>OY997272.1:371321980-381321980 GCA_963921465.1 Triticum timopheevii | reverse complement strand
TCCAAAATAGTGCTATAGCAGATGGCCTATCACTATATCTTGCTGCAAGTTTTTTTTTGGGCAGCCTGAAATTTTTGCCTCCTATCATGCAAATTTGCGGCAGCTATTTGCAGCGGGCATGTGGCTGCCGCAAAACAAAAACGAAACCACGTGTGCCCAGCCATCAGGCTGAAACTTCAAGCGAGTAGCCAGCGTCCCCTCCCTCCGATCGTCGTTGGTGGATTCTTCGCCACCAATGCCTCCGCGCTAAGCCCCGACTCGGGCAGCCGCTGCGCCGATTCAGAGATCGATGGAGAGACCTAAACACGGAGAGTGCGTTTATATATATTGAATTCAATAGAGATTGGAACATTCCATGTAGAGAGTATACATGCCTCAATTTTGTGGGGATTGTGAAATAAGAAGTGGGACCATCCATGGCTTCCATAATTCATATCTAGATGGCACGATTTGAACGTTTGAATTCGTGTCAAACAAGATTTGGAAGACTACATGCTCTATATTGATTCAATTGTTATGATGTATGTATGTGGGCGGTCATATGCATGAATACATACGGAGTTTTGTAGCAACCCTAGGGGTTATCATATACATTTGAATTTTCTTAAATAACTTAATGTGGATATCATGAAACGTGAAATTCAAGTTAGAATTGGAGATCACTGTATCACACAATCACTCTCTCATTCAAAAGCTCATGATAAATCAATTATTTTCCCGAACGACCAAGTATTTGCCTGGAAATACGAGCATGTAATACATACAAATTCTTTAAAAAATACATATAGATTCGTTTGCTAACTAAATAAAAAGATTCGTCTCACAACTAAGCTAAAGATTTATTTGCATTTCCAAATGGAAGCACACCCAACAGCGGACCAAGCTCGTGTCGTGGTGGTGCCGCGTGTGTGCAGTACGCATATATACCATAAAAAACAGAATGGTGACACTTATTTGCGAAATTCCCACTTCAGCATAGAAACCTTCAAAGTCTCTCCCCCCCCCCCCCCCCAGCCCAGCCTCCATGTTACGAATCAAAATATCTTTCGGCCCTGCAAAATCCCCCTTATGTTGTTGCACATAAAGGCCGCAACAGTGCAGCTGTTGGTCGTTGAGGTCGACTACTTGCCGTCGTAGTGCTGCTGGTAACCATGTGACCACCACGACTGTGTCGATCTACTGCTCCTCCGAAGCTCTTAGACGGCGTGACGACTATTACTGCAACCTCGACCTATGCGGTGTCAACGAGGACATCCCAAGGCCATTCCTACCCGGCACGGTGACCACCTCGGCCTAATGAGCAGTTGATCAGAATACACCTCCGTGCACACTAGGTGTTTGAGGAAAAGACTCAAAGGCAAATATTTTGGTATCTCGATTTTGTTGTTGCAACATAGGAGTTCTTTATAATGAAACATATCAATGACTTTTTTTATCATTTCATGCCATGTATATCATTTTGGCATAGTTCCGATAGCAATTTATGTTTATTTTCTAGATTAACCTATTAATTTAGTACCCAGTGTTTTCACTGTGCTTTTGCTTATTTAGATAAAACAATTTTATGCCCTTAAAAAATCCAAAAAAAACAATGAAGGTTTGACATCTAGAAGCATTCGCCAACAACTAACATAGGCCGTGGGGTCACAAACAGGCCCGCCGCACCACCACCACGCGCCAAGGTGGTGCGTCGGCCTGCCGTGGGATCCCTGGTGCCCGTTCCACCGTCTATCGGTCCCTATGTCTTTATATACCTTTAAAATCCTCCATTATTTTTATGCCCTAATCCGACGCCAGCGTCCACCATTTTTTGTGACGATCCAAACCATAGGCCATTTCCGATACCCTGCCGGGGGAGGAATTCTTCTCGATGGCCATCTCCATCAACTAGAGGGAGATCATGATAGCCCGTGAGTAGTGTCCTTTGGACTATGGTTACGTACTAGTATCTACATGGTTTTGTCTATCCCGCTTCTCAATACAAAGATGATATGAGTTTCCCTATATGATTGTGATCCATCTGATGTAATATATTGGTATGTTTGTTGGGATATGATGAATTGTACTTTATGATCATATTTATCCAGCCATATTTTTTAGATCTATTTGGTTTCTTTGCTGCATAATGTTATTCATATATGATCACCCATCTATTGTTCTTCCTTTTGGCCAAGTTTGGTGTTTGATCTTCACGAGGGTGTTGTGTATGATCGTTTGGTTAAACCTTGCAAGTAATCTACCACGCTGACAGAAAGTGGAAAAGGCTTATATTGTTTTGTTGCCACTATGGATAAAATGATGGTTGAGTAGTTATCCTTTAAAATGTAGGTGTAGCCAATATACCATCTACTTCATATCACCATGCTTATTACAATACTATATTTGTACTTAATACTTTAAGATGCATGCTGGACAGCGATCCCGGCGGGAGTATTAGCTATAGCGGTAGTTGGATAATGATGAATACTGGGACGTGATGCTCATATGTTGATTATGCCATGGATAGTCATAGTAATGTTGTAATTTAACCGGTGCTGAACTGTAATTTGTTTACCATGCCATGCTTTGTTTTTGGGAGAAATCGCTAGTGAATGTATGGACCCTAGTCCATTTTGTATCTATGAAACTTTCAATCTCAATCAATGCTCTTTTAATTTATTGCTTTTGCATTTTTTTCCAACTTTCCATCAAATCCATGTCTTTTTATTTTGTATTTAATCCTTTGTAACTAGGAATCTCGTGGGACTAACAATCTCACTAGTCCTGTTGGGTGCCGAGGAAGTTTCATATCTTTGTGTGCAAGGGTTTCTCATTTGTTGTGTTATTGAGCTCATGTTGGTTCAATAATCCTTGAGGTCACTTGAGGGAAATTGTTACTTGGTACAAACCCTTCCATTTTGGGGCCAACATCTTCCTAGTTATGAGGAAAGAAGCCATTTTCTAATGTCGTTGCTGGGGAGATTACATCATAATCATAGGTCCTACATTCATTTACTTTACTCCCTTGTTTTCTATATTACTTAGTTACTTTTGTTGCTTCTTTTTTTGCTTTTTGCTTTTTAAAAACTCTAACAACACACAAAAATATTTGAAGTTCCGGTTAGATACATCTTGATATGGCCTTGAAAAGGCCCAGGGTAGGAGTTGTAGATCTCATAGATAGAGACAATTTGGCGAAATTGTTTGGTCATATCAGTGGTTTGAGAGACTTCCCTTATAAATCAATAGTTGAATTAACTTCTAGGTATGTAGTGCCATATTATGCTAGTTCAAGAACTAAAATATAAGTTTGTCGGGGATCATTACATTGAAAACAAAAAAAATCCTACGAATCCACCCAAGATCTAACCTACTAGATGCTAGCAACAAGTGGGGAAAGTCTACATACCCTTGTAGATCGAAAGCGGAAATGTTCTAACGAACATGGTTGGTGTAGTCGTACTCTTCGTGATCCAATCCTATCCAACACCGCACGAACGACACCTCCGATATATGCACACGTATGGCTCGGTGACGTCTCCTTCTTGATCCAGCAAGTGAGAGGGAGAGGGATATAGGATCTAGGCCTGACGGCGTGGTGGTGAAGTTATGGTGGAACTCCAGCAGAGCTTCACTAAGAACTGTGCAGATGAGGGACATATGGAACGAGGGGGAGGCTACCGGCAACCAGATATAAGGTGTTACGGACATCCCCTCCCTCCTCTATTAATAGGCATGAGAGGGGAGACTTGGTCCCTCCTCCAAGCCTCTAAGGGTTGCGCACCAAAGGGGGGAAAGAAATCTCCTACTTCCTTCCCCGCCGATTGTGAGCCCTCCTTTTTAGGGATCTTGATATTATCCCTTCGAAACTTGATCCTATTGCTTTTAGGGGTAATTTTGGTGCCTATGGACCAGAGGTGTTGTTCCTTGGCCCACCACCCACGTCCATGTGGGTCGCTCCATGCAGGTGGGCCCCATTCAGGAACCTTCTAGAACCTTCTCGGTACAATACTGAGAAATCCTGAACTTTCCTGGTGACTCGAAAAATACTTTCCATATATGTTTTCTTTGTCTCCGGACCATTCCGAAGTTCCTCGTGATGTCCCAGATCCCATCCGAGACTCCGAACTATCTTCGATATCACCATTATAAATATTCCATTACTAACCTAGCGTTATCAAATGTTAACTGTGTGACCCTATAGTTTGAGAACATCGAGACAACTCTCCGATCAATAATCAATAGCGGGACCTGAATGCTCATAATGGCTCCAACATATTCAACAAAGATCTTTATCATTTTAAACCACAATGTCGAGGGTTGCAGCAATCCTGTATTCCATTCCCTTTGTCTTGCAATATTTTACATGCCCGAGATACGATCGTCGGTATCACCATACCTAGTTCAATCTCGTTACCAGCAAGTTTTCTTTACTCGCTTGATAATACAATATCCTTGTGAGCAAACACATTTGCCACATGCTTGCAAGCTACTTAGGATGTTGTATTACCAAGAGGGCCCAGAGAATTCTCTTCGTTACATGGAGTGACGAATCCCAGTCTTGATCCATGAAACCCAACTAGTACCTTCCGAGATACCTGAATAGCACCTTTATGATCGCCCGATTATGAAGTGACAGTTGACACCCACAAAGCATTCTTCTAGTATTAGGGAGTGGCATGATCTCATGGACTAAATAAATAGATACTTGACATTAAGAAAGTTGTAGCAAATGAACCAAGTGACACGATCAGATGATAAGCTTATGATTGGGTCTATTCATCACATCATTCTCCTAATGATGTGATCTCATTATGAAATGAAAACTCATGTATATTGTTAGGAAACTTTAACCATCTTCAATCAAATAGTAGAGGCTCACAAGAGACACAGTGTTTGTTTATGTATCCACACATGTATTTGAGTTTCAGGTTAACTAAATTATAGCATGGAGAACGGACACTTATCAAGAACAAAGAAATATGAAAATAACAATTTTATTATTGCCTCTAGAGCATATTTCCAATATTCTCCACCTTGCACTAGAGCCAATAATCTACTTTACATTATAACAAATATAACACCCATGGAGTTCGGGTGGTGATCATGTTTTGCTCGTGAAAGAGGCTTAGTTAACCGATGTAACATCCCTGTGTAATCATGCTACAGTAACCTCTGGGGTCAAGTTAATAATTTTGCTAAACAAGTGTTTGATCATCCTTGGTTCTCTCTCATTTCAAATTCCAGTTGAATTCAATTTCAAATTTTGAGTGAAATTTAAAGTTGCTCAAACATGAAAACTAAAATGTTCATCATGCGCCAAATAATCCATAACAAATATTGGTGGTGAACCAACATTTTTGCAAGGTGTCTAAATGACCTAAAGTAGCTAAAACATTGCTTAAAACATTTGTTTAAATCCTTTTTAATTTGTAAAATTACTAAACTATTTTATTTAGATAATAAACTAAATGTGGCTGTGGCCTAAGCTATTATTCTATTTTTAGGAGCAAGTGTTGTATTTTTGTAAAGCCAAAATGTTTTGAGTAGAAATACAAAATAGAAAGGTTTTAAAAGAAACGAGAAATAAAAGAAAACAAAAACAAAATCTAAAAAAAGGAAAAGGGCCTTAGCCCCTGCCCTAGGGCCTCGGCCCACCCCAGCAAGCCGGCCCACCTTCCCCCCAGGCAGTCGAACCCCCCCTTCCTCACTACTCCTCCGACCGGGGCGCGTCCCCGCCAGACCGGGCGCGCCGCCCCGTCGGCCACGATGCTGGCGAGGGGATAAGAGTGCCCCTCCGGCTCCTCGAGTTCTTCCCCACCTACCTCCGACCACTTCCCCTATCCTCCCTCTCCCACACGCGCCTGCTCCCTTCTTCCCTCTCTGTTCGGGCGCGACCGATGCCGCACCACCGTCGATCTTGCGGCCGCAGGTGCTCTTTGGTTCCTTCGACGAGTCCGGAAGGCCAGCCAGCCTTTGCCCCTTCCTCCTCGACCGGCGGTTCGAGCTAGGAAGTTCTACGGGCACCGGATCCACCCTTCGTCAACCTCGGGCCGCCGGCGATCTCCTCCCTCTTCGGCCAGCCTCTACTGCTCCTAAGCCCCTCGAAGGCCTCCTTGCGCCGCTGCGGCGAGCTCTGCTCCTCCTCCCTCCTTCAGCCGCACTTTTCCGTGCCCGTAACCGCCATCACCATGGATGGCCGAGCTGAGCTCCACCGTGCACCTAGTCGCCATTGCTGTAGTCGTTGCCAAGGCCGGGCAAGCACGGCAACGTGCTCAGGGTGCCTCCCCTGGTGCCGCCCGAGCCTCCAGCTCGTTTCCTCGTGCCCTCTGTCATCGTTGGCGGAGATGGCCGAACTCCGGTGTCTGCCTCGCCGCTTGCCGTCGTCATTTTAGGCCTTCCCGAGGCCAACCGTTAGCGCCACGCGACGCGCCTCGCTCCCCTCTTTCGAACGCCACCTCGTTGGCATAAAACGGTGGCTGGAGCGTGTTTTCCGGTGGATCCCGAGCCACGCCGCCGCTGGAAATGGTTGTCGGCATTGCTCCGGCCGCCACGCTGACCTGGCGCTGGTGGGTCCCGCACTATGCCACTAACTGTGGGCCCCCCGGGCCCCCTTTGACCCCATTGACTTGGGTCAACGCTGACTGGGCGCCCCTGTGACTATGACATGCGGGCCCCACTCTATTAAACTGTTTAAAATAAATAGATAATTAGGTAATTAATTAATTTAGTTAATTAAATGGCTAAGCACCCACTAACAGTAGGCCTCACACGATTATTAATCTGTTTAGATTAAACTAACCCCACTGTTAGTGCACTGTCAATGAAAGTGGGTCCCGCTGGACCCACCTGTCTGGTTTGACTAGTCAGCCGACCTGTTGACCTGCTAACGTCAGCATTGCATCATGCTGATGTCATAATTCCCTAATTATGTTAATTTAAATAAATTCAGAAATGCGTAAAACTTTGATAAATCATAGAAAATAAACCGTAGCTCAGATGGAAAAACTTTATATATGAAAGTTGTTCAGAACGATGTGACGAATCTGATCGTGTCGTCTGTTTCTATGTCGGAACCCTCTTCGGAGGTGAACCCATAACTTTTATCCCGATTCCGGTAGATGAATAGTGCACATACACCGGTTATTAAATCCAACTTTAATCCTAAAGTAACTAAATGACTTAGACATATCTTTAGGCAACCCTGCACTGCATGTTAGCATAGCATACTCTGTGTTGCTTATCATTACTGTGTATTTATCCGTTTCTTCCCCCTCTTCTCTCCAATAGACTCTGAGACCGATGTTGTCCCTATGATCGACTACGTCACCGACGACACCACTGATGACCCTGCCTTTGCCGCTGAGCAACCAGGCAAGCACCCCCCCTTTTTGAACATTCTGATATAGCCTATTCTCTTCTCTCTTATGCTTGCATTAGAAATTGTTGCTGCTACTACTTTACCTATTATGATGCATAGCCTGATCTTGTACCCTACTATTGTTACATACATGTTTATCCTAAACTTCTTAGTATAGGCTGGTTAGAGACCCATCAGAGACCCTATGTTGACCCAACTGCCCCGCTGGATTATCAGAAGACCCGATCAATGGGATTGAAAACCAGGCCCCGACACCACACAACACTCCCCTTAGTTGTATGACACTGCAGCGTTACTAACGAGTGCCGAGGGTGATACATCGTTAGCATTTCTGATGCTAATCCTATGGAGCAATTACCCGGTCGTGGTCATCGAGGGCGATTCCTCTTTTTCCACTTCCGATAGCGATGCTGTCGTGCAACACCTCAAGTGTGAACCCCAAGGGTGATTTCCTCTTATGTTCACCTTGATGTTTACATCAGGTGGGAATCCAACGAGGGTGATGCCTCGGGTTCCTTCTTGATGTGGTAGCCACACGGATTGCCTGTCATTACTATTGTTACTGATTAAAGTGTTTAAAGACGGGTCGGCCCTGAGGGGTACCAGCGCGAGCATGTGATGCGAGTGATGTGGAGTCGGGTTGACCTGGAAGGTGCCCGCGAGAAAACTATGTGGCGTGGCCGGGCATTCTTAGCCCTTGCCACAAGTCCTCGAGACGGGGCGACGGGGTCACATCGATCGTGAGTCTCCGCTCGTTACTGCGCACTCCTAATCCACTACGATTTGGATATTTGATCCGAGGGGCCTCTGGCCTGATAGCACTAACCATCACGTGGGCATAGTATGGGCGTTATGCGTCGTATGCATCAATCGAAGCTTAATAAACGTTAGCGACTGAGCGGCGCGCGCCGGGTTGGACTGCGTAAGCACCTACCTTTTTTAAGAAGGTAGCTAGGTCTGCTCAACGGCCGCGTTCGCAACATGCAGGAGTTCCCAGGGCGATGGCCCAAGACCCCTGGGGGCATAGGTTTTGTCCGGCGTGCTGACCTCTCTATTAAGCCTAGGTCAGGTTGCGGCGTGTCGTTTGGCCGAGGCCGTGCATGACCGAGGAAAGTGTGTCTGGACGGAGTTAATCGAGCGTGGTGGGTAAGTTGGTGCACCCCTGCAGGGAAGAAAACATCTATTGATAGCCTGTCCTACGGTAACGGACATTTGGAGTTGTATCCCGATCGATACAACTAGAACTAGATACTTGAGATGAGAAATGGATAGTATAGCTCTGGGATTGTTTTCTCGCAGGGAGTCGAGGAAGAATCTCTGGGCGAGGTTGATGACACTACTACTACTTTAATTATGCTAGTTTGCACTCTTCTAATGATGTAAGACCGTTGAAGATGCTGAAGATGATAGTCTTTGATAGGACTAGGCTCTCCCCTATATTCTGGCATTTCTACAGCCCAGTCCACATATACATCCTTCATTTGATAATGTTGCATATGTACTTCGGATGAGTACTCACGTTTGCTTTGCTTTCTTTTCCCCCCCATATCCGTTTGATGCAACCAGATGACGGAGCCCCTGAGACAGCTGCCACCACCGATGACTACTACTACCCCGAGGGTGCCTACTACTACGTGGAGGCCGACGACGACAAGGAGTAGTTAGGAGGCTCCCAGGCAGGAAGCCTTGCCTTTTCGATCGTTGTTACTTTTCTGCTAGCCTTCTTAAGGCAAACTTGTTTAACTTATGTTTGTACTCAGATATTGTTGCTTTCGCTGACTCGTTTGTATTCGAGCTTATGTATTCGAGCCCTCAAGGCCCTTGGCTTGTAATATGAAGCTTGCATTATTTTAATTTGTGTCTAGAGTTGTGTTGTGATATATTCCCATGAGTCCCTGATCTTGATCGTATGCATTTGTGTGTATGATTAGTGTACGATTGAATAGGGGGCGTCACAACTAATCTACAACTTTCAAATCCGTATGAAACTTTGCAAATCTTTATGTCTACAACGCTCTACTTGGAGCTATTCCAGCGGATTGCTTCACCGTTCAAAAAAACATGTATTCAGATTGAGAATTTGAGTCGTCCGGATCAGTGTCAAATCTAGCATCGACGAAACCCTTTACAATGAGCTCTTCATGACCTCCATAAACGAGAAATATTTCCTTAGTCCTCTTTAGGTACTTAAGGATATTTTTTACCGTTGTCTAGTATTTCACTCCTGGATCACTTTGGTACCTACCAGGCATACTAATGGAAAGGCGCACACCAGGTCTAGTGCACAACATGGCATACATGATAGAGCCTATGGTTGAGGCAAAGGGGACGACTTTCATATTTATCTTTCTTCTGTCATAGTTGGACATTGAGTCTTACTAAACTTCATACCTTGCAACATGGGCAAGTGTCGGAATTGGGGCTCCGCGGACCCAATGAAAGGTTCGAACTCTAGGGTGTGCATGGAGAACTTCACTAGGCTATGACTTGCTGCACTCTGCCTCACGGCCTTGCTCCGATGTGCTCGAAGAAGAGGGAAGGATCAAGGAATGCGATGATTTACCCAGGTTCGGGCCACCTTGCGGTGTAAGACCCTACTCATGCTTTATGGTGGATTGCCTCTCGAGGAGGATGAATATGAACTAGTACAAGGATGAACTGTCTCGTGAGGGCTCAGGGTTCGACCTAGACTCAATCGATCGATCTGTCTCTACGGTGGAGACAAACCAATAGTGGCCTTGGTCCTTTTCCCCTGAAAACTCTAGGCGAGAAGGGATGCCACAATAGCCAAATTCAAAGGGGGCAGGAGTACACCCTACTTGACTAAAGGTGCTCTTCGCACTAGTACGCGTCGGTGCTATACAAACGGGTTTTAGCCCCTTTCCGCAACGACATTTGGAACCGTCGCCAAGTGAGTGTGGGCGATAGGGGGTACTTCCCACATGTCCCAGAAACCGCTGGGGATAGGGGGCCTTTGTGCATATAGTTGTCCCTATATAACCGTTTCCGATATCTCGAATATCCCAAACACTTGATCCTTGCTATTATTTTGTGCTCGCATTGCCACCGCTGTCGGAGTTTTATGGTTTTAGCTAAAACCAGGCAGATTCCAGGCATGGGAGTTTTCGAGGCACGTACCAAACTGGCTCTACGTTTACGAAACCCGAAACATCACAAACAGTTCATGATTATAAACCGTGTACGATAGGTAGACAATCACACACATTTAGTTTCCCGCACCGTATGTGATAGTGTCTAACATCAGACACGCTTTGCAAACGGCAACTATGTGGATTGTTACACACGTTTCCTCTCCGTGAACCATGTCAGATTATGATGTATATCGCACACACTGTACTTTATTAACCGTGTGCGCCGTAATGACCTGCACACTGTAATTTTGCCCTAATTTAATTGCTGCTATTTAAGATTGTACCTAACATAAACTTGAAAGTAGGCTATAGCTTTATTCATATCCATCAGGTTCAAACAACCAATTCATTATTCGATTCACAGGTACATACGTTTAAGAATTACATAAGCACCAAATAAAGAATGGTGAACCAGGGTTCTATACTTGTACTATTACAGATGGTAAAGAAAGAGGCAACAAACATTCTGGTTGCTGAAAAAGGTGAAGCGGAATGGCCCTATTGTGCTCTCCTGGATGCAGAAGGCACACACGACTCTAGTCCAGCCCCTTGTAATGGTCGGCTGCCAATCATGTAGTTTGAGAGGTAATCTTGAGTAAACTGCTTCAGGATCCGCTACAAAGGAAAAAAAGATTCAGACGTTGTCATCTAAGACAACTTATTACGGGCAGTAAAAGGAAGGCTACAGGGTTCTTACTTACCATCCTGTAGTTCACTATTGTCTTGCATAAAGTGTAAACAAATAGTTTGATTGACATCTTTTTTGACCCATTTTAATAACAATCTTTATCAGTTTCCTCACTTGATGCTGGTTCATGAATATCTCATTACACCATGTGCAGAAAGGGTCGAAGTGTTGATCTTTGGCAATGACATATATATACCTAAAAGCACAAAGTTAATATTAGAAGCTAAACAACAATTGCAAAATGATCTAGTACAACACTCCCTCCATCCCATTATATAAGATTTTATTACATGTATGTCTAGACATCATCAGAGCATTAAGGTAACACTCTTCCTTGTTGCTATGTAGCCTGGGATTGCATATTTAGTCATTCAGTACAATGCATGTTGCTATGTAGCCTCAGATATATTAAATATGGCCCTAGTTAACCTACTAATAAATGGGTTACAAATATATTCAGTGAAATGTCTGATTTGACGATTAATCCCTTATCAGCCCCCAGGCTATATGGTACCAGCTACCGAGATCCTGAACAGTGAGTATATATAAGCAATTCGATGAAACTAACCTCGATGGAAAACAACACTGTTCTCAATATTGTCATGTATGAGTGCATATAAAGGCATGTTAAGCACAACAGGCTAAACATCAACCAAATATATCCATGGTAGACAACATAATCTACAAATTAAATGATAGCTTCAGTGTGCAGGCTTAAGCATGCTAGTTAAACAAAACAAGAAGTGGAAAGGTGTGTTAACTGCATCAGGCATAAGAGTTAAAACAAGCAAATAGTCATTCAAATGATAGCTTTAGTGTGTAGGCTTAAGCACGCTAGTTAAGCAAAACAAGAAGTGGAAAGGTGTGTTAATTGCATCAGGCATAACCTTTAAAACAAGCAAATAATCATTCAAACTGGTATTGTGTAGGTCTAAAGTACACTAGTTATTGTTAAAAAACAAAAAGGCATGTTAACTGAATATCCTTAACAACAACCAGATATCGTAATTCATACTGGTATTGTTGAAATTGTTATTGATGAAATTGAACTGCACGACAAATAGTTGCACATATATAGCATCACATTGTGAAGAACTAAAATAAACAAGACATAAGGCCATCTCTAGCCGATCCTCTTAAAATTAAAGGACTAAAACTCTAGTGGATATATATATATATACTCCAGCAATTTTTGGCCGTTTCTAGACGATCCCCTAAACTTAATGTTGTAAACTTCAATTTGATCAAGTTCAAAGCAGGTTCAACCGAAAGTAACATGCATTCAAACATAAACATAGATAGTTTTGCATAACCGAACATAAAACATAAATTTAAACTAAGCTAAACTACTTTCGGTCGAAGTAGAGGTCGAGCAAATCCTTCCTCGTCAGGTATGGTGTGCCGCGAGCCGGGTCCGGGCCGATGCTGTCGTCGGGGCCATTGGGGAAGACACTCCTCCACTCGTCGACGTCGATCTCCTTGTCCTCTTTGCCTACCTCGACGCCCTCTGCGCCGCCTTCCTCGCTGCCTTTGACCTCGTCATCGGAGGAGAGCGCGATAACCTCGCCGCCCTCCATGCCGGCAAAGATCACCCGCTCCGCCTCCACGAGCTCTGGGTGCTGCCGGCGGAGCTCTTGCATGTAGGCCTCGTTGGCCTCAGCCTCGAGGCGCTCCCATGCCTCGTGGTCCTCCCGCGCCATAGCCGAGTTCACCACCCTGGCTCCGGTAGAAAGAGGTCAACCGGATGTGTGCCGAAGGGCAAATTGAGCCTAGCCACCATGCCGTGGTAGCGGACCTGCCAGAGGTAATACTCCATGGCCGTGAGCTCGACCGTGCGGAAGCTATCGAGCCACTGGCTGGTGTGCGTCTCCCGATCTGTAATCTCAGCGACCCACATCCCCCACTGCCGCTGCCGGACCCCGAGGTAGGACCTCGTCGGCTGTCGGGTCCGAGGGAGGACGGGGAAGTCCTCGAATCGGCGTAGGGGCGCGACAGCGGGTGGATCGGGCGACCGGTGACGACGGATCGATAAAGAGCCAGTGGAGGATGACGGGGACACCTCGACGGCCACCTCTCCGGCGTCGGGCGAAGAGGACACGATAAACCTCTTTTTGGCCATTGGCTCCTCGAGCTCCTCGGCACACAGGCAGAGGTTGAGGATGGAGGCGGCGGTGATGGCAGTGACCTACCAATGGTTTCGGGGGTGGTGTGTGTCTGTGTGAGCGGAGGTTTGGGGAGTGTGTGGTGTGTGTGGAGGGGGCAAGGTGGTGTTTGAGGAAAGACCGCGACAACTGAAAATTTTACTAGGTGGGAGTGAGAAGGCGGGGCTACTGAAAATTTGGATCAAGGGCGAGCAGATATTTTTGAGATTGCGAGGGATGCAGAGGCAGGAGTAAAATGCCGGGGCGACTGAAAATTTGAATCAAGGGCGAGCAGATAATTTTGAGATTGCGAGGGATGCAGAGGCGGGAGTAAAATGCCGGGGCTACTGGAAATTTGAATCAACAGACTGAAGCAGAGCGGGAGTAACAGACATCGCACACGGTCCGCACATACTAACTGTGTGGTATCAAACATTAAAACCTTCTGGGCGGTAGATATTTTTGAGATTACGAGGGTAGAAGATATTTTCGAGACCGGGAGGCAAGGCTCGTGGAGCCCAATGTACTATGCTGATGTGAGGGACTGCAGGGCACGGGCGTGGCACACGGGTAGTCTAACCGAACCGTGTCTGTTGCGTACCCAATCGCAGATGGTTTCTACATCCAACTCGTGTGTTGTTTATAAATTTGGCAAAAAGAATAACACAGGAGAGGGTCAGAACACGAACACACTTGCATGTGGACAAAATATGTATGAAAAGGGTGGTTTGATGTTCAAATACCCAATGCACAACTTTGATGTGGCACCTGTCGCACAAAAGCACGGTATTGCTAGTCAGCCAACCCCCTACGAACCCCACTTCGTGTTGGCGATAAGGGAATCCTAGCTACGAATGCATGCTGATGTCTGCTAGACTACATCGATATTTCCCCAAAGAGGAAGGGATGATGCAGCACAGCGATGGTAGGTATTTCCCTCAGTGATGAGACCAAGGATATCGAACCAGTAGCAGAACCAAGCAACGCTGCGTAAACAACACCTGCACACAAATAACAAATACTCGGAACCCGATATGTTAAAGGGGTTATCATTCCCTTTCGGGTAACAGCGCTAGAAATTGGCAAAAGGACGGGGTAAAGTTGTAATAGATTGGATAATTGAAGCGCAAATAAAATAAAGTGCAGCAAGGTATTTTTGTATTTTTGGTTTAATAGATTTGAAAATAAAAGCAAAGGGAAATATAATAAAGAAGAGACTCGGGGGCCGTAGGTTTCACTAGTGGCTTCTCTCTCGAGAAAAATAGCAAATGGTGGGTAAAAAAATTACTGTTGGGCAATTGATAGAACTTCAGATAATCATGACGATATCCAGGCAATGATCATTATATAGGCATCACGTCCAAGATTAGTAGACCGACTCCTGCCGGCACCTACTACTTATTACTCCACACATCGTCCGCTATCCAGCATGCATCTAGTGTATTAAGTTTATGGAGAAACAGAGTAATGCAATAAGAACGATGACATGATGTAGACAAGATCTATTTATGTAGAAATAGACCCCATCTTGTTATCCTTAATAGCAACGATACATAGGTGTTGGTTCCCTTTCTGTCATTGGGATCAAGCGCCGTAAGATCGAACCCATCACAAAGCACCTCTTCCCATTGCAATATAAATATATCAAGTTGGCCAAACAAAACCCAAATATCGGAGAAGAAATACATGGCTATAAGCAATCATACATATAAGAGATCAAAGAAGACTCAAATAACTTTCATGGATAAAAAGATAGATCTGATCATAAACTCAAAGTTCATCTGATCCCAACAAACACATCGCAAAAAGGATTACATCATATGGATTTCCAAGAGACCATTGTATTGAGAATCAAACAAGAGAGAGGAAGCCATCTAGCTACTAACTACGAACCCGTAGGTCTACAAAGAACTACTCGCGCATCATCGGAGAGGCACCAATGGACATGATGCACCCCTCTGTGATGGTATTTAGATTGGATCTGGTGGTTCTGGGACTTGCGGCGGCTGGAATTTATTTTCGTCGACTCCCCTAGGGTTTCTGGAATATTGGGGTATTTATAGAGCAAAGAGGTGGTTCAGGGGGCACCCGAGGTGGGCACAACCCACCTGGGCGCGCATGGGTCTCCAAGGGCGCCCTGGTGGGTTGTGCTCACCTCGGAGCACCCCCAGGCGCTTCTCCAGCCCACTGGATGTCTTCTAGTCCAAAAAAAAATCCACAAAAAGTTTCGCTGCATTTAGACTCCGTATGGTATTGATTTCCTGCGATGTAGAAAACATGCAGAAAACAGCAACCGGCACTTGGCACTATGTCAATAGGTTAGTAACAAAAAATGATATAAAATGACTATAAAATGATCATAAAACATCCAAGATTGATAATATAACAACATGGAACAATAACAAATTATAGATACGTTGCAGACGTATCAGCATCCCCAAGCTTAATTCCTGCTCGTCCTCGAGTAGGTAAATGATAAAACAGAATTTTTGATGTGGTATGCTGCCTAACATGTCATCTCTTATTCTTTTCTTTATAGCATGGACATTTGGACTTTTATATGGTTCAATGCAATAGTCTAGTTTTGACATGATAACTTAAATACTCACGCATATCAACAAGCAATCATGTCTTTCAAAATATCAAC
This sequence comes from Triticum timopheevii, assembly GCA_963921465.1. Lineage (NCBI taxonomy): Eukaryota > Viridiplantae > Streptophyta > Magnoliopsida > Poales > Poaceae > Triticum > Triticum timopheevii. The sequence continues at coordinate 381,305,992 of OY997272.1, read as the reverse complement.
GCTAAAATAAGCCCTAGCCCATCATGCTCAATCATTGATCCATTCATGAAACTCACTTGCATATTAGCTACACCCAATGCTCAAGTACGATCATAGTGCCCCCTGGTTGGTGCTTTATAGGAGAAGTTGGAGACTCAAATTAAAAATTGCAGAAAGTAAAAGAAAGGCCCTTCAGAGGGAAGTAGAGATTTATAGAGGTGCCAGAGCTCAAAGCAAAAAACATAGAGATAAAAACATTTTGGGAGGTGTGACTTTCCCACCAACGAAAACGACTTAGAGTTCCCAACACATTCCATGCTAGATATATCATAGGCGGTTCCCAAACAGAAAATAAAGTCTATTCCTTTTTCCACCATCCTTTCAATTTCCATGGCTAACTGTATCCATAGGTGCCCTCCATACCAACACTTTCCAAGGAAGTTATTATTTGACAACATAAAGTAAATTCATTTTTCATTTCAGGACCGGGCATCCCTAATACCTTCGCCTTACTCTCATGCAATGACAAGTGAATAAACACTCATCATGAGAATAACACATCTAGCGTGGAAAATATTAGCCACCCCTCACCGCCTCGCGAGCGGTACGAACACACAAAAGAGAAGTTTATTTTGGAAATTAGAGATGGCACATACAAATTTGCTTAGAACGGCAAAAGAATACAGTATATAGGTATATATAGTGGACTCATATGGCAAAACTGGTTTAAAGGATTTTGAATGCACAAGTAGTGATCATACGTAGTGCAAAGTAAAGGCTAACAAAAGATTGAGAAGAGACCAACCAAGAAACGAATAATCTCATAAGCAAGAATTAAGCATAATTAACATTGAATAACGCACCACAAGTAGGATGTAATTTCATTGCAGAACTATTGACTTTCGTGCTTGCATAGGGAATCACAAACCTTAACACCAATATTCTTACTAAAGCATAATTACTCATCAACATGACTCACATACCATATCATCATATCTCAAAACTATTACAAGGAATCAAGTTTTTTTGTCCAATGATCTTCATAAAAGTTTTTGTTATATCCTTCTTGGATATCTATCACTTTGGGACTAATTTTCATGTGTTGCTTTTTATAAGCTCAAACAAATATAAGTGAATATCATGAGCATAATATTTCTTTCTTTCAAATTAATTTAAGTGAAGCAAAACAGAATTTATTAAAAAATTTACTAACTCTCAAATAAATCTAAGTGAAGCATGGGAGTATTTTCTTCAAAAATACTAAAGCACACCATGCTCAAAAAATATAAGTGAAGCACTAGAGCAATTCCATAGCTCATAAAGATTTAAGTGAAGCATAGAGAGCGATTCTAACAAGTCATGGAATAATTTTGGCTCTCTCAAATAGGCGTGTCCATGAGGGATTCAAGATTTAAAATAAAAAGCAAAACAAGCAAAGACTCATATCATACAAGATGCTCCAAGCAAAACTCATAGTATGTGACGAATAAAAATATAGCTTCGAGTAAAATACCGATGGTCGTTAGAAGAAAGAGGGGATGCCACTCGGGGCATCTCCAAGCTTAGTTGCTTGCTTCTCATTGGATAATAGCTTCAGATTCCATGGGCATCCCCAAGCTTAGGCTCTTCTTACTCCCTATTCCTTCATCCATCGTAACATCACCCAAAACTTGAAAACTTCAATCACACAAAACTCAACAAAACCTTCGTGAGATCCGTTAGTATAAGAAAATGAATCACCACTATAAGTACGGTAGAAAACCAATTCATATTTTATTATTGCATTATATCTACTGTATTCCAACTTTTCTATGGCAAAAACTCATAAAAGAAAACCATAGAATCATCAAAACAAGCACACAACACAAAGAAAACATAATCTGTCAAAAACAAAATAGTCTGTAGGAATATGGATATTTCGAATACTTCTGTAACTCCAAATATTCTGAAAGATTAGGATGGCCTGAGAAATTTTTATATTAATCTTTTGCAAAACGAATTGGTATTTTATCATGCTTCTGTTAAAAATGAGAATTATTTCCGTGAGCGCAAAAGTTTCTGTTTTTCAGCAAGATCAAACAGTTATCACCCAAGAAGATCCTAAAGGCTTTGCTTGGTACAAACACTAATTAAAACACAAAAAACACAATCATAACAGTAGCATAATTGTGCAAACACTCAAAAATAGAAAGAAAAAGGCAAAAATAAATTTTATTCATTGGGTTGCCTCCCAACAAGCGCTATTGTAATACGCCCCTAGCTAGGCATAAAGCAAGGATCTAAGTTTTGTCATCTTTCTCCTTAATTTCCTTAGGGGTATTTTTATCATGAGGTTTTGTAAAAACAACATAAAACATGTTATCCATAGAAACCTTAGCACTATTAAGTTGCTTATCATCATAACCCCTTTGATTTCCGGCAACAATCCAAGAGTAATGTCAATTAACATTGTTGAAAACTTCTTGGATTCAATCTAAAATGGGGACTTCCTTTTTAAGATTCTCATCAAAGATTTGATTATCCCCAAGAAAATGTCTTAACGCATAATCACTATTGTAAATAATTTCATCTATCACAGGCTTTTCATGACGCGTACCATAAAAGTCAAAGATTTCCCTAGCTTCCCGTATTATGTAGTCAAATTCATTCATAAGAACGAGAGTAGCCAACTTTTTAGCTTTAGGGTTCTTTATAACGGGAAGCTCAAAAAACAATCTTTGCAAAGTAGGATGTGTACGGATAAATTTACTTTCAACTATCAGAGCTAGTACTGAAATAGCATCCGTGTAAGATCTAGTATTTCTAAGTATAGGAGCATCATCAAGATTTAGATTTCCAACACAATTGAAAATTCTTGGATACGTTCTTTTCCCATAACATTCCCTTGCACCAAGATAAAAGTTTTAGCATCCAGATTGCCCGTACGTCCAATGTTAGGAGTTAGGCTATCATTAGTTGCTGCCATACCGAAATCACTCATGATTGTAGGCAAAGGATAGACCTGACGAGAAAACGACGAACGAAAAAGAGGGTGAATAAAACGACAAATTTTTGTGAAGTGGGGGAGAGGAAAACGAGAGGCAAATGGAAAATAATGTAAATTGCAAGGAGATGAGATTTGTGATTAGGAACCTGGTAGATGTTGATGATATCTCCCCAGCAATGGCACCAGAAATTCCTTTTGATGTCTGCTAGACTACGTCGGTATTTCCGCAAAGAGGAAGTGATGATGTAGCAAAGCGACGGTAGGTATTTCCCTAAGTGATGAAACCAAGGTTATCGAACCAGTAGGAGAACCAAGCAACACTACATAAACAACACCTGCACACAAATAACAAATACTCGCAACCTGACATGTTAAAGGGGTTGTCAATCCCTTTCGGGTAACAGCGCCAGAAATTGGCAAAAGGACGGGGTAAAGTTGGAATAGATTGGATAATTGGAACACAAATAAAATAAAGTGCAGCCAGATATTTTTGTATTTTTGGTTTAATAGATCTGAAAATAAAATCAAAGGAAAATAGACCACAAAGGCAAATATAATAAAGAAGAGACCCGGGCGCCATAGGTTTCACTAGTGGCTTCTCTCGAGAAAAATAGCAAACAGTGGGTAAACGAATTACTGTTGGGCAATTGATAGAACTTCAAATAATCATGACAATATCCAGGTAATGGTCATTATATAGGCATCACGTCCAAGATTAGTAGACCGACTTCTGCCTGCATCTACTACTATTACTCCACACATCGACCGCTATCCAGCATGCATCTAGTGTGTTAAGTTCATGGAGAAACGGAGTAATGCAACAAGAATGATGACATGATGTAGAGAAGATCTATTTATGTAGAAATACACCGCATCTTGTTATCCTTAATAGCAACGATACATACGTGTCAGTTCCCTTTCTGTCACTGGGATCAAGCACTCTAAGATCGAATCCATCACAAAGCACCTCTTCCCATTGCAAGATAAATAGATCAAGTTGGCCAAACAAAACCCAAATATCGAAGAAGAAATACGAGGCTATAAGAAATCATGCATATAAGAAATCAAAGAAGACTCAAATAACTTTCATGGATAAAAAGATAGATCTGATCATAAACTCAAAGTTCATCCGATCCCAACAAACACACTGCAAAAAGAGTTACATCATATGGATCTCCAAGAGACCATTGTATTGAGAATCAAATGAGAGAGAGGAAGCCATCTAGCTACAAACTACGGACCCGTAGATCTACAAAGAACTACTCACGCATCATCGGAGAGGCACCAATGGAAATGATGCACCCCTCTGTGATGGTGTCTAGATTGGATCTGGTGGTTCTGGAACTTGCAGCGGCTGGAATTGATTTTCGTCGACTCCCCTAGGGTTTCTGGAATATTGGGGTATTTATAGTGCAAAGAGTCGGTTCAGGGGGCACCCGAAGTGGGCACAACCCACCTGGGCGCGCATGGGCCTCCAGGCGCGCCCTGGTGGGTTGTGGTCCCCTTGGAGCACCCCCAGGTGCTTCTCCGGCCCACTGGATGTCTTCTGGTCCAAAAAATCCTAAAAAAGTTTCGCTACGTTTGGACTCCGTTTGGTTTGATTTTCTGCGATGTAAAAAACATGCAAAAAACAACAACTGGCACTTGGCACTATGCCAATAGGTTAGTACCAAAAAATGATATAAAATGGCTATAAAATTATTATAAAACATCCAAGATTGATAATATAACAGCATGGAACAATCAAAAATTATAGATACGTTGGAGGCGTATCACATGCCCCCTAATAGCTAGGTCTGAAATCTCACCCTACTGTAACACAAAACCTATAGGAGTCCCCTTTCGTTTCCCGACAAAGGTGGACTATGTGCCAACCCACAAATGTGTGCTTCTGGCGCGAGAAGGGTCAGACCACATATGAACCACATGCGGGTGGCCCTACTATATGTATGAAAAGGGTGTGGTGTGTGATATTTGACTACCATTCATAACTTTTGATGTGGCACATGTGCCTCGCAAATTAACTAGACTTCCCCGACCACACAGAGGTTGAAGGTAGCGCGAAGTAGCCCCCCCCCCCACACACACACTCATCGGGGGGAGGGCATCTCACCAAGACGTATTGTAACACGGACCAAGCAGAATCTAACTTGGTCGTACAACCTCTCCCCGCTCGTTGTTGGTCAAAGTGATGGACGTCCACACGACCCCGCAAAATGGGCTAGCTTGTCACCGATAACCTCGTGAGGGAGTATTGTATGAAGACAAACCCACTATGTGCATGTGGCACAAGTATGTATTTGGAAGTGGTGTGTGTGGTGTTTGAATACCCAATGCACAAATTTGATGTGGCACCATGCTTTGGAACCATAAAATCCCCACACCGAGCGAGGGTTCACGACGCGTAGCATGCTCTCAAGCTTAATTAGGCTTGGAATGGGTCGACCTGCTATACAGTAACTCAAAGCAAAGAAGAAGAATATATCCACCCTGGTAACCTTTCTCGTCGTTGGTCGAAATGATGGACGTCCACGTGGGCCCACGAATATATATAGGCTTGCCGCCCATAACCAAGCGAGTGAGAGTGTATCCAAAGACAACCATTATTGCATGCGTGTGTCCCGAACATATTGACGGAGGTGTGTGATGCATGCATATGTGTTGAATACTCGACCCAATGCACAACATTGATGTGGTGCATGCGTTAAAATCGCAGAGGTCCCCACAGAGAGCAAGAGGTCATTCATGACGTGTCATGTGCTCCCCCCTTGATCCAGCAGGATGGATTCGCGTGTATAGATGCGCTATTATATATATGTAATCTCACATATGATCTATATCAAGACAAAACAAAAAATTAATCCTCTCTTAAGTCAAATTAGTTAACCTCTCTCGCACTATCGATGAAAGTGATGGACCAAGCTGGTCACTGTCGGTGTCAAAACCGGCAGATCTCGGGTAGGGTGGTCCAAGATGTATGTCTGAGGATTGATGGTAACAATGATCAAAGGGACACAATGTTTACCCAGGTTCGGGCCCTCTTAATGGAGGTAAAACCCTACTCCTGCTTGATTATATTAGATGAGTATAGGGGTTACAAGAGTTGATCTACCTCAAGATCGTAATGGCTAAAACCTAGCTTGGCTAGCCTATCAATGTTATGATCCTGCCTTCGGTCTAAACCCTCCAGTTTATATAGATACTGGAGGGGCTTGGGGTTGTACAAAGTCGGTTTAACAGAAAGGAAATAGTATATCCAGACACCTAGACTTTCCGTTCACGCATATGGGAGTCCTAACAGGACACGAGAGGTGTTCATCTTCCCTGTATCTTGACGGCCCATTAGTCCGGCCTGTATCGAATAGACCGGACGCCCGAGGACCCCTTAGTCAGAAACTCCCTCAGTAGCCCCTAAACCAGTCTTCAATGACAACGTGTTCGGCATGCAGATTGTCATCGACATTGTGAGGCGGGTTCTCTGAAAAATATACATCAGCTTTCCTCCATAAAAGAACTATATTTGGCTTTGCATAATTAACACAACCCTTAGCCGCGAAGGCAGAATATATAATAAATAGGAACAATGTCTTTACTGGCAATTTTTTTCCGGCGAAGCGTCGGACTTGACCCTTCAGCATTTTGAACCGTTTTCACACTCCACGTTCCGCATTTCGAGGTCGAGCCCCCTCGGCCCTTCTTGTCAAAACATAGATCATGCCCACTTATTACGAGATCACTCATCAATAAGATTTGGGTAATCCCACCGTTTATGGCGCATGCTTACATTGGGAACAGGCGAGTTTCAAGGCATAAGTGGGGGGATGGTTTGGCATTTTTACCACCTATAAGAGGGTAATAGATTCCTCCTTTCTTCCCCACGCCTTCTTATAGCCTCTGCCTTCCGATCTCCCAAGCTCTTAGCGCCCGAAAAAGCTTCCTTCTTCCCCACTGCCACCACCCTCTGCAGCCATGGCTAGATCCGGTTCCAAGGGCAAGTGGTAGGCCTCCTCCGTTACAGAGAAGGAGGTGAAGAATCTCCAGAGCGCGGGGTACCTAGCCGCAGACATCATGCACAGGCTCCCCACCAAAGGTCAAATCATCCCCATTCTGGAGCCCGACGAAAGGGTCGTTTTCCTCCCCTATTTCCTTAGAGGGCTAGGTTTTCCACTCCATCCCTTCATCCGGGGACTCATGTTCTATTACGGGCTAGATTTCCATGATCTAGCCCCGAACTCTTTCCTCCACATCTCGGTGTTTATCATCGTGTGCGAGGCTTTACTCTGCATCCCCCCACACTTCAGCCTATGGCTAAAAGTCCTCAACGTGAAGCTGAAGGTGGTTGACGGGCAGCACGCTGATACGTCTCCAACGTATCTACTTTTCCAAACACTTTTGCCCTTGTTTTGGTCTCTAACTTGCATGATTTGAATGAAACTAACCCGGACTGAAGCTGTTTTCAGCAGAACTGCCATGGTGTTGTTTATTGTGCAGAAAACAAAAGTTCTCGGAATGACCTGAAAATCCACGGAGATAACTTTTGGAAAATATAAAAAATACTGGCAAAAGAATCAATGCCAAGGGGCCCACACCCTATCCACGAGGGTGGGGGGCGCGCCCTCCCCCCTGGGCGCGCCCCCCTGTCTCATGGGCCCCCTGATGCTCCACCGACCTCAACTCCAACTCCATATATTCCGTTTCGCGGAGAAAAAAATTAGAGAGAAAGTTTCATCGCGTTTTACGATACGGAGCCCCTGCCAAGCTCTAATCTCTCTCAGGAGGGCTGATCTAGAGTCCGTTCGAGGCTCCGGAGAGGGGGATTCATCGCCATCGTCATCATCAACCATCCTCCATCACCAATTTCATTATGCTCACTGCCGTGCATGAGTAATTCCATCGTAGGCTTGCTGGACGGTGATGGGTTGGATGAGATTTACCATGTAATCAAGTTAGTTTTGTTAGGGTTTGATCCCTAGTATCCACTATGTTCTGAGATTGATGTTGCTATGACATTGCTATGCTTAATGCTTGTCACTAGGGCCCGAGTGCCATGATTTCAGATCTGAACCTATTATGTTTTCATGAATATATGTGAGTTCTTGATCCTATCTGCAAGTCTATAGTCACCTATTATGTGTTATGATCCGACAACCCCGAAGTGACAATAATCAGGATACTTCTCGATGATGACCATAGTTTGAGGAGTTCATGTATTCACTCTGTGCTATTGCTTTGTTCCGGTTCTCTATTAAAAGGAGGCCTTAATATCCCTTAGTTTCCACTAGGACCCCGCTGCCACGGGAGGGTAGGACAAAAGATGTCATGCAAGTTCTTTTCCATAAGCATGTATGACTATATTCGGAATACATGCCTACATTATATTGATGAATTGGAGCTAGTTCTGTGTCACCCTATGTTATAGCTATTACATGAGGAATCGCATCCAACATAATTATCCATCACTGATCCAATGCCTACGAGCTTTTCACATCTTGTTCTTCGCTTATTTACTTTTCCGTTACTGCTGTTACAACTACTACAAAACTGCTATCTTTACTTTTGCTACTGTTACCATTACTATCATACTACTATGCTACTAAATACTTTGCTGCAGATACTAAGTTATCCAGGTGTGGTTGAATTGACAAATCAACTGCTAATACTTAAGAATATTTTTTGGCTCCCCTTGTGTCAAATCAATAAATTTGGGTTGAATACTCTACCCTCAAAAGCTGTTGTGATCCCCTACACTTGTGGGTTATCAAGACTAATTTCTGGCGCTGTTGCCGGGGAGCATAGCTCTATTCTTTGAGCCACTTGGGATTTATATCTGCTGATCACCATGAGGAACTTGAAAGACGAAAGAACTAAGATTTTTCCCTCAACTACGAGGGAAGGTAAGGAACCACCATCTAGCTCTGCACTAGATTCTCCTTCTGTTTTGAGTAAGCTTGCAACACCTAAACCTGCTACTGCTATGAATTCTGATATGTCGCATGTTATTGATGATGTCACTTCTGCTATGCATGATACTTATGATGAAACTACTTCTGTGCTTGATACTACTTTGCCATTAGGTGAATTTCTTGATGAACAACTTGCTAGGGTTAGAGAGAATGAAATTATTGAACATGCTATTATTGATGATAGTGATGATGAAAGTTCTCCCTCTGATTATGAATTGCCTGTTGTTCCTGAGGGTTATGTTATGAATGAAGAAGCTGCTAGAGCTATCTTTGCTTGCAAAGATAGATATGATCTTAAGAAGTTATTAGCTAAATGGAAGCAGCAATCTCTTAATGCTAGAATGAAACCTGACCCTGCTTTTGCTACTTCACCTATCTGTGTTATTGATAAGCATTATGAATTCTCTGTTGATCCTGAAATAATTACTTTGGTTGAATCTGATCCTTTTTATGGCCTTGAATCTGAAACTGTTGTGGCACATCTTACCAAGTTAAATGATATAGCCACCCTGTTTACTAATGATGAGAAGTCTCGCTATTATTATATCCTTAAGATATTTCCGTTCTCATTAAAGGGTGATGCTAAGACTTGGTTTAATTCTCTTGATCCTGGTTGTGTGCGTAGTCCCCAGGATATGATTTATTACTTCTCTGCTAAATATTTCCCTGCTCATAAGAAACAAGCTGCCTTGCGGAAATATATAATTTTGTGCAAATCAAATAAGAGAGTCTCCCACAAGCTTGGGAGAGGCTTCTCCGATTACTTAATGCTTTGCCTGATCATCCTCCTAAGAAAAATGAAATACTTGATATCTTTTATAATGAACTAACCGATGCTTCCAAGGACTACTTGGATAGTTGTGCTGGTTGTGTTTTCAGGGAAAGAACAGTTGACCAAGCTGAATTACTATTGAATAATATGTTGACAAATGAAAATAATTGGACTCTTCCTGAGCCAATTCCTGAGGCAATCCCTGAGCCAATTGAGCCAACTCCGGAGCCTATTCCTAAACCAACTCTGAATAAGAGGGGTGTTCTATTTCTCAGTCCTAAAGATATGCATGAGGCAAAGAAATCAATGAAAGAAAAAGGTATTAAAGCTGAAGATGTTAAGAATTTACCACGTATTGAAGAAATACATGGTCTTAATATACCGCCTGTTGAGCAAACACATTGTCTTGATAACCCGACACAGTTAGTAAAGGTAAATTCTCTCTATAGATATGATAAAGTTGAAATTCCCTCTACTAAATTTCATAGCCCATGCTTAGATGAATTTGATGACTTTATGGCTAGACAAGAAAGTTTTAATGCTTATGTTGGTAGAGAATTAAAGAATAATGCTTTCGAAATAGGACGCTTGAGTGATTATATGGCTAGAGTTAAAGGTGAACTTAAACTCATTAGCAAATATGCTTCTATGGTTACCACTCCAGCTGAGCAAGTACTTAAAGCTCAAAGTGATTTGCTCGATGAATTAAATAATAAACATGATTTTACTGTTAGAGTGGCTACTAGAACTGGTAGAATGACTCAGGAACCTTTGTATCCTGAAGGCCACCCTAAGAGAATCGAGCAGGATACTCAGAGAAATAATTTAGAGGCACCTAGTTCTTCCAAAAAGAAGAAAAAGAAACACAATAGGACTTTGCATGCTTCTAATGAACCTGTTGTAGACACACCTGAGAATCCCAATGATATTTCTATTTCTGATGCTGAAACACAATCAGGTGATGAACATGAACCTAGTGCTAATGTTAATGATAATGTTCATGTTGATGCTCAACCTAGCAAAAATAATGAAGTAGAGATTGAACCTGCTGTTGGTCTTGATAACCCACAATCAAAGAATCAACGTTATGATAAGAGAGACTTTGTTGCTAGGAAGCACGGAAAAGAAAGAGAACCATGGGTTCAGAAACCCATGCCCTTTCCTCCTAAACCATCCAAGACAAAGGATGATGAGGATTTTGAGCGCTTTGCTGAAATGATTAGGCCTATCTTCTTATGTATGCGCTTAACTGATATGCTTAAATTAAATCCTTATGCTAAACATATGAAGGATATCATTACAAATAAAAGAAAGATACTGGAAGCTGAAATTTCCACCATGCTTGCTAATTACACTTTTAAGGGTGGAATACCAAAAGAACTTGGAGATCCAGGGGTACCAACCATACCATGCTCCATTAAAAGAAACTATGTTAAAACTGCTTTATGTGATCTTGGAGCCAGTGTTAGTGTTGTGCCTCTCTCTTTATATCGTAGACTTGAATTGAATAAGTTGACACCTACTGAAATATCTTTACAAATGGCTGATAGATCAACTGCTATACGTGTCGGTATTTGTGAGGATGTGCCTGTTGTGGTTGCAAATGTCACTATCTTAACGGACTTTGTTATTATTGATATTCCTGAGGACGATAGTATGTCGATTATCCTTGGTAGACCCTTTTTGAATACTGTTGGGGCTGTTATTGATTGCAAAAAAGGCAATGCCACTTTTCATGTTAATGGTAATGAGCATACGGTACACTTTCCGAGGAAACAATCTCAAGTTCATAGCATCAATTCTATTGGAAAAGTTCCAACTATCATTATTGGAGGTTTTGAATTTCCTCTTCCTACCGTCATGAAAAAGCATGATATTCTTATTGTTGGGGATGTTCATATCCCCGTTGAGGTAACTTAGTGTTATTCGAAATTTCTCCGGTTCCGTGTTATTCGGAATGAGTTTGTTAACAAGACTTGATCAACCTTGTTAGTGGATTCATTTTGATAATCATGAGATGGATGAAACTAGAAGGCACAACCTTCTGTACCCACTTTTTACTTTCTGTTATTTAGAATAAATAAAGCAAAAATAGTATTATCTGTCTGTTTTCTGAATTTTCCGTGCAATAATATCCCGAAAATAAAAGTGCTCCAAATGCCCTGCAAATTTAGTATGATTTTTTATGGAATATTTGAGGATTTTAGGCACTGAAAACACTGCAGGACGGGCAAGCACCTGTCCACGAGGGTGGAGGGCGCGCCCCCTGTCTCGTGGGCTCAGGGTGGCCCCCCTCCACTTATTCCTGCACCCACACACTCCATCTTCTTCCCAAAAAAATCCCCATCCAGCTCAAGCACGAGTTCTAGCTCATTTTGCTGCGATTTTCGATCTCCTTGCTCGAAGCTCCATTCATAAAACTGCTTTGGGAGATTGTTGCTTGGTATGTGACTCCTTCATTGATCCAATTAGTTTTTGTTCTAGTGCTTTATTCATTGCAAATTTTTGCTGCATAGGTGACCCTGTTCTTGAGCTTGCATGTCAAATTTATGAGGTCCCAATTAATTCTAATGCATGATATATGCTCTGGGCACTTATAGGAGTAGTTGCTACAAATTTTGTTTGGTTTTGTTCACTTTTATTTTGAAGTTACTAAAATTTCAGGAATTTTTCAAAAAAAGAAATATGTCTAGGAGAATGTACCAAGGTCGTTCCTGAACAAAGAAAGGACCCATGCGTGCTATGCGTGAGCAAAACGAAGAACCACCAAGGGATGCCGAAGTGCGAGCTTGTGAGTGGCCATTAGACGAGTTTATGGTCAAAGAAGACATCATGGATGAATTTGAAGCATATGTGCGTAATGCCGATCTTGAGGACTTCTTACAAGATAAGTGTCCTCAGTACTATCAATTGACTGATTCCAATCTTCACGTAATTCTCAAAGCATCCTGTTTGATATTTATGATAAATCTTACACCATGGACTTAGAAGATTTTACAACTGCCTGCAAACTGCCGCAGTGGGGCAATGTTAATGACCCCCACAGATCTGAATATAAAGACTTTCTAGCTAGTATTACTATGGGAGAATCTAGGGATATAGCACAAGCTACCATAGGGATCATGCATTTTCCTGCTATACATTATTTTTCTCTCTTCATTGGTAGATGCATTAACGGTAAAGATGAAGCATGTCACATGTGTGTCCCTGATCTTTGTGTCCTCAAGAGTGCTGTGCTAGGTAATAAAGATTACAACTTGGGGGCAATAGTCGCACGTAGGTTGCATAATAATGGCATGTCTGGAGGCTAATTTGGAGGGATTTATGCGACCCGTGTTGCTAATTATCTTGGTATAGCCCCACGAGAGGGGGATATGGAGTTGCTTCCTGCTTATTTAGATTATGACGCGATGGTCAAACATCCTTTTCTTTTGAGTAACGAACAATTCCTCCAGTACCGACTAATCTTTGACAAACGTAGTGCTATCCATGTTACTCTCCCTGCTCCTTCCCTTTTTTATTACCAGGCAAAACGAAGATATGTTGTTACCAGGGAGGAGGCAGCTGAACACGAGGGGAGAGCGGAGGCGGCTCGCCAACACGCCGCAGCTCAGGATGCATTTGCTGCTGCATCTTAGTACGATCCCAGTTATAACTACGGATATCAGCCAGGCTATCCTTGGCATTAGACCAACTTAGGCCAAAAGCCTAAGCTTGGGGGAGTACGTATTTCTCACCGACTTTACATTCATGTTCACACACTATTCTAGTTGTCAGTGCTCATGCTCTTTCATTGTATTATCCATGCTAGTTTAATTTTATTTTTTTCTAGCTTTCTTCTTGTGTGTTTGATAAACCTTAAGAAAACCAAAAAAAATATTAGTTAGTTTAATTTCCATGCTTGTAGTAGAAATTAAAATGAAAACCCAAAAAGATTTCTCGTTCTTCTTTTACTTGTTGGGAGGTTTCACGTGTAAATAGTTTTATTTTATTTTCCTTCCTTTGGGGATTGAGATTAGAAGACTATATTGAAAATGTTTAGTGGTTCTCATATGCATGATTGTTGATTTAACTTAGAGCCCATATTACTTTGTCTTCTCTCTTGAGTTGAATGCTTGCAGATTCCATCTTAGTCCGATGCACGTGCACTATTATTATTATACACATCGTTCGGTCGTGCAAGTGAAAGGCAATAATGATGATATATGATGGACTAATTGAGATGAGAAAAGCTGGTATGAACTCGACCTCTTTTGTTTTTGTAAATATGATGAGTTCATCATTCCTGATTCAGCTTATTATGAAGTAAACTCAATGACATTTAGAGATTATAGTACCTTGTGCCATGCTTAATTAGCTATGAGTTATAATGGTTTACCTTGCGTGCCAACATGCTATTAAAATGATTATGATGTGGTATGATGGGATGGTATCCTCCTTTGAATGAATTGAGTGACTCGACTTGGCACATGTTCACGCATGTAGTTGAAACAAATCAACATAGCCTTCACGATATTTATGTTCATGGTGGATTATATCCTACTCATGCTTGTACTTGGTGTAAATTAATTTTAATGATGTTCATGAATGTTGTCGCTCTCTCAGTTGGTCACTTCCTAGTCTTTTGCTAGTCTTCACCTGTACTAAGCGGGAATACTGCTTGCGCATCCAAACTCCATAAACCCCAAAGTTGTTCCATATGAGTCCACGATACCTTCCTATATCCGGTATCTACCTGTCGTTCCAAGTAAATTTGTACGTGCCAAACTCCAAACCTTCAAATGAAATTCTGTTTTGTATGCTCGAGCAGCTCATGTTTCAACTAGTGTTGTCTATATCTTCCATACTAGGTGGGTTATTCTCAAGAGGAGTGGACTCCGCTCCTCATTCACGAGAAAATGGCCGGTAACCGGGATGCCCAGTCCCATGATCCAAAAAGATCAAAGCAAATCAAAATAATTAAACAAAACTCCCCCAGGGCTGTTGTTAGTTGGAGGCACTCATTGTTTCGAGCAAGCCATATATTGATGCTTGTTGGTGGTGGGGGAGTATAAACTTTTACCATTCTGTTTGGGAACTGCCTATAATGCATGTAGTATGGAAGATATCGCCATCTCATAGTTGTTGCATTGACAGTGAAAGTATGCCGCTCAAAATGTTATTCATCTCTATTTTAAAATCGAGCTCTGGCACCTCTACAAATCCCTGCTTCCCTCTGCGAAGGGCCTATCTATTTACTTTTATGTTGAGTCATCACCTTCTTATTAAAAAGCACCCGCTGGAGAGCACACTGCCATTTGCATTCATTACTATTAGTTTATATTGGGTATGACTTGACTGGATCTCTTTTACCATGAATTATAATGCTTAGTCAGTCCTTGATCTTTAAAGGTGCTCTGCATTTATGTTTTGCGGTCTTAGAAAGGGCTAGCGAGATACCATCTTGTTATATCATGTTATGATTGTTTTGAGAAAGTGTTGTCATCCGAGTTTTATTATTATTGCTCGCTAGTTGATTATGCCATTGATATGAGTAAATGTGAGACCTAAGTGTTAATGTGAGTATGGTTAGTTCATAATCTTTGCTGAAAACTTGAATGTTGGCTTTACATATTTACAACAACAAGAGCAAATAGAGTTTGTAAAAGTTTTTCTTTATCACTTTCAGTTTATCAACTGAATGGCGGATAGCCGCAGGGCCGTGATAGAGCTCCTTCCAACGTGGTTAGAAGTGGGAGCGCGTCACGGTCCACGAAGCTTTCACCATCGCCCACACCAGCAGAAGCTTTGGCGCGCGCGCAGCTGCTCCTCGACTTTCCTCCTGCTGCGGAGAAGCTTGACGAGTGGAGAGCCACCGTCCGGAGCCTCGTCGGCATCGCCAACAAAGATGAGTCGCGGCTAGCAGGGCCCGTAGGCCGACGCTCCGTCGAGCCAGCATGCCAGTCGAGGAAGGGCCAGAGGTGATGCAGCCACAGTGCACTCTCCTCCCCCATGCTAGTTACCGCAGGTGTCGATCCGTCGCGATGACGCTTGTGATAACATTTCCATAGCGTCGTCCGATCCATAGACCCATCGTGATTAGCGCCAAGTTCTTCGGGAGCGAGCCCTTGAAGACGCTCGAACCACCGTCGAACGCCGGCGTGATGCGCGCCACCAGTCAGATAGGCGGGTAGGGCCCACTATGGACCACCCGGCACCGGGGGGCTACGGTGGCCTACCTTACGAGGTGGGTTGCCTAGCATTTACCCGTGAGATGCGGCAGTTCTAGTGGCCCTCCCACCGCACGTTCAAGCCCGACGTTGGCGAGAAGTACAATGGCAAGACTCACCCATCAGAGTTCCTCAACATCTACACCATTGCGATGCAAGCTGCTGGAGCCCGTGACGACAAGGTGCTTGCCAATTACTTCCCGTTGGCACTTAAGCCCAATGTCATATCATGGTTGATGCACTTGCTGGCGGATTCCATTTCTTCTTGGTCGGACCTGTGTCATGAGTTTGTTGGCGCCTTCACTGGAGGCCATCGGGCTCATGGCTGGGCGAGCGATATGCATATCATCCCCCAGAAGGAAGGGGAAAACCTGCGCAAGTACACCCGGAGGTTCAGTCGGGTGTAGTACAACATCCCAGGCGTTCACCCCGCCGCCGTGATCAGCACATTCGATCAGAATGTGCGCAACCGCAAGATGCATGAAGAGCTGGCGATGAACAAGGTCAGCGATGTGGTCGAACTTTATGTTCTGGCTGATAGGTGCGCTCGAGCTGAAGAGGGGAGGAAGTACCCCGGTGAGGAAGCCGGCGCGGAAACCGACTCCACAGATGATGATACCGCCGCCCTGATGAAGAAGGGCTGGCCCCGTAATAGAAAGCGCAAAGGCAAGGCTGTGCTTACCGTTGAGGGATCCAACGACACCGGCGCTGCCAAGAAGGCCAAGGCAAGCGACCCTGGCAAGGAAGTTGCCGGGTGTGCCGCTTGCCGGACCTTGGCGGCTGCTGACAAGCCAGGAAGCTCCGACAAGCAGTATTGCAAGATCCATCGCACCAAGGCCATGACCTCCAGAACCACTGACAAGTTGAGCTGCTTGCTGAGAAGCAAAAAGCTGAGTATGAGAGGCGAGATAGGGATAAGGGTCAAGACGGTGCCAAAGGATCCAACAAGAAGCATGGCGGCCAAGGAGGCTGCCGCGGCAAGGATAACCAGCAAGACAGGCCCGCCTGGGGCTGCGACAAGAAGCAGGAAGACGATGATCATGACGAGGACAACGAGTCTGGCGACCACGAGTTTCAGAAAGCTACGAAGGCCATGTGCGTCGATGGTGGCGCCTCGCTGCACACCTCTCACCGTCAGCTCAAGCAGTGGGCGCGTGATATCACAACGGTGGAGCCATCATTCGACGCACGGAAGCCACTTAAGTGGTCCCGCACACCTATCATCTTTGACACCGAGGACCACCCTGATCGCACAACTACAGTCCGGTGTTTGCTGTTGTTGGTTTCACCAACGATACACAACCTCAAGGTGACAAAGATGCTAGTTGAAGGCGGGGCCGGTCTGAACTTGATCTCGCCTGTTGTGATCAAAAGGCTGCAGATTCCTGATGGAGACCTCAAAGAGACGGGCACGTTTCACGGGGTGACCTCGAAGAGACGGGCACGTTTCAAGGGGTCAACCCGGGAAGGAGTCAGCCGAAGGGTAAAGTCACGTTTCCCATGACGTTTGGAGGCGAGTTGAACCACATGACAGAGAGGATTGTCTTCAACATAACCGAGATCCCCTTGCCCTACAACGGGATCCTCGACCGCCCGGCACTCCAAGTTCATGGCGGCGTCACACTACGCCTACAACACGCTGAAGATTCCTAGGCCGATGACCATCATCACCGTCCCCTCCGACAAGAAAGATGCGCTGATCTGTGCTGACCAACTCTACGGGAAGCAGTTGCAGCGACTGTCGCCAAGGCACTTTCTCCTGCCGCCGAAGCCCCGGGAGGGAAGAAGACCGGAAAGACCTCTCGCACCCACTCCAGCAAGCGCACCTGTTCGGAGTGCTTTGCTCCCGTCGAGGACATGCCAGAGAGCTCCACCGGCAAGAGCAAGAAATCATAGCTGCACCGCAGACACCAAGAAGGTGTCCGTCAAGGAGGATGGCATGGGAGGGGCTTTCATGATAATCTCCACCCTCGATAGCAAATAGGAAGGCGAGCTCGTCACTTTCTTGTGGGCGAATGTTGATGTGTTTGCATGGCAAGCATCGACATCCCTGGCGTTCCCAGGGAGGTGATTGAGCACCATCTTGCCGTCTGTCCTCATGCTCGGCCCGTCAAGCAGAAGGTCAGGAAGCAAGCTTTGGAAAGGCAGGAGTTCATCACAGAAGATATCAGAAAGCTAGAAGCAGTAGGCTTGGTGAGAGGAGTGCTCCATCCGACGTGGTTGGCATATCCGGTGGTGGTGCGCAAGGCAAATGGGAAGTGGAGGCTGTGTATTGATTACACAGGTATCAATAAGGCCTGTCCAAAAGACCCTTTCCTGTTGCTGCGCATTGACCAGATTGTTGACTCCACGGCCGGGTGTGACCTGTTATCATTCCTCGACGCCTACTCAGGATACCATCAGATTTTCATGACAAGAGAAGATGAGGAGAAGAAAACATTCATCACCCCATGTGATACGTATTGCTTTTTACGGATGCCTTTCGGGTTGAAGAGTGCTGACTCAACCTTTGCAAGAGCAATCCAAATTGGTTTTGGGCCCCAACTACATAGAAATATGGAAGCTTATATGGATGACATAGTGGTCAAAACCAAGGACAAGGCAACACTTGTGCGAGATTTGGAAGAGACGTTTGCAAATCTGCGCAAGATCAACCTCAAGCTGAATCCTGAGAAGTGTGTCTTCGGTGTTTCGTCCGGCAAGCTTCTCGGGTTCTTTGTGTCACGGCGTGGGATTGAGGTGTATCCAGACAAGATCAAGGCCATTGAGCAGATTGAGGCACCCAGGCGAATCAAGGATGTGCGTTGGCTCACTGGCTGCATTGCCGCCATGAGCAGATTCATCTCCAAGTCTGCTGAGCGTGCCCTCCCCTTTTTCAAGATCTTGAAAAAGGCGGGCCCAATGGAATGGACCCCAAAGGCCGAAGCAGTGTTGCAGGATTTGAAGATATCCCTCTCCTCCACGCCGATACTGGTTGCGCCTAAACCACAAGAGCCGTTGCTGCTGTATCTAGCGGCAATGAATCAAGTGGTCAGTGCTATGCTAGTGGCACAGAGGGAGGTTGGTGAGCGGGCAGTGGCAATGGCAGGACTGGCAGATGGTGAGCTAGAGCCCCCCCGGCAGGGCCTGGTCCCGGCAAGGCGAGGCCCCCAGCAGGGTCTGACGCCGGCTGGATAGGGCATGTGCAATCAAGTGAAGTGTTGTAGAAGAAGAAGATGATGCAGCACCCGGTCTACTTTGTCAGCTCCCTCTTGCAGGGGACTAGGCCAAGGTACTCCGGTGTGCAGAAACTGCTCTTCGGCCTCCTTATGGCCTCGAGGAAGCTGGGTCATTACTTCCAAGTGCACGAGATCACCATCGTCACCCGCCTCCCGTTTGTCGTGGTATTCTCATGGGGGGGGGGGGGGAGGGTGCAAGACGACATATGCCACAAGGTGGCTTCGTGTGAGGGCAAGACTGCTGCTGATAGGCCCGGGTGCGGGTATGCGAATAGCACGCGGTGGTTTACGCAGCTTCGGAGCTCTCCGAAGAGATAATACTCCTACTACTGCATGTCTGAGTGTATCTGATATATCTAGTACAGAGTGCTCCTGGAGCTGTATCTGAGGTCAGTGCCATAGGCAACTAGCATCTGGCCTCGTATGTGGCATGCTAATGGCCTGCCATGCTCATGGCCGTGAGCACGTGAGTGCTCATGCGTCTGTGTGTTGTGTGGATGGATGGATGGATGCTCTTTATATAGTGTGGGCTGGCTTAGAGAGTAAGCTAGGTAGTGGCATGGGCAAGGCATGGTGGGATGTCACACTTGTCCCCTGGGTCACTTCATAAATAGTGCCCAGGAACAAGTGTCACTATACATGATGGCTGGGGTGACACGTGAATAGTGCCCAGGTACGGCCATCTCGTCGGTGTCTTGTCGGGCTGCAGTCGGCAGCCGGCTGGTTGGCGCAGTAGGCAGCTGGCTGGTTGGCGCAGTCGGCAGCTGGCAGTTGGCCGAGCAGAGCAGTCGGACGGGGAGCCGACATGACCAGCCGGACAGTCGGACTGAGGGGCTTTGCTAGCCCCGATGTCTTGATTTATTGTCTCGCCGTCTTCGGGGTACCCATGGTCAATTACTCCGACAGTAGCCCCCAAGCCTCCGGGCAACTTGGCAAAGTTGGGCAGAGGTTTTTTGGCGGGTGTTCATGGAAATGATCATGCAAAAGACAAAGTTAGTCCACGCAGATATATCAAATGATTGCTTTAGCACTGCAAGTTTTATGCGGAGGGTGCCGGCTCGGTCGGACTCCGAGCCCCCTTCAATCTTTTTTGTGTTCCCTCCGCTTTTTGGCTTGTGCTCTCGCTCGCCGGACAGTCACTCTGCGGCCTGTGGCTGAGAGTGGGCCGCGAAGTGGATTGTACAGTACTCAGACTCTGGGAGAGGATTTAACCGAGCAGATACTCATAATGGAAACGGTCGGGTCGCCCGAAAACGTTTCTCTTCCCGGACGTTTTTCGCATGGGGTGACCTCCAGCTTTTGCTCTCGCTAGCCGGACAGCCTCTCTGCGGTCTGTGGCTGAGAGGTGGGCCTTTGGTACTACACACTCTACCAAGTCGTCTGCGGGAAAAAATGTCTCAGGCCAAGCGTCCAGCCCCCGGGCCAACTCTGGCTGGCACCGGGGCGAACAGTGGTGCAACTGCAATAAAAATGCGGAGATAGCCCCCGAGCATCGCTCGGGGTTGTCCGTGCTTGCGTGATGCAAAAATATGCGGGTGAGGAGCTCACATTGATTTTCATGTAGCCGAGGCGGAGTTTGGGTGTAGCCCTCGAGCCTCCGGGTGTTCGAGGAGGGTCAAGCCGGTTGGGCTTGACTGGCCAGGCGGTGAGCGGAACGCGGCCGAGCCGGCCTGGCACAGCCGGCCAGGCGGCAAGGCGTCTGGCAGCGCCCTTTTCTTCTTTTTTCTCTTCTGCCGGCTGCTGGTAGCTAGACAGAACTCTTCTTTTGTCTCTTGTTTTGTTTCTTGCAATCTTCCGTGGGGGCGCGCCAGCGCACCCACTGGGTGTAGCCCCCGAGATTCGGGCCGACTGCAGAGCAGTCGGGCCGGATCTCCTGGCGACTAATTTATCTTCTTCTTCACGGGGGCGCGTCAGTGCACCCACTGGGTGTAGCCCCCGAGATTCGGGCCGACTGCTGAGCAGTCGGGCCGGATCTCTTGACGACTACTTTGTCTTCTTCTCTTTTTCTCGTTAGCCAGCTGTGCGCAGCCGGACCGGCTCGTCGGTCGGCCAGGCAGCAAAGCGGGCAGATGAACCAGCCAGCCGAGCGGCAACGCAGGCTGTTGATTAGAGCAGTCGATTGGACTGCAGTCTGCAGAGTCAGATCCTTCTTTTTTTTTTCAGTCAGCCGGCTGGCACCCGACCGCTTCTTTTCTCTTTGCCTCAGCCGGTGCACTGTGCTGAACGTGCCGACCTGTCTCTTTTTCTGCCTATCCGACTCCGCGTGAGCAGTCAGATGCACAAATTTCTTTCTTTTTCTTTTTGTCTGTCCGACTCCACGCGAGCAGTCGGATGCATGATTTTTTTTCTTTTTTCTTCAGCTGGCCCTTCACTTTTCTTCTTCTTCTCCACGTGTGGGGCAGCCGGCCTCCCTTTTCTTTTCTTCAGGCGCCGACCACAGCAGGTGGCTGGAGCGGGGCGCAGCCGGCGCACGCTGGCGGGGCCATCTGGCGGAGAGCCGGCCACGGGGCGAGCAGGGCCGGCCAGCGCGTGAGCCGGCAAGCGCGGTGGTGAGGAAGCCGCGGGAGGGCGGAAGCCGGCGCGGGAAGCGGCAGCGAGGCCGGATTGGAACGGAGCCGCAGCCAGCGCGGACGGCAGGCCGAAGCCGGTAGGCGGCCGGGCCGGGACGCGGCCGCAGTCGGCGCGGGAGGATCCACCCACGCGGGGGCGCGCGGGAGGGCGGAGCCAAGCGCGGGGGTCCCGGGAAGGCGCCCTGGCGGAGCGAGCGGATCTCGTCCGGGGAGGCGACCGGACGCTCGGGGGCGCGGAGGAGAGCCAGAGGGGCGGAGCCTCGTCCGCGAGCACGCGCGCGTGCGCGAGTGGCGGACGACGGTGCAGGAGGCAGACGCCGGCTGGGAGACGCGAGGCGGAGGAACCGGCCAGCTCCCAGCGGGCGATGTAGACCTCCAGGCTTGGGCAGGGGAGCAGCATGGAGCAGCAGCCCAGCGCGCAGGGGGCTACAGCGACGCCGCGGGAAGGGAGCAGCGGAGCTGAAGCAGCACCCGGAGCAGCGTGCGGAGGCGGGCGTACGCCGAACGACCGTGGTGGAGCGGAGCGAGGCAGAGTATGGCTAGTGTACGGGGCAATGCACGACTTGCATCTGACAAGTTTTTGGACAACGCTAACGCCCACACGTGTGGTAGGAGCGAAATCCGCCCACACGCCCTATAACACACAAACTACGCCATGTCACCACATGCATGCATGTGGGAATCTTTTTGGATTTTCAGTTTTTAAAATGTTTTATCTCTTAAACGAAAAATCCGATTGAAGATCCGTTTTCACCATTAAATCTCTCGCGACGAGATCTTCGAAACTAGATCCCATGTTGATATGTTTCGACGAAAAAAAATTGGTTAAAAGTTGCCATGTCTATTGCACATGAATTGCCATGGTGTTTACACTGAAGTTGCCATGATATATTTCAGCTATTTTCTTCTACATTTAAAAGTAAATTTTAACATTTATAAAACGGGGAATTAAGAAACTAGACTTGTCTGAACCATAAACTAAAATTGCCATGATACATGCACTTAAAATTGCCACGGTTCATACAAAAAATAATTTTTTTAGTCAAAGTACTAGAGTTGCCATCATCAAATACTAAAAGTGCCATGCTCTATAAACTGAAATTGCCACATGGCAAATTTACTCTAAGCCCTATGGCAACTGCAGTGTAAACATCATGGCAACTTTTGGGAAATTTTTTTTGTCGAAACATATCAACATGGGGTCTAGTTTTGAAGATCTCGTCGAGACGGATTTAATGGTGAAAACGGATTTTTAATTCGATTTTTTTAATTAGGAGATAAAACATTTTTAAGCCAAAAACCAAAAAGATTCCTGCTGATGTCATCTGTTCACATGTGGCAAAATAAATGGTAAAGGAGGCGTGTGGGCGATGTGCAACATGCCACACGTGTGGGCATTAGTTTTTTCGAAGTTTTTTGGATAGAGCATGGCCATTATCTAGGCTATGAGTTCGGGAAGGGTACGAGGCATGTATGGCTATGGTTTGACGATACTTTGACTTGCATCTAGCTAGCTCTCAAAGATGGCATATGGAGGAACGAACGCGTGTTTTGGCCGGAGCAAGGCGCAACAAGGAGGGAAGCAGACGCAAGCAGCGCGTGGACGGTCATGGCTGACCGAAACGAGGCCCCGCGTGTGGCGCGCGTGCGGACGGACGACCGGCATCGCAACTATGGTGGTGAAGAAGGCGAGGCCAACGACAAGGGCGCGCCGCCCCTCGCGGCCACTCCGGGGGCATGTTGACATCGAGCCCCTGACCGCTACCGGAGAGACGGCGCGACGCCGCGGCGGTGAAGATGAAGATGTTCCCGCCCGGACTGTGAAACCAGCAACAACGTGGTAGAATAGTACCGTCCCACGGTGGGCGCCAAATGTCGTGGTATTCTCACGGGGGGAGGGGGTGCAAGACGACATATGCCACAAGGTGGCTTCGTGTGAGGGCAAGACTGCTGCTGATAGGCCCGGGAGCGGGTATGCGAATAGCGCGCGGTAGTTTACCCAGCTTTGGAGCTCTCCGGAGAGATAATACTCCTACTAGTGCATGTCTGAGTGTATCTGATATATCTAGTACAGAGTGCTCCTGGAGCTGTATCTGAGGTCAGTGCCATAGGCAACTAGCATCTGGCCTCGTATGTGGCATGCTAATGGCCGACCATGCTCATGGCCGTGAGAACGTGAGTGCTCATGCCTCTGTGTGTTGTGTGGATGGATGGATGGATGCTCTTTATATAGTGTGGGCTAGCTTAGAGAGTAAGCTAGGTAGTGGCATGGGCAAGGCATGGTGGGATGTCATACTTGTCCCCTGGGTCACTTCATAAATAGTGCTCAGGGACAAGTGTCACTGTACATGATGGCTGGGGTGACACGTGAATAGTGCCCGGGTACGGCCGTCTTGTCGGTGTCTTGTCGGGCTGCAGTCGGCAGCCGGCTGGTTGGTGTAGTCGGCAACCGGCTGGTTGGCGCAGTTGACAGCCGGCAGTTGGCCGGGCAGAGCAGTCGGACGGGGAGCCGACATGAGCAGCCGGATAGTCAGACTGAGGGGCTTTGCTAGCCCCGATGTCTTGATTTATTGTCTCGCCGTCTTCGGGGTACCCATGGTCAATTACTCCGACACCATTGCAACGGACACTGCATAACCTGGACGCAACCAGGAGGATTGTGGAATGGGCCTTGGAGCTGTCAAGCTTTGGTTTGAAGTTCCAAAGTACTTCAACATCAAGAGACGAGTCTTGGGAGAGTTCATTGTAGAGTGGACCTCGACGCCCGACGAAGAGATCCAGGAGACCACTCTTCCCGGCAAGGAAACAAGTCGCAACTGGGTTATGTACTTTGACGGGGCTTTCTCGCTGCAAGGCGCCGATGCTGGTGTGCTGCTCGTCGCACCCACCGGAGAGCACCTCAAGTATGTGATCCAGATGCACTTTCCCAGGGAGATGTCGACGAACAACACTGCTAAATACAAGGGATTGCTTGCCGGTCTTAGGATCGCGGCAGACCTCAGGGTCAAGAAGCTCATCGTCAGTGGTGATTCGCAACTTGTCGTCAGACAAATCAACAAGGACTATCAAAGCTTGTTGATGGAGGCCTACGTGGATGAGGTGAGGAAGCCGGAGGAGTGTTTTGACGGTATACAGGCGGAGCATGTTCCCCGAGCGGCGAACGACATCGTCGACCACCTATCAAAGCGCGCTGCCCTCAAACTACCTATGGAACCAGGTACTTCTGTGCTTCGGTTAACTCAACCATCCGTTGAACCATCAACGGAGCAGAACAAGCGGAGAAAATCAGGCCCCGACAAGTACTTTCCCATCGAGCTCCCTGGGGCCGCTGGCGAAGATGTTGCCGTGGACACTGAGCCTGCCGTGGGGCAACCGACTCCGACAGGGCGTCAAGCCTTGGCCGTAGAGACAACCGCTCCCATGGCAGAGGAGATGCCTTTAGCCATTGCCGTCTAGCCCCAGGCTCCAGCATGGGCCCAACATACCGCTTGATTCCTCCAAACAGGGGAGCTTCCTGAGGAGCAGGAAGAAGCAGAGAAAGTAGCCGTCGGTCTGCCCTGTATCAGTTCGTTGACCACGTTCTATACAGAGAAAGACCAAACGGTGTGAAATTGAAGTGCATTCCCTGGGAGGAAGGACTGGAGCTGTTGGCAGAGATACATGGAGGCATATGTGGCTCCCACATAGGGTCGAGGGCCCTTGCCGGCAAGGTTTCTTCTTGCCCACTGCCCTCCAGGATGCAACGGCACTAGTAACCAAGTGTGAAGCATGTCAGTTCCATTTGAAGAAGCTTCATCAGCCAGCTCAATCCCTTCAAACAATCCCTCTCCTGGCCATTTTTGGTCCCGGGGCTCGACATACTGGGCCCTTTCCCCCGCACCGTCGGGGGCTTTGATTACTTGTACGCTGCAATTGACAAGTTCACAAAGTGGCCAGAAGTTGAAGCAGTGAGGAAGGGTGACAGCGCAGTTAGCCGTCAAATTCTTCAAGGGGCTAGTCTGCCGTTTTGGTGTGCCAAACAGGGTTATCACCGATAATGGCACACAGTTTACAAGCCACACCTTCATGCAATACATCGAAGACCTTGGCCGCAAGGTCTGTTACGCTTCCATGGCACACCCATGGAGCAACGGCTAGGCGGAGAGGGCAAATGCTGAAGTATTACGAGGCCTGAGGACAAGGACTTTTGACAGGATGCGCAAGAGCGGAAGGTGCTGGATTGATGAGCTGCCGGCGGTTCTTTGGTCAATCAGAACGACGCCAAATCGAGCCACCAGCCAGACACCCTTTTCCCTGGTATACGGGGCAGAAGCAATTCTCCCCATGGAACTCATATAGGGTCACCTCGAGTGCTTGCTTATCACGAGTTTGAGCAAGAGCGATTGCGGCAAGATGACGCGACGCTCCTCGAGGAAGATCGTCTTTGGGCGGCTGTGAGAGCAGCATGCTACCAACAAGCCTTCCGCCGCTACCATAGCCGCAAGGTTCATGCCCGACGCTTTGAGGAAGGCGACCTTGTTCTTCGGCACGTTCAATCGGCCAAGAATTCCAACAAGTTGACGCCAAAGTGGGAAGGCCCTTATCGGGTAATAGGAGTCACCAGACTGAAGATGCCATTCCGGTGAGCAACTCCTGGAACATCGAGCATCTTCGGAAGATTTACCCATAAGGCGCGGTTGCCGGGCCCCCCGGCAAACCACCTTTTGTACGAGCCTTGCCGACAAGGCATGTAACCCTCTGTACGAAGCCATGCGCAGACCCTGAGCATAAATAAATGAAGCGCTGACGCCCTAAGTTATAGGATGCATGCTAGGTTGAGTCCCTCCCTCGGTTAGGGTTGATAGTGCTTAAGCGGCGACTAACCCCTAGCATAGAGGTCGAGTGTGCGTCTCTCTATTCCTTTCCCTCCTCTTTGGTTCGCAGGGTACATGGATATTTCTGCTGGGCGGCTTGGAAGAAAGAGAATGAGTCGGCGCTCCGGTCCCGGCAAGCCAAGGTTGCCGGGGGCTGAAGACACAAGGATCCAACCCCGGCGACCAAAGGTTGCCCGGGGGCTACAGATTCGGATAAGTCCTTTATCCCCTGCTTTGCATTTCCGTATGGGATTGGGACGTATGAAACCTCGTTTTATTCCTAGGCTACCATGCTCCCCTTTTCCAGCACCCGAGAACTATCTCTCGGGTCGGAATTTGGTTGTAGCCGCGGTGACAAGGAAGCAAGCGTAGGGCCTAGCCCTACTTCGCCCCTGCCTCCGCCAAGAGCATGAGTATGGTCGAATGGAGTAAGGGGACGGCAAGGCCTGTTGCCGGGCGACAATGTTTATTTTAAAAATAACAAGGAGACGTTCCTTGGTATGAGCTTCGCTCACGCACAGAGAACCCGACAAGCACCTTTTTTCATTAATACGTCACATACAGGTATAGTTCGTACGGAATGTAAACATGAGCAAGGGGATTACAAGTTTTAAATTTAGCTAAGACCCATGGGCTTACAAACTAAAAAGAGATAAGATGCATGTAATCCCTTTCTTGTCCCTCACCTCAGGAAACGAAACAAGAAAGTAGGAGGGCAAAAGAACCGCCTAGGCGAGGTACGAGCAGCAGAAGGCGCCAAGAGAAGATATCGGCGGCCGCCTAGGAGAGGGCTGGTGATGATGGTGCCGGGAGAAGAACTAGAACATGATGCAACGAGCCGCCAATACGCTATGAAGGCGTCAGTGCCATCGTACTCCGACTTGACGGCCCACCACCCGCCTTCCTCGTCTTCTCCAGCCTGCCCACGCCAGCCACCCAAAGAGCCGACCCCGAGAAGTTCAATGAGCTGGCGATGTAGATGATGGTGCTGGCGACGTCGCCTAGGGACGGTGAGCCTGACGCCTAGTCAGACCCGTCGTCCTCCCGCCCGCTACCCTCATCGTCACTGTCGCTGTCCTCCTCGTCGCTCTCACCCGAAGAGGAGCTTTCGCCATCAGTCGAGCTCTCCGCACAGCACCCTAGCCTGTGTCCCAAGTACCCGAAAACCTTGACGGAGAGCAAATCACTCTCTGTTAGCTTGAAGCAGAGGACTTGCCCATCCATCAAGCAATGGGGCGTGCAAAGGTTTTCTAGCCCCGGCGAAGGAGCATCCCTTGAGGGGCGGGGAACCTTGTGTTCACCCATATGTCGCCATGGCAACACCCTTTCATGTGAAGCCTCAGCCGCGGTGGCTGGTCGACCTCCAACACGCTTGCGAACACTCGGGGAAGATGAAGGCTGTGGCGCGGCAGCCCGTGCAGCTGCAAGATGAACTCGAGTGCCGAGTCCCCGACATGACCACTCCGCAACGCAGGAGGAGATGGTGATGGAGATAGAGATAGCACGGGCGTTCCCCTTCCACGCCCCCCTGGAAATTTATGGTCCGGCACCTCATCGGTAAAGCACAGGGGGTGTGCGGCGCCCCTGTACTTGGATGTGTCGTGGCGTGCGTCCGACAACTATAGTGTTCGGTATTGATTCCGAGCTGGTAGTCGATCAATATAGTCGGTTTGGTGGCTGTGATCCTGCGTAGGAGCACGTTTCCTAGATCCATAGATGGACCTGGCCATACCAGCTCTTTTGTCTAGGCACATAGATCATGTGCTGCCTTGTGTGCGGCGTCATTAGCCGCTCTGTCTCGGCCACGGGGTGGTCGGTCCGGTATATCGGCCGTATTGTTTTTCGGCGGAATGGGCGCTATAGCCTCGTCGTCGAATTCGGGTAGCAGCTTGCGTTTTGGGTAGCTCTTTGTGTGGCGATCACTACCGTACATTTCGTCAGTGTCGAGCACTTTGTTCCATCCGTGGTTGAGGGTATCCTGCGCGGCTTTAAGCCATTGCTTCTGCTTCTTCAAGCTCCTCGCGGTGGCAATAAGCCTTTTGTGGAGGTGCCCTTGTTCCAAATGCTTTCCCGGGATGATGTGTGCATCGTTATCCGGACTATTCTCCTCTCCGGAGACAGGTTTATAAGTTTTATCCTCGGCATCGCTGTGATCGAGCAGCGGCCCCAGACTGTGTTCGCCGTCCCCTTGCTCGACCTGCTCCATCGCTGGGTCCACGGGGTCGTCGTTATCTCTAGCATCGTCCGGGGTGTTATTTTTTCTTATGCTGTTATCGCTGTTTTTGCTATGGCGTGGTTTAGAGCAGCGCCGCTGACATCGGCACTTTGGTTGTTTTTCAGGAGGATTATCCTCCGTTGCATCCTTTTGATCCTCGCCATTGTTTTCTTTTGGTGTGTCCACTATATATATGTCATATGATGAGGTGGCTGTCCAGCGCCCTATGGGCGGTTGTTCCTGTTCTTCTCTGTCATCACCATTCATACCGTCGATGTCTTCGGAGTCGAAATCAAGCATGTCTGTTAAGTCATCAACAGTTGCTATTAAGTGGGTGGTGGGTGGGCAACGAATTCCTTCGTCGTCCGATTCCCACTCAAGCCAGACATAGTTCGGCCAAGAGTTTCCCGACAGGGAGAGAGATTTTAATGAGTTTAGCACATCGCCCAAGGGCGAGTGCTGAAAGATATCCGTGGAGCTAAACTCCATGATCGGCGCCTAGTTAGATCCGATGGGCACGGATGTATGCGGTTCGGAGCCTACGGCCGGAGATGAGTCCGAGGGTCCGATGACACAGACCTTATTGGAAGTGGAATCTGTGTTCATCTCTATCGTCGTTGAGTGTGTGGCTTCCGCGGCGGGGTCCATCCTCCCGTCCTCGGATGGCACGATCTGCTCTAGATTTCAAGCCGGGGCAGTTGCAGGTGTGATCTCCTAAACACCGTTCGACGACAGATCTAGGTCATGCTCGTCGCGACTGTGGGGTGCACCTGTCATGGGCTCGAATCCGTCGAAGATCAAGTCTCCGCGGATGTCGGCAGTGTAATTCAGGCTTCCAAACCTGACCCGATGGCCAGGGGCGTAGCTATCGATCTGCTCCAGATGGCCAAGCGAGTTGGCCCGTAGTGCGAAGCCGCTAAATAC
Organism: Triticum timopheevii; assembly: GCA_963921465.1. Classification (NCBI taxonomy): domain Eukaryota; kingdom Viridiplantae; phylum Streptophyta; class Magnoliopsida; order Poales; family Poaceae; genus Triticum; species Triticum timopheevii. The sequence continues at coordinate 381,276,303 of OY997272.1, read as the reverse complement.
GAAGATCTGTCCGGGCCGGAAAACCTCACCCTGGACCGCATCGTTGTGGATGATTGAAGGAGCCATCAAGCCTTATGATGACGACACAGTGGAACTCTCAATGAAAGCACCAATGTCGGTGTCAAAACCGGCGGATCTCGGGTAGGGGGTCCCGAACTGTGCGTTGAAGGCTAATGGTAACAGGAGGCGGGGGACACAATGTTTACCCAGGTTTGGGCCCTCTCTATGGAGGTAATACCCTACTTCCTGCTTGATTGATCTTGATGGTATGAGTATTACAAGAGTTGATCTACCACGAGATCGTAGAGGCTAAACCCTAGAAGCTAGCCTATGATTGTGATTGTTTTTCTACGGACTAAACCCTCCGGTTTATATAGACACTAGAGGGGGCTAGGGTTACACAGAGTCGGTTATAGAGAAGGAAATCTACATATCCGAATTGCCAAGCTTGCCTTCCACGCAAAGGAGAGTCCCACCCGGACACGGGACGAAGTCTTCAATCTAGTCCAACAGTCCGGTAGAAGCATATAGTCTGGCTGTCCGAGGACCCCCTAATCCAGGACTCCCTCACCCCTCCGTGATGGTGTCTAGATTGGATCTGGTGGGTCTGGAATCTGCGGCGGCTGGATGAATATTTCATCGACTCCCCTAGGGTTTCTGGAATATTGGGGTATTTATAGAGCAAAGAGGCAGTCCGAGGGGCACCCGAGGTGGGCACAACCCACCAGGGCGCTCCTGGGCCTCCTGGCGCGCCCTGGTGGGTGGTCCCCTCCTCGGGACTCCCCCTAGGTGTAACCAGGGCCCAACTTCTTCCTTTTGGTCCATAAAAAATCATCGTAAAGCTTCATGGCATTTGGACTCCGTCTGATATTGATTTCCTGTGATGTAAAAAACATGTAGAAAACAACAACTGGCACTTGGCACTATGTCAATAGGTTAGTACCAAAAAATGATATAAAATGACTATAATCTGATTATAAAACATCCAGGATTGATAATAAAACAACATGGAATAATAAAAAGTTATATATACGTTGGAGACGTATCAAGGAGGAAGACGAGGAGGTGGGGAGAGACTCCCCTTGCAAAACGAGGAGGAAGAAGAGGACGGCCTCCGAGAATCCGGAGGAGGCAATGCCGAAGAGGAGGAAGATTACCTTCTTGGTTAGTTCGGACTCGGAGTCCAAACACAGCCCGAGGAGAGCCCCCAGGGTTAAGCCCCTAGCCGAATCGTAGTTATCAAAACCTTACTTGTTCAGCTCCCGCTTACCTGCCTTTGTCATATAAATTATGTCTTTGTTTACTTTTCAGCCCTCGACGCAATATTCCAAACACCTTGTCTTTGTCGGGGTACTCTCTGGCGCCTGAAGAGGCGGAGAGCGACGGACCATCACTAGCCCTCTCTCCCCTTGCAATGGAGGACAACAAGGTGTCGTCCCAAAGGACCTCTCCTGGCCGAGGAGGGGCTGACGAGGTCGTCCAGAAGGCGCCCGAGGTTAATACCTCAGATGCTGCAGACCGGGGCACGACGACCCCCACAACCACCGAGGGTGGAGGGTCTCAACAGTTCGGGTCCTCACCGAACACCGTCTCGGAGACCAATGTGGCTCTAGATTTGGATCAACAGCCCCTTCGACAGAGGGGGAGGAGCAGTAGCTCAATCGGCGGCCTCTGTTACTCCAGAGGCCGCGCATACTCTGGGGGAAGTGCTACAACGTGCTTCCATCATGCAGGAGCACCGCACCCTGATAGGTGCGGTTATGGAAAAGATTTAGTCTGTGAAAAGCGGACTGAACGGGGCCTTCAATAGCCTACTGACAGGCTTTGAGGTATGCGATGTAATTTTCTAACAAGTTTTCTTTATATAGAAGGATAAACCTATGTATAGATAGTAGCCCCTGAGACTCTGTCAGGATTAGAACAATCCGGACAGAGGATCCCAAAACAAGTTACTAATGTACTATGCTATTGTGTGGGACATGCATCCATGTTGGCGGCTACTGCCCAAGCCACAGAGGTTTCTGAGCTCAATCGAAAACTAAGATTAGTCAATGAGGAGCTCGACCGCGTCAATAAGCGGTTTGACGAAACGCAAGGTATGCGGAACTTACATACCAGAAGTTGTAATTTTATGATTGTAATCATAGTTGGCGCAGCCGAGGTCGAGTCCCTCAAGAGCGCGCTTGCCCAAGCCAAGAAAGAGGCGGAGGTGAGCAGGGCAGCCGCTAACAAGGTGGCGAAGAAGCTGGAGGCAGAGCAAACTTCCCGCCGAAAACACGTGGCTCGGGTAGGCGACGTTGAGTGATGTCTACTACACAACCTTCTTCTTGTAGACGTTGTTGGGCCTCCAAGTGCAGAGGTTTGTAGGACAGTAGCAAATTTCCCTCAAGTGGCTGACCTAAGGTTTATCAATCCGTGGGAGGCATAGGATGAAGATGGTCTCTCTTAAGCAATTCTGCAACCAAATAACAAAGAGTCTCTTGTGTCCCCAACACACCCAATACAATGGTAAATTGTATAGGTGCACTAGTTCGGCGAAGAGATGGTGATACAAGTGCAATATGGATGGTAGATATAGGTTTTTGTAATCTGAAAATATAAAAACAGCAATGTAAGTAATGATAAAAGTGAGCGTAAACGGTATTGCAATAGTAGGAAACAAGGCATAGGGTTCATACTTTCACTAGTGCAAGTTCTTTCAACAATAATAACATAATTGGATCATATAACTATCCCTCAACATGCAACAAAGTGTCACTCCAAAGCCACTAATAGCGGAGAACAAACAAATAGATGATGGTAGGGTATGAAACCACCTCAAAGTTATCCTTTCTGTTCTATCTATTAAAGAGTCCGTAGTAAAATAACAAGAAGCTATTCTTTCCGTTCAATCTATCATAGAGTTCATACTAGAGTAACATCTTAAGACACAAATCAACCAAAACCCTAATGTCACCTAGATACTCCATTGACACCTCAAGTATCCGTGGGCATGATTATGCATCACACAATCTCAGATTCATCTATTCAACCAACACAAAGTACTTCAAAGAGTGCACCAAAGTTTCTACCAGAGAGTCAAGATGAAAACGTGTGCCAACCCCCATGCATAGGTTTATGGGCGGAACTCGCAAGTTGATCACCAAAACATACATCAAGTGGATCATGTGATATCCCATTGTCACCACAAATAAGCACGGCAAGACATACATCAAGTGTTCTCAAATCCTTAAAGACTCAATCCGATAAGATAACTTCAAGAGGAAAACTCAATTCATCACAAGAGGGTAGAGGGGGAGAAACATCATAAGATCCAACTATAATAGCAAAGCTCGCGATACATCAAGATCGTGCCATAGAGAGAACACGAGAGAGAGATCAAACACATAGCTACTAGTACATACCCTCAGCCCCGAGGGTGAACTACTCTCTCCTCGTCATGGACAGCGCCTGAATGATGAAGATGGCTACCGGTGAGGGATTCCCCCTCCGGCAGGGTGCCGGAACGGGCTCCCGAGAGGTTTTTGGTGGCTACAGAGGCTTGCGGTGGCGGAACTTTCGATCTAATGTTTGCTTCGATGTTTTTATGGTATATGGAAATATATAGGCGAAAGAAGTCGGTCGGGGGAGTCTCGAGGGGTCCACGAGAGTGGAGGGCGCGCCCAGGGAGGGTGGGCATGCCCCGCTATCTCGTGGCTTCCTCGAAGCTTCCCTGGCTTGCACTCCAAGTTCCCTGGTTTGCTTCTGTTCCAAAAATAACTTTTTCGAAGGTTTCATTCCATTTGGACTCCATTTGATATTCCTTTTCTTCGAAACACTGAAATAGGCAAGAAAACATCAATATGGGCTGGGCCTCCGGTTAATAGGTTAGTCCCAAAAATGATATAAAAGTGTAAAGTAAAGCCCATAAACATCCAAAACGGGTAATATAATAGCATGGAACAATCAAAAATTATAGATACGTTGGAGATGTATCAAGCATGCCCAAGCTTAATTCCTACCCATCCTCGAGTAGGTAAATGATAAAAACAGAATTTTTGATGAGGAATGCTAGCTAGCATATTTCTCAATGTAATTTTCTTTATTATGGCATGAATGTTCAGATCCAAATGATTCAAAATAAAAGTTCATATTGACATAAGAAATAGTAATACTTCAAGCATACTAATCAAAGTAATCATGTCTTCTCAAAATAACATGGCTAAAGAAAGTTATCCCTACAAGATCATATAGTCTGGATGGTGCTCTATCTTCATCACACAAAGTATTTAATCATGCACAACCCCCGTGACAAGCCAAGCAATTGTTTCATACTTTAGTAATCTCAAACTTTTTCATCTTTCACGCAATACATGAGCGTGAGCCATGGACATAGCACTATATGTGGAATAGAATGGTGGTTGTGGAGAAGACAAAAAGGAGAAGATAGTCTCACATCAACTAGGCGTATCAACCGGCTATGGAGATGCCCATTAATAGATATCAATGTGAGTGAGTAGGGATTGCCATGCAACGAATGCACTAGAGCTATAAATGTATGAAAGCTCAACAAAAGAAACTAAGTGGGTGTGCATCCAACTTGCTTGCTCATGAAGACCTAGGGCATTTTGAGGAAGCCCATCATTGGAATATACAAGCCAAGTTCTATGATGAAAAATTCGCAGTAGTATATGAAAGTGACAACATAGGAGACTCTCTATCATGAAGATCATGGTGCTACTTTGAAGCACAAGTGTGGTAAAAAGGATAGTAGCATTGTCCCTTCTCTCTTTTTCTCTCATTTTTCTCTCTTTTTTTTTTCTTTTCTTCCCCCTTTTTTTCTTTTCCTTTTTCTTTCTTTTTGGGTCTTTTCCTTTTATTTGGCCTTCCCTTTTTTCTTATAAAGTCCGAAGTCTCATCCCGACTTGTGGGGGAATCATAGTCTCCATCATCCTTTCCTCACTGGGACAATGCTCTAATAATGAAGATCATCACACTTTTATTTACTTACAACTCAAGATTACAACTCAACAAGATATGACTCTATATGAATGCCTCCGGCGGTGTACCGGGATATGCAATGAATCAAGAGCGACATGTATGAAAATTATAAAGGTGGCCTTGCCACAAATACGATGTCAACTACATAATCATGCAAAGAGCAATATGACAATGATGATGCGTGTCATAATAAACGGAACGGTGGAAAGTTGCATGGCAATATATCTCGGAATGGCTATGGAAATGCCATAATAGGTAGGTATGGTGGCTGTTTTGAGGAAGGTATATGGTGGGTGTATGGAACCGGCGAAAGTTGCGCGGCACAACAAAGGCTAGAAATGGTGTAAGGTGAGTGTGCGTATAATCCATGGACTCAACATTAGTCATAAATAACTCATATACTTATTGCAAAAATCTACAAGTCATCAAAAACAAAGTACTACGTGCATGCTGCTAGGGGATAGATTTGTAGGAAAAGACCATCGCTCGTCCCCGACCGCCACTCATAAGGAAGACAATCAATAAATAAAATTGTGCTCCAACTTCATCACAAAGCTGTTCACCATACGTGCATGCTACGGGAATCACAAACTTCAACACAAGCATTCTTTAAATTCATAATCACCCAACTAGCATGACTCTAATATCACCACCTCTGCATCTCAAAACAATTATCAAGTATCAAATTGATCATAGCATCCAATTCACTTTCTATGATAGTTTTTATTATACCCAACTTGGATGCCTACCATTCTAGGACCAATTTTATAACCTTAGAAAATACCATGCTGTTCTAAGAAACTCTCAAAATAATATAAGTGAAGCATGAGACACTAGAAATTTCTACAAAATTAAGCCACCGCCGTGCTCTAAAAGATATAAGTGAAGCACTAGAGCAAAAACTATCAAGCTCAAAAGATATAAGTGAAGCACATAGCGTATTCTAATAAATTCTAATCAAGTGGGAAGGTGTGTACATCAAGGATGATTGTGGAAAACTAAAATCAAAAACTAATATCATACAAGACGCTCCAAGCAAAACACATATCATGTGGTGAATAAAAATATAGCTCCAAGTAAAGTTACAGATAAACGAAGACGAAAGAGGGGATGCCTTCCAGGGGCATCCCCAAGCTTAGACTTTTGGCCATTCTTGAATATATTGGGGTGCCATGGGCATCCCCAAGCTGAGGCTCTTGCCACTCCTTATTCTATAGTCCATCAAATCTTTACCCAAAACTTGAAAACTTCACAACACAAAACTCAACAGAAAACTCGTAAGCTCCGTTAGTATAAGAAAATAAAACCACCACTTAGGTACTGTAATGAACTCATTCTAAATTCATATTAGTGTAATATATACTATATTCCAACTTATCTATGGTTCATACCCTCCGATACTACTCATAGTTTCATCAAAATAAGCAAACAACACATAGAAAACAGAATCTGTCAAAAACAGAACAGTCTGTAGTAATCTGTATCAAACGTATACTTCTGGAACTCCAAAAATCCTACCAAATTAGGAAGTCCTAAGAAATTTGTGTTCCAATCCAGAGCAAAAATAATCAGATCATAAGCACGTTTCTGTGAATTAACAAAACTAATTTACTGGGTGCAAAAGTTTCTGATTTTCAGCAGGATCAACACAACTATCACCGTAAGCTATCCTAAATGTCTTACTTGGCACTTTATTGAAACAAAAGCTATAAAACATGATTACTACAGTAGCATAATCATGTTTACACACAAAAACAGTAAAGGTAAATATTGGGTTGTCTCCCAACAAGCGCTTTTCTTTAATGCCTTTTAGCTAGGCATGATGATTTCAATGATGCTCACATAAAAGATAAGAATTGAAATATAAAAAGAGCATCATGAATAATATGACTAGAAAATTTAAGTCTAACCCACTTCCTATGCATAGGGATTTTGTGAGCAAACAACTTATGGGAACAATAATCAACTAGCATAGGAAGGCAAAACAAGCATAGCTTCAAGATTTTCAACACATAGAGAGGAAACTTGACATTATTGCAATTCCTACAAGCATATGTTCCTCCCTCATAATAATTTTCAGTAGCATCATGAATGAATTCAACAATATAACCAGCACCTAAAGCACTCTTTTCATGATCTACAAGCATAGAAAATTTACTACTCTCCACATAAGCAAAATTCTTCTTATTCGGAATAGTGGGAGTATCATAAGAGACTAGAATACTATAAATTGTTTCCTCATTAAAAGAGTAACGTGCAGAAAAAGGGTAATCATAATCATGACAAGTTTTATAAATATAATCATCACTACTTTTTATAGCACAAGTTTCATCACAATAATCATCATAAGTAGCAACTTCGTTCTCATCATAATCGATTGAAACCTCTTCCAAGATAGTGGAATCCTCACTAAATAAAGTTTACACTCTTCCAAATCCACTTTCATATTCATGACAATAAGATTCAACATCCTCCAAAATAGTGGTATCACTACTTCCTAAAGTTGACACTCTTCCAAGCCCACTTTCATCAATATAATCATCATAGGTAAGAGGCATGCTATCATCATAACAACTTTGCATATCAAAACTTGGGAGGCTAAAAACATCATCTTTATGAAACGTAGCATCCCCAAGCTTGGGACAAACATTAATTTTAGCAAATATATTCTCAAATATGTCATCCTCATCAAACATAGCTTCCCCAAGCTTGGGCCTTTTCATATCATAAGCAAAATCACTCTCATCATTAATAGTATGGATAGCACCAATAGTATAGCAATTACCATCATCACAATGAGTAGTAGGAGCAACATCATTTGGGAGAGATACCTTTTTACCTTTGTTGCTCCTTCTTTTCCTTTTCTTCTTCACATTATGTGTGGGTTCAACCTTCTTCTTTGAGCTCCTTATAGATGAGATTGGTTGAATAGAAAGCTCCTCCTCGTTACCTCATTCATCATAATAAATAATAGGAGGATATTAGGAAGTCTCTTCCCTTTCATTAGTATTTTCTTCATCTTCTATTTGCTTTCTTTTCTTTATGTAATTGGCAATATAAGGATTTTCAATGCAATTCACCGCACAATACATATAAATATCCCCTAGGTCAAAATCAAGAAATCTATCAAGATTAGATTTTGGAATAACCTCAGTTATACGTTTCATTTCTTCATACCCCAAAAGAAGACTAAGCTCTTTATGCAGCTCAATGGTAATCAAGTTATCACAATTTTTGGACACGATTCGATCATGAAACAGTTTGCATTGGAGATTTAAATGACCACGTTCATTGCAAAGTTCACAAGGAGCGCAAAAAATATTGAATCTTTCAGCACACACAACAAGACTTTCTTGCAACAATTTAGTTTCTAAATGCTTATGCCTCTTGCAATATCTATCTTCCCTATTTGGTGTGTACTTGCAAACCTGATTCACTCCACAAAAATCGACATGCTTATAAGAGACATTTTCATCATAACTAGTGCAATCATCATTAGTACTATGGATATTCAAAGAGTTCATACTAACAACATTGCAATCATGCTCATCATTCAAAGATTTAGTATCAAGCATTTTAATGCATTCTTCTTTTCGCAATTGAGTACAATTTTCCTTTAAATCATACTCACGAAAGATATTAAAAACATGAAGCGTATGAGACAAACTCAAATCCGTTTTTTTTGTAATTTTCTTTTATAAACTAAACTAGTGATAAAACAAGAAACAAAAAGATTCGATTGCAAGATCTAAAGATATACCTTCAAGCACTCACCTCCCCGGCAACAGCGCCAGAAAAGAGCTTGATGTCTACTACACAACCTTCTTCTTATAGACGTTGTTGGGCCTCCAAGTGCAGAGGTTTGTAGGATAGTAGCAAATTTCCCTCAAGTGGATGACCTAAGGTTTATCAATCCGTGGGAGGCATAGGATGAAGATGGTCTCTCTCAAGCAACCCAGCAAGAAAATAACAAAGAGTCTCTTGTGTCCCCAACACACCCAATACAATGGTAAATTGTATAGGTGCACTAGTTCGGCGAAGATATGGTGATACAAGTGCAATATGGATGGTAGATATAGGTTTTTGTAATCTGAAAATATAAAAACAACAAGGTAACTAATGATAAAAGTGAGGGTAAACGGTATTGCAATAGTAGGAAACAAGGCATAGGGTTCATACTTTCACTAATGCAAGTTCTCTCAACAATAATAACATAATTGGATCATATAACTATCCCTCAACATGAAACAAAGAGTCACTCCAAAGCCACTAATAGCGGAGAACAAACGAAGAGATGATGGTAGGGTACGAAACCACCTCAAAGTTATCCTTTCTGTTCTATCTATTCAAGAGTCCGTAGTAAAATAACATGAAGCTATTCTTACCGTTCAATCTGTCATAGAGTTCATACTAGAATAACACCTTAAGACACAAATCAACCAAAACCCTAATGTCACCTAGATACTACATTGTCGCCTCAAGTATCCGTGGGCATCATTATACGGTATGCATCACACAATCTCAGATTCATCTATTCAACCAACACAAAGTACTTCAAAGGGTGCCCCAAAGTTTCTACCGGAGATTCAAGACGAAAACGTGTGCCAACCCCTACGCATAGGTTCATGGGCGGAACCAGCAAGTTGATCACCAAAACATACATCAACTGGATCACGTGATATCCCATTATCACCATAGATAAGCACGACAATACATACATCAAGTGTTCTCAAATCCTTAAAGACTCAATCCGATAAGATAACTTCAAGAGGAAAACTCAATTCATCACCAGAGAGTAGAGGGGGAAAAACATCATAAGATCCAACTATAATAGCAAATCTCGTGATACATCAATATCGTGCCATAAAGAGAACATGAGAGAGAGAGAGAGAAAGAAAGAGAGAGAGAGAGAGAGAGATCAAACACATAGCTACTGGTACATACCCTCAGCCCCGAGGGTGAACTACTCCCTCCTCGTCATGGAGAGCGCCTGGATGATGAAGATGGCCACCGGTGAGGGATTCCCCCTCCGGCAGGGTGCCGGAACGGGCTCCCGAGAGGTTTTTGGTGGCTACAGAGGCTTGCGGTGGCGGAACTCCTGATCTATTGTTCGCTTCAATGTTTTAGGGTATATGGGAATATATAGGCGAAAGAAGTCGGTTGGGGGAGTCTCGAGGGGCCCACAAGAGTGGAGGGCGCGCCCAGGGAGGGTGGGCGCGCCCCCTATCTCGTGGCTTCCTTGAAGCTTCCCTGGCTTGCGCTCCAAGTTCCCTGGATTGCTTCTGTTCCAAAAATAACTTTTCCGAAGGTTTCATTCCATTTGGACTCCATTTGATATTCCTTTTCTTCGAAACACTGAAATATGCAAGAAAACAACAATATGGGCTGGGCCTCCGGTTAATAGGTTAGTCCCAAAATGATATAATAGTGTAAAGTAAAGCCCATAAACATCCAAAACGGGTAATATAATAGCATGGAACAATCAAAAATTATAGATTCATTGGAGACGTATTGAGGGAGTCCTGGACTAGGGGGTGTTCGGACAGCCGGACTATCATCGTCAGCCGAACTCCAAGACTATGAAGATACAAGATTGAAGACTTCGTCCCGTGTCCGGATGGGACTTTCCTTGGGGTGGAAGGCAAGCTTGGCGATACGGATATGTAGATCTGCTACCATTGTAACCGACTCTGTGTAACCCTAGCCCTCTCTGGTGTCTATAAAAACCGGAGGGTTTTAGTCCGTAGGACACACAACCATTACAACAATCATACCATAGGCTAGCTTCTAGGGTTTAGCCTCCTTGATCTCGTGGTAGATCCACTCTTGTACTACCCATTTCATCAATATCAATCAAGCAGGAGTAGGGTTTTACCTCCATCGAGAGGGCCCGAACCTGGGTAAAAACATCATGTCCCTTGTCTCCTGTTACCATCCGCCTAGACGCATAGTTCGGGACCCCCTACCCGAGATCCGCCGGTTTTGACACCGACATTGGTGCTTTCATTGAGAGCTCCTCTGTGTCGTCACCGATAGGCTTGATGGCTTCTTCAATCACCAACAACGCCGTCCAGGGTGAGACTTTTGTCCCCGGACAGATCTTCGTGTTTGGCGGCTTCGCACTGCGGGCCAATTCACTTGGCCGTCTGGAGCAGATCGAAAGCTACGCCCCTGGCCATCAGGTCAGGTTTGGAAGCCTAAACTTCACGGATGACATCCGCGGGGACTTGATCTTCGATGGGGTCGAGCCACAGCCGAGCGTGCCGCACTGTCACGATGGGCAAGATCTAGCTCTGCCGCCGGACAGTACCCTGGAGGCCGCACACAAGTACGCTCTGACTCATAGTTCGGAGCCGACCGCGCAGATTGAGGACAGGTGGCTGGACACCGCCTCGGGAGCTGCAACTTCCACGGCAATGGAGCCGAATATTGACCTTGTACCTTATAAAGCTCATGACTTCGAGGCGCCGGACTCCTTGCCGGACTCCGAACCTCCCGCGCCCCTGCCAATCGAATCCGATTGGGCGCTGATCATGGAGTTCACCGCCGCGGACATCTCTCAGCACTCGCCCTTTGGCGACATCCTAAATTCGCTAAAACATCTCTCGTTATCAGGAGAACCCTGGCCGGACTGCGGTCAGGATGGTTGGGATACGGATGACGAAGAAATTCAAAGCCCACCCACCACCCACTTTGTAGCCACTGTCGACGATCTAACTGACATGCTAGACTACGACTCCGATGACATCGACGGCATGGACGACGATGACGGAGACGATCAAGAACCAACACCTACAGGGCACTGGAAGACCACCTCGTCATATGACATATACATGGTGGACACCCCAAAGGATGGGGACGGCGAAGAAGTAGCGGAGGCAGATTCTTCTAAGAAACAGCCCAAGCGCCGACGTCAGCGGCGCCGCTCTAAATCCCTCCACAGTAAGAATGGAGATTCCGGCACCGGAGATAATAACACCCCAGAGAGTGCCGAGGACAACCCCCTCCAGCACAATTCAGCACAGGAGGACGGGGAAGCCAGCCCTCAAGAGAGAGCAGCAGACGAGGAGTTAGAGGATGACAATTACATGCCTCCCTCCGGAGACGAGGCAAGCCTCAACGACGATGAATTTGTCGTGCCCGAGGATCCCGTTGAACAAGAGCGTTTTAAACGCAGGCTTATCGCCACGGCAAATAGCCTAAAGAAAAAGCAGCAACCGCTTCAAGCTGATCAAGACCTGCTGGCCGACAGATGGACTGAGGTCCTCACGGCCGAAGAGTATGAACTCGAACACCCCTCCAAGAGCTACCCAAAACGCAAGTTGCTCCCCCGACTAGAGGAGGAAGCATACAAACCTTCATCACCAGCGCACAATACGGCAGACCGACCACCCTGTGGTCGCGACAGAGAGGCATCCAGGCCCTCCATCAGGACCATACCCGGGCACCGCTCGAAAAGTACGAAGCCACGGGGGAATGCGCCGGACTTGCGGGATATATTGGAGGACAAGGCAAGACAATCCAGATCTATCTACGGATCATGTGGGCGCCCCATGACCCACGACGACTACCGTCACGCTGGATACAACAACTCCGGCCGGGCCGAACACAGCAGACAACGCTCTCTTGAGCTACGTCGTGATATTGCTCAATATAGAGGCACCGCACACCCGCTATGCTTCACAGACAAAGTAATGGATCATCAAATCCCCGAAGGGTTTAAACCCGTGAATATTGAATCCTACGATGGCACAACAGACCCCGCGGTTTCGATCGAAGATTATCTCCTTCATATCCATATGGCCCGCGGCGACGATCTCCACGCCATCAAGTATCTCCCACTCAAGCTTAAAGGACCAGCTCGGCATTGGCTTAACAGCTTGCCAGCAGAGTCAATTGGGTGTTGGGAGGACCTGGAAGCTGCATTCCTCGACAACTTCCAGGGCACATATGTGCGACCACCAGACGCCGATGACCTAAGCCACATAATTCAGCAGCCAGACAAATCGGCCAGACAGTTCTTAACAAAGAAAAATCAAATCGTCGACTGTCCGGATGCAGAGGCCCTCGCAGCCTTCAAACGTAACATCCGCGACGAGTGGCTGGCCCGGCACCTAGGACAGCAAAAGCCGAAATCCATGGCAGCCCTCACATCACTCATGAACCGCTTCTGTGCGGGAGAGGACAGCTAGCTAGCTCGCAGCAACAACCTCAGCAAAAATGCTGGCAGTCCGGATACTAAGGACCACAATGGCAGGTCGCGTCGAAACAAAAAAAAAACGCCGCGTTAACGGCGAAAACAATGAGGATACGACAGTCAACGCCGGATTCAGAGGCTCTAAACCCGGTCAACGGAAGAAGCCATTCAAAAGAACTACTCCGGGTCCGTCCAATTTGGACCGAATACTCGACTGCTCATGCCAGATACATGGCACCCCCGAAAAGCCAGCTAATCACACCAACAGAGACTGTTGGGTATTTAAGCAGGCAGGCAAGTTAATTGCCGAAAACAATGACAAGGGGCTGCACAGCGACGGCGAGGAAGAGACCCGGCCGCCGAACAGTAGAGGACAGAAGGGTTTCCCCCCACAAGTGCGGACGGTAAATATGATATACGCAACCCACATACCCAAGAGGGAGCGGAAGCGTGCACTTCGAGACGTCGTATATGCGATGGAGCCAGTCGCCCCGAAGTTCAATCCATGGTCCTCTTGTCCGATCACTTTCGATCGAAGGGACCACCCTACCAGTATACGCCATGGCGGATTCGCCGCATTGGTTTTAGACCCAACCGTCGATGGATTTCACCTCACTAGAGTCCTCATGGACGGCGGCAGCAGCCTGAACCTGCTTTATCAGGATACAGTGCGCAAAATGGGCATAGACCCCTCAAGGATTAAACCTACAAAGACGACATTCAAAGGCATCATACCAGGTGTCGAGGCCAATTGTACAGGCTCGGTCACGCTGGAAGTGGTCTTCGGATCCCCGGATAATTTCCGAAGCGAGGAGTTAATCTTCGACATAGTCCCGTTCTGCAGTGGCTATCACGCCCTGCTCGTACGAACCGCGTTTGCAAAGTTCAACGCGGTGCCGCATTATGCATACCTCAAGCTCAAGATGCCAGGCCCTCGTCGAGTCATCACGGTCAATGGAAACACTGAACGCTCCCTCCGAACGGAGGAACACACAGCGGCTCTCACAGCAGAAGTACAGAACAGCCTCTTAAGGCAATTCTCGAGTCCGGCCGTTAAAATACCGGACATGATTAAACACGCCCGGAGTAACATACACCAAGACCACCTGACACGTTCCGAGCACGCGTAGCAATGCAGCCCCAACCCCAGCCCTTGCATGATTGCAAGACAAACTCCCCGCGTACATCATTACGCCTTGGAGATACCTTGGGCATAGGGGGAGGGGCACGACCACGACAGGCCCAGAGTGCGGCTCAACCACACCAGGGGCTCCTAAGTGTGTCGCTCTTTTTCTTTTCCTTTTTTTATTTTATTTTATCTACAAGACTCCATTTACAAGAGGCCCTGTCCGGCAGTAGATCTGCCAAACTCACGATGCAACAGCCAGGGAGGAACAAGGGCTACGACGAACACTCAGGTGGTCTCCATTACGAGCATTAAATCTGTTTATTACACCATTCCGCAGCCCACCCCTGGAGGGGGACATGTCTAATAGTCCAAACCCTTGCTTACCGCACTATTTGTATCGTTCTGCACTCACTGCAGAACTCCTTGAATAAACAATGCATCATTTTCGTTTATAATTGCATTCCCTTTACTTATATATATGTTCATTTATGACATCTTGCATCCGTACAATTTGGTACGGCCGAATACACCAGGGGCTTATGTTCCCCGCACTATGGTGTGAAGTCCGAACACTTTCACAAGTGCGGCACCCCGAACTTATAGCACTATATGCATCGGCTCCGAATCATGTCTTGGGTCAATAGTTGGGTTTGCCCGGCTCCCATGTTTTGGTACCTTACGTTCCGTTCTGTCGGCTAAGGTAGAACTGGGAGAACCACTGCGATTGCGCCCCGGTTGAGCTGGGCGAGCGCCTCAGTGGAGAAAGCTAAAACTGACTGTCATGATAAGGCGAGAGACTGGTCGCTGTTCGAGAGGTCTTTTCGAGTCCCTAAAGACTTATGCCGGTTAGAGCGAGGAACCGGATGTGTCCGGCCCAGGCGTGGATAGCGCCCCGAACTCGGTCTTCCGACACTAGGGGCTTCGCCGAAATTTAAAATTATAGAATTCTATGGCTAAGTGAGAGTGTTCAAGCATTATAAGTCCGGTTGCCTTGTTCGTTGTGTTGAGCGCCTCCCTAGATGGACCCAAAAATGGGAACAAGAGCGCTCAAGTTTATCCCGAACACCCCAGCACTCATGGCATGGGGGATGAAGCCGATGACTTGCCATCTCTCAGATTTGATAAACGGCCGCACAGAAGGTAATATTTTAAATCAAATAAGCGTTGCTTAGCGCATATGAACAAAGTTTTCAGCGCATAGGATAACACATTGCGAGTTTACTCAATAATTACATCGCTGGGGCACTCATCCGCAATTTTGCAGGCACCCTTCAGGACAGTCTTATAGTACATCTCGGTCGTACGATACTCCTTGCCCGCCAGCGGCGCGTCCGTCAGAAGCCTCTTAGCATCCAGCCTGCCCCAGTGCGCCTTTGCGCGGGCAAGGGCCCGACGGGCACCTTCAATGCAGGCGGAGCGCTTGATGACCTCCACCCAAGGGCACGCATCCACCAGCCGCCGCACGAGGCCGAAGTAGCTCCCAAGCATGGCCTCTCCAGGCCACAGCCGGGCTATGAGGCCCTTCATGGCCTGCTCGAATACCTTGTGGAGCTCGACCAGCTGCTTCAGCTAGTCGCTAGGGGGCACCGGATGTCCGGCCTCAGCATACTGAGACCAGAAGACCTTCTCCGTTGAGCTCCCCTCCTCGGCCCGGTAGAATGCGGCGGCATCGGACACGCTGCGAGGCAGATCTGCAAACGCCCCTGGAGAGCTCCGAATTCGGGTAAGTAACAGGTAATTTACATTCACATGCTTGCTTTGCATGAAAAATGCCTTACCCGCCGCTATCTTCTTCATCGCCTCAATCTCCTGGAGGGACTTATGGGCCTCGGCCTTAGCATCTTTGGCACTTTCAAGAGCCGAGGCAAGCTCGGACTCTCGAGCCTTCGAGTCGCGCTCCAAACTCTCATGCTTTTCCATGAGAGCCTGGAGCTCTTGCCGCACCTCCGCTACCCGCGCCTCCTGCTTTTCTCGCTCCGCTCCTTCCGCGTCCGCATTGCGTTCGGCCGCGGACAAGGCCTCCTTCAGGGTCGCCACCTCATTCGTGGCCCCTGCAGTACCCATGTTATCCTTGTTATTTCTATTGAAACCAAAATCCTTTTGTGTAAGGTACAAATTTCAAAGTGGTGTTCCTCACCTTCTTTGTCCTCGAGCTGCTTCTTGGCAAGGCCGAGCTATCGCTCGGACCGCTCGAGGTCCTTCTTCAAAGCACCGACCTCCGCAATCAGTGCGGCAGAGGTCAGCAGCGCAGCCTGCAAATCCATATTGACAAAAAAATTTAGCACTCCTGCGTATATCTTTTATAGATCCTCAGTCCGGTTTTTCTTTCCGAACACCAAACCGAGCATCAGGGGCTACTGTCTATACGGTATTACATTACGTATTTTAAAGCTTCTTACCTCAAAGCCTGTTATAAGGCTACTGCAGGATTCGGTCAGCCCGCTCTTGGCGAGCTGAACCTTCTGAATCACCGCACTCATAATAGTGCGGTGTTCTTCCTCGATGGAAGCGCCGTTGAGCGCCTCCAACAAGTTGTCCGGCGCCTCCGGTTGGACGGGGGCCGCCAGTGTCACGGTCTTGCCCTTCTTGCGAAGGGGCCGCCTGCCGGACTCCGGAACCACTGCGGGTTCCGGCGCGGAGTCCGGCACGAAGTCCGGGAGGTTGCCTTGGGGCACCTCCGGAGCCTCCCCCTCTTGGCGGGTCCCCTCCTGGGATCCCACCTCGGCGTCCTCAGCATCGGGAGAGGTGGAGGCGGTCGGAATGGAATCTACATCCGACGGGGCCAAGGACCCGCTGGATGAAGCGGGAAGATCCTCCTCGGCCGGGCTACAGATAGCATGCGGCATTAGAAGGACACTACGTGGCACGAAAAAGAAATTACAAATCACTCAGGAGTCCGGATACTTACAATCTTGCCAGGGGCTTGGCCCCTGAGGGCCACTCCTCGTCGTCGTCATTGGCGTTGGCGGAGCTGTCCGGAGGAAGGGTCCTTCCCCTCTTGGACCCTTCGGCCTCCCCCGTTGGGGAAGCCTTCCTTTTCCTCTCTCCCCCCTCCTGGGGAGAGTCTTCTTTTTCCTCCTTGCCCTCGGGGGAGGAGTCCGCCTCGGAGTCATCGGACGACGAGTCCGATACCACCTGGCGCCGGGAACTCCTTCGGGTTCCCGTGGCCTTCTTCTTGGCCTTCTTCTCCCGCACCACATAAAGTGCCGGGACTAGCAGCCCCGTTAAGTGGGCGTCCGCTGGTTCTTCGGGAAGGGGAGCCGGACAGTCTACCTGTCCGGACGTCCTCTGGCAATCCTGTCAAAGGCATTAGGAGTTTTAGATCCCACATAAAATTAAATTGTGAAAGAAGATAAGTGTCCGATAGAGGATAACAAAGCTTACCTCGCCGGCTGGGCGCATGGTGCCGAATCCGCGGTCTTCCGTCGCGGACGCGGGGGCTTCTCCGCCCTTGAACAGCACCCTCCAGGCATCTTCGTACGTCGTGTCGAAGAGCCCGCTCAGGGTCCGGTGCTGTGCCGGATCGAACTCCCACAAATTAAAGGCCCGCTGTTGGCAGGGGAGAATCCGGCGGACGAGCATGACCTGGATCACATTGACAAGCCTAAGCTTCTTGTTCACCAAGGTCTGGAGATAGGATTGGAGTCCTGTCAGCTCCTCCGAACTGCCCCATAGCAAGCCCTTCTCTTTCCAGGAGGTGAGCTGCATGGGGATACCAGATCTGAACTCGGGGGCCGCTGCCCATTTAGGGTCACGTGGCTCGGTGATGTAGAACCACCCCGATTGCCACCCCTTGACGGACTCCACGAAGGCCCCTTCGAGCCAGATGACGTTGGTCATCTTGCCCACCATGGTGCCTCCACACTCCGCTTGGACGCCCTTCACTACCTTCGGCTTGACATTGAAGGTCTTGGGCCACAAGCCAAAGTGGGGCTGGATGCAGAGGAAGGCCTCGCACACGACGATAAACACCGAGATGTTGAGGATGAATTTTGGCGCCAGATCGTGGAAGTCCAGGCCGTAGTAGTACATGAGCCCCTGGATGAAGGGATGCAACGGGAAGCCCAGTCCGCGGAGGAAGTGGGGAAGGAATACGACCCTCTCATGGGGCCTGGGGGTGGGGATGAGCTGCCCCTTGTCGGGCAGCCGGTGCGCGATGTCGCCGGACAGGTATCCAGCGCCGCGCAGCTTCTTGATGTGCTCCTCCGTAACGGAGGAAGCCAACCACTTGCCTCCCGCTCCGGACATGACTGGAGAAGGTCGAGACGAGATGTGCGGGCTTGGGCGCTGGAGCTCGAGTACGCGGAGATGGATAAGCAAAGGAGGAAGAAGGCGTAGGTAAAAAGGTGGATCCTTATCCCCTTATATATGGGCGGACGAAGACTATGCGTTCCCACCGGCCTGGTAAAACTCGCTTATCTCCCAAGCGCCACCATCAATGGCGCGGTTGGGTTACCCACGTCCGTATTGATGAGAATCCCGGAATAAGGGGAACACGATCTCTGCTTCGACAAGACGTGCCAAGGAAACCGCTTCGCTAAACGCGCTGAGGTGGTATAATAAAAAACGATTCAAGTAAAGGCTTGGTAGTGGCATGACGTCATGCCACGGAGCACGTCAGCAGATTGAAGTTGTGTACATATTATTCTCTCTACGGTGGAATGTGGAATTTATTTTGCAGAGCCGGACACTATCCTCGTGTTCACAATCTTCTATGAATTATTCGGAGGAGGAACCCGCCTTGCAATGCCGAACAATATGCGCGCCGGACTCATCGTCATTGAAGCCTGGTTCAGGGGCTACTGAGGGAGTCCTGGACTAGGGGGTGTTCGGACAGCCGGACTATCATCGTCAGCCGGACTCCAAGACTATGAAGATACAAGATTGAAGACTTCGTCCCGTATCTGGATGGGACTTTCCTTGGCATGGAAGGCAAGCTTGGCGATACGGATATGTAGATCTCCTACCATTGTAACCGGCTCTGTGTAATCCTAGCCCTCTCCGGTGTCTATATAAACCGGAGGGTTTTAGTCCGTAGGACACACAACCATTACAACAATCATACGATAGGCTAGCTTCTAGGGTTTAGCCTCCTTGATCTCGTGGTATATCCACTCTTGTACTACCCATATCATCAATATCAATCAAGCAGGAGTAGGGTTTTACGTCCATCGAGAGGGCCCAAACCTGGGTAAAAACATCATGTCCCTTGTCTCTTGTTACCATCCGCCTAGACGCACAGTTCGGGACCCCCTACCCGAGATCCGCCGGTTTTGACACCGACACGTATCATTGAGCAAGAGCTCAAGGATGCCATTACCAAGTGTGAGTCCTTGGAGCAGAGGAGTTCAGAGCAAGCCTCCGAACTCACCAAAGCTCTCCAGGATATCATGGAAGCCCAGGTTGAGTCCCAGAACGCCCGCCAGGAGATCCAGCAGCGAGGCAGATAGCAGCTGGTAAGGCTTTTCTTCTGCAGAGTAAATTTGTCAGTAAGAGAAATACCTTGCTGACCTGAGTTTGGAGTTCTCTAGGCGCATTTGCGGATCTGCCGAGGAGTGTTGCTGGCGCCGCAGAGTTCTTCCGAGCCGAAGAGGGGAGCTCAACAGAGAAGTTGTTCTGGTCGCAGTACCTTGTGCCAAAGCATCCGGCGCCCCTTAGTGATCTGCTGAAGCAGCTTACCGAGTTGCATAGGGTGGCTGGGTTGGCCAGGAAGGACATAATAGTCTGACTTTGGCCAGTCGAGCCCATACCCAGCAGCTACTTTGGACTCATGAAGCGGTTGGTCGAAGCGTGCCCTCGGGTTGACGCCATAAAGCGGTCGACCTGCATAGAAGGTGCCCGGATGGCCTTTGCCCACGTGAAGGTGCAATGGGCGAAGATGAAGGTCACTGAAATTGCCACCGTAGGGCCGCCTGAAGGCAAGGATCACCGGAGGCCGGAGAGGTACTTCAGGGAGGTCCTCGAGGGAGCCCGCATTGTAGAGGGTCAATGCTCAAAGGATATCATATTTGAGTAGTGGAGTCCGGTTTGTAAGAACCATGTAATGAACTCATAATGTGAAATATTTATGCTTCCGCTTTATGATTTTATTAGTTTATCCTCCTGTTTGGCCATTTATTTTATAAGTCCAAAAGTTTACCAGTCGCCGTCTTCTGCCCCCATGTAAATATTACAGGGGTGTTCGGGAACGCATGTCCACACTTTATCCAACGTCTTGGTCCTATATAGGAGGCATCTTGCGAGATGAACTAGGCAATCAGACTATGCGGCTTTATTACTTTCACTTAGCCATAAGAGTCCATTGGTGGGGCTAAGTACTAGCCCCTGTTGCATGAACGGAAATCCAAATTATGGTGCCTTTGCAACACGGCTGGTCGAATCCCAGCCCCTCGTATAACACGACATAAATCACGAACGATTTGTAGTATAATACTAAGTCACCGGATAGCAGATCCGCTCTCGCATATCATGACAGTCAATTGTCGGCTTTCTCTACTGAGGTACTTAACCGAACGAACCAGAAATAGAATCGCAGTAGTTCTCCCTTTGCTACCTTAGCCGAACTTGCGGAACATAAGGTGGCAAACACAGGAGCTGGGCAACCCAACTATAGACCAAAGACATGATTCGGGTCCGGTGCATATAGTGCAATATCCGGGATGCCAAAGAGTTCCCTATAGGTGTTCAGACTTAAGAGTTTGCGGGGCCGAGTACAGCCCCTGGTATGAAGGCCATGCAGAAGCGCGTATTTCAGTCGAAAACAAGGAGGGAATATGGATGACGAGGCAATATAAGAGCCCAACAAAAAGGTGGTGATCATCTGCTTCCTTTATATCCTTATCAATACGTCGAGGTGTATTTCGACAGACAATGCCATGAATATTAAGGTCATGTTACATGCCTAAAAAAACAACATAATGGAAAGTCTAGCACAGGGCCTAAAAGTAATGGTTCGAAGACTCCAGTGATGCCCTACCGCACGCCTGCGCCATTTCTCCTTAGTAACAAATCCTTTGATAGGAGTATTTGATGGTTGGCCGTAAAGAAGGGAAACACTAGCCTTGAAAGGATCCCTGATGCAACCATACATCAAAAAGGGCTCTTAATGAACCTGTAGTTAAAAAAATGTATGAGGCCAAATAGGGTCAAGCCGTACTATGGACTTTTCCCCCCAGTGTGCCTCCAGCGTTTCCCAAGGTATTTTGAGTGCGTAGTTATGTACGTGCGGTACGAAAGCCACAACCTTATGGGGCGATCGGCAGAGGCCAAACTGCTAATCAAGGTCCGAACCCGTCGAGTTATCGCAGTGATGCGCGGACTAGACTCGTTTAGAGATGTTGTTGGCTTTAATGTCCGACGAATTATACGGTTTGATAAGGCCTCCATACACCTTGGTTGCAAGGGCCGCGGTGTGCTCTTCAGTACGGAGGGAGCGCTCCATATTTCCATTGACTATAATGACGCCGCGGCGTCCGGGCATCTTAAGCTTCAAATAAGCATAGGGTGGGACTGCATTAAAGCGGGCGAAAGTAGTTCGTCCGAGCAGTGCGTGATAACCACTGCGGAAGGGGACGATGTTGAACATCAGTTCTTCACTTCGGAAGTTGTCTGGGGAGCCGAATACTACCTCCAGTGTCAGTGAGCCCGTATAACAGGCCTCCACGCCGGGTATCACACCTGTTGGAGTAAATAATCACGGGGGTAGCCTAGCCGGCTCCCCCTGGCTCTTCAAAAAACATCAGACCGACTGGGCCCTCAAACATCCAAGACGAAGGGCCGCCTTCCAGTGGCCGGCTGGTCCCTTGGCCGGCTACAGGAAGGCGGCAAGGCTCAGCAAGTTGCCCCAGAGAGGGCCGACTCCTAGCAGGCAGCCACCAGAGTGGCCTCCCTCTAGCAGGCGGCCCGCCTCATGCGCCCTCAAAGTTTGCACCCACATAACGGCGATAAGACGGGGCGTGGCTACAGTGAAGCCTGCCACCCCCGAATCCCGGAGCGAGCGTGGCCACAGTGCACCGTACCGGGCGGCCATCCCTCGCCCGACGCAACACTGTTGCCATGTTGACCATGACGTCGCCCACGACAGACTGTTAGTACGGCCCGCAGGCGGCGGGCCCCTCTTGCCAGATGTCACGCCCAAGATGCGACCCTATCCTAAAGGAACTCAAAGGTCCCACCAAGGATAGAAGCGCATCTTGAAGACGCTTTTGCAAGGTGGATATCATTACATCAACATTACATAATAGTGGGGATACATCCAAGACATACAATGTCACATGAATACAAGAATACATCATATACAAGATCAACATCCGACTACGGATGAAACATAAACAGAATCTCAAACAATATCCACCCTGCTAGCCCAGGCTGCCGACCTGGAACCTATCCCCTGATCGAAGAAGAAGCAGAAGAAGAACTCCAAACAAGCAAACATCGCTCTCGCGTCATGATCATCGCATAACCTGTTCCTGCAACTGTTGTTGTAGTAATCTGTGAGCCACGAGGACTCAGCAATCCCATTACCATGGGTATCAAGACTAGCAAAGCTTAATGGTAAAGGAAGGGGTAAAGTGGTGAGGTTGCAGCAGCGGCTAAGCATGATATGGTGGCTAACATACGCAAATGAGAGCGAGAACAGAAACAAGCGGAACGGTCGTCAACTAGTAATGATCAAGAGGTGATCCTGAACACCTACTTACGTCAATCATAACACAGAAACCGTGTTCACTTCCCGGACTCCGCCGAGAAGAGACCATCACGGCTACACACGCGGTTGATGCGTTTTAATTCGGATCTGGTGTCAAGTTATCTACAACCGGACATTAACAAATTCCCATCTGCCACATAACCACGGGCACGGCTCTCGAAAGTTTATACCCTGCAGGGGTGTCCCAACTTAGCCCACGATAAGCTCTCGCGATCAACGAAGGATATACCTTCTCCCAGGAAGACCCGATCAGTCTCGGAATCCCGGTTTACAAGACATTTCGACAATGGTAAAACAAGACCAGCAAGACCGCCCGATGCGCCGACATCTCGATAGGAGCTACACATATCTCGTTCTCAGGGCAACACCGGATAAGCTAAGCGTACAGGTACCGACGTAACCCAAGTTGCCAAGGGATGGTCCCGCACGGTGCTCTAGTTTGGACCAACACTTAGACAAGCATTGGCCCGGGGGGGCTATAATAAAGATGACCCTTGGGTTAATTACTCCCAAGGGAAATGTAGGTGGTGGTGAGGCAAATGGTAAAACCAAGGTTAGGCCTTGCTGGAGGAGTTTTATTCAAAGCGAACTGTCAAGGGGGTCCCATAAATCACCCGACCGCGTTAGGAACGCAAAATCCGGGAACATAATACCGGTATGACAGAAACTAGGGCGGCAAGAGTGGAACAAAACACCAGGCATAAGGCCGAGCCTTCCACCCTTTACCAAATATATAGATGCATTAATAATATAAGAGATATTGTGATATCCCAACAAAACCCTGTCCACCATGGAGCAATCTTCAACTTCACCTGTAGCTAGCAACGCTATAAGAGGGGCTGAGCAAAGCGGTAACATAGCCAAACAACGGTTTGCTAGGAAGGGTGTCAAAGGCTAGAGGTTCATGGCAATTTGGGAGGCTTGATGAACAAAAGATAGGTAACGCATCATAGCGATAGAACGAAGCAACTAGCATAGCAATACTAGTAGTGAGATCCAGAGTAGCGGTCATCTTGCCTGAAATCCCGCAAGGAAGAAGAAAGAGTCCATGAAGAAGATGAAGCCACGAAGACGAACCACACGTAGAGGAACGAATCTTCACGATCGCAACGAAACGGGAACTATCGAGAAGAAGCACACAACATGGTAAACACACCACACATAGACAAGACATGATGCACAACAAGCATGATGCAAGACAAAGGCTACATGAAGCTACTCATGGCAAGAGATGATGCAAACAAGAACAACACATCAAGGCAAGTTTAAATGAAGCCGGAAACAACATATAACAATTCCGGTAAGTCCTCATATGCATATTTCGAAATTGGTCCAGATCTGAATAAACCTTATGTTCAAGTTGTTAAACAGCAAGTTAAGATGCACCAAGATGATCTACACGAAATTCTAGTCAAGTTACATATAAAGTTCATTAGATTCGGAGCTACGGCCTAGAAGATATGAGCAAAGCAAGTTAAGCATGGCATTGATGCAAAATGCATACAAACATCAAGCAAACACACCAAAACAAGGATGCAACATGATAATATGGAACTACATGCAAAAACAAGCAAGTTTCATATAGAGCACACCCAAAACGGAGCAACGGTGCAACACATACACTCTATACAAGTCATAACAACAATCTGTCCAAAACAGCAACTAGGCATATTGCAAGCATCAAAACAACAAGCTACAACATCCCAACATAATAACAAAAGGCATGGACATGAAGTACAGGTAAAGCTTAACAAAACATGAACACTGAGCTATCTCCAGAAATCAATAGAACATGCTCCAAAACACATGGTAAGATTGCAAA
The DNA here is from genome assembly GCA_963921465.1 of Triticum timopheevii. Lineage (NCBI taxonomy): Eukaryota > Viridiplantae > Streptophyta > Magnoliopsida > Poales > Poaceae > Triticum > Triticum timopheevii. Next base: position 381,251,468 of record OY997272.1, on the reverse strand, counting down.
TAATAACAGTTTCAAACTTTGTAGAAATAACATCAAGTTGCAATGTTTAGAGCTATCAAACAACATGTTACAGGAACTTAACATGGCAAACAAAGACATGACATGATACTACTAGATGCATAGAACAAGAGTCCCTTACTGACCATGAGCCAAAAAGGATCAGGAGATAAGATGGCACCCATGTAAACATGGCAAGTTATATGACAGATTCATACATTGCAGAAACAACAATAAGTAGGCATGTTGGTGAGCTTGAACCACTCACCACAGAGCAATACATGGCATGGCAAGGCAACCAACAGTAATAAGACATGTTTATGAAGCTAAGCATGGCAATATCAAGTTCATATTGTGCATGGATCACTAGAAAAGCACATGGCCAAAACTGAACTTAATGTTAACAGGCTGACAGCAACATTATTTAGCAACTTTGGAGCAAGATATGAACAATCTACAGCAGGCTATAATTGCAACCAAGGGCATGAATGGATATAGCAAGACATGTATAACAAAACATCCTTAGTGAACATCTCCAAAATAATGCACGAGATGACTAGTAGAAGCATGTTAACATAGCAAGAAAATATAACAGAATCTGTCGGGAAAACAGCAACAGCAAGTACACTACTTAACAAGCTTGATACACTCAAAACACAACTCACAAAAATACATGGATGGAACCCCTGGAAAGATGGCATATCATAGATCAAAACACATGTAGACATCAACCTCATAGGATGCACCCATCAATCATGGCAAAAATGACAAATGAGCAAGTTATAACAGTTTCAGCAGATTAACATCAACATGCACTCTTCCAACAGCATTTCGGGCATCAAGATGAGCTCAAATGAAAATGATGCAATGGAATGAAATGAAGTACTCGTCGAGACGAACAATTTGACATATTACAAGCACAAAATGGAGCAGATGATGCAGAGATATCATGTGATAAACAGAGCAACATATTATGACAATTTCGGGACTTTGCAGATTTTTGAAAAAAATAGAGTGAGCGCTAAATGACTATGCGTCGCCCGGGGCGGGACTTTGTGGGTTCTCACCTAGCGGGCCAGGCCCATGTCGGCAGAGGAACGGGCTGCGGAGCGGGAAGGAGGCCCTGGGCCGGTGGATCTGGACCGCGGGGGAGGCCCATGGCGGCGCTGCCGACCTCCTCCCCGATCCCGATCGGGACGAGGCAGGGGCGACGCACGACGGTGAGGTGGAGCTCAACTCCGGCGACGGCGAGGCCCGAAGGCAGCGGGGAGACGCGGAACTGCCGAATCCGCGCGGCACCGGATCTGGAAGGGCACGGGACGGCAAGGTCCGGTGCGGGGCGCGAGGAGGCACGCTGGCGGCGGAGGACGGCGGGGCCGGGCGCGGGGAGCCGCGGCGGCCTCGGGAGGCGCGCGCGGGCATGCTCCGGGCGGCGGGGAAGCGGGGCGGCGCCGGCGACGAGCGGGCACGGCCGGGCGGACGGGTGCCGGCGCGGGGCCGCGGCAACGGAGCGCGGACGGGCCGGGCGGCGGCGGATCTGGGCCCGCGCGGGCCCCGGATGGGCTCCGCGGGCCGGCGGTGCGAGGACGGCGGCGAAGGACACGTGGTGAGCTCGGGTTAGCTGCGGCGGCGGGGCGGACATGTCCGGGCAGCGGGGAAGAAACGTCCGGCGCGCGGAGGAGGAAGAGGCTAGGGTTTGGACCCGGGATTTCGGAGGGGGAGGCTTATTTATAGGTAGAGGGAGCTAGGAGAGTCCAAATGAGGTGCGGTTTTCGGCCACGCGATCATGATCGAACGACCGAGAGCATGGAGGGGAGTTTGCTGGGCTTTGGGCCACTTTGGAAGGGGTGTTGGGCTGCAAAGAGAAAGAGGCTTCTACGGTTACCCGGTTAACCGTTGGAGTATCAAACAACCTCCAAATGGCACGAAACTTGACAGGCGGTCTACCAGTGCTATACCAAGGCCGCTTGGCAAACCTCGGGCCATTCCGAGAAAGTTTAACACCCGCACAAGAGAAGAGGCCAAAAGGGGACGCCGGATGACATAGGAGTGCCGGATAGCAAAACGGACAATGGGGAAAATGCTCGGATGCATGAGACGAACACGTATGCAATGCAATGCACATGATGACAAGATAAAATGCAACACACAAGCAAATGACATGGCAACGACGGCGAATAACTGGCAGACACCTGGTGCATCGAATCCGGGGCGTTACACCAGAGAGCCACTAGAAGGCAGCTTGATGTGACCAGTCGGCACGCAGGGAGGCCGGTTCCCAACAGCCTGCCTGCCTTCGCCCTTGAAGTTTGTGCACCATTAAGCAGATAAGATGGGGCAAGGCTACAGTGAATGCCCGCTAGGCGGCGGCACTGTAGCCATTCTTGCCCCGACAAAGCCATCGTCATCAAGAGCGAGGCTACAGTAACGAGCAGCCGATAGGGCCCATGGGCGGTGGGCCCAGCCTGTCGACCAAGAGGCCGGCAGCCGGCGGGACCCACCAGTCGGCGGGCCCCAGCGGCCGGCGGAGAAACCGACGACCATAGACACTGACGGCCAGGACCCACATCCAGCCAGATTACCATTGTACCCCTGGGAGGTAGGCCTATATAAACCTCCCAGGGCACCCATGCAAACGTTTGATCCATTAGAACTACACACACCACATAGAGAGAAGACGAGAGCTAGCCCTGCCCTTCTTCTTCCTCTAGCCGAACAGCTCAAGGAGCCTCTTGTAGCTACTTGTTGATTTGGTGAATGATTAGCCATCCTTTGGCATATGTCGCACCTACCACCCGACATTTGGCGCCCACCGTGGGGCCAGGTGCACCATCGTCCGGAGACCTGCTCTGGACGGGAACCCTCTTCCTTCCTAGCGAGCATAGCCAGCCTGGCACGCCCGATGGTGCTTGCCCCGACGTGCGGCATGGCGTCGACGCCGCCTGCACAGCGAACTGCCTCGCCGATCTTCTCGGTGAGGTCCGCCTCCCCGATGAGCCCGCGCTAGATGCGGGTGCAACCAGCTCCGAGAGTTGCCTCGTCAACTTCCTTGGCAAGCTTGACATCGCCAACGAGCCCACATACGACCTGGAGTCGATCGGCTCCACCAACCCGATGCTCGTCGACTCCGACACGGCATCCCTCAACGCCTTCCCCACCAATGTTGTGATCATCGACGACCCTCTTCCTCGTGTCGACAGCGGCACAATCACCATCACCGAGGAGTTGGTCATCATCCATGGCACTGCATCCGGCAAGAACGCCCATGACAATCTGCAGATGGCGCTGCACGATCTATGTGGCCCCATTCCGGCTGACGCCGACGCCGAGACGCTGGAGGCCCACAGCCTTGCCCTCATCACGAACGGCAAGAAGATAGCCTCCATGAGACGCCTCACCGAGGCTTATCAGCGTGAGGTTGATCGTGCCCCCTCTGGCACGCCGGCTGCTGGCGGACCCAGCCGGCTTGGCGCTATCAAGAAGCGCGGCGCGGCCATCGCCAGCATGCTGGGGGCCGACCGCCCAGTCTACGCCACGCCACTCGAGAACCTACGTGCCGCTCAGGAGGCAGCAGATGAGCTGGAAGGCCTGAACGGTGACGAGCTGCGCTGCATGACGAGACGCATCTAGCAGCTCATCGACGCGGCCGCAGAATGGCAAGAAGCCGGCGCCGGCGCCGAGAGTCCACCCCCTCGCCGAGAGCATGGCGTGACCTCCCGGACGCCGACTGCATGCGGAGCCCGCGAGCGAAAAGATAAGGAGCCGACTGCTAGCCGTAGTCGGACTCGCCTCACTATCGAGCGTGACGCAGAAGGCCGCCCCCGAGCCGTGGAGCGGCGAGGTGATAACCTGCCTCCTCCTCCACCTCGTAGAAAGAGATATCCCTCCCCGCCGCTTGTTGAGCACCCAACGCTCAGCGGCCGGCTGGGCCGCCGCGAAGGAATCAGCGAGAACGATGCCCGCCATTAGATCGACCACCTGGCGCGATCCCTGGCGCTAGAAGAAGATGATGATGTCGGCCCGCCTTGTTTCGGCCCTAGCATTCGCGACGAGCCCTTTCCCAAAGGGTTCTCGCTCCCAAGGGACACGTCCAAATACAATGGCTCGGTGAAGCCATAAGACTGGATGATAGACTACTCCACTGCAGTCATCATAGCAAATGGCAACAGGCGCGTTGCCGTGAACTACGTCCCCTCATGCTTCAAGGCACGACACACACCTGGTTGAACAGCCTCAAGCCTTACAGCGTCAACAACTAGCTGGACTTCACAGAAGTCTTCATCCGCAACTTCACCAGCACGTACAAGCGGGCGCCCAAGCCACGTCAGCTTTCCCTGTGTGTCCAAGGCCAGGACTGAATCCAGCCGCGACTATCTGACACGCTGGGCCGAGCTCTGCAACTCCTGTGAAGGGGTGCACGAGGTGCAAGCTATAGAGTACTTCAACGCCGGGTGCCGAGAAGGCACCCTCCCCAAGCACCGACTTCTCTACGACGAGCCGGCTACGCTCGACGAACTGCTGATCATAGCAGACAAATACACCATCGCTGACTCCTCAATGAAGACGCAGCTCCGGGTGGACGCCTCTGGAAAGGTGCTCCCTCCGGCTCCAAAAACGCCGGCTAGCGACACCAATCGGCGCCCGCATCAAAATGACAACAAACGCAAGGCCCCGATGCCGACTTCCACCAGCCGGCAAGTGGCAACAGTTGAAGATCAGCAGCCAGAAGGGCAGCCCATACCCAAGCGGCAGAAAGGTGGCAGGCCAGCTTGGCAGCCTGCTTTCTCCTAGGAGCAGACACTTGACGCCTCCTGCAAGTTCCACAGCAGCGCGAGGCCATCCAAACACATAACTCGAAAGTGCCATTGGCTCACCCGAATCTCCAAGGGCGAAGGGCTGCTGCCTCCTCCGCCTATTGGCCAACCACCTCCGGCTCCTCAGCAGCTGACCGCCCACCCTGCAGTTGGAGCCATCCAAGATGAGTTCCCTGATGAGCACGTGGCCTATGTCGTCTTTACAAGCCAAGCTGATGACAGGCGCAGTCGGCACCGTCAGCACCAAGAAGTCAATGTAGTTGCCTCCAATGATCCAGAGTTCATGCATTGGTCTGAGAAACCCATCAGCTGGAGCAAAGCCGATCACCCAGAGGTGATGCCTTCTCCGGGTTCTTACGCTTTGGTGTTGGATGCCACCTTTGCAACGGAGAGGCGGGCTGCTCGTTTCTCCCGAGTTCTGGTTGATGGCGGAAGCAGTATCAACATCCTGTAGCGTTACACCATGGAGAAGCTGAATATCAAGATGAAGCAGCTCTTGCCCAGTCGGACCGTCTTCCATGGCATTGTACCTGGCCTGTCATGCTCACCAATTGGCAAGATCAAGATAGATGTCCTCTTCGGAGACAAAGATCACTTCCGCTGTGAAGCAGTTAGGTTTGAGGTAGTGGATCTTGAGAGCCCTTATTACGCTTTACTTGGCCGACCTAACCTAGCCAAGTTCATGGTTGTGCCTCACTATGCCTACCTCAAGATGAAGATGCTGAGCTCCAAGGGCATCATCACCATAGTCGGACACTACAGGAAGTCGTTTGCCTGTGCTGTAGCAAGCAGCCGGCTGGCCGAGTCCCTCGTGATCGCTGCTGAGAAAAAGATCCTTGACCGGATTGTGGCCATGGCCGGCAAGCAGCCGGACCTTTCGCCCGATCCCAAGGAGTTAGAAGCTCAGGGCTCCTTCTAGCCGGCCAAGGAAACAAAGAAGATACCTCTGGACCCAGAGCACCTGGAGAGGTTTGCTGTTGTAGGACCAAACCTGGAGAGCAAATAGGAAAGCGTGCTCGTCGATTTCCTCCGTGAGAATCGGGATATCTTTGTATGGTCCCCCAAGGACATGCCGGGAGTTCTGACGGATTTCGCCGAGCACAAGCTACATGTCCGAGCACATGCAAAACCAGTCAAACAGCCCCTCCGCTGACTATCGGAGGAGAAGAGAAGAATTGTTGGTGAAGAGATAGCCCAACTTCTGGCAGCCGGCTTCATTATGGAGGTGTTCTTTCCAGAATGTCTTGCCAACTCAGTCCTTGTACTGAAGAAGAACAAGAAGTGGCGCATGTGTATAGATTATACCAGCCTCAACAAAGCTTGCCCCAAAGATCTGTTTGCCTTGCCCCGGATTGATCAAGTGATAGACTCCACAGCCAGATGCGAGCTGCTGAGTTTCTTGGATGCTTACTCGGGTTACCATCAGATCAAGTTGGATCCAGCTGACCACCTGAAGACCGCCTTCATCACACCATTCGGAGCTTTCTGCTACCTGACTATGACATTCAGCCTGAGAAATGTTGGTGCCACTTTTCAGTGTTGCATGCAAAAATGCCTCCTCAAGGAACTCGGCAGAAATGCCCACGTCTACGTAGACGATATTGTGAAGAAGACAGAGAAGCATGACACCCTGCTGGGATCTCAAGGAAACATTTGACAACTTGCGTCATTTTCAAATCAAGCTCAACCCTGAGAAATGCATGTTTGAGGTACCAGCCGGCCAGCTCCTTGGCTTCCTGGTCTCTAAACGCGGCATCGAGTGCAACCCGGTGAAGATCAAGGCTATAGAGAGGATGGAGAATCCCACCCGGCTATGAGACGTACAGAAGTTCAACGAGTGCCTGGCTTTCCTTAACCGCTTCATCTGCCGGTTAGGGGAGAAGGCTCTCCCCCTGTATCAACTCATGAGGAAATCCACTCACTTCGAGTGGAACGACCAGGCAGATGAAGCTTTTCACCAGCTAAAGAAGATGTTGACCACGCCGCCTGTCCTAGCGGCCCCGACTGAGAAAGAGCCTATGCTCCTTTACATTGCCGCAAACAGCCGAGTGGCCAGAACTATCATCGTGGTTCAGCGCCCAGAAGAAGGCAAAGCTCAGCTGGTCCAGAGGCCGGTGTATTACCTGAGTGAAGTACTATCAACCTCGAAGAAGAACTACCCCCACTACCAGAAGATGTGCTATGGCGTGTACTTTGCCGCCAAGAAGCTCAAGCCCTACTTTCAAGAGCACTCCCTCACGGTCGTCTACACTGCCCCGCTTGCTGAGATCATGGGCAGCCGGGATGCATCTGGCCGGGTGGCCAAGTGGGCCATCGCGCTGGCTCCTTATACCATCTTCTACCATCCTCGCACCGCCATCAAGTCCTAAGTGCTAGCCGACTTCCTCGTCGACTGGACCGAGACCTAGTACCTGCCACCAGCACTCGACTCCACCCATTGGTGGATGCACTTTGACGGATCCAAGATGCACACTGGTTTGGGAGCCGACATCGTCCTCACCTCTCCCAAAGGCGACAAGCTTAGATACACATTGCAAATCCATTTTGCAGCCTCCAACAACGTGGTCGAGTATGAGGCGGTGACACATGGGCTCCGGCTGGCCAAAGAACTCGGCATCCGCCGGATCCTGTGCTATGGCGACTCGGACTTGGTGGTCCAATAGTCATCTCGTGATTGGGACGCCATGGATGCAAACATGGCAAGCTACCGCTTCCTTGTTCAGCAACTCAGCGGATATTTTGAAGGGTGCGAGTTCCTCCACGTGCCACAGGCCGACAACGAGCAAGGAGATGCCCTGGCGCGAATCGGTTCCACCCAGCAAGCAATACCAACCGGAGCCTCCTCAAGCCGTCTGTTAAGCCATATCTGAAGTCATACTCTATCTTCGTGCCGCCTGACCCCGATGCAGTCGGATCCAACTTGGGGACTGCAGGAGGCGGCTCGGGGACTTCGGCAGGCGGCTTGGGGACTGCTACGGTCGCACTCGGCCTGGGGACTTCAGAACCTGGCCCAGGGACCGCAGTAGTCGGCTCGGGCACTTCAACAGCACAGTAGGCAGTGGCCGACTCCAACCCACCACCTCCCAACCCAACCACCCTAGTCACATTAGTCGTGTTGGCAATAGAAGAAGTCGCAGCTCCATCATGGGCCCAGCCCATCCTCAAATTTTTGGTGAACAGAGAGCTGCCGACCGATGAGATCTCACAAGTTCAACGCCAAGCTGGAGCTTACACAATAGTGAACAGAGAGCTCGTTAGGCACAGCGTGGCTGGAGTCTTCCAGCGCTGCGTCGAGCCAGAGAAGGGCATTGCAGTCCTCAAGGACATCCATCAAGGTGAGTGCGGTCACCACGCGGCCTCAAGATCACTTGTCGCCAAAGCTTTCCGCCATGGTTTCTTCTAGTCGACTGCTTTGGAAGACGCCAAAGAGTTGGTCAAACACTGCAAAGGGTGCCAACTTTTCAGCTCCAAGCAACACCTGTCGGCTTCTGCACTCAAGACCATCCCCCTCACCCGACCCTTTGTCGTCTGGGGGCTGGACATGGTGGGCCCATTCAAGACGGCACGCGGCGGCATGACACATCTACTTGTTGCCGTAGACAAATTCATAAAGTGGATTGAAGCAAAGCCAATCATTAAGTTGAATGGGCCGGCTGTTGTGACCTTCATCGCAGATATCACCACCCAGTATGTCATACCACACAGCATCATCACCAACAACGGCACAAATTTTGCCAAAGGGGCATTGGCTCGTTTCTGCGCTACACCGGGCATCCAACTGGACTTAGCGTATGTTGCCCATCCGCAGTCAAATGGCCAAGTTGAGCGAGAAAACAGATTCATCCTCTCCGGCATCAAGCCTTGGCTGGTAGAGCCACTAGAGCGTTCAGCCGGCTGCTGGCTCGAGGAGCTACCAGCTGTCCTCTGGAGCTTGCGTACCACTCCGAACAAGTCAACCAGCTTCACTCCCTTCTTCCTCGTTTACGGTGCCAAGGCTGTCATCCCAACTAACATCGATATCGACTCACTTCGAGTCACCATGTACACGGAAGCAGAGGCGAAGGAAGCATGAGAAGACGGCGTTGATCTGCTGGAAGAGGGCCGGCTATTATCACTTAGTCGGTCTGCCATCTACCAGCAGAGTCTGCGCCGCTACCACAGTCGGAAGGTCAAGCCAAGAGCCTTCTAGGAGGGCGACCTTGTGCTCCGGATGATCCAGCGAACAGCCGGCCAGCACAAGCTCTCGGCCCCTTGGGAAGGCCCCTTCGTCATCAGCAAGGCCTTGGGCAACAACTCCTACTACCTGATCAATGCACAGAAGCCCAAGGCATGCAAGAGAGATGATTCCAGCAAGGAGTCGGAACGCCCATGGAACGCCAATCTCCTTCGAAGATTTTATAGTTAATGCAGTATGTACCATGCTATCTTTTGTATTAAGTACAAGACATCGGGTCCCCCGAGGAGCACTCGGGGACTACCCTCTTTTATCTATATGATGAGTATTATGCCTATGAATGTGTTAGTACATTTGCTCTTTCGTCCTGCACCGGGTCCGACCAGTTGGCCCGGGGACTTGCCGCCTTGAATTATGTTAAGCACTACCTGCAGTCAGACAACTAGTGTGCTGGCATCTAAGCCCTCTCTTGTCAAAAGTCGCGGCTCGCAGAAGCGGTCATCCGACTGGCAAGAGTCAAAGGCATGGGGGGAGGCCGGTTCCCAACAGCTGGCCTACCTTCGCCCTGGAAGTTTGTGCACCATTAAGCAGATAAGATGGGGTAAGGCTATAGTGAATGCCCGCCAAGCGGCAGCACTATAGCCATGCTTGCCCCGACAAAGCCATCGTCATCAAGAGCGAGGCTACAGTAACGAGCAGCCGACAGGGCCCATGGGCGGTGGGCCTAGCCTGTCGACCAAGAGGCCGACAGCCGGCGAGACCCACCAGTCGGCGGGCCCCAGCGTCTGGCAGAGAAGCCGGCGACCATAGACACTGACGGCCTGGACCCACATCCAGCCGGATTACCATTGTACCCCAGGGAGGTTGGCCTATATAAACCCCCCAGGGCACCCATGCAAACGTTTGATCCGTTAGAACTACACACACACCACATAGAGAGAAGAGGAGAGCTAGCCCTGCCCTTCTTCTTCCTCTAGCCGAACAGCTCGAGGAGCCTCTTGTAGCTAATTGTTGATTTAGTGATCATGCGGAGACCCCGGAGAGCAGGACTAGGGGTGTTATCTACTAGGAGAGCCCCGAACCTGGGTAAGATTCGCCGGCGTGCATGTCTTCGCCTTATCCCATTTCCAGGCTCCGGCGATGACTTAGTGGCTCCCAGAATGATTAGCCATCCTTTGGCATTTGTCGCACCTACCACCCGACAACACCTTTAAAGGCAGTGTTACTAGACTTGATTCTTGATGGGTCAATGCCCATCTTGCGGACAGTGTCTTGATAAATTAAGTTGAGACTGCTGCCACCGTCCATAAGGACTCTAGTAAGATGGTATCCATCAATAATTGGATCGAGTACCAGGGCGGCCGAACCCTTGTGACGGATACTGGTTAGGTGATCCCTGCGATAAAAAATTATCGGACAGGCTGACCATGGGTTGATTTTGGGGCGACGGTCTCTACGGCGTAGATGTCCCTTAGTGCGCGCTTGCACTCCCTTTTGGGAATGTGAGTGACATAGATCATGTTCACTATTTTCACCTCGGGGCGAAACTGCTTTTGGCCCCCGGTGTTCGGCTGACAGGGCTCATCATCGTCCTCACTTGGAGGTCCCTTTCCCTTGTGTTCGGTATTTATCTTACCCGCCTATTTGAAAACCCAACAGTTCCTGTTGGTGTGGTTAGCAGGCTTATCTGGTGTACCGTGAATCTAACAGGGCCTCTCAAGGATTTTGTCCAAACTGGATGGACTGTCCCTATTGCCTTTGAAAGGTTTCTTCCGCTGACCGGATTTAGAACCACTGAATCTGGCATTGACTGACGTATCATCTGCGTCGTCATTACTGCTCCGGCGTTTGTTTTTATTACAGCATGGTCTACCATTGTCGTACCTGGCCTCTGAAGTGTCGGGGTCGCCGGAGCTATTGCTTCTACGAGCCAACCAGCTATCTTCACCCGCACAGAAATGGGTCATAAGTGCAGTTAAGGCTTCCATGGTCTTCAGCTTCTCCTGCCCGAGGTGTCGGGCAAGCCATTCGTCACGGATGCTGTGTTTGAAGGCCGCTAAGGCTTCGGCATCCGGACAGTCCATGATTTGGTTCTTTTTTATTAGGAACCAATTCCAAAGCTTGTGAGCCGATTCTCCAGGTTACTGGATTATGTGACTTAGGTCATCAGCATCCGGTGGCCGGACATAAGTGCCCAGAAAGTTGGCCCAAAAAGCATCTTCTAAATCTTCCCTGCTTCCAATGGAGTTCTCTGGGAGGTTGTTCAGCCAGTGCCCTGCTGGTCCTTTAAGCTTTATAGGAAGGTATTTAATGGTGTGGAGGTCGTCTCCATGAGCCATATGAATGTGGAGAAGAAAGTCTTCGATCCAGGTGGTCGGATCCGTCGTTCCATCGTACTGCTCCTAGTGCAAGTCATATGTATAGCCCGCAGCTGCTATCTCCTTGCCTCTTTGGCGAGGGGGTGCGGGATGGTGTTTGGCTTGATGTGCCGCTTTATCCCGTCCACGTGGTGGTTGGTCTGGTTGATCTGCCTGATTGTATTTCGACGGTATTGGCTTGATACGTCTCCAACGTATCTATAATTTTTGATTGTTCCATGCTATTATATTATCTGTTTTGGATGTTTAATGGGCTTTACTATACACTTTATATTATTTTTGGGACTAACCTATTAACCGAGGCCCAGCCCAAATTGTTGTTTTTTTTGCCTATTTTAGTGTTTCGCAGAAAAGGAATATCAAACGGAGTCCAAATAGAATGAAACCTTCGAGGGAGTTATTTTTGGAATAAATGCAATCCAGGAGACTTGGAGTAGACGTCAACGAAGTAACGAGGTGGCCACGAGGGTCCAGGGCGCGCTCTACCCCCTGGGTGCACCCCCACCTTCGTGGGCCCCTCGTGGCTCCCCTGGCCGACTTCTTTTGCCTATATATACCTATATACCCCCGAAAACATCTAGGAGCACAATAGATCAGGAGTTCCACCACCGCAAGCCTCTGTAACCACCAAAAACCTCTCGGGAGCCTGTTCTAGCACCCTGCCGGAGGGGGGATCCCTCACCGGTGGCCATCTTCATCATCCCGGCGCTCTCCATGACGAGGAGGGAGTAGTTCACCCTTGGGGCTGAGGGTACGTACCGGTAGCTATGTTTTTGATCTATGTCTCTCTCTGTCTCTCTCTGTCTCTCTCTCTCTCTCTCTCTCTCTCTCCCTCCCTCCCTCTCTCTCTCTTGGGGCTGAGGGTACGTACCGGTAGCTATTTGTTCTTGATTAGGCACGATCTTGATGTATCGCGAGCTTTACTATTATAGTTGGATATTATGATGTTTCTACCCCTCTACTCTCTTGTAATGGATTGAGTATTCCCTTTGATGTTATCTTATCGGATTGAGTCTTTAAGGATTTGAGAACACTTGATGTATGTCTTGCATGTGCTTATCTGTGCTGACAATGGGATATTCACGTGATCTACTTGATGTATGTTTTGGTGACCAACTTGCGGGTTCAGTGACCTTGTGAACTTATGCATAGGGGTTGGCACACGTTTTCGTCTAGACTCTCCGGTAGAAACTTTGGGGCACTCTTTGAAGTTCTTTGTGTTGGTTGAATAGATGAACCTAAGATTGTGTGATGCATATTGTATAATCATACCCACGGATACTTGAGGTGACATTGGAGTATCTAGGTGACATTAGGGTTTTGGTTGATTTGTGTCTTAAAGTGTTATTCTAGTACGAACTCTAGGATAGATCGAACGGAAAGAATAGCTTCGTGTTATTTTACTACGGACTCTTGAATAGATCAATCAAAAATAATAACTTTGAGGTGGTTTAGTACCCTACAATAATCTCTTCGTTTGTTCTCCGCTACTAGTGACTTTGGAGTGACTCTTTGTTGCATGTTGAGGGATTTTTATATGATCTAATTGTGTTATTATGTTGAGAGAACTTGCACTAGTCAAAGTATGAACCCTAGGCCTTGTTTCGAAGCATTGCAATACCGTTTGTGATCAGTTTTATCATTAGTTACCTTTCTATTTTTATATTTCTAGATTACAAAAACCTATATCTACCATCCATATTGCACTTGTATCACCATCTCTTCGCCGAACTAGTACACCTATACAATTTACCATTGTATTGTGTGTGTTGGGGACACAAGAGACTCTTTGTTATTTGGTTGCAGGGTTGTTTGAGAGAGACCATCTTCATCCTACACCTCCCACAGATTGATAAACCTTAGGTCATCCACTTGAGGGAAATTTGCTACTGCCCTACAAACCTCTGCACTTGGAGGCCCAACAACGTCTACAAGAAGAAGGTTGAGTAGTAGACATCAAGCTCTTTTCTAGATCCGTTGCCGGGGAGGTGAGTGCTTGAAGGTATATATTTAGATCTTGCAATCGAATCTTTTAGTTTCTTGTTTTATCACTAGTTTAGTTTATCAAAAAACTACAAAAAATGGAATTCAGTTTGCCTCATACGCTTCATCTTTTTAATATCTTTCGTGAGAATGATGGAAAGGAAAATTGTGCTCAAGTGCTAGAAGAAGAAGTCTATAAAATGTTTGGCACCAAATCTTTGAATGAGGAGCATGATTGCAATGTTGTTAGTATGAACTCTTTGAATATCCATGGTACTAATGATGATTGCACTAGTCATGATGAAAATGTCTCTTATAAGCATGTCAATTTTTGTGGAGTGCATAGAGTTTGCAAGTACACACCAAATAGGGAAGATAGATTTTGCAAGAGGCATAAGTATTTAGAAACTAAATGGTTGCAAGAAAGGCTAGATGCTTGTGCTGAAAATTTAATATTTCTTTGCCATCCTTGTGAACTTTGCAATGAACGTGATCATTTAAATCCCTAATGCAAATTGTTTCATGATCGTATCGTGTCCAAAAATTATGATGACTTGATTTCCCTTAAACATCATAATGAACTTAGTTTGCTTTTGGGTTATGAAGAAATAAAAGGTATAACTAAAGATATGCCAGAATTTGTCCTTGATAAAGTTCTAGATTTTGATCTAGAAGAATTTTTTATGGATTGTGCGGTGAATTGCATTGAAAATCCTTATATTGCCAATTACATAAAGAAAAGAAAGCAAATAGAAGATGAAGAGAATACTAATGGAAGGGAAGAGACTTCCCAATATCCTCTTATTATTTCTTATGATGAATCAGGTAACGAGGAGGAGCTTTCTATTCAACCAATCGCATTAATAAGGAGCTCAAAAAAGAGGGTTAAAACCACACATGATGTGAAGAAGAAAAAGAAAAGATGGGGAAGCAAAGGTAGAAAGGTATCCCTCCCAAATGAAGCTGCTCCTATTACTCATTGTGATGATGATAATTGCTATACTATTGGTGCTATCCATACTATTAATGATGAGAGTTATTATGCTTATGATATGAAAAGACCCAAGCTTGGGGATGCTATGTTTGATGAGAATGACATGTTTGAGAATATATTTGCTGCAATTAATGTTTGTCCCAAGCTTGGGGATGCTACGTTTAATGAAGATGATATTTTTAGCCTCCCAAGTTTGGATGAGCAAAGTTATTATGATAATAGCATGCCTCCTATTTATGATGGTTATATTGATGAAAGTGGGTTTGGAAAAGTGTCAACTTTAGGAAGTAATGGTCCCACTATTTTGGAGGGTGTTGAATCTTATAATATTTATGAAAGTGGATTTGGAGAGATCATGACTTTATTTAGTGATGAATCAACTATTTTGGAAGAGGTTTTAATTGATTATGATGAGAACAAAGTTGCTACTTATGATGATTATTGTGATGAAACTTATGCTATAAAAAGTAGTGATGATTATATTTATAAAACTTGTCATGATTATGATTACCCTTTTTTCTGAACATTACTCTTTTAATGTGGAAACAATTTATAGTATTCGAGTCTCTTATGATACTCCCACTATTCCGAATCAGAAGAAATTTGCTTATGTGGAGAGTAATAAATTTTCTATGCTTGTAGATCATGAAAAGAATGCTTTATGTGATGGTTATATTGTTTAATTCATTCATGATGCTACTGAAAACTATTATGAGGGAGGAATTTATGCTTGTAGGAATTGCAATAATATCAAGTTTCCTCTCTATGTGCTTGAAGTTCGAAGTTATGCTTGTTTAGCCTTCCTATGCTAGTTGATTATTGTTCCAATAAATTGTTTGCTCACGAAATCCCTATGCATAGAAAGTGGGTTAGACTTAAATGTGCTAGTCATATTCTTCATGATGCTCCTATTATGTTTCAGTTCTTATCTTTTATGTGAGCATCATTGAAATCATTATGCCTAGCTAAAAAGGCATTAAAGAAAAGCGCTTGTTGGGAGACAACCCAATATTTACCCTTAATGTTTTTGTGTGTCCACATGATTATGATACTGTAGTAATCATGTTTTATAGCTTTTGTTTCAATAAAGTGCCAAGTAGAACCTTTGGGAAGACTTGGGTGAAAGTTAATGTGATCTTGCTGTAAAAACAGAAACTTTTGCGCTCACGAGATTAGATGCCATTTTTTTACTGGAGAGTGCTTTTAGGTTGATTATTTTTGCAGATGATTAATAGACTTCCTCAGCTCCACCAATTTATTTGATAGATTACTACAGACTGTTCTGTTTTTGATAGATTCTGTTTTCATTGTGTTGTTTGCTTATTTTGATGAATCTATGAGTAGTATCGGAGGGTATGAACCATAGAGAAGTTGGAATACAGTAGATATTACACCATTATGAATTTAGAATGAGTTCACAACATTAACTAAGTGGTGGTTTTATTTTCTTATACTAACGGAGCTTACGAGTTTTCTGTTGAGTTTTGTGTTGTAAAGTTTTCAAGTTTTTGGTAAAGATTCGATGGACTATGTAATAAGGAGTGGAAAGAGCCTAAGCTTGGGGATGCCCAAGGCACCCAAGGTAATATTCAAGGACAACCAAGAGCCTAAGCTTGGGGATGCCCCAGATGGCATCCCCTCTTTCGTCTCTGTTCATCGGTAACTTTAGTTGGAGCTATATTTTTATTCACCACATGATATGTGTTTTGCTTGGAGCGTCATTTTGTTTTATTTTGTTTTGCTTGCTGTTTGAATAATATCCCAAGATCTTAAATTATTAAACGTTAGAGAGTCTTCACATTGTTGCACAATTATTCAACTACTCATTGATCTTCACTTATATCTTTCGGAGTAGTTTGTCATTTGCTCTAGTCTTTCACTTATATCTTTTTAGAGCACGGTGGTGGTTTTATTTTGAAGAAATAGACAAATTCTCATGCTTCACTTATATAATTTTGAGAGTCTTAAACAGCATGGTAATTTTTTTGGTTATGAATTTAGTCCTAATATGATAGGCATCCAAGAGGGATATAATAAAAACTTTCATAGAAAGTGCATTGAATACTAAGAGAAGTTTGATTCCTTATGATTGTTTTGAGATATGAAGATGGTGATATTTGAGTCATGCTAGTGGAGTAGTTGTGAATTTGAGAGATACTTGTGTTGAAGTTTGTGATTCCCGTAGCATGCACGTATGGTGAACCGTTATGTGATGAAGTCGGAGCATGATTTTTTTTTGATTGTCATCCTTTGCGTGGAGGTTGGGATCGCGTGATGGTTAACTCCCACCAATCCTTCCCCTAGGAGCATGCGCGTAGTACTTTGTTTTGATGACTCATAGATTTTTGCAATAAGTATGTGAGTTATTTATGACTAATGTTGAGTCCATGGATTATACGCACTCTCACCCTTCCACCATTGCTAGCCTCTCTAGTACCGCGCAACTTTCGCCGGTACCATACACCCACCATATACCTTCCTCAAAATAGCCACCATACCTACCTATTATGGCATTTCCATAGACATTCCGAGATATATTGCCATGCAACTTTCCACCGTTCCGTTCATTATGACACGCTCCATCATTGTCATATTGCTTTGCATGATCATGTAGTTGACATCGTATTTCTGGCAAAGCCACCGTTCATAATTCTTTCATACATGTCAATCTTAATTCATTACACATCCAGGTACACTGCTGGAGGCATTCATATAGAGTCATATTTTGTTCTAAGTATCGAGTTGTAATTTTTGAGTTGTAAAGTAAATAAAAGTGTGATGATCATCATTATTAGAGCATTGTCCCAGTGAGGAAAGGATGATGGAGACTATGACTCCCCCACAAGTCGGGATGAAACTCCAGACGAAAAAATAAATAAAGAAAAAGAGACCAAAAAAAGAGAAAGGCCCTAACAAAAAACAAAAAAAGACAAAAAAAATGAGAGAAAAAGAGGGAAGGGGCAATGCTACTATCCTTTTACCACACTTGTGCTTCAAAGTAGCACCATGATCTTCATGATAGAGAGTCTCCTATGTTGTCACTTTCATATACTAGTGGGAATTTTCATTATAGAACTTGGCTTGTATATTCCAATGATGGGCTTCCTCAAAAGTGCCCTAGGTCTTCATGAGCAAGCAAGTTGGATGCACACCCACTCAGTTTCTTTTGTTGAGCTTTCATGAACTTATAGCTCTAGTGCATCCATTGCATGGCAATCCCTACTCACTCACATTAATATCTATTGATGGGCATCTCCATAGCCCATTGATACGCCTAGTTGATGTGAGACTATCTTCTCCTTTTTGTCTTCTCCACAACCACCATATTCTATTCCACCTATAGTGCTATGTCCATGGCTCACGCTCATGTATTGCGTGAAAGTTGAAAAAGTTTGAGAATACTAAAGTATGAAACAATTGCTTGGCTGAAACTGGGGTTGTGCATGATTTAAATATTTTGTGTGATGAAGATAGAGCATAGACAAACTATATGATTTTGTAGGGATAAGCTTTCTTTGGCCATGTTATTTTAAGAAGACATGATTTATTTGTTAGTATGCTTGAAGTATTAATATTTTTATGTCAACATTAAACTTTTGTTTTGAATCTTATGGATCTGAATATTCTTGCCACAATGAAGAAAGACTACATTGATAAATATGTTAGGTAGCATTCCACATCAAAAATTCTGTTTTTATCATTTACCTACTCAAGGACGAGCAGGAATTAAGCTTGCGGATGCTTGATACGTCTCCAAGGTATCTATAATTTTTTATTGTTCCATGCTATTATATTATCTGTTTTGGATGTTTAATGGGCTTTACTATACACTTTTATATTATTTTTGGGACTAACCTATTAACCGGAGGCCCAGCCCAAATTGTTGTTTTTTTGCCTATTTCAGTGTTTCGCAGAAAAGGAATATCAAATGGAGTCCAAATGGAATGAAACCTTCGGAAGAGTTATTTTAGGAACAAATGCAATCCAGGAGACTTGAAGTAGACGTCAGGGAAGCAACGAGGTTGCCACGAGGGTCCTGGGCGCGCCCTACCCCCTGGGCGTGCCCCCCATCCTCATGGGCCCCTCGTGGCTCCCTAGACCGACTTCTTTCGCCTATATATATATATCCATATACCCCGGAAACATCCAGGAGCACAGTAGATCGGGAGTTCCGTTGCGGCAAGCCTCTGTGGCCATCAAAAACCTCTCGGGAGCCTGTTCCGGCACCCTGCCGAAGGGGGGATCCCTCACCGGTGGCCATCTTCATCATCCCGACGCTCTTCATGACGAGGAGGGAGTAGTCCACCCTCGGGGCTGAGGGTATGTACCAGCAGCTATGTGTTTTATCTCTCTCTCTCTCTCTCGTGTTCTTGATTCGGCACGATCTTGATGTATCGCGAGCTTTGCTATTTATAGTTGGATCTTATGATGTTTCTCCCCCTCTACTCTCTTGTAATGGATTGAGTTTTCCCTTTGAAGTTATTGAGGGAGTCCTGGACTAGGGGGTGTTCGGACAGCCGGACTATCATCGTCAGCCGGACTCCAAGACTATGAAGATACAAGATTGAAGACTTCGTCCCGTGTACAGATGGGACTTTCCTTGGTGTGGAAGGCAAGCTTGGCGATACGGATATGTAGATATCCTACCATTGTAACCGACTCTGTGTAACCCTAGCCCTCTCCGGTGTCTATATAAACCGGAGGGTTTTAGTCCGTAGGACACACAACCATTACAACAATCATACCATAGACTAGCTTCTAGGGTTTAGCCTCCTTGATCTCGTGGTAGATCCACTCTTGTACTACCCATATCATTAATATCAATCAAGCAGGAGTAGGGTTTTACCTCCATCGAGAGGGCCCGAACCTGGGTAAAAACATCGTGTCCCTTGTCTCCTGTTACCATCTGCCTAGACGCACAGTTCGGGAACCCCTACCCGAGATCCGCCGGTTTTGACATCGACGTTGGTGATTTCATTGAGAGTTCCTCTGTGTCGTCACCGATAGGCTTGATGGCTTCTTCAATCAACAACAACGCCGTCCAGGGTGAGACTTTTCTCCCCGGACAGATCTTCGTGTTCGGCGGCTTCGCACTGCGGGCCAATTCACTTGGCCATCTGGAGCAGATCGAAAGCTACGCCCCTGGCCATCAGGTCAGGTTTGGAAGCCAAAACTTCACGGCTGACATCCGCGGGGACTTGATCTTCGATTGTGTCAAGCCACAGCCGAGCGTGCCGCACTGTCACGATGGGCAAGATCTAGCTCTGCCGCCAGACAGTACCCTGGAGGCCGCACACAAGTCCGCTATGACTCATAGTTCGGAGCCGACCGTGCAGATCGAGGACAGGTGGCTGGACACCGCCTCGGGAGCTGCAACTTCCACGGCGATGGAGCCGAATACTGACCTTGTCCCTTATAAAGCTCGTGACTCCGAGGCGCCGGACTCCTTGCCGGACTCCGAACCTCCCGCGCCCCTGCCAATCGAATCCGATTGGGTGTCGATCATGGAGTTCACTGCCGTGGACATTTTTCAGCACTCACCCTTTGGCGACATCCTGAATTCGCTAAAACATCTCTCGTTATCAGGAGAACCCTGGCCGGACTGCAGTCAGGATGGTTGGGATACGGACGACGAAGAAATTCAAAGCCCACCCACCACCCACTTTGTAGCCACTGTCGACGATCTAACTGACATGCTAGACTACGACTCCGATGACATCGACGGCATGGACGATGATGACGGAGACGATCAAGAACCAGCACCTACAGGGCACTGGAAGACCACCTCGTCATATGACATATACATGGTGGACACCCCAAAGGATGGGGACGGCGAAGAAGCAGCGGAGGCAGATTCTTCCAAGAAACAGCCCAAGCGCCGATGTCAGCGGCGCCGCTCTAAATCCTGCCACAGTAAGAATGGAGATTTCGGCACCGGAGATAATAACACCCCAGAGAGTGCCGAAGACAACCCCCTCCAGCACAATTCAGCACAGGAGGACAGGGCAGCCAGCCCTCGAGAGAGAGCGGCAGATGAGGAGTTAGAGGATGACAATTACATGACTCCCTCCGGAGACGAGGCAAGCCTCAACGACGACGAATTTGTTGTGCCCGAGGATCCCGTCGAACAAGAGCGTTTTAAACGCAGGCTTATCGCCATGGCAAATAGCCTAACGAAAAAGCAGCAACAGCTTCAAGCTGATCAAGACCTGCTGGCCAACAGATGGACCGAGGTCCTCGCAGCCGAAGAGTATGAACTCGAACGCCCCTCCAAGAGCTATCCAAAACGCAAGCTGCTCCCCTGACTAGAGGAGGAAGCATACAAACCTTCATCACCAGCGCATAATACGGAAGACCGACCACCACGTGGTCGCGACAGAGAAGCATCTAGGCCCTCCTTCAGGACTGAGGGAGTCCTGGACTAGGGGGTGTCCGGACAGCCGGACTATCATTGTCCGCCGGACTCCAAGACTACGAAGATACAAGATTGAAGACTCCGTCCCATGTCCGGATGGGACTTTCCTTGGCATGGAAGGCAAGCTTGGCAATACGGATATGTAGATCTCCTACCATTGTAACCGACTCTGTGTAACCCTAGCCTTCTCCGCGGACATCTTCCAACACTCGCCATTTAGCGACATCCTAAATTCGCTTAAGCATCTCTCGCTATCCGAAGAGTCCTGGCCGGATTATGGTCAGGCTGGTTGGGATACGGACGACGAAGAAATTCAGAGCCCACCCACCACCCACTTTGTAGCCACTGTCGACAATCTAACCGACATGCTAGACTACGACTCCGAAGACATCAACGCTATGGACGATGATGCCGGAGACGAAAAGGAACCAGCGCCTACAGGGCACTGGAAGACCACCTCGTCATACGACATATACATGGTGGACACCCCAAAAGATGGGGACGGCAAGGAAGCAGCGAAGGCAGATTCCTTAATGAAACAGCCCAAGCGCCGGCGTCAGCGGCGCCGCTCTAAATCCCGCCACAGCAAGAATGGAGATTCCGGCACAGGAGATAATAATACCCCAGAGAGTGCCGAAGACAATCCCCTCCAGCAAGACTCAGCACAGGAGGATGCAGAAGCAAGCCCTCACGAGAGGGCGGCAGACAAAGAGGTCGAGGAATATAACTATATACCTCCCTCCGAAGACGAGGCAAGCCTCAACGACGACGAATTCGTCGTGCCCGAGGATCCCGTCGAACAAGAGCGTTTTAAACGCAGGCTCATTGCCACGACAAATAGCCTAAAGAAAAAGCAGCAGCAGCTTCAAGCTGATCAAGACCTGCTGGCTGATCGATGGACCGAGGTCCTCGTGGCCGAAGAGTATAAACTCGAACGCCCCTCCAAAAGCTACCCAAGACGCAAGTTGCTCCCCTGATTAGAGGAGGAAGCATACATACCTTCATCACCAGCGCACGATACGGCAGACCGACCACCCCGTGGTCGTGACAGAGAGGCATCCAGGCCCTCCACCAAGACCGTACACCGGTATCGCTCCAAAAGTGCGAAGCCAAGAGGGAATGCGCCGGACTTGCGAGATATATTGGAGGACAAAGCAAGGCAATCCAGATCCATCTACGGGTCACGAGGGCGCCCCACGACCCACGATGAATACCGTCGCGCCAGATACAATAACTTCGGCCGGGCCGAACACAGCAGACAAGGCTCTCTCGAGCTACATCGTGATATTTCCCAATATAGAGGCGCCGCACACCCGCTATGCTTCACTGACGAAGTAATGGATCATCAAATCCTTGAAGGGTTTAAACCCGTAAACATCGAATCCTACGATGGCACAACAGACCCCGCGGTTTGGATCGAAGATTATCTCCTTCACATCCATATGGCTCGCGGCGACGATCTCCATGCCATCAAGTATCTCCCACTCAAGCTTAAAGGACCAGCTCGGCATTGGCTTAACAGCTTGCCCGCAGAGTCAATTGGGTGCTGGGAAGACCTGGAAGCCGCATTCCTCGACAACTTCCAGGGCACGTATGTGCGGCCACCAGACGCCGATGACCTAAGCCACATAATTCAGCAGCCAGACGAATCGGCCAGACAATTCCGGACATGGTTCTTGACAAAGAAAAACCAAATCGTCGACTGTCCAGATGCAGAGGCCCTCGCAGCCTTCAAACATAACATCCGTGACGAGTGGCTAGCCCGGCACCTGGGACAGGAAAAGCCGAAATCTATGGCAGCCCTCACATCATTAATGACCCGCTTCTGCGCGGGAGAGGATAGCTGGCTAGCTCGCAGCAACAACCTCAGTAAAAACTCTGGCAGTCCGGATACTAAGGACCACAATGGCAGGTCGCGTCGAAGCAAAAATAAATGCCGCATTAATGGCGACGATAAGGAGGATACGGCAGTCAATGCCGGATTTCGAGGCTCTAAACCCGGTCAGCGGAAGAAGCCATTCAAAAGAACCACTCCGGGTCCGTCCAATTTGGACCAAATACTCGACCGCTTATGCCAGATACACGGAACCCCTGAAAAGCCAGCTAATCACACCAACAGAGATTGTTGGGTGTTCAAGCAGGAAGGCAAGTTAATTGCCGAAAACAATGACAAGGGGCTAAACAGCGACGACGACGAAGAGACCCGACCGCCGAACAAACAGAAGGGTTTCCCCCCACAAGTCCGGACGGTGAACATGATTTACGCAACCCATATACCCAAGAGGGAGCAGAAGCGTGCACTAAGGGATGTATACGCGATGGAGCCAGTCGCCCCGAAGTTCAATCCATGGTCCTCTTGTCCGATCACTTTCAATCGAAGAGACCATCCGACCAGCATCCGCCATGGCGGATTCGCCGCATTGGTTTTAGACCCAATCGTCGATGGATTTCACCTCACGAGAGTCCTGATGGACGGCGGCAGTAGCCTGAACCTGCTTTATCAGGATACAGTGCGCAAGATGGGCATAGACCCCTCAAGGATTAAACCTACAAAGACAACCTTTAAAGGCGTCATACCAGGTGTGGAGGCCAATTGCACAGGCTCAGTCACACTGGAAGTGGTCTTCGGATCCCCGGATAATTTCCGGAGCGAGGAGTTAATCTTCGACATAGTCCCATTTCGCAGTGGCTATCACGCTCTGCTCGGACGAACCGCGTTTGCAAAGTTCAACGCGGTGCCGCATTATGCATACCTCAAGCTCAAGATGCCAGGCCCTCGTGGAGTCATCACGGTCAACGGAAATACGGAACGCTCCCTCCGAACAGAGGAACATACAGCGGCTCTCGTGGCAGAAGTACATAGCAGCCTTTTAAGGCAGTTTCCGAGTCCGGCTGTTAAACGGCCGGATACAGCCAAACGCGCCCGAAGCAACACCAACCAAGACCACCTGGCACGATCCGAGCACGCGTAGCAATGCGGCCCTAACCCCCGCCTTCGCACGATTGCAAGAACAACCCTCCGCGTACATCATTACGCTTTGGAGATACCATGGGCATAGGGGAAGGGGCACGACCACAATAGACCCAGAGTGCGGCTCGACCGCACCAGGGGCTCACAAGTGTGCGGCTCTTTCTTATTATTATTTTCCTTCTTTGTATACACAGGACTCCGTTAGCTAGAGGCCCTGTCCGGCGGTGAACCTGCCGAACTCATGATGCAACAGCCGGGGAAGCAAGAATGCAGCGACGAACACTCAGGTGGTCTCAATTACGAGCATTAAATTTGATTATATACACCAAGTCTGCAGCCCATCCCTGGAGGGGGACATGTTTAACTAGTCCAAACCCTTGCTTACCGCACTATTTGTATCAGTCTGCACTCATAGCAGACTTTCTTTAATAGATAACGCAATACTTTTTTGCCTGTTATTACATATATATGTTCATTACATGACATCTTGCACCCGTATATTCTGGTACGGCCTAATACACCAGGGGCTTCGGTTCCCTACATTATGGTGTGATAAGTCCGAACACTTTCACAAGTGCGGCACCCCGAACTTATAGCATTATCTGAATCGGCTCCGAATCATGTCTTGGGTCAATAGTTGGGTTTGCCCGGCTCCCACGTTTTGGTGCCTTACGTTCCGTTCCGTCGGCTAAGGTGGCACTGGGAGAACCACTGCAATTGCGCCCCGGTTGAGTCGGGCGAGCGCCTCAGTGGAGAAAGCTAAAACTGACCGGCATGATAAGGCGAGAGACTGGTCGCTGTTCGAGATGTCTTTTCGGGTCCTTAAAGACTCACGCCGCTTCGAGCGAAGTTCCGTATAATGTCCGACGAAGGCGTGGATAGCGCCCCGAATTCGGTCTTCCGAATACTAGGGGCTTCGCCGAAATTTAAAATTATAGAATTCTATGGCTAAGTGTGAGTGTTCAAGCATTATAAGTCCGGTTGCCTTGTTCGTTGTGTTGAGCGCCTCCCTAGATGGACCCAAAAATGGGAACAAGAGTGCTCAAGTTATCCCGAACACCCCAGCACCTGCGGCTTGGGGGCCGAAGCCAACGACTTGCCATCTCTCAGATTTCATAAACGGCCGCACAGAAGGTAATATTTTAAATTAAACAAGCGTCGCTTAAAGCACACATGAACAAAGTTTTCAGCGCACATGAACAAAGTTTTCAGCGCACAGGATAATACATAGCGAGTTTACTCAAAAATTACATCTCTAGGGCATTCATCCGCAATATTGCGGGCTCCCTTCAGGACAGTTTTATAATACATTTCGGGCGTAGGATACTCCTTGCCCGGTGGCGGCGGATCAGTAAGAAGCTTCTCCGCATCCAGCCTGCCCCAGTGCACCTTTGTGCGGGCAAGGGCCCGACGAGCACCCTCAATACAGGCGGAGCGCTTGATAACCTCTACCCAGGGGCATGCATCCACCAGCCGCCGCACGAGGCCAAAGTAGCTCCCAGGCATGGCCTGTCCAGGCCACAGCCGGACTATAAGGCCCTTCATGGCCTCCTCAGCTACCTTGTGGAGTTCGACCAGCTGCTTCAGCTGGTCGCTTGGGGGCACCGGATGGCCGGCCTCAGCGTACTGAGACCAGAAGACCTTCTCCATTGAGCTCCCCTCCTCGCCACGGTAGAATGCGGTAGCATCGGATGCACTACGCGGCAGATCTGCAAATGCCCCTGGAGAGCTCCGAATGCGGGTAAGTGTCAAGTAGTTTACATTAACATGCTTGCTTTGCATGAAAAATGCCTTACCCGCCGCTATCCTCTTCACATCTTCAACCTCCTGAAGGGCCTTACGGGCCTCGGCCTTGGCGGACTTGGCACTTTCAAGAGCCGAGGCGAGCTCGGACTCTCGGGTCTTGGAGTCGCGCTGCAAGCTCTCATGCTTTTCCATGAGAGCCTGGAGCTCTTGCCGCACTGCCGCCACCTGTGCCTCCTGTTTTTCTCGCTCTGCCCGTTCCGCGGCCGCACTGCGTTCGGCCGCAGACACAGCCTCCTTCAGGGCTGCCACCTCATTTGTGGCCCCTGCAATACACATATTATCCTTGTTAATTTTATTGCGACCAAAATCCTTTTCTGTAAGGTAAAAATTCAAAGTGGTGCTACTCACCTTCTTTGTCCTAGAGCTGCCTCATGGCATGGCCGAGCTCTCGCTCGGACCGCTCGAGATCTTGCTTTAGTGTCCCAACCTCCGCAGTCAATGCGGCGGAGGTCAGCAGCACAGCCTGCAAACCCATATTGACATAATTTATTAGCATCCTGCAAATATCTTTTTAGATCCTCAGTCCGGCTTTTCTTTCCGAACACCAAACCGAGCATCAGGGGCTACTGTCTATGCGGTATTACATTACATAATTTTAACTTCTTACCTCAAAGCCTGATAGAAGGCTACTGCAGGCTTCAGTCAGCCCGCTCTTGGCGAGCTGAACCTTCTGAAGCACCGCACTCATAACAGTGCGGTGTTCTTCCTCGATGGAAGCGCCTTTGAGTGCCTCCAGCAAGTTGTCCGGCGCCTTCGGTTGGACAGATGCCGCCGGTGTCACGGTCTTGCCCTTCTTTCGAAGGGGCCGCTTGCCGGACTCTGGAACCATTGCAGGTTCCGACGTAGAGTCCGGCGCAAAGTCCGGGAGGCTGCCTTGCGGCGCCTCTGGAGCCTCCTCCTGATGGGTCCCTCTCTGGGATCCCACCTCGGCGTCCTCATCGGCGTGGGGGGTAGAGGCAGTCGGAAGTGAATCCACATCCGACGGGGCCAACGACCCGCTCGATGAAGCGGGGAAATCATCATTTGCCGGACTGCGGGCAGTATGCGGCATCAGTAGGACACTATGTGACACGAAAGAAATTGCATAATCAGGGATCCGGATACTTACGATCTCGCCGGAGGCCTGGCCCTTGGAGGCCACTCCTCGTCGCCAACGTCGATGTTGGCGGAGCTATCCGGGGGAATGGTTCTCCCCCTCTTGGACCCTTTGGCCTCCCCTGTTGGGGAAGCCTTCCTCTTCCTCTCTCCCCCCTCCGGGAGAGAGTCTTCTTTCTCCTCCTCGTCTTGGGGGGAGGAGTCCGCCTCGTCGTCGGACACCTGATTACGGGAACTCTTTCGAGTGCCCGTGGCCACCTTCTTGGCCTTCTTCTCCGGCACCACGTGCGGTGCCGGGACCAGCAGCCCCGCTAGACAGGCGTCCACTGGGTCTTCGGGCATGGGAGCCGGGCAGATGAGCTGCTCGGCCTTCTTCATCCATTCCTGTCAAAGGAAAAGGGAGATTGAAACCCTCTTAGAATCAATCTATTTACCACAAGTGTCCCGTAAAGGGGTAGAATCACTTACCTCGTTAGCCGGATGCTGCGAGTGAAATCCGCGATCTTCTGTCGCGGATGCGGGGGCTTCGGTGCCCTTAAACAGCACCCTCTAGGCGCCTTCGTACGTCGTGTCGAAGAGCCCGCTCAGCGCCTGGTGCTGTTCCGGATCAAACTCCCACAGATTGAATGCCCGTTCTTGGCATGGGAGGATCCGGCGGACGAGCATGACTTGGACCACGTCGACGAGCCTGAGCTTCTTGTTCACCAGCTTCTGGATACAGGCTCGGAGTCCAGTCAGCTCCTTCGGATTACCCCACAACAAGCCCTTCTCTTTCCAGAAGGTGAGCTGCGTAGGGATACCAGATCTAAACTCGGGGGCCGCCGCCCACTCAGGGTCGCGCGGCTCGGTGATATAGAACCACCCCGATTGCCACCCCTTGACGGAGTCCACGAAGGCCCCTTCGAATCAGAGGACATTGGGCATCTTGCCGAACATGGCGCCTCCGCACTCCACCTTCGTGCCCTTCACTACCTTTGGCTTGACGTTGAAGGTCTTGAGCCACAAGCCGAAGTGGGGCCGGATGCAGAGGAGAGCCTCGCACACGACGATAAACGCTGAGATGTTGAGGATGAAGTTCGGCGCCAGATCGTGGAAATCCAGGCCGTAGTAGAACATGAGCCCCCGGACAAACGGGTGAAGCGGAAAGCCCAGTCCGCGGGGGAAGTGGGGAAGGAAAACGACCCTCTCATGGGGCCCGGGGGTAGGGATGAGCTGCCCCTCGTCGGGCAGCCGGTGCGCGATATCGCCGGAAAGGTATCCGGCGCTGCGCAGTTTGGTGATGTGCTCCTCCTTGACGGTGGAAGCCAACCATTTGCCTCCCCCTCCGGACATGGTCGGGGAAGGTTTGGACGAGATGCGCGAGCTCGGGCGTTGGAGCTTGAGTGCACGGAAGTGGATAAGCAAACGAGGAAGAAGGCGTGGGTGAAAAGGTGAATCCTTATCCCTTATATATACGCGGGCGAATACTATGCGTCCCCCCACCAGCCTGGTAAAACTCGCTTATCTCCCGAGCGCCACCATCAATGGCGCGGTTGGGTTACCCACGTCCGTATTGATGAGAATCCCGGAATAAGGGGAACACGATCTCTGCTTCGACAAGACGTGCCAAGGAAACCGCTTCGCTAAACGTGCTGAAGTGGTATAATAAAAAACGATTCAAGTAAGGGCTTGGTAGTGGCGTGACGACATGCCGCAAAATACGTCAGCAGATTGGACTTGTGGACATTTTATTCTCTCTGCGGTGGAATGTGGAATTTATTTTGCAGAGCCGGACACTATCCTAGTGTTCGTGATCTTCTCTGGATTATTCAAAGGAGGAACCCACCTTGCAATGTCGAACATTATGCGCGCCGGACTTATCGTCATTGAAGCCTGGTTCAGGGGCTACTGAGGGAGTCCTGGACTAGGGGGTGTCTAGACAGCCGGACTATCATCGTCCGCCGGACTCCAAGACTACGAAGATACAATATTGAAGACTCCATCCCGTGTCCGGATGGGACTTTCCTTGGCGTGGAAGGCAAGCTTGGCAATACGGATATGTAGATCTCCTACCATTGTAACCGACTCTGTGTAACCCTAGCCTTCTCCGGTGTCTATATAAACCGGAGGGCTTTAGTCCATAGGACACAACATACATTACAACAATCATACCATAGGCTAGCTTTAGGGTTTAGCCTCCTTGATCTCGTGGTAGATCCACTCTTGTACTACCCATATCATCAATATTAATCAAGCAGGACGTAGGGTTTTACCTCCATCAAGAGGGCCCGAACCTGGGTAAAACATCGTGTCCCTTGTCTCCTGTTACCATCCGCCTAGACGCACAGTTCGGGACCCCCTACCCGAGATCCGCCAGTTTTGACACCGACAAGGACCATACCCCGACACCGCTCGAAAAGTACGAAGCCACGAGGGAATGCGCCGGACTTGCGGGATATATTGGAGGACAAGGCAAGATAATCCAAATCCATCTACGGATCACGTGGGCGCCCCACGACCCACGCTGACTACCGTCGCGCCGGATACAACAACTCCGGCCGGGCCGAACACAGCAGACAACGCTCTCTTGAGCTACGTCGTGATATTGCTCAATATAGAAGCGCCGCACACCCACTATGCTTCACAGACGAAGTAATGGATCATCAAATCCCTGAAGGGTTTAAACCCGTGAACATTGAATCCTACGATGGCACAACAGACCCCGCGGTTTGGATCGAAGATTATCTCCTTCACATCCATATGGCCCGCGGCGACGATCTCCACGCCATCAAGTATCTCCCACTCAAGCTTAAAGGACCAGCTCGGCATTGGCTTAACAACTTGCCCGCAGAGTCAATTGGGTGTTGGGAGGACTTGGAAGCCGCATTCCTCGACAACTTCCAGGGTAGATATGTGCGACCACCAGACGCTGATGACCTAAGCCACATAATTCAGCAGCCAGACGAATCGGCCAGACAGTTCTGGACATGGTTCTTAACAAAGAAAAATCAAATCGTCGACTGTCCGGATGCAGAGGCCCTCGCAGCCTTCAAACATAACATCCGCGACAAGCGGCTGGCCCGGCACCTAGGACAGGAAAAGCAGAAATCCATGGCAGCCCTCACATCACTCATGACCCGCTTCTGTGCGGGAGAGGACAGCTGGCTAGCTCGCAGCAACAACCTCAGCAAAAATGCTGGCAGTCCGGATACTAAGGACCACAATGGCAGGTCGCGTCGAAACAAAAACAAACGCCGCGTTAACGGCGAAAACAATGAGGATACGGCAGTTAACGCCGGATTCAGAGGCTCTAAACCCGGTCAACGGAAGAAGCCATTCAAAAGAACTACTCCGGGTCCGTCCAATTTGGACCGAATACTCGACCGCTCATGCCAGATACATGGCACCCCCGAAAAGCCAGCTAATCACACCAACAGAGACTGTTGGGTATTTAAGCAGGCAGGCAAGTTAATTGCCGAAAACAATGACAAGGGGCTGCACAGCGACGACGAGGAAGAGACCCGGCCGCCGAACAGTAGAGGACAGAAGGGTTTCCCCCCACAAGTGCGGACGGTAAATATGATATATGCAACCCACATACCCAGGGAGCGGAAGCATGCACTTCGGGACGTATATGCGATGGAGCCAGTCGCCCCGAAGTTCAATCCATGGTCCTCTTGTCCGATCACTTTCGATCGAAGGGACCACCCTACTAGTATCCGCCATGGCGGATTCGCCGCATTGGTTTTAGACCCAATCGTCGATGGATTTCACCTCACTAGAGTCCTCATGGACGGCGGCAGCATCCTGAACCTGCTTTATCAGGATATAGTGCGCAAAATGGGCATAGACCCCTCAAGGATTAAACCTACAAAGACGACCTTCAAAGGCGTCATACCAGGTGTCGAGGCCAAGTGTACAGGCTCAGTCACGTTGGAAGTGGTCTTCGGATCCCCGGATAATTTCCGAGGAGTTAATCTTCGACATAGTCCCGTTCTGTAGTGGCTATCACGCCCTGCTCGGATGAACCGCGTTTGCAAAGTTCAACGCGGTGCCGCATTATGCATACCTCAAGCTCAAGATGCCAGGCCCTCGTGGAGTCATCACGGTCAACGGAAAGACTGAACGCTCCCTCCTAACGGAGGAACACACAGCGGCTCTCGCGGCAGAAGTACAGAACAGCCTCTTAAGGCAATTCTTGAGTCCGGCCGTTAAAAGACCGGACATGATTAAACGCGCCCGGAGTAACATACTGAAGGAAATATGCCCTAGAGGCAATAATAAAGTTATTATTTATTTCCTCATATCATGATAAATTTTTATTATTCATGCTAGAATAGTATTAACCGGAAACATGATACATGTGGGAATACATAGACAAACATATAGTCACTAGTATGCCTCTACTTGACTAGCTCATTAATCAAAGATGGTTATGTTTCCTAACCATAGACATGTGTTGTCATTTGATTAATGGGATCACATCATAAGGAGAATGATGTGATTGACATGACCCATTCTGTTAGCCTAGCACTTGATCGTTTAGTATACAGTTATTGCTTTCTTCATGACTTATACACGTTCCTGTAACTATGAGAATTATGCAACTCCCGTTTACCAGAGGAACACTTTGGGTACTACCAAACGTCACAACGTAACTGGGTGATTATAAAGGAGTACTACAGGTGTCTCCGAAGGTACATGTTGAGTTGGCGTATTTCGAGATTAGGTTTTGTCACTCCGATCGTCGGAGAGGTATCTCTGGGCCCTCTCGGTAATGCACATCATTATAAGCCTTGCAAGCAATGTGACCAATGAGTTGGTTACGGGATGATGCATCACAGAACGAGTAAAGAGACTTGCCGGTAACGAGATTGAACTAGGTATTGGATACCGACGATCGAATCTCGGGCAAGTAACATACCGATGACAAAGGGAACAACGTATGTTGTTATGCTATTTGACCGATAAAGATCTTCGTAGAATATGTAGGAACCAATATGGGCATCCAGGTCCCGCTATTGGTTATTGACCGACAATGGTTCTAGGTCATGTCTACATAGTTCTCGAACCCATAGGGTCCGCACGCTTAATGTTACGATGACAGTTTTATTATGAGTTTACAAGTTTTGATGTACCGAAGTTTGTTGGGAGTCCCGGATGAGATCACGGACATGACGAGGAGTCTCGAAATGGTCGAGACATAAAGATTGATATATTGGACGACTATATTCGGACACCGGAAGTGTTCCGGGTGATTTCGGAGAAAACCGGGGTGCCGGGGGGGGGGGTGTTACCGGAACCCCCCGGGAGAGTATTGGGCCTTATGGGCCTTATGGGAAAGGAGAGAGGGGCGGCCAGCATGGGCTGCATGCCCCCTCCCCCCTCTGGTCCGAATTGGACTAGGAGGGGGGCGGCGCCCCCCCTTTCCTTCCCCCTCCTAGTAGGAGTAGGAAAGGAGGAGTCCTACTCCTACTAGGAGGAGGATTCCTCCTCCTTGGCGCGCCCAAGGGGCCGGCCGGCCTCACCCCTTGCTCCTTTATATACAGGGGCGGGGGGGCACCCCATAGACACACAAGTTGATCTATGGATCGTTCCTTAGCCGTGTGCGGTGCCCCCCTCCACCATATTCCACCTCGGTCATATCGTCGCGGAGTTTAGGCGAAGCCCTGCGCCGGTAGAACATCATCATCGTCACCACACCGTCATGCTGACGGAACTCATCTCCGGAGCTTTGCTGGATCGGAGGCCGGAGATCATCATCGAGCTGAACATGTGCTGAACTCGGAGGCCCCGTACGTTCGGTGCTTGGATCGGTTGGATCGTGAAGACGTACGACTACATCAACCGCGTTGTGCTAACGCTTCCGCTTACGGTCTACGAGGGTACGTGGACGAACACTCTCCCCTCTCATTGCTATGCCATCACCATGATCTTGCGTGTGCGTAGGAAATTTTTTGAAATTACTACATTCCCCAATAGTGGCATCAGAGCCCAGGTTTTATGCGGTGATGTTATATGCACGAGTAGAACACAAGTGAGTTGTGGGCGATACAAGTCATACTGCTTACCAGCATGTCATACTTTGGTTCGGCGGTATTGTGAGATGAAGCGGCCCAGACCGACATTACGCGTACGCTTACGCGAGACTGGTTTCACCGTTACGAGCACTCGTTCTTAAAGGTGGCTAGCGGGTGTCTGTCTCTCTCACTTTAGCTGAATCGAGTGTGGCTACGCCCGGTCCTTGCGAAGGTTAAAACAGCACCAACTTGACAAACTATCGTTGTGGTGTTGATGCGTAGGTAAGAACGGTTCTTGCTTAGCCCGTAGCAGCCACGTAAAACTTGCAACAACAAAGTAGAGGACGTCTAACTTGTTTTTGCAGGGCATGTTGTGATGTGATATGGCCAAGACGTGATGCTATATTTTATTGTATGAGATGATCATGTTTTGTAACCGAAGTTATCGGCAACTGGCAGGAGCCATATGGTTGTCGCTTTATTGTATGAAATGCAAATGCCCTATAATTGCTTTACTTTATCACTAAGCGGTAGCGATAGTCGTAGAAGCAATAGATGGCGTAAACGACAACGATGCTACGATGGAGATCAAGGTGTCGCGCCGGTGATGATGGTGATCACGACGGTGCTTCGAAGATGGAGATCACAAGCACAAGATGATGATGGCCATATCATATCACTTATATTGATTGCATGTGATGTTTATCCTTTATGCATCTTATCTTGCTTTGATTGGCGGTAGCATTTTAAGATGACCTCTCACTAAAATTATCAAGAAGTGTTCTCCCTGAGTATGCACCGTTGCCAAAGTTCGTCGTGCCCAGACACCACGCGATGATCGGGTGTGATAAGCTCTACATCCATCTACAACGGGGGCAAGCCAGTTTTGCACACGTGGAATACTCAGGTTAAACTTGACGAGCCTAGCATATGCAGATATGGCCTCGGAACACGGAGACCGAAAGGTCGAGCGTGAATCATATAGTAGATATGATCAACATAGTGATGTTCACCATTGAAAACTACTCCATCTCACGTGATGATCGGTTATGGTTTAGTTGATTTGGATCACGTGATCACTTAGATGACTAGAGAGATGTCTGTCTAAGTGGGAGTTCTTAAGTAATATGATTAATTGAACTTAAATTTATCATGAACTTAGTACCTGATAGTATTTTGCTTGTCTATGTTTGTTTGTAGATAGATGGCTCGTGCTGTTGTTCCGTTGAATTTTAATGCGTTCCTTGAGAAAGCAAAGTTGAAAGATGATGGTAGCAATTACACGGACTGGGTCCGTAACCTGAGGATTATCCTCATTGCTGCACAGAAAAGTTACGTCCTGGAAGCACCGCTGGGTGCCAGGCCTGCTGCTGATGCAACTGACGACGTTAAGAACGTCTGGCAGAGCAAAGCTGATGACTACTCTATAGTTCAGTGTGCCATGCTTTACGGCTTAGAACCGGGCCTTCAACGACGTTTTGAACGTCATGGAGCATATGAGATGTTCCAGGAGTTGAAGTTAATATTTCAAGCAGATGCCCGGATTGAGAGATATGAAGTCTCCAGTAAGTTCTACAGCTGCAAGATGGAGGAGAATAGTTCTGTCAGTGAGCATATACTCAAAATGTTTGGGTATAATAATCACTTGATTCAACTGGGAGTTAATCTTCCGGATGATAGCGTCATTGACAGAATTCTCCAATCACTGCCACCAAGCTACAAGAGCTTTGTGATGAACTATAATATGCAAGGGATGAACAAGACTATTCCTGAGCTCTTCGCAATACTAAAAGCTGCGGAGGTAGAAATCAAGAAGGAGCACCAAGTGTTGATGGTCAACAAGACCACTAGTTTCAAGAAAAAGGGCAAAGGGAAGAAGAAGGGGAACTTCAAGAAGAACAGCAAGCAAGTTGCTGCTCAAGAGAAGAAACCCAAGTCTGGACCTAAGCCTGAAACTAAGTGCTTCTACTGCAAGCAGACTGGTCACTGGAAGCGGAACTGCCCCAAGTATTTGACGGATAAGAAGGAGGGCAAAGTGAACAAAGGTATATGTGATATACATGTTATTGATGTGTACCTAACTAGAGCTCGTAGTAGCACCTGGGTATTTGATACTGGTTCTGTTGCTAATATTTGCAACTCGAAACAGGGACTACGGATTAAGCGAGCACTGGCCAAGGACGAGGTGACGATGTGCGTGGGAAACGGTTCCAAAGTCGATGTGATCGCGGTCGGCACTCTACCTCTACATCTACCTTCGGATTAGTTTTAGACCTAAATAATTGTTATTTGGTGCCAGCGTTGAGCATGAACATTATATCTGGATCTTGTTTGATGCGAGACGGTTATTCATTTAAATCAGAGAATAATGGTTGTTCTATTTATATGAGTAATATCTTTTATGGTCATGCACCCTTGAAGAGTGGTCTATTTTTATTGAATCTCGATAGTAGTGATACACATATTCATAGCGTTGAAACCAAAAGATGCAGAGTTGATAATGATAGTGCAACTTATTTGTGGCACTGTCGTTTGGGTCATATCGGTGTAAAGCGCATGAAGAAACTCCATACTGATGGACTTTTGGAATCACTTGATTATGAATCACTTGGTACTTGCGAACCGTGCCTTATGGGCAAGATGACTAAAACGCCGTTCTCCGGAACTATGGAGTGAGCAACTGATTTGTTGGAAATCATACATACTTATGTTTGTGGTCCAATGAATGTTTAGGCTCGCGGCGGGTATCGTTTTTTTCTCACCTACACAGATGATTTGAACAGATATGGGTATATCTACTTAATGAAACACAAGTCTGAAACGTTTGAGAAGTTCAAAGAATTTCAGAGTGAAGTGGAAAATCATCGTAACAAGAAAATAAAGTTTCTACGATCTGATCGTGGAGGAGAATATTTGAGTTACGAGTTTGGTCTACACTTGAAACAATGTGGAATAGTTTCGCAACTCACGCCACCTGGAACACCACAACGAAATGGTGTGTCTGAATGTCGTAATCGTACTTTACTAGATATGGTGCGATCTATGATGTCTCTTACTGATTTACCGCTATCGTTTTGGGGTTATGCTTTAGAGACGGCCGCATTCACGTTAAATAGGGCACCATCAAAATCCGTTGAGACGACGCCTTATGAACTGTGGTTTCGCAAGAAACCAAAGTTGTCGTTTCTTAATGTTTGGGGCTGCGATGCTTACGTGAAGAAACTTCAACCAGATAAGTTCGAACCCAAATCGGAGAAATGTGTCTTCATAGGATATCCAAAAGAGACTGTTGGGTACACCTTCTATCACAGATCCGAAGGCAAGACATTCGTTGCTAAGAATGGATCCTTTCTAGAGAAGGAGTTTCTCTCGAAAGAAGTGAGTGGGAGGAAAGTAGAACTTGATGAGATAACTGTATCTACTCCCTTATTGGAAAGTAGTTCATCACAAGAACCGGTTCTTGTGACAACTACACCAATTAGTGAGGAAGCTAATGATAATGATCATGAAACTTCAGATCAAGTTTCTACTGAACCTCGTAGGTCTACCAGAGTAAGATCCGCACCAGAGTGGTACGGTAATCCTATTCTGGAAGTCATGTTACTTGACCATGATGAACCTACAAACTATGAGGAAGCGATGATGAGCCCAGATTCCGCAAAATGGCTAGAGGCCATGAAATCTGAGATGGGATCCATGTATGAAAACAAAGTGTGGACTTTGGTTTACTTGCCCGATGATCGGCAAGCCATTGAGAATAAATGGATCTTTAAGAAGAAGACTGATGCTGATGGTAATGTAACTGTCTATAAAGCTCGACTTGTTGCAAAAGGTTTTCGACAAGTTCAAGGGGTTGACTATGATGAGACTTTCTCACCCGTAGCGATGCTTAAGTCTGTCCGAATCATGTTAGCTATTGCTGCATTTCATGATTATGAAATTTGGCAAATGGATGTCAAGACTGCATTCTTGAATGGATTTCTAGAAGAAGAGTTGTATATGATGCAGCCGGAAGGTTTTTTTGATCCAAAAGGTGCTAACAAAGTGTGCAAGCTCCAGCGTTCCATTTATGGACTGGTGCAAGCATCTCGGAGTTGGAATAAACGCTTTGATAGTGTGATCAAAGCATATGGTTTTATACAGACTTTTGGAGAAGCCTGTATTTACAGGAAAGTGAGTGGGAGCTCTGTAGCATTTCCAATTTTATATGTAGATGACATATTATTAATTGGAAATGATATAGAATTTCTGGATAGCATAAAGGGATACTTGAATAAAAGTTTTTCAATGAAAGACCTCGGTGAAGCTGCTTACATATTGGGTATCAAGATCTATAGAGATAGATCAAGATGCTTAATAGGACTTTCACAAAGCACATACCTTGACAAAATTTTGAAAAAGTTCAAAATGGATCAGGCAAAGAAAGGATTCTTGCCTGTGCTACAAGGTGTGAAGTTGAGTCAAACTCAATGCCCGACCACAGCAGAAGATAGAGAGAAAATGGAAGATGTTCCCTATGCTTCAGCCATAGGCTCTATCATGTATGCAATGCTGTGTACCAGACCTGACGTATGCTTAGCAATAAGCTTGGCAGGAAGGTACCAAAGTAATCCAGGAGTGGATCACTGGACAGCGGTCAAGAACATCCTGAAATACCTGAAAAGGACTAAGGATATGTTTCTCGTATATGGAGGTGACAAAGAGCTAGTCGTAAATGGTTACGTCGATGCAAGCTTTGACATTGATCCGGACGATTCTAAATCGCAAACCGGATACGTGTTTTTATTAAACGGTGGAGCTGTAAGTTCGTGCAGTCTAAACAAAGTGTCGTGGCAGGATCTACATGTGAAGCGGAGTACATAGCTACTTCGGAAGCAGCAAATGAAGGAGTCTGGATGAAGAAGTTCATTTCCGATCTAGGTGTCATACCTAGTGCATCGGGACCAATGAAGATCTTCTGTGACAATACTGGTGCAATTGCCTTGGCAAGGAATCCAGATTTCACAAGAGGACCAAGCACATCAAGAGACGCTTCAATTCCATTCGGGACCAAGTCCAAGTGGAAGACATAGAGATTTGCAAGATACATACGGATCTAAATGTTGCAGACCCGTTGACTAAGCCTCTCTCACGAGCAAAACATGATCAGCACCAAGACTCCATGGGTGTTAGAATCATTACTATGTAATCTAGATTATTGACTCTAGTGCAAGTGGGAGACTGAAGGAAATATGCCCTAGAGGCAATAATAAAGTTATTATTTATTTCCTCATATCATGATAAATGTTTATTATTCATGCTAGAATTGTATTAACCGGAAACATGATACATGTGTGAATACATAGACAAACATATAGTCACTAGTATGCCTCTACGTGACTAGCTCATTAATCAAAGATGGTTATGTTTCCTAACCATAGACATGTGTTGTCATTTGATTAATGGGATCACATCATTAGGAGAATGATGTGATTGACATGACCCATTCCATTAGCCTAGCACTTGATCGTTTAGTATACTTCTATTGCTTTCTTCATGACTTATGCAAATTCCTGTAACTATGAGAATTATGCAACTCCCGTTTACCGGAGGAAGACTTTGGGTACTACCAAACTTCACAACATAACTGGGTGATTATAAAGGTGTACTACAGGTGTCTCCGAAGGTACATGTTGAGTTGGCGTATTTCGAGATTAGGTTTTGTCACTCCGATCGTCGGAGAGGTATCTCTGGGCCCTCTCGGTAATGCACATAATTATAAGCCTTGCAAGCAATGTGACCAATGAGTTGGTTACGGGATGATGCATCACAGAACGAGTAAAGAGACTTGCCGGTAACGAGATTGAACTAGGTATTGGATATCGACGATTGAATCTCGGGCGAGTAACATACCGATGACAAAGGGAACAACGTATGTTGTTATGCGGTTTGACCGATAAAGATCTTCGTAGAATATGTAGGAACCAATACGGGCATCCAGGTCCCGCTATTGGTTATTGACCGAGAATGGTTCTAGGTCATGTCTACATAGTTCTCGAACCCGTAGGGTCCGCACGCTTAACGTTACGATGACAGTTTTATTATGAGTTTACAAGTTTTGATGTACCGAAGTTTGTTCGGAGTCCCGGATCAGATCACGGACATTACGAGGAGTCTCGAAATGGTCGAGACATAAAGATTGATATATTGTACGACTATATTCGGACACCGGAAGTGTTCCGGGTGATTTCGGAGAAAACCGGAGTGCCGGGGGGGTTACCGGAACCCCCTGGGAGGGTATTGGGCCTTATGGGCCTTAAGGGAAAGGAGAGAGGGGCGGCCAGCATGGGCCGCATGCCCCCTCCCCCCTCTGGTCCGAATTGGACTAGGAGGGGGGCGGCGCCCCCCCTTTCCTTCCCCCTCTCCCCCTTCCTTCCCCCTCCTAGTAGGAGTAGGAAAGGAGGAGTCCTACTCCTACTAGGAGGAGGATTCCTCCTCCTTGGCGCGCCCAAGGGGCCGGCCAGCCTCCCCCTTGCTCCTTTATATACGGGGGCGGGGGGGCACCCCATAGGCACACAAGTTGATCTACAGATCGTTCCTTAGCCGTGTGCGGTGCCCCCCTCCACCATATTCCACCTCGGTCATATCGTCGCGGAGTTTAGGCGAAGCCCTGCGCCGGTAGAACATCATCATCGTCACCACGCCGTCGTGCTGACGGAACTCATCTCCGGAGATTTGCTGGATTGGAGGCCGGAGATCGTCATCGAGCTGAACGTGTGCTGAACTCGGAGGCCCCGTACGTTCGGTGCTTGGATCGGTCGGATCGTGAAGACGTACGACTACATCAATCGCGTTGTGCTAACGCTTCCGCTTATGGTCTACGAGGGTACGTGGACGAACACTCTCCCCTCTCGTTGCTATGCCATCACCATGATCTTGCGTGTGCGTAGGAATTTTTTTGAAATTACTACGTTCCCCAACACATACACCAAGACCACCTGGCACGTTCCGAGCACGCGTAGCAATGCGGCCCCAACCCCAGCCCTTGCATGATTGCAAGACAAACTCCCCGCGTACATCATTACGCCCTGGAGATACCTTGGGCATAGGGGGAGGGGCACGACCACGACAGGCCCAGAGTGCGGCTCAACCACACCAGGGGCTCCTAATTGTGTCGCTCTTTTTCTTTTCCTTTTTTTATTTATTTTATTTTATCTACAGGACTCCGTTTACAAGAGGCCCTGTCCAGTAGTAGATCTCCCGAACTCACGATGCAACAGCCAGGGAGGAACAAGGGCTACGACGAACACTTAGGTGGTCTCCATTACGAGCATTAAATCTATTTATTACACCATTCCGCAGCCCACCCCTCGAGGGGGACATGCCTAATAGTCCAAACCCTTGCTTACCGCACTATTTGTATCGTTCTGCACTCACAGCAGAACTCCTTGAATAAACAATGCATCATTTTTCGTTTATAATTGCATTCCCTTTACTTATATATATGTTCATTTATGACATCTTGCGTCCGTACAATTTGGTACGGCCGAATACACCAGGGGCTTATGTTCCCCGCACTACGGTGTGAAGTCCGAACACTTTCACAAGTGCGGCACCCCAAACTTATAGCACTATATGCATCGGCTCTGAATCATGTCTTGGGTCAATAGTTGGGTTTGCCCGGCTCCCATGTTTTGGTACCTTACGTTCTGTTCTGTCGGCTAAGGTAGCACTGGGAGAACCACTGCGATTGCGCCCCGGTTGAGCTGGGCGAGCGCCTCAGTGGAGAAAGCTAAAACTGACTGTCATGATAAGGCGAGAGACTGGTCGTTGTTCGAGAGGTCTTTTCGAGTCCCTAAAGACTTATGCCGCTTAGAGCGAGGAATCGGATGTGTCCGGCCCAGGCATGGATAGCGCCCCGAACTCGGTCTTCCGACACTAGGGGCTTCGCCGAAATTTAAAGTTATAGAATTCTATGGCTAAGTGAGAGTGTTCAAGCATTATAAGTCCGGTTGCCTTGTTCGTTGTGTTGAGCGCCTCCCTAGATGGACCCAAAAATGGGAACAAGAGTGCTCAAGTTTATCCCGAACACCCCAGCACTCATGGCATGGGGGCTGAAGCCGACGACTTGCCATCTCTCAGATTTGATAAACGGCCGCACAGAAGGTAATATTTTAAATCAAATAAGCATTGCTTAGCGCATATGAACAAAGTTTTCAGCGCACAGGATAACACATTGCGAGTTTACTCAATAATTACATCTCTGGGGTACTCATCCGCAATCTTGCGGGCACCCTTCAGGACAGTCTTATAGTACATCTCGGGCGTACGATACTCCTTGCCCGCCAGCAGCGTGTCCGTCAGAAGCCTCTCAGCATCTAGCCTGCCCAGTGCACCTTTGCGCGGGGAAGGGCCCGACGGGCACCTTCAATGCAAGCGGAGCTCTTGATGACCTCCACCCAAGGGCACGCATCCACCAGCCGCCGCACGAGGCCGAAGTAGCTCCCAGGCATGGCCTCTCCAGGCCACAGCCGGACTATGAGGCCCTTCATGGCCTGCTCGGCTACCTTGTGGAGCTCGACCAGCTGCTTCAGGTGGTCGCTAGGGGACACCGGACGTCCGACCTCAGCTTACTGAGACCAGAAGACCTTCTCCGTTGAGCTCCCCTCCTCGGCCCGGTAGAATGCGGCGGCATCAGACGTGTTGTGAGGCAGATCTGCAAACGCCCCTGGAGAGCTCAGAATTCGGGTAAGTAACAGGTAATTTACATTCACATGCTTGCTTTGCATGAAAAATGCCTTACCCGCCGCTATCTTCTTCATCGCCTCAATCTCCTGGAGGGACTTATGGGCCTCGGCCTTAGCGGCTTTGGCACTTTCAAGAGCCGAGGCAAGCTCGGACTCTCGAGCCTTCGAGTCGCGCTCCAAACTCTCATGCTTTTCCATGAGAGCCTGGAGCTGTTGCCGCACCTCCGCCACCCGTGCCTCCTGCTTTTCTCGCTCCGCTCGTTCCGTGGCCGCATTGTGTTCGGCCGCAGACACGGCCTCCTTCAGGGTCGCCACCTCATTCGTGGCCCCTGCAGTACCCATGTTATCCTTGTTATTTCTATTACAACCAAAATCCTTTTCTGTAAGGTACAAATTTCAAAGTGGTGTTCCTCACCTTCTTTGTCCTCGAGCTGCTTCTTGGCAAGGCCGAGCTCTCGCTCGGACCGCTCGAGGTCCTGCTTCAAAGCACCGACCTCCGCAGTCAGTGCGGCAGAGGTCAGCAGCGCAGCCTGCAAACCCATATTGACAAAAAAAATTAGCACTCCTGCGTATATCTTTTATAGATCCTCAGTCCGGTTTTTCTTTCCGAACACCGAACCGAGCATCAGGGGCTACTGTCTATGTGGTATTACATTACGTATTTTAAAGCTTCTTACCTCAAAGCCTGTTAGAAGGCTATTGCAGGCTTCGGTCAGCCCGCTCTTGGCGACCTGAACCTTCTGAATCACCGCACTCATAATAGTGCGGTGTTCTTCCTCGATGGAAGCGCCGTTGAGCACCTCCAACAAGTTGTCCGGCGCCTCCGGTTGGACGGGGGCCGCCGATGTCATGGTCTTTCCCTTCTTGCGAAGGGGCCGCCTGCCGGACTCCGAAACCACTCCGGGTTCCGGCGTGGTGTCCGGCACGACGTCCGGGAGGTTTCCTTGGGTTACCTCCGGAGCCTCCCCCTCTTGGCGGGTCCCCTCCTGGGATCCCACCTCGGCGTCCTCAGCATCGCGAGGGGTGGAGGCGGTCGGAATGGAATCTACATCCGACGGGTCCAAGGACCCGCTGGATGAAGCGGGAAGATCCTCCTCGGCCGGGCTACAGATAGCATGCGGCATTAGAAGGACACTACGTGGCATGAAAAAGAAATTACAAATCACTCAGAAGTCCGGATACTTACGATCTTGCCAGGGGCTTGGCCCCTGAGGGCCACTCCTAGTCGCCGTCATTGGCATTGGCGGAGCTGTCCGGAGGAAGGGTCCTTCCCCTCTTGGACCCTTCGGCCTCCCTCGTTGGGGAAGCCTTCCTTTTCCTCTCTCCCCCTCCTGGGGAGAGTCTTCTTTTTCCTCCTCGCCCTCGGGGGAGGAGTCCGCCTCGGAGTCATCGGACGACGAGTCTGATACCACCTGGCGCCGGGAACTCCTTCGGGTTCCCGTGGCCTTCTTCTTGGCCTTCTTCTCCGGCACCACATAAAGTGCCGGGACTAGCAGCCCCGTTAAGCGGGCGTCCGCTGGTTCTTCGGGAAGGGGAGCTGGACAGTCTACCTGCCCGGACGTCCTCTGCCAGTCCTGTCAAAGGCATTTGGAGTTTTAGATCCCACATAAAATTAAATTGTGAAAGAAGATAAGTGTCCCATAGAGGATAACAAAGCTTACCTCACCGGCCGGGCGCTTGGTGCTGAATCCGCGGTCTTCCGTCGCGGACGCGGGGGCTTCTCCGCCCTTGAACAGCACCCTCCAGGCATCTTCGTACATCGTGTCGAAGAGCCCGCTCAGGGTCCGGTGCTGTGCCGGATCGAACTCCCACAAATTAAAGGCCCGCTGTTGGCAGGGGAGAATCCGGCGGACGAGCATGACCTGGATCACATTGACAAGCCTAAGCTTCTTGTTCACCAAGGTCTAGAGATAGGACTGGAGTCCTGTCAGCTCCTCCGAACTGCCCCATAGCAAGCCCTTCTCTTTCGAGGAGGTGAGCTGCATGGGGATACCAGATATGAACTCGGGGGCCACTGCCCATTTAGGGTCACGCGGCTCGGTGATGTAGAACCACCCCGATTGCCACCCCTTGACGGACTCCACGAAGGCCCCTTCGAGCCAGATGACGTTGGGCATCT
This sequence comes from Triticum timopheevii, assembly GCA_963921465.1. NCBI lineage: Eukaryota > Viridiplantae > Streptophyta > Magnoliopsida > Poales > Poaceae > Triticum > Triticum timopheevii. The sequence goes on along the minus strand of OY997272.1, from coordinate 381,207,997 downwards.
TGCCCACCATGGCGCCACTGCACTCCGCTTGGACGCCCTTCACTACCTTCGGCTTGACATTGAAGGTCTTGAGCCACAAGCCGAAGTGGGGCTGGATGCAGAGGAAGGCCTCGCACACGACGATAAACGCCGAGATGTTGAGGATGAAGTTTGGCGCCAGATCGTGGAAGTCCAGGCCATAGTAGTACATGAGCCCCCGGACGAAGGGATGCAACGAGAAGCCCAGTCCGCGGACGAAGTGGGGAAGGAATACGACCCTCTCATGGGGCCTGGGGGTGGGGATGAGCTGCCCCTTGTCGGGTAGCCGGTGCACGATGTCGCCGGACAGGTATCCGGCGCCGCGCAGCTTCTTGATGTGCTCCTCCGTAATGGAGGAAGCCAACCACTTGCCTCCCGCTCCGGACATGACTGGAGAAGGTCGAGACGAGATGTGCGGGCTTGGGCGCTGGAGCTCGAGTACGCGGAGATGGATAAGCAAAGGAGGAAGAAGGCGTAGGTAAAAAGGTGGATCCTTATCCCCTTATATATGGGCGGACGAAGACTATGCGTCCCCACCGGCCTGGTAAAACTCGCTTATCTCCCAAGCGCCACCATCAATGGCGCGGTTGGGTTACCCACGTCCGTATTGATGAGAATCCCGGAATAAGGGGAACACGATCTCTGCTTCAACAAGACGTGCCAAGGAAACTGCTTCGCTAAACGCGCTGAGGTGGTATAATAAAAAACAATTCAAGTAAAGGCTTGGTAGTGGCATGACATCACGCCACGGAGCACGTCAGCAGATTGAACTTGTGTACATATTATTCTCTCTACGGTGGAATGTGGAATTTATTTTGCAGAGCCGGACACTATCCTGGTGTTCACAATCTTCTATGAATTATTCGGAGGAGGAACCCACCTTGCAATGCCGAACAATATGCGTGCCGGACTCATCGTCATTGAAGCCTGGTTCAGGGGCTACTGAGGGAGTCCTGGACTAGGGGCTGTTCGGACAGCCGGACTATCATCGTCAGCCGGACTCCAAGACTATGAAGATACAAGATTGAAGACTTCGTCCCGTGTCCGGATGGGACTTTCCTTGGCGTGGAAGGCAAGCTTGGCGATACGGATATGTAGATCTCCTACCATTGTAACCGACTCTTTATAACCCTAGCCCTCTCCGGTGTCTATATAAACCGGAGGGTTTTAGTCCGTAGGACACACAACCATTACAACAATCATACCATAGGCTAGCTTCTAGGGTTTAGCCTCCTTGATCTCGTGGTAGATCCACTCTTGTACTACCCATAACATCAATATCAATCAAGCAGGAGTAGGGTTTTACCTCCATCGAGGGCGCCCGAACCTGGGTAAAAACATCGTGTCCCTTGTCTCCTGTTACCATCCGCCTAGACGCATAGTTCGGGACCCCCTACCCGAGATCCGCCGGTTTTGACACCGACAGTTATCTTATCAGATTGAGTCTTTAAGGATTTGAGAACACTTGATGTATGTCTTCCATGTTTTGGTGATCAACTTGCGGGTTCAGTGACCTTGTGAACTTATGCATAGGGGTTGGCGCACGTTTTCGCCTTGACTCTCCGGTAGAAACTTTGGGGCACTCTTTGAAGTTCTTTGTGTTGGTTGAATATATGAATCTGAGATTGTGTGATGCATATCGTATAATCATACCCACGGATACTTGAGGTGACATTGGAGTATCTAGGTGACATTAGGGTTTTGGTTGATTTGTATCTTAAGGTGTTATTCTAGTATGAACTCTATGATAGATTGAACGGAAAGAATAGCTTCGTGTTATTTTACTATGGAATCTTGAATAGATCGATCAGCAAGGATAACTTTGAGGTGGTTTCGTACCATACAATAATCTCTTCGTTTTTTCTCCGCTATTAGTGACTTTGGAGTGACTCTTTGTTGCATGTTGAGGGATAGTTATATGATCCAATTATGTTATTATTGTTGAGAGAACTTGCACTAGTGAAAGTATGAACCTTAATTAGGCCTTGTTTCCTACCATTGCAATACCGTTTACGCTCAGTTTTATCAATAGTTACCTTGCTGTTTTTATATTTCCAAATTACAAAAACCTATATCTACCATCCATATTGCACTTGTATCACCATCTCTTCGCCAAACTAGTACACCTATACAATTTACCATTGTATTGGGTGTGTTGGGGACACAGGAGACTCTTTGTTATTTGGTTGCAGGGTTGTTTGAGAGAGACCATCTTCATCCTACGCCTCCCACGGATTGATAAATCTTAGGTCATCCACTTGAGGGAAATTTGCTACTGTCCTACAAACCTCTGCACTTGGAGTCCCAACAACATCGACAAGAAGAAGGTTGTGTACATCATGGCTCAAGGGCTTCGTCGTTGAAATGTGGCAGTAGCTTGCGCTTGGGGTAACTTTTTATAGGTCGCTCGGGGCCATACTCCTCGTCGGCCAGGACCTTTGTCCACCTTTCATTGAGCGTATCCTATTCAGCTTTGAGCTACTGATGTTTCTTTTTCAGGCTCCGCACGGTGGCGATAAGTTGTTGCTTGAAGCGTTCTGGTTCGAGAGGTTCCTCTGGGATGATAAAATCTTCGTCACCGAGGTTGACATCCTCTTCGAAGACTAGCATATAGTTGTTGTCCTCTGAATCTTCAAGATCAGCATGTTCGGGGCTATACTGACCCTCCTCCCTCTTATCCTGTTCAGACGTGGGCTCGATGGGGTGTTCGGGATCTTCGGCATTATCCAGAGTCTCATTATCTCTGCCACCAGTATTACTATCCTTCGCCCGACGCGATCGTGAGTGGTGCCACTGACGTTGGCATTTTGGTGGTTCATCGACGGGCTTGTCCTTCCCTGGATCTTGAATGCCATCCTCGTCCTTCTTCTCAGGAGTGTCCACCTTGTGTACGTCATAGGTTGAAGTGGTCGTCCAACGCCCTGTGATGGGTGGGACTTGGCCTGATTCGGCGTTGACATCATCGTCCACACCGTCGATGTCTTCGGATGCGTAGTCTAGCATGTCGGTTAAATCCTTGACAGTGGCTATTAAGTGGGTGGTGGGCGGGTCATAAAATTCCCCGCTCCCAACCCCCATCCCATGCTGGGTGCAGTTCGGAGGCAAAGCTTCCGTAATGGCGAGAGATCACATTGAACCCAGTGCTTTGTCAAAGGGCGAAAGCTGGGTGGGATTATGCGGATCTGTAGGGCTGAGTTTGGTGACAGACACTTGATCAGGCCCGATCGATGCAGACCTCGACAGTTCAGAGTTGTCGTCCAGAGGCGAGTCCAAAACTGCATTTGGGTCTCCGGTTGGAAGTTCCATGGTAGAAAGAGTCCGGCAGGGCTGATCCTCCCGTCTTCGGACGATACGACCCGCTCTAGATTTAAGGTCGAGGCGGGTGTGAGAGTCGACCCCTGGACGGGATCTAAGATAGGATCCGAAGAGCTTCCTTCATGGGAGGGTGGCAGCCGAGGCCCGAACCCCTCGAAGATCAGATCTCCTCGGACATCGATGACGTAGTTTAGGTTTCCAAACCTGATATGGTGCACGGGGCGGTAACTGTCGACCTGCTCGAGGCGGCTAGTCGAGTTGGCACGAAGCACGAAGTCGGCCAACACAAAGAACTGTCTGGGAAGAAAGGTTTCCCTCGATGCAGCATCATCGTTGATGAAGAGGCACACCATCAATCCTTCTGTTGACGATACAGCGGAGCTCTCAATGAAAGCACCAATGTAGGTGTCAAAACCGGCAGATCTCGGGTAGGGGGCCCCAAGCTGTATGTCTGAGGATCGATGGTAACAATGATCAAAGGGACACAATGTTTACCCAGGTTCGGTCCCTCTTAATGGAGGTAAAACCCTACTCCTGCTTGATTATATTCGATGAGTATAGGGGTTACAAGAGTTGATCTACCTCGAGATTGTAATGGCTAAACCCTAGCTTGGCTAGCCTATCAATGTTATGATCCCGCCTCCGGTATCTGTATAAACCGGAGGGGCTTGGGGTTGTACAAAGTCGGTTTAACAGAAGGAAATAGTATATCCGGACACCTAGACTTGTCGTTCACGCATATGGGAGTCCCAACCGAACACGAGAGGTGGTCATATTCCCTATATCTTGACGGCCCATTAATCCGGCCCGTATCGAATAGATCGGACACCCGAGGAACCCTTAGTCCAGGACTCCCTCAGTCACCCCCCTCGATACGCACTATATATACACCTAGTAACACAGCCCTAAAAGAATTAATCCTCCTTGTTCATGAAACGCATACCTCTCTCTCGCTGGGTCAAAGTGATTTTCGACGAACTCGTGGGCCCAACACAGAAGCGAAGCGTACGTCACACACGAGTGATCATCCTATATAGGACTATGTACCACCGTCTGCATGCATGTGGCGAAAAGAGTTGTTTGTGTGATGTTTGAATATGCAATGCACAATTTTGATGTGGAACCCCGTATATAGGAAACCAAAAAGTCCCCACAGAGAGTGCGAGGTTCATGACGCGTGGCATGTGCTATATGTACGCCCTCATTTGATGTGTGGTATATATGTACTTCTTCTGTATAGAACAAACCAAAAAAGAATCATTCCTTGATGATCAAATTAACCTCTCTCTCTCATTGGGTCAAAGTGATGGAGGACAACCTCGCATGCCCACGGATGAAAGCGCCACACACGAGTGAGTTCCAATATATAGGGAAACCATCACCTGCATGGTATTGCGCGATGCCTGAATACCAAAATAATGTACAACTTTGATGTGGAACCTGCCTCAGGAACCAAAAAAAACCCACATGGAGCGAGGTTATGACACGCATATATAGAGAGTATTCATGTTGCCCCATCTTTGACATGTACATACTCCTATACCGTGCATATAGTAACACAAACCCCAAAAGAACCATCCTCGTTGGTCAAATTAGCCTCTCTCTCTCGTTGTACATTCAACTGGTCGACGATGACCTCGTGGGCCCATAGAGAGAGGCACAAGCGAGTGATGTCATAGGATAAAACCACCACGTGCATGCGCCAGTGTGTTATGTGATGTTTGAATACCCAATGTACAACTTTGACGTGGCACATGCTTCGCAAACCGGAAACGCACTACACCAGGATGCGTGTAGCCCCCTCACTTCAAGTTGGCAGGAGTGTGTACGCACGTGCTCGAACATTGATATGGAATCCCACCATGATCCACACCACACACATGCCAAGATGAATCCACCTTTTGGTCAAATTAATGCCTCTTGTTGTCGGTGGAAACCAAAAACCTTTGCGGGCTAACAAATGGCCACGTCGCTAATAACCGCACGAGGGAGAGTGTCCCAGAGGACCACCAATGCATGCATGTGGCCCGAACATTATGTATGAAAGGGATGTGTAATGCTTTAAATAACATTTCACAACTTTGATATGGCATATATGACTCACAAAATGATCAATAATCCCACACTGAGGTTCACAACTCGTAGTGTACTGCCGGACCTCTCCCCCACCCCCACATAGACAGACCCACACACCCCGCATCACCAAACCCACTCTGAGGCATGTCAAACTTTTTCTACAGTGAACATGTGACGAATGGCAGAGTGTCGTGTTAATTTTTTTTAAACAGACATCATTCCACCATTTTTATACATTGACTGATTTCCTAGGGATTTAATGTACAAAAATTAAAATTGAGCTACATGTGCACCAAAATGGGTTGCAAAATCATGTTTCCCTGTGCAAGAGATTTCAAAATATTAAGAATATGTATTTTTAAAATTTAGTAAATCCAAAACTTAGTTGAAATTCATGAAACTTATCGTGGTGTCATATATGGACACCAATAGACTGTGATATTGTATTTTTTCATCAACAAGACCCGTTTTAATATAATCTTCTTACAAACGGGATATTATTAAGAACTGGCAACCAGTATCTCATACGGATTATTTATCCGGACCATGTGCATTAGACCATGCCATGCTTCAGTTAAGCAGTAAAGCGGTAGAAAATAAACCAAAAATATATGTGCTGCTACATGCCCCGTGTGCCATGCGAGCAGGCATGAGTTGACGGGACGCATGCGAGCAGTCCGCCGCGCAGGCATACCAGGAGTCGTGCGTGCATGTGTACATATTGATGGGAGGCGTGCGAGTAGCTGTGTGAAATGATGGTAGGAATGGTAGAAGTCCGTCGCACATGCTCACCGAGAGGCGAGACAGCTTTTGACCGCAGCCTGCCTCGCTCCCAATGGTCCATATTAATTGCGCGCCCAAGCCGCCGGCCATAATAGGCGGCCGTACCCCTGGTCCATAGTGGTCACCAACGTCTGGACTCTGGAGTGTATGAGGATGCCGCCGAATCGCACCATCAGAGGGAGTGGGGACGCCGGGGCTGGTGAAGCACCCACACAATACGTGAAGCTGGGCACAGAGGTTGCCGTCGCTGCCGACGAGCGGGCAGCAGCACGACCTTGACTTCGTCGGTGCTGTCGTGTCCCCCCCCCCCCAGCCAGAATCGGAGGTCAACATCAACTCCGCCAACGACTGTGACTCCAATGGAAAACCGGTTAGTCATCTATATACCCATTTGTGCGGCAAACATATCATTTGTTTTCTCTGGTTAATCCCCCCCCCCGCCCCTCTATAATTTTTCTGGAATACAAATCGTATGATTATGTTCTCTCATTCCATGAAATCAGTGTAATTAAGATCCGTTAGATGCACGTAGTGTATTGATTGTTTGAATGTTATCCATATAGAGTTAGTGATTAATTGTTTGTTCTGTAGAAATGATTTTTGCTAATAATCCGATTAGGGTTAGCTTGCGTGCTAATAATTCGTGGCCAGATCTTGAGAATTGATTTTGAATGTCCTACATATATGTTTGTGCCTTTTTCTTCCTGATCTTGAGAATTGATTTTGAATGTCCTACATGTTATGCCATTTTTTTCTTTCAGATTGGTATGTACACAGATAAGGCTCCGACCAGTGCCGCCACCGGATGTAAATCTTGTACCCGGCTATGCGGCCAGAAGCGGACCCCCTGGACCCAAGGAACCAGTAGAATCTCCGGCGGACCGCATCAACGATCTCCCATACGGCATGCTTGGGGAGATCATCTCCCTTCTCCCCACCAAGGATGGCTGCCGCAGACAAGTCCTCGCATCTCGGTGGCGCACTCTACGGTGCATCATGCCTCTTAATCTCGACTCTCGTTAGCTATCTGTCGATGATGATTCTGAACTCCACGGAGCCATCATATCCTCCCACGAGGGCTCCGTTCAACGCATCTACATCCCAGCATGCTACCTGCTGGACATACCCTGCACGGTGGCCACCTGGCTGACATCCCGTCAGTTCGATAAACTCTAGAAGCTTGAGTTCTACCCTGACTATGAAGGAAATATGCCCTAGAGGCAATAATAAAGTTATTATTTATTTCCTTAATTCATGATAAATATTTATTATTCATGCTAGAATTATATTAACCAGAAACTTAGTACATGTGTGAATACATAGACAAAACATATAGTCCCTAGTATGCCTCTACTTGACTAACTCGTTAATGAAAGATGGTTATGTTTCCTAACCATAGACATTTGTTGTCATTTGATGAACGGGATCACGTCATTAGGAGAATGATGTGATGGACATGACCCATCCATTATCTTAGCATTATGATCGTGTCAGTTTCATTGATACTGCTTTCTTCATGACTTATACAAGTTCCTCAGACTATGAGATTATGCAACTCCTGAATACCGGAGGAACACTTTCTGTGCTACCAAACGTCACAATGTAAAAGGGTGATTATAAAGGTGCTCTACAGGTGTCTCTGAAGGTGTTTGTTGGGTTGGCATAGATCGAGATTAGGATTTGTCACTCCGTGTTTCGGAGAGGTATCTTCGGGCCCTATCGGTAATACTGATCACTATAAGCCTTCCAAGCATTGTGACTATTGAGTTAGTTGCGGGATGAAGTATTATGGAACGAGTAAAGAGACTTGCCGGTAATGAGATTGAACTAGGTATGCTGATACCGATGATCGGATCTCGGGCAAGTAATATACCGATGACAAAGGGAACAACGTATGTTGTTATGCGGTTTGAGCGATAAAGATCTTCATAGAATATGTAGGAACCAATATGAGCATCCAGGTTCCGCTATTGGTTATTGACCGGACACATGTCTCGGTCATGTCTACATAGTTCTCGAACCTGTAGGGTCCGCACGCCTAACGTTCGATGACGATTGGTATTATGAGTTTATGTGATATGATGTACTGAAGGTTGTTCAGAGTCTCGGATGTGATCACGGACATGACGAGGAGTCTCGAAATGGTCGAGACATAAAGATTGATATATTGGATGACTATATTCAGACACCAGAAGTGTTCCGGAGAAGTTTCAGATAAAACTGGAGTGCTGGAGGGTTACCGGAACCCCTAGGGGAACTAATGGGCCTTGATGGGCCTTAGTAGAGAGAGAGAGGGGCGGCCAAGGCAGGCTGCGCGCCCCCTCCCCTTGAGTCCTAATAGGACAAGGAAGGGGGGCGGCGCCCCCCTTTCCTTCCCCCTCTCCCTCTCCTTCCTTCCCCCTCTCTCCCTTTAGGTGGAAACCTACTAGGACTTGGAGTCCTAGTAGGATTTCCCTCTTGGGGGCGTGCCAAGGAGGGCCGGCCGGCCTCCCCTCTCCTCCTTTATATACGGGGAGGGGGCACCCCATAGACACACTAGTTGATATTTTAGTCGTGTGCGGTGCCGCCCTCCACAGTTACACACCTCGGTCATATCGTCGTAGTGCTTAGGTGAAGCCCTGCGCCGGTAACTTCATCATCACCGTCACCACGTCGTCGTGTTAACGGAACTCTCCCTTGGTCTCAGCTGGATCTAGAGTTCGAGGGACGTCACCGAGCTGAACGTGTGTAGATCGCGGAGGTGTCGTGCGTTCGGTACTTGATCGGTTGGATCACGAAGATGTTCGACTACATCAACCGCATTACATAACGCTTCCGCTTTCGGTCTATGACGGTATGTGTACACACTCTCCCTCCGTTGCTATGCATCACCTAGATAGATCTTGCGTGATCATAGGAACTTTTTTGAAATTACTGCGTTCCCCAACTGTAACATCGCAATTTTCAATTTGGATGTTACACATAGATCATCATATGCATCATATTTATTCTTGCATTTTGTTGTGATCCTAGAAATCTTAAGCAACTCAAGGACCCAAGGAGAGAGTTGGAGGTTTCACAAAAATTCATATTTGAATTTATTTCATGAAGAAAGGATCAATTTGATTTTATTATTGGTCACTCCAATTATTTCCAATATTAAAAATAAATGAGAGAAGATAATATGACTTCTTCAACCTAAGAGAAATATTGGCGAAAGAATTTTAAAATCAAATTATTTATTTATTGGTATTTTATTTGAATTAGAAAAATATTGCATTTTTTAAAATTGCATCTTAGTCCAGAAAAATGTTCATCTTGTCCTAAATATTAGGTTTGGATGGTGAAAATTGTTTCTGGAATTTATAGAATTTTTTTATATTTATTTAGGATTTTTACTTCGCGACGAAATTGTTTCTAAAAAAAGTTTCAGTTCGACTGGGCCGAAGCCCATCCGGCCCAGCAGCCAGCACGCCGCCGCCGCCGCGTACGGGAGCCGGACTGCTCAGAGTCCGGGTCGGTATCACGCCCCCTCGCCCAAGGCACCCCCGGGCCCCTTTATAATGTGCCGCCGCCCCGCCGCCTCCTCCACCCCACGCCATACCGCCTCCCGCCAGCAGTAGCAGCAGCGCCGAGCCGCCGCTGCCACGCCGCTTCCCGCCGCCAGCAGCCGCAGCGCCGTGCCGCCGCCGCCCCGCTGCCGTCGCCTCGTGCAGCCATCGTCGTTGACCGTCACCGATGAACCGGTACTAACCGGCCAAATCTCGGTTTATTTTCCGGTTTATTTAGATTTGGTAGATTTAGAACTTTTTTTTAGGTTTTCTTAGTTAACGAACGTTCGTTCATTCGTTCGTTTTAATGGACGGTTTTCATCGTATAAGTTCTGTTAGCGAACGTTCACGCCGTACTTTTTTCTTTTTAGTTTATTTTCGGCCAGGGACCTATCCGTGAATAGTTTTCTCACGATTTAGCCCCTGATCTTTAAACTAGCATAACTTTTTACTCGTTTATCCAAATTAGACGAAACCAACGCCTAAATCTTTGTATCGTTTTGTTATTTCCAGTTAACCAACTTGAACATGGTTTTGGTACTGTAAAATTTGAGTTTAGTCCAGATTAGTAAACAGTCTTGTTTCGTTCGTATTTTGAGTTTCATTTCTCCGTTTGAGATGAATCTTTTTGCAAATCATAGCTAATCTCATGTACCTACTGTTAAGATCTAATCCACATGATAATAATGCTTGAATATTTGAGGTCGGGTCGCTACAAGATGGTATCAGAGCACACGCTGACTGTAGGACGCGACCACTAGAATAAGCCACAGGATTTCTCTTCTCTGCTCATTTCTAATTCTCTTCTCTTTCTACTCTATAGATGGCGGATCCCAGGAACAAGTTCACTCAACCGGATAACGACACCCTTTCGAACGCCACTTGAAGGAAATCACTAAGTATCTGAACATCGTACTACCAAGATTCACAGGGACTTTATCTACATCTGTACCGGGAAAGGAGCGCTGGAAGATCAAAGTCTGTGTACCTGGGAGGACATTTGCGCCAACAACGGAGACTATTAATTTCTACCTGGATGCACCAAGCTAGAGTATAGGAAAGAGCATGGCAGCCCATATCACTTTTGGACACATATGTGAAGTGTACCACAAGGAGCTGGAGAATACCATTTATGAAATATGTGGCCGCCGAGATGAAAAATGGGAGATGGTTCATACCGGGAGGGATGGATCAATTGTGTCCTACATTCAAGAGATGGGAGATCATATTCGTCGACAAGAAAATCAACAAATTATCCACATGAAGAAGATCAAGAAACTGGTGAAGAGAAACAACGAGCTAGAAGAGGAACTCAAGTCTACACGCGATGGATGTGAGGAAGAGATTGTCGTACTACTAGAGAAGCAAGAAGACCTGAAGAGGAATGTAGGACTACCAGTGGAGAATATCAAGCGAGAACCAGCAAAGGATATCCGTTCGGAGGACTACATCATCCTGGACGACACCGACACGGATAGTGATGCAAATGATGACAGCGATGACGACTATGTTGACGAAGCTGGAGCAGATATCATGGAGTCATCCTCTTATGAAAATTTCTAGATGACCACCTTTGTAACTAGTAGTATTCCCACCAAGTAGTTAGCAACTTTCGAGTTTGTAAGCATAGGTTAGGCCAATTGTGTGAACCTTGTGTGCCTTTTGATTGAAGTGAATTGATTGCGTTTGTCTCATGAGCATATGGGTAGTGAATTTCTCTTAGATCTATTTTCTATTCTGATTTCTCACCCCTTCTAACCCATCAGATGCCTCCGAGACATGACAATGGATTTGCATTCCCACCGGAGCTCACTCAGTTGATCCTGTAGCAGAATGCCTTGATGCAGATACTAGTTTAGAAGAACCAAGGCAACAACAACAACCCACCACCACCACCCCCTGTTGACCACCTAACCCGCTTTCTAAGGTTGAATCCGCCGGTGTTCTCTAGTAGAACTGAGCCGATTGTTGCAGATGATTGGCTCCGCAAGATTGGAAGAGCTGACAACTGCAGGATGCATAGATGCGGAAAGAGTGCGTTTTGCCGCACACTGATACGTCTCCAATGTATCTATAATTTTTTTATTGTTCTATTCTATTATATTATCCATCTAGGATGTTTTATATGCATTTATTAGCTATTTTATATGATTTTTGGGACTAACCTATTAACCTAGAGCCTAGTGTCAGTTTCTGTTTTCCCCTTGTTTTTGAGTTTTACAGAAAAGGAATACCAAACGGAGTCCAATTGACGTGCCAATTTTTGACGATTTTTAATGGACCAAAAGAAGCCCTCGGAGTAAAAGAGTTGGGCCAGAAGAGTCCTGAGTCGTGCACGAGGGTGGAGGGTGCGCCCTACCCCCCTGGGCACGCCCCCTGCCTCGTGGACAACTCAGAGACCCACCTGACGTGAGACCTATGCCAAAAATTCCTATAAATACATAAACCTCCAGAAAATAACCTAGACCGGGAGTTCCACCGCCGCAATCCTCTGTAGACATGAAAAACCAATCGGGGCCCTGTTCCGGCACCCTGCCAGAGGGGGGATCCATCACCGGTGGCCTTCTTCATCATCCCGGCGCTCTCCATGACGAGGAGGGAGTAGTTCACCCTTGGGGCTGAGGATATGTACCAGTAGCTATGTGTTTGATTTCTCTCTCTCTCTCTCTCGTGTTCTTGACATGGCATGATCTTGATGTATCGCGAGCTTTGTTATTATAGTTGGATCATATGATGTTTCTCCCCCTCTACTCTCTTGTGATTGACTGAGTTTTCCCTTTGAAGTTATCTAATCGGATTGAGTCTTTAAGGATTTGAGAACACTTGATGTATGTCTTGCATGTGCTTATCTGTGGTGACAATGGGATATTCACGTGATCTACTTGATGTATGTTTTGGTGATCAACTTGCGGGCTCAGTGACCTTGTGAACTTATGCATAGGGTTTGGCACACGTTTTCGTCTTGACTCTCCGATAGAAACTTTGGGGCACTCTTTGAATTTCTTTGTGTTGGTTGAATAGATGAATATGAGATTGTGTGATGCATATCGCATAATCATACCCACGGATACTTGAGGTGACATTGGAGTATCTAGGTGACATTAGGGTTTTGGTTGATTTGTGTCTGAAGGTGTTATTCTAGTACGAACTCTAGGATAGATCGAATGGAAACAATAGCTTCATGTTATTTTACAACGGACTCTTCAATAGATCGATTAGAAAGAATAACTTTGATGTGGTTTTGTACCCTACAATAATCTCTTCGTTTGTTCTCCGCTATTAGTGACTTTGGAGTGACTCTTTGTTGCATGTTGAGGGATTGTTATATGATCTAATTATGTTATTATTGTTGAGAGAACTTGCACTAGTGAAAGTATGAACCCTAGATCTTGTTTCGAAGCATTGCAATACCGTTTGTGCTCACTTTTATCATTAGTTACCTTGCTGTTTTTATATTTCCATATTACAAAAACCTATATCTACCATCCATATTGCACTTTTATCACCATATCTTCGCCGAACTAGTTCACCTATACAATTTACCATTATATTGGGTGTGTTGGGGACACAAGAGACTCTTTGTTATTTGGTTGCAGGGTTGCTTGAGAGAGACCATCATCATCCTACGCCTCCCATGGATTGGTAAACCTTAGGTCATCCACTTGAGGGAAATTTGCTACTCCCCTACAAACCTCTGCACCTGGAGGCCCAACAACGTCTACAAGAAGAAGGTTGAGTAGTATACATCAAGCTCTTTTCTGGCGCCGTTGTCGGGGAGGTGAGTGCTTAAAGGTATATATTTAGATCTTGCAATCGAATCTTTTTGTTTCCTGTTTTATCACTAGTTTAATCTATAAAAGGAAACTACAGAAAAGGAATTGAGGACGCCTCATATGCTTCATATTTTTAATATCTTTCGTGAAAATAAGGATTCCGATAATTGTGCTCAAGTGCTAGAATAGGAATGCATTAGAATGTTTGCCACTAAATCTTTGAATGATGAGCTTGATTGCAATGTTGTTAGTATGAACTCTTTGAATATCCATAGTACTAATGATGATTGCACTAGTCATGATGAAAATATCTCTTATAAGCATGTCGACTTTTGTGGGGTACATAGAGTTTGCAAGTACACACCAAATAGAGAAGATAGATTTTGCAAGAGGCATAAGTATTTAGAAACTAAATGGTTGCAAGAAAGGCTAGATGTTTGTGATGAAAATTTAAATTTTCTTGGCCATCATTGTGAACTTTGCAATGAACGTGGTCATTTAAATATCCAATGCAAATTGTTTCATGATCGAATCGTGTCCAAAAATTGTGATGACTTGATTTCCCTTGCGCATCATAATGAACTTAGTTTGCTTCTGGGTTATGAAGAAATGAAACATATAACTAAGGATATTCCAGAATTTGCCCTTGAGACAGTTGTGGATTCTGATCTAGAGGAAATTTATATGTATTTTGCGGTGAATTGCATTGAAAATCCTTATATTGCCAATTACATAAAGACAAGAAAACAAATAGAAGATGAAGAGAATACTAATGAAAGGGTAGAGACTTCCCAATGTTCTCCTATTACTTCTTATGATGAATCAGGTAATGAGGAGGAGCTTTCTATTCAACCAATCTCATTAATAAGGAGCTCCAAAAAGAGGATTAAACCCACGCATGATGCGAAGAAGAAAAAGAGAAGACGGAGAAGCAAAGGTAAAAAGGTATCCCTCCCAAATGATGTTGCTCCTACTACTCATTGTGATGATGATAATTGTTGTACTATCAGTGCTATCCATACTATTTATGATGAGAGTGATTATGCTTATGATATGCAAAGGCCCAAGCTTGGGGATGCTATGTTTGATAAGAATGACATGTTTGGGAATTTATTTGCTACAATTAATGTTTGTCCCAAGCTTGGGGATGCTATGTCTAATGAAGATGATATTTTTAGTCTCCCAAGTTTTGATATGCAAATTTATTATGATAGCATGCCTCCTACCTATGATGATAATATTGATGAAAGTGGGTTTGGAAGAGTGTCAACTTTAGAAAGTAATGATCCCACTATTTTGGAGGGTGTTGAATTTTATTGTAATAATTATAAAAGTGGATTTGGAGAGGTCATGACTTTATTTAGTAGTGATTCCACTATCTTGGAAGAGGCTTCAATTGATTATGATGAGAACAAAGTTGCTACTTATGATGATTATTGTGATGATACTTATGCTATAAAAAGTAGTGATGATTATATTTATAAAACTTGTCATGATTATGATTACCCTTTTTCTTAACATTATTCTTTTAATGTTGAAACAATTTATAGTATTCGAGTCTCTTATGATACTCCCACTATTCCTAATGAGAAGAAATTTGCTTATGGGGAGAGTAGTAAAATTTCTATGCTTGTGCATCATGAAAATAATGCTTTATGTGATGGTTATATTGTTGAATTCATTCATTATGCTACTGAAAATTATTATGAGGGAGGAATATATGCTTGTAGGAATTGCAATAATATCAAGTTTCCTCTTTATGTTTTGAAAATCTTGAAGTTATGCTTGTTTTGCCTTCCTATGCTAGTTGATTATTGTTCCCATAAGTTGTTTGCTCACAAAATACCTATGCATAGGAAGTGGGTTAGAATTAAATGTGCTAGTCATATTCTTCATGATGCTCTCTTTATGTTTCAATTCTTATCCTTTATGTGAGCATCATTGAAATCATCATGCCTAGCTAGGGGCGTTAAACATAAGCTCTTGTTGGGAGGCAACCCAATTTTATTTTTGTTCTTTACCTTTTTCCCATGTTTAGTAATAAATAATTCATCTAGCCTATGTTTAGATGTGGTTTTATGTTTTAATTAGTGTTTGTGCCAAGTAGAACCTTTGGGAAGACTTGGGTGAAGTCTTTGCGTTCTTGCTGAAAAAAAAACAGAAACTTCTGCGCTCACGAGATTAGCTGCCATTTTTTAATGGAGAGTGATTTTAGGTTGATTCTTTTTGCAGATGATTAATAGACAAACGCCTCATGTCCACCAATTTATTTAAGAATTTTGGTGTTACATAAGTATTCGAATGATACAGATTACTACAGACTGTTCTGTTTTTGACATATTCTGTTTTCTATGTGTTGTTTGCTTATTTCGATGAATCTATGAGTAGTATCGGAGGGTATGAACCATAGAGAAGTTGGAATACCATAGATATTACACCAGTATGAATTTAGAATGAGTTCACAACAGTACCTAAGTGGTTATTCATTTTCTTATACTAACGGAGCTTACGAGTTTTCTGTTAATTTTTGTGTTGTGAAGTTTTCAAGTTTTGGGTAAAGATTCGATGGACTATGGAATAAGGAGTGGCAAGGGCCCAATCTTGGGGATGCCCATGGCACCCCAAGGTAATATTCAAGTACAACCAAGAGCCTAGTCTTGGGGATACCCCGGATGGCATCCCCTCTTTCGTCTTCGTTCATCGGTAACTTTATTTGGAGCAATATTTTTATTCACCACATGATATGTGTTTTGCTTGGAGCGTCATTTTAATATATTGAGTTTCGCTTGCTGTTTGAATAATATCCCAAGATCTAAAATATTTTAATTAGAGAGAGTCCTCACATAGCTAAGTAATTATTTGACTACTCATTGATCTCCACTTATATCTTTTGGAGTAGTTTGTCATGTACTCACGTGCTTCACTTATATATCCCATGAGTAAATGGTTGAATGAATTGAATATCATAAATCTGAAATTATATATGTTTCATATGCTTATACCATGGGGAGTAATGACTTCACATGAAGGAAGATAGGTTTCACATATAATATACTATCTTGGACATCTTCTATGATTGTGAGCCCCATTAATTATTTTCAAACTTGATAAAATTAGTTGAAGTTGGACAAGGAAGACAACTTAATGAGTTATGTTTGGGTATATTTGTATAGAAGTTATATTGCTATAGATCCTACAACATGTGGTGCTTGCTTTTTAGAATCTTTTGCTAACCAAAATCTCTGTACAAAGCAAGAATACTGCTTGTGCATCCAAAATCCTTGAACCAAGTTTCTTCCATGAGTGTCCACCATATTTACCTATATGCGGTATTTACCTGCTATTCCAAGTAAATTTGCATGTGCAAAACTCTAAACCTTCAAATAATAATCTATTTTGTATTCCCAAATCGCTCATGTAGCGACCAGGGGCTGTCAGTATCTTCCATGCTAGGTGGGTTATTCTCACGGTGAGTAGACTCCGCTCATCATTCACGAGAAAATGGTTGGTACTAGGATGCTCGGTCCTATGATCAACGGATCAAAAAAATCACAAATAATTTAAACAAAACTCCGCCAGGATTGTTGATAGTTGGACGGCACCCGTTGTTTCGGACAAGCCGTGGAGTGTGATTGTTGGTGGAGGGGGAGTTAAAAACTCTACCTTTTTGTTTGGGAACTGCCTATAATGTATCTAGTATGGAAGATATTGGGAACTCTTGGTCGTTATGTTGACAATGAAAGCATACCTCTCAAAATTATTTTCATCTCTATTTTTAAGCTTCGAGCTCTGGCACTTCTGCAAATCCCTTCTTCCCTCTGGGAAGGGCCTATCTTTTACTTTTATGCAAGAGTCATTAGTATTTCTTCTCACTCCAACCTACTATTTAGTTGGCAAGCATCATGTGATGGGGAAAGATCCAAGCATATATGGCCATTCAAATATATTTGATGATGAATTATTATTTTTGACAATTATCTATATGATAAATAAGTTGGGAGGCGAAAAATTAAGCCCCTATCTTTCTCTGTGTTCAATGAATGCTATTTGTTCTAAAAATATGCTTTGAGTGGTAGCAATCATGGAAGACTATATGATAGTTGAGTATGTGGGATTTGCTAAATCAAAGCTCTTACATAGACCCTTCATGAAAATAAGATGAATTGCAATTGTTTGATGACTGAGAACATAGCTTGTTAGTTTTCAAGAAATTTTATGGTCTATAGTTCAACATGTGAATAGCTTGTTACTTGATCATGAGAAGCTTTATGATATGAGCTACTGTTATGATCTATATAATAATGCTATAAAAAGTGATGGAAATTATCATTGATCAAACTAGTGCACTTGATAGCCTTCCACATCAAAAATTCTGCTTTTATCATTTACCTACTCGAGGACGAGCAGGAATTAAGCTTGGGGATGCTTGATACGTCTCCAACGTATCTATAATTTCTTATTGTTCCATGCTATTATATTATCCATCTAGGATGTTTTATATGCATTTATATGCTATTTTATATAAATTTTGGGACTAACCTATTAACCTAGAGCCCAGTGCCAGTTTTTGTTCTTTCCTTGTTTTTGAGTTTTACAGAAAAGGAATACCAAACGGAGTCCAATTGACGTGCCAATTTTTGATGATTTTTTATGGACCAAAAGAAGCCCATGGAGTAAAAGAGTTAGGCCAGAAGAGTCCCAAGCCGTCCATGAGGGTGGAGGGCGCGCCCTACCCCTTGGGCGCGCCCCCTGCCTCGTGGATAACTCGGAGACCCCCCTGATGTGAGACCTGCGCCAAAAATTCCTATAAATACAGAAACCTCCAGAAAATAACCTAGATCAGGAGTTCCGCCGCCGCAATCCTCTGTAGCCACGAAAAACCAATCGGGACCCTGTTCTGGCACCCTACCGGAGGGGGGATCCATCACCGGTGGCCATCTTCATCATCCCGGTGCTCTCCATGATGAGGAGGGAGTAGTTCACCCTCGGGGCTGAGGGTATGTACCAGTAGCTATGTGTTTGATCTCTCTCTCTCTCTCTCTCTCTCTCTCTTGTGTTCTTGATATGGAATGATCTTAATGTATCGTGAGCTTTGCTATTATAGTTGGATCTTATGATGTTTCTCCCCCTCTACTCTCTTGTAATGGATTGAGTTTTCCATTTGAAGTTATCTAATCGGATTGAGTCTTTAAGGATTTGAGAACACTTGATATATGTCTTGCATGTGCTTATCTGTGGTGACAATGGGATATTCACGTGATCTACTTGATGTATGTTTTGGTGATCAACTTGCGGGTTAAGTGACTTTATGAACTTATGCATAGGGGTTGGCACACGTTTTCGTCTTGACTCTCCTGTAGAAACTTTGGGGCACTCCTTGAAGTTCTTTGTGTTGGTTGAATAGATGAATATGCGATTGTATGATGCATATCATATAATCATACCCACGGATACTTGAGGTGACATTGGAGTATCTAGGTGACATTAGGGTTTTAGTTGATTTGTGTCTTAAGGTGTTATTCTAGTACGAACTCTAGGATAGATCAAACGGAAAGAATAGCTTCGTGTTATTTTACTACGGACTCTTGAATAGATCGATCAGAAAGAATAACTTTGAGGTGGTTTTGTACCCTACAATAATCTCTTCATTTGTTCTCCGCTATTAGTGACTTTGGAGTGAATCTTTGTTGCATGTTGAGGGATTGTTATATGATCTAATTATGTTATTGTTGTTGAGAGAACTTGCACTAGTGAAAGTATGAACCCTAGGCCTTGTTTCGAAGCATTTCAATACCGTTTGTGCTCACTTTTACCATTAATTACCTTGCTGTTTTTATATTTCCATATTACAAAAACCTATATCTACCATCCATATTGCACTTGTATCACCATCTCTTCGCCGAACTAGTTCACCTATACAATTTACCATTATATTGGGTGTGTTGGGGACACAAGAGACTCTTTGTTATTTGGTTGCAGGGTTGCTTGAGAGAGACCATCTTCATCCTACTCCTCCCACGGATTGATATATCTTAGGTCATCCACTTGAGGAAAATTTGCTACTGTCCTACAAACCTCTACACTTGGAGGCCCAACAACGTCTACAAGAAGAAGGTTGCGTAGTAGACATCACACACCAACTTGATGGACTCGCAACATCTTGGTGGGAGAATTTCACCGCCAGTCACCCCATTGACACTGTTGCACGGGATCAGTTTCAATAGGCTTTCCGCACTGCCCATTTTTCAGCAGGAGCTATGAGCATGAAGAAGCGCGAGTTCACAACTTGCACCAAGGAGGACGCACAGTGGGCCAGTATGTGGATGAGTTTAGCAAGTTAGCATGCTATGCCCCTCATGATGCAGCCACAGATGCCACTAACCAGGAGAAGTTTCTAGAGGGACTCAACGATGAGCTGAGCATGCAGTTGATGGTGGCAACATTCAACACCAACCAGGAGTTGGTAGACAGGGCCCTCATGATTGAAGGCAAGCAGCAACAGATTGATAATCGCAAGAGGAAGTATGGACAGGGGAGGTACACTTCCGGAGCTCAGCAGAAGCCCCGCTATTCCCCGTACTCGCAAGGACATAACCACAACCATGGAGGCCATAAGCATGGAGGACATACGCACAATGGAGCAAGTTTGCACAACCAAAGTGGCCCCAAGAATGGCAATGGGAATGGAGGAAGAAGCAGTCAGAACTGTTCCAACCCCGCAACACCAGCCAAGAGGGATCTGAGTGACATTAGCTGTTTCAAGTGCCAGAAGACCGGACATTATGCCACTGAATGTCCTAAAGCAAAGAATGGAAATGGCAATGGAGGTTCCGCGAAGAAGCCCAACCCATTCACCAAAGGTCAGGTGAACCACGTCTGTGTGGAGGAGATTGAGGATCAACCCAACGCAGTTGTCGGTAAGTTTTTGATTAATGCATTTACCGCACTTGTTCTTTTCGATACTGGTGCATCGCATTCATACATATCGAGGGGATTTGTTGATAAGTATAACCTACCAACCGTAGCCCTTAAGTCACCTATGTTAGTAAGTTCCCCAGGAGCGGAGTATATGGCTAGTAGGGGATGCTATCAGTTGCCACTACCCATAGGTAGACATGTTTTCCCCACCGACCTAATTGTTCTGGAGTCACAAGGATTGGATATGATACTAGGCATGGATTGTCTATCCAAGTTTGAAGGGAACATCGATTGCACCAGTAAATCAATTCATCTCACCACCCCAGAAGGAAGGAGGATCAAGTATCTATCCTGGCATGTGCCGAGAAGGACTCAGGTGAATTCCTTATCAGGAGTTGTACAGGAGGAAGTACCAGTGGTGAAGGACTACCCCGACGTATTTCCGGAGGAGTTACCAGGCATGCCACCGGATTGAGACATTGAGTTTTTGATTGAGCTATTGCCAGGCACCGGACCAATATCAAAGAGACCATATCGGATGCCCGCGAAGGATCTGGAGGAAATTAAGACGCAGATAAAAGAGTTACTGGAGAAAGGTTACATTAGACCAAGTTCATCACCTTGGGGAGCGCTAGTGCTTCTAGTGGAGAAGAAGGATGGATCTTTGAGGATGGTTGTTGATTATCGTGCGCTGAATGAGGTGACGATCAAGAACAAATACCCTCTCCCGATGATCAATGATCTGTTTGACCAGTTGCAAGGAGCTAAAGTTTTCTCCAAGATCGATCTTCGATCAGGTTATCACCAGTTGAAGATCCGAGAGCAAGATATACCTAAGACAGCTTTTACCACAAGGTACAGGCTATATGAGTATACCGTTATGTCATTTGGTTTGACTAACGCACCTGCCTATTTCATGAATTTGATGAACAAACTATCTATGGAGTTTTTGTATAAGTTCGTCGTGGTGTTCATTGATGATATATTGGTCTACTCAAATAATGAAGAAGAGCATAAGGAGCATTTGTGTTTGGTTCTTGAGAAGCTCAGAGAACATCAGTTGTATGCCAAGTTCAGCACATCTGAGTTTTGGTTAAAGGAAGTTGGATTTCTCGGACATGTTATATCCGGAGAAGGAATAGCAGTAGACCCTACCAAGGTTGCTTCTCTCACTAAATGGTTGGCACTCACATCAGTTGGAGAGATCAGAAGTTTTCTTGGACTCGCAGGCTATTATCGGAGGTTTATTGAGAATTTCTCCAAGATTGCAAAGCCCATGACAGAGTTATTGAAGAAGGACACCAAGTTTAAATGGACCGAGGATTTTGAGGCCAGTTTTCAGGAGTTGAAGAAATGTTTGGTTATAGCCCCAGTGCTGATTCTTCCAGACCAACGTAAGGATTACCAAGTCTATTGCGACGCTTCACGTCGAGGACTTGGAGGTGTGCTTATGCAGGAAGGCAGAGTTGTTTCATATGCCTCACGACAGCTTCGACCTCAAGAGTTGAATTATGCTATGCATGATTTGGAGTTAGCAGCTGTAGTGCATGCGCTGAAGACATGGAGACACTTTCCCATCGGAAACCATTGTGGTGTATACATTGAGAATAAGAGTTTGAAATACATCTTCATGCAGAAGGAGTTGAACCTCAGGCAAAGGAGATGGTTGGATCTCATCAAGGATTATGATATGAAATTGCACTATCATCCAGGAAAGGCCAATGTCGTAGCAGATGCGTTGAGCCGCAAGGGTTATGTTAACACACTCATAACCAGAGGATTACCTAAGGAGTTAGCAGATGTTCTTCGAGAGCTAAGCTTGGAGATAGTTCCGAGAGGTTATGTTGCGGCATTGGAAATTCAGTCCACTTTGTTGGGAAAGATCGGAGAAGCCCAAAAGACTGACAAGGAGATTGTTGAGATAAAGGAAAGGATGAGTAAAGGAAAAGTTAAAGGATTTTGTGAGGATGAGCACGACACATTATGGTTTGAAGATCATATTTACGTGCCTGAGATTAGGAAGTTGATTCTTCAGGAGGCCCATGATTCATCGTACTTGATTCACCCAGGCAACACCAAGAAGTATCTGGATTTGAAGGAAAGTTTCTGGTGGACAGGAATGAAGAAGGATATTGCCGAGTATGTAGCAGTATGTGATGTGTGTCAGAGAGTTAAGGCAGAGCATCAGAAACCAGCCGGATTGCTACAGCCATTGCCGATACCCGAATGGAAGTGGGATAAGCTTGGCATGGATTTCATCACTGGATTACCCAGGACTCGTTCAGGCTATGACTCCATCTGGGTTGTAGTCGATCATTTGATGAAAGTAGCTCATTTCATCCGAGTGAAGACAACCTATATGAGTGCTAAGTTGGCAAAGATATACCTGACCAGGATCGTATATCTGCATGGAGTTCTTAGGACCATTGTATCAGATAGAGGTACCCAGTTTACTTCAAAGTTTTGGAGTCACTTGCATGAAACTTTGGGTACCAGGCTAGAGTTCAGTACAACCTTTCATCCACAGACAGATGGACAGACCGAGAGAGTCAATTAGATCTAGAAGACATGTTGAGAGCTTGTGCGCTAGATTATGGATCTAGTTGGGACGACAATTTGCCATATGCAGAGTTCTCTTATAACAACAGTTATCAAGCCAGTTTGAAGATGGCCCCTTTCGAAGCTTTGTACGGAAGGAGGTGCAGGACACCGTTATCATGGGATGAAGTTGGAGATTGACACTTGTTCGGACCTAACTTAATCAAGGACTCTGAGGAGAAGGTTAAGATGATTCACAACAAGGTAGCTCAGTCCAAGCAGAAGAGTTATGCGGATACTAAATGCAAGGAGATAGTTTACAAAGTCAGAGACAGGGCATATCTTCGTGTGTCCCCACTTTGAGTCAAATGTTTTGGAGTCAAGGTAAAGCTAGCACCACGTTTCATGGGACCATACAGAGTTTTGAAAGCATGGGAGAAGTTGCATATAAGCTGGAATTGCCAGAGGGATTGTCAGGAGTTCATGTTGTGTTTCACGTTTCTCAGTTGAAGAAGTGCCACGCAGAGATGACTGATGTTCCTCTACGAGATACAGTGCCACTGGAAGCAATTCAGTTAGATAGTGATTTGACCTATGAAGAGAAGCCAGTCAAGATTCTCGAGTTTACCAGTCGAGTTACTCGCAGCAAGGTTATCAAGTTTTGCAAAGTTCAGTGGAGCCACCATACCGAGGAGGAAGCCACTTGGGAGCGAGAAGAATATCTCCGCAAGGACAACCCAAAACTTTTTGCTGACCAACCCGAATCTCGAGGGAGAGATTCATCTTAAGGGGGGTAGGTTTGTAACATCCCAATTTTCAATTTGTATGTTACACATAGATCACCATATGCATATCATATTTATTCTTGCATTTTGCTGCGATCCCAGAAATCTTAAGCAACTCTAGGACCCAGGGAGAGAGTTGGAGGTTTCACAAAAAATCATATTTGAATTTATTTCAAATTTGAAGAAAGGATCAATTTGATTTTATTATTTTTCTCTCCAATTATTTCCAATACTAAAAATAAATGAGAGAAGATATTATGACTTCTTCAACCTAAGAGAAATTTTGGAGAAAGAATTTTAAAATCAAATTATTTATTTATTGGTATTTTATTTGCTATTTTATTCGAATTAGAAATATATTGCATTTTTGAAAATTGCATCTTAGTCAAGAAAAATGTTCATCTTGTCCTAAATATTAGGTTTGGACGGTGAAAATTGTTTCTGGAATTTTTTAGAATTTTTTTATATTCATTTAGGATTTTTCCTTCATGGCGAAATTGTTTAAAAAAAGTTTCGGACCGACTGGGCTGAAGCCCAGCCGGCCTAGCAGCCAGCAGGCCGCTGCCGCCTTCGTCGCGCCACCGCAGCCACGTACGGGAGCTGGACTCCTCGGAGTCCAGGTCGGTCTCGCGCCCCCTCGCCCAAGGCACCCTCGGCCCCTTTATAATGCGCCGCCGCCCTGCCGCCACCTCCATCCCACGCCGCACCGCCTCCTGCCAGCAGCAGCAGCAGCGCCGAGCCGCCGCCGCCGCCGCAACACCGTGGTCGCGCCGCTTCCCGCCGCCCGAAGCCGCAGCGCCGCCCTGCCGCCGTTGCCTCGCCCCGCCTCGCACCGCCTCCCACGCCGCCCGCGCCGCCGCCGAATCGCCACGCCGCCGCCGTTGACCGTCGCGACGAATCGGTATGAACCGGTCAAATCTCGGTTTATTTTCTAGTTTATTTCGGTTCGGTAGTTTTAGATCGTTTTTGTAGGTTTTCTTAGTTAACGAACGTTCATTCGATTTAACGGACGGTTTTCATCGTATAAGTTCTATCAGCGAACGTTCGCTCCGTAGTTTTTTCTTTTTAGTTTGTTTTCGGCCAGGGACCTATCCGCGAATAGTTTTCTCACGATTTAGCCCGTGATCTTTAAACTAGCATAACTTTTTACTCGTTTATCCAAATTAGATGAAACCAGCGCCTAAATCTTCGTATCGTTCTGTTCTTTCCATTTAACCAACTTGAACATGGTTTTGGTACTGTAAAATTTGAGTTTAGTCTAGATTAGTAAATGATCTTGTTTTGTTTGTATTTTTGAGTTTCGTTTCTCCGTTTGAGTTGAATCTTTTTGCAGATCGTAGCTAATCACATGTACCTACTGTTAAGTTCTAATCCACATGATAATAATGATGTTAGGTTTTACTTTGTTACTTTAAGCCGTTAGCTTGTTTCATGTTTGATTTGGATCTTTTCTCGGTTTTTTTGTTGTTTGGTTTGAGTGATTGCTTATGTATGTAATTGTTTGCCTACGCTAGATTACCCGGAGTGCGAAGCTTGTTACTACGAATCTCTAGAGTTTGCAGATCGTCAGCAAGGCAAGTTACACTTTGATCATACTCTTCTTTACCCAGTTTTTACTATGCATTAGCTTCACCTCTCAAATATTTGCATGAGTAGGTTTTGGGAACATGTGGTTTGGTTGTAGTGCTTGAGGTAGGAACCTAATACCTTTTGATCACCCCGGGAATATGTTATGCTTATTTATTGCTTAGCCATGCTCGTAGATGGGGATTGGATCGTGTTTCACACATGGAAGTTTGAGAGTTATTTTAATCATCGATAACATTAAGGTGGCAACTTTAATACACATCTGGGTGGATTGGTTGAGGCACCTGGGGAACCCAGTGTTGCCTATTTTGGGAAATCCCGGAGTACCCGTGTGATTTTTCCTACGGTTTGCCACCCAGGCTTAAAGGGATCATAAGATTATTCATGCTAGAAACTTCCGTGTGCAGCCACAAGCCATTATGGGCTCTAGCATAGTTGAGTAAGTTGTGTGAGCTCTTGAAGAGGTGGACTAGCGGATGTAGGGGAAAGTAGGTGTACCGGTCCTCCCGGAGTAGAGAGTTAATGCTTCAGAAAGACTATGTCTCGATCATCCGATCATGGATGCGGTCGAGTCTTGTGGGGAAAAGTGTGCAAACCTCTGCAGAGTGTATAAACTAATCATGGTTAGCCATGTCCCCGGTTATGGACATCTTGAGTATCTGGTACTTGAATTATTATTGCGATCTCATCACTATACTTAATGAATTTATTGGGTTAATGATGATATTTTTAATTGGGATTTGAGTTGGGGTTACCTTCTCAAATATTGGGCAACTTGGGAGTAGTTAAATAAATTTATTCCTTTGTTGTAGGGAAAAACTAGCTTTATGCAAAACCATAAACTTACAGCCTCCCCCAGCCAAATATTGCATGTAGATATAGTTCTTGCATTTCATTGCTTTACAGTGTAACTCTGCCAGCATGTTCAATGTGCTAACCTACACGGCTGCAATGTCTCATGTTGCAGACTACTCAGATGACGAATAAGGTGCGATAGGTCATTGTTTTGCACTCAGCTATGCCGTTGGAGTTGATGGACTCATTTACCTTCGAAGCTTCCGCAGTTATTTTAGATGGCCTTCCGCCATGATATTTTTGTGTAATCATACTCTTTATGAGGACTCGATGTAATAAGTGTGTGATTGAACTCTGTTATAATTCCTCGAGTACTGTGCATGTCAGCATTACCGATCCAGGGATGACACTGATGCATAGAGGCTTGACCGTTTGAGGTCGGGTCGCTACACCAATAGACTATGTATGTAACATACCACGAACCGAAGTATCCATGCCCTCACCACTGATGTCCATCTTGTGGTTTTCCTCCTCTCTCTCCACACTGCCATGTTCGCCCGGTGCCATCTAGCAGACAATCTGGTACAAATGTATGTAACATAGAGGCTTGACCGTTTGAGGTCGGGTCGCTACACCAATAGACTATGTATGTAACGTACCACGAACCGAAGTATCCATGCCCTCACCACTGATGTCCATATTGTGGTTTTCCTCCTCTCTCTCCACACTGCCATGTTCGCCCGGTGCCATCTAGCAGACAATCTGGTAGAAATGCTTCGACTCCCACTGCTAAAAAAACACTGGCGCTTGTGGTGGTTGATCTATCGGATGCCGCACTACACAGCATCATCCACTCCAGTTGCCCTACCCTGGAGCGCTTTCTGCTTGTTTTTGGAATGGAAATTCGTATCTGTTGTCTCAAAATAAAGTCGCCCCACCTCGTAAGCATAGGAATTTGTTTTTTGGACATGATCTCATCATCGAAGATGCCCCTTCACTTCAAAGGTTGCTCCTTGATTCTGTTATAGTACCTTCGCAAATAGGTGTAGTCTCTGCACCTAAACTGGAGACCTTGGGTGCAATTCGTGATCCTTTTAGATGGTTCAAGATGGTGTTTGGCTCCACACCTGTTGAGGTAGTGTATATTATTCACTTAAACTTTTGTAATCTGCTTTTTTCATTTGTGCGCATAAGTTAAGTATCATCTTGGAGTACACTTTTGGTACTAATATTATGTTCTATGCTCAATGAAGAGCTTGTCCATCATATCAGTGGTGGTGGATTCTGTCAAGACCTTACATATCAGTATGTGATGTTTTGAAATGAACATGATTATTGGCTTGCTGCAATGCTTTCCATGTCTGGAGAAATTGTATATAAAGGAGATGATTTCACGCACATTGAAAGCCCATATATAATGTACTATAATTAATCGTCCAGCTATCACTCTTTCAACATAATCTTTTTTAGACATTAACTATTTTGAATCTTCATCTCTATTTAGGCACTAACACATGACGAGAAGGTATAACCAATCGATAGTTCAAGAAGCACCAGGGTTTTCTCAGATCTCATAACATTCGTTTGAAGATAGTAACGCTGGAAGGATATGCATCCAACAATGCAAACACTAGCTTTGTCACATTATTCATATTGAATGCGAGGGCACTATTGTCTGTGAGGATTAAGTTTTTCGACAAGAAATTTCTTACGGCTGCAAGTGTTGAGCAGCATAAAAAGAAGTTTCAGGTGGACCTAAGGGCTTCTGATCATGCTCGGCTTCTATTTACAACAGCTTGTCATCATGGGCTAGTAGAATTTCTGGGGCGGTGTAGCGACCAGACCTCAAACAGTCTGATCTCTATGCATCAGTGTCATCTCTGGATCAGTAATGCTGACACACACAGTACTTGAGGATTTATAACAGAGTAGCAATCACACACTTATTACATTGAATGTCTCAAAAGAGAACTTATTACAATAATATGGCTTAAGGCCATCTAAAAACGATAACAGCGGAAGGCTTGGAAGATAAAGTGAGTCCATCAACTCCAACGGCATAGCTGAGTGAAAGACAATGACCTATGGCACATAACTCATCGTCTGAAAAGTCTGCCACATGAAACGTTGCAGCCCAAAACGGGTCAGCACATGGAATATTCTGGCAATGTAACACATAGAGTAATGAACAGGATAAATGCTATCACTACATGCATATATGGGTGGTGGAAAGCTCTATGGTTACAGTTTTGCATAAAGCCAATTTTTCCCTACAACAAAGGAATAAATTTTATTTAACTATCATGGTGGTTGATAAACATTGAGAAGGTTCCTCCAACTCAATCCCAATTAAGCATCATCATTAAACCCAACAAATTAAACTTAGAGTGATGAGATCAACATGATAATCCAAGAACTAGACACTCAAGATGTCCATAACCGGGGACACGGCTAACCATGATTAGTTTATACACTCTGCAGAGGTATGTGCACTTCTCCCCACAAGACTCGAACACATCCATGGTCGGAGATTCGAGACACAGTCTTTCTGAAGCATTAAATCTCTACTCTGGATAGACAGTACCACCTACAACCCACTACATCTGCTAGTCTACCTCTTCAAGAGCTTCACGCAACTTACTCAACTATGCGAGAGCCCATATTAGCTTGTGGATGCACACGGAAGTTTCTAGCATGAATAATCTTATGATCCTTTTGAGCCTGGGTGGCGGACCGTAGGATGATCACACTGGTACTCCGGGATATCCTAGGACAACACTGGACTCTCAAGGTGCCCTGACAACCACTGGGTACTCCAGGATGCCTCAAGCAATCCACACAGATGTATATTTAAGTAGCCACCTTAAGTTAACCATTAATTAACAATGCTCACATCTGTCATGGATACACTCACCCAAACCACATCTACGAGCATAGCATAGCAATATAAGCATCACGTAAAAGTAACTCCCAAAGGTTTGATAATAAAACAGGGCAATAGGTTCTACCTCATCATCTACATCCCAAAACCCACATGTTAATTAGATCCTAACCATGCAATGTTTGAGGGTTGATTCAAATGCAATAAAACTTGGTAGTAAAGAGGTATGATCAAAGTGTTACTTTCCTTGCTGATGATCCGTGAAACCAAGAGGCTCGTAGTAGCACGCTTCGCACTCCGGGTACTCTATTGCAAACAAACAAAGCATACAATAAGCACTCAACTAGAAGCATGGGTAAAACTCAAATAAAAGAGATCTAACTGGAAAGTTCAACTGAAGAACTTCGGTATGCAAAAAGAAACAAATCAAACAAAACAACGAAACTCAAACTGCAAAACAAACAAGATTCGTTTACTAATCTGGACTAAAGTCAAATTTTACAGTACCAAAATCTTGTTCAAGTTGTTTAAATAGAAAGAGGGCTTCATGACGAAGATCTAGGCGCTTGAATCGCCTGATTCCGATAAATGAGCGAAAAGATAAACTAAAACGAAGATGAGGGCAGAAATCGTGATCAAAAATAATCGTGGAAAAACCTGGAAAAGAAAAACTGACGAACAGGCTAACGAACAAACGTTCACTGTCTGCGGCTAACGGGTGAACACCGTTCGTTAAAACGAATGTACGAACGTCTGTTAAATAACTAAACCAGAAAAAAATAAAACCGATCTATAAAAAAACCTAGGGTTTTCGAATTAAAACCAGACGGTTTTCTAACAAACACCGACGGCGGCGGTGGCTACCTCCGGCGGCGGTGGGACGGCGGCAGCTCCAGCGAGGTGACGGCGGCGGGGTCGGTGGCGGGGCGGCGGCGAGGCGACGGGGCGACGAGCTCCGACGGCGGCGGGGTCGACGCGGCGGCGGCGCCGCGGGACGGCGGTGCGGCGGCACGGCGGCGCGTATCCGGTGGCGGCAGGGCGGATCGGGCGGGGCTAGGGTTCAGCGGGTGGGGGCGGCTTGGCTCGGGCCTTCGGCCTATAAAGGGCCGGCCGGGTCAGTGTCCCAGGCGGACACGGCCCAGTAAGGCGGTTCGTTTTTTTTGTTTTTTGTTTTGAATAATCCAACGCGCAGAAAAACGAATAAAAGAAATACTAAACGGACTCCAAAAATCCTGAAAGAAATTTTCCCCATCCTCTAAAGATATAGCGGACAAGGTGAACATTTATTTGGGCCTCTAATGCAATTTTGAAAAATGCACTTTTTCCTAATTCAAATAAAGTAGCAATAAAACTCCGAATAAAAATCTTATTTGATTTTAACATTTTCCCTCCAATATTTCTTTATTTTGGAGAAGTCATTTTATCTCCTCTCTTTTATTTTCATATTGGTAATATTTAAAGAGAAAAAAATATAAAATCAAATGATCCTATTTTCAAAATTTGAGAAAACTCAAATATGAAAATAACAAAATCCCCAGCTCTCTCCGTGGGTCCTTGAGTTGCGTAGAATTTCTAGGATCCTCCAAAGTGCAGTAAAATATGATATGCAATGATGATCTAATGTATAACATTCCAAATTGAAAATTTGGGATGTTACAAACCTACCCCCCTTAAGATGAATCTCGCCCTCGAGATTCGGATTGGCTAGAAAATAGGTGCGGGTGATCGCAGAACTTGATAACCTTGTTGCGTGTGACACGGCTGGCAAACTCGAGAATCTTCACTAGTTTCTCCTCGTAGGTCAAATCGCTATCCAACTGAATCGCTCCCAGCAGCACTGTATCTCTCAGAGGGATATCGGCCATCTCTGGATGGCACTTCTTCAACTGGGAAACGTGGAACACATCGTGAACTCCTGACAATCCTTCTGGCAATTCGAACTTGTAGGCAACTTCTCCCATACGCTCCAACACTCTGTATGGTCCCACAAAATGTGGTGCTAACTTTCCCTTAACTCCAAAACCCTTAACTCCTCGAAGTGGGAACACACGAAGATACACTCTGTCTCTGACTTCGTAAACTGTCTCCTTGCGTTTAGAACCCACATAGCTCTTCTGCCTGGACTGGGCTACCTTGAGTCTATCGCAAATCAGCTTAACCTTCTCTTCAGACTCCTTAATCAAATCTGGTCCAAAGAACTGACGGTCTCCAACTTCATTCATCGAGTAGACCAATATATCATAAATGAACACCACGATGAACTTATCCAGAAACTCCATAAACACCTTGTTCATCATGTTCATGAAATAGGCAGGCGCATTAGTCAGACCAAAAGACATAACGGTATACTCATATAGCCTGTACCTTGTGGTAAAAGCTGTCTTAGGTATATTGTGCTCTCGAATCTTCAGCTGGTGGTATCCTGATCGCAGTTTGATCTTGGAAAATACTTTGGCTCCTTGCAAATGGTCAAACAAATCATTGATCATTGGAAGTGGGTACTTGTTCTTGATGGTCACTTCATTCAATCCACAATAATCAACAACCATCCTCAACGATCCATCCTTCTTCTCCACTAGAAGCACTAGTGATCCGCAAGGTGACGAACTTGGGCGAATATAGCCTTTATCCAGTAACTCCTTAATCTGCTTCTTAATTTCCTCCATATCCTTTGTGGGCATCCGATACGGTCACTTAGATATTGGCCCTGTGCCTGGTAAAAGCTCAATCAAAAACTCGATGTCTCTATCCAGTGGCATGCGTGGCAACTCCTCTGGAAATACATCAGGGAAATCCTTCACCACTGGTACTTCCTCCTGTACAACTCCTGATAAGGAATTCACTTGAGTCCTCTTCGGCACATGCTGGGATACATACTTAATCCTTCTTCCTTCTGGGGTGGTGAGAAAAATCGACTTAGTGGCGCAGTCTATATTCCCTCCATACTTTGATAACCAATCCATGCCTAATATTACATCCAGTCCTTGTGACTCCAATACTATTAGGTCTGAGGGGAACACGTAGTTACCAATCCTTAATGGTAACCGATCACACCATAGACTAGCCATATACTCTGCTCCTGGCGAGGTTACTAACATGGGTTACCTAAGGGCTTGGGTTGGTAGGTTAAACTTATCCACAAATCCCCATGATATGTATGAATGTGATGCAAGAGTATCAAAAAGAACTATTGCACTAAAAGACTTAACCAAAAACTTACCTATTACTGCATCGGGTTGCGCTTCAACCTCCTCCACGCTAACGTGGTTCACTTGTCCCCTGTTGAAAGGGTTGGGCTTCTTCCTAGAGCTTCCATTGCCATTTCCATTCTTTGCTTCAGAACACTCCATGGAGTAATGTCCATTTTTCCCGCACTTGAAACAAGTAATATGACTTAGATCCTTCTTGGCGGGCATTGCTAGGTTGGAACGGTTCTGGCCGTTGCTTCCTGCATTCCCATTTCCATTCTTGGGGACACTATGGTTATGCGAACTTCCTCCATTGGAATTATGGCCTCCATGGCTATGGTGAAGGTGTCCTCCCGAGTTTGGGGTAAAACGAGGCCTCTGCTGAGCTCCTGAATTGTACTTCCCTTGTCCATACTTCCTCTTGCGGTTGTCAATCTGCTGCTGCTTTCCTTCAATCATGAGAGCTCTATCTACCAACTCCTGGTAGTTTTTGAAGGTTTCCACCATCAACTGCATGCTCAGCTCATCATTCAGTCCTTCCAGAAACTTCTCATGCTTAGCTGCATCTGTAGCGACGTCATCTGGGGCATAACGTGCTAACTTACTAAAATCATCGACATACTGGCCCACTGTGCGTCCTCCTTGGCGCAAGTTGCGAAACTCACCCTTCTTCATGGCCATAGCTCCTGTTGAAACATGGGTAGTGCGAAAATCCTGCTGAAACTAGTCCCATGTGACAGTGTCGATGGGGTAAGTGGCTGTGAAATTCTCCCACCATGATGTTGCGGGTCCATCAAGCTGATGTGCGTCAAAACACACTCTCTCCGCATATGTGCATCCTGCAGTGGTCAACTCCCTTCCAATCTTGTGGAGCGAATCATCTGCAACAGTCGGCTCGGTGCTACTGGAGAACACTAGCGGATTCAGCCTTAGAAAACGGGCTAAGTGATCAACAGGTGGTGGTGGTGGGTTTTTGTTGTTGTTATTCCCCTGGTTCTGATTCTGGACTAGTAGATGCATCAGGGTAGTCTGCTACTGGATTAACTGAGTGAGCTCCAGCGGGAAAGCAAATCCATTGTCACGCCTCGCAGGCATCTGAGGGTTTAGAAAAGATGAGAAAATAGAATAGAATGAGGTCTAGAGGGAAAACACTACCCATATGCACATGAGACAAACACAAACATATCACTTCAATCAATTCAAACAAGGGCATACAAGCATTCTAACTATTGTTACAAAAGTGCTCGAACTATACTATATATATGGGGGCAATACTACTACTGATATGGTGGTCGACTAGAAGTTTTAATCAGTAGAAGACTCCATGATATCTGCTCTAGCTTCATCAACATAGTCATCATCACTATCATCAGGGTCTGAGTCGGTGTCATCGATTATGATGTAGTTCTCCGGACAAGTGGAATCGTCGTCTTCTCCTCCTGGCGCGGGGTCTCCCATGAATACTCCTAGCTTCCTCGTCAGATCGTCATTCTTCTCAATGAGTATCGTCATTTCCTCCTCATATCCATCACGCGTAGACTTGAGTTCTTCCTCCAGCTCCGTGATTCTAGTCATTGCCTTCTTCGAATCTATCATGCCTGCGCACATCTAGTTCTCCTGGCGACGAATATGCTGGTTTAACTCCTGTATGAAATCTGCAATGGATCTATCCCTCCTGATGCTGATCATCTCCCATTGCTCATCTCGGCACCCAAAAATCTGGTAGATAGTATCCTTGAGATCCTTGTGGTAAACTTCTCCAATGCGTCCCATGGTGATGTGGGCTGCCATGCTCTTTGCTAGACTCCAGGTTGGTGCATCAAAGGAAAACTCTATGAGCTCAGTGACTGGCATGAACGTCCTTCCTAGAACTTGAACTCGAATCATCCAACGGTCCTCTTATGGTAAAGTGGCGATGTAGGTCCCAGTGAAGCTTGGTATTCCAATGTTCAGGTACCTAGTAACTTCCTTCAAGTGTCGTCCAAAAGGTGTATCTTTATCCGGTTGTGTGAACTTGTTCCTTTCATCCACCATCTATAGAGTAGAAAGGAGAGGAGTCAAAAATGAGGAGAGAGTAGTGATCTAGGGTTTAAGCTTAGTGGTCGTGTCCTATAGTCAGCGTGTGCTATGATATCATCTTGTAGCGACCAAACCTCAAACAGTCTGATCTCTGTGCATCAGTGTCATACCTGGATCGGTAATGCTGACACGCACAGTACTTGAGGATTTATAATAGAGTAGCAATCACACACTTATTACATCAAATGTCTCAAAAGAGAACTTATTACAATAATATGGCTTAAGGCCATCTAAAAACGATAACAACGGAAGGCTTGGAAGATAAAGTGAGTCCATCAACTCCAACGGCATAGCTGAGTGAAAGACAATGACCTATGGCACCTTACTCGTCGTCTGAAAAGTCTGCAACATGAAACCTTGCAGCCCGAAATGGGTCAGCACAAGGAATATGCCGACAATGTAACACATAGAGTAATGAACAGGATAAATGCTATCACTACATGCATATATGGCTGGTGGAAAGCTCTATGGTTACAGTTTTGCATAAAGCCAATTTTTCCCTACAACAAAGGAATGAATTTTATTTAACTATCATGGTGGTTGTTAAACATTGAGAAGGTTCCTCCAACTCACTCCCAATTAAGCATCATCATTAAACCCAACAAATTAAACTTAGAGTGATGAGATCAACATGATAATCCAAGAACCAGATACTCAAGATGTCCATAACCGGGGACACGGCTAACCATGATTAGTTTATACACTCTGCAGAGGTTTGTGCACTTCTCCCCACAAGACTCGAACACATCCATGGTCGGAGATTCGAGACACAATCTTTCTGAAGCATTAACTCTCTACTCTAGATAGACAGTACCGCCTACAACCCACTACATCTGCTAGTCTACCTCTTCAAGAGCTTCAGGCAACTTACTCAACTATGCGAGAGCCCATATTGGCTTGTGGATGCACACGGAAGTTTCTAGCATGAATAATCTTACGATGCCTTTGAGCCTAGGTGGCGGACCGTAGGATGATCCCACGGGTACTCCGGGATATCCTAGGACAACACTGGATTCTCAAGGTGCCCTAACAACCACTGGGTACTCCAAGGTGCCTCAAGCAATCCACCCAGATGTGTATTTAAGTAGCCACCTTAAGTAAAACATTAATTAACAATACTCACATCTGTCATGGATACACTCACCCAAACCATGTCTACGAGCATAGCATAGCAATATATGCATCACGTAAAAGTAACTCCCAAATGTTTGATAATAAAACAGGGCAATAAGTTCTACCTCATCATCTACCTCCCAAAACCCACATGTTAATCAGATCCTAACCATGCAATGTTTGAGGGTTGATCTAAATGCAACAAAACTGGGTAGTAAAGAGGTATGATCAAAGTGTTACTTGCCTTGCTGATGATCCGTGAAACCTAGAGACTTGTAGTAGCACGCTTCGCACTCCGGGTACTCTATCGCAAACAAACAAAGCATACAATAAACACTCAACTAGAAGAACAGGTAAAACTCAAATAAAAGAGATCTAACCAGAAAGTTCAACTAAAGAACTCAGGTTTGCAAAAAGAAACAAATCAAACGAAACAACGAAACTCAAACTGCGAAAGAAACAAGATTCATTTACTAATCTGGACTAAAGTCAAATTTTACAGTACCAAAATCATGTTCAAGTTGTTTAAATAGAAAGAGGGCTTCGTGACAAAGATCTAGGCGCTTGAATCGCCTAATTCCGATAAACGAGCGAAAAGATAAACTAAAACAAAGATCAGGGTAGAAATCGCGATCGAAAATAATCGTGGAAAAATCCTAGAAAAGAATAACTGAAGAACAGGCTAACGAACAAACATTCACTATCTATGGCTAATGGGTGAACACCGTTCGTTAGAACAAACGTACGGACGAATGTCCGTTAAATAACTAAACCAGAAAAAAAACCGATCTATAAAAAAACCTAAGGTTTTGGAAAAAACTAGACGGTTTTCTAACGAAAACCGGCGGCGGCGGTGGCTACCCGCGTCGGTGGCGGGGTCGGCGGCGGGACGGTGACGGCTCCGGTGAGGCGACGGGCGGCGGGGTCGACGGCGGGTTCACGGGACGGCGGCGAGGCGATGGGGCGACGGGCTCCAACAGCGGCGGGGTCGACGCGGCGGCGGCGTTGCGGGGGCAATGGCGGCGCTGGACGGCGGCGGCGCGGATCCTTTGGTGGCGGGGCGGATCGGGCGGGGCTAGGGTTCGGCAGGTGGGGGCGGCTCGGCTCGGACCTTCGGCCTATAAAGGGTCGGCCGCGTCAGTGTCCCAGGCGGACACGGCCCGGTAAGGCGGTTCGTTTTTTTATAATCCAACGCATAGAAAAACGAATAAAAGAAATACTAAATAGACTCTGAAAATCCTGAAATAAATATTCCCCGTCCTCTAAAAACATAGCGGACAAGGTGAACATTTATTTGAGCCTCTAATGCAATTTTAAAAAACACATTTTTTTCCTAATTCAAATAAAACAGCAATAAAACTCTGAATAAAAATCTTATTTGATTTTAATATTTTTCTTCCAATATTTCTTTATTTTGGAGATGTCATTTTATCTCATCTCTTTTATTTTCATATTGGAATTATTTAAAGAGAAAAAATAATTAAAATCAAATGATCCTGTTTTCAAAATTTGAGAAAACTCAAATATGAAAATAACGAAATCCCCAACTCTCTCCGTGGGTCCTTGAGTTGCGTAGAATTTCTAGGATCCTCCAAAAATGCAGTAAAATATGATATGCAATGATGATCTAATGTATAACATTCCAAATTGAAAATTTGGGATGTTAGAGTCGGGATCTTGATTTTATGGATAAGACTGATCCATTTGATTGTGACTGCTGAAAACTTTGGTTGAGTTAGATGTCATTGTCCTGTTCAATCTAGATTTGTCTAAACCCGATGAGTTATTAATCCTCGTGCTTTTGTACTATTTTTAGCTGGAGTTAGATATTGTTACCCTTTTCAACTCGGCTTTGACCCATACTTTCTTTCATACTAGGCCAATGGCTTGTCATTTCTTTAATTAAGACATAAATATTATAAGCATTCACAACATAGGGAAAGAACATCACTCTCACGGGATCCTTGAGATATTTGTTCATTACAGAACCGCAAGTTCTTAGAGCCCACCAGCACCCACAAACTTATTTTCAGCTTGCACACCAAATGGGTTGTAATTCTTAATAAGAAAAGCCGCATGGTAGTGACAGATTTAGATTTATCATTTGGGACCCAGGAGAAAAAAGCCTATCCAGGGCAGTGCCAACTCGATAGTAAACATTGAGAAACCTGGTTTTAAAATTATTGTATATCCAAAACTCGCCTCAAAATCATGAAACTTGGCATGGTGTTATGTCATAGCACCAACATGTTGTGGTAAAAATTAGTCCAATTTGGGACAAGTTTTGGTACAAACTTCTTACAAATAGGAGCTTCTCTCAAAAAGGCTCATGGTTCCGAGAGGGACCTTGTCACCTATGTGTGCGAAACGACATACACTGTCTCTTCCCACCTTGATTTATTGTACAGAGGCAACATGCAACTATAGTAGCATCATCCTAAAAATATGAAATTATTCACGGTTGGTTTTACCTTTTTATACATTATTTGAGTTTCCTAGGCATTTTGGAATGCACTTTGGTGTGTGCAAAGGTCATGTGTGTACTACCCACATATGTAATTGGATGTTCAATCTGTTTATGGAATCAAGTCCTTATAAGTTATAAGTACATATGTTGTTGTTCTGTGTGTAATGACATCGCACACAGACCATACTGGGGAACCCGTCGGTGATGATTTCATCAATCGCTGACAATTGTATACTGCCAAGCGTTTTCCCACAGCACACACGGCTTATTAGCAGCAATCGTCTATGTTATTATCAGTCTTTGCACACATTTCTAATTACAGACCTGTTTGTCACGTATCACACACATCTTGTTATATAGAACCATTTCTGTTCTCTTAGCTCAAAGCAAACAGTTCATCCGATTGAACTGCATGTTGTATATCGCACACACCTTGATCTGGCTGACCATTTCTTTTGTGCTGCTAATCACAAACAGTTCATCTGAGTGAACCGTATGATGTATATTGCACACACCTTCATCTGGCTGCACATTTCTTTTGTTCCTCCTCATTGCAAATAGTTAATTGAACTGAAATGTATGCCCTGCATCGGATACGCAACCAAAATCTGTACTGTGTTTGATGCATCCTCCATCGCAAATGTTTTGCACCTTTAATGACGTTTTTTACACCACCGTTTGCGATTATTGCATCCCACATAGTTTCGTCCAAGGGTCTCTGACCGTAGTGTCGTGTTAGCAGCATCCTGCAGTAGTGTGATACGTCTCCAACGTATCTATAATTTTTAATTGTTCCATGCTGTTATATTATCATTCTTGGATCTTTTACAATCATTTTATAGTCATTTTATATCATTTTTTGCTACTAACCTATTGACACAGTGCCCAGTGCCAGTTGCTGTTTTCTGCATGTTTTTTACATGGCAAGAAATCAATATCAAATGGAGTCCAAACGCAGCGAAACTCCTGGAGGATTTTTTGGGCCAAAAGACATCCAGTGGGCCTAGGAAGCACCTGGGGTGGCTCGAGGGGAGCAGCACCCACCAGGGCGCGCCAGGAGGCTCAGGCGCGCCGTGGTGGGTTGTGCCCACCTCGGGTGCCCCCTGAACTGCCTCTTTGCTCTATAAATACCCCAATATCCCATAAACCATAGGGGAGTCGACGAAAATTAATTCCAGCCGTCGTAGAGTCCAGAACCACCAGATCCAATCTAGACACCATCACGGAGGGATTCACCACTTCCATTGGTGCCTCTCCGATGATGCGTGAGTAGTTCTTTGTAGAACTGTGGATCCATAGTTAGTATCTAGATGGCTTCCTCTCTCTCTCTCTTGATTATCAGTACAATGGTCTCTTGGAGATCCATATGACGTAAGTCTTTTTGCGGTGTGTTTGTTGGGATCCGATGAACTTTGAGTTTACGATCAGATCTATGTTTTTATCCATGAAAGTTATTTGAGTCTTCTTTGATATCTTATATGCATAATTGCTTATAGTCTCGTATTTCTTCTCTGATATTTGGGTTTTTTTGGCCAACTTGATCTATTCATCTTGCAATGGGAAGAGGTGCTTTGTAGTGGGTTCGATCTTACGGTGCTTGATCCTGTGACAGAAGTGGAACTGACACATATGTATCGTTGCTACTAAGGATAACAAGATGGAATCTATATCTTCGCAATAGATAAATGGATCTTGTCTACATCACGTCATCGTTCTTATTGCATTACTCCGTTTTTTCGTGAACTTAATACACTAGATGCATACTGGATAGCGGTCGATGTGTGGAGTAATAGTAGTAGATGCAGGCAGGAATCGGTCTACTAATCTTGGACGTGATGCCTATATAATGAGCATTGCCTGGATATCGTCATGATTATTTGAAGTTCTATCAATTTCCCAACAGTAATTGTTTTCCCACCGTTTGCTATTTTTCTCGAGAGAAGCCACTAGTGAAACCTGCTGCCCCCGGGTCTGTATTCATCATATTTGACTTTGTGATCTATTTTCATTTGCATTTATTTTTTCAGATCTATGAAACCAAAAATAGAAAAATACCTTGCTGCAATTTATTTGTTCCGCAATCTATTTATCCTATCTGCCATTTTTGCCTCACGTTATTTGCCTATCTTGATCGAGGCGCCATACCCGAAAGGGATTGAAAACCCCTTGAACACATCGGGTTGCGCCGTACCCCACTAATGGAAATACCTACCGTCGCTATACTGCATCATCCTTTCCTCTTTGGGGAAATACCGACGTAGTTCTAGCAGACATCAAAAGGAATTTCTGGTGCCATTGTCGGGGAGGATCTTCAACATCAACCAGGTTCCTAATCACAAATCTCATCTCCTCACAATTTACATTATTTGCAATTTGCCTATTGTTTTCCTCTTCCCCACTTCACAAAAATTTGTCGTTTTATTGGCCCTCTTTTTCGTTCGTCGTTTTCTCTTCAGATCTTTTATTTTCTTACACTTGTCACCACGAGTGACTTTGGTATGGCAGAAACAGATGATGGCCTAACTCCTAAGATGGAGCGTACGAGTAATCTGGATGCCAAAACTTTTATTTTGGGGCAAGGGAATTTTATGGGAAAAGAACATATCCAAGAATTTTTCAATTGTGTCAGAAAATTAAGTCTTGATGATATCCCTATACTTAAAAGAACTAAATCTTATGCAGAAGCTATTTCGGCACTTGTTCTGAAACTTGAAACTAGATTTATTCGTACTCATCCGACCTTGCAAAGATTGTTCTATGAGTTTCCCGTTATAAAGGATCCTAAAGCTAAAAAGTTAGTCACTCTTGTTTTGATGAATGAATTTGACTACATAATACGAGAAGCTAGGAAAATCTTTAATTTTTATGGCATGGATCGTGAAAAACCCGTGATTGATGAAATTGTTTATAATAGTGATTATGCTTTAAGACATTTGCTTGGAGATAACCAAATCTTTGATGAGAATCTTAAGAAGCAAGTCCCAGTTTTAGATATGATCCAACAAGTTTTTAACGATGTTAATCAACACTATTCTTGGATCACTGCCAGAAATCAAAGGGGTTATGATAAAAAGCAACTTGATAGTGCTAAGGTTTCCATGGATAATGTGTTTTATATCTTATTTACGAAGCCTCTCAACACAAGTACCTCCAAGGGAAACAAGGATAAGAGTGACAAAACTTAGATCCTACGCGTTATGCCTAGCTAGGGGCGTAAAACGATAGTGCTTGTTGGGAGGCAACCCAATGAATAAAATTTATTTTTGCTTTTTGCTTTCAGTTCTTGTGTGTTAGCACAATTATGCAACTTTCATGATTGTGTTTTTTTTTATTTAATTAGTGTTTGTGCCAAGCAAGGACTTTGGGAAGACTTGGGTGAAAGTTTATTTGATCTTGCTGAAAAATAGAAACTTTTGCGCTCATGAGATTATTTTTAAGTTTTTATAGAAGAGTGATTTTGAGTTGATTCTTTTTGTATAAGATTAATAGATAAATTCCTCACGTCCACCAATTTATTTCAGAATTTTTGTAGTTACAGAAGTATTCGAAATATTCAGATTTCTATAGATTGTTCTGTTTTTGGTAGATTCTGTTTTCTTTGCGTTGTGTGCTTGTTTTGATGATTCTATGGTTTTCTTCGATGAGGTTTTGCCATATAAAAGTTGTAATACAGTAGATATAATGTAAAAACAAAATAAGAATAGGTTTTCTATAGTAATTATAGTAGTGGTTTGGTTTCTTATGCTAACAGATGTCACAAAGGTTTTGTTTGAGTTTTGTGTGATTGAAGTTTTCAAGTTTTGGGTGATCCTACGATGGATGAAGGAATAAGGATTAGCAAAAGGCAAAGTTTGGGGATGCCCGAGGCACCCCAAGATAACACAGAAGTAGCAAGCAACTAAGCTTGGGGATGCCCCCGAGTGGCATCCCCGCTTTCTTCTAACAACCATCGGTATTTTACTTGAAACTATATTTTTATTCGTCACATAATATGAGTTCTGCTTGGAGCGTATTGTATGATATGAGTCTTTGCTTGATCTGCTTTGTGTTTTAAGTGTTGAATCCTGCTGGACACACCCTTTTGAGAGAGCCAAAAATTATGCTATGCTTGCTCCTATGCTTCACTTAAATTTTTAGAGCCATGGATTTGCTCTAGTACTTCACTTATATCTTTTTGAGCACGGTGTGCTTTGTTATTTTTGAAGAAATGCTCTCATGCTTCACTTACATTTATTTGGGAGTTAGTAAAACTAATAAATTCTCTCTTGCTTCACTTAGATTATTTTGAGAGAAAGAAAAAAAATTATGCTCATGATCTTCACTTATATTTGTTTGAGCTTATCAAAAGCAACATATGAGATTAGTCCCAAAGTGATAGATATCCAAGGAGGATATAATAAAAACTTTCATGAAGATCATTGGACAAAATAAACTTGATTCTTAGTAATGGTTTTGAGATATGACGATATGATATGTGAGTCATGTTGATGAGTAATTGTGCTTTAGTAAGAATATTGACGTTAAGGTTTGTGATTCCCTATGCAAGCACGAAAGTCAATAATTATGCAATGAAATTTATATCCTACTTACGATGCATTATTCGGTGTTACTTATGCTTAATGCTTGGGTATGAGATTTTTCGCTTTTTGGTTGGTCGCTTCTCAATCTTTTGCTAGCCTTCATTTTGCACTAAGTATGATCACTACTTGTGCATCCAAAACCCTTTAAACCAGTTTCGCCTTATGAGTTCACTATACCTACCTATATGCGGTATTTCTATGGTGTTCTAAGCAAATTTGCATGTGCCATCTCTAATTTTCAAAATAAATTTCTCTTTTGTGTGGTACCACTCGCGAGGCGGTGAAGGGTAGCCAATATTTTCCATGCTAGATGTGTTATTCTCCCGATGAGTGTTTATTCACTTTTCATTGCACGAGAGTACGGCAAAGGTATTAGGAATGCCCAGTCCCGAAATGAATATTGAATTTATTGTCAAATAATAAATTCCTTGGAAAGTGTTGGTATGGAGGGCAATCGTGGATCAGCTAGCCATGAAAAGTGAAAGTAACCTATACCTACTAATAAAAGAAATAGGTATTCTTAGTCCGTCATGCTATTTTATAGAAAACACCCTGATGTTTCTTACATTAAACCCGCAATACATATCAAATATTTTTTAAAGTACTCATATCTGCTAAAAATGTTATATATGAAATTTGATTAGAAAAATATATAGAATCTGAATGTGATGTTATTTTACCTATTAACCATTAAAAATACTATCTAGGGTGCAATCTTAATCAACAGTGCATTATCCATCTTTCTTTCATATCGGTAATGACCCGGATTGTGGATGAACATCTCAGCAAAATCAGGATTGGAGAAGAAATTGAAAATCACTTGCCTGTACGTATTAAATCTACATGCAAGCCGTGTTTAAATAGAAGACATGTGAAATTTTGAACTTGCGCTTTTGTAGGCAAAGACCATCTTTGTTTGGGTCGTACCTACAAATACTCAGATTATACAATTTTTTGTAAATTAAAAGTGTGTGTTATTTGTTTCTCCTGTTGCATCGCACGGGCCCTTTTGCTAGTGGTGGAAAAAGGAATAAACTTTATTTTCTGTTTGGGAACCGCCTATGATGTATCTAGCATGGGAAGTGTTGGGATGCTCCAAGTCGTTTTTGTTGGTGGGAAAAGTATGCCTCTCAAAAATATTTTTATATCTCAATTCAAGCTTTGAGCTCTGGCACCTCTACAAATCCCTACTTCCCTCCGCGAAGGGCCTTTCTTTTACTTATGCAATTTTTTTTGAATTTGAGTCTCCATCTCCTCTTATAAAGCACCAACTAAGGGGCACTATGATCGTATTTGAGCATTGGGTGTACCTAATATTCGAGTGTGTTTCATGAATGGATCAATGCTTGAGCATGATGGGCTAGGGATAACTTGCTTTAGTGTTGATATTTTGAAAGACATGGTTGCTTATTGATATGCTTGACTACTAAAGTCTTCATGTTAAAACTAGACTATTGCTTTGTATCATATAAAAGTCCATATGTCCATGCTATAAAGAAAAGAAATGTGATGAACATGTTAGGCAGCATTCCACATCAAAAAATTTCTTTTTATCATTTACCTACTCAAGGACGAGTAGGAATTAAGCTTGGGGATGTTGATACGTCTCCAACGTATCTATAATTTTTTATTGTTCCATGCTGTTACATTATCATTCTTGGATGTTTTACAATCATTTTATAGTCATTATATATCATTTTTGGTACTAACCTATTGACGTAGTGCCCAGTGCTAGTTGCTATTTTTTGCATGTTTTTTACATCATAGGAAATCAATAACAAACGGAGTCCAATCACAGTGAAACTCCTAGAGGATTTTTTTGGACT
This sequence comes from Triticum timopheevii, assembly GCA_963921465.1. Classification (NCBI taxonomy): domain Eukaryota; kingdom Viridiplantae; phylum Streptophyta; class Magnoliopsida; order Poales; family Poaceae; genus Triticum; species Triticum timopheevii. Next base: position 381,163,745 of record OY997272.1, on the reverse strand, counting down.
AGAAGACATCCAGCGGGCGAAGGAAGCACTTGGGGGGTGGCTCGAGGGGAACAGCACCCACCATGGCGTGCCAGGAGGCCCAGGCGTGCCCTGGTGGGTTGTGCCCACCATGGGTGCCCCCTAAACCACCTCTTTGCTCTATAAATACCCCAATATTCCTGAAACCCTAGGGGAGTCAACGAAAATCAATTCCAGCCGCTGCAGAGTCCAGAACCACCAGATCCAATCTAGACACCATCACGGAGGGGTTCACCACTTCCATTGGTGCCTCTTCGATGATGTGTGAGTAGTTCTCTGTGGACCTACGGGTCCGTAGTTAGTAGCTAGATGGATTCCTCTCTCTCGCTCTCTCTCTCTCTCTCTCGCTCTCTCTCTCTCTCTCTCTTTCTCTCTCTCTCTTGATTATCAATACAATGGTCTCTTGGAGATCCATATGATGTAAGTCTTTTTGCGGTGTGTTTGTTGGGATCCGATGAACTTTGAGTTTATGATCAAATCTATGTTTTTATACATGAAAGTTATTTGAGTCTTCTTTGATCTCTTATAAGCATGATTGCTTATAGTCTCATATTTCTTCTCTGATATTTGGGTTTTGTTTGGCCAACTTGATCTATTTATCTTGCAATGGGAAGAGGTGCTTTGTAGTGGGTTCGATCTTACGGTGCTTGATCCCGGTGAGAGAAGGGGAACCGACACGTATGTATCGTTGCTACTAAGGATAACAAGATGGGATCTATATCTTTGCAATAGATAAACGGATCTCGTCTACATCATGTCATCATTCTTATTGCATTACTCCATTTTTTCCATCAACTTAATACACTAGATGCATGCTGGATAGCGGTCGGTGTGTGGAGTAATAGTAGTAGATGCAGGCAGGAGTCGCTCTACTAATCTTGGACGTGATGCCTATATAATGATCATTGCCTAGATATCGTCATGATTATTTGAAGTTCCATAAATTGCCCAACAGTAATTGTTTTCCCACCGTTTGCTATTTTTATCGAGAGAAGCCACTAGTGAAACCTATGGCCCCCGAGTCTCTTTTCATCATATTTGCCTTTGCGATCTATTTTCCTTTGCATTTATTTTCATCTCTATTAAACAAAAATACAAAAATACCTTGCTGCAATTTATTTGTTCCACGATCTATTTATCCTATCTACCACTTTTACCTCACGTTATTTGCCTATCTTGAGGCGCCGTACCCGAAAGGGATCGACAACTTTAACACGTCGGGTTGCGAGTATTTGTTATTTGTGTGCATGTGCTATTTACATGGTGTGAGGAGGTTCTTCTACTGGTTCGATAACCTTGGTCTCATCACTGAGGGAAATACCTACCGTCGCTATACTGCATCATCCCTTCCTCTTTGGGGAAATATTGACGTAGTTCTAGCAGACATCATAGTGTTGTGTGCAAAGCTTCAGGTCGTGAGGCACAGGTGGGCACGGTGCTGACCTCTATCCTGACGAGCCCGTCGTCCTGGTCTTCTTGCATCGGAATGGCAAGCTTTGAGAGATTCCTAAGGAACCTGTGCGTTGGCCTTGTCCCTTTAGCACCAAAGAGGAAACCGTCCTGGTCTACGCCCGCTGGCGCCTTCCTAGCACCGCTCGTCATGGGTCATGTCACCCATGTGTAGCTCAAGGCGGGGTGGCGAGCCTAGAGATGTCCGCCCCGCGACGGGCCTCGGGAGGCAGCCTCAGGAGACTGCCCCTCATGAAGCCCTCGGGACACCTGATGACGCTCGCTGATGCTCCCTCGCGAGGCGGGGGGGCCCTTTGACGATGCCTTGTGTTGGGCTGCAGGTAGACGAGCCTAGGTACCCCCAGTCCTAGAGCCCCGATAGCAAGAACTCCTTTGACTGTTCTATTTTAAACTTACTCAAAACTTTGTCAAGGTATGTACTTTGTGAAAGTCCTATCAGGCGTCTTGATCCATCTATATAGATCTTGATGCCCAATATGTAAGTTGCTTCACCGAGGTCTTTCATTGGAAAAACTCTTGTTCAAATATCCCTTTATGCTTTACTGAAGTTCTACATCATTTCCAATCACTAATATTTTATCCACATATACAGTATTAGAAATGCTATAGAGCTCCCACTCACTTTCGTGTAAATACAAGCTTCTCCATAAGCTTGGCTAAATCCAAAACCTTTGATCACCTCATCAAAGCGAAGATTCCAACTCCGAGATGCTTGTACTAGTCCATAAATGAATTGCTGGAGCTTGAGTACCTTATTAGCATCCTTAGGATCGACAAGACCTTTGTGTTGCATCATATACAATTCTTATTTAACGGTTACTTTAAGAAACACAATTTTGACGTCCATCTCCCGGATTTCATAATCAAAAATGCAACAATTGCTAACATACTCCTAACAGACTTTAGCATCACTACGGGTGAGAAATACTCATTGTAGTTAACCCCTTGAACTTGTTGAAAACCTTTTGCAACAATTCGAGCTTTGCAGGTAGTGCATAACCATCAACGTATGTCTTCTTCTTAAAGATTCATTTGTTCACAATCGCCATTTGGTTGTCAGCAAGTCCATGATACGTCTCCAATGCACATATAATTTTTGATTGTTCCATGCTATTATAGTATCTATATTGGATGTTTTATATGCAATTATATATCAGTTTTTGGGATTAACCTATTAACCTAGTGCCCCGCCAGTTCTTGTGTTTTGCCTGTTTCTTGATTTTCAGGATATCAATATCAAACAGAGTCCAAACGGAGAAAAAACTTTGGATTATTTTTTCTGGACCAGAAGAGACCCTAGAAGGTTCGGGAGAAGACCTGAAGAGCCACGAGGGATCGACAAGCTTGGGAGGCGCGCCACAGGGGTTTGGGCCTCTCGTGGTACCTCTTGACCTAATTCCGCCTCTATAAATTCTCAAATATTCCCCTAACATCAGCGATCCACCCGAAATAATTTTTCCGCCGCCGCAAGTTTCTATTCTCACGAGGTCCCATCAGGAGGCATGCCAGGGTACGTTGCCATAGGGGGGATCGACCACGGAGGGGCTCTACAGCAACCTTTCTGCCCTTACAATGATGTGTGAGTACTTCACCACAGACCTACGGGTTCATAGCTAGTAGCTAGATGGCTTCTTCTCTCTCCTTGATGTTCAATACAATGTCTTGGTTGATGTTCTTGAAGATCTGTTTGATGTAATGGATTTTTGTGGTGTGTTTGTTGGGATCCGATAGATTGTGAGTTTATGATCAGATTATCCATGAATATTATTTGTGTTTTCTTTGAACTCTTTTATGCATGCTTGGCATAGCTTTGTATTTCTCTCTGATCTATTGATTTGGTTTGGCCAACTATATTGATTTTCCTTGCAATGGGATAGGTGCGTTGTGATGGGTTCGATATTGCGGTGCTCAATCCCAGTGACAGTAAGGGACATGACACGTATTTGTATTGTTTCCATGAAGGATAAAAGATGGGGTTTAGTCATGTGTGGGTTTACTTTGTCCACATCATGTCATCTTGCTTAAGGCATTACTCCGTTCTTTGAACTAATACTCTAGATGCATGTTGGATAGCGGCGATGTGTGGAGTAATAGTAGTAGATGCAGAATCGTTTTGGTCTACTTATCTCAGACGTGATGCCTATATACATGACCATTGCCTTGGATATCGACATGATTATTGATACGTCCAATGTATCTATAATTTTTGATTGTTTCATGCTATTATATTACCCCTTTTGGATGTTTATGGGCTTTATTTTACACATTTATATCATTTTTGGGACTAACCTACTAACCGGAGGCCCAGCCTGTATTATTGTTTTTTTGCCTATTTCAGTATTTCGAAGAAAAGGAATATCAAACAGAGTCCAAACGGAATGAAACCTTCGGGAGCGTGATTTTTGAAACGAACGTGATCCAGAGGACTTGGAGTGCAAGTCAAGAAGCAGCCGAGGCGACCACGAGACGGTAGGGCGCCCCCCCTATAGGGCGCCCCCTGTCTCGTGGGCCCCTCGGGCAGCCACTGACGTACTTCTTCCTCCTATATAAGCCTACGTATCCTGAAAACATCCAGGGAGCCAACGAAACACAATTTCCACCACCATAACCTTCTGTATCCGCGAGATCCCATCTTGGAGCCTTCGTCGGTGCTCCGTCGGAGGGGGAATCGACCATGGAGGGCTTCTACATCAACACCATAGCCCCTCCGATGAGTTGTGAGTAGTTTACCACAGACCTACGGATCCATAGTTATTAGCTAGATGGCTCTTCTCTCTTTTTGGATCTCAATACAATGTTCTCCCCCTCTCTTGTGGAGATCTATTCGATGTAAACTCTTTTTGTGGTGTGTTTGTCGAGATCCGTTGAATTGTGGGTTTATGATCAAGTTTATGTATGAGAAATATTTGAATCTCCTCTGAATTCTTTTATGTATGATTGAGTTATCTTTGCAAGTCTCTCTGAATTATCAGTTTGGTTTGGCCTACTAGATTGATCTTTCTTGCCATGGGAGAAGTGCTTAGCTTTGGGTTCAATCTTGCGGTGTCCTTACCCAGTGACAGAAAGGGTTGCAAGGCACGTATTGTATTGTTGCCATCGAGGACAAAAGGATGGGGTTTACATCATATTGCATGAGTTTATCTCTCTACATCATGTCATCTTGCTTAATGCGTTACTCTGTTCTTATGAACTTAATACTCTAGATGCAGGCAGGAGTCGGTCGATGTGTGGAGTAATAGTAGTAGATGTAGGCAGGAGTCGGTCTACTTGTTGCGGACGTGATGCCTATATACATGATCATGCCTAGATAATCTCATAATTATTCGCTTTTCTATCAATTGCTCGACAGTAATTTGTTCACCCACCGTAATACTTATGCAATCTTGAGAGAAGCCTCTAGTGAAACCTATGGCCCCGGGTCTATCTTTTATCATATTTGCTTTCAATCTACTTTTATTTGCATCTTTACTTTTTGCATCTATCTTATAAAATACCAAAAATATATTTATATTATCATACTATCTCTATTAGATCTCACTTTCGCAAGTGGCCGTGAAGGGGTTGACAACCCCTTTATTGCGTTGGTTGCGAGTTCTTTGTTTGTTTGTGTAGGTGCGTGGGACTTTTGAGGAGCCTCCTATTGGATTGATACCTTGGTTCTCAAAAACTAAGGGAAATACTTGCTCTACTATTGCTGCATCACCCTTTCCTCTTCAAGGAAAACCAATGCAAGCTCAAGACGTAGCAAGAAGGATTTCTGGCGCCGTTGCCAAGGAGGTCTTCGCTCAAGTCAAGACATACCAAGTACCCATCACAAACTCATCTCCCTCGCATTTACATTATTTGCCATTTGCCTCTCGTTTTCCTCACCCCCACTTCACCCTTGCCGTTTTATTCGCCCTCTCTTTCCCAATCTCCTCCTCTCTTTCCGCTTGCCCTTTTCCGTTTGCTCGTGTGTTAGATCGGTTACCGTGTCGTTATGGCTAGTCCTCCTATCCTTGTTATTACTCCCGAACATGAAATTCTTAATTTTAAGCAAAGGGAGGGAGAAAATTTAAAAGATGCTTGGCATAGAATTTGCAATGCTCAAAATAAATCTAGTAGGAAGCTCTCTACTTCCGTTCTTCTTCGCAATTTTTATGTAGGCATTACTCCTTGGAATAGATGTGTTCTTGATACTGTTGCCGGAGGGGATTTCTTGAGTAGCCATACGTTTGATGCTTATAATGCTATGTTAGATTTGTTTGGCCCACCACCTCTTTTGGTTAATGGAACGGTTTTAACTTTAGAACATGTGATGCAACGGCTTGATATTAATGAAAATAAAATGGCCACTGTTGAGTTGATTGAAAAATTGGATAAAAAGATCCATAATCACATTACCCAATATGGATCTAGGGTTGGGGTTACTTTGAAAAATCTTAAAGAGAAAGAACCTATAGTTAATGAAAAAATAGATCTAGATTCTAAAAGAATTGGCAAAATTGAGGATATCATTACCAACTTAGGTTCCGCGTTTTCTTCCATGAAAAACACTCCAAAACCCCCTACCAAAACTGCCAAGTTTATTTATGTTCCTAAAAATAAGTGGGAATCTTCTAGTAAAGGAGACGCGGATCTCAAATCCATAAGTGTTCATCCCAACTGTCTCTCTATCGTTAAGGAACCTTTTGCTACAAACGAGTTTCTTGAATTTTTGCCTAAAGGTTTAATCATTGCTAAAAAGGGAGAAACCCCTAAAGATTATAAGTGCTCGATTGAGGAATTGAGTGCCAAAGATGGCACTACTTAGATCTATCTTCGCTTTTATGCCTAGCTAGGGCCGTTAAACGATAGTGCTAGTTGGGAGGCAACCCAATTTTCTTTGTGTTTTTTGTTTTTGTTCCTTTTAGTAATAAATCTTGCATCTAAATTCTGTTTAGATGTGTTTTTATCTTTTAATTAGTGTTTGTGCCAAGTAGAACCTATAGGATAACCTATGATGATAGTTGATTTGATTCTGCTGAAAAACAGAAACTTTGCACGCACGAATTTAGTTTTGTTAAATCACAGGAACGTGCTTTTGCGTTTATTATTTTTACTGCTGATCAATAGACAAATTGTACAGAACGTCCTATTTTGGTAGTATTTTTAGAGTTCCAGAAGTTTGTGTTAGTTACAGATTGCTACAGACTGTTCTGTTTTTGACAGATTCTGTTTTTCGTGTGTTGTTTGCTTATTTTGATGCATCTATGGCTAGTAAACTAGTTTATAAACCATAGAGAAGTTGGAATACAGTAGGTTTAACACCAAAATAAATAAATACTGAGTTCATTACAGTACCTTATGTGGTGGTTTTGTTTTCTTTCACTAAAGGAGCTTATAAGATTTCCTGTTGAGTTTTGTGTTGTGAAGTTTTCAAGTTTTGGGTAAAGCTTTTATGGACTATTGAATAAGGAGTGGCAAGAGCCTAAGTTTGGGGATGCCCATGGCACCCCAAGATATTCAAGGATAGCCAAAAGCCTAAACTTGGGATGCCCCGGGAAGGCATCCCCTCTTTCGTCTTTGTTCATTGGTAACTTTACTTGGAGCTATATTTTTATTCGCCACATGATATGTGTTTTGCTTGGAGCGTCGTGTATTATATTAGTCTTTGCTTTTTAGTTTACCACAATCATCCTTGCTGTACACACCTTTTTGGAGAAGCCCACTTGATTAGAATTTGCTAGAATACTCTATGTGCTTCACTTATATCTTTTGAGATTGATAGTTTTTGCTCTAGTGCTTCACTTATATCTTTTAGAGCACGACGGTGCATTAATTTTGAAGAAATTGCTAGTGTCTCATGCTTCACTTATATTATTTTGAGAGTCTTTTAGAACAGCATGGTATTTGCTATGGTTACAAATTTGGTCCTAGAATGATGAGCATCCAAGTTGGGTATAATAAAAACTATCATAGAAAGTGAATTGGATGCCATGATCAATTTGATACTTGATAATTGTTGTGAGATATGGAGGTAGTGATATTAAAGTCATGCTAGTTGAGGTGACTATGAAAAATACTTGTTTTGAGGTTTGTGATTCCCGTAGCATGCACGTATGGTGAACCGCTTTGTGATGAAGTTGGAGCACAATTTTATTTATTGATTGTCTTCCTTATGAGTGGCGGTCGGGGACGAGCGATGGTCTTTTCCTACCAATCTATCCCCCTAGGAGCATGCGCGTAGTACTTTGTTTTTGATGACTTCTAGATTTTTGCAATAAGTATATGAGTTCTTTTGACTAATATTGAGTCCATGGATTATACGCACCCTCACCCTTCCACCATTGCTAGCTTCTCTTGTGTCGCGCAACTTTCGCCCGTACCATACACCCACCATATACCTTCCTCAAAACAGCCACCATACCTACCTATTATGGCATTTCCATAGCCATTCCGAGATATATTGCCATGCAACTTTCCATCGTTTCGTTCATATGACATGCATTACTTTTGTCATATTGCTCTTAGCATGATCATGTAGTTGACATTGTATTTGTGGCAAGGCCACCTTCATAATTTTCACACATGTCGCTCTTGATTCATTGCATATCCCGGTACACTGCCGGAGGCATTCATATAGAGTCATATCTTGTTCTAGCTTTGAGTTGTAATTCTTGAGTTGTAAATCCATAAAAGTGTGATGATCTTCATTAATTAGAGCATTGTCTCAGTGAGGAAAGGATGATGAAGGCTATGATTCCCCCACAAGTCGGGATGAGACTTCGGACTTTACAAAAAGAAAAAAAAAAGAAAAGAAAAAAAAGAAAGGCCACAAAGAAAAGAAAAAAGGAAGGCCAAAGAGAAAAAAAGAAAAAGAAAAAGAAAAGAGAAAAAATAATAAAATGAGAGAAAAAGAGAGAAGGGACAATGCTACTATCTTTTTTTCCACACTTGTGCTTCAAAGTAGCACCATGATCTTCATGATAGAGAGTCTCATATGTCGTCACTTTCATATACTAGTGGGAATTTTTCATTATAGAACTTGGCCTATATATTCCAATGATGGGCTTCCTCAAAATGCCCTAGGTCTTCGTGAGCAAGCAAGTTGGATGCACACCCACTTAGTTTCTTTTGTTGAGCTTTCATATATTTATAGCTCTAGTGCATCCGTTGCATGGCAATCCCTACTCACTCACATTGATATCTATTAATGGGCATCTCCATAGCCCGTTTATGCGCCTAGTTGATGTGAGACTATCTTCTCCTTTTTTGTCTTCTCCACAACCACCATTCTACTCCACATATAGTGCTATGTCCATGGCTCACGCTCATGTATTGCATGAAAGTTGAAAAAGTTTGAGATTATTAAAGTAAGAAACAATTGCTTGGCTTGTCCTCGGGGTTGTGCATGATTAAATACTTTGTGTGATGAAGATAGAGCAACAACCAGACTATATGATTTTGTAGGGATAACTTTCTTTGGCCATGTTATTTTGAGAAGACATGATTACTTTGATTAGTATGCTTGAAGTATCACTATTTATTATGTCAATATAAAATTTTATTTGGAATCATTTGGATATGAACATTCCTGCCCCAATAAAGAAAATTACATTGAGAATTATGCTAGGTAGCATTCCACGTCAAAAATTCTATTTTTATCATTTACCTACTCGAGGACGAGCAGGAATTAAGCTTGGGGATGCTTGATACGTCTCCAATGTATCTATAATTTTTTATTGTTCCATGCTATTATATTACCCCTTTTGGATGTTTATGGGCTTTATTTTACACATTTATATCATTTTTGGGACTAACCTACTAACCGGAGGCCCAGCCCATATTGCTGTTTTTTTTGCCTATTTCAGTATTTCAAAGAAAAGGAATATCAAACGGAGTCCAAACGGAATGAAACCTTCGGGGGTGTGATTTTTGGAACGAACGTGATCCAGAGGACTTGGAGTGCAAGTCAAGAAGCAGCCGAGCCGGCCACGAGAGGGTAGGGCGCCCCCCCCCCCCCTATAGGGCGCTCCCCTGTCTCGTGGGCCCCTCAGGCGGCCATCGACATACTTCTTCCTCCTATATAAGCCTACGTACCCCGAAAACATCCAGGGAGCCAACGAAACACAATTTCCACCACCGTAACCTTCTGTATCCGCGAGATCCCACCTTGGAGCCTTCGCCGATGCTCCGGCGGAGGGGGAATCGACCATGGGGGGCTTCTACATCAACACCATAGCCCCTCCGATGAGTTGTGAGTAGTTTACCACAGACCTTCGGGTCCATAGTTATTACCTAGATGGCTTCTTCTCTATTTTTGGATCTCAATACAATGTTCTCCCCCTCTCTTGTGGAGATCTATTCGATGTAAACTATTTTTGCGGTGTGTTTGTCGAGATTCGATGAATTGTGGGTTTATGATCATGTTTATCTATGAGAAATATTTGAATCTCCTCTGAATTCTTTTATGTATGATTGAGTTATCTTTGCATGTCTCTTTGAATTATCAATTTGGTATGTCCTACTAGATTGATCTTTCTTGCCATGGGAGAAGTGCTTAGCTTTGGGTTCAATCTTGCGGTGTCCTTACCTAGTGACAGAAAGGGTTGCAAGGCACGTATTGTATTGTTGCCATCGAGGACAAAAGGATGGGGTTTACATCATATTGCATGAGTTTATCCCTCTACATCATGTCATCTTGCTTAATGCGTTACTCTATTCTTATGAACTTAATACTCTAGGTGCAGGCAGGAGTCGGTCGATGTGTGGAGTAATAGTAGTAGATGTAGGCAGGAGTCGGTCTACTTGTTGCGGATGTGATGCCTATATAGATGATCATGCCTAGATAATATCATAATTATTCGCTTTTCTATCAATTGCTCGACAGTAATTTGTTCACCCACCGTAATACTTATGCTATCTTGAGAGAAGCCTCTAGTGAAACCTATGGCCCCCGGGTCTATCTTTTATCATATATGCTTTCAATCTACTTTTGTTTGCATCTTTACTTTTTGCATCTATCTTATAAAATACCAAAATTATATTTATCTTATCATACTATCTCTATTAGATCTCACTTTCGCAAGTGGCCGTGAAGGGATTGACAACCCCTTTATTGTGTTGGTTGCGAGTTCTTTGTTTGTTTGTGTAGGTGCATGGGACTTTTGAGGAGCCTCCTACTGGATTGATACCTTGGTTCTCAAAAACTGATGGAAATACTTACGCTACTATTGCTGCATCACCCTTTCCTCTTCAAGGAAAACCAACGCAAGCTCAAGACATAGCAATTATTTGTTTTCTATCAATTCCCAACAGTAATTTATTTACCCGCCATATGCTATTATCAAGAGAGAAGCCTCTAGTGAAAACTATGGCCCCGGGTCCACTTTTATCATATATTAAAATCCAAAAATACCTTGTTGCAATTTTATTTATGTTATTTTATTTTTTATTTTTGTTCTATCTATTTATCACTACGAGATTTGATCCTTGCAACTAACTGTCGAGGGATTGACAACCCCTTGTTCGCGTTGGGTGCAAGTATTTGTTATTTTGTGTATAGGTACTGCTAACAAGGTGTTGCGTGGCTCTCCTACTGGATTGATAACCTTCGTTCTTAACTAAGGGACATAGTTATCTCTTCTTTACTAGTGTGTCGAGTGCACAAGATTATCTTTATGAAGTTTTGCTTGAAATTCATGAATCTGAAAATTATGGTGAAGTGTTAAAAGAAGAAATTTATATGGTGATTCATGATAGCTCCGCGATTGAAAAGCATGATTACAATGATATTATTATAAATTCTATTAATGTAAATTGTGTTAATATATGTAAAACCCCAAGCATGGGAATTATAATTTTGTTATGTCTAGTACTTATTGCAATGATCATGATTGGGGTGATAATGTTTCTTATGATCTTGAAAATTTATTTAAGCATCATGATGAATATGATATTTACAATAATGTTTGCAATAATTGAAAGTGGGTTTGGAAGAGTGTCAACTTTAGGTAAAAATAACCCCACATATTTGGAGAGTGTTCAATCTTATGAAATTATTGATAAAAGTGGGTTTGGAGAGGTCCACTATGTTGGAAGATTATAAAACTTTTATGTATGTGGATCATGAAGAGAAAATTTTATATGATAGCTATATTGTTCAATTTGATTATGATCCTACATGTAATTATTATGAGAGAGGAAAATGTGGTTGTAGAAATTTTCATGTTACTAAATTACCTCTCGTTATGTTGAGATCATCAATGTTTTATTCTTCTACCTTGCATACGGTATGTCTTGATAATTTGTTTGCTTATAAAATACAAATGCATAGGAAGTATGTTATACTTAAATGTGTTCTTCACATGCTACATGATGCTCTCTTTGTTTCAATTATTGTCTTTCATGTGAGAAATAATAAAATCCAAAGCCTATCTTAATGGCTATAAAGAAAGAGCTTGTTGGGAGACAACCCAATAGTTAAAATTTTTTTTGTGTGCACACAATTATGCTACTGTTATGGTTGTGTTTTTGTGTTTAAGTTAGTGTTTGTGCCAAGTAAAGCCTTTGGGGTGATTTGGAAGATAGTTGCTTTGATTCTATGGAAAAATAGAAACTTTTACGTCCAGTCGCAGAATTGTTAAAAATCACTAGAGCGGTGAAAAATTCCGAATTCAAATGATTTATATACAAATTGCCCATGTTGTCCTCGTTTGTTAGAAGTTTTGGATTTACAGAAGTATGGTCATTATTCGAATTATTACAGACTGTTCTATTTTTTTGACAGATTCTGTTTTCATTGTGTTGCTTGCTTGTTTTGATGAATCTATGGATTGTACCGGGGGGGGTATAAGCCATGGTGAAGTTAGAATACAGTAGTTATAATGCAATAATAAGATATGAATGGGTTTACAATAGTACCTAAAGTAGTGATTTGCTTTGTTATATTAACCAATCTCACGACGGTTTTTGTTGAGTTTTGTGTACTGAAGTTTTCAAGTTTTGGGTGAGATCACGATGGATGAAGGAATAAGGAGTGGCAAGAGGCTAAGCTTGGGGATGCCCAAGGCATCCCAAGGTAATATTCAAGGACTCCCAAGCATCTAAGCTTGGGGATGCCCTGGAAGGTATCCCTCTGTTATGGCGCTGCTAGAAGGAGGGCGCGAGAGGGCCGGCCGCGGGCCTTTCTACCCACGGCCGGGCAAGAGGGAAGGGATTTCCTTCTTAATTCTTGCTTGATTAGATTGATACATCTCCTCTCTTTATATAGAGAGATTTACTTGACTCCCAAGCAAGCCTTACTTGACCCCTAAGCAAGCGACCCTTATCTCTAATTAACCCTAAGACTAACGGACCCATTAGGCCCATCACATACTCTAACACTACACCCCACCTGGACATGCAGCTTGTCCTCGAGCTACAGCCTAACCAACTTATAACCATGACTCGACGCAACACAAACCTAACATTCAAAAATAATCCTTTTACATCTTGGCTTGTTTTATTATTCTCAACCTGAAATGGACTGGGACGCTTTATTTTGGACCCCTTAACCAAAAGTGGACACCATCTGCACGTCGGACGTGCACGTGTACAGCCACCTGAATCCCATGGACACCACCTGGACAAAAGGAGTGCATGTGTATGACCATCGAGAAGTGGTTGCAAGAGTGACCAGCAGAGGCGCCCTCGCGGCGGTCGGTGGCGGAATGCAGTGGTGCTATGCGGTGCGCTGCTGTCGGTGACACCCTGCCTTCTCCCTGCCGGACGGCTGTTGGTCTGCACCGCACATGGAAGAGTGGAGGGCTTGCGATGGAGAATGACGAGGAGGAGTGCGTGCCCCCAACCGCCGATGTCGCAGACTTTCAGGTCGCTGCCCGCGGGGAAAACAGTAGGCCCGCTGCCCTTGGGGGAACCCGCATGCCCAAGATCCCCGACCCAGCGGATGAGATGGAGGTCCTCTCCGCAGCGAAGGGAAACTTGGAGGAGCGGCACCTATAGACCATGCATCTCCCGCACACGCCGACGCGCTAGGAGGCCGCGCGCAGCAGCCTGCATCCTCACCGTCGCCGACACGTGGCAGGTAGCAATCCAAGAAGGAAGCGATGACGGAGACGGCGGGGACTGGACTTGGTCGAGCGGGACTCCCGCCGGCGTGGTCGATGCGGGGCTGGAGCTGACCGGCGATCGCTGCTGCAGCTACAGCGGCTGCTGCGGTGGTGCACCGGGCAGCGGCAGCGGCTGCTGTGGCGGAGCGCCGGGCGCGGTGGAGGCCGCCAGGAGCGATGGCTGCCACTGCAGCCAGGGTTGGGTGGTGGTGGCGATGGATGGCAGCTGCAGCGGCTGCTGAAGTGGCCCGATGAGCGCGGCGAAGGCTGCCTGGTGCGGTGGCTGCCACGGCAGCCACGGCGGCGCGGGGGCGGCGATGGGCGTTGGATACGCGGCGGGAGCCAGCGTCGGCCACTGCGGCCACTGCGGGGCAGCGGCGGGCGGCGGCGGTAGCTGCAGCGTCCCAGCGAACGCCGCGGAGGCCCCTAGATGCGGCGAGTACCACAGCAGGGCCGGCGGCCGATGGTGACGGTCGGCGGCAGGGGCGGCGGCGGCCCGTAGGGGCTGGCCAGGTACAGCCGGATCCCCTGGACGGCTGTGACAAGGTCGTTGAGGACCCCGGTGATCTCCTCTAGGGTGTAGGCGGTGGCCTGTGGTGCGGTGGCGGCGCCGGAGGATGCGACCAGCGGCGCGAATGGGGTGGGCAGCGGCGCGGTGGTGATGGCCGGCAGCGGAAGCGACGGGGTGGGCGGTGACGAAGACATGATCAAAACTGAGCTATCTGATACCAAATTGTTATGCACTGCCAGAAGGAGGGCGCGAGAGGGCCGGCCAGGGGCCTTTCTACCCACGGCCGGGCAAGAGGGAAGGGATTTCCTTCTTAATTCTTGCTTGATTAGATTGATACATCTCCTCTCTTTATATAGAGAGGTTTACTTGACTCCCAAGCAAGGCTTACTTGACCCCGAAGCAAGCGACCATTATCTCTAATTAACCCTAAGACTAACGGGCCCATTAGGCCCATCACGTTCTCTAACACCCTCTTTCTTCTCCCAACTATCGATAATTTTACTTGGAGCTATATTTTTATTCATCACATGATATGAGTTTTGCTTAGAGCTTTGTGTATTATATGAGCCTTTGCTTTGTTTGCCTTTTAGTTTGTCACAATGATCTTTGCTATACACACCTTTTTGAGAGGGGCGCACATTATTCATGATTTGTTAGAATACTCTATGTGCTTCACTTAAATCTTTTGGGCTAGGTAGTTGCTCTAGTGCTTCACTTGTATTTTTAGAGCACGACGGTGGTTATATTTTAAAGAAATAGTTGCACCCTCATGCTTCACTTATAAATTTTTGAGAGTCGGTAATAGTAAAGGGAATTAGTGTGGGTTATGAATTTGGTTCTAATATGATAGGTATTCAAGAGGGATATAATAAAAACTTTCATGTAGATCATTGAATATGATAATTTTGATTCCTCACAATAGTTTTGTGATATAAAGGTGGTAATATGTGGGTTGTGCTAGTTAGTAATTCTGGTTTAGTAAGAATATTGGTGTTAAGGTTTGTGATTCCCGAAGCATGCACGTTTAGTCTCCCGTTATGCTAAGAAGTTGGAGCATGATTTATTATTGATTGTCTTCCTTATGAGTGGCGGTCGGGGACGAGCGATGGTATTTTCCTACCAATCTATCCCCCTAGGGGCATGCGTAGTAGTACTTTGCTTCGAGGGCTAATAAACTTTTGCAATAATCATGTGAGTTCTTTATGGCTAATGTGAGTCCATGGATTATACGCACTCTCATCTTTCCGCAATTTGCTAGCCTCTTCGGTACCGTGCATTGCTCTTTCTCACCTTGAGATGTGGTGCAAACTTCTATGGTGCATCCAAACCCCATGATATGATACACTATATCACACATAAGCCTACTATATCTTCCTCAAAACAGCCACCATACCTACCTATTATGGCATTTCCATAGCCATTCCGAGATATATTGCCATGCAACTTCCACCGTTCCATTTTATTATGACACACATCATCATTGGCATATTGATTTGCATGATCATATAGCTGACATAGTATTTGTGGCTCAGCCATCGTTCATATTTTTTTATACATGTTACACTAGATCATTGCACATCCCAGTACACCGCCGGAGGCATTCATATAGAGTCATAGTTTGTTCTAGTATCCAGTTGTAATTTTCTTTCGAGTTGTAAGTAAATAGAAGTGTGATGATCATCATATTCATTATTACAGCATTGTCCTAGGTGAGGAAATAAATAAAAAGAGGCCAAAACGAGCCCACAATAAAAGAGGCCATAAAGAGCCAACTAAAAAAGAAAAAAAGGAAAATGAGAGAAAATGAGAGAAGGGGCAATGTTACTATCCTTTCCACACTTGTGATTCAAAGTAGCAACATGGTTTTCATATAGAGAGTCTCCTATGCTTTATTTTCATATAAATAGTGGGGATTTTTCACTATAGAACTTGGCTTTTATATTCCAATGATGGGCTTCCTCAAATTCCCGAGGTCTTCATGAGCAAGCAAGTTGGATGCACACCCTCTTAGTTTTATTTTTGAGATTTAATACACTTATAGCTCTTAGTGCATCTATTGCATGGCAATCCTACTCCTTGCATTGACATCAATTGATGGGCATCTCCATAGCCCGTTGATTAGCCTCATTAATGTGAGACTTTCTTCCTTTTTTGTCTTCTCCATACAACCCCCAACATCATACTATACTCCACCCATAGTGGTATATCCATGGCTTGCGCTCATATAATGCGTGAGACTTGAAAAAGTTGAAGCGCATTAAAAATTATGAACCAATTACTCAGCTTGTCATCGGGGTTCTGCATGATAAATACTTTGTGTTAATAAGATGGAGCATGACACTTCTATATGATTTTGTAGGGATAACGTTCTTTAGCATTGATATTCTGAAAGACATGATTGTTTGTTGGTATGCCTTATTATTCTTGTTTTTATGTCAAACTATAGACTATTGCTTTGAATCATTTGGATCTTTATATTCATGCCACAAAGAGAAATTACATGATGAACATGATAGGCAGCATTCCACGTTAAAAATTCTATTTTTATCATTTACCTACTCGAGGACAGGCATGAATTAAGCTTGGGGATGCTTGATACGTCTCCAATGTATCTATAATTTTTTATTTTTCCATGCTATTATAGTTTCAATCTTGAATGTTTATATGCTATTATATATCATTTTTGGGACTAACCTATTAACCTAGTGCCTAGTGCCAGTTGCTGTTTTTTGCCTGTTTTTGGCTTTTCAGGAATATCAAACAGAGTCCAAACGGAGAAAAAACTTTGGATTAATTTTTTCTAGACCAGAAGAGACCCTAGAAGGTTCGAGACAAGACCTGAAGAGCCATGAGGGAGCAACAAGCTTGGGGGGGCGCGCCCTAGGGGGGCGCCCCCAAGCCTGTGGGCCCCTCGTGGCACCTCTTGACCTAATTCCACCTCTATAAATTCTCAAATATTCCCCTAGCATCAGAGGTCCACCCGAAATACTTTTTATGCCACCGCAAGTTTTTGTTCTTGCGAGATCCCATCTGGAGGCCTCCCTCGGTACTCTATCGAAGGGGCAATCAGACACGGAGGGGATCTACATCAACCTTCCTGCCCTTCCAATGATGTGTAAGTAGTTCACCACAGACCTACGGGTCCATAGCTAGTAGCTAGATGGCTTCTTATGTGTCTTTGATCTTCGATACAATGTTCTCCTCGATGTTCTTGGAGATCTATTCGATGTAATGACTTTTTGCGATGTGTTTGTTGGATCCAATGAATTATGAGCTTATGATCTGATTATCCATGAATATTATTTGACTTTCCTCTAAACTCTTTTATGCATGATTGTTATAGATCTGTATTTCTCTCCGATCTATTGATTTGGTTTGGCCAACTAAACTGATTGTTCTTGCAATGGGAGAGGTGCTTTGTGATGGGTTTGATCTTGCGGTACTCAATCCCAGTGACAGAAAGGGACATGACACGTATTTGTATCGTTGCCACTAAGGATAAAAAGATGGGGTTTATTCATGTGTGGGTTTACTCTTAACTCTTTTATGAATGATTGTTATAGCCTCGTATTTCTTCTCCGATTTTTTAGTTTGGTTTGGCCAACTAGATTGATTTATCTTGCCATGGGAAGAGGTGCTTTGTGATGGGTTCGATCTTGTGGTGCTCAATCCAAGTGACAGAAAGGGACATGACACACATGTGTCATTGCTATTACGAGTAACAAGGGGATATTTTCATATGTGAGTTTATTTTGTCTAGATCATGAAATCTTGCTTAATGCATTACTCTATTGTTTATGAACTTAATACTCTAGATGCATGCTGGATAGCGGTCGATGTGTGGAGTAATAGTAGTAGATGAAGAATCGTTTCGGTCTACTTGTCTCAGATGTGATGCGCATATACATGATTATTGCCTTGGATATTGTCATGATTATTTGCTTTTCTATCAATTGCCCAACAGTAATTTGTTTACCCGTCGTATGCTATTTTCAAGGGAGAAGCCTCTGGTGAAAAGTATGGTCCCCGAGTCCACTTTTATCATATATTAAAATCCAAAAATACCTTGCTACAATTTTATTTGTGTTATTTTATTTTGTATTTTTGTTCTATCTATTTATCACTATGAGATTTGATCCTTGCAATTAACCGTCGAGGGATTGACAACCCCTTGTTCGGGTTGGGTGCAAGTATTTGTTATTTTGTGTGTAGGTAGTGCTAACGAGGTGTTGCGTGGTTCTCCTACTGGATTGATAACCTTGGTTCTTCACTGAGGGAAATACATATCTCTACTATACTGCATCATCCTCTCCTCTTGGAGGAAATCCCGACGCAACTCACAAGTACCAGTCCACCAAAGTCCATACTTGGTTTTCATACATGGATCATATTTTGGATTTCACGGCCTCTTGCCATTTTTCAAAACCTGGGCTCATCATCACTCCCTCATAGTTCATAGGTTCATTGTTGTCTAACAACATGACGTCCAAGACATATTTATTGTACCATTTAGGGCCAGTATGTGTCCTGATCGACCTATGAAGTTTAGTAGAAGCCTGGTTCAATGTTTCATGATCATCATCATTAGCTTCCTCTCTAGCTAGTGTAGACATCACATGAACATCTTTCTGTGATGCGCTACTTACCAAATCAAGAGAAGCCTCGATAACCTCGACAAGCTCTACCTTCCTCCCACTGAGTTCTTTTGAGAGAAACTCCTCTAGAAAGGATCCATTCTTGGCAACAAAGATCTTGCCCTCGGACTTGTGATAGAAAGTAAGCCCAATTGTCTATTTCAGGTATCCTATGAAGACGCATTTTTTTGCTTTGGGTTTGAGCTTATTAGGCTGTAATCTCTTGACATAAGCATCACATCCCCAAAATTTAAGAAATGATAGCTTAGGTTTCTTGCCAAACCAAAATTCATACGGATTGAAGCAATCATGTATTCCATTCCCTTTGTCTAGCGATATTTTACTTGCGCAAGATCCGATAGTCATATCACCATACCTAGGTCAACCTCGTTACTAGCCATATCTCTATACTCATTCTGTAATACAATATCCCCGTGACCACACACATTTTTCACATGCTTGCAAGTTACTTAAGATGCTGTATTACCGAGAGGCCCAAGAGATATCTCTCTATCACATGGAGTGATAAATCCCAATCTTTATCCATGCAACCTTATTGGGGAACATTGCATGGAAAACAAAAAATTTCCTACGCCATGTTGGCCCACCACCCACGTCCATGTGGGTCGCTTCATGCAGGTGGGCCCCACTCTGAAACCTTATAGAACCTTCTTATTACAATACTGAAAAAACTCGAACTTTTTCCGGAACCTTGATAACAACTTTCCATATATGAATCTTTACCTCTAGACTATTCTAGAGCTCCTCGTGATGTCCCGGATCCCATTCAGGACTCCAAACAACCTTTGTACTTTCGAGCATTAATATCTCAATACTACCCTAGCGCTACCAAACGTTAAGCGTGTGACCCTACGGGTTCGAGAATCATGTAGACATGACCAAGACTCCTATCCAGTCAATAACCAATAGCGGGACCTGGATGCCCATATTGATTTCTACATATTCCACAAAGATCTTAATCGATTGAACCACGATGTCAAAGAACCAGTTAATCTCATATACAATTCCCTTTGTCCGGCAATACGTTACTTGCTCGAGATTCGGTTGTTGGTATCTCCATACCTAGTTCAATCTCTTTACCGGAAAGTCTCTTTACTCGTTCTGTAATACTAGATTCCATGACCAAACTCATTAGTCACATGTTTGCAAGCTTCTTGTGATGTTGTATTACCGAGAGAGCCCCGAGATACCTCACCGTCATACGGAGTGACAAATCTCAGTCTTGATCCATGCCAACTCAACATACACCCTTGGAGATACCTACAAAGCATCTTTATAGTCACCCAGTTACGTTGCGATGTTTGATACACACAAGGTACTCCTCCAGTGTCAGTGAGTTGCATGATCTCATGATCATAGGAACAGATACTTGACATGCAGAAAATGATAGCAATAAACTTGATATGATCATACGATACGTTTATAGTTTGGGTCTTGTCCATCACATCATTATCCTAATGATGTGATCCCGTTATCAAATGACAACTCATGTCTATGACTAGGAAACATATACATCTTTGATCAACGAGCTAGCCCGGTAGAGGCTCATTAGGGACATGTTGTTGTCTATGCATCCACACATGTATTTGAGTTTCCAATCAATACAATTATAGCATGGATAATAAACAATTATCATGAAGAATGAAATATAATAATAACCACTTTATTATTGCCTCTAGGGTATATTTACAACAAACCCAACTAGTACCTTCCGACATACCCGAAGAGCACCTTTATGATCACCCAGTTATGAAGTGTTGGTTGATACCCACAAAGCATTCTTCCGGTATTAGGAGTGGCATGTTATCATGGTCTAAGGAATAGATACTTGACATTAAGAATCTATAGCAAATAAACTAAGTGACAAGGTCATATGTTAAGCTTATGATTGGGTCTGTCCATCACATCATTCTCCTAATAATGTGATCTCGTTATTAAATGACAACTCATGTGTATGGTAGGAAACCTTAACCATCTTTAATCAACGAGCCAGTGTAGTAAGGGCTCACTAGGGACATGATGTTTGTTTGTGTATCGACACATGTATTTGAGTTTCCGGTTAAGACAATTATATCATGGATAATAAACACTTAACAAGAACAAGGAAAATATGATAATAACTACTTTATTATTGCCTCTAGGGCATGTTTCCAACAAAGTTTGTCAATTTGAAGATCATTATCCAGCAAATGTTTCTTCAACTTGATAATATGGAAAGAGGGGAAGAGAGGGATTTTATCTCAACTAGATATTTAACGAATATTGTACCAATGAACACCTCTTTTCATTACGCAATATTATAGAGTGTCGGCTACCAAACTGTGAGTGGTGTATTATGTAACCAAGTATCCTTCAAAAATAGTGTAGTAGAATTATCGTCAACCATATAAAACATCCTCTATTAAATAACCCACTCTTTGCTCTCATCAGGCCCTTCCTTTGGAATGGGTACCTTGTTGATCGGTACCTCTGGAAATTCGTACCTGTTATTAGCACCCCCGGAGACCGGACTCAACGGGGGTAAGATTCGTATGTCTTCCTCTGTAGTAAAGGGGCCACCCTTATAGGTAAAAAAGGTGAGTCTGTTGGCTGAGACGTGACTCGAGAGAAAGTCTTGGAATGAAGGTATTTGTTGCACAATAACTGTGGCCACACACCTTCCTTCTTTGTAACAAGCTCATGTAGCCATTTTCTGAGCAATCATGTTTTCTTAATCTCAAGGAGCCCAATGCACATACCACCTTGGTCTTCAGGCCTACACAATATACCCCACTTCGCTAAGCGGTGTTATTTTTCTTAAGTTTGTAATTTTACCAGAATAATATGGATCGATAATAAAGTATTTTTTGCACCCATTTGGTACTTCAAAGAATGAGAGCATGAACATAGGTAGTATAGTGAGTACCAAATTTACTAGGACCAAATATCCATTGCATGACATCAATTTTTCTTTTCAAACATGTCCTCAATGCACCTTCACTCTTTATTTGCATGCTTTCAATAGTGAATAAGTATCCTAGATAGATAAATGGAAGCTTACGAATGTCGTGACCGAAAAGTTGTTTGTAATGATAATCTTCTTCTTTCATGTGTCCGTCCAAAACAAAACAATTCATTTTTGGGATTTTCTTAAACCACAGAAATTGCTCAAACAGTCAAATGACTATTTAATGGACCTGACGTGGGCACCCACCCAATCCATCCAACTTAGCCTTTGCTATGAGGATTGTGAAAGTATCAATAAGAATGTTGAATAGACTTGGCAACATAAAATACTCTATGCAATCTATTTTAGGTATATACGAATGATCAATGTCATCATCGACTTTTACCCCGACACTAACAGCTTGAACAAACTAGCTATTTGCATGTGCATTACAACTAGGGCATAAATATTTTAGGGGTCCAACATCAATCATGTCCCATGTATACCTTATACTCATCATATTACAGATTTTGATAAGATTTAATCCTATATGCCTAAGAAGCTCATCCTCACTTTCTTATTTACCTTAACATGGAAGTTGTCCACATCATCAGATATATCCCACACAACCACCTATCATTTAAATGCACAAGCAGCCATCCACATTATCAAGTGCATGCAACAAATCAACTTTTCACCACATGCATGCCCTCCGAATCATCAAGCGCCCATGTAGCAATTCAACTTTTTTACTTTCTACTACATGCAAAGCCGTTCGTGCCATCGAAGAATATGAAAGCCCTTCACATCATTCATTTTTATTTTTATTTTTCAACATTAAATAATTGAACTTGAATGTCACACTAGTAGAAAAAGGGCCTTATGTTCAACTCTTTAGTGCCGGTTCCAACGGCTAGGTGGGCAGCTCTGATTAGTACCGGTTCATGGCGAACCTTTAGTACCGGTTCGTGCCACGAACTGGTACTACAGAGGTGGTGGCAGGCTTGTGTCAGGCTGCGGCCCCACCATGACCTATAGTACCGGTTCATGCCACGAACCGAGACTAGAAGTTTACCTTTAGTCCCGGTTCATGTAACCAATCGGGACTACAGATATCACTATATATAGTGCTTCTTCTAGCCCAAGCCGAAGCCCTCTGTTTTCCCCCTCTTGCTCGAGCTCCCACCTCCATTTTTGCCAAAATTTTCCAACATTTGAAGGCACCCCATCCATCCAAGTGATCCCAAAGGTTAGCAACTCTGTCCTTTCATCTCTCATTGCTACATTAGCTCTTGTAATGCTCTATAAGTATCGTGATTTGTGGGTTTTTAGTTTGGGAGGAATTATATGTTGTAGTTTATTTGATCTATATGCAATTTGAGGTCAAAATAACTCTTAGTTTGCATATGTAGGTGTGGTTTACTTAGTGCCTTCCCGTCTCCGTCCTAACCACCGTCGATCGCCCGCACCGTTCCGTTGCCGGCACCACCTTCTGGTGAGCCTCTTGTTCTTATCTTTATAATATAAGAAAAAAAATCATGTTTGTGTTATTTAGATATATAGTTACTTGTATAATTATCTTACCCGTACATTTTTTGTTATACATAGTGCCATGGTTTTGATATCCGTCCCCGTCGGCCCTCGTCCGGGTTATGATTCGAATGTGGTATATTCTCTTTTATAACTATTTATTGCATTTTGTGTTTATGACAAATTATGCCCACGAAGTTGACATAGATATTTTTATCTAGGAGGTATGTGAACTGGAAATTCCAACCGACCCTATTATCGAGAGGTTAAATTTAGTTGAAAAAGAAAATGAGTATTTGAAAGAAAGTTGAAAAGAATTGAGGGGGAGAAGATGGAATTGGAGTTGCATGTTGCCGATGTTTTCGATGATCACAAGATCAAGATGGAGAAAATGCGCTTGAAGATTAGAAAGATTATAAAATATACGGTCGATAGTGAGGCTTGGTATCATTATGCTGTTGGATCAATTGTTACCTTAGTTGTGATCTTGGTCACATTTGTTGTTGCATTTAAATGCTTTAGCTAGAGAGTTATTTGTATGTTGTTTTATGAGAATAAGTGTTGTATGAACTTTATGTATGAACTTTATGTATGAACTTTATGTTTGAACTTGTATTAATTTGGTCTATTCGGTGTTGTGTAAATGAAGATGAGCTGGCAATGGATGTACGATGACCGATGCTCTCCCCAGTTCATTAATGGCGTGCATACTTTTCTGCTTGCGGCTGAGGCAAACAAGCGGGCAGATGGTTTTATGCCTTGTCCATGTGCTAAATGTAAGAATGATCTGAATTACTCTAAGTCAAGAACCATTCATGTACACCTGTTTGAGTCCGGTTTCATGCCCCACTATAATGCTTGGACCAAGCACGGAGAAAGAGGGGTTATGATGGAAGACAATGAAGAAGAAGAGGACGATGACAGCTATCCTGACCATGGGTTCCCTGAATACGATGGTACAACAATGGGGGAAGAAGCTGAAGAGGAGGTATCAGATGAGCCCGCTGATGATCTACGTCGGGCCATTGCCGATGCAAAGAGAAACTGCGCAAGTGAAAAGGAGAAGAAGAAGTTGCCGCACATGTTAGAGGATCACAAGAAATTGTTGTACCCGAATTGCGAAGCTGACAAGAAAAATCTAGGCACCACACTAGAATTGGTGCAATGGAAGGCAGAGAATGGTGTATCTGACAAGGGGTTTGGAAAGTTGTTGATAATGTTAAAGAAGATGCTTCCAAAGGACAACGAACTGCCCGAGAGTACGTACGAAGCAAAGAAGGTTGTCTGCCTTCTAGGATTAGAGGTGCAAAAGATACATGCATGCCCTAATGACTGCATCCTCTACCGCGATGAGTAGAAGGATTTGAACGCATGCCCGGTATGCAGTGCATTGCACTATAAGATCAGCCGCGATGACCCTGGCGATGTCGAGGGCGAGCGTCCCAGGAAGAACATTCCTGCCAAGGTGATGTGGTATGATCCTATAATACCACGTTTGAAACGTTTGTTCCAAAACAAAGAGCATGCCAAGTCGATGCGATGGCACAGAGAAGACCGTAAGAAATATGGGAAGTTGAGAGTACCCGCTGATGGGTCGCAATGGAGAAAAATTGAGAGAAAGTATTGGGGGGACTTTGCAAGTGATGCAAGGAACGTATGGTTTAGTCTAAGCGCAGCTGCCATTAATCCTTTTGGGGAGCAGAGCAGCAACCGTAGCACCTGGCATGTGACTCTATGTATGTATAACCTGCCTCCTTGGTTGTGCATGAAGCGGAAGTTCATTATGATGCCAGTGCTCATCCAAGGCCCTAAGCAACCCAGCAACGACGTTGATGTGTACCTAAGGCCATTAGTTGAAGAACTCCTACAGCTGTGGAATGAAAAAGGTGTACGTGCGTGGGATGAGCACAAACAGGAAGAATTTGACCTACATGCGTTGCTATTTGTGACCATCAATGATTGGCCTACTCTTAGTAACCTTTCAGGACAGACAAACAAGGGATACCGCGCATGCACGCACTGTTTGGATGATACCGATAGTATATATTTGGATAATTGTACCAAGAATGTGTACCTGGGACATCGTTGATTTCTTTCGAGCAGGCATCCCGTAAGAAAGAAAGGCAAGCATTTCGAAGGTGAGGCGGATCACCGGACGAAGCCTCGCCACCGTACCGGTGATGATGTACATGATATGGTCAAGGATTTGAAGGTAATCTTTGGAAAGGGTCATGGCGGACAATCTGTTCCGAAAGACACTGACGGACGCGCGCCCATGTGGAAGAACAAATCTATATTTTGGGACCTGCCCTATTGGAAATACCTAGAGATCCGCTCCGCAATCGACGTGATGCACGTGTCGAAGAATCTTTGTGTGACCCTGCTTAGCTTCTTGGGCGTGTATGGGAAGATAAAATATACACCGAAGGCATGGGAGGACCAGCAACGTGTGCACGGAAAGG
The DNA here is from genome assembly GCA_963921465.1 of Triticum timopheevii. Lineage (NCBI taxonomy): Eukaryota > Viridiplantae > Streptophyta > Magnoliopsida > Poales > Poaceae > Triticum > Triticum timopheevii. The sequence goes on along the minus strand of OY997272.1, from coordinate 381,138,102 downwards.
ACGACATACATCAGGGTCATGCCAGCTACGCTCTTACCAAAGAAGAGAAGGAAATATTCTTTGAATGCCTGCTCAGTATGAAGGTACCGTCTGGCTTCTCGTCGAATATAAAGGGAATAATAAATATGGCAGAGAAAAAGTTTCAGAACCTAAAGTCTCATGACTACTACGTGATTATGACGCAGCTGCTTCCGGTTGCATTGAGGGGGCTTCTACCGGAAAACGTGTCCCCACCATAATATGTGTGCATTCCTCAATGCAATCTCTCAGAAGGTAATCGATCCAGAAATCATACCAAGGTTGGAGAATGATTTGGTGAATGTCTTGTCAGTTTTGAGTTGGTGTTCCCACCATCCTTCTTCAATATCATGACGCATGTCCTAGTTCACCTATGTGAAGAGATTGCCGTTCTGGGTCCTGTATTTCTACACAATATGTTCCCCTTTGAGAGGTTTATGGGAGTCTTGAAGAAATATGTTCATAACCATCCTAGGCCAGAGGGAGCATCTCCAAGGGCCACGAAAATGAGGTCAAAGAGTTTTGTGTTGACTTTATTCCTGACCTTAAGCCAATTGGTGTTCCTGAATCGCGGCATAAGGACGGACTGGGTGGAAATGGCATGCTAGGACCGGATCAAATAATATGTATGGACGGAGCAGTCTGAAGACTGGATTACATGTGAACAAACAAGGACTTTCGCATGTTGGTTGTAGACACGTGTCATGCATGATGCTGATATTGAAGATGACATGTACTTGCTGTCTCGGTTACCATCTTCGAATATAATGACTTTCAAAGTGTACGAGATAAATGGGAATACATTTTACACGATCGTCCAAGATAAAAAGAGCACCAACCAAAACAGTGGTGTCTGCTTTGATGCAGCAATCAGTAGGGGAAAGGACACATATTATGGTTACATAGAGGAGATATGGGAACTTGACTATGGACCTGATTTGAAGGTTCCTTTGTTTCGGTGCAAATGGGTCAATATGACAGGAGGCGGCGTAAAGGAAGACCCGCGGTATGGAATGACAATAGTGGACCTCAACAATCTTGCGTACGCAAACGAACCATTTGTCCTAGCCAATGATGTGGTGCATGTTTTCTATGTGAAGGACATGTCTACCAAGCCGAGAAAAAGAAAAGATAAGGAAGTGAATATATCATACGATGAGCCAAAGCGCCACATAGTTCTTTCAGGGAAAAGAAACATCGTGGGAGTTGATGACAAGACAGACATGTCAAAAGATTACGAAAAGTTTGATGAAATTGCTCCCTTCAGAGTGAATATTGACCCGAGCATCCAGTTAAATGATGAAGATTGTCCATGGTTACGACGCAAAGGGACATACGCAAAGAAAAAGTTTCACACCCAAAGACAGTAGGGAATCTTTGTAATAGTTAGGGTGCTTATGTGTTTTGCATTTGAAACGTGTACTTTTGTGCTTCGGACAAACGTGCCCAAACTATAGTGATTCACACAAATTTCAAATAATTCAAATTTAAACTATTCAAATTTGAAAACTGCTAGCACTAACAGAAAGTTTGTAAGTTTTTGTACCTAAAGCAAAAATATTCACAAAGAAATTTTAAATACAGCAAAAAAACAACTCAGAAATAAATAAAAGAAAATAAATCAAGGAGAAAAGAAAAGAACAAATTAAAAAAAGCCTGCCTACTGGGCCACAGCGGCTTGCATACGACTAGAAACCCAACTTGTAGTTGGGCCAGGATGCAGGCCCACTAGACCAGTAGGACTAATAGGACAGAGTAGGAGAGGTAGGCCTAGAAGGCCTACTTAGAGAGGAGCTCGACATGGTAGCCGCGGCGGGGCTTATAAACCAGTGCGTGCTCCTCTCAACTAGCAAGATGGGACTAAACATTGTGCATCGCGGGTGGCAGCGCACCCCCTTTAGTACCGGGTCATGGCTGCAACCAGTACTAAAGGGGGGGCTGAGGGAGTCCTGGATTAGGGGGTATCCGGACAGCCGGACTGTGTACAACGTCCAGACTATTAAAGCGTGAAGATACAAGAATCAAGACTTCGGCCCGTGTCCGGATGGGACTTTCCTTGGCGTGGAAGGCAAGCTTGGCGATCCAGATATTATATTTCCTTCCTTGTAACCGACTCCATGTAAACCCTAGCCCTCTCTGGTGTCTATATAAACCGGAGAGGTTGGTCCTTAGAAGGCCGATCACAATTACATTCATACCATCGTAGGCTAGCTTTTAGGGTTTAGCCTCTACGATCTCGTGGTAGATCTACTCTTGTACTACCCATATCATCAATATTAATCAAGCAGGAAGTAGGGTTTTACCTCCATCGAGAGGGCCCGAACCTGGGTAAACATCTGTGTCCCCTGCTTCCTGCTACCATCAGCCTTGACGCACAGATCGGGACCCCCTACCCGGGATCCGCCGGTTTTGACACCGACATTGGTGCTTTCATTGAGAGTTCCTCTGTGTCATCGCTGTCAGGCTCGATGGCTCCTTCAATCGTCATCAACGACGCTATCCAGGGTGAGACATTCCTCCCCGGACAGATCTTCGTGTTCAGCGGCTTCGCGTTGCGGGCCAATTCGCTTGGCCACCTAGAGCAGATCGATAGCTATGCCCCGGCCATCAAATCAGGTTCGGAAACCTGAACTACACGGCGGATATCCGCGGAGACTTGATCTTCGACGGATTCGGGCTAGCGCCAGAAGCGCCGAACAGTCACGATGAGCACGGCTTAGACCTGCCGTCAGACTTTGCTCGGGTATCACCCCGGATGAAGCCTCGGATCTAAATCCGGGGCAGGTTGCTTCGCCTAAGGACGGAGGGCTGGACCCCGCCCCGCAGGCTGTCCCCTCATCAGCGATGGAGCCGAGCACATGTCTCACCTCTTAGGGAGCCTGTGACTCCGGACCCCCGGATTCATATCCGGACGTAGGTTCCAGTCCGCGCGCCTCCGAGCCCGCCGATCCTGGTTGGGCTCCGGTGATGGAGTACACCGCGGCGGACGTCTTTCAGCACTCGCCCTTTGGCGACATGCTGGACTTATTGAAGTCTCTCTCCTTGTCAGGAGACTCTGGGCCAAACTATGTCCGGCTCGAGTGGGAAGCGGACAACGACGGAATTCGTTGCCCACCCACCACCCACTTCATTGCCACGATCGATGATCTAACCGACGTGCTTGACTTCGACTCCGAAGACATCGACGGTATGGAAGACGATGTAGGAAAACTACAGGAGCCACCGCTCACCGGGCGGTGGACGGCCACGTCCTCATACGATATATATATGGTGGACACTCCGAAGGAAACTAATGGCGACGAGGCAACAGAGGACAACCCCTCGGGAAGAAGGTCAAAGAATGGGCGTCGTCGGCGCCGCTCCAAGCCCCGCCATAACAACACCGGCCCCGGAGACGAAAATAATCCGGATGGCGCCGAAGAAGAATATGACCCTGACCAGCCCACCTTCAAGCAGGCCGAACAGGAAGATGAGCAGGTCAGCCCAGAAGAACAGGCGACAGACGCATACCCGGAGGAGGACAACTACATGCCCCCCTCCGAAGACAAGATCAGCCTCGGCGACGACGAATTCGGCGTGCCTGAGGATCCCGTGGAACAGGAACGCTTCAAGCACAGGCTTATAGCCACCGCGAGGAGCCTGAAGAAGAAGCAACAGCAACTCCAAGCTGATCAAGACCTGCTCACAGATAGATGAAATGAAGTCCTGGCAGCCGAGGAATATGGACTCGAACGCCAAACGGCTGACCGGCCACCTCGTGGCCGGGATAAAATGGGATACCAGCCCGGATACCAACCCGCACCCCCACGCCGATACAATACGGCTCAGGGCAACAGGCACGACCTGCAAGATATTATGGAAAATAAAGCAGGAATGCCAATATCGATCTATGGATCGAGGGGGCGCGCCCCAGCTCGCGACGATGACTGTCGCGCCGGATACATCATCAACAAGTCCGGCCGGGCCGAACATAGCAACCCAGAACAATCCAACCTGCGTAGCCACATAGCCCGGCACAGAGGCGCCGCACACCCCCTCTGCTTCACTAACGAAGTAATGGATCATGAATTCCTAGAAGGATTCAAACCCGTAAACATCGAATCATACGATGGCACAATAGACCCCGCGGTATGGATCGAAGATTTCCTTCTCCACATTCACATTGCCCGCAGAGATGATCTACATGCCATCAAGTATCTCCCCCTTAAGCTCAAAGGACCAGCCCGGCACTGGTTAAACAGCCTGCCAGCAAATTCTATTAGCAGTTGGGAAAACCTGGAAGATGCATTCCTTGACAACTTCCAGGGCACATATGTGCGACCACCGGACGCTGATGACCTAAGCCACATTACTCAACAGCCCGGAGAGTCAGCCCGGAAATTCTGGACTCGGCTCCTCACTAAAAAGAACCAAATAGTCGACTGTTCGGACGCCGAAGCCCTGGCGGCTTTTAAGCATAATATCCATGACGAGTGGCTCGCTCGACACCTCGGCCAGGAAAAACCCAAGTCTATGGCAGCTCTCACAACCCTAATGACCCGTTTTTTGTGCGGGTGAGGATAGCTGGTTGGCTCGCAGCGGCACCACGCCACATTCCGGCACTTCGGAGGGCTGCGATGCTAACGGAAAGCCACGACGCAACAGACATAAGAGACGGAACAACAGCGACAGCACTGAAGACACGGCAGTCAACGCCGGATTCAGCGGACCTAAGTCCGGACAGCGGAAAAATCCGTTCAAAAATAATAATCAGGGACCGTCCAGTCTGGACCGCATACTAGAGCGCTCGTGCCAAATTCATGGCACACCGGACAAACCAGCCAACCACACCAATAGAGACTACTGGTGTTCAAACAGGCCGGCAAGATAAACGCCGAAAACAAGGACAAGGGGCTGCACAGCGACAATGACGATGAGCCCCGGTGTCCGAATACGGGGGACAAAAGAAATTTCCCCCCAGATGAAAATGGTCAACATGATCTATGCCACCCACATCCCCAAGCGGGAACGGAAGCGGGCACTACGGGACGTCTATGCGATGGAGCCAGTCGCCCCCAAGTTCAATCCATGGTCAGCTTGTCCGATCACCTTTGACCGTAGGGATCACCCTACCAGCATCCGTCACGGCGGCTCAGCCGCATTGGTCTTAGACCCAATCATCGACGGATTCCACCTCACGCGTGTCCTTATGGATGGCGGCAGCAACTTGAACCTGCTTTATCAGGACATAGTGCGCAAGATGGGCATTGATCCTTCAAGGATCAAACCCCCTAAAACTACCTTTAAAGGTGTTATTCCCGGAGTAGAGGCCCACTGCACGGGCTCTATAACATTGGAAGTGGTCTTCGGATCCCCAGACAACTTCAGGAGCGAAGAGCTAATCTTCGACATCGTCCCTTTCCGCAGTGGCTACCACGCACTGCTTGGACGAACCGCATTCGCTAGATTCAATGCAGTACCACATTATGCATATATCAAGCTCAAGATGTCGAGACCGCGCGAGGTCATCACTGTCAACGGAAATATGGACCGCTCCCATCGAATAGAAGAGCATACGGCAGCCCTCGCGGCAGAAGTACAATGCGGCCAGGGGCGGAGACAGGGGGGCGAGCAGGGGCCAGACCCCCCCCCCCCAATCGTTCGCACCCCCCAAGCGATCAGCTATATTCGTAGTAGTACTAATGGATGGTTAATTGCTAATCAGTATGTACTTAAGGCCCAGGCCCATAGATCCTTTCCGCCGTGTACACCCAGCCCAAAAATAGCTCATTATGGTCTCGTGTAAGCCTAGAAAGCCCGTTCTGCGTAACCTAGACGCTAATTACCACTAACCTAGTAGACGCTAATCGATCGATTGATTCCGCCGCTGCGTCTCTGCTTGCCGCCACGGCAGCCGCAAGCGAACCAGGATACTGCCGCGGTGCTATCCAGCCTTCCTATTTTAATCTTGCCGAAGTATTGTCCATTGGAGTCCCCTGGTGATCATATTTAATCAAATACTCCAGCCCGCTTTTGGTCTTTGAGCACGCCAATGTAAAGGTAGCTGCTATACATACAAGTCTTATTTCATCTGGATATCAATCTACTAGTCTTGATTAATTGGAGCACTACATACAAGGTCTAATTAATTAGTATACCATGATGTATAATTCTCAAACTATTTGATATATTTTCTCATAGTTTTGTTCGATTTAGTTTGCAATTATAGAGGTATAATTATTCTAAAGGTTTTTCATCCGACGTCCCGAATTATTTAATTTTGGTGGTATTTTCAAATTTTGTACTATGCTTTGCCGAGACGGGCCGAATGCACGACATGCGCTGCATGTGAGCCAAAGCGGCAACATGTTGTTTCGGCATGCACATCCTCAACAGCTAGGCCGATTGCACATTGAAAATTGGGTCGCGCCAAGCGCCATATTAAGGTTTAGTGCCGCAAGTATTCTCTGTTTTTTTAGATATGACCAATGTATTCTTCGCCCCCCTCATACTAAAATCCTGGCTCCGCCCCTGAATGCGGCCTCCTCCGACAAACCAATCCGGCGATAACTTCGAGCAATGTCAAACGAGTCCGCAGCACCCCACAACAGGATTATCATGAATGTCAAGATCGTGATTAGCAGTCCGGCCTCCGCTCAAGCCCCTCCAAAGTAGCATTCGTGCCACGCGTACACAATTACGCACTCAAGATACCTTGGGCATAGGCGGAGGCGCATCAACGACTCAGTTGATAATGTGGGTAACCGCTAAAAACCTTCATACTCTTTCCCTATTACCTTTCATGACACTGCGTTAGTGCAGCATCCTCAGAAGAGCCGAATTGCCGGACTCATAGGGGAGAGACATCCAAGGAGGCAACAGACGTACAGAATAGAAGAAAACCCAGGTGGAATCTATTCATGATCATTATACCTGCTTTATCTACCTGTACACAGACTGCCCCTGGATAGGACATGTCAAATAGTCCTATTTATCTCCGCTTAATGCATCGGTTGTAAACATACGCTTAAACGTATTTTTCGTCAATGGGAGATTATATAGAACGTCGGCTTATTATTCTTATTGGAACATTCTTTCTCCTATAAATGTTTATTTGGTTTTGCATCCGTACACCTTGGTACGGTCAGTTTGCTAGGGGCTTCTCATGGCGCCCCGTAATATGGCAAATAAAAGTCCGACCACTTTCAATAGTGCGGCACCCCAAACTTATAGCACTATATGCATCAGCTCCGAATCATGTCTTGGGTCTATAGTTGGGATATCCCGGCTCCCTTGTTTTGGTGCCTTACGTTCCGTTATATCGGCTAAGGTAGCGCAGGGAGAACTACTGCGATTGTGTCCCGGTTCTTCCAGACGAGCACCTCAGTAGAGAAAGCCAAAAACTAACCGGCATGATGTGGCGAGAGCTGGTCGTTGTTCGAGAGGTACTAAAATCCTTAAAAAAGTCTGCTTTAGGCGATAAATCAGCATCGTCCGATCTAGGCGTATATAGCGCCCCAATTCAGCCTTCCGGATTATAGGGGCTTCGCCAAAATTTAAAATTGTAGACTTCTATGGCTAAGTGAAAGTTATAAAGCCGCATAGTCTGATTGCCTCGTTCGCTGCGTCGGGCACCTCCTTAAGGGACCAAACAATTGGATAAAGAGTGTCCGGGTTTTCCATGAACACCCCAGCACTAGTCACGTGGGGGCGGAAGCAGACGACTGGCCTACTTTCAGGATTTTATAAACAGCCGCACAGAAGGTAATATTTTAAATAACAAAAGCGCTACATAGCGCAAGTAACTTCGACCTTAAAATACAAATAAGATAGAAGTGAATTCATTCAAAAATGGTGTCCTTGGTACATTCATCAGCGACAAGACGAGCACCCTTCATAACGCCATCATAGTACAGCTCGGGATGGCGATGCGCCTTGCCCTCCGGTGGCCCGTCCTTGACCAGCTTCTCCACATCCATCTTGCCCCAATGCACTTTGACGCGGGCAAGGGCCTGGCGGGCACCCTCGATGCACATGGATCGCTTGATCACCTCAAGCCGCGGGTAGGCATCCACCATCCGCTTGATCAGGCCGAAGTAGCTACTGGGCATGAGCTCACCAAGCCACATCCGGACTATCAAACCTTTCATAGCCAGTTCGGCCGCCCTGTGGAGTTCGACCAACTGCTTTAGTTGGTCACTCAGAGGCATCGGGTGTTCGGCCCCAGCATATTGGGACCAGAATAGCTTCTCCGTTGAGTTCCCCTCCTGGGCATGGTAGAACTCCGCAGCGTCTAATATGCTGCGTGGCAGATCTGCGAATGCCCCTGGAGAGCTCCAAATTTGAGTAAGTAAAAGAAACGCCTCCTCCACATGTTTGCTTTGCATAAAGAACTTCTTACCCGCTGCTATCTTCTTGGCCTCCTGGATCTCCTGCTGTGCTTTCTCGGCTTCGGCCTTGGCGTCTTTTAAGCTCATAAGGGCCTTCGCAAGCTCGGCCTCTTTCGCCTTCAGATCATGCTCCACGGACTCGCATTTCTTGCCGAGGTCCTGGAGCTCTCTCTATACCTCACCTACCCTAGCACTTTGCTTTTCGCGCTCCATACACTCCGAGGCCGCCTTTTCTTTGGCCTCGGATAGCGCCTTCTTCAGGGATGCCACTTCGGTGGTGGACCTTGTTACACAGTCATGACACTCAGGCGTTAGACTCGTCAATTCTTAGTATCCTCACATGCATAAGAGAGGGAATCACTTACCCTTGTTCTGTTTGAGCTGCTTCTTCGTGAGGTCCAGCTCTCCCTGCGCCTGCTCCAGGTCCCGTTTCAGTTCGGCAACCTCGGCAGTACGGGCAGCAGGAGCAAGCAGCACAGCCTGCTTATTCACAACATTACTTATCATTAAACTCCTGCGGATTATCATGGACCCTCCGTTTGGCTTTTCCTTCCGAACACCAAACAGAGTACCAGGGGCTACTGCCTATCGGGTGGTAATGTTGCACATATTTATTACTTACCTCGAAGCCTGTTAAGAGGCTGGTGCAAGCTTCGGTTAGTCCGCTCTTGGCGGAAGAAACCTTCTGAATCACCGTACTCATAAGGGTACGGTGCCCCTCATCTAGGGAAGCGCCGCAAAGAGCTTCCAGTAGACCGTCCGGTGCCTCATGCGCAACGGAAGTCCGCGACACAGACGGCTCGCCCTCCCTAGCGAGGGGTCGCCCGCCTGAGTCCGGAACCATCGAAGGTTCCGGAATTGTGTTCGGCTGAGAGCTTGGCTGGCCATGGCTCTCATCGACTCGATCCGCGGGGATCTTGAACCCCGCGTGTCCGACGTCTGGGACCCCGCCTCGGGGCGTCTCCAGAGTCACCTCCCCCCGCTCCGGGAGCCTTCGGGACAACATCTCCGTGTTGTCCGCGTGTTGGGGAGTAGTGCCTGTCGGAAGCGAATTGATCTCCGAATCACTCAGGGACCCAGAGGAAGACACTTTGGGGAGATCCCTGGCCGGACTGAACATATATTCGGCATTATCAAACATGAAAACTATGAAGTGAAATCATGATAAAATGCGGACACTTACGATCGCACTAGGGGCTTCCCCCTGGGCAGCCACCCCTCCTCACTATGAGCGGCCGTGGCGGAATAGTCCGGAAGGGGCACCTTCCCCTTCTTGGACGCCCCAGCCTCCCCCTCCGGGGCGGCTTTTCTTTTCTTCCCCTCCCTAGTCCAGGGAGGTGGAATTTCTTCTTGATTCGCCCCGCCTCCGCGGGAGGAATCTGTCTCGTCGTCATCCGACGACAGGGGTATGACGGCCTTGCGCCGGGGGCCTTTTCCGGCCCCCTGGTCCGCCTCCCCGGACCTCTCATCCTTTCCAGATGGGGCGTCTTCTTCTTCTTCCTCCTCCCCTTCGTGGGAGGAGTCCGCCTCGTCGTCCTCGGACGAGGCTTCCGGCACAACCTTACGCCGGAGACCCTTTCGGATCCCCGGGGCCTTCTTCTCGGCCTTCTTCTCCGGCACCTTGTACGGTGCTGGGACCAGCATCTCCGTCAGGAGAGCATCTGCTAGGACTTCTGGCAGCGGAGCCAAGCAGTAAACCTGCTCCGCTGTCTCCACATAATCCTGAAGCAAATATACACAACTACTTAAGGCACTCCCATGAATATATTGGGGAGAACTAGGTCGGGAGTCAGTTTGAGAACTCACCGGCCTGGGAGCCCGCGCGGCATGAAGCCCGCGGTCCTCGGATGTGGGAGGAGGCACTTCGGAGGCCTTGAACAGCACCTTCCACGCGCCTTTGTGCGTCATGTCGTAGAGCCTCTGGAGCGTCTGGTGCTCGGTTGGGACGAACTCCCACAGATTGACCGCCCGCCTATGGTAGGGCAGGATCTGGCGAACGAGCATAACCTGGATCACGTTGACAAGCTTGATGTTCTTGTCCTTCATGATTTTGACGCATGTTTGGAGTCCATCCAGCTCCGTGGAATCGCCCCAGGACAGGTCCTTCTTCTCCCAGGAAGTGAGCCGCATGGGGGCTCCGGATCGGAACTCGGGGGCCACTGCCCAGTCGGCGCCACGCGGCTCGGTGATGTAGAACCACCCTGATTGCCATCCTTTTACGGTCTCCGCAAAGGAGCCGTCGAGCCATGTGACGTTGGGCATTCTGCCCACCATGGCCCCTCTGCACTCCGCCTGTTGGCCGCTTACCACCTTCGGCTTCACGCAGAAAGTTTGCAGCCATAGGCCGAAGTGAGGCCAGATGCAGAGGAAGGCCTCGCACACGACGATGAATACCGAGATGTTGAGGACGAAATTCGGGGCTAGATCATGGAAATATAGCCCGTAGTAGAACATGAGCCCGCGGACGAAGGGATGGGTGGAAATCCCAGTCCACGGACGAAGTGGGCGACGAATACGACCCTCTCGTGGGGTCCTGGGGTCGGAATTACCTGCCCGGCGTCTGGTAGACGGTGCGTTATGTCCGCGGCCAGGTATCCGGCCACCCGAAGATTTGCGATGTGCTTCTCCTTGACGGTGGAAGCCACCCACTTGCCTCCTGCTCCGTACATGTTTAGCTGTGCGGGGAAGACTTCGGCTTGGGCGCTGGAGCTCGAGGGGGCAAGAGTGGGCAAAGGAGGAAGAAGGCGTGGGTGCAAATGGTGGAATCTTATCCCTTTATAGAGGCATCGGAAGCGGTGCGCCTCCCCACTTGCCCGTTGGGAATCGCATGTTTCCCAAGCGCCACGGTTAATGGCGTGGTGAGATTACCCATACCCGTATTGATGAGAATCCCGTAATAAGGGGACACGATCTCTGCTCTGACATGACGTGTCACGGAAACTGCCTCGTAATATGCGTTGTAGCTGGTTGTGGGGAAACGGTTTGAATAATGGATCCGATCATAATAACGTGTCACATCATCAGAAAAAGTTGTCAGCAGATTGCATTTGTGAAATATCATTCTCTCTACGGTGGTATGCGAAGATCATTTTTCAGATCCGAACATGATTTGAGTGTTCGATAATTACTTTGGAGTATTCAGAGGAGGAACCCGCCTTGCAATGTCGAAGACAATACTGCACGTCGGACTCGTCGTCATTGAAGCCTGGTTCAGGGGCCTGGATTAGGGGGTATCCGGACAGCCGGACTGTGTACAACATCCGGACTATTTAAGCGTGAAGATACAAGACTCAAGACTTTGGCCCGTGTCCGGATGGGACTTTCCTTGGCGTGGAAGGCAAGCTTGGCGATCCGGATATTATATTTCCTTCCTTGTAACCGACTCCATGTAAACCCTAGCCCTTTCCGGTGTCTATATAAACCAGAGAGGTTGGTCCTTAGAAGGCCGATCACAATTACATTCATACCATCATAGGCTAGCTTTTAGGGTTTAGCCTCTACGATCTTGTGGTAGATCTACTCTTGTACTACCCATATCATCAATATTAATCAAGCAGGAAGTAGGGTTTTACCTTCATCGAGAGTGCCCGAACCTGGGTAAACATCTGTGTCCCTTGCTTCCTGCTACCATCAGCCTTGACGCACAGATTGGGACCCCCTACCCGAGATCCGCCGGTTTTGACACCGACAGGGGCCTTTAGTACCGCTTGGAGCCACAACCCGGTACTAAAGGGGTGCGCCTTCCCGCCGCTTGGCCTGGCCAAAACAGGCCTTTAGTATCGGTTGCTGCCTCCAACCGGTACTGAAGGTGCCTCCTATATAAGCAACCCTTCAAAAAATTTCAGTTCCTCATCTCCACTTCTCTGCTCTGCTTCGACATCACCGCTGCCCCGTCTTGTGCTGTCGCCCGTCGTCATCCCCGCCGCGTGTCGTCACCGTCGCCACCCCTGCCACCGTCGCCCCCGTCCCCGTCGTCGCCGCCTCGCCGCCGCCCCATCGCCACCCGTCGCCGTCACGCCGCCGCCCCGTCGCCATCCCCGCCGCCCTGTCACCCCGATGAGCTTCTGTGCCCCGGCAGCCATGGCTACACACACGCATGGGCGCGCGCGCACACACACACACACATAGTAATTTTAGTTATAGAAATTTTAGCTATATATAGAAATGCTAGAATTTTTATATATTGGAATGTTTATAGAGAAATGTTAGTTATATATATAGAAACATTAGAAATTTTTCTGTTTTTTAGTTATAGAAATGTTAGTAATTTTTATGTTTTTTAGTTATAGAAATGTTAGAAATTTTTCTATTTTTTAGTTATAGAAATGTTAGTTATATAGAAATGTTAGAAATTTTAGAAATGTTAGTTTTAGTTAGATGAATTAGCTAAATCACAATCCAAACATTTAAAATGTTACATTTAAATTTCAATATAGTATTTGTTCTCGACGTCAACAATGCCCGGCCCGCATCCTCGGCGTCGACCCGTTCGCAACGACGTCCTGCTTCAGAGGAGCCATGTCCGTGACTGGGCTCCGCTGGGCTGGCACTGTGAGGTGCTACCTTCATGGGCGCGCCGCTTGGTGAGGAACCCGACCCTGGGTCCTGTCGTCGACCCGGAGCTCATATGGTGGCGTTCGCATGGGCCACTTTCGGTGCGGAGGGATTCGGCCCCGCCGGAGGTGGTACATCGCCGTGTCAGGGAGGAGGACGAGCACGTCCACCGCTACATGGCTGATATGGATGTCACGTTCTCCTATACCTGGCAGGTTCTTCGGGGATCTCACTCGAGCAATGATCATGTGGTGGTTCCTTCTCTTTGGGTGTCCACCGCCCGTGCCTCAGGAACCGCGAGTGAACTAGATAATTCGATAGTATTCGATCTATATTAGCTAGCACTAGTGATGTATTCGATAATATTCGAGATGATGTGTATTCGAGATTATATATATTATTCGATAATATTCGAGACGATGATGTATTCAAGATTATATTCGATGATGCATATTAATTATCTACTATGATTCAGTTTTTTCTTTCGAGATGCATATATATTATCTACTATTATTTGAGATGCATATCAATTATCTACTACTATTTAAGATGCGTACTAAATTGTTTTATATTTCTTCTAGATTAGTTAAATAAAAGCTATGGCGGACAATACCGGCAGAGACGAAGGAGAAGAGGCTATGTTCGATCTCATACGCTCCATGAGCCGGCCAGATGACGATCTGAATGAAGAAGATGACGGCTCCCAACATCTGAACAATACCGGTGAGGATGATATGATATTCGATCAAGACGATCAAATTGATGAAGTGCAGAACTATGATGATGATCTTGAAATAGCAAATACCGGCGAGGTACATCTTTATAGAAGCAGTCATCTAGTGATCATCACGTGTTTTTAAATGATTTTGTGTGTATATATATATATTAACTAATCGAGATCCTTCTTCTTTCAGGCCTCCAGATCGAGCAAATCATCTGCAGGGAGAGTGCGAGGCCCGGCCAAAAAGTTGAAGGAAGGCATAAAGTACAACATCGATGCCATCAAAGATAATGGCGAACCAAGCGAGCCTAGGAAGAATGCGGACAAGTTCGTTCATCGGTGTGGAGTTCTTGTGAAGGACCAACTCCCGATCTCCATTCAAGAATGGAAAAAGCCAGCAAAACCACGTCCAGATCTTACTTTTGTTGACAATAGAGCCAAAAAACTGCTTTGGGAAGCTCTCATTTCACATTTCATGCTACCAGATCATTTCACAGCTGAAGATGTGGAGAAAGTCAAGAACGCTGCTCTTAGGAAGAAAACTATATGGGCTGCGTACGTCAAAGGAGGAAAGAAGACTCCGGAATTCACGGGAACACTGGAGAAGCAAAAAGATCACTAGGAAGATTTCATGAAATTCAAGGAATCGGAACTAGCTAAGGAACGGTCGAGAATAAACACGATCAATGCCGCGAAAAAGGAGCAGTTCCATAGGCTAGGGCCAGGTGGCTACGCGGTGGCCCAACCTAAGTGGGATAAGTCTGAGGAAGAGATGCAGGCTGCAGGGGTTGTTCCAATTACATTGAGCTGGCCCCCCAGGTGCAGGACTTGGTTCTATGCACATGGGGGCGTTGGACCCAAAGACAGGCCAGGTTTTGAAGAAGGCAAGTCTTAAAGGAGTTGAGGACAAAATACTTGTTGCAATAGAAGAGGCTTGGACGGGGGTGTTCACGCCCAACAGAGAGAATGACGAGCTTACGCGCGCCCTGGGAAATCCTGAACACCCGGGAAGAACACGAGGCGTAGGCATTGTTCCGTGGTATGAGGGGTTTTCAGACTGGAATGCCAACTAAAGAAGTCGTGCCATAAGGAAGATGGAGGAGGAGAAGAAAAGGAAGCTGGAGGAGGAGCAGAGGAAGCAGGAAGTAGAACGGCTTAAAGGCCTAGAACTTTCGCACGTGGAGTTGGCAAGCCTATTGCAGAGGCAGCAGTAGCAGATTGATGAAATCACCAGCCAGGGAAGGGGGTCTTTGCAGCGGCAGGAGGTAGCGGATTCGGCATTGGATAGCACCGTCCCATCCATGCCGAGAAGCAGCATGGGCTCCGCACCGGGCCATGAGGCACTGCTGGATACATACCATGTGGATGACATCACTGAGAACACTAATTTTGAGCTACATACATTAGTGAAGAACATATCCATCAAGGTGGCGGACGGCGTTGCTTATACAACCCCCCCTTAAGCAACCTTCTATTGCAATCCGATTCCGGCTGGCTATGCTCGTGTCGGGGTGGATGAAGTGGTGGCAGAATATAGGGGGCTACAGCTTGACATTCCTGGATGTGAGGACGAGCGCACACTGGGAGAGGCATTACTATCGTTCTATGGAGAAAGGATTGCATGGTCTTTCCCAGGCCACCAACACCGCGTCAGCCGGCTCCTCCTCCAAGTCCGCCACCGCATCAGCAGTCGACTCCAGATCCTCCAAGTCAGGCACCGCCTTTGCAGACTCCTGCTCCTCCAAGTCCGCCAACGTGTGAGGCCACTCCTCCTCCTCCAAGTCCGACACCACGCGAGCCCACTCTTCCTCCTCCAAGTCATTTGTCTTGTACTTCCTTACCACTTCGGGTGAGTCACACTGTCTTGTACTACAAATTCTTTTTTTTACTAGCTAGATGTTAATTAATAAGTGTATAGGGTTTAGGGTAGTTGATGAGTGTTATGCACATGACCGCTTAACTTTTATACATGCAAACGTGTGCGCATGTAGTTATCACTGGATCTTGTTAATCATTCGAGTTGAAGATGCTGAAGTTGAAGTTCTGGACTCGCTACTTAAACCACCCGAGGAGTACGAAATCGTGAAGGGGATAGTCAACAGGTAATTTAGACCATCATCAAACTATATGTCGGCCTCTTTAGTTCGTCATTTCCTGATATCAACTAATAAATAACTCCTTTATTCATTTTCTTTGCCGGCTGGCAGGGCTTGGCAAAAGTTCAGGAAAGTGGTTCCAGGCGAATGGAAAGAAAAGTTGTATTGGTTTCGACCCAAGGTATAATTAATTAAGTAGTACTAGCTAGCTACCATCTCTTTAATTCTAGTTTCAATATACCATTAGTTATCATGCTTGATAATTATTATCTGATTGAATTATATTCTCGTAAAGTGCATGAAGCAGTTGTCGGGGAATGATCTATGTGCATACTACGTTTGCGAGAACATTCGCATGATGGCGTCCGAAAGGAGCAGAGATGATAGACAGCAATGGGTACGTTGTCAGTGCACTATTCACAATTTTTACATCATTATCGATATCTAATATATATATATATACACAACTAATACATGCATATTTGATCTCCTTCTTTAAAGTTTCAGGACATGCGGGAGAAGCTCCTACCAGCGGATCGCGTACGAGCACTTCAAGAAGAAATAGCGGGATTTTTGCTTGACCAGGTCATAGATCCCAATGGAGAATTTCATTACCCGCTACCACTGGAGTAATGCCTCCATGTAGGAGAAACTATATATATATACCAAATTGTATATATATCTCTACTCCTAATGGAGCAGTTGGTGAATAGTCTCCACGGTTTATTTTCGCTGGGTTTTTTTCGTCTCCTCCCACCACCCCCTCCCATCTTGGTCCATCAGTTTATTTTTATCTCCACTCTTTATTACAATCAGGACTTTCCTAACGTATAACAAATCACGGATCTAACTTCCTTAAATTATTCATATCAATCGATTCCTTTTATTGGTTCAATTTGTCTTATGAAACAAATAACAAAATTTTAAGAAACAAATAATAGATTTGAATCTAACTTTCCTAACTTATCTAAATCAATCGATTTCTCTCATTAGTGAAATTTGTTTTAGGAAACAAATAACAGACACGTCACAAACTTTCCTCCCAATAAATAGTTTTTTAACATTTGCAAACTTTCCTAATCAGACACGTCACAAACAGGCAGGTACTGATATCATGTTACCAAACAATAAAACCCCATTTGCATAGAAATCAGTTCAAAATCCTAACTTTCCTAAATTTTTACCTTTCCTTGATAACATCCAATATTTCCTATGTTTTTCACCTATTGAAGGAAATCACCCCTCCGTCGATATTAGCATCTTTTGGAATGAGATCTCTGGGTTATGATTTTTTTTGCGATTTTTTCCAATTGTGACCTCTCCTTCCGCTCCGGCTCCTTCTCTCATAAACACCTCCACCACAGCCAGCTGACGCCACCCTAGACCTCTTGCCTCTCCACACCTTCTCCGCCACCTCCTCCTCGTACTCCATGACAATCCCTCCGCCACGTTTGTCCACGGCGGTGTCGAGGGCATGGCGCAACAGTGTACCAGTGGTAGAGCAGCGCATAGCAGCAGGAAGAAGCACGTAGCAGGCGAGGCGAGTGGCCGACGGTGAAGGGCAGAGATGCGGCCGGCGTGGTTGAGAGGCGGCCGGCAGAAGATGGTCGCGACAGGAGGCGGCGCGAGGCAGGGGCGCGACAGCGGGGCGAGCGAAGGGATAGGCGGCAGCAGACGGGGCGAGCGCAGCCAGCAAGAGTGTGACGCGCTGCCAGGGTGTGCGCCGCGCGGGGCACAGTGGTGCGGTGGCTGTGGCGAGCGTGATGGCAACGGCGCGCGTGACGGACGCGGTGTGGCACGTGCGTGGGCATGGAGAGCCAGAGAGGGAGTGGCCCCATGGGCGCGGAAGAAGAGATGAAGGCTCGGGCATGGGCGCGCATAGGAGCGGGCATGTGCCACGGGATCAATCCAAGGAGCTCAGTGGCTACCCCTGCAATGGCCATGGCGGACGGCGGTTCTCGGCCATGGTGAAATACCTAATGAGAGCAAACGAGAGGGGAAACTGGGAAAAGGCAAGAGGAGATCACGGCGGTGTCAATGGCACCCTAGGGGAAGACAGGGGAGCTCGGGGCGGCGCGGATCGAACGGCAATGTCGCGGTGGCCGAAGGTTGAGGAAGACGACAACGACGTCAATCTGGGGGTGCTGGACTTGATCTCGTTGGCGTAGACGAAGTAGCAGAGGCATTCGGAGCTCCTCGACAAGCTCCTAGCCAGGAGGGAGGGCAGTGGTCGTGTGGACGGGGTCGGTCATGGTGGCCGTGGCATCTGAATTCGCCCAGATCACCGGGATCGAGCGAGCGAGGAGGGGAAGTGGATCTGGGAGGGGGCGTCGAGGATGAGTGAGGCCATGGGGGCAGGGGAGGCAGGGTGTCACCCTTATCCATTCCCCTTTGATGTCGGCGAGGTGGTCGGGCGGGAGCCCGGCTCTGTAGCGACGGGCTCGGGTAACAGGAGAAGACGACCGTGCGGGGACTGGACCACTGGGCCGGTTCGGTGGCAAGGCCCGGGGGTAGGGGGAATCCCCTTTTTCATCGTCCTTTTGGTTTTTAATGTATTCTAATCCGTTTCTCCTTTTTAACACCGTTTTCTATTTATTCTTATATCAACTAAATGGATTTTGTTAATTGTGAAACTATGCACACAATTCGAGCACAATATTTTTAGGTGGCACAAAAAGTTTGGGGCCAAAAGGAAATACATAAAATTAGGTTTATATTTAATTGGTTATTTTAACTACTGTTGGACCTCTTATTAATTTGACAAGATTTAATTTTTGGGTCAAATAATGTTGGGCTCAACATGTTAAAGATCAGTGGAATTTATAGAATATGGTGAACATTTTAGTTTTACTGTTTGACAAAATAATTTATTTGACTTTATTTTAAATTTGAATTGGGCTTTGATTTTTATTAAGTGGCAGTTTGGCTTAGCAAGCCTGATGACATGGCACCATTAGGGGAAGGTCACTGTAGCTAACTACTTGAGGTGTTACATAATCTTTCCATTTCTGAAATTTCATTGTTAAATGATTGGGGAATATATCACACTATCCATTAATTAGTTCAGTCAAGCTCACCACAAGTCCACACATTATTGCCAATTGAGTAAGTCTTATTGGCGGGGAGAATAGGCTATGTGTGTGTGTTAGAGAGAGAGAGGGAGAGAGAGTGAGGAAGAGGGAGGGGAGAGAGTGTGTGTGTGAGGATTTGATGGTAAAAAGGTCACCAATGTCGTAATATTGAACTCTTAAAGTTAATGTGGCCCCGTTGCAACGCACAGGCGTTCTTCTAGTATACATGTGTATGGGTGAATGGTGGTGCGAGAGACATTCGATGTTTTATATATATACATAATTAAATATAATCGGTCCAACAGTAGTTAAAATAACCAATTATATATATATAATCGGTCGTTCTACGAGAAATTCTATTTATATATACAGACACTTCACAAAATAAAAGGATCCGGCTTGCCTGCTCCCTCCCCATGCTTCTATCCGTGCTCCTATTTCATCCTACGGCTGTCTTTTTTTCCTTTTTTGTTCCTAATCTAATCATCTCCCCCCTGATTTTAACAGGGTGAACCCGGGCCTTATTTTGTTCCAATCAAATCAAGCAACGTACGCGGGAGTATGGATAGGCGCACGCGTGGGGCTCACGCAAGTCTCGTCCAAAATAAAAAACAACATAAATAAATTAACTTGATATAATCAAAACAAAATCGGTACTTTCCAAAACCATGCCATGCTTTAATTCAATAAAATAAATAAAATCAATTCTTATCAAACTTTCAACTCAATCAAAACTTTCTTTCCCTTCGCCTACCAGTACTCAAATCAAATCAAATCTTACAAAATCCCAAATAAATCGAAACTTCACTTGTCTTTCCCTACCCACACTCAAATAAAACTAGATAACGTCCCGCGCGTTGCTGCGGAAATTTTAGCAATGAACTTTAAAAAAATAAAATTAGAATATATGAGAATAATACTGCACGATATTCAACCTAGAGGTAAATGGAGGGTGGATGCATGTTATATTGTCTGGTGACACTAGTAGAAAACGAAGCTATATTACCGGTTCGTAAGGGCCTTTAGTGCCGGTTGGGCAACCGACACTAACGGGTGGGGACTAAAGGTCTCCCCCTTTAGTCCCGGTTCAGCACGAACCGACACTAAAGGGCCACCACGTGGCAGGAGCCAGGGCCGGGGGCCGGGAGACCTTTAGTACCGGTTTGACATACCAACCGGTACTAAAGGTTTAGGGGGGTTTTGGGTTTATGATTTCTTTTTCCTATAACGTGTACAATATGTAGTATCGTAAAATACCAGCAACTGAAAAAGAATTAAATGTAAAAAACAAAATTAAAGGAAAAAGAAATCATAAACCCAAAACCCCCCTAAACCTTTAGTATCGGTTGGTATGTCAAACCGGTACTAAAGGTCTCTCGGCCCCCGGCCCTGGCTCCTGCCACGTGGTGGCCCTTTAGTGTCGGTTCATGCTGAACCGGGACTAAAGGGGGAGACTTTTAGTCCCCACCCGTTAGTGTCGGTTGCCCAACCGGCACTAAAGGCCCTTACGAACCGGTAATATAGCTTCGTTTTCTACTAGTGTCACCAGACAATATAACATGCATCCACCCTCCATTTACCTCTAGGTTGAATATCGTGCAGAATTATTCTCCTATATTCTAATTTTATTTTTTAAAAGTTCATTGCTAAAATTTCCGCAGCAACGCGCGGGACGTTATCTAGTTTTATTTGAATGCGGGTAGGGGAAGACAAGTGAAGTTTCGATTTATTTGGGATTTTGTAAGATTTGATTTGATTTGAGTACAGGTAGGCGAAGGGAAAGAAAGTTTTGATTGAGTTGAAAGTTTGATAAGAATTGATTTTATTTATTTTATTGAATTAAAGCATGGCATGGTTTTGGAAAGTACCGATTTTGTTTTGATATATCAAGTTAATTTATTTATGTTGTTTTTTATTTTGGACGAGACTTGCTTGAGCCCCACGCGTGCGCCTATCCATACTCCCGCGTACGTTGCTTGATTTGATTGGAACAAAATAAGGCCCGGGTTCACCCAGTTAAAATAAGGGGGGAGATGATTAGATTAGGAACAAAAAAGGAAAAAAAGACAGCCGTAGGATGAAATAGGAGCACGGATAGAAGCATGGGGGGGGGGGGGGGAGCAGGCAAGCCGGATCCTTTTATTTTGTGCAGTGTCTGTTGAGATTGCCAAAAAATACCAAAATAACCAAAAGGAAACCAAAATAGAGAAATTGAGGGGAAAGTCGGGGGAGAAGGTGAAGGAGACGCTAGAACATGAACATGACTCCACCTGTTTCCTTGAAGTAAGTCAAATCCTATATTCACATAGTCTATTCTAAGATAGGGCAATTCACATAGTCTATTCTATAAGAAAGGGCAATTCACTTTATTGTAGACTTTATTGTACATCAAAAAAGAAAGGGCAATTCACTTTATTGTAGACTTTCTTAAATCTATTTTAAAGAAATATAATCATGATTCCACGTGCAATAAAGGATCACATGCCACTTCAGAAAAAAATGATCACATGTCGCAATTCCAGTTTTCTTTGTGGTAATATGTGTCTCACTTATATGATAAGAAACATTATACGAATCACATACATACTGACGTGATAAAACTGAACAAATAGCAAAAAAACTAGCCTTTGCACAAAGAAACACCGGCCAAGAAGTACAACTACGAAGAAGACTGAAGACACCTATGAGCTTGACACCAACGCCGTCACCTGCCTCTGACACCACCACAACATCCATCAAAGGAAAAAATAACGGATCACCTCCACACCCGAGCTCGATGCGGCTCCATCGCTGATATGCAGCTTTGCGGATCTCCAAGGTGACTCTCCATAGATGAAATCATTACCGTTGAACGAATCAGACAGGGGCAACACCCCGGACACGCCATCGAACTCCAGATCTACCAACCCCACATGACTAAGACGCCGGAGGAGGAAATCATACCTGCCATCCACGTTCCACGAACCCAGTACACGATCCACCATCTTACAGATGCCGCCGATGTAGACCACAATTTGCATCTGCTCCTGGACTACCTTCCAAGCTCCGCGCCGGTGCTAGAGCAAACGCTGTCGCAACGACGGTGTTAGAAGGGAGAGAGGGATTGGTGTAATGTTTGTTGTATTGCTTAAGCCTCGTGGGCATATATATAGGAGTACAATGATCTACTTGGAGTACAAGACAAGCCAGAACAAATCCTAGTCTATCTTGTCTTTCCTAACTAAACGTAATACTCAACATCCCCCCGCAGTCACAACGGTAGCGACGCAGACGGTGAGACTGGAGAAGAATCCGAAGGCAAGCCGACGGACACCCCCCACAGTCGTAACGGTCGACGCATCGCGGAAGTCGTGGCTGGAGTAGAAACTAACGAGGTTGCTCAAGCAAGGCGGTAGCCCTTTATGCCGTTTGTCGAGGTAGCCGAGAGCATGTGGTGATGGAGCCGTGGTCGAGGTAGCCGTGTGACGAATGCCGTGGTCGATGTCGAGTCGGGGTGGCCGGTGTCGAGGAAGTCGTCGTGGAGCCGCGAGCGCAAGGAGGCGCCGAGTTAGTCATGGGCGCAGTGGTGTCGAAGTAGTGGTGCGCCGGGAAGAAGATGTTGTTGACGACGCGTCGCGGCGGGCTTGCCAAGCCCGGGGACACATCGTGGACGAAGGCACACACCGGTGTTGCCAGCACCGGGCATGCGTAGACGGACGAAGACGAAGTTGACGAAGCGTCGACCAGGCTTGCCAGGCCCGGGGACACGTCGTGGATGAAGGCACGCATCGGTGTTGCCAGCACCGGGCATGCGTAGACGAGGGACCTGCACGAGCTGTACGCCATGCCGGAGAAGTCGGAGGGGCCAGCAGAGAAGAACTCGACGACGATTGCGGCGTCCATCGGCGCGGGGCCGATGTCACCAACGATGGTCGGAGTAGACGAAGTGGTCGGGGTAGATGACGGCGACGCTGGCGATGGGCTGGTTCTTGGATGAAGACGAAGGGGGTGGACGGGCAGCGGCGGCGGCTATGAAGGTAGCGGCGGAGGCGGCTAAAGAAGAGCAGCGGCGGCGGCCTGACGGCGGCGGCGGCGGCTAGGTTAGGAGTGCGGCGGCGGTGCTCGAAGTAGGCGAAGAACCCTGACAGCGTGACGAAGACCGGCGCGGACGGTGGTGTTCCCGCGCCAAGGGAGACGGCGCAGGGAATACCACGGGAGATCGACGCGCGGTGACGGCGGAGTGGACCGCGAGCCGCGGCGCTACGGCCCAAAGGGGCAACGCAGGGGCGGCAGGCGGGTCGGGGCGACAGCGGGAAGACCTCGGGGCGGCGGCGGAGACTGCGGGCGGCGACGCTGTGGCCCGAAGGGGCGACGCAACGGCGGTTCGCGAGTCAGTGCAACCGCAGGGACGGCCTCGGGACGGCGGCGTGGACCGTGTGCCACGCTCGCTATGGCCCGACGGGGCGACGCAGCGGCGGCGCGAGGGTCGATACAGCAACGGGACGGCCTAGAGCGGACGCCCTCGGGGCGGTGGGGGACCGCGGGCCGCGGCACTACGGCCCGAAGGGGCGACGCAGCGGTGAGGCAGGTCGGTGCAGCCGGGAGAAGAACCACGGGGCGGCGGCGCTGCTGCCCGACGGGGCGACGCAGCGGCAGCCCGATGCTCGATCGGTTGAGAGGTGCGCTGAACTCAGGGACGATCTTCACGGGACCTGCGGAGGCGTGCGTAACCGACAGGCCAGGTCGGTCGCGCGGCGTAGATGAGGCGGATCGCGACGGCGAGCGGGTGATCAAGTCAATCGCGCGCGAGGTCGGGGACGCCGCTCGATGAAGGCGTGGTGGCGGCGGAGTCCGAGATGAAGCCGACGGCGACGGGCGGCACGGCGGCTATGATTGGCCGCCGCATGGCGCGAGGCCGCCGGGTCTGGGTGATGCAGGAGTCCCGGTCGGAGCAGGGCGATCACGGCCGGCGTAGATCGACGGGCGGGCCGTCACGCGAACGGCGGCGGTGAAGGGCCGCCGCATGACGCAAGGCCGCCGGGTCGGGGCGACCCGCGGGCCGACGCGCGGACGACGCGCGAGGCCGCCGAGTCGAGGCGACCGACGGGCAGACGCGCGGACGACGCGCGAGGCCGCCGGGTTGGTGAAGAAGCCGGCCAATCGCGCCGGTGTTGGAGTAGAGGCGCACGGGGTCGACGGCGGCGGTGGGCGACGCAAACCGGATCACATAGACCGGAAAACCAAAAAGTAGACGCCGATCAAGGCGACCGGCGAGAGAGAGAAAACCCGGATCAAAGGATCGGGAAAAAAGACTCTCTAGGGCAGCCGGCCAACACGGCCGGCGGACGAACCCTAGGTACGGGTCGCGCGGCCCCCGGCGCCAGTCATGGAGGCCGACCGCCCCGGGAGCGGCGCGCCGGTGCGGAAGCGGCGGCGGCTAGGATTTAGGATCGACTTGCGATAGATACCATGTTAGAAGGGAGAGAGGGATTCGTGTAATGTTCGTTGTATTGTTTGAGCCTCGTGGGCATATATATAGGAGTACAATGATCTACTTGGAGTACAAGACAAGCCAGAACAAATCCTAGTCTATCTTGTCTTTCCTAACTAAACGTAATACTCAACAGACGGAACTCAAGGACACATGTCCACCACGAGGATGCCGCGCCGCCGCACCATCTTTGCTTGAACAGGCTGAATTCCAAATCCATCCCCAATCATAGGACCGAACGCCTTGTTGGAATAAGATCTCAAAAAATTTATTTAGCGCTGCCATCACCATCGTCGAAGCCAAGACGATGAACCGCCTAAAAACTAAGCAACGCAACTGCTAGTACATATACTTGTATTGTATGCACGCTGGGTATCCGACAAGTGTTGAGCACGCATATACATCTTTTTTATGGTTGGGCTTCGCTGTAGGCTCTTCCTTTAATCTTGTCCGTGATTGGTCGGTCACTAGGGTGGGCACCACTTCACGCTAGCTTAGTTAGCTAGCCGATCAAGAGCATGCATGATGATGCATTGCAGGATATCAAATGCCTGCCCACTTGAGATGTCATGTGGCGCACAGATTAAGCCTGGGCCGTTTTCTCTATTCAACATTCATTTATGGTATTAACCCTGAGACTGATGGGTCGGTTGATCTACGATGCGCGCCAGATTGTACGGATGTTGGCAGTCAGTTTTGGCTGGCCGTCAGGCCGCCCGTCAGGGCATCTCCAGCCAGGCCCCCAAGAAGCCTCCCCAGGCGCTTTTTTAGACGCCAGCGTGAAAAAAACGTCTCACTCGAGGCCCAGGAACCGGTTTTGCGCCGGATTTGGCGAAAGTTACCGCCGGCACGCCCATCCCGAACCCAGTCCCGCGGGGAGCAGCTGGGAACGCCGGCATTGCTTTTTCACATGCATCGGCCCACCTGCCAGCCTCTCTCCCTCCCCTCTCTCTCATCTCTCCTCTCCTTTCTCTCTTTTCTTTCTCCTCTCTCCTCTCCTTTTCCTTCCACCACAACACCACCTACTACACACACACAGTCGGAGCGCACAGCTGGAGCGGGGCTCCCGCGGCCGTGGCGGCGCACGCATGGCCGGGCGCGGGGCTCGCGCTCGCGCGGCCGGAGCGGAGCATGGCCGGGGAGGGGCTCGCGGAGCGGAGCGGGGAGGGGCTCGTCTTCTTTGCTTGCACGTCTCCGTGCATGCCAGGACCAGGGCCGGATCCAGTCCAGGGGCGCGCCGAGGCCGCCGTTGGGAAGCGTGGCTGGGTCCGCTCGCCGCCCCGTGCTGCTCCACCCGCGCGCGCTCCCCGCCTGCTCGCCGTCGTTCTGCTTCGGCCCCGGCCGGATCCGCTCGCCGCCCTGTCCGGCTCCACCCGCGCGCGCCTCCTGCCCTTGCCGCGCGCGCCTCCCGCCCTCGGAGCCGACGGGCAGCGCGCGGGCGGGGTCCCGGATCTTCTCGGCCATGGTGGACGCGGAGTCGTTGCCGATGTAGCTGAAGTAGACGACGGTCGCGCCATCGAGGACGCCCCGGACGCCGCCAAGATCCTGGTGCCGCTCCTCTGCTTCCGCTTCCTGGGCGGCGGCGTGCCGTCCACCCGCAGCCCCGCCGCCTTCCTCCTTGCCACCCGAGCTCGCCTCTCCGGCCAGATCCCGCGGGCGCGGCCGGCTCACCTCGCTGCTACTCAATGCGGCAACCGGCCGACAAGACTGCTGCTCCCCTCACGGGACCTCCGCGACCGCCTCCGGCTCAGCCGCGGCGACGCTGGCTTATCGTATCGGGTTGGGCTTGCTGTGGCAGCAGAGCGCGAGCTGTATCGGCGAGGAGTCCGAGTACTTCCTGCCCAGGATCTTCTTCTCCCGCTCCCTGTTGGCCTCGGCAAGGGCCGCCTCTTGCCGCCTCCAGGAACGCCCTCGCGTCCGCCCGCAGCTCGCCGATGAACTTGAGCGGCGACGGCCACACCATGTGCTCCGCCGACAGGTTCAGCAGCGCCGCGCACGCGCCGTGGCCGCGCTTCATCGCCACCGAGCAGGCGATCCGCTAGCCAGGGCGGTTCGCGTGGTGATGGTGGCTGGGTGCGGGCAACGAGTGGATAAATATTCACCCCAGGCAAAAAAATTCGCCAGCAGCCCCCCAGGAGGCGGAAAAAATGCCTCCTAGGGGGCTCAACGGCTGGAGATGCCCTAAGGGGGTACGTACGTCAATCGGGACGGTACTGTACTACATGTGGATGTGGCCCATGAATGGATCTGGATCACGCATGACATGCAGGTCTCATCATATTTGCGAAGGGGTGGAGCCACACTGCCGGTGCCCGTTTTGTCACAAATCGCGCGAAACTACTGTGCTTACGATTCTTCTCTGGCCGAGACGTCTACGATGCTCAATCCAATGGTCTGCTGAACCTCCGTTGGATGCATCAATGGACTGATCTGATGTGTCATGCAAAATTCGGACAGTAAGTGTCGTACACATAGGAGGGCTTGACATACTATTTTCGTACGACACAAAACTACAGCCGTTCATGAGTTCACCGCATATGTTTTGCAGGCAGCACCATCCAAGAGAGTATTGTACTCTCTCTGTTTCTAAATATTTGTCTTTTCAAAGATTTCAATAAGTGACTACATACCAAACAAAATGAATGAATCTACATTCTAAAATATATCTATATACATCCG
The DNA here is from genome assembly GCA_963921465.1 of Triticum timopheevii. NCBI lineage: Eukaryota > Viridiplantae > Streptophyta > Magnoliopsida > Poales > Poaceae > Triticum > Triticum timopheevii. The sequence continues at coordinate 381,111,124 of OY997272.1, read as the reverse complement.
TATGTGGTAGTTCATTTGAAATCTTTAAAAAAAACAAATATTTAGGAACAAAGGGAGTACAAAAGTTGTGTGTCAAAACAATCTTATTCACAATACTTTCGTAACAGACCCCAGTATTTGGCTGAAGTTCCCAACAGGGGAACGCCAGTGCAAACGATCCGTTCATGAATGAGGGGAGCAACCAGCAAACCTTTTGGTTCGCTAGGGATCCCTCCCAGAGCGACCCCCTCGCTGGTACAGGAAGCAAAACAAACGAACCCAAAAAAGACCCTAGCTCGAGTGGAGTAAAATAAACATGAGGCCTTAACAAAAGATACTATGATGGGGGATCAAAGTTGCCCTGTATCACAAAAACTAGTTTTCAGAAAATAAAAACACAGGAAAACACTTAAAATGATGGTCATGATGGCGTCGAGAACAAATTCATGTTTCTAAGAACTATTCTCTATGTAATAGGCCATGTGAAGTATGTACAAAATTCCCAAAAATGTCATGAGAACAAAGTAAAAAAGTTTCTCTAAAAAACATCATGTTTTGAGTACATACAATTTTCTGAATTTTGGCCATGTTATTTAAAAAAATGCCATGTCAATTTACCGAAAAATTGCCATGCTTCTCAGAACATTTTATCTTAAGGATCAGGGCAAAAAAATAATTTCAATTGATAAATGCAATAATTGTACAAAACAAAAACAATTATTTTTTTCATGTTCATGTCCAAAAACAAAAATAAGTTTTCTCTTATGGAACATGGGAACAACTAACTTGCCATTAAAAAGCCAATTTGGCATGGTTAGTTAAAAAAATCCCACTCCCCGCAAAAAAAGATTTTAAAAATCCCACACGCAACCAAAATAAATAAAAATGCCATGGACTATTTAATAAAAATGATATGCTATAGATGATAAAAATGACATGGTCTAATTAATAAAAATGCCATGATACAGATGGTAAAAATTCCATGGTCTAATTACTAAAAAATTCATGCTACGGATGATAAAACTGCCATGCCACAAAAAATGATAAAAACGGCATGAATGATAAAAGTGACATGTAACAAAAATGGTAAATATGCCATGGTCTAATTATTAAAAGAATCTCATGGTACATATGATAAAATGACACAGTCTGAAGTAGATCAAATTGCTATGTTATATATGATAAAACTACCATGGTCTAATAAATAAATTTACCATGGTCTAAATGGTAAAAGTGCCAAGTCTAATAAAAATCTACTATTTTTCTTGTGCTTAATCCAAAAATGTCATGGGTCAATGTAAACAATGCTTCTATCATGTGGACCTTTTCAAAACGCTTCTGCAAAAACTGTAATGTGGGCATATGAATTATTCTGAGATTGGCACGTGAGTAGATGATGTTTTCTCAAAAATTGCTATCCCATGGAGAACAGATCATCTAAGACTAGGCCCTGTTTGTTTGGGCTTTTATGTCTGCTTTTGCAGCTTTTTCACTTTGGGCAAAAAGTCATAAAAACTTCTAAATAGGTGCTTTTCGAGATGTTATGGCTTTTGGAGCCAAATATTGTTATACATGGGCGAAATTGGGCCTGTGGCAACTGGGGCTATAGCCCCAGGCGTGGCCCAATTAGAATCTATGCCTTTAGTACTACTTTCCCGAAATCACTAGTTAAGGAGTACTCCTTGCGGAGATCACTCTAGCTTCCCCAGGTTGCGACAAGTGGCGCGCTGCATGTGCGCCACTTGTCGCAACCTGGGAGTTTTTCCTTTTTTCGTAGATCCGTTTATTCAAAACGTTTTATCACTTAAACAGTGCGTCCAAATCTTGACCCGCTTTCGCTGTTGGATTCCTCGCGTTGAGATTTTCAAAACTAGATCCCACGTTGATAGGTTTTGACGAACTTTTTTTTCATGAAAAACCCGGACGAAAAAAACCGACGAAAAAACCGAACCGGGAACACGGGTTTTTCCCTTTTCGAAAGAGGCACGCCCGTGCCCCTGACGAAATCACAACCGTGCCTCTCGTGGAAGCAAAACCGTGCCTCTCGCGAAAGAAAAAAAACAGAAAACACTTTTTTTTCCTTTCCGAAAGAGGCACGCCCGTGCCTCTCGCAAAAGCACAACCGTGCCTCTCGCGGAAGCAAAACCGTGCCTCTCCCGAAAGAAAAAAAACAGAAAACATGTTTTCCCTTTTCGAAAGAGGCACGCCCGTGCCTCTCGCGGGAGTAAAACCGTGCCTCTCGCGAAAGAAAGAAAAACAGAAAACGCATTTTTTTTCCTTTTCGAAAGAGGCACGCCCGTGCCTCTCGCAAAAGCACAACCGTACCTTTCACGGAAGCAAAACCGCGCCTCTCACGAAAGAAAAAAAAACAGAAAACATGTTTTTTTCCGTTTCCAAGAGGCACGGCCGTGCCTCTCGCGAAAGCACAACCGTCCCTCTCGCAAAAACAAAACCGTGACTCTCGTGAAAAAAATGCATTTTTTATGCAAAAAAAAAATCAAAAAAAAAATTTTTGGTCGAAAAGCTACGGAAGACCGGTAGAAAACCAAAACGTTAAAAAAACCGGAAAAAAAACCGTTTAAAAAGCCAAAAACGCATGCGTAAAAATAAAAAAATAAAATCCGGAGGGAGCGCCTAGAGCACGACACGTGGCGAATGACTGTGAGCGCGCCAAGTGGCGCTGATCGTTGTGAGGCTCTCGAAGGAGCGCTCGTTATTTAGTTGCTCCTCTATTTTCCTGAGATTTTTTGTCTTATAAGGCCCAGCCCCAGGCATGCAAACCCAGCCAACTCGCACAGACTATACGTACAGGCTTCTCGGCCCATTAGGCTCTCCAACTCCACTTACGTATAGAAAATAATCGACCAGCTATTTGTTTACGGATTAATCGGCAGAAATCTCGCCCGATTGAAAAAAAATACGTCGCTCACATCTGCGCTGCTTCTCTTGCCCTCGTCAATTCCCTACAGAACGGAGTTGCGCGGCCGCGCGCAGGCGGCTCAGGTCTTGAATAATCTCACCGCAGGGCTGCCTCCTGCGCCGTGACGATCGGCTTGGTCGCCTCCTGTTCTACTCCCAACCTTCTTCTACCAAACTAGCTAGACAGGTAGTTTCTACTCTATATCATCCGCTCTTTTTTCGTTGAGGATACTATATCATCTGCTTGATCTGCTTGACGCTCGATTAACTTTTTTTCCTTGTTCCTTTGTATCGTCAAAATTAATTATTTGATGACTTCACCCAATTTTATTTCGTTCTTAACAAAAAGTAGAAATCCAAGATGAAGATGACTCGGTTAATTTTGCTGTGCGAAATTTCGTATGAAGAATTGACTTAATTAATGTATTATAGTGCCTTAATTCTAAACACTCGGTTTCATGCTTACAACTCAAGGTCCTTCTACTATTGCTAGTGAAGAAATGATGGCCTCGCAGAAAGCAAGTCTCCATTAGTTTGGTATCAACATTTGCAATGATGCATTTTCTTAAATTGTTTACATGTTTGATTGAATTTTCTCTCATGGTAATTACAAATTCATATTTTCATTCTTAATGCAAATTTGTGGTGCACTTTAAACATGCATTGGTATATGTGGTATATGGCATTATTTATAGCAGCTTAGTTTTAGCCCTAGGCTTAGAGAAATCTTGGTTCCGCCTCTGTTGTTATATTGATTCGTCAAAAGACATAAAAACTCCAAAAGCACCTATTTTAGGAGCTTTTATGGCTTTTTGGTCAAAATAAAAAAAGGCAAAAAACCAGAAGCAAAAGTCCAAACAAACGGATCTTAAAGACAACCTCTGAATTCACTCCCACCTCCATGGTCCACATCCATCTACACTAAAACCATCCCTCTGAATTTTTGCTCACCAATTTGCTCCCACACAAAAAGTTGAAGCCAGGGCATAGTACCTAGATTTTTGCTCACACATTTTCTGCACATCTTCTATTGGCCCTGCTCCGTGCTTCAATCGATGTTGGTCATCTGCTGTTGCTGCCTCTGAGGAAGCCAGGAGCCGAAGAAGGGATCGTGCTGGTCCTCGCTGCAGCGGGCTTCATCAATGTGAACCTTGTTATCGTGCTTGCACACAACGCCGACTCCCGCTACGGACGCGACCTACGACTCCACTATGCGGGATGCCAGCTCGAGCCGCCACGCATGATACCAGAGCTCGTCCATGCACGTCGACCGAGCGGGCAGCCACAATGGCGAGGTACCCCTCCACGAGCAGACATCATGGCCCCTGGTGCTCCTGCTCACGCTGCCGACACGGGCCGCAGGTGCTCTTTCATGCGTGTCGACAGAGCATGCAGATGCAACAGCGAGATGCCCCTCCACGCGCGGCCAGCGCGAGCCCTAGTGCTCCACTTGTGCGACCGACGCTGGCCGGCGCCCGACGGTGATCCTCCATGTGCGGCGTGATGCAAGCCGGTGGCTGCAAGGTGCACCGCCTTGTTCCTAGATCCACGCATCCTAGCCTCATCGCTGACAGCTGCTCGATCCCGCGGGCGTCGTTCATGGTTCGGTTGGATGGAGAGGGAGAGGCGGAGAGATTAGCAGGGAGCTGTGGAGAGGCTAGGGAGATGGATGGATAAGCTTTTGTGCGATGAAATCGTTCTTTAAAGGCTCGCTCCCGACAAACTGGTGCCTGCGCCTGATGTGGTAGTGTCCAGTGCTCCAAAATCCATGTTTTTCATCCAACGACCTGAAACGGCGTTTCGCCGAAAAAATCCAACGTCGGCTAGATAACTTTTCCCTTTCTTAAATATATCTATGCAATGTTCAATTGTTAAATATTTACAAGGGATATTCTTTGTAATATAGTTAGAGATTAGTAGGCAGGGTGTGTATGACGGCCTTATAGAGAAGGTCACCTCACACCCAACAAATGACACAAAGATGTTTTTTAAATAGGTTTAATTGCCTTGTGGGAGCACCACTTACATCCTATGAAAGGGTTTGTAGGATTGATAAGTATGTCTAGAAGGTGGTTGAATAGACTACTAATGTCAAGAATGGACTCTTTTCCCATGTTTTAACTTCTTGGCAGGTTTTAAGCTTTTCTAGCAATCTATAGAGCAACCTACACATGCAAATCTAGAGTAATAGGTAGCGGAATGTAAAGACATGCAAGTGAAAAGTAAATAGTAGAGTTAGGAGAATCACGAACACAATGTCTTGGTGAAGAATTTTTCGTGGTTCTGATAGTTGGCACTAGTTTGCATCCACGAGGCTTCGAGGTTGCTAGATTTCATGGAGAAACAGTCCACCAAGGAAAATCATCCAAGAAGGGTCCACGAAGAATCAAACAATCTATTCCACCATAACTTGTATTCACGAAGTACTAGCCTCACTATGGTAGATCTTGAAGTAGGCGATCCCCAGTCCCATACAAACTTCTTGGCTTCTTCACAAACTTGAAGAGTTCCAAGTACACCTACCCGATCCAGGAGGCACACACCTCCAAAAGTGACAAGATAGAGGTTGCTTGACAATGAATCCCTTGCTTTGGTGATTAAAAATATAATCTTCTCAACACACAAACTCTCTCAAGATTTGACTATGAATTTGGAGACCGATATGAGTGGGAAAGAGGGGATTATATCTCAAAGGGTTGATCGTATGGTTGGAGTGGATTAACCTTTGAAATCGGCACAATGAGGTGGAGTTATCTCATTCAGAACAAATGATGGCACTGGAGTTTGATTCTAGTTGAACTGGTGGATAGGTGGGGATATATATAGGATGGATCAAAAATGTAATTGTTACACACTTTATTCATAGCTCACAGGCTCCTAATGGTTTTGCTTGGTGGCTCCGAGTTGAACAAAAGTGGGAACATTTAAATGCACTGGTAGGTGTGAACGATTTCAATCGGTGGCTCCGTGGTGAGTACTTTGACATTGGCACACTCTTTGTTGAAGCTTTAGAATTTCTAAATGGTTTTGCTTCAAAGCTCTGACATGAAAACAAAAGGTTTGCCAAGCTGCTTATGTTACTTTGAATGGAATGTTGGAGATTTCAACTGATCTAGATATTGGAACAATGACTATTTTTGGTTGTATCAGTGGCTCCGAATGGAAGTGCTTTGACAACACTGAATGGAATTAAGTAGGTAGACATAGTGGTAAATCAGTAAGAGACATCATAGATCGCACCATATCCAATAAATTATGGTTACGATGTTCGGACACACCATTTCGCTGTGGTGTTTCAGGTGGCGTTAGTTGTGAAACTCCCATGTTGTTACAAATGAAGACTAAACTCGTAACTCAAATATTCTCCTCCACGATCAGATCGTAGAAACTTTATTTTTCTTGTTATGATGATTTTCAACTTCACTCTGAAATTCTTTGAACTTTTCAAATGTTTTAGACTTATGTTTCATCAAGTAGATATAACCATATCTACTCAAATCATCTGTGAAGGTAAGAAAATAATGATACCCGCCATGAGCTTCAATACTCATTGGACCGCATACATCGGTATGTATTATTTCCAACAAGTCAATAGCTTGTTCCACTGTTCTGGAGAACAGAGTTTTAGTCATCTTGCCCATGTGGCACGGTTCGCAAGCACCAAGTGATTCATAATCAAGTGATTCCAAAAGAGTATGGAGTTTCTTCATGTGCTTTACACCGATATGACCCAAACGGCAGTGCCACAAATAAGTTGCACTATCATTATTAACTTTGCATATTTTCGCTTCAATACTATATGTGTATCATCACTCTCAAGATTCAACAAAAATAGACCACTCAGCAAGGGTGCATGACCATAAAAGATATTATTCATATAAATAAAACAATCATTATTCTCTGTTTTAAATGAATAACTGTATCGCATTAAACAAGATCTAGATATAATGTTCATGCTTAACGCTGGCACCAAATAACAATTATTCAGCATGCCGATGACGATCACATCGACCTTGGAACCATTTCTCATGCGCATCGTCACCTCGTCCCTAGCCAATCTTCGTTTAATCCGTAGCCCCTGTTTCGAGTTGCAAATATGAGCAACAGAACCAGTATCAAATACCCAGGAGCTACAACGAGCATTAGTAAGGTACACATCAATAACATGTATATCAAATATACCTTTCACTTTGACATCCTTCTTATCCGCCAAATACTTGGGGCAGTTCCGCTTCCAGTGACCAGTCCCTTTGCAGTAGAAGCACTCAGTTTCAGGCTTAGGTCTAGACTTGGGTTTCTTCTCTTGAGCAGCAACCTTTTTGTCATTCTTCTTCAAGTTCCCCTTCTTCTCTTTGCCCTTTTTCTTGAAACTAGTGGTCTTGTTGACCATCAACACTTGATGCTCCTTTTTGATTCTACCTCTATAGCTTTTAGCATCATGAAGAGCTCGGGAATAGTCTTGTTCATCCCTTGCATATTATAGTTCATCACGAAGCCTTTATAGCTTGGTGGCAGTGATTGAAGAACTCTGTCAATGACACAATCAACTAAAAGATTGACTCCTAGCTAAGTCAAGTGGTTATCGTACCCAGACATTCTGAGTATGTGTTCACTGACAGAACTATTATCCTCCATTTTATAGCTGTAGAACTTGTTGGAGACCTCATATCTCTCAACTCGGGCATTTGCTTGAAATATTAACTTCAACTCTTGGAACATCTCATGTGCTCCACGACGTTCAAAACATCTTTAAAGTCCTGATTCTAAGCCGTAAAGCATGGCACACTGAACTATCGAGTAGTCATCAACACGCATCTGTCAGGCATTTACAATGTCTACAGTTGCAGGCGTGGGTGGTACACCTAACGGTGCTTCTAGGACGTAATTCTTCTGTGCAGCAATGAGGATAATCCTCAAGTTACGGACCCAGTCCATGTAGTTGCTGCCATCATCTTTCAACTTAGCTTTCTCTAGGAACGCATTAAAATTCAAAGGAACGGTAGCACGGGCCATTGATCTACAATAACATAGACATGCAAAATAACTATCAAGACTAAGTTCATGATAATTTAAAGTTCAATTAATCATATTACTTAAGAACTCCAACTTAGATAGACATCCCTCTAGTCATGTAAGTGATCACGTGATCCAAATCAACTAAACATGTCTAATCATCACGTGAGATGGAGTAGTTTTCAATGGTGAACATCACTATGTTGATCATATCTACTATATGATTCACGTTCGACCTTTCGGTCTCAGTGTTCTGAGGCCATATCTGCATATGCTAGGCTCGTCAAGTTTAACCTGAGTATTCTGCGTGTGCAAAACTGGCTTGCACCCATTGTATCTGAACGTAGAACTTATCACACCCGATCATCACGTGGTGTCTCGGCACGATGAACTGTAGCAACGGTGCATACTCAGGGAGAACACTTGTACCTTGAAATTTAGTAATGGATCATCTTATAATGCTACCGCCGTACTAAGCAAAATAAGATGCATAAAAGATAAACATCACATGCAATCAAAATATGTGACATGATATGGCCATCATCATCTTGTGCTCATGATCTCCATCAACGAAGCATCATCATGATCTCCATCGTTACCGGCGCGATACCATTGATCTCCATCGTAGCATCGTTGTCGTCTCGCCAACTATTGTTACTACGACTATCGCTACCGCTTAATGAGAAAGTAAAACAATTACATGGCAATTGCATTGCATACAATAAAGCGACAACCATATGGCTCCTACCAGTTGTCGATAATTTTGTTACAAAACATGATCATCTCATACAACAATTTATATCGCATCATGTCTTGACAATATCACATCATAGCAAGCCCTGCAAAAACAAGTTAGACGTCATCTACTTTGTTGTTGCAAGTTTTACGTGGCTGCTACGGGCTTCTAGCAAGAACTGTTCACCTACGCATCAAAACCACAATGATTTTTCGTCGAATGTGTTGTTTTAACCTTCAATAAGGACCGGGCATAGTGCTACGTCTTGAGCTTGCGTTGGTTTTCCTCGAAGAGGAGAGGGTGATGCAGCAATAGTAGCGTAAGTATTTCCCCTAGTTTTTGAGAACCAAGGTATCAATCCAGTAGGAGGCTCCTCAAAAGTCCCACGCACCTACACAAACAAACTGAGAACTCGCAACCAACGTGACAAAGGGGTTGTCAATCCCTTCACGGCGACTTGCAAAAGTGAGATCTAATAAAGATAGTATGATAAGATAAATGTACTTTTGGTATTTTATAATATAGATGCAAAAGCTAAAGATGCAAATAAAAGTAGATTGAAAGCAAATATGATAAGAGATAGACCCAGGGGCCATAGGTTTCACTAGAGGCTTCTCTCAAGATAGCATAAGTATTACATGTTGGGTAACGTAGCAGAAATTCAAAATTTTCCTACGTGTCACCAAGATCTATCTATGGAGAGACCAGCAACGAGGGGAAGGAGAGTGCATCTACATACCCTTGTAGATCGCTAAGCGGAAGCGTTCAAGTGAACGGGGTTGATGGAGTCGTACTCGTCGTGATTCAAATCACCGATGATCAAGTGCTGAACGCACGACACCTCCGCGTTCAACACACGTACAGCCCGGTGACGTCTCCCACGCCTTGATCCAGCAAGGGGAGAAGGAGAGGTTGAGGAAGACTCCATCCAGCAGCAGCACAACAGCGTGGTGGTGATGGAGGAGCGTGGTAGTCCAGCAGGGCTTCGCCAAGCTCCGCGAGATATGAGGAGAAGGGAGAGAGGTAGGGCTGCGCCAAGAGGAGGAAGTTCTCATGTTATGGGCAGCCCCTAGGCCTCACTATTTATAGTGGGAAGGGGGGCTGCGCCCCCTTCTAGGGTTTCCCCCCCCCCCAAAGGGGTGCGGCTAGCCCTAGATGGCAAAGGGGGCGGCGGCCAAGAGGGGGAGGAGAGGGAGGCGCAGGGAGCATGGGCCTTAGGGCCCATCTGCCCTAGGGTTTGCCCCCTCCCACTCTCCCTTGCGCCTTGGGCCCCTTGTGGGGGGCGCACCAGCCCACCTGGGGCTGGTTCCCTCCCACACATGGCCCATGCAGCCCTCCGGGGTTGGTGGCCCCACTTGGTGGACCCCCGGGACCCTCCCGGTGGTCCCGGTACGTTACCGATAAAACCCGAAACTCTTCCGATGACCAAAACAGGACTTCCCATATATAAATCTTTACCTCCGGACCATTCCGGAACTCCTCGTGACGTCCGGGATCTCATCCGGGACTCCGAACAACATTCAGTAACCACATACAAACTTCCTTTATAACCCTAGCGTCATCGAACCTAAGTGTGTAGACCCTACGGGTTCGGGAGACATGCAGACATGACCGGGATGTTCTCCGGTCAATAACCAACAACGGGATCTGGATACCCATGTTGGCTCCCACATGTTCCACGATGATCTCATCGGATGAACCATGATGTCAAGGACTCAATCGATCCCGTATACAATTCCCTTTGTCTATCGGTACAATACTTGCCCGAGATTCGATCGTCGGTATCCCGATACCTTGTTCAATCTCGTTACAGGCAAGTCTCTTTACTCGTTCCGTAACACGTCATCCCGTGATCAACTTCTTGATCACATTGTGCACATTATGATGATGTCCTACCGAGTGGGCCCAGAGATACCTCTCCGTTTACACGGAGTGACAAATCCCAGTCTCGATTCGTGCCAACCCAACAGACACTTTCGGAGATACCTGTAATGCACCTTTATAGCCACCCAGTTACGTTGTGATGTTTGATACACCCAAAGCATTCCTACGGTATCCGGGAGTTGCACAATCTCATGGTCTAAGGAAAAGATACTTGACATTACAAAAGCTTTAGCATACGAACTACGATCTTTGTGCTAGGCTTAGGATTGGGTCTTGTCCATCACATCATTCTCCTAATGATGTGATCCCGTTATCAACGACATCCAATGTCCATAGCCAGGAAACCATGACTATCTGTTGATCACAACGAGCTAGTCAACTAGAGGCTCACTAGGGACATATTGTGGTCTAAGTATTCACACGTGTATTACGATTTCCGGATAATACAGTTATAGCATGAATAAAAGACAATTATCATGAACAAGGAAATATAATAATCAATTTATTATTGCCTCTAGGGCATATTTCCAACAGTCTCCCACTTGCACTAGAGTCAATAATCCAGTTCACATGATATGTGATTAAGGTCACATCCCCATGTGACTAACACCCAAAGAGTTTACTAGAGTCAATAATCTAGTTCACATTTACCATGTGATTAACACTCGATGAGTTCTGGGTTTGATCATGTTATGCTTGTGAGAGATGTTATAGTCAACGGGTCTGAACCTTTCAGATCCGTGTGTGCTTTACAAATCTCTATGTCATCTCCTAGATGTAGCTACCACGTTCTATTTGGAGCTATTCCAAATAACTGTTCTACTTGGAGCTATTCTAAATTGTTGCTCCATTATACGTATCCGGTATCTCTACTCAGAGCTATCCGGATAGGTGTTAAGCTTGCATCGACGTAACCCTTTATGACGAACTCTTTTACCACCTCCATAATCGAGAAAATTCCTTAGTCCACTAGTTACTAAGGATAACTTTGACCGCTGTCCTGTGATCCATTCTTGGATCACTCTTGTACCCCTTGACTGACTCATGGCAAGGCACACTTCAGGTACGTACACAGCATAGCATACTGTAGAGCCTACGTCTTAGGCATAGGGGACGACCTTCGTCCTTTCTCTCTATTCTGCCATGGTCGAGCTTTAAGTCTTAACTTCATACCTTACAACTCAGGCAAGAACTCCTTCTTTGACTGATCCATCTTGAACACTTTCAAGATTATGTCAAGGTATGTGCTCATTTGAAAGTTCCATTAAGCGGTTTGATCTATCCTCATAGATCTTGATGCTCAATGCTCAAGCAGCTTAATCCAGGCTTTCCATTGAAAAACACTTTCCAAATAACCCTATATGCTTTCCAGAAATTCTACGTCATTTCTGAACAACAATATGTCAACAACATATACTCATCAGAAATTCTATAGTGCTCCCACTCACTTCTTTGGAAATACAAGTTTCTCATAAACTTTGTATAAACCCAAAATCTTTGATCATCATCAAAGCATACATTCCAACTCCGAGATGCTTACTCCAGTCCTTAGAAGGATTGCTAGAGCTTTGCATACTTATTAGCATCTTTTAGGATTGACAAAACCTTCCGGTTGTATCACATACAACCTTTCCTCAAGAAAATCGTCGAGGAAACAATGTTTTGACATCCTATCTGCAAGATTTCATAAATAATGCAGTAATTGCTAATATAATTCCAACAGACTCTTAGCATCGCTACGAGTGAGAAAGTCTCATCGTAGTCAACTCCTTGAACTTGTCGGAAAACATCTTAATGACAAGTCGAGCTTTCTTAATGGTGATACTTACCATCATTGTCCGTCTTTCTTTAAAATCCATCTGCACTCAACAGCCTTACGACCATCGAGCTGTTCTGCCAAAGTCTATACTTTGTTTTCATACATGGATCCTCTCTCGGATTTTATGGCCTCGAGCCATTTATCGGAATCCGGGCCCACCATCGCTTCTCCATAGCTCGTAGGTTCATTGTTGTCTAACAACATGACCTTCAAGACAGGATTACTGTACCACTCTGAAGTAGTACGCATCCTTGTCACCCCACGAGGTACGGTAGTGACTTGATTCGAAACTTCATGATCACTATCATAAGCTTCCACTTCAATTGGTGTAGGTGCCACAGGAACAACTTCCTGTGCCCTGCTACACACTTGTTGAAGTGACGGTTCAATAACCTCATCAAGTCTCCACCATCCTCCCACTCAATTCTTTCGAGACAATCTTTTCCTCGAAAAAGGACCCGATTCAAGAAACAATCCATATTGCTTTTGGATCTGAATTAGGAGGTATACCCAACTGTTTTTGAGTGTCCTATGAAGATGCATTTATCCGCTTTGGGTTCGAGCTTATCAGCCTGAAACTTTTTCACATAAGCGTCGCAGCCCCAAACCTTTTAAGAAATGACATCTTAGGTTTCTCTAAACCATAGTTCATACGGTGTCATATCATCGGAATTACGTGGTGCCCTATTTAAAGTGAATGTGGTTGTCTCTAATGCCTAACCCATAAACTATTGTGGTAATTCGATAAGAGACATCATGGTATGCACCATATCCAATAGGGTGCAACTATGATGTTCGGACACACCATCACACTATGGTGTTCCAGGCGGTATTAATTGCGAAACAATTTCCACAATGTCTTAATTGTGTGCCAAAACTCGTAACTCAGATATTCATCTCTATGATCATATCATAGACATTTTATCCTCTTGTCACAATGATCTTCTACTTCACTCTGAAATTACTTGAACCATTCAATAATTCAGACTTGTGTTTCATCAAGTAAATATTCTCAACATCTACTCGAATCATCTGTGAAGTAAGAACATAACGATATTCACTGCATGCCTCAGCACTCATTGGGCTGCACACATCAAAATGTGTTGCTTCCAACAAGTTGCTATCTTGTTCCATTTTACTGAAACCGAGGCTTTTCAGTCATCTTGCCCATGTGGTATGATTTGCATATCTCAAGTGATTCAAAATCAAGTGAGTCCGAACGATCCATCTGCATGGAGTTTCTTCATGCATATACACCAATAGACATGGTTCGCATGTCTCAAACTTTTCAAAAACGAGTGAGTCCAAAGATCCATCAACATGGAGCTTCTTCATGCGTTTTATACCGATATGACTTACGTGGCAGTGCCACAAGTAGGTGGTACTATCATTACTATCTTTTGGCATGAACATGTGTATCACTACGATCGAGATTCAATAAACCATTCATTTTTAGGTGCAAGACCATTGAAGGTATTATTCAAATAAACAGAGTAACCATTATTCTCCTTAAATGAATAACCGTATTGCGATAGACATAATCCAATCATGTCTATGCTCAACGCAAACACCAAATGACAATTATTCAGGTTTAATACTAATCTTGATGGTAGAGGGAGCGTGCGATGTTTGATCACAACAAACTTGGAAACACTTCCAACACATATCGTCAGCTCACCTTTAGCTAGTCTCCGTTTAATCCGTAGCTCTTTTATTTCGAGTTACTAACACTTAGCAACTGAACCGGTATCTTAATACCCTGGTGCTACTAGGAGTACTAGTAAAGTACACATTAACATAATGTATATCCAATATACTTCTATCGACTTTGCCAGCCTTCTAATCTACCAAGTATCTAGGGTAATTCTGCTCCAGTTGCTGTTCCCTTGTTACAGAAGCACTTAGTCTCGGGTTTGGGTTCAACCTTGGGTTTCTTCACTAGAGCAGCAGCTGAATTGCCGTTTCATGAAGTATCCCTTCTTGCCCTTGCCTTTCTTGAAACTAGTGGTTTCACCAACCATCAACAATTGATGCTCCTTCTTGATTTCTACTTTCGTGGTGTCAAACAACGCGAATATCTCAAGGATCATCATATATGTCCCTGATATATCATAGTTCATCACGAAGCTCTAGCAGCTTGGTGGTAATGACTTCGGAGAACCATCACTATTTCATCTGGAAGATCAACTCCCACTCGATTCAAGCGATTGTTGTACTCAGACAATCTGAGCACAAGCACAACAATTGAGCTTTTCTCCTTAGTTTGCAGGCTAAGAAAATCGTCGGAGGTCTTATACCTCTTGACGTGGGCACGAGCCTGAAATCCCAATTTCAGCCCTCGAAACATCTCATATGTTTCGCGACGTTTCAAAATGTCTTTGGTGCCTCAATTCTAAACCATCTAGCATTACGCACTGAACTATCATGTAGTTATCAAAATGTGTATGTCAGATGTTCGCAACATCCACAAACAACGTTCGAGGTTCAGCACACTGAGCGGTGCATTAAGGACATAAGCCTTCTATGAAGCAATGAGGACAATCCTCAGTTTACGGACCTAGTCCGCATAATTGCTACTATCAACTTTCAACTAATTTTTCTCTAGGAACATATCTAAACAGTAGAACTATAGCCTGAGCTACGACATAATTTGCAAAAATCCTTTTGACTATGTTCAAGATAATTAAGTTCATCTTATGAACTCCCACTCAGATAGACATCCCTCTAGTCATCTTAAGTGATTACATGATCTGAGTCAACTAGGCCGTGTCCGATCATCACGTGAGACGGACTAGTCAACATCGGTGAACATCTTCATGTTGATCGTATCTTCTATACGACTCATGCTCGACCTTTCGGTCTTCTGTGTTCCGAGGCCATGTCTGTACATGCTAGGCTTGTCAAGTTAACCCTAAGTGTTTCGCGTGTGTAAATCTGTCTTACACCCATTGTATGTGAACGTTAGAATCTAACACCCGATCATCACGTGGTGCTTCGAAACACGAACTGTCACAACGGTGCACAGTTAGGGGAGAACACTTCTTGAAATTGTTATAAGGGATCATCTTATTTAGTACCGTCGTTCTAAGCAAATAAGATGTATAAACATGATAAACATCACATGCAATCAAATAGTGACATGATATGGCCATCATCACTTTGCTCCTTTTGATCTCCATCTTCGGGGCTCCATGATCATCATCGTCACCGGCATGACACCATGATCTCCATCATCATGATCTTCATCATCGTGTCTTCATGAAGTTGCCTCGCCAACTATTACTTCTACTACTATGGCTAACGGTTAGCAATAAAGTAAAGTAATTACATGACTTTTAAGTTGACACGCAGGTCATAAATAAATAAAGACAACTCCTATGGCTCCTGCCGGTTGTCATACTCATCGACATGCAAGTCGTGATTCCTATTACAAGAACATGATCAATCTCATACATCACATATCATTCATCACATTCTTCTTGGCCATATCACATCACATAGCATACCCTGCAAAAACAAGTTAGACGTCCTCTAATTGTTGTTTGCATGTTTTACGTGGCTGCTATGGGTTTCTAGCAAGAACGTTTCTTACCTACGCAAGAACCACAACGTGATATGCCAATTGCTATTTACCCTTCATAAGGACCCTTTTCATCGAATCTGATCCGACTAAAGTAGGAGAGACAGACACCCGCCAGCCACCTTATGCAACTAGTGCATGTTTGTCGGTGGAACCGGTCTCACGTAAGAGTACGTGTAAGGTTGGTCCGGGCCGCTTCATCCCACGATGCCGCCGAATCAAGATAAGACTAGTAACGACAAGCATATTGAACAAAATCAACGCCCACAACTACTTTGTGTTCTACTCGTGCATAGAAACTACGCATAGACCTAGCTCATGATGCCACTGTTGGGTAACGTAGCAGAAATTCAAAATTTTCCTACGTGTCACCAAGATCTATCTATGGAGAGACCAGCAACGAGGGGAAGGAGAGTGCATCTACATACCCTTGTAGATCGCTAAGCGGAAGCGTTCAAGTGAACGGGGTTGATGGAGTCGTACTCGTCGTGATTCAAATCACCGATGATCAAGTGCCGAACGCACGGCACCTCCGCGTTCAACACACGTACAGCCCGGTGACGTCTCCCATGCCTTGATCCAGCAAGGGGAGAAGGAGAGGTTGAGGAAGACTCCATCCAGCAGCAGCACAACGGCGTGGTGGTGATGGAGGAGCGTGGTAGTCCAGCAGGGCTTCGCCAAGCTCCGCGAGATATGAGGAGAAGGGAGAGAGGTAGGGCTGCGCCAAGAGGAGGAAGTTCTCATGTTATGGGCAGCCCCTAGGCCTCACTATTTATAGGGGGAAGGGGGCTGCGCCCCCTTCTAGGGTTTCCCCCCCCCCCCAAAGGGGTGCGGCTAGCCCTAGATGGCAAAGGGGGCGGTGGCCAAGAGGGGGAGGAGAGGTTGGCGCAGGGAGCATGGGCCTTAGGGCCCATCTGCCCTAGGGTTTGCCCCCTCCCACTCTCCCTTGCGCCTTGGGCCCCTTGTGGGGGGCGCACCAGCCCACCTGGGGCTGGTTCCCTCCCACACATGGCCCATGCAGCCCTCCGGGGTTGGTGGCCCCACTTGGTGGACCCCCGGGACCCTCCCGGTGGTCCCGGTACGTTACCGATAAAACCCGAAACTCTTCCGGTGACCAAAACAGGACTTCCCATATATAAATCTTTACCTCCGGACCATTCCGGAACTCCTCGTGACGTCCGGGATCTCATCCGGGACTCCGAACAACATTCAGTAACCACATACAAACTTCCTTTATAACCCTAGCGTCATCGAACCTTAAGTGTGTAGACCCTACGGGTTCGGGAGACATGCAGACATGACCGGGATGTTCTCCGGTCAACAACCAACAGCGGGATCTGGATACCCATGTTGGCTCCCACATGTTCCAAGATGATCTCATCGGATGAACCACGATGTCAAGGACTCAATCGATCCCGTATACAATTCCCTTTGTCTATCGGTACGATACTTGCCCGAGATTCGATCGTCGGTATCCCGATACCTTGTTCAATCTCGTTACAGGCAAGTCTCTTTACTCGTTCCGTAACACATCATCCCGTGATCAACTTCTTGATCACATTGTGCACATTATGATGATGTCCTACCGAGTGGGCCCAGAGATACCTCTCCGTTTACACGGAGTGACAAATCCCAGTCTCGATTCGTGCCAACCCAACAGACACTTTCGGAGATACCTGTAATGCACCTTTATAGCCACCCAGTTACGTTGTGACGTTTGATACACCCAAAGCATTCCTACGGTATCCGGGAGTTGCACAATCTCATGGTCTAAGGAAAAGATACTTGACATTAGAAAAGCTTTAGCATACGAACTACGATCTTTGTGCTAGGCTTAGGATTGGGTCTTGTCCATCACATCATTCTCCTAATGATGTGATCCCGTTATCAACGACATCCAATGTCCATAGCCAGGAAACCATGACTATCTGTTGATCACAACGAGCTAGTCAACTAGAGGCTCACTAGGGACATATTGTGGTCTAAGTATTCACACATGTATTACAATTTCCGGATAATACAGTTATAGCATGAATAAAAGACTATTATCATGAACAAGGAAATATAATAATCAATTTATTATTGCCTCTAGGGCATATTTCCAACATTACAGTGGGTGAACAAATTACTGTCGAGCAATTGATAGAAAAGCGCATAGTTATGAGATTATCTAGGCATGATCATGTATATAGGCATCACGTCCATAACAAGTAGACCAACTCCTGCCTGCATCTACTACTATTACTCCACACATCGACCGACTCCTGCTTGCATCTAGAGTATTAAGTTCGTAAGAACAGAGTAACGCATTAAGCAAGATGACATGATGTAGAGGGATAAACTCATGCAATATGATATAAACCCCATCTTGTTATCCTCGATGGCAACAATACAATACGTGCCTTGCAACCCTTTCTGTCACTGGGTAAGGACACCGCAAGATTGAAGCCAAAGCTAAGCACTTCTCCCATGGCAAGAAAGATCAATCTAGTAGGCCAAACCAAACTGATAATTAGAAGGGACTCGCAAAAATAACTCAATCATACATAAAAGAATTCAAAGAAGATTCAAATATTATTCATAGATAAACTTGATCATAAACCCACAATTCATCGGATCTCGACAAGCACACCGCAAAAAGAGTTTACATCGAATAGATCTCCACAAGAGAGGGGGAGAACATTGTATTGAGATCCAAAAAGAGAGAAGAAGCCATCTAGCTAATAACTATGGACCCGTAGGTCTGTGGTAAACTACTCACAACTCATCGGAGGGGCAAGGATGTTGATGTAGAGGCCCTCCATGGTCGATTCCCCCTCCGGCAGAGTGCCGACGAAGGCTCCAAGATGGGATCTCGCGGATACAGAAGGTTACGGCGGTGGAAATTGTGTTTCGTGGTGCTCCTGGATGTTTTCAGGGTACGTATGTGTATATAGGAGGAAGAAGTACGTCGGTGGCCGCCCGAGGGGCCCACGAGACAGGGGGCGCCCTACAGGGGGGGCGCGGCCTCCTATCTCGTGGGGGCCTCGACTGCTTCTTGACTTGCACTCCAAGCCCTCTGGATCACGTTCATTCCAAAAATCACGCTCCCGAAGGTTTCATTCCGTTTGGACTCCGTTTGATATTCCTTTTCTTCGAAATACTAAAATAGGCAAAAAAACAGCAATATGGGTTGGGCCTCCGGTTAGTAGGTTAGTCCCAAAAATGATATATATGTGTAAAATAAAGCCCATAAACAACCAAAATGGGTAATATAATAGCATGGAACAGTAAAAAATTATAGATACGTTGGAGACATATCAAGCATCCCCAAGCTTAATTCCTGCTCTTCCTCGAGTAGGTAAATGATAAAAAAGAAATTTTTGATGTGGAATGCTACCTAGCATAATTCAATGTAATTTTCTTTATTGTGGCATGAATGTTCAGATCCAAATGATTCAAAATAAAAGCTTATAAAACATAAAAATAGTAATGCTTCAAATCATACTAACAAATAATCATGTCCTATCAAAATAACATAGCCAAAGGAAGCTTATCCCTACAAAATCATATAGCTAGGCCATGCTTCATTTTCATTACACAAAATACTCCCATCATGCACAATCCCGATGACGAGCCGAGCAATTGTTTCATACTTTTTAACGCGCTTCAGCCTTTTCAACTCTTAGGCAATACATGAGCGTAAGCCATGGACATAGCACTATGGTGGCATATGGTGGTGGTTGTGAGGACAAAAAGGGAGAAGATAATCTCACATCAATTAGGCGTATTAACGGGCTATATAGAGATGCCCATTAATAGATATCAATGTGAGTGAGTAGGGATTGCCATGCAACGGATGCACTAGAGCTATAAATATATGAAAGCTCAACAAAAAAACTAAGTGGGTGTGCATCCAACTTGCTTGCTCACGAAGACCTAGGGCATTTTGAGGAAGCCCATCATTGGAATATACAAGCCAAGTTCTATAATGAAAAATCCCCACTTAGTATATGAAAGTGACAACATAGGAGACTCTCTATCATGAAGATCATGGTGCTACTTTGAAGCACAAGTGTGGAAAAGGAGATAGTAGCATTGTCCCTTCTCTCTTTTTCTCTCATTTTATTATCTCTTTTTTTTATTTTTTTATTTTTTTTTCTTTGGCCTTTTTTTGGCCTTTCTCTTTTTTCTTCTCTTTTCTCTTTTTTTCTTTTTGTAAAGTCCGAAGTCTCATACCGACTTGTGGGGGAATCATAGCCTTCATCATCCTTTCCTCACTAGGACAATGCTCTGATAATGAAGATCATCACACTTTTATGGATTTACAACTCAAGAATTACAACTCAAAGCTAGAACAAGATATGACTCTATATGAATGCCTCCGGCAGTGTACCGGTATATGCAATGAATCAAGAGTGACATGTATGAAAATTATGAAAGTGGCCTTGCCACAAAGACGATGTCAACTACATGATCATGCAAAGAGCAATACGACAATGATGGTACGTGTCCTAATAAACGGAACGGTGGATGTCATAATAAACGGAACGGTGGAAAGTTGCATGGCAATATATCTTGGAATGGCTATGCAAATGCCATAATAGGTAGGTATGGTGGCTGTTTTTAGGAAGGTAAATAAGGGGTTTATGATATCGGCGGAAGTTGCGCGGTAATAATAAAGGCTAGCAAATCGGAAAGATGAGTGTGCATATATCCATGGACTCACATTAGTAAAAA
This sequence comes from Triticum timopheevii, assembly GCA_963921465.1. Lineage (NCBI taxonomy): Eukaryota > Viridiplantae > Streptophyta > Magnoliopsida > Poales > Poaceae > Triticum > Triticum timopheevii. Next base: position 381,090,475 of record OY997272.1, on the reverse strand, counting down.
AGAACTCATATACTTATTGCAAAAGTCTACTTAGCCCTCGAAGCAAAGTACTACTACGCATGCCCCAAGAGGGATAGATTGGTAGGAAAAGACCATCGCTCATCCCCGACTGCCACTCATAAGGAAGACACTCAAAAGAGCACCTCATGCAACAAATTTGTCACACAACTTTTACCATACGTGCATGCTACGGGACTTGCCAACTTCAACAGAAGTATTTCTCAATTTCATAATTACCCACTAGCATGAACCTAACATTACTACCTTTATATCTCAAAACAATTATCAAGCATCAAGTTGATCATAGCATCCAATTCTTTTTCTATGATAGTTTTTATTATACCCAACTTGGATGCTCATCATTCTAGGACCAACTTTATGACCATAGCAAATACCATGCTGTTCTAAAAGACTCTCAAAAAGATATAAGTGAAGCATTAGAGACTAGAAATTTCTTCAAAATTAAGAGACCACCATGCTCTAAAAGATATAAGTGAAGCACTAGAGCAAAAACTATCAAGCTCAAAAGATATAAGTGAAGCACATAGAGTATTCTAGCAAATTCTAATCAAATAGGCTTCTCCCAAAAGGTGTGTACAGCAAGGATGATTGTGGTAAACTAAAAAGCAAAGACTAAAATAATACACGACGCTCCAAGCAAAACACATATCATGTAGCGAATAAAAATATAGCTCCAAGTAAAGTTACCAATGAACGAAGACGAAAGAGGGGATGCCTTCCCGGGACATCCCCAAGCTTAGGCTTTTGGATATTCTTGAATATCTTGGGGTGCCATGGTCATCCCCAAGCTTAGGCTCTTGCCATCCTTTATTCCATAGTCCATAAAAGCTTTACCCAAAACTTAAAAACTTCACAACACAAAACTCAACGGGGAATCTTATAAGCTCTGTTAGTGAAAGAAAACAAAACCACCACATAAGGTACTGCAATGAACTCATTTTTTATTTATTTTGGTGTTAAATATACTGTATTCCAACTTCTTTATGGATTATAAACTAATTTAATAGCCATTGATGCATTGAATAAAGCAAACAACACACGAAAAACAGAATCTGTCAAAAACAGAACAGACTGTAGCAATCTGTAACTAACGCAAACTTCTAGAACTCTAAAAATCCTACCAAAATAGGAAGTCCTGGACAATTTGTTTATTGAACATCATCAAAAAAAGCACGTTTCTGTGATTAAACAAAATTATATTTGTGCGCGCAAAGTTTCTGTTTTTCAGCAGAATCAAATAACCTATCATCGTAGGTTATCCTATAGGTTCTACTTGGCACAAACACTAACTAAAAGATAAAAACACATCTAAACAAAAGGTAGATGCAAGATTTATTACTAAACAAGAGAAAAAACAAAAAACATAAAGAAAATTGGGTTGCCTCCCAACTAGCGCTATCGTTTAACGCCCCTAGCTAGGCATAAAAGCAAAGATAGATCTAACGAGTGCCATTTTTGGCACTAGATTCATAAGTAGCACGCATGATAGATTCATAAGGTAATTTGACTTTCTTTCTTGGAAAGTGCTCCATGCCTTTCTTTAATGGAAATTGGAATCTAATATTCCCTTCCTTCATATCAATAATCGCACCAATCATTCTAAGGAAAGGTCTACCAAGAATAATAGGGCAAGAAAGATTGCAATCTATATCAAGAACAATAAAATCCACGGGCACCAAATTTATATTTGCAACAATGAGAACATCATTGATCCTTCCCATTGGGTTTTTAATGGTGGAATCCGCAAGGTTTAAATTTAAAGAGCAATCATCAAGATCATGGAAACACTAGCACCCAAATCACACAAAGCAAAACACTCATAATCTTTAATTCTAATCTTTTATAGTAGGTTCCCACTCATCATTAAGTTTTCTAGGTATAGAAACTTCCAAATTAAGTTTTTCATCATAAGATTGCATCAAGGCATCAACAATATGTTTGGTAACAGCTTTATTTTGACTATAAGCATGAGGAGAATTAACAACGGATTGCAACAAGGAAATACAACCTTTTAAAGAGCAATTATCATAATCAAATTCCTTGGAATCCGAGATAGTAAGTTCAATATTATTAGAAGTTGAGGATTCTCCAATCTCACTTTTACCAAATTTAGCATCAAGATCTAAAGACTCCGAATTCTTGGGACGCCTTCTAGGCAAAGTTGATTCATCATCAGTCCCATAATCATCAAAATTCATATTGCAAAACATAGATCTAATCGGAGACGCATCAATAACTTTAAGATCCTCATCATTATTTTCATGGAAACTAGAAGAAAACGCTTTTATAAAGCTATCTTTCTTAGCATGCAATCTAGCGGTTCTTTCCTTACACTCATCAATGGAAATTCTCATTACTTTAAGAGACTCATTGATATCATGCTTAGGAGGAGAAGATCTAAGTTTAAGAGAATCAACATCAAGCGAAAGTCTATCAACGTTCCTAGCCAAATCATCAACTTTGAGCAATTTTTCTTCAAGCAAAGCATTAAAATTCTTCTGAGAAATCATAAATTCTTTCACACTATTCTCAATATCAGAGGGCATCTTATTAAAATTACCATAAGAATTATTGTAGGAATTTCCATAATTATTAGAGGAATTACTAGGGAACGGTCTAGCATTAAAGTTTCCTCTATAAGCATTGTTTCCAAAACTATTCCTACCAACAAAATTCACATCCATAGATTCATTACTATTCTCAATCAAAGAAGACAAAGGCATATCGTTGGGATCAAGAGGAGTATTTTTAGTAGCAAACATCTTCATAAGTTCATCCATCTTTCCACTCAAAACATTGATTTCTTCTATAGCATGCACTTTTTTACTAGAAGATCTTTCGGTGTGCGATTGAGAATAATTAGCCATAATATTATCAAGAAGTTTTGTAGCATCTCCTAACGTGATTTCCATAAACGTGCCTCCCGCGGCCGAATCTAAGAGATTTCCAGAAGCAAAGTTCAAACCGGCATAAAAATTTTGTATGATCATCCATAAATGCAAACCATGAGTAGGGCAATTGCGAAGCATCAATTTCATTCTTTCCCAAGATTGGGCAACATGCTCATGATCAAGTTGTTTAAAATTCATGATATCGTTCCTAAGAGTGATAATCTTAGCGGGAGGAAAATACTTAGAGATAAAAGCATCTTTGCACTTGTTCCAAGAATCAATACTATTTTTAGGCAAAGACGAAAACCAAACGTTAGCACGATCTCTAAGTGAAAACGGAAATAACTTCAATTTGACAATATTGTTATCTGTATCTTTCTTCTTTTGCATATCACACAAATCAACAAAGTTATTTAGATGAGTAGCGGCATCTTCACTAGGAAGGTCGGGGAATTGATCTTTCATAACAAAATTCAGCAAAGAAGTATTGATTTCACAAGACTCAACATCATTAAGAGGAGCAATCGGAGTACTAAGGAAATCATTATTATTGGTATTCGAGAAATCACACAGTTTGGTATTATCGCGCCATGGAAACAAGTAATCCAACACACAAGCAAACAGAAAAACGACAAGCGAAAAAGAGAGGAGGAGATTGGGAAAGAGAGGGTGAATAAAACGGCAAGGGTGAAGTGGGGGAGAGGAAAACGAGAGGCAAATGGCAAATAATGTAAATGCGAGGGAGATGGGTTTGTGATGGGTACTTGGTGTGTATTGACTTGAGCGAAGACCTCCCCGGCAACGGCACCAGAAATCCTTCTTGCTACGTCTTGAGCTTGCGTTGGTTTTCCTCGAAGAGGAGAGGGTGATGCAGCAATAGTAGCGTAAGTATTTCCCTCAGTTTTTGAAAACCAAGGTATCAATCCAGTAGGAGGCTCCTCAAAAGTCCCACGCACCTACACAAACAAACTGAGAACTCGCAACCAACGCGATAATGGGGTTGTCAATCCCTTCACGACCACTTGCGAAAGTGAGATCTAATAAACATAGTATGATAAGATAAATATATTTTTGGTATGTTATAATATAGATGCAAAAGGTAAAGATGCAAATAAAAGTACATTGAAGATTGAAAGCAAATATGATAAGAGATAGGCCCGGGGGCCATAGGTTTCACTAGAGGCTTCTCTCAAGATAGCATAAGTATTACGGTGGGTGAACAAATTACTGTCGAGCAATTGATAGAAAAGCGCATAGTTATGAGATTATCTAGGCATGATCATGTATATAGGCATCACGTCCATAACAAGTAGACCGACTCATGCCTGCATCTACTACTATTACTCCACACATCGACCGACTCCTGCCTGCATCTAGAGTATTAAGTTCGTAAGAACAGAGTAACACATTAAGCAAGATGACATGATGTAGAGGGATAAACTCATGCAATATGATATAAACCCCATCTTGTTATCCTCGATGGCAACAATACTATACGTGCCTTGCAACCCTTTCTGTCACTGGGTAAGGACACCGCAAGATTGAACCCAAAGCTAAGCACTTCTCCCATGGCAAGAAAGATCAATCTAGTAGGCCAAACCAAACTGATAATTCGAAGAGACTTGCAAAGATAACTCAATCATACATAAAAGAATTCAGAGAAGATTCAAATATTATTCATAGATAAACTTGATCATAAACCCACAATTCATCCGATCTCGACAAACACACCGCAAAAAGAGTTTACATCGAATATATCTCCACAAGAGAGGGGGAGAACATTGTATTGAGATCCAAAAAGAGAGAAGAAGCCATCTAGCTAATAATTATGGACCCGTAGGTCTGTGGTAAACTACTCACAACTCATCGGAGGGGCAAGGATGTTGATGTAGAGGCCCTCCATGGTCGATTCCCCCTCCGGCAGAGTGCCGGCGAAGGCTCCAAGATGGGATCTCGCGGATACAGTAGGTTACGGCGGTGGAAATTGTGTTTCGTGGTGCTCCTAGATGTTTTCGGGGTACGTAGGTATATATAGGAGGAAGAAGTACGTCGGTGGCCGCCCGAGGGTCCCATGAGACAGGGGCGTGCCCTACAGGGGGGCGCGGCCTCCTATCTCGTGGGGGCCTCGGTTGCTTCTTGACTTGCACTCCAAGCCCTCTGGATCACGTTCGTTCCAAAAATCACGCTCCCGAAGGTTTCATTCCGTTTGGACTCCGTTTGATATTCCTTTTCTTCGAAATACTTAAATAGGCAAAAAAATAGCAATATGGGCTGGGCCTCTGGTTAGTAGGTTAGTCCCAAAAATGATATATATATATGTGTAAAATAAAGCCCATAAACATCCAAAAGGGGTAATATAATAGCATGGAACAATCAAAAATTATAGATACATTGGAGACGTATCACGTAGCCACACTTAATTCAACTAAAGTTGGAGAAACAGACACCCGCCAGCCACCTTTGTGCATAAGCATGTCGGTAGAACTAGTCTTATGCACACGGTCATGTAATGTCGGTCCGGGCCGCTTCATCCAACAATACTGCCGAATCAAAGTATGACATGATGGTAAGCTGATGACTATTATCACCCACAACTCTTTGTGTTCTACTCGTGCATATAACATCTATGCATAGACCTGGCTCTGATACCACTATTGGGGACGCAGTAATTTCAAAAAAAATCCTACAATCATGCAAGATCTATCTAGGTGATGCATAGCAATGGGGGGAGAGTGTGTCCACGTACCCTCGTAGACCGAAAGCGGAAGCGTTATGTAACGCGGTTGATGTAGCCGAACGTCTTCGCGATCCAACCGATCAAGTACCGAACGCACGGCACCACCACGATCTGCACACGTTCAGCTTGGTGATGTCCCTAGAACTCTAGATCCAGTTGAGGCCGAGGGAGAGTTCCGTCAGCACGACGGTGTGATGATGGTGATGATAAAGTTACCGGCACAGGGCTTCGCCTAAGCACTACGACGATATGACCGAGGTGGAAAACTATGGAGGGGGGCACCGCACACGGCTAAAAGATCAACTTGTGTGTCTATGGGGTGCCCCCCTCCCCCGTATATAAAGGAGGAGAGGGGAGGCCGGCCGGCCCTCCTTGGCGCGCCCCCAAGAGGGGAATCCTACTAGGACTCCAAGTCCTAGTAGGTTTCCACCTAAAGGAATAGAGGGAGAAGGAAATGGGGGCACCCCCGCCCCTTCCTTGACCTATTCGGACTCAAGGGGGAGGGGGCGCGTGGCCTGCCTTGGCCGCCCCTCTCTCTCTCCCCTAAGGCCCATCGAGGCCCATTAGTTCCCCCAGGGTTTCCGATAACCCTCTAGCACTCCGGTTTTATATGAAACTTCTCCGGAACACTTATGGTGTCCGAATATAGTCATCCAATATATCAATCTTTATGCCTCGACCATTTTGAGACTCCTCGTCATGTCCGTGATCACATCCGGGACTCCGAACAACCTTCTGTACAACATATCACATAAACTCATAATACCAATCGTCATCGAATGTTAAGCGTGCGGACCCTATGGGTTCGAGAACTATGTAAACATGACCTAGACACGTCTCCAGTCAATAACCAATAGCGGAACCTGGATGCTCATATTGGTTCCTACATATTCTACGAAGATCCATATCGGTCAAACCGCATAACAACATACGTTGTTCCCTTTGTCATCGGTATGTTACTTGCCCGAGATTCGATCGTCGGTATCACCATACCTAGTTCAATCTCGTTACCGGCAGTCTCTTTACTTGTTCCATAATACTTCATCCTGCAACTAACTCAATAGTCACAATGCTTGCAAGGCTTATAGTGATGAGTATTACCGAGAGGGCCCAGAGATACCTCTCCGAAACACGGAGTGACAAATCCTAATCTCGATCTATGCCAACCCAACAAACACCTTCGGAGACACCTGTAGAGCACCTTTATAATCACCCATTTACGTTGTGACGTTTGGTAGCACACAAAGTGTTCCTCCGGTATTCAGGAGTTGCATAATCTCATAGTCTGAGGAACTTGTATAAGTCATGAAGAAAGCAGTAACAATGAAACTGTAACGATCATAGTGCTAAGCTAACGAATGGGTCATGTCCATCACATCATTCTCCTAATGATGTGATCCCGTTCATTAAATGACAACACATGTCTATGGTTAGGAAACATAACCATCTTTGATTAACGAGCTAGTCAAGTAGAGGCATACTAGGGACTATATGTTTTGTCTATGTATTCACACATGTACTAAGTTTCCGGTTAATAAAATTCTAGCATGAATAATAAACATTTATCATGAATTAAGGAAATAAATAATAACTTTATTATTGCCTCTAGGGCATATTTCCTTCAGAGAATGGTGCCCAGTGCACTGAACACTTAAAGTAAAGCCACTTCCACAGTGCTAGACCACCCACTAGCCCGTCCCTTAGAAGATCCATCGAACTCTGGTTCTCGTCTTTCCTAACTCTCATAAGAGAGCTAGTAGGCGATGTGATGTATACTACACAACTTTATTCTTGTAGACTTGTTTGGGCCTCCAAGCACAGAGTTTGGTAGGACAACAGCAAATTTCCCTCAAGTGGATGACCTAAGATTTATCAATCCATGGGAGGTGTAGGATGAAGGTGGTTCTCTCTCAAACAATCCTGCTACCAAATACAAGTAGTCTCTTGTGTCCCCAACACACCCAATATAATTATCAGTTGTATATGGCCACTAGTTCGGCGAAAAGGTGATGATAGGTGTGTAATATGGATTGTAGAAATAGGTTTTTATAATCTGAACAATTAAAAAACAGCAAGGTAGCAAGTAACAAAAAGTGAGCAAAACAATGTCTCAATGCTTAGAAATAAGGCCTAGGGTTCATACTTTCGCAAGTGCAATCTCTCAACATCATTAACATAATTCAATCACATGAGAATCCCTCAAAGTGCGGCAAAGAATCACTACAAAGTCTCTTTCACATCGGAGAAGGTAACATGAAATCACGTAGCAGGTAGTAAACCAGCTCAAAGTTGTCTTTCCAATCAATCTATTGAACCAGCCCCCAAAGTGTCATGAATAGTTCTAGAGATCGTAATACAACAATGCCAGATGATACGTATCATTCAATTCTTATGTCACCTAGAATGCCCCAATGTCACCACGGGTATCCGCGAGTTAAGACATGCATCAAGTGATCTCAAATCCAAAATTTTCAATCCAACATAAAGAAACCTCAAAGAGAAAGACTCAATTCACCATGAAAATAAGAGAGAAAGTTTAACATAATAAGATCCAACTATATTGATAAAGCTCAGGATACATCAAGATTGTGTCAAATCAAGAACACGAGAGAGAGAGAGAGATGAAACACATAGCTACTGGTACAAGCCCTCAGCCCCAAGGATGAACTACCCATGCATCACCATACAGGTAGGAAGGTTGATGAAGATGGCCTCCCCAATGGTTTTCCCCTCTGGCAGGGTGCTGGAGAAGACCTCCAGGAGAGACCGCTTCGGAACAGAGGCTTGCGGTGGCGGAGGAATTATTCTAGGTTTCTCTTTGGGCGTTTCTCTATTTATAGGATTTTGCAGCATTGGAATCACGCAAAATGAAGGCATGAGGGGGCCACAAGCCAGGGCGAGGCCTACTGTCCGGGAATGCTGGGATGGCTTATGGCCACCTCGTGAGTCTTCTTGTTGCCTCTCGAAGCTTCTAGTGTCCTTCTCGGTCCAGAAAAATTGTCGTAAATGTTCATCGTGTTTGGACCTTCATATGTATGGATTTTCTGCGAAACAAAAAAACATAAGAATTAGAAACAAGAACTGGTAGTGGGCCTTAGATTAATAAGTTAGTCCATAAAAAATATAAAAGTGCGCCAAAGCCATACATAGTTGATGTAAATATAGCATGAATACATCATAAATTATAGATACATTGGAGAGGTAGCAGCACCCCCAAGCTTAATTTCTGCTTGTCCTCGAGTAGGTAAATGATAAAATAAATAATTTATAAAGTTTTAATGCTAGAATAGGACAGACCTTTGATAACATAGGCAATGATAATTCTAATAACTAGTAACATCGTTCCTTTAAGTTCAACATATCATAAATAATGGAGTATCTCACAACCTTTCAAGATTATATAGCAAACAAAAAGCAATGAATGAATTAAAGATGACAACTAGGTGCCCACATGTGAAGATAACCATCATACTTATACAATGCTCATCAATTGCTATTAGAAGAATGCATCCAAAGCTAAGAGGGATCCTCATGCTCAATACGTGGTGCCGAAAGAGAGAGAAAGATGGAATTGACTCAACATGAAAATTAAATAGAAAGGCCCTTCAGAGAGGGAAGCAGGGATTAACATATGTCAGAGCTCATTTGGTTTTAAAATAGAGACAAATTTATTTTGAGAGGTGTACTTTTCCTGTCAATGGTTTAATGATAAAGGTTTCCAATATCTTTCATGCTAAACACATTAATGGTAGTTCCCGTGCTTTTACACTTCCCCTTCACCATAAACAACACAATCCGTGGCTAGCCGAATCCATGGGTGCCTGTGAAATTTCAACTTTTTCGAGGGAGTGTCCTTTATAAATTTAATTTTTTATTTGGGACTGGGCATCCCTATTACCAGCCTCTCTCATAATTTTCACAAGCGAATAAACTCTCGTCATCAGTAAAACACATTTAGCATGGAAGATACTGATTACTCACACCACCCCACGAACTGTACGGGCACACAAAATACAAGTTTATGTGAAGATTTAGAGGTGGCACATGCAAATTTACTTGGAATGGCAGTGAAATACCATCTATAGGTAGGTATGGTGGACACTTTATGGCATAAACTTGTTTCAAGGATGGATGCACAAGCAGTATTTCCGCTTAGTACAACAAAGGCTACCAAATGACTGGGGCAACATCCTACTTAGAAATAAAGCCCTAGAGTTCATACTTTTACCATTGCAATCTGTCAACATCATTAACATAATTGAATCAGATGATAATCCCTCAAAGTACGACAAAGAATCACTTTAAAGTCTCTATTCCTATCGGAGAAAGTAGGATGAAATCGCGTAGCAGGTAGTAAACCACCTCAAAGTTGTGTTCCAATCAATCTATTAAACCACCCCCAAAGTGTCACGAATAATTCTAGAGATTGTACTAGAACAAAACCATATGGTACGTATCATTCAACTCTTATGTCACCTAGAACACACAATGTCACCACAGGTATCCGCGAGTTAAGACATGCATGAAGTGATCTCAAATCCAAAATATTCAGTCTAACATAAGGAAACCACAAAGATCAAGACTCAATTCACCACATAAATAAGAGAGGGAGGTGAACATCCACTGGTGCAGAGACCTGCTATACACACGGTTTTTAACCCCTTTCCGCGATGGTGTTTGGAACCGTCGCCAAGTGAGTGTGGGCGATAGGGGGTCCTTCCCACACGACCCAGAAACCACCGGGGATAGGCCCTCCTGGCACACAGGCTAGGGAAAAATGATCTCGTGTGCGATCTGCCAAGGCATCAAAACATAATCGTTTTCGTTCGTATGTACATCCCACACGGCGAATCCCAGAATAACATTTTCGTTCGTATGTATATCACACATAGTTTTTTGTGTGGAAATGTTTGTGCAAGGTGGCTGTTCGCACATGAACACGTCACCGTGTACCTCCAACACCGAGGGTGATGCACCGCAGCTCACGCCAAAGGAGGCCCGTCCGGAAGCGCGGTACGCAAGCAATCCAATGGGCGCTTTTGAGCACCCGAAACCCCACGCGCCCGGGAGGGACCCCGTCTGGACGCACGGTAGCAATGGGCTTCCCTAGGTCGATTCACCCACCCCTAGAGCCTCGAGGATCGCTGCCCTTCAACACGAAGGACGAACAAAGAACGAGAGAGAAAGAACAAGGGAGGGATGTAAAACTAGGGTAAAAAGTAGATGAGTTTTGCGATTGTGTGTTGTTATTCAATCGGCCGTCACCTCTTATCTATATAAGAGGCGTATGGACTTCCCGTACAAGAAAAGGACTTGCCTAGCCGTCCAAATCATCAAAACCTAATAAAACATGGACTATTCACGACCCCCGGCCCGGATGTCCGGCTCAAGGCCCGGATGATCCGGCCTAGCCCAGTTTTCTGATAGCAGCTTACTATTTTGGCTCTAGAATCCACATACGACCTCGGATTTGGACGTTTTCCTATATCAAAATCAACCGCCTCGATGAGACGCATAACTTTCATGTCGAACACTTTTTGATCTGAGGCCATCTTGAGGGGGGTTCGGGCCGTTTTCTAAAGTCTGCAGCAGAAAAACTTGTCCGGACGTCGAACGATTGCCCGGATTATCCGGCCTTTACCCAGATCATCTGGGATTTGACCCAGATCATCGCCTTCAGCACCAACCTTCTGGAATGTTGGTGCTCCAATTACCTGGATGATCCGAACCCCGGACCGGATGATCTGGCCAACACTGCTGCATCGCACGGTTTTGCCTATAACTTTTGCATGCGACCTCGGATGGGGACGATCTTTATATCAAAATCGTCTGTTTCAACGAGACGAAGAACTTTGCAGTTGTAACTTTTTACATCCGAGGCCGTCTTAATTAGTTTTCATGACATTCTTTAATCTGGTGTCAATACGAGCATCTCTAAGATTGGCATAACTTTTGCATCCGAGCTCCGTTTTGATCCATCTTCATATTTACTTTGATTATATTGAAGAGAGCATCAAATGTTGACATGAACTCATAAATTTGACCTCATCTTGCTACAACCTCAAGTCACTCTTTGCAATCATGCCCTTTTTGAGCGTCAACACATGCCCCCCTGTTTTTCGGCAAAGCTAGCGCGCCAAAAAATAACTTGCAAAACGTTTGTCTAAGGACAATGTCAACACTCCATCGGCCATTTATATGCGCTTAGGGAGATAATCTCAATATCGGCCATGTTTATGCTTAGGGAAATAATTTTATATCGGCCATTGATTTTAACTTCTGGTTCACATCATACCTTGTAACCGATTACCACCAATCGGCTTTAAAGAGCTGGGAATGAACCCGTTCCTTGTAGCACTAAGGAAATCAAACTCCAAGAGGTCACGCCCTATTAAGCAAGTAACATCAGGATGATTCCAATCCATCGATGCAACGGCCAAAGCAACACAAGCCGAATTATCCGCGTGAATGATTTCTACCTCATCATCGATCCATTGTATTAAAAATTGATGCATGGTAGATGGCACACATTGGTTAGCGTGAACCCAATCGCGACCTAATATAACATTATAGTTACCTTGCACCTCGGCGATGAAGAATGTGGTGGCCAAAGTTTTTCTTTCCATGGTGAGTTTCATGCCCATCACACCTTTGGCCTCTGTCTTTTCTTTACCCTCGAATCCATTAAGTACCATATTGGTCTTCATCAATGCATCATCATCTAACCCCAACTTTTTGAAGACCAAGTATGGCATAAGATTTACCACAGCACCACCATCAACGAGCATCCTAGCAATCGGCGATCCGTTAATATGACCTTTGAGGTACAATGGCTTCAAGTGTTTCACCGGTTCTCTTGGCTTCTCGAAAATAGCATTCTTAGGACCAAAATTCAGCTGGGTTACCTCCCCTTCTTCACCTACAACATGAAACTCGGCAGGTAAGTAATATACCATATTAATATCCATACCTTCCCGAACCGGCGTAGATTCATAATCCACCATCTCATCTTCATCTCCCAATGTGTATATTGGGCTTAAAGATTCCTCAATTGAAGGGGATGTTTCAGGTAGTGTGGACGATGCAATAGGGGTCGCATCATCCTCTTTTGGTGGTGAAGGTGTTGCTGCAGCTAATGTAGAAGCATCTGTGTTTTGTTTTTGTTTAGGCCTCCACACTTGTTTTTTGAGTGCTATGAGCCGAATTTCACTAAACAATTCGTCCCTTTGCCTCTCCTCTTTGTGTTCTACCTTCTTGTGGTTCCTCATGCGTTGTAATCTCCTTTTCATGGTCTTGGTTAAACCGGGAGGACACCACTTAGGTTGAGTATATTTGGGATCCCTTGGTTTGGCCTTGCTTGTGCTCGCCTCATGATCATCAACCATGAAACCTTGTTGAACAATAACAATATCACCACTAGAAGTAGCCAGATTACCAACAACCGGCTTTTTGATCTCCTTTTGCTTGTCACATTCTGAAATTTCCACATTAGGTGACTTAACACGCCACACTTTTTTATTGGCCTTACTTCGCGAATTTTTTGTTGGCCGATTAGCACCATAACTCAAACAGCCTTCGGTGGGATAATAAAGCCTCTCGCGAGCAGGCCTTCTAGGTGTTGTCCACCCCATATGGAAAGCATAAGGAGCCTTTGGGGGCTGCCCCATCCTCCATTGAAGTCTCTCATGTAATATGGTGCATAGGAGGGTTGTGACATCCATGGTGTCAGCGCCCATGACCCATATGGCCTTGCATAGCATCGAAACTCTTGCTCCGGAAGCGATCTTGAACGCTACAAATGTGATGGCCAATTAGAGCTAGAACCGGCCGCTTGACTTGCATATTTGGATAGCAGCATATCAAAGGTTGGATTTATTCGCATGCGCTTAGCTTCACTCTTTCCCCACTTGCCAACTTCTGAATTCTTGGGCTTGATAAATTTAACATGAGTATCTTCTTGCACTTGTGGTTGCCCCCCGAGTGCGGGATTTTTTATGGTGATCTTCAATACTTCCTTGCCATCGGGTTGCTTATCAAGCACAACCTCTCTCCCCAAGACTTTGTCGCCCTCCTTGCCTTTCCTGGGTTCACCAATAACAACATTATCTTTATTAGCATATTCGGCTATGCTAGGCCGAATTAACATTTTCTTTCCCTTCAAGTCCATGATGTTTATCGGAAAGGGTTGTTTATCAACTTGCATCTCAGCAAAATTCAATCGTCCATCATTAATGGCCGATTGTATCTGTCATCGAAAAACATTGCAATCGTTAGTAGCATGAGAAAATGAATTATGGTATTTGCAATAAGCACGCCGTTTCAGCTCGTCAAACGGCAGTATGGTGTGTGATATTCTAATCATCTTATCCTGCAAGAGAGCATCAAATATCTTATCACACTTAGATATATCAAATGTAAACCTCATATCCTCATCACGATTCTTGCGAATCGGCTTAAGAGCATTGCATGTATAGGGTTTGGCCTTTGAGTACCAAACAAACTCAGTAGTATAAACATCAACCTCATCATCCGAATTATCATCATTGTGTTCAACCATATGCATTCTAGGACGATCGGTTGTAGACCTATGAATCTCTTTACTTCGACTCTCTTGAGCCAAAGCTTGTTGTTAGACTTGATTAATGCTCAAAAACTCATAACTTTCTAGCCTCTCTTTAATGTGAGTTTTCAAACCATTAAGAACAAGATCTGACAAGTCTCTCTCAGTTATCACTAAGTTATAACATCGGTTTTTTTATGTCTTTAAATCTCTTGACATAATCGGTGACCGATTCATCATGCTTTTGCCTAACTGATGTAAGATGTGACAACTTTAGCTCATTATCGCCGCTATAAAAATGATCATGAAACTTTTGCTCTAATTGCGACCATAAGAGAATTGAACCATGTGGTAAAGCAGCAAACCATGAAAATGTGGTGCTAGTTAAAGACAAGGGAAATAAACGCACTTTCAACTCTTCTATGGAACCTACTTCAACCAACTATGCTAGATACTGACTCACATGCTCCCAAGTTGTTTTCGTACCCTCACCACTAAATTTAACAAAATCAGGAACCTTATAACCTTGAGGGTAAGAAATTGCATCGAAGTGTTCAGGATAAGGCTTTTGATACACACGACTCTTTACTTTCGGCTCATTTCCGAAAGTTTCTAGAAACATCTTATGCAAATCCTCCCTTAGTTTAGCTAAAATTGGATCCGAGGTAGATGAGGATGTTTGTGGCAATGACATAGGTGCAACCTGAGTACTAGCTATTAGTGCAACTTGTGGGATGGGCGCCGAACCATAATTCGGCGGAAGACCAAACATGCTTGCACCTATGGGTGGTGTGACAAAGTGATTCAGTGTTAACGCCGAATTGGGCACACTCATAATAGGATTAGGGTATGTAGGTGCAGCCACGAGCTGGTTGGTTTGAGTAGGGTTAAAATTTAACAGCATATTATATTGTTGTTGCATAGGTGGTGCCGATGAAATAGGTAAAATTGGATTAGGGTTTTCAGATATACCAACAGTACCACTAGATGATGGAGGCATATTTTTCTGAGCATTAGCACTAGCCACAAAAGAATTGTATGCCATCACATTACACTTACTAACAAGACTTTCAATCACAGCCACTTGCTCCGGAGAAAAAACTTTACTCACAGTGATTACATCTTGTTCGTCAATGAGGGGAGGAAAATTGATGTTTCCAACCGGAGTTATGTTGCCTTGACGGTCCTTCTTGAAACTTGAAAGAAATGCTTCCAAATCCTCCTCCTCGTGCTTCTTCTTGAGAGCCTCAAAAGCCTCTTCACGCTGCTTCTTGCGCGCTTCGTAGGCTTGGTGATGTTCATCCGATAGTTCATCAAGACCGGGCTTAATGATGTTATCGGCGTCAACTTCTGAGGGCTTGGGGAGATTAGACATGGTTGATGATGATTCTTGATCTTTCGTCCCTAGTGGAGTCGCCAAAAAGTGTGTTCGCACATGAACACGTCACCGTGTACCTCCAACACCGAGGGTGATGCACCGCAACTCACGCCGAAGGAGGCCCGTCCGGAAGCGCGGTATGCAAGCAATCCGGCGGGCGCTTTTGAGCACCATGTTCGCACACGAACACGTCACCGTGTACCTCCAACGCCATGGGTGATGCACCGCAGCTCACGTCGAAGGAGACCCGTCGGAAGCGCGGTACGCAAGCAATCCGGCGGGCGCTTTTGAGCACCCGAAACCCCACACGCCCGGGAGGGACCCCGTCAGGATGCGCGGCGGATATGGGCTGTCCTAGGTCGACCTGATCGCCCCTAGGGCCTCGAGGTTTGCCGCCCGAAGGACGAACGAAGAACAAGAAGAAGAAGACAAAGGGAGAAGATAAAAGTAAAAGTAAAAGTGGTAGATGATTGTTCGATTGTGTGTTGTTGTTCAATCGGCCGTCACCTCTTATCTATATAAAAGGCGGATGGACTTCCCGTACAAGAAAATGACTTGCCTTACCGTCCAAATCATCAAAATCTAACCAAACTCGGACTTTTCACGACCTCCGGCCCGGATGTCCGGCTCTATGCCCGGATGATCCGGCCTAGCCCGGTTTTCTAACATCAGCTCATTTTTTTGGCTCTAGAATCCACATACGACCTCGGATTTGGACGTTTTTATACCAAAACCAACCGCCTCGACGAGACGCACAACTTTCATGTTGAACACTTTTTGATCCGAGGCTATCTTGATGGTGTTTCGGGCCGTTTTCTAAAGTCTGTTGTAGAAAAAGCTGTCCGGACGTCCGGACTTCTACTCGGATCATCCGGCCTCCACCCGGATCATCCGGGACTGGACTCAGATCATCCGGCTTCATCATAATGTTTTTGGTGCTTTAATTTCCCGGATGATCCGGAAACCGGCCCGGATGATCCGGCCAAACACTGCTGCAGCACACGATTTTGCCTGTAACTTTTGCATACAATTTCGGATGGGAATGATTCTTATATCAAAATCGTCCGTTTCGACGAGGCGAAGAACTTTGCAGTTGTAGCTTTTTCCATCAGAGGCCATCTTGGGGGCGTAATCAGCCGAATACTATTCTGAATACAAAATCTCAGTACTTCGAACACAACTTCGGCCTTAGAGATGAGATCGGATGGCTATGGCCCAAATATCAAAGTTTCTCCTTTTGACGATATGGAACTTTCTCACTTTGATCACTTTTCCATTTGAGGCCTTCTTAATTATGTTTTTGATCATACCAAAATCTAGTGTCAACACATGCCCCCCCTGTTTTTCGGCAAAACTTGTGTGCCGAAAAATACCTTGCAGAAGCTTGTTCTAAGCACGATGTCAACACTCCATCGGCCATTTTGTACGTGCTTTGGACGATAAGTATATATCGGCCATTTAGATTAGCAACAAAAGTGAAGCTAATCGAACATATAATGATTTGGTAATACCCTTTCATGATGTAAGAAATTATATTGCATCCATGGATTAAAATAAGCCCATTGAGGGTAGCCAATCATACCTGATGAAGAATTCCATGGCATAGGCATCAACGGCATTGTTGAAAAAAAATGGATAATACGTGGACCGGAGATGTTGAAACCTTCGTCTTGGTCCTTCGTAGCTTTCACTCTTTTCCTTCTTCACCTTTGTTGCACTCCTTCTAAAGGAAGCTCGCACATAATTCTTATTTTGAATATTTCCTTTGGGAACCCATGCCATGTTTCTCTTTTCAAGTTCTTGTGCACTAAGCTTCTGCAACTCATTCTTGTGCCTATACGATAAGCCGAGTGGGCACCCCGGCTGCGATTTTGTTTGAAGTAATGGCAATTCTTGTTTTACCTTGTGCACTCTTAACTTCTTCCCTTCAGATTTGACGCTTGATTGACCTGCCTCATTGCCTTTTGTAGCCAATGTCAACACTTTAATTGGCACTTTTTCATTTGAGATCATATCTGACGTGGCACTCTTACGATCATCTCTTTTGACGCGGTAGATTTTCTCAACCACCTCCTTATTCTTGCTTGTGCACCAGACCGATTCTTTTTTGAAACGGTCTTGGACATATGGCTGCTCATTGAACGTTGGTCTTCTTGGAGCTGCATAATACTGGCGAGATGGTTTATAATAATATGGAGAATGTGCCCTTGTATCATACTTGTCCCATGATGTATATGGATTTATGTGAGCATAGGGAGACATCCACGACATTGGCATTGGCGGTCCAAAATAAGGATATGAACAAGTTGCATTCAAATTCTCTTCTTGCCAATATTGATCCTTGGATTTGCGCCTAGGGGGTGATCTTGATGCTTTTGCATTAGTTGGCCGATAAGCACTATTCTCCTCACTTATCTTCTGACATTTTTCCAATAGTTGTGCGAAAGTGACTTTTGGCTTTTTACCTTTGTGCTTATGTCGGCCTTTGTTTTCTTTGGTTGTGCTTGCACCGATCTTTGGATTTTCTCGTTGCCCCCTAGTACTTGGCGTCTTTTGTGCAACCTCGATAGAATTTTTGCCCTCAAAAATATTATCATTGAGCTCTTGAACAACTTCCTTACTTGAAAGCTTGATCCCATTACCCACGGGCCTTACCTTCTCGTGTTTAGATGGATCGGCTTGAAGCAGCTGATACAAAAACCGTTTGCCGTCAGGACCAATCGGAATAGACTGGTCATCCCTTGGTGTTTCAACAAGTTTCAATCGTCCTTTTTTAATGGCCGATTTAACTATTTGACGAAAGATATTGCAATCCTCAAAACTATGCTTGAATGAATCATGCAACTTACAATACATTCTTCCTCGGATAGATGGTTTTTCATGGTGATCAAGAACTCTAATGTAATTATTTTTTAGCAACAAATCAAATATTTGATCACACATGCTTGAATTGAAGGGATGCTTCTCATTTTCTAGCCGATCTTGGTGTGAGAACAGCTTTCCAGGTAAGAAAACGAATGGTTTAGAATACCCCCATTCGGCTATGCATTGTGTTTTGCATTCTATCTCCGATGTCTTTGGATAAGATATAATATTAGCATCGGATTTCTCAAAAGAATTTAACCATGGCTCTACATTTTTGAAATGAAAATAGCTAGAACACATATATCTCAATTGAGACCAAGTGCAAGCCAAGTATGAAACAAGCAAAGCTACCCAAGTAGATATAAACTTTTGATAAAGCAATGGAGAAAACTTTGTCTGCAATAGTAAGTCACTATCGGTCTTTATAAATGGCACAATAGGTTGACCGATATAGTCGATAAATTTTTTATTGCTAACAAGTAAATTACCCTTCTTTATTGGTCTTTCACAATTACTTATGAGAATATTTGTTATAGATGCATCAATAATGAAGTTGCGATCAAATCTGAAAATAGGTAAATTACTCTCTATGCATACCTCTTCAAATATGTTGGGAGAGCATGATGGTGATGCCACTTGAAGAACATCTTGCTCCGTCTTTGGATGGCTCCCCAACACCTTGTCATCATCTTTTTCTTGATTCCGTGCATCATTGCTTTGAAGATCCATGTCAGCCGAACTTTGTTCGGCTACTTGTTCTTGTCCTTGAGGCTTGTCAATTTCTATGGCATGGAACTCATAAGGCAGGAAGTAGGTTCCATTGACTTCGCAAAATCAAGTATGGCTGCTTTGCTATGCTTTCCATGCCCTTTCTCAATAATGCTTGCCTCTTTGGATTTGATGGACTCAGAATATATACTAGTTGATTCGGCTTTTCTAATAACCAAATTTTCTTTGTTACCTGAATCAACAACTTTATCTTTTTCAATTTGCAAGGCTTCTCGCTCTCGTCTAATTTTAGCCCACATCTCAGCTTGGCGAGTTTTAAACTTTTTCATCTCAATTTCCATCCACTCGTCATGAAATTGCCCCCCAATACTTTGAGACTCTTTCGGCAATGAGGTGCCGAAACTTTGCAATTGTTTAGGTGGTACACTGGATGGTACAGCACTGGGGGACTGCATCATTTGCACAACTCTAGCTTTTATAGCAGCAAAATCATGAGGCTTCCCGCCTTCTATTAGTTCCTGGCGAATAGAGTTGCACAAATCCCGAGAGAATGTAAGCTTGTTCTCAATTACCCAGTCTGGATATGGTTGCCCCCCAATGCTTTTAGACTCTTTCAGCAATGAGATGTTGCCGAAATTCTGTAATTGTGTAGGGGGGACGTGATATGCCACAGTAGTAGGTGAAGGCATTTGTGCTCCTGCAGAAGTTTCACTTATTCGGCCATGACCATGAAGGTGCGGAGCCGAATTATGGACATCAATAGTTGCGTATGGTGCCAAAAAATTAGTTGCATTAGGTGTAGCAAAATTAGTTGCATTAGGTGTAGCATATGATGTTTGAGGGTAATTGGCCAAATAACTAGCAGTAACATGGCCAATTCCCCTATCCACTGGCACGTTTGGATTAACGTACTGCAAGTTATTTGCCGATGAGTAAAAACTTGAAACACTTTGTTGCATACCATTGGAAGTTCCTACATAGGGTTTCTCAACTTGATTAACCGAACTCATCATGTTATTCATCGGCATATAAATTTGTGGGGTTGCCGATGCATGGGAGTTGGGATACATATGTTGCATGTTGCTAAAATTATATGAAGTAGAATCATGGAGATTTTGTTGCATCGGCCCTTGCACATAATTAGATGCATGATTGATGAAACTAGGGCTAGCCGATACATTATGCTCATTAAACGATCTAACAACAACATATGAAGTATTTGCATATACAAAGGAGAATTGGGTATTCATATTACCTTTGTAGATCACAACTTCTTGATGACAATCTCTTCGTAGCAAGAACGGGCTAGAGATCGTTCGAAGCTTCGTCCCCAGCGGAGTCACCAAAAAGTGTGTTCGCACACGAACACGTCACCATGTACCTCCAACGCTGTGGGTGATGCACCGCAGCTCACGTCGAAGGAGACCCGTCGGAAGCGCGGTACGCAAGCAATCCGGCGGGCGCTTTTGAGCACCCGAAACCCCACACGCCCGGGAGGGACCCCGTCAGGGCGCGCGGCGGCTATGGGTTGTCCTAGGTCGACCTGATCGCCCCTAGGCCTCGAGGTTCGCTGCCCTGCAACGAAGAAGAACGAACGAAGAACGAGAAGAACAAGACAAAGGGAGAAGATAAAAGTAAAAGTAAAAGTGGTAGATGATTGTTCGATTGTGTGTTGTTGTTCAATCGGCCGTCACCTATTATCTATATAAGAGGCGGATGGACTTCCCGTACAAGAAAAGGACTTGCCTTACCGTCCAAATCATCAAAATCTAACCAAACTCGGACTTCTCACGACCTCCGGCCCGGATGTCCGGCTCTAGGCCTGGATAATCCGGCCTAGCCCAGTTTTCTGACAGCAGCTCACTGTTTTGGCTCTAAAATCCACATACGACCTTGGATTTGGACGTTTATTATATCAAAATCAACTGGCTCGACGAGACGCACAACTTTCATGTTGAACACTTTTAGATCCGAGGCTATCTTAACGGTATTTCAGGCCGTTTTATAAACTCTATAGTAGAAAAAGCTGTCCGGACGTCCAGACTTCCACTCGGATTGTGCGGCCTCCACCCGGATCATCCGGGACTGGACCCAGATCATCCAGCTTCATCATAATGTTTTCGGTGCTTTAATTTCCCGGATGATCCGGAAACCGGCCCGGATGATCCGGAAACCGGCCCGGATGATCCGGCCAAACACTGCTGCAGCGCACGATTTTGACTGTAACTTTTGCATACGATTTCAGATGGGGACGATTCTTATATCAAAATCATCCGTTTCGAGAAGAAGAACTTTGCAGTTGTAGCTTTTTCCATCAGAGGCCACCTTGGGGGCGTAATCAGCCGAATACTGTTCTGAATACAAAATCTCAGTACTTCGAACACAACTTCGGCCTTAGAGATGAGATCGGATGGCTATGGCCAAATATCAAAGTTTCTCCTTTTGATGATATGGAACTTTTTCACTTTGATCACTTTTCCATTTGAGGCCTTCTTAATTACGTTTTTAACCATGCCAAAATGTGGTGTCAACACACCCGAAACCCCACGCGCCCGGGAGGGACCCCGTCTGGACGCGCGGTGGCAATGGGCTGCCCTAGGTCTGTTCACCCGCCCCTAGAACCTCGAGGATCACTTCCCTTCAACACGAAGAACGAACGAAGAACGAGAGAGAGAAAACAAGGGAGGGGTGTAAAACTAGGGTAAAAAGTAGATGAGTTTTGCGATTGTGTGTTGTTATTCAATCGGCCGTCACATCTTATCTATATAAGAGGCGGATGGACTTCTCGTACAAGAAAAGGACTTGCCTAGCCATCCAAATCATCAAAACCTAATAAAACATGGACTATTCACAACCCCCGGCCTGGATGTCCGGCTCAAGGCCCGGATGATCCGGCCTAGCCCAGTTTTTTGATAGCAGCTTACTATTTTGGCTCTAGAATCCACATACGACCTCTGATTTGGACGCTTTTATATAAAAATCAACCGTATCGACGAGACGCACAACTTTCATGTTGAATACGTTTTGATATTAGGCCATATGGAGGGGGTTTTGGGCCGTTTTCTAAAGTCTGCAGCAGAAAACTTGTCCGGACGTCCAGACGATTGCCCGGATTGTCCAGCCTTTATCCGGATCATCCGGGACTGGACCCAGATCATCCGGCTTCAGCGCCAACCTTCTGGAATCTTGGTGCTCCAATTACCCGGATGATCCGGACCCCGGCCCAGATGATCCGGCCAACACTGCTGCATCGCATGGGTTTAGCTATAACTTTTGCGTACGACCTGGGGGGACGATCTTTATATCAAAATCGTCCATTTCGACGAGGCGAAGAACTTTTCATTTGTAACTTTTTCCATCCAAGGCAGTCTTAATTAGGTTTCGTACTATTCTTTAGTCTGGTGTCAATACGAGCCTCTCTAAGATTGACATAACTTTTGCATCCGTGCTCCATTTTGATCCATCTTCATATTTACTTTGATTATCTTGAAGAGAGCATCAAATGGTGACATGAAATCATAAATTTGACCTCATCTTGCTACAGCCTCAAGTCACTCTTTGCGATCATGCCCTTTTTGAGCATCAACAGTGGCCTAACGCAAAAAGTTCTCTCTCGGAAGCCATGTGTGATTGTTAGTTGGTCGAAGACGCCTACTTTCTAGAAACCGTGTAGGTTGTTTGAGTTCATCACCCACGGTGTTGTCTGAGTAACCGTCTGCAATAGAAAACCCAAATAAGCAGGGTAACAAGCCTATTATTGATAATCCATGTACTAATCAAATTGATATTTCTTATAAAACACACCAGATATTTCATATCCGTATAACAGCAACCAGGATTTCGTAATCGAATTATATCAGATAGCTTCGGCACTCAGTTACGCCATTACACAACAGCACCAAGTTTCACATGCAACATCGATGACCTTTGGAAAGTAGCATCATACACGGTAAATAGACAGATGAATCTCATCTGGGTAACTGCACAAGTGGAAGGCCAACATTGAGCCTTCAGTGATGTTGAATGTCCTTGCAACTTTTGGCCAGTGGCTATGGATAATTGCCCACCCAACCTTCGTCCTCTTCAGGAAGACTTCAATATTCTACCATGGGTGTTGAATGAATACCTTCCTCGCCTCTTGACCATGCAGGTGGTTTGAGAGGTAATCACCGGTGAACTGCTTTGAAAAGTACCGAAAACAAAGATATGCATAAATCGCGATACTAAATTTTGAAATGGCGCAAGGGGTAAAAACAAGGTAAAAGAGTTAGTACCATCCTATAGTTGACTGATGTCTTCTTCATTGTGCAAACAAAGATCTTGTTGTTATTCGTTGCAAGTTTCTTCATCCTAACAATCTTTCTCAGTTTCTTGACTTGACTGGTATTCATGGATATCTCATTTCCCTGTATGCAAAATGGGTCGAACAGTGGGTCTAATCCTCGGACAGCAGGACCTACATGTGCAAGACCAAATTGTAAGAAACCTAAATATTAGAATGATTCCTGCAACTGCACAATAATGTGCTATTAGCGAAAGGACCATGCATGAGCAAACCTTGATGGTAAACCGTAGTGTCTCCCATTGTTTCCCCTGCAACACACATAAGGAAAATCTTGATCAGGTTAACTGAGAGTTGCCATACTATCAGTAGAATATATATTGAGTACAGCCGATTTGTTTCACATGCATAACAATACAAAATTGTACCCACAGCAAATGGAAATCAAATTGCAAAATTGAACCAAATAGTTAAATGGACAGCATACCAAATGAACCAAAATAGTTAACTGAGCACGGCATTGCAGAATAGAAACATGTACTTGAAGATAAGACAGTTAACAAAACAAAGAATGCTTCAGAACAGTACTATGAAATGTAGCAATTGTTGGACCAAACTGTTAACTGAACATTACATTTCAGAGGACCAAAATGTTAACTAAACATTACATTTTAGAGGACCAAACTATTAACTGAACATCAGATTGCATATTAACATTACAGAGGACAAATCACTAGAAGGCACTGGCGGTGGCCTCGAGAAAACATCACGAACTATATTTTAAAGTAGACAACCGCACGGTGGTGTCGATGGTGGCCTCGAAGATGAGGTGCTCCTCCAAGATCTGGCAGTGGGCACGCATGGCAGCCATAGCGACCTCGTGCGCGCGTGCGGCCGTGATTTTCTTCTCCACTGCCAGATGCTATTGAGCTCCACATTATACTACGTGCAAAATGGTTGTGGGCGGCGCTTAATTGGAGGAGGGGGACAGTGATTTCGGCGGAAGGTGTCGCGCCATCGTTTGGGGCATGTGGGACAGGGAAGGAGGAGGATGGTGTGGGTGGGGTGTGGATTACCTGACCATATCGACGAGGTCAGGCAGCAAGAAGAAGGGTCAGTGGCGAGGAGGCTGCGCAACAAGAAGAAGGGTCTCCGGCGAGGAAGCAGTGCTGCAAGAAGGGTCGCCGGCGAGGAGGTAGTGCTGCAAGAAGAATGGTAGCCGGCGAGGAGGTGATGCTGCAAGAAGAAGGGTCACCGGTGAGGAGGCTGAGCTGCCAATAAGCAGCAGTGAAGGTTTGAACTTGGAAAGCAAGGAGGAACGGTGGAAATGTGGCTTTTGGTGGGAGGGAGGGGCGGGGAGACAGATATTTCCGCATTGGCAGAAAAATTTCGCTCGATGCCGCAAGAAACTGGCGCGCAAGTGTGGTTCAAACGGGGGCGGTGGACTATAGACGACGAAGCTTCCTGCGTAAGCCAGACAAGACGGTGCGCCAAGATATTTTATAGTGCATCCCACACGATTCTTTCTAGTAAACTATTTGTGGTATACCTGATTTTTTTCATTATGTTTTGAAAGAAAAGATGGTGTTACAGAGGGAAAGGATGGTGTTTAACTTTCTAGACAATTTATGTACAGTGAACATGCAACTACATGAGTGTCATGTTTAAATTTGTAATTATTCTGGGTTCGTTTGGCATTTGTATGCATTAATTGAGTTTCTAGGCATTTAATTTGCATAATTCAAATTTGAACTACAAGCACATGCTCCAGTGCACCAAAGTCTGTTAAAAAATCACATGTGTGTCTTTGGGTGAATTTATAGGTCCCATGCAAGAAATGGGAATGAAATTCAAACATCTGGGCATCGTGGCTCGGCTTGGAACATTGAGAAACTTGGTTTTTAAATTCCTGAAAATTCAAAACTCGCCTAAAAATCATGAAACTTGGCATGGTGTCATTTCATGGCACCAACATGCCATGGTAAAAAAAATTGGCCACATTTGGACAAGTTTTTGGTATAAGCTTCTTGCAAACCGGAGCTTCTCTCGAGAGACTCGTGGTTCTCGAGGGGGGCGTGTCACCTCTGTGTGCGAAATGATATACGCTGCCTCCCCCCTTGATTTTTTACAGAGGCAAAATAGAACTATATGAGTGATGTGTTAAAATTTGGAATTATTTCGGGTCCGTTTGGACTTTCTTATACATTAATTGAACTTCTGGTCATTTAATATGCATAATTCAAATTTGAACTACAAGCACATGCTCCAGTGCACCAAAGTTGGTTGAAATATCGCATGTGTGTCCTCCGATGAATTTCTAGGTCCCATGCAAGAAATGGGAATGAAATTCAAACATCTGGGCATCGTGGCTCGGCCGGAAAGATTGAGAAACTTGGTTTTTTAATTCATGTAAATCCAAAACACGCCTAAAGATCATGAAACTTGACATGGGGTCATGACATGGCACCAGCATGCTGTGGTAAATTTTTTGACTGAATTGGGACAAGCTTTGGTACAAGCTTCTTACAAACCGGAGCTTCTCTCAAGAAGGCTCGTGGTTCCAAGAGGGAACGTGTCACCTCCATGTGTGAAGCAACGTACGTACACTGCCTTCTCCTGTCTTAATTTTTTTACACGGGTAGATTAGACCAAATAGAAGTATCATGCCAAATTTTGGAATTATTCCGGATTCATTTGGCCTTTTTTATACATTAATTGAATTTTTGGGCATTTAATATGCATAATTCAAATTTGAACTACAAGCACATGCTCTAGTGCATCAAAATTGGTTGAAAAATCACATGTGTGTCCTTGGGTGAATTTCTAGGTCCCATGCAAGAAATGGGAATGAAATTCAAACATCTGGGCGTTGTGGCTCGGCCGGAGAGATTGGGAAACTTGGTTTTTAAATTTCTGTAAATCCAAAACACGCCTGAAAATCATGAAACTTGGCATGGGGTCATGACATGGCACCAGCATGCTGTGGTAAATTTTTTTGCCGAATTGGGACAAGCTTTCGTACAAGCTTCTTGCAAACCGGAGCTTCTCTCTAGAAGGCTTGTGGTTCCGAGAGGGAACGTGTCACCTCCATGTGTGAAACGACATATGTACACTGCCTTCTCATGTCTTAATATTTTTACACAGGTAGATTAGACCAAATAGAAATATCGTGCCAAATTTTGGAATTATTCTGGGTTCGTTTGGCCTTTTTTATACATTAATTGAATTTATGGGCATTTAATGTGCATAATTCAAATTTGAACTACAAGCACATGCTCTAGTGCACCAAAATTGGTTGCAAATTCACATTTGTGTCCTTGGGTGAATTTGTAGGTCCCATGCAAGAAATGGGAATGAAATTCAAACATCTAGGAGTCGTGGCTTGGCCGGAGAGATTGGAAAACTTGGTTTTAAAATTCCTGTAAATCCAAAACTAGCCTGAAAATCATGAAACTTGGCATGGTGTCATGACATGGCACCAACATGTTGTGGTAAATTTTTTGGTCGAACTAGGACAAGCTTTGGTATAAGCTTCTTGCAAACCGGAGCTTCTCTCAAGAAGGCTTGTGGTTCCGAGAGGGGGCGTGTCACCTCCGTGTGCGAAACGACATACACTGCCTTCTCCCGCCTTAATTCTTTTACACATGTAGATTAGACCAAATAGAAGTATCTTGCTAAATTTTGGAATTACTCTGGGTTCGTTTGGCCTTTTTATACATTAATTAAATTTCTGGGCATTTAATGTGCATAATTCAAATTTGAACTACAAGCACATGCTCCAGTGCACCAAAGTTGGTCGAAAAATCACATGTGTGTCCTTGGGTGAATTTGTAGGTCCCATGCAAGAAATGGGAATGGAATTCAAACATCTGGGCATCGTGCCTCAGCTGGAAATATTGAGAAATTTTGTTTTTTAATTCCTGTAAATCCAAAACACGCCTGAAAATCATGAAACTTGGCATGGTGTCATGACATGGCACCAACATGTTGTAGTAAATTTTCTGGATGAATTGAGACAAGCTTTGGTATAAGCTTCTAGCAAACCGGAGCTTCTCCCAAGAAGGCTCATGGTTCTGAGAGGGAACGTGTTACCTCCGTGTGCGAAACGACATACACTGCCTTCTCCCATCTTGATTTTTTTACACAGGCAGCTTAGACCAAATACGAGTTTCGTGGTAAATTTTGGAATTATTCTGGGTTCATTTGCCCTTTTTATAAATTAATTCATTTTCCAGGCATTTAATGCACATAATTCAAATTTGAAGTACAAGCGCATGCTCCAGTGCGCAAAAGTTAGTTGAAAAATCATTTATGTGTACTTGGGCAAACTTCTAGGTCCCATGAAAGAAGTGGGAATGGAATTCAAGCATCTGGGCATCTTGGATCGGTCAGAAACATTGAGAAACATGGTTTTAAAATCCCTGTAAATCCAAAACTTGGCTGAAAATCATGAAACTTGGCATGGTGTCATGACATGGCACCAACATGTTGTGGTGATTTTTCTGTCCAATTTGCAAAGGCGCTCACATTAATAATCAACAAAGTCATTTTGCAACAAGTGATGTCACGTTACAAATCGAAAACACAAGTATTATTGAAACCGTGGGCGTTCTACTTACCAATTACGTGACGCCATGTGTCCCCTTTTTATTGGCTAGGAGGTGTCGTGCGGGGTAGCTATTTGAGTACGGGAGGCGTGCGATCAGACCCCTACGCGTGCTCATCAGGAGGAGAGCCCTTTGACCTCTATCCGCCGCGCACCTCCCTCCCAACGTCTACATTAATGGTGCCTGAGACCCTATTTCACGGTGTGGCTATGTCTCACTGGACTGAGATTTAAGAGAGAAAAAAGAAAATCTGAAAAGAAAGTTTTGCATGGATCTTGATGTAAGATCCGACGGACCTATATAGCATCGAATGCGAATTATAGCAAGGCCGATGAATATAAGGACGATGACAGTGGATAATATTTAGGAACATAATTAGAAAAGCCACATGCGGCAACACCCGAAATACACAAGGGCAAAAGAAGAAGGAAGACAATGATATGCTCGCTGATCTCTACTTTCTTGATGCGTTGCTGCAGGCCGTGGGAACTAGTCTTCGCGGCAAGCGGCAATGAGCTCTTTCGTGTCCTCAAGATGCTACTTGAGAGCATCCATGGACTCCTCCACCAGCCTTTTTGCGCTTGGTGTGCAGCATGGCATTCTCGTCCATAAGTTTATTGACGATGACGCTGGTCCTCTTCAACAAGGCAGTGTTCTCCTCCTGCTGCTCCGCACTTCCGACGATCTTCGCCCTTAGCAGGTCGCGCTCGGCCTGGAGTTTTGCATTGCTCTCATTTAGTTGCCGGATGACACCGGTAGCCTATTCAAATGAGGCTTTCATGTCATCCTGCAACCTCGCCCAGCCGGAGATCTGATTCATCTGGCTAAGGACGATCACATGCATGCGCCCATAAGAGTCCTCGCCTGCCCGTGAGACATTTTCCCAGGCTGCCGCGGCGTGGGAGGACATCTCTGCTGCATTCGCGGTGCGGCGCGACATCTCTGCTACTTCTGCGGCGCGGCCGGACCAGTCTGCTGCATCGACAGCGCGGCGGGACGTTCGTGCTGCTTCGACGGCACGACAGGACCTTTGTGCTGCTACGGCCACGTGGCGGAACATCTCTCGTGCTTCCGCTTCCATGCTCGCCTCTCCCTAGTGGCAATCTCTCGACCCAGAACTCACGCTGGCCATAGCAGACGCAAGGGAACGATGATGAATGACTTGTTTGTTTTTGTGGATGAGGAGTTGAGGAGGAATGTGCAGTCATCTTGGAGTAGTAGTATTTATAACCGAGTACTAATACACTCCTAAGTGGGAAACCGTTTAGGTTTTGATCGGTATGAACAGGTTTGCAATTAAATATAGCGTGGTAGTAATTTGGAATGTGACGGTTCGCAGGTTCAAAATTTATTGAGGTTCTATAGTTTCTAAGTGTGGCACTATTCCCGGACGGCGTAACGTGGGCACGCTTTCTCGGCTGCATAAATGGTGTTCGCACCATAGGGTGCACCGCAATAGGCAATGTCAGCAAATTTCTTGTTCCGACAACCATGCGCGCTCGTTATTACCATCGCGCACGCTTCTTTTAATTAGAATGTGTGCCCGTCTAGCGCACACATGTTGACCTGTCTAACTGTTTCTGTTTGTTGTGGCTAATCGCAAACAGTTCATCCGTGTGAAGTGTATGCCATCAATCGCAGACACTTTGATCTGGCTAACTGTTTTTCTTCTGTTGCCTAATCGCAAACAGTTAATCCTTCTGAAGCGTATGCCCTCAATCACACCCACCTTTATCTAGCTGCCCATTTCTGTTGTTTCTCCTCATCACAAATAGTTAATCTGAGTGAACTCTATGTAGTATATCGCACACGACTTCATCTGGCTGCCCGTTTCTATTCTTCTTCCTCATCGCAAACAGTTCATTGAACTGAACCGTATGCCCTGCATCGCACACGCTACTAAAATCAGAACCGTGTTTGATGCATCCGTCATCACAAATGTTTTGCACCTTTTTTGACGGGTTTTTTACATCACCGTTTGCGATTAATGCATCGCACACAGTTTCGTCAAAGGGTCTCTGATCGTAGTGTCGCGTTAGCAGCATCCTGCAGTAGTGATCATAAGACCAAACTATATTGATAAAGCTCATGATACATCAAGATCATGTCAAATCACAAACACGACAGAGAGAGAGAGAGAGAGAGAGAGAGAGAGAGATCAAACACATAGCTACTGGTACAAATTCTCAGCCCCAAGGATGAACTACTGACACATCACCATGGAGGCAGAAAGGTTGATGAAGATGACCTCCCCGATGGTTCCCCCTCTAGCAGGGTGCCGAAGAATGCCTCCAGATGAGATTGCTTCGGAACAGAGGCTTGTAGCGATGGATGAACTATTCTAGATTTCTTTCTGGGGTTTCTTTATTTATAGGATTTTTCAGCGTTGGAATCACGTGAAACGGAGCCACGAGGGGGCCACGAGCCATGCGGCGAGCCCTACCCCCTGGGCATGGCGGGCTAGCTTGTGGCCACCTCATGGGTGTTCTGGCTGCCTCCCGAAGCATCTAGGTCCTTCTTGGTCTAAGAAAAATTGTCATAAAATTTCATCATGTTTGGACCTTCCTATGTATGGGTTTTCTACGAAACAGAAAGCATACAAAAAAATAGGAGCTAACACTAGATTAATAAGTTAGTCCATAAAAATAATATAAATATGCACGAAAACCATATATAATTGATGTAAATATATCATGAATACTTTATAAATTATAAATACGTTGGAGACATATCAGAGAGTGACCCGCCTCTTGAATTTATTCAAGTGGGAGTGAGTGATTTACATGCCCAGCTTAGGGGTCCTTAAGAAATTACTAAGGTTACCCTTAAAGTAAGGAGGTGGGAGGTTGGAACTAGGTAATTTTTTGTCCTTTGTCCCATGTGCCTCTAATTGGACTAGGAGGTGGGTTGTAGAACATTAAGGGGAGTATCCCTACACCATATGGAGGCTTCCTTTTTTGGTATTGGGCCTCTTCACTCTCTTGCCTTCACCTTTGAC
The DNA here is from genome assembly GCA_963921465.1 of Triticum timopheevii. NCBI lineage: Eukaryota > Viridiplantae > Streptophyta > Magnoliopsida > Poales > Poaceae > Triticum > Triticum timopheevii. The sequence goes on along the minus strand of OY997272.1, from coordinate 381,059,407 downwards.
TTATTATTTTATGCTTTCTTCCTTCTTTGACTTGTTGATCATGAAGGTTTGCTTGGAGTTTTGTTGACCCGGATGGCTTGCTTGGACCCATCGGGGCTTGCCAGGCCTATTATTGACCTTCCTAAATTGTGTAAAATGGGCTTGACTTTTGTGGACTGCCTGTGCCATGTAAGATAGGGGGTGGGACGTCAGTTAGGGTTCTAGCCATTACTACAACATGAGTCCCCTTGACTCGGAGTCACAAAAGTGTTCTTCATGGCTTTGAGTCAATAAGTTGGCCTTGGAGTATTGTCGGTGTTCTTGAAGCCTTCACGGATGCTTTATAAGCTCTAGTGTTGCTTGTTGGCGAAGATCAGGGTGACCCATTCACCGAGGAAAGAAGGGTATCATCTTGGTTCCGTTAAGTCCATTTGACCCTCGTGACCATCGTCTTGGGTAATTTATGGAAGTCCATGCAGCTGCTATTAACTTAATTCAACACCAAAAAATATCCACTGGGAATTTGGGTCCTTTCGCGACTTGCGGGAATTTGGGGAACCACCACAAATTTTATGGGGCCATGAGTTACTCCTAGAATACCTTGCGGGAATTTGAGGCACCACCGCAACTTTACGGAGCCATGAATACCCCGCGAGAATTTTTGGACACCACCATAAATTACATAATCGTATTGGATTCCAAAAACACCATGTAGGAATCTATTTCCCACTACCAATTATATAGCCATATATGACTCCAAAAATATCTTGCATGGATCTATGACTCTTATTCCATATATTTCCATTTTCGGTAAATATTTTGCGGAAATATGGAGCCTCTCCATAATTTAAGTTTGGCCACGAGAAATATTTCACCAAAATATGGTAAAGCCATTTGATTAGCGGTTCAAAGGAGACGTCCCTGAATGATGGAAAAAATATCATGGGAAAACTAGTACACATCCATGGTCGTCCACGCGTTTTTATCATTGGAGCTGTCAGACATTATTATACTTTATTGTAATTTTGTATACTAGAAATAACTTTTCTTCAAAGTCCCTCGTGGATTCTTGCAATTTAAAAAAACTGGCATTTTTCAGTTATTTTTAGGCCTCCTGGTAAAAAAAATTGAAAATAAGGGCCTCTAAGCATTTTTTTAGGCCTCATGGTCGTCCATTAGGTAAAGTTCAGTAGTTCCCAAGGCTTGTCTATAATTACTTGTAAAGTGGAAGGCCTGTGCATTTAAAACCAAATCAAAAAACAATATCAAAAGGGATCCCGACCAACCTTAATATTTTTGTTTATGGTTGATAATTCAAAAGCCATAGAGAAGTTGGTTTTCGTATAAAATAAAATAAATGGATTTTACAAAAAGTACCGATTTCTTGGAGGCCAAGCGTAGCCCATGACATCACTCCCTTTCAATCTTCTCGACATTACCAGCACTGGCCCACCACCAACACGAAGGGTTGAAGGCCACCAGACAAGACGGGAGCTCCTACGGCGCTGCAGGTACCCGTTCGCGCTCCTGGCGCCTACAGCGCCCCGCGCAGGGTCACCCCACGAACCATGGTGACCAGTGAACGGAAAAACCTCGCCACAAAAAATGGATAATAAAACTGCTTTCTACAAGATTCAAACTCATCACCTCTTGTTGTCGTACAGGTGCCAACCGCCAAACGAGCTACTTGCTATTGTTGATTAGTAACAGAGACAAAAATATAATAACAAGGCTCCATCGCTATTTTATTCATCTATTGTACCAATTAATTTTTTTCAATTAATTGGAAAAAAGATTGTGATTTTTAAAAAAGTTCATTGATTTTCAAAAAAGTTCATCGATTTTGCAGAAAAGTTCATCAAATTTGAAAAATGTTCGCAGATTTTTAAGACAAAAATCAAATATGAAAAACGTTCATCGAAATTGAGAAAGGTTCATCAATTTTGATAAAAAGTTCAGCGATTTTGAAAAACTTTCATTAAATTTTAAAAAAACAATGGTTGATTTTCAAAAAAAAGTTCATCGAATTTAAAAAAGCTTCATCAAACTCCAAAAAAGTTCACTGAATTTAAAAAAAGTTCATCAAATTCGAAAAAAGTTCATTGAATTTTTAAAAAGTTCATCAAATTCAAAAAAAGTTCATTGGTTTTGAAAAAATTCACAAATCTAAAAAAGAGTTCATCGATTTTTATTTTTTGTGCAAAAATAGAGAAATGTTCATGCATTTGCAAAAGAAAAAGGAAACAAAAAATAAACAGAAAAAAAGATAAGAAAGAAAAAGAAAACCGGTAGTGATTTGGCGAAAGAATAGGAGAAAAATGAGCTACCTATCACATGGAATGGGTTGACTCAAGTGGTTCCAGCGTTGCTACCCTATGGTATAGGTTGCAGTTTCGAATCCTTTGTTGCACTCCCTTTCTTTCCAGTTTTTACAGAAAAAGGGAATGGAAGGGGAAGAAACTGGGTCGGCCCAAAATCGCACAGAGGGTGTGCGCTGCAGGCGCCCGTTAGCAAAATGCCCTGTAACGGGAGCCTGCAGCGCCAAATAGGGTTTGCCAGACAGGACCTCCTAATCAGCGCTTGGGACGCCCGAATTAGCGTGTGACGCTAGCGTAGCCATCGCACGGGCCATGGTCCATTTGTCACACGACGGTCACTCTCCATTGGCTGGGCCGCTTGATTTGCTCGCTAGCTTTCCTTCGAAAAATCGCTCGCAAGCTGACTACGCCATTTTCCTCGCTTTTTTGGTGTACCGAAGTTGTTTAGAAAACAAAAACCAACTACCGTTTTTAAAGTTAAAAAGTTTCACAAATTTGAAAAAAAACATAGATTTCAAAAAAGTTCATGAATTTTAAAGAAATCAACTTAAAATATCATAAGTTTGAAAAGGATTCAAGGATTTGAAAAATGTGCATACATTTGAGAAAATTCATGAATTTGAAAAAGTTCGTGACTTTTAAATTATTCAAGGATTTGAAAAGTTTGTGAATTTGAAGAAAGCTAATGAGATTTGAAAAAGTTTAGCAATTAGAAAAAAGATTGTGAGTTTCCAAAAAGTTCAAATTATGTAAAAAGAATGAATGAAAATTAAAATAGGAAAGACCCAGAAAGAAAACGAAAATAACCAAACGGAAGTTTCTAAAAGGTTCCCATAAACAAATCAAAGACCAACCAAAAAAGTAAAAAAGAAAGGAAAGAAAATAAAATAAAAAAATGTAAAAAGAATTTAAATCGTCCAAACAAAACCGAAGTATAAAAACAGAGAAACCAGCCAAAAAACTGGAGGGGCCTTCTAGAAGGTTGCCAAAATCTGGCGCGGCTATGTCTCGCTTGCCGCGGGATAGTAGCTGTCCTCGCCGTAGTTACCATAGTATTTTTGAAATGTTTACTCAGTGTATAAGAATTGTTGCCGGAGTTTTTTTAAAATGTTTGTATAAAAAAGTAGTCGAAACTTTCAAGAAAATGTACCTATTATTAGAAAAAGTTGTGAATTATGTATTTTAAAAATATTAAACATGTATAAAATAATGTTGCCGATGTACACAAAAAATGTACAATGTGTATGAAAAAGTGACATTTGAACATATATTGAAAAACTATTAATCATGTATCTAAAATATTGTTGCGTATAAAATAGTTAAAGATGCATACGAAATATGTAAAACATACATGAAAAAATATAGACATTGAAACATATATTTAAAAACAATTATTTATTTGTAAAATGTTAAACATGTATAAAAATATTTTCTTTATGGATGCCAAAAAAATTACAAAATGTATGAAAAAATTAGACATTATATATATATATATATATATATATATATATATATATATATATATATATATATATATATAAGAGATATAAAATAATCATCTATGTGGTATATTATGAAAAATGTTAAACATGTATAAAAACGGTCCCTGGTATATATAAAAAAATGTCATTATTGTATACAAAAAAGGTACATTGTGCTTGAAAAAAAAAGCAGACACGTGTTGAAAAACTTCAATGAAAACCAAAAATAAAAAAACAAGACCGAAGAAAACTGACAAAGAACAAAGAAATCCAAAGAAAGAAAAAATAAATAGGAAAAGGGAAACAGAAAATCAATAAAAAACGAGAGAAACCCCAAGAGAAAACTTGGTACATCAATGGAATAACTAAAAGAAATAGACCAACATAGAAAAAAAAAACTAAAGCTGGAGTGTTGGGCTGGCCCAATAGTGCCCAAAGGAGATTCCTAATGAGAATCGGTACGGGCGAGAAATAGTTGTCGCATCTAAAACCTGTGTGACGAAGTAAAAAGGTTTAACCCATCTAACTCACCAAACATTGAAAGAACGCGTGCATGTGTACCGAAATCAAAGTAAACGTGTGTGGAGCACCAAACACGATATCGCCTACCACACGCCCACCACTTAGCCACATGACCTCATGAGTCCCGACCTCTTGTGGTGGACCAGCCGTCGCACCCAACCCTAGTGACCGGGACTCCAGGAGTCATGAGCTGGAAGGAGCGAGCACGCTGACTTCGCCACGCTAGCCAAGCACATCACCCCTCCATCGTCGCTCTTAGGACGCCAGGCCTCCACCATAGCTCCTCCTCCTAGTCGGCCTTGATTGGATATCTTCCTAGATGGCGCTTGCGGCGCAGGCTCCGCCATCACTCCTCCTCTAGAGTTGGTGTGATGGACCAGGTGACCGAGGTCGAGGACAAGTTGGCATTGAAGGTTGGCTGGCTGTGGTGGCTAGCGCCATGACCCCGAGCAGAACAATTGCGGCTACAACATCAATGCTGGCGCGCATTTATGAGTTGATTTTTTTGTTGCAAGGGACTTCTTGCAATTGGACATTTATTTGATTTTTTAATTGCTTTGCAAGAGGTTTCTTTCCCTAGCATCAAGGAGGTGGTGCCCTAAAAAAGAGGTGGGGTTGGTTTGAAAAATAATTAGTAGGGATTAAGTGGTCTGAATAAAAATCAATGGTAGAAGGCATGCGTCCATAAGAGGGATTAAAGCGATGAAAGCAAAACCACAAGGGCGATGCTAGGTGTCGGCCAGCCGGCCGAATTTCTACTGGTCGCCTAACAGTCGTTCAATTTGGCCGTTCTAGACCGTTTGATTCCCCGCCTCGTCCCTGTCCTTCTAACTTACCTCCTCGCGTCACTAACCTCCCTACCACACTGCACGCTCTCCTCTCGTAGTGGAGCTCACTCTCCTCTCGCTGCACAGCCCTGGTTTCATGTGCGGCACGCAGCAAGAAACATGTTGCCGTCGTCACGAAAGCTGCACACAACCTGTAGCTCGTGGTCGTCGCCATCCCAACAAACGGAGGTTTCCCGTCGTGCCATCGTTAAGAAAGATTGTAGCAAAACCCGTTGCTGGTTGTAGCAAAAAAACGGTACACGGTCGCTGGTGTTTCGACTCTCACTGGCTCGCTGCAGCACTTGTAGGTTGTAGTGCCCTGTTGTGCCCTTAGACGTTTGTAGTATGGCTGTAGGTGGGTTGTAACTCATACCGACAATGGTTGCAACTTCCGATTGTGGGGGAGGGGGGTTGCAACTCCGATGAAAGCCATTCCAACAAAAAGCAAGGGCGGCTGCAACTCCGGCAAAAGCCCGTTCCAAGAAAAAGCATATGCGGTTGCAGCTTGTCGGCGCAAAAATCCAGCAAAACACACAATGCCGGTTCCAGCCAAAAAAATTTAGGATGTAATTTGTATGTCCCCTTTCTAGCATTGTCGCCGGCTGGTTCCAGCCTGGAGTGGTGGCATACAACAACTCATTGGTTGCACCTCAGGCTACAATGTCACATGCTAGTTCCAGCATCACCATCGCTCGCCGGTTTGCATCCATCGTCGTGGTCGGTCATTGTGGTCGCATCATTCGGTCACCACCGTTGAAGCACGCGGGGGCTATGAGTTGCTGTGATGGTCGCCGGTGGCCGTGTTGGTGCCGCCTACACGCAACATCACCCCATCACCGGGCCATGCTATCTGCCCTGTAAATGTCACCATTGTCACATATGTCCTCTCCGAGATGGGCTCAAATCTGCAAGGGCGACCTGTGTTTTGTATCGCGGTTGCTTATTCTCCATAGCATGCAGGGCCAGCTCTAGGACAGTGCGGTGGGGCAGCCGTAGTAGGGAGAGGATGCCACGGTCGGAGTGGAGGGTAGCCATGTCAAAACAAGAAGTAAGACTAGAGGAGGAAGAAAGACAACGATGCGTGCGCAAATGATTTTTCTTCAAAAAGGAGCATAACCCCTAGCCTTTGCATCGAACAATGCACACAACCATCTTTATTAAATTATTCAACAAAGCCTTTCAAAATAAATACAAGAATCAACTCAAAGCCACCTCCCTGTCGAACATTGTCATCATACCTATATGCTTGATGATGTGCCGGGACCTTGCACCAACACATACCATGTAATCCGGTGGCCTCACTAAGTCGCCCGTCGGTGAGCTGGGAACACCAGCCAGTCTTGCAGACCATCAGCGTGCATTGCATGTGCACTCTCTATAATCCGCCACCGCCATCTTCTACCATCCAATCTTCAGGAGCGATCAATGCATTGACCTTGTCAGGCCCTCTTGCCGTCAACGCCAGACAGGGACACCCTCATGTGTGCGCGTCAACACGCGTCTGTCACTGAGACTGCACTGCGCCACGCCACCAAGACCCGTCGTCATTGATGTGGTACATGCACACCACTCCTCCTCTTGTCCCCTTCAGGCAGCGCAACTCCAAAGTGATGCCCCCAAGATGGAGAACGACATCGAAGGAACCGCCATCGTTCGATCCAGGAGACCCGGTTTTCCTCGAACGAGCCAAAACACGGTAACAATGATTGCAATCGACAATTCCTTTGACATGGAGATGACTTCCACAACGTCACTATCGTCTGCCATGACCGAGGTCAACACGGTTTTTGTTGGTGGTCGCGCCACACCGAAGTAGCAGCTCCGGAACGTCGGTAGGGATCCAACATCCTCGCTGATCCCTCTACATGCCTTCGGCTGGCCACGGTCCACACAGACGACGGATCTGGGTGATGGCCAGATCCATGACACACGGTCGCCCACCATAGGCAGGAAAGCACATGGGCTCCCGTGGGCATGGAGGCGAGCTCACCGCCGCACGACCAGGGACACTGTCTTGACCGTCTTGCGTACTCACCCTCTTGGGCCCAGCCGAGCCAGAGTGTAGTTGCAGCGTCTGCCGCCCCCGGTAGGGATTAGTTGGGGACCACACCACCACAGCACGCTGCGGGACCTCTTGGCGTTGTTCACACCATGCCGCCGTTCGCCGGAGAGCGTCGCACCCCTGTTGCCGTCCCACCATAGATCCACTCGAGGCATCCCGTGGGCCGTCACTGATGGCATCCAGGTTGAGAGAGAAAGGTCTTCAAGGAACACCCCGCAGCTGTCATCTCCGTACCTGTGCAGGCTTCACCGCCAGGGCCTCAGGCAGAGGCGAGACAAGGAGGAGGTTGGCGGTATACCTTTGGTGGTGCAGTTGAATCGCGCCCGCGCCCCTCTGTTGGGGAATGTGGTAACTTCAAAAAAAATCCTATGATCACGCATGATCTATCTATGCGATGCATGGCAACGAGAGGGGAGAGTGTGTCCACGTACCCTTGTAGACCAAAAGCGGAAGCGTTATGACAATGCGGTTGATGTAGTCGTACGTCTTCATGATCCGACCGATCTTAGCACCGAAGGTACGGCACCTCCGCTGTCAGCACACGTTTAGCTCGGGGACGTCCCACGTACTCTTGATCCAGTTGAGGCCGAGGGAGAGTTTTGTCAACATGACAGCGTGGTGACGATGATGATGATGTTACCGGCGTAGGGCTTCGCCTAAGCACTACGACGATATGACCGAGGTGTGTAACTGTGGAGGGGGGCACCGCACATGGCTAAACAATGTCAACTTGTGTGTCCTAGGGTGCCCCCTTGCCCCCATATATAAAGGAGCAAGGGGGGAGGCTGGCCGGCCCTTGGGCGCGCCAAGGAGGGGAGGAGTCCTCCTAGTAGGAGTAGGACTCCCCCTTTCCTAGTCCAACTAGGAAGGGGAAGGGGGAAGGAAGGAGAGGGGGAGGGAGAGGGAAAGAGGGGCTGCACCCTCCTCCCCTAGTCCATTTCGGACTCCCCTTGGGGGGCACGCCACCTCCTGGGCTGCTGCCCTCTCTCTCCCCTAAGGCCCAGTAAGGCCCAATACTTCCCCGGGGGGTTCCGGTAACCCCTCCGGCACTCCAGTTTTCTCCGAAATCATCCGGAACACTTCCGGTGTCCAAACATAGTCGTCCAATATATCAATCTTTATGTCTCGACCATTCGAGACTCCTCGTCATGTCCGTGATCACATCCAGGACTCCGAACTATCTTCGGTACATCAAAACACATAAACTCATAATACCGATCGTCATCGAGCGTTAAGCGTGCGGACCCTACGGGTTTGAGAACTATGTAGACATGACTGAGACACATCTCCGGTCAATAACCAATAGTGAAACCTGGATGATCATATTGGTTCCTACATATTCTACGAAGATCTTTATCGGTCAAACCACATAACAACATACGTTGTTCCCTTTGTCATCGGTATGTTACTTGCCCGAGATTCGACCGTCGGTATCTCAATACCTAGTTCAATCTCGTTACCGGCAAGTCTCTTTACTCGTTCCGTAATACTTCATCCCACAACTAACTCATTAGTTACAATGCTTGCAAGGCTTATAGTGATAAGTATTACCGAGAGGGCTTAGAGATACCTCTCTGAAACACGGAGTGACAAATCCTAATCTTGATCTATGCCAACCCAAAAAACACCTTCGGAGACACCTGTAGAGCACCTTTATAATCACCCTTTTATGTTGTGACGTTTGGTAGCACACAAAGTGTTCCTCCGGTATTCAGGAGTTACATAATCTCATAGTCTGAGGAATTTGTATAAGTCATGAAGAAAGCAGTAGCAATGAATTAATACGATCATAATGCTAAGCTAACAGATGGGTCATGTCCATCACATCATTCTCCTAATGATGTGATCCCATTCATCAAATGACAACACATGTCTATGGTTAGGAAACATAACCATCTTTGATTAACGAGCTAGTCAAGTAGAGGCATACTAGGGACTATAGATTTTGTCTATGTATTCACACATGTACTAAGTTTCCGGTTAATAAAATTCTAGCATGAATAATAAACATTTATCATGAATTAAGGAAATAAATAATAACTTTATTATTGCCTCCAGGGCATATTTCCTTCAGTCTCTCACTTGCACTAGAGTCAATAATCTAGATTACATAGTAATGATTCTAACACCCATGGAGCTTTGGTGTTGCTCATGTTTTGCTCGTGAGAGAGGCTTAGTCAACGGGTCTGCAACATTCAGATCCGTGTGTATCTTGCAAATCTCTATGTCCCCTTCCGACACTTGATGACGGATGGAATTGAAGCGTCTCTTGATGTGCTTGGTTCTCTTGTGAACTCTGGATTCCTTTGCCAAGGCAATTGCACCAGTATTGTCACAAAAGATTTTCATTGGACCCGATGCACTAGGTATGACACCTAGATCGGATATGAACTCCTTCATCCAAACTCCTTCGTTTGCTGCTTCCAAAGCAGCAATGTACTCCACTTTGCACGTAGATCCCGCCATGACGCTCTGCTTGGAACTGCACCAACTGACAGCTCCTCCATTCAATAAAAATACGTATCCGATTTGCGACTTAGAGTCATCCAGATCAGTGTCAAAGCTGGCATCAATGTAACCATTTACGACGAGCTCTTTTTCACCTCCATAAACGAGAAACATATCATTAGTCATTTTCAGGTATTTCAGGATGTTCTTGATCGATGTCCAGTGCTCTGATACGTCTCCAACGTATCTATAATTTTTGATTGTTCCATGCTATTATATTACCCCTTTTGGATGTTCATGGGCTTTATTTTACACATTATATCTTTGTTGGGACTAACCTACTAACCGGAGGCCCAGCCCATATTGCTGTTTTTTTGCCTATTTCAGTATTTCGAAGAAAAGGAATATCAAACGGAGTCCAAATGGAATGAAACCTTTGGGAGCGTGAGTTTTGGAACGAACGTGATCCAGAGGACTTGGAGTGCAAGCCAAGAAGCTGCCGAGGCTCCCACAAGATAGGAGGGTGAAAGAACATGCGGTGCCCCCATGTTTGGTTTTGGTAATTGATGACATCTCTATGGACTAATGGTTGTCTTGAGTTATACTTGAAGGATTTGTCCATAGGCTTTTCTTGAAGTCCATGTGTTGGTTTGAAGGAGTTTATGAGATGGCCAAGGTGCTATTAAGGAATTATCCAAAGATTGGTCATGTGAGTGTTGAGCTTATTGCAAGCATGTCTTGAAGAAGAAGATTGTGTGACCATTCATGTTTACCTTCAAGACATCATCCAAATGAAGAGAGTTGGAAAGATTCAAGGTTGATCAAGACTAAGTCAAGAGTGAATCAAGTTGATCAACTCACAAAGCATAGAAGATGTACCGAGAGGGATCAAGTGATCCCATGGTATGGTAAGCATTGTCCATTGCACTTTGTGTACTAACCCATGGTCTATGTGAGAGTTCTATGTGGGGTTAGGTACCTATCCATGGGATTGCGTCAAGAGGAAGATATCATACAACCCATGGAAAGGATGACATCAAGTGGTGATCGTCATCAAGATTGCCGTGTGCAAGTTCAAGTGGAGCATCATGAAGAGATCAAGTGCTTGAAGCTTGCCATCCATTGTGGTGTCAATGGACTTGTGAAGATGTGCCGAAGAGTGGCTCACCCATAGTGGAGTATGGGGAGCAATCATCTAGTCTCCATTGACCCAACGCAATCAAGAAAGGTGGTCCATCTTAAGGAGGACAAGATCGTCATAATCTAGCTCAAGTGGATCATGTACAAGGCAAAGGTTTTCCCTTGATAGGTTTTCTATTTTACCGGTCTCATGGTGGTAGTTGGGAGACCGGGTTATAGGATTGGTAGCTGTACTATCAAGGGGGGCTCTGAAGTGAGTAGCTTGATCGTATCGTTCATCGAGAGCTCAAACCATCGAATCCTTGCATCATGTTTCTTAGTTCTTGTTTGGTTCTCTTTGTGAGTCTTAGAGCTTATGGTCATCTTGATGACAAGCTTGAGTTCCTCGAAAACGGAGTTTGCATGCGTCTTCTATGATGTTTTCGTTGTTGGAGGTTTTACCGGTCTTATCCGAGGAAGGGTTCTCATCATTTTCTTTTGGGCCTTTTCTCATTTGCTTATTATTGGTATTTCTATCAAGATTGTGTTAGCCCTTGTTTCTAGCTTTCCAACAAACTTGGTTTCATCGAATTCGGAGTCCGTTTGCAGAAGTTGTGGTAGTTTTAGTGTTCTGAAAAGGCTGCAGCGGTACTACCGCGGGTAGGAGCGGAAGTAATTTTTTTACTACCGCTCTTGGGAGCGGTACTACCGCTTGGAGCAGTACTATCGCAGCTACTTCCGTGGCTACTTCCGCTTGGGACCAAAAACTCGTCACAAGTCCAGCGGTGGTAGGCACGGATGTAATTTTTTAGTACCGCTCGCAAGCAGTAGTACCGCTACCCTTAGCAGTAGTACCGCTACCCCTAGCGGTAGTACCGTGAGGTCAAGCGGTACTACCGCTCCGACGGTTCTTCTGGCTTTTTTCCGTCCTCGTTGTTGTGTTTCAAAGGGCTACTACCGCCCTAGCGGTAGTACCGCTCCTTGGAGCGGTAGTACCACTCGGTGCGGGCTGTGAGCATAATGGTTGGATTTTTTCCCACCTATAAAAGGGGGTCTTCTTCCCCAATGAACCTTACCCTTTGTGCTTGTGTTCTTCCTCCTTTGTTGACCTTCTTCGAGCTTGCTAACTCTCAATTCCTCCAATGATTCTTGCTAGTTCTTGAGGGAAAGGAGAGAGGAGATCTAGATCCACGTTTCCACCAATCACTTTCTCCTCTAAGTGAGGGGAACCCCTTGGATCTAGATCTTGGAGTTCTTCGTGTTCTTCTTTCGTTCTTCCTCTCAATTTCCTCCCTAGCATTAGTTGCTTTGGTGGGATTTGGGAGAGAAGGACTTGGGCACTCCGTGTGCCCTTGCCATTGCATTTGGTGCATCGGTTTGAGTTCTCCACGTTGATATGTGGAAGTTTCAAGTTGAGAAGCTTATTACTCTTGGGTGCTTGGTGCCCTTGAGCTTGTTCCTCTTGGGTGCTTGGGCGCCCTAGACGGTTGGTGGTGTTCGAAACTCAATCATTGTGGTGTAAAGCTCCGGGCAAGCGTCGGGGTCTCCAATTAGGTTGTGGAGATCGCCCCGAGCAATTTGACGGGTACCGGTGACCGCCCCCAAGAGTTGCCAAAGTGTACGGGTTCAGTGACCGCCCTCAAGGCTCTCCATTTGTACGGGTTCGTTGACCGCCCTCAAGGGTCCCTTAGTGGAATCACGGCATCTTGCATTGTGCGAGGGCATGAGGAGATTACGGTGGCCCTAGTGGCTTCTTGGGGAGCATTGTGCCTCCACACCGCTCCAAATGGAGATTAGCATCCACAAGGGTGTGAACTTTGGGATACATCGTCGTCTCCGCGTGCCTTGGTTATCTCTTACCCGAGCCCTTTACTTATGCACTTTACTTTGTGATAGCCATATCGTTCTTTGTCATATATCTTGCTATCACATAGTTGCTTATCTTGCTTAGCATAAGTTGTTGGTGCACGTAGGTGAGCCTAGTTGTTTTAGGTTTTGTGCTTGACAAATTAACCGTTAGGTTTATTCCACATTTGTTCAAGCCTAAATCGTAATTATTTTAAATCTCTTATTCACCCCCCCCCCCTCTAGGCGACATCCTCGATCTTTCAATTGGTATCAGAGCCTCATCTCTCTTTATAGGGCTTAACCGCCTAGAGAGTAAGGATGTCGACTAGGGGCTTAGGATTCTATGACACTCTTAGTTTTGATGGCACAAATTTTGATGTTTGGGTAATTCGCATGCTTAATCTCTTTAGGGTCATGGACCCAAATTTAGAGAAAATTGTAGATATGGGTTTTTCTCCTCCAAAGGATCCCCAAAGATTATGTTTAGAGGATGAGAAAAACTCTTATCTCAATGCTCAAGCTTCTAATGTGCTTTTTGATGCTTTGAGCAATGTAGTTATTTTTCAACTCATGCCGTTCTGGGATGCTCATGAGTTGTGGACAAAGCTTCAAGATAAATATGGTGTGTCCAATATTTGTGGGGATGATTGTTCTCCCTCCACCTCCGGTCGTATAGTCTTCTCAACTTCTTCTACTTCACCTACATGTGGTTTGCCACAAGGTAATGATATGGTGAGTAGCGTTGGTCATTGCAATGATGATAGTATGCTTTTTGTGGATGATCCTTCATCACTATCTTATTGCAATGCTCCCTCTTTGGGCTTTAACACTTCGAGCACTCCAAATGTTTCACATGCTTGTGTTGATAGTCCTTGCATATCATGTAGAAATTGCCTGACTAGATCTCATGATGATATGCTTGCTATGTCTTGTTGCCATGATAAAAATGCATCTATTTCCTCGAATTTTTGTGCTAACAATGTAGAGGAAACCGAACACTCTATGGAACAAGATGTGGTGTTTAATGGTGCCTCAAGGGATCCTACATCATAATCTATTGCTTTTTGCCTTATGGCTAAGGCGTCAAAGGTATCTCCTACTTTGTACCCCAATATGTCTCTTGATGATGATGTTGATGCTAATCATGATGAGGATAATGATGAAGAGAATGATAATGTTGCCTACTTCAAAACTAAGGGGGAAATGATTTTTAAAGCTCTTCATAAAAATAAAATTGCTCGTTCCAACTTCATGGAAATAATTTCCATTGCCATTGATGGCAAGAAATACATTGAGGAGTTGGAATCTCATCTAGAGGAGCATGAGGCCACCATTGAGAAAATGGAATCTCATGAGCGTGATTACGCAAATGAGATCGCGGAGCTATCTCAAGCTCTTGAACATGAACAAACCACCTCCGAATCTCTTGAGGAGACTTTTGCTCTAGAATTATCTAGAGTGAGGGAATATCATGATAGAGCTCTTGAGGTGGCCAATGATTTCAAAACTAAAAATGCTAAGCTTGAAGTTTCTCATGCTAGACTCCTTGAGGATTTTGAGCACCTCGAAAATGGCTCAAGGGTCATCAAGGGTGAGCTCATCAAACTCATCGAGTCTCATGCCCAACTTGAAGCTTCTTATTTAAAAGAGCTTGCCAAGTTGTCCTCTCCTATTGTGGTAAATGATGATGCTTGTGCTACTAACTCTATTACTTGTGAAGCATCCACTTTGAAGGAGAATGTTGAGCTACGGGCTCAACTTGAGGTGCTATATAGCAATTATGGGAAATTGGACGAAAGTCATGAAAAGCTCTCAAGCTCTCATGATGATCTTCTAGTATCCCATAGTGTGCTAAAGATAGCTCATGAGGCCATGATTGCTAAGGTAACATCTAGTGAGCCTCATGTGGATACTAGCACTACTTCTAGTCAAAATAGTATATTGCCATGTGCTATTCCTTGTAATTCATCTACTCACAATGTTGGTACATCTTGTGATGAATTGCTTTCCTTGCCTTGTTGCTCTAACGATGAAGCTTATACTTCCTCTAGTACTTGTGTTGAGACTAAACATGTAGAGGAAATCAAAGAGCTCAAGACCCAAGTCACTTCTTTGAAGAAAGACTTGGAAAAGAGTCATCAAGGGAAATCCACACTCAACAATATCTTGAGTGTGCAAAAATTCCCTAATGACAAAGGTGGACTTGGATACAACTCCAATAAGAAGAATAAGTCCAAGATGCACAAAAGGAAGGGCCAAGAACAAGTCAAGAATTCGGCCAAGATTGTTTGCTTCAAATGCAAAGTAGAAGGGCATCATGTTAGATCTTGCCCATTGAAGAAGAAGGCCATTAGTGTCAAGCAACAAGGGAAGAGGGCACAAGTTCAATCTCATGCTCAACCTCAAGTTGAAGAAAGGCCTCTTCCCAAGAAGACTCAAGTTAATGCTTCTCTTGTTAAGAAATCAAGTGAGAAGAAAGTGAAGAGTAGACGTTGCTACTTATGTCGTGAGAAAGGCCACGTCGCTTCTTCATGCACTAGTGGTAACTTATCCAACCCAATTACTATTGATGATATCTATTCTCTTGGGAAGGATAGGGTTGGCAATGTGTTTGCCAAGTTTGTTGGTACTCAAAGTGGTGTCAAGAAAAGAACCATTTGGGTGGCCAAGCCTATTGTGACTAACCTCTTAGGACCCAACTTGGTTGGGGACCAACAAGCTAAAACTTGATCAATAGGTGTTGTTGGAGGGCATTGGAGACTTGGATACATTATGAAGAATTAAGGGGACTTCATCATGCATATTGTCTCAAGCCAAGTCAATTGGATTATCAAGTTTCTATCTTACATCCAATGTGCCTCCTTGCGGTAACTTGTACTTAAATTGTTTACTTTGAAAGTTACTTGCCCCCTTGCATGCTTTGTTTTGTTCCTTGCATGCGTTTGTATATGTTGTGATCCCAACTTGCTTATCATGAGCAATCAAGTATGTGTGTGCTGGTTTGCACATCATGTACGTGTGCGTTGTGCGTTGAGCCTTTTTGCTTCCTATTTGTATCCTAGTTGGCTCGTGTGAGAGATTAATGGAATATCCCATTATGGGGGAGTGATGTGCTTTGTGCACCTCACTATCCTATAAATGTGTGTACATGAGTAATACCATCTAGTATTGATATTTCAAGATTATCTAGTCGCTATGTGGTATGTCTTCTCATAAGAAATTCAAATTCTAAATAGTCCATTAATTATCTCTTGTTGGATTCTCTTATTGCCTCTTGTTAAGTTTTTATTGGTATCACATTATGGGGGAGTAATATGCTATGTGCATATTACAAGCCCAGAAAATGTGTACATTTGAGATATTGTCACCTAGAATTGATATTGTAAATTATCTTGTTCTTAGGTGGCATGTTAGCTCTACAAGTTGCACTTTGCTTGTGTTCGGCGTGAAGATGATGTTGGATATCCTTGCTATCTACCAACAGGAATCATTTCCAAATACTTCTTGTCTTTTGACAATTGGTACTCACTTATGTGTGGTAGAAATTATTGATCATCTCTACATTGGCCTTTGCTTTTATTTGCCTTATCTCTTCCCTAGGATTGTATCAACTCCCTTTGTCTTCCATACCACTTGTGGATCTTGTTAATTTCTTGATCTTGTCTAGTGTTTTCTAGATATAGTGAAAGTGGTGATCCCACCTTGTGCATTTTGTATTCAAATGCAAATTCTCTATAATGCACTAGTCTTGGGGGAGCTATCCTATTTTCTATAAGACATTCATCTTGCGATCCTTATCAAGTGTGTGTTGGTGGAAGGCAAGCCATTTTCTTTTTGGTACTTCGTGCCATCGTGAAACTTTGTAGAGAGCTTGGTTTGTTTGGAACCATCCTCTCTTTTGGGAGTTTGATATCTTTTTTTAGTGTGTATCAAAGGATATCTCATTCCTCGATGTATCTTTTATGGATATCCTCCAAGTGATGATTTATTCATTTGGTATATTTTCTTCACTTGGTTTTTCTTTGTCATCTGGTATCGGTTCTTAAAAGTCTTGAGCATGCATATTAATTTGATGTAGTATTTTTAGCATGCTTACTTTCTTGGACCCAATATATAGGGGAAACTCCACCTAGTCTCAATTTGGATGAGATGTGCATGAAATTCATTTTCATATCTATATGCACATATTTATGTGGAGTTTGTCCTATGTATTGGTGTTTCTAACTATTTGGTCCCGATGACTTTGGGTACCATTTTGTTTGTGTTGTTGTTCTAGGAACAATTGGAGATGCATTGGATGCTCGGCTCACTCATAAGGAAGATGGTGTCATCATGTGCTAATTGGAGTCAAGCTAGGATGATCAATGAACTACTACCTACCTTTAATTGGTATCTACTACATCCTTCCAATGATATCTCGGTAACAAGTATCTCTTCATGCATTCTTTTCTAGCATTCAACCTTCTGTAGGTTGCATCTTAGCATGTTTTTCATTCCATCTTGTGATACTTGTTTCCTTTCTCAAAGCATCTCAACGATGATCTCATGTTGCTAGTTGTGATGTCTTTGATGGGTGTGTGGTAGGAATTCATGTATATACTATAAGACCATATCTAGCCATGTGCTATGCTTCCAAGCAAATATCTTATTGGTATATGTATGACTTCCTTTTGGATATGTTGTTCCTTCGTGTTGTAACTATTTCGGGTGTACATCCTTCTTTGTAGATATATATATATATATATATATATATATATATATATATATATATATATATATATATATATCATCATGATTTCGTCTACCTAGAATCTTATACACTTGAGAGAAGTTGCATATCTAGACGATATCCTTTCTTTCACGTCCACCTTGTCTTTCTCTTGTTATTTCTTTGGTGGCTCCATGAAAGCTTTTGCCTTGAGTGTGTGTCCTCTATCGTTGCATCTTGTTGCACTCTTGTGTGGTGAAGATTATTTTCCTCTTGCTTATCTGTATGAGGCTTTTTCCATCTTAATTGGTATCCCTCGTCTTGATGAACCTCTCATCGTCTATCTTCACTACGGGTTGTCACAAGCATAGGTTCTATTTTCCTTATTAGTAAGCTTGTGAACCCATTTGCCAGTTGTGTGTGGGAATGATAGGCCTTGCACCGTGTGCCTCATTCTTTCAAGACTATGTTGATGCTTAATGCTCATCCTAATTTTAGTCTTCTCAAGTGCTTCGCCATGACTCACACACATCATTTTGGTTGAGCCTATTCTTAAGTTGCCGCTTTTACATGTTGCTCAACCATGTGCTTGTTGAAAGCGCTAGGCCTTGTTTCCTATATGCTCACTTGCACTGGATCTGAGTTTCTATTGATTTTGGGGGAGCTATGATCCTATTTTGTGCACTTTGTATTCAAATACAAAAATTCTTATGTGTGCACAAATCATGGGGAGCTTCTCTAGTTTCTTTAGAACACTCCTTTGCGCTTATCATAATATCTTTATTCTTGTGGCATGTAGGATCATTGGTCTAGTTAGTTCAATTAATATCCGTTGATTGCTTGCTTAAATTGGTATCTTTTGATTGCTTGTTTCTCTCTTTGTTATGTCTTTGTGGCATATCATTCTGTTGCAGTCTTTGGGCCTCAATATAGTTTGTCTTCCTCCAAGCATTTAACTGTTGGATATGTGTATTGCATTTCACTCTCTTGTTGAGAGATACACAATTTATGGAGGAACACTTTTTATTTTGGCCTTCTCAGCTTTTCGCCCATTTTGGCAATCGATGCCAATGGGGGAGAAGTTTCAGAGAGTTTTGTGGAGAAGTTTAGAGAGTTATCTCCTCTTGCTTTGGTTTTGTTCCTTAGCATTTGCATCTCATTTGCATGCACTATTGGTTGTTGCATTGCATGGTGATGCATAATTCCTTATATAAACTCTCTTGAAAGTGATTGTCATCAATTACCAAAATGGGGGAGATTGAAAGAACATGCGGTGCCCCCATGTTTGGTTTTGGTAATTGATGACAATCTCTATGGACTAATGGTTGTCTTGAGTTATATTTGAAGGATTTATCCATAGGCTTTTCTTGAAGTCCATGTGTTGGTTTGAAGGAGTTTATGAGTTGGCCAAGGTGCTATTAAGGAATTATCCAAAGATTGGTCATGTGAGTGTTGAGCTTATTGCAAGCATGTATTGAAGAAGAAGATTGTGTGACCATGCATGTTTACCTTCAAGACATCATCCAAATGAACAGAGTTGGAAAGATTCAAGGTTGATCAAGACTAAGTCAAGAGTGAATCAAGTTGATCAACTCACAAAGCATAGAAGATGTACCGAGAGGGATCAAGTGATCCCATGGTATGGTAAGCATTGTCCATTGCACTTTGTGTACTAACCCATGGTCTATGTGAGAGTTCTATATGGGTTTAGGTACGCATCCATGGGCTTGCATCAAGAGGAAGATATCATACAACCCATGGAAAGGATGACATCAAGTGGTGATCGTCATCAAGATTGCCGTGTGCAAGTTCAAGTGGAGCATCATGAAGAGATCAAGTGCTTGAAGCTTGCCATCCATTATGGTGTCAATGGACTTGTGAAGATGTGCTGAAGAGTGGCTCACCCATAGTGGAGTATGGGGGAGCAATCATCTAGTCTCCATCGACCCAACGCAATCAAGAAAGGTGGTCCATCTTGAGGAGGACAAGATCGTCATAATCTAGCTCAAGTGGATCATGTGCAAGGCAAAGGTTTTCCCTTGATAGGTTTTCTATTTTACCGGTCTCATGGTGGTAGTTGGGAGACAGGGTTATAGGATCGATAGCTGTACTATCAAGGGGGGCTCTCAAGCGAGTAGCCTGATCGTATCGTTCGTCGAGAGCTCAAACCATTGCATCCTTGCATCATGTTTCTTGGTTCTTGTTTGGTTCTCTTTGTGAGTCTTAGAGCTTATGGTCTTCTTGATGACAAGCTTGAGTTCCTCGAAAACGGAGTTTGCATGCGTCTTCTATGATGTTTTCAGTGTTGGAGGTTTTACCGATCTTATCCGAGGAAGGGTTCTCACCATTTTCTTTTGGGCCTTTTATCATTTGCTTATTATCGGTATTTCTATCAAGATTGTGTTAGCCCTTGTCTCTAGCTTTCCAACAAACTTGGTTTCGTCGAATTCGGAGTCTATTTGCAGAAGTTGTGGTAGTTTTAGTGTTCTGAAAAGGCTGCAGCGGTACTATCGCGGGTAGGAGCGGAAGTAATTTTTTACTACCGCTCTTCGGAGCGGTACTACCGCTTCGAGCAGTACTACCGCGGCTACTTCCGTGGCTACTTCCGCTCGGGACCAAAAACTCGTCACAAGTCCAGAAGTGGTAGGCACGGATGTAATTTTTTAGTACCGCTCGCAAGCAGTAGTACCGCTACCCTTAGCAGTAGTACCGCTACCCCTAGTGGTAGTGCCGTGAGGTCAAGCGGTACTACCGCTCCGACGGTTCTTCTGGCTTTTTTCCCTCCTCGTTGTTGTGTTTCAAAGGGCTACTACCGCCCTAGCGGTAGTACCGCTCGGTGCGGGCTGTGAGCATAACGGTTGGATTTTTTCCCACCTATAAAAGGGGGTCTTCTTCCCCAATGAACCTTATCCTTTGAGCTCGTGTTCTTCCTCCTTTGTTGACCTTCTTCGAGCTTGCTAACTCTCAGTTCCTCCAACGATTCTTGCTAGTTCTTGAGGGAAAGGAGAGAGGAGATCTAGATCCACGTTTTCACCAATCACTTTCTCCTCTAAGTGAGGGGAACCCCTTGGATCTAGATCTTGGAGTTCTTCGTGTTCTTCTTTCGTTCTTCCTCTCAATTTCCTCCCTAGCATTAGTTGCTTTGGTGGGATTTGGGAGAGAAGGACTTGGGCACTCCGTGTGCCCTTGCCATTGCATTTGGTGCATCGGTTTGAGTTCTATACGGTGATACGTGGAAGTTTCAAGTTGAGAAGCTTATTACTCTTGGGTGCTTGGTGCCCTTGAGCTTGTTCCTCTTGGGTGCTTGGGCGCCCTAGACGGTTGGTGGTGTTCGGAGCTCAATCATTGTGGTGTAAAGCTCCGGGCAAGCGTCAGGGTCTCCAATTAGGTTGTGGAGATCGCCCCGAGCAATTTGACAGGTACCGGTGACCGCCCCCAAGGGTTGCCAAAGTGTACGGGTTTGGTGACCGCCCCCAAGGGTCGCCATTTGTACGGGTTCGGTGACCGCCCTCAAGGGTCCCTTAGTGGAATCAAGGCATCTTGCATTGTGCGAGGGTGTGAGGAGATTACGGTGGCCCTAGTGGCTTCTTGGGGAGCATTGTGCCTCCACATTGCTCCAAACAGAGATGAGCATCCGCAAGGGTGTGAACTTCGGGATACATCGTCGTCTCCGCGTGCCTTGGTTATCTCTTACCCGAGCCCTTTACTTATGCACTTTACTTTGTGATAGCCATATCGTTCTTTGTCATATATCTTGCTATATCATAGTTGCTTATCTTGCTTAGTATAAGTTGTTGGTGCACATAGGTGAGCCTAGTTGTTTTAGGTTTTGTGCTTGACAGATTAACCGTTAGGTTTATTCTGCATTTGTTCAAGCCTAAACCGTAATTATTTTAAATCACCTATTCACCCCCCCCCCCCCTCTAGGCGACATCCTCGATCTTTCAGAGGGCAACCCCCCCCCCCCCCGTAGGGCGCGCCCCCTGTCTCGTGGGCCCCTCGGGCGGCCACCGATATACATCTTCCTCCTATATATACCTACATACTCCGAAAACATCCAGGAGCAGGACAAAACACAATTTCCACGAGATCTCATCTTGGAGCCTTCGTCGGCACTCTGCCGGAGGGGGAATCGACCATGGAGGGCCTCTACATCAACATCCTTGCCCCTCCGATGAGTTGTGAGTAGTTTACCACAGACCTACGGGTCCATAGTTATTAGCTAGATGGCTTCTTCTCTCTTTTTGGATCTCAATACAATGTTCTCCCCCTCTCTTGTGGAGATCTATTCGATGTAAACTCTTTTTGTGGTGTGTTTGTCGAGATCTGATGAATTGTGGATTTATGATCAAGTTTATCTATGAATAATATTTGAATCTTCTCTGAATTCTTTTATGTATGATTGAGTTATCTTTGCAAGTCTCTTCGAATTATCAGTTTGGTTTGGCCTACTAGATTGATCTTTCTTGCCATGGGAGAAGTGCTTAGCTTTGGGTTCAATCTTGCGGTGTCCTTACCCAGTGACAGAAAGGGTTGCAAGGCACGTAATGTATTGTTGCCATCGAGGATAACAAGATGGGGTTTATATCATATTGCTTGAGTTTATCCCTCTACATCATGTCATCTTGCTTAATGCGTTACTCTGTTCTTATGAACTTAATACTCTAGATGCAGGCAGGAGTCGGTCGATGTGTGGAGTAATAGTAGTAGATGCAGGCAGGAGTCGGTCTACTTGTTATGGACGTGATGCCTATATACATGATCATGCCTAGATAATATCATAACTATGCGCTTTTCTATCAATTGCTCGACAGTATTTTGTTCACCCACCGTAATACTTATGCTATCTTGAGAGAAGCCACTAGTGAAACCTATGGCCCCCGGGTCTATCTCTTATCATATTTGCTTCCAATATACTTTTATTTGCATCTTTACTTTTTGCATCTATATTATAAAATACCAAAAATATATTTATCTTATCATACTATGTTTATTAGATCTCACTTTCGCAAGTGGTCGTGAAGGGATTGACAACCCCTTTATTGCGTTGGTTGCGAGTTCTCTGTTTGTTTGTGTAGGTGCGTGGGACTTTTGAGGAGCCTCCTACTGGATTGATACCTTGGTTCTCAAAAATTGAGGGAAATACTTACGCTACTATTGCTGCATCACCCTCTCTTCTTCGAGGAAAACCAACGCAAGCTCAAGACGTAACAAGAAGGATTTCTGGCGCCGTTCCCCGGGAGGTCTTCGCTCAAGTCAAGACATACCAAGTACCCATCACAAACTCATCTCCCTCGCATTTACATTATTTGCCATTTGCCTCTCGTTTTCTTCTCCCCCACTTCACCCTTGCCGTTTTATTCGCCCTCTCTTTCCCAATCTCCTCTCTCTTTCGCTTGCGTTTTGTGTTTGCTTGTGTCTCCATGTGCCTTCTATGTGCCTGCATCTTTGCTTGCTAAAAATCTATTGTTATGGATCCACTTAAAGTGTTCTACTTGGATCATCTTCGATCCTTATGCGCTCGTGCTGAAACCCCAACTAGCCTAGTTGATGGGAAATCTTTAGATGAGCATGCTCATTTTGTGCATCACCGTTTGTCTGAAAAAGGAAGACTCTTATGGGATCAAATAAACAGATTGATGTGTTATGCTTGGAATCTTTGTGAATTTTCTGATTTTACTTGTTGCTCTAAGAACCCTAAAAAACACCCTCCCTACCTATGTGAGTATAATGAAAATGAAATCTTATCATGTTATGCAAAGGGTGTTTATAGTTACTATGATATCGAACAAATTGAAGAATTTGTTGCTTTTAAGGGTGCTTATGAAATTGCTTCTTTGATTGAAAAGTATGATATTACTCTCTATGAATCTGAAAATTTTGAGATACTTAAATATTGCTATGAAAGCTATGCTCATAATATCTATGTCAAAGAATTTATTGAGAGAATGACCGTTGCTTTGGAAGAAAATAATAATATGCATGAATATATAGATAATGATGATTCTGATTATTTGATTGAAATATCCCTTGATGAACATGATGCTTGCTATTCTTGTGGCCATGATGCCAATATTTATGAAGATGAATTTGCTATAGTTCCTTATGTTAAACATGAGATCGTTGCTATTGCACCCATACTTGGTAGTTCCTTTGATGAAAAGCTTGATTGCAATGATTTTACTATAAATTCTCTTGATGTCAATTGTGCTAATAATATGCAAAACCCTAAGCTTGGGGATGCTAGTTTTGCTATGTCTACTACTTGTTGCAATGATCATGATTGGGGTGATTCTTTTTATAATCATGAAAATTTATTTAAGCCCCATGATGAATATGAGATTGATAATAGTGTTTGCAATATTATTGAAAGTGGGTTTGGAAGATTGTCAACTTTCGATCCCACATATTTGGAGAATGTTCAATCTTATGGTATTTTTGATAAAAGTGGGTTTGGAGAGGTCATGACTTTAGTTAATGTTAATCCCACTATCTTGGAAGAGTGTCAACTTTGCATGCATGTGGATCGTGTTGAGAATATGTTTTGTGATAGCTATATTGTTGAATTTGCTTATGATCCTACATGTGATTATTATGAGAGAGGAAAATATGGTTGTAGAAATTTTCATGTTACTAAATTACCTCTCTTCATGTTGAGATTGCTATCATCTCTTTGTTCTTCCTTGCATATGCTAGTTTTTGCTTGCCTTGATAATTTGTTTGCTAACAAGATGCCTATGCATAGGAAGTATGTTAGACTTAAGTGTGTTTGTCACATGTTTTATGATGCTCTCTTTGTGCTTCAATTCTTGTCTTTCATGTGAGCATCATTGAAATCTCAATGCCTAGCTAAAAAGGCTTTAAAGAAAAGCGCTTGTTGGGAGACAACCCAATATTTTTCCTTCCTGTTTAGTAATAAATTTTGCATCTACCTTCTGTTTAGATGTGTTTTTATCTTTTAATTAGTGTTTGTGCCAAGCAGAACCTATAGGATAACCTATGATGATAGTTGATTTGATTCTGCTGAAAAACAGAAACTTTGCACACACGAATTTAGTTTTGTTAAATCACAGAAACGTGCTTTTGTGTTGATTCTTTTTTCTGCTCTTCAATAAACAAATTGTCCAGGACTTCCTATGTTGGTAGGATTTTTAGAGTTCCGGAAGTTTGCGTTAGTTACAGATTGCCACAGATTGTTCTGTTTTTGACAGATTCTGTTTTTTGTGTGTCGTTTGCTTATTTTGATGCATCTATGGCTAGTAAAATAATTTATGAACCATAGAGAAGTTGGAACGGTAGGTTTAACACCAAAATAAATAAAGAATGAGTTCATTACAGTACCTTATGTGGTGGTTTTGTTTTCTTTCACTAACGGAGCTTATAAGATTTCCTGTTGAGTTTTGTGTTGTGAAGTTTTCAAGTTTTGGGTAAAGCTTTTATGGACTATGGAATAAAGGGTGGCAAGAGCCTAAGCTTGGGGATGCCCATGGCACCCCAAGATATTCAAGGATAGACAAAAGCCTAAGCTTGGGGATGCCCCGGGAAGGCATCCCCTCTTTCGTCTTCGTTCATTGGTAACTTTACTTGGAGCTATATTTTTATTCGCCACATGATATGTGTTTTGCTTGGAGCGTCGTGTATTATATTTGTCTTTTCTTTTTAGTTTACCACAATCATCCTTGCTGTACACACCTTTTGGGAGAAGCCTAT
The DNA here is from genome assembly GCA_963921465.1 of Triticum timopheevii. Taxonomy (NCBI): domain Eukaryota; kingdom Viridiplantae; phylum Streptophyta; class Magnoliopsida; order Poales; family Poaceae; genus Triticum; species Triticum timopheevii. The sequence continues at coordinate 381,034,385 of OY997272.1, read as the reverse complement.
TTGATCAGAATTTGCTAGAATACTCTATGTGCTTCACTTATATCTTTTGAGCTTGATAGTTTTTGCTCTAGTGCTTCACTTATATCTTTTAGAGCACGGTGGTGTCTTAATTTTGAAGAAATTTCTAGTCTCTCATGCTTCACTTATATTATTTTGAGAGTCTTTTAGAACAGCATGGTATTTGCTATGGTTATAAAGTTGGTCCTAGAATGATAGGCATCCAAGTTGGGTATAATAAAAACTATCATAGGAAGTGAATTGGATGCTATGATCAATTTGATACTTGATAATTGTTTTGAGATATGGAGGTAGTGATATTAAAGTCATGCTAGTTGGGTGATTATGAATTTAAAGAATGCTTGTGTTGAAGTTAGCAAGTCTCGTAGCATGCACGTATGGTTAAAGTTGTGTAACAAATTTGAAACATGAAGTGTACCTGGCTTGTGCATCCCTATGAGTGGCGGTCGGGGACGAGCGATGGTCTTTTCCTACCAATCTATCCCCCTAGGAGCATGCGCGTAGTACTTGGTTTTTGATGACTTCTAGATTTTTGCAATAAGTATATGAGTTCTTTTGGCTAATGTTGAGTCCATGGATTATACGCACTTTTACCTTTCCGCCTTTGCTAGCCTCTTCGGTACCGTGCATTGCCCTTTCTCACCTTGAGAGTTGGTGCAAACTTCGCCGGTGCATCCAAACCCTGTGATACGATACACTCTATCACACATAAACCTCCCAATATCTTCCTCAAAACAGCCACCATACCTACCTATTATGGCATTTCCATAGTCATTCCGAGATATATTGCCATGCAACTTTCCACCGTTCCGTTCATCATCATGACATACTTTACTTTTGTCATATTGCCATTGCATGATCATGTAGTTGACATTGTATTTGTGGCAAAGCCACCATGCATTATTTTTCATACATGTCACTCTTGATTCATTGCACCATCCCAGTACACCGCCGGAGGCATTCATATAGAGTCATATCTTGTTCTAGTTTCGAGTTGTAATTCTTATGTTGTAATCAATAGAAGTGTGATGATCATCATTATTAGAACATTGCCCAAAGAAAAGAAAAAAGAAAGGCCAAAAAAAGGCCCAAAAAAGAAAAAGAAAAAAGGGGGAAAAGAAAAGAAAAAAGGGAAATAAATAAAAAGGGCAATGTTACTATCTCTTTTTCCACACTTGTGCTTCAAAGTAGCACCTTGTTCTTCATGTAGTGAGTCTCATATATTGTGCTTCAAAGTAGCACCATGCTTTTCATATAGTGAGTCTCATAAGTTGTCTTTTTCATACTAGTGGGAATTTTTCATTATAGAACTTGGCTTGTATATTCCTACGATGGGCTTCCTCCAATGCCCTAGGTCTTCATGAGCAAGCAAGTTGGATGAACACCCACTAGTTTACTTTTGTTGAGCATATATTTATAGCTCTAGTGCATCCGTTGCATGGCAATCCCTACTCCTCATGTTGGCATCAATTGATGGGCATCTCCATATGAAAGCACAAGTGCTCCCTAGGTGGTTTCACCGATTTGTTATTTTCGGCCCAACCGATTCCTTTAGGTCCAACTGAAGCAAACCACTCGGTGCCACCGATTTCACAACAGGAAAAACAGTTTGCCACATAATTTTGTGTTTCTTCTGATCCAGCTCCACTCAATGAATCTTGTCCTCTACAAGCATCACATTTTTATCTTTGCTTTGTGTTGTGTCTCAAGGACCAAACCCATTCGACGCATTCCAGACAACCCTTCTTGGAAATTGATGTCAAAGGGGGAGAGAGAGAACATCAAAGCTTATCATTTAGAAAGAGATCACATCAAAGAAGAAAGAGTTTATCACCTTCTTAAGGGGGAGAGAGATCTCATCTCCTAAAGGGAGAGAGAGACCCTCAAAAGGAGAGAGAGAGATCTCTAGGGGGAGAGAATACTTATGTAGAAAGTACTTCTCAAGGATCCCAGATGCTTGGTGTTCAAGAGGAGAGATGCCCACATGTCTTCTTGAGGGGAGAGACATGTTCATATGATCTATTGTGCTTATTTGCATTAGCATACATTAGCTCTGATCATCATTCATATCTTTCAGCTCTGATTTTCTGTTCCCTATCTTCTCCCAGTATCCCATGTTAGATTCAGGGGGAGCAATACATCTAAGGGAAAGAAATCATTTAAATTCATTGCATATCGTTACTCTTGGGGACATGTCTAATTCAATGTGGTACTTAGTACTCACTCTCTACATGTCATCCCAGTCTTGGTATTCTTGTGGTTTCTTTTGTTTGCTCTGGCTAGTAAATGTATCTGTGTTATCTAACCTTGTTTACACAGGTTCATTTCATCCTAAGCCAACTCAAGACTACAAGGTAAGTATATACATCACAATCATGTGTATGAGAAATTCTTGTTGATGTACATATTGTTTGCAAGAAATACTCATGAGCATGAAGGTATTTTCTTCAACATTATTTGCTCTGATGCATATGTCCAAGATACATGTAACACATTGCCTGCTCTATCATGTTTATGCTCTCACATGCTTCTACATTCCATATTCACATGATTGCATACATGTAGGGGGAGCCTATGTTTGTTACATGTCCTTCCAAAGCTTTTCTTGCTATTCTTTATATCTTTATCTAAAGCTTTGATGTATGTTGCCATCAATTACGAAAAAGGGGGAGATTGAAAGCACAAGTGCTCCCTAGGTGGTTTTGGTAATTAATGTCAACATATCTCTTGTTGGACTAACACTTTTATCTAGCATGTTTCAGATAAGTTCAACAATGGAGTGGCATGGACTAAAGGATGTGGGAACTCCTTCAAGATGCTAAGGACAAAGGATTGGCTCAAACTTCAAGCTCAAGACTCTTCATTTTACATTTTTAGTGGTCCAAGATCACATTGAGTCTATAGGAAAAGCCAATACTATCAAGGAGGGATGAGGTGTTGCTTAATGAGCCTCTTGCTTCATGTGCTTAGTGATATGCTCCAAAACCCTCAGCTACTTTCCCACTTCCACAAATGACCTAAACCTAATGCCAAAATCGGTCACACCGATTCTTCCTATCCGGCGCCACCGATTCCAAAAGTCATAGCCACTGCCACAAACCCTAAGCAAATCGGTCTTACCGATAGGGATCTCGGTCCCACCGAGATGGGATTGTAATCTCTCTGTGTATGTCCATTATCAAAATCGGTCTCACCGAGTTTGCGAAATCGGTACTACCGAGATTACAATGCAAACTCTCTGGAAAGCTTATTACCAAAATCGGTCTCACCGAGTTTGTGTAATCGGTCAAACCGAGTTTGCCTGACCAACTCTCTGGAAAGCTTATTACCAAAATCGGTCTCACTGAGTTTGTGTAATCGGTCTTACCGAGATTACGTTATGCCCTAACCCTAACCATATTGGTCTCACCAAGTTGCATTTCGGTCCCACCGAAAACCCTAATGGTCACATTATTTGCTAAATCAGTCTGACTGAGTTTAACGACTCGGTCCCACCGAGTTTGGTAGATTGTGTGTAAAGGTTAGATTTTGTGTGGAGGCTATATATACCCCTCCACCTCCTCTTCATTCATGGAGAGAGCCATCAGACTGAACCTACACTTCCAGCATACATTTTCTGAGAGAGAACTACCTACTCATGTGTTGAGGCCAAGATATTCCATTCCTACCATATGAATCTTGATCTCTAGCCTTCCCCAAGTTGCTTTCCACTCAAATCTTCTTTCCACCAGATCCAAAACCTATGAGAGAGAGTTGAGTGTTGGGGAGACTATCATTTGAAGCACAAGAGCAAGGAGTTCATCATCAACGCACCATTTGTTACTTCTTGGAGAGTGGTGTCTCCTAGATTGGCTAGGTGTCACTTGGGAGCCTCCGACAAGATTGTGGAGTTGAACCCAGGAGTTTGTAAGGGCAAGGAGATCGCCTACTTCGTGAAGATCTACCGCTAGTGAGGCAAGTCCTTCGTGGGCGACGGCCATGGTGGGATAGACAAGGTATCTTCTTCGTGGACCCTTCGTGGGTGGAGCCCTCCGTGGACTCGCGCAACCCAACCGTTACCCTTCGTGGGTTGAAGTCTCCATCAACGTGGATGTACGATAGCACCACCTATCGGAACCATGCCAAAAACATCCGTGTCTCCAATTGCGTTTGAATCCTCCAAACGCTTCCCTTTACTTTCTTGCAAGTTGCATGCTTTACTTTCCGCTGCTCATATACTCTTTGCATGCTTTCTTGATATGTATTGTGAATGTTAAACTTGTGCCTAAACTCCACTTAAACTTGAAGAATCTTAAAAACTGCAACTTTGGTACTTAGTGTCTAATCACCCCCCTCTAGACACCTCTTCTCAAGGTCCTACAAGTGGTATCAGAGCATTGGTCTCCATTGCTTTGGTTTAATCACCATTGGAGGAAGATGGATGAGTCTACTATTGGGAGTCTTAGACATAGAGTGCCTATTGTTGATGGAGAGTATTTTCATGAATGGAAAAATGAAATGCTTGTTATTTTCAATCAATATCATTTGAACAAGTACATTGTTAGCCCTTGTGCACCTTATGTTGATCCTATGCATCCTATCCATGATGAGTCAATTGACATGATTAGGAATCTTAGAACTGCCGAACTTATCATTAGAGGATTGCCTAGAAACTTGATTGGATGTTTGCCTACTTTTAAGTGTGACTACACCATATCGAAGTTTCTTGAGGAACGATTTCCAGATTATTCCTTGAAAAATCTTGATGAAATTGTTCATAAGTCTATTGCCTTGAGTAAGATGAATACTAGTGATCCTATGTTTGGTGATCGCCTATTTGAGCTTACAAACCTTATGCGTGCCAAAGGAAATGTTGGTATTATTAGTGATATTATTTCCGAAGCTATAAAAATTCATAAGCAAGATCATTGTCAAACTCATTCTAATGAATTACCCTCTCTAGGACTTGATCCACCACATGACGATGTTGAACATGGATACTATGATGAGGATGATGATAGTGACTTCGATCTTGATGATGCAATGAGACATTTTGGTCTTATGGCAAATCTTTGGGGATATATGTCAGGAGGAAAGGAATGGGTTCTTGATAGTGGATGTACCGATCACATGACCGGAGATAAAGACATGTTTCGTGAGCTTGCTGATAATGATAGTCCTCGAAAGTATATCACTTTCGGTGACAACTCAAAGGGTAAGGTGGTTGGCCTCGGTAAGGTGGCCATATCACATGATAGCTCCATACAAAATGTCATGCTCGTTGAATCTCTTGGTTACAACTTACTTTCAGCATCTAGACTTGCTGATTTCGGTTTCAATGTTCTATTTACTGAAGTAGATTGCCAAGTGTTTCGTCGAGATAATCATAAAATGGTCTTTACCGGTGTGCGTAGAGGTGATCTATACATTGCTGATTTCACTAAAAAGGCTCAACCTAAAACTTGCTTCATTGCTAAATCCTCAAAAGGTTGGTTATGGCATAGAAGATTAGGTCATGTTGGTATGCGAAACCTTGACAAGCTTATTAAAGGAAATGATATCCTTGGAGTTAACGATGTCATATTTGATAAGGATAGACTGTGCAGTGCTTGTCAAGCAGGTAAACAGGTTGGAGGAAGGCATCCCGTGAAGAACATCATGACCACAAGGAGGCCACTCGAGCTACTTCACATGGATCTTTTCGGTCCCAATTCCTACAAGAGTCTCGGTGGAAATTCTTTTGGTCTAGTTATAGTTGATGATTTTTCAAGATTTACGTGGGTGTTCTTTCTCGATGATAAATCGCAGGTCCAAAAGATATTCAAAAACTTTGCACGGAAGGCCCAAAATCAATTTGAAGTGAAGATCAAGAAGGTTCGCAGCGACAACGAAACGGAGTTCAAGAACGCAAATGTGGACACCTTTCTTGACGAAGAAGGGATTTCACACGATTTCTCGGCTACGTACACACCTCAACAAAACGGAGTTGTTGAGAGGAAGAACCGGACGCTCATTGAAATGGCGAGAACTATGTTTGATGAGTACAAGACGCCGAAGCACTTTTGGGTGGAAGCGGTTGAGACGGCTTGTCATGCAACAAATCGCTTGTATCTTCACAAGCTACTCGGCAAGACGGCATATGAGCTCCTCACCGGTAACAAACCCCAAGTTGGATACTTTCGAGTATTCGGCTCAAAGTGCTACATTCTTGATAAGCATCGTCGTTCTAAATTTGCTCCTAAATCTCATGAAGGTTTCCTACTAGGTTATGGCTCAAACTCTCACACCTACCGTGTCTACAACAATTTCACTCGAAAGGTTGAGGAGACGGTAGATGTGAAGTTTGATGAATCTAACGGCTCGCAAGTAGAGCAATTGCCAATTGATGTAGGTGACAAAGATCCTTCGGAAGCAATCCAAGACTTGTCTATTGGCAAGGTTCGTCCAACGGAGGTGAAGGAGAGTACCTCGTCCGTCCAAGTGGAAGCTTCTACTTCACGACAAGGTGAACCAAGAGTTGATACGGAAGCATCCACAAGTGGGACACACCAAGATGAAGAAAACGAGGAAGTGCACCAAGATGAACGTCAACAACCTCCTTCTCCACCACGACAAGAGAACGACAACGCCAACAATGAAGAAGGCCAACAAGAATAAGAACAATATGAAGAAGATGTTCAACGAAGACCCAAGCAAAAGCTTTCACGAGTTCGAGCAAGAGTTGCTAAAGATCATCCCGTCGAGCAAATCTACAATGACATTCAAACCGGGAGAATCACTCGCTCTAAAACTCGTTTAGCTAACTTTTGTGAAAACTATTCTTTCATCTCTAGCATTGAACCTATGAAGGCTGAAGAAGCATTGGAAGATCCGGATTGGATAAATGCCATGCATGAAGAGCTACGTAACTTTGAGAGGAACCAAGTTTGGACATTGGTTGAGAAGCCCGACAACAACCACAATGTCATCGGTACCAAATGGGTGTTTCGCAACAAGCAGGATGAAGATGGACAAGTAGTTCGCAACAAAGCACGTCTCGTCGCCCAAGGCTACACACAAGTCGAAGGTATGGACTATGGTGAGACTTACGCCCCCGTTGCTAGACTCGAGTCCATTCGCATCTTTCTTGCCTATGCTAATCATCATGATATCACCTTGTACCAAATGGACATTAAAAGTGCTTTTCTAAATGGTGATATAGAGGAGGAAGTTTATGTTAAGCAACCCCCCGGCTTTGTCAATCCTAAGAAACCCAATCATGTTTACAAACTTCACAAAGCTCTTTATGGTCTTAAACAAGCTCCTAGAGCATGGTATAAATGCTTGACCAAGTTCCTTATTGAAAAAGGCTTTGAAATTGGGAAAATTGATTCTACTCTTTTTACTAAAAGGGTTAATGGAGAACTATTTGTGTGCCAAATCTATGTTGATGATATTATATTTGGTTCGACTAACCCTCATTCTAGTGAAAAGTTTGGGAAGCTAATGTCGGAGAAGTTTGAGATGTCTATGATGAGTGAACTCAAATTCTTCCTTGGGTTACAAATCAAGCAAACTAAGGAAGGTACCTTTGTTTCTCAAACGAAGTACACCAAGGACTTATTCAAGAAGTTCAATATGCAAGAATGCAAAGGTATGTCTACACCCATGCCTACTAGTGGACATAATGACTTGACCAAAGATGGTGAACCGGTTGATCAAAAGGTTTATCGCTCTATGATCGGTTCATTGTTATATCTCTGTGCTTCACGTCCCGATATCATGCTAAGTGTGTGCATGTCTGCACGATATCAAGCTGCTCCTAAAAAATGTCATCTTAAGGCCGTGAAAAGGATAGTGAGATACTTAATCCATACACCAAACTTTGGCATTTGGTATCCTAAGAGGGCCTCTTTCGATCTTGTTGGCTATTCCGACTCGGACTATGCCAGAGACAAGGTTGATAGAAAGTCCACTTCGGGTACTTGTCAATTTCTTGGTAGATTTCTTGTGTCTTGGTCCTCCAAGAAACAAAACTCGGTATCCTTATCCACCGCCGAAGCTGAATATATTGCCGCTGGTTCATGTTGTGCTCAATTACTTTGGATGACCCAAACTCTCAAAGATTATGGGATATATGTGAGACATGTTCCATTGCTTTGTGACAATGAAAGTGCTATCAAAATTGGTCATAATCCTGTGCAACATTCTCGAACTAAGCATATTGAAGTTCGTCATCATTTCATTCGAGATCATGTTGCTAAGGGTGACATTGATCTTAAGCATGTTCGCACCGAAAAGCAATTAGCGGATATATTCACTAAACCTCTTGATGAGAAAGTGTTTTGCAGGTTAAGAGGAGAATTTAACATCATTGATGCTTCAAACTTGGAGTAGAAACTCCATTGGATACATGCAAGACATGAGCTTGTATCTAATCCTTGATATTTCTCTTATGATGGAAATCTTATGTCTTGGATATATTTGTATATTGCATGTTATCTAACCCATGTAGGTACTTGGTGGAATCAAACTCCATGAGATTACAATCTACTCACATCTTGAGCAATCTCTACATCACCAAGTCTCTACACTATGGTGGTTGAAGACAAGGAAGCACGAAACCACTCAAACATATCCTTTGACAAATTATATGTTGAGCTTCATGATTGTCATTTTTGCATACACAAGTGCTCTTCCTTGCAAGAACTAACCCATATAGGTAGATGGACTAAAATTCCAAGTGGTGCTCTAAATTCTTGATGAGCTACATCAACCTTGAGCAACCCACACAAGTTCAACTACATGGACAACACCACCAACCAAGGTATGTTGTTCCATCTTAGAGAAGCTTTACTCCAAGTCATGAGCTAAAGCAACTAGACAAGATGTGAATACATCAAGATGCTTAAATGAAAAATGGCAACCCCATTTTGAGCTTAAACGATGAGTATGACCTATGATCAAGTGATCTCACTTGACTCCTAAGTCAATATACTCTAACATAGGTGACTTTGTCGCCGACCATCTCTAGATGAAGTTCTCTTGTGTTCTTTCCTGTGTCTTTGCATCTGACTCATGCATATTTGTTTCCCCTTTCAAAAAAACTTCATCTAGATTTCTTTCTGTTTGCTCTGCATCTTCTGCATTCCAATTCATTGCACATCTTTCAGTAAATTCCTTGCAAATCTTTGTGAGATCTTACTAGTCTAGTGAGCTGAGGTGACAAGTGTTTTCTCTGCGATGAACTCGGTTTCACCGATTTGTTATTTTCGGCCCAACCGATTCCTTTCGGTCCAACCGAAGCAAACCAATCGGTGCCACTGATTTCACAACAGGAAAAATAGTTTGCCACATAATTATGCGTTTCTTCTGATCCAGCTCCACTCAATGAATCTTGTCCTCTACAAGCATCACATTTTTATCTTTGCTTTGTGTTGTGTCTCAAGGACCAAACCCATTCGACGCATTCCAGACAACCCTTCTTGGAAATTGATGTCAAAAGGGGAGAGAGAGAACATCAAAGCTTATCATTTAGAAAGAGATCACATCAAAGAAGAAAGAGTTTATCACCTTCTTAAGGGGGAGAGAGAGATCATCTCCTAAAGGGAGAGAGAGACCCTCAAAAGGAGAGAGAGATCTCCAGGGGGAGAGAATACTTAAGTAGAAAGTACTTCTCAAGGATCCCAGATGCTTGGTGTTCAAGAGGAGAGATGCCCACATCTCTTCTTGAGGGGAGAGACATGTTCATATGATCTATTGTGCTTATTTGCATTAGCATACATTAGCTCTGATCATCATTCATATCTTTCAGCTCTGATTTTATGTTCCCTATCTTCTCCCAGTATCCCATGTTAGATTCAGGGGGAGCAATACATCTAAGGGAAAGAAATCATTTAAATTCATTGCATATCTTTACTCTTGGGGACATGTCTAATTCAATGTGGTACTTAGTACTCACTCTCTACATGTCATCCCAGTCTTGGTATTCTTGTGGTTTCTTTTGTTTGCTCTAGCTAGTAGATGTATCTGTGTTATCTAACCTTGTTTACACAGGTTCATTTCATCCTAAGCCAACTCAAGACTACAAGGTAAGTATATACATCACAATCATGTGTATGAGAAATTCTTGCTGATGTACATATTGTTTGCAAGAAAGACTCATGAGCATGAAGGTATTTTCTTCAACATTCTTTGCTCTGATGCATATGGCCAAGATACATGTAACACATTGCCTGCTCTATCATGTTTATGCTCTCACATGCTTCTACATTCCATATTCACATGATTGCATACATGTAGGGGGAGCCTATGTTTGTTACATGTCCTTCCAAAGCTTTTCTTGCTATTCTTTATATCTTTATCTAAAGCTTTGATGTATGTTGCCATCAATTACGAAAAAGGGGGAGATTGATAGCACAAGTGCTCCCTAGGTGGTTTTGGTAATTAATATCAACATATCTCTTGTTGGACTAACACTTTTATCTAGCATGTTTCAGATAAGTTCAATAATGGAGTGGCATGGACTGAAGGATGTGGGAACTCCTTCAAGATGCTAAGGACAAAGGATTGGCTCAAACTTCAAGCTCAAGACTCTTCATTTTACATTTTTAGTGGTCCAAGATCACATTGAGTCTATAGGAAAAGCCAATACTATCAAGGAGGGATGAGGTGTTGCTTAATGAGCCTCTTGCTTCATGTGCTTAGTGATATGCTCCAAAACCCTCAGCTACTTTCCCACTTCCACAAATGACCTAAACCTAATGCCAAAATCGTTCACACCGATTCTTCCTATCCAGCGCCACCGATTCCAAAAGTCATAGCCACTGCCACAAACCCTAAGCAAATTGGTCTTACCGATAGGGATCTCGGTCCCACCGAGATGGGATTGTAATCTCTCTGTGTATGTCCATTATCAAAATCGGTCTCACCGAGTTTGAGAAATCGGTACTACCGAGATTACAATGCAAACTCTCTGGAAAGCTTATTACCAAAATCGGTCTCACCGAGTTTGTGTAATCGGTCAAACCGAGTTTGCCTGACCAACTCTCTGGAAAGCTTATTACCAAAATCGGTCTCACTGAGTTTGTGTAATCGGTCTTACCGAGATTACGTTATGCCCTAACCCTAACCATATCGGTCTCACCGAGTTGCATTTCGGTCCCACCGAAAACCCTAACGGTCACATTATTTGCTAAATTGGTCTGACCGAGTTTAACGACTCGGTCCCACCGAGTTTGGTAGATTGTGTGTAAAGGTTAGATTTTGTGTGGAGGCTATATATACCCCTCCACCTCCTCTTCATTCGTGGAGAGAGCCATCAAACTGAACCTACACTTCCAGCATACATTTTCTGAGAGAGAACTACCTACTCATGTGTTGAGGCCAAGATATTCCATTCCTACCATATGAATCTTGATCTCTAGCCTTCCCCAAGTTGCTTTCCACTCAAATCTTCTTTCCACCAGATCCAAAACCTATGAGAGAGAGTTGAGTGTTGGGGAGACTATCATTTGAAGCACAAGAGCAAGGAGTTCATAATCAACACACCATTTGTTACTTCTTAGAGAGTGGTGTCTCCTAGATTGGCTAGGTGTCACTTGGGAGCCTCCGACAAGATTGTGGAGTTGAACCCAGGAGTTTGTAAGGGAAAGGAGATCGCCTACTTCGTGAAGATCTACCGCTAGTGAGGCAAGTCCTTCGTGGGCGACGGCCATTGTGGGATAGACAAGGTTGCTTCTTCGTGGACCCTTCGTGGGTGGAGCCCTCCGTGGACTCGCGCAACCGTTACCCTTCGTGGGTTGAAGTCTCCATCAACGTGGATGTACGATAGCACCACCTATCGGAACCACGCCAAAAACATCTGTGTCTCCAATTGCGTTTGAATGCTCCAAACCCTTCCCTTTACTTTCTTGCAAGTTGCATGCTTTACTTTCCTCTGCTCATATACTCTTTGCATGCTTGCTTGATATGTATTGTGAATGTTAAACTTGTGCCTAAACTCCACTTAAACTTGAAGAATCTTAAAAACTGCAACTTTGGTACTTAGTGTCTAATCACCCCCCCCCCCCCCCTCTAGACACCTCTTATCAAGGTCCTACACCATAGCCCGTTGATTATCCTAGTCAATGTGAGACTTTCTCCCTTTTTGTCTTCTCCACACAATCCCCATCATCATATTCTATTCCACCCATAGTGCTATATCCATGGCTCACGCTCATGTATTGTGTGAAGGTTGAAAAAGTTTGAGATTATTTAAGTATGAAACAATTGCTTGGCTTGTCATCGGGGGTATAGAAGTTGGGAACATCTTTGTGTGACGAAAATGAAGCATGGCCTAACTATATGATTTTATAGGGATGAACTTTCTTTTGCCATGTTATTTTGAGAAGACATGATTACTTCTATTAGTATGCTTGAAGTGTTACTATTTCTTTTATCAATATGAACTTTTATTTTGAATCATTTGGATCTGAACATTCATGCCACATTAAAGGAAATTACATTATGAATTATGCTAGGTAGCATTCCACATCAAACATTCTCTTTTTATCATTTACCTACTGGAGGATGAGCAGGAATTAAGCTTGGGGATGCTTGATACGTCTCCAACGTATCTATAATTTTTTATTGTTCCATGCTATTATATTACCCCTTTTGGATGTTTATGGGCTTTATTTTACACATTTATATCATTTTTAGGACTAACCTACTAACCGGAGGCCCATCCCATATTGCTGTTTTTTGCCTATTTCAGTATTTCGAAGAAAAGGAATATCAAACGGAGTCCAAACGGAATGAAACCTTTGGGAGCGTGATTTTTGGAACGAACGTGATCCAGAGGACTTGGAGTGCAAGCCAAGAAGCTTCCAAGGCTCCCACGAGATAGGAGGGCGCCCCCCCTGTAGGGCGTGCCCCCCTGTCTCGTGGGCCCCTCGGGCGGCCACCGACGTACTTCTTCCTCCTATATATACCTACGTACCACGAAAACATCCAGGAGCAGGACGAAACACAATTTCCACCACCGTAACCTTCTGTATCCGCGAGATCTCATCTTGGAGCCTTCGCCGGCACTCTGCCGGAGGGGGAACCGACCATGGAGGGCCTCTACATCAACATCCTTGCCCCTCCGATGAGTTGTGAGTAGTTTACCACAGACCTACGGGTCCATAGTTATTAGCTAGATGGCTTCTTCTCTCTTTTGGATCTCAATACAATGTTCTCCCCCTCTCTTCTGGAGATCTATTCGATGTAAACTCTTTTTGCGGTGTGTTTGTCGAGTTCGGATGAATTGTGGGTTTATGATCAAGTTTATCTATGAATAGTATTTGAATCTTCTCTGAATTCTTTTATGTATGATTGAGTTATCTTTGCAAGTCTCTTTGAATTATCAGTTTGGTTTGGCCTACTAGATTGATCTTTCTTGCCATTGGAGAAGTGCTTAGCTTTGGGTTCAATCTTGCGGTGTCCTTACCCAGTGACAGAAAGGGTTGCAAGGCACGTAATGTATTGTTGCCATCGAGGATAACAAGATGGGGTTTATATCATATTGCTTGAGTTTATCCCTCTACATCATGTCATCTTGCTTAATGCGTTACTCTGTTCTTATGAACTTAATACTCTAGATGCAGGCAGGAGTCGGTCGATGTGTGGAGTAATAGTAGTAGATGCAGGCAGGAGTCGGTCTACTTGTTATGGACGTGATGCCTATATACATGATCATGCCTAGATAATCTCATAACTATGCGCTTTTCTATCAATTGCTCGACAGTAGTTTGTTCACCCACCGTAATACTTATGCTATCTTGAGATAAGCCACTAGTGAAACCTATGGCCCCCGGTCTATCTCTTATCATATTTGCTTCCAATTTACTTTTATTTGCATCTTTACTTTTTGCATCTATATTATAAAATACCAAAAATATATTTATCTTATCATACTATGTTTATTAGATCTCACTTTCGCAAGTGGTCGTGAAGGGATTGACAACCCCTTTATTGCGTTGGTTGCGAGTTCTCAGTTTGTTTGTGTAGGTGCGTGGGACTTTTGAGGAGCCTCCTACTGGATTGATACCTTGGTTCTCAAAAACTGAGGGAAATACTTACGCTACTATTGCTGCATCACCCTCTCCTCTTCGAGGAAAACCAACGCAAGCTCAATACATAGCATGCTCCACTCCGAGATTACTTTGGTACCTCACTGCTATGCTTATAGCTAGACATACATCAGGTCAGGTACACAACATTGCATATATGATATAACCTATGGCTGAAGCATAGGGAATGACTTTCATTTTCTCTCTATCTTTTGCGGTGGTCGGGCTTTGTGTCTGACTCAACTTCACACCTTGTAACACAGGCAAGAACCCTTTCTTTGACTGATCCATTTTGAACTTCTTCAAAACTTTATCAAGGTGTGTGCTTTCTGAAAGTCCAATTAAGCGTCTTGATCTATCTCTATAGATCTTGATGCCCAATATCTAAGCAGCTTCTCCAAGGTCTTTCATAGAAAAACTCTTATTCAGATATCCTTTTATGCTATCCAGAAATTCTATATCATTTCCAATCAACAATATGTCATCTACATATAAGATCAGAAATGCTACAGAGCTCCCACTCACTTTCTTGTAAATACAAGCTTCTCCAAAAATCTGTATAAAACCATATGCTTTGATCATACTATCAAAGCGTTTATTCCAACTCCGAGAGGCTTGCACCAGTCCATAAATGGATCGCTGGAGCTTGCACACTTTGCTAGCACCCTTTGGATCGACAAAACCTTCCGGTCGCATCATATACAACTCTTCTTCCAGAAATCCATTCAGAATGCAGTTTTGACATCCATTTGCCAAATTTCATAATCATAAAATGCAGCAATTGCTAACATGATTCGGACAGACTTAAGCATCGCTACGGGTGAGAAAGTCTCATCGTAGTCAACTCCTTGAACTTGTCGAAAACCTTTCGCAACAAGTCGAGCTTTGTAAACAATAACATTACTGTCTGCGTCGGTCTTATTCTTAAAGATCCATTTATTTTCTATGGCTTGCCGATCATCGGGCAAAGTCCACCAAAGTCCATACTTTGTTCTAATACATGGATCCCATCTCAGATTTCATGGCCTCAAGCCATTTCACAGAATCTGGGCTCATCATCGCTTCCTCATAGTTCGTAGGTTCATCATGGTCTAGTAACATGACTTCCAGAACAGGATTACTGTACCACTCTGGTGCGGATCTTACTCTGGAAGACCTACGAGGTTCGGTAGTAACTTGATCTGAAGCTTCATGATCATCATCATTAGCTTCCTCACTAATTGGTGTAGGAATCATGGGAATTGATTTCTGCGATGAACTACTTTCCAATAAGGGAGCAGGTACAGTTACCTCATCAAGTTCTACTTTCCTCCCACTCACTTCTTTCGAGAGAAACTCCTTCTCTAGAAAGGATCCATTCTTAGCAACAAAGATTTTGCCTTCGGATCTCTAATAGAAGGTGTACCCAACAATTTCTTTTGGGTATCCTATGAAAACGCACTTCTCCGATTAGGGTTCAAGCTTATCAGGTTGAAGCTTTTTCACATAAGCATCGCAGCCCCAAACTTTCAGAAATGACAACTTTGGAGTCTTGCCAAACCACAGTCCATAAGGCATCGTCTCAACAGATTTAGATGGTGCCCTATTTAAAGTGAATGCAGCCGTCTCTAAAGCATAACCCCAAAACGATAGCGGTAAATCAGGAAGAGACATCATAGATCGCACCATATCTAATAAAGTACGGTTACTACATTCGGACACACCATTTCGCTGTGGTGTTCCAGGTGGCGTTAATTGTGAAACTATCCCATGTTGTTTCAAATAAAGACCAAACTCGTAACTCAAATATTCTCCTCCACGATCAGATCGTAAAAACTTTATTTTCTTGTTACGATGATTTTCCACTTCACTCTGAAATTCTTTGAACTTTTCAAATGTTTCAGACTTATGCTTCATTAAGTAGATATAACCATATCTGCTCAAATCATCTGGGAAGGTACTCCCTCCGATCCCATTTAGTCTGCGTGTAAGTTTCCTCTGTTTTTTCTGCAATAGTCTGCGTGTTCCCTTCTTTTAGCCCTCCCTTCCCAAGCTGCCCCTCTACTCCGCTTTTTTCGTCTAATCCGCTTCATGCATGAACCAATCCGTTGCATGTGTAGAGAGAAATTAGTGGGCAGTCTAGCGGCATGCAAAGCGGGCTAGGGGCGCATGCAGAGAAGGGCCAATCCATTCACGAGAGAATTTACTGCATGTCAGTTTGCTTGCCATCAACGCAGGGGCAAAACAGTCTAAACAAAGCTCAACTATTACCTCCTTGGTATGCGGGCTGCTTCTTATGTGCAAAGAAAAAAGAATCGAAGGGAGTAAGAAAATAACGATACAGACCGCATACATCTGTATGTATTATTTCCAACAAGTCAGTAGCTCGTTCCATTGTTCCGGAGAATGGAGTTTTAGTCATCTTGCCCATAAGGCACGGTTTGCAAGCACCAAGTGATTCCAAAAGTCCATCAGTACGGAGTTTCTTCATGCGCTTTACATCGATATGACCCAAACGGTAGTGCCACAAATAAGTTGCACTATCATTATTAAACTTCAATCTTTTGGCTTCAACACTATGAATATGTGTATCACTACTATCGAGATTCAACAAAAATAGACCACTCTGCAGGGGTGCATGACCATAAAAGATATTACTCATATAAATAGAACAACCATTATTCTCTGATTTAAATGAATAACCGTCTCGCATTAAACAAGATCCAGGTATAACGTTCATGCTCAACGCTGGCACCAAATAACAATTATTCAGGTCTAAAACTAATCCCGATGGTAGATGTAGAGGTAGCGTGCCGACCGCGATCACATCGACTTTGGAACCATTTCCCACGCGCATCGTCACCTCGTCCTTAGCCAATCTTTGCTTAATTCGTAGCCCCTGTTTTGAGTTGCAAATATGAGCAACAGAACCAGAATCAGATACCCAGGCGCTACTACGAGCATTAGTTAAGTACACATCAATAACATGTATATCAAATATACCTTTCACTTTGCCATCCTTCTTATCCGCCAAATACTTGGGGCAGTTCCGCTTCCAATGACCAGTCCCTTTGCGGTAGAAGCACCCAGTTTCAGGCTTAGGTCCAGACTTGGATTTCTTCTCTTGAGAGCAATAACCTTTTTGCCGTTCTTCTTGAAGTTCCCTTTCTTCCCTTTGCCCTTTTTCTTGAAACTAGTGGTCTTATTGGCCATCAACACTTGATGCTCCTTTTTGATTTCTACCTCTGCGGCCTTTAGCATCGCAAAGAGCTCGGGAATAGTCTTGTCCATCCCTTGCATATTATAGTTCATCACGAAGCCTTTATAGCTTGGTGGCAGTGATTGAAGAACTCTGTCAATGACACAATCAACTGGAAGATCAACTCCCAGCTGAGTCAAGTGATTATGATACCCAGACATTTTGAGTATGTGTTCACTGACAGAACTATTCTCCTCCATTTTGCAGCTGTAGAACTTGTTGGAGTCTTCATATCTCTCAACTCGGGCATTTGCTTGAAATATTAACTTCAACTCTTGGAACATCTCATATGCTCCATGACGTTCAAAACGTCTTTGAAGTCCCGACTCTAAGCTGTAAAGCATGGCACACTGAACTATCGAGTAGTCATCAGCTTTGCTCTGCCAGACGTTCTTAACGTCATCAGTAGCATTTGCAGCAGGCCTGGCACCTAGCGGTGCTTCCAGGGCGTAATTTTTCTGTGCAACAATGAGGATAATCCTCAAGTTACAGACCTAGTCCGTGTAGTTGCTGCCATCATCTTTCAACTTAGCTTTCTCTAGGAACGCATTAAAATTCAAAGGAACGGTATCCGGACGGTAGCTTTCGCTTTCGGTCTACGAGGGTACGTGGACACACTCTCCCCTTTGTTGCTATGCATCACCTAGATAGATCTTGCGTGATCGTAGGATTTTTTTTTGAAATTACTGCGTTCCCGAACAGATGATTGACGTCGTTACACCAAGAGGTCCCTAAGAATATCTCTACATCATTGGAGGAGCAAATCATACTCTCGATCTATCTAGTCCCTTGTCAGACTTCCCGATGAGCCTGTAAGTAGTCTTTATGATAACCGTGTTACATGTGACTTTGAGCAACCCCAAAGTCCACTATATGGTAAGAAGTGACTACAATACTCTCATGGTCTAAGAAGCAAAATCACATGTTAACACTCCCTGTTATTACAATTGATTACAGACGATCTAAACTCAATTCGTAACAGACAAGTTTGGGTCGATTCAATATGATCGTTCTTCCAGTGTCATAATCTCAATGTTGTTTTAGGATTATTGTTTACACTTAAAGATATCCTAAGATCCAAAAAGCATAATCACCAACAACACTTGAGCTAGTCCTAGAGGCAAGACTAGGAACCTTCTATTTAACCATTTATCTATTCACCGAGCCACATATTCCAAGATCATAGCAGTTATAGCATAGAATATAAATTCTTTAATTATGAATACGAAAATAATAATACAAATATTATTGCTATTAGGGCATATTTCCAACACGTCTGCCCACCAGTTGCTGGCGACGAAGCCATCCTCTCCCGGCGGCATAGATCGCTCCACCGATGAACTCAACATGCGCCGCCAAGTATCCACGCGCTAACCCTAATCGCCTCCCGGGGGCTCCGGGCATTGCGTGGGAAAAATTGTTTGTTGGTAGTGGCATCTATTTTTTTCTTTGCATGGTAATACATGTCTCATTTATATCATAAAGATTAACGTACAAGTCATTTAAGGACCGACATGACAAAATTGAAAAGACAACAAAACGTCTCTGAGCTTGACACCAATGAAGGAAATATGCCCTAGAGGCAATAATAAAGTTATTATTTATTTCCTTATATCATGATAAATGTTTATTATTCATGCTAGAATTGTATTAACCGGAAACATAATACATGCGTGAATACATAGACAAACATAGTGTCACTAGTATGCCTCTACTTGACTAGCTCATTTATCAAAGATGGTTATGTTTCCTAGCCATGGACAAAAGAGTTGTCATTTGATTAACGGGATCACATCATTAGGAGAATGATGTGATTGACATGACCCATTCCGTTAGCCTAGCACTTGATCGTTTAGTATGTTGCTATTGCTTTCTTCATGACTTATACATGTTCCTGTAACTATGAGATTATGCAACTCCCGTTTACCGGAGGAACACTTTGGGTGCTACCAAACGTCACAACGTAACTGGGTGATTATAAAGGAGTACTACAGGTGTCTCCAAAGGTACATGTTGGGTTGGCGTATTTTGAGATTAGGTTTTGTCACTCCGATTGTCGGAGAGGTATCTCTGGGCCCTCTTGGTACACATCACTATAAGCCTTGCAAGCAATGTGACCAATGAGTTGGTTACGGGATGATGCATTACAGAACGAGTAAAGAGACTTGCCGGTAACGAGATTGAACTAGGTATTGGATACCGACGATCAAATCTCGGGCAAGTAACATACCGATGACAAAGGAAACAACGTATGTTGTTATGCGGTTTGACCGATAAAGATCTTCGTAGAATATGTAGGAACTAATATGGGCATCCAGGTTCTGCTATTGGTTATTGACCGAGAATAGTTCTAGGTCATGTCTACATAGTTCTCGAACCCGTAGGGTCCGCACGCTTAAGGTTTCGATGACAGTTTTATTATGAGTTTATGAGTTTTGATGTACCGAAGGAGTTCGGAGTCCCGGATGAGATCGGGGACATGACGAGGAGTCTCGAAATGGTCGAGACGTAAAGATCGATATATTGGACGACTATATTCGAAGTTCGGAAAGGTTCCGAGTGATTCGGGTATTTATCGGAGTACCGGAGAGTTACGGGAATTCGTCGGGGAGAAGTATTGGGCCTTATTGGGCCATACGGGAAAGAGAGAGGGGCTGCCTAGGGCAGGTCGCGCGCCCCCCCATGGCCTAGTCCGAATTGGACTAGGGGGAGGGGCCGCACCCCCTCCTTCCTTCCCTTCTCTCTTCCCCTTCCTTGTCTCCTACTCCTACTACTTGGAAGGTCTCCTAGTTGGACTAGGAAAGGGGGAATCCTACTCCCGGTGGGAGTAGGACTCCCCTAGGGCGCGCCACAGAGAGGGCCGGCCCTCCCCTCCTCCACTCCTTTATATACGGAGGCAGGGGGCACCCCATAGACACACAAGTTGATCTACGGATCGTTCCTTAGCCGTGTGCGGTGCCCCCCTCCACCATATTCCACCTCAGTCATATCGTAGCGGAGTTTAGGCGAAGCCCTACGCCGGTAGAACATCATCATCGTCACCACGCCGTCGTGCTGATGGAACTCATCTCCGAAGCTTTGCTGGATCGGAGGCCGGAGATCGTCATCGAGCTGAACGTGTGCTGAACTCGGAGGCCCCGTACGTTCGGTGCTTGATCGGTCGGATCGTGAAGACGTACGACTACATCAACCGCGTTGTGCTAATGCTTCTGCTTATGGTCTACGAGGGTACGTGGACAACACTCTCCCCTCTCGTTGCTATGCCATCACCATGATCTTGCATGTGCGTAGGAAATTTTTTGAAGTTACTACGTTCCCCAACAGTGGCATCCGAGCCTAGGTTTTATGGTTTGATGTTATATGCACGAGTAGAACACAAGTGAGTTGTGGGCGATACAAGTCAGACTGCTTACCAGCATGTCATACTTTGGTTCGGCGGTATTGTTGGATGAAGCGGCCCAGACCGACATTACGCGTACGCTTACGCGAGACTGGTTCTACCGCCGTGCTTTGCACACAGGTGGCTAGCGGGTGTTAGTTTATCCAACTTTAGTTGAACCGAGTGTGGCTACGCCCGGTCCTTGCGAAGGTTAAAACAGCACCAACTTGACAAACTATCGTTGTGGTTTTGATGCGTAGGTAAGATTGGTTCTTGCTTAAGCCCGTAGCAGCCACGTAAAACTTGCAACAACAAAGTAGAGGATGTCTAACTTGTTTTTGCAGGGCATGTTGTGATGTGATATGGTCAAGACGTGATGAGATATAAGTTGTTGTATGAGATGATCATGTTTTGTTGAAGTTATCGGCAACTGGCAGAAGCCCTATGGATGTCTCTTTGTTACATAAGATGCAAGTGCCAAATAATTGCTTTACTTTATCGCTATACGATAGCAATAGTTGCAAGAGCAATAGTTGGTGAGACAACCATGTGATGACACATTGATATAGATCAAGATGATGAAGATCATGGTGTCGTGCCGGTGACGATAGAGATCATGACAGTACTTTGGAGATGGAGATCAAAGGCGCAAGATGATCATGGCCATATCATGTCACATATTTTGATTGAATATGATGTTTATCTATTATAAACCTTATTCTTGCTTTGATTGACGGTAGCATTTTAAGATGATCTCTCACTAAATTATCAAGAAGTGTTCTCCCTAAGTATGCACCGTTGCCAAAGTTCGTCGTGCCCAAACACCACGTGATGATCGGGTGTGATAAGCTCTACGTCCATCTACAACGGGTGCAAGCCAGTTTTGCACACGCGGAATACTCAGGTTAAACTTGACGAGCCTAGCATATGCAGATATGGCCTCGGAGCACGGAGACCAAAAGGTCGAGCGTGAATCATATAGTAGATATGATCAACATAGTGATGTTCACCATTGAAAACTACTCCATCTCACGTGATGATCGGTTATGGTTTAGTTGATTTGGATCACGTGATCACTTAGATGACTAGAGGGATGTCTATCTAAGTGGGAGTTCTTTAGTAATATGATTAATTGAACTTAAATTTATCATGAACTTAGTCCTGGTAGTATTTTGCAAATTATGTTGTAGATCAATAGCTTGCGTTGTTGCTTTCATATGTTTATTTTGATATGTTCCTAGAGAAAATTGTGTTGAAAGATGTTAGTAGCAATGATGCGGATTGGATCCGTGATCTGAGGTTTATCCTCATTGCTGCACAGAAGAATTATGTCCTTAATGCACCGCTGGGTGACAGACCTATTGCAGGAGCAGATGCAGACGTTATGAACGTTTGGCTAGCTCAATATGATGACTACTTGATAGTTTAGTGCACCATGCTTAACGGTTTAGAATCGGGACTTCAATGACGTTTTGAACGTCATGGACCATATGAGATGTTCCAGGAGTTGAAGTTAATATTTCAAGCAAATACCCGAGTTGAGAGATATGAAGTCTCCAACAAGTTCTATAGCTAAAAGATGGAGGAGAATCGCTCAACTAGTGAGCATGTGCTCAGATTGTCTGGGTACTTCAATCGCTTGAATCAAGTGGGAGTTAATCTTCCACATAAGATAGTGATTGACAGAATTCTCTAGTCACCATCACTAAGTTACTAGAACTTCATGATGAACTATAGTATGCAAGGGATGACGAAAACGATTCCCGAGCTCTTCGTGATATTGAAATCGACGAAGGTAGAAATCAAGAAAGTGCATCAAGTGTTGATGATTGACAAGACCACTAGTTTCAAGAAAAGGGCAAAGGGAAAGAAAGGGAACTTCAAGTGGAAAGACAAGAAAGTTGTCACTCCTGCGAAGAAGCCCAAAGCTGGACCATAGCCTGAAACTGAGTGCTTACACTGCAAAGGAAATGGTCACTAGAAGCGGAAATGCCCTGAACATTTGGTGGATAAGAAGGATGGCAAAGTGAACAAAGGTATATTTGATATACAGGTTCTTGATATGTTCCTTACTAGTGTTTATAGTAGCCCCTGAGTATTTGCTACTTGTTCGGTTGCTAAGATTAGTAACTCGAAACAGGAGTTACAGAATAAATAGAGACTAGTTGAAGGGGAAGTGACGATGAGTGTTGGAAGTAGTTCCAAGATTGATATGATCATCATCACACACTCCCTAAACTTTCGGGATAAGTGTTAAACCTAAATAAATGTTATTTAGCGTTTGCGTTGAGCATGAATATGATTTGATCATGTTTATTGCAATACGGTTATTCATTTAAAGTCAGAGAATAATTGTTGTTCTGTTTACATGAATAAAACCTTCAATGGTCATACACCCAATGAAAATAGTTTATTGGATCTCGATCGTAGTGATACACATATTCATAATATTGATGCCAAAAGATGCAAAGTTAATAATGATAGTGCAACTTATTTGTGGCACTGCCGTTTGGGTCATATCGATGTAAAGCGCATGAAGAAACTCCATAAAGATGGATTTTCGGAATCACTTGGTTATGAATCATTTGATGCTTGCGAACCGTGCCATTTGGGCAAGATGACTAAAACTCCGTTCTTCGGAACAATGGAACGAGCAACAAACTTGTTGGAAATAATACATACTGATGTATGCAGACCAATGAGTATTGATGCTCGTGGCAAGTATCGTTATTTTCTGACCTTCACAAGATGATTTGAGCAGATATGGGTATATCTACTTGATGAAACATAAGTCTGAAATAGTTGAAAGGTTCAAAGAATTTCAGAGTGAAGTGGAAAAATCATCGTAACAAGAAAATAAAGTTTCTGTGATCTGATCGCGGAGACGAATATTTGAGTTACAAGTTTGGTCTTCAATTAAAACAATGTGGAATAGTTTCATAGCTCACGCCACCTGGAACACCACAACGTTATGGTGTGTCCGAACGTCGTAACCGCACTTTATTAGATATGGTGCGATCTATGATGTCTCTTACTGATTTACCAATATTGTTTTGGGGTTATGCATTAGAGACAGCTGCATTCACGTTTAAAGGGCACCATCTAAATCCGTTGAGACGACAACATATGAACTGTGGTTTAGCAAGAAACCCAAGTTGTCGTTTCTTAAAGTTTGGGGCTGCGATGCTTGTGTGAAAAAGTTTCAACCTGATAAGCTCGAACCCAAATCGGAGAAGTGCGTCTTCATAGAATACCCAAAGGAAACTGTTGGGTACTCCTTCTATCACAGATCCTAAGGCAAAACATTCGTTGCTAAGAATGGATCCTTTCTAGAGAAGGAGTTTCTCTCGAAAGAAGTGAGTGAGAGGAAAGTAGAACTTGATGAGGTAACTGTACCCGCTCCTGAATTGGAAAATAGTTCATCACTGAAATCAGTTCCAGTGATTCCTACACCAATTAGTGAGGAAGCTAATGATGATGATCATGAAACTTCAGATCAAGTTACTACAGAACCTCGTAGGTCTTCCAGATTAAGATCCGCACCAGAGTGGTACGGTAATCCTATTCTGGAAGTCATGTTACTAGACCATGATGAATCTATGAACTATGAGGAAGCGATGATGAGCCCAGATTCCGCGAAATGGCTTGAGGCCATGAAATCTGAGATATGATCCATGTATGAGAACAAAGTGTAGACTTTGATTGACTTGCCCGATGATCAGTGAGTCATTAAGAATAAATGGATCTTCAAGAGGAAGACGGACGCTGATAGTAGTGTTACTATCTACAAAGCTAGAATTATCGCAAAAGGTTTTCGACAAGGTCAAAGTGTTGACTACAATGAGAGTTTCTCACTCGTATCTATGCTTAAGTCTGTCTGAATCATGTTAGCAATTGCCGCATTTTATGAAATCTGGCAAATGGATAGACAAAACTGCATTCCTTAATGGATTTATTTAAGAAGAGTTGTATATGATGCAACCAGAAGGTTTTGTCAATCCTAAAGGTGTTAACAAAATGTGCAAGCTCCAGCGATCCATCTATGGACTGGTGCAAGCATCTCGGAGTTGGAATATACGCTTTGATGAGTTGATCAAAGCATATAGTTTTATACAGACTTGTGGTGAAGCCTGTATTTACAAGAAAGTGAGTGGGAGCACTACAACATTTCTGATAAGTATATGTGAATGACATATTGTTGATCGAAAGTAATGTAGAATTATTTTGCAAAGCATAAAGGAGTATTTGAAAGGAGTTTTTCGAAGAAGGACCTCGGTGAAGCTGCTTACACATTGAGCATCAAGATCTATATAGATAGATCAAGACGCTTGATAAGATTTTTCAATGAGTACGTACCTTGACAAGATTTTGAAGTAGTTCAAAATGGAACAGTCAAAGAAAGAGTTCTTGACTGTGTTACAAGGTGTGAAATTGAGTAAGACTCAAAACCCGACCACGGCAGAAGATAGAAAGAGAATGAAAGTCATTCCCTATGCCTTGGCCATAGGTTCTATAAAGTATGCCATGCTGTGTACCAGATCTATTGTATACCCTACACTGAGTTTGGCAAGGGAGTACAATAGTGATCTAGGAGTAGATCACTTGACAGCGGTCAAAATTATCCTTAGTGGAATAAGGATATGTTTCTCGATTATGGAAGTGACAAAAGGTTCGTCGTAAAGGGTTACATCGATGCAAGTTTTGACACCGATCTGGATGACTCTAAGTCTCGATCTAGATACATATTGAAAGTGGGAGCAATTAGCTAGAGTAGCTCCGTGTAGAGCATTGTAGACATAGAAAATTGCAAAATACATAACAGATCTGAATGTGAAAGACCCGTTGACTAAGATTCTCTCACAAGCAAAACATGATCATACCTTAGTACTCTTTGGGTGTTAATCACATAGCAATGTGAACTAGATTATTGACTCTAGTAAACCCTTTGGGTGTTGATCACATGATGATGTGAAATATGGGTATTAATCACATACAGATGTGAATATTGGTGTTAAATCACATGGCGATGTGAACTAGATTATTGACTCTAGTGCAAGTGGGAGACTGAAGGAAATATGCCCTAGAGGCAATAATAAAGTTATTATTTATTTCCTTATATCATGATAAATGTTTATTATTCATGCTAGAATTGTATTAACCGAAAACATAATACATGTGTGAATACATAGACAAACATAGTGTCACTAGTATGCCTCTACTTGACTAGCTCGTTTATCAAAGATGGTTATGTTTCCTAGCCATGGACAAAAGAGTTGTCATTTGATTAACGGGATCACATCATTAGGAGAATGATGTGATTGACATGACCCATTCCGTTAGCCTAGCACTTGATCGTTTAGTATGTTGCTATTGCTTTCTTCATGACTTATACATGTTCCTGTAACTATGAGATTATGCAACTCCCGTTTACCGGAGGAACACTTTGGGTGCTACCAAACGTCACAACGTAACTGGGTGATTATAAAGGAGTACTACAGGTGTCTCCAAAGGTACATGTTGGGTTGGCGTATTTTGAGATTAGGTTTTGTCACTCCGATTGTCGGAGAGGTATCTCTGGGCCCTCTTGGTACACATCACTATAAGCCTTGCAAGCAATGTGACCAATGAGTTGGTTACGGGATGATGCATTACAGAACGAGTAAAGAGACTTGCCGGTAACGAGATTGAACTAGGTATTGGATACCGACGATCAAATCTCGGGCAAGTAACATACCGATGACAAAGGAAACAACGTATGTTGTTATGCGGTTTGACCGATAAAGATCTTCGTAGAATATGTAGGAACTAATATGGGCATCCAGGTTCTGCTATTGGTTATTGACCGAGAATAGTTCTAGGTCATGTCTACATAGTTCTCGAACCCGTAGGGTCCGCACGCTTAAGGTTTCGATGACAGTTTTATTATGAGTTTATGAGTTTTGATGTACCGAAGGAGTTCGGAGTCCCGGATGAGATCGGGGACATGACGAGGAGTCTCGAAATGGTCGAGACGTAAAGATCGATATATTGGACGACTATATTCGGAGTTCGGAAAGGTTCCGAGTGATTCGGGTATTTATCGGAGTACCGGAGAGTTACGGGAATTCGTCGGGGAGAAGTATTGGACCTTATTGGGCCATACGGGAAAGAGAGAGGGGCTGCCTAGGGCAGGCCGCGCGCCCCCCCATGGCCTAGTCCGAATTGGACTAGGGGGAGGGGCCGTACCCCCTCCTTCCTTCCCTTCTCTCTTCCCCTTCCTTGTCTCCTACTCCTACTACTTGGAAAGTCTCCTAGTTGGACTAGGAAAGGGGGAATCCTACTCCCGGTGGGAGTAGGACTCCCCTAGGGCGCGCCATAGAGAGGCAGGGGGCACCCCATAGACACACAAGTTGATCTACGGATCGTTCCTTAGCCGTGTGCGGTGCCCCCCTCCACCATATTCCACCTCGGTCATATCGTCACGGAGTTTAGGCGAAGCCCTGCGCCGGTAGAACATCATCATCGTCACCACGCCGTCGTGCTGATGGAACTCATCTCCGGAGCTTTGCTGGATCGGAGGCCGGAGATCGTCATCGAGCTGAACATGTGCTGAACTCGGAGGCCCCGTACGTTCGGTGCTTGATCGGTCGGATCGTGAAGACGTACGACTACATCAACCGCGTTGTGCTAACGCTTCCGCTTACGGTCTACGAGGGTACGTGGACAACACTCTCCCCTCTCGTTGCTATGCCATCACCATGATCTTGCGTGTGCGTAGGAATTTTTTTAAAATTACTACGTTCCCCAACAACCAACGCCCCTCACCTGCCCCCGACACCACCACAACATCCACCGAAGAAAAAAATGAACCTCCTCACCTGAACTCAACGCGACTTCATCGCTGATACGCAGCTTTGCGGAACTCCAAGGTGGCTTAGAGCATCTACAGCCGTGTGCCCCAAACCCTCCTCAAACACCCTGGCGGCCCGCCATGATTTTTTGATCTAGACGGACGCCTCAAACGCCCGAGCTGACCGGCACCCCTCATATCCAGCCCACGTCGGACCCGACCCATCCTAGCCCACCCGACCCCACATATATTCATCCCCATCCTCTCGCTAGAGCAAACCCTAGCCACTTCACTCCACTCCCCTTCGCCACCCGAGCTTACCTCCGGTGGTTTTCATCCTTCTCCTGCATGACAGGCAATGGATCAGACTCCGACCAGTCCGGATCCGTCGACTGGGGTGTTATCCCGTGCGGGTTGGATGAGGCAATGGCAGTCCGCATTGCACTCCGCCGCTCTCGGGAGGACAACGCCCGGCCAATGGACGGATCTGTTAGCCGTGACTCCATTACGTCGGCTCACCGGGCGCTCGGGTCCTCTGGGCTGGATCCTCACGGTTCCGGCAGCCGGAACACCTCTCCTTCCCCATCACCGGTCGGGCAGACTATGAGTCCCACCGGGATCGGGCGGTCCACCGTGGGAAGGAGAAGATAAGGGTCGTCGAGGCCCGTATCACGGCGGAAATGGTGGCGGCGGAGGCGGCTGATGCGGCGGCGCGGGCGGCCGCGGAGGAGGAAGCCATCCGCGCCCGCATTATGAAGAAATGACAGTGGAGGAACACGCGTGCCCTCGCTCGAGAGCAAAATCGGGTGGTCCGTGCCATGTCCGGACTGCCATCGAAGGAGGAGAAGGCGAACAGTGATAGCGAGGATAACTCCAGCGACGACCAGATCCGGCTCGATCCGTACTGCACCTTCGACCGGTACTTTCGCGAGAAGGACGTCAAGAGCGCCGAGAAGGGCAAGAGCAGCCGTGGATGAACTCCACCATAACCAAACATGACAAATTTTGGTAGTCCAATGGCATGTTTAGTTAGTAGTGATGGAGTAGCTGGACGATGTGTGTGCATCGACGTAGTTGCATGAGTTTGTATGGATTTAAGATATGATAATTGAGGTGTTCGGATGTGGATTACATTATTTAAGGGATGCCCGGTTGGTGCTCGCGGACGTGCACGAGCGCGTCCGCGGACGTTTGAAGGGTCAGATTTGCCAAGTCCGGCCGTAGATGCTCTTACCAAAGGTGAAGCCATTACCGTTGACCGAATCAAACTAGGGCAACACCCAGGACACGCCATTAAACTTTAGATCTTGCACCCCACCACGACTAAGACGCCGAAGGAGGAAATCACAATTGCCATCCATCAACCACGAATCCAACACACGTTTCGTCTTCCAGATGTCGTCGATGCAGACCACAATCTGCATTTGCTCCTGGACTACCTCCCAACTCCGCGTAAACGTGGGAGCAGACGTCTTGCAATGGCGCAACCCGAGGACACATGTCCACCACAAAGATGCCGCCGCCACCACGATATCCCCGCTTGAACGGACTGGTTCCTAAATCCATCACCGACATAGAGACGATCGCCTCGCCGGAGAAGAATCCGGAGCTTCTTTATTCAGCATTGTCGTCACCGCCCCCGAAGCCAAGACGTCGAACAATTCAAAAACCTAAGCTACTAGGAGCCTAGAACCTAAAGCTAAAATGATCCGCACACGCAGGATCCGGCGACCCCCCTCATCATCACCCCCTCATCATCGATGACCCCCCTCATCATCACCCCCTCATCATCGATGATCAATCACCACCGACCACCAAGAGGTCGCTGTGGAGGGAGCCTTGCCGAAGGGTTGGCTCTGTGGGCAGCAGCGGCGGCGGCTAGGGTTCCTTGTCGCTAGCAATCTGTGTTTTGATTGATCTGTTTGATTTTTTTCAAAGCAAAGATTCAAATACCCGATACAGACGGACGAGCCTACACAGTAGTAGTAGTACCAGGCAAAGAACCTGCTTCCAGAAAACACAAGAACCCGTCTGGCCTTTTCGATCCATCCATCCACCCGCCCCCAAGTTATCTCGTGCCGTCTTCTCTTCTCCCCTCCCCTCCCGCATCCGGTAGCAGCAAGCACTCTGCGTCTCTCCCTTTATCCCCGCCCGCATGGCTGCTCTCCTCCGCACGGCGGCCGCCCTTGCGCCCCGCCCTTCGCCTGCCCGCGAGTCCCCGCGCCGGCCGTGCACTGCGTCCCTCGCCTGCTCCCGCCGGCCGCCGGTGCGGTCGCTCCGCGCCCAGTTGCTTACGACCCGTCGCGCTCCGGGCCACGTCGCGAGCCGGCTGCAGCAATTGGGGGCTACCGAGGCCGACGAGTCTGCGCAGACGGCGACGCAGGTGAGGGGTCGCATCCTCGCCCCCATCCCTGGGGCGCTCTGTTTGTAGCTTCCGTAAATTTTGGGTTCTCTTGCATGATTTTCGATGGATAAGCGTCTACTTCTGAAGATGTGCTATTAGAGTTACAATGTCGTACGTCTCTGATGAAAAATTAGATTGCGGGCCTTAAATTGTGTATATGCATTGCACACACAAGTTTGCATACGAAGGGTCGCCATGACCATGCTTGCATTAACATCTGTCGGACAGCTTTTCGCGGTTATTATCTACTCCCTCCATCCCATAATGTAAGACGTCTACATTATGGGACGGGGCAGTAGTAGTGTGTCGAGAGCATATTCAGTTTAAGCTCTAATCTTATGATAAATGAATGGATTTGGATGTACTATGTATCTTTGTGAAACTGTGAGTCGTTGGATGTAACATCTGCTTTTCAGTTATTTTGTTCAGTTAAACAGCTGTTTCCATGTGTTGCTTTGACTTATATTGGATGATCATAGTTCATATTCAATATAAGCTTGTTCATTTTTCTCAGTACAACCTTGTGAGCTACACAAATGGTCTAGTAAATTTAAGTTTTACTTAGTGATCACTGTGTAGTAGTATGAAGGTTTGAAGGAACTGTTTGTGTATGGCTTATGCTGTAAAAGCAAAACTTCAACTAATGTAAGAAGTGAAAGCATTCGAACTATTTATCGTTTGTACACATCATTGAGCTATAGCTATGATGGAATTTCCTGCAGTACAGGGTGTTAGTTCTCTAACTCCAGTTTTATTATATATTCATCTTAGCCCCTGCCAACTGCATCCATGTGAGCCTGTGCTTGTGTGGGAAGATGCTATTGTTGTTTCTTCCTACATTTGGACCCTAATTGTATGCAGTTAGTCATTCTAGAGCATAGGCTCATAGTATTTATTTGAAAGTCCTCTATCGTTTCTTAGTCCAGGTTTAGATTCTAGGTTTAGAACAATTAATTGATTGTGTTATTGCATAGGCTTGTTTTTTTTTCCCGTTACGGAGCAATGGTTTAATTCTAGATTTGAAACAGTAATAAGTGTGATTTCTGTAACTCGTAGTACATTAGTTTAATTGAACATTCAAATTTAGTATGAGCTTCTGTTATACTTTATAGCATGAGGGTCTGCAGATTATATGATAGCACAAGGATATAAGGTACTGTGGTGCCAATATTGAGGTTGGAAATTGCTGTCCACTGAAAAGCTATCTACAAATATGTAATGCTAACTACTCCCTCCGTCCGAAAATACTTGTCATCAAAATGGATAAAAAGAGATGTATCTAGAACTAAAATATGTCTAGGTGCATCCTCTTTTATCGATTTTGATGACAAGTATTTCCGGACGGAGGGAGTACTATGAAATGTCATTGGTTAGCAGTATCTTGTTTCATTTTCATTAAATTCTAAGGAAATGTATCGTTAGAATAATAGCCTTGCACAATTTAAATATGTATACAGGAATGGTTAAATATTTGCGCTGTAATTTTCGTATGTCACAGGAGGATACAGAAACTGAAGTTACTGGGGACACTCTTGCCGATGATGCTTCTGCGGGCACTGAAGAGACTCCCTCTGTTCTCATCACAGCATTGCAATCATACAAAGAAGCTTTGATGAACGATGATGAAGCAAAAGTTGCGGAGATAGAGTCCTTTCTACTTTCTATTGAGGATGAGAAAAATTCTCTAATGAGCAAAATCACTGCTTTAGATGCAGAATTGACAACTGAGAGAGATCGTATCTTGCGGATTGGTGCTGACTTTGATAACTACAGGAAGAGGACAGAAAGAGAGAAGCTTTCTTTGATGACAAATGTGCAAGGAGAAGTTGTTGAGAGCTTGTTGCCTGTTCTTGACAACTTTGAAAGGGCAAAAACACAGATAAAGGTGGAAACAGAGCGTGAAGCTAAAATAAATGACAGCTACCAGAGCATTTATAAGCAACTTGTCGAAATTCTGAATTCACTGGGTGTTGAAGATGTGGAAACTGTTGGCAAACCTTTTGATCCTATGGTAATCAGCACTAGCAAGAAATGATATTTTGAACTGGATATTTTGTTAACTGCATTTTAGGGTTATCACAGTACATCTGAATTTATTTTTTGCCTTGCCTGGACTGGTATCAAGTGCATTCATGATCAAACGTCCAGTTCTGAGCAGAGGCAAATGGTTAATGTCATTTGTTGGTAGAATAAATAGCTTTATGTGGAGTCTACGTTTTCTCTATAGCAATCTTACATAGCATCCTCCCATGTTTTTGGATAATATCATAGTAACATGGAAATGCTACTGATTGTCATAGAAAGAATTGAATCTCTCATAAACTTTTGATCTTTAATTCTGGGATTTGATAAAGGTTTAACTGCATTTAACAAGGGTTCCTTTTTGCACCTTGTGTTTCAGCTTCATGAGGCTATTATGCGAGAAGAATCGGTGGAATATGAAGATGGGGTCGTCCTCCAGGAATTCCGCAAGGGTTTCAAGCTTGGCGAGAGATTACTACGTCCGGCGATGGTCAAGGTGTCTGCAGGACCAGGCCCTGAAAAGTCGGGAGATGACGATACTACAATAGGTGAAGATAGTGTAGGGCCTCAAGCGTTCGACGACAGTGAAGACGATGGTTTTGATGATGCCGATGCCGAGTAATTAGGCTCGGTTTCTAATTTGGAAACAAGAAATTCCAGAAGTTTTGATGTTTTTTCTAGAGTGTGCCACATGATAGAGTTAGATATTCTGCTCCTCAAATGTGCCGGTTCTCTCTTCCTGCTCTTGACATGGAAGTGTTGATAATTGTGTCAAAAGTTTCTATATCCTCATGGTACGGTCATTATCATGGTTAGGAATTATTGTCAAGTCAAGCAACAACAAATGTTATATATATACGAGGTAAATTGTGTTTGATTTGTTGATCCAAAAACCAGACAAGTAATTATGTGGCTTATCTCGCTTGCATATCTTTTCGTAAACGGAGAACAACTCTATTGCAGCATATGAATCTTTACTTTTATCTCGTAAACAGGAATGCACTCGGTGAAATGGTTAGCATCAGAATTCGGAAATTTGAGCAAGAAAGGGGAAGCGCACGTCAAATTCTCAGCCGTGCACCTCATCGCCAAGCGCCTTATCAAAAGTTCAGTCCCTTGTGGGGCAAAACCGTCCAACATTTCGCCTGCTCTCTCTCTCAGTCTCTCCGTGCTAAAATCGAAACCGCGCAAATCCTAGGCCACCGGCGCCCGAGATGGCGGCGTCCTTGGCGGCGGGCGTCGGCGTGCTGCTGCCGTTCCCGTTCTACTGGGCGCTGTGGACGCGCCCGCAGCGGTGGGTGGACCTGTGCGGCCGGGGCGCGGACCCGTGCCGCCGCATGGCGCAGGTCTCCCACGTCCTCAAGGCGCTCCAGCTCCTCGCCCTCGCCTCCGTCGCCTCCTTCTCCTGGCCCACTCCTCTCTGCGCCCTCCCCCTCCTCGCCTTCGGCCAGTACCTCAACTTCAAGTAAGCACCAGCCTCCTTCGCCTTTAGATTAGCTTCTAGGTTTTCCATGTCT
Source organism: Triticum timopheevii (assembly GCA_963921465.1). Classification (NCBI taxonomy): domain Eukaryota; kingdom Viridiplantae; phylum Streptophyta; class Magnoliopsida; order Poales; family Poaceae; genus Triticum; species Triticum timopheevii. The sequence goes on along the minus strand of OY997272.1, from coordinate 381,000,924 downwards.
GTCTTTTGCTAGAAGCTACTCATCCTTTTTGTTTCCCTTACTAAATTGCAAACCTGTTGGAGCTTAATATGCCGTCATAGAGTTCGTGATTCAGAAAGAAAACAGATAGTCCTCTTTGGATGACAAACTGGACTATGTGTTCTATATGATTCTTGGTGTGGATGGTGTATTAATTGGCAAATTTGTGCTATTTAGCTAATGCGAAGAAATGGATTGGAACTCCATCTTGTGTTGACAAATGTGAACTCATGGTACTTTAATTATGAGTAAAAAGAGTAGTTCTTTAAAGTTGGTTATAGTGGGACTAGTATCATATGCACAATAGCATAGTATATCATAGGTTGGTATGTTAGATGACCTCATTTATTTTTTGGTATCCACCAATACATCTATTTGATTATCTTTCTTCCAGTTCTCAGTAATGGGCCAGACACTCAAGCTTAATTATCATGCTCTTGTTCTTGTTGTAACCTTGGATGTTTTATGAGCTTGGAAAACCTTGCAAATGTGGTGGGGTCTTTGATCACTAAGCATGATAGTTCACCAAGAAAATATTAGCTATAAGACAATGGGGTAGTTGTTGTAAGCGATGTCAGCAAGTTAGGTCTTTGCATGCTCTTGGAAAAGTTCGAAGTATGTGTTTCCAGTTTAGAAGTTAATGGCCACTCCTGGTAACAATCATGGTAATCTATGATGGTGTGATTTTTATATGTGAAACCAGTCCCCTGGAAATTATAGACATTGCTGCCTTAGTAAAGCATACATTAATATGCTACAGGTACATGACTACTGTTTTATGACTCTGCTAAAGTGGTGATGCCCATTCATTTCTATGCTTTGTAAATTCTGGCAACACTTAATATCACTCTGAGAGTGTGGGGCCTTGAGGCACTCAGGCTCCAAAATCTGTTGGTGTTCCGTTTTTTATGTGGACTATCATCGCATCCTCTCTACTGTCGTACATGTGACTTCCGTATTGCATATCAATTTGTACATGACTGTTTTTATAGACACTACATTCTACTCCCTCCATTCCTAAATATAAGTCAATTTAGAGATTCCAATATGGACTACATACGGAGCAAAATGCGTGAATCTACACTCTAAAATATGTCTATATACATCCGTATGTAGTCCCTAGGGAAATCTCTAAAAAAGACTTATACTCCCTCTGTAAACAAATATAAGAGCGTTTATAGATCACTAAAGTGGTGATCTAAACGCTCTTATATTTCTTTACGGAGGGAGTATTTAGGAATGGAGGGAGTACATTTGTCAGCCAAATTTGTTAGTTCCATCACATGTACTCCCTCAGTCCGGAAATACTTGTCATCAAAATGAATAAAAGGGGATGTATCTAGACGTATTTTAGTTCTAGATACATCTCTTTTTATCCGTTTTGATGACAAGTATTTTCGGACGGAGGGAGTAAAAAGCAAGAGAAGTACACCATCGTTGTGTGAACCCACTTCTGAGACATGTGGTTTTCCTTCAGGGTGTACCAGCTGCTGGGCGAGTCGGGTACCTACTATGGCGTCCGGTTTGGGAAGAAGATCCCGTGGGTGACGGAATTCCCCTTCGGCTACATCAAGGACCCGCAGTATGTGGGGAGCATCCTGAGCCTCGTGGCGCTGCTGTGCTGGGTTCCCTTCCAGTATATTGTGTTGTGGTGCCTCGGCTATGTTTTCATGATTTTGGTGGAAGACAAGGAAGATCCAGCAACCCGTGCCAAGTTGCTCTCCTGACTGTTGTATATGCTGTGCGGTTGATAGATGACTCAAGATCTCTCACTGTCCATTAGTTGTGTTGTTCCTGGACGTGTCCCAGTCATGCTGGCTAGACATTTTGTTTAATAAGGAGATGTGAGTGTTGTTTTTTTATCACGGCTCTCAGACCGTGAGAAGGTCTTTTGTGTCTATGGCGTTCAGACCCTGAGAAGGGCTTCTACACCTATGACGTTAAGCTCCATTATCAACTGTTGGTTGTTTGGATAGCTGGGAGGAGAGTCCCGGTCGGACAGACGGGACACCGGGGAACATTTTCTGGGAGGTAGGTTTTTTCGTTTGGAAAAGATAAATGGGGAACATTTTCTGGGAGGGAGGTTCTATGGAAAGCCCTCAAAGCCATCTGATCATGATCAAACGGCAATTTTCTTGTAAAACATGGCAATTTTTTACGCATTCGAGTTTCTTTTTATGCATTCGATGGTTTTCCTTTTATGCATTCGATGGTTTGACGACAACGGAGTATAGTCTTTCGGTCTTTCTCTTCCGGAAATGATAAAGCCCAAATGTTCGGGATTTGCCCATGGCAAATTGAACGTTTTTTATGGCAACTCTAATTGACGCGAGGATGGTAATTTTAGTTGAGAAGCCCAGCAATTTCTTGGCAAAAGCAAACTGAGCAGGATTGTCATGCTTACCAACTAAACTTCTCATCCCTCATGTATAAATTGCCATAAATAACGTTTGATTTGCCATGGACAAATCCCAAACATTCGAAACTTACAGGCATCCTTATTTTTCTATATCAGAATTTGGAGAAAAACGGCATCCTAATTTTTCTATATCAGAATTTGGAGAAAAACATTCAAGACCCAGGTCTCACATCAACTTGCAAAATATCAGGTGCTTGAAAAAGAATCTAGCGCCAGTTACTTTTCTGCATCGCGCAAGGACAAAGGAGGGAACGACGTGAGGAGCGCAGCGTCGGCCATGGCAAGGCCAAGCCATGACCTCACCGGAGACGAGGACGAAGCTGTGAGGCGGAGGCTAGGAAGCAAGTTAACAGGTGTGGGCAGTGCTGACCGAACAGGAGGTTGGGAGAATTTAGAGAGATGGTCGCGGCAATGGCAGTGGGGGAGGGCAGGGCGGCGAGGGGCAACACCCTCCAGCCACGGGACGTGGTCGGGGCAGGTGGGCTGTTAGAGGATCAAGCGCTGATCTGTTTGTGGGGGAGAAGAAAACAGGCTGAGGTTAAAACGACCATCCAATTGTCGATTTGGCATCCAACGTCTCAGATTTTCGACTTACACCGGAAAAAAAATAAGGTACCTGAGATATATGGGTGTTTCCTTAAATATCAGGTCAGGTATGATCTCATTGTGACTGGTCATAACTTTCTGGAGATTCATGGTTCAACTAATCAGTGGCCAGCACCCAATGGTCACTATTCTTAAAACTAATAATCTTAATCAGCAGCATACACATGCAAGAGTTTCAGGGGGTGCAAGTCAGGCAAAGGCTGCACTGTGTTGATGAACTGATACTAAAATGCAGGCAAAATGTGAATGGCTCAAGAGAAAATCAAGTCATATGCCATACAAACGGATAGATAATACTACTATTGTGCATTTGAATATGGCAGTAATTTGCTTCTCGGGTTCAGCGCCGGCGTTTCTTATCATAGTCGTCATCTTCATCATCAGAATCACCTTTCTCGCGAAACCTGGGATTCTTTTCCTGTACAAGAAACCATGGAATACTCAATAAATGTCTTATGTCTGTGAAGTGGAGGGAAAGAAAAGGTAGATGATGTAAGTACAGGCTCTTGATTAGCATCTCTCTTAGAATCCGAGTCAGTTGCTCTCCTGGCCATATCTGGTGCCGACCGTCTCCGTTGGTAATCTGACAGAGCAGCAGATTGTGTTATTTTCTACCTCCAAAAAGTATAACATGGATATAAGGATATATGAAAGCTGTGGCACCTCCTCTGTCATTCCGGTCGCCATATCCTCTCTTCCTGTCAGCTCTATCAACTGCATATTAAAATGGAAAGTACATATGTTTTTGATTAGTTAATATAGTTAGGCTCAGCCTGTCTGGAGTCAAATACTGAAAAAAACATGAATACATGCAGCAAAATCACATATCTGACGGCATACGAATGGTTGTAACAACCCTACACATTTTTGTGTCGAGTAATAACTGAAATCTAAAGCAGGCGTAACACTAGATATGCCTAAAGAATGGAAAGAAACTGGACTCCCTCCCATTAGCAGGTCATAGATAGAAATAAATATCCGACTGTGTAGTGCAGCTGTATGCAAGGTGAAGTGCTACTGTAGACAAACACTAACATGGGCTCTGTCAGAAGAAGTCAAACTTCACGATAGGAGGTGCATGGTATTTTTATTTCATCAAACTATATTTAGAAGATTTAAACAATGGATGTATTGTTTCTGTTTGTCTGGCAAATACTCTCTCTGTTTCCAAATATAAGCCTTTTTAGATATTTCAATACGGTCTACATACGGATGTACATAAGACATATTTTAGAGTGTAGATTCACTCATTGTGCTCCGTATGTAGTCAGTATTGGAATCTCTAAAAAGGCTTATATTTAGGAACGGAGGGAGTAGTTCCCAGTTGCAAATCTATCGACGAGCCTACTGTACACAAGCAACCACTTAACATGCTATTACGGATTTACGGTTCTAATACACATAAGTGCTTTTAGTAAGGTATATGGAGACACAAAATTACAAGGTACGTAAAAGCAATATAAATGCATACAACACTTTGTTAAAAGCACATAATACAACTAAGTTCAAAACTTACACTGCGGTGGAGCATTCGTTTGAAAACCTACACCATAGTCAACTAATTCTCTTTGTGCTTCTAGCTCTTTCTGAACCATCTTGCCATAGCCACCTCTTCGTTAGATTCATTAAGGAAGGTTCAAGAAAAAGAGAAACATGTAAAGGCATACCAAATCAAGAGTGAACCTATAAGAAAAATATAAATAAGCATCTAAAGAGCAACCAACAGTGTCTAGATGCACAGGTAAATTGTTGATTTTTAGATAGCGTGGTAGGTTTCTGAGTATGCTAGCGCTCTCATATCACTGCAGTAAGTGGCAATTTTAGTATCAAAGGATATCAGGATCATAATCCGTGCGGTACTCATCTCGGACCTATGAAAGGAGTAAACAATATCAGTATCAGTAGGGTACAAGGCCTATATATCTGTTGAATATAAAGAGTAAGATCGCAATAATACTTGTCCACCACTCCTTCCACGGCCCCATTGCCTGCCTTCTTCAAAGCCCCAATCAAAATCAACACGGATTGGGCGATCATCAAGCATTGTGCCACTAATATATTTTACTGCATCTTCAGCATCTTCCCTGGAGTAGTACCTGAACAGGGAGGAACAAAAAGAGTAGGGCATAAACATTGCAGGCTGACAGGGTAGCCAGTTAGCCAATATTGGCTCAAACTAGACATTAGCCATCTTCCAAACTTTAAAGACCACCAAAACGCACTCAAATATATCGATGCAGACAAGAACGTGATATATGACTATCAGATAAACACCTCTTGCATGCATATATAAGGTCAAAACGTCAGGAAATGCCCTACCCAAGTCCTGTGCACCGATTTATCCCAGAACAAGGCATATTCAGATACATCGCTAACACACAGTTCCTACCATTACTTTCAATATTCATGAAACGCATAAAACCAAATATGGCAACAGTTAGATCAGCCTTTAAGAACAAACCATGTACTTACACCAGTTTGCGATCTTACCATAGGGGCAACCTTGACTGACCCATTAACCAATCTAACCAGATTCAGATACATGATGCCACACTTAACCACCACTTAGCCAATACAATCCCAGCCCGCTCGACGACAAAACGTATTCTAAATAATAGTGCACAGGTGAACAGAACATGCATCCTGTAGCGATATCCAAGCAGCAGATTCCTTTTTAAGAGATACATATGACCAATGTTCAGGATATCAGTAACTGTTACTCCCTCTGTAAACTAATATAAGAGTGTTAGATCACTAAAATAGTGATCTAAACACTCTTATATTAGTTTACGGAGGGAGTACCATATTACTGGTGAGGCTGAGTAGGGATTAATCGGTGAATCGTCCATTTAACTGAATTTATGTAACACATTTATCGGGAGGTTAACTAGGGCCATATCTATATATCCTAGGCTATATAGCAACATGTAATGTACGAAGTGTCCAAATATGAAATCCTACGCTACATAGCAACAAGGAAAAGTGTTTGATGTTCTGATATGTTGCAGCCGATCTGGAAGGCCATAAACCCTCACGAGCGGGAGCAGAAACAGATCGAACGGGAATGGAAGGGAGCGACCTACCTGATGTGTGGCTGTGAAAAGTAGGGAGGGAAGGGGCCGGTTTTGGGCTAAAACATGGCAAGCAGTTAATTGGCCCGACCAATAATTCGGCCTGACAGCTGATAAATCGGCTTGTCAGACAAATTAACTGGACCTACCAATTAATTGCTCGAATAACACGTTCTCACATCGGGAGGGGTCCGAATAGCAGTTAACTGACCATATCGGCAGTTAACTGGGCGATATTTGGAACAATGCATATGACAGGGAAGCCATTGTGAAGCCACAAGGCCTAGTTCTAGAAGAACCAAGGACGCACTATTTGGTGCTACTCCCTTACAAAACCTGCAACTGTGTTCCACAAGACCTACACAACATTTAATTGTTCAAGCTACGCCATATTTACAGTGCGACAGCATATATTCCTGTTCTAGCACGTTTCACGCATTCCCAGCAGCACCGAAATTGCATCAGGCATTCTAGTATCACAATTCAATGATTAACTCTCACAGTTACAACAGCACACTACCACCGAATTAAGTCAATGCATAATCAGAACTAGATGACCACCTTCCAAGCATCTAATTGCATCAAACCACATTTGAACCTCAATCTCTAACAAAATTAGGTCAATGCCTTTGGTCTAAAATTTTGACATACTACATCACCGGATCCAGCACAAGAACAATTGAACAAATTAAACGCAAGGGGCTCATCAAGGAAAAGAGCACGCACAGTACGAAGCAGAAGCCGCAGGGGGTCTTGGTGTTCTTGTCCAGGCCCATGATAATCTTTTTTATCTCGCCGGCGCGGGAGAACAGCTCGTAGGCCTGCTCCTCCGTGGTGTAGAAGGACATGTTCCCCACGTACACCGTCAGCGACGCCAGCAGCGCCGCCTCAAACTCCTCCTGCGTCCCAGGGAACCGCCGGTCCCTGTACACCGACAGCTTGCTCGGGTCCTGGAAGAGCAGAGGCGCGGGCCGTATGAGCGGAGAGTAAGAGGGGGTCGGATGCCTGGTTAGGGTTCGGAGGGATCCATACCTTGAAAAGGGACGCCATTGTTGCGGCGGCCGCGCGAGGTCGACAGCGCTTGTCGAGGGTTTTGAGTCGAGCAAAGGGTTGCGGGTGGGGAATTTGATGGTCTTGTGGGGAGTTCTCGTGTTGCGCCTATCGCCGATCCCCTTTCCCTCAGAAACAACTACCGAGTGTAAATGACGAACGATGAAAGACCAAATTTTCAGATCCCACTATTTTCCTTTTTCTTCCAAAAAAGGCCTCGGATCTATATTAATCAATCCAAATGTTAACGATCTGACGTTAGTTCAGAGGGCTTTTTTTGAGGGAGACATGTTCAATTTTCGTGCGTTCTAAAAAAAAAATAATACAATTTCCGTGTAGGAGACATATGGCAATCACTGTTCACTCTCACACACCCTTCTAAGCGGATTACGAACCGACAACATTAAGCGATTCGCTCAGGATGACAATCTAAGCAAACACATCCAAAATGACAAATTTTGTTCTTTAGTATGGCAATTTTCATCAGTTCCCGTTGATGTGGCATGTCAATTTTCTTCCGCCAGCATGTCAAATCCTGAACAAGTTGTCTTTTTTAGGTTGGCAATTCTTCATGTTGCATCATGGCAAATTCTTGAAAACACATAGCAATTCCTCTGGTGCAGCATGACAAATTTCCGACAATTTTTTCTTTAAAATGTGCCAAATCTTTTATACAATAGCATGGCAAATATAGCTGTTTTAGCATGACAATTCTCGAGCGTTCACTCGGAGTGGTGTTTTGAGAGAACACTCCCAAATGGCAGCGTTCGCTTGAATGACCTCTCATATGGGATGATAATTCGCTCAAGGGACCTCCCTGATGGAACTTCAGCACAATATTGAGGTCCTTAATCAAACCAGCAGTGTTGACACACTTATATCCATACCCATTTGTTTTTCTTTCCCATGACGAAAAAATAGGGCTTTCCCTTCTTTGACGTTGTGCCGTCGTGAATTTATCTCACCCACGCCGACCACCCCTCCATCCCCCATCTTCTTGGGCTGAGTAAGATGGTTCCTTTGCTATCCTTCACGGACTTGGTCGACGGTGGGATGTTGAGTGCTGGTTGACGAAGAGGTGACCTACTAATCTAGGGCTCTAATGGTGGGCGAGAGTAGTGGACCGCGGGGAAGTGGGAAGAAGGAGAGCATGATTGATCTACTGGCTCATCTCAAGCTCGAGTAAGAGGAAGACGATGAGTTTACCTGGGAAGACAACACAATTGACAAGGTCAATTATGCCACGTGGTTGGCGGTCCCTAGGGTTCATACACCCAAAAGCTTTAGTCTAGGGGCGCTCCATGCGGACATGCGATCTGCATGGAACCCTGCGAGACCGAACCTTTATAGAAAGATGACGACAATTTGTTCAAGAGCCAGTTTGGTTGTCTAGCGGATTGGAACAAAATGATCAATGGTGGACCCTGGTTGCTCTAGGGCTATGGCAGTATCCTGGCGGAGACGACTTAGAACACCCATAATTGATCAAGATCGAAAGACTAGGCGTTTAGGCCCAAATACACGAGCTCCCTAACAATTATCTACTTGATGCGGTGTTTTGTGGTATGGCACAACGTATTGGGAAGGTATTGGAGGTCTAGCTGACACTTCCAGCAGGTTTCTATGGTGAATTTGTGAGGGTGAATATGAAGATTTATGTGTATGCGAAGATTAAGCACTTTGTCTCGGCTACCAAGGCTAGTGAGAAGATATATTATCAAGTGAAATATGAGAAGATGCCAATTCTTTTTGCAAGAATTGTGGTGTATTTGGCCATTTTCATGAAGAGTGACATGATGGTGATCATGACAAAGCAAGTTTCGAATGGGGTGACTTCATATTATCTCAAAACCCTAGGTTCAGAGATGCATGTTGAGGCAATGTTAAAGGACGAAATGATGCTCGTGGTGGTCTTGATGGGTATTGTGGTAGGGCCAGGGCGAGAGAGGGTTTTGGGCATGCCGCTAGTTGGCACTTCAATTAATAGAGAAGGAAAAATTGATTGAGGTATCAACATATATAACGATCACTACTGCAGGATGCTGCTCATGTGACACTATAATCAGAGACCCTTCGATGAAACTGTGTGCGATGAATTATTCGTAGATGGTGCTATAAGAAAATTGTGAAAAAGGATACAAACCGTTTGCGATGGCGGAACCATCAAACATGATTCAGATTATAGTTGTGTGTGCGATGCGTGGCATACAGTTCACTCGAATGAACTATTTACGATGAGCATAACAACAAAAATGGTCGGCTAGATGAAGGTGTGTGCGATATACGACATTTTGTTCACTCAGATGAACTGTTTGTGATTAGGCAGCACATCGGAAATGATCGGGCAGATCAAGGTGTGTGCGACAGACTGTGTCAGTGTATTAAACATGGGTGTTTTTATACCCTGACCTATGCACAGACAAGTAGCAGCTCCCCTGCCGGACTAAAGTTTATGAAGATTCCCAAGCGAAGGAAACTGCTCTTTGAGAGATCAAGGAGCGCATCAAGAAGACCAAGTTGATCAACTATCCAAGGAGAAGAACAAGACAGAGCATTAGAAGCAGCCCTTGCTAGCAAGGCCGAGTCGGCAGGATGAAGGACCGACAAGCTCCCGCCAGCTGCCAGCGCTCCACCTCACTGACCAGCTAGTCGTCGTTCAGTGAGGTGTCGAGCCTGCAGGCAGTTAGGTGAGGCTTGACGGACGCGTGTCGGCTCCTCAACGCAAATTTTTACCTTTATTGACACTTGTCCAAATGGCGTGTCAAGCTAATAGGAGTTAGCTGGGCAAGCGGTGCAGCAACCTTGCCGGGGCTACTCCTCCTCATGACACCTAAACATGCATTTAATGCTCTTGTCCTAACTAGCATAGTTAGGTATGAAGGAAATATGCCCTAGAGGCAATAATAAAGTTGTTATTTTATATTTCCTTACTCATGATAAATGTTTATTATTCATGCTAGAATTGTATTAACCGGAAACTTGATATATGTGTGAATACATAGACAAAACACCGTGTCCCTAGTATGCCTCTACTATACTAGCTCGTTGATCAAATATGGTTAAGTTTCCTAGCCATGGACATGAGTTGTCATTTGATGAATGGTATCACATCATTAGTGGAATGATGTGATGGACAAGACCCATTCGTTAGCTTAGCATAATGATCGTTCAGTTTTATTGCTACTGCTTTCTTCATGTCAAATACATATCCCTCTGACTATGAGATTATGCAACTCTGGGACACCAGAGGAATGCCTTGTGTGCTATCAAACATCACAACGTAACTGGGTGATTATAAAGATGCTCTATAGGTATCTCTGAAGTTGTTTGTTGGGTTGGCATAGATCGAGATTAGGATTTGTCACTCCGAGTATCAGAGAGGTATCTCTGGGCCCTCTTGGTAATGCACATCATATGAAGCCTTGCAAGCAATGTGACTAATGAGTTAGTTACGGGATGATGCACTACGGAACGAGTAAAGAAACTTATCGGTAACGAGATTGAACTAGGTATGAAGATACAACGATTGAATCTCGGGCAAGTAACATACCGATGATAAAGGGAATAACGTATGTTGACATTGCGGTTCGACCGATAAAAGATCTTCATAGAATATATGGTAACCAATATGAGCATCCAGGTTCCGCTATTGGTTATTTACTAGAGAGGTGTCTCGGTCATGTCTACATAGTTCTCGAACCCGTAGGGTCCGCACGCTTAACGTTCGATAACGATATGTGTTATATGAGTTATGTGTTTTGGTGACCGAAGGTTGTTCGGAGTCCCGGATGAGATCGGAACATGACGAGGAGTCTCGAAATGGTCGAGAGGTAAAGATTGATATATTGGAAGGTTATATTCAGACACCAGAATGGTTCCGGAGTGTTTCGGGTATTTTTTGGAGTACCGAGGGGTTACCTGAACCCCCCCCCCCCCCCCCCCGGGAAAGTTAATGGGCCATATGGGCAATAGGGGAGAGAGAGTCAGCCACAAGGAGGTTCCCCCCCATGGGGAGTCCGGATTAGACTAGGGGAGGGGGCGCGGCCCCCCTTTCCCTCTCCCTCTCCTTCTCTTTCCCTTTTCCCCCTCTGTTGGAAAGGAAGGGGGGACCGACTAGGACTTGGAGTCCTGGTAGGACTCCCCCCGTGGCGCGCCCTAGGGCCGACCTCCTCCCCTCTCCTCCTTTATAACGGGGGCGGGGAGGGGGGCACATCTAGGCACATCAATTGTTTCTTACCCGTGTGCGGTGCCCCCTCCACTGTTTACTCCTCCGGTCATATTGTCGTAGTGCTTAGGCGAAGCCCTGCGTGGATCACATCACCATCACCGTCACCATGTCGTCATGCTGACGGAACTCATCTACTCCTTCGTACCTCTACTGGATCAAGAGTTCGAGGGACGTCATCGAGATGAACGTGTGCAGAACTCGGAGGTGCCGTACGTCCGGTGCTTGATCGGTTGAATCGAGAAGACGTTCGACTACATCAACTGCGTTAAGCTAACGCTTCCGCTTTCGGTCTACGAGGGTATGTGGACACACTCTTCCCCTCTGGTTGCTATGCATCTCTTAGATAGATCTTGCGTGAGCATAGGATTTTTTTTTGAAATTGCTTGCTATATTTCCCAATAGTGGCATCCGAGCCAGGTCTATGCGTAGATGATATGCACGAATAGAACACAAGGAGTTGTGGGTGGTGATCGTCATACTGCTTACCACCAACGTCTTATTTTGATTTGGCGGTATTGTTGGATGAAGCGGCCCGGACCAACCTTACATGACCGCGTTCATGAGATCGGTTCCACCGACAGACATGCAACTAGTTTTGCATAAAGGTGGCTGGCGAGTGTCTATTTCTCCAACTTTAGTTGAATCGAATTTGACTGCCGCCGGCCATTGTGGAGGTTAAAACAACAAACTTGATAAATCACCGTTGTGGTTTTTGTGCCGTAGGTATGTACAGTTCATGCTAAAAGCCCATAGCAGCCACGTAAAACTTGCAACAAACAAAGTAGAGGACGTCTAACTTGTTTTTGCAGGGCATGTTGTGATGTGATATGGTCAAGACATGATGTGATATAAGTTGTTGTATGAGATGATCATGTTCTATAAAAAAGTTATCGGCAATTGGCAGGAGCCATAACGCTTTATTGTATGAAATACAAACACTATGTAATTACTTTACTTTATCACTAAGCGGTAGCGATAGTCGTAGAAGCAATAGTTGGCGAGACGACCACGACACTATGATGGAGATCAAGGTGTCAAGCCGGTGACGATGGAGATCATGACGTTGCTTTGGTGATGGAGATCAAAAGCACAAGATGATGATGGCCATATCATGTCACATATTTTGATTGCATGTGATGTTTATCTTTATGCATCTTATTTTGCTTATTACAGCAGTAGCATTATAAGATGATCCCTTACTAAAATTTCAAGGTATAAGTGTTCTCCCCGAGTATGCACCGTTGCGAAAGTTCTTCGTGCTGAGACACCATGTGATGATGGGGTGTGATAAGCTCTACGTTCAAATACAAAGGGTGCAAGCCAGTTTTGCACATGCGGAATACTCGGGTTAAACTTGACGAGCCTAGCATATACAGACATGGCCTCAAAACACTGGAGACCAAAAGTTCGAACGTGAATCATATAGTAGATATGATCAACATAGAGATGTTCACCATTGAAAACTACTCCATCTCACGTGATGATCGGACATGGTTTAGTTGTTTTGAATCACGTATCATTTAGATGACTTGAGGGATGTCTATCTAAGTGGGAGTTCTTAAGTAATATGATTAATTGAACTTAATTTATCATCAACTTAGTCCTGATAGTTTTTGCATATCTATGTTGTAGATCAATGGCCCGTGCTACCGTTTCCTTGAATTTTAATGCGTTCCTAGAGAAAGCTAAGTTGAAATATGATGGTAGCAACTATATGGACTCGGTCCGTAACTTGAGGATTATCCTCATTGCTGCACAGAAGAATTATGTCCTTGATGCACCGCTAGGTGTACCACCTGCCCCAGCAACTGCAGACATTGTGAATGCCTGGCAGTCGCGTGTTGATGACTACTCGTTAGTTCAGTGTGCCATGCTTTACGGCTTAGAATCGGGACTTCAAAGACGTTTTGAACGTCATGGAGCATATGAGATGTTCCATGAGTTGAAGTTAATATTTCAAGCAAATGCCTGAGTTGAGAGATATGAAGTCTCCGACAAGTTCTATAGCTGCAAGATGGAGGAGAACAGTTCTGTTAGTGAGCGCATACTCAGAATGTCTGGGTACCATAATCACTTGACTCAGCTGGGAGTTAATCTTCCAGATGATTGTGTCATTGACAGAGTTCTTCAATCACTGCCACCAAGCTACAAAGGCTTCATGATGAACTGCAATATGCAAGGGATGGAAAAGACTATTCCCAAGCTATTCGCGATGTTGAAGGCCGCGGAGGTAGAAATCAAAAAGGAGCATCAAGCGTTGATGGTTAACAAAACCATTAGTTTCAAGAAAAAGGGCAAGGGTAAAAAGAAAGGGAACTTCAAGAAGAATGACAAGCAATTTGTCACTCCCGGGAAGAAACCCAAAGTTGGACCCAACCCTGAAACTGAGAGCTTCTACTGCAAAGGGACTAATCATTGGAAGTGGAATTGCCCCAAGTATTTGGCGGATAAGAAGGAAGGCAAAGTGAACAAAGGTATATTTGATATACATGTTATTGATGTGTATCTTACTAATTCTCGTAGTAGTGCCTGGGTATTTGATACCGATTCAGTTGCTCATATTTGTAACTCGAAGCAGGGACTATGGATTAAACGAAGATTGGCTAAGGACGTGTTGGGGAACGTAGTAATTTCAAAAAAATTCCTACGCACACGCAAGATCATGGTGATGGCATAGCAACGAGAGGGGAGAGTGTTGTCCACGTACCCTCGTAGACCGTAAGCGGAAGCATTATGACAACGCGGTTGATGTAGACGTACGTCTTCACGATCCGACCGATCCAAGTACCGAACGTATGGCACCTCCGAGTTCAGCACACGTTCAGCTCGATGACGATCCCCGGACTCCAATCCAGCAAAGTGTCGGGGATGAGTTCCGTCAACACGACGGCGTGGTGACGATGATGATGCTCTACCGGCGCAGGGCTTCGCCTAAACTCCGCGACGATATGACCGAGGTGGAATATGGTGGAGGGGGGCACCGCACACGGCTAAGGAACAATCCGTAGATCAACTTGTGTGTTCTAGGGTGCCCCCTGCCCCCGTATATAAAGGAGCCAAGGGGGAGAGGGCGGCCGGCCAAGGAGGGCGGGCCAAGGGGGAGTCCTACTCCCATCGGGAGTAGGACTCCCTTCTTTCCTAGTTGGAGTAGGAGAAGGGGGAAGGAGGAGGAAGAGGGGAAGGAAGGGGGGCGCCGCCCCCCTCTCCTTGTCCTATTCGGACTAGGAAGGGGAGGGGGCGCAGCCCACCTCTTGCCTCCTTTCCTCTTCTCCCTTAGGGCCCATGAAGGCCCAATAACCCCCAGGAGGGTTCCGGTAACCCCCCGGTACTCCGGTAAAATGCCGATTTCACCCGGAACACTTCCGATGTCCAAACATAGGCTTCCAATATATCAATCTTTATGTCTCGACCATTTCGAGACTCCTCGTCATGTCTGTGATCACATCCGGGACTCCGAACAAACTTCGGTACATCAAAACTTATAAACTCATAATAAAACTGTCATCGTAACGTTAAGCGTGCGGACCCTACGGGTTCGAGAACTATGTAGACATGACCTAGAACTATTCTCGGTCAATAACCAATAGCGGAACCTGGATGCCCATATTGGCTCCTACATATTCTACGAAGATCTTTATCGGTCAAACCGCATAACAACATATGTTGTTCCCTTTGTCATCGGTATGTTACTTGCCCGAGATTCGATCGTCGGTATCCAATACCTAGTTCAACTCGTTACCGGCAAGTCTCTTTACTCGTTACGTAATGCATCATTTCGTAACTAACTCATTAGCTACATTTCTTGCAAGGCTTATAGTGATGTGCATTACCGAGAGGGCCCAAAGATACCTCTCCGACAATCGGAGTGACAAAGCCTAATCTCGAAATACGCCAACCCAACATGTACCTTTGGAGACACCTGTAGTACTCCTTTATAATCACCCAGTTACGTTGTGACGTTTGGTAGCACCCAAAGTGTTCCTCCGGTAAACGGGAGTTGCATAATCTCATAGTTACAGGAACATGTATAAGTCATGAAGAAAGCAATAGCAATATACTAAACGATCAAGTGCTAGGCTAACGGAATGGGTCATGTCAATCACATCATTCTCCTAATGATGTGATCCCATTAATCAAATGACAACACATGTCTATGGTTAGGAAACATAACCATCTTTGATTAATGAGCTAGCCAAGTAGAGGCATACTAGTGACGTTATGTTTGTCTATGTATTCACACATGTATCATGTTTCCGGTTAATACAATTCTAGCATGAATAATAAACATTTATCATGATATGAGAAAATAAATAATAACTTTATTATTGCCTCTAGGGCATATTTCCTTCAGGACGAGGTGACGATGCGCGTCAGGAATGGTTCCAAGGTCGATGTGATCGCCATCGGCACGCTACCTCTACATCTACCTTCGGGATTAGTTTTAGACCTGAATAATTGTTATTTGGTGCCAACGTTGAACATGAACATTATATCTAGATCTTGTTTAGTGTGACGGTTATTCATTTAAATCAGAGAATAATGGTTGTTCTATTTATATGTGTAATATCTTTTATGGTCATGCAACCTTCAAGAGTGGTCTATTTCTGTTGAATCTTGATCGTGACGATACACATATTCATAATATTGATGCCAAAAGATGCAAAGTCGATAATGATAGTGCAACTTATTTGTGGCACTGCCGTTTGGGTCATATCGGTGTAAAGCGCATGAAGAAACTCCATAAGGACGGACTTTTGGAATCACTTGATTATGAATCATTTGATACTTGCAAACCGTGCCTTATGGGCAAGATGACTAAAACTCCGTTCTCTGGAACAATGGAACGAGCTAATGACTTATTGGAAATAATACGTACCGATGTATGCGGTCCAATGAGTGTTGATGCTCGTGGCGGGTATCGTTATTTTCTGACCTTCACAGATGATTTCAGCAGATATGGGTATATCTACTTAATCAAACACAAGTCTGAAACATTTGAAAAGTTCAAAGAATTTCAAAGTGAAGTAGAGAATCATCGTAACAAGAAAAAAATTCTACGATCTGATCGTGGAGGAGAATATTTGAGTTACAAGTTTGCCTTCATTTAAAACAATGTAGAATAGTTTCACAGCTCACGCCACGTGGAACACCACAGCGTAATGGTGTGTCCGAACGTTGTAACCGCACTTTATTAGATATATGGTGCGATCTATGATGTCTCTTACCGATTTACCACTATCGTTTCGGGGTTATGCATTAGAGACAGCTGCATTCACTTTAAGCAGGGCACTGTCAAACTCCGTTGAGACGACACCGTATGAACTGTCGTTTGACAACAAACCTAAGCTGTCGTTTATTAAAGTTTGGGGTTGTGATGCTTATGTCAAAAGGCTTCAGCTCGATAAGCTCGAACCCAAATCGGAGAAATGCGTCTTCATAGGATACCCTAAGGAAACAATTGGGTATACCTTCTACCACAGGTCCGAAGGCAAAATCTTTGTTGCTAAGAACGGAACCTTTCTAGAGAAGGAGTTTCTCTCGAAAGAAGTGAGTGGGAGGAAAGTAGAACTTGATGAGGTAATTGTACCTACTCTCAATTTCAAAGGTAGCTCATCCGAGAAATCTGTTCCCGTGATGCCTACACCAACTGGAGAGGAAGCTAATGATAAAGATCATGAATCTTCAGATCAAGTTGCTACATAACCTCGTAGGTTAAATAGAACATGATCCGCACCACAGTGGTACGGTAATCCTATTCTGGAAGTCATGTTGTTTGACCATGACGAACCTAGAAACTATGAAGAAGCTATGATGAGCCCAGATTCCGATAAATGGCTTGAGTCCATGAAATCTGAGATAGGATCCATGTATGAGAACAAAGTGTGGTCTTTGGTGGATCTGCCCGATGATCGGCGACCCATAGAGAATAAATGGATCTTCAAGAAGAAGACTGATGTTGATGGTAATATTACTGTCTATAAAGCTCGACTTGTTGCAAAAGGTTTCCGACAAGTTCAAGGAGTTGACTACAATGAGACATTCTCACCCGTAGCAATGCTTAAGTCTGTCCGAATCATGTTAGCAATTGCCGCATTTTATGATTATGAAATCTGGCAAATGGATGTCAAAACTGCATTCCTTAATGGATTTCTTAAAGAAGAGTTGTATATGATACAACTAGAAGGTTTTGTCGATCCTAAAGGTCCTAACAAAGTGTGCAAGCTCCAGCGATCCATTTATGGACTGGTGCAAGCATCTCAGAGTTGGAATATACGCTTTGATGTGGTGATTAGAGCATATGGTTTTATACAGACTTTTGGAGAAGCCTGTATTTACAAGAAAGTGAGTGGGAGCTCTATAGGGGAACGTAGTAATTTCAAAAAAATTCCTACGCACACGCAAGATCATGGTGATGCATAGCAACGAGAGGGGAGAGTGTTGTCCACGTACCCTCGTAGACCGAAAGTGAAAGCGAAAGCACAACGCGGTTGATGTAGTCGTACGTCTTCATGGCACGACCGATCAAGCACCGAAAGTACGACACCTCTGAGTTCTTGCACACGTTCAGCTCGATGACATCCCTCGAACTCCGATCCAGCCGAATGTCGAGGGAGAGTTCCGTCAGCACAACGGCGTGCTGACGATGATGATGTTCTACCGACGCAGGGCTTCGCCTAAGCACCGCTACGATATTATCGAGGAGGACTATGGTGGAGGGGGGGCACCGCACATGACTAAGAGATCAATGATCAATTGTTGTGTCTAGAGGTGCCCCCCTGCCCCCGTATATAAAGGAGCAAGGGGGGAGGCCGGCCAGCCTTTGGGCACCAAGGAGGGGAGGAGTCCTACTCCTAGTAGGAGTACGAGTCTCCTCTTTCCTAGTGCAACTAGGAAAAGGAAGGGGGAAGGAAGGAGAGGGAAAGGAGAAGGAAGGGGGGGGGGGGGGCGCACCCCCTTCCCTAGTCCAACTCGGACCCCCTATAGGGAGGGGGCACAGCTGCCCCTTGTGGGCTGCCTTCCCTCTTCCCTATGGCCCATGTAGGCCCAATATCCCCCCTAGGGTTTCCGATAACCCCCCGGCACTCCGATAAATACCTGAATCACTTGGAACCTTTCCGATGTCTGAATATAGTCGTCTAATATATCGATCTTTACGTCTTGACCATTTAGAGACTCCTCGTCATGTCACCGATCTCATCCGGGACTCCGAACTACCTTCGGTACATCAAAACACATAAACTCATAATATAACCGTCATCGAACTTTAAGCGTGCGGACCCTACGGGTTCAAGAACTATGTAGACATGACCAAGACACGTCTCCGGTCAATAACCAATAGCGGAACCTGGATGCTCATATTGGCTCCCACATATTCTACGAAGATCTTTATCGGTCAAACGGCATAACAACATACATTGTTCCCTTTGTCATCGGTATGTTACTTGCCCGAGATTCGATCGTCAGTATCTCAATACCTAGTTCAATCTCGTTACTGGCAAGTCTCTTTACTCGTTCCGTAATACATCATCCTGTAACTAACTCATTAGTTACAATGCTTGCAAGGCTTATATAAATCTTGATGCCCAATATATAAGCGTCTTGATCTATCTCTATAAATCTTGATGCCCAATATATAAGCAGCTTCACCGAGGTCTTTCATAGAAAAACTTTTATTCAAGTAACCCTTTATGCTATCCAGAAATTCTATATCGTTTCCAATTAATAATATGTCATCTACATATAATATCAGAAATGCTACAGATCTCCCACTCACTTTCTTGTAAATACAGGCTTCTCCAAAAGTCTATATAAAACCATATGCTTTGATCACACTATCAAAGCGTTTATTCCAACTCCGAGATGCTTGCACCAGTCCATAAATGGATCGCTGGAGCTTGCACACTTTGTTAGCACCTTTTCGATCAACAAAACCTTCTGGTTGCATCATATACAACTCTTCTTCTAGAAATCCATTCAAGAATGCAGTTTTGACATCCATTTGCCAAATTTCATAATAATAAAATGCGGCCATTGCTAACATGATTCGGACAGACTTAAGCATCGCTACGGGTGAGAAAGTCTCATCGTAGTCAACCCCTTGAACTTGTCGAAAACCTTTTGCAACAAGTCGAGCTTTATAGACAGTTACATTACCATCAACGTCAGTCTTCTTCTTAAAGATCCATTTATTCTTAATGGCTTGCCGATCATCAGGCAAGTCAACCAAAGTCCATACTTTGTTCTCATACATGGATCCCATCTCAGATTTCATGGCCTCTAGCCATTTTGCGGAATCTGGGCTCATCATCGCTTCCTCATAGTTCGTAGGTTCATCATGGTCAAGTAACATGACTTCCAGAATAGGATTACCGTACCACTCTGGTGCGGATCTTACTCTGGTAGACCTACGAGGTTCAGTAGAAACTTGATCTGAAGTTTCATGATCAATATCATTAGCTTCCTCACTAACTGGTGTAGTTGTCACAGGAACCGATTCTTGTGATGAACTACTTTCCAATAAGGGAGCAGGTACAGTTACCTCATCAAGTTCTACTTTCCTCCCACTCACTTCTTTCGAGAGAAACTCCTTCTCTAGAAAGGATCCGAATTTAGCAACAAAAATCTTGCCCTCAGATCTGTGATAGAAGGTGTACCCAACAGTTTCTTTTGGGTATCCTATGAAGACACATTTCTCTGATTTGGGTTCGAGCTTATATGGTTGAAGTTTCTTCACATAAGCATCGCAGCCCCAAACTTTAAGAAATGACAACTTTGGTTTCTTGCCAAACCATAGTTCATGAGGCGTCGTCTCAACGGATTTGATGGTGCCCTATTTAACGTGAATGCGGCCGTCTCTAAAGCATAACCCCAAAATGATAGCGGTAAATCAGTAAGAGACATCATAGATCACACCATATCTAGTAAAGTACGATTACGACATTCGGACACACCATTTCGTTGTGGTGTTCCGGGTGGCGTGAGTTGCGAAACTATTCCGCATTGTTTCAAGTGTAGACCAAACTCGTAACTCAAATATTCTCCTCCACGATCAGATCGTAGAAATTTTATTTTCTTGTTACGATGATTTTCCACTTCACTCTGAAATTCTTTGAACTTTTCAAATGTTTTAGACTTGTGTTTCATTAAGTAGATATACCCATATCTGCTCAAATCATTTGTGAAGGTGAGAAAATAACGATACCCGCCGCGAGCCTCAACATTCATTGGACCACAAACATCAGTATGTATGATTTCCAACAAATCAGTTGCTCGCTCCATAGTTCCGGAGAACAGCGTTTTAGTCATCTTGCCCATGAGGCACGGTTCGCAAGTACCAAGTGATTCATAATCAAGTGATTCCAAAAGCCCATCAGTATGGAGTTTCTTCATGCGCTTTAAACCGATATGACCTAAACGGCAGTGCCACAAATAAGTTGCACTATCATTATCATTTCTGCATCTTTTGGTTTCAACACTATGAATATGTGTATCACTACTATCGAGATTCAATAAAAATAGACCACTCTTCAAGGGTGCATGACCATAAAAGATATTACTCATATAAAGAGAACAACCATTATTCTCTAAATTAAATGAATAACCGTCTCGCATCAAGCAAGATCCAGATATAATGTTCATGCTCAACGCTGGCACCAAATAACAATTATTTAGGTCTAAAACTAATCTCGATGGTAGATGTAGAGGTAGCGTGCCGACCGCGATCACATCGACTTTGGAACCATTTCCCACGCGCATCGTCACCTCGTCCTTAGCTAATATTCGCTTAATCCGTAGTCCCTGCTTCGAGTTGCAAATATTAGCAACAGAACCAGTATCAAATACCCAGGTGCTACTGCGAGCATTAGTAAGGTACACATCAATAACATGTATATCACATATACCTTTGTTCACTTTGCCATCCTTCTTATCCGCCAAATACTTGGGGCAGTTCCGCTTCCAGTGTCCAGTCTGCTTGCAGTAGAAGCACTCAGTTTCAGGCTTAGGTCTAGACTTGGGTTTCTTCTCTTGAGCAGCAACTTGTTTGCTGTTCTTCTTGAAGTTCCCCTTCTTCTCCCCTTTGCCCTTTTTCTTGAAACTGGTGGTCTTGTTAACCATCAACACTCGATGCTCCTTCTTGATTTCTACCTCCGCGGCTTTTAGCATTGCGAAGAGCTCGGGAATAGTCTTGTCCATCCCTTGCATATTATAGTTCATCACGAAGCTCTTGTAGCTTGGTGGCAGTGATTGAAGAATTCTGTCAATGACACTATCATCAGAAAGATTAACTCCCAATTGAATCAAGTGATTATTATACCCAGACATTTTGAGTATGTGTTCACTGACAGAACTATTCTCCTCCATCTTGCAGCTATAGAACTTATTGGAGACTTCATATCTCTCAATCCGGGCATTTGCTTGAAATATTAACTTCAACTCCTGGAACATCTCATATGCTCCATGACGTTCAAAACGTCGTTGAAGACCCGGTTCTAAGCCGTAAAGCATGGCACACTGAACTATCGAGTAGTCATCAGCTTTGCTCTTCCAGACATTCTTAACGTCGTCAGTTGCATCAACAGCAGGCCTGGCACCCAGCGGTGCTTCCAGGACGTAATTCTTCTGTGCAGCAATGAGGATAATCCTCAGGTTACGGACCCAGTGCGTGTAATTGCTGCCATCATCTTTCAACTTTGCTTTCTCAAGGAACGCATTAAAATTCAACGGAACAACAGCACGAGCCATCTATCTACAACAAACATAGACAAGCAAAATACTATCAGGTACTAAGTTCATGATAAATTTAAGTTCAATTAATCATATTACTTAAGAACTCCCACTTAGATAGACATCCCTCTAATCCTCTAAGTGATTATGTGATCCATATCAACTACACCATGTCCGATCGTCACGTGAGATGGAGTAGTTTCAACGGTGAACATCAATATGTTGATCATATCTACTATATGATTCACGCTCGACCTTTCGGTCTCCGTGTTCCGAGGCCATATCTGTTATATGCTAGGCTCGTCAAGTTTAACCTGAGTATTCCGCGTGTGCAACTATTTTGCACCCGTTGTATTTGAACATAGAGCCTATCACACCCGATCATCACGTGGTGTCTCAGCACGAAGAACTTTCGCAACGGTGCATACTCAGGGAGAACACTTCTTGATAATTTTAGTGAGAGATCATCTTAAAATGCTACCGTCAATCAAAGCAAGATAAGATGCATAAAGGATAAACATCACATGCAATCAATATAAGTGATATGATATGGCCATCATCATCTTGTGCTTGTGATCTCCATCTTCGAAGCACCGTCGTGATCACCATCGTCACCGGCGCGACACCTTGATCTCCATCGTAGCATCGTTGTCGTTACTCCATCTATTGCTTCTACGACTATCGCTACCGCTTAGTGATAAAGTAAAGCAATTACAGGGCGTTTGCATTTCATACAATAAAGCGACAACCATATGGCTCCTGCCAATTGTCGATAACTTCGGTTACAAAACATGATCATCTCATACAATAAAATATAGCATCACGTCTTGACCATATCACATCACAACATGCCCTGCAAAAACAAGTTAGACGTCCTCTACTTTGTTGTTGCAAATTTTACGTGGCTGCTACGGGCTTAGCAAGAACCTTTCTTACCTACGTATCAAAACCACAATGATAGTTCGTCAAGTTAGTGATGTTTTAACCTTCACAAGGACCGGGCGTAGCCACACTCGATTCAGCTAAAGTGAGAGAGACAGACACCCACCAGCCACCTTTAAGCACGAGTGCTCGTAACGGTGAAACCAGTCTCGCGTAAGCGTACGCGTAATGTCAGTCCGGGCCGCTTCATCTCACAATACCGCCGAACCAAAGTATGACATGCTGGTAAGCAGTATGACTTGTATCGCCCACAACTCACTTGTGTTCTACTCGTGCATATGACATCTACGCATAAAACCTGGCTCGGATGCCACTGTTGGGGAATGTAGTAATTTCAAAAAATTTCCTACGCACATGCAAGATCATGGTGATGGCATAGCAACGAGAGGGGAGAGTGTTGTCCACGTACCCTCGTAGACCGTAAGCGAAAGCGTTATGACAACGCGGTTGATGTAGTCATACGTCTTCACGATCCGACCGATCCTAGTACCGAACGTACGGCACCTACGAGTTCAGCACACGTTCAGCTCGATGATGATCCCTGGACTCCGATCCATCAAAGTGTCGGGGATGAGTTCCATCAGCACGACGGCGTGGTGACGATGATGATGCTCTACCGGCGCAGGGCTTCGCCTAAACTCCGCGACGATATGACCGAGGTGGAATATGGTGGAGGGGGGCACCGCACACGGCTAAGGAACGATCCGTAGATCAACTTGTGTGTTCTAGGATGCCCCTTGCCCCCGTATATAAAGGAGCCAAGGGGGAGGGGGTGGCCGGCCAAGGAGGGCGCACCAAGGGGGAGTCCTACTCCCACCGGGAGTAGGACTCCCTTCTTTCCTAGTTGGAGTAGGAGAAGGGGGAAGGAGGAGGAAGAGAGGAAGGAAGGGGGGGGGGGGCGCCGCCCCCCTCTCCTTGTCCTATTCGGACTAGGGAGGGGAGGGGGCGCAGCCCACCTCTTGCCTCCTCTCCACTTCTCCCTTAGGGCCCATGAAGGCCCAATAACCCCCGGGAGGGTTCCGGTAACCCCCCGGTACTCCGGTAAAATGCCGATTTCACCCGGAACACTTCCGATGTCCAAACATAGGCTTCCAATATATCAATCTTTATGTCTCGACCATTTCGAGACTCCTCGTCATGTCCGTGATCACATCCGGGACTCCGAACAAACTTCGGTACATCAAAACTTAGAAACTCATAATAAAACTATCATCGTAACGTTAAGCGTGCGGACCCTACGGGTTCGAGAACTATGTAGACATGACCTAGAACTATTCTCGGTCAATAACAAATAGCGGAACCTGGATGCCCATATTGGCTCCTACATATTCTACGAAGATCTTTATCGGTCAAACCACATAACAACATACGTTGTTCCCTTTGTCATCGGTATGTTACTTGCCCGAGATTCGATCGTCGGTATCAAATACCTAGTTCAATCTCGTTACTGGCAAGTCTCTTTACTCGTTACATAATGCATCATTCTGTAACTAACTCATTAGCTACATTGCTTGCAAGGCTTATAGTGATGTGCATTACCGAGAGGGCCTAGAGATACCTCTCCGACAATCGGAGTGACAAAACCTAATCTCGAAATACGCCAACCCAACATGTACCTTTGGAGACACCTGTAGTACTCCTTTATAATCACCCAGTTACGTTGTGACGTTTGGTAGCACCCAAAGTGTTCCTCCGGTAAACGGGAGTTGCATAATCTCATAGTTACAGGAACATGTATAAGTCATGAAGAAAGCAATAGCAATATACTAAACGATCAAGTGCTAGGCTAACGGAATGGGTCATGTCAATCACATCATTCTCCTAATGATGTGATCACCTTAATCAAATGACAACACATGTCTATGGTTAGGAAACATAACCATCTTTGATTAATGAGCTAGTCAAGTAGAGGCATACTAGTGACGTTATGTTTGTCTATGTATTCACACATGTATCATGTTTCCGGTTAATACAATTCTAGCATGAATAATAAACATTTATCATGATATGAGGAAATAAATAATAACTTTATTATTGCCTCTAGGGCATATTTCCTTCAGGACGAGGTGACGATGCGCGTCAGGAATGGTTCCAAGGTCGATGTGATCGCCATCGGCACGCTACCTCTACATCTACCTTCGGGATTAGTTTTAGACCTGAATAATTGTTATTTGGTGCCAACGTTGAACATGAACATTATATCTAGATCTTGTTTAGTGTGACGGTTATTCATTTAAATCAGAGAATAATGGTTGTTCTATTTATATGTGTAATATCTTTTATGGTCATGCAACCTTC
Organism: Triticum timopheevii; assembly: GCA_963921465.1. Taxonomy (NCBI): domain Eukaryota; kingdom Viridiplantae; phylum Streptophyta; class Magnoliopsida; order Poales; family Poaceae; genus Triticum; species Triticum timopheevii. The sequence goes on along the minus strand of OY997272.1, from coordinate 380,975,567 downwards.
AAGAGTGGTCTATTTCTGTTGAATCTTGATCGTGACGATACACATATTCATAATATTGATGCCAAAAGATGCAAAGTCGATAATGATAGTGCAACTTATTTGTGGCACTGCCGTTTGGGTCATATCGGTGTAAAGCGCATGAAGAAACTCCATAAGGATGGACTTTTGGAATCACTTGATTATGAATCATTTGATACTTGCAAACCGTGCCTTATGGGCAAGATGACTAAAACTCCATTCTCTGGAACAATGGAACGAGCTAATGACTTATTGGAAATAATACGTACCGATGTATGCGGTCCAATGAGTGTTGATGCTCGTGGCGGGTATCGTTATTTTCTGACCTTCACAGATGATTTCAGCAGATATGGGTATATCTACTTAATCAAACACAAGTCTGAAACATTTGAAAAGTTCAAAGAATTTCAAAGTGAAGTAGAGAATCATCGTAACAAGAAAAAAATTCTACGATCTGATCGTGGAGGAGAATATTTGAATTACAAGTTTGCCTTCATTTAAAACAATGTAGAATAGTTTCACAGCTCACGCCACGTGGAACACCACAGCGTAATGGTGTGTCCGAACGTCGTAACCGCACTTTATTAGATATATGGTGCGATCTATGATGTCTCTTACCGATTTACCACTATCGTTTCGGGGTTATGCATTAGAGACAGCTGCATTCACTTTAAGCAGGGCACTGTCAAACTCCGTTGAGACGACACCGTATGAACTGTCGTTTGACAACAAACCTAAGCTGTCGTTTATTAAAGTTTGGGGTTGTGATGCTTATGTCAAAAGGCTTCAGCTCGATAAGCTCGAACCCAAATCGGAGAAATGCGTCTTCATAGGATACCCTAAGGAAACAATTGGGTATACCTTCTACCACAGGTCCGAAGGCAAAATCTTTGTTGCTAAGAACGGAACCTTTCTAGAGAAGGAGTTTCTCTCGAAAGAAGTGAGTGGGAGGAAAGTAGAACTTGATGAGGTAATTGTACCTACTCTCAATTTCAAAGGTAGCTCATCTGAGAAATCTGTTCCCGTGATGCCTACACCAACTGGAGAGGAAGCTAATGATAAAGATCATGAATCTTCAGATCAAGTTGCTACATAACCTCGTAGGTTAAATAGAACATGATCCGCACCACAGTGGTACGGTAATCCTATTCTGGAAGTCATGTTGTTTGACCATGACGAACCTAGAAACTATGAAGAAGCTATGATGAGCCCAGATTCCGATAAATGGCTTGAGTCCATGAAATCTGAGATAGGATCCATGTATGAGAACAAAGTGTGGTCTTTGGTGGATCTGCCCGATGATCGGCGACCCATAGAGAATAAATGGATCTTCAAGAAGAAGACTGATGTTGATGGTAATATTACTGTCTATAAAGCTCGACTTGTTGCAAAAGGTTTCCGACAAGTTCAAGGAGTTGACTACAATGAGACATTCTCACCCGTAGCAATGCTTAAGTCTGTCCGAATCATGTTAGCAATTGCCGCATTTTATGATTATGAAATCTGGCAAATGGATGTCAAAACTGCATTCCTTAATGGATTTCTTAAAGAAGAGTTGTATATGATACAACTAGAAGGTTTTGTCGATCCTAAAGGTCCTAACAAAGTGTGCAAGCTCCAGCGATCCATTTATGGACTGGTGCAAGCATCTCAGAGTTGGAATATACGCTTTGATGTGGTGATTAGAGCATATGGTTTTATACAGACTTTTGGAGAAGCCTGTATTTACAAGAAAGTGAGTGGGAGCTCTATAGGGGAACGTAGTAATTTCAAAAAAATTCCTACGCACACGCAAGATCATGGTGATGCATAGCAACGAGAGGGGAGAGTGTTGTCCACGTACCCTCGTAGACCGAAAGTGAAAGCGAAAGCACAACGCGGTTGATGTAGTCGTACGTCTTCATGGCACGACCGATCAAGCACCGAAAGTACGACACCTCCGAGTTCTTGCACACGTTCAGCTCGATGACATCCCTCGAACTCCGATCCAGCCGAATGTCGAGGGAGAGTTCCGTCAGCACAACGGCGTGCTGACGATGATGATGTTCTACCGACGCAGGGCTTCGCCTAAGCACCGCTACGATATTATCGAGGAGGACTATGGTGGAGGGGGGGCACCGCACATGACTAAGAGATCAATGATCAATTGTTGTGTCTAGAGGTGCCCCCCTGCCCCCGTATATAAAGGAGCAAGGGGGGAGGCCGGCCAGCCTTTGGGCACCAAGGAGGGGAGGAGTCCTCCTCCTAGTAGGAGTACGAGTCTCCTCTTTCCTAGTGCAACTAGGAAAAGGAAGGGGGAAGGAAGGAGAGGGAAAGGAGAAGGAAGGGGGGGGGGCGCACCCCCTTCCCTAGTCCAACTCGGACCCCCTATAGGGAGGGGGCACAGCTGCCCCTTGTGGGCTGCCTTCCCTCTTCCCTATGGCCCATGTAGGCCCAATAGCCCCCCTAGGGTTTCCGATAACCCCCCGGCACTCCGATAAATACCTGAATCACTCGGAACCTTTCCGATGTCTGAATATAGTCGTCAAATATATCGATCTTTACGTCTCGACCATTTAGAAACTCCTCGTCATGTCCCCGATCTCATCCGGGACTCCGAACTACCTTCGGTACATCAAAACACATAAACTCATAATATAACCGTCATCGAACTTTAAGCGTGCGGACCCTACGGGTTCAAGAACTATGTAGACATGACCAAGACACGTCTCCGGTCAATAACCAATAGCGGAACCTGGATGCTCATATTGGCTCCCACATATTCTACGAAGATCTTTATCGGTCAAACGGCATAACAACATACATTGTTCCCTTTGTCATCGGTATGTTACTTGCCCGAGATTCGATCGTCAGTATCTCAATACCTAGTTCAATCTCGTTACTGGCAAGTCTCTTTACTCGTTCCGTAATACATCATCCTGTAACTAACTCATTAGTTACAATGCTTGCAAGGCTTATAGTGATGTGCATTACCGAGTGGGCCCAGAGATACCTCTTCGACAATCGGAGTGACCTCTCCGACAATCGGAGTGACAAATCCTAATCTCGAAATACGCCAACCCAACAAGTACCTTCGGAGACACCTGTAGAGCACCTTTATAATCACCCAGTTACGTTGTGATGTTTGGTAGCACACAAAGTGTTCCTTCGGTAAACGGGAGTTGCATAATCTCATAGTTATATGAACATGTATAAGTCACGAAGAAAGCAATAGCAACATACTAAACGATCAAGTGCTAAGCTAACGGAATGGGTCAAGTCAATCACATCATTCTCCTAATGATGTGATCCCATTAATCAAATGACAACTCATGTCTATGGTTAGGAAACTTAACCATCTTTGATTAACGAGCTAGTCAAGTATAGGCATACTAGTGACACTATGTTTGTCTATGTATTCACACATGTATCATGTTTCCGGTTAATATAATTCTAAAATGAATAATAAACATTTATCATGAAATAAGGAAATAAATAATAACTTTATTATTGCCTCTAGGGCATATTTCCTTAGTCTCCCACTTGCACTAGAGTCAGTAATCTAGTTCACATCGCCATGTGATTTAACACCAATATTCATATCTGTATATGATTAACACCCGTAGTTCACATCGTGATGTGACCAACACCCAAAGGGTTTACTAGAGTCAATAATCTAGTTCACATTGCTATGTGATTAACACCCAAAGAGTACTAAGGTGTGATCATGTTTTGCTCGTGAGAGAAGTTTAGTCAAAGGGTCTATCATATTTAGAGCCGTATGTATTTTGCAAAAATATTCTATGTCTACAATGCTCTATACGGAGCTACTCTAGCTAATTGCTCCCACTTTCAATATGTATCCAGATTGAGACTTAGAGTCATCTGGATCAGTGTCAAATCTTGCATCGACGTAACCCTTTATGATGAACCTCTTGTCACCTCCATAATCGAGAAACATATCCTTATTCCACTAAGGATAATTTTGACCAATGTCCAGTGATCTACTCTTAGATCACCATTGTACTCCCTTGCCAAACCAGGGCATAGTATACAATAGGTCTGGTCCATAGCATGGCATACTTTTATAGAACCTATGACTGAGGCATAGGGAATGACTTCCATTCTCTTCCTATTTTCTGCCGTGGTCGGGATTTGAGTCTTACTCAATTTCATACCTTTGCAACACAAGCAAGAACTCTTTCTTTGACTGTTCCATTTTGAACTACTTCAAAATCTTGTCAAGGTATGTACTCATTGAAAATCTTATCAAGCGTATTGATCTATCTCAATAGATCTTTATGCTCAATATTTAAGTAGCTTTACTGAGGTCTTTCTTTTAAAGAACTCCTTTAAAACACTTCTTTATGCTTTCCAAAAAAATCTACATCATTTCTGATCAACAATATGTCACTAGCATATACTTATCAGAAAGTCTGTAGTGCTCCCACTCACTTTATTGTAAATACAGGCTTCACTGCAAGTCCGTATAAAACTATATGCTTTGATCAACTTATCAAAGCGTATATTCCAACTCCGAGATGCTTGCACTAGTCCATAGATGGATCGCTGGAGCTTGCACATTTAGCACCTTTAGGATTGACAAAACCTTCTGGTTGCATCATATACAACTCTTCTTTAAGAAAACCATTAAGGAATGCAGTTTTGACATCCATTTGCCAGATTTCATAAAATGTGGCAATTGCTAACATGATTCAGACAGACTTAAGCATCGCTGCAGTTGAGAAAATCTCATTGTAGTCAACACCTCGAACTTGTCGAAAACCTTTTTGCGACAAGTCGAGCTTTGTAGATAGTAACACTACTATCAACGTCCGTCTTCCTCTTGAAGATCCATTTATTTTCTATGGCTTGCTGATCATCGGGCAAGTCCACCAAAGTCCACACTTTGTTCTCATACATGGATCCTATCTCAGATTTCATGGCCTCCAGCCATTTCATGGAATCTGGGCTCATCATCGCTTCCTCATAGTTTGTAGGTTTATCATGGTCTAGTAACATGACTTTCAGAACAGGATTACTGTACCACTCTGGTGCGGACCATACTCTGGAAGACCTACGAGGTTCTGTAGTAACTTGATCTGAAGTTTCATGATCATCATCATTAGCTTCCTCACTAATTGGTGTAGGAATCACTGGAACTGATTTCAGTGATGAACTATTTTCCAATTCGGGAGAAGTTACTATTACCTCATCAAGTTCTACTTTTCTCCTACTCACTTCTTTAGAGAGAAACTCCTTCTCTAGAAAGGATCCATTCTTGGCAACGGATGTCTTGCCTTCGGATCTGTGATAGAAGGTGTACCCAACAGTTTCCTTTGGGTATCCTATGAAGACACATTTATCCGATTTGGGTTCGAGCTTATCAGGTTGAAACTTTTTCACATAAGCATCGCAACTCCAAACTTTAAGAAACGACATCTTAGGTTTATTGCTAAACCATAGTTCATACGGTGTCGTCTCAATGGATTTAGATGGTGCCCTATTTAACGTGAATGCAGCTATCTCTAATGCATAACTCCAAAACGATATTGGTAAATCGGTAAGAGACATCACTGATCGCACCATATCAAATAAAGTGCGGTTATGACGTTCGGACACACCGTTACACTGTGGTGTTCCAGGTGGCATGAGTTTGTGAAACTATTCCACATTATTTTAACTGAAGGCCAAACTCGTAACTCAAATATTCATCTCTATGATCAGATCGCAGAAACTTTATTTTCTTGTTACGATGATTTTCCACTTCACTCTGAAATTCTTTGAACCTTTCAACTATTTCAGACTTATGTTTCATCAAGTAGATATACCCATATCTGCTCAAATCATCTGTGAAGGTTAGAAAATAACGATACCCGCCACGAGCCTTAATACTCATTGGTCTGCATACATCAGTATGTATTATTTCCAACAAGTCAGTAGCTCGTTCCATTGTTCTGGAGAACGGATTTTTAGTCATCTTGCCCAAAAGGCATGGTTTGCAAGCATCAAATGATTCATAACCAAGTGATTCCGAAAATCCATCTTTATGGAGTTTCTTCATGCGCTTTACACCGATGTGACCCAAACGGCAGTGCCACAAATAAGTTGCACTATCATTATTAACTTTGCATCTTTTGGCATCAATATTATGAATATTTGTATCACTACGATCAAGATCGAACAAACTATTTTCATTGGGTGGGTTTTATTCATGTAAACAGAACAACAATTATTCTCTGACTTTAAATGAATAACTGTATTGCAATAAACATGATCAAATCATATTCATGCTCAACGCAAACGCCAAATAACATTTATTTAGGTTTAACACTAATCCCGAAAGTATAGGGAGTGTGTGATGATGATCATATCAATCTTGGAACTACTTCCAACACTCATCGTCACTTCCCCTCAACTAGTGTCTGTTTATTATGTAACTCCTGTTTTTAGTTACTAATCTAAGGAACTGAACAAGTATCAAATACTCAGGGGCTACTATAAACACTAGTAAGGCACACATCAATAACTTGTATATCAAATATACCCTTGTTCACTTTGCCATCCTTCTTATCCACCAAATATTCAGGGCATTTCCGTTTCTAGTGACCATTTCCGTTGCAGTGTAAGCACTCAGTTTCAGGCTTTGGTCCAGCTTTGGGCTTCTTCGCAGGAGTGACAACTTGCTTGTCATTCTACTTGAAGTTCCTTTTATTTCCCTTTGCCCTTTTCTTGAAACTAGTGGTCTTGTCAATCATCAACACTTGATGCTCTTTCTTGATTTCTACCTTCGTTGATTTCAACATCGCGAAGAGCTCGGGAATCGTTTTCGTCATCCTTTGCATACTATAGTTCATCACGAAGTCCTACTAACTTGGTGATGGTGACCAAAGAACTCTGTCAATCACTATCTTATCTAGAAGATTAATTCCCATTTGATTCAAGCGATTGTAGTATCCAGACAATCTGAGCACATGCTCACTAGTTGAGAAATTCTCCTCCATCTTTTAGATATAGAACTTGTTGGAGACTTCATATCTCTCAACTTGGGTATTTGCTTGAAATATTAACTTCAACTCCTGGAACATCTCATATGGCCCATGACGTTCAAAACGTCTTTGAAGTCCCGATTCTAAGCCATTAAGCATGGTGCACTAAACTATCAAGTAGTCATCATATTGAGCTAGCCAAACATTCATAATGTCTGCATCTGCTCCTGCAATAGGTCCATCACCTAGCGGTGCATCAAGGACATAATTCTTCTATGCAGCAATGAGGACAATCCTCAGATCACGGATCCAATCCGCATCATTGCTACTAAGATCTTTCAACACAGTTTTCTCTAGGAACATATCAAAATAAACATATGAAAGCAACAATGCGAGCTATTGATCTACAACATAATTTGCAAAATACTAACAGGACTAAGTTCATGATACATTTAAGTTCAATTAATCATATTACTTAAGAACTCCCACTTAGATAGACATCTCTCTAATCATCTAAGTGATCACGTGATCCAAATCAACTAAACCATAACCGATCATCACGTGAAATGGAGTAGTTTTCAATGGTGAACATCACTATGTTGATCATATCTACTATATGATTCACGCTCGACCTTTCGGTCTCAGTGTTCCGAGGCCATATCTGCATATGCTAGGCTCGTCATGTTTAACCTTAGTATTCTGCATGTGCAAAACTGGCTTGCGCCCATTGTAGATGGACGTAGAGCTTATCACACCCGATCATCACGTGGTGTCTGGGCACGACGAACTTTGACAACGGTGCATACTCAAGGAGAACACTTTTATCTTGAAATTTAGTGATAGATCATCTTATAATGCTACCGTCAGTCAAAGAAAGATAAGATGCATAAAAGATAAACATCACATGCAATCAATATAAGTGATATGATATGGCCATCATCATCTTGTGCTTGTGATCTCCATCTCCGAAGCACCGTCATGATCACCATCGTTACCGGCGCGACACCTTGATCTCCATCGTAGCATCGTTATCGTCTCGCCAACTATTGCTTCTACGACTATCGCTACCGCTTAGTGGTAAAGTAAAGCAATTACAGGGCGATTGCATTGCATACAATAAAGCGACAACCATATGGCTCCTGCCAGTTGCCGATAACTCGGTTACAAAACATGATCATCTCATACAATAAAATATAGCATCATGCCTTGACCATATCACATCACAACATGCCCCGTAAAAACAAGTTAGACGTCCTCTACTTTGTTGTTGCAAGTTTTACGTGGCTGCTACTGGCTGAGCAAGAACCGTTCTTACATACGCATCAAAACCACAACGATAGTTCGTCAAGTTAGTGTTGTTTTAAACTTCTCAAGGACCGGGTGTAGCCACACTCGGTTCAACTAAAGTTGGAGAAACTGACACTCGCTAGTCACCTATGTGCAAAGCACGACGGTAAAACCAGTCTCGCGTAAGCGTACGCGTAATGTCGGTCCGGGCCGCTTCATCCAACAATACCGCTGAACCAAAGTGTGACATGCTGGTAAGCAGTATGACTTGTATCGCCCACAAATCACTTGTGTTCTACTCGTGCATATAACATCAACGCATAAAACCTGGCTCTGATACCACTGTAGGGGAACGTAGTAATTTCAAAAAAATCCTGCGCACACGCAAGATCATGGTGATGCATAGCAATGAGAGGGGAGAGTGTTGTCCACGTACCCTCGTAGACCGAAAGCGGAAGCGTTAGCACAACGCGGTTGATGTAGTCGTACGTCTTCATGGCCCGACCGATCAAGCACCGAAAGTACGGCACCTCCGAGTTCTTGCACACGTTCAGCTCGATGACGTCCCTCGAACTCCGATCCAGCCAAGTGTCGAGGGAGAGTTCCGTCAGCACGAAGGCGTGGTGAGATGATGATGTTCTACCGACGCAGGGCTTCACCTAAGCACCGCTACGATATTATCGAGGAGGACTATGGTGGAGGGGGGCACCTCACACGGCTAAGTGATCAATGATCAATTGTTGTGTCTAGAGGTGCCCCCTGCCCCCGTATATAAAGGAGCAAGGGGGAGGCCGGCCTGCCTTTGGGCGCACCAAGGAGGGGAGGAGTCCTCCTCCTAGTAGGAGTACGACTCCCCTCTTTCCTAGTCCAACCAAGACACGTCTCCGGTCAATAACCAATAGCGGAACCTGGATGCTCATATTGGCTCCCACATATTCTACGAAGATCTTTATCGGTCAAACGACATAACAACATACATTGTTCCCTTTGTCATCGGTATGTTACTTGCCCGAGATTCGATTGTCAGTATCTCAATACCTAGTTCAATCTCGTTACTGGCAAGTCTCTTTACTCGTTCCGTAATACATCATCCTGTAACTAACTCATTAGTTACAATGCTTGCAAGGCTTATAGTGATGTGCATTACCGAATGGGCCCAGAGATACCTCTCTGACAATCGGAGTGACAAATCCTAATCTCGAAATATGCCAACCCAACAAGTACCTTCGGAGACACCTGTAGAGCACCTTTATAATCACCCAGTTACGTTGTGACGTTTGGTAGCACACAAAGTGTTCCTCCAGTAAACGGGAGTTGCATAATCTCATAGTTATAGGAACATGTATAAGTCATGAAGAAAGCAATAGCAACATACTAAACGATCAAGTGCTAAGCTAATGGAATGGGTCAAGTCAATCACATCATTCTCCTAATGATGTGATCCTGTTAATCAAATGACAACTCATGTCTATGGTTAGGAAACTTAACCATCTTTGATTAACGAGCTAGTCAAGTAGAGGCATACTAGTGACACTATGTTTGTCTATGTATTCACACATGTATTATGTTTCCGGTTAATACAATTCTAGCATGAATAATAAACATTTATCATGAAATAAGGAAATAAATAATAACTGTATTATTGCCTCTAGGGCATATTTCCTTCAAGCTCTATAGCATTTCAAATATTATATGTGGATGACATATTGTTGATTGGAAATGATGTAGAATTTCTGAATAGCATAAAAGGATACTTGAATAAGAGTTTTTCAATGAAAGACCCTGGTGAAGCTGCTTATATATTGGGCATCAAGATCTATAGAGATAGATCAAGACACTTGATAGGACTTTCACAAAGCACATACCTTGATAAAGTTTTGAAGAAGTTCAAAATGGATCAGTCAAAGAAAGGGTTCTTGCCTGTGTTACAAGGTGTGAAGTTGAGTCAGACGTAATGCCCTACCAATGCAGAAGATAGAGAGAAAATGAAAGTCATTCCCTATGCCTCAGCCATAGGTTCTATCATGTATGCTATGCTATTTACCAGACCTGATGGTGTCGAATTTCGGGTTCCGGCAGACCCTTGAGGTTCGAACACTGGGGTGTACGCGGAGATCACACCCCCAGCCTACCCATGTCTCACCGCCTCGATAGGATCTAAACTACACGAAGAACAACACAAGGGACACGAGATTTATACTGGTTCAAGCCACCATTATGGTGTAATACCCTACTCCAGTTTGTGGTGTGTGGATTGCCTCTGGGCTGATGAGGAACAGTACAAGGGAAGAACAGCCTTGCGAGGGTCTGTTCTTGGTTGGTGCGATGAACTGCTAGGGGAGTTCAGTCGCCTCTCTTTCTCTCTCTCTATGTCTTAGATGTCGATCCGATCAGATCCAGATGCCCTACCCTGTGGGTGGCTAGTCCTATTTATAGGCGAAGGCCCCGGGCCTCTTCCCAAATATTGAGCGGGAAGGGTGCCAACAATCGGCCATTTTGAAGGGGAACATCTAGTACACTTATCCTGACTAAAGTTGGTCCTCGCCTGCCAAAGACCCTGACGATGACGCTGGCTTGGGCTCTACGATGACCTCTGTTCTGCCGTCCTGCTGGTCTTGGTCTTGTTGCACCAAAATGGTTGCCTTTGCCTGATACCCTTGCATGTGCTTGCCCCCTTTGCACCAAAGGGGAAACAAGGACTCTGCGCAGGCCGGTGCCCGCCTGGCCTTGGTCGTCATGGCTTGCGTCACGGGCACCTCGTGAGGTACCCTGCCTTGATCTCTCCACCTCCTCGCGAGTTAGCCTGATGAGGCCGTGCCTGAGGAAGCCTCCTGTCGTCTGCCCCGCGAGGCTTGGCCCCTCGCGAGGGTCTTGAGCATGTGTTGATGAAGATGGGCCGTACTGGGCCACTCCTTGAGCCACGCCGCAGGCAGGCAAGTCTGGGTACCCCCGTTCCCAGAACGCCGACAGTAGCCCCCAGGCCCAAGGCGCGCTCGGACTTGGCTTAGCAGAGAAGCGAAGAGGCAAGTGCGAAGCGCCGCGGGCCCCAATAGCCTGCGGCCTTGGGCGCCGTGTGGCGGCTGATTGGACATGGGCGTCCCTGTTCCCCCACGCCTCCTTATTTTGCGCCCCAGCTAGGCGGACCCGCTGTTGTACACAATCTCCCCTCTTCTCACCGCTCGCGCGCCTCCTGCTCTTGCTTTTCTCGAGCTCCGACCTCTGCTTCCAATCCAATCTCGCATCCTCTCCCTTCCCATAACCATGGCTCCGACGAAGAAGGGGAAAGGGTCAAAGCCTGTGCCCTCGCCCCGCCTGTCACCGTCGGTGGCTCCCGCTGTTAACCGGTCGATCATACTCAACCGGGAAGGCTCGGACAAGGTCAATTCCGCTATCGCCACCATCTTCAACGAGTGCGGGAGGACGATGGTATGGCCCGCGTCTCACTTATCCATTGACAGAACAGTCACCGAGGTCTGGTACTTCGCTGATGCTCTGTGGGCGGGTCTGGTTCCCCCCTTTTTAGATTTCTTCAACGCTGTGCTTTCTCATTACCAGATCCACATGATGCATTTGGGTCCCAAATCCATTATTCTTCTTGCCGTTTTCGCTTTTGTCTGCGAGGCGATGATGGGCATTCCTCCTTCAGTTGCCTTGCTGCGCCACTTCTTCTCTCCGCGTCTCAGCGATCCTACCCAATGGTCGGGGTGTGTGAGCTTCCTTGCCGCACCAGAAACAACGGCTTTGGGAATCGATTTCAGCCTTCCCCCGCCCGCGACCGGGTTCCATGAGCGGTGGCTGTACGTGGATGCTGGGGTGACCAGCCCCCTGCTTTCGGAGCCAACCATGCCCGCTATCCCCAATTCGGGCTGGGGCCAGGAGACGCTCACGATCCCTCGGCTCGTCTTCGTTTGGCATTGCTTCGCGTACTTGAGGTTGCTCGGTGTGACGGCACCCAAGGTGGTGAAGGAGTTCCTCCTGTGCCGCATTGCCCCCCTCCAGCGTCATTCCCGCCGGATGTGGGCCTTCGAGGGACGCGAAGACCGCATGAGGCTCCAAGAGGAAGATCTGACGCCCGAAGTGCTGAGCAAGGTTCTCATGATCCTGATTGGGGACCCTTCCCCTGGCAGCATCCGGCATGGGGGCGCCCTGCTGTACCTTTTCTCAAACAGGGGTGATTTCGTGAAGCAGATGCCCAGCTTCGACGAATGGGGACTGCACCCTGCAGGCCTTAGGGGACCTTGCGAGAACCCAGTTGCGGTGGTTGCCCTTCCGGTTGCCCACGACGGTCCTTCCTCGAGTGGTTTAGCTGGGAGGCAAAGGGCGTTGGGGGCCGAGGGGGCCACCGTCGAGATGATGACGCTAGGCGGTACTCCTGAGGCGGCAGCTCCTGAGACCCGCCCTGCGGCGGCTGAAGGTACCGAGCCACGGCCTGCGGCTCCCGTGGCAGAGGCCCCCGAGGCCCCGGCCGCCCTTCTTGGCGCGGTGTCCGATGGCGTGCCCCTGGGCGAGGCCCCCGACGCCAGTCACCTTCGTGCTTCTTCCTCGTCGTAGGCTGACCCCTGTGCCGAGCTTCTGGGTCGCTTCTGTGTGGACTTCGAGGCTCTCCAAAAGAGAAGGGAGGCCTTGGGTGATGATTACCCTTGCTGCCTATTGAAGCGCAGGAAGTACTTCGCCACTGATGAGTAAGCTTTTCCCTTTCTCTGTTCCTTACTCTCATGCTGCTTCAGCTGATCATTACCCTGCAGGGCCCTTCCTGCCAAGTTCACGGAGATGGCTGAGGAGCCATCCCTCCAGGCCTCGCCCTCTCCACCTTCCCCAAGCGTCCTGAGCTCCAGCACTGCCCTTGCGGTGAGGCCGGTTGGAGAGGCAGGCCATCCTGTGGTGCGTCTTGGTTCTGCACCCCTCGCGACCATCCTTCGCGAGCCCTCCCGGGGCATAGCCAGCCTGCCCTGGGCTCTTCGACTGGTTGTGGACGGTGACTGGCTGAGGTAGGCCTTGCGATCTTCCTTGGAGGGTGAACTGGCTCCAAGCTAGGCTTCTAGCGAGGCGCGTCCGGCCATCGCGAGGGCCCCAGCCCCCAGCCCCTTGCCCAGCGGGGGAGTGCTGATCTGTGGCCCACCTCACGCGCCCGAGGCGGAATGTGATGCGAAAGACGTGCTTGAGCGCGCCCGGGAGCGCCGCGCCCTCCGCCAAGGGTTCCTTCGGAGGGCGGCGGACGCGGTGAGCCATCTTGGTGTAGAGCTCGCCGACGAGGACGCACGTCTTGAGGCCGAGGGCCTGCGCCTGGCTAAAGAGAGGCGCAAGCTGAAGGTGGCCGTTGCTCTCGCGCGCCACCTGCGTGACCTTGACAATGAGAAGGCCGAGGCGTCACTGGCGGCTTCTCGAGAGGCCTGCTCCCGGGCCGTCGAGGAGGCTCAGGAGGCCAACTAGCGGCGCAGGGTTGCAGAAGAGCGGGCGTGGGAGCTCCGGGCCCGGAGTAGCTCCCTGGAGCAACAGGTGGAGTTGCATGAGGCGGCCCTTGCGTCGATGGAGGGGGGCTCGGTCGATCGGGCAGAGCTTCAGAAACGTGAGGAGGCACTGAGGCTGGAGGCCACTGATCGCACCCTGGAACTCGAGCGATTGGAGATGAGGGAGCGCATGGTGGCGCAGGCGGAGGATGATGTTGCCACGAGGGAAGCCCGAGCCTCAGAAGAAGTTGATCGCCGAGTGGCGGCGGCTCGCTCGAACCTCGAGCGCGAGTTCGAGGAAAGGCTTGAGCTGATCCAGGTCGAAGCAGAGGGCAGGACCGCCGCCCTGAAGGCCAGGCTGGATGAAGTGATGCGGCGTGCGGACGCTACCGGGGCCACCCTTGGCGCGGCACAGGCGAAACTGGCTTCCTCCCGCGCCGAGGTGCTTCTTCTCCACCAAAGGGTGGACGCGGCTGAGGCCGTTGCGCGGCAGAATGAGGACGAGATACGCCAGCGGCAGACCTTGGAGCACTACCTTGGAGCACGTGCACAGCCCCCTGCTCCGCGAGCTCCGGGAAAGAGCTAACACGGCCTTGGGTATCATCTGTGAGGCAGCCGTTGGGGAGCCTCGTGTGGTTAACTATGCTGGTAACCTTCAGTTCTTCATCGACGTGGTGACACAGCTGGAGGCCCGTTCGGGCAGAGCCGACAGGTTGGTGGAGGAGAGGAGCCGTGCCCTACTTGGGCGTGCTTTCTCTTGTGTCTTCAGTCACCTTCAGAACATGGACCCCCACTTCGACTTCGATGCCGCCATCGCACCGGTACCCTTGGTAGTCCGGGACAATCTGGCGAGCTGGGTGGAAGACAACGTGGACGCCCTTATCAGGGCCTTCACCGTTGATGACGACGGTGTGGTCGTAGCCGCCGACGAGGGCGGAGTGGTAAATGGCCCAGGTGCTGGTGAGGGCGGAGTGGTGAATGGCCCAGGTGCCGATGTAGGGGGCGATGGTGAGGCCAGTGACGCCAACGGCGACTCCGGAGGTGTCCCCGGGGATGCATTGGGGGATTTATCCGATGGACCGTGTGCTGTTCCTGTTTTTACCCTGCGCAGAGAGAGTTCGGGCTTGGCCCAGGAGGTTGTAAGAGCATTTTGGGAGGGGGAGCCCCTCGTGTAAAAACTTGCAGTTAGCGTATTTGTAGACATGATATCACCCGTGTGCCTGTGCCAGGCGGCTGGTTCACGGCGAGCCGAATGGCTTGTTTACCTTCGACCCGCGTGGGCCCTGAGCTAGCCTGCGGAGGGTCGTGGTGTCCTGAGCGTCTCCTGAACGAGCCTGTCGAACCTGCAAGGAGATTCTCCTGAGAGGGCATGCCGATGGCAGTCTGGGCTGCGTTCATGCTGGGCCTGGCCCGGCTCGCGAGGGGCTCGTGAGGGGAGGCAGCTGAAGCTTGGACGGACGCAAAGCG
Source organism: Triticum timopheevii (assembly GCA_963921465.1). Classification (NCBI taxonomy): domain Eukaryota; kingdom Viridiplantae; phylum Streptophyta; class Magnoliopsida; order Poales; family Poaceae; genus Triticum; species Triticum timopheevii. Next base: position 380,960,380 of record OY997272.1, on the reverse strand, counting down.
GCAACCAGAACACAAGAGATTGCTCGAACGAGACTAAACACCCCTTTCCCGGACACACGCAAGTTTCGAGCTCAAATCCAACTTAAATCCAAACAGGGGAAAGCATCAACCAAGGGGAACAGCGAGAAAAGCAGAAAAAGCCATGTCCGGCACCCAGTCTAGTCTTCGACATCTTCTCACCAGCGCGGAGCTAAGTGCTGCCACTGGGCGTGGGTGGGAGCCCCCGAGGCCCGAGGGCGGCTCTCCGGAGACTCCGGGGCGTGTACATCCCCACTCATTATTACGGGAGAGTGTCACGGGGCGGTGAGCTTCACAGGCACTGGGCCTTCCTCACAGGTACCGGCCTTCCTTCATATAGCCAGATGAGGCCCCCGCCTTGCGCCACACTCTATTGCCACCGACGACGGCCGGAGACCGAGGACGCCGCCGATGGGATAGAGTGGTTGCCAGCGGTTCCCCCGATGACTACGGGTCCTCTGCCGGGGGTAGGGCCTGGGGCACCTCCCCGGCAGAGGGTCTACCTCTTGAGGATGCCTTGCTCCGTGCGCCGCGTGGGCGAGGCCGAATCTCGGCCTCTCTCCTGCAGCCCCCGGTGCCCTCCTCCTGAGGGGTGGGGAGCTGCTGGATTGGGGCAGCCACCCGCTGCGATGACATGTACCTCCTACGATCCATGGTTAGTGTATGCCTGTTCCTGAGGGATTAGCAGTACCCGAATGTCGCTGCCTCCAGCGTGGTCGACGGGGCCTTCCCTGGGCTCCTGAAAGAGCTCAGCCTCGGGTGTTTCTTCTCCCCAGCCTGGGCCAAGGAACTAGCCATGGTCTTCCTCCTGTGCGTGTCCTTGATCCATCATGTGGGGCACATACGCCTCCGGGGCCGCCGCCCGAATGCCTTGCCGTAGTGCCCCATGTGCCATGCAGTTCTACTCACGATGCCAACCTGGGAGTGGTAGCGTGGCGGCTCACCGGGACCGTGGGCTGTAGTGGATCCCCCTTTGATAGTCGGAGGCGGAGGCGGCACCGTTGGTGGCCAGGCGCTGAGGGCCAGGTTGGCATTGGAGTGGCCCTGGAATCCGCTGGGAGCGGTGCGGGCACGTGTGGGGCCTCTGTGTGGTCCGCCTTGGGCCTGAGGCAGCAGCTGGGTGCAGAAGGGGGGAGCCCCCGAGGCAGCGGAGCCCAGGAGCTCTGCCACCCGCTCCAGTAGCATGTCGCGGCCGCCTTCTAGCAGCCTGCATTGCAGTAGTTCTCGAGCTACCGTGAGCACGGCCCTTGAGTTCGCCTGCTCTCGCCGTGAGTACGGCGCCGTGGCCGCGGCATGGCTCGAGGCCCTCGCTGCTGACCGCACCTGCCGCGGTGTGAGAGCTGGTGTCGTCTGATCGCGTTGCCCGCGACCCGCAGCGCCCTGCGGACTGCCTGGGGCACGGGGTTGAGGTCGCCCTGGGCAAGCGGCTCTGCGTGGGCGGGCCAAGCCGCCCAGGGATCTGGGTTGCCCGTGGGGTCGCCGGACATGATGACGATGATGCGGCGGGTGGCGAAACACGAGGCGAAGGAGGGAAGATTCCGGCACACCCCTACCTGGCGCGCCATATGTCGGATTTCAGGTTCTGGCAGACCCTTGAGGTTCGAACACTAGGGTGTACACGGAGATCACACCCCCAGCCTACCCATGTCCCACCGCCTCGCTAGGATCTAAACTACACGAAGAACAACACAAGGGACACGAGATTTATACTGGTTCAGGCCACCATTGTGGTGTAATACCCTACTCCAGTTTGTGGTGTGTGGATTGCCTCTGGGATTGATGAGGAATAGTACAAGGCAAGAACAGCCTCGCAAGGGTCTGTTCTTGGTTGGTGCGATGAACTGCTAGGGGAGTTCAGTCGCCTCTCTTTCTCTCTCTCTATGTCTCAGATGTCGATCCGATCAGATCCAGATGCCCTACCCTGTGGGTGGCTAGTCCTATTTATAGGCGAAGGCCCCGGGCCTCTTCCCAAATATTGAGCGGGAAGGGCGCCAACAATTGGCCATTTTGAAGGGGAACATCTAGTACACTTATCCTGACTAAAGTTGGTCCTCGCCTGCCAAAGACCCTGACGATGACGCTAGCTTGGGCTCCACGATGACCTCCGTTCTACCGTCCTGCTGGTCTTGGTCTTGTTGCACCAAAATGGTTGCCTTTGTCTGATACCCTTGCCTGTGCTTGCCCCCTTTGCACCAAAGGGGAAACAAGGACTCTACGCAGGCCTGCGCCCGCCTGGCCTTGGTCGTCATGGCTTGCGTCACGGGCACCTCGTGAGGTACCCTGCCTTGATCTCTCCGCCTCCTCGCGAGCTAGCCTGACGAGGCCGTGCCTGAGGAAGCCTCCTGTCGTCTGCCCCGCGAGGCTTGGCCCCTCGCGAGGGTCTTGAGCATGTGTTGATGAAGATGGGCCGTACTGGGCCACTCCTTGAGCCACGCCGCAGGCCGCAGGCAGGCAAGTCTGGGTACCCCCATTCCCAGAATGCCGACAGATGGGTGCCTTGCTATAAGTTTAGCAGGGAGGTACCAAAGTAATCCAGGAGTGGATCACCGGACAACAGTCAAGAACATCTTGAAGTACCTGAAAAGGACTAGGGATATGTTTCTCGTTTATGGAGGTGACAAAGAGCTTGTCGTAAGTGGTTACGTCGATGCTAGCTTTGACACTGATTTGGATAACTCTAAGTCACAAACCAATACGTATTTTTGTTGACTGGTGGAGCTGTCAGTTGGTGCAGTTCCAAGCAGAGCGTCGTGGCGGGAACTACGTGTGAAGCAAAGTACATAGCTGCTTCGGAAGCAGCAAAGGATGGAGTCTGGATGAAGGAGTTCATATCTGATCTAGGTGTAATACCTAGTGCATTGGGTCCAATGAAAATCTTTTGTGATAATACTGGAGTAATTGCCTTGGCGAAGGAATCCAGATTTCACAAAAAGACCAAACACATCAAGAGACTCTTCAACTCCATCCGAGATTTGGTCAAGGAGGGAGGCATAGAGATTTGCAAAATACATACGGATCTGAATGTTGCAGACCCGTTGACTAAGCCTCTTCCACGAGCAAAACATGATCAACACCAAGACTCCACGGGTGTTAGATTCATTACTATGTAATCTAGATTATTGACTTTAGTGCAAGTGGGAGACTGATGGAAATATGCCCTAGAGGCAATAATAAAGTTGTTATTTTATATTTCCTTATTCATGATAAATGCTTATTACTCGTGCTAGAATTGTATTAACCGGAAACTTTGATACATGTGTGAATACATAGACAAAACACCATGTCCCTAGTATGCCTCTACTAGACTAGCTCGTTGATCAAAGATGGTTAAGTTTCCTAGCCATGGACATCAGTTGTCATTTGATGAACGGGATCACATCATTTGTGGGATGATGTGATGGACAAGACCCATCCGTTAGCTTAGCATAATGATCGTTCAGTTTTATTGCTACTGCTTTCTTCATGTCAAATACATATTCCTCCGACTATGAGATTATGCAACTCCCGGACACTGGAGGAATGCCTTGTGTGCTATCAGATATCACAACGCAACTGGGTGATTATAAAGATGCTCTACATGTATCTCCAAAGGTGTTTGTTGGGTTGGCATAGATCGAGATTAGGATTTGTCACTCCGAGTATTAGAGAGGTATCTCCGGGCCCTCTCGGTAATGCACATCATATGAAGCCTTGCAAGCAATGTGAATAATGAGTTAGTTACGGGATGATGCACTACGGAACGACTACAGAGACTTGCCAGTAACGAGATTGAACTAGGTATGAAGATACCAATGATCGAATATCGGGCAAGTAACATACCGATGAGAAAGGTAATAACGCATGTTGACATTGCGGTTCGACCGATAAAAGATCTTCTCAGAATACGTGGGAACCAATATGAGCATCCAGGTTCCGCTATTGGTTATTGACCGGAATGGTGTCTCGGTCATGTCTATATAGTTCTCGAACCCGCAGGGTCCGCACGCTTAATGTTCGATGATGATATGTGTTATATGAGTTATGTATTTTGGTGACCGAAGGTTGTTCAGAGTCTCGAATGAGATCACAGACGTGATGAGGAGTCTCGAAATGGTCGAGAGGTAAATATTGATATATTGGAAGGTTATATTCGGACACCAGAATGGTTCCAGAGTGTTTCGGGTATTTTTCAGAGTATCGAGGGGTTACCGGACCCCCCCCCCCCCCGAGGAAAGTTAATGGGCCATATGGGCCATAGGGGAGAGGAGAGGAAGGCCACAAGGAGGTGGTGCCCCCCATGGGGAGTTCGAATTGGACTAGGGGAGGGGGCGCGGCCCCCCTTTCCCTCTCCCTCTCTTTCCCTTTTCCCCCTCCGTTGGAAAGGAAGGGGGAGCTGACTAGTACTTGGATTTCTAGTAGGACTCCCCCCATAGCGTGCCCTAGGGCCGGCCTCCTCCCCTTTCCTCCTTTATATATGGGGGCGGGGGGCACCTCTAGGCACATCAATTGTTTCTTAGCCGTGTTAGGTGCCCCCCTCCACTATTTACTCCTCCGGTCATATTGTCGTAGTGCTTAGGCGAAGCCCTGCGCAGATCACATCACCATCACCATCACCACGTCGTCGTGCTGACGAAACTCATCTAATCCTTCGTACCTCTACTGGATCAAGAGTTCAAGGGACGTCATCGAGCTGAACGTCAAAACTCGGAGGTGTCGTACGTTCGGCGCTTGATCGGTTGAATCGAGAAGACGTTCGACTACATCAACCGCGTAAGCTAACGCTTCCGCTTTCGGTCTACGAGGGTACGTGGACACACTCTTCCCCTATCGTTGCTATGCATCTCCTAGATAAATCTTGCGTGAGCGTAGGAATTTTTTTGAAATTGCAAGCTACGTTTCCCAACAAGGTATGATTGTAATTACCTTTTTGCCATTGTGGTAACCCCTCGAGCTATAAAAGGAGGGCCATGGCAACCTTTACAAGGGTTGGAACCTAGTTGAACTCCATGCACACTTGCACGTGTAGCTGCCTCCTCCTTGCACCTTGCCGAGGGAAAGCGCTCCTTGTACTTGTGCTCCCACACTTCCAATACACCAAAGTAGGAGTAGGGGATTACACCTAAAAGATGGAGGCAAACAGTGCAGTCGCCTCCACGGCATCAACCCCGACAGCAATATCAGTAGCCGCAGCGAACCCAACAAACTGTCGAGCCTGATGATGTGTCGATGGCCTCCTCAGATCCGCGGACTGTAGCAACCCGACCTCGAATGGTCAAGCATCTGTGTATCTGTGCCATCCATGGATCAATATGCTGGCACACACGGTACATCAATGTATATATCAAAGTGCAATCACATGTATAAATAACGTAAAACTGATATATATACCTTATAAGTCTCAGCAGAAACAAACAATCGGGTATGGAGTCCCGTCAATGCCATCGTCAAGTTGAGTGTAGACCGTAACCCTACAACGAAACTCACTCATCATAGAAAAATCCTGCAACATGATACATTGCAGCCGTGTAGGTCAGTACATTGAATGTACTGGCAAGATCACAATAAGAGAAAGCAGATGATAAAACTATTCTATATGCGATATGGCTTTGTGGCTCTGTTTCTAAGTTTTGTTTTACATAAAAGCTAATTTTATTTTCCCTACAACAAAGGAATATCGGGAGTCTTAACTGTAGAGTTATCTATTATGACATGGTTCCGCCAACCGATGTCTCACAACCCAAATCATCATTATTAGCCCACAATTAATTATCAATCCAGTGTTGGGAGTTTCAAGATAGATTCATGTCAAGAGGCTCAAATTGTCCGTAAACGGGGGCACGGCTAATCGATTAGGTTTTAACCTTCTGCAGAGGTTTGTGCACTTTACCTGCAAGATTTGATCCCTCCCTTTTCGTCCTCGCACTTCAGATCGTTTGAGAACAAGATGATCAAAACATGGTCTTCCAAAGAGTTCCTCTGACCACTGTCTAGTGCCCATCCAATCCTATCGTAGTTCTACATCTGCTGGCATCACCCTAGCCAGATTCACCACTAGGGTCAACCAAGTCAGAGCCTATAGTGACTTGCGGTTACACAAGTAAGCTTTCGGGGATGAAGTATTCTTTCGTCTCTTTGTGTCTGGGTGAAGCTTTCCGCAAGATGTCATGGTGCTTCTCCATGCATCCCGGGTCATCCACTGGTTGCTCCAGGGTGCCCATCTAAATTACCATACTTCACCTAGTAGTGTGTATTGAAAATCTTGTCTTGAGTCTTGAAGTCTTGAGGTCTTGAAATTTGCAAGCCTTGAAGAACGCCAGTCTGGAAATTGCCATCATGAAGTTGTCGTCATTGACGTAGAGTCCTCCATTCTCACACCACTCTCGAATACTCATACCAACCTCGTCTACATTAGGGTAGCATTAAAAATAAACAATGTCCCGGGCTTGGTAACAGGGATGGGTTCCTACCTTATGCATTCTACTCAACTACAAGAATTCAATTTTCACTACTGGAGGGATTATTGAAAGGGTAGTACTACATGCAAATAAAACTTGGGTAAAAACAGATGGCCAAAGTGAACTTGCCTGTTAAGTTGATGAAGATAGTAACGCTCTTGAAAAGTTGATACAACTATTTGTCACTCTGAGGAAATCTATATAATCAAACATAGTATTCACATAAGCAATCAATTCTAGCAATCAGTACTGTCAATCAAAATAACATTCAATCAAATAAAAGTAGTAAAGAAAACAATGATGAAATCAAAGAAAGCCAAGGTGTAGGATCAAAAGTATGTCTAGAGGGGGGTGATTAGACTACTTGACCAAGTAAAAATCTATCCTTTTCCCAATTTTAGTTGTAGGCAGATATAGCAACTAGCACAAGTCAAGCAATCAACCTACACATGCAACTCTAAGAGTGTAGCAGTGGAAAGTAAAATATTGCATATGAAGGGAAAGGGAAGGGTTTGGAGAAGGCAAACACAATGGAGACACGGAGATTTTCGGCGTGGTTTGATAGGTGGTGCTATCGTACGTCCATGTTGATGGAGTCTCGAACCCACGAAGGGTAATGGCTGCGCGAGTCCACGGAGGGCTCCACCCACGAAGGGTCCACGAAGAAGCAACCTTGTCTATCCCACCATGGCCATCGCCCACAAAGGACTTGCCTCACTCGGGTAGATCTTCACGAAGTAGGCGATCTCCTTGCTCTTACAAACTTCTTGGTTCAACTCCACATCTTGACGGAGGCTCCCAAACAACACCTAAACAATCTAGGAGACACCACTCTCCAAAAGGTAATAGATGGTGTGTTGATGATGAACTCCTTGCTCTTGTGCTTCAAATGATAGTCTCCCCAACACTCAACTGTCTCTCACAGATTTGGATATGGTGGAAAGATGATTTGAGTGGAAAGCAACTTGGGGAAGGCTAGAAATCAAGTGTCTTGTGGTAGGATTGGAATATCTTGATCTCAACACACGAGTAGGTGGTTCTCTCTCAAAAAATGTATGGTGGAAGTGTAGGCACATTCTGATGGCTCTCTCTCAAATGGAAAGGGGGTGGAGGGGTATATATAGCTTCCACACAAAATCCAACCGTTACACACATTTGACCCATCTCGGTGAGACGGTACGATTAAACTCGCTGGCACCGATTAGTTCAAAAATGTGAACATTAGGAATCTTGGTGGGACCGACTGGAACAACTCGGTGAGACCGATGTGCTAGGGTTTAGGGCAAACATCAACTCAGTGGTGACGATTGCATCAACTCGGTGAGACCGAAGTGAAGCAATAAGCAACAGAGAATCTGTCAAGCCAACTCGATGGGACCGATTGCATAAAATCGATGAGACTGAAATAAATGCAACAAGTCATAGAGCCTTGGCAAGGCCATCTCGGTGAGACCGATATCCGTATCAGTGAGACCGAACTGTTAGGGTTTCTGGCTATGGCTATGTCATATGAACTCGGTGGCTCCTGAAAGGATCAATATGGTTGACTAGAGGGGGGGGGGGTGAATATGCAACTAACAATTTTTAGCTTTTCTTCACATATTAGGTTTAGCAACAAATAGGTGGTCTAGATGTGCAACCAGGTGAGAAACCTATATGATGCTAACAATAACAACAACAAGTGCAAGCAAAGGATACAACGCAACAATAGCTTGCACATAGTAATGGTAAGAGATAACCACAAGTGGAGCCGGTGGAGACGAGGATGTGTTACCAAAGTTCCTTCCCTTTGAGGGGAAGTACGTCTCCATTGGAGTGATGTGGAGGCACTATGCTCCCCAAGAAGCCACCGTATTCTCCTCACGCCTCACACAATGCGAGATGCCGTGATTCCACCAGTGGTGCCCTTGAAGGTGGCGACCTAACCTTTACAAACAAGGTTGGAGCAATCTCCACAACTTGATTGGAGGCTCACAACAACACCACGGAGCTTCACCACAATGGAATGTGGCTCCAAGGTGACCTCAACCATCTAGGGTGCTCAAACACCCAAGAGTAACAAGATCCGCAAGGGATTGGTGGGGGGGAATCAAAGTTCTCTTGGTGGAAGTGTAGATCCGGGCCTTCTCAACCAATCCCTAGAAAATCAACAAGTTTGATTGGCTAGGAAGAGAGATCGGGTGAAAATAAGCTTTTGGAGCAACAATGGAGTTAGGGTAGGAAGATGTAGGTCTTCTTGGGGAAGAAGACCCCCTTTTATAGTGGGGGGACAAATCCAACTGCTATGCACCTCTCAGCCCGCAAACAAGCGGTACTACCTCTCATGGCATGGTACTACCACTCCGGGAGCGGTACTACCACCCTTGAAGACCAGCTAGAGAATTAGAAGAGCAGAGGAGAAAACAGAGGAACGTGCAGTGGTAGCCGTGGTAGTAGGGGCAGTACTACCGCCTATAGGCGGTACTATCGCTTCTACTACTGCTGCTACATCTGCCAGTTTTCTAGAGGCGAACAGGTTCCATGGTAGAGACCCGAAGGTACTACCGTAGAACCCGACACGAAAAAGTCGAGGCCTCAACTACAAGCGGAGGTACCGCTGCCTCCAGCGTTACTACTGATTGCAACTCTTTTCCCCTTCTTCGGCACAAATGGAGGACAACTCCAAAGAAACGAAAAGGGTCGATGGGTGCAATATGAGTGTGTATGTGTTGATTCCACCCAAACCTTTCCAATGTGGACCCCCTCTTGATAGTACGGTTTTCCCTACGATTCAAGTCCACCAGAAAAGAAACATGGGAAAGAAAGCAGTCTTCTCTCCGAGGGGCACGAATCGTCTTCTGCCATATGCTTGATAGTTTGAAATGCTCAATGCACATGATTAGTCCGCAAACACACTGTCATCAATCACCAAAACCACTTAGGGAGAAATATGCCCTAACAATCTCCCCCATTTTGGTGGATTGATGACAATGTTGGATTTGCACAAAGGATATAGCAAAAAGAGGTGTGCAACCTGCTACGTCTTGAGCTTGCGTTGGTTTTCCTCGAAGAGGAGAGGCTGATGCAGCAAAGTGTAGCGTAAGTATTTCCCTCAGTTTTGACAACCAAGGTATCAATCCAGTAGGAGGCTCCTCAAAAGTCCCACGCACCTACACAAACAAACTGAGAACTCGCAACCAACGCAATAAAGGGGTTGTCAATCCCTTCACGGCCACTTGCGAAAGTGAGATATAATAAAGATAGTATGATAAGATAAATATATTTTTGGTATTTTATAATATAGATGCAAAAAGTAAAGATGCAAATAAAGGTAGATTGAAAGCAAATATGATAAGAGATAGACCGGGGGCCATAGGTTTCACTAGAGGCTTCTCTCAAGATAGCATAAGTATTACGGTGGGTGAACAAATTACTGTCGAGCAATTGATAGAAAAGCGCATAGTTATGAGATTATCTAGGCATGATCTTGTATATAGGCATCACGTCCATAACAAGTAGACCGACTCCTGCCTGCATCTACTACTATTACTCCACACATCGACCGACTCCTGCCTGCATCTAGAGTATTAAGTTCATAAGAACAGAGTAACGCATTAAGCAAGATGACATGATGTAGAGGGATAAACACATGCAATATGATATAAACCCCATCTTGTTATCCTCGATGGCAACAATACAATACGTGTCTTACAACCCTTTCTATCACTTGGTAAGAGCACCGCAAGATTGAACCCAAAGCTAAGCACTTCTCCCATGGCAAGAAAGACCAATCTAGTAGGCCAAACCAAACTGATAATTTGAAGAGACTTGCAAAGATAACTCAATCATACATAAAAGAATTCAGAGAAGATTCAAATATTATTCATAGATAAACTTGATCATAAACCCACAATTCATCTGATCTCGACAAACACACCGCAAAAAGAGTTTACATCGAATAGATCTCCACAAGAGAGGGGGAGAACATTGTATTGAGATCCAAAAAGAGAGAAGAAGCCATCTAGCTAATAACTATGGACCCGTAGGTCTGTGGTAAACTACTCACAACTCATCGGAGGGGCAAGGATGTTGATGTAGAGGCCCTCCGTGGTTGATTCCCCCTTCGGCAGAGTGCCGGCGAAGGCTCCAAGATGGGATCTCGCGGATACAGAAGGTTATGGCGGTGGAAATTGTGTTTCGTGGTGCTCCTGGATGTTTTCGGGGTACGTAGGTATATATAGGAGGAAGAAGTACGTCGGTGGCTGCCCGAGGGGCCCACAAGACAGGGGAGCACGCCCTACAGGGGGGGGGGGAGGGCGGGCGGCCCCCTATCTCGTGGGGCCCTCGGGAGCTTCTTGACTTGCACTCCAAGCTCTTCGGATCACGTTTGTTCCAAAAATCACGCTCCCAAAGGTTTCATTCCGTTTGGACTCCGTTTGATATTCCTTTTCTTCGAAATACTGAAATAGGCAAAAAACAACAATATGGGCTGGGCCTCCGGTTAGTAGGTTAGTCCCAAAATGATATAAATGTGTAAAATAAAGCCCATAAACATCCAAAAGGGGTAATATAATAGCATGGAACAATCAAAAATTATAGATACGTTGGAGACGTATCAAGCATCCCCAAGCTTAATTCCTGCTCGTCCTCGAGTAGGTAAATGATAAAAAAGAAATTTTTGATGTGGAATGCTACCTAGCATAATTCATAATGTAATTTTCTTTATTGTGGCATGAATGTTCAGATCCAAATTAATACAAAATAAAAGTTCATATTGACACAAGAAATAGTAATACTTCAAGCATACTAATCAAAGTAATCATGTCTTCTCAAAATAACATGGCTAAAGAAAGTTATCCCTACAAAATCGTATAGTCTGGCTATGCTCTATCTTCATCACACAAAGTATTTAATCATGCACAACCCCGATGACAAGCCAAGCAATTGTTTCATACTTCAGTAATCTCAAACTTTTTCAACTTTCACGCAATACATGAGCGTGAGCCATGGACATAGCACTATATGTGGAATAGAATGGTGGTTGTGGAGAAGACAAAAAGGAGAAGATAGTCTCACATCAACTAGGCATATCAACGGGCTATGGAGATGCCCATTAATAGATATCAATGTGAGTGAGTAGGGATTGCATGCAACGGATGCACTAGAGCTATAAATATATGAAAGCTCAATAAAAGAAACTAAGTGGGGTGCATCCAACTTGCTTGCTCACGAAGACCTAGGGAACTTTGAGGAAGCCCATCATTGGAATATACAAGCCAAGTTCTATATTGAAAAATTCCCACTAGTATATGAAAGTGACAACATATGAGACTCTCTATCATGAAGATCATGGTGCTATTTTGAAGCACAAGTGTGGAAAAAGAGATAGTAGCATTGTCCCTTCTCTCTTTTTCTCTCATTTTATTTTTTCTTTCTTGTTTTCTCTTTTTTTTTCTTTGGCCTGTCTCTCTTTTTCATTTTGGCCTTTCTCTTTTTTTTCTTTTTTTTCTTTTTGTAAAGTCCGAAGTCTCATCCCGACTTATGGGGGTATCATAATCTTCATCATTCTTTCCTCACTAGGACAATGCTCTAATAATGAGGATCATCACACTTTTATGGATTTACAACTCGAAGCTAGAACAAGATATGACTCTATATGAATGCTTCCGGCGGTATACCGGGATATGCAATGAATCAAGAGCGACATGTATGAAAATTATGAAAGTGGCCTTGCCACAAATACAATGTCAACTACATGATCATGCAAAAAGCAATATCACAAAAGTAATGCGTGTCATATGAACGGAACGGTGGAAAGTTGCATGGCAATATATCTCGGAATGGCTATGGAAATGCCATAATAGGTAGGTATGGTGGATGTTTTGAGGAAGGTAAATGGTGGGTGTATGGTACCGGCGAAAATTGCACGATACAAGAGAGGCTAGCAATGGTGGAAGGGTGAAAGAGTGCGTATAATCCATGGACTCAACATTAATCAAAAGAACTCATATACTTGTTGCAAAAATTTAGATGTCATCAAAAACCAAAGTACTACTCGCATGCTCCTAGGGGGATAGATTGGTAGGAAAAGACCATCGCTGGTCCCCGACTGCCACTCATAAGGAATACAATCAATAAATAAAATTGTGCTCCAACTTCATCACAAAGCGGTTCACCATACGTGCATGCTACAGGAATCACAACCTTCAACACAAGCATTCTTTAAATTCATAATCACCCAACTAGCATGACTTTAATATCACTACCTCCATATCTCAAAACAATTATCAAGCATCAAATTGATCATAGCATCCAATTCACTTTCTATGATAGTTTTTATTATACCCAACTTGGATGCTCATCATTCTAGGACCAACTTTATGATCATAGAAAATACCATGCTGTTCTAAAAGACTCACAAAATGATATAAGTGAAGCATGAGAGAGTAGCAATTCATTCAAAATTAAGTCACCACCGTGCTCTAAAAGATATAAGTGAAGTACTAGAGCAAAAACTATCAAGCTCAAAAGATATAAGTGAAGCACATAGAGTATTCTAGCAAATTCTAATCAAATAGGATTCTCACAAAAGGTGTGTATAACAAGGATGATTGTGGTAAACTAAAAAGCAAAGACTAATATAATACACGATGCTCCAAGCAAAACACATATCATGTGGCGAATAAAAATATAGCTCCAAGTAAAGTTACCAATGAACGAAGACGAAAGAGGGGATGCCTTCCCGGGGCATCCCCAAGCTTAGGCTTTTGGCTATCCTTGAATATCTTGGGGTGCCATGGGCATCCCCAAGCTTAGGCTCTTGCCACTCCTTATTCCATAGTCCATAAAAGCTTTTACCCAAAACTTGAAAACTTCACAACACAAAACTCAACAGGAAACCTTATAAGCTCCGTTAGTGAAAGAAAACAAAACCACCACATAAGGTACTGCAATGAACTCATTCTTTATTTAATTTGGTGTTAAACCTACTGTATTCCAACTTATTTATGGTTTATAAACTAATTTACTAGCCATAGATGCATTGAAATAAGCAAACAGCACACGAAAAACAGAATCTATCAAAAACAGAACAGTCTGTAGAAATCTGTAACTAACGCAAACTTCTGGAACTCTAAACATCCTACCAAAATAGGAAGTCCTGGAAAATTTGTTTATTGAACAGCAGCAAAAAAAATCAACGCAAAAGCACGTTCCTGTGGCTTAACAAAATTATATTCATGTATGCAAAGTTTCTGTTTTTCAGCAGAATCAAATCAACTATCATCGTAGGTTATCCTATAGGTTTTACTTGGCACAAACACTAATTAAAAGATAAAAACACATCTAAACAGAAGGTAGATGCAAGATTTATTACTAAACAGGAGCAGAAACAAAAACATAAAGAAAAATTGGGTTGTCTCCCAACTAGCGCTATTGTTTAACGCCCCTAGCTGGGCATAAAAGCAAAGATAGATCTAACGAGTGCCATCTTTGGCACTAAATTCATAAGTAGCACGCATGATAGATTCATAAGGTAATTTGACTTTATTTCTTGGAAAGTGCTCCATGCCTTTCTTTAAGGGAAATTGGAATCTAATGTTCCCTTCCTTCATATCAATAATCGCGCCAATCGTTCTATGGAAAGGTCTACCAAGAATAATAGGGCAAGAAAGATTGCAATCTATATCAAGAACGATAAAAACTACGGGCACCAAATTTCTATTTGCAACAATAAGAACATCATTTATCCTTCCCATAGGCTTTTTAATGGTGGAATCCGCAAGGTGCAAATTTAAAGAGCAATCGTCAAGATCATGGAAACCTAGAATATCACATAAAGTTTTCGGAATCGTGGAAACACTAGCACCCAAATCACACAAAGCAAAACACTCAAAATCTTTAATTCTAATCTTTATAGTAGGTTCCCACTCATCATTAAGTTTTCTAGGTATAGAAACTTCCAAATTAAGTTTTTCATCATAAGATTGCATTAAGGCATCAACAATATGTTTGGTAAAAGCTTTATTTTGATTATAAGCATGAGGAGAATTAACAACGGATTGCAACAAGGAAATACAACCTTTTAAAGACCAATTATCATAATCAAATTCCTTGAAATCCGAGATAGTAGGTTCAATATTATTAGAAGTTGAGGATTCTCCAATTAAGATCTAAAGACTCCGAATTTTTGGGACGCCTTCTAGGCAAAGTTGATTCATCATCACTCCCATAATCATCAAAATTCATATTGCAAAACATAGATCTAATCGGAGACACATCAATAACTTTAAGATCCTCATCATTATTTTCATGAAGACTAGAAGAACACACTTTTATAGCGGTAATTGCCTTTGGCTCCTAGGTGCATATGCTCCCATTGTTGAAATACACATTTTGAAAAGTTAAAAAATTCAGAACAAAAATCCTGCGTGTATATCTGGACATTTTATGTGCGTGCACAAGGTTTCAGTGAAAAACGTCATTTTCTGTGGCTTGTGTAAAAAAGACAATTTCTGATGCTTCATTCTAACTATTCACGAGGCATTTCTTTATCTTTTTTACACAAGCCACAAAAGACGTCGTTTTTCACCAAAACCTTGTGCACGCACATAAAATGTCCGGATATACACGCGGGATTTTTGTTCTGATTTTTTCAACTTTTTGAAATATGTATTTCGATAATGGGTGCATATGCACCTAGGAGCCAAAACACCGTTCTCCTTTTATAAAGGTTTCTTATTTAGCACGCAATCTAGCAGTTCTTTCCTTGCACTCGTCAATGGAAATTCTCATTACTTTGAGAGACTCATTGATATCATGCTTAGGAGAAGAAGATCCAAGTTTAAGAGAATTAACATCAAGCGAAAGTCTATGAACGTTCCTAGCCAAATCATCAACTTTGAGCAATTTTTCTTCAAGCAAAGCATTAAAATTCTTTTGAGAAATCATAAATTCTTTCACACTATTCTCAAAATCAGAGGGCATCTTATTAAAATTACCATAAGAATTATTGTAGGAATTTCCATAATTATTAGAGGGATTACTAGGGAACGGTCTAGCATTAAAATTTCCTCTATAAGCGTTGTTTCCAAAACTTTTCCTACCAACAAAATTCACATCCATAGATTCATTATTATTCTCAATCAAGCAAGACAAAGGCATATCATTGGGATCAAGAGGAGTATTTTTAGTAGCAAACATCTTCATAAGTTCATCCATCTTTCCACTCAAAACATTAATTTCTCTATAGCATGCACTTTTTTACTAGAAGATCTTTCGGTGTGCCATTGAGAATAATTAGCCATAATATTATCAAGCAATTTTGTAGCATCTCCTAACATGATTTCCATAAAGGTTCCTCCCGCGGCCGAATCTAAGAGATTTCTAGAAGCAAAGTTCAAACCGGCATAAAATTTTTGTATGATCATCCATAAATTCAAACCATGAGTAGGGCAATTGGGAAGCATCAATTTCATTCTTTCCCAAGATTGGGCAACATGCTCATGATCAAGTTGTTTAAAATTCATAATATCGTTCCTAAGAGTGATGATCTTAGCGGGAGGAAAAATACTTAGAGATAAAAGCATCTTTGCACTTGTTCTAAGAATCAATACTATTTTTAGGCAAAGACGAAAACCAAACTTTAGCACGTTCTCTAAGTGAAAATGAAAATAACTTCAATTTGAAAATATTGTTATCCATATCTTTCTTCTTTTGCATATCACACAAATCAACAAAATTGTTTAGATGAGTAGCGGCATCTTCACTAGGAAGGCCGACGAATTGATCTTTCATAACAAGATTCAGCAAAGCGGTATTGATTTCACAAGACTCAACATCATTAAGAGGAGCAATCGGAGTACTAAGGAAATCATTATTATTGGTATTCGAGAAGTCACACAATTTGCTAATATCTTGCGCCACGGCAACAAGTAATCCAATACACAAGCAAACAGAAAAAGGCAAGCGAAAAGAGAGGAGGAGATTGGGAAAGAGAGGGCGAATAAAATGGCAAGGGTGAAGTGGGGGAGAGGAAAACGAGAGGCAAATGGCAAATAATGTAAATGCAAGGGAGATGGGTTTGTGATGGGTACTTGGTATGTCTTGACTTGAGCGAAGACCTCCCTGGAAACGGCGCCAGAAATCCTTCTTGCTACTTCCTGAGCTTGCGTTGGTTTTCCTCGAAGAGGAGAGGGTGATGCAGCAAAGTGTAGCGTAAGTATTTCCCTCAGTTTTGAGAACCAAGGTATCAATCAAGTAGGAGGCTCCTCAAAAGTCCCACGCACCTACACAAACAAACTGAGAACTCGCAACCAACGCAATAAAGGAGTTGTCAATCCCTTCATGGCCACTTGTGAAAGTGAGATCTAATAAAGATAGTATGATAAGATAAACATATTTTTGGTATTTTATAATATAGATGCAAAAAGTAAAGATGCAAATAAAGGTAGATTGAAAGCAAATATGATAAGAGATAGACCCGGGGGCCATAGGTTTCACTAGAGGCTTCTCTCAAGATAGCATAAATATTACGATGGGTGAACAAATTACTGTCGAGCAATTGATAGAAAAGCGCATAGTTATGAGATTATCTAGGCATGATCATGTATATAGGCATCACGTCCATAACAAGTAGACCGACTCCTGCCTACATCTACTACTATTACTCCACACATCGACCGACTCCTGCCTGCATCTAGAGTATTAAGTTCATAAGAACAGAGTAATGCATTAAGCAAGATAACATGATGTAGAGGGATAAACACATGCAATATGATATAAACCCCATCTTGTTATCCTCGATGGCAACAATACAATACGTGTCTTGCAACTCTTTCTGTCACTGGGTAAGAACACCGCAAGATTGAACCCAAAGCTAAGCACTTCTCCCACGGCAAGAAAGACCAATCTAGTAGGCCAAACCAAACTGATAATTCGAAGAGACTTGCAAAGATAACTCAATCATACATAAAAGAATTCAGAGAAGATTCAAATATTATTCATAGATAAACTTGATCATAAACCCACAATTCATCGGATCTCGACAAACACACCGCAAAAAGAGTTTACATCGAATAGATCTCCACAAGAGAGGGGGAGAACATTGTATTGAGATCCAAAAAGAGAGAAGAAGCCATCTAGCAAATAACTATGGACCCGTAGGTCTATGGTAAACTACTCACAACTCATCGGAGGGGCAAGGATGTTGATGTAGAGGCCCTCCATGGTTGATTCCCCCTCCGGTAGAGTGCCGACGAAGGCTCCAAGATGGGATCTCGCGGATACAGAAGGTTACGGCGGTGGAAATTGTGTTTCGTGGTGCTCCTGGATGTTTTTGGGGTACGTAGGTATATATAGGAGGAAGAAGTATGTCGGTGGCTGCTCGAGGGGCCCACGAGATAGGGGGGCGCGCCCTACAGGGGGGGCGCGGCCCCCTATCTCGTGGGGCCCTCGGGAGCTTCTTGACTTGCACTCCAAGCTCTCCGGATCACGTTTGTTCCAAAAATCACGCTCCCGAAGGTTTCATTCCGTTTGGACTCCGTTTGATATTCCTTTTCTTCGAAATACTAAAATAGGCAAAAAAACAGCAATATGGGCTGGGCCTCCGGTTAGTAGGTTAGTCCCAAAAATGATATAAATGTGTAAAATAAATCCCATAAACATCCAAAAGGGGTAATATAATAGCATGGAACAATCAAAAATTATAGATACGTTGGAGACATATCACAACCCCACAATCTACAAAATATAGACATGCTCCCCCTAGATGTGTGCACTATTTTAGATATGCTTTTGGAATGCAAACTACACACATATAGGATCCACCCCCCCTATATTTTATAGACCACACCATACTTGCATAGATAGTAAGACGAAGGCAGGCAAGTGATACCATGTGAGCATATGAATAAGAGCATGAACATAAGATATATCTCACAAGAAATTACTAACATAAAATACTTGACATAGATAGATAGAGATAGAGATAGCTCATACGTCTCACACCATATGGTCTTGAACACACAGGACAAACACAAACCAAAGCAAACGAAAGAGTTCGAGCGAGGAAAGCACGTGAAAGAGAGAAACACACTCGACACTCGACTCACGTCACACTGCAACACACCGACACACTGCAACACATTACAAATCCCTACACTCTCTCCCCTTTGGCATCGAGACACCAAAAGGGTAGAGAGGACACCTTAGAATGATAGTGGTAGCAACACTCCATAACATCACCAATCATGCTCCTCCTCATCCTCAGACGCCTCTACAACAGGTGAAGGGCCATCAGTGTCCTCATCAGAATCGGTCCACGGGCAGTGCACTCTAATCCACGACTCCTCTTCAGTGATCTTCTCCTCGGGCCATCTAAAACATTGAGGCCAACCTACCTCATGATGGCCTTGTCATGACAATGGGCCTTCTTTGCGTTCACATGAGCCTTGTACTGACCCTTTGCCTGAAGGCAGAAAAGCTTCCTCGTCTTCTGCTTGAGCTTCTTGGCCCAAGATGGCTCCTCGGACGGCTCATAATCCTGCTCATCATCATCCTTAGACTGCTCTTGTGGGGAAGGAGTTGTCGTTCCCCACTTCTCCTTCTGCCTCAACTGTACAACATCATGAGACACTAGGTCTCTAGTGAGAAGCTCCTCATCAGGAAATGTAGACGCCCATGTCTCCTTAATGAGCTGCATCAGGTAAGGGCCATAAATGATGCACTTATGCTCCAAGATCGCACAATGAAGTTCCAACCACATGACATGAGAAACATCCAACACCTCCTGAGAGCCCGGCTCCTTCTGGCAAAAGAGAAGAAGGTCCACCAGATAGGAATGCACCATATCCTAATTGCCAACACGAGGGAACAGAGTGTTCCTGAAGATCCTATGCATGATATCCAGAAAGGGCAAAAGCTCTTAGGATACATGTCCAGTCTCAGACACCTTCCTGGTAGAGAACTGCCACAGAGCCTCCTTGTGGGTAGCATTGGCCTCCCAGTGAGGGCGAAACCCAATTGGGATTTGGGCGCCCTTATCCTCATACGACAAAGTCATTTTGGAACCAACAAATTCATTAACAACCAACAAAGTCATTTTGGAACAAGTGTTGTCACGTTGCAGTCGGAAACACAAGTATTATTGAAACCGTGGGCGTTCTACTTACCATTTACGTGCCACCATGCATCCCCTTTTTTTATTGGCTAGGAGGCGTAGTGCGGGGTAGCTATTTGAGTACAGGAGGCGTGCGATTAGACCCCTACGTGTGCTTATTGGGAGGACAGCTCTTTGACCCCCATGCGCCACCCACCTCTCTCCCAATGTCTCCATCAATGGCGCCTGAGCCCCTGTTTTATGGCGTGGCTATGTCTCATTCGACTAATATTTAAGAAGAAGAAAATCTGGAAATAAATTTTTGCACGGATATTGATGTAAGATCTGACGAACATATATAACATCAACTGTGACTTATAGCAAGACTGATATGAATATATAGGGACGATGATAGTGGATAATAATTGTCTTACATATTTAGGAAGATAATAAAAAATGCCACATGCGGCAACGCCCAAAATACGACAAAAGAAGAAGGAAGACGCAGACAATGATCTGGCTCGCTGATCTTTACTTTCTTGATGCGTTGTTATAGGGCACGGAGACTAATTCTCGCGGTGAGTGGTGATGAACTCTTTCGTGTCCGCAATATGCTGCTAGAGAGCATCCACGGATTCCTCCACCAGCCTTTCGCGCTTGATGCGGAGCATGGCATTCTCGTCCATAAGTATCTTGACGATGACGCCCGCCCTCTTCAACAAGGAAGTGGTCTCCTCGTGCTGCTTTGTCCTTCCGGCGATCTTCGCCCTCAACAGGTCGCGCTCTGTGGGGAATTTTGCCTTGCCCTCCCCTAGTCCCGGATGAGGCCGGTAGCATTTTCAAATGAGGCATTCATCTCGTCCCGCAGCTTCATCTAGCTAGAGATCCGATCCATCAGGTCATCGAGCATAGCGCACATGTGCCTGTGAGAGTCCTCGCCTTCCCGCGAGACATTTTCCTAGGCCGCCGCAGTGCAGAAGGACCTCTCTGCTGCTTTTGCAGCGCGGAGGCTGCTTCCGCGGCGCGACCGGACCAGTCTGCCGTGTCGACGATGCGACGGGACCTCTGTGTTGCTTCGGCAGCGGGGGGGGGGGGGGGGGGGCTCTGTGCTGCTTTCATGGCGAGGCAGGACATCTCTCGTGCTTCTGCTTCCATGCTCGCCTCTCCCTGATAGTAATCCCTCGACCCAGAACTCATGCGGGCCATGGCAGACACAAGGGAACAATGATGAAACACTTTTTTGTTTTCGTGGACGAGGAATTGAGGAGGAAATGTGCAGTCATCTTGGAGTAGGTAGTATTTATAACAATGTACTAATATGCTCCTAAGTGGGAAACTGTATAGGTTTTGATTGGTGTGAATAGGTTTGCAATTAAATATAGCGTGGTAGTAACTTGGAATGTGACTGGACGCAATCTCAAAATTTATTGATGGTTCTAGTTCGAAGTGCGGCACTATTCTCGGATTGGGTAACGTGGGCACGCGTTCTCAGCTGCGTACGTGGCGTTTGCACCATAGGGTGCACCGCAATAGGCAATGTTAGCACACGTCTTGTTCCATCAACCATGCACGCTCGTTATTACCATCGCGCACGCTTCTTTTAATTAGAATATGTGCCCGTCTAGCTCACACAACTTGTGGCTAATCGCACATAGTTCATCCATGTGAAGTGTATGCCGTCAATCGCACACACGTTGATCTGGCTGACCATTTTTGTTATGTTGCCTAATCGCATACAGTTCATCCGAGTGAACTGTATGCCGCCAGTCGCACACACACCTTGATCTACCCGACCATCTCTGTTGTGTTGCCTAATCACAAACAGTTCATCCGGGTGAACGGTATGTCGTATATCGCACACACCTTCATCCGGCTGCCCGTTTCTGTTGTTAAGCTCATCACAAACGGTTCATTCGAGTGAACTGTATGCCCCGCATCGCACACGCAACTAAAATGTGAATCGTGTTTGATGTATCTGCCATTGCAAACATTTTGCATCTTTTTTGACGGGGTTTTTACATCACCGTTTGCGATTAATGCATCGCACACAGTTTTGTCGAAGGGTCTCCGATTGTAGTGTCCCGTTAGCAGCATCCTGCAGTAGTGTGAGACATGAAATTGTGGAGCTCACCTGGTATGGAGGGTGTGTGTATGATGTGATACACAAAAACTTCATCTTTGAGGCACAACTAAAGGATGGCAACATGTTGGATCATCCTAGTGGCACGCTCCGTGTACTCTGCGTCGAGACCGATGACCTTCATCTCCACCTTTTAGTGAGAGTTGGATACATTGTTGATTTACTCCCGAATAACCCTTGGGTGGTCGGTGATGGTGGCAACTATGCTCAACGAGCCTTTGACAAGGACATGTTTGGCGCTTAAAACCTGCATAGGGATCTCTTTCACCATTCGGAACCGCTGGACCGGGGCTATGGTTTGGAGAATTAGGATTAAGATGGCTAGCCTAACTAAAGAAGATGATTATTTAAAGGGGCTTTGGAACTACTCCAAGAGTATCTAAAGAGGTTAAACAATGTGAATCCAGTGGTGTTTGAATGCAAATGAAGGAGAGGTGAAGACGCCGAGGAAAATTGGTTCTCGATGGAGAAGTAAATGGGAGAAGTGGCATGTAGGAAGTTGATTAGACAGCTAGGTAGACCAACCTACAAAATGAAAAGGCTATGCGGGTAGCGTACCAAGGAGTGGTACGTGTCTGTGTATGTGCCCATCCTTCTATCGCTACATGTGCCACTGGTTAGTTGAGGTCACTCTTTCGAATGACCATGGCGAAACATTTTATGATTCCTTTTTATTTCTACACCCCTCCTGACAGGTGGGATCTACGCAGAACCCACTTGGGTGGACGAACAGATATACAAACATATCCATCTCTTTGCACACAAAAATGTGTCATAGCTGGTTCAGATGGATATTGGCGCGTGCATGCGAGACACAACCTTTTCTGTTTAAGGAATATGCGGTTATCCTCAAAAAAGAAAAAGCCCTTCTTCGTGCTTCTGCATGGATGAGAATTTGGTTCTGCTTGCAATATGGATGCTACCAGGAGGATGAAGTGAACCCAAACGCATGCTAGCATGGGAGATCTATTTCCGTTATACAGTACTACCACTACTGCAGGATGCTGAACGCGAGACTACGATCAGAGACCCTTCGATGAAACTGTGTGCGATGCACTAATTGCAAATGGTGGTTGATAATTCCCAAGTGCAGAGAATAATCGTAGCAATTCCCAAAGATGGAAGTGATAAGTATGGAGTGTCGAACCCACAAGAAGTTAAAGGTAAGATCAATATTCTCTCAAGTCCTATCTGCCACTAATACGACTCTACGTACACCGAACATTTGCTTCCAACTAGAAACGAGAATAAAACCACGTTGTGAGTATGAAGAGTATAACTTTGTATGATATTGGAGATCTAAAATATAAAAGTAGGTGTTGTTATCATAAAGTTAGAATATATTACTAGATATTATAAATAGCGAGTGTGGAATAATGATGGGTCGGTGTGCGGAATTATCCTAGGCAATTGTTAACAAGACCGGTAATCACTATTGCAATTTCATATGAGGGAGAGGCATAAGCTAACATACTTTCTCTTCTTGGATCATATGCACTTATGATTGGAACTCTAGCAAGAATCCACAACTACTAAAGATCATTAAGGTAAAACTCAACCATAGCATTAACATATCAAGTCCCCTTTTATTCCCATACGCCGTGACCCACTTATCCGTGTTTATGCTTCTGTCACTCAAGCAACGTAGACAATGAGTAAACCATGGATATATTGCAACACCCTACAGCGGGAATCCCTCATGCTTGTGCAACACGGAGGGCACAATAGGACAACACCAAAATAAAACATACAACTCATACCAATCTAGATCATCAATCAACCCAAAGACAAAAGATATCTACTCAAAACATCATAGGATGGCAACACATCATTGGATCATAATATGTGGCATAAAGCACCATGTTCAAGTAGGGATTACAGCGGGGTGCGGAAGAGTGGATCGCGTAAAAGAGATGAGGATGGTGATGATGATGGTGATGTTGATGAAGACGATCACCGCGGCGATGATTCCCCTCCCAATGGCACTCCAGCTCCATCGAGAGAGAGGAGGAGAGGTTCTCCCCCTTGTGCTTCCTCCTCCATGGCCTCCCCCTGGATGGGGAGAGGTTATCACTCTGGTCCTTGGCCTTCATGGCGACAATGGACCCTCCGGGATCCTCCCCCATGGCCTTCGGTGATGATGGCCCCCTCCGGCAAGGTGCCAGAGAGGGCCTAGATTGATTCCTCGTGGCTACAGAGGCTTGCGGCGGCGGAACTCCCGATCTAGGTTTCTTTATGGGAGTTTGGGTATTTATAGGAGGGTTTGGCGTGGAGAACAAGTTAAGGGGACCCACGAGGAGTCCACGAGGCACAGGTGCGCGCCCCCACCCTCATGGGACCCACGGGACTCCTCTTTGATAACTTTTTTTCCAACATTTTTTATATTTTCTAGAAAAAAATCTCTGTTGATTTTCAGCGCATTCCGAGAACCTTTAATTCTGCACAAAAACAACACCACAGTAGTTCTGCTGAAAACAGCGTCTGTCCGGGTTAGTTCTAACCAAATCATACCAAAAGCATGTAAAAATATTATAAACATGGCATGAATACTTCATAAATTATAGATACATTGGAGACGTATCAGCATCCCCAAGCTTAATTCCTGCTCGTCCTCGAGTAGGTAAATGATAGGAGAGATAATTTATGAAGTATGAATGCTAGCTAGTGCATAAGTTTGATCAATGATAGTTCCAGCCACTTTTCCTAGCATCATTATATATCATAACAGTAGCTCAACTCATAAAACTTCTCATGATAAAGTAACAAGCTATTCACATGTTAAAGTATAGATCATAAACTTTCTTGAAAACTAACAAACCATGGTCTTAGTGATCAAATAATTGCAATTCATCTTATTTTTGGGAAGGGTCTATGTAATAGCTTTGGTTCAGCAAACTCCACATACTCAACTATCATTTAATCTTTCACAATTGCTAAGACTCATGTGATATTTATGGTTTCAAAGTTTCAGTCGGACACAAATAAAGATAGGGGCTTAATGTTTCGCCTCCCAACCTTTTGCCTCAAGGGTAATGTCAACAATAATAATTTGTGAAAACCTACATCCAAGTGGATATATATATATATATATATATATATATATATATATATATATATATATATATATATATATATACGGATCGCTCCAACACAAAGTGCTTGCCAAAGGAAAAAGTGTAAAAAGGAAAGGTGATGATCACCATGACTCTTGTATAAGGGTAGAAGATAAAAGTAAAAGATAGGCCCTTCGCAGAGGGAAGCAGAGGTTGTCATGCGATTTTATGGTTGGATGCACAAAATCTTAATGCAAAAGAACGTTACTTTATATTTCCACTTGTGATAAAGACCTTTATTATGCAGTCTGTCGCTTTTATTTCTTCCCTATCACAAGTTTGTATAAAGCTTATTTTCTTCACACTAATAGATCATACATTTTTAAGGAGCAATTTTTATTGCATGCACCGATGACAACTTACTTGAAGGATCTTACTCAATCCATAGGTAGGTATGGTGGACTCTCATGGCAAAACTGATTTAAGGGATGTTTGGAAGCACAAGTAGTATCTCTACTTGGTGCAAAGAATTTGGCTAACATGAGAGGGAAAGGCAAGCTCAACATGTTGGATGATCCAAGACAATATAATGTTTCGGATATAGGAAAACATAACCCATTAAGTTGTCTTCCTTATCCAACATCAACTTTTAGCATGTCATATTTTAATGAGTGCTCACAATTACCAAAGATGTCCAAGATATTATATTTATATATGAAATCTCTCTTCCTTCAATATTCTTTCAAGAATTGTTCAAGTGACCAATTCTGCGTTTGCTAACTTTCAATAAGTTTACTACCTATTCTTATTATGTGTGAAGTCATTACTCCCCATGTTATAAGCATATGAAACATATATATAAATTCAGATTTATTATATTCAATTCATTCAACCATTTACTCATAGGATATATGTGAAGCACGTGAGTAAATGACAAATTACTCCAAAAAGATATAAGTGAAGAATAGTGAGTAGTCAAATAATTAACTAGCCATGGGAGGATTCTTTTTCAGTCAAGATTTCAGATCCAATGATTTTATTCAAACAGCAAGTAAAATTGAAAATACGCTCCAAGCAAAACAGATATCATGTGATGAATAAAAATATAGCTCCGAGTAAGGTATACCGATAGTTTTGAAGACGAAAGAGGGGATGCCTTCCGAGGCATCCCCAAGCTTAGGCACTTGAGTCTTACTTGAATATTACCTTGGGGTGCCTTGGGAATCCCCAAGCTTAGGGTCTTCCCACTCCTTATTCTCCTCATATCGATATCTCACTCAAAACTTGAAAACTTCTATCACACAAAACTTAACGGAACTTCGTGAGATGTGTTAGTATGATAAAGAGTAAATCTTTAACTTTGATACTGTCAAAGACAAGATTCATAATTGTTCTCACACAATGCCTACTATACCATATCATTTCTACAAATTATATTGAGCAATATAGGCCATAGAAACTAGAAAACAAGCAAACTATGCATTGAAAATTGAATCTGCCAGAAACAGAACAGTCTGTAATGATCTGAACAACAAACATACTTATGTTACTCCAAAAATTCTGAAATAAATTGGTAGACGTGAGGAATTTGTATATTAATCTTATGCAAAAAGAATCAACTCAAAATCACTCTTCTGTAAAAAATGACCGCTAATATCGTGAGCGCAAAGTTTGTGTTTTTTATAGCAAGATCACATTAACTTTCACCCAAGTCTTCCCACAGGTCTTACTTGGCACTTTATTGAAAAAAAGCTAGAAAACATGATTACTACAGTATCTTAATCATGTGAACACACAAAAACAGTAAGGGTAAATATTGGGTTGTCTCCCAACAAGCACTTTTCTTTAATGCCTTTTAGCTAGGCATGATGATTTCAATGATGCTCACATAAAAGATAAGAATTGAAACATAAAGAGAGCATCATGAAGAATATGACTAGCACATTTAAATCTAACCCACTTCCTATGCCTACATTTTGTGAGCACACAACTTATGGGAACAAGGATCAACTAGCATAGGAAGGCAAAACAAGTATAACTTCAAAACTTTAAGCACATAGAGAGGAAACTTGATATTATTGCAACTCCTACAAGCATGTATTCCTCCCTCATAATATTTTTGAGTTGCATCATGAATGAGTTAAACAATATAACCATCACATAAAGCATTCTTTTCATGATTTACAAGCATATAAATTTTTCTACTCTCCACATAAGCAAAATTCTTCTCATTCGCAATAGTGGGAGCAAACTCAACAAAATAACTGTCATGTGAGGCATAATCCAATTGAAAATTAAAATCATGATGACAAGTTTCATGGTTAACATTTTTCTTTATAGCATACATGTCATCACAATAATCATCATAGATAGCAACTTTGTTCTCATAATCAATTGGAACCTCTTCCGAAATAGTGGAATCATTACTAACTAAAGTTGACACTCTTCCAAACCCACTTTCGATGATAGTATTATTCATACTCCAAAAGATATAAGTGAAGTTCATGGAGCATTATACAATTAATATAGACTAACTAATTTCCAAGCTCAAAATATATAAGTGAAGCACATGAAGCATTCTATAAATCGATGAAGGGATATCTCTTACTAGCATGGTTCCTAAAAAAAACAAAAAAACAAATGAAACAAATCATGTGAACAAAATTAAAACCGAGGTATACCGATAATTGTTCAAGAAGAAAGATGGGATGCCAACCGGGGCATCCCCAAGATTAGATGCTTGATTATCCTTGAAATATTTACTTGGGGTGCCTTGGGCATCCCCAAGCTTGAACTCTTGCCTCTTTATTCTTCTCACATCAGTAACTCCTCGTTCTTCGAACACTTTGTCCACACAAAACTTAACAAAAACTTTGTGAGATCCGTTAGTATAATAAAGCAAATCACCACCTTTAGTACTGTTGCAAACTCATTCCAATTTCATATTCGAACTTTATCTACTTTATTCAAACTTCACCATGGTTCATACCCCCCCCCCGATACTACCCATAGATTCATCAAAATAAGCGATCAACACATAAAAGCAGAATCTGCCAAAAACAGGACAATCTATGGTAATCTGGAAATTTAGTAAACTTCTGTAACTCCAAAAAATTCTGACAAAATATGAAAATTTACAGAAGTAACGTACAAAAAGTTTCAGACCCATTTGACTTTCCAGTGAAAAATTGTAAATTCACCGCTATAGACGAAGTTTCTGTTTTTGTACTGCACAAAGTAAACAAGCAATCTAATCATCCTAAAACCAAAGCTTGGCACATTATTTTTATAATACAACGGATATATACAAGGGTATAATTATTTTCAGAGAAACTTCCATGAAAAATTCTACATTGTTTCCATGAGCATGAACACAAGTGCTCAAGGTCGACCCTCACTTCTTCAATGCATAACTTTCCAATCACTTCTCTTTTTGAAAAACTTTTTAGGCATATGAGGCAAGTGCATATTTTTGTATTTTCAATTTTTCATTTTTTTGTATGTTTCACCCACAACTAAGCAAAACTAAAAGGGAAAACAAAAACTACTTAGTGAAGAAAGCAAACCCGCACTGCCCCGCCACGTTTGGCCTCGCCGACGGCTAAACGCCGGCGAGTTGACTAGTTTGATTGGGTTGAACCCAGTTTGACCCCTGGGTCTATGACAGGTGAGGCCCGCCCTGCTAATTAACCTAGGATTAGGACTAACTAAAATTAGTTAGCCTAATGACACTGACACATGGGACCCACTGGTTAGTTGACCTGGACCGGCCCTGTTGACCGCTGACATCACAATGATGTCATGCTGACACAGTAATTCTTCTAGAATTTAAATAAATCTTAAATGGTTTATTTATTTCAGAAAATGTTATAAACTTCTAAAAATCATATAAAATCAACTATAACTTAGAATGAAATAAATTATATATGAGAAATGACCAGAAAAATCCAAAGAATCTATTTATGGCATTATCATGCATGTTTGAACAACTTAAAGCTGTTGTATACAAAAATTTGAATTAATGGCATTTTAAATGTCATATATGGAGTTTGAATTTGAATCTTAGATTCAAACCAACTTCATTTAACCTGCTGCTAGTTGCATTAGCTCAAACCACAACATATTACCATGTCATGATCATGCATCATAATTGTTGCATTACATTGATTGTGTTTCCTTCTGTGTTGCCGATATTTGTTCCCTCTTGATAGACGTGGTTTCGACGATGAGTTCGATGACACCGATGAAGAAACTATATTATCTTCAGAAGTGCCAGGAAAGCAAACCCCCTTGTTCATTCCGATACAATCCCACTCTCTCGCTCCTGCTCTCTTTTACTGCATTAGGACAACAACGATTCAACTGTTACATGCTGTGGTAGTTGAACCCCTTTCCTCTGCATGACCTGTCATTGCCACAGTAAATAGATGAAACCCACTAGCATGAGTAGGAGTTGTTTGAGCCCTGATGTGCCTACTCATTCATGCTTGTTTGTCATGCCTGCTATTGCTTAGAGTTGTGTCAGGTCTGATTCATCGGGGATGAATTGGAATGTGGTGAACATGTCCTACTGTTGAGAGCTAAGTGTGTGAACACGATTTGGTAAAGGTAGCGATGAGAGGCCATGTAGGAGTACATGGTGGGTTGTCTCATTGAAACCGTCCTCAGGAATTGAGTTCTGTGTTTCTGATCCATGGACAGTTACTACCACACATTGGGCTTCCGCTTGAAGGTTGCCGAGTACATGTCGTGTAAACGGCGGTAAGTGGTGAGAGCGTGTGTGAAGAAGTACACCCCTGCAAGGTTAACATCATCTATTCGAATAGCCGCGTCCACGGTAAAGGACTTCTGGGTTGCCTGTACAGTTCATAGACAAGTGAAAGTGGATACTATAAAATGCGCAAGATAAGCGTGAGTGCTATAGATGGCGTTCTCGTAGGAAGACGGGAGCGGATCCATAGTGGTGTATTGTTTGGTGAATATGTGGACTCGTGTGCGCCACCCCAAAAGAGTTACTTGCAGTCGTAGTTTAGGATAGCCACCGAGTCAAAGCTGGCTTGCTGCAATTAAATCCCCCACCCCTTTGTTGATAATGATGCATATGTAGTTAGTCCTGATGTAAGTCTTGCTGGGTACATTTTTACTCACGTTTACTTAATTTATGTTTTTGTAGAGAGACTTCAGTCTCACTAGTAGTTCCGCATGGACTTCGACGTTTAGCTTGTTACCTCAGCGATGATCTTGTGCCCTCGGCAAGATCTGGTAGATATTCAGGCTTCTCAGCCTTTTCATTTGTAGATGTCTGTACTCAGACATGTTAAGCTTCCACTTGTGCTTTGACTTGTGTGCTCTGAATGTTGGGTCATGAGACCCATGTTTGTAATATCTCGCTCCTCGGAGCCTATTGAATAAAATACTTGAGTTGTAGAGTCATGTTGTGATGCCATGTTGTATTTGCACATATCGAGCATATTGTGTGTACGTTATTGAAATGCTTGGTATGTGTGGGATCTGACTATTTAGTTGTTTATCCTTGGTAGCCTCTCTTGCCGAGAAATGTCTCCTAGTGCTTCCATTGAGCCTTGGTAGCTTGCTACTGCTCCGGAACACTTAGGGTTGCCGGCATGTGTCCTTCTACGTTCCTGTGTCTGTCCCTTCGGGGAAATGTCACGCGGTGTCTACCAGAGTCCTATTAGCCTGCTACAGCCCGGTTTACCGGAGTCCTGCTAGCCCAGTTGCTACAGCCCGGATTCACTCGCTGATGACCGACACGTTCGTTGCTGGGTCATGTATGCCTGTCCTTGTAAGTTAGTGCCACTTTGGGTTCACGACTAGCCATGTTAGCCCGGGCTCCTTGTCATATGGATGCTAGCGACACTATCATATACGTGTGCCAAAAGGCGCAAACGGTCCCGGGCCTGGTAAGGCGACACCCGTGGGAATACCGTGCGTGAGGCCACAAAGTGATATGAGGTGTTACATGCTAGATCGGTGTGCCATTGAGTCGGGGTCCTGACAAGGGATTACAACGGGGTGCGGGAGAGTGGACCGCATAAAAGAGATGAGGATTGTGATGATGATGAAGACGATCACCGCGGTGATGATTTCCCTCCGGATGGCACTCCGGCTCCACCGAGAGAGAGGAGGAGAGGTTCTCCCCCTTGTGCTTCCTCCTCCATGGCGTCCCCCATGGATGGGGAGAGGTTCTCCCTCTGGTCTTGGCCTTCATGGCGATGATGGCCCCTCCGGGATCCTCCTCCATGGCCTCCGGTGATGATCACCCCCTCCGACAGGGTGCCAGAGAGGGCCTAGATTGATTTCTCGTGGCTATAGAGGCTTGCAACGGCAGAACTCCCGATCTAGGTTTCTTTCTGGAAGTTTGGTTATTTATAGGAGGGTTTGGCGTCAAGAACAAGTTAAGGGGACCCACGAGGAGTCCACGAGGCACAGGGGCGCGTCCCCACCCTCATGGGCCCCACGGGACTCCTCTCCGATAACTTTTTGTTCCAGCATTTTTTATATTTTCCAGAAAAAAATCTCCATTGATTTTCGGCGCATTTCGAGAACTTTTATTTTTGCACAAAAACAACACCACGGTAGTTCTGCTGAAAATAGCGTCAGTCCGGGTTAGTTATAACCAAATCATACCAAAAGCATGTAAAAATATTATAAACATGACATGAATACTTCATAAATTATAGATACGTTGGAGACGTATCAGTGGTGTAAAAAAACTGTCAAAAAAGGTGCAAAACGTTTGCGATGACGGATGCATCATACACGGTTCAGATTTTGGTTGCATGTGCGATGCAGGGCATACTGTTCAGTTCAATTAACTGTTTGCGATGAGGAGGAACAAAAGAAACGAGCTGCCAGATGAAGGCATGTGCGATGTAGAGCATACGGTTCACTCAGATGAACTGTTTGTGATGAGGCGGAACAACAGAAACGAGCAGCCATATGAAGGTGTGTGCGATATACGGCATATAGTTCACTCAGATGAACTATTTGCGTTGAGCCAAGAGAACAGAAATGGTTCAACTTAGCAAGATGTGTGTTATACGCGGCAAACAAGTCTGTAATCGGAAATGTGTGGGAAGACCGATAACAACACAAACGATCCTTGTTGACAAGCTGTGTGTGTTGTGAGCAAACGATTGCTGGTATACAATTGTCAGTGATTGATGAAATCATCACCGATGGGTTCCATTGTTTAGTCCGTGTGCAATGTGATTTGCTCTGTCTACAGCGCATCAACATATATACTTAAAAAGACAGCATTGCATCACCAAATTAAGCATACAGTTACACAAGTGACTACACACACCAAAGTAAGCAATTACATGCCCAGTAAACTAAGAGAAACGAGGATCTAATCATCTACTTCTTGTTGCAACGACGCTTGCCATTGCTCTACTTCCGGCCGGATCCTTGGCCTTTTTGGGGAAGGAGGCACTTCCTCATGTCATCGATCCGCCTATACATGTCGTAGCTCGTGTACGCCTCCTTGGCCGCGTACACGACGTGAGCTTTGTCGAGTTTCTCCATGCAGGCCGAGTGCCAAGCACGCATGCCCTTGTTGCAGGAATCCTTCATGTCTCTATAGCAGGGGTCAATGATGGCCTCAGCGAGGTGAACTAGTGAGTCCCTCTCATGCTCCTTGCCACCGCTGATCTTGTATTGGCCCTGGATGTCGATAAGATTCTGGCAGGCGATGCCCGAATTCTTGAGCACCTTGACATCGTTGGTGATGTCCACCGTAGCGAACATGTGGTGGGAGATGTTGACAAACCTGGGGAAATGCTCGCAAGGCCTTGTGGCCAGGCAATAGTGGTAGACGAGGACGTGGTTGCGCACACACATATGGGCGACGGAGAGCTTGGGATGAGACCCGGCACGAGTGCGGGTGCACTCGAGGATGAACCTGACCACCTTGTACTTCTCCTCGGCAAGTAACAACTCCATGATGTGGATGGAGTGCTCTACCCAGACCGGGTTGTTGGTGTACACCACTGAGAGCTCTGTGAACCTTCGGTGGGTGTCCACCATGACATGCATGGCGAACCGCTACTCGTTGTCAGCAGCCGCTCAGAGCGCCATTGGAGCCGCGCAGGATACCCTCAAAGAACTTGTCGTGGTTGGTGTGCTTCTTGCAATGGTGGGGCACGATCGAAAGGTTGAAGAGACACAAGAGGCTTAAATGGCCGATGTAACAAATGGGGGCCAGCTGTCCTATAATCGTCATGTCTTGTCACGACGTTCATAGCGGAGGATTCTAGTGTATGCTTGACAACACCGCACCGCATGCGTTTTGTTTGACCATGCGTGGGCTCGAAGAGGCGCCAAATGTATCGTCGGTGAGCCTGTTCCCGTGCTACCACACAGTTTACTGGTCAAGCTTCCCGCACGGCTAGTTTGGCCACGCGTCGGCTAGAAGAGGGACAATTCGTGGGCGTTTATTGGCAAAAAGCTTTGTAAAAACAAAGTGTGTGGAATGACTTCTGTCATAAGTTTACCGTGGGTGATGAGGTCAAAGTTACACAGAAGGGTGATGATGGACACTCGAGTGCGATAATTAATTCTGTGCTCTACAGGGCACATGGTGGAAGAAACCAACTGTGTGCAATAATGTCGAAGATCATAGTTGAGTTAACTATACAGATCGTGTGATGTGAGATCGACAAGGTAAACAGATTCGAGAATGGTTAATAAAAGCTAAGACCATTGCATATTAAGTTCAAAATAGTGCTACCAATATACGAGTCTCATACGATGCCATTTCAATGATTGTACCACAAAAGCTCGAAATATTACAAGGTTCAAATTCTAGAGTTATATGGCTCAAATTCAAAGATTATAAGGTTCAAACTGATATTAGAATGAAATTCAGCTCATTAGCTGCAAACGCTCGCACTGATCCGCTGGACATGGATATCAGAGAGGTTCAAACTAATATTACCACTTTTAAGTCTGGTTTCGAAACCTCACAATTTTTGCAGAGGGGTCAGCCACTGAGAAGTTATGTATGGGGTTGACACGATGAATTCCGACTACTTTGTCATCTGAAGTTCCAAAATGAAATTCAGCATTTTTGGAGCCTATTCCATTCTACCACAGGCACCGGCGCTGATCAACAAACCATTCATTTTTGCAAAATAAATGTAGGGCAAACTTCATTACCTTCAGCACCCTTGCTCTGACAACAAAGAACCTGGCAAATATAATCTCCGGTAAGGTCCCTCGGTAGGAGTTCAAAGTAATTTCTGAGAGATGCAGATCTAGGCATTTGACATGATTGTTATATTACATCACATTATCCACCACTAGGCCTCATCTTATCTGCAAAAGAGGAAAACGTGTTAGTGCCTACATGCAGTTTTGAATTGCCTAAAAAAATGCAGTTTTGAACACTATTACAAGCCTATTTGGTTTGCAGGATTTGTAAAATGCACTAACATGCCATCTTCGATCTGACATGATTAACATGGGCACTAACATGCCATCTTCGACCTTCACAAGAGTTTGGAGTGGATGAAAAGTACCCTAAGAAAACTAGTACAGATGAATCCAAAGGAGAAATGCATATGGATTGTAACCATATGGATCAAGCAACCAATATGGGGGGGCATGTATGTACTGAAATCCTCCAAAAGAATCCTTCAGAAATCATAGTACATTTTCATTGTAAACTTGGACAAAGGTGTCACAAATTTAACTCCCTTATGCTTAACATTTAACAAGAAAGGAACATGACCTCGATACATAGCTTCTCCAAGCACGGAATGCATCTCAAGAAACTGACAACTTGCTCCAGGTTGGGGCTGATAGATCTAGTGCCAAGACCTTCACTGTGCGTAGTTTTGGAGTCAAGCTTGTCAGAATCATTTTCTGAATGACAAACGAACAAACATCTTCAAAATTAGAAATAATGTTAATTTGTAGAAGGAGAGGTAGAAGGCGGCTGTTGTACCGGAACGGGTGTGGATCCAATAACAAGTTCAGAGTATTTGTGAGGTGAGTAGCCCAGCACTGTCAATTTCGGCGCAGAAATGACATTGATTCTTGTTGGACCTACTTGATCAAGTACAAGTAATCTCTCAAGTGTAGGTGTGTCCTTAATGACCATACTGTGGTACACATCTTGTGATGTCTTCCTACCGAACCAGCAACACACATAAATAGTCCGGAGAGTCATGGAGATGATGTGGAATGTACTCAACCCATTGATTGCCTGAAGAGGAACTCGAGTGTAGTACAGTCACGGAGCAAGCGCTCCATGTGACCGTTTGAGAGGTAGATGGTGACGAGCTCAAGGTGCTTCAGTCGTGGAGAATAAGAGCGGGCGCGTCATTAAGGGGGGATGGCAGTTCCTGAACTTGGCAACGCGCAGCGTGGGCGCGAGGCAGAGCGCGGATGTTGGCAGCGAGCGCATATGCCCATCATCAAAAGTGAGCTCCTCGAGCTGATCTAGGGCGGGGGATTGGAACTAGTCGTCAAGCTTGGCTCGGTCCCTCCCGTTGGAACGAAACTTGCCCATTCTAAGGCCTCTGGTTGGGCCAAAGTGACTGCCGAGGATCTTGGAGAACGCATCCAAGCTTTTGCGATAGCCATGGGAGAGCTCGTTGGTGTCGATGAGGTCGAGAGGGGTGGAGTTCCATAGTGGGCGCCACCGCCAGGAAAGGACGGTTGTACGTGCCCTATATTTGATTTGGAGGAGGGAGATGATGACTGCCAACATATCATCGGGGAGGCTGCTGATGAAGTCTAGGCCTGCTGGAGTCACTTGCGGTTCTAGCTCGCCTCACCTCCGCTTGTTGGCAGCCCCGTTCTCCACCTCCAGAGTCTCCTTGTCAGCGGCGCTTTCTGATAGAAATGGGAGTAGAGGGAATATTTAGTTAAAACATGGCAATAGAAAAGTGTATTGGTAACTAGAACTTATTAGGTAGGAATATAGTAAGAAAAGAGAATAACAATTGGTTGCTTAAATACTACACAATTCATTTGACATTCCTGGGTAAGTCAACATGCAGATAGTTGAAAAGAAAACTTACTTCAAACAAAGTCTGGACGGATGATTTTTGTCGGGGAAGTAGCATATATCTCATGACCAGGCCCTTTTATGTGCAGTGCAATTTTAGAGCCAGCTTTCAGTACATAAAACTTAGAAATTTCTTTCCAAAAGCCAGTGCCAAAATAGGAGTCACCATGTTCATCAAGTCTTACAGTAGCAATGATTGTAAATCCATGGTTTGTGTGCAGTATGACATCCGTGCAGTCTTGATCTATGTAAAGGGAAAGATTGTGCACTACATAATCTTTTGCATAGCAAGGGATGCACTGTAGAAAATGGTAGGATTGTTAAAGAAAATATGGTAACATGCAAATATGGGCCCAAATTGAAAGAACTGTACAACAGTTGAAATCGAAGGACAAAAATCTATAATTAAACAAATAGGGTAAACATTATGTCATGGAAATATGAGAGTAATCGAAAGAACAATACATCATTAATTTGCCTAATATAGAAAGAAGAGGGGGTAATCCCCTTTGACGTATATGGTGCATGTGGCACCTTTTATCCAAATGTAGCAATATTTAGAATATGTTCAGGAAAGTAGGCCATGCCAACCGATTTATGGTGAGATTTAACATACCGCGCACATCCTCAAGTCATCTGGTACGTTGAGATGGAATCTCTGGCGGAGATCGCAAAGTCCTGATGTGTCGGCGCACTGTACACTCTATGAATGAAAGAAAACCCTCAAATCAGCTTGAATAAAAATGAATTCACGATGATTTCCGTAGGGTGATGAAAGGAGGCAGATGAACTGGGATAAGAGATGAGAAAATATCTCATTAAATTAGTTACCTTGTCGTCCATGAGAAAGAACCCTTAGTATGCAGATTCCCCAACCGAGCGGAGCTGGGTCGACCGCGAGCAGCGTCGAGAAATTCGATGGCGATAGGCGGCGGCAAGCGGAAGTGGAGAAATGTGGTGGGGTTTGCCGGCAGCCTGGCGGTAGGCGTTGAGCTAGGTGGTTACCGCCACGATAGGCGGTGCCATGCATAGACGCGGAGGAGCTTGTGCAGGTGTGAATGGGGACCGGAGGTAGGGTGTGGCAGGCGGGGGAGAGGGTTTTTGTGACGTGGGGATGGTGAGGGTTTTCTTTTTTCCTTTTTGAATTGGGTGGTGAGGGTTTTCTGTCCCACAAAGAATTTTGGAGGCAACGGTTTGCTAGAACCAACCACGTGTGATTGATGCAACAGGCAAAACGAAAGCCATTGCACGCGGTTCCAATTTTGGGAACCGTGTGTGATTGACATACTACCTCTGTCCTGGTTTATTTGTCCCCTTTGTAATTTGTACCAAATTTCGACCAAATATTTAACTAAGAAATGTTTTGTCACGGCACAAAAAATTATATCATTGAATACTATGTTCAAATACGCATCCATATAATTTTAGCTGACCTGGACTAACATTTTGTCAGTTAAATCATTGGTCAACATTTAACACAAATTACAAAGGGGACCAATAAACGAGGACGGAGGTAGATTCCATCAACCAAACTAATTGCATATATATCCCACAGTTAGACATAAGTAAACACAGGTTAAACATACTCAGACGTAGATAATAAGCGTACACGTACACAAGCATAGTTCAACCGTCATTAAGCATGCTCAAGCTTACATAGTTCGATCCCACATCTCATCTAACATGCTGGCACGATCATGAAGCTTCTCTAGGTACTCGGTGTATGCGCCATGCGCCACCCTTCGAGAATACTTCTGCTTGAAGGAGCCAACGGCCCTTCCTCTTGCATGCGTGAGAACACTTTGATACGCATCATGAAGCTTGTGGTTACAAAATGGGCATCGATAGTCGCCGTCCCAGGTCCTAATACGCCTGTTATGCATTCCCGCATAAAGCTCCCTCAGGATTAGCTTCTTGTACCTCCTCTGGACATCTTCATCCTTGCTCTCCACATTGTCAAACAACACCTATAGAAATATTAAAAAAATGTGGCGTCAAATTAATGGTTACAAACTAATCTCTAGCAAACATTTGGCAGTTGCCAAAAACTGGCATGAAATCAACGATTACATGCCATGAAGTAGGATTAGGAATTTATGGCTATTTATTTATACATATCCAGAGATTATGTGTAACGCCCCAGATTTGATGCGCCAGGTGTATGCCAGTTATTTGCCATCGTTTCCATGTCATTTGCTTGTGTGTTGCAATTTATCATGTCATCATGTGCATCTCATTTCGCATTCGTGTTCGTCTCATGCATCCGAGCATTTTCCCCGTTGTCAGTTTTGCAATCTGGCACTCCTATGTTCCCCCGGCGTCCCCCTGTTGTCTCTCGTTGTGAGCGGGTGTTAAACATTCTCGGAATGGACCGAGGTTTGTCAAGCGGCCTTGGTACACCACCGGTAGACCGCCTGTCAAGTTTCGTGCCATTTGGAGTCCGTTTGATACTCCAACAGTTAACCGGGTAACCGTAAAACCCCCTTTTCTCTTGCAGCCCAGCAATCCTCCAAATCAGCCCACTAACCTATCAAACTTCCCTCCATGCTCTCGGTCGTTCGATCACGATCGTGTGGGCAAAAACCGCACTCCATTTGGAGTCTCCTAGCTCCCTCTACCTATAAATATGTGCCCCTCCCCGAATTCTCGCGCAGACCAAACCCTAACCTAGTCCCTCTCCGCCGCTGGACAAAACCCCCACCGACGGACATGTCCGCCTCCGCCTCTGCAGCCAATCCGGAGCCGCCATGTCACCCACAGCCGCCCCACTTCGCCGCCGGGCCCGTGAAGCCCAGATCGGACCCGCCCCGGGCCGCGCCGGGCCCGAGGGAGCCCGCAACCTCGCCGCCGGCATCCCGCCCCGCGCCGGAGTGCCGCCTCCCGTCGCCTCTCTGCCTCCGCCAGGCCTCGCCCCGACCTCCCCTGCCGCGGCCGACCTCCTCCTCACCGGGGACGTCGCGCCCGCGTCGCCGGTTTCCGGATCCGCGCCGCCCGGAGCTCGCCGGAGCCGCGCCGCCCCTCGCCGGAGTCCACTCCGGCCAGATCCGCCGCGGGTGGACGAGATCCACCGGGTTCCCGATCCAAACGCGCCAGCGCCCCCGTCCCGGATCCCGCTGTCCCGCGTTGACTTTTCGGAGGGTATATTTTCGTCTATGTCCCTGTTTCAGCAACATTTTCATGCCCTGTTCAACGCATCATAACTTGTTGCATACTGCTTCGTTGTGTGCGTGCTATATATCAAAATGTTCATCATGAGATGCTCTTCATTTAATTCCATTGTGACATGTTTGTTTGAGGCCATCTTGATGCCCTAATCATCGTCGCAAGAGTGCTATATGATGTTAACCTGCTGAAACTGTTATAACTTGGTGAATTGTCATTTTTGTTGCATTTGATGTGTGCATCCTATGAGTATGAGCTCTACATGTGTTTTGTACTACATCATGCCATCTTCACAGTGGTTCCATTCATGTATTTTTGTGACTCCTGTACTGAGTGCATCAAGCTTGTTAAGTAGGGTACTTGCTGTTGCTGTTTTGCTTGTCTGAATCTGTTATTTTGTGATGCTATGTAAACCTGCTGCTACAAGTCATTCTATGCATAATCTGGAGATGTTCACTAAGGATGTTTTGTTATACATGCCATGCCCTACCCATTCATGCCCCTGGTTGCATTTATAGCTTGCTGTAACATGTTGTTATCTTGCTCAAAACTTGCTAAATAATGTTGCTGTCAGCCTGTTAACATTAAGTTCAATGTTGCGATGATTGTTGTTAGTGATCCAAGCATGCTATAAACTTGCTCTTGCCATGCTTAGCGTCATAAACATGTATTCTTACTGTTTGTCACCTTGTAATGCCATGAATTGCTCTGTGGTGAGTGGTTCAAGCTTACCAGCATGCCTACTTATTGTTGTTCCTGCCATGTTTGAATGTGTCATATTATTTGCCATGTTTACATGGGTGCCATCATATCTTATGTTCCTTTTTGGCTCATGGTCAGTAAGGGACTTTTGTTCTATGCAATTAGTAGATTCATTCCATGCCTTTGGTTGCCATGATAAGTTCCTGTAGCATGTTGTTTGATAGATCTAAACATTGCAACCTGATGTTATTTCTGCTAAGTCTGAAACTGTTATTATTTGCAATCTTGCCATGTCCTTTTGAGCATGTTCTACTGATTTCTGGAGTAAGCTCAGTGTTCATTTTTTGTCATGCTTTATCTGTACTTCATGCCCATGCCTTTTGTTATTATGTTGAGATGTTATAGCATATTGTTTTGATGCTTGCTAGATGCCTAGTTGCTGTTTTGGACAGCTTGTCCTTTAAACTTGAATAGTGTATGTGTTGCACCGTTGCTCCATTTTGAGTGTGCTCTATATGAAACTTGCTTGATTTTGCATGAATTTTCATATTATCTTGTTGCATCCTTGTTTTGAGGTGTTTGCTTGATGTTTGGATGCATTTTTCATCAATGCCATGTTTAACTTGTTTTGCTCATATCTTCTAGGCCGTAGCTCCGAACCAAATGAACTTTATATGTAACTTGACTAGAATTTTGTGTAGATCCTCTTGGTGCATCTTATCTTGCTGTTAAACAACTTAAACTTAATGTTTGTTCAGATCTGTACCAACTTTGAAACTTGCATTTGAGGACCTACCGGATTTGTTACATGTTGTTTCCGGCCTCATTTAAACTTGCCTTGATGTGTTGCTCTTGTTTGCATCATCTCTTGCCATGAGTAGCCCCATGTAGCTTTGTCATGCATCATGCTTGTTGTGCATCATGTCTTTTCTATGTGTGGTGTGTTTACCGTGTTGTGTGCTTCTTCTCGATAGTTCCCGTTTCGTTGCGATCGTGAGGATTCGTTCGTCTATGCTCGGTTCTTCTTCATGGCTTCATCTTCTTCATGGACTTGTTCTTCTTCCTTGCGGGATTTCAGGCAAGATGACCGCTACCCTGGATCTCACTACTATCATTGCTATGCTAGTTGCTTCGTTCTATCGCTTTGCTGCGCTTCCTATCATTTGCTCTTCAAGCCTCCCAAATTGCCATGTCAGCCTCTAACCTTGTCCCCCTTCCTAGCAAACCATTGCTTGGCTATGTTACCGCTTTTGCTCAGCCCCTCTTATAGCATTGCTAGTTGCAGGTGAAGTTGAAGATTGCTCCATGGTGGACAGGATTATGTTGGGATATCACAATATCTCTTATTTAATTAATGCATCTATATACTTGGTAAAGGGTGGAAGGCTCGGCCTTATGCCTGGTGTTTTGTTCCACTCTTGCCGCCCTAGTTTCCATCATACTGGTGTTATGTTCTCGGATTTTGCGTTCCTTACGCGGTTGGGTGATTTATGGGACCCCCTTGACAGTTTGCTTTGAATAAAACTCCTCCAGCAAGGCCCAACCTTGGTTTTACCATTTGCCTCACCACCACCTATACCTTTCCTTGGGTCGGCCAACCCGAGGGTCATCTTTACTTTAGCCCCCCCGGGCCAGTGCTCCTTTGAGTGTTGGTCCAAAACGGGCAGATTGCGGGGCCACCTCGGGGCAACTCGAGGGTTGGTTTTACTCGTAGGCTGACCTATCCGGTGTGCCCTGAGAACGAGATATGTGCAGCTCCTATCAGGATTTGTCGGCACATCGGGCGGCTTTGCTGGTCTTGTTTTACCATTGTCGAAATGTCTTGTAAACCGGGATTCCGAGACTGATCGGGTCTTCCTGCGAGAAGGTATATCCTTTGTTGATCGCGAGAGCTTATCATGGGCTAAGTTGGGACACCCCTGTAGGGTATAAACTTTCTAAAGCCGTGCCCGCGGTTATGTGGCAAATGGGAATTTGTTAATGTCCGGTTGTAGATAACTTGACACCAGATCCGAATTAAAACGCATCAACCGAGTGTGTAGTCGTGATGGTCTCTTCTCGGCGGAGTCCGGGAAGTGAACATGGTTTCTGTGTTATGTTTGACGTAAGTAGGAGCTCAGGATCACCTCTTGATCATTACTAGTTGACAACCATTCCGTTTGATCTCTCCTCGCTCTGATTTGCGTATGTTAGCCACCATATATGCTTAGTCGCTGCTGCAACCTCACCACTTTACCCCTTCCTTACCCATTAAGCTTTGCTAGTCTTGATACCCATGGTTATGGGATTGCTGAGTCCTTGTGGCTCACAGATTACTACAACAACAGTTGCAGGTACAGGTTTTGCGATGATCATGACGCGAGAGCGATGTTTGCTTGTTTTGGAGTCCTTATTCTGCTTCTTCTTCGATTAGGGGATAGGTTCCAAGTCGGCAGCCTGGGCTAGCAGGGTGGATGTCGTTTGAGTTTCTGTTTGTGTTTCATCCGTAGTTGGATGGTGCTCTTATGTAAGATAATGTTGTATTCGTGTGACATTGTATGCCTTTGGTATGTATCCCCATCTATTATGTAATGTTGATGTAATGATATCCACCTTGTAAAAGCATTTCAATATGCGGTTCTATCCTTAGTGGGACCTTCGAGTCTCTTTAGGATAGTATCGCATATTGGGCGTGACAAGTTGGTATCAGAGCCTTGACCAACCCTAGGAGCCCCCTTGATTGATTGTGTAGTTTGGCCGTTGTTGAGTCTAGAAGAAAACTGATTTCTGAGTCTAGTTATATCGGAGAGTAGGAATTCTTTTTACACCTCAGTCCCTTCGTTGCTCTGGTAAGGAATCTTGACGTAGTTGTTTTGAATTACTCCTCTTCCTATTCAAAATTTTCTTTAGGTTCACGTAGTTGGTTTTGCGATGGTTGGCTCTCAGCTCTTTTCATCCGGTGCATTTCTCGTCAAGTTGACTCGAGCCTCTTCATCATTGTCAAGTTCAATCCTCAGTTGTTTTCTTTTCCCACCCGCCCTCCCTTTTTCTTCTCGAAGCCGGAGTCCGTAATCGAGTATCCATCAATGACTTCAACCGGTATTTTCTCTTCAAGATATTCGTCGGTTTCCCCCTTCCAAATTGCCTTTGTTTTTCCCGCCCTCCCATCCTCTTCTTCCCAGAGTCTGAGTCTGTTTCGAGCATCAATTTCATTCATACGGAGAATCTTCAGTCTTCCCTCAATTATTTCAACCGGTGAATTCTCGTCTCGTTTGACATTCTTCATCTCTTTTTCTTCTCCGGTGGACCCAGTTCAAGTTTTTTTTGGGTTGATCACA
Organism: Triticum timopheevii; assembly: GCA_963921465.1. Lineage (NCBI taxonomy): Eukaryota > Viridiplantae > Streptophyta > Magnoliopsida > Poales > Poaceae > Triticum > Triticum timopheevii. Next base: position 380,917,441 of record OY997272.1, on the reverse strand, counting down.
TTCTTTTCCTTGGATCAAGTGTTCTCCTTGCTCGTTCGCCTCTCGCCAGTTTATCCTTCCGGAGTGCTCAAGACATATCAGGAGATTCGTCTGTGTTCCAATTAATTCAAGGTTGTCACCTCATTCAAATATTTTAAATTGTTCCGGTGCATCATCTATCTCTTCACCATCCCTTCCCAACGGTGTTTTTCTCTTTAGTGGGCCCTAACCCACAGGTCTTTTCCCAGGATCTTACCTGACTCTTCTAATTTCCCGGTGCTATTCTCAAATCCTTTTCAAAGTTTGATGTAAGTATGGATTTCATCAGTCAGATCTTTTCCAAGATCAATTTCAAATCATTTTCATTGTTGCCTCAACCTCTTCGCTTTTCATTCTCCCGGAGTATCTCAGTAATTTTGGTGTTGTTTCTCGTTGTCATTCTTAACATTTGAAGATCGAAGAAGAATTTTTCCTCTAAATTTTGTCCGTTCTCCTGAAGATTCGTGGTTCTAGCTTCATGTTATCCTCTCGAATGATTCCATTTGTCAGATATTCCTTTTCTCACCCATCCGGAGTATGTCAGGAGTTGATTTCTATTTCTTTTCACCGGAGGCCATCATTCCAGAAGAATTCTTCGTCCTCACATTTCAGCTACCGTTATCCAATTATCCCGGTGCTTCATTCAAGTGTTCTTTAATCAGCTCATTATCTCTTTGTTCTTTTGCATCTAAATACCCTCTAGCATATTGGTTCTTCTAATTCTTCCCGGTGATTCAGTCTCTTTCATTAGTCATTTTCCGAATTCTAACGGTGGTTCTTTAAGATTCTTTTCTTTGGTTATCACATTAATCCATTCGTTCTTTTCAATACTACTGGTGATTCATGAAGACTTTCTCAAATTTGCGCTATACCCCCCTTAATCCTTTTCAAGAAGAATAAGTAGTATGCTAAATCCATTGCTTGTCATCAATCTAAGTTGATGAAGGGTAAGCATACAATAAATCTTATTCTTATTTCCTCCAAGTGATTAATCCCTTCCTTCAGAGTTTGTTCTTGTTGAATAAATTCTAGTTCCAAGTGTTTTCATCTTTTCTTTTCGAGAGTTCAAATTTCCTCGGCCATTTCGTCGGAACCCCCATCTAAAACATCGCAAGGCTCATCTTATTCTTTCATCCTTCATTCTATCTCACCATCCTTTTGTCACCGGAGTTCTTCATGGTGGTTCTTCATGATTTAATTCATTCTTCAAGAGTCCATAAAGATTTTGTTGGAGGAATTCAAGTATCTTTTCTTCTTGCGTCTCGAAGTGCAAATAATTCTCCGTATTCTTTTGAAGTGGAGTTTTGCATTTCTTCGCTCTTCTAAGCTATCCAATCATTTCCGTTTGTGGCCGGTTATCACCTTATGATCTTGAGATGTTACCTATAAGACCACAACAAGCTTATTCTTTTCGTTGTTGATTTTCTCAACAACCCCGTTTAAACCTTCCTTCTAAGGTTGCTTTCCAGCTCATTCGTGGTAGAAGATGCCATCTTCTTCTCCATTCTTTTCTTTCAATTTTTTTTCAGTTCTTCCGGAGGCATTGTGTTGTTCCTCTCGTCAACTATCGTTCCATTCTGTCAATCTCAGTTCCAACTTTTTCCATGTTCAGCCGGAGTGCTGCCTAAATCCCTTTAGTCTTATTCGTTTCTTATCTCGTTCTAACCGGAGTGGTTTCATAGTCTATCTGATTCCGTGAGTTTTCGATTCTCGTCGTTCCTCTCTTCTTCTCGAGTGCTCTCGATTTTTTGCTTCTTCTCTTGAGTTCTTGCTTCACCTCTTCCTCTTTCTCTTCCGTCTCGGTCCTAAGATCTCGGGACGAGATCTCTTGTTAGTGGAGGAGTGTTGTAACGCCCCGGATTCGATGTGCCAGGTGTATGCCAGTTATTCACCATCGTTGCCATGTCATTTGCTTGCATGTTGCATTTTATCATGTCATCATGTGCATCTCATTTCGCATTCGTGTTCGTCTCATGCATCCGAGCATTTTCCCCGTTGTCCGTTTTGCAATCCGGCACTCCTATGTTCCCCCGGCGTCCCCCTGTTGTCTCTCATTGTGAGCGGGTGTTAAACATTCTTGGAATGGACCGAGGTTTGTCAAGCGGCCTTGGTACACCACCGGTAGACCGCCTGTCATGTTTCGTGCCATTTGGAGTCCGTTTGATACTCCAACGGTTAACCGGGTAACCGTAAAACCCCCTTTTCTCTTGCAGCCCAGAAACCCTCCAAATCAGCCCACTAACCCAGCAAATTTCTCTCCATGCTCTCGGTCGTTCGATCACGATCGTGTGGGCGAAAACCGCACTCCATTTGGAGTCTCCTAGCTCCCTCTATCTATAAATATGTGCCCCTCCCCGAATTCTCGCGCAGACCAAACCCTAACCTAGTCCCTCTCCGCCGCCGGACAAAACCCCCACCGACGGACATGTCCGCCTCCGCCTCCGCAGCCAATCCGGCGCCAGCACGTCACCCACAGCCGCCCTACTTTGCCGCCGGGCCCGTGAAGCCCAGATCGGACCCGCCCCGGGCCGCGCCGGGCCCGAGGGAGCCTGGAACCTCGTCGCCGGCATCCCGCCCTGCGCCGGAGCGCCGCCTCCCATTGCCTCTCCGCCTCCGCCGGGCCTCGCCCCGACCTCCCCTGCCGCGGCCGACCTCCTCCTCACCGGGGACATCGCGCCCGCGTCGCCGGTTTCCGGATCCGCGCCGCCCGGAGCTCGCCGGAGCCGCGCCGCCCCTCGCCGGAGTCCACTCCGGCCAGATCCGCCGCGGGTGAACGAGATCCACTGGGTTCCCGATCCAAACGTGCCCGCGCCCCCGTCCCGGATCCCACCGTCCCGCGTTGACTTTTCGGAGGGTATATTTTCGTCCAAGTCCCTGTCTCAGCAACATTTTCATGCCCTGTTCAACGCTTCATAACTTGTTGCATACTGCTCCGTTTTGTGCGTGCTATATATTAAAATGTTCACCATGAGATGCTCTTCATTTCATTCCATTGTGCCATGTTTTTTTAGGCCGTCTTGATGCCCTAATCATCATTGCAAGAGTGCTATATGATGTTAACCTACTGAAACTGTTATAACTTGGTGAATTGTCATTTTTGTTGCATTTGATGTGTGCATCCTATGAGTATGAGCTCTACATGTGTTTTGTACTACATCATTGTGACACCCTCGATTCAATCGTACACTAATCATACACGCAAAGGTGTACGATCAAGATCAAGGACTCACGGGAAGATATCACAACACAACTCTAGACATAAATAAAATAATACAAGCTTTATATTACAAGCCAGGGGCCTCGAGGGCTCGAATACATAAGCTCGAATACACAAGAGTCAGCGGAAGCAACAATATCTGAGTACAGACATGAGTTAGACAAGTTTTCCTTAAGAACGCTAGCACAAAAGCAACATCGATCGAAAAGGCAAGGCCTCCTGCCTGGGAGCCTCCTAACTACTCCTGGTCGTCGCGGTCTTCATGAGGTAGTAGGCACCCTCGTGGTAGTAGTAGTCTTCGTCAAAGGTGGCGTCTGGATCCTGGGCTCCGACATCTGGTTGCATCAACCGGAAAGAAGAAGAAAGGGGGAAAAGGGGGATCAAAGCAACCGTGAGTACTCATCCAAAGTACTCGCAAGCAAGGATCTACACTACATATGCAACATTATCAAAGAGGGGCTGTATATGTGGACTGGGCTGCGGAAATGCCAGAATAGAGAGAGGGCCTAGTCCTATCGAAGACTAGCATCTTCTGGAAAACCACCATCTTGCAGCAAACAGGAGGGGGTAGAGTAGCATAATGTAAAGTAGTAGTAGTGTTATCAACCTCGGCCGGAGATCCTTTCTCGACTCCCTGCGAGAAAGAAATCCCAGAGCCATACTATCCAGTTATCATCACAATCCATTACTCATCACCATCCAGTTCTCATCACAAGTATCCAGTTCTAGTTGTATCGATCGGGATACAACTCCAAGTGTCCGTTACCGTAGGACAGGCTATCGATAGATGTTTTATTCCCTGCAGGGGTGCACCAACTTACCCACCACGCTCTCTTAACTCCGGCCGGACACACTTTCCTGGGTCATGCCCGGCCTCGGCCAAACAATACGCCGCAACCCGACCTAGGCTTAATAGAGAGGCCAGCACGCCGGACTAAACCTATGCCCCCAGGGGTCATGGGCCATCTCCCCGGGAACTCCTGCACGTTGTGTGGGCGGCCGGTGAGCAGACCTAGCTACGTCCTTCAACAAGGCAGGTGCTTGCGCAGTCCAACCCGGCGGGCGCCGCTCCGTCGCTGACGTCTAATAAGCTTCGGCTAATGTACACGACGCAGAACGCCCATACTATGCCCACGTGATGGTTAGTGCTATCAGGCCAGAGGCCCCTCAGATCAAATATCCAAATCGTAGTGGATTAGGAGCACGCGGTAACAAGCAGAGACTCACGAAAGATGTCACCCCGTTGCCCCGTCTCGAGGACTTGCGGCAAGGGCTAAGAATGCCCGGCCACGCCTCGTAATTATCTCTCGGGCACCTTCCAGGTCAACCCGACTCCACATCACTCGCAATTATGCTCGCGCGGGTACCCCTCAGGGCGGACCCGTCTTTAGTAACATGGTTCAGTGTAAGGTCATAGTAATCATAGTAACTGTGCGTCTAAACATCAAGGGTAAAACCCGAGGAATCACCCCCGGTGAACTCCACTCAATGTAATCATCAAGGTGAACGTAAGAGGAATCACCCTCGAAGTTCACACTTGAGGGGGTTGCACGACAAAGTCGTATCGGAAGTGGTTAAGGAGGAAATCACCCTCGATGACCACGACCGAATGACTACACTACAGGGTTAACATCAGAAGTGCTGAAGAGGTTCACCCTCGATACTCGATAGTAACCCAGCAGTGTCGAGAAACTAATGGGAAAGTGATGTGCGGTGTCGGGGCCTGGTCTTCGTGATGTGCGGTGTCAGGGCCTGGTCTTCATCCCGTTGATCGGGTCTTCAATGATGAAGCAGGGGCAACAAGGACAAGGTGGGGGTCACTGATGGATCACTAACCAACCTATACTAAGCAGTTTAGGATAAGCAGGTAAGGTACAACAACAGATACAAAAGCAGGCTATGCATCAGAATAGGAGCAATCAATAACAGTAGCAAAATCTAATGCAAGCATAAGAGAATGGAATGGGCGATATCGGGATGATCAAAGGGGGGGGGGCTTGCCTGGTTGCTCTGGCAAGGAGGGGTCGTCGTCGACGTAGTCGATCACAGGGGCGTCATCGGTCTCGGGGTCTACCGGGGAGAAGAGGGGGAAGAAACAGTAAATATACAGCAGGCATAGCATCACAAAGCATAACATGGCAATAAGCTGTGCTGGGTGTGATCTAACGTATGGCTACACGACCTAGGAGAAGGGGGAATTCAACTAGGAATATTTTCCCGGTTCCGGACCTGTGTCAGACAGATGACCGGAGGGGGGAAAGTCCCGCGTTCAGATAGTTAGAGGTATCTGACAGGTAAACAGATCGCGTATTCGGATTTGTCACGTTTTTCTAAGCAACTTTCATGTAGAAAACATTTCCATCCGAGTTACGGTTTATTTTCTATGATTTTCTAAAGTTTTAAAGGTTTTCTGAAATTATTTAAATAACAAAATTAACAGAATAGGAATATGACGTCAGCATGACATGGAGATGACGTCAGCAGTCAACAGTCCGGTTGACTGGTCAAAGCTGACCAATGGGGGCACTGGGACCCACATGTCAGCCTCTGTTGGCTTAACAGTGGATTAACTAAACTAACAGGGTCAATTAGGGGAGTGGGCCCCTGGCGTCAGTGAGTGTTTTAGGTTAACTAATCATTTTTATTTATAAAACATTATTAGACTAATATAACAGAGGGGGGGCCCACATGTCAGTGGCTGGGGTTGCCCAGTCAGCATGTTGACTGGGTCAACCCAGTCAACGGGGCCCCCTGGACCCACTGGTCAGCGACCCAGGGGCGGGGCCCACCTAGCCACGCAGATGGCCGGCGCCGGAGTTGCTCCGGTGGCCTCCCGCGGCGGCGAGCTCGCCGGAGATGCTCGGAAAATCGCTACGGGCCACCGTTTCGCGCGGTTTTGCTTGCGTTCGAACGAGTAGATCGTCCCGCATCGATCTATTGTGATCCCAGGTGCGGGGGTGGCCGGAGTGAAGCTCAACGACGACCGCGGGCGGCGCCGGAATACGGGCATCTCCGAAACCTACGCTACGGGCTGCGTTCTAGCTAACAAATGGCGCTAGCGGGCTCTACGGACCTCCGGAAACTCGACGGAGGCCACGGCTTGGCTCGGAGATGGACAGGGTGAGTGCAACGAGCTCGCGGACGAGGCCGCATGCGGCAATGGCGACGGCGGCGCCGCGAGCCATCTACGATGCATGAGGGGGAACCGGAGGAAGGAGGAGGGTGCGGAGGCTTACGGCGCGGCACACGGAGGCCCTTGAGTGAACGGGAGCGCAGAGGGGAGGCGGAATCGATCGCGGCGGACGACGGCGACCGAGGTTGGGGAAAAGCTTGACCCGGCCGCTGCAGGGCACTCCAGCTCGTCCTGAAGCGCGGGGTCGACGAGGACGACGTAGAAGGAGCAAGGGACCCGGTGGCTCGACGAATGGTGGTCGGGGCCACGCCTACGGCGAGTCTTCGGCGGCGGTCTCGCTCGGGCGAGGGGGGGAGAGAGCGGCCGAGATGGAGAGGGGAGTGGGTGGAGGTAGGTGGGGGAAGGCAGGGCAAGTGGGAGGCGAGGGGGCCGAGGCGTCGGGGCGTGGAGGCCTTATCCTCCCCTCGACGCCGGCGAGGGGGTCCGGTGGCGACCGCGCCCTGTAGCGGCGCGCGACTGAGGAACAGGAAGGGGGCGCGGTGCGGGGAGTTGGGCCGGCTGGTTGAGGTGGGCCAAGGCCCATGGGGGGCACGGTGGCCAGCTGGGCCGGTCGGCCCAGTTGAGGGGGGGGGGCTTTTCCTTTTCCTTTTGTTTTTTTTCTTTATTTTTCCAGCAGCATTTTGCCTTTTCCTTTTAGCCCATTAGGACTTTGCAAAATTATGTCATTGGCCAAGATAATTTCAAGGAATTATTGTGCACTGCCACAAAAAGGTTGGGAGGCTTTTGGAATAGTTTGAACTTTTTATAAAGTAAAAAGCCATTTAAACTATTGTTTTAGCCACTGCTTTAATTGCTTTAGGCCATTCAAACACCTTGCAAAAATGTTGGTTCACCACCAATATTAACAAATGACTATTTGCCACAAGATGAACATTTTAGATCTCCTGTCTGACAAATTAAGAGTTTTGACTTTAGATTGTACTTGAATTTGAATCGGTGATTTGGAACAAGTGAAGATTAGCAACAGTAACAATGATGACAAGGCATCATTAGAAGGGGATTACTGTAGCATGATTCTCGGGGTGTTACAAATCTCCTCCACTACAAGAAATCTCGTCCCGAGATTTAAGAGGTGGAGTAAGGGAGAAAGACTCAGGAAAAACGGAGCTCAATACAAGAAAGATACCTGGGGGCTATCTCAGTGAACGTGGCATAGAGGCATCTCTCGAATTGAAATCCAAGAAAGTCATCGAGAGCAAGGTAAGAAGGTGCAATAAGAAGCTTCAACATGGTAGGCGATCATTCGTTGCCTGGAACAGAGGGTGAAAGGGGTTCAGAGCAATGGGAATAAGTATTGCGTGTGATACCAGAATAGATCGCCTCTCGGAAGGCGGCTCGGGATTCTCATAAGAAGCCAAGCATGAGAAATAACCTTAGAAACAAGGGTGTACAGGAGAGTCAAGTTCCGATCCTGTGGAACTTTGGGTAATGGGCCCACCATGTGGGTTAAAAGTAGAAAGGGGGGGTCGATAGCAAGGCATGTCAGATGATAGACTGTCAATTATGTTGTCAACAACGTTGGTACCTAGGGCGAGGGACGGAGAGAACTATTTTCCTGCTCGTTTGAACGAGGCGGACCAATAGGCAAAGTTCTCATCCATCGGTGGTTACCGGAATGTTACGAACATTAATAACAGGGTCGTACCGACTGATTTGTACCTCGAGGTGTTCACCACCAATATTAACAAATGACTATTTGCCACAAGATGAACATTTTAGATCTCCTGTCTGACAAATTAAGAGTTTTGACTTTAGATTGTACTTGAATTTGAATCGGTGATTTGGAACAAGTGAAGATTAGCAACAGTAACAATGATGATAAGGCATCATTAGAAGGGGATTACTGTAGCATGATTCTCGGGGTGTTAGAATCATGCCATCTTCACAGTGGTTCCATTCATGTATTTTTGTGACTCTTGTACTGAGTGCATCAAGCTTGTTAAGTAGGGTACTTGCTGTTGCTGTTTTCCTTGTCTGAATCTGTTATTTTGTGATGCTATGTAAACCTGCTGCTACAAGTCATTCTATGCATAATCTGGAGATGTTCACTAAGGATGTTTTGTTATACATGTCATGCTCTACCCACTCGTGCCCCTGGTTGCATTTATATCCTGCTGTAACATGTTGTTATCTTGCTCAAAACTTGCTAAATAATGTTGCTATCAGCCTGTTAACATTAAGTTCAATGTTGCCATGATTGTTGCAATTGATCCAAGCATGCTATGAACTTGCTCTTGCCATGCTTAGCGCCATAAACATGTATTCTTATTGTTTTTCACCTTGTCATGCCATGCATTGCTCTGTGGTGAGTGGTTCAAGCTCACCAACATGCCTACTTATTGTTGTTCCTGCCATGTTTGAATCTGTCATATTATTTGCCATGTTTACATGGGTGCCATCATATCTTCTGTTCCTTTTTGGCTCATGGTCAGTAAGGGACTTTCGTTCTATGCAATTAGTAGATTCATTGAATGCCTTTGGTTGCCATTATAAGTTCCTGTAGCATGTTGTTTGATAGCTCTAAACATTGCAACCTGATGTTATTTGTGCTAAGTCTGAAACTGTTATTATTTGCAATCTTGCCATGTCCTTTTGAGCATGTTCTAGTGATTTCTGGAGTTAGCTCGGTGTTCATGTTTTGCCATGCTTTACCTGTACTTCATGCCCATGCCTTTTGTTATTACGTTGAGGTGCTTTAGCATATAGTTCCCGTTTCGTTGCGATCGTGAGGATTCGTTCGTCTACGCTCGATTCGTCTTCGTGGCTTCATCTTCTTCATGGACTCGTTCTTCTTCCTTGCGGGATTTCAGGCAAGATGACCGCTACCCTGGATCTCACTACTATCATTGCTATGCTAGTTGCTTCGTTCTATCGCTTTGCTGTGCTTCCTATCATTTGCTCTTCAAGCCTCCCAAATTGCCATGTCAGCCTCTAACCTTGTCCCCCTTCCTAGCAAACCATTGCTTGGCTATGTTACAGCTTTTGCTCAGCCCCTCTTATCGCGTTGCTAGTTGCAGGTGAAGTTGAAGATTGCTCCATGGTGGACAGGATTATGTTGGGATATCACAATATCTCTTATTTAATTAATGCATCTATATACTTGGTAAAGGGTGGAAGGCTCGGCCTTATGCCTGGTGTTTTGTTCCACTCTTGCCGCCTTAGTTTCCGTCATACCAGTGTTATATTCCCGGATTTTGCGTTCCTTACGCGGTTGGGTGATTTATGGGACCCCCTTGACAGTTTGCTTTGAATAAAACTCCTCCAGCAAGGCCCAACCTTGGTTTTACCATTTGCCTCACCACCACCTATACCTTTCCCTTGGGTCGGCCAACCCGAGGGTCATCTTTATTTTAGCTCCCCCCCGGGCCAGTGCTCCTTCGAGTGTTGGTCTGAAATGGGCAGACTGCGGGGCCACCTCGGGGCAACTCGAGGGTTGGTTTTACTCCTAGGCTGACCTATCCGGTGTGCCCTGAGAACGAGATATGTGCAGCTCCTATCGGGATTTGTCAGCACATCGGGCAACTTTGCTGGTCTTGTTTTACCATTGTCGAAATGTCTTGTAAACCGGGATTCCGAGACTGATCAGGTCTTCCTGGGAGAAGATATATCCTTTGTTGATCGCGAGAGCTTATCATGGGCTAAGTTGGGACACCCCTGCAGGGTATAAACTTTCGAAAGCCGTGCCCGTGGTTATGTGGCAGATGGGAATTTGTTAATGTCCGGTTGTAGATAACTTGACACCAGATCCGAATTAAAACGCATCAACCGAGTGTGTAGCCGTGATGGTCTCTTCTCGGCGGAGTCCGGGATGTGAACACGGTTTCTGTGTTATGTTTGACATAAGTAGGAGCTCAGAATCACCTCTTGCTCATTACTAGTTAACGACCGTTCCGTTTGCTCTCTCCTCGCTCTGATTAGCGTATGTTAGCCACCATATATGCTTAGTCGCTGCTGCAACCTCACCACTTTACCCCTTCCTTACCCATTAAGCTTTGCTAGTCTAGATACCCGTGGTTATGGGATTCCTGAGTCCTCGTGGCTCATAGATTACTACAACAACAGTTGTAGGTACAGGTTTTGCGATGATCATGATGCGAGAGCGATGTTTGCTTGTTTCGGAGTCCTTTTTCTGCTTCTTCTTCGATCAGGGGATAGGTTCCAGGTCGGCAGCCTGGGCTAGCAGGGTGGCTGTCGTTTGAGTTTCTGTTTGTGTTTCATCCGTAGTCGGATGGTGCTCTTATGTAAGATAATGTTGTATTCGTGTGACATTGTATGCCTTTGGTATGTATCCCCATCTATTATGTAATGTTGATGTAATGATATCCACCTTGTAAAAGCGTTTCAATATGCGGTTCTATCCTTAGTGGGACCTTCGAGTCTCTTTAGGATAGTATCGCATATTGGGCATGACATTATGGTTCGATTTCTAAGGACATTCGTCTATGTACAAACCAATCTTGAAGAAAATAATGGCACAAACATATGTAGGTCATTCAAAATCAATTGTCAAGTCCTAGCTAGGAATTATTAGCACGGACACTAACCCTAGTCGGATTACTAGCAGAAATCATTTCCACAGATGAAACAACTAATCACTTAACACTTGTACCTTTCAAACAATCAATACACTACACGGATCTAACGAAACTTACTCAGATTTCATGGATTGGGAGAACATAACCATAGGATTTCTATTCCAAAAAGGGGGAGGCAGGAGTAACCAGAGAAACTCTGGGATCTATTTGACACATAAATGGGTCTAGATGACTAACCAGTTGTCCGTCGTCGTCGGAGTCGTCGCCGGAGTGGTCGTCCGAGTCATCGCCCGAGTCGTCACTAGAGTTAGTGTGGAACTCCACCTCCGGCTGTGGAATCTCGATGCCGTCGACAATGTCAGGGTGTAGTGATAACTCTCCGGCAGTGATGGCAACCTCTGTCTCCATCTCCACGCCGTGCTCTAGTGCTTTAGCAGCCCGGCGTCGCCACTCTCTCCGATGGGGCGCTTCGGCGGCATCCTCATACACTGACGGCTTTGATGACTGAGAGCGGCGTCGAGGACGCAAGCGGAGAGAGAGGATTGTGTGTGTGGCGAGGATGGGGGGTGCGGCCGCTCGGGTGCACCATTAATATGGTAGAGCTCTTAATATGGAGTAGTAGGAGAGAGGCGGGCCCGCTGGCTCGCCTCCCGGTGAGCCTGCGCACCGGACTACTAGCATGCCTACCATCATTTCACACAGCTACTAGCACGCCTCCCGATGATACTACACAGCGAGCACACCTCCGTCAATTCACACACCTGTACGCACGCCTCCTGGTCTGCCTGCACGACGGACTGCTCGCATGCGTCCCGTCAACTCACACCTGCTCGCACGGCACACGGGTCGCGTGGAGGCACGTATATAGTTTTTCTATTTGGATGATTAATGACGCCGCTTTATTGCTTAACCAAAGCATGGCATGTATCCATTGTTGATCTAATACTCACGGTTCGAATAAATAGTCCGTTTGGGATATTGTTTCTCAATTATTACTAATCTCCCGTTTGTAATTAGATAAAGATTACATCAAAACTGGTCCCAAATTTTACCCCAAAAAAGTACAATGCAACTTTGTATTGGTGTCCATATGACAACACAATAAGTTTCATGAACTTCAAATAAGTTTTGGATGTACTCGAATTTAAAAATCAAGATTCTCATTGTTTGAAGTTTGTTGCACGGGGAGTAAACATGCACCCAATGAGACACATGTGTTTTTGCAATCCATTTAGGTGCACTGTCACGTGTGCATGTAGCTCGAATTTGATTTTTGCACATTATACCCATAGAAAATCAATCAATTAATGTACTAAAATGTCTTAATGATCTTTGTTTTTTTGAAATTATAACGTCCCTCCTTTGGTAACATATATATGTTGACCGCGGGAAAATTAATTTAACATGCATCGTAGTTGCGGTGGATTCGCGGTGTGTGTGTGGGTGTGTGCATTTGGGGGTGGCGGGTGGCTCGCAGTACACTACGAATTGTGAGCCACCGTGTGGGTTGGCCGTTTTGTTAGGCAGGCCAGTGCCACATCAGAGTCGTGAATTCGTAATTTAAAACATTACACAACCCTTTCATACATACTCCCTCCGTAAAGAAATATAAGAGCGTTTAGATCACTACTTTAGATCACTAAAGTAGTGATCTAGACACTCTTATATTTGTTTACAGAGGGAGTACATGTTTTGGCCACATGCAGTCGATGGTTGTCCTACACGACACTCGATACTCGCGTATGACACTTCCTATGGGCCCGCAAGGTCATCATCCATCACTTTGATGAATAGCCGGTAGTGAGGTTAATTTGACCAGCAAGGTAGAATCTTTTCTGTTTGTGTTATGGTGGTATATAGTACGCGTCGAAGAGGTGGGAGGGGACTAGCATACACACACACACACACACACACACACACACACACACACACACACACACACACACACACACACACACTATACGTACGCGTCCATGAACAAGTACACCTCACTCAGTGTCGGGACTTTTCGATTTCCGAGGCACGTGCCACATCAAAATTGTGAAATTAGCTATTCAAACATCACACAACACCTCTTTGCGCCACATGCATGCAGGCGGTGGTTATCCTAGCTAGGACACTCACATGTGACGCTTCCATCTGTGGGCCCACGAGGCCACCGTCGATGCATGCATCACTTTGACCTACATAATTAATTTCACCATCGATGAGGATTCTTTTTGGGTTGTATAACGGTAGGAGCATATAGTATGCGTCGAAGAGGGGGAAGGGGACCATCATATGTAGTACGCTTCAGGAACCTCGCTCTGTGTGGGTGCATGGTTTACGATTTTTGAGGCATGTGGCACATCAAAGTTGTGCCTTTAGGTGTTCAACATATGTTTGGCCCACATGCAAAGCAATGGTTGTTGTCCTCTCGCGCCCACTTAAACGGTTATCAGCGATATTGTTGCTTTCCATCTGTGGGCCTGCTTGGTCCATCACTACTTTTTTCCTGACAACGAGAGTGGTTAATTTGACTTAGGAGGGGATTATTTTTTTGCTTGTAATAGGGTTTATATATATATGAGCACACACACATGCATGTGTACGCATGAATCCCTCCCAACGAGTTGAAGTGGCTAGTACAACGACACGCCATGAACCGATCTCACTCTGTGTGGGGAGAGTGTATGATTTTCGACGCACGCGCCACATCAATGTTGTGAAATGGTATTCAAACATGCATGCACGCATCACCTCCATACATATGCATGTAGTGGTTGTCTTCGAATGATACACTCCCTCGCGTGGTTATCGGTGACAAGCCTATATATTCGTGGGGCCGCATGGAAATCCATGATGACCTTGACCGACAACAAGATAGGTTACCATGGCGGATTCTTCATTTGGTTCATGTTGTCGTAGTATAGGTCATGGTGAGATTCAGACCAAATTAAAGTTTGAGCGCATATAATATGCACGCATGCATGCATGAATCCCCTTCGTCGGCTTGAAGTGTGGTGTAACATACATATGCATCGACAACCTAACCATCACTCAGTGTGGGGATTTCTAGTTCGAAATCACGGTGTCACATCAAAGTTGTTCCATTGTGTACTAAAAAACACACCTCTCCATACATATGTTTGGGCCACACGCATGCAGTGATTGTCTTCAGGGACTAGCTATTTGTGTGATTATTGGCAAGCTAGCCTATCTCCAGGGTCGCATGGACGACCATCACTTTGACCAACAACAAGAGAGAGGTTGTACAACCAAGGTGGATTATTCTTGGTCTGTTTTACGATCAATCTTGGTGAGATGCCTCTCTGACCCGCTAACTGAAAGTGTGTGTGTGTGGGGGGGGGGCTGCTACTTTGCACTTTGCTAGGTGAACCTCGGTTGGGGGGGGGCATGCATTCATAGCTTAGGATTCCCTTCGTGCCGACACATGGGGGGCTGCTAGCTACTTCGCACTTTGCTAGGTGAACCACGGTTGGGGGGGGGGCTGCTAGCTACTTTGCACTTTGCTAGGTGAACCACGGTTGGGGGTGTGCATCCATTCATAGCTTAGGATTCCCTTCGTGCCGACACGAGGGAGGGGGGCTGCTAGCTACCTCGCACTTTTCTAGGTGAGCCTCGGTTGGGGGGGATGCATTCATAGCTTAGGATTCCCTTCGTGCCGACACGAGGGGGGGGGCAAGCAATACCATGTGCTTTGCGATATAGGTGCGACATCGAAGTTGCATTTGGTATTTAAAAATCAAACCACCCTTTTCATACATAAATTTGGTCCACATGCAAGTGTGTTCGTGTTCTGACCCTCTCCCGCGTCATTTTTCGCCAAATTTATGAACATTGGACAAGTCGGATGACGCAACACACACGGTTCACTCAAATTAACCGTGAGCCACGCTGGTTCCCCTGTCACGCACACATCTGCACAGTGCATTGGGCTCCACGAGGCTCCCCCTCTCAAAAATATCTGCCCACCTCGAGGGTTTTTCTGTTTCATAACACACGGTTGTTATCTCCGGACCATGTGTAATGTCTCTTGTTCCCAATCTTGCCTGCATCCCTAGAAAATATCTGCCCGCCTTGAGGGTTTTTCTGTTTCATAACACATGGTTGTTATCTCCGGACCGTGTGTGATGTTTCTTGTTCCCAATCCTGCCTGCATCCCTAGAAAATATCTGCCCGCCTAGAGGGTTTTTCTGTTTCATAACACACGGTTGTTATCTCCGGACCATGTGCGATGCCCGATCATCAAAATTTTCAATATCCCCGGCATTTCACTCCCGCGTAGTAAAAGTTTCAGTACCCGCGCCATTTTCTCAAATACACCCCTCCACACACACACACACACACACACAAAAACCTCCTCGGGCGTGCGCGCGCGCACACACACACACACCCTCCCTCGCTTGAAACCCTAGCAAGGTCCCGGCCACCACTGCAAGACCTCCATTGTCAACATCTGCCGGTTTGCCCGTGCAGCTTACCCACCGATCTTCGTACCTAGGCCACCCTGAGTTTCTTAGATGACGCCTGCCAAACGCCCCCTTTCCCACAGATCCCCATCCCCATCCCCATCCCCCACTCCAGAGCGTCGCAGCCTAAGCCCGGCTACGCTTCCCGTGGAGCTTGAGGAGGGACTGGCCCAAAAGAGGTGTATCGCAGTCTCTTTTCCCGATGTCGCCGAGGAAGCTGACGACCATTACTGGCTGCAGACACTCATTCAGTGGGCTAGAGTATGCGGGTATGTCGCGGACGCTGGCTACGACACCGAGGACATCAACAGCGACGTCCTGAGGCGGGCTATGTCACAGGTTAAGTGGCCCAGCCCCAACCCCTCGGGTTCAACCGCCGTAGATCTTATCCATGGCCCCGCCGCTAATCTCCTCTGGCTCGCTATCAAGAATTTGCCATCCTACATCGCCATCGAGCCCCTTTTCTCATTTGTGAAGGACACATTCTATGACGTTGGCTTGGGATCCACAACTTCCAAGTCAGACCTCGTCGATGGCGACCACGAGGAGGGCACCCTCTCCAGCTCTTCCAAGGGGAAAGAGCCCGTCTGCAACATCAGGGAGGGAACCCTACATCCGTGCTCTTCCAAGGGGAAGGAGCCCATCTGCGACAACATGGAGCGCATCCAAGGTCCGTGCTCTTCCCACAGGAACGAGCCCATCTGTGTCAAGTGAGGAAACCCATGATTTGTTTTGCCGGGCCTCTTCACAGGGGGAAACCCGTGATTTGTTTTGTCGAGTCCCTTTTGTAGTGTAGTGAGAATATGTCCAGTTTTAATTGCTATATCTGGTTGTTTGCGGTATCCCTTGTTTATTTCAGTTGTTCACAATGTGATGCTCTATATGTGCAATTATTTATTGTGCTGTACATTTCATCAATCCAATTTTAAACATACCGATAGGAGTGCATATATTTGCTTGCTGTTAAGCCTGTTATAGCTCGCATATGCCTCTTTTAAAGTTTTTTATTGTTCTGTTGTTTGTAGTTAGCATATGTCCAGTTTCAAATGCTATCTTTGGTTGTTCGTGAAGGAAACATGCCCTAGAGGCAATAATAAAGTTATTATTTATTCCCTTAGTTCATGATAAATGTTTATTATTCATGCTAGAATTGTATTAACCGGAAACTTAGTACATGTGTGAATACATAGACAAAACTTATAGTCCCTAGTATGCCTCTACTTGACTAGCTCGTTAATCAAAGATAGTTATGTTTCCTAACCATAGACATGTGTTGTTATTTGATGAACAGGATCACATCATTAGGAGAATGATGTGATGGACATGACCCATCCGTCAGCTTAGCATTATGATCGTGTCAGGTTCATTGCTACTGCTTTCTTCATGACTTATACAAGTTCCTCAGACTATGAGATTATGCAACTCCCGGATACTGGAGGAACACTTTGTGTGCTACCAAACATCACAACGTAAAAGGGTGATTATAAAGGTGCTCTACATGTGTCTCCGAAGGTGTTTGTTGGGTTGTCATATATCGATGTTAGGGTTTGTCACTCCATGTTTTGGAGAGGTATCTCTGGGCCCTCTCGGTAATACTCATCACTATAAGCCTTGCAAGCATTGTAACTAATGAGTTAGTTGTGGGACGAAGTATTACGGAACAAGTAAAGAGACTTGCCGGTAACAAGATTGAACTAGGTATGATGATACCGACGATCGAATCTCGGGCAAGTAACATAACAATGACATAGGGAACAACATATGTTGTTATGTGCTTTGACCAATAAAGATCTTCATAGAATATGTAGGAACCAATATGAGCATCCAGGTTCCGCTATTGGTTATTGACCGGAGACGTGTCTCGGTTATGAGTTTATGTGATATGATGTACCAAAGGTTGTTCGGAGTCTGGATGTGATCATGGACATGATGAGGAGTCTCGAAATGGTTGAGACATAAAGATTGACATATTGGACGACTATATTCGGACACCGGAAGTGTTCTGGAGAAGTTTCGGATAAAACCAGAGTGCCGAAGGGTTATCAGAACCCCCGGGGGAACTAATGTGCCTCGATGGGCCTTAGTGGAGAGAGAGGGGCAGCCAGGGCAGGCCAAACGCCCCTCCCCCTTGAGTCCAAATACGACAAGGAAGGGAGGGGGGCGGCGGCCCCCTTTCCTTCTCCCTCTCCCTCTCCTTCCTCCCCCCACTCTCCCTTTTGGTGGAAACCTACTAGGACTTGGAGTCCTAGTAGGATTCCCCTCTTGGCGGCGCGCCAAGGAGGGCCAGCCGGCCTCCCCTCTCCTCCTTTCTTTACGGAGGAGGGGTGCACCCCATAGACAAACAAGTTGAACAAGTTGATCTTTTAGCTGTGTGCGGTGCCCCCCTCCACAGTTTTCCACCTCGATCATATCGTCGTAGTGCTTAGGCGAAGCCCTGTGCCTGTAACTTCATCATCACCGTCACCATGCCGTCGTGCTGACAAAACTCTCCCTCGGCCTTAGCTGGATCTAGAGTTCGAGGGACGTCACCAAGCTGAACATGTGCAGATCGCGGAGGTGTCGTGCTTTCGGTACTTGATCGGTTGAATCGCGAAGACGTTCGACTACATCAACTGCGTTACATAATGCTTCCGATTTCGGTCTACGAGGGTCCATGGACACACTCCCCCCTATTGCTATGCATCACCTAGATAGATCTTGCGTGATCGTAGGATTTGTTTTGAAATTACTGCGTTCCCAACAGTTCGTAGCATGCCTTGTTTATTCCAGTTATTCACAACGCATTGTTCTATATGTGCAAGTATGAACTGTGCAGTTCAATTTCATCAGTACCAGTTTCAACAATACCACTATGAATGACTACATTTGGTTGCTGCATCTTGTAGTTAACACGCCTTTCCATTTTTATTTAACAATAACCAGTGTACTTAGACCGGCACAATACCAGTTTGAATGACAATGTTTGCTTGTTGTTAAATGTTAGGCCTATTGCAGTTAACACACCTTTCCACTTGTTTTGCCTTACTAGTGTGCTTAAACCTGCACACTGAAGCTATCTTTTGAAGATTATTTTGTCTACCATGGATAGTTTTGGTTGATGTTTAGCCTTTGTGCATAACATGCTTCTCAATGTATCTACACAGGACAATTTTGGGAACGACTGTTGTTTTCCATCGAGGTTAGTTGATTTTTAGCCGTGTGCGGTGCCCCCCCTCCATAGTTTTCCACCTCGGTCATATCGCCGTAGTGCTTAGGCGAAGCCCTGCGCTGATAACTTCATCATCACTGTCACCATGCCGTCGTGCTGACGGAACTCTCCCTCGGCCTCAGCTGGATCTAGAGTTCGAGTGACGTCACCAAGCCAAACGTGTGCAGATCGTGGAGGTGCCATGCATTCGGTACTTGATCGGTTGAATTGCGAAGACGTTCGACTACATCAACCGCATTACATAACGCTTCCGCTTTCGGTCTACAAGGGTATGTGGACACACTCCCCCCCGGTTGCTATGCATCACCTAGATAGATCTTGCGTGATCGTAGGAATTTTTTTGAAATTACTGCATTCCCCAATAGTGGCATCCGAGCCAGGTCTATGCGTAGATGTTATATGCACGGGTAGAACACAAAGAGTTGTGGGCGATAATAGGCATACTGCTTACCAGCATGTCATACTTTGATTCAGCGGTATTGTTGGATGAAGCGGTTCGGACCGACATTACATGACCGCATTCATGAGACTGGTTCTACCGACGTGCTTATGCACAAAGGTGGCTGGCGGGTGTCTGTTTCTCCAACTTTAGTTGAATCAAGTGTGGTTACGCCTGGTCCTTGTTGAAGGTTAAAACAGCAAACTTGACGAAAAATCGTTGTGGTTTTGATGCGTAGGTAAGAACGGTTCTTGCTAGAAGCCCATAGCATCCACGTAAAACTTGCAACAACAAAGTAGAGGACGTCTAACTTGTTTTTGCATGGCTTGCTATGAGGTGATATGGTCAAGGCATGATGTGATATAAATTGTTGTATGAGATGATCATGTTTTGTAACAAAGTTATCAGCAACTGGCAGGAGCCATATGGTTATCACTTTATGTTGGGGAACTTAGTGATAATTCAAAAATAATTCCTACGTGTCACCAAGATCAATCTAGGAGATGCTAGCAACGAGAGAGAGAGAGATTGCATCTTCATTCCCTTGAAGATCGCTAAGCGGAAGCGTTACAAGAACGCGGTTGATGGAGTCGTACTCGAGGCGATTCAAATTGCGGAATATCCGATCTAGCACCGAATGGACGGCTCCTCCGCGTTCAACACACATACATCCCGGGGACCTATCCTCCTTCTTGATCCAGCAAGGGGAGAGGAGAAGTTGAGGGAGAGCTCCGGCAGCATGACGGAGTGGTGGTGGAGCTTGTGGTTCTCCTGCAGGGCTTCGCCAAGCACTACGGAGGAGGAGGAGGTGTTGGAGGAGGGAGGGGCTATGCCAGGGGAAGGTTTGTGGCTGCCCTCTCTCTCCCTCACTATATATTGGGGGAAGAGGGAGAAGGAGACGCCCTAGGGTTTCCCTAGGGGAGGGGCGGCGGCCATAGGGGAAACCCTAGATGGGTTTGGGCGCCCCCACCCCTAGGAAACTTGCCCCCCAAGCCGGGAGGGGTGGCTGCCCTAGGGGAGGCGCCCCCACCTCTCCAGGTTACGTGAGATGGGGTGGGAGGGGCGCACAACCCCTTAGTGGGCTGATGTGCCCCATCCCCTTGGCCGATAAGGCCCCCAACGCTTGTCGGGGCCTCCGAAACCCCTTTCGGACATGCTGGTTGTCACCCGGTACCCCCGGAACAATTCCGGACTCCAATACCCTTTGTCCAATATATCGATCTTCACCTCCGGACCATTCTGGAGTTCCTCGTCACGTCCGGGATCTCATCCGGGACTCCGAAAAACCTTCGGTAACCACATACTATTTCCCATAACAACTCTAGCGTCACCGAACATTAAGTGTGTAGACCCTACGGGTTAGGGAACCATGCAGACATGACCGAGACGTTCTTCGACCAATAACCAACAGTGGGATATGTATACCCATGTTGGCTCGCACATGTTCCACGATGATCTCATTGGATGAATCATGATGTCGGGGATTCAATCAATCCCGTATACAATTCCCTTTGTCCATCGGTATGTTACTTGCCCGAGATTCGATCGTCTGTATCCCCATACCTCGTTCAATCTTGTTACCAGCAAGTCTCTTTACTTGTTCCGTAACGCATGATCCCGTGACTAAATCCTTAGTCACACTGAGCTCATTATGATGATGCATTACCGAGTGGGCCCAGAGATACCTCTCCGTCATATGGAGTGACAAATCCTAGCCTCGATTCGTGCCAACCCACCAGACACTTTCGGTGATACCTGTAGTGCACCTTTATAGCCACCCAGTTATGTTGTGACGTTTGGTACACCCAAAGCATTCCTACGATATCCGGGAGTTGCACAATCTCATGGTCTAAGGAAATGATACTTGACATTAGAAAAGCTCTTAGCAAACAAACTACACGATCTTGTGCTATGCTTAGGATTGGGTCTTGTCCATCACATCATTCTCCTAATGATGTGATCCCGTTATCAATGACATCCAATGTCCATGGTCAGGAAACCATAACCATCTATTGATCAACGAGCTAGTCAACTAGAGGCTCACTAGGGACATGTTGTGGTCTATGTATTCACACATGTATTACGGTTTCCAGTTAATACAATTATAGCATGAACAATAGACAATTATCATGAACAAGGAAATATAATAATACCATTTTATTATTGCCTCTAGGGCATTTTTCCAAAAGTCTCCCACTTGCACTAGAGTCAATAATCTAGTCCACATCACTATGTGATTGTAATGAATCCAACACCCATGGGGTTTGATCATATCTTGCTTGTGAGAGAGGTTTTTAGTCAAAGGGTCTGAACCTTTGAGATCCGTGTGTCCTTTACAAATCCTTACGTCATCTTGTAGATGCAGCTACTGCGTGCTATTTGGAACTATTACAAATAATTACTCTACTATACGAATCCGGTTTACTGCTCAGGGTCATCCGGATTAGTGTCATCGACGTAACCCTTTACGATGAACTATTTTATCACCTCCATAATCGAGAAAAATTCCTTAGTCCACTAAGGATAACTTTGACCGTTGTCCAGTGATCGATTCCTGAATCACTCTTGTACCCCTTGACTGACTCATGGCAAGGCACACTTCAGGTGAGGTACACAGCACAACATACTGTAGAGCCTATGCCTAAAACATGGGAGACGGCCTTCGTCCTTTCTCTCTCTTCTGCCGTGATAGGTCCTGAGTCTTACTCAACTCACACCTTATAACATAGCCAAGAAATCCTTCTTTGCCGATCTATTTTGAACTCCTTCAAAATCTTGTGACGGTATGTATTCATTTGAAAGTACTATCAAGCGATTTTGATCTATCCTTATAGATCTTGATGCTCAATGTTCAAGTAGCTTACTCTAGGTTCTCCATTGAAAAACACCCTTCAAATAACCCTATATACTTTCTAGAAATTCTACATCATTTCTGATCAATGATATGTCAACAACATATACTCATCAGAAATTCTATAGTGCTCCCACTCACTTCTTTGGAAATACAAGTTTCTCATAAACTTTGTATAAACCCAAAATCTTTGATCATCTCATCAAAGCGTATATTCCAACTCTGAGATGCTTACTCCAATCCTTAGAAGGATTGCTGGAGCTTTGCATACTTGTTAGCATCTTTTAGGATTGACAAAATCTTCTGGTTGTATCACATACAACCTTTCCTCAAGAAAATCATCGAGGAAACAATGTTTTGACATCCTATCTGCAAGATTTCATAAATAATGCAGTAACCACTAATATAATTCCAACAGACTCTTAGCATCGCTACGAGTGAGAAAGTCTCATTGTAGTCAACTCCTTGAACTTGTCAAAAAACATCTTAGCGACAAGTCGAGCTTTCTTAATGGTGACACATACCATCATTTTCTGTCTTCCCTTTTAAAATCCATCTGTACCCAACAGCCTTACAACCATCAAGTAGTTCTTCCAAAGTCTACACTCTGTTTTCATACATGGATCCTCTCTCGGATTTTATGGCCTCGAGCCATTCGTCGGAATCCGGGCCCACCATCGCTTCTCCATAGCTCGTAGGTTCATTGTTGTCTAG
Source organism: Triticum timopheevii (assembly GCA_963921465.1). Taxonomy (NCBI): domain Eukaryota; kingdom Viridiplantae; phylum Streptophyta; class Magnoliopsida; order Poales; family Poaceae; genus Triticum; species Triticum timopheevii. The sequence continues at coordinate 380,894,794 of OY997272.1, read as the reverse complement.
CAACATGACCTCAAAGACAGGATTACGTACCACTCTGAAGTAGTATGTATCCTTGTTGACCTACGAGGTTTGGTAGTGACTTGATCCGAAGTTTCATGATCAATATCATCAGCTTCCACTTCAATTGATGTAGGTGCCATAGGAACAACTTCCTGTGCCCTGCTACACACTAGTTGAAGTGATGGTTCAATAACCTCATCAAGTCTCCACCATCCTCCCACTCAATTCTTTCGAGAGAAACTTTTCCTCGAGAAAGGACCCATTTCTAGAAACAATCCCTTTTGCTTCCGGATCTGAAATAGGAGGTATACCCAACTGTTTCGGGTGTCCTATGAAGATGCATTTATATACTTTGGATTCGAGCTTATCAGGCTAAAACTTTTCCACATAAGCGGCGTTGCCTCAAACTTTTAAGAAACGACAGCTTAGGTTTCTCTAAACCATAGTTCATAAAGTGTCATCTCTACGGAATTACGTGGTGCCCTATTTAAAGTGAATGTGGTTATCTCTAATGCCTAACCCATAAACGATAGTGGTAATTCGATAAGAGACATCATGGTATGCACCACATCCAATAGGGTGCAGCTATGATGTTCGGACACACCATCACACTATGGTGTTCTAGGCGGTATTAGTTGTGAAACAATTTCCACAATGTCTTAATTGTGTACCAAACTCGCAACTTAGATATTCATCTCTATGATCATATCATAGACATTTTATCCTCTTGTCACGAAGATCATCAACTTCACTCTGAAATTACTTGAACCTTTCAATAATTCAGACTTGTGTTTCATCAAGTAAATATACTCAGCATCTACTCAAATCATCTATGAAGTAAAAACATAATGATATCCACTGCGTGCCTCATCACTCATTGGACTGCACACATCAAAATGTATTACTTCCAACAAGTTGCTTTCTTGTTCCATCACACCGAAAATGAGGCTTTCCAGTCATCTTGCCCATGTGGTATGATTTGCATGTCTCAAGTGATTCAAAATCAAGTGAGTCCAAACGATCCATCTGCATGAAGTTTCGTCATGCGTATACACCAATAGACATGGTTCGCATGTCTCAAACTTTTCAAAAACTGAGTGAGTCCAAAGATCCATCAACATGGAGCTTCTTCATGCATTTTATACCAATATGACTCAAATGGCAGTGCCACAAGTAGGTGGTACTATCATTTTTCTCTTATATCTTTTGGCATAAACATGTGTATCACTACGATCGAGATTCAGTAATACATTCATTTTAGGTGCAAGACCATTGAAGGCATTATTCAAATAAACAGAGTAACCATTATTCTCCTTAAATGAATAACCGTATTGCGATAAACATAATCCAATCATGTCTATGCTCAACGCAATCACCAAATAACAATTATTTAGGTTTAACACCAATCCCGATGGTAGAGGGAGCGTGCGATGTTTGATCACATCAACCTTGGAAACACTTCCAACACATATCGTCATCTCACCTTTAGCTAGTCTCCGTTTATTCCGTAGCTTTTTATTTCGAGTTACTAACACTTAGCAACCGAACCGGTATCTAATACCCTGGTGCTACTAGGAGTACCAGTAAAGTACACATTAATATAATGTATATCCAATATACTTCTGTCGACTTTGCCAGCCTTCTCATCTACCAAGTATCTAGGGTAGTTCTGCTTCAGTGACTGTTCCCCTCATTACAGAAGCACGTAGTCTCGGGTTTGGGTTCAACCTTGGGTTTCTTCACTAGAGCAGCAACTGATTTGCCGTTTCATGGAGTATCCCTTCTTGCCCTTGCCCTTCTTGAAACTAGTGGTTTTACTAACCATCAACAATTGATGCTCCTACTTGATTTCTACTTTCGCGGTGTCAAACATCACGAATAGCTCAAGGATCATCATATCTATCCCTGATATGTTATAGTTCATCATGAAGCTCTAGTAGCTTGGTGGCAGTGACTTTGGAGAACCATCCCTATCTCATCTGGAAGATTAACTCCCACTTGATTCAAGCGATTGTAGTACTCAGACAATCTGAGCTCATACTCAATGATTGATCTTTTCTCCCTTACTTGTAGGCTTAAGAAACTTGTCGGAGGTCTTGTACGTTTGACGTAGGCACAAGCCCAAAATCCCAATTTTCAGCCCTTGGAACATCTCATATTTCTGCGACGTTTCAAAAATGCCTTTGGCGCCTCAATTCTAAACCGTTTAGCATTACGCACTGAACTATCACATAGTCATCAAAACATGTATATAAGATGTTCGCAACATCCACAGACGACGCTCGAGGTTCAGCACACCGAGTGGTGCATTAAGGACATAAACAATCCTCAGTTTACGGACCCAGTCCGCATAATTGCTACTGTCAACTCTCAACTAAATTTTCTCAAGGAACATATCTAAAACAGTAGCACCAAAGCGTAAGCTACGACATAATTTGCAAAGACCTTTTGACTATGTTCACGATAATTAAGTTCAACTAATAAAATTATGTAATGAACTCCCACTTAGATAGACATCCCTCTATCATCTAAGTGATACATGATCCAAATCGACTAGGCCGTGTCCGATCATCACGTGAGACGGACTAGTCATCAACGGTGAACATCTCCATGTTGATTGCATCTACCATACGACTCATGTTCGACCCTTTGTTCTCTCGTGTTCCGAGGCCATGTCTGTACATGCTAGGCTCGTCAAGTCAAACTAAGTGTTTCGCATGTGTAAATCTGGCTTACACCCGTTGTATGCGAACGTTAGAATCTATCACACCCAATCATCACGTGGTGCCTCGAAACAACGAACCTTCACAACGATGCACAGTTAGGGGGAACACTTTCTTGAAATTTTTAGTGAGGGATCATCTTATTTATGCTACCATTGTTCTAAGAAAATAAGATGTAAACATGACAAACATCACATGCAGATCATAAAGTGACATGATATGGCCAATATCATCTTGCGCCTTTGATCTTCATCTTCGAGGCGCGGCATGATCACCATCGTCGCTGGCATGACACCATGATCTCGATCATCATGATCTCCATCATCGTGTCTTCATGAAGTTGTCTCGCCAACTATTACTTCTACTACTATGGCTAACGGTTAGCAGTAAAGTAAAGTAATTACATGGCGTTTTTATTGACACGCAGGTCATACAATAAATTAAGACAACTCCTATGGCTCCTGCCGGTTGTCATACTCATCGACATGCAAGTCATGATTCCTATTACAAGAACATGATCAATCACATACATCACATATATCATTCATCACATCCTTTTGGCCATATCACATCACATAGCATACCCTTCAAAAACAAGTTAGGCGTCCTCTAATTGTTGTTGCATGTTTTACGTGGCTGCTATGGGTTTCTAGTAAGAATGTTTCTTACCTACGCAAAAGCCATAACGGTGATATGCCAATTGCTATTTACCCTTCATAAGGACCCTTTTCATCAAATCCAATCCGACTAAAGTGGGAGAGACAGACACCCGCTAGCCACCTTATGCAACAGGTGCATGTCAGTCGGTGAAACCTGTCTCACGTAAGCGTACATGTAAGGTCGGTCCGGGCCGCTTCATCCCACAATGTCTCCGAACCAAGATAGGACTAGTAACGGTAAGCGAATTGAACAAAACATCGCCCACAACTACTTGTGTTCTACTCATGATGCCACTGTTGGGGAACATAGTAATAATTCAAAAAAAAATCCTACGCGTCACCAAGATCATTCTAGGAGATGCTAGCAATGAGAGAGAGAGGGAGTGCATCTTCATGCCCTTGAAGATCGCTAAGCGGAAGCGTTACAAGAACGCAGTTGATGGACTCATACTCGAGGCGATTCAAATCGCGGAATATCCGACCTAGCGCCAAACGGACGACACCTCTGCGTTCAACACACGTACAACCCGGGGACGTCTCCTCCTTCTTGATCCAGCAAGGGGAGAGGAGAAGTTGAGGGAGAGCTCCGGCAGCACGACAGCATGGTGGTGGAGCTTGTGGTTCTCCTGCAAGGCTTCGCCAACCACTATGGAGGAGGAGGAGGTGTTGGAGGAGGGAGGGGCTGCACCAGGGGAAGGTTTGTGGCTGCCCTCTCTCCCCCTCACTATATTTAGGGGGAAGGGGGAGGAGGAGACGCCCTAGGGTTTCCCTAGGGGAGGGGTAGTGGCCACAGGGGAAACCCTAGATGGGTTTGGGCGCCCCCACCCCTAGGAAACTTGCCCCCCAAGCTGGGAGGGGTGGCTGCCCTAGGGGAGGCGCCCCCACCTCTCCAAGTTACGTGAGATGGGGTGGGAGGGGCGCACAGCCCCTTAGTGGGCTGATGTGCCCCATCCCCTTAGCCCATAAGGCCCCCAACGCTTGTCGGGGCCTCCGAAACCTCTTTCGGACACGCTGGTCATCACCCGGTACCCCCGGAACAATTCCAGACTCCAATACCCTTTGTCCAATATATCGATCTTCACCTTCGGACCATTCCGGAGTTCCTCGTAACTTTCGGGATCTCATCCGGGACTCCAAACAACCTTCGGTAACCACATACTATTTCCCATAAAAACTCTAGCGTCACTGAACCTTAAGTGTGTAGACCCTACGGGTTCGGGAACCATGCAGACATGACCGAGACATTATCCGGCCAATTACCAATAGCGGGGTCTGGATACCCATATTGGCTCCCACATGTTCCATGATGATCTCATCGGATGAACCATGATGTTGGGGATTCAATCAATCCCGTGTACAATTCCCTTTGTCCATTGGTATGTTACTTGCCCGAGATTCTATCGTCGGTATCCCCATACCTCGTTCAATCTCATTACCGGCAAGTCTCTTTACTCGTACCGTAACACATGATCCCGTGACTAACTCCTTAGTCACACTGAGCTCATTATGATGATGCATTACCGAGTGGGTCCAGAGATACCTCTCTGTCATACGGAGTGACAAATCCCAGTATCGATTCGTGCCAACCCAACAGACACTTTCAAAGATACCTATAGTGCACCTTTATAGCCACCGAGTTACGTTGTGGCGTTTGGTACACCCAAAGAATTCCTACGGTATTTGGGAGTTGCACAATCTCATGGTCTAAGGAAATGATACTTGACATTAGAAAAGCTCTTAGCAAATGAACTACACGATCTTGTGCTATGCTTAGGATTGGGCCTTGTCCATCACATCATTCTCCTAATGATGTGATCCCGTTATCAATGACATCCATTGTCCATGGCCAGGAAACCATAGCCATCTATTTATCAACGAGCTAGTCAACTAGAGGCTCACGAGGGATATGTTGTGGTCTATGAATTCACACATGTATTACGGTTTCCAGTTAATCCAATTATAGCATGAACAATAGACAATTATCATGAACAAGGAAATATAATAATAACCATTTTATTATTGCCTCTAGGGCATATTTCCAGCACTTTATTGTATGCAATGCAATCGCCATGTAATTGTTTTCCTTTATCACTAAGCGGTAGCGATAGTCGTGGTAACGATAGTTGGCAAAACGACAATGATGCTACGATGGAGATCAAGGTGTCGCGCCGGTGACGATGGAGATCATGACGATGCTTCGGTGATGGAGATTATGAGCACAAGATGATGGTGGCCATATCATGTCACATATTTTGATTGCATGTGATGTTTATCTTTTATGCATCTTATTTTGCTTAGTACGGTGGTAGCATTATAAGATGACCCCTTACTAAATTTCAAGGTACAGGTTTTCTCCCTGAGTATGCACCGTTGCTACAGTTCGTCGTGCCGAGACACCATGTGATGATCGGGTGTGATAAGCTCTACGTTCACATACAACGGGTGCAAGCCAGTTTTGCACATGCAGAATACTCGGGTTGAACTTGACGAGCGTAGCATATGCAGATATGGCCTCGGAACAGTGAGACCGAAAGGTTGAACATGAATCATATAGTAGATATGATCAACATAGTGATGTTCACCATTGAAAACTACTCCATCTCACGTGAAGATCGGACATGGTTTAGTTGATTTGGATCACGTGATCAATTAGATGATTAGAGGGATGTCTATCTAAGTGGGAGTTCTTAAGTAATATGATTAATTGAACTTTAATTTATCATGAACGTAGTACCTGATAGTATTTTGCATGTCTATGTTGTTGTAGATAATTGGCCCATGCTACCATTCCTTTGAATTTTAATGCGTTCCTTGAGAAAGCTAAGTTGAAAGATGATGGCAGGAACTACATGGACTGGGTCCGTAACTTGGGGATTATCCTCATTGCTGCACAGAAGAATTACTTCCTGGAAGCACCGCTAGGTGCCAGGCCTGCTGCAGATGCTACTGATGACGCTAAGAACATCTGGCAGAGCAAAGCTGATGATTACTCAATAGTTCAGTGCGCCATGCTTTACGGCTTAGAATCGGGACTTCAAAGATGTTTTGAACATCATGGAGCATATGAGATGTTCCAGGAGTTGAAGTTAATATTTCAAGAAAATGCCCGAGTTGAGAGATATGAAGTCTCCAGCAAGTTCTATAGCTGCAAAATGGAAGAGAATAGTTTTGTCAGTGAACACATACTCGGAATGTGTGGGTACCATAACCACTTGACTCAACTGGGAGTTGATCTTCTATTTGATTGTGTCATTGACAGAGTTCTTCAATCACTGCCACCAAGCTATAAAGGCTTCATGATGAACTATAATATGCAAGGGACGAACAAGACTATTACCGAGCTCTTCGCGATGCTAAAGGCCGCGGAGGTATAAATCAAAAAGGAGCATCAAGTGTTGATGGTCAACAAGACCACTAGTTTCAAGAAAAAGGGTACATGGAAGAAAGGGAACTTCAAGAAGAACGGCAAAAAGGTTGCCGCTCAAGAGAAGAAACCCAAGTCTGGACCTAAGCTTGAAACTGAGTGCTTCTACTACAAAGGGACTGGTCATTGGAAGCGGAACTGCCCCAAGTATTTGGCGGATAAGAAGGATGGCAAAGTGAAAGGTATATTTGATATACATGTTATTAATGTGTACTTAACTAATGCTCGCAGTAGCGCCTGGGTATTTGATACTGGTTCTGTTGCTCATATTTGCAACTCGAAATAGGGGCTACGGATTAAGCGAAGATTGGCTAAGGACGAGATGACGATGCGCGTGGGAAATGGTTCTAAGGTCGATGTGATCGTCGTCGGCACGCTACCTCTACATCTACCATCATTATTAGTTCTAGACCTGAATAATTGTTATTTGGTGCCAGCGTTGAGCATGAACATTATATCTGGATATTGTTTGATGCGAGACGGTTATTCATTTAAATAAGAGAATAATGGTTGTTCTATTTATATGAGTAATATCTTCTATGGTCATGCACCCTTGCTGAGTGGTTTATTTTTGTGGAATCTCGATAGTGATCATACCCATATTCATAGTATTGAAGCCGAAAGATGCAAAGTTCACAATGATAATGCAACTTATTTGTGGCACTACCTTTTGGGTCATATCGGTATAAAGCGGATGAAGAAACTCCATGTTGATGGACTTTTGGAATCACTTGATTATGAATCACTTGGTCCTTGCAAACCGTGCCTCATGGGCAAGATGACTAAAACTCCGTTCTCCGGAACAATGGAACGAGCTACTGACTTGTTGGAAATAATACATACCGATGTATGCGGTCCAATGAGTATTGAAGCCCGTGGCCTTCACAGATGATTTGAGCAGATATGGTTATATCTACTTAATGAAGCATAAGTCTGAAACATTTGAAAAGTTCAAAGAATTTCAGAGTGAAGTGGAAAATCATCATAACAAGAAAATAAAGTTTCTACGATCTGATCGTGGAGGAGAATATTTGAGTTACGAGTTTGGTCTTCATTTGAAACAACATGGGATAGTTTCACAATTAACGTCACCTGGAACACCACAGCGAAATGGTGTGTCCGAACGTCGTAACCGTACTTTATTGGATATGGTGCGATCTATGATGTCTCTTACTGATTTATCGCTATCATTTTGGGGTTATGCTTTAGAGACGGCTGCATTCACTTTAAATAGGGCACCATCAAAATTCGTTGAGACGACGCCTTGTGAACTATGGTTTGGCAAGAAACCAAAGTTGTCGTTTCTTAAAGTTTGGGGCTGCAATGCTTATGTGAAAAAGCTTCAACCTAATAAGCTCGAACCCAAATCGGAGAAGTGCGTCTTCATAGGATACCCAAAGGAAACTGTTGGGTACACCTTTTATCATAGATCCGAAGGCAAAATATTTGTTGCTAAGAATTGATCCTTTCTAGAGAAGGAGTTTCTCTCGAAAGAAGTGAGTGGGAGGAAAGTAGAACTTAATGAGGTAATTGTACCTTCTCCCTTATTGGAAAGCAGTTCATCACAGAAATCAGTTCCAGTGATTCCTACAACAATTAGTGAGGAAGCTCATGATGATGATCATGAAACTTCAGATCAAGTTACTACCGAACTTCATAGGTCTTCCAGAGTAAGATCCGCACCAGAGTGGTACGGTAATCCTATTCTGGAAGTCATGTTACTAGACCATGATGAACCTACAAACTACGAGGAAGCGATGATGAGCCCAGATTCCGTGAAATGGCTTGAAGCCATGAAATCTGAGATGGGATCCATGTATGAGAACAAAGTGTGGACTTTGGTGGACTTGCCCGATGATCGGCAAGCCATAGAAAATAAATGGATCTTTAAGAAGAAGACCAACGTAGACGGTAATGCTACTGTTTACAAAGCTCGACTTGTTGTGAAAGGTTTTCGACAAGTTCAAGGAGTTGACTACGATGAGACTTTCTCACCCGTAGCGATGCTTAAGTTTGTCCGAATCATGTTAGAAATTGCTGCATTTTATGATTATGAAATTTGGCAAATGGATGTCAGAACTGCATTCCTGAATGGATTTCTAGAAGAAGAGTTGTATATGATGCAACCAGAAGGTTTTGTCGATCCAAAGGGTGCTAACAAAGTGTGCAAGCTCCAACGATCCATTTATGGACTGATGCAAGCCTCTCGGAGTTGGAATAAACGCTTTGATAGTGTGATCAAAGCATATGGTTTTATATAGACTTTTGGAGAAGCCTGTATTTACAAGAAAGTGAGTGGGAGCTCTGTAGCATTTCTGATATTATATGTGGATGACATCGTGTTGATTGGAAATGATATAGAATTTCTGGATAGCATCAAGGGGTACCTGAATAAGAGTTTTTACATGAAAGACCTCGGTGAAGTTGCTTTCATATTGGGCATCAATATCTATAGAGATAGATCAAGACGCTTAATTGGACTTTCACAAAGCACATACCTTGATAAAGTTTTGAAGAAGTTCAAAATGGATCAGTCAAAGAAAGGGTTCTTGCATGTGTTACAAGGTGTGAAGTTGAGTCAGACTCAATATCCGACCACTGCAAAAGATAGAGAGAAAATGAAAGTCATTCCCTATGCTTAAGCCATAGGTTCTATCATGTATGCAATGATGTGTACCGGACGTTATGTATGTCTTGCTATAAGCATAGCAGGGAGGTACCAAAGTAATCCCAGAGTGGAGCACTGGATAGCGGTCGAGAACATCCTGAAATACCTGAAAAGGACTATGGATATGTTTCTCGTTTATGGAGGTTAAAAGGAGCTCGTCATAAATGGTTACATTGATGCAAGCTTTGACACTGATCCGGATGACTCTAAGTTGCAAACCGGATACATATTTTTATTGAATGGAGGAGCTATCAGTTGGTGCAGTTCCAAGCAGAGCGTCGTGGCGGGATCTACGTGTGAAGCAAAGTACATTGCTGCTTCGAAAGTAGCAAATGAAGGAGTTTGGATGAAGGAGTTCATATCCGATCTAGGTGCCATACCTAGTGCATCGGGTCCAATGAAAATATTTTGTGACAATACTGGTGCAATTGCCTTGGCAAAGGAATCCAGATTTCACAAGAGAACCAAGCACATCAAGAGACACTTCATTCCATCCGCCATCAAGTGTCAGAAGGGGACAGAGATTTGCAAGATACATACGGATCTGAATGTTGCAGACCCGTTGACTAAGCCTCTTCCACGAGAAAGACATGATCAGCACCAAAGCTCCATGGGTGTTAGAATCGTTACTATGTAATCTAGATTATTGACTCTAGTGCAAGTGGGAGACTGAAGTAAATATGCCCTAGAGGCAATAATAAAGTTATTATTTATTTCCTTAATTCATGATAAATGTTTATTATTCATGCTAGAATTGTATTAACCGGAAACTTAGTACATGTGTGAATACATAGACAAAACTTGTAGTCCCTAGTAAGCCTCTACTTGAGTAGCTCGTTAATCAAAGATGGTTATGTTTCCTAACCATAGACACGTGTTGTCATTTGATGAATGGGATCACATCATTAGGAGAATGATGTGATGGAAATGACCCATCCGTTAGCTTAGCATTATGACCGTGTTAGTTGCATTGCTACTATTTTCTTCATGACTTATACAAGTTCCTAAGACTATGAGATTATGCAACTCCCGAATACCGAAGGACCACTTTGTGTGCTACCAAACGTCACACCGTAAAAGGGTGATTATAAAGGTTCTCTACAGGTGTCTCCGAAGGTGTTTGTTGGGTTGGCATATATCGAGATTAGGATTTGTCACTCCGTGTTATGGAGAGGTATCTCTAGGCCCTCTCGATAATACTCATCACTGTAAGCCTTGCAACCATTGTAACTAATGAGCTAGTTGTAGGATGAAGTATTATGGAATGAGTAAAGAGACTTGCCGGTAATGAGATTGAACTAGATATGATGATACCGATGATCGAATCTCGGGCAAGTAACATACCGATAACAAAGGGAACGACGTATGTTGTTATGCGGTTTTACCGATAAAGATCTTCGTAGAATATGTAGGAACTAATATGAGCATCCATGTTACACTATTGGTTTCTGACGATGTGTCTCGGTCATGTCCACATAGTTCTCGAACCCGTAGGGTCCGCACGCTTAACGTTCGATGACGATTGGTATTTTGAGTTCATGTGATATGATTTACCGAAGGTTGTTCGGAGTCCCGGATGTGATCACAGACATGATGAGGAGTCTCGAAATGGTCGAGACATAAAGATTGATATATTGGACGACTATATTCAGACACCGGAAGTGTTCTGGAGAAGTTTCGGATAAAACCGGAGTGCCGGAGGGTTATCGGAACCCCCGGGGGAACTAATGGGCCTCGATGGGCCTTAGTGGAGAGAGAGAGAGGGGCGGCCAGGGTAGGCCGCGCGCCCCTTCCCCTTGATTCCGAATAGGACAAGGAAGGGGGGGTGTCCCCCTTTCCTTCTCCCTCTCCCTCTCCTTCCTTCCCCCTCTCTCCCTTTTGGTGGAAACCTACTAGGACTTGGAGTCCTAGTAGGATTCCCCTCTTGGGGGCGAGCCAAGGATGGCCGGCCGGCCTCCCCTCTCCTCCTTTTTATACGGGAGAGGGGGGCACCCCATAGACACACAAGTTGAACAAGTTGATCTTTTAGCCGTGTGCAGTGCCCCCCTCCACAGTTTTCCACCTCGATCATATCGTCGTAGTGCTTAGGCGAAGCCCTGTGCCGGTAACTTCATCATCGCCGTCACCATGCCGTCGTGCTGACAGAACTCTCCCTCGGCCTCATCTGGATCTAGAGTTCGAGGGACGTCACCAAGCTAAACATGTGCAGATCGCGGAGGTGTCGTGCTTTCGGTACTTGATCGGTTGAATCGCGAAGACGTTCGACTACATCAACTGCGTTACATAATGCTTCCGCTTTCGGTCTACGAGGGTCCATGGACACACTCCCCCCTATTGCTATGCATCACCTAGATAGATCTTGCGTGATCGTAGGATTTGTTTTGAAATTATTGCGTTCCCAACAGTTCGTAGCATGCCTTGTTTATTCCAGTTATTCACAACGCATTGTTCTATATGTGCAAGTATGAACTGTGCAGTTCAATTTCATCAGTACCAGTTTCAACAATACCACTATGAATGACTACAATTGGTTGCTGCATCTTGTAGTTAACACGCCTTTCCATTTTTATTTAACAATAACTAGTGTACTTAGACCGGCACAATACCAGTTTGAATGACTATGTTTGCTTGTTGTTAAACGTTAGGCCTATTGCAGTTAACACACCTTTCCACTTGTTTTGCCTTACTAGTGTGCTTAAACCTGCACACTAAAGCTATCTTTTGAAGATTATTTTGTCTACCATGGATAGTTTTGGTTGATGTTTAGCCTGTTGTGCATAACATGCTTCTCGATGTATCTACACAGGACAATTTTGGGAACGACTGTTGTTTTCCATCGAGGTTAGTTTCATTCCATGGCTTATATATGCTCACTGTTCAGGATATCGGTAGCTGGTACCATATAGGCCAGGGGCTGATAAGGGACTAATCAGTGAATTGGACTTTTAACTGAATATGTCTGCAACCCATTTATCATTAGGTTAATTAGGGCCATATGTAATATATCTGAGGCTACATAGCAACATGCACTTTACTTAATGTCTACATATGCAATCCTAGGCTACATAGCAACAAGGAAGAGTGTTACCTTAATGTTCTGACGATGTCTAGATATACATAGAAGAGCAGCAGCAACAACAACAACAACAACAACACAACCCTGTTTGGATATTCAACTTAGCTAGAGGTTAGAGTTAGTTTCTAGCTCATGACTAACCCTGAACTAACTCCATCCAAAGAGGTGTTTGGATGACAGGGTTAGATACTTAGATTGACAATAAATGCACTAGGAGAACTAGCTCCAATTAGCACCTCTTGGGTTGGATATTTTTTGGGTGGGTTATAGATGCAACTAGCTCAAACTAGCCCTCATGTTTAGATATAATTTAGGGCTATTTGAGCCTGAACTATCTCAAACTAACTCTAACCCATGGATACAGTAGTAGTTAATCAGTCGATAATTTGTAAGAATGCAATAAACTCCTTCCAGGCCATAATATAAGATGTTAATTCATCTAATATGTGAGTATATTGGATGTTATAAGATATTATAAAAGAGTGTTGTACTACATCATTGCGCAATTGGTGTTTAGCTTCTAATATTAACTTGGTGCTTTTAGGTACACATGTCATTGGTAAAGATCCGCGCTTAGACCCTTTCAGCGTATGGGGTAATGAGATATTGATGAACCAGCATCAGGTGGGGAAGCTAATAAATATTGTTAGTAAAATGGGTCAAAATATGGCAATTAAACTATTTGTTTACACTTTATCCAATACAACAACAAACTGCAGGATGGTAAGTAAGAACTATGCAACCTTCTTTTTACTGCCGATAATGAGTTGTGTTAGATGACAATGTCTGCTCTTTTCCTTTGCAGTGGTTCCCAAAGCAGTTTACTCAAGATTACCTCTCAAACTACACGATTGGTGGGCATGCAAAGGTTAACGTATTTCTACCAGAACACGATGATTATCTAGATGTTTTCATGAAAACCGTAAAGGATGGGCGATCAGCCATCACAAGGGGTTGGACTAGAGTGTGTGTGCCTTCTGCATGGAGGAGGGCACAATATGGGCATTCTGTTTCACCTTGTTCAGCAACCAGAATATATTTCGCCTCTTTCTTTACCGTCTTTAATAGTACAAGTATACAACTGTGGTTCATCATTCTTTATTTGGTTCTTATGTAATTCACGATATGTACCTATGAATCTAATAGTGCATTGGTTGTATGAACCTGGTGGATATGAATAAAGCTATAGCATACATTCAAATTCAAATTCAAATTCAAATCCGATACAATTTGATATAGCAGCAATTAAATTACGGTGAAATTACGCTCTCCAGGTCGTTACGGTACACACGGTTGGTAAAACACAAATGTTTCCAATATACACCATAATCCAAGACGGTTCACAGAGAGGAAACACGTGCAAGCGTGCACACAATTGCCGTTTGCAAAGCGTGTGCATGTCAGACAATATCACAAACGGTGCGGGAAAACTAAATGTTTGTGATAGTTGCCTTATCGTACACGATTCACAACCATGAACTGTTTCTGATGAAGTATGCATCATAAACGTTGCACCATAGAATAGCGTGTGCGATAGTTGTCGTGTACGACGATGTTACGACGGTCCAACGTTTCGTAATCCTATCCGACAATCATATGACGATTAGCTAATCTTCTTAATTAGTTATCGCATACGGTTTTGGAAAAGCAAATGTGTGGGATTGTATGCTTATGATACACGTTCTATAATAGTGAACCATTTGTGATGGGCCGCACATCGTAAAAGTACACCACAGAATGCCGACTGTGATGGCAATGCGAGAAAAACAAGTAGGAGTATTGTATATGCATCTTGGCTCCCTATCCCCGATGGTTTCTGGGTCGTGTGGGAAGGACCCCCCTATCACACACACTCACTTGGTGACGGTTCCAAATGCCGTTGCGAAAAGGGGTTAAAAACCGTTTGTATAGCACTGACGCATACCAATGTACTCCATATGTTACTACTACTAGTAGTACAACTTTAATACACTTGCTGGTCAAAATATTATTCATCCGGTCCTCACAGTGAAGTGACAAGACCTTGCGCCCGAGGTGACACTAGTCCAGGCGGCGTGTTCGGGTTACCAAAGTTAGCGTCACCTTGTGCACTGTGCAGTCACTGTCACTACCGATGTATAGCATGCCTCGCCTCGTCTCCCTCTACCCTAGCACCACTCCATCTCCACCTCCATCTTGCCAGAGATCCTGAGGTCACTCTTCATCATCTCACTGTGCCCCCGTGTACCCTCGCCTCCCTAGTACCACTATTCCCTCGCTAGCCGCTCCAGCACCAAGAGCCTTCTCCCCCATAAATCTAGCCCCAACAAACCCCACCTTCCAAACTCCAGCATGGACGAACGCGAACCGCGCAGCATCCATATGAGCCACGACTAGAGCAATATCCCCAATGACATCCTCGACCTCTGTTGTTCGCGTATGGATATGTTGAGCGTCGTGCGGCTGGCTGCATGCTCAAGGGATATTCATGCGTCCATCATCGAAGCAAGGCCTGAGCTTTTCAAGACACCCTGCTTGCTGCTATCTGCTCTTGTGAGATGCGCTCACCATGATACGGAGGTGTACATGATGCCCCTTGACTTCAAGCCGACCTCCATTAGCCGAAACTTATTTGCAGGTATCTACTGGGCCGCCGTACATCATGCCCCTCGACTTTGATCTGATCACCGTCGTCCGAAACTTCTTGGAGGGTATGTACTATGTCGGCCTGAACTCCCATTGATGGTTGCCGTCAGAGAAGACCACAAAAAGTTGGTGCTCTTGAACTTCCACACCTCCTATGAGATTATCCTTCCTACATTGGATTATGTAGGGTTTTGCCATCGCGGTCCAAGTCATCTAGATTACCACGTCTATTGGATGAAACTTGTTTTGCAGAACATTGTAATCTGCCAAGTGCCCACATGATATGTGGATTACGCAGACTTCAAGCTAATTGCCTTGTTCGACCGCGGACTCACCTATCTTTCCGCCAGTGCCTTCTTTAGCTAGAGACAACTCACCTCGTAGTGGATCGTCAAAGCTGATACACACTTTTGTGATGCTATTGAACACAATGGCATCATCTACGCAATTGACAAAGCAGATGGCATCACGTATTGCTGGGACGATGCGTGTAAGTTGTTTTCGACTAAATATGAGTGTGTATCAATAGCCATGTTAGTTTCCTCATTTACTTCCAAATATAGAGCTCTCCATATGTTAGATTCCTCATTTTCATGATGCCCCTTGACATTAGGGAAGTAAATGTGCATATGGAGAGATCTATATTTGGAAGTAGTGAAATCCTGTAATGCTTACCATGTGTACATACCTATACTCGCCCTTCAACAATGAATGCCTAGAATAATATCGTCAAAAGAATTTTTCCCATGGAACATGAGTATATAACAATGCATGGTGTGTTACTTTCCTTGAAGAAGCTATTTGTGAGGACAAAACATGATTACATAACATGCATGGCATGGTAATTTCCTGTGAAGAATCGATTGCGATATAATATGAGTATAACCATGCATGGCACTTCTATATTTTTGAACCCAGTATACATTTCCCTGTATTTTCCTCTCAGTTTGAACAAGGACAGATCAATGTTGTTTCTTGCATTATCTTACTCATACTCTAAACGATCTTACATTAACAATGCATGTCCTTTTTTATATGAAGTAGTGTCCCTACAGTTACTGCCCTTTGTAATCACACCACCTTTGCCAAAACCAGGGAAGCACAACTGGTTCCTTGCTCGATCATACAACGGCAAAAGACTGATGATCATTCGCACACATGAGCCGGCAAAGTTATATTGCAAAAATCCCACTGTGTACAAGCACCGTGAAATACGTGAGTATCCGAAGAGTGTCTTTTACGTCCATGAGAAGGATACCAGCTTGTTGGGGCCTTCAGGATTTTTGAGTTGGAGGCAGGTAAACAGCCTTGGTTCACACTCTTTGTTTCTCAGACTCAATTATCCGATTAACCAGGAGATCACCGTCAGCAAGGACCTTGATGGCAGAGAGGCTTTGTTTGCTAGGGAAAACTGTGTCTACACGGCGAGCCCTAGGACTTCAGGAGAAAACTCCCCTGAATGTCAACAAGATAGCTTGCAGCCAAAAGAAGGTGAGAATGACAAAGGCATCTGGATTAACTTTGATCCTTGGATATCTCAACTCCGACAGGCAATGATGTGGTTCAAGCCTTCATGTTGATAGGTAATTGGGTTGTTGTGTCGAAAGGGTGGAGTCCTGGTGTCTCTGAATCACTGGTGGCTGAAGCGGGGCTGCAAATTATGATGGTGTTGGATCATCCCTCTTCGAATGACTTGTTGTCTTTGCTGCTTGTTCTGGATGGGTAGTTCTCTCTTTTGTTATGCAGACTCCTTGTTAGTTGGTTATCCTCGTCTATGTCACTCTTACTATGTAATAGTTACCTCTCTTTAGAATGTCATTCTCACCCGCGTCACGAGAGTCCGAGCACTGCAGATGGGTGCGTTTTGGTGGTGTAGCAAGACTTCTTATGAACTATCGTATCTTGTTGTTTATGTCAGTAGTAGTCACTAGTCAGTGTTTGAATGTTGTATATATCTTTGTTTGGAACTGTTTATTGTCTCGAAATGCTGGTGGGCTAAATGAGGGCATCACCATTCTCCAGTGTTCAGTGTATATATC
This sequence comes from Triticum timopheevii, assembly GCA_963921465.1. Lineage (NCBI taxonomy): Eukaryota > Viridiplantae > Streptophyta > Magnoliopsida > Poales > Poaceae > Triticum > Triticum timopheevii. The sequence continues at coordinate 380,877,580 of OY997272.1, read as the reverse complement.
CTTTTTTCAAGTTATAGTTTGAGCTCAGTTTCTTTTCGATGATGTACACTTGTTTGGGCTAATGTGAGGTGTCGTTTAACATGGGCCGAGTAGTAACCCAGTGCCAAACAGGTCAATTATGACTCTCAAGCTGGGCGGTCAAAAAAAGAAAGAAAACTAACTCTTAGGCCTACATGTGGGTGCCACTGGTGTTTTCGTGCGCTTGCGCGCCGAGAGCGTATTGGCGCGTGTTCAAAATTCATGCTACCTTTTCATCCCCAATCTCCCGCCCCTCCCTACCTCTGGAAGCTCGATTCCTACTCCAGTTCCCCAAAATACCCTTCCTGTACTCCTTGTACTCAAGCGCACTATCATGTCGCCTGGTCAACACGGATCTCTGAGCCAGAGATCCTGAGGTCCGTCCTGCCTTCGGGCGCTGTGTGTTGTCGCTCAACAGTGGCATGGCGGTGCTTGATGACCAGTTCGACAGCAAAGTGTTGATGGTAACCATCAACGGCGACCGGCCTCCCGTCTCGCCGGACGACCTTGTCAAAGCTCCTGGCATTATGCACGACATCCAAATAAGTGACTTGCTCATCGAAGTCTATCCTCCACCGGCTAATTTCTTCGTTAAGTTCGGACAACTTTGATTGTAGTCATGTGTTCGAATCTTCTAGGCGTTTGTTCTACGATAGCGCGCTAGTGAGCTTTGATCGGTGGCACCCAGGATGGGGCTCGGTGCCCTTTGAGCGTGATTTTTAACATAGCTTACCTTCCACGGCATGCCTCGACGTGCTTGGAACAGCGAGTCCATGAATGAGCTTATAAACGACATTGGAGGTGAGATTGTATGTATGTTTATTCCTCCACACAGCTGGGCTCTGATGGTTATGGCATGGATGAAGAAGCCGTCCACCATACTGAAGGTGATTGGTGTTGATATACCGGTGCAGGAACCGGGGTTGTACTATTCGTCGCCACCAAGGCCGCAGCAGACCACGTTAGGGATGTACCTGTATCGAGTGTTTGTGCATGTCGAAGAAGTGGTCAATCCATCAATCGAAGTCCTGCCGCTACTAGTGGTGCCACCGTCAACGACGTCCATTACAGGATTCAACGTCAAACTTTCCCCATGTTGATCGGAACAATGGATGGCATAGGGCCTACTCCATCGTGTGGCGGAGGCCACTGCTTCTTTGGGAGAAGAGGCAGGGCTGGCTGCCTGGATGTGCTCTAATTTGAGGTAACAACTGAATCTTCTTAGATACTACTTAAATCTAAGCTATCAGTGTGAAGCACTGATGTGCGAGTACATTTGATTGTGACATGTTCTATTTTTGTACATAAACCTTTTTTAGAAAGGGGTGTACGTCAACTTAATGTGCTAGCAGAACTTATTGTGTTGTCTGTCTGTTTTCTTTGCAGAGCATTTAAGATATTTCCCTGTCATTGATAAAGACGAGGAATGGTTATGTGCGAGTTTGCTCATTTCAACATAGCCCTACCCATAGCGATTCACTGCTTCCACCCTGATTGTGCCGCCTGCGTGAAATTTTTGTATGCAAGTTTAATGTGCTATGATGTTGTATATGATTGTGTCAACTATATAAGTTTCTACTGAGCATCAACAATGCATATGGCTGAAAGATGTATTCACGAGCATTGACCGATGGGTCTCTCTCTCTCTCTATCTATTTATCTACCTATCTCTCTCTCTCACACACACACAAGAGGGACCCGTTGAATTATTTCTTCGCTCATGACAGCTTTTAATTAGGTTCCACTGTACTCTAACTTATTTCGTAAGTTATAAATTGAGCTCAGTGACTTCAGAAAGTTGTACACAAGCCTTGTTTGGGCCGTTTCAGGCGTCGTTGAATGTGAGTTGAGTAACTATGTAAAGTTGTACTGTAGTACTAAACGTTGAACATCAGCAATGCATCTGGGCGGACAGTTGTACACAACATCCTAAAATAAGCACAACCTAGCCTTTGTTTCTTTTAATAAAATGCACAACTCAATTCATTTTTTATATAATAAGATTACCAAGCCCAACTTAAGTTTCTTTTAATAATATTCCTATCTAAATATTATTTTTTATACGAAATGCTCAGTCCAGACCATCATTGTTTTTTCACCCATCCCAAAAATGGGTCCATTTCTACTAAAATCAAATGGGTTGTAAATTATCAAAAATAAAAAATGGGCTGCATGTATGCAATATTATTTTTTTCACCCATCCCGGTAAATAGGTGTATTCGGATAAATAATCAAATGTGTTGTAAATTATCATAAATAGTGAATCAGCTATTATTATTTTTACCTAACCCATGAATAGATCATTTTTTGAATCAAAGCCCAGGAAATAGATGTATTGGCCAACAAAATGAAATGGATTGTAAAACCTAAATAAATGGGTTGCATTCCGCCATAACTTTCGGAGCTGACTTTGTTGGCCCACTAGGATGAAGCCTACACAAGGTGTTGTCCATTTAGTGAACAAAACGGTTTAATGGTCTAAAACAAAAGGTCAACACATTATTCTGACATCTGTATTCGTTGGATCCAGTCACCAAAACCATCTCCGGCTGGAGCGCCTGAATCTACCTCACGAGGCCGGTTGTGCTGCCCCGCACGCCTCACAGCCCCACCCTACTCCCAACGGGTGGCCAAGTTGAAAGGATCGAGAAGAGGTGTCTAGAGGGAGGTGAATAGACTCTCAACCAAGAAAAGTAGCAATTTTTAAGTTCTTCAAGTTGAGGTGGAGTTTAAGCACAAGTTTCAACATTCACAATACATATCAAGCAAGCATGCAAAGAGTATATGAGCAGCGCAAAGTAAAGCATGCAACTTGCAAGAAAGTAGAGGGATGGGATTGGAGTGTGCAAACGCAATTGGAGACACGGAGATTTTTGGCGAGGTTCCGATAGGTGGTGCTATCGTACATCCACGTTGATGGGGACTTCAACCCACGAAGGGTAACGGCTGCGCGAGTCCACGAAGGGCTCCACCCACGAAGGGTCCACAAAGAAGCAACCTTGTCTATATCACCATGGCCATCGCCCATGAAGGACTTGCCTCACTAGGGTAGATCTTCACAAAGTAGGCGATCTCCTTGCCCGTACAAACTCCTTGGTTCAACTCCACAATCTTGACAGAGGCTCCCAAGTGACACCTAACCAATCTAGGACACACCACTCTCCAAAAGGTAATAGATGGTGTGTTGATGATGAACTCCTTGATCTTGTGCTTCAAATGATAGTCTCCCCAACACTCAACTCTCTCTCATAGGATTGGATTTGGTGGAAAGATGTTTTGAGTGGAAAGCAACTTGGGGAAAGCTAGAGATCAAGATTTATGTGGCTGGAATGCTATATCTTGACCTCAACACATGAGTAGGTGGTTCTCTCTCAGAAAATGAATGCTGGAAGTGTAGGCATGTTCCGATGGCTTTCTCCACAAATGAAGAGAGGGTGGAGGGGTATATATAGCCTCCACACAAAATCTAACCGTTACACACAATTTACAAAACTCGGTGGGACCGAATCAACAAACTCGGTGGGACCGAATTTGAAAACTCGGTCAGACCTATTTAGTTCATAATGTGACCGTTAGGCATTTTAGTGGGACCGATGTGCTAGGGTTAGGGTAGAACCTCATCTCGGTTTGACCCATTACACAAACTCGATGGGACCGATTTTGGTAATAAGCAAAACAGAGAGTTGGTCAGGCAAACTCGGTGGGACCGATTGCATATCTCGGTGAGACCAAAATTATTGCAATAGGCAACAGAGAGTTTGCAAGCCCATCTCGGTGAGACCGAGATCCCATCGGTGAGACCGAATTGATTAGGGTTTCTGGCAGTGGCTATGTGGCGCCGGATAGATCAAATCGGTGGGGCCAAGTTTGACTTTAGGTTTGGAACATATGTGGATATGAGAAAGTGGTTGAGGGCTTTGGAGCATATCACTAAGCACTTTGAGCAAGCAAGCCATTAAGCAACACCTCATCCCCTTTTAATAGTATTAGCTTTCCTATGGACTCAATGTGATCTTGGATCACTGAAATAGAAAATGTAGAGTCCTAAGCTTTGAGCTTGAGCCAATCTATTGTCCTTAGCATCTTGAAGGGGTTTCACATCCTCTTGCCCATGCCACTCCACTGTTGGACTTAACTGAAATATACTAGGTAAAAGTATTAGTCCAACAAGAGATATGTTGACTTTAATTACCAAAATCACCCAGGGAGCACTTGTGCTTTCAATCTCCCCCTTTTTGGTAATTGATGACAACATACATCAAAGCTTTAGATAAAGATATAGAGAAAGGCAGGTAAAGCTTTGGAAGGACATGTAACATGCATAGGCTCCCCCTACATGTATGCAATCATGTAAATATGGAACATAAGAGCATGTGAGTGCATAATCATGACAAAGCAAGCAATGAGTTACATGTATCTTGGCTATATGCATTAGAGCAAATGGTGTGAATATAGGAAATGTACCTTCATGCTCATGAGTCCTTCTTGCAAACAATATGTACATCAACAAGAGATCCTCATGCACATGAGTGTGATGCATATACTTACCTTATGGTCTTTAGCTAGCTTTGGAAGAGATGAACCTAAGTAAACAAGGTTAGAAAACACAGAAACATCTACTAAACAGAGCAAGAGTAGCAAACCACAAGAGTACCAAGATTGGGATGACATATAGAGAGTGAGTACTAGGTACTCTATTTGAGTGTAGACATGTCCCCAAAGGTAAAGATATGCAATGAATTCGAAGATTTCCTTCCCTTAGATGTCTTGCTCCCCCTGAATCTTATATGGGATACTGGGAGAAGATAAGGAATAGAAAATCAGAGCAAAGCAAACACACAAACAACATGAACATGTCTTTCCCCTCTAAAGACATGTGACTTCTCTCCTCTTTGAATACCAAGCATCTAGGGTCTCTCTTTGATGTGATTATTTATCTCTCTTTCCCCCTTTTGATATGATTAAGATTTGATGTGAGCTCTCTCCCCCCTTTGACATCAATTTCCAAGAAGGGGTCTTCTGGAGTGTGAGTTAAAATAGGTTTGGTCCTTGAGTCACATAGCAAAGTAGCAGGGAAAAATAATGTGCTGGTAGAGGATAAGAATCATCAAGTGGAGTTGGAACAAAATGTGCAGAATGCAAATGACAAAGTGTCTCCTCGGCATTTGAAATTGGTAACACTGAGTTGTTGTCTTTGGTGGCACCGAGCACTACAAAAAAAAGACACATCCGTGACATTTTGGGCCGAACATTTTTTTTTCTGTCATACATATGACACTTCTAGGACGATAATTGTGACAAAACCCGGTATCATCATAGATGTGGTGGGCTCCTACTTCTATGACAAAAAATCATGACAGAAAATGGACTTTTCGTCCTGGGCGGGCCAGAGATGCAGCTGCATGACATTCTTTGGGCCATCCATGACAGAAAAAACTGTGGTAGAAGCGAGGGGGAGGAAAATTTCGGGGAGTTGCCAGTTACGATGGGGGGTCGGGGGCTGAGCGATGCGCGTTTCTCTCGTACAGGTACGCGCGTGTGTGCGAGGCGTTGGCTCTAACTGAACCCGAGCGAATGCTTCCTCGCCGAGCTGTACTACAGTTTGTCTAGGCACTTACCATAAATGCCGCAATGAAGCCTTTTGTTCTCCTTCACGGAGTCCGCCAGCTGAGCGCGAACATCTTTTAATTCGACACCCAGCCGGACATTGGCATCTTGAAGATTGTTCTTCTCCTGCCTAACTTGCGTAAGAACACGCTCGCCAGCTTTTAGCTGCCTTTGGAGATGTGACTCGTTATCTCTTACGACCTCCGGATTCACCCCGAGATTGTCTGCAGAATTTTCTGTTAGACTCATCATACAAGCCACTTACTAACTGGTACATTTCCGTACAATTGAGACAAATGTTACCAGATGAGACCTTCTGGGATTCCTCTAACTTGGCAACCGTGGCCCTTAGCTGTGCACTCCTCTAGCTCTCGAGACAATTGGGCATTCTTATCTACAAGGACCTATGCATAAATTGATCCTTAAAACAGTTGTTCCAACCGTTTCAAGTCTCAGGGGCTACTGCTATACATGCTTATTAAATTTTCTTACCCGTATATCTTTGGCATACTGGTCCGTCGCTCGGGCAAGCCCGCCTTGAGCAGCTCGGATGTATGCGTCTCCCGAATTGAAAGCATTAAATGCCTCTTCAGAAAAGATGTTGTTGCGAAGTACGGCCCATCGGTGCCGGTGATTCATGGCGCTCTCTACTTCGGAATTCGTGGCGGAGAGCATATCCGCATCCTCTGTTGGAGGACAATTCGGCATCGGCCCCGCGTCCGCCTCCTCTCTTGAAGCCGGTTCTGGAATCCGGCTGGTGGAGGCGTGATTGGCGGGATCTCCGGATATAGTCCGGCTACTCCTCTTTCTGCCAGGACACGAAGGACGCTGTTACATTTCAAACACAATAATCACAGAGCAGGTTTTTTACCATACCTCTGTAGTGGCTTTTCGGCCCTAACCGCCTTCCTCTTAATCCTGCCCGATCCGGTTGCCCTTTGCCGATGAGTCCCCAGGGGCTCGGCGCCGCGCTCTGACTGTCGTCTCTGCAAAAATACGACACTTCAGGTGTAAGGCATGGCATCAGAAAGGAGTCCTCTTCGGAGGATATGGTTTTTTAGCTTGGCTTACACGCGATGTAGGTAGCAGTCCGGGATAGTCGGTGATAATAGCCATTGAGGTGCCATCGCAGCTCGCCTGATAAAATATCCCGTTGACAAGCTCCACAGTAATATCCGGATCTTCTTCGAGTCCTAGATCGAAGGCCCTTCCGGGGTCCTCTGGCTGCGGGGAGGGGCTGGAGATTCCTTCTACGGCCCTCCTTAGTTCCTGATCAAAAATATCGAGGTAAATAATCTTGACAAAGAACGCAGGAATGAGTGAAGCAGGGGAAAGAGTGACGACTTACCCAGCTTGGGGGTTGTACATAGAAAACCCAACCCGCGGTTTAATATGAAGGAATTCTTCTTCTCCTCCTTTATACAAATCGTACAATATCCTCGCTAGAGCAGTGGCGGAGTTCGGGCCCTTACGACCATAGCAGGTGACATCATCTTCCCCGTTGAAGTGCCACATGGGCTTCCCGCGATATTGAAGCAGCTGCACTCCCCGCATTATGCATATTGCCATAACCTCGACTATTGTCAGCCCTGATTTGGCCAGTAACTTTATCCTGCTCATCAGGAAGTGTATCTCTCTGGTATCCTCCTCTTGGGGGCCCCGAGGGCGCCAACTTCAGCATGCCTTCGGCGGAGCATTACTGAACTCAGGGGGACCTGTCCGGACTGGATCCGGAAGGGGAACGTCATCGACATAAAACCACTCCGAGGGCCAGTTCTCCGGTGCCTTCTTGGGAGTATTGGATAGGTATCCGGTCTCGGCGATGCGCCATACTTCGGCTCTGCCCACTTGACATATGGATTCCCCCTAATTGCGAGGAACGAGGCAGAACAACTTCTTCCATAACCCAAAGTGAGCCTCGCAGCCCAGAAATAGTTCACAAAGGGCGACGTATCCTGTTATGTGCAGCACTGAGGTAGGGGTGAAGTTGTGCAACTGGAGGCCATAGAACTCCAGGAGCCCACGAAGGAATGGGTGGATTGGAAACCCGACGCCTCTCAGTAGATGCGGGATGAGGCATATTCGCTCCCCCGGGGATAGGTTAGGAGATCTCTCCGCTTGCTCCCCGCCATTATAGGTGGCTAGTCCGGCTCGGACGGGGACCATGAACGCTGGTGGAAGAAACCCTTGGGTCTGCAACTCTATTAAGCGGCTTTGAGGAACTGAACACTCTTCCTAGTCGCCTGGCTTGGAACAAGGGGAACGAGAAGAAGAGTTGCGGCGACCGGCCATGTTGGAATGGTTTTTCTGGAGCACTCTGTTGGATGCTTGCTCGAGGGAAGAGGGTGAGGTTTGGATCTGAGAATCCCCGTCTCTTCAAATAGACGGTTTCGCCTGCCGGACCGGGGGTGGCAAATGCAAAAATGCCTCGACTCCTCGTATTCGCTCGACACGTGGAGATGGTCATTATTGAAGCACAGAAGCCGAGGACTGCAACATTGATGGGAAGCCGGACACTGTTCTATGCGACAGGTACTTTGGAGTATTTGGAGATGGAACCCGCCTTGCAATGCCGAAGACAAAACTGCGCGCCGGACTCATCGTCATTGAAGCCTGGTTCAGGGGCTACTGAGGGAGTCCTGGATTAGGGGGTATCTTGACAGCCGGACTATATACTTTGGCCGGACTGATGACCGTGAAGATACAAGACTCAAGACTTCGTCCTGTGACCGGATGGGACTCTCCTTTGCGTGGAAGACAAGCTTGGAGACCCGGATATTATATTTCCTTCTTTGTAACCGACTCCATGTAAACCTTAGCCCCTTCCGGTGTCCATATAAACGGGAGGTGTCGGTGTCAAAACCGGCGGATCTCGGGTAGGGGGTCCCGAACTGTGCGTCTAGGCGGATGGTAACAGGAGACGAGGGACACGATGTTTTTACCCAAGTTCGGGCCCTCTCGATGGAGGTAAAACCCTACGTCCTGCTTGATTAATATTGATGATATGGGTAGTACAAGAGTGGATCTACCACGAGATCAAGGAGGCTAAACCCTAGAAGCTAGCCTATGGTATGATTGCTGTAATGTATGTTGTGTCCTACGGACTAAAGCCCTCCGGTTTATATAGACACCGGAGGAGGCTAGGGTTACACAGAGTCGGTTACAATGGTAGGAGATCTACATATCCGTATTGCCAAGCTTGCCTTCCACGCCAAGGAAAGTCCCATCCAGACACGGGACGGAGTCTTCAATCTTGTATCTTCGCAGTCTTGGAGTCCGGCGGACGATGATAGTCCGGCTGTCCAGACACCCCCTAGTCCAGGACTCCCTCAGTAGCCCCTGAACTAGGCTTCAATTACGATAAGTCCGGCACGCATAATGTTCGGCATTGCAAGGAGGGTTCCTCCCTTGAATAATCCAGAGAAGATCATGAACACCAGGATAGTGTCCGGCTCTGCAAAAAAAATTCCACACTCCACCATAGAGAGAATAAAATGTACACCAGTCCAATCTGCTGACGTATTATGCGGCGTGACATCACACCGCTACCAAGCCACTGTTTGAATCATTTTTTACTTTATACCACCTCAGCACGTTTAGCGAAGCGGTTTCCTTGGCACGTCTTGTCGAAGCAGAGATCGTGTTCCCCTTATTCCGGGATTCTCATCAATACGGACGTGGGTAACCCAACCGCGCCATTGATGGTGGCGCTTGGGAGATAAGCGAGTTTTACCAGGCAGGTGGGGGACGCACAGTTTCGTCCGCCTATATATAAGGGATAAGGATTTACCTTCTCACCTACGCCTTCTTCCTCCTTTGCTTATCCATCTCCGCGCACTCAAGCTCCAACACCCAAGCTCGCGCATCTCGCCTCGACCTTCTCCGAATATGTCCGGAGCGAGAGGCAAATGGTTGGCCTCCTCCATTAAGGAGGAGCACATCACCAAGCTGCGCAGCGCCGGATACCTTTCCGGCGATATCGCGCATCGGCTGCCCGACGAGGGGCAGCTCATCCCTACCCCTAGGCCTCATGAGAGGGTCGTATTCCTTCCCCACTTCCTCCGCGGACTGGGCTTTCCACTCCATCCATTTGTCCGGGGGCTCATGTTCTACTACGGCCTGGATTTCCACGATCTGGCACCGAACTTCATCCTCAACATCTCGGCGTTCATCGTCGTGTGCGAGGCCTTCCTCTGCATCCGGCCCCACTTCGGCCTGTGGCTCAAGACCTTCAACGTCAAGCCGAAGGTTGTGAAGGGCACGCAAGCGGAATGCGGAGGCGCCATGTTGGGTAAATTGCCCAACGTCCTTTGGCTCGAAGGGGCCTTCGTGGACTCCGTCAAGGGGTGGCAATCGGGGTGGTTCTACATCACCGAGCCGCGCAAGCCCGCATGGGCGGCAGCCCCCGAGTTTAGATCTGGCGTCCCCATGCAGCTCACCTCCTGGAAAGAGAAGGGCTTGCTGTGGGGCAATCCGAAGGAGGTGACGGGACTCCGAGCCTGCATCCAGAAGCTGGTGAGCAATAAGCTCAGGCTCGTCGACATGGTCCAAGTCATGCTCATCTGCCGGATTCTCCCATGCCAAGAACGGGCATTCAATCTGTGGGAGTTCAATCCGGAACAGCACCAGGTGCTGAGCGGGCTCTTCGATACGACATACGAAGGCGCCTGGAGGGTGCTGTTTAAGGGTGCCGAAGCCCCCGTATCCGCGACGGAAGATCGCGGATTTAGCTCGCAGCATCCAACTGACGAGGTAAGTGATTCAACCCCATTACGGGACACTTTGTAGTAATCGAATTGATTCTAAGAGGGTTTCTTTCTTTCTTTTCCTTTGACAGGAATGGATGGAGAAGGCCAAGCAGCTTATCAGCCCGGCTCCCATGCCAGAAGACCCAGTGGATGCCCGTTTAGCAGGGCTGCTGGTTCCGGCACCGCATGTGGTGCCAGAGAAGAAGGCCAAGAAGGTGGCCACGGGGACTCAAAAGAGTTCCCGCAATCAGGTGTCCGACGATGAGGTGGACTCCTCCCCTGAAGACGAGGAGGAGGAGGACTCTCTCCCGGAGGAGGGAGAGAAGAAGAGGAAGGCTTCCCCAATAGGGGAGGCCGAAGGGTCCAAGAGGGGGAGGACTATCCCCCCAGACAGTTTCGCCAACTCCACCGTTGGCGAGGATGAGTGGCCTCCAAGGGCCAGGCGTCCGGCAAGATTGTAAGTATCCAGATCCTTGATATGCAATTTCTTTCGTGTCGCGTAGTGTCCTTCTAACGCCGCATTCTATCCGTAGTCCAGCTGATGATGATCTCCCCGCTTCATCAAGCGGGTCATTGGCCCCGTTGGATGTGGATTCACTTCCGACTGCCACTACCCCCCGTGCCGGCGAGGACGCCGAGGTGGGATCCCAGAGAGGGACCCATCAGGAGGAGGCTCCGGAGGCGCCGTCAGGTTGCCTCCCGGACTTTGTGCCAGACTCTACATCGGAACCCGCAGTGGTTCCAGAGTCCGGCGGGCGGCCCCTTCGAAAGAAGGGCAAGACCGTGACACCGGCGACCTCCGTCCAACTGGAGGCACCGGACAACTTGTTGGAGGCACTTCCATCGAGGAAGAACACCGCACTATCATGAGTGCGGTGATTCAGAAGGTTCAGCTCGCTAAGAGCAGGCTGACTGAAGCCTGCAGCAGCCTTTTAACAGGCTTTGAGGTAAGAAGTTAAAATTATGTAATGTAATACCGCATAGACAGTAGCCCCTGATGCTCAGTTCGGTGTTCGGAAAGAAAAGCCGGACTGAGGATCCGACAAGATATACGTAGGGTGCTTAAAAGATGTCAATATGGGTTTGCAGGCTGCGCTGCTGACCTCTGCCGCACTATCAGCGGAGGTCGAAGTGTTGAAGAAGGATCTCGAGCGGTCAGAGCAAGAGCTCGGCCATGCCAAGAAGCAGCTCGAGGACAAAGAAGGTGAGTCACACCACTTTGAATAGTTACCTTACAGAAAAGGATTTTGGTTAAAATAAAATTAACAAGGATAATTTGGATATTGCAGGGGCCATGAACAAGGTGGCAGCCCTGAAGGAGGCTGTGTCCGCGGCCGAACGCAGTGCGGCCGCGGAACGGGCAGAGCGAGAAAAGCAGGAGGCGCGGGTGGCGGAAGTTCAGCAAGAGCTCCAGGCTCTCATGGAAAAGCATGAGAGTTTGGAGCGTGACTCCAAGACTCGAGAGTCCGAGCTTGCCTCGGCTCTCGAAAGTGCCAGGTCCGCCAAGGCCGAGGCCCATAAGGCCCTTCAGGAGGTTGAAGATATAAAGAAGATAGCGGCGGGTAAGGCATTTTTCATGCAAAGCAGGCATGTTAATGTAAATTACCTGACACTTACCCGCATTCGGAGCTCTCCAGGGGCGTTTGCAGATCTGCCGCGTAGTGCGTCTGATGCCGCCGCATTCTATCGTGGCGAGGAGGGGAGCTCGACGGAGAAGGTCTTCTGGTCTCAGTACGCTGAGGCCGGCCATCCGGTGCCCCCAAGCGACCAGCTGAAGCAGCTGGTCGAACTCCACAAGGTAGCTGAGGAGGCCATGAAGGGCCTGATAGTCCGGCTGTGGCCTAAACAGGCCATGCCTGGGAGCTACTTCGGCCTCGTGCGGCGGCTGGTGGATGCGTGCCCCTGGGTGGAGGTCATCAAGCGCTCCGCGTGTATTGAAGGTGCTCGTCGGGCCCTTGCCCGCACAAAGGTGCATTGGGGCAAGTTGGATGCGGAGAAGCTTCTCACGGACCCGCCGCCACCGGGCAAGGAGTATCGCACGCCCGAGATGTATTATAAAACTGTCCTGAAGGGAGCCCGCGATATTGCGGATGAGTGCCCCAGAAATGTAATCTTTGAGTAAACTCGTTATGTATTATCCTGTGCGCTGAAACTTTGTTCATGTGCGCATTAAGCAACGCTTGTTTAATTTAAAATATTACCTTCTGTGCGGCCATTTATAAAATCTGAGAGATGGCAAGTCGTTGGCTTCAGCCCCCAAGCCACGAGTGCTGGGGTGTTCGGGATAAACTTGAGCACTCTTGTTCCCATTTTTGGGTCCATCTAGGGAGGCGCTCAACACAACGAACAAGGCAACCGGACTTATAATGCTTGAACACTCTCACTTAGCCATAGAATTCTATAGTTTTAAATTTCGGCGAAGCCCCTGGTATTCGGAAGGCCGAATCCGGGGCGCTATCCACGCCTTCGTCGGACATTGTCCGGAACTTCGCTCGAAGCGGCGTGAGTCTTTAAGGACCCAAAAAAACCTCTCGAACAGCGACCAGTCTCTCGCCTTATCATGCCAGTCAGTTTTAGCTTTCTCCACTGAGGCGCTCGCCCGGCTCAACCGGGGCGCAATCGCAGTGGTTCTCCCAGTGCCACCTTAGCCGACAGAACGGAACGTAAGGCACCAAAACGTGGGAGCCGGGCAAACCCAACTATTGACCCAAGACATGATTCGGAGCTGATTCATATAATGCTATAAGTTCGGGGTGCCGTACTTATGAAAGTGTTCGGACTTTATCACACCATAATTTGGGGAATAGAAGCCCCTGGCGTATTCGGTCGTACCAAAATATAGGGGTGCAAGATGTCATGTAATGAGCATATATATAAAAGGTAATGTAATTGCAGTCAAAAAAGGTGCTGCATTATTTATGAAAGAAAGTCTGCTATGAATGCGGACTGATACAGATAGTGCGGTAAGCAAGGGATTTGGACTAAGTAAACATGTCCCCCTCCAGGGGTGAGCTGCGGACTTGGTGTATGTAATCGAATTTAATGCTCGTAATTGGGACCACCTGAGTGTTCGTCGCAGCCTTCTTTCGTCCCTGACTGTTGCATCATGAGTTCGGCAGGTTCATCGCCGGACAGGGCCTCTGGTTAACGGAGTCCTGTGTACATAAAGAAGGAAAATAATAATAAAAAAAGGGGGGCACACTTGCGAGCCCCTAGTGTGGTCGAACCGCACTCTGGGTCCATTGCGATCGTGCCCCTTCCCCTGTGCCCATGGTATCTCCAAAGCGTAATGATGTACGCGGAGTGTTATTCTTGCGATAATGCGCGGGCGAGAGTTGGGGCCGCATTGCTACGCGTGCTCTGATCGCGCCAGGTGGTCTTGGTTGGTATTGCTTCGGGCGCGTTTTGCTATATCCGGCCGTTTAACGGCCGGACTCGAGAATTGCCTTAAGAGGCTGCTCTGCACTTCTGCCGCGAGAGCCGCTGTATGTTCCTCCGTTCGGAGGGAGCGTTCCGTATTCCCGTTGACCATGATGACTCCACGAGGGCCTGGCATCTTGAGCTTGAGGTATGCATAATGCGGCACCGCGTTGAATTTTGCAAACGCGGTCCGTCCGAGCAAAGTGTGATAGCCGCTGCGAAACGGGACTATGTCGAAGATTAACTCCTCGCTCCGGAAATTATCCGGGGATCCGAAGACCACTTCCAGTGTTACTGAGCCTGTGCAGTTGGCTTCCACACCTGGTATGACACCTTTAAAGGTCGTCTTTGTAGGTTTAATCCTTGAGGGGTCCATGCCCATTTTGTGCACTGTATCCTGATAAAGCAGGTTCAGGCTTCTACCGCCGTCCATCAGGACTCTCGTGAGGTGAAATCCATCGACGATTGGGTCTAAAACCAATGCGGCGAATCCGCCATGGCGTATGCTGGTCGGATGGTCTCTTCGATCCAAAGTGATCGGACAAGAGGACCATGGATTGAACTTCGGGGCGACTGGCTCCATCGCATAGACGTCCCTTAGTGCGCGTTTCCTCTCCCTCTTGGGTATATGGGTCGCGTAAATCATGTTCACCGTCCGCACTTGTGGGGGAAAACCCTTCTATCCTCTATTGTTCGGCGGTCGGGTCTCCTCCTCGTCGTCGCTGTTTAGCCCCTTGTCATTGTTTTCGGCAATGAACTTGCCTGCCTGCTTGAACACCCAGCAATCTCTATTAGTGTGATTAGCTGGTTTTTCAGGGGTGCCATGTATCTGGCATAAGCGATCGAGTATTCGGTCCAAATTGGACGGACCCGGAGTGGTTCTTTTGAATGGCTTCTTCCGCTGACCGGGTTTAGAGCCTCGGAATCCGGTGTTGACTGCCGTATCCTCCTTATCGTCGCCGTTAATGCGGCTTTTGTTTTTGTTTTGACGTGACCTGCCGTTGTTGTCCTTAGTATCCGGACTGCCAGAATTTTTACGGAGATTGTTGCTGCGAGCTAGCCAGCTGTCCTCTCCCGCGCAAAAGCGGGTCATTAATGATGTGAGGGCTGCCATGGATTTCGGCTTTTCCTGCCCCACGTGCCGGGCTAGCCATTCGTCCCGGATGTTATGTTTGAAGGCTACAAGTGCCTCTGCATCCGGACAGTCGACGATTTGGTTTTTCTTTGTCAAGAACCGTGTCCAGAATTGTCTGGCCGATTCATCTGGCTGCTGAATAATGTGTCTTAGGTCATCGGCGTCTGGTGGTCGCACATACGTGCCCTGGAAGTTGTCGAGGAATGCGGCTTCCAGGTCTTCCCAGCACCCAATTGACTCCGCGGGCAAGCTGTTTAACCAATGCCGAGCTAGTCCTTTATGCTTGAGTGGGAGATACTTGATGGCATGGAGATCGTCGCCGCGGGCCATATGGATGTGGAGAAGATAATCTTCGATCCAAACCGCGGGGTCTGTTGTGCCATCGTAAGATTCGATGTTTACGGGTTTAAACCCTTCGGGGATTTGATGATCCATTACTTCGTCAGTGAAGCATAGCGGGTGTGCGGCACCTCTGTATTGAGCAATATCACGACGCAGCTCGAGAGAGCGCTGTCTGCTGTATTCGGCCCGGCCGGGGTTATTGTATCTGGCGCGACGGTATTCGTCATGGGTCGTGGGGCGCCCACGTGATCCGTAGATGGATCTGGATTGCCTTGCTTTGTCCTCCAATATGTCTCGCAAGTCCGGCGCGTTCCCTCTTGGCTTCGTACTTTTGGAGCGATGCCGGGGTCGGTCTTGGCTGGGGGCCTGGATGCCTCTCTGTCACGACCACGGGGTGGTCGGTCAGCCATATCGTGCGCTGGTGATGGAGGTGTGTATGCTTCCTCCTCTAATCGGGGGAGCAGCTTGCGTCTTGGGTAACTTTTGGAGGGGCGTTCGAGTTTATACTCTTCGGCCGCGAGGACCTCGGTCCATCGATCGGCCAGCAAGTCCTGATCAGCTTGAAGCTGTTGCTGCTTCTTCTTTAGGCTGTTTGCTGTGGCGATAAGCCTGCGTTTGAAACGCTCTTGTTCGACGGAATCCTCAGGTACGACGAATTCGTCATCGTTGAGGCTTGCTTCGTCTTCGGAGGGAGGCATGTAGTTATGATCCTCGACCTCTTCGTCTGCCGCCCTCTCGTGAGGGCTTGCTTCTGCATCCTCCTGCGCTGAATCTTGCTGGAGGGGATTGTCTTCGGCACTCTCTGGGGTATTATTATCTCCTGTGCCGGAATCTCCATTCTTGCTGTGGCGGGATTTAGAGCGGCGCCGCTGACGCCGGCGTTTGGGCTGCTTCTTTAGAGAGTCTGCCTCCGCTGCTTCTTCGTCGTCCCCGTCTTTTGGGGTGTCCACCATGTATATGTCGTATGACGAGGTGGTCTTCCAGTGCCCTGTAGGCGCTGGTTCCTATTCGTCTCCGGCATCGTCGTCCATAGCGTCGATGTCATCGGAGTCGTAGTCTAGCATGTCGGTTAGATCGTCGACAGTGGCTACAAAGTGGGTGGTGGGTGGGCTATGAATTTCTTCATCATCCGTACCCCAACCATCCTGGCCATAGTCCGGCCAGGACTCTCCCGATAACAAGAGATGCTTTAGCGAATTTAGGATGTCGCCAAAGGGCGAGTGTTGGAAGATGTCTGTGGCGGTGAATTCCATAACCGGCGCCCAATCCGAATCGATTGGTAGGGGCGTGGGAGGTTCGGAGTCCGGCAGGGAGTCCGGCACCTCGGAATCACGAGTTTTGCGGGGGACAAGATTAACGTTCGGCTCCATCGCCGTGGAAGTTGGAGCCCCCAAGGTGGCATCTATCCACCGATCCTTGATCTAGGCGATCGGCTCCGGACTAATGGTCGAAGCGGATTCATGTGCGGCCACCAAGGCACTGTTCGGCGGCAGAGCTAGATCATGCCCATCGTAACAGTGCGGCACGCTCGGCCGCGGCTCGAGTTCTTCGAAAATCAAGTCTCCGCGGACGTCGGTCGTGAAGTTTAGGCTTCCGAATCTGACCTGACGGCCAGGGGCGTAGCTTTCGATCTGCTCCAGATGGCCAAGCGAATTAGCCCGCAGTGCGAAGCCGCCGAATACGAAGATCTGTCCGGGGAGAAAAGTCTCACCCTGGACAGCGTTGTTGGTTGAAGATGCCATCAAGCCTATCGGTGACGACACAGAGGAACTCTCAATGAAAGCACCAATGTCGGTGTCAAAACTGGCGGATCTCGGGTAGGGGGTCCCGAACTGTGCGTCTAGACGGATGGTAATAGGAGACGAGGGACACGATGTTTTTACCCAGGTTCGGGCCCTCTCGATGGAGGTAAAACCCTACGTCCTGCTTGATTAATATTGATGATATGGGTAGTACAAGAGTGGATCTACCACGAGATCAAGGAGGCTAAACCCTGAAAGCTAGCCTATGGTATGATTGTTGTAATGTATGTTGTGTCCTACGGACTAAAGCCCTCCGGTTTATATAGACACCGGAGGAGGCTAGGGTTACACAGAGTTGGTTACAATGGTAGGAGATCTACATATCCGTATTGCCAAGCTTGCCTTCCACGCCAAGGAAAGTCCCATCCGGACACGGGACGGAGTCTTCAATCTTGTATCTTCACAGTCTTGGAGTCCGGCGGACGATGATAGTCCGGCTGTCCGGACACCCCCTAGTCCAGGACTCCCTCAGGAGGGTTTAGTCCTTAGAGGAGCAATCACAATCATAATCATCATAGGCTAGCTTCTAGGGTTTAGCCTCTACGATCTCGTGGTAGATCAACTCTTATAATACCCATATCATCAATATCAATCAAGCAGGAAGTAGGGTTTTACCTCCATCAAGAGGGCCCGAACCTGGGTAAAACATCGCGTCCCTTGCCTCCTGTTACCATCAGCCTTAGACACACAGATCGGACCCCCTACCTGAGATCCACCGGTTTTGACACCGACAATGAGGATCACGATCCGAGGTCGGATCTTTCCCAGGGGGGAGATGACGCTAAGCATCCCATGTTCATCCCCATGTACACTTCGACCACTCTCCAAGCCCCAAGAGGACATATGACGAGACCTCGAACATACGCCATTGGACACAAGGTGAACTCGCTCCTCTCCGAATCGTCACTTTCCACATGTGAGACATGGCTACTACCACAAACGTGTGTGCTATGAATGTCTAGGAACCAGGAGGAAGGCCATGGATCAGCTAGGAGCATTGGACAAGACGACGAGGATACCAAGCGCGAGGAACAAGAGGAAGAACTGCCATGAAGCTACACCTCTCAAACGTCTGACGACCTCCAGATGACCGACGCCTGTCGGACGTCCGACACCATGGAGTCTTCACCAGCCAACCCAAGTCCTAGCCAGCGAGACTTACAATGGTCGGATGACCGACGCCGACCGGACATCTGACATCCTCTAGCGCCCAGACGACCGGCCCCGGCCGGACGACCGACAAATCCACACCCAAGCCGAAACATCGGACTTCCGACGCTTCTCGGACGTCCGGTCCCTCACGAGCCACCGGACGTCCGGTAACTGTCGGACGTCCGACGCCTGTCTATGTGCAGAGTATCGGGCCGAGGCCCATGTACCCCTTCACTTCGCCCCCAATTGCACTATGACTATAAATAGGACACCCCCTCCTCCTAGTTAGGGTTAGCAATGGTTTATCTCATTTAGAGATAGAGCTTTGCTCATCCATAGGGGTCTACTCCTCGTGAGAGACCGCGGCCTCTTCGGAGAAGATCCACCTTGGATTCAAGACCCCATTCATGGGATGACCCTCAAGATCTCCTCATGGAGATGAACTAGCTACTTGTATCGTCCTTTGTTGGATTTGAATCGTGTATCTCTTTGTGTTTCGAGGATCTAGCACATGTGTAACCATATCTTGTTGGTTTGAGTGATTCTCTCATGTTTCCCCTCGTGATTTCTCCTCGTGTTCTTCATGTTCTTCGTAGGATTCCCTCCAATCGTGAAAGATCGGGCATCTAGGGTTCTACCCTACATCAAGATACTCCCTCTATAAAGAAATATAAAAATATTTTATATCACAACTTTATATATAAGAAAAATCAAGGGGAATATATATAACATAATATGGGGTTCAAATGAGAATAAAATACTCAGATAGGCTGATGGGTCTTGACTTTGGGCCACAGGCTGGCGGCCCTGCATGTTTGGGGGCACATGTGTTCTAACTCAACGCATTTCATTTGGTAAAAATATTGCATGTGATCAGTATGGCGCTGATTTTAGATGCTATCGCAAGGCGAATACAGAAAATTAAATAAAGCGCGACAGATGTTAGAATGAAATCGAATGACAGTTCCTAACCAGCAATTAGAGTTGCAATTCTTTCATGATATCCTACATGATAAATAATATTGTAGTACTACTTGTACACACAGGACACTTGTTTCACCATGCCATATTACATCAAAAGCTCTCGGAGGATAGATCAGTTCGGCGGTTGTGTGCTGCTACTGAAGAATTTCAATGTTTATTGAGACCTGCTCTCCTTGCCAAGAAAGTTCGATTTTGACATCATCCCCAACCGCAAGATTTGATAGAGTTTTGAACCTTGACCATCCTTTAGCATCAATCATCATGCGACCATCCTTTCTACTTATGATATATTGAGCAGGTTCATTCACACCAAGGTTGCACATGGTAAGAGAAACTTGGCCACGGTCGCCCGGATTATTGAACGACTCCCTCATTGATCTAGGTATTCTATGTTTGCAAACAAGAAGACATACACAAACAGTTAGATGGACACAGTGAATCATGTGAAACAGCATGGAAAGAAAAAAGAATGAAGCACTTGGGCTGCCAATGCTTACCAAGAAGGTGTAGATGTCGATTTTTGTAAGGACTTTGGTATATGCAATGTGAACAACAGTCTAGTCTGTTGCCAGTGCAACTGCTGGTTCCATTGCCATTGCACAGGCCGGAGCAGATGCAAGTGCAGGTTCAAGTGTTGCTGCAGGTGCCGGAGCTGTTGCTGGTGCCCGTGGCGGTGCGACTGGTGGTGCCGCCGCTGCTGCTGCTGGAGATGGTGCTGTCGGTGTCAGAGCAGGTGCCCAGTGCCCGATCCTCCGGTAGATCAGCCTGATCTGCTGACGCGGTCGGTGCCCAATCCTCTGGTGGATCAGATTGAGTTGTTGTCGTTGTCAGTGCTAGATCCAGTGCCGTCGGAGCAGGTGTCGATGCTCGATCCTATGCTAAAGGTGGTACCGATGTGTGGGACAGTAGTGATCACCTCTGGTCTTCTATGATTTCATACTTCAGCTTTCTAACTTCGCTAGGCTCCGTGACCTGGATCCAATCTTTTGTTTCTTCTTCTAAAACAAACTGCAGTTGATCAGAGGGCTTCAGATTGTACTCAGACGACAGACTAGTCAAATTGTGTCCAGTAATATAAGTGATGGACAGTTCCTTCGTTACTGACACGTCATAAGAAGTGAAACCTACTAAAATAACCATCATAGAGCAAACCAAACGGTTTGTTCTGTAACGAATGTGACATGGCAAAACCTGCATCATAAAATTGCAGCAAAAGTAAGAAAACATGCAGTAAATCAATAAGATTTACTTGATATGACATGAGTGAATCCTTACCAGGATATCACTATGTTCAAGTTCTAAATTGAAGGTTGATTGTCCAATTACGGGTGGCATGTAGGGCCCCCACTTACTCCCATAAGTAGGATATTCCAAAGGTAGTGACAACTCGTATGGAGTGAACATCCATGGGACTGTAAATCCTGGTGGGTGCGATAAGCCCTGTAATGCATACATATATTGGAGTGTAACCGTCCTCACAAAAAATGATCTGGATACTTTGATAATATACAGACTAAATTGAGTGGACAAACATTAACATAGAATGTTCTCAGGACTGGCCACGCAACAAAAGCGGCAGTACTAAACCATACAGGGTTCACACACATAAATCAAGTACTAAACAATATTACTTACTACAAACATGCAAAGTTGCACTAATTAAACTCTGTAGACTATTTCTTTCCACCGACCTACGGGATGTGACCCACATAACTGACTAGGCCATGGACTTCATGAGTGATGTCTACCGGCACCTTCACCAACTCATCAACCTTGAAGAACCTAACAGGGTGATCTTTCCACTCATAAACATGATGATGAAGATAGCCCGCATCAGATTTGTCGGGAAGCTTTACAAGAACAAACATCCTTCATAATCGATGGCACGGCTAGGAAAATGTTGTGGTGAAGTACACCCTCGAGAACACGTCTGACAAGAATGCTACAGGAAAACACTTGTTCACGACATGTGGCTACAAGGACACCGTAGCTGGATAGTTTAGTAGTTGAACACATCCTCAGGTCTTCCAGTTCACACGTCATGACTTTGAGAACTTCATATCCACGGAGGACCTCATTCTAATTCGAACATAAACCAAATGTTTTATTACTACCTCCGTTCAGAAATATAAGATGATTTTTGATATTTTACTCCATATAAGACTACATATACGCACAGAAATGAGTGAACAAAGACACTAAAACATGTCTACATGAGATACACAAAAAGTTAGAACATCTTATATTTGTGAACAGAGGGATTACTTGCAATATCCATAACACAAGTTATTGAGGCTACTATACTCTCTTCCAAGGCATGAGAGCTAAAATCTTGCATTTCATATAGCTAGCATTGATGTTCATATAGTAGTTGAAAGTAATCTATAAGAAATCAGTGTTATGTGCAAAAATCATATGTATGTCAACCTCTCGCATGTTTTGATCAAAACAGCCATTTAGAACCGTCATTCGGCACACAAAAATCACATGCAAGATCGCCCAGAAAGTTATACTACTAATAATGTGTGCACATTACACAAACCTCGCATATTAGCAAGCACTTTGCAAGTTAGATGAAAAAACACTATCAAAATTGCCAAAAATATCGTCAAGAAGAGATATTACCTGGACCGGCTTAACGAGAGATCCCGAGGAGAGGGCTTGGATAGGGGCGATGGCCTTGAGCTTGTCTGTGGTAGTTTCGGAGGGGTGCTTGCGCTTCTTCGTACCCTGAGCCTCGACGGTTTTGGCCAGAGCCATAGACATCACTTTGGCCGGTGCTCCAGGGTCCATCAAGAAACTGTCAAATAGAAATAAAAGGAAAGAAACCATCATCACAAACCCAAAAGAAGAAGAGAGAGGGAGTTAGGATCGGTCGCGGGGTTGCAAGACCGGGCCTTGGCCAGAAGCAACACCATTGATGCGCTGACCTTTCTTTGTTTGGGAGAGAAGAACAATGGCAGAAGCACGTTGGCTTTTCCTTGAAAAAATGAGGAACGAGATGAGGGAGAAGCGAGTTGGGGTTTTCTTCAAGAGGGGAAGATGATGGAGAAGAGTGAAATGACGGTTGCTTCGTCCGTCCAACTTACTACTGCAAAGGTGGGGTTTTGTGATTTGATGGCTCACTGGGCATTACTGCGGCGCTTCGACCGGGGTAGTTTACCGTGCAGTTGTGCACTCTAGTACGGAGTAATTTAGTGCTGGAAATTTGATAGTGTTTCTTGTTGTTCTTTGCAACTTGAGACCAGATAGTTGTCGCTACTTGTGAGTTGTTTGGCACCGTGAAAGATCATTGCAAGCCATGCCCCACATCATTATTCATCTCGACAGTCACTCTACTTTGATTGAGAGATAAAACTTGCTGACTTAGATATAGAATATCCGGGTAAAAAGACTGGAGAAGTAACTCATAATATGTTCCTTCACATCATTACCTTGTCGCCAAACACCCGTTCATCACCTCAGATCCGTTGGGTCGGGCGATGGAGGCGTCTTCGCGTCTTCTCCTTCTTGGGGTCATCGTCTCGGAGCCGGCTACGACCGGAAGACTGGTGGATTGCGGCATCTTCGCCGTGGATGGCGGCATCTTCGCTGCATGGTTTGCTGAGGCGGGGCGCTGGTTTCTGTTTGGCAACGATGATGTCGTCGAGAGGAGCTCGGGTCGTGGCGTGGACTTCGGTAGCCGGTTCTTCCCGACGTGTCCGAGGTGCTCTTCTGTGGGCATGGTCGGCGCAAGCCCTGCATTGGTGAGGCTCGTCGTCAAAGTCGGAGCTGTCGATTGCTTGCGCGTGTGGCCTTCTGGTGGCATGTGCCGTCGTGGCTTCTATGCAGCTATTTGCGGGTTGGATTCGAGGTTGGAGCTGTATGGTGAAGTCGGAGTCGCTCGTTCGAGGCAGCCGGTGATGACGATGACGCTTGCGACTTCTCGGTGAATGCCTTTCTTCTTTGCAGCTTTGTGTCCCATGTCGGTGGCCAGGTTGGCCGGTGGTGCTCATTGAAGGAAATATGCCCTAGAGGCAATAATAAAGTTATTATTTATTTCCTCATATCATGATAAATGTTTATTATTCATGCTAGAATTGTATTAACCGGAAACATGATACATGTGTGAATACATAGACAAACATATAGTCACTAGTATGCCTCTACTTGACTAGCTCATTAATCAAAGATGGTTATGTTTCCTAACCATAGACATGTGTTGTCATTTGATTAATGGGATCACATCATTAGGAGAATGATGTGATTGACATGACCCATTCCGTTAGCCTAGCACTTGATCGTTTAGTATATTGCTATTGCTTTCTTCATGACTTATACATGTTCCTGAAACTATGAGATTATGCAACTCCCGTTTACCGAAGGAACACTTTGGGTGCTACCAAACGTCACAACGTAACTGGGTGATTATAAAGGAGTACTACAGGTGTCTCCAAAGGTAGATGTTGGGTTGGCGTATTTTGAGATTAGGTTTTGTCACTCCGATTGTCGGAGAGTTATCTCTGGGCCCTCTCGGTAATGCACATCACTATAAGCCTTGCAAGCAATGTAACTAATGAGTTAGTTATGGAATTATGCATTACGTAACGAGTAAGGAGACTTGCCGGTAACGAGATTGAACTAGGTATTGAATACCGACGATCGAATCTCGGGCAAGTAACATACCGATGACAAAGGGAACAACGTATGTTGTTATGCGGTTTGACTGATAAAGATCTTTGTAGAATATGTAGGAACCAATATGGGCATCCATGTTCCGCTATTGGTTATTGACCAAGAATAGTTCTAGGTCATGTCTACATAGTTCTCGAACCCATAGGGTCCGCATGCTTAACGTTACGATGACAGTTTTATTATGAGTTTATAAGTTTTGATGTACCGAAGTTTGTTCAGAGTCCCGGATGTGATCATGGACATGATGAGGAGTCTCGAAATGGTCGAGACATAAAGATTGATATATTGGACGACTATATTCGGACACCGGAAGTGTTCCGGACATTTTCGGAGAAAACCGGAGTGCTGGAGGGTTACCGGAACCCCCCCCCCCCCCGGAGAGTTAATGGGCCACATGGGCCTTAGTGGGAAGAGAGAGGGGCGACCAGGGTGGGCCGCGCGCCCCCTCTCCCTCTGGTCCGAATTGGACTAGCAGGGGGGCGGCGCCCCCCTCTTTCCTTCCCCCTCTCCCCCTTCCTTCCCCCTCCTAGTAGGAGTAGGAAAGGAGGAGTCCTACTCCTACTAGGAGGAGGACTCCTCCTTGGCGCGCCCACAAGGGCCGGCCGGCCTCCCCCTTGCTCCTTTATATACGGGGGCAGGGGGCACCCCATAGACACAGAAGTTGATCAACGGATAGTTCCTTAGCTGTGTGCGGTGCCCCCCTCCACCATATTCCACCTCGGTCATATAGTCGCGGAGTTTAGGCGAAGCCCTGTGCCGGTAGAACATCATCATCATCACCACGCCGTCGTGCTGACGGAACTCATCCCCGAAGCTTTGCTGGATCGGAGCCCGGGGATCGTCATCGAGCTGAACGTGTGCTGAACTCGAAGGTACCGTATGTTCGGTGCTTGGATCGGTCGGATCGTGAATGCGTACAACTAGATCAACCGCATTGTGCTAACGCTTCCGCTTACGGTCTACGAGGGTACGTGGACAACACTCTCCCCTCTCGTTGCTATATCATCACCATGATCTTGCGTGTGCGTAGGAAATTTTTTGAAATTACTATGTTCCCCAACAGTGGTATCAGAGCCTAGGTTTTATGCGTTGATGTTATATGCACGAGTAGAACACAAGTGAGTTGTGGGCGATACAAGTCATACTGCTTACCAGCATGTCATACTTTGGTTCGGCGGTATTGTGAGATGAAGCGGCCCGGACCGACATTACGCGTACGCTTATGCGAGACTGGTTTCACCGTTACGAGCACTCGTGCTTAAAGGTGGCTGGCGGGTGTCTGTCTCTCTCACTTTAGCTGAATCGAGTGTGGCTACGCCCGGTCCTTGCGAAGGTTAAAACAGCACTAACTTGACGAACTATCGTTGTGGTTTTGATGCGTAGGTAAGAACGGTTCTTGCTAAGCCCGTAGCAGCCACGTAAAACTTGCAACAACAAAGTAGAGGACGTCTAACTTGTTTTTGCAGGGCATGTTGTGATGTGATATGGTCAAGACGTGATGCTATATTTTGTTGTATGAGATGATCATGTTTTGTAACCGAAGTTATCGGCAACTGGCAGGAGCCATATGGTTGTCGCTTTATTGTATGAAATGCAAACACCCTGTAATTGCTTTACTTTATAACTAAGCGGTAGCGATAGTCGTAGAAGCAATAGATGGCGTAACGACAATGATGCTACGATGGAGATCAAGGTGTCGCGCCGGTGACGATGGTGATCACGACGGTGCTTCGAAGATGGAGATCACAAGCACAAGATGATGATGGCCATATCATATCACTTATATTGATTGCATGTGATGTTTAAACTTTATGCATCTTATCTTGCTTTGATTGACGGTAGCATTTTAAGATGATCGCTCACTAAAAATTATCAAGAAGTGTTCTCCCTGAGTATGCACCGTTGCCAAAGTTCGTCGTGCCCAGACACCACGTGATGATTGGGTGTGATAAGCTCTACGTCCATCTACAACGAGTGCAAGCCAGTTTTTGCACACGCAGAATACTCAGGTTAAACTTGACGAGCCTAGCATATGCAGATATGGCCTCAAAACACGGAGACCAAAAGATCGAGCGTGAATCATATAGTAGATATGATCAACATAGTGATGTTCACCATTGAAAACTACTCCATCTCACGTGATGATCGGTTATGGTTTAGTTGATTTGGATCGCGTGATCACTTAGATGACTAGAGAGATGTCTGTCTAAGTGGGAGTTCTTAAGTAATATTATTAATTGAACTTAAATTTATCATGAACTTAGTACCTGATAGTACTTTGCTTGTCTATGTTTGTTGTAGATAGATGGCTCGTGCTGTTGTTCCGTTGAATTTTAATGCGTTCCTGGAGAAAGCAAAGTTGAAAGATGATGGTAGCAATTACACGGACTGGGTCCGTAACTTGAGGATTATCCTCATTGCTGCACAGAAGAATTACGTCCTGGAAGCACCGCTGGGTGCCAGGCCTGCTGCTGATGCAACTGATGACGTTAAGAATGTCTGGCAGAGCAAAGCTGATGACTACTCGATAGTTCAATGTGCCATGCTTTGCGGCTTAGAACCGGGTCTTCAACGACGTTTTGAACGTCATGGAGAATATGAGATGTTCCAGGAGTTGAAGTTAATATTTCAAGCAAATGCCCGGATTGAGAGATATGAAGTCTCCAATAAGTTCTACAGCTACAAGATGGAGGAGAATAGTTCTGTCAGTGAGCATATACTCAAAATGTCTGGGTATAATAAACACTTGATTCAACTGGGAGTTAATCTTCCGGATGATAGCATCATTGACAGAATTCTCCAATCACTGCCACCAAGCTACAAGAGCTTCGTGATGAACAATAATATGCAAGGGATGAACAAGACAATTCCCGAGCTCTTCGCAATGCTAAAAGCTACGGAGGTAGAAATCAAGAAGGAGCATCAAGTGTTGATGGTCAACAAGACCACTAGTTTCAAGAAAAAGGGCAAAGGAAAGAAGAAGGGGAACTTCAAGAAGAACGGCAAGCAAGTTGCTGCTCAAGAGAAGAAACCCAAGTCTGGACCTAAGCCTGAAACTGAGTGCTTCTACTGCAAGCAGACTAGACACTGGAAGCGGAACTGCCCCAAGTATTTGGCGGATCAGAAGGATGGCAAGGTGAACAAAGGTATATGTGATATACATGTTATTGATGTGTACCTTACTAGATCTCGTAGTAGCACCTGGGTATTTGATACTGGTTCTGTTGCTAATATTTGCAACTCGAAACAGGGACTACGGAATAAACGAGCACTGGCGAAGGACGAGGTGACGATGCACGTGGGAAATGGTTCCAAAGTCGATGTGATCGCGGTCGGCACGCTACCTCTACATCTACCTTCGGGATTAGTCTTAGACCTGAATAATTGTTATTTGGTGCCATCGTTAAGCATGAACATTATATCTGGATCTTGTTTGATGCGAGACGGTTATTCATTTAAATCAGAGAATAATGGTTGTTCTATTTATATGAGTAATATCTTTTATGGTCATGCACCCTTGAAGAGTGGTCTATTTTTATTGAATCTCGAAAGTAGTGATACACATATTCATAATGTCGAAGCCAAAAGATGCAGAGTTGATAATGAGAGTGCAACTTATTTGTGGCACTGCCGTTTAGGTCATATCGGTGTAAAGCACATGAAGAAACTCCATACTGATGGACTTTTGGAATCACTTGATTATGAATCACTTGGTACTTGCGAACCGTGCCTCATGGGCAAGATGACTAAAACACCGTTCTCCGGTACTATGGAGAGAGCAACAGATTTATTGGAAATCATACATACAGATGTATGTGGTCCGATGAATGTTGAAGCTCGTGGCGGATATCATTATTTTCTCACCTTCACAGATGATTTGAGCAGATATGGGTATATCTACTTAATGAAACACAAGTCTGAAACATTTGAAAAGTTCAAAGAATTTCAGAGTGAAGTGGAAAATCATCATAACAAGAAAATAAAGTTTCTACGATTTGATCATGGAGGAGAATATTTGAGTTACGAGTTTGGTTTACATTTGAAACAATGCGGAATAGTTTCGCAACTCACGCCACCTGGAACACCACAAAGAAATGGTGTGTCCGAACGTCGTAATCGTACTTTACTAGATATGGTGCGATCTATGATGTCTCTTACTGATTTACCGCTATCGTTCTGGGGTCATGCTTTAGAGACGGCCGCATTCACGTTAAATAGGGCACCATCAAAATCCGTTGAGACGACGCCATATGAACTGTGGTTTGGCAAGAAACCAAAGTTGTCATTTCTTAAAGTTTGGGGCTGCGATGCTTATGTGAAGAAACTTCAACCAGATAAGCTCGAACCTAAATCGGAGAAATGTGTCTTCATAGGATACCCAAAAGAGATTGTTGGGTACACCTTCTATCACAGATCCGAAGGCAAAACATTCGTTGCTAAGAATGGATCCTTTCTAGAGAAGGAGTTTCTCTCGAAAGAAGTGAGTGGGAGGAAAGTAGAACTTGATGAGGTAACTGTACCTGCTCCCTTATTGAAAAGTAGTTCATCATAGAAATCAGTTCCTGTGACACCTACACCAATTAGTGAGGAAGCTAATGATATTGATCATGAAACTTCAGAT
The DNA here is from genome assembly GCA_963921465.1 of Triticum timopheevii. NCBI lineage: Eukaryota > Viridiplantae > Streptophyta > Magnoliopsida > Poales > Poaceae > Triticum > Triticum timopheevii. Next base: position 380,849,077 of record OY997272.1, on the reverse strand, counting down.
CAAGTTTCTACTGAACCTCGTAGGTCTACCAGAGTAAGATCCGCACCAGAGTGGTACGGTAATCCTATTCTGGAAGTCATGTTACTTGACCATGATAAACCTACGAACTATGAGGAAGCGATGATGAGCCCAGATTCCGCAAAATGACTAGAGGCCATGAAATCTGAGATGGGATCCATGTATGAAAACAAAGTATGGACTTTGGTTGACTTGCCCGATGATCGTCAAGCCATTGAGAATAAATGGATCTTTAAGAAGAAGACTGACGCTGATGGTAATGTAACTGTCTATAAAGCTCGACTTGTTGCGAAAGGTTTTCGACAAGTTCAAGGGGTTGACTACGATGAGACTTTCTCACCCGTAGCGATGCTTAAGTCTGTCCGAATCGTGTTAGCTATTGCTACATTTCATGATTATGAAATTTGGCAAATGGATGTCAAAACTGCATTCTTGAATGGATTTCTGGAAGAAGAGTTGTATATGATGCAGCCAGAAGGTTTTGTTGATCCAAAAGGTGCTAACAAAGTGTGCAAGCTCCAGCGTTCTATTTATGGACTGGTGCAAGCATCTCGGAGTTGGAATAAACGCTTTGATAGTGTGATCAAAGCATATGGTTTTATACAGACTTTTGGAGAAGCCTGTATTTAAAAGAAAGTGAGTGGGAGCTCTGTAGCATTTCTGATATTATATGTAGATGACATATTATTAATTGGAAATGATATAGAATTTCTGGATAGCATAAAAGGATACTTGAATAAAAGTTTTTCAATGAAAGACCTCGGTGAAGCTGCTTACATATTGGGCATCAACATCTATAGAGATAGATCAAGACGCTTAATAGGACTTTCACAAAGCACATACCTTGATAAAATTTTGAAAAAGTTCAAAATGGATCAGACAAAGAAAGGGTTCTTGCCCGTGCTACAAGGTGTGAAGTTGAGTCAAACTCAATGCCCGACCACAGCAGAAGATAGAGAGAAAATGAAAGATGTTCCCTATGCTTCAGCCATAGGCTCTATCATGTATGCAATGTTGTGTACCAGACCTGACGTATGCTTAGCAATAAGCTTGATAGGAAGGTACCAAAGTAATCCAGGAGTGGATCACTGGACAGCGGTCAAGAACATCCTAAAATACCTAAAAAGGACTAAGGATATGTTTCTCGTATATGGAGGTGATAAAGAGCTAGTCGTAAATGGTTACGTCGATGCAAGCTTTGACACTGATCCGGACGATTCTAAATCGCAAACCGGATACGTGTTTTTATTAAACGGTGGAGCTGTAAGTTGGTGCAGTTCTAAACAAAGCGCCGTGGCGGGATCTACATGTGAAGCGGAGTACATAGATGCTTCGGAAGCAGCGAATGAAGGAGTTCATTTCCGATCTAGGTGTCATACCTAGTGCATCGGGACCGATGAAGATCTTCTGTGACAATACTGGTGCAATTGCATTGGCAAAGGAATCCAGATTCCACAAGAGGACCAAGCACATCAAGATACGCTTCAATTCCATCCGGGACCAAGTCCTCACGAGCAAAACATGATCAGCATCAAGACTCCATGGGTGTTAGAATCATTACTATGTAATCTAGATTATTGACTCTAGTGCAAGTGGGAGACTGAAGGAAATATGCCCGAGAGGCAATAATAAAGTTATTATTTATTTCCTCATATCATGATAAATGTTTATTATTCATGCTAGAATTGTATTAAACGGAAACATGATACATGTGTGAATACATAGACAAACATATAGTCACTAGTATGCCTCTACTTGACTAGCTCATTAATCAAAGATGGTTATGTTTCCTAACCATAGACATGTGTTGTCATTTGATTAATGGGATCACATCATTAGGAGAATGATGTGATTGACATGACCCATTCTGTTAGCCTAGCACTTGATCGTTTAGTATATTGCTATTGCTTTCTTCAAGACTTATACATGTTCCTAAAACTATGAGATTATGCAACTCCCGTTTACCGGAGGAACACTTTGGGTGCTACCAAACGTAACAACGTAACTGGGTGATTATAAAGGAGTACTACAGGTGTCTCCAAAGGTAGATGTTGGGTTGGCGTATTTCGATATTAGGTTTTGTCACTCCGATTGTCGGAGAGGTATCTCTGGGCCCTCTCGGTAATGCACATCACTACAAGCCTTGCAAGCAATGTAACTAATGAGTTAGTTATGGAATGATGTATTATGTAACGAGTAAAGAGACTTGTCGATAACGAGATTGAACTAGGTATTGAATACCGATGATCGAATCTCAGGCAAGTAACATACCGATGACAAAGGGAACAACGTATGTTGTTATGCCGTTTGACCGATAAAGATCTTCGTAGAATATGTAGGAACCAATATGGGCATCCAGGTTCCGCTATTGGTTATTGACCGAGAATAGTTCTAGGTCATGTCTACATAGTTCTCGAACCCGTAGGGTCTGCACGCTTAACGTTACGATGACAGTTTTATTATGAGTTTATAAGTTTTGATGTACCGAAGTTTGTTCGGAGTCCCGGATGTGATCACGGACATGACGAGGAGTCTCGAAATGGTCGAGACATAAAGATGTTGGGGAACGTAGTAATTTCAAAAAAATCCTACGCACAAGCAAGATCATGGTGATGCATAGCAACGAGAGGGGAGAGTGTTGTCTACGTACCCTCGTAGACCGAAGCGGAAGCGTTGACACAACGTAGAGGAAGTAGTCGTACGTCTTCCCGGTCCAACCGATCCAAGCACCGTTACTCCGGCACCTCCGAGTTCTTGACACACGTACAGCTCGATGATGCACCCCGGGCTCCGATCCAGCAAAGCTTCGGGGAGGAGTTCCGTCAGCACGACGGCGTGGTGACGATCTTGATGTTCAACTGTCGCAGGGCTTCGCCTAAGCACCGCTACAATATGATCGAGGTGTAATATCGTGGAGGGGGGCACCGCACACGGCTAAGGAACGATCACGAAGATCAACTTGTGTGTCTATGGGGTGCCCCCGCCCCCATATATAAAGGAGGAGAGGAGGAGGGGGGCGGCCAAGAGGGGAGGCGCGCCCTAGGGGGGCAAACCTACTCCAAGTAGGTTTGGCCCCCCTTTCCTATTAGGAGTAGGAGAGGGAAGGAAGAGAGGGGAGGGAAGAAGGAAAGGGGGGCCCGGCCCCCCTCCCAATTCGGATTGGGCTTGGGGGGGCGCGCCCCCTCCTTTGCTCCTTCTCCCTCCCTTCCACTAAGGCCCAATAAGGCCCATATACTTACCGGGGGGTTCCGGTAACCTCCCGGAACTCCGGTATAATCCCAATCTCATCCGGAACCTTTCCGGTGTCCAAATATATACGTCCAATATATCAATCTTTATGTCTCGACCATTTCAAGACTCCTCGTCATGTCCGTGATCACATCCGGAACTCCGAACAACCTTCGGTACATCAAAATGCATAAACTCATAATATAGCTGTCATCGAAACCTTAAGCGTGCGGACCCTACGGTTCAAGAACAATGTAGACATGACCGAGACATGTCCCCGGTCAATAACCAATAGCGGGACCTAGATGCCCATATTGGTTCCTACATATTCTACGAAGATCTTTATCGGTCAGACCGCATAACAACATACGTTGTTCCCTTTGTCATCGGTATGTTACTTGCCCGAGATTCGATCATCGGTATCCAATACCTAGTTCAATCTCGTTACTGGCAAGTCTCTTTACTCGTTCCGTAATACATCATCTCGCAACTAACTCATTAGTTGCATTGCTTGCAAGGCTTATATGATGTGCATTACCGAGAGGGCCCAGAGGTACCTCTCCGACATTCGGAGTGACAAATCCTAATCTCGAAATACGTCAACCCAACAAGTACCTTCGGAGACACCTGTAGAGCACCTTTATAATCACCCGGTTACGTTGTGACGTTTGGTAGCACACAAAGTGTTCCTCCGGTAAATGGGAGTTGCATAATCTCATAGTCATAGGAACATGTATAAGTCATGAAGAAAGCAATAGCAACATACTAAACGATCGGGTGCTAAGCTAACTGAATGGGTCATGTCAATCACATCATTCTCCTAATGATGTGATCCCGTTAATCAAATGACAACTCATGTCTATGGCGAGGAAACATAACCATCTTTGATTAACGAGCTAGTTAAGTAGAGGCATACTAGTGACACTCTGTTTGTCTATGTATTCACACATGTATCATGTTTCCGATTAATACAATTCTAGCATGAATAATAAACAATTATCATGAAATAAGGAAATAAATAATAACTTTATTATTGCCTCTAGGGCATATTTCCTTCAGTCTCCCACTTGCACTAGAGTCAATAATGTAGATCACATCACCATGTGATTAACATCGATAGTTCACATCATCATGTGATTAACACCCATAGTTCACATCGCCATGTGACCAACACCCAAAGGGTTTACTAGATTCAGTAATCTAGTTCACATCGCTATGTGATTAACACCCAAAGAGTACTAAGGTGTGATCTTGTTTTGCTTGTGAGAGAATCTTAGTCAACGGGTCTTTCACATTCAGATCCGTTATGTATTTTGCAATTTTCTATGTCTACAATGCTCTGCACAGAGCTACTCTAGCTAATTGCTCCCACTTTCAATATGTATCTAGATCGAGACTTAGAGTCATCCAGATCAGTGTCAAAACTTGCATCGACTTAACCCTTTACGACGAACCTTTTGTCACTTCCATAATCGAGAAACATATCCTTATTCCACTAAGGATAATTTTGACCACTGTCCAGTGATCTACTCCTAGATCACTATTGTACTCCCTTGCCAAACTCAGTGTAGGGTATACAATAGATCTGGTACACAGCATGGCATACTTTATAGAACCTATGGCCAAGGCATAGGGAATGACTTTCATTCTCTTTCTATCTTCTGCCGTGGTCGGGTTTTGAGTCTTACTCAATTTCACACCTTGTAACACAGGCAAGAACTCTTTCTTTGACTGTTCCATTTTGAACTACTTCAAAATCTTGTTAAGGTATGTACTCATTGAAAAAACTTATCAAGCGTCTTGATCTATCTCTATAGATCTTGATGCTCAATATGTAAGCAGCTTCACCGAGGTCTTTCTTTGAAAAACTCCTTTCAAACACTCCTTTATGCTTTGCAGAATAATTCTACATTATTTCCGATCTACAATAGGTCATTCACATATACTTATCAGAAATGCTGTAGTGCTCCCACTCACTTTCTAGTAAATACAGGCTTCACCGCAAGTCTGTATAAAACTATATGCTTTGATCAACTTATCAAAGCGTATATTCCAACTCCGAGATGCTTGCACCAGTCCATAGATGGATCGCTGGAGCTTGCGTATTTTGTCAGCACCTTTAGAATTGACAAAACCTTTTGGTTGCATCATATACAACTCTTCTTTAAATCCATTAAGGAATGTAGTTTTGTTTATCCATTTGCCAGATTTCATAAAAATGTGGCAATTGCTAACATGATTTGGACAGACTTAAGCATCGCTACGAGTGAGAAAGTTTCATCGTAGTCAACACCTTGAACTTTGTCAAAAACCTTTTTCGACAATTCTAGCTTTGTAGATAGTAACACTACTATCAACGTCCGTCTTCCTCTTGAAGATCCATTTATTTTCTATTGTTTGCCGATCATCGGGCAAATCCATCAAAGTCCATACTTTGTTCTCATACATGGATCATATCTCAGATTTCATGGCCTCAAACCATTTTGCGGAATCTGGGCTCATCATCGCTTCCTCATAGTTTGTAGGTTCGTCATGGTCAAGTAACATGACCTCCAGAATGGGATTACCGTACCACTCTGGTGCAGATCTCACTCAGGTTGACCTACGAGGTTCGGTAGTAACTTAATCTGAAGTTACATGATCATCATCATTAGCTTCCTCACTAATTGGTGTAGTAGTCACAGGAACAGATTTCTGTGATGAACTACTTTCCAATAAGGGAGAAGGTACAATTACCTTATCAAGTTCTACTTTCCTCCCACTCACTTCTTTCGAGAGAAACTCCTTCTCTGGAAAGGATCCATTCTCAGCAACGAATGTCTTGTCTTCGGATCTGTGATAGAAGGTGTACCCAACAATTTCCTTTGGGTATTCTATGAAGACGCACTTCTCCGATTTGGGTTCGAGCTTATCAGGATGAAATTTTTTCACATAAGCATCGCAACCCAAACTTTAAGAAACGACAACTTTGGTTTCTTGCTAAACCACAGTTCATATAGTGTCGTCTCAACGGATTTAGATGGTGCCCTATTTAACGTGAATGCAGCTGTCTCTAATGCATGATCCCAAAACGATATTGGTAAATCAGTAAGAAACATCATAGATTGTACTATATCCAATAAAGTACGGTTATGACGTTCGGACACACCATTATGATGTGGTGTTCCAGGTGGCATGAATTTGTGAAACTATTCCACATTGTTCTAATTGAAGACCAAACTCGTAACTCAAATATTTGTCTCCGCGATCAGATCGTAGAAACCTTATTTTCTTGTCACGATGATGTTCCACTTCACTCTGAAATTCTTTGAACTTTCCAAATGTTTCAAACTTATGTTTCATCAAGTAGATATACCCATATCTGCTCAAATCATCTGTGAAGGTCAGAAAATAACGATACCCGCCGCGAGCCTTAACACTCATCAGATCGCATACATCAGTATGTATTATTTCAAATAAGTCAGTTGCTCACTCCACTGTTCCGGAGAACGGAGTCTTAGTCATCTTGCCCATGAGGCATGGTTCGCAAGCATCAAGTGATTCATAATCAAGTGATTCCAAAATCCCATCAGCATGGAGTTTCTTCATGCGCTTTACACCAATATGACCTAAACGGCAGTGCCACAAATAAGTTGCACTATCATTATTAACTTTGCATCTTTTGGTTTCAATATTATGAATATGTGTATCACTACGATCGAGATCCAATGAACCATTTTCATTGGGTGTGTAACCATATAAGATTTTATTCATGTAAATAGAACAACAGTTTATTCTCTTCTTAAATGAATAACCGTATTGCAATAAACACGATCAAATCATATTCATGCTCAACGCAAACACCAAATAACATTTATTTAGGTTCAAAACTAATCCCAAAAGTATAGGGAGTGTGCGATGATGATCATATCAATCTTGAAACTAATTTCAACACACATCGTCACTTCACCCTTAACTAGTTTCTGTTTATTCTGCAACTCCCGTTTCGAGTTACTACTCTTAGCAACTGAACCAGTACCAAATACCGAGGGGTTGCTATAAACACTAGTAAAGTACACATCAATAACATGTATATCAAATATACCTTTGTTCACTTTGCCATCCTTCTTATCCGCCAAATACTTGGTGTAGTTCTGCTTCTAGTGACCAGTCCCTTTGCAGTAGAAGCACTTAGTCGCAGGCTTAGGTCCAGACTTGGGCTTCTTCACTTGAGCAGCAACTTGCTTGCCGTTCTTCTTGAAGTTCCCTTCTATCCCTTTGCCCTTTACTTGAAACTAGTGGTCTTGTTTACCATCAACACTTGATGTTCTTTCTTGATTTCTACCTTCATCGATTTCATCATCATGAAAAACTTGGGAATCATTTTCATCATCCCTTGCATACTATAGTTCATCACGAAGTTCTACTAACTTGGTGATGGTGACTAGAGAATTCTGTCAATCACTATCTTATCTGAAAGATTAACTCCCACTTGATTCAAGCGATTGTAGTACCCAGACAATTTGAGCACATGCTCACTAGTTGAGCGATTCTCCTCCATGTTTTAGCTATAGAACTTGTTGGAGACTTCATATCTCTCAACTCGGGTATTTGCTTGAAATATTAACTTCAATTCCTGGAACATCTCATATGGTCCATGATGTTCAAAACATCTTTGAAGTCCCGATTCTAAGCCATAAAGCATGGTGCACAAAACTATCAAGTAGTCATCATATTGAGCTAGCCAAACGTTCATAACGTCTGCATCTGCTCCTGCAATAGGTTTGTCACCTAGCGGTGCATTAAGGACATAATTCTTCTGTGCAGCAATGAGGATAAACCTGAGATTGCGGATCCAATCCGCATCATTGCTACTAACATTTTTCAACACAATTTTCTCTAGGAACATATCAAAATAAACATATGAAAGCAACAACGCAAGCTATTGATCTTACAACATAATTTGCAAAATACTACCAGGACTAAGTTCATGATAAATTTAAGTTCAATTAATCATATTACTTAAGAACTCCCACTTAGACAGACATCTCTCTAGTCATCTAAGTGATCACGTGATCCAAATCAACTAAACCATAACCGATCATCACGTGAGATGGAGTAGTTTTCAATGGTGAACATCACTATGTTGATCATATCTACTATATGATTCACGCTCGACCTTTCGGTCTCCGTGCTCCGAGGCCATATCTGCATATGCTAGGCTCGTCAAGTTTAACCTGAGTATTCCGCGTGTGCAAAACTGGCTTGCACCCGTTGTAGATGGACGTAGAGCTTATCACACCCGATCATCACGTGGTGTCTGGGCACGACGAACTTTGGCAACGGTGCATACTCAGGGAGAACACTTCTTGATAATTAGTGAGAGATCATCTTAAAATGCTACCGTCAATCAAAGCAAGAATAAGATGTATAATAGATAAACATCATATGCAATCAAAATATGTGACATGATATGGCCATGATCATCTTGCGCCTTTGATCTCCATCTCCAAAGTACTGTCATGATCTCTATCGTCACCGGCACGACACCATGATCTTCATCATCTTGATCTATATCAATGTGTCATCACATGGTTGTCTCACCAACTATTGCTCTTGCAACTATTGCTATCGTATAGCGATAAAGTAAAGCAATTATTTAGCACTTGCATCTTATGCAACAAAGAGACATCCATAGGGCTTCTGCCAGTTGCCGATAACTTAAACAAAACATGATCATCTCATACAACAACTTATATCTTATCACGTCTTGACCATATCACATCACAACATGCCCTGCAAAAACAAGTTAGACGTCCTCTACTTTGTTGTTGCAAATTTTACGTGGCTGCTACGGGATGAGCAAGAACCGTTCTTACCTACGCATCAAAACCACAACGATAGTTCGTCAAGTTAGTGTTGTTTTAACCTTCGCAAGGACCGGGCATAGCCACACTCGGTTCAACTAAAGTTGGAGAAACTAACACCCGCTAGCCACCTGTGTGCAAAGCACGGCGGTAGAACCAGTCTCGCGTAAGCGTACGTGTAATGTCGGTCCGGGCCGCTTCATCCAACAATACCGCCAAACCAAAGTATGACATGCTGGTAAGCAGTATGACTTGTATCGCCCACAACTCACTTGTGTTCTACTCGTGCATATAACATCAACGCATAAAACCTAGGCTCTGATACCACTGTTGGGGAACGTAGTAATTTCAAAAAAATTCCTACGCACATGCAAGATCATGGTGATGCATCGCAACGAGAGGGGAGAGTGTTGTCTACGTACCCTCGTAGACCGAAGCCGAAGCGTTGACACAACATAGAGGAAGTAGTCGTACGTCTTTCCGGTCCAACCGATCCAAGCACCGTTACTATGGCACCTCCGAGTTCTTGACACACGTACAGCTCGATGACGCACCCCGGGCTCCGATCCAGCAAAGCTTCGGGGAGGAGTTCCGTCAGCACGACGGCGTGGTGACGATCTTGATGTTCAACTGTCGTAGGGCTTCGCCTAAGCATCGCTACAATATGACCGAGGTGTAATATCGTGGAGGGGGGCACCGCACACGGCTAAGGAACGATCACGAAGATCAACTTGTGTGTCTATGGGGTGCCCCCGCCCCCGTATATAAAGGAGGAAAGGAGGAGGGGGCCGGCCAAGAGGGGAGGCGCGCCCTGGGGGGGGCAAACCTACTCCAAGTAGGTTTGGCCCACCTTTCCTATTAGGAGTAGGAGAGGGAAGGAAGAGAGGGGAGGGAAGAAGGAAAGGGGGGCCGGCCCCCCTCCCAATTCGGATTGGGCTTGGGGGGCCCTCCTTTGCTCCTTCTCCCTCCCTTCCAGTAAGGCCCAATAAGGCCCATATACTTACCGGGGGGATCCGGTAACCTCCCGGAACTCCGGTATAATCCCAATCTCATCCGGAATCTTTCCGGTGTCCAAATATATCCGTCCAATATATCAATATTTATGTCTCGACCATTTCAAGACTCCTCGTCATGTCCGTGATCACATCCGGAACTCCGAACAACCTTCGGTACATCAAAATGCATAAACTCATAATATAACTGTCATCGAAACCTTAAGCGTGCGGACCCTACGTTTCGAGAACAATGTAGACATGACCGAGACACGTCCCCAGTCAATAACCAATAGCGGGACCTAGATGCCCATATTGGTTCCTACATATTCTACGAAGATCTTTATCGGTCAGACCGCATAACAACATACGTTGTTCCCTTTGTCATCGGTATGTTACTTGCCCGAGATTCGATCGTCGGTATCCAATACCTAGTTCAATCTCGTTACCGGCAAGTCTCTTTACTCGTTCCGTAATACATCATCTCGCAACTAACTCATTAGTTGCATTGCTTGCAAGGCTTATGTGATGTGCATTACCGAGAGGGCCCAGAGATACCTCTCCGACATTCGGAGTGACAAATCCTAATCTCGAAATACGCCAACCCAACAAGTACCTTCGGAGACACCTGTAGAGCACCTTTATAATCACCCAGTTACGTTGTGACGTTTGGTAGCACATAAAGTGTTCCTTCGGTAAACGGGAGTTGCATAATCTCATAGTCATAGGAACATGTATAAGTCATGAAGAAAGCAATAGCAACATACTAAACGATCGGGTGCTAAGCTAACTGAATGGGTCATGTCAATCACATCATTCTCCTAATGATGTGATCCCGTTAATCAAATGACAACTCATGTCTATGGCTAGGAAACATAACCATCTTTGATTAACGAGCTAGTCAAGTAGAGGCATACTAGTGACACTCTGTTTGTCTATGTATTCACACATGTATCATGTTTCCGATTAATACAATTCTAGCATGAATAGTAAACAATTATCATGAAATAAGGAAATAAATAATAACTTTATTATTGCCTCTAGGGCATATTTCCTTCAAAAGATTGATATATTGGACGACTATATTCGGACACCGGAAGTGTTCCGGACGTTTTCGGAGAAAACCGGAGTGCCGGAGGGTTACCGGAAACCCCCCCCCCCCCCCCCCCCCCCCGCCCCCCCCGGGAGAGTTAATGGGCCTCATGGGCCTTAGTGGGAAGAGAGAGGGGCGACCAGGGTGGGCCGCGCGTCCCCTCTCCCTCTAGTCCGAATTGGACTAGGAGGGGGGCGGCGCCCCCCTCTTTCCTTCCCCCTCTCCCCCTTCCTTCCCCCTCCTAGTAGGAGTAGGAAAGGAGGAGTCCTACTCCCTTTCCTACTCCTACTAGGAGGAGGACTCCTCCTCCTTGGCGCGCCCACAAGGGCCGGCCGGCCTCCCCCCTTGCTCCTTTATATACGGGGGCAGGGGGGCACCCCATAGACACAGAAGTTGATCTACGGATCGTTCCTTAGCCGTGTGCGGTGCCCCCCTCCATCATATTCCACCTCGGTCATATTGTCGCGGAGTTTAGGCGAAGCCCTGCGCCGGTAGAACATCATCATCGTCACCACGCCGTCGTGCTGACGGAACTCATCCCCGAAGCTTTGCTGGATCGGAGCCCGGGGATCGTCATCGAGCTGAACGTGTGCTGAACTCGGAGGTACCGTATGTTCGGTGCTTGGATCGGTCGGATCGTGAATACGTACGACTACATCAACCGCGTTGTGCTAACGCTTCCGCTTACGGTCTACGAGGGTACGTGGACAACACTCTCCCCTCTCGTTGCTATATCATCACCATGATCTTGCGTGTGCGTAGGAATTTTTTTTGAAATTACTACGTTCCCCAACACTCATATCATATGGGTTGAGTTGTATCGGTTTTAGCCCGGTTCTCCGCCAATTAACCAGGCAATTCTCTTCTTCTTAATCAATGAAAATGGCAAATCTTTTGCCTCGTTTAAAAAAAAACACCCGTTCATCCAGAAGTTTGTTAATATTGCTCCTATTTTTTTACGGCAGTTGCAGCATTATGAAAAAACGATGTATTGCAATCCCAATGTAGTAACCAGTTAGCTCAACATCTTTGTAACCAAAAACATTCTTCTTGATCCAAAAGATTTTTAATGAATACTAAAATTTCCTTTTGCCTTGAATGGAATTCGTCGCTTATAGAATCACGCTTCAGCCTCTAATGTAATACCGCCCTCCTAATCATTCACTCACTATATATTTGTTGAGGTAATAGCACCCCAGATCCACAAACTTGAATCGAATGTGATGTTTTAGTCCAAACTTGTAAAATGTGACTGAGGACTCCCACAACTTGACACCCTATGTGATGTTTTGGTCCACATCCAATCACAGCGCGACAAGTGGCACTCCTGGGCGGACCGGTCAGCGCCTGGCAGTTTTGCACAAACCCCCCTGTCGTTCCATTCAATCAACCCGCTGGTGATCTCTCTCGTCCTCTTTTGGTTGCGTCGGTTCCCCTCGAAATTATCTCGTCGCTGGATCGATCTAGGTTAGGGTAGGGTACACAGGCGGCGCCTGCGGCCGATGCGGTGGCTACGACTACGACCGGCGGCTGATTCGACAGCGCGTTGAACGCCGACGACCCCGCGGCCTTGAAAGCCGCCGTCCGCAGCGGCGTCTATGAGAGTATGAGACCTGCAAGGGGCAGCTGTACGACGAGGCGCAACGCCTCCGACCCTTCATCGCCTCCGGCTCCGATGCCTAGCTCGGCGTGGCGCTCCGCGTGATCTCCCTCGTTCTGGCCGACGCCGCCGCAGCCGTCACCGAGCCGACGCCGCCCTCCGCCTCCGGGGGCTCGGCGCCCCACGGACGACCCCGACTTGATGCCGCACGGGCGCGACAGCCTCGGTGATAGCATCCACCGCACCGGTCTCGTCCTGGCCGCGATGTAGCGCTACCCGCCGAAGCGCGGGCAGATGCAAGGCCAGCTACTGGTGGCCAGTTTGCATGCCGTCGGCGAGTGCGCCTAGTACTAGCGGCACTGGGGCCGGCCGGTCTTAATCGGCCGGCTTCGGCGTCAGGCGTCGTCGATGGCCTGGCTGCATGCCGTCCAAATACCTTCTTCTTCTTCACCAGAATAATAAGGAGAAAGAAGCCATCGTCGATCAATCTATCTCGCATTGTAAGACGACCAGTTCTAGATATTGCATATGCTCCGTCCTGCTGCTCTTGGCACAGTTTAGTTATTATTAGTTTAATGTAAAACTACTTATATATGCAGTATGGTTTATTTAACCAAAACTACTTATATATATTGTGGTATTTGGCAAGGCAGTGAGGATTTAGAGGATGGAGTTTCAGGGAAATTTTGACATCATTTTAGTCCCAATCCCCTACCTACTTGGTGTCGCCGATGGGTAGGTACCTATTATCTGTGGGAATTTCATAGAGATGTTTCCCCTGCTTGGTTAGAAAATTCGATGGATGACAAAGCAAGTTATGGTCAATAATCAATATGTTCTCTGTTTCATCCTGATTCACACCCCTTCTCTTTTAATAAAAAACACAGAAAGCACATCCAATTGTCTTTAGTTAGTTATATACAAAATTTCTTATATCCCCTCCTTTGTTTTGGATCGGTATTATATTGTGTTGTTGGTAAGGCAATGAGGATTTAGATGATGCTGTTGCAGAGAAATTGGACATGGGTGGGTCATTTTAGTCGCAACCCCTATTCTGTGTGGACTGGGTATTATTTGTGGGACACGGAAAGGAAATAAATATGTGGAATGGTGCCCCTGCCGTAACCCTCGCGAGGCATCCACACCTACTAGCATGTTGAGCTAGCAGTGCCCCGAATTCGACCGAACTCTCGTTCGTCCTCATCAAGTTGTCCTCGTCAGTGTCACGCACCCACGTTTGCCCTTCGAGTGGCACCAAATTAAGTTCTTTGTCTGGTGGGTGCATAACAAAACGTGCTAGTTTGCACTTCTCGCTGGCTATCACTTGTGAGATCAAAATGGAATGTGCAGCTTTGTACTAAGCATAATTCGTACGGTTCACTTCAAACTTTTTTTCTGCAAACACAGTTTACCTTAAACTGATCAGTCTCTGACCGTCCTTTTTTTTAACACGGTACCGACCCAAGCGTTATATATACGCGCATACACTCATCTCTATGAACACATACATATCCTTATGAGTACCTCCAAGAGACTAAGTCAGCATATATCTTGAGATTTTACGAAGTCATCATAGACGTCTCGTAGTCGACAAAAAACGTCTCCTCCCAATAAACGCGCATCGATAACCACCTAACCACAGGTTGATTCACCAAGCATGTCAATGGTCTACCTTATTTAGGCGCGCGCTCGAGAGTGTGTGTACATACACAGGAGTAACTCTGTATATTCTTCATATGTTTGCATGCATTGACTGTTCATTAAATAGATACATTTGTCGGAAATTTGATAACGATGCACAAAATTCGTCCAGCCCAAAGTGGAAAGAGGGAAGGGAAAATGTGCAGGAACTACGTGTGTAATCAAAGAATCATTACTTCATCCTACTATCGCTCCGGTGCTTCTTTCTTTCTGCGTTGCGCGCTGGTGTTGTTGGTTTGATCAGAAGTCAAAGATCATCTTCCGGAACTTCTCCATATGCTCGGCCTGCAGCGAGATGGCCACCGACAGGCTGCCATCGCGGCTGGCGCTGGGGAGCACGAACGCGAGCCCCTCGTACGCGATGCCGCCGGGGCCCATGAAGACGGGCCGGCCCCAGCCGAAGTCGGCGTCGTGGATGGGCAGGCGCACCCAGCTGGTGAGCCCGAGGTTGGGGCACCGGAACGTGTGCGCGCCGCGGACCAGCGCCGACAGGTCCGGCTGCATCTCCAGGTAGTCCAGCGCCGAGCGGCAGTACTCGTTGTCCATCACCTCCAGCGCCGCCTGGATCGTGGTCGCGCCGTCCGCCAGCGAGCCGGTCACCTTGCCCGCCACCGCGAGCGGCGTGGCCGTGAAGATGACGTTGCCGAAGTAGCCCTCCGGGAGCGGCGGCTGCAGCCGCTGCCGCCCGTCCGTGGCGCAGTACAGCTTGGTGGGCTGCTCTGGGGACAGGCCACGGGCCAGGGACGCGCACCGCCAAACGTGCGCCCCGAGCACCGCGTAGGTGCTGAACCGCGGCGCGCCCTCGCCCGTGGGGAGCTGGGCGCGGAGGCGGCCGAGGTCGGCGCGGGAAAGCTTGAAGATGTCCACGGCCGTGGGCGGCGCTTCCGGCTTGGCGGTGAGGGCCTGCGGCTCCTCCGCGTCCAGCATGGCGGGCGCTGGCTGGTACTCGATGTGCGGATGGGACGGCGTCGGCGGGTCGCGTGCGCGGAGGAGGGTGCGGTCAATGAACGGCATGACGGCAATCGGCACGCCGCGGCAGAGGTCGGCCCATGAGTTGATGAAGTGCAGGCCGGAGAAGCCGTCGGCGACGTGGTGCTGCATGCCTATGCCGAGGGCGACGCCTCCGCACTTGAAGTGGGTCACCTGCAGCAAAATCGCGCGAGTCAGGGTCCGCAACATGCAAATAAAATTAGCTGGTTTATCGTACTAACACAACTGGAGCATGTGGCACCGATTTTAATGATTTTGTATCATATCACACTCGACGCCTCACTATTCAAATTTGTTTACGGTCCATCGAGGCTTGCATATGGCAAATGACCCCTCAAGATAACACCAAGACCTCTCAAGGCCGCGATCACTACTCGTGACGAGCTCTGAATGTCCCACAGCACCTTGTGATCGCAAAAACTAAAGTCAGCCGCATAATGCACAATCAACTAACAGCACGTAAGGCTCGACCAAAAACGATAGCTACTACTCTACAACATTCAGACCGTGATAGAAAGATTAATCATAGGTTGCTTGCTTCCTAGCACAAGATAAGTCACCAGCATTCCAGTTAGGCAATCACTTTCTCGCAACGATATGTAATGTGCGTCCCAAGCAAAGTAAACTTGCAGCAAGCAACCAGATGGTTGTATATCATTTTGGTGCAGTTGCGAGTTTGCATAAGATTATGATCTGTCAACCTCATCAGCGTATTAACTGCAAAAAACAGACGGTAACGTTAACTTCCCTGGGAGGGAGGTCCAGCGAACCTCAACCACCTCACAGCCGTTTGATCATGATCAAATGATGGCAACTTTCACGAAAAAATGCCTTCACAAAATGAGAACTGCCAACCCCTACAGCTAAAGTTGCCACCCCTCTACAACTAAAACTGCCATCAAAATTGTTCGTATATGCCAACCCCGAAACATTTGCCATTTATTGGGTTCCAAAACAAAATCCTTATCAACATATTGGCTTGTTCTGTGTTTGAAAGAACTCGGCGAATCATCGGATTCGAGCTGGTCACTCACACAACACTCTCAGCATACTTATTTTTACTTATTTATTTTTTGTGGAAAGTTGGTTCTCTTTCAAGGGAAGATGCCGTTAAAGTTAATTTTTTTTGGCTGTTGGATATGCCCTTTTTTCTCTCGTGAAAAGGCCAAAGGCCATATATTAAGTAGCACCACCAAAAACACTCCTATACATAAATTAAAAAATATATCCAAGTCCTTGAGGGTGTCCAAGTCTTCTTCCTCCTGCATCAATCAGCTGCACGCCCGCCATGAGCAAAGCTCGTTGTCGCCTTGGTAGTACATGACCATAACTACAGACACCAATATTAAGGTATGCTCGTTTGCATACCCCTTCACCTCCTAACGTGAGTGTACAACTCATTAGGGTTTCTCGACATCCCTGGCGCCGCAGGTCCCGATGGTCTTGGGGCCATAAAGGTACAGTGAACTCTGGCCCTTGCTGTCACGAGGGTTGTTGCTGTCTTTTGGTGTGTGTGTTTTTTGTCGACTAGGGTTTGTGTCCTGTTCAAGAAGGCGTGGCTACGGCGGCTCGCTGAAGATGAAATAAGGTCCTCTTCGCCCACCCCCGTCCCCATGGGCGTAGCCAGGCCCCAGGCTACCAGGGCCATGGCCTGGGGCGTGGCCGGCTGATACTTCGTTGACTGTAGCTATAGAATCACTGTTTGGCACTGTTTCACACTGTACCAATGCTGTTGGCCCGGGGTGTGGCTTCAGCCTGGCTACGCGGTTGCCCGTCCCAGTGGTGCGTCTAGCATCGTCGGAGGGTCGTGTGAAGGTGTGTTCCTAGCGGATCTTGTGGAATTCAATCGGTTTTGGTGTTCGATGGATCTCTGTGGATCCCGTCTTTGTTTGTGTTCGTTCGTGTGTCTACATGTTGGATCCTTTCGATCTACGCTTTTGTTTATCCGCAGCGATTGTTGTTCTGGTGTGTTGCTCCAACGGGGCCTTAGCACGACGACTTTCCGACCGTATACTAAAACTAGTTCTATCTGGCTCCAGTGAGGGAGAGGCGATGTCAGCAACACGCCTTCGGCTCGCTCTAGTGCTTTGTAGTCGTTACCAGATGGTCTATTGACCTGGATGTATTTTTTATTATTTTTGGTGTTCCTTATACTACCATGACAGACGATGAATAGATCGGAAGGTTTTCCAAGAAAAAAACTAAAAACACCAACAATGGAATTGAACTACTTGATAATTCATGCACTGAAGGGGCCACATCAACAAGTTATTTTGTGGGCATTTGCATAACAGGCATCCTCAATCATTTGCTGACATGCATTTTATTAGCTAATTAATAAAGACCTACAAAAAGATAATTCCATCTACTAACTAATATGTCGCGGAATTGCAATGATATTAGTCGCCAAATTGCAATGGCAAATCCAAACTTGTAGTGTACGCAAGTTGCAATAAAATTCCACTAGTACAATTTCGATCTTCACATAAACAAGACCCATGCCAACAATTTCAAATAAATTGAACACGTAATTACGCAAACTGATCGATGATACTACTACATATTCTTACGAAGAACATGATGCTACCACTTTTGGAGTGGTATAAGGACAGAAAAATAAAGCCTGACGCAAGGTGCGAAATTCAGGGCGGCCTACCAATGAGGATTTGTTTAGAGAGAGGGCGCTAAAAAGGTCCAGGGATGCTTTGAGAGAGAAGGGAGTAGTAGTATTAGAATTTGAAAGATCTTAGCATTCCCAGTACGCGGGGCAAGGCCGACCGACAGGTTTTTTTTTTTGAGGGACCGACAGATAATTGCGAGGTGTGCCAACAAGGCCAAACAGAAGTCAATCATCGAATCACACCGCCACACCTCGTCCCATTTCCTTGCAGGTCCACCTGACACGGTTCATTGCATGCGGACATGCGGCGCCGACGACCTAGACGAGTTGCTGAAAGCGACGCGCGACCGTCCGTTTCTACCGTACCAAGCGGTGGTGACATCCAGCGCCTCTCACGGGCCCGCCTCACGCGACCGCACGCGTTGTGCTCTGCTTCGTCGGCACGTCCTACTCTGTTCCTCGCGTGTGAGAAAAATCACGGAGTGGCATTCATGGTTACCTGGACCACGAGGAGCGGGTAGGAGGAGATGCCCCCGGTGAAGTCGACGGCGGGGATGAGGCGCTTGAGGTCCATGGTGGGCGCGAAGTCGCCGAAGTCGTCGACGGTGCCGTCGGGCGCGTCGGCCTCCACGAAGAGCACCCCTTCCGCGTTGCAGTCGATCTCCACGCGCCCGTCCTCGTCGCGGGCCAGCCGCCCCGCCATCGGGTAGAACGGCACCAGCGCCTCCGCCAGCGCCCGGCGCATCCGCTCCGCGTCGAAGTAGCCGTCCGCCTCCTCCTCCCCCGCGCCGCGCCGGAAGAAGTAGACGCTCGGCGTGTGGAACCGCGGCACGACCAGGTCCGGGTTGGCGTTCCACAGCCGGAGCCGCGGAGTCTCCTCCGCCGGCACCACGACCGTCGATCCCCGCACCGTGATCTTCATCTCCGCGGATGCAGATCTGGCGGGCAGACTAGGCGCAAGAAAAGCGAGCGAAAGGTCGTCGCTACGTACGTGGAACGCGCGTGGAAGCAGCGGCGATAATTAAAATTAAAGTAGGGCGTTTGGTAGCTCTTGGTGGAGAGCTGGTGAGCGAGCGGGGTGTGGCGCGGGTTTTATAGCCGGCGGGGCGGGATGGCGCGACTTGCCCTCGTTTGCCTCCACTTTTTTTGCTCGATTGCTTCGTGGGAGGAGCTGGTGACGGGTGGGGAGTTGGTGGGATGGATGACCAGGCTTGGAAGCGGGACCCTTTTAATTCCTCGGTGGACGCGGTCCAACCTACCGGACCGTGGACGCGTTGCCGGTGATCTACATCAGCGTGATCTGTCCACCTCTATCCGCTGCATCAGCACTGACAGCAGCTTCCGATTTTGGGAATTCATCAGCTGCCCCTAATTCCTACTTGGGCGAAAAATGAAAATGCAGCGGCCAATGATCTTGGACGAGCATCATTCCCTTGTTTTGTTATATTTTTCCTGGTTTTGGAGGATTTGTCACTCCGCTCACATGAGACACAATGGTGGATTTTGAATTATATACTACTCCCTTCATTCCTAATTATAAACACTTTTAGAGATTTCAATATGAACAATGTACGGAGCAAAATGAGTGAATCTGCACTCTAAAATATATCATAGAAAGTAGTGGCGCCATCTCTTTAAGGATTCAAAAATAGCTAAAGCTTCTCATATATCCATATATAATCTGTATTGAAATATCTAAAAAGTCTTATATTTAAAAACGGGGGGACTATGTCTCTATTCTTAGCGGACGAGCTTGCCTCAAATCACAAGCCCCTAATTCCTATTTGGGCTTGGATTATGTCCAGAAACTCATAATCTAAACCAAGATGATTTCGAATCTAAGAATGACACAAGATTACTTTTTTATTTCTTTTTTTTAGAATGCGCATGAGTTCTGTGTGCCTATATATTAAGATAGAAAACAATGTTTATGTTACAAGAATGGATATGTAAAGCCGCATATAATCCATGGCAGCCTACACAAACCACCAGGGTTGGCACAAGCATGACTAGCCTACTACTCGCTGTAGACTACCATCCCCATCTTCTTCTGCTCGCGCAAAAGATCGCGGACCTTATTGACAACTGCCGAGGCGAGAAGGGATTTGTTCTTGAATATCCTCCTATTTCTCTCGAACCAAACACAACGGAGAGTGCAAATAATGACTGAGTTTATCCCTTTTGCATCTTGGGAGATATCGTCTGCTGCCACGAAGACCGCCCTGGAAGAATTTGGTCAGTCGATGAAGGAGCAAGGTGGGCGAGGCTAGTCCAGTGGAGCACACTGAGCCAAACTTCGCGGGCTTAGATACACCAGACAAGGAGGTGTTCGGTCGTTTCATCGCACTAGTTGCAAAAGGGGCAGGACGGCTGATGGAGGAGCCCTCGTTTGGCAACGCGGTCAGAGGACCAATACTTGCTTTGTTGCACAAGCCACACAAAGAACTTGAATATTATGGGCGCCCAGGGTTTTCATACTAGATGATCCCATCCACATGAGGTGCGACCAGCAAAGAAGGCCTCATACATGGATTTGGAGGAGTAACATACAGTAGTCGTCCACTTCTAGCTCCATTAGTCAATGCCATGCATCATTGTGGAGCCTAAAATTGTTGGCCACATGGTAGGGAACTGCATGATTGCGGTGGCAGGAAGACGGCCACGAAGGTCGCACACCCAGGAGGATACATGAAGGCCTTCCTAAACCGTCTGACTGGCTACGGGAGGTAGCTTGACAACCGCAGCAACACCAGATGCCAACTGAGGAATACTAGCTGCGTCGATCTAGTGATCCTACAAAAATGGCACTAAAGCACCATTTCTGGTCTCAATCTAAGAAGATGCCTTGAAGATGGATGTGGCATCAACTGAAAGGGAGAACTTCAAGGACAACCAGGGGAGAACATCAGAATTTTTTGTTGCCAAAGCCATTTAGTTCTTAGGGAGTCGTTGAGTGTTTCGAGGTTGTGCAAACCGAGCCTTCCAAATTAAACATGAGTGCACACATCCGTCTAGGGGACCAACCATTGGCATCCTTTTGCACAATTTATGCCTGCTCATAGGAAATCCCGCCTAATATTGTCAGCCTCCTTGAGAAACCATGGCGTCAGGTCCAAAGCAAGCATATGGTAGATGCCCATGGTCGTGATCATGGTATATAGCAAGATGATACGGCCGACGGTGCGATCAAACCAGTTTTCCAAGAGGGGAGCTTGCTTGCGAATTGGTCCACTAGGGGCATGAGGTCGGGTTTTTTAAGCTGTGAGAGAGAGAGAGGAAGGCAGAGGTATTTTATCGGGAAGGATGAATCATGCAAGGTGAATTTTTAGTGAGGCCTTGCAGATGAAGCTCATGGCACTGGATCGGGATGATAGCGTTTTTTTATAGGTTTACCTTGAGCCCCAAAGTGCCTCAAAAAAGATCAAGAGTGGCCTTGGTTCCCTCTATGTCGTGGAGCGACAGTCGCAAGAAGAGTGGCACGTCATCTACAAACATAGAGGATCTATGCTTGACGCCCCATTGTGAAAGGGGTAGGAAAACTTGCTGCTGATCGAATTTCCGGATGATCGCATCAAGGACATCAATTATGAGGAGAAAGAGCACATGGAACATGGGGTTTCCTTCTCAAAAACCTTGAGCATGCGCGATTTGTGTCGATGGGTTTCCATTAACCAAGACACGGGAAGTGGAGGTGCGAAGCATGACAACAATTAAGCCGGTCCACCTATAGCCAAAACTATGATATGTAAGGATTTACAAGAGGAAGGGCCACACCATAGAGTTTAAAGATTTAGAGATGTCCAGCTTTGGGGGAAGGGAGGGGTGTTTATTTTGGTTATTTTTTTTACCAATAACTGAACCAAGAATAAATTGTTGTGGATCGATCTGCCCTTCA
The DNA here is from genome assembly GCA_963921465.1 of Triticum timopheevii. Taxonomy (NCBI): domain Eukaryota; kingdom Viridiplantae; phylum Streptophyta; class Magnoliopsida; order Poales; family Poaceae; genus Triticum; species Triticum timopheevii. Next base: position 380,827,094 of record OY997272.1, on the reverse strand, counting down.
CAAACGCGCTTTGGTTCAATAAGATGAGCTCTAGTAGCCGAGGAGAGGGGTGATTTGCGAGGATACGCACCATGATAACCCACAAGTATAGGGGATTGTTTGTAGCCTTTTTCGATAAGTAAGAGTGTCGTACCCGACGAGGAGCTAAAGGTAAAATTAATATTCTCTCAAGTTCAATCGACCACCGATACAACTCTACTCACACTAATGTTTGCTTTACCTAGAAACAAGTAATAAAACTAGAAGTACTTTGTAGGTGTAGCGGGATAAGTTTGCAAAATAATAAAGAATGTGAAAATAAAAGTTAGGTGTTGTTTTTAATAAAAGTACAATTAGGTTAGTATAGCGAGTGTGTAAAAGTGATGGTAGGATTTGGGAATTGTCTTTAAGCAATTGGCTAAGTCATTAGACTGGTAGCAAGTTTTTATGTGGGAAAGGCCATTCCTAGCATGACATCCCTTACTTGGAATTTTATGCATTTATTATTGGAACTATTAGCAAGCATCCGCACTACTAAAGTTCATTAAGGTAAAACCCAACCATAGTATTAAGATATATTGGTCCCCTTCAATCTAGTATGAATCAATTTCTATGGTAGGAAGAAGTTTCCGTCACTACTGCCCTCCAATGCATAGTCCTATCAACATACAACTAACCCTATGGTGCGATCCACACACACGCTCATATGATGGGCACCAAAGGATAACAACATAACCACAAGCATTTAAATCAATCATAGAAATTCACAAATTACCCATAGGACAATAAAAATCTACTCAAACATCATAGGATGGCAACACATCATTGGATAATAATATGAAGTATAAAGCACCATGTTCAAGTAGGGGGTACAGCGGGTTGCGGGGGAGTGGACCGCTGATAATAGATGAGGGAGGTGATGGAGGTGTTGATGAAGATGATCGAGTGTTGGAGAAGATCCCCGTCACATGATGATTGCCCCGGCGGTGTTCCGACGCCACCGGGAGAGAGCCCCTCTCCTTCTTCTTCTTGCTTGGCCTCCCCCCTAGATGGGAGGAGGGTTTCCACCCTGGTCCTTGGCCGCCAGGACTCCCAGAGGGCAGGAGCCCCTCAAAGATTGGATCTCTCCCTCCCTCTCTCTCTCTACGTGTGTGTGTGTGTGTGTGTGTTTCTCTTTTGTTTTTGAATCTCTGTTTCTGACCGAAAACCATTTCTTATATTTCTGGAGATCCGTAACTCCGATCGGGCTGAAATTTAACATGATTTTTCTTGATATTATCTTTCTTGCGGCGAAAAAGGGCTCCAACCGACTTACGAGTGAGTCACAAGGCAACACAGCACGCCATACCCCCTATGGCGCGCCCTGTTGCCTTGGGTCCCTCGGGCATTGCTACGTCTTGAGCTTGCGTTGGTTTTTCTTGAAGAGGAAAGGGTGATGCAGCAATAGTAGCGTAAGTATTTCCCTCAGTTTTGAGAACCAAGGTATCAATCCAGTAGGAGGCTCCTCAGAAGTCCCACGCACCTACACAAACAAACAAAAAACTCGCAACCAACGCAATAAAGGGGTTGTCAATCCCTTCACGGCCACTTGCGAAAGTGAGATCTGATAGAGATAGTATGATAAGATAAATATTTTTTTGGTATTTTATAATATAGATTGGAAATGTAAAGATGCAAATAAAAGTAGATTGAAAGCTTATATGATAAAAGATAGACCCGGGGGCCATAGGTTTCACTAGTGGCTTCTCTCAAGATAGCATAAGTATTACGGTGGGTGAACAAATTACTGTCGAGCAATTGATAGAAAAGCGAATAATTATGAGATTATCTAGGCATGATCATGTATATAGGCATCACGTCCGCGACAAGTAGACCGACTCCTGCCTGCATCTACTACTATTACTCCACACATCGACCGCTATCCAGCATGCATTTAGAGTATTAAGTTCATAAGAACAGAGTAACGCATTAAGAAAGATGACATGATGTAGATGGATAAACTCAAGCAATATGATATAAACCCCATCTTTTTATCCTCGATGGCAACAATACAATACGTGCCTTGCAACCCCTGCTGTCACTGGGTAAGGACACCGCAAGATTGAACCCAAAGCTAAGCACTTCTCCCATGGCAAGAAAGATCACTCTAGTAGGCCAAACCAAACTGATAATTCGAAGAGACTTGCAAAGATAACTCAATTATACATAAAAGAATTCAGAGAAGATTCAAATATTTCTCATAGATAAACTTGATCATAAACCCACAATTCATCGGATCTCGGCAAACACATCGCAAAAAGGAGTTACATCGAATAGATCTCCACAAGAGAGGGGGAGAACATGGTATTCAGATCCAAAAAGAGAGAAAAAGCCATCTAGCTAATAACTATGGACCCGAAGGTCTGTGGTAAACTACTCACAACTCATTGGAAGGGCTATAGTGTTGATGTAGAAGCCCTCCGTGGTCGATTCCCCCTCCGACGGAGCACCGATGAAGGCTGCAAGATGGGATCTCGCGGATACAGAAGGTTACGCCGGTGGAAATTGTTTTTTGTTGGCTCCCTGGATGTTTTCGGGGTACGTGGGTACTTATAGGAGGAAGAAGTAGGTCGGTGGCCGCTCGAGGGGCCCACGAGACAGGGGGCGCGCCCTGTAGGGGTGGGTGCGCCCCCCACCCTCGTGGCCGCCTCGGCTGCTTCTTGGCTTGCACTCCAAGTCCTCTGGATCACGTTCGTTCCAAAAATCACGCTCCCGAAGGTTTCATTCTGTTTGGACTCCATTTGATATTCCTTTTCTTCAAAATACTGAAATAGGCAAAAAAACAGCAATACGGGTTGGGCCTGCGGTTAGTAGGTTAGTCCCAAAAATGATATAAATGTGTAAAATAAAGCCCATAAATATCCAAAAGGGGTAATATAATAGCATGGAACAATAAAAAATTATAGATACGTTGGAGACGTATCAGGCACCATCTTGCGTTGATTCTTCTTCCCAAAAATCACATATATTCCAAAATAAATCTCCGTAAAATTTTATCGTGTTTGGACTTCGTTTGATATGGATTTTCTGTGAAACAAAAAACATGCAAAAAACAAGAACTAGCAGTGGACACTGGATCAATATGCTAGTCCCAAAAATAATATAAAATGTTGCCAAAAGTATATGAAAGTTGTAGAATATTTGCATGAAACAGTCAAAAATTATAGATATGATGGGGATGTATCACACCAGCAGCTTGGGAAAGCTATGAACAAGGCTGATCTGGCAGAAGTTGATATGTCTCCATTGTATCTACTTTTCCAAACAGTTTTGCTCTTGTTGTGGACTCTAATTTGCATGGTTGAATGAAATTAACACGGACCAACGCTGTTTTCAGCAGAACTACCATGGTGTTGTTTTTGCGCAGAAATAAAAGTTCTCAGAATTGGTCGAAACTTTTTGGAGATTTTTTACGGAATAAATACTGGAGCAAAGATCCACCGGAGGGGACCCACCAGTTGTCCGCAAGGCACTAGGGCGCGCCCTAGTACCTTGTGGGGCCCACTTGGCTCCGTTGACCCTAATCTCAAGCCTATTAATTCCTATTTCCCAAGAAAAAATAAAAGAAGAAGTTTCATCACATTTTACGAGAAGGAGCTGTCGCCACCTCCAGTTCTTCATCGGGAGGCCAGATCTAGAGTCCATTCGGGGCTTAGGGGGGTTCCTCGCCATCATCATCACCAACCCTTCTTCATCACCAATTTGATGATGCTCACCACCAGGAGTGAGTAATTCCTCCATAGGCTTGCTGGACGGTGATGGGGTTGAATGAGATTTGTCATGTAATTCGAGTCAATTTATTAGGGCTTAATCCCTAGTATCCACTATGTTCTCAGATTAATGTTGTTATGACTTTGCTATGCTTAATGCTTGTCACTAGGGCCCGAGTGCCATGATTTCAGATCTGAACCCTTTATGTTTCCATGAATATAGTTGAGTTCTTGATCCTATCTTGCAAGTTATACACACCTATTATGTGTTATGATTCGCATACCCCAAAGTGATAGTAGTTGGGATTCTTTCCGGTGATTACCGTAGTTTGAGGACTTCATGTATTCACTATGTGCTAATGCTTTGTTCCGGTTCTCTATTAAAAGGAGGCCTTAATATCCCTTAGTTTCCTTATGGACCCCGCTGCCACGGGAGGGTAGGACAAAAGATGTCATGCAAGTTCTTATTATAAGCATGTATGACTATATACATAATACATGCCTACATTACATTGATGAGTGGGAGCAATTGTGTATCGCTCTAGGTTGTGACTGTTATATAATAAATGTCATCCAACACAAATATCCATCACTGATCCAATGCCTACGCTTTTCATATATTGATCTTTGCTAAGTTACTTTCGTTGCTACTCCTACTGCTACAATCACTACAAAACTACTACTGTTACTACTGTTATTATTACCACTATTACTGTTACCACTGCTATCAAACTATCATACTACTGTGCTACTGATCACTCTGCTACAGATATTTAGTTCTCTGGTGTGATTGAATTGATCAACCACTAATACTTGCGACATTCTTTGGCTCCCCTTGTGTTGAATCAATAAATTTAGGTGGAATACTCTACCCTCGAAAATTGTTGCGATCCCCTATGCTTGTGAGTTATCAAGACCCTTTTCTAGCGCCGTTGCTGGGGAGGGTAGCTCTTTTGCTGAGTCACTTGGGATTTATATCTGTTGATCACTATGAAGAATCTAAAAGATGATAGAATCAAGATCGTGCCCTCTAAGACAAGGGGAGGTAAGGAACTGCCATCTAGCTCTGCACTTGATTCACCTTCTATTTTGAATAGGCTTGCGACACCACCACCTGCTATTAATTCTGATATGTCACAAATAATTGATGATGCTACTTCTGCTATGAATGATGTTATTGATGATGCTAGTACTCTGCTTAATGAAACTGTGCCACCAGGTGAATTTTTTGATGAACAACTTGCTAAAGCTAAAGAAACTGAGAATGCAAACTGATAACATTTATTGATTCATCTATTAGACCTAGCTCTCCTAGAATTGAAATGCCTAAGGTACTTGAGGGTTATGTTATGGATGGGGAGTTAGCTAGAGACTTTCTTGCTTGTAGTGATAGAGAGGATGCTAAGAAACCACTATGTAAGCTGAAAGAAAAATCTATGAATGCAAGAATGAAATATGATCCTAAATTTGCTACTTCACCTATCTTTGTTACTGATAAAAATTATGAATTCTTTGTCGATCCTGAGTTAATTACTTTGGTTGAATCTGATCGTTTTCATGGTTATGAATCTGAAACTGTTGTGGCACATCTTACTAAATTGAATGACATAGCCACCCTATTTACTCATGAGGAAAAAAATTCCCTACTACTACATTCTTAAGTTGTTTCCTTTCTCATTAATGGGTGGTGCTAAGAAATGGTTTAATAATCTTGCTCCTAGTTGAGTGTGTAGTCCCCAGGATATGATTTATTACTTCTCTGAAAATTATTTCCTGCTCATAAGAAACAGGTTGCCTTACAGGAAATATTTAACTTTGTGCAAATTGAAGAAGAGAATCTCCCTCATGCTTGGGGGAGGCTTCTCCAATTACTTAATGCTTTGTCTGGTCATCCTCTTAAGAAAAATGAAATACTCAATATCTTTTATAATGGACTAACTAATGCTTCTAGGGACTAACTAGATAGTTGTGCTGGTTGTGTTTTCAGGGAACGAACTGTTGAACAAGCTAAATAACTACTGAATAATATATTGAGAAATAATAATGATTGGACATTTCCTGAACCACCACCCAAGTCAACTCCAAAGAAGAAAGATATTCTATTTCTCAGTCCCCAAGATATGCAAGAGGCAAAGAAAACTATGAAAGAAAAGGGTATTAAAGCTGAAGATATTGAGAATTTACCACCTATTGAAGAAATAGATGGACTCGATACTCTAACATAGGTAGTGGAGGTAAATTCTCTTATTATATTTGATGAAGGTGATATTCCTTATAACAAATCTGCTAGTCAATGCCTGGATTTGACAATTACATTGTTAAGCAACAACACTTTAATATGTATGTTACCAAGCAATTGAAATGTAATGCTTTCATGATTGATCGTTTGAGTGGCTTAATGGTAAAAATTGTTAATGATGTTAAAGGTCTAAGTAAACATGCATCCATGCTCCAAATTCAGTTAGAACAAGTTGTTAAGTCACAAAATGATTTGCTTGATGAGATGAATAATAATATGAACAATCATGTTGTTAGAGTAATCACCAGAGGAGGTAGAATGACTCAGGAGCCACTTTATCTTGAAGGTCATCCTAAAAGAATTGAACAAGATTCTCAGAGAATAATAATGATGGACCTAGTTTATCTAAGAGGAAAAAGAAAAAGAAAAATGATAGAACTATGAATGATTCTAGTGAACCCGAGGTAGAAAAACCTCCTAAGAACATTAATGATGTTTCTATATCTGATGCTGAGACACAATCTGGTAATGAACATCCACCTGGTAATAATGATAATGATGATGTTCATGTTGATGCTCAACAAGACTAAAAGTGCGTTATATCGACTAGAGGGGGGGTGAATAGGCGATTTTTAAAAATTCGTCACTGAGGAATTTCTAGGTGAAGAAATTCCTAAGCAACAACACACTAGCAGCGGAAAAAGTACTCAGGTATAAGCATAACAGAGCCAAAGCATAGTCATCATGATGAAATGAAAAGCAAGCACAGAGTATAGATAGCGTGAAAACATGATAAGCAGGCTGAAGACTATGCGACTGAAGAATTAGAATTGAGGAAATAGAGAAAGTCTTCAGTCAAAGTCTTCAAACAATAATGATCAGGTTCATCAACACATAAATGAGGAAATGAAAGGGTTGAGGAAATAGAACCAGTTGGCTTGGTGAAGACAATGATTTGGTAGACCAATTCCAACTGTTGTGACAGTTGTACGTCTGGTTGGAGCAGCTGGGTATTTAAACCCGAGGACACACAGTCCCAGATACACAGTCCACACTGTATTCTCCTTGAGATAAAGTCACACAGACCTCGCCCTATCACTTGTGGTAAGTCTTCAGATGACCTCCAAACCCGCACAGACTTGGTCACTCGGCGATCCACAATTCCTCTTGGATGCTCAGACCATGACGCCTAACTGTTTGGAGGATACACAGTCCTCAAAGGTAACAAGCCTCGGTTCCACACAAGAACAATCTCTTCAGTGATGCTCAATCACTTTGGGTTGTAGGTGTTTGAGTTTTGGGTTTTTCCTCACTTGATGATTTTCGCTCAAAGTCCTCGGAGGATGGGATGCTCTCAATGGCAAGTGTCAGTTTCTCTCAGAGCAGCCAACCAGCTAGTGGTTGTAGGGGGCAGCTATTTATAGCCTAGGGAGCAGCCCAACATGATAAGACATAAATGCCCTTCAATGATATGACCGTTTGGTGGGTAGATATTTCGGGATAGCTGGCGCATAGCACAACAATGGTTGGATATTTGAGGTTCAAAGTCCTTAGGGCTATCATGATCCTCACTGTGTAGGCAATCCGCACTGGCGAATTCCTAACTCCTCAGTTAGAACAAATTCCTCAGAGACTAGAAGACCTTCGTCTTTGTCACTGAAGAAATTGACTGAACTGATATGAGATTTCCAATGGCTTCACTCAAAAGGATTAGGTAGGTGTAGGATTTTGAGATGAGCATCACTTGGAAATTACTTTCCTTAGTATTACCTCGACCCCCTTTAACGGTACGGTGTTTCCTATGACTCAAGAAAGAGAAAATGAAACTACGAAAACAAAAGTCTTCATGCTTCATAATCCTCGCATGAATATCCAAGTCTTCAAGGTCACACCAATTTATTCACTTTCAAAATCTTCAGGAGAACCAAAGTCTTCAGTTGAAGACATACATTTTTAGGGACCGACTTTCATCATAAATATCAAACTCCTCATCGACTTATAGAGCCTATGTACACTCACAAACATATTAGTCCCTTAACCTATAAGTCTTTAATACACCAAAATCACTAAGGGGCACTAGATGCACTTACAAAGACAATGATAAAGAATCTGATAATGAGGTAGAAATATAACCTGTTGTTGATCTTGATAACCACCTCCTAAGAATAAAAGATATGATAAAAGAGATTTCATTGCTAGAAAACATGGTAAAGAAAGAGAACCATGAGTTCAGAAACCCATGCCTTTCCCTACTAAGCCACCTAAAAATAAAAATGAGGAAGAATTTGAATGCTTTGCTAAAATTCTTAGGCCAGTCTTTTTGCGTACTCGTTTGGCTGATATTTTTAAGATGGCCTCATATGCTAAGTATATGAAATATATTGTCACTAATAAAAGAAAGATACCCGAACCTGAAATTTCCACCATGCTTGCAAATTATTCTTTTAAGGGTGGAGCACCTAAGAAGTTAAGAGATCCAGGAATACCTACTATACCATGCTCCATTAACTAAAATTATGTCAAAACTGCTTTGTGTGATTTGGGAGCCGGTGTTAGTGTTATCCCTTTCTCTTTATATAGAATACTTGATTTGAATAAACTCACGCCTACTAAAATATCTTTGCAAATGGCTGGTAAATAAACTACCATACCTATCGGTATTTTTGAGGATGTGCCTGTTGTAGTTGCAAATCTGACTATCTTAACAGACTTTGTTATACTTGATATGCCCGAGGATGACAACATGTCAATTATCCTTGGTAGAACATTCTTGAACACTACAGGGGTTGTTATTGATTGCAACAAAAGCAAGGTTACTTTTCACATCAATGGTAATGAGTATACGGTGCACTTTTCGAAGAAACAATTTCAAGTGAATGGTATCAATTCCAAGTGCAAGAGTCAAAAGTGTTCTCCCTTATTCCTTTTTATTTTTCTCTTTTGCAAGCATCATGTGGTGGGGAAAGATCTAGGCACATATATCCAGTTGGATATGTGTGATCATGAGTTATTATCGTTGACATCAACCTTGAGGTGAATAAGTTGGGAGGCAAAACTGTAAGCCCCTATCTTCCTATCTGTCCATCTGAAACTTATTGCTCCATATATATGTTGTGAGTGTTAGCAATCGTAGAAGACTAAATGATGATTGAGTATGTGGGCTTGTTAAAAATCTCCGACAAGAGACCCTTCCTGAAACTATGGTGAATTGTAATTGCATTGTTGACTGAGAACATAGTTTGTCAGTTTTCAAGAAATTTTATGCTTTATACTTCGATGTTGTGATTAATTATTACTTGCTCATGAGAAGTTTTATGATAAAGTTTAGTCTTGTCATAATAATGATCATGATGCTACTATGTCCGTATTCTGTTTTTATTGACACCTCTCTCTCTAAACATGTGGACATGATTATTGATATCGGCTTTCGCTTGAGGACAAGCGAGGTCTAAGCTTGGGGGAGTTGATACGTCAATTTTGCATCATGTTTTCCTACTATTATTTATAGTGCTTTCATTCAATATAACACTCTGGGGAGTAATTCTAATGCCTTTTCATTCATAATATGCAAGGTTTATACAAAGAGGGAGATTACCGGTTGTTGGAGTTCTGGACCTGAAAATGCTATGTCAGAGATACCTATTCTGCACATTGATACATATCCATCGTATCTACTTTTCCAAACACTTTTGCCCTTGTTTTGGACTCTAACTTGCATGATTTGAATGGAACTAACCCAGACTGACACTATTTTCAGCAGAATTGCCATGGTGTTATTTTTGTGCAGAAATAAAAGTTCTCGGAATGACCTGAAACTCCACAGAGAATATTTTTGGAATTAATAAAAAATACTAGCGAAAGAATCAAGGCTAGGGGGCCCACACCCTGTCCACGAGGGTGGGGGGCGCGCCTACCCCCCTGGGCGCGCCCCCTGCCTCGTGGACCCCCTGGTGCTCCACCGACCTCAACTCCAACTCTATATATTCACGTTCGAGGAGAAAAAAATCAGAGAGAAGGATTCATCGCGTTTTACGATACGGAGCCGCCGCCAAGGGAGGGCTGATCTGGAGTCCGTTTGGGGCTCCGGAGAGGAGAATCCATCGCCGTCGTCATCATCAACCATCCCACATCACCAATTTCATGATGCTCACCGCCGTGCGTGAGTAATTCCATCATAGGCTTGCTGGACGGTGATGGGTTGGATGAGATTTACCATGTAATCGAGTTAGTTTTGTTAGGGTTTGATCCCTAGTATCCATTATGTTCTGAGATTGATGTTGCTATGACTTTGCTATGCTTAATGCTTGTCACTAGGGCCCGAGTGCCATGATTTCAGATCTGAACCTATTATGTTTTCATGAATATAAGTGAGTTCTTGATCCTATCTTGCAAGTCAATAGTCACCTACTATGTGTTATGATCCGGCAACCCCGAAGTGACAATAATCGGGACCACTCCCGGTGATGACCGTAGTTTGAGGAGTTCATGTATTCACTAAGTGTTAATGCTTTGGTCCGGTACTCTATTAAAAGGAGGCCTTAATATCCCTTAGTTTCCAATAGGACCCTGCTGCCACGGGAGGGTAGGACAAAAGATGTCATGCAAGTTCTTTTCCATAAGCACGTATGACTATTCGGAATACATGCCTACATTACATTGATGAACTGGAGCTAGTTCTGTGTCACCCTATGTTATAACTGTTGCATGAGGAATCACATCCGACATAATTATCCATCATTGATCCAATGCCTGTGAGCTTTTCACATATTGATCTTTGCTTAGTTACTTTACTGTTGCCACTGTTACAATTACTACAAAACTGCTACTGTTACTTTTGCCACCGTTACCGTTACTTCCATACTACTTTGCTACTAAATACTTTGCTGCAGATATTAAGTTATCCAGGTGTAGTTGAATTGACAACTCAACTGCTAATACTTGAGAATATTCTTTGGCTCCCCTTGTGTCGAATCAATAAATTTGGGTTGAATACTCTATCCTCGAAAACTGTTGCGATCCCCTATACTTGTGGGTTATCAAGACTATTTTCTGGCGCCGTTGCCGGGGAGCATAGCTCTATTCTTTAAGTCACTTGGGATTTATATCTGTTGATCACTATGAGGAACTTGGAAGACGGAAGAACCAATATTTATCCCTCGACTACGGGGGGAGGTAAGGAACTGTCATCTAGCTCTGCACTTGATTCTCCTTCTGTTTTGAGTAAACTTGCGACACCTAAACCTGCTTCTACCATTAATTTTGATATGTCACATGTTATTGATGATGCCACTTCTGCTATGCGTGATGCTTGTGATGAAACTACTTCTATGCTTGATAATAATGTATCATTAGGTGAATTTCTTGATGAACAACTTGCTAGGGCTAGAGAGAATGAAATTATAGAAACTGATAATACTGATGAAAGTGATGATGAAGATTCTACTCCTAGATATGAATTGCCTGTTGTGCCTGAGGGTTATGTTATGGATGAAGAAACTACTAGAGATTTTATTGCTTGCAATGATAGACTTGATCTTAAGAAATTATTAGCTAAGCTGAAAGAAAAGTCTATGAATGCTAGAATGAAATATGACCCTGCTTTTGCTACTTCACCTATCTGTGTTACCGATAAGGATTATGATTTCTCTGTCGATCCTGAGATAATTACTTTGGTTGAATCTAATCCTTTTTATGGCTATGAATCTGAAACTGTTGTGGCACATCTTACTAAGTTAAATGATATAGCCACCCTATTCACTAATGATGAGAAAACTCGTTTCTACTATATCCTTAAATTATTTCTGTTCTCATTAAAGGGTGATGCTAAAACATGGCTTAATTCTCTTGATCCTGGTTGTGTGCGTAGTCCCTAGGATATGATTTATTACTTCTCTGCTAAATATTTCCCCGCTCATAAGAAACAAGCTGCCTTAAGGGAAATACTCCCTCCGTTCCTAAATATAAGTCTTTATAGAGATTTCACTATGAACCACATACGGATGTATATAGATGCACTTTAAGTGTAGATTCATTCATTTTGCTCCGTATGTAGTCCACCTAGTGGAATCTAGAAAGACTTATATTTCGGAACGGAGGGAGTATATAATTTGGTGCAAATTGAAGAAGAGAGTCTCCCACAAGCTTGGGGGAGGCTTCTCCGATTACTTAATGCTTTGCCTGATCATCCTCTCAAGAAAAATGAAATACTTGATATCTTTTATAATGGACTAACCGATGCTTTCAGAGACCACCTGGATAGTTGTGCTGGTTGTGTTTTCAGGGAAAGAACTGTTGATCAAGCTAAATTGTTATTGAATAACATGTTGACTAATGAAAATAATTGGACACTTCCTGAACCGACTCCTAAGCCAACCCCGAAGAAAAGGGGTATTCTATTTCTCAGTCCTGAAGATATGCAAGAGGCAAAGAAATCTATGAAAGAAAAAGGTATTAAAACTAAAGATGTTAAGGATTTAGCACCTATTGAAGAAATAAATGTTCTTGATAACCTGACACAGGTAGTAAAGGTAAATTCTCTCTATAGATATGATAAAGTTGAAATCCCATCTACTAAGTTTGCTAGCCAATGCTTGGATGAGTTTGATGACTTTATGGCTAAACAAGAAAACTTCAATGCTTATGTTGGTAGACAATTGAAACGCAATGCTTATATGATTGAACACTTGAGTAATTATTGATACGTCTCCAATGTATCTATAATTTTTGATTGTTCCATGCTATTATATTACCCCTTTTGGATGTTTGTGGGCTTTATTTTACACATTTATATCATTTTTGGGACTAACCTACTAACCGGAGGCCCAGCCCGTATTGCTGTTTTTTGCCTATTTCAGTATTTCGAAGAAAAGGAATATCAAATAGAGTCCAAACGGAATGAAACCTTCGGGAGCGTGATTTTTGGAACAAACATGATCCAGAGGACTTGGAGTGCAAGTCAAGAAGCAGCCGAGGCGGCGACGAGAGGGTAGGGCGCCCCTTGTCTCATGGGCCCCTCGGGGGGCCACCGACGTACTTCTTCCTCCTATATAAGCCTACGTACCCTGAAAACATCCAGGGAGCCAACGAAACACAATTTCCATCACCGTAACCTTCTGTATCCACAAGACCCCATCTTGGAGCCTTCGCCGACGCTCCGATGAGTTGTGAGTAGTTTACCACAGACCTTCGGGTCCATAGTTATTAGCTAGATGGCTTATTCTCTCTTTTTGGATCTCAATACAATGTTCTCCCTCTCTCTTGTGGAGATCTATTCGACAGAAACTCTTTTTGCGGTGTGTTTGTCGAGATCTGATGAATTGTGGGTTTATGATCAAGTTTATCTATGAGAAATATTTGAATCTCCTCTGAATTCTTTTATGTATGACTGAGTTATCTTTGCAAGTCTCTTTGAATTATCAGTTTGGTTTGGCCTACTAGATTGATCTTTCTCGCCATGGGAGAAGTGCTTAGCTTTGGGTTCAATCTTGCGGTGTCCTTACCCAGTGACAACAGGGGTTGCAAGGCACGTATTGTATTGTTTCCATCGAGGATAAAAAGATGGGGTTTATATCATATTGCATGAGTTTATCCCTCTACATCATGTCATCTTGCTTAATACGTTACTCTGTTCTTATGAACTTAATACTCTAGATGCAGGCAGGAGTCGGTCGATGTGTGGAGTAATAGTAGTAGATGCAGGCAGGAGTCGGTCTACTTGTTGCGGACGTGATGCCTATATACATGATCATGCCTAGATAATCTCATAATTATTCACTTTTCTATCAATTGCTCGACAGTAATTTGTTCACCCACCGTAATACTTATGCTATCTTGAGAGAAGCCACTAGTGAAACCTATGGCCCCCGGGTCTATCTCTTATCATATTTGCTTCCAATCTACTTTTAGATCTCACTTTCGCAAGTGGCCGTGAAGGGATTGACAACCCCTTTATTGCATTGGCTGCGAGTTCTTTGTTTGTTTGTGTAGGTGCATGGGACTTTTGAGGAGCCTCCTACTGGATTGATACCTTGGTTCTCAAAAACTGAGGGAAATACTTACGCTACTATTGCTGCATCACCCTTTCCTCTTGAAGGAAAACCAACGCAAGCTCAAGACGTAGCAAGAAGGATTTCTGGCGCCATTGCTGGGGAGGTCTTCGCTCAAGTCAAGACATACCAAGTACCCATCACAAACCCATCTCCCTCGCATTTACATTATTTGCCATTTGCCTCTCGTTTTCCTGTCCCCCACTTCACCCTTGCCATTTTATCCGCCCTCTCTTTCCCAATCTCCCCCTCTCTCTTTTCGCTTGCCCTTTTTCTGTTTGCTTTTGTGTTAGATTACTTGTTGCCATGGCGCAAGATAATACCAAATTGTGTGATTTCTCGAATACCAATAATAATGATTTCCTTGGTACTCCGATTGCTCCTCTTAATGATGTTGAGTCTTGTGAAATCAATACTGCTTTGCTGAATCTTGTTATGAACGATCAATTCGCCGGCCTTCCTAGTGAAGATGCCGCTACTCATCTAAACAACTTTGTTGATTTGTGTGATATGTGAAAGAAAAAAGATATGGATAACAATATTGTTAAATTGAAGTTCTTTCCGTTTTCACTTAGAGATCATGCTAAAGTTTGGTTTTCGTCTTTGCCTAAAAATAGTATTGATTCTTGGAACAAGTGCAAAGATGCTTTTATCTCTAAGTATTTTCCTCCCGCTAAGATTATCACTCTTAGGAACGATATTATGAATTTTAAACAACTTGATTATGAGCATCTTGCCCAATCTTGGGAAAGAATGAAATTGATGATTCGCAATTGCGCTACTCATGGTTTGAATTTATGGATGATCATACAAAAAATTTATGCCGGTTTGAACTTCGCTTCTAGAAATCTCTTAGATTCGGCCGCGGGAGGCACATTTATGGAAATCACGTTAGGAGATGCTACAAAACTTCTTGATAATATTATGGCTAATTATTCTCAATGGCACACCGAAAGATCTTCTAGTAAAAAAGTGCATGCTATAGAAGAAATCAATGTTTTGAGTGGAAAGATGGATCAACTTATGAAGTTGTTTGCTACTAAGAATACTCCTCTTGATCCCAATGATATGCCTTTGTCTACTTTGATTGAGAATAATAATGAATCTATGGATGTGAATTTTGTTGGTAGGAATAGTTTTGGAAATAATGCTTATAGAGGAAATTTTAATGCTAGACCATTCCCTAGTAATCCCTCTAATAATTATGGAAATTCCTACAATAATTCTTATGGTAATTCTAATAAGATGCCCTCTGATTTTGAGAATAGTGTGAAAGAATTTATGATCTCTCAAAAGCATTTTAATGCTTTGCTTGAAGAAAAATTGCTCAAAGTTGATGATTTGGCTAGGAACGTTGATAGACTTTCGCTTGATGATGATTCTCTTAAACTTAGATCTTCTTCTCCTAAGCATGATATCAATGAGTCTCTCAAAGCAATGAGAATTTCCATTGATGAGTGCAAAGAAAGAACCGCTAGATTGCGTGCTAAAAAAGATTGCTTTATAAAGGCGTGTTCTTCCAGTTTCCATGAAAATAATGATGAGGATTTTAAAGTTATTGATGCGTATCCTATTAGATCTTTGTTTTGCAATATGAATCTTGATAATTATGGGACTGAAGATGAGTCAACTTTACCTAGAAGGCGTCCCAAGAATTCGGAGTTTTTAGATCTTGATGCTAAATTTGGTAAAAGTGGGATTGGAGAGGTCATGACTTTAAATAATATTGAACCCACTATCTCGGATTTCAAGGAATTTGATTATGATAATTGTTCTTTAGAAGGTTGTATTTTCTTGTTGCAATCGGTTGTTAATTCTCCTCATGCTTATGGTCAAAATAAACTTTTACCAAACATATCGTTGATGCCTTGATGCAATCCTATGATGAAAAACTTAATTTGGAAGTTTCTATACCTAGAAAACTTAACGATGAGTGGGAACCTACTATAAAGATTAGAATTAAAGATCATGAGTGTTTTGCTTTGTGTGATTTGGGTGCTAGTGTTTCCATGATTCCGAAAACTTTATGTGATATTCTAGGTTTCCATGATCTTTATGATTGCTCTTTAAATTTGCACCTTGCGGATTCCACCATTAAAAAGCCAATGGGAAGGATCAATGATGTTCTCATTGTTGCAAATAGAAATTTGGTGACCGTGGATTTTATCATTCTTGATATAGATTGCAATCTTGCTTGCCCTATTATTCTTGGTAGACCTTTCCTTAGAACGATTGGTGCGATTATTGATATGAAGGAAGGGAATATTAGATTCCAATTTCCATTAAAGAAAGGCATGGAGAACTTTCCAAGAAAGAAAGTCAAATTACCTTATGAATCTATCATGCGGGCTACTTATGAATTTAGTGCCAAAGATGGCACTACTTAGATCTATCTTCGCTTTTATGCCTAGCTAGGGGCGTTAAACGATAGTGCTAGTTGGGAGGCAACCCAATTTTCTTTGTGTTTTTTGTTTTTGTTCCTGTTTAATAATAAATCTTGCATATACCTTCTGTTTAGATGTATTTTCATCTTTTAATTAGTGTTTGTGCCAAGTAGAAGCTATAGGATAACCTATGATGATAGTTGATTTGACTCTGCTGAAAAACAGAAACTTTGCGCGCGCGAATTTAGTTTTGTTAAATCACAGAAACGTGCTTTTGCGTTGATTCTTTTTTCTTCTGATCAATAGACAAATTTTCCAGGACTTCCTATTTTGGTAGGATTTTTAGAGTTCCATAAGTTTGTGTTAGTTACAGATTTCTACAGACTGTTCTGTTTTTGACAGATTCTGTTTTTCGTGTGTTGTTTGCTTATTCCATTGCATCTATGGCTAGTAAAATAGTTTATAAACCATAGAGAAGTTGGAATACAGTAGGTTTAACACCAAAATAAATAAAGAATGAGTTCATTATAGTACCTTATGTGATGGTTTTGTTTTCTTTCACTAACGGAGCTTATAAGATTTCCTGTTGAGTTTTGTGTTTTAAAGTTTTCATGTTTTGGGTAAAGCTTTTATGGACTATGGAATAAGGAGTGACAAGAGCCTAAGCTTGGGGATGCCCATGGCACCCCAATATATTCAAGGATAGCCAAAAGCCTAAGCTTGGGGATGCCCCGGGAAGGCATCCCCTCTTTCGTCTTCGTTCATTGGTAACTTTACTTGGAGCTATATTTTTATTCGCCATATGATATGTGTTTTGCTTGGAGCATCGTGTATTATATTAGTCTTTGCTTTTTAGTTTACCACAATCATCGTTGTTGTACACACCTTTTGGGAGAAGCCTACTTGATTAGAATTTGCTAGAATACTCTATGTGCTTCACTTATATCTTTTGAGCTTGATAGTTTTTGCTCTAGTGCTTCACTTATATCTTTTAGAGCACAGTGGTGACTTAATTTTGAAGAAATTGCTAGTCTCTCATGCTTCACTTGTATTATTTTGAGAGCCTTTTAGAACAGCATGGTATTTGCTATGGTAACAAATTTGGTCCTAGAATGATGAGCATCCAAGTTGGGTATAATAAAAACTATCATAGAAAAATAATTGGATGCTATGATCAATTTGATGCTTGATAATTGTTTTGAGATATTGAGGTAGTGATATTAGAGTCATGCTAGTTGAGGTGATTATGAAAAATACTTGTGTTGAGGGTTGTGATTCCCGTAGCATGCACGTATGGTGAACCGCTTTGTGATGAAGTTGGAGCACAATTTTATTTATTGATTGTCTTCCTTATGAGTGGCGGTCGGGGACGAGCGATGGTCTTTTCCTACCAATCTATCCCCCTAGGAGCATGCGCGTAGTGCTTTGTTTTTGATGACTTCTAGATTTTTGCAATAAGTATATGAGTTCTTTTGACTAATGTTGAGTCCATGGATTATACGCACCCTCACCCTTCCACCATTGCTATCCTCTCTCGTGCCGCGCAACTTTCGCCGGTACCATACACCCACCATATACCCTCCTCAAAACAGCCACCATACCTACCTATTATGGCATTTCCATAGCCATTCCGAGATATATTGCCATGCAACTTTCCTCCGTTCCGTTCATATGACACACATTACTTTTGTCATATTGCTCTTTGCATGATCATGTAGTTGACATCGTATTTGTGGCAAGGCCACCTTCATAATTTTCATACATGTCGCTCTTGATTCATTGCATATCCCGGTACACCGCCAGAGGCATTCATATAGAGTCATATATTGTTCTTGCTTTGATTTGTAATTCTTGAGTTGTAAATCCATAAAAGTGTGATGATCTTCATTATTAGAGCATTGTCCTAGTGAGGAAAGGATGATGAAGGCTATGATTCCCCCACAAGTCGGGATGAGACTTCGGACTTTACAAAAAGAAAAAAGGCCAAAAAAAAGAAAGGACAAAGAAAAAAAAGAGAAAAAGAAAAAAAATGAGAGAAAAATAGAGAAAGGACAATGCTACTATCTCTTTTTCCACACTTGTGCTTCAAAGTAGCACCATGGTCTTCATGTTAGAGAGTCTCATATGTTGTCACTTTCATATACTAGTGGGAATTTTTCATTATAGAGCTTGGCTTGTATATTCCAATGATGGGCTTCCTCAAATTTCCCTAGGTCTTCGTGAGCAAGCGAGTTGGATGCACACCCACTTAGTTTATTTTGTTGAGCTTTCATATATTTATAGCTCTAGTGCATCCGTTGCATGGCAATCCCTACTCACTCGCATTGATATCTATTAATGGGAATCTCCATAGCCCGTTGATACGCCTAGTCGATGTGAGACTATCTTCTCCTTTTTATCTTCTCCACAACCACCATTCTATTCCACATATAGTGCTATGTCCATGGCTCACGCTCATGTATTGCATGAAAGTTGAAAGAGTTTGAGATTATTAAAGTACGAAACAATTGCTTGGCTTGTCATCGGGGTTGTGCATGATTAAATACTTTGTGTGATGAAGATAGAGCAACAGCCAGACTATATGATTTTGTAGGGATAACTTTCTTTGGCCATGTTATTTTGAGAAGACATGATTACTTTGATTAGTATGCTTGAAGTATCACCATTTTCATGTAAATATGAACTTTTATTTTGTATCATTTGGATCTGAACATTCATGCCACAATAAAGAAAATTACATTGAGAATTATGCTAGGTAGCATTCCACATCAAAAATTTCTTTTTTATCATTTACCTACTCGAGCACAAGCAGGAATTAAGCTTGGAGATGCTTGATACGTCTCCAACGTATCTATAATTTTGGATTGTTCGATGCTACTATATTACCCCTTTTGGATGTTTATGGGCTTTATTTTACACATTTATATCATTTTTGGGACTAACCTACTAACCGGAGGCCCAACCTGTATTGCTGTTTTTTTGCCTATTTCAGTATTTCGAAGAAAAGGAATATCAAACGCAGTCCAAATGGAATGAAACCTTTGGGAGCATGATTTTTTGAACAAACGTGATCCAGAGGACTTGGAGTGCAAGTCAAGAAGCAGCCGAGGCGGCCATGAGAGGGTAGGGCGTGCCCCCCTATAGGGCGCGCTCCCTGTCTCGTGGGCCCCTCGGGCGGCCACCGACGTACTTATTCCTCCTATATAAGCCTACGTACCCCAAAAACATCCAGGGAGCCAACGAAACACAATTTCCACCACCGTAACCTTCTATATCCGCGAGATCCCATCTTGGAGCCTTCGCCGGCGCTCTGCCGGAGGGTGAATCGACCACGGAGGGATTCTACATCAACACCATAGCCCATCCGATGAGTTGTGAGTAGTTTACCACAGACCTTTGGGTCCATTGTTATTAGCTAGATGGCTTCTTCTCTCTTTTTGGATCTCAATTTAATGTTCTCCCCCTCTCTTGTGGAGATCTATTCGATGTAAACTCTTTTTGCGGTGTGTTTGTCGAGATCCGATGAATTGTGGGTTTATGATCAAGTTTATCTATGAGAAATATTTGAATCTCCTCTAAATTCTTTTATGTATGATTGAGTTATCTTTGCAAGTCTCTTCGAATTATCAGTTTGGTTTGGCCTACTAGATTGATCTTTCTTGCCATGGGGGAAGTGCTTAGCTTTGGGTTCAATCTTGCGGTGTCCTTACCCAGTGACAGCAGGGGTTGCAAGGCACGTATTGTATTGTTGCCATCGAGGATAAAAAGATGGGGTTTATATCATATTGCATGAGTTTATCCCTCTACATCATGTCATCTTGCTTAATGCGTTACTCTGTTCTTATGAACTTACTACTCTAGTTGTAGGTAGGAGTCGGTCGATGTGTGGAGTAATAGTAGTAGATGCAGGCATGAGTCGGTCTACTTGTTGCGGACGTGATGCCTATATACATGATCATGCCTAGATAATCTCATAATTATTCGCTTTTCTATCAATTGCTCGATAGTAATTTATTCACCCACCATAATACTTATGCTATCTTGAGAGAAGCCTCTAGTGAAACCTATGGCCCCCGGGTCTATCTCTTATCATATTTGCTTCCAATCTACTTTTATTTGCATCTTTACTTTTTGCATCTATATTATAAAATACCAAAAATATTTTTATCTTATCATACTATCTCTATTAGATCTCACTTTCGCAAGTGGCCGTGAAGGGATTGACAACCCCTTTATTGCGTTGGTTGCGAGTTCTTTGTTTGTTTGTGTAGGTGCGTGTGACTTTTGAGGAACCTCCTACTGGATTGATACCTTGGTTCTCAAAAACTGAGGGAAATACTTACGCTACTATTGCTGCATCACCCTTTCCTCTTCAAGGAAAACCAACGCAAGCTCAAGACGTAGCAATTATATGTCTAGAGTTAAAGGTGAACTTAAACTCATTAGTAAACATGCTTCTATGGTTACCACTCAAGTAGAACAAGTGCTTAAAGCACAAAATGATTTGCTCAATGAATTAAATGATTAGAAAAGTGATAATGCTGTTAGAGTTGTGACTAGAGGTGGTAGAATGACTCAGGAACCTTTGTATCCTGAGGGCCACCCTAAGATAATTGAGCAAGATTCTCAAAGAACTAATGTTGATGCACCTATTCCTTCTAAAAAGAAGAAAAAAATTGATAGGACTTTGCATGATTCTAGTGAACCTGTTGTAGACACACCTGAGAATCCCAATGATATTTCTATTTCTGATGCTGAAACGCAATCTGGTAATGAACATGACCCAGTGATGATGTTAATGATGATGTTCATGCTGATGCTCAACCTAGCAATAATAATGATGTAGAAATTGAACCTGCTGTTGATCTTGATAACCGACAATCAGAGAAGCAACATTATGATAAGAGAGACTTTGTTGCTAGGAAGCACAGTAAAGAAAGAGAACCATGGGTTCAGAAACCCATGCCTTTTCCTCCTAAACCATCCAAGAAAAAGGATGATGAGGATTTTGAGCGCTTTACTGAAATGATTAGACCTATCTTTTTGCGTATGCGTTTTACTAATATGCTTAAAATGAATCCTTATGCTAAGTACATGAAAGATATTGTTACAAATAAAAGAAAGATACCGGAAGCTGAAATTTCCACCATGCTTGCTAATTATACTTTTAAGGGTGGAATACCTAAGAATCTTGGAGATCCAGGAGTACCAACTATACCATGCTCCATTAAAAGAAACTATGTTAAAACTACTTTATGTGATCTTGGAGCCGGTGTTAGTGTTATGCCTCTCTCTTTATATCGTAGACTTGATTTGAATAAGTTGACACCAACTGAAATATCTTTATGAATGGCCGATAAATCAACTGCTATACCTGTCGGTATTTGTGAGGATGTGCCTGTTGTGGTTGCAAATGTTACTATCTTAACAGACTTTGTTATTCTTGATATTCCCGAGGATGATAGTATGTCGATTATCGTTGGTAGACCCTTTTTGAATACTGCAGGGGCTGTTATTGATTGCAACAAAGGCAATGTCAATTTTCATGTTAATGGTAATGAGCATACGGTACACTTTCCGAGGAAACAACCTCAAGTCCACAGTATAAATTCTATTGGGAAAATTCCAACTATTACTATTGGAGGTTTTAAATTTCCTCTTCCTACTGTCAAGAAGAAATATGATATTCTTATTGTTGGGGACATACATATCCCCGTTGAGGTAACCTAGTGCTATTCGAAAATTCTCCGGTTTCATGCAATTCGGAATGAGTTTGTTAACAAGACTTGATCAACCTTGTTAGTGGACTCCTTTTGATGAGCATGAGACGGTTGAAGTTAGAAAGCACAACTCTTTGTACCCTCCTTTTACTTTTTGTTATTTAGATTAAATAAAGCAAAAATAGTATTTTCTGTGTGTTTTCTAATTTATCCTTGCAATAAAAAATACCCCAAAAATGAAAGTTCTTCAAATGCCCTAAAAATGAAATATGATTTTTTCTAGAATATTTGAGAATATCTGGCACTGAGAACACATCAGGGGAGCCACCACCTGGCCACGAGGGTCTAGGGCGCGCCCACTCCCATGGGGGCGCTCCCCCTGCCTCGTGGGCCCCTGATGGCCCCCCTCCACTTATTCCTGCACTCACACACTCCTTCTTCCTCCCGAAAAAATCACCAACTAGCTCAAGCATGAGTTCTGGCTCATCTTGCTGCCATTTTCGATCTCATTGCTCAAAGCTCCATTCACAAAACTGCTTTGGGGGATTGTTCTTTGGTATGTGACTCCTCCAATGGTCCAATTAGTTTTTGTTATAATGCTTTATTCATGGCAAATTTTTGCTGCTAAGGTGACCCTGTTCTTGAGCTTGCATGTCAAATTTATATGGTCCCAAGTAGTTCTAATGCATGATATAGTCTCTAGGCACTTGTGGGAGTAGTTGCTATCAATTTTTTGAGTTTGGTTCACTTTTATTTTGAGTTACTAAAAATTTCAGAAATTTTCAGAAAATAATGAAGAGAATTTTGAGGGGCTCTTCGAGCCGAAGCTCGAAGGATAAGCAAAGTGAAGAGGATAAAAAGCACAAATATAATCTCCCTCACACCACGGAGGTCCGGCCGTGTGAATGGCCTTGTGATGAGTTCTTGAGAGCAGCCGGGATTCATGATGATTTTTATTATTTGGCTGAGAATGCAGGCCTCACCGACTTCCTCCACGATCAGCTCGATCAGTATCTCCTACTCACTAATATTTTTGTGCAACTTTTTTTACTTTCATGCTAGGAAATCACCACCTTCACTGGAGTTTCATTTATATGATGAGGTTAAGGAGATGTCACTATATGATTTTTGTGGGGTTTGCAAGATACCCTTTGTGGGCAGCATAGAGGAACCACATTGTAGTGATGTGGATGGATTTATTGATATGATCGCTGTAGTGGAGACGAGGATGGTTTCCGATGCAAGAATTACTAGCATACACTTTCCTGTTTTACGTTACTTTGCAATATTTGCTAGTAGATGCTTAATTGGTCACTGGAACTGTGGAAACTTTAGTGCCCCTGATATTGTTATTTTGTGCCATGCTTTGTTCCGCGATAACACTTTTAGTTTAGGCGCTATTATTGTAAACGATTAAGTCTGAACCGTATAAAGGGCCCCATCTTCGGAGGCATATTTGCTTCACGCCTTGCTGAACACTTCAAGATACCTATTAGGCATTATGAGAAAGATGAAAAGTTGTTGCCCCCTATTTTTCTAGATTATAAGAGTATGGTAGCACATGAATTTATTGTTAAAAATAAGGAGATGATGCTTAAGTACAATTTGAGATTTAATAAAACTCACTGTGAGACTATTATTTTGCTTGCACCCTCTTTGTTTAACATATTTTCAGGCACGTACCTCATCTTGTCGGAGGCCGTTTACGCATACCGGAGCCTGACACCAGCTCCAGAGCCTGAGTCGGAACCACCACTTGACCCTTATCGACAGTCCGTTTATCATCGGGATCCGGAGGAGATCGCCAACCAGTGGCACTCAGATGACACTCCTCAGTACACCGGAGAGATTAGCCTCGATCCATGGGCATAGACCAACTTAGGCCAAAAGCCTAAGCTTGGGGGAGTACGTATTTCTCACCGACATTACATTCATGTTCACACACTTATTCTAGTTGTCGGTGCTCATACTTTTTCATTGAACTATCCATGCTAGTTTATTTCCTTTTCTTGCTTTATTCTTGTGTGTTTGAAAAACCTTAAGAAAAACCAAAAAAATAGTTCTAGCTTTTAGCTAGTTTACTTTCCATGCCTGTAGCAGTAGTAATTGAAAGAAAACTCAAAAAGATTTCTCGTTCTTCTTTTGCTTGTTGGGAGCTTTCCCGTGTAAATAGTTTTATTTCTTTTCTTTGGGGGTCGAGAGGAGAAGACCATGATTAAAATATTGAGTGGCTCTCATATGCATTATTATTGATTTAACCAAGAGCCCATATTACCTTGTCTTCTCCCTTGAATTGAATGCTTGCAGATTCCAGCTTAGTCCAATGCACGTGCACTATTATTATTATCCATACCGTTCGGTCGTGCAAGTGAAAGGCAATAATGACGATATATGATGGACTGATTGAGATGAGAGAAGCTGGCATGAACTCGACCTATCTTGTTTTTGTAAATACGATTAGTTCATTGTTCCTGATTCAACCTATTATGAATAAACATGTTTGCAATGACAATTAGAGATTATAGTTGCTCATGCCATGCTTAATTAGCTAGGAGTTTATAATGGTTTACCTTGCGTGCCAACATGCTATTAAAATGGTTGCGATGTGGTATGATAGGGTGGTATCCTCCTTTGAATGATTCGAGTGGCTTGACTTGGCACATGTTCACACATGTAGTTGAAACAAAATCAACATAGCCTCCACGATATTTATGTTCATGGTGGATTATATCCTACTCATGCTTGCACTCAAGGTCTATTAATTTTAATGCATGTTCATGACTGTTGTCGCTCTCTAGTTGGTCGCTTCCCAGTCTTTCTCTAGCCTTCACTTGTACTAAGATGGAATACTGCTTGTGCATCCAAATCCATAAAACCCAAAGTTATTCCATATGAGTCCATCATACCTTCCTATATGCGGTATCTACCTGCTGTTCCAAGTAAATTTGTATGTGCCAAACTCCAAACCTTCAAATGAAATTCTGTTTTGTATGCTCGAACAACTCATGTATCAACTAGGTCTGTCTGTATCTTCCATGCTAGGCGGATTATTCTCAAGAGGAGTGGACTCCGCTCCTCACTCACGAGAAAATGGTTGGTAACCGGGATGCCCAGTCCCATGCTCAAATCAAAATTAATTGCAAACAAAACTCCCCCAGGATTGTTGTTAGTTGGAGGCACCCGTTGTTTCGGGCAAGCCATGGATTGATGATTGTTGGTGGAGGGGGAGTATAAACTTTACCATTCTGTTTGGGAACCGCCTATAATGTGTGTAGCATGGAAGATATCGAGATCTCTCAGTTGTTATGTTGACAATGAAAGTATGCCGCTCAAAATATTATTTATCTCTATTTCAAAATCGAGCTCTGGCACCTCTACAAATCCCCGCTTCCCTCTGCGAAGGGCCTATCTATTTACTTTTATGTTGAGTCAACATCCTCTTATTAAAAAGCACCAGTTGGAGAGCACCACTATCATTTGCATACATTACTATTAAACATTACTATTAATTTATATTGAGTATGACTATGACTAGATCTCTTTTACCATGAACTACAATGTTTAGTCAGTCCTTGATCTTCAAAGGTGCTCTGCATTTATGTTTTGCAGTCTGAGAAAGGGCTAGCAAGATACCATCTTGTTATGTCATATTATGATTGTTTTGAGAAAGTGTTGTCATCCGAGATTTATTATTATTGCTCACTAGTTGATTATGTCATTGATATGAGTAAACATGAGACCTAAGTGTTATTGTGAATATGGTTAGTTCATAATCTTTGCTGAAAACTTGAATGCTGGCTTTACATATTTTCAACAACAAGAGCAAACAGAGTTTGTAAAAGTTCTTCTTTATCACTTTCAGATGTCAACTGAATTGCTTGAGGACAAGCAAAGGTTTAAGCTTGGGGGAGTTGATACGTCTCCATTGTATCTACTTTTCCAAACACTTTTGCCCTTGTTTTGGACTCTAACTTGCATGATTTGAATGGAACTAACCCGGACTGACGCTGTTTTCAGCAGAATTGCCATGGTGTTATTTTTGTGCAGAAATAAAAGTTCTCGGAATGACCTGAAACTCCGCGGAGAATATTTTTGGAATTAATAAAAAATACGGCGAAAGAATCAAGGCCAGGGGCCCACACCCTGTCCATGAGGGTGGAGGGCGCGCCCCCTGCCTCATGGGCCCCCTGGTGCTCCACCGACCTCAACTCCAACTCTATATATTCACGTTAGAGGAGAAAAAAAATCGGAGAGAAGGATTCATCGCGTTTTACGATACGGAGCCGCAGTCCGTTCGGGGCTCCGGAAAGGGGAATCCATCGCTGTCGTCATCATCAACCATCCTCCATCACCTATTTCATGATGTTCACCGCCATGTGTGAGTAATTCCATAGTAGGCTTGCTGGACGGTGATGGGTTGGATGATATTTACCATGTAATCGAGTTAGTTTTGTTAGGGTTTGATCCCTAGTGTCCATTATGTTCTGAGATTGATGTTGCTATGACTTTGCTATGCTTAATGCTTGTCACTAGGGCCCGAGTGCCATGATTTCAGATCTGAACCTATTATGTTTTCATGAATATAAGTGAGTTCTTGATCTTATCTTGCAAGTCCGTAGTCACCTACTATGTGTTATGATCCGGTAACTCCGAAGTGACAATAATCGGGACCACTCCCAGTGATGACCGTAGTTTGAGGAGTTCATGTATTCACTAAGTGTTAATGCTTTGGTCCAGTACTCTATTAAAAGGAGGCCTTAATATCCCTTAGTTTCCAATAGGACCCTGCTGCCACGGGAGGGTAGGACAAAAGATGTCATGCAAGTTCTTTTCCATAAGCACGTATGACCACTACAAAAAAAATACACTTCCGTGATGATACATGTTTGTCACAGTAGGTTGCGTTTTTTGTCATGCATGTACATCCATGAAAAATTTATGACAGAATCAAGATAGTCATACCTGTGCTGTCGTAGAAGTGTTCCATGACATTACCAAAATTATCATCACGGAAGTGTCCACTTCCATGACGATAAATCGCGCGTCACAGAAGTGCTTTCGTCAAGGGTGACCGACACGTGGCATCCACCGTAACGGAATGTCGTTAAGCTATCGGGTCGGGTTTTGGATCCGATAACCCGTTAACAGCCCCGACCAATGGGGATTTTCCATGTGTAAAATCATCATTGGCTGGAGGAAACATGTGTCGACACGTGGCACGGCCCAACAGAGGCCCATTCCTGTGAAAAGGCCGACCCGTTTGACTTGGTTAAAAGGTGGCGGGCCGGCCCATGTAAAGCATGTTAACGGCCTGTTCGCATATAGCCCTTTACAGCCGGCTAACCCAAGGCCGGTTACGCCCTACCCGAATTAGGCCCAGTAGCGTCATCTGGGCCACCCAATATGATTCCAGCCCGTTTTCACTTCTGGCCCATGTATGGCCCAAGACGTCTTTCAGGCCATATGAGGCCCTATGTAACTCTTGGCCTATTAACGACCCGTGGTGAAACTGGCCCGTAATGAACAGTGTTTTACTTTACACCCATTAACGGCCCGTGGTGAAACTGGCCCGTAATGAACAGTGTATCGCTTTATACCCATTAAGGTCCCGTTATTCCGTTGGGCCGTTTCCAGCCCATGTTATCTTTTGGCCTTCTCAGAGCCCATTTATTCTTGGGCTCATTTCCAGCATTCGTTTACTTACGACCCATTACTGTTCATTTTCTGCTTATGGGCCAAATTCAGCCCGTGGTTACAGTCGGCCCGTTTGTGGTCCGTTAACACATTGGGTCGTTTTCATAGTGTCATGAAATGATGGCCCGTTATGGTCGGCCCATGAACGGACGATTCCAACTCTAGCCCGTTTACGGCCATAATGCGGCCTGTTATTGGTCCATGTTTTGCCAATCGATCATACTGCCCGTATAAGGCCCATTGATGATATGGCCCGTAGAAGGCCCATTGTTTCTACGACCCGTAGAAGGCCCACTATTTCTACGGCTCATAGGAGGCCCAGCCCATGGTTATTGTGGCCTAGTTTTAAAAATATAGGTTATTGCAGCCACTAGCAAACCGCGGAAAAAGAACTGCAATGACTATAAGCAAACAAATAAACAAGACAACAAGGAAATAAATAAGAAAGCAACTTACGCTAGGCTATCACGGCTATCACACATATTACATCCACTGGGCATCAAAGTTCGCCACCAGTGCAAATAAACACGCCGACAAAAGAATATACAAAACTGAGAGCACTTCAGAAGGCACTAGGCCTGGCCAGGTCGGCCCCCCCAAACAGCTGAAGAAGCTGAGTAGACCTCAGTTGTGTCAATGATAGATGCATCAACACTAGATTTAAGGCATGATGGTGTGCACGACAGTCCTCTGACATTTTCATTGCATCTTTGACTTCAAGTCGGAGCTGAGCTGAAGCAAGCCTTTCCGCTTTAAGTTGAGACTAAAGAAGTCGAACTGATTGAGGCAGCGACTGCACAGAGGTTGTCTCACACCTGCTGGTGAGTAGCTTCAATTCACTGTCTTCATCAAGATAGGACCTTGGGTCATCTCGCTGTCCTCAAGATGGTTTGGCTCACTATCTTCCCTAAAGTTCTGCCTGGCATAAGAGATACGACTCTGAAAGAGAAACAAGGAGACACGTAACAGGTTCCACAATTATATAAGCAAATAAATGGATCTGTTCTGCATAAGGAACATGTTTTTACAACTACAATTTGAAACTGGTAGTTGTTGCAAACATCCAATCAGATGTAAACAGCAAAGCAAACAGCAGTGGAGGCAATGATGCCTATCCAAATCTATACTAGAACAAAGTTTGAAGGCTTGAGAAGGATGAACTTACATTACATGTTAACACGGGCTGGACAAAGCCCTTCTCCCTGTTGATTGAAGGATAATTCAATAAATTCCCCAAAGAAAATTCTTTATAAGCGTTGCCATTATTCTACATTTTGCAAAGAGTAAATATAGATCAAATAATATTGGAAGAAACAGAGGATAATGAAGCTCAGGTGCAGACTGATGATACATAATAAAATAGCAATTAATTAAGTACAGCGTTATAAGGCAAAAGGGAGAGAGGTACTGACAAGAGCAATGCAGAGCCCATTATTGTTTTGAGATCGTATGATCCTTTGAGCAAGGAGATTCATCTGAAATTAGTTTTCATACAAGAGAGAAGGTAAGGCACAAGCAGAAATTTAGGAGTTCAAATTTTGAATTGATATCATAGACAGTACCTAACGCTAGGCTCCCATCAGTTCTAATAGGGGTTTGGCCACTGGAGTAGGGGTAAAGTGTGGTACAGTTGGGCCTGTGTTTTCTGTGGCTGCTGATCTATCTGATTTAACAGGTACCACTATCTTTTCCAAATACCTAGTTTGTACTCCTTGAGGATCTGCACTCACCCTCTTCCTTTTGGACATCTATCACAAAAGAACAACATTTGACTAGAAAAACATAGTGTGACGACACATGGAATAGGTACAGAAAATGGATAGTTATGGCATATACTCATATATGATGCTTAAACTAAGCAGATGGTGTAACAAAGTAGAAGAAATGCAAGAGGTTAGATGCAAAATATGTGCGACCAATACAACTTTGCAAAGTTAGAGCAAGCACCTTGATGGATGAATAAGATAGGCCATCCTCCACCATGCCAAGTTTGTTAGCCAGTGGATCGTTCCGCAATATTCCTCTCGTGCGCCCATTCTCATGTTCATTTTGATAATGTTCAATATCTGACATGCATGAAAACATAAAAACAAGTGCGATTTTCTTCGTAATGCAGAAGTGATTCTAATCCAATACTGCCTCCCTGTAAACCCCTTTGTGCTATCTCTGCAATTCTTTTAAAAGATGCCATGCATGCTGTAATTTGTTGTGTGCATTAATATAATGTGGCCTACTACTCAAAATATGAGAGCTCCATAAGTGATGACACTTCGCAGATGATAGCTTCAACATATAGTAAAGAAGAACAAGTCGACCTTACCTGACAGATTCAAAATATACCAAGGGAGAACAACTCGACCTGACCAGTCGACCGCAAGAGAAGAGTATCATGTTAAAGAAGAGCAGAAGAGCAAGCAGATTGAAGATATTACAAGTGTTTCAATACAATGTCGGTTGGCCACCCATGATGAACCAGAGCACACAGAGAAATACTGTTCTTTCCGGTCTCTCCATATGTGGCTCACATGCATTTCGAAAATAAAGTAGGAACATTTAGCTAACCAATTAAACATCTCTCAGTTTTACTAATATCAGCAATAATATTAGATATGAATTTGTACAACTAAGCTTGTTTAGCTCGATGGGTGGAGCAGTGCTATTAGAACACGAACCACGTAGGCTGATTGTGGTCATCATAAAATGGGGAAAACATAAGCATGATCAGTACAGTGTTGACCATGGCAGTGGGATGGCAGATCTGAAGCTGCAAACCGCGCAAAGGGTAGTTAGCAACCGATGTTTGCTTTGAAATAACAACTAAGATTTGTTATGGACAAGAAAGTACGGTCAACAAGTGACAAAGAAATGCAATTATGTTTTCTCTCTATATGTCGCGACATGCATTTGGAAACTCAAGTGGGACCTTTAACTAACCAATTAAATGTGTCGGTTAACTAATATCAGTATCATATCACAATCATATTTGAACAACTAAGCTTTCGAATTCTGAGTGTTGTGTTGTTTAGCTTGAAAGGTGGAGTAATGCTAGTACGATAGAAAGCACCTACGGAGATCATAGTAGAGTAGATAAAAGGGGAAAACCCTAAGCATCAAGAGAAAAATCAGGAAAGTGGAACTAGCTGGACCAGTGGGTGGTGCACATGCTTTTGAAACGAATATAGGAACATTAGGTGACCAATTAAGCGTTCACTGTTTTAGTGATATGAGCATCATATCAGATTCGTATTTCAACACGTAAGCTTTGGGTTGAGGTCTTGAGGAGCAGTGCTAGCATGACACGAAGCACCTACGATGATGGTAGTGAATATAAAGGGGGGAAACCATAAGCTTTATGAGTATAGTGCCCGTGCCATGGCGGATCTAAAGGTGCAAACCGGACAAAGCTACTTCGCAACCAATGTTTGCTTTCAACTAGCCACTACGATTTGGTACGGACAAGAAAAGTACAGTAAACAAATTACGATCTATTTTCCGGGTGAGATCAATAACTTAAGCACATATGGAAGAGTACCACCTCTCTTGCGACGCCGTGTAGGCCTATGCTGATGAGGGTGCTGCGGGTGCGATGGCTGTCGGTGGTAGGGAAGAAGACTTTAGACGGCAGACGGCCAGGTCGGGGGATATATCCTGTTGCCGTGGACGAGGCGGTCGTAGGAGCAGCAACGGCAAGGTGGACGACGGTGCCGATGAAGCGAGAGGAGGCGATGAAAGGATCCTAGTCCAGCGCCGTGGATGAGAGACATCCATCTCTTGCAGTGGACGACGGGGTAGGGGTAGCGGCTCCGGAAAGGTGGAGGATGGGGTGGCGGACGGAGGAGGCGGGCCGCAGTGCGGAGGTTGCCATGCCACCGACGGTGTATGAATGGGGAAATGGAGGGGGGGGGGTGTGATCTCAAACTTTGGGACGTACTTCTCTGAAATGGGGGAAAGTTACGAACTTATCCCCCGTTTAAAATTTCAGACATCACGTCGGTTGGGGATAGGACGGTAATCTCGCATCTCCCAAATATTTGCCGGTAACTATTTCGGGCGAGGAGAGGGTGTTTTGCCGCCCACGGTTGGCGCCCACGTTGTATGAACGGGGCTGACGGGTAGGGCGGTTGTGTCACGTCTGATGGAAGTTACACATCTGCCCCTATTTAAGATATTAGCCTACATCGATTTCGGACGAGGAGAGTTTGTTTTGCCGCCCACCGTGTATGAATGGGGAAATGGAGGAAGAGACACATGTCTTTCGGATGAGCTTGAATCAAATGTGTTTTGCCGCCCACGTTTGGCGCCCACCGTGTCTAAATAGGCTCAGAGGCCGCCGTGTCACGTCTGACTGAAGTTACTAGTCTACCTCTATCGACAACAGTGTAAATCCGGTCGATAAGGATGTCAAGTGTCAGGGGTAGACAGTAATTTTCATCTTGCAAACACTTGCTTCGGGCAGCCCACAAATTATAGTGGGTGTTTAGCCACTTTGTTCAAAACTTGGGAGAATTAGCATTCACGTTTGCCCTGGGACCTGGCAAACTAAATTCAAATCCAGTTTGTATTCGATTACGAATATCCACAGATAATTATACGTTTTGTTATTTATTTCTTCAAAACCACAACAAAGATTTATTCCACCTTTATATATGATTATGATTTAGAAATGTTGTGATCTTCGAATTCAGTAGGTTGGATACACTCTGATTCAAACAGTTATTTCATCCAATACAATATGCTCACACGAAAAACAGTTCACCTTATGTCAATCATACAAGTACTGAGGATTACCTCGCCTAAAAAATTCGGATCATTACAACACATGGACAACATGGAATTCCGGACAACATCGGGGGTCTTGCAACATAATCCATTTAGAGACATGACACAACATGCAAGTACAATAATCTAATGACAATTTCAACTGGTATCTAAAGAAGAATCGGGATTACCTTGGGCTTCAGATAGCAGAAATAGCAGGACCTCCTCCGTCTTCAAATGCAACATTCTTACTTCCTCCAATTCTTGGGTTGCTTGCATAATGTGTGCCGCTAATTCCATAATTTCCAGCCTCAAGATAAAGATTACCTCATTCATGGCAGCCACACCATCTCTTTCTGCCTCTAGTAGAGCCTCAAGCACTATAATATCTGTGCTCAGACTGCTCTCCGGCGGTGTTGCCTCTGCACTGCTACCATCTGGTAACATGGATGGCGCACTGCTTCCACAAATAGATTCTGGGGTTGTACATTGTGTCCTAGTGTGAACGGCATCCTGAAAGGTTTTCGCTGGACATAAGTAAGAGATAGTTATCGTATGATCCAGGCAGTAAGCTTACATGGTAAACGACGGACGAATTATTGCCGAGCATGGCAAACTATATTTAAATGGTTCGAAGCAGCATCAGCCGAAAAGAAATTAAAATGGTAAGATGAAAGTTGAAAGGGAGTGTACAACCACTATATTTAAGTTGCCAAGGCATCTAAGCAGTTGAAATAATCTGAGAAAGCACTTAACAGTGTGGCCTCGTATAAACTACGAAGACAGTCTTGTGATGAAGTTGAGAGGAAAAGTTAAGGACTCAAATGAAATAGGCATGCATTTCTTTATGATAGTACAGCAGGCACTGCTGACATATTGGCCAACTCAGGTATAACGTAACAACAGACAAGCATTCGAATCAAGCAATACAGCAAAGCAGACAACTGAACTATTTTTAATTCGGTAGGATTACACGTTGAGGGCACAAGCCAATAAAGCAGCCCACTCACATTACATTTAACATGTACTAAAACACACTGGCTTACCATATGTTGCTGTGAAGCCCAGCTGCTATTGCAATGTTCTTTGAAGATATCGTCAGCATCCCGTGGTTGCAAATCTAGTTGTTGTAGTTTATTCTCCACCATCTATTTAGGTAAAATTAATTTTAATCGCATGCACTAGTCTGAATTGATCATCAATGGTTCATCTAAACTAATGAAAGAAGGGTGTGTGCATACACGACAATATATCTGCTTCCCTCTATTTTTATGCTTGTTCGAGGTGCCAGCACCAAAAGAACAAATATTTTGCTTGATGGGGTTGGCAGCTCCATAATTAATAGAAGCATCAAATTAGTCATGCAACTTGGGAAGATCAAGAGCACACAAACAAGTAATGAACAGAGGCTCGGAGCAGTGATGTAATAGGTAGCATCAGAAAATGTAGGGTAAAACGAACAAAAAGCAGCAGAACCACGTGCTAGTTTGCTGATGTGTAATTAAGCATAGAGAACACTAAGCAGTCTGATGGAACCAATAGGTGGCATCAGAACAAAACTAAAGCATATTAACTATATGTGCACTGGTATGTAATTTAACACGTGTAACATGTTCACTGCCAGAAGTATGGCCCTACAGGTGCAAGCAGAATAATGCGTCTCATGAAAAACTGAATGATGCCCTGAAGAAATTCAAAGGTGCAGTGCTTATGCTAGGAAAGTGAACGTAGGTGCCGGCCATTGGATAACAGTACCTGATTCTCGGCGGCGTATGGGTATCGTTGTCATACTTGATAGCTAAGGATCGTCGATGGTGCTTGTGTTGCGGTTTAGTTTGGGCCAGCTGTCGCCGTCGCTGAAGCTGCTCCGGTGCTACGGTTGCGGCGCCTGTCGACATACAAGAAAGCTCATCTGTGGTAAGTGAACAGTTGCACGATAAAGAGAAAAACCGAAGGAGTACAAATCGAAATAACCTGATGAGGCTGCGGCATCGGTAAAGCAGGGCCGGTGGAGTTGAATATGGCGTCCGTGGAGCGGGTCCGGTGCAGTGGACAAAGGCTTCGGCGGGCACATTGTATAGTGCTTTCGGTGAGGCGGATCTGTTGCGTCGGACGAGGGCTTGTATGAAGGGCCAGCAAAGGGGCGGACGAGGGAGTCAGTGAAGGGCCTACACTATGGTGGAGGGCGCCGGTTAAGCAGATCTGGTGCGGTGGACCATGATGGCGGTCAAGGAGATCTGGAGCGGTGGACAAGCCAGTCGCTGAAGCGGCTCCGGTGAAGTGGTGAGTTGGCAGTTGGGGGTTCCAAGGTGCGGAAGGTAGATCCGGCGGGGTGTGAGGTCCACCGCTGTGGCGGAGGACTAGATTCGGCGGCTTGCCGTGGTTGGGGGGGGGGTCGGGGAGGGGAATGGGAGGGGCTCTGGGGAAGAATGTTGGGGGCAAAGTGGGGAAAACAATGGTAAGTATTCTGCTCTCGTACGGCCGACTATGATGTCATGGCCGACAATTTGTTTGTTTTGCACGCAAAAAAATGTGCAAGTTTTGAAAATCAATGTCTCCAACTCGAAACTTAGATTGTCCATTCAATTCAAATATGGATTATTGAGCTACTACAAGCAAATACCATCATACGGTCCAATTCAAATGAAATTCCAAATGTGTTTATCCTAAATATGATGACAAAAGCAAAAATGTGTATGTGTATGAACAAAGTGGATGATTATAAAGTTTGAACATGCCCGTATGTGTATATCTCTAGGTTTGATATATGAATTTGAAATCACGAAATCCCGGCTTAAAAAATGTACCTCCGTTTAAATGAATTACAAAAGCTAATGATGGAGTCGAATTCCAAAATTCCAATCTTAGGTTTGTAATTCTGGTATATCAAGGTATATCACGCATGTTCAGAAGTATCGTTATCTCATAGTACAAACTGTGAAACAAATGGATCAACCATGAGTGCAAAATATCTCAATTACGCTAAAGTCCCTCAAATATAGACACCTCACTCTTTATCTGAAGTCAACGCCCCCCACTGATGTCTACTACACAACCTTCTTCCTGTAGACGTTGTTGGGCCTGCAAGTGCACAGGTTTGTAGGACAGTAGCAAATTTCCCTCAAGTGGATGACCTAAGGTTTATCAATCCGTAGGAGGCGTAGGATGAAGATGGTCTCTCTCAAACAACCCTGCAACCAAATAACAAAAAGTCTCTTGTGTCCCCAACACACCCAATACAATGGTAAATTGTATAGGTGCACTAGTTCGGCGAAGAGATGGTGATACAAGCGCAATATGGATGATAGATAAAGGTTTTTGTAATCTGAAATAATAAAAACAGCAAGGTAACCAAAGATAAAAGTGAGCGTAAATGGTATTGCAATGATAGGAAACAAGGCCTAGGGTTCATACTTTCACTAGTGCAAGTTCTCTCAACAATAATAACATAGATAGATAATATAACAAGCCCTCAACATGCAACAAAGAGTCACTCCAAAGCCACTAATAGCGGAGAACAAACGTAGAGATTATGGTAGGGTACGAAACCACCTCAAAGTTATTCTTTTGGATCGATCTATAAAAGAGTTCGTACTAGAATAACACCTTAAGATACAAATCAACCAAAACCCTAATGTCACCTAGATACTCCATTGTCACCTCAAGTATCCATGGGCATGATTATACGATATGCATCACACAATCTCAGATTCATCCAACCAACATAAAAGTACTTCAAAGAGTGCCCCAAAGTTTCTACCTGAGAGTCAAGAATGTGTGCCAACCCCTATGCATAGGTTCCCAATGTCACGAAACTCGCAAGTTGATCACCAACACATACATCAAGTGTCACATGATATCCCATTGTCACCACAGATAATCACGGGAAGACATACATCAAGTGTTCTCATAAAAGACTCAATCCGATAAGATAACTTCAAAGGGGAAACTCAATTCATCACAAGAGAGTAGAGGGGGAGAAACATCATAAGATCCGACTACAATAGCAAAGCTGAGGATACATCAAGATCGTGCCATAGATGGAACACGAGAGAGAGAGAACAGGAGAGAGAGAGAGATCAAACACATAGCTACTGGTACATACCCTCAGCCCCGAGGGTGAACTGCTCCCTCCTCGTCATGGATAGCGCCGGGATGATGAAGATGGCCACCGGTGATGGGATCCCCCTCCGGCAGGGTGCCGAAACGGGCTCCCGAGAGGTTTTTGGTGGCTACAGAGGCTTGCGGTGGCGGAACTCCCGATCTATCTTTTGTTCTGGAAGTTTTACGATACGTAGGTATACATGGGTGCAGGGGGTACGTCGGTGGAGCTACGGGGGCCCCACGAGGTAGGGGGCGCGCCCGGGGTGGGGGGGGGGGGCGCCCCTACCCTCGTGGGCAGCCCGTATCTCCCCTGACATGCACTCCAAGTTCCCTGGGTTGCTTTCCTTCCAAAAATAACTTCTCCAGTTGATTTTGTTCCGTTTTGACTCCGTCTGATATTCCTTTTCCTCAAAACACTGAAATAGGCATAAAACAACAAATCTGGGCTGGGCCTCCGGTTAATAGGTTAGTCCCAAAAATAATATAAAAGTGGATAATAAAACCCAATATTGCCTAAAACAATAGATAAAGTAGCATGGAGCAATAAAAAATTATAGATACGTTGGAGACGTATCACCCACCACCACCACCACCACACACACACACACACACATAGAGAATTCGTTCTCTCCCCCAAACACCAACACACGAGCACATTAACACCCCTCTCTCTTGTAAAGTCCGGACCCCAACATAGGTCTCTATCACTTTGTCTCTCGGGCATGCACACATCTCTTCCCTCACTCTCTAGGTCTCCCGCTATCTCTCTTAGCCAAGCACACGCACTATGTATAGTATATATTTCCCATACACACAAAATGTCGCCCCCAAAGTCTATCTCCCTAGTTATGTGGTTCTCGTGCACTCACCTCACACACCACCCCCACTGCAAACAAACACACTTTGTCTCCTTGTGAACCACTCTCCTCTTTCTATCTCTCCCACATGCGGACCCGCCCCAGCTCCTTCCCTGCATACGTATATGTCGTGACTCTTTGCATAGATCCCTAATGTATAAGCATTCTCCATTTCGCACATTGTTCTCTACACCATCTATTCTAGATCTCTCATGAAGTCCCTTTCACACACACGATGACTCGCTTCCCTTGCGTCTCCGTTCATAGGCCAATTTTGGACAACATCAACATTGTCTCCCTATCTATACGCCATTTATGGACACAAACGACCCCTCTCGCACCCTCTATTCCTCTCTCTCTCTCTCTCTCCGTCGCTAGCTCTCTCTTTCTCTCGCTCTCACACCCCTCTCCCACACACACACTCGATGTCTCTTCCAAATAGTCTGCTCCCCCAGCCCGCACCCGTGCTATCTCGCAACTACACATGTCACACCATTCCCCCTTCCCTTATACTAGGTTTACATCATAAGTGGTCTCTCTACTCCATGCACACTCTCTCCCTCTCACACACAAACGCGTGCACAAACACACACAAACACGCACAAACACCCATTTATCTGGATCCTCATCTCTCCCCATGTCCGCATGTGTATCTTACACACTCACTCTCTAATTATGTATATGTGTCTCCATGTTACACAACACAAAGCCTCATGTACATGTCTCTCTCTATCCTCCACACACATAGACACAAAGAATCTGTTATCATTGCCTCAGTCTCTAACATATCACACACGCACTCTCTCTCTCTCTCCCTCTCTCTCTCGCAAACACGCTCATCAAGGGTTTCCCCGTGAATAACTTACCGTCTATTCATCAACAGTCGTGGCAGTACGACAAACACGAGACGTGAAAAAGAATAAATCTACACGTGCTTAGACCACCTAGTATGACTACTAGGACTAGAGCAAGCCAAAAAGCGCGCTGCCGTCACCCCCTCCTTGTCGGCGACGGGAAAATCTTTGTTTTACACAGTCGAGAAGTCATTGTGCTAAGGCCCCACATGCCGAGGCATTGAATATAATGTAGATGCTAGTTTACGAAAGCAAGTATCGATAATACGTTTGTATCTCCATACTTATATTTCTTCTCTTATAAAAAACCGAGGTGGTGATGATGGTACGTGTGCCATCTTGTAGTATAGACCGTCCGATCTATATCCGACGGATGGAAATTAAACTAAAAGATACCCTCACCCCTCTCCACATTTGCAGACAAGGCCTTCCCTCGTTCATCCCTATCTCCAACAAACCTCATTGTTGAGCAATTAAGAAAGGAAGCCTCTGGAACAAACTGGCCTGGTGGCCGCTGCCGGCGTCGTTAATCCCCATGCCTCCGCTCAGTTCGACCACCAACCACCACCACACCCCACTCCTCTTCACCTTATCTCATATTTCTCAAGATATCATTAGTTTTTACACATGGGATTAGTCCCGCAAGGGTCAATCACAACAAGTGTTTTATAAAAAAATGCATCTTGATGTTCCGTGCAATGCACGGATCTTGCTAGTACTCCTACACAAGACTAAGTTAGTGATGCTGGTGTGTCTGCCATCCGTCGTTTCTGACCATTAGATCTACATCTAACGATTGTGAGGTAAGTTGTTGCTTTTTCTCACCAAGATCCCACTTGTCTACCAATTTGCAGAAAAACACATAATTAGTATCTTAAAACCAACCACATCCCTCCCTGACCTCACCAAAGCAGCCCAAGGAATATATTCTAATTGAAACATATGTATATCAAAATTAGAGTATTTTGTACCAAGTTTGTGAATAAGTATTATTCTAATTATGATTCATTGCAACCGACATGAACATTGCTAGTATTTCCAACCATGCATTTTTTTCCTAGTATTCCATAGTTTCGAGTTTTCCATCAAGATATTAGTCACTCATGGTTGATATTTACTTTCAATCATGTACACATATGCACTATGTAACTAGCCTTGCTTATTGGCTTCCAAAGCTTAACTTTCACTCCTACTGACAATATGTAGAGTATCTAACAAAAAACTACCACTTTCAACCAGCCCTAGGAAGAATTTATTGTACAAAAAATAGCAAAAACATACCCAAAATTTCTTAATCCACGCCAAAAACTACTACCTAGTACTCCTACCGATTAGGTTTGTTTAAACCAATTTATGACAGGGTTGGCCTACACGTCCGTGCTGACGAGGCAGCTTAAACCAACACATTTTGTTTGACCGTTGACACGAGGGACCCACATCTGACCTTCTATCCTGTTATTCCCCCTCAAATCATTATTTTTCCTGAACATTACTTCAAACAGTACTGATGCGTGTTCGTCGGTGGTGCCGGTGATGAGCGAGTTGGCCGCCGCTTCGCCGGATGGGCTGGACGCCGCACTGGTGACCCTGTTCTTGAGCTTGCATGTCAAATTTATATGGTCCCAAGTAGTTCTAATGCATGATATAGTCTCTAGGCACTTGTGGGAGTAGTTGCTATCAATTTTTTGAGTTTGGTTCACTTTTATTTTGAGTTACTAAAAATTTCAGAAATTTTCAGAAAATAATGAAGAGAATTTTGAGGGGCTCTTCGAGCCGAAGCTCGAAGGATAAGCAAAGTGAAGAGGATAAAAAGCACAAATATAATCTCCCTCACACCACGGAGGTCCGGCCGTGTGAATGGCCTTGTGATGAGTTCTTGAGAGCAGCCGGGATTCATGATGATTTTTATTATTTGGCTGAGAATGCAGGCCTCACCGACTTCCTCCATGATCAGCTCGATCAGTATCTCCTACTCACTAATATTTTTGTGCAACTTTTTTTACTTTCATGCTAGGAAATCACCACCTTCACTGGAGTTTCATTTATATGATGAGGTTAAGGAGATGTCACTATATGATTTTTGTGGGGTTTGCAAGATACCCTTTGTGGGCAGCATAGAGGAACCACATTGTAGTGATGTGGATGGATTTATTGATATGATCGCTGTAGTGGAGACGAGGATGGTTTCCGATGCAAGAATTACTAGCATACACTTTCCTGTTTTACGTTACTTTGCAATATTTGCTAGTAGATGCTTAATTGGTCACTGGAACTGTGGAAACTTTAGTGCCCCTGATATTGTTATTTTGTGCCATGCTTTGTTCCGCGATAACACTTTTAGTTTAGGCGCTATTATTGTAAACGATTAAGTCTGAACCGTATAAAGGGCCCCATCTTCGGAGGCATATTTGCTTCACGCCTTGCTGAACA
Source organism: Triticum timopheevii (assembly GCA_963921465.1). NCBI lineage: Eukaryota > Viridiplantae > Streptophyta > Magnoliopsida > Poales > Poaceae > Triticum > Triticum timopheevii. The sequence continues at coordinate 380,786,281 of OY997272.1, read as the reverse complement.
CTTCAAGATACCTATTAGGCATTATGAGAAAGATGAAAAGTTGTTGCCCCCTATTTTTCTAGATTATAAGAGTATGGTAGCACATGAATTTATTGTTAAAAATAAGGAGATGATGCTTAAGTACAATTTGAGATTTAATAAAACTCACTGTGAGACTATTATTTTGCTTGCACCCTCTTTGTTTAACATATTTTCAGGCACGTACCTCATCTTGTCGGAGGCCGTTTACGCATACCGGAGCCTGACACCAGCTCCAGAGCCTGAGTCGGAACCACCACTTGACCCTTATCGACAGTCCGTTTATCATCGGGATCCGGAGGAGATCGCCAACCAGTGGCACTCAGATGACACTCCTCAGTACACCGGAGAGAGTAGCCTCGATCCATGGGCATAGACCAACTTAGGCCAAAAGCCTAAGCTTGGGGGAGTACGTATTTCTCACCGACATTACATTCATGTTCACACACTTATTCTAGTTGTCGGTGCTCATACTTTTTCATTGAACTATCCATGCTAGTTTATTTCCTTTTCTTGCTTTATTCTTGTGTGTTTGAAAAACCTTAAGAAAAACCAAAAAAATAGTTCTAGCTTTTAGCTAGTTTACTTTCCATGCCTGTAGCAGTAGTAATTGAAAGAAAACTCAAAAAGATTTCTCGTTCTTCTTTTGCTTGTTGGGAGCTTTCCCGTGTAAATAGTTTTATTTCTTTTCTTTGGGGGTCGAGAGGAGAAGACCATGATTAAAATATTGAGTGGCTCTCATATGCATTATTATTGATTTAACCAAGAGCCCATATTACCTTGTCTTCTCCCTTGAATTGAATGCTTGCAGATTCCAGCTTAGTCCAATGCACGTGCACTATTATTATTATCCATACCGTTCGGTCGTGCAAGTGAAAGGCAATAATGACGATATATGATGGACTGATTGAGATGAGAGAAGCTGGCATGAACTCGACCTATCTTGTTTTTGTAAATACGATTAGTTCATTGTTCCTGATTCAACCTATTATGAATAAACATGTTTGCAATGACAATTAGAGATTATAGTTGCTCATGCCATGCTTAATTAGCTAGGAGTTTATAATGGTTTACCTTGCGTGCCAACATGCTATTAAAATGGTTGCGATGTGGTATGATAGGGTGGTATCCTCCTTTGAATGATTCGAGTGGCTTGACTTGGCACATGTTCACACATGTAGTTGAAACAAAATCAACATAGCCTCCACGATATTTATGTTCATGGTGGATTATATCCTACTCATGCTTGCACTCAAGGTCTATTAATTTTAATGCATGTTCATGACTGTTGTCGCTCTCTAGTTGGTCGCTTCCCAGTCTTTCTCTAGCCTTCACTTGTACTAAGATGGAATACTGCTTGTGCATCCAAATCCATAAAACCCAAAGTTATTCCATATGAGTCCATCATACCTTCCTATATGCGGTATCTACCTGCTGTTCCAAGTAAATTTGTATGTGCCAAACTCCAAACCTTCAAATGAAATTCTGTTTTGTATGCTCGAACAACTCATGTATCAACTAGGTCTGTCTGTATCTTCCATGCTAGGCGGATTATTCTCAAGAGGAGTGGACTCCGCTCCTCACTCACGAGAAAATGGTTGGTAACCGGGATGCCCAGTCCCATGCTCAAATCAAAATTAATTGCAAACAAAACTCCCCCAGGATTGTTGTTAGTTGGAGGCACCCGTTGTTTCGGGCAAGCCATGGATTGATGATTGTTGGTGGAGGGGGAGTATAAACTTTACCATTCTGTTTGGGAACCGCCTATAATGTGTGTAGCATGGAAGATATCGAGATCTCTCAGTTGTTATGTTGACAATGAAAGTATGCCGCTCAAAATATTATTTATCTCTATTTCAAAATCGAGCTCTGGCACCTCTACAAATCCCCGCTTCCCTCTGCGAAGGGCCTATCTATTTACTTTTATGTTGAGTCAACATCCTCTTATTAAAAAGCACCAGTTGGAGAGCACCACTATCATTTGCATACATTACTATTAAACATTACTATTAATTTATATTGAGTATGACTATGACTAGATCTCTTTTACCATGAACTACAATGTTTAGTCAGTCCTTGATCTTCAAAGGTGCTCTGCATTTATGTTTTGCAGTCTCAGAAAGGGCTAGCAAGATACCATCTTGTTATGTCATATTATGATTGTTTTGAGAAAGTGTTGTCATCCGAGATTTATTATTATTGCTCACTAGTTGATTATGTCATTGATATGAGTAAACATGAGACCTAAGTGTTATTGTGAATATGGTTAGTTCATAATCTTTGCTGAAAACTTGAATGCTGGCTTTACATATTTTCAACAACAAGAGCAAACAGAGTTTGTAAAAGTTCTTCTTTATCACTTTCAGATGTCAACTGAATTGCTTGAGGACAAGCAAAGGTTTAAGCTTGGGGGAGTTGATACGTCTCCATTGTATCTACTTTTCCAAACACTTTTGCCCTTGTTTTGGACTCTAACTTGCATGATTTGAATGGAACTAACCCGGACTGACGCTGTTTTCAGCAGAATTGCCATGGTGTTATTTTTGTGCAGAAATAAAAGTTCTCGGAATGACCTGAAACTCCGCGGAGAATATTTTTGGAATTAATAAAAAATACGGCGAAAGAATCAAGGCCAGGGGCCCACACCCTGTCCATGAGGGTGGAGGGCGCGCCCCCTGCCTCATGGGCCCCCTGGTGCTCCACCGACCTCAACTCCAACTCTATATATTCACGTTAGAGGAGAAAAAAAATCGGAGAGAAGGATTCATCGCGTTTTACGATACGGAGCCGCAGTCCGTTCGGGGCTCCGGAAAGGGGAATCCATCGCTGTCGTCATCATCAACCATCCTCCATCACCTATTTCATGATGTTCACCGCCATGTGTGAGTAATTCCATAGTAGGCTTGCTGGACGGTGATGGGTTGGATGATATTTACCATGTAATCGAGTTAGTTTTGTTAGGGTTTGATCCCTAGTGTCCATTATGTTCTGAGATTGATGTTGCTATGACTTTGCTATGCTTAATGCTTGTCACTAGGGCCCGAGTGCCATGATTTCAGATCTGAACCTATTATGTTTTCATGAATATAAGTGAGTTCTTGATCTTATCTTGCAAGTCCGTAGTCACCTACTATGTGTTATGATCCGGTAACTCCGAAGTGACAATAATCGGGACCACTCCCAGTGATGACCGTAGTTTGAGGAGTTCATGTATTCACTAAGTGTTAATGCTTTGGTCCAGTACTCTATTAAAAGGAGGCCTTAATATCCCTTAGTTTCCAATAGGACCCTGCTGCCACGGGAGGGTAGGACAAAAGATGTCATGCAAGTTCTTTTCCATAAGCACGTATGACCACTACAAAAAAAATACACTTCCGTGATGATACATGTTTGTCACAGTAGGTTGCGTTTTTTGTCATGCATGTACATCCATGAAAAATTTATGACAGAATCAAGATAGTCATACCTGTGCTGTCGTAGAAGTGTTCCATGACATTACCAAAATTATCATCACGGAAGTGTCCACTTCCATGACGATAAATCGCGCGTCACAGAAGTGCTTTCGTCAAGGGTGACCGACACGTGGCATCCACCGTAACGGAATGTCGTTAAGCTATCGGGTCGGGTTTTGGATCCGATAACCCGTTAACAGCCCCGACCAATGGGGATTTTCCATGTGTAAAATCATCATTGGCTGGAGGAAACATGTGTCGACACGTGGCACGGCCCAACAGAGGCCCATTCCTGTGAAAAGGCCGACCCGTTTGACTTGGTTAAAAGGTGGCGGGCCGGCCCATGTAAAGCATGTTAACGGCCTGTTCGCATATAGCCCTTTACAGCCGGCTAACCCAAGGCCGGTTACGCCCTACCCGAATTAGGCCCAGTAGCGTCATCTGGGCCACCCAATATGATTCCAGCCCGTTTTCACTTCTGGCCCATGTATGGCCCAAGACGTCTTTCAGGCCATATGAGGCCCTATGTAACTCTTGGCCTATTAACGACCCGTGGTGAAACTGGCCCGTAATGAACAGTGTTTTACTTTACACCCATTAACGGCCCGTGGTGAAACTGGCCCGTAATGAACAGTGTATCGCTTTATACCCATTAAGGTCCCGTTATTCCGTTGGGCCGTTTCCAGCCCATGTTATCTTTTGGCCTTCTCAGAGCCCATTTATTCTTGGGCTCATTTCCAGCATTCGTTTACTTACGACCCATTACTGTTCATTTTCTGCTTATGGGCCAAATTCAGCCCGTGGTTACAGTCGGCCCGTTTGTGGTCCGTTAACACATTGGGTCGTTTTCATAGTGTCATGAAATGATGGCCCGTTATGGTCGGCCCATGAACGGACGATTCCAACTCTAGCCCGTTTACGGCCATAATGCGGCCTGTTATTGGTCCATGTTTTGCCAATCGATCATACTGCCCGTATAAGGCCCATTGATGATATGGCCCGTAGAAGGCCCATTGTTTCTACGACCCGTAGAAGGCCCACTATTTCTACGGCTCATAGGAGGCCCAGCCCATGGTTATTGTGGCCTAGTTTTAAAAATATAGGTTATTGCAGCCACTAGCAAACCGCGGAAAAAGAACTGCAATGACTATAAGCAAACAAATAAACAAGACAACAAGGAAATAAATAAGAAAGCAACTTACGCTAGGCTATCACGGCTATCACACATATTACATCCACTGGGCATCAAAGTTCGCCACCAGTGCAAATAAACACGCCGACAAAAGAATATACAAAACTGAGAGCACTTCAGAAGGCACTAGGCCTGGCCAGGTCGGCCCCCCCAAACAGCTGAAGAAGCTGAGTAGACCTCAGTTGTGTCAATGATAGATGCATCAACACTAGATTTAAGGCATGATGGTGTGCACGACAGTCCTCTGACATTTTCATTGCATCTTTGACTTCAAGTCGGAGCTGAGCTGAAGCAAGCCTTTCCGCTTTAAGTTGAGACTAAAGAAGTCGAACTGATTGAGGCAGCGACTGCACAGAGGTTGTCTCACACCTGCTGGTGAGTAGCTTCAATTCACTGTCTTCATCAAGATAGGACCTTGGGTCATCTCGCTGTCCTCAAGATGGTTTGGCTCACTATCTTCCCTAAAGTTCTGCCTGGCATAAGAGATACGACTCTGAAAGAGAAACAAGGAGACACGTAACAGGTTCCACAATTATATAAGCAAATAAATGGATCTGTTCTGCATAAGGAACATGTTTTTACAACTACAATTTGAAACTGGTAGTTGTTGCAAACATCCAATCAGATGTAAACAGCAAAGCAAACAGCAGTGGAGGCAATGATGCCTATCCAAATCTATACTAGAACAAAGTTTGAAGGCTTGAGAAGGATGAACTTACATTACATGTTAACACGGGCTGGACAAAGCCCTTCTCCCTGTTGATTGAAGGATAATTCAATAAATTCCCCAAAGAAAATTCTTTATAAGCGTTGCCATTATTCTACATTTTGCAAAGAGTAAATATAGATCAAATAATATTGGAAGAAACAGAGGATAATGAAGCTCAGGTGCAGACTGATGATACATAATAAAATAGCAATTAATTAAGTACAGCGTTATAAGGCAAAAGGGAGAGAGGTACTGACAAGAGCAATGCAGAGCCCATTATTGTTTTGAGATCGTATGATCCTTTGAGCAAGGAGATTCATCTGAAATTAGTTTTCATACAAGAGAGAAGGTAAGGCACAAGCAGAAATTTAGGAGTTCAAATTTTGAATTGATATCATAGACAGTACCTAACGCTAGGCTCCCATCAGTTCTAATAGGGGTTTGGCCACTGGAGTAGGGGTAAAGTGTGGTACAGTTGGGCCTGTGTTTTCTGTGGCTGCTGATCTATCTGATTTAACAGGTACCACTATCTTTTCCAAATACCTAGTTTGTACTCCTTGAGGATCTGCACTCACCCTCTTCCTTTTGGACATCTATCACAAAAGAACAACATTTGACTAGAAAAACATAGTGTGACGACACATGGAATAGGTACAGAAAATGGATAGTTATGGCATATACTCATATATGATGCTTAAACTAAGCAGATGGTGTAACAAAGTAGAAGAAATGCAAGAGGTTAGATGCAAAATATGTGCGACCAATACAACTTTGCAAAGTTAGAGCAAGCACCTTGATGGATGAATAAGATAGGCCATCCTCCACCATGCCAAGTTTGTTAGCCAGTGGATCGTTCCGCAATATTCCTCTCGTGCGCCCATTCTCATGTTCATTTTGATAATGTTCAATATCTGACATGCATGAAAACATAAAAACAAGTGCGATTTTCTTCGTAATGCAGAAGTGATTCTAATCCAATACTGCCTCCCTGTAAACCCCTTTGTGCTATCTCTGCAATTCTTTTAAAAGATGCCATGCATGCTGTAATTTGTTGTGTGCATTAATATAATGTGGCCTACTACTCAAAATATGAGAGCTCCATAAGTGATGACACTTCGCAGATGATAGCTTCAACATATAGTAAAGAAGAACAAGTCGACCTTACCTGACAGATTCAAAATATACCAAGGGAGAACAACTCGACCTGACCAGTCGACCGCAAGAGAAGAGTATCATGTTAAAGAAGAGCAGAAGAGCAAGCAGATTGAAGATATTACAAGTGTTTCAATACAATGTCGGTTGGCCACCCATGATGAACCAGAGCACACAGAGAAATACTGTTCTTTCCGGTCTCTCCATATGTGGCTCACATGCATTTCGAAAATAAAGTAGGAACATTTAGCTAACCAATTAAACATCTCTCAGTTTTACTAATATCAGCAATAATATCAGATATGAATTTGTACAACTAAGCTTGTTTAGCTCGATGGGTGGAGCAGTGCTATTAGAACACGAACCACGTAGGCTGATTGTGGTCATCATAAAATGGGGAAAACATAAGCATGATCAGTACAGTGTTGACCGTGGCAGTGGGATGGCAGATCTGAAGCTGCAAACCGCGCAAAGGGTAGTTAGCAACCGATGTTTGCTTTGAAATAACAACTAAGATTTGTTATGGACAAGAAAGTACGGTCAACAAGTGACAAAGAAATGCAATTATGTTTTCTCTCTATATGTCGCGACATGCATTTGGAAACTCAAGTGGGACCTTTAACTAACCAATTAAATGTGTCGGTTAACTAATATCAGTATCATATCACAATCATATTTGAACAACTAAGCTTTCGAATTCTGAGTGTTGTGTTGTTTAGCTTGAAAGGTGGAGTAATGCTAGTACGACAGAAAGCACCTACGGAGATCATAGTAGAGTAGATAAAAGGGGAAAACCCTAAGCATCAAGAGAAAAATCAGGAAAGTGGAACTAGCTGGACCAGTGGGTGGTGCACATGCTTTTGAAACGAATATAGGAACATTAGGTGACCAATTAAGCGTTCACTGTTTTAGTGATATGAGCATCATATCAGATTCGTATTTCAACACGTAAGCTTTGGGTTGAGGTCTTGAGGAGCAGTGCTAGCATGACACGAAGCACCTACGATGATGGTAGTGAATATAAAGGGGGGAAACCATAAGCTTTATGAGTATAGTGCCCGTGCCATGGCGGATCTAAAGGTGCAAACCGGACAAAGCTACTTCGCAACCAATGTTTGCTTTCAACTAGCCACTACGATTTGGTACGGACAAGAAAAGTACAGTAAACAAATTACGATCTATTTTCCGGGTGAGATCAATAACTTAAGCACATATGGAAGAGTACCACCTCTCTTGCGACGCCGTGTAGGCCTATGCTGATGAGGGTGCTGCGGGTGCGATGGCTGTCGGTGGTAGGGAAGAAGACTTTAGACGGCAGACGGCCAGGTCGGGGGATATATCCTGTTGCCGTGGACGAGGCGGTCGTAGGAGCGGCAACGGCAAGGTGGACGACGGTGCCGATGAAGCGAGAGGAGGCGATGAAAGGATCCTAGTCCAGCGCCGTGGATGAGAGACATCCATCTCTTGCAGTGGACGACGGGGTAGGGGTAGCGGCTCCGGAAAGGTGGAGGATGGGGTGGCGGACGGAGGAGGCGGGCCGCAGTGCGGAGGTTGCCATGCCACCGACGGTGTATGAATGGGGAAATGGAGGGGGGGGGGTGTGATCTCAAACTTTGGGACGTACTTCTCTGAAATGGGGGAAAGTTACGAACTTATCCCCCGTTTAAAATTTCAGACATCACGTCGGTTGGGGATAGGACGGTAATCTCGCATCTCCCAAATATTTGCCGGTAACTATTTCGGGCGAGGAGAGGGTGTTTTGCCGCCCACGGTTGGCGCCCACGTTGTATGAACGGGGCTGACGGGTAGGGCGGTTGTGTCACGTCTGATGGAAGTTACACATCTGCCCCTATTTAAGATATTAGCCTACATCGATTTCGGACGAGGAGAGTTTGTTTTGCCGCCCACCGTGTATGAATGGGGAAATGGAGGAAGAGACACATGTCTTTCGGATGAGCTTGAATCAAATGTGTTTTGCCGCCCACGTTTGGCGCCCACCGTGTCTAAATAGGCTCAGAGGCCGCCGTGTCACGTCTGACTGAAGTTACTAGTCTACCTCTATCGACAACAGTGTAAATCCGGTCGATAAGGATGTCAAGTGTCAGGGGTAGACAGTAATTTTCATCTTGCAAACACTTGCTTCGGGCAGCCCACAAATTATAGTGGGTGTTTAGCCACTTTGTTCAAAACTTGGGAGAATTAGCATTCACGTTTGCCCTGGGACCTGGCAAACTAAATTCAAATCCAGTTTGTATTCGATTACGAATATCCACAGATAATTATACGTTTTGTTATTTATTTCTTCAAAACCACAACAAAGATTTATTCCACCTTTATATATGATTATGATTTAGAAATGTTGTGATCTTCGAATTCAGTAGGTTGGATACACTCTGATTCAAACAGTTATTTCATCCAATACAATATGCTCACACGAAAAACAGTTCACCTTATGTCAATCATACAAGTACTGAGGATTACCTCGCCTAAAAAATTCGGATCATTACAACACATGGACAACATGGAATTCCGGACAACATCGGGGGTCTTGCAACATAATCCATTTAGAGACATGACACAACATGCAAGTACAATAATCTAATGACAATTTCAACTGGTATCTAAAGAAGAATCGGGATTACCTTGGGCTTCAGATAGCAGAAATAGCAGGACCTCCTCCGTCTTCAAATGCAACATTCTTACTTCCTCCAATTCTTGGGTTGCTTGCATAATGTGTGCCGCTAATTCCATAATTTCCAGCCTCAAGATAAAGATTACCTCATTCATGGCAGCCACACCATCTCTTTCTGCCTCTAGTAGAGCCTCAAGCACTATAATATCTGTGCTCAGACTGCTCTCCGGCGGTGTTGCCTCTGCACTGCTACCATCTGGTAACATGGATGGCGCACTGCTTCCACAAATAGATTCTGGGGTTGTACATTGTGTCCTAGTGTGAACGGCATCCTGAAAGGTTTTCGCTGGACATAAGTAAGAGATAGTTATCGTATGATCCAGGCAGTAAGCTTACATGGTAAACGACGGACGAATTATTGCCGAGCATGGCAAACTATATTTAAATGGTTCGAAGCAGCATCAGCCGAAAAGAAATTAAAATGGTAAGATGAAAGTTGAAAGGGAGTGTACAACCACTATATTTAAGTTGCCAAGGCATCTAAGCAGTTGAAATAATCTGAGAAAGCACTTAACAGTGTGGCCTCGTATAAACTACGAAGACAGTCTTGTGATGAAGTTGAGAGGAAAAGTTAAGGACTCAAATGAAATAGGCATGCATTTCTTTATGATAGTACAGCAGGCACTGCTGACATATTGGCCAACTCAGGTATAACGTAACAACAGACAAGCATTCGAATCAAGCAATACAGCAAAGCAGACAACTGAACTATTTTTAATTCGGTAGGATTACACGTTGAGGGCACAAGCCAATAAAGCAGCCCACTCACATTACATTTAACATGTACTAAAACACACTGGCTTACCATATGTTGCTGTGAAGCCCAGCTGCTATTGCAATGTTCTTTGAAGATATCGTCAGCATCCCGTGGTTGCAAATCTAGTTGTTGTAGTTTATTCTCCACCATCTATTTAGGTAAAATTAATTTTAATCGCATGCACTAGTCTGAATTGATCATCAATGGTTCATCTAAACTAATGAAAGAAGGGTGTGTGCATACACGACAATATATCTGCTTCCCTCTATTTTTATGCTTGTTCGAGGTGCCAGCACCAAAAGAACAAATATTTTGCTTGATGGGGTTGGCAGCTCCATAATTAATAGAAGCATCAAATTAGTCATGCAACTTGGGAAGATCAAGAGCACACAAACAAGTAATGAACAGAGGCTCGGAGCAGTGATGTAATAGGTAGCATCAGAAAATGTAGGGTAAAACGAACAAAAAGCAGCAGAACCACGTGCTAGTTTGCTGATGTGTAATTAAGCATAGAGAACACTAAGCAGTCTGATGGAACCAATAGGTGGCATCAGAACAAAACTAAAGCATATTAACTATATGTGCACTGGTATGTAATTTAACACGTGTAACATGTTCACTGCCAGAAGTATGGCCCTACAGGTGCAAGCAGAATAATGCGTCTCATGAAAAACTGAATGATGCCCTGAAGAAATTCAAAGGTGCAGTGCTTATGCTAGGAAAGTGAACGTAGGTGCCGGCCATTGGATAACAGTACCTGATTCTCGGCGGCGTATGGGTATCGTTGTCATACTTGATAGCTAAGGATCGTCGATGGTGCTTGTGTTGCGGTTTAGTTTGGGCCAGCTGTCGCCGTCGCTGAAGCTGCTCCGGTGCTACGGTTGCGGCGCCTGTCGACATACAAGAAAGCTCATCTGTGGTAAGTGAACAGTTGCACGATAAAGAGAAAAACCGAAGGAGTACAAATCGAAATAACCTGATGAGGCTGCGGCATCGGTAAAGCAGGGCCGGTGGAGTTGAATATGGCGTCCGTGGAGCGGGTCCGGTGCAGTGGACAAAGGCTTCGGCGGGCACATTGTATAGTGCTTTCGGTGAGGCGGATCTGTTGCGTCGGACGAGGGCTTGTATGAAGGGCCAGCAAAGGGGCGGACGAGGGAGTCAGTGAAGGGCCTACACTATGGTGGAGGGCGCCGGTTAAGCAGATCTGGTGCGGTGGACCATGATGGCGGTCAAGGAGATCTGGAGCGGTGGACAAGCCAGTCGCTGAAGCGGCTCCGGTGAAGTGGTGAGTTGGCAGTTGGGGGTTCCAAGGTGCGGAAGGTAGATCCGGCGGGGTGTGAGGTCCACCGCTGTGGCGGAGGACTAGATTCGGCGGCTTGCCGTGGTTGGGGGGGGGGGGTCGGGGAGGGGAATGGGAGGGGCTCTGGGGAAGAATGTTGGGGGCAAAGTGGGGAAAACAATGGTAAGTATTCTGCTCTCGTACGGCCGACTATGATGTCATGGCCGACAATTTGTTTGTTTTGCACGCAAAAAAATGTGCAAGTTTTGAAAATCAATGTCTCCAACTCGAAACTTAGATTGTCCATTCAATTCAAATATGGATTATTGAGCTACTACAAGCAAATACCATCATACGGTCCAATTCAAATGAAATTCCAAATGTGTTTATCCTAAATATGATGACAAAAGCAAAAATGTGTATGTGTATGAACAAAGTGGATGATTATAAAGTTTGAACATGCCCGTATGTGTATATCTCTAGGTTTGATATATGAATTTGAAATCACGAAATCCCGGCTTAAAAAATGTACCTCCGTTTAAATGAATTACAAAAGCTAATGATGGAGTCGAATTCCAAAATTCCAATCTTAGGTTTGTAATTCTGGTATATCAAGGTATATCACGCATGTTCAGAAGTATCGTTATCTCATAGTACAAACTGTGAAACAAATGGATCAACCATGAGTGCAAAATATCTCAATTACGCTAAAGTCCCTCAAATATAGACACCTCACTCTTTATCTGAAGTCAACGCCCCCCACTGATGTCTACTACACAACCTTCTTCCTGTAGACGTTGTTGGGCCTGCAAGTGCACAGGTTTGTAGGACAGTAGCAAATTTCCCTCAAGTGGATGACCTAAGGTTTATCAATCCGTAGGAGGCGTAGGATGAAGATGGTCTCTCTCAAACAACCCTGCAACCAAATAACAAAAAGTCTCTTGTGTCCCCAACACACCCAATACAATGGTAAATTGTATAGGTGCACTAGTTCGGCGAAGAGATGGTGATACAAGCGCAATATGGATGATAGATAAAGGTTTTTGTAATCTGAAATAATAAAAACAGCAAGGTAACCAAAGATAAAAGTGAGCGTAAATGGTATTGCAATGATAGGAAACAAGGCCTAGGGTTCATACTTTCACTAGTGCAAGTTCTCTCAACAATAATAACATAGATAGATAATATAACAAGCCCTCAACATGCAACAAAGAGTCACTCCAAAGCCACTAATAGCGGAGAACAAACGTAGAGATTATGGTAGGGTACGAAACCACCTCAAAGTTATTCTTTTGGATCGATCTATAAAAGAGTTCGTACTAGAATAACACCTTAAGATACAAATCAACCAAAACCCTAATGTCACCTAGATACTCCATTGTCACCTCAAGTATCCATGGGCATGATTATACGATATGCATCACACAATCTCAGATTCATCCAACCAACATAAAAGTACTTCAAAGAGTGCCCCAAAGTTTCTACCTGAGAGTCAAGAATGTGTGCCAACCCCTATGCATAGGTTCCCAATGTCACGAAACTCGCAAGTTGATCACCAACACATACATCAAGTGTCACATGATATCCCATTGTCACCACAGATAATCACGGGAAGACATACATCAAGTGTTCTCATAAAAGACTCAATCCGATAAGATAACTTCAAAGGGGAAACTCAATTCATCACAAGAGAGTAGAGGGGGAGAAACATCATAAGATCCGACTACAATAGCAAAGCTGAGGATACATCAAGATCGTGCCATAGATGGAACACGAGAGAGAGAGAACAGGAGAGAGAGAGAGATCAAACACATAGCTACTGGTACATACCCTCAGCCCCGAGGGTGAACTGCTCCCTCCTCGTCATGGATAGCGCCGGGATGATGAAGATGGCCACCGGTGATGGGATCCCCCTCCGGCAGGGTGCCGAAACGGGCTCCCGAGAGGTTTTTGGTGGCTACAGAGGCTTGCGGTGGCGGAACTCCCGATCTATCTTTTGTTCTGGAAGTTTTACGATACGTAGGTATACATGGGTGCAGGGGGTACGTCGGTGGAGCTACGGGGGCCCCACGAGGTAGGGGGCGCGCCCGGGGTGGGGGGGGGGGGCGCCCCTACCCTCGTGGGCAGCCCGTATCTCCCCTGACATGCACTCCAAGTTCCCTGGGTTGCTTTCCTTCCAAAAATAACTTCTCCAGTTGATTTTGTTCCGTTTTGACTCCCTCTGATATTCCTTTTCCTCAAAACACTGAAATAGGCATAAAACAACAAATCTGGGCTGGGCCTCCGGTTAATAGGTTAGTCCCAAAAATAATATAAAAGTGGATAATAAAACCCAATATTGCCTAAAACAATAGATAAAGTAGCATGGAGCAATAAAAAATTATAGATACGTTGGAGACGTATCACCCACCACCACCACCACCACACACACACACACACACATAGAGAATTCGTTCTCTCCCCCAAACACCAACACACGAGCACATTAACACCCCTCTCTCTTGTAAAGTCCGGACCCCAACATAGGTCTCTATCACTTTGTCTCTCGGGCATGCACACATCTCTTCCCTCACTCTCTAGGTCTCCCGCTATCTCTCTTAGCCAAGCACACGCACTATGTATAGTATATATTTCCCATACACACAAAATGTCGCCCCCAAAGTCTATCTCCCTAGTTATGTGGTTCTCGTGCACTCACCTCACACACCACCCCCACTGCAAACAAACACACTTTGTCTCCTTGTGAACCACTCTCCTCTTTCTATCTCTCCCACATGCGGACCCGCCCCAGCTCCTTCCCTGCATACGTATATGTCGTGACTCTTTGCATAGATCCCTAATGTATAAGCATTCTCCATTTCGCACATTGTTCTCTACACCATCTATTCTAGATCTCTCATGAAGTCCCTTTCACACACACGATGACTCGCTTCCCTTGCGTCTCCGTTCATAGGCCAATTTTGGACAACATCAACATTGTCTCCCTATCTATACGCCATTTATGGACACAAACGACCCCTCTCGCACCCTCTATTCCTCTCTCTCTCTCTCTCTCCGTCGCTAGCTCTCTCTTTCTCTCGCTCTCACACCCCTCTCCCACACACACACTCGATGTCTCTTCCAAATAGTCTGCTCCCCCAGCCCGCACCCGTGCTATCTCGCAACTACACATGTCACACCATTCCCCCTTCCCTTATACTAGGTTTACATCATAAGTGGTCTCTCTACTCCATGCACACTCTCTCCCTCTCACACACAAACGCGTGCACAAACACACACAAACACGCACAAACACCCATTTATCTGGATCCTCATCTCTCCCCATGTCCGCATGTGTATCTTACACACTCACTCTCTAATTATGTATATGTGTCTCCACGTTACACAACACAAAGCCTCATGTACATGTCTCTCTCTATCCTCCACACACATAGACACAAAGAATCTGTTATCATTGCCTCAGTCTCTAACATATCACACACGCACTCTCTCTCTCTCTCCCTCTCTCTCTCGCAAACACGCTCATCAAGGGTTTCCCCGTGAATAACTTACCGTCTATTCATCAACAGTCGTGGCAGTACGACAAACACGAGACGTGAAAAAGAATAAATCTACACGTGCTTAGACCACCTAGTATGACTACTAGGACTAGAGCAAGCCAAAAAGCGCGCTGCCGTCACCCCCTCCTTGTCGGCGACGGGAAAATCTTTGTTTTACACAGTCGAGAAGTCATTGTGCTAAGGCCCCACATGCCGAGGCATTGAATATAATGTAGATGCTAGTTTACGAAAGCAAGTATCGATAATACGTTTGTATCTCCATACTTATATTTCTTCTCTTATAAAAAACCGAGGTGGTGATGATGGTACGTGTGCCATCTTGTAGTATAGACCGTCCGATCTATATCCGACGGATGGAAATTAAACTAAAAGATACCCTCACCCCTCTCCACATTTGCAGACAAGGCCTTCCCTCGTTCATCCCTATCTCCAACAAACCTCATTGTTGAGCAATTAAGAAAGGAAGCCTCTGGAACAAACTGGCCTGGTGGCCGCTGCCGGCGTCGTTAATCCCCATGCCTCCGCTCAGTTCGACCACCAACCACCACCACACCCCACTCCTCTTCACCTTATCTCATATTTCTCAAGATATCATTAGTTTTTACACATGGGATTAGTCCCGCAAGGGTCAATCACAACAAGTGTTTTATAAAAAAATGCATCTTGATGTTCCGTGCAATGCACGGATCTTGCTAGTACTCCTACACAAGACTAAGTTAGTGATGCTGGTGTGTCTGCCATCCGTCGTTTCTGACCATTAGATCTACATCTAACGATTGTGAGGTAAGTTGTTGCTTTTTCTCACCAAGATCCCACTTGTCTACCAATTTGCAGAAAAACACATAATTAGTATCTTAAAACCAACCACATCCCTCCCTGACCTCACCAAAGCAGCCCAAGGAATATATTCTAATTGAAACATATGTATATCAAAATTAGAGTATTTTGTACCAAGTTTGTGAATAAGTATTATTCTAATTATGATTCATTGCAACCGACATGAACATTGCTAGTATTTCCAACCATGCATTTTTTTCCTAGTATTCCATAGTTTCGAGTTTTCCATCAAGATATTAGTCACTCATGGTTGATATTTACTTTCAATCATGTACACATATGCACTATGTAACTAGCCTTGCTTATTGGCTTCCAAAGCTTAACTTTCACTCCTACTGACAATATGTAGAGTATCTAACAAAAAACTACCACTTTCAACCAGCCCTAGGAAGAATTTATTGTACAAAAAATAGCAAAAACATACCCAAAATTTCTTAATCCACGCCAAAAACTACTACCTAGTACTCCTACCGATTAGGTTTGTTTAAACCAATTTATGACAGGGTTGGCCTACACGTCCGTGCTGACGAGGCAGCTTAAACCAACACATTTTGTTTGACCGTTGACACGAGGGACCCACATCTGACCTTCTATCCTGTTATTCCCCCTCAAATCATTATTTTTCCTGAACATTACTTCAAACAGTACTGATGCGTGTTCGTCGGTGGTGCCGGTGATGAGCGAGTTGGCCGCCGCTTCGCCGGATGGGCTGGACGCCGCACTGGCCTCCGCAAGGGTTGGCAGGCTGGCCCGAGCGTGACTCACGAGCGAGCAAGCCGCCGCGCTGGCCTTCGCTCGAGCCATATGGCTGGCCTGAGCGCGGCGCGCGCGAGCAAGCCGCCACGCTGCCGTGCCAATCTAGCTAGCAAACCTTGCAGACAAGCAGCTGGACGGAGCCATCTTGGCTAGCTAGCGGCCGCGAGCGCCGGACGGAGCTGGCATCCGGGCTGCCGCAACATGGGCTCCACACCGTCGGCGGTTTTGACCTTGCCTTCTGCCGGCGGCGGTAGCTGCGTCCCATGGCCGAGGATGACTAGGTGGACGGGCCGGAGGTAGGAGGTCACTCGAGGATTTTTGTTGGTAAGAGCATGTACAATGGTTGATAAGGTAGTCTTATCTTAAGTCTGCCACGTATGCAAGTGGTAGAAGTTTCTTGGCATTTTAGTGGTTTCTTGTAAGGAACAATGTACGTACTACTAGCGACAAAAGGCGATTCTAGGTTGCGTTGTACTCCAACGAGTACTACTAGTGGTCGCGGGAGTGTATACCTCGTTTTGTGGGTTCGATCTCGGCCGAACGCACGACGGTCTTTTTAAAAAAAATAGTACTACTACACTTCACTGCGAGCCATATTTTACACGGGTAGTTTGAGTTTTGAAGTCAAACTGACGTGCGGCCCCACAATCTGGGTGCACTGGACAGCCTAGCCACGTGAATGGGTTTTTCTTCCCAGCGTCCCATGGCTTGCGTGCTCACCCTAGCCGCACCTCGCTTGCAGCTTCCTCATCAGCTAGTAGCATATTTAAACTAGCGCCTCCCAATTAAGCCCGAGGAGCCGGAAAAGCCTGGCGGGGCATTGGGAACTGTGCAATATGGCTCCGTACGTAAAGTGCTCTACTACTACTCTGTAGCTTATGGCGTTGCACGCATGGACTTCACTCCATTGTTGGCTCTACTATAAAAGAAATTCCTCTTGACGTGTTTTTTTTTAAACAGAGGCAAAAGCTTTGTTTCATCTCATTCATAAAGAAGGAACTACTAACAAAGTTTGACGAGATCCATTACACCTCCACAAATGGAAGCGAAAAGCCTAGTCTCGCTGTATCAAATAACTCAAATGTTCTTCCCCCGCAGTAACCGCGCTGATAAACAGGCTGCTAGTGTGTGCGTGAGAGGAGCGGCTGAGTAGGCCAGCTACTCCTACGTGAGAGGAGCGGCTGAATATAGCACCGAGAGTACCCACTAGGCCACTACGCAGGTGTACTTCCCCTGCATTGATAGTACATCGATGGTTCTAGAGAACAGTAGTACCCTCCACTTCCAACTGTAGCTCCTTGGCCCTGAGATTCAAGAGTTCAAAACTGGTGCACTATACTAGACTAGACTAGAAGTATAGTACATCGCACTACTAGTTGAGAAAAGTAGTACTGGTACTGCTACAGTACGAGTACGTACTCCTCCGTCACATAATGTAAGACGTTTTTTGACACTAGTTGGCGTGTACAAAAAATGGCAAAAACATACCCAAAATTTCTTAATCCACGCCAAAAAGTACTACCTAGTGCCAAAAATTTCTTACTAGTGCTATTATTTACAGTATAATGCAATCCCATAACGTTCCATACTGCTAGTACTAGTAGTAAATAATAGCCTCACCCCTTCGCTGAGGAACGATCTACAGTTGGAAGGGAGGAGGCCCTGCGGTTACTACGCTCTTATCTCCTCCTCGCCAGTTCCCCTCCCCCCGAAGAGAAGGCAGTTCGTCACTCCTCCCATGGATTCGCCAGGCGGTTCTCCTCCTCGTCGGGGCTGGGAGACCTTGGACGGCGATCCTCTGGGAGAAATCGCACGCCGCTCCGACGTCCTCACCGCCGCAAGACTCGGTGCTTCCTGCACCAACTTTTTCAAGACGCTGCTTAAACAGGCTTGGGAAAAGGCCATGCTTGTTGGTCTTCCTTGCGTCCTCGAGGAGAAGGTTCTTCTATGGGACAATCCTTCGAACAGTCCACCGCTCCCTGGCCATGGTTGCACGTTGACTCCGCTAGAGTTGCCGACGTTGAGAGGTAGTCGGATTTTGTCTGATGAGCAGGTCAGTAATGGAGTTTGATCATGTAGTACTTAGTTATTCCATTTCCATCCCGTAATTTCGCCGCTGCCCGTCGTCTTATATATAGGTCTGGGTCGGTGCCAACGAAGATTGGCTTGCATACCTCCGGACGGATACCACCATCATTTTGCACAACATCCACAGCAGTGCGGCCATTCCGGTAGACCCCTTCTCCACCATTGGGATCGGCCTTCCGGACTGGCTGGGCTTGAATACGTATGATGATGCCTACATGAGATTGAAGAAGATAGCAATTGCGGACCCACGGACAAAGCGACGCGGCTACGACGATTACTATCTCATCGCGGTGTTTGACATAAGGATTTCCATCAATGCAAGACGCAGTAACGGCAGGGGCTGGCGTGTGTTGGCGATGGCAGATTTGTACCCCTACACGTTCGAAGACGCCGTGCGCCATCTAGGCCGCATCTTCGCGGTGACAAGCCAGGGGACTTGTTTCATCTGGTTACCATCCTACGGTACGAGAGATTACAAATGGAATGCCGCGTGTACCAGATGAACGGCGCCGAGTTCGACCCCCGTGATGCTACGTGGGTGCCGAGGAACACTCTTGGAGAATACTCGCTTTTCATCAGGGACAGCTACCCCATTTTGAAGCGGATGCCACCTTCCGTGCATGACACGGAAGGCCTGCCGTTCATGAATCATGGTTGTGTCTTCATTGTGCACCGCCGGATGAACGACATGCTGGGACACGCTATCCCTGATTTATGCCGCTTCAGCTTGGATGAGTCTCCATCGTGTGGAACCAGACTAGAAAGCTGCGATAATGATTCCCGTTTCCCACTGCTATGGATCGTGCCACCCATGAAGAACACCTGGGACTGGAACCTGGAGGAGGACATGCATGTAGCCCATCTATAACGTGTAAGTGGAGTACGGTAATTGTGAACGGTAGCGTTGTGAATATATGTAGACTAGTCGTGCACAAATTTATCACATGAATTGGAGATGAACTTGTGTGGCATACTGGCATTTGTCCTTTAGAATTTATTACTAGTAAATGTTTTATGTGTACGTGCAACTTGTGTGGTTGTTGCACGGGCTCCAACACGCTCTTTGAGAAAAAAGGTGGCACGACTTTGGATATACGTGACGTGGCGGCATCATACAGTAGCATCGTTCGTTATAGTTGTAGTACACTCCTACTAGGACGACGACAACTATAAAACCTTGCGCTTGGCTCTTTGCCTCTTCGGGAGGTTCAACAGTTCGTACTCATGTGAACCTTGCACTTGGCTCTTCGCCTCTTCGGAAGGTCCAACAATGATGATACTACAGTACAATATGCTTCTGGCAATCTGACACTGATTGAATTGCTGCACGTCCACCACAAGGGCGAGGGCGAGGGCGAGGGAGAGGGAGAGGGAGGGAGAGGGAGAGGGCGTTGTAGTCAAAACCCTCTCCTCGTTCTGCGAACCACCGCGCGCGTGGGCGAGGGAGAGGCGTAGTAAGCAAGCTTCTCCTCGTTCGGCGAGTTGATGGGACACATCAAAGGAGTACTAGTACTAGTAGTAGTCCATACTGCGTCCTTTCCGATTAATATGGCTTAATTTGAAACGAGAAAAATACACTGGCGGTCAACGTATGTAACAATACGCTCTTTACGGTCACTATATATAGTTTTGCGGCGATTATACGATCACTAGCTCATCGTAGAGCATCGTATTGCACCCTACTGACCGACCACATAGTCGACGTGGCACTTTGTTGACTGGTTAAATTGTCAACTGGTTTCTGGGTCCCACCTGTCAGTTGGCAGAGCAAAGAAATCAGTTAAACAAAACTTTACGCAGGCGCGACACGAGTCCAACCCTTGCACGCGAACCGCCCTGGTTGTGTATGTGAGTGCATGCATGTGTCCTCCCTCGGTCTTCCAACAAAGATTGTACATCGGCTACAAAACAAAGAGTGTGGTACATAATGTACATCTACACTTCCAATGCATTTAGCCTTTAATCTAAATCGATATTGATTGACTAATGCACCAACTTGTGCTGTAGGTATATGATACATGTCTATCTTTAATTAAAGCATGCAACGGCCTTCATTTAATCTTCTTATCTCAATGGTCGCATGCACACATAAGTCTGCTACTTTTGGGCGTTAATTATGCCTTGGTCAATGTGTAAATCTCTAAATGTACAGTCTTTCAGGGACGTAGGGAGTAGGTTGAGCACTTGAGCGTGAGCTATGTGTGTTGCGTCGTGTGCTGTGTGCCGCATGGGTGCGTGAGTGTTGCATGCGTCCATGTGTACGTGTGAGTGTTGCATGTTGCATGCATGCATGCATGCGTGGGGCTTACTCCCTACCATTGACATGTTCATATTTCAAGCTTCCTTTGTTCCCTCCATATGGTGATACTCCCTCTATTCCCAAATAATACGGAGTAAAAGCCTCCCTCTGTTCCCAAATACAGAGTATTTGTCTTTCTACAGATTTCAACAAGTGACTAGGTACAGAGCAAAATGAGTGAAGTGAGCGTAGAGGCATAGGGATACTGTAGAAAGGAAGTCCTCGCGATCCATTATTCCCCATCTCAGTCAGAGAGAACTATTCAACTAGTGAAGTGACAATACACGCTGCAGCAGATGGGACACGTAATTAATAAGCAACCAGCGTGTTGTTGTTACTAAATCAGCCTTATCCAGTACTGCCATCATGTTTGCCAGTAGAGCACGCTTCCGCAAATACGCCTATGCACCTCTGTCCTCCATTAACTGACATATGGGCCCTCTTGTGGTAGACCCACATGTCATCGGTGTAACTATTTACACTCCGAAGGACGGTATATCCTGGTAGTAGTACTAGTAGAATTGAGATTTAATGCACTTTCTTCCCCGTCTTCCACTCTTCTTCCTCCTCTCTTCTTCTTCCTCCTCTCTTCCCCATCGTCGGCCGCACACCATTTACCCCCGCTCAATGCTCGCCCGCCCGCGCCATCTTCCTTGGTAGCTCGCGCGTACCATATTCCCCCGCTCACTGCTCGGCCACACGAGGAGAAGCTTCTTCGCTCGCCTGCCCGAATCCACTTCCCCGCTGGCTCGCAGGCACCGAAAACCCCTATGGCAGAACTGACTGACACGCAGAGCCGCGATTGGAATTCCCTCCCCGATGTTCTCTTGGATCAGATCTGTAGTCGTATGGACCTACTCAGCACCGTCCATCTGGCCGCATGCTCGGTGTCTTTGTACCATCTACTCGTCTGCAACCGACCGGCTCTTTTCAAGACACCCTGCTTGCTGATGCCCGATCCTCGCAGGTGGCCCAGACACCGACTTGACGATCCTACGGAGGTTGCCGTGGTGCCCCTCGACATGCTACCACTACCCGTCCACCTATCCTTCATGCACGGCCACTACTGAGCGGGCATGAAGGCCAACTGGATCGTCCTCATCCACCACACCGGTAGTCCGTGGCGTCTCGTGGATATCTACACCCAGCGGGAGATCACCCTTCCATCGTTGGATACCGCCGACATCGAGCCTCGTGGCCCGCCGGACACTCCTGCCTACTACGCACGAGACGCGTCAAGCTTTTGGCTCGACCTCTGTTTGCAGAAAGTTGTAATCTGCGAAGTGCCCACACCATTAGAAGACTACATGGATTACAAGCTCATTGCCTTGTTCAACATGGGATTAGTCTATCTGGAATCCGGTCGCCATACATGGTTATGGCTCATCATCAATCCTGTTGAGGCAACATTTCTGTCCGATGCTATAGTGCACGATGGCATCGTTTACGCGGTCGACGCACAGATTGGCTGCCTATACTGGTGGAATCTATTGTCGTGTAATTGTTCTATCTCATCTCATCTTTACCTTATGAATACGACTGCCTATTCATTTGTTACAAATTTAGAATGCATAGCATGTCTATAACCACATCATTGCTATATGTTCCTCTCATTTCCTAGATTTTTATGACCACACATGTTATTGTTACAGTTGATATGAGAACAATTGGCATCTAATGATTGTTAGAATACATATTATGAGCATGACATCATGATTGCTATATGTTACTCTCGTTTACAAGATTTTTATAACAACGCATGTTATTGCTTAGAGTTGATATGAGAACAGTAGTAGTAAGTGCTATGATAGAATATGAGTAGGCGCTGTCATAGCTGTTTTCCTCTCATTGTTACATGGTGTTTGAACCATGACATGTTGCTAGAATATGAAAGCCATTGTCTTATTTTTTAACTTGGGGTATGATTATGACCACGGCATTGCAATTCTTTGTCTATGATATGTGTCACAGTTATAATAATCTTAATTCCACACATACTCTGAACATGATTGTTTATTTTTGTCCTTTTGGTCTCCAATTTGAATTGTTGCAGCAGACGCAGATGCGCTGGCCTTCATGATTCCAGGACCTGGAATCATACCAGCCGATGGGTGGTGTTTTATCGCTTGTTCAGCTGACGGCGGTCATTTGATGCTCATTGGCACGTACCAAATTGACCAGACCATTACATCAAACCACATGCAGTACAATGCGTGGGGCGTTTGTGACATTGATGGCTATGGCTGCTTCGTGTTCGAGAAAGATCCCTGCTCCATTGGGCCAGGCGTATTCAACTGGAGGCGGGTTTATAGCCTCGGCAACCACTCCTTGTTCCTCGGGCTCAATTATCCGATCATCCAACCAATCATCGATCATATCACCGGCGATGATTACTGTGCTATGCAACTTCCATTCGCGAGGGGGGCTGTGTTTACACATCATACCATGGGTTTCATGAATCACCATATCCAGAGATTCGTCGACACAGCTTGTTGCCAGGTAATCTTCAGTGTGTGAAAGGCATCAAGCTTCCATGTGATGGATGGCTTTTGCAAACCCGACATGCGGTGATGTGGTTCATGCCAACAGCAAATATGCACAACTTGATTCGTGCTGATATCTAGACCGAGCCATGTATTCTGCTGCTGTAGCACGACCCTCTTTTGTTAGATATTATGTACTGTTGTTAGTTTGAAGCACTCCTCTGGTTTGAAGGATAGATACCTTCCTGGGATCAAGTGCATCCTAACTCACCTGCGTAGGATGTACTGATAATGATGATGGAGATGCTGTGCAGAAGCCATACACACACACACACACACACACACACACACACACACACACACACACACACACATATATATATATATATATATATATCAGTTAGGCTTCAGGTGCGTACTTGTTAGTTAAACCTATGTATAAATTGTGACACTAAATACAACTAGTTAGTAGTACAGTAGCAGTACTAGTATACGTCGGTCAAATTATTCATCATGACCACACATTGAATTGACGTGACAACATTCTGCGCGTGAGGTGACACAAGAATCCCGGTGGCATGTTCGAGTATTCTGGACTTCAGATTTGGAGTACCACTTATCTGTCGAAATCTTTCATCATTCACTTAAAACAGTTGATTGATCATACATTGAGTACCATATAACTAGAATTACCGATGCAAGTCGAAGAAGGATTGGCCGGTGCTGCCGGCTGGCGTCAAGTTCGATCCCACGGATCAGGAGCTGATCGAGCACCTTGAGGCCAAAGTGAGTGCTGACAGCGCGAGATTTCAGTCTCTCATCGATTTGTTCATACCAACCATCGACAGCGAGCACAGCATATGCTACACCCAACCTGAGAAACTTCCAGATAAGACACCGATCGGCCGTCTACTTGCACAAACATATTCCTTTCTTTATAGCTCTATTTTTCTTTTTAGACACTGACCTAGTGAAGCAATTACAATTTGACAGTTAATAAAAAGTGAAACAAGTGACTGCAACATGCCAAAGATGTTATGAAAATTCCAGCTACGTACACTAAAACCTGTATTCCACAATACTGCAGGTATCACACTGAGTGGCCTAAGGAAGCAATTCTTCCAGCGCAATTCTAGGGCATTGAAAAGGGGCACGTGGATGCGTCGCAAGATACAGTCAGAGTGCGGCATGCACACGATGTGGCACAAGACCGGCAATACCTTGCCGGTGATGGTCAACGGCCGGCAGACGGGCAGCAAAAAAGGTTCTGGTGCTGCACACCAACAAGAACTTCGATCAGCAGAGGACCAACTGGGTGATGCACCAGTACCACCTCGGGGACCTTGTGACGCCCCCGATTCAATCGTACACTAATCATGCACGCAAACGTGTACGATCAAGATCAGGGACTCACGGGAAGATATCACAACACAACTCTAAAAACATAAATAAGTCATACAAGCATCATAATACAAGCTAGGGGCCTCGAGGGCTCGAATACAAGTGCTCGATCATAGACGAGTCAGCGGAAGCAACAATATCTGAGTACAGACATAAGTTAAACAAGTTTGCCTTAAGAAGGCTAGCACAAACTGGGATACAGATCAAAAGAGGCGCAGGCCTCCTGCCTGGGATCCTCCTAACTACTCCTGGTCGTCGTCAGCAGGCTGCACGTAGTAGCAGGCACCTCCAGTGTAGTAGTCGTCATCGACGGTGGCGTCTGGCTCCTGGGCTCCAGCATCTGGTTGCGACAACCAGAAAGAAAGGAAAGGGGGAAAAGGGGGGAGAAAGCAACCGTGAGTACTCATCCAAAGTACTCGCAAGCAAGGAGCTACACTACATATGCATGGGTATATGTGTAAAGGGCCATATCAGTGGACTGAACTACAGAATGCCAGAATAAGAGGGGGATAGCTAATCCTGTCGAAGATTACGCTTCTGGCAGCCTCCGTCTTGCAGCATGTAGAAGAGAGTAGATTGAAGTCCTCCAAGTAGCATCTCCAAGTAGCATCTCCAAGTAGCATCTCCAGTAGCATCGCATAACATAATCCTACCCGGCAATCCTCTCCTCGTCGCCCTGTTAGAGAGCGATCACCGGGTTGTATCTGGCACTTGGAAAGGTGTGTTTTATTAAGTATCCGGTTCTAGTTGTCATAAGGTCAAGGTACAACTCCGGGTCGTCCTTTTACCGAGGGACACGGCTATTCGAATAGATTAACTTCCCTGCAGGGGTGCACCACATAACCCAACACGCTCGATCCTATTTGGCCGGACACACTTTCCTGGGTCATGCCCGGCCTCGGAAGATCAACACGTCGCAGCCCCACCTAGGCACAACAGAGAGGTCAGCACGCCGGTCTAAACCTAAGCGCGCAGGGGTCTGGGCCCATCGCCCTGAGCACACCTGCACGTTGCGTGGGCGGCCGGAAGCAGACCTAGCCTAGTGGCGTTCCAGTCCAATCCGGCGCGCGCAGCTCAGTTGCTGACGTCACGAAGGCTTCGGCTGATACCACGACGCCGGGATACCCATAACTACTCCCGCGTAGATGGTTAGTGCGTATAGACCAAATGGCCAGACTCAGATCAAATACCAAGATCTCGTTAAGCGTGTTATTATGAAGCAACCGCGGACGCCGACCAGGGCCAGGCCCACCTCTCGCCTAGGTGGTCTCAACCTGCCCTGTCGCTCCGCCACAAAGATCCACATAGAGGGCCGTCGGGACAAAGGTCCTTTCAGCCCCCAATCCGTGAATCACTCGCGGGTACTCTTTGAGCGGACCCGACTTTAGTCACCATCTGTAGTATGTATGTATGTATAGTATATACCCGTGATCACCTCCCGAGTGATCACGGCCCAATAGTATAGCAAGGCAGTCTGACAAGAATGTAGGGCCAATGATGATAAACTAGCATCCTATACTAAGCATTTAGGACTGCGGGTAAGGTATCAATGATTGTAGCAACAATGACAGGCTATGCAACAGAATAGGAGTAATCAAACAGTAACATGCTACACTACTCTAATGCAAGCAGTATAGAGAAGAATAGGCGATATCTGGTGATCAAAGGGGGGGCTTGCCTGGTTGCTCAGACAAGGAGGGGTCGTCGGTGACGTAGTCGACCACAGGGGCATCAGCATCGTCACGGGGTCTACCGGAGAGAAGAGGGGGAAGAAACAGTAAATACATTGCAAGCAAGTGCATAACAGGACAACAAGCAGAGCTAGACGTGTTCTAACGCGGTATGAGGTGATACTGGTGAAGGGGGGAAACATCCGGGAAAGTATCCCCGGTGTTCCGTGTTTTCGGGCAGAGGAGCCGAAGTGAAATGTTGCAGGTTCACTATCCTAGGGACACATGGCGGATGAATGGGCTGCGTATCCGGAATCGTCTCGTCATTCTAAGCAACTTTCATGTTGAAAATAATTTAATCCGAGTTACGGATTAACAGATATGATTTTCTAAAGATTTTATTAATTTCTGGAATATAATTAATTATTTAACTTAATTCGAAAATGGATTTATGACATCAGCATGATGTCATGCTGATGTCAGCAGTCAACAGGGGTTGACTGGTCAACCTGACGTGGGGGACCCGTTCGTCATTGACTGATTAGTCTAATTAGAGTTTAAGTAAACAATCTACTTAATTAGATTAATTAAACATGATTAATTAACTTAATTAATTCATTAACTATTTTAATTATTAATTAAATATTAATTAATTATTTATTTATTTATTTATTTTTATTATATATTTTTTCCTTTTTTTATAAAACGTTCTCAGAGGGCGGCCCCACATGTCATAGGCCAGGGGGCCTTATCGGGCGCGGGTTAACGGGGGCGAAGCAGGTAGGCCGATCGGGCACAGCCACGGGCGAGTGTGAGCGCGGCTGGAGAGGGAGGCGATGCGCGGGCGCACGCGTCGGGCGTGGCCGGCGCGGCACGAGCGCAGCCAGGTCGTGGCCATGGTGGGGGGAGCCGCGAGATGCGGTGGCTGCTTCACGGAGAGAGGAGGACGACCGGGGGTTGCTCACCCGCGTTGAAGGGAAGGCCCGATGCAGGGGGTACGCGACGGCAGGGCGAGGTGGCAGCGACGGCGAACGGCGTTGGCGTCGGGGCATCGTTGGGGAGGAAGATGGGGACGGTTGCATTCCGGCGGTGAGGCGGCGTCAGCGCGGTCGACGAGCGACGGGCGCAGCGTCAGCAGGCGTCGGCCTACGAGGAGGACGCGGCGGGGGCTTGACGGATGAGCTGCGAGGCATCCGGCGACGGGGGGGGGGAGGGGTCTCCGAGCGGTGAATGGCGGGTCAGGCGCGGCGTTGGGGCTCCCAGATCGGCAGGGGGAGGAGGCGAGGAGGACGACGTCAGAGTGGGCGCCGGCGACGGGGTGTCGGGTGGAGGGGATCGAACAGGGGGCGCCCCTTCTCTGGGTGAGTGGGCGACGGCGCAGGGAGGGAACGAGGGAGAGTGGGGATCGTGGGGGGATGTGGGAGGTGTCGGTGGGGTTACGGGTTAGGGTTCGGTGGTGGGGAGGCCTAAGTAGGCCAGAGGCGTGGGCCGGCCTGGCTGGGCCATGGCCCAGTTGGGCCAAGGGGTCCAGTGGGGGGGAGGGGGTATTTATCTCCCCCCATTTCATTTATTTTTGGATTTTGTTTTTATTTCTTTTTCTTTTCTATTTTAATTTTACATTTTAAATACACTAGTTTTATAAAATACATTAGTTGCACCTAAATTAGTGTTAACCAATATGCCACCACCACAATCAACTTGGCACCTAAAATAAATTAGTTTGTAATTGTTTATTATTTAAAAGCATTTAAATAATTGTTCTCGCTGTGTTTTATACATTTTATAGTATTTAAACAATTTTTTTAAAGTGTGGTCTCTTCACCAAAATTACCTTTGCTTTATTTGGCATAACTCAAACATTTTAGTTTTAAAGTTTGGAAACTTTTACCATTTGAGTTGAATTTGAATTTTAATTTGAATCAGTTCTGAACTAACGCGAGATTATCGACAATAATCGAGGTGACGTGGCATCATTACTCGAGAGTTACTGTAGCTTGATTACCCGGGCGTCACAGACCTGGAGCAAGAGAAGGAGCGGGAACTGGTCCTCTGCAAGATTTTCTACCAGACGAACACTAGGGCCAGGAGTAAAAAGATTATAAGTTAGTTCGGTATTGGTAGTTGTACTACCTTGTCATCCGCAAGTTGGTATTGTTGTTAATGATCTTTTGGAATGAACTTGCATTTGCTTCCAACCATCATGCCGTGGGTCGGCGTGGATATAAAGTAGAATCATTTGTTTCGAAACGAATTTTCAGGGACCTGATTTTTATTTGATGGGTAGCATAAGCACCCGCCGTTCGAATTCCCAATTCTCCAATTTTTTCGAAACAAGTGCATGCACTTATTATCACGATAAAAAAACAATATCCATGCTGCATCCCAGTTATCAGTCTGTACTTGCAGAATTCTCTCGTTTATTGAGCACGTATATTGTTTTTTCAGGTCGAGCAAGTTTCAACTGGGCTGCAGACTGCCCAGGGTTGGTTTTGTTTTTAACAGGCCCAACCCATGACGACAACGGGGCACAAAGATCCAGCAGGTATCTACTGGCCTCTGGCCCGCCAGCGTTAGTTATATTTTGTCTTACAACATCCGCACGCAGTTTTTTTTACTGAATCAAACACACAGCCCAGTTCTATTTTCCTCTTGAAACGCATGTCCTACATCCGTTTTCTAATCTCTACCTATAGTTTTACTAGTTCATATACACGTATCATTATATTGAAATTACATGAAATTCCCTTTTCATATTTACATCCTTATTTTTGTTGTTTTTTCCCACCCAGCGCTGATTTTTTTACCACTGGTTTTCCCTTAAACCAACTAAATTGTCCCACGTCTTATTTGCTCACAAAAACAAAATGATTTTTTTTGGAAAATCAATAAGTTCTTAAAAAAATGTTTATCATTTCGGGATTACAACAGTTCGGACTCCACCGAAATATGCAAAATAAGGTTGAACTTTTTGACCGTGGTCCTGGGCCGAAAATGGGCTGTAATAAATTACTTAAGAATTAGAAAATGGGCTGCAAATTATAAAAAATAGCAAATGGGCTTTATGTTGTCTGCCACAGATTTGGAGGCTGACTTGTGGGCCTACCAAGTTCATGCGTACACAAGGTTTCGCAGAAAAGAAATTTAGTCAACAATCGACTCTACCAGCGTCAGACCGTTAGATGTCAATCTAACGGCAATCGTGCTTCTTCAGTCTCTGATCTTCCTGCCCCAGCCGCCCAAACCAGCGCAGTCGGAACCGCCTGCTCCCGCCTCCCGTGGCCGGCAGTGCTACCGGGCAGGCCTCACGGCCCCATCATACTTGCATCCCTGGCCTGTCTATCCCTCTACTCACCCACACCTCCTGTTATTTTCCGGCGACGACAGCCGAACCAGTCAATCCTCGTACTCTCCACCGCGTGGGCAGCCATTGCCGTGTCTTCCCCGGCTCCGTGTTGTTCCCTTCGTAGGCCTCGCCGTCGTCCACCGCCCTAGTGCTCTCGGCGCGGCGTGGTCAACGATGTCCATCCAATGGTCGTAATGCTTCTTCAACCTCTGGTCTTCTTGCCCCAACCGCCCAAAGCAGCGCCGGTCGTGCCGCATGGTCCTGCCTCCCGTGGCCGGCTGTGCTGCCGCGGAGGCCTCACCGTCCCCATACTACTCCCACCGCTGGCCAGGCCATCCCTCCACTCACCCACTCCCCCTGTTATTCTGCGGCGACGGCAGCCTCACACCGCAGCCGAACCAGTGAACCCTCGTGCTCCTCTCCGCGTGGGCATCCACTGCCGCGTCTTCCCCAGCTCCGCGTCGTCCCCTTCCTAGGCCTCGCCGTCGTCCACTGCCGTGGTGCTCTCGGTGCGGCATGGTCAATGTGGTCAACGACCGACTTCCATCGGAAGAGTAGTATACGTGGAGAGGCTGACAGCTGGGTCCACGGCAGCCGCAAGGAAGTGCCTCCTTATTACGCACAAAATAATTATTCCTCCACCTGACAGCGGGGACCCACCGAACGGGCCACCAGTATTTCGCGGAAAAAACGTTTCCCCCCTAACTGCTGGGACCCACCGGACGGGCCACCGTATTTCGCGAAAAAAACGTTTGCCCCTGACTGCCGGGACCCACCGGACGGACCACCGTATTTCACGAAAAAAACGCTCCCCCCGCTGTCAGCTCGGACCCACCGGAAGTGCCTCCTTGTTACGCACAGAAGAATGAATACTCCCCCTGCTAGCTGGGACCCACCATGGTGGGAGGCTGACTTGTGGGCATACTAAGTTGACAGGGATGGAGGGCTTTGTCAACTTAGTCCATATGAACGATTCTAGCCCCAGTGACCGTACGATGTCAATCCAACGGCCGTCGTGCTTCTTCAATCTCTGCTCTTCCTGCTCCAGCCGCTCAAACAAGCGCCGGCGGGACTGCCTGCTCCCTCCTCCCCGCGGTCGGCTGTGCTGCCGCGCAGCCCTCACCGCCCCACCATACTCCCATCGCTGGCCTAGCCATCCCTCTACTCACCCACACCTGCTGTTATTCTCCCGCGATGGCAGACGAACCAGTAAACCCTCGTACAGTCGTACTCCCCTCCATGTGGGAAACAAATGCCAAGTCTTCCCTGCCTCCATGTCGTTCCCTTCCTAGGCCTCGTCGTCGTCCACCGCCCGGTGCTCTCGGCGCGGCCTGGTCAACGTGGTCAACAACCGACATGCATCCTTATTACGCACAAAAAAATTAATACCCCCTACTAGCTGGGACCCACCATAGTGGGCGGCTGACTTGTGGGCCTACTAAGTTGACGAGGATGGAGGGCTTTGTCAACTTAGTCAATATGAACGATTCTAGCTCTAGTGACCGTACGATGTCCATCCAACGGCCATAGTGCTTCTTCAACCTCTGGTCTTCTTGCTCCAGCCGCCCAAAGCAGCGCCGGTCGTGCCGCGTGCTCCTGCCTCTCATGGCCGGCTGTGATGCCGCAGAGGCCTCACCGCCCCCTACTACTCCCACCGCTGGCCCAGGGTATCCCTCTACTCACCCACACCCCCTATTATTCTGCGGCGACAGCAGCCTCACGCCGCAGCCGAACCAGTGAACCCTCGTTCTCCTCTCCGCGTGGGCATCCACTGCCGTGTCTTCCCCGGCTCCGCGTCGTCCCCTTCCTAGTCCTCGCCGTCGTCCATCGCCTTGGTGCTCTCGGCACGGCGTGGTCAATATGGTCAACGACCGACTTCCATCGGAAGAGTACTATACGTGGAGAGGCTGACAGCTGGGTCCAAGGCCACAACCCAGTTTTTTTTGTGATTTGCCAAGTAAGTCGCTTTGTCAGGCCTGTGGGCTGCAAATCTTTCAAGACGACGAGAGCTTCATTCGGCTGGCCGAGAAAATGGCCTATCAGTAATGAGAAATGGGTTGTACATTTTTAAAACACATCAAACCGTCAATTAGTTTCAAATATGTTTTTTTCATTTCGAGATTTTAAATTACATTAATTTTTATGCGTGGCGAATTTGTTGGATTTTATATTGATATACATTTATTTTTAAAATCAGTTTGAATGTGAGTCAAAATTTTGGGATTAGAAATAGTTCGGACCGCACCAAAATATGCAAAATTTTGTATAATTTTTTAACCGTGGCCACAATATGGGCTGTAATGCTAACAAAAAGAATATGGGCTCCAAAAAAACCTTAAGAATTAGCAAATGGGCTATAAATTATTAGAAATAATGGCAGATGGGTTGTATGCTGTTTTCCACAGATTTGAGGCTTTCCTAAAAAAAGGTTGACGCACAAGCAGTGACTGTTGGATGTCCATCCAACGGCCGTCGTGCTTCTTCAATCTCTGCTCTTCCTGCTCCAGCCGCTCAAACAAGCGCCGGCGGGACTGCCTGCTCCCTCCTCCCCGCGGCCGGCTCTGCTGCCGCGCAGGCCTCACCACCCCACCGTACTCCCATCGCTGGCCTAGACATCCCTCTACTCACCCACACCTGCTGTTATTCTCCGGCGACGGCAGACGAACCAGTAAACCCTTGTACAGTCGTACTCCCCTCCGCGTGGGAAACAACTGCCGAGTCTTCCCTGCCTCCGTGTCGTTCCTTTCCTAGGCCTCGCTGTCGTCCACCGCCCTGGTGCTCTCGGCGTGGCCTGGTCAAGTCAACGACCGACATGCATCTGAAGTGGACTGTACGTGGAGAGGCCGACAGCTGGGTCCACGGCCGCACACAAGGAAATGCCTCCTTATTACGTGCAAAATAATGATTCCTCCACCTGACATCAGGGACCCACCGAAAGGGCCTCTGTATTTCGCGAAAAAAACATTACCGCCGCTGACAGCTCGGACCCACCAGCTATATCTTCGCACGCAAGGAAGTGCCTCCTTATTACGCACAAAAAGATGAATACTCCGCTTGTTAGCTGGGACCCAGTATAGTGGCAGGCTGACTTGTGGGCCTACTAAGTTGACGGGGACGGAGGGCTTTGTCAACTTAGTCAATAATATGCATGATTCTAGCTCAAGTGACCGTACGATGTCCATCCAAGGGCCGTAGTGCTTCTTCAACCTCTGGTCTTCTTGCTCCAGCCGCCCAAACCAGCGCTGGTCGTGCCTCGTGCTCCTGCCTCCCGTGGCCGGCTGTGATGCGGCGGAGGCCTCAATGCCCCCTACTACTCCCACCGCTGGCCAGGCCATCCCTCTACTCACCCACACCCCCTGTTATTCTGCGGCGACGGTAGCCTCACCCTCGTACTCCTCTTCGCGTGGGCATCCATTGCTTCGTCTTCCCCGGCTCTGCGTCGTCCCCTTCCTAGGCCTCGCCGTTGTCCACCACCGTGGTGCTCTCGGTGCGGCGTGGTCAATGTGGTCAACGACTGACTTCCATTGGAAGAGCACTGTGCGTGGAGAGGCTGACAGCTGGGTCCACGGCGGCCGCAAGGAAGTGCCTCCTTATTACGCGCAAAATAATTATTCCTCCACCTGGCAGCAGGGACCCACCGGATGGGCCACCAGTATTTCGTGAAAAAAACGTTTCCCCCCTAACTGCTGGGACCCACCAGCTACATCTTCACACGCAAGGAAGTGTGTCTGGGCAAAAAAAAACCAAAACGATTCGCCCCCCTGACCGTTTGGACCCACCAGCTACATCTTCGCAGGCAAGGAAGTGCCTGACAGTTGGGACCCACCTGGTCGAAGCGTACGTAGCGTTGTCATTCTGGTCGCGAAAGTGTACGTACATACTGGTCGATGTAGAGGCACGCACGTGTCGTAGTAGAGGCGCGCACGTGTCGATGTAGAGGCGCGCACGTAGCATGTACACGTACATACAACGACGAGGGTGCAAGAAATAAAATACGGCCACGTACGTACATACGGGTAGGGTCTCGAACGCCTACTCGTGCATACGTACATGGCTGGGTTGGAACGGAGAAACAACATCGTCGTCGTGTTCATGGGGAGGCAGCGAAATGCTTCGTGTTCATGGGGAGGCAACAGAATGCGTCGTGTTCATCAGGAGGCAACGGAATGCGTGGGAGCCAACCAGCTTGGACGGAACAGGCGATGGAAACGAGGCCTGGCGTATGGCAGAACAGAGGAAACAGCCTTGTGTTCGACCGGCCACGTTCGGAACGGAGTCCTGTTGATCGGGAGGGCTGTGGCGTACCGCAAAACGAAGGAAACGGACCTCCTACGGTCGAAACGGGGGTCCTGTTGATCGGGAGGGGTGTGGCGTACCGCAAAACGGAGGAAACGGACCTCCTACGGTCGAAACGGGGGTCCTGTTCATCGGAGGGGTGTGGCGTACCGCAAAATGGACGAAACAGACTTGTCTTGGAGCACTACGGTCGAAACGGGGGGATGGGTGTGGCGTACCGCAAAACGGGACTCCACGGGATACTGCTCATCTCCACCGTCAACCTCCTCCAGCCTCCACGGGCTACCGCCGACCTCCTCCAGCCTCCATGGGCTCCTGTTCATCCAGCCTCCACCGCGCGCTACTCCACCGGCTACTGTTCAACCACCCCTCCACGGGCACCCCTCCACCGTCTACTGTTCATCCAGCCCTCCACACCACAAGGTCCTGTTCAACCACCCCTCCACGGCCACCCCTCCACCGTCTACTGTTCATCCAGCCCTCCACACCACGGGGTCCTGTTCAACCACCCCTCCATGGCCACCCCTCCACCGTCTACTGTTCATCCAGCCCTCCACACCACGGGGTCCTGTTCATCCAGAGGCAACGCCACCGCTCACTGTTCATCCAAACCCCACCGCAACGCTCACTGTTCATCCAATCGATCAGCTTCAGTTAGCAGCAGTAGCGAAGGAATCGCTCCATTGGGTTCAGTTAATAGCCATCGATGATCGCTCGGGTTCAGTAACGCGTAGCCTGCAGTGCAATCGCTCGGGTTCAGTTAGAGCCCAACGCCTCGCTCGGGTTCAGTTAGAGCCAATGCCTTGCACACACGCGCGTACCTGTACGAGAGAAACACGCATTGCTCCACCCCCGACCTCCCACCGTAACCGGCAACTTCCCGAAATTTTCCTCCCCCTCGCTTCTACCACGGTTTTTTCCGTCATGGACGGCCCAAAGAATGTCATGCAGCTGCGTCTCCGGCCCACCCAGGACAAAAAGCCCATTTTCTGTCATGATCTTTTGTCATAGAAGTAGGAGCCCACCACATCTATGATGATACCGGGTTTTGTCACAATTATCGTCATAGAAGTGTCATATGTATGACAGAAAAAAATTCGTTCAGCCCAAAATGTCACGGATGTGTCTTTTTTTTTGTAGTGGACTATATTCGGAATACATGTC
Organism: Triticum timopheevii; assembly: GCA_963921465.1. Classification (NCBI taxonomy): domain Eukaryota; kingdom Viridiplantae; phylum Streptophyta; class Magnoliopsida; order Poales; family Poaceae; genus Triticum; species Triticum timopheevii. Next base: position 380,751,133 of record OY997272.1, on the reverse strand, counting down.
TACATTACATTAATGAACTGGAGCTAGTTCTGTGTCACCCTATGTTATAACTGTTGCATGAGGAATCGCATCCGACATAAGTATCCATCACTGATCCAATGCCTATGAGCTTTTCACATGTTTATCTTTGCTTAGTTACTTTACCGTTGCCACTGCTACAATTACTACAAAACTGCTACTGTTAGTTTTGCCACCGTTACCGTTACTTCCATACTACTTTGCTACTAAATACTTTGCTGCAGATACTAAGTTATCCAGGTGTGGTTGAATTGACAACTAAACTGCTAATACTTGAGAATACTCTTTGGCTCCCCTTGTGTCGAATCAATAAATTTGGGTTGAATACTCTACCCTCGAAAACTATCGCAGTCCCCTATACTTGTGGGTTATCACACATCTGCGAATGAGTTGAAATTTTACAAAGATTTATTTCGGAATATATAAAAAATATTGGAGAAAAGAAATACCAGAGGGGGCCACCCAGGTGCCCCCTAGGCACCAGGGCGTGCTTACCCCCCTGTCGACCATCTCAAAAATCACTTTGGGTTGTAGGTGTTTGGGTTTTGGGTTTTTCCTCTCTTGATGATTTTCGCTCAAAGTCCTCGGAGGATGGGATGCTTTCAATGACAAGTGTCAGTTTCTCTCGGAGCAGCCAACCAGCTAGTGGTTATAGGGGGTAGCTATTTATAGCCTAGGGAGCAGCCCGCCATGATAAGACATAAATGCCCTTCAATGATATGACCGTTAGGTGGGTAGATATTTTGGGATAGCTGGCGCATAGCACAACAATGGTCGGATATTTGAGGTTCAAAGTCCTCAGGGCTATTAGGATCCTCACTGTGTAGGCAATCTGCACTGGCGAATTCCTAACTCCTCAGTCAGAACAAATTCCTCAGAGACCAGAATATCTTCGTCTTTGTCACTGAAGAAATTGACATAACTGATATGAGATTTCCAATGGCTTCACTCGGAAGGATTGGGTAGGTGTAGGATTTTGAGATGAGCATCACTTGGAAATTACTTTCCTTAGTATTACCTCGACCCCCTTTAACGGTACGGTGTTTCCTATGACTCAAGAAAGAGAAAATGAAACTACGAAAACAAAAGTCTTCATGCTTCATAATCCTCGCATGAATATCCAAGTCTTCTAGGTCACACCAATTCTTCACTTTCGAAATCATCAGGAGAACCAAAGTCTTCAGCTGAAGTCATACATTTTTAGGGGTTGACTTTCATCATAAATATCAAACTCCTCATCGACTTATAGAGCTTGTGTACACTCACAAGCATATTAGTCCCTTAACCTATAAATCTTCAATACACCAAAATCACTAAGGGGCACTAGATGCACTTACAATCTCCCCCTTTTTTGTGATTGATGACAAATAGGTCAAGTTTTCAATGGGGACAAACATATGAAGTGTAAATTCTAATATTAAGGAATTTTATTGCAAGATATAGAAGAACTCCCCCTAAAGATGTGCATATTTGAGGAATTTGCTTTGGATAGAAAATGCACATTGTAGAGTAATATCATGGAGATCTCCCCCTATATCTTGTAATTCATACACGTATTTGACATATAATATGAAAATTTTGAAATGCATTATGAAATATTGTGTCTGACAAAATTCAACATGCGTGCATTAAGTACTTGAGGAAATAAGCATGCAGAAAGCAGTCAAAAGTATCAAACCACCATAGGACTTAAGTTTACAACTCGACAAATCAAACACTTGAGAAGAACAAGAGTTGTAACTTAGCAAAAAAACGCACATATAATAGACCCGCTTGAAGATTAACTCTAATTTCTCCCCCTTTGTCATCAAATGACCAAAAGGGACGAAAAATGAGGACTAACGCCCCTGAAGAATATCATCATGATGTCAATGGAGGAGCGCCAGCGTTGTTGACTTAGGGCATGCCGCGGTGTCATCCAAATCTTCAGCTTTGTCTGTCTTGCGTGATGAATAATATGAACTGGCAACCAGCTAAGGAACTTTCACTTCTTGAATTTATTCGATGGTGGCTGGGACTAGTCAAAGTCCTGTTGGAAGTCCATCTCCTTGAGTTCATCATCAATGTATAGATGTGTAAGAAAGGTGCAGTCAAAAACTTGATGCAGATAATGGTGATTCTTCTTCACAGTGTTTTGAGTAGAGGTCATGTTCTGAAGAATTGCACCAAACTGACGCTTGACCCGCTTGTGATTTCTATCCACTTTCTGATGAAGACTGAGGAGAAGCTCACGATCAGTCATCGCACACGGAGTAGTGGCTTGAGGATTTTGCTTTGAATCATTTGCAGCAGTGTCATGTGTGGCAGAGTCATCATTGGTTGAGTAGTATGCAGCCTTGTGAAATTGACCATCCAGAGGACGAGTGCCTTCATCAATGATAGCAGCCTTGCCCTTCTCATCAGCTGAGGAAATAGTCCGTTTGAGGACTTCAATTGGGGATAAATAGCTGAGATGATTCTGAAAGTCAGTCTTATAATGAATTGAAGACCTTGATCTGATGAATTTCATGATCTAGGGAGCGTAAGGCTTCAACTCAAAAGGTGACAGAGCAGCATTGGCCAAAGTCCTCATGAAGAAATCGTGGTAGTTGATGGGAATACCATGCATGATGTTTAAAAGAAGATTCTTCATGATGCCAACAACCTCTTCTTCATCAGAGTTGTAGCCCTTGATTGGACTGAGGGTTTTGGTCAAAATGCGATAAATGGTTCTTGGCACATAGAGCAAATCCTTGACGAGGAATGTGGTCCTTGGAGCTTGGCCAGCCTTCAAAGGCTTCATTAGTACTTGCATCAGATGATTTGACAATTCAGGTTCCTCATATAGTTTCAGAGCACCTTCAGTGGGAGGACTGACTGGGACGACATGAAGCAATTCATAGGCCGGGGCTTTGTAGTGAGTATTTTTAGTCATCCAATCCAGCACCCATGAATTCACATCATCAACATTTCCTGTGAGATGCAAAGTAGCATAGAACTAAAGAATGAGTTCTTCATTCCAATCACAGATGTCGATGCAAAATTTGAGTAGCCCAGCGTCATGAAGAACACTGAGGACTGGGGCGAAACATGGAAGAGACTCCATATCCACATTAGGAAGTTGCTCATGGTCAAACACTTTGTCCTTATCAAACAGCAATGAGGAATATAAATTCATCTAAGTGGCAGTCCAAAAACGTTTGGGCCGAAGTTGAGCAGAGTCATATGGATTGTAGTCAGAGAAGAAATGATGCTCACCAAAGAAGTCATCAGCCTTGAACTTCTGCTTCTTGGAGTGAGGATTTTGTGGCTTGGGATGAAGATTTGCAGTGGAAGTCTTCACAGCCTCTTGATGCACAACCTCTGGAGCCACAGGCTGAGGAATTTCAGTAGCAGTTTCATCAGCAGCCTGATGTCTACTACGCAACCTTCTTCTCGTAGACGTTGTTGGGCCTCCAAGTGTAGAGGTTTGTAGGACAGTAGCAAATTTCCCTCAAGTGGATGACCTAAGGTATATCAATCCGTGGGAGACGTGGGATGAAGATGGTCTCCCTCAAGCAACCCTGCAACCAAATAACAAAGAGTCTCTTGTGTCCCCAACACACCCAATACAATGGTAAATTGTATAGGTGCACTAGTTCGGCGAAGAGATGGTGATACAAGTGCAATAGGGATGGTAGATATAGGTTTTTGTAATCTGAAAATATAAAAACATCAAGGTAACTAATGATAAAAGTGAGCACAAACGGCATTGCAATGCTTCAAAACAAGGCCTAGGGTTCATACTGTAACTAGTACAAGTTCTCTCAACAATAATAACATAATTAGATCATATAACAATCCCTCAACATGCAACAAAGAGTCACTCCAAAGTCACTGATAGCGGAGAGCAAAAAAAGAGATTATTTTAGTGTATGAAACCACCTCAAAGTTATTCTTTTTGATCGATCTATTCAAGAGTCCGTAGTAAAATAACACGAAGCTATTCTTTCCGTTCAATCTATCCTAGAGTTCATACTAGAATAACACCTTAAGGTACAAATCAACCAAAACCCTAATGTCACCTAGATACTCCATTGTCACCTCAAGTGTCTGTGGGATGATTATACGATATGCATCACATAATCTCAGATTCATCTATTCAACCAACACAAAGAACTCAAAGAGTGCCCCAAAATTTCTACCGGAGAGTCAAGACAAAAACTTGTGCCTGTAGGGATCTAGGGTAGGGTGCGTTGACTGCAAATTAAAATTTCCTACGCATAGAACAACGAAGAACATGCTACGGTAGATGGATCACAGATCGTTACCACTAGACGTGCAGTGCCGTGCAGCAGAAGAAGAGTTGGGGCAGCGCGTCTACGTGGATCGTCTCCTCCTCGTCCGATCTCCCTCGAACAGACGGTCGTCCGATCCCACGTACAAGCTCGCTGGAGCGGTGCAAGTGCACTGCCTCTAACGGTATCCGCGCGTGCAGGAGGAACAACGTGCGACGGACTGCTAGGTCCGATCACATAGTCGGCAGCGAATGGAGGTGGAACCCTAGTCGCAGCACCGAAACGATCAACCGCATGAGTGTGCCACACCTCCACTTTATATAGGCGTCCGTGGCAGGCTCAACACTTGGGCCTCGCACGGACCCTAAAGCCCACATGTCTACTCGGCCACAATCCGAATACAGCTCGGATCACATACGACCAGTGTCCTCGGACCCGACCTCGTAGGTTCCTTCCCTTAAGCGCGCGACCCCTTACGTTCAAGTCGGCTTGGTCACAGTTCGGATCACCTTCGACCTGCACGGTTGGTAGCGGCCTCTAGCAAGGCGTACCGACCACCAAGCAGACTATGAAGCTGGTTAGGCGAACCTGTACAACGTGTCACACTTCTGTTCCTTTTGCCGCACGATATATGTTGTCGGGCTCAAGGCGAGGCTGTCATCCTTGTGCTAGCCCGACCTCTTTCTCATTCCAGTGATGCCGACCACAAACCGGATTATCTCATAATACCTGTCGCATGTCATGCTTATCCTGGTCGGATCACACGAGGGGCCCAGAGTATATCTCTCCTGATCGGAGGGGCAAATCCCATCTGGCTCGACCATGTCTCGCAGCATAGGACTGGACAAACCCGAAACCTACCTTTGTAACTAACCAGTCACGGAGTAGCGTTTGGTCAGCCCAAAGCAAGTCTGTCCCTATCCCGAGTACATGCGTCAGCTCAAGTCTTAGGACATAGAACGTATGTTGTACTAGAGACTCACAGATGACATATCGCTGCGTCTCATAGTTGGGACTGTCCGACTCGGACCTTATCTCGATTCGAATCCGACTACGTCGAATCTGACCAGACCTTTCCAAGTCCATATTATCCGGTTAGCATCCAATGCTCCATGGCTAGTGAGACCGAGCCATTGACCGTGTCATATGCTAGTCTAGTCGGCTGCGCATCCACACAACCCTTTTGACTAGGGACCTTTTAGGACAATCATCATACAATGCATAGTCCCACAAACAAGTCACGTACTTGAAGATACACATCATTGATAATGTCCAAGGACTATCTTTATTCATAAACACATAGGAAATATCATCATACATGATTGCCTCTAGGGCATATCTCCAACAGTGCCAACCCCTATGCATAAGTTCACAAGGTCACTGAACCAGCAAGTTGATCACCAAAACATACATCAATTAGATCACGTGAATATCCCATTGTCACCACAGATAAGCACATGCAAGACATACATCAAGTGTTCTCAAATCCTTAAAGACTCAATCCGATAAGATAACTTCAAAGGGAAAACTCAATCCATTACAAGAGAGTAGAGGGGGAGAAACATCATAAGGTCCAACTATAATAGCAAAGCTCGCGGTACATCAAGATCGTGCCAAATCAAGGACATGAGAGAGAGAGAGAGATCAAACACATAGCTACTGGTACATACCCTCAGCCCCGAGGGTGAACTACTCCCTCCTCGTCATGGAGAGCGCCGGGATGATGAAGACGGCCACCGGTGAGGGATACCCCCTCCGGCAGGGTGCTAGAATAGGGTCTCGATTGGTTTTTGGTGGCTACAGAGGCTTGCGGTGGTGGAAATAGGGTTTCAGGATATATGAGTATATATAGGCGAAAGAAGTCGGTCAGGGGAGCCACGAGGGGCCCACGAGGGTGGGGGCGCGCCTACCCCCCTGGGCGCACCTCCCTGCCTCGTGGCCGCCTCGTTGCTTCCTTGACGTCCACTCCAAGTCTCCTGGATTGCATTTGTTCCAAAAACGACTCTCTCAAAGGTTTCATTCCATTTGGACTCCGTTTGATATTCCATTTCCGCGAAACACTGAAATAGGAAAAAAACAGCAATTTGGACTGGGCCTCCGGTTAATAGGTTAGTCCCAAAAATCATATAAAATAGCATATAAATGCATATAAAACATCCTAGATCGATAATATAATAGCATGGAACAATAAAAAATTATAGATACGTTGGAGACGTATCAAGCATCCCCAAGCTTAATTCCTGCTAGTCCTCGAGTAGGTAAATGATAAAAACAGAATTTTTGATGTGGAATGCTACCTAACATATTTATCCATGTAATTCTCTTTATTGTGGCAAGAATATTCAGATCCATAAGATTCAGAACAAAAGTTTAATATTGACATAAAAATAAAAATGCTTCAAGCTTACTAACAAAGCAATCATGTCTTCTCAAAATAACATGGCCAAAGAAAGTTATCCCTAAAAAATCATATAGTCTGGCTATGCTCTATCTTCATCACACAAAGTATTTAATCATGCACAACCCCGGTTTCAGCCAGGCAATTATTTCATACTTTTTCAACTTGCACGCAATACATGAGACTGAGCCATGGACATAGCACCATAGTGGAATAGAATGGTGGTTGTGGAGAAGACAAAAAGGAGAAGATAGTCTCACATCAACTAGGCGTATCAATGGGCTATGGAGATGCCCATCAATAGATATCAATGTGAGTGAGTAGGGATTGCCATGCAACGGATGCACTAGAGCTATAAGTGTATGAAAGCTCAAAAAGAAACTAAGTGGGTGTGCATCCAACTTGCTTGCTCACGAAGACTTAGGGAAATTTGAGGAAGCTGCCGGTGTTCTGGGAACGGGGGTACCCAGACTTGCCTGCCTGCGGCCTGCGGCGTGGCTGAAGGAGTGGCCCAATACGGCCCATCTACATCAACACATGCTCAAGACCCTCGCGAGGGGCCAAGCCTCGCGGGGCGGACGACAGGAGGCTTCCTCAGGCACGGCCTCGTCAGGCTGGCTCGCGAGGAGGCGGAGAGATCAAGGCGGGGTACCTCACGAGGTGACCGTGACACAAGCCATGACGACCAAGGCGCAGGCAGGAGCCAGGCGGGCGCCGGCCTGCGCAGAGTCCTTGTTTCCCCTTTGGTGCAAAGGGGGCAAGCACAGGCAAGGGTATCAAGCAAAGGCAACCATTTCAGTGCAACAAGACCAAGACCAGCAGGACGGCAGAATGGAGGTCATCGTGGAGCCCAAGCCAGCGTCATCGTCAGGGTCTTTTGGCAGGCGAGGACCAACTTTAGTCAGGATAAGTGTACTAGATGTTCCCCTTCAAAGTGGCCAATTGTTGGCGCCCTTCCCGCTCAATATTTGGGAAGAGGCCCGGGGCCTTCGCCTATAAATAGGACTAGCCACCCACAGGGTAGGAGAGATCTGATCGGATCTGCACCCAAGACACAGAGAGAAAGAGAGGCGACTGAACTCCCCTAGCAGTTCATCGCACCAACCAAGAACAGACTCTCGCGAGGCTGTTCTTCCCTTGTACTGTTCCTCATCATCCCCAGAGGCAATCCACACACCATAAACTGGAGTAGGGTATTACACCACAATGGTGGCCTGAACCAGTATAAATCTTGTGTCCCCTGTGTTGTTCTTCGAGTAGTTTTAGATCCTTGCGAGGCGGTGAAACATGGGTAGGGTGGGGTCTGATCTCCACGCACACCCCAGTGTTCGAACCTCAAGGGTCTGCCGGAACCCGAAATCCGACATTTGGCGCGCCAGGTAGGGGTGCACCGGAGCTCTCCCTTTCGGCGACCCGTTCTCCATCAGCACCACGCTCCGCCCTCATGGCGGCTAACGCACCGCCCGCTCTGGCTGTCGACGCCGGCGCGGGAACCAGGGGGCTTCGAGCCCTGGCCCCCGCCTTGCGACATGTGCAGTGGCCGAACAAGTTCAAGCCGGACATGCCGCCGCGCTACGACGGCGCGGCCGATCCGCTGGCCTTCCTGCTAGCATATGAAGAAGCCGTCCTCAAGGCCGGAGGCGATGACAGGGTCATGGCTAACTGGCTGCCCATGGCCCTCACCAGCGTCCCGCACATGTGGCTGCTCCACCTGCCGGTGGCTTCCGTGGCCTCCTGGGAGGAGTTGTGCAACCTCTTCCTCGCCCATCATGCTGCGCCGGTGCCCCCTGTTGTCGCAGCCCTCCTGGGCGGATCGCATGCACCACCTTCAGGCCACCACATCAAGTCATTCGTCCGCCAGATCGGCGTTGCTCTTGTGCCCCGCGGGGCGCCTCCGGGTTGGGCGGCACCTAAAGCCGATCTGGCCTTCAGCTCAGATGATCACCCCTCCAACTCGGCCTGCTCGGGCGTGCTCCCAATGTTATGCACCCCCACCATCTGCAATGTGGCGGTCACCAAGACCCTCATCGACGGCGGCGCTGGCCTCAGCATGCTCTCAGTGGAGGCCTTCAGCCTTCTCCATGTACCGCTGGAATGGCTGCAGCCCAGCAAGCCCTTCTTGGGCATCGGAGGTAGCTACATTGGCTCCCTGGGGCAGATCCACCTCCCGGTGACCTTCGGCACCTACGACAACTTCCGCACGGAGCTAATCGACTTCGACATCGCCCCCATCGGCCTTCCATACAACACCATCCTTGGCTACCCGGCGCTGGCCCGGTTCATGGCCGCAACTCACCCGACATACAACCTCATGAAGATGCCCGGGAGTAGCGACGTCCTCACCATGCCTGGGGACACTGGGGACGTGTTGCAAGCGCTCAAGCTCGTTTTCAAGGCCGCGGCGACGGTGCGTCCCGTCGACTCGGACGCCTCTGAGCCCAAGGGGGCTGCACCGGCCAAGAAGAAGCAGCTATTCACTCAGGACAAGGCGGAAACCAAGCAGGTACTGGTTGACGAGGACGGATCCACCAGTGCCACCTTCACCATAGGCGCCAACCTCGAGCCCGAACAGGAGGAAGCTTTGATGAAATTCCAGCGCGCGAACAAGAAGGTATTCGCGTGTTAACCTGATCAGCTAGCAGGGGTCCCGAGGGGTGTAATCAAGCATCACCTCAATGTGTGCCCCAACGTGCGCCTAGTGAAGCAGAAGGCAAGGCGGCAGTCCACTAAGAAGCAAGCTTTCATCGTCCAAGAGACCCGCAAGTTGGAAGCAGCGTGGGTCATTCGCGAGGTCCGCTACCCATACTGGCTGGCTAACCCTGTGGTCGTGCCGAAGAAGGGGCGAAGGAACGCATGTGTGTCGACTTCACCAACCTCAACAAGGCCTACCCGAAGGATCCGTTCCCGCTCCCCCGCATCGACCAGATCATCGACTCCACCACCGAGTGCGACTTGTTGTGTTTCCTGGATGCCTTCTCCGGCTACCACCAGATCAAGATGGCAGTAGAAGATGTGGAAAAGATGGCCTTCCTGACCCCGTGCGGGGTTTACTGCTATACGTGCATGCCATTCGGGTTGCGCAATGCCGGTGCGACCTTTCAGTGGCTAATGCACATCGCCTTGGGTCGGCAGCTCGGGAGGAATGCGGAGGATTATGTCGATGACATTGTGGTGAAGTCTCGAGAGGCAAAAACTCTAATACAGGACTTGGAGGAAACCTTCGCGAGCCTTAACAAGGTAGACATGCGGCTCAACCCGGAGAAGTGTGTGTTTGGGGTCCCCTCGGGCAAGCTCCTGGGTTTCCTATTATCCCACCGGGGCATCGAGGCCAACCCAGAAAAGGTAAAAGCAGTCGAGGACATGAGCCCGCCGAAGACCCTCAGAGAGATGCAGAAGCTCACCGGGCGCGTGACCGCACTAGGGCGTTTCATCTCCAAGCTGGGGGAACGAGCGCTACCCTTCTTCAAGCTGATGAAGAAAAAGGGCCCCTTTGAATGGACTGAAGAGGCCGACAAGGCGTTCCAGGATCTCAAGAGGTACTTGACCAGCCCCCCAGTGATGGTGGCTCCGCGCCCTCAGGAGCCTCTGGTGCTCTACCTTGCGGCCACCCCCTACTCTGCCAGCGCTGCCCTGGTGGCTGTTAGGGAGGAGCGTAGGACAAAGGCCGCGGCAACCGTCCATATTAGAGCAAAGCAGGGCCGAGAGGGCTTCACAGCGACCATGGCTGCAGCCAAGGAGAACCAGCCACAGAAGGGAAGCACACCTAAAACAGAAGAGGCCCCTCCCCCAGGCGACCAGTCGCCGGGGGCTCCATTGTCTTAGGAGGCACCCCGGCCTCCGGAGGACGCTAGTGGCACCAGCACTCCCAACCTAGTCGAGCACCCAGTGTACTTCGTCAGTACGGTGTTGCGGGACGCAAGGGCGTGGTACCCCATGCCCCAGAAACTCCTCCTCGCGCTATTGGTGGCCTCGCGCAGGCTGCGGCACTATTTCCAAGGCCATCCCATCAAGGTTGTCTCAGCATACCCCTTGGAAAGGGTGCTTAGGAGCCCCAACTCAGCTGGAAGAGTTGCTGAGTGGAACATCGAGCTGCAGGCGTTTAAGATAGAATTCAGCACAACCAGAGTCATCAAAGGGGCTGCGCTTGTGGATTTTGTGGCGGAATGGGAAGAGGCCGGCGAGGATCGATCGCTCTCCCCAGGGAGCGAGGCACCGGAGGGATGGGTCATGTACTTCGACGGGACGTTCTCCCGACACGGCGCAGGGGCTGGTGCGGTACTTGTATCCCCCACTCAAGACAAGCTCTACGACGCCGTGCAACTCTGTTTTCAGCATGGGGAAAATGTCTCCAACAACATAGCAGAATACGAAGGCCTGATAGCAGGCCTGAAGGCTGCAGTCGCCCTGGGGGTGAAGCGCCTCACCATCAAGGGTGATTCGCAGCTCCTTGTCAACTTCTCCAACAAAGTATACGAACCAAAGGACGAGCACATGGAAGCCTATCTCGCGGAGGTCCGCAGGATGGAGAAGCAGTTTTGGGGGCTGGAGTTGCGGCATGTGCCTCGCGGCACCAATCAAGAGGCTGATGACATCGCAAAAAGGGCATCCAGATGGCTACCTCAGGAGCCTGGCGTCTTCGAGGAGCGGATCTTCAAGCCCTCGGCGATGCCATCGCTATCAAGCACGGCGCACCCCCGAGGGGAGCTCCCCCAGCCGCCTGCCTCGGGAGCCCCGGCCTGCGGCCCGACATCAGGGGCGCGCCTGCTCCTGGCGTTGGAAACTCAGGAGGGGTGCTGGATCACAGAGCTCAGGAGTTACTTGACACGAGGCACGTTGCCAGAAAAGGAGGAGGAGGCGGAGTGTGTGGCACGGTAGGCCACAGCATACTGCCTTAAGGATGGGGAGCTCTACCGAAGATGGCCGAATGATGTGTCCCTACGTTGCATTTCCAGGGAGCAAGGGAAGGAGCTACTGGCAGACATACACAGTGGCGACTGTGGGCATCACTCGTCGTCACGAACTCTCGTCGGTAAGGCGTTCCGCAGCGGGTTCTATTGGCCCACGGCACTCAATGACGCTGCAGAACTGGTGAAAGCTTGCGAGGCCTGTCAGTTCCATGACAAGTAGATCCATCAGCCGGTGGGAGGTCTGCAGACTATACCCCTCTCATGGCCCTTCGCAGTCTGGGGACTGGATATCCTAGGCCCGTTCCCTCGGGCGCCAGGGGGCTACCGCTACCTCTATGTTGTCATGGACAAGTTCACCAAGTGGGCTGAGGTGGAAGCTGTCCGCACCATCCCCGCAGGCTCCGCGGTCAAGTTCATCAAGGGCCTCGTGAGCCGATTCGGGGTGCCGAACCGCATCATCATCGACAACGGTTCGCAGTTCACCAGTAACCTCTTCAAAACATACTGTGCTAACCTTGGAATGCAGATATGCTACGCTTCGGTGGCGCATAGGCCGAGCGAGCCAACACAGAGGTCCTGATAGGCCTCAAGACCAGAACCTTCAAGAAAAAGCTGGAGGCCTGCGGCAGGGGCTGGTACGACGAGCTCCAGTCCGTGCTGTGGTCAATCCGCATGACCGCAACCAAGCCAACTGGCGAGACCCCGTTCTTTCTGGTTTATGGAGCTGAAGCCGTTCTCCCTCACGAGGTCAGACGTCGTTCCGCGCGGGTCCTGGCGTTCGACGAAGCGCAGCAGGACGCCATGCGGGGGACGGATCTCTTGCTGGGGGAGGAGCATCGCTGAGAAGCTGCCCTGCGAGCGGCAAGGTACCAGCAAGCACTGCGGCGATACCACTGCCGCAACATCCGCCCCAAGACTCTCGAGGTAGGGGACCTCGTGCTCAGATGGGTTCTCTCCAGGGAGGGACTGCATAAGCTCTCTCCCATGTGTGAGGGCCCGTTTAAGGTTGTTCATGTCTCCAGGCCCGGCTCCGCACGCTTGGAGACCCAGGAGGGGGTGCCCATCCAGAACGCGTGGAACATCCAACACCTCCGAAGGTTTTACCCCTGAAAAAGACCCGGTGCCTGTGAAGAAGGCGAATGCCTATGAAGAAGATGTGTTTTGAGAAAAGGCCCGGTGCCTGTGAAGAAGGCGAATGCCTATGAAGAAGCTGTGTTTTGAGAAAAGGCCCGGTGCCTGTGAAGAAGGCGTATGCTTGTGAAGAAGCTGTGTTTTGAGAAAAGGCCCGGTGCCTGTGAAGAAGGCGAATGCCTATGAAGAAGCTGCATTTTGAAAAAGTCCCGGTGCCTGTGAAGAAGGCGAACGCCTGTGAAGTAGCTGTGTTTTGGAAAAGGCCCGGTGCCTGTGAAGAAGGCAAACGCCTGTGAAGCTCGCCGCTCGTGACACTCTCACGTAATAATGAGTGGGGCTGTACATGCCCCGGAGTCTCCGGAGTGCCGCCCTCGAGCCTTGTGGGATCCCGCCCACGCCCAGTGGCAGCAATTAGCTCCGCGCTGGTGAGAAGACGTCAAAGACTAGACTAGGTGTCGGACGCGTCCTCTTTCATTTGCTTTCGGCAGTTGGCATGTTTGTTCCTATTTGAAGTTTTTCCGAAGCTTTTGCATTTCGAGCTCGCGACTCTTCCGTTTTACTTGTTCGCTTCGTTTTCTCCCGCGCAAAGTCTCACGAGGGGGAGCGTGGGCACCCTCACGAGTATTTCCTGCCCAAAAATTTGGAACTTCCCTGTTCGGGTCCGCTGCGGGAGCACCCCTCCCAGTCCGTGCCCCATGGGCATCACGACATGATCATGGGGTTGGGTTGGTTCCCCTCACTACCAAGGCTGTGGACTACCCCTGCTGACTAAACTCTGCAGGACACAAGGCGCAGGACGAGGCACTGGCCTCGGGAGGCGAGGACCGCGACGAGCCGCCCAAGATAAGTGGCTTTCACGCATAGGCACACAGAATGAAAACATAGCACATAAGCAGTAGAAACAACACACCAATTAAAAGAGCAACAGTTCAGCACGCCCCGCGGGGCAACGGATTACATTCTTTTTGTGCAGGGGAGAAAGGAAAGCAAAAGGGGGGACGACTTGCTCGGCGCCAGCTCTCAGCGAAGGCTCGTACTGCCTCCAAAGCTCAGCTGGATTCCACCTCCCGCTTCACTGGAGCGCGTCGGCGGGCCGACCCGCTGCCCTCTCCCAGACGAGGGCGACGACGAGGGGGCTGGTCGCGACCACCACTGGAGGAGATGCTACCCAAAGGGGAGTCGCCAGAGCATGGCAGATCACGGGCCCCGCTGCCCGCGCGCCCTCCGGCCCCTTCACCCCGGCCAATGCTGGGGCTGGGCGCGCGACCGCGGTCATCGTCTTCGGGACAGCATCCGGCACGGTGGCCGTCTCCCCCGAACACCCTCACGTAGAGGGTGGCGTCGCCGTCGAACTTGAAGTGCAGAGTGCAACGTCGGCACAGGCCGCGCGCGGGGGCAAATGTTTGCCAGCCACGGGTTAAGGCCGCCTCCCCGGCGGTGGAGACCTCCAGGGTAGCCCAAGAGGACCTGCTGCAACAACCATCTGCCTGAAGCCAAAGGCCGCCTGGGGCACCAGCCGGAAGCTCACCTATGAAGAAACGGGGAAGTTGGAGCCAGGTGCCGGTCAGGTCCTCCGACCACACGACAAACTCCGGCAGCACCTCCGCCGAGCGGAAGCGCGGCCTTGGGGGTCGCGCAGCCCCCGTGTACGTCTCGATGGCAGCCGGACGCCCACCACTGCGCGGAGGGCTGCCTCCACGGCCCCGGGAAGCCGCAGCAGGGGCAGTGGGGTGCTTACGAGGGCGGCCCCGGCCGCGCTTGGTCAGAGGGGAGCCGGGCCCTTCCTGGCGAGCCTTCCCTTTCTCCGCGGCCGAGAACCTCCTCGGTGGAGCCATGGGAATGGCAAGCGGCCGAGAAGAAGACAGGGGTAGCAGGGAGGGATGAACCGGAGGGGCTCACGCCGTTCTATACATATAGCTGAGGGAGGCCGACCGACGGCCTCCACGAGCACAGATAATCATAAACCGTTTTGCATGCAGGGACTTGTCAAATCGTGCAGCTACCGAGGCGTCGTGGGGGAGCCAGGACGCCCATGTCCAATCAACCGCCACGCGGCGCCCAAGGCCGCAGGCTATTGGGGCCCGCGGTGCTTCACACTTGCCTCTTCGCTTCTCTGCTAAGCCAACTCCAAGCGCGCCTTGGGCCCGGGGGCTACTGTCGGCGTTCTGGGAACGGGGGTACCCAGACTTGCCTGCCTGCGGCCTGCGGCGTGGCTCAAGGAGTGGCCCAATACGGCCCATCTACAACAACACATGCTCAAGACCCTCGCGAGGGGCCAAGCCTCGCGGGGCGGACGACAGGAGGCTTCCTCAGGCACGGCCTCGCCGGGCTGGCTCGCGAGGAGGCGGAGAGATCAAGGCGGGGTACCTCACGAGGTGCCCGTGACGCAAGCCATGACGACCAAGGCGCAGGCGGGCGCCGGCCTGCGCAGAGTCCTTGTTTCCCCTTTGGTGCAAAGGGGGCAAGCACAGGCAAGGGTATCAAGCAAAGGCAACCATTTAGGTGCAACAAGACCAAGACCAGCAGGATGGCAGTACGGAGGTCATCGTGGAGCCCAAGCCAGCGTCATCGTTAGGGTCTTTTAGCAGGTGAGGACCAACTTTAGTCAGTATAAGTGTACTAGATGTTCCCCTTCAAAATGGCCAATTGTTGGCGCCCTTCCCGCTCAATATTTGGGAAGAGGCCCGGGGCCTTCGCCTCTAAATAGGACTAGCCACCCACAGGGTAGGAGAGATCTGATCGGATCTGCACCCAAGACACAGAGAGAAAGAGAGGCGACTGAACTCCCCTAGCAGTTCATCGCACCAACCAAGAACAGACTCTCGCGAGGCTGTTCTTCCCTTGTACTGTTCCTCATCAGCCCCAGAGGCAATCCACACACCATAAACTGGAGTAGGGTATTACACCACAATGGTGGCCCGAACCAGTATAAATCTTGTGTCCCATGTGTTGTTCTTCGAGTAGTTTTAGATCCTTGCGAGGCGGTGAAACATGGGTAGGCTGGGGGTGTGATCTCCACGCGCACCCCAGTGTTCGAACCTCAAGGGTCTGCCGGAACCCAAAATCCGACAAAATCCCATCATTGGAATATACAAGCCAAGTTCTATAATGAAAATTCCCAATAGTATATGAAAGTGACAACATAGGAGACTCTCTATTATGAAGATCATGGTGCTAATTTGAAGCACAATTGTGGTAAAAGGATAGTAGCATTGCACCTTCTCTCTTTTTCTCTCATTTTTTTGGGCCTTCTCTTTTTTTGGCCTCTTTTTTTCGTCCGGAGTCTCATCCCGACTTGTGGGTGTCGGTGGAAACAACACCTATTTGATCACAAGAATCCCTACTGCGGTTGCGGGGCGCGGGGTCGTGAGAAGAGCAGGGTTAGTAGTCAGCACAAGCACTCAGGTCGTTTACCCGGGTTCGGGCCGCAAGGATGCGTAATACCCTAGTCCTGCTTTTGTGTGTATATCAGTGTTCTTGGAGTTCTTGAGCTAGCTACGATGAGTGTAACTTGTCTGAGGGTCCGAATCCTTCTCCTGGATGCCTCGGGGCTCCTTTTATAGGCAAGGGGATCGCCACAGTGGCACACAGGAGGTGGCATTGGGGTATTGTGGCTAAGCTTATCGCTTAGCCATTACGGGACAAGACGCATTTAATGCGCCTCTTAGGTGTCCCTCTCGCTTTACCACCACTTTGCCCTTCCTTGACACGCGCCTGGGCCAGCGAGGCGGTCAGCGCCATGTAGGCTGGCAGGCTACTGAGGTGGCGCGGTGGTAGGGCCTTCCCGAAGATTTGCATGCCACCACGTAGGCATGTGCTGAGTTGGCTTGGAAGCCTCACGTCGACACGCAGGTGCTTGCCTAGCTGGTGGGCTGGCAGCTACATGTGATCGGTGGTGGAGACTTGGCGGGCGTGGGCCTGGCTGTGGCCCCGCGGATGTCCTCAGTAAGGGCCTTGCCGGGGCCCCGACAAGGATCTTGCCGTGGTGTTGTGGTTGTCCCCGACAAGGATCTTGCCGAGGGTCTTGTGGGTTTCCTCGACAAGGATCTCGCCGAGGTTCGTCGTCTTCTAATCCTCATCTGACTTGGAGTGTTTCTGATTTTCACAAAGGTCTGCATGTCATCACGGAGGCGCCTCCCGAGCCTTGGTCCCAACGTGGTTGGTGGCGTTGGAAAACCTGGGGCTCAAGGGTGGCGCGCTCTGCTGGCGTTTAGGTAAGCTACTCCAGCAAGGTCCTTGTCGGGGCTGTGGAGGCCGCCCCAGCAAGGGTCTTGCCGGGGGAGTCCACCTCGCCCTCTTGCTCTTTGTGTCTCTGTCTTGGCGTTGCTTTGACCATTTTGGGCTTTGACTCCTCCCTCTACCCTGCTTAAGTGTGGTCGCAGGTGCGGCTCCGACTGCCCATGCACAGGTAAAGGGGTACAAAGTAGTGCCCCTACTTCTATCCACCGACAGGAGCCACCGAGTCTGGGCCACACATAAGCGCAACACGTTGTTGGGCCAGGCCAAAATGATGCGCGGGCAGACGGGGCGGTTTTTACCGCGGTAACTCTTCGTCCGCTGCGCTTCCCCATGACCCGCGTTGAATGCGTGACGTGGGGATCGTGCGTGACGTGGGGGTATGCGCAGGGCAGTTGCTGCAAGCATGCGTCACGTAGCAATAAATGGGAAAGAGGCGGCCCGCGTCTTCCCCATAAAAAAGAATAACTGCGGGTGCGCAGGTCATTTACCCTCTGTGCTTTCCCCAATCTCGACATCGCCGTCCTCATCTTCTTCCTCCTCAAGCTCCTGCTCGCTGCTGCTGTGCACCCCGCTGCCTTCGATCCCTCGCCCTCTTCCTAGCGGCCATGGCGCCTAAGTCTAGCAAGGGAAAGGGCGTAGCCAAGGACACGAAGGAGAAGGAGACGCCGGAGAGCGAGGCGGTGGCGCGGCAGGCGCAG
The DNA here is from genome assembly GCA_963921465.1 of Triticum timopheevii. NCBI lineage: Eukaryota > Viridiplantae > Streptophyta > Magnoliopsida > Poales > Poaceae > Triticum > Triticum timopheevii. The sequence goes on along the minus strand of OY997272.1, from coordinate 380,733,486 downwards.
TTCGCCTATTTCATCCTGTCGTCAGTCGACGTCTTCGAGCTCAAGGACTACTTCAAGCCTTTGTGGGGGGCGGAGACGACAGCGCATCCCGCCACGTGCGCCCTCCCTGCGGATTGCAACAATGGCGGCTCAAAACGGTACCCATTCTTCGTCGACTTCTTCTTCTGCGGGCTCTGCCCCCCTTTTCTGACTTTTTCAACGACATTATGCGCACTTTTGGTTTCCATCTATTGGACCTCACGCCGAAAGCCATGGCATGCTTGGCGTGCTTCGCCCACCTCTGCGAGGGCTTCGCCGGGGTGGTTCCTAGCATGGCGCTTTTCCGCCACTACTTCTCCCCCCGTGTCCAACCTGGGGGTGCCCTTTTTGGGAGCGTCGCCTGGATCGCCGGGGTGAGTCATCTGATTTCCCTTACTCTTCTTTCTTCTTCTTTTTCTTGAATCTTAATTTTGGCTTTGCCTCATTTCCTCTTTCGGCATCCAGACCCCCCCGATGGACCAGGAGGACATCGACGCCATCATCAAGGAGGTCGCCGCGGACGCCGTGGCCGAGGATGCCGCCTAGAGCGCGGCCGAGGACGCCACCAAGGGGATTGCCGGAGAGATCGGTGAGGCTGCCGCCGAGAAGGCCGGCAAGGGTGTTGCCAAGGAGGAGGCCGACAAGGGTGCTGCCGAGGAGGAGGCTGGCAAGGCCGCTGCCGAGGAGGAGGTGGTTGACGACCAACCCTCCTCGACCGCTGCCTCCGGCTCAGGCAAACACCTAAAGGTGGGCGATGACTTGTTCGTCCACCTCCTAGGGACGGCGAGCACCAGGGTGCCGGCCGAGGGGGAGGTGTTCGATGATGAAGTGCTCGCCGCCACCGGGCTCGAGGTCGTCGAGGAACCGAGCACCGGTGGCGGTGGAACCCAGGAGGAGCAGCTCCTCCGGGCCATGGGCGCCAGCTTCTAGAAGCTGGATGCACTTCATCGCGCCCGTATGGACAAGGCGAAGTCTAGGGAGGCGGTGGAAGGCAAGGCGGAGGCAGACCTCGGGAAGCATGCCACCGAGGCGCAGGCCTGGTTCCACCAGGCCCACGAGGAGCTGATGGCCGCCCAAGGCCAGCTGGCGGCGCGCGAGCTGGAGCTTCTCCTGAAGCAGGCCGACATCGAGAAAGCTCGGGAGGAGGCGAGGGAAGAGGCCTCCAAGGACGAGGCCACCCGGTCCCAGCGCCTAGCCGAGCTGGACTCTCAGGAAGAGGACCTTGTCGCCAATGAGGTGACGCTTGCCGCCACACTCCGCGGCAAGGACGAGGAGGTCGAGAAGCTTGCCGCAGCGTGGACCCGTGAGCTGGAGCATAAGCACAAGGAAGTGCTCGATGCCCAAGCTCTGGCCCACGGTAACAAGGTGAAGGAGCTAGAGGCAGAGCGGGACGGCCTGAAGGCCAGGGCCGATCAGCTGGCAAAGGAGAGGGACACGGCCAGCTGCGCCCTGACGGTGGCATAGGACGACATCCTTGCCAAGGCCGAGCAGCTCGCCCGTGCCAACGACTCCATCAAGGACCTGAAGCTGAAGCTGAAGCTGGAGGGTCTTGAGAAGACGCTTACGGATGCCCAAGCCCAGGAGGGAGCCCTGACCAAGAGCCAGGCAGAGGAGAGGCAGCTGCGGAAGAACGACGCCGCCAACCACGCAGATTTCATGAAGGGCGAGGACCTCTGGATCAACCGCCGCGCCGACGTCGCCAACAGGATCACCAACCAGTCGGCCGACATGGGGATGCCGGACATGAGGTATGCCCTAGACCCGAATGTGAGCCCCAACGCCAAGCTGACCCTATTCTTCGAGGGCGTTCTCGGAGCCCTGGAGCGATTCGACTCCAATCGGGCTAGCTCCCTGGCCAGCGAGGCCCGGACACTTTGCCGGGGTGCCATAACCAAGGTCCTCACCAAGCTTGCATACTGGAACCCCGACCTTGACTTCGATACCATGCTAGATAGCTTACCGGATGATGCAGACCACACGGTGCTCGAGGAGCGTATCGATCCCATCATCAGCCGCGTCGGCAGAATTCAGAGGGTAGAGGGCCAGCGTCGGGATTAGGCACCCCGTTTCTTGTTTCCACTGTGGGTTCACTACCAAGACAATTCATATCTTTAGTTAGAACCACAACAACAATTGATGTAATATAACTCTGCAGTGTTCTAAATCGATGCATGTTATTTCCCTGTTCAACCCCTCCTTGTATGTCCACCCTACGCCAACTGGGCAGGCTTGCCGGCGCGTGAACCCAAACCGCAGCGCTTTGAAGGACAGATCCTTTAGCGGCCGGCAAGGTGTGCTTGCTGCCGTGCGAACCACCTTGCCGTTCTCAGCGCGGCCGCTCGAACTGTCGAGCGGACTCGAGACAGAACAATAGCATTGCCAATAGCGGAAGGCCAACCTGTCGTTCTCGATGCAGCCGCTCGATTTGTTGAGCGGATTCGAAATAGACCAAGGGCGTTGCCAATAATGGAAGGGCCCCACTGCATGCAGATTTCTTATACAAAGGAAAGATCTTCGAGGAAGATAACCTTATATAAAAAGGAATTACTCAGAATTTTTGCATGACTTAGCTTTCTTGCCGTCACGTGAATGCTTGCTGCGTCCGCCGACGGTGCTGCTCGCTTGGTCGCCTTCTTCCTTGGAGCCATGGCGATGAAGAACTTTTCAATTCGCAGGTAAGCCAGATTCTCACAACTACGCACCCCTACCTGGCGCGCCAAAGATGTAGGTGGAAACGACACCTATGGGATCACAAGAATCCCTACTACGGTTGCGGGGCACGGGGTCATGAGAAGAGCGGGATCAGCAGCCAGCACAAGCACTCGGGTCGTTTACCCAGGTTCGGGCCGCAAGGATGCGTAATACCCTAGTCCTGCTTTTGTGTGTATATCAGTGTTCTTGGAGTTCTTGAGCTAGCTATGATGAGTGTAACTTGTCTGAGGGTCCGAATCCTTCTCCTGGATGCCTTGGGCCTCCTTTTATAGGCAAGGGGATCGCCACAGTGGCACATAGGAGGTGGCATCGGGGTACTGTGGCTAAGCTTATCGCTTAGCCATTACGGGACAAGACGCATTTAATGCACCTCTTAGGTGTCCCTCCCGCTTTACCGTCGCTTTGCCCTGCCTTGACACGCACCTGGGCCAGCAAGGCGGTCAGCGCCATGTAGGCTGGCAAGCTGCTGAGGTGGCGCGGTGGTAGGGCCTTCACGAAGATTTGCATGCCACCACGTAGGCATGTGCTGAGTTGGCTTGGAAGCCTCACGTCGACACACAGGTGCTTGCCTAGCTGGTGGGCTGGTAGCTGCATGGGAGTGGTGGTGGAGACTTGGCGGGCGTGGGCCTGGCTGTGGCCCCGCGGATGTCCTCGACAAGGGCCTTGCCGGGGCCCCGGCAAGGGTCTTGCCGTGGTGTTATGGTCGTCCCTGGCAAGGATCTTGCCGGGGGTCTTGTGGGTTTCCTCGACAAGGATCTTGCTGAGGTTCGTCGTCTTCTAATCCTCATCTGACTCGAAGTGTTTCTGATATTCACAAAGATCTGCATGCCATCACGGAGGCGCCTCCCGAGCCTTGGTCCCAACATGGTTGGTGGCGTTGGAAAACCTGGGGCTCAAGGGTGGCGCGCTCTGCTGGCGTTTAGGTAAGCTGCCCCGGCAAGGTCCTTGCCGGTGCTGTGGAGGCTGTCCCGGCAAGGGTCCTGCCGGGGGAGTCCACCTCGCCCTCTTGCTCTTTGTGTCTCTGTCTTGGCGTTGCTTTGACCATTTTGCAGCTTTGACTTCTCCCTCTGCCCTGCTTAAGTGTGGTCGTACGCGCGGCTCCGACTGCTCGTGCACAGGTAAATGGGTACAAAGTAGTGCCCCTACTTCTGTACACCGACAGTGGGCGAATCATAGTCTCCATCATCCTTTCCTCACTGGGACAGTGCTCTAATAATGAAGATAATCACACTTTTATTTACTTACAACTCAGGAATTACAACTCTGTACTTAGAACAAATATGACTCTATATGAGTGCCTCCGGAGGTGTACCGGGATGTGCAAAGATTCAAGAGTGACATGTATGAAAAAATTATGAACGGTGGCTTTGCCACAAATATGATGTTAACTACATGATCATGCAAAGCAATATGAAAATGATGGAGCGTGTCATAATAAACGGAACGGTGGAAAGTTGCATATCAATATATCTCGGAATGGCTATGGAAATGCCATAATAGGTAGGTATGGTGGCTGTTTTGAGGAAGGTAATGGTGGGTGTATGGTACCGGCGAGAGTTGCATGGTACAAGAGAGGCTAGCAATGGTGGAAGGGTGAGCGTGCGTATAATCCATGGACTCAACACTAGTCATAAAGAACTCACATACTTATTGCAAAAATCTACAAGTTATCAAACCAAGCACTACGCGCATTCTCCTAGGGGAAGGGTTGGTAGGAGTTAACCATCGCGCGATCCCGACCTCCACTCATAAGGCAAATGATCAATAAATAAATCATGCTCCAACTTCATCACATAACGGTTCACAATAGGTGCATGCTACAGGAATCACAAACTTTAACACAAGTATCTCTCAAATTCGCAACTACTCTACTAGCATGACTCTAATATCACCATCTTCATATCTCAAAACAATCATAAAGAATCAAACTTTTCATAGTATTCAATGCACATTATATGAAAGTTTTTATTATATCCCTCTTGGATGCCTATCATATTAGGACTAAATTTATAACCAAAGCAAATTACCATGTTGTTCTAGAAGACTCTCAAAATAATATAAGTGAAGCATGATAGTTCATCAATTTCTTCAAAGTAAAACCACCACCGTGCTCTAAAAAGATATAAGTGAAGCACTAGAGCAAATGACAAACTACTCTGAAAGATATAAGTGAAGATCAATGAGTAGTCGAATAATTATGCAACTATATGAAGACTCTCTAACATTTAAGAATTTCAGATCTTGGGATATGATTCAAACAACAAGCAAAACAAAATAAAACAAAATGACGCTCCAAGCAAAACACATATCATGTGGTGAATAAAAATATAGCTCCAAGTAAAGTTACCGATGAATGAAGACGAAAGAGGGGATGCCATCCGGGGCATCCACAAGCTTAGGTTCTTGGTTGTCCTTGAATATTACCTTGGGGTGCCTTGGGCATCCCCAAGCTTAGGATCTTGCCACTCCTTATTCCATAGTCCATCGAATCTTTACTCAAAACTTGAAAACTTCACAACACAAAACTTAACAGAAAACTCGTAAGCTCCGTTAGTATAAGAAAATAAACCACCACTTAGGTACTGTTAAGAACTCATTCTAAATTCATATTTCTGTAATATCTATTGTATTCCAACTTCTCTATGGTTCATACCCTACTATATTACTCATAGATTCATCAAAATAAGCAAACAACACATAGAAAACAGAATCTGTCAGAAACAGAACAGTCTGTATTAATCTGTAACTCTCGAGTACTTATGTAACTCCAAAAATCCTACCAAATTAGAAAAATCTGAAAAATTTGTGTATCAGTCCTGAGAAAAAATAATCAGATCAAAATCACATTTCTGTGAATTTTCAAAACTACTAAGCACAAAAGTTTCTGATTTTCAGCAGGATCAACACAGCTATCACCGTAAGCTATCCTAAAGGCTTTACTTGGCACTTTATTAAAACAAAAGCTATAAAACATGATTACTATAGTTGAATAATCATGTGAACACACAAAATCAGTAAGGGTAAATATTGAGTTGTTTCCCAACAAGCGCTTTTCTTTAATGCCTTTTTAGCTAGGCATGATGATTGCAATGATGCTCACATAAAAGACAAGAATTGAAACACAAAGAGAGCATCATGAAGATTATGACTAGCACATTTAAGTCTAACCCACTTCCTATGCATAGGGATTTTGTAAGCAAACAACTTATGGGAACAATAATCGACTAGTATAGGAAGGCAAAACAAGCATAACTTCAAGATTTTCAACACATAGAGAGGAAACTTGATATTATTGCAATTCCTACAAGCATATAATCCTCTCTCATAATAATTTTCAGTAGCATCATGAATGAATTCAACCATATAACCAGCATGTAAAGCATTCTTTTCATGATCTACTTGCATAGAAATTTTAGTACTCTCCACATAAGCAAAATTCTTCTCATTCGGAATAGTGGGAGCAAACTCAACAAAATAACTATCATGTGAGGCATAGTCCAATTGAAAATTAAAATCATGATGACAAGTTTCATGGTTATCATTGTTCTTTATAGCATACATGTCATCACAATAATCATCATAGATAGCAACTTTGTTCTCATAACCAATTGGAAAATCTTCCGAAATGGTGGATTCATCACTAAATAAAGTCATGACCTCTCCGAAACCACTTTCATCAACATAATCATCATAAAAAGGAGGCATGCTGTCATCATAATAAATTTGCTCATCAAAACTTGGGGGACTAAAAATATCATCTTGATCAAACATAACATCCCCAAGCTTGTGGCTTTGCATATCATTAGCATCATGGATATTCAAAGAATTCATACTAACAACATTGCAATCGTGCTCATCATTCACATATTTTATGCCAAGCATTCTATGCAATTCTTCTTCTAGTACTTGAGCACAATTATCGGAATCCTTATTTTCACGGAAGACATTAAAAAGATGAAGCATATGAGGCACTCTCAATTCCATTTTTTGTAGTTTTCTTTTATAGACTAAGCTAGTGATAAAATAAGAAACAAAAAGATTTGATTGCAAGATCTAAAGATATACCTTCAAGCACTAACCTCCCTGGAAACGGCGCCAGAAAAGAACTTGATGTCTACTACACAACCTTCTTCTTGTAGACGTTGTTGGGCCTCCAAGTGCAGAGGTTTGTTGGACAGTAGCAAATTTCGCTCAAGTGGATGACCTAAGGTTCATCAATCCATGGGAGGCGTAGGATAAATATGGTCTCTCTCAAGCAACCCTGCAACCAAATAACAAAGAGTCTCTTGTGTCCCCAACACACCCAATACAATGGTAAATTGTATAGGTGCACTAGTTCAGCGAAGAAATGGTGATACAAGTGCAATATGGATGGTAGATATAGGTTTTTGTAATCTGAAACTATAAAAATAGCTAGGTAACTAATGATATAAAGTGAGCACAAACGGTATTGCAATGCTTCGAAACAAGGCCTAGGGTTCATACTGTCACTAGTGCAAGTTCTCTCAACAATAATAACATAATTAGATCATATAACAATCCCTCAACATGCAACAAAGAGTCACTCCAAAGTCACTAATAGCGGAGAACAAATGAAGAGATTATTGTAGGGTACAAAACCACCTCAAAGTTATTCTTTCTGATCGATCTATTCAAGAGTCCGTAGTAAAATAACACGAATCTATTCTTTCCGTTCAATCTATCCTAGAGTTCGTACTAGAACACCTTAAGATACAAGTCAACCAAAACCCTAATGTCACCTAGATACTCCATTGTCACCTCAAGTATCTGTGGGCATGATTATACGATATGCATCGCACAATCTCAGATTCATCTATTCAACCAACACAAAGAACTTCAAAGAGTGCCCCAAAGTTTCTACCAGATAGTCAAGACGAAAATGTGTGCCAACCCTTATGCATAAGTTCACAAGGTCACTGAACCCGCAAGTTGATCACCAAAACATACATCAAGTAGATCACGTGAATATCCCATTGTCACCACAGATAAGCACATGCAAGACATACATCAAGTGTTCTCAAATCCTTAAAGACTCAATCCGATAAGATAACTTCAAAGCGAAAACTCAATCCATTACAAGAGAGTAGAGACGGAGAAACATCATAAGATCCAACTATAATAGCAAAGCTTGTGGTACATCAATATCGTGCCAAATCAAGAACACGAGAGAGATAGAGAGATCAAACACATAGCTACTGGTACATACCCTCAGCCCCGAGGGTGAACTACTCCCTGCTCGTCATGGAGAGCGCCGAGATGATGAAGATGGCCGCCGGTGAGGGATCCCCCCTCCGGCAGGGTGCCGGAACAGGGTCCCGATTGGTTTTTGGTGGCTACAGAGGCTTGTAGCGGCAGAAATAGGGTTCATGGTGCTCTTGGATGTTTTCAGGGTATATGAGTATATATAGGCGAAAGAAGTCGGTCAGGGGAGCCACGAGGGGCTCACGAGGGTGGGGGGCGCGCCTACCCCCCCCCCCCCCCCCGGGCGCGCCTCCCTGCCTCTTGGCTGCCTCGTTGCTTCCTTGACGTCCACTCCAAGTCTCCTAGATTGCGTTTGTTCCAAAAACAACTCTCCCGAAGGTTTCATTCCATTTGGACTCCGTTTGATATTCCTTTTCTATGAAACACTGAAATAGGCAAACAAACACCAATTTGGACTAGGCCTCCGGTTAATAGGTTAGTCCCAAAAATCATATTAAATAGCATATAAATGCAAATAAAACATCCTAGATGGATAATATAATAACATGGAACAATAAAAAATTATAGATACGTTGGAGACGTATCACAGCCTTGGCCTCCATTTCTTCAGCACTAGTGGCTAGAACTTCTTCTGGAATAGAATGAAGTGAAGCTTGACGTTCATCAGATCCCGTATGAATTTCTTCAGTTTGCACAGGGGACTGAGGAGTTTGCTGCAGAGGAGTGGATAGAGGAGAATTGGGATGATGTCTTCCCCAATAATCATCGTTCAGCACATGAGTTGTAGACCCGATGTCCACATCCTCATCTTCAGCATCAATTTCTTCAATGCCTGCCTCTTCAGCAGTGAACTGAGGCACGGGCGATGATACCTGTAGAGGTGAAGGGGTTGCATCCACTTCAATTTCTTCATCCAACTGCTCTGATGTAGCAGCAGAGGGATTCTTTTCATCAATGTCATCAGAGATGACATATTCCTTACCAAAGGGAACAATCTCCTTTGATGGCATGCTTGACAGAGGAACAACATCAATCAGATTGTCGAATGAGCTTGTCAAAGTCTTCACTTTCTTTAGAGTTGAAGACTGTGGGGTATTAGATGCTTTCCTTTTCTTCATAGCTGCCCTTTCTGCAGCCTTTGTCTTCTTCGCTTCTGATGCATAATGAAGATGAATGCTTTTCATCTGTGATGACTTTGCAGGAGGAGAAGATGAAAGAGGCACAGATTCTTCAGGTGCAACTGTTGCAGTTGCCCTGGCAGGTTCAGTTTCTTCAGGCACAGCAGCAGATTCTTCAGCTGGCCTGGGTTCTTCAGGCGCAACATTGATGGTTGCCCTGGCAGTTTCATCAGGAGATGGAGTTTCTTCAGCAGCCCTGGCACTCGCAGTATCATCAACAACCTGATTTTCATCAGCTGTGCTGGCATGTTCTTCAGTGGGCTGAGCAGATGCTTCACCCTGAGGAATTTCTTGTTGCGCTTCAGCAGCAACATTGGTCTTGAGGCCTTTCGTCAGTTTGACAAATCTGACCTTGGCGCCTAGCCAATCTGCACAGTATGAGTCAAATTTATCACTGGGAGCTTTGATCTCAGTCTGAAGATTCACAAGTTCTTCAGGAGACATGTTGACAACATTCTTCTTCAGAAATCACTCCTTCTTGTACTGAGCTTTCTTCACTGACCTGGCCTTATCAAGTTACCATTTTTCTTCAGCGATAAAGGCAGTCAGCATGTGACTTTCTCCAGGTGAGAGATTCAGATCAGGCAGAGGTGTATTTGGATCTTTGTGTCATAGATCTATGAAATCTAGGATCTTCTTCAGATCCAGCAGAAGTGGCACAGCACTGCCTTTGGCACTAGCGGCCCGGTGTTGGCGATCTCTAATGATTTCAGCAAGTTCATCATCATCAGCTTCATCGTTAGTTGACGGAGTTTCAAAAGCAACCCGCTTCTTGTGGGGACTTGGCCTCGTGCCACGTCCAGCAGCAGCCTTTTTGTTCAGCAATATTGGTACTGTTGTGGACTAAGGCTGAGCTGAGGAACTAGCTGAGGCTCCTGAAGCAATTGAGAAGCCAGTCGTCCTTTGGCACGTGGCAAGGTGCACAAGTGTTGAGGACTTTGCAGGTGCAACTGAGGATTTTGCAGGAGCAGGTGCTGCACTTGATGGTGTCTCCTGAGCAGTAGGCCATGGGGGCTTTAAAGAGCTGGGTCATGAGGGCATTGCAGAATAAGAAGGTGGTTTCACATCAGAATTCTTCGGCATAGCCTTCTTGGGCTTGCTAGCAGAGGCCTCAGCAGCAACAGCAGCAACAGAGTCGTCATTGAATTTCTTCACTGCTTCTTTTGCTACCTTGGCCAATTTCTTTGGCACTTGGCCCACTCTTTGGGAAATTCCTCACCTCTTCTGATGCTTGTGGGATCAGCTACTTGGCCTAGAGCCAATGGAGGTCTTGGGCATGGAGGATTGACAGCAAATTTCTTCATGTATTTTGGAGTGATATAGCGATATTCTATCCATTCTCTTGCCCATCTGCGTTCGATCCTCTAAATGCGCACCTTGCGCTGATTTTTGTTCTCCTTGCCATGCTTGGCTTCATCAGGAGTACAATATTCTTCATATATTTCTTCAGGGATTACGAAGGCAGTGTTAGTTTCAGGCCTTTTTCCTCCCTTCTGAGGACGTTTTCCATCAGCCATATTCTTCACCTGAGGATTCTGAACAATAGATGTCTCTGTAGAGGTATGCAGTTTTTCTTTGAGGAACGCTGCAAATGAGTTAAGTTGATGAGAACCTAGTGATTCAGAAGCAGGCATGTGTACCTATGAACAAAGTATAGGTGCGAAGAATTTGGAAAGGTCATATGCATTCTCAGAATTTTGTTTTTAAAAGAATCATGTTTGAGGAATTTGACCAGTGGAGTCTTGATGGATTTCCCTAAGAGTTCTTATCTTAGGTTCCACAGTTGTATAGATTGGAAGCCCACAAAATTGAGGAATCTTGAAGAAAAACATATCTTAGGGAAACAAATCAAGAACAAAAGCAACATTTGGTGTTGACGGATATGAAAGTTGAAGAATAAACACCTTCTGAAGATTTTGTGGAAATCAACAGAATCAACAAGGGCAGTAAAAGTGAATTTTATTTACCCTTGACAAAGAACACGATGAACTGAGAGGTGAACAGTGGAAGTTCATCTGTTCAGATCTTCCATGTCCTAACTCGGCGGAGGAAGACAACTACAGCGGCGTGCTACGCCTTGAGCTTGCGTTGGTTTTCCTTGAAGAGGGAAGGGTGATCCAGCAATAGTAGCATAAGTATTTCCCTCAGTTTTTGAGAACCAAGGTATCAATCCAGTAGGAGGCTCCTAAAAAGTCCCACACACCTACACAAACAAACAAAGAACTCGCAACCAACACAATAAAGGGGTTGTCAATCCCTTCATGGCCACTTGCGAAAGTGAGATCTGATAGAGATAGCATGATAAGATAAATATATTTTTGGTATTTTATAATATAGATGCAAAAAGTAAAGATGCAAATAAAAGTAAATTGAAAGCAAATATGATAAGAGATAGTCCCGGGGGCCATAGGTTTCACTAGTGGCTTCTCTCAAGATAGCATAAGTATTACGGTGGGTGAACAAATTACTGTCGAGCAATTGATAGAAATGCGAATAATTATGAGATTATCTAGGCATGATCATGTATATAGGCATCACGTCCGCAACAAGTAGACCGACTCCTGCCTGCATCTACTACTATTACTCCACACATCGACCAACTCCTACCTGCATCTAGAGTATTAAGTTCATAAGAACAGAGTAACGCTTTAAGCAAGATGACATGATGTAGAGGGATAAACTCATGCAATATGATATAAACCCCATCTTTTTATCCTCGTTGGCAACAATACAATATGTGCCTTGCTGCCCCTGCTGTCACTGGGAAAGGACACCGCAAGATTGAACCCAAAGCTAAGCACTTCTCCCATGGCAAGAAAGATCAATCTAGTAGGCCAAACCAAACTGATAATTCAAAGAGACTTGCAAAGATAACTCAATCATACATAAAAGAATTCAGAGGAGATTCAAATACTTCTCATAGATAAACTTGATCATAAACCCACAATTCATCGGATCTCGACAAACACACCGCAAAAAGAGTTTACATCGAATAGATCTCCACAAGAGAGGGGGAGAACATTGTATTGAGATCCAAAAAGAGAGAAGAAGCCATCTAGCTAATAACTATGGACCCGAAGGTTTGTGGTAAACTACTCACAACTCATTGGAGGGGCTATGGTGTTGATGTAGAAGCCCTCCATGGTCGATTCCCCCTCCGGCGGAGCGCCAGCGAAGGCTCCAAGATGGGATCTTGCGGATACAGAAGGTTACGTGGAAACTGTGTTTCGGTGGCTCCCTCGATGTTTTTGGGGGTACGTAGGTTTATGAAGGAGGAAGAAGTACGTCGGTGGCCGCCCGAGGGGCCCACGAGACAGGGGGCGAGCCCTACAGGGGGGCGCCCTCCTATCTCGTGGAGGCCTCGGCTGCTTCTTGACTTGCACTACAAGTCCTCTGGATCAGGTTCGTTCCAAAAATCACGCTCCCGAAGGTTTCATTCCGTTTGGACTCCGTTTGATGTTCCTTTTCTTCGAAATACTGAAATAGGCAAAAAAAACAGCAATACGGGCTGGGCCTCCGGTTAGTAGGTTAGTCCCAAAAATGATATAAATGTGTAAAATAAATCCCATAAACATCCAAAAGGGGTAATATAATAGCATGGAACAATCAAAAATTATAGATACGTTGGAGACGTATCAAGCATCCCCAAGCTTAATTCCTACTCGTCCTCGAGTAGGTAAATGATAAAAAAGAAATTTTTGATGTGGAATGCTACCTAGCATAATTCTCAATGTAATTTTCTTTATTGTGGCATGAATGTTCAGATCCAAATGATACAAAATAAAAGTTCGTATTAACATGAAAATAGTGATACTTCAAGCATACTAATCAAAGTAATCATGTCTTCTCAAAATAACATGGCCAAAGAAAGTTATCCCTACAAAATCATATAGTCTGACTGTTGCTCTATCTTCATCACACAAAGTATTTAATCATGCACAACCCCGATGACAAGCCAAGCAATTGTTTCATACTTTAATAATCTCAAACTCTTTCAACTTTCACGCAATACATGAGCGTGAGCCATGGACATAGAACTATATGTGGAGTAGAATGGTGGTTGTGGAGAAGACAAAAAAGGAGAAGATAGTCTCACATCAACTAGGCATACAACGGGATATGGAGATGCCCATTAATAGATATCAATGTGAGTGAGTATGGATTGCCATGCAACGGATGCACTAGAGCTATAAATATATGAAAGCTCAACAAAAGAAACTAAGTGGGTGTGCATCCAACTCGCTTGCTCACGAAGACCTAGGGCATTTTGAGGAAGCCCATCATTGGAATATACAAGCCAAGTCCTATAATGAAAAATCCCCACTAGTATATGAAAGTGACAACATATGAGACTCTCTATCATGAAGATCATGGTGCTACTTTGAAGCACAAGTGTGGAAAAAGAGATAGTAGCATTGTCCCTTCTCTCTTTGTCTCTCATTTTTTTTCTTTTTTTTCTTTCTTTTTTTCTTTGGCCTTCTTTTTTTTCTTTTTGGCCTTTCTCTTTTTTTCTTTCTTTTTGTAAAGTCCGAAGCCTCATCCCGACTTGTGGGGGAATCATAGTCTTCATCATCCTTTCCTCACTAGGACAATGCTCTAATAATAAAGATAATCACACTTTTATGGATTTACAACTCAAGAATTACAACTCAAAGCTAGAACAAGATATGACTCTATATGAATGCCTCCGGCGGTGTACCGGGATATGCAATGAAGCAAGAGTGACATGTATGAAAATTATGAAGGTGGCCTTGCCACAAATATGATGTCAACTACATGATCATGCAAAGAGCAATATGACAAAAGTAATGCGTGTCATATGAACGGAACGGTGGAAAGTTGCATGGCAATATATCTCGGAATGGCTATGGAAATGCCATAATAGGTTGGTATGGTGGATGTTGTGAGGAAGGTATATGGTGGGTGTATGGTACCGGCGAAAGTTGGGCGGCACAAGAGAGGCTAGCAATGGTGGAAGGGTGAGGTGCGTATAATCCATGGACTCAACATTAGTCAAAAGAACTCATGTACTTGTTGCAAAAATCTAGAAGTCATCAAAAACCAAAGCACTATGCGCATGCTCCTAGGGGGATAGATTGGTAGGGAAAGACCATCGCTCGTCCCCAACCACCACTCATAAGGAAGACAATCAATAAATAAAATTGTGCTCCAACTTCATCACAAAGCGGTTCACCATAAGTGCATGCTACGGGAATCACAACCCTCAACACAAGTATTTTTCATAATCACCTCAACTAGCATGACTCTAATATCACTACCTCCATATCTCAAAACAATTATCAAGCATCATATTGATCATAGCATCCAATTCTTTTTCTATGATAGTTTTTTATTATACCCAACTTGGATGCTCATCATTCTAGGACCAATTTTGTAACCATAGAAAATACCATGCTGTTCTAAAAGACTCTCAAAAAGATATAAGTGAAGCATGAGAGACTAGCAATTTCTTCAAAAGTAAGTCACCACCTTGCTCTAAAAGATATAAGTGAAGCACTAGAGCAAAAACTATCAAGCTCAAAAGATATAAGTGAAGCACATAGAGTATTCTAGCAAATTCTAATCAAGTAGGCTTATCCCAAAAGGTGTGTACAGCAAGGATGATTGTGGTAAACTAAAAATCAAATACTAATATAATACACGACGCTCCAATCAAAACACATATCATGTGGCGAATAAAAATATAGCTCCAAGTAAAGTTACCAATGAACGAAGACGAAAGACGGGATGCCTTCCCGGAGCATCCCCAAGCTTAGGATTTTGGCTATCCTTGAATATCTTGGGGTGCCATGGGAATCCCCAAGCTTAGGCTCTTGCCACTCCTTATTCCATAGTCCATAAAAGCTTTACCCAAAACTTGAAAACTTCACAACACAAAACTCAACAGGAAATCTTATAAGCTCCGTTAGTGAAAGAAAACAAAACCACCACATAAGGTACTGTAATGAACTCATTCTTTTTTTATTTTGGTGTTTAACCTACTGTATTCCAACTTATCTATGGTTTTTAAACTATTTTACTAGCCATAGATGCATCAAAATAAGCAAACAACACACGAAAAACAGAATCTGTCAAAAACAGAACAGTCTGTAGCAATCTGTAACTAACGCGAACTTCTGGAACTCTAAAAATCCTACCAAAATAGGAAGTCCTGGACAATTTTTCTATTGATCCGCAGCAAAAATAATCAACGCAAAATCACTTTCTGTGATTTAACAAAACTAAATTCGTGCGCGCAAAGTTTCTGTTTTTCAGCAGAATCAAATTAACTATCATCATAGGTTATCCTATAGGTTCTACTTGGCACAAACACTAATTAAAAGATAAAAACACATATAAACAGGAGGTATATGCAAGATTTATTACTAAACAGGAATAAAAACAAAAAACACAAAGAAAATTGGGTTGCCTCCCAACTAGCGCTATCGTTTAACGCCCCTTGCTAGGCATAAAAGCGAAGATAGATCTAAGTAGTGCCATCTTTGGCACTTGGAGAGGAAAAAGAGGATCTCCTTTCTATGGCATTCATTCTTCTATTTAGTGTAAGCACATGGCCATTAATGGATGAAGTGAGATTAAGCACGTTACGGAAGTTTGCCTCAAAACTAGACTTCATCTCCTTGTTAATTTCATTTTGATAAAAGCACAAGAGAGTAGTAGATTCAACCTTATCATTCATGGGGTGCCAAAATATGGTTTTCATTTTTTCATAAGTATCTATAGCATCCCCTTCAAGAAAACCTTCTTCAAAAATATAATCTAACATTTGTTTAAAAGAAGCGGGCAAGCCAACATAGAAACTTTTTAAGTAAACTTCAATTTGATATTGTGGCACATAGCTAGCCCGAATCCTTAATAACCTATCCCAGGCATCTTTTAAAGACTCATCAAGTAAATAGAAAAAAATTCCAGAGTCATCCTCATCAAAATTATTCAAGCTCTCATTGCTGACCCAGGTGGGTCTTTCTATAGCATCATTATTTATGAGCTTAGAGAGGATAGAGGGGTTATCCAAGGTGCCAGGACCTAGGAAAGAGCCCTTAGTTCTTTTTGATTCGGCCATGGCAACAAGTAATCCAACACACAAGCAAACAGAAAAAGGCAAATGGAAAGAGAGGAGGAGATTGGGAAAGAGGGGGTGAATAAAACGACAAGGGTGAAGTGGGGGAGAGGAAAACGAGAGGCGAATGGCAAATAATGTAAATGCGAGGGAGATGAGTTTGTGACGGGTACTTGGTATGTCTTGACTTGAGCGAAGACCTCCCCGGCAACGGCGCCAGAAATCCTTCTTGCTACGTCTTGACCTTGCGTTGGTTTTCCTTGAAGAGGAAAGGGTGATGCAGCAATAGTAGCGTAAGTATTTCCCTCAGTTTTTGAGAACCAAGGTATCAATCCAGTAGGAGGCTCCTCAAAAGTCCCACGCACCTACACAAACAAACAAAGAACTCGCAACCAACGCAATAAAGGGGTTGTCAATCCCTTCACGGCCACTTGCGAAAGTGAGATCTGATAGAGATAGTATGATAAGATAAATATATTTTTGGTATTTTATAATATAGATGCAAAAAGTAAAGATGCAAATAAAAGTAAATTGAAAGAAAATATGATAAGAGATAGACCTGGGGGCCATAGGTTTCACTAGTGGCTTCTCTCAAGATAGCATAAGTGTTACGGTGCGCGAACAAATTACTGTCGAGCAATTGATAGAAAAGTGAATAATTATGAGATTATCTAGGCATGATCATGTATATAGGCATCACGTCCGCAACAAGTAGACCAACTCATGTCTGCATCTACTACTATTACTC
Source organism: Triticum timopheevii (assembly GCA_963921465.1). NCBI lineage: Eukaryota > Viridiplantae > Streptophyta > Magnoliopsida > Poales > Poaceae > Triticum > Triticum timopheevii. Next base: position 380,716,526 of record OY997272.1, on the reverse strand, counting down.
CACACATCGACCGACTCCCGCCTGCATCTAGAGTATTAAGTTCATAAGAACAGAGTAACGCTTTAAGCAAGATGACATGATGTAGAGGGATAAACTCATGCAATATGATATAAACCCCATCTTTTTATCCTCGATGGCAACAATACAATACGTGCCTTGCTGCCCCTGCTGTCACTGGGAAAGGACACCGCAAGATTGAACCCAAAGCTAAGCACTTCTCCCATGGCAAGAAAGATCAATCTAGTATGCCAAACCAAACTGATAATTCGAAGAGACTTGCAAAGATAACTCAATCATACATAGAAGAATTCAGAGGAGATTCAAATACTTCTCATAGATAAACTTGATCATAAACCCACAATTCATCGGATCTCGACAAACACACCGCAAAAAGAGTTTACATCGAATAGATCTCCACAAGAGAGGGGGAGAACATTGTATTGAGATCCAAAAAGAGAGAAGAAGCCATCTAGCTAATAACTATGGACCCGAAGGTCTGTGGTAAACTACTCACAACTCATCGGAGGGGCTATGGTGTTGATGTAGAAGCCCTCCGTGGTCGATTCCCCCTCTGGCGGAGCGCCGGCGAAGGCTCCATGATGGCATCTCGCGGATACAGAAGGTTACGACAATGGAAATTGTGTTTCGGTGGCTCCCTCGATGTTTTTGGGGTACGTAGGCTTATATAGGAGGAAGAAGTACGTTAGTGGCCGCCCGAGGGGCCCATGAGACAGGGGCGCGCCCTATAGGGGGGGTGCCCTCCTATCTCGTGGAGGCCTCGGCTACTTCTTGACTTGCACTCCAAGTCCTCTGGATCACGTTCGTTCCAAAAATCACGCTCCCGAAGGTTTCATTCCATTTGGACTCCATTTGATATGTTTCATTCCATTTGGACTCCATTTGATATTCCTTTTCTTCGAAATACTGAAATAGGCAAAAAAACAGCAATACGGGCTGGGCCTCCGGTTAGTAGGTTAGTCCCAAAAATGATATAAATGTGTAAAATAAAGTCCATAAACACCCAAAAGGGGTAATATAATAGCATGGAACAATCAAAAATTATAGATACGTTGGAGACGTATCACGGCGGCGGAGGTGAAGGTTTACGCGGCCGGCGCGAGTACGACAGTGACAAGGTTGAGGCTTTGAAGCTCTTCCTCACCGGCAACGATGGAATGTAGCGGAGGCGCTAGGTCAAAGAGCTCGAGTGAGGGAGAGAGATCAAGCGGAGTAAATGAGGTCAGGGAAAGGGGAGGGGTATTTATAGCCGAAGTGAAAAACCGCTTGTCCGAGGAAATTGGATGAACGTGCGCCTGACCCTTGCTATTCTAGCAACATGTGTCACCAACGTACCGAGAGGTGGAGATCGTGTGAGATCGTGGGTGAATAGATAAATCCTATCATGGGATGCGGAAGGATTTGAGCGGCAAATGCCGAAAAATTAGAATTGGAAATTTTAATGTTTAATTCGCAAATCTTCAGCTATCAAAGACACAGTGAAGATTTTGAATGGTTTTCAAATAGAACGCACATGAAGAATTTGTGAACAGACTGGGTTGAGTTTAGCATAGAGGGGGAACAGGTCCGATCACATTCACTTAGATGAAAAAGCAACTTCAAGAATTAGCAATAAGTGAATGATGTAGAGGATATGAAAAACTCATATATATATATATATATATATATGTGTGTGTGTGTGTGTGTGTGTGTGTGTGTGTGTGTGTGTGTGTGTGTGTGTGTGTGTGTGTATACACGTCTGGGCTATTCTGTTATGTGTAACAGAATATTATTCTATTACCCTCTCTGTACTGACGTAGTTCACAGACTTGGACTGACGTGTTTTTCAACAAGAACTGATCTTCCTGCATGCACGACGGACGGAAACAGGGGATGCAACGTGGAGCTTCCGGTCGTTCTCCGGCGCGATGCTGCGGGCCGTTCGTTGCTAGAGGAGACATGTAAGGGGTTCCGCACGTGCGCGTGCTCAGCTGGATGTGTTTTGCGACCTGTAGTCACAGGAGGTGACGGCGTGGCCATTTTGGCGGCGGACGTGTTTTTCGACGTCAGTGTTTACTGTGGTGTTCACGGGCCTCAAATTACGTCGTGTTTGCCATTTTTTATGTGAGAATTATCGGTATGTTATAGTTTTTTGAGATTATTTTCATCTGTAATTCATGATTACAAGTTTGGTGTTCTTGGTCGTTTTCGACGCCCGCCATGGAATTCTGTTCTTCTTTTTCTGTTTTTTTACTTTCTAATTGGTGTTGCAGGGAGAGATATAAGGATTGTATGAAAAGATTTGTGTTGTTAATTTTGCATTTTTGAGTTGTTTCTACCCCGGATTCCCATGTTATTTTGTCGTTGGTGGAGGTGGTGTACGGCGGCTGACTGTAAGCTACGATTTCTTGTAATCTGGTCAAACTGTGTAACTAATTTGCGTGTTTTTCAGTGTTGTTTTGAATTGCTGTCGTATGTGTAGTTGGACTGCTGCGTGGCAAAGTTTTATTACTATGTGTTGACATTGGAGCCGCACTGATGGCTCTGCACTTTGATTATAAAGCCCGAGCCCTCTGTCAGTCTCATTCTACGAGCTGCAACCAAAGAAAAGGGGGGATGGATCCTGAGCTGGGAGAGATCACAGAGGAGGAGGGGGACGCCATAGATGTGAGGGCTGCAGTAGCTTAGCAGAGGAGGAGGAGGTGCAGGCGCAGGCAGATGGCGCGACGTGCTGCCGAGGAGAAACTGGAGGCAGAGTTCAACAGGCGGCTTGCGCGTGAGGTGATGGATACTTGTAACTCCAATGAATTGGAGCTTCTTTTCCCAGAGGGCAGGGGAAGGAACCATATTCAGATCATTAGTTGGGCTAGGGCGAGAGCAGCCACGGCTCCACATCCATCCACCAGGGCAAAATGGCGTCGTTTCTTTGATCGTTATGACTGAAGTAGTGAATTCAACTTGTTTTTGTTTCTGAATGTGTTGTTTTGTCTGCATATGTTCGACATGTGCACCTTTGAACTGCTTGTTTTTCTGAAGTTGAACTGATCTGCGGTCAAATGTTGCATGGCTTGTGTAATAACTATTTCCTACCAGCTGGCTGCCCATCTTCCTATTTTATTATTTTTATAATTTGCGAGTGTCCCTGACTATAAACGCTATCCATCTATGTGTGGTGTGTGGCCAAGTCTTCCCCCTCCCTTTTCTTCCTTCTTCCAGAATCAGATCTAGGTTCCTCTCTCTTCTCTTCGTCGCCTTTTTTCTCTGTTCCTGTGTGTTCCATGGAGGATTGTTCATGCGGATGCCTATCAAATATGGCGCGCATAGCTGACGGCTGTGTGTACAAGTCTGGTTTGGAGCTCACTCAGGCTCAGCGGCGTGGGAAACTTTCTTGTTTGCTGTACAGCAACCATGGGTTTCGTACACCCTATGTTTGTCGCCTGACGGATGGTGACTTGAAGGAATCATGGGTATGTGTTTCTATTCGTTTTGGTTCCTACTTTCTTGATGGTTTCTGTTTTGAATCCCATGGACTGGACCTGCAGTTTTGTCTAATGAATAGCTTGTGTATATTTTTTTAATTTGGTTTTGTGAGATTTTAACACTAGGGATTTCTGTGTGTATTTGTTCATTACTTAACAATATTTTAACCATTTTTTGTATAATCCTTGATTTGTTTATGAATAGATGTTTTTACTGTAGGTGTATTGATTTTTATATTTCTTCAGTTTAGTCAGTTCACATGTCTAGTAAGTTTTGTGTAATTGTTTTGGTCCAGATTTTTTCCATTTTAGTTTGTTATACAAATCGTTCCTATATCTGTGTAAAAATTCAGTTATGTCAGGTGTTGATTTTGTTTTGTACTGCCATGCCCATTTGCAGAAAATGTCATCGAGGATCCGGATTGTTGCTCCTAGGTCCGGTGTTCTGAATATGGAGACTTCAGACAAGAATGGGTATCAGTTGATGGATGTTGCCTACCACATTGACTTTGATGGTTGCATCAACCTAACTACTGGGTGGAAGGAGTTTGTTGCTGAGTCTGGATTTGAGGATGGTGATGTGGTTATGGTTATGTTCTCGAGAGAAGACGACTCTCTGACGTTCAGAATTTATGTGCTATAGGTTTAAATGTGGCAAATGACGCCGGTTGTGAGATTTGCGTGTGGTTGACTATGTTGGAGTATTTTTTTTCTTTTAAAACATTTGCATGTGAGATGGTTGAATGGTATGGTATTATCAAAATTGTATGGAACTAGTTATGTAATGTTTTTCCTATTATTCTGCTCAAGTATAACTGTCTTTATTTATACATTGTTTATATTAGTTATGGAACAATTTCTATAGTTGAACTGATGGGCATCCTTTGTTTTGACTGATATATTTTTCATGTTCATAACTCGCAGACGGTGCTATACGCTGATGAGTTTTTTAGAACCGCTTTTTTGTTATTGAGTTTTGCTGAACTTACATCCTGTTATTGATAGTACTGATCTATTTTAGGGTGTCAATTACCAATCAAATTTGTTTGTTGTATAATATATTTTTCTTACTTCTTTACTTGAATCTTGTGGCACAGTTTTCTTTTTTTATAAGATGAATAATGATAGTTTTGGTATTTTATAAAATTAAAAAAATTTAATCTTCGCTGCATAGTACTATTTGTTTTTTTGTACTTGAACCTTATGAATTGTAGTAGTTGAACTTTTTTGTAAATTTGTTTCTGAAATTTTTATTAACAGTCTTATATATATATATATATTTACTTCTTACCATTAATATTTGTTTGAACTTTTTACAATATTTTTGTTTATTAACTGATTTTTTCTTTGTGAGTTTTTTTAAAAATTATCTGCATTTTTTATTTCTTGTGAATTGTATGGTATTATCAAAATGGTTTGGAACAAGTTATGTAATGTTTTTCCTATTGTTCTGCTCAATTAAATGTTTTATTTATACATTCTTTATATTAGTACTGGAAAAATTTCTATAGTTGAACTGATGGGCATCCTTTGTTTTTGACTGGTATATTTTTCATGTCCATAACTCGCAGACGGCGCTATACGCTGATGATTTTTTTAGAACCCTTTTTTGTTTTTAAGTTTGCTGAACTTACATTCTGTTAATGATAGTACTGATCTATTTTATGTTGTCAATTACCAATTAAATTTGTTTGTTGTATAATATTTTTTTCTTACTTTTTTACTTGAATTGTGGAGCACGTTTTCCCTTTTTTATAGATGAATAGTGATAGTTTTGGTATTTTATAAATTAAAAAAAATCTTCAGTGCACAGTACTTATTTTTTTTGTACTTGAACCTTATGGATTGTAGTAGTTGAACTTTTTTGTAAATTCGTTTTTGAAATTTCTATTTACAGTCTTATATATTTTTTATTTTTTTTACTTCTTACCATTAAGATGTGTTTGAACTTTTTTACAATACTTTTGGTTATTAACTTAGTTTTTTTTTTAAAATTATCTTCATTTTTTATTTTTTGTCGTGCGTGATCTACTGGATTTTTGTAATGGGGTGAAGTACTTTGTTGGGCCATCGGCCTGGGTCGTTGTATTCGGCCTGAATAGTTTCTCTCGCCCGGCTGTGCAGCACAGCGTGCGTGTGCGCTCTGGGTTTAGTCCCACCTCGCTAGTCGAGGGGGCTACGGACCTGTTTATAAGCGCAGCCGATGCTCACCAGTCGAACTCCTCTGAACACTTACCAGAGCGCTTATACACGGCGCTCGCTATCTCTCTCTCGACCTGTGGGCCCTGGACGGCAGGCCCTGCGGGTGTGGGATTACTATGGATTCGCCCACGGCTCGAGTTCAAGTATCTAGCATTGTTAGGGCCTGCGCCTGTCCTTGGGCGGTCAAATTTTTTTATTTTTGTTTGTTTTGGATCTAGTACTTGACTACACCAATAACTTGGACTGGTATTTTTTGTCTTTGGGCGGTCAATATTTTTTATTTTTTTGTTGTTTTTGGATCTAGTACTTGACTACACCAGTAACTTGGACTGGTACTTTTTTGTCCTTGGGCTGTCAATTTTTTTCTTTTTCTTTTTCTTTTTTGTTTGTTTTAATATAGTACTGAGGGGCGTGACTTTCCCCCGCACAGCACCGTACCGAGGGGCATAGTTGTACTGACACATATTCCTTGTATGGACTTTGCCCCATTATCTATCTTAGGGGTGTGGGTGCGTGGTGGGAAACAGAATAACCGCACTGCGCCTGTCAAACGAGCGCACTGCCGCGTTAGCGCGAGGCCGAGCCGGGGGGACCCCCTCCCCCATCCTGGCGAGGCCGAGCCAGGAACGAGCCGTAGTAGGCGACGACGCGGCGTGCCGTGGTGTCGCATGCGGAGGCGAGTCCGTAACATGACTTGCCCCATTATCTATCTTAGGGGTATGGGTGCGTGGGGGGAACATGACTTGCCACCGCACCACACCGTACCGAGGGGCATAATTGTACTGACACATCTTCCTTGTATGGACTTTTTGCCCCATTCTCTATCTTAGGGGTGTGGGTGCGTGGGGGGGGGGACAGAATAATCGCACTGCGCCTGTCAAACGAGCGCACTGCCGCGTTAGCGCGAGGCCGAGCCAGGAATGAGCCGTAGCAGGCGACGACGCGGCGTGCCGCGGCGTCGCATGCGGAGGCGAGTCCGTAACATGACTTGCCCCATTATCTATCTTAGTGGTGTGGGTGCGTGGGGGGGAAACATGACTTGCCCCCGCACCGCACCGTACCGAGGGGCATAGTTGTACTGACACATCTTCCTTGTATGGACTTTGCCCCATTATCTATCTTAGGGGTGTGGGTGCGTGGGGTGGGGGGGGACAGAATAACCGCACTGCGCCTGTCAAACGAGCGCACTTCCGCGTTAGCGCGAGGCCGAGCCGGGGGGAGGGGGGTCGGGACCCCCCTCCCCCATCCCGGCGAGGCAGAGCCAGGAACGAGCCGTAGTAGGCAACGACGCGGCGTGCCGCGGCGTCGCATGCGGAGGCGAGTCTGTAACATGACTTGCCCCATTATCTATCTTAGGGGTGCAGGTGCGTGGGGGGGAAACATGACTGGCCCCCACACCGCACTGTACCGAGGGGCATAGTTGTACTGACACATCTTCCTTGTATGGACTTTTTGCCCCATTATCTATCTTAGGGGTGTGGGTGCGTGGGGGGGGAACAGAATAACCGCACTGCGCCTGTCAAACGAGCGCACTGCCACGTTAGCGCGAGGCCGAGCCGGGGAAGGGGGGTCGGGACCCCCCTCCCCCATCTCGGCGAGGCCGAGCCAGGAACGAGCCGTAGCAGGCAACGACGCGGCGTGCCGCGGCGTTGCATGCGGAGGCGAGTCCGTAACATGACGTGCCCCATTATCTATCTTAGGGGTGTGGATGCGTGGGGGGGGGCGGGGGAACATGACTTGCCCCCGCACCGCACCGTACCGAGGGGCATAGTTGTACTGACACATCTTCCTTGTATGGACTTTGCCCCATTATCTATCTTAGGGGTGTGGGTGCGTGGGGGGGGGGAACAGAATAACCGCACTGCTCCTGTCAAACGAGCGCACTGCCGCGTTAGCGCGACGCCGAGCCGGGGCCGAGCCAGGAACGAGCCGTAGCAGGCGACGACGCGGCGTGCCGCGGCGTCGCATGCGGAGGCGAGTCTGTAACATGACTTGGCCAATTATCTATCTTAGGGGTGTGGGTGCGTGGGGGGGACAGAATAACCGCACTGCGCCTGTGAAACGAGCGCACTGCCGCGTTAGCGCGAGGCCGAGCCAGGGGGAGGGGGGGTCGGGACCCCCCTCCCCCATCCCAGTGAGGCAGAGCCAGGAACGAACCGTAACAGGCGACGACGCGGCGTGCCACGGTGTCGTATGCGGAGGCGAGTCCGTAACATGACTTGCCTCATTATCTATCTTAGGGGTGTGGGTGCGTGGGGGGGAAACATGACTTGCCCCCGCACCGCACCGTACCGAGGGGCATAGTTGTACTAACACATCTTCATTGTATGGACTTTGCCCCATTATCTATCTTAGGGGTGTGGGTGCGTGGGGGAGGGGTGGACAGAATAACCACACTGCACCTGTCAAACGAGCGCACTGCCGCGTTAGCGCGAGGCCGAGCCGGGGGGGGGGGGGGGGTCGGGACCCCCCCTCCCCCATCCCAGCAAGGCAGAGCCAGGAACGAGCCGTGGCAGGCGACCACGCGGCGTGCCGCGGCGTCGCGCGCGGAGGCGAGTCCGTAACATGACTTGCCCCATTATCTATCTTAGGGGTGTGGGTGCGTGGGGGGGGGGGGGCATGACTTGCCCCCGCACCGCACCGTACCGAGGGGCATAGTTGTACTGACACATCTTCCTTGTATGGACTTTTTGCCCCATTATCTATCTTAGGGTGTGGGTGCGTGGGGGGACAGAATAACCGCACTGCCCTGTCAAACGAGCGCACTGCCGCTTTAGCTCGAGGCCGAGCCGGGGGGGGAGGGGGGAGGGACCCCCCTCCCATCTCGGCGAGGCCGAGCCAGGAACGAGCCGTAGCAGACGACGACGTGGCATGCCGCGGCGTCGCATGCGGAGGCGAGTCCGTAACATGACTTGCCCCATTATCTATCTTAGGGGTGTGGGTGCGTGGGGGGGGGGGGAACATGACTTGCCCCCGCACCGCACCATACCGAGGGGCATAGTTGTACTCACACATCTTCTTTGTATGGACTTTGCCCCATTATCTATCTTAAGGGTGTGGGTGCGTGGGGGGGGGGACATAATAACCGCACTGCGCCTGTCAAATGAGCGCACTGCCGCGTTAGCGCGAGGCCGAGCCGGGGGGAGGGGGGGTCGGGACCCCCCCTCCCCCATCCCGGCGAGGCCAAGCCAGGAACGAGCCGTAGCAGGCGATGACGCGGCGTGCCGCGGCGTCGCATGCGGAGGCGAGTCCGTAACATGACTTGCCCCATTATCTATCTTAGGGGTGTGGGTGCGTGGGGGGAAAGAGAATAACCGCACTACGCCTGTAAAACGAGTGCACTGCCTCGTTAGCGTGAGGCCGAGCCGGGGGGAGGGGGGTCGGGACCCCCCTCGCCCATCCCGGCGAGGCCGAGCCAGGAACGAGCCGTAGCAGGCGACGACGCGGCGTGCCGCGGCGTTGCATGCAGAGGCGAGTCCGTAACATGACTTGCCCCATTATCTATCTTAGGGGTGTGGGTGCGTGGGGGGGGGGGGGGGGGGGAAACATGACTTGCCCCCGCACCGCACCGTACCGAGGGGCATAGTTGTACTGACACATCTTCCTTTTATGGACTTTGCCCATTATCTATCTTAGGGGTGTGGGTGCGTGGGGGGGGGGGGGGACACGACTTGCCCCCGCATCGCACCGTACCGAGGGGCATAGTTGTACTGACACATCTTCCTTGTATGAACTTTGCCCCATTATCTATCTTAGGGGTGTGGGTGCGTGGGGGTGAAACATGACTTGCCCCGGCACCGCACCGTACCGAGGGTCATAGTTGTACTGACACATGTTCCTTGTATGGACTTTGCCCCATTATCTATCCTAGGGGTGTGGGTGCATGGGGGGAAACAGAATAACCGCACTGCGCCTGTCAAACGAGCGCACTGCCGCGTTAGCGCGAGGCCGAGCCGGGGGGAAGGGGGGTCGGGACCCCTCCCCCCCTCCCCCATCCCGGCGAGGCCGAGCCAGGAATGAGCCGTAGCAGGCGACGACGCGGCGTGCCGCGGCGTCGCATGCGGAGGCGAGTGCGTAACATGACTTGCCCCCATTATCTTATCTTTATTTTTAGGGGAAAACCAGCACCGTTATGAATTATTTTTTCATTTGTACTTTTTTGATAAATTTTTCTGTACTGTTGTGAGTTATTATTTGTACTTTAGCCATTTGTTTTCTCCATCTATATTAATTTTTTATTTTGTATTTGATTATTGGTATTATCTTTTGTAACTGGCCAGAGATAGTGGGCTTCGCCACGGTTGTGGGCTTTAGCCGTCCATTTTCTCCCACTCATCTTTTTACCCTCCCACTCACCTTTTAACCTCCGATCTTCCCCGTTCCGCTCCTCTCCCGTCCCCAAATCGGCTTCGTCTTTGTTCCCCTCTTCTTCTTTTCTCGGAGGGGGAGTTGCTACTCCTGTTTCGCCGCGGGAGCGTCGGCCAGAGGGTTCAACCCCAGGGGTGGAGGTCCGGGTGCTCTGTTTTGTTCCTTTTTGCTCTGCCATTGACTTTGCTTGCATCCTCTTATGTTCAGATTTTCTCTCTATTTCTAATCTGTTGCTCTCTTTGCTGTCCCAGGCTGCACTCGCTAGGCTTCCTTTGCTGTTGAACGAGCGTTTGGCGGCAGTGATACTGGATTGCGTGGCGGATTTTGTGTTTGCTGGTAAGAGTTTTGCTTTTTCTTATGCGTGCTTCGTTTCTGAAATAGTTCAAATCCCTAATTGTTGTTCATGTGTCTTGCAGATCTGGTTCGACAGATTTTAGGACTGTAGATTTCAATGGGTACATCATCCAGTCCGGACAAATTGAATGCAGGTGATTTTCCCTGTATTTTGGATGATGTTTTAACAGATCTGGTTTTTAGGTTGTACAGTTGTTGCCGTATCGACTTTATAAGTTGTATGTATTTTGATATGTGTTAATTTTGTCCTCGATTTTATGGTGCGTATGGTTTTGGCAGTTGATGCAACCTGCAGACATGTTGTAGTACTTACACCATGTGTATTTTCAACTGTTGTCCTGGCATTTGAATAGGGTGTACTAGTCAGTGAAGAACTGGTATGGTGTTGAAAGAGTTGTGTTTTCTGAAGTTTGTTCTGCAAGTGGTGGGTTCATATTTGTTTTATTCGGTGAACTTGTAGTGTTCACATAGTTGAACTGATTGATTGTTCTTCTACTTTTTTGCTAATTATGATGTTGTTGCAGATGTTGGAGTGCCGGTGCCTCCTGATTCTGACAAATCAGAACGCTTTCAAGATCTTGTGAATGTTATTTTTGAGACACCAAATCCTCTAGAAGAACTTGCGAATGTTGCTGGTGTTTCCCTTATATTTGCTCTTTTTTTATCAGCCTTTAATACATATATATGCTTAGTTTCATCAGTTGTTCCTTTTTGTTTGTGTCTGATGGTATGCGCTTTATTTATTTTTGTGTCTGCAATGTTAATTGTGTTTTAATTTTTTATGTGCGTGGTTATGTTATTGGTTTATGCAGTTAATGACAGCCATGGTGTTCCAGAGGATATTGCTGATGTTGTTAAAGATATTAATGATGGGATGTATTCACTTAACGTTGATGATGGTGATGGCAGCTTGCAGTTGTCTGTTACTCAGTCTCAAAGTGTTGATGGCACTAAGCCTATTACCCAAGCTGAGGATGTTCCTATGCAGTTACAGCTCGAGGATGAAAGGATAAGAAAGAAGAAGTATGAATTCCAGAAGAGGAAGGAATTGGAACGGCGTCAAAAGGATGCCTGTGTGCCAGAAAGTGATGTTGATGTTGCTCAAGCTCCTAAATGTGTAGGCGATGAAGGTGGTGACGCGGGTTTTTCAACTGTTCATGCCGGATCTCATGGAAGTGACATGCCTGTGAAGACAAACTTGATGCAAACTCGGTTGACGCAAGTGTTTGATCGTGATGGAGTTAAGGAGAAGAAAGCTGTTTTGAAAAGGAAGATGTCAGATCGAAATCCTGAGGGCACACAGAGGCGTAGCCCACGTGTGAAAGCTGGTCCCCAACTTGGTAGTAGCAAAGCTGATGCAGATAGTGTTGCTGTGAAAATTGGTCCAAGCAAACTTGGTGGCTCCGCTGTTCGTCGTAGTCCACGAGGTTTGACAAATAAGAAGCCTTATTCGTCTCCTCTTCAAGAGCGGTCTTTGTTGAAAGAAAATAAGAAGCGTAAAGTTCATCCTGCAAAGGTGAACAAAGGTGGGAAGAAGCGTGCCCGTGTTGAAGCTGAAGATGCTGCATCTGAAGAAGATGATATTGAAGTTGCTTCAGAAGATGAATTTGAAGTGGTTTGTGTTTTGTACTGCATGTGACTTGCTAGTTGTACTTGCAATGATCTTAATTGTGTTTGGGCTGGTATGCTGGCCAGGTGAGGCTTGTCATTGTGTGCATCTATTTTGATTGTGGCACTGATGTTGTTTTAATAGTTGTACTTGTTCAAACTTTTCTTTGTTTTACTTGCCTTCATATGCTTGTTTTGTTTCCTATATTCATTGTTTTGCAGTGGTATGTGTTTTGTACTGCATGTGACTTACTAATTGTAATTGTAATGATTTAATTTGTGTTTGGGCTGGTATGCTGGCTAGGTGAGGCTAGTCATTGTTTTCATCAATCGAGGGTGGTACTGATGTTGTTTTAATAGTTGAACTTGTGTAATCTTTTTTTTACTTACATTCATATGCTTGTTTTGTTTTCTATATTCATTGTTTGCGGTGTTATGTGTTTTGTGCTGCATGTGACTTACTAGTTGTACTTGCAATGATTTAATTGTGTTTGGGCTGGTATTGCGGCCAGGTGAGGCTGGTTATTGTTTGCATCAATTGAGGGGTGGTACTAATGTTGTTTTAATAGTTGAACTTGTGCAATCTTTTTTTTCTTTTTACTTGCATTCATTTGCTTGTTTTGTTTTCTATATTCATTTTTTTAAGGTGTGGCTTTTTTGTTTTCATTTACAGCCTGTTAGCCTTATGAGTCCGGTCAAGCCGGTGGGAGGCAATGCTGGAAAAGTTATCTTGGATGAAGGTGACCAACGGAAATTGAACTTAAGTGTGTGATGTTCGTTGAGAGAGGTTAAAGAATGTGCTAAATTGCTCGAGAGTCGGCATGTGGCTAGGGTTCATGCATCTTGTTTTGGTTCTATTTTCAAGTGGAGGGTGAAGTCTAACATTTCCCGGCCTCTGATGGGAGTTTTGTACCTGAGGATAGATTGTGATACAATGACTCTTGACATGGGTGAGGCTAATAAGAAGCTTCGCATCACTAGCGATGGAATACAACAATTATTTGGTTTCCCTCATGGTGGTCTTTCTGCGCCAAGGCCGTCAGAGGACGGATATGACAATGCTCTGATGAAGTTAAGATTGGAGCTTGACATTAGCAGGGACAAAGATATCAAGACAAAGGATTTGAGGAATAAGCTCAAGGTGCTCGTCAAGGATCCTAGCAAAGATGACCTTGCTCTGAAAGTGTTCTTCATGATTGTGTTTATGAAGGTTGTGTTGCCTGGTTCTGCCCTGCGTGTTTCCAGAGAGGCAGCAATGTTTGAGGGTCTCGTCTTTGAGGACATGGCTAATATGGATTATTGCCAGTTGATGGTTGATGAGCTTAGAAGGGCTGTTGCCAAGTACCAAAATGGTGATACCATGGGGAAGGTAATCACAGGCTGTGCCATAGGACCTGTACTAATGTACCTTGACTGCCTTATCCGTGGCAAGACCGCGGAGCCTGACATGCGAGTCCCCCGCATATGTTTCCTGGATCCTGTCAAGCTTTCTGATCTGGTTGATGCAGATTTGATAAAGAAAGGCAATGCAGATCCAAAGACTTGGGTGTTTGGGAAGCTTCCGGTGAGTTTTGTTTGGTTTGTGTCTTGCAGATCTTTTTTTAATTTAGGTATAGCTATTTTTTGCTGTAGTGGACATGTGTACTGTAGAGTTGTCTGTTTATATTTTGTATGGTTTAGGTATGGTTTTTTAGTACTGTTGTTTCTTGTGAGGTTGAACTGAATAACTTTGTTCAACTGGCCTATTGGTAAATACTAACAAATTGGCAATGACAGCTAAAGTTTATTAGTGGTGTTGATTTTAAATCTGTTAATATCATGATTTATTTTTTCCTATGTGTTGCATTGATTGATTAACTATTTTCACCTTTTTTTTGTAGTGGAAAACTCAAGAGGAGGTTGTTTTTTTTCGAGTGTATAAACGGCCAGTCCTGGAGATGCCGTCGTCTCAGGTTCCGAAGTTTTCATCTCTGTTCGATGAGTTGAGGGATGGTCGTGGTGTTGAGGGTGCTGGTTATGCCCCCCTGGCCCTAGTAATGCTAGTGCTTCACAGAGGCAGGGTTTTGGTATTGATGTTGCTGTTTCAGCGTTGGAGTGCACTGAGCATATCTTAAGTAATGTGTGTTCTGAGCTGCAAAAGGTACCAACGACAGTTGAGCGTTTGAGCTGTATCAATGGTATCCTTCCAGAAGGTCATCAATTTAACGCTGAGGAAGCTGTTGACTACATTGAGATGGAGAGAATTTTAATCGGTGATATGCGTGACGGTGCCGCTAATCTAGTTCAGAGCTCGGTTCGTCTGTTGAACAACACGAAGCATTTCAGAACTACGCAAAACTCTCGCTGCAAGCCATATGAAGAAAGTGCAAATGTTGTTATCAAGCAGTTTGAGCAGGATGAGGCTGCTGCCACCCACAGCAGGGCTGGTGATGGTATCGAGGCTAATGTTTTTGATCACGAAACGAATGATGTTGGTTTTGAGCGCCCTGATGTTGATGTGAGTCAGTCCTCGGTGTTTGCAATTTTTACTTTGTTGTCCTGCTGTCAGTGTTGTAGTTGAACTTCCTCATCTTCATCTATTTATTAGTAATTTTCTTTCATGCAGATTGATCAGGATGAGGCTGCTGGCACTGACAGCAGGGTCGATGATCATAGTGAGGCTAATGTTTCTGATCAGCATACGAATGATGTTGGCTTGCAGCACCCTATTGTTGATGTGAGTCAGTCCTCGTTGTTTGTATGCTTTAACTATGTTGTTCTGCTGTCAGTATTGTAGTTGAACTTCCTGATCTACATCTGTTTATTAATTTTTCTTTTCAAGCAGGAGACCAGTCATAATGTTGAGGCTGATGTTGACCGTGGAGTTAATGATCCATCCACTGATAAGTGCAAGGTTATTTTTATTTTCATTGTGTTTATTCATATTTTCTTGAATTTTCATGCGCACCAATGTGTCTTGCTTGTTCATTTTTCTATCCCACACCGTTTAGAGTTTGCAAGGGTTAGCTACCTTTTTTCTTACTGTTGTTTTAATTCCTTGTGTTTATTGTTGCTCATAATAGCATTGTTTTTTGCCTCATTACATTTTGAATCAGGGTGCTATTGTTGGTGATGAGCCTTGTTTGCCCGTTGGTGATATTGCTTTGAATGTTAGCAGCAGCAAGTCCGATGATGTTGCAGCGAATGCTTCCAAGGTTTATTTTTCTGTGCACCTATTTGGTAGTTTGTTTTTTATTGTTAGTTTTGTTCATATTATTCACTTTTTCTGAATTTTTATTTTCGTCAGATTACTGATGTTGAACGTGGGGTTGTCCTTAGTGGTGGAGATGATGCTCGTGATGCTCCATTGAGTAGTGGGCGCAATGTTGGTACCAAAGTTGCTGATGAGGATGCTGGTGCTGCCAGCATACTTGATTCCAAATCGCCTGGTGTTGGTATTGCTGGGAATGAGAATGTTTCTGGTTGTGAAGATTTGCCGCCGGAGAATTTCCCGCATGGAGGTCTTGATTACGGTGATGCATTGCAAGATGCTTCTAGCATGGAGGAGGTGCCATCCGAGGATGATGATTTACTTCTGTCAATTTCTCCTGACCCCTTGACGCAGGAGGCACTCTTGTCGTCCCAGGATTTTCTTTCTACAGACCCTGAAAGCGCAGCAATATTGGTGTCCTCTCAAGATGTCCCATCGTCAAACCCTGAAACTGGAGGCATAATGGTCTCATCACAGGAACTACCGTCATCGTCAAACCCTGATAGTCCAGGTAAGCACTTGTAAATTGGGCGTACTTCTCAATTTTGGCATTTTGGACATGTTCTCTTGTAGTTGTTGAACTTATTATTTTTCATCATTTTTCTGCAAGCAGAAAGTGATAATGTTGTTAAGGTTGATACATTTTTTTCGCTGTTATGAGGTTGCGCACAAACCGTACTAAATGGTTAGTTTGGGATTTTTCCCGTTCCATTTTTGTCTCTTTTTTTCTCTCGTATGATTATTATTGTTGTTGCAGTAGTTTTAATTCATGTAATTTTTTGTGTTTTTCTAGTCACAAGCCGATGTTTCAAAATAAAGAATGTGATGCCAGTGTTGGTTCTATTGCTAAAGCGTTTGTCCCCATTGGCATGCTCAATTCAGACAATGCTGATGTTGTTTTATATTCTCTACGTCAGAAGTACCGAGACACTGACAAGTTGATAGTTCCCAGATGGGTGACGGTCAGTATTTTGCTTTTTTGTAAATAGGATGATAACTTGTTTTGCCAATTTTCTAACTGTTGTTATTCTTTTTGTACAACAGACCAAGATACGTGATGGAAATATTGATTCCAATGTGTTAAATTGGTTCACGAGATCAGGTGCTGATGGTTTCGACCAAGTAGGTGAACTTGGACTTTTTGTACTCATTAACTAGAACTATCATGTTTTCTTTGCTGTTTAGGGAGGTGTGGGAATGAACTTGATTAGCCTGCTTTTACACCTGTACTTATGAATGATCCGTGCTTTTTATTCAAGATGCACTTATTGTTGCAAGGAAACTTAATTGATATGCTTGTTCCTCAATTTTGGGCGGTGGCTATAATTTCTTTATGATTATGTGATTTTTTGTTTGTACTTATGAATTTCAATTTCCCTCTTTTATTTTATTGTTTGGATGCTGAATTTTTTGTTTCATTATGATTTGGTAAATTCATTTTTCCTCTGCGATTTTTTTTCCAGCTTCTTTTCCCTACATTTGATCCGCCGTCATTTGTGGCTACCATGAAGCCTAGCGAAGCATCTGGGCATTGGTGCTTGGTTGTTCTGAATTTGAGGTTCCGTCGTTTTGAGTGTCTTGATTCACTCCGTGATGAAACCTGGGGTGATGCAGTTAGATTCTTAAGGAATATGACAGATAATATAAAGAAGCTTTGGAGGGAGTCTAGTGTAGACAGGGCCAAACCGTTCTCACCGGTGCATATTGATGGTTTCTCTTGCGAGTTTGTGCGGGTGCCTCAGCAGGAAAACACGTGAGTATCGGTTTTTTAATGATTTTTACTGGTTCTTTTGGTTGCTGGGTGGATGTTGTTCCTGTATTTTTCGGATTTTATGTTGTACCATTTTTTTTTCTTTGTTTACAGGCATGATTGTGGATTCTTTATGCTACAAAACTGCAAGACCTATTATTGCCGGGAGGATGGTGTAATTGAAACGGTCGATTACAGCCATGAAGACATTCTGGACATTAGGAAGACTTTGCGTAGGACCTTGAAGTATGTCTAGAGGGGGGTGATTAGACTACTTGACCAATAAAAACTTAACCTTTTCCCAATTTTAGAGTTCGGCAGATTTTAGCTATTTTAGGACAAGTCAAGCAATCATCACACAAATAAAGCAAGCATGCAAAGAGTATACAGGCAGCGGAAATTAAAGCATGCAACTTGCAAGAAAGTAAAGGGAAGGGTTTGGAGGATTCAAACGCAATTGGAGACACGGATGTTTTTGGCGTGGTTCCGATAGGTGGTGCTATCGTACATCCACGTTGATGGAGACTTCAACCCATGAAGGGTAACGGCTGCGCGAGTCCACAGAGGGCTCCACCCACGAAGGGTCCATGAAGAAGCAACCTTGTCTATCCCACCATGGCCGTCGCCCACGAAGGACTTGCCTCACTAGCGGTAGATCTTCACGAAGTAGGCGATCTCCTTGCCCTTACAAACTCCTTGGTTCAACTCCACAATCTTGTCGGAGGCTCCCAAGTGACACCTAGCCAATCTAGGAGACACCACTCTCCAAGAAGTAACAAATGGTGCGTTGATGATGAACTCCTTGCTCTTGTGCTTCAAATGATAGTCTCCCCAACACTCAACTCTCTCTCATAGGTTTTGGATCTGGTGGAAAGAAGAATTGAGTGGAAAGCAACTTGGGGAAGGCTAGAGATCAAGATTAATATGGTAGGAATGGAATATCTTGGTCTCAAAACATGAGTAGGTGGTTCTCTCTCAGAAATTGTAAGTTGGAAGTGTAGGTTCGTTCTGATGGCTCTCTCCACGAATGAAGAGGAGGTGGAGGGGTATATATAGCCTCCACAAAAAATCTAACCATTACACACAATTTACCAAACTCGGTGGGACCGAATCGTTAAACTCGGTCGGACCGATTTAGTAAACCTAGTGACCGTTAGTGATTTTCGGTGGGACTGACATGCATCTCGGTGAGACCGATTCGGTTAGGGTTAGGGCATAACGTAATCTCGGTAAGACCGATTACACAAACTCGGTGAGACCGATTTGGTAATAAGCTTTCCAGAGAGTTGGTCAGGTAAACTCGGTGGGACCGATTTGCTCTTTTCGGTGAGACCGAAATGTTACAAAAAGGAAACAGAGAGTTTACATTGCAATCTCGGTGGGACCGATCGCTCACTTCGGTTAGAGCGAAACGTTACAAAGGGAAACAGAGAGATTACAACCCCATCTCGGTGAGACCGAGATCCCTATCGATAAGACCGATTTGCTTAGGGTTTGTGGCAGTGGCTATGACTTTTGGAATTGGTGGCGCTGGATAGGAAGAATCGGTGTGACCGATTTTGGCTTTGGGTTTAGGTCATTTGTGGATGTGAGAAAGTTGCTGAGGGTTTTGGAGCATATCACTAAGCACATGAAGCAAGAGGCTCATTAAGCAACACCTCATCCCTCCTTGATAGTATTGGCTTTTCCTACAGACTCAATGTGATCTTGGATCACTAAAATGTAAAATGAAGAGTCTTGAGCTTTTGAGCTTGAGCCAATCCTTTGTCCTTAATATTTTGAGGGATCCACTTTCATCATCCATGCCATGCCATTCATTGAGCGTTACTAAAATAATAGTCTTGGAATAGCATTAGCTCAATGAGCTATATGTTGTTATGAATTACCAAAACCACCTAGGGATAGTTGCACTTTCAATCTCCCCCTTTTTGGTAATTGATGACAACATATAGATCAAAGCTTCGACAAATGATAATAAGATTGAATAACATCGTCGCTTTGAGAAGTATGTGATAAGAAAGAGCTCCCCCTAAATTTGTGCATGGGTTAAGATTTGCTTTGGACTGCAAATGCACAATGAATTAGGCTCATGGGTTACTCTTCCATG
Organism: Triticum timopheevii; assembly: GCA_963921465.1. Lineage (NCBI taxonomy): Eukaryota > Viridiplantae > Streptophyta > Magnoliopsida > Poales > Poaceae > Triticum > Triticum timopheevii. The sequence goes on along the minus strand of OY997272.1, from coordinate 380,697,411 downwards.
TCACATACATCTTGGTGGAGCGCTCAAAATAATAAACAATGAATACATGCACTCATCACCAAGCATAGTGAGTGATCACATAAGATAGATAGGATAATATCAAGCATGCATAAGTGTAGCTTATGATAAAACACATGATCATCAATGTCTCACAAGCATAGTATCTCAACCAAAAGCAAACAAAGTCTGAAATACCACCAAATAAAGCAAGAGAGAACAAAAGCAACTCTCTCTCTCTCTCGAAGCCTATGATCTATACATTTTTCTCCCCCTTTGGCAACAAGTTACCAAAAAGTTCATAGAAAATGCATAGTGATAGATCGACTCTCAGGCTTGATCTTCTGGTGGTGGTGTCCTGATAGCTCCTTGGACGAAGGCTTCAGTTGAAGTAGAGGGTGCTGGAGTGGATGTTGGAGCTGGTTGCACTGGAACTGTAGGGGCAGTAGCTGGTGCTGAAGTTGTTGCTCTAGTGTCTGTCACTGGCACTGCAACTGACCTCTGGGCTCTGGGTACTCTGGCAAACACATTTGTGGTAGTCTTGCCCTTCCTCTCCTGCATGTCATCCTGCAGCTGCTCTACAACTGACTGAATCTTAGTTACTTTAACATCTAGATCATAGAATTTTTGTTCCATGATTCTTTCAAGGCTCTCCTCATTCTGAGTGAGGGTGGCCAGTCCTTTCTCAATCCTCAGTGTAGATTCTATCAAGTAACCAAGCTGCTCCTGTTTGGTTTTCAAGAAATATTCAGATGCCTCCTCTTGAGTTGGCATCTTGGCAGCCTTCTCATTCTTTTGCCTTCTCTTTCTTCTCCTGAGCTTGAACTGATTATGGATCATCTTCATTCATGACAACCTCATTGTCCTCAAAGTCTGGATAAAGTGGAAAGTGTTCCTTATCCAACTGATATTTCCCTGTGCCCATCTTTGAGTTGATCAATTCCTGAATCTGAGGTGCATATCCATAGCTCCTCTTCTGATCTGTTGCAGTCCTCTTGATTGTTTCAATGATTAGGCTCATGACTTTGAACTTCTGAGGAACATCAAACACATGCAGCATGTTAATGGCATGTCCTCTGATCATGTTATGGTCACCAGACTTGGGCAACAAAGTGTGCCTCAGAATCCAATTGATGGTTGGCAACCCTAACAGCAGAAAGTGAATTGATCCAAACTTGTGAGTCTCTACTGCCTTGTCTGGGATCTCCTTGTACATGTGAGCCATTGAATTGTGACCCAACTTCTTCTTTGCATAAATGTCCAGGTCATCCTCATCTTCCTTGGGGGCATTTATCAAACTTGCCCATTCTTCAACAGTGGATTGGTACCTTGTACCTTCAGACATCCAAACAATTCTACCATCTGGGTAAAAATGTGCTATGGAGTAGAACTGCATGATAAGCTCATCATTCCAGTTGGTGAACTTCTGTCCAACAAAATCAGCAACTCCACAAGCAACAAAGCTTTCTTGCACTCCAGGATAGTGCTGCTCATTGTCCTTGATGTAGGTCCAGTCGACCCACCTCATGTCACAGACTATAGGCTTCTTGTCCAACAAAATTGTCTCATAAAAGTCCTGCTATTCCTTTGTATGGAACTTGTAGTCAACAGCAGTTCTTCTTCTTGAAGCATATGGATCTTCCATCCTCCACAGTCTCAGCCCTGAATCCTTCCTGATTCTCATGTCCTCAGCCACAGGATGGGCATCATTGTGGTCTGGTATCTTGGGCTTGAGCTTTCTTAGGACCTGTCCTTCTTCATCTTCATCTTCAGCAACATTGGGCACTGGGGCCTTGTTCTTCTCAGCAGCTGGAATACTCCTAGTATTCCTCTTTGGAACTTGCTTGGCCTTGGAGGCAGCTTTGGGTGCTTCCTAGGGCTTGGATGTTGCAGCCCCTGATCTGATTGCATCTCCCATAAGCTTAGCTGCCTTAGGTGCTGGTGCAGCATCCTCTTCCTCTTCTTCAGAATCTCTTCTCATAGAGGGCTTTCCAAGGACCTTGGCAGTTGTGGTTCTTGCTCTCTTGTTTTTCTTGTCCTGATCACCATCATCCTCTGATTCAATTGTGAACTTCATAGTTGCACCAGTGGGGACTTTCTGAGGTTTGGAAGAAGTGACTTTCTTCTCAGGTGCTTCTTTGGGTTGAGCCTGAGGTGGCACTTGAGTGGACTTTCTGGCCTTTGGCATTGGTGTCCTCTTGGCAGGAACTTTCTTCTTCAGACCTGGCTTAGTGCTATGAGCAGAGCCATATTCCTTCTTGAGCACCACTTTCTTGGAAGTGGCATCATCTTCCTTAGCTTTGTAATCTTCATCCTCAGAATCTGAAGTTCTTTTCCTCCTTTGCCTAGTTGCAGCCTTAGGCAAATCGCTAGGAGTACTTCTGCTCCCTTCATCTGTAGTTGAGGGACTAGTGCCCTCACTCAAGTCCATCTGCTCTACTGACCTGTTCTGGCTGTCACTCTAATCTGACATACTGGAAAAGCTGACTGCTGACCCTATGAAGAGTTATAGATGAGATAGAATAGATGAGCTTCACAAAATGCAGAGATTTTTTTTTGCAAAAGAATGATTCAAAAGTTCAGTTTTAGTTTTCCACAGAAAGTATTTCGGATCAACCGATTTTCAAACTCGGTGATACCGAAGCAGTTTTGGAACCTAAACTGATGATCTCGGTTGGACCGAGTCACAGTTCGGTGGCACCGAGACTGCTAGGGTTTCACAGAATCCTCAAATCGGTCGCACCGATTAGTAATTCTCGGTCAGACCGAGAGTCACTAGTGCAATGGCATAAGCCAAATCGGTGAGACCGAGTTTTTCAACTCGGTGGGTCCGAGATGGTTTCGGCGGAAACCTAACCCTAAAAATTTGAACCTCATCTAATCTATGGACTACTTTGGCTGGATAGAAGAGTTTCAATTGTGGCAAGATTCAATAGAAATACAAGTGCTTGGAATCAGACGTGGATAGCACAAAGATCAAGTCCATACCCTAACTTGGCGGTGGACTTGCTACGGCGGCAACGGCGGGGACGAAATGCGTTGACGGCGGCGGAGACCAGCGACAGGAGGCTGCTGGCGACGAGGAGACGATCCGGAGACCTCTGATGGCAGAGCGAGCTATTGCGCGGGTGAAGGGTTTCGGAGAAATTTCCAAAATTTTGCCCGTGGCTATATATAGCCCGACCCTGTCGGTGTGACCGAGTGGAACAACTCGGTGGCACCGAGATGCATAACTGCTAAGACCGAAAAGTTCAACTCGGTTGCACCGAGATTGAAAACTCAGATCAACTTAATGATCTCGGTTGGACCGAAATGGAGGAATCGGTCTGACCGAGAATCACAAAGAGGTTTTGGAAGTTTAAGTCTATGACGAATCGGGGACTCGAGTGCTCCTCACACAGAGTGGTTCGAATCTGTCTTGATCAAATTTTGTGATGTAGCATGAATAGAGTTTGAGATGAGAAAAGCATAGATAGCTAAAGAAGGTTCTTAAGCATTCTTGTCCATCCACTTGGCTAAAAGAAAAGAACCCAAACAATCAAAACAACAAGTGGATGTCCTTGAATGAGTAAAATATGCACCAACATGCTCACACAATAAGATGGAAAATGAAATATGTGGCAAAGCATCCACAACCAATTCTAGCATCTATCAAACAATTGGCGATGACTACGTCATCTATATATGAGTATATTAACTTAGGAGTCAAATGAGAACATTTGATCATAGGTCATACTCATCATTTAAGCTCAAGTGGGGTTACCACTTTTACATAATGCATTGATGTGTTCACACCATTAGAGTTGCTTTGACTCAATTCTTAGAGTTAAGCTCCCCCTAGATGTGAGATCCCCCCTTAGAGGGATGAACTAACCTTGGGTTTTGTCGATGATGACTTCATGTAGGTGTTGAAGATGTGGATGCTCAATGTTGGTGTAGATCATTTGGAGCAATCCTTTGGAGTGAGTTACACTTTCAACTTACCTACATGGGTTAGTCCCACAAGGAACAAACAAGAATATCCATAGACATAGAGTGATGCACACACAAGATGATGTCCATGAAATCATTAGGTTACCTTGTCCCTTGCCTTACCAACATGAGGGTTTGTGACTCCTTGAACTAGTGCAAGATGTGGAAGTTGATTGCACTTGTTCTTGCCAAAATGATATGAGTGAAGAATGTTGGCGGAGTCACCCTCAAGAACTCTCTAGTTCTTCTTCTTCGGGATCCACATCATCTTGATGGGAATCCTTGGAGTTGTAGTTGTACTTGATGAAGTAGAACTTGACGTAGTCTTGGGGACCCACTTGAACGAGGCTTTAGGTGCTTCTTCAAATGCATCAATCTCTTTTTGAAGCTTGTCCTTGCCTTTGTTCTTGTGGTCTTGTGGTGGAAGATCATCTTGAGCTTGTGTTCCCTTGAAGGAAGTAGGATCATACTTCTCTTGTTGAGGAACAAACTTCGTCTTGGGGTATTGATCTTCTTCCCACTCAACTCCATTGGCATTGAACTTTTGTTCAAAACCAACACCTTGATTCTTCCGGTGCCTTCTTTGCTTGCGTACAATTTCCTCGAATTGCTTACTCCCGGCAAGACTCTTGTAAACACCTTTCTGTATAATTCCCTTCAATAAGCTATTTTCTTGCTCAAGTGTAACTTGGCTAAGAGAATCATTAGTGGAATCAAGAGAACTACTAGAAGCAACAATATTGGATTTGACATTATTATTGTTACTACTAGAGGAAGTATCTTTCTTGTACTTGTTACTAGTCTTGACTTGAGGCATGTAAGTAGATAAGAGTAAACGCTTGGCAATGTAAGAAGAACTTTTCTTGCGGAGATCATCATTGATTGCTTTTAAGAATTCATGCTCTTGCTCAAGATTGAGCTTTTCAAAGCGTAACTTCTCATGAGCCCTTAAAAGTTCTCGATGATCTTCGTAGATAGTTTCATGAGCTAACTTAAGAGAGTTTAGTTCTTTAGTTAGAAGCTCAATCTTCTCCTTATCATTGTCATTCGTTTTATCTTGATTAGCATGATTAATTGACGTTTCATCATAGTATTCATCACTAGAGTTGTCAACAAGTAAATCATCATCCACAAGCAAGTGATCTTCATCACTATTGAAATCAACATACTTGGGATGTGTTACTGAGGGAGTCCTGGACTAGGGGGTGTCCGGATAGCCGGACTATCATCGTCAGCCGGACTCCAAGACTATGAAGATACAAGATTGAGGACTTCGTCCCGTGTCCGGATGGGACTTTCCTTGGCGTGGAAGGCAAGCTTGGCAATACGGATATGTAGATCTCCTGCCATTGTAACCGACTCTGTGTAACCCTAGCCCTCTCCGGTGTCTATATAAACCGGAGGGTTTTAGTCCGTAGGACGAACAACCATTACAACAATCATACCATAGGCTAGCTTCTAGGGTTTAGCCTCCTTGATCTCGTGGTAGATCCACTCTTGTACTACCCATATCATCAATATTAATCAAGCAGGAGTAGGGTTTTACCTCCATCGAGAGGGCCCGAACCTGGGTAAAATATCGTGTCCCTTGTCTCCTGTTACCATCCGCTTAGATGCACAGTTTGGGACCCCTACCCGAGATCCGCCGGTTTTGACACCGACATTGGTGATTTCATTGAGAGTTCCTCTGTGTCGTCACCGATAGGCTTGATGGCTTCTTCAATCAACAACAACGCTGTCCAGGGTGAGACTTTTCTCCCCGGACAGATCTTCGTATTCGGCGGCTTCGCACTGCGGGCCAATTCACTTGGCCATATGGAGCAGATCGAAAGCTACGCCCCTGGCCATCAGGTCAGATTTGGAAGCCTAAACTTCACGGCGGATATCCGCGGAGACTTGATCTTCGATGGATCCAAGCCGCAGCCGAGCGTGCCACACTATCACGATGGGTATGATCTAGCTCTGCTGCCGGACAGTACTTTGGAGGCCGCACACGAATCTGCTCCGACACATAATTCGGAGCCAATCGCGCAGATCGAGGACGGGCGGATGGACACCGCCTCGGGAGCTGCAACTTCCATGGCGATGGAGCCGAACACTGACCTCGTCCCTTATAAAGCTCGTGTCTCCGAGGTGCCGGACTCCCTACCGGACTCTGAACCTCCTGCGCCCCTGCCAATCGAATCCAATTGGGCGCCGATCATGGAGTTCACCGCTGCGGACATCTTTCAGCACTCACCCTTTGGCGACATCCTAAATTCGCTAAAGCATCTCTCGCTATCCGGAGAGCCCTGGCCGGACTACGGCCAGGATGGTTGGGATGCGGACGACGAAGAAATTCAAACCCCACCCACCACCCACTTTGTAGCAACTGTCGACGATCTAACAGACATGCTAGAGTACGACTCCGAAGACATCGACGATATGGACGACGATGCCGGAGACGATCAAGAACCAGCGCCTACAGGGCACTGGAAGACCACCGCGTCATACGACATATACATGGTGGATACCCCAAAAGATGGGGACGGCAAAGAAGCAGCGGAGGCGGATTTCTTAAAGAAACAGCCCAAGCACCGACGTCAGCGGCGCCGCTCTAAATCCCGCCACAGCAAGAATGGAGATTCCGGCACAGGAGATAATAACACCCCAGAGAGTGCCGAAGACAACCCCCTCCAGCAAGATTCAGCGCAAGATGATGCAGAAGCAAGCCCTCATGAGAGAGCGGCTGACGAAGAGGTCGAGGATGATAATTACATACCTCCCTCCGGAGACGAGGCAAGCCTCGACGACGGCGAATTCGTCGTGCCTGAGGATCCCATCGAACAAGAGCGTTTCAGACGCAGGCTAATGGCCACAGCAAATAGCCTAAAGAAAAAGCAGCAACAGCTTCAAGCTGATCAAGACGTGCTGGCCGACAGATGGACCGAGGTCCTCGTGGCCGAAGAGTATGAACTCGAACGCCCCTCCAAGAGCTACCCAAAACGCAAGTTGCTCCCCTGATTAGAGGAGGAAGCATACATACCTTCATCAACAGCGCACAATACGGCTGACCGACCACCCCGTGGTCGCGACAGAGAGGCATCCAGGCCCTCCATCAAGACCGTACCCCGACATCGCTCAAAAAGTACGAAGCCACGGGGGAACGCGCCGGACTTGCGGGATATATTGGAGGACAAGGCAAGACAATCCAGATCTATCTATGGATCACGTGGGTGCCCCACGACCCACAACGAATACCGTCGCGCCAGATACAACAACTCCGGCCGGGCCGAACACAGCAGACAACGCTCCCTTGAGCTACGTCGTGATATTGCTCAATACAGAGGCGCCGCACACCCGCTATGCTTCACTGACGAAGTAATGGATCATCAAATCCCCGAAGGGTTTAAACCCGTCAACATTGAATCCTACGATGGCACAACAGACCCCGTGGTTTGGATCGAGGAATATCTCCTTCATATCCATATGGCCCGCGGGGACGATCTCCACGCTATCAAATATCTCCCGCTCAAGCTTAAAGGACCAGCTCGGCATTGGCTTAACAGCCTGCCCGCAGAGTCAATTGGGTGTTGGGAGGACCTGGAAGCCGCATTCCTCGACAACTTCCAGGGCACATATGTGCGGCAACCGGACGCCGATGACCTAAGCCACATAATTCAGCAGCCAGACGAATCGGCCAGGCAATTCTGGACACGGTTCTTAACAAAGAAAAATCAAATCGTCGATTGTCCGGATGTAGAGGCCCTCGCAGCCTTCAAACATAACATCTGTGATGAATGGTTGGCTCAGCACCTAGGACAGGAAAAGCCGAAATCCATGGCAGCCCTCACATCATTAATGACCCGCTTCTGTGCGGGAGAGGATAGCTTGCTAGCTTGCAGCAACAACCTCAGTAAAAATGTTGGCAGTCCGGATACTAAGGACCACAATGGCAAGTCGCGTCGAAGCAAAAATAAACACCGCGTTAATGGCGACAACAATGAGGATACGGCAGTCAACGCCAGATTCCGAGGCTCTAAACCCGGTCAGCGGAAGAAGCCATTCAAAAGAACCACCCCGGGTCCGTCCAATTTGGACCGAATACTCGACCACTCTTGCCAGATACATGGCACCCCCGAAAAACCAGCTAACCACACCAACAGAGATTGTTGGGTATTCAAGCAGGCAAGCAAGTTAATTGCCGAAAACAATGACAAGGGGCTGCACAACAATGACGAGGAAGAGACCCGACCGTCGAACAGTAGAGGACAGAAGGGCTTCCCCCCACAAGTGCGGACGGTAAAAATGATATACGCAACCCACATACCCAAGAGGGAGCGGAAGCGTGCACTGAGGGACGTATATGTGATGCAGCCAGGCGCCCCGAAGTTCAATCCATGGTCCTCTTGCCCGATCACTTTCGATCAAAGAGACCATCCGACCAGTATCCGCCATGGCAGATTCGCCGCCTTGGTTTTAGACCCAATCGTCGATGGATTTCACCTCACGAGAGTCCTGATGGACGGCGGCAGCAGCCTGAAGCTGCTTTATCAGGATATAGTGCGCAAGATGGGCATAGACCCCTCAAGGATTAAACCTACAAAGACGACCTTCAAAGGCGTCATACCAGGTGTTGAGGCCAATTGTACAGGCTCAGTCACACTGGAAGTGGTCTTCGGATCCCCGGATAATTTCCGAAGCGAGGAGTTAATCTTCGACATAGTTCCGTTCAGCAGCGGCTATCATGCTCTGCTCAGACGAACCACGTTCGCAAAGTTCAACGCAGTGCTGCATTATGCATACCTCAAGCTCAAGATGCCAGGCCCTCGTGGAGTCATCACGGTCAACGGAAATACGGAACGCTCCCTCCGAATGGAGGAACATACAGTGGCTCTCGCGGCAGAAGTACAGAGCAGCCTTCTAAGGCAATTTTCGAGTTCGGCCGTTAAACGACCGGACACGGCCAAACGCGCCCGGAGCAACATCAATCAAGACCACTTGGCACGTTCCGAGCACGCGTAGCAATGCGGCCCCAACCCTAGCCCTCACATGATTGCAAGACCAGCTCTCCGCATACATCATTACGCTCTGGAGATACCATGGGCATAGGGGGAGGGGCACGACCACAACTGACCTAGAGTGCGGCTCGACCGCACCAGGGGCTCCCAAGTGTGTCGCTCTTTTTATTTTTTATTTTCCTTCTTTTTATACACAGGACTCCGTTCATTAGAGGCCCTGTCCGGCGGCGAACCTGCCGAACTCACGATGCAACAGCCAGGGAGGGACAAAGGCTGCGCCAAACACTCAGGTGGTCTCCATTACGAGCATTAAATTTGTCAAATACACCATTCCGCAGCCTACCCCTGGAGGGAGACACGTCTAATTAGTCCAATCCCTTGCTTACCGCACTATTTGTATCGTTCGGCACTCATAGCAGAATTCCTTGAATAAATAATGCAGCACCTTTTTGCCTATAATTGCATTACTTTACATATATGTTCATTAATGACATCTTGCACCCGTACAATTTGGTACGGCCGAATACATCAGGGGCTTAGGTTCCCCGCATTATGGTGTGATAAGTCCGAACACTTTCACAAGTGCGGCACCCCGAACTTATAGCATTATGTGAATCGGCTCCGAATCATGTCTTGGGTCAATAGTTGGGTTTGCCCGGCTCCCTTGTTTTGGTACCTTACGTTCCGTTCTGTCGGCTAAGGTAGCACTGGGAGAACCACTGCGATTGCGCCCCGGTTGAGCTAGGCGAGCGCCTCAGTGGAGAAAGCTAAAACTGACTGTCATGATAAGGCGAGAGACTGGTCGCTGTTCGAGAGGTCTTTTCGAGTCCCTAAAGACTTATGCCGCTTCGAGCGAAGAACCGGATAATGTCCGGCCAAGGCGTGGATAGCGCCCCGAACTCGGTCTTCCGAATACTAGGGGCTTCGACAAAATTTAAAATTATAGAATTCTATGGCTAAGTGAGAGTGCTCAAGCATAATAAGTCCGATTGCCTTGTTTGTTGTGTTGAGCGCCTCCCTAGATGGACCCAAAAATGGGAACAAGAGTGCTCAAGTTTATCCCGAACACCCCAGCACTAGTGGCATGGGGGCTGAAGCCGACGACTTGCCATCTCTCAGATTTTAAAAACGGCCGCACAGAAGGTAATATTTTAAATCAAACAAGCGTTGCTTAGCGCATATGAACAAAGTTTTCAGCGCACAGGATAACACATAGTGAGTTTACTCAATAATTACATCTCCGGGGCACTCATCCGCAATCTTGCGGGCACCCTTCAGGACAGTCTTATAGTACATCTCGGGCGTACGATACTCCTTGCCCGCTGGCGGCGCGTCAGTGATAAGCCTCTCCGCATCCAGCCTGCCCCAGTGCACCTTTGCGCGGGCAAGGGCCCGACGAGCACCTTCAATATAGGCGGAGCACTTGATGACCTCCACCCAGGGGCACGCATCCACCAGCCGCCGTACGAGGCCGAAGTAGCTCCCAGGCATGGCCTCTCCAGGCCACAGCCGGACTATGAGGCCCTTCATGGCCTGCTCGGCTACCTTGTGGAGTTCGACCAGCTGCTTCAGCTGGTCGCTAGGGGGCACCGGATGTCCGGACTCAGCGTTCTGAGACCAGAAAACCTTTTCCATTGAGCTCCCCTCCTCATCATGGTATAATGCGGCGGCATCTGATACACTGCGAGGCAGATCTGCAAACGCCCCTGGAGAGCTCCGAATTCGGGTAAGTAATAGGTAATTTACATTAACATGCTTGCTTTGCATGAAAAATGCCTTACCCGCCGCTATCTTCTTCACCGCATCAATCTCCTGGAGGGCCTTATGGGCTTCAGCCTTGGCGGCTTTGGCACTTTCGAGAGCCGAGGCAAGCTCGGACTCTCGAGTCTTTGAGTCGCGCTCCAAACTCTCATGCTTTTCCATGAGAGCCTGGAGCTCTTGCCGCACTTCCGCCACCCGCGCCTCCTACTTTTCCCGCTCTGCCCGTTCCGCGGCCGCATTGCGTTCGGCCGCGGACACAGCCTCCTTCAGGGTTGCCACCTCGTTCGTGGCCCCTGCAGTACCCACGTTATCCTTGTTATTTTTATTGCAACCTAAATCCTTTTCTGTAAGGTAACTATTCAAAGTGGTGTTACTCACCTTCTTTGTCCTCGAGCTGCTTCTTGGCACGGCCGAGCTCTTGCTCGGACCGCTCGAGATCCTGCTTCAAAGCACCGACCTCTGCAGTCAGTGCGACAGAGGTCAGCAGCGCAGCCTGCAAGCCCATATTGACATAATTTTTAGCAACCCTGCGTATATCTTTTTAGATCCTCAGTCCGGCTTTTCTTTTCGAACACCAAACCGAGCATCAGGGGCTACTGTCTATGCGGTATTACATTACATAATTTTAACTTCTTACCTCAAAGCCTGTTAGAAGGCTACTGCAGGCTTCGGTCAGCCTGCTCTTGGCGAGCTGAACCTTCTGAATCACCGCACTCATAATAGTGCGGTGTTCTTCCTCGATGGAAGCGCCTTTGAGCGCCTCCAACAAGTTGTCCGGCGCCTCCGGTTGGACGGGGGGCCGCCGGCGTCACGGTCTTGCCCTTCTTGCGAAGGGGCCGCCTGCCGGACTCCGGAACCACTGCGGGTTCCGGCGTGGAGTCCGGCGCAAAGTCCGGGAGGCTGCCTTGTGGTGCCTCCGGAGCCTCCTCCCGATGGGTCCCTTCCCAGGATCCCACCTCGGCGTCCTCAGCGGCGCGAGGGGTGGAGGCAGTCGGGATGGAATCTACATCCGACGGAGCCAACGACCCGCTCGACGAAGCGGGAAGATCATCATCGGCCGGACTGCAGGCAGAGTGCGGCATTAGAAGAACACTATGTGACACAAAAGAGAAATTATAAATCATTCAGGAATCCGGATACTTACGATCTTGCCGGAGGCCTGGCCCTTGAGGGCCACTCTTCGTCGCCAACGTTGGCGTTGGCGGAGCCGTCCGGGGGAATAGTTCTTCCCCTCTTGGACCCTTTGGCCTCCCCTGTTGGGGAGGCCTTCCTCTTCCTCTCTCCCTCCTCTGGGAGAGAGTCATCTTTCTCCTCCTCGTCTTCGGGGGAGGAGTCCGCCTCGGAGCCATCGGACGATGAGTTCGATATCACCTGGCGCCGGGAACTTCTTCGAGTTCCCGTGGCCTTCTTCTTGGCCTTCTTCTCCGGCACCACATAGAGTGCCGGGACCAGCAGCCCCGTTAAGCGGGCATCCGCTTGGTCTTCTGGAAGGGGAGCCAGACAGTCTACCTGTCCGGACGTCCTCTGCTAGTCCTGTGAAAGGCATTGGGAGTTTTAGATCCCACATAGAGTCAAACTATGAAAGAAAAGAACTCCCATAGAGGATAACGAAGCTTACCTCACCGGCCGGGCGCTTGGTGCTGAATCCGCGATCCTCAGTCACGGACGCGGGGGCTTCTCCGCCCTTGAACAGCACCCTCCATACGGATTCATACGTCATGTCAAAGAGTCCGCTCAGAGTCCGGTGCTGTGCCGGATCAAACTCCCACAGATTGAAGGCCCGTTGTTGGCAGGGGAGGATCCGGCGGATGCGCATGACCTGGATCACATTGACAAGCCTAAGCTTCTTGTTCACCAGGGTCTGAAGACAGGACTGGAGTCCTGTCAGCTCCTCCGAACTGCCCCATAGCAAGCCCTTCTCTTTCCAGGAGGTGAGCTGCATAGGGATACCAAATCTGAACTCGGGGGCCGCCGCCCACTTAGGGTCACGTGGCTCGGTGATGTAGAACCACCCCGATTGCCACCCCTTGACGGACTCCACGAAGGCCCCTTCGAGCCAGATGACGTTGGGCATCTTGCCCAACATGGCGCCTCCGCACTCCGCTTGAGTGCCCTTCACCACCTTCGGCTTGACGTTGAAGGTCTTGAGCCACAAGCTGAAGTGGGGCTGGATGCAGAGGAAGGCCTCGCACACGACGATAAACGCCGAGATGTTGAGGATGAAGTTTGGTGCCAGGTCGTGGAAATCCAGGCCGTAATAGTACATGAGCCCCCGGACAAAGGGATGCAACGGGAAGCCCAGTCCGCGGAGGAAGTGGGGAAGGAATACGACCCTCTCATGGGACCTGGGGGTGGGGATGAGCTGCCCCTTGTCGGGCAGCCGGTGCGCGATGTCGCCGGAAAGGTATCTGACGTTGCGCATTTTTGCGATGTGCTCCTCCGTCACGGAGGAGGCCAGCCATTTGCCTCCCGCTCCGGACATGGTCGGAGAAGGTCGATACGAGATGCGCGGACTTGGGCGCTGGAGCTCGAGAGTGCGCGGAGATGGATAAGCAAAGGAGGAAGAAGGCGTAGGTAAAAAGGGTGGATCCTTATCCCCTTATATATGGGTGGACGGAAACTATGCATCCCCATCGGCCTGGTAAAACTCGCTTATCTCCCAAGCGCCACCATCAATGGCGCGGTTGGGTTACCCACGTCCGTATTGATGAGAATCCCGGAATAAGGGGAACACGATCTCTGCTTCGACAAGACGTGCCAAGGAAACCGCTTCGCTAAACGCGCTGAGGTGGTATAATAAAAAAATGATTCAAGTAAAGGCTTGGTAGTGGCGTGACGTCATGCTACAAGATACGTCAGCAGATTGGACTTGTGTACATAATATTCTCTCTACAGTGGAATGTGGAAATTATTTTGCAGAGCCGGACACTATCCTGGTGTTCACAATCTTCTATGAATTATTCGGAGGAGGAACCCGCCTTGCAATGCCGAACAATATGCGCGCCGGACTCATCGTCATTGAAGCCTGGTTCAGGGGCTACTGAGGGAGTCCTGGACTAGGGGGTGTCCAGATAGCCGGACTATCATCGTCAGCCGGACTCCAAGACTATGAAGATACAAGATTGAAGACTTCGTCCCGTGTCCGGGTGGGACTTTCCTTGGCGTGGAAGGCAAGCTTGGCAATACGGATATGTAGATCTCCTGCCATAGTAACCGACTCTGTGTAACCCTAGCCCTCTCCGGTGTCTATATAAACCGGAGGGTTTTAGTCCGTAGGAAGAACAACCATTACAACAATCATACCATAGGCTAGCTTCTAGGGTTTAGCCTCCTTGATCTCGTGGTATATCCACTCTTGTACTACCCATATCATCAATATCAATCAAGCAGGAGTAGGGTTTTACCTCCATCGAGAGGGCCCGAACCTGGGTAAAAACATCGTGTCCCTTATCTCCTGTTACCATCCGCCTAGACGCACAGTTCGGGACCCCCTACCCGAGATCCGCCGGTTTTGACACCGACAGTTACCTTTGGACCTTTGGCCATGAAGCATCTTGCAACACCTTCATTTGGTGAGTCAAATATGTTGTAGGAGTTGGTTGACACAAGTGCTAGACCGGCAACACCTACATCTTGAGTATATTCGGAGTCGGAGTGATAGCTTCTCTCGGAGTGATTGTCGGAGTCGGAGCCGGATACCCATTCACCAACATGAGCTTGATGTCTTCGTTTTGTGTAGCTCCTTGATGACTTGTCCTTCCTTTCCGAATCCTTGCTTCTCCATGAGGGTCTTCGTTCATAACGATCATCTCTACTCCTCCTCTCTCTTGGTGGAGATTCTTCTCTTTTGCTCCTTCTTCTTGGAGAATCTTCTCTTCTTTTGTAGGGTGCCATACACTCATTTGAGTAGTGTCCGGGTCTGCCACAGTTGTAGCAATTGCATTCTCGACTAGAAGATCTTTTGTCATTGTAAGACCTTGACTTGGAGCTTCTTTCTTTGCTTCTACTCTTGTAGAATTTGTTGAAGTTCTTCACCATTAAGCTCAATTCTTCATTGAAGGTTGGTTTCTCACTTGATGATGTGGGGGCTTCACTTGAGGCTTTGTAAGCACCACTTGACTTGTTGTGAAGTTCCTCCTTATCCTTGAGTGACATCTCATGAGCAACAATTCTTCCAATGACTTCTGTTGGCTTGAGATCTTTGTAGTTTGGCATCATTTGAATCAATGTGCACACGGTACCATACTTTCCATCCAATGCTCTTAGAATCTTCTTGATGATGAATTTGTCGGTCATCTCTTCACTCCCTAAGCCGGCAATCTCATTTGTGATAAGAGCAAGCCTAGAGTACATTTCAGCGACACCTTCACCATCCTTCATTTTGAACTTGTCAAGCTGACTCTGGAGCACATCCAACTTGGATTCCTTGACGGACTCGGTACCTTAATGCATATCAATCAAAGTATCACAAATTTCCTTTGCATTCTCAAGACGGCTGATTTTGTTGAATTCTTCGGGGCACAATCCATTGAAGATGATATCACAAGCTTGAGCATTGTATTGCAGCATCTTCAATTCTTCCGCATTAGCTTCACGGTTCGGTTCTCTCCCATCAAAGAATTCACCTTGCAAGCCAATACAAATAATTGCCCAAACGGCGGGGTTATGTCCAAGAATATGCATTTTCATCTTATGCTTCCAACTAGCAAAATTAGTACCATCAAAGTAAGGACCTCTACGGTGATAATTTCCCTCGCTAGACGCCATACTCTCCTAGGTTGTGAAACCAAGGCTATGACCACCAAAAGCTATGGAAATCAAAGCAAATGGAGACCAAAGCTCTAATACCACTTGTAGGACCTTGAAGTATGTCTAGAGGGGGGTGATTAGACTACTTGACCAATAAAAACTTAGAGTTTGGCAGATTTTAGCTATTTTAGGACAAGTCAAGCAATCATCACACAAATCAAGCAAGCATGCAAAGAGTATATAGGCAGCGGAAATTAAAGCATGCAACTTGCAAGAAAGTAAAGGGAAGGGTTTGGAGGATTCAAACGCAATTGGAGCCACAGATGTTTTTGGCATCGTTCTGATAGGTGGTGCTATCGTACGTCCACATTGATGGAGACTTCAACCCACTAAGGGTAACGGCTGCGCGAGTCCACGGAGGGCTCCACCCACGAAGGGTCCACGAAGAAGCAACCTTGTCTATCCCACCATGGCCGTCGCCCACGAAGGACTTGCCTCACTAGCGGTAGATCTTCACGAAGTAGGCGATCTCCTTGCCCTTACAAACTCCTTGGTTCAACTCCACAATCTTGTCGGAGGCTCCCAAGTGACACCTAGCCAATCTAGGAGATACCACTCTCCAAGAAGTAACAAATGGTGCATTGATGATGAACTCCTTGCTCTTGTGCTTCAAATGATAGTCTCCCCAACACTCAACTCTCTCTCATAGGTTTTGGATCTGGTGGAAAGAAGATTTGAGTGGAAAGCAACTTGGGGAAGGCTAGAGATCAAGATTCATATGGTAGGAATGGAATATCTTGGTCTCAACACATGAGTAGGTGGTTCTCTCTTAGAAATGGTAAGTTGGAAGTGTAGGTTCGTTCTGATGGCTCTCTCCACGAATGAAGAGGAGGTGGAGGGGTATATATAGCCTCCACACAAAATCTAACCGTTACACACAATTTACCAAACTCGGTGGGACCGAATCGTTAAACACGGTCGGACCGATTTAGTAAACCTAGTGACCGTTAGTGATTTTTGGTGGGACTGACATGCATCTCAGTGAGACCGATTCGGTTAGGGTTAGGGCATAACGTAATCTCGGTAAGACTGATTACACAAACTCTGTGAGACCGATTTGGTAATAAGCTTTCCAAAGAGTTGGTCAGGTAAACTTGGTGGGACCGATTTGCTCTTTTCGGTGAGACCGAAATGTTACAAAAAGGAAACAGAGAGTTTACATTGCAATCTCGGTGGGACCGATCACTCACTTCAGTTAGACCGAAACGTTACGAAGGGAAACAGAGAGATTACAACCCCATCTCGGTGAGACCGAGATCCCTATCGGTAAGACCGATTTGCTTAGGGTTTGTGGCAGTGGCTATGACTTTTGGAATCGGTGGCGCCGGATAGGAAGAATTGGTGTGACCGATTTTGGCTTTGGGTTTAGGTCATTTGTGGATGTGAGAAAGTTGTTGAGGGTTTTGGAGCATATCACTAAGCACATGAAGCAAGAGGCTCATTAAGCAACACCTCATCCCTCCTTGATAATATTGGCTTTTCCTATAGACTCAATGTGATCTTGGATCACTAAAATGTAAAATGAAGAGTCTTGAGCTTTTGAGCTTGAGCCAATCTTTTGTCCTTAATATTTTGAGGGATCCACTTTCATCATCCATGCCATGCCATTCATTGAGCTTTCCTGAAATAATAGTCTTGGAATAGCATTAGCTCAATGAGCTATATGTTGTTATGAATTACCAAAACCACCTAGGGATAGTTGCACTTTCACTTTGCTGTACACCTGCGCAACTAGTGATGTGTTTGATGTTGACTTCCGGGGTTTGTTTGGCATCGAACCTTGTACGTGTGCATGGACTTTTGTATTTTTTTTGCAGCTTGTACTTCTCTATTTTAGTACTGTCATGAAATATGTATTTGAACTTACGCTTTGTGTGGTCTTCCTTTTTTTATTTTTTTCAGGTGAGTGGCTGGATCTTGGTGAGCATGACTACAGGTTCTTTGGTAGCCAGTTCCCGGAGCTCGAGCGCGTAGCTATTGATCTTAGCCAGGGGCGTTCTCCCGAAAAGACAAGATCTGGTGTTATGAAGGGGTGGTTGGGAGCTCTGAGAAGTTCTACGGCTGCTTGTGCAGAGAGCCCTACTACACCCAAGAATCCCATTGTTGAATTGATAGACAGCGATGATGATGTGTTTGACAAGATTGCTGGCGTTGGAAGAGTCACGAGGAGTGCTGCTGCCAAAGGTTTATCTCCCCTTGCTGGAATAGTGGCTCATAGAGCTGGTGGTGCTAGGAAAGATCCTGCTTTGGAATCTGGCAATGTTGTAAGCACGAAGCGTGCGCCCAGAGCTCCTATAAAGTTTTGCTCCCCTGTGCAGCAGCTTCACCCTCATAAATTCCCTCACCTGGACAAGGCTCGCAGGTTGTATAAGCTGTTGCTTAGTGATGAATGGCGTGAGAAGTATGCCGAGTGAGTATCTCTCATTATTTTTCCTCTTCTTTTTCTTTTGTTGTTTGTAACTGCTAGGTAAATATGACCTGAACTATTCCTTTTTATACAACTCGAACTGCTATGAATGCCTTATCTCGCTTCTCCTTCTTTTTATTCTTGTGTGTGCTGCAGGAATACATTCTCAATGATACCTCAGCCTGATGGAAACGTAACTGACTTCACTGGGAATCGCATCTGGGAAGTTTTCTCACCTAGGCAAATGATGGAGGGTGATGTAATGGACTTCCTCATTGATGATTGGAAGCAAGATCCTGAGAGAAATGGTGATTTTGCATCTGGGAAAAGGATATTGCTGAGTCCATATTTCATCTCGGTAATCAATCAGATCGGTTTCTTTCTGTTGAACAAGACTGCCTATTTGTTTTTACGAGTTTTAATAATACTTTTGCTTGTTGATCCTTTACCGTTGTCTATTTTCTATTTTGGCTTTTTTGCAGGTTGTGCTTGACTGTTCGTTTTACGAGGACGAAAATAAAGTGTTTAATGTGGAGAGTGCAGCGAGAGATTTCAAGAGCTATGTTAAAGCTAACGAAGACTTGCTCAGTGCCGACCTTGTGAGATCTACTAGCTGATTTTTGGTTTTTATTTGTTTGTTGTGATGCTAGTTTTTATTTTGAATATTTAACATCTCTTTTTTGGTCATTTGTTTTTAGATCATGATGCCTCTATTCAAGCCTATGGTTTTAGCAAAGGATAGGAAAGTGAACCACTATTCCTTATATGTCATGAATCGGTACCGAAGTAGTGTTGACATCCTTGACTCTTTACCTTATCCGAAGAACCACCGTCCTTCGAAGAACACCTATCACAAAGACTGCGAGAAGATTGTGAGTGACATTTATTATCTGTACTGGATTAATATTTCTGCATCTTTGTTTCTGCTTTTTTCTGAGACCTAAAACTGTGTGGGTTGTTTTGTTTTTTTACAGATTTCTAGAATGGTCAAAGTAATGAAGGCTGTGTATGGTGATGCTCAGTACAATGCGAGCAAGCAGCCCAATTGGGAGCTGTTTGCAAAGAAACCAACGTTTGTCAAGTGCCCACTTCAAGGGGAAAATGAATGTGGCCATTGTACTCTGAAGTATGCGGGATGCTACGATGGTGAAAAGATCGTTGAGAACATTCGAGATTATGACGTGGGTTTCTTGTTGTGCTTTTCAATTTCTGTTTTTGGCTTATTGTGCATCCTTTTTTTATGGGTCATGATTTTTTATAATTTTGTTTTATCGTTTTGCAGCCACGCATTGTTGATTGGAACGCTGAGGATCTGTATAGAGTTGTGTTCAACCGGAATAACCATCTTATGGTTACGGAGCTTCCCAAGGAGCTTCAGGCTTTGGCTCCTGATGCATAGGAGAAATGGTCATCATTTGCATAGTGAATTGGATAGTTGTGTGATATATCTCTTGAAAACATTGTAGGCTCTATTTTGTAGTGTTTGATGTCTTGTCGAGTACTATGTAATAACTAGTATATTTTGTGTTGTGTTTGAAGTGTGGCACAATGTTTAACAAACTTTTTTTCCATGATGGTTGTGTCGTTGAATAGCTATTTCATTTGTGTATGTTTCATCGGGAATTCATTTTGGTTAAGTTTTATTTTTGTACTGAAGACTTATATAGTAGTTGAACTGAAAACACTTTTTTCCCAAGTGTATTTATGAGTTGTTGCTGAGAAAGTGAGATTTATTTTATTTTTATGTGATTCCATCCTAAGTTGGACCTTTTATAGTTTCTGTACTCTCATTTTCTTGTACTTATGATATAGTTCTGTTAGTACTGACTTGCAATCTCATTCAGCGTAAGGCTTTTAAAATTTTTGGAGCCAAATTTCTGTTTGAACTTCTTGAACTTTAGTAGTTGAACTTCATAGTAAAAGTTAAAGTACTGTTTTAAATTAGTTACGTTTAAGAGATAGTCCTATTAAGTTCAAAACTATTTCTTTCTCAAGGCATTAATTGGTATCACCATAGCACTTACCGAATAAACTTAGTTGTACTGAGATTTCAATTGTGCTATTAATTTGATTAATTATTTATTTTTGTGTTGTTTGTTGCTAGTACGTCTTTCTGTTGTGTTTCTTGTGATTTTTCTCCTTTGTTGAACTTATATCTTTTTTATTTAGTTTTTGGCCTTCTTTTTTTCTAGGCTGTGGTTCTTCTCCACGCAATGTTTGGTATAATCCTAGCACTTGCCGTATAGTCTTAGTTGTACTGAGATTTCAATTGTATTATTACTGTTATTCTTAGTGTGTCGCTGTTTTAGGGAATGCGAACTGAAGCTTCTCGTTCCTTTTTATATTTTGTAGAATAATGTACCATGTGTTCAAGTGTACCAGAACTTTCAGTCCTAGCATGCTAGTTACTAGGAAATACGTACTGATGGTTCTTTGCTTTTCCTGTTGTAGTACTTAGTGAATTTCTAATTTCTATTTAGCACGATGCTTTTAGTACTGAATGTTGTCCTTGGCCGAAACTTAGTCTTTTTAGTGTTCTTTTGAAACTAAAAAGTGGTTTTTTAGTGTGATAGTACTACCGTTCATGTCTAAGCTGTACTGAGCGTCCAAGGCTACTATTTGCTTTTGTCCTTAGTTAGTCTGCCACTGTTTTTTTTGCGAAAATATTTATGTGTTATTTTTATTTCTCCATGACTAGTGCTGCGTGGCAGCCATCAAGTTTCAACTTCAACCTAGTTCAACTTCAAATGATGGATCAACAAAATAGGAAGCTAGCAAACTTGTTGGATGACATAAGCAAAGGATGTACTTGATAGACATAGGCAAACTTGTTCAAACCCTGACACACATAGCATAAGGTAGCTGGTTCAACAAAACGAAAGCAAACTACAAATCTGAAACAACAAGACTAAGGACACACATAGCATATGGTAGCTGGTTCAACATAACGAATGCAGACTTTCGTGCATCTTCATCCGCGAAGCTGCAGTGCTAGTAGGGGTCAGCCTCCTGCTCTTTTGAAATATCCCAACCTGTCATGATGTTGTCGATTGTCTTCCATGACTTGTACATTGTGTACGCATCTATTCCTGCGTACATGATGAGGTTGTCTGGCAGCGGGCTGGTCCCCCATAGTTTGTGGTCTTCCCTCTTCATCTTCTTCTTCATGCCTTCGTAGAATGGGTGGATGACGCCGCCTGCACATCGGCCAAGGAGTCGTAGTATTTGTTGGTCTTTGGATCTTTCCACTTGCACTGCATGTCGATGAAGTTGTTGGGGTTGATTTCCAAACCAGACTTCCCCAGCTTCTGCTTGTCACCTCCAATGCTGAAACCAACAAATGAGTACAATTTCTCCTCCTGTAGGAAGTCTTTGAGGCGCTTTGGCCTGCAAGGGGGGAGACACACATTTTCTAAAGATTAGTCTTCTTTTTGAGTATTTAATTCTTCTGCTTTTTTTTCTATTTTACAAGTGATAATCCATGAGGTAGATGCTTATATATTATGAGACATGCATGAATGTAGTTCAGAAACTAGTACAAAAAGTCCTGAAATTAAATTCAACTAGACCTTTTCTTTTTTGCTATCTTCGTTGCTTCACCAAATGCTTCACCAAATTAGAGAATCATTTTACCAGAGTCAATGATTCATGCGCTGCTTGATTCAAGTTTAGTTTTCTTTTTTGTTGAATAAAAGACCTATACCAGTGCTTGATACATCTTTGCGCATTAATTCTATATCAAGTTCAAAAATTAGTTGGAGAAACATGTGCATCAAGATATGGACCTATACCACTTCACCAAAGATCTTTTAATACATCAATTCTATAAACTATACTAGTACATCAAGATCAGAAACTATGCTAGTACATCAAGTTCGGAAATTAATTTGGTGCATAAAGTTCAGAATGCTATAAACTTTTTTTCAGATGCTAATCTGGTGAAACAATCCACTTCACAGTTTCAGAAATGCATGTAACTTGAGAAACATGTAATCGTGCATCCACTTCATAGACTATAGTAGTTCATAGCATTCAATGAACTACTGGTACAAACAGATGACTATAATCGTTGGGAAACAAGTTTTAATTAAGTTTTTAGTGACTAGTACTGGTACAACAGATGAATGAACAGTAGTATGGGTTACCATTTTGTGGCTGCTACGATGTGGTACACCAAGCAGAGTTCCTCGACGCACAACTGCAGGAATGCCGCCATCTATGGAGGTTTTTCCTCATCGGTGTACTCCACATCAACTTCGATGAAGCTCGGATACAAGCCGCCGCCCTTCATCCTGAGCCTGCTCATCATCTGGTCGGCCTTGTCTGGTTCGCTGGTGCAGACGATCTCCAGCGTCTCCTTGCCGTGGAGCTCAACCCCTTTGAGCGTTTTGGTGTACTCGTGCTTCTCACCGGGGACGTGAACGTCGGCGAGGTTGCTGCTCTTGTTCGAAGTGTCGCCATGGTGACGTTTGGCGGACGGTTCCTCCGCCATCACCTTGCTCCGGCGACTGTGGGCTTGGGAGAGAGAAGTTTTTGGTTTGTGTGCAGTGTAGATGGAAGCGGCAATGGTGGTTCTGTGAATGAGGCAGAGATGGAAGACAATGGGGTATTTTTGCAGTGCGTCGACGGTGGTGTGTTTCAGGTGGTTCGTCGGGGACGTGGGTGTAGTGGTCGTGGGGGTCGCCGTTGTGCAGTGCGTCATGGCAACCACCCAGTGGGTGGCGCGGGTGGTGGCCTGGAAGAACTAACCGTCCAAGACAAAAAATTTTTACTGTTGCACTAATTAGTCTTGTCAAGCTGTACTTACGATCTGCTAAATCCCACTTGGACGTCTCTGCGGTGGTGATGATGGCATTTTGCACTGTTTAGGTGACGTATGGCTCTGTGATGTTTTTCCATGTGGATGTTTAAGCATTGTTTTTCTATTGAAGTCTTCATACACTAGTTTATGTCAAAACATTTTTCAGTGCCCTGGGAGTTGTTGCTCAAAAGTTGTACTTATTTTATTTTCATCTGTACCATCCTAGATTAGGCCTTTATAGTTTTTGTATTCTCATTTTTAGTGCACTTATGTTTTAGTACTGTGTGAACTGAATTGTAATTTCATACAGCGCACAGGTTTGAAATTTGATGTCACAGTGGTGCGAGCGGCTTGACTGATCCTGCTGTTTTAGTACTGATGTCGTATGTATGTTTTGAACTGATTTTTTATAACTTAGGTTGGGGGTTTGAGATTATTTTACGACCAGATTGTTCGTTGTGGTGTGGACATATTTTATATAAATAAGAAATTTAGCAGAATTGACAAATATATTCTATTTGAACTTTTTGAATTTTAGTAGTTGAACTTGTTAGATTTTATATAAATAGGAAATTTAGCATAATTGACAAACGTTGTATGTTTGAACTTTTAGAGTTTTTAGTAGTTGAACTTATCAGATTTTATATAAATAGGAAATTTAGCATAATTGACAAACATTATATGTTTTGTACTTTTAGATTTTTAGTAGTTGAACTTGTCAGTTTTTCTATAAATAAGATATTTAGCATAATTGACAAACATTATATGCTTGAACTTTTTGAGCTTTAGTAGTTGAACTTGTCAGATTTTATATAAATAAGAAATTTAGCATAATTGACAAACATTATATGTTTTGAACTTTTTGAGTTTTAGTAGTTGAACTTGAAAGTAATATTTATTTCGGTTTTTTAAATTATGTACATTTAACAGATAGGCTATTAAGTTCTGTTCTTTTTTAGAGGTTCATTGTTTTTGTATCATATTTTTTTCCTTTTTTCTTGTACAGGTTAATTGACAAAAAAATTTCTTATAGTTTATTTTTCTTTGTCCCGCCATCTGGTTTGTATACCTGGGCTTATTGGTGGTGTGTTTTGTTGACGATGTAGGCTATTGGGCCGTTTTCTGGCCCAGATAGCTCGTCCGCGCGGCTATGCAGTGCGTCGTGTGCTTGCGCTCTGGGTTTAGTCCCACCTTGCTAGTCGAGGGGGCTCCGGACCTGTTTATAAGCGCAGCGGAGGCTCACCAGTCGAACTCCTCTGGACACTTACCTGAGCACTTATACACAGCGCTCGCCCTCTCTCTTGACCTGTGGGCCCTGGTCGGCGGGTCCTGCGTTGTGCGGATTACTAGGGATTCGCCCACGGGCTCGAGTTCAAGTATCTAGCATTGTCAGGGCATGCGCCTGACCTTGGGTGGTCATTTTTTTTTGTTTGTTTGAATCTAGTACTTGACTCCACCAGTAACTTGGACTGATACTTTTTGTTCTAATTCTTGTCAGTTTTGTGTGAGTGTAATCCTTTTCATTTGAGTTTTTTGCCTTCTTTTTTGTGTTTGTTTTTGTGATTATTCTCAAGTGTCTTCTGGTGTCATTTACAGAACTATGGTACTTGCGTGTAGACTGAGTTGTACTGATAGTGCATTCATAGTAGCGCTTACGGACTGATGCTTCTTTGTACTTTTTATTGTAGTAAGAATGTACTGTCCGATCAAGTGTACTGAGTTGTACTGACACGGAACAACATTGTGTGATTAGTTGCATCATAACTAGTACTTTAGAGCAACGACAACGTTCCATTCAGAAGCTAATTTTGAATTTTTGAAATGATGGATTAACAACATATGAAGCTACCAAACCAAATTTATATAATGAGATAAGCAAAACATTGTACTTGATGACATAACTAAACTTGTTCAAACATGACAAGCACGACATAATCACACGGGTTCAACCCAACAAGAGCAAACTGCTAATTTGAAACAACAAGATAAAAGGCAAGCACAATCGGAAGTAAAACGAAGGCAGGCTCTGATGTTATCTTCATCTAGTAAAGGGGCAATAGGGGCGGTCATAGAAGTTTTCAGCCTCCCGCTCATTCGCATATTCCCAACCATCTGTGATGTAGTCGATCATGAACCATGATTTGTACGCATCTACTCCTGCATACTCGATGAGGTTGTCTGGCAGCTCGCTGGTCCCCCACAGTTTGTAGTCTTCCTGCATGTTGATCTTGTTCTTCATGCCTTTGTAGAATGGGTGGATGACGCTGGCTGCAACATCAGTCAAGGAGTTGTACTCTTTTCCGGTGTATGGAACTCTCCACTTGCGTTGAATGTCGATGAACTTGTTGGGGTTGATCTCCATACCGGACAACTTCAGCTTCTCTTTGTCGCTTTCAATGCTGAAACCGGCAAATGTGAACAACTTCTCATGCTGCAGCATCTCGGTCAGGCGCTTGGGCCTGCAAGGGTAGAGACATTTTGAATATTAGCATTACTTTGATGTTTTGAATTATTCATTTTTATTTTGTTTTACAAGCGATGAATCCATGAAGTAGTTTTTTATGTAGGATAAACAATGGATGAATGTACTTCAAAAACTAGTAAAGGAAGTTCTGAAATTAAATTAAGTACATCATGTTATTCTTCTTCTTGGATTATACATAGTTTCAGTCAATGTTGTATGTTCTGCATTGGCACTAGTTTAGTCTATTTTGGTTGAAATGGGATAACACAGAAACCAGTGCTTCACCAAGTCCTTAGTTTATTTTCTTACGAAAATAACATTAGATCAAATTCAGAAAATACTTCACTACATCAAGTTCAGAAACATCTTTTTAATACATCGAGTACATAGACTACTCTATTGTATCAACTTCAGAAACTTCACTAGTCGATCAACTTCAGAATTTAATCTTCCGCAAGATTTTCCAAAAAGTAATCCATTGCACCAGGTTCATAAATACATTTATAGTATATCTACTTGAGAAAACACAATAGTGCATCCACTTTTCACAAACCACACTAGTACACCTAGTTGGGAAAGCAAGTGTGATTAATTTTTCAGGATACAGTAGTAATAAAACAGATAAACCATATGCAGGGCAAATGAGTAGGATTTCTCACCATTTTGTGGCCGCTGCGATGTGGTACACCAAGCAGAGTTCGTTGACGCACAACTGCAGGACTGCTGCCTTCTGGGGAGGTTCATCTTCCTTGGTGTAGTGCACACCAACGCCGACGATCCTACGAAACCTGCCGCCAAGCATCCTCCAAAGCCTGGAGATCACCTCATCGGCCTTTTCTGGTACGCTGGTGCAGACGATCTCCGGCGTCTCGTTGCCGTGGAGATCAACCCCTTTGAGGGTTGTTGTGTACTCGCGCTTCTCGCCGGGGACGTTAATGTCGACGAGGTTGCTCCTCTTGTCCGACGTCTCGGCATGATGGCGCTTGGCGGACGGTTCCTCCACCATGGCCTTCCTCCGGCGACTGTGGGCTTTGGAGAGAGAAGTTTTTGGTTTGTGTTCAGTGGAAATGGAAGCGGCAATGGTGGTTTGTGGGAACGAGGGAGAGGTGGAATAGAATGAGATTTTGTGCAGTGCGTGGACGGGGATTTTGCGGGAGGCGGTTCGTTCGGGGTCGTGTGCGTAGTGGGTGTTGTGGCGTGGGGTCACCGTTTGCAGTCCCTTGTGTCAACCGCTCAGTGGGTGGCGCGGATGGTGGCGTGGAAGAACTAACCGTCCAAGTGAAATAGTTTTTACTGTTGAACTGACTAGTCTTGTCAAGCTGTACTTATGACCTGCCAAATCCCACTTGCACGTCTCTGCGGTGGTGATGATGGCATTTTACTGTGGCACCGATTCATATAGTCAAGCTGTACTTATCAGCTGCTTATCCCACTTGCACGTGTCAGCGTCGGTGTTGATGGAGGTCTGAACTCCTCTACTGTCGTACTTGAACTGGTGATTGAAGTGTAATTGAACGTACCAAATACCAGTGAGACTATGTGTGGTGCTAATGTTTTTTTAAAACAATTTTCGTATTTTTTAAGGATTGTTTATATCAAGATAATCTGTGAGTAGTTTTTATAGATAAATTAGATTTTCATCAGTACAGGATGTATTATATTCGCATTTTGCTTGAGGTAATTATTTTCATGTACTCATGGTGTTTCTGAATTGGGACTGGCAGGAGCAGGCATAGCTTTGTTTTTTCAAAATGATTTTTTTAGTCGTTAACTGGTGTGTTTGTTTTACTATGCCTTTTGTACTGCCGACTGAGATTTATCGGTACTGATGTACTACAAGAGTTTATATTTTTCCTTGGCATTTTTTTTGTTGCTGAGTTACTGGTTGACAGTAGCATTTTGCGTCAGATATATCCAGATAAGTTTTTTCAAATTTATTTGTGACTGCATTCAAAAGGATTATCAAATGGTTTAAATAATAATGTCACTGCTTCAGCGGGCACAAATCAGAAATTATATCAGTACTGATGTGTACTCAGCCTTGTACTGACGTCTAAGAGTTATCATTACTGATGTACTACAAGATTTCAAATTTTTCATTGACATATTATTTTTCCTGAGTTACTGGTTCACAGTATCGTTTTGTGTCGGATATACCCAGATAAGTTTTTTCAAACATATTTTTGTGACTGCTCCAGCGGGCACAAATCAGAAACTAAAAAATAACTTTAGTTCTGATCGAGAGTAATCGACGTTAAAGCTAAATAAGTTTTGGTAACGACAGTGTTTGTGAAATGCTTCATCATTGTGTGCTGATGCAACTGAGACTACAAGGTTATTTTTTAGTTGACGCAGCAGGATAACCACTATGTATTGTTCAGTCTTGAGCTTCTCCTAACTGTCCCTGAATGTTGTGCCTTGCCGGCGCTCTTTCCAGGTTGAGCCTTGGCAGCTTCATCGTCAGTTTCAGTTTCCTCGCCTCCGACACTGTCATGTTCATTGTCTTCATCTGATTGGCCATCATTCTCATCAAACTCTTCCTCTTCATCGTCTTCATTTGATTGCTTGGAACTCTGTACCTTGCCATGTTTATGTTCAGCTCCACCGACCTCCTTGCCCACTTTGCACGTGCGGGCATTATGTCCGTCAGTTCCGCCACACTTGCGGCAAGTGTAGCTGTTACATGTGCTATCTCCATTTGTAGAAAGTTGGGTGGCTCCAATCTGGTTGTTCTTGTTGACAGTGGCTTCTGTGTGGAGTGGGCATGTGCAGTAGTTATGGTTGCTCACGACGTTGCAGAAACCGCATGCCCTTATCCCGAGGGGTTTGCCGTCCGGGCCAAATTCCACGCGCTTGATGGGGCGTGGTGGCTTTTTGGCTGCTGCTTTCGCTGCTTGCGTCTTGCTCTTCCTCCCCTTTGTGTTTGAGAATATTGGGGGTTTAATCACCCTTTCCTGCTGCTGCTGGTAGGATGTGCTATTGTCATGTCGTTCGCCTACAGCACCATCAAGCTCATGATCTCGCATGTGAGTTTGTCGGCGCTCTTGAGTGTGCACATGGGCAAGCTCCGGTTGTTGCTGCTCTTCTTCCTCGTTCTCAAACGGGTCAATAGATCCTAGATGGTTCATCTCGGATAACATTGTAGCAATATCCTGGTCAATGGCTTCATTGTCCGCGACACCTCCATTTTCAGCAGAATGCATGGTGTCGAGTTCTTGTTCAAGTTTGTCCATGACGACCCGCGACCTTGCCATTTGCTCTTGGCTTCTCAAGCTTTTTCTGTGCACCCTCATGTTCATCGTCAGCAGTGAGCTTTCAATGCAGTATTGGGATGCCTTGTTTGACGCTACTGTCCTCAAGTCATTTCTGTCAAATGTTGGCTGGATGTTCGGGCGTTTGGTGTATCTCCTGAGTATGTATTTCTCTGGAACACTGGAAGCCTTAATTGTCTGCATCATGCACAAGACATGCACGCAGAAAAGACCTATATTTGTTTTTGGAAGAGGTGCATGTTTTTTGTCATTTCATTCGAACAAAAACTTTGCAAAAAAAAGCAGTACAATATGTAACATCTTTTTTGTACTCCTCACCTGTGTGGTCCCATAGCCTGCACTCGCACTCATATGTTTCTCCCACGGGGTCTGCCACCACCTGGAACGCGTGCTGAGCCCACACAGATAGTTTTTGCGGGTGGTTGTGGCGCACTAGGTACTTTGTGGGCTCTTCCGTCTCTGTCGTCGTGAAGAGTGTGCTCAGTTTCAGCCTATCTCTGATCTCGCTGTACACAGCTCGTGTGTACAGCTTTGCCATCTGGGTGTAAAACCCATAGTAGGTCAGCATGTTTTGTTCCTTCTGCAGATGCAAGAATGATGACCAAATTGTTAGTTTTCTCGCAGGAAAAACTTCTAATAAAGTTTTTACTTTAGTAAGCATGTTATCTTTTGTCTTACGACAAGTGATAGAGCTATACCCGGTTACCCATTGTCTCCTGGTTCTCTGTCTGCCTCCTGGTTTTGACGCAGGAGTTTACCTGGCTGACAAACCGGTGTAGGTTATGTCTCTCATTTACGTAGTTCTTCTTGAGCACATAGTTCATGCTCTCAGTTTGTTGTGTGGATGTCATTTTGGCGCAGAAAATTTCTTTGAAGTAGGCTGATATCCACTTCTCACGCTCGTTCCACATGCCCACCATTGTGGCATCATCGTGGAGGTTGTACTTATCCATGAGCTTTTCCAGGCATCCTCAAACTCAGTTGGCATGAGGGGCCAGTTGAGAATTGATGTGAATTCATCTTTAAGGTCCTCGTGCAGGAAATACATGTACGCAAGGTGCTCCCTGTACTTCTTCATAATGTGCCAGCGGCATAGCTTATGTACTGTGTTCTTGAAAACATCTGCGATCGCCAAAGCCATTGCCGGGCACTAGTCTGGTAATGAGAAAATAGACTCTGGGTGGTCAGCAGAGATGGTTTTGCATATATACCAATAGAACTGACACAACATTTTTTTTGTGTTACTTTACTTTTCTTTTTTGTAAGGGGGGTGGTGGTTGGGGGTGGTTTTAGCGGTTGTACCTGTGAGGATGCATGTAGGAGCCTTCATTCTCATGCACCTTAAAGATGTCTTGAACAGCCACTTGAATGAATCTGCATCCTCATCTCTTATCAGGGCAAAAGCAAAGAATGTAGTCTATAAGTGGTTGTTAGTTTCGACAAACACCCCAAGTGGCATATGGTACTTGTTGGTCTTATATGTTGTGTCAAACGTTACGCAGTCCCCGAAGTCCTGATACGCCCCTCGGCAGCTTGCGTTCACCCAGAATATGTTCTTAACTCTGTCGGACTCATCGAGTTGCATGTCATAGAAAAATTCCCTGTTTATAGCTTTCATCTCCCTAAAGAAGTTGACAGTCTTTAGGACATCATCCACATCATCAATCCTTGAATTTTTTGCTTTCCTGCATATCAAAATTTCATTGAAAAATGCACGTTGAACTGGCGTCAGGTCATGTGTTGCGTGATATGTTTGTACTGACAGAGGAAAAAAGACGGAGACGGTTTATGGGAGGAGAACAAGTTTGTACTTACAGGTTAATCAGGTCTTTGGCATTCATTTCGAGGAAGTAGCTACCAGGGTCATCACCGCCCAGTATGCTCATGATTTGCGCGTGTTCAATGCCTTTGAACTGCAGGTACTTGACGTACTCCAAGATTGTTTTGTCAAAGTTTTTGTGGGAGTGCAAGAAGACAAGCATTTCTGCGGTGAGCTATAGCCTGTGGTTGTGTTCCCAGACTATCTCTTTTATGACAAATATTCCATCCTTTTCCTTCTTCAACCTCATTTTAGCCCCACAGTTAGTTTTGGCTGTCGTCTTGTTACGCTGTCTATTTGCTTCAGACACCTTTGATTCATAAACTCCATGGCACGTGCAATAAAGGTAGGCTCTGGTCTTAAACTTGGGGCCTTCCCTGACAGCAAAACCAGCATGCTTTGCATATACGTTGTAGAAGTTCTTAGTTTCTTCGAAAGTTTCAAACCTCATCTCTAGCCTTGGCAAAACATAAGCTTCAATATCAGGTGGCTGCACACAACAGTGACCAAACAAAAATGTTAGATGGGGTGGTCACAGCACCATGGTATGGACTGTGCTTATGTTTTTTTCTATATGGATACTTACATGTGTATAGCTCTGCGCTGCATCTGGTGTTTGTTGTTCTCTCTGGTTTATGGGCGCCGGTGGTGTCACCCTTGGCACATGCAGCAATGCATCTCTTGGAGGGAGCAACGTTGACGAAGATCTCCGTCTTTCGTTGTACGGCTGTCTCCCCTCAGATTCATTGTGAGGTCGTTCCTGTCTATATTGCTCATATCTTGTACCTTTGAACCTGCTAGATTGGCCAAAATTTCTGTCTTTTTGCCCTAGTCTTCCCGTCGCAACTGCTCTTGCAGCACGAATGATTGATGTTGACGGAGCAACTGGTGGAAGCCTTGTTGCAACCCATCCATGGCTTCCTGTCCTTGGCTTTTTGCATGCGCTGGGGAAGGAAAACATTTGTTGTTGGTGATATTGTTGGCCTTGTTGCAATCCAGCAGCGGCAAAGCTTGCATTCCCAGATATTGGTGTTTGCTGTATAGAAGAACCTGTTCGTGCTTCTGATGTTTGCGGTGTATCTTCAAATCTGCCTATACTGTTGAAATATCCAGGCGGTATTTCTGGTGTTACCCAACCAGGTGGTGCCCCATATCTGTCTGGCTCATGAAATTCTTGCTGTGTGCGCCGCCTTGCATGCTTCTGCAAACAACATTCAACAGTTTTGAGATTAATCTGGTTCGTTCTCAGTCGAACTGATGAACGTTGATGCTCAAACACGGATGTACTAATGTACTGTTTCTTCTACAAGTTATGCAACTACAGTAGAAGTACTCCTAGTTTATGTATCATTGAACTTACTGTGTAAATGTGGCACTCCCTTATCACTATCTACTTGGACTGACGCATATGTTCTAAGTTTTTTTTACTTGAACTGAAGATAGCATATTAGATGCACTGACAGTAACCTCGACATCCTAATCGTGCATCAATGCATCTACATTACAAGTACTGCCAGTTTATGCATCACTGAACTTACTGTGTAGCAATTTTATATTATTATTTTCAGTAACAGTTTTTTTACTCGTTTGAACCGACGCAACTACATGACTTGTACTCTTAGAAATAACAACATACAACTTTTCAGTGGTAGCTGAACCTTTGTCACTATCTACTTGGACTGACGCATATGTTTTAAGTTTTTTTACTTGAACTGAAGATAGCATATTAGATGCACTGACAGTAACCTTGACATTGTAATCGTGCAATAATGCATCTACAGTACAAGTACTACTAGCTTATGTATCACTGAACTTACTGTGTAGCAATTATATATATTTTTTCGCTAACAGTTTTGTTACTCGTTCGAACGTATGCAATTACATGACTTGTACTCTTAGAAATAGCAACATACAACTTTTCAGTGGTAGCTGAACCTTTGTCACTATCTACTTGGACTGACGCATATGTTTTATGTTTTTTTTACTTGAACTGAAGATAGCATATTAGATGCACTGACAGTAACCTTGACATCCTAATCGTGCATCAAGTGCCAGGGGTGTAAACGAACTGATGCAAGCATTTGCAATGTACTGATGCAGCATAGATGCATCACACAATTTTGTACTCATGAACCCAATAGTGTAACATGTAGGCAGAGCATAGCAGCACAGATAAACTGATGAACTGATAAATTGACAGAAACATGGTACCTATCGTCATTCAAACCCAGATCTCAAAAACTTTGGTGTTGCTAGTAATGTGTGTGGGAAGGATTCATCACCTGCATCTTGTTGCATGTGACTCCATCTTCGTTTCGTTGGCGGCGTATTGGCAAGAACTTGGAAGGTGGAGCCATTATTGTTGGGGAGACGACCGTGCTTGTGGTGGAGCTCTGTCGACGAGGTCCGTCGAGGGGCGGAGGGAGGAGGCGTGGATCACGGCCCTTGCGAATCTCCGGTGCCCGGCGGTGGGGAGGCGCACGGGGAAGCTCCTACACCAGGCGGCGGGTAGGCGAGCGGAGAGGCTCCTGCACCAGACGGAGGGAAGCTCTGGCGCCCGGTGGCGGGGAAGAGCGCGGGGAGGCTCTGCCTCCCGGCTGTGGGGAGGTGCGCGGGGATGCTCCGGCGCCGGACGAGGCAACCGATGGTGGCGGCGGTCGGGCCGGCGGGATGGCTAGATGGCAGCGCGTCGGGGGGGGGGGGGGGGGAGTGGTGGCTGTGGATCGGGGGTCGGTGATGCAAACTCGCCGTCGGCGGGTCACAGCGCCGCGGGCTCCCTCGCTCCGGCTGCCGCCATCGCTCGCTCGCCCGCGACGGCTGCCTCCGGCGGTAGGAAGTGGGTCGAATTAGGGTTGGGTATGTCGTGGACGCGTCGCGCCTTATAGGGGGCAAGGGTAACAGAATAATATTCTATTACCGGTAACAAAATAGTCCAGCCCTATATATATAAAGTTGAAGAATTTGAAGATTGAAGAAATTTGCAAAAACTCAAATTGAAGATTTTCAACTTTGGTTGGTGGCGTAACCCACCGTATAAGAATGATGATTTCAGACACCGCGTACAATTGTCGTAGGGTTCTGAGAATCAAATTCTTCGTTAATTTCTTCACACTTAGAGGGTTAGTCTTCATTGATTGAAGAAAAACATTACTTCGTGTGTTGCACATCTAAGTCATCAGTTTTGCGCAAGTGTTGGGACGTGTGTCCTTTTCAAAGAATATTCAAAGATTCTAAGATATTTAGCTCGCACCGCAACTTGCTAAATCTCTTCTCATCCAAGGGCTTTGTGAAGATATCTGCCAGCTGATCTTCAGTATTCACGTGGTCGATGGAGATGTCTCCCTTCAACACATGGTCATGAAGAAAATGATGGCGAATCTGGATGTGCTTTGTCTTCGAGTGCTGAACTGGGTTGTGAGCAATCTTGATACCACTCTTGTTGTCACAATAGTGTGGCACATTCTTCACATTGATGCCATAGTACTTGAGGGTCTGCTTCATCCATAGCAATTGAGCACAGCAAGATCCCGCACCAATGTACTCAGCTTCAGCAGTAGAGCGTGATACACAGTTCTGCTTCTTTGAGGACCAACATACTAAGGATCATCCGAGGAAATGACATGTGCCTGATGTTGACTTGCGATCCATCTGATCACCAGTATAGTCAGATTCAGAATATCCAATGAGATCAAAAGCCGAGCCCTTGGGATGCCATAATCCAAGTATTGGAGTGTGAGCTAGATCAAAGAATATGCTTCACAGCCTTATGGTGTGATTCCTTCTGTGTAGCTTGAAATCGGGCACACATGCAAACACTAAGCATAATATCCGGCCTATATGCACACAGATACAATAAAGAGCCAATCATGGAGCGATATACCTTTTGATTGAAGTCTTTACCATTTTCATCGGTGCATAGATGGCCATTTGTAGGTGATACGTCCATTTTGCATCATGCTTTTATATCGATATTTATTGCTTATGGACTATTATTACACATTATGTCACAATACTTATGGCTATTCTCTCTTATTTTACAAGGTTTACATGAGGGAGAATGCCGGCAGCTGGGATTCTGCTGGAAAAGGAGCAAATATTGGAGACCTATTCTGCACAGCTCCAAAAGTCCTGAAACTCCACGAAAGTCATTTTGGGAGTTAATAAAAAATATTCAGTGGAAGAAATACCTGAGGGGGCCCACCCACCATCCACGAGGGTGGGGGGCACGCCCTACCCCGTTGCGCGCCCCTGCCTCGTGGGCCACCTGGCAGCCCTCCGGTGCCCATCTTCTGCTATATGAAGTCTTTTACCTTGGAAAAAATCATAAGCAAGCTCACGGGACGAAACTCCGCCGCCACGAGGCAGAACCTTGGCGGAACCAATCTAGGGCTCCGGCGGAGCTGTTCTGCCGGGGAAACTTCCCTCCGGGAGGGGGAAATCATCACCATCGTCATCACGAGCGATCCTCTCATCGGGAGGGGGTCAATCTCCATCAACATCTTCACCAGCACCATCTCCTCTCAAACCCTAGTTCATCTCTTGTATCCAATCTTTGTACCAAAACCTCAGATTGGTACCTGTGGGTTGCTAGTAGTGTTGATTACTCCTTGTAGTTGATGCTAGTTGGTTTATCTTGTGGAAGATCATATGTTCAGATCCTTAATGCATATTAATACCCCTCTGATTATGAACATGAATATGCTTTGTGAGTAGTTACGTTTGTTCCTGAGGACATGGGTGAAGTCTTGCTATTAGTAGTCATGTGAATTTGGTATTCGTTTGATATTTTGATGAGATGTATGTTGTCTCTCCTCTAGTGGTGTTATGTGAACATCGACTACATGACACTTCACCATTATTTGATCCTAGAGGAAGGAATTGGTAAGTAATAAGTAGATGATGGGTTGCTAGAGTGACAGAAGCTTAAACCCTAGTTTATGAGTTGCTTTGTAAGGGGCTGATTTGGATCCAACTGTTTCATGCTATGGTTAGGTTTACCTTAATACTTCTTTTGTAGTTAAGGATGCTTGCAATAGGGGTTAATCATAAGTGGGATGCTTGTCCAAGAGAGAGCAGTACCCAAGCACCGGTCCACCCACATATCAAATTATCAAAGTAACGAACGCGAATCATATGAACGTGATGAAAACTAGCTTGACGATAATTCCCATGTGTCCTCGGGAGCGCTTTCATCATTATAAGAACTTGTCCAGTCTTGTCCTTTGCTACAAAAAGGATTGGGCCACCTTGCTGCACCTCATTTACTTTCATTGCTTGTTACCCGTTACAAATTATCTTATCACAAAACTATCTGTTACCTACAATTTCAGTGCTTGCAGAGAATACCTTACTAAAAACCGCTTGTCATTTCCTTCTGCTCCTCGTTGGGTTCGACACTCTTACTTATCGAAAGGACTACGATAGATCCCCTACACTTGTGGGTCATCAGGACTCTTTTCTGGTGCCGTTGCCGGGGAGTGAAGCGCCTTTGGTAAGTGGAAATTGGTAAGGAAACATTTATATAGTGTGCTAAAATTTACTGTCACTTGTTACTATGGAACATAATCCTTTGAGGGGCTTGTTCGGGATATCTTCACCCCGACCAGTAGAGCAAAGAGTTTCTCCTCAACCTACTGAACCTACTGAAAATGTTTACTTTGATATTCCTTCCGGTATGGTAGAGAAACTGCTAGCTAATCCCTTTGCAGGAGATGGAACATTGCATCCCGATTTACACCTTATCTATGTGGATGAGGTTTGTGGATTATTTAAGCTTGCAGGTATGCCCGATGATGTTATTAATAAGAAGGTTTTCCCTTTATCTTTGAAGGGATATGCATTGACATGGTATAGGCTATGTGATGATATGGGATCCTGGGACTATAAACGATTGAAATTGGAATTTCACCAGAAGTTTTATCCTATGCATCTTGTTCATCGTGATCGCAATTATATATATATAATTTTTGGCCTCGCGAGGAGAAAGCATAGCTCAAGCTTGGAGGAGGCTTAAGTCAATGTTATATTCATGCCCCAATCATGAGCTCTCAAGAGAAATGATTATTCAAAACTTTTATGCTCGGGTTTCTGTGAACAATCGCACCATGCTTGATACTTCTTGTGATGGGTCTTTTATGATGAAGACTATTGAATTCAAATGGGACTTATTGGAAAGAATTAAATGAAACTCTGAAGATTGGGATTCCAACGATGGTAAGGAGTCAGGTATGACACCTAAGTTTGATTGTGTTAAATCTTTTATGGATACCGATGCTTTTCGTGGATTTAGCACAAAATATGGACTTGACTCTGAGATAGTAGCTTTTTTCTATGAATCATTTGCTACTCATGTTGAGCTCCCTAAGGAGAAGTTGTTTAAATATAATCCTCCCACTGAAGTAAAAGTAGTTTGACCTATTACAGTTGAAGAAAAGACTATCACTTATAATGATCCTATTGTTCCTACTACTTATATTGAGAAACCACCCTTCCCTGTTAGGATAAAGGATCACGCTAAAGCTTCAACTGTGGTTCGTAAGAGTAATACTAGAACATATACACCTCCTGAGCAAATTGAAGTTGAACCTAGTATTGCTATGGTCAAAGATCTCTTGGCTGATAATATTGATGGGCATGTTATTTATTCCTGTGATCAAGCTGCTAGAATTGCTAGACCCGATGCTAAGAAACATAGAGACCTGTTGTAGGCATGCCTGTTATTTCTGTTAAAATAGGAGATCATTGTTATCATGGCTTATGTGCTATGGGTGCTAGTGCTAGTGCAATACCTTATTCCTTATATGAAGAAATTATGCATGATATTGCACCTTCTAAGGTAGAAGAAATTGATGTTACAATTAAGCTTACCAATAGAGATACTATTTCACCAATTGGGATTGTTAGAGATGTTGAACTTTTGTGTGGGAAAGTTAAATATCATGCTGATTTTCTTGTTCTTGGTTCCCCACAAGATGACTTTTGTCCCATCATATTTGGTAGACCCTTCTTGAATACTGTTAATGCTAAGATTGATTGTGAAAAGGATGTTGTTACTATTGGTTTGGGACATATGTCTCATGAGTTTAATTTTGCTAAGTTTCGTAGACAACCTCATGATAAAGAATTGCCTAGTAAGGATGAAATTGTTGGTCTTGCTTCTATTGCCGTGCCTCCTACTGATCCTTTAGAAAAATATTTGCTAGACCATGAAAATGATATGTTTATGAATGAAAGAAGGGACATAGATGAAGTATTCTTTAAACAGGGTCCTATTTTGAAACACAACTTGTCTGTTGAAATCCTAGGGGATCCTCCACCACCCAAGGGTGATCCCATGTTTGAGCTTAAACCATTACCTGATACTCTTAAATATGCTTATCTTGATGAAAAGAAGATATATCATGTTATTATTAGTGCTAACCTTTCAGAGTAGGAAGAGGAAAGATTATTGAAAACTCTGAAGAAGCACTATGCTGCTATTGGATATACTCTTGATGATCTTAAGGGCATTAGTCCCACTCTATGCCAACACAAAATAAAATTGGAGGAAGACGCCAAACCAGCTATTGATCACCAACGACGGTTAAATCCTAAGATGAAAGAAGTGGTAAGAAAGGAAATACTAAAGCTCCTCGAGGTAGGTATAATTTATCCCATTGCTGATAGTCAGTGGGTAAGTCCTGTCCATTGTGTCCCTAAGAAGGGAGGTATTACTATCGTTCCTAATGATAAAGATGAATTGATCCTGCAAAGAATTATTACAGGTTATAGGATGGTAATTGATTTCTGTAAGTTAAATAAAGCTACTAAAAAGATCATTACCCTTTACCTTTTATTGACCAGATGCTAGAAAGATTATCCAAACATACACATTTTTGCTTTCTAGATGGTTACTCTTGTTTTGATCGACCTTATTCACCCCGATCCGGGTTGTTGCGAGTTGGCGGAGCCATCCTGAGGAAGATGACATCCGTTAGAACCACCATTGACATGATAGATAAGTAGAATCAAAGGCTAGAAATTGCAACATATAGTGTTCACAATAAACATTCGAACAAGGATGAACGAATGAATTCCCAAAGCTAACATCACACGTCCATTAAGGTGAGAAGCCACTTGATAAGAGATTGATGAAAGAAAAACCAAGGTACGATTGGAACAAATAAGTGGTAAGGATTACCCAATCACAAACCAAATATCTGCGGGAAGAAATGCTAGAGCTACTTGAATCCCACCTATAAACTCCCGAAACTTTCTGGTTATGCAATCAGGTGTTGGGGATACAGGGGAAGCAATATATCTCACCCAAACTAACAATCCCTACATCCAGCTATATCCATCCGTCAACACATAACCAAGAAACCTTCGGAAATCGTGTACCTCAACCTTCGAAAAACCATCCGTTATACGAGTTATGGCAATACTCCCGAACTCCCCAGTACTGGGTGACATCGAGGTTATCTCACCAACAACTGCATAAAAGAGATTTTCGATGTCAGCAAAACTTAGGTATTCCAGAACTGCAACGATAAAATTGTGACGACAACAGCTATATGCTATTTGCTAGGTGTAGGCTATTATTATGGTGCTGCTAGAAGGAGGGCGCGAGAGGGCCGGCGGGGGCCTTTTGCCCACGGCCGAGCAAGAGGGAAGGGATTTTCTTCTTCATTCTTGCTTGATCAGATTGATACATCTCCTCTTTTTATATAGAGAGGTTTACTTGACTCCCAAGCAAGGCTTACTTGACCCCTAAGCAAGCGACTCTTATCGCTAACTAACCCTAAGACTAACGGGCTATACCGCCAGTCCAGGCCCATTACGTACTCTAACACTACACCCCACCTGGACATGCAGCTTGCCCTCGAGCTGCAGCCTAACCAACTTATAACCATGACTCGACGCAACACCAACCTAACACCTAAAACAAGCCTTTTACATCTCGGCTTGTTTTATGACTCTCAACCTGAAATGGACTAGGACGCTTTATTTTGAACCCCTCAACAAAAATTGGACACCATTCACACGTCGGACGTGCACGTGTACAGCCACCTGGATCCCATGGACACCACCTGGACCAAAGGAGTGCATGTGTATGGCCACCTGGAAGTGGTCGCAAGAGCGACCAGTAGAGGCGCCCTCGCGGCGGCCGGCGGCGGAAAGCAGTGGTGCTACAAG
The DNA here is from genome assembly GCA_963921465.1 of Triticum timopheevii. NCBI lineage: Eukaryota > Viridiplantae > Streptophyta > Magnoliopsida > Poales > Poaceae > Triticum > Triticum timopheevii. Next base: position 380,657,935 of record OY997272.1, on the reverse strand, counting down.
GTGCGTGTAACGCCCCGAGACCGACGCTCCAGAAGACTTCCAGCTATTCCGAGTTTTGTCGTGTGATTTGTTTTGTTTGTGCATTCATCATGCCATCTCTTGCATTGCATCATGTCATCATGCCATCATATCATTAATTTTTAAAACTCACCTAAATAAATTGCATAGATCGTTGATCTATTTAAATCGAGGGATATTCACATGGTGATTTCTCTTTAAAACATATTCAAAGTCTCCTACTATTATTAGGGAGCTATAATAAAATTATTCCGTTTATTTGGAATTAACCATAACCCACTTGCAAAATATCCCATGCCGTTGTTATCTCAATTCTTGGTCTCCAACCTTGCCCATAATTTCTTTCATCATTTTCCGGAGCTCCACCAAAAATCCGAACATTTTTGGACCTTCCAAACTCCCACTTCCTATTTAAACTCTTTTGAATGTATTTCAAATGAGGTTGTATTCACTCCCTTCGACACGTATCTTTGCAATTTTTCTAGATCAAGACCTTTTCGATGAGCCCAAGAAAATTAACTCCTTTCCCAAATTGCTTCTCTAACATCTTGTTTTCTCTCCTTTTCTTTCCTTCTATTATTTCTCTTCTACTTTTGGAAGAGAGAGCAACCCACCAACTCTAGCCCGCAGCCTAGACCGGCCCGTTCCATAGGCCCAGCCGCGCCCTGCCTCTAACCCTAGCCCGACCCCCTGCTCGATACCTATCCCTCTCGTTCCCTTTGCCCGCCGCCACACACACACACACATCGAGCCAGGGAGAGGAGCTCCCTGCGCCCGATCCCCTCGCCTCCCTCCTCCTCGATCCGGCCGGAAACCACCGTCGTCGCGCCTCTTCGCCTCCGCGCTATCAATCCCGTGATCCGGCGCCCCCAGCCTCGTCAGCGCCCGTGCCTCCTCCTCCCTCCGTTCGGCCTCAACCTCTAGGCCATCTCCGCTGTGACCCGTCCGGCCACTGCCCGCTCCGGTGACCCATCGCCACTCGCCGCCGTCGGCGACCACCAGGAGGGCCACCCCGCGCATGCCCGAGCGCCATCTCCTCTGCGGACCTTCCCCTCAGGCCACGCCTCTGCTCCGTCCCGCCTCCCGTTTCGGTTGCCCGCTGATGCCCTGCCTCGCGGTTCCGCTCCGCCATCTGCTGATGCCGGCGAGCAGGATCTCTATGTCAAGCTCCTCTGCCTCGGCCTAACGGCTGCCCTCGCTCGTTAACTGCCAGGACTCCTTCTCCGTCCTTCACGCGCGAAACCTGCCTCTCCAAGCCCCTGCATCACGCTGCTGTTTCCTCTCCTTCAACCCGCGTCGCCTCTGCCAGCCCTGTGCTGCTGCTTGCATCCGCCAAGCTCCTCTGCCCCATTTCGCCTCGGCCTTGACCCAGGAGGATGAGCAGCGTTGCTGCCTGCTCGATCCGCCTGCACGCGCGCCTCGCGTGTTGACCGCGACCAGCTCCATGCCCGAGAGAGCATGCTCCTGTTCCCGATGCCCAGCACCGCCCAAGTTGTCGCCTCTGCGCACCATGTAGTGTCACCGTGGACGCATGCACCCCCGGATCAGAACCTCGAGCACCAAGCACACCACCGGCAAGACCCGGACTCCGAACGCCAAGTACAACTACGAACCCGAAGACCTCGGATGCTTCAAGTACCTCTACCCGAACGTCTACGACCCGTGAACAACTACCGTCGCCAAGATCGCGAGTACCTCTACCGAAACGTGAACAACTACTTCCCACGACAACCCGTGAACGACTACTTCCACTACGAACTCGATCCGCCCGAAATGCACGCTTCGAAGGTATAACGCCGAGACGATGCCCGTGAACGAATGCATGTTGTATGAGATGAACCGTATGTTTGCATCGTGCCCGTTTGTTTCGTGCACGTTCCTCCTCGTTTGCCATGCTGTCGACCCGTGGGAACCCGGTAACTGGGAGCACCCCACCATCTTGCATGACTCGCTCACGCTCACTTCCTTTTGCACCGATATCTCCGTGAGTTATCGGATCATCGATATGTTGCCGTGGCACCATTTCCGTTTCACCGCCGTGGCACCCTTTTCCTTCCGCCATGGCGACAAATGCTTCATAACATGCTCATGTCAACGTTTTCATAAAATTGCACAAAACTTGCATATGTCATCCGCATCATGATAATAACAATTAAAATGTTTAAAATTGTTGTTGCATTAAATTGCTACATAACATGGGGATTTTCCGGAATTGTTGTTTGTGTTTCCGGCCTCATTTAAACTTGCCTAAATAGTTAGTTTATTTATGCTTCACCTCTTGCCATGTTTAACCATAGTTAATATTGTTGTGTACCTAAACGAGAGCGAACTAAATGATTGAAATGTGGGGTTTCGTTGCATATTGAGCTCCACTTAATTTGTAGTATTATTTGTTGCACTTTGCCATGCCATGCCTCTTTAAACCGGACATGCATCATACTTGTTTGTGCATCATGACATGTTTATGCTTGTGTGTTTACCATGTTGTTTGTTTTTTTCCGGTTTGCTTCTCTCGTTAGCTTCGGTTTCATTCCGGAGTTGTGAGGATTCGTGCGACTACGTGCGTTTGTCTTCTTCATGGACTTGTTCTTCTTCCTAGTGGAATCACAGGCAAGATGACCATTACCCTCGATATCACTTCTATCTTTGCTTGCTAGTTTGCTTCGTTCTATCGCTATGCTGCGTTACCTATCACTTGATTACCATGCCTCCCATGTTGCCATGTCAGCCTCTAACCTTTTCACCCTTCCTAGCAAACCATTGCTTGGCTATGTTACCGCTTTGCTCAGCCCCTCTTATAGCGTTGCTAGTTGCAGGTGAAGTTGAAGATTGCTCCATGTTGGACTGGATTATGTTGGGATATCACAATATCTCTTATTTATTTAATGCATCTATATACTTGGTAAAGGGTGGAAGGCTCGGCCTTATGCCTGGTGTTTTGTTCCACTCTTGCCGCCCTAGTTTCCGTCATACCGGTGTTATGTTCCTTGATTTTGCGTTCCTTACGCGGTTGGGTGATTTATGGGACCCCCTTGACAGTTCGCTTTGAATAAAACTCCTCCAGCAAGGCCCAACCTTGGTTTTAACATTTGCCACCTAAGCCTTTTTCCCTTGGGTTCTGCAGACTCAAGGGTCATCTTTATTTTACCCCCGGGCCAGTGCTCCTTCGAGTGTTGGTCCAAACTAGAGCACCGTGCGGGACCATTCCTTGGCAACTTGGATTACATCAGTACCTGTACGCTTAGCTTATCCGGTGTGCCCTGAGAACGAGATATGTGCAGCTCCTATCGGGATTTGTCGGCACAGCGGGTGGTCTTGCTGGTCTTGTTTTACCATTGTCGAAATGTCTTGTAAACCGGGATTCCGAGACTGATCGGGTCTTCCTGGGAGAAGGAATATCCTTCGTTGACCGTGAGAGCTTGTGATGGGCTAAGTTGGGACACCCCTATAGGGTATAAACTTTCGAGAGCCGTGCCCACGGTTATGTGGCAGATGGGAATTTGTTAATATCCGGTTGTAGAGAACTTGACACTTGACTTAACTAAAACGCATCAACCGCATGTGTAGCCGTGATGGTCTCTTTTCGGCGGAGTCCGGGAAGTGAACACGGTTTTGGGTTATGTTTGACGTAAGTAGGAGTTCAGGATCACTTCTTGATCATTGCTAGCTTCACGACCATTCCTTTGCTTCTCGTCTCGCTCTTATTTGCGTATGTTAGCCACCATATCATGCTTAGTCGCTGCTGCAACCTCACCACTTATCCATTCCTTACCCATAAGCTTAAATAGTCTTGATCTCGCGGGTTTTGAGATTGTTGAGTCCTCGTGACTCACCAGATACTATCACAACAGTTGCAGGTGCCGATGATACCAGTGCAGAGGATGCAACCTAGCTCAGATGGGAGCTCAACGAAGATCTTAGTTGTTGCTATGTGTTGTTTCTTGTTGATCAGTAGTGGAGCCCAGTTGGGACGATCGGGGATCTAGCAGTTGGGTTATCTTCTTTTCTTTTTGCTTCGTCTGTAGTCGGACTATGTGTGTACTCTGAATGATGTATGATTTATTTAAGTATTTGTGTGAAGTGGCGATTGTAAGCCAACTCTTTATCCCAGTCTTGTTCATTACATGGGATTGTGTAAAGATGACCCTTCTTGCGACAAAACCACAATGCGATTATGCCTCTAAGTCGTGCTTCGACACGTGGGAGATATAGCCGCATCGTGGGCGTTACAGTGCGCTCCTGTCGGTGACACCTTGCCTTCTCCTTGCCGGACGGCTGTTGGTCCACACCGCACAAGAAAGAGTGGTGGGCTTGCAATGGAGAATGACGAGGAGGGGTGCGCCCCCCAACCGCCGATGTCACAGACTTTAAGGTCGCTGCCCGCGGGGAAAACAGCATGCCCGCCGCCCGTGGGGGAAACCGCATGCCCAAGATCCCTGACGCAGCGAACGAGATCGAGGTCCTTTGCGCAGCGAAGGGCAACTTGGAGGAGCGGCAGCTGCAAACCACGCATCTCCCGCACACGCCGACGCGCTAGGAGGCCGCGCGCAGTAGCCTGCAGTCTCACCGCCGCCGACACATGGCGGGTAGCGATCCAAGACGGAAGCGCTAACAGCGACGGCGGGGACTTGATCTGCTGGATGTGGACACCCTGGGATGGCGGCGGCGCTGATGGGAACGAAGTCGTCGCACTCCCGTCGTAGGGCATCCCGTACTAGGCGGCCGAGCTGACTGGCGGTAGCTGCTGCAGCTACAACGACTGCTGCCCCGGAGTGCCGGGTGCGGCGGAGGCCGCCAGGAGCGGCGGCTGCCACTGCAGCCAGGGGTGGGGCGGTGGTGGCGATGGATGGCAGCAGCTACAGCAGCCCGGCGAGCGCGGCGCAGGCCGCCTAGTGCGGCGGCTGCCACAACAGCCACGGCGGCGCGAGGGCGGCGATGGACGGCGCAGCCTGGTGCGGCCCGTAGGATCCGGCCAAGAACATACGGATCTCCTGGACCGCTTGGATTAGGTCCCGCAGCACCCCGGACACGTCCTCCCAGGTGAGGACGGCGGGAGCGGGCGCGACAGAGGATCCCGGCGCAGGCAGGAGCAGGGCGACGGTCGTGGTGGTTGCTGGAGGCGACAAGGTGACCGGCAGCGGAAGAGATAGGCTTGGCGGCGATGAAGACATGATCGAAGCGAAGCTAGCTGATACCAAATTGTTATGGTGCTGCTAGAAGGAGGGCGCGAGAGGGCCGGCCGGGGGCCTTTTGCCCATGGCCGGGCAAGAGGGAAGGGATTTCCTTCTTAATTCTTGCTTGATTAAATTGATACATCTTCTCTCTTTATATAAAGAGGTTTACTTGACTCCCAAGCAAGGCTTACTTGACCCCTAAGCAAGCGACATTTATCTCTAATTAACCCTAAGACTAACGGGCTGTACCGCCAGCCCCGGCCCATTACGAGCCCAGGCCCATTACGTACTCTAACAGCTAGGTTGGCCATATATTTAGTTATTTACACATGTATATAGGATTCTTTTATCTCGCCAAAAAAAGTATATAAGATTCTTTTGTGGTGGTTCTGTATGTATAATTCTTTGCATCAAGGTATCTGTACCATGATAATTTGAAGAAATAAAGAGATTACGTGTGTATTTTATATGTGTTCGATCCGCAAGTTGTAGTACTCCGATCAACTATACTGTAGTGCAAGTTAAATTTCCCTAAAAAAAACTATACAAGTTAAATACTCAAAAAAAAGCTATGCAGGTTAAATCCTTGGATGTGGTACTTCTTTGCTTGTTCAGGAAATATACTGGAAATGGTGAAGACTAGAGGGTGACGCGCGCTTTGCGGCGCCATTCTTCACTCATGAGTTATGCATGTCTTTCTTTTTATACGGGTTATTATGACGGTGTTTCTTCGTTGGCGTAAAGATGGGGAAATTGGATGGCTTTTAATTACGTTGGTGGTGGCGCCCGCCTTCGTCGCTCTGAATGTTCTTTTTCATTGTTTTGGAAGTGTCTTTCTTTCTACAGGAATCACATTCTACTAATAAGAGAATGCTTGCAACCACACAATATAGAAAAAATTTGAAATATCAGTGGTACAGTTTCTTCCAAACAATTCTGAATTCATGCCGATATGTTGCATGCATCAGGCAAAGATTCAGCACCCAAAACATCAGCTAATAGCAGTCTTTGGTAATATCTTCAAAATATAATATCCCAGCAGATCTCATAATAGCAACTTTATACCTCTAGAAAGACCACATATTATCAACGATAACTAATAATGTAAATGTGAATACCAATGTAAGCATCCTGCAACTCCCTACGCAACCGTTGCCAGTCAATGACTCGATGCTGGAGATGGCCCATGTCGCCGGTCGCCGGTCATGGACTCGTCGCTGGAGACGAAGAGAGAGATTAAGAATACCATAGACAATTTATCAAACACCTAGCAGACACATATGGGATGATAGCACGTCCAATCAAAATTTCAAGAGCAAAAATTGAATGAATCCAAGAGGGAAGAGAAGGTGCAAGGCTCACCAGGTCGGCGACACAGGGCAAGAAGCAGGCGCAGGCTATATACCCCCTTGGGTCCATCCATGGATGGATATCTGGCAATGGCATAAATAAGGCGCGCCTCCACGACAGTATGACACAACTCTCCTCCATATCACCAAACGAACTGCAACCCAAAAAGATGGCGATCGAATGAAACAACGTCTGGTCTCTACAGTCAACCTGATTTGTTCACTGCAGCCAGTAGCCGCTGAACCCAAAGTTTTTGGTTCGATGCTTTTGATTTTTGAAACTTTGAATTGCAGTCCAAGCTAGCCAATGCTGACTTCCGGATGTGCCTGCAACAGCGGTAGATCGGACTCGTCCGTTCGGTGCGTGTCGTGCCACCAATCAGCACCAAAGACTGTGCACCTTGCTTATGCCTCCGTCGTGCGATGCATGCCGCTCGGCTGTCTGTCCCGTCGTACTCCCTCGCCCCGACATGACCAATTGAGCAACACGAGACACTACCCCGTACGTCGCCTACCGGGGCGACGCCACCACCATATTTCACCTCACCACCAAGGCCGAGCATGCGCACATGCACGCATGAACTCCAACCAACGCACAGAGCTATCCTAGCCGACATGGCCTACGCTGACTCGCCCCCGCCGTCGTGGGTCATCCTGGGCAGCGTGCCGCTGGTGCACTCGCTTGCCACCGCTGCCGACGACCTCCCTCCGGTCCAGGCGCCGTCCACTTCTTACTTGCACTGCCGGCGCCTCGCGCTCCTCACCACCCTCGCGCATCTTCCCATCCCGCCACAGCGACAGCTTCATCTCCGGCCTCACTCCTCTGCTAGCCTTCTCCTCCTCCACGCCGACAAGGCCGCGCCAAATCACTACCATCATCGACACCCCCGACCACCAGCAGCTCGGCTGGCGCCATCGTCGTGGGCTGCTTCGGGCTCCACGCCGCCATCGGCTCCGCCCTGCCGCTCCCCATGCTCGAGCTCATCACCCACCCACCCGAGCGACCTCAACCTCGGCCTCCTCGCCTCCCCTGACGGCAAGCCCAAGATGGTTGTCGAGCTCCAGCTATCCCTGATGGTTTGGTCTGCTCCTCAGAAACTCTCTCTCTCTCTCTCTCTCTCTCTCTCTCTCTCTCTCTCTCTCTCTCTCTCTCTCTTCTCTCTCTCTCTCTCTCTGTCTGCAACTAACGCTAGGTGGCGCGAGGCCATCAGCCCTCTGCAACCGACTGAGGGGAAAGAAGTTTGATCAGAGGGAGAACGTCGGTTGCAGTGAATCCACACCGAGACCTGACACTTATACGGGGTCTATGATGGAAAAAATCACCAGATCGCTCCCGGGCCTTCAATTCCTGGGAGCTTAGTAACTGTAGGGATTAATTTGGCGTGGGTTCTTCTTCCAGTGTAGATTAATTTAGTTGTCCAGGCTGATCCATTTCAGACTTTCAGCTGCATGGCATCACAGACAGGCTGAGCAAGTTGTTCAGCTAGCGACCCCTCTCTCTCTCTTTTTTTTTTGAGGTAATAGCACCCAGGTACCCTAACTTGCACAGAATGTGACAATTTAGTCCCAAACTTGCAAAACTTGACTCCACCATACCCCAACTTGCACCTCATGTGATGATTTAGTCCCGGGCCAATCACAGCTCGCCAATTGGCAGCCAGGTGGCTAGACCGGTCAGCACACGCACTTTTGCACAAAACCCCCTGTTGTTTCCTCTAATGAACCCGCACTCACCTCCACCTGAATTAAATCTGTGCACAAAAGGTTAGTTGATAGTGGAAGGAGGTATCTTGCTTGTGCACAAAAAGTTAGTAGATCTACAGTTAAATCCAAACTTGCAATGCATTTTCAGTTAAGAGCATCTAGTTTGTGAACTTAACTGAATCTTTGAGTTAACAACATCTTGTTTGTGAACTTAACTGAATTTAAATGAACAAACTGAACTTAACTGAATTTAAATGAAATAACAAAACTTAACTGAATTTAAATGGAATAACTGAACTTTTCTGAATTTAAATTCAGTTAAGTGAACTTAGCTGAATTCAAATGAACTAACTGAACTTAACTAGATTTAAATTCAGTTAAGTTAACTTAACTGAATTTAAATGAATTTAACTGAATCAATACTGCTCCAAGCTTTTTCATTTATCTAAAGTTGTTTTCTTTCTTATTTGATAGGAAATACCTAAATGCAACTTTGTGGAGTGGACTGACCCTGAATGGCCTGCCACTCTGAAGATGAGTTTAGCTAGGATTTGGGGCATGTATGATGATGAGAACAAGCTAAGGCTCAGGGAAAATGTAGTTAATGCTGAGGAAAATTTAAGGGTTGTGAAAGAGAAGGAAAAGATGGAAAAAGATCTGAGGTTTTTTAAAGTAGATTTTGCTAAGATGGTGGCTGACAAGGAGCAGGCAATTACATAATTGGGCAGCAAGACTTGCTCTTTCTGACCTAAAGCAAGAGCTTGAGAAGAAGAAGTTGTCTGATAAATCTACCACTGGCATTCATCAGATTGTGAGGGCTAAGGCAGACAAAGAGAGGGATGAGATGGAGCAACAGATGGACAAAATGAAGGAAGAGATGGAGAAAATGAAGGAAGAGATGGACAAAGTGGTGTCACAGAGGGATGACCTGAAGAAGGAGGAGAAGAAACTAGAGTACATGATTGGTGATTTATTCAGGCACAAGGAGGAGACCAAGAGCAAGATAAGGAGGGTGAAGGAGATCTTAGATGAATTTGAGTAATTCATTGTTGTTGTAATGCTGCCTTGAGTTGGAGCTATTAATTAGTTGTACTGAATTTGTTGGTGTAATGTCAGTATTATGTAATGCACTGAATTTGTATGACTGCTTTTAGTTAACTAAATCTATATGACTGCTTTTAGTGTTACTAGTTATCTGAATGTCTCCAGATAAGTGCAATTTTTACAGTGTCAATTAACTTAGTTTGTAGTTAACTGAAGTTCAGTTATTTGAAGATCCAGTTAACTGAATTTAAATGAGATATTTTTAGTTAACTACAAATTGAGTTATCTGAATCTTCAGTTAACTGAATTTAAATGAGCTATCTTCAGTTAAATACAAATTGAGTTATCTGAAGATTCAGTTAAATGAATTTAAATGAGAAATCTTCAGTTAACTACAAATTGAGTTATCTGAATCTTCAGTTAACTCAATTTAAATCAGATATCTTTAGTTAACTACAATTTCAGTTAACTGAATCTTCAGTCAACTGAATTTAAATGAGTTATATTCAGTTTAAAAAAATTCAGTGCACTGAGGTTTTATGAATTTAAATGTTAACTGCCAATTGAATATCTAGTACTTGTATACAGAACTGCAAAATAGTACCACATATAGGCCTAACATAGAGTAACCAAAATATAATCACTGTTGTTGCTTATGTGCTCTGCTTATATAGAGCACACCTAACATAAACTAACCAAAATATAACCATTGTTGTTGCTCAGTTAACTGAACTCTTTCAGTGCAATACAACGTATAGGCCTACAGAAGTTTGGCATCCTAAGTTATGCTGCTAAGTGGAACACCATGGCAACATAGTACCAGATGACAGCAACAATGGAAATAAAACAACACTGTAACAGAGCATCGTAACTGAATTTTTGACAGTGTTAAAAGTTAACTTAACAGAACATTTGTAACAACAGCAGCACCAGCAAATCAAAGCAGCATAACAATATAGGCATTGCAAAGCAGCATGACAATATAGGCATATTGTAAAGCAGCATAACTATATAGATAGCATCCATGATAACAACTTAAGTGCCTAACCATTGCAGCAAAGTTCAGACAATATAGCAGCAGTGTAACCATAGCATTCCACATTACAATTAACTTATGTGCTCTACTAATATAGAGCACACCTACCTTGACTAAGCCAAAATATCAATAACTTATATGCTGAAATTCTGCTAGTCAGCATACCTAACTACTACTGCATCATCTTCTTATTCAGCATGTCCAGCATCTTCAGTGCTTCATGTGCTTCAGGCGCTCTGAGCGGCGCATCTCACCTCCAAACGGCCTCTTATTCGTCTTCTCCGACTCCTGTGCTGCCACCACCACCTTCTCCTCTTCTGCGTCAGCCACCACCTCCAGCTTGACGATGTCAGGCACATCTGGGAGCACCTCCATGTCAATCGGGAGGTCACTGTCGCCCTCCCTGGCGTTGTGGACTGGCGCGAGCATTTGGATCTCGTCCTCCTCCTCCTCTTCTTTGTCGTCTGACAGGACAACGATCGACACCTCGACATCGTCAGACAAGGCATACGAGTCAGAGGAGTCTGAATCCCCTCTGTAGCCCGAGTCATTGTAGGAGTCCACCTTGCAGTACTCCGAGTCGGACGACAGAGAGACGTCGTCGTCCTCGATGTGGACGAGGGCCGCCGGCGCAGGCAGGGCTAGAACCACATCGTGGACGCGCTGCATCCTCGACCACACGTGCGTCGGATCCGGCTGCGGCTGCGGCATGGTGGCGGACCTGTACATCCACCAACGCGCGCGCTGCCTCGGATCGTCGGAGCGCGTCTCCGCCATTGCGAAGTGGAGGATGTTGGCCGGAGGGTTACTTGGGCCGTCCACGAGAGCGCGCCTCTTCTCGTCGTCGGTCATCGCATCGATGAGGCCCCGCGCATGGTTCCTAAGCATGTCGATGCTGGGGAACCACCGGCATATCTCCTGGAGCTCCGCGCGCAACACCTCGTCGTCGCCTGCCAGCTCGTCGACCATCCTCTACCATGCAGGGTGGTTGTCCATGGCATCGGCGGCGGCGTCGAGATGACCGGCGAGGTTTTTCTTGTGGTGGAGTGGGTGGTGGGGAGCATAGAGCCCGAGGCGTCGTGAAACGGAAGTGGTGAGTGGGGGCGGTGGGTGGTAAGTGGTGGCCTCTTAATAGGAGTGGAAGAGCGAACGACACCGCTCTGATTAGCACGTACAGTTTATATCAGTATAACAACTGTGGCAATGAGTATCTACCGAGATCACTAGTGTTCGCACACGAACACGTCAACGTGTACCTCCAACGCCAAGGGTGATGCACCGCAGCTCACGTCGAAGGAGACCCGTCCGGAAGCGCGGTACGCAGGCAATCTGGCAGATGCTTTAGAGGACCCGAAAGCCCACACGCCCGGGAGGGACCCCGTCAGGGCGCGCGGCGGCTATGGGCTGCCCTAGGTCGGCCTGACCGCCCCCAGGGCCTCGAGGTTCGCCGCCCTGCAATGAAGAAGAACAGACGAAGAACGAGGAAGAAGAAGAACTAGGGTTAAGGAGAAAAGATAAAAGATAAAAAGTGGTAGATGAATTGATCGATTGTGTGTTGTTCAATCGGCCGTCACCCCTCAGGTATATAAGAGGCGGCTGGACTTCCCGTGCAAGGAAAAGGCTTGGATTCACGTCCAAAACCCTAGTCAAATTCGGATTGGTTTTGTCCGAACTTTCCAAAACTGTTCGGTTTAAACTGGCTGCACCTTGCGGGTCTTTTTTGTGGTGGTAAACGATCTCGGATGGAAACGAGCCCAAAAGCAATCTTGACCGTTTCAACGATATGAACAACTTTTATGTTGAATGTTTTTTGATCAGAGGTTATCTTGAGGGTCAAATCGGTCGCGCAAAACAGGCTATCCCTCACGCTACCCATCAGACACGGTGTCTGGTGGGGCGCGCCAGTTTTTGCCTCTGACAGGGCTGTATTCCGATGGCTCTATCTTTTGCATACGAACTCGGATTGGAACGATTTTTATATCAAAATCGATCGTTTCGACGAGACGAAGACAATCCGTGTAGATAATTTTTCCATTTGAGGTGGTCTTGGGGGCTCAATCAGCCAAACTGTACTCTGAATATAAGATCTTAGTACTTTGAGCATAGTTTCGGCCTTCGAGATGAAATCGGACAGCGATGACCCAAACTTCAAAGATGTTCATATCAACAATGCGGAACTCTTTCATGAAGATCACTTCTCCATTTGAGTCCATCTTAAATAAGTTCATGACCGTGCCAAAATCTGGTGTCAACACATGCCCCCCTGTTTTTCGGCAAAGCTTGTGTGCCGAAAAATAACTTGCACATAGCTTGCTCTAAGGACGATGTCAACACTTCATCAGCCATTTTGCATATGCTTAGGACGATAAGTTTATATCGGCCATTGCTTGTGTGAATATTTCGATGCAAGTTTGGGAGAAACTTTCCCAATTTCAATAACAATCTAGTGATAAGGTTCCATAGATCAAAACCATCCTCCGACCCATATTGTTCACCCTTTCGCTAGGACTTTGCAGATAATCAATAATGAACTTCCTCCAATCCTTACTTCGCCTGCATAAAAATTTCATTAGTGGCCGAAGCGGTGGGCTTCGGTTCGGCCTTACCTATGTTGACAAAACCTAGCATCGGCTATTAATAGAAATACAATACACCATAGTTAACATAGTAGCCATATGCTTGCTGTGTCAACTCTTTCAAATTTTCATGTCTAGATATATGAACAATTTTAAAGCAAACCAAGGTAAATCTTGCATCTAGTCATATCAAAAGATAAACTATAAGTGATTCGTAAAAACATTGATAACCCTTGGACATTTGTTGCACTACTAATAACGAATCACCGGAAGCCTCAATATGTATAGCACCTAAAGCAAGGCAAAGCTCCAATCCGAATAACAATGCATATTCGGCTTTGATCATTGTGCAAAAATATCTTAAGCGGCATGAGGCTTCACAAACTAGCTCCATATGGAGATAAATAAACAACACCAACACTTTGGACATTGCTACAAATTGAACCATCAAAATATAATCTCCATAGTACTAGAGAGACAAAGCTAATATCACTTAACATGTACCTTGTCTCGGTTCCAATTGAACTAAGGACGGTGTTAGAATTCCACACCGGCCATGATCAGATAGTTTCTTAGGACGATAGTTAAGTATCGGCCATTACCATGAGGTTCATGTAGAATTCATCCATTAAAACATGTATAGCCGAAATAAACAAATAAAATAGCAATAAAATATTTCGGCTCCTTTGTCTAGCAACAAAAATGTAACTAACCAAATGTATAGTGATTTGGTAATACTCTGTCATCATATAGAAAATTATGTTGTATCCATGGATCAAAATAAGTCCATGGAGGGTAACTGATCATACCTGTAGATGAATTCCATGGCAAAGGCATCAATGGCATTGTTGAAGAAAATGGATGATGTGCTAACCGAAGATTTTGATGTTGCGATGCACACCTTCGGCTTAATTGTTTGTTGCTTCCATCATTCTCCTTCTTCATTTTTATTGTACTTGTTGCAATTGAAGCATGCACATCGTTTTTGTTTTGATTGATCCTCTTGGGAACCCATGCCATGTTCTTCTTTCTAAGCTCTTGTGCACTAAGATTTTGTAATTCCTTCTTTTGCCAATACGATAAGCCGAGTGAGCACCTCGACTGTGATTTTGTTTCAACCAATGGCAACTCTTTCTAGGCCTTGTGCACCCTCAACTTATTTTCTTCAGATTTGGCACTCTGATTTTTATCAATTGATTGCTTCACTTCTTTGCCTTTTATAGCCAATGTCAACACTTTAATTGGCTCTTTGTTTTTTGAGATCAAATCTGAAGTAGCACACTTACGACCATCTCTTTTCACGCGGTAAACTTGCTTTACCATCTCTTTCTTCTTCCTTGAGCTCTGGACCGATTCCTTATGATTGAAACGGTCTTTGATACGTGATTGTTCAAATGTTGATCTTCTTGGAGCTGCATAGTATTGGTGAGATGTTCTAGAATAAGATGGAGAATGTGCCCTTGTACCATACCTGTCCCATGATGAATATGTATCTATATGAGGATAGGGAGGCATCCACGGCATTGGCATTGGCGGCCCAAAATAAGGATATGAATATGTTGCATTAAAATTATCACTTTGCCAATACCAATCCTCATATTTGCGCCTTGGGGGTGATCTTGGTTTCTTTGCATGATTTGGCCGATAAGCATTCTTCTCTTCACTCATCTTTTGATATTTATCCAATAGTTCAGCAAAGGTGATTTTTGATCTCTTGCACTTGCGCTTATTTCGGCCTTTGTTTTCTTTTGGTTTGCTTTCATCGATCATTGGATTTGCTTGCTGCCCCCCAGTCCTTGGCGTCTCCATTGTAGCTTCGATGGAATTTTCGCCCTCAAGATTATGTTCATTATGCTCTTCAACAACTTCTTTACTTGAAACCTTGATCCCATCACCTGCAGTTTTTACATTCTCTTTAAATGGATCGGCTTGAAGCAGCCAATGCAAAAACCTTTTGCCATCGGGACCAATCGGAATAGACTGGTCATCTCTTGGTGTTTCAACAAACTTCAATCGTCCTTTTTCAATGGCCGATTTAACTATTTGCCGAAACATGTTGCAATCCTCAAAATTATGTTTGGACGAATCATGAAACTTACAATACATTCGTCCTTGGATTGATGGCTTAACATGGTGATCGAGAATTGTAATGTAATTATTTTTCAGCAACAAATCAAATATTTGATCACACATGCTTAAATTGAAGGTATACTTCTTGTTTTCTAGCCGATCTTGCTGTTTGAACGGCTTTGGAGATAAGTAAACGAATGGTTCAGATTTGGAATCTCCCCATTCGGCTATGCATTGTGTTTTCCACTCTATCTCTGATGTCTTTGGATAAGATATTGTATTAGCATCGGTTTTCTCAATAGAATTTAACCTTGGCTTTAAATTTCTGAAACAAAGATATTTAGAACATACATGTCTCAGTTGAGACCAAGTGCAAGCCAAGTACGAAATAAGCAAAGCTACCCAACTAGATATGAACTTCAGATAAAGCAACGGGGAAAGCTTTGGCTGTAACAATAAGTCATTATCGGTCTTTATAAATGGCGCAATGGTTTGACCGATATGTTCCATAACAATTTTATTGCTAACAAGTAAATTACCCCTCTTCATTGGTCTTTCAAAATTACTTATGAGAATATTTTTTATAGATGCATCAATAATGAAGTTGTGACCAAATCTGAAAATAGGTGAATTACTCGCTATGCATACCTCTTCAAATATGTTGGGAGAACATGATGGTGGTGCCATTTGAAGAACATCTTGCTCCGTCTTTGGATGGCTCCCCAACACCTTGTCATCATCTTTTTCTTGAATCCGTGCATCATTGCTTTGAAGATTTTTGTCGGCCAAACTTTGTTCGGCTACTTGTTCTTGTCCTTGAAGCTTGTCAATTTCTACGGCACGGAACTCATAGGGCAGGAAGTAGGTTCCGTTAACTTCAGAAAAATCAAGCACCGTTGTTTTCCTATGCTTGCCATGCCCTTTATCAATAATGCTTGCCTCGTTGGATTTGATGGATTCAAAATATATACTACTTGATTCGGCTTTTTCAACCGAAGCACTTTCATGTTCCGAATCATCCTTCTTTTCATTGATAGTACCAATTGGCAATGCTTCTTTTATCTAAGCCAATTCTTTTTCTATTTGTTTCTGACGGTGAGCGGAAAAATTAGCTTTAAGCTTTTTCTCAATTTCAGCCCACTCCGGATATGATTGCCCCCCAATGCTTTTAGATTCTTTCGGCAATGACACACAGGTGTTGCCGAAATTTTGCAATTGTATAGGGGGTGTATAATATGATGTAGTACTAGGTGAAGGCATATGCAGTGTTGTAAGACCATACTTTTGCTCGCCAATTTTATCAATTGGCAAAGATTCATCTTCTTGCAAAACTCTAGCTTTTATTGCAGCATAATCAGGAAATAGCCCCTTTTCATGTTGTTCAAGGCAAAGAGCACTAATTCTCTTATTTTGGGCTAAACTCTTCAATGCAGCCACCACTACCTCATCTTCTACAATGTTGGGCACAACCGCTCCTGTAAAACTTACATTCATTCGGCTATAACCAGGAAGGTGTGAAGCCGAATTATGAGCATCTACAGTTGTGTATGGTGCCGAAGAATTACTAACATGAGGTGTACCATATGACGGTTGAGAGTAACTGGCCAAATAGCCATTAGTAGCATGGCCAATTCTCTCATTCATTGGCATGGTTGGATTACTATATTGCACATTAGCTGCCGATGAATAAAAGGGTTAAACACTTTCTTGTATGGCATTGGAAATTCTAACTTGGGGTGTTTCAAATTGATTAATCGAACTCATCATGTTGCTCATCGGCATATGAATTTGTGGGGGTGCCGATGCATGGGAGTTGGGATACATATGTTGCATGTTGCTAAATTTATAAGAATTTGAAACATGAAGATTGTTTTGCATCGGCCCTTGCACATAATTAGATGCATGATTGATAAAACTAGGGCTAGCCGATACATTATGCTCAATAGGTGATCTAGCAACAACATATGGATTATTTGCATCTACAAAGGGGAATTGGGTATTCATATTACCTTTGTAGATTGCAGCAACTTGATGACGATCTCTTCGTAGCAAGAACGGGCTGGAGACCGTTCAAAGCTTCGTCCCTAGCGGAGTCGCCAAAAAGTGTGTTCGCACACGAACACGTCAAAGTGTACCTCCAATGCCGAGGGTGATGCACCGCAGCTCACGTCGAAGGAGACCCGTCCGGAAGCGCGGTACGCGGGCAATCCGGCAGATGCTTTTGAGGACCCGAAAGCCCACACGCCCGGGAGGGACCCCGTCGGGGCACGCGGCGGCTATGGCTGCCCTAGGTCGGCCTGACCGCCCCCAGGGCCTCGAGGTTCGCCGCCCTGCAATGAAGAAGAACAGACGAAGAACGAGGAAGAAGAAGAACTAGGGTTAAGGAGAAAAGATAAAAGATAAAAAGTGGTAGATGAATTGATCGATTGTGTGTTGCTCAATCGGCCGTCACCCCTCAGGTATATAAGAGGCGGCTGGACTTCCCGTGCAAGGAAAAGCTTCGATTCACGTCCAAAACCCAAGTCAAATTCGGATGGTTTTGTCCGAACTTTCCAAAACTGTTCGGTTTAAACTGGCTGCACCTTGCGGGTCTTTTTTGTGGTGGTAAACGATCTCGGATGGAAACGAGCCCAAAAGCAATCTTGACCGTTTCGACGATACGAACAACTTTTATATTGAATGTTTCTTGATCAGAGGTTATCTTGAGGGTCAAATCAGTCGCGCAAAACAGGCTATCCCTCGCACTACCCATCAGACAGGGTGTCTGGTGGGGCGCGCCAGTTTTTGCCTCTGACAAGGCTGTATTCCGATGGCTCTAACTTTTGCATACGTACTCGGATTTGAACGATTTTTATATCAAAATCGATCGTTTCGACGAGACGAAGACAATCCGTGTAGATAATTTTTCCATTTGAGGTGGTCTTGGGGGCTCAATCAGCCAAACTGTACTCTGAATATAAGATCTTAGTACTTTGAGCATAGTTTCGGCCTTCGAGATGAAATCGGACAGCGACGACCCAAACTTTAAAGATGTTCATATCAACAATGCGGAACTCTTTCATGAAGATCTCCATTTGAGTCCATCTTAAATAAGTTCTTGACCGTGCCAAAATCTGGTGTCAACAACTAGTACTAGCGTAGTGGCATGGAGCTCAAGCTATCAAACAAAGGGTCCTAGGTTTGATTCCCAGGACAAACATTTTTGTGGGAAAATTATTTTTAATTAACAACAGCAGTATTCACTCCAAAACAGATCAGTATTCAGTTAACAACATCAGTATTCACTCCAAAGCTTTTCTTCAGTTCAAAGCAGCAAAATTCAGTTGACACAACAAAATTCAGCAAAATTTGGTGAACAGCAACATTTAGATATGTTGCAGCATTCAGATATCTTCCAACATTCAGATATCTTCCAACATTCAGTTAACTCCTAATTATAATATTTAATTACAAAAAGGGCATTGTATGCCATGGTTTGCCATCCAAAAATTAGGCAATGTATGCCGCATTTTGCCATCAAAAAAGAGGCAATGTATGCCACAGTTTGACATAACAAAAAAAGGCCAGTTTATGAGTTACATAAGTATAGGCCTTATCAAAAAATGGTGGCTGAGAACTGTCACTAGATCAGGCAGCAGGAAAATCATCAGGAGGAGCATTTAGGTCAGGAATATGACTGGCAATGTCATCTCCAAACATCAGCCACCATGCCCTCTCACCTGCTTGGCCTCCTATTCCTCTCCCTGCATCTGAATTTTCTCCTCTCCATGCATGCACATTACTGCCTCCTCTCCCTCTCCCACCTCCTAGATTTGCTCCTCTCCCTCTCCCAGCTTCTGGATTTGCTCCTCTTCCTCTCCCAGCACCTGCATTTGCTCCTCTCCCTCTCCCAGCACCTGCATTTGCTCCTCTCCCTCTCCCACCACCTGCACTTGCTCCCTCTTCTGACCCTGCATCTGCACTGGCACCTCTTCCTAGAGCTGAGACTGCACTTGCTCCCCTTCCTCTTCTTGCATTTGGATGTACCTCTCCTATGCCTCTCCTTTTCTTTCCTCTTGCAATGTCAGCTACAGTTCTTGCCCTTGTATGCCTAACAATATTCATTTCTGTAGTCATCCTGGGTTGTGGTATTTCAGCCCTAGCAGTAGCAACAAATGAAGAGAGCTCAGGCAGTGGGCCATGGACCCTTAGAGGAGCTCTTCTTGCTCTTTCCCTACTAGCCATGTTAAAAAACATACTGCTTGGTGACTCAATAGGATCCAACCTAGGATCTGGCATGTTTGGAAAGATGTTCTGCAAAGAAAGATGTTCAGATAAGCTCATTTTAGGCAGTTAACCACATTTCATGCAATAGAGCCAACTCTAAAAAATGAGATGCAACTGAAGCATACCTGAAGAAATGTTGGGTCATCATAGTTCTCATCAACAAGCTCTACTCCTTCTGCAATTAGTGTTTCCTGCCATCTGTAGTGCCCTTTCCTGTTGTGGTCAGCTCTGCCACAAATTGAGTAGTGCATTGTCACACCTTTTTTGTTTAAATATCTAACACCATTCTTGCTTCTCTTCTCTTATGGTGTTTTCTTCCTGTTTTTCTTTGGCCTTCCCAACTGTTTAGTGAAAACTGGTGGATATACTTTGTAACGATTCTGTGGCTCCCAATGCTTTGGATCTCTAAGTGGAACCATAGTGTATCCAGATGCTTTCAGATAATTCTCCACAGTGTAGCATTCATGAATCATTGTCTCAGGGTCAATTCTCTCCTCCATGCAGCATGATATACTATGGCCACATGGTACTCCAGATAGCTGCCATCTCCTGCAGTCACAAGTGTGCAAGCACAAGTCAACTGTATAACTAGAATTACCATACTGAACTCTGAATAATTGTTGGCCAGCTTCTGAGACATGGCAATTAGCAGCAGACTCAGTGTTCTTGTCTAGTTTCTTCTTGATCTTTGGTCATATTCTCTGCCCTGCCCACTTCTCTATGGCCTCTCTCTGTTTACTCACTAGCCTTTGCATGATCTTGTAAAAAACGTATTCCAGCATTGACAGCACTGGCATCTCTCTGCCCTCCAGAATGTAGTTGTTAAATACTTCAGAGTTATTGTTCAGCAGAATATCACACTTGGAAAAGACACTAAAAAATGATTTACACCATGTCTTTGAATCAAGTCTTTCAGTCCAGTGGAAGGCAGCTGCACTGTGTCCATCCATTTTCTCACAGTTTTGGCTCCACTTCACCCTGTTTGGTGCTCTTGCAATGACCCACAGATCTTGCTTCAGCAACTCTCCTTTGTGCTTCTTATTGAAATTCTGATAAATATGCCTAACACAAAACCTATGCTCAGCATCTGGCCAGATTTTTTGCACAACATTGATCAAACTTTTCTGCTTGTCACTCATAATAGTGAAAGGAGCAGTATTTGTGATGTTAAGGTCATCTGTCAAAGTAGTGAGAAACCACTCCCAAGAACTTATGCATTCTACTTCTACCCAACCCATTGCAATGGGGAAAATGCAGTCATTAGGATCAATACCTACTGCACTAAGCAACACTCATTTAAACCTATTTTTCATGTGACAACCATTAATTAAAATAATAGGCATGCATCCCTTGAGCCACCCCCTTTTACATGCATCATAAGACCAATATAGAGCTTTCAGACATTTCCTGCCCAGTGGGAAATCTTTGTCTTTAACAAGCTCAGTTGACAGAAGAAATGTAGACCCAGGGTTGGTATTCCTCAATTCATGACCATAGTCCCAAAGCCTACTGAACTGCTCTTCTTCATCACCATGGATCTCCTTAAGTGTTGCAGTTCTTGCCCTAGCTAGCTTCCATCTGTTAGGGGTGACATGAAATTCCTTGGTGATCTTTCTTGAAAATGTACCTAGTGACATCTTCTGGTCATCTCTGAACTCATCTATGAAGTACTTGCACAGGAATTTTGCTGTCAGTGACCTTATCTACCATTTCTTCTGACATATATGTTCTCCATAGTAAGTCTTGATGACAAATCCCCCTGTCATGTTGTCATTGCCAGCATACAGGTACCATGGGCAACCATTTTCACAAACTGCTTCAAGTCTCCTCTTGTCATTCTTTATCTTCTTGATCAGCACTCTGTTTCTAACTGAATATGCAGTCAGTGCATGTCTTAGCTCAACCACATCAGCAAATACCATCCCTACTTTAAACACAGGGGAAATCATGTCCACCTTTGCATTGAATGCTTTAAACTTGTACCTTAGTTCATCTGCTTACTCAGTTGATAGGTTGAGATCTTCATCCTCAAGCAAGTATTCAGGCTCCACATCATCCTCATCCCGATCAGCTTCTTCATCAACATCAAAGTCAATGTTGTCATCATAAAGATCATCATCACCATCATCTATGTCATAGTCACTGTCACTGAAATCAGAATCTGAAACAACTACATCTTCAATAATTGTTTCTCCATCTTCAGCTAGCATGTTGTGCTCAGCACCCTCAATAAGAAAACTCCGTGGGTCTGTTCCAATTGGTGCAATCTCTGACAAGGGATCTTCAGTTAGCATGTTGTGCTCAGCACCCTCAATAAGCAAACTCTGTGGGTCTGTTCCATTTGCTGCAATCTCTGACAAAGGATCTTCTACAAACACTGAAACTAGGCTATGGGAAGGGGATGCACTTGCTGCTGCAAAACTTGTTGTTGCTGTTATCAAAGGTAGGGACAATATGCACACCAAGTCAGACCTGAAGTTGCTGATGAAATCTTTATGGTCAACCATGACTACAAGCATCTTATGCTCAGCACTAGCTCTGATCATAGGCTGCGCATCCTCATCACTGCTAATTCTGATCAAACCATCTGATATTGGTTTATTTGGTTTGTTGAAGTAAATGATGTGCTCACTCACAGGATATCCCAACCAAATCAAGTGTTGTTCAAGGAATGCATAGGAGAAAGTGCCAGAGTCAACATAGTCTAGCACCTCAACAGAAGGGTTCCAGTACTCCAGGTTACTGATTGGGCCACAGAAAATTCCACCATGCTCAAGTTCTAGTGTAAAAAATGGACTGTCCACCCTTTCTCCAGTTGCTGCATCACACACTGTATTCAAAACAAAGATGCATCAGATTTAACATACTTGAACAAAAGCTTAAGGTTCAGTTAACTGAACCTTTCAGTTAACTACAGTAAGCTGAAAGGATTCAGTTAACTACAGTACTTGACAAAATTCTGATAACTACAGTAACTAGAAAAATTCAGTTAACTACAGTAATTGAACATATTCACTAAACTACAGATAATTGAACATATTCAGAGAACTAAATATAAACTAACCATAAATGAAACACGACATTAGCATACTATTAACAAAACCATTCAATTCACTGAAACTTCGCTGCACACACCATTAGCACTACCAAAACTATACTAAATGGTGTATAACAAAATAGCCAAGTTTATAATCTGTACAAAACATCTTCAACAGCAAAAAGGAGTTAATTTTCACAACACAAACTGATGCTTGAGTAGAGTACAAGCTAAAGCAGAACGAAAAGCCAACTACAAAGGCATAAACATCTAATTTGTTTGCCATAAACCCTAGCTATCATGTCGAACCCAAACCTAAGTTCATCGGCCGAAACCCTAGCTCCACTTCGCCATACATGATCCTAAGCAAAAAACACCTCTACACGACCCCGATTCGAGCACAAATGGACGCGATTCAAGCTGCAAACGGCGGGGCGACGAGCTCAGAGCAAAGCAGAGGCGGGGCGACGAGGAGAGGGAGGAAAAGAAAGGAGAGGCGGGGCGACGAGCTCACAATAATCAGGAGGGAAGACACCGAACGGCCAGACGAGATGAGCAGATGTCGGCGTCTCCACGCCACCGGCGAACGGCGGCGACGACGCCTCCGTCGCTGACGTCACCATCGCCCAGCCAGCCCGTGAGCTCTGTCGCCTCGACAACGACCAAGTGAATCCTCTCGAACGGACGCGAGCTGGATTCCGACCGATTTAATTCAGGTGGAGGTGCGTGCGGGTTAAATAGGGAACACGGCAGGGGGTTTTGTGCAAAAGTGCGTGCGCTGACTGGTCCAGCCACCTAGCTGCCAATTGGCGAGCTGCGATTGGTTTGGGACTAAATCATCACATGAGGTGCAAGTTGGGACATGGTGGAGTGAAGTTTTGCGAGTTTGGGACTAAATCATCACATTCTGTGCAAGTTAGGGTACCTGGGTGATATTACTTTTTTTTTTTGAGAAACAGCGACCCCTCATAAAGAAAGAAGAAGTTGTCCAACTAGTGAACGTGGACCTACCCGGACAGGGTCGCACGGCACGGCCCAGTCGGAGCCGACGTCACCCCACACTTAACCCTAGAACAACCCCTCAAAAGAAACAAAACAAAACTTAACCCTAGAACAACCCCTCAAAAAAACAGAAAAAACGAAACTTAACCCTAGAACATCTTCCAGACGCCTCCCTGCTCGCCCTCTCGCTCTCGCGTACTCGGCAGACCAGCGACGGCGACCGCTCTTCACCGCTGCCCCGCTTCTCCTCCCGGGCATCGGCAGATCTGCGCGGGCCACTATCCTCTCCTTCCCGACAGTCCTTCCTAGCCATGGTGAGCCCCCTGTCCTCTCTTTCGTCTAGGTGACCTCCTTCCATGTATACCATCGCCGCAGAATTTGTGCGGCCACTGAGGTCAGGTGAAGTTCCCTTCGAAACCTAGGTTGGTTGGCTGTAGTCTTGTAGATTGGAGGAGTTGGTAGAATCTAAACTCTCGTCTCCTTTTGTTCTTTTCCGCTAATGCACTGCCTGCTGCCGGCTAGTTAGGGTACATCTTCCATGTTTCCAGCTTCTATTATTTCTAAGCATATAATATATAGTTAAAAAAAAGCGCTAGGCGTTAATTGTACGTTTTGCCACAGCATTGCGCTTTTCTGACCAAAACCCACCCTAGAGCCTAGGCATGCCTTTCTTAACTATGAGCATATAGAAAAGTAGGTTATGTATAGCCTTTTAGGTTTTAAGCTGAGAAAAGGGACTATGGGAGGATGTGTCGAGCCGAGCCGAGCCATGGCCTATCCGAAGACGTTGATGATCACCTAGCGCTATTGATTATGTTTCTGCTAAGGTTTGAGTCCGTCCTCGGGTCGGATTCAGATCCTTTTATCCCGTTTGTAATTCCATAGATATGGATGTCTCGACTGCCGAATCCGAATCCTTAGAACAACTCGATTTCGTTGATTCACTGCCCATTTTTCATATAGTCTTTTCTTTCTTTGTAGTTAAGCAATAATGTTTGGTACAAGAAAAGGCGTAGATAATGTGCATTGATTTTGAGTTCGATTCGAAGCAACTAGTTTCCACGTTTCTCCTGTAACCTACTGTTCAGGGGTGGTTGTGTCTGGATCAGCATGTTTAGCGTGTATATATTTTCTTTGGTGATTGGTGGCGACCACGAAAAAATCACTTTCTTCCCCGAGTTCTTGGAACTCAACCCATACCTTCCACAATCGACCGACCCCCGTCACGCCACAACACATCACTCTCGATAACATCGTGCATATATTGGCCGGCCGCCTAACATACCTTTTGGATTATATACGACAGGGCTTGTGAAACAAAGTATACTCACCATTCTTTCAAAA
Source organism: Triticum timopheevii (assembly GCA_963921465.1). Lineage (NCBI taxonomy): Eukaryota > Viridiplantae > Streptophyta > Magnoliopsida > Poales > Poaceae > Triticum > Triticum timopheevii. Next base: position 380,633,315 of record OY997272.1, on the reverse strand, counting down.
ATGGCTAATCTCATGTCGGATACGTGCCAATGCAACATAGCTTAGGAAAGGAGCCTTTGGACTTAAATATAAAGATGGCTGCGGAACAAAGTATTTTGTGTGTGGTGTTTCCCCCCTATATGTGTTTCACCTGAAGTACTTATGTTGTAGTCTTATGGGCAAGGAGACAATCAGGGCATATTATCGAGCAAAGTCAATTTCGGCAAGAAAAAGAAATATCTGATATTTAGGCCCAGTATTAAAGATCAAGTGCTGCTTATTTACTTATTATCCATTTCGCCATCAGTTATGCTTAAACACTTCTTACAAAATGCACATGAAAAGCTTTCCTGCAATTTAGAAGAGCATAGTTATTGGCTTGCACAATATGAGAATTTATCTTTCAAGCAGAACATGTAGTTACCGCCAGGAAGTAATGCCTGCTATCTGAATCATTATTCAAATTTGTCTGTTTCCCCTTTCTTATGAGTTGCCATCATCAATGTGATGTGTAGTCGATCTTAAAGGCATCGTTTGGTGCTGTGAGGAAGCCTGAGGCTGTAGGCAGCTGGCGGCGCATCAACCATCTCCCATGAGGAATCAACAGTGTGGATGAAGGAGAGGAGGCAGCATGGGGAAGAAAGGACGAAGGAGAGAACGCTGTGTTGCGGTACCTATCTGGTTGCTGGCGCTGCTGCTGCTTGCCTGCTCGTGGAGTTAGGGCTAGCGGAAATGGGGACGGGGTGGAGTCGGCTGCATGGAAGAGAATCTTGGGGGAGCCCTAACTTCGTGTCGTGTGCATATGTGTCGTTCTGGTGCTTTAATGGACTGGGCAGTCTACACTGACTCCTTTTTATTCTCTTTATATTTTCTTTCACGAATATGTGCCTTCTTCAATCTTCTGCATTGTTAGACTGCCACCTAGCCTGCGCTTAAGCGGGGTAGGCGATAAGCACTAAGCGGCCATCCAGCAGCTGCCTCGAGGATCTAGCATGTTGTTGGACCTTGATATGAAATTTTTACTCTTTCTCAAACAGAACGAAAGCTATTTGGTGATTGCATGACTAAGTATGTTATCAATACTATTGCTTGTTGCAAGACATCGTGTTGGGTTGCGTTTACTTCACTCTACAACTATTATTACTACCTGACAAGAAGTTTTGTGGATACGATAATTGCATAATATCTTCAACTTAATAACTATCATGGTACCAATCAAACTGTGTAAACAGAGGAACCATACCTCACATGCAATCAATGGGTACTCTAGACAATCTTCACTTTTGTAGTACTGGCTCTGTTAGTACAAGAGTTGCGTCTAGAATAGCGGCTATTTTAGAAACCTATTCAACACTCAGATACGGACAAGTTTATTAACTCTTTATCCCACTTATTTAGCAGCCATTAATATACATTGTTATTCACTGTGGTATTTAACAAAGATTAAGTTCATCCATTGGTAATCTTGGAGCAATTTGTGTGCATTGATATCTGTTTTTGTGCATGTTGTAGGCTGGGAGGCATACCATTATTCTGATGCAACCATCCCAAAACAGGAGCTCCAGGACGTTCATGGATTATAATTCAATTAACCATGCATTGGATGGTACGTGTAGTTTCTTTAAGAAACCTGTGCTGCAACGTTCAATTAGCTAGCCCAGTTAATATTATTAGCACGATCATAGTGATCACCATGTGAACTGGAGATTTTGTGTACTTGCTCTTATGTTTTGCATTTGCAACCTCGTTCGTTTTTTCCTCATTAACAAGCCTTTCCCCTCAGTTTGACTGTGCTAAAAATGACTAGTTTAAAATTTTAATAATGATCAGCCTGTGCCTATCCTATCCTATTATTAGTTGCAGGCACGGTCAATATTTAAGGCTCTATCTGTCTATGCATTAAACTTGTGAGTGCTCGAGTTTTAGGAAACCAAAGATGAACTGGGTAGCTCCTCAGTGGCAGTGTATCAAATTAGAAGTATTCTATTGAGAAGGACCAATGCTTCATGTTCCCTGTTCTATGCTCAACTGCTCTCTACTAAAGTGATGGTTACGTCATATGCCGTAATAGAAAACAAATTCTTTTTTCCCTCCAGAATTGCTTGTTGTTTAATTTTGTTTTGTAAATTCGTTAACTGTTTGCTACCACTCCATGGAAATGGCAGGAATCTGTGGTCTCTATGAAAGAAAAATCAGGGATATCAACCCAATGATCCCGAACATAACCTACGACATCACCGACCTGTACAACTTCATCGACGGCCTAGCTGACATCAGTGCGCTAGTGTGAGTACAAATAACTTTTAAGATCATCAATCGCTATTAGATCGCTGCGGGGCAAAGTTGATTCACATGTTCCTGTCCAGAGTTTAAACATATATCTATGTTTTCTGTTTGCAGCTATGATCACGAAATCCATGCGTTTCTGCCATATGACCGGCAGTGGATAAAGCAGAAGCTGTTTCAGCACCTTAAGAAGCTGGCTCAAAGATAGTGACTGGTGCGTGGTGTTTGGTTCAGTATATCGTCACCGGCAGGCATGTGTGATAATTTGTGTCCGATTAGTCCACCAGAAAGGTTTTTCTTGTACAATGATGAGAATTTCACATGGCATGCTTATATTCTGGGTGTGAAACTCATAGGTTGATGGTGGTTTGCCTCCGGCACCCTATATATGTATGAGATGAACATATATTTGTTGTTTTACAAGTGCCTGTGCGTCAACGAATGCTTCAGGTACCAATCTTGGCAACGTGTCAGGTCCAACCTCATAGTAGGTCGCTATCCTGCAAGGCTGTAAGTTCAGCCATTCAAGAAGAACGTCAAAGTCGTACTCCCTCGTTCAAGATGAACCTGTTGATCCTTGCATTCCAATTGAAAAATACTGTACTCCCTCGTTTTTAAATAGGTCTATAATTTTTGGATAGAGTCAAATGATTAATACTTTGATCAAGCTTGTAGAAAATAATCAACAACTACAATCTTGAACAAATATAATATGAAAAATATATTTTATATTGTACTCCCTCCGTTCCTAAATATTTGTCTTTCTAAAGATTTCAACAAGTGACTACATACGAAGTAAAATGAATGAATCTACATTCTAAAATATGTCTACATACATCTGTATGTTGTAGCCCATTTGAATGTCTAGAAAGACAAATATTTAGAAACGGAGGGAGTATTTATTAATTTGGTATCATAGGTCTTGATAGCTTTTGCTACAGACTTGAACAAACTTTATACCGTTTGACTAAATAAGAAATTTGTAGGCCTTTAAAAAAAATTGTAGACCTTTTCAGAGGGAATAGGACGAGGGGGGGGGGGGGGGGGGGGACTATGAGTCAAAATTTAGCCTATACTAGTATAACGTATGTGCGTTGCTACGGGATGATAGAAATAATTGAAGTTGTATCGGATTAGTAGTAGTATATGACAATCAATGCGCTTACAACAGACGAAGAGAAACTCAAACAAGCAGGCAACACTGCACACTTGCGTAGCTGCAGGGCCATGGGAGCACCGATGCAAGATTTGTAGCGACAAACAGCATGGCCAGAATTTGAAATTTGAAATTTAGGATGACGAAGATTAGGAGGGGCAGCTGGGGGATGCATTTCGGGGAGGAGCCGCGGCAGGAAAATAAGAGTAATCGGCGGATTGACTGGCTGGTTTGTGTCGCGGTAAAACTATATGTATTGTCATGTACTTGTAAAATACTTCCTCATTTGAAACATGAGTGGGCTACATAAGTTCTCATTCAAAACATGCGAGGTGGTCGGTTGCTGGTTTGATCGAGCTATGTAAGTGTAGTCATGTACTCCCTCCATAAACAAATATAAGAGCGTTTAGATCACTACTTTAGTAATCTAAACGCTCTTATATTAGTTTACAGAGGGAGTATGAGATTGAGGGAGATTGGGGTGAAGTGGGGAGTGAACTCTTCTCTTCCAAACGAGAGGGGCCTGCTGGGTTCTAAATAGAAGACAAAAAATGAGATGGAGTGAGAGTGAACTCACCACTAATCGCGTTTAGACGTGCTAACAAGCCGTGAAAGCTCTTGGGACAAACTCGGGGGTATTTGCTCCGAGAAAGATAAATAAATCTGTTTCTTGGCACAATCTGGCGATTCAGATTTTACAATGACAAAACATGTTATATGAAATACAAGTGCAAGACCCGATTTATGAGAGCAGAAAATTCATGGCACTAGCACCAGGGGTTCACGCACTCATCAACTTCATCTGAGCTTATGCTCTACAGACCTTAAATAACAACTAAAATTCGCCCGATAATAGGGATCTTTATCACATCAGTTCCTCTGAATAAGCTGTGACGTCGTTGGTGCTACTGCTAGATTTCATACCAGAATCAGTGCCATGACCAGCTAGCTACCTGCCAGCCAGGCGACCGACGCCCCTGACCCCGGCCTCGACTGTTGCTGATGGAACAAAGCCACGAGATCTCATCATTTTGAAATATTTGCTTGCATCTTCCGAGAAACCCCCTACCAGAAGGCCTCCTATAATCCTCTCAAACTGATCAGCCTTCAGCAGTCTCTTCTTCTCTTCCAAGATCTTGAGGGATTTGCGGGCTTTCTCTTCCTGGCGTGATTTCGCATACATATCAGCAAGGTAAACATGGATCTCTAGGGGCTCTTCTCCCGCCTTTTTTATCTTTTGTACAAGTTGTTCAGCCTCTTGCACCAACTGCAACATGGACAGCCAATCCAGCAGGACCAGATTTGTCTTAACTCCAGGTTTAACCCCCTCCTTCTCTAAACTCAGCAGCAACTTTAAAGCCTGGTCCAGCTGGTTCTTCATCATGAGTGCAGTAATCATACCAGCCAGGCAACGGTCATCTGGTTCATGCCCATTCTTCCTCATCTGTTCAAACGCTTCATATGCATAATCAGGGTTGCCAGCCCGTCCATATGCTTCTATAAGCAATGTGAAGCACTCCAATGGGGGCTCGATTCCAGCGAATGACATTTTTGTTTTTATCGATTGAGCTCCATCTACTAAGTTACGCTCAGCATATGCCCGCATCACATCCATGTATATTTCCCTGCTGGGTTTCATGGAAAGCTCATCCATATTCCTTATCAATTTCTCTGCTTGTTTCGGATCTCCAGCGTTAATACAGGCACTAATCATTGATGTAAAGAGTTTTGTATCTGGTTGGAGGCCCTCCTTTTGGATAAAGTCAAACGCCCGCGTGGCTTGTTCAAGATTGCCAGATTTGCTGTACATGTGGACTAAGGTGATGGATGTGAGGATATCAGGTGCAATATCCTTCTCTTTTATTTTACCAAGTATCCTTTCTACATCTTGCACGTGAGTTGCTTTAGAGTGAAGATCAATTAACTTGGAGTAATCTCGGATAGTTGCAGCAAATGAATCTTCATCCAAAAGAATTTCAGCAACCTATAAATTGAAACAAAGTGCAAATGTGAGGTATTAGTGCTAAGAATTTCAGCAACCAATAAATTGAAACAAAGTGCACATGAGAAATTATACAAGAGTATTAGTGTTTGCTGAATTAGTGCAGCCCGTGCAGGCATTTGAAACAAAATGTTAACTGGCCAGCTATGCAAAGTAACTAACATCATTACGGCCCTTCAGTAGTTTGATGTAACCATGTACTTGAATGCATAACTCAAGCAATTCTATGCCAAAAATAGAGAAAACAAGGGTAAATTAAGTGAGAGGTTGGACTCAGTTTATTTCCATGTAAACTCAGACAATTTTAACCAACTTACAGAAGGCTGAAATAGTAGCAGGTTACTATACTAGACAAAAGCCAGTCAAGAATAACCTTTCACATCATGGGCCACATGTAATAGCGTTCAAAGTTATTATCAAAGCAACTGAGGCTGAAGTTCATCTAAATACCAAAGTTACACAAACCACGAATGCATCATTTGGAGAGCATGGTATCAATCCTTTCTGATATCCATTATTAACATATGTAAAAGCACTTGCGCTTGCCACGTCAAAATCATCATGCCAGGAAATAAATATCCGTAGCAGTACTTCTAAAACACGTAGCAGTATGTTATGATAAAAGTTAGTGGTTGCATAATTCAACCATAGAACGTTAAAAGCGAGTTATATTTGGGAACAGAAGGAGAGTTGTGTTGATGGACCCTACTGTTGACTACTAGACTATTGTTTTCTGGGCTAAACCACCGCATAAAAGCTCGGAGTGGAGGTAGTTACGGAGGTCGGCGCCGACCTGGTCCCGGCGCATGGCCTCGCGCACGGAGGCGCTGACCTTCACTCCTAAAGTCACTTACATGGGCTAAACCGCCACATAAAAGCTCGGAGTTTTAAATAGTGAATTGAGGTAAAATCAGATTCCCAAAGTTTACCATGATACAGATATCCTTACTGTCTAAAGCGAGATCAATTCCAAACAGTACATTTCGTCCTAATTATTATCAGTTTGCACATATGGGTCTCCAAGCCATGCCAGAACAACCTGATTATGCCCTTTCCTATCACGATACGGAAGAGCGATAGCAAAATATCAGTTCTATACTCCAACAATTCTGGGGCTTGTATGTCCCAGACTCCCAGTCCACAAACTAGCCACTCAAAACGCAAACATCAGAGGCATAAAAACACTACGTGAACCAAGGAGCAGAACAATTTGTCTCCAAATCACAAAGGCGTAGTCAGATGAAACGATCGGAGATCAACCTAGGGAATCCGATGTGTATTATGAAGGCAGATTAGGCATGAAGACATTGTCACCTCAGTGCTATTTTCTGTTTGACGAACGAACTAGTTATGCATGCAGTAAGGCCATTTTGGCACAACAACTACTGAAGCTACAAACACACTATAGAAGAATGAAACATAGTACTACCTGCAGCAAAACTACTGAACTAACACTAGAGCATAAAGCAACACTAGATTTTATTAGAGTGGAAAATCTGACCTTGAGATACAACTCAACATTGCGGGCCTTAACCCGCTCAAGGAGTGCCATCCAGTCAACGCGCTTTGGTCGGAGCTCCTCCTTCCACTCCTCCATGGCAGGAACTGGGTTGCCTTTCCTCGGTTCAGTCGCCAGCAGTTGCTCCTCGGCCTTCTTTGCCTTCCCATCTACAGCCTTGGCCTCCTCCGGCACAAAGTGTGCCTCAGCTTCAGCTGCCCGCTCAGCCACCTCAGCCCACTTTGGGTCTGACAAGTCCAACCCAGAGATCTTGAACTTAACCTCCCCCTTCCTCTGCGGCAACGCGGTTAGCCTCGCCGGCGGGGGTGCCGCAGGGCTATCAGCCACATCAGCCTGTTGGCGCATAACCTCCAGGCCGCGGTAGAATTCGACCTCCTCAAGCTTCTCGCGGGCCCACTTGAAGCGCAGCTCGCGGAGCATAGCGCCGCGGATGCCTACGTCGACGGCGAACCGCGTCATCTCCTTGACATCGTCGGAGTGGAGGTAGTTACGGAGGTCGGCGCGGACCTGGTCCCGGCGCATGGCCTCGCGCACGGAGGCGCTGACCTCCCACACCGCCGCCCAGAGGTCGTCGCTGAGCTCGACGGTGTCTGGCCCCGGATCGGCTCCGGAGAGGCGGTTGAGGACGGCCTCCGCGATAAGACGAAGCATTTCGTCGAGCACGGGGCGGGTGTGGGTGGGGAAGGCGGCCGCAAGTGTCGGACGGAGCGCGGTGACCAAGCGGGCGAGAAACTCATCGAGGACAGGGTCGGGGGCCGGCTGAGCATGTTCCAAATCAGTGCTCGGGTCCGGGCTCTCTTCGGATTGGAGGATGCGGGAGGCAAAAGGGGGCGGAGCTTGAGGAGGAAGTGCGGAGTCGGCGTGAAGGTGCCGTTGGAGGAGGGGCGGGGCGACCCTGGTGGCGGCCAGGGAGATGGGGAGACGACGGGCAAGCTTGGAGAGGGAGAGGAGGGCTCTCATGGCGGCCGCCGTCGCGATGGCTGGGAAGAAGGCCTCACCGAGAACAGAGACCAGAGAAAAACCCTACGAAGCGTTTGAGAGAGGGCGAGAAGAGGGCTGCTGTAAGATCTACGCTCAATCCGCGCCGTCGAGCTCTCCGATCTGACGGTCATCCGTGCTTGCTGCCCTTGAGTTGCCTTCGGCCAAATTCACTGTTTTGACCCTTTTTGCATGGTTTAGCACGATCTGACCTCAACTGTAAAAATAATTCGGATCTAATCCTTTTTTACCGTCACCCGATCCGGCTGCAGGGTGTAACAAACTACCCTACGGGTCCTGGCGGTATGGTTCGGATCAACGTAAACGGTGTTGTGAGGCGTTGTTGATGTGGATAAGTAGCTACTCGCAGCCCTTGGCGGTAGGTTATATCCTACCGCTGCAGGCCATGGCGGTAGGATGGTGAGTGTGCTAAGTGAGTGAGTTGGGCTTGGGTGGGGCCCACTAGCCACCCATTCGCCCCCAAATCCTCTTCTTGCCCGAGTTCACCCCTTCTTCCTCCTCTCACCCCTACCCAAGCCTCCAACAAATACATCCCCATTGCTAGCTTTGTCCGGTGGATCGAGCCCATCTTCCACTCAAGGTACCTCACTCACTCTCTTCTTTTTGGGTGGTTGGAATCATCTCACTTTGTGGCATTGGTCATTTTTATGCAAACCCTAGTTGTGCTCTATTTTGTGTGGAAGTGAGAAGTGTGTTACATTGGATTGCCCCAAGTGATGAGACCAAACTTATTGGAATGTATGATATTGGAGTGGGCATAAAGTCTAGATTGAACAGTATGCCCATCACCTCGGAATTGCATTGGAAGGTGTACAAGGATAAAGTAGAGGAATCGCAAAACAAGTTACTTGAATTATTTGCCACCAAGGTTGAGGTTCCTTTGCTACAAATTGACTTGAACCGGCATGCCTCCTCCCCAATGCATGATGGGAGGGTCGAGGTGTATGTCTATACTTTTTCTAGCCAACTACCAAGTAGCCAACCAAATGAAGTCGAGATGAATGCTCAGGCCATAGTTATTCAAGAGAAAGTGGTTGAAGCTATTGCTCGTGGTGATAATGAGGCTATTGCTCATGGTGATGCTTATGCGGAATATGAAGAGATTCATTATAATCCCATTGGTAACTTGGATGTCATTCTATACTAGCAAGACATGGATTGTAGCCTCCCCTATAGTCGTATGTATAGGTATGACTCGGATGATGAGGGTCCGAAGGAGGAATTAGACGAGGATGAATTCATGGCGCAAGAAAATCAAATCTTCAAGAAGGTGAAGGGCAAGGAAAGAGGTGTCCCATTGTTTCATGATCTTAATCTTGCCGACAAGGCCATTGTTGATGGTGGCACGAGATTGTGGTTGGTTGAACCAACAACTTGCCCGAAAGTCGGCGATCCAAGGACAAAGATTGAGGACGAGAATGCTTATTTGAAGAAAGACGTCAAGTTTGGGCGCTTGCAAGAGTTCAAGATTTGGTTGAGTGACTAAGCCATTAGGAACCATAGGCCGTTTGTTGTTGGTCAATCCAACCAAAGTGTGCGTTACACCGTGAAATGTGACAAATAAGGTTGCCCATGGAAGGTCCATGGAAGAAAAATTCATGAAACCAGGCAATGGGTCTTGAAGAGTTGTGTGGCCACTCATGAGTGCATACCACCGGAGAAAGCTGACCGAAGCGTGCCTTTGGCTCTAACGGCCCGTCGATGTCTGTCTCTGATGATTTCAGCTAGTTCTTCATCATTAGCTTCATCTTCACTTGACGGCACATGGAACGCAACCTGCTTCTTGTGAGGACTTGGTGTTGTGCCTTGTCCAGCAGTGGCCTTTGTCTTCAGCAAGGTTGGGCCTGTTGAGGATTGCGGAGGAGCTGAAGAACTTGCAGATGCTCCTGAAGCAATTGGGATGCCTGTGGTCCTTTGGCAAAAGGCGGGATGCGTAGGTGCCGAGGACTATGTAGCAGCAGCTGAAGGTCTTGGAACATAGGGGACTGGTGCTTCTTGAGGATTTTGTCGTGAGGGCTTGGATGCGCTTGGCCGTGAGGGCATTGCTGAGGAACTAGAATTGTGTGCAGGCTTCTTGGGCATAGCCTTCTTAGGCTTGCTTGTGGAGGCCTCAGCAGCGGAAGCAGCAGAATCTTTATTGAATTTCCTCACTGCTTCTTTAGCCATTTTGGCCAACTTGGCTTGCCGTTTAGACCATTCATCAGGATAGTCCTCACCGCGCTTGAGGCTAGTGGGATCAGCTACTTGGCCAGGTGCCAATGGAGGTCTTGGGCAAGGAGGGTGTAGTGCGAATTTTTTCATGTACTTTGGAGTTACATATCTGTACTCCCTCCATTCCCGTGCTCATCTTCTCTCAATTCTCTGTATGCGCACCTTGCGATGTTTCTTGTTTTCCTTTCCATGTTTAGCTTCATCAGGAGTGCAATACTCTGCATAAAAGTCATCAGGGATCTCAAACACTGTATTTACTTCTGGTCTCTTGCCTCCTGAGGGAGTCCTGGACTAGGGGGTGTCCGGACAGCCGGACTATCATCGTCCGCCGGACTCCAAGACTACGAAGATGCAAGATTGAAGACTCCGTCCCATGTCCGGATGGGACTTTCCTTGGCGTGGAAGGCAAGCTTGGCGATACGGATATGTAGATCTCCTACCATTGTAACCGACTCTGTGTAACCCTAGCCTTCTCCGGTGTCTATATAAACCGGAGGGCTTTAGTCCGTAGGACACAACATACATTACAACAATCATACCATAGGCTAGCTTTAGGGTTTAGCCTCCTTGATCTCGTGGTAGATCCACTCTTGTACTACCCATATCATCAATATTAATCAAGCAGGACGTAGGGTTTTACCTCCATCGAGAGGGCCCGAACCTGGGTAAAACATCGTGTCCCTCGTCTCCTGTTACCATCCGCCTAGACGCACAGTTCGGGACCCCCTACCCGAGATCCGCCGGTTTTGACACCGACATTGGTGCTTTCATTGAGAGTTCCTCTGTGTCGTCACCGATAGGCTCGATGGCATCTTCAACCAACGACGCTGTCCAGGGTGAGACTTTTCTCCCCGGACAGATCTTCGTATTCGGCGGCTTCGCACTGCGGGCTAACTCACTTGGCCATCTGGAGCAGATCGAAAGCTACGCCCCTGGCCATCAGGTCAGATTCGGAAGCCTAAACTTCACGGCCGACGTCCGCGGGGACTTGATCTTCGACGGGCTCGAGCCACAGCCAAGCGTGTCGCACTGTTACGATGGGCATGATCTAGCTCTGTCGCTAAACAGTGCCTTGGTGGCCACACAACAATCCGCTCTGGCCCTTAGACCGGAGCCGATCGCCCAGATCGAGGACCGGTGGTTGGACACCGCCTCGGGGGCTCCAACTTCCACGGTGATGGAGCCGAACACTACCCTTGTCCCTCGCGAAGCTCGTGAATCCGAGGTGCCGGACTCCTTGCCGGACTCCGGACCTCCCGCGCCCCTGTCAATCGAATCCGATTGGGCGCCGGTCATGGAATTCACCGCCACGGACATCTTCCAACACTCGCCCTTTGGCGACATCCTAAATTCGCTAAAGCATCTCTCACTATCTGGAGAGTCCTGGCCGGACTATGGCCAGGATGGTTGGGATACGGATGACGAAGAAATTCAGAGCCCACCCACCACCCACTTTGTAGCCACTGTCGACGATCTAACCGACATGCTAGACTATGACTCCGAAGACATCGACGCTATGGACGACGATGCCGGAGACGAACAGGAACCGGCGCCTACAGGGCACTGGAAGACCACCTCGTCATACGACATATACATGGTGGACACCCCAAAAGACGGGGACGGCGAAGAAGCAGCGGAGGCAGATTCTTTAAAGAAGCAGCCCAAGCGCCGGCGTCAGCGGCGCCGCTCTAAATCCCGCCACAGCAAGAATGGAGATTCCGGCATAGCAGATAATAATACCCCAGAGAGTGCCGAAGATAATCCCCTCCAGCAAGACTCAGCGCAGGAGGATGCAGAAGCAAGCCCTCACGAGAGGGCGGCAGACGAAGAGGTCGAGGATTATAACTATATGCCTCCCTCCGAAGACGAGGCAAGCCTCAACAATGACGAATTCGTCATGCCCGAGGATCCCGTCGAACAAGAGCGTTTCAAGCGCAGGCTTATCGCCATGACAAATAGCCTAAAGAAAAAGCAGAAATAGCTTCAAGCTGATCAGGACCTGCTGGCCGATCAATGGACCGAGGTCCTCGCGGCCGAAGAGTATAAACTCGAACGCCCCTCCAAAAGCTACCCAAGACGCAAGTTGCCCCCCCGACTAGAGGAGGAAGCGTACATACCTTCATCACCAGCGCACGATACGGCAGACCGACCACCACGTGGTCGCGACATAGAGGCATCCAGGCCCTCAACCAAAACCGTACCCCGGCATCGCTCCAAAAGTATGAAGCCAAAAGGGAACGCGCCGGACTTGCGGGACGTATTGGAGGACAAAGCAAGGCAATCGAGATCCATCTACGGATCACGAGGGCGCCACACGACCCGCAACGAATACCGTCACGCCGGACACAATAACCCCGGCCGGGCCGAACACAGCAGACAACGCTCTCTCGAGCTGCGTCATGATATTGCTCAATACAGAGGCGCCGCACACCCGCTATGCTTCACTGACGAAGTAATGGATCATCAAATCCCTGAAGGGTTTAAACCCGTAAACATCGAATCCTACGATGGCACAACAGACCCCGCGGTTTGGATCGAAGATTATCTTCTTCACATCCATATGGCCCGCGGTGACGATCTCCATGCCATCAAGTATCTCCCACTCAAGCTTAAAGGACCAGCTCGGCATTGGCTCAATAGCTTGCCCGCAGAGTCAATTGGGTGTTGGGAAGACCTGGAAGCCGCATTCCTCGACAACTTCCAGGGCACCTATGTGCGGCCACCAGATGTCGATGACCTCAGCCACATAATTCAGGAGCCAGACGAATCGGCCAGACAATTCTGGACACGGTTCTTGACAAAGAAAAACCAAATCGTCGATTGTCCAGATGCAGAGGCCCTTGCAGCCTTCAAACATAACATCCGCGACGAGTGGCTAGCCCGGCACCTGGGACAGGAAAAGCCGAAATCCATGGCAGCCCTCACATCATTAATGACCCGCTTTTGCGCGGGAGAGGATAGCTGGCTAGCTCGCAGCAACAATCTCCGTAAAAATTCTGGCAGTCCGGATACTAAGGACAACAATGGCAGGTCACGTCGAAGTAAAAATAAACGCCGCATTAACGGCGACGACAAGGAGGATACGACAGTAAACGCCGGATTCCGAGGCTCCAAACCCGGTCAACAGAAGAAGCCATTCAAAAGAACTACTCCGGGTCCGTCCAATTTGGACCGAATACTCGACCGCTTATGCTAGATACATGGCACCCCTGAAAAGCCAGCTAATCACACCAACAGAGATTGCTGGGTGTTCAAGCAGGCAGGCAAGTTAATTGCCGAAAACAATGACAAGGGGCTAAACAGTGACGACGAGGAAGAGACCCGACCGCCGAACAATAGAGGACAGAAGGGTTTCCCCCCACAAGTGTGGACGGTGAACATGATTTACGCAACCCATATACCCAAGAGGGAGAGGAAGCGTGCACTAAGGGACGTCTATGCGATGGAGCCAGTCGCCCCGAAGTTCAATCCATGGTCCTCTTGTCCGATCACTTTCGATCGAAGAGACCATCCGACCAGCATACGCCATGGCGGATTCGCCGCATTGGTTTTAGACCCAATCGTCGATGGATTTCACCTCACGAGAGTCCTGATGGACGGCGGTAGTAGCCTGAACCTGCTTTATCAGGATACAGTGCGCAAGATGGGCATAGACCCTTCAAGGATTAAACCTACAAAGACAACCTTTAAAGGTGTCATACCAGGTGTGGAAGCCAATTGTACAGGCTCAGTCACACTAGAAGTGGTCTTTGGATCCCCGGATAATTTCCGGAGCGAGGAGTTAATCTTCGATATAGTCCCATTTCACAGCGGCTATCACGCTCTGCTCGGACGAACCACGTTTGCAAAGTTCAACGCGGTGCCGCATTATGCATACCTCAAGCTCAAGATGCCAGGCCCTCGTGGAGTCATTACGGTCAATGGAAATACGGAACGCTCCCTCCGAACGGAGGAACATACAGCGGCTCTCGCGGCAGAAGTACAGAGCAGCCTTTTAAGGCAATTTTCGTGTCCGGCCGTTAAATGGCCAGATACAGCAAAACGCGTCCGAAGCAATACCAACCAAGACCACCTGGCACGATCAGAGCACGCGTAGCAATGCGGCCCTGACCCCCGCCCTCGCATGATTGCAAGAACAACCCTCCGCGTACATCATTACGCCTTGGAGATACCATGGGCGCAGGGGAAGGGGCACGATCACAATGAACCCAGAGTGCGGCTCAACCACACCAGGGGCTCGCAAGCGTGCCCCCTTTTTTATTATTATTATTTTCCTTCTTTGTATACACAGGACTCCATTAACCAGAGGCCCTGTCCGGCGGTGAACCTGCCGAACTCATGATGCAACAGCCAGGGAAGAAAGAAGGATGCGACGAACACTCAGGTGGTCTCAATTACGAGCATTAAATTCGATTATATACACCAAGTCCGCAGCTCACCCCTGGAGGGGGACATGTTTAATTAGTCCAAATCCCTTGCTTACCGCACTATTTGTATCAGTCCGCACTCATTGCAGATTTCCTTTAATAAATAATGCAGCACTTTTTGACTGCAATTACATTACTTTTTATATATATGTTCATTACATGACATCTTGCACCCGTATATTTTAGTACGGCCTAATACACCAGGGGCTTATGTTCCCCACGTTATGGTGTGATAAGTCCAAACACTTTCATAAGTGCGGCACCCCGAACTTATAGCATTATATGAATCGGCTCCGAATCATGTCTTGGGTCAATAGTTGGGTTTGCCCGGCTCCCACGTTTTGGTGCCTTACGTTCCGTTCTGTCGGCTAAGGTGGCACTGGGAGAACCACTGCGATTGCGCCCCGGTTGAGCCGGGCGAGTGCCTCACTGGAGAAAGCTAAAACTGACCGGCATGATAAGGCGAGAGACTGGTCGCTGTTCGAGAGGTCTTTTCGGGTCCTTAAAGACTCACGCCGCTTCGAGCGAAGTTCCGGACAATGTCCGACGAAGGCGTGGATAGCGCCCCGGATTCGGTCTTCCGAATACCAGGGGCTTCGCCGAAATTTAAAATTATAGAATTCTATGGCTAAGTGAGAGTGTTCAAGCATTATAAGTCCGGTTGCCTTGTTCGTTGTGTTGAGCGCCTCCCTAGATGGACCCAAAAATGGGAACAAGAGTGCTCAAGTTTATCCGAACACCCCAGCACTCGCGGCTCGGGGGCTGAAGCCAACGACTTGCCATCTCTCAGATTTCATAAACGGCCGCACAGAAGGTAATATTTTAAATTAAACAAGCGTTTCTTAAGGCGCACATGAACAAAGTTTTCAGCGCACAGGATAATACATAGCGAGTTTACTCAACAATTACATCTCTGGGGCACTCATCCGCAATATCGCGGGCTCCCTTCAGGACAGTCTTATAATACATTTCGGGCGTGCGATACTCCTCGCCCGGTGGCGGTGGGTCAGTGAGAAGCTTCTCCGCATCCAGCCTGCCCCAATGCACCTTTGTGCGGGCAAGGGCCCGACGAGCACCTTCAATACAGGCGGAGCACTTGATGACCTCCACCCAGGGGCACGCATCCACCAGCTGCCGCACGAGGCTGAAGTAGCTCCCAGGCATGGCCTGTCCAGGCCACAGCCGGACTATAAGGCCCTTCATGGCCTCCTCAGCTACCTTGTGGAGTTCGACCAGCTGCTTCAACTGGTCGCTTGGGGGCACCGGATGGCTGGCCTCAGCGTACTGAGACCAGAAGACCTTCTCCGTTGAGCTCCCCTCCTCGCCACGGTAGAATGCGGCGGCATCGGATACACTGTGCGGCAGATCTACAAACGCCCCTGGAGAGCTCCGAATGCGGATAAGTGTCAGGTAGTTTACATTAACATGCTTGCTTTGCATGAAAAATGCCTTACCCGCCGCTATCTTCTTTAAATCTTCAATCTCCTGAAGGGCCTTACGGGCCTCAGCCTTGGCGGACTTGGCACTTTCGAGAGCCGAGGCAAGCTCGGACTCTCGAGTCTTGGAGTCACGCTCCAAGCTCTCATGCTTCTCCATGAGAGCCCGGAGCTCTTGCCGTACTTCCGCCACCTGTGCCTCCTGCTTTTCCCGCTCTGCCCGTTCCGCGGCCGCACTGCGTTCGGCCGCGGACACAACCTCCTTCAGGGCTGCCACCTCGTTCGTGGCCCCTGCAATACTCATATTATCCTTGTTAATTTTATTGCAACCTAAATCCTTTTCTGTAAGGTAACTATTCAAAGTGGTGTTACTCACCTTCTTTGTCCTCGAGCCGCTTCTTGGCATGGCCGAGCTCTTGCTCGGACCGCTCGAGATCCTGCTTCAACGCACCGACCTCCGCAGTCAATGCGGCAGAGGTCAGCAGAGCATCCTGCAAACCCATATTGACATATTTTAAGCAACCCTGCGTATATCTTCTTAGATCCTCAGTCCGGCTTTTCTTTCCGAACACCGAACTGAGCATCAGGGGCTACTGTCTATGCGGTATTACATTACATAATTATAACTTCTTACCTCAAAGCCTATTAGAAGGCTGATGCAAGCTTCGGTCAGCCCGCTCTTGGCGAGCTGAACCTTCTGAATCACCGCACTCATGATAGTGCGGTGTTCTTCCTCGATGGAAGCGCCTTTGAGCGCCTCCAGCAAGTTGTCCGGCGCCTCCGGTTGGACGGAGGCCGCCGGCGTCACAATCTTGCCCCTCTTTCGAGGGGGCCGCCTGCCGGACTCTGGAACCGTTGCAGGTTCCGATGTAGAGTCCGGCGCAAAGTCCGGGAGGCTGCCTGGCGGCGCCTCCGGAGCCTCCTCCTGATGGGTCCCTCTCTGGGATCCCACCTCGGCGTCCTCGTCGGCGTGGGGGGTAGAGGCAGTCGGAAGTGAATCCACATCCGACGGGGCCAACGACCCGCTCGATGAAGCGGGGAGATCATCATCGGCCGGACTGCGGACAGTATGCGGCATTAGTAGGACACTATGTGACACAAAAGAAATTGCATATCAGGGATCCGGATACTCACGATCTCGCCGGAGGCCTGGCCCCTAAAGGCCACTCCTCCTCGCCAACGTGGATGTTGGCAGAGCTGTCTGGGGGAATAGTCCTTCCCCTCTTGGACCCTTCGGCCTCCCCTATCGGGGAAGCCTTCCTCTTCTTCTCTCCCTCCTCTGGGAGAGAGTCTTCTTCCTCCTCCTCGTCTTCGGGGGAGGATTCCGCCTCGTCGTCAGACACCTGATTACGGGAACTCTTCCAAGTCCCCGTGGCCACCTTCTTGGCCTTCTTCTCCAGCACCACGTGCGGTGCCGGAACCAGTAGCCCCGCTAGACGGGCGTCCACTGGGTCTTCTGGCATGGGAGCCGGACAGATGAGCTGCTCGGCTTTCTCCATCCATTCCTGTCAAAGGAAAAGAGAGATTGAGACCCTCTTAGAATCAATCTATTTACCACAAGTGTCCCGTAAAGGGGTTGAATCACTTACCTCGTCAACTGGATGCTGCGAGCAAAATCCGCGATCTTCCGTCGCGGATGCGGGGGCTTCGGCGCCCTTAAACAGCACCCTCCAGGCGCCTTCGTACGTCATGTCGAAGAGCCCGCTTAGCACCCGGTGCTGTTTCGGATTGAACTCCCACAGATTGAATGCCCGTTCTTGGCATGGGAGAATCCGGCGGATGAGCATGACCTGGACCACGTCGACGAGCCTGAGCTTATTGCTCACCAGCTTCTGGATACAGGCTCGGAGTCCCGTCAGCTCCTTCGGATTGCCCCACAACAAGCCCTTCTCTTTCCACGAGGTGAGCTGCATGGGGATACCAGATCTAAACTCGGGGGCCGCCGCCCATGTGGGCTCGTGCGGCTCGGTGATGTAGAACCACCCCGATTGCCACCCCTTGACGGAGTCCATGAAGGCCCCTTCAAGCCAAAGGACGTTGGGCAACTTGCCCAACATGGCGCCTCCGCATTCCGCTTGCGTGCCCTTCACAACCTTCGGCTTGACGTTGAAGGTCTTGAGCCACAGGCCAAAGTGGGGCCGGATGCAGAGGAAGGCCTCACACACGACGATAAACGCCGAGATGTTGAGGATGAAGTTCGGCGCCAGATCGTGGAAATCCAGGCCGTAGTAAAACATGAGCCCCCGGACGAATGGGTGGAGTGGAAAGCCCAGTCCGCAGAGGAAGTGGGGGAGGAAAACAACCCTCTCATGGGGCCCGGGGTGGGGATGAGCTGCCCCTCGTCGGGCAGCCGATGTGCGATGTCGCTGGAAAGGTATCCGGCGCTGCGCAGCTTGGTGATGTGCTCCTCCTTAATGGTGGAGGCCAACCATTTGCCTCCCGCTCCGGACATGATCGGAGAAGGTCGAGGCGAGATGCGCGAGCTTGGGCGTTGGAGCTTGAGTGCGCGGAGATGGATAAGCAAAGGAGGAAGAAGGCGTAGGTGAGAAGGTAAATCCTTATCCCTTATATATAGGCGGACGGAGACTATGCGTCCCCCCACCAGCCTGGTAAAACTCGCTTATCTCCCAAGCGCCACCATCAATGGCGCGGTTGGGTTACCCAAGTCCGTATTGATGAGAATCCCGGAATAAGGGGAACACGATCTCTGCTTCGACAGGGCGTGCCAAGGAAACCGCTTCGCTAAACGTGCTGAGGTGGTATAATAAAAAACGATTCAAATATAGGCTTGGTAGCGGTGTGATGTCATGCCGCATAATACGTCAGCAGATTGGACTGGTGTACATTTTATTCTCTCTACGGTGGAATGTGGAATTTATTTTGTAGAGCCGGACACTATCCTGGTGTTCATGATCTTCTCTGGATTATTCAAGGGAGGAACCTGCCTTGCAATGCCGAACATTATGCGCGCCGGACTTATCGTCATTGAAGCTTGGTTCAGGGGCTACTGAGGGAGTCCTGGACTAGGGGGTGTCCGGACAGCCGGACTATCATCGTCCGCCGGACTCCAAGACTATGAAGATGCAAGATTGAAGACTCTGTCCCGTGTCCGGATGGGACTTTCCTTGGCGTGGAAGGCAAGCTTGGCGATACGGATATGTAGATCTCCTACCATTGTAACCGACTCTGTGTAACCCTAGCCTTCTCCGGTGTCTATATAAACCGGAGGGCTTTAATCCGTAGGACACAACATACATTACAACAATCATACCATAGGCTAGCTTTAGGGTTTAGCCTCCTTGATCTCGTGGTAGATCCACTCTTGTACTACCCATATCATCAATATTAATCAAGCAGGACGTAGGGTTTTACCTCCATCGAGAGGGCCCGAACCTGGGTAAAACATCGTGTCCGTCGTCTCCTGTTACCATCCGCCTAGACGCACAGTTTGGGACCCCCTACCCGAGTGTTGGAAATATGCCCTAGAGGCAATAATAAAAGCATTATTATTATATTTCTTTGTTCATGATAATTGTCTTTATTCATGCTATAATTGTATTATCCGGAAATCGTAATACATGTGTGAATAACAGACACCAACATGTCCCTAGTAAGCCTCTAGTTGACTAGCTCGTTGATCAATAGATAGTCGTGGTTTCCTGGCTATGGACATTGGATGTCATTGATAACGGGATCACATCATTAGGATAATGATGTGATGGACAAGACCCAATCTTAAGCATAGCGTGAGATCGTGTAGTTCGTTTGCTAGAGCTTTTCTAATGTCAAGTATCTTTTCCTTTGACCATGAGATCGTGTAACTCCCGGATACCGTAGGATTGCTTTGGGTGTATCAAATGTCACAACGTAACTGGGTGACTATAAAGGTGCATTACAGGTATCTCCGAAAGTGTCTGTTGGGTTGACACAGATTGAGACTGGGATTTGTCACTCCGTGTGATGGAGAGATATCACTGGGCCCACTCGGTAATGCATCATCATAATGAGCTCAAAGTGACCAAGTGTCTGGTCACGGGATCATGCATTACGGTACGAGTAAAGTGACTTGCCGGTAACGAGATTGAACAAGGTATTGGGATACCGACGATCGAATCTCGGGCAAGTAACATATCGATTGACAAAGGGAATTGCATACGGGGTTGATTAAATCCTCGACATCGTGGTTCATCCGATGAGATCATCGTGGAGCATGTGGGAGCCAACATGGGTATCCAGATCCCGCTGTTGGTTATTGACCGGAGAGCGATCTCGGTCATGTCTACATGACTCCCGAACCCGTAGGGTCTACACACTTAAGGTTCAGTTACGCTAGGGTTGTAGGGATATGTATATGCAGTAACCCGAATGTTGTTCGGAGTCCCGGATGAGATCCCGGACATCACGAGGAGTTCCGGAATGGTCTGGAGGTAAAGATTTATATATGGGAAGTCCTGTTTCGGGCATCGGGACAAGTTTCGGGGTTATCGGTATTGTACCGGGACCACCGGAAGGGTCCCGGGGGTCCATCGGGTGGGTCCACCTGTCCCGGGGGGCCACATGGGCTGTAGGGGGTGCGCCTTGGCCTACATGGGCCAAGGGCACCAGCCCCAGATAGGCCCATGCGCCTAGGGTTTGAGGGGGAAGAGTCCTAGGAGGGGAAGGCACCTCCTAGATGCCTTGGGGGGGAGGGAAACCCCCCTTGGCCGCCGCCCCCCAGGAGATTGGATCTCCTGGGGGCCGGCCACCCCCCCTTGGCCCTCCTATATATAGTGGGGGAGAGGAGGGACTTCACACCTTGGCCTTTGGTTGCCTCCTTCTCCCTCTCCAACACCTCCTCCTCCTCCATAGTGCTTAGCGAAGCTCTGCCGGAGTACTGCAGCTCCATCAACACCACGCCGTCGTGCTGCTGCTGGTGCCATCTCCCTCAACCTCTCCTCCCTCCCTTGCTGGATCAAGAAGGAGGAGACGTGGCTGTTCCGTACGTGTGTTGAACGCGGAGGTGCCGTCCGTTCGGTGCTAGGATCTCCGGTGATTTGGATCACGTCGTGTTCGACTACATCATCCCCGTTCTTTGAACGCTTCCGCTCGCGATCTACAAGGTACGTAGATGCATCTAATGGCTCGTTACTAGATGAACTCATAGATGGATCTTGGTGAAACCGTAGATTTTTTTTTTGTTTTCTGCAACGTTCCCCAACAGTGGCATCATGAGCTAGGTCTATGCGTAGTTCTCTTGCACGAGTAGAACACAATTTGTTGTGGGCGTAGATTTGTCAACTTTCTTGCCGCTACTAGTCTTATCTTGCTTCAGCGGTATTGTGGGATGAAGCGGCCCGGACCAACCTTACACGTACGCTTACGTGAGACCGGTTCCACCGACTAACATGCACAAGTTGCATAAGGTGGCTGGCGGGTGTCTGTCTCTCCTACTTTAGTTGAAGCGGATTCGATGAAAAGGGTCCTTATGAAGGGTAAATAGAAGTTGACAAATCACGTTGTGGCTTTCACGTAGGTAAGAAAACGTTCTTGCTAGAACCCTACTTCACCCACGTAAAACTTGCAAACAACAATTAGAGGACGTCTAACTTGTTTTTGCAGCAAGTGCTTTGTGATATGATATGGCCAAAGTTGTGATGAATGATGAATGATCTATATGTCATGTATGAGATGTTCATGCTATTGTAATAGGAATCACGACTTGCATGTCGATGAGTATGACAACCGGCAGGAGCCATAGGAGTTGTCTTTATTTTTTGTATGACCTGCGTGTCATTGAAGAACGCCATGTAAACTACTTTACTTTATTACTAAACGCGTTAGTCATAGAATTAGTCGTTGGCGTGACAACTTCATGAAGACACGATGATGGAGATCATGATGATGGAGATCATGGTGTCATGCCGGTGACAAGATGATCATGGAGCCCCGAAGATGAAGATCAAAGGAGCTATATGATATTGGCCATATCATGTCACTACTTTATATAATTGCATGTGATGTTTATTATGTTTTATGCATCTTGTTTACTCAGGATGACAGTAGTAAATAAGATGATCCCTTATAAAATTTCAAGAAGTGTTCTCCCCTAACTGTGCACCGTTGCTACAGTTCGTCGTTTCGAAGCACCACGTGATGATCGGGTGTGATAGATTCTTACGTTCACATACAACGGGTGTAAGACAGTTTTACACAGCGAAAACACTTAGGGTTAACTTGACGAGCCTAGCATGTACAAACATGGCCTCGGAACACGGAGACCGAAAGATCGAACACGAGTCGTATGGAAGATACGATCAACATGAGAATGTTCACCGACGATGACTAGTCCATCTCACGTGATGATCGGACACGGCCTAGTCGACTCGGATCATGTAACACTTAGATGACCAAAGGGATGTCAAATCTGAGTGGGAGTTCATTATAATTTGATTAGATGAACTTAATTATCATGAACTTAGTCTAAATATTTTAAAATATGTCTTGTAGATCAAATGGCCAATGTAGTCCTCAACTTCAACGCGTTCCTAGAGAAAACCAAGCTGAAAGACGATGGCAGCAACTATACGGACTGGGTCCGGAACCTGAGGATCATCCTCATAGCTGCCAAGAAAGATTATGTCCTGCAAGCACCGCTGGGTGACGCACCTGTTCTCCCTGCAGAACAAGATGTTATGAACGCTTGGCAGGCACGTTCCGATGACTACTCCCTCGTTCAGTGCGGCATGCTTTACAGCCTAGAGCCGGGGCTCCAAAAGCGTTTTGAGAGACATGGAGCATATGAGATGTTCGAAGAGCTGAAAATGGTTTTCCAAGCTCATGCCCGGGTCGAGAGATATGAAGTCTCCGACAAATTCTTCAGCTGTAAGATGGAGGAAAATAGTTCTGTCAGTGAGCACATACTCACTATGTCTGGGTTACATAACCGCTTGACTCAGCTGGGAGTTAATCTCCCGGATGATGCGGTCATTGACAGAATCCTCCAGTCGCTTCCACCAAGCTACAAGAGCTTTGTGATGAACTTCAATATGCAGGGGATGGAGAAGACCATTCCTGAAGTATTTGCTATGCTGAAATCAGCAGAGGTAGAAGTGAAGAAGGAACATCAAGTGTTGATGGTCAATAAAACCACTAAGTTCAAGAAGGGCAAGGGTAAAAAGAACTTCAAGAAGGACGGCAAGGTAGTTGCCGCGCCCAGCAAGAAACTATGTGTTCTTTGTCTTACGTTCCAGAGTTGTATAGATTGAGAAATCCACACAATTGAGGAATCTTGAAGAAAAATGTAGCTTAGAGAAATAAATCAAGAACAGATGCTTGTCTGAGGTGTTTAAGATTGTGGAAGTTGATGAATAAACACCTTTTGAAGATTTTGTGGAAATCATCAGAATCAACAAGGCAGTAAAAATAAATTTTATTTACCCTTGATGAAGAACACAACAAACTGGGAGTTGTAGATGGGAAGTTTGTCCGTTCAGATCTTCCACGCCCTAACTTGGCGGCGGAAGACAGCTATGGCGACGGCGGGGTGAAGATTTCCGTAGCCGGCGCGAGTACGACAGCGACGAGGTCGAGGCGGTGAAGCTCTTCCTCATCGGCAACGATGGAAGTAGCGGCGGTGCTAGGTCAGAGAGCTCGAGCGAGGGGAGTGAGGTCGAGCGGGGTAAATGCAGTCTGAGGAGGGTGAGGGGTATTTATAACCGAGGTGAAAAACCGCTCACCCGAGGAAAATGGACGAACGTGCTCCTGACCCTTCTCATCCTAGCGACATGTGTCACCCATGAACAGTGAGGTGGAGATCGTGTGAGATGGTGGGTGAATATATAAGTCTTATCGTGGGATGCAGAACGATTTGAGCAGCAAAAGCCGAAAATTTGAGATAATAATATTTTAAGTTTCGTTCGCAAATTCTTCAGCTGTCAAGGACAAAGTGAAGATTTTGAACGGGTTTCAAATAGAACACACATGAAGAATTTGTGAACAAACTGGGTTGAGTTTAGCATAGAGGGGGAAGGGTCCGATCACATACACTTAGCAGAAAAGTCAACTTGAAGAATTAGCAATAAGTGAATGTTGTAGAGGACAGAAAACTCAAATATATATATATATATATATATATATATATATATATATATATATATATATATATATATATATATATAGTCAATGAAGAACAACGACGGAAAGAGTGAAGACTCTGCAAAGTTGAAGAATTTGAACAACTGTGGAATTTCAAAAACTGAAGAAAAACTCAGATTGAAGATTTTTAACTTTTGTTGGTGGCATGACCCACTGTATAAGAATAATGATTCCAGACACTGCATACAATTGTCGTAGGGCTCTGAGAATCAAACTCTTTGTTAATTTCTTCACACTTAGAGGGTTAGTCTTCATTGATTGAAGAAAAATGTTACTTCGTGTGTTGCACATCTAAGTCATCAATTTTGCGTAACTGGTAGGATGTGTGTCCTTTCCAAAGGACATTCGAAGATTCTAAGATATTTAGCTCACACCGCAACTTGCTAAATGTCTTCTCACCCAAGGGCTTTATGAAGATATTTGCTAGCTGTTCTTTAGTCTTCATGTGCTCGATAGAGATGTCGCCCTTCAACACATGATCGCGAAGAAATGATGATGAATCTGGTTGTGCTTTGTCTTCGAGTGCTGAACTGGGTTATGAGCAATCTTGATGGCACTCTCATCTTCTATATCTAAATAGGGGAACCCCACTAGCTTATTTTTCTACCTCCACAATGAGCCACGTCATCAGAATTGTCCCAGCCATTGATGCAGCATATCACAAGTGTTTGCAGCCGTCTGATCTGGAGTTGGCAAAATTTACAAGGGTTGCCACCGCTAAGTAAAAATAACGATCTGTCATCTCTTTCCACGGTTGTTTCTTTTTCGACCGAATGCGATTTACAGGGTGCAGCTATTCTTCTCTTGTGATGGCTTATCCCCATGGATTCCTCAACCCACCTTCCTGTGGCACGGTGGCAGCGCAGAAACTACGATGACACGCCAGGCCGACATTGCCGCTCTCTCGCGTGGTTGACAGTGCGCCCAATCGCTCCCTGTGGCCTAGCTCCTTTTTGCGATCACCTTAGTTACCGGACAAAATCTTGTGCTCTATGGTGGAATGGATTCGCGACGAATAGGATAACAAATTTTATGTTTGAAGTTGATGCAATCTATGTCCTAAATAGTCAAATATGATAGGATTTTGTAGTACTCGTGTGTTCTATTTGTTCCTATGCTGAAGGTTAAAGATGACCCAGACTCAGACTGGGATAAATGAGAGGCCGAGCAGGGAGTTTGGTTGGGCCAAGTGTCGTTCCAAACCCATGGTTGTTAGAGATAATAGCCCATGTAAATAGTGATAATAGTTCGTCTTCCTCGTAGTTAATCTTATCGCCGCCGCTCTCTCTCCACCTCCTCGACTGACACTCTCCCGTCTACAAAGGCACATGAAATGGCAGCATTCATAGCCCCACATCATCCCCTTCCTCGATCGCCTGTTCAGTGGCTAGAATAGAAACGCCATTAACTCGACAACCCTCAGGGCACTTTTCTCCAGATCGGATATTCATGTCGTCGCCGGATCCGCAGGTAAGCCTTGCTCCATCCAGATCACCTAATCCCTTTGCCGCTGGCCCCACGTGTCCTTTGTCGCACCATGATTTCTCGATCAATTTTGTAGGGAAATTCCCCTTGGTGAATGCCTCTCTGTTTTCTTCTAATTTGTCCTTGATTCAAAACTTGGTCTTCATGTTGTCCTTGGATTGAAGTCAAGTTGGGTGAACAGTTGTACATTAGAAGGTCAATTGACATGGATGTGTGATATTCGGTTTTTGGTGGATATCTCTTCAACAACATTGGTATGCTGAAGACGTGATATCTTCTAACGTGAGCTTTATTTATCTGACTATTCTTGTTTTCATGATTAAAAATTTTGATTATTAAAAATCGCTTTCTCGTCAGGTTACCTGCAGAATATTATAGTCATTTTTAATGTTGAATCACTAGCAACTACCAGTGTGGCTCTCTATGACCTTTTGAACTATTGTGTATTTTCATTTCAGCAATATTATATACAAGTTCAAAACTCTCGATATTTTAGAAAAAAGTTCAAAAACATCAAACAACTAGCAAGCATAAGGATGCAGGCTTTGTCTGACATTGCCAGATCTGTGTCCTGAGTAGTATTTGTTTTCGTCACTAAAAATTCCAAGTTGATTTGAATTTGTGCGATCAGTCTTTATATGAAAACTAACACCACTTCATTTGTCGATGAAACCACAAGACACTTGCAGTTGCTACCTTCTCACCTTCAACCATTGCATCAGTGGCGTGTCTGCCTGATCCCACACCAGTTGTTTGCTCTTTGATGACTTCTTAATCAGCATATTAATTTTTCTCCCTGCGCATGCTGCACAAGGATGGCACTTCGACAGGGGCATCAGCCTGACATGAATGTACACCCATTTTTGTCCTCAAGATTTTAGTAATTAGTGTCTTATTCTATGCATTTCTATTTGAAATTAGAAAACCGATGTTTCAAGCTTTCTATATTTCCCGAAGATGTGTGGTGAGATGCCAGCTTTCAATAAAATTTGGAATTCTTGAGATGGTAAAGATGTTTCTCTCTTTTGTAATATTTACAATATTTGTCAGTTGGCTGTAGCTACTTTTACTTGCTCTAGCCAGTTATATTTCTGCAATGATTGGCCAAGTTAATCCCATCTTTCTCATTCAGCCAACTACATCATGCACCGGTTTAAACCAATTTATGAAAATGGCTATTCTTTTAACTGATAGTAACTCGAGTATATCACATATCGTACTACTGTTATGTTAAGCAGATATAAGGAGAAACAATAAACAAAGATAAGAAGATACATGTGCCAAAGCAAGTTTGATTTTAGGTGTCAATTCCCTTTTCTATATGAATCATTTTTTATTTTCACATGGCATCCATCTTACTTTCTTGGCAACATTTAGACTAAATTGGAGCCGGAGAATAAACTTGATACGGTAAGTAATGTTGGTCATTTGAGGGCTCCATGTTGTGTGCCTATTGTTTAGGTTTGCGAGCTGCAAACTGATACTTTAGGAAGACCAATTAATGACTGCCAAAATTTACTTATGTGTGTAAAGAATATCAACAAATGTAACATACACATTTTATTGTCATGTAATAGAAGAAATCTATGGATCATAGCAAGTTCTATAAACATCTAAATGGTGAAGATGATGCAATGTAATTAAAGCCATTAGCATATCTTGCAGGATGGACATGAATGATCAATTTTGTTAGTAATGCTTTTTATGGATTGCTACGTCTTGAGCTTGCGTTGGTTTTCCTTGAAGAGGAAAGGGTGATGCAGCAATAGTAGCGTAAGTATTTCCCTCAGTTTTTGAGGACCAAGGTATTAATCCAGTAGGAGGCTTCTCAAAAGTCTCACGCACCTACACAAACAAACAAAGAACTCGCAACCAACGCAATAAATGGGTTGTCAATCCCTTCACGGGCACTTGCGAAAGTGAGATCTGATAGAGATAGTATGATAAGATAAATATATTTTTGGTATTTTATAATATAGATTGGAAAAGTAAAGATGCAAATAAAAGTAGATTGAAAGCTTATATGATAAGAGATAGACCCGGGGGCCATAGGTTTCACTAGTGGCTTCTCTCGAGATAGCATACGTATTACAGTGGGTGAACAAATTACTGTCGAGCAATTGATAGAAAAGCGAATAATTATGAGATTGTCTAGGCATGATCATGTATATAGGCATCACGTCCATGACAAGTAGACTGTCTTCTGCCTGCATCTACTACTATTACTCCACACATCGACCGCTATCCAGCATGCATCTAGAGTATTAAGTTCATAAGAACAGAGTAACGCATTAAGAAAGATCACATGATGTAGAGGGATAAACTCATGCAATATGATATAAACCCCATCTTTTTATCCCCAATGGCAACAATACAATACGTGCCTTGCTGCCCGTGCTGTTACTGGGAAAGGACACCGCAAGATTGAACCCAAAGCTAAGCACTTCTCCCATTGCAAGAAAAAGATCAATCTAGTAGGCCAAACCAAACTGATAATTCGAAGAGACTTGCAAAGATAACTTAATCACACAAAAGAATTCAGAGGAGATTCAAATATTTCTCATAGATAAACTTGATCATAAACCCACAATTCATCGGATCTCGACAAACACACTACAAAAAGAGTTACATCGAATAGATCTCGAAGAAGATTGAGGAGAACATGGTATTGAGATCCAAAAAGAGAGAAGAAGCCATCTAGCTAATAACTGTGGACCCGAAGGTCTATTGTAAACTACTCACAACTCATCGGAGGGGCTATGGTGTTGATGTAGAAGCCCTCCGTGGCCGATTCCCCCTCCGGCGGAGCACCAGCGAAGGCTCCAAGATGGGATCTCGTGGATATAGAAGGTTACGGTGGTGGAAATAGTTTTTCGTGGCTTGTTCTGATGTTCTCGGGGTACGTGGGTATATATAGGAGGAAGAAGTAGGTCGGTGGCCGCCCGAGGGGCCCACGAGATAGGTGGGCGCTCCCTCCACCCTCGTGGCCGCCTCAACTGCTTCTTGACTTGCACTCCAAGTCCTCTGGATCACGTTCGTTCCAAAAATCACGCTCCCGAAGGTTTCATTCCGTTTGGACTCCGTTTGATATTCCTTTTCTTCGAAACACTAAAATAGGCAAAAAAAACAACAATACGGGCTGGGCCTCCGGTTAGTAGGTTAGTCCCAAAAATGATATAAATGTGTAAAGTAAAGCCCATAAATATCCAAAATGGGTAATATAATAGCATGGAACAATCAAAAATTATAGATACGTTGGAGACGTATCAAGCATCCCCAAGCTTAATTCCTGCTCGTCCTCGAGTAGGTAAATGATAAAAATAGAAATTTTGATGTGGAATGCTACCTAGCATATTTCTGCTATGTCTTGAGCTTGCGTTGGTTTTCCTTGAAGAGGAAAGGGTGATGCAGCAATAGTAGCGTAAGTATTTCCCTTAGTTTTTGAGAACCAAGGTATCAATCCAGTAGGAAATTCCTCAAAAGTCCCATGCACCTACACAAACAAACAAAGAATTCGCAACCAACGCAATAAAGGGGTTGTCAATCCCTTCACGGCCACTTCCGAAAGTGAGATCTGATAGAGATAGTATGATAAGATAAATATATTTTTGGTATTTTATAATATAGATGCAAAAGGTAAAGATGCAAATAAAAGTAGATTGAAAGCTTATATGATAAAAGATAGACCAAGGGGCCATAGGTTTCACTAGAGGCTTCTCTCAAGATAGCATAAGTATTACGGTGGGTGAACAAATTACTGTCGAGCAATTGATAGAAAAGTGAATAATTATGAGATTATCTAGGCATGATCATGTATATAGGCATCACGTCCGCAACAAGTAGACCGACTCCTGCCTGCATCTACTACTATTACTCCACACATCGACCGACTCCTGCCTGCATCTAGAGTATTAAGTTCATAAGAACAGAGTAACGCATTAAGCAAGATGACATGATGTTGAGGGATAAACTCATGCAATATGATATAAACCCCATCTTTTTATCCTCGATGGCAATAATACAATACGTGCCTTGCAACCCTTTCTGTCATTGGGTAAGGACACCGCAAGATTGAACCCAAAGCTAAGCACTTCTCCCATGGCAAGAAAGATCAATCTAGTAGGCCAAACCAAACTGATAATTCAAAGAGACTTGCAAAGATAACTCAATCATAAATAAAAGAATTCAGAGGAGATTCAAATATTTCTCATAGATAAACTTGATCATAAACCCACAATTCAACGGATCTCGACAAACACACCGCAAAAAGAGTTTACATCGAATAGATCTCCACAAGAGAGGGGGAGAACATTGTACTGAGGTCCAAAAAGAGAGAAGAAGCCATCTAGCTAATAACTATGGACCCGGAGGTTAGTGGTAAACTACTCACAACTCATCGGAGGGGCTATGGTGTTGATGTAGAAGCCCTCCGTGGTCGATTCCCCCTCCGGCGGAGCGCCAGCGAAGGCTCCAAGATGGGATCTCACGGATACAAAATGTTACGGCGGTGGAAGTTGTGTTTCGTTGGCTCCCTGGATGTTTTCGGGGAACGTAGGCTTGTATAGGAGGAGGATGTACGTCGGTGGCCGCCCGAGGGGCCCACAAAAAAGGGGGCGCGCCCTGTAGGGGTGGGCGCGCCCTCCCCTCTCATGGCCGCCTCGGCTGCTTCTTAACTTGCACTCCAAGTTCTCTGGATCACGTTTGTTCCAAAAATCACGCTCCCGAAGGTTTCATTCGTTTGGACTCCGTTTGATACTCCTTTTCTTCGAAATACTGAAATAGGCAAAAAACAGCAATACGGGCTGGGCCTCCGGTTAGTAGGTTAGTCCCAAAAATGATATAAATGTGTAAAATAAAGCCCATAAACATCCAAAAGGGGTAATATAATAGCATGGAACAATAAAAAATTATAGATACGTTGGAGACGTATCAAGCATCCCCAAGCTTAATTCCTGCTCGTCCTCAAGTAGGTAAATGATAAAAACAGAATTTTTGATGTGGAATGCTACCTAGCATAATTCTCAATGTAATTTTCTTTAATGTGGCATGAATGTTCAGATCCAAATGATTCAAAATAAAAGTTCATATTGATAAAAGAAATAGTAACACTTCGAGCATACTAATCAAAGCAATCATGTCTTCTCAAAATAACATGGCAAAAGATAGTTCATCCCTACAAAATCATATAGTTAGGTTATGCTTCATTTTCGTCACACAAAGATGTTCCCAACTTCTATACCCCCGATGACAAGCCAAGCAATTGTTTCATACTTAAATAATCTCAAACTTTTTCAACCTTCACGCAATACATGAGCGTGAGCCATGGATATAGCACTATGGGTGGAATAGAGTATGATGATGGGGATTGTGTGGAGAAGACAAAAAAGGAGAAAGTCTCACATTGACGAGGATAATCAACGGGCTATGGAGATGCCCATCAATTGATGCCAACATGAGGAGTAGGGATTGCCATGCAACGGATGCACTAGAGCTATAAATGAATGCTCAACAAAAGAAAACTAGTGGGTGTGCATCCAACTTGCTTGCTCACGAAGACCTAGGGCATTTGAGGAAGCCCATTGTAGGAATATACAAGCCAAGTTCTGTAATGAAAAATTACCACTTGTATGAAAAAGACAACTTATGAGACTCACTATATGAAAAACATGGTGCTACTTTGAAGCACAATATATGAGACTCACTACATGAAGAAAAAGGTGCTACTTTGAAGCACAAGTGTGGAAAAAGAGATAGTAACATTGCCCCTTTTATTTATTTTATTTTTTTATTTTTTTATTTTTTTTATTTTCCCTTTTTTTGGGCCTTTTTTTGGCCTTTCTTTTTTTGGGGGGCAATGCTCTAATAATGATGATCATCACACTCTTATTGATTAAAACATATAAATTACAACTCGAAACTACAACAAGATATGACTCTATATGAATGCCTCCGGCGGTGTACCGGGATGGTGCAATGAATCAACAGTGACATGTATGAAAAATTACGCATGGTGGCTTTCCCACAAATACGATGTCAACTACATGATCATGCAATGGCAATATGACAAAAGTAATGTATGTCATGATGATGATAAACGGAACGGTGGAAAGTTGCATGGCAATATATCTCGGAATGGCTATGGAAATGCCATAATAGGTAGGTATGGTGGCTGTTTTGAGGAAGATATAAGGAGGTTTGTGTGTGATAGAGCGTATCGTATCACGGGGTTTGGATGCACCAGCGAAGTTTGCACCAACTCTCAAGGTTATAAAGGGCAATGCACGGTACCAAAGAGGCTAGCAATGGCGGAAAGGTAAAAGTGCGTATAATCCATGGACTCAACATTAGTCAAAAGAACTCATATACTTATTGCAAAAATTTAGAAGTCATCAAAAATCAAGCACTACGCGCATGCTCCTAGGGTGATAGATTGGTAGGAAAAGACCATCGCTCGTCCCCGACCGCCACTCATAAGGATGCACAAGCCAGGTACACTTCATGTTTCAAATTTGTCACACAACTTTAACCATACGTGCATGCTACGGGACTTGCTAACTTCAACACAAGCATTTTTTAAATTCATAATCACCCAACTAGCATGACTTTAATATCACTACCTCCCTATCTCAAAACAATTATCAAGTATCAAATTGATCATAGCATCCAATTCACTTTCTATGATAGTTTTTATTATACCCAACTTGGATGCCTACCATTCTAGGACCAATTTTGTAACCATAGCAAATACCATGCTGTTCTAAAAGACTCTCAAAATAATATAAGTGAAGCATGAGAGCCTAGCAATTTCTACAAAAATAAGTCACCGCCGTGCTCTAAAAGATATAAGTGAAGCACTAGAGCAAAAACTATCAAGCTCAAAAGATATAAGTGAAGCACATAGAGTATTCTAGCAAGTTCTAAACAAGTATGCTTCTCCCAAAAGGTGTGTACAGCAAGCATGATTGTGGTAAACTAAAAAGCAAAGACTAATATAATACACAACGCTCCAATCAAAACACATATCATGTGGCGAATAAAAATATAGCTCCAAGTGAAGTTACCAATGAACGAAGACGAAAGAGGGGATGCCTTCCCGGGGCATCCCCAAGCTTAGGCTTTTGGCTATTCTTGAATATATTGGGGTGCCATGGGAATCCCCAAGCTTAGGCTTTTGCCACTCCTTATTCCATAGTCCATCAAAGCTTTACCCAAAACTTGAAAACTTCACAACACAAAACTCAATAGGAAATCTTATAAGCTCCGTTAGTGAAAGAAAACAAAACCACCACATAAGGTACTGTAATGAACTAATTATTTATTTATTTTGGTGTTAAATCTACTGTATTCCAACTTCTCTATGATTTATAAACTATTTTACTAGACATAGATGCATCAAAATAAGCAAACAACACACGAAAAAAGAATCTGTCAAAAACAGAACAGTCTGTAGCAATCTGTAACTAACGCAAACTTATGGAACTTTAACAATCCTACCAAAATAGGAAGTCCTGGAAAATTTGTCTATTGATCAGCAGCAAAAAGAATCAACGCAAAAGCACGTTTCTGTGATTTAACAAAACTAAATTAGTACACGCAAAGTTTCTGTTTTTCAGCAGAATCAAATCAACTATCATCATAGGTTATCCTATAGGTTCTACTTGCCACAAACACTAATTAAAATATAAAAACACATCTAAACAGAATGTAGATGCAAGATTTATTACTAAACAGGAACAAAAACAAAAAACACAAATAAAATTGGGTTGCCTCCCAACTAGCGCTATCATTTAACGCCCCTAGCTAGGCATAAAAGCGAAGATAGATCTAAGTAGTGTCATCTTTGGCACTAAATTCATAATAAGCTTGCATGATAGATTCATAAGGTAATTTTACTTTATTTCTTGGAAAGTGCTCCATGCCTTTCTTTAATGGGAATTGGAATCTAATATTCCCTTCCTTCATATCAATAATCGCGCCAATTGTTCTAAGGAAAGGTCTACCAAGAATAATAGGGCAAGAAAGATTGCAATCTATATCAAGAACGGTAAAATCTACGGGCACCAAATTTCTATTTGCAACAGTGAGAACATAATTGATCCTTCCTATTGGCTTTTTAATGGCGGAATCCGCAAGGTGCAAATTTAAAGAGCAATCGTCAAGATCATGGAAACCTAGAATATCACATAAAGTTTTCGGAATCGTGGAAACACTAGCACCCAAATCACACAAAGCAAAACACTCATGGTCTTTAATTCCAATCTTTATAGTAGGTTCCAACTCATCATTAAGTTTTCTAGGTATAGAAACTTCCAAATTAAGTTTTTCATCATAAGATTGCATCAAGGCATCAACAATGTGTTTGGTAAAAGCTTTATTTTGACTATAAGCATGAGGAGAATTAACAACGGATTGCAACAAGGAAATACAACCTTCTAAATAACAATTATCATAATCAAATTCCTTGAAATCCGAGATAGTGGGTTCAATACTATTTAAAGTCATGACCTCTCCAATCCCACTTTTACCAAATTTAGCATCAAGATCTGAAAACTCTGAATTCTTGGGATGCCTTCTAGGTAAAGTTGACTCATCTCCAGTCCCATTATTATCAAGATTCATATTGCAAAACAAAGATCTAATAGGAGACACATCAATAACTTTAAGATCTTCATCATTATTTTCATGGAAACTAGAAGAACACGCTTTTACAAAGCTATCTTTCTTAGCACGCAATCTAGCGGTTCTTTCCTTGCACTCGTCAATGGAAATTCTCGTTTCTTTGAGAGACTCATTGATATCATGCTTAGGAGGAGAAGATCTAAGTTTAAGAATCAACATCAAGCGAAAGTCTACCAACGTTCTTAGCCAAATCATCAACTTTGAGCAATTTTTCTTCAAGCAAAGCATTAAAATTCTTTTGAGAAATCATAAATTCTTTCACACTATTCTCAAAATCAGGGGGCATCTTATTAAGATTACCATAAGAATTATTGTAGGAATTTCCATAATTATTAGAGGAATTACTAGGGAACGGTCTAGCATTAAAGTTTCCTCTATAAGCGTTGTTTCCAAAACTATTCCTACCAACAAAATTCACATCAAAGATTCATTATTATTCTCAATAAAAGTAGACAAAGGCATATCATTGGGATCAAGAGGAGTATTTTTAGTAGAAAACAATTTCATAAGTTCATCCATCTTTCCACTCAAAACAT
The DNA here is from genome assembly GCA_963921465.1 of Triticum timopheevii. Taxonomy (NCBI): domain Eukaryota; kingdom Viridiplantae; phylum Streptophyta; class Magnoliopsida; order Poales; family Poaceae; genus Triticum; species Triticum timopheevii. The sequence continues at coordinate 380,598,467 of OY997272.1, read as the reverse complement.
TGATTTCTTCTATAGCATGCACTTTTTTACTAGAAGATCTTTTGGTGTGCCATTGAGAATAATTAGCCATAATATTATCAAGAAGTTTTGTAGCATCTCCTAATGTGATTTCCATAAACGTGCATCCCGCGGCCGAATCTAAGAGATTTCTAGAAGCAAAGTTCAAACCGGCATAAAATTTTTGTATGATCATCCATAAATTCAAACCATGAGTAAGGCAATTGCGAATCATCAATTTCATTATTTCCCAAGATTGGGAAACATGCACATGATCAAGTTGTTTAACATTCATAATATCGTTCCTAAGAGTGATAATCTTAGCAGGAGGAAAATACTTAGAGATAAAAGCATATTTGCACTTGTTCCAAGAATCAATACTATTTTTAGGCAAAGACGAAAACCAAACTTTAGCACGATCTCTAAGTGAAAATAGAAATAACTTCAATTTAACAATATCATTATCCGTATCTTTCTTCTTTTGCATATCACACAAATCAACAAAGTTGTTTAGATGAGAAGCGGCATATTCACTAGGAAGGCCGGCGAATTGATCTTTCATAACAAGATTCAGCAAAGCAGTATTGATTTCACAAGACTCAACATCATTAAGAGGAGCAATCAGGGTACTAAGGAAATCATTATTATTGGTATTCGAGAAATCACACAATTTGGTATTATCTTGTGCCATGGCAACAAGTAATCCAAAACACAAGCAAACAGAAAAAGGCAAGCGAAATGAGAGGAGAAGATTAGGAAAGAGAGGGCGAATAAAACGGCAAGGGTGAAGTGGGGGAGAGGAAAACGAGAGGCAACTGGCAAATAATGTGAATGCGAGGGAGATGAGTTTGTGATGGGTACTTGGTATGTCTTGACTTGAGGGAAGACCTCCCCGGCAAAGGCGCTAGAAATCCTTCTTGCTACGTCTTGAGCTTGTGTTGGTTTTCCTTGAAGAGGAAAGGGTGATGCAGCAATAGTAGCATAAGTATTTTCCTCAGTTTTTGAGAACCAATGTATCAATACAGTAGGAGGCTCCTCAAAAGTCCCACGCACCTACACAAACAAACAAAGAACTCGCAACCAACGCAATAAAGGGGTTGTCAATCCCCTCACGGCCACTTGCGAAAGTGAGATCTGATAGAGATAGTATGATAAGATAAATATATTTTTGGTATTATATAATATATATGCAAAAAGTAAAGATGCAAATAAAAGTAGATTGAAAGCTTATATGATAAAAGATAGACCCGAGGGCCATAGGTTTCACTAGAGGCTTCTCTCAAGATAGCATAAGTATTACGGTGGGTGAACAAATTACTGTCGAGCAATAGATATAAAAGTGAATAATTATGAGATTATCTAGGCATGATCATGTATATAGGCATCACGTCCACAACAAGTAGACCGACTCCTGCCTGCATCTACTACTATTACTCCACACATCGACTGACTCCTGCCTGCATCTAGAGTATTAAGTTCATAAAGAATGGAGTAACGCATTAAGCAAGATGACATGATGTAGAGGGATAAACTCATGCAATATGATATAAACCCCATATTTTTATCCTCGATGGCAACAATACAATACGTGCCTTGCAACCCTTTCTGTCACTGGGTAAGGACACCGCAAGATTGAACCCAAAGCTAAGAACTTCTCCCATGGCAAGAATGATCAATCTAGTAGGCCAAACCAAACCGATAATTCGAAGAGACTTGCGAAGATAACTCAATCATACATAAAAGAATTCAGAGGAGATTCAAATATTTCTCATAGATAAACTTGATCATAAACCCACAATTCATCGGATCTCGACAAACACACTGCAAAAAGAGTTTACATCGAATAGATCTCCACAAGAGAGGGGGAGAACATTGTATTGAGATCCAAAAAGAGAGAAGAAGCCAGCTAGCTAATAACTATGGACCCAAAGGTTTGTGGTAAACTACTCACAACTCATCGGAGGGGCTGTGGTGTTGATGTAGAAGCCCTCTGTGGTCGATTCCCCCTCCGGTGGAGCGCCGGCGAAGGCTCCAAGATGGGATCTCACGGATACAGAAGGTTACGGCAGTGGAAATTGTGTTTCGTTGGCTCCCTGGATGTTTTCAGGGTACGTAAGCTTATATAGGAGGAAGAAGTACGTCGGTGGCAGCCCGAGGGGCCCATAAGACAGGGGGTGCACCCTGTAGGGGTGGGCACGCCCTCCCCTCTCGTGGCCGCCTCGGCTGCTTCTTGACTTGCACTCCAAGTCCTCTGGATCACGTTCGTTCCAAAAATCACGCTCCCGAAGGTTTCATTCCGTTTGGACTCCGTTTGATATTCTTTTCTTCGAAATACTGAAATAGGCAAAAAAACAGCAATACTGGCTGGGCCTCCGGTTAGTAGGTTAGTCCCAAAAATGATATAAATGTGTAAAATAAAGCCCATAAACATCCAAAAGGGGTAATATAATAGCATGGAACAATCAAAAATTATAGATACGTTGGAGACGTATCAATTTCTCAATGTAATTTTCTTTATTGTGGCATGAATGTTCGGATCCAAATGATTCAAAATAAAAGTTCATATTGACATAAGAAATAGTAATACTTCAATCATACTAATCAAAGCAATCATGTCTTCTCAAAATAACAAGGCTAAAGAAAGTTATCCCTACAAAATCATATAGTCTGGCTATTGCTCTATCTACATCACACAAAGTATTTAATCATGCACAACCCCGATGACAAGCCAAGCAATTGTTTCATACTTTAGTAATCTCAAACTTTTTCAACTTTCACGCAATACATGAGCGTGAGCCATGGACATAACACTATATGTGGAATAGTATGGTGGTTGTGGAGAAGACAAAAAGGAGAAGATAGTCTCACATCAACTAGGCGTATCAATGGGCTATGGAGATGCCCATTAATAGATATCAATGTGAGTGAGTAGGGATTGCCATGCAACAGATGCACTAGAGCTATAAATGTATGAAATCTCAACGAAAGAAACTAAGTGGGTGTGCATCCAACTCGCTTGCTCACGAAGACCTAGGGCATTTTGAGGAAGCCCATCATTGGAATATACAAGCCAAGTTCTATAATGAAAAATTCCCACTAGTATATGAAAGTGTTGTCATAGGAGACTCTCTATCATGAAGATCATGGTGCTACTTTGAAGCACAAGTGTGGTAAAAAGGATCGTAGCATTGTCCCTTCTCTCTTTTTCTCTCATTTTTATTTTTTCTTTTTCTCTTTTTTTTTCTTTCTTTCCTTTTTTCCTTTTTTTGGGCATTTTCTTTTTTTTTCTTTTGGCCTTTCTTTTTTTTATTTCTCTTTTTTTTGTAAAGTTCGAAGTCTCATCCTGACTTGTGGGGGAATCATAGTCTCCATCATCCTTTCCTCACCGGGACAATGCTCTAATAATGAAGATCATCACACTTTTATTTACTTACAACTAAAGATTACAACTCAATACTTAGAACAAGATATGACTATATGAATGCCTCCGGCGGTGTACCGGGATACACAATGAATCAAGAGCGACATGTATGAAAATTATGAAGGTGGCCTTGCCACAAATACGATGTCAACTACATGATCATGCAAAGAGCAATATGACAATGATGATGCGTGTCATATAAACGGAACGGTGGAAAGTTGCATGGCAATATATCTCAGAATGGCTATGGAAATGCCATAATAGGTAGGTATGGTGGCTGTTTTGAGGAAGGTATATGGTAGGTGTATGGTACCGGCGAAAGTTGTGTGGTACAAGAGAGGCTAGCAATGGTGGAAGGGTGAGAGTGCGTATAATCCATGGACTCAACATTAGTCAAAAGAACTCATATACTTATTGCAAAAATCTACAAGTCATAGAAAACAAAGTACGACGCGCATGCTCCTAGGGGGATAGATTGGTAGGAAAATACCATCGCCCGTCCCCGACCGCCACTCATAAGGAAGACAATCAATAAATAAAATTGTGCTCCAACTTCATCACAAAGCGGTTCACCATACGTGCATGCTACGGGAATCACAAACTTTAACACAAGCATTCTTTAAATTCATAATCACCCAACTAGCATGACTTTAATATCACTACCTCCATATCTCAAAACAATTATCAAGTATCAAATTGATCATAGCATCCAATTCACTTTTCTATGATAGTTTTTATTATACCCAACTTGGATGCCCATCATTCTAGGACCAATTTTATAACCATAGCAAATACCATTCTGTTCTAAAAGACTCTCAAAATAATATAAGTCAAGCATGAGAGATCAACAATTTCTTCAAAATTAAGCCACCGCCATGGTCTAAAAGATATAAGTGAAGCACTAGAGCAAAAACTATCTAGCTCAAAAGATATAAGTGAAGCACATAGAGTATTCTAATAAATTTCAATCAAGTGGGCTTATTCCCAAAAGGTGTGTACAGCAGGGATGATTGTGGTAAACTAAAAAGCAAAGACTAATATCATACACGACGCTCCAAGCAAAACACATATCATGTGGCGAATAAAAATATAGCTCCAAGTAAAGTTACCATTGAACGAAGACGAAAGAGGGGATGCCTTCCGGGGGCATCCCCAAGCTTAGTCTTTTGGCTATTCTTGAATATCTTGGGGTGCCATGGGCATCCCCAAGCTTACGCTCTTACCACTCCTTATTCCATAGTCCATCAAATCTTTACCCAAAACTTGAAAACTTCACAACACAAAACTCAACAGGAAATCTCATAAGCTCCGTTAGTGAAAGAAAGCAAAACCACCACATAAGGTACTGTAATGAACTCATTCTTTATTTATATTGGTGTTAAACCTACTGTATTCCAACTTCTCTATGGTTCATACCACTTAATACTAGCCATAGATGCATCAAAATAAGCAAACAACACACGAAAAACAGAATCTGTCAAAAACAGAATAGTCTGTAGCAATCTGTAACCCTAGAATACTTCTGGAACTCTAAAAATCCTACCAAAATAGGAAGTCCTGAGAAATTTGTCTATTGATCTACAGAAAAAAGAATCAACGCAAAATCATGTTTGTGTGATTTAAAAAAACTAAATTTGTGCGCGCAAAGTTTCTGTTTTTCAGCAGAATCAAATTAACTATCACCATAGGTTATCCTATAGGTTCTACTTGGCACAAACACTAATTAAAACATAAAAACACATCTAAACAGAAGGTAGATGCAAAATTTATTACTAAACAGAAACAAAAACAAAAAACAAATAAAATTGGGTTGCGTCCCAACTAGCGCTATCGTTTAACGCCCCTAGCTTGGCATAAAAGCGAGGATAGATCTAAGTAGTGCCATCTTTGGCACTCAATTCATAAGTAGCTCGCATGATAGATTCATAAGGTAATTTAACTTTCTTTCATGGAAAGTGCTCCTTGCCTTTCCTCAATAGAAATTGGAATCTAATATTCCCTTCCTTCATATCAATAATCGCACCAATCGTTCTAAGGAAAGGTCTACCAAGAATAATAGGGCAAGAAAGATTGCAATCTATATCAAGAACGATAAAATCTACGGGCACCAAATTTCTATTTGCAACAATGAGATCATCATTGATCCTTCCCATTGGCTTTTTAATGGTGGAATCCGCAAGGTGCAAATTTAAAGAGCAATCATCAAGATCATGGAAACCTAGAATATCACGTAAAGTTTTCGGAATCGTGGAAACACTAGCACACAAATCACACAAAGCATAACACTCATGATCTTTAATTTTAATATTTATAGTAGGTTCCCACTCATCATTAAGTTTTCTAGGTATAGAAACTTCCAAATTTAGTTTTTCATCAAAAGATTGCATCAAGGCATCAACAATATGTTTGGTAAAAGCTTTATTTTGACTATAAGCACGAGGAGAATTCACAACAGATTCCAACAAGGAAATACAACCTTCTAAAGAACAAATATCATAATCAAATTCCTTGAAATCCAAGATAGTGGGTTCAATGCTATTTAAAGTCTTGACCTCTCCAATCCCACTTTTACCAAATTTAGCATCAAGATCTAAAAAATCCAAATCATTGGCACGCCTTTTAACTAAAGTTGACTCATCTCCAGTCCCATCATTATTAAGATTCATATTGCAAAACAAAGATCTAATAGTGGACACATCAATAACTTTAAGATCTTCATCATTATTATCATGGAAACTAGAAGAACACGCCTTTACAAAGCAATCTTTCTTAGCACGCAATCTGGCGGTTCTTTCTTTGCACTCATCAATGGAAATTCTCATAGCTCTGAGAGACTCATTGATATCATGATTAGGAGGAGTAGATCTAAGTTTCAAAAAATCAACATCAAGCGAGAGTCTATCAACGTTCCTAGCCAAATCATCAACTTTAAGCAATTTTTCTTCAAGCAAGGCATTAAAATTCTTTTGAGAGATCATAAATTCTATCACGCTATTCTCAAAATCAGAGGACATCTTATTAAAATTACCATAGGAATTATTGTAGGAATTTCCATAATTGTTAGAGGAATTACTAGGGAACGGTCTAGGATTAAAGTTTCCTCTATAAGCATTGTTTCCAAAACTATTCCTACCAACAAAATTCACATCCATAGATTCATTATTATTCTCAATCAAAGTAGACAAACGCATATCATTGGGATCAATAGGAGCACTCTTAGTAGCAAACAATTTCATAAGTTCATCCATGTTTCCACTCAAAATATTAATTTCTTCTATAGCATGCACTTTTTTTACTAGTAGATCTTTCGGTGTGCCATTGAGAATAATTAGCCATAATATATCAAGAAGTATTGTAGCATCTCCTAAAGTGATTTCCATAAACATGCCTCCCGCGGCCGAATCTAAAAGATTTCTAGAAGCAAAATTCAAGCCGGCATAAAAAAATTGTATGATCATCCATAAGTTCAAACCATGAGTAGGGCAATTGCGAATCATCAATTTCATTCTTTCCCAAGATTGGGCAACATGCTCATGATCAAGTTGTTTAAAATTCATAATATCATTCCTAAGAGTGATGATCTTAGCGGGAGGAAAATACTTAGAGATAAAAGCATCTTTGCACTTGTTCCAAGAATCAATACTATTTTTAGGCAAAGAAGAAAACCAAACTTTAGCACGATCTCTAAGTGAAAACGGAAATAACTTCAATTTAACAATATCATTATCCGTATCTTTCTTCTTTTGCATCTCACACAAATCAATAAAGTTGTTTCGATGGGTAGCGGCATATTCACTAGGAAGGTCGGCGAATTGATCTTTCATAACAAGGTTCAACAAAGTAGTATTGATTTCACAAGACTCAACATCATTAAGAGGAGCAATCGGGGTACTAAAGAAATCATTATTATTGGTATTGGAGAAATCACACAATTTGGTATTATCTTGCGCCATCGCGACAAGTAATCCAACAAACAAGCAAACAGAAAAGGGCAAGCGAAAGAGAGAGGAGAAGATTGGGAAAGAGAGGGCGAATAAAATGGCAAGGGTGGAGTGGGGGAGAGGAAAGCGAGAGGCAAATGGCAAATAATGTAAATGCGAGGGAGATGAGTTTGTGATGGGTAGTTGGTATGTCTTGACTTGAGGGAAGACCTCCCCGGCAACGGCGCTAGAAATCCTTCTTGCTACGTCTTGAGCTTGCGTTGGTTTTCCTTGAAGAGGAAAGGGTGATGCAGCAATAATAGCGTAAGTATTTCCCTCAGTTTTTGAGAACCAAGGTATCAATCCAGTAGGAGGATCCTCAAAAGTGCCACACACCTACACAAACAAACAAAGAACTCGCAACCAACACAATAAAGGGGTTGTCAATCCCTTCACGACCACTTGCGAAAGTGAGATCTGATAGAGATAGTATGATAAGATAAATATATTTTTGGTATTTTATAATATAGATTGGAAAAGTAAAGATGCAAATAAAAGTAGATCGAAAGCTTATATGATAAGAGATAGACCCGGGGGCCATAGATTTCACTAGTGGCTTCTCTCGAGATAGCATAAGTATTACGGTGGGTGAACAAATTACTGTCGAGCAATTGATAGAAAAGCGAATAATTATGAGATTATCTAGGCATGATCATGTATATAGGCATCACGTCCGTGACAAGTAGACCGACTCCTGCCTGCATCTACTACTATTACTCCACACATCGACCGCTATCCAGCATGCATCTAGAGTATTAAGTTCATAAGAACAGAGTAACGCATTAAGAAAGATGACCATGATGCAGAGGGATAAACTCATGCAATATGATATAAACCCCATCTTTTTATCCTCGATGGCAAAAATACAATGCGTGCCTTGCTGCCCCTGCTGTCCCTGGGAAAGGACACCGCAAGATTGAACCCAAAGCTAAGCATTTCTCCCATTGCAAGAAAGATCAATCTAGTAGGCCAAACCAAACTGATAATTCGAAGATACTTGTAAAGATAACTTAATCACAAATAAAAGAATTCAGAGGAGATTCAAATATTTCTCATAGATAAACTTGATCTTAAACCCACAATTCATAGGATCTTGACAAACACACCGCAAAAAGAGTTACATCGAATAGATCTCCAAGAAGATCGAGGAGAACATGGTATTGAGATCCAAAAAGAGAGAAGAAGCCATCTAGCTAATAACTATGGACCCGAAGGTTTGTGGTAAACTACTCACAACTCATCGGAGTGGCTAGGTGTTGATGTAGAAGCCCTCCATGGTTGATTCCCTCTCCGGCGGAGCGCCAGCAAAGGCTCCAAGATGGGATCTCACGGTTACAGAAGGTTACGGTGGTGGAAATAGTTTTCGTGGCTTGTTCTGATGTTCTCAGGGTACGTGGGTATATATAGGAGGAAGAAGTAGGTCGGTGGCCGCCCGAGGGGCCCACGAGATAGGGGGCGCGCCCTGTAGGGGTGGGCGCGCCCTCCACCCTCGTGGCCGCCTCAACTGCTTCTTGACTTGCACTCCAAGTCCTCTGGATCACGTTCGTTCCAAAAATCACGCTCCCGAAGGTTTCATTCCGTTTGGACTCCGTTTGATATTCCTTTTCTTCGAAACACTGAAATAGGCAAAAAACAGCAATACGGGCTGGGCCTCCGGTTAGTAGGTTAGTCCCAAAAATGATATAAATGTGTAAAGTAAAGCCCATAAACATCCAAAACGGGTAATATAATAGCATGGAACAATCAAAAATTATAGATACGTTGGAGACGTATCATGGATGAACTGGAAATTTATTCTCAATGTTCGAATCACCATGCATCATAGTGATTTCCCTTTAGTACATCATTTACTTTTGTATGTAAGTAATATAGTTGGTAATTTTTCATTTCAAATTCTTTTCTCAAATTCCCCGCTGTAACACGCGGGGTATCTTCTAGTTGTCAAAGTAGAGAGGCACATTCTTCACATTGATGCCATGGTCATTGAGGGTTTGCTTCATCCATAGCAATTGAGCACAGGACTAACCTGCAACAATATACTCAGCTTCAGCAGTAGAGAGTGATACGCAGTTCTGCTTCTTCGAGGACCAACATACCAAGGAATGTCCGAGGAAATGGCATGTGCCTGATGTTGACTTGCGGTCCACACGATCACCAACATAGTCAGAGTCAGAATATCCAATGAGATCAAAAGCCAAGCCCTTGGGATACCATAATCCAAGTGTTGGAGTGTGAGCCAGATATCGAAGAATATGCTTCACAACCTTATGGTGTGATTCCTTCGGTGTAGCTTAAATCGGGCACACATGCAAACACTAACCATAATATCTAGCCTAGATGCGCATAGATACAATGAAGAGCCAATCATGGAGCGGTAAACCTTTTGATCGAAGTCAATACCATTTTCATCAGTGCATAGATGGCCATTTGTGGGCATAGGGATTTTGATGCCTTTGCAATCTTGCATGCCGAATTTCCACAACACATCCTTGAGCTATTTCTCCTGGGATATAAAGATGTCACTGCGCTGTTGACAAATTTGAAGACCTGAGAAGAATTTCAATTCTCCCATCATAGACATTTGATATTCCTCACTCATCATATAGGAAAATTCATCACTGTAACGTTGGTCAGTACAGCCAAAGATGATATCATCAACATATATTTGGCACACGAATAATTCATCATCATAAGTTTTGGTGACAAGAGTTGGGTCAAGTGAACTGGGTTTGAAGCCTTTCTTCATGAGGAATTCCTTCAAAGTATCATACCACACCCGAGGGGCCTGCTTGAGGCCATAGAGGGCCTTATTGAGTCTGAAGACTTTTTCACGATGCTTTGGATCTTCAAAACCTAGGGGTTGAGCAACATATACTTCTTCCTCAAGCTTACCATTGAGGAATGCACTTTTCGCATCCATTTGATATAAAATGATATTATGATGGTTAGCACAAGCAAGCAATATGCGAATAGCCTCAAGTCTAGCAACAAGTGCAAAAGTTTCATCGAAATCAATTCCTTCAACCTGTGTGTAGCCTTGAGCTACAAGTCATGCCTTATTCCTCACCACAAGGCCATTTTCATCTTGCTTGTTGCAGTAGATCCATTTGGTGCCAACGATATTGTGCTTGCGTGGGTCTGGTCGCTTGACAAGTTCCCTGACATTGTTAATCTCGAATTGATGCAATTCCTCTTGCATCGCTTGAATCCACTCAGGCTCCAGAAATGCCTCATCTACTTTGGTGGGCTCTGTGATAGAGACAAAAGCAAAGTGCCCACAAAATTTAGACAAATGTGAAGCCTTTGAGCATGTGAGAGGACCTGGTGCATTGATGTCGCTGATGATTTTCTCGATCTGCACTTCATTTGCAACGCGAGGATGAGCGGGTTGACGATGTTGAGTCGGCTCAGCATTTTCTTCAGAGCCATTTTCCTCAGGTGCACCAGCATGACGTTCTTCATGTTCTGGAATAACTTCTTCGGCAGATTCTTCGGTAGGAATGACATCCTCAGTAGCCTTGAACTTGATGGATTCTTCATGTGACTTTTCATCTAGCATAGGAGGTAGGTGCTCTCTTTGCGAGCCGTTAGTTTCATCAAACCGCACATCTACAGTTTCAACAACCTTGTGATGAACGGTGTTGAAGACTCTGTAGGTGTGAGAGTCCTTTCCATAACCAAGCATAAAACCTTCATGTGCTTTCGGTGCAAATTTAGAATTGTGATGAGGATCTCTAATCCAACATTTAGCACCGAAGACTTTGAAATAACTCACACTGGGTTTCTTGTCAGTGAGGAGTTCATATGAGGTCTTTTTGAAGAATTTGTGAAGATATACCCTGTTGATGATGTGGCACGCAGTATCAATTGCCTCAGGCCAGAAATGACAAGGCGTCTTATATTCATCAAGCATAGTGCAAGCCATCTCAACAAGAGTCATGTTCTTGTGCTCCACGACGCCATTCTGCTGAGGAGTATAAGGAGCATATAACTCATGAGTAATACCAAGTTCATAAAGATAGTCATCAAGACCACTGTTCCTGAAATTGGTCCCATTGTCACTTCTGATGTGCTTGATATTCACACCAAAGTTGGTTGAAGCCCTCAAGGAAAATCATTTGAAGACTTCCTGCACTTCATATTTGTAAGTGACGATGTGCACCCATGTGTAACAAGAATAGTCATCAACAGTAACAAAGCCATATAAAGATGCAGCATTGGTGAATGTGGCATAATGAGTAGGGCCAAAGAGATCCATGTGAAGCAATTCAAATGGACGAGTGGTAGTCATGATAGTCTTTGAGGGATGCTTGGCCTTGGTCATATTTCCAACTTCACAATCTCCACACAAGTGATCCTTGAGGAATTTGACATCCTCGATGCCGATGACATGCTTCTTCTTCGCGAGAGTATGCAAGTTCCTCATGCCAACATAACCAAGTCGTCGATGCCATAGCAAGCCTTCTGAAGCTTTTGCAAGTCGACATGTAGTAGGTTGTGGTCCTGTAGAGAAATCAACAATATACAAGTCTCCTCTCCTAAAGCCTTCGAAGACTTTGGAATGGTCAGCTTCCATGACCACAACACATCGATACTTGCCAAAGACAACAACCATATCAAGATCACAAAGCATTGAGACAAACATGAGGTTGAATCCTAAGGACTCGACAAGCATGACTTTGTCCATGTGTCGATCCTTTGATATCGCAACCTTACCTAGACCCAATACCTTGCTTTTTGCTTTGTCACTGTAGGTGATATGCTTCAGATGCGATGGAGATAAAGAAGTGTCCATCAATAAGTTCCTGTCACCAGTCATGTGATTTGTACATCCACTGTCGAGGACCCACTCAGCGGCTTTGGGTTGATCATCCTGCAGATGAATTAGTGCATCTTACGAACTCATATACTTCATTAGTGAAGAATATGACATCAATTTCATCAGATCAATTTCATCAAGCAATAGAACAGATATAGCAGTATGTGGACGTGAGAAATGAAAATTCATTTCTTCATGATTAGCTTACGTCCTATCAAGCATATTCAGGTCTCCAGCAAATTCTTCAGACGACTAAGTTTGTCTGGAGACCTGACCCTGCATAAGAGATTAGTTCTTTTTCTTCACCACCCACATTGGGAGGGGTGGCAAAGAGTTCATCATTCTGCGAGCTCCATAAGAGAAAGGTGGCATAGAGGCCAATCCACTTCGTTTCACATAAGAAGGGTTAGAGTAAGCATATGGATAAGCAGAGAAATTCTTCGAGGACTTATGAATATAATGGTTTGAAGAATAATGCACATATTCATAGCCCTTAGTATTTCCATGCGAAATAGAAGTGTTAGCACGATGATGTTCATATGAGGATTTTGATCCATATGAGGAATTTGATCCACGTGAGGAATGTGGTCCATATGAGGACTTGACTCCATATGAAGACTTTGGTCCATATGAAGAATTTGATCTGGGGTTCCTATTCTTCACAGGTGGTGTCATGATGACATTCACCTAAAGACTTTCAAGGCACCTTTTGGGAACCCAGATTTTCTTCATAGGGGGACCATTCCTGCAGTTAGTGCCAACATATCTAGCAAATACTTCACCATTCTAATTTTTGAACAGTTTATAGTTGGAGTCAAATGACTCATCAGAAGAATATGAAGGTTCACATGTAAAGCCAGATAAAGTGGATGGATCTACGGGAGGTCCCTTTGCAGCAACCCATGAGGTTTTGGGGTACTGCTCAGGTTTCCAGTAGGTCCCATGTCACGCCCAAGATGCGACCCTATCCTAAAGGAACTCGAAGGTCCCACCAAGGATAGAAGCGCATCTTGAAGACGCTTTTGCAAGGTGGATATCATTACATCAACATTACATAATAGATGGGGATACATACAAAAGGCATACAATGCCACACGAATACATCAATACATCATATACAAGATCAACATCCGACTACAGATGAAACACAAACAGAAACTCAAATGACATCCACCCTGCTAGCCCAGGCTGCCGACCTGGAACCTATCCCCTGATCGAAGAAGAAGCAGAAGAAGAACTCCAAAACAAGCAAACATCACTCTCGCGTCATGATCATCGCATAACCTGTACCTGCAACTGTTGTTGTAGTAATCTGTGAGCCACGAGGACTCAGCAATCCCATTACCATGGGTATCAAGACTAGCAAAGCTTAATGGGAAAGGAAGGGGTAAAGTGGTGAGGTTGTAGCAGCGACTAAGCATGATATGGTGGCTAACATACGCAAATGAGAGCGAGAAGAGAAGCAAAGGAATGGTCGTCAACTAGTAATGATCAAGAGGTGATCCTGAACTCCTACTTACGTCAAACATAACCCAAAGACCGTGTTCACTTCCCGGACTCCGCCGAGAAGAGACCATCACGGCTACACACGCGGTTGATGCGTTTTAATTCGGATCAGGTGTCAAGTTATCTACAACCGGACATTAACAAATTCCCATCTGCCACATAACCGCGGCACGGCTCTCAAAAGTTTATACCCTGCAGGGGTGTCCCAACTTAGCCCATGATAAGCTCTCGCGATCAACAAAGGATATTCCTTCTCCCAGGAAGACCCGATCAGTCTTGGAATCCCGGTTTACAAGACATTTCGACAATGGTAAAACAAGACCAGCAAGACCGTCCGATGCGCCGACATCCCGATAGGAGCTGCACATATCTCGTTCTCAGGGCAACACCGGATGAGCAATCCGTACAACTAAAACCAGACCTCAAGTTTCCCTGAGGGGGCACTGCAAAGGGCTCTAGTTTGGACCAACACTTAGACAAGCATTGGCCCGGGGGGGGGGGGGGCTATAATAAAGATGACCCTTGGGTTAATTACTCCCAAGGGAAAAGTAGGTGGTGGTGAGGCAAATGGTAAAACCAAGGTTGGGCCTTGCTGGAGGAGTTTTATTCAAAGTGAACTGTCGAGGGGGTCCCATAAATCACCCGACCGCGTAAGGAACACAAAATCCAGGAACATAACACCTGTATGACGAAAACTAGGGTGGTAAGAGTGGAACAAAACACCAGGCATAAGGCCGAGCCTTCCACCCTTTACCAAATATATAGATCATTAATTAAATAAGAGATATTGTGATATCCCAACATAATCCTGTCCACCATGGAGCAATCTTCAACTTCACCTGCAACTAACAACGCTATAAGAGGGCTGAGCAAAGCAGTAACATAGCCAAGCAACGGTTTGCTAGGAAGGGTGCAAAAGGTTAGAGGCTGACATGGCAATTTGGGAGGCTTGAAGAACAAAATGATAGGTAGCGCAGCAAAGCGATAGAGCGAAGCAACTAGCATAGCAATGATAGTAGTGAGATCCAGGGTAGCGGTCATCTTGCCTGAAATCCCGCAAGGAAGAAGAATGAGTCCATGAAGAAGATGAAGCCACGAAGATAAACCAAGCGTAGACGAACGAATCCTCACGATCGCAACGAAACGGGAACTATCGAGAAGAAGCACACAACATAGTAAACACACCACACATGAACAAGACATGATGCACAACAAGCATGATGCATGACAAAGCTACATGAAGCTACTCATGGCCAGAGACGATGCATACAAGAGCAACGCATCAAAGCAAGTTTAAATGAGGCCGGGAACAACATATAACAATTCCGGTAAGTCCTCATATGCAATTTTAGAAATTGGTCCAGATCTGAATAAACCTTATGTTCAAGTTGTTAAACAGCAAGTTAAGATGCACCAAGATGATCTACACGAGATTCTAGTCAAGTTACATATAAAGTTCATTTAATTCGGAGCTACGGCCTAGAAGATATGAGCAAAACAAGTTAAACATGACATTGATGCAAAATGCACCCAAACATAAAGAAAACACCTCAAAACAAGGATGCAACATGATAATATGGAACTACATGCAAAATCAAGCGAGTTTCATATAGAGCACAATCAAAACGGAGCAACGGTGCAACACATACACTCTATACAAGACATAACAACAATCTGTCCATAACAGCAACTAGGCATCTTACAAGCATCAAAACAACAAGCTACAGCACCCCAACATAAGAACAAAAGGCATGATCATGATGTACAGGTAAAGCACAACAAAACATGAACACTGAGCTATCTCCAGAAAAGACTAGAACATGCTCAAAAGGACATGGGAAGATTGCAAATTATAACAGTTTCAGGCTTGGCAGAAATAACATTAGGTTGCAATGTTTAGAGCTATCAAACAACATGTTACAGGAACTTATCATGGTAAACAAAGGCATGGAATTAATCTACTAATTGCATAGAATAAAAGTCCCTTACTGACCATGAGCCAAAAGGGCACAGAAGATATGATGGCACCCATGTAAACATAGCAAGTTATATGACAGATTCATACATGGCAGGAACAACAATAAGTAGGCATGTTGGTGAGCTTGAACCACTCACCACAGAGCAATACATGGCATGGAAAGGTTACCAACAGTAAGAATACATGTTTATGAAGCTAAGAATGGCAGGAACAAGTCCATAGGATGCATGGATCACTAGAAAAGCACATGGCCAAAACTGAACTTCATATTAACAGGCTGACAGCAACATTATTTAGCAAGTTTGGAGCAAGATAACAAGCTACAGCAGGATATAATTGCAACCAGGGGCATGACTGGATAGAGCATGACATGTATAACAAAACATCCTTAGTGAACATCTCCAGATTATGCATAGAATGACTTGTAGCAACAAGTTTACATAGCAACAAAATATAACAGAATCAGTCAGGAAAACAGCAACAGCAAGTACTCTATTTAACAAGCTTGATGCACTCACTACACAACTCACAAAAATACATGGATAGCACCACTGTAAAGATGGCATATCATAGATCAAAACACATGTAGAGATCAACCTCAAAGGATGCACACATCAACCATGGCAAAAATGACAAATGAGCATGTTATAACAGTTTCAGCAGATTAACATCACATAGCACTCTTACAACAATGATTCAGGCATGAAGATTAGCTCAAATGAAAATGATGCAATGAGATGAAATGAAGTACTCGTCGAGGCGAACAATTAGACATATTACACGCATGAAACGGAGCAGTATGCATGGAGTTATGATGCGATGAACATGGCATGATAATGCAAATATTTGGGGACTTGGTGGAAATTTACCCCGCGAAAACGTGGACGGGATGGTGCGGGACGGAGGGATCCGGGACGGGCGGAGGCGCGTTTGGTTCGGCGAACGGGTGGATCTCGTCCACCCGCGGCGGATCTGGCCGGAGTGGACTCCGGCGAGGGGCGGGGTGACTCCGGCGAGCAGCGCGGAGGGCGGAGGCCGGAGACGGCGGGACCGGCGAAGTCCGGCGAGGAGGCGGCGGCCTCGGGCGGCGGCGGCGGATGGCGACCGAAGGCGCGGCGGGGCGCGGCTCCGGGGCGGCGCGGGCTGGAGCCGCGGGCGGAGGCGGCAGCCGCGGCGGTGGCCCAGGCCGGCGGCGGCGAGGCACCAGGGCCGGAGGCGTGCAACGGCGCGGCGGCGGTGCCGGAGGGAGCTGGCGGCGGAAGCGGGCCGGCGGTGGCGGGGATGGAGGCGCGGGCGAGGCCGCGGTGGCTGACGGCGGGGCGCCGGCGAGGCCACACAGGGCGCGGCGGCGCGACGGCCAGCGGGGCCGGAGGACAGCGGCGGAGGTCGCGGGCTCCCCTCGGGCCCGGCGCGGCCCGGGGCGGGCCCGATCTGGGCCTCACGGGCCCTGGTGGCGGGGAGGAGAGAGAGGGCGCGGGGGCGACATGGCGGCGGCTGATTCGCTGAGGGCGGCGGCGGACATGTCCGGGCGGCGGGGAAGAAACGTCCGGCGCGCGGAGGAAGAAGAGGCTAGGGTTTGGACCCGAAATTTCGGAGGGGGAGGTCTATATATAGGTAGAGGGAGCTAGGAGAGTCCAAATGAGGTGCGGTTTTCCTCCACACGATCGTGATCGAACGACCGAGAGCATGGATGGGAGTTTGCTAGGTTTTGGGCCACTTTGGAAGGGGTGTTTGGCTGCACACAAAAGAGGCTTTTACGGTTACCCGGTTAACCGTTGGAGTATCAAACGACCTCCAAATGGCACGAAACTTGACAGGCGGTCTACCGGTTGTATACCAAGACCGCTTGGCAAACCTCGGGCCATTCCGAGAAAGTTTAACACCCGCACACAAAAGAGACAAAAGGGGGACGTCGGAGGACATAAGAGTGCCGGATTGCAAAACGGACAACGGGGAAAATGCTCGGATGCATGAGACGAACACGAATGCGAAATGAGATGCACATGATGACATGATAAAATGCAACACGCAAGCAAATGTCATAACAACGACGGCGAATAACTGGCAGACACCTGGCACATCGAATCCGGGGCGTTACATCCCATCCACATTGAGTTTCCTCTCAAAGGCAATACCCTCTTTCCTAGGGTTCCTGTTGAGGATTTGCTTTTTAAGCACATCACAAAGTGCCTGATGCCGTTTTAAGTTTTTGTACAGGCCTGTCACATACAACTCCTTCATCCCTGCATTGTCAGTGATTCTAGTAGCATCCTCAGATGAGGAATTTATGATAGCAGAGACAGTTGAAGAATTTACAGCAATAGAAGCATTTTAACTTTCAGGTGAAGAATTAGTAGATTCACGTTCAATGCATTTCAAATATGGTGGAATGAATTCTTCCTGAGCGGCACTGATCTGTTGAGCAAGCAATGAATCACACTCCTTGTGAAGATCTTCATAACTCATCCTTAGCTTCTCAAGATCTTGCTTTCTTTGAAGAAATTCATAAGAAAGCCTCTCATGATCAGATAAGACAGTGTTATGATGACTCTGAAGGTTATCAAACTTGGACTGAAGTCTCCGAAGATTATCAGTCAAGGTTTGAGTGTGATCCATTTCTTCACCCAACAGGTCATCACTTTTGTCTAGCATATTCTGAACCTTTTCAAAAGCCTTTTGTTGTTTCACAACAATCTTAGCAAGTTTAGAGTAGGTAGGCTTGAGGTTTTCATCAGATTCATCCTCACTTGATTCAGAGGAGGGATATTTGAGTACCTTGGCACCCTTTGCCATGAAGCAATAGGTGGGAGCGTAGTCATCATCGCCGTCATCAGCCGTCTTGAGGAAGTCATTCTCCTCAGAGTTGAAGATGGACTTGCTGATGAAAGCAGTAGCGAGGGGTAGGCTCGCCACACCTGATTCTGACTCCTCAGATGCCTCCTCTTCCTCATTTTCCTCAGATTCAGCTTCAGAGTCCATTTCCTTGCCAATGAATGCCCGAGCCTTCTTGGAGCTGCTCTTCTTGTTAGATGAAAACTTCGAGGATTTTGATGATGAAGACTTTGAAGATTTCTTCTTCTTCTTTGAGTCATCAGAACTGTAATCCTTGTATTTCTTCGTCTTTGATTCCTTTTCCCACAGAGGACAATCTTGAATGTAGTGACCAGGTTTCTTGCATTTGTGGCAAGTTCTCTTCTTATAGTCACGAGATGAGGAATATGATCTCATGTCATCACTTCTTGAGGATTTACCAAAGCGTCCACGTCTTGAGAACTTCTGGAATTTCTTCATGAGCATTGCTAGCTCCTGGCTCAGTTCTTCAGGATCACCAAGGCTGCTACCAGAATCCTCACTTCAGATTCAGAGACTGCCTTGGCCTTCAAAGCGCGAGATCTGCCATAGCTCGTCCCATAGAGATCTCTCTTATCAGCAAGTTGGAACTCATGAGTGTTTAGCCTCTCGAGGATATCAGCGGGATCAAGTGACTTCTAGTCTCCACGTTCTTGTATCATCAGTGCAGAGAGTGTCAAATGAGGAATCAAGCGATCTCAGCAATTTCTTCACAACCTCATGATTAGTGATGTCAGTGGCACCAAGTGCTTGAAGCTCATTTGAGATGTCAGTGAGGCGATCGACAGTTTGCTGAACATTTTCGTTGTCGAGTCTTTTGAAGCGGTTGAAGAGATTGCGAAGAACGTCAACTCGAGAGTCACGCTATGTTGAGACTCCTTCGTTGACCTTGGACAACCTATCCAAGATAAGCTTAGTTGTCTCCAAAGCACTCACTCTGCCATACTGCCCTTTGCTCAGATGGCCACATATGATGTTCTTCATTTGAGAGTCGAGTTGCTTGAATCTCTTCACATCAGCAGCATTGATGGTAGGAGTGACAGAGGGAACGCCGTTTTCCACAACGTACCAGATATCATTGTAAATTACCTCAAGATGCATTCACATCTTATTCTTCCAGTAAGGGTAGTCCGTCCCATCGAAGGTTGGACACCCAACAGAGACCTTGATCATACCTGATATAACTAAAACTCCAGGCGGTTAAACTAAAATCACACAGAACAAGGGAGTACCTTGCTCTGATACCAATTGAAAGTGTGTTATATCAATTAGACGAGGGGTGAATAGGCGATTTTTACAAATACGTCACTGAGGAATTTCAGGGAGAGGAAATTCCTAAGTCATGAACAACTAGCAGCAGAATAAATACTCAGATCCATGCATAACAAAACAGAAGCACATTCATCAGGATGAAATGAAAGCAAGCACAGAGTACAAGTAGCGATAACCAGGATAAGGAGGCTGAAGACAAACTGACTGAAGAAATAGGATTGAGGAAATTGAGAAGGTCATTATTCAAAGTCTTCAAACAGTAACAATCAAGTAAAACAACACAGTAATGAGGAATTGAAAGGGTTGAGGAAATACAACCAGTAGCTCGGTGAAGACAGTGATTTGGTAGACCAGTTCCAACTACTGTGACAGTCGTACATCTGGTTGGAGTGGCTAGGTATTTAAACCTGAGGACACATAGTCCTCACCGTATTATCCTTGAGCTAAGGTCACACAGACCTTGCCCAATCACTCGTGGTAAGTCTTCAGGTGACTTCCAAACCTTCACAGACTCGCTCACTTGGCGATTCACAATTTCCTCTTGGATGCTCTAAACCATGACGCCTAACCGTCTGGAGGATGCACAATCCTCAAAGGTAACAAGCATTCATTCCACACAGGAACAATCTCTTCAGTGATGCTCAATCAATTTGGGTTTGTAGGTGTTTGGGTTTGGGTTTTCCTCACTTGATGATTTTCGCTCAAAGTCCTCAGAGGATGGGATGCTCTCAATGACAAGTGTCAGTTTCTCTCAGAGTAGCCAACCAGCTAGTGGTTGTAGAGGGTGGCTATTTATAGCCTAGGGAGCAGCCCGACATGATAAGATATAAATGTCCTTCAATGATATGACCGTTAGGTGAGTAGATATTTTGGGATAGCTGGCGCGTAGCACAGCGACGGTCAGAAATTTGAGCTCTCAAATTCCTCAGGGCTATTATGTTCCTCACTTGTAGGCAATCCACACTAGCAAATTCCTAAGTCCTCAGTCAGAACAAATTCCTCAGAGACCAGAAGATCTTCGTCTCTGTCACTGAAGAAATTGACTGAGCTGTATGAGATTTCCAATGGCTTCACTCGAAAGGATTGGTAGGTGTAGGATTTTGAGATGAGCATCACTTGGAAACTTTTCCTTAGTTTTACCTTGACCCCCTTTAACAGTACGGTGTTTCCTATGACTCAAGAAAGAGAAAAACGAAACTATGAAAACAAAAGTCTTCACGCTTCATATTCCTCGCATGAATATTAAGTCTTCACGGTCACACCAATTTCTTCACTTTCAAAGTCTTCAGAAAGCCAAAGTCTTTAGTTGAAGACAGTCATTTTTAGGGGTCGACTTTCTTGTAAATATCAAACTCCTCATAGACCTGTGTACACTCACAAACGCATTAGTCCCTTAATCTATAAGTCTTCAATACACCAAAATCACTAAGGGGCACTAGATGCACTAACAGTAACGTTGTCGGCAATACTCAATGGTTAGTCTCGATAGGCAAGTGACACAAAATGGGCTAGGGGTTAACAAAGCAATGGCAAGAATGAATGTACAATGATGAGATACCACAATACCAAGATGATATAGAGGTTACCATTCTTGCTTACGGTTACGGTGTCAAAATGGTGAAGGTGGTCGATGTCGAATCCTTGGTGAAGTTGAGCGGTGGTGTTGTCGATGTCGATCCGTTCCTAGTTAGACGAAACACCCTAGTAAACGGAAAAACCGCAAACTCAAAATCTCCAAAGGCAAATGTCAAATGGTGGTAGCGGAAAAGCGGTGGTGGTTTCGAAGTTTGCAATGCGGAAGTGGTGGTGTTGGTTGATGAGGAAGCAACTGTCCCTAAGTAGATGAAACACCTTAGGAGACTCAAATCACAACTTAAGCAACCACAAATGCAATGGGGACAAAATGGGTTAGGTTGCGGAAGTCTATGGTGGTTTAGCGGAAGAGATGGTGGATGGCCTAGGCAAAGATGTCAAAGTTCCAAAAAATTTGATGGAGTCAAATGATGTTGGAAGTATTTTTGTGAGATGGAGGATGTCAGTAGATTAAAAATGAGCTACAGAACGTCAAAATCGGACTCCGGATGAATTAGTTATGGACAAAACGGTCAATCAGCCGAGGGTGAAACTGGGAGGGGCGGTTCTACTGCTTGCGAGGGCGGTTGTACCACTCCTAGAGCGTCCCGAGGTTCCAGTTTTGGGCTGGCATAAGTATTAGGGGATGGGGGAGTGGTTGTACTGCCTTGGAGGCCGGTTGTACAACTTTTATCGAAAAAATTCTCAGATCTGGGTACGAGATGGACTTGGGGCGGACCAAACTCAAAATTTTGGTGCCAAATCGAAGGGGAAAAGAAAATTTGGGATGGATTTCATGGTGGGGAAGGTGGGGGAAAGCTAGACCCACTCAAAACACAACGAATGCATGGATCAAAATCAACAAAATCTCATCAAACCAACAAATCACAAAAAAATTGGGGCTATTTTTGGTGGGGATTTTTGAATTTAGGACAAAATCAACAAAATTAGGCTAGAAAGTGGGGGGGGGGGGGGGGTAGGGACTCCAAATTCGTGATCAACCATGGCTCATGATACCAAGATGGTATAGGGTGGAACCTTAGGGGCCGATCTTTCACCATTTGGAGGGGGATTCCCGAAGAACACGAGAGGGAAAACGAGAGGAAACACTTAAATTGACTTGATCCAATCACACATGTGCTAGATCCAAACACACAAAGAGAGATACAAAGGTCCAAATCCAACAAAGGGGGATACAAGAGGTAACTAGTTCATCTCCATGAAGGAGGCCTTGAATCCATGGATGATCTTCCCTAGATGGGGTCTTTAATCCACTAGGGATCTTCTCTGTGAAGAGGTCTTGAATCCACTTGGGGGTCTTCTCCTAGATGGAGGGCTTGGCCTCCAATGGAGTAGGTATCAAGTGGATGAGCAAAGCTCTATCTCCAAGATGAGCTATCACAGTGATAACCCTAATACAGAGCTAGGGGACAAGTACTTATAGTCCAAGGGGTAAGTTGGGGGTTACACGGGTCGTTGTCCTTTCACTGCGCGCAGGCAGGCCGGTTGTACCGGTCGCACAAGCGGTTGTACCGCTTGGCGTGATTGTACCTCTTTCTTGGAGGTGTTCGTGGAGGTACGGACCAGTTGTACCGGTGGTAGGGCCGGTTGTACCGGTAATACTGACGTCGGGGTAACAACCGGGGCTATACCGGTCTTGCACGGCTTGATTACAGAACGTGGACCGGTAGTTGGGCGGCAGTTGACTGGCTGTACCGGTGGACCGGTAGTTGGGCGGTAGTTGGGCCGTTGTACCGGGATTTCTGCGCTGGGCACAACTCCTCTCCATGCTCTTGGGGTTCCTTCGGTGGTTCTTTCTTCCGTCTTCTCTTCCATGTTTCCCTCGCGGATGGTGTAGTTGTTCCTTAGCACTTGCACTCCTCCTCATCATCCGGGAAGCTCCAGCAATACAAATGCATGCACCACGAGAGGAGTGTCAAGTAGTATTGAAGGAAATATGCCCTAGAGTCAATAATAAAGTTATTATTTATTTCCTTATTTCATGATAAATGTTTATTATTCATGCTAGAATTGTATTAACCGGAAACATAATACATGTGTGAATACAGAGACAAACATAGTGTCACTAGTATGCCTCTACTTGACTAGCTTGTTTATCAAAGATGGTTATGTTTCCTAGCCATGGACAAAAGAGTTGTCATTTGATTAACGGGATCACATCATTAGGAGAATGATGTGATTGACTTGACCCATTCTGTTAGCCTAGCACTTGATCGTTTAGTATGTTGCTATGGCTTTCTTCATGACTTATACATGTTCCTGTAACTATGAGATTATGCAACTCCCGTTTACCGAAGGAACACTTTGGGTACTACCAAACGTCACAACATAACTGGGTGATTATAAAGGAGTACTACAGGTGTCTCCGAAGGTACATGTTGAGTTGGCGTATTTCGAGATTAGGTTTTGTCACTCCGATCGTCGGAGAGGAATCTCTGGGCCCTCTCGGTAATGCACATCATTATAAGCCTTGCAAGCAATGTGACCAATGTCGGTTACGGGATGATGCATTACAGAACGAGTAAAGAGACTTGCCGGTAATGAGTTTGAACTAGGTATTGGATACCGACGATCAGATCTCGGGAAAGTAACATATCGATGACAAAGGTAACAACGTATGTTGTTATGCGGTTTGACCGATAAAGATCTTCGTAGAATATGTAGGAACCAATACGGGCATCCAGGTCCCGCTATTGGTTATTGACCGAGAATGGTTCTAGGTCATGTCTACATAGTTCTCGAACCCGTAGGGTCCGCACGCTTAACGTTACGATGACAGTTTTATTATGAGTTTATAAGTTTTGATGTACCGAAGTTTGTTCGGAGTCCCGGATGTGATCACGGACATGACGAGGAGTCTCGAAATGGTCAAGACATAAAGATTGATATATTGGACGACTATGTTCGGACACCGGAATTGTTCCGGGTGATTTCGGAGAAAACCGGAGTGCCGGGGGGGGGGGGGGGGTTACCGGAACCCCCCGGGAGAGTATTGGGCCTTATGGGCCTTAGGGGAAAGGAGAGAGGGGCGGCCAGCATGGGCCGCGCGCCCCCTTCCCCCTCTGGTCCGAATTGGACTAGGAGGGGGGGGGGGGGCGCCCCCCCTTTCCTTCCCCCTCTCCCCCTTCCTTCCCCCTCCTAGTAGGAGTAGGAAAGGAGGAGTCCAACTCCTACTAGGAGGAGGATTCCTGCTCCTTGGCGCGCCCCAAGGGGCCGGCCGGCCTCCCCCCTTGCTCCTTTATATACGGGGGCAAGGGGGCACCCCATAGACACACAAGTTGATCTACGGATCGTTCCTTAGCCGTGTGCGGTGCCCCCCTCCACCATATTCCTCCTCGGTCATATCGTCGTGGAGTTTAGGCGAAGCCCTGCGCCGGTAGAAAATCATCATCGTCATCACGCCGTCGTGCTGACGGAACTCATCCCCGACGCTTTGCTGGATCGGAGCCCGGGGATCGTCATCGAGCTGAACGTATGCTAAACTCGGAGGTGCCGTACGTTCGGTACTTGGATCGGTTGGATCGTGAAGACGTACGACTACATCAACCGCGTTGTCATAACACTTCCGCTTACGGTCTATGAGGGTACGTGGACGAACACTCTCCCCTCTCGTTGCTATACCATCACCATGATCTTGCGTGTGCATAGGAATTTTTTTGAAATTACTACGTTCCCCAACAGTGGTATCCGAGCCTAGGTTTTATGCGTTGATGTTATATGCACGAGTAGAACACAAGTGAGTTGTGGGCGATACAAGTCATACTGCTTACCAGCATGTCATACTTTGGTTCGGCGGTATTGTGAGATGAAGCGGCCCGGACCGACATTACGCGTACGCTTACGCGAGACTGGTTTCACCGTTACGAGCACTCGTGCTTAAAGGTGGTTGGCGGGTGTCTGTCTCTCTCACTTTAGCTGAATCGAGTGTGGCTACGCCCGGTCCTTGCGAAGGTTAAAACAGCACCAACTTGACGAACTATCGTTGTGGTTTTTCATGCGTAGGTAAGAACGGTTCTTGCTAAGCCCGTAGCAGCCACGTAAAATTTGCAATAACAAAGTAGAGCACGTCTAACTTGTTTTTGCAGGGCATGTTGTGATGTGATATGGTCAAGACGTGATGCTATATTTTATTGTATGAGATGATCATGTTTTGTAACCGAAGTTATCGGCAACTGGCAGGAGCCATATGGTTGTCGCTTTATTGTATGAAATGCAAATGCTCTGTAATTGCTTTACTTTATCACTAAGCGGTAGCGATAGTCGTAGAAGCAATAGATGGCGTAACGACAACGATGCTACGATGGAGATCAAGGTGTCGCGCCGGTGACGATGGTGATCATGACGGTGCTTCGAAGATGGAGATCACAAGCACAAGATGATGATGGCCATATCATATCACTTATATTGATTGCATGTGATGTTTATCCTTTATGCATCTTATCTTGCTTTGATTGACGGTAGGATTTTAAGATGATCTCTCACTAATTATCAAGAAGTGTTCTCCCTGAGTATGCACCGTTGTGAAAGTTCTTCGTGCTGAGACACCACGTGATGATCTGGTGTGATAGGCTCTACGTTCAAATACAACGGGTGCAAAACAGTTGCACACGCGGAATACTCAGGTTATACTTGACGAGCCTAGCATATACAGATATGGCCTCAGAACACGGAGACCGAAAGGTCGAACGTGAATCATATAGTAGATATGATCAACATAGTGATGTTCACCATTGAAACTACTCCATCTCACGTGATGATCGGACATGGTTTAGTTGATTTGGATCACGTGATCACTTAGATGACTAGAGAGATGTCTGTCTAAGTGGGAGTTCTTAAGTAATATGATTAATTGAACTTAAATTTATCATGAACTTAGTACCTGATAGTATTTTGCTTGTCTATGTTTGTTTGTAGATAGATGGCTCGTGCTGTTGTTCCGTTGAATTTTAATGCGTTCCTTGAGAAAGCAAAGTTGAAAGATGATGGTAGCAATTACACGGACTAGGTCCGTAACCTGAGGATTATCCTCATTGCTGCACAGAAAAGTTACATCCTGGAAGCACCGCTGGGTGCCAGGCCTGCTGCTGATGCAACTGACAACGTTAAGAACATCTGGCAGAGCAAAGCTGATGACTACTTGATAGTTCAGTGTGCCATGCTTTACGGCTTAGAACCGGGTCTTCAACGACGTTTTGAACGTCATGGAGCATATGAGATGTTCCAGGAGTTGAAGTTAATATTTCAAGCAAATGCCCGGATTGAGATATGAAGTCTCCAATAAGTTCTACAGCTGCAAGATGGAGGAGAATAGTTCTGTCAGTGAACACATACTCAAAATGTCTGGGTATAATAATCACTTGATTCAACTGGGAGTTAATCTTCCTGATGATAGTGTCATTGACAGAATTCTCCAATCACTACCACCAAGCTACAAGAGCTTCGTGATGAACTATAATATGCAAGGGATGAACAAGACTATTCCCGAGATCTTCGCAATGCTGAAAGCTGCGGAGGTAGAAATCAAGAAGGAGCATCAAGTGTTGATGGTTAACAAAACCACCAGTTTCAAGAAGAAGGGCAAAGGGAAGAAGAAGGGGAACTTCAAAAAGAACGGCAAGCAAGTTGCTGCTCAAGAGAAGAAACCCAAGTCTGGACCTAAGCCTGAAACTGAGTGCTTGCACTGCAAAGGAAATGGTCACTAGAAGCGGAAATGCCCTGAATATTTGGTGGATAAGAAGGATGGCAAAGTGAACAAGGGTATATTTGATATACAGGTTATTGATGTGTGCTTTACTAGTGTTTATAGTAGCCCCTGAGTATTTGATACTTGTTCGGTTGCTAAGATTAGTAACTCGAAACAGGAGTTACAGAATAAACAAAGACTAGTTGAAGGGGAAGTGACGATGAGTGTTGGAAGTAGTTCCAAGATTGATATGATCATCATCGCACACTCCCTATACTTTCGGGATTAGTGTTAAACCTAAATAAATGTTATTTGGCATTTGCGTTGAGCATGAATATGATTTGATCATGTTTATTGCAATACGGTTATTCATTTAAAATCAGAGAATAATTGTTGTTCTATTTAAATGAATAAAACCTTCAATGGTCATACACCCAACGAAAATAGTTTGTTGGCTCTCGATCATAGTGATACACATATTCATAATATTGATGCCAAAAGATGCAAAGTTAATAATGATAGTGCAACTTATTTGTGGCACTGCCGTTTTGGTCATATCGGTGTAAAGCGCATGAATAAACTCAATCATTTGATGCTTGCGAACCGTGCCTTTTGTGCAAGATGACTAAAATTCTGTTCTCCGAAATAATGGAATGAGCTACTAACTTGTTGGAAATAATACATACTGATGTATGCGATCCAATGAGTATTGATGCTCGTGGCAAGTATCGTTATTTTCTGACCTTCACAAGATGATTTGAGCAGATATGGGTATATCTACTTGATGAAACATAAGTCTGAAATAGTTGAAAGGTTCAAAGAATTTCAGAGTGAAGTGGAAAAATCATCATAACAAGAAAATAAAGTTTCTGCGATCTGATCGCGGAGACGAATATTTGAGTTACGAGTTTGGTCTTCAATTAAAACAATGTGAAATAGTTTCACAGCTCACGCCACCTGGAACACCACAACGTTATGGTGTGTCCGAACGTTGTAACCGCACTTTATTGGATATGGTGCGATCTATGATGTCTCTTATTGATTTACCATTATTGTTTTGGGGTTATACATTAGAGACAGCTGCATTCACGTTTAATAGGGCACCATCTAAATCCGTTGAGACGACACCATATGAACTGTGGGTTAGCAAGAAGCCCAAGTTGTCGTTTCTTAAAATTTGGAGTTGCGATGCTTATGTGAAAAAGTTTCATCCTGATAAGCTCAAACCCAAATTGGAGAAGTGCGTCTTCATAGAATACCCAAAGGAAATTGTTGGGTACACCTTCTATCACAGATCCGAAGGCAAGATATTCGTTGCTAAAAATGGATCCTTTCTAGAGAAGGAGATTCTCTCGAAAGAAGTGAGTGGGAGGAAAGTGGAACTTGATGAGGTAACTGTACCTGCTCCCTTATTGGAAAGTAGCTCATCACAAGAACCGGTTCCTGTGACAACTACACCAATTAGTGAGGAAGCTAATGATATTGATCATGAAACTTCAGATCAAGTTTCTACTGAACCTCGTAGGTCTACCAGAGTAAGATCCGCACCAGAGTGGTACGGTAATCCTATTCTGGAAGTCATGTTACTTGACCATGATGAACCTACGAACTATGAGGAAGCGATGATGAGCCCAGATTCCGCAAAATGGCTAGAGGCCATGAAATCCGAGATGGGATCCATGTATGAGAACAAAGTATGGACTTTGGTTGACTTGACCTATGATCGGCAAGCCATAGAAAATAAATGGATCTTCAAGAGGAAGACGGACGTTGATAGTAGTGTTACTATCTACAAAGCTCGACTTGTCGCAAAAAGGTTTTTGACAAGTTCAAGGTGTTGACTACAAAGAGATTTTCTCACTCGTATCGATGCTTAAAAGTCTGTCCGAATCATGTTAGCAATTGCCACATTTTATGAAATTTGGCAAATGGATGTCAAAACTGCATTCCTTAATGGATTTATTAAAGAAGAGTTGTATATGATGCAACCAGAAAGGTTTTGTCAATCCTAAAGATGCTAACAAAATGTGCAAGCTCCAGCAATCCATCTATGGACTGGTGCAAGCATCTCGGAGTTGGAATATACGCTTTGATAAGTTGATCAAAGCATATTGTTTTATACAGACTTCCGGTGAAGGCTGTATTTACAAGAAGGTGAGTGGGAGCACTACAACATTTCTGATAAGTATATGTGAATGACATATTGTTAATCAGAAATAATGTAGAATTATTCTGCAAAGCATGAAAGGATACTTGAATAAGAGTTTTTCAAAGAAAGACCTCGGTGAAGCTACTTACACATTGAGCATCAAGATCTATATAGATAGATCAAGACGCTTGATAAGATTTTTCAATGAATACATACCTTGATAAATTTTTGAAATAGTTCAAAATGGAACAGTCAAAGAAGGAGTTCTTGCCTGTGTTGCAAGGTGTGAAATTGAGTAAGACTCAAGACCCGACCATGGCAGAAAATAGAATGAAAAGTCATTCCCTATGCCTCAGTCATAGGTTCTATAAAGTATGCTATGCTGTGAACCAGACATATTGTATACCTTGCTCTGAGTTTGGCAAAGGAATACAATTTTGATCTAATAGTAGATCACTGGACAGCGGTCAAGAATATCCTTAATAAGGACTAAGGAGATGTTTCTTGATTATGGAGGTGATAAAAGAGTTCGTTGTAAAAGTTACATCGGTGCAAACTTTTACACTGA
Organism: Triticum timopheevii; assembly: GCA_963921465.1. Lineage (NCBI taxonomy): Eukaryota > Viridiplantae > Streptophyta > Magnoliopsida > Poales > Poaceae > Triticum > Triticum timopheevii. The sequence goes on along the minus strand of OY997272.1, from coordinate 380,568,651 downwards.
TCCAGATGACTCTGAGTCTCAATCTGGATACATATTGAAAGTGGGAGCAATTAGCAAGAGTAGCTCCGTGCAGAACATTGTGGACATAGAGTATTTGCAAAATACATACGGCTCTGAATGTGACAGAACCGTTGACTAAGCTTCTCTCACGAGCAAAACATGATCACACCTTAGTACTCTTTGGGTGTTTATCACATAGCGATGTGAACTAGATTATTGACTCTAGTAAACCCTTTGGGTGTTGGTCACATGACGATGTGAACTATGGGTGTTAATCATATACAGATATGAATATTGGTGTTAAATCACATGGCGATGTGAACTAGATTATTGACTCTAGTGCAAGTGGGAGACTGAACGAAATATGCCCTAGAGGCAATAATAAAGTTATTATTTATTTCCTTATTTCATGATAAATGTTTATTATTCATGCTAGAATTGTATTAACCGGAAACATAATACATGTGTGAATACATAGACAAACATAGTGTCACTAGTATGCCTCTACTTGACTAGCTCGTTTATCAAAGATGGTTATGTTTCCTAGCCATGGACAAAAGAGTTGTCATTTGATTAACGGGATCACATCATTAGGAGAATGATGTGATTGACTTGACCCATTCCGTTAGCCTAGCACTTGATCGTTTAGTATGTTGCTATTGCTTTCTTCATGACTTATACATGTTCCTGTAACTATGAGATTATGCAACTCCCGTTTACCGGAGGAACACTTTGGGTACTACCAAACGTCACAACGTAACTGGGTGATTATAAAGGAGTACTACAGGTGTCTCTGAAGGTACATGTTGAGTTGGCGTATTTCGAGATTAGGTTTTGTCACTCCGATCGTCGGAGAGGTATCTCTAGGCCATCATTATAAGCCTTGCAAGCAATGTGACCAATGTTGGTTACGGGATGATGCATTACAGAACGAGTAAAGAGACTTGCCGGTAATGAGATTGAACTAGGTATTGGATACCGACGATCATATATCGGGCAAGTAACATACCGATGACAAAGGGAACAACGTATGTTGTTATGCGGTTTGACCGGTAAAGATCTTCGAAGAATATGTAGGAACCAATATGGGCATCCAGGTCCCACTGTTGGTTATTGACCGAGAATGGTTCTAGGTCATGTCTACATAGTTCTCGAACCCGTAGGGTCCGCACGCTTAACGTTATGATGACAGTTTTATTATGAGTTTATAAGTTTTGATGTACCGAAGTTTGTTCGGAGTCCCGGATGTGATCACGGATATGACGAGGAGTCTCGAAATGGTCGAGACATAAAGATTGATATATTGGACGACTATGTTCGGACACCGGAATTGTTCCGGGTGATTTCGGAGAAAACCGGAGTGCCGGGGGGGGGGGGGGGGTTACCGAAACCCCCCGGGAGAGTATTGGGCCTTATGGGCCTTAGGGGAAAGGAGAGAGGGGCGGCCAGCATGGGCCGCGCGCCCCCTCCCCCCTCTGGTCTGAATTGGACTAGGAGGGGGGGGGGGGGGGGGGCGGCGCCCCCCCTTTCCTTCCCCCTCTCCCCCTTCCTTCCCCCTCCTAGTAGGAGTAGGAAAGGAGGAGTCCAACTCCTACTAGGAGGAGGATTCCTCCTCCTTGGCGCGCCCCAAGGGGCCGGCCGGCCTCCCCCTTGCTCCTTTATATACGGGGGCAAGGGGGCACCCCATAGACACACAAGTTGATCTACGGATCGTTCCTTAGCCGTGTGCGGTGCCCCCTCCACCATATTCCACCTCGGTCATATCGTCGCGGAGTTTAGGCGAAGCCCTGCGCCAGTAGAACATCATCATCGTCATCACGCCGTCGTGCTGACGGAACTCATCCCCGACGCTTTGCTGGATCGGAGCCCGGGGATCGTCATCGAGCTGAACGTGTGCTGAACTTGGAGGTGCCGTACGTTCGGTACTTGGATCGGTTGGATCGTGAAGACGACTACATCAACCGCGTTGTCATAACGCTTCCGCTTACGGTCTACGAGGGTACGTGGACGAACACTCTCCCCTCTCGTTGCTATACCATCACCATGATATTGCGTGTGCGTAGGAATTTTTTTGAAATTACTACGTTCCCCAACAAGTATACCATCCTCGAAGGGGTCAAGTGGACACGTGTAAAGGAGATGATTCACCTTTGTGTATGTGAAGTAGGTGTCGCACGTGTCACTTGCCGAACGGACTCTTGACATGGTGATGTCTGTAGGATGCTCCGCATCAATAGTTGTCCAGAGAGAAAAGAGTTGTGGGTTGGCAGAGCGAGCGAGAGATGGGTGGCAAGAGAATGGGTGACAACGGTCAACACACATGGATGGCCGGTGGCGATGGAGAGGAGGGCGTCGGTGGCGGCCATGGCTGAATCACAGGCAATAGTGACATCTTGAGGAGGAGGATGGCGAGGGCGTGAGGAGGAGGTCATCGCCGGGAGACACCTCGTTGACGTGAGGTGGAGCCAGATCGGGGATTGGGGTGCGGCGGCGGTGGGTTGTAGACATGGAGACGATCTAGGATAGCGAGGGATTGAGGGCGTGCGGTTTTCTCTGCTTTTTGTCCTACCGGTTTTGTTATTACGTGTCTGAGGATAAAAAACCAAAGTGAAGGAGTAGTGGTGGGAAGTAGGACGAAGAAAACCAGACCAAAAATACAGACAAAAGTGGGAGGTGGGACGAAAAAAACCCAAACGAAAATTACCAACTGCTTCATTATAAGTAGAGATAGAGATCTTTTTTTTTGAAATAATTTAGAGATAGAGATCTTTGTAACCAGTACTCCTTAATTTTGGATAAATAGTCACTGGGCACTTCAAGCGGGATTGCAGGAACGAGGGTGGTGGGCTCATTGGTATGTCGAGCCCATTGGTAGTGTGTCGAAAATTCACCAATTCACGAACGCAGTATGGTTCGGCCCGATGGGCCGATCAGGTTCGCATAACATGCGCCCGTCGCGTCGCTGCCGCCGCCTCTTCCCCCTCGTTGCCATAGTCGCAAAAGGTGCTTCATTCCGCTGCCGCCGTCGAGGTCTCTCCTGGCATCCACCTTCGAGGTCTCTCCTGGCTCCCCCCTTCGAGGTCTCGCCTCGCTTCTCGCCTCGAGCCGTCAACTTGCTTCCGCCCGTCGAGGTCTCGTCTCGCTTCCGACGTCGCGCCCAGCCGTTCGAGCCCTTTTCGTAGAGCACTCGCAGTCCTCGCTGCCGAGCCCAAACTCCACCAGTCATGGCGCGCCTCGCTTCCGCCTTCGAGGTGTCGCCTCGCTTCCGCCTTTGAGCCACCTCGCTTCCGCCTTCGAGGTCTCGCCTGGCTCCCGCCTTCGAGGTCTCCCCTCGCTTCTCGCCTCGAGCTGTCGTCTCTCTCCCGCCTGTCGAGGTCTCGTCTCGCTTCCGACGTCGAGCCCAGCCGTTCGAGCCCTTTTCGTAGAGCACTTGCAGTCCTCGCTGCCGAGTCCAAACTCCACCAGTCATGGCGGAGGATGACCGGTAAGTTCCTCAATGGTCAATCAATTGTTGCCGTTTCCTACATACATGCACAACATACATATTGCGAAGCATCACACTTTAGGGTACCGTGGTTTTCTTGTTACCTTTAAATTGACTTGTACCACTCCGATTTTCAATTCAGGTTCCGGAAAATAGCTCTATACAAGAAGCAGTCATGGCCCCAAAAGCTGTACAAAGGGGTCAGGATTTATCCTGAACCCATCAACCAAGGTCCATACAACACATGCGGCTTCTGTGCCGTGGCCAAGGGTGCCGAAATGAGCATCCGCAAACAACATGCTGATGCAGGGGAGCCGTGCGACATAGTTATTTGTGAGAAGACGCTGATTGCTGATTACTGTGCTTGCAACAAGATCCAGCCTGCAGACATTGATGCGAAAAAGGAAAAGAACAGAAACTTGTGGAGGGATCTGCAATTCATTGCACAGAACTTCGGCCTACTAGCAAGCAGCAGTAGGTGGGAGTCTCCGGTGCGGATCAAGGTGAACATCACCAGGTTTGGCCTTGTTGACGAAGATAAACTGCTTGCAATGTTGGACGAGAGCAGGTCATTGGTCGCCACAATTGTTGTTGATCCAGACTTCGATGAGCTGCAAGCGAATGAGATTTACTCGTGCGAGCCCAGATTTGACGAGAACGATCAGCTGCGAAGGCCGTTTAGTTACCATGCAGTTTTACTAATTTCATGGGACGGAGAAAACCAACCTGTGATATTTTTGAACTCACACACCCCTGAGACCTTTGGGGATGATGGATATGGTCACATCATGTTCCCTGATTTGTTGAAGGGCGACTATGAGGTGCAGGCCTGTTACCCGCTCGAAGCTCTTAGTGAAGTTCGTCTTTCCGAGAACCAGCCGAGCCAGCGCCCCGAGCTTGATGCAGGAAGCTTGCACACTAAAGACAGCGCCTCTTCGACCTCGAGGTTGGCATACCAGAACCGTCCCAACAACTACCAGTCGATGTACCGGTACCCGAACCACCGTGAGGTCGATGAGGGAAGCTGGATCAGAAGGGAACAGAGTGACGCTTCAATCTCTGGATCAGAAGGAAAGGAAGCAGTCGGGCATTATTACTTTAAGAAACAAAAGGTGTGTAGAAAACCATACCTTTTTTTTCTGCATTGCTGCACTGTTTTAGCTTAGAGAAAAAAATAGTTATTTGCAGCTGATATTTGCGGTTTATTATGTGCAAGTGTGGTTTAGTAACCACTAAAGATTTTAGTTGGCAACAAAACATATTCTAGTTTTTATGTTAATTTTGAAAAACCGCCTCTTCTTTCCTTGGCAATTAAAACATGGTTCCCGACATCCAGAACTATCCTTACTTGATTGCAATTTCCAGGAGCATCATGACCATGACTATCCAGTGAGTAGATTGCTCCAACATAGCCTGGCAATGGCTTTGCAAGACAAGAAGATGAAAGAAGAGGTTTGTGATGTAACAACAATAATTACTAAGTGCACTAGTATGATTATACTGTTTAGCTATTACATTTCTCAGCATGCTATTATGCCACCATGTATGTCACAACTTATGATGCACAGGTCCCCTGCCTTGTGCTTAAACTTTCACACGAGCAACTCATCATCATTCTGGTTCCATTGTTTGTTGACCCTGCTGTTCCCTATCTCTGCAGATATGATAGATTTCTTTGTATCAATGTTTGAATTGGTCTTGTAGTTACATTTCTGTATGAGCCACAAAAATTGTTACTACTTTGCAAATTGTTGGCTCAAGAATGTAGTCCATGTTTGAATGCAGGAAGCGTTGAATAGAAAACTGAAAGCAAGGATGGAATATGCAAAGTTTCTGCAAGATGCTGCAAAAGAAATGGCAAAGGAAGTCCAAACATCATGTGGTGGAGAAACTAAGAAAACAGCTGAAGATCTGGACGAATTTTTAAACAAGGTATCAGCTATATATAAGATCCTTGTGTGAATAGTTTTATAATGTATACTATGAATTTCCTTACAGTATTCACTTGGATAATTTGCTTCAAATTGCAATAAGGTCAAGGAAGGTGAATGTGTATCCAATGATGAAATCTTGAACTTCGCGAAGCTGTTTAATGATCAACTGACTGTGGATAACATGAGCAGGTTACATCTTATTTAGAATTTGAATATCCTTGTGATATCACAGTTATACTGGAGCTGATCAATGTTTTTCTGCAGACCACACTTGGAGAATATGTGTGAGTGTATGGATATTCAGGCTTGTGATTCAGACTATCGCATGAGGTTCATGCTTCGCAAAAAACTGTGCGAGTAAGTATTTAGTCCAGGATGCTTGCTGCTACTGCCATAACACTCAAGAAACCGTTCATCATCTATTCATAGGCTGCTCGGTCATGCAAATTGTTCAAGATATCTTCCGATATTCCGATAAATCGGCCGATTTATCGCTTACCGTTATCTGACCGATAAGATAAATCAGCCGATAAATTAGTCGATATGGCAATAAATCGGCCGATATGCCGATAAACTAGCCGATTTACCCCTTATCTTGGGTCGACCGATAAGTTTCCGATAAGCGATATCCCCAACATTGAGAGAAGTAACCAAGTAACCAGACAATTGTTCAAATTATAATTTCAAGTGTGTTGTAATCTCTGTTAATATATGTCGTAATTTATATAAGACAAATACGGAGTAGTTTTCTAGATGTGGAAGCTTTGTAGACATCAGGTATTGTATTATGTCTATTGGTAGACGTCAGGAATCATGTCTATCTGATTTATGGCGGGACTGTGTTTGAATATGTTTAACATGTGCTGGGTTCAAACAGTACCTGATATTCAAGCATCTATGCTCATTAACGTATATATATAACTATTTGCGGGGTTGGATTTGCTAGTGATTTTGCCCTTGTTGACTATTACCTCGGTCCCAAATTTCTGGTCTCAGATTTGTCTAGATACAGATGTATCTAGTTACGTTTGGTGTTAGATACATCTGTATCTAGACAAATCCAAGACAAGAATTTTGGGATGGAGGGAGTATTATACTTTAATGCAATTTGGCATTTATCTATATAAGTTATCTGCTCGATGTTTCAGTAATAGTACTCTTATCTATGCAGCATTAAGATTCAAGATGAGAAGATTCAAGCTAAGGGGGTGGAGTCTCTTTCTGAAGAGAAGCTCCGGCAAGCCTGCCGTGAACGTGGTTACCTAGGCCTGCTGTCAACGGAAGAAATGCGCCAACAGGTTTGTTTGCCTTACTCTGATGATATGCACATAATTTAGAGTTTCATAGTCTCCAATAATTTATACTCAGTTACTAGGTGTTAGAGTTACTTGTTAGTTTTCTACCTCCGTTGCATGTTCATCCTAGCCATCTATTCATTTCTTCCACATTATATGTCGTTCTACCCCTTTGAGATAAATTTATGACACTATGCATCCAATATCCTGCATTTACCGCAACGACATATCCATAATTAACTATTTCTGATATGCCTATATACATCTCAAATAGGGTTAACTTCGGTCAACAGATATACCTTACCTAAGTTCTTATGCCAAGAACTGGAATGATTTGTGATATGCGAGGTAGTTTTAATTTTTTGTCCCTGTCATAGAATAGGGCCGTGCATCATCATTTCCATCTGTCAGACCTTATTTTTGGTCTTCAAAAGATGCCTTTTGTTTTTTTTTTGTTCTTGCTATCTGCAAGTACCTCTATGCCCTATTCGGCACCATGGTTATTTATCCTAGACCATTATAGTTTATTTATCAGTTGTCCCTTCTGTACGATCTCATTTCATGATTTTTGTTCCCAGAGCTACATTACCTCTGTAGTAACTGTAATGTGAAGTCTGACGCTGTTGTAAGAAAGCTACATCCATCATTCAGTCTTCACTTAGACATAAACATAGTTAAAGTTGGATTGTGTTGCTTTTAACAACAATAATTTCTTGTGTTAACATAATCCATTCAACTTCATTTTCTGTCCAGCTACGAGACTGGTTGGATCTCTCAATCAATCATGCTATGCCATCTTCCCTTTTCATACTTTCAAGGTAAATTCTTATGATATATTTCTCAGTGGCTACAAAAGTACTGTTTGGACTTGCACACTTACTCAGCTTTCTAATGTTATCAGAGCATTTATCGTTTCCGGGAAAATAAAACCTGAGGAGGCTGTTGTAGCAACATTGTCTTCTCTACCAGATGAAGTTGTGGATACAGTTGGGACAGCTTTGCCATCTGAAGATTCAGTTTCTGAGAGGAGGAGAAAACTGGAATTCTTTGAGATGCAGGAAAAACTTGTCAAGGTGATGTATATGTCTTCTCCTTACAGAAGTATTACAAATATTAAAAATGTACTATTTCTACATCATCTGCAAATGCAACCATGATACTTGTCGTAGATATAAACTCACATTGGTCGTACTTCTGGTAAGCTAATAGTGAGTGGGGCATGTAGTAGTTTTTCTTTTACTAATTTGTTGTCTTGGTTCAAAAGTCATTCATATTATGGACTTCTTTTGTCTGACACCCCATGTCACATACGCTACTATTACATATCCTGTCATGCGCTTGTTCTGTCATGATTGAAGCTCGATAATCTTTCCAGTTCATGCCCTCATGGCCTCGTGCATTGGATGGATTGGGAAACTGTTCATGGTTTATGCTATTCCATGGTAAATTCAAAAGATGCCCAGTAGAAAGGACATAAAACCAAATGTTGCCATGAATAATTTATTTTCTTGAACTCTTGGTATCCCTGAATTTGTGAATTAAGGCCGTGCTCTGTAGTCTCAACTGTGAAATTATCATCTCATCTCGTCTGAACCACGTCATGGGTCACACTGGACGAGGACAAGTGTATTAGTTTATCATCTTTTGTACGTTTTTAGGGCCATCCATAATATAATTTGCTTCATGGGGTCTGTTAGCCCAGTTTTAGACTTTTAGTTGGTAAATAACCAGTAAGTAGGTATTGAGATTTATGATCTTCTGGACCCAACTATTTTGTTGTTTCCAGCATAATGCTGTGAACATTGTGATGCTACTCATTTTTTTATTTTCAGGATAATGCTGCGAGTATCAGACTGTTATCCAGTTATTTACTTCCAGCATAATGCTGCTTTACTGCTAACATTTGACTGTTACCCGTCTATTTGAACTTCTGCATACTGCTGCTAACACTGAACTGTGACCCAGTTATTTTATTTTCAGCATAATGCTGCTTATGTCGAACTGTTGTTAATACTTCTGCATAAAATAATATTCAGGAGGAAGAGAAGAAGAAAGGGAAAGAAGAAAAAGCAAAACAAAAGAAGGAAGAGAAGGCAAAGCTCAAAGAAGAAAAGGTCTACTGCCATACATCATTCTTCTGTTATGTTGCATATGCATGTACTGTGGATGTCTAATAGGACTTTATTGTTGTGGAATGCAGATAGGACCGTATAACGCCATGATTGGAAAAGAAGGCGCAGATGGTGAAGAAGCTAAGAGGGCATATATGGCTGCTAGAGAGGAGACAGGCGACACTGATGAGGTCTCTGCAGAAGAAAAGGTCTCGTCAGCGCTGATTGAGAAGGTAAGGAATCCTTCTATGCATGGAAAGCCATATCTCATCAGTCACATAACTTGAAGACATGAGGGTCAGAACATTGATGTATCATGATGAGAATTGACTGTATGGTTACATATTAAATAGTTTTCTCAACATAAGAAAGCTAGTTGGTGATATAAACGAAACAAATGGACTTGTTTGTAGTGCCTGGTAACCAAACTCGCTGCTTCGATAGGCAAGTTTCTCTTGTCATTTGAAATCTAAAAAGGAAGTATATATAGCTCAATTCTTTTCATGTATATGACTTTATGATGTGATTTTTAGTTAAGAGCTTGTAGACGGGTGAGTTAATCTGTCCACAGTGTATCAAATATCTGAACTGAACAGTTAAAAAGCTCCCACCTATTCCCTCATTTTCTGACGATCCTTAGTGTGGCAAACTGTAACTAGCGCCATTGATTTTGTCAAATGCCAGTCGGCAAATACTACATAAGAAATGTTCAGGTCTCAACGTCGCCAAAATCCTATGGTCATATCCTAAATGAGTCAGCTTTGGTATAACTTGTGAACTTCAATACTTTATATCTTGTTTGTGTGTATGGTTGCATTTCTCCCTTCACATGAGTATAGTTCGCAAAAACTGTATCCTAGATTAGTCAACTTCGGTAGGATCTATAGCCACTTGATTTGCAATCTCACCTCTGCATGTTAACTTATTTAGAAATAAATTACCGAGCTGTCATAAACAGAGTTATAGTATTATACTATATCAGCTGGCTATTTGCTAGTCAAATGTTAGTATGAGGTGTCATCATTCACATTTGAAATTTTTGTTTTAATCTTTTTTTTAATTTTTATTAACTGGTGGCTCCTTATGAATTTATTTCATGATTGATCACTGTATCTATTTTCGTTATTTCCAAATAAAGTCTGTTGTAAGTCGGAGAAGTTTCTCTGGAGAAACTGCCAGTCTACCACTGATGTATATGTTATGTTGGATATCTATAACCTGTGTTAGTTATTGACATATTTTTGCTGTGTTTATATTGATGCTATACTTCAGGGATTAGAAAAAGAGATAGATGATGTAGATGCACAAAACGGAAACCGCTGGCAACTGCTTGATAGGTATGTAACTTGCATGTGAATCAAAGCTGTTTTATGTTGCATGCTGGTCAACTAGTTCCCTCTGTTTACTAATATAAGATGTTTTGGATATTTTAATATAGACTACATACGAACTAAAATGAGCGAACAAATACCTAAAACGTGTCTATATACATCCGATTCAGAAAAAAAGTTAGTACATCTTATAGTAGTGAACGAAGGGAGTAGTGCATTGTGCTTATGGTCAATTTCACTACGTATTTGAAACTGAAGTGGGGCTTGTCTATCAGAATACTCATTCTGGATTAAGTTGCTGATGTTTATCATGGACCAAGACGTTGGGCTGCACTTGGAGCATGTTACATCAACATACTGATTCCATTTGCACCTCAATTTGCAGGCATCATGATTGCAAAGTCACTCCTGAGGAGGTAGCGGCAGCGGCGGCTGATCTCAAGGATACCATAGTGACGCAAGGTGTCCAAGTGCTCATCAGCAACCTTTCTAAAGACAAAGGTCCTTGCACTCATGACTTCCCCGTTCTGTTGATATAGTATTACATTGTTTGCTGACAACTTTTTATGCCGCAGAAGGAAAGATCCTTGTGGAAGACATCGTGAAGCTGGCTTCTGAAACTGACGAAAACAATGAAGACCAAGAAGAATGACGGCAGTAAAATACATTTTCCGTGTTGAGATGGACCTATTGTTTCAGATCAGGAGTAACCCCGAGTATGAGATCTACTTCGTGGCAATGCCGTGTGTAGATCAAAAGGCAGGACATCCATTTTTTGCACCTCTCCGGGCTGACTTGGATGTAACGATCAGTGGCTGGCAAGGAAAACTTGCTGTAGAGATGATGGCATGCATATAGGCAGGTTCAGTGCTGTGTCAACCTGGGAATGGGGCTGTTTTAATTGAGCATTGGGCTGTAATGGGCAGGAAAGACTATTGGGCTGGGGCGGTAGCAAAAAAAGGGCCGAGTCCGAAAGAGGGAATTGCGTTTGACACCATGGGACACGCTGGTTCAACCCGTGGGTGCACCCAGACTCGAGCGCAGCCACCACCACGCTCGTCCTCCCGTTCCCCGTGACTCTCTAGGGTTCCATGGCCGCCGCCCTGCACCCACGCGGGCGCAGCTCGTAGCTCTTGCTCTCCACCACGCCCCACTTCCCTCCTCTGCCCTGCAACTCCGCTGTCATCTGTGCTACGGTGACGCCTCGCCGGACCCAGTTCGTCCTCTTGCTCTGCTGCGCCGGAAACCGGCCGGTGGAGCAGGAGCTCGAGGAGCAGCAGAGACTTCGCGTGCTTATCCTACAACAGAATAGTTAGTTTAGTGAAAAATGAGATTAATGGTTTTCGTCTAGATTAACCCAGATACAAGAATGCAATCTTATGTTTCATACTCATCTACAGTTTCTATTTTGTATATTTGGTACCTAGATGTGATTTTCTTGCTGTGTTCTTGTGAAGCACTCAAGTTAGGTTATACTAATATATGCTAACATAGATGCAAGAAGAAACTGCATATATATTTCCATGTAAATGCTTTGCTTCTGGACTCGATGTACATTAATTCAGTTACAAATTATGAATACTAATCTATCTAAAACATGGGTATGATCCACAAGAAGAACATACACACTATTGTTGTCCTTGTGCTTCCAAAAAAATGTTTGTCAGTTCATGGTGCTGGCATAGTGACATACCTTGCAACATGAATTGTGAGTCGACGGACTAGTCAGACTACTCTACGAGTTTCAACTCCAGAGCCGACTACACTTCAGTGTCGACTAGTCTATGTGTCGCAACTTCAGTGTCGATTAGTCACGATTAGTTTGTGAGTCTCAACCTCGGAACGACTCGTCGACTTGTAAACCTTGCCTTGTAAGCTTAAGTTAATCAATATGGTAAGCTAGCTAGAAAGATATAGGTTGATGGCTGGATATATCTCTTTTAACATATTGTTCTCTCAAGCTTCACTCTGATAATATATTTTTGAGAAAATTTTAACTTTCAAATGCATGTCCAAACTTGCAGGTTAACTCTCCAATAAATGACGCGATTCTACCTCTGCCTCGTCGGACAGCCGCCGACCTCTTCCTCAATCTAGCCAACTCCTCACCGTCTTACTCCCACCACGCCGTCTTAGTTCCAGCCCTGTAAGCTATCTCCTTGCCGCCTTCCCTCTACCTTCATCTCCTACATCATGAATGCTAGCTTGCTGTACCATAGGGTTGCATACTAAAGGCAATACTTCCAGTGTAAATTGATTCTTGTTTTTTTTTTATAAATTCAGGTTTAAAACTATCGTTCTTCTGTGTGTTTTCCCGTACTTGTTAATTGCCAAATTGTTCACTATATTGTTAACTGAAACCACATGATATTTGAAATACAAACCATGTAAAACCTATATATTTCAGATGATTTATGTTTCTTGTGGATGTCATCTTGCTGTTTTGGAGCTGGCACTGCAATTGCATGAGTCATTCTAGTGCTTTGTAGTTAACACGGTTTTACCTATATGGCAAGCATGTCTCCCTTTTTGTTTGTCTATATTTTTTATTTTGGTAACTAGTAGGTTTGTTAGCATGTCTGACAATATGTCTGAGCTCTGGCACTGGTGATTCAACTGGTCCATCTTCTGGCAGTAGATCGAAAGTGTGGGAACCCATGGTGGGAACACTTTGAGCCAGAATTGATAATGGTAGATAATATTCCTAAGGCTGTCTCCAAGTACTGCAAGCTAAAGCTGACGAGCAATCAAAAATCTGGAACAAGTAGACTATTGAATCACATTTCTGAGTCGTGCCCAAAGATTGAGGATGCAGATAGGAATAAGTTTCTTGCTACCCTTAAGAAGAAACGATCAGATGTTAGTTTTATCTTCGATGCTCAGAAAAGTTGAAGACTCATGACCAAGTACTGCATTCATGCTGAGGTCCCATTTAGAAAATTTGAGGACCTTACTTTGATGAGTGGATGGAATCAATTCAGCCAACCTTCAAAGTACTTGACCATCAAACAATTCGCAATGATTGCCTTCTTACACATGAGGAAATGAAGCAACAACTGCACACTGAATTTCAGGGTCTTGATTCTCGTGTATGCCTCACCTCAGACAAGTGGACATCTATTGAACGGTTGGGATATATGTGTATCACTATTCACCATATTGATGCCAGCTTCATCTTGATAAAGAAGGTTATATCTTTGAAGGCCGTGAAGTATCCACATACAGATGTAGCTATCGAGGAGACTCTTAGAAGGTGTCTGATAGAATGGGGTATCAAACGCAAATTACTTACCCTGACATTGGATAATGCACTGAACAATACAAAGGGAGTTGAAGTCTTTTTGGCCAATAAGGACCACGACTTGCTCTTTGATGGACTGGATTTTCATGTGAGATGTTGTGCACACATTCTAAATCTCTTGGTTCAGGATGGATTAACACATATCAAAAAGTCAATAGAGAAGATACGTGACCTTTTAAGGCATATCGATTCTTCACCCTCAAGAGTCCAAACATTCAATGGGATCGCCAAAAATAAGGAACTATCAGAGAAGGCAGGTCTAGTTCTTGATATTCCAACTGGTTGGAACTCTACCTATGAATGCCCAGGCAAGCTATCAACTGTAAGGCGGTCCTGAATAGCAAGTGACAACTGACAACGGTGAGCTAGCACCACACGTGGTTGAGTGGACAAATGAAGTCATCTATGGTTTCCTTAAAGCTTTTGAAGAAGCTACAAATGTAGTCTCAGCTATGGTGTTGTGCATCCCCAACGCATTTAGGGATCCCCAGTGGAAAGTAATGGAACCATGGATGCACTGGCTGTTTCTATGGGAAAAAAGTTTGACGAGTACTGGAAAGAGGCTTCATTGAATGTGATAGTAGTCATTGCCACGGTACTTGATCCAAGGAGAAAATAAGAATACCTGGATTTTTTTTCTATAAAAGGTACAGTGAAGAGTGAACCTTTGATGACACTCAAACAAGTGTGTACGAGATAACAAATTTGATGAGGTTATATTTTGAGAAGTATCATGAACATTTGAAGAGAAGCGGCGAGCAACCAGTGCCTTGCAGAGCCATGCTTAATGTGGGATCTCCCGTTCTTGGCAAAAGGAAGCTTGACGAAGAGTTTGCTCAGTACAAGTCACGAAGAAGGGCCTACACGCGAAGGGCGGAGTTGGACGCATACCTCACTTATTTTCTCAGTGAATTTGTAAAAAAAAAATCTTGTTATTTTGGATGAACTATTACATGAATTTATAATACTATTTCCTCATTGATGTTCATGATTTTTTGTATTTATTTTATTTCTCATGTATATCATTTTCAAGAATTTTCCATTTGTTTTCTGGTATAACATTCAAATAGTGCTGAAAGCTTTAGTTACAGAGCTCCAAAGCAACCTGCAAGCTGCCGTTGTAGTGGAGACAGACCACTAGTTGGTGGCCACGCTTTGGATATGGTGACACTGTTTTTCACGTACACTAGTTTGGTGGCCACACTTTGGGTTTCAACTCACGGGTTGAAAATGAATAAATGGAACGGCTTGGACTGGTTTGGCTGTCAAATGCTTGAGGGTTGGATCCGTTTGGGTGCTCAGAAATTTTTGTGGCTAGGATAGGTTTGGACTCTACTTAGTTGTGGGGCGGGTCTTTGACCATTCCCAGGTTTAGGCCCCCTTTGTTTGGGGTACAGATTTCTAAGAATCACTGTGAGCTGTGGCTTTGGTTTCCCAAGAAACGAAACTACTACAAGGACGACACTGCCCGGCCGAACTCCGCACGATGCGAGAATGAACGGTGCTAGCTACGTTTGCTCTAACACATGCACGGTTTGATGTGTAGCATCGTGTGGTGATCGTCCAATATCGTCGTGTGTGTAGCATCGCTGTCCCAAGAATGCCTATTTGTTTACCCCACTAGGTAGAAAATGCGGCTTGTCGCACCCAGCACCATCGCTGCCGGGTACAACGCCCCTTGCGCGTGGTGTCTGCTCATCATTGTCCCAAGGCTTAAACATAACATTTTGTGTTGCCAAAGAGAATTAAAGTGATTGCTCAGGATGGATTAGTCCAATACAGTAAATTTACATCAGAAACAGAGCATTGACATTGCTCGGGACGTATGTTTCTAGCAGGGGATTTTGTTAAAGTAATGCCAAGGTAAGGCAAACATGACACATCTGGTCATTACAACATTGATCCAATTCATAGTGCTCAATATAGACAAAAGGACCCAATTTATGTTTTGGGCGCAAAGTGTGCCTGCCTAAAGCAATGATCCAGCATCTGGTATTTATCAAGGATGTAATCCAATACAAAGTACTGTACAAAGAAGGACATGAATCAATAGAAAGCATCAAAATCCAGGAGTGGTTCGATAGAGAGCATCAAGATTTAGTAGAAGACATCAAGATTTACGATATAAGACAATCCGGGCAAATAACTGGTTTGCATAAAAATTCAGTACAAAGCATCAAGATTAATAATAACATAGTAAGGGCAACTCGTCACCCATGACCTATAAAAATTCAGTACAAAGCCTTCTTAGTCTGCACAAAACAGATATCACCATACATCAAAACAGTTGCATTATGCAATGCTGATCCGTGCACTAACGTACCATGCTCAATATCAGAATAAAAATTTCAACTAAAAAAAGATACTACAAAGATCTAATTCATGGCATTGGCACATCGCAAAACATAGGATTTCATTCAAGTGTCTTTCAGGCCACTTCCATGCTGCAAAATATGAGGGAAAGAGAAAGGATGTAGGTCATCGGCGGTCAGTACGACAACGTCCTTGATGGTGCCATCTGGTATATGGCGGTGGTGGATTGTGCTCTCGTGGACAGTAACTCACCAGGTAAGGTCGTCTGACTCAAGCGGCGACCTGCAAGCCAAGACAATGGAAAGAGTAACTGTCAGAGACAAAGATGCTTTGTAATGAGAATTGTGGTTCTAGGAAGCAAAACTAACAGAAGAAATAAGAAGGAAGAATACTGGTAAAACAACATGAGAGATAAGAAGGTAGAAGTAGTCGACAACAAACTATATCATTATTAATCAGAGAACTATTCTTGGCCAGTACAATTAAATGCATGTTTTACCAATGTAAATATAGAAACACATTTGGCGTATATATATATACACCATAATCATGAGGTAGTAGTGGTGGATTGTTCCAAAGGGGGGGCTCAGTGAACCAAATGAGGAGCTCCACGTTCATAAATTAGTTCAAATGAATACTGTAGTACATGCATGATAACAATGGCACAAGGGGGAAAACATAAACAAAAGCAATTATTTATGCTGGTAAAACATGGCAATTGTAATGACCAAACTCGAGAGTACTGTAATGACTAATGAATGCCAATTAGAAACGATGGGTTATATTGAGAGAAAATGGGGAAGGTCTACACATCTACACAGGTCAAGCAAATCACATCTGAATAAAAAATCCTCCCAGAGTTCATATAAAGGGTGTGGAAGCTACCACAACTTCTCGATGTACTAATAATCATCTAATACAAATAAACAATGCAGAAAAACCTCTTTTACGTGAACCATACAGAATAGTGAGAGATGGATGGTGACAGTAGAGAACAAATTACCGGCAGTGGAAATTAGGGTTTGCCTGGAAACCTTATGTTGCAGAAGGAGTGTGTCGGTGTCAAAACCGGCGGATCTTGGGTAGGGGGTCCCGAACTGTGCGTCTAGGCGGATGGTAACAGGAGGCAAGGGACACAATGTTTTACCCAGGTTCGGGCCCTCTCGATGCAGGTAAAACCCTACGTCCTGCTTGATTAATATTGATGATATGGGTAGTACAAGAGTAGATCTACCACGAGATCAAGGAGGCTAAACCCTAGAAGCTAGCCTATGATATGATTGTTGTAATGTATGTTGTCCTACGGACTAAAGCCCTCCGGTTTATATAGACACCGGAGAGGGCTAGGGTTACACAGAGTCGGTTACAATGGTAGGAGATCTACATATCCGTATTGCCAAGCTTGCCTTCCACGCCAAGGAAAGTACCATCCGGACACGAGCCGGAGTCTTCAATCTTGTATCTTCGTAGTCTTGGAGTCCGGCGGATAATGATAGTCCGGCTGTCCGGACACCCCCTAGTCCAGGACTCCCTCAGTAGCCCCTGAACCAGTCTTCAATGACGATAAGTCCGGCGTGCATAATGTTCGGCATTGCAAGGCGGGTTCCTCTCTTGAATAATCCAGAGAAGATCATGAACACCAGGATAGTGTCCGGCTCTGTAAAATAAATTCCACATTCCACCGTAGAGAGAATAAAATGTACACTTAGTTCAACCTGCTGACGTATTATGCGGCGTGACATCACACCGCCACCAGGCCTTTGTTTGAATTACTATACCACCTCAGCACGTTTAGCGAAGCGGTTTCCTTGGCACGTCTTGTCGAAGCAGAGATCGTGTTCCCCTTATTCCGGGATTCTCATCAATACGTGCGTGGGTAACCCAACCGCGCCATTGATGGTGGCGCTTGGGAGATAAGCGAGTTTTACCAGGCTGGTGGGGGACGCATAGTTTTGTCCGCCTATATATAAGGGATAAGGATTCACCTTCTCACCTACACCTTCTTCCTCCTTTGCTTATCCATCCCCGTGAACTCAAGATCCAACGCCCGAGCTCGCACATCTCGCCTCGACCTTCTCCGAATATGTCCGGAGCGGGAGGTAAATGGTTAGCCTCCACCGTCAAGGAGGAGGACATCACCAAGCTGCGCAGCGCCGGATACCTTTCCGGCGATATCGCGCATCGGCTGCCCGACGAGGGGCAGCTCATCCCTACCCCTGAGCCTCATGAGAGGGTCGTCTTCCTCCCCCACTTCCTCCGCAGACTGGGCTTTCCGCTCCATCCATTTGTCCGGGGGCTCATGTTTTACTACGGCCTGGATTTCCACGATCTGGCGCCGAACTTTATCCTCAACATCTCGGCGTTTATCGTCGTGTGCGAGGCCTTCCTCTGCATCCGACCCCACTTCGGCCTGTGGCTCAAGACCTTCAACGTCAAGCCGAAGGTTGTGAAGGGTACGCAAGCGGAATGCGGAGGCACCATGTTGGGCAAATTGCCCAACGTCCCTTGGCTGGAAGGGACCTTCGTGGACTCCGTCAAGGGGTGGCAATCGGGGTGGTTTTACATCACCGAGCCGCGCAAATCCACATGGGCGGCGACCCCCAAGTTTAGATCTGGCATCCCCACGCAGCTCACCTCCTGGAAAGAAAAGGGCTTGCAGTGGGGGAATCCGGTGGAGGTGACGGGACTCTGAGCATGTATCAAGAAGATGGTGAGCAATAGGCTCAGGCTCGTCGATGTGGTCCAAGTCATGCTCATCCGGCGGATCCTCCCATGCCAAGAACGGGCATTTAATTTGTGGGAGTTCAATCCGGAACAGCACCAGGCGCTAAGCAGGCTCTTCGATACAACATACGAAGGTGCCTGGAGGGTGCTGTTCAAGGGCACCGAAGCCCCCGCGTCCGCGACTGAAGACCGCGGATTCAGCTCGCAGTATCCAACTGACGAGGTAAGTGATTCAACCCCATTACGGGACACTTGTGATAATTAGATTGACTCTAGTGAGGTTTCAATCTGCCTCTTCCTTTGACAGGAATGGATGGAGAAGGCCAAGCTGCTCATCAGCCCGGCTCCCATGCCAGAAGACCCAGTGGACGCCCGCTTAACAGGGCTGCTGGTTCCGGCACCGCACGTGGTGCCGGAGAAGAAGGCCAAGAAGGTGGCCGTGGGGACTCGAAAGAGTTCCCGCAATCAGGCGTCTGATGACGACGAGGACTCCTCCCCCGAAGACGAGGAGGAGGAGTACTCTCTCCCGGAGGAGGGAGAGAAGAAAAGGAAGGCTTCCCCCATCGGGGAGGCCGAAGGGTCCAAGAGGGGGAGAACTATCCCCCCGGACAGTTTCGCCAACATCAGCGTTGGTGAGGATGAGTGGCCTCCAAGGGCCAGGCGTCCGGCAAGATCGTAAGTATCCGGATCCTTGATGTGTAATTTCTTTTATGTCGCGTAGTATCCTTCTAACGCCGCATTCTGCCCGTAGTCCGGCCAATGATGATCTCCCCGACTCATCGAGCGGGTCATTGGCCTCGTCGGATGTGAATTCCATCCCGACTGCCTCCACCCCACGCGCCGACGAGGACGTCGAGGTGGGATCCCAGAGAGGGACCCATCAGGAGGAGGCTCCGGAGGCGCCGTCAGGCAGCCTCCCGGACTTCGTGCTGGACTCTACATCGGAACCCGCAGTGGTTCCAGAGTCCGGCAAGCGGCCCCTTCGAAAGAAGGGCAGGACCGTGACGCCGGCGGCCTCCGTCCAACCGGAGGCGCCGGATAACCTGCTGGAGGCGCTTAAAGGCGCTTCCATCGAGGAAGAACACCACACTATCATGAGTGCGGTGATTGAAAAGGTTCAGCTCGCTAAGAGCGGGCTGACCGAAGCCTGCAGCAGCCTTTTAACAGGCTTTGAGGTAAGAAGTTAAAATTATGTAATGTAATACCGCATAGACAGTAGCCCCTGATGCTTAGTTCGGTGTTCGGAAAGAAAAGCCGGACTAAGGATCTTTAACAAGATATACGCAGGGTTGCCTAAAATATGTCAATATGGGTTTGCAGGCTGCGCTGCTGACCTCTGCCGCACTAACGGCGGAGGTTGACGTGCTGAAGAAGGATCTCGAGCGGTCCGAGCAAGAGCTCGGCCATGCAAAGAAGCAGCTCGAGGAAAAAGAAGGTGAGTAACACCTCTTTGAATAAGTACCTTACAGAAAAGGATTTTGGTTGCAAATAAAATTAACAAGGATAATATGTGTATTGCAGGGGCCACTAACGAGGTGGCAGCCCTGAAGGATGCTGTGTCCGCGGCC
Source organism: Triticum timopheevii (assembly GCA_963921465.1). NCBI lineage: Eukaryota > Viridiplantae > Streptophyta > Magnoliopsida > Poales > Poaceae > Triticum > Triticum timopheevii. Next base: position 380,548,590 of record OY997272.1, on the reverse strand, counting down.
GAACGCAGTGCGGCCGCGGAACGGGCTGAGCGAGAAAAGCAAGAGGCACGGGTGGCGGAAGTTCGGCAAGAGCTCCAGGCTCTCATGGAAAAACATGAGAGTTTGGAGCGTGACTCCAAGACTCGAGAGTCCGAGCTTGCCTCGGCTCTCGAAAGTGCCAAGTCCGCCAAGGCCGAGGCCCGTAAGGCCCTTCAGGAGGTTGAGGACATAAAGAAGATAGCGGCGGGTAAGGCGTTTTTCATGCAAAGCAGGCATGTTCATGTGAACTACCTGACACTTACCCGCATTCGGAGCTCTCCAGGGGCGTTTGCAGATCTGCCGCGTAGTGCGTCTGATGTCGCCGCATTCTATCGTGGCGAGGAGGGGAGCTCGACGGAGAAGGTCTTCTGGTCTCAGTATACTGAGGCCGGCCATCCGGTGCCCCCAAGCGACCAACTGAAGCAGCTGGTCAAACTCCACAAGGTAGCTGAGGAGGCCATGAAGGGCCTCATAGTCCAGCTGTGGCCTGGACAAGCCATGCCTGGTAGCTACTTTGGCCTCGTGCGGCGGCTGGTGGATGCATGCCCCAGGCTGGATGTGGTCAAGCGCTCCGCCTGTATCGAAGGCGCTCGTCGGGCCCTTGCCCGCATAAAGGTGCAATGGGGCAAATTGGATGCGGAGAAGCTTCTCACGGACCCACCGCCGCCGGGCAAGGAGTATCGCACGCCGGAGAAGTATTATAAAATTGTCCTGAAGGGAGCCTGCGATATTGCAGATGAGTGCTCCCGAAATGTAATCTTTCAGTGAGTGGGGTTGTCCATTGGGTTGGTCAGGATCTCTTTGCACCCCCGTTTGGACGCTGATGAGGCAGACGGACCATCGAAGACGCCCTTCCAAGTATGAATTTTGACTGACCGAATGTGGTGGCATACAGATAATAACTTGAAAGGGGTTGCGATGGTTTGCCTCTTGATTTGGGATGTGACGGCGAGGAAGGAAGGGAGACTAGGGGAGACGGGAGAGACATGAAGTTGTTACCTACCGAGAAGGGGTAGACATGCGTTTCTCCTCACTGATAGATGGTACTCAGGACACCAACATCATGCCGTTGAGGGCACTGTCCTCGATCTTTGCCGATGGATGTGCCCCCTCCATTGCAAACTAGTGGCTAAGCTTCTCCTGGGAGATGAAGAATAGGGAGTCAAAGCATAGTACCAACAAACTGGCTGTCAGCCAAGAGTGGTACGCAAGGAGCAATTGAACCTGTGGGGCATCATGTCGTACTCAATTGATCGATCCGCTCCTGCGAGGAAATGACTGAACCGGCAGGAGTAGACCACGGAGGCCGAGCCGGTCCCTCTCCATAATTGAGAACACCGTTGCCTGCAGAAGTACCGCTTAATCATTGAACTCAATGTGTTCCAGTCACTTAATCAATTAAACAGATATAAAGTTGCTCAATTTAGTGTCAGATCTCAATAGAGAAATACCTCATGCGAAGAACATTTATTTCAGATATGTCATTGATGTATGTATCATCTACAAGCTTTACCACCGGCTAGACCCATAAAAGCAGAAATAAACAAAGTTAGGACAACATAATAACTTAATAAGGGAACTTCTTTATCTTGGTATTAGAGAAAACATAAAACATCTAGCACAACATGGTACTATAATTGTTTTTTTAACTATGATGTATCACACCAACAAAATGTATGCATCGATGAGATATCTACATAATAAATATGAAGATAATCAACCTGTGAAGGAAATATGCCCTAGAGGCAATAATAAAGTTGTTATTTTATATTTCCTTATATCATAATAAATGCTTATCATTCATGCTATAATTGTATTAACCAGAAACTTGATACATGTCTGAATACATAGACAAAACACCGTGTCCCTAGTAAGCCTCTACTAGACTAGCTCGTTAATCAAAGATGGTTAAGTTTCCTGACCATAGACATGTGTTATCATTTGATGAATGGGATCACATCATTAGGAGAATGATGTGATGGACAACACCCATTCGTTAGCTTAGCATATTGATCGTTCAGTTTTATTGCTATTGCTTTCTTCATGTCAAATACATATTCCTTCGACTATGAGATTATGCAACTCCCGGATACCAGAGGAATGCCTTGTGTGCTATCAAACGTCACAACGTAACTGGGTGATTATAAAGATGCTCTACAGGTATCTCCAAAGGTGTTTGTTGGGTTGGCATAGATCGAGATTAGGATTTGTCACTCCAAGTATCGGAGAGATATCTCTGGGCCCTCTCGGTAATGCACATCATAAGAAGCCTTGCAAGCAATGTGACTAATGAGTTAGTTGCGGGATGATGCATTACGGAACGAGTAAAGAGACCTGCCGGTGATGAGATTGAACTAGGTATGAAGATACCGACGATCGAATCTCCGGGCAAGTAACATACCGATGACAAAGGGAATAGTGTATGTTGTCATTACGGTACGACCGATAAAGATCTTCATAGAATATGTAGGAACCAATATGAGCATCCAGGTTCCGCTGTTGGTTATTGACCGGAGAGGTGTCTCGGTCATGTCTACATAGTTCTCGAACCCGTAGGGTCCGCACGCTTAACGTTCGATGACAATTTTGTATTATATGATTTATGTGTTTTGGTGATCGAATGTTGTTCGGAGTCCCGGATGAGATCACGGATATGACCAGGAGTCTCGAAATGGTCGAGAGGTAAAGATTCATATATAGGATGATAGTATTCAGACACCGGAAGTGTTCCAGAGAGTATCAGGTACATATCGGGTCACCAAAAGAGGTTCCGGGCACCCCCCGCCCCACCCCAGCAAAGATATGGGCCTAATGGGCCAAGAGTGGGACAGACCAGCCCACAAAGGGCTAGTGCGCCCCCCATATTGGCCAAAATAGGAGGAGAAGGAAAGAGGGGAATAGAGAAATGAAGGGGAGGTATTCGGCCTCCCCCTTCCTTCCCTCCTCTTTCCTCCTTCCTTCTCCCTCCGGAAAATATGGTAGGGGGGCGAATTGGACTAGGCTCCCAAGTGGGATTCCTCCTACTTGGGGCACCCCTTGGTTGTCCCCCTCCCCCTCCCACCTATATATACGTGGGGAGGGGGCGCCTAGAAGACACACCAACAATTGTTAGCTGTGTGTGGGGCCCCCCTCACAGTTTACGCCTCCGGTCATATTCTCGCAGTGCTTAGGCGAAGGCCTGCATGGATCACTTCACCATCACTGTCACCACGCCGTCGTGCTGACGGAACTCTCCCTAGACACTTTACTGGATCAAGAGTTCGAGGGATGTCATTGAGCTAAACGTGTGCAGAACTCGAAGGTGCCGTACGTTCGGTGCTTGATCGGTCGGAACGAGAAGAAGTTCGACTACATCAACCGCATTGTCAAACGCTTCCGCTTTCAGTCTACGAGGGTACGTGGACACACTCTCCCCCTCTCTTTTCTTTGCATCTTCTAGATAGATCTTGCGTGAGCGTATAATTTTCTTTGAAATTTCATGCTACGTTTCCCAACAGTGGCATCCGAGCCAGGTCTATGCGTAGATGATATGCACGAGTAGAACACAAAGAGTTGTGGGCGCTGATAGTCATACTGCTTACCACCAATGTCTTATTTTGATTCGGCGGTATTGCTGGATGAAGCGGTTCGGACCAACCTTACATGACCACGTTCATGAGACCGGTTCCACCGACATACATGCAACTAGTTTTGCATAAAGGTGCCTGTTAACGGCATGTTCGCATATAGCCCATTTACAGCCCGCTAACCCAAGGCCCTTTACACCCTATTCAAATTAGGCCCAGTAGTGTCATCTGGGCCATCCAATATGATTCCAGTCCGTTTTCACTTCGGGCCCATGTATGGCCCATGACGTCTTTCGGCCCATATGAGGCCCTATGTAACTCTTGGCCTATTAACGACCCGTGGTGAAACTGGCCCACAATGAACAGTGTATCACTGTACACCCATTAACGGCCCGTGGTGAAATTGGCCCGTAATGAACAGTGTATCACTTTATACCCATTAACGACCCGTTATTCCATTGGGCCGTTTCCAGCCAATGTTATCTTTCGGCCTTCTCAGAGCCCATTTATTCTTGGGCTCATTTCCAGCATTCATTTACTTACGGCCCGTTACTATCATTTTCTGCTTGTGGGCCAAATTCAGCCCGTCGTTACAGTCGGCCCGTTTGCGGACCGTTAATACGTTGGGTCGTTTTCATGTAAAAAAACCCGTTGGGCTGTTTTCATAGAGTTATCAAATACGGTCTTTTAGCGGCCCGTTATGGTCCACATATAGTACGGCCCATGATTGGCGAAATGATGATACGCCCCATAGAAGTCCCATGGATCTACGGCCTGTATGAGGCCCATGGATCTACGGCCCGTAGAAGGCCCATGGACCCTACGGCCCGTAGAAGGCCCATGGACCCTAAGGCCCGTATAGAAGGCCAATGGATCCTATGGCCCATATAGAAGGCCAATGGATCCTACGGCCGAAAGAAGGCCCATGGATCATACGGCCTGCAGGAGGCCCATGGTTACAACAGTCCGTGTGTTGCCATGATTATTTTGGCTTAGTTACCAAAAATAGGCTATTGTGGCCACTAGAAAAACACAGAAAAAGAACTGCAGTGACTACAAGCAAACAACTAAACAAGACAATAAGGAAATAAATAAGCAAGTAATTAACGCTAGCCTATTACCGCTATTACACATATTACATCCACTAGGCATCAAAGTTCGCCACCAGTGCAAATACAGGGAACAAAGCAGCATATTACATACACTGGCCGTCAAAATTGGCCACCAGTGCAAATAAACGCGACAACAAAACAAGAGCATAACAAAAACAACTTCAGAAGAGCTCAAGAAATGTTATCCTAGGTATCCACCATGCTGGCAATAAGCTTAGCAAGCTGATTAGCTTTGTCCTGTTTGGCGCTAAAATCCTCCAACGCTTGCTGTTGCACCAGAAAGTATGCATCTGAATGCTCCAGGGACTTCCGCAGTCCTTCCGCTTCTTGTCGCAGCACAGCTGATCGATGTCTTTCAGCTTGTAGTTGAGACTCAAGAAACCGAACTGATTCAGACAGTGAGTTTGAATAGTTTGTGCAAGCGGTAGTGGCCAGTAACTCGAACACTAAACCAAGACAGGACTTTGGGATTGTCTCGCTGTCTTCAAGATAGCCTTCCTTAGGTGTTTTATCAGCTTTGTTGGAGACCAACAAGGATATGTCACTATCCTGAACCTTATCTGCATTACTTCCTTTACCATTTCATAATAAGGCACTCTTTCCCAATATTCTATCAGCATTCTAAAAGAAGAAACAAGCAGACACATAACAAGTTTAGCATGTACTAGTATATGAAACTCATTTCGGTGAACCAGTTCATTAGTAAGGTGGACAGGATTAAACAACCAAGTCTTCTATTGCCAAGTACTAGTACATAATAAAAGCATCAAACAAACATATATCTATGTCCTATGGTCACTGCATTGTCTTGCCAAATCAAAATAGAGACACGGTTCAAATCATATCAGTTCAAGACAAAGCAGCAGTGAAAGCAAGATTTCAGATGGGTACCACGGGTCTACATGTACAACAACACTATTGGCTCTGTTGTGATGCTAGTAATGTGCATGATATGAAAGTCAACTATATACACAATTGAAATTGAAATCAAAAGAGCTATTGATAAGAGCAATCCTGTTAAAGAAACATGCGTGAACATACCTGCTATGCCATTGGAGTTTCGATTGGATCCTTCAATTTAAAAATAAGTTTGTATGAGTAAATACAGTGATACAGGAGCAAAGCAATCATAGTTAAAAAAAGTGCGCCTAAGCGAGCGCTTAAGCGCGCCTAGGCTCTAGGCGTTGGAAAAACGCATAGCGCATAACTACGCTTAATCTGTGCATAACTGCGCATAAGCATGCGCTTTGGTCAGTAAAGCGCAAGGCGGTGGCAAAACACACAATTAACGCCTAGCGCTTTTTTGAACTATGATAGCAATGGAATCTTAAATTAGAATAGTTGTTCTTCAGGTTTAGGCACTTGTTCTACATGAACAGAGTACAATAAGGCGCAAGAATATAATACTTAAAAATAGAAAATGAGCTCATAGACCTTACCACATTCTTGGTTCGGGACCAGTACAGAACAAGGCGTTCCCAGTCATCGTCCAATAAATGTGTCTTAGGAGAACGTAAGGGAATTTGATGAGTTTCTTTGCCGGTGAAGTACGTTTTCTTCAGGTAATTCCGATACTGCCACCAAGCATTCTTGAAGATAGCAGAGGTATTAGCACAGGTACCTCATCCTGAGTTTCCAAATCGGTCCTTCTCTATAGAGAAAAATGGGAAAATTTGATGTATTATAACCATCATGGAGGTAGGACGTATGGGACGAAGCAAAGTAATTGCCATGAATAACATTACTTACACATAACTCCTGGACAAACACCTGCAACTGGCATTTTCCTTCATCTTCAGTATAATATTTCCAAGATGGGAAGATACACACATACGATTTAACAACATCAAATGCGATAGATGCTAAACTACGAATAGCTGGTTGTGCTTCCTCCACAGGATTAGGCGTACTAACTGGTGGAGTTGGCGTTCGCTGTGATAGTACTGGCCCTTTGGGCACTGGAGCTACCTTACTAACTGCTCTTGTTTGGGAGCTCTGTGGTGGAGATGGTGCTGTGTCAACAGGAACTGGGTTACTATCGGTTGAGGTTGGGGTTAGATTGGGTGAAGCTGGTTCTCTGTCCATCGCAGTAGGGGTACAATCTGCGAGAGTTTGGGTTATGTGTGGTAGGGCTGGTTCTTGTGCATGTACAACCGGGGTGCTATCTCCACCAAGAGGTAGCACTATTTTATTTGAAGACCGTGTTTTTAGTCCGCTAGATACTGGCATCACCCGCTCCAATTCAAATGGCCGATAAACAGAAAACATAGTTGAATGTACAGACATTGTATGAGAGACAGATGCAATAGATAGTGTGGAAAAAGAGGGCATGAAATAGTTGACATGTATATTGTTTAACTAAAACGGATAGCATGACATAATTTTACATATATGATGTCTATCTAAACTGGATAGCATAGCATAACATAATTCAAATATATGATGAATAACTAAACAGGATCGCATGACATAATTCACCTACATGTTATCTAAGTAATCAGGATCGCATCATTTAATTCACATATGTGATTTATATGCTAAACAGAGGGCATTCGATATGATGCCTGAACTAAGAACATGGTGTTGAATATTATGTATATGATGTCTAAACTATGTAATGCAAGACACCGTATGCATGATATGAGCAGTATAACCGTGCCAAGTTAGAGCATACACCTCAGTGGGGGAATAGGACTGGTCATCTGTCTCTGAATTCATCTCTGTGGAGCTATCGGGACCCAACAAGAGATCTGCTTCGACAGGTAGCACAGTCTGCTCTGAAGGCCTTGTTTTCACTCCAGATTTTTCCATCTCACCCAAATGCCGAAGAGTAGTTTAATGTACAAACATTGTCGACAAAAGGAAATCTTAATGAAGAAAAGGATGGGCAAGATATCATTCAAATATATGATGCCTGGTTAAATAGGATGGCATTGCACATTTCACATATATTATGGCTGGCTAAAAGACATGAGACTGCATAATTCCCAAGATGCTTTGTAATGAGAATTGTGGTTCTAGGAAGCAAAACTAACAGATGAAATAAGAAGGAAGAATACTGGTAAAACAACATGAGAGATAAGAAGGTAGCAGTAGTCGACAACAAACTATATCATTATTAATCAGAGAACTATTCTTGGCCAGTACAACTAAATGCATGTTTTACCAATGTAAATATAGAAACACATTTGGCGTATATATATACACCATAATCATGAGGTAGTAGTGGTGGATTGTTCCAAAGGGGGGACTCAGTGAACCAAATGAGGAGCTCCACGTTCATAAATTAGTTCAAATGAATACTATAGTACATGCATGATAACAATGGCACAAGGGGGAAAACATAAACAAAAGCAATTATTTATGCTGGTAAAACATGGCAATTGTAATGACCAAACTCGAGAGTACTATAATGACTAACGAATGCCAATTAGAAACGATGGGTTATATTGAGAGAAAATGGGGAAGGTCTACACATCTACACAAGTCAAGCAAATCACATCTGAATAAAAATCCTCCCAGAGTTCATATAAAGGGTGTGGAAGCTACCACAACTTCTCTATGTACTAATAATCATCTAATACAAATAACCAATGCAGAAAAACCTCTTTTACGTGAACCATACAGAATAGTGAGAGATGGATGGTGACAGTAGAGAACAAATTACCGGCAGTGGAAATTAGGGTTTGGCTGTAAACCTTATGTTGCAGAAGGAGTGAGTGGGGTTGTCCATTGAGTTAGTCAGGATCTCTTCACACCCCCGTTGGACGCCGATGAGGCAGACGGACCATCGAAGATGCCCTGCCAAGTATGAATTTTGACTGACCGAATGTGGTGGCATACAGATAATAACTTGAAAGGGGTTGCGATGGTTTGCCTCTTGATTTGGGATGTGACGGCGAGGAAGGAAGGGAGACTAGGGGAGACGGGAGAGACATGAAGTTGTTACCTGTCGAGAAGGGGTAGACATGCGTTTCTCCTCACTGATAGATGGTACTCAGGATACCGGCATCATGCCGTCGAGGGCACTGTCCTCGATCTTTGCCGATGGATGTGCCCCCTCCATTGCAAACTAGTGGCTAAGCTTCTCCTGGGAGATGAAGAATAGGGAGTCAAAGCATAGTACCAACAAACTGGCTGTCAGCCAAGAGTGGTACGCAAGGAGCAATTGAACCAGTGGGGCATCATGTCGTACTCAATTAATCGATCCGCTCCTGAGAGGAAACGACTGAACCGGTGGGAGTAGACCACGGAGGCCGAGCCGGTCCCTCTCCATAATTGAGAACACCGTTGCCTGCAGAAGTAGCGCTTAATCATTGAACTCAGTGTGTTCCAGTCACTTAATCAATTAAACAGATATAAAGTTGCTCAATTTAGTGTCAGATCTCAATAGAGAAATACCTCATGCGAAGAACATTTATTTTAGATATGTTATTGATGTATGTATCATCTACAAGCTTTACCACCGGCTAGACCCATAAAAGCAGAAATAAACAAAGTTAGGACAACATAATAACTTAATATGGGAACTTCTTTATCTTGGTATTAGAGAAAACATAAAACATCTAGCACTACATGGTACTATAATTGTTTTTTTAACTATGATATATCACACCAACAAAATGTATGCATCAATGAGATATCTACATAATAAATATGAAGATAATCAACCTATGAAGGAAATATGCCCAAGAGGCAATAATAAAGTTGTTATTTTATATTTCCTTATATCATAATAAATGCTTATTATTCATGCTAGAATTGTATTAACCAGAAACTTGATACATGTGTGAATACATAGACAAAACACCGTGTCCCTAGTAAGCCTCTACTAGACTAGCTCGTTAATCAAAGATGGTTAAGTTTCCTGACCATAGACATGTGTTATCATTTGATGAACGGGATCATATCATTAGGAGAATAATGTGATGGACACCACCCATTTGTTAGCTTAGAATATTGATCGTTCAGTTTTATTGCTATTGCTTTCTTCATGTCAAATACATATTCCTTCGACTATGAGATTATGCAACTCCCGGATACCGGAGGAATGCCTTGTGTGATATCAAACATCACAACATAACTGGGTGATTATAAAGATGCTCTACAGGTATCTCCAAAGGTGTTTGTTGGGTTGGCATAGATTGAGATTAGGATTTGTCACTCCAAGTATCGGAGAGGTATCTCTGGGCCCTCTCGGTAATGCACATCATAAGAAGCCTTGCAAGCAATGTGACTAATGAGTTAGTTGCGGGATGATGCATTACGGAACGAGTAAAGAGACTTGCCGTTGATGAGATTGAACTAGGTATGAAGATACCGACGGTCGAATCTCCGGGCAAGTAACATACCGATGACAAAGGGAATAGTGTATGTTGTCATTACGGTACGACCGATAAAGATCTTCGTAGAATATGTAGGAACCAATATGAGCATCCAGGTTCCGCTGTTGGTTATTGACCAGAGAGGTGTCTCGGTCATGTCTACATAGTCCTCGAACCCGTAGGGTCCGCACGCTTAACGTTCGATGACAATTTTGTATTATATGATTTATGTGTTTTGGTGATCGAATGTTGTTCTGAGTACCAGATGAGATCACGGATATGACCAGGAGTCTCGAAATGGTCGAGAGGTAAAGATTCATATATAGGACAATAGTATTCGGACATCGGAAGTGTTCCGGAGAGTATCGGGTACATATCGGGTCACCGGAAGGGGTTCCGGGCACCCCCCTGCAAAGATATGGGCCTAATGGGCCAAGAGTGGTACATAACATCCCACAAAGGGTTGGTGCGCCCCCATATCGGCCGAAATAGGAGGAGAAGGAAAAAGGGGAATAGAGAAATGAAGTGGAGGGATTCTGTTGGGGATATGACTATTTGTGTAAGCCGCCCAGGAGGGGCCGGGTTACACAAAGAGTCTTCATCAGAGGAATCCCAAGGCCAAGCATGAAGATGGCGGTTCAATAAGGAGCTTAAGGCCCACGGGCATCTTAAGCCCATTGTAGTAAACCGCCATGATGGCATGACTTGTAACGTAAGGTAGATTTAACTGGTCACCGAGCCGGACTCTGTTTATAAGCCGGCCGGGACTTTGTAAGCCGGTGGGCGTCAACCCGTGTATATAAGGGGACGACCTGCCGTCGGCTTAGGGTAAGAAACAACTCATCGAGAACCGGGAATAGCGTGTCTCGCTCCCTGGTTATCGAAACATCAATACCAACCCAACTAGACGTAGGCCTTACCTTCACCGTAAGGGGCCGAACTAGTATAAACTCTCTCGTGTCCCTTGTCCCGATTTAACCCCTTCAAGCTTCCTAGTTGCGATGGCTCCACAGCTAAGTCCTTTCACGAGGACATCTGACGTGACTATTCCACGACAGTTGGCGCTCACCGTGGGGACAGCGCACGGTGGATTTGAGTTCTTGAAGGGCAACTTCGAAGGGCTCAAGGGGTACGTAGTGGGCCAGATGACCAAGAGTCGTCGCGGCAAGATCTACATCGACGACGAAGGCTGGGGCCCCGACACCGGCTCAATTGAGTACGGGTACCGGGTCCCCAACGGTGGAATCCACGTCTTCATCGGCCGGATCGGTGAGCCGGGCCCTGAGCAGGACAACTGCACCGACCTCGTCGAGACGGCTCAGCGTGCGAGGAAGACCCGGACTCGGCCGGTCATGAGGCGTGCCTTCGTGGGCTGCGTCCACGGAGAGGAACTTTCTGGATCTGAAGATGGGGGTGAGACGGCCGTCCTTTCAGACGGTGACTCGTCTGCCGGCTCAACAGATTCGTTGTATTAGGTACAAGACGGCGCGCTCGGGGGCTGTTCCGATGGCATCAGTATTTCGGACCCTGATGAGCCGCCAAGATGGGCCGGAATTTTCATGGCTGGGACTCAGCCCGGCTCAAACTCTATAGCAGGTGCGGCAATCACGTCCGAATCAGGAGCAGTCGGGGCAGGCGGCCCCGTGCGCCCACCGGCTCAGGTGCTGATGGACCTCATGGACAAGCTTACGACCCTGTTAACCGCCATGGTTATTCCTGCCGACAAGGATGTAACGCCCCGGATTCGATGCGCCAGGTTTCCTTCACTTATTCGTCGTCATTGCCATGCCATTTGCTTGCGTGTTGCATTTTATCATGTCATCATGTGCATTTCATTTTGCATACGTGTTCGTCTCATGCATCCGAGCTTTTCCCCCGTTATCCGTTTTGCAATCCGGCACTCCTATGTCCTCCGGCGTCCCCCTTTTGCCTCTTCTCTTGTGCGGGTGTTAAACTTTCTCGGAATGGCCCGAGGTTTGCCAAGAGGCCTTGGTATAGCACCGGTAGACCGCCTGTCAAGTTTCGTGTCATTTGGAGGTCGTTTGATACTCCAACGGTTAACCGGGTAACCGCAAAGCCTCTTTTGTTTGCAGCCCAACACCCCTTCCAAAGTGGCCCAAAACCCATCCTAACCCCCTCCATGCTTTCGGCCGTTCGATCACGATCGCGTGGCCGAAAACTGCACCTCATTTGGACTCTCCTAGCTCCCTCTACCTACAAATATGTGCCCCTCCCGGATTTTCGCGCAGTCCAAACCCTAGCCCCGCTCCTACGCGCCGCCGGACGTGTCCGCCCGCCGCCGGACACGACCACCGCCACCTCACCTCGGCCAATAGCGCACCGCCACCTCAGCACCACTGCCTCCCGCGCCCAACCCGCAGCCGCCACGTCGCCCTTGCTCCTCCCCCACTTCGCCGCGGCCCTCGAGGCCCATCTCGGAGCCGCCCGGGCCCGAGGCATCCGCCACCGCAGCCCGCGGGGCCCGTCTGCCCGCGCGCCCGCACCTCCCTGCGACTCTGCCGCCCTGTCCCGCGTCGTCAACCACCGCGCCGCCCCGCAGCTCCCCGCCGACCTCGCCTCGAGCCACCGCCGACCCCAACTGTCGTCGTCGCCGGAGCTTGCCTCGTCAGCCCCGCCGGAGCTCCCACTGCCGGGAATGGACCCCCGACGCCCGGATCCGGCCTCCCCTCACTGGATCTGGCCTCCTCCACGCCCCTTTGCCGAGTCCCGCCATCCTCCATCGCCGTTGACCGCCGGCGCCGTCGGCCTCGTCCCCGTTCGGGAAGGGAGACGACCGAGCGCCTCCCCCACGGCCAGTCTAGCAGCGCCGGCCTGCCTCGTCCTCCCCAGTCCCGGGCCAAGCCCAGGGTGAGAAACCCTACTTTTCCCCGCCCTTGCGCGATATAACTATTTGACGCTCATCTGTTTTTTTCCTGAAATTGACCAAGTCCCGAAGTTATTTTGTCATTATCATGCCATGTTCATCACATCATATCACTGCATCCGTAGCTCCGTTTCGTGCGTGTAATATGTCAAATTGTTCGCCTCAACGAGTAATTCATTTCATTCCATTGCACGATTTTCATTTGAGCTCATCTTGATGCCCTAAATGCTGTTGTAAGAGTGCATGTTGATGTTAATCTGCTGGAACTGTTATAACTTGCTGTTTTGTCATTTTTGCCATGTTTGATGTGTGCATCCTATGAGGTTGATGTCTACATGTGTTTTGATCTATGCTATGCCATATTTCCAGAGGTGCAATCCATGTATTTTTGTGATTTGTGTACTGAGTGCATCAAGCTTGTTAAGGAGGGTACTTGCTGTTGCTGTTTTCCTGTCAGATTCTGTTATATTTTGTTGCTATGTAAACCTGCTGCTACAAATCATTTTATGCATAATCTGGAGATGATCACTAAATATGTTTTAATCTACATGTCATGATCTATCCATTCATGCCCCTAGTTGCATTTATAGCCTGCTGTAGCTTGTTGTAATCTTGCTCCAAACTTGCTAAATAATGTTGCTGTCAGCCTGTTAACATTAAGTTCAGTTTTGGCCATGTGCTTTTCTAGTGATCCATGCATCCTATGAACTTGTTCTTGCCATGCTTAGCTTCATAAACATGTCTTCTTACTGTTGGTTGCTTTGCCATGCCATGTATTGCTCTGTGGTGAGTGGTTCAAGCTCACCAACATGCCTACTTATTGTTGTTCCTGCCATGTAAGAATCCGTCATATAACTTGCCATGTTTACATGGGTGCCATCATATTTTCTGTACCCTTTTGGCTCATGGTCAGTAAGGGACTTTTGTTCTATGCAATTATTAGATTCATGCCATGCCTTTGTTTTCCATGATATGTTCTTGTAGCATGTTGTTTGATAGCTCTAAACATTGCAACCTGATGTTATTTCTGCTGAGTCTGAAACTGTTATTATTTGCAATCTTCCCATGTCTTTTTGAGCATGTTCTAGTTGTTTCTGGAGATAGCTCAGTGTTCATGTTTTGTCCTGCTTTACCTGTACTTCATACCCATTCCTTTTGTTATTATGTTGAGATGCTGTAGCATGTTGTTTTGGTGCTTGCAAGATGCCTAGTTGCTGTTATGGACAGATTGTTGTTATGCTTTGCATAGAGTGTATGTGTTGAACCGTTGCTCCGTTTTGAGTGTGCCCCATATGAAACTTGCTTGTTTTTGCATGTAGCTTCATATTATCATGTTGCATCCTTGTTTTGGTGTGTTTGCTTGATGTTTGTATGCATTTTGCATCAATGCCATGCTTAACTTGTTTTGCTCATATCTTCTAGGTCGTAGCTCCGAACTAAATGAACTTTATATGTAACTTGACTAGAATTTCGTGTAGATCATCTTGGTGCATCTTAACTTGCTGTTAAACAACTTCAACTTAAGGTTTATTCAGTTCTGGACCAATTTCGAAATTTGCATATGAGGACTTACCAAAATTGTTATATGTTGTTCCCGGCCTCATTTAAACTTGCCTTGATGTGTTGTTCTTGTTTTCATCATATCTTGCCATGAGTAGCTTCATGTAGCCTTGTCATGCATCATGCTTGTTGTGCATCATGTCTTGTCATGTGTGGTGTGTTTACCATGTTGTGTTCTTCTTCTCGATAGTTCCCGTTTCGTTGCGATCGTGAGGATGCGTTCGTCGATGTGTGGTTCGTCTTCGTGGCTTCATCTTCTTCATGGACTCGTTCTTCTTCCTTGTAGGATTTCAGGCAAGATGACCGCTACCCTGGATCTCACTACTATCATTGCTATGCTAGTTGCTTCGTTCTATCGCTTTGTTGCGTTACCTATCATTTGCTCTTCAAGCCTCCCCAAATTGCCATGAACCTCTAACCTTTGACACCATTCCTAGCAAACCGTTGTTTGGCTATGTTACCGCTTTTGCTCAGCCCCTCTTATAGCGTTGCTAGTTGCAGGTGAAGATGAAGATTAATCCATGGTGGACAGGATTATTGTTGGGATATCACAATATTTTTTATTTAATTAATGCATCTATATATTTGGTAAAGGGTGGAAGGCTCGGCCTTATGCCTGGTGTTTTGTTCCACTCTTGCCGCCCTAGTTTCCGTCATACCGGTGTTATGTTCCTAGATTTTGCGTTCCTTACGCGGTCGGGTGATTTATGGGACCCCCCCTGATAGTTCGCTTTGAATAAAACTCCTCCAGCAAGGCCCAACCTTGGTTTTACCATTTGCCTCACCACCACCTACTTTTCCCTTGGGAGTAATTAACCCAAGGGTCAAATATTTCAATTGTTCCGGTGCTTCTTCTATCTGTTCAACAACCCTTTCCAACGGTGTTTTCTTTTAGTGGGCCCTAACCCACAGGTCTTTTCCCAGGATCCTACCTGACTCTTCCAATTCCCCCGGAGTTATTCTCAATTCTTTGCAAGTGTGACGTAAGAATGAATTTCATTAGTCACATGCCTTTTCCAAGTTCAATTTCAAATCATTTTCATTGTTGGATCAACCTCTTTGCTTTTCATTCTCCCGGAGTATCTTAGTAATTTTGGTGGTTTTTCTCGTCGTCATTTGAAGATCGAAGAAGAGTTTTCCTCTAAATCTTGCCCGTTTCTCTCGAAGATTCGCGATTCTAGCTTCTTGTTATCCTGTCAAATTATTCCGTTTGTCAGATATTCTTTTCATCCATCTGGAGTATTTCAGGAGTAGTTTTTGCCGTCTCGGTCATCCGGAGGCCATGTTTTTAGAATTTTGCTTCGCTCCAAGTTTTCAGATTCATTCCCCAATTATTCTATATCCGTGCCCCTTCGTTCATCTCAATATTCTTCCGGTGCTTCGCTCAAGTGTTCTTTAATCAGTTCATGATCTCTTTGTTCTTTTGCATCTAAGTCACCTAAGCATTTTGGTTTTTCTAATTCTTCCCGGGGATTAAGTCTCTTTCATCAGTCTTTTTCGAATTCCCACGGTGGTTCTTTTAGATTCTTTTCCTTGTTTATCATATTAATCCATTCGTTCGTTTCAATCCTACCGGTGGTTCATGAAGACCTTCTCAAGTTTGCGATATGTCACTTCTCAATCCTTTTTCCAGAAGAATAAGTAGTATGCAAAAATCCATTGCTTGTCATCAATTTAATTTGATGAAGGATAAGCATACAATAAATCTTATTCTTATTTCATCCAAGCGAGTAATCCCTTCCTTCGGAGTTTGTTCTTGATGAATAAATTCTAGTTCCAAGTCTTTTCCTCTTTTCCTTTCCGGAGTTCAAATTTCCTCGGCCATTTCGTCGGAAATTCCATCTAAATCACCGCAAGGCTCATCTTATTCTTTCTTCCTTCATTCTATCTCTTCATCCATTATTTTACCGGAGTTCTTCATGGTGGTTCTTCATGATTTAATTCATTCTTCTAGTGTTCATCAAGATTCTTGTGGAAGGAGCTCAAGTATCTTTTTCGTCTTGCATCTCGAAGTGCAAACAATTCTTCATTTTCTTTTGAAGTGGAGTTTTGCATTTCTTTGTTCTTCTTAGCTATCCAATCTTTTCCGTTTGTGGCCGGTTATCACCTTATGATTTTGAGATGTTGTCCATAAGTCCACAACAAGCTTATTCTTTTCTTTGTTGATCTTCTCAACAAATCCGTTCAATCCTTTCTTCTAAGGTTGCTTTCTATTTCATTTGTGGAAAAAGATGTCGTCTTATTCTTCGCTCTTTTCATTCAAATCTTTCAATTCTTCCGGAGGTATTGTGTCATTCCTCTCGGCAAGTATCATTCCATCCTCTCTAGTTCATGTTCTATTCCTTCCATGTTCAGCCGGAGTGCTACCTAAATCCTTTCAGTCTTATTCGTTTCTTATCTCGTTCTAACAGGAGTGGTTTCATAGTTTATCTGATTCAGTGAGTTTTCGATTCTCGTCATTCTCGTCGTTCCTCACTTCTTCTCGAATGCTCTCGATTTCTTGATTCTTCTCTTGAGTTCTTGGTTCACCTCATCCCTTTTCCCTTCCGTCTCGGTCCTAAGATTTCGGGACGAGTTCTCTTGTTAGTGGATGAGTGTTGTAACGCCCCGGATTCGACACGCCAGGTGTCCTTCAGTTATTCATCGTCATTGCCATGTCATTTGCTTGCATGTTGCATTTTATCATGTCATCATGTGCATTTCATTTTGCATACGTGTTCGTCTCATGCATTCGAGCTTTTTCCCCGTTGTCCGTTTTGCAATCCGGCACTCCTATGTCCTCCGGCGTCCCCCTTTTGCCTCTTCTCTTGTGCGGGTGTTAAACTTTCTTGGAATGGCCCGAGGTTTGCCAAGCGGCCTTGGTATAGCACCGGTAGACCGCCTGTCAAGTTTCATGTCATTTGGAGGTCGTTTGATACTCCAACGGTTAACCGGGTAACCGCAAAGCCTCTTTTGTTTGCAGCCCAACACCCCTTCCAAAGTGGCCCAAAACCCATCTTAACCTCCTCCATGCTTTCGGCCGTTCGATCACGATCGTGTGGCCGAAAACCGCACCTCATTTGGACTCTTCTAGCTCCCTCTACCTACAAATATGTGCCCCTCCCAGATTTTCGCGCAGTCCAAACCCTAGCCCCGCTCCTACGCGCCGCCGGACGTGTCCGCCCGCCGCCGGACACGACCACCGCCACCTCACCTCAGCCAATAGCGCGCCGCCACCTCAGCACCACCGCCTCCCGCGCCCAACCCGCAGCCGCAACGTCGCCCTTGCTCCTCCCCCACTTCGCCGCGGCCCTCGAGGCCCATCTCGGACCCGCCCGGGCCCGAGGCATCCTCCGCCGCAGCCCGCGGGGCCCGTCCCGCGCACGCCGCCGCCCTTCGCCCCCGTTCGCCAGAGCCCCTCTGCCCGCGTGCCCGCACCTCCCTGCGACTCTGCCGCCCTGTCCCGCGTCATCAACCACCGCGCCGCCCCGCAGCTCCCCGCCGACCTCGCCTCCAGCCACCGCCGGCCCCAACTGCCGCCGCCGCCGGAGCTTGCCTCGTCAGCCCCGCCGGAGCTCCCACTGCCGGTAATGGACTCCCAACGCCCGGATCCGGCCTCCTCCGCGCCCCTTCGCCGAGTCCCGCCGTCCTACGTCGCCGTTGACCGCCGGCGCCATCGGCCTCGTCCCCGTTCGGGAAGGGAGACGACCGAGCGCCTCCCACGCGTGGGCCTCCCCCGCGGCCAGTCCAGCAGCGCCGGCCCGCCTCGTCCTCCCCATTCCCGGGCCGAGCCCAGGGTGAGAAACCCTTCTTTTCCCCGCCCGTGCGCGATATAACTATTTGACGCTCACCTGTTTTTTTCCTGAAATTGACCAAGTCCCGAAGTTATTTTGTCATTATCATGCCATGTTCATCGCATCATATCTCGGCATCCGTAGCTCCGTTTCGTGCGTGTAATATGTCAAATTGTTCGTCTCAACGAGTAATTCATTTCATTCCATTGCACCATTTTCAATTGAGCTTATATTAATGCCCTAAATGTTGTTGTAAGACTGCATGTTGATGTTAATCTGCTGGAACTGTTATAAATTGCTGTTTTGTCATTTTTGCCATGTTTGATGTGTGCATCCTATGAGGTTGATGTCTACATGTGTTTTGATCTATGCTATGCCATCTTTCCAGAGGTACAATGCATGTATTTTTGTGACTTGTGTACTGAGTGCATCAAGCTTGTTAAGGAGGGTACTTGCTGTTGCTGTTTTCCTGTCAGATTCTGTTATATTTTGTTGCTATGTAAACCTGCTGCTACAAATCATTTTATGCATAATCTGGAGATGGTCACTAAATATGTTCGATCTACATGTCATGCTCTATCCATTAATGCCCCTGGTTGCATTTATAGCCTGCTGTAGCTTGTTGTAATCTTGCTCCAAACTTGCTAAATAATGTTGCTGTCAGCCTGTTAACATTAAGTTCAGTTTTGGCCATGTGCTTTTCTAGTGATCCATGCATCCTATGAACTTGTTCTTGCCATGCTTAGCTTCATAAACATGTCTTCTTACTGTTGGTTGCTTTGCCATGCCATGTATTGCTCTGTGGTGAGTGGTTCAAGCTCACGAACATGCCTACTTATTGTTGTTCCTGCCATGTATGAATCCGTCAGATAACTTGCCATGTTTACATGGGTGCCATCATATTTTATGTTCCTTTTTGGCTCATGGTCAGTAAGGGACTTTTGTTCTATGCAATTAGTAGATTCATGCCATGCCTTTGTTTGCCATGATATGTTCCTGTAGCATGTTGTTTGATAGCTCTAAACATTGCAACCTGATGTTATTTCTGCTGAGTCTGAAACTGTTATTATTTGCAATCTTCCCATGTCTTTTTGAGCATGTTCTAGTTGTTTCTGTAGATAGCTCATTGTTCATGTTTTGTCATGCTTTACCTGTAATTCATGCCGATGCCTTTTGTTATTACGTTGAGATGCTGTAGCATGTTGTTTTGGTGCTTGCAAGATGCCTAGTTGCTGTTATGGACAGATTGTTGTTATGCTTTGCATAGTGTATGTGTTGAACCGTTGCTCCGTTTTGAGTGTGCCCCATATGAAACTTGCTTGTTTTTGCATGTAGCTTCATATTATCATGTTGCATCCTTGTTTTGGTGTGTTTGCTTGATGTTTGTATGCATTTTGCATCAATGCCATGTTTAACTTGTTTTGCTCATATCTTCTAGGCCGTAGCTCCGAACTAAATGAACTTTATATGTAACTTGACTAGAATTTCGTGTAGATCATCTTGGTGCATCTTAACTTGCTGTTAAACAACTTCAACTTAAGGTTTATTCAGTACTGGACCAATTTCGAAATTTGCATATGGGGACTTACCAAAATTGTTATATGTTGTTCCCGGCCTCATTTAAACTTGCCTTGATGTGTTGTTCTTGTTTGCATCATATCTTGCCATGAGTAGCTTCATGTAGCCTTGTCATGCATCATGCTTGTTGTGCATCATGTCTTGTCATGTGTGGTGTGTTTACCATGTTGTGTACTTCTTCTCGATAGTTCCCATTTCGTTGCGATCGTGAGGATGCATTCGTCGACGTGTGGTTCGTCTTCGTGGCTTCATCTTCTTCATGGACTCGTTCTTCTTCCTTGCGGGATTTCAGGCAAGATGACCGCTACCCTGGATCTCACTACTATCATTGCTATGCTAGTTGCTTTGTTCTATCGCTTTGCTGCATTACCTATCATTTGCTCTTCAAGCCTCCCCAAATTGCCATGAACCTCTAACCTTTGACACCATTCCGAGCAAACCGTTGTTTGGCTATTTACCGCTTTTGCTCAGCCCCTCTTATAGCATTGCTAGTTGCAGGTGAAGATGAAGATTAATCCATGGTGGACAGGATTATTATTGGGATATCACAATATCTTTTATTTAATTAATGCATCTATATATTTGGTAAAGGGTGGAAGGCTCGGCCTTATGCCTGGTGTTTTGTTCCACTCTTGCCGCCCTAGTTTCCGTCATACTGGTGTTAAGTTCCCGGATTTTGCATTCCTTACGCGGTCGGGTGATTTATGGGACCCCCTGACAGTTCGCTTTGAATAAAACTCCTCCAGCAAGGCCCAACCTTGGTTTTACCATTTGCCTCACCACCACCTACTTTTCCCTTGGGAGTAATTAACCCAAGGGTCATCTTTATTATAGCCCCCCCGGGCCAATGCTTGTCTAAGTGTTGGTCCAAACTAGAGCACCGTGCGGGACCATCCCTTGGCAACTTGGGTTATGTCGGTACCTGTACGCTTAGCTTATCCGGTGTTGCCCTGAGAACGAGATATGTGCAGCTCCTATCGGGATGTCGGCGCATCGGGCGGTCTTGCTGGTCTTGTTTTATCATTGTCGAAATGTCTTGCAAACCGGGATTCCGAGACTGATCGGGTCTTCCTGGGAGAAGGAATATCCTTTGTTGATCGCGAGAGCTTATCATGGGCTAAGTTGGGACACCCCTGCAGGGTATAAACTTTCGAGAGCCGTGCCCGCGGTTATGTGGCAGATGGGAATTTGTTAATGTCCGGTTGTAGATAACTTGACACCAGATCCGAATTAAAATGCATCAACCGCGTGTGTAGCCGTGATGGTCTCTTCTCGGCGGAGTCCGGGAAGTGAACACAGTTTCTGTGTTATGTTTGACGTAAGTAGGAGTTCATGAGCACCTCTTGATCATTCCTAGTTGACGACCGTTCCTTTGCTTCTCTTCTCACTCTTATTTGCGTATGTTAGCCACCATATATGCTTAGTCGCTGCTGCAACCTCACCACTTTACCCCTTCCTTTTCCTTTAAGCTTTGCTAGTCTTGATACCCATGGTAATGGGATTGCTGAGTCCTCGTGGCTCACAGATTACTACAACAACAGTTGCAGGTACAGGTTTTGCGATGATCTTTACACGAGAGCGATGTTTGCTTGTTTGGAGTTCTTCTTCTGCTTCTTCTTCGATCAGGGGATAGGTTCCAGGTCGGCAGCCTGGGCTAGCAGGGTGGATGTCGTTTGAGTTTCTGTTTGTGTTTCATCCGTAGTCGGATGATGCTCTTATGTAAGATGATGTTGTATTCGTGTGGCATTGTATGCCTCTTGTATGTATCCCCATCTATTATGTAATGTTGATGTAATGATATCCACCTTGCAAAAGCGTTTCAATATGCGGGTCTATCCTTGGTGGGACCTTCGAGTTCCTTTTGGATAGGGTCGCATATTGGGCGTGACAAAGGATGAGCACGACGCAGCAGTAGCTCAGGTACGTGAGGAGATAGCTCAGGCCAAGGAGGCCTTGGCAGCTGAGGATACTAGACTAGCTGCAGAACGGGCGGCTCTCGACGCCCGGGCACATCGTTTGTAGTTAGAAGCTTACTAGCTCACAATGAGCTTAAATGCATCCAATGAGGTAATGAGGAGGAGACATCAGAAAACACAGTCCCATTTACCTCCGAATTACGACCCCCGGGTTCTCTTTGCTACACCCGGAGCCGGTCCTAGTAACCCGCCAGAGGCCGACCGGCTTATGACAGCCGGAACAGGAGGACCGGCTCAGCCTAGGGATGTGATGCCGCCTCACGTGAGCATGCCACCGCCGCGTTATGTGCCGATTCCACCGGGTCACTTTTCCAACCCCATGGAGAACTTGATCGCAGCCTCAGCGCGTTTAGCAGCTCTTCCTATGGAAGGAGATGACCCGACGACAGTGGAGACCCGGAAGGTCAGAGAGCTCCTCCAGATGGCCCTGGCTCAGCAGGAGAACTATTCTTACAGCTGGGACATGATTCATTCCACTCCCCCGCCCTGGGGAGCACCACCTTGCCAGAACCGGAGCCCGAGTTACAGCAGACGCATGGAGTCGGAAGCTTTGTCAAGTAATACCCAGCGACGTAACCAGCCCGGGGGCTATAATTCAGCATAGGACCAAGTAGATCAGGAGAATGATCACCCGGAGTATCCAATGACATCTGTTGAGGCGGGAGTGGCCACTAGAACCGATGGAGTTCCCTGCCTGGTGCCGGCTCTGCGTGACATACGTCCGCCCAAGGACTTTAAGGGACCTCGAAAGGTACCGAATTACACGGCCGATTTACAGCCCGGAGCATGGATCGAGAATTATGAGATGTCCATGGAGCTGCTAGAGGTCAGTGACGCGGCAATGGCTAAGTATTTCACCATGATGTTGGATGGAACGGCCCGGTCTTGGCTAAAGGGCTTACCACCCAATTCCATTGGTTCATGGGGCAAGTTAAAGGCCCGGTTCATCCAGAACTTCAAAGACACCTGCAAGCAATCCATGTAAATTGTGGATTTGACGGACTGCAAGCAAGAGGAAGGCGAATCCACCACCCATTGGGTACACCGGGTCAAAGATATAATTCATTCCTCTGATAAGATGGACGCCGGCTTTGCAGTTCTTATGTTGGAGAAAAATTGCCGTTTTGAGCCGCTGAGGATGAAACTGGGGCGCCTTAAGCGTGACCTCACGGATATGGGTACGCTGATGGCAGCTTTAGTCAAATACGCCGATTCTGATAGTACCAAGGATCCCGCGTCTGACGATGAGAAGGCAGGGAAGGGAAAAAGGAACGGCAATGGAAAGGGTCAGCAGCATAACCCGGGGAATCAAGGCGGCAATAAGCGTAAGGCGGACGGTAACCCGGAGTTTGTGGCCAATGCCAACGCACGAGGTAACAATAAGAGATATAAGGGTAAGCCGCCTCGGTCCGGCGGGTCAGGCCCATCTCTTGAGCAGTTACTCAATGAGCCATGCCCAAAACACGGCACCCGACAGCGCCCCGCTACACATCTATGGAAGGATCGCGCAATCATGAAGGCGTTTAAAAATTCCAACACCTTCGATGGTGGTCATGGACCTGGCGGCGGCTCCGGGGCTGGCGGTTTTCATGGCCAGGGCGGCGGTTCAAATTCCGGTTTTCAGGGGCATCCAGGCGGCAACAGTTAGCAGTAGTCTGGTCAAGGCGGACAGCAGCAGCAACAATCGGGTTATCAAAGCCATCCGAAGCAGTTGAGTGGTGGACAGTATCACGTGTTTACCACTAGCTTGTGCAAACGTGACCAGAAGGTTCATAAGAGGGCTGTGAATTCCGTTGAGCCGGCAATCCCTCATTATGTAAGGTGGTCAGAGCAGCCCATCATATGGAGCAGGGAGGATCATCCTCCGCGGGTCGATAACCCGGGTCAGTTGGCTTTGGTAGTGGCGCCTCAGGTTGGTGGGTATAAGTTCACCAAGGTGCTCATGGATGGGGGTAGTAGCATCAACATCCTTTACTACGAGACCTTTCAGCGCATGGGGTTGACTGATAAACATCTGAGAACATCCAACACTGTTTTCCATGGAGTTGTCCCTGGTAAGTCGGCTTACCCAGTTGGCAGGATTGAGCTAGAGGTGGCTTTTGGAGATGAACATGACTCCCGAGCTGAGAAGTTGACGTTTGAGGTGGTCAAGATCAGGAGCCCATACCACGCTATGTTTGGACGGCCGGCTTATGCTAAGTTTATGGCCCGGCCGTGTTACGTTTATTTACAGCTCAAGATGCCGGGTTACAAGGGCACCATCACTGTACATGGCAGTCGTAAGGTAGCATTGGAGTGTGAAGAAGGATACGCGGCTTATGCTGAGTCGGCCTGCGTAGCAGAGGAGCTCAAATTTTATCAAGATAACGTTGACCCGGCAAATATGACATCCCTGAAGAAGCCAACTACAGAGCATGACCCGGCGTTGAAGTTTAAGTCGGCAGCTGAGACAAAGCTTGTTGACTTCACCCCGAGTGATTCTTCTAAACAGTTCAGCATCAGCAGCAACTTGGATCCCAAATAGGAAAGCGCGCTCATCGAGTTCATCCGTGAGAACCGGGACATCTTTGCATGGAAACCTTCTGACATGCCGGGTGTACCAAGGGAACTCGCTGAGCACACTCTCAATATTGATCCAAAGTATAAGCCGGTCAGGCAGTTTCTTCGTCGATTTAATGAAGAAAGACGGAAAGCTATTGGAGAGGAAGTCGCCTGGCTCTTAGCAGCCGGGTTTATCATTGAAGTCTTTCACCCGGAGTGGTTGGCTAACCCGGTGCTCGTCCTCAAGAAGAATGGCACCTGGCGGATGTGTGTGGACTACACGGACTTAAACAAGGCTTGTCCGGCTGACCCTTTTGCTCTCCCCCGTATTGATAAAATCATTGATGCTACGGCGGGTTGTGAGCGTTTGAGCTTTTTGGATGCTTACTCCGGTTATCATCAGATTAAGATGGCAGTTAAGGACCAGGAGAAGACGGCTTTCATCACTCCGTTCGGAGCCTTCTGTTATGTGTCTATGCCATTTGGGTTGAAGAGTGCCCAGGCGACTTATCAGTGGTGTGTGCAGAACTGTTTGCACGACCAAATCGGGCATAATGTCCATG
The DNA here is from genome assembly GCA_963921465.1 of Triticum timopheevii. NCBI lineage: Eukaryota > Viridiplantae > Streptophyta > Magnoliopsida > Poales > Poaceae > Triticum > Triticum timopheevii. The sequence continues at coordinate 380,523,695 of OY997272.1, read as the reverse complement.
CTTATGTGGATGACATTGTGGCGAAGTCCAGAGAAAAGGAGACCTTGATATCTGACTTAAAGGAGACCTTTGATAATCTCCAGGTCTACAAGATGATGCTTAACCCGGCCAAGTGAGTGTTTGGTGTCCCTGCAGGCAAGCTTTTGGGCTTTCTGGTGTCCAACAGAGGCATCGAAGCTAACCCGGAGAAGATCAAGGCGATTACCTCTCTGGCTAAACCGATGTGCAACAATGATGTTCAGCGACTGGTGGGTCGCGTCGCTGCCTTAAGTCGGTTCATAAATCGGCTCGGTGAGAAAGCCCTCCCATTGTATCAGATGATGAAGAAAACTGACACTTTCGTTTGGAGTGAGGCCGCTGATGCTGCTTTTGAAGACTTAAAGAGACAATTGTCTGAGCCGCCGGTTCTTGCGGCTCCAATTGACAATGAGCCTTTGCTATTATATGTGGCTGCCAATTCACGAGCCGTCAGCGTTGCCACCATGGTGGAGCGTAAGGAAGCTGGTAAGGAGCATCCGGTTCAACGGCCGGTTTACTACATCAGTGAGGTGCTTATTGAATCCAAGCAAAGGTACCCTCATTGGCAGAAGCTTGTTTATGGGGTGTTCATGGCAAACCAGAAGTTGAAGCAGTATTTTCAAAGCCATCCTATAACTGTGGTAAGTTCTGCCCCTTTGGGAGACATTATTCAGAACAGAGAGGCCACAAGACGAGTCGCCAAGTGGGCTATTGAGCTTGGGCCTCATGGCTTGAAATACATGCCCCGGACGGCTATTAAGTCTCAGGCCTTGGTGGACTTCATCAATGATTGGACAGAGTTGCAAGCCCCTGAGGAGAAGCCGGATAACACATACTAGACTATTCACTTTGACGGGTCTAGGCAACTAGAAGGCTCGGGGGCTGGATGGTGTTAACTTCCCCTCGAGGTGACAAATTTTGCTATGTACTCCGGCTTATGTTTCCATGTGCTAACAATGCAGCTGAATATGAGGCATTACTCCATGGTCTCCGGATGGCTAAGGAGATGAACTTACGCCGGGAACAATGCTTGGGCGACTCAGATTTGGTGGCTCAGCAAGTGTCGGGCAAGTGGGATTCCAAAGACCCCCTCATGGCGGCTTATCGTCGTGAAGTAGATGCTGTGGCTGGTCACTTCACGGGTTACCAAGTGGAGCACATTGATCGAAGGAAGAACGAGGCGGCTGATGCTTTAAACCAGTTGGAATCCCAACGTAAGCCGGTGCCATCCAACACCTTTCTTGATGTGTTACATAACCCTTCTGTCAAGGTACCTACCAAGGAAGACCTAGCAGTGCCAGACCCGGAGGCACAGCTGGTGGCGGCTCTTCATGTTATCCCGGATTGGACGGTGCCTTACTTGGCTTATATGACCCGGGGTGAGTTGCCGGAGGATGAGACGTTGGCGAGACAAATCGTCAGGCGCTCCAAATCCATGACGATTGTTAACGGCGAGTTACATCACCTCAGCGTCACGGGAGCATTTCAACGCTGCGTATCACCTACAGAAGGCCAAGAAATACTCCGTGAGATCCATGAAGGAGATTGTGGCCATCACACCGGGTCAAAATCCCTTGTAGCCAAGGCCTTTCGTCATGGTTTCTATTGGCTGACGGCTCATGCTGATGCAGAGGACCTGGTCAGTAAATGTGATGGGTGTCAAAAGTTCTCACGACGAGCTCATGTGCCGGCTCAAGAGTTAAGGATGATCCCAATCACCTGGCCGTTTGCAGTCTGGGGGCTTGACATGGTCGGACCTTTCAAAAGGTCTAAAGACAAAAAGACACATCTGCTGGTGGCAGTGGACAAGTTTACCAAGTGGGTTGAGGCAGAGCCGGTCAGTAAGTGTGATGCAGCCACGGCGGTTCAGTTCATAAAAAAGGTGATCTTTCGCTTTCGTTTTCCACATAGCATCATCACTGATAATGTCACTAATCTCTCTAAGGGTGCCATGGAAGAGTTCTGTCAAAGAGAACATATCCGGCTTGATGTTTCGGCTGTTGCTCATCCTCAATCCAATGGTCAAGCGGAAAGAGCTAATCAAGAGATCCTGAAAGGCATCAAGCCCCGGCTCTTGGTCCCTTTACAGCGGACTCCAGGTTGTTGGGTGGAGGAGTTACCCTCCGTGTTATGGAGCATCAACACTACGCCTAACAGATCCACGGGATACACACCTTTTTTCATGGTTTATGGAGCAGAGGCGGTCCTGCCAAGTGACATCTGGCACGACTCGCCCCGAGTGGCGGCTTACGTTGAGGCGGACAAAGAAAAGGCTCGTCAGGATGCACTTGACTTGTTGGACGAGGAGCGAGACTTGGCAATAGCCCGCTCGGCGATTTACCAGCAAGACCTGCGCCACTATCACAGCCGCCGGGTTAGAAGCAGAACTTTTTAGGAAGGCGACTTGGTGCTCTGGCTCATCCAGGATCAGTCTGACATGGACAAGCTATCCTCGCCTTGGGAAGGACCCTTTGTGGTCAGCAAGAATCTGCACAACAGGTCATATTATCTCATCGATATTCGAGAGCGCAAGGACTCATTTAAATCGGAGGAGGAGACCCGCCGGCCATGGAATATAGCTCATCTCCGGCCTTACTATACTTAAGTTACTTCTTAAGATACTTTCTATAATGTACATATTATATAAAGCAATAAAGCAGGACCTCTGTCCTTTTCTCCCATAAAGAATGTTTCATGTTTTCTTTATCAGGTGATGGACAATGCCAACAGGGGACGGATCATATCTGAATCCGGCTTTCCCTTTGGTCCGGCTTATGATCATATCTGAATCTAGCCTTGGTCACTTGGGGGCTTCCTGTTCAAACATAGGTCGTATTCGAACCAAAGAGAACATAGCTGTCGATACCCACTTGATGGGCATATTGCCAAACCCACTTGGGGGCTTCCTGATCAAATTTGAATCATAGCTTAACCCCTTTGGGTCTAACATGGATCGTATTCGAATCAGCGTCATTAAACAACTCTTATGTTCACTTGGGGGCTTCCTGTTCAAACATAGATCGTATTCGAACCAAAGAGAACATAGCTGTCGATACCCACTTGATCGGCATCGCCAAAGCCACTGGGGCTATATGATCGTATCCGAATCTTAGCTTAACCCCTTTGGAACGGTTCTCTGATCGTATTCGAATCAGGAGCCTGTGAACATTTGCAAATATGAGTATTTTTACTATCGTTGAAACCTTCTTGAGGAGATGGTTCTTTCCGGCTTTATATTAATTACTTCAGGTTCTAACAAGTGCCAGGTAAAAACTTATGTGAGCCGGAGAGGTTATTAAAAAGGTGTCACAGGTATGCTGTTCTAATTATGTTTTAAACTAATCATGAACCGGCTTATACATATGATTTTTGATCATGTCCAGGTTATCAAAATTCTATAACCCGCTGGTGCAGTGAATCGCCCAGGAAAGCCTTGCTTGTTTTATGTGCAGGTTAAAACATAGCAAGGCGAAGGTCAAGGAAACATTTGATTAACATAAGCAAGGTGAATTTAGTACTAGCGGCTTAACAAAAGCAATAAGTACCATAAAGCATGACAGGAATTAAGGAGTTTTTCTATCCTATTACAAGACTCCCTGAGTCTGAATAAGTGAAGCATTGTTCTTTGCCAAATTATAACCCGGCTCCGGCTCATTCCTCCGGCTGGCTTGATGACTCCGGGTTATCCTTCCCCGCCTCTTCGTCGGTTGTTTTGTCCTAGAAGGTGGACGAGGCCCAGTCAATGCCGCTCAAAGCTTCAAATTCAGCTTCATCATCTATTAAACTGGCCGGGTCCACTTCAGGGGCAAAGGTATGCTTACGCGTTGGAGGGATCAGGCTGACTTGGTCATATGGGACATTTGGGATTCTCCGGTTCTCGCTGTCATAACCCGGAGAATACTTGGTGAGGTCAGTATCCTCCCCAATGAGAGTCTTCAGAGGGCGTACAACTTTGACACAGGCGGTGAAGTCCTGTTCGCCAAAAGCAGTGCCGTCCTCCTTAAGACTTGGATATCCAAGCGAGAGGTCAGCAAGGTCAAGCTCTGGCACCCATGCTTTTGCCCGACTCAAAGCAGCCACGGCTCCGGCTCTTGCAGATGCCCGCCTTAAATCTTGAATGCGTTGAGGTAGCACCGACAGATGTCTCAATACGTCTGGCAGGAGCCGGGGAGAGGTATTTGATAAAGCCACGGCGGTCAATGCATGCTGTGACCCGGAGTACAGCTGTTCTGTCAAGGTGTACACTACCTTAAGCTTGACAAGCATATTTTCCTTCAGATTAGTACTCCTGGGGCCTGCATATTCACAGGTATAACAATAAGCCGGAGGCAACTATCACGATAACTCTTGAAGGATTACAATATTTATGAGCGTCTTACCAAAGATAGCTAAGACCATTTGGGATATGTGCCGCTTTAAGTCGGACAGCTCATTGGTTGCCTCGCCAAGAGATGCCTCCGCTGTTTCAACCCGGGTCACCAATGAAGCCCTCTCATCAACCCAAGCCTTCTTTTCCGATTCAAAATTTTTCTTCAGGTTCTCTTGTTCAGAGACACTGAATTCAAACTTGGAATTGGCTTTCTGAGCTTCGAGCTCTTGGGTTTTTAACTGGCTCTTCAAATCAGCAATCTCCACCTCAAATTGACTTGCGGTGGCCTGCATTGACATCAGGTTATGGTAAGAATCTTGGTAAGATAACATTTAAGTCCCAAGTATTTTACAAGTAAAGATACTTGGCACTTGGGGGCTAATGTATGTTTAAAGAATTTTTAAGTCTGTTTTACCAAGTTACACATATTAAGTCTCAAGCACTTTACAAGTAAAAGTACTTGACACTTGGGGGCTAATGTGACCCAAATTTAACGTTTCATGTTATCTCCGGGTTAAACATATTCAATTTAAACCGGAAAAAACTAACTGCTAGCAGATTATTAAGTCTACAGCATATTCATTCATAAGCAATAGACTTGGGGGCTGGTACAGTAAGTAAGATTCAGAGTGAAAGCTTAAATTTTACCTCAGATTTATGCTGTATTTGCTTCACCATGTCAATTTCCAGGTCACGACTACTGTGTACTTGGCTCAGATAGCCCGAGACTATATCACCAATACTTAAGTGAGAGTAATCGGTGATGTCTTGTTTTGACTTCCGGCGCTAGGCAAACTCCTCCTTGGCGGTGCATTGGGCAAGGGTAGTAGGCCGGCCCGGTTCAACATATTGGCTCTTCAAAATCTCAACCTCCGGGTCAACCGTCTTGGCCGGGCTAGGAACTTCCGGGTCATCCGAGGTATGAATCACGTCTTCTGCAGGCGGGTCAGAAGTTGGCTACGGGATGTCAGAAGCCGGTTCAGGCGGTGGCTGATGAGCGGAGCTGTCTGGAACCGATGAGTCAAACACCAGTTCAGTAACCAACGGGTCTTGGGACGGCTTATTCTTCTTTGCCCTCTTGCTGGGCTTTACTTGCCCATTGTCAATCAAAGTGGAAGGATAAGTATCAAAGCATAAGTATGGATAAATTCAATGTCAGAAAGGTTATATTACCCGGGAGCCGTTTTGAAAGCCGGCATGTTCGATTGCATCGACTCGCCAGAAGAAGGAGAGGTATGCTAATAGTTGTTGTCAGATGAATTGAGAGGCTGGCGAATTAAACCCATCAAGGGTAAAAAAAATGTAAGTCGGAGATAACCTCAGTCCAACGCTTCCTGGTTACATCGGGTAAGCCGGAGGAAAGCTCTGCGTCCTTGTTGGCCCGAGTCTGTCGCCGGTTCTCAAGCTGCTGTTGCTTCAAAAGAGATTGAGGATCTTGGTAAGCGAGAGGGTGTGAAAACCTTACTTTCCGGGTCACCCTTCGGATTCTTTGTGTTGGCAAAGGCTTTGAGTCGGAGGAAATTATAGTTACCTCTTCGCCAGCTGCTTGGTTGTTCCCAGTATCCTCCTGAAAGGATCTAAATGTCAGTAAGGTAATGGTGAAGGAATTAAAGAAAATTAAAAAGATTACCTCTTCTCATCTGAAGAAGAGTCGTCCAATCTCATCATATCAGAGGCACTGGGGTTTTTCTTTTTAGAGGTACCCGTCCTGGCGGCTTTCCTTTCGGTCTTCTTGGCCGCCCGGGCCAGCTTTGCAGCATCATGGTCATATTTGACCTTCCAGAAGTTGTCATCGGCCTATGGAAAAAGACAAGGAATCGTAAGTACCAGAAGGTAACATATTAAAGAGTATTTGTGAAGACTAGTAACTTACTGCAGGAGCCGGATTCTTCTTACAGAAGGGAAGCAAACTGAACGTATTACTGGTTAAAGCGTCTGCTACATCATCTGGTAAGTCCTCAGGACTATGACGCATTGAGTCGTCCTTTTCGCCTGTGTAAGTACACATTAAGCCGGAGCGGCGGCTTAATGGTAGTATCCGCCAGGTGACCCAGACCCGGACCAAATCAATACCAGTTAACCCGTTGCCCAAAAGGGCCTTGATCTTTCTGATGGTGGGGTTAAGAGGCAGGCGCTCAACAGCAGTTAACTTGTCCGCCAGAGAATGATTGGACTCAAGACGCAGGGCACGAAAGCCGGGCAGAGGCTTCTCGTTAGCCGGAGAGGTGTCTTGGCAGTAGAACCACGTCTTGTTCCAGTCTTTGGGATGACTCGGCAGCTCAGCGTAAGGAAAAAGGCAGTCTCTCCGCCGCTGGATTCAGATGCCGCCAAGTTCAAGACTAGGTCCGCTGGCGCGCTCATTCTGCCGGTTCAAGTAAAAAAGCTCTCTGAACAGCAGCAGGCTTGGTTCCGCTCCTAAGTAAACCTCGCAGAAGACTTTGAAGTTACACAGATTGGACACAGAATTGGGTCCAATATCTTGAGGCCTCAGGCCAAAGAAAGCCATAACTTCCCTGAAGAATTTAGAGCCGGGAGGGGCCAATCCCCGGTTCATATGGTCTGTGAAAACTACTACCTCCCCGTCTTTGGGTTGAGGTATTTCCTCGGACGGGTGAGGGGCACGATAGGACATGACCTCCTTTTTTGGCAGATGGCCCGACGCTACAAACTCGGCAAGTTTGTTTTTGGTGACTGTGGACGGAGCCCAGTTGCAAGTCACAGAGGCCTTAGCCGCCTTAGGAGCCATAACAGCAGTGGCCTACGACAAAGTAAAAAGTTCCGGTTCACATTTAACCCCGGAGCAATATTCAGATTTATTTAAAATAGCAGCTTAAGCAAGGGGCCTAATGATATAAGGGTGACAATGCAACAATATTTAAGCCGCTGCAAGTATCAAGATCAGTTCAAAATTCTTAAAGTCATGAGAAGAAAGCAAGGTTTTCGGCTCAGTATCACTTATTTAAACCAGCTACATGGACCGTCGTGTTTATGGGTATTTGACAGAAGTAATTTTCCGGGTGATACAAACAGGTTTTACCATCTACCACTGTTATCTTGGATCAAACAACTGTTCTGAAAAGAAAATTTTCTAGACCTAAGGCTGGAGCGGATAAAGTTCAAGGGCTTGAATGGGGCCTCTATGTGATAGAAAGGAGTTTATTTGCATTTCAAAGTAGATGCAAAACATCTACCGCATCAGTTTTTATCATCTTCAAGATCAAGAAGGGCGAGGATAAAGAAATCTACAGAAGAAAGCTACTGAACAGCGAAGAGCTCGAGGAACTCGAAGAACTCGAAGGCCTTGATGTAGATCTAAGGAGCAGGAAAGGGGAGACTCACCGACGCAAGGTTGCCACGGAAGGGTGTCACGTTCTTTCTGGTCTAACCAGGTTGATGCAGCGGCCTGAGTTGGTGAACACAGGAAGATCTGCGGCGGCGGCGGCGGAGCTCGAGTGGCAGAGAGGAGGCAAGAGGAAGAAGACGACTGGAAGGAGGAGAATGAGAGACTTAGGTCACGCCTATTTATAAGGAGAGGATAACTGAGACGGCGCGGGAAACGAGGAGATAAGAATTATTATCCAGTGGCCCCGACGCCTCGATTTTCGGAACAGTCAATAAAGGCAGAGATCCGTTGAAAGATACGGTGACGTCACAACAGCTTAACCCGGATCCAGAAGATGACGTCATGGCGGGTTAACAAAACCCCTCTATATAGCCAGAAGACTGAAGATTTAATTCTTTAAAAATATTTTTAGATTGACATGAACAGGTTCAAATCAATCCGGGGCCTAATGTTGGGGATATGACTATTTGTGTAAGCCGCCCAGGAGGGGCCGGGTTACACAAAGAGTCTTCATCAGAGGAAGCCCAAGGCCAAGCATGAAGATGGCGGTTCAATAAAGAGCTTAAGGCCCACGGGCGGCTTAAGCCCATTGTAGTAAACCGCCATGATGGCATGACTTGTAACGTAAGGTAGATTTAACTGGTCACCAAGCCGGACTCTATTTATAAGCCGACCGGGACTTTGTAAGCCGGTGGGCATCAACCCGTGTATATAAGGGGACGACCTGCCATCGGCTTAGGGTAAGAAACAACTCATCGAGAACCGGGCATAGCGTGTCTCGCTCCCTGGTTATCGAAACATCAATACCAACCCAACTAGACGTAGGCCTTACCTTCACCGTAAGGGGCCGAACTAGTATAAACTCTCTCATGTCCCTTGTCCCGATTTAACTCCTTCAAGCTTCCTAGTTGTGATGGCTGCACAGCTAAGTCCTTTCACGAGGACATCTGACGTGACTATTCCACGACAGTTGGCGCCCACCATGGGGGCAGCGCACGGTGGTGATGAGTTCTTGGAGGGAGCTTTTTAGGGATCGAGAAGCTCGTTATTGAATAGATGAAGAAGAAGCGGCACCAAAAAGTCACGCAGGATAACCTGACATGGGGTAATGTTCAGCAGAGTCGGCAAAATTCATCATTTGATGGTCAGAATCGTAATTAACTTTCGAAGCGGACAGTACGAGGTTTAAGTTCAAGAAGAGTTAGAATTGCTGCGTTTATGTGCTTTCTCTGCCGACGTCCTATGATCCGCCGAGACCGACAAGCGTTGTTCTCTGTACAGTTAAGAAATCGGAGCCAGATCGGTCCTAGTGTTCTGTCATAAGCCGCCAGGAACAGAGATCAGGACCAAAAGAGATAAGATTAGACAAAAATTACATCGAGGCTTATGTACTAACTGATGATTGGTTATTTTCCACTCAGATGGTTACAGCAAGATCAAAGGGAAAAGAACAGATGAGATGAGAGATACTGGACCACACGGGACGCGTGGTGATTGTGATAGATGGCTTAAATCCCGAAAAATTAGTCGTTCTCAAGACAGGAAAAAGGAAACATCTGTACGCAACTAGATCGGGTCCAAGTGTTTGACCAGATGAGCTTTCCCGTACGTTAAAAAAAGGGGAGATGCCCACGACGTGGAAACGGAGCCAACTACGATTCAGATTTGCCTCGTTCCGCCTCGATGCTCTACCTCCTCAGCCCGTTGGATTGCGCCTCCGCCTCCGCCTCGGAGTCACCTCGAGTCGGCTGCAAGCCACCTTGCTCTGCCTCATTGCCGAGCTCTGCAGCTGCAGCCCCGCCGAGCCGCCGCGGCCTCGTTCCAGACTCGCCTCGGGCCGCCCTTGCGTAAGGGCTGCTGCCCCCACCGGCGTCGCCCCCGCAACTGCGGCAAGCCGCTGTGACATGCCACGACCGACCACCACAATTGCCACACCTCCACCGTTCGAGTCTTGGGCCACACCTCCGCCGGCTTTCTGCATCATGCCGAGCTGCCGTCCTATTGCGGTCCCGTGCCAAGCTGCTTGCCGTCGCGACCATCACCGCTGATCGCCTCCTACTCAAGCTCGCTGCGTCGGATCTCACCAGCCGTTCATCCCGGTGCTAAGCCGCCTTTCCTGCTCCGCCATGGTTTCGCAGTGGCTGTACCGAGCCTCCCTGGTGCAAGCCGCCCTTGAGGCCTCGCTCTCGCCCGACTTCTGCACGAGCTGCGGTGAGCCGCCGTTTGTTTCAACCCGTCCCTATTTCATCGGCCATGCGTTAAGTTGCCACTCCCGCGGGCTCCGCCCCTTGCCTCGTACTCACTTCCGAGCCGCCGGCGCCTTGCATCCAGACGAGCCTGGTGTGCGACAGGCCGCCGTGTTTTGGTCTTGCTCCGTTTTTTGCTGGTTTGTTGTTCCTGCTTCACCGGTCACCCACTGCTGCGTTCGTAAGACTAGCAGACAGATGGAGGAGGAAGAAACGGACTGAATCGGCCTCCCCCTTCTTTCCCTCCTCTTTCCTCCTTCCTTCTCCCTCCGAAAAATATGGTAGGGGCGAATTGGACTAGGCCCCCAAGTAGGATTCCTCCTACTTGGGGCACCCCATGGTTGTCCCCCTCCCCCTCCCACCTATATATACGTGGGGAGGGGGCGCCTAGAAGACACACCAACAATTGTTAGCCGTGTGCGGCCCCCCCTCACAGTTTACGCCTCCGGTCATATTCTCGCAGTGCTTAGGCGAAGCCCTGGATGGATCACTTCACCATCACTGTCACCACGCCGTCGTGTTGACGGAACTCTCCCTGGACACTTTACTAGATCAAGAGTTCGAGGGACGTCATCGAGCTGAACGTGTGCAGAACTTGAAGGTGTCGTACGTTCGGTGCTTGATCGGTCGGAACGAGAAGAAGTTCGACTGCATCAACCGCATTGTCAAACGCTTCCGCTTTCAGTCTACGAGGATACGTGGACACACTCTCCCCCTCTCTTTTCTATGCATCTCCTAGATAGATCTTGCGTGAGCGTATAATTTTCTTTGAAATTGCATGCTACGTTTCCCAACAGTGGCATCCAAGCCAGGTCTATGCGTAGATGATATGCACGAGTAGAACACAAAGAGTTGTGAGCGCTGATAGTCATACTGCTTACCACCAACGTCTTATTTTGATTCGGCGGTATTGTTGGATGAAGCGGTACGGACCAACCTTACATGACCACGTTCATGAGACCGGTTCCACCGACATACATGCAACTAGTTTTGCATAAAGGTGGCTGGCGGGTGTCTATTTCTCCAACTTTAGTTGAATCGAATTTGACTACAGACCGTCGTTGTTGAAGGTTAAAACAACAAACTTGACGAAACACCGTTCTTGTTTTGATGCGTAGGTAAGAACGGTTCCTGCTAGAAGCCCGTAGCAGCCACGCAAAACTTGCAACAACAAAGTAGAGGACGTATAACTTGTTTTTGCAGGGCATGTTCTGATGTGATATGGTCAAGACATGATGTGATATACGTTGTTGTATGAGATGATCATGTTTTGTAAAAGTTATCGGCAACTGGAAGGAGCCTTATGGTTGTCACTTTATTGTATGAAATGCAAACGTCATGTAATTGCTTTACTTTATCACTATGTGTTAGCGATAATTGTAAAAGTAATAGTTGGCGAGACGACCACAACGCTAAGTGATGATCGGGTGTGATAGGCTCTACGTTCACATACAATGGGTGCAAGAGAGTTTTGCCCACGCGGAATACTCAGGTTAAACTTAACGAGCCTAGCATGTACAGACATGGTCTCGGAACACTTGAAACCGAAAGGTCGAACGTGAGTCATATAGTAGATATGATCAATATAGAGATGTTCACCATTGATGACTACTCCATATCACGTGATGATCAGACATGGTTTAGTTGATTTGGATCACGTATCATTTAGATGACTTGAGGGATGTCAATCTAAGTGGGAGTTCTTAAGTAATATGATTACTTGAACTTAATTTATCGTGAACTTAGTCCTGATAGTTTTTGCATATCTATGTTGTAGATCAATGTCCTATGCTACCGTTCCCTTGAATTTTAATGTGTTCCTAGAGAAAGCTAAGTATAAAGATGATGGTAGCAACTACACGGACTGGGTCCATAACTTGAGGATTATCCTCATTGCTGCACCAAATAATTATGTCCTTGATGCACCGCTAGGTGTGCCACCCCCTGTAGCAACTGCAGAAATTATGAACGCCCGACAGTCGCGTGTTGATGACTACTCGATAGTTTAGTGTGCCATGCTTTACGGCTTAGAGTCGGGACTTCAAAGACGTTTTGAACATCATGGAGCATATGAGATGTTCCAAGAGTTGAAGTTAATATTTCAAGAAAATTCCCGAATTGAGAGATATGAAGTCTCCAACAAGTTCTATAGCTACAAGATGGAGGAGAACAGTTCTGTCAGTGAACACATACTCAAAATGTCTGGGTATCATAATCACTTAAATTAGCTGCGAGTTAATCTTCCAGATGATAGTGTTATTGACAGAGTTCTCCAATCACTGCCACCAAGCTATAAAGGCTTCGTGATGAACTATAATATGCAAGGGATGGAGAAGACTATTCCCGAGCTCTTCACAATGCTCAAAGCTGCAGAGGTAGAAATCAAGAAGGAGCATCAAGTGCTGATGGTTAACAAGACCACTAGTTTCAAGAAAAAGGGCAAAGGAAAGAAGGGGAATTTCAAGAAGAATGGCAAGCAAGTTGCCACTCATGGGAAGAAGCCCAACTCTAGACCTAAGCCTGAAACTGAGTGCTTCTACTGCAAAGGGACTGGTTACTCGAAGCGGAACTGCCCCAAGTATTTGGTGGATAAGAAGGATGGAAAAGTGAACAAAGGTGTATTTGATATACATGTTATTGATGTGTACCTTACTAATGCTCATAGTAGCGCCTGGGTATTTGATACTGGTTCGGTGCTCATATTTGTAACTCAAAATAGGGGCTACAGATTAAATGAAGATTGGCTAAGGACGAGGTGACGATGTGCGTTGGGAACGGTTCCAAGGTCGATGTGATCACCGTCGGCATGCTACCTCTACATCTACCTTCAGGATTAGTTTTATACCTGAATAATTGTTCTTTGGTGCCAGCCTTGAGCATGAACATTATATCTGGATCTTGTTTAGTGCGAGAGGGTTATTCATTTAAATCAGAGAATAATGGTTGCTCTATTTATATGAGTAATATCTTTTATGGTCATGCACCCTTGAAGAGTGGTCTATTTTTGTTGAATCTTGATTGTGGTCATACACATATTCATAATATTGATGCCAAAAGAAGTAAAGTTGATAATGATAGTGCAACATATTTGTGGCACTGCCGTTTAGGTCATATTGGTGTAAAGCGCATGAAGAAAGTCCATGCAGATGGGCTTTTGGAATCACTTAATTATGAATCATTTGATACTTGTGAACCATGCCTCATGGGCAAGATGACTAAAACTCCGTTCTTTGGAACAATGGAGCGAGCTAATGACTTATTGGAAATAATACATACCGATGTATGCGGTCCGATGAGTGTTGAAGCTCGCAGCGGGTGTCATTATTTTCTAGCCTTCACAGATGATTTGAGTAGATATGGGTATATCTACTTGATGAAACACAAGTCTGAGACATTTTAAAAGTTCAAAGAATTTCAGAGTGAAGTGGAGAATCATCGTAACAAGAAAATAAAGTTTCTATGATCTGATCGCGGAGGCGAATATTTGAGTTATGAGTTTGGCCTTCATTTAAAACAATGTGGAATAGTTTCACAACTCACGCCACCTGAAACACCACAACGTAATGGTGTGTCCGAACGTCGTAACCGTACTTTATTAGATATGGTGCGATCTATGATGTCTCTTATCGATTTACTACTATGGTTTTGGGGTTATGCATTAGAGACAACTGCATTCACATTAAATAGGGCACCGTCTAAATCCGTTGAGACGACATCATATGAACTATGGTTTGGCAAGAAACCTAAGTTGTCATTTCTTAAAGTTTGGGGTTGCGATGCTTATGTAAAAAAAGCTTCAGCCTGATAAGCTCGAACCCAAATCGGAGAAGTGCGTCTTCATAGGATACCCAAAAGAAACTGTTGGGTACACCTTCTACCACAGATCCAAAGGCAAGATCTTTGTTGCTAAGAATGGATCCTTTCTAGAGAAGGAGTTTCTCTTGAAAGAAGTGAGTGTGAGGAATGTAGAACTTGATGAGGTAATTGTACCTTCTCTCGAATTGGAAAGTAGCTCATCACAGAAAATTGTTCCCGTGATGCCTACACCAATTGGAGAGGAAGCTACTGATGATGATCATGAAACTTCAGATCAAGTTACTACCGAACCTCATAGGTCAACCAGAGTACGATCCGCATCAGAGTGGTACGGTAATCCTGTTCTGGAAGTCATGTTACTAGACCATGGCAAACTTACGAACTATAAAGAAGCTATGATGTGCCCTGATTCGGATAAATGGCTTGAGGCCATGAAATCCGAGATATGGTCCATGTATGAGAACAAACTATGGACTTTGGTGGACTTGCCCGATGATCAACGAGCCATAGAGAATAAATGGATCTTGAAGAAGAAGACTGACGCTGATGGTAATGTTACTGTCTACAAAGCTTGACTTATCGCAAAAGCTTTTCGAAAAGTTCAAGGAGTTGACTACGATGAGACCTTCTCACCCGTAGCGATGCTTAAGTCTGTCCGAATCATGTTAGCAGTTGCCGCATTTTATGATCATGAAATCTGGTAAATGGACGTCAAAACTGCATTCCTTAATGGATTTCTTAAAGAAGAGTTGTATATGATGCAGCTAGAAGGTTTTGTCGATCCTAAAGGTGCTAACAAAGTGTGCAAGCTCCAGCGATCCATCTATGGACTGGTGCAAGAATCTTGAAGCTGTAATATACGCTTTGATGAGGCAATCAAAGCATATGGTTTTATACAGACTTTCAGAGAAGCCTGTATTTACAAGAAAGTGAGTGAGAGCTCTATAGCATTTCTAATATTATATGTGGATGACATATTGTTGATTGGAAATGATGTAGAATTTCTGGATAGCATAAAAGGATACTTGAATAAAAGTTTTTCAATGAAAGACCTTGGTGAAGCTGCTTATATATTGGGTATCAAGATCTATAGAGATAGATCAAGACACTTAATTGGACTTTCACAAAGCACATACCTTGATAAAGTTTTGAAGAAGTTCAAAATGGATCAGTCAAAGAAAGGGTTCTTGCCTGTGCATGGTGTGAAGTTGAGTCAGACTCAATGCCCAACCACTGCAGAAGATAGAGAGAAAATGAAAGTCACTCCATATGCCTCAGCCATAGGTTGTATCATGTATGATATGTTGTGTACCAGACCTGATGTGTGCCATGCTATAAGTTTAGCAGGGAGGTACCAAAGTAATCCAGGAGTGGATCACTGGACAGCGGTCAAGAACATCCTGAAATATCTGAAAAGAACTAAGGATATGTTTCTCGTTTATGGAGGTGACAAAGAGCTCATCGTAAATGGTTACGTCGATGCTAGCTTTGACACTGATTCGGATGAATCTAGTCACAAACTGGATACATATTTATATTGAATGGTGGAGCTGTCAGTTGGTGCAGTTCCAAGCAGTGCGTCGTGGCGGGATCTACGTGTGAAGCGGAGTACATAGCAGCTTCGGAAGCAGCAAATGAAGGAGTCTGGATGAAAGAAGTTCATATCCGATCTAGGTGTAATACCTAGTGCATCGGGTCCAATGAAAATCTTTTGTGACAATACTGGAGCCATTGCCTTGGCGAAGGAATCCAGATTTCACAAAAGAACCAAACACATCAAGAGACGCTTCAACTCCATCCGTGATCAAGTCAATGAGGAATACATAGAGATTTGCAAAATATATATGGATCTGAATGTTGTAGACCCGTTGACTAAGCCTCTACCACGAGCTAAACATGATCAGCGCCAAGGCTCCATGGGTGTTAGAATCATTATTATGTAATCTAGATTATTGACTCTTGTGCAAGTGGGAGACTGAAGAAAATATGCCCTAGATGCAATAATGAAGTTGTTATTTTATATTTCCTTATATCATGATAAATGTTTATTATTCATGCTAGAATTGTATTAATCGGAAAGTTGATACTGTTGGGAAACGTAGCAGAAATTCAAAAATTTTCCTACGTATCACCAAGATCTATCTATGGAGAGACCAGCAACGAGTAGAAAGGAGAGTGCATCTACATACCCTTGTAGATCGCTAAGCGGAAGCGTTCAAGTGAACAGGGTTGATGGACTCGTACTCGTCATGATTCAAATCACCGATGATCAAGTGCCGAATGCACGGCACCTCCGCGTTCAACACACGTACAGCCCGGTGACGTCTCCCAAGCCTTGATCCAGCAAGGAGAGAGGGAGAGGTTGAGGAAGACTCCATCCAGCAGCAGCACAATGGCGTGATGGTGATGGAGGAGCGTGGCAATCCTGCAGGGCTTCGCCAAGCACCCCGGGAGAGGAGGGACTACTTGGGAGAGGGGGAGGGCTGCGCCAGAACTTCGTGTGAAGCTCCCATGCGCCTCCCCACTATATATAGGGGTGGAGGGGCTGGTTTCTTGCCCTCCAAGTCCATTGGGGCGTTGGCCAAGGTGGGAGGAAAGAAATCCCATCATTTCCTTCCCCACCGATTGTTATCCCCCCTTTTTAGGGATCTTGATCTTATCCCTTCGGAATATGATCTTATTCCTTCTAAGGGGGGATCTTGGTGCACCTTGACCAGGGGTGTGGGGCCTTGCCCCAACTACCCACGTTCATGTGGGTCCCCCCATGCAGGTGGGCCCCACTCCGGAACCTTCTAGAACCTTCCCGGTACAATCCCGAAAAATCCCGAACATTTTCCGGTGGCCAAAATAGGACTTCCAATATATAAATCTTTACCTCCGGACCATTCCGGAACTCCTCGTGACGTCCGGGATCTCATCCGGGACTCCGAACAACATTCGGTAACCACATACAAACTTCCTTTATAACCCTAGCGTCATCAAACCTTAAGTGTGTAGACCCTACGGGTTCGGGAGACATGTAGACATGACCGAGACGTTCTCTGGTCAATAACCAACAGCGGGATCCGGATACCCATGTTGGCTCCCACATGTTCCATGATGATCTCATCGGATGAACCACGATGTCAAGGACTCAATCGATCCCGTATACAATTCCTTTTGTCTAGCGGTATTATACTTGCCCGAGATTCGATCGTCGGTATACCGATACCTTGTTCAATCTCGTTACCGGCAAGTCTCTTTACTCGTTCCGTAACACATCATCCCGTGATCAACTCCTTGGTCACATTGCGCATATGATGATGTCCTACCGAGTGGGCCCAGAGATACCTCTCCGCTTACACGGAGTGACAAATCCCAGTCTCGATTCGTGCCAACCCAACAGACACTTTCAGAGATACCTGTAATGCACCTTTATAGCCACCCAGTTACGTTGTGACGTTTGGTACACCCAAAGCATTCCTACGGTATCCGGGAGTTGCACAATCTCATGGTCTAAGGAAGAGATACTTGACATTGGAAAAGCTCTAGCAAACGAACTACACGATCTTAGTGCTAGGCTTAGGATTGGGTCTTGTCCATCACATCATTCTCCTAATGATGTGATCCCGTTATCAACGACATCCAATGTCCATAGCCAGGAAACCATGACTATCTGTTGATCACAACGAGCTAGTCAACTAGAGGCTCACTAGGGACATATTGTGGTCTATGTATTCACACGTGTATTACGATTTCCGGATAATATAGTTATAGCATGAATAAAAGACAATTATCATGAACAAGGAAATATAATAATAACTAATTTATTATTGCCTCTAGGGCATATTTCCAACAGTCTCCCACTTGCACTAGAGTCAATAATCTAGCTCACATCGATATGTGATTAACACTCAAGGTCACATCCCCATGTGACTAACACCCAAAGAGTTTACTAGAGTCAATAATCTAGTTCACATTTACCATGTGATTAACACTCGATGAGTTCTGGGTTTGATCATGTTATGCTTGTGAGAGAGGTTATAGTCAACGGGTCTGAACCTTTTAGATCCGTGTGTGCTTTTACAAATCTCTATGTCATCTCCTAGATGCAGCTACCACGCTCTATTTGGAGCTATTCCAAATAACTGTTCTACTTGGAGCTATACTAAAAGTTGCTCCATTATACGTATCCGGTATCTCTACTCAGAGCTATCCGGATAGGTGTTAAGCTTGCATCGACGTAACCCTTTACGACGAACTCTTTTACCACCTCCATAATTGAGAAAAATTCCTTAGTCCACTAGTTACTAAGGATAACTTTGACTGCTGTCCTGTGATCCATTCTTGGATCACTCTAGTACCCCTTGACTGACTCATGGCAAGGCACACTTCAGGTGCGGTACATAGCATACTGTAGAGCCTACGTCTTAAGCATAGGGGACGACCTTCGTCCTTTCTCTCTATTCTGCCGTGGTCGAGCTTTTAAGTCTTAACTTCATACCTTACTACTCAGGCAAGAACTCCTTCTTTGACTGATCCATCTTGAACACCTTCAAGATTATGTCAAGGTATGTGCTCATTTAATAGTACTATTAAGCATTTTGATCTATCTTATAGATCTTGATGCTTATTGTTCAAGTAGCCTAATCCAGGTTTTCCATTGAAAAACAGTTTTCAAATAACCCTATATGCTTTCTAGAAATTCTACATCATTTCTGATCAACAATATGTCGACAACATATACTCATCAGAAATTTTATAGTGCTCCCACTCACTTCTTTGGAAATACAAGTTTCTCATAAACTTTGTATAAACCCAAAATCTTTGATCATCTCATCAAAGCGCACATTCCAACTCCGAGATGCCTACTCTAGTCCTTAGAAGGATTGCTGGAGCTAGCATACCTTTTAGCATCATTAGGATTGACAAAACTTTTTGATTGTATCACATACAACCTTTCCTTACGAAGACTGGTAAGGAAACTTGTTTTGTCATCCACTTGCCAGATTTCATAAATGCAGCTAATGCTAACATGAATCCGATGGACTTAAGCATCGCTACGGATGAGAAAATCTCATCGTAGTCAACTCCTTGATCTTGTGAAAAACTCTTCGCCACAAGTTGTGCTTCATAGACGGTGACATTACCGTCCATGTCCGTCTTCTTCTTAAAGATCCATTTATCTTAATGGCTTGCCGATCATTGGGCAAGTCCACCAAAGTCCATGCTTTGTCCTAATACATGGATCCTATCTTGGATTTCATGGCTTCTAACCATTTGTCAGAATTTGGGCCCACCATCACTTCTCCATAGCTCGTAGGTTCATTGTTGTCTAGCAACATGACCTTCAAGACAGGATTACTGTACCACTCTGAAGTAGTACGTATCCTTGTCACCCTACGAGGTACGACAGTGACTTGATCCGAAACTTCATGATCACTATCATAAGCTTCTACTTCAATTGGTGTAGGTGCCACGGGAACAACTTCCTGTGCCCTGATACACACTGGTTGAAGTGATGGTTCAATAACCATATCAAGTCTCCACCATCCTCCCACTCAACTTTTCGAGACAAACCTTTTCTTGAGAAAGGACCCGATTCAAGAAACAATCCATATTGCTTTCGGATCTGAATTAGGAGGTATACCCAACTGTTTTGGGTGTCCTATGAAGATGCATTTTATCCGCTTTGGGTTCGAGCTTATCAATCCTGAAACTTATTCACATAAGCATCGCAGCCCCAAACCTTTAAGAAACGACAACTTAGGTTTCTCTAAACCATAATTCATACGGTGTCATCTCAACGGAATTACGTGGTGCCCTATTTAAAGTGAATGTGGTTGTCTCTAATGCCTAACCCAGGAATGATAGTGGTAATTCGATAAGAGACATCATGGCACGCACCATATCCAATAGGATGCAACTATGATGTTCGGACACACCATCACACTATGGTGTTCCAGGTGGTATTTATTGTGAAACAATTTCCACAGTGTCTTAATTGCGTGCCAAAACTCGTAACTCAGATATTCATCTCTATGATCATATCATAGACATTTTATCCTCTTGTCACAATGATCTTCTACTTCACACTGAAATTACTTGAACCATTCAATAATTCAGACTTGTGTTTCATCAAGTAAATATTCTCAGCATCTACTCAAATCATCTGTGAAGTAAGAACATAATGATATCCACTACATGCCTCAGCACTCATTGGACTGCACACATCAAAATGTATTACTTCCAACAAGTTGCTTTCTGGTTCCATTTCACTGAAACCGAGGCTTTCAGTCATCTTGCCCATGTGGTATGATTTGCATGTCTCAAGTGATTCAAAATCAAGTGAGTTCAAATGGTCCATTCGCATGGAGTTTCTTCATGCATATCTACCAACAAACATGGTTCGCATGTCTCAATCCTTTCAAAAACGAGTGAGTCCAAAGATCCATCAATATGGAGCTTCTTCATGCGTTTTACACCAATATGACTTATATGGCAGTGCCACAAGTAAGTGGTACTATCATTACTATCTTATACCTTTTGGCATGAAAATGTGTATCACTACAATCGAGATTCAATAAACCATTCCTTTAGGTGCAAGACCATTGAAGGTATTATTCAAATAAATAGAGTAACCATTATTCTCCTTAAATGAATAACCGTATTGCGATAGACATAATCCAATCATGTCTATGCTCAATGCAAACACCAAATCTCGATGGTAGAGGGAGCGTGCGATGCTTGATCACATCAACCTTGGAAACACTTCCAACACATATCGTCAGCTCACCTTTAGCTAGTCTTCGTTTATTCCGTAGCTTTTATTTCGAGTTACTAACACTTAGCAACCGAACCGGTATCCAACACCCTGGTGCTACTAGGAGTACTAGTGAAGTACACATTAACATAATGTATATCCAATATACTTCTATCGACCTTGCCAGCCTTCTCATCTACCAAGTATCTAGGGTAATGCTGCTCCAGTGGCTGTTCCCCTTATTACAGAAGCACTTAGTCTCGGGTTTGGGTTCAACCTTGGGTTTCTTTATTAGAGCAGCAGCTGATTTGCTGTTTCATGAAGTATCCCTTCTTGCCCTTGCCCTTCTTGAAACTAGTGGTTTCACCAACCATCAACAATTGATGCTCCTTCTTGATTTTTACTTTCGTGGTGTCAAACATCACGAATACCTCAAGGATCATCATATCTATCCTGATATGTTATAGTTCATCACGAAGCTCTAGTAGCTTGGTGGCAATGACTTTTGGAGAAACATCACTATCTCATCTGGAAGATCAACTCCCACTCGATTCAAGTGATTGTTGTACTCAGACAATCTGAGCACAAGCACAACAATTGAGCTTTTCTCCATTAGTTTGCAGGTTAAGAAAATCGTCGGAGGTCTTATACCTCTTGACGTGGGCACGAGCCTGAAATCTCAATTTCAGCCCTCAAAACATCTCATATGTTCCGCGACATTTCGAAAAAACGTCTTTGGTGCCTCAACTCTAAACCGTTTCACTTGAACTATCACGTAGTTATCAAAACGTGTATGTCTGATGTTCGTAACATCCACAAACGACGTTTGGGGTTCAGCACACTGAGCGGTGCATTAAGGACATAAGCTTTCTACTGTCCGCATAATAGCTACTATCAACTTTCAACTATATTTTCTCTAGGAACATATCTAAACAGTAGAACTATAGCGTGAGCTACGACATAATTTGCAAAAGGTCTTTTTGACTATGTTCAGGATAATTAAGTTCATCTTATGAACTCCCACTCAGATAGACATCCCTCTGGTCATCTAAGTGATCACATGATCCGAGTCAAACTAGCCCGTGTCCGATCATCACGTGAGACGGACTAGTCATCATCGGCGAACATCTTCATGTTGATCGTATCTACTATACGACTCATGCTCGACCTTTCGGTCTCCGTGTTCCGAGGCCATGTCTGTACATGCTAGGCTCGTCAAGTTAACCCTAAGTGTTTTCGCGTGTGTAAATCTGTCTTACACCTGTTGTATGTGAACGTAAGAATCCATCACACCTGATCATCACGTGGTGCTTAGAAGCGACGAACTGTAGCAACGGTGCACAGTTAGGGGAGAACACTTCTTGAAATTGTTGTAAGGGATCATCTTATTTACTACCGTCGTCCTAAGTAAACAAGATGCATAAACATAATAAACATCACATGCAATTATATAGTAGTGACATGATATGGCCAATATCATATAGCTCCATGGATCTCCATCTTCGGGGCTCCATGATCATCATCGTCACCGGCATGACACCATGATCTCCATCATCATGATCTCCATCATCGTGTCTCCATGAAGTCGTCTCGCCAACTTATTACTTCTACTACTATGGCTACCGGTTAGCAATAAAGTAAAGTAATTACATGGCGTTGTTCAATGACACGCAGGTCATACAATAAATAAAGACAACTCCTATGGCTCCTGCCGGTTGTCATACTCATCGACATGCAAGTCGTGAATCCTATTACAAGAACATGATCAATCTCGTACATCACATATCATTCATCACATTCTTGTTGGCCATATCACATCACATAGCATACCCTGCAAAAACAAGTTAGACGTCCTCTAATTGTTGTTTGCATGTTTTACGTGACTGCTATGGGTTTCTAGCAAGAACGTTTCTTACCTACGCAAAACCACAACGTGATATGTCAATTGCTATTTACCCTTCATAAGGACCCTTTTCATCGAATCCGTTTCGACTAAAGTGGGAGAGACTGGCACCCGCTAGCCACCTTATGCACCAAGTGCATGTCAATCGGTGGAACCTGTCTCACGTAAGAGTACGTGTAAGGTCGGTCCGGGCCGCTTCATCCCACAATACCGTCGAAACAAGATTGGACTAGTAACGGTAAGCATATTGAACAACATCAACGCCCACAACTACTTTGTGTTCTACTCGTGCAAAGAATCTACGCAATAGACCTAGCTCATGATACCACTGTTGGGAAACGTAGCAGAAATTCAAAGTTTTTCCTACGTATCACCAAGATCTATCTATGGAGAGACCAGCAACGAGTAGAAAGGAGAGTGCATCTACATACCCTTGTAGATCGCTAAGCGGAAGCGTTCAAGTGAACGGGGTTGATGGAGTCGTACTCGTCGTGATTCAAATCACCGATGATCAAGTGCCGAACGCACGGCACCTCCGCGTTCAACACACGTACAGCCCGGTGACGTCTCCCAAGCCTTGGTCCAGCAAGGAGAGAGGGAGAGGTTGAGGAAGACTCCATCCAGCAGCAGCACAACGGCGTGGTGGTGATGGAGGAGCGTGGCAATCCTGCAGGGCTTCGCCAAGCACCCCGGGAGAGGAGGGACTACTTGGGAGAGGGGGAGGGCTGCGCCAGAACTTCGTGTGAAGCTCCCATGCGCCTCCCCACTATATATAGGGGTGGAGGGGCTGGTTTCTTGCCCTCCAAGTCCATTGGGGCGTTGGCCAAGGTGGGAGGAAAGAAATCCCATCATTTCCTTCCCCACCGATTGTTATCCCCCCTTTTTAGGGATCTTGATCTTATCCCTTCGGGATATGATCTTATTCCTTCTAAGGGGGGATCTTGGTGCGCCTTGACCAGGGGTGTGGGGCCTTGCCCCCACTACCCACGTTCATGTGGGTCCCCCCATGCAGGTGGGCCCCACTCCGGAACCTTCTAGAACCTTCCCGGTACAATACCGAAAAATCCCGAACATTTTCCGGTGGCCAAAATAGGACTTCCCATATATAAATCTTTACCTCCGGACCATTCCGAAACTCCTCGTGACGTCCGGGATCTCATCCGGGACTCCGAACAACATTCGGTAACCACATACAAACTTCCTTTATAGCCCTAGCGTCATCGAACCTTAAGTGTGTAGACCCTACGGGTTCGGGAGACATGTAGACATGACCGAGACATTCTCTGGTCAATAACCAACAGCGGGATCTGGATACCCATGTTGGCTCCCACATCTTCCATGATGATCTCATCGGATGAACCACGATGTCAAGGACTCAATTGATCCCGTATACAATTCCTTTTGTCTAGCGGTATTATACTTTCCCGAGATTCGATCGTCGGTATACCGATACCTTGTTCAATCTCGTTACCGGCAAGTCTCTTTACTCGTTCCGTAACACATCATCCCGTGATCAACTCCTTGGTCACATTGCGCATATGATGATGTCCTACCGAGTGGGCCCAGAGATACCTCTCCGCTTACACGGAGTGACAAATCCCAGTCTCGATTCGTGCCAACCCAACAGACACTTTCGGAGATACCTGTAATGCACCTTTATAGCCACCCAGTTACGTTGTGACGTTTGGTACACCCAAAGCATTCCTACGGTATCCGGGAGTTGCACAATCTCATGGTCTAAGGAAGAGATACTTGACATTGGAAAAGCTCTAGCAAACGAACTACACGATCTTAGTGCTAGGCTTAGGATTGGGTCTTGTCCATCACATCATTCTCCTAATGATGTGATCCCGTTATCAACGACATCCAATGTCCATAGCCAGGAAACCATGACTATCTGTTGATCACAACGAGCTAGTCAACTAGAGGCTCACTAGGGACATATTGTGGTCTATGTATTCACACGTGTATTACGATTTCCGGATAATACAGTTATAGCATGAATAAAATACAATTATCATGAACAAGGAAATATAATAATAACTAATTTATTATTGCCTCTAGGGCATATTTCCAACAGATAGATGTGTGAATACATAGACAAAACACCATGTCCCTAGTAAGCCTCTACTAGACTAGCTCGTTAATCAAAGATGGTTAAGTTTCCTGACCATAGACATGTGTTGTCATTTGATGAATGAGATCACATCATTAGGAGAATGATGTGATGGACAAGATCCATTCATTAGCTTAGCATATTGATCGTTGAGTTTTATTGCTATTGCTTTCTTCATGTCAAATACATATTCCTTCCACTATGATATTATGCAACTCCCGGATACCGGAGGAATGCTTTATGTGCTATCAAACGTCACAACGTAACTGGGTAATTTTAAAGATGATCTACAGGTATCTCCAAAGGTGTTTGTTTGGTTGGCATAGATCGAGATTAGGATTTGTCACTCCGAGTATCGGAGAGGTATCTATGGGACCTCTCGGTAATGCACATCATAAGAAGCCTTGCAAGCAATGTGACTAATAAGTCAGTTGTGGGATGATGCATTACAGAACGAGTAAAGAGACTTGCCGATAACGAGATTTAACTAGGTGTGAAGATACCGACGATCGAATCTCGGGCAAGTAACATACCGATGACAAAGAGAATAACGTATGTGGTCATTACGGTACGACTGATAAATATCTTCATAGAATATGTAGGAACCAATATGAGCATCTAGGTTCTACACCGGAGAGGTGTCTCGGTCATGCCTACATAGTTCTCGAACCTGTAGGGTCCGCACGCTTAACGTTCAATGACAATTTTGTATTATATGAGTTATGTGTTTTGGTGACTGAATGTTGTTCGGAGTCCCGGATGAGATCATGGACATGACGAGGAGTCTCGGAATGGTCGAGAGGTAAATATTTATATATAGGAAGACAATATTCGGACATCGGAAGTGTTCCAGAGAGTATCAGGTACATATCGGGTCACCGAAAGTTGTTCCGGGCACCCACCCCGACAAAGATATGGGCCTAATGGGCCAAGAGAGGAACAGACCATCCCACAAGGGGATGGTGCACCCCCATATAGGATGAAATAGGAGGAGAAGGAAAGAGGGGAAGAGAGAAAGGAAGGGGAGGGGTTCGCCCCCCTTCCTTCCCTCCTCTTTCCTCCTTCCTTCTCCCTCAGGAAAATATGGTAAGGGGGAGGGGGCAGAATTGGACTAGGCCCCCAAGGGCCCCATGGCTGTCCCCCTCCCTCTCTCACCTATATATACGTGGGGAGGGGGCACCTAGAAGACACACCAACAATTGTTAGCCGTGTGCGGCACCCCCTCCACAGTTTACGCCTCCGGTCATAATCTCGTAGTGCTTAGGCGAAGCCCTGCGTGGATCACTTCACCATCACCATCACCACGCCGTCGTGCTGACGGAACTCTCCCTCGACACTTCACTGTATCAAGATTTCGAGGGACGTCATCGAACTGAACGTGTGCAGAACTCAGAGGTGCCGTACGTTCGGTGCTTGATCGGTCAGAATGAGAAGAAGTTCGACTACATCAACCGCATTGTCAAATGCTTCCGCTTTCGGTCTACAAGGGTACACTCTCCCCCTCTCGTTGCTTTGCATCTCCTGTTGGGGAACGTTGCATGAAATAAAATTTTCCTACGTTCACCAAGATCAATCTATGAGTTCTTCCAGCAACGAGAGAGAGGATTGTATCTACATACCCTTGTATATCGCGAGCGGAAGCGTTCAAAAGAACGGGGTTGGGGTAGTCGTACACGTCGTGATCCAATCACCGGAGATCCTAGCGCCGAACGGACGGCACCTCCGCGTTCAACACACGTACGGTCAGCGTGACGTCTCCTCCTTCTTGATCCAACAAGGGGGAAGGAGAGGTTGATGAAGATCCAGCAGCACGACGGCGTGGTGGTGGATGCAGCAGGGATCCGGCAGGGCTTCGCCAAGCGTCTGCGGGAGGAGGAGGTGTAGCAAGGGGGGAGGGAGGCGCCAAGATGCAGGGTGTGGATGCCCTCCCTCCCCCCTCTTTATATAGGGTCCCCAGGGGGGCGCCGGCCCTAGGAGATGGGATCTCCTAGGGGGGCGGCGGCCAAGGGGGGGAACTTGCCCCCCAAGGCAAGTGGAGGCGCCCCCTCCCCTAGGGTTCCCAACCCTAGGCGCAGGGGGGCCCAAGGGGGGGGGTGCACCAGCCCACCAGGGGCTGGTCCCCTCCCCACTTCAGCCCACGGGGCCCTCCGGGATAGGTGGCCCCACCCGGTGGACCCCCGGGACCCTTCCGGTGGTCCCGGTAGAATACCGATGACCCCCGAAATTCTCACAATGGCCGAAACAGCACTTCCTATATATAATTCTTCACCTCCGGACCATTCCGGAACTCCTCGTGATGTCCGAGATCTCATCCGGGACTCCGAACAACTTTCGGTTTGCTGCATACTAATATCTCTACAACCCTAGCATCACCGAACCTTAAGTGTGTAGACCCTACGGGTTCGGGAGATATGCAGACATGACCGAGACGCCTCTCCGGTCAATAACCAACAGCAGGATCTGGATACCCATGTTAGCCCCCACATACTCCTCGATGATATCATCGGATGAACCACGATGTCGAGGATTCAATCAATCCCGTATACAATTCCCTTTGTCAATCGGTACGTTACTTGCCCGAGACTCGATCGTCGGTATCCCAATACCTCGTTCAGTCTCGTAACCGGCAAGTCACTTTACTCGTACCGTAATGCATGATCCCATGACCAGACACTTGGTCACATTGAGCTCATTATGATGATGCATTACCGAGTGGGCCCAGAGATACCTCTCCGTCATACGGAGTGACAAATCCCAGTCTCGATTCGTGCCAACCCAACAGACACTTTCGGAGATACCCGTAGTGTACCTTTATAGTCACCCAGTTACGTTGTAACGTTTGGCACACCCAAAGCACTCCTACGGTATCCGAGAGTTGCACAATCTCATGGTCTAAGGAAATGATACTTGACACTTAGAAAAGCTCTAACTAAACGAACTACACGATCTTTGAGCTATGCTTAGGATTGGGTCTTGTCCATCACATCATTCTCCTAATGATGTGATCCCGTTATCAACGACATCCAATGCCCATAGTCAGGAAACCATGACTATCTGTTGATCAACGAGCTAGTCAACTAGAGGCTCACTAGGGACTTGTTATGGTCTATGTATTCACACGTGTATTACGATTTCCGGATAACACAGTTATAGCATGAATAATAGACAATTATCATGAACACAGAAATATAATAATAACCATTTATTATTGCCTCTAGGGCATATTTCCAACAGTCTCCCACTTGCACTAGAGTCAATGATCTAGTTACATTGTGATGTATCGAACACCCATTGCATCCTGGTGTTGATCATGTTTTGCTCTAGGGAGAGGTTTAGTCAACGGATCTGCTACATTCAGGTCCGTATGTACTTTACAAATATCTATGTCTCCATCTTAAACATTTTCACGGATGGAGTTGAAGCGATGCTTGATGTGCCTGGTCTTCTTGTGAAACCTAGGCTCCTTGGCAAGTGCAATAGCTCCAGTGTTGTCACAGAAGAGTGTAATCGGCCCCGACGCATTGGGTATGACTCCTAGGTCGGTGATGAACTCCTTCACCCAGGTTGCTTCATGCGCTGCCTCCGAGGCTGCCATGTACTCCGCTTCACATGTAGATCCCGCCACGACGCTCTACTTGCAACTGCACCAGCTTACTGCCCCACCATTCAAAATATATATGTATCCGGTTTGTGACTTAGAGTCATCCAGATCTGTATCGAAGCTAGCGTCGACGTAACCCTTTACGACGAGCTCTTCATCACCTCCATATACGAGAAACATGTCCTTAGTCCTTTTTAGGTACTTAAGGATGTTCTTGACCGCTGTCCAGTGATCCTTGCCGGGATTACTTTGGTACCTTCCTACCAAACTTATGGCAAGGTTTATATCAGGTCTGGTACAGGTCATGGCATACATGATAGATCCTATGGTTGAGGCATAGGGGATGACACTCATCTCTTCTTTATCTTCTGCCGTGGTCGGGCATTGAGCCGAGCTCAATTTCACACCTTGCAACACAGGCAAGAACCCCTTCTTGGACTGATCCATATTGAACTTCTTCAATATCTTATCAAGGTATGTGCTTTGTGAAAGACCTATGAGGCGTCTTGATCTATCTCTATAGATTTTGATGCCTAATATGTAAGCAGCTTCTCCAAGGTCCTTCATTGAAAAACACTTATTCAAGTAGGCCTTTATGCTGTCCAAAAGTTCTATATCATTTCCCATCAAAAGTATGTCATCCACATATAATATGAGAAATGCTACAGAGCTCCCACTTACTTTCTTGTAAACGCAGGCTTCTCCATAAGTCTGCATAAACCCAAATGCTTTAATCATCTCATTAAAGCGAATGTTCCAACTCCGAGATGCTTGCACCAGCCCATAGATTGAGCGCTGGAGCTTGCATACCTTGTTAGCATTCTTAGGGTCAACAAAACCTTCCGGCTGCATCATATACAGTTCTTCCTTAAGGTGACCATTAAGGAATGCCGTTTTGACGTCCATTTGCCATATCTCATAATCATAGTATGCGGCAATTGCTAACATGATTCGGACGGACTTCAGCTTCGCTACGGGAGAGAATGTCTCATCGTAGTCAGTCCCTTGAACTTGTCGATAACCCTTAGCGACAAGTCGAGCTTTATATATGGTAACATTACCATCCGCGTCCGTCTTCTTCTTAAAGATCCATTTGTTTTCTATTGCTCGACGATCATTGGGCAAGTCTGTCAAAGTCCACACTTTGTTTTCATACATGGATCCTATCTCGGATTGCATGACTTCAAGCCATTTGTTGGAATCTGGGCCCGCCATCGCTTCTTCATAGTTCGAAGGTTCACCGTTGTCTAACAACATGATTTCTAAGACAGGGTTGCCGTACCACTCTGGTGCGGAACGTGTCCTTGTGGACCTTCGAAGTTCAGTAAGAGCTTGATCCGAAGTATCTTGATCATCATCATTAACCTCCTCTCTTGTCGGAGCAAGCACCACAGGAACATCTTCCTGAGCTGTGCTACTCATCGGTTCAAGAGGCAGTACTTCATCAAGTTCCACTTTCCTCCCACTTAATTCTTTCGAGAGAAACTCTTTCTCCAGAAAGGACCCGTTCTTGGCAACATAGATCTTGCCCTCGGATCTTAAGTAGAAAGTATACCCAATGGTTTCCTTAGGGTATCCTATGAAGACGCATTTTTCCGACTTGGGTTCGAGCTTCTCAGGTTGAAGTTTCTTGACATAAGCATCGCATCCCCAAACTTTAAGAAATGACAGCTTAGGTTTCTTCCCAAACCATAATTCATACGGTGTCGTCTCAAAGGATTTAGATGGTGCTCTGTTTAAAGTGAATGTAGCTGTCTCTAGAGCGTATCCCCAAAATGATAGCGATAAATCGGTAAGTGACATCATAGATCGCACCATATCCAATAGAGTGCGATTACGACGTTCGGACACACCATTTCGCTGAGGTGTTCCAGGCGGCGTGAGTTGTGAAACGATTCCACATTTCCTTAAGTGCGTACAAAATTCATGACTTAAATATTCACCCCCACGATCTGATCGCAAGAACTTTATCTTTTGGTCACGTTGATTCTCTACCTCATTCTGAAATTCCTTGAACCTTTCAAAGGTCTCAGACTTGTGTTTCATCAGGTAGACATACCCATATCTACTCAGGTCATCAGTGAGAGTGAGAACATAACAATATCCTCCGCGAGCCTCAACGCTCATTGGACCGCACACATCAGTATGTATGATTTCCAATAAGTTGGTCGCTCGCTCCATTGTTCCGGAGAACGGAGTCTTGGTCATCTTGCCCATGAGGCATGGCTCGCATGTGTCAAACGATTCATAATCTAGAGACTCCAAAAGTCCATCAGCATGGAGCTTCTTCATGCGCTTGACACAAATGTGACCAAGGCGGCAGTGCCACAAGTATGTGGGACAATCATTATCAACTTTACATCTTTTGGTATTCACACTATGAATATGTGTAACATTACGCTCGAGATTCATTAAGAACAAACCATTCACCAGCGGGGCATGACCATAAAACATATCACTCATATAAATAGAACAACTATTATTCTCAGATTTAAATGAGTAGCCATCTCGAATTAAACGAGATCCTGATACAATGTTCATGCTCAAAGCTGGTACTAAATAACAATTATTGAGGTTCAAAACTAATCCCGTAGGTAAATGTAGAGGTAGCGTGCCGACGGCGATCACATCGACCTTGGAACCATTCTCGACGCGCATCATCACCTCGTCCTTCGCCAGTCTCCGCTTATTCCGCAGCTCCTGCTTTGAGTTACAAATGTTAGCAACCGCACCGGTATCAAATACCCAGGAGCTACTACGAGCACTGGTAAGGTACACATCAATTACATGTATAACACATATACCTTTGGTTTTGTCGGCCTTCTTGTCCGCTAAGTACTTGGGGCAGTTCCGCTTCCAGTGTCCGCTTCCCTTGCAATAAAAGCACTCAGTTTCAGGCTTGGGTCCATTCGTTGACTTCTTCCCGGCAACTGGCTTACCGGGCGCGACAACTCCCTTGCCTTCCTTCTTGAAGTTCTTCTTACCCTTGCCTTTCTTGAACTTAGTGGTTTTATTCACCATCAACACTTGATGTTCCTTTTTGATCTCCACCTCCGCTGATTTCAGCATTGAATATACTTCAGGAATGGTCTTTTCCATCCCCTGCATATTGAAGTTCATCACAAAGCTCTTGTAGCTTGGTGGTAGCGACTGGAGGATTCTGTCGACCACCGCGTCATCCGGGAGATTAACTCCCAGTTGAGATAAGCGGTTGTGCAACCCAGACATTTTGAGTATGTGCTCGCTGACAGAACCATTCTCCTCCATCTTACAACTGTAGAACTTGTCGGAGACTTCATATCTCTCAACCTGGGCGTGAGCTTGGAAAACCATTCTCAGCTCTTGGAACATCTCATATTCTCCGTGCTGCCCAAAACGCTTTTGGAGCCCCGGTTCTAAGCTGTAAAGCATGCCGCACTGAACCAGGGAGTAATCATCACTACGCGACTGCCAGGCGTTCATAACGTCTCGAGTTGCTGGGAAAATGGGTGCTTCACCTAGCAGTGCATCTAGGACATATGCTTTCTTGGCAGCTATGAGGATGATCCTCAAGTTCCGGACCCAGTCCGTATAGTTGCTGCCATCGTCTTTCAGCTTGGTTTTCTCTAGGAACACTTTGAAGTTGAGGGCAACATCAGCATGGGCCATTTGATCTACAAGACATATTGCAAAGATTTTAGACTAAGTTCATGATAATTAAGTTCATCTAATTAAATAATGAACTCCCACTCAGATGGACATCCCTCTAGTCATCTAAGTGATCCATGATCCGAGTCAACTAGCCCATGTCCGATCATCACGTGAGACGGACTAGTCATCATCGGTGAACATCTTCATGTTGATTGTATCTTCTATACGACTCATGTTCGACCTTTCGGTCTTCCGTGTTCCGAGGCCATGTCTGTACATGCTAGGCTCGTCAAGTTAACATAAGTGTATTGCATGTGTAAATCTGGCTTACACCCGTTGTATTCGAACGTTAGGATCTATCACACCCAATCATCATGTGGTGCTTCGAAACAACGAACCTTCGCAATGGTGCACAGTTAGGGGGAACACTTTCCTTGAAATTATTATGAGGGATCATCTTATTTACTACTGTCATTCTAAGTAAACAAGATGAAAAACATGATAAACATCACATGCAATCAAATAGTGACATGATATGGCCAATATCATATTGCTCCTTTGATCTTCATCTTCGGGGCGCCATGATCATCTTCGTCACCGGCATGACACCATGATCTCCATCATCATGATCTCCATCATCGTGTCTTCATGAAGTTGTCACGCCAACGACTACTTCTACTTCTATGGCTAACGCGTTTAGCAATAAAGTAAAGTAGTTTACATGGCGTTCTTCAATGACACGCAGGTCATACAAAAAATAAAGACAACTCCTATGGCTCCTACCGATTGTCATACTCATCGACATGCAAGTCGTGATTCCTATTACAAGAACATGATCATCTCATACATCACATATATCATTCATTCCATCCTTTGGCCATATCACATCACAAAACACTTGCTGCAAAAACAAGTTAGACGTCCTCTAATTGTTGTTGCAAGTTTTTACGTGGCTTCTATAGGTGATCTAGCAAGAACGTTTTCTTACCTACGTTAAAGCCACAACGTGATTTGCCAACTTCTATTTACCCTTCATAAGGACCCTTTTCATCGAATCCGCTCCAAGTAAAGTGGGAGAGACAGACACCCACTAGCCACCTTATGCAACTAGTGCATGTCAGTCGGTGGAACCTGTCTCACGTAAGCGTACGTGTAAGGTCGATCCGGGCCACTTCATCCCACAATACCGCTGAAGCAAAATAAGACTAGTAGTGGCAAGAAAGTTGTCAACATCTACGCCCACAACAAATTGTGTTCTACTCGTGCAAAGAGAACTACGCATAGACCTAGCTCATGATGCCACTGTTGGGGAACGTTGCATAAAATAAAATTTTCCTACGTTCACCAAGATCAATCTATGAGTTCTTCCAGCAACGAGAGAGAGGATTGTATCTACATACCCTTGTAGATCGCGAGCGAAAGCGTTCAAGAGAACGGGGTTGAGGTAGTCGTACACGTCGTGATCCAATCACCGGAGATCCTAGCGCCAAACAGACGGCACCTCCGCGTTCAACACACATACGGTCAGCGTGACGTCTCCTCCTTCTTGATCCATCAAGGGGGAAGGAGAGGTTGATGAAGATCCAGCAGCATGACGGCGTGGTGGTGGATGCAGCAGGGATCCGGCAGGTCTTCGCCAAGCGTCTGCGGGAGGAGGAGGTGTAGCAAGGGGGGAGGGAGGCGCCAAGATGCAGGGTGTGGCTGCCCTCCCTCCCCCCCTCTTTATATAGGGTCCTTAGGGAGGGGGGCGCCGGCCCTAGGAGATGGGATCTCCTAGGGGGGCGGCGGCCAAGGGGGGGGGGGGGGAACTTGCCCCCAAGGCAAGTGGAGGCGCCCCCTCCCCTAGGGTTCCCAACCCTAGGCGCAGGGGGGCCCAAGGGGGGCGCACCAGCCCACCAGGGGCTGGTCCCCTCCCAACTTCAGCCCACGGGGCCCTCCGGGATAGGTGGCCCCACCCGGTGGACCCCCGGGACCCTTCCGGTGGTCCCGATACAATACCGGTGACCCCCGAAATTCTCCCGATGGTCGAAACAGCACTTCCTATATATAATTCCTCACCTCCAGACCATTCCGAAACTCCTCGTGACGTCCGGGATCTCATCCGGGACTCCGAACAACTTTCGGTTTGCTGCATACTAATATCTCTACAACCCTAGCGTCACCGAACCTTAAGTGTGTAGACCCTACGGGTTCGGGAGATATGCAGACATGACCGAGACGCCTCTCCGGTCAATAACCAACAGCGGGATCAGGATACCCATGTTGGCTCCCACATACTCCTCGATGATCTCATCGGATGAACCACGATGTCGAGGATTCAATCAATCCCATATACAATTCCCTTTGTCAATCGGTACGTTACTTGCCCGAGACTCGATCGTCGGTATCCCAATACCTCGTTCAGTCTCGTAACCGGCAAGTCACTTTACTCGTACCGTAATGCATGATCCCGTGACCAGACACTTGGTCACATTGAGCTTATCATGATGATGCATTTCCGAGTGGGCCAGAGATACCTCTCCGTCATACGGAGTGACAAATCCCAGTCTCGATTCGTGCCAACCCAACAGACACTTTCGGAGATACCCGTAGTGTACCTTTATAGTCACCCAGTTACATTGTGACGTTTGGCACACCCAAAGCACTCCTACGGTATCCGGGAGTTGCACAATCTCATGGTCTAAGGAAATGATACTTGACAGTTAAAAAAGCTCTAGCTAAATGAACTACACAATCTTTAAGCTATGCTTAGGATTGGGTCTTGTCCATCACATCATTCTCCTAATGATGTGATCCCGTTATCAACGACATCCAATGCCCATAGTCAGGAAACCATGACTATCTGTTGATCAACGAGCTAGTCAACTAGAGGCTCACTAGGGACTTGTTATGGTCTATGTATTCACATGTGTATTACGATTTCCGGATAACACAGTTATAGCACGAATAATAGACAATTATCATGAACACAGAAATATAATAATAACCATTTATTATTGCCTCTAGAGCATATTTCCAACATCTCCTGGATAGATCTTGCGTGAGCGTAGATTTTTTTTGAAATTGCATGGTACGTTTCCCAACAACCTGTTCTTTCGTTGTAGAAATACATGGAAGTATGCTCTGCTTTATGGACAAAAAGGTCCACATATGGACCTAAACACCACCTACGTATAATCAGCTAAGGAATTGGCTATTTTTTAATGGACAAAAAGACAATGCAATCAACTTACTGAGAAGGCACAAAAACCCTCACTTAGCATGCACATTTCACTGTTAGAAAGCATAAGGGAAATAGCTTATAATAACTACCAAACAGGGCCTGCAGGTAAAGATGGTTTCAAACACATGACATAGAATCACCGCCACACACATAATTAATATTTTGAACTACAACCTAAATGCATAATTTTCATATCCCACAAACGGAATGATATAATGCAAACAAATAAAATCATAATTAGGCCATCCATGAGTTAAATAGGCAAATAGTATATAGCAATAATCTTGGAAAAGAAGTCACCTTTGGAACTTCTTATCATCCGCAAGCTCATAGGCCAAACCGCACATCAGAAAAGATACTTGCTTCAATAGCTTAGTAGACATGGACAAAACAACTATATAAATAAATACTCCCATCAAGTAGTCATACTTTCTAGTCATCATTTATTGGAGCTAAATTTTAAAAAACCCTGAAATGGAGTAAAACATTTCTCCCCGTCTGACTGCTTATATTATCATTGAACACCTCATAGGCATAGACAAAAGAACCACATAAGTAAATATGTGAATGTCTGGGGATTAAACTCTGCAAATCATTGCAGCCCAAAATAAGAAGAAACAAAAATAAAGTGAGTATGTTAACAACACCTCATTGGTAACCTCGCTGACTGAAAGAACACTACTTGCACACATACACCAAGAAAAAGGTCAAAATGTTGGCAGTATGAAGTTCAAAGGGAAGAATCAGTAGCATCATTCTATTTATATCATTCTATTTATATTCCAGTGCCTGTCATAAATAACATCTTTACTATAAAGACCTACAGAAAGTAAACTTATGTTTATATAAACATATGTTCATATTTTTTGGATATATCAAAGGAGAGACAAATGGAAACATAAAAAAAATAGACAACACCAAAATGCAAAATCAACACGGGAAAGAAAAATAAATACCTAACAAAGATGATTTGGTAATTGATCATTTCCAAAGAAGAACACTGAAAGAAAGAATGATGGCTTGAACCTTAGAATACAGTTGATCCTTCCTATTCTGAATCTATCAGAGCATCATATCAACTCTGTACTCCACAGCGTAGCTTTGCTAGCAGTTTACACTGCAACAAAAGAAAATCTGAAGTAAGAGCATAAGTAAATACTTTTCTAGTGGTAGTGTTTGTCTTAGTGAAAACAAAATCAATTCTACAACACTACATCTATACAAATACACTCTGCAGGAGAAAAATTCATAATATATTATATACAGATGCCATACAAAATCAATATAAATACAACACCAAGTTAGCTAGCTTGCTTATTAGGTTACAGAGGTAAGCATTTCACTTATTCTAAAATGCTACCATAGACCGTAATAAATTGATGCAATAACACACACTTAAGGCAGTAGAGTGAATAAAAGGAGGGGTTCAGAAGCAATAGTTGTCACGGAACAGAAAGAACATTGCACACATTTAATATTCCAATACATAAATCAACACTACTGTTTGCTAGAGTAACTAAAGAAAATAATTAACATTTTCGCCAACTACCAACACATTACACAAGCAAGAATATAGGGAAGCTAAATGAGTCAGTAGAATACAAACAATGTAGGATAACATACATTCTTTCTTCTTGCAAGAACCTTTCACTTTGGCAGCACGCTCTTCAACTGCCTTCTTCTCTTCTTCCGTTACAAAAGGGTCAACATTCATCATTATCAGCTGCAAGAGCCTACAAAATACATGATTCATGATGTTATACCTGTGATACTGAAATATTAAAAAAAACACAAATGGCCAATAACAACCAGGCACATGAATCAGTTCAGCAGTTGACACACTTATGCAGCATAAATTATAAGATATGTCCAAAACAAGAGGGTTATGGCTATAACCTTAGCAGAGGGCCATGCGCTCAAAAGTATCAATTAGAAGAAAGCATATACATCTGAAGGGAATGTAATTGGCAACCTTATTTTTGGTGCTGATAGTGACAACTGTTTGTTCAACCACTACCTTTCATTGATGGTATTTTTGTGCGAAACCTTGATAGTAAAGAATAAAATTGTCTAACTAATGTATGCGAGTGATAATTAATAGCAAGCCTTAAAGCACAATACACAGCAACACAACTTCAACAGTACACAAAAGCAAGCTAATTACACTGATCACAACAACATCTCAGAAGAGTGTGGCTTAATTTATATAGAAAAAAACCAACAAAATACGTTAAAGTAATCGAAATGCTATCTATTAAATCAAGCGAACATGGCACCACTTTAAAAAAAGCAACCTAAGTAAACCTGGACTAACTTGTATACACTTCTGTGGCATTCACCCACCGTATAAAATGTTTAAAGCATGTGCAGATGCACAGAAATCAAAACATTTAGAGGGGAGAACCTTGTTTCTTGCCATCATGTCTAATGGAGAGCGCAATGTTAGACGCAATCATTAAACTGACAACTTTTCTGAACTAAGTTACAGTTCCTTCCGGCATGAGTTTAAATAGGTATAATACGAGTTTAATTAGACAACACATGTATATGTGGCCTGAGTTTACACAACTATAGGCTAATTTAATTAGATGTTCGCACTGCTAAATAATTAGGGAGCATAGTTACAATGCCAAAAGGAGCTTGAATTTT
The DNA here is from genome assembly GCA_963921465.1 of Triticum timopheevii. Taxonomy (NCBI): domain Eukaryota; kingdom Viridiplantae; phylum Streptophyta; class Magnoliopsida; order Poales; family Poaceae; genus Triticum; species Triticum timopheevii. The sequence continues at coordinate 380,486,039 of OY997272.1, read as the reverse complement.
AACTCTACTATAGTACTACGAGACAACATATCTTCAGTTTGCCATAATTATCACTAAATATCATGAAAGAAGAGTCTACATGAGGTTCAGGAGCCAGAAATAGGAAAGATTAAAAGAAAGAAATATAAAATATAGGGAATTAAAATATTTTTCAAATCATGAGTTGTGTACATGCACCACCATCTCTTCGAGGCTACCACCATCAAATGTTGAGTTTCACATGAACGAAACACTAATTGGCTAAGCATACAAATGGAAATGACAAAAAAATAGGAGGAAAAGTAAAGTACCACTATCTATTTCTGCAGTAGGCACACGAGATTAACCATGGTAGCTAGGTCCATACCTGAAACGGATGCAGGAGGAAGGACGGCCAAATATGAAGAAGGAACAAACCCTGGCACCGAACTCTAACCAGCCCCCTGTTCATCTGGAAAGAACAACCACGCATAAATCAAAATTGCGATGAGGGGGAGGGGATGGAAAGGAAAGTAAGAGGTACCTCAAGGAATGTGAAGGAGATAGGCCAGTGGGGAATGGGGCGGCGATTCCTTGTTGCCTCACACAGAAAATATTTTGGATCCACCGTCGAGGTCCAAGCATCGAGCCATCGAGGCCCGGCCCCCAAATACCTCAAGATGACGTTGCTAGTGAGGGGGCGGCAGATCCATGCCTTCGCCTGCCGGCGTCGCGAGAGGAGGGCTCGACATAGGAGGCCCCTTGGTTCGTATTCACCCATCTCGCGCGACATGGCAATGGGAGCAGCGGCTAGGGAAGGGAAGAGGTGGGGTCGGGATGGTGGCAAGGGGGAATAAGGATGACGCGGCGCCAAAGGCTGCCGAGAGCGGCGGTCAGCACGGTGGCAAGAGAGGAACAATGACAAGGGGAGGAAGGGAGCACATTGTCGGAGGAACGAAGGAGAGGGGCGTGATGGGGGAATGACAGCTAGGGTTCTGGCCAATCGGTCTCCCTCCTCACCCATCCCCCACGAGCCAGCCATAGGCGGAGTGGCACACAAGGGCGAGCACGTGAAATACCAAAAGTGCCCTTGGTAGCCACCGAAAACCACAGGCGGTGGCACGCTCTTCGCGCACGCAAGGACCAACACCGGGCGCAGCCTACCCCCGCGGTCGCCGATGGGTGAGGCCCACACCACATTGGGCCCGCATGTCAATGGAATACAATGAGGCAGAGAGAGTGTAAAAGTGTATGTTACTATTCATTATAGTAGTGCTCATCTCAATCGGACGGCCAGGATCGCTCCATCTGGAGATCCGATGGACATGATCATTTTGGAAATGCAATCCGACGGCCCAAAATCACATGCCCTAAGAAGGCTCCATTTTTGCTCAGACTCTAACAATGGGATTGTGGGATAGATGTAGGGACTAGGAATCGACAACCGTGATTTCAAGACAGGTTGCTACAGAAGTAGAAATACAGATCAATTGGACTTGGATGCATGCTACGTTTCATCATTGGCTTGGGTTACGTTCAGTTTGTGCGCTTTCACAGAAATAAGTCAGTTTGCTTCAATAACTATCTAGCCTCTTGGGGCGATCATATAAAGGAGAAGCTCTTGTGCGTTCGATAAACCTTGGCAAAACTCTAACCATGGTGGTTAGGAAATTTCTGCAAAATGACCCCATTAGAGCATCTACAACTGGACTTGGAAAATCCGACCTCCTATAGTGCCCGCCGGTCCCTCGTATGTTGCGCCACACATCCATATACCTCAAATTTCGATCCTCAAAATTCACATACCTCAAATTTCGATCCTCAAATCCATGCACGTCGATCATATGATACAAATTGTCTGAATTCAAAAGTTTGAAATAAAGCAAAGCAAATCATGGTTCAACAAACCGAACATGAAAAAAATGAAATTAATGTCTGAGCGTGACGGATGGCCTCGGATCACTGGCCGGGCGCCTGCTCCGACAGGAATGCGTCGTGCTCCATGCAGAATGTGTCATGTTTGTCCAGCTCCACCTGCATCCGGGCTGCCTGCTCCGCCTGCATCCAGACTGTCTCCCCCGCCTGCATCCATACCACAGCCACGCTCGCTGCCTCGTACTCTCTATGTTCATTGATCTCCTTCTTGTCCGCAAGCCACTTCTTCGCATGCTCATTGAAGAGGATTTTGTCCGTCAATATGATCCTCACATCCTCCGCATCCAGTGTGAATTGCAACCTCTCGTTCTCAAGCTCTATGTCACAAAATGTCTTGGCCTTCTTGAGTTCCTATTTGATCGCCTCTTGTTGCTTCTCCAACTCGATCTTCTCTCTCTCAATTTCGAGCTTCTTCTCCGCCCTATTCCAATCTCACTCCATCCTTTCCTTTTGCGCATCCAACACGAGCTTGTACCTCTCCTCCTTCTTGTTCTCCATCGCCGAAAAAATGCCTGTAGCGCCCAAGATGCAATTCTATCCCGATCACGTGATGAATTCATGATTGGGGCTGAACCGCATTTCGAGCGTATAGCAAGGTGAATATCATTACAACATACTACATACTGAATAGATGAGAATACCAGATAAGGCTTACACTCGCCACAAGCTATAGCATGAATACGACAATGTATCAATATATAGCAATCATCATTTAGAAGAGCAGTATCCGACTATGGATGAAATCAAATGAAAAAGAAGAACAATATCCACCCTGCCATTCCCAGGCTCCCGACCGGGAACCCATCCTATGATCGTCAAAGAGGAGGAAGAAGAAGAACTCCAAATAGCACAAGCATGCATCTCTCTCACGTCAAAGCATCATTTTACCTGTACCTGCACCTGTTGTTGTAGTAATCTGTGAGCCACAGGGACTTAGCAATCTCATTACCATGGGTATCAAAACTAGCAAAGCTTAATATGTATGGAATGGTTAAGTGGTGAGGTTGCAGCAAGCACTAAGAATTGTATATGGCTAACTTACGAGTACAAGAATGAGAAGAGTAAACTACACATGATGGATGTGAACTAGAATGATCAAGAAGTGATCCTGAACTACATACGAGTCAAACATAACCCCACCGTGTTCTCTTTCTAAACTCCATCGAAAAGAGACGATCATGGTTACACACGCGGTTAGTGTATTTTAATTAAAGTTTAGTGTCATGTTCTCTACAACCGGACATTATAAATTTCTAATTCTCCACATAACTACGGACATGACTTCCAAAAATATTTAACCTTGCAGGGGTGCTCCAAGTAGTCCATTATAAGTTACCACATGCATCCAATGGAACATCCTCACACCGTGATAACACGATGCTTACGATAAGGAATCCTGGTGGACAAGCCACTCGTCAAAGATAAAACTAAACCAGCAAGACCGCTCGGCGTGTTGACGATCCCGATAGGAGCCACACGTATCTCATTCTCAGGACACGACTGGATAGGTGAGCCTACAAGTAAAACTAGTCCTCAAGTTGCCCCACGGTGGCCCCATAGTCTTCCCATTTTGGACCAACACCATCGACACTGGCCCACCTGTATTATGTTGAATTAAGAATCCACGGGTAGCGCTAACTCCCTAATTTAATTAATCGGGATTATTATGTTGGCAAATTTTAAAACGAAAGTTGGGCCTTGCTAGAAGAGTTTTATCCTAAGCGAATGATCAGGGGGTCCCCATAAAACCACACATATGTCAGGAGCGCTCCTCAAGGAACATAACACCATTATGACGGAAACTAGGACGGCAAGAGTGGAATAAAACCCCAAGCAAAAGGCTGAGCCTTCCACCCTTTACCAAGTATATAGATGCGTTAATTAAATAAGAGATATTGTGATATCCCATGATATCCATGTCCAACATGGAACAACCTGCAATGCACCTTCAACTAGCAACGCTATAAGAGGGGCTGAGCAAAGCTGTAACATAGCCAAACAACGGTTTGCTGGGATGGTGGAAGGTTAGGAGCTGTATCATGGCAAATTGGGAGGCTTGACAAACAAGTGGTAGGTAGCGAGACATAGAGATAGCATCAAGACACCTAGCAAGCAAAGGTAGTAGTTATATCCAAGGTACTGGTCATCTTGCCTGAAATCCCGCTAGGAAGAAGACCGAATCCATGAAGAAGACGAACGGGCGTAGTCAAACTGATCCTCACAATCGCATCATTACCTGGAACTATCGAGAAGAAGCACAATCGGAAAGAAGCAAAAAACACATTAAACAACCATCACATAAACATGGCATGATGCACAATCAAGTACAATATTGTTAGTTCCACTTTTCGATGCCATGACTCATTAAACCAAACATGCATCATACCTATGAAGATCATGCATTTCAGTCAAATTCAGACCTGTTTTTCGAGTCCATGATAGAATATAATCAAATTGGATAGAGCTTCTATTCAAAGTAGCACAAAATCCAAGAAACCAAATAAGAAAACCAAAAGCAAAACACTCTCTTGAAGCCTAATGATCTATACTAATTCTCCCCCTTTGGCAACAAGTACCAAAAAGATCGAAGAAGTATATAGCTAAATGTCTCTCTAGGCTTGATCTCTGGCAGCTCCTGGTGGTGAAGTCCTTTGACTTGCAGCAACGGTGTGTGTAGATGTCTGAGTGGAGAGAAGAGTGTCTGCTAAGATCTTTGCGGAGGCTGCTAAGCTGGAGGAGTGGAGACAGCTGGAGGCACTGTGGGAGCAACTGTAGATGCAGCAACTAGAGTTGAAACTATGGCTCTAGAAGTGATCGGTACCGCAGCTGATCTGGGCACCATCGGAAACCGAGTAGTCTTGTGAAGACCAGTGCCCTCATGCTCTTCTTCATCACTAGAAGATTTTGCCTTAGCTTCATCCACCTCTCTCTTTAGGCTCTCAACTGTGGTCTGAACCTGTGTAACCTTAACATCCAAGTCATGAAATTTTGTCTCGATAATCCTCTCAAGACTCTTTTGGTTCTGTACGAGGTTTGCCAAACTTCACTAGATCCTCCGAGTAGCTTGAATGAGATAATCCATCTGATCAGTCTTGGTTTTGAGTGAAGGCGCAGTGGGAGCATGTGGCTTAGTAGCCCTAGAAGCCTTTGTATCTGCTTGTGCTGCAGCTGAGGTGGGATGGGATGGAACCATTGTCATAGTGTTATCCTCAAACTCAGGCGTTAGCGGCCGATGCTCACGATACAGCAGAAAAGACTTGGGTGCACCCTTGGAGTTGATGAGAACCTGGATGTGTTGTGCAAACCCACAAGACCTCTACTGGTCAGCACAAGTCCTCTTGACGGTTTCCACAATGACATCCATGAATTTGTACTTCTCATGTTGGTCAACGTGATGCAGCATGTTGATAAGGTGACCTCGGATCATCTTCTCATCACCTAACTTGGGCATAAAAGTATGCCTCATGATAGTATTGGTGGTTGCAAGACCTGCCAATAAGTGATACACCGAGCCAAGCTTGTGAGAGTCCTTGTACTTTTCAGGAATCTCAGTGTACATGTTAGCTATGGAGTTCTGGTCCATCTTTGGCTTGGCATATACATCGATGCCGTTCTCATCAGCCTCAAGCACACCTAACAATGTGGCCCACTCAAGTACACTGGATTGATGTCTGACTCCTTTAGTCATCCAGATAATCCTTCCGTCGGGATAGAAGTGAGTTGTTGAATAAAATTGCATGATCATCTCGTCATTCCATGCAGTCAGCTTCTTCCCAATGAACTCATCAATACCAATTATCCTGAAGTCCTCATGAATGTGGTGGAAGTGATCCTCATACTTGTCAACGAACTTCTAGTCCACCCACCTCATGTCACTCACTACAGGCTTCTTGTCGAGAAGCACTATCTCATAGAAGTCCTGCTCCTCCTTGGTGTAGAAGCAGTAGTCCACAACAGTTCTCCTTCTAACAGAGTAGGGGTCTAACTCTCTCCATTTCCTCAATCCCTTATCTTTCCTTTCCTTCAGGTCTTCTGCCATAGGATGATTATCATCGTGTTCCCGTAGTCTGGCTCTAAGCTTTCTCAACACTGCAGCATCATCATCAGCTTCTTCCCTCTCAAGCACCAGGCCCTTGTCCTTTTCTGCAGCAGATATGTTCCCGGTAGTCCTTCCCTTTGGCTTGGGGGCAGCAATAGATCTGGAGGATGTGGCTGCTCTCTTGGGCATGGCATCAACCCATAGCTTTTGTTGCTTCGGAGGAGGAGGGCTTAGCAATCTCTGGCTCATCATCATCTATCCTCATGTAGGTTGGTTTGTACACCACATGAGTTGTTTATTTCCTCATTCTCTTCTCCCCTGTAACCTTGGCCATATATTTTGTAGCGACTCGAACCGGTAAGGTTCAAAGTCTCTATGCCTACCGTGCTAGTCCCTGGGTCGACTTGCTAGCACACACAGTACTCGATGAAATAACAGAAACAACACACATCTCTTAATTACATCGATAGTCCAGGAGCAATACAATTTATTACAAGATATGGCATAATGCTAAACAAAACAAATATTGCAGAAGCAAAGTAGTTAATGAGTCCATCAACTCCACGAGAAAAAGTTGAGTGTAGAACATCGACCTATCCGACCTTCGTCCTCATTGGATATATCTGCAACGTCATAAGTTGCGGCATATAGGTCAGTACATTGAACCTACTGGCAAGTCACATCATAAGTATAATGAACCTATTTGCACATGAAATATGGCTAGGGGAAAGCTCTTAGTTTAGTTTTAGCATAAAACTAATTTGTTTCCCTATCATAAAAGACTTTATTATACTTCTACAAAAATAGTATAAGATTGAGATGGCAACCCCAACTCAATCCATTCCCGAAGTTTCATTTAAACCCAAATGATTAAATTAAGGGTGATGAGAACTCCTGACATTTCCACTATTAAAATCTCAAATTATCCATAATCGGGGGCACGGCTAATCGATTAGGTTGACATGCTCCAGAGGTTTGCGCACTTTTCCCCACAAGACTCGACCACGCCCTTGATGGGAAGATTGAGACATATTCTTTAAAAACATTCCCTCTTAACATAAGGATAGACCAGTACACCTACTCATTCTACATCTGCTAGCCTGTCCTGAAAGAGGTCACACTAAATACTCAACTAAGCGAGAGCCCATACTGGCTTGTGGCTACATATGTAAGCTTCTACACATGAAAACATGTTTGATCCCTTTGATCCTGAGCAGACATACCACTAGTGGTGCTGTTACGCCCCCGATTCAATCGTACACTACTCATACACGCAAATGTGTATGATCAAGACCAGGGACTCACGGGAAGATATCACAACAAAACTCTAGACACAAATTGAAATAATACAAGCTTCGTATTACAAGCCAGGGGCCTCGAGGGCTCGAATACAAAAGCTCAAGACAAAAGTGTCAGCGGAAGCAACAATATCTGAGTATAGACTTAAAGTTAGACAAGACTGCCTTAAAAAGGCAAGAACTAAAAGCAACAACGATCGAAGAGGCGAGGCCTCCTTCCTGGGACCTCCTAACTATCCTGGTCGTCGGCGGTCTCCGTGTAGAAGTAGGCACCCTAGGTGTAGTAGTAGTAGTCGATGGGGCTGGCATCTGGCTCCTGGGATCCACCATCTGGTTGCAACAACTGGAAAGAAGAAAGAAGGGGAAAGGGGGTAGCAAAGCTACCATGAGTACTCATCCAAAGTACTCGCAAGCATCAGATCTATACTAAGTATGCATCAGTATCAAATGGAAGGGTTGTATCTGTGGACTGAACTACAGAATGCCAAAAGAGAGGGGAAAGCCAAGCCTATCGAAGACTAGCATCTTCAAGCAGCTCCAAGCATCTTGTAGCATTCCGAAGAGTATAGAATAACATACTAACATTTAACAAGCATGTTGTACAAATAATGCCCAGAGATCCTTCCTCGACTCCCTGCGAGAAAGCAATCCCGGGTCCACATATCCAGCACATATCTCAACTATCCATTTCTAGCTGTAATAGATCAGGATACCACTTCGAGCTTCAATTACCATGGACACGGCTATTCAAATAGATAATGTAAGGCATAGGTTTAACCCATCGGGGTATCTTAGGAACATATACCGTAATCTTCAGGAGTAAATAACACAAGCTCGGAAGCAGAGCATGTTTGACAAAAGGAGAGGATACAATTTACCAAAGGCATTATGTATCAGGGAAAGAACTAACGAGATGGTTAAATATGAAAGACACTGTCAGATAATAACCCATCAATGGATTTAGTGGTCCACAAGGGATCTAATGTGAGCAAAGGTACTCAACCAGAAGAAGAAAGAATGCAAGGAGATCAGGTTACAGAAACAACCAACTAATTCAAAGGTCAAATGTAACGAAATTACGATTTCCAATTTAAGGGATCAGAAGCAAACACTCTGATTAAGGATGGATAAGTTGAATAGACTCAGAATCACAATCAATCAAGGCTTGATTTGTCGAACACCAGCTCATGTCAGGGGTGACATTTGAGCCGAAGGGAAGGATTCTAATTGTGATTGATGATTGCGAGCATTCACAAACATATCGAATCAAAATACTCAAGATTATAATGACAAAGGACATCGATGAATATTGCTAGTCATATGGAATTAACCAAAATGTAGGAAGGTAAGACCTTATAGAGTAATAGGGGACTGAGGTTCTTGGAAGCTCGGATTGTATTACAAAGTATCTTATGAACCATATGAATAACTGGGGATGAACGGATACTCAACAAGAGCGGGTAATTATCCGTAGGGGTATTCATGTGGCAAGGAACTGCAAGGTAGTAGGCACAAGGTATTGTCAGAAAAATAAGGAGAATGTCAGGGTATCGTGTAATAACAAGATCAACAAGGAACGATTGTATGAATGGAAAGTGTATGTAGTTGTCCAGAGGGACTTATCAGTTGTAGAGTATTGCAAAAGCGAAGGGCACAAGGGTGTCAGGAAAACATCAGAGAGTATCTTCAGAATCTTCTGGTGCATCAAGCAATCATCTGGAGTGGGGGTCACTCCGGGAGAAATTATTTACGAGAACCTAGAGTTAGAGTTAGCAAAATTATTTAACCCGAATAGAAGAGAGGTTAGATTCCCAGAGTATAGACGAGGAATAAAAGATCCTAATACACCTGATGGAAACATGGGCCCATAAGCCGCACATCCATGTTAGCAAAATAGTTTTTCAAGAACTAGACACAACTTCGACCAAGGAGTTTGAAAGGGGGGGTTCCTATAGGCAGTAGGCAGTCGGCTCTGATACCAACTTGTGACACCCCCGATTCAATCATACACGCAAATGTGTATGATCAAGATCAGGGACTCACGGGAAGATATCACAACACAACTCTAGACACAAATTGAAATAATACAAGCTTTGTCGAATGTGGGGTTTCAGCAAAACCCTTAAGGTTCGAACTCTGGGGTGCGCGCGAAGATGTTCCCCCTACCGATCCACGTCCAAACGCCTCGCTGAGAATCTAAGCTACCCGATGAACAACACGAGGGACACAAGATTTATACTGGTTCGGGCCACCGATGTGGTGTAATACCCTACTCCAGTGTGTGGTGTGGTGGATTGCCTCAGGGGCTGATGATGAACAGTACAAGAGGAAGAACAGCCTGACGAGAGGTGTTCTTGGGCTAGTGCGGTGAACTACTTGGGTCAGTTAGATCGCCTCTGGATCTGATGAGAACTCGATGAGATCTCCCTGAGATGCCCCCCTACTGTGGTGGCTATCCCTATTTATAGAGGCCTTGGTCCTCTTCCCAAATATTGAGCGGGAAGGGCGCCGACAACGGCCATGTTGAGCACTGGCGATGACGCCGTCTTGGGCTCCACGGTGACCTCCGTCCTGCCGCTCTGCTGGTCTTGGTCTCATTGCACCAAAATGGTAACCTTTGCCTGATGCCTCGGTACTCCATGCCTATGCTTGCCCCCTTTGCACCAAAGAGGAAATGAGGACACTACACCGTCCGGCGCTCGCCTGGCGCCCGCCTGGTCCCGATCATCATGGCTTGCGTCACGAGCACCTCGTGAGGTACCCTTGCTTTGATCTCTCCGCCTCCTCGCGAGCCTGCCTAGTGAGGCCGCTCCTGAGGAAGCCTTGCATCATCCGCCCCGTGAGGCTTGGCCCCTCACGAGGGTCTTGAGCTTGAGTTGATGAAAATTGGCCGTACTGGGCCACCACTTGAGCCATGCCGCAGGCAGGCAAGTCTGGGGACCCCCGTTCCCAGAAGACCGACAGTAGCCCCCGGGCCCAAGGCGCGCTCAAACTTGGCTTAGCAGATAAGCGAAGGGGCAAGTGCGGAGCGCCGGCCTTGGGCGCCGCGTGGTGGTTGATTGGACGTGGGCACCTCCAATTCCCCACGCTCCCCCATTATGCGCCTAGCTAGGCGGCCACGAGACTGTACACAGTTATTCTCTCCTTGCTGCCCGAGTGCTTCCTGTTCCTCTTTCTTCCATGAGCCTCTGCTTCTGCCTCCAATCCATCTTGGGTTCTCCCCCTTTCCCGTTGCCATGGCGCCAACAAAAAAGGAAAAGGGGAAGAAGCCCGCGCCTTCGTCTCGCTCGCCTCCGGCAGCTGCGCCCGCCGTCGACCAGTCGCTCATACTCAATCTGGAAGCCTTGGACAAGGTCCGCTCCTGTCACGCCCAAGATGTGACCCTATCCTAAAGGAACTCGAAGGTCCCACCAAGGATAGAAGCGCATCTTGAAGAAGCTTTTGCAAGGTGGATATCATTACATCAACATTACATAATAGATAGGGATACATACATAAGGCATACAATTGCCGCAAGGGTACAACAATACATCATACATAAGAGCAACATCCGACTACGGATGAAAACACAAACAGAAGCTCAAACGACATCCACCCTGCTAGCTCAGGCTGCCGACCTGGAACCTATCCCCTGATCGAAGAAGAAGCAGAAGAAGAACTCCAAAACAAGTAACATCGCTCTCGCGTCAAGATCATCGCAAAACCTGCACCTGCAACTGTGGTTGTAGTAATCTGTGAGCCACGAGGACTCAACAATCCCATTACCATGGGTATCAAGACTAGCAAAGCTTAATGGGAAAGGAAGGGGTAAAGTGGTGAGGTTGCAGCAGCGACTAAGCATGATATGGTGGCTAACATACGCAAGTAAGAGCGAGAAGAGAGCAAATGGAATGCTCGTGAAGCTAGCAATGATCAAGAGGTGATCCTGAACTCCTACTTATGTCAATCATAACCCAAAAACCGTGTTCACTTCTCAGACTCCACCGAAAAGAGACCATCACGGCTACACACGCGGTTGATGCGTTTTAGTTCGGATCTGGTGTCAAGTTATCTACAACCGGACATTAACAAATTCCCATCTGCCACATAACCGCGGGCACGGCTCTCAAAAGTTTATACCCTACAGGGGTGTCCCAACTTAGCCCATGATAAGCTCTCGCGATCAACGAAGGATATTCCTTCTCCCAGGAAGACCCGATCAATCTCGGAATCTTGGTTTACAAGACATTTCGACAATGGTAAAACAAGACCAGCAAAGCCGCCCGATGCACCGACAATCCCGATAGGAGCTGCACATATCTCGTTCTCAGGGAAACACCGGATAAGTCAAGCTACGAGTAAAACCAGACCTCGAGTTTCCCCAAGGGGGCCCCGCAGGCTGCTCGGTTCGGACCAGCACTTAGAGAAGCACTGGCCCGGGGGGCTAAAATAAAGATGACCCTTGGGTTAATTACTCCCAAGGGAAAGGTATAGGTGGTAGGCAAATGGTAAAACCAATGTTGGGCCTTGCTGGAGGAGTTTTATTCAAGGCGAACTGTCAAGGGGGTCCCATAAATCACCCAACCGCGTTAGGGACGCAAAATCCGGGAACATAATACCGATATGACGGAAACTAGGGCGGCAAGAGTGGAACAAAACACAAGGCATAAGGCCGAGCCTTCCACCCTTTACCAAATATATAGATGCATTAAATTATAAGAGATATTGTGATATCCCAACATAATCCTGTCCACCATGGAGCAATCTTCAACTTCACCTGCAACTAACAACGCTATAAGAGGGGTTGAGCAAAAGCAGTAACATAGCCAAACAACGGTTTGCTAGGAAGGGTGTCAAAGGTTAGAGGTTCATGGCAATTTTGGAGGCTTGAAGAGCAAAAGATAGGTAGCGCCGCAAAGCGATAGAACGAAGCAACTAGCAAAGAAATGATAGTAGTGAGATCCAGGGTAGTGGTCATCTTGCCTGAAATCCCGCAAGGAAGAAGAACGAGTCCATGAAGAAGATGAAGCCTCGAAGACAAACCAAGCGTAGACGAACGAATCCTCACGATTGCAATGAAACGGGAACTATCGAGAAGAAGCACACAACAAGGTAAACACACCACACATATACATGACATGATGCACAACCAAGCATGATGCATGACAAAGCTACATGAAGCTACTCATGGCAAGAGATGATGCATACAAGAACAACACATCAAGACAAGTTTAAATGAGGCCGGAAACAACATATAACAATTCCGGTAAGTCCTCATATGCAAATTTAGAAATTGGTCCAGAATTGAATAAGCCTTATGTTCAAGTTGTTAAACAGCAAGTTAAGATGCACCAAGATGATCAACACGAGATTCTAGTCAAGTTACATATAAAGTTCATTTAATTCGGAGCTACGGCCTAGAAGATATGAGCAAAACAAGTTAAACATGGCATCGATGCAAAATAGATACAAACATCAAGCAAACACTCTCAAAACATGGATGCAACATGATAATATGAAACTACATGCAAACCAAGCGAGTTTCATATAGAGCACACTCAAAACGGAGCAACTGTTCAACACATACACTCTATACAAGTTTAAAGGACAAGCTGTCCAAAACAGCAACTATGCATCTAGCAAGCATCAAAACAATATGCTACAGCATCTCAACGTGAAAACAAAAGGCATGCGCATGAAGTACAGGTAAAGCATGACAAAACATGAACACTGAGCTACCTCCAGAAAACAATATAACATGCTCAAAAGGACATGGCAAGATTGCAAATAATAACAGTTTCAGACTTGGCAGAAATTACATCAGGTTGCAATGTTTAGAGCTATCAAACAACATGCTACAGGAACTTATCATGGCAAACAAAGAAATGGCATGCTATAACTAAAGACAAAGAACAAAACTCCCTTACTAAACTAATTCCAAAGATCAACAGAAAATATGGTAGGATCCATGCAAACATGGCAAATGATATGACAGATTTAGACATGGCAGGAACAACAATAAGTAGGCATGTTGGTGAGCTTGTACCACTCACCACAGAGCATTACATGGCATCGCAAGGTAACCAACAATATGAAGACATATTTATGAAGCTAAGCATGGCAAGAACAAGTTCATAGGGTGCATGTATCACTAGCGAAGCTCATGGCAAAACTGAACTTAATGTTAACAGGATGACAACAACATTATTTAGCAAGTTTGCAGCATGATAACAACAACCTACAGCAAGCCATAAATGCAACCAGGGGCATGGATGGATAGAGCATGACATGTATAACAAAACATCCTTAGTTAACATATCCAGATTATGCATAGAATGACTTTTAGCAGCAGGTTTACATAGCATCACGAAATAACAGATTCAGCCTAGCAAAACAGTAACAGCAAGTACCCTACTTAACAAGCTTGATGCACTCACTACAAGACTCACAAAAATACATGGATGGCACCCTTGTAAAGATGGCATGATGTAGCATAAAACACATGTAGAGCTCATGCTCATAGGATGCACACACACAAAATGCAACAAAAAAGACAAATCATCAAGTTATAACAGTCTCAGCAGGTTAACATCATATAGCACTCTTGCAACAATGATTAAGGCATCAAGATGACCTCAAACAAGCATGGCACAATGGTATGAAATGTAGATCATCGCATAGCAAACATTTTGACATATTACACGCACAAAACGGAGCAGCAGACATGAAGTTTTGATGCGATGAATAGGTCAACATAATATGCAGATCTGGGGACTTGGAAGAAAAACGGGGTCAACCTTCAGATCTGGATCTGGATCGGGCGCGCTCGCGGATCGAGGTTCACCGGAGAGGAAGAAGAGGCGGCGCAGAGGGGCTCGGGGAGAGGCCGGGGAGGCGGGGCGCGTGCTCCGGCGAGGAGCTCGCCGGACGGCGAGGCAGGACGGAGGACGCAGCGGCGAGGCGCGCCGGGCGGCGGGATGCGGGGACCCGAGCGGCGGCGGCGGGGAGCTCGGGCCCGCTGAGCGCGGCGATGGGCGCAACCGGGCCGGGAGGGCGCTCGGCGGCGCGGCGGAGGGCGGCGGGGCGGCGACCGGCGGCGGAATCTGGCGCGGGAGCGGGGCGGCGCTAGGGTTCCGGCGGCGGGCGGCAGGACGGGCCACTCGCGGGCGGGCGGCGGCGGCAAATGGGCCCCGCGGGCCTGACTCGGGCCCCGCGGGCCCTGGCGGCGGAGGAGAGAGAGGTGGCCGTCGGCGGCGGCATGGCGACCTGCGATTCATCGGGGGTGGCGGGCGGACACGTCCGGCGCGGGATGGACATGTCCGGCGGCGAGAGGTGGAAGAAGACTAGGGTTCATCCGGGATTTTCGGGGGGAGGCACAAATATATAAGTAGAGGGAGCTAGGAGACTCCAAATGGAGTGCGGTTTTCGCCCACATGATGGTGATCAAACGACCGAGAGCATGGAGGGGGTTTGGATGGGCTCACGGGCTGTGGTGAAGAGGGGCTGGGCTGCAAAGAGAAGGGGTTTTCAGGCTACACGGTTAACTGTTGGAGTATCAAACGGACTCCAAATGGCACGAAACTTGACAGGCGGTCTACCGGTGCTATACCAAGGCCGCTTGGAAAACCTCGGGCCATTTCGAGAATGTTTAACACCCGCCCACAATAGGAGACAAAAAGGGGAACGCCGGATGACATAGGGTGCCGGATTGCAAAACGGACAATGGGGAAAATGCTCGGATGCATGAGACGAACACGTATGCAATGCAATGCACATGATGACATGATAAAATGCAACACACAAGCAAATGACATGGGAAAGACAGCAATAACTGGCTGACACCTGGCGCATCGAATCCGGGGCGTTATAGTTCCGCCCTCGCCTCCAGCTTCAATGAGTGTGGGAGGACGACGGCCTGGCCCGCGTCCCACGCCTCCTTCGACAGGATTGTCACGGAGGTCCGATTCTTCGCTGACGCCCTGTGGGCGGGCCTGGTTCCCCCCTTCTCTGCTTTCTTCAATGCAGTGCTTTCCCACTACCAGACCCATATGATGCATCTCGGTCCCCAATCCATTACCCTTCTTGCTATCTTTGCCTTCGTCTGCGAGGCCATAGTGGGCATTCCCCCTTCTGTTGCTCTTCTGCGCCACTTCTTCTCTCTGCGCTCGACTGACCAATCCCAATGCTCAGGATGCGTGAGCTTCCGGGCCGTGCCGGAGACGGCCGCCTCGGGGATCTATTTCGGTCTGCCATCTTCTGCGAGCGGGTTCCGGGAGCGGTGGCTGTATGTGGACGTTGGGGTGCCCAGCCCCGTGCTCGCGCATCCAACATTGCCTGCTATTCCCAATCCAGGCTGGGGTCACGAGGAGCTCACGAGCCCCCAGCTTGCTTTTATCTGGCGCCGCTTCGAGAGGTTGAGGGCGCTTGGCGTGACAGTGCCCCAGGTGGTGAAGGAGTTCCTCCAGCGCCGCATTGCTCCTATCCAGCGCCACTCCTGTCCGATGTGCACTTTTACCGGGCATCAAGACCGCATGAGGCTTCAGGAAGGGGGTCTCGCGCCTGAAATGCTTGGGAAGGTGCTGAGGGTCTTGTCTGGCGACCCCTCTCCGGGCAGTGTCCAGCATGGGGGCGCCCTCTTGTATCTCTGCTCCGGCGGGGCCGAGTTCATGAGGCAGATGCCCCGCTTCGACGAATGGGGTTCGCACCCAGCTGGTCTCGTGGGGCCCCGTGAGAATCCGGTTGTCGTGGCTCCTCCCCCTCGCCCACGCATCCTGCCTCAGGAGGTGGTGCAGGGAGGCAAGCATCGTCGGGAGCTGGGGGATCTGATGTCGAGGCGCCGATGTCGTGCGGGGCTCCCTAGGCATCATCCTCCGGAGCTTACGGATCCCATCCCGAGGTGGTGGCTGATGAGGGGACGCGACCTGCGGCTCCCGAGACTGAAGCCCCCGAGGCCTCGGCAGGCCACCAAGAGGTGGTATCTGATCGCTCTTCCTGGCCTGGCGCCCTTAGCGCAAGTCACCTTGTCGCTTTTTCTCCCATGCCGCGTGCTGGACCTCACATCAAGAGCTTGGGCCGGTTCCGCATAGACTTCGAGGCCCTCCGCAAGAGGAAGGAGGCTTCAGGTGGCAATGATCGCCCTTGCCGCCCATTGAAGCACATGAAGTACTTCGCCATGGACGAGTAAGTTCCCCCTCCTTGTAGCTTCTTGTTTGCCGTTCTTTTTGCTGACCGTGGCCTTTCAGGATCCCTCCTGCCGAGCCTGCGGAGCCGGCCAGGGAGCCGCCTCCCCGGGCTTCGCCTTCACCACCGACCTCGAGCATCCCAAGCCCGTGCGCCTCCCCTGACGCGAGCCCGCTGGAGAGGTCGACCAACCCGAGGTGTGCCTTGAGCCCATGTGCATGCCACTCTTCCTTCGCGAGCTCTCCCTGGGCACAACCAGCTTGCCCCGGGCTCCTCCACTGACCATAGGCGGCAAGTGGTTGAAGTCGATCTTCGATCCCTCCTCAGGGGATGGATTGGAGCCAGGCTGGGTCCCTTGAGGGGCCCGTCCGATGATCGTGGGGGCACCAGCCCCCAGCCCCCTGTCGAGAGGGGGCGAGCCACTTCAGGGTCCTCCGCCGACACCGATGGCGGAGGATGACGTCAATGACGTGCTCAGGCATGCGCGGGAGCGCAGCACCGTCCGCTGAGAATTTCTCCAGAAGGCGACAGACGCGGTGAGCCAGCTTGGTGCAGAGTTTGCGGGTGAGGACGCGCGTATTGAAGCTGAAGGCCTGCGGCTGATCGAGGAATGACGCAAGCCGAAGGCGGCTGTCGGTCTCGCGTGCCACCAGTGTGATCTCGACAACGCCAAGGCCGAAGCATCTCTGGTGGCCTCGCGGGAGGCCTGCTCCCGAGTCATCGAGGAAGCTCAGGAGGCAGACCGGCGACGCGAAGCCGCGGAGGAGCGCGCATGGGAGCTCCAATACTGGTGCAATTCCCTGGAGCAGCAAGTGGAGCTGCACCGAGCTACCCTTGCATCGCTGAAAGGGGCGCCCGTTGAAGAGGAGGAGCTTCAAAGGCGCGAGGAAGCGCTGACGCTGGAGGCTGCCGAGCGCAACCTCGATCTTGAGCGGTTGAAGACGAGGGAGCGCCAGGTTACCCAAGCGGAGGACGATGTCGGCGCGCGGGAGGTCCAGGTCCAAGAAGAGATCGACCGCCGCGTGGCGGAAGCCCGCTCGGGTCTTGAGCGTGAGTATGAAAAGAGAGGCTAGAGCTGATCAAGGCCGAAGCCATGGGCAGGACTGCTACTCTCAGGACCAGGCTGACTGAAGCAACACAACACGCTGAGGCCACTACAGCCACCTTAGGCACGGCTCGGGCTGAGCTGGCCTCCTCCCGTGCCGAGCTACTTCTTCTCCAACGGCGGGTCAATGGTGCCGAGGCCGTTGCGCGGTAGAACGAGGATGAGATTGGCCAGCGGCAGACGTTGGAGCACATGCATGGCCCCATGCTCCGAAAGCTCAGGGAACGGGCCAACGCGGCCTTGCGCAACATCTGCGAAACAGCCGCCGAGGTGCCCCACGTGACCAACTACGCCGGCAATCTTCAGTTCTTCACTGACGTGGTGACGCATCTGGAGAATCGTTCTGAGAGGGCTCGCCAGCTTGTAGAGGAACGGAGCCGCGGCCTGCTCGCACGGGCATTCTCCTGTGTCTTCAGCCATCTTCAGGACATCGACCCCCTCTTTGACTTCAACACTGCCATCGCCCCGATGCCTGAGGCCATCCGGGGTGACCTAGCGTGATGGGTGGAGGACAATGTGGACGCACTTGTTCGAGCCTTCACCTCTGATGATGACAGGGTGGTCGTCGCTGCTGATGAAGGCGACGTGGTGAACGGTGGTGAAGATGGTGCCAACGACGGCGATGGTGAGGCCAGCGACAGCGACAGTGGTGCCAGCGATGCCTCTAGAGGCGACCAAGAGGACGCAGTGAGCGACATGTACGATTGATCCTTCGCCCCCTGCTGTTTACCCTGTGCAAAAAAAGCTCAGGCATGGCCCGGATAGTTGTAAGAGCATTTTGGGAAGGGAAGCCCCTCATATAAAAAGGATTGTTGTCAACGTGTTATTAAGGGCGGCACTGAATGGGCGCCCGCATGATGTCATGATTTCCACGATGAGTTGGCCACCGTGATTTTACCTTTATCTTGGCGAGCTTTGAGTAGGCTTGCGGCGACTCTCCGAGGGTTCCTCGGGAGGCCTGTTGACCATGTGGCTTGAGTCCGACAAGAGCGAGCGCCGGCCGTGGGATGGCAAGCGCGTGTGCTGGGCCCGGCCCTGCTCGCAAGGGGCTAGTGAGAGGGAGGCAGCGAGTGCAAATTCCAACTTGAGCAAAAACCAGAACACAAGAAAGCATGCGAACAAGACAAGACACCCCTTCCCGCATACGCAAACACAAATTCAACTTCAACTTTGATCCGAAACGAGAAAGCTTGTCCACACAAAAGTAAGCAAAAGCAAAAGGCCGCGTCCGACACCTAGTCTAGTCTTCGACGTCTTCTCACCAGCGCGGAGCTAAGTGCTACCACTGGGCGTGGGAGGGAGCCCCCCAGGCCCGAGGGCGGCTCTCCGGAGACTCCGGGGCGTGTACAGCCCCAACTCATTATTACGTGAGAGTGTCATGGGCGGCGAGCTTCACAGACACTGGGCCTTCTTCACAGGTATCGGCCTTGCTTCATATTGCCAGATGAGGGCCCCGCCTTGCGCCACCCTTGATCACCATTAACAGCGACCGGAAACCAGGACGATGCCAATGGGGAAAAGGGGATGCCAGCGGTTCCCCCGACGACCACGGGTCCCGTGCCGGGAGCAGGCCTTGCGGCACCTCCCCGGCAGAGGGCCTACCTCCGAGGAACACCCTGCTCCGAGCGCCGTGGGGAGGAGCCTGGCTCCCGGCCCCTCTCCTCCAGCCCCCAGCGCCCTCCTCCTGAGGGGAGGGAGGCTGCAGCACTGGGGCAGCCATCCGCTACAGCGACTTGGACTTCCTGCGACCCATGGTTAGCATAAGCTTGCTCCTGAGGAATTAGCGGTACCCGATAACTGCTGCCGCCGGTGCGGTTGTCGAGGCTTCCTTGGGGTTCCTGAAAGGGCTCAGCTTCTGGCATCTCTTCCTCCCAGCCTGGCCCGAGGAACGAGTCGTTGTCTTCTCCTAGTGCGTACTCCCGATCCACCATGTGGGGAACATAAGCCTCCGGGGTCGCCGCCCCAAAGGCCTCGTCGTAGTGCCCCACGCGCCATGCGGTTCGGCTTGAAGCTCCCTCTTCGGGGCGGTAGGGCGGCGGCCCACCCGGCCCGTAGGCAGCGATGCGCATGCCCTCGCTTACCAGGGGCGGTGCCGGTGCAACCTGTCGCCCGTCGCTGATGGCCAGGCTGATGTTGATGAAGCCTTGAGGTACACACGAGGGTGTGTGGGCACGGGTAGGCCTGCCGTGTGATCCGCCCGGGGCCTGGCTAACATGCGCAAATAAGAGCGAGAAGAGAAGCAACGGAACGGTCGTGAAGCTATCAATGATCAAGAAGTGATCCTGAACTCCTACTTACGTCAAACATAACCCAAAAAACGTGTTCACTTCCCGGACTCTGCCGAAAAGAGACCATCACGGTTACACACACGGTTGATGCATTTTACTTAAGTCAAGTGTCAAGTTATCTACAACCGGACATTAACAAATTCCCATCTGCCACATAATCACGGGCACGACTCTCGAAAGTTTAAACCCTGCAGGGGTGTCCCAACTTAGCCCATCACAAGCTCTCACGGTCAACTATGGATATTCCTTCTCCCAGGAAGACCCGATCAGTCTCGGAATCCCGGTTTACAAGACATTTCGACAATGGTAAAACAAGACCAGCGAAGCTGCCCGATGTGCCGACAATCCCGATAGGAGCTGCACATATCTCGTTCTCAGGGCAACATCGGATGAGACTAGCTATGAGTAAAACCAGACCTCAAGTTTCCCCGAGGTGGCCCCGCAGGCAGCTCGGTTCGGACCAGCACTTAGAGAAGCACTGGCCGGGGGGGGGGGCTAAAATAAAGATGACCCTCGGGTTGGCCGACCCAAGGGAAGGGTATAGGTGCTGGTGAGGCAAATGGTAAAACCAAGGTTGGGCCTTGCTGGAGGAGTTTTATTCAAAGCGAACTGTCAAGGGGGTCCCATAAATCACCCAACCGCGTAAGGAACGCAAAATCAAGGAACATAACACCGGTATGACGGAAACTAGGGCGGCAGGAGTGGAACAAAACACCGGGCATAAGGCCGAGTCTTCCACCCTTTACCAAGTATATAGATGCATTAATTAAATAAGAGATATAGCGATATCCCAACCATAATCCTGTCCACCATGGAGCAATCTTCAACTTCACCTGCAACTAACAACGCTATAAGAGAGGCTGAGCAAAGCAGTAACATAGCCACACAACGGTTTGCTAGGAAGGGTGAAAAAGGTTAGAGGCTGACATGGCAATTTGGGAGGCTTGAAGAACAAGTGATAGGTAGCGCAGCAAAGCGATAGAGCGAAGCAACTAGCATAGCAATGATAGTAGTGAGATCCAGGGTAGCGGTCATCTTGCCTGAAATCCCGCTAAGAAGAAGAACGAGTCCATGAAGAAGACGAACGGGAGTAGTCGAACGAATCCTCACAATCGCAACATTACCGGAACTAAGAAGCAGCACCGAAAAGAAACAAACAACATGGTAAACGCACAAGCATAAACATGGCATGATGCACAAACAAATATGATGCATGACCGGTTTAAAAGGCATGGTATGGCAAAGTGCACAAACAATACTACAAATTAAGTGGAGCTCAATATGCAACGAGTTGCATATTGATGAAACACCACATCACTTATTTAGTTCTCTCTTGTTTATGTACCCAACAATATTAAATGTTATTCAACATGTCAAGGGGTGAAGCATAATAAAACTATCTATCTACGCAATTTAAATGAGGCCGGGAATAACAAACAAGTCCGGAAAATCCTCATATGCATATTTCGAATTTGGTACTATTCTGCCATAAACCATATTTTAATGTTGTTAAGCAGTAAAACAAAGTGCACCATGTTAATCTATGCATTTTTCCACCCCATTTACATATAAAGTTTATTAAAATTAGAGCTACGTCTATTTAGTTATGAAATAAATCATTTTGGCATGGCATTTGAGCAAATTTAAACAAACAGCATTTTAAACATTTTAAACATGGATGAAAAAGTGGCATATTGTGAAACTAGATAAAATTCTAAGCATTTTACATATATTACATGCTTTATTATGATGCATGGATACTTAGATATGAGCAACGCAAATTAATGGCATTTCTGAAAATATGCATGCACTGGAAATATGCCAAAATCACATAGTGGAAAAAAACATGCACGGGCCGGATTGCAGCAACCTGCAGCGGCCCAGGAGGTCTTGGCCCGAGTGAGCGCTGAGTGTGCAAAAATAACAGGAAAACAGAGAAAAATGGGGCCGGTTGGAACTAAGAAGCAACACCGGAAAGAACCAAACAACATGGTAAACGCACAAGCATAAACATGGCATGATGCACAAACAAATATGATGCATGACCGGTTTAAAAGGCATGGTATGGCAAAGTGCACAAACAATACTACAAATTAAGTGGAGCTCAATATGCAACGAGTTGCATATTGATGAAACACCACATCACTTATTTAGTTCTCTCTTGTTTATGTACCCAACAATATTAAATGTTATTCAACATGTCAAGGGGTGAAGCATAATAAAACTATCTATCTACGCAATTTAAATGAGGCCGGAAATAACAAACAACAAGTCCGGAAAATCCTCATATGCATATTTCGAATTTGGTACTGTTCTGCCCTAAACCATATTTTAATGTTGTTAAGCAGTAAAACAAAGTGCACCATGTTAATCTATGCATTTTTCCATCCCATTTACATATAAAGTTTATTAAAATTGGAGCTACGGTTATTTAGTTATGAAATAAATCATTTTGGCATGGCATTTGAGCAAATTTAAACAAACAACATTTTAAACATTTTAAACATGGATGAAAAAGTGGCATATTGTGAAACTAGATAAAATTCTAAGCATTTTACATATATTACATGCTTTATTATGATGCGTGGATATTTTTTTTGACTGTACACAGTAGGGCAATACCCCACTACAATTTTTATATTATCAAAAACAGCAATGTACAAGCAAGGCAGGCTTGAGAGAAGCCCTTAAACAAAAGAAAAACTCTAAAAAACTAGAACTAAAACTAGAAAAGGAGAAGATGAACTAAAAACAAACTAAGAAAACTCTAAGAACTACAGGACAAGAGTGTCCAACCAGGAACAGAAAGAAACTGAAAACTTGTCCTTAATTCTGAATTTGAGCAGGTGCAATTCTGTGAGGAAAATGAACTTCCATCTATGAATGCTGGTTGGAATGCTATTGAAAATCTTATCATTCCTGACTATCCAAATGGCCCAAGATGCAATGATAATGATCTCCATGTAAAAAGGTTGGGGTATGTTGTTCCTTAAATCTGGAATGGCTTCCATGATGGTGAGGTTCCTTTGTCTGTTAGGGCAGAGAATATCCCAACAAGCAGAAGCAAAAGGGCAGGTCCAGAAGAGGTGCTGCAGAGTTTCTTCCTGCTGGCAATTGAGTGTAGCACAATTATAGTTTTCCAGATGAAAATATTTCCTTCTTAGCAGATTCCTGGTGTTTAGCCTATCATGAAGAAGCCTCCAAAAGAAAACCTTGTGCTTTGGTTGGGCAGAACATTTCCAAATCCAATTGAACTGAGCTGGAACAATTTGTACACCTATCAAGATTTTGTAGGCTTTGGCCACTGAGAAGGTGCTATTTCCCCACATATAACTCCATGTATCCAAGTGCTCATTGGAAGCAGATCTTTTGAGGTTGTCACAAATTTCTTCCATTATTTCAAATTCCAGAAAAGCCTCCTGGGTCAAAGGTAGGTGAAATAAATCTTCCAAGTATTCAAACATAAGCACAGATTGCACTGAGAGGTTCTGATCTCTGACAAAGGAGTAAAGATGAGGTAATAATTGATTCAGACAAGAAGTGTGCCAGAGATCAGACCAAAACAGAGCAGATTTACCATCCCCTATTGTGCATCTTGCCATGGATTTGTAACTATTAATGAGCCTGAGGTTACATTTCCACCAGAAAGACCCTTCCCATTTCTGTCCTGGTAGGTTGCCATTGTCATAATAAGCTTCCCAGATGAGATTTACCCAAGGAATGTTTTCTCTATTGTAGAACTTGTGTAGATTCTTGAGCAGTAGGGCTTGGTTTTGTACAAAGATATTCATAACTCCAAGGCCTCCCTGGTTTTCAGGCCTGCAAACAGTGGACCAAGCTACCAAAGCTGGTCTGTGATCCTCCAAATCTGGTCCCCTCCAAAGACAGTGTCTCAAATATTTGTTAACCTGGTTTTTGATAGTTATAGGAACATCAAGACAGCCCATGAAGTAAATAATAAGAGAACTTAGCACTGATTTGACCAGCAGTAACCTTCCAGCAAGAGTCATAAAAGAAGATAAGCCCACTAGTTTTTTTTGCAATTCTTCTTACTAAAGGTAAACACTGCTCCACCGTTGGCTTTTGAAGTCCTAAGGGCATGCCCAGATAATTGATGGGGAATGATCCTTTCAAACAGTGCAAAGTACAAGTCAAAATTTCCATTTTTTCATCACTCACATTGATTGGTATGAGATTGGATTTGTTGTAGTTCACCTTTAACCCAGTAGCATCTGCAAATGTGTGAAGAAGTGCTTTAAGACAATGGAGTTGTGGGGCATCAGCTTGCATGAGAATCAGGGTATCATCTGCATATTGTACTATGGGGAAGTCTGGACATGACTGAACCTGCAAAGGAGGAATGAGAAGGCCCAAGTTCATTGCCCTGTTCATGATTGATTGAAGTAGATCAGCAGCCAACACAAAAAGCAGGGGAGAGAGAGGATCCCCTTGTCTCACACCTCTGAGGCAGTAAAACTTTTTTCCAGGAATGCCATTAAGTAACACTTGTGATGAAGCAGAGGTAAACAACATTTTAATCCACCCAATCCATCTTTCCCCAAAACCCTTTGCTCTAAGGATATCAATAATTGTAGAATTCTCAATGAGGTCAAAAGCTTTTTCAAAATCTAGCTTTAGCACAACAATTTCCTCCTTAGAGTTATGGCATTGATGAAGGTACTCATAAGCCCAACCAAGACAGTCATGAATAGCTCTTTCCTTAAGGAAACCATACTGATTTATATGCACCATTTTGAGGATTACTTTCTGTAACCTATTGGCAAGCAATTTGGTAATGAGCTTGAGGCAGCAATTGAGCAGAGATATGGGTCTGAAATCATTAGCAGTACTGGGAGAAGGCCCCTTGGGAACTAGAGTTATGAAGGAGGAGTTGATGCTCTCAAGAGAAATTTGTCCAGCATAGAACTCATGAATCAGTCTAGTGACATCATGCTTTATAATATCCCAGCAGCTCTTAAAAAACTCATTGTTAAATCCATCTGGACCAGGAGACTTATCAGTGGGCAAATGTTTAACAACATCATTGATTTCTTCCTCAGTGAAAGGGATTTCAAGCTGCTCAAAGTCTGAAGGAGTGGCTTGATGTTGCAGAAGAGAATGCAAATCAAAGTGCATGGTTGTTTGCTCTGACCTTCCTAGTCTGCTCTTGAAGGCATTCCACAACAGGGCAGCTTTACCTGCATGGTCTGTGATTTCCACTTGATCCTCATTTCTAGGCATAGCAATGTGATTACGCCTATGATTTTATTGAAGCCTTTGTATGAAATTTTTTGGTGTTTTCATCACCAAACTTAACACCTTTGATTTTACCTCTCTGTTTCCAATAGATTTGTTGGTTCTTCAGTAGCAATAGCAATTGTTCTTTTAGGATAACCCTGCAATTCCACTCAAAATCTCCCAAATCTCTGAATTCCTCAAACAGGTCAAACAAGAAGATAACCACATTAATGGCAGCAATTTTGGATTTTAGGCAAGACAGGTTCTTGGCCCACAGTTTTAAAGCCCTTCTAATATTTTTGAACTTTGCATTTATGCTTTTTGCTGCATCCAGATGACCCACAGGAATATTCCAAGCTGCAGTAACAACCTCTTTAAATTCAGAGTGTTTTAGCCAGTAATTTTCAAATCTGAAGACCCTTGCCTTTGGGATTGAAGTCCCAATTTTGATAACACATGGAAGATGATCTGATATAGGCCTAGAAAGAGGTATTGCAACTGTATCAGGATAAGTGGTCATCCAAGAGGCAGAGGTGAAGAACCAATCCAACTTTTCCAACAAAGGACTCTGTTGCATGTTACTCCAGCTGTATTTTCTTCCATGAAGAGGGAGCTTAATTAAACCCAGATTGCTGATAGCCTCATTAAAAATAAGCATTTCATTAACATCCCCACCAGGCCTATTCCTGTCAGAAGGATCCCTAATAAAGTTGAAATCACCAACTAGAATCCAATTTGTGTCTATTGGCATATGAATGTTGGAAAACCAATTAATAAACTCCATTTTTTCTGCTTGCACACATGGTCCATAAATGTTGGTTAGGACCCAAGATTGGTTGCATAGAAGACTAGTGAAACTAATTGAGAGAGAGTATGAATTGTGGAAGATGACCTCTCCCTCAAACAGAGAACCATTCCATGTGATTAGAAGGCCTCCAGAAGCTCCAATTGAAGGCAGGAAGGCAAATTTATTGAGCCTGTTGGGACAAAAGTTCTTAATGTAAGCAGCATCAAAATGCTCCCTCTTGGTTTCTTGAAGACATAGGATGGCACAGTCACTTTCCTCAATTTTTTGCCCTAGAGCAAGCCATTTCTCAGGTGAGTTAATTCCTCTAATGTTCCAGTTTAGTATATTCCAGCTCCTGTTTGGACTATTCATGGAAACAGTATAGGAGAACATCCAGGGACCAAGCACCATCACTTGGCTAGAACCCAAGGAATTCAGTCCAACCAGACAGCAGTGTAAGCACATTGAGCATGTACAAGATCCACATCAACCACAACACAGCAAGATATGAAACTACCCATATGGAGATAGAGAAGCAAAATGCACTGGCAGAAGAACATGAGCTATTACAATAAGTCCAGAGGGTCCATAGGGTGCAAGTACAACCAAAAGGAACATTCATACAGTCCAAAACATAAAACCCCTCCCTCTCCTTCACAAGATCTTTTAATGTGGTCATCTAAACACTATTGGGGTTGTCCTGCCTGTCCTCCTTTGATGGGATCACCCCAGCCAAGTCCTCTCCCATCCTTCTCTTAGGTTTCTTGGAGAGCTTCCCTTCCAACTCATGATCAGCAACCTTGCAAAATGAGGATGTGAGATTCTTAACCACTGATTTTTGAATACTTGGTGGAGCAGCATTACAAGGCAGACACTTATTATTAGAGCAAGAACCTCTTTTAAACCCAGCATTGTCTTTTTTATCCTATCACTCCTCCTTACCTCTGTTTCTACAAGAGGTGTCTTTCCTCCCCTTCTTTTCTTTGAATTTTCAGCCCCAAAAGGTTGAACAAGGGCCAAGGAATCCAAGTCCTGCTGGTTGGAGGAATCTCCTTCATTTTCCTTGTTTGTATCCTGCTGATGGGAATGATCCATGAGCTGTTTGCAAGCAGGAGCCTTAGTAGCAGTGCATTTATCAGGAATGTGAAAGATATAAGAATTTTCAGTGCCCTCTACTTCAACAAGTAATTCCCACAAAGGATATTTAAGCATATGGATTGTCCAGTTAAACTTGTCTGGTGTCATTAGAAGATGCACAATAAAATTGAACCAACTTACTGGAACTTGAACTGCAAGAGAAGGCACACCCTCCAAAGGCTTTTGAGCAAAATGCTCTTTCCAAATTACCAGGCCTTCCACTGACAGAATAGTATCCTTATTAGCTAGAGCCTTTAACTGAATTGATTTCAAACCAAGTAATGAGGGTGCAAACTGAAAGTGCTCTTCAATTTGTGCAATCCAGTTACCTTTTTTGCTATCATTTTCATCCCCAGCAAGGTCCAGAAGCAGTGGGTTCACTGAATGAGAGCTAGCACCTGCTTCCCCAACCAAATCTACAGCTGGGAACTAAAAAGGTTCCTTGTCATGGCCTACTGGCTCTTTACCAGCATGAGTGTCTCTGCAAGGGTCCACTAACAGATCCTGAGGGACAATGGTACTGTTACCAGTAATAGGCTCAGAAGGTTGGAACCCTTCATCCAAGACAGGCTGAATCTGAGGGACCACCTCAGGAATTGCTGGCAGTATAACTTCGTGAGGAGCTGCCAAAGCCTGAGGAGCTGGGATGGCATGAACATCCTGCTCCTCCTCTTGGTAGTCCTGCATCAAAAGCTCAAGGCCATTGCCCTGTATCTGCAACATAGGTGGAAGTTGATTTACTTCCTCACTTGCATGTGAAGACAAACCTTCAGACAGGGAGACAGTTGTTGTGATGCTGCTGTGGCCCTCCAAGGGTGGTGGGAGCTCTTCCCCATCAGCCCAAGCAATTTCTTCTTGATGAACACCTTCAAAAGCATCTTGAGGTTCAACATTATTACCAACTGGGGGCTGCATAGCCCAGTGACCCTCCTCTGCATCCATGTCATCTTGCTGAATAGGCTGAGGATTAAAATCAAAACCAGGGAAAGCATTGTTTTGCCCTGGTAGAGGGTGAGGGTCAATATTGGCAGGTGGTATTGGATCCTCATCTGCTGGTGCCCCACCCATCAACTGTTGCAGAAGAATTTCCACTGAAGAGGACCAAGCATCTTCATCTAGGACTTCACCTTCAGACCACCTGACACTTTTAGGGATGGATTCAAGATCTCTAACTTTAGCTTTTGCAATCACTCTACCCATATGAAGAGGGTCATTCTCCCAAGAAACAAGGCACCCAAAATGACTGATGGCCCTGGAAATATCTTCAGAATTGCGAAAATCAAACGGGACCGCAAGGAAGAGCAGCCAAACTGTTCTATTAAACTGTGTTCTTCGGCAGTTGCGGCCATTATCATGGTTATGGAAAGAGATGAAAACATCTCCAAACTAATGAGGACTCTGCAGCACTAACCTATCTCTGTCTCTTGGATTGACAAATCGCACATAAGCTTCCCCCAGAGGACAGCGCTGCATTTCTCTTATTTGCACTTGCTGAACATCCGCAAAGAACTCATCAAGAACTTCTTGCACATTTGGAAAAAGTACCTCATCCGGAAGCGGCTCAATGGTGACAATGGCCCAGTCCTCGTGGTGCTTCTGACGGTGGGGGAGAACCACCCTGGCCACACCATTACGGCCTTCAACATTGAGAATATTGAAACCATGTGGAACAAAAGGCTGAGGATCAAACGGAATGTTTGCCATGGTTAGCTCTGCGCCGGCAGAAGGCTCTGGAGACTGCAATGGGTAAGAAAGACGAGCCCGAGGTTAAACAGTGGAAGGCAGGGGAGGAGACGAAGAGGCAAGAGGGAATCTTGGCTGAAAATTAGGGAACATGCCATCACAGAGCTGCCTAAAAGAGGAAGCTCGAATCGCCGGCTGGGCTGGGCTAACGGCCGAGAACCAGTCTTCCACCACCCCAGGGGCCCAGGCCTC
Organism: Triticum timopheevii; assembly: GCA_963921465.1. Taxonomy (NCBI): domain Eukaryota; kingdom Viridiplantae; phylum Streptophyta; class Magnoliopsida; order Poales; family Poaceae; genus Triticum; species Triticum timopheevii. The sequence continues at coordinate 380,457,160 of OY997272.1, read as the reverse complement.
AGATGGGGGTGTGGGAAAAGAAGCCACCCGAAAAAACGGCCATAGCCCGGTCAGACGCGGTTCAGGGAAGGCCAAGCCATGTGGCCCAAATTGCCACAACCGTAACAAGTAATGGCCGAATTTGAAGATCCAGAGATCGCGCCCTCATCCCCCTGAACCACGCGATCATTGATCGGAGGTGTAGAATTACACTCAATGCGCCCTTCATCAATATCAGTTACCTGTAAATCCGGCGACGAGTCCGGTAACCCCGCCAGCCATTGGAAAACTGAGACACGGTGGTCGAACTGAGCTGCTTTGGGAGGAAGAACATGGAGGCCCTCTGGTAACCAAGGACCATGAATTTTGCTCCTCTTGATAGAACAGACGCTCCTCACGACGCCAATTAGGACCACCTTCACCCCAGAGGCTAAAAACCATCTCAAAATCCCTCTCAGAAATGCGGCCACTATTGTAGAGTTCAAAACCCACAGACTTGGAGGCAACCGAAAACTGAAACGAACGGTCCCGGAGAAACTTAACCCTAAAGCCTTGAGGGTAACCACCAAAGCAAGAGTGGAGCACAATGCTCACAGTGTGACAATCCAGGCGAAAGCACGCGCGATCGAAAGAGACTACAAGCTTGAACTCACGCTGGTGAAAACCAGGAGAGAAAACCACTGGATGACCAAACTTTTGGCGCATGCCAAGCTGAAAAGCCTTACCTCTAGCAAAGTCAAGGTGTGGAGGCGCCATTGGGCGGCCAGGGTGGTGGACGCCGGGGCCGGAGTGGCCACCGGCGGTGGAGCCGCCTAGGAGTCGCCTAGGAGGAGGAGGAGGAGGTGGAAGTGAATCTTACGTGCTTTTCAATATGCATGGATATTTAGATATGAGCAACGCAAATTAATAGCATTTCTGAAAATATGCATGCACTGGAAATATGCCAAAATCACGGAGTGGAAAAAAAAACATGCACGGGCCGGATTGCAGCAACCTGCAGCGGCCCAGGAGGTCTTGGCCCGAGTGAGCGCTGAGTGTGCAAAAATAACAGGAAAACAGAGAAAAATGGGGCCGGCTGGGACTCGAACCCCAGACCCCTCGAATGAATAGTGGCTGCTCTAACCAGTGGGATATCTATGTGTTCGTGACAAAGAGAGCTCCCTGCTAATTATGACCTCTTTCACAACAGAACGAGCTTGGCCATGGCTGCACGGCGACAACCGGCGTCGACTGCAGCGACCAAAGGCGGCGGCCTCTGCAACAACAGAGAAGCAGCGGGGGTGCGGAAATAGGTGGAGGGTGCGTGTGGTGCAGAAGCGAAGTGAGGGTGTGGGTGTGGATGCGCAAGGCGGGGACGAGCTGCTGCTGCTCGCCAGTGTCCATGGTGACGAGCAAGGCAGCGACCCTGCTGGATGGAGAGATGCAGCGAGGGTGCGGAATAGGCTTGCGGTGGCCGTGGTAGGATGTTTACGATATGCAGGAAGGGCGTGAACGGTGGAGCTGTGGTTGCGTGCGCATGCGTGCAAAGAAACCGAGGAGGCAGAGCCACCTCACCGGACTTGCCTTTCGACGTGCTCGGAAAGCAAGGGTCGGCCATGTCAATGAGCGGCACGGAGCTGCTGCTCCCTGGATGGAGCATATAGGGCGATGGTTCGTGATGCGTGTGTGCAAGCACGCGTGGACACAAACGGGGCGAGCTCCAGGAACTCGTCCATGGCGGACATGGCGTCACCTTGCTCGGGAAGATGACTACGACGACGGAAATGAATCGGAGAGGGGATGGGGGAGCGGCTGCTCACCGAGGGGTGCTGCTGAAGTTGTACAAGGTCGATGGAGATCGGAGACGGCGGGAGGATGCGCTGACCAGCGCTGTCCCTGAAGTAGCAGGAAGCAGGGGAGGAAGAGAATGACGGGGAGGTAGACGGACTTGGCGATCCTTGGGCGGGGAAGACGTCTGAACGGAAGTAGTCGACGTCGAGGAAGAAGATGGACATGCCGGACATGACCGTGGTGGCCTCCGTCCACGCAGGCAAAGGCGAAGCTCTCGGTGGTGCCCTCTGTTCTCTGTCTCTTGAGGAAGAAGGAGAAACAGGGGAAGGGAAAGGGTGGCGGCGGCGAGAGGGAAACCCTAGGGGGCGCGGGTTGCTGGATTTATAGGAGGGCCAGGAGGCGTCGAGGGGTCGTGGTGAAACCATGGTGGCCATGTGCGGGCACCCCTGGACTGGAGGTTTTGCTGTGAGAGAAAAGAGATCAGGAGGAGGAAGAAAAACAGGGGAAGGAGAGGCTGCAGGTGGGGCCTGGACGGGTGTCCAGCGTGGATTCACCATGGGAGAGTGGAACGAGGCTGCGGGGCTGGGCTAGATGGGCCGCGGCTCGGCTGGAGCAGCGCTGCTTCTGCTGGGCTGCTCAGTTGCTACTGCTGCTTCCCTTCTTCTCTTTTCTTCAGACAGAAAAACAAGACAGAAAAGCACAGGTATAATGGAGAGGGTTGAGAGAGATATGAGAATATCACTGGAGTCCATAATTTGTGCAGGATTTGAATAAATTGACTTGGAAATTTTTAAGAGGTAGAAAAATAATCCAAGTTTGAATTAAATTCAAACTTGAGTCATTTTTGAACCCAACCAAATCAACTTCAAATGGGATGAAACTTGTCAGAGAGGTATAAGGTATTGAATAAGTTCACCAGGAAATAAATGAACATTAATAAAGGAGGGAATAATGTCACTTGCAAAAACATGAAGGAAGAAGGAAGGAAGAGGTGATGATGCATGGGCATGGTTTGAGAGAGAGATGACAAGGAATGATGCTCATACACATCATAACAACAACACACCACATAAGGATGAATGAAATGCACATGGCAACAACATGATGATTACCACAAGGTATATGATTAGCATGCAAAATGACAAGAGGCAATGCAATATGACAATGATGGGCATGACAATGCAATATAACCAAATGAGATGAGCATGGTGCAAGAAACAAAGATATGACAGGGCACTCAACATGATCATGGCATCAACATAGAGGAATAACATATGCAAAACAATTATGACAGTGCCACACACAATAAACGCACAGCAACAACTAAAATAAATGGGAGGCAACTGGATCATCGGTCTCGGGGCGTTACAGCTGAGTCCTTGTGGCTCACAGATTACTACAACAACAGTTGCAGGTACATGTAATGCGATGATCATGACGTGAGAGCGATGCTTTCTTGTTTTGGAGTTCTTATGCTTCTTCTTCAATCAGGGGATAGGTTTCGGGTCGACAGCCTGGGCTAGCAGGGTGGATGTCGTTTGAGTTTCTGTTTGTGTTTCATCTGTAGTCGGATGCTGCTCTTATGTATGACGTTGTTGTATTCATGTGGCATTGTATGCCTCTTGTATGTATCCCCAACTATTATGTAATGGTACGATGTAATGATATCCACCTTGCAAAAGCGTCTCCAATATGCGCTTCTATCCTTGGTGGAACCTTTGAGTTCCTTTAGGTTAGGGTCGTATATTGGGCGTGACACGTCATGTCGCATGCACAACTAGGCGACGACAACCTTCTGATCGTGCCCGACACGATCGATGGTGTACTCGAGGTTGAAGCTGACAACTTGGTACTTGTCCTCAGCAAGCAACTACTCCATAGTTTGGATGGAGCTCTCCACCGAGACCGGCTCGTTCGTGTACACCACCGAGAGGGCCCCCCCCCTCACGTGGGTGTCCACTACATGATGCGTGATGAACTGCCCGCCGTTGTCGTCATCGGTCGCTGGGAGCGCCATTGGAGCCACGCAGAGTGCCATTGGAACCACTGGATGTCCTCCCTATATGTGTTGTCGTGTGTGTGCTTATTGTGTCGTGTGGCGCGAAAGATTAAGGTAAAAGGCTGCAGTAATAAATGGGGGCCGGGCGGCCTGGATTCTCGGTGCATCCGCATGGCAGTTTTTGCAGCAGGTAACTGCATCGTGGCGCCGCGCCCAGTGCAACCGCATGCACACAAACGTACATAATCGTGCGCCAGCCCCAAACACTAGCAGCGCGTGTGGAGGGATGAGGGGAGAGTGCCTGGAGGGACGCGAGAGCAGAGCGCGCGCGGCGTGACGCGAGCAGAGCGCGTCGCGACCGCCTCAACCGCGAGCAACAACACCCATAGAGAAGTTGAATACGCAGGAAATGGTCGTCTACAAGCCGGGCAGCAGTTGCGTCGCTGCGTAGAGAGCGGCCATGTGCTACTACCTCTGTCTTGGTCTATTAGATCCTTTATATTCTGTGCCATATTTTGACCTTAAATTTAACCAACAAAATGTTAATGCATGTCATAAAAATTATATAATTGGAAACTATGTTCAAATACGAGTCCAACAATATAATCTCTGGCGACATGCTTTCGTATTTTATTAGTTAAATCTCTAGTCAAATTTTGGCACAAAAATACATAGACGACTTATAAACCAGGCCGGGGGTAGTAGGTAATTTAATCGCAAACGTTTTTTATTTACCGTATGCGTACGTGTCCTTTCGTCCTCCTCTCGCACGTCTTGTCACCCCACTACCACAAACGGCTTAGAGCGCAAGCTTGAGCAGCGTGCGGGGGCGTCCTTTTGGCAAAACGGTGGTGAGCCCGTTCCCGCTCAACCGCGTGGATTCCCGCGCAAGCTTCCCGCCCGACTCGATGAAATCCCCCAAAATCCCAATGCTTACCGGCATGCTATAAAAACCCTCACGGCCAGCGAGTCCTGCGTGGCATTTTCCGCTCCCTCCTTGTAGCTTATCACGTCTGCTTCTCCCACAATCGCCAACGGCACCAGTCCGTCGTCATCGCTCAGCCACTCCACCGTCATCAGAGGACAGCTCCAGCTAGGAGGCTACACCGCGGCGGCGGTGCAGTCCCCGGCATAGTGTAGTGCAAGTGGCATCCCTGTTGGGTGTGCGCGGAACTCCCACCGCATGCTCCGCTGCTGCTGCCCGTCGGCAGCTGTTGCCATCCGCCATTGCCACCACCCCACCGCCTGCCGCCGTGGCCGCCACACCACCGTAGAAAGCTAGGGCCATCGCCCGCTCCGCCGCCGTGGTCCGAAGGCGGGAGGTGCCTGTCGTGGTTGCCACCCCACTGCCGGCCACCGTGGCCATCACGCGCTCCGCCACCGCGGCCCGAAGGCGGGAGGTGGTGGTCGTGGCTGCCACCCCATCATCGGCCGCCATGACTGCCAGCCCATCGTCGACCACCAATGTCATCACCTGCTCCACCGCCGCCGCTCGAAGGAGGGAGGCAGAGGTGGAGGCCGACACGTGCGTCAGCGAGCTTGCGTGCTACATCTAGTTCCTGCGGGAGGAGGAGAAGCGCCTCATCAACCATGCAAAGAGACTTACCGCCGCCGTGGCTGCAACACACGCCGCCGCGGAGGCGAGGAATCAGGAGATCTACATGGAGAACCACCGCTTCGAGAGGGGTCGTCTGGAGCAGCAGAGGCCGTTCGAGGTGAGCGTCGCTGAAGGTGCAGCCGAGACAGGCACCATATTGCAGTTGTCCAGCTCGTCGGTAGGCAGAGGAGAGGCTGCCGGAAGTAGTACAAAGCCCCTCTGTAGTATAGTAGTATTTAGGGGCTATTTTGTTCAATTCATCTGACTATAGATGTGGTGGAACTGTACAACGTACTTAAAATTAGCTAGTATATATAGTTGAATTAGCTATTTTAGTACGTGGTTGGCAACAATTGGGGAAAAGTTTGGTAGGTTCAGCTGTCGAGTTGAACTGTTTGTATAAAGAATGACTGCTTAATCTATGAATGAAATCTATGATTAATTACTAAATTTTAGTTGCAAAAATTAGATAGTACTAGTGATTTTTAGCTGCATATTTTGACAAATGGCAATGTTACAAGGTTGACAACTGGCAATGTTACTAGATCAACAAATGTCAATCTTTCTAGTTTGACAAATGGCAATAATATACCCAATATGATAGATGCAAATCTTATCAAATTGTCTGTTCGTGGTTGCATGTTACCTCTTGAGCATGTGTTGGTTTTCCCTTAAAGAGAAAAGGGTGATGCAACAAAGTAGTGTAAGTATTTCCCTCAGTTTTTGAGAACCAAGGTATCAATCCAGTAGGAGGCTACACTCAAATCCCTCGTACCTGCACAAACAAATAAGAACCTTGCAACCAACGCGATAAAGGGGTTATCAATCCTGTCACGGCCACTTGCAAAAGTGAGATCTGATAGAGATAATAAGATAGATATCTTTGGTATTTTTGTGATATAGCTTGGAAAGTAAAGATTGCAAAATAAAATAGATCGGAAACTTATATGATGGAAAATAGACCCGGGGCCATAGGTTTCACTAGTGGCCTCTCTCAAGATAGCATAAGTATTACGGTGGGTGAACAAATTACTGTCGAGCAATTGATAGAACAGTGCATAGTTATGAGAATATCTAGGCATGATCATGTATATAGGCATCACGTCCGCGACAAGTAGATCGAAACGATTCTGCATCTACTACTATTACTCCACACATCGACCGCTATCCAACATGCATCTAGAGTATTAAGTTCATAAGAACAGAGTAACACATTAGGCAAGATGACATGATGTAGAGGGATAAACTCAAGTAATATGATATAAACCCCATCTTTTTATCCTTGATGGCAACAATACAATACGTGCCTTGCTGCCCTGCTGTCACTGGGAATGGACACCGCAAGATTGAACCCAAAGCTAAGCACTTCTCCCATTGCAAGAAAGATCAGTCTAGTAGGCCAAACCAAACTGATAATTCGAAGAGACTTGCAAAGATAACAAATCATACATAAAAGAATTCAGAGGAGATTCAAATATTGTTCATATATAATCTTGATCATAAACCCACAATTCATCGGATCTCGACAAACACACCGCAAAAAGTATTACATCGAATAGATCTCAAAGAAGATCGAGGAGAACTTTGTATTGAGATCCAAAGAGAGAGAAGAAGCCATCTAGCTAATAACTATGGACTCGAAGGTCTGAGGTAAACTACTCACACATTATCGGAGAGGCTATGGTGTTGATGTAAAAGCCCTCCGTGATCGATTCCCCTTCCGGCGGAGCGCCGGAAAAGGCTCCAAGATGGGATCTCATGGGTACAGAAGGTTGCGGCGGTGGAAATAGGGTTTCGTGGTGCTCTCGAATGTTTTCAGGGTATATGAGTATATGTAGGCGAAAGAAGCCGGTCAGGAGAGCCATGAGGGGCCCACGAGGGTGGGGGCGCGCCTACCCCCTATCCTCAACGTCCACTCCAAGTCTCATGGATTGTGTTTGTTCCAAAAATGACTCTCCCGAAGGTTTCATTCCGTTTGGACTCCGTTTGATATTCCTTTTCTGCGAAACGCTGAAATAGGCAAAAAAACAGCAATTTGGACTGGGCCTCTGGTTAATAGGTTAGTCCCAAAAATAGTATAAAAGTGTATAATAAAGCCCATTAAACATCCAAAACAGATAATATAATAGCATGGAACAATCAAAAATTATAGATACGTTGGAGACGTATCATTGCACACAGGTCCTCCAATACAATCTTTTGCGTTGAAGGGATGTATAAATCCTACCCGGCACATTTTCTCTTGGCTTAGCGCCGAAGTCTGGCTTTGCATACCATATTCAATATGAACCGTTTCCGTTGAAGAGATGCACAAATCCCATGCTGCGAATTTTCCGTTGGTTTACTGGGGAAGACCATAGCTCTCACTTTGAATACGGGTGTTCTATCTAAAGCGTCTGCGATGAAGAGCTGCACAAACCCTGCTCGGCACATTTTCCCTTGGCTTACTAGGGAAGCTATCGGTTTACATACGGGTGTTCTGTCTAAAACGTTTGCGATCAAGAGCTACACAAATCCTACTCAGCACATTTTCCCTTGGCTTCCTGGGGAAGCTGTCGGTTTGCATATGGGTGTTCTAACTAAAATGTTTGCGATGAGTGTTTTATATTTAAAAACCATCGACTTTTTTTAAGAAAATGATTTGATAAGTCTGTACATTCAGGGAGAAAAACGCAAGTTCGTTCAAACCATATCTTTCATTCAGCCACACTGCGAATTTATATTCATATGATCAAGATATAGTATTAAACCAAAAAAAACTAATTCCAAGTGGTGGAGGTGGCGTGCCGCGCCGGCGTTGTCGTTGTCGTCCTCCGGGACGCCGTTGTTGAAGTCTTAAAGGTAGCACAAAATGTTCTTCACTTGGAAATCAAACATCATGTCATCGCGCCATCCACGGGCGGGGAGCGGGAGGACGACAACTCACGGCGTTGTGAGGTAGCAGTCGACGGTGGCGTCCCATGCCCCTGAGAGGGGCGTGCGAGTGGGCACGGGACGGCGGGTGCAGGCAAAGCACGGGGACTGGCGCCATGATGGGTGCAGGAGCGCGCATGGGAAAAACTAATTCTGAAGGTGGTGGAGGCGGCGTGCCGCGTCGGCATTGTCGCTGTCGTCCTCCAGGACGCCGTTGTTGAAGTCTTAAAGGTAGCACAAAATGTTCTTTACTTGGAAATCAAACATCATGTCGTAGCGCGGTCAATGGGCGGGGAGCGGGCGGACGACAACTCACGACGCTGTGAGGTAGGGGTCGACGGCAGTGTCCCATGCCACTGAGGGGGCGCGCGCATGGGCACGGGCGCGGTGGGTGCATGCAAAAGCACGGGGACCGGCGCCGTGATGGGTGCAGGGGCGCGCACGGGCATAGGCATGGGCACTGGCGCTGGCATGTACACAAGCTCGCGTGGGTCGACGGAGACCTCGCTTACGCCCGCGGCTTCCAGCTCTGCGATAGTGCTCGACGACCATCCCATCAATGCTAAGGGGATGGTTGCTGGCACGGGCACGGGGATGGGAGCTGGGACGGGCACGAGGGCAGCAACCGCCATGACCAACTCGTTCGGGGCCATGTCCATGAGGCCCCATTCCTCCTTATTTTCTATCTGCTCCGGCTCGGAGTCGACTTCACCATACTGGAAGACTAGTGGCATATGATCCTTCGGCGTCATGGCGTTGGTGGAGGTCTGTGAGAGGGAGGGCAATGGGAGGCGAATAGTAAGGCCGCCCGTATTAAACAGTGGCTTGGGCACAATTAATGGAGAGGATGCGAGCAAGGCGGGTGGCCATGGGGGCTCACTTCCTAGTGAGCCTGCACAGCGTATAGCTTGCACGCTTCCCGGTGAGCCTACACATTGGAGGACAGCTTGCACGCTTCCCGGTCAGCCTGCGCATAGGACTACACTCGCACGCCTCCCGTTCAGTCAAGCAGCTGTCCGCACGACACCTCCTATAGCCATTAAAAAAGAGACACGTGGCGTCACGTGAATGGTTAACAGAATGCACATGATTTAAATTATACAAACGTTTGATATGTTAAAATGGCAGCTATTTGTTTCAAAATGCCTTTGTTGGCTATTATTCGAGTGCACCTTCTCTCATAATGGACACGAAAGATACCACAACATGTCGGGTGCCATTCCATGATAGCATGCAAAGTTTCATGAATTTCAGAAGACTTCTGGATTTACTAGAATTTAAAAACAAAGTATCTAAACGTTTTGTCGACAATCAACAGTGCCCTGGTGTTTGAAATTTATTCCCATTTCTTGCATGGGACCAAAGCATGCACCCAAGGACACACATTTGATATGTCAACCCATTTTTCTGCACTGGAGCATGTGCATGTAGTTCAAATTTGAATATGCACATAAAATTCCTAGAAAACCTAGTTAATGTATAAAAATGTCCAAGTGAATCCCGAAAAATCCAAAAAAATTAACACAACACTCCTGATGTTCTATGTTGACACTAGAAAAAATTTGAAAGCAAGAAGAGGCAACGGACATCGTTCTGTCCCCAAAGGTGGCATGTTCCCTACCGAAACCATAAGGCTTGTTGTGAGAAGCTCTAGTTTGCGAGAAGCTTATACCCAAACCTGTCCCAAATGGGAAATTTTTTTACCGCAACATGTTGATGCCACTCCATGATTTCATGAAATTCAGACAAGTTTTGGATTTACTAGAATTTAAAAACCATGTATCTCAATGTTTACGACCGAGCGACGGTGGTAAGGTGTTGGACATTCATTCCCATTTCTTGCATGGGAGCTAAGCATGCAACCAAGGACACATATTTGATTTTTCAACTAATTTACATGCACTAGAGCATGTGCCTGTAGTTCAAATTTGAATTATGCACATAAATGCATAGAAAACTCAGTTAATGTATAAAAATGTCCAAACGAACCTCCAAAAAAATCCTAAATTTAACACAACGCTCCTGTTGTTCTATGTTGACACTAGAAAAAAATTGAAATCAAGAAGAGGAAACGGATATTGTTTCGTCCAGAAAGGTGAAATGTTCCCTACCGTAACCATGAGGCTTTTTGTGAGAAGCTCTGGCTTGTGAGAAGCTTATACCCCAACCTGCCCCAAATGGGACAATATTTTTACCCCAACATGTTGATGCCGTTCCATGCTAGCATGTCAAGTTTCATAAATTTTAGACGCATTTTCGATTTACTAGAATTTAGAAACCATGTATCTCAATGTTAGAGGCCGAGCGACGATGGCAAGGTGTTTGACGTTCATTCTCATTTCTTGCATGGGACTTAAGTATGCAACCAAGGACACACATTTCAATTTTGAACCCATTTATATGCATTGGAGCATGTGTATGTAGTTCAAATTTGAATTATCCACATAAATGCTTAGAGAACTTAGTTAATGTCTAAAAATGTCCAAGCGAACCCCAAAAAATCACAAAAATTGACACAACACTCCTGTTGTTCTATGTTGACACGAGAAATTTTTTGAAAGTAATAAGAGGCAATGGATATCGTTTCGTCCCCCATTGTGGCACGTTCCCTACTGAAACCATCAGGCTTGTTGTGAGAAGCTCTTATTTATCAGAAGCTTATACCCAAACCTGCCCCAAATGGGATAATATTTTTACCACGACATGTCGATGCCGTTCCATGATATCATGTCAAGTTTCATGAATTTCAGATGAGTTTTTGATTTACTAGAATTCTAAAACCATGCATCTCAATGTTAGCGGCCGAGCGACAGTGTTAAGGTGTTTGGCATTCCTTCTCATTTCTTGCATGTGACTTAAGATTGCAACCAAGGACACACATTTGATTTTTCAACCATTTTTATGCACTGGAGCATGTGCATGTAGTTCAATTTTGAATTATGCGCAAATGCCTAGAAAACTCAGTTAACGTATAAAAATGTCCAAACAATCCCCGAAAATTTCCAAAATTTAACATGACACTCCTGTTGTTCTATGTCGACATCAGAAAAAAATGAAAGCAAGAAGAGGCGATGAATATCGTTTTGTCCACACAGGTGACATGTTTCCCTAACGAAACCATGAGGCTTCTTGTGAGAAGCTCTGGTTTGTGAGAAGCTTATACCATAACCTACCCCAAATGGGAATGTCCCAGCATGTTGATGCCATTCCATGATAGCATGCCAAGGTTCATGAATTTCAGATGGGGTTTAGATTTACTAGAACTACAAAAGTAAGTAACTCAACGTTTGCCAAAGAGCCACGGTGTTGTGGTGTTCGAAATTCATCCCCATTTCTTGCATGGGACATAAGCATAAACCCATGGACACATATATGATTTTACAACCCATTTTGGTGCACCGGAGCATGTGCATGTAGTTTAATTTTGAATTGTGCACCTGAAATGGCTAGAAAACCAAGTTAATGTATAAAAATGTTCAAACGAACCCTAAATAATTCCAATTTTTTAACGACACACCTATAGTTGCATGTTCACTGCAGATAACAGTTCTAGTAATTCAAACACCTTCCTTTGCCACTATTACCCCATATGTAATTCAAATCAAGATGAAAAATCAAGTACATCACACACAGTTTATTATCGCCAACCATGTAAGATGTAGTAAAAAATATCTTGGAGCACCATCGGAGTATAGTACGCCTATGGCTTATGCGAGAAGGTGTGTCGACTACAGTCCATAGCCGGTGTGTCAAGCACACTAGCTCGCTCCCCAAATATCATTTCACTGTTCAATCATTGCCAGTGAAAGATGGGGATGTGGACCCGCGTCGTGAGGGCAACTACGGCGGCCCAATCCTATGAGAGTGCGGCCGCAGCTGCCATGCACGTTCTAACAAGCTGCATGAGTGCGGGCGCAATCTGCGACCGAGCGGCCAAGGCAGCCCAAATGTCCGTTGTTGCTTCTCAGGTGGCGACAACAACATCTGCCTCGGGGATAGCAACTAGCGAGAGCGGCACAAGAGCTGTCTGTTCCGCAGCTGCAGCCTGAGCCATGATGGAGGCTTCCCACGACCATGTCGAGGCCGCCCACGCCAAGCTCATGGCGGTCATCGCACAAATCGAACGAAGCTTCTCCGACAACGGTCGACAACCCACGGTCGAAGAGTTGGCAGTCACCGAGAGCGTTGGAGCAGCCGTTTGTTCCTCTGTGGCATACCTTGCCATGACGAAGCTTGTCCATGCCTAGATCGCGGCCGCCCACGCCCAGCTCGTGGCGGCCTTTTCCAAAGAGATGGCAGATGCGGATGGTGAGATGCTTGTCGAGTATGGTGTGATGGATGCCATGGAGCCCGTTCCCTAGGAGATCGTCGGGCGCGAGCTGGACATGGAGGAGGTGGCGGAGATCAACGAGCACCAGCCGTAGTAGTATTCTTTGTTTTGTTTAATTAAGAGCACCGTTCTTTAATTTGTTAGAGAAATATTTAGGTCGTCTAGCTCTATTTAATTGTTGAACTTGCTTGATTAAGAAGTGTGGGTGTGCTGTAGTCTCCTTTGTGTACACAAATTATGCAATGACGTGGATGACCACTGTAACCAAGGAAATTCAAACCAAAATTTGCATGTTCAAACTCATCACACGCGGGTTAAGCTATATGAATCGTTTGTGATGTTAACATATTGTACACAATGCTGAATAAGGGACCGTGTCTGATGACACTTTGTGTGCCAGTTTTTTCGCTGCACCGATTCAAAATTTTCGGGTTCCGCCGAAATATCTACCTTCCCGCCCCTCCCCATTACCAAAAGCCACATTTCCCCCGTTTCTGCCTTCCTTTCCAAGATGAAACCTTCACTCCTTGCTTGCAGCACCGCCTCCTCGCCGGCGACCCTCCTTCACACTGCTCGGCCTTGTCGATCCAGGCAAGTAATCCACACCCGACCCCCATCCTCCACCTCCTTCCACAACCCACATGTCCCGACCGCTAGTGTGACACCTTCCACCCAAATCACCGACCCCTCCCCCAAATAAGCGTCGCCCTAAGCCTTGGTGCACGCAGTATAGCCAGGAGCCCAAGGAGCATTTGGCAGCGGAGGAGCAAATCGAGGTCGCAGGCGTGGATGAGGTCGCAATGGCTGCCATTCATACCGACCCCCTGATACGTCTCCAACGTATCTATAATTTTGTATTGTTCCATGCTATTATATTACCCGTTTTGCATGTTTATGGGCTTTACTTTACACATTTATATCATTTTTGGGACTAACCTACTAACCGGAGGCCCAACCCGTATTGCTATTTTTTTTGCCTATTTCAGTATTTCGAAGAAAAGGAATATCAAATGGAGTCCAAATGGAATGAAACCTTCAGGAGCATGATTTTTGGAACGAACGTGATCCAAAGGACTTGGAGTGCAAGTCAAGAAGCAGTCGAGGCATCCACGAGGGTGGAGGGTGCGCCCACCCCTACAGGGCGCGCCCCCTATCTTGTGGGCCCCTCGGGAGGCCACCGACCTACTTCTTCCTCCTATATATACCCACGTACCCCGAGAACATTAAAGGAGCCAACAAAAAACTATTTCCACCACCGTAACCTTCTGTATCCGCGAGATCCCATCTTGGAGCCTTCGTCGGCGCTCCGCCGGCGGGGGAATCGACCACGGAGGGCTTCTACATCAACACCATAGCCCCTCTGATGAGTTGTGAGTAGGTTACCACAGACCTTCAGGTCCATAGTTATTAGCTAGATGGCTTCTTCTCTCTTTTTGGTTCACAATACCATGTTCTCCTCGATCTTCTTGGAGATCTATTCGATGTAACTCTTTTTGCGCTGTGTTTCTCGAGATCCGATGAATTGTGGGTTTATGATCAAGTTTATCTATGAGAAATATTTGAATCTCCTCTGAATTCTTTTATGTGTGATTAAGTTATCTTTGCAAGTCTCTTCGAATTATCAGTTTGGTTTGGCCTACTAGATTGATCTTTCTTGCAATGGGAGAAGTGCTTAGCTTTGGGTTCAATCTTGCGGTGACCTTTCCCAGTGACAGCAGGGGCAGCAAGGCACATATTGTATTGTTGCCATTGAGGATAAAAAGATGGGGTTTATATCATATTGCATGATTTTATCCCTCTACATCATGTCATCTTTCTTAATGCATTAATCTGTTCCTATGAACTTAATAATCTAGATGCATGCTGGATAGCGATCGATGTGTGAAGTAATAGTAGTAGATGCAGGCAGGAGTCGGTCTACTTGTCACGGACGTGATGCCTATATACATGATTATGCCTAGATAATCTCATAATTATTCGCTTTTCTATTGATTGCTCGACAGTAATTTTTTCACCCATCGTAATACTTATGCTATCTTGAGAGAAGCCACTAGTGAAACCTATGGCCCCCGGGTCTATCTTTTATCATATAAGCTTTCAATCTACTTTTATTTTCATCTTTACTTTTCCAATCTATATTACAAAATACAAAAAATATATTTATCTTATCATACTATCTCTATCAGATCTCACTTTCGCAAGTGGCCGTGAAGGGATTGACAACCTCTTTATTACGTTGGTTGTGAGTTCTTTGTTTGTTTGTGTAGGTGCGTGGGACTTTCGAGGAGCCTCCTACTGGATTGGTACCTTGGTTCTCAAAAACTGAGGGAAATACTTACGCTACCTTTCCTCTTCAAGGAAAACCAACACAAGCTCAAGACATAGCAAGAAGGATTTCGGGCGCCGTTGCTGGGGAGGTCTTCACTCAAGTCAAGACATACCAAGTACCCATCACAAACTCATCTCCCTCGCATTTACATTATTTTCCATTTGCCTCTCGTTTTCTTCTCACCCACTTCACCCTTGCCGTTCTATTCGCCCTCTCTTTCCCAATCTCCTCTCTAGCTTTCGTTAGCCTCTTTTTGTTTGCTTTAGTGTTGGATTACTTGTCGCCATGGCGCAAGATAATACCAAATTGTGTGATTTCTACAATACCAATAATAATGATTTCCTTAGTACTCCGATTTCTCCTCTTAATGATGTTGAGTCTTGTGAAATCAATACTGCTTTGCTGAATCTTGTTACGAAAGATCAATTCGCTGGCCTTCCTAGTGAAGATGCCACTACCCATCTAAACAACTTTGTTGATTTGTGTGATATGCAAAAGAAGAAAGATACGGATAATGATATTGCTAAATTGAAGTTATTTCCGTTTTCACTTAGAGATCGTGCTAAAGTTTGGTTTTCGTCTTTGCCTAAGAATAGTATTGATTCATGGAATAAGTGCAAAGATGCTTTTATCTCTAAATATTTTCCTCCCGCTAAGATCATCACTCTTAGGAATGATATTATGAATTTTAAACAACTTGATCATGAGCATGTTGCCCAATCTTGGGAAAGAATGAAATTGATGATTCGCAATTGCCCTACTCATGGTTTGGATTTATGGATGATCATACAAAAATTTTATGCCGGATTGAACTTTGCTTCTAGAAATCTTTTAGATTCGGCCGCGGGAGGCATGTTTATGGAAATCACCTTAGGAGATGCTACAAAACTCCTTGATAATATTATGGCCAATTACTCTCAATGGCACACCGAAAGATCTACTAGTAAAAAGGTGCATGTATAGAAGAAATTAATGTTTTGAGTGGAAAGATGGATGAACTTATGAAATGGTTTGCTACTAAGAGTGCTCCTCTTGATCCTAATGATATGCCTTTGTCTACTTTGATTGAGAATAATAATGAATCTATGGATGTGAATTTTGTTGGTAGGAATAGTTTCGGAAACAATGCTTATAGAGGAAACTTTAGTCCTGGACCGTTCCCTAGTAATTCCTCT
The DNA here is from genome assembly GCA_963921465.1 of Triticum timopheevii. Classification (NCBI taxonomy): domain Eukaryota; kingdom Viridiplantae; phylum Streptophyta; class Magnoliopsida; order Poales; family Poaceae; genus Triticum; species Triticum timopheevii. Next base: position 380,441,068 of record OY997272.1, on the reverse strand, counting down.
AACAATTATGGAAATTCCTACAATAATTCTTATGGTAATTTTAATAAGATGCCCTCTGATTTTGAGAATAGTGTGAAAGAATTTATGATCTCTCAAAAGAATTTTAATGCCTTGGTTGAAGAAAAATTACTCAAAGTTGATGATTTGGCTAGGAACGTTGATAGACTTTCGCTTGATGTTGATTCTTTGAAACTTAGATCTACTCCTCCTAAGCATGATATCAATGAGTCTCTTGAAGCAATGAGAATTTCCATTGATGAGTGCAAGGAAAGGACCGCTAGAGTGCGTGCTAAGAAAGATTGCTTTATAAAAGCGTGTTTTTCTAGTTTCAATGAAAATAATTATGAAGATCTTAAAGTTATTGATGTGTCCCCTATTAGATCTTTGTTTTTCAATATGAATCTTAATAATGATGGGACTGGAGATGAGTCAAATTTAGTTAAAAGGCGTCCCAATAATTTGGAGTTTTTAGATCTTGATGCTAAATTTGGTAAAAGTGGGATTGGAGAGGTCAAGACTTTAAATAGCATTGAACCCACTATCTTAGATTTCAAGGAATTTAATTATGATAATTATTCTTTAGAAGGTTGTATTTCCTTGTTGCAATCCGTTGTGAATTCTCCTCATGCTTATAGTCAAAATAAAGCTTCTACCAAACATATTGTTGATGCCTTGATGCAATCTTTTGATGAAAAACTTAATTTGGAAGTTTCTATACCTAGAAAACTTAATGATGAGTGGGAACCTACTATAAAGATTAAAATTAAAGATCATGAGTGTTATGCTTTATGTGATTTGGGTGCTAGTGTTTCCATGATTCCGAAAACTTTATGTGATATTCTAGGTTTCCATGATCTTGATGATTGCTCTTTAAATTTGCACCTTGCGAATTCCACCATTAAAAAGCCAATGGGAAGGATCAATGATGTTCTCATTGTTGCAAATAGAAATTTGGTGCCCGTAGATTTTATCGTTCTTGATATAGATTGCAATTTTTCTTGCCCTATTATTCTTGGTAGACCTTTCCTTAGAACGATCGGCGTGATTATTGATATGAAGGAAGGGAATATTAGATTACAATTTCCATTAAGGAAAGGCATGGAGCACTTTCCAAGAAAGAAAGTCAAATTACCTTATGAATCTATCATGCGAGCTACTTATGAATTGAGTGCCAAAGATGGCACTACTTAGATCTATCCTCGCGTTTATGCCTAGCTAGGGGCGTTAAACGATAGCGCTAGTTGGGAGGAAACCCAATTTTATTTGTATTTTTTGTTTTTGTTTCTGTTTAGTAATAAATTTTGCATCTACCTTCTGTTTAGATGTGTTTTTATGTTTTAGTTAGTGTCTGTGCCAACTAGAACCTGATAGTTAATTTGATTCTGCTAAAAAACAGAAACTTTGCGCGCACGAAAATAGTTTTTTTAATTTACAGAAACATGATTTTGTATTGATTCTTTTTTCTGTAGATCAATAGACAAATGTCCCAGGTATTCCTATTTTTGTAGGATTTTTAGAGTTCCAGAAGTATTCGTGGGTTACAGATTGCTACAGACTGTTCTGTTTTTGACAGATTCTGTTTTTCGTGTGTTGTTTGCTTATTTTGATGCATCTATGGCTAGTATTAAGTGGTATGAACCATAGAGAACTTGAAATACAGTAGGTTTAACACCAATATAAATAAAGAATGAGTTCATTACAGTACCTTATGTGGTGGTTTCGCTTTCTTTCACTAACGGAGCTTATGAGATTTCCTGTTGAGTTTTGTGTTGTGAAGTTTTCAAGTTTTGGGTAAATATTTGATGGACTATGGAATAAGGAGTGGCAAGAGACTAAGCTTGGGGATGCCCCCGGAAGGCATCCCCTCTTTCGTCTTTGTTTATCGGTAACTTTACTTGGAGCTATTTTTTTATTCGCCACATGATATGTGTTTTGCTTGGAGCGTCTTGTATGATATTAGTATTTACTTTTTAGTTTTCCACAATCATCCTTGCTGTACACACCTTTTGGGAGAATCCCACTTGATTGGAATTTATTAGAATACTCTATGTGCTTCACTTATATTTTTTGAGCTAGATAATTTTTGCTCTAGTGCTTCACTTATATCTTTTAGAGCACGGCGGTGGCTTAATTTTGTAGAAATTACTAGTCTCTCATGCTTCACTTATATTATTTTGAGAGTGTCTTAGAACAGCATGGTATTTGCTATGGTTATAAAATTGGTCCTAGAATGGTGGGCATCCAAGTTGGGTATAATAAAAACTATCATAGGAAGTGAATGGGATGCTATGATCAATTTGATACTTGATAATTGTTTTGAGATATGGAGGTAGTGATATTAAAGTCATGCTAGTTGGGTGATTATGAATTTAAAGAATGCTTGTGTTGAAGTTAGCAAGTCCCGTAGCATGCACGTATGGTTAAAGTTGTGTAACAAATTTGAAACATGAGGTGTTCTTAGATTGTGCTTCCTTATGAGTGGCGGTCGGGGATGAGCGATGGTCTTTTCCTACCAATCTATCCCTCTAGGAGCATGCGCGTAGTGCTTGGTTTTTGATGACTTGTAGATTTTTGCAACAAGTATATGATTTCTTTTGACTAATGTTGAGTCCATGGATTATACGCACTTTTACCTTTCCATCATTGCTAGACTCTTCGGTACCGTGCATTGCCCTTTCTCACCTTGAGAGTTGGTGCAAACTTCGCCGGTGCATCCAAACCCCGTGATATGATACGCTCTATCACACATAAACCTCTTTATATCTTCCTCAAAACAGACACCATACCTACCTATTATGGCATTTCCATAGCCATTCCGAGATATATTGCCATGCAACTTTCCATCATTCCATTTATCATCATGACACGCATTACTATTGTCATATTGCCATTGCATGATCATGTAGTTGACATTGTATTTGTGGCAAGGCCACTTTGCATAATTTTTCATACATGTCACTCTTGATTCAGTGCCCATCCTGGTACACCGCCGGAGGCATTCATATAGAGTCATATCTTGTTCTAGTTTTGAGTTGTAATTCATGATTTGTAAATCAATAAAAGTGTGATGATCATCATTATTAGAGCATTGTCCCCAAAAAGAAGAGAAAAGGAAAGGCCAAAGAAAAAAAGAAAAAAAGAAGAAAGGCCAAAAGAAAAAAAGAAAGGCCCAAAAAAAAGGAAAAGAAAAAAATAAATAAATAAAAAGGGGGCAATGTTACTATCTCTTTTCCACACTTGTGCTTCAAAGTAGCACCATGTTCTTCATATAGAGAGTCTCATATGTTGTCACTTTCATATACTAGTGGGAATTTTTCATTATAGAACTTGGCTGTATATTCCTACGATGGGCTTCCTCAAATGCCCTAGGTCTTCGTGAGCAAGCAAGTTGGATGCACACCCACTAGTTTTCTTCTGTTGAGCTTTCATACACTTATAGCTCTAGTGCATCCGTTGCATGGCAATCCCTACTCCTCATGTTGACATCAATTGATGGGCATCTCCATAGCCCGTTGATTATCCTCGTCAATGTGAGACTTTCTCCTTTTTTTGTCTTCTCCACACAATCCCCATCATCATATTCTATTCCACCCATAGTGCTATATCCACGTCTCACGCTCATGTATTGCGTGAAAGTTGAAAAACTTTGAGATTATTTAAGTACGAAACAATTGCTTGGCTTGTCATCGGGGGTGTATAATTTGGGAGCATTTTTGTGTGACGAAATAAAGCATAGCCTAACTATAAGATTTTTGTAGGGATGAACTTTCTTTAGCCATGTTATTTGGAGAAGACATAATTGCTTTGATTAGTATGCTTGAAGTATTACTATTTCTTATGTCAATATGAACTTTTATTTTGAATCATTTGGATTTGAACATTCATGCCACAATAAAGAAAATTACATTGAGAATTATGCTAGGTAGCATTCCACATCAAAAATTCTATTTTTATCATTTACCTACTCGAGGACGAGCAGGAATTAAGCTTGGGGATGCTTGATACGTATCCAACGTATCTATAATTTTTGATTGTTCCATGCTATTATATTACCCGCTTTGGATGTTTATGGGCTTTACTTTACACATTTATATCATTTTTGGGAGTAACCTACTAACCGGAGGCCCAGCCCGTATTGCTGTTTTTTTGCCTATTTTAGTATTTCGAAGAAAAGGAATATCAAATGGAGTCCAAACGGAATGAAACCTTCGGGAGCATGATTTTTGGAACGAACGTGATCCAGAGGACTTGGAGTGCAAGTCAAGAAGTAGCCGAGGCGGCCACAAGGGTGGAGGGCACGCCCACCCCTACAGGGCGCGCCCCCTATCTCGAAGGCCCCTCGGGCGGCCACCGACCTACTTCTTCCTCCTATATATACCCACGTACCTCGAGAACATCAAAGGAGCCAACGAAAAACTATTTCCACCACCGTAACCTTCTGTATCTGCGAGATCCCATCTTGGAGCCTTCTCCGGCGCTTCGCCAGAGGGGGAATCGACCAAGGAGGGCTTCTACATCAACACCATAGCCCCTCCGATGAGTTGTGAGTAGTTTACCACAGACCTTCGGGTCCATAGTTATTAGCTAGATGGCTTCTTCTCTCTTTTTGGATCTCAATACCATGTTCTCCTCGATCTGCTTGGAGATCTATTCGATGTAACTCTTTTTGCGGTGTGTTTGTCAAGATCCGATTAATTGTGGGTTTATGATAAAGTTTATCTATGAGAAATATTTGAATCTCCTCTGAATTCTTTTATGTGTGATTAAGTTATCTTTGCAAGTCTCTTCTAATTATCAGTTTGGTTTGGCCTACTAGATTGATCTTTCTTGCAATGGGAGAAGTGCTTAGCTTTGGGTTCCATCTTGCGGTGTCCTTTCCTAGGGATAGCAGGGGCAGCAAGGCACATATTGTATTGTTGCCATCGAGGATAAAAAGATGGGGTTTATATCATATTGCATGATTTTATCCCTCTACATCATGTCATCTTTCTTAATGCGTTACTCTGTTCTTATGAACTTAATACTCTAGATGCATGCTGGATAGTGGTCGATGTGTGGAGTAATAGTAGTAGATGCAGGCAGGAGTCGGTCTACTTGTCACAGATGTGATGCCTCTATACATGATCATGCCTAGATAATCTCGTAATTATTCGCTTTTCTATCAACTGCTCAACAGTATTTTGTTCACCCACCGTAATACTTATGCTATCTTGAGAGAAGCCACTAGTGAAACCTATGGCCCCGGGTCTATCTTTTATCATATAAGCTTTCAATCTACTTTTATTTGCATCTTTACTTTTCCAATCTATATTATAAAATACCAAAAATATATTTATCTTATCATACTATCTCTATCAGATCTCACTTTCGCAAGTGGCCGTGAAGGGATTGACAACCCCTTTATTGCGTTGGTTGCGAGTTCTTTCTTTGTTTGTGTAGGTGCGTGGGACTTTTGAGGAGCCTCCTACTGGATTGATACCTTGGTTCTCAAAAACTGAGGGAAACACTTACACTACTATTGTTGCATCACCCTTTCCTCTTCAAGGAAAACCAACGCAAGCTCAAGATGTAGCACCCCTAGATCTTGGAAGAGCACCTCGCCGTCAAGGCCACCGTCGACACCTCGTGCGTTGACTCCATGACATGGTTGGCTGCTTTAAGCGACAGTTTATGGCGTTTTCTCGAGGCCACAACCGGTGCCTTTGACAAAGACTACAAGGTGTTTTCTTAGTGTGCCTGTGCTTACCTCAACTCGAGAGCCAGCAGGTTGGTGCTCGGAGTGGCTCAGGCAACTCACCACTACGACGAGGGCACCCACGATGTGGAGGCCTCGCCCTCTTCCTTGTCCAAGGAGCCAATCATCATTGATATCTCCAACGATGAGGAGTAGCTTGTCTTATTAGCTCACTATAAGGACCTATGTTCAGTTTGCTAGCTACGCCGGTTAAGCATGCTCAGTTTACCCATTGCATGTGCTGCTCCTGCCTGTCCTTAACAAATTCTAGTGAATTGTCCTATCTACTTTTACCATGCAATCTGTTGCTCTAGTGTATATGTTCTATATGTCATGCAATGTGGTGCTCACTTATTAACTGTTTGGTTAATTAGTTGTCATCTTCAGTTAACTGATTGGTTCAATTCTACAAATGTGATGTTCAATTCTTTAGGGTGCAATTTTGTATTGTCTTCCATGTGAGCAATAAATCGAATTTATCTACAAAATACATGAGAAACAAATACAATTGCTATATTTCCAAGTTGTCAAGCATGCTTGGTTTGGTTAACTGTCTGATCTTCTAGCATGTCCTACATGTGCAATGTGGTGCTCAGTTAATGTTTCGTTCATTTGTTGTGGTGTTTAGTTAACTGTTTGGTTCAATTCTGCAATGCGATGGTCAATTGTTGTGGGTGCATTCTGTTATTGTATACCATGTGAGAAATAAATCGAATTTGGTTGTCCTAAATACATGAGAAACCAATACAATTGCTATATTTCCTAGTTGTTAAGCATGCTTGGTGTGGTTAGCTATCTGATCTTCTATTAGGAGTATGTTATATTCTGCAATGTGGTGCTCAGATAATGTTTGGTTCATTTGTTGTGGTGTTTAGTTAACTGCTTGGTTCAATTTTGCAATGCGATGTCCAATTGTCATGGGTAGAATTTTGTATTGTTCTGCATGTGAGGAATAAATCAAATTTAGTTGCACATAATACATGAGTAACATATACAATTGCTATATTTCCTAGTTCTTAATCATGCTTGGTTGGATAAATGGGTTTTCCATGTGGCTTGAATTAATCTGATGAATCTGCAATGTGCTTATTTTTCATCAACATATTTTACTGATAGCATGCGAACCCTCACTTAACCTGATTACTAACTACCTTATATGTGTTGCAGGGAAACAATGGGAAGCACCGGGGTTTACAATCGAGGTTTGCACATCCATGGTCCTTTGTCTAATAGCACATTATTGTGCAATTACAGGAACCATTCTAATATTTAGGTTTTTAACAATTTGGTCTTGCACATGTAGGTCCTGCTGTTAGAGGTTTTGACCCACTGTTCGACCCTTTTTGCATATGGGGAAATGATTTGTCCATGAATATCAGTCAAGTCAAGAAACTCAGAAAGGTTGTTAGGATAAAGAAATTAGTGACAAAAAACAACAAGATCTTTGTCTTCACAATGAAGAAGACATCAGTTCACTATAGGATGGTACTAACTATTACACCTTGCCTTTTTTATTCCTTTGCCCCATTTCCAATATAGAGAAGGTATTTATGCACATCCTTGTTTTCAGGCCTTTCCAAAGTAGTTCACTGATGATTACCTCTCAAACCACCCGTACGCTCAGGAGGCGAGGAAGGTATTCATACAACACCCATGTTTCTATTGCAAACGGTTATTGAGAAAACATTTTGGGCGATGACCTCAGGCAACACACACAGTTTCTAGGAATAAACCGTGTTGGATCAATGAACAATCACACACGACATCCTCTTGAAAACTGTTTGTGTTAGGCCACCTTGCGCAAACGTTTACCACATAAAAGGTGTGTGTGCTGGACAACCTTTGCCACACAGTTTCTTCTGTGCACCGTGTGTGATGCATTCAATAACACAAACAATAAAATTGTTAATATCGTGTGCAATGGCAACGCTATCACAAATGATTTAATGGGGAAATTGTGTGTGATGCACATGCGAATGGAAACGTTTTCCTTGGAGTGATTGTGTGGGATGTATATACAGACGAAAATGTTCTTCTTGGATTAACTGTGTGGGATGTACATACTAACGGAAACGTATTTCTTGGATTGACCGTGTGGAATGTACATACGAACGGAAACGTTTAGCCAGGACTAACTGTGTGGGTTGTACTTACGACTGGGAATTATTTGGCCTGTATAATTGTATTTTTTAGCCTTACTGCACGCATGACCTTATTTGATCGCTTGCCCGTCGCACACGACCTCACTTTGCCGAGCATGTGTGACCGAAGGGCCTATCCCTGACGGTTTTTGGGTCGTGTGGGAAGGACTCCCCTATTGCAGTCAATCACTTGGCGACGGTTCAAAGCCCGTCGCGGAAAGGGGTTAAAAACTGTTTGTATAGCTTCTCGCTGTACCAGAGACAACAACAAGTTACAAAAGCAGGCAATGCATTAGTGTAGCAACCAGACCTCAAGCGGTCAAGTCTCTATGCATCAGTGTCATCCCTGGATCGGTAATGCTGACACGCACAGTAATCGAGGATTTATAACAGAGTTTCAATCACACACTTATTACATCAAGTCCTCATAAAGAGTATTATTAAATAAATAAATCATGGCTGAAGGCCATCTAAACTAGATAACAGCAGAAGGCTTCGAAGGTAAATGAGTCCATCAACTCCAACGGCATAGCTGAGTGCAAAACAATGACCTATCGCACCTTCTTCGTCGTCTGAGTAGTCTGCAACATAATACATTGCAGCCCAAAACGGGTCAGCACATGGAATATGCTGGCATAGTTACACTATAAAGCAATGATAATGCAAGAACTATATCTACATGCAATATTTGGCTGGTGGAGGCTGTAAGTTTCATGGTTTTGCATAAAGCTAGTTTTTCCCTACGACAAAGGAATAAATTTATTTAACTACTCCCATGTTGCCCATTATTTGAGAAGGTTCCTCCAACTCAAATCCCAATTAAAAGTATCATCATTAACCCAACATCATAATTAATTAGAGAAACGTGATGAGATCACATCAATAGATTCAAGTACTAGATACTCAAGATGTCCATAACCGGGGACACGGGTAACCATGATTAGTTTATACACTCTTCAGAGGTTTGCGCACTTTTTCCCACAAGACTCGACCGCATCCATGATTGGATGATCGAGACATAGCCTTTCTGAAGCATTAAATCTCTACTCCGGGTAGACAGTACCACCTACAACCCTCTACATCTGCTAGTCTACCTCTTCAAGAGCCCATGCAACTTACTCAACTATGCCAAAGCCCATAATGGCTTGTGGATGCACACGGAAGTTTCTAGCATGAATAATCTTATGATCCCTTTGAGCCTGGTTGGCATTCCATAGGATAATCACACGGGTACTCCGGGATTTCCAAAACAGACAACACTAGGTACTCCAGGTGCCTCAACCAATCCACCCAGATTTGTATTAAAGTTGCCACCTTAATGTTATCCAATTAAAATAACTCTCAAACTTCCATGTGTGAATCACGATCCAATCCCCGTCTATGAGCATGGCTAAGCAATAAATAACATATGTATATTCCCGGGGTGATCAAAAGGTATTAGGTTCCTACCTCAAACACTACAACCAAAACCACATGTTCCTACCAATGCAAATATTTGAGGAGTAGAACTAGTGCATAGTAAAACTGGGTATAAAAGAGTATGATCAAAGTGTAACTTGCCTTGCTGACAATCTGCAAACTCTAGAGATTCGTAGTAACAAGCTTCACACTCTGGGTAATCTAGCGTAGACAAACAATAGCATACATAAGCAACCACTCAAACGAAACACGAGAAAACTCGAGAAAAGATCCAAATCAAACACGAAACAAGCAACGGCTTAAACTAACAAGAGTCAAAACCTAAAAGCATTATTAACATGTGAATTAGATCTTAACAGAAGGTACATGTGATTAGCTACGATTGGCAAAAAGATTCAACTCAAACAGAGCAACAAAACTCAAGATACAAACGAAACAAGATCGTTTACTAATCTGGACTAATGTCAAATTTTACAGCACCAAAATCATGTTCAAGTTGGTTAACTAGAAAGAGGGCTTCGAGACGAAGATTTAGGCGCTGGTTTCATCTAATTTGGATAAATGAGTAAAAAGGTATACTAGATTGAAGATCAGGGCAGAAATCGCGATAAAAAAATAATCGCGGATAAAACCCTGGAGAAAAAAACTAAAACGAACAAACTAACGAACGAACATTCGCTGTCTGATCCTAACCGGTGAACAACGTTTGTTAAAACGAACGAACGGACGAACGTCTGCTAAATAACTAAACCGAAGAAAAACCGAACCGATCTATTAAAAAAATAGATCTAGGGTTTTAAAAAAACCTGACGGTTTTTACCTAAACCGAAAAAAGACCCGGGCGACTCCGGCGGCTCCGGCGGGACTCCGGCAAGGCGGGGCGCGGGCGTTGGCGGCTTCGGGGCGACGGCGGCCGCGCGGGCGTCGGCGGGAGGCGGCGGGTGGCAGCGGCGGCAAAGCAGCGCGGCGGCGGCACTAGGCGGCAACGGCGGCGGCGGCGCTAGGCGGCGGCTGATGGCCCACAAGTGTAGGGGATCTATCATAGTCCTTTCGATAAGTAAGAGTGTCGAACCCAACGAGGAGCAGAAGGAAATGATAAGCGGTTTTTAGTAAGGTTGAAATTGTAGGTAATAGATAGTTTTGTGATAAGATAAATAGTAATGAGTAACAAGTAAATAAAGTAAATAAAGTGCAGCAAGGTGGCCCAATCCTTTATGTAGCAAAGGATAAGCCTGGACAATTTCTAATAATAAGAAAGGAGCTCCCAAGGACACATGGGAATTATCGTCAAGCTAGTTTTCATCACGTTCATATGATTTGCGTTCGATACTTTGATAATTTGATATGTGGGTGGACCGGTGCTTGGGTACTGCCCTTACTTGGACAAGCATCCCACTTATGATTAACCCCTATTGCAAGCGTCCGCAACTACAAAAGAAGTATTAAGGTAAACCTAACCATAGCATTAAACATATGGATCCAAATCAGCCCCTAACGAAGCAACGCATAAACTAGGGTTTAAGCTTCTGTCATTCTAGCAACCCATCATCTACTTATTACTTCCCTATGCCTTCCTCTAGGCCCAAATAATGGTGAAGTGTCATGTAGTCGACGTTCACATAACACCACTAGAGGAAAAGACAACATACATCTCATCAAAATATCGAACGAATACCAAATTCACATGACTACTAATAGCAAGACTTCACCCATGTCCTCAGGAACAAACGTAACTACTCACAAAGCATATTCATGTTCATAATTAGAGGAGTAATAATATGCATTAAGGATCTGAACATATGATCTTCCACCAAGTAAACCAATTAGCATCAACTACAAGGAGTAATCAACACTACTAGCAACCCACAGGTACCAATTTGTGGTTGTGATACAAGATTGGATACAAGAGATGAACTAGGGTTTTGAGAGGAGATGGTGCTAGTGAAGATGTTGATGGAGATTGAGCCCCTCCCAATGAGAGGATCATTGGTGATGACGTTGGTGATGATTTCCCCCTCCCGGAGGGAAGTGTCCCCGGCAGAACAGCTCCGCCAGAGCCCTAGATTGGTTCCGCCTTGTGGCAGCGGAGTTTCGTCCAGTAAGCTTGCCCACGATTTTTTCCAGGGTAAAAGCTCTCATATAGCAGAAGATGGACACCGAGGGCCCACCAGGGGGCCCAGGAGATAGGGGCGCGCCCAGTAAGGGGGGGGGGCGCCCCCCACCCTCCTGGACAGGGTGTGGGCCCCCTGGTGTATTTCTTTCGCCCAATAATTCTTATTAATTCCAAAAACATGTTTCGTGGAGTTTCAGGATTTTTGGAGCAGTGCAGAATAGGTTTCCAATGTTTGCTCATTTTCCAGCCAGAATTCCAGCTGCCGGCATTCCCCCTCTTCATGGTAAACCTTGTAAAATAAGAGAGAATAGCCATAAGTATTGAGATATAATGTGTAATAACAGCCCATAATGCAATAAATATTGATATAAAAGCATGATGCAAAATGGATGTATCAACTCCCCCAAGCTTAGACCTCGCTTGTCCTCAAGCGGAAGCCGAAATCGAAAAATATGTCAACATGTTTAGAGATAGAGGTGTCGATAAAAATAAAATACAGACATGAGGGCATCATGATCATTCTTATAACAGCAACATATATAGATTTTATCATATGCTTTCCTATGCTCAAGTAACAATCAATTCACAATGTCAAGTATGGTTCAGAAACTTCATTGAGAACTAACAAACTATAATCTCAGTCATTGAAGCAATTGCAATTTATCATAACATCAGAAAGAGTCAATAATAGAGCTTTTCGGCAAGTTCAGATACTCAACTATCTTGTAGTCTTCTATAATTGCTAACACTCATGCAATACTTGTGGTTATGGAGTTTTAGCCGGACACTGAGAAAGATATGGGCTTATTGTGTTGCCTCCCAACGTATTCACCTTTAGGTGATGTCAACAATAATAGCCCGTGCTAACTTACATCCAATTGGATATATATATATATATATATATATGTATGTATATATATATATATATATATATATATATATATATATCATGATCTCTCAAACACAAGGAGCTTGCCAAAGGATAAAATGAAAAAGGGAAAGGTGTAGATCACCTTGACTCAAGCATAAAGTAAAAACATAAAGTAAAAGATAGGCCCTTCGCAGAGGGAAGCAGAGGTTGTCATGTGTGCTTAGGGTTGATGCACAAAATCTTAATGCAAAAGAACGTCACTTTATATTGCCCCTTGTATGTGGACCTTTATTATGCAGTCCGTCGCTTTTATTACTTCCACAACAAGATCGTACAAAGCTTATTTTCTCTGCACTAATAAGTCATACATATTTAGATAGCAATTTTTATAGCTTGCAACATGACAACTTACTTGAAGGATCTTATTCAATCCATAGGTAGGTATGGTGGACTCTCATGGCAAAATTGGGCTTAAGGATGTTTGAAAGCACAAGTAGTATCTCTACTTGGTGCAAGGAATTTGGCTAGCATGAGGGGGAAAGGCAAGATCAACATGTTTGGAAGGTCAATGACAATATACTTTAACTGAGATGTGCGAAAACATAAACCATTATGTTGTCTTCCTTGTCCAACGTCAACTCTTTTAGCATGTCATACTTAATGAGTGCTCCCAATTATAAAAGGTGTACAAGATAATATATTTGTATGTGAACTCCTCTTTCCTTATCACTTCCTATTAATTGCAACAATGACCAAGACTGCGTTTATCAACTCTCAACAACTTTTATGCCTCATACTTTCTATATGTGAAGTCATCACTATCCATAAGATCAATATGAGCCCTTTTATTCTTTCTACTTTCTCAAGATCATAGCAACATAGCAAAGCCCTTGACTCAACACTAATCTTTATTATAGATAGCTCACGGACTCGATTACAAAAAGAGATCACAAAGCAAAACTCAAAACTACTTGATATCAAAACTTCAATCTACTAGATCAAGATACTACTAAAAGGATTGAGCTAAATAAAACAGTAAAGGTAGGATTGTGATGGTGATACGATACCGGGGCACCTCCCCCAAGCTTGGCAGTTGCCAAGGGGAGTGCCCATACCCATGTGATTATGTCCTCAGAGGTGGTGAAGAAGGAGTTGTTGATGATGTAGGCTTGTCGTACGTCTTCCAAGGCATAGGCTCTCCATCATAGAAGGATGATCGAGTCTCCGGGATCCTTAAATCCGCAGCCAAACTCATCCTCTTGAATCTATATTCATACTCATAGTTCTGGTTTTGCAGGTCATAGATCTGGGCTTGTAGGTGCTCGATTTTCTCTTGAAGCTTGAAGATGGTCTCCCCAATGACTTTGGCATCCAGCTTGTGGTTGTTGGTGAACTTCGTGATCATCATCTGGTTGGCATTGAGTCCACGCTCCACCATCCCTTGGCACTTGAAAACTTGCTGCTCCACGGCTTCGAGCTTTGTCTCCACGCTTCTGGTATGCCTTGGTCCCTCCACATCGCGGATGTGCAGCACCCCCTCACGCATCTCAATGGTTTGAGGGTGTTGCAGCACCTCCGCAAGATAGGTGTTGATAACCCTCTCGAAAAACTTGTCCTTGGGAGCGCTTGGAGATGACATGATGCTCTAGATCTAAAACAGAAACAGCTCGAAACGAAAACAGAGGATATTTGCGTGATACGGTGGTCAAAACCTTCGGGATTATATATAATGAATTTTTACCGACCAAAATATGTAATGTGCAAGAAAACGGAGTCCGGGAGGCACATGAGGTGTCCACGAGACAGGGGGCGCGCCCAGTAGGGGTGGGCGCACCCTCCACTCTCGTGGGGGCCTCGTGTCCCTTTTGGACTACTTCTTTCTTCCTAAAATTCATAAATATTCCAAAACTGATAAAAATTGGCATTGGAGTTGTTTTGGAGTCGGTTTACTTACCATACCACATACCTATTCCTTTTCGGAGTCTGGAACATTCTGGAAAGTGTCCCTTATGTATTCCTCCGGGGTTACAGTTTCAATAATATTAGTTTCAACATTGATAGGATTACCTGAAATATTATGTTTAATTCTTTGACCGTTTACCACCCTTGGACTTGTGCCTTCGAAGTTGTTGATTTTTATGGCACCAGAACGATAGACCTCCTCGATAACGTAAGGACCTTCCCATTTAGAGAGAAGTTTTCCTGCAAAAAATCTTAAACAAGAGTTGAATAATAACACATAATCTCCTACGTTAAACTCACGCTTTTGTATCCTCTTATCATGCCAGCGTTTCACTTTTTCTTTAAATAGCTTGGCATTCTCATAGGCTTGGGTTCTGCATTCATCAAGTGAGCTAATATCAAACAACCTCTTCTCACCGGCAAGTTTGAAGTCATAGTTGAGCTCTTTAATAGCCCAGTATGCTTTGTGTTCAAGTTCAAGAGGTAAATGACATGCTTTTCCATAAACCATCTTATATGGAGACATACCCATAGGATTTTTGTATGCAGTTCTATAGGCCCATAATGCATCATCAAGTATCTTGGACCAATTCTTTCTAGATCTATTCACAGTCTTTTGCAAAATTAATTTGAGCTCTCTATTGCTCAACTCTACTTGACCACTAGACCGCGGGTGATAAGGAGATGCGATTCTATGATTAACATCATACTTAGCAAGCATCTTACGGAAAGCACCATGAATAAAATGTGAACCACCATCAGTCATAAGATATCTAGGGACTCCAAACCTCGGAAAAATAACTTCTTTAAGCATTTTAATAGAAGTGTTATGATCAGCACTACTAGTTGGAATAGCTTCTACCCACTTAGTAACGTAATCAACAACAACTAAAATATGTGTATAACCATTGGAGGCAGGAAAAGGTCCCATATAATCAAAGCCCCAAACATCAAATGGTTCAATAACAAGAGAATAATTCATAGGCATTTCTTGACATCTACTAATTTTACCTATTCTTTGACATTCATCACAAGATAAGACAAATTTACGAGCATCTTTGAAGAGAGTAGGCCAATAAAAACCAGATTGTAGTACCTTGTGTGCAGTTCTATCTCCAGCGTGGTGTCCTCCATAGGATTCAGAGTGATACTTGCGTAGGATCTGTACCTGTTCATGCTCAAGCACATAACGTCTAATAACACCATCTACTCCTTCTTTATAAAGGTGTGGGTCATCCCAGAAGTAATGTCTTAAATCATAAAAGAGCTTTTTCTTTTGCTGGTATGTGAAACTAGGAGGTATAAATTTAGCAACAATGTAATTAGCATAATCAGCATACCAAGGAGCAGTACGAGAAGCATTAATGACCACTAATTGTTCATCAGGAAAGCTATCATCAATAGGCAGTGGGTCATCAAGAACATTCTCTAACCTAGACAAGTTGTCTGCAATGAGGTTCTCAGCTCCCTTTATATCAATAATATGTAAATCAAATTCTTGGAGCAGGAGAACCCATCTAATGAGTCTAGGCTTAGCATCTTTCTTTTCCATAAGATATTTAATAGTAGCATGATCAGTGTGAATAGTAACTTTGGAATCAACAATATAAGGTCTAAACTTATCACATGCAAACACAACTGCTAAGAATTCTTTTTCAGTAGTAGCATAATTTCTCTGGGCAGTATCAAGAGTCTTACTAGCATACTGGATAACATTCAATTTCTTATTGACTCTTTGCCCTAGAACAGCACCTACAACATAATCACTAGCATCGCACATAATTTCAAAAGGTAAATTCCAATCAGGTGGCTGAACAATAGGTGCAGTGATCAAAGCTTTCTTAAGTATTTCAAATGCTTCTACACAATCATCATCAAAGACAAAAGGAATATCTTTTTGCAATAAATTAGCTAGAGGCCTGGAGATTTTAGAAAAGTTCTTAATGAACCTCCTATAAAAACCGGCATGACCAAGGAAACTTCTTATACCTTTTATGTCCTTGGGACATGGCATCTTTTCAGTAGCATTAACTTTTGCTTTATCAACTTCAATACCTCTCTCGGAGATATTGTGCCCCAAGACAATGCCTTCGTTAACCATAAAGTAACACTTTTCCCAATTCAGGACGAGACTAGTGCCTTTGTATCTCTGCAAAACTCGATCAAGGTTGCTCAAACAATCATCACAAGAGGATCCATAAATGTAGAAATCATCCATGAATACCTCACAAATCTTTTCACAAAAATCAGAGAATATAGTCATCATGCATCTTTGAAAGGTAGCAGGTGCATTACACAAACCAAAAGGCATACGTCTATAAGCAAAAGTACCAAAAGGGCAAGTAAAAGTAGTCTTAGATTGATCCTTCGCTGACACAGGTATTTGAGAGAAACCGGAATAACCATCTAGAAAGCAGAAATGAGTATGTTTGGATAGCCTTTCTAGCATTTGGTCAATAGAAGGTAAAGGGTAATGATCTTTCTTAGTAGCTTTATTTAACTTACGGAAATCAATTACCATCCTATAACCTGTAATAATTCTTTGCGGGATCAGTTCATCTTTATCATTAGGAACAACGGTAATACCTCCCTTTTTAGGAACACAATGGACAGGGCTTACCCATTCACTATCAGCAAGGATAAATTATACCTGCCTCAAGGAGCTTTAGTATCTCCTTTCTTACCACTTCCTTCATCTTGGGATTTAGTCGTCGTTGAGGATATCTAACTGGTTTGGCATCTTTCTCCACTGTAATTTTGTGTTGGCATAATGTGGGACTAATGCCCTTCAGATCATCCAACGTATATCCAATAGCTGCTCGGTGCTTCTTTAGAGTTTTCAATAATCTTTCTTCTTCTTGCTCTGAAAGGTTAGCACTAATAATAATAGAATATATTTTCTTTTCTGCAAGATAAGCATACTTAAGATTATCAGGTAATGGTTTGAGTTCAAACATGGGATCACCCTTGGGTGGAGGGGGATCCCCAAGAATTTCAACGGGAAGGTTATGTTTCAGCATAGGTCTTGTTTAAGGAACACTTCATCTATTTCCCTTCTTTCCTTCACAAACATATCATTTTCATGGTCTAGCAAATATTGTTCTAACGGATCAGTAGGAGGTACGACAATGGAAGCAAGACCAATAATCTCATCTTTACTAGGTGGTTCCCTATCACGAGGTTGTCTACGAAACTTAGCAAAATTAAACTCATGAGACATACCATCTAGGCCAATGGTGGCAGTATCTTTTTCACAATCAATCTTAGCACTAGCTGCATTCAAGAAGGGTCTACCAAAAATAATGAGACAAAAATCATCTTGTGGGGAACCAAGAACAAGAAAATCAGCAGGGTATTTAACCTTCCCACACAAAACTTCAACATCTCTAACAATCCCAACTGGTTTAATGGTATCCCTATTAGCAAGCTTAATAGTAACATCAATGTCTTCTAATTCAATGGGTGCAATGTCATGCATAATTTCTTGATATAAGGTATAAGGTATTGCACTAGCACTAGCACCCATATCACATAAGCCATGATAACAATGATCTCCAATTTTAACAGAAATAACATGCATGCCTACGACAGGTCTATGTATCTTAGTATTTGGTCTAGCAATATTAGCAGATTCATCACAGAAATAACTAACATGCCCATCTAAATCATCATCCAAGAGATCTTTAACCATACCAATACTAGGTTCAACATTAATTTGCTCAGGAGGTATATAAGTCCTAGTATTACTCTTATGAACAACAGTCGAAGCTTTAGCATGATCCTTTATCCTAACAGGAAAAGGAGGTTTCTCAACATAAGTAGTAGGAACAATAGGATCACTATAGGTGATAGTCTTTTCTTCAACTGTAATAGGTGCAACTACTTTAACTTCAATAGGAGGATTATATTTAAACCACTTCTCTTTAGGGAGATCAACGTGAGTAGTAAAATATTCACAGAAAGAAGCTACTATCTCAGAGTCAAGTCCATACTTAGTGCTAAATCCACGAAAAGCATCGGTATCCATAAAAGATTTAACACAACCGAACTTAGGTGTCATACCTGACTCCTTACCATCGTCAGAACCCCAATCTTCAGAGTTGCGTTTAATTCTTTCCAATAAGTCCCATTTGAAATCAATAGTCTTCAGCATATAAGAACCAGCACAGGAAGTATCAAGCAGGTTGCGATTATTAAGAGAAAGTCGAGCATAAATTTTTTGAATAATCATTTCCCAGGAGAGCTTATGATTGGGGCATGAATATAACATTGACTTAAGCCTCCCCCAAGCTTGAGTGATGCTTTCTCCTTCACGAGTCCAGAAATTATATATGTAATTACGATCACGATGAACAAGATGCATAGGATAGAACTTCTAGTGAAATTCCAACTTCAATCGCTTATAATTCCAAGATCTCGTATCATCACATAGCCTATACCATGTCAATGCATCTCCCTTCAAAGATAAAGGGAAGACCTTCCTTTTGACAACATCATCGAGAATACCTGCAAGCTTAAATAATCCACAAACTTCATCCACAAAGATAAGGTGTAAATCAAGATGCAATGTTCCATCTCCTGCAAATGGATTAGCTAGCAGTTTCTCTATCATACCCGAAGGAATCTCAAAGTAAATATTTCCATAAAGTTCAGTAGGTTCAGGAGAAACTCTTTGCTCTTCTGGTCGGGGTGAAGATACCCCGAACAAGCCCCTCAAAGGATTAGTTTCCATAGTGACAAGTACCAGAAAATTTCAGCACACTATATAAATGTTTCCTTACCAAGTTCCACTCACCAAAAGCGCTACACTCCCCGGCATCAGCGCCAGAAAAGAGTCTTGATGACCCACAAGTATAGGGGATCTATCGTAGTCCTTTCAATAAGTAAGAGTGTTGAACCCAACGAGGAGCAGAAGGAAATGATAAGCGGTTTTCAGTAAGGTTTTCTCTGCAAGGACTGAAATTGTAGGTAATAGATAGTTTTGTGATAAGATAAATAGTAATGAGTAACAAGTAAATAAAGTAAATAAAGTGCAGCAAGGTGGCCTAATCCTTTATGTAGAAAAGGATAAGCCTGGACAATTTCTAATAATTAGAAAGGAGCTCCCGAGGACACATGGGAGTTATCGTCAAGCTAGTTTTCATCACGCTCATATGATTCGCGTTCGGTACTTTGATAATTTGATATGTGGGTGGACCGGTGCTTGGGTACTGCCCTTACTTGGACAAGCATCCCACTTATGATTAACCCCTATTGCAAGCGTCTGCAACTACAAAAGAAGTATTAAGGTAAACCTAACCACAACATTAAACATATGGATCCAAATCAGCCCCTAATGAAGCAACGCATAAACTAGGGTTTAAGCTTCTGTCACTCTATCAACCCATCATCTACATATTACTTTCCTATGCCTTCCTCTAGGCCCAAATAATGGTGAAGTGTCATGTAGTCGACGTTCACATAACACCACTAGAGGAAAAGACAACATACATCTCATCAAAATATCGAACGAATAACAAATTCACATGACTACTAATAGCAAGACTTCACCCATGTCCTCAGGAAAAAACGTAACTACTCACAAAGCGTATTCACGTTCATAATCAGAGGAGTAATAATATGCATTAAGGATCTGAACATATGATCTTCCACTAAGTAAACCAATTAGCATCAACTACAAGGAGTAATCAACACTACTAGCAACCCACAGGTACCAATTTGTGGTTTTGATACAAGATTGGATACAAGAGATGAACTAGGGCTTTGAGAGGAGATGGTGCTGGTGAAGATGTTGATGGATATTGACACCCTCCCGATGAGAGGATCGTTGGTGATGACATTGGTGATGATTCCCCCTCCCGGAGGGAAGTGTCCCCGGCAGAATAGCTCCGCCAGAGCCCTAGATTGGTTCCGCCTTGTGGCGGCGGAGTTTCGTCCCATAAGCTTGCCCACGATTTTTTCTAGGGTAAAAGCTCTCATATAGCAGAAGATGGACACCGGGGGCCCATGAGACAGAGGGCGCGCTCAGTAGGGGGGCGGGCGCCCCCACCCTCCTTGACAGGGTGTGGGCCCCCTGGTGTATTTCTTTCGCCCAATAATTCTTATTAATTCCGAAAACATGTTTCGTGGAGTTTCAGGATTTTTGGAGCAGTGCAGAATAGGTTTCCAATGTTTGCTCCTTTTCCGGCCAGAATTCCAGCTCCCGACAATCCCCCTCTTCATGGTAAACCTTGTAAAATAAGAGAAAATAGCCATAAGTATTGAGATATACTGTGTAATAACAACCCATAATGCAATAAATATTGATATGAAAGCATGATGCAAAATGGATGTATCAGCGACGGCGGCGGCTCCGATGGCAGGGTGCGGCAGCGGGCGATGTGGGGCTTCGGGGCGGCGGCGGCTCCGGTGGCGGGGTGCGGCGGCGGGCAATGTGGGGCTTCGGGGCAGCGGCGGCGACGCTATTTATGGGGGCGGGGGCGGCGCGTGGCTAGGGGAGGGGGCCGGCCCGGAGAGAGTCCGGCTCGGACTCTTCTCGGCGTCCGTGCATGGCACGACGACCGGGAGAGGCGGCGGCACGCAGTGTGGGCCGGCTGGGCTCCGGCCCAGTCAGTCCGGGAAGGATTTTTTTAAAAATAATTTTCGCCCAAACAGAAAAATCTTAATAAATTTAAAAATTCTAAAAATGCCAAAAACAATTTTCACCATCTAAATGAAATATTTAGAACAAAGTGAACATTTTTCTGTCCTAAAAATGCAATTTCTAAAAAAAATGCATATTTTCTAATTCAAATAAAATAGCAAATAAATACCAGAAAAATCATAATTTGATTTTAATATTCTTTCTCCATTATTTCTCTGAATTTGAAGAAGTCATATTATCTTCCCTCATTTATTTTTAATATTGGAAATATTTGGAGAGGAAAATAATAAAACCAAATTGATCTTTTCTTCAAATTTGAAATAAATTCCAATATGAATTTTGTGAAACCTCCAACTCTCTTCGTGGGTCCTTGGGTTGCTTAAGATTTCTAGGATCTCAAACCAATGCAGCAATAAACATATGATGATCTATGTATAACATCCAAATTGAAAATTGGGATGTTACAAACCTACCCCCCTTAAGTTGAATCTCGCCCTCGAGATTCGGGTTGGTCAGCAAAAAGGTTTGGGTGGTCTCTACGAAGGTCTTTCTCTCGCTCCCAGGTGGCTTCCTCCTCGGTATGATGACTCCACTGAACTTTGCAAAACTTGATAACCTTGCTGCGAGTGACTTGGCTCGAAAACTCAAGAATCTTGATTGGCTTCTCCTCATAAGTCAAATAACTGTCTAACTGAATCGCTTCGAGTGTCACTGTATCTTTCAGAGGAATATCGGCCATCTCTGCGTGGCACTTCTTCAACTAGGAAACGTGAAACACATCGTGAACTTCTGACAATCCTTCTGGCAGTTCCAGCTTCTAAGCTACTTCTCCCATACGTTCCAAAACTCGGTATGGTCCCACAAAACATGGTGCTAGCTTTCCCTTAACTCCAAAACGCTTAACTCCTTGAAGTGGAGACACTCGAAGGTAAACTCTTTCTTCGACTTCATAAACTGTCTCCTTGCGTTTAGAATC
Source organism: Triticum timopheevii (assembly GCA_963921465.1). Taxonomy (NCBI): domain Eukaryota; kingdom Viridiplantae; phylum Streptophyta; class Magnoliopsida; order Poales; family Poaceae; genus Triticum; species Triticum timopheevii. The sequence continues at coordinate 380,419,209 of OY997272.1, read as the reverse complement.
CACATAACTCTTCTGCCTGGACTGGGCTACCTTGAGTCTGTCGTCAATCAACTTAACCTTCTCTCCAGAGTCTTTGATTAAATCTAGTCCAAATAACTGTCGATCCCCAACATCATCCCACAATAACGGTGTCCTGCACCTTCTTCCGTACAAGGCTTCGAAAGGGGCCATCTTCAAACTGGCTTGATAACTATTGTTATAAGAACTCTGCATACGGCAAATTGTCGTCCCAACTAGATCCATAATGTAGCGCACAAGCTCTCAACATGTCCTCTAGAATCTGATTGCCTCTCTCGGTCTATCCATCTGTCTGTGGATGAAAGGTTGTACTAAACTCTAGCCTAGTACCCATAGTCTGATGCAACTGATTCCAGAACTTTGTGGTAAACTCGGTTCCCCTATCTGATATAATGGTCCTCGGAACTCCATGCAGACATACGATCCTGGTCATGTATATCTTTGCCAACTTAGCACTCGTATAAGTGGTCTTCACCAGGATGAAATGAGCTACTTTCTTCGAACAATCGACTACAACCCACATAGAGTCATAGCTTGAACGAGTCATGGGCAATCCAGTGATAAAATCCATGCCAAGCTTATCCCACTTCCATTCGGGTATCGGCAATGGTTGTAGCAATCCAGTTGGCTTCTAATGCTCTGCCTTAACTCTCTGACATACATCACAAACTGCTACATACTCGGCAATATCTTTATTCATTCCTGTCCACCAGAATCTTTCCTTCAAATACAGATACATCTTGGTATTTCCTGGGTGAATTGAATATGGCGAATCATGGGCCTCTTGAAGAATCAACTTCCTGATCTCGGGGTCGTTAGGCACATATACGCGATCCTCAAACCATAAAGTATCATGCTCATCCTCACGAAATCATTTAGCCTTTCCTTTGCTCATCCTTTCCTTTATCTCTGCAATCTCCTTGTCAGTCTTCTGGCTTCTCCGATCTTACTCATCAAAGTGGACTGAATTTCCAATGCTGCTACATAACCTCTCGGAACTATTTCCAAACATAGCTCGCGAAGAGCCTCTGCTAACTCCTTGGGTAATCCTCCGGTCATGAGCTATTGACAGAACTCTTGCGGCTCAACGCATCTGCTACTACATTGGCCTTTCCTGGATGATAGTGCAGTTTCATATCATAGTCCTTAATGAGCTACAACCATCTCCTCTGCCTGAGGTTCAACTCCTTCTGCGTGAAGATATATTTCAAACTCTTATGATCCGTGTATACCTCAGAGTGGTTTCTGATTAGAAAATGTCTCCATGTCTTCAACGCATGCACTACGGCTGCTAACTCCAAATCATGTGTAGCATAATTCAGCTCATGGGGTTTAAGCTATTGTGAGGCATATGAAACAACTCTTCCTTCCTACATAAGCACTGCTCCAAGTCCTCGACGTGAAGCGTCACAATACACTTGATAATCCTTCCGTTGATCTGGAAGAATCAGCACTAGGGTTGTAAGCAAACGTTTCTTCAACTCCTGAAAATTGGCTTCACACTCCTCAGTCCATTTAAACTTGGTGTCCTTATTCAACAACTCCGTCATGGGCTTTGCAATCCTAGAGAAATTCTCAATGAACCTCCGATAATATCCTGCGAGTCCGAGAAAACTCCTGATCTCTCCAACTGATGTGGGTGCCACCCATTTTGTCACAGAAATAACCTTGGTAGGGTCTACTGCTATTCCTTCTCCGGATATAACATGTTCGAGAAATCCAACTTCCTTTAACCAAAACTCACACTTGCTGAACTTGGCATACAATTGATGTTCTCCGAGCTTCTCAAGAACCAAACGCAAATGCTCATTATACTCCTCTTCGTTCTTCGAGTAGACCAATATATCATCAATGAACACCATGACGAACTTATCCAAAAACTCCATAAACACCTTGTTCATCATGTTCATGAAATAAGCAGGCGCGTTAGTCAGACCAAATGACATAACGGTATACTCATATAGCCTGTACCTTGTGGTAAAAGTTGTCTTCGGTATATCCTGCTTTCGAATCTTTAACTGGTGATAACCTGATCGTAGATCTATTTTAGAGAAAACTTTAGCTCCTTGCAACTGTTCAAACAAATCATTGATCATCGTCAGAGGGTATTTGTTCTTGATCATCACTTCATTCAATGCACGATAATCAACAACCATCCTTAATGATCCATCCTTCTTCTCCACTAGAAGCACTGGGGCTCCCCAAGGTGATGAACTTGGTCGAATGTAACCTTTATCTAGTAACTCCTTAATGTGCTTCTTGATTTCCTCCAAATACTTTGCGGGCATCCGATACGGCCTCTTTGATATTGGCCCGGTGCCTAGCAATAGCTCAATCAAAAACTCAATGTCTCGATCCGGCGGCATGCTTGGCAATTCTTCCGAAAATACGTCGGGGTAATCCTTCACCACTGGTACTTCCTCCTGTACAACTCTTGATAAGGGATTCACTTGAGTCCTCTTCGGCACATGTCGGGATACGTACTTGATCCTTCTTCCTTCTGGGGTAGTAAGGAATATCGACTTACTAGCACAATCAATGTTCCCTCCATACTTTGATAACCAATCCATGCCTAATATTATATCCAATCCTTGTGACTCCAAAACTATTAGGTCCGAGGGAAACACATAGTTACCAATCCTCAAGGGTAATCGATCACACCATAGGCTGGCCATATACTCTGCTCCTGGCAAACTTACTAACATGGGTGACCTAAGGGCTTGGGTTGGCAGGTAATACTTATCCACAAATCCCCTTGATATGTATGAATGCGGTGCACTAGTATCAAAAAGAACAAGTGAGTAAATGCATTAATCAAAAACTTACCGACAACTATGTTGGGTTGATCCTCAATCTCCTCCATGCTGATGTGGTTCACCTGACCTTTGGTGAAGGGGTTGGGCTTCTTGGCGGAACTTCCATTGCCATTTCCATTCTTCGCTTCAGGGCATTCAGGGGCATAATGTCCAGTCTTCTGGCACTTGAAACAGGTAATGTGGCTCAGATCCCTCTTGGCTGGTGTTGAAGGGTTGGAACGGTTCTGGCTGCCGCTTCCTCCATTCCCATTACCATTCCTGGTGCCATTATGGTTGTGCGAGCTTGCTCCATTGTGCGTGTGTCCTCCATGGTTATGACCTCCATGGTTGTGGGTATGTCCTCCCGAGTACGGGGAATAGCGGGGCTTCTGCTGAGCTCCTGAAGTGTACCTCCCCTGTCCATACTTCCTCTTGTGATTGTCAATTTGTTGCTGCTTGCCTTCAATCATAAGAGCCCTGTCTACCAACTCCTGGTAGTTGTTGAATGTTGCCACCATCAACTGCATGCTGAGCTCATCATTCAGTCTTTCCAGAAACTTCTCCTGCTTAGCAGCATCAGTAGCTACGTCATCAGGGGCATAGCATGCTAACTTACTAAACTCATCCACATACTGGCCCACTGTACGTCCTGCTTGGCGCATGTTGCGAAACTTACGCTTCTTCATGCTCATAGCTCCAGCTGAAACATGGGCAGTGCAGAAAGCCTACTGAAACTGATCCCACATAACAGTGTCAATGGGGTAAGTGGCTGTGAAATTCTCCCACCATGATGCTGCGGGTCCATCAAGCTGATGTGTGGTAAAACGCACTCTCTCCGCATATGTGCATCCTGTAGTGGTCAGCTCTCTTCCAATCTTGCGGAGCCAATCATCTGCAACAATCGGCTCGGTGCTACTACAGAACACCGGCGGATTCAACCTTAGGAAATGGGCTAGGTGATCAACAGGGGGTGGTGGTGGTGGGTTGTTGTTGTTGTTGTTGTTGCCTTGGTTCTGATTCTGGACTAAAAGTTGCATCAAAGTATTCTGCTGCTGGATCAACTAAGTGAGCTTCGGTGGGAAGGAAAATCCATTGTCACATCTCGGAGGCATTTGATGGGTTTAGAGAAGGTGAGAAAACAGAATAGAATAGGGGTTTATGAGAGATTCACTACCCATAATGCTCATGTGACAAACACAATCAATTTCACTTCAATCAATAGCACACAAGATTACAAAAGCAGTCTAACCTATAACTACTAACTCGATCGTTGCAACTACTTGGAGGGAAAATACTACTAATTACAATGGTGGTCATCTAGAAATTTTCATCAGAAGAAGACTCCATAATATCTGCTCCAACTTCATCAACATAGTCATCATCGCTATCCGGGTTGGAGTCGGTGTCGTCGAGGATGATGTAGTCCCCTGGCTGGTTGTCCTTCTTTGGCGCGGGGTCTCCCATGAATACTCCTAGATTGCTTGTCAGGTCGTCATTCTTTTCCACCAAAACAGCAATTTCCTCCTTGTATCCATCGCGCATAGACTAGATCTCCTCTTCCAGCTTGTTGTTTCTCCTGTCGACGAATATGATCTCCCATCTCTTGAATGTAAGATGCAATTGATCCATCTCTCCTGGTATGAATCATCTCCCACTTGTCATATCGGCAGCCACATATCTGGTAGAAGGTATTCTCCAGCTCCTTGTGATACACCTCACATATGCGTCCAAAGGTGATATGTGCAGCCATGCTCTTTCCAATACTCCATCTTGGTGTATCCAGGTAGAAATCAATAGCCTCCGTTGTTGGCGCAAAGGTCCTCACAGGAATCCAGACTTTGATCTTCCAGCGCTCCTCTTCCGGTACAGATGTAGAGAAAGTCCCCGTGAAGCTTGGCAATCCGATGTTCAGATACTTAGTGACTTCCTTCAAGTGCTTTCTGAAAGGGGTGTCGTCATCCGGCTGAGTGAACTTTTTCCTAGGATCCGCCATCTATAGAGTAGAAAGAGAGGAGAATTAGAGATGAGTAAAGAAGAGAAATTCCGTGGCTCATTCTAGTGGTCGCGTCCTACAGTCAGCGTGTGCTCTGATACCATCTTGTAGCGACCAGACCTCAAGCGGTCAAGTCTTTGTGCATCAGTGTCATCCCTGGATCGGTAATTGACACGCACACTACTCGAGGATTTATAACTGAGTTTCAATCACATACTTATTACATCGGGTCCTCATAAAGAGTATTATTAAATAAATAAATCATGCCTGAAGGCCATCTAAACTAGATAACAGCGGAAGGCTTCGAAGGTAAATGAGTCCATCAACTCCAACGGCATAGCTGAGTGCAAAACAACGACCTATCGCACCTTATTCGTCGTATGAGTAGTCTGCAACATAAGATGTTGCAGCCCAAAATGGGTCAGCACATGGAATATGCTAGCATAGTTACACTGTAAAGCAATGATAATGCAAGAACTATATCTACATGCAATATTTGGCTGGTGGAGGCTGTAAATTTCATGGTTTTGCATAAAGCTAGTTTTTCCCTACAACAAAGGAATAAATTTATTTAACTACTCCCATGTTGCCCATTATTTGAGAAGGTTCCTCCAACTCAAATCCCAATTAAAAGTATCATCATTAACCCAACATCATAATTAATTAGAGAAACATGATGAGATCACATCAATAGATTCAAGTACTAGATACTCAAGATGTCCATAACCGGGGACACGGCTAACCATGATTAGTTTATACACTCTACAGAGGTTTGTGCACTTTTCCCCACAAGACTCGACCGCATCCATGATCGGATGATCGAGACATAGCCTTTCTGAAGCATTAACTCTCTACTCCAGGTAGACAGTAGCACCTACAACCCTCTACATCTGCTAGTCTACCTCTTCAAGAGCTCACACAACTTACTCAACTATGCCAGAGCCCATAATGGCTTGTGGCTACACACGGAAGTTTCTAGCATGAATAATCTTATGACCCCTTTGAGCCTGGGTGGCATTCCATAGGATAATCACATGGGTACTCTGGGATTTCCAAAACAGACAACACTAGGTACTCTAGGTGCCTCAACCAATCCACCCAGATTTGTACTAAAGTTGCCACCTTAATGTTATCCAATTAAAATAACTCTCAAACTTCCATGTGTGAATCACGATCCAATCCCTGTCTATGAGCATGGCTAAGCAATAAATAGCATACATATATTCCCGGGGTGATCAAAAGGTATTAGGTTCCTACCTCAAACACTACAACCAAAACCACATGTTCCCAATCCTACCAATGCAAATATTTGAGGAGCAGAACTAATGCATAGTAAAACTATGTATAAAAGATTATGATCAAAGTGTAACCTGCCTTGCTGACAATCTGCAAACTCTAGAGATTCGTAGTAAAAAGCTTCACACTTCGGGTAATCTAGCATAGAAAAACCATAGCATACATAAGCAATCACTCAAACGAAACACAAGAAAACTCAAGAAAAGATCCAAATCAAACATGAAACAAGAAACGGCTTAAACTAACAAGAGTCAAAACCTAACAGCATTATTAACATGTGAATTAGATCTTAACAGAAGGTACATGTGATTAGCTACGATTGGCAAAATGATTCAAGTCAAACGGAGCAACGAAACTCAAGATACAAACGAAACAAGTTCGTTTACTAACCTGGACTAAAGTCAAATTTTACAGTACCAAAATCATGTTCAAGTTGGTTAACTAGAAAGAGGGCTTTGAGATGAAGATTTAGGTGCTAGTTTCATCTAATTTGGATAAGCAAGTAAAAAGTTATACTAGATTGAAGATCAGAGCAGAAATCGCGATACAAAAATAATCGCGGATAAAACCCTGGAGAAAAAAACTAAAAAAAACAGACTAACGAACGAACATTTGCTGTCTGATCCTAACCGGCGAACAACGTTCGTTAAAACGAACAAACGTCCGCAAAATAACTAAACCGAAGAAAAACCGAACTGATCTATTAATAAATAGACCTAAGGGTTTTGAAAAAACCCGGACGGTTTTTACCTAAACCGGAAAAAAGACCGGGGCGACTCCGGCGGCTCCGGCGGGACTCTGGCGAGGCGGGGTGTGGACATCGGCGGCTCCGGGGTGATGGATGGCGGCGACGGGAGGCGGCGGGTGGCAGCGGCGGCAAAGCAGCGCCGCGGCGGCGGCACTAGGCGGTGACGGTGGCGGCTCCTGTCGGTGTACTAGAGTAGGGGTACCCTAGTATCCCGAACTTGTGCACGGGCAGTCGCAGCACCCCGCGACAAGGCTTGCCGGGCGACCGCCAAGGTCCTCCGTGGTTCCTTTGGAGCCATTCAAGAACAAAGTAAAAAGACAAGGAGATAAGGCCCCGGCAAGAGGAGCTTGTCGGGAAGGCCAACCAAGGCATCTCAAGGAACTTGCCGCGACGCGCCACACGTCCCGTCGAGGCCCGGTGAGCGACAAGCTTCCGGGCGCGACAAGACGACAACCGCGGCAAGCTACCACTCTGTACCCACACTCCAGCACATCCACCAACGTGTCGCCCTGGGGCCTTTCCAGGCGCGCGTGGCAAGAGGCTGTGCAGCCAACGGTGCGAGGTGGCAAGCGACGCTGAAAATATTGCCATCATGGCGAGCGGTGGCGCCCCTAACGGTCCCTTTTTGCACTGTTTGGGCGACGCAGGCGGGCATTTAATGTCTTTGTCCCCTGCCGTCAGGGTTAGGTAGGATACACTGTACAAGTAGTTGTACCAACCGTAACACCTTTTCCATTTTTACCCTTGCCTATGTTGCTACCTGTCGGTGACCCCTTGAGCATATAAAAGGAGGCCCATGCGCAACGTAGAGGGGGGGTTCGAGGCCAGAAAACACTCACGCCCGGTCTCGTTAGCAGCTAGTGTGCACTGTAGCACTCAGCGCTCCCGAGCAAGAACTCAATACACTCAGACATGCAGCAGTAGGAGTATTATCTCTCCGGAGAGCTCCGAAGCTGGGTAAACTGCTCATGTGTTTCGCCTCAATCTACTCTTTGTGCGATCTCCGCCCCCCGCCGAACCGAAAGGGGCTCGGTCCGCCGGCCCCATAGGTGTTCGTGGATCAATTCTCCCACGACATCTTTGGCGCGCCAGGTAGGGGGCGTCGAGGTTGTGTGAACCTGATCCGACATTCACACGAGCTAGATCTTCATCTTCTTCATCGACATGCCACCGAAGAAGAAGGCTTCGGAGGTGGCTGCTCCGTCCACGTCGATCCCACCACCACCGGAGCAAGCGGGTGGTGGGGTAGACGCCGGCGGAAAAACGGGCGTCGACGAGGGAGCCCACGGTGCTGCCAGTTCCAAGGACAAGGCTGCGCAGACCTCGGCGTCCGTACATGCACCGCGCCCATCCCAGGAGGCGCGGGACCGACAGCGTCATGGTACTCGCGGTACCATACGCTCGTTGGACCAAGATCGAGCTGGTGGATCTCGGGGTGCTCAAGACCAGCATGCACGCCAACATGCTGGCACGAGCAAGACACAGTCGCCCGGACGGGATACTGCTCCTTCTAACATAGTTAGAAGTCCGAGCATATCTCGCTCCTCGCACCGTTCGCCACTGCCACCCACCACTCCAGCAGAAGCTTTAGTGCGAGCTCAACTGCTCCTGGATTACCCTCCAACGGCGGACAAGATCGACGAATGGAGGGCGACCATTCAGAGTCTCATCAGCTTCGCCAACGGCTAAACCCCACGGCAGCTGAGTACATCGCAGCCGTGGCAAGATTGCCAGGCGCGAGCCGATGGCGACAAAACCGGTGGGGGCGCAACCACTGTGCACTCCCTGCCCCTAAGGCCAAGATCGCCGACTCGCCGGATCCACCTCGACAGCGACTCCACTGCATCATCAGATCCACGAGCTCATCGCGAGCAGCGCCAAGTTCTTCACGAACGACAGCAAGAAGACGCTCGTACTCGCATCGAGCGCTGAAGAGAAGCGCGGCGTCAATCGGACCAGCGCGCTGGGCCCTCTGTCCACATGCATGCGCCAGGGGAACCAGGCGACTTGCCGTACGCGGTAGGTTTCCCTGTGTTCACTCGTGAGCTGCGGCAAGTCCAGTGGCCCAGCACAAAGAACTTCAAGTCAGACATACCAAAGAAGTACGACGGCAAGTCACATCCGTCGGAGTTCCTCAGCATCTAAACCATCACGGTGCAGGCTGCCGGGGGGCGGGACGACAAGATCCTTGCCAACTACTTCCCGCTGGTGCTCAAGCCCAATGTCAGGTCCTGGCTCATGCACTTGCCGGACAACTCCATATCCTCCTGGGCAGATCTATGCCATCAGTTTGTCGGCGCCTTTACAGGCGGCCACAAACCTCATGGCCAAGAGAGCGACCTTCATCTGCTCGCCTGGAAAGAAGGAGAGCCCCTACGGAAGTACATTCAGAGATTCAGCCGTGTACAGCACAACATCCCAGATGTCCACCCTGCCGCGGTCATCAGCGCGTTCCATCAGAACGTGCGTAACCGCAGGATGCGGGAGGAGATGGCAATGTGCAAGATCAGAGACGTCAGTGAGCTATATGCCCTGGCCGACAAGTGTGCACGTGCTGAGGAAGGGAGGAAACTCCCCGGAGAGAATACAGGAGCAGGAGGGTCTGACAGCGAGTATGCCGCCCCGACAAAGAAAAACCAGCGGCCGGAACAACAGGAAGAAGAAAGGCAAAGAGGTGCTAGTCGTTGAGCAGTCCGGCAACGAAGGTGGCGCCAAGAACACTGTGGCAGCCGCCGACAAGCAGGACGGCACCGACAAGCAGTACTGCAAGGTCCACCGCACCAAGGGCCATGACCTCCAGAGCTGCAAGAAGGTCGAGCAGCTTATCGAACAGCAAAAGGCTGAATACGAGCGACGCGACAAGGAGAGGGCCCAAGAAGGTACTGGAGGATCCGGCAAGAAACGTCCCGGCCGAGGAGGACGCCGCGGCAAGGCCAAGCAGCGGCAAGGAGACAGACCTCCCCGCGGCCGCGACAAGGATGAAGATGATGACGACGATGAAGATATGGATGATGACGAGACCGGTGAGCAGGAGTTCCAGAAAGCCACAGAGGTCTTGTGCGTTGACGGCGGTGCTTCTCTGCATACTTCACACCGCCAGCTCAAGCAGTGGGTGCGGGAAGTCAATGCGGCAGAACCACCCGTCGAGTCACGCAAGCCTCTGGAATGGTCCAGCACGCCTATCATCTTTGATATTGAGGACCACCCTGATCGCATAACTGCGGTCGGGTGCTTGCCGATGTTGGTTTCACCAACTATCCGCAACCTCAAGGTCACTAAGATGCTAGTTGACGGCAGGGCAGGCTTGAACCTGATCTCCTCCGCGGTACTCCAGAAACTCCAGATCCTTGACAGCGAGCTCGAAGAGACCGGCACATTCCAAGGAATCAATCCGGGAAGGAGCAAGCCAAAGGGAAAGATCACGTTGCCGGTGACATTTGGTAGCGAGTTGAACTTCAGGACTGAGAAGGTCACTTTTGACGTTGCTGATTTCCATTGCCTTACAATGGGATACTCGGCCGTCCAGCGCTCGCCAAATTCATGGCAGCCTCTCACTATGCATACAACGTGCTGAAGATGCCAGGCCCGATAAGTGTCATCTCTGTCCCTGGCGACAAGAAGGATGCTCTTATCTGCGCCGACAAGATCTACCGAGAAGTAGCAGCCGCAACAGATTGCAAGTCACTTGCCATTGAAGCTCCCGGGGGGAAGAAGAAGACCAAGTCCGGCAAGAGTTCTGATGCCCACTCCGGCAAGCGCACCTCTTTGGAGTGCTGCGCTACCGCCGAGGACGCACCATCGAGCTCCACCGGCAAGCATAAGAAGGCAATGGCAGCTCCACCAGAGACCAAGAAGGTGTCCGCCAAGGAGGACGGCACTAGTGGTACCTTCACCATCAGTGCCACTCTCGACCCTAAATAGGAAAGCGCGCTTGTTGCTTTCCTGCGGGCGAACGTCGACGTGTTTGCGTGGCAACCGTCTGACATCCCCGGTGTTCCCAGGAAAGTAATCGAGCACCATCTTGCTATCTATCCTCATGCGCGGCCCGTCAAGCAGAAGGTCAGGAAACAAGCAGTGGAGCGCCAAGAATTCATCGCAGAAGAAATCAAGAACTTGGAAGCAGCAGGCCTTGTCAGAGGAGTGCTCCATCCTACGTGGTTGGCCAATCCTGTAGTCGTGCGTAAGGCAAACGGGAAATGGAGGCTTTGTATCAACTTTACCGATGTCAATAAAGCTTGTCCCAAGGACCCATTTCCCTTGCCGCGCATTGACCAGATTGTTGACTCCACGGCCGGATGTGACTTGCTTTCATTTCTTGACGCATATTCAGGATACCATCAGATCTTCATGGCAGAAGAGGATGAGGAGAAGACCGCATTCATCACTCCATGTGGCACATACTGTTTCATACGGATGCCTTTCGGTTTAAAGAATGCTGGTTCAACATTTGCAAGGGTAGTCCATGACGCCTTTGAGCCACAAATGCACAGAAATGTGGAAGCCTACATGGATGACATAGTGTTCAAGAGCAAGGACAAGGCAACTCTGATTCAAGATTTAGACGAAACCTTTGCAAATCTGCGCAAGATCAACCTCAAGCTTAACCCCGAGAAGTGCGTGTTCAGAGTCCCCTCCGGCAAGCTTCTCGGGTTCTTCGTGTCTCATCGGGGAATTGAAGCCAATCCCGACAAGATCAAGGCCATTGACCAGATTGAAGCACCAAAGCGCGTCAAGGATGTACGAGGACTTGCCGGTTGCATGGCTGCTCTCAGCAGGTTTATCTCTAAGTCTGTTGAGCGTGCCCTGCCGTTTTTCAAAATATTGAAAAAGGCAGGTCCAATGAAATGGACTCCGGAAGCGGAGGCTGCGCTGCAGGACTTAAAGAGATACCTGTCCTCCACTCCAACACTTGTCGCACCTAAGCCACAAGAAAAGTTGTTGCTGTATATAGCGGCAACCAATCAAGTGGTTAGTGTTGTGTTAGTAGCGGAGAGGGAGGCGGATGATGATCCAGCAACCACGGCAGATGCATCCAGCGACAAGTAGGGAACTTCACCGACAAGCTCTGGTCCCGACAAAGATGGATCTGCGCAGACGCATGAAGAGATACAGAAGAGAATGGTGCAGCGCCCAGTTTACTTTGTCAGTTACCTTCTGCAGGGGGCTAGGTCAAGGTATTCTGGTGTGCAGAAATTGCTTTTCGGCCTTCTCATGGCCTCGAGAAAGCTGCGCCATTACTTCCAAGCACATGAGATCACAGTTGTCACTCATTTTCTGCTGAAGAGGATACTGCAGAATCCAGAAGCAACAGGAAGGATTGTCGAGTGGGCACTGGAACTGCCAAGCTTTGGCCTCAAGTTTGAGAGCACTTCAACTATCCAAAGCAGAGCATTGGCAGAATTCATAGCAGAATGGACGCCAACACCAGATGAAGCAATTCCAGAAACGAGCATCCCCGTCAAGGAAGCAAACAAAGAATGGCTGATGTACTTTTATGGTGCCTTTTCGCTGCAAGGCGCCGGTGCGGGCATGCTGCTTGTTGCACCCACCGGAGAGCACCTCAAGTACGTAGTCCAGATGCACTTTCCCAAGGAGCAAGCAACAAACAATATCGCAGAGTATGAAGGTTTGCTTGCCGGTCTCAGGATCGCAGTAGACCTTGGGATCAAGAAGCTCATTTTCAGGGGTGACTCGCAGCTTGTCGTCCGCCAAGTGAACAAGAATTATCAGAGTCCGTTGATGGAAGCTTATGTTGATGAAGTGAGAAAGTTAGAAGAGCACTTTGACGGCCTACAGATGGAACATGTTCCAAGAGCTTAGAACGACATTGCCGATGGCCTGTCAAAGTGCGCTGCACTTAAGTTACCTGTGGAACCAGGGATCTTCGTGCTCAAACTGACTTAACCGTCTGTAACACCATCAATTGGACAGAGCAAGAAGAGGAAGTTGATTTCTGGTGACTATTTTCCGGCAGAGCTCCCTGAAGCCGCTGCCAAGAAGGTCCCCAAGGTCAACACCAAGAGTGCTGAGGAGCAGTCTGCCCCGGCAAGCCCTAGGGTTTGTTCCGTTGAAGCAGACGCTCCCGACAAGTTTTGCTCCGGCAAGCTTGCCGGGGAACGTCAAGCTCCGGCTGAGCCGCAGGTTCTCGCCGTAGAAGCGGATGTTCCCGCAGCAGCATATGTGCCTTTAGTCCTTGTTGTCGAGCCGCAAGCTCCAGCATGGGCACAGCATATTGTCCGTTTCCTTCAGACAGGAGAACTTCCCGAAGAGCAAGAAGAAGCAGAAAGAGTAGCCCGGCAGTCAAGTATGTACCAATTTGTCGATAACACACTGTACAGAAGAAGACTCAACGGTGTGAAATTGAAGTGTATTCACCGGGAAGATGGACAAAAGCTGTTGGCAGAGATACATGGAGGCATATGTGGTCACCACATTGGCGCAAGAGCACTTGCCGGCAAAGCCTTCCGGCAAGGTTTCTTTTGGCCGACAGCCCTCCAGGATGCAACTGCACAAGTAACCAAGTGTGAAGCATGCCAGTTCCATTCCAAGCAGATACACCAGCCAGCTCAACCTCTCCAGACGATCCCTTTATCCTGGCCATTTTCGGTCTGGGGGATCGACATCCTCGGCCCCTTTCCCCGAGCTGTCGGGGGCTTTGAGTACTTGTACATTGCAATCGACAAGTTCACAAAGTGGCCGGAAGTGGAAGCAGTGAGGAAGGTGACAGCACAGTCAGCAGTCAAGTTCTTCAGGTCGATTGTTTGCCGCTTCGGGATCCCTAACAGGATCATCACCGACAACGGCACGCAATTCACGAGCCGCACCTTCATGCAGTACGTCCAAGATCTTGGCGCCAAGGTCTTCTTCGCTTCTGTTGCTCACCCGAGAAGCAACAGTCAAGCGGAGAGGGCAAATGCTGAAGTGCTGCGCGGACTCAAGAACAGGACCTTTGACAGGCTGCGCAAGTGCGGAAAGAACTGGATTGAGGAGCTGCCGGTGGTTCTTTGGTCGATCAGGACGACGCCAAATCGAGCCACTAGCCAGACACCTTTCGCTCTAGTCTATGGAGCAGAGGCAGTTCTCCCCATGGAACTCGTATACGGGTCACCTCGAGTGCTCGCTTATGATGAGCTCGAGCAAGAGCAGCTGCGACAAGATGACGCGTTTCTCCTTGAGGAGGACCGTCTTCAGGCTACTGTACGAGCTGCTCGATACCATCAAGCTTTGCGCCGCTACCATAGCCGCAAAGTTAATGCCAGAAGTCTCGAGGAAGGCGACCTTGTTCTTCGGCGCGTTCAGTCCGCCAAGAATTTCAACAAGTTGACGCCAAAGTGGGAAGGCCCTTACCGGGTGAAACGAGTCACTAGGCCTAGCGCTGTCCGCCTTGAGACCGAAGATGGCACTCCGGTGAGCAACTCCTGGAATATTGAGCATCTTTGTAAGTTTTACCCGTAAGGCGCGGTTGTCAGAACCTGTTTCGGCAACCACCTTTTGTACAAGTCTTGCTGCTATTGCATGTAATCCTTTGTACAAAGCCGAGCGCAGACCCCGTGCATAAGTAAAGCTCATGTGCTCCGCATATCTTGTCAATTTCATGCTTTCTATTTTTTGCATGTGTTATCTGACACTTTGTGCAGCACCTACCCCCGGTAAGCAATAACGAGCCGTAAGGCTCCATATCTTTATTTTCTCTTCTTTCTCTTTCTCAAAGAAAGGAAGGTTCCCACGCCCACAAGTTTGCCGGGGGGAAAGGAGAAGATAATGATGTGGACCAGACATCGTTCAAGAAAGTTTCGCCTTACCGGGACACAAACGACAGAAAAGCTAAGTTGCCAAAGTTTGAGCAATCAGTTTTAAAAATTTTAAGTTATCTTCCTCGAACGACCGTGCTTTGTATGGAAAACCTGTGCGCGGAGGAACCAACTCGTAGCTAGTTGCGCCCTTACTTTGTTTCGAGTCCGCTCAACAACTTAAGTGAGATGCGACTAGTTGCGACAAGGTTTCTTGTCGGTTGCGGCACCGCCAGCAGGCTGTTGATGTTCCGCACTCAGCGCTCGCGGCTAAGGTGCCTGCACCGGCATGTTCCCTAAAAGCGTAGGGCAAAAACATACAAAGGAAGGAATCAAGTAAAGGAAATAACATAGCAATCGATACCCAAAATAAAGTTATATTACAAGATAGCTTGTTGCAGCTCTAATAGATTGTTCTCGTAACATGACCAGCAGCGACAAGAAAAGGAGAAAACGGGCGGCCTAATCTACGCGATCGCCCTCAACCCTCTTGATCTCGCTCACCTTGTCCACAATGGGTGCGACAAGGGTCTTGAGTGCTTCCAGATCAGCATCCGGCGGCAGCTTCTTGAGGACATTGGTGAGGCTGAGGCCCGGGTTGCGGAAGGCCACCTTCACCAACACCTTTTGAAGAACTCCCGCGCAGATCGTGCGTGACTCGTCGGCCAGCTGCTTTGGGATCCTTTCCTAGAGTCGCTGGAGGGCCGTCGCCACGCCTTTGAAGAACAAAGTGAGCTTGGCGCTGGGTTGGAGGTTCTCATCGGAGGAATACCCGAAATCCTCCATCCCCAGCTGCGCCAGCTCTCTATCGATGGATGCGGAAACATCCACGAGACCCTCCGTCCAGTGCTCCACATTCTCCCTGAAAGTGTTCTGGGTGGCAGCAGCACTCGCCAGCAGCGCCTCGTCGGCCTTGATCTGCTTCTTCAAGGCCGCCTCCTGCTCCCTGGCACCGTCCAGCATCTTGGTCAAAGTAGCCAGCTTCAACTCAAGATCTGCGTTGGAATCCTTGGCGGCGCTAAGCTCCTTGCCCTTCTCGACGAGACTAGCCTGCAGCTCACCAAGGGTGTAGGCATCCTTCTCGCGCTCGTGCTTGAGCGCGGCAAGCTCTTCACCCCTCGCCTTGAGATCGGCCTCCAGCTGCGCCACCTTCGTCTCCAGCTCCTTCTTGGCGGCCTCGGCAGCTGCGGCAGCATTCTCCGCTTCCTTGAGAGCCCTGCCGAATGTTTACTCGCGCGCAGCAAGCTCCTCCTCGTGGCTGTCAAGATTAACCTTCCGCTGCGCCAACTCGCCTTCCCGCGCAAACAGCTCCTCGGCGGCAAGCCGTTGTTGCTCTTCAGCTTCAGCCTTCTCAAGGAGAAAGGCTTTCCGCGCCTCGACGAGTTGCGCCCGCTCTTCTGCCAGGGACCGGAGAGCCTCCTGGTTGTGACTCCGGAGCTCCTCCGCGTGCTTCTCGATGTCCACTCCCGCCCTCGCGACAAGCGCTTCTCGAGATTCCAGCTTGGCCTGCCGAGCGCGGTAGAGCGACACCAGCTTCCGCAGCAGCTCCTCCTCCTCAGACTCGCCGCTGCTGCTGCTCGGCGCGTCAACCAGCGTCAGCCCAGCGAAGGCGAGCACCTCTCCATCAAAGGTTTCTCCTTCGACCGGCGCCCTGGAGCTTGACGCCCAGGGGAGCTTGATGAAGACGCCATCGCCGGCCTTCAAATAGGCGCCGGGCTGGGGCTCTTCGGAGCCTGACGCTGCGGCAGCGGTGGGAGGATCGGCGGTCGGTATAGCGCCTGACGCTCCTGCGGCCTCGGGGCCGTCAGTGCGATCGCCAGACCCCTCGCCAGCTCCTGCGGCGGCAGCTTTGGCGGCCTCCTCGCCGGCGGGATCCTCAGCGCCAGCTACTTCTTCGGTGGCAGCGGCGTCGTCGGTGTTGCCACGCGCGTTCTCCTCGCCGGCGACCTCGGTTTCCATCGGCTCCGTGACAGGTGGATCTGAAGGCCGGAAGAGGGAGAAAAGTCAAGCAAATATCCAAAAAGAAAAACAGAAGAAGAAGAAACCAAGGGAAGTTTTCAAGCAAGAGGATTACCTGTACTAGGTTCTGCAGTCACGGTCTCCACCACCGGAGGGTCGCTGATGCTGTCCCTTGCCGGAGAACTGTCCATTGCCGGAGACTTCTCCCTTGCCGGAGAATGCTCCCTTGCAGGGGAGCCAACCCTCGGCGGTGTAGTCGAAGCAGATGTCATGCCGGGGGCGGCTTCTGAGCGCTCCTGGTGAGGCTGCTCTGCTCCTACGCAAACCAATAATCAGATGTCAGCAAAGAAAGAGCACCCATGCGCGCCTAACAGCGGGAAGTAAACCATATACTTACGCTGGGGGCTGCGTTGGGGGCTGCTTTGGGGAATGGTTGCCGGGTCCGGCAAGGTGGTCTCGGGCGCACCCCCTGCTGTCGCAGTGGGTTCGTCCTCGATGACAATCACCGGGACCTTGGCTCTCTTCGCCGCTCTCTGGGCCAGCGTCCTGAAAAGGAATGAGTTCAGAGTAAAGCAAATCAGATACAAGACAAAACAGTAAGAATTGAAGAACTACAAGTACAGCAAAGAATCTTACTCTTCTTCTTCCTCGTCGGAGCTGAGCGCGGAGAGGTCGAAGTCCGGCCCACCTTCGGCGCGACGAGGCGGAGGAGTGGGTTCCCTTGACCGCTTGGCGGGGGCAGCAACAGGAGCAGAAGCGGCGGTCCGGGAGGACCCCGCTCCAGTTGCCGCAGCGGCATGAGGCGCTCCCGCGGCAACAGTGCTTGCCACGGTGGAGCGTGTCGCACGGTGCGGCGGCCGTTGACTCGTCTGCCGCACCGCTACGTCCCCGGCCTTGCAGAGACGCCTTCTTGGTGGAGCTGGGGGCTCTGCTTGCGGCGGGCTGTCTGAAGACGAGGAGGAAGAGGAGTCGGTCTTCGACGAGCCGCTCGCACCCTCGGCGGGCTTGCTCGACTCAGCTTCAGGCTCGGCAAGCTCTCCCTCGCCGGCAAACTCCTCTCGCTCGGCAAGGCTTGCCGCCTCTGCTGCCTCTGCCTCCTCCACAGTGAATCCAAACTCGCTCGCGGCAGCGGCTGCCGCCGCCTCTTCCGCCCTAGTGGCGATGCGCTGCATCTCCGCATCGGTGGTGTCGCGGGTGAGGCTTTTCTGCTCATCAGAGCGGAGCAGCACTTCTACCAAGCCGTCAAAGAACTCCTGCACGACGTCGTCTGTAGGCTCTTGCCAAGTTGGGACAATTCCATGCGAATCGCACAGCGGCATCATTGCACGGATGCGGTCGAGCGAGGAATTGTTGCACAGCGGAACGACACCCTTCGGCAACCTGAACCATTCGGGATGTTGAGGGTCGTGCTTGAACAATTCCTTGAGCATCGCGTCCAGTTCCAGGACAGCGAAGTTGAAGTTGAGGCCCGGCGCAGCCTCATGATGTCCGCCGCACCCCCGAACTCCCAGGCGGGTCTCCTCCTCTCCTACAAGGGGGCGATGCGGCGGCGAAGGAAATCTGCGCCAACGGCGCCTACAGTAAGCCCGGCAAGCCTGAGGCGTAGGATCGGGTGATGGCAATCTTCAGCCTATCATCTTCCGGGGCCACGCTGCTCCAATCGTTGCCGCGCGCTACTGGGGCTTGGCGCTGGGCGGTAAATGGCTGCGGGTTCTCCTCGACAATCCAGCACCAGTCTGCTCTCCATTCCTCCCACATGCCGCGGAGCTCTCCCTCCAAATAAGCTTCCTTCTTGCCGGCTCTCGAGATCCAGGAGATTCCGCCGGGTAAAGGCTCTCCTCTCTCGACTCGGGGCATAAAGAAGTGGCGAAACAGAGCTACATCTAGATGGACTCCGACAAAGTTTTCGCAGAGATGTGCGAAAACTGCCATGGTCAGAACAACATTGGGGGTGAAGTCAAGGAGGTGGAACCCGTAGGTGTTCATAATGTCGCAAAAAAATTTAGAGAAGGGCGGGCAGAGCCCGCAGTAGAAGAACAACGCGAAGAATGGATATCCATTCGGAGCCCGTTCCGAAGCGGCGGCGGAGAGTACCTTCGTGCGCGTATGCGCTCTCGTCTCCGTCGACCAAAAGAGGTAGTAGTACTCCCTCAGCTCCTTCGCAGCGAGCTTGGGGGGGAAGGTTGTCTGCTCCCTTCGCAGCGCCGCGAGCCGCTGCGCCTCGGTCGTCTTCACGGCCTTCCCCTTGCCGGCTTTCGGAGCCATGGTGGAGGTAGTGGGGGAGATCGACGGCATTGGTGGTGCTGGTGGCGATGGGGGGCGGAGCGCTGCTCTCTTTCTGCTTTGGGAAGAAGGGGGGAGCGGCGGAAATTTCTAAGATTGGAACAGCAATTGGCGAGATGGGGGAACTGCCCCTGTTTCCCCTGCTTATAAAGAGGGAGGGGGCGGACGTTCCGCCTTATCGAATAAAGAGACCCCCCACGATCTCTCCCACGACGCAGCATTCGACGCGTGCCGTTCGGGGAGGGCGCGGTGGATACGGAGTAAGATACGGTGTAACCCAGGCCGCGCGTGCCCGTGCCCTGTTTTGGGCCCGGCCCAACAGCGCTCGGCACCGTGTGTGGCCCAGGCCCGGGGGCTCCTGTCGGTGTACTAGAGTAGGGGTACCCTAGTATCCCGAACTTGTGCACGGGCAGTCGCAGCACCCCGCGGCAAGGCTTGCCGGGCGACCGCCAAGGTCCTCCGTGGTTCCTTTGGAGCCATTCAAGAACAAAGTATAAAGACAAGGAGACAAGGCCCCGGCAAGAGGAGCTTGCCGGGAAGGCCAACCAAGGCATCTCAAGGAACTTGCCGCGACGCGCCACGCATCCCGGCGAGGCCCGGTGAGCGACAAGCTTCCGAACGCGACAAGACGACAACCGCGGCAAGGCGCTTGCCGCGGCAAGCTACCACTCTGTACCCACGCTCCAGCACATCCACCAACGTGTCGCCCTGGGGCCTTTCCAGGCGCGCGTGGCAAGAGGCTGTGCAGCCAGCGGTGCGAGGTGGCAAGCGACGCTGACAAGATTGCCATCGTGGCGAGCGGTGGCGCCCCTGACGGTCCCTTTTTGCACTGATTGGGCGACGCAAACGTGCATTTAATGCCTTTATCCCCTACCGTCAGGGTTAGGTAGGATACACTGTACAAGTAGTTGTACCAACCGTAACACCTTTTCCATTTTACCCTTGCCTACGTTGCCACCTGTCGGTGACCCCTTGAGCATATAAAAGGAGGCCCATGCGCAACGTAGAGGGGGGGTTTGAGGCCAGAAAACACTCACGCTCGGTCTCGTTAGCAGCTAGTGTGCACTGTAGCACTCAGCGCTCCCGAGCAAGAACTCAATACACTCAGACATGCAGCAGTAGGAGTATTATCTCTCCGGAGAGCTCTGAAGCTGGGTAAACTGCTCGTGTGTTTTGCCTCGATCTGCTCTTCATGCGATCTCCGCCCCCTGCCGAACCGAAAGGGGCTCGGTCCGCCGGCCCCATAGGTGTTCGTGGATCAGTTCTCCCACGACAGCTCCGGTGGCGGGGTGCGGCGGCGGGTGATGTGGGGCTTCGGGGCGGCAGCGACGGCGCTATTTATTGGGGGTAGGGGCGGCGCGTGGCTTGGGGAGGGGGCCGGCCCGGGGAGAGTCCGGCTTGGTCTCTCCTCGGCGTCCGTGCGCAGCATGGCGGTGGGGAGAGGCGGCGGCGCGCGGTGTGGGCCGGCTAGGCTCCGGCCCAGTCGGTCCGGGAAGGATTTTTTTAAATATTTTTTGCCCAAACAGAAAAGTCCTAGTAAATTAAAAAATTCTAAAAATGCCAAAAACAATTTTCACCGTCTAAATGAAATATTAGAACAAAGTGAACATTTTTTTGGCCTAAAAATGCATATTTTTCTAATTCAAATAAAATAGCAAATAAATACCAGAAAAATCATAATTTGATTTTAATATTCTTTCTCCATTATTTCTCTGAATTTGAGGAAGTCATATTATCTTCTCTCATTTATTTTTAATATTGGAAATATTTGGAGAGGAAAATAATAAAACCAAATTGATCTTTTCTTCAAATTTGAAATAAATTCAAATATGAATTTTGTGAAACCTCCAACTCTCTCCGTGGGTCCTTGGGTTGCTTAAGATTTCTAGGATCTCAACCAAATGCAGCAATAAATATGATATGCATATGATGATCTATGTATAACATCCAAATTGAAAATTGGGATGTTACAAACCTACCCCCCTTAAGATGAATCTCGCCCTCGAGATTCGGGTTGGTCAGCAAAAAGGTTTGGGTGTTCTCTACGAAGGTCTTTCTCTCGCTCCCAGGTGGCTTCCTCCTCGGTATGATGACTCCACTGAACTTTGCAAAACTTGATAACCTTGCTGCGAGTGACTCGGCTCGAAAACTCGAAAACTCGGGAAGAGGTGAGGCGTCATGGCGGCGCCAGGGATGGGCGCTGGCATCGGGGTGTTGCCCCCTGATCTTGATCGGGGGTGGGGCAGAGGGAGCGAGAGATCGGGGGAGAGTGGGGATCGAGCGATTAGGTCATGGGGGAGGGGATTAGGTATAGGCCGGCCTGTTGGCCTGCTGGGCCAACTCGGTGGGCTGAGGCCTGAGGGCAGGGGATTTTCCTCTTTTCTTATTTTCTGTTTTGCTTTTCCTTTTCTTATTTTTCTTTTCAATTTTATTTTAGTTACACATTATTTTTAGTTTAGTAAAATATAACAATAGCTCCTAAAATAATGTATCAGAGAAATCCACTGCCATAAAAAGTTTTACCCCGAAAAATAGTTTAGTATTTTATGAAAGACCAAGGAATTTAAATAATTGTTTTTGTTACTATTTTAATTACTTAAGTGCATTTAACTAGTTTATAAAAATTAGGTTTCTCCACCATTATTACTTAGGATTTATTTGCCACATTTAGAACATTTTAGTTTTGACATTTGAAAACTTCTATAGTTTGACTTGATTTTAAATTTGAATTTGAACGGGGTTTGAATCAACACAAGTTTATCAACAGTAACTGTGGTGACATGGCATCATTAGAAGTGGTTACTATAGCTTATTTATCCAGGCATCACAATTCTTCTCCACTACAAGAAATCACGTCCCAAGATTTTGGAGGGGGAGTAAGGGGGGGGGGGAGGGAATTTGGGTATGAAATTCTATTGAGTCTTCTCGATCTTGGTTGCTCTTCTCGAAGAGGTTGATCCACTACGTTGATGTCTTCATTTCTCTGCTTCAGGTCACCATGATAAAGTCGTCATCCTTTCTTCGGAGTCTTCATCATACTTACGAATAGGTAAGGGGCAGCTCGACAATGATATGATGATATAAGGGGTAATAGTCGGATTACGGGTTCCGCAAACCCTTGAAAGGTTCGAAGTCTGGGGTGCGTGCGGAAATCTCAACCTACCCAGCCAGCGTACTCGCGATTCTCCTAAGCCTAGCGCGACGATCTCGAAGAGCCAAAGAGACACATCAGTTTATACTGGTTCAGGCCACCTTGCGGTGTAATACCCTACTCCAGCGTTTTGGGGGATTGCCTCAAGGGATTGAGGATGAACTAGTACAGTGGATGAACTGGGCTCGGGAGGTGAGGTGTTCTTGGGCTCAAGAGAGCTGGTGAGGTGGTCGGGTGCGAATGAATCCGATCCCCCCCTATCGTGGTGGCTAAGTCCTATTTATAGTGGCCTTGGTCCTCTTCCCAAATGTTGGCGGGTTGGGATCCCACTATGGTCGGATTTGAAAGGGGACAAGTAGTACATCTTATCTTGACAAAAGTAGTCTTCGCCTGCGAAAAGCCCCTGGTCTTGATGCCGCCGTGGGCTCGGTGATGACCTTCGTCCTGCCGTCCTGGTGTTCTTGGTCTTGTTGCACCAGAATGGAAACCTTTGGCTGATTCCTCGGGACTCCATGCCAGTGGCTTGCCTCCCTTGCACCGAAGAGGAAACTGGCACTCTGTGCCCGCTGGCGCCCGCCTGGCGCCTGCCTGGCCTTGGTCGTCACGGCTCACATCAGCTGAGCCTCGTGAGGTACACCTTGCATAGAACTCTCCGCCCCTTGGGAGCCAGACTGAAGAGGCCGATCCCCTCGGGGGTCTTGGCATTGTCCGCCTCACGAGGCTTGGCCCCTCGCGAGGGTCTTGAGCTGTTGATGTCGAAGCTGGGCCGTACCAGGCCATCGAGGGAGCCACGTGGTGGGCTGTAGGCAGGCAAGTCTGGATGCCCCCATATCTAGAACGCCGACTGTAGCCCCCGGGCCCAAGGTGCGCTCAGACTTGGCTTCCAGGCGAAGCCAAAGGGCAAGTGTGGAGCGCCGCGGGCCCTAACCGCATGCGGCCTTGATGATGCATAGCGATTGATGGGACATGGGCGCCTCCACTTCCCCACACTGCCTCGACAACTGTTCGACTTGACGGAATGATGCGGCATGCAGAAGATCAACATGGCACGAGGTCGTGGAGGCTGACGGCTGGCCTTCCTTGGCAATAAATGAGGGGGAGTGGCAGAACTCCTCCGCTTATCTCTCCTTCGTCTTGCTGCCGCCCGCTTCTCTCCTTATTCATCTTGCTCCCATGGCGTCGCCGAGGAGGTTTTTGGCGGCCGAGAAGGGGAAGGCTTCCAAGGAACGACCAGCCTCACCGCCTCCCAAGAGAGGTCGCGGCCATCCCCCCAAGCATCCCGTGACGGCCCCTAGGGGGCGCGGGCGCACACCCCCCAGAGTTGGCGCTTCTCTTGGTGCCCGCGATGGCACCTCTTCTTGCAGTGGGGGCCACCGGCTTCGGGGCAGCCCCCATGACAAGGGGAGGCGCGCCGTTATAGTGTGCCCGCCTCGGCCATGCTTCTCCTCACTGGACGTGCTCCCTGAATTCATGGTGTGGTCGGAGAGCCCGGCCGACACCTCGCTCTGGCTTCCGTGTTTCTTCTCTGGCAAGCTTCCTTCCTCGGAGTTTGACGGTCTCTGGCTGTAGGACAATGGTTGCTGCAGCAGGGCTTCGTGGGTCGGGGCCGAGGTTGCCGCCTCCGGCAGCGTGGTCCTGACCTGTGGCTGGCAAACGTTCGCCCGTGCATGAGGCCTGGGCAGAAGGTGCACCCTCCATTTCAAGTACGACGATCTGGCGACCCTCTATGTGAGGGTGTTTAGGGAGGACGGCCGCCGCATGGGGTGCTGCCCGGAGGATGGCAGCGACGACGAGGGTGGCGAAGGTGAGCTTGGCCTTGGCGGCGCGCGCTCCTCCTCCCATGACGACAACTCTTCCTCGGAGGAGAGCTCAAGTAGTGGTGGCTACGACCGCCCCCCATGTCGCCGTGCTCAGATCGAGGATGTAGGTGGTTCGTCCCACCAGAGCGCTCTGGTAAAGCTGGAGAGGAGGCCGGCTTGAGTCTGCGCCGAACTTGGACCCAAGACCGACCGCAGCCCCAGGTCGCATATGGGGGAACTGGTGAAGCACTGGGCTACCTTGAGGCATTGCTTGAGGATGCGGCGCTGGTGCCGGGTTTGTACGCCTTCGGGCTTTATTTGTTTAGCCTTTCCTTTCTCCTGTAATTCGAAAAAAGATGATGTACCCCGCCGAGGCGTGTAATGAACTATGGCAGTTATGCCCTTTATGCTATGCTTTGCTATCTTGGTGTTTTGCTACAATGCTTGCGCTTCGAGTAAGCCATGATAGGAAAACTTAGCTTGACATGTGCGCAGTAGCTTTTCGCCTCGCGAAGACCTGGCTTTGGGTGCTCGACAGGGCCCCCTTCCTGGGGAGCTGAAGATTGCAGACCTCGGGAGATGCCTCGGGGTCTTAGGAGCCGCCGCGGACCCGATGTAGGGCTGCTTTTAAAGGAAAAGGAAAACGGACGAGCACCTCACTCCTCCTTATGCAAGCCCCCTGCCATAGATTAGCTCTGAGTTAATGCATCGCGTCGCGCTACCTGGGGGGCACCGATATGAGGGGTGCTGATGCCGGTGAGCTTGATCGAGGGCTCCTCGCGAGGATGAGGTCGGAACACCAGCGGTAGCGGGGTTCGGTGCGGTGTGCGCGTATGAGGGTAGGCCCAAGGCGCACACACCTACCTAGCCCCCACGCGCGAGGCGCACGAGGGAGAGTGACGGGAAACTGTCACCTCTCTCCTGTCCTCGGACAACCGAGCGAGAGAAGAAATCAACTAGGCGAACCGAACACGAGAGCACCAAATCCATTGAAGATCATAAAAACTGCAAGGAACTTCAGAAAGCAAATGAACAGCCACGTCCGACACCTAATCTAGTCTTCTCACTAGCGCGGAGCTAAGTGCTTCCACTAAGACGTGGGAGGGAGCCCCCATGAGGCCCCAGGGAGACTCTCAGGAGACTCCGGGGTGTGTATAGCCCCACTCATTATTACGTGAGAGTGTCACGAGCGGAGACCTTCACAGGCCGAAGCCTTGCTTCACAGGCCGGAGCCTTTCTTCAGGGGTAGAACTTCCGGAGGTGCTGGATGTTCTAGGCGTTCTGGATGGGGACCTCGTCCTATGTCTCCAAGCGCGCAGCGCCAGGCTTGGAGACACGGGCAATCCTAAACGGGCCCTCTCACATGGGAGAGAGCTTGTGCAGCCCCTCCCTGGAGAGCACCCACCTCAGGATGAGGTCGCCCACCTCTAACGTCCTGGAGCGAATGCTGCGGTAGTGATACCGCCGCAGCGCCTGCTGGTATCTTGCTGCTCGGAGCGAGGCTTGACGCCGGCATTCCTCCCCCCAGCACGAGATCCATCCCCCGCGTGGCGTCCTGATGCGCCTCGTCGAATGCCAGGACCCGCAAGGAGCGATGCTTGACCTCGTGTGGGAGAACCGATTTTGCTCTGTAGACGAGGAAGAACGGCGTCTCTCCTATTGGCTTGGTCGCGGTGGTGCGGATGGACCACAGCACAGGCTGCTGCTCGTCGAGCTAGCCACTGCCGCAGGCCTCGAGCTTCTTCTTGAAGGTCCTTGTCTTGAGGCACCTCAGGACTTCTGCATTGCCCCGCTCGGCCTGGCCAGTGCTCCGGGGGTGTGCCACTAAGGCATAGCATATCCGCGTTCCAAGGTTAGCACAGTCTATGTTTTGAAAAGGTTGCTAGTGAACTGTGAGCTGTTGTCGGTGATGATGCATTTAGGGACCCCAAACTGTCTCATGATTCCCTTGATGAACTTGACGGCCGATCCAGCTGGGATGGTGCGAACGGCTTCTACCTCCGCCCACTTGGTGAATTTGTTGATGGCGACGTAGAGGTATCGGTAGCCCCCCGGTGCTCGAGGGAACGGCCCCAAGATGTCCAACCCCTAGACCGTGAACGGCCATGTGAGCGGGATTGTCTGGAGGCCCTGCGCAGGCTGGTGGATTTGCTTGGCGTGGAACTGGCATGCTTCACAGGAGCGCACCAGCTCTGTGGCGTCGCTGAGCGCGGTGGGCGAGTAGAAGCCGCTGCACAATGCCTTGCCCACCAGAGTGCGTGATGAGGAATGAGGCTCGCAATCCCCACCATATATGTCCGCCAGCAGCTCAAGCCCCTGTTCCCTGGAGATGCATCGCAACAAAACGTCCTTGGGCCTCTTGCGATATAACTCACCATCCTGGGTGCAGTATGTGGTGGCTTGTCGTGCCACGCGCTCGGCGTCCTCCTCCTTCTCTGGCAAGGTCCCTTGAAGCAGGTACACCTTGAACTCTTCAGTCCAGCACCCCTCCTGAGGCTCGAGCGCAAGTAGCAGGCGGGCCCCCGTGGGGTGGCCACATGCTGGGGCGCCTGTCTCAGGCGCCTGAGGCAGGTCCTCCTGAGGCAATGCTGGAGTTGTGGTGGGGTGAGCCGTAGACAGCTTGAAGAGCCGCTCCTCAAACACCCATGGCTCCTGAGGGAGCCCATGGGAGGCTCTCTTGGCGATATCATCTGCCTCCTTGTTCATCCCTCGTGGCACATCCTACAGCTCCAAGCCCATGAACCGCTTCTCCATCTTGCGCACCTCTTCTAGGTATGCCTCCATGTGCTCATCCTTGGGCGTGTATTCCTTGTTGGAGAAGTTGACGAGGAGCTGAGAATCGCCCTTGATGGTTAGGTGCTTCACCCCCAGTGCCGCCGCAGCCCTGAGACCGTCGAGCAAGCCTTCGAATTCTGCAATGTTGTTGGAGACCTTCTCGCCCCGCTGGAAGCAGAGTTGCACGGCGTAATAGAGCTTGTCCTTGGAGGGTGAGATGAAGACGACCCCTACTCATGCGCCTTGCCGCACGAATGCTCAGTCAAAGTACATGATCCATCTGTCCAGTTCCTCGTCTCCCGGTAAGAGGGAGCGGTCCTCGCTCGCCCCATGGTCGGGGGCGTCAGTCCATTCGGCCACGAAGTCTGCGAGGGCTGCACCCTTGATGACCCTGGTGGTGCTGAACTCGAGATGGAATGCCTGATGCTTGATGTTCCATTCTGCAACTCGCCCGGCGGCGTTCGGGATCCAGAGCACCCTCTCCAGGGGGTATGCCGAAATGCCCTTGATGGGGTGGCCTTGGAAGTAGTGGCGCAACTTTCTGGAGGCGACGATGAGTGTGAGCAAGAGCTTCTGAGGCATGGGGTAGCGCGCCCATGCCTCCCTCAGCACCGTGCTGATGAAGTAGACAGGCTGCTCGACAAGGGGAGAGTCACCAGTGGAGTCTTGCTCCCCCATCTTGGATATGAAGATCCCAAGAGAGGTTACGCAGCCCCGCCAACTTCTGCATCTCCGTCAGGGTCTGCAGGGGGCTAATGTCCTCTATTGCCTAGGCCTCAATCCCTCTATGCGACACCAGGAAGCCCAGCAGCTTAGCAGAGGGAACCCCGAACATACACTTCTCAGAATTGAGCCGAATATCCACCTTGCGCAGGCTAGCAAACGTCTCCTCCAAATCTGCTATCAGGGTCCTAGCCTCCCGAGACTTCACCACTATGTCAACAACATAGGCCTCAGTGTTTCTCCCAAGCTGCGAGCCCAGCGCGATATGCATAAGTCGCTGGAAGGTAGCCCCGATGTTACGCAGCTCAAAGGGCATGCATGTCTAACAGTACACCCCGCAGGGGGTCAGGAACGCTGTCTTCTCCACATATTGCATGGCCATCTTGATGTGGTGGTAGCCCGACAAGGCATCCAAAAAGCACAACAGGTCGCACTCGGTGGTGGAGTCCACGATCTGATCAATGCGAGGGAGCAGGAAGGGATCTTGCGGGCAGGCCTTGTTGAGGTTGGTGAATGTAACGCCCGGATAATTATGCTACAGTAAAACTTTGCTAATGGTGCCACGTCACCTTCGTTACTGTTGCTAATCTTTCGTTAGTTCAAAACCGGTCCAAAATTTAAATTCAAAATGTGACAAACAAGGAAAGTTTTCAAACGTCAAAACTAAAATGTTCGGGCTGTGTCAAAAATTGCATAAGTAATTATGGTGTAGAAGGCACAATTTTATCTAATGCTTAAATGCCCTAAATTAAATAAAATAGAAAAGGAAAATAAAAAAAGAAAACAAAACTAACAACAAAAAAAGAGAGGAAGAAAACCCCAAACCCCCTGGGCAACCTGGCCCACCCAAACCGGCCCAGCCGGGCCAGCCCACTCCCTCGTTCCCCCTTTTCCTGTTTCCCCGACCAGGGTCGGAACAGGGCACGTCCCCGCCCAACCACCTCGGCGGCACCGACGCCGGGAGGGGATAAGGTCGCCAGCGCCATGCCTCCTCGGTTCCTCCTCCCACTCACCCCGCTCTCCCCCTCGGCCCCCGCGCCTCTCCCACTCGCCTTAGATCCACTCGCCACTCCTCGCCCTCCGCCATGGCCGAGCGCCTTCCTCGTCGCCGCTCACAGTAGACGCGACCGCCGTTGCCCATTCACCTCGCCAATGTGTCCGTCGTCCCCACCATCGTCCTCCTCGTTGACCGGTGGCCGCAGCTGGAGCTCGGAGGCGCTGCTGCAACGGGCCCCTTCTTGCACATCTCCGATCGCCGCCGTTCTACCCCAACTCCGGCGACACCCCCCTACTGCTACTAAACTACCACGGGCCATCTTGTGTGCCGCACGGTGATCCCCTCCTCCTCCTGCTCCTCCTTGATGGGCCCCTTGCGCACCGTAGCTACCTCGTGCCGTTGACGTGAGCCCGTCGCCGCGGATCGCCTCGTCGCCGTGGCCATGCTCACCGCCGTGCTCGCCTGAGCACGGCATCGTGCTCCTGATGCTCACAGGATCCCAACGCGCACGCGCACACTCCCTCCCGTGCCTCCTAACGCCGTCCCTGTTGAGCGCCCGACGCGCTGCCGCCTACATTCGTCGCCGGCGTGCCTCCGGTGACCAAATGGTCACGGGCCAGCGCCCGTTGCGTTCGCCGTCTCGCGTACGACTCGCCTGGCCTCTCCTTTCATTCGCTAACATGATGCATTGTCGTTTCCTCTCGCCCCGACTCCGGCCATCCGCCGATGAGCTCGCCGCGCTCTATTCCGGCCACCACTGCCCGCGTACCCACCACCAACCATCGTGTCGTCGTCTTGCCGTTCTAACGTGCCCGGCCGCGACCAAAATGGTGCCCTGTGGGCGACTTCCGACGATGCCCGAGGACGCGCCACCGCGAACGAGCTCGCCGGCATGATTCCGACGAGTCGCCGGCCGTTGCTGAGCTGGCCTGACGCGTGGCCCCCCTTGTGTCGCTGACGGGTGGGCCCCGTTGAACCCTTGACCCGGTCAGCTGCTGACTGGGCCGCCCCTGTCTCACTGACCTACAGGCCCCACCTCAATAAATGAAATAAATAAAAAGAATAATTAGTTAATTAAATAGTTTAGCTAATTAAAACCCTAATCTCTCACTAACTACTGGCCCCCACTCGCTAATTAGGTTAGTTAGGTTAAAATAACTCTGTTAGTTAGCACTGTCACTGACATGTGGGTCCCAATGGACCCACCTGTCTGGTTTGACTAGTCAACCGCACTGTTGACTGTTGACATCACACCTACGTCATGCTGACGTCATCCCATACTGTTCTGGATAATGTTGGATTTAAATAATTAATTAAAATCAACAAATTAGTAAAACTTTAGAAAATCATATAAAATAATCCATAACTCGGATGAAAATACTTTCTACATGAAAGTTGCTCAGAACGACGAGACGAATCCGGATACGCAGCCCGTTCGTCCGCCACACATCCCTAGCATAGCAAACACGCAACTTTCCCCCTCTGGTTCATTTGTCCGAAAACGCGAAACACTGGGAATACTTTCCCGGATGTTTTCCCCTTCGTTGGTATCACCTACTACCGCGATTGGGCACACCTAGCATCGTTACTTGTCATGTCATGCATCGATATGCATATATTTGCATGGTATTCATTGTTTCTTCCCCCTCTTCTCTCCGGTACACTACGAGACCGACGCTGCTGCTGCCCAGTTCGACTACGGAGTTGATGACCCCTCCTTCTTGCCAGAGCAACCAGGCAAGCCCCCCCCCCCTTGATCACCAGATATCGCCTATTCTCCACTATACTGCTTGCATTAGAGTAGTGTAGCATGTTATTGCTTTCCGTTAATCCTATTCTGATGCATAGCCTGACATTGTTGTTGCATCTGTTGATACCTTACCTGCAATCCTAAATACTTAGTATAGGTTGCTAGTTTATCATCATTGGCCCTACATTCTTGTCAGTCTGCCTTGCTATACTATCGGGCCGTGATCACTCGGGAGGTGATCACGGGTATATACTATACATATGGTGACTAAAGTCGGGTCGACTCAAAGAGTACCCGCGAGTGATTCACGGATTGGGGGCTGAAAGGACCTTTGTCCCGACAGCCCTCTGTGTGGATCTTTGTGGCAGAGCGACAGGGCACGTTGAGACCACCTAGGCGAGAGGTGGGCCTGGCCTTGGTCGGCGTTCGTGGTTCCTTCATAATAACACGCTTAACAAAATCTTGGTATTTGATATGAGTCTGGCCACTGGCCTATACGCACTAACCAACTACGCGGGAAAGATATGGGCACTCGACGTCGTGGTATCAGCCAAAGCCTTCTTGACGTCAGCGACGGAGCGGCGCGCGCCAGATTGGACTGGAACGCCTGCTCTTGTATTAGGGAGGCTAGGTCTGCTTCCGGCCGCCCTCGCAACATGCAGGTGTGCAATGGGCGATGGGTCCAGACCCCTGCGTGCATAGGATTTAGACCGGCGTGCTGACCTCTCTGTTGTGCCTAGGTGGGGTTGCGACGTGTTGATCTTCTGAGGCCGGGCATGACCCAGGAAAGTGTGTCCAGCCAAATGGGATCGAGCGTGTTGGGTTATGTGGTGCACCCCTGCAGGGAAGTTTATCTATTCGAATAGCTGTGTCCCTCGGTAAAAGGACGACCCGGAGTTGTACCTTGACCTTATGACAACTAGAACCGGATACTTAATAAAACACACCCAGACAAGTTCCACAGACAACCCGGTGATCGCTTTTCCACAGGGTGACGAGGGGAGGATCGCCGGGTAGGATTATGCTATGTGTTGCTACTTGGAGGACTTCAATCTACTCTCTTCTACATGCTGCAAGACGGAGGCTGCCAGAAGCATAGTCTTTGATAGGACTAGCTATCCCCCTCTTATTCTGGCATTCTGGAGTTCAGTCCACTCATATTGCCTCCTTACACATATACCCATGCATATCTAGTGTAGCTCCTTGCTTGCGAGTACTTTGGATGAGTACTCACGGTTGCTTTGCTCCCATTTTTCCCCTGTTTTCCTCTTCTTCTTGGATGCTGCAACCAGACGTTGGAGCCCACAAGCCAGACGCCAGCGTCGACAACGACTAATACACTGGAGGTGCCTACTACTACGTGCAGGCTGCTGACGACGACCAGGAGTAGTTAGAAGGATCCCAGGCAGGAGGCCTGCGCTTCTTTCGATCTGTATCCTAGTTTGTGCTAGCCTTCTTAAGGAAAACTTGTTTACTTATGTCTGTACTCAGATATTGTTGCTTCCCCTGACTCGTCTATGATCGAGCACTTGTATTCGAGCCCTCGAGGCCCCTGGCTTGTATTATGATGCTTGTATGACTTATTTATGTTTTTAGACTTGTGTTGTGATATCTTCCCGTGAGTCCCTGATCTTGATCGTACACGTTTGCGTGCATGATTAGTGTATGCTTGAATCGGGGGCGTCACAAGTTGGTATCAGAGCCGACTGCCTGTAGGAATCCCCCTTCCACACTCCTTGGCCGAAGTCGAGTCTAGTCATTACAAAACTTTTACAAACTTGGCTGTGTGCCTTACGGGCCCACGTCGCCATCGGGTGGTATTAGGATCTTTTACTCCTCGACCTTTACTCTGGGGCTCTGAACTCTCTCCTACTCGGGCTAAACGAATTTACTAACTCTAACATTAGGATCACGTTACCACGTTCACCCCAAAGTTGGATAAGCCATAGTTATTCTGTAGGATAGTATTTTGAATAGTACCCACATTGTCATTTGACTCCATTGAAACATCTTTGTTTTCAGATGGAACCCATGAGGCAGGTCGTGCGCCACACGGCGGCCATTGGTGCCTCAGGATCACCTGCTGTGCTAGCTGAGATGATGACCTATCTGGGTTATCGCTGGCACCCTGAGTACACCATCTACAAGGAGTACCAGGACTTTAACCAGGAGCAATACCGTGCCATCGTCCACCTCTACTCTCGAGAGTATGGCTCCACTACTGTGCTGCACACCGCTCATGGTGTTGGAGTGACCATCGAGATGGCAGTTCACGATGCTGCCTATGCTGCTCTGACACATCTTCGTGGAGAGTATCGGGCGTTGGACACTTCCCCTTTCAGGCACATTGCTATCGCATCCGACGTTGGTGTAGAGGGATACTACACCGCTGCCTACTCCACCGTCACCCGAGAGCCCTTCCCCATCAGAGCCTGGTTCTGCATGCTGATGGGCTGGACCGAGCTAACCGAGCTCTTCGCGACGAGTTGTACACCACTCGTCAGCATCTTTACAGGGTTCTGACGCTGTTGCACCCCTTTGTTCTATCTAGATAGCTACCGTGTTCTACGATCTACCCAGCCAGGACCGTGATGCCCCACGGTGTCGGTTGGCCAGAGGTGGGAGGCTACTCTCCCGCACTTGGTCCTCTTTTGCCACCTAAGCATCGGGTTCTACACCAGAGTATCCGCGGCCCCCAGGCCGCTGACGTGGACTATCTGTTGCCTCACTACCAGTTGTCAGGCTACGACTACCTCCACAGTACCTCCTGGGACTGATGTAGTCTTGCTTATTAGTATTAGATGCATTCGCCGCGAGCCTGCGTGCCACCAATGATGACTTAGTCTATGTACTGAACTCTGTGTACTGAACTCTATGTCCGACCCCTTTTGTAATATATGCCGACTACTATGTAGTATCTGTCGTGCTCCTTTCATTATGCATGTTTCATCATGAACGATTCTTGTCTATGCAAATTTCTCAATGCTAAACTACCCCTGTTATATATTAGCAGGATGGTTAGACCAGCTGGTCGTGGTCATGGCGACAACACCCCACCACCGCCTGAGTACATGGCTGGTATGGTCCAACAGCTCGAGATGAATCGCCAGTTCATGGAGAATATGATGGCTCAGTTCCGTCGCCCCAATATGAACGAGCAGCCAGCCCAAGTGACTCTGTAGGATTTCATGCGCCTCAACCCAACCATGTACCGCAGCTCAACTCAGCCGCTGGATGCTGATGACTGGCTCCATGACATCACCTATGAGATGGAGTCTGCTGATGTAGCCCCTGCCCGCTATGTCACCTTTGCTTCCTTCTTTCTGAAGGGACCCGCCGCTCAATGGTGGGACAGCCACAGGCGTACTTTGCCAGTTGGGACAATCATCACCTGGCCAGACTTTCAAGCTGCCTTTCGTGCCCGCTTCATTCCTCAGGGGATCATGGACAGGAGGAAGCGTGAGTTCCGCAACCTCACCCAGGGCAACAAAACTGTGGAAGCTTATCAGCGGGAGTTTCTGGACTTGTCCCGCTATGCTGGAGAAGACATTGCAACTGATGCACGCAGACAGGAGAAGTTTCGTGACGGCCTTCAAGATGACATCAAGCTCGCACTTCTAGTGCATGACTTTGCCGATTTTGCCACATTGGTGAACAAGGCTATCAATGTCGAGACTGGTCTGCAGGAACACCAGAGCTCTCACAGGCGCAACCGTGACACGGGATCATCTTCGGGCCCACCCTCGCAGAAGCATAAGATATGGATCCCGAATAGCATGTACTGTCCAAATGCACCTACCCCAAGGCAAACCTATGCTGCACCTCGTCTGCCTCCTCCACCATCTAGGCAGCCAAGGCTTCCAGCTCCACCACCCCGAGCTCCTGCTCCCACTCCCAATAATGGTCTGTGCTTCAGGTGTGGTTAGCCAGGACACCGTGCTAGGGAATGCAACCAGAACTAGAATCAACTGGCCCTTCCAGCAGCTGGCTGTGGTAACAACCAGCCCCGCAACAACAATGCCAAGTCTTACGGTTGTGTTCATGCCAACCACGTTGATCTGAATGAAGCTCAAGACCAGCATGCTACTGTGATGGGTACACTCCTCGTAAATTCAGTACCAGCATCCGTTTTATTTGATACAGGAGCATCACATTCATTCATGTCAGAAGATTTTGCATTCATGCATGGCATTAAAAGCGAAGACATGAATGCTTCACTATTAGTACACACCCCTGCGGGCCAATGTCGGACCTCCATGATTTGCAACGACGTCCCCGTTGAAATCGAAGGACTAGAATTCCTTGTCTCTCCCATCGTACTGAAGTCCTGTAGCATTGATCTCATTCTGGGAATGAATTGGTTAAAAGCGCATACTGCTTCTATAGTTTGCGCCACTAAGACCGTCCATCTGCTACACCCTTCTGATGAAATAATTAGCTACAATGCTCATCTGGTTTAGAATGTCGAGGCAAGGCTTTATGCCTTGACCGCATTGAACGTTGCACCCCTCGAGGGCATTGAAAACATTCCCGTCCTTCGTGAATTCCAAGACGTCTTTCCTAAAGAACTTCCCAGGATTCCCCCTGCTAGAGCTGTTGAATTCATCATTGACTTAAAACCAGGCACCACTCCTATAGCCAAACGGCCCTACAAGATGCCGCCGCATGAACTCATTGAGCTTAAGGAGGAAATTGACAAATCTCTTCGAAGTGGTTTCATTCGCCCAAGTTGCTCTCCTTGGGGAGCACCTTCTCTCTTTGTCAAGAAAAAGGATGGGACAAACCGATTAGTGCAAGACTACCGTCCTATCAACCAAGCTACCGTTCAGAACAAATATCCTCTTCCTCAGATCAATGATCTATATGATCAACTGGCTGGTTCGTCAGTGTTCTCTAAACTCGACTTGAGGTTGGGTTACCACCAGATCCGTGTTCGTGAAGAAGATATCCCGAAGACCGCATTTGTGACTCGCTATGGTTCATACAAGTACACTGTCATGTCTTTTGGATTAACCAATGCTCCAGCCACCTTGTCTTGTCTGATGAACTATAACTTTATGGAATACCTCGACAAATTTGTCGTGGTTTATCTGGATGATATCCCTGTATATTCCAAGAATGAAGAAGAACATGCTGAACATCTTCGTCTTGTTCTAGAAAAGCTTAGAGAGCATCAACTCCATGCCAAGTTCTCCAAGTGTGAATTCTGGCTCCCCGAATTAACCTATCTCGGGCATGTCATCTCTAAGGATGGTATTGCCATAAACCCTGAATGAGTTCGGGCTATTCTCGATTGGACTCCTCCGAAGAATGTCAAGCAAGTTAGAAGTTTTCTCGGACTCGCCAGCTATTGTCGTCGATTCGTCAAGAACTTGTCCAAGATCGCTAGACATCTGACTAACCTGCTTCATAAGGGCATCAAGTTTGAGTGGACAGAAAAGTGTCAGGAAAGTTTCCAGGCGCTCAAAGACAAGTTGACCTCTGCCCCAGTGCTTGCTCCTCTAGATACTAAGAAGGACTTCGTCATTTATTGTGATGCTTCACGTCAAGGCCTAGGCGCTGTCCTAATGCAGGAGCGTAAAGTGATTGCTTATGCCTCTCGGCAATTGCGCCCTCACGAAGAGAACTACCCAGTTGACGACCTCGAGCTTGTTGTTGTTATCCATGCACTAAAACAGTGGCGACATTACCTTCTCGGTAATCGTTGCGAGATCTTCACCGACCACCAAAGTTTGAAGTATCTGTTTATTCAACCAGATCGGAATCTCCGTCAGCAGAGATGGATGGAGATTGTTGCAGATTTTAACCTGGGTATTTCGTATACCCTAGGCAAGGCTAATGTAATGGCTGATGCCTTGAGCCGCAAATCATATTGCAACCACCTCCAGGTTCACAAAGTTCAGCCCTCGCTTGTTGAAGAATTCAGAAAGCTGAACCTCCATATTGTTCCTCCTGGTGCACTCGCCCCCCCTCCTCCGGAGTTTCGTAAGATTAACCTCCACGTTGTTTCTCGGGGTTCTCTCAATACCATAGTTGCTAGACCAGATCTTGTGGACACCATCAAATGGATAGAGAAATGTGACGATGAAGTCGAGAGGATTAAACGTTATCTCGCAGAAGGAAAGCCCTCATTCTTCACTGTTGATGACGCATGCACCTTATTCTTCAAAGGTCGCCTAGTGGTACCGAGTAAGAGGGAAAACCTGAATCTGACTCCAAAGGTTATGAAAGAAGCTCATGATACCCCTTTGTCTATTCATCCCGGTAGCACCAAGATGTACCAGGACATTCGTCAAAGATTCTGGTGGTCTAATATGAAGCAAGATATTGCTTGTTATGTTGCTGAGTTTGATGTTTGTCGTCGTATCAAAGCAGAGCATCAAAGGCCTGCTGGAACTCTGCAACCTATCTCTATTCCTAAATGGAAATGGGACCATGTTGAAATGGACTTCGTCACTGGATTCCCCAAATCACAGAAAGGTAATGATGCTATTCTAGTAGTCATTGACCGACTTTCTAAAGTGGCACATTTTCGTGCTGTCAAAGAAACAATCACTGCTAGTCAGCTGGCAACCCTCAACATGTCCAGAATTGTCTCGCTTCATGGTATTCCATTGGTAATCAGTTCAGACCGTGGCAGCTTATTCACTTCAAGGTTCTGGGAAAGTTTCCAAGAAGCTATGGGAACTCATCTGTCATTCAGTACTGCGTTTCATCCACAGTCGCAAGGGCAAGTTGAACGTGTCAACCAAGTTCTCGAAGACATGCTTCGAGCTTGTGTTATTTCCTTCGGCAAGAAATGGGAGGAATCTCTCCCGTATGCTGAGTTCTCTTATAATAATAGCTATCAAGCTAGTCTGAAGATGGCCCCCTTCGAAGTGTTATATGGATGGAAGTGCCGAACCCCTCTTAACTGGTCAGAAACTGGGGAACGTCCACTCTTCGGTCCGGATATTATCCAACACGCCGAAGAACAAGTCCGCATTATTCGCGAGAATCTCAAGACTGCGCAGTCACGTCAGAAGAGTCAGTATGACCGTCATCATAAGGACATGGTCTATCAACCTGGTGAAAAGGCTTATCTTGGAGTTACACCAATGATGGGTGCTCACCGCTTCGGGATCAAGGGCAAGCTAGCTCCTCGCTATATTGGCCCATTCACTATTCTGGAAAGGCATGGAAAAGTGGCATACCAACTAGAGCTTCCGCCGAACCTTTCTCAGGTCCACGATGTGTTCCACGTGTCACAGCTCCGCCGTTGCTTCAAGGACCCAATCCGAGGAGTGGATCATGAAGTGCTCAAATTGCAACAGGACCTCTCCTATAAAGAGCATCCAGTTCGCATTCTCGACCAAGCTGAACGCCGCACACGTCAGAAGGCGATCAAGTTCCTCAAGATCCAGTGGTCGCACCATTCTGAAGATAAAGCCACTTGGGAAAGAGAGAATCGTCTACGTGATGAATACCCCACACTCTTTCCTTCTACCTCCTAAATCTCGGGACGAGATTTCTTGTAGTGGAGGAGATTTGTAACGCCCAGATAATTATGCTACAGTAAAACTTTGCTAATGGTGCCACATAACCTTCGTTACTGTTGCTAATCTTTCGTTAGTTCAAAACCAGTCCAAAATTCAAATTCAAAATGTGACAAACAAGGAAAGTTTTCAAACGTTAAAACTAAAATGTTCGGGCTGTGTCAAAAATTGCATAAGTAATTATGGTGTAGAAGGCACAATTTTATCTAATTCTTAAATGCCCTAAATTAAATAAAACAGAAAAGGAAAATAAAAAAAGAAAACAAAACTAACAGCAAAAAAAGAGAGGAAGAAAATGGAGTTTGGATGCACAAGCAGTATTCCCGCTTAGTACAGGTGAAGGCTAGCAAAAGACTGGGAAGAGACCAACTGAGAGAGCGACAACAGTCATGAACATGCATTAAAATTAATTTACACCAAGAACAAGCATGAGTGAACATAAATATCGGGAAGGCTATGTTGATTTGTTTCAACTACATGCGTGAACATGTGCCAAGTTGAGTCACTCAATTCATTCAAATTAGGATACCATCCCATCATACCACATCACAATCATTTTAATAGCATGTTGGCATGCAAGGTAAACCATTATAACTCATAGCTAATCAAGCATGGCACAAGCAACTATAATCTCTAAATGTCATTGCAAATATGTTTACTTCATAATAAGCTGAATCAGGAACAATGAACTCATCATATTTACAAAAACAAAAGAGGTCGAGTTCATACCAGCTTTTCTCATCTCAACCATTCCATCATATATCATCATTATTGCCTTTTACTTGCACGATCGAATGATGTGTATAATAATAATAGTGCACGTGCATTGGACTAAGCTGGAATATGCAAGCATTCAATTCAAGAGAGAAGACAAGGTAATATGGGCTCCAAATTAAATAAACAATCATGCATATGAGAGCCACTAAACATTTTAATTATGGTCTTCTACTCTCGACCCCAAAGGAAAGAAAAGGAAAAAAACTATTTACACGGGAAAGCTCCCAACAAGTAAAAAGAAGAACGAGAAATCTTTTTGGGTTTTCATTATAATTTCTACTACAAGCATGGAAATTAAACTAACTAATTTTTTTGGTTTTTCTTAAGGTTTATCAAACACACAAGAAGAAAGCTAGAAAAAGAAAATTAAACTAGCATGGATAATACAATGAAAGAGTATGAGCACCGACGACTAGAATAGTGTGTGAACATGAATGTAAAGTCGGTGAGAAATACGTACTCCCCCAAGCTTAGGCTTTTGACCTAAGTTGGTCTATTGCCAAGGACCGCGGCTACTCTCCCCGGTGTATTGAGGGGTGTAATCAGGATACCACTGGCTGGCTATCTCCTCCGGATCTC
Source organism: Triticum timopheevii (assembly GCA_963921465.1). Taxonomy (NCBI): domain Eukaryota; kingdom Viridiplantae; phylum Streptophyta; class Magnoliopsida; order Poales; family Poaceae; genus Triticum; species Triticum timopheevii. The sequence goes on along the minus strand of OY997272.1, from coordinate 380,380,241 downwards.
ACTGGTAAGATGATGAACGATAAGGGTCCAGTGAAGGTTCCGGCTCAGGCTCAGGCTCTAGAGTGGATGCTTGGCCTCGATGAGTGTACACCGCTTCCAACGTGACAAGATAATTATCTGCAGTCAAATCAAACAACAGAGGCGCAGGCAGAATAATAGTCTCATTGTGTTTCTTATTAAATCTCAGGTTATACAGAAGCATCTTATCTTCGTTGTCAACAATAAACTCATGCGCTACCATGCTCCTGTAATCTAAAATGTAAGGAGGCAATATTGCTCCTCTTTTTCATGGTGCCTAATAGGTATCTCAAAATGTTTAGCAAGACATGCAGCATAGATACCTCCAAAAATGGGGCCTTTTGTATGATTCAGGCTCAGCCGTTTAGCAATAACGGCACCCATACTAAAACTATTATCACCAAACAAGGCATGGAATAGAATAATAATATCAGGAACACTGAAGTTTCCACTATTTCCACGACCAATTAAGCATCTACTAGCAAATATGGCAAAGTAGCGTAAAACAGGAAAGTGTATGCTAGAGATTCTCGCATCGGAACCCTTCTTTGGATCCCCTACAGTGATGGTGTTGACAAGCCATCCACATCTTTACAATGTGGTTCATATAATTTACCCTCAAAGGGTATTTTACATACTGCGCAAAAATTACTTAAAGACATTTCCCTGAATTCATCATATAAATGAAATGATACTGAAGGCGGTGACTTTTTAGGATACAAATAAAAGTTTTGCATGAAAGTATTGGTGAGTAAGAGGTACTGATCGATCCGGACATGGAGGAAGTCGGTGGGGCCTGCATTTTCAATAAATGAATAAAAGTCTTCATAAATCCCGGCTTCTCTCAAGAAATTATCACATGGCCATTCACACGGCCGTACTTCCGCTACACGAGGAAGATTATACTTGGCCTTTTCCTTCTCTTTAGCTTGTTTTTCCTGGGAGCCTTGGCTAGAAGAGCCCCTCAAAAATCTCCTTAGCATTTTCTGAAAAATTCTGAAACTTCAAAATAAAAGTGAATAAAACTAAACAAGATTGGTAGCAACCACTCCTACAAGTGCCTAGAGCCTATATCATGCATTAGAATTGCTTGGGACCTCATAAATTTAACATGCAAGCTCAAGAACAGGGTCACCTATGCAGAAAAAATTTGCAATGAATAAAGCACTAGAACAAAAACTAATTGAACCAATGGAGGAGTCACATACCAAGCAACAATCTCCCAAAGCAGTTTTGTGAATGGAGCTTTGAGCAAGGAGATCGAAAATCGCAGCAAAATGAGCTAGAACTCGTGCTTGAGCTGGATGGGGATTTTTTGGGAAGAAGATGGAGTGTGTGGGTGCAGGAATAAGTGGAGGGGGTCCACCCTGGGCCCACAAGACAGGGGGCACGCCTAGGGGGTGTGGGCACGCCCTCCACCCTCGTGGCCAGGTGCTTGCCCCCCTGCAGTGTTTTCAGTGCCTAAAATCCTCAAATATTCCATAAAAAATCATACTAAATTTGCAGGGCATTTGAAGCACTTTTATTTTCGGGATATTTTTTATTGCACGGATAAATCAGAAAACATATAGATAATACTATTTTTGCTTTATTATTTTAAATAATAGAAAGTAAATAGAGGGCATAGAAGGTTGTGCCTTCTAGTTTCATCCATCTCATGATCATCAAAATGAATCCACTAACAAGGTTGATCAAGTCTTGTTAACAAACTCATTCCGAATAACACGGAACCGGAGAAATTTCGAATAACACTAAGTTACCTCTACGGGGATATGAACATCCCCAACAATAAGAATATCATACTTTTTCTTGACAGTAGGAAGAGGAAATTCAAAGCCTCCAATAATGATAGTTGGAACTTTTCCAATAGAATTGATGCTATGAACTTGAGATTGTTTCCTCGGAAAGTGTACCGTATGCTCATTACCTTTAACATGAAAAGTGACATTGCCTTTGTTGCAATCGATAACAGCCCCTGCAGTATTCAAAAAGGGTCTACCAAGGATCATCGACATACTATCGTCCTCGGGAATATCAAGAATAACAAAGTCCGTTAAGATAGTGACATTTGCAACCACAACAGGCACATCCTCACAAATACCGACAGGTATAGCAGTTGATTTATCGGCCATTTGCAAAGATATTTCAGTAGGTGTCAACTTTTTATTCAATTCAAGTCTATGATATAAAGAGAGAGGCAGTTTTGACATAATTTCTTTTAATGGAGCATGGTATGGTTGGTACCCCTAGATCTCCAAGTTTCTTTGGTATTCCACCCTTAAAAGTATAATTAGCAAGCATGGTGGAATTTTCAGCTTCCGGTATCTTTCTTTTATTTGTAATGATATCCATCATATACTTAGCATAAGGATTTACTTTAAGCATATCAGTGAAGCGCATACGTAAGAAGATAGGTCTAATCATTTTAGCAAAGGGATCAAAATCCTCATCATCATTTGTCTTGGATGGTTTATGAGGAAAGGGCAGGGGTTTCTGAACCCATCGTTCTCTTTCCCTACCGTGCTTCCTAGCAACAAAGTCTCTCTTATCATAACGTTGATTCTTTGATTGTGGGTTATCAAGATTAACAGCAGGTTCAATCTCTACATCATTATTTTTGCTAGGTTGAGCATTAACATGAACATTATCATTAACATTATCTCTAGGTTCATGTTCATTACCTGATTTTGTTTCAACATCAGAAACAGAAATATCATTGGGATTCTCAGGTGTGTCTACAACAGGTTCACTAGAATCATGCAAAGTCCTATCATTTTTCTTTTTCTTCTTTTTAGAAGAACTAGCAAAGTGGCCCGCTCGATGCGCGGGCTAGAACATTAGAAAGTTTGATAATGGAAACATATTATTTGATTTGTCTACAGAAAAATTGGGAGTATGTGATGGCATATACAAATGTTTGAGTTTTGAGAACATAGTTCTTCTTCTGTATGTTTGATTTCACATATAAATATATGTTTCTTATCATTTTTATGGAATTTTATCATGTTGCATTGGCCGTCATCATCCATATGGAAATGATGAGTCAACATCGATCGTTAGTGAGTGTGAGGTTCTAGGGGTGTTGTTGTTCAAAGTCCTAAACCGGACGTGTCAGTCACTTTCTGAAAGCTAGCTGGACTAAAAATTCGTGTCCCACCTCAACATCGACACCTCGGCTTTGTTTTCTATCGTATCTTAATGTATTATTTTTATATGAGCATAATTCTTTTCATCAATTTATCTACTTGTAATAATAACATTAGCCAAAAGAGGAGAGTTTTCACATAATTAACATATAGAAACATATAGGCGTGTTTGTCTTTAAACATGGCCCGCTCGATGCACGGGCTAGAATTTTTTGAAGATTAATAATTAAAACAGATTATTTTATTTGTGTAAAGAAGATTTGGAACCAAGTGTGATGACATTTATAATCATTTGTCATTTTTATCGTTTGTTTGTGAAGTGATGGTTGTAAATTTATTTTACCCTTAGACATATGTTTGGTATTTTTTTCATGATAAGATGAGAATAATTTCTCTTTCATTTTTTTGGAAATATTGGGCGAAGACTTTCTCATCGAATTCTTTGGGAGCACCTCCCCAGCCCCTGGGTTTGCTGGATGTGGCTGTAGGATCTTGTTGATAGTTTGTACCGACTTGACATGAAATTGTACTTTTGTATGCATACTTCAAATATCAATGATTGGTATGGGTTTAATATGTTTTCTTTATGATCATGTAATATATATTTTGATTTTTTCAGAACATTTTTCAGCATAGAAAGTAGACTATAATTTAGTCTGAGCGCACTTATGTGAACTCCACCTGTTTTGGGGGGTGTACAATACTGTACGCAATCACTGTTTAATAGTAGTATATTTTGTTTGTTTTTAGAAAAAAATGTTTTTTTTCTGGTGGAAGCCCAAGTGGGTGTTGCAAGTCTAGATAGCGTGCACACATTTGTTCTGGTGGAAGCCCAATAAGATCACTTCTCTCGCACCCACACTTCACACACCTCACAGTCTCACCATTCCTAAAAAAATTCAGTATCACCGCTCAAGAAATAAACACCTAACAGTCTCCCACGGTGCTCTTGCCTGATCCCCTTCTCATCTTGTTCTATCCCCTCTGTACAAATTTCGTTCAACCTGAGCGCTGCGGATTTAATTCCCAACACCACCTCAGTTTCCCCTCTTGATTCCTTGCCGTGACCTTGCTCTTACACACCTGCACGCACAGGGCCGCCATCTCGTGCGCCTAATTTGGCTCCCTGTACGCCTCCTCGATCTGCTAGGCCGAACGGCGATGGAGGGTTAGCAGGGCTCGATGAGAAGCTGCGCAATGGAGGAGTCGAGCTTGTCGATCTTGAAGTGCCGCTGTTGTCGGTGTCCTTGGAGCCGACGTGGGCATTGATTTCGTCTCGCAGATCCAGCTTGAATCCACCTCGATTGTGAGGATGCTGGCGGCATTGTCTTCCATCGCATCGTGGCCGTCCTAGAGCGAGGTGCCCCGGCAGGCCATCTTCATCCTCACAGTGGAAGCCTGACTTCGGCTGCTCATTTTTCACCTGCAGGTCCCCCCTTCTTCTTTCCAGCCTATCTCATACTCGTATATATTTTGTTGTTTCATATAATGTACATTAAGGTAAGACTTGTTAGTGAAATATGTAAATCTATTTATGCCCCCATACACTTTTTCCGTACTTGGAACTGGCATCTGAAGTGTTAGGCCCCCTGCCCCCATTCATATTTTAAAATAATAAGAAATTAAAAAGTTCATTTGTAATTAGCTATAGTTTTTTCCGCAAAAAAGCTATAATTTTACTACTAAAGATAGACTTAATTTTAATAAGTGAATGTGAAAATGGGTGCTATTGCATTTTACATATAAACTATAACGATCCGTGGATGTTGTCACTATTGACTTGTACTTACAATAGAATAAGGTTAAAATATTAGATAATATGTAGTGTCGACAATTAGTATTATTGAGCTATTTCCATCGAATGTTGATGCATGTTTCCAATACTTGTGGGAGTAGTAGGTCATATTGGTTCTACCATATCATGTTAGCATAGAAAATTCAATTTTATTTTGAGGATAGTTCGCACTGTACTAATTTTCCATCTACTTACGGTTATCCTTGTTATTAGTTCATTTGCTATAGAAAAGAAAATAACAGGTCTGATCAAGTCAGCATGTTATTACATGCAAGTGTTTTGAGTACCCCCTTTCTCTTATGTCTCTCATGAACTATGTGGAACACTCGGTCAACAATATCTGGTTTTTCTGATGCAGCTTGGTCTACTTCCTGTAGCATAGCTTGTATCTCTGGCCAAGCTGCGTTCAACATGAATGTCACAAATAGGTATGCGTATCCAGCCCACTGACATATTGCCATAACATCTTGGTAGTTTTATGCTTTGTATCTTGGGCTATCTATGAAGCTGGATGGCACATGGCAGTAGTATTCTCTTTCATACCTGCTCACCTCTTGTATCTTCTCTTTCTATTGTCTCTTGCAAGCTAGCATATAGTTACGTTCTTAGGTTTCCTTGGTGTCTTTTGATCCAGTCAAGTTTGTACTACAAAATGCATGCAAGGGCATCCACATTGAACTGCAGTTTAAGCTTTTGACACACCAGGAAGTGTTTTGATTGATTAGTATGGTGTTGTATATGACTCTCATAGTATTTCCAAAATTGTTACATGCTTTCTCTTGCATTTTGCACCTTATCTTAGTATGTAATGTATATTTCCTCTATATCTTCTCTGTAGGGGAATAATAATGGACACTGCATAGCCATGAATTATGAATGGTTCTTTGATATTCTTCTGGGCCTTATGTCTTTGTACTGAACAATGATATCACATCCCTTTCTATTCATTCACAATCAAGCCTGCGACTTCAGTTGCCATTCGGAGTGTTTTTGTTATCTCTATCCAACATATTTTTAAGGCCCTCGACAATATTTGTTGACTCCCTTGTGTATTCTGATGTTGACGCGTAAATCCTATTTTACCTCATTTGTAGGGTCATAGGTGCATAACTGCGCGGTCTGTGTTTCGTCTTTATCTTCAGGTAGTAGCGTTCCTATTTTGTGGTATTTTTAGCCATTCATTCCAAATACCTTAAGGTCCACGACCATTGTTTATTTTTGTGCCTACCTTTCCTCCCGTTGATATGAAAGCGAACATGGACTTGTACAATCTGAATATTTTTCATGTAGTTTTTCCACCTCTTTCCATTGTGTTTCCTTAGCAATTTGGTGTCATCCAGTGGCTTTCTCAATAGTGGCAAGTCAACCTTGCCTGTTGGTAGCATAATCTGAAAGATGGCATGTTCTCGCTCTACCTGAAGTTCTTTCTTCGTACCAGAAAATTGCATCACATCACTCACTTGCAACTTGGGTTTCTTACATTCCAAATTTCCATATCTGCCCTCTCCATTGTCCTGTTCAAGTTTCGTAATTCAGCATCAGTTTAAAATTCATATTGTCTAGTTGTTCTTGTTGGTACTGAAACAAACTTGATAGAACTTACATATTTGGTGGTTTTTTCTCTATCATTGTTTTTTATACCATACACTTTGTGTTATTTTTAGTCGTTTACACGTCCCTAAAAGAAATACCAGGTTCTTGAATGTCCAAATTGTAGATCTTGATTGAACTTTCTTGCTACTTACCTCTTAGTCATACCAGCCTGACTGATTATTGATTTTGTTTTTGTGTCACTGGTTCTGGATTGCTCTTTCTTTGTATTTTTCTTTTCCTATATAGTCTTACATCTCTAGCTATGTCTGTTGTATTATTTGCACTGCATAAGCATAAAAACCATAGTAGAAATAAGAGATTTTTTAGGTGTGCATTGTACTGTCGTTTCTGTTCTTGCTGTTGAGAAAAGATTGAACTGTAAGAATAAGATAAGATTGCAATCTAGGATGCAAAGTTGATGTACAATAACCACCTAAAAATCACAAAGGGAACTTAGGACATGAATGAAAAGCTTATTTGATTGTGTTGTCATACCTTTTGTTTATGTTAGTGCTGTTGAGAAAAGATTAAACTATATGTCATTTCTACACGATCTGTGCAGATGGTACTTACTGGAGGCTCGCTCGACCGATGGCGCAGTTGAGGATATTGGGGGAACTTGCTTGTGAGAGTTCATTTACTTCTTTGAGGGCAAGCCATCATGGTGGTGTTCATTAATTTTGAGTAATACTGTAATAGAAACATCATGATGGGTACAACTCTAACTTATCATGAGTTTGTCTACAGCATCACGCAATTGATTGTGAGATTGGTGTAAAGAATATGTGAGGAGCCGTAAGACTGATCGTGAGATTAGTGTATATGGTATTGGGAACAAAAACAAAAGAGAATACATGCAAATGATCAGTGTAGGATTGGATTGTTTGGGAGAAGCGATTAACATACCTATCTTGGCTTGGGCCGTTGCCCATATTGCATATTGTTGTGTGAGCCACCTTGGAGGGGCGACATGTGCCTTCTGGTCCTATTTGCTTGAGTAAAAAAAGACCTGGGATAGGAGGAAAGACGTAGGGGTGGAAGCCTAGATTGCTAACCTAAGAGGAGGAAGCATGTATGCGTGGAAGCCTGGATCCATTGTCTGGTATTGTGCCAAGGCAATGGCGGTGAAGATGATTTAGGCAAGCTAGGGTTCCTGAGCGTAGGTTTCTTCTGATTTTGTTAGATCGCTTCTTTTTTTCGTAAGTTGGCCTCGACAGGTTAAGGTCCTGTTTGTTTCATAAGTCATAGAACTTTTTTAAGTCCTAACTTATAAGTACCAAGTCCCTACCTGTTTGTTTACAGGGACTTTTAAGTACCGAGTCCCTACCTGTTTGTTTACAGGGACTTATAATTCCCTAGTCCCTTGTTCATACAAACCGATGTTCAGAGACCGGCTGCGGCCTCCTCCGCCCTGGGGCACGGGCCTCCCACGACCAGGTCCAACCGGAGGAACGCCATGACCGGCCGACTGGTCGAAGAGGTGTTGCTGGTACGAGCCCAACTCCGAGAAGACGTTGACGTTGCTGTTGAGATCCAAGAAACCCATTCCCCTCCCGAGATTTCCGCCGGCGGATGACCCTTGGGTTGCCTGTTGATGCGACGGGAACTGAGAGAAGAAGGGGATCTGGTCCTCCTCATCATCGGCCATGGCGGCAATTGAGGGTGCCGGCGGCAGAGGCGATTGGGGCGAGGCAGGGAAGGAGCGAGGCGAGGAGGCAGGGAACGAGCGAGGCGGGATAGGTGCGGGGCGATGCGGGGTAGGTGCGGGCCAATCGATAAGTCCCAATAAGTTCCTCCCTGAGAGTCTTTTTTGATAAGTCCCAAATGACCACTATAAGTCCCTATAAGTCCCTCCTGTTTGGTTTAGATGGGACTTATAGAGGCTTGTTTAAGTCCCTAAACCAATAAGTCCCTGAAAACAAACACCCTCTAAGATTTTTTTTAAAGCAAAAAAAGGTAGACATGAGGGAAGTTTTTATCCCACTATATCTTATAACATAATGGCAATGGTGGGTAATTTTAAAGTCAAATCTAATCTAATGGGCATAATTTTTGGACTACTAAATTAACGGTCAGATGTTTCTAATTTTTGTGGTAATTTCTAGACTAATTTCTTTTTTCTGGTTAGCCCGTAAAGTATTTTTTATATATAATAGACTAGGTGCCTTTAATTTATTTCTTTCTCTAAGAATCTTGCTCGATTCTCTTAGGGTGGCCTTCAGGATACAAAGGTTCCTGAGTCATTCTACCAGTTCTAGTAGCCACTCTAACAGCAAAGTCATGTTTATTATTTAATTCATCAAGCAGATCATTTTGAGCCTTAAGTACTTGCTCAGCTTGAGTGGCAACCATTGAAGCATATTTGCTAATGAGTTTAAGTTCACCTTTAACTCTAGCCATATAATCACTCAAGCATCCTATCTCGAAAGCATTATTCTTTAATTCTGTATCAACATAAGCATTAAAACTTTCTTGTCTAGCCATAAAGTCATCAAATTCATCTAAGCATGGGCTATGAAATTTAGTAGACGGAATTTCAACTTTATCATATCTATAGAGAGAATTTACCTTTACTACCTATGTCAGGTTATCAAGACAATGTGTTTCTTTGACAGGCGGTATATTAAGACCATGTATTTCTTCAATAGGTGGTAAATTCTTAACATCTTTAGCTTTAATACCTTTTTCTTTCAATGATTTCTTTGCCTCTTGCATATCTTCATGACTGAGAAATAGAACACCTCGCTTCTTAGGAGTGGGTTTAGGAATAAGCTCAGGAGTTGGCTCAATTGGTTCAGGAATTGCCTCAGGAATTGGCTCAGGAAGAGTCCAATTATTTTCATTAGTCAACATATTATTCAATAGTAATTCAGCTTCGTCGACTGTTCTTTCCCTGAAAACACAACCAGCACAACTATCCAAGTAGTCCTTGGAAGCATCAGTTAGTCCGTTATAAAAGATATCAAGTATTTCATTTTTCTTAAGAGGATGATCAGGCAAAGCATTAAGTAATCGGAGAAGCCTCCCCCAAGCTTGTGGGAGACTCTTCTTTGATTTGCACAAAATTATATATTTCCCTCAAGGCATCTTGTTTCTTATGAGCAGGGAAATATTTAGCAAAGAAGTAATAAATCATATCCTGGGGACTACGCACACAACCAGGATCAAGAGAATTAAACCAAGTTTTAGCATCACCCTTTAATGAGAACGGAAATATCTTAAGGATATAATAATAGCGAGACTTCTCATCATTAGTAAACAGGGTGGCTATATCATTCAACTTGGTAAGATGTGCCACAACAGTTTCAGATTCATAGCCATAAAAAGGATCAGATTCAACCAAAGTAATAATCTCAGGATCAACAGAGAATTCATAATCCTTATCAGTAACACAGATAGGTGGAGTAGCAAAGCAGGGTCATGTTTCATTCTAGCATTAAGAGATTGTTGCTTCCATTTAGCTAATAATTTCTTAAGATCATATCTATCTTTGCAAGCAAAGATAGCTCTAGCAGCTTCCTCATTCATAATATAACCCTTAGGAACAACAGGCATTTCATAATCAGGGGGAGAACTTTCATCATAACTATCATCAATAATAGCATCTTCAATAATTTCATTCTCTCTAACCCTAGAAAGTTGTTCATCAAGAAATTCACCTAATGGCAAAGTAGTATCACGCATAGAAGTAGTTTCATCATAAGTATCATGCATAGCAGAAGTGGCATCATCAATAACATGCGACATATCAGAATTCATAGCAGTAGCAGGTTTAGGTGTCACAAGCTTACTAATAACAGAAGGAGAATCTAGTGTAGAGCTAGATGGCAGTTCCATACCTCCCCTCGTAGTTGAGGGCAAAACCTTAGTTCTTTCATCCTTCAAGTTCCTCATAGTGATCAGCAGATATAAATCCCAAGTGACTCAAAGAATAGAGCTATGCTCCCCGGCAACGGCGCCAGAAATTAGTCTTGATAACCCACAAGTGTAGGGGATCGCAACAGCTTTCGAGGGTAGAGTATTCAACCCAAATTTATTGATTCGACACAAGGGAAGCCAAAGAATATTCTTGAGTATTAGCAGTTAAGTTGTCAATTCAACCACACTTGGATAACTTAGTATCTGCATCAATGTATTTAGTAGCAAAGTGGTATGATAATAAAGGTAACATTGGCAAAAGTAAAGATAATAGTTTTGTAATAGTTGTAACAGTAGCAAGGGAAAAGTAAATAAGCGGAACACAAGATGTGAAAAGCTCATAGGCATTGGATCAGTGATGGATAATTATGTCGGATGCGATTCCTCATGTAATAGCTATAACATAGGGTGACACAGAACTAGCTCCAGTTCATCAATGTAATGTAGGCATGTATTCAGAATATAGTCATACGTGCTTATGGAAAAGAACTTGCATGACATATTTTATTCTACCCTCCCGTGGCAGCGGGTCCTAGTGGAAACTAAGGGATATTAAGGCCTCCTTTAATAGAGAACCAGAACAAAGCATTAGCACATAGTGAATACATGAACTCCTCAAACTACGATCATCACCGAGAAGTATCCCGATTATTGTCACTTTGGGGTTGTCGGATCATAATACATAATAGGTGACTATAGACTTGCAAGATAGGATCAAGAACTCACATATATTCATGAAAACATAATAGGTTCAGATCTGAAATCATGGCACTCGGGCCCTAGTGACAAGCATTAAGCACAACAAAGTCATAGCAACATCAATCTCAGAACATAGTGGATACTAGAGATCAAACCATAACAAAACTAACTTGATTACATGGTAAATCTCATCCAACCCATCACAGTCCAGCAAGCCTACGATGGAATTACTCACGCACGGCGGTGAGCATCATGAAATTGGTGATGGAGGATGGTTGACGATGATGACAGCGACGAATCCCCCTCTCCGGAGCCCCCAACGGACTCCAGATAAGCCCTCCCAAGAGAGATTAGGGCTTGGCGGCGGCTCCGTATCGTAAATCGTGATGAAACTTTCTCTTCAATTTTTCCTCTGTGAAACAGAATATATGGAGTTGGAGTTGAGGTCGGTGGAGCATCAGGGGGCCCACGAGACAGCGGGGCGTGCCTAGGGGGGAGGGCGCGCCCCCACCCTCGTGGACAGGGTGTGGGCCCCCTGACCTTGATTCTTTCGCCAGTATTTTTTATATTTTCCAAAACTTATCTCCATGGATTTTCAGGTCATTCCGAGAACTTTTGTTTTCTGCACAATAAACAACATCATGGCAATTCTGCTGAAAACAGCGTCAGTCTGGGTTAGTTTCATTCAAATCATGCAAGTTATAGTCCAAAACAAGGGGAAAAGTGTTTGGAAAGGTAGATACGTTGGAGATGTATCAGCCGTCTGCTGGCAGACGACAAAGATGCAAAGTTCTTTGCCGTTTGTCAGCAGACAGCAAAGCAACCATATAGGCTAGCCCAGTGCCCCCTAGGTTGCACAGGTAGCTGCCACGTGGCAGATTTGCCGTCTGCCAACAAACAACAAAGTGCCTGTATAGCCCCTTGTTTTTTCTATTTTTTTTTCTTAAATTCAATCAATTTCATATATATATATATATATATATAGACACACACACACACACACATTTGAAAATAGTTTCAACAAGCATACCAACACACCAACACATATACATACCAAATCATATCCCTTCCATATGGATATGATCATCCAACACATATACATAGCAAATCAAAAGTCCATATGCAACATATATAGCTAGCCAACATATCCAACAAGCATACAATTGTTTCATCCATACATACATATATAGGTAGCAAGTTTCACATTGTTCATCCTATAAAATCAAAATAAAAAGGAAGGACAAGGAGAAGAGTAGACTCCATCAACACAAGCTTCCTCATCTAAAGCAAATATGCAAATTGGGAAAGAAGAAAGTTAGAAGAAAAGCAGAAGAAGAAGACTAGCTAGAAGAAGAAGAAGATAAAGAAGAGGAGAGGAGAAATTTTTTCTCCTCTCCTCTTCTTTATCTTCTTCTTCTTCTAACTAAGGTGACCTAGGTAATTATGCCATTTTTAGGTAAGCTAGGTAAAAATTCTAAGTGTAGGTCATTTTAGAGCCAAGCTAGGTAAATAGGTGATTTTGGAGCTTAGTAAGGTTATTATGCCATTTTCGAGGAAAATAAGCTAAGTATATGTCATTTTGGAGGTAACCAATATTATTATGCCATTTTTGACCTAAGTGTGCTAAGTATGTCATAAATGAACTAAAGAAGCTAAGTATAGGTCATTTTTGAGCTAACCTAGGTAGTTATGTCATCTTTGAGCTAACTAAGAATATTTATTCATTTTGGATGACAAAATGGTAAGTGTAGGTCATTTTAGAGCTATCCTAGTTAAAATCGGTCATTTTGGAGGTAGGTAAGGTTATATTGTAATTTGGGAGGAAAATAAACTAATGATATGACAGTTTGGAGCTAAACCAAGGTTATTATGCCATTTTTTTACCTAAGTATGCTAAGTATGTCATAAATGAACTAAAGAAGCTAAGTATAGGTCATTTTTGAGCTAACCTCGACAGTTATGCAATTTTTGAGTTAACTAAGCATATTTATTCATTTTGGAGGAAAAAATGCTAAGTGTAGGTCATTTTAGATCTATCCTAGTTAAAATCGGTCATTTTGAAGCTAGGTAAGGTTATTTTGTCATTTTGGAGGAAAATAAACTAATTATATGACAGTTTGGAGCTAAACCAGGGTTATTATGCCATTTTTACCTAAGTAAGCTAATTATGTCATAAATGAACTAGCTAAGCTAAGTATAGATCATTATTGAGCTATCCTAGGTAGTTATGCCATTTTTAGCTAACTAAGCATATTAAGTCATTTAGGAGGAAAAATGCTAAGTATAGGTCATTTAATAGATATATTAGGTAAAATATGTCATTTTGGAGCTAAGTAAGGTTATTATGTCATTTTCGAGGAAAATAAGCTAAGTATAAGTCATTTCTTAAGCTAAGTATGCATTTGTTAGGCAAAACACTTGGGAAAACTTACCATCATTACGGAGGTGCACTACTGCAGGATGCTGCTAACGCGACACTACGATCAGAGACCCTTTGACAAAACTGTGTGTGATGCATTAATCGCAAACGGTGGTGTAAAAAACCCGTCAAAAAAGGTGCAAAACGTTTGCGATGACGGATGCATCAAACACGGTTCAGATTTTAGTTCTGTGTGTGATGTAGGGCATACGGTTCAGTGCAATTAACCGTTTACGATGAGGAGCAACAAAAGAAACGGGCAGCCAAATGAAGGTGTGTGCGATAAACAACATACGGTTCATTAGGATGAACTGTTTGTGATTAGGCAACACAAAAGAAACGGTCAGCCAAATCAAGGTGTGTGTGATATACGACATGCGGTTCACGCGGATGAACTGTTTGTGTTGAGACAAGAGAACATAAACGGTTCAATATAACAAGATGTGTGTGATACGCGACAAACATGTCTGTAATCAGAAATGTGTGCGAAGACCGATAATAACACAGACGATTGCTGCTAATAAGACGTGTGTTGTGTGCGATGGGATTGCATACATACCAACAACATATATATTACATGCATGATTAACCAAATTAAACATCCAATTACATAGGTGGCTACTACAACCATGACATTTGCACACACCAAAGTAAACTATTACATGCATAATTTCATAGGTGGCTACTACACACATGACACTTCCACACACCAGTAAAGTAACTATATATTACATGCATGATTAACTAGCATAAACGATCATCTGATCATCATCTAAGTCTTGTGACGCTTGCTTTGCTTGTGGCTCGATCCGGGCTGGTCGATTTGGGTAACGAGGCATTTCCTCATGTCAACGATCCGTCTACGCATCTCGTAGCATGTGTACACGCTCTTGGCCACGAACCTGAGGTGAGGTTCATCTAGTCGCCGCATCCAGGCCCTGTGCCAGTGTACGGGATTTGTTCTCTAGGCATCCTGCTTCATATTTTCGTAGTAGGTGTCGATGATGGCCAAGGCGAGTTCGACCAAGGAGTCCTTCTTCGTGCTGCCCCAGACCCTATAGTGGTCATGGATTTCGACAAGGTTCTCACAGGCCAAGCCCGTAACACTGAGCACTTTTACATTGTCGGTGGTATCCACCGTGGCGAACTTGTTGTCAGTGCTGTTGACAAACCTGTTGAAACGGTCGCAAGGCTCTCTAGCCATGCAGTAGTGGTAGATGAGGACATGATGGCGCACACACAACTGGGTGACAACAACCTTCTGATCTATGCCGGGACTACCGGTGGTGTACTAGAGTTTGATGCCGACCACCTTGTACTTGTCTCCAGCAAGCAACTGCTCAACGGTGTTGATGTAGACGTCCACCACAGCCGGGTCGATGGTGTATACCACTGGGAGATCCGTCTCCCTCGCGTGGGTCTCCACTTTAAGCTCGTCGAACTCCATTGGAGCGCCACTAGACATCCCCTCTCTATGTGTCATCGTGGGCGTGCTTGTTGTGTTGTGGAGCGCGATCGAAAGGTTGAAGAGACTAAGGTTATAATGGCCGCGGGAATTAAAGGGGAGGTCGGACGACACGTCTTGATGGTAGTTCTAATTCGCAGTGCGTAACTCCATCGTGTCGCACGTAACTGCATCACGTGGCAACGCGCGCGGCGCAACCGCATGCATATGGGGCCCCCGACGTGATCATGCGCAGGCCCAACCGCTGGCAAAGCGCGCGCGGAGGGACGCGAGCAGAGCGCTCCGTGGTCGCCTGAACGGCGAGCAACCATATATATGCATATAGTAGTTGAACACGCAAGGCAAATTTGTCCACAACCCGAGCGCGCCAACGGACGTGAGCAGAGCGCGCCGCGGCGCCTAACGGTTGAACTGTTTGTATAGATTAAGCACGACTGCTTAATCTATGAATGAAATATATGCTTAATTACTAAATTTTAGTTGCAAAAATTATGTAGTGCTAGTTATTTTTAGCTGCATATTTTGAAAAATCGCCATCGGAACCGCTGGATGTCCTCTCTGTATGTGTCGTCGTGGGTGTGCTTATTGTGTTGTGCGCCGGCCCCAAACACTGGCAGCACAACTTATAAATTGATAGGATGGAGTACTAGTTATAGTGATGCATATAATTAAGCAAAGGGATCACAAATGTCTGTATTGACTGGAACGAGAATGCAATAGCACAATAGGAATTAAGGAGGCAAGAATAAAGATGCATCCATCAACGGACGATCTCCTCCTCCTCAACTCAGTGCGCCGGGCCACCGCCCAGTGGCTAAGGAGCGGCGACTTTTGTGGCGAGGTCAAGGTGCTTCTGAGCAAAGGCATCCATGGCTTCCAGCCGATTGAAGAAGGCCGACATCATAGCCTCCTCACTGGCCTTGTAGATACCTATGTACACGATTTGCTTGTACACGTGGATGTGTAGGTCGACGAATTCTTGCAGGGTGAGGCGCGACCTCCAGGTGGACATTCTTCATGGCGTCGGCGGGCAGTTGCAGGGCCACCAATGCTTGAAAGAGGTTCCAACCATGAAGGCCGATTAGGGTGGTAGGCAATGAGGAGCCCGGGCACGGGCTAGAGGAGTACGATGATGTCGTCTGCGAGCTTCTTGATGACGGTGAACTTGTTGGTGGTGGCAATGATCATCTGGTCCAACTGAGAGTCGTAGCTAGCATCGACGGCGGCCATCCACCAGCCGGTCGCCAACACCGTCTGGAGACGATGCTTGGTGCCATGCCGCAGGCCGGCGTCATGGACTGCTTGCACAACCGTTGGCCGCTCGCACGCATCGCCGCCATGGGTCTGGAGTGAGCACTTTTGCGCATAGTGTAGGTGCTTTGGCAAATGCTTAGGTGCGTACGATGTGGTAGATGCATTGGAATGGAGGGGCGCCTTTATATGAGTGCAAACTGCATTGCATTCACATTGTGCTGCCTCTTTTCCTGGTCCTCCTCCCATTACTTCCCTCATGCAATCATGATACTAATTGAAGGAGGACGCATCATTGGTCGTTCAACATTTCGGGAACTGCTACCCTCTCCCTCGTCTGCATTAAAGCCGTATCGGGAACTGCACCACCCGCTGTCAAATCGAATAGTACTGCGCCACCCGCTGCACGCCCGGCTAAACACGCCTCCTCGCCTCCATCTATGCTCAATTACTGAATTTTAGTTGCAAAAATTAGATACTGCTAGTGATTTTTAGCTTCATATTTTGACAAATCGCAGTGTTACAAGGTTGACAAATGGCAATGTTACTTGATCAACAAATGTCAATCTTTCCAGTTTGACAAATGGTAACATACCCAATACGACAGATGCAAATCTTACCAAATTGCTTGTAAAGTGGTTGCACACGGGTTATCCAAAACAACCGTTTGCGTTGAAGAGATGCACAAATCCCGCTCTCACTTTGCATATGGGTGTTCTTTCTTAAACATTTGCGATCAAGAGCCACTAAAACCCATAGCCATTAAATTCAAGACATGTGGCATCACGTGAATGGTTAAAATTTGAATTATGCACATAAATGCATTGAAAAACTCAATCAATGCATAAAAATGTCCAAACGAACCCCGAAAAATCCCAAAAATTGACACAACACTCCTGTTGTTCTATGTTGACACAATTTTTTCTTTAAAGCAATAAAAGGCAATGGATATCACTTTGTCCCCAAAGGTGGGATGTTCCCTACTGAAACCATCAGGCTTGTTGTGAGAAGCTCTAGTTTGTGAGAAGCATATCCCCAAACCTACCCCAAATGGGACAAATTTTTTACAACGACATGTTGATGCCGCTCCATGATAGCATGCCAAGTTTCATGAATTTCAGATGAGCTTTGGATTTACTAGAACTTAAAAACAGGTATATATCTCAATATTTGCGGCCGAGTGACGGTGGCAGGGTGTTTGACATTCATTCTCATTTCTTGCATGCGACCTAATTAAGCATGCAACCAAGGACACATATTTGAATTTTCAACCAATTTACATGCATTAGAGCATGTGCATGTAGTTCAAATTTGAATTATGCACATGAATGCATAGAGAACTCAGTTAATGTATAAAAATGTCCAAGCGAACCCCCAAAAATCCCACAAATTGACACAACACCCCTGTTGTTCAATGTTGACACTAGGAAAAAAAATTGAAATCGAGAAGAGGCAATGCATATCGTTTTGTCCAGAAAGGTGAAATGTTCCCTACCGAAACCATCGGACTTGTTGTGAGAAGCTCTGGTTTGTGAGAAGCATATCCCCAAACCTGCCGCAAATGGGATAAAAAATTTACCACGGCATGTTGATGCCGCTCCATGACAGCATGCCAAGTTTCATGAATTTCAGACGAGCTTTGGATTTACTAGAATTTTAAAACCAAGTATATATCTCAATGTTTGCGGCCGAGTGATGGTGGCAGGGTATTTGACATTCATTATCATTTCTTGCATGGGACCTAATTAAACATGCAACAAAGGACACATATTTGAATTTTCAACTAATTTATATGCATTAGAGCATGTGTGCATGTAGTTCAAATTTGAATTATGCACATGAATGCATAGAAAACTAAGTTAATGTGTAAAAATGTCCAAGTGAACCCCAAAAATCCCAAAAATTGACACAAAACCCCTTTCGTTCTATGTTGTCACTAGGAAAAAAAATTGAAATTGAGAAGACGCAATGCATATCGTTTCGTCCAGAAAGGTTTAGCGTTCCCGACCAAAAACACTGGCCTTGGAGTGAGAAGCTCTGGTTTGTGAGAAGCATATCCCCAAACCTGCCCCAAATGGGACAAAAAATTTACCACGGCATGTTGATGCCGCTCCATGACAGCATGCCAAGTTTCATTAATTTCAGACGAGCTTCGGATTTACTAGACTTTAAAAACCAAGTATATATCTCAATGTTTGCGGCCGAGTGACGGTGGCAGGGTGTTTTTACATTCATTCTCATTTCTTGCATGGGACCTAATTAAGCATGCAACCAAGGACACATATTTGAATTTTCAACTAATTTATATGCATTAGAGCATGTGCATGTAGTTCGAATTTTAATTATGCACATGAATGCATAGAAAACTCAGTTAATGTATAAAAATGTCCAAGCGAACCCCCAAAAATACGAAAAATTGACCCAACACCCCTGTTGTTCTATGTTGACACTAGGAAAAAAAATTGAAATTGAGAAGAGGCAATGCATATCGTTTTGTCCAGAAAGGTAAAATGTTCCCTACCGAAACCACCGGGCTTGTTGTGAGAAGCTCTGGTTTGCGAGAAGCATATCCCCAAACCTGCCCCAAATGGGACAAAAAATTTACCACGACATGCTGATGCCGCTCCATGACAACATGCAAAGTTTCATGAATTTCAGACGAGCTTTGGATTTACTAAAATTTAAAAACAGGTATATATCTCAATGTTTGCGACCGAGTGATGGTGGCAGGGTGTTTGGCATTCATTCTCATTTCTTGCATTGGACCTAATTAAGCATGCAACCAAGGACACATATTTGAATTTTCAACCAATTTATATGCATTAGAGCATGTGCATGTAGTTCAAATTTGAATTATGCACATGAATGCATAGAAAACTCAGTTAATGTATAAAAATGTCCAAGCCCCAAAAATCCCAAGAATTGACACAACACCCCTGTTGTTCTATGTTGACACTAGGAAAAAAATTGAAATCGAGAAGAGGCAATGCATATTGTTTCGTCCAAAAAGGTGAAACGTTTTCTACTTAAACCATCGGGCTTGTTTTGAGAAGCTCTGGTGTGTGAGAAGCATATCCCAAAACCTTCCCCAAATGGGATAAAAATTTACCACGACATGTTGATGCCGCTCCATGACAGCATGCCAAGTTCAACGAATTTCAGACGAGCTTTTGATTTACTAGAATTTAAAAACCAGGTATATATATCAATGTTTGTGGCCGAGTGATGGTGGCAGGGTATTTGACATTCATTCTCATTTCTTGCATGGGACCTAATTAAGCATGCAACCAAGGACATAGATTTGAATTTTCAACTAATTTATATGCATTAGAGGATGTGTGCATGTAGTTCAAATTTGAATTATGCACATAAATGCATAGAAAACTCAGTTAATGTATAAAAATGTCCAAGTGAACCCCCAAAAATCCAAAAAATTGACACAACACCCATGTTGTTCTATGTTGACACTAGGAAAAAAAATTGAAATCGAGAAGAGGCAATGCATATTGTTTCTTCCAGAAAGGTGTAACGTTCCCGACCGAAACCATCGGGCTTGTTGTGAGAAGCTCTGGTTTGTGGGAAGCATATCCCCAAACCTGCCCCAAATGGGATTTTTTTTACCATGGCATGTTGATGACGCTCCGTGATAGCATGCCAAGTTTCATTAATTTCAGACGAGCTTTGGATTTACTAGAATTTAAAAACCAGGTATATATCTCAATGTTTGCGGCTGAGTGATGATGGCAGGGTGTTTTTACATTCATTCTCATTTCTTGTATGGGACCTAATTAAGCATGCAACCAAGGACACATATTTGAATTTTCAACTAATTTATATGCATTAGAGCATGTGCATGTAGTTCAAATTTGAATTATGCACATGAATGCATACAAAACTCATTTAATGTATAAAAATCTCCATGGAAACCCGCAAAAATCCCAAAATTTGACACAACACTTGTTGGGGATATGCTTCTCCTGCCTGTATTCCGGAAGCTTCTCCATCAGGTAATCCTGATTGACCCGACAAACTGTTAACAGTCAATCTTTTTCTAGCAAAGACCCTGCAATTGTTAAGGTTAAAATGCCGTTTCGACATGTGAGGGCACGGTTTACAGATAGCAAGGAGAAGTTCAGGCTATTGCAGCTGCATTCCTTGAAACTTGGATAATTCGGCCTATGATGCTTGATGTACTCTGACCCCGCGTATCCCTGATGAGTCTATCTTTAAATAAGAACTGAACTTATTCGGGTTAAAATGTGGAAGTGGTAGTGTGAGTGCCGGCTCACCGAAAGCGCGTACCTTCCAGTGGTTAATACTAGTTTCATTGAAGAAGATATTTTGGCTCGGTGGCCTATGAAAGCCTTGGATTTTTTCTATTGATTTTGCTTTGAATTTCTTTTTGCAATTTTTTCTTTTATGACACAAAAATTACATGGTTGAAAACCAAGTAAGGCTTATAAAGCTTCATGAGTCGTATATATGGCGATAAACCGATGTTTATTAACTCGGCCTGGTTTCTGACTATAAGTCACTAGTATGAAAGAAAGGTAATCCGGTGTTTATTAACTTGGCTTGGTATTAAACCAGAAATATACTTATTACACTAGCTTGATAAATCAAAAGTGAACACATATCATAGGTATATTGTATATTGTTATTTTCGGTCCTGCATCAGTTACAAACTATGTTGTTGGGCATGATAACCCGTCTAGGGGTAAACCGCCAAGACGCAACTTATCTGTTATATGCAAGAACAGATTCTACAGAAAACAAAGTGTCATGAGCAAACATAGCATTTTCATAGAATGGCAGATTAACAGTGTCATGCAATGTGCACGATGGCACATCAGATCCAAGAAGTTTTCAACTAGCCTATTACATGGCATTTTTGTGCCCAAAAGACCAAGTCTTGCAAAACGAAGAAGTAAAACTGGCCACCGATTTATGCATCAGCGGTGGGCTGGCTTGACGGTTGCGGATCATCTTGCACTGGTTCATCCTCCTCCTGTTTATATAGTGGTTGGAAGTTAGTGGTTGCCCAATCGATCCCAGTTAAGGCTCTGAACACAGCTTCATCGCTTATAAGATTGGAGGGGTCAACTTCAGGGGCATAAGTATGCTTACGAATTGCCGGAATAAGAGTGGGAGCTTTGTAGCTCGGCCTATTGACCCTCTTGTTGTGGGCATCATAAATTGACTGACAAAATGAAAGATCGGTCTCTTCAGTCAACTTACTAGCCAACGGATGCGTCTCCATCATCAAATCCCGAAGATCTTCATTATCAAATGCTGATCCGTCTTCCTTGATGCTTGGATAGCCATTCCCTAAGTCACCCGGATCAAGATCAGATATCCATGCTTTAGCACGAGTCAGTGCGGTAAGAGCGCCGACCCTTGCAGCTGATCATTTTATCTCTTCAAGGCGGGCGGGCATCATCGATAGCCTCTCTAAAGTTTCCTTGATCAAAGTTGGGGCGGTTTATTGTAAGATGCTGTGCAGATAATCCGTTGTGCGCTAGTATACAGTTGCTCTATCAGTGTATAGGCAGCCTTTAATTTCTTCTGCATATCAGAGCCCAGATGCGTAATGCGAGATCCTGCATCATCACAGACATCAGTAAACCGGTGATTTATGGAATAATGAAATTTCGAAGGTTGTGAAGAAGTTACTTACCAAATATAGCAGCAGTCATAGCATTTATTTGTTGTTTCAAGCTGGCTAACTCTTCCGCCACCGGTTTAAGGGTCGCGTCAGCATCTTCAACTTTCTTCAGCAAAGTTGTTTTTCTGCATCCCAGCCTAGACGCCCATTCTTGAAGTTTTCCTTGAGTTGTTCCATGGCCGCTAAAGCACCAGTCAGCTCCTCCTTTGCCTTGGAAGTTTCTTCTTGCTGGGTCTTGATATTCTCCTCAAGGTCGGCGATTTGGGATTGTTCTTTGTCTAGCTCAGCCTGCAAGAGGTATTTCATGAGTTGACAGAACAAATTTTAAGTCCCAAGCACATAACAAGTTATACACTTGGCACTTGGGGGCTAATGCCTATCGCTTCTTATCAAAAATATGGCAAAGTCCCAAAGCTCAATACAAGTATTAATCTTGGCACTTTGGGGCTAATGCCTATTTCCTCAAGTATAAAGTTGTGGATTTTTTCCTTGATGATAAACCGGTTTCCAAAGTTATTCAAAAAGAAGTGTGAGCCTTAGAACATGAAGTCCCAGTTCATCTTGAAGAGGTAAACTGGCCCTTGAGGGTTACACAGGTAAAATTGAATTACTATTCTATGAAGTTCTGGTTCATCTTGAAGAGATAAACTGGCCCTTGAGGGCTACAATGGCAAATTTGAAGAATCATTATTTTACGAAGTCCCGGTTTGAAAAGGTATTGCCAAACCGGCCCTTGGGGGCTACTGGAGTTGATATTATAAATAGATCAGAAGAAAGGAATAATTTTGAAGAGTTCAACGGGATTTACCTCATATCGTTCCTTCATCATGTTCACTAAACCAGCTTCGTAGTCACGGTTTGTGTACTGACGGTTCAAAATCCCAGAATGAATGTCTTGGGTGCTGAGGTGAGCATAGTTGTCCAAATCTGCCTTCCACTTGACCTTATCAACAACAACTTTTTCCTCTTTGGCGTTATGTTTGGACAAGGCTATGGGGTTGCCAGGGGAGGTATAACCAATGACAGTAATGACAACATCGTTATCAGCACCTTTAGCCGGGCTTGGCGGATTATCAGCATGAGCCGATGGATCAATATCCATGTGCTCATCTTCAGTTGCTTGATCTGGCAACGACGGGCCATCAGGAATATTGTCAACATCTGGGTGTGACGGTTCGGGAGTCTTTTCCGTTTCATCCTGAATGGGGTCTTCAGCCGGTTTGTTTACTTTGGCATTCTTTCTGGCTCTGGCTTTGGCCCTGGAAATTAATAAGTATGCATCAGAACATTGCAAGGATCAAAAATATAAAGGTATGACGGGTTAGTGAAATCTGCTCACCCAGGAACCGTTTTAAGGGTTGGAAGCTTCATCCCTGTTGATTCGCCAGAAGATGAATGGGAGGTCCCCTAGTAATTTGAGTTAGACGGATTAAGAGGATATCGGAAATAACCCGCCCTGGGACAAGGTGTATCAGAAGTGCAAGAGACCTCTTGGCGGCGTTTACGAACCGGAGAGTTCGGTAAACCGGAGGAAGTAACCACTTGGTTGTGCGGCGAGCTTCATGCTGCTATGTCTTCAAAAGAAAGTGCGGATCCGAATAAGCTAGAGGGTGTGAAAATCTTACTTTCCGGACTGCTTGACAGGTTTTTGGTGTTGCCACAGGATCTTAGTTGGAAGAAAGAGTAATTACCTCTACATCACTAGCACGGCTAGCCTCCGCATCATCCTGATAATGATCATTGTCAATGAGGTGTATGAAAAAAGAACCAAGAGAGTCAAGTTCTACCTCTGACTCCGGATCATCAAGGTCTTCATCATTGTTCAGGCCAGGGGATTCAGCAGTTTTCTTCTTTGCAGGTTTCTTTGTAACTTTGGTCTTAATGCGAGGCATTTTCACCGGTTTATCCCGCGGCTTACTCTTCCAGAACGGGTCATCAACCTGAAAAGATGGACAAAAGGTTGTAAAGAAATATTTAATAGGGGTCGGATTAAGACAAGAATGATGCAATTCTTACACCTGGCGGTTTATTGGAAACACAGAAAGGACTGAGCCCTGTCTTGCTGCATTCAGATACCGGTTCATCCAACATCTTCTTGACAGATTCAGTAATCTCCTCGTCAGTTAGCTGAATATCAATATGCCGCTGAGGATCTTTGACATTTCCTGTGTACTCGCACATTAAACCGGGGCGACGGCTTAAGGGCAAGATACTCCAAGAGACCCAACAACAGACAAAGTCAACGCCAGTTAAACCATTCGCCATAAAGGCTCGGAGCTTTGAGAGCTGTGGTGCATACTTAGCTCGTTCCTTTGCAGTGAGTCGTTGGGGAACTGGATGTGTATTGGTAAGATGGTGAGCACGTAACCCGGCAGAGGATTTTTGTCAGCTGGAGCTGTGTTTTGACAGTAAAACCAAGTCTGATTCCAATCTTTGGGGTGGCTATGATGCTTGGCGTGAGGGAAGTTGACATCTTTCCTTTTCTGAATTGAAACTCCGCCAAGTTCAGTGTTGGGCCCGTCCGTAAATTCTGTACGGTGGTTTAAGTAAAAGAAGTCTCTCAATAATTAAACAGTAGGTTCTTCTTGCAGATAAGCCTCGCAAAACACTTGAAAATTGCAAATATTGGACACGGAGTTTGGTCCTACATCTTGAGGACGGAGTTGGAAGCTAGCAAGCACGTCACAGAAGAATTTTGATCCGGGAGGGCTAAATCCTCGACCCAGATGGTCAGTAAATACAATCACCTCCCCATCCTTGGGTTCAGGAGGGTTCTCTGGACCGGGGACTCTCTAGTGGATGACTTCTTTTTTCAATAAAGTGCCGGTTGCAACACACCCATTCAGCTGTTCTTCCGTAACTCGAGAAGGAACCCAGTTGCAAGCATAAAATTGTTTGGCCATTTGTTAAACAAGACCTGAAGGAAGATTGGTGCCGGTTTAAGAAATCATGAATAACTGCTAAAAGCAAAGGGACAGAAAGTATTCAAGCGTGAAGGAGTTATGAACCGAAGATATAAAATATCATCTTGTAGAGATAAGCAGTTGGCGGTTTAAGAGGGGACTAATGATACCTGGCGGGTTGGTATTTTCCTAGTTAAACCACCTACACAGATATTGAAAGTATAGATCTGAAGATGGGAAATGGCTAAGTGATGAAAAACAGGTTTCACAGATTGATATCACCGTTTTGGATCTACTGTGTGTGAGAAAATGAAAATATATTTAGACCTAAATATTGGGGCCTGAACAGTTAAGGTCCAGATGGGATCTTCTACCAAAAAAGAGATGCTATGATGAGGAAAAATGGACTATGGCTATTGGCGCACAGGGAAAATATCAAGTTTCCATCAAATATTCATGCGACAGCGAAGAACAAGTGAAGAACAGCGACAAGTTTCCATGAATTCACATAAACCCTAATGAGATCTACAGAGGGGGAAGAGGAAGAACTTACCAAGGCTGTTTGATGGCGGAGGCGCGCGAGCGGAATCTGGACCAGTAAGGTTGATGCAGCGGCCGACGGTGAAGCAGAGGAGTTGCTTGACGACGGCGGCTAGGCTCGAGTGCTAGGGTGTCAAAAGGTAGAAGAGAAGATGAAGAGGCACGGGGGGGGGGGGGGGAGTGAAAGAGACCACCGGTCCTATTTATAAGGCAAATGGATAAGTGGCAGGCATGGGAATCGAGGAGTTCCAAATTGGATATGTGACAGGGCCGACGCCTCGATTCTTGGAAGTTCATTAAAAATGAGGATGTATATATATGATTTTTGATTTGTATAAGCTTAATGACAGGTGACATCATGGCGGTTTATCACGATCCCAGAAGATGACATCATGGCGAGTTACAAGTTTTCGCGAAGGTAATAAAGAAGGGATTTTTTTCTAAGTGTTGAAGATTGACATGAACAAGTTCAAATCAACCTGGGACCTAATGTTGGGGATATAACTGGTGGGTATAAACCTCCCAGGAGGGTCCGGTTTATCCTCAGAGAGGTTACTAATATTGAAGCCCATGAAGTTATAGAAGACGATGACTTATGAAGGAAACTTAATAAGGAAGCCCAAAGCCTAGAGGCGGGTTAGGGCCCATAGACATAAACCACCATGGGCGTGTAACTTGTAATGTAAGGTAGGAAAGAATAGATACCGAGCCGGACACGTTTATAAACCGGCCTCGGGATTCTGTAGACCGATGGGCGTCAACCTGTGTATATAAAGGGACGACCCGACGGCGGTTTAGGGACAAGAAACAACAACTCGAGAGCCAGGTTACGTGTATTCGCTCCCTGGTTATCGAAACCCTAGCAATTCGACCACAACTAGATCGTAGACTTTTACCTTCACCGCAAGGGGCCGAACCAGTATAAACTCCCCGTGTCCTTTGTCCGTTTTAACCCCTTTAATCTAATCTCGTTTTGATGGCTCCACGACTAAGTCCTCACACTAGGACATCTGACGTGATAATTCCATGACAGTTGGCACCCACCGTGGGGCCACCGCACGATGGTTTCAAGTTCTTAGAGGGCAATTTCAAAGGACTCAAGGGATACGTAGTGGGCAGGATGACCAAGAGTCGTCGCGGCAAGCTCTACATCGACGACGCAGGCTGGGGCCCCGACACCGGCTCAATCAAGTATGGGTACCGGGTCCCCTTCGGAGGAATTCATGTATTCATTGGCAAGATCGGCGAACTGGGCCCTAAGCCGGACATCTGCGCCGACCTCATCAAGACGGCTCAGCATGCAAGCCCCACCGAGTTCAACCCGCCGTGAAGCGTGCTTTCGTAGGATTCATCAATGGTGTAGAATCTGAACCGGTATCCGATGGTGAGACGGTTGTCTATTCAGATGGCAAGTCATCCACCGGTGAGACCGAGTCATTGTACCAACTGCCAGATGGCCGGTTCGGGGGCTGTTCCCATGGCGACAGTATTCTGGACCCCCTTGAACCGCCAAACCGGGTTGCGATCTTCATGGCTGGTACACAACCCACGCAGCACTCCTCAGCTACAGTGGCGATGATTTCTGGATCGGCAGCCGGGGCAGGAGGCCCCGCGCGCCCGCCGGCTCAAGTCCTGTCCGGTTTATTGGATGCCTTGATGACATTATTGACCACTGAGGTTAATCCAGATAATCGAGATCAGCATAACGCGGAGGTCATGAACCTACGAGATCAGATAGCTCAGGCCAAGGAGGACATGGCGGCTGAGGAAACTAGGATGGCTGAGGAGCGGGCCGCTTTGGATGCTCAGGCAAAGTGGATTCAGTCGGAAAATTACCGGCTCATGCTGGATCAGAATGCTTCAAACGACGTGATGAGGAGGAGGCATCGGTCTCGTCTACCACTGCTTTATGAAGCAATGAATCTCTTTAACACACCAGGAGCGGAAACCAGTAACCTGGCAGCGGTAAACCGGGTCGAAGCACCTGGGACAGGAGCACTGGATCAACCACGGGCGACAGACCCGCCTCAACAGAACTGTGACCCGCCTCAGTATGTGCCAATGCCACCGGGTCACTTTTCTACCCCTTTGGATAACATGATCGCTGCGGCATCGCGATTGGCAGCTATTCCAATGGAAGGCGAGTCTCCAGCAGCGGTTGAGACACGTCGGGCCAGAGATCTCCTTCAAACGGCTTTGATTCAGCAGCTGGCTTATTCATAAAGTCGAGACATGATTCATTCAACCCCTCGCCCGAGCCAGAGTTACAGCAGGCATATCGAGGAACCGGCCGTGTCCAGCAGTGGACGGAACCATACTCCGCCCCGTAGGCCTAACCCGGCAGGAGGGGGAGCTGATGCTCATGACGTGGTGGACCAGGGAAGAGCCCGTCGAGAAGCCGAATTAGTTGTGCAGTATGCGGCACGTCTGCCCACTCCAGTTCGTGCAACAAGTTCAGTGGAGCCAGGTGTGACCTTTAGAAATTTTGGTGCATCGTGTTTAGTGCCGGCCTTGTGCAATGAGCGTTTGCCCAAGGATTTCAAGGGTCCTCGCAAGGTGCCTAACAATACAGCCGATTTATCTCCTGAGGCGTGGATTGAGAGTTATGAGATGGCCATGGAATTGCTGGATGTTAGTGAAGCTGCGTGTGCAAAGTATTTCCCCTTGATGATGGAAGGGACGTCCCGGACTTGGTTAAAGGGGCTCCCAGCTAACTCCATCGGATCATGGGCCGAGTTAAAGGCCTAGTTTATCCAGAACTTTAAAGACACGTGCAAGGAGCCTATGTCAATCGTGGACTTAGCGGCTTGTCTCCAAGAAGAAGGTGAATCAACAACTCATTCGGTGCGCCGGGTTTCAGCGATTCTGCACTCGCGGATCATATCAATGCCGACTCAGCGGTCTTGACGTTAGAAGGCAATTGTCGTTTCAAGCCCCTAAAGCTGAAACTGGGGCAACTTAAACGTCATTGTAATGACATGGGGACACTCATGGGGGCCTTGGTTAAGTACGCTAACTCTGATAGTACCAAGGAGCCTGAGTCTGATGATGAAAAGCCGGGGAAGGGAAAGAAGAGCAGCAACACCAAGGGGCAGCAACTTAATCCGGCAAACCAGGGAGGCAATGGTAAGCGCAAGGCTGAGAATAATTTTGATTTTGTGGCTAACACCAATGCGCAGAATAATAGTCAGCGCCGTAAGGGTAAATCGCCCCCACAGACCGGACAGTCAGCCATCAATCTTGGGCATCTATTAAACCAGCCCTGCCCAAGACACGGGACGAAGGAAAGGCCGTCCGGACACCTCTGGAAAGATTGCTTCATCATGAAGGAGTTTAAAAATTCGAATTTTTACCAAGATGGTCAGGGGCCGGGCAGCGGTTTAGGATCCGGCTTCCATGGACCGGGTTATGGTGGAAGCGGTTCAAGCTCGGGATTCCAAGGTAATCCAGGCAATCAAAACAACCAGGGCGGTTACAACCAGCAGAATAATCAGGGAAATCAACAACAGTCGGGTTATCGGAGCTACCCGAAGCAGTTGAACAGTGGGCAATATCATGTCTTCACCACTATCTTATGCAAGCGTGATCAAAAGCTCCACTAGAGGGCAGTAAATTCGGTTGAACCGACACTCCCACCTTATTTGCATTGGTTTGAACATCCCATCGTGTGGAGCCTAGAGGATCACCCGCTACGGGTCGATAATCCTGGTCACCTGGCGTTGGTGGTGGCACATCATGTTGGAGGGTATAAGTTTACAAAGGTACTCGTGGATGGAGGGAGCAACATCAATATCATCTATTATGAGACCTTCTGTCGCATGGGGCTGACAGATAAAAACCTTAAACCATCAAACACTATCTTCCATGGTGTGGTACATGGTAAATCAGCATACCCGGTTGGTAAGATAGCTCTGGAGGTTGCGTTTGGAGATGATCATGATTCCAGATCAGAAACCTTAACCTTTGAAGTGGTGAAAATTAAGAGCCCTTATCATGCTCTGTTTGGACGACTGACTTACGCTAAGTTCATGGCCCAGCCTTGTTATGTTTATCTGTAGCTCAAGATGCCGGGTCACCATGGGACCATCACAGTACATGGGAGTCAGAAGATAGCTTTGGAGTGTGAAGTGGGCGATGCAGCTTACGCCGAGTCGGTTTGCGTAACTGAGGAGCTAAAATTTTATAAGGACAATGTTGATCCGGCGGATATGACATCTTTGAAAAAGCCAACTACAGAGCATGATCCAGCCTTGAAGTTTAAATTGGCTGATGAGACTAAATTGGTTGATTTTGTTCCTGGCGATTCATCCAAGCAGTTCAGCGTCAATACTAACTTGGATCCAAAATAGGAAAGCGCGCTCATCGAGTTCATCCATGAGAATCCGAACATCTTTGCATGGAAACCTTCTGACATGTTAGGTGTACCGAGGGAACTTGCTGAGCACACTCTCAATATTTATCCCAAGTTTAAACCGGTCAAGCAGTTTCTTCACCGCTTCAATGAAGAAAGGCGCAAGGCCATTGGTGAGGAGGTAGCCCGGCTTTTGGCAGCTGGGTTTATCATTGAAGTTTTTCATCCTGAGTGGCTAGCTAACCCGGTGCTGGTGCTTAAGAAGAATGGCACTTGGCGCATGTGTGTGGATTACTCGGATTTGAACAAGGCTTGTCCAGCTGATCCCTTTGCTCTCCCTCATATTGATTAGATTATTAATGCTACGGCGGGTTGTGAGCGCTAGAGTTTTTTGGATGCTTATTCTGGTTATCACCAGATGAAGATGGCAGTCAAGGACTAGGAGAAAACAACTTTTATAACTCCCTTTGGAGCCTTCTATTATGTGTCCATGCCTTTCGGGCTCAAGAGTGCCTAGGCGACTTATCAGCGATGTGTGCAGAATTTCCTTCACAAGCAGATTGGGTGCAATGTTCATGCTTATGTGGACGACATTGTGGTGAAGTCCAGGAAGAAGGAGACGTTGATAAATGATTTGAAGGAGACCTTTGATAACCTTCGGGTTTATAAAATGATGCTTAACCTGACCAAGTGCATCTTCGGTGTACCGGCAGGCAAACTCTTGGGTTTTGGCTGTCTAACAGGGGCATTGAAGCTAATCCGGAGAAAATCAAGGCCATCACTTCTCTGGCTAAACCAGCATGTATCAATGATGTGCAACGTCTGGCGGGTCGTATTGCAGCGCTGAGCCGGTTAATCAGCTGGTTGGGAGAAAAGTCCATCCCTTTATACCAGACGATGAAAAAGACAGACAACTTTGTCTAGAGTGATGCTGCTGATGCAGCGTTGGAGGACTTGAAGAAGCAGTTAGCCGAGCCACCTATTCTTGCTGCCCCCGTTGATAAGGAACTATTGCTGTTATATGTGGCTGCTAACGCCCGGGCTATCAGCGTGGCTATTATGGTGTAGCGAAAGGAGGCAGGTAAGGAGTATCCGGTTCAGTGGCCGGTTTATTATATCAGTGAGGTGCTTATTGAGTCGAAGCAGAGATATCCACATTGGCAGAAGCTTGTGTATGGAGTTCTTATGGCGAGCCAGAAGCTTAAGCAATACTTTCAGGACCATCCCATCACTGTGGTCAGTTCTGCTCCTTTTGGAGATATCATCCAGAACAGGGAGGCAACATGCCGAGTTGCTAAGTGGGCTATCGAGCTTGGACCTCACGGGTTAAAATATATGCCTCGTACGGCCATCAAGTCCCAAGCGCTCGTGGACTTCATCAATGACTGGACAGAGTTGCAGGTGCCAGAGGATAAACTGGATAACACGTACTGGACTATTCACTTCGACGGGTCCAGACAATTGGAGGGCTCGGGGGTTGGAGTTGTTCTTACTTCCCCTCGAGGTGACAAATTTTGTTATGTTCTCTTCTTGATGTTTCTTTGTACTAACAATGTAGCTGAGTATGAGGCCTTGCTCCACGGTCTTCGGGTGGCTAAGGAAATGAACTTAATCCGGGTACGATGCTTTGGGGACTCCAATTTAGTGGCTCAGCAAGTCTCTGGTACTTGGGATTCTAAGGATCCACTCATGGCGGCTTATCGACGTGAGGTGGATGTTATTGCTGGTCATTTCAAGGGTTACCAGGTCGAGCACATTGATCAGCGCAAAAATGAAGCAGCGGACGCTTTAAGCCATCTGGGGTCTCAGCGTAAACCGGTGCTGCCCAATGTCTTTCTTGACGTCTTGCATAACCCGTCGGTCAAACTAGCTACGGAGGAGGATCTGGCTGTTCCTGACCCGGAGGCTCAATTGGTGGCGGTTCTTCATGTTATCCCTGATTGGACGATGCTATAATTGGCGTATATGACCAGGGGCGAGTTACCCGAGAACAAAATTTTGGCCAGGCAGATAATCTGGCGGTCCAAGTCCATGACTATTGTCAATGGTGAGTTACATCACTGCAGTGTCTTGGGGGCGTTTCAGCGCGTCTCTCCTAAAGAAGGCTGTGAGATTTTGCATGAAATCCACGAAGGGGATTGTGGTCATCATGCCGGTTCAAAATCCCTTGTGGCTAAAGCTTTCTGACACGGTTTCTATTGGCTAACGGCTCATGCTGATGCTGATGATTTAGTCAGGAAGTGTGACAGTTGTTAGAAGTTTTCATGTCGAGCCCATGTTCCGGCTTAGGAGTTGAGGATGATTCCAATTACTTGGCCGTTTGCAACTTGGGGGCTTGATATGGTAGGGCCTTTTAAGAGGTCCAAGGATAAGAAGACCCACCTTTTGGTGGCAGTTGATAAATTCACTAAATGGATAGAAGCGGAGCCAGTCAGCAAGTGTGATGCAGCTACGGCGGTTCAATTCATGAAAAACAAGATTTTTCGCTTTGATTTTCCACACATCATCATAACAGATAATGGCACGAACCTCTCCAAGGGTGCTATGGGAGACTTTTGTCAACATGAGCACATCCGGCTTGATGTGTCATCAGTGGCTCACCCCTAGTCTAATGGTCAAGCTGAGAGAGCTAATCAAGAAATCCTGAAGGGCATCAAGCCCCGGCTTATGGTTGCTTTGCAGAGGATGCCGGGTTGTTGGGTGGAAGAGTTTCCTTCTGTATTGTGGAGCATTAACACCACCCCCAATAGATCTACGGGTTATACACCTTTCTTCATGGTTTACGGGGCAGAAGCAGTTCTCCTCAGTGACATTTTCCACGACTCACCTCGAGTGGCAGCTTATGTTGAAGTGGACAACGAACAAGCACGCCGAGATGCATTGGACATATTAGATGAAAAACAGGACATAGCGGCGTCTCGTTCGGCGATTTATCAGCGAGATCTGCGGTGTTATCACAGCCGCCGGGTTAAAACCAGAGCTTTTCAAGAATGCGACTTAGTGCTCCGGCTCATCCAGGATCAGACCGATTTGCACAAGTTATCCCCACCTTGGGAAGGACCCTTTGTGGTTAGCAATAATCTTAACAACGGGTCATACTACCCTATCGATGTTCGAGAGCACAAAGACTCATGCAAATTGGAGGAGGAGACCCGCCGGCCGTGGAATATTGCTCATCTTCGGCCTTGTTACACCTGAGCCATAGGCTCTTCTGATGTACATATTTTGACAATGTACATAATATGATCAATATAATAAACCGGCATGCCTGCTAAAGCAGGGCCTCTGTCGCTTTTTCTCTTCAATGAATTTTTGGGTTTTCCGCTTTACAAAGTGAGGTTATCATTACCCTTTGATCCGACTTATTGGCCACACACAAAAGAAACTTGGGGGCTTGCAACCCAGGTTATGGGGAACAAAGAGAGTCTATTGTAAAAAGTACAACTCAAACATAGGTACCCCTCAAGCACACCTCAAAATATTACTTGGGGGATCTTTTGGTTCTAAAGAACAAAAGTGGCTATAACCCTTGTGATAGGCTATAAAAGCCAGGCTTGGAAACCAGGTGTATTCACCTAAAACCCCAGGTCATCCTCCCTTTATTCCGAAAGCTTCTCCATCAAGTAATCCTGATTGACCCGGCAAACTCTTAGCAGTCAATCTTTTTCTAGCAAAGACCCTGAACTTGTTAAGGTTAAAATGTCGTTTCGTCATGAGAGGGCACGGTTTACAGATAGCAAGGAGAAGCTCAGGCTGTTACAGCCGCCTTCCTTGAAACTTGGATAATTCGGCCTGTGATGCTTGATGTACTCTGACCCCGCGTACTCCTGATAAGTCTATCTTTAAATAAGAACTGAACTTATCTGAGTTAAAGTGTCGAAGTGGTAGTGTGAGTGCCGGCTCACGGAAAGCGCGTACCTTCCAATAGTTAATACTAGTTTCATTGAAGAAGATATTTTGGCTCGGCGGCCTATGAAAGCCTTGGATTTTTTCTGTTGATTTTGCTTTGAATTTCTTTTTGCAATTTTTTCTCTTATGACACAAAAATTACATGGTTGAAAACCAATTAAGGCTTATAAAGCTTCATGAGTCGTATATATGGCGATAAACCGGTGTTTATTAACCCGGCCTGGTTTCTGACTATAAGTCACCAGTATGGTAGAAAGGTAATTCGGTGTTTATTAACCCGACTTGGTATTAAACCAGAAATATACTTATTGACTATAAATCAGCAATGAACACATATCACAAGTATGTTGTATATTGTTATTTTCAGTCCTACATCAGTTATAAACTATGTTGTTGGGCATGATAACCCGTCTAGCGATAAACTGCCAAGACGCAACTTATCTGTTATATGCAGGAACAGATTCTACAAAAAACAAAGTGTCATGAGCAAACATAAAACTTTCATAGAATGGCGGATTAATAGTGTCATGCAATGTGCACGATCGCACATCAGATCCAAGAAGTTTTCAACTAGCCTATTACATGGCATTTTTATGCCCAAAAGACCAAGTCTTGCAAAACGAAGAAGTAAAACTGGCCACCGATTTATGCATCAGCGGTGGGCTGGCTTGACGGTTGTGGATCATCTTGCGCTGGTTCATCCTCCTCCTCTTTTTCTAGTGGTTGGAAGTCAGTGGTTGCCCAATCGATCCAGTTAAGGCTCTGAACACAGCTTCATCGCTTTAAAGATTGGAGGGGTCAACTTCAGGGGCATAAGTATGCTTACGAATTGGCGGAATAAGAGTGGGAGCTTCATAGCTCAGCGTATTGAACCTCTTGTTGTGGGCATCATAAATCAAGTGATGAAACGAAAGATCAGTCTCTTCAGTTAACTTACTAGCCAACGGACGCATCTCCCTCGTCAAAGCCCGAAGATCTTCATTATCAAATGCTGATCCATCTTCCTTGATGCTTGGATAGCCATTCCCTTTGTTAGCCGGATCAAGATCAGATATCCATGCTTTAGCACGGGTCAGTGCGGTAAGAGCGCTGGCCCTTGCAGCTGATCATTTTATCTCTTCAAGCCGGGCAGGCATCATTGACAGCCTCTCTAAAGTTTCCTTGATCAAAGTTGGGGGCGGTTTATTGTAAGATGCTGTGTAGATTATCCATTGTGTGTTGGTATATAGTTGCCCTATCAGTGTATAGGCAGTGTCGGCGTTCTAGGAACGGGGGTCCCCAGACTTGCCTACCTGCGGCCTGCAGCGTGGCTCAGCCAGTGGCCCAGTACGGCCCGTCTTCATCAACAAACACTCAAGACCCTCGCGAGGGGCCAAGCCTCACGGGGTGGACGACACAAGGCCTCCTCAGGGGCGGCCTCACTAGGCAGGCTTGCGAGGAGGCGGAGAGACCAAGGCGAGGGGTACCTCGTGAGGTGCTCGTGACACAAGCCATGACGATCAAGACCAGGCGGGCGCTAGGTGTGCGCCAGCCCGCATAGTGTCCTTGTTTCCTCTTTGGTGCAAAGAGGACAAGCACAGGCGCGGAGTACCGAGGCATGAGGCAAAGGTTTCCATATCGGTGCAATGAGACTAAGACCAGCAGAGCGGCAGGACGGAGGTCACCGGGGAGCCCAAGATGGCATCATCACCAGTGCCTTTGGCAGTCGAAGACCACCTTTAGTCAGGATAGCTTGTACTAGTTGTCCCCTTTCAAAATGGCCGTTGCTGGCTCCCTTCCCGCTCAATATTTGTGAAGAGGACCAGGGCCTCTATAAATAGGGCTAGCCACCACCGTAGAAAGAGGAAAGAGATCTAGATCCAAGAAGAGGGTCCGAACCTAGCTCACCAACACACCACCACAAGAACACCTCTCCTCGCAAGGCTGTTCTTCCTCTGTATTGTTCATCATCTGCCCAAGAGGCAATCCACCACACCACACACTAGATTAGGGTATTACACCACAATGGTGCCCCAAACCAGTATAAACCTCGTGCCTCTTGTGTTATTCATCGTGCTAGCTTAGAATCGTGGCGAGGTTGTGGGCGTGTTTCGGTAGGGAGAAGATCTTCATGTGCACCCTAGAGTTTGAACCTTAAGGGTTTTTTCGGAACCCAATACTCGACATTTGGCGCACTAGGTAGGGGTGCGCCGAAATCTTTTCTCCGCTGATCTGCATCCCATCGCTTCGTCGCATCCATGGTAGACGCCCGCCGAGCTCACGCCGAGCGCCGAGCTGCTCTCGCCGCCCGCGTCGCCGAGATGGCTCCGTCGGTCGGCCTCCTCGTCGTTCTCCGTCGCCTGCCGCCAACGTCGCCACCGGCCCGGCGGGGAACGAGAAGCAAGCATCTTCGGTGCACCCCTCAGTGCGGCAGGAAGGCCGCACCACCACTCCGTCGCTGACCCCAGCCAGTTCGTTGTCTCATGCTCGTCGTGCCCCCACAGACGCACAAGCCGCATTGCTCCTGGCACGTGAGCTGCACTACTGCCCCGTCGACGACCTCTATGAAGAATGGCTCGCTCGCATCACCGAGCTCATCAACGCTGTAGGGGGATCTCCCACGCCGTCCCTCTTGCTGCCTCGCCCTCCGTCATGCATGGGCGATGCGAGGGAGAGCCGCCGCCGCATCCTCCCCAAGAAGGCGCTCTGGCTCCAAGGCGCGCGGCCCCTGGACGTGACCCATCGCGTTTGGTGCCCGCGCGGCAAGAAACAAGCTGCCAAGAAATCCCTCGGCCTCAAGAAGGTGCTCCCGTGCTCCCTGCACCAGCACAACAAGACCGCGTCCCTACACCAGCATGCCAAGACCCCGTGCTGCCCCTGGCGGCGGCGCGCGGGAACCATCAAGAGCAAGTCCCGCGTCTACAAAGGGCTCTAGTGGCCACCGCAGGCTGCCATGCCTTCACCACCGAGCTGCGTAGCGTCGCCTGGCCAGGCAAGTTCAAGACGGACCTGCCTCCTCGCTATGACGGTACTACCGACCCCGCGGAGTTCCTGTAGCTCTACGAGCTGGGCATCGAGGCATCCAACAGAGACGAAAAGGTCAAGGCGAACTAGTTTCCCATGGTGCTCAAGGATGGCGCCCGCACCTGGCTCCTGAACCTGCCTCTCGGCTTGATCTCCTCTTCAGACGAGACGCGCAGCCGCTTCATCGCCAACTTCCAGGGCACTCGCGACCGCCCCCGGTCGCGGGTGACCTGTGCCGCATCAAGCAGCAGCCTGGCGAGACCCTGCAGAAGTACATCCAGCGTTTCAGCAGCGCTCGCCTCAAGATCCCAAGGTGATGGACGAAGCCATCATCTCAGTGTCCTCCGATGGCTTCCGCGACGTCAAGATGAAGGAGGAGCTCGCCATCCACGAGGATCTGTGCACATCCTTGCAGCTGTTCAACCTGGCGACCAAGTGCACAAGAGCTAAGGAGGGGCACCCCTCCCTCCTCAAGCTTCCAGCTGCTGACCGAGAAGAGAAGAAAGCCAAGGCCAAGGACGTGAAGCGCAAAGGAGTAGCCGTACCCGTAGCATAACCAGACACGAAGCGCGACAGGGACCAGCCGGAGTCATCCAAGGGTAGCTGATTCTGCGCCTGCCACAAACTCCACACCCACAACACCAACGAATGCCAGAAGCTCATGGCCATTTGAGAAGGAAGCTTCGGTCGACTCCCCGAGCGCAACTACCAGGGCTACCGGCAAGGAGGATGACGAGGCGGAGGACGATGGGACGACTGAGGCCCTCGCTAGGAGTGGCCTGATCGACCTTGCGAGGATCGCTGCTAGGACCAGCCTCGCGACGGAGCCTGGAGGGATCAGCCTCGCGAGGACCGCCCGCAGGGCAACGCAGGCGTTCCTCCTCTGCCGCCACCGCCAAGAAGGAATGATGACCACCACCAAGACGAGGGGGCTGGGGGCTTCCAGGAGCCACGTGCTATCGCTTGCATCTTGGGCGGTGCCCAGGCCCCAGCTTCTCAGCGCATCTTCAAGCAGTTTGGTCACGAGGTGAATGCAGTCCTCCCTAAGCTCAAGGCCACGCGCCCTCTCAGGTGGTCCAAGTGCGCCATCACTTTCAGCTCAGCAGACCAACGCTTTGTTCCCCAGTGCGGCTACCGCTGGCGTCCTCCCAATGCTTTGTTCCCCAGTCATCAGCAACGTGCAAGTTACCAGGACCCTCATCAATGGCAGCGCAGGGCTCAACATTCTGTCCATCGAAATGTTCAACAACCTTCAAGTGCCATATGATCAACTTCAGCCTACCAAGCCTTTCTCAGGAGTTACTGATGGCTCCACCACCCTGATATGACAGGTCCGCCTCCCTGTCACCTTCGGACAGCGCAACAACTACCACACCGAGCTCATCGACTTCGACGTCGCCCACATCCTCCTGCCATACAACACCATCCTCGGGTATCCGGCCCTGGCCAAGTTCATGGCGGTAACCCACCATGGCTACAATGTCCTCAAGATGCCAGGAAGCGGTGGAATCATCACAGTCCCCTGCGAAGAGAAAGATGCAGTGTGCTCCCTTGAGCGTGCCTTCCAAGCTGCATCAATCGAGGACCTGGACAGCAAGGGCGAGAACCCTCCTGAGGCATTCCCCAAGAAGAAGAAGACATCGCCCAGCTTAAGGCCTCAGGAGGTTGGCATTTTAGGAGGTGCCGCATGAGGATCCGCGCCCGTGCAAGGGGCGCCTCCTTCCATCGCATAGGAAGGCACGCCCGACGCCCTCCGCAGGCAGGGCTCGGGGGCTCTCTTCTGGAGGGCCTCAGATTTTGCCAAAATGTGACGCCCAATATGCGACCCTATCCTAAAGGAACTTGAAGGTCCCACTAAAGATAGAAGCGCATATTGGAGACGCTTTTGCAAGGTGGATATCATTACATCAACATTACATAATAGATGGGGATACATACAAGACGCATACAATGCCACACGAATACAACATCATCTTACATAAGAGCACCATCCGACTACGGATGAAACACAAACAGAAACTCAAACGACATCCACCCTGCTAGCCCAGGCTGCCGACCTGGAACCTATCCCCTGAACAAAGAAGAAGTAGAAGAAGAACTCCAAAACAAGCAAACATCGCTCTCGCGTCATGATCATCGCATAACCTGTACCTGCAACTGTTGTTGTAGTAATCTGTGAGCCACGAGGACTCAGCAATCCCATTACCATGGGTATCAAGACTAGCAAAGCTTAATGGGAAAGGAAGAGGGTAAAGTGGTGAGGTTGCAGCAGCGACTAAGCATATATGGTGGCTAACATACGCAAATGAGAGCGAGAAGAGAAACAATGGAACGATCCTCAACTAGTAATGATCAAGAAGTGATCCTGAGCTCCTACTTACATCAAACATAACCCAACAACCGTGTTCACTTCCCGGACTCCGCCGAGAAGAGACCATCACGGCTACACACACGGTTGATGCATTTTAATTCGGATCTGGTGTCAAGTTGTCTACAACCGGACATTAACAAATTCCCATCTGCCACATAACCGCGGGCACGGCTCTCGAAAGTTTATACCCTGCAGGGGTGTCCCAACTTAGCCCATGATAAGCTCTCGCGATCAACGAAGGATATTCTTTCTCCCAGGAAGACCAGATCAGT
Organism: Triticum timopheevii; assembly: GCA_963921465.1. Lineage (NCBI taxonomy): Eukaryota > Viridiplantae > Streptophyta > Magnoliopsida > Poales > Poaceae > Triticum > Triticum timopheevii. Next base: position 380,340,923 of record OY997272.1, on the reverse strand, counting down.
CTCAGAATCCTGGTTTACAAGACATTTTGACAATGGTAAAACAAGACCAGGAAAGCCGCCCGATGTGCCGACAAATCCCGATAGAAGCTGCACATATCTCGTTCTCAGGGCACACCGGATAAGCAAAGCGTACAGGTACCGACGAATCCAAGTTGCCAAGGAATGGTCCCGCACGGAGCTCTAGTTTGGACCAACACTCGGAGGAGCACTGGCCCGGGGGGGTAAATAAAGATGACCCTCGGGCTCCGGAAACCCAAGGGAAAAAGGGCTAGGTGAGTCAAATGGTAAAACCAAGGTTGGGCCTTGCTGCAGGAGTTTTATTCAAAGCAAACTGTCGAGGGGGTCCCATAAATCACCCGACCGCGTAAGGAACGCAAAATCCGGGAACATAACACCGGTATGACGGAAACTAGGGCGGCAAGAGTGGAACAAAACACCAGGCATAAGGCCGAGACTTCCACCCTTTACCAAATATATAGATGCATTAATTAAATAAGAGATATTGTGATATCCCAACATAATCCTGTCCATCATAGAGCAATCTTCAACTTCACCTGCAACTAACAACGCTGTAAGAGGGGCTGAGCAAAGCGGTAACATAGCCAAGCAATGGTTTGCTAGGACGGATGAAAAGGTTAGAGGCTGACATGGCAATTTGGGAGGCTTGAAGAACAAGTGATAGGTAGCGCAGCAAAGCGATAGAACAAAGCAACTAGCATAGCAATGATAGTAGTGAGATCTAGGGTAGCGGTCATCTTTCCTGAAATCCCGCAAGGAAGAAGAACGAGTCCATGAAGAAGACGAACGGGAGTAGTCGAACGAATCCTCACAATTGCAACATTACCGGAACTATGAAGCAACACCGGAAAGAAACAAACAACATGGTAAACACACAAGCATAAACATGTCATGATGCACAAACAAGAATGATGCATGTCCGGTTTAATGAGGCATGGCAAAGTGCAACAAACAATACTACAAGTTAAATGGAGCTCAATATGCAACGAGTTGCATATTGACGAAACACCACATCAATTATTTAGTTCTCTCTCGGTTTATGTACCCCGACAATATTAAATGTTGTTAATCATGTCAAGAGGTGAAGCATAATGAAACTACCTATTTAGGCAAGTTTAAATGAGGTCGGAACAACAAACCACAATTCCGGAAAATCCCCATGTGCATATTTTAGATTTGGTACTGTTCTGCCCTAAACCATATTTTAAGGTTGTTAAACAGGAAAATATTGTCCACCATGTTAATTAGGCATTTTTCCACCCCATTTACATATAAAGAACATTTAAATCCAAGCTACGGTTATTTAGTTATGAAATAAATCATTTTAACATGGCATTTAGCAAATTTAAACAAACAGCATTTTAAACATTTTAAACATGGATGAAAGTGGCATATTATGAAAATAGACAAAAATCTAAGCATTTTGCATGTTTAAATCATTTTAATCCGATGCACGGTTCATGAGTTATTATATGCATGATGCTTAGGGGTTTTTCTGTAAAACTATAATACTCTGGATAATAGACAAAATCGCAGAGCCTAAAAAAATAGACTCTAGGCCTAATCTGGACATGAAGCCCAACAGAGGAAACAGGCCGGGGGCTGCTCACCAGGCCACTTGGCCGGCTCGGGTGCGCTGGGCCGGCTGGGAACGCTGGCTGGCGACGCAGTCAACGGGCACGGGCAAGCGCTCTGCTCGACCCAGCGAAGCAGGTAGCAGCGGCCAGCGGTTGAAGCAGGAGAGCAGCGGCGGCGTGGGACTTGCAAGAGGGCGGCGCGATGGTCAGCGGCGACAGAGCAAGGTGAAGCAAGGGGGTCCGGGACGGCAGGATCCAGGCTTGGAGCGTCCAATCTGGCCGGAGGCGCGTGGAACGAGGGTGAGCTCGGAGAAGAACCTGCAGGCCATGGCGTGGAAAATTCAGAGAGGAGCAGCAGGGAAAGGAGAAAACACAGGAAGGAGGAGGAGCAGGGGCAGCGACCTGCTGGTGCTGCTCGCCTGCGGGACGATGGCGAGGGCGAAGAAAGGCGACGACGTGGGCGGCGAGATGGAGGTCGGGGACGGCTCGGAAGACGCGGACGACGAGTAGGAGGCAGGGCCGCGGGTGCTTGCGAGCGGAAGGCGAGCTCTGGCTCGAACCAGACGAGGGACTTGGCAGAGCGGGCGTGGAAGAAAGAGCTCAGGCTCCGGCTTGGTTCTCGGAGGACGACGGAGGCGGCGCCATGGAGCTTGGGCGAGCTCCTGCTCGTTCCTGTGAAGGAGAGGGAGATGGCCACCGTGAGAGAGAAAGATGGGGAAAACACAGGAGGAGGAGGAGAGGTCGCGAAGTCGCCTGGTGGTGGTGGAAGGCAGCACGGCACGACTGCGTGGGTCGACGTCCTCCTGGACGGCTGGATCTAGGGGCTTGGGGTCTCCGAGCTGCGCGGGGAAGAGGAGGTGGCACGCGAGGAGGGATCGAGGCAGAGGAGCGGCGGCTGCGGGAAATCGAGGAGAAGCTGGAGGCTTGGCTGTCTCAATCGGGAAGGAGGAGGTTGGTAGGTTTGGGATGGATCCCGAGGGGGATTTGGATGAAGATGCGAGAGAGAGTGGCGGCGGCGGCTAGGAATCCCTAGAAATTAGGGATTGGTCAGATATATATATAGCACCAGATTTTTGGTTAGGGGCTATTTCGTCCCTCCGATCAAAATCGGACGGTCGGAAAAAAATAGTCTAGGGAGTCCAAATAAGAGAACGGGGATGTTTTATAGACGTAAGGGGATGATCCGGACCCATTGGTAACGACAGAGCGGGTCGGGTTCGGGATAACTTTCGGACGCGTGCGAGAGGTCTGAGCAAAGCGTAGAGAGGGTCAAACGGTCTGACAAGAGGGAAAACGAAGAACAAGGTTGGTCTCGGAACGATCAACTAAAGCAAGAGGGAAACGTGGCAACTACAAACGGATGCAAGCTTTATGAAAACATGTAGATGCAATGCGCATGATGCTATGAGATGAGATGCACGCCATGAACAAAAATGCAAAACAAAAGACAAAAACCCAACCACGAAGGAAATATCATATCGCATCTCTGGAAAAGGCAAGAGTTGGAGTTACGAATATGAAAAGTTGTATCCGGGGCGTTACAACACTCCACCACTATGGGAGGATCTCGTCCCGAGATCTAGGATGGCACCGGAGGAAACGAAAGAGGAAGAGAAGAGGTAAAACGAAGTTGCTTCTTCGACCAATGAGTGAAACCAAAGAACCTTGAGAAGTTGAGCAATTTAAAAGAAAGAGTACAACAGATATGAACGAGATTGCGAACAATCCGTTAGAAAAGAGGAACAAAGAACATTAGAACTTGAAGGTTGCAAAGACATGGAAATAAGAGCTTCACGAATGAAAAGAATATGACCACCTCGATATAATGAGATAGCCAAGGAACAAGAATGATAGAATTTGGACAGCACTCCGGTAGAAACGAGAAGAAAACTTGATGAGATGAAAAGATATTGAAGAGATGATACAACACTCCGCTTAAATGGATAAGTAAGAAAATAACATGATCTTCACAAAACGAGGTGATGGGTGAAGAGCACAACATCACAATGTCTCTGTAACGAAAGAATAGAAGTTAGATCGTTGGGATAAAGGGACGGAGAAGAAAATGACAACTTTTGCCACAAGTGAACTTGGAAAGCATCCTTGCAAAGAAGAATCAAACGGAGTTGTTGGAAAATCAACAACGAGAAGCACAAGCTTGTAGTGGGCTTATTGGAAACATCTCAAGACTATGAGGTGACAACTGACCACTAATGGAAACCATTGATTTGATTGAGAGCACCAAAAAGATGAAAACTTCTTCCACCAAGAGGATAAAGAGCAAGCTTGGGTCATGCATAATCACCACAAATAGCAACATTCCTTAGGGAAGGTTGTAGGTAAAATATGACACAAGATAACTCCAACGAAGAGATTAATGGATTTAAAATACCTCATTCTTGGCAACATGGGAATCATGAAACATGAAGGGAAATTATCAAGAATGACATATCACCATCTCAAAAGATAAGGTAGAAAGAATTGCACTTCGGATGCAAGATGAAGAATGCTTGAACTCAAAACAAAACATGTGTTGGGCACCATGTTTATTTTAGAGTATAGCTTGACGGGTCACAACTTCAAGAGAAATCTTGAAGAACAATTGAAGAATGAAAAGAATCCTTGATGAACCACCATGTAGAGTCTCCATGAAGAACTCCGGTAATAAAAGGATGATGAAAAGAAAAAGAAGTTGAAAACACAAGGTGAAGCCTTGCAATGATTTAGATGGAGCTTCGCGATGATGTAACCGAGAAAACTTGGAACTCCGAAAAAGGAAAAGATGAAACACTAGAACCGTGAATTACTTCATCATGAACAATCTCCAAAAGAAAAGAATTGAATCACCTCGAGGAAATAAGAATAAGATTTATTGTATGCTTATCCTTCATCAATTTAGATTGATGACAAGCAATGGATTTGGCATACTACTTATTCTCATTGAAAAATGATTACAGATAGAGATATAGCGCAAACTTCAGAAGGTATTGATGTAACCACCGGTGGGATTGAAACAACGAAAGAATGAATGAATTGATACGATAACAAAGGGAGAGGAATCTCGAACGAACCACCGTAAGAATTGAAAATGAAAGTAGCAAAGTCACAATTCACCGGAACGAATTGGAAAACGAATGAAGATACTTGAGGGGATTTAGATACATGAGAATGAAGAGGTCATGAACTGATTAGAGGATATTTGAACGATGCACCGGTAAGATTTGGAGAATGATAGCTACACGCTGAGAATGAAGAATTATGACATGATGGCCTTCAGACGATTGAGAAAGGAAAGAAACTCCTGAAATGCGTCGGATGGGTGAAAAGAATTCTCACAATCGAAAACAATTATGAGAGGATGGCATCAAGCTAGACCCATGAATCTTGAAGAGAATGGAGCAATATTTAAGAGGAACTCTTCTTCGGTCTTCAAAATCCGAGAATGATGATGATAAACACCACCATGAATTGTTGAGACACTCCAGAATGAAAATTAGAAAGGTTGAACCAACGACAAAAGAATTTGAAAGACCTTGGAGAAAGACATTTGACTGATGATAATTCATTCTTACGTCAAACTTCGAAAAGAATTTGGGAATGGCTTCGAGAAAATTAGAAGAGTGAGGTAAGATCCTGGAAAAAGACCTGTGGGTTAGGGCCCACTCAAAAGAAAACACCGTTGAACAATTGATTGAAAAGGGGGGGGGATTGCACCGGTTGAATTAAATGGCCTGAATGAGATAACAACCTCGAAATAACTTGAATGGATTGAGAATGGAAACACGAATCTTCCAAGATATCTTCGGCACTTTGGATATGAATAGAGAGAGGTGAGCAATCAAGAGGTGCACCGGCATGACAAAGCAATTGACACGAGGAAAGGAATATGATCAACACTGAAAGCTTGAATTGATCCACCGGAGAAAAAAAAGAGAACGAAGAATAATAGACTTGAAGCTCCGTTAGTATCTTCCTGAGAATCACCCGGATAAGAATATTGATTGAAAAGAATGAAGAGACTTCCCACAAATAAAATGATGCATGATTAAGAAATCTGAGTCCTTGAAGAAAAAGGGTTGGACGGCGGGAAAACAAGGACAACTTGGGACGGATGAAACAAACACTGTTGAGAAAACTTAGAATTGATCTCGCAAATGTTGAAATGATCGGATCCACTTGAAGAGAAGCACACTGGTTGGAAAGAATTGATATGACAATCTTGATAATCAAAAGGATTAGTATCCCCATAGGAATATGAGAACACCGCTCACAATAAGGTATGGAATCAACACTTGACATTGAAGCAACTCAAACACCACAAATAAAACAAAACAAAGGATTTGGCTTGCAGAATAAGCCGGAACAAATACATATGATAGAGATTTACCCAATCCCGTATCATGCATTTGTCGGAAAGATATTCTAGGAGCTACTTGAATTCCCACCTATAAACTCCCGAAACTTTCTGGTTATGCAATCTGGTGTTGGGGATACAGGGGAAGCAATATATCTCACCCAACTAACAATCCCTACATCCAGCTGTATCCATCCGTCAACACATAACCAAGAAAACTCCGGAAATCGTGTACCTCAACCTTCGAAGAGCATCCGTTATACAAGCTATGGCAATACTCCCGAACTCCCCAGTACTGGGTAACGTCGAGGTTATCTCACCAACAACTGCATAAAAGAGATTTTCGATGTCGTCAAAACTCAGGTATTCCAGAACTGAACGATAAAATTATGACGACAACACCTCGGAGCTCAACTCCCCGGGACACTGCCACAACCCCTAAATGACAGGAGGCACCAAGAACAATGTTCTCGTCATAAGAATATTGGAATGATCCCAAGATACCCGCGAGATCCTAAATTTTTTTTGAGAAAAATTGAGGAGAGGAAAGATAAAACATCTACGTCGAGAGTCCTCACCAGAGCGACGAAGGGGGCTGAGGAGTAAAAAGAATCCTGCTCTCCTATATATATAATCCTAAGGCTCAAAATAGTTTTCTTCTAGACTCAACAACGGCCAACAATCAAGGGGGCTCCTATGGTTGGTCGAGGCTCTGATACCAACTTGTGACGCCCAATATGCGACCCTATCATAAAGGAACTCGAAGGTCCCACTAAGGATAGAAGCGCATATTGGAGACGCTTTTGCAAGGTGGATATCATTACATCAACATTACATAATAGATGGGGATACATACAAGACGCATACAATGCCACACGAATACAACATCATCTTTCATAAGAGCACCATCCGACTACGGATGAAACACAAACAGAAACTCAAACGACATCCACCCTGCTAGCCCAGGCTGCCGACCTGGAACCTATCCCCTGAACAAAGAAGAAGCAGAACTCCAAAAACAAGCAAACATCGCTCTCGCGTCATGATCATCGCATAACCTGTACCTGCAACTGTTGTTGTAGTAATCTGTGAGCCACAAGGACTCAGCAATCCCATTACCATGGGTATCAAGACTAGCAAAGCTTAATGGGAAAGGAAGGGGGTAAAGTGGTGAGGTTGCAGTAGCGACTAAGCATATATGGTGGCCAACATACGCAAATGAGAGCGAGAAGAGAAACAATGGAACGATCGTCAACTAGTAATGACCAAGAAGTGATCCTGAGCTCCTACTTACGTCAAACATAACCCAACAACCGTGTTCACTTCCCGGACTCCGCCGAGAAGAGACCATCACGGCTACACACACGGTTGATGCATTTTAATTCGGATCTGGTGTCAAGTTACCTACAACCGGACATTAACAAATTCCCATCTGCCACATAACCGCGGGCACGGCTCTCGAAAGTTTATACCCTGTAGGGGTGTCCCAACTTAGCCCATGATAAGCTCTCGCGATCAACAAAGAATATTCCTTCTCACAGGAAGACCCGATCAGTCTCGGAATCCTGGTTTACAAGACATTTCGACAATGGTAAAACAAGACCAGCAAAGCTGCCCGATGTGCCGACAAATCCCGATAGGAGCTGCACATATCTCGTTCTTAGGGCACACCGGATAAGCGAAGCGTACAGGTACCGACGAATCCAAGTTGCCAAGGAATGGTCCCGCACGGTGCTCTAGTTTGGACCAACACTCGGAGGAGCACTGGCCCAGGGGGGTAAATAAAGATGACCCTCGGGCTCCGGAAACCCAAGGGAAAAAGGGCTAGGTGAGGCAAATGCTAAAACCATGGTTGGGCCTTGCTGGAGGAGTTTTATTCAAAGCGAACTGTCGAGGGGGTCCCATAAATCACCCGACCGCGTAAGGAACGCTAAATCCGGGAACATAACACCGGTATGACGGAAACTTGGGCGGCAAGAGTGGAACAAAACACCAGGCATAAGGCAGAGCCTTCCACCCTTTACCAACTATATAGATGCATTAATTAAATAAGATATATTGTGATATCCCAACATAATCATGTCCATCATAGAGCAATCTTCAACTTCACCTGCAACTAACAACGCTATAAGAGGGGCTGAGCAAAGCGGTAACATAGCCAAGCAATGGTTTGCTAGGACGGGTGAAAAGGTTAGAGGATGACATGGCAATTTGGGAGGCTTGAAGAACAAGTGATAGGTAGCGCAACAAAGCGATAGAACAAAGCAACTAGCATGGCAATGATAGTAGTGAGATCCAGGGTAGCGGTCATCTTGCCTGAAATCCCGCAAGGAAGAAGAACGAGTCCATGAAGAAGACGAACGGGAGTAGTCGAACGAATCCTCACAATCGCAACATTACTGGAACTATGAAGCAACATCGAAAAGAAACAAACAACATGGTAAACACACAAGCATAAACATGTCATGATGCACAAACAAGCATGATGCATGTCCGGTTTAATGAGGCATGGCATGGCAAGGCATGGCAAAGTGCAACAAACAATACTACTAGTTAAATGGAGCTCAATATGCAACGAGTTGCATATTAACGAAACACCACATCAATTATTTAGTTCTCTCTCGGTTTATGTACCCTGACAATATTAAATGTTGTTAATCATGGCAAGAGGTGAAGCATAATGAAACTACCTATTTAGGCAAATTTAAATGAGGCCGGAACAACAAACAACAATTCTGGAAAATCCCCATGTGCATATTTTAGATTTGGTACTGTTCTGCCCGAAACCATATTTTAAGGTTGTTAAACAAGAAAATAATGTCCACCATGTTAAACTAGGCATTTTTCCACCCCATTTACATATAAAGAACATTTAAATCCGAGCTATGGTTATTTAGTTATGAAATAAATCATTTTAACATGGCATTTAGAAAATTTAAACAAACAACATTTTAAACATTTTAAACATGGATGAAAGTGGCATATTATGAAACTAGACAGAAATCTAAGCATTTTGCATGTTTAAATCATTTTAATCCGATGCACGGTTCATGAGTTATTATATGCATGATGCTTAGGGGTTTTTCTGTAAAACTATAATACTCTGGATAATAGACAAAATCGCAGAGCCTAAAAAAAATAGACTCTAGGCCTAATCTGGATAGGAAGCCCAACAGAGGAAACATGCCGGGGGCTGCTCACCAGGCCACTTGGGCCGGCTCGGGTGCGCTGGGCCGGCTGGGAACGCTGGCTGGCGACGTGGTCAACGGGCACGGGCAAGCGCTCTGCTTGACCCAGCGAAGCAGGTAGCAGTGGCCAGCGGTTGAAGCAGTAGAGCAGCGGCGGCGTGGGACTTGCAAGAGGGCGGCGCGATGGTCAGCGGCGACAGAGCAAGGCGAAGCAAGGGAGTCCGGGACGGCGGGATCCGGGCTTGGAGCGTCCAATCTGGCCGGAGGCGCGTGGAACGAGGGCGAGCTCGGAGAAGAACCTGCAGGCCATGGCGTGGCAAATTCAGAGAGGAGCAGGAGGGAAAGGAGAAAACACAGGAAGGAGGTGGAGCGGGGGCGGCGACCTGCTGGTGCTACTCGCCTGCCGGACGACGGCGAGGGCGGAGCAAGGCGACGACGTGGGCGACGAGATGGAGGTCGGGGACGGCTCGGAAGACGCGGACGACGAGTAGGAGGCAGGGCCTCGGGTGCTCGTGAGCGGAAGGCGAGCTCTGGCTCGAACCAGACGTGGGACTTGGCAGAGCGGGCGTGGAAGAAAGAGCTCAGGCTCCAGCTTGGTTCTCGGGGGTCGCTGGACGAAGTAGGACGACGGAGGCGGCGCCATGGAGCTTGGGCGAGCTCCTGCTCGTTCCTGTGAAGGAGAGAGAGATGGCCACCGTGAGATAGAGAGAGAGAGATGGGGAAAACACAGGAAAAGGAGGAGAGGTCGCGGAGTCGCCTAGTGGTGGTGGAAGGCAGCACCGCGCGGCTGCGTGGGTCGACGTCCTCCTGGACGGCTGGATCCAGGGGCTTGGGGTCTCCGAGCTGCGTGGGGAAGAGGAGGTGGCACGCGAAGAGGGATCGAGGCAGAGGAGCGGCGGCTGCGGGAAATCGAGGAGAAGCTGGAGGCTTGGCTGTCTCGATCGGGAAGGAGGAGGTTGGTAGGTTGGGGATGGATCCCGAGGGGGATTTGGATGAAGATGCGAGAGAGAGTGGCGGCGGCGGCTAGGAATCCCTAGAAATTAGGGATTGGTCTGATATATATATATAGCACCAGATTTTTGGTTAGGGGCTATTTCGTCCCTCCGATCAAAATCGAACGGTCGGAAAAAAATAGTCTAGGGAGTCCAAATAAGAAAACGGGAATGTTTTATAGACGTAAGGGGATGATCCGGACCAATTGGTAACGACAAAGCGGGTCGGGTTCGTGATAACTTTCGGACGCGTGCGAGAGGTCTGAGCAAAGCGTAGAGAGGGTCAAACGGTCTGACAAGAGGGAAAAAGAAGAACAAGGTTGGTCTCGGAACGGTCAACTAAAGCAAGAGGGAAACGTGGCAACTACGAACGGATGCAAGCTTTATGAAAACATGTAGATGCAATGCGTATGATGCTATGAGATGAGATGCACGCCATGAACAAAAATGCAAAACAAAAGACAAAAACCCAACCACGAAGGAAATATCATATCGCATCTCTGGAAAAGGCAAGAGTTGGAGTTACGAATATGAAAACTTGTATCCGGGGCGTTACAACACTCCACCACTACGAGAGGATCTCGTCCCGAGATCTAGGATGGCACCGGAGGAAAGGAAAGAGGAAGAGAAGAGGTAAAACGAAGTTGCTTCTTTGACCAATGAGTGAAACCAAAGAACCTTGAGAAGTTGAGCAATTTAAAAGAAAGAGTACAACAGAGATGAACGAGATTGCGAACAATCCATTAGAAAAGAGGAACAAAGAACATTAGAACTTGAAGGTTGCAAAGACATGGAAATAAGAGCTTCACGAACGAAAAGAATATGACCACCTCGGTATAATGAGATAGCCAAGGAAAAAGAATGACAGAATTTGGACAGCACTCCGGTAGAAACGAGAAGAAAACTTGATGAGATGAAAAGATATTGAAGAGATGATACAACACTCCGGTTAAATGGATAAGTAAGAAAATAACATGATCTTCACAAAACGAGGTGATTGGTGAAGAGCACAACATCACAATGTCTCTGTAACGAAAGAATACAAGTTAGATCGTTGGGATAAAGGGACGGAGAAGAAAATGACAACTTTTGCCACAAGTGAACTTGGAAAGCATCCTTGCAAAGAAGAATCAAACAGAGTTGTTGGAAAATCAACAACGAGAAGCACAAGCTTGTAGTGGGCTTATTGAAAACATCTCAAGACTATGAGGTGACAACCGACCACTAATGGAAACCATTGATTTGATTGAGAGCACCAAAAAGATGAAAACTTCTTCCACCAAGAGGATAAAGAGCAAGGTTGGGTCGTGCATAATCACCACAAATAGCAACATTCCTTAGGGAAGGTTGTAGGTAAAATATGACACAAGATAACTCCAACAAAGAGATTAATGGATTTAAAATACCTCATTCTTGACAACATGGGAATCATGAAACATGAAGGGAAATTATCAAGAATGACATATCACCATCTCAAAAGATAAGGTAGAAAGAATTGCACTTCGGATGCAAGATGAAGAATGCTTGAACTCCTCAAAACAAAACATGTGTTGGGCTCAGGGCTCCGGTGGCTCGTGAGGGTCGGCCTCTTCACCGCGCATCTTCAGCTAGTCCAACACCCCCTCTACAATGGTACCAAGTGACATCTTTCGAGTTCATTTCAGCTGGGAGCGCCCTCAGGGCTGCATCATTCCCAGGCCGCATGGGTCCGTCCCGCGGCATGTATCCCTTTTGCTTATGTATTTAGTTTACCTTGCTAGGGGCACCCCTCTGGCTGCATCATCCCCAAGCCGCTCGGGCCTGACCCAGTGGCATGTATCCCTCCTGCATGTATCTAAGTTGATTTGCCCTTCATGCTTAACCTGCCTATGATTATTATCTGTCGCCTACCACGGGCCTCCTCTCCCTCATACAAATCACCTGCGCGTTAAAAGGGGGGCTCCTGAGCATCGCGACTCAGGAGCTCTTACTGGCTCTCTAGCCCTCACCCCCTAGCCTTGTCCACGGCATCGCGACCTGGCATACCAGCGGCGGCTGAGCTCGCTCGAGGGCCGGGACCTGAGGACGTAGAGCATTTGTATCTAACCATCTCGCAGGAACACAAAGCCGTCCGAGGCTCAAGACCAGGCGCAACCCGCCTTGAGGTAGGGCCTCGTGAGTCCCGCACTGGCTCATGAGTGCCCAGATACACCTCGTCTAGCCCTGCCGTGCAAGCCACGTGTCAGGGCGGGGCTGTACACGCCCCGGGGGATCCTCCCGAAGGGGGCCCCCTCCCACGTACCAGTGGAAGCACCATGCTCCACGCTGGCTGATGACACTGCTGAGGAGCGGTTATGCCCGTACACATACGGAAGCGCTATGCTCCGCGCTGGTGATAAACAACTGAGGGCGGCCCATGGCTGTATCAACCTCAGGGAGCCCAGAGGTCAGTGTCTGGCCTCATCGCAACACCTCCCCTCGGGAGCATCATGCGAGGGGGCTGGATACGAGGGCTGCACCTGGGTCATGCCCGAGCGCATGCCACCCAGCCAGGTCCCTCTGACCTGGTCGCCGCGCGCCCCTCCCCGAGCGGAGCCAAGGTATGAAGACCATTTAAATGTCAAGGGGGACTCCTGAGCATCGCGACTTAGGAGCCTAACTGGTCATGTAGCCCCTCACTCCTTAGTTCCGCAAGGCTAATGGCGGTTGAGGTATGCGCGTGGCCGGGCCCTGCCGACGGAGAACGCCAGACCTATCCCTACATTCCCTCCCTATTTGCTGTTTGCGCGTCAAGGGGGAATCCTGAGCATTGCGACTCAGGAGCCTAACTTGTCACGTAGCCCCTCACTCCTTGGTCCCTTCCTGGTGATCCTGTCGGGGCTAACGGCGGTTGAGGTATGCGCGGGGCCGGGCTCTGCCGATGTAGAACATAAAGCAAATAGGAAGGAAACTGCAAGATTTTGAAGCAAATCTAGAAGCAACTATTACAAATCATAATTGTCTTCGCAATACAAAATGCAAGTTTAAACGCCTCCACGAGGCATGGTGCACATTGTAGGAGTTGAAACAGGAAAGAAGCCGCGAGAAGATCACCCTTGGACAACACCGTCATTCACCAGGGGCTCTGCCTCCGTGATGGTGTTGCCCCCGCCAGCTCCACCTCCCAAGGCCACGGGATCAGCAGCACCCGCCGTGGGCGCAGCGGCAAAGCCGCAGAACTTTGCCAGCAAGGCTTCCACCTGGCCCTTCACAGCTTCAGCAGCGGTGGCGAAGCGCTCATTGTCCATGGGCTCAAGAAGTTCGTCGAGATTGGCGCAAGGGTCGCGAAGGTAGACATGGCTGAAGACACGCGTCAGCGTTGCAGAAGAAAGGATGCGAGCTTCAACCTCGGCCATGGGGCCGACGCTGGCCACAACTTCCTCGAGCGCCTCGACCAAGAAGGGAAGCAGCTGGGTGGGGCCATCCTTGGTGCCAGCCAGCGGCTTCTCCAAGCCGCTCTCGTAGAGCATCTTCAGCGCCTTGCGAGACCTCTCCTCAAGGAGCGTGAAGGCCACGCGGTCCTCGGCCAGGACCTTCGCCTTGGCGTCCAGCTCGGCCCTCTCCGCCTTCAGCTTTTGCTCCAGCGTCCCCAGCCGGCCACGTTCAGCGATCAGCTCGGCGTCACGGTCCCCGATGGTGTCCTCCCGAACCTTCATATCCTCCTCCTTCACTTGGCGGTCGCGAGCTTCCTGGGCGAGCTCATCACGCAAACCCTGTAGCTCGGCCTCCAGCACCTTGCAGCGGTCCTGGGCGACCATGGCATCCTTCAATGCCGCATCGCAGGCAGCGGCAGCCTAGGTGGCGGCCTGCTTCTCCTCCTCAGAGGCTGCCGCGGCTAGCCTCAGCGCCGCCCGGATGGAGGTGTGAGAATGAAGCCAGCCGGAGCTCCAGGCGTCCAGCTACCAGATGGGAGTCAGTGCCTTGAAGGTCTTCCTGCAGCTGACCCAACTCAGAAAGGGCACGGTCCAAGACAGCAGAGGAGGCAGAAGAACCCGGAACCAGCGGTGTAGGAGGAGAAGGCGGCAGCGTAACCACGACCCAGGAGACTGGGTGCTCCTGAGCCTTGGCTACCTCAGCAACATCATCAGGCGCCGGCACCTCCGGAGCTAGCAGGGCCATGAGGGCTGGCACCCTGCTAGAGTGCTCCTCCAGGCCTCGCGAGGATGATCGGACAGGGGAGGTGTGAACTTCACCGCCTCCCACGGATGAAGGCGCGGCCGCAGTAGATGAGTCTGCCCTAGACGGAGCCACCGTGTCCTCCTTCTTCTTCTTCGCAGCAAGCGGCGACCTAACCAATTGATGGAGAGCGTCAAGCCTCGGCAGCCAAAACAAGAACAAGATGAAGTTCGAGCACTTACTGGTCAATCGCAGCATAGGTCACCGACCTCTTGCTGAGCTTAAAGCCCGAGAGCCACTTGGTCGTGGGTGCGGACTCGAGAGGTCCAGGAGCGGAAGAGGGCGCACCAGAAGGGCTGGAGGCGGCTTCGGGCGGAGCCTGGCCAGAATCGGCCCCTCGGGAGATCAGCGCCGACCTGTCCTTCTTCGGGATCGCGGGTGGATCCTCTTCCTCCCGTGTGGTGTCAGCCTCGTCGTCGTCTGGCAAGGTGCGGAGGATGCTGGCCCTGCGCTGGGGAGAGGTCTCCCCGGTCCCTTCTGTGGTTGCCTCCGAGTTGCGCACCTCCTTTTCTTCGTATTCCTCTCCTCCCCTCGGGAGTCGCCTGAAGACACTTCCATCGACGCCGTCGCCCCTGGGCCTCAGGAGGCACCGCCGGAACCTGACTGTGCCCATCAAAGGTGGGCATGTCATCCACAACCTATTTCTAGTCCTACCGGAGGAATAGGGGGGGGCAGGGGCACCCTCCAGGTCGTCTCCAACCAGGAGGCGAAGAGCTGCGGCCAGATCCTCGTCAGCCAAGGCCGCCGGGTTCAGGCGAAGCTTGTCGTCTTCGCCCCCAAACGTCCACAACGGGCACGAGTGCACCTGAAGCAGAGCCAGCCGCTGCGTCAGGAACTCCCTCAGGAGCGTGGCCCCTGTCAGCTTCGCCGCCTTTGTGTTGCCCGGCCTCAGGTCAGCGTTCCTCTTCTCCAGCACCAACTTCGCCCGGTAATCAGTAAGCTTCGCGCGAGACCACCCTTCGTCAGACTGGGGTGGCTCCATTGGCAACGCCAACCGGGAGTGGATACATCTGGCATCCATCATGACCCACTTGCTCCGGAAGCCGTCGACCCTCTTCCCGGTCTTCGAGATCGCGTTGGACTTGGAGTATGCGACGAAGTTGGCGCATGTCGAGGTATGCCCGCTTTTGATTCGGAGGGAGAAGAAGTGGCGCAGCAAAGCCATAGATGACATCACCCCAACATGCGCTTTGTAGTAGTAGGCAAAAATCGACAAAAGGAGAACGGAGTGGGATGGAGGTGAAGGGTCTGCAACCTGTAATGGCGGAGAACGACGTAGAAGAACTCGGAGAAGGGAGGAACCAGGCCGGCGATGACGGCGTTCATGAAGAAGGGGTAGAAGGTGCTCCCCTTAGCCTCTGGCTCGAAGGAGCCAGCCCGGAGTTTAGTCTCCCCCATCTCGCTGCCCTCCACCGCCGTCATCAGGCGCGTAGAGGCGAGATTCTTCTCCGACATATTGGGAGCGTCCAGGGCCGGCGAATACCAAGCCGGCAGCGCATCGACCTTGGCCTTGCGGGGCGCCATTGCTCGCTGAAAGGGGAGGAATGGAGCGGATCCGAAGATTTTGGAAGCAAGGGAGCGAGG
This sequence comes from Triticum timopheevii, assembly GCA_963921465.1. Taxonomy (NCBI): domain Eukaryota; kingdom Viridiplantae; phylum Streptophyta; class Magnoliopsida; order Poales; family Poaceae; genus Triticum; species Triticum timopheevii. Next base: position 380,325,016 of record OY997272.1, on the reverse strand, counting down.
AAGGGGATCTGGAGCAAGACGAAGGAGAGCAATGAAGGCAAGCTTTACCCAGGCCAGCCTTTTGTCAGTCGGGCAGTTGACGAGGCAGCATGGGGAAGTGGAGACGCCCACGTCCAATCAATCGCCACGCGGCGACCAAGGCCATAGGTTGTTGGGGCCCGCGGTGCTCCGCGCTTGCCCTTTGGCTTCACTTCTAAGCCAGGTCCGAGCATGCCTTGGGCCCGGGCGCTATTGTCGGCGTTCTGGGAACGGGGGTCCCCGGACATGCCTGCCTGCGGCCTGCAGCGTGGCTCAGCCAGTGGCCCACTACGGCCCGTATTCATCAACAAACACTCAAGACCCTCGCGAGGGGCCAAGCCTCGCGGGGAGGACGACGCAAGGCCTCCTTAGGGGCGGCCTCACCAGGCAGGCTCTAGGAGGCGGAGAGATCAAGGCAAGGGGTACCTCGCGAGGTGCTCGTGATGCAAGCCATGACGATCAAGACCAGGCGGGCGCCAAGCTGGCGCCAGCCCGCCCAGTGTCCTCGTTTCCTCTTTGGTGCAAAGAGGGCAAGCACAGGCGCGGAGTACCGAGGAATCAGGCAAAGGTTTCCATATCGGTGCAACAAGACCAAGAGAAGCAGAGCGGCAGGACGGAGGTCACCATGGAGCCCAAGACGGCATCATCACTAGTGCCTTTGGCATTCGAAGACCACCTTTAGTCAGGGTAGCTTGTACTAGCTGTCCCCTTTCAAAATGGCCGTTGTTGGCTCCCTTCCCGGTCAATATTTGGGAAGAGGACCTGGGCCTCTATAAATAGGGCTAACCACCACCGTAGAAAGAAGAAGGAGATCTAGATCTAAGAAGAGGATCCAAACCTAGCTCCCCAACACACCACCACAAGAACACCTCTCCCCGCGAGGCTGTTCTTCCTCTGTACTGTTCATCATCAGCCCAAGAGGCAATCCACCACACCACACACTAGATTAGGGTTTTGCACCACAACGGTGGCCTGAACCAGTATAAACCTCGTGCCTCTTGTGTTGTTCATTGTCCTAGCTTAGAATTGCGGCGAGGTTGTGGGCGTGTTTCGGTAGGGAGAAGATCTTCGTGCGCACCCCAGAGTTTGAACCTTAAGGGTTTTGCCGGAACCCGATATCCGACAGACAGCCTTTAATTTCTTCTGCATATCAGAGCCCAGATGCGTAATGCGAGATCCTGCATCATCACAGACATCGGTAAACCGGTGATTTATGTAATAATGAAAATTTGAAGGTTGTGAAGAACTTACTTACCAAAGACAGCAACAGTCATATCATTTATTTGTTGTTTCAAGCTGGTTAACTCTTCCGCCACCGGTTTAAGGGCCGCGTCAGCATCTTCAGCTTTCTTCAGCAAAGTTGTTTTTTCTGTATCCCAGCCTAGGCGCTCATTCTTGAAGTTTTCTGTCAGGACCCCGACTCCATGTCACATCGATCTATCCTGTAACACCTCATATCACTTTGCGGCCTCACGCACGGTATTCCCACGGGTGTCGCCTTACCTTTTCCCGGGACCGTTTGCGCCTTTTGGCTCACGTATATGATAGTATCGCTAGCATCCATATGATAAGAAGCCCGGGCTAACATGACTAGTCGTAAACCCAAAGTGGCACAGACTTACAGGGACAGGCATCCATGACCCAGCATCAAACGTGTCGGTCATCAGCGAGTCAATCCGGGCTGTAGCACTGGGCTAGCAGGACTCCGGTGAACCGGGCTGTAGCGGGCTAACAGGACTCCGGTACCCACCGCGTGACATTTCCCCGAAGGGACAGACACAGGAACGAAGAAGGACATATGCCGGCCAGCCTAAGTGTTCCGGAGCAGTAGCAAGCTACCAAGGCTCAGTGGAGACACTAGGAGACATTTCCCGGTAAGAGAAGCTACTATGAATAAACAACTAGATAGTCAGATCCCACACATACCAAGCATTTCAATCATACACACAATATGCTCGATATGTGCAAATACAACATGGCATCACAACATGACTCTACGACTCAAGTATGTATTCATTAGTCTCCGAGGAGCGAGATATACAAACAGGGGTCTCACGACCCAACATTCAGAGCATACAAGTTAAAGCACAATCGGAAAGCTAACATGTCTGAGTACAGACATCTACAAATGAAAAAGGCTTGGAAGCCTGACTATCTACCAGATCCTGCCGAGGGCACAAGATCGTAGCTGAGGTAACAAGCTAAACGTCGAAGTCCACGTGGAACTACTAGTGAGACTGAAGTCTCTCTGCAAAAACATAAAATAGGCAAACGTGAGTACAAATGTACCCAGCAAGACTTACATCAGAACTAACTACATATGCATCATTATCAATAAAGGGGATGGTGGAGTTTAACTGCAGCAAGCCAGCTTTGACTCGGTGGCTATCCTAAACTACGATTGCAAGTAACTCTTTTGAGGTGGCGCACACGAGTCCACATATTCACCATATCAATACACCACTATGGATCCGCTCCCGTCTCCCTACGAGAACGCCATCCATAGCACTCACGCTTATCTTGCGTATTTTAGAGTATCCACTTTCACTTGTCTATGAACTGATATAGGCAACCCAGAAGTCCTTTACCGCGGACACGGCTATTCGAATAGATAATGTTAACCCTGCAGGGGTGTACTTCTTCACACACGCTCTCACCACTTACCGCCGTTTACACGACATGTACTCGGCAACCTTCAAGCGGAAGCCCAACGAGGGTGTCGGCCACGACCTACCTAAACACTCAAATCCCTAGTCCAGGTTTATCGCCTATTCGGGTTCCATCCATGAGGAGATCCGGCCGGGGTTTCGCTCACAGCCCCAAACGATGTGAACAGGGTTCCGTGACACCAAACGGGCGCCCGGTTTACCCGGCCACGTGCCTACCGCATCACCGCCCACCCCTACGGTCAGCGCTGCGCACGGCCTCCAGCATACTACAAACACCAGAAACTACTTGCAACTCCTAGACAGAGGACAAGGGTGATTAAGAAGCCGAGAGGGTCCATTGGTTTTGGGCCCAATGCGTGGTAGTAGCTGAATCATGGATCACAAACACAGAACTCAGTTCCTGAGGACGGCTGCAATGAGACAACCCACCATGTACTCCTACATGGCCTCTCACCGCTACCTTTACCAAATCGTGTTCACACACTTAGCTCACACACAGTAGGACATGTTCACGCACCTCTGATTCATCCTCGATGAATCAGACCCGACTCAACTCTAAGCAGTAGCAGGCATGACAAAAAAACATGAATGAGTAGGCACAACAGGGCTCAAACAACTCCTACTCATGCTAGTGGATTTCATCTATTTACTGTGGCAATGACAGGTCATGCAGAGGATAAAGGGGTTCAGCTACCGCAGCAAGTAACAGATGAATCGTTGTTGCCCTAATGCAGTAAAAGAGAGCAGGAGCGAGAGAATAGGATTGTATCGGAATGAACAAGGGGGTTTTGCTTGCCTGCCACTTTTGAAGATAGCATAGCTCTTCATCGGTGTCATCGATCTCATCGTCGGTATCACGTCTATCGAGAGGGGACAAATACCGGCATCACAAAAGGAAACACAATCAATGCAATGCTCAATATGATGCATGATCATGACATGTCAATATGCTGTGGTTCGAGCTAATGCAACTAGCAGCAAGTTAAATGGAGTTGGTTTGAACCCTAGGTTCAAATTCAAACTCCACATGTGATTATTCAAATGCCATTTATATGATTTGTGCTAAACAGCAGCTATAAGTTGTTCTAACATGCATGAAAATGGTACAGATGGATAGAATGGATTTTTCTGATCATTTTTCATATATAAATTATTTCATTTGGAGTTACGGTTGAATTTCTATGAATTTTGGAAGTTTATACAATTTTCTGGAATTTCTTGGTTATTTTAAATTAGACTAAAACCAGAAAATAGTTTACTGCGTCAGCATGGCATCATGCTGACGTAAGCAGGTCAACGGGCACGGTCTAGGTCAAACCTGACCAGTGGGGTCCACTGGTCAGTGACCCAGTGCTGGTTAGTGTGGCTGACAGGTGGGTCCGGCCAACGGACACGTCAGCACCGTCAATGTTGACGCGTGGGTCCAGGGTAATTAGATTAAACTTAATCTAGTTTAGTTAGCCAGTTAGTGAGGATGTGGGGCCCGGCTGTCAGTTTCACTAGAGGTTAATTAGTGGGGTCATCAGTGGCTAAATGACGTGCCACGTCACCGGCCACCGGAGTTCGGCCGGCGGCGACCCGAAACGCGGCGGATGTTCGCCGGGGCTGCGCTACAGGCGGCGGCTGGGCAAGAGAAGGGCACAGGGAGGAGGCCCTCACTCGCGCACATCGAACGGAGCAGGTGGGAGGTCGCGGGGTGGTCGGAGCTCACCGGAAGTGAGCTCGCGGCGGCGCCGAAGGTCGGGTGAGTGCGGGGTTGGCACTGTGGTGCATGAGAGGGCAAGTTAGCGTGTGCGTTATGCTCCTGGTGGCTTCCTGAGCATGGTGACGTGCTCCTAATCGAGCTCAAGCGGCTGCAGGGACGGCGGCGACATGGCCGGCGGCAGGGGAAGCTCGGCCATGGCAGGGCTACGGCCTAGAGGATGGGCGCGACCTGGGGAGAAGGGGGAAATGGGGCAGGAGCTCACAAGGAGGTCGTCGAGCAGCTCAGTGGCCTCGGGGAGGTGGCGGAGACGGCGAATCGATGGCGGCGGTGGTCGGAACCCGAGGTGGAAGACGACGGTGATGGCGACGTTCCAGGCCCTCCCGGCTTGCGTGGCTCATCGAGGACGAAGAAGACAACGTGGCGGAGCTTCTGGGTGCGTCGGTGAGGCGTGGGGTGGCCGGTGGCCGCGGGAACGGCGAGCGGCGCAACGGGCGGGTTCGGGCGGCTGTGCGTGAGAGAGACAGAGCAAAGGAGGAGGAGGGGGTCCAGAGCGAGGGGGGGATCAGGGGGAGTGTCGTGGCATCTCCACGCGCGGACAGGCTCGAAGGGGAGGCCTCTAGCGCGAAGCAGGAGGTGGCCGGCGTTGATGCGCGTCCGTCCAGCACGCAGCTGCTTCGGGGCGAGGGGGAGGAAGATGACTGGCAGCTGGGCTGCACAGTAACGGGCCGCGCAGGAGCTGGGCCGGTTGGTGGCGCCAGGTAAGTTTCCAGGTGAGTTTCTGTTCTTTTATTGTTTTCTGTTTCTGTTTTTTTATTTAATCTTTTGCCACTGTTTTGAATTTAAAACAATTCAAACAATGCCAAAAACTCCTCTGAATATTTTTATTTTGCTAGATGGACTTTTCCAAAAGCTCATAAAATATGTCAGGGGTATTTGAAATTATATTCTAATTATATGAATATAATTCAAATTCAAATAGCTAATGATTGAAGTTCAAAGTCCCAAGATTAAGTCCTTAAAAATGTTCAATATTTTGGTTGGGACCAGAACCCTTGCCAACATTATCAAACATTTAAGAAGAGCATTTTGGGAACAATGAATGAGATTTTAGGGTTTTTGCCCCTCTTTTATTTAAGTTTTTTGAGGCTTCCAAATTTCCTTAGTTCAAGTTTCAAAAATTTAAACATGATGCAAACACTAGGCAGCACCAGAAGCTAGGGACGTGACAACTCTCCCCCACTAAACAAGAATCTCGACCCGAGATTCAAGAAGTGAGGTAAGAAGACAGAGGGGACACAAAGCTAACACGATCTTCACGATCCAACTGTCCTTTTCAAAGATGTTGATTCATTGCTTCATATTGATCCTGACGTCTTTGCTTTCGAGAACTTCATCCAACACGAGGACAGGGACACTCTACAAGGATGGATCCTCCTAAAGATCACAAAATCAACTCACAGGATGAGACATAGAAACATCTCTTGAGCTGAGAGGCAAAACACACATCAGGAAGGGCGGAAGAAACAATTTGACGAGGGTTTCAAAGTAGCGAGGAAAATAGTTGCCATGATCCCATAACGGGGCACCTTAGGAAAGGTGACTAGTAGAAATATCCCCTTAAGTGGCAAAAAGAATTACCTTTGATTCAGAGATCATTGAAACTCTTTATACCAGCCTAAGGCAATTCTCGAGCGATCATTTGGGGGTGTTCGGTAGAATGGAATACCCAGATTAGAATGGATGATGTGGATTACCTTGTTGAAAACAACACAAGGGACGATTTTAGTAATTGGGGAGAAGCTCAACAGTAGAGAGTGAGTCCACTATTTGAAAAGTTATAGCATAACCGAGGGAACTGAGAGCAATCCCAGTTAGTGCCGACGATAACACCTAGCGCTTGTGCGTGCTCTCAAGAACTTGAGCATTTCCATATTCATCAAGGTTTTACCAATATCCGTGTCAAGGATCCTGGCAAAACAACTTACTACCATGATGAATGGTGATGGAGGATGCAGATGCAAAGGAAGATAACACTTTCTCAGATTTCATCTTAGCGAGGCCAAGGAAACAAAATCTGGATGATCAACCTAGAGACATTTAGCACTCCGCTTCTAATGTTCTCCTTGATGTGCTAGTGTATCCCATTCATAGATATGGTTTGATATCTAGAACATCAAGTAAAAGGTCGGACTTCGGGAACACAAAAATCCATAAGGAACAACTAGGGAGTAAATCCTACGAAATCCTTATGGGGAGGTGGCCAACTTCCTCAATCAAGATACTACAGTAATAGGTCTTCCAGCTGGACGTGTTGGCCACGACATCCTCTTTACCGGTTACAGAGGGACCAATATTATAGTTCTTGGCAAAATGCTCCAACCGTCATATCTGCCAGAGATTCAGATCTGGTTGGTGTCAGAATAATCTAGACTTATCGAGTCTAGAAAGTAAAATGAAAGTTTGCAACACAAATCAACGAGACGACGTTGCGAGATTCTCAGGAAATAAACTATGATAACAAGCTCCAAAAGATGAGCCGGTTCTGCTATACACATGTGAACACGCTGTCTGAGACAAGCATGACCACATAGTAGTCTTACAATAAAAATACTACCGAGCTCAGGTGGGGAACCATCTTCGAGGATAACAAAATTTTGTACAAATCCGTCTGGTACCTTCAAGACTAGCACGAAGAACTTATTATCCTTGAACAAATCAATCAGTGGCTGGGTGTGCTAGGAAACACATATGGAATGGAGGTGGCCAACCTATCAAACCATAGAGTACTTCGCATATAGGCGTGACTAACTTGGGATGATTCCAAAGGAAGCAAAACTAACTTTCTCGAACTCATGGCGGCAACTTACACCAAATGCACATGAATCAGAGGAAGTCACTTCTTTCATCCGGACATATGCTTCATGAACGGGACATGAAGATAATGCTTATAAAAGTTTCCAACACTAGCTTAATTTTCAACAAAATCATGGAGGATATAAGGATGTTGTCGATGGGCTCAACAACAAGTCATCGAGATTTCCATGTAAATGGAATTCCATAATTATGTGAACAAGTGATAGCATTGGTCAGACCCAAAAGATATAATGGTGTATGCTCGAGGGGTCAACCACGAGTAAGACAACATTACGAACATCGTTGGTTCTGACTTGATTTGAGGATAGCCCACACTCAAATCTAGGTTTAGACTAGACAATAGATTCAACAACTGATCACGGGGATCAGTCAATGAAGATATCATCTTTCTTCAACAACCACATAAACACAAGGATATCCCTTTGGAAATGAACTAAGTCGGACAAACTTTCATCTTCCAACTCTCCAAGTTGTTGTTCAGTTTACCAACTAGCTCAGGGTATCCAACACAGATTTTTGGAGAAGGGGGTGGTTTATGAAAAACCAACTTGATCACGAACCCAACATAGCGGTCAGGTGACAACCTGGTAATACTTCCGAGAAGATATTCGGAGAATTACGAACCACCAATATGTTATTAAGCTCGAGAACAATCTTGTTTCTGAGGCAAGATGATGTGATCAATTAAGCAAGGGATTGAAACCCTAACTCATTGATCGAAGAGTGCACCAGAAATAAGGACTAGGTAGCACGATCTATCTTAGAATGATGATTTAATAATCAACACGCTAAGAATGAGGTTGTTGTCCATTTAACTACCAAGCAACAGAGTTGCTAGGGGTATTGATTTCACACACCACGAGTCACTTGTCGGCATTTCGCTTACAATAACACGGAAATCGAGGAATGAACAATGATGGCGAGAAGTATCACTGTACCAAGAGTTCATAGGATGGTGTGCAATTCCTATGATATTCTTGATATAAAGATGGTGATACTTCAGGGTAGGACAGAACAAAAGCTGATTATATTTTGATCTGCGGAGTACAACTGCTTTGACCCAATCCTGGATATGGATGAGGTACTGGAGTTTGTTTCTCCTAGTCATTCCGAATAGAATGGCTTGACGGACCACAGAAGTAAAAGGCATCAATGAACATGAATGCACGACTACTCCTAACTATCAATTGATAGATGGGGATCAGAATACAACTAAGGAGGGACAACTCAAAGGAACATATGTTTTTATGAGTTGTGGATGCATGGACTAGCATGTCGAACGAGTTCAACATATTTCTTCCGGATAACCCATGTAGAAAGGTAGAACTAGCAGAGTCTCAATATAGAATGGAGAACTCTTCGAGAGCACTCTTGTTGTGATCTTTTGGTTCAACAAACTTCTGCCATAAGTGGTTCATAGTATTTGGAAGAAGGAAATACTACGGACCTCGAGGATTAATGCAAAGGTTACTAATAACCTAAAGGAACGAGCAAACACTATCAACATGATGTAAGTAGGGTGAATCTCGGGTTCAAGAACCCCGGAATGGAATACCTACTAATTAATAACATCACGGGATGCTTTCGAGAATGATGGCCAGATTCATCACACGGGGAACACAAAACATGGCTAAATTACTAGGTGATACTCTAGACACCTAGGGTCATAATAATAACTCCGACATATATGTTAAGGCAACAGAGTACCTCATCTCACCGCTTAGTGTGGTTAATCTGGCCCAAAGGAACATCAGAACGGGAGGAAGGGATTTTGCAAATGCTTCAGACTATTTAGAAACCTGGATGACTCGGACAGCATAACGGCTGTAAATGCTCAAAAAGTTTGGAGACATACTACAGAAATGGTGGCATGGCCACTCAGAAGCACAATATCAAGGTTTCGAGATCAAAAGTTAACATACGGAAGTAATAGGAACTGAAACGAGGCTTAAGTCCAACAATCTTACAAATCTATAGATTAGTAACACGTGATCCTGATAGAAAGAGGAGATAGCCTAGTTCCTTAACCCCGTAGGAAAGATAGGATGACTCAGATCAGAAGGCATAAGGTAAAGGAGTAAAAGAGCCTTACATTTCCATCCCACAATCAATTCCCCTACATATAACTAAAGCATTTCTAGACTCAACTTCGACCAGTTTGGCTTGGTAACCCTACAGGCAGTCAGGCTCTGATACCAAAGCTATCAGGACCCCGACTCCATGTCACATCGATCTAGCCTGTAACACCTCATATCACTTTGCGGCCTCACGCACGGTATTCCCACGGGTGTCGCCTTACCTTTTCCCGGGACCGTTTGCGCCTTTTGGCTCACGTATATGATAGTGTCGCTAGCATCCATATGATAAGAAGCCCGGGCTGACATGACTAGTCGTAAACCCAAAGTGGCACAGACTTACAGGGACAGGCATCCATGACCCAGCATCGAACGTGTCGGTTATCAGCGAGTGAATCCGGGCTGTAGCACTGGGCTAGCAGGACTCCGGTGAACCGGGCTGTAGCGGGCTAACAGGACTCCGGTACCCACCGCGTGACATTTCCCCGAAGGGACAGACACAGGAACAAAGAAGGACATATGCCGGCCAGCCTAAGTGTTCCGGAGCAGTAGCAAGCTACCAAGGCTCAGTGGAGACACTAGGAGACATTTCCCGGTAAGAGAGGCTACTATGAATAAACAACTAGATAGTCAGATCCCACACATACCAAGCATTTCAATCATACACACAATATGCTCGATATGTGCAAATACAACATGGCATCACAACATCACTCTACGACTCAAGTATGTATTCATTAGGCTCCGAGGAGCGAGATATACAAACAGGGGTCTCACGACCCAACATTCAGAGTATACAAGTTAAAGCACAATCGGAAGCTAACATGTCTGAGTACAGACATCTACAAATGAAAAAGGCTTGGAAGCCTGACTATCTACCAGATCCTGCCGAGGGCACAAGATCGTAGCTGAGGTAACAAGCTAAACATCGAAGTCCACGTGGAACTACTAGCGAGACTGAAGTCTCTCTGCAAAAACATAAAATAGGCAAACGTGAGTACAAATGTACCCAGCAAGACTTACATCAGAACTAACTACATATGCATCATTATCAATAAAGGGGATGGTGGAGTTTAACTGCAGCAAGCCAGCTTTGACTCGGTGGCTATCCTAAACTACGACTGCAAGTAACTCTTTTGAGGTGGCGCACACGAGTCCACATATTCACCATATCAATACACCACTATGGATCCGCTCCCGTCTCCCTACGAGGACGCCATCCATAGCACTCACGCTTATCTTGCGTATTTTAGAGTATCCACTTTCACTTGTCTATGAACTGATATAGGCAACCCAGAAGTCCTTTACCGCGGACACGGCTATTCGAATAGATAATGTTAACCCTGCAGGGGTGTACTTCTTCACACACGCTCTCACCACTTACCGCCGTTTACACGACATGTACTCGGCAACCTTCAAGCGGAAGCCCAATGAGGGTGTCGGCCACGACCTACCTAAACACTCAAATCCCTAGTCCAGGTTTATCGCCTATTCGGGTTCCATCGATGAGGAGATCCGGTCGGGGTTTCGCTCACAGCCCCAAACGATGTGAACAGGGTTCCGTGACACCAAACGGGCGCCCGGTTTACCCGGCCACGTGCCTACCGCATCACAGCCCACCCCTATGGTCAGCACTGCGCACGGCCTCCAGCATACTACAAACACCAGAAACTACTTGCAACTCCTGGACAGAGGACAAGGGTGATTAAGAAGCCGAGAGGGTCCATTGGTTTTGGGCCCAATGCGTGGTAGTAGCTGAATCATGGATCACAAACACAGAACTCAGTTCCTGAGGACGGCTGCAATGAGACAACCCACCATGTACTCCTACATGGCCTCTCACCGCTACCTTTACCAAATCGTGTTCACACACTTAGCTCACACACAGTAGGACATGTTCACGCACCTCTGATTCATCCTCAATGAATCAGACCCGACTCAACTCTAAGCAGTAGCAGGCATGACAAACAAACATGAATGAGTAGGCACAACAGGGCTCAAACAACTCCTACTAATGCTAGTGGGTTTCATCTATTTACTGTGGCAATGACAGGTCATGCAGAGGATAAAGGGGTTCAGCTACCGCAGCAAGTAACAGATGAATCGTTGTTGCCCTAATGCAGTAAAAGAGAGCAGGAGCGAGAGAATAGGATTGTATCGGAATGAACAAGGGGGTTTTGCTTGCCTGCCACTTTTGAAGATAGCATAGCTCTTCATCGGTGTCATCGATCTCATCGTCGGTATCACGTCTATCGAGAGGGGACAAATACCGGCATCACAAAAGGAAACACAATCAATGCAATGCTCAATATGATGCATGATCATGACATGTCAATATGCCGTGGTTTGAGCTAATGCAACTAGCAGCAAGTTAAATGGAGTTGGTTTGAACCCTAGGTTCAAATTCAAACTCCACATGTGATTATTTAAATGCCATTTATATGATTTGTGCTAAACAGCAGCTATAAGTTGTTCTAACATGCATGAAAATGGTACAGATGGATAGAATGGATTTTTCTGATCATTTTTCATATATAAATTATTTCATTTGGAGTTACGGTTGAATTTCTATGAATTTTGGAAGTTTATACAATTTTCTGGAATTTCCTGGTTATTTTAAATTAGACTAAAACCAGAAAATAGTTTACTGCGTCAGCATGACATCATGCTGACGTAAGGAGGTCAACGGGCACGGTCCAGGTCAAACCTGACCAGTGGGGTCCACTGGTCAGTGACCCAGTGTTGGTTAGTGTGGCTGACAGGTGGGTCCGGCCAACGGACACGTCAGCACCGTCAATGTTGACGCGTGGGTCCAGGGTAATTAGATTAAACTTAATCTAGTTTAGTTAGCCAGTTAGTTAGGATGTGGGGCCCGGCTGTCAGTTTCACTAGAGGTTAATTAGTGGGGTCATCAGTGGCTAAATGACGTGCCACGTCACCGGCCACCGGAGTTCGGCCGGCGGCGACCCGAAACGCGGCGGATGTTCGCCGGGGCTGCGCTACAGGCAGCCGCTGGGCAAGAGAAGGGCACAGGGAGGAGGCCCTCACTCGCGCACATCGAACGGAGCAGGTGGGAGGTCGCGGGGTGGTCGGAGCTCGCCGGAAGTGAGCTCGCGGCGGCGCCGAAGGTCGGGTTAGTGCGGGGTTGGCACTGTGGTGCACGAGAGGGCAAGTTAGCGTGTGCGTTATGCTCCTGGTGGCTTCCTGAGCACGGTGACGTGCTCCTAATCGAGCTCAAGCGGCTGCAGGGACGGCGGCGACATGGCCGGCGGCAGGGGAAGCTCGGCCACGGCAGGGCTACGGCCTAGAGGACGGGCGCGACCAGGGGAGAAGGGGGAAATGGGGTAGGAGCTCACAGGGAGGTCGTCGAGCAGCTCAGTGGCCTCGGGGAGGTGGCGGAGACGGCGAATCGACGGCCGCGGTGGTCGGAACCCAAGGTGGAAGACGACGGTGATGGCGACGTTCTAGGCCCTCCCGGCTTGCGTGGCTCATCGAGGACGAAGAAGACAACGTGGCGGAGCTTCTGGGTGCGTCGGTGAGGCGTGGGGTGGCCGGTTGCCGCGGGAACGGCGAGCGGCGCAACGGGCGGGTTCGGGCGGCTGTGCGTGAGAGAGACAGAGCAGAGGAGGAGGAGGGGGTCCAGAGCGAGGGGGGGGATCAGGGGGAGTGTCGTGGCATCTCCACGCGTGGACAGGCTCGAAGGGGAGGCCTCTAGCGCGAAGCAGGAGGTGGCCGGTGTTGATGCGCGTGCGTCCAGCACGCAGTTGCTTCGGGGCGAGGGGGAGGAAGATGACTGGCAGCTGGGCTGCACAGTAACGGGCCGCGCAGGAGCTGGGCCGGTTGGTGGCGCCATGTAAGTTTCCAGGTGAGTTTCTGTTCTTTTATTGTTGTCTGTTTCTGTTTTTTTATTTAATCTTTTGCCACTGTTTTGAATTTAAAACAATTCAAACAATGCCAAAAACTCCTCTAAATATTTTTATTTTGCTAGATGGACTTTTCCAAAAGCTCATAAAATATTTCAGGGGTATTTGAAATTATATTCTAATTATATGAATATAATTCAAATTCAAATAGCTAATGATTTAAGTTCAAAGTCCCAAGATTAAGTCCTTAAAAATGTTCAATATTTTGGTTGGGACCAGAACCCTTGCCAAAATGATCAAACATTTAAGAAGAGCATTTTGGGAACAATGAATGAGATTTTAGGGTTTTTGCCCCTCTTTTATTTAAGTTTTTTGAGGCTTCCAAATTTCCTTAGTTCAAGTTTCAAAAATTTAAACATGATGCAAACACTAGGCAGCACCAGAAGCTAGGGACGTGACATTTTCCTTGAGTTGTTCCATGGACGCTAAAGTGCCAGTCAGCTCCTCCTTCGCCTTGGAAGTTTCTGCTTGCTGGTTCTTGATATTCTCCTCAAGGTCGGCGATTTGGGATTCCTTTTTGTCCAACTCAGCCTGCAAGAGGTATTTCATGAGTTGTCAGAACAAATTTGAAGTCCCAAGCACATAACAAGTCATACACTTGGCACTTGGGGGCTAATGCCTATCGCTTCTTATCAACAATATGGCATAGTCCCAAAGCTTAATACAAGTATTAATCTTGGCACTTGGGGGCTAATGCCTATTTGCTCAAGTATAATGTTGTGGATTTTTTCCTTGATGATAAACCGGTTTCCAAAGTTATTCAACAAGAAGTGTGAGCCTTACAACATGAAGTCCCAGTTCATCTTGAAGAGGTAAATCGGCCCTTGAGGGCTACACAGGTGAAATTGACTTATTATTATTCTATGAAGTCCCGGTTCATCTTGAAGAGATAAACCGGCCCTTGAGGGCTACAATGGCAAAGTTGAAGAATCATTATTTTACGAAGTCCCGGTTTGAATAGGTATTGCCAAACCGGCCCTTGGGGGCTACTGGAGTTGATATTACAAATAGATCAGAAGGAAGGAATACTTATGAAGAGTTCAACGGGATTTACCTCATATCGCTCCTTCATCATGTTCACTAAACCGGCTTCGTAGTCATGGTTTGTGTACAGACGGTTCAAAATCCCAGAATGAATGTCTTGGGCGCTGAGGTGAGCATAGCTATCCAAATCTGCCTTCCACTTGCTCTTATCAACAAAAACTTTTTCTTCTTTGGCGCTGTGTTTGGACAAGGCTATGGGGTTGCCAGGGGAGGTATAACCAATGCCAGTAACGACAACATCGTCATCAACACCTTTAGCCCGGCTTGGCGGATTATCATCATGAGCCGATGGATCAATATCCATGTGCTCAGCTTCAATTTCTTGATCCGGCAACGACGGGACATCAGGAATATTGTCCACATCTGGGTGTGACTGTTCAGGAGTCTTTTCCGTTTCATCCCGAATGGGGACTTCAGCCGGTTTGTTTACTTTGGCCTTCTTTCTGGCTCTGGCTTTGGCCCTGGAAAATAATAAGTATGCATCAGAATAGTGCAAGGATAAAAAATATAAAGGTATGACGGGTTAGTGAAATCTGCTCACCTAGGAACCATTTTAAGGGTTGGAAGCTTCGTCCCTGTTGATTCGCCAGAAGATGAATGGGAGGTCCCCTGGTAATTCGAGTTAGACGGATTAAGAGGATATCGGAAATAACCCACCCTGGGACAAGGTGTATCAGAAGTACAAGAGACCTCTTGGCAGCGTTAACGAACCGTTGAGTTCGGTAAACTGGAGGAAGTAACCACTTGGCTGCTATGCCGGGTTGTGCGGCGAGCTTCATGCTGTTGTGTCTTCAAAATAAAGTGCGGATCCGAATAAGCTAGAGGGTGTGAAAATCTTACTTTCCGGACTGATTGAAGGGTTTTTGGTGTTGGCATAGGATCTGAGTTGGAAGAAAGAGTAATTACCTCTACATCACCAGCACGGCTAGCCTCATCATCATCCTAATAATGATCATTGTCAATGAGGTGTATGAAAAAAGAAGCAAGAGAGTCAAGTTCTACCTGTGACTCTGGATCATCATGGTCTTCATCATTGTTCAGGCTAGGGGATTCGGCAATTTTCTTCTTTGCATGTTTCTTTGTAACTTTAGTCTTAACGCGAGGCGTTTTCGCCGGTTTATCCTGCGGCTTCGCCGGTTTATCCCGCTTCCTCTTCCAGAACGGGTCATCACCCTGCAAAGATGGACAAAAGGTTGTAAAGAAATATCTAATAGGGGTCAGATTAAGACAATAATGATGCAATTCTTACAGCTGGCGGTTTATTGGAAACACAGAAAGGACTGAGCCCTGTCTTGCTGCATTCAGATACCGGTTCGTCCAGCATCTTCTTGACAGATTCAGTAATCTCCTCGTCTATTAGCTGAATATCAATATGCCGATGAGGATCTTTGACATTTCTTGTGTACTCGCACATTAAACCGGGGCGACGGCTTAAGGGCAAGATACTCCAAGAGACCCAACAACGGACAAAGTCAACGCGAGTTAAACCATTCGCCATAAAGGCTCGGAGCTTTGGAAGCTGTGGTGCATACTTAGCTCGTTCCTTTGCAGTGAGTCGTTGGGGAACTGGATGTGTATTGGTAAGCCGGTGAGCACGATAACTCGACAGAGGATTTTCGTCAGCTGGAGCTGTGTTTTGACAGTAAAACCAAGTCTGATTCCAGTCTTTGGGGTGTCTATGATGCTTGGCATGAGGGAAGTTGACATCTTTCCTTTTCTGAATTGAAACTCCGCCAAGTTTAGTGTTGGGCCCATCCGTAAATTTAGTACGGCGGTTTAAGTAAAAGAAATCTCAGACTAATTCAACAGTAGGTTCTTCTTGAGGATAAGCCTCGCAAAACACTTGAAAATTGCAAATATTGGACACAAAGTTCGGTCCTAAATCTTGAGGACGGAGTTGGAAGCTAGCAAGCACGTCACGGAAGAATTTTGATCCGAGAGGGCTAAACCCTCGACCCAGATGGTCAGTAAATACAATCACCTCTCCATCCTTGGGTTCATGAGGGTTCTCTGGACCGGGGACTCTCCATTGGATGACTTCTTTTTTCGCTAAAGCGCCGGTTGCAACAAACCCGTTCAGCTGTTCTTCCATAACTCGAGAAGGAACCCAGTTGCAAGCATAAAATTGTTTGGCCATTTGTTAAACAAGACCTGAAGCAAGATTGGTGTCGGTTTAAGAAACCATGAATAACTGCTAAAAGTAAAGGGGTAGAAAGTATTCAAGCGTGAAGGAGTTATAAACCGGAGATATACAATATCATCTTGTAGAGGTAAGCAGTTGGCGGTTTAAGAGGGGACTAATGATACCTGGCGGGTTGGTATTTTCTAAGTTAAACCGCCTACACAGATATTGAAAGTATAGATCTGAAGATGGGAAATGGCTAAGTGATGAAAAACAGGTTTCACAGATTGATATCACCATTTTGGATCTACCGTGTGTTAGAAAATGAAAATATATTCAGACCTAAATATTGGTTCTTGAACAGTTATGGTCCAGATGGGATCTTCTACCAAAAAATAGATGCTATGATGAGGAAAAATGGATTATGGCTATTGCCGCACAGGGAAAATATCAAGTTTCCATCAAATATTCATGCGACAGCAAAGAACAAGTGAAGAACAGCGACGAGTTTCCATGAATTCATGTAAACCCTAATGAGATCTATAGAGGGAGAAGAGGAAGAACTTACCAAGGCTATTTGATGGCAAAGGCGCGCGAGTGGAATTTGGACCAGTCAGGTTGATGCAGCGACCGACGGTGAAGCAGAGGAGGAGCTTGACGGCGGCGGCTGGGATCGAGTGCTAGGGCGTCGCAAGGTAGAAGACAAGATGAAGAGGCATGGGGGGGGGGAAGTGAAAGAGACCCCCGGCCCTATTTATAAGGCAAATGGATAAATGGCAGGCGCGGGAATCGAGGAGTTCCAAATTGGATATGTGACAGGTCGGACGCCTCGATTCTCGGAAGTTCATTAAAAATGAGGATGTATATATATATATATATATATATATATATATATATATATGATTTTGGATTTTTATAGGCTTAATGACAGGTGACGTCATGGCGGTTTATCACGATCCCAGAAGATGACGTCATGGCGAGTTACAAGTTTTCGCGAAGGTAATAAAGAAGGGATTTTGTCTAAGTGTTGAAGATTGAAATGAACAAGTTCAAATCAACCTGGGGCCTAATGTTGGGGATATAACTGGTGGATATAAACCGCCCAGGAGGGGCCGGTTTATCCTCAGAGAGGTTACTAATATTGAAGCCCATGAAGTTATAGAAGATGGCGACTTACGATGGAAACTTAATAAGGAAGCCCAAAGCCCAGACGTGGGTTAGGGCCCATAGACATAAACCGCCATGGGCGCGTAACTTGTAATGTGAGGTAGGAAAGAATAGATACCGAGCCGGACAGGTTTATAAACTGGCCTCGGGATTCTGTAGACCGACGAGCGTCAACCTGTGTATATAAAGGGACGACCCAGCAGCGGTTTAGGGACAAGAAACAACAACTCGAGAGCCAGTTTACGCGTATTCGCTCCTTGGTTATTGAAACCCTAGCAATTCCACCACAACTGGATCGTAGGCTTTTACCTTCACCGCAAGGGGCCGAACCAGTATAAACTCCCCATGTCCTTTGTCCAGTTTAACCCCTTTAAGCTAATCTCGTTGCGATGGCTCCACGACTAAGTCCTCACACTAGGACATCTGACGTGACAATTCCACGACAACACCCCTGTTGTTCTATGTTGACACTAGGAAAAAAATTGAAATCGAGAAGATGCAATGGATATCATTTCGTCCAAAAAGGTGAAACGTTCCCTACCAAAACCATCATGCTTGTTGTGAGAGAAGCTCTGGTTTGTGAGAAGCTTATACCATAACCTGGCCCAAATGGGACAATATTTTTTTACCCTGGCATCTTGATGCCGTTCCATGATAGCATGCCAAGGTTCATGAATTTCAGACGAGTTTTGTATTTACTAGAATTACAAAAGCAAGCACCTCAACATTTGCCGCAGAGCCACGGTGCCGTGGTGTTTGAAATTCATCCCCATTTCTTGAATGGGACGTAAGCATCAACCCATCGACACATATATAATTTTACAACCCATTTTGGTGCACCGAAGCATGTGCATGTGGTTTAATTTTGAATTGTGCATCTGAAATTCCTAGAAAACCAAGTTACCGTATAAAAATGTCCAAACAAACCCTTAATAATTCCAAATTTCGACACACCTATAGTTGCATGTTCACTACAGGTAGAAGTTCTAGCAATTCAAGCACCATCTTTTGCAGCCGTGACCCCATTATGTAATTCAAATCTAGATGAAAAATCAAGTAGATCCCACACAGTTTATTATCACCAACTATGTGAGAAGCAGTACAAAATATCCTGGAGCACCGTCGGTGTATAGTACACCTATGGCTTACTCGAGAAGGTTCGTCGGCTACAGTCCATAGCCCGCTGTGAATAAGGGACCGTGTATGATGACACTTTGCGCGCCAGTCTTTTTCGCTGAAGCGATTCCAAATTTTCGGCTTCCGCCGAAATATCTACCTCCCGCCCCCCCTTACCAAAAGCCACATTTCCCCTATTTCCGCCTTCCTTTCCAAGTTGAAACCTTCACTCCTTGCATGCAGCGCTGCCTCCTCGTCGGTGACCCTCCTTCACACTGCTCGGCCTCACCTATTCAGGTAGGTAATACACACCCAAACCCCATCCTCCTCCTCCTTCCATATCCCACATGCCCCGGCCACCAAAGAAGCGCCGTCCACCCAAATCACCGACCCCGCCACCAAAGAAGCGCCGTCCTAAGCCATGGTGCACGTAGTATAGCCAGGATCTCAAGGAGCATTTGGCAGCCGAGAAGCAAATCGCGGCCGCACGCCCGGATGAGATCGCGATTGCTGCCATTCGTGCCGACCCCCAGATCTTGGAGGAGCACCTCGCCGTCGAGGCCACCATCAACGCTTCACGCGCCGATGCTGCAATGCGGTTGGCTGCTTTAAACGACAGTTCGTGGAATTTTCTCGAGGCCACCATCGTGCCTTCGACGAAGACTACAAGGTGTTTTCTCAGCGTGCACGTGCTTACCTCATCTCGAGAGCCAGCAGGTTGGTGCCCGGAGCGGATCAGGCAACTCACCACTACAACAAGGGCACCCATAATGCGGAGGCCTCTCCTTCTTCCATGTCCGAGTAGCCAATCGTCATTGATATCTCCGACAATGAGTAGCTTGCCTTATTAGCTCACTATAAGGACCAATGTTTCGTTTGCTAGCTACTGCCTTTTCTTCACAAATTCTAGTGAATTGTGCTATCTACTTTTACCATGCAATCTTATGCTCTAGTGTATATGTTCTATATGTCGTGCAATGTGGTGTTTAGTTAACTATTTGATTCAATTCTGCAAATGTGATGTTCAATTCTTTAGGGTGCAATTTTACAAGTTGTCAAGCATGCTTGGTTTGGTTAACTGCCTGATCTTATATTAGGAGTATGTTATATTATGCAATGTGATGTTCAGTTAATGTTTGGTTCATTTGTTGTGGTGTTTAGTTAACTATTTTGTTCAATTCTGCAATGCAATGTTCAATTGTTGTGTGCGCATTCAGTTATTGTATACTATGTGAGAAACAAATCAAATTTGGCTATACTAAATACATGAGAAACAAATACAATTGCTATATTTCCAAGTTGTTAAGCATGCTTGGTTTGGTTAACTATCTGATCTTCTATTAGGAGTATGTTATATTGTGCAATGTGGTGCTCAGTTAACGTTTGGTTCATTTGTTGTGGTGTTTAGTTAACTGTTTGGTTCAATTCTGCAATGCGATGTTCAATTGTTGTGTGTGCATTCTGTTATTGTATACCCTGTGAGAAATAAATCGAATTTGGCTATACTAAATACATGAGAAACAAATACAATTGCTCTATTTCCAAGTTGTTAAGCATGCTTGGTTTGGTTAAATGTCTGACCTTCTATTAGGAGTATGTTATATTGTGCAATGTGGTGCTCATTTGTTGTGGTGTTTAGTTAACTGCTTGGTTCAATTCTGCAATGCGATGTTCAATTGTTGTGGCTGCATTGTGTTATTGTATACTATTATACCTTGTCTTTTTTATTCCTTTGCCCCATTTCCAATACAGAGAAGATATTTATGCACATCCTTGTTTCAGGCCTTTCCAAAATAGTTCACTGATGATTACCTCTCAAACCACCTGCATGGTCAGGAGACGAGGAAGGTATACATACAACACCCATGGTTCAATATTGAAGTGTTCCTGGACAGGACGAAGGATGGACGGTCAATCATCCACAGGCACTAGCCTAAAGTTGCAAAGCCTTCAACATCAATGAAGGCTCAATATTCGTCTTCCGCTTAAGCAGTTTTCCTGATGAGATGCACCTGTCTATGTACTGTATATGATTCTAATTTTGAAAGGTTCTAGATGTTGCATGTGAAACTTGGTGTTGGTGCAGTTGTGTAATGGGGTAGCTGAGTGCTGAAGCTATATCAAGTTGTACTCTGATGTATTTCAATTATGAATGTTGCTTCCTTAATATGAGAATGAAATATATTATTTGTTTAATATGAATTCCAATTAGATTAATAAATGGATTATTTATAATAGGGCAATTAGCCTGCTAATTGTTTTTTGCTATTGCAAACGGTTATTGAGAAAATACCGTGGGCGATGAGCTAAGGCAATGCACACAGTTTCTTCTACGCATCGTGTGTGATGCATTCAATAACGCAAATGATTAAATTATTAATATTGTGTGCGATGGGAAGGCCATCACAAACGATTTAATGGGGGAAATAGTGTGTGATGTACCTACGAACAGAAACGTTTTCCTTGCAGCGACTGTGTGGGATGTATATACGAACGAAAATGTTTCGCGGGGACTGACTATGTGGGATGAACTTACGACCGGAAATGATTTCACCTGTATAATTGTATTTTTGAGCACTACTATACGTATAACCGTATTTGCTCGCTCGCCAGTCGCACATGACCTCATTTTGCCGAGTGTGTGCCAGGAGGGCATATCCCCGACGGTTTCTGGGTCATGTGGGAAGGACCCCCCTATCGCCCACACTAACTAGGTGACGGTTCCGAATGACGTCGCGGAAAGGGTTTAAAAACCGTTTATATAGCACCGACGCGTACTAGTGGTGAAGGACCAGTCGGGGTTGCGCCAGTGTCAGACAGAGAAGGATCGGTCGATGCTTGTCGGGAAGCAAGATGCACCAAAGATCATTTGCAATGTCTCGTTAGCATGATGCAACTCAAATGTGAATACTAGTAACTAATGACCTTTCAAATGAAACTCACCGTGGGCGCTATACCAATCTGGGGTATCGGCAGAGGGATCTGACCGTTGTTTTGGCACACAGTCTGCACATATTGTTTTCACGAGTCAGTCATATTAGTTAGTAATGAAACAAACATTACGTGCATGATTTCGCTAATATGCAGGAGAAACTTACCACAAAGAGCTCATATACGGCCCGGTGAGACGCGTCGTTCCGGATCCTCTCCGTCTCCAACAGACTAGTCGTCCTCTCGTCCATGTCCCTCTCCCTCTCCAACGCCTGCTTGTTTTCCTCTGCCAGAAGCTCCTGGGCCCTAGCCTCAATGGCGGGCTCCATTGGCCGTGGACGAGGCCTTATCTCAGGATCAGAGCTTGTCTGACGCTTCTTGATCTCCGAGAGAGTTCTAGGACAATGTATCAGTCCATCCCCAACGGCTACCGAGCCATGGTACCTCTTGCCACCAGATAGCATCACGATCTCTGGATAAAAAGGACTCTGGCTCAGGTTGAAGTCCTCCCCTTTCCTCGTCTTCCCAACGTCTCTGTACCTCACAAGCTTGTTGTGGGAGGAGATGTTGGTGAAGCTCTCTGGATGATCGAGGTCATCCTCAGAGAAAGCCTTGGCCTTCTTGTACGGGGCAATATGGGCCATGGCATAGAGGTCAAACAGTGATGGCACCTCCTTCTTGTTGTGTCGCGCCTAAAAAGGGAGGAACAAAATATTAGTTAAGGGCTCAAGCTAGCATGAAGCATGCAATTGCATGAATCGTGAAGAAAACCACATACCCAGTGATCCCCGTACTCAAACAGGTTGGAGCTCCCTTGATGGTGTGGCACATCTAGCATTTGGGCACGCTTATCCTTGGCCTGTTGTGGACGGCTAGCCATTGGGGAGAGCACCACTCATCCACCAACGCCTCCCAATAGTCCATCCTATCCACACACCACCTCAGGGGCACCTAAGTTAGACAATAGAATTTCCAGCAATACGCCTACAGATCAAATTAAGGAAACTAAGTACAAGGCCTTAAGAATAGGTAATTACCTTCATGTACTTCTCCTTACTCAGAAACTTGGTGCGGCACTTCATCTTGGACCTCTTAATGTTAGTCGAGGTGTACTAGTCTCGAACAACCGGCAACCGATGAGGGATGGTCACAATAAAGTATACAAATCACTTTTAGATGTAATTGAAGGTAAAGAGGGAAGGTTTCGCGAGACTCTGAGCCTTGTGCCGTAAGTTCTGAAGTAGGCGCTTGCACTAGGCTTCGACAACTATAGCCGTGTCCGCCTCATGTTCCTCAAGACACCTCTAGAAGGTCTGCAATCAAACAAGACAACACTGATTAGTACAGTCACTAGGTACTGTTGATTTTTAACTATGTAAAGGAGAAATTACCCAAAACCTCCAGATCACAATGTCGGCCACTGTCTCACACAAGGCACCGTCGACCCTCTCCTCCGGCAGGGCCGGGGCAGCCACGTACAACTCCCAGCTCAGTGCTAGCTGTGGAACCTCATCGTCACCAGGCAACGTGACTCACCCCAGGAAGTGGTGCCGGCAAAGCACACCAAGGACCTGGTTGGGCCTACGGACACCTGAGGCGTGTTTCCAACCCCTGCAATATGACAAGGCCAACACATTAGATGTTAATTTGAAGAAACATGAAGGCAAAAGGTTAAAAAAGAGGAAATGCACTTACTTCTCCCCATTAGGCTCAATCAACCACCTCTGATCGCGGGTCGCCGGCATGGGCGGGAGCTTTGTACCATCACGCTGGTAGACCTTCTTGCCCCCTCAACCAGCTCGCCCTCGCTATAGCTATCCTTAGAAAATCTGTCCTCGCCACCATCAGCATGTCACTAGCCTCCGGAGTCACGTGGGATGAAGACTCTGGGACTGGAGTCTCCTGGGATGAAGACTCTGGGAACCAAGTCTTGTGGGACAAGGCTCGGCGACCCGAGGCTCGTCGGCCCGAGGCTCGTGAACCGGAGTCCAAGACGGATCCACCTGAGACGTAGCACTCCTGTGGTCGAGAGAATCAGCTGGGAGTGGCGGCAAGGAAGGCGCAACAACCTTCCTACCTCTCCCGCCGTCACGTCCACCTCTAGCACCCCTCTTCGTCTTCCCCAACCTCTCTCGGTCAAAGAAGAAGCGCCCCCCGGTGTCTGCATACTGTCTACCAGCGCTCTCCGGAGGTGCTGGGGTGGAATAATAGCACAAGGAGGCTTGGAGCGCTCTCGGCCCGCGCCCATATCTGTCAACACCTGCAATGACAAAGAGTAGACGAAATTAGTACAACATAAACATAATAAAAAACTTAAGTGTGTATCATCATCATGAACATAATAAAAATTGAATACCTAATTACATGAACTAATTAATAATATATATGTATATATGTATATGTACATGATAATAATTGAATACCTGACATTACTAATATTACTATTCATCATGTATATATGCTCCGGGATCAATAAATGCATCATCATCATCAGTATTAGTAGTGACGTGCTCATCATCATCATCAATAAATGCATCATCATGTGGAAGGCCATCTTTACGTAATCGTCAAGCATTGACAGGTCATCCGCAATAGTAACCTCTTCTAGTTCAGGCTCTTCTTGTGCCGGCTCAGGGGTGAAGTCGGGTTCACTGTCGCTGTGTACTTCATTGTTCTGGGGTGAAGTAGAGTGGTTCTTGAAACGTTTTTTTGGAAAGACGTGTTTCTTGGAAGAATTCTCCTTCATATGTGTTAGGGTTAATGTGAGGTTCATAATCCTCTTCATTGGGGGAGGTGGTCCAACAGGTGGCCGCACTTCATAATCGACATCCCAACCATTGAAATTTGGATCACTTTGTCAGGCCCACGGTAGATTGAAAAGTTGGGTTGCTTGTTGAGCTGTAATATAGACATCGGGAACATCCAAATGGGTGCTTTGTTTGATTTCCACCAGCCCTATATGTTCCTGAGTCCTTCTAGTCTCCTTCGGCTGGAAACAATAACATTTGAAGACTACAACGTTTGGTGGGTTTGCACCATAAAATTGAAGTTCATAAATTGCTTCAACTCTTCCATAATACTTGGTATCTCCTTCGTCGATAGCAGAGACACAACAATTTGTAGACTTCCGGTCAGCCATAGATAGATCTTTGCCATAGGTACAAAAGCGACACCCGTTGATGTCGTATTTGTCAAATGAACGAACCTTAAAGTCAAAACCGTTAGCAACTTGTCTCAATTCGGCATCCATAAACTCTGAATTAGCCTACAAGTTTAATATGAAAGGGATTGTTGCATTATCTGTAAATTAGATGAAGAAATGAAATGGTCTAATGGAAATTACCGTTTGTTGGAACCAAGAGATGAAACCGGGATAACCGTCTCCATGCTTTTCCAGAAGCTCATACTCTTCGACAGAATCCTTTTGGATCACCCCTCCATACGAGAATTTGGTGACGTATCGATTGTATCAAATATATCCGGAATAAGAGCAGTTCAAAGGAATTAGAAGTTGCAAAACAATGTACTGAGAACTTAATCGATGTACGGCCACACTTCTATTAGGTTGTTGAAGATATACAACGAAATGGTCCGCCATTCTTCAACATCCAACGATAAGGAATTAGAAGCACCGGCTGGTGCGAGATTCCCTTTGAATAGGCTGAGGTTGGATCCACCCTTTTTAGGTTCACCAGCATTATACCGAGGCTTCGGATTATGCAAATAATGATTTTTGGCTTCGTAGAGTGCTGTCACGAAGTTCGCTGCCTGCTCAGTAATGAATGCCTCATCCATCGATGCTTCAATTCTATGTTTATTTTTACATTTTGCTCGAAGCGTCATCTGCATCCTCTCAGTTGCGTAGCACCAACGATTTTGCACGCCCCCCAATCTTTCCTTGGTCGGGAGATGAAAAATCAAGTGCTGCATTGGATTAAAGAAGCCTAGCAGAAAGATCTTCTCTAACTTGCAGATCAACTCTGGCGCCAACTCTTCCATTTCTTCTAGCAGGTCAGGCGATAGTTCTTTCGCACAAAGAACACGAAAGAAATAGCGTAGCTCTGCCAGTACTAGCCATTCATCCTCAGGGATGAAGCCACGCAACATCACCGGCATTACCTGCTTAATCCATATGTGCCAATCATGACTCTTGAGACCAAATATCTTCAATTTTTCAAGATTCACTCCCCTCTTTTGATTCACTGCATACCCATCAGGGAACATCAACTGCATTTTCACCCACAGGATAATTTCCCTCATAGATGGCCTTCCAAGATTGAATCATGCCTTCGGCTTTGTCCAGTTCTGCTTTCCTTTTGGTGGTTGCATGTTTTGTAACGGCCTATGACATAGCGCCTCTTGATTGACTCTAGCCTTAGTATTATACTTTGAATTCACATCTATGCCGAACAATGTACCAAAAAGTGCCTCGGCGATATTCTTCTCAGTGTGCATCACGTCAATGTTGTGTGGGCAAAGGAGGTCTTTAAAGTAAGGCAGATCCCACAAGCATGTCTTTTGAGTCTAGGTGTGTTCCGAATTATACCCCTTGAAATACCATGGACGCTCTGTATCTGGCTCGAGAGCATTTAACTGATCCAGGGTCTCTTGGCCTGTCAATGGAGGTGGTGCAGAGTTTTTGACAACTCTACCTTTGATGAAGTTCTGCTTGTCTTTCTTGAACTTATGGCGAGGATCCAGGAACTATCTTTGCAAGTCAAAGCAAGAAAACTTGCGACTGGCCTGAAGCCAATGAAGCTGCAGAGCTCCCTTGCATGTGGGGCACGGGAACCTTCCAAGCACACACCAGCCAACTAATAGAGCATATGCCGGCAAGTCATGCGTTGAGTACATGTACCAGACATGCATTATGAAGTTCTGTTTGCTAAAGGCGCCGTATGTCTTGAACCCATTATCCCAGCCTTCTCACAATTCGTCCTTCAGCGGTTGCATGTAGACATTCATATTCTTCCCTGGATAGTTGAGCCTTGGAATTATCAATGTCAGGAAAATGTTCTTTCTTTGCATAATCTATTCGGGGGGGGGGGGGGGCAGATTGTGTGGAATGACAAATACGGGCCAATAAATGTATTGGGCTGCTGTCAGACCAAACACATTGAACCCATCCATGCTGATGGCGACTCGAGGATGCCTCGGATCTGCCACTTTGTCCTTCTGTAATGCATCGAAGCTCTTCCACGCTTCACCGTCCAATGTGTGCACCATTGCCAGCTTCCCATCTGCATCTAGTTGGGTTCTTTTGCCCATTTTGTGCCATGTCATCTGTCTGGCCATCTCTTCAACCATGAAAAGACGTTAAAGTCTTGGCACGATTGGCATATACCGAAGAACATTAATGGGGATTTGGGTCTGCGTCTTCTCACCCATACCGTTGTCTACCACAACATACCTGGATGACTTGCAGATGGGACAATAGTTCAAGTATGCATACTGAAGCCTAAATAAGGCTCATCCTTTCTCACGGGCATGTATCTTCTCATAGGGCATCTTAAGAGCACGAAGGATTTTGTCTGACTGGTACATGTTTGCAGGTAGTACATGGCCTTTGGGTAGAAAACGTCCAACTACTGTCATCATCGCGTCGTAGCATTCTCTGCCCAAGTTGAATTGAGCCTTCAAAGCCATTATTTGTGAGATGGTTTCCAGCTGACAAAGCTCAGTGTTCTCATGGAGAGGACGTTTTGAAGACTCCAACATTTCATTGAAGGCCTTTGCAGATTCCTCCCTCTCATCATCCGAGTCCCGAGCATCATCAAAGTCTTGCACCATGTCTCCCATCCCGCTATCATGCTCGTCGGTGCGACGATGAAGCTGGCACATTGGGCAGACTCGCCATGAAATTTCCACACCGTATAACCTGGTGTAAAACCCTCTTCTGCAAGTGCTTGCCCATTTCATCCTCTGTCCTCTTGTGCCAATTGTCGCACCCGGCATAGGGGCACCAGGTTGTCCTCTGGACATTTGCAAATGCGGCTCTCACAAACCCCTTGGGTTTTGATAACTATTCATCGGTCATGTCTCTCTGACTAGTGTGACCGGTGTACATCCACGCACGATCACTCATGTTGCCTAGCTACTGGACACATAAGAAATATATATATATATATATTAGCAGGTATATATATTCATCAGTTAATGGAGTTTGTCACTTTTATTACGTCCATGCAACCTAGATGCTAATAGGAAAGATAGGTCCTAATCCCACCCGAGTATGTGTAGATTCGGTTGGTTTTCCCATGCTCTGCTCCAGATCCGATGCAAAATTTCGGCAGCACCTCCCCGCTATTCTCCTGATACACGTCTCCGTGAGAGAGGATGTGTACCCAGAGAACAACAGGGAGGAACTGAAGAAATTCTGCATCGGACCCGGAGCAGAGCATATGGGAAAATGAACCAATCTACATATACTCAGGCTCTCCATGGATAACGTTGGACAATTCAAAAGAATCACGGTTATAAATATGCAAATGCGTGCATATTTATAGATGTAACCCTTTCGAACGGGAGATGCATAGTGGTCACGCATACTGATGATTGAAAACACCTATAGCTAGCAAGTTTCATTGGCACGAAGACAGGAATAGACCAAATGAAGGGGGGAGGAGGGGATGCCATTTGTGCTCACCCACGAACGCAGGGGCGAAGCTCGTCGAATGTACAGGGAGGTCGTCGAACACCATACCCTCGCAGCGACGAAACAACTACACATTTAAAACCACCTGATCAACACAAATATGATGTTTTTATAACAAAATCGAAAAATATATGACCTAACTAATAATTCACAAATATATGACCCCGTCGGCCTCTGGAATGCCGAATAGCACCTTTTTCGGGAGGTGTCGGGGGTGTCGTGTCGGGGTCGGGGTGCTGTGTCGGGGTTAGGGGTACCGTGTCAGGGTGTCATGTCGGGGGTTGGGGTGTCGGTTGTCTCGTGTCAGAGTCGGGTTGCTGTGTCGGGGTCGGGGGTGCCGTGTCGGGGTCGGGGTTGCGGTGTCGTTTCGGGGTCGGGGTGTTGGGGTGAGGGGGTCGGGGTGTGTGGGTCGGGATGGCAAATCCTCGACCCCTCGACACCTTGGCGACCCTCGACCCCTTCTCCTCTCGATCATCGACACGTCGACAACTAGATCCTCGACCCCTAGACCCTCGACTCCTTTTCCCCTCGATCCTCAACCCCTCGACCCCTTAGCAACCCTCGACCATCGGCGACCCTCTTTTTCTACTTTTCCTACTTCCTTTTTTCATCCTCTACTTCTACTTCTTATTTTTTTTCATCTTCTTCTTTCTTCTTCTTCTTCTTCTTCTACTTATTGTTCTTTCTTTTCATCTTCTTGTTCCTCTTCTCCTTCTTCTTCCTCTTCTTCTTTTACTTTTTTTTTCATCTTTCTTGTTTATTCTTAAAAAACAGAAAAAAAACCTAAACTAAACTAAATCTAAGCTAAGCTAAACTAAACTAACATAAACTAAACTAAACTAAACAAACCTAAACTAAATCTAAAAAAAGAAAAAAAATACAAGAACTGACCACAGGGAGGGGTGCGGGTTGAGGAGGTAGGCCACAGGGGGTGGGAGGGGGGGTGGGGTGGGGTTGAGGAGTCCGAGTGGAAAGGTGGCCGATGACGGTGCGGCTCTGGCGGCGTGGCAGGGCGGCGCGGCTCTGGCGATGGGGCGGGGCAGGGCGGCCGCCGCGGCCTGTCTCCGCTGGGCGGGGCGGCCGGGGACAGGTGGGCTCCGGGGGGCGGGGCTGGCCGGCGGCGCCTTGGGCTCCGGGGGTGGCGCGGGGCGGCGGCGGCTCGGGCACGGAGGCGGCGCGGGTGAGGTGAGGGGAGAGAGAGAGGGGTGGGGCGCGGGGCGCTAACCGTTTTTAGTTAGGTTGAATTTGTTTTGTCGTCTCCTAGCAAACGTCAAAGAGCCTAGCTAGTGGGGTGGGGCCGGGGGGGACGACCATTAGGTTGGCCAGTTTCTTTGCCGTCTGCTAGAAGACAACAAAGAAAGTGTCCGTTAGGTTGTTCTCGTCAGTGTGCTGCCCTTCCTCTTTGCCGTCCGCTAGCAGGCGACAAAGCTTCGATGCCGTCTGCTAGCAGATGGCAAAGAGCTGGCTGACGGCAAACATGATCTTTGCCGTCAGCTCTTTCTTTGCCGCCAGCTTTCTGTAAGCTGATGGCAAAGACCTTCTTTGTTGTCAGCTAGCAGACGACAAAGAGCTGGCTGACGGCGAAGATCCTGATTCCAGTAGTGGTAGATCAAATTAGATGTTGGAGAGGTGAAATGATCCGAAGAAGACAAGTACTCTAACTTGTCCGAGAAATGGGATCGAAGAATAACAATATGGTCGGAACCACAGTTGCAAAGGACCAAATATAGATACAAGATGAATTTATCACAAGGGGATTATTATTATTACAAGAAGCTTCCATGATAAGTTCCACATCGGGTCCATGGGCATGAACACAAAGGTTCAAGGTCGAATCCCACTTCTCTAATGTACAACTTTCCTTTCACTCATCACATTCGAAGAAGTTGTAGCATTGAAATTTTATCTGACAAAAAGCCAGTAGAGCCTAACCCGTACAAGTTTCCGGGTTCACACAGATTATGTAAGGCATAGTGTAACGCTCCGGATACAACTTTCCATATTCGTAACTCCAACTCTTGCCTTTTCCGGAGATGCGATATGATATTTCCTTCGTGGTTGGGTTTTTGTCTTTTGTTTTGCATTTTATTCTTGTCATGCATCTCATCTCATAGCATCATGCACATTGCATCTGCATGTTTTCATAAAACTTGCATCCGCTCGTAGTTGCCGTGTCCCTCCTTGCTTTTGCTGGCCGTTCCGAGACCAACCGGGTTTTCCATTCCCTCTTGTCAAACCAACTAACCTCTCTCACACCCCCTCGTGTGCGCGTCCGAAACTTGCCCGAACCCGAACCGGTCTGTCGTTACCGATGGACCCGGATCATCCCCAAACGTCTATAAAACATCTCCATTTTATTATTTGGACTCCCTGCCTATTCTTTTCTGGACCGTCCGTTTTCGATCAGAGGTACAGATTAACCCATACCCTAATCCCCTACCTATATAAAGATCCAACCCTAGACCAATCCCTAAAACCTAGGGATATGTCCCATCCATTCCGCGTCCGCCGCCGCCACCAACTCACCATCGTCCTCGGGATCCATCCCGATTCGCCCACCTCCTCTCCCTTCAATTCCCCGTCGAGCCAACCGGCGCCTGCGGCCTTCTCGCCCTCAGCCACTCCTCACCGGCAACTAGCAGGACCGTCGCATCCCTCTCCTCTGATTCTTCCCATGCTTCTTCTTTCCCCTGTCTCTCGCTCACATCTCTCTCTCTCTCCCGTGCACAGGAACGCCAGGACCATCGCGCAGCCAGCCCGAGCGCTCGATCCCGAACGGATCGAGGCGCTCCAGCCCGCAGCCGCGTGGAGCTCCTCTGCGCCCGTGCTGCACCAGGCCCCGAGCGACCTCACTCCCCTCGCCTCCACCTCGTCGCTGCCTCGCTTCCCCGTCCGTCTCCGGCGACCGACTAACGACCCGTTGGAGCATCACGACCGTCGCCTCTCTCTTTCCCTCCTTTTTTCCCCATCTCTTCAAGCTCTCTCTTTCTCTCATGGCGGCCTCTCGGTGTTATTCTTCACAGGGACTGATGCCATGGACGCCCGTGCGCTACCCCAAGTCCACCACCGCTGCCATTTCACGTCAGATCCGGCCGGGGACTGCCGGATCTCGCCGCCTCCGCCATGGACCACCCATCCCCAGACCTCCTCCGCGCCGCCTTGCCTTAGCCTCGCCCCGTCGTCGCGCTTTTCGCCAAGTCCCTGCCGCTGCTCTGCTCTCTGTCAAGCAGAGGACGAGCACCTCGACCCGTGCCTCGCTTGGCTGCTCGCACGCGCGTTGACCAGCTCCAGCGCATGGGTCGCGCCCAGCTTCGCTGCCGAGCCGGCCCAGCAACCGATCTGGCCCAGTTAGTGCCCTCCTCATCGACCTGGGCTTGGCCCATGGTGAGCCCCCCTGCAGCGCCTCTTGTGTTTTTCCTCTGCTGGCCTAACATGCTTTAGATTCGGCCCGTACTTGTTTTTTTTCTCTGTTGCGAATTTAATCAATACCTGAGTTAAAACAGTTTTGCAGAAAACCCCTCAATGTTCATGCATCAATAATTAATTAACCATGCATTGGATTAAAACAAATTATATATGTAAAGTGCTTAGAATTTCATCTAGTTTCATAATATGCCATTTTCATCCCTTGTTAAAATGTTTAAATTGCTGTTTGCATTAATTTGCATAAATGCCATGTTAAAATGCTTTATTTCATAACTAAATAACCGTAGCTCGGTTTTAAATAAACTTTATATGTAATGGGGTGGAACAATGCCTAGTTTAACATGGTGCACTTTATTTTCCTGTTTAACAACAATAAAATATGTTTTAGGGCAGAACAGTACCAAATTCATAATATGCATATGGGGATTTTCCGGAATTGTTGTTTGTTGTTCCGGCCTCATTTAAACTTGCCTAAATAGTTAGTTTACTTTTGTTACACCCCTTGCCATGTTTAACAACATTTAACATTGTTGTGTACCTAAACGGGAGTGAACTAAATAACTTGATGTGGTGTTTTGTCAATATGCAACTCGTTGCATATTGAGTTCCACTTAACTTGTAGTATTGTTTGTTGCACTTTGCCATGCCATGCTTCATTAAACCGGACATGCATCATACTTGTTTGTGCATCATGCCATGTTTATGCTTGTGCATTTACCATGTTGTTTGTTTCTTTCCGGTGTTGCTTCTTAGTTCTGGTAATGTTGCGTTTGTGAGGATTCGTTCGACTACTCCCGTTCACCTTCTTCATGGACTCGTTCTTCTTCCTAGCGGGATTTCAGGCAAGATGACCGCTACCCTGGATCTCACTACTATCATTGCTATGCTAGTTGCTTCGTTCTATCGCTTTGCCCCGCTACCTATCTCTTGTTGATCAAGACACCCAAATTGCCATGTCAGCCTCTAACCTTTTTCACCCTTCCCAGCAAACCATTGCTTGGCTATGTTACCGCTTTGCTCAGCCCCTCTTATAGCGTTGTTAGTTGCAGGTGAAGTTGAAGATTGCTCCATGGTGGACAGGGTTATGTTGGGATATCACAATATCTCTTATTTTATTAATGCATCTATATACTTGGTAAAGGGTGGAAGGCTCGGCCTTATGCCTGGTGTTTTGTTCCACTCTTGCCGCCCTAGTTTCCGTCATACCGGTATTATGTTCCCGGATTTTGCGTTCCTTACGCGGTCGGGTGATTTATGGGACCCCCTTGACAGTTCGCTTTGAATAAAACTCCTCCAGCAAGGCCCAACCTTGGTTTTACCATTTGCCTCGCCACCACCTATACCCTTCCCTTGGGTCGGCCAACCCGAGGGTCATCTTTATTTTAGCCCCCCCCGGGCCAGTGCTTCTCTAAGTGCTAGTCTGAACCGGGCAGACTGTGGTGCCCCCTCGGGGCAACTCGAGGTCTGGTTTTACTCGTAGGCTGACCTATCCGATGTTGCCCTGAGAACGAGATATGTGCAGCTCCTATCGGGATTGTCGGCGCATCGGGCGGCTTTGCTGGTCTTGTTTTACCATTGTCGAAATGTCTTGTAAACTGGGATTCGGAGACTGATCGGGTCTTCCTGGGAGAAGGTATATCCTTCGTTGATCACGAGAGCTTATCATGGGCTAAGTTGGGACACCCCTGCAGGGTATTATCTTTCGAAAGCCGTGCCCACGGTTATGTGGCAGATGGGAATTTGTTAATGTCCGGTTGTAGATAAGTTGACACCAGATCCGAATTAAAACGCATCAACCGCGTGTGTAGCCGTGATGGTCTCTTCTCGGCAGAGTCCGGGAAGTGAACACGGTTTCTGTGTTATGATTGACGTAAGTAGGAGTTCAGGATCACCTCTTGATCACTACTTGCTTCACGACCGTTCCTTTGTTTCTCTTCTCGCTCTCATTTGCGTATGTTAGCCACCATATATGCTTAGTCGCTGCTGCAACCTCACCACTTTACCCCTTCCTTTCCCATTAAGCTTTGCTAGTCTTGATACCCATGGTAATGGGATTGCTGAGTCCTCGTGGCTCACAGATTACTACAACAATAGTTGCAGGTACAGGTTTTGCGATGATCATGACGCGAGAGCGATGTTTGCTTGTTTTGGAGTTCTTCTTCTGC
This sequence comes from Triticum timopheevii, assembly GCA_963921465.1. Classification (NCBI taxonomy): domain Eukaryota; kingdom Viridiplantae; phylum Streptophyta; class Magnoliopsida; order Poales; family Poaceae; genus Triticum; species Triticum timopheevii. The sequence continues at coordinate 380,291,126 of OY997272.1, read as the reverse complement.
TTCTTCTTCGATTAGGGGATAGGTTCCAGGTCGGCAGCCTGGGCTAGCAGGGTGGATGTCGTTTGAGCTTCTGTTTGTGTTTCATCCGTAGACGGATGTTGATCTTATGTATGATGTGATGTTGTATTCGTGTGGCATTGTATGCCTCTTGTATGTATCCCCATCTATTATGTAATGTTGATGTAATGATATCCACCTTGCAAAAGCGTCTTCAAGATGCGCTTCTATCCTTGGTGGGACCTTCGAGTTCCTTTAGGATAGGGTCGCATCATGGGCGTGACACATAGGTTCAACCCACCGGGGTATCTTAGGAACATATACCATAATCTTCAGGAGTAATAACACAAGCTCGAAAGCAGAGCATGTTTGACAAAAGGAGAGGATACAATTTACCAAAGGCATTATGTATCAGGGAAGGAACTAACGAGATGGTTAAATATGAAAGATACAGTCGGATAATAACCCAACAATGGGTCTGGTGGTTCACAAGGGATCTAATGTCAGCAAAGGTACTTAACCAGAAGAAGAAAGAATGCAAGGATATCGGATTATAGAAACAACCGACTAATTCAACAGTCAAATGTAACAGAATTACAATTTCCAATTTAAGGGATCAGAAGCAAACACTCTGATTGAGGATGGATAAGTTGAATAGACTTAGAATCACATTCAATCAAGGCTTGATTTATCGAACACCAGCTCATGTTAGGGGTGACGTTTGAGCGATGGGAAGAATTCTAATTGTGATTGATGATTGCAAGCATTCACAAACATATCGAATCGAATGACTCAAGATGATAATGACAAAAAGGACATCAATGAATACTGCTAGTCATATGGAATTAACCAAAATTTAGGAAGGTAAGACCTTCTAGAGCAATAGGCGACAGAGGTTCTCGGAAGCTCGAATTGTATTACAAAGTATCTTATGAACCATATGAATAACTGGGGATGAACAAATACTCGACAAGAGAGAGTAATTAGGGGTATTCATGTGGCAAGGAACTACAAGGCATTAGGCACAAGGTATTCTCGGAACAATAAGGAGAATGTCAGGGTATCTTGTAATAACAAGATCAACAGGGAACGATTGTATGAATGAAAAGTGTATGTGGTTGTCCATAGGGACTTACCGGTTGTAGAATATTGCAAAAGCGAAGGGCACAAGGGTGTCAGGAAAACATCAGAGAGTATCTTCAAAATCTTCTGGTGCATCAAGCAATCATCTAGAGTGGGGGGATCTCCGGGAGAAAGTATTTACGAGAACCTAGAGTTAGAGTTAGCAAAATTATTTAACCCAAATAGAAGAGAGTCAGATTCCCAGAGTATAGACGAGGAATAAAAGATCCTAATACCAACTGATGGCGACTTGGGCCCATAAGCTGCACAACCATGTTCGCAACATGTTTTTTCAATAACTAGACTCAACTTCAGCCAAGGAGTTTGAAAGGGGGATTCCTACAGGCAGTCGGCTCTGATACCAACTTGTGACACCCCCGATTCAATCATACACGCAAAATGTGTATGATCAAGATCAGGGACTCATGGGAAGATATCACAATACAACTCTAGACACAAGTTGAAATACTACAAGCTTCATATTAGAAGCCAGGTGCCTCGAGGGCTCGAATACAAAAGCTCGAGACACTAGTGTCAGCGGAAGCAACAATATCTGAGTACAGACATAAAGTTAGACAAGACTACCTTAAGAAGGCAAGCACAAAAAGCAACAACGATCGAAGAGGCAAGGCCTCCTGCCTGGGACCTCCTAACTACTCCTGGTCGTTGGCGGTCTCCAGGTAGAAGTAGGCACTCTCGGGGTAGTAGTAGTAGTCGATGGGGATGGCATCTGGCTCGTGGGATCCACCATCTAGTTGCAACAACCAGAAAGAAGAAAGAAGGGGGAAAAGGGGTAGCAAAGCAGCCGTGAATACTCATCCAAAGTACTCGCAAGCATCAGATATATACTAAGTATGCATCAGTATCAAATAGAAGGGTTGTATCTATGGACTGAATTGCAGAATGCCAGGAGAGAGGGGAAAGCCTATCCTATCAAAGAATAGTATCTTCAAGCAGCTCCAAGCATCTTGTAGCATTTAGAAGAGTATAAAATAGCATATTAACATTTAACAAGCATGTTGTAGCATTAATGCCTAGAGATCCTTCCTCGACTCCCTGTGAGAAAGCAATCCCGGGGCCACATATCCAGCACATATCTCAAGTATACATTTCTAGCTATAATAGATCAGGATACCACTCCGAGAGTTGATTACCGTGGATATGGCTATTCAAATAGATAATTTTCCCTGTAGGGTGATACGTCTCCAACGTAACTATAATTTTTGATTGTTCCATGCTATTATATTACCCCTTTTGGATGTTTATGGGCTTTATTTTACACATTTATATCATTTTTGGGACTAACCTACTAACCGGAGGCCCAGCCCATATTGCTGTTTTTTTGCCTATATCAGTATTTCGAAGAAAAGGAATATCAAACGGAGTCCAAACGGAATGAAACCTTCGGGAGCGTGATTTTTGGAACGAACATGATCCGGAGAGCTTGGAGTGCAAGTCAAGAAGCTTCCGAGGGCCCCACAAGATAGGGGGCCGCGCCCCCTGTAGGGCGCGCCCCCTGTCTCGTGGGCCCCTCGAGCGGCCACCGACATACTTCTTCCTCCTATATATATCTACGTACCCCGAAAACATCCAGGAGCACCACGAAACACAATTTCCACCGTCGTAACCTTCTATATCCATGAGATCCCATCTTGGATCCTTCGATGAGTTGTGAGTAGTTTACCACAGACCTACAGGTCCGTAGTTATTAGCTAGATGGCTTCTTCTCTCTTTTTGGATCTCAATACAATGTTCTCCCCCTCTCTTGTGGAGATCTATTCGATGTAAACTCTTTTTGGGTTGTGTTTGTCGAGATCCGATGAATTGTGGGTTTATGATCAAGTTTATCTATGAATAATATTTGAATCTTCTCTGAATTCCTTTATGTATGATCGAGTTATCTTTGCAAGTCTCTTCGAATTATCAGTTTGGTTTGGCCTACTAGATTGTTCTTTCTTGCCATGGGAGAAGTGCTTAGCTTTGGGTTCAATCTTGCGGTGTTCTTACCCAGTGACAGAAACGGTTGCAAGACACGTATTATATTTTTGCCATCGAGGATAACAAGATGGGGTTTATATCATATTGCATGTGTTTATCCCTCTACATCATGTCATCTTGCTTAATGCGTTACTCTGTTCTTATGAACTTAATACTCTAGATGCAGGCAGGAGTCGGTCGATGTGTGGAGTAATAGTAGTAGATGCAGGCAGGAGTCAGTCTACTTGTTATGGACGTGATGCCTATATACATGATCAAGCCTAGATAATCTCATAACTATGCGCTTTTCTATCAATTGCTCGACAGTAATTCGTTCACCCACCGTAATACTTATGTTATCTTGAGAGAAGCCTCTAGTGAAACCTATGGCCCCCGGGTCTATCTATTATCATATTTGCTTTCAATCTACTTTATTTGCATCTTTACTTTTTGCATATATCTTATAAAATACCAAAAATATATTTATCTTATCATACTATCTTTATTAGATCTCACTTTCGCAAGTGGCCATGAAGGGATTGACAACCCCTTTATGGCGTTGGTTGCGAGTTCTCAGTTTGTTTGTGTAGGTGCGTGGGACTTTTGAGGAGCCTCCTACTGGATTGATATATTGGTTCTCAAAACGGAGGGATATACTTACGCTACACTTTGCTGCATCACCCTTTCCTCTTCGAGGAAAACCAACGCAAGCTCAAGACGTAGCAATAAGGATTTCTGGCACCGTTGCCGGGGAGGTCTTCGCTCAAGTCAAGACATACCAAGTACCCATCACAAACCCATCTCCCTTGCATTTACATTAATTGCCATTTGCCTTTCGTTTCCCTCTCCCCCACTTCACCCTTGCCATTTTATTCGCCCTCTCTTTCCCAATCTCCTCCTCTCTTTTAGCTTGCCTTCTTCTGTGCTCTTGTTTGCTTGTTTGACCTTATGGCCGCGCCTAAGGGTCCTGACCACCTTCTCAGAAGGATGGATGAGATTGAATCAAATATTAGAAGCTTTATGAATTTGCAATTTGAGCATAATAATTTCTTTAGAAAATAGCTTAAGGAACAAAAGAGTTTTTTGGGTTTTGTGAATAAAGAGCTTGATGATATGAACAAAGAATTCTATGGAGTTAACACTCAAATTACCCGGCTTGAGAATGCTATAGCAAAAATTTCTGACAAGCAAGCCATCTTAGTCAATAAGATGGCCGCTAAACCAGAAAAATTATGTGAAAATAATGATGAGGATCTTAAAGTTATTGATGCGTCTCCGATTAGATCTATGTTTTGCAATATGAATTTTGATTATTATGGGAGTGATGATGAATCAACTTTGCCTAGAAGGCGTCCCAAAAATTCGGAGTCTTTAGATCTTGATGCTAAAATTGGTAAAACTGAGATTGGAGAATCCTCAACTTCTAATAAAATTGAACCTACTATCTCGGATTTCAAGGAATTTGATTATGATAATTGCTCTTTAAAAGGTTGTATTTCCTTGTTGCAATCCGTTGTTAATTCTCCTCATGCTTATAGTCAAAATAAAGCTTTTACCAAACATATTGTTGATGCCTTGATGCAATCTTATGATGAAAAACTTAATTTGGAAGTTTCTATACCTAGAAAGCTTAATGATGAGTGGGAACCTACTATACAGATTAGAATTAAAGATTATGAGTGTTTTTCTTTATGTGATTTGGGTGCTAGTGTTTCCACGATTCCGAAAACTTTATGTGATATTCTAGGCTTCCATGATCTTGATGATTGCTCTTTAAATTTGCACCTTGCGGATTCCACCATTAAAAAGCCTATGGGAAGGATCAATGATGTTCTCATTGTTGCAAATATAAATTTGGTGCCCATAGATTTTATCGTTCTTGATATAGATTGCAATCTTTCTTGCCCTATTATTCTTGGTAGACCTTTCCTTAGAACGATTGGTGCGGTTATTGATATGAAGGAAGGGAATATTAGATTCCAATTTCCATTAAAGAAAGGCATGGAGCACTTTCCAAGAAAGAAATTCAAATTACCTTATGAATCTATCATGCGTGCTACTTATGAATTTAGTGCCAAAGATGGCACTCGTTAGATCTATCTTTGTTTTTATGCCTAGCTAGGGGCGTTAAACGATAGCGCTAGTTGGGAGGCAACCCAATTTTCTTTATGTTTTTTGTTTTTGCTCCTGTTTAGTAATAAATATTTCATCTACCTTCTGCTTATATGTGTTTTTATCTTTTAATTAGTGTTTGTGCCAAGTAGAACCTGTAGGATAACCTACGATGATAGTTGATTTGATTCTGCTGAAAAACAGAAACTTTAAACGCACGAATATAATTTTGTTAAATCACAGGAACGTGATTTTACGTTGATTCTTTTTGCTTCTGTTCAATAAACAAATTTTCCAGGACTTCCTATTTTGTTAGGATTTTTAGAGTTATATAAGTTTGCGTTAGTTATAGATTGCTACAGACTGTTCTGTTTTTGACAGATTCTGGTTTTCGTGTGTTGTTTGCTTATTTCAATGCATCTATGGATAGTAAATTAGTTTATAAACCATAAAGAAGTTATAATACAGTAGGTTTAACACCAAAATAAATAAATAATGGGTTCATTGCAGTACGTTATGTGGTGGTTTTGTTTTCTTTCACTAACGGAGCTTATAAGATTTCCTGTTGAGTTTTGTGTTGTGAAGTTTTCAAGTTTCGGGTAAAGCTTTTATGGACTATGGAATAAGGAGTGGCAAGATCCTAAGATTGGGGATGCTTATGTCACCCCAAGATATTCAAAAATAGCCAAAAGCCTAATCTTGGGGATGCCCCGGGAAGGCATCCCTTCTTTCGTCTTCGTTCATTGGTAACTTTAGTTGGAGCTATATTTTTATTCGCCACATGATATGTGTTTTGCTTGGAGCGTCATGTATTATATTAGTCTTTGATTTTTAGTTTACCACAATCATCCTTGCTGTACACAACTTTTGGGAGAAGCCTATTTGATTAGAATTTGCTAGAATACTCTATGTCCTTCACTTATATCTTTTGAGCCTGATAGTTTTGGCTCTAGTGCTTCACTTATATCTTTTAGAGCACGGTGGTGTCTTAATTTTGAAGAAATTGCTAGTCTCTCATGCTTCACTTATATTATTTTGAGAGTCTTTTAGAACAGCATGGTATTTGCTATGATCATAACGTTGGTCCTAGAATGATGAGCATTCAAGTTGGGTATAATAAAAACTATCATAGAAAGTGAATTGGATGCTATGATCAATTTGATGCTTGATAATTGTTTTGAGATATGGAGGTAGTGATATTAAAGTCATGCTAGTTGGGTGATTATGAATTTAAAGAATGCTTGAGTTGAAGCTTGTGATTCCCGTAGCATGCACGTATGGTGAACCACTTTGTGATGAAGTTGGAGCACAATTTTATTTATTGATTGTCTTCCTTATGAGTGGCGGTCGGGGACGAGCGATGGTCTTTTCCTACCAATCTATCCCCCTAGGAGCATGCGCGTAGTACTTTGGTTTTTGATGACTTCTGAATTTTTGCAACAAGTATATGAGTTCTTTTGATTAATGTTGAGTCCATGGATTATACGCACTCTTTCACCCTTCCACCATTGCTAGCCTCTCTTGTATCGTGCAACTTTCGCCGGTACCATACACCCACCATATACCTTCCTCAAAACAGCCACCATACCTACCTATTATGGCATTTCCATAGCCATTCCGAGATATATTGCCATGCAACTCTCCACCATTCCGTTCATATCACACGCATTACTTTTGTCATATTGCTTTTTTGCATGATCATGTAGTTGACATTGTATTTGTGGCAAGGACACCTTCATAATTTTCATACATGTCGCTCTTGATTCATTGCATATCCCGGTACACCACCGGAGGCATTCATATAGAGTCATATCTTGTTCTAGCTTTGAGTTGTAAATCCATAAAAGTGTGATGATCTTCATTATTAGAGCATTGTCCTAGTGAGTAAAGGATGATGAAGACTATGATTCCCCCACAAGTCGGGATGAGACTTCGGACTTTACAAAAAGAAAAAAGAGAGGAAAAAAAAGAGAAATGCCAAAAAGAAAAAAAGAAGAAGGCCAAAGAAAAAAAGAGAAAAATAAAAAAAAGAAAAGAAAAAAAAATAAAATGAGAGAAAAAGAGAGAAGGGACAATGCTACTATCTCTTTTCCACACTTGTGCTTCAAAATAGCACCATGACCTTCATGATAGAGAGTCTCATATGTTGTCACTTTCATATACTAGTGGGAATTTTTTATTATAGAACTTGGCTTGTATATTCCAATGATGGGCTTCCTCAAAGTGCCCTAGGTCTTCGTGAGCAAGCGAGTTGGATGCACCCCACTTAGTTTCTTTTATTGAGCTTTCATATATTTATATCTCTAGTGCATCCGTTGCATGGCAATCCCTACTTACTCACATTGATATCTATTAATGGGCATCTCCATAGCCCGTTGATATGCCCAGTTGATGTGAGACTATCTTCTCCTTTTTGTCTTCTCCACAACCACCATTCTATTCCACATATAGTGCTATGTCCATGGCTCACGCTCATGTATTGCGTGAAAGTTGAAAAAGTTTGAGATTATTAAAGTATGAAACAATTGCTTGGCTTGTCATCGGGGTTGTGCATGATTAAATACTTTTTGTGATGAAGATAGAGCATAGCCAGACTATATGATTTTGTAGGGATAACTTTCTTTAGCCATGTTATTTTGAGAAGACATGATTACTTTGATTAGTATGCTTGAAGTATTACTATTTCTTATGTCAATATGAACTTTTATTTTGTATTCATTTGGATATGAACATTCATGCCACAATAAAGAAAATTACATTATGAATTATGCTAGGTAGCATTCCACATCAAAAATTCTCTTTTTATCATTTACCTACTCGAGGACGAGCAGGAATTAAGCTTGGAGATGCTTGATACGTCTCCAACATATCTATAATTTTTTATTGTTCCATGCTATTATATTACCCCTTTTGGATGTTTATGGGCTTTATTTTACACATCTATATCATTTTTGGGACTATCCTACTAACCAGAGGCCCAGCCCATATTGCTGTTTTTTTACCTATTTCAGTATTTCAAAGAAAAGAAATATCAAACGGATTCCAAACGGAATGAAACCTCCGGGAGCATGATTTTTGGAACGAACATGATCCGGAGAGCTTGGAGTGCAAGTCAAGAAGCTTCCAAGGGCCCCACGAGATAGGGGGTCGTGCCCCCCTGTAGGGCGCGCCCCCTGTCTTGTGGGCCCCTCGGGCGGCCACCGACGTACTTCTACCTCCTATATATACCTGTGTACCCCGAAAACATCCAAGAGCACCACGAAACACAATCTCCACCGCCGTAACCTTCTGTATCCACGAGGTCCCATCTTGGAGCCTTCGCCGGCACTCTGCCGGAGGGGGAATCAACCATGGAGGGCCTCTACATCAACATCCTTTCCCCTCCGATGAGTTGTGAGTAGTTTACCACAGACCTACGGGTCCATAGTTATTAGCTAGATGGCTTCTTCTCTCTTTTTGGATCTCAATACAATGTTCTCCCCCTCTCTTCTGGAGATCTATTCGATGTAAACTCTTTTTGCGGTGTGTTTGTCGAGATCCAATGAATTGTGGGTTTATGATCAAGTTTATCTACGAATAATATTTGAATCTTCTCCGAATTCTTTTATGTATGATTGAGTTATCTTTGCAAGTCTCTTCAAATTATCAGTTTGGTTTGGCCTACTAGATTGGTCTTTCTTGCCATGGGAGAAGTTCTTAGCTTTTGGTTCAATCTCGCGGTGTTCTTACCCGGTGACAGAAAGGGTTGCAAGACACGTATTGTATTGTTGCCATCGAGGATAACAAGATGGGGTTCATATCATATTGCATGTGTTTATCCCTCTACATCATGTCATCTTGCTTAATGCGTTACTCTGTTCTTATGAACTTAATACTCTAGATGCAGGCAGGAGTCGGTCGATGTGTGGGGTAATAGTAGTAGATGCAGGCAGGAGTCGGTCTACTTGTTATGGACGTGATGCCTATATACATGATCATGCCTAGATAATCTCATAACTATGCGCTTTTCTATCAATTGCTCGACAGTAATTCGTTCACCCACCGTAATACTTATGCTATCTTGAGAGAAGCCTCTAGTGAAACCTATGGCCCCCGGGTCTATCTCTTATCATATTTTCTTTCAATCTACTTTATTTGCATCTATCTTATAAAATACCAAAGATATATTTATCTTATCATACTATCTTTATTAGATCTCACTTTCGCAAGTGGCCGTGAAGGGATTGACAACCCCTTTATTGCATTGGTTGCGAGTTCTCAGTTTGTTTGTGTAGGCGCGTGGGACTTTTGAGGAGCCTCCTACTGGATTGATACATTGGTTCTCAAAACCGAGGGAAATACTTACGCTACACGTTGCTGCATCACCCTCTCCTCTTCGAGGAAAACCAACGCAAGCTCAAGACGTAGCATAGGGGTGCACCCCATTACCCAACACACTTGATTACTCTGGTCAGACACACTTGTTTGGTTCCATGCCCGGCCTCGGAAGATCAACACATCGTAACCCTACCTAGGCTCATCAGAGAGTTCCCCGCCGGTCTACATCCTAAGCACTCTGGGGTCTTTGGACCAACGCCCATTGCACTTCAGGTCGTTGTGAGCAAGGTGGATACCAGCGCCACCCGTGTAGTGGAATGGACGATCCGACCATGCCAGAATGCTGAACTGGACGTTTGACAAAGCTTCGGCTGATACCACGACGCCGAGTGCCCATATCTGTTCCTGCATGGTGGTTAGTGGCAAAGGCCAATTGCCAACTCAGAACATATACCCAAACCCTTAGTGTATTAGGAGCTCGCTGAGACAAGCAGAGACTCATGATCATGTGACCCCGTCACCTCATCTTGAGGAAATACGACAAGGGCCAGGCCCAACCCTCTCTCTAGGGCAGTCTACCTGCTCGGCCATACATCATAATTATCTTGCGGGTGCCTCCAGGCCCGCCTGACTTTCACATCAACTCGTGGGTACCCCTTAGGGCCGACCTGACTAACCAGAGACTGTCGGGAACTTAGGTCCACCTCTACCGGGATGGTACCACCAATCCCTTCAGTCCCGTAGTAATAGTGCATAGGCTACAGGTAAAGGTAACTGTTTGTCTGTAACATTAAGGCGGAAACCCGAGGAATCACCCTCGATGGAATCCACTCGATGTAATCATCAAGCTGAACTTAGGAGGAATCACCCTCGAGGTTCACACTTGAGGTGTTGCACAACAGAGTCATATCGGGAGTGGTGAACGAGGAATCACCCTCGTTGACCATGACCGAATAGCTACACTACAGAGTTATCATTAGTAGTACGTTACGAGGTATCACCCTAGGCACTCGATAGTAGCTCCGCAGAGTCGAGCAACAAAGGAAGGTGATGTGATATGTCGGGCTCTGGACATCGGTCATGTTGATCGAGTCATCGGTCATCAAGGCGAGGCTACTGGGACAAGGTGAGGGGTCACTGATGGATAACTAACCAAACTATACTATTCAGTTTAGGATAAGCAGGTAAGGTCCAACAATAGGTTACAAAAGCAGGCTATCCATCAGAATAGGAGCAATCAATTACAGTAGCAAAATCTAATGCAAGCATGAGAGAGAATGGAATGGGCGATTTCGGAATGATCAAGGGGGGGGTTGTTTGCCTGGTTGCTTAGATGAGAAGGAAGGGTCGTCCTCGATGCAGTCGATAACAGGGGTAGCATCGGTCTTGGGGTCTACCGGAGAGAAGAGGGGGAAGAAAACAGTAAATACATAGCAAACAGATGCACCACAAGTATGACACCACGATAAGCGGTTCTAGGGATGTTCTAACACAGTGCTCGTGGTACCAGGGAAGGGGGGAGACATCCGAGAAGTTTTCTCGAAGTTTGCATTTTTTGACAAAGGAAACAGAGGGGGACAGTTGGATGTTCGCTATGCTAGGGATGCGTGTAAGACGAACAGACATCGTATTCGGACTCGTCACGTTTTTCTGAGCAACTTACATGTATCAAGTATTTTCATCTGACTTACAGATTATTTTGTATTAATTTTCAAAGTTTTAATCAATTTCTAGAGTTATTATTAATTCAAAAATATGAAGGAAATATGCCCTAGGGGCAATAATAAAGATGTTATTCATATTTCCTTATATCATGATAAATGTTTGATATGTCTCCATCGTATCTACTTTTCCAAACACTTTTGCCCCTCCTCAGCCCTGGCGCACTTGGTTGCCAAGTTGAACAGCTCCAAGGAGGTGCACAGGTCTTCATGCAACGCCAGCTCCTCCTTCATCTTGATGTCGCGCACACCGTCGGAGAAGGTAGAGATGATGGCCTCCTCTGTTACCCTGGGGATCTTGAGGCGAGCATTGTTGTGGGGACCCCGACTCATAAGTCGAGATCACCGAATGCACGTGTACAGTGATCCCAGAGATCAATGCTCACTGAACACACAGAAGCTGAATAACAAGAGTCTTACATCCATACATACCGTCTTACACAAATTATGACCATTATGGTCAAGTCTTACATTGATAAAGCCTTAAGGGCTGAACATCAAATGAAACACAAGCAGCGGAAATCTTCGTCGATAAGTAGAACCCATGCCATCTGCCTTAACCCTACAGGCATTCTGACTGGGAAACATCCTAGTTCGCATGTTCGTCTCCAAAGAACTCTTCTTCGAACTCCGGTTCTTCCATGCCTGGTCAATTAAATAACCAGTGGCAAGCCAATGAATACTTTGAATGTACTCGCAAGCAACCCATGTTTTGGTTCAAGGTACAACAATGCATGATATGGGTATATTTTTGCGGAAAGCTAGTTTTGAGTGCAATGACATGTTCAACAACTTGTAAGACATGCATCAGGAGAAATCAAGTAACCATGAGAACATGTTACAGATATCAACATAAATAGAGTGGGCACCAACCCAACTCAATTATGTCAAGTCCTTTGACTTGACCCAAGTAGTTTTATCGACACACACACACACGGTTGAAAACACTGGACGTAGTTTAAGCAGCACCGCCCAACCGTCCTTGACCGTGGACACGGCTATTCGAATAGTTTTACACTCTGCAGAGGTTGCACACTGTACCCACAAGATCCGGGGAACTTCCGTGTCATCCACGACCCGCGGTACCTCAAGTACCCGGGGTAAGCACCCGATCACTACCTTTCCCTAGACGACACTAACATGGAGTCCACTCGATTGGTAGTAACCCCCGTGCCTAACATTTCACATCATAAAGTTGTGGAGCCTCTCTCCCATATTCATCATATACCACAAGCACGGGGTACCAACGGTGTGTTCGGTGCCCTGTGAAAACAGTCATGGCCGCCCTACCTGGCACGACCCCGTCCCGAGAGAGAGCACCAACTCTCCCCCGTCACTAGTAATGCGGGCTCCAAGCTAGTATCGGCCTAGGTAATCAATAATGCCCTTTCCCATATAAGGGTAGAGTGGTTGCGCATTTAAGGTTGGGACAGTCGACAAATCTTAAATCTAATCCGTTTTGGAAAACAACACACACACTTGCCTCGGTACACCACTTCGTCATCAAGTGGTTACCCATTTCATCATCTCCCTCGGGCATAAGTGGCACCCGATGGGGTTTTCGAAAAATTCTTTTGAAAATACTTTGCCTCCTTCACCATGCATATACCCGTCCCTTTTTGCGTAGCACTACTTTAGCATCCTATCTACTCCCACCGGCATAACCCTCATAAGAAGGTAGGGTCATGCACAATGCAGGTATCAACGAGGAAGTACGATGGCAACCATCAAAGTGGTTATCACCCCATCATGATTCTGTTGCAACAATGATAAGGTACTATCTGACATGCATAAAAAGGTTTCATAGACATGGTCAAAGGGCTGATTGCCTTGGTCTTCAAAGTCTTCAAGTTCTTCTCCTTCTTCTTATCCAACTACTTCATCAAATACGGGATCTATTCGTCGGAAAAGAAATGACGGGAAAATAAGGCAATAGCAAAACAGAAAAATCAAAGTGCTCAGAAAAATGTCAACCTATTTTTGATAAATACTAGGGAGAAATCTAAGAAGGGGAAAATTCCTAGTTTTGGATTTGGAGTTAAGGGACAGTGGAAATAGATTTCCAAAGGAGGATTTAAATGCTCAAATTTGAATTTAAATTTGAACAGTTCAGAAAAGTTTGATGGACATATATGAGAGTTACACCATTAAATAGGTGGGATTTTTACAAGGTTTTAGGAACTGGAATTGTTGTGTTTGGATTATTATTTAATCCAGTGGAATTTTTGGAATAATGACAGAAAAAGAAAAAGGAAAAGGGCACTGTGCCTGCTGGGCCAGGACAGCCGCAGGGCAGCAGGCCCAGCCAGCGAGGCGGCCCAGCGCGCCAGTGCACGCACGGGGGCCAGGTTCAAACCTGACGGGCGGGGCCCAGGCGTCAGGGCGAGGGGCTGACGGGCGGGCCCCACGGCCATCGTCATCAACCCTAGGCCAGAGGGGACGGCGAGCTCACCGGCGACGGCGTAGGCCACGGCGAGGTCGGGCGAGGGCACGGCTGGACTCAGCGCTGCGTCGCTGATCGGGTGGAGGTGGCGGGCGTCACTGGAGCTGCCTGGTTCGCCGGCGATGAGGTCTCGTGGCGGAAGAGCTTCGACGGCTCCGGCCGTTTCCGGCTGCAAACGAGGCGGGGAAGAGAGGTGAAACGATCAGGGAGGTGAGGGGAGTCCAGATTGAGAGAGAGGAGGGGCGGAGGGAGCCCGTACCCTGAGATCGACGGCGACCCGAGGCGGCGGAGCTCCAGTCGATCCCGAGCACAGAGGCTCTCCGGGGGTGATTGGGTGGTGCGGGCGTGCTTCTGGGGGTGTGAGAAGGAGGCGAATGCCACTAGAGCGGCCCGGGGCGGAATTATATAGCCACACGGTGGTCCACCGTGGACCTGTGCGCCGGCGAGCTCGTTGCCGTCGCCACGGGTCACTGGGGCCTGTTTGGTTGGGTCTGGGGTGTTCGTGGGGGTCGACTACGCCCAGGGGAAGAAGAGAGAGAGGGAGCAGGGGCCAGAGGCACCGCGCGTGTGAGCACGCTCACTGGAGCACTCGGGCGGTCGCCGCGCGTGCGAGCTGGGGCGAGATGAGGGAGAAGGAGGAGGGGGCCAGGGGCGTGGCATGCTGCGGACGTCGAGGCACCTCGTCGGGCGCGCTGGGGAGGCCCGAGGTGGCCGGGGGCGGTTGGAAGGGGGCGGCTATAGTGCGGGAGCGTACTGTAGCATGCTCCAGAGCGCCCAAATGGCCGGCATGGCATTTTTCTATGCCTTGTGGGCGCGGCCAACCGTGTCCAGTAGCTCAAGGGTGGAGTAAAGAAGGAGGGGGAGGCATTGGATGCTCTGGATGGCCTCTGGGGTGAGGAGAGAGGTGAGGAAGAGGGAGAAAGGGGCTGTCCAGAGAGAGAAAGTGGGGTTTTACCCATCCAATAAGTGAGCTGTGGTCTTGACATTGTTACTGGAGGTGAAAGGGGACTAGGAGGAGCTGTGGTAAAAAGTGGAGGTCATGGAGGTTAGTGGAAGTGGTCAAAAATGGAATTTTGGTAAAGTGGCAGAAGGTGTTTGATGCTTTTTTGGTTGAGCAAATGAACTCCAAATGCCATGAGACTCCACAGGGTGAAATAACACATATAATTAGGGCCCTCCACCAATTTGGAGCTTATTTTGGCAAAGTTGCCAATGCAATCTTTATAAACCCTAGAAATGAGTAGAAATAGACTTGTGTAGATCTAGCTGAGCAAATCACTTCTCCTTGATGCACCACTTGCTGTAGTGGCCTCATTAGGTCATGTGAACATGCTCACCAAAGTTGGGGTCAAGGAGAGAAAGTTGGTAGTACAAAGTTGTTCAAATTTGGTTCTGGACAGGAAGGGTTTTGGGGCACTTTGGTCAAGACAACATTTTCTCCAACTTGTGCCATTTGGTCTGGATGAATGATTAGGCCATTTGAGCATGTTCACAAGGTTTGAGAACATTTGGACATGTTTGGCAATGTAAAGTTGCTCAAACTTCAAAATGGACAGAAATGGTTTTGAGGGGATTTGATGATGTTATCTTGTTCTCCAAGACATGAGACTTGGCAAGATCACCAAGTATGTCATATGTGACATGATAGAATTTTCTTGGAATTTTTGGAGAATATTTCCTTTGTAAATATTTCAAAAGCTTGAAATATCCAGAAAGGATTTTTGAGGGATTTGACCAATATTTTGAACATGACCATGTGTTGAAACTCTTATATATGGACAATATATGTCCTATGAGTTTCCCTAAATTTTGTCAAATATTTTTGAAGCACTAAAATAATTTTTCCCTATTAAAGACCATTTCTGGCCTTAAGAAAAAGCTTTTAAATAAAATAGGAAAATCACTTATAAAATTATATTTTTGTGGTTTCTGGGTATCCTATATCTAATAGGAGTCAAATATAGTTTTGGAAAGATTTTTACTGCCCTTAATTAAGTACTTGCAGTGCAAACCTCAATTCAAGGGTTTCTGGAAAACTAATTTTTGAAAATACCTTTTCGCCAAATTATTTTTGTAAGAAAATACTATATTGCTCTATACACATGGCATGATCATTGGGAAAAGGTTTTGGATCAAGGAGATGAAATATAGGAGGTGAGGCTATGTTGACTTTTTAGAGCACTTGAAAGAACAGAGAGAAAACCAACTCAAATAATGCAAAAGTTTTTGTCAAACCACACTTTATCATGATTTATCATATTGAGTGTTGTGCCATGAAAATCAGGGTGTGACAGTTGTTGAAGCGCTGGATGTACTTCTGCAGGGTTTCCCCTGGCTGCTGCTTGATACGGTGCATGTCGCTCACGGCGGGTGGCCGGTCGCGAGTACCCTGGAAGTTGGCGATGAAGCGGGTGCACATCTCGTCCCAGGAAGAGATCGTGCCTGGGGCCAGATTCAGGAGCCAGGTGCGGGCTCCGTCCTTGAGCGCCATGGGAAACCAGTTCGCCATGACCTTTTCGTCTCCGTTGGCAGCTTCGATGCCCAACTTGTAGAGTTGGAGGAACTCCGCAGGGTCAGCCGTGCCATCGTAGCGAGGGGGCAGGTCTGGCTTGAACTTGGCGGGCCACGCGACGCTGTGCAGCTCGGAGGTGAAGGCGCGGCAGCCCGCCGTGGCCGCAGGGGGCCTTGGGCGACGGAGAGCTTGGTCCAGCGGGTCCCCATGCGCCGCGGCTGGGGGCAATGCAGGGTCTTGACGTGCTGGAGCAGGTAGCGCTCGGGCAGCTTCTCGTGGGCGAGGGACTTCTTGGCAGCTCTGCTCTTGCCGCGCTGGCGCCTGGCGGAGCGGGTTCCGCCCAGGGGCCGCTCTCCTTGGGGCCAGGGCGCCTTCTTGAGGAGGAGGCGGCTGAGGCGCCCAGGAGCTTCATCGCCCGCGCGGGGCGGGGTGCGGTGCAGCGAGAAGGACGGTGCGGGGGCGCCTCTGGCGGGGCGGACGAGCTCGGCGACTCGGTCGAGCCATTCTTTGTAGACATCGCCGACGGGGTGGTAGCGCAGGAGCTCGTTTGCCGCGATGAGCGCAGCTCGGGCCTCCATGGCCGCGCGGGGCGCGCGTGATGAAGAACCAGCGGGGGTGAGCAAGGGTGTGGCGGTGCGGCTGTCCCGCCTCATGGACGGATGCTGGGACGATGCTTGCTGCTCGTTCCCCGTCGGGCCGGTGGCGGCGTTGACAGCAGGTGACGGGGAACGACGAGGGCGCCCGCCGACGGGAGCCGTCTTGGCAACATGGGAGGTGAGGGCGGCTCGGCGCTCGGCGCGAGCCCGACGAGCGTCAGACATGGTTGCGGTGGTCGGGAAAGAACGAGACGATGGAAGGCAGATTCCGGCGCACCCCTACCTGGCGCGCCAAATGTCGGATTTCGGGTTCCGGCAGACCCTTGAGGTTCGAACACTGGGGTGTGCACGGAGATTCAACCTCCTACCGACTTGCTCCTCGCCGAATCGCTAGGACCTAAACTACCAAACTAAACAGCACAAGAGACACAGGATTTATACTGGTTCAGGCCACCATAGTGGTGTAATAGCCTACTCCAGTGTGTGGTGTGGTGGATTGCCCCTTGGTCTTGATGATGAACAATACAAAGCAGAAGAGCCTCGCGAGGGTCTGTTCTTGGCTGGCGCGATGAACTGCTAGGAGGGGTTCAGTCGCTCTATCTACTGGTTTCTTGATGAGGATCCAGATGCCTCTACCCTGGGGGTGGCTAGTCCTATTTATAGGCAAAGGCCCTGGGCCTCTCCCCAAATATTGAGCGGGAAGGGCGCCAACAATTGGCCATTTTGAAGGAAAACAACGGGTACACTTATCCTGACTAAAGTTGGTCCTCGCCTGTCAAAGGCTCTGGTGATGACGCCGGCTTGGGCTCCACAATGACTTCCTTCCAGCCGTTGGGCTGGTGTTGGTCTTGTTGCACCAAAATGGACGCCTTTGCTTGATGCTCTCGCCTGCGCTTGCTCCCTTTGCACCAAAGAGGAAAGGAGGACCGAGGGAGTCCTGGACTAGGGGATGTCCGGACAGCCGGACTATCAATATCCGCCGGATTCCAAGACTACGAAGATACAAGATTGAAGACTCCGTCCCGTGTCCGGATGGGACTTTCCTTGGCGTGGAAGGCAAGCTTGGCAATACGGATATGTAGATCTCCTACCATTGTAACCGACTCTGTGTAACCCTAGCCTTCTCCGGTGTCTATATAAACCGGAGGGCTCTAGTCTGTAGGACAACATAAATTACAACAATCATACCATAGGCTAGCTTCTAGGGTTTAGCCTCCTTGATCTCGTGGTAGATCTACTCTTGTACTACCCATATCATCAATATTAATCAAGCAGGACGTAGGGTTTTACCTCCATCGAGAGGGCCTGAACCTGGGTAAAAACATCGTGTCCCTCGTCTCCTGTTACCATCCGCCTAGACGCACAGTTCGGGACCCCCTATCCGAGATCCGCCAGTTTTGACACCGACATTGGTGCTTTCATTGAGAGTTCCTCTGTGTCGTCACCGATAGAGCGGATGCCTCCACCCGTCTTCAAAGATGGTGTTTTAGCCGGAGGGGCCTTGGCCGCCAGCCAAACTATCCGGCTTGATGGTTTTCTCATGACCACCTGTCCGGTCGCCACTTCGGCAATGACTTCTGAAGTCGTCGAAAGCAATCTTCGCATCAGCCCTAAAGCTGCCGAACAGTTAGATCCAATAGAGCTCTCGTCTGTTAACGAGCTCTTGGATCGCATCGCCGCCCTGGGAGTCGCTGCGGACTACAACCAGATTGGGCTTAAAACCGATCTGAGAGAGATTAACTCTCCCCAGGCCACCCACCACGTCGCAGTGGTAGAGGAGCAATACGGCAACTCTTTGCCAGTGTTGAAAACAATTCATGTCCGGATTCCCGAACCCTCCATGCCGGATTCCCGCGGGGGGACGGACTTCGATCGAGCATTGAACTTAAAATCATGCATCGCCCCGGACTCGCTGGATTGTACCCAGCAAACCAGACTTCCGAATTCGGAAACCCCTTGGCCTTTGAGCCTGAAGATGGGCAGGGATCCGGATTTTATTCCACCCACCCGCCCAGACATATGCGATCTATCTCTAATACGGCAAGAGCCTACAGAAACATTACATCACTACTGGGCTAGATTCCTCCTGGTTATGGACAGGATAAAGGACTACCGAGAGGAAAACGCAATATCAATCTTCCGCAATAACTGCATGGACAAGGGAATACTAAACGCCATTGATCGTCGCAAAATTACGCGCTTCACCGATCTGGCATCCATTGTACGAAAGTACTGTGCGATGGAGAGTTTCCGGAAAACCGAAAATCAATTTTGGGATAATCCGGCCCAAACCCAGTCCGCAGTAAAAGGGCGCCTTACACTCAGGCCCGAGATGCAAAAACGAAAAAAGAAAAACCCAATAAGGGAAACGAAACCGTACTGGAGGGATGGCTCAATGGACCCTGTAAGATTCATAATACAGAGGGAGCCGTCCCAACACATAGCCTTCGAGCATGTTGGATATTATGGCAGGTGGCCAAAAGTGGCGAAGAGCTTCTAGCTCCGGGAAACCACTCCAACAATACCAGAACGGTATCAACAGTCTTCGAGACTTTCGCATCAAATAATATGTGAAAATGATCAATCCGCGAACTCGCCGAAGTCTACCAAGTAGCAACAGCAAATCCATGGAGCGACACAGCTATTACCTACAATGGCAGCGACGAGCCCACATTCCGAACAACCAGAGCCCCAGCCGCACTGGTACTTAGTCCCATAGTGGACGGCTTTCGACTGACAAAACTCCTCATGGACGGCGGCAGCGGACTAAACCTCATTTATGAGGAAACTCTGCAAAAAATGGAAATCGATTGGAGCCATATTGAGCGAAGCAGCACAACCTTTAGAGGAATTATCCCTAGCCGGGAAGCGCGCTGCACCAGAAAAATCACACTCGATGTGGTGTTCGGCTCTCCGGACAATTACATATCCGAAGAAGTCACGTTCCAGGTGGCCTCATTCAGCAGTGGATATCACGCCATATTAGGACGAGAGGCATTCACAATTTTTCAAGCAATACCTCATTACAGGTACATGAAGCTTAAAATGCCTGGGTCCAGCGGAATAATCACTCTCGCTAGTGATCCAGACATAGCACTCCGTGCCGAAAACAAGATAGCCGCACTAGCCCTCGAGGCACTATCCGAAGCCGTAGCGGCAGAGGAACTCACCGCGCTGCGCTCTACAGTGAACAGGGACGATGTGATACTCGATAAAAGATCCAAGTCCACCTCCTTCAAACCAGCAGACGAGATAATAAAATTCCAGGTCCATCCAATGGACCCAACAAAGACGGCCTCCATTGGGGCACAGTTGAACCCCGAAGTAGACGCCGCACTGCGCGAATTCCTTCGGGAAAATTGGGATATCTTCGCCTGGCATCCTTCAGACATGCCCGGAATCCCTCGCAGGTTGGCAGAACACAGCCTAAACATCCTAAAAGGATTCAAGCCAGTCAAACAGGCTCTTCGACGATTTTCCGAGCCCAAAAGACAGGCAATGGGAGAAGAGCTAGCCAAACTATTGGAAGCCGGATTCATTAGAGATATCAAACATCCGGACTGGCTAGCAAATTTGGTGATGGTACCAAAGAAGGATAAATCCTGGCGCCTCTGTGTCGATTTTAAAGACCTCAATAAAGCTTGCCCAAAGGATCCCTTCCCTCTCCCCCGCATCGATCAAATTATCGATGCCACAGCAGGGCACGATTCGTTGTGCTTCCTGGACGCATACTCTGGCTATCATCAAATCAAGATGGCGGAAGCAGACCAAACCGCAACGGCATTTATCACTCCATATGGACCATTCTGCTTCAACACGATGCCCTTCGGACTCAAAAACGCCGGCGCAACATATCAGCGCATGATTCAAACATGTCTGGCCACCCAGATCGGCAAAACAGTCGAGGCATACGTAGACGACATAGTCGTCAAAACAAAACACGTCGAAACTTTAGTAGACGATTTGAGGCTCACATTCGACAACCTCAGAGCATATGACATCAAGCTGAATCCGAAAAAATGCATTTTCGGCGTACCAGCCGGAAAGCTGCTGGGCTTCATCGTATCCGGTAGAGGAATTGAAGCAAATCCGGCCAAAATCCGAGCTCTGTCACAGTTGGATATTCCAAAAGACCTCAAACAAATACAAAAATTAACAGGATGCGTGGCAGCATTAGGCTGCTTTATCTCCCGTTTAGGAGAAAAGGCGTTTCCCCTCTATCGCCTCCTCAGGCGCACCGAACACTTCGAGTGGACGGATGCTGCCACTGCCGGACTCGAAGAAATAAAGGCCATACTGGCAACAAATCCGGTCCTGGCTGCGCCCACTCTGGGCGAACCAATGTTGTTATACATCGCAGCAACACATCAACTTGTAAGCGCAGTCCTCGTCATCGAACGAGCGACAGAAGGGCATAAATTCCCTCTTCAAAAACCAGTGTATTATGTATCCACTGTGTTAACCCCCTGCAAATCCCGTTACCCGCACTATCAGAAGATAGCATATGCGGTGTTCATGGCGTCTCGAAAGCTCCGGCACTACTTTCAAGAGTGCTCGATAATAGTGGCCTCTGAAGTACCACTCAATGACATTATAAATAACCGCGACGCAACGGACAGGATAGCAAAATGTGCCATTGAGCTCTTACCATTCGACATCACTTACAAACCTCGACGAGCTATAAAGTCACAAGTTTTGGCTGACTTCGTCGCCGAATGGACTGAAGCCGAACTTCCTAAAGAGTACGGCGCATACTCCAATTGGACTATGCATTTCGACGGCTCCAAAATGTTGGCCGGACTGGGGGCTGGCGTCGTACTGACGTCCCCCACCGGAGATACAGTCCAGTATGTACTTCAAATAATGTACATGGACTCCAACAATGCAGCCGAATACGAGGCCCTGTTACATGGTCTCCGGATGGCAGTCTCCATGGGCATTCAACGCCTAGAGGTGCGCGGGGACTCAAACCTTGCAATATCCCAAATAAATGGAGACTTCGACGCCAACGATCCGAAAATGGCAGCATATCGCAATGCTGTCCTAAAAATGTCAGCTCGGTTTGAAGGACTCGAATTCCATCACATAGCCCGAGATAATAACCAAGCGGCCGACGTCCTGGCACGCATCGGTGCGAAACGTGATGCTGTCCCTCCAAATATCTTCCTGGAACGGCTCTTCAAGCCATCCGTACTATGGGAAGAGGAGCCCGGTAGCGACAAACCGGAGAAAACCGCACCAACCAGTGATTCGGCAGACGACATAACACCCTCCGCCCACGTCATAATGGCAGTAATCGCCGCGTGGACAGAACCTTTCCTAGCCTACTTACTTAGGCAGGAACTTCCCGAAGACCAAAATGAGGCCCGCTGCATAGTCCGGCGATCGAAGGCCTACAAGGTCCATGAGGGAGAACTTTATAAGAAAAGTACCACCGGAGTCCTTCAAAGATGTCTCTCCGAAGAAGAAGGGCGAAACCTCCTGGCTGAAATTCATGCCAGACTAGGCGGACACCACGCAGCAGCCCGGGCCCTTGTAGGAAAGGCATTCCGTACAGGATTTTATTGGCCGACGGCTCGGGCAGACGCACAGGACTTGGTCCAGCGATGCGTTGGTTGTCAGCTCTTTGCTAATCAGAGCCATATGCCACCCACCGCCCTCAAAACCATACCCATTACCTAGCCGTTCGCGGTCTGGGGGCTTGACATGGTTGGACCCCTTAAAGGGGGAACCCACAAGAAAAAGTACCTATTGGTCATGGTGGATAAGTTCACCAAATGGATAGAGGCCAAACCGGTCAAAACGGCAGAGTCCGGACCAGTGATAGACTTTATATCAGGGGTGGTACACCGTTACGGAGTCCCCCACAGCATCATCACCGACAACGGCACGAACTTCACAGCCGACGAGGTTAAGTCATGGTGCAAAAATATGGGCATCAAGCTCGACTATGCGTCAGTCTATCACCCTCAAACCAACGGTCAAGTGGAAAGAGCAAATGGTCTAATAATGAGCGGCATTAAACCCAGACTAGTGAGGTCACTCAACAAATCCGACACACAATGGGTCGAGGAGCTCGACTCCGTACTCTGGGGGCTGCGGACAACGCCTAACCGTACTACTGGATTCACACCATTTTTTATGGTATACAGCGCAGAGGCAGTCTTGCCCTGTGACATTATTCATGACTCACCTCGAGTGCGCATGTATGAGGAAAGAGAGGCCGAGCTTGATCGGTAGGACAGCTTGGACACATTGGAGGAAGAACGTGACGTCGCGAAGGCTCGTTCCGCATTCTATCAGCCGCAGGCCCGATGATATCAAAGCAGAGAAGTACGGGCCAAGACTTACAACGTTGGTGAACTAGTTCTACACCTGCCGGACAAGAAAAAGGACAAGCTCAAGCCCAAATGGGAGGGCCCCTTCATTATCGATCAAGTACTGACAGTCGGAGCATACCGTCTACGAAATGCGTCGGATCACCGACTCGAGCCGAACCCATGGAACGCAGCCCGCTTCCAACGATTCTATGCCTAACGCCGGATTAAGAGTTCGTCCCTTTCCCCCGTCCAAACTTTTACACTTCGCCTGTCTTTTGTTTCTCTTTTTATCCTTTTCACTTAAAAGCCCTTCCGGGCCTATTTTTGCATTCTTTGCATACGCATGATGTGCCATCCGCACTCATTATTCCTGGGGGCTTCTTTTACAGATGCTCAATTCTACGGGTTTTATACCCAGCACATGTGTCAAGCTTCCACATGTACCTTTTACTCGCCATTATATGCATCGATATGACTTAAGTTTTGGCCAAGCTGGGTTGCCTGGATCCTGTGCTTACCCCTACGTTCCCGATTGTTCGGCTAGGAGGTAAAGGGAGCACCTCTGCGATTGTTACTGCCGGGTCAGCCGGATGTGTACCTCAGACTGGGTGAAGCCGAAAGCTAGCGTTCTTAAGGGAATATTCGGTCGGTGACTTAAAAGATGACTTTTTACCTATTTATCTATTTGCCCCCAGATGTTTTACTGCTTTCTTTGCAGTCCGGACATGCACTTTAGGGCATGCCTCCCAGGGAAAGGAACCCTTAACGGAACTATTCTCCCTGGAAGATGTTTCTTACTAACCATGTAATATAACATAACTAGTTGGGAACTTGTCTGATAAAGCACTAATGACCCCTACGCCTGGTCTCCATGCATACCACGGTTGTTTCTTAAGCAAAAAGGTCTCTAGGGTCCCGAGGTTGAAGCGAAAAGGTCGGCAAAGACAAACGATCTACAATCCGGCTAGAAGGCATTTCACATGTCACTTTAAAGGATAACATACATTGTATTCCTCCTCAATCCCATCTAACAGGCTGTCTAGTTTACAGTCCTGTTGGGAAAATTTAGCAGCCAACTCTACTTGGCTATACACTAAACTCACAGGGATCTCCTTCCCATCGGGCCCCACCGGTCCAACTTCGGCCATGTGGTTGGGATCCGCCTTCTTGTACCGCGTCTTCACCATGGCCCAAGCCTCCCTGGCACCTTGACGGCAAGCCGAAATCTTCCACAAACGGAAGCGCTGCCGCACTCCCTGCAGCTTCTCCGCAAGCTCCCCGAGGCCCTCGGGTAGGGTGAGGGCTGGCCATAAAGCCTGAACGACGCCGCTCATTGCCTGCCGAACTCGTTCGAGTAGCTGCAACAGTTCGGGAAGTTGATCACCCATTGATATGGGCATCTCCTCTGCAGGACGACCCGTGAGTATACCTACAAGACATATCATGTTAAAATACTTCCTCGCTGAACTCTTCTTTTCAAAAGAGTTCGCTCAAGCACTTACTATAAATGCCGCGACGAAGCCGCTGATTCTCCTTAACGGAGCCGGACAGCTCGGCCTGAGCGCCTTTTAGCTCTTCTCCGAGCTTGGCATTGGCATCCTGGAGCTTGTTCCTTTCCTGCTGAACCCTATTCAGCACACTCTCGCCGGCCTTTAGCTGGCGTAGCAATGCTTGCCTGTCCGGATCTTGTCCGGTGATACCTGCAAATGTCATTATTAGACTCACGCGCACGCTGCACAGTGCTTATATTTATTAATAAAAATGTGTTACCAGGAGGGGTCTTTCCGTCTCCTCCTGCGGCAGCAAGTGCGGCCTCAAGTTGGGCCTTGCAATCATGCAGCTCCCGAGACAGCTGGGCGTTCTTCTCGTTAAGTGCCTGAAATTTCCAATGATCCTTAAATCAGTTAGCATAACTACTTTAAGTCTCTGGGGCTACTGGTATATACAACCATTAAAATTCCCTTACCCGTATGTCTTTCACATACTGCTCCGTGGCTCTGGTAAAACCATTTTGAGCAGCACGGAGATGCGCGTCCCCTGCGTTAAAAGCATCTAATGACTCAGGGGAAAAGCACGCTTCTTGAAATACTGTCCGGCGGCGCCTATGGTTCATGGCGCTCTCCACCTCAGACTTGGTGGCGGACAGTCTGTCGGTATCCTCCGTTGGAGAAGGATCCGGCTCGCGTCTTGCGCTTGCCTCCCCCTCCAGACCGGGCGCTGGAGCCTGGCCGGTGTTGGTCGGATTGGCAATTCCTGCGCTCGCAGTCCGACGAGCGCTTTTTCTCCTTCAAAGATCATGAGCACTCAGACGTTTCCTCGGAACGTTGCTCTAAAAATTCAAATACGAGCTATACCTTTGCGGCATTTCCGTCCGCACTGCGCTCCTTTTCCGCCTGCTGGTTCGGACCGACCTCTGTTGGTCAGCCGCCGTGGGCTCGGCTTCCTGCCGTACAGGCGCTTCCTGCAAAATACCATCGTTTGCGAAGGTCAGAAATGGGCAGGGATGAGATAATGGTGTCCGGACTTCGGTCGCGGTCACCTGGGAAGCCAGACTTAGCCCGGGGTAGTCCGCCGTAATGGCGACCAAAGCATTGTCTATGCTGAGTTGGTGATACACCCCGTCGATCAGCTCCACCTCGATATCTGGGTCCTCTTCGGAGGCCGGACCCAGGGATGCTTCTGGATCCTCGGGTTGCAGAGCAGGACTCACCATGTCCTCCACAGTCCGGCGTAGATCTTGCGCCGAAGACATAATGTAAGAAGCTTAAACTTCGAAAGCATGGGTTGGGCCCTTCAAGGTGTTCACTTACCCATCCTCTGGGGTTGATCATGGAAAACCTATTCAAAGGGTTCGTTCGAAGGAAATCCTCCTTCTCCCCCTTGTACAGGGTGGACAGGATCTTCACCAGATCCTCGGTCGAATCCGGCCCTTTGCGGCCGTGCCGGGTAGCATCGTCTTCCCCGTTGAAATCCCACATGGGGTGGCCTCTGTATTGCAGTGGTTGTACCCCTCGCTTGATGAATGTCGCCATGACTTCGATCATGGTCAAGCCGGAATGAGCCATTAATCTTATCCGGCCCATCAAGTAATGGACGCTCTTGTCTTCCTCCAATCGGGGGCTCCGTGGGCACCAGCTGAGGCGTTTCTTCAAGGGAGCAGCACTAAGCTCCGGGAGGCCGATCCGAACTGGGTCTGGCAGCGGAGCGTCTCCTACATAAAACCACTCCAAGGGCCAGTCTTCGGACGCCTTCTTGGGAGTGCCGGATAGGTATCCGGTCCCGCCGATGCGCCATATTTCGGCGCCGCCCACTTGATATATGGACCCCTGGTGAGAACGGGGTACCAGGCAAAACAGCCTCTTCCACAATGCGAAATGGGGCTCAATGCCCAGGAATAGCTCGCAAAGAGCTACGTAGCCCGCGATATGCAGGACAGAGGCGGGCGTGAGGTGGTGGAGCTGGATTCCGTAGAACTTCAGGAGCCCGTGGAGGAACGGATGTATTGGAAATCCGAGTCCCCTTGTCAGATAAGGGACAAAACATACTCGCTCCCCCTTATTGGGGCTTGGAGTGTCCTCCGCCTGTCTCCCACCTTGATAAGTAACCAATCCGGCACGGACTCGGATCATGAAGGCCGGAGGGAGGAATACCCCCGTTTGGAGCTTCACAAGCTCGTTGTGCGAAATAGAGCACCTCCTCCAATTCCCCGGCGGTGGGCTGGGAGCGCGTGAAGAAGAGCCGCGTTGACGATCCATGGTGGAATGGATTTCTAGGCGCTTCGATGGAGTATTCGCGGGAGGAAGACGGTGTGGTTTGGATCTGGATTCTTGCCTCTTTTATAGGCGGGCGACTCGCACAATTGGGGGGTGAAATGCAAAAGACACCCTGGCTTTTCACATTCGTGCGACGCGTGGAAGAGGGCCATTATTTGGCGTAGAAGCCGAGGAACACAGTATTCAAGATGAAGCCGGACACTGTTCGTCAGGTACATGGAATTTGAAGGGAGAATCCGCCTTGCAACGCCGAAGACTATAAACGCGCTGGACTTATCGTCATTGAAGCCTGGTTCGGGGGCTACTGAGGGAGTCCTAGACTAGGGGGTGTCCGGACAGCCGGACTATCAATATCCGTCGGACTCCAAGACTACGAAGATACAAGATTGAAGACTCCGTCCCGTGTCCGAATGGGACTTTCCTTGGCGTGGAAGGCAAGCTTGGCAATACGGATATGTAGATCTCCTACCATTGTAACCGACTCTGTGTAACCCTAGCCTTCTCCGTTGTCTATATAAACCGGAGGGCTCTAGTCCGTAGGACAACATACATTACAACAATCATACCATAGGCTAGCTTCTAGGGTTTAGCCTCCTTGATCTCGTGGTAGATCTACACTTGTACTACCCATATCATCGATATTAATCAAGCAAGACGTAGGGTTTTACCTCCATGGAGAGGGCCCAAACCTGGGTAAAAACATCGTGTCCCTCGTCTCCTGTTACCATCCGCCTAGACGCATAGTTCGGGACCCCCTACCCGACATCCACCGGTTTTGACACCGACAAGTACATTGCGCGGGCTGACGCCCGACTGGCGCCCTTGGTCGTCATGGCTTGCGTCATGGGCACCTCGCGAGGTACCCTGCCTTGAACTCTCCGCCTCCTCCTGAGCTAGCCTGACGAGGCTGTGCCTGAGGAAGCTCCTTGTCATCCGCCCCGCGAGGCTTGGCCCCTCGCGAGGGTCTTGACCTTGCGCTGATGAAGATGGGCTGTGCTGGGCCTCCTTTGAGCCACGCCGCAGGCCGCAGGCAGGCAAGTCTGGGGACCCCCATTCCCAGAACGCCGGCAGTAATATAACTTTTTCATGGCTTAATCCACTAATATAAATTGATAGATTCATCAAAACAAGCAAACTATGCATCAAAAACAGAATCTGTCAAAAACAGAACAGTCTGTAGCAATTTGAACATCCACCATACTTCTGGTACCCCACAAATTCTACCAAAATTGTGAAAAATAAAAAAGTTGTATAGCAAGACATTGCAAAAGGAATCAGAACCAATTGACGTTCCAGTTAAAAAAGTAAAATCGCGCACTACAGCCAAAGTTTCTGTCCTGCACCGTACAAACCAACAAGCATTGTAAACATCCTAAAGGCAAATCTTAGCACATTATTTTTATAATACAATGGAATTATACAAGGGGATAATTATTTTTGACGAAAAGTTTCTGTAATCAAGATTCAGAAAGTTTCCGTGAGCATGAACAAAGTTCAAGGAGCTCTCCCACTTCAACAATGCTTGTCTTTCTCACTTTCACTTTCCTTTTTTGAGAAGTTTTAGGTTCCCCTCTTTATTTATTTTTTGTTTTTAAACTATATGAAAGCACCAAATATAAATAAATGACTCTCTAAAACATCCGGGTTGTCTCCTTGGCAGCGCTTTGTTTAAAGCCATTAAGCTAGGCATTTAGTGCTCAAGTAATGAATCCACCCGGATCCCAAGGTATATCAAAGCCAATTTTAATTAACAATGATTTGCAATTTAGTAGTGAGCACAAAGTAACATATATCAAGAAATGACGAAGTCTAACTCTCTTCCTATGCATCAGCATGTCATAAAAGAACAATTCATGCACACATAGTAAATGCCAATGCATAGTATAAACAGTTTCTTGCAATTCTATCATGTTGGAAACATAGAGAGGTGGAGATATAGTTCCTCTCTCATAATAATTGCAAGTAGGAGCAGCAAGCAGATGCATATTACATTCATAAAAATCATCATATGCAATGGTAAAAGGCAACCCATCAATATAATCCTTACTAAGCGCAAATTTCTTCGATATAGTGTAGTCGGGAGAATTCAAAAAGATAATAGGACTATCATGCATGAGTGAAATAGCAACAATTTCATGTTTAACATAAGGAACTATAGCAAGTTCATCTCCATAAGCATAATTTATATTGGCATCTTGGCCACAAGCATAGCAAGCATCATCAAAAAGGGATATTTCAAGAGAATCAACGAGATCATAGCAATCATCCTTCGGTAAGCACGAAGAGGAATTAAACAATTTATGAGTTGAAGAGTTACTCTCATTAGAAGGTGGGCACGGGTGATCAATCCGCTCTTCCTCCTTTTGTTCTTTGCTCTCCTCATCATCTTTTTCATCCAATGAGCTCACAGTTTCATCAATTTCTTCTTCCATAGATTCCTGCAAAATATTAGTGTCTTCTTGGACAGCGGAGACTTACTTAATAAATGCATTAATATTGTAATTGTATTCATAGTTTTCATAGCAATATCTAAGTATAGCAAGATTTTCAGGCCTATAAACATCATCATCCAAAGCTTCATACTTTTCAAACAAAGATTCAATTTCATAAGCAGCGTTAAAAGCAACAAATTTTTCTATTTGTTCCACATCATAGTAATCATAGATACCATTAGCATAAGAAGCTAAGGTTTCATTATCATTAAATTTGCATGAAAAGGGAAGGCGTGGAGCCTTCATCCTAGAGCAACAAGTAATGTCATATCTCAAGCATAGATCCCGGGCATACCAACGCAACATATTAATTTGATCCCATAATAGTTTCCCTTTTTGTGTCAAGCGATAATCCCTAAAGTATTCACGTTGATCCAACGTGTCTCCCATTATAAAGTTGAGTTGGGTTTTCTCAGGATTATCAAAGTAGTACAAAATATTTCTCACATGATGATCATCGAGGGTTTTAGGAGTTACCCCATCTCCATGAGTAGCAAGTACACCTAATTTTTTTTTGGTATTTCGTGTTCCATATCCATAACTAAAGATAGAGAACAACTTAGAACAACAAATAAAAATTACTTAGTGATAAAGCAAACAAGCACACACAAGAATATTCACCCCATGCTATGACTCCCCGGCAACGGCGCCAGAAAAAGGTCTTGATAACCCGCAAGTATACGAGATAGTTGTAGCCTCTTTCCATAAGTAAGAGTGTCGAACCAAACGAGGAGCTAAAGGTAGAACAAATACTCTCTCAAGTCCTATCAGACACTGATACGACTCTACGCACGCTTGACATTCACTTTACCTAGAACAAGTATGAAACTAGAAGTACTTTGTAGGTGTTATTGGATAGGTGATGTAGGGCGGAACCCTAGGGGCCGATCTTTCACATTTGGAGAGGATCCCTCCGAGGTAAACAAAGAACACGCATAAGAACACGAGGGAAATCACGGGGGGAAAACAAGAGAAACACTCAACCAATGAGAATATGATCACACATGTGCTAGATCCAAGGAACACAAAGAGATACACGATCCAAATCCAACAAAGGACGATACAAGTGGTGGTAGCTCATCTTCGAGAGGAGGTCTTGAATCCACGAGGGATCTTCCCGTAAAGGGGTCTTGAATCCATGGTGGATCTTCTCCAAAGAGGCCGTGGTCTCTCACGAGGAGGAGATCCGTATGGATGAGCAAAGCTCTATCTCAAATGAGCTAATCCTTTGCTAACCCTAACTAGGAGGAGGTGGGAGAGTATATATAGTGCTAGCCCACGAAGGGGTAAGTGAGAGGGGGATACATGGGCCCTTGGCCCGTTCTCTGTGCACAGGCAGGTGCGGGATGTCCGGGCTGGGACCGGATGTCCGGGGCTTCGCGACGGGCCAGATGTCCGTGCTGGCCTGGGTGCCCTACGGTTGCTCTCTGGACAGACGGGGTCCAGATGTCCGGGCTGGGGGCCGGATGTCCGGTGGCTCGGGAAGAGCCGGATGTCCGGGCCTCTGGCCGGATGTCTGGGCTGACGGGGTTCAGCTTCTGGACGCGTTCTGTGATGGGCGCCGAATGTCCGGGCTGTGGCCGGATGTCCGGGCTTGCGGGAAGGGCCGGATGTCCGGGCCGGGGCCGGATGTACGGGGCCTGTAGCAGATGGCTCTTCTTCCGTCTCCTCTTCCATGCTTGGCCATGGTCCTTTGATTCTCCATGGTCATCTCGGTTGTACCTGAGTATAGGCAAGGTCCATGCATGAGGTAGTAGCCATGTCTCACATGTGGAAAGTGACGGTTTGAAGAGGAGTGAATTCACCTTGTGTCCAATGGCGTATGTTTGAGGTCTCGTCATATGTCCTCTTGGGGCTTGGATAGTAGTCGGAGTGTACATGGGGATGAACGTGGGATGCTCCGCATCATCTCGCCCCCTTGGGAAAGATCCGACCTCGGATCGTGATCCTCATCACCATGGAAACGGTTGTCGTGGACGGACTTGTAGTTGGACGAAGTTGAAGACATGGCGCAATCCAAGTAGTCCATGGTGTCACCGGAGTGATAGACATGCAAAAATATAAAACACAAGCGACACTCGGAA
The DNA here is from genome assembly GCA_963921465.1 of Triticum timopheevii. NCBI lineage: Eukaryota > Viridiplantae > Streptophyta > Magnoliopsida > Poales > Poaceae > Triticum > Triticum timopheevii. The sequence goes on along the minus strand of OY997272.1, from coordinate 380,259,660 downwards.
ATACAATGGTTAGCGCACACAAAGTGTCCATCAGGTAAGAATGAGTCCGTGCGGCAAGATAGTGCGTGGCAAGACACATGATTCTTATCAAGATGATCTAGAATGATATGCAAATCATTCATGGGATAATTATCATGGTGCACAATGCGACAAATTCTACCATTGTGCAAAATGGTGTCATAGAGGGACGGTTCATCAATAGCATGAATATGTCAATGAATGCTCAATATGTGTAAGCTATCATGCAATTGATGGTGAACAATATGATCATTATGTATGAATATGCCATCAAGAAAGATCACAACAAAATTGCTAAGGAAGTGCACAAGCTCATATATCATGGATGACATAGAAATACAAGATGCAACTAGGCAATCACAATGTGAGTCAATCCATGCATAGGGTGCAAACTTGTGGTGAGTATGATATGTCCATCGAGCATGACATGTGGGAGCACAATCAACAAATATGGAGGTGTGATTGCAATGTGCCAAGGAGTGTTGATGTACCAATGCTCAATGTTGTGGCATGAGTGGAAATCCGAAGGTGCATCCAATAAGTCCGAGCGCTCCTCAATGTGAAGGTCCATAGAGCCAATCTCCAATGTCGCTCCTCCGTTCGCGAGATGTATCATGTAGACAACAAGAAGGAAACAACAATGAAAGAGTGACAAAACCAATATGCGTATTTGAGGATGGCTCAAAGAGAATGAGTTCACCTTTATGAGAATGTCGAAAATGTTGTTGTCGCACATCATGTAGACCTTTGCATGACCAATATGGCTCATGATGGTACCGCCTTGTGAATCCTTCAAAATGAAAGAACATGACAAACACTTGGAAAAACAAATGAGGTTAGCGTAAGTGCAAAACCTATCATTCGTGTGGTAAGATACCAAAGAAGTGTATGCATCATGCTCATCATAAGAAAGTACAAGGGAGCATTTCATAGTATGGAGGCATATGATGTGGGAACAACCAAATACAAGAGGCTCAATCAAACAAGCATGCATCACAAGTAAGGTGTCAAAGTCTCCAAGATCAATAAGCATAGTATGGTTACACTCAATACAAGTGGATATGAAAGAGGCAACTAATGGACACAAGAGACAATGATCAAGATATATCATGTGAGAGGCATGAGCATATATGTCATCAACCCAAGAAAGCAAGTAATAGTGGAACATGGGTGATGCAACATAGCAAGCAATCATAGCGATCAAGTCAAGCAAGCTAGTAGTGCGAAGATGCAACATACTAGGAGGAATCATGGCAAGCATGTCATTGGTGCAAATAGTGTGCAAGAATAATTTACGTGACATAGCACAAGCATGAAAGCAAGATATGAGGAAAATAGCATGAATGTGTTGGTGAGAAGCCATATGTAAATAGCAATGGGGCATCATGACTCTCTCAACACAACAAGCATCAATAGCATGGGGCACATGATAAACATGGCAATAGCAACAAGGATATCCACCAAGCATGCAAATACACATAGGAGTAGCATAATGGTGAATCATATGTAATTGCAAGCAAGGGTCACAATTGCATGGCAAAGGAATAGCAAGAGGCATAACATGCAAAGTGAACATGATAGTATGGGCATGAGGTGGCAAGTGGTAAATAGCCCATAGCCGTGTGAGAGACAAGTAAAAGAGATGCGCGTAGTTGTTGCGCAAAGGGAACGGTGGTAAGGATAGTCCACAGGATCCCAAGTCATCGTTGCTCTCAAGAGATCGTTTCGTCAACTCATGGGATTGTGAGGTTGACGAATGTTCATAAGTACCTACACAAAACAAAGGCAAAGGAAAAATTGTGTGTGCGTGATACATGTACACATCATCCATCATGATGCGCACGTGCTTGTGTCGGTTAGCACACAATATCCAATGCTCAAATAAATGAGATGCGTGATATAGAAACATGTCATCCATCATGAGAGGTTTGTTATTATGTATAGCATAATGGAGACTCAAAGGATGTAATGCATCATGAGAAATATCTAGAGCATTGCTATTCATGGAATGCATATGGTGTACACTATCATGAGAATCATGCAAGGTATGAAATGCATCAAGATCTCTGAATATGTATGAAGAAACTATGGGGGTCTCCTCATGAGCATTAGTGGAAACATCACTTGGAGAATATTGACAACATCCAAAACAATGCATATTCAAAACAATGTGATCATGGCATGACATAGTAGATTAATTGCGCAAATCATGTAAAGGAAGCATGGCAATATCATCACAAGAGAAGCAAAAGCCAATGACCATCATCTCGTCATCTATGCGATAAGTGCAAATGGGATTGGATTTAATGGGGCATGCATAGTTACTATGTTGAGATTGTAATGATGCAATATGGGAGATCTCACTCATAGCATATGACAAGTTCAAAGAATTGTCAAACATGACGTGACCAATAGAATTTTCACATGATATCCTATGGAGCATAGCATCACAACTAGGCAACTCAACATGCTCATCATCATATTCATCATAAATAAGTAAATCAAGACATGAAGAAGTCTCACTAGCATGAAGCATGGGAATAGGTGGGTCAACATCATGGGAGCAATCGATGTCAAGAGAGTCCACTAGTGGGACAAGAGAAGCACCATCACCTATGTTACCTATGGAGCGTCGCTCATGTGTTGTAGGTGAGGTGTCGAAGATCCACTCGTTGTCATTTTCATCTTGATGGAACCATGTGGGGGGGTGCATCATGGTCCACCATGGCCATCGGTTTTCCCATTGGAGGGATGGAATCGTCGAGGGTAGGCATGTCGTCATGTAGGAGACCTAGCACCAAAGAAGAAACCACACTAGGAGTAGAGGTTAAGTCGTTAGAAATCATAGTGGCCTCACATGCCGTGTCAACTACCTCACTCTCTAAGTGTTGTGGCTCACTCATTCCCTCAAAGATTCTCTCACTCATATTGTTGGTGGAGTCACTCAAATGGCGCTCAACCTCACATAAGATGTGTGGCATACTCTCATGTGTGGGGCTAGTGGTGGTCATACTCATCCTCTCATAGGAAATGCTCTCAATGTCACATATGGTGGAGTCACTCATGTCACTCATGTGGTGGTGGCTCTCCTCACGTGGCACTTGGGGCATCTCGACATATGTGGGTGTCGGAGAAATGTAGGTGCAAATGTCTCCATGCACGGTCGTGTAGCTTGACTCGGAGTATGTGTCCAATATGGGCGCCGTCTTCATGTTGTTGAAGAGGTTCGCGCTTGTCGCCGTGGTCGAAGGGGATGTCCCTTGCTCGACCGTCTTGTCACCGTCTTGGTGTTGGAGGTCCATATGATGTGGCACCTCGTAGCTCGTCTCCATGACCGAAGGAAATTTCCCATGCTCGGCCATCTTCCTTGAGGGGCTTCCAAAGATGGAAGTGTTTCCCTCACTCATAGGTAGTCGCCTTGGACTTGATGAAGTCGATGTAGGCGTACACGTGGGAAGTAGGCGAAGATGCCATACGTCCAAAGGCGAAGATGCCTTGATAGCACTTGGCGAATATGCCAAAGTGGTTGTTGTAGTTGTAGCTCCGTCTTGGTGTTGGTCGTCTTGCGGTCTTCTTTTGTGCTCATGAAGCTTGGACTTGGCGTGAAGTAGGGCTTATTGGGACTTGTGCATTTGAACTTGTGGAGCATCTTCATGATGATGATGTTGTTGTCGTGCTTGAGCTCATAGTAGATGTCGTTTGTTGTCGTCGTGCACATGTTGCTTGTAGGTGACTTGCCCTTCATGACGATGTGGATCACGAACATGATGGTGGTCGCCATGTAGATGTGGACGAGGACGATCTGCACTTGCATCGTTTTCGCGCTCCGAAGACTTGTGGCTTGAATATCGCTGTCTTGAGGATGACGAAGGGGAAGAAGACTTGATCAAGGCTCTAATCTCCTCCATCCTTGCATCTTGCTCCTCTTTATGTGCGGAAAGCTTCGTGTCGATGTAGTCCCTTTTCCTTGCTTCGGAGTGATGAATGTCGATGGAGATGTTCTCTATGCGCTCTCGGAATCTTGATTGTGCGCCTTGCATTTGTTGTTGTAGATCGAAGATGGACGCTTTGGAGATGTAGTTGTTCATGCCGTTGTTGTTGTCGTGGACCGGAGAGGAAATGCCTTGCCTATCCATCACAAGACCCGAGCAAATATTTGTGGGAGAAAGAGAAGAACTATACCAAATGTACCTTGACCAATGTTGAAGATGGATTAATGATCACTCAAATGTGTAACAAGGAAATAGCACAATTGGTACCAATTCTACTCGGTTCTCACACCTACACAAGTAAGGCTTATGGTGGAGCTCGGTGAGGATAGTGGCACAAAAATTTAATGCAAAATGTTAGCAAGAGTCAATAATGTTGAAAGAGATTCACAAATTCGCAAGCGAAACAAGTAGACCAATAGCAATGTGGCACAAGGAAACACACACACGGATAGATAAATGGGGTCGTGCAACCAAGGAATGAGCACAAAATGTGGAATCCATGGAAAACGCTCGTGTGGCACAACTCAAGAGATAGGCTAGCACGATTGCTCAATAGGCGGATACGACACTTGTGCACAACCTATAAGATGCAAAATGTAGCAACTTTTATCCCAAGTATGTTATGTATGTATGGTTCCCAGTGTTTCTCTCAAGATGATCCAAGATGATTGGATATGACAATCTTATATGCAATGTAGTATGATGCTATGACACTTGCTTACAAGCTCTTTGCTCTCTTTTTCTTTGCTTAAAAGCTTATTCTCTTTTTATGGCCACTTTTGCACAATGCACAAACCAAGATAGCAATTGTGTATACGCGGGAACAAACTTGTGACACAAGATATGATACCAATATATGCACCACGATGATATGGTATGTATGCTATGGGAAGTATAGATCACTAATGTGCACAAGTCACATTCCCGGCAATACTCAAATGGCTAGTCTCGATAGGCAAGTGACGCAAAATAGGCTAGGGGTTAACAATGCAATGGCAAGGGGAATATACAATGGAGGGATACCACGATACCAAGATGATATGGAGGTTACCGTCCGGCGATGATGAGTAGCGGTGTTCTTGATGTAGAAACCAAGATGATGGATACTCATCCCTAAGTAGCCGAAACACCTTAGGAAACGGAAAAACCGTGAACTCAAAATCTCAAACGTCAAATGTCAAAATGGTGGTATTGGAAAGCGGTGGTGGTTTGCACTTGGCAATGCGGAAGTGAAATGATTGGCTATACACGATGTAAGAGTCGGAAGCACGCGGTCCATAAGTAGCCGAAACACCTTAGGAGACACAACTCACAACACAAACAAAATGGGTTAAGTTGAGATGGCGGAAGTGTATGGTGGGCAAGCCTATGTGGAAGTTCTGGTGGTGGTGGTTGATGAAGAAGCAACCGTCCCTAAGTAGCCAAAACACCTTAGGAGACTCGAATCACTACTCAAGCAACCACTAATGCTAAGGGCTAGGTTGAGCTTGTTTGAGTTGATCAATATGGGTGAGGTTGCGGAAGTCGGAGGTGGCTATGCGGATGATATGGTGGAGGGCCTAGGCAAACTTGCCAAATTCCCAAAACTTTTATGGAGTCAAATGGTGTTGCAACCTATCTATATGGATGGGGGGTGTCAATAGCTACTCAACGAGCTAAAGAACGTGAAAATCGGACTCCGGATATGAAAGTTATGGGAAAAACAGTGAAACACCGAAGGTTGAAATGACAGCCGGCGGACATCCGGGGGTTTGGCCGGATGTCCAGGACCTGATGTCCAGAAACTTGCGTGAAAATGCGCTCCAGGAGCCGGATGTCCGGGCTAATGGCCGGATTTATGGGATGGCCGGATGTCCGGGGGTCGGGCCGGATGTCCGGGCTCCAAATCCGAGGATGAACTCGAGGAACTCGATTTTGGGGCGGAAATTGATGATTTCTAGGGCAAAATTGGAGAGATTTTGTGGATAGGAAGTGGGGAAACTTGGGGAGATGCTAGATGCACTTGAAACCAAGAAAATCCATGGATCAAAATCAACAAAACATCATCAAACCAACAAATCACAAAAAAATTTGGGGGCTATTTTTGGTGGGGATTTTTGGATTTAGGACGAAATCAACAAAATCAAGCTAGAATACACGGGGTAGGGGATCCAAAAACGTGATCAACGTGGCTCATGATACCAAGATGATGTAGGGCGGAACCCTAGGAGCCGATCTTTCACGTTTGGAGAGGATCCCTACGAGGAACACGAAGAACGCGCGGAAGAACACGATGGAAATCACGGGGGGAAAGCAAGAGAAACACTCAACCAACGAGAATATGATCACACATGTGCTAGATCCAAGGAACACAAAGAGATAGACGGTCCAAATCCAACAAAGGACGATACAAGTGGCGGTAGCTCATCTCCAAGAGGAGGTCTTGAATCCACGAGGGATCTTCCCGTAAAGGGGTCTTGAATCCATGGTGGATCTTCTCCAAAGAGGTCGCGGTCTCCCACGAGGAGGATATTCGTATGGATGAGCAAAGCTCTATCTCAAATGTGATAGTCCTTTGCTAACCCTAACTAGGAGGAGGTGGGAGAGTATATATAGTGCTAGACACGGAGGGGTAAGTGAGAGGGGGATACATGGGCCCTTGGCTCGTTCTCTGCGCACAGGCAGGTGCCGGATGTCCGGGCTGGGGCCGGATGTCCGGGGCTTCGCGACAGGCCGGATGTCCGGGCTGGGAGGCCGGATGTCCGGGCTGGCCTGGGTGCCCTGCGGCTGCTCTCTGGATAGGCGGGGTCCGGATGTCCGGGCTGGGGGCCGGATGTCCGGCGGTTCGGGAAGAGCCGGATGTCTGGGCCTTTGTCCGGATGTCCGGGCTGACGAGGTTCAGCTTCTAGATGTGTTCTATGATGGGCGCCGGATGTCCGGACTTGCGGGAAGGGCCGGATGTCCGGGCTGGGGCCGGAAGTCCGGGGCCTATAGCAGCTGGCTCCTCTTCCTTCTCCTCTTCCATGCTTGGCCTTGGTCCTTTGATTCTCCATGGTCATCTTGGTTGTACCTGAGTATAGGCAAGGTCCATGCATGAGGTAGTAGCCATGTCTCACCTGTGGAAAGTGACGGTTCGAAGAGGAGTGAATTCACCTTGTGTCAAATGGCGTATGTTTGAGGTCTCGTCATATGTCCTCTTGGGGCTTGGAGAGTAGTCGGAGTGTACATGGGGATGAACGTGGGATGCTCCGCATCAATAGGTTTGCAAGATAATAAAGAACACGTAAATAAAAACTAGGGCTGTTTAGATAAAGATGCAATAAAGTAAATAAAGCGCGTGTGGAAAAGTGGTGGTAGGAGTTGTGCAAGTGTCCCTAAGGAATTGACTATGTTACTAGACCGATAGCAAGTTTTATCTGGGAGAGGCATAAGCTAACATACTTCCTCTTCTTGGATCATATGCACTTATGATTGCAACTCTAGCAAGCGTCCGCAACTACTAAAGATTCATTAAGGTAAAACCCAACCATAGCATTAAAGCATCAAGTCCCCTTTATCCCGTACGCAACAATCCCCTTACTCAGGTTTATGCTTTTGTCACTCAAGCAACCCACCATAAAAGAATCATGAACGTATTGCAACACCCTACAGCGGGAATCCCTCACGCTTGCGCAACATGGAGGGCACAATAGGACAGCAACATAACCACAAGAAATTAAATCAATCATAGCAATTCATCAACCACAAATAGGACAACGAAAATCTACTCAGACATCATAGGATGGCAACACATCATTGGATAATAATATGAAGCATAAAGAACCATGTTCAAGTAGAGGGTACAGCGGGTTGCGGGAGAGTGGACCAATGAATATAGATGAGGGAAGGTGATGGAGATGTTGGTGAAGATGATGGAGGTGTTGGTGAAGATCGCGGTGATGATGATGGCCCCCGGCGGCGTTCCGGCGCCACCGGAAGAAAGGAGGAGAGAGCCCCCTTCTTCTTCTTCCTTGACCTCCTCCCTAGATGGGAGAAGTGTTTCCCCTTTGGTCCTTGGCTCCCATGGCATGGGAGGGGTGAGAGCCCCTCCGAGATTGGATCTATCTCTCTGTTTCTGCGTTCTCAGATCCTTCCCCTTCACCATTTCTTTTATATCTGGAGATCCGTAACTCCGATTGGGGTGAATCTTTCGCCCAGATTTTTCTCATAAAATTAGCTTTCTTGCGGCAAAAGAAGAGCGTCAACTGTCTTATAGGTGGCCCACGAGAGTGCCAGGCGCGCCCAGGGGGGGTGGGCGCGCCCCCCTGTCTAGTGGCCACCTCGGACACTGTTTCGCGTTGATTCTTCCTCCTGAAAATCCCAAATATTCCAAAATAATTCTCCGTCCGTTTTTATCCCGTTTGGATTCCGTTTGATATTTGGTTTCTGCGAAACATAAAACATGCAACAAACAGGAACTAGCACTGGGCACTTGATCAATATGTTAGTCCTAAAAATAGTATAAAAAGTTGCCTAAAGTATATGAAAGTTGAAGAATATTGGCATGGAACAATCAAAAATTATATATACGACAGAGACGTATCAGTTTCCGATGAGAAAATGTCTCCATGTCTTCAATGCATGCACTACGGCTGCTAACTCCAAATCATGTGTAGCATAATTCAACTCATGGGGTTTAAGCTGTCGTGAGGCATATGAAACAACTCTTCCCTCCTGCATAAGCACTGCTCCAAGTCCTCGACGAGAAGCGTCGCAATATACTTCATAATCCTTGTGCTAATCTGCCAGAATCAACACCGGTGATGTAACCAAACGTTTCTTCAACTCCTGGAAACTAGCCTCACATTCCTTAGTCCATTTGAATTTGGTGTCTTTCTTCAACAACTCCATCATGGATTTTGCAATCTTCGAGAAATTCTCCATGAACCTCCCGTAGTATCCTGCGAGTCCAAGAAAACTCCGGATCTCTCCAACTGACATGGGTGCTTCCCAATTTGTCACAGTGACAACTTTGGTGGGTCTACTGCTATTCCTTCTCCGGATATAACATGTCCGAGGAATCCAATTTCCTTCAACCAAAACTCACACTTGCTAAACTTGGTATATAACTGGTGTTCTCTGAGCTTCCCAAGTACCAAACGCCAATGCTCCTTATGCTCCTCTTCATTCTTCGAATAGACCAGAATATTATCAATGAACACCATGACGAACTTATCCAGAAACTCCATAAACACCTTATTCATCCTGTTCATAAAATAGGCAGGTGCGTTAGTCAGACCAAATGACATAACGGTATACGCATATAGCCCGTACCTTGTGGTAAAAGCTGTCTTAGGTATATCCTGCTCTCGAATCTTCAGCTGGTGGTATCCTGATCGTAGATTGATCTTGGAAAATACTTTAGCTCCTTGCAACTGGTCAAACAAATCATTGATCATCGGCAGTGGGTACTTGTTCTTGATTGTCACTTCATTCAACCCTCGATAATCAACAATCATCCTCAACGATCCATCCTTCTTCTCCACTAGAAGCACTGGTGACCCCCAAGGTGACGAACTTGGGCAAATATAGCCTTTATCCAGTAACTCCTTAATCTACTTCTTAATTTCCTCCAAATCCTTTGCGGGCATCCTGTACGGTCTACTTGATATTGGCCCTGCGCCTGGCAAAAGCTCAATGAAAAACTCAATGTCTCAATCCGGTGGCATGCCTGGAAACTCTTTTGGAAATACGTCACGGAAATCCTTCACCACTGGTACTTCCTCCTGTACAACTCCTGATAAGGAATTCACTTGAGTCCTCTTCGGCACATGCTGGGATACATACTTGATCCTTCTTCCTTCTAGGGTGGTGAGCAAAATTGACTTACTCGCGCATTCAATGTTCCATCCATACTTTGATAACCAATCCATGCCTAATATCACATCCAGTCCTTGTGACTCCAATACTATTAGATCCGAGGGAAACACATAGTTACCAATCCTTAAAGGTAACCGATCACACCATAGACTAGCCATATACTCTACTCCTGGTGAGGTTACTAACATGGGTGACCTAAGGACTTGGCTTGGCAGTTTATATTTATCCACAAATCCCCTTGATATTTATGAATGCGATGCACCAGTATCAAAAAGAACGATTGCAGTAAATGACTCAACCAAAAACTTGCCTATTACTGCATCTGGCTGTGCTTCAACCTTGTCCACGTTAACGTGGTTCACCTGTCCCCTATTGAAAGGGTTAGTCTTCTTCCCGGAGCTTCCATTGCCATTTCCGTTCTTAGCTTCCGAACATTCATTGGCACAATGTCTAGTCTTCTGGCACTTGTAGCAAGTAGTGTGGCTCAGATCCTTCTTAGCTGGTGTAGCTGGGTTGGAACAATTCTGTCCGTTCCTTCCTCCATTACCATTCCCATTCTTGGGGCCACTATTGTCGTGGAATTAACACATCAGATGTCCTCATGGAAGGACTTAGTCGCAGAGCCATCGCAACGGGTTAGCTTGAAGGGGTTAAACTGGACAAGGGACACGGGAGTTTACACTAGTTCGGCCCCTTCGATGAAGGTAAAAGCCTACGTCTAGTTGTGATGGGATTGATTGGATTTCGATGACCAGGGAGCAAACACGCTTGCCTGAATCTCGAGTTGTTGTTTCTTGTCCCTGAACCGCCGCCGGGTCATCCCTTTATATACATAGGTTGATGCCCAGCCGGTCTACTGAGTCCCAAGGCCGACTCATACAAGTGTCCGGCTCGGTCTCTCCTTTCCTAGCTTACATTACAAGTTACATAACCATGGCGGTTTACTACTACGGGCCTTAGTCCGCCCTCGGGCTCTGGGCCTCAAAGCTTCATTAGTAAAACGCCATCTTCTGAATCTTCACGGGCTTCAATGTAGTCGAAGGTGAACCGGGCCCTCCTGGCCGGTTTACACCTAGTAATTATATCCCCAACATTAGGCCCCAGATTGATTTGAACCTGTTCATGTCAATCTTCAATACTTTAAAGAAACCTTGTGCACTTCTTCTTATATTCTCGTAAACCGCCATGTTGTCTTCTCCTATAAACCTTGTTAAACCGCCGTGACGTCATCCTCTGGATACATCAACGGCCCATCATGACATCATCTCTGTATAAAAAGATTAAAAGGATTCCCCTCATTAAGGGCATCCCGAAAATCGAGTCGACAGGCGCGCCCTCTTGGCCGCTTCAGGCTCCTCGATTCTTTCGCCTGCCCTTTATCCTTTTCTCCTTATAAATAAAGCCCGAAGGTCCTTTTCTTTCTTCTCCTTCTGTGCCTTCTTCTTCCTCGCGACGCCCAAGCTCTGAAGCTCCGCCGCCGCTCTCGACCCTTGAGAACTGCATCAACAAAGGCCACTGCATCAACCTAAAACGAACCAGAGTTTGCGACATCCCTCCGCAGTAGATCTGAACTGGTAAGTTTTCTCTTTCCCGCATCTTTAGATCTGTGCTAGGGTTCACGAGTTCATCTGTAAGTTCTCCGTTTTTCCTTCTCAGTTCTTCGTTTTTCCTTCTGCCGTGGTTGCTTTGATCCAACAGTAGCGTAGATCTCGTGCGGTAGTTACGCCGCATCCATTTTTAGTACTAGTAGATCTTCCTTTCTTCTGTAGAGCGCACGACCTTCTTTGTTCTGCTTAACGCCATTATAAGTCGCAGTAATTTTTCTTTACAGTAGCGTGGTAGATCCAAATAAATTTCATCATTGTGTGGAACCTGTTTCTATCAACACTTAGCAAATTTTCATCTCTGTCTCCTCCACCAAAGGGCGGTTTAAACTTTTAGCAGTTGGTAATCCGCCACCTATCATTAGCCCTCGCTTTAAACCGTCATTTTGATCCAAATATCAATTTCCGGTTTATCTCACACATATGCCTTGATCAAACTTTCCAGTTTAACACCAACTAATACTTCTTGAACCGTAAACCGGCCTTTATTTTACCTTTATAGTTTGCTGTTCAAGATGACCAAGCAATTCACCACTTGCAACTGGGTTCCGTCCCGGATTACAGAAACACAGATCAATGGATATGTAGTGACTGGCGCTTTAGCATCAAAAAATGTCCTTCACTGGCAAGTTCATGGCCCTGAGTGCCCTCCTGAACCGCAGGATGGCGAAGTTATTGTTTTTATGCAGCACTTAGACCGGGGTTTCAGCCCTCCCGGATCAAAAAAATTCCGGGATGTCCTTGCTTGCTTTCAACTCCATCCGCAAGACATTGGCCCAAATTCTGTATCAAATATATGCAGCTTTCAAGTATTTTGTGAAGTTTACCTTCAAGAGGAACCATCTGTTGAGCTCTTCCGGGACTTTTTCCACCTAAACCACCGAACCGAGTTTTCTAATGGCCCTAACACAGAACTTGGCGGGGTATCAATCCATAAGAGGAAGGAAGTTAATTTCCCACATGCATCACACCATAGTCATCCCAAAGACTGGAACCAAACTTGGTTTTACTGTCAGAACACAGCCCCTGCTGACGAGAACCCCTTGCCGGGTTACCGCCCTCATCGGCTTAGCAATGGCCACCCGTTACCTAAACAATTAAGCTAGAGAGAGGCAAACTTATGCTCCTCAACTCGCCAAGCTCTGGGCTCTCATGGCCAATGGTTTAACCGGCATTGATCTTGTTCGCTGCTGGGTTAAATGGCACATCCTACCCTTAAGTCGCCGCTCTGGATTAATGCATGAGTATACCAGCAAATCCAACGATCCTCAATGGTTTACTGAGATAGAGGTGACTGATGACGAAGTCACCGAAACAGTAAAGAAGATGTTAGACGAACCCATCGCCATATGCAGTCAAACTGGGCTGGCTCCTTTTTACGCCGCCAACAAACCGCCAGCAGTAAGTTTTTAACCTTGTACTTTCTTGATCCGCCTCCACTTTGACATTTGTTCTAATAATCCTTTTGCTTTAATCTTTTCAGCCCAACAGCTCCTTTTGTAAGAAGAAAACTTCAGAAAAAACAGCTAGAGCTCCTCGTGCCAAGAGTAAAGCTATCAAGAAATCAACCAAGAAGAAGACCGACGAAGCTGCTGATCCGCCCGAAGATGCTGAAGATTCGGATCAAGAGGTAGAACTTGACTCCCTTGGCTCCTTTTTCATACATCTTATTAACAATGACTATCATCAGGATGATGCGGAGGTCAGCCGTGCGGACCATGTTGAGGTAATCTCTCTTTCCTCCGGTTCAGATCTTGTGTCGGTTCAAAGATTTCGCTGTGCAATTCGGAAAGTGAAACGCTCTCACCCTCTTTCTTATTTGGATCCAAAATTTTCTTTAAAGAAACAACAACCTGAAGGGCACCGCACAACCCGACACAGTGGCCAGCCGCTCACCTCTTCTGGTTTACTGGATACACCAACCCGGAAGCGTCGTCCAGAGGTTACTTGATCTCCAAAAAAACATTATCCTTTGAAGGGTTTCTTCTGATACCCACTTAATCCGTCTGATCCAAATTACCAGGCGTCTTCCAATTCATCTGGCGGTTCATCAACTACTCAGCTACCTCCCCTCAAGACCGTCACTGGGTAAGTGCATTATTTTTCAGTTTTGTCTCTTCATGCATCGGTTTATCATACTAATCTTTATTTTGACGTTGTAGTGCCAAGGCCCGATTGAGCAGGAAACCCAAGACCAGCGGCCCCTCTGATGATGTTGAACCGGAGAAGGCCCCAGACGACGCTGGTGAAAATCCTGATATTGTCATGGATGACACTGCCCCGCAAGACCCACCTACCAATGCCAATCCGCCGGAAGCTGACCCGGAAACACATGTTGAAATATCAAGTCCACTTACCACGCCTTCAAGCCCAGTTGCTGATCCGGTGAGGTCGACTACTGATCCACCAAACCCTGCAACCAAACCGCCAAGCCCTGCTGCCAATCCGCAAAGCCGAACCAAAGACAACGTCAATCCGCCGAGCCCAGCCAAAGATGATGATGACGTTGTTGTCACTGGTACTGCTTATACCGCCCCAGGCAATCCAGTTGCTTTATCAAAGCACACTGCTAAGGACGAATTTGCTGCTATGGGCAAGGGGAAGGGGAAGACCGATTTGTCAGACTATGTTGACCTTTCTGCTCACGATCTTCATTCCGGATTCCTGAACCAGCTTTACACCAGCCGAGATTATGAGGCCGGTTTGGTGAATCTGATGAAGGAACGTATGAGGTAATCTTCCAAACACCATCTTATTTCTATACATTCACTATATTGTTGCCCCCAAGAGCCGGTTTATCTTTTAAAGGTAAACCGGGTCTTTAAAGATGAAGAACACTTTGACTTCGTAGTCCCCAAGGGTCGGTTTGTCTTTTGAAGAAGAACCGGGACTTTTATATTCCATACTGTATCTTGTTGGCTTTCCTTGCGTATTTTTTGGATCAAACACACATTAGCCCCCAAGTGCCAAGATTAAAACTTGTATTGACCCTTGGGACTTTAAACAATTAGTAGTGAAGAAGCAATCCACATTAGCCCCCAAGTGCCAAGTGTATAACTGGTTATATGCTTGGGACTTTGACAATATTTACATGCTCTTCCTCTGTCTGTAACAGGCTGATATAAATCGCCAAGGCTCTCAAATCGCCGATCTTCAAGAGAACTTCAAGACCCAACAAACAGAAACGTCCAAGGCAAAAGATGAACTGAAAACCACTTTGGCAGCCATGGAGCAACTCAAAGAAGGGTTCAAGATGGAGCGTGCCAACTGGGAGACGGAGAAAAATGCATTGCTGAAGCAAGCGGAAGACGCCGAATCAGCTCCTAAACCGGTGGCGGAAGAGCTAACTGGGTTGAAGCAGCAAGTGAACGCAATGACTTCTGCAGTGTTTGGTAAGTAGTTTTGACAAACTTCTTGAATGACCATGTTGGTAATTTGCCGGTTTAACATGAAATTCTTAAACCGTTGTAGGTAGCCGCATTGCTCATCTGGGCTCTGATATGCGAATGAGGCTGAAGGCAGCGTACACTCTGATTGAACAACTATATACCGGTGCCCAACGGGTTATCTGTGCAGCTTCATACAACAATCCGGCCCCCACTTTGATCAAGGATACTCTAGCAAAGTTATCCGTAACGCCGGCACAGATAGAAGAGATGAATCGATCTGCTTCCAGGGCCGGCGCTTTGTTGGCACTTACCTGAGCCAAAGAATGGATAGCTGACCTTGATCCGGTGGATATTGCCAAGGGCTTCCCCAGTGAACAAGAGAACGGGGCAGAGTTTGACAACGAAGCCCTCAAAGTTGTGACAAGGGAGATGCGTCCTTTGGCGAGTCAACTGGCAGAAGAAGCTAAGTTGATGGTTCACCGGTCCTTCTATGATGCCAATAACAAACTGGTTGACATTGTCATACCGAAAGTGCAAAATCTTATTCCCCCAATCCGTAAGCACACTTACGCCCCTGATGTTGATCCGGCTGAACTTATAAGTGAAGAGGCTGTCTTTCAGGCTTTAACCCGGATTGACTGGACCACCACTGACTTCCAGCTACTGGATGAAGAAGAGGAGGCTGAACCGACGCCAGATGATCCATGTACATCATGTCAACATGGTGATGAATCCTGATCCGGCAATCTGATTGATGTGTTATGGACTTTGATCTGTGGAAAGAAACAAGTCCATTTTTTGGGCCTTGAAGCGCCTTGTAATAGGCCACTGAAAATACTTTGATCTGCTGCCATCGTGCACTAAGATATACTTTGTTTGATCTGCCGTAACAATTTCAGCAATGGCTTATATATCTTTATAATATCATGCAATCCCTATGTTTGCATAAAAAGATCTGTCAGGGCGGTTTACCGCTGGACGGGTCATAATGCCCAAGATAAAGCCTGGTTAATAACCAAAGCGGAATAAATATGAAATAACTCATACCTGTGATATGGAAGCACTTGATAAGGGTGGAAGCCCAAATTTGTGAGCTGTCAAGACCCTTACCCTATAATGATAGGATGAATAAGTCATACCGGGTTATAATGAACACCAGATGATCATACTGGTGACATATAGTCAAAGCCAGGCCGGGTTAACAAACACCGGTTTGATGAGATGGTCTGACCACTTATAGCTGAAAGCCAGGCCGGGTTAACAAACACCGGTTTGATGAGATGGTCTGACCACTTATAGCTGAAAGCCAAGCCGGGTTAACAAACACTGGGTTAACATTATGACTGAAAAGCCACACCGGTTCAAAGGACACCGGTTTACGATAAATTCATCAAAAAGGTGAAAACTTAGCAAGAAAAGCAAACAAGAAACCATGTAGTCAAGGCTTTTCAAGGGCGGCTAGGCCCAAATTCGAGGCTTTTCATGGGTTGCCAGGCCACTGAGTTAAACCATTTTGCAAAGCCTTTTAAGATGGGCCTCCAGCTAACCAATCGTCGTTTTAACTTTGCCAAGTTCAGGGTCTGTATAAGATTGACTTATCAAACGTTCGCCGGGTTGTGCCAGGATTACCTGGATAGGAGTGGCTTACTTGATGAAGGCAGGTTAACCCAGGGTTTTAGGTGAATACACCAGGCTTCCAAGCCGTGGGTCGATACCCAATTACAAGGGTCCTTTCAAACTCTTTGTGGCTTTTTCACAAAAGAGACCCCAAGTAACTTTTTGAGCTGTGCTCAATGGGTGCCTATGTTTGAGCTATGTATAACATCTAGACTCTCTTTGGCCCCTTGGGTGTGAAGCTCCCAAGCTGTATTGTGGCATGATAGCCGGTTTAATGGACAAGGTGAGTCATTGCTTTGAGAGCAGAAGCCCCCTTGTAACCAAGAAATATTGGAAGAACGTCAGAGTCCCTACTTGTAGCAAGGATGCCGGTTTATTATATTGATCATAATATATACATTGTCATAATATGTACATAGGGAAAGCCTATGGCTCAGGTGTAATAAGACCGAAGGAGAGCTATGTTCCATGGCCGCCGGGTCTCCTCCTCAGAACTGCGTGAGTCTTCTCGAACATCAATGAGGTAGTAAGATCCGTTGTGCAGATTTTTGCTGACCACAAAGGGTCCTTCCCAAGGTGGGGATAACTTGTGCATATCGGTCTGATCCTGGATGAGCCGAAGCACTAAGTCGCCTTCTTGAAAGGTTCATGTTTTAACCCGGTGGCAGTGATAACGCCGCAGGTCTTGTTGATAAACCGCCGACCGAGCCAAAGCCATGTCCCGTTTCTCATCTAACAGGTCCAACGCCTCTTGAGGCGCTTGCTCATTGTCCGCTTCAACATAATTGGCAACCTGGGGCGAGTCATGACGAATATCACTTGGGAGGACCGCCTCAGCCCCGTAAACCATGAAGAAAGGTGTATAACCCGTGGATCGGTTTGGGGTGGTGTTTATACTCCATAACACAGATGGTAACTCTTCCACCCAACAACCCGGCATCCGCTGCAAAGGAACCATAAGCCTGGGCTTAATACCCTTCAAGATCTCTTGATTCGCCCTCTCGGCTTGACCATTGGACTGAGGATGACCCACGGATGCTACATCAAGCCAGATGTGCTCTCGTTGGCAGAACTCCTCCATCTCACCTTTAGAAAGGTTGGTGCCATTATCTGTGATGATGTTGTGTGGAAACCCAAAACGGAAAATGATCTTTTTGAGAAATTGAACCGCCGTGGCTGCATCACACTTACTGACAGGCTCCTCTTCAACCCATTTAGTGAACTTGTCAACCACCACCAACAGGTGGGTCTTCTTATCCTAGGAACGCTTAAAAGGTCCCACCATATCAAGCCCCCAAGTGGCAAACGGCCAGGTGATAGGAATCATCCGTAGCTCCTGAGCCGGAACATGAGCTCGACATGAAAATTTCTGACAAGCGTCACACTGCTTTACCAGGTCCTCCACATCAGCATGAGCTGTCAACCAATAGAACCCATGACAAAAAGCTTTAGCCACGAGGGTTTTGAACCGGCATGGTGACCACAGTCCCCTTCATGGATTTCACGTAGAATCTCTTGTCCTTCTTCAGGGGAAATACAATGTTGAAAAATGCCTGAAACACTGCAACAGTGTAACTTGCCATTGTGAATAACCATGGACTTGGACCGCTGGATTATCTGTCTAGCAAAAACCTCATCATCTGGTAACTCGCCCCGATTTAAATACGCCAAATATGGAACCGTCCAATCTAGAGTAGTATGTAAAGCAGCCACCAACTGGGCCTCCGGATCAGGAATAGCTAAATCCTCCTCGGTAGGTAACTTAACAGATGGGTTATGCAAGATATCTAAAAAGGTATTGGGTGGTACCGGTTTACGCTGAGATCCCAGCCGGCTTAATGCATCTGCTGCCTCGTTTTTGCGCCGGTTAATGTGCTCATCCTGATAACCCTTAAAGTGACCTGCCACAATATCCACCTCGCATATGTAAGCCGCCATTAGTGGATCCTTAGAATCCCAAGTACCAGAAACTTGCTGAGCCACCAGATCAGAATCTCCAAAACAGCGAACCCGGCTTAAGTTCATATCCTTAGCCACCCGGAGACCATGGAGTAAGGCCTCGTACTCAGCTGCATTGTTAGTACAAGGAAACATTAAGCGGAGAACATAACAAATTTTATCACCTCGAGGGGAAGTAAGAACAACTCCAGCCCCCGAGCCCTCCAATTGCCTGGATCCATCAAAGTGAATGGTCCAATATGTATTATCCGGTTTGTCCTCTGGTGCCTGTAACTCGGTCCAATCATTGATGAAGTCAACAAGTGCCTATGACTTGATTGATGTCTGAGGCATATACTTCAATCCGTATGGGCCAAGCTCAATTGCCCACTTTGCAACCCGGCCAGTCGCCTCCCTGTTCTGAATTATATCGCCCAAAGGGGCTGAACTGACCACTGTAATGGGATGGCCTTGAAAGTACTGTTAGAGCTTCCGACTTGCCATAAAAACCCCATAAACTAGCTTCTGCCAATGCGGATACCGTTGCTTTGACTCGATAAGTACTTCACTGATGTAGTAAACCGGCCGCTAAACCGGGTACTCCTTACCAGCCTCTCTGCGCTCCACCACAATTGCCACACTGACAGCACGGGCATTAGCAACCACGTACAATAACATGGGATCTTTGTCAACCAGAGCAGCAAGAACCGCGGTTCAACCAACTGCCACTTTAAGTCCTCAAACGCCGCATCAGCTGCATCACTCCAAACGAAATCGTCTGTTTTTTTCAACATCTGATATAGAGGAATTGCTTTCTCTCCCAAACGGCTAATAAACTGGCTAAGGGCTGCAATTCGACCCGCTAGGTGCTGAACATCATTGATACACTTCGGTTTAGCCAAAGATGTAATCGCTCTGATTTTTTCAGGATTAGCCTCAGTGCCTCTGTTGGACACCAGAAAGCCTAAGAGCTTGCCTACCGGAATACCTACAATACACTTGTCCGGATTAAGCATCATTTTGTAAACCCGGATTGTCAAACGTTTCCTTGAGGTCATCTATCAAGGTTTCCTTCTTCCTGGATTTTACCACAATGTCATCCACATAGGCATGAACATTACGCCCAATCTGCATGTGAAGACAATTTTGCACACAACACTGATAAGTTGCCTGTGCACTCTTGAGCCCAAAGGGCATAGAAACATACTAGAAGGCTCCAAAGGGAGTGATGAAGGCTGTCTTCTCCTGGTCCTTAACTGCCATTTTAATCTGATGATAACCTGAATAAGCATCCAAGAAACTCAGGCGCTCACAACCTGCCGTCGCATCAATAATCTGATCAATACGCGGGAGAGCAAAAGGATCTGCCGGACAAGCCTTGTTCAAACCTGTGTAGTCCACACACATACGCGAAGTGCCGTTTTTCTTAAGTACGAGCACCAGATTAGCCAACCGCTCGGGGTGAAACACTTCGATGATAAACCCAGCAGCCAACAGCCGGGCTACCTCTTCGCCAATGGCCTTGCATCTTTCCTCATTAAACCGCCGAAGAAATTGCTTGACCGGTTTAAACTTGGGATCAATATTGAGAGTGTGCTCAGCGAGTTCCCTCGGTACACCTAGCATGTCAGAAGGCTTCCATGCAAAAATGTCCCGGTTCTCACGGATGAACTCGATGAGCGCACTTTCCTATTTCGGATCCAGATCGGTGCTGATGCTAAACTGTTTGGATGAATCACCAGGAACAAAGTCAACAAGTTTAGTCTCATTAGCCAGTTTGAACTTCAGGGTCGGGTCATGTTTAGTGGTGGGCTTCTTCAAAGGAGTCATGTCTGCCGGATCAACATTGTCCTTATAAAACTTCAGCTCCTCCGTAGCACAAACCGACTTAGCGTAAGCCGCATCACCTTCCTCACAATCCAAAGCGATCTTTCGACTTCCATGTACTGTTATATTTCCCTTGTGACCCGACATTTTGAGCTGTAAATAGATATAGCAGGGCCTCGCCATGAATTTTGTGTAAGCCGGCCGTCCAAACAGTGCGTGTTACGGGCTCTGGATTTTTACCACTTCAAAGGTCAACTTTTCAGACCTGGAATCATGCTCGTCTCCAAACACAACCTCCAAAGAGATCTTGCCAACAGGATATGCCGATTTACCTGGTACTACACCATGAAATACAGTGTTGGACGGTTTAAGACTTTTGTTTGTCAACCCCATATGACAAAAAGTCTCATAGTACAGGACGTTGACACTGCTCCCTCCATCCATCAGGACTTTGCTAAACTTGTAACCTCCCACCTGAGGTGCTACTACCAAAGCCAGTTGACCCGGATTGTCAACCCGGGGCGGATGATCCTCTCTGCTCCACACAATGGGCTGCTCAGACCACCTTAAGTAACATGGCACTGCCGGTTCAACAGCATTAACTGCCCTTTTGTGAAACTTCTGATCTCTCTTACACAGGCTAGTAGTGAACACATGATACTGCCCACCATTCAACTGCTTGGGGTGACTTTGATACCCTGATTGCTGTTGATTCCCTTGATTATTCTGTTGGCCATTACCACCTTGGTTATGCTGGTTGCCCTGATTATTCTCAAATCCAGAGCTTGAACCGCCGCCACCATGAAAACCTGGAGCTGAACCGCCCGATGGACCCTGATCATACCGGAAAACATTGGAATTCTTGAACTCCTTCATGATATAACAATCTTTCCACAGATGCATGGAAGGGGCCTCCTTGGTCCCATGCTTTGGGCAGGGATGGTTCATCAAACGTTCCAGACTCATCCCTCCACCGCGCTAGGGTGGTTTACCTTTATGACGCTGCATATTGGTGTTAGCCACAAGATCTGAATTATCTGCCTTGCGCTTACCATTATTCCCATGGCCTCCTTGGTTGTGATGCTGTCCCTTTGCACCACCGTTCTTCTTTCCCTTCTCCGGCTTCTCATCATCAGAATCGGGATCCTTGGTATTATCAGAATTGGCATACTTCACCAAAGCTGCCATAAGGGTTCCCACGTCATTGCAGTGGCGCTTGAGCCATCCCAAATTCATCTTCAGTGACTTAAACCGGCAATTATGCTCTAGCATTATGATCGCTTGCCCGACGTTAATCCGGTCGGACAAATGCAATACTTCTGAACCCAGCGTACCCAATGAGTTGTTGACTCATTCTCCCCTTGACACAAGCATCTAGATCCACAGTGGACATGGGCTGTTTGCAGGTGTCTTTTAAATTGGCTATAAACCAGGCCTTCAACTGATCCCATGACTCAATGGAGTTAGCTGGTAAATTTTTCAACCAAGTACGGGCCGTCCCTTCCAACATCACCGTGAAGTACTTTGCACAGGCCGCTTCATCCATATCTAGCATCTCCATTGCCATCTCATAACTCTCGACCCATGCCTCAGGCGGCTGATCCGCCGTGTAATTAGGCACTTTACGTGGACCCTTGAAATCCTTGGGCAGACGCACATTACGGAGAGTCGGAATAAGAGATGGCACTCCCCATGAACTGAAGGCAAGCCCGGTGCCTCGGTCTACTGACATCGCTGGCTGAACCGTGGCGGGTTGATGACGACCCAAAGCGGCCTCCCTTCATGCTCTGCCATTATCCACCACATCTTGAGCATTACGACGCCGCGCACTGCTAGACACTTCCGGTTCATCCATGTTCCTGCTATAGCTTGAGCTCGGACGAGGGGTTGAATGAATTCTATCCCGGCTATAGGAATAAGCCTGCTGCTGCACCATGGTGGTTTGAAGAAGGTCCCTCGCCCGTCGCGTTTCAATCGCCGCTAGTGACTCGCCCTCTATCAGAATGGCTGCCAGGCGAGATGCTGCGGCAATCATGTTATCCAGAGGACTTGAGAAGTGACCCGGCGGTGTGGTCACGTATTGCGGCGGGTCATCCGTTCGTCGGGGTGGTTCCGTTATCCGCAGTTGATCCGGAGCTGCCCTAGGCGCATTAGTCTGGTTTGCAGCTGCCGGATTGCTCGGCCCAACGCCTGGTGTTTGAAAGAGGTTCAGTCCTTCGTAGACCGATGGCAGACGAGATCGTTACTTCCTTCGCATTACATCATATGATGCGGTCCGATCCAGCATGAGCCGGTAATTCTGCGCCTGTATCTGTTGTGACTGGGCATCCAAAGCGGCCCGTTCTTCAGCCATCCTAGCATCCTCAATTGCCAGGTCCTCCTTAGTCTATGTTATCTGGTCCTTCAGCTTCGCAATGTCCGCATTGTGCTGATCCTGCGTCTCCGGGGTGACTGCCGTGCTTAACAAGGCCGCCCAGGCATCCATCAAACTGGAGAGGACTTGAGCCGGTCGGCGCGCCAGGGGTCCCGCCGCGGCTGCTGATCCGGTATTCATTGCCGCTATAGATGAAGACTGCAAAGTGGGCTGTGTTCCGGCCATGTACATAGTAACCCGACTTGGCGGTTCAAAGCGGTTCAAAGGGACTCGGTCTCGCCAGTGGATGACTCGCCGTCGGAATAAACAGCCGTCTCGCCTTCAGACACCGGTTCAGATCCAATCCCATGGACACATCCTACGAACGCACGCTTCACGGTAGGCTTAACCTGGGCTGGACTCGCACGCTGAGCCGTCTCGACGAGGTCGGTGCAGATGTCCGGCTCCGGGCCTAGTTCGCCGATCTTGCCGATGAAGACATGAATTCCGCCAAAGGGGACTCGGTATCCGTACTCGATTGAACCAGCCTCGGGGCCCCATCCTTCATCGTCGATGTAGAGCTTGCCGCGACGACTCTTGGTCATCCGGCCGACCATGTATCCCTTGAGTCCTTCAGAGCTGCCCTTCAAGAATTCGAAACCATCTTGTGATAGCCCCACGGTGGGCGCCAACTGTCATGGAATTAACACGTCAGATGTCCTCATGGAAGGACTTAGTCGCAGAGCCATCGCAACGGGTTAGCTTGAAGGGGTTAAACCGGACAAGGTACACGGAGTTTATACTAGTTCGGTCCCTTCGATGAAGGTAAAAGCCTACGTCTAGTTGTGATGGGATTGATTGGATTTCGATGACCAGGGAGCAAACACGCTTGCCTGAATCTCGATTTGTTGTTTCTTGTCCCTGAACCGCCGCCGGGTCGTCCCTTTATATACATAGGTTGACGCCCGGCCGGTCTACTGAGTCCCGAGGCCGACTCATACAAATGTCCGTCTCGGTCTCTCCTTTCCTAACTTACATTACAAGTTACATAACCATGGCGGTTTACTACTATGGGCCTTAATCCTCCCTCGGGCTCTGGGCCTCAAAGCTTCATTAGTAAAACGCCATCTTCTGAATCTTCATGGGCTTCAATGTAGTCGAAGGTGAACTGGGCCCTCCTGGCCGGTTTACACCTAGTAATTATATCCCCAACAACTATGGTTGTGCGAACATCCTCCATTGTGATTGTGACCTCCACGGTTATGCTAAAACGCCCCCCCCCCCCCGAGTTCGGGGTAAAACGAGGCTTTTGCTGAGCTCCAGAATTGTACTTCCCCTGTCCATACTTCCTCTTACGGTTATCAATCTGCTGCTGCTTCCCTTCAATCATGCGAGCTCTATCTACCAACTCCTGGTAGTTGTTGAAGGTTGCCACCATCAACTGCATGCTCAGCTCATCATTCAGTCCTTCCAGAAACTTCTCCTGCATAGCTGCATCCGTTGCGACGTCATCTGGGGCATAATGGGCTAACTTACTGAAATCATCCACATACTGGGAAACTGTACGTCCTCCTTGGCGCAAGTTGCAAAACTCATGCTTCTTAATGGCCATAGCTCCTGCTGAAACATGGGCAGTACGGAAAGCTTGCTGAAACTGGTCCCATGTAACAGTGTAGATGGGGTAAGTGGCTGTGAAATTATCCCACCATGATGCTGCGGGTCCATCAAGACGATGCGCGGCAAACCACACTCTATCCTCATCTGTGCATCCTGTAGTGGTCAACTCCCTTCCAATCTTGCGGAGGCAATCATCTGCAACTATCGGCTCGGTGCTACTAGAGAACACCGGCGGATTGAGCCTCAAGAAACGGGCTAAGTGATCAATAGGTGGTGGTGGTGGTGGTGGGTTGTTGTTGTTCCCCTGATTCTGATTCTGGACTAGTATCTGCATCAATGCATTCTGCTGCTGGATCAACTGAGTGAGCTCCGGTGGGAAAGCAAATCCATTGTTGCGTCTTGGAGGCATCTGAGGTTTTAGAAAGGGTGCGATATAGAATAGAATGAGGTCTAGAGAGATAAACACTACCCATATGCACATGAGACAAACACAAGCATGTCACTTCAATCAGTCCAAACAAGGGCATAAAACGGTCTAACTATCGTTACAAAAGTGCTCGGACTATAGTATATACATGGGGAAATACTACTACTGATATGGTGGTCGACTAGAAAATTTGATCGGTCGAAGATTCCATGATATCTGCTCCAGCTTCATCAACAAAGTCATCATCACTATCATCAGGGTCCGAGTCGGTGTCGTCGATGATGATGTAGTTCTCCGGGCAAGTGGAATCGCCGTCATCTCCTCTTGGCGCGGGGTCTCCCATGAATACTCTGATCTTCTTTATCAGGTCGTCATTCTTCTCCAATAATGTTACGATTTCCTCCTCATATCCATCGCGTGTGGACTTGAGTTCTTCCTCCAGCTCCGTGATCCTGGTCATTGCCTTCTTCAGATCTATCATGCCTACACACATCTGGTTCTCCTGGCGATGAATGTGCTGGTTTAACTCCTGGATGAAAGCTGCAATAGATTTGTCCTTCCTGGTGCTGATCATCTCCCATTGCTCATCTCGACGCCCACAAATCTGGTAGATAGTATTCTTGAGATCCTTGTGGTAAACTTCTCCAATGCATCCCATGGTGATGTGGGCTGCCATGCTCTTTCCTAGACTCCAGGTTGGTGCATCAAAATAAAACTCTATGGGCTCAGTGACTGGCATGAATGTCCTTCCTGGAACTTGAACTTGAATCATCCAACGCTCCTCTTCTGGTAAAGTGGCGATGTAGGTCCCTGTGAAGCTTGGTACTCCGATGTTCAGGTATCTAGTGACTTCCTTCAAGTGGCGTCCAAAAGGTGTATCTTCATCTAGTTGCGTGAACTTGTTCCTTGCAGAGTAGTGATCTAGGGCTTTAGCTTAGTGGTCGTGTCCTATAGTCAGCGTGTGCTCTGATACCATCTTGTAGCGACCAGACCTCAAGCAGTCTGATCTCTGTGCATCAGTGTCATCCCTGGATCTGTAATGCTGACACGCACAGTACTTGAAGGATTTATAATAGAGTAGCAATCACACACTTATTGTCACACCCTGATTTTCATGCCAAAACACTTGAGCTAATAAATCATGATAAAGTGTGGTTTGACAAAAACTTTTGCATCAATTGGCTTTTATTTGGAGTTGGTTTTCTCTCTTTGTTTTTCAAGTGCTCTTTAAAGTCAACACAACTCCACCTTCTATACTTCATCTCCTTGCCCCAAACTCCTGCCCAATGATCATGCCATGTGTATAGAGCAATATATTATTTTCTTACAAAAATAATTTGGCCAAATAGTATTTTCAAAAATTAGTTTTCCAAAACCCCATGAATTGAGGTTTGCACTGCAAGTACTTGATTTGATGTACGAAAAATATTTCAAAGAGTATATTTGAAACCTATTAGATATAGGACTTCCATAAACCACAAAAATATAATTTTAAAAGTTATTTTCTTATTTTATTTAAAAGATTTTTCTTAAGGCCAGAAATGGTATTTAATAGGGAAAAATTATTTTATTGTTTCAAAAATATTTGGCAAAATTCTTGGAAGCTCATTAGACATATATTGTGCATATATGTGAGTTTTAACACATGGTCATGATCAAAATATTGGACAAAACCTCCCAAAACCATTTCTACCCATTTCAAGGATTTGAAATATTTCTATAGGAAATATTTCCATAAAAATCCAAGGAAAATTCAGCAAGTCAAAAATGCATATTGTGATCACCTTGAAAAGCCTCATGTCAATTAAAGTCATTTTGGTTCACCAAAATGCCCCAAAACCCTCTCTGGCCAGAATCAAATTTGAACAACTTTGTACTACCAACTTTCTCTCCTTGACCCCAACTTTTGTGAGCATGTTCACATGACCAAATGAGGCCACTACACCAAGTGGTTCATCAAGGGGAAGTGATTTGCTCAACTAGATCTACACAAGTTCATTTCTGCTAATTTCTAGGGTTTACAAAAGTTGCATTGGCAACTTTGCCCAAATAAGCTCCAAATTGGTGGGAGGCCCTAATTATATGTGCCATTTCACCCTGTGGAGTCTCATGCCAAATGGAGTTCATTTGCTTACCCAAATTTGCATCAAACACCTTCTGGTCATTGTAAAAAGTCACAGGTTTCACCCCCTACACTAATCTCCTTGACTCCACATTTTTACCACAGCTGAACCTGATCACCAGCAACCTCCAGTAGCTCCACCTCTTCCAAAGCTCAATGATTGTGGGGTAAAAACCCCCATTTACCTCTCTGGACAGCCCTTTTCTCTCTCTCTCCCCCTCAACCTCTCTCCTCTCCTAGTGGTTCACCAGGGCATCCAAGGTCACCTCCCCTTTGTTTACTCACCCCACAAAGCCTCAGACATTAGTGGACACGCCCCTGGCACATAAAAAATGCCATGGCATGCAGAGCTCGCACTCTGGAGCATGCTACAGTGCTCTCGGCACTGTAGCACGCCCATTCCAAGGCATCCCGTCTACCTTGGGCGCCGGAATCGTGTCCCCCGAGGCCGCCTTGGCGTCCACGACACGCAACACTATCGGCCCCTTCCTCCCTCGCCCTCCTTATCCCTCCATGAGCTCACCGAGCACGTCCATGGACGCTGCCCATGGTGCACCGGTGCCCCCTATATAGAGCCTTCCCCCAAGCTCTTCCTCTCCTCTTCTGGACCCCCATCACTCCCGTGAACCTCTCGGACATGCCCAATCTCCCCCTTGTGGCCTCTTCCCACCTCCATGACCGGAGTGCTACCGTCGTGCCCTCAGGCGTAGCCGAGCCATTGTTGCTTTCCCGCTCCCACTGACCCATCCAGAGGACTCCTACGACCCCAAGAAGCCTCTCCCGCACACTAGGACCTCCTCCCCGTGCCTGCCTTGCCGTGCCCATCCTCGCCGTCACTAGTCTACGCCATGGCCGACGCTCCGCCCAAGTCTAGCGCTCCCCGCGTCCAGCGCAACCACCTCTGGGCGCGGTGTGGAATGGGGCATCCGCCCAGACCACCGGCCTGGCGCCGGGCGCAGCGGAGCGGCCGGAATCGTCGCCGGCGCGCTCGCTATCTGTCCCCTACCTCTGCCCGTCGGGAGGAAGAAGGAGGAGGCGGGAGGAGAGAGAGAGTTGGTGCGGGACCTGCAGGTCAGCGACGTCGGCAGCAGGCCCCGCCCGTTTAAGTGGAGACGGCTTCCGTCGTTGCTGTCTCCCTCGCGTGAAGGTGTATACACGTGAACCCGTCTTCGACGCGGCCCTACTTAGCCGCGTGGCCGTGCAGCTGGGCCGGCCTAGTGCGCTGTGGTTCTATGCTGCGCCCGGTGCATGGTATAGGTATAACCCCCACTTCCTTTGTCTTTTTCTTTTTCCAGAAACTTGTAAAATATCCCAAATATTCATATTACCTCTAAATTTGATGATTAAAATTTCTAGTGACTCTATAAATCATGCTCTACCTCTTAGAGGAGCTTGCGCATTTTTCCAGAGAACTTTCCTTCACACTTATTTAGTAAATCCAATTTTCTTAATTCTGTGACAAACTTTAGAAAATCACAAAGAGCTCAAAATTGATCCAAATGCCATGATTCAAATTCCTAGATGCTTCTAAGTTCATAACTTAGTTTATGAACATTTTTCTTAATACTTTCTATACCCCACAAAATAATGAGCCATTTCTTCATATTTGTCAACCTTGCCAATTCATAGGAAAATCATTTGAACTCCAAATCCAGTAAAACCAACTCCGAGAAGCTTCTAAAATCATGCTTTGTTAAATGGGTGCCTTTGCTCATTTTTCAATATAATGTTTCTGTGCAGTTCATGCAAATCCATAAACCCCTTGATTCCATCATATCGAAATGTTTAGAAATATCCATTGATCCACTTCCACTGAAATCACCTTGGTAATTCCTCATATGACCAGAGGTATTCTAGAAAAGTCCAACTCACATTTTAGAGCACTTTTATTTTTTTGCCTTGTCGTGTTGCTTACTATGGTTGTTTTCGACGATAGTTGACGAAGTAGACGAAATGCTCGGAGTTGGACCAGAGATATTTGAAGACCTCGAAGAGTTTGTTAAAATAGGCAAGCAGCCCTTTGACCAAGTCTATGAAACCCTTTTTATGCATGTCATATAGCACTTTTATTGCTTGCATCGGAGACATGATACTGTGGTGACCACATGGAGTGGTTTGCCACCGTTACTTCCTCGTTGATACTTGCATTATGCATGACCCTACCTTCTTATGAGGGTTATGCTGATGGGGGTAGATAGGATGCTAAAGTAGATGCTATGCAAAAAGGGATGGGTATATGCATGATGAAGGAGACAAAGTGTTTTCAAAGGACTTTTCGAAAACCCCATCGGATGCCACTTATGCCTGAGGGAGATGATGAGATGGGTAACCACTTGATGACGAAGTGGTGTACCGAGGCAAGTGTGTGTTGTTTTCGAAAACGGATTAGATTTAAGATTTGTCGACTGTCCCAATCTTACATGCGCAACCACTCTACCCTTGTATGGGAAAGGGCATTATTGATTACCTAGGCTGATACTAGCTTGGAACCTGCATTACTAGTGATGGGGGAGAGTTGGTGCTCTCTCTCGGGACGGGGTCGTGCCAGGTAGGGAGGCCATGATTGTTTTTACACGGCACTGGATACACCATTGCGTCCCCTCTCGGATGTTACGATGTCGAGTGAGTCTCGTATGATGTACATCGTGAGGATACGGAACAACGAGTGGACTCCTTGTGAGTGTTGTCGAGGGAAAGGTAGTGATCGGGTGCTTACCCCGGGTACTTGAAGTATCGCTGGTCGTGGATGACACGGAAGTTCCCCGGATCTTGTGGGTAAAGTGTGCAACCTCTGCAGAGTGTAAAACTATTCGAATAGCCGTGTCCACGGTCAAGGACAGTTGGACGGTGCTGCTTAAACTACGTCCAGAGCTTCACAAACCAGTGTGAGTGTTAATATCTGTAACCTGTCAAAGGGAGAACTAATTGGGGGAGAACTACTTGGGTCAAGTAAAAGGACTTGACATGATTGAGTTGGGTTGGTGCCCACTCCATTTATGTTAATATCTGTAACCTGTCCTCATGGTTACTTGAATTCTCCTGATGCATGTCTTACAAGTTGTTGAACATGTCATTGCATGCAAAACTAGCTTTCTGCAACTACCTACTTAGTGCTATATCTTTGCATTATTGTGCCTTGTTCAAATCATGGGTTGCTTGCGAGTACATTCAAAGTACTCATTGGCTTGCCACTGATTATTTAATTGACCAGGCATGGAAGAACCGAAGTTCAAAGAAGAGTTCTTTGGAGACGAACATGCGAACTAGGACGTTTCCCAATCAGAATGCCTATAGGGTTAAGGCAGATGGCATGGGTTCTACTTATCGACGAAGATTTCCGCTGCTTGTGTTTCATTTGATGTTCAGCCCTTAAGGCTTTATCAATGTAAGACTTGACCATAATGGTCATAATTTATGTAAGACGGTATGTATGGATGTAAGACTCTTGTTATTCAGCTTCTGTGTGTTCAGTGAGCATTGATCTCTGGGATCACTGTACAGGTACATTCGGTGATCTCGACTTATGAGTCGGGGTCCCCACACTTATTACATCAAATGTCTCAAAAGAGAACTTACTACAATAAATATGGCTTAAGGCCATTTAAAAACGATAACAGCGGAAGGCTTGGAAGATAAAGCGAGTCCATCAACTCCAACGACACCACTGAGTGAAAGATCACAACCTAAGGCATCTTACTTGTCGTCTGAAAAGTCTGCAACATGAACGTTGCAGCCCGAAAACAGGTCAGCACATGGAATATGCTGGCAATGTAACACACAAAGAGTAATGAACAAAATAATGCTATCACTACATGCATATATGGCTGGTGGTAAGCTCTATGGTTACAGGTTTTGCATAAAGCCAATTTTTCCCTACAACAAAGGAATAAATTTTATTTAACTATCATGGTGGTTGTTAATCATTGAGAAGGTAATCCCCCTCTCAATCCCAATTAAGCATCATCATTAAACCCAACAAATTAAATTAAGAGTGATGAGATCCAGAGGATAATC
The DNA here is from genome assembly GCA_963921465.1 of Triticum timopheevii. NCBI lineage: Eukaryota > Viridiplantae > Streptophyta > Magnoliopsida > Poales > Poaceae > Triticum > Triticum timopheevii. The sequence goes on along the minus strand of OY997272.1, from coordinate 380,228,904 downwards.
CAAGAAACTAGATACTCAAAACTAGAGGACTAGTTTGTACACTCTGCAGAGGTTTGCGCACTTTCCCCACAAGACTCGATCTCCTCCGTTGGATTTTTTGCACTACAAGGTGTTTGAGAAACGGGTGACCGAGACACAGCCTTTCAGAAGCATTAACTCTTTACTCTGGGTAGACAGTACCAACCTACATCCCCTACATCTGCTAGTCTACCACTTAAAGAGGTCACGCAACATACTCAACTATGTTAGAGCCCATAATAGCATGCGACTGCACACGGAAGTTTCTAGCATGAAAAATCTTATGATCCCTTTGAGCCTGGGTGGCAGTCCATAGGAGAATCACACGGTTCCCCGGGATTTCCAAAAAAATACAGGCAACACCGGGTTCCCCACGTGCCTCAATCCACCCAGATGTGTATTAAAGTAGCCACCTTAAGTTAACTATTAAGTAACAAAGCTCACATATGTCATGGATACACTCACCCAATCCACGTCTACTAGCATAGCATAGCAATATAAGCAAAGAAGAAGTAACTCCCAAAGGTTTGATAATAAACAGGACAATAGGTACTACCTCATCTACTTCCCAAAACCCACATATTAAACAGATCCTAACCATGCAATTGTTTGAGGATTGATCTAATGCAATAAAACTGGGTAGTAAAGAGGTATGATCAAAGTGTTACTTGCCTTGCTGATGATCCGTGAAACCTAGAGACTCGTAGTAGCCCGGTGCGCACTCCGGGTACTCTATCGCAAACAAACAAGCATACAATAAGCACTCAACTAGAAGCACGGGTAAAACTCAAATAAGAGATCTAACCAGGAAGTTCAACTTAAGAACTCCAGTTTGCAAAAAGGATCAAATCAAATGAAACAATGAGACTCAAACTGCGAAAGAAACAAACTTCGTTTACTAATCTGGACTTAAGTCAAATTTTACAGTAGCTAAAACTTGTTTGAGTTGGTTAAATAGAAAGAGGGTTTCGAGACGAACTCTAGGTGCTTGAATCGCTTGATTCCGACAAACGAGCGAAAAGATAAACTAAAATGAAAATCAGGGCAGAAATTGCGATCGAAAATAATCACAGAAAAACCCTGGAAAAAGAAAAACTGGCGAACATGCTAACGAAGAACGTTCGCTGTCTTTGGCTAAACGGTGAAAATCGTTCGTTAAAACGAATGAACGAACGGGCGTTCGCTAAATAACTAAACCAAAAAAATGAAACCGATCTATTAAAAAAAATAAACCGGGGTTTCTAAAAAAACCCAACGGTTTTCTTACGAAAACCACGGCGGCGGCGGCGGCTACCTCCGGCGGGTCCAGCTAGGTCCGACGAGGTCGGCGAGGGGCTCCGGCAGGGTGGGGCAGCGGCGGCGCGGCGAGGCGAGGCGGCGGCGGCGGCTGGTTAGGGTTAGGGTTTGGGGCAGCGTGGGCTGGGGCGGCTCGGGGCGGCGCTTTATAAGAGGCCGGCTGGGCGGAGTGGGTTTGTTTTAATAAAAAAAATCTGCGCAGAAAAACAAATAAAAGAAATACTTAACGGACTCCAAAATTCCTGAAATAAAATTTCCTCGTCCTCTAAAAATATAGCGGACAAAGTGAACATTTATTTGGGCTTATAATGCAATTTTGAAAAACACATATTTTCCTAATTCAAATAAAATAGCGATAAAACTCTGAATAAAATCTTATCTGATTTTAATATTGAATCTCCAATATTTATTTATTTTGGGAAAGTCATTTTATTCCCTCTCTTTTATTTTTATAAAAGAAATATACGAAGAGAAAATAATTAAAATCAATTGATCCTCTTTTCAAAAATTTGAGAAAACTCAAATATGAAAATAACGAAATCCCCAACTCTCTCCGTGGGTCCTTGAGTGGCGTATAACTTCTAGGATCAAGCCAAAATCCAATAAAATATGATTTGTAATGATGATCTAATGTATAACATTCCAAATTAAAAATTTGGGATGTTACAAATACTTTACCCTCGAAAACTGTTGCGATCCCTATACTTGTGGGTTATCAAGACTATTTCCTGGCGCCCGTTGCCGGGGAGCATAGCTCTATTCTTTGAGTCACTTGGGATCTATATCTTCTGGTCACTATGAGGAACTTGAAAGATGAAAGAACTAAGATTTATCCCTCAACTACAAGGGGAGGTAAGGAACTGCCATCTAGCTCTGCACTAGATTCTCCTTCTGTTATGAGTAAGCTTGCGACACCTAAACCTGCTTCTACTATTAATTCTGATATGTCACATATTATTGATGATGCAACTTCTACTATGCATGATACTTATGATGAAACTACTCCTATGCTTGATAGTACTATGCCATTAGGTGAATATATTGATGAACAACTTGCTAGAGTTAGAGAGAATGAAATTCTTGAAACTGATATTACTGAAGATAGTGATGATGAAGGTTCTCCCCCTAAATATGAATTACCTGTTGTTCCTGAGGGTTATGTTATGGATGAAGAAACTGCTAGGGATTTTCTTGCTTGCAATGATAGATCTGATCTTAAGAGGTTATTAGCCAAACTGAAACAGAAAACTTTGAATGCTAGAATGAAATATGACCCTGCTTTTGCTACTTCACCTATCTTTGTTACTGATAGGGATTATGAATTCTCTGTCGATCCTTTACTTTGGTTGAATCTGATCCTTTTTATGGCTATGAATCTGAAACTGTTGTGGCACATCTTACTAAGTTAAATGATATAGCTACCCTGTTCACTAATGATGAGAAATCTTGCTACTACTATACCCTTAAGATATTTCCATTCTCATTAAAGGGTGATGCTAAAACTTGGTTTAATTCTCTTGGTCCTGGTTGTGTGCGTAGTCCCCGGGATATGATTTATTACTTCTCCGCTAAATATTTCCCTGCTCATAAGAAACAAGTTGCCTTGAGGGAAATACATAATTATGTGCAAAGTGAAGAAGAGAGTCTCCCACAAGCTTGGGGGAGGATTCTCCCGTTACTTAATTCTTTGCCTGATCACCCTCTTAACAAAAATGAAATACTTGATATCTTTTATAGTGGACTAACTGATTGGACGCTTGAGTGATTATATGGCTAGAGTTAAAGGTGAACTTAAACTCAATATTAAATATGCTTATATGGTTACCACTCAAGCAGAACAAGTACTTAAAGCTCAAAGTGATTTGCTCGATGAATTAAATAATAAACATGATTTTTCTGTTAGAGTGGCTACTAGAACGGGTAAAATGACTTAGGAACCTTTGTATCCTGAAGGCCACCCTAAGAGAATTGAGCAAGATTCTCAGAGAAATAATGTATATGCACCTAGTCCTTCTAAAAGGAAGAAAAAGAAAAATGATAGGACTTTGCATGCTTCTAGTGAAACTATTGTAGACACACCTGAGAATCCCAATGATATTTCTATATCTGATACTGAAACACAATCTGGTGATGAACATGAACCTAGTGATAATGTGCATGTTGATGCTCAACCTAGCAATAATAATGATGTAGTGATTAAACCTGCTGTTGATCTTGATAATCCACAATCAAAGAATCAACGTTATGATAAGAGATATTTTGTTGCTAGGAAGCACGGTAAAGAAAGAGAACCATGGGTTCAAAAACCCATGCCTTTTCCTCCTAAGCCATCCAAGAAAAAGGATGATGAGGATTTTGAGCGCTTTGCTGAAATGATTAGATCTATCTTCTTACGTATGCGTTTAACTGATATGCTTAAAGTAAATCCTTATGCTAAGTACATGAAGGATATTATTACAAATAAAAGAAAGATACCGGAAGCTAAAATTTCCACCATGCTTGCTAATACTTTTAAAGGTGGAATACCTAAGAAACTTGGAGACCCAGCAGTACCAACTATACCCTGCTCCATTAAAAGAACCTATGTTAAAACTACTTTATGTGATCTTGGAGCCGGTGTTAGTGTCATGTCGCTCTCTTTATATCGTAGACTTCAATTGAATAAGTTGACACCTACTAAAATATCTTTGCAAATGGCTGATAAGTCAACTGCTATACCTGTCGGTATTTGTGAGGATGTGCCTGTTGTGGTTGCAAATGTCACTATCTTAACGAACTTTGTTATTCTTGATATTCCCGAGGACGATAGTATGTCGATTATCCTTGGTAGACCCTTTTTGAATACTGCAGGGGCTGTTATTGATTGCAACAAAGGCATTGCCACTTTTCATATTAATGGTAATGAGCATATGGTATACTTTCCAAGGAAACAACCTCAAGTTCACAGTATTAATTCTATTGGAAAAATTCCAACTATCATTATTGGAGGTTTTGAATTTCCTCTTCCTACTATCAAGAACATATATGATATTCTTATTATTGGGGATGTGCATATCCCCGTTGAGGTAACCTAGTGTTATTCGAAATTTCTCCAGTTTCATGCATTCGGAATGAGTTTGTTAACAAGACTTGATCAACCTTGTTAGTGGATTCCTTTTGATGAGAATGAGATGGATGAAGTTAGAAGGCACAACCTTCTGTACCCTCCTTTTACTTTCTGTTATTTAGATTAAATAAAGTAAAAATAGTATTTTCTGTCTATTTTCTGAATTATCCTTACCCCAAAAATAAAAGTTCTCCAAATGCCCTGCAAATTTAGTATGATTTTTCTGGAATATTTGAGAATATTTGGCACTGAGAACACAGCAGGGGGAGCTGGCACCTGGCCACGAGGGTCCAGGGCGCGCCCACCCCTATAAGGCGTGCCCCCCTGCCTTGTGGGCCCACGGTGGCGCCCTCCACTTATTCCTGCACCCACACACTTCTTCTTCCTCCCAAAAAAATCACCATCCAGCTCAAGCACGAGTTCTAGCTCATTTTGCTGCAATTTTCGATCTCCTTGCTCAAAGCTCCATTCACAAAACTGCTTTGGGGGATTGTTCTTTGGTATGTGACTCCTCCAATGGTCCAATTAGTTTTTGTTCTAGTGCTTTATTCATTGCAAATTTTTGCTGCCTAGGTGACCCTGTTCTTGAGCTTTCATGTCAAATTTATATGGTCCCAAGCAATTATAATGCATGATATAGTCTCTAGGCACTTGTGGGAGTAGTTCCTATCAATTATATTGAGTTTGGTTCACTTTAATTTTGATTTACTAAAAATTTCAGAAATTTTCAGAAAGAGATGAAGAGATTTTTCTTGAGGGGATCTTCTAGTCAAGGCTCTAAGGATAAGAAAGCTAAGGAGAATGAAAATCCCAAGTACAATCTCCCTCGTGGGGCGGAAGTTCGGCCGTGTGAATGGCCTAGTGATGATTTCTTGAGAGCAGCCGAGATTTATGATGATTTTTATTCGTTGGTTGATAATGTGGGCTCACCGACTTCCTCCATGACCAGGCCAAACAGTATCTCTTACTCACCAATACTTTCGTGAAAAATTTCTATTTTTATCCTAAGAAATCACCTCCTTCAGTAGAGTTTCATTTATATGATGTGGCTAGGGAGATGTCACTATGTGAATTTTGAACAGTTTGCAAGATACCTTTCAGGGGCAGCTTAGAGGAACCACATCGTAATGATGTGGATGGATTTATTGGTACTATTACTGTAGGGGAAACGAGGAAGGTTTCCATTGCAAGAATTACTAGCATACATTTTCCTGTTTTACGCTACTCAGCAATATTTGCTAGTCGATGCTTAATTGGTCGCGGAAACTATGGAAACCTTAGTGTTTCTGATATTATTATTTTGTTCCATGCTTTATTTCGAGATAACTCTGTTAGTATGGGCGCTATTATTGCTAAACGATTAAGTCTGAACTGTACAAAGGGCCCCATCTTTCGAAGTATCTATGCTTCACGCCTTGCTAAACATTTTAGGATACCTATTAGGCATTTTGAGAAAGAGGAAAAATGATGATGAGATGCTTTTGTATAATTTGAGATTTCATAAGAAACACAGTGAGACTATTATCTTGCCTGCACCCTCTTTGTTTGATTTAACTGCAGGCCCTTACGTCATCTTGCCGGAGGCCTTCTATGCGCTCCGTGGCCAGACATCAGCTCCAGAGCCTGATCCGGAACCACCACTTGACCCTTATCGACCATCATCTTATCAGTGGGATCCGGAGGAGATCGCCAGCCAGTGGCAATATGATGACACTCCTCAGTACACTAGAGAGAGTAGCCGCGATCCATGGGCATAGTCCAACTTAGGACACAAGCCTAAGCTTGGGGGAGTACGTATTTCTCACCGACATTACATTCATGTTCACACACTCATTCTAGTTGTCAGTGCTCATACTTTTTCATTGTACTATCCATGTTAGTTTAATTTCTTTTTCTAGCTTTCTTCTTGTGTGTTCGATAAACCTTAAGAAAAAAAATTAGTTAGATTATTTTCCATGCTGTATTAGTAGTAATTAAAAGAAAACCAAAAAGATTTCTCGTTCTTCTTTTGCTTGTTGGGAGTTTTCCCGTGTAAATAGTTTTATTTCTTTTCTTTCCTTTGGGGGTCGAGAGGAGAAGACCATAATGAAAATGTTGAGTGGCTCTTATATGCATTATTGTAGATTTAACCAAGAGCCCATATTACCTTGTCTTCTCCCTTGAATTGAATACTTGCAGATTCCAGCTTAGTCCAATGCACGTGCACTATTATTATTATCCACACCGTTGGGTCGTGCAAGTGAAAGGCAATAATGACAATATATGACGGACTGATTGAGAAGAGAGAAGCTGGCATGAACTCGACCTCTCTTGTTTTTTTTAAATATGATTAGTTCATCGTTCCTGATTCAGCCTATTATGAATAAACATGTTTGCAATGACAATTAGATATTATAGTTGCTTATGCCATGTTTAATTAGCTAGAAGCTTATAATGGTTTACCTTGCGTGCCAACATGCTATTAAAATGGTTGTGATGTGGTATGATAGGGTGGTATCCTCCTTTGAATGATTTGAGTGACTTGACTTGGCACATGTTCATGCATGTAGTTGAAACAAAATCAACATAGCCTTTACGATATTTATGTTCATGGTGGATTATATCCTACTCATGCTTGCACTCGGTGTTGATTAATTTTAATGCATGTTCATGACTGTTGTCGCTCTCTCAGTTGGTCGCTTCCCAGTCTCTTGCTAGCCTTCACCTGTACTAAGCGGGAATACTTCTTGTGCATCCAAACTCCATAAACCCCAAAGTTATTCCATATGAGTCCACCATACCTTCCTATATGCGGTATCTACCTACCGTTCCAAGTAAATTTGTATGTGCCAAACTCCAAACCTTCAAATGAAATTCTGTTTTGTATGCTCGAACAGCTCATGTATCAACTAGGGCTGTCTGCATCTTCCATGTTAGGCGGGTTATTTTCAAGAGGAGTGAAATCCGCTCCTCATTCATGAGAAAATGGTTGGTCACCGGGATGCCCAGTCCCATGCTCAAATCAAATCAAAATAATTGCAAACAAAACTCCCCCAGGATTGTTGTTAGTTGGAGGCACCCATTGTTTCGGGCAAGCCATGGGTTGATGCTTGTTGGTGGTGGGGGGTATAAACTTTACCATTCTATTTGGGAACCGCCTATAATGTGTGTAGCATGGAAGATATCAAGATCTCTTAGTTGTTATGTTGACAGTGACAGTATACCGCTCAAAATGATATTCATCTCTATTTTAAAATCGAGCTCTGGCACCTCTACAAATCCCTGCTTCCCTCTGCGAAGGGCCTATCTATTTACTTTTATGTTGAGTCATCACCCTCTTATTAAAAAGCACCCGCTGGAGAGCACCGCTGTCATTTGTATGCATTACTATTAGTTTATATTTGGTATGACTATGACTGGATCTCTTTTACCATGAATTACAATGTTTGTTCAGTCCTTGATCTTTAAAGGTGCTCTGCATTTTTTTGTGGTCTCAGAAAGGGCTAGCGAGATACCATCTTGTTATATCATATTATGATTGTTTTGAGAAAGTGTTGTCATCTGAGATTTATTATTATTGCTCGCTAGTTGATTATGCCATTGATATGAGTAAACATGAGACCTAATTGTTATTGTGAATATGGTTAGTTCATAATCTTTGCTGAAAACTTGAATGTTGGCTTTACATATTTGCAACAACAAGAGCAAACAGACTTTGTAAAAGTTTTTCTTTATCACTTTCAGTTTGTCAACTGAATTGCTTGAGGACAAGCAAAGGTTTAAGCTTGAGGGAGTTGATACGTCTCTGTCATATCTACTTTTACAAAAACATTTGCCCTTGTTTTGGACTCTAACTTGCATGATTTGAATGGAACTAACCTGGACTGACGCTGTTTTCAACAGAACTGCCATGGTGTTATTTTTGTGTAGAAATAAAAGTTCTCGGAATGACTTGAAAATCCACGGAGCAACTTCTCAGAATTATAAAAAATACTGGCGAAAGAATCAACATCAGGGGGCCCACACCCTGTCCACGAGGGTGGGGGGCGCGCCCCCTCCCCTAGGGCATGCCCCCTGCCTCGTGGGCCCCCCTGGACGTCCACCGACCTCAACTCCAACTTCATATATTTGCTTTCGCGGAGAAAAAAATTAGAGAGAAAGTTTCATCGCATTTTATGATACGAAGCTGCCGCCAGGCCCTAATCTCTCTTGGGACGGCTGATCTGGAATCCGTTCGGGGCACCGGAGAGGGGGATTTGTCACCATCGTCATCATCAACCATGCTCCATCACCAATTTCATGATGCTCACCACCGTGGGTGAGTAATGTCATCGTAGGCTTGCTGGACGGTAATGGGTTGGATGAGATTTACCATGTAATCAAGTTTGTTTTCTTAGGGTTTGATCCCTAGTATTCACTATGTTCTAAGATTGATGTTGCTATGACTTTGCTATTCTTAATGCTTGTTACTAGGGCCCAAGTGCCATGATTTCAGATCTGAGCCTATTATGTTTTCATGAATATATGTGAGTTCTTGATCCTATCTTGCAAGTCTATAGTCACCTATTATGTGTTATGATCCGACAACCCCGAAGTGACAATAATCGGGATACTTCTCGGTGATGACCGTAATTTGAGGAGTTCATGTATTCACTAAGTGCTAATGCTTTGGTTCGGTACTCTATTAAAAGGAGGCCTTAATATCCCTTAGTTTCCATTAGGACCCCGCTGCCACGGGAGGGTAGGACAAATGATATCATGCAAGTTCTTTTCCATAAGCACGTATGACTATATTCGGAATACAAGCCTACATTACATTGATGAATTGGAGCTAGTTCTGTGTCACACTATGTTATAACTATTACATGAGGAATCGCATCCGACATAATTATCCATCACTAATCCAATGCCTACGAGCTTTTCACATATTGTGTTTTGCTTATTTACTTTACTATTGTTACTATTACAATTACTACAAAACTGCTACCATTAGTTTTGCTACTGTTACCGTTACTTCCATACTACTTTGGTACCAAATACTTTGCTACAGATACTAAGTTATCCAGGTGTGGTTGAATTGACAAGTCAACTGCTAATACTTGAGAATATTCTTTGGCTCCCCTTGTGTTGAATCAATAAATTTGGGTTGAATACTCTACCCTTGAAAACTGTTGTGATCCCTTATACTTGTGGGTTATCAATGTTTATTATTCATGCTAGAATTGTATTAACCGGAAACTTGATACATGTGGGGATACATAGACACAACAAAGTGTCCCTAGTAAGCCTCTACTAGACTAACTCGTTAATCAAAGATGGTTAAGTTTCCTAACCATAGACATGTGTTGTCATTTGATGAACGGGATCACATCATTAGGAGAATGATGTGATGGATAAGACCCATCCGTTAGCTTAGCATAATGATCTTAAGTTTTATTTCTATTGCTTTCTTCATGACTTATACATATTCCTTTGACTATGAGATTATGCAACTCCCGGATACGAGAGAAATACCTTGTGTGCTATCAAACGTCACAACGTAACTAGGTGATTATAAAGATGCTCTACAGGTATCTCCGAAGGTGTTTGTTGGGTTGGCATAGATCGAGATTAGGATTTTTCACTCTGAGTATCGGAGAGGTATCTCTGGGCCCTCGGTAATGCACATCACAATAAGCCTTGTAAGCAATGTGACTAATAAGTTAGTTGCGGGATGATGTATTAAAGAATGAGTAAAGAGACTTGCCGGTAAGGAGATTGAACTATGTATGAAGATACCGACAATCGAATCTCAGGCAAGTAACATACCGATGACAAAGGGAAAACATATGTTGTCATAAGGTTCGACCAATAAAGATCTTCGTAGAATATGTGAGATCCAATATGAGCATCTAGGTTCCTCTATTGGTTATTGACCGGAGAGGATTCTCGGACATGTCTACATAGTTCTCGAAGCTGTAGGGTCTGCACGCTTAATGTTCGATGACGATTTGTATTATATGAGTTATGTGATTTGGTGACCGAATGTTGTTCGGAGTCCCGGATGAGATCACAGACATGATGAGGAGCCTCGAAATGGTCGAGATGTAAATAATCATATATAGGATGATGATATTCGGACACCAGAAGTGTTCCGGGTGTATCGGGTACATATCTGGTCACCGGAAGGGGTTCCGGGCACCCCCCGACAATGATATGGGCCTATTGGGCGAAGAGGGGAAACGCAGCAGCCAACGTGGGCCACTGCGCCCCCATGTAGGACGAATAGGAAGGGGAAGGAAATGGAGGAAGAGAGAAAGTAATGGGAGGGATTCGGCCTCCCCCTTCCTTCTCTCCCCCTCCTCCTTCCTTCTCCCTCCGAAAAACATGGTAGGGGGGGCGAATTCGACTAGGCCCCCAAGTAGGATTCCTCCTACTTGGGGTGCCCTAGGGCTGTTTCCCTCCCCCTCCCACCTATATATACGTGGGGAGGGGGCGCCTAGAACATAGATAAAACATTGTTAGCCGTGTGCGGTGCCCCCCTCCACAGTTTATGCCTCTGGTCATATTATCACGCCCAATATGTGAACCTATCCAAAAGGAACTCGAAGGTCCCACCAAGGATAGACCCGCATATTGAAACGCTTTTGCAAGGTGGATATCATTACATCAACATTACATAATAGATGGGGATACTTACATAAGGCATACAATGCCACACAAATATAACATCAACTTACATAAGAGAACCATCCGTCTACGGATGAAACACAAACAGAAACTCAAACGACATCCACCCTGCTAGCCCAGGCTGCCGACCTAGAACCTATCCCCTGATTGAATAAGAAGCAGAAGAAGAACTCCAAAACAAGTAACATCGCTCTCGCGTCATGATCATCGCATAACCTGTACCTGCAATTGTTGTTGTAGTAATCTGTGAGCCACGAGGACTCAGCAATCCCATTACCATGGGTATCAAGACTAGCAAAGCTTAAAGGGAAAGGAAGGGGTAAAGTGGTGAGGTTGCAGCAGCGACTAAGCATATATGGTGGCTAACCAACGCAAATAAGAGCGAGAAGAGAGCAAGCGGAACGGTCATGAAGCTAGCAATGATCAAGAGGTGATCCTGAACTCCTACTTACGCCAAACATAACCCAAAACCGTGTTCACCTCCGGGACTCCGCCAAGAAGAGACCATCACGGCTACACACACAGTTGATGCGTTTTAATTCAGATCTGGTGTCAAGTTATCTACAACCGGACATTAACAAATTCCCATCTGCCACATAACCGCGGGCACGGCTCTCGAAAGTTTATACTCTGCAGGGGTGTCCCAACTTAGCCCATGATAAGCTCTCGCGATCAACGAAGGATATTCCTTCTCCCAGGAAGACCCGATCAGTCTCGGAATCCCGGTTTACAAGACATTTCGACAATGGTAAAACAAGACCAGCAAAGCTGCCCGATGTGCCAACAAATCCCGATAGGAGCTGCACATATCTCGTTCTCAGGGCACACCAGATGAGCCAGACGTCGGGTTGGCATAGACCCTGGTTGCCCAGGGGGCGCCGGACATCACTCAGGTTGGACCAACACTCGGAGGAGCACTGGCCCGGGGGGGGGGGGGGGGGTAAAATAAAGATGACCCTCGGGCTCCGGAAACCCAAGGGAAAAAGGGCTAGGTGAGGCAAATGGAAAAACCAAGGTTGGGCCTTGCTGGAGGAGTTTTATTCAAAGCAAACTATCAAGGGGGTCCCATAAATCACCCAACCGCGTAAGGAACGCAAAATCCGGGAACATAACACCGGTATGACGGAAATAGGGCGGCAAGAGTGGAACAAAACATGAGGCATAAGGCCGAGTCTTCCACCCTTCACCAATATGTAGATGCATTAATTAAATAAGAGATATTGTGATATCCCAACATAATCCTGTCCACCATGGAGCAATCTTCAACTTCACCTGCAACTAACAACGCTATAAGAGGGGCTGAGCAAAGAGGTAACATAGCCAAGCAATGGTTTGCTAGGAAGGGTGAAAAGGATAGAGGCTGACATGCAATTTGGGAGGCTTGAAGAACAAGTGATAGGTAGCGCAACAAAGTGATAGAATGAAGCAACTAGCATAGCAATGATAGTAGTGAGATCTAGGGTAGCGGTCATCTTGCCTGAAATCCCGCAAGGAAGAAGAACGAGTCCATGAAGAAGATGAACGGATGAAGCCGAACCAAGCGTAGACGAACGAATCCTCACGATTGCAACGAAACGGGAACTATCGAGAAGAAGCACACAACATGGTAAACACACCACACATAGACAAGACATGATGCACAACCAAGCATGATGCATGACAAAGCTAGATGAGGCTACTCATGGCAAGAGAGGATGCAAACAAGAACAACACATCAAAGCAAGTTTAAATGAGGCCGGAAACAACATATAACAATTCTGGTAAGTCCTCATATGCAAATTTAGAAATTGGTCCAGAACTGAATAAACATTAAGTTGAAATTCTTAAACATCAAGTTAAAGAGCACTAAGAGGATCTACACGAAATTCTAGTCAAGTTACATATAAAGTTCATTTAGTTCGGAGCTACGGCCTAGAAGATATGAGCAAAACGAGTTAAACATGGCATTGATGCAAAATGCACTCAAACATCAAGCAAACACTCTCAAAACAAAGATGCAACATGATAATATGAAACTACATTCAATTCTAAGCAAGTTTCATATAGAGCACACTCAAAACGGAGCAACGGTTCAACACATACACTCTATACAAGTTTAAAGGACAAGCTGTCCAAAACAGCAACTAGGCATCTAGCAAGCATCAAATCAACATGCTACATTACCACAACATGAAAACAAAATGCATGGACATGATGTACAGGTAAAGCACAACAAAACATGAACACTGAGCTCACTCCAGAAATCACTAGAACATGCTCAAAAACACATGGCAAGATTGCAAATACTAAGAGTTTCAGGCTTAGCAGAAATAACATCAGGTTCCAATGTTTAGATCTATCAAACAACATGTTACAGAAACTTATCATGGCAAACAAATGCATGGCAGAAATCTACTAATTGCATAGAACAAAAGTCCCTTACTGACCATGAGCCAAAAAGGAACAGAAGATATGATGGCACCCATGTAAACATGGCAAGTGATATGATAGATTCATACATGGCAGGAACAACAATAAGTAGGCATGTTAGTGAGCTTGTACCACTCACCACAGAGCAATACATGGCATGGAAAGGCAACCACCAGTAAGAAGGCATGTTTTTGAAGCTAAACATAGCAAGGGCAAGTTCAATGGGTGCTTGGATCACTAACAACAATCATGGCAACATTGAACTTAATGTTAACAGGCTGACAGCAACATTATTTAGCAGCTTGAGAGCAAGATTACAACAAGCTACAGCAGGCTATAAATGCAACCAGGGGCATGAGTAGATATAGCATGACATGTATAACAAAACATCCTTAGTGAACATCCTTAATGCAAGCAGGTTTACATAGCAACACAATATAACAGATTCAGCCTAGCAAAATAGTAACAGAAAGTACCCTACTTCACGAGTTCGATGCACTCACTACAAGACTCACAAAAATACATGGATTGCAGCACTGTAAAGATGGCATGGCATACTTCGAAACACATGTAGGACTCAAGTTCATAGGATGCACACACAAAATGCAACAAAAATGACAAATTATGAAGTTATAACAGTTTCAGCAGGTTAACATCATATAGCACTTTTGCAACGATGATTAGGGCATCAAGATGGGCTCAAAGAAACATGACACAATGGAATGAAATGAAGAGCATCTCACAACAAACATTTTGATATATTACACGCACAAAACGAAGCAGTATGCAGCAAGTTATGATGCAATGATCAGGAGCTAAAAATATGCAAATATTCGGGGACTGTGGAATTTTTGGGGTCAACCTTAGGTCTGACCGGGTCCAGATCGGGGAGCGGGAATGGACGACGAGGATCACCGGAGAGGTGGGGGGCCGGCGAGGGGGGCGCTGGATCCGGCCTTCCCGCGGCCGGATCTGGCCGGGCGGCGCGGTGGTGGGAGCCGACGAGCTCCGGGCGGAGGTGCCACGTGGCGGCGCGCCACTGGATGGGAGTGGTGGCGGGGAAGCGTCCGGTCCGTGACGGACATGTCCGGTGGCGCGGAGGGAGGAAGGAGCTAGGGTTAGGGGATTCATCCACGAAAAATGGAGGGGGAGGACCTTTTTATAGATTCTGGGAGCTAGGAGAGTCCAAATGAGGTGCGGTTTTCGGCCACGCGATCGTGATCGAACGACCGAGAGCATGGAGGGGTTTGGATGTGTTCTTGGGCCACTTTGAAGGGGTGTTGGGCTGCACACAAAAGAGGCCTTACAGTTCCCCAGTTAACCGTTGGGGTATCAAACGGACCCCAAACAGCACGAAACTTGACAGGCGGTGTACCGGTGGTATACCAAGGCCGCTTTGCAAACCCCGGTCCATTCGGAGAATGTTTAACACCCGCTCACAATAGGAGACAAAAGGGGAACGCCGGAGGACATAGGAGTGTCGGATTGCAAAATGGACAACGGGGAAAAAGCTTGGATGCATGAGACGAACATGTATGCAAAATGAGATGCACATGATGACATGACAAAGTGCAACATGCAAGCAAATGACATGGCAACAACGGCGAATAACTAGCAGACACCTGGCACATCGAATTTGGGGCATTACAACTCTCCTCCACTAACAAGTGATCTCGTCCCGAGATCTTAGGACCGAGATGGAAGGGGAAAAGGGATGAGGTGAAACAAAAACTCAAGAGAAAAAGCAAAGAATCGAGAGCACTCGAGAAGAAGAGAGGAACGACGAGAATGACGAGAATCAAATGCTCACGGAATCAGATAGACTATGAAACCACTCCGGTTAGAACGTTATAAGAAACAAATAAGACTGAAAAGATTTAGGCAGCACTCCGGCTGAAACATGGAGGAATAGAACACGCGCTTGAGAGGATGGAATGATACTTGATGAAGACATGACACAAAACCTCCGGAAAGAATTGAAAGAGTTGAATGAAAAGAACGGACAAGAAAATGACAACTTGTGCCACGAATGAAACAGAAAGCATCCATAGAAGAAAGGATTTAACGGAAGTGTTGAGAAAATCAACAACGAAAAGAATAAGCTTGTTGTTGACTTATCCAAAAACAACTCAAAACTTGAGGTGAAATTATGCCACAACCAAATGCTTGAATATCTGGGAATGACGAAGAAATGCAAAACTCCACTTGAAAAGAATACGGAGATTTAATTGCACTTCGAAACGTGAGAAGGAAAGATACTTGAGCTCCTTAGATAAGAACCTTGATGAACACTTGAGAAATGAATTAAATCATGAAGAACCACTATGAAGAACTCCGGTGACAAAAGGATGACGAGATAAAATGAAGGATTAACGAATAAGATGAGCCTTGCTATGATTTAGATGGAGTTTCTGACGAGATGTCCGAGGAAGCTTTGAACTTCAGAAAAGAAAATATGAAAACACTTGGAAATAGAATTTATTCATCAAGAACAAACTCCGAAGGAAAGGATTACTCACTTGGATGAAATAAGAATAAGATTTATTGTATGCTTATCCTTCATCAAATTAAATTGATGACGAGCAATGGATTTTGCATACTACTTATTCTTCTTGAAAAGGATTGAGAAGTGACATATCGCAAACGTGAGAATGTCTTCATGAACCACTGGTAGGATTGATAATAACGAATGAATTAATATGATAATCAAAGAAAAAGAATCTTAAAGAACCACCGTTAGAATTCGGAAATGCCTGACGAAAGAGAATGAATCACCGAGAAGAATTAGAAGAACCAGTATGCTAGAGGGGATTTAGATGCAAAAGAACAAAGAGATCATGAGCTGATTAAAGAACACTTGAACGAAGCACCGGGTTAATTGGACAACGGTAGCTGAAATGTGAGGACGAAGAATTCTACTGGGACGATGGCCTCCGGTGAAAATAAATGGAAAAACAACTTCTGACATACTACAGATGGGTGAGAAAAGGAATATTTGACAAATGGAATAATTCGAGAGGGTAACATGAAGCTAGAACATGAAACTTTGAGAGAACGGGCTAGATTTAGAGGAAAAAATCTTCTTCGATCTTCAAATGACGACGAGAAACGTCACCAAAATTACTGAGATTCTCCGGGAGAACGAAAACCGAAGAGGTTGAGGCAACAATGAAAATGATTTGAAATCAATCTTGGAAAGGCATCTTACTGATGGAATCCATTCTTACGTCAAACTCGAAAAGAATTGAGAATAACTCCGGGGGAATTAGAAGAGTCAGGTAAGATCCTGGGAAAAGACCTGTGGGTTAGGGCTCACTGAAGAGAAAAACACCGTTGGAAAGGGATGTTGAACAGATAGATGATGCACCGGAACAATAGAATTATTTGAATGAGGTGACAACCTCAAACTAATTGGAACACAGACGAATCTCTTGAGATGTCTTGAGCACTCTGGAAGGGTAAACTGGCGAGAGGCGAACGAGCAAAGGGAAATATTTGAGCCAAGGGAAAGAAGACGATCGACAACGAAAAACTTGAATTGAATCCACCGGAGAAGAAAAAGAGATGAAGAATGTCCACCGAGACGAGAATTCACCGGTTGAAATGATTGATGGAAGACTGAAGAGGCTCCGCACGAATGAAATTGATGGTCGAAAGAGACTCAGACTTCGGGAAGAAAAAGGGTGGGAGGGCGGGAAAACAAAGGCAACTTGGAAGGGAAAAACCTATGAATAACTGAAGAGAAAACACCAGTTGAAATCATTGAGGAAAAAAACCAAGACTTCGCACGAGTAGGATGGATACTCGATTAGGGCCTCCGGCTCCGAGAAGAAAAGGGGTGGGCGGGTGGGAAAAGAAAACAACTGAGGATTGAACTTGGCAAAGAAGAAGAGGCTCAAGTCAAATTGACGAGAAATGCACCGGATGAAAAGAGCTGAGGAACAAC
Source organism: Triticum timopheevii (assembly GCA_963921465.1). Classification (NCBI taxonomy): domain Eukaryota; kingdom Viridiplantae; phylum Streptophyta; class Magnoliopsida; order Poales; family Poaceae; genus Triticum; species Triticum timopheevii. The sequence continues at coordinate 380,211,481 of OY997272.1, read as the reverse complement.
GATAAAAAAAAAACTAACCGCGTAATCCTAAAGAAAAATTTGAATGGGAAGAGGAGTAATTCAAAACACCTACATCAAGATTCCTTACCAGAGCGACGAAGGGGCTGAGGAGTAAAAACAATTACTACTCTCCGATATAACTAGACTCCAAAATCAGTTTTCTTCTAGACTCAACAACGGCCAAACTACACGATCAATCAAGGGGGATCCTAAGGTCGGTCGAGGCTCTAATACCAACTTATCACGCCCAATATGCGACCCTATCCAAAAGGAACTCGAAGGTCCCACCAAGGATAGACCCGCATATTGAAACGCTTTTGCAAGGTGGATATCATTACATCAACACTACATAATAGATGGGGATACATACATAAGGCATACAATGCCACACGAATACAACATCAACTTACATAAGAGAACCATCCGTCTACGGATGAAACACAAACAGAAACTCAAACGACATCCACCCTGCTAGCCCAGGCTGCCGACCTGGGACCTATCCCCTGATTGAAGAAAAAGCAGAAGAAGAACTCCAAAACAAGTAACATCGCTCTCGCGTCATGATCATCGCATAACTTGTACCTGCAACTGTTGTTGTAGTAATCTGTTAGCCACGAGGACTCAGCAATCCCATTACCATGGTTATCAAGACGAGCAAAGCTTAAAGGGAATGGAAGAGGTAAAGTGGTGAGGTTGCAGCAGCGACTAAGTGTATATGCTGGCTAACCAACACAAATAAGAGCGAGAAGAGAGCAAGCGGAACGGTCGTGAAGCTAGCAATGATCAAGAGGTGATCCTGAACTCTTACTTACGTCAAACATAACCCAAAACCGTGTTCACCTCCCGGACTCCGCCGAGAAGAGACCATCACGGCTACACACACAGTTGATGCATTTTAATTCGGATCTGGTGTCAAGTTATCTACAACTGGACATTAACAAATTCCCATCTGCCACATAACCGCGGGCACGGCTCTCGAAAGTTTATACCCTGCAAGGGTGTCCCAACTTAGCCCATGATAAGTTCTCGCAATCAACGAAGGATATTCCTTCTCCAAGGAAGACCCGATCAGTCTCGGAATCCCGGTTTACTAGACATTTCGACAATGGTAAAACAAGACCAGCAAAGCCGCCCGATGTGCCGACAAATCCTGATAGGAGCTGCACATATCTCGTTCTCAGGGCACACCAGATGAGCCAGACGTCGGGTTGGCATAACCCCTGGTTGCCCAGGGGGCGCCGGACATCGCTCAGGTTGGACCAACACTCGGAGGAGCACTGGCCCGGGGGGGGGTAAAATAAAGATGACCCCCGGGCTCCGGAAACTCAAGGGAAAAAGGGCTAGGTGAGGCAAATGGTAAAACCAAGGTTGGGCCTTGCTAGAGGAGTTTTATTCAAAGCGAACTGTCAAGGGGGTCCCATAAATCACCCAACCGCGTAAGGAACGCAAAATCCGGGAACATAATACCGGTATGATGGAAACTAGGGCGGCAAGAGTGGAACAAAACACCAGGCATAAGGCCGATTCTTCCACCCTTTACCAAGTATATAGATGCATTAATTAAATAAGAGATATTGTGATATCCCAACATAATCCTGTCCACCATGGCGCAATCTTCAACTTCACCTGCAACTAACAACGCTATAAGAGGGGCTGAGCAAAGCAGTAACATAGCCAAGCAATGGTTTGCTAGGAAGGTTGAAAAGGTTAGAGGCTGACATGGCAATTTGGGAGGCTTGAAGAACAAGTGATAGGTAGCGCAGCAAAGTGATAGAACAAAGCAACTAGCATAGCAATGATAGTAGTGAGATCTAGGGTAGCGGTCATCTTGCCTAAAATCCCACAAGGAATAAGAACGAGTCCATGAAGAAGATGAACGGATGAAGCCGAACCAAACGTAGACGAACGAATCCTCACGATCGCAACGAAACGGGAACTATCGAGAAGAAGCACACAACATGGTAAACACACCACACATAGACAAGACATGATGCACAACCAAGCATGATGCATGACAAAGATAGATGAGGCTACTCATGGCAAGAGAGGATGCAAACAAGAACAACACATCAAAGCAAGTTTAAATGAGGCCGGAAACAACATATAACAATTCCGGTAAGTCCTCATATGCAAATTTAGAAATTGGTCCAGAACTGAATAAACATTAAGTTGAAGTTTTTAAACAGCAAGTTAAAGATCACCAAGAGGATCTACACGAAATTCTAGTCAAGTTACATATAAAGTTCATTTAGTTTGGAGCTACGGCCTAGAAGATATGAGCAAAACGAATTAAACATGGCATTGATGCAAAATGCACTCAAAAATCAAGAAAAAACTCTCAAAACAAAGATGCAACATCATAATATGAAACTACATGCAATTATAAGCAAGTTTCATATAGAGCACACTCAAAACGGAGCAACGGTTCAACACATACACTCTATACAAGTTTAAAGGACAAGCTGTCCAAAACAGCAACTAGGCATCTAGCAAGCATCAAAACAACATTCTACAATATCACAATATGAAAACAAAAGGCATGGACATGATGTACATGTAAGTAACAACAAAACATGAACACTGAGCTAACTCCAGAAATCACTAGAACATGCTCAAAAGCACATGGCAAGATTGCAAATACTAACAGTTTCAGACTTAGCAGAAATAACATCAGGTTTCAATGTTTAGGTCTATCAAACAACATGTTACGGAAACTTATCATGGCAAGCAAATGCATGGCAGAAATCTACTAATTGCATAGAACAAAAGTCCCTTACTGACCATGAGCCAAAAAGGAACAGAAGATATGATGGCACCCATGTAAACATGGCAAGTGATATGACAGATTCATACATGGCAGGAACAACAATAAGTAGGCATGTTGGTGAGCTTGTACCACTCACCGCAGAGCAATAAATGGCATGGAAAGGTAACCAACAGTAAGAAGGAATGTTTATGAAGCTAAGCATGGCAAGAGAAAGTTCATAGGGTGCATGGATCACTAACAACAATCATGGCAACATTGAACTTAATGTTAACAGGCTGACAGCAACATTATTTAGCAGTTTGAGAGCAAGATTACAACAAGCTACAGCAGGATATAAATGCAACCATGAGAATGAATTGATAGAGCATGACATGTATAACAAAACATCCTTAGTGAACATCTCCAGATTATGCATAGAATGACTAGTAGCAGCAGGTTTACATAGCAACACAGTATAACAGATTCAGCCTAGCAAAACAGTAACAGAAAGTACCCTACTTCACGAGCTCGATGCACTCACTACAAGACTCACAAAAATACATGGATTTCACCACTATAAATATGGCATGGCATACATCAAAACACATGTAGGGCTCAAGTTCATAGGATGCACACGCAAAATGCAACAAAAATGACAAATCATCAAGTTATAACAGTTTCAGCAAATTAACATCATATAGCACTTTTACAACGATGATTAGGGCATCAAGATGGGCTCAAAGAAACATGACACAATGGAATGAAATGAAGGGCATCTCACAGCGAAGATTTTGATATATTACACACACAAAACGAAGTAGTATGCAGCAAGTTATGATGCAATGAACAAGAGCTAAAAATATGCAAATATTCGGGGACTTGGTGGAATTTTTGGGGTCAACCTTAGGTTTGACCGGGTCCAGATCGGGGAGCGGGCACGGACGACGAGGATCGCCGGAGAGGAGGGGGGCCGTCGAGGGGGGCGCCGGATCCGGCCTTCCCGCGGCGGATCTGGCCGGGCGGCACGGTGGTGGGAGCCGGCGAGCTCCGGGCGGAGGTGCCACGTGGCAGCGCACCACTGGATGGGAGTGGTGGCGGGGAAGCGTCCGGTCCTGGACGGACATGTCCGGCGGCGCGGAGGGAGGAAGGAGCTAGGGTTAGGGGATTCATCCACGAAAAATGGAGGGGGAGGACCTATTTATAGATTCTGGGAGCTAGGAGAGTCGAAATGAGGTGCGGTTTTCAGCCACGCGATCGTGATCGAACGACCGAGAGCTTGGAGGGGTTTGGATGGGTTCTTGGGCCACTTTGAAGGGGTGTTGGGATGCACACAAAAGAGGCCTTACGGTTCCCCGGTTAACCGTTGGGGTATCAAACGGACCCCAAATGGCACGAAACATGACAGGCGGTCTACCGGTGGTATACCAAGGCCGCTTGGCAAATCTTGGTCCATTCCGAGAATGTTTAACACCTGCTCACAACAGGAGACAAAAGTGGAACGCCGGAGGACATAGGAGTGTCGGATTGCAAAACGGACAACAGGGAAAAAGCTCGGATGCATGAGACGAACATGCATGCAAAATGAGATGCACATGATGACATGAGAAAATGCAACACGCAAGCAAATGACATAGCAACAACGGAGAATAACTAGCAGACACCTGGCGCATCAAATCCGGGGCGTTACATATATTCACGTAGTGCTTAGGCAAAGCCTTGCGCGGATCACGTCACCATCAGCGTCACCATGCTGTCGTGCTGACGGAACTCTCCCCCAACACTTTGCTAGATCAAGTGTTCGAGGGATGTCATTGAGCAAAACTTGTGTAGAACTTGAAGGTGTCATATGTTTGGTACTTGATCTGTCAGAATGAGAAGAAGTTCGACTTCATCAACCACGTTACCAAACGCTTCCGCTTTTGGTCTACGAGGGTACATGGACACACTCTCCCCCTCTCGTTGGTATGCATCTCCTAGATAGATTTTGTGTGAGCATAGGATTTTTTTTTGAAATTGCATGTTATGTTTCCCAATAGTGGTATCAGAGCCAGGTCTATGCATAGATGATATGCATGCATAAAACATAAAGAGTTGTGGGCGGTGATAGTCATACTGATTACCACCAATGTCTTATTTTGATTCGGCGGTATTGTTGGATGAAGTAGTCTGGACCAAATTTACAGGACCACGTTCACGAGACCGGTTCCATCGACAGACATGCAACTAGTTTTGCATAAAAGTTGCTAGCGGGTGTCTGTTTCTCCAACTTTAGTTGAATCAAATTTGACTAGGGTCGGTCCTTGTTGAAGGTTAAAACAGCAAACTTGATGAAACACCATTGTGGTTTTGATGCGTAGGTAAGAACGGTTCTTGCTAGAAGCCCGTAGTAGCCACATAAAACTTGCAACAACAAAGTAGAGGACGTCTAACTTGTTTTTGTAGGGCATGTTGTGATGTGATATGGTCAAGACATGATGTGATATGCGTTGTTGTATGAGATAATCATGTTTTGGAAAAGTTATCGGCAACTGGCAGGAGTCTTATCATTGTCGCTTTATTGTATGAAATGCAAACGCCATGTAATTGCTTTAGTTTATCACTATGCGTTAGCGATAGTTGTAGAAGCAATAGTTGGTGAGACGATCACGACGCTACAATGGAGATCAAGGTGCCAACCCAGTGACGATAGAGATCATGACGGTGCTTTGGAGATGGAGATCAATGGCACAAGATGATGATGGCCATATCATGTCACATATTTTGATTGCATGTGATGTTTACCTTGTATGCATCTTATTTTGCTCAGTATGGAGGTATTATTATAAGATGATCCCTTACTAAAATTTCAAGGTATAAGTGTTCTCCCTGAGTATGCACTGTTGCGACAGTTCGTCGTGCCGAGACACCACGTGATGATCGGGTGTGATAAGCTCTACATTCACATACAACGGGTGCAAGACAGTTTTGCACATGCGAATACTCAGGTTAAACTTGACGAGCCTAGCATGTACAGACATGGCCTCGGAGCACTAGAGATCGAAAGGTTGAACGTGAATCATATAGTAGATATGATTAACATAGAGATGTTTACCATTGAAAACTACTCCATCTCACATGATGACTGGACATGGTTTAGTTGAGTTGGATCACGTAATCATTTAGATGACTCGAGGGATGTCTATCTAAGTGGGAGTCCTTAAGTAATATAATTAATTGAACTTAATTTATCATGAACTTAGTCCTGATAGTTTTTGCATATCTATGTTGTAGGTCAATGGCCCGTGCTTCCGTTCCCTTAAATTTTAATGCGTTCTCAGAGAAAGCCGTGTTGAAAGATGATGGTAGCAACTACAAGGACTGGGTCTGCAACTTGAGGATTATCCTCATTGCTGCACAAAAGAATTATGTCCATGATGCACTGCTAGGTGAAAGGCCTGCTGCAGGAGCAGATGCTGATGTTATGAATGTCTGGGAAGCTCGATCTGATGACTACTCGATAGTTCAGCGTGCCATGATTTATGACTTAGAACCGGGACTTCAAAGACATTTTGACCGTCATGGACCATATGAGATGTTCCAGGAATTGAAGTTAATATTTCAAGCAAATGTACGAGTTGAGAGATATGAAGTCTCCAACAAGTTCCATAGCTGCAAGATGGAGGAGAATAGTTCTGTCAGTGAAAACATACTCAGAATGTCTGGGTATCATAACCACTTGACTTAGCTGGGAGTTAATCTTCCAGATGATAGTGTTATTGATAGAGTTCTTCAATCACTGCCACGAAGCTATAAAGGCTTCATGATGAACTATAATATGCTAGGGATGGAGAAGATTGTTACCGAGTTCTATTTATATGAGTAATATCTTTTATGGTCATGCACCCTTGAAGAGTGGTCTATTATTGTTGAGTCTCGATAGTGGTGATAAACATATTCATAATATTGATGCCAAAAGATGCAAAGCTGATAATGATAGTGCAACAGATTTGTGGCACCGCCATTTAGGTCATATTGGTGTAAAAACGCATGAAGAAACTCCATACGGATTGACTTTTGGAATCACTTGATTATGAATCATTTGGTTCTTGCAAACCATGCCTCATGGGAAAGATGACTAAAAGTCTGTGCTCCGGAACAATGGAGTGAGCTACTGACTTATTGGAAATAATACACAACAATGTGTGCTGTTCAATGAGTGTTGGGGGTCGCGGCGGGTGTCTTTATTTTTTGGCCTTCACAGATGATTTGTGCATATATGGGTATATCTACTTCATGAATCACTAGTCTGAAACATTTGAAAACTTCAAATAATTTGAGAGTGAAGTGGAGAATCATCATAACAAGAAAATAAAGTTTCTACGATATGATCGTGGAGGCGAATATTTGAGTTACGAGTTTGGCCTTCATTTAAAACAATGTGGAATAGTTTCACAACTCACGCCACCTGGAACACCACAGCGTAATGGTGAGTCCAAACGTCGTAACTGTACATTATTAGATATGGTGTGATCTATGATGTCTCTTGCTGATTTAGCACTATCGTTTTGGGGTTATGCATTAGAGACAACTGCATTCACTTTAAATTGGGCAACATCTTAATCCGTTGAGATGACATCGTGTGAACTGTGGTTTGGCAAGAAACCAAAGTTTTAGTTTCTTAAAGTTTGGGGTTGCGATGCTTATGTGAAAAAGCTTCAACCTGATAAGCTCGAACCCAAATCGAAGAAATGCGTCTTCATAGGATACCCAAAAGAAACTGTTGGGTACACCTTTTATCACATTTCCGAAGGCAACATCTTTGTTGCTAGGAATGGATCCTTTCTAGACAAAGAGTTTCTCTCAAAAGAAGTGAGTGAGAGGAAAGTAGAACTTAATGAGGTAATTGTACCTTCTCTCGAATTGGAAAGTAGCTCATCACAGAAAACCATTCCCGTGATGCCAACACCAACTAGTGAGGAAGGTAATGATAATGATCATGAAACTTTGGATCAAGTTACTACCGAGCCTTGTAGGTCAACCAGAGCACGTTCCGCACTAGAGTGGTATGGTAATCCTATTCTGGAAGTCACGTTACTAGACCATGACGAACCTACGAACTATGAGGAAGCGATGATGAGCCCATGTTTCGCACAATGGCTTGAGGCCATGAAATATGAGATGGGATCCATGTATGAGAACAAAGTATGGACTTTGGTTGACTTGCCCAATGATCTGCAAGCCATAGAGAATAAATGGATCTTCAAGAAGATGACTGACGCTGATGGTAATGTTACTACCTACAAAGCTCGACTTGTCGCGAAAGGTTTTCGACAAGTTCAAGGAGTTGACTACGATGAGACCTTCTCACCCGTAGCGATGCTTAAGTCTATCTGAATCATGTTAGCAATTGCCGCATTTTATAATTATGAAATCTGGCAAATGGACGTCAAAACTGCATTCCTTAATGGATTTCTTAAAGAAGAGTTGTATATGATGCAACCAAAAGGTTTTGTCGATCCTAAAGGTGCTAACAAAGTGTTCAAGCTCCAGCGATCCATTTATGGACTGGTGCAGGCATCTCGGAGATGGAATATACGCTTTGATGAGGTAATCAAAGCATATGGTTTTATACAGACTTTTGGAGAAGCCTGTATTTATAAGAAAGTGAGTGGGAGCTCTGTAGCATTTCTAATATTATATGTGGATGACATATTTTTGATTGGAAATGATATAGAATTTCTGGATAGCATAAAAGGATACTTGAATAAAAGTTTTTCAATGAAAGACCTCGGTGAAGCTGCTTATATATTGGGCATCAAGATCTATGGAGATAGATCAAGATGCTTATTTGGACTTTCACAAAGCACATACCTTGATAGATTTTTGAAGAAGTTCAAAATGGATCAGTCAAGGACAGGGTTGTTGCCTGCATTACAAGGTTGGAAGTTGAGTTAGCCTCAATGCCCAACCACTGTAGAAGATAGAGAGAAAATGAAAGTCATTCCCTATGCCTCAGCCATAGGTTCTATCATGTATGCTACCTATGTACCAGACCTGATGTGTGCCTTGCTGTAAGTCTAGCAGGGAGGTACCAAAGTAATCTAGGAGTGGATCACTTGACAACGGTCAAGAACATCCCGAAGTACCTGAAAAGGACTAAGCATATGTTTCTCGTTTATGGAGGTGCGAAAGAACTCATCATAAATGGTTACGTCGATGCTAGCTTTGTCAATGATCCGGATGACTCTAAGTCACAACCCGGATACATATTTATATTGAATGGTGGAGCTGTCAATTGGTACAGTTCCAAGCAAAGCATCATGGTGGGATCTATGTGTGAAGCGGAGTACATACCCGCTTCGGAAGCAGCGAATGAAGGAGTCTGGATGAAGGAGTTCATATCCGATCCAGGTGTAATACCTAGTGCATCAGGTCCAATGAAAATCTTTTGTGACAATACTAGACCAATATCCTTGGCGAAGGAATCCAGATTTCACAAAAGAACCAAACACATCAAGAGACACTTCAACTCCATCCGTGATCAAGTCAAGGAGGGATACATAGAGATTTGCAAAATACATACGAATCTGAATGTGGCAGACCCGTTGACCAAGCCTCTTCCACGAGCAAAACATGATCAACACCAAGACTCCATGGGTGTTAGAATCATTACTTTGTAATCAAGATATTGACTCTAGTGCAAGTGGGAGACTGAAGAAATATGCTCTAGAGGTAATAATAAAGTTCTTATTCATATTTCCTTATATCATGATAAATGTTTATTATTCATGCTAGAATTGTACTAACCGGAAACTTGATACATGTGTGGATACATAGACAAAATACTGTGTCCCTAGTAAGCCTATACTAGACTAGCTCGTTAATCAAAGATGGTTAAGTTTCCTAAACATAGACATGTGTTGTCATTTGATGAATGGGATCACATCATTAGGAGAATGATTTGATGGACAAGACCCATCCGTTAGCTTAGGATAATGATCATTAAGTTTTATTGCTATTGATTTCTTCATGACTTATACATATTCCTTTGACTATGAGATTATGCAACTCCCAGATACCGGAGGAATACCTTGTGTGCTATCAAACATCACAACGTAACTAGCTTATTATAAAGATACTATATAGGTATCTTTGAAGGTGTCTGTTGGGTTGGCATAGATCAAGATTAGGATTTGTCACTCCGAGTATCGAAGAGGTATCTCTGGGCCCTCTCGGTAATGCACACCATAATAAGCCTTGCAAGCAATGTGACTAATGAGTTAGTTGCAGGATGATGTACTACAGAACGAGTAAACAGACTCGCCGGTAACGAGATTGAACTAGGTATCAAGATACCAACGATCGAATCTTTTGCAAGTAACATACTTATGACAAAGGGAATAACGTATGTTGTCATAACGGTTTGACGGGTAAAGATCTTCGTAGTATATGTGGGAGCCAATAAGAGCATCCAGGTTCCGCTAATGGTTATTGACCGGAGAGGAGTCTCGAACATGTCTACATAATTCTCGAACTCGTAGGGTCCGCACACTTAACGGTTGATGATGATTTATACTATATGACTTATGTGATTTGGTGACCGAATGTTGTTCGGAGTCCTGGATGAGATCTCGGACATGACTAGGAGTCTCAAAAAGGTCGAGAGGTAAAGTTTCATATATAGGACGATGACATTTGGACACTGGAAGTGTTCCGGGGGTACCAGGTACATATCGGGTCACCGGAAGGGGTTCCAGGCGCCCCCCGGCAAAGATATGGGCCTATTGGGCCTAGTGAAGGAAATATGCCCTAGTGCCAATAATAAAGTTATTATTTATTTCCTTATATCATGATAAATGTTTATTATTCATGCTAGAATTGTATTAACGGAAACATAATACATGTGTGAATACATGGACAAACATAATGTAACTAGTATGCCTCTACTTCACTAGCTCATTAATCAAAGATGGTTGTGTTTCCTAACCATAGACATGAGTTGTCATTTGATTAATGGCATCACATCATTAGGAGAATGATGTGATTGACTTGACCCATTCCGTTAACTTAGCACTTGATCGTTTAGTATGTTGCTATTGCTTTGTTCATGACCTATACAGGTGTGCTACCAAACGTCACAACGAAACTGGGTGATTATAAAGGAGCTCTACAGGTGTCTCCAAAGGTACACGTTGAGTTGGCGTATTTCGAGATTAAGTTTTGTCACTCCGATTATCGGAGAGGTATCTCTGGGCCCTCTCGGTAATGCACATCACTATAAGCCTTGCAAGCAATGTAGCTAATGAGTTAGTTACGGAATGATGCATTACATAATGAGTAAAGAGACTTGATGGTAACGAGATTGAACTAGGTATTGAGATACTGACGATCGAATCTCGGGCAAGTAACATACCGATGACAAAGGGAACAACGTATGTTGTTATGTGGTTTGACCGATAAAGATCTTCATAGAATATGTAGGAGCCAATATAAGCATCCAGGTTCTGCTATTGGTTATTGACTGAAGACGTGTCTCGGTCATGTCTACATAGTTCTCGAACCCGTAGGGTCTGCATGCTTGAAGTTAGATGACAGTTATATTATGAGTTCATGTGTTTTGATGTATCGAAGATGGTTCGGAGTCCCGGATGTGAGCACGGACATGACGAGGAGTCTTGAAATGGTCGAGACATGAAGGTTGATATATTGGACGACTATATTCGGACACCGGAATGGTTCCGGGGGTTAACGGATATATACCAGAGTACCGGGGGGTTACCGGAACCCGCCGGGGGGGGGGGGGGGGGGCTTAATGGGACTCATGGGCCCAATGTGGAGAAGAGGAGGGGCGGCCAGGGCAGGCCGCGCGCCCCTTCCCTTCTAGTCCGAATAGGACAAGGAGGGGGGTGGTGACCCCTTTCCTTCCTCCCCTCTCTCCCTTCCTTCCCCCTCTCCTACTTGGACAAGGAAAGGAGGGAGTCCTACTCTCGGTGAGAGTAGGACTCCTCCTGGCGCACCCCCTCCTAGCCGGCCGCCCCCTCCCCCTTGCTCCTTTATATACGAGGGCAGGGGGGCACCTCTAGACACAACAACAGTTGATCCTCGAGATCTATTAGCCGTGTGGGGTGCCCCCCTCCACCATATTCCACCTCGATAGTATCGTAGAGGTGCTTAGACGAAGCCCTGCATTGGTAGAACATCATCATTGTCACCACGCCATCGTGCTGACGGAATTCTCCCTCGACACTCGGCTGGATCGGAGTTCGAGGGACGTGATTGAGCTGAACGTGTGCAAGAACTCGGAGGTGCCGTGTTTTCGGTGTTTGATCGGTCGGGCCGTGAAGATGTACGACTACATCAACCGTGTTGTACTAACGCTTCCGCTTTCGGTCTACGAGGGTACGTGGACAACACTCTCCCCTCTCGTTGCTATGCATCACCATGATCTTGCGTGTGCGTAGGAATTTTTTTGAAATTATGACGTTCCCCAACAGTGGTATCAGAGCCAGGTTTCATGCGTAGATGTTATATGCACGAGTAGAACACAAGTGAGTTGTGGGCGATACAAGTCATACTGCTTACCAGCATGTCATACTTTGGTTCGGCGGTATTGTTGGATGAAGCGGCCCGAACCTACACTACGCGTACGCTTATGCGAGACTGGTTCTACCGACGTGCTTTGCACATAGGTGGCTGGCGGGTGTCAGTTTCTCCAACTTTAGTTGAACCGAGTGTGGCTATGCCCGGTCCTTGAGAAGGTTAAAACATCACTAACTTGACAAACTATCGTTGTGGTTTTGATGTGTAGGTAAGAACGGTTCTTGCTCAGCCCGTAGCAGCCACGTAAAACTTGCAACAATAAAGTAGAGGACGTCTAACTCGTTTTTGCAGGGCATGTTGTGATGTGATATGGTCAAGACGTGATGCTATATTTTATTGTATGACATAATCATGTTTTGTAACCGAGTTATCGGCAGCTGGCAGGAGCCATATGGTTGTCGCTTTATTGTATGGAACGCAATCGCCCTGTAATTGCTTTACTTTATCACTAAGCGACAGCGATAGTCGTAGAAGCAATAGGTGGCAAAACGACAACGATGCTACGATGAAGATCAAGGTGTCGCGCCGGTAACGATGGTGATCATGACGGTGCTTCGGAGATGGTGATCACAAGCACAAGATGACGATGGCCATATCATATCACTTATATTGATTGCATGTGATGTTTATCATTTATGCATCTTATTTTGCTTTGATTGACGGTAGCATTATAAGATGATCTCTCACTAAATTTCAAGGTATAAGTGTTCTCCCTGAGTATGCACCATTGCGAAAGTTCTTCGTGCTGAGACACCACGTGAAGATCGGGTGTGATAGGCTCTACGTTCAAATACAACAGGTGCAAAACAGTTGCCCACGCGGAATACTCAGGCTAAACTTGACGAGCCTAGCATATAGAGATATGGTCTCGGTGTTGGTCGAGCGTGAATCATATAGTAGATATGATCAACATAGTGATGTTCACCATTGAAAACTACTCCATCTCACGTGGTGATTGGACATGGTTTAGTTGATTTGGATCACGTGATCACTTAGATGATTAGAGGGATGTCTATCTAAGTGGGAGTTCTTATGTAATATGATTAATTGAAATTAAATTTATCATGAACTTAGTACCTGATAGTATTTTGCTTGTCTATGTTTGTTGTAGATAGATGGCTCGTGCTGTTGTTCCATTGAATTTTAATGCGTTCCTTGAGAAAGCTAAGTTGAAAGATGATGGTAGCAATTACATGGACTGGGTCCTTCACTTGAGGATTATCCTCATTGCTGCACATAAGAATTACGTCCTAGAAGCACCGCTGGGTGCCAAGCCTACTGCAGATGCAACTGATGATGTTAAGAACGTCTGGCAGAGTAAAGCTGATGACTACTCGATATTTTAGTGTGCCATGCTTTATGGCTTAGAACCGGGACTTCAACGACGTTTTGAACGTCGTGGAGCATATGAGATGTTCCAGGAGTTGAAGTTAATATTTCAAGCAAATGCCCGGATTGAGAGATATGAAGTCTCCAATAAGTTCTATAGCTGCAAGATGGAAGAGAATAGTTCTGTCAATGAACATATACTCAAAATGTCTGGGTATAATATTCACTTGATTCAATTAGGAGTTAATCTTCCTGATGATAGTGTCATTGACAGAATTCTTCAATCACTGCCACCAAGCTACAAGAGCTTCGTGATGAACTATAATATGCAAGGGATGGACAAGACTATTCCCGAGCTCTTCGCAATGCTAAAGGCTGCGGAGGTAGAAATCAAAAAGGAGCATCAAGTGTTGATGGTCAATAAGACCACCAGTTTCAAGAAAAAAGCGGGGAACTTCAAGAAGAATGGCAAACAAGTTGCTGCTCAAGATAAGAAACCCAAATCTGGACCTAAGCCTAAGATTGAGTGCTTCTAGTGCAAGCAGACTAGTCACTGGAAGCGGAACTGCCCCAAGTATTTGGTGGATAAGAAGGATGACAAAGTGAACAAAGGTATATGTGATATACATGTTATTGATGTGTACCTTACTAATGCTCGCAGTAGAACCTGGGTATTTGATACTGGTTCTGTTGCTAATATTTGCAACTCGAAACAGGGACTACAGATTAAGCGAAGATTGGCTAAGGACGAGGTGACGATGCGCGTGGGAAATGGTTCCAAAGTCGATGTGATCGCGATCGACACGCTACCTCTACATCTAGCTTCGGGATTAGTTTCAGACCTAAATAACTATTATTTGGTGCCAGCGTTAAGCATGAACATTATATCTGGATCTTGTTTGATGCGAGACGGTTATTCATTTAAATCAGAGAATAATGGTTGTTCTATTTATATGAGTAATATCTTTTATGGTCATGCACCCTTGAAGAGTGGTCTGTTTTTATTAAATCTCGATAGTAGTGATACACATATTCATAATGTTGAAGCCAAAAGATGCAGAGTTGATAATGATAGTGCAACTTATTTGTAGCACTGCCGTTTGGGCCATATTGGTGTAAAGCGCATGAAGAAACTCCATACTGATGGACTTCTGGAATCACTTGATTATGAATCACTTGGTACTTGCGAACCGTGCCTCATGGGCAAGATGACTAAAACACCGTTCTCCAGAACTATGGAGCGAGCAACAAATTTGTTGGAAACCATACATACTAATGTATGTGGTCCAATGAACATTGAGGCTCGCGGCGGGTATTGTTATGTTCTCACCTTCACAGATGATTTAAGCAGATATGGGTATATCTACTTAATGAAACATAAGTCTGAAAGATTTGAAAAGTTCAAAGAATTTCAGAGTGAAGTGGAAAATCATCGTAACATGGAAATAAAGATTCTACGATCTGATCGTGGAGGAGAATATTTGAGTTACGAGTTTGGTTTACATTTGAAACAATGCAGAATAGTTTCGCAACTCACGCCACCCGGAACACCACAACATAATGGTGTGTCCGAACGTCGTAATCATACTTTACTATATATGGTGCGATCTTGATGTCTCTTACTAATTTACCGCTATTGTTTTGGGGTTATGCTTTAGAGATGGCCGCATTCATGTTAAATAGGGCACCATCAAAATCCGTTGAGACGACGCCTTATGAACTGTGGTTTGGCAGGAAACCAAAGTTGTCGTTTCTTAAAGTTTGGGGCTACGATGCTTATGTGAAGAAACTTCAACCAGATAAGCTCGAACCCAAATCGGAGAAATGTGTCTTCATAGGATACCCAAAGGAGACTATTGGGTACACCTTCTATCACAGATCTGAAGGCAAGACTTTTGTTCTTAAATTCGGATCCTTTCTAGAGAAAGAATTTCTCTCGAAAGAAGTGAGTGGGAGGAAAGTAGAACTTGATGAGGTAACTGTACCTGCTCCCTTATTGGAAAGTAGTTCATCACAGAAACCGGTTCCTGTGACAACTACACCAATTAGTGAGGAAGCTAATGATATTGATCATGAAACTTCAGATCAAGTTACTACCGAACCTCGTAGGTCAACCAGAGTAAGATCCACACCAGAGTGGTACGGTAATCCTATTCTGGAGGTCATGTTACTTGACCATGGCGAACCTACGAACTATGAGGAAGCGATGATGAGCCCAGATTCCGCAAAATGGCTTGAGGCCATGAAATCTGAGATGGGATCCATGTATGAGAACGAATTATGGACTTTGGTTGACTTGCCCGACGATCGGCACGCCATCGAGAATAAATGGATTTTCAAGAAGAAGACTGACGCTGATGGTAATGTTACTGTCTACAAAGCTCGACTTGTTGCGAAAGGTTTTCGACAAGTTCAAGGGGTTGACTACGATGAGACTTTCTCACCCGTAGAGATGCTTAAGTCTGTTTGAATCATGTTAGCAATTGCCGCATTTTATGATTATGAAATATGGCAAATGGATGTCAAAATTGCATTCCTGAATGGATTTCTAGAAGAAGAGTTGTATATGATACAACTTGAAGGTTTTGTCGATCCAAAAGGTGCTAACAAAGTGTGCAAGCTCTAGCGATCCATTTATGGACTGGTGCAAGCCTCTCGGAGTTGGAATAAATGATTTGATAGTGTGATCAAAGCATATGGTTTTATACAGACTTTTGGAGAAGCCTGTATTTACAAGAAAGTGAGTGGGAGCTCTATAACATTTCTGATATTATGTAGATGACATATTGTTAATTGGAAATGATATAGAATTTCTGGATAGCATAAAAGGATACTTGAATAAAAGTTTTTCGATGAAAGACCTTGATGAAGCTGCTTATATATTAGGCATCAAGATCTGTAGAGATAGATCAAGATGCTTAATTGGACTTTCACAAAGCACATACCTTGATAAAGTTTTGAAAAAATAAAAAATGGATCAAGCAAAGAAAGGGTTCTTACCTGTATTACAAGGTGTGAAGTTGAGTCAGAATGAATGCCCGACCATAGCAGAAGATAGAGAGAAAAATGAAAGATGTTCCCTATGCTTCAGCTATAGGCTCTATCATGTATGCAATGCTGTGTACCAGACCTGATGTATGCTTAGCAATAAGTTTAGCAGGGAGGTACCAAAGTAATCCAGGAGTGGATCACTTGACAGCGGTCAAGAATATCCTGAAATGCCTGAAAAGGACTAAGGATATGTTTCTCGTTTATGGAGGTGACAAAGAGCTAGTCGTAAATGGTTACGTCGATGCAAGCTTTGACACTAATCCGGACGATTCTAAATCGCAAACCGGATACGTGTTTATATTGAACGGTGGACCTATAAGTTGGTGCAGTTCTAAACAAAGCGTCGTGGTGTGATCTACATGCGAAGTGAAGTACATAGCTGCTTCGGAAGCAGCAAATGAAAGAGTATGGATGAAGGAGTTCATATCCGATCTAGGTTTCATACCTAGTGCATCAGGACCAATGAAAATCTTCTGTGACAATGCAGGTGCAATTGCCCTGGCAAAGGAATCCATATTTCACAAGAGGACCAAGCACATCAAGAGACGCTTCAATTCCATCCGGGACCAAGTCCAGGTGGGAGACGTAGAGATTTGCAAGATACATACGGATCTGAATGTTGCAGACCCGTTAACTAAGCCTCTTCCATGTGCAAAACATGATCAGCACCAAGGCTCCATGGGTGTTAGAATCATTACTGTGTAATCTAGATTATTGACTCTAGTGCAAGTGGGAGACTTAATGAAATATGCCCTAGAGGCAATAATAAAGTTATTATTTATTTCCTTATATCATGATAAATGTTTATTATTCATGCTAGAATTGTATTTACCGAAAACATAATACATGTGTGAATACATAGACAAACATAATGTCACTAGTATGCCTCTACTTGACTAGCTCATTAATCAAAGATGGTTGTGTTTCCTAACCATAGACATGAGTTGTCATTTGATTAACGGGATCACATCATTAGGAGAATGATGTGATTGACTTGACCCATTCCGTTAGCTTAGCATTTGATCGTTTAGTATGTTGCTATTGCTTTCTTCATGACTTATACATGTTCCTACAACTATGAGATTCTGCAACTCCCGTTTACCAGAGGAACACTTTGTGTGCTACCAAACATCACAACGTAACTAGGTGATTATAAAGGAGCTCTACATGTGTCTCCAAACGTACATGTTGAGTTGGCGTATTTCGAGATTAGGTTTAATCACTCCGATTGTCGGAGAGGTATCTCTGGGCCCTCTCGGTAATGCACATCACTATAAGCCTTGCAAGCAATGTAGCTAATGAGTTAGTTACAGAATGATGCATCACATAACGAGTAAAGAGACTTGCCGGTAATGAGATTGAACTAGGTATTAAGATACCGACGATCGAATCTTGGGCAATTAACATACCGATGACAAAGGGAACAACGTATGTTGTTATGCGGTTTGACCGATAAAGATCTTCATAGAATATGTAGGAGCCAATATGAGCATCCAGGTTCCGCTATGGGTTATTGACCGGAGACGTGTCTCAGTCATTTCTACATTGTTCTCGAACCCGTAGGGTTCGCACGCTTAAAGTTAGATGACAATTATATTATGAGTTCATGTGTTTTGATGTACCGAAGATAGTTTGGAGTCCCAGATGTGATCACGTACACGACGAGGAGTCTCGAAATGGTCGAGACATGAAGATTGATATATTGGACGACTTTATTAGGACACCGAAATGGTTCCGAGGGTTATCAGATATATACGAGAGTACCAGGGGGTTACCGGAACCCCCCGGGGGGTTAATGGGCCTCATGGGCCCAAAGTGGAGAAGAGAAGGGGCGGCCAGGGCAGGCCGTGCCCCCTCCCCCTCTAGTCCGAATAGGACAAGGAGGGGGGGCGGCGCCCCCCTTTCCTTCCTCCCCTCTCTCCCTTCCTTGCCCCTCTCCTACTTGGACAAGGAAAGGAGGGAGTCCTACTCCCGGTGAGAGTAGGACTCCTCCTGGCGCATCCCCTCCTGGCCGGCCACCCCCTCCCCCTTGCTCCTTTATATACGGGGGCAGGGGGCACCTCTAGACAGAACAACAATTGATCCTTGAGATCTATTAGTCATGTGCGGTGCCCCCCTCCACCATATTCCACCTTGATAATATCGTAGCAGTGCTTAGGCGAAGCCCTGCGTTGGTAGAACATCATCATCGTCACCACACCGTCGTGCTGACGGAACTCTCACTGGACACTCGGCTGGATCGGAGTTCGAGGGACGTCATCGAGCTGAACGTGTGCAAGAACTCGTAGGTGCCGTGTTTTTGGTGCTTGATCGGTCAGGCCATGAAGACGTACGACTACATCAACCGTGTTGTACTAACTCTTCCGCTTTCGGGTACGTGGACAACACTCTCCCATCTTGTTGCTATGCATCACCATGATCTTGCGTGTGTAGGAATTTTTTTGAAATTACTACGTTCCCCAACACCTAGAGGGGATACGCAGCAGCCAGCATGGGCTGCTGCACCCCCCATTTAGGTCGAATTGGAAGGGGAAGGAAATGGGGGAAGAGAGAAAGGATGGGGAGGGATTCGGCATCGCCCTTCCTTCTCTCCCCTTCCTTCTTCCTTCTCCCTCCGGAAAACATGGTAGGCGGGGCGAATTGGACTAGGGCCCCAAGTAGGATTCCTAGAACACAAATCAAACATTGTTAGCCGTGTGCGGCGCCCCTCCTCCACAATTTACACCTCCGGTCATATTCACGCAGTCCTTAGGGGAAGCCCTATGCGGATCACTTCACCATCACCGTCACCATGCCGTCATGCTGACGAAGCACTCCCTCGACACTTTCCTGGATCAAGAGTTCGATGGACGTCATTGAGCTAAACGTGTGTAGAACTTGGAGGTGTCGTACGTTCGGTACTTGATCGAGCGGAACGAGAAGAAGTTCGACTACATCAACCGTGTTAACAAACGCTTCCGCTTTCGGTCTACGAGGGTACGTGCACACACTTTCCCCCTCTCATTGCTACGCATCTCCTAGATAGATCTTGCGTGAGCGTAGCAATTTTTTGAAACTGCGTGCTACGTTTCCCAACAAAATTAACTAGATAAAAGCTATGAGTACACATAAGTGTACCCAGAAGTGTACACATGAGGCTGACTGGTGGGGACAGGGGGCTGAGTCAGCAGCCTAGTTAGTAGTCAAAGTTTGACTGTTGACTGGTCAAACTGACCAGTGCCCCCCCCGTCATAATCACATCAGCAAACTAAAATTAATTTTTTTAATTAAACATATTACGTTAGTTAACAAATTTTAATTAAGTTAATTAATTAATTAATTATTTTTTTATATATTTCTTTTTCGTTATTTTCGTTCTACCGGGGGCAGGCCCCACATGTCATTGATACAAGGGGGACGAGGCCCAGTGGCTCCAGGGGCCTAACAGGGCGCGGGCATGCGGGCGCTGGGGAAAATGGGCAGCGGGCGGCAGGCAGTATGGCTGGAGCTACGCCCCGATGACCCACAAGTATGTGGCATCAATCGTAGTCCTTTCGATAAGTAAGAGTGTAGAACCCAATGAGGAGTAGAAGGAAATGGCAAGTGGTTTTCAGCAAGGTAATAACTCCAAGCACTAAAATAGTCAGTAACAGGTAGTTTGATAGCCAGATAATTTGTAACTAGCAAGTAACGGTAATGGTAAATAAAGTGCAGCAAGGTAGCCCAATCCTTTTGTGGAAAAGGACATGCCAAAAGGGTCTCTTATAATAAGCAAAGCGTTCTTGAGGGTACACGATAATTTCACCATGTCACTTTCATCATGTTGGCTTGATTCACGTTCGCTACTTTGATAATTTGATATATCGGTGGATCAGTGGTTAGGTGATGTTCTTACTTGAACAAACCTCCTAATAATGATTAACCCCCTCGCAAGCATCCGCAACAACGAGAAAAGTAAGATAAAATCTAACTGTAGCATTAAACTTTTGGATCCAAATCGGTCCCTTATGAAGTAGCGCATAAACTAGGGTTTAAGCTTCTGTCACTCTAGCAACCCATCATCTAATAACTACTCCACAATGCACTCCCTTAGGCCCTAATAAGGTGAAGTGCCATGTAGTCGACGTTCACACGACGCCACTAGGGGAATCATAACATACATATCATCAAAATATTGAACACATATCAAGTTCACATGATTACTTGCAACATCACTTCTCCCATGACCTCAATAACAAAAGTAACTACTCACAAATGATAATCATGCTCAAGATCGGAGGGGTATTAAATAGAATAATGGATCTGAACATATAATCTTCCACGAAATAAACCATATAGTAATCAACTACAAGATGTAATCAACACTACTAGTCACCCAAAAGTACCAATCTAAGGTTCCAGTACGAAGATTGAACACAAGAGATGAACTAGGGTTTGAGAGGAGATGGCGTTGTTGAAGATGTTGATGGAGATTTCCTCCCGAAGATGGAAGAGTTGTGGTGATGACGATGATGATGATTTCCCCCTCTGGGAGGGAAGTTCCCCGGGCGGAATCGCTCCTCCGGAGAGCAAACATGCTCCTGCCCAAGTTCCGCCTCGAGACGGCGACTCTTCATCCCGAAAGTCCCCCCTTATTTCTGCTAGGTCAAAATGACCTATATACCAGAAGATGGGCACCAGAGGTGGGCCGAGGAGGGAACAACCCACCAGGGCGAACCTGGGGGCCCTGGCACCCAGGTGGGTTGTGCCCACCTAGTGAGCCCCTCTACTAGTTATTTTCTCCAATAATTATTACATATTTCATAAAAATCTCCGTGAAGTTTCAACTTATTTTGAGATGTGCAGAATAGGTATCTCTGACATTGCTTTTTCATGTCCAGAATTCTAGCTGCTCGCATTCTCCCCCTTTCTGTAAACCTTGCAAATTATTAGAGAAAAGACATTAGAATTACTCCATAAAGCATTATTATGCATAAAAACATTATAAATAACAGTAGGAAAAATGATGCAAAATGGACGTATCAACTCCCCCAAGCTTAGACCTCGCTTGTCCTCAAGCAAAAAAATTAAATCGAAAAACATGTCCACATGCTTAGAGAGAGAGAGAGAGAGAGAGAGAGAGAGAGAGAGAGAGAGAGGTGTCGATAGAAACAAAATATGGACATAGAAGCATCATGATCATTATTATTATGACAGCAAGAAACTTTAACACAAAGCTTTATCACATTACTTTATCATATAACTTCTCATGAACAAGTAACAATTGATCACAACATTGTGTTTGACATGAGAAAAATCTTATGTCGCTCCGTGAGATGGGAAGAGTGCAAGTGTACTGTGGTACACTAAGAAAAGTGATACGTGGAACAAGTATTTCATTTATCTCTTTGAATGAACAAAATTACAAGATCCCATAAAAAATGGTTGCGCTCCATGGCCTACTAGCGCGACCTGACTGACTATGGCGATGTGTGGTCTCCTGGTTCCCGGGGCCTCGAAAAGCTCCCAGTTAATTACTCCAATGGGTTGCTCCGCGAGATACCTGCAATTAAGCCATGTGGTCGTCTTCGTCATCTTTGTTTCGTGTTCTCCTTGCATGATGATGATGGTGTGTGTGGTGTGAGTAGCGGCAAAGCCCGTGTCCTTGTTAGTACACATGCCTCTCAAAACATGGCTGTCTGCTATCCATGTCCCCCCTTGCCATCGCGCCTCGTCGGTCTTGACGGCGTTGATGTAGTCGGTGTTGGAGTTGTATGGGTCCTGCTCTGCTTGGACTTCTTGATGATGTAGTGGCTTCATTGGGGTATGCAAGGGGTTCGCCTCACAGGAGCATTCTTATGGAGACCGGTGTCAGTGTAAAACCAACACTCGCTCATATTAGCATAACCGGTGTGGTTGGCACCTCAACTCGGCGGGACACCGAGTTTACGGCGGTCCGCCAAGACAAGGGTGCTGCCTCATGAGGGCACAATAAGATGTTGGTGAAGTTGCGTCGCCTTCCTGCCATCACGCCTCATGTTCACGGGCTCCGGGACGTGGACAACGCCATGTGGTGGTGCCTCGTCTCGACTAGACACAGAGTTTACGGCGATTTGCTAAGATATGGGCACTGCCTCACTAGGCCGTGTTTAGATCTTGGTGAAGTCGCATCCCCTTCCCATCGTCGTGCCTCGTCATCATTGGCTTCGGGTTACAAATAACATCATGCGGTACCGTCTTCTCCTCCGGGTCACGGACAACACCATGTAGATCCATCTTCTTCTCCGTGTTGCGGGCTCCATGTTGTGGGCCGCACCAGGGTGAGCATCGTCTTTTTGACTCCGGGTCGCAGGCTTCGTCTTGACAAGGTAGACATCGGTGATGTCATCCAGCGAGCTCCACGCCTCCATCCTCCACGACACCATCTTGATGATGTTGATGATGGATGTCATCCTCGCGAGCTCCATGCCGCCATGCACCGTGGCACAGCAGCGGCATCCTCGCGAGCTCCACGCCTCCATCCTCCATGGCGTCGGCTTGATGAAGAAGACGACTTCATCCTAGTGAGCTCCGTCCATCCATCACGGCACGGCGGCGGCATCCTCGCGAGCCTCCATCCTCCATGGCACCGTATTGATGATATCGTCATTGGCGTCATCTTGGCGAACTCCGCACCGCCTATCCACCGCGGCACGGCGGTGGCATCCTCGCGAGCCTCCACGCCTTTATCCTCCATGGCGCCAGCTTCAAGAAGAAGATGATGGACGTTGTCCTAGCGAGCTCCGTGTCGCCACACACCATGGAGCGGCAGCGACATCCTCACGAACCTCCATAGCGCCTTTTTGATGATGAAGGCGAGGAGCATCGTCCACGCGGGCTCTGTGTCGCCATCCTCCATGGCAGGGCGGCGACGTCCTCGTGAGCTCCACGCCGCGGTCCTCTGCAGCACTAATAATCCCCAAGTGCAGGGAATCATCATAACAATTCCCAAAGGTGGAAGTGATAAGTATGGAGTGTCGAACCCACAAGGAGCTCCAAGTAAGATGAATATTCTCTCAAGCCCTATCTGCCACTGATACGACTCTACGTGCACCGAACGTTTGCTTCCAACTAGAAACAAGAAATAAAACTATGTTGTGGGTATAAAGAGGATAACGTTGCATGATATTGGAGAGCTAAAATATGAAAGTAGGTGTTGTTATCATAAAGTTAGAATATATTACTAAATATTATAAATAGCGAGTGTGGAATAATGGTGGATCAATATGTGGAATTGTCCTAGGCAATTGTTAACAAGACCGGTGCCCACTATTGCAGTTTCATATGAGGGAGAGGCATAAGCTAACAAACTTTCTCTACTTGGATCATATGCAGTTATGACTGGAACTCTAGCAAGCGTCCGCAACTACTAAAGCTCATTAAGGTAAAACCCAACCATAGCATTAAAGCATCAAGTCCTCTTTATCCCATATGCAACAATCCCTCTTACTCGGGTTTGTGTTTCAGTCACTCACCAACCCACTATAAGCGAATCATGAACGTATTGCAACACCCTACAGTGGGAATCCCTCATGCTTGCGTGACACGGAGGGCACCATAGGACAACAACAAAGTAAAACATACAACTCATACCAATCTAGATCATCAATCAACCCAAAGACAAAAGATATCTACTCAAAACATCAAAGGATGGCAAAGCACCATGTTCAAGTAGGGATTACAGCGGGGTGCGGGAGAGTGGACCACGTAAAAGAGATGAGGATGGTGATGATGATGGTGATGTTGATGAAGACGATCACCGCGGCGATGATTCCCCTCCCGATGGCACTCCGGTGCCACCAAGAGAGAGGAGGAGAGGTTCTCCCCCTTGTGCTTCCTCCTCCATGGCTTTCTCCCTCTGGTCCTTGGCATTATTGGCGATGAGGGCCCCTCCGAGATCCTCCTCCATGGCCTCCGGTGATGATGGCCCCCTCCGGCAGGGTGCCGGAGACGGCCTAGATGGATTTCTCGTGGCTACAGAGGCTTGCGGCGGCAGAACTTCCGATCTAGGTTATTTCCCGAAGGTTTATGAATTTATAGGAATTTTTGGCGTAGGTTTCACGCCAGGGGGGTCTCCGGGCTGTTCACGAGATAGGGGGGCGCGCCCTAGGGGGGTGGGTGCGCCCCCCACTCTCGTGGGCAGCCCGGGACTCTTCTAGCCCAACTCCGATGCTCCGTGGTCTTCTTTTGGTCCATAAAAAATCATCAAAAATTGGCACGTCAATTGGACTCCAGTTGGTATTCCTTTTCTGTAAAACTCAAAAACAAGGAGAAAACAGAAACAGGCACTAGGCTCTAGGTTAATAGGTTAGTCCCAAAAATCATATAAAATGGCATATAAATGCATATAAAGCATCATAGATGGATAATATAATAGCATGAATACTTCATAAATTATAGATACGTTGGAGATGTATCAACATTCCAAGCTTAATTCCTGCTCGGCCTCGAGTAGGTAAATGCTAAAAGAAATAATTTATGAAGTGTGAATGCTAGCAGGTGCACAAGTTTGATTAATAATAATTTCAATCACGTTTTCTATCATCAATATTGTCGGTGGGAAACGACACCTATGGGATCACTGGAATCCCTTCTATGGTTGCGGGGCGCGGGGATCATGAGGAGAGCAGGACTAGCAGACAACACAGAGGGATTTACCCAGGTTCGGGCTGCAAAGATGCGTAAAACCCTACGATCCTACTTTGGTGGATGTATTAGTGTTCTTGAGCTCCTGAACTAGCTCTAGGTGTTGCGAGATTTCAAAGAGCCGAATCACTTCTCTGTGTGCCATGGGCCTCCTTTTATAGGCGAAAAGGGGCTGCCATAGGGGCACACAGGAGGTGGAAAGTGCTACATCATTGCGAGTTTATCGCTAGTATATAGGACAAGACACATTAAATGCAAGGCTTAGGTGTCCCTTCGCTTTATCGGGGACGGGGGCAAGGCCCATCCCGTCCATCGCCGCTCCTCCTCGCTTCGACACGCGCCGCGGCCAGCCATGCATGCGATGCCATGTAGGCAGGCAGACAGCTGAGGTGGCGTGGTGGAGGAGCCTGCATGAAGGATTGCACGCTGCCACGCAGGTGTCTGCCCAGCTGCTTGGATCGGCAGCTGCATGCGAACGGCGGTGAGGACTTAGCTGGCGCGGGCCTGGCGGCGGCTCTGTTGGTGCGCGTGGCGAGGGCCTTGTCGGGTGGCCCGACAAGGGTCTTGCCGGGTGGCCCGACAAGGGTCTTGCCGTGGCGCGCTGGCCTCCCCGGCACGGATATTGCCAGGGTCCTGGAGGTTTCTTCGGTGAGGATGGTTGCCTATCTGTCATCCTTTGATCTCGAACATTCTATGTCTTCAAAAAGATCTGCATGCCACCATGGAGGTGCCTCCCGAGCCTTGTCCCAATGCATCTGTTTAGCGTTGGTGGGCTCAAGGGTGGCTCGCTCGATTGGCGTGGGAGAGCTGCCCCAGAAAGGGTCTTGCCTGGGCCGCTGGGGCTGCCCCGGCAAGGGTCCTTGCCGGGAAAATCTGCTTCGTCCATCTGATCTTTGTGGCCTTGGTCCTTGTCGTTGCTCTGTTTGCCTTGTGGCCTTGGCTTCTCTAGGGCTTCCCTTTCCTGCCGTGTCTGTGCATGGCCGTGGTGGGAGGCTCTGACTGCCCGTGCACAAATAAGGGGTCAAAAGCATAGCCCCTACTTTTGTACACCGATAGGAGCCCCCGGGCCTAGGCCACACATAAGAGCAGCACGTTGTTGGGCCAGGACCAGAAAGGTGCGCGGGCAGTTGGGGCGGATTTTTACCGTGGCCACTGTTCCGTCTGCTGCGCTTCCCACGACGCCCGTTGAACGTGCGATGTGGGGGTCGTGCGCACGCATGATGTGGGCATGCTGGCGTCACCTCGTGGTGGACAGTAAAAAGGCGACTTGTGTGTCTCTTCGAGACTGTAGAGCCGCCTCCCATTTACTGCCTTCACCTGTGAACCGTCGTTCCATGCGTCCCCCTGCGCCCACCCCTCGCGCCACGTTTGCTGCATGCATAACACAGAGGGAATGGCAGGCGCGTGGGACGTGGGAAGTCGCGTGCATGCGGGTCGGTTCCCATGCGCCTTCAATGTAGCGGGGAGGGCGGTCGACGGCCCCGCTCGCTGTCACTTCAACGAGTCGGATTGGCCGAAGGTGGGCGGCCGAGCCTTGCCCCCGCCCCTTTATAAAGGGAGGGGGCGGGAGGAACTGTGCCTCTCCACTCTTCGCCATCTGCCTCTCCCCATTCCTGCTTCCCGTCTTCTTCTGCCATGGCGAGGGGGCGCGGCGATGCATCATCGGTGGCAGCAAGGGTCTCGGCCAGACAGCACATCGCTCCTCCCCAGGAGCTCGCAGCGGCGGAGCCGGCCGCTAGAGGAATGGGGAGGGGGCAAGGTCGAGGCTGTCGCGGTGCCCGAGGGAGAGGAGGACGGGGCGGCAGATCCGCCTCGCCTCCTCCTGCAGCCCCTCCTCCGATGGAGGGCCACGCTGGGGACAACCCCTGCTAATTCTTCGTCAGGCTGCGCCATCCGCCACGCCGTCGCCTTCGCCTTCCGACCCCATTTGCGCGGGAGATGAAGCTGGATCCGCCGCAGACGCTGCGGCTGCATATGAGGGGTTGTGGGAACAGTGGCACGTGGGTCGACATCGAGTTCCCTGCCCCTCACGTCTTGTATCTTCACCAAGGGTGGAAGACCTTTGCTCGCCTCCACAGCTTGACGGATGGGCTCGCTCTCCATTTCAAACTAATGGAGGGTGGCCTCCTCTCCGTCAAGATCTTCGGGCACTTCGGGACCCGCGTGAGGTGCCGTGTAGAGAGCTCCTCCGACGATGAAGATTCCTCCTCAAGCGAAAGTGGCGAGGAAGACAATGGCAGCGACGACGATGGCAGCAGGCGGCAGGATGACGAGTCCGACTAAGTGTCGGGCGCCGCTCCGAGTGGCACCGGCAACCCCATCATCCGTGTCGCCGGCTCCTTGAACTTCTCGGGGTCGTCTCCTTGGGCGGCTGGCTTAGGGAGGCTGCAGAAGAGGAGGAGGACGATCTGCAAGGCCGTCAAGTCGGAGTACGTGGGCACCGACGCCTTCGTCACGTGTTGGCGTCCTGTCGACTCGTCTTCGAGCTCTACCTCCGGCACCGCCATCACCATCCAGCCCTTGAATGACCACCGAGATGTTCTCTTGGTGTCTTCTGCCACTCGTAGCTCGCCTAGGCGCCCCTTTTGCCCTTCTGCTTTCTTGTTCCATTTCCTGAGGAGAGGGACAAGAAAGGGATTACAGGCACCTTATATCTTTTTACTCTTGTAAGCCTTCGGGCCTTTGTTAGCTTTAGAACTTGTAATCCCCTTGTTCATGTTTTTCATTTCATATGAACTGTACCTGTACAGGATGTTTTTTAATGAAAAAGGGATGTTTGCCGGGATCTTCGTTTGCGGGAGGAACCCACGAGAAGGAGTGAATCCTTGTTATCTTTAAGACAAATGCTTTTTCCCCTGGCAACAGGCCTTGCCGTCTCCCCACCTTGCTCTACCTTTCTCACGCTCTTGGCGGAGGCAGGGATGAGGTGGGCATAGGCTCCTCGTTCCCCTTCTCTGCTGCCGCGGCTACGACTAGATCCAGACCCAGGAGATAATCCTTGGGTGCCGAAAAGAGGGAGCACGGTAGCTCAGAGATAGAACAGGGTTTCACGTATCCCAGTCCATAACGAAATGCATGATAGGGGATAAAGGACTTATCTAGATCTGCAACCCCCGGCGATCTTGGCTTGCCCCGGAGAGATCCTTGTTCTTGCAGCCCCCGACAACTCTAGCTTGCCGGGGCCCGGGTGCCGGTCTGTTCCCTTTCTTCCAAAACAGCTCGGCAAGAATACTTACCTGCCCTATGAACCAAAGAAGACAGAGAGGAACAGAGAGATGCGCACTCGACCTCTAAGCTAGGGGTTAGCCGCCGCTAAGCACTATAAACCCTAACCAGGGAAGAGACTCAACCTAGCATGCATGCTATAACTTAGGGCGCTAGCGCTTCGTTTATTTATGCTTAGGGTCTATGCCTAGCTGTGTACAACGGGTTACATGCCTTGCTGGCAAAGCTTGTACAAAAGGGTGGCTTGCCGGGAGGCCCCATAGCCGCGCCTTATGGGTAAAACTTGCAAAGATGCTCGATGTTCCAGGAGTTGCTCACTGGTATGGCATCTTCGGTCTCCTGCCGGACCGCGCCGGGCCTGGTGACACATGTTACCCGATAAGGGCCTTCCCACTTCGGCGTCAACTTGTTCGAATCCTTGGCCGACTGAATGTGCCGAAGAATAAGGTCGCCTTCCTCAAAGCTCCGGGCATGAACCTTGCGGCTATGGTAGCGGCGCAAGGCTTGCTGGTAGCGTGCTGCTCTCACAGTCGCCCGAAGACGATCTTCCTCAAGGAGCGTCGCGTCATCTTTCCGCAATTGCTCTTGCTCAAGCTCATCATAAGCGAGCACTCGAGGTGACCCGTATATGAGTTCCGTGGGGAGAACTGCTCCTGCCCCGTAAACCAGGGCAAAGGGTGTCTGGCCGGTGGCACGATTTGGCATCATTCTGATCGACCAAAGAAGCGCCAGCAACTCATCAATCAGCGCCTTCCACTCTTGTGAAGCCTGCCAAAAGTCTTCGTCCTTAAGCCTCGTAGGACTTCAGCATTTGCTCTCTCCGCTTGGTCGTTGCTCCATGGATGTGCCACGGAAGCAAAACAGACCCTGCTGCCGAGATCCTCAATGTATTGCATGAAGGCATGGCTCGTGAACTGTGTGCCGTTGTCGGTGATGATCCTGTTGGGCACCAAAAAACAGCACACTAGTCCCTTGAAAAACTTGATGGCTGGCTGCGCTGTCACCTTCCTCACTGCTTCCACTTCTGGCCACTTTGTGAACTTGTCAATTGCTACGTACAAGTACTCAAAGCCCCCGATAGCACGGGGGAAAGGGCCCAGTATGTCGAGCCCCCAAACCGAGAAGGGCAAGGAGAGAGGGATAGTTTGAAGGGCTTGAGGCTGATGGAGCTTCTTTGAATGGAACTGGCATGCTTCATACTTGGTTACTAGTGCGGTCGCATCTTGGAAGGCGGTGGGCCAGAAGAAACCTTGCCGGCAAGGGCCCTTGACCCTATGTGGGAGACACATATGCCTCCATGTATCTCGGCCAACAGCTTTAGTCCTTCGTCCCGGGTGATGCACATCAATTTCACCCCATTCGGTCTTCTTCTGTATAATACGTTATCAATGAATTGGTACAGAGCAGACCGGCGGGCTACTCTTTCTACCTCTTCCTACTCCTCAGGAAGCTCTCCTTTTTGAAGGAATCGGACGGTGTGTTGTGCCCATGCCGGAGCCTGTGGCTCGACGGCAAGGACTAAAGGCATCTCTTCTACTGTGGGAGTGGCCGCCTCCACGGCCATGACCTGAGGTCCCGTCGGAGTCGGTTGCTCTGCGGCAGGATCAGCATCCACGACAACATCTTCGTAGGCGGCTCCGGGGAGCTTGGTTGGGAAGTACTTGCCGGGGCCTAGCTTCCTCCACTTTCTCTGCCCGGTCGACGGCTCAACGGCTGGTTGGGTTAACTGAAGCACAAAGGTACCTGGTTCCACAGGCAACTTGAGGGCACCACGCTTTGAAAGGTAGTCGGCGATGTCGTTCTCCGCCCGAGGGACATGCTCCGCTTGTATACCATCAAAGCACCCCTCCAGTTTCCTCACCTCATCTACGTAAGCCTCCATCAATGGGCTTTGATAATCTTTGTTGATCTGCCTGACGACGAGCTGTGAGTCGCCCCTGAAAATGAGCTTCTTAACCCCGAGGTCTGCCACGATCCTGAGACCGGCAAGCAAACCCTCATAAGTGTTGTTGGTCTACATCTCCCAGGGAAAGTGCATCTGGATAACATACTTGAGGTGCTCTCCGGTGGGTGCAACAATCAGCACACCAGCACCGGCGCCTTGCGGCGAGAAGGCACCATCAAAGTACATGATCCAGTTGCGGCTCGTTTCCTTGCCGGGGAGAGCGGTCTCCTGTACCTCTTTGTCAGGCGTCGAGGTCCATTCCGCAACAAACTCTGCCAAGACTCTGCTCTGAATCGTCGAGGTACTTTCAAATTTCAAATTGAAACTCGACAGCTCTAGGGCCCATTCCACGATCCTTCCCATCGCATCTGCGTTGTGCAGTATCCGTTGCAATGGGAGGCGGGTGACCACCGTGATCTCGTGCGCTTGGAAGTAATGGCGCAGCTTCCTCAAAGCCATAAGGAGGCCGAAGAGCAGCTTTTGCACGCCTGAGTACCTCGACCTAGCCCCCTGCAAGAGGGAGATGACGAAGTACACTGGGTGCTGCACCATCTTCTTCTTCCGTGCCTCTTCCCCCGGTCGTGTGGGTCCTGTCGAGCTGGCGTCAACCCCTGCCGGGGACTCAATCTTGCCAGGATCGAGCCCTGCCAGAGAGGGTTACGGCATGCCATCTGTTGGTTCTGCCGCTGCTGCCTTCTCGTCGACCTCTCTCTGCGCCACTAGTGTGGCGCTAACCACTTGATCTGTTGCCGCTTGGTAAAGCAGCAACGGTTCTTGTGGTTTGGCGCAACCAGCACTGGGGTAGAGGAGAGGTATTTCTTCAAATCCTGCAGCGCTGCCTCGGCCTCTGGGGTCCACTCCAGCGGCCCAGCCTTCTTCAAGATCTTGAAGAAAGGAAGGGCACGCTCCGCGGACCTGGAGATGAACCGACTCATGGCGGCAATGCAACCAGTGAGCCGACGCACGTCCTTGATCCGCTTGGGCGCCTCAATCTGCTCGATGGCCTTGATCTTATCTGGGTTTGCTTCAATCTCGCGCTGGGACACAAAGAACCCGAGAAGCTTGATGGACGGGATGCCGAAGACACACTTCTCAGGGTTCAGTTTGAGGTTGATCTTGCGCAGGTTTGTAAACGTTTCCTCCAGATCTTGTACAAGGGTCGCTTTGTCCTTGGTTTTGACCACTATGTCATCCATATAAGCTTCCATATTTCTATGTAGCTGGGGTTCAAAACCAATTTGGACTGCTCTTGCAAAGGTCGAGCCAGCACTCTTCAACCCGAAAGGCATCCGTAAAAGGCAATATGTACCACATGGGGTGATGAATACTGTCTTTTCCTCGTCTTCCTTTGTCATGAAGATCTGGTGGTATCTTGAGTAGGCGTCAAGGAACGATAGGAGGTCACACCCAGCCGTGGAGTCAACAATCTGGTCAATGCGTGGTAATGGGAAAGGATCTTTTGGACAGGCCTTATTGATGTCTATGTAATCAATACACAACCTCCATTTCCCGTTTGCCTTGCGCACCACTACCGGATTGGCCAACCACGTCGGATGGAGTACTCCTCTCACCAAGCCTGCCGCCTCTAGCTTTCTGATTTCCTCCATGATGAACTCCTGCCTCTCCAGATCCTGCTTCCTGACCTTCTGCTTGACGGGCCGCGCATGAGGACAGACAACAAGGTGGTGCTCAATCACCTCCCTGGGAACGCCGG
Organism: Triticum timopheevii; assembly: GCA_963921465.1. Taxonomy (NCBI): domain Eukaryota; kingdom Viridiplantae; phylum Streptophyta; class Magnoliopsida; order Poales; family Poaceae; genus Triticum; species Triticum timopheevii. The sequence goes on along the minus strand of OY997272.1, from coordinate 380,179,249 downwards.
GGATGTCGGAGGCTTGACATACAAACACATCGACATTCGCCCACAGGAAGGTGATGAGCTCGCTTTCCTATTTTCCGTCAAGGGTGGAGCTTATGGTGAACGCTCCCCCCGTGCCGTCCTCCTTGACGGGCACCTTCTTGGTCTCTAGTGGTGTAGCTCTGGACTTCTTGCTCTTGCCGGCGGAGCTCTCTGGCACGTTCTCAACGGAAGCACAACACCCCGAAGAGGCGCGCTTGTTGGAGTGAGTGCGAAGGGTCTCGTTGGCCTTCTTCTCGCCTGGGACCTTGTCGGCAGGAGCAGGTGCCTTAGCGGCAGCTGCTGCGACTGCTTCCCGGTAGAGTTGGTTGGCACAGATTAGCGCATCTTTCTTGTCGGAGGGGACGGTGATGATGTTCATCGGCCCAGGCATCTTCAGCATGTTGTAGGCGTAGTGTGAAGCCGCCATGAACTTGGCTAGTGCCGGGCGGCTGAGGATCCCGTTGTAAGGCAAGGGGATCTCGGCTACGTCGAAAGCGACCCTCTCCGTCCTATGGTTCAACTCGCCTCCGAATGTCACGTGTAGCGTGATCTTTCCCTTTGGCTGGCTCCTCCCCGGTTTAACCCCTTGGAACGTACCCGTCTCCTCGAGGTCTCCATCAGGGATCTGTAGCCTTCTGACCACAACGGGCGGGATCAAGTTCAGGCCGGCCCCACCTTCAACCAACATCTTTGTCACCTTGAGGTTGCGGATTGTTGGTGAAACCAACAACGGCAGGCACCCGACAGCAGTGGTGCGGTCAGGGTGATCCTCTGTGTCGAAGATGATGGGCGTGCTGGACCATTTCAGCGGCTTCCGTGCATCAAATGATGTCTCCACCGTTGTGATCTCACGACCCACTGCTTGAGTTGGCGATGGGATGTATGCAGCGAGGCGCCACCATCGACGCACATGGCCTCTGTGGCTTTCTGAAACTCATGGTCGCCGGACTCGTCGTCCTCGTCATGATCATCGTCTTCCTGCTTCTTGTCGCGGCCACGGGCGGGCCTCTCTTGCTGATTCTCCTTGTCGCGACGGCCTCCTTGGCCGCCACGTTTCTTGCCGGATCCTTCGGCACCGTCTGGGCCTTTCTCCTTGTCCCGCCGCTCATACTCGGCTTTCTGCTTCTCGGTGAGCAGCCCTACCTGCTGACAGTTTTGGAGATCGTGGCCCTTGGTGCGGTGGATCTTGCAGTACTGCATGTTGGAGCCACCTGGCTTGTCGACAGCCGCGAATGCCCGGCAAGCGTCACACCCAGCAACCTCCTTGCCGGGGTCGCTTGCCTTGGTCTTCTTGGTGGTACCAGTGTCGTCAGATCCCTCAACGGCAAGCACGGCCTTGCCCTTGCGCTTCCTGCTACGGCGTCGACCTTTCTTTGCTGGGGTGGCGGTATCACCAGTGGAGTCGGTTTCCGCACCGGCATCTTCGCAGGGATAGTTCCTTCCCTCCTCGGCACGAGCACACCGATCGGCCAGAACATAGAGCTCGACCGCATTCTTAAACTTTTTCATCGCTAGTTCTTCACGCATCTTGCGATTGCGCATGTTCTGATGGAATGCACTAATCACAGCGGCGGGATGAACATCGGGGATGTTGTACTACACCCGGCTAAACCTTTGTCTGTACTTGCGCAGGTTTTCTCCTTTCTTCTGGGGGATGATGTGTAAATCACTCGCCTGGCCATGAGCTTGGCGACCTCCGGTAAAGGCGCCAAAAACTCATGGCACAGATCCGCCCAAGAAGAGATGGAATCCACCGGCAAGTGCATCAACCAGGATATAACATTAGGCTTGAGTGCCAACAGGAAGTTGTTGGCAAGCACCTTATCATCGCGGGCCCCAACAACTTGCATCGTGATGGTGTGGATGCTAAGGAACTCTGACGGCTGAGTCTTGCCATTGTACTTCTCGCCAACTTCGGGCTTGAACGTACGGTGGGAGGGCCACTAGAACTGCCGCAGCTCACGGGTGAAGGCCGGACAACCCACCTCATAAGGTAGACCACCGTATCCCCCCAGGGCTGGCTGGTCCGTAGCGGGCCTTGCCCGCCCGTCTGACTGGTGGCGCGCGTCACGTTGGTGCTCGATCGTAGTTCAAGCGTCCTCATGAGACCGCTCCCGAAGGACTTGGTGCTGATCGCGGTTGGTTCACGGGTCGGATGACGCGATGGAGATATCATCACGAGCGTTGCCACGATGGGCCGACGCCCGGGGCGGTTGGGATGGAGGTGGGGAGTACACCGTGGCCGCGTCGCCTCTGGCGTGGCCTCCGCTAGCACGTGGCAGCCCGGCGGAGCGACGGCCGACGGGTTCCGCCGGCCGCAGCCCATCGTTGTTGGCGATGCCGACGAGGCTCCAAACGGTGGCCCTCCATTCATCAAGCTTCTCCGCGGTTGGAGGAAAGTCGAGGAGCAGCTACGTGCGCTAGGGCTTCCACTGGCGTGGGTGGTGGTGAAAGCTGGGTGGATCGCGATGTGCCTCGACTGCATCACGGCTCCGCAGCCGTTCGCCACCTCCATCGGCACCTCGGTGCGCATGCTGGCCCTCCTCTTCATGTGATGGACACACTGGACTCTTCCCAGGGTGGCGCGTAGGGTCACCGGCAGGGTGACGCTACTCATCACGATCAACTTGAGAGGAGCACGGCGTGGGTGCCGGTGTTGGCGTCTTGGAGGTCGCCGTGCCGCCGCCTGGCGGGACGGCGGCGCCCCTGTAGGGCCCCACGCCACCTACGGGGGGACCGACTCCATCTCTGGAGCTCGCGACTTGTCACTCGTCGCCTGGCGCGCAAACAACGCCACTCGCCAGACCTGAACCGCCAGGGTGATGTGGATGTTCACGGGCCTCGCCACGGGTTCTCTCCGTGACTGGCCCGCTACTGGTCCGCACCGGCACTGGCAACTTGGTCCCGGACGAACCGATCACTGTGGTCGCCTTCTTCTTAGGAACCATGGCGACGAAGAACAGCTAGGCCGACTGCTAGACCAGATTCTCATAATAGCGCTCCCCTACCTGGCGCGCCAAAGATGTCGGTGGGAAACGATACCTATGGGATCACTGGAATCCCTTCTACGGGATCATGAGGAGAGCAGGACTAGCAGACAACCCAGGGGGATTTATCCAGGTTCGGGCCGCAAAGATGCGTAAAACCCTACGATCCTGCTTTGGTGGATTTATTAGTGTTCTTGAGCTCCTGAACTAGCTCTAGGTGCTGCGAGATTTCAAAGAGCCGAATCCCTTCTCTGTGTGCCATGGGCCTCCTTTTATAGGCGAAAAGGGGCTGCCACAGGGGCACACAGGAGGTGGAAAGTTCAATAGCATTGTGAGTTTATCGCTAGTATTCAGGACAAGACGCATTAAATGCGAGGCTTAGGTGTCCCTTCGCTTTATCAGGGATGGGGACGAGGCCCGTCCCGTCCGTCGCCGCTCCTCCTCGCTTCGACACGCGCCCTGAGGTGAGGACTTAGGTGTCCCTTCGCTTTATCAGCGATGTATGCGGTGCCATGTAGGCAGGCAGGCAGCTGAGGTGGCGTGGTGGTGGAGCCTCCACGAAGGATTGCACGCTGCCATGCAGGTGTCTGCCCTGCTGGTTGGATCGGCAGCTGGATGCGAACTACGGTGAGGACTTAGCTGGTGCGGGCCTGGCGGCGGCCCTGTTGGTGCGCTTGGCAAGGGCCTTGTCGGGTGGCCCGGCAAGGGTCTTCCTGGGTGGCCCGGCAAGCGTCTTGCCATGGCACGCTGGCCTCCCTGGCAAGGATCTTGCCGGGTGTCTTGCGGGTTTCTTCGGTGAGGATGGTTGCCTTCCTATCCTCCTTTGATCTCGAGCATTCTATGTCTGCACAAAGACGTGCATGCCACCACGGAGGTGCCTCCTGATCCTTGTCCCAATGCATCTGTTTAGCGTTGGTGGGCTCAAGGGTAGCTTGCTCGGTTGGCGTGGGCGAGCTGCCCCGGCAAGGGTCTTGCTAGGGCCGCTGGGGCTGCCCCGGCAAGGGTTCTTGCCGGGAGAACCTGCTTCGTCCATCTGATCTTCGTGGCCTTGGTCCTTGTCGTTGCTCCATTTGCCTTGTGGCCTTGGCTTCTCTCCGGCTTCCCTTTCCTGCCGTGTTTGTGCGTGGCTGTGGCGGGAGGCTCTGTCTGCCCGTGCACAAGTAAAGGGGTCAAAAGCAAAGCCCCTACTTTTGTACACCGACAAATATGTGTCATAATAGTAGCTTATCTCATAAAAAATTTCATGATCAAGTAACAATCTATTCACAATGTCAAGTATGGTTCAGAAACTTCATTGAGAACTAACAAACTATCATCTCAGTCATTGAAGCAATTGCAATTTATCATAACATCAGAAAGAGTCAAGAATAGAGCTTTTCAGCAAGTCCACATACTCAACTATCATTTAGTCTTCTACAATTGCTAACACTCACGCAATACTTGTGGTTATGGAGTTTGAGCCGGACACTGAGAAAGATAGGGGCTTATTATGTTGCCTGCCAACGTATTCACCTTTAGGTGATGTCAACTATAATAGCCCATGATAACTTACATCCAATTGGATTTATATCATGATCTTTCAAACACGAGGAGCTTGCCAAAGGATAAAATGAAAAAGGGAAAGGTGAGAATCACCTTGACTCAAGCATAAAGTAAAAAGCATAAAGTAAAAGATAGGCCCTTCGCAGAGGGAAGCAGAGGTTATCATGTGCGTTTAGGGTTGGATGCATAAAATCTTAATGCAAAAGAACGTCACTTTATATTGCCCCTTGTATGTGTACCTTTATTATGCAGTCCGTGGCTTTTATTGCTTCCACAACAAGATCGTACAAAGCTTATTTTCTCTGCACTAATAAGTCATATACATTTAGATAGCAATTTTTATTGCCTGCAACATGACAACTTACTTGAAGGATCTTACTCAATTCATTGGTAGGTATGGTGGACTATCATGGCAAAACTGGGTTTAAGGATATTTGGAAGCACAAGTAGTATCTCTACTTGGTGCAAGGAATTTGGCTAGCATGAGGGGGAAAGGCAAGCTCAACATATTTGGAAGGTGAATGATAATATACTTTAACTGAGATGTGAGAAATAAACCATTATGTTGTCTTCCTTGTCCAACATCAACTCTTTTATCATGTCATACTTAATGAGTGCTCCCAATCATAAAAGATGTCCAAGATAATATATTTGTATGTGAACCTCTCTTTCCTTATTACTTCCTATTAATTGCAACGATGACCAAAACTACGTTTGCCAACTCTCAACAACTTTTATGCCTCATACTCTTTATATGTGAAGTCATTACTATCCATGTTATAAGCATATGAAACATATAGAAATTCAGATTTATGACATTCAATTCATTCCCCCATTTACTCATAGGATATACATGAAGCACATGAGTAAATGACAAACTACTCCAAAGATATGAGTGAGGGACACTGAGTAGTCAAATAATTAACTAGCCATGGGAGGGTTCCTTTTTTATTCAGTATTTCAGATCCAATGACTTTATTCAAACAGCAAGTAAAATTGAAAATACGCTCCAAGAAAAACACATATCATGTGACGAATAAAAATATAGCTCCGAGTAAGGTATACCGATAGTTTCAAAGACAAAAGAGGGGATGCCTTCCGGGGCATCCCCAAGCTTAGGCGCTTGAGTCTTCCTCGAATATTACCTTGGGGTGCCTTGGGCATCCCCAAGCTTAGGGTCTTCCCACTCCTTATTCTCCTCCTATCAATATCTCACCCAAAACATGAAAACTTCAACCACACAAAACTTAATGGAACTTCGTCAGATAGGTTAGTATGATAAAGAGTAAACCATTCACTTTGGTGCTGTAAAATACAAGGTTCATAATTTCCTTCACACAATTCCTACTTTACCATATCATTTCTACAATTTATATTGCGAAATATAAGCCATAGAAACTAGAAAACAAGCAAACTATGCGATGAAAACAGAATCTGTCAGAAACAGAACAATCTGTAATGATCTGAGAAGTAACCATACTTCTGCTACTCCAAAAATTATTAAATAAATTGGTCTACGTGAGGAATTTGTCTATTAATCTTCTGCAAAAAGAATCAACTCAAAATCACTTATTTTTTTTTAAAAAATACAGCTAATCTCGTGAGCGCAAAGTTTCTGATTTTTACAGCAAGATCACATTAACTCTCACCCAAGTCTCCCCAAAGGTCTTACTTGGCACTTTATTGAAACAAAAGCTATAAAACATGATTTCTACAGTAGCTAAATCATGTAGACACACAAAAACAGTAAGGGTAAATATTTGGTTGTCTCCCAACAAGCGCTTTTCTTTAATGCCTTTTAGCTAGGCATGATGATTTCAGTGATGCTCACATAAAAGATAAGAGCTGAAACATAAAAAGAGCATCATGAAGAATATGACTAGCACATTTAAATCTAACCCACTTCCTATACCTACGGATTTTGTGAGCACACAATTTATAGGAACAAGAATCAACTAGCATAGGAAGGCAAGACACGTTTCAAAACTTTAAGCACATAGAGAGGAAACTTGATATTATTGCGACTCCTACAAGTATATATTCCTCCCTCATAATAGTTTTCAGTAGCATCATGGATAAAAACTTTTTTCTCATACTCAATTGGAACCTTTTCCAAAATAGTGGAATACTAACTAAAGTTGACACTCTTCCAAATCCACTTTCATAAATATCACACTAAGATTCAACACCCTCCAAGATAGTGGGATCACTAATTCCTAAAGCTGACACTCTTCCAAACCCACTTTAATTTATAGTATGATTCATACTCCAAAAGATATAAGTGAAGTTCATGGAGCATTCTATAGTTAATATAGACTAACTAATGTCCAAGCTCAAAATATATAAGTGATGCACACGAAGCATTCTATAAAACCACACTCAAACGATTTAAGTGAAGCACAAAGAGCAATTCTATAAGATCATACTTAAAAGATATAAGTTAAGCACATGAAGTATTCTATAAATCAATGAAGATCTATCTCATACTAGCATGATTCTTAAACAAAATTAAAAACACAAACGACACAAATCATGTGAACAAAACAAAAACCGAGGTATACCGATATCTGTTGAAGAAGAAAGATGGGATGCCAACCGGGGCATACCCAAGCTTAGATGCTTGAGTATCCTTTAAAATATTTACTTAGGGTGCCTTGGGCATCCCCAAGCTTTAAATCTTGTCTCTCTTTATTCTTCTCACATCAGTAACTCCTCGTTCTTCAAACACTTCATTCAAAAAAACTTAAACAAAAACTTTGTGAGATCCGTTAGTGTAATAAAGCAAACTACCACTTTAAGATACTGTAATTAACTTATTATTTATCTATATTGGTGTTAAACCTACTGTATTCCAACTTCTCTATGGTTCATACCCTTACATAATAGCCATAGATGCATCAAAATAAGCAAACAACACACGAAAAACAGAATCTGTCAAGAACAGGACAGCCTGTAGTAATCTGCAAGTTTAGTAAACTTATGTAACTCCAAAAATTATAAAATAATTTTTGAAAATTTGAAAAATTTGTACATAAGTAATGTGCAAAAAGTTTCAGACACATTTGACTTTCCAGTAAAAAAATGTAAAATTCATGCACTACAGCCAAAGTTTCTGTTTTTGTTCTGCACATATTAAGCAAGCAATCTTATCATACTAAAACCAAAGCTTGGCACATTATTTTTCTAATACAAAGGATATATACAAGGGGAAAGTTATTTACATAGAAACTTCCATCAAAAATTCAACATTGTTTCCATGAGCATGAACACAAGTGCTCAAGGTCGACCCTCACTTCTTCAATGCATAACTTTCCAATCACTTCTCTTTTTGAAGAACTTTTTTAGGCATGAGAAGCAAGTAAATATTTTTGTATTTTCAATCTTTCAATTTTTTTATATTTCACCCACAACTAAACAGGAACAAAAAGGAAAAACAAAATCTACTTAGTGAAGAAAGCAAACAAGCACACACGAGAATATCAACCCCACGCTATTGCTCCCCGGCAACGGCGCCAGAAAAGAGCTTGATAATCCCCAAGTGCAGGGAATCATCATAGCAATTCCCATAGGTGGAAGTGATAAGTATGGAGTGTCGAACCCACAAGGAGCTAAAGGTAAGATCAATATTCTCTCAAGCCCTATCTGCTACTGATACGACTCTACGTGCACCCAACGTTTGCTTCCAACTAGAAACAGAAAATAAAACTGTGTTGTGGGTATAAAGAGGATAACTTTGCATGATATTGGAGAGCTAAAATATGAAAGTAGGTGCTGTTATCATAAATTTAGAATATATTACTAAATATTATAAATAGCGAGTGTGGAATAAAGGTGGATCGATGTGCGGAATTGTCCTAGGCAATTGTTAACAAGACCGGTGATCACTATTGCAGTTTCATATGAGGGAGAGGCATAAGCTAACATACTTTATCTATTTGGATCATATGCACTTATGATTCGAACTCAAGCAAGCGACCGCAACTACTAAAGATCATTAAGGTAAAACCCAACCATAGCATTAAAGCATCAAGTCCTCTTTATTCCCATAGGCAACAATCCCTCTTACTCAGGTTTGTGTTTCAGTCACTCACCAACCCACTATAAGAGAATCATGAATGTATTGCAACACCCTATAGCGGGAATCCCTCACGCTTGCGCGACACGGAGGGCACCATAGGACAGCATCAAAGTAAAACATACAGCTCATACCAATCTAGATCATCAATCAACCCAAAGACAAAAGATATCTACTCAAAACATCATAGGGTGGCAACACATCATTGGATCATAATATGTGGCATAAAGCACAATGTTCAAGAAGGGATTACAGCGGGGTGTGGGAGAGTGGACCGCGTAAAAGAGATGAGGATGGCGATGATGATGGTGATGTTGATGAAGACGATCACCGCGGCGATGATTCCCCTCCCGATGGCACTCCGGTGCCACCAAGAGAGAGGAGGAGAGGTTCTCCCCCTTGTGCTTCCTCCTCCATGGCTTTCCCCCTCTGGTCCTTGGCCTTCATGGCGATGATGGCCCCTCCGAGATCCTTCTCCACGGCCTCCGGTGATAATGGCCCCCTCCGTCAGGGTGCCGGAGAGGGCCTAGATTGATTTCTCGTGGCTACAGAGGCTTGCGGCGGCGGAACTTCCGATCTAGGTTATTTCCTGAAGGTTTCTGAATTTATAAGAATTTTTGGCATAGGTTTCACGTCAGGGGGGTCTCCGGGCTGTCCACGAGATAGGGGGGCGCACCCTAGGGGGGTGGGGGCGCCCCCCACTCTTGTGGGCAGCCCGGGACTCTTCTGGCCCAACTTTGATGCTCCGTGGTCTTCTTTTGGTCCATAAATAATCATTAAAAATTGGCACATCAATTGGACTCCGTTTGGTATTCCTTTTTTGTAAAGCTCAAAAACAAGGAGAAAACAGAAACTGGCACTGAGCTATAGGTTAATAGATTAGTCCCAAAAATCATATAAAATGGCATATAAATGCATATAAAACATCATAGATGGATAATATAATAGCATGAATACTTCATAAATTATAGATATGTTGGAGACGTATCAGGCACCGGGTTGATGATGCTGGCGATGGGCCTGGCGGTGTCGATGTAGTCTACTGGTCCAGCTCATCGTCCATTGCCTCTATTCTATCTGGTACGAGAAGAGTGCAGCATCGTCCGTGGCAACATCCACTGGTTGTGTCGTCCGCCACCTCCATTGCATCTGGTATGAGAAGACCGCCGCGTCGTTCGCGGATATCTTCGCCCCATGTGTTGTCCACTCTCTCAATTGTACCTGGTACATGGAAGAAAATATGTGCGTAGAGAGAAGAGGCATGCTAGCTCATGAAACATGTTGCATCGCTCCATGGTTATCGCTCATATCCGCCAAGACTGTGAAGGCACCACCGCGCTCCTCCTTGGTGCACGCGTCATGGCCATGTACTTGTCCTCCATGGATGCGTCCCCCTCCATATGATGCATGACTTGCAGGATGCCGCCGCCGCACGCTTGAGTTCTATCTGCGGGTGGTTACCAGTCGAGTGTTTGTTGCTTGTCTCCTCTTTATGCGTGCGTGCTTCCCACTTAAAACCTGATAAAACAATAAGACAAAGAAACAAATAGTTTATGAATCCAGTGAGAAACACCTCATGCGTGCATCGCCATCATCAAGGACGTGTGCTCCGGCTTGGGTCAAAGGCACGTCGTTGCCACCGCCGACACGCCGGCCAGCTTACACAGCTTCCGAGTCATCATCTCGGCCGCCGCTTCTGATCGGTTGTGGCATCCCCCGCCTATCTCCATCGGCAACGCCGCCGGTAGAGGCGCGTCTTCTCCACATCGACACTGCCGCCAGGGCGCCTCACCTTCTCTGCATTGGTTCTTGTTTTGTCCTAGGGTGTGCATGCCTGGTTCTTGCTCGTCCCCTATTCTGTTGTCTGGTGCTCTTGTATATATAGGTCACTATCTCGATTGTTTGTTGTTTGAGTTGGTTTGTTTGCTTGATCGACAAGACTGAAAATATATATTCCATCTTAACTTCTCCTTTCCATCTCACATCTTCCATTCCAATACGCTTGCACGCCTGAGTAAATGAAGAAAAATAAATTGATACGTACCTTGTTTGTGCCACGCATGACTTTCCAAGATGATCCATGGCGGTTGCTTTTATTCTCAAATTCTGAAGGCTTGCCGATTATGCGTACGAATCCCAAAAATTTACTTGCTCTTGGACGTGAGCTTACACCTGATGCTAAGCCGTGCATATTTCATGTACGTATACCTCAGCCACGCGGGTATTCAGAGACGTACAAACGCATGCCAGCCGGTCCGCAGATACTTGAGTATGTATGTATGTATATCTACCTTGGGCCATACAATATAGCTTCACCCATTTTTCAATGCTTTCATGAATCAAGTACACTACAAAAGAAACCACTTCCATGATGATACATGTTTGTCATAGTAGGTCACATTTTTTTTCATGCATGTACATCCATGATGATTTTATGACAGAATCAAGATAGTCATACCTGTGCTGTCGTAGAAGTGTTCCATGACAATACAAAAATTATCATCATGGAAGTGTCCACTTCCATGATGATAAATGGCACATCATGGAAGTTCTTTTGTCAAGGGTAACCGACACGTGGCATCCACTGTAACGGGTCGCCGTTAAGCTATCGGGTTCCGGTTTGGATGCAATAACCCGTTAACAACCTGGACCAATGGGGATTTTCCACGTGTAAAATCATCATTGGCTGGAGGAAACATGTGTCGGCTCCTCGGTGGTCCACATGTCATCCGTCCAATACAGGAGACGTGCCTATGATACATCAACATGTGGCGGGGCCCAAGAGAGGCCCATATAGGTTAAGACGACCGGCCTAGTCAAAGGCCCGTAGTATTTACTTAGGTACTAGTGGGCCAGCCCACTAACGACCTATTTAAACATGGCCCATTTATGGCCCGAAGCCAAATTTGGCCCATTAATTTTTCACCGAATATTTGGGCCCAATTATGGCACAGTGACATTTCGGCCTGTTAGAGGCCCGATGTAGACATGGGCCCATTTCTGCCTAGTGTGTCTTTAGGCTTGGGAATGGCCTGTGCTACCCATGGGCCATATATGGCCCGACACGACATCCGGCCCTCTAACGACCCATGATCAAGGTGGCAACAATTTAGCCCAACGTGACTTTGGGCTTGTTAAAGGCATGCCGTATAATTCGGCCCGTTGATGCCTCTACTAAGCTTTCGGCCTCTTAAAGGCCCATGATATCACTGGGCAACTAAGTCCCGAGATATGTTTCAGCCTGGTAATGGCCCGTCATATAACTGGACCAATAATGGCCATTTCAGCCTGCTAAAGGCCCGTTGACAACTAGGGAAAATTGAGGCCCAACATGCATTTCGGCCTGCTAAAGGCCCACGGTTTCTTCTGGGACATAATAGGCCAGCAGAATATTCATCCTGTCAACGGCCCAAAGCTACATGGGCCCAACTAGGCGTTAGGTCCACTAAAGGCCCAATTAAACTTTGGGCCAAATATAGGCCCGTGTAAGTTGTGGCTTGGCACAAAGTGTGAAAGCACCAATGGCCTTTCAGGCCAAAGAAAGTTACAGGCCGGCCCAATTATGGACCGCTAAAATGTAGGCCCTTTAGAGGTGAATGTTTTGGCCCGGTCAACTACTTCAGATTTTCGCCTTTTCTTCAGGTAGCGAATGATAGCATATATGGTAACTAGTAGGAATTAAGAACAAACCTACTCTATACAATAAACAAATTACTGCATAGTAACTTAGAATAAACCTAGACTATACAATAAAGCGCAACGACGAAGCAGGTTACAAAAACTGGGCGCCATTGTAGCGTAACAAAATAATACTGAACCAAGACCAGTTCCAAGGCTATTCAAGAAAGGTTAGGCTTGCGCGGGAACAGCTAGGGAAGCTGCTGAGCAAGGCTGTGAGACCGGCCTAGCATGTCGGTCATAGATTCCAGGTGTAGCTATTTAGCAATGAGGTTCTCATTGGTGTTCTCCGCAATCTTTCTTAGAGATAGGAATTCAAGTCAAAGTTGAGGTGCGGAATGCCTTTCTACTAGAACTTGGGACTGAAGAAGTCGAACTGATTCAGATAGCGAATTTTGTGAGCAAGTCTGACTGCTAGTATCAAGTAACTTGAACACTGCATCAAGACAAGACTTTGGGGTTGTCTCGCTATCTTCAAGATGTTTTGCCTTCTTTGCTGCAATATATGTTGGGTTTGTTCCACAGCCTTCAACAGACTTGTGCATGCCATTAGGCATATCACCCTAAAACAAGCAGAGAGATGACAAGTTTAGCACGTGTATAAACAAAGATGGTAACTGCACTGTCAAATCCATCTAATTCCAAATTAGAAAATAAACAGTAAGTTCAAAATATCAATAGCATAACTTGGCATTGTTCATAATGCGAGGAGCTTCACCACACTACTGGATTACCATATAAACAAAACAAGCATAGATCAAGGGCAAATACAATCATTGTATCTATTTTGGTTAATGTGCATGGCATATTGTTCATATCATCAGCCATACATGTAAGATAAAACAGGAGATGACAAGGTGCAAACATGGGCTGCTTCAGCACACACTGGATTATAGATCCACAAAACAAGCATACATATAGGGAGTATTGAGTAATGTGCATGGTATGAATAAGGAATTTGGTTTTACAAGTAAAACTTGGAACTTACAGTTGCTGCGAACATGCATTTTCTTAGAAACAGTAAACTAAACAGTAGTTGACGATAGGGAGTATGAGAAAATTAAACAGCAGTTGAGGATAAAGGCTTTAGAAGGACTGACTTACATTAACAGTTAACACCGGCTTTTTAATGCCCTTCTCCATGTCAAGGGAAGGATAACTCAAGAATTTCAGCACAAAATCTTCTTCATAAGCATTACCTGTACTCTACATTTTGTAGAGAGTAATTATAGATGTGATAATACTTGAAGGGATAGAGGATAATGAAGATAAGATGCAGATTGATGCTATATAATCAACTACCAGTCCCTGGAAGTACAAGCGTTACATGGCAAAATGTACTGACAAGAGCAATGCGCTACACTTCCGCACTTGCATTGTCTGTGTATTCAACTTTTTGGTAAGATTAAATATAGATCTGATATTTTATAGGAAATGGTGGGCGAGGGAGATAAGATGCAGAATGCTACACAATGAACCAATACCTCTTACCATAATATAAGAGTTTTTTGAACAATGATGTACTCTACAAAATGCTCTTATATTATGGGTTGGAGGGAGTAGCTGTTAATGTAAGTACAGTGATAGACGACGTTCTGTCCTTACAAGAGGACTACAGAGCTAAACCTCTTCAAAAGCATTGGGCTGATTCTAAATCTATGTAATAGTCGATACAAATCTTATAATGTCCACCAAATGGAGGATGATGAGGCTAACATGTGCAGTGATGCTACATAATCAACAAGCTATGAAAGTATGTATGGTCATACAGGGCAAGAGGTACCGACAAGAGCAATGTAGTGTGCAGTATAGTTGCGAGATTCTGTGGTTCCTTGAGAATGACTGTTCTTCTGCAAACAGTTTTCGTACAAGTGAGACGTTAAGGAACATGCAGAAATGTAGTTAAAATTGTGATGTAATATCATAGACAGAACCTTACGCTGACAAGACAAATGTGTAACAAGATTATTCCAGTCACTGTCTGATAAATGTAGCATCAGAGACTTTACAGAAATTTCATTTAGAGGCTTGCCATCGAAGTGCGCTTGCCTCGGGTAGGAACGATACTTCATCAACGAGTGCTTTAAAAGCGCAACCAACCCATGCTCGTCTTGACTATCCAGTTTTGTCCTCGCCTATTTAAAAGAATGAAATCTTGTGTCTTCTGTCAGTAGAAACATATGCAAAAATTACTATGAATAACATTAGTACATTACTTACGCATAAGTTGCAGAGGAAGATTGGAAATTGTTCTTTGTCTGTGGTATAATCTTTCCATGAAGGAAAGATGCACACAAAGTTCCTAACAACAATATAAGCTTCGTCTTATAAACTGGGAAGAAGTAGAACATGAGTTCTATTTGCTGCAATTAGGGCTCTCTCTCGTTCGAAAAGGGATTTGGCAACTGGATTAGGTGTACTCTTTGCTGGAATGGGGGTTTTGCATCGAAGAGCTGGTGCTATGTCAACTGGTATCATCATACTGTTTGCCATAATTGGGGTCTGCTGTGGGGCATCTGAGATGGCCAGTGTTGTAGGGCTAGAGTTTGCGACAGTTGTGGCCGTGTTTTCTAGGTCTGGTGATACTGCAACTACACCTAATGGGCTATTTGATTTATTAGGCGTCACTACCTTTTCCAAATGCTTTGTTCGTGCTCCTCCGCGATTAGCAATCGCCCTCTTCCTTTTGAACATATGATACACAAGAACAACATTTGAATGGATAAATATGGTAGGATGACAGATGGAGTATGTACTGAAAATGGATAGGGAGGGCATATTGATATACACGATGTGTAAACTAAGCTAAATGGCAATGCAACAAAGTAGAAGCAATGCAAAGCATCGGTTGCAAGATATGTGCGAGCAATATAACCTTGGAAAGTTACAACAAGAACCTTGATGGGTGAATAAGATAGGGCATATGCATCTGACTCCTCCACTAGGGAGCTAGATTGACTTAGGTCTCCTTCTAGCTCGGAATCACTATTAAGATCATATTCTGAGCATGAATCTGTAGGTGGAGAGCGTTTGCATTGCATTGCATCCAGACTTGATTTCAGTCCCTTAATGCCAGGTTTGACAGCCACGACATTGTTCTGCTTTATTCTTTTCATGCGTGCAAGCTCATAATCATTATGATGTTGTTCAGTATCTGAGATTCATGAAAACATAAAAAGTAGTCAGATTATCTATGGAATGCATTGCGGATTCAACTTGAAGAGTGTATCCCTATAAACCCCTGCATATACAAAGTTCACCCCCCAACCGTGCTTACCAGACCACACACAGAAATACAAATCTCTTATGTCTCTATAACAGGCAGACACTCATTTCAAAACTGAAGTAGGAACATTAGAATCATATCAAATTCGTATTTGAACAAATAAACTAAGGAATTATGAGTGGCATAATGTTCAGCTTCAAGGGTGGAGTGCTGGTAGTGCGACACAAAGCAAGTAGGCAGATTGTATTCCATGTAAAAGAACGTAGTCTATGTAAAAGGTGGAAATGACACTTTCTTTCTATACAATGCAGTGTTTGTTGCCCACACATGATGGAAGAGATCACATAGACAAATACTATTCACTCATGTCTATGGTTCCAATATTTTGAAACATGGTGGCCTACCCTAAAATAATATTGATAAAAAATATGACAAGGCAAGCATAGAGGTAGTGAATCAGTCATTACTTATGAGCTTACTAGGAGAAGTATGCAGAATTCTAACTGCAGTAAGAGACCATCCAAAATCTGAATCAAGAAGTTGGTCTAGCACTTATTGTTTGCAACTAATCAATGTGAATAATTGGATACCATATCAAATGAGTAAGAAAGACAAGTAAAATTATTAACAAACTTGGCCTGCAATAGTAATCTGGGTCAATGTACGTTGATAATATAGTGATCATAAAAGGGGGGAAACCCTAAGCACTAGTGCAGAACCGGGCATTAGCACCGGTTCGTAAGGCCCTATAGTGCCGGTTACATAACCAGCACTAATTTGTGGTCACTAAAGGCCCCCCCCCTTTAGTACCGGTTCAGCACGAACCGGTGCTAAAGGGCAACCACGTGGCACGAGCCAGCTTCGGGGACCTGGAGCCCTTTAGTACCGGTTGGTAAGACCAACCGGTACTATAAGGTTTGGGTTTTTTTAGTTTTATGATTTCTTTTTCATTTAATTTTGTGTTTCCATTTTAATTCTTTTTCGTTTGCTGGTATTTTACGATACTACACATTGTACACGTTATGCATATATATAAATAGAATTTCTAGTAGAACCACTCATGCATATATATATCACATCAATGTCTCACAAATTAAACCACCATATTAATTAATTCACACATACACACATGTATGGCTATATACAATTTCTCCTACATATGAATGTTCCATTCGGAGCCAGTGGCATTAGCCTAATTGGTTCCTTCGGAGCACGATGACAATTGAAAGTGGTTTTCATGGGGGCGGTAGCAGGTAATAGAATTCTCCATTCGGATTTATGACCTGGTCGAGCAAAAATCCCGCTATTTCCTCTTGAAGTGCTTCTACGCACTCCCTTTCTATGAGCTTCTCCCGCACCTCTTTGAACTGTTAAGAAGGAGATCAATATGCATGTGTATTAGTTGTGTGACTAGATATCGATAATGGTGTAAAAATTGTGAATAGTGTTCTGATAAGCGTATCCATTCCTGTCTTTGAGATCTGCTCCTTTCGGACGCCATCATGCGAATGTTCTCGCAAACGCAGAATGCACACAGATCAGTCCCCTGCGCCTGCTTCAGGGCCTTTACGAGAATGGAATTTGATCAGTTAAAAATTAATCAAGCATGATAATTAAAGAGATGGCAGCTAGCTAGCTAGCTAGTACTACTTAATTACTTACCTTGGGTCGAAACCATTGAAGCTTTTGTTTCCATTCGCCGGGCGTGACGCTGATGAATCTTGCCCAAGCCCTGCCCGCCGACAAAGAAAATGAATAAAGGGGTTATTAAATAGTTCATATCATGAAATGACGAACTAAATAGGCCGAGATATATAGTTAATAATGATTGAAATTACCTGTTGACTATCCCATACAAGATGTTAAAGTCAGTTTTTATGAGACTAGTGAGTCAAGTACTTCAACTGTTCCGGCGTCAACTTTAATGATACACAAGACCCAATGAAATCTGCATGCACACACGTTTACATGTCTTAATTAAGCGGGCATATGTAAGCAAAAACATGTAGCTAGCTAGTAGGCAAAAACAGAGAATTTGTAGTACAAGACAGTGTGACTCACTGGAAGTGGTAAGGAAGTAGTATATCTTCATTGTATTTGAGGTGCTTCAAGAACTCTAGCATGCTGTCCTCTACTTCCTTTGCAAGACGTTCATTTATCTTCCATGTGTATTCATTAACGGTGTTTGGGTCAATGAACCCAATGCCATAGCGTCCACCTTTTCTCATTTCATATATCTTCATCCTGCATAATACCACAGAAAAGAATATAGAGTGAGGATAATTACAGGTAATGATTGATCTCAAAAGGATCACTACAGCTAGCTTGAGACTTAAATTATAGAAAGAAATCACTTACAGACAATAGCAACTGACGATAGATTTGTCGAGTGCATCTTGATTGTATAACTGAAACAGTTCTGAATACTCAACGGACCCAGCTTTATCATGGTAGTAGTGGTCCTGCTTGACATTCACCATGAGGGACAATCGATCTGAAATCTTGGTAATGTTCATGTACCATTGATGCAATTCATACATTCTCGTTGGGAGGTCCTTGACCTTGTATGGCGCGACCAAAGGTTGGCCCCGGACATATTTCCGTTTTACATCATCCTCTCTAAGCAAAGGCATGGGCTCGATCTCGAGGAGTTGTCCAACAGTGATGTTGAGAACTTCAGCCTGCATTATATGCTCCTCCGTTATTACCACATTGCCCAACTCGGGAACATGCACTGTTTGCCCACAATACTATTGGGGGCGCGTACTGTCACCTGTTGTTGGCACAACAAGCGAGGGGATCGATTGGGCCGCCTGTTCTCCCAGCTGGGGAATGGTTTTCCCGCATTTTTTGGCAGCTGCTTCTTTTTTGCTCGATCCCGATGTAGACTTGCTCGCCTCCCTTTGTAGACGTGCTCGATTTAACTTCCTGATGTGGCGCTCATAGTCTGTGTCAACAGGCTTGGAAGCCGGTGGTTGAGCCATACGAATGAAGTGGTCAATCGTTTCCTCAGGCACTTTCTCCCTTGGCGGCGGTGGCGGTTTCGGTGCAAAATGGGCTTCCACCTCAGCCTTCGATATGGCTGTGATTTCCTCCTCGGACCTGTCATAAGACCTCTGCGGAAGAGGCTTGAGGCTTGGACCATATTTATATCGCTTGCCTCCGCCTGTACTTCCTGTACTACCTCGACTCGTACCGCTACGCACCATAGCTGCGGGGTGTTTCTTCTGCGATTGCTGAGGCGGCGGAGACGGCTGATGGTACTGAGTTGGACGAGGAGGAGTGGCCTGAGGTTGTGCCAGACTTGGAGGAGGAGTGGATGTCTGATGCTGTGGCGGACTTGGAGGAGGAGGATTGTCCTGACACTTTGCCGGACTTGGAGGAGGAGGATTGTCCTGACACTTTGCCGGACTTGGAGGAGCGGGAGTCTGCTGACTCGGTGGCGGACTTTGACGAGGACTCGGGTGACACGGTGTCGGTGGCCTTGGAAAGATGATGCAATCCTTTTTCCATAGGATGATACGATGTTTGGCCTCTCCGAGAAAGTGCTCGCCGTCACCTCTAGCAATGTCAAGCTGTAGCCCCGAATATGGTGGGTCCACCACCTCATCAACCACGACACGAGCATAGCCCGCTGGAATCGGGTTGCAATGAAAGGTTGCCTCGGGGGGATTTGTGAAAGCACTGCCGTCCGCCACCTTCATGGATAGGTTCTTCATTTTGACATGTAGCTCACAGTTAGTGTTCTCCGTGATGTCATCCACGGGGTATCTACCCAGCATTGCGTCGTCCGGGACGGAACCCACGTTGCTTCTCGGCATGGATGGGCCGGTGCTATCCAATGCTGGATCATCCGCTAGCTGCTGCAGCTGCTGAGACCCCCTTTGATGGGTTAGTGAGTCGATCTGCTCCTGCTGCCGCTGGAATTTGACTGCCAATTCTGCTTGACTTGCTTCTAGGCCTTGAAGGCGTTCATAGTCCCGCTTCCTCTGCTCCTCCTCCATCTTCCTCTTCTTCTCCTCCGCAATCTTCTTTCTCGCATGGGTTCTGTAGTCGTTGTTCCAGTCTGAAAACCCCTCATACCATGGCATAGCGCCCTTGCCTCGTGTTCTTCCCGGGTGTTCAAGATTTCCCAGGGCACGCGTAAGCTCGTCGTTCTCTCTGTTGGGCTGGAACACCCCCGTTCGTGCCTCTTCTATTGCAACAAGTATCGCATTGTCGGCTCCCTTCAGACTTGCCCTCGTCGAAACATTTCCTGTCTCCCGGTCCAACTCCCCCCCATGCGCATAGAACCAAGTCCTGACCCTGGGGGGCCAGCTCTTAGTAGCCGGAGTGACACCTGCATCCTCCATCTCTTTCTCAGACTTATCCCACTTAGGCATTGCCACCGCATAGCCACCTGGCCCCAGCTTATGGAACTTATCCTTTTTTTGGTATTCTTCTTGTTTATTCTCGACCGTTCCTTAGCTAATTCCGAATCCTTGAATTTCACGAAATCGTCCAAATGATCATGTTGGTTCTCCAGTGTTCCCTTGAATACTGGAGTCTTCCTTCCTCCGTTGACATACTTGTTCCATTCACGATTCTTGTAGTTCTTGAATGCAGTCGCCATCATCCTAAGAGCAGCCTCTTTGACTTTCTACACATCTGCTTCTGTGAAATGATCTAGTAGGGTGAAATGTTCCATGAGAGTATCCCAAAGCAGATCTTTTTGATTCTTGTCGACAAAAGTAACATCTGGACGTGGCTTTGCTGGCGCTCTCCATTCTTGAAGTTTGATCGGGAGTTGGTCCTTCACAAGAACTCCGCACTGACGAACGAACTTGTCCGCAATCTTCTTAGGGGCTAATGGTTTGCCAGTAGGGCTGCATGCCTCGATATTGTACTTTATGCCCGGCTTCAATTTTTTGTTCGAGCCTTGTTTCGTCCTTTTGCCTGAAGATTTGCTCGATCCGGATGGCTGAAAGAACAAAGATCGATTCGTTAAGATATCTTCAAGTCATTTAAAACATGTGATGATCACCAGATGCCTGCTTATATAAATATATATACCTCGTCGGTGTTTGTTGTTTTAGGATCAACATGTTCTTCGTCATCGTCATAATCATAGTTCATGACTTCATCAATTTCGTCGTCGCGATCGAATATCATATCACCCTCTCCGGTGTTGTTTAGAAATTCGGAGCCGTCATAATCTTCTTCATTCTGATTACCATCTGCCCCGCGTATCATATCAAACATGGTCTGTTCTCCCTCTCTGTCGGTATTGTCTGCCATAGCTTTTGTTTAACTAATCCAAAAGAAATATAAAACAATTTAGTATTCAAATCTCAAATAATAGATATAATCTCGAATACATCATCCAGAATAATAGATATAATCTCGAATACATCGTCTCGAATAATATATAATATTGAATAGTACAGAAGAATCTAGGACACTCGCGGTTCCTCCGGCACGGGCGGTGGACACCCAAAGAGAAGGAACCCTCACAGGATCATAGCTGAAGTGAGATCCCCAAAGATACTGCCACGTATTGGAGAACCTGCCGCCCTCTAACGCAACCATGTAGCGATGGACGTGCTCGTCCTCCTCCCGGACACGGCGACGTACCACCTCCGGCGGGGCCGGGTCCCTCCGCTCCGAAACTGGACCACGCGAACGCCACCAAACGAGATCAGGGTCGACGACGGGACCCGCGGCCGGGTTCCTCGTCAAGCGGCGCACCCCTCCAAGCAGCACCTCCCAGTGCCAGCCCGGCGGAGCCCAGTCCCGGACATGGGTCGGCTGGACGTCGTCGCGGACGGGTCGATGGCGAGGATGCGGGCCGGGCATCGTCAAGAACAAATACTAGCTATATGCCCGCAAAAAGTAACATTTTTTTAATGATTGGATTTTGATAACTAAAATTTCTAACATTTCTATATAACTAACATTTCTATAACATTTCTAACAATGCTATATATAACTAACATTTCTATAACATTTCTAATATTTCTATAACTAAAAAACAGAAAAAAATTATAACATTTCTATATATATAACTAACATTTTTATAACTATTTCTATAACTAAAAAACAGAAAAATTTCTAACAATTCTAACTTTTTTATAACTATTTCTATAACTAAAAAACAGAAAAATTTCTAACAATTTCTAACATTTCTAACAATTCTAACAATTCTAACATTTCTAACTATTTCTAAAAAACAAAAAAATGTCTAACAATTTCTTAAAAACAGAAAAATCTATAACTAAAAATGTATGTGTGTGTGTGTGCGCGCTCACCAGCCGGCGAGGCGAGAGGCGACGGGGGGCGCGCGGCGACGGGGACGGCGACGGGCGCGGCGACGACGGGGACGGGGACGTACGGGCCGGGGCGGCGACGACGGGGACGGGGACGTACGGGCCGGGGCGGCGACGACGGGGACGGGGACGTACGGGCCGGGGCGGCGACGACGACGGGGACGGTGACGACGGGGACGACAGGGACGGGACGACGGGGCGGCGACGATGGGGACGGGGCGGCGACGACGGGGACGGGGCGGCGACAGGGGCGGCGACGGGCCGGGGCGGCGTCGAGGGATATGGAGACGGCAGGGGCGGCGGGCGACGGTGCAGAGGAGAAGAAGCAGAGGGAGAGATGAGAAACTGACGAAATTTTGAAGTGTTTTCTTATATAGAAGGCACCTTTAGTACCGGTTGGAGCCACCAACTGGTACTAAAGGTCTGTTTTGGCCAGGCCAAGCGGCGGGAAGCGCACCCCCTTTAGTACCGGGTCGTGGTACCAACCGGTACTAAAGGGCCCCCCTTTAGTACCGGTTGGAGCCACGACCCGGTACTAAAGGGTGTGCGCTGCCAGGCGAGGGGCGCAGAAGTGTAGTCCCACCTCGCTAGTTTAGGAGCGCCAGGACCAGTTTATAAGCCCCGGCGCGGGCACTGCATTGAACTCCTCTCAATAGCAGGCCTTCTGGGCCTACCTCTCCTACTCTGCCTGTGGGCCTACTAGGCTTGCGGGCTTGCATCCTGGCCCAACTACAGGTTGGGTTTCTAGTCGTATGCAGGCCGCTATGGCGCAGTAGGCGGGCTTTTTTATTTTCTTATTTTTTTGATTTATTTATTTTTGTTTTACTTATTTTAGAGTTTTTTTGCTGTATTTAGAGTTTCTTTGTGAATATTTTTGCTTTAGGTACAAACTTTCTGTTAGTGCCGGTAGATTTCAAATTTGAATAGTTTAAATTTTGAATTATTTGAAATTTGTGTGAATCACTAGTTTGTGAATAACTTAACTTTGAAAAAAGTTTTTTCGGTGATTCTTTTTTCTTATGTTTAATATTAGTTTGTTTTATCATTATATTCAATTTAGTAATGCTTAGGTTATTTAAAAAATGAAATGCCTTTATAACAGTTCAGTTTTCGTCAGAAACACTGATACTTCGAAAGAGATTGTCCATTTTGTACACGAAGTGCATCCAGTTTTTGCCGTAACCCTCTCTACTTTCTTGCACATGCTATTTTTATGAAATTATGATACCATGCCAACTTTCAACCTTTTCTGAGTTCATTTGAATTGCTTTTCAATTTCAGGGTCATTTAGCTGGAAAAAAAATCAGTAAATGCATGAAAAGAATTTGTTTGCACATAAAATTTCTTTGCGTTTCAAATGCCAAAACACATAACTACCCTAACTATTACAGACATTCCCTCCTAGGTGTGAAACACAGAAGAAAGTGATGATAGTGAAGCCGATCACATCCTAGATCTTTGGGTGTGAAACTTTTTCTTCGCGTGTGTCCCTTTGCACCGTAACCATGGAAAATCTTCATCATTTAACGGGATGCTCGGGTCAATATTCACTGTGAATGGAGCAATTTCATCAAACTTTTCATAATCTTCTGACTTGTCTGTCTTGTCATCCACTCCCACGATGTTTCTCTTCCCAGAAAGAACTATGTGCCGCTTTGGCTCATCGTATGATGCATTCGCTTCCTTATCTTTTCTTTGTCTTGGCTTGGTAGACATGTCCTTCACATAGAAAACCTGTGCCACATCATTGGCTAGGACGAATGGTTCGTCTGCATACGCAAGATTGTTGAGATCCACTGTTGTCATTCCATACTGCGGGTCTTCCGTTACCCCGCCTCGTGTCATATTGACCCATTCGCACCGAAACAAAGGGACCTTTAAACCACGTCGATAGTCAAGTTCCCATATGTCCTGTATATAACCATAATATGTTTCCTTTCCTGTCTTGGTTTCTGCATCAAAGCGGACACCACTGTTTTGGTTGGTGCTCTTCTTATCTTGGGCGATCGTGTAAAATGTATTACCATTTATCTCATACCCTTTGAAAGTCATTATTTTCGAAGATGGTAACTGGGATAGCAAGTACAAGTCATCTTCAATAGAGGTGTCATGCATGGTACGTGTCTGCAACCAGTTGGCGAAACTCCTGGTTTGTTCACGTGTAATCCACTCATCAGACCGCTCCGGGTGTTTGGAGCGTAGCAAATTCTTGTGTTCATCCATATACGGAGCCACCAAGGTGGAATTCTGTAGAACTGTGTAGTGTGCTTCAGTGAGAGAATGTCCGTCCATACATATTATTTGTTCCCCTCCTAGCGTGCCTTTTCCATCCAGTCTGCCCTTATGCCGCGATTCAGGAACACCAATCGGCTTAAGGTCAGGAATAAAGTCAATACAAAACTCAATGACCTCCTCATTTTGATGGCCCTTGGAGATTCTTCCTTCTGGCCTAGCACGGTTATGAACATATTTCTTTAAGACTCCCATGAACCTCTCAAAGGGGAACATATTGTGTAGAAATACAAGACCCAAAATGTTAATCTCTTCGCATAGATGAACTAGGACGTGCGTCATGATGTTGAAGAAGGATGGTGGGAACACCAACTCGAAACTGACAAGACATTGCACCAAATCATTCTGTAACCTTGGTATGATTTCTGGATCGATTACCTTCTGAGAGATTGCATTGAGAAATGCACATAGCTTCACAATGGCTAATCGAACGTTTTCCGGTAGAAGCCCCCTCAATGCAACCGGAAGCTTCTTCCCGCATTACCGGCTTAGCTTCTTCCCCTATTGTTGTATCATCGTATTCAGGGAACCCATGGCCAGGATAGCTGTCGTCGTCCTCTTCTTCTTCATTGTCTTCCATCATAACCCCTCTTTCTCCGTGCTTGGTCCAAACATTATAGTGGGGCATGAAACCGGACTCAAACAGGTGGACGTGAGTGGTTCTTGATGTAGAGTAATTGTGACCATTCTTACAGACAGGACATGGACAAGGCATAAAACCATCCGCCCGCTTGTTTGCCTCAGCCGCTAGCTGAATAGTATGCACGCCCTCAACGAACTGGGGAGAGCATCGGTCATCGTACATCCATTGCCGGCTCATCTTCATTACACAACACCGAATAGACCAAATTAATACAAGTTCATACATAAAGTTCATACAACACTTAAATGCAACAAATAAATAACTCTCTAGCTAAAGCATTTAAATGCAACAACAAATGCGATCAAGATCGCAACTAAGGTAACAATTGATCCAACAACATAATGATACCAAGCCTCACTATCGATGGCATATTTTCTAATCTTTCTATTCTTCAAGCGCATTTTCTCCATCTTGATCTTGTGATCATCGACGACATCGGCAACGTGCAACTCCAATTCCATCTTCTCCCCCTCAATTCTTTTCAATTTTTCTTTCAAGTACTCATTTTCTCTTTCAACTAAATTTAACCTCTCGACAATAGGGTCGGTTGGAATTTCCGGTTCACATACCTCCTAGATAAAAATATCTATGTCAACTTGATGGGCATAATTTGTCATAAACACGAAATGCAACTAATAGTTTTAAAAGAGAATATACCACATCCGAATCATAACAAGGACGAGGGCCGACGGGGACGGATATCAAAACCATGGCACTATGTATAACAAACAACGTAGGGTAAGATAATTATTACATGATTAACTATATATCCAAATCACACAAACATCAATTTTTTATATAAAATTACATGAACAAGAGGCTCACCACAAGGTGGTGCCGGTGACGAGACGGTGCGGGCGATCGACGGTGGTTACGACGGAGATTTAGAAGGCACTAAGTAAACCACACCTACATATGCAAACTAAGTGTTATTTTTGACCTCAAATTGCATATAAATCAAATACTAGCACATATATATATTTCCTCCCAAATTACTAAACTCACAAATTAGTAACTATACAAAGCATGGGAAGAGCTAATCTAGCAATGAGAGTTGAAAGGACAAAGTTGCTAACCTTTGTGATCATTTGAATGGATGGGGGCCTTCAAATCTTGACAAATTTTGGGCAAAATTTGTGAGGAGCTCGAGGGGAAAGGGGAAGAACAGAGGAGAAGTGAGGGGAAAGGGGAAGAACGGAGTGGCTTGGGTGGACGAAGGGTTTATGTACGTCGACCTATAGTACCGGTTCGTGGCACGAACCGGTACTAAAGGTGCTGTAGGGGGCCCAGACTAACAACATCCTGCCACCACCCTCATTAGTACCGGTTCGTGGCACGAACCGGTGCTAAAGGTTAGCCACGAACCGGTACTAATGAGAGCGGCCCGGCTAGCCGTTGGAACCGGCACTAATGTATACATTAGTGCCGGCTCTAATACAAACCGGCACTAATGTGCTGCACGTTTGACCCTTTTTCTACTAGTGAAGCATGATCAATTAAACCCTATTTATGACTATGCCACGGTAGATTTGAAGCTGCAAACCACAGAAATGCTATTTAGCAACCATTGTTTGCCTTGAACTAGGAACTAAATTCTAAGAACTGAAAAGAAAGTACAGTAACCAAGTTACGATCTATTTTCTGGTTGAGATCAAAAAGTTGAGCAAATATGAAGTACCACCTCTCTTGCGGCTCCGTGTAGGCATCGGGGGTGCGATGGCTATCAGTGGCATTGAATCAGATCTACGACGGAAGACCGGTGCATTAGGGAATAAGTCCCGTTGCGGTGGACGAGAAGGTCATGGGAGCGGCCCTGGCAGGGAGGAAGACGGTGCCGATGAAGCAAGAGGACTCGACGCAAGCTCCTGGTCCATCACCGTGGATGAGAAACGCCCATCTTTTGCAATGGATGACACAGTCTTGGTAGGCGCTCCGACATGGTGGAGGATGGTGGCGATGGATGGGGTGGAGGACAGCGGCGATGGATGAGGTGGCAGACGGAGGAGGCTGGTGTGGGGTTGGTGTTCTAGCACAGACAGTGTATGAATGGGAACATGGAGGGAGAGGTACGGGGAACCATGTTTTTGGGACGCGCCTGTCTGAAATATGGGAAAGTTACGAACTTAGCCCCCGTTTAAAATTTGGACGTCTCGTTGGTTGTGAATAGGAAGGTAATCTTGCATCTCCCCAATATTTACCCAGAGCAATTTCAGGCAAGGAGAAGGTGTTTTGGCACCCAGGGTTGGCGCCCATAGTGTAGCAATGGGGCTGACAGGTAGGGCAATTGTGTCACGTCCGAGTGAGGTTACAAACCTGCACCTATTGAAAATATTTGCCTACATCGATTTCGGCCGAGTCGAGTTTGTTTTGACGCCCATCGTGTATGAATGGGGAAATGGAGGGAGAGACAGAGTACTTTCAGACGAGCTTGAATCAAATATGTTTTGCCGCCCACCGTGTCTGAATGGGCTCAGAGGTGGTCGTGTCACGTCTAATTGAAGTTACTATCCTACCCCTACTGAGAGCAGTGGAAATCGGGCCGATGGATTGTCTGTGTAAGGGGTTGTCGGTGCAACAAACCACGGGTCTGTTTCCCAGAATGTGCACATGCCTAAGTCCAAGATTGCAACATCCAAGACCAGACCAAGCCAAGGAGATCAACTCTTGGAGGAATCAGAGTGCAGATCAAGAAGGCTAAGTCAAGCCAAAGGAAGCAAGAAACAACTAAGGGAAAAACCTCCCTTGCCGGGCAGGCGAGCCTGGCGAGGACGAGGTCATCCTCAAGACAAGCCTCTAGACCACCCTGGCAGGGCCTGCCAGGCTCAGCAAGGACAAACTAACCCGCCAAGGCTCCAACGCTCCACCTCACAGCGACACAAGTCACCAATCAGTGCGGTGTCAAGCCTACAGGTGACTAAGTGGCTGCTTCTTGCCACATGGCAGCCACTTCCTACGAAAATCACCTCCAAATGACACCCGTCCTGACATGTGTCAAGCAAGTAGGCGCGAAGCTGGCAAAGCGGCCCGGCAAGGTTTGCTGGGCACACTTTGATGGGACACAGAGCGGCGCATTTAATATGCTCTGTCTACTTGTAGAGTAGGTATGATAGCACTACTTGCTATCTAATCAGTGAGTAATGATTGATTTGCCACTGTCGTGACCCCTTGATTTATAAAAGGAGGCCCATGGCAACCATAGAAAGGATTCGGACCCTCGCATACTCATACGCATGTAGCCGCTCTTGCCTCGAGGCAACCCTGCCGGGCAAGAGCATTGCATCTCCACCTCAATCCACTATCAATCCACCAAAGCATGAGTAGGGTTTTACGCCTCACGGTGGCCCAAACCTGGGTAAAACTGCTTGTGTGATCTCTGCCGTGCTGCACTATGCTTTCCGCTCTTTGTGCAACGTGCCATCCCCCGCCGCACCACAAAGGGGCTCATGGACCCATAGGTGGTCATGGTTTCCCACAACATCTTTGGCGCGCTAGGTAGGGGAACCACTTGCGTGAACCTGAGAGTGTAAGCAGCGCATCATCTTCGTTGCCATCTTCTTCATCGACGGCTCAATCGACCATGGCTCCCAAGAAGAAGCCTGGTGCGCAGCTCACCCGTCGACCTCAAAGGCCTCGCCGCCCGTGGCTGCCAATGCCACAGGGGCTGCGGGGATGCATGGGGATGTGGATTCTGCAGGGGATGTGGTCGACGCAGGCGGCATGGTAACTACCTCCCCTGCGGCCGGAACAGGAGTAGGAGACACTGGAGAAGGACAGCACCAACAGCATCCCGGCGACCATGCTCCGTGAGGTACGGGTAGAGAGATTATTCCTTCTGCACCTCTCCACCCAACCGAAGGGCACAACCACAGCGGCGTCGCTTTCTCCAGGGTGAACTGCAATCCTTCAGTTGCCCCTGCTGTGGGTGCGGCCGCAGGACATGCGCCACCCCCGGAGCAAGCTGGTCCATCCAATGCGTTGAACGGAGTCATTGGTCCCCAAGCCCCTCCACCTCGCCACCATGCCATCCATGCGCCTGGCTCACGGCGGCGAGAACATGGTGCAGCCACTGCCGGCACCGTTAGGAGCCAGGCAACGCTACGATCTACCATTTTCATCACCCATGCCAAGAACTACCTCAGAGGCCATGGCGCGGGCCCAACTGCTGTTGAGATTTCCACCGACAGTTGATCAGATGGATGAGTGGAGAGCCACCACCCAAACTTTGATTGCTTTTGCCGAGGTTGGAGGATCATAGCAAGTTGGCCAGCTATGGCCTCCCCAAGCGACTACGATGGCCAGCGTTGCTGGCCATGTGGAAGGGGCCACCCCCATGGTGCAATCCCCTCCGTGGCAACCAGCATAGGAGCCACACGACCAAGAGCTTGACGATGTCTCGATGGCTTCATCCGACCCTCGAGCACATCAAGGCCAACGGCGAGCACTGCAGGACAGACAAAGGGATAGCACGCATGTCTTCCTCGAGCAACGCCACAACTCCCACCACCGGTCCGACAGGCGCAATGGCCCCAACGTCGATGAGTCTGCGCTCGGCGAAGGCGGGTACCTACCTTTCGAGGCTGGGTGCCCCGCCTTCACCAAGGAGCTGCGGCAAGTCAGTTGGCCATCTACCCGCATGTTCGAGCCAGAGATACCAGAGAAGTACAATGGAAGTCTAAACCCGGCCGAGTTCTTGAGCATCTACACCATCGCCGTTAAAGCTGCCGGGGGAAGAGGCGAGAAGGTGTTCGCCAACTACTTCCCTTTGGTGCTCAAGCCAAATGTGAGGTCTTGGCTGATGCACCTGCTGTCAGTGTCAAAACCGGCGGATCTCGGGTAGGGGGTCCTGATCTGTGCGTCTAAGGCTGATGGTAACAGGAGGCAAGGGACACAATGTTTACCCAGGTTCGGGCCCTCTCGATGGAGGTAAAACCCTACTTCCTGCTTGATTGATATTGATGATATGAGTAGTACAAGAGTTGATCTACCACGAGATCGTAGAGGCTAAACCCTAGAAGCTAGGCTATGATGATTATGATTCTGATCGTGTCTCTATGGACTAAAATCTCCGGTTTATATAGACACTAGAGAGGACTAGGGTTTACATGGAGTCGGTTACAAAGAAGGAAATATAATATCCGGATCGCCAAGCTTGTCTTCCATGCAAAAGAGAGTCCCATCCGGACACGGGGCGGAGTCCTGACAAAGTATATAGTCCGGCTGTCCGGATACCCCCTAATCCAGGACTCCCTCAGTAGCCCCTGAACCAGGCTTCAATGACGATGAGTTTGGCGTGCAGTTTGTCTTCGGCATTGCAAGGCAGGTTGCATCTCCGAATACTCCAAAGTACTTGCCGCAAGGAATAGTGTCTGGCTTCCCATCAATGTTGTACTCCTCGGCTTCTGTGCTTCAATAATGACCATCTCCACGTGTCGAGCGAATGCAAGGAGTTGAGGCATTTTTGCATTTGCCACCCCCGGTCCGGCAAGCAAAACCGTCTATTTGAAGGGACGGGGATTCTCAGATACAAACCTCACCCTCTTCTCTCGAGCAAGCACCCAAAAGAGCGCTCAGGATAAATCATTCCAACATGGCCGGTCGCTGTAGCTCATCTTCTCGTTCCCCTCGCTCCAAGCCAGGCGACTGGGAAGAGTGTTCAGTTCCTCAAAGCCACTTAATAGAGCTGCAGACCCAAGGGTTTCTTCCACCAGCATTCATGGTCCCCGTCCGAGCCGGACTAGCCACCTATAATGGCAGGGATCAAGCGGAGAGATCCCCGGGGGAGCGAATATGCCTCATCCTGCATCTGCTGAGAGGCGTCGGGTTTCCAATCCACCCATTCCTACGCGGGCTCCTGGCATTCTACGGCATCCAGTTACACAACTTCAACCCTGCCTCCATGCTGCACATAGCAGGATACGTCGCCCTTTGTGAACTATTTCTGGGCTGCGGGACTCACCTAGGGTTATGGAAGAAGTTGTTCTGCCTCGTCCCTCACAACTAGGGGGAATCCATATGTCAAGTGGGCGGAGCCGAAGTATGGCGCCTCGCCGAGACCGGATACCTGTCCGGTACTCCCAAGAAGGCATCGGAGAACTGGCCCTTGGAGTGGTTTTATGTCGATGACGTTCCCCTTCCGGATCCAGTCCGGACAGGTCTCCCTGAGTTCAGTAATGCTCCACCGAAGGCACGCCAAAGTTGGTGCCCTCAGGGCCCCCAAATCAGGGCTGACAATGGTCGAGGTTATGGCAATATGCATAATGCGCAGAGTGCAGCCGCTTCAATATCGGGGGAAGCCCATGTGGCCCTACAACGGGGAAGATGATGCCACCCACTGTGGTCGTAAGGGTCCGGACTCCGCCACTGCTATGGCGAGGATATTGTCCGATTTGTATAAAGGAGAAGAAGAAGAATTCCTTCATATTAAACCGCGGGATGGGTTTTCTATGTACAACCCCCAAGCTAGGTAAGTCGTCATTCTTTCCCCCGCTTCACTCATTCTGGCGTTCTTCGTTAACATTATTTACCTCGATATTTTCGAGCAGGAACTGAGGAGGGTCGTAGAGGGAATCTCCAGCCCCTCCCCGCAGCCACAGGACCGCAGAAGGGCCTTCGATCCAGGACTCGAAGAAGATCCGGATATTACTGTGGAGCTCGTCAACGGGATATTTTATCAGGCGAGCTGTGATGGCGCCTCAGTGGCTATTATCGCCGACTATCCCGGACTGCTACCTACGTTGCGTGTAAGCCAAGCCAAAAAACCCTATCCTCTGAAGAGGACTCCTTTTTGATGCCACGCCTTACACCTGAAGTGTCGTATTTTTGCAGAGACGACAGTCAGAGCGCGGCGCCGAGCCCCTGGGAACTCATCGGCAAAGGTCGTCCGGATCGGGCAGGCTGAAGAGGAAGGTGGTTAGGGCCGAAATGCCGCTTTAGAGGTATGGTTAAAACCTGCTCTGTGATTATTGTGTTTGAAATGTAATAGCATCCTTCGTGTCCTGGCAGAAAGAGGAGTAGCCGGACTATATCTAGAGATCCTGGCAATCACGCCTCCACCAGTCGGATTCCAGAACCAGCTTCGAGAGAGGAGGCGGACGCGGGGCCGTTGCCGAATTGTCCTCCGACAGAGGATGCGGATATGCTCTCCGCCACGAATTCCGAAGTAGAGAGCGCCATGAATCACCGGCGCCGACGGGCCGTACTTTGCAACAACATCTTTTCCGAAGAGGCATTTAATGCTTTCAATTCAGGAGACGCATACATCCGAGCTGCTAAAGGCGGGCTTGCCCGAGCAAAGGACCAGTATGCCAAAGATATACGGGTAAGAAAATTTAATAATCATATATAGCAGTAGCCCCTGAGATATGAAACGGTTGGAACAACTATTTTAAGGATCAATTTATGCACAGGTCCTTGTAGATAAGAATGCCAAATTGTCTCGAGAGCTGGAAGAGTGCAACACCCAGCTGAGGGCCACGGTTGCCAAGTTAGAGGAATCCCAGAAGGCCTCATCTTGTAAAATTTGTCTCAATTGTACAGAAATGTACCAGTTAGTAAGTGGCTTTGTATGATGAGTCTAACAAAAAATTCTGCAGACAATCCCGGGATGAATCCGGAGGTCGTAAGAGATAACGAGTCACATCTCCAAATGCAGCTAAAAGCTGGCGAGCGTGTTCTTACGCAAGTTAGGCATGAGAAGAACAATCTTCAAGATGCCAATATCCGGCTGGGTGTCGAATTAAAAGATGTTCGCGCTCAGCTGGCGGACTCTGTTAAGGAGAATAAAAGGCTTCGTCGTGGTATTTATGGTAAGTGCCTAGACGAACTGTATGACAGCTCGGCGAGGAAGCATAGTGAACGAATTTTTATTCTGTAGGTATGCCAACGGGCCGCCCTGAAGAAGAGATGCCCGCGTCTGCAGGCGATTTGCTGCAAGACCTCTCATAGCTACACAAGCGAGCTCGGCAGGTGATGCAAGGTATTGCCCCGGCCTTGTGGCCATCAAGCCTCCTGCCAAAAGGCATGGGGAAGCTCGTGGATATGCTCCAAGGAGCACGGCGGCGCTTCCGATTGTGGAAGGTATCATCCTGTCGACAAGGTGCAAGAGAAGCCTGGGCTATGGTGAAGACGCGCTACACCAAGCTTGACCTGAACCATATGGCTGAAGTCGGACCGGCGGGGCCAGATGGGCAAGAAATTCCCATGAGTCTGGTGTATGACTAGGTAGCATTAGCCGCAAAGTATTCCCAACAGGATTGTAAGCTAGATAGCCTGTTGGATGGTATAGAGGAAGAATATAGTCAGTCCAAGTGACTATGTAATTCAATGGACTTGTGTAGTCCCTAGCCGGATTAAAATCATTTGTCATGGCGGACCTTTTCGCTTCAGCCCCCAGATCCGACAGTCCGGGGTGTATCCGAATACCCGCTCAGTTATACAGAACTGGCGTATGCGTGGAAACCAGGCGTAGGGGTCATAAGTGCTTGAACAGACAAGTACCCAACTAGTTATGTTATATTACATGAATAGTAAGAAACATCTTCCAGGGAGAATAGTTCCGTTAGGGGTTCCTTTCCCTGGGTAGGCATGCATCGATGTACATGTCCGGACTGCGAACAGAGATGCAGGATGCAAAAACTTTTGGGGATTCATATTGTAATAAATGAAAAACATCTTTTGTTCACCCTGTCTGAGGTACACATCCGGCTGAACCGGCAGTAGCAATCGCAGAGGTGCTCCCCTTATGCCCTAGCCGAATTAACAGGAACGTAGGGCATAAACACAAGATCCAGGCAAACCAGCATGGCCACATCTTAAGTCATATTGATGCATATAATGGTGAAGAAAAGGCACATATGGAAAAAGAATGCATATGTGATAGGCAAGAAGCCATGAAGGCAATTATATTTAGCTTCCATATAGGAAGCCCCCAGGTATAGCTTACACATATAGTGTGGCCGGAGTGATCCGAGCATCCGCACTGTATTGAGTACTTTGTGTGAAGAAGGAAAAAGGGGCGAGAAAGGAAAAAGGTGGAGGGACCTAATTAAAAAGGAGGGGGTAAGGAGACGAACACTGAGTTCAGCGCTAGGCGTAGAATCTCCGGAGTCTGGCCGCGTTCCATGGGTTCAGCTCGAGTCTGTTATCGGATGCATTACATAGACGGTATGCTCCTCCGGTGAGAACTTTATCAATAACGAAGGGACCCTCCCACTTAGGTTTGAGCTTGTCCTTCTTCTTTTCTGGTAGGCGTAGAACGAGTTCGCCAATATTATAAGTCTTGGCCCGCACTTCTCTGCTTTGGTAACGTCAAGCCTTCTGCTGATAGAATGCGGAACGGGCTTTTGCAACGTCGCGCTCCTCCTCTAGGGCATCTAAGTTGTCCTGCCGATCTAACTCGGCATCCTTCTCTTCGTACATGCGCACGTGAGGCGAATCATGTATTATGTCGCAGGGTAGTACTGCTTCTGCACCGTTCACCATAAAAAATGGTGTGTATCCGGTGGTGCGATTCGGCATGGTCCGTTGCCCCCAGAGTACGGAGTCGAGCTCCTCGACCCAGTGTGTGTCCGATTCTGTCAAGGATCGCACTAGTCTGGGTTTGATGCCGCTCATGATGAGACCGTTTGCACGTTCGACCTGGCCTTTTGTTTGGGGATGGTAGACGGAGGCGTAATTGAGCTTAATGCCCATGTTGCCGCACCAAGTTTTCACTTCATCGACTGTGAAGTTTGAGCCATTATGAGTGATGATGCTGTGGGGGACGCCCTATCGGTGTACAACCCCTGATATGAAGTCTATCACTCGTCCAGATTCGGCCGTTTTGACTGGTTTAGCTTCTATCCAATTGGTGAACTTGTCCACCATGGCCAATAAGTATTTTTTCTTATGGCTTCCCCCTTTAAGGGGTCCGACCATATCCAGCCCCCAGACCGCGAAGGGCCAAGTAATGGGGATTGTTAAGAGAGCGGTAGGGGGCATATGACTCTGATTGGCAAAGAGCTGGGAACCGACGTAGTGTTGTACAAGGTCCTGTGCGTCTGCTCGGGCTGTCGTCCAATAAAATCCTGTACGGAAGGCCTTCCTGACAAGTGCCCGAGCCGCGGCATGGTGCCCACCGAGTCCGCAATGGATTTCAGCCAAGAGCTGCCGCCCTTCCTCTTCGGAGATGCATCTTTGGAGCACTCCGGTCGCACTCTTCTTATAGAGTTCTCCCTCATGTACTTTGTAGGCCTTGGAACGCCGCACAATACAACGTGCTTCATTTTGGTCCTTGGGGAGCTCCTGCCTATTTAGGTAGGCCAAGAAAGGTTCGGTCCACTAGGCGAGTACAACCATGATTTCGTGGGCCGAAGGTGTTATTTCGATGGCGGAGCCTCCGATTACGTCTGATGGTTCAGAGTATGGGGGTGTATTCAGATCCATGCTAGTGTTGCCGGACTCCCCTTCCCATACCACGGATGGCTTGAACAGCCTTTCCAGGAATATATTAGGTGGCACAGGGTCGCGTTTAGCGCCGATGCGGGCGAGGACATCCGCCGCTTGATTGTTTTCTCGAGCCACATGGTGGAATTCGAGCCCCTCGAACCGAGCTGACATTTTGAGGACGGCATTACGGTTGGCTGCCTTTTTCAGATCCTTGGCATCAAAGTCTCCATTTATTTGTGATATTGCGAGGTCTGAATCCCCGCGCACCTCCAGGCGTTGAATGCCCATAGAGACTGCCATCCGAAGACCATGCAACAGAGCCTCGTATTCGGCTGCGTTGTTGGAATCTGTGTATAATATTTGTAGTACGTACTGGACCGTGTCTCCGGTGGGGGAAGTCAGGACTACTCTTGCCCCTAATCTGGCCAGCATTTTAGATCCATCAAAGTGCATGATCCAATTACAGTACGCGCCGTACTCTTTAGGGAGTTCGGCTTCTGTCCAGTCGGCGATGAAGTCAGCCAATACTTGCGACTTAATGGCCCGTCGTGGTTTGTATGTTATGTCAAATGGGAGAAGCTCGATGGCCCATTTAGCAATCCGTCCCATAGCATCGCAGTTGTTTATTATGTCGCTGAGTGGTACTTCAAAGGCCACCGTAATCAAACACTCTTGGAAGTAGTGTCGTTGCTTCCGGGATGCCATGAAGACCGCATATGCTATCTTTTGATAGTGTGGGTATCGGGATTTGCATGGGGTGAGGACCATGGATACGCAATATACCGGCTTCTGTAGCGGGAATTTGTATCCGTCAGCCTCTCGTCCGATGACGAGCACTCCGCTCACAACTTGATGTGTTGCAGCTATGTACAATAGCATAGGTTCGCCAGTATTTGGCGCTGTTAGGACTGGATTACTAGTCAATAAGGTTTTTATTTTGTCCAGTCCGGCCGCGGCTGCATCCGTCCACACGAAGTGTTCGGTGTGCCGAAGCAGGCGGTAAAGGGGTAGTGCCTTTCCTCGTAATCAGGAGATAAAGCGGCTTAAGGCAGCCATGCATCCATCTAGTTTTTGGATATGTTTGAGGCCTGCTGGGATGGCCAACTGTGACAGAGCTCGGATTTTTGCCTGATTTGCTTCAATTCCTCCATTGGAAACAATGAAGCCGAGCAACTTCCCGGAGGGTACACCGAAAACACACTTTTCTGGGTTTAGCTTGATGTCGTATGTTCGGAGGTTATCGAACGTAAGCCTCAAGTCATCTATTAGGGTCTCGAAGTGTCTTGTTTTTATGACCACGTCGTCCACATAGGCCTCCACTGTTTTGCCGATTTTCTTTTTCAGGCATATTTGAATCATGTGTTGATAGGTTGCGCCGGCGTTTTTAAGCCCGAAAGGCATAGTGTTGAAGCAGAAAGGGCCATATGGCGTTATGAATGCCTTTGCGGCTTGGTCGGACTCTGCCATCTTTATTTGATGGTATCCGTAGTATGCATCGAAGAAGCACAATGAGTCGTGTCCTGCGGTGGCGTCAATGATTTGGTTGATGCGAGGGAGGGGGAAGGGATCCTTGGGGCAAGCCTTGTTGAGGTCTTTGAAGTCGACGCACAGGCGCCAGGATTTGTCCTTCTTTGGTACCATTACCAGATTTGCTAGCTAGTCCGGATGCATGATATCTCTGATGAATCCGGCCTCAAGTAGCTTGGCTACGCTTCTCCCATGGCTTGCCATTTGGGCTCTGAGAAGCGCCTAAGAGTATGTTTGTCAGGCTTGTATCCTTTCAGTATATTGAGGCTGTGTTCGGCCAGTCTGCATGGGATGTCTGGCATGTCCGAAGGGTGCCAGGCAAAAATGTCCCAATTCTCGCGTAGGAAGTCTTGTAGTGTGGCGTCCATTGTGGGGCTCAACTGTGTCCCGATGGAAGCTGTCTTTGTGGGGTCCGTTGGATGGACCTGGAATTTGACTATCTCGTCTGTGGGTTTAAATGAGGTGGACTTGGGTCGCTTGTCGAGTATCATGTCGTCCCTGTCCATGGTAGCATGCAGCGTTGTTAGTTCTTCGGCTGCTAGAGCTTCGGATAATGCTTCCAGGGCTAGTGCTGCAGTTTTATTTTCGGCGCGAAGTGCGACGTCTGGATCACTGGCTAGAGTGATGATTCCATTGGGTCCGGGCATCTTAAGCTTCATGTACCCTTAATGGGGTATAGCTTGAAAGCTTGTGAACGCATCCCGCCCTAAAAGGGCGTGGTATCCGCTACTGAAAGGAGCCACTTGGAACGTTATTTCTTCGGACCTGTAATTCTCCGGAGTGCCGAATACCACATCGAGTGTGATTTTTCCCGCACACAGTTCTTCCCGACTAGGGATGATTCCCCTGAAGGTTGTGCCGCTTTGCTCAATGCGGCTTTTATCAATTTCCATCTTGTTGAGTGTTTCTTCATAGACCAAGTTTAATCCGCTCCCGCCGTCCATGAGTACTTTAGTGAGCTGAAAGCCGTCCATGATTGGGCTAAGGACCAAAGCGGCTGGTGCCCGGATTGTCTGGAATTGAGGTTCATCACTGGCACTGAAAGTTATAGCAGTGTCGTTCCACGGATTTATTTTTGCCACATGGCAGATTTCAGCGGAGCTTCGATGAGCTCGCTTGCGCCTATTGTTTGAGGAGAAAGTCTCGAAGACTGTTAGTACCGTATTGTTTTCTTTGGTAGGATCTTGTTATGCTTTATCGCTTACGAGAAGATCCTCGCCACTTTTTGCTACCTGCCAGAGTATCCATCATGCTCTAAGGCTATGTGTTGGTGTAGTGTCCGGCGTGCTGTGGAGTTTACATGGCCCATTGAGCCATTCTTCCAATATGGTTCGGCGCCCTGGGGTGGGCTTTGGTTTCTTGGGATTGGATCGACTGACTTACGAGAGTTCGCCCGTTTAGCTCGGACAGAGGATTTAGTGAGAGCAGGACTATCCCAAAATTCTTGTGTTTTCTAGGCGCACTCCATCACACAGTACTTCTGTACTATGGCTGCTAAGTCAGCAAAGTGTGCTATGTCATGGCGACTTATAGCATTAAGGATCCCTTTGTTCGTGCAATTTTTGCACAAAAGTGAGATTGTGTCTTCCTCACGACAGTCCGTGACCTTGTTTAGCACAAGGAGGAATCTGGCCCAGTAATGATGTACTGTCTCTTGGGGCTCTTGTCTGATGTGGGAGAGATGGTTTAAGTCCGGGTGGGTGGGTGTAGCTAAATCTGGATTCTAATTCGATCTAACGCCCAGGGGTAGAGGAGCTTCCGGGCTCGATAGCTCGGGATCCAGAGTGCTGCCCGATTTTTTCGGCCCGATACCCGATTCTAAGTCCGGGGTCTGGATCATGTTTTCCCGCGAGCGGGTATCCGGCTCAGAGAACTCAGTAATCTGGACATAATTCGTCCTCAAAATAGAGGGATAATCTGTATGCGGCTCCTCCACTACCGCTATCTCGTGGGTGACCGGTGGGGATTTAATATCCCTCTGGTCGGGTTTAAGCCCGACCCAATCATAGTCTGCAGCGACTCCCAGAGCGGCGATGTGATCCAAGAGCTCATTGAGGGAGGAGAGCTCTATTGGATTCATGTTTTCTACGAGTTCTGAATTGACGTGGAGGCTGCTTTTGATGACTTGAGAGGTTATCATCGGCGTGGAAGCTGATCGGGCGGCCATGACGAAGCCGCCTAATCGGAGAGTCTGGCCTACCACCAGCGCTCCCCCAGAGTTGATGTTGTCCTTGACAACGAGGGGAGCCATCGAGACTTGCAGCGACGGCACAGAGCAACTCTCAATGAAAGCACCAATGTCGGTGTCAAAACCGGCAGATCTCAGGTAGGGGGTCCCGATCTGTGCATCTAAGGCTGATGGTAATAGGAGGAAAGGGAGACAATGTTTACCTAGGTTCGGGCCCTCTCGATGGAGGTAAAACCCTACTTCCTGCTGGATTGATATTGATGATATGAGTAGTACAAGAGTTGATCTACCACGAGATCGTAGAGGCTAAACCCTAGAAGCTAGCCTATGATGATTATGATTCTGATCGTGTCTCTAAGCACTAAACTCTCCGATTTATATAGACACCGGATAGGGCTAGGGTTTACATGGAGTCGGTTACAAAGAAGGAAATATAATATCCGAATCGCCAAGCTTGTCTTCCACGCAAAGGAGAGTCCCATCCGGACAGGGGACGAAGTCTTGAGTCTTGTATCTTCACGCTCCAATAGTCCAGACAAAGTATATAGTCCGGCTGTCCGGATACCCCCTAATCTAGGACTCCCTCACCTGCTCGAGAACTCCATTTTGTCTTGGGCTGATCTGTGCCATGAGTTCATTGACGCCTTCATGGGCGGCCATCAAGAACCAGGGTGGCCCAGCGATTTGGAGCTTCTGCCGCAGAAGGAAGGAGAGACTCTATGGAAGTACATGCAAAGGTTCAACCGAGTCCACAGGAATATTCTAGACACCCACCCGGCAAATGTTATAGCCAACGATTTGTAGCTTCTGCCGCATAAGGAAGGAGAGACTCTACGGAAGTACATGCAAAGGTTCAACTCAGTCCACAGGAATATTCCAGACACCCACCCGACAAATGTTATAGCTATGTCCTAGTCCAACATGAGCAATCGTGGGATATGTTCGAAGATGAACATTCGATTTCCCAAGATTGTGAAGGAGCTTTACACTCGGGTGGATAAGTGTTCTCCGATAGAGGAGGGGAGGAGGCTCCCTGGAGAAGAGGATGGCATCGACATCGGCTCAGAGGATGATGACGAGGCCACCAGTCAGAAGAAGAAGAACAAGAAGTGCAACAAGAGACGCAAGGATAAGGCAGTAATGACTGTTGACGGATCGGGCACGCCTATTACCGGCAAGAAGGTTAAGACCGAAGCCCCTGGCATGGAATCTGTCGTGTGCACTGATTGTTGGGAGGCCGCGGCTGCCGAGAAGGCTGGGAAAGTTGATGGGCCATACTGCAAGATCCATCGGACCAAGGGCCACGATCTCCAGGAGTGTCAAGTTGAGCAGCTCGTCAAGAAGCAGAGGGCTGAGTATGAGAAGCGTGATAAGGAGAAAGGTCAGAATAGCGCTGGCAGGAAGGGTCAAGGCGGCAAAGAAAGTCACCCCGACAAGGCTCCTCGGAATCAAGGAAAACCCGCCAGAGGCCGTGAGAAGGAAGATTGCAATGATGAGAGTGATGGAGGGGATGAAGTGGAAACCAACAAGCAGGAATTCCAGAAGGCCACCGTTGCCCTATGCATTGATGGGTGTGCATCTCTGCACTCCTCTCACCGCCAGCTTAAGCAGTGGGCGCGTTAAGTGAATGCTGTGGAGCCAATGGCAGATTCTCAGAAGTCGCTCAAGTGGTGACGCACACCCATCAGCTTCAAAGAGGACCACCCTGACCGCACCACTGTGGTAGGGTGCATGCCATTGTTGGTCTCACAAACGATCCGCAACCTCAAAGTCACAAAGATGTTGGTTGACAACGGGGCCGGGTTGAATCTAATTTCTCCAAAGGTCATTAGCAAACTTCAGATAGCAGAGGAAGAACTTGAGGTTACTGGCATGTTCCAAGGAGTCAACACCGGCAAGAGTCATCCTAAGGGGAAGATTACATTGCCGGTAACGTTCGGGGGAGAGTTGAATTACCGGACTAAGAAGGTTGTGTTTGTTGTGGTTGACCTCGCCCAGCCATACAATGGAATCCTTGGTTGCCCTGCTATGGCCAAATTCATGGCAACATCCCACTATGCCTACAACACCTTGAAGATGCCAGGGCTAGTAGCCGTCATTTCCATTCCGTCAGACAAGAAGGACACAATCATTTGCATGGACAAGATGTACCAGGATGCAGTCGCGGCAGAGGCCGCTGGAGCCACTATTCCCGCCAAGGAAAGCAATAGAAAGAAGAAAGGTAGCAAGGATGCATGCAGGGAATCCGGGAAACGTACCTCTTCGGAGTGCATTGTGACCGACGATGACTTGCCGGAAAGTTCCAACAGCAAGAAGTCCAAGGCTGCCGCACCTGCTGTGAAAAAGGTCCCAGCAAGGCTAGCTGGCACTGATGGTACTTCCACTATCAGTGCCACCCTCGATGCAAATAGGAAAGCATGCTCGTTGCCTTCCTGCGGGCGAATATCGATGTTTTTGCTTGGCAACCGTCTGATATCCCCGGTGTTCCGAGGGTGGTAATCGAGCACCACCTTGCTGTCTGCCCACATGCTCGACCCGTCAAGCAGAAGCTCCGATAGGAAGCCTTGGAATGACAGCAGTTCATTGCTGAGGAAATCAAGAAACTTAAGGTAGCTGGTTTGGTGAGAGGAGTACTGCATCCAACATGGTTAGCAAATCCAGTGGTCGTGCGGAAGACCAATGCGAAATGGAGGCTTTGCATAGATGTCACAGATCTGAACAAGGCATGCCCAAAGGACCCGTTCCCCTTGCCGCGCGTCGACCAGATTATGGATTCCACTTCCTGGTGCGACCTGCTCTCTTTCCCGGATGCATACTCTAGCTACCATAAGATCTTTATGTCCAAAGAGAACAAAGAGAAGACCTTGTTCATCACACCGTGTGGCATGTACTGCTTCATGCGGATGCCTTTCGGGTTGAAGAGCGATGGATCCACTTTTGCAAGGGTAGTCCAAATTGGTTTTGAATCACAGTCGCACAGAAACATTGAAGCTTAGATGGATGATATTGTGGTCAAAACCAAGGATAGGTCAATCCTTCTTCAGGACATAGAAGAGACGTTTGCTAATCTGTGCAAGATCAACTTGAAGCTGAACCCGGAGAAGTGTGTGTTTGGTGTTCCTTCCGGCAGGCTACTTGGTTTCTTTGTATCCCATCGTGGGATAGAGGCCAATCCCGACAAGATCAAGGCCATTGGATAGATTCAACCACCCAAAACAGTTAAGGACGGGAGGTGTCTTACTGGATGCGTTGCCGCGCTCAGTAGGTTCATTTCCAAATCTGCTGAGCATGCCTTACCATTCTTCAAAATGTTGAAGAAGGTAGGACCCATGGAGTAGACTCCAAAAGCAGAGCTACACTACAGGACTTAAAGGCTTACTTGTCTTCTGTGCCCACTTTGGTTGCTCCCAAACCACAAGAGCCCTTGCTGTTATACCTGGCGGCAACTAATCAAGTGGTCAGTGCAGCACTAGTGGCACAACGAGAAGTGGAAGACGCAACAACCGCAGTGAGTGTCCCCTCCGAGGAGGAAAGTGAGCACAACCCGGCAAAGTCAGATGTAGATTAAGACATAGAGGAGGAAAGTAGCGGAGACAACCCCAAGGTTGCGGCAAAGAAGAAAGTGGTGCAATACCCAGTGTACTTCGTCAGCTCCCTATTGTAGGGGGTTAGATCTAGGTACTCTGGCATGCAAAAGTAGATTTTTGGCCTTGTCATGGCCACAAGGAAACTACACCACTACTTCCAAGCCCACAAGGTCACGGTTGTCACTTGCTTTCCTTTGCAACGGATACTTCGAAACCCTTAGGCTACCGGCAGGATAGTGGAGTGGGTATTGGAGTTATCTAGCTTTGATCTGAAGTTTGATAGAATGCCAACTATCTGAGCAGGGCATTGGGAGAGTTTATTGCAGAATGGACGCCAATCCCTAATGAAGAAGTATTGGAATCAGTTATGCCCGGCAAGGAAGCACCCCAAGAATGGATCATGTATTTCGATGGTGCTTTCTCCCTACAAGGTGCAGGGGCTGGCATGCTTCTCGTTGCCCCCACTGGAGAAACTTGAGTTACATCATCCAGATGCACTTTCCTCGGGAGAAGGATATCCAAAATACAACAGAGTATGAGGGGCTCCTTGCCGGGCTCAGGATTGCAACAGAGTTGGGAATCAAGAAGCTGATCATCCGCGGAGACTCACAGATCATGGTGAGAGAAGTCAACAAGGATTAGCAAAGTCCATTGATGGAGGCATACGTTGAGGAAGTGAGAAAGTTGGACGAGCGCTTTGACGGATTGCAAATAGAGAACATACCCCGTGCAGAAAACAGCATTGTTGATCTTCTGTCGAAGTGTGCTGCGCAAAAGCTCCCAATGGAACCAGGAACTTTTATTCTCCATCTGACACAACCCTCCGTATCCCTAGCAAAGATGTCCCGGAAGAGGAGGAAGCTGGACTCAGGAAAGTCTCTCCCGGTAGAACCTCTCAAGGCTACCGATAGAGAGGTTGACGGGAACAACTCCCCTTCAACCGCCGAGCTACCCCCTCCCGCTAGGCCATAAGTGTCCGTGGTCAAGGGGTGCGCTCCCGCGAAGGAGGTGTCGTTGGTCCTCGTTGCTGAGCCCCATGTGCCAACTTGGGCATGGCACATAATCCATTTCCTCCAAACTAGAGAACTCCCCAAAGAGCAAGAAGAAGCTGAAAGAGTTGCCCAGAGGGCCAGTATGTATCACTTTGTTGATGACAGACTATACAAAAGAAGGCCCAACAGTGTGAAATTGAAGTGCATTTTCCAGGAAGAAGGAAAGGAAGTACTGGCAGAAATACACAAAGGCATGTGTGGCTCCCACATTGGATCAAGGACTTCAGTTGGGAAGGCATTCCGGCATGGATTCTATTGACCCATAGCCCTCCAAGATGCGGTAGAGCTAGTCACCAAATGTAAAGCCTGTAAGTTCCATTCCAAGAATATCCATCTGCCTGCCGAAGCTCTTTAGACAATCCCTTTGTCATGGCCATTTTTGGACTGGGGGCTTGACATCCTCGACCCTTTCCTTCGTTCTACCGGGGGATTTGTGTTCTTGTTCATTCTAATCAACAAGTTCACAAAGTGGCCAGAAGTAGAAGTCGTGAGAAAGGTGACTGCTTAGTCAGCTATCAAGTTCTTGAAAGGATTGGTGTGCTGCTTCGGAGTCCCTGCCCGGATCATCACTGACAACGGCGCCCAATTCACGAGCCATGCCTTCATGCAATATGTT
Source organism: Triticum timopheevii (assembly GCA_963921465.1). NCBI lineage: Eukaryota > Viridiplantae > Streptophyta > Magnoliopsida > Poales > Poaceae > Triticum > Triticum timopheevii. The sequence continues at coordinate 380,135,088 of OY997272.1, read as the reverse complement.
CATGCCCTCGGAAGCAAGGTCTCATTTTCCTCTCTTGCACATCCCAGAAGCAATGGGAAAGCTGAAAGAGCGAACGCTGAAGTGTTGCGAGGACTCAAGACAAGAACATTCGATAAGCTGCAGAAGTGGGGAAGGCGATGGATCGATGAGCTGCTGGTGGTTCTTAGGTTCCTCAGAACGACACCAAATCGAGCTACCGGGCAGACTCCCTTCTCCCTAGTCTATGGGGCAGAAGTAGCTATCCTCACGGAACTCATTTATGGGTCACCTTGAGTGCTTGCCTACAATCACTACAAAAAATACACTTCCGTTATGATACGTGTTTGTCACAGTAGGTCACATTTTCTGTCATGCATGTACATCCATGACGATTTTTATGACAGGATCAATATAATCATACCCGTGCTATCGTAGAAGTGTTCCATCACATTACCAAAATTATTATCACAGAAGTGTCCACTTCCATGAGATAAATCGCGCATCATAGAAGTGCTTTCATCAAGGGTGACCGACACGTGGCATCCACCGTAACGGGTCGCCGTTAAGCTATCGGGTTCCGGTTTGGATCCGATAACCCGTTAACAACCCGTACCAATGGGGATTTTCCTTGGCAGATCTACGTGTCGGCCCGATGTTCGGACAGTTGTCATCCAGCAAATGGACGAGACGCGCCTATGATACGTCGACACGTGTCTTGGCCCAGCAGTGGCCCATTCATGTTAAAAGGCCGGGCATGTCAAAATAAGTGGGCCAGACCATTAGCGGCCTACTTGAGTCAAGCCCATTTACAAGCACGACCCATACAAGTTACACAGAATCGGCCCATCAAAGGCCCATTCTAGATTTGACAATTTCTAGCCCATCATCAGTTTTAGCCTGTTAACGGCCTGCTATGTCTTTGGGCCCAATTAAGGCCCGATCTTCTATCGGCCTGTTAGCAGCCCATCGTCAGTTCCAGCCCGTTAACGGCCTGGAACGTCTTTCGGCCTTTTCTCGGCCCATTCTGTAGTTGGGCCAAGTTCTACCCCGTTGGTGACTTTTGGCCTGTCCTCGGCCCATTCGGTAAATGGTCCGATTCCTAGCCCATTTTGTCTTTCGGCCCCTTAACGGCCCGCACAACAGTTGGGCCTTTGACTGTGCAACCTATTTTTGGGTCCATCAGGGTCCCATGTTCCACAGGCCAAAATTTCAGCCTGACACGACTTTCATCCTGTTAAAAGCCTAGTTTGCAAATTGAGCCTCCACTGGCCCATAACACTTTCGGCCTCTTACTGGCCCATAAAGTAGAAGGACCGAGACAAAATTGACATTTATTTCGGCCTGCTAGAGGCCTGTGGGCCATTTCCATTTATATGGCCCCATCGATCTTTTGGCCTGTTAACGGCCTGTTAAAGTCGTTCTTACGGTGGGCCACATCATTTGGGATCCACTAAATATTATTTTGACCAGCCCAATTAAGGCCCGCTTTGACTACACATGTTTGTTCGTTCGTATGGCATCCAAGAAATGTTTGGGCGTGCTGGCCCCCGTTTCAATGATATAGCATATTCAAAGGATTATCCTACTCTATACTATCACCTCTAAAAAACATACACTATACAATAAAAAGACTAAGGCATAGAAACGTAGAATAATCCTACACTATACAATAAAGAAACTACAACCGATTATACCCACTAAGCATTATAGTTCGGCACCAGGGATAATAAAGCGTACACAAACAACAAATTACATACAATGGGCAAACAAAGCTCATACATCATGGACACGCATCAACAGAACTTACCATTTGAACTATAATCTCTTCAGAAACTAGGATTGACCAGATTCAGATGGCACAAATTTCAGTCTGCAAAATCTCCAATTCCTTGGTGGTTACCTCAGTGTCTCGTTTCATTTTTTAGCTCCTGCATCTAATACCTGCAAGTCCAGTCTCAACTTGTTGATTGCACGTTGAGAATCAGGTACACGTTGTCTTGCCACCTCTAGTTGATGCTCGAGAACATCAGCACATTCCAATTCCAATCCATAATCATTTGGTAACGACCATGTTGCACTACTCGCAGATCTTTGTGTTGATGTCACTTCATCCTGAAATCTTTCTGCAAGTACACATGACTAGGGCAAAAATATAGCTACAACAATGAAGCGAGCAAGACAGACTATTTTGTACATGGCAAAACAGGACTAACAATAATGTTACACGTCATGAACAACAGAGGGATTCATATGAACCTACTACAACAAGGAAAACTATGCAATCATTAGCTTAGTATAAACTAGATTGTGAGCCTCATGCATTAATAGTTGGTTAATAGACTTCAAAGCTTCAGGCACACTTTGCAGAGTAATTAAATGGTAAGGCCTTTAATTATATCAACTAATAGTTATACAAGTACCCAACATTAGACATCATTGTTTGGGCATCTCATTAACTGAGGACAAATAAAGCAATTGATAAGAGCAATTTAACTATGCCTGAAACAAACAAGCAATTTAACTGTTGAGTTGGCAGTATGCATAGATGCACGCCTTAATAACATCCATGGCTATATTTCTATACCACTATATAGTGTATGAGTTTTTAATGGGTCCAGAGCATCTATCCTGATCGTTGATATTCTCAATCTAATGGTTGAAAGTACTAGGATTCGCATGAACAGTACCCATCAGCTGCTTCCAATGTATTCTAGAACCATCACGTTTTAAAAAGTGCATGCCGCTCAGGCCATGCTTCGGTTAGCAGGGACATGCTAAGTGGATTGAGGTGGTTCTAGAAAGAGAACAAGAGAGAGAAGAAATATAAGTTATACAATTAATGAATCTGACCCTGCTGGTTATTTTCCTTTGTTTTCGACAATACTGTCACCAATCAATTGGAATTACACTCTTCCAATATTCCTATTTTACAACAATAAATATTGCTCAATGCATTCATACATAAAGCATCTTATTCTGCATTTCCTTTTTGCAGCGTAGCCTAATGTTTTTTCTTTCACCAAAAACACTTAAGTTGACGTGCATCGCACGTGCGTACATACTAGCACTGTATAAAGGAACACATAATGTAATATTGTTTGCCCCCTATGAAGTATCTCGACTAGTATGTAATCAATATCCTAGTAATGATAGGGAGGCTAATGATGTGAATATGTGTTTGGTTATGACATTTATGACATCAACAACTCTACCATGGAAGAAAGCAGTTTCACACTGTTCACTACTATAAGATGTTTTAGATATTTAAAAGTAGACTACATCCGTAATGAGTGAACAGACACATTAAAATGATTTACAAAAAAGTTAGAACATCATATAGTAGTGAGTGGAGGGGTTTTTAATCAATGGCCCAATGACTGGGTTACAGGTGAAGAACCCTACGCAAGCACAATGTCAGACAAATAGAATGTCCTGGTAATTGTAATAAAGTGTGACTTACCTTAACTAGTTGAACAGGCTCAGCGCTGCTCCTCCTTCTCTTGCAAATCTCCTTCCAAACATGTTGTACTTGGAAATCCTCAATCTTATCATCATTGCACCCCCTCTACAAGGTGACACAAACTAGTTACTGGTCTCCTTGGAATATAAATATGCATACTTTCCAGTCTGTGAACAACACAAAAGGATGATATTATAACAAAACAACGCTGCATAATGAAACATGCCACATCTCTTGCACACAATGAAATGAGCATTTACTATGTGTGCACTATGTAAAAACTAGGCATACCTTCAAACTGGATCTACGGGTATTCTTGGAGAGCCTACTTTAGTGTACAGCCAAACGTTTATGTCACCTATCAGTTATACAAGCCACCATTACAACATCCCTTAGTGTTTAAATCGTTGACAAGTTCTGTTAGGTTAAGAACATCAAGTAATCAAAGCAAACAGTCCTAGTATGGCTGGCTACACAAACAAGCAATTGAACAGATGTGTGAGCAAATCTTACATATGAAGAAAAGAAGCATAGAAGAAGGCTTAAAGACCATCACTTGACTAACCAGATTTAAGGGGAATTTAAAAATCATCTGCAATGTATGAACTAACATAAACATTGCATATTTTAGATTCTATAATGAAATGCACATGTATTAGGTCATGCCATGTATGTTGGTGCCTAAATGTACACTATAGCAGGAAGGAGTGATTCATCATTGCACGCGCAATGGAATTGCAGGTTAAGGGCCAGTTCTATTCTACCTTTTTAGAGCTTATTGTCAAAGTAAGCCATAAAAGATGTAAAGAAGTCATTTTTGAGTTATGGGCTTGGGCTTAACTTATTTCTCTTTGGAGGGGGGTGTTTCGGGTAGAAGCTCACTAAAAATTGAAGGTAGGGGGAATAGTGAAATGACTCTATTGTCTGCCTATATTAACTCAAAATGCCAATGCTCACGCCCATGTCATACTTGACCCTCGAGTAAAAACAAAGACACAAGCATTCATTACCCTGCCCACTTGCATATCCTCTCCCCTTTCCCTCTACCTCGATCCCCTGCCTGCAGCGCTAGGGTTCTTCCAGCGAGCCGTCTCCACTGGTCCCATCTGGCCTGGTCCTCGATGATGCTCTGTCCAGCTAGGCTACATGGCCGGCGGGTAGGGCCAAATCTCCCCGGCTGCTCCTCCCTCCGGCGCCGCCCCTCATTCTCATGGTCTCCAGCAGCTACTCCGCTATGGTCCATCCAACGCACTACTTCGACGGGCGCCGCACAACTATGATCGATGCCACACTGCGATAGAAGGCACCTCGTTCCCCCTCCCCTCCTCCCAGGTCATGGCCTTGAGGTGCTGTTGAAGGATGAGCTCATCCAACAAGGTGAGGATCTCCTCTGATTTTTTTTTTGCCAAATTTTCATTCTGATCCACTATACGATGAATTGCTATGAGCTGCTTCTGCTGCTGCTATATGATGCATTGCTATGAGCTGCTCCTGTTGTTGCTATATGATGAATTGCTATGAGTTGTTGCTGCTATATGATGAATTGCTATGAGATGCTGCTGCTATTTGATGAGTTGCTATAAGCTGCTCCTGCTGTTGCTATATGATGAATTGCTATGAGCCGCTCCTGCTGCTGGTATATGATGAATTGCTATGAGCTGCTCCTGCTGCTGCTATATGATGAATTGTTATGAGCTGCTGTTGGTATATGATGAATTGCACACTGCTATATGATGAGTTGCTATGAGTTGCTGCTGCTATATGATGCTTTCAGTTGGTGCTGCTATATGATAATAACCAGCCACTTTGACCATCAAATTTTGATAAATAATTGTTCTTCATTTAAATTTAGGTCATGTGTTCTTCGTTTAAATTAGTCAATGTGATCTCTATGGAAGACATTGACCAAAGTAGATTGTGCCAAGTAGATGGTATCTTTGTATTTGCATTTTGAAAAAATATTGCTGGTCTATTTTCATATCATATTAATTATTGCACTGGGTTCAATTTGTGATGTTTGCAAGCCAAATTAATTTTCATATGGGCAGAAAAATGACAAAATATTATGCAATCTAGACTTTTCACTGATCATACCACAGATAAGCTGAAAAGGCAGGCAATGAAAAGAACTAGTTGGCTTATTACCTGGAGCTTATATTCAAAGGTGCTTATTTTCTTAGGATAACTCGAAATAACTGTCCCTAAGAAACTTGGCCAATAGAACTGACATACAAATAACATGTCATGATGATTGCAATGGAGGCCCAGCTCTTTTGCCTGATTCTCCCAGAATCTGACCCCTACCTTGATTCTCCCAGAATCTTTGAGCCCCATTTGTTTTACAATCCTATCTAGTTAGGGTCTAATTAGGTAGGATTGTAAAACAAAAGGGGGTCAAAGATTCTAGGAGAAGGTAGAGAGCGCTAGATTCTAGGAGAATCTTGTAAAAGAACTGGGCCGGAGTGACCTACCATACCACACTGTACAGACTCATCGCTGCCTCTCCTTTTTTTGCAATGTTCCATGAAATTGCCGCATACATCTTGTACTTTTTCATTGTGTAACCCTATTTGCAAGTTGACACGGTTAATTTCAGACATCTCTACATGATAATACAATGCATATCCCTCGCGCATATTGAAACCACCAATTAACGATTGTGTGCGTAGCATAAACTAGCCATGACTCTATGGGCTGGACTAGCAGGCACTCTAAGGGAGCCTAATGTAGTGCACTAGAATTCCTACATGCCACATATGATTTTGTGTAATGTACTACCTCTGCTCCTAAATATATGTCTTTGTAGAGATTCTAGTGTAGACCACATACAAATGTATATAGATGCATTTTTTAGTGTAGATTCACTCATTTTGCTCTGTATGTAGCCTATAGTTGAATCTCTAGAAAGACTTATATTTAGGAACGGAGGGAGTATCATGTATGACATCTACATATCTAATTTAGTAGCCAGTAGTAGAAATCATTGTCTGCACAAAGGGATTACTGGTCGAAAATCCTAGCAAAGCATGCTGGCAGGCACACAACAATTCAAGAGAGAGAGACACACTTAAAAGATCATAGCAATGCCTCAGTCCATGATCTTAGTTGACCAAGCTATTAGATCTAGAAGAAACATCGTCCTTGTAGTTTTTGCCTGCTGCATAACATGTAACAACGACCTATTAGTATATTTGAAGTACATCGGGCAGGTGATGCTGGACAGGTTTAAAGGTAACAAGTACCTAGGCCGTGGCAGGTGCTTGGCATCTTGCCAGACGGTGGGAATCATTTTAGAAACATCAAGGGTGATGATGCTGCACTAGCTGTCGGGGTCCGGTAAGGAGATCTAGAACCGCCGAGTAGGGTGTTTGTGGAGCAGCTCCGGTAGGGTGGACTACGGTGTGGGCGAAGCAGATCTGAGGTCATGCACGAGGGCGTCGGTGAAGCTTCTTCGGTTGTTGGGTTCAGGATGGTGTCGATGATGCGGATTTGCGGTCATGGATGGAGCGTCAGAAGCTGCTCCGGTAGCTTGGACGAGGGTGCGACGAAGCGGATCTGAGGCCATGGACTTGTGCGTTGGCAAATCGGCCCCGGTAGGGTTGAGAATGGCATAGGAGAAGCTACTCCGGTAGGGTTGATGATGGTGTTGACAAAGCGGCTCCAGCAGGATCAGAGGTCATTGACAGGGGCATCGGTGGGGCGGCTCCGGGGGGTGTGGACAAAGCGTCTCCGGTGGGGAGTACAAAGGAGCCATTGCAGATGAGCTGCTGTAGATGAGAGTACCAGCAAAGCAGATCCGGTGCCGTGGACAAGGCCGGCACTGAATGGGCGATGGTACAGTGGTGGATGAGTAGTCTACTAGTTTCTAGGGGAGGTGGGAGGGGTAGATGCGGCCGCAGAAGCAGATCCGGTGAGGTGGACGCCGCTGGTAGTTAATGGGCTCTAGTATGCAGGTGGATGAGCAGTCTAGGGATTTGAGAGGGGAGGGGTAGAAAGGCCGATGAAGTATGGACGACGTGATGGAAGATGCTCTGGTGCTGTGGAGTTAGTCGTTTTTGCAGGAGGGGAGAGGAAATGGGGGTGCAGTGTGGTAGGGGGAATCGGAAGTTACCAAAGCAGCTCTGACCTATTATGTAAACGAGGGCCATATTGTAACTATTGTTCTTCATGCACCAAGGACAAAAGGGGAATTTCGCATGCTAAATACTAGGTGGCAGAAATTTTAGAAGGAGGCGGGAGATTTTGTCGCTCGTGGGACCATTCGTATCCAGTTTCAAATAATTTTGGACACTGCTAGTGGTAAGGTCATGCGAGACTGTGTACACGGGGCACACTTCGGCAGTTAATAATTTGTGTGAAGTCCACCCCAGAAAAAAAGACAATAACTCGGGATGAAGCACCGATAACTTGGACGTTCACACGGGCGCGGCCAATCGTACGAATGTAGAGGCGCGTTCACAAAAATGGATCAATTGCTCAGCCTATGTATTTCTCGTGTAAATAGATAATTTAGTGCCATTGGTTATTTACTTTAAACATAATGCATTGACGTGTTGTTGTAGAGGCGCACAAAAAGAAATGGATATTGTAGTCCCACAAAAGAAATGGATATTGTAGTCCGCTACTTAAAAGTATTACCTCATATGATTACATAGCCTCCATTTCATAAATTGCATACCCATTGAATTCATATATGAAAATTACATATATTACTTTATAGCAGAACCTTAAATCATCGAAGACTAATGAATTTGAATGCAATACTAACAATGGTGCATGTACATGATAGCTACATTGGTTGTTTGAAGAAACATCACTGTAACTTTGGCACGCACAATTTAAAAGGATTATTTAGAAAAAAAATGTGATATGTGAGTGTCCAATCTTTATATCGTTGAATCGATATTGTATCTTTGGCCACGATATGAAGTAGATATTGATTTATGTTCAAGCGATGCACGTCCACGATCGCTAGATAGTGATACGTGATTGAATTGTGCAATCTCCCTCACATGCATACATATGTCATTTCTCCATGGGCATTGGAATCACACACGCGCACTTCGTGTATTTATCTCCCTCCGTCAAGGTTAGAATTTGTCTTTCTACCCCGTCCTACAAGTCTCTCACATAGAAACACACATGCTCTCCCTGTCGAACATGCCCACCCTTTAATTCCGTCCACCCATCGCCACTAATGTCTCAAAGTATAATTATGTCTCTCACACATATGCCTAAGGTTAACTCGAGTCCCGGAACCATATGAATACATACAATGGGATTCTAGTAGAGCACCTTTTGTTTTGAGATCTCTCTCTCTCTCTCTCTCTCTCTCTCTCTCTATCACACACACACACGCGCCTAGACATTGTTTCTCTCTTCATTTTTTCCGGCACTTGCATGCACACCGCTTGTTTATCTCCTTGATGCTTTAAGTATGGCTTGCACACATGCTATCTACCTATCCCTTAATATAGATATGTGTCACACAAACTCCATCTCCCTATATCTAAGTGTCACTGCCCCCCACACCCACACACACACACTTCCCGACACCGAAGGAGTAGGGTGACACCTCGATCTTGATACTAATCTATCTACTGGCTTCTCTCTCAAACACACACACTACTTGACGCCGAAGGAGTAGGGTGGCACCTCAATCTTGATAGTAATCTATCTACTGGTTCTCTCTGAAACACACACACACATACACACACACACACTCGCTAGTTGTGCCTCTGTGCCTACCGCGCGCACACTCTCGATACGTCTTTCTCTCCCTCCACCCTCCCCAACCCCCAACAATGACAGCAAAAGGGTGACAACTCGATCTTGATCTTAATCTATCAATTGGTTTCTCTGCAAAACACACACACACATGCTAGTTGTGTCTCTATGCCTCGCTCACACAGGCTCGATACGTCTTTCTCTCCGTAGCCCCCTTGATAGGTAGACTTCTCACACGCGCACAACTATAGTGACAATGATGCTGAACCCAGTGTGCCTTGATTTTACCGATTCCATGTGATAGTTTTCACCCTATTTTCTGATAATTAACAAGGCAACCTTTTCTTTGTTACTACTAGTGAATCTGAGATCATTTTGGGGCAGGCATAACATATATCACTTCAACCCAATTATCGCAGTAACTATTTTAAAAGAAACTAGCTAGATGCTCGTGTGTTGCACGGAACATCAAGATGCATTTGTATGAGTAGTTTATCTTGTGAGAGAAAAGGATGAACGATGGAAGTCCTTATTTGCAAATGTGGAGAGGGGCGTGGGTATCTTTCTGTAAAATTGCCATAGTTTCCTTCCTATCCGTTAGATATAAATCCGACGGCCTATATTGCAGGATGGCAGACACACCATCATCGCCAACTCTGTTTTCTACTCCCTCTGTTCCAAAATATTTATCTTTTTAGAGATTTCAACAAGTGACTACATACAGAGCAAAATGAGTGAATCTACACTCTAAAATATGTCTATATACACATCCGTATGTGGTAGTCCATTTGAAATCTGGAAAAGACAAATATTTAGTAACGGAGGGAGTATGAGAGTAGACATAGAGATATATCTCCAGCATTGTCCACAACGAAAATGTGTTGGACTGGTTAGCGGCGGATGCTCGCAAAGCGATGACCTGAGTTCGAATTCTGTCTTTAACTTTAGATTTTTATATTATATTGTCACGACCGGTTTTCCGGGTATTAATTTCCAAAAAATGGCCGTTGTGCTCACCAGCCCCAGGATTACTGTTAGCTGATGAGGCACCAAATTGATAAAGAAATTACAAGCAAAATACAAAATATGTAGTACAAGACCATTCTGGCCTATGAGTACAACAAGTGATTTCTAGAGGTTGATGGCGGAAGTGGTTTGTGGATCATCTGTGTCTATGGGACTCCATTTCCCAATAGGAACAGCTAACCAGGTTAACTCCTATCTTCACGAGGCTGCTATCACCGTTGCTTAGGTTCTGGGGCTGTCGTCGCAACGCTCCTCTCCGTGCAGGAAATCTGGCCAAGACAATAGCCAGGGACAAGCCAGTGAGTACTTTGAATGTACTCGCAAACATTATGAATACGGGTATAACATAAATGATAATCGTGTGCTGAAATATTCTATGATCACATTGTCAGTCATAAAATAAAATCTCTGATGCATGCAAGCAAGTTATTTATATGCAACATGAATATGCAATAATGGGGTAGTAATAACATGCACCGATCGGGTGTCTGAAGCGACGCCTCGAAAGGGCCATGATATGAAGCATGCCTCAGTCGGGCGTCTAAGCGACACCACATAAAGGGCTTATATGGTAAATAAATAACAAGCATGCCACAGTCGAGCGTCTGTGTGACGCCACATAAAGGGCTTATAAAGTAAATAAATAACAAGCATGCCACAGTCGGGCGTCTGTGCAACGCCACATAAAGGGCTTATAAAGTAAATAAATAACAAGCATGCCACAGTCGGGCGTCTGTGCGACGCCACATAAAGGGCTTATAAAGTAAATAAATAACAAGCAATGCCACAGTAGGGCGTCTCAGCGACACCACATAAAGGGCTTATAAAGTAAATAAATAACAAGCAATGCCACAGTCGGGCGTCTCAGCGACACCACATAGAGGACTTATAAAAAAATAATCACAATGAATATCCAGGAGGTAGAACCGTCCCAGGGATACTCAATAATTCAAATAATATAATGGGTTAGTCCATAATAAACATAACATAATTATCACAAGTGTCGTGGGAACGAACACCTATGGGGCCGGCTGACCGGGCCCCTTTCGGTTCGGCGGGGGGCGGAGATCGCACGAAGAGCAGATCGAGGCGAAGCACACGAGCGGTTTACCCAGCTTCGGAGCTCTCCAGAGAGATAATACTCCTACTGCTGCATGTCTGATTGTATTGCGTTCTTGCTCGGGAGCGCTGAGTGCTACAGTGCACACTAGCTGCTAACGAGACCGAGCGTGAGTGTTTTCTGGCCTCGAACCCCCCTCTATGTTGCGCATGGGCCTCCTTTTATATGCTCAAGGGGTCACCGACAGGTGGCAACATAGACAAGGGTAAAACTGGAAAGGAATTGCGGTTGGTACAACTACTTTGTCAGGACCCCGACTTAATGCCACATCGATCTAGCATGTAACACCTCATATCACTTTGCGGCCTCACGCACGGTATCCCCACGGGTGTCGCCTTACCTTTGCCTGGGACCGTTTGCGCCTTTTGAGACACGTATATGATAGTGTCGCTAGCATCCATATGATAAGGACAGGGACAGGCATCCATGACCCAGCATCGAACGTGTTGGTCATCAGCGAGTGAATCTAGGCTGTAGCTCTGGGCTAGCAGGACTCCGGTGAACCGGGCTATAGCGGGCTAACAGGACTCCGGTATTCATCACGTGACATTTCCCCGAAGGGACAGACACAGGAACGAAGAAGGACACATGCCGGCCAGGCTAAGTGTTTCGGAGCAGTAGCAAGCTACCATGGCTCAGTGGAAGCACTAGGAGACATTTCCCGGTAAGAGGGGCTACTAAGGATAAACAACTAGATAGTCAGATCCCACACATACCAAGCATTTCAATAACATACACACAATATGCTCGATATGTGCAAATACAACATGGCATCACAACATGACTCTACAACTCAAGTATTTTATTCAATAGGCTCTGAGGAGCGAGATATTACAAACATGGTTCTCATGACCCAACATACAGAGCATACAAGTCAAGGCACAAGCGGAAGCTTAACATGTCTAAGTACAGACACCTACAAATGAAAAAGGCTGAGAAGCCTGACTACCTACCAGATCCTGCCGAGGGCACAAGATCGTAGCTGAGGTAACAAGCTAAACGTCGAAGTCCAAGCAGAACTACTAGCGAGACTGAAGTCTCTCTGCAAAAACATAAAATAGGCAAACGTGAGTACAAATGTACCCAGCAAGACTTACATCAGAACTAACTACATATGCATCATTATCAACAAAGGGGATGGTGGGGTTTAACTGCAGCAAGCCAGCTTTGACTCGGTGGCTATCCTGAACTACGACTACAAGTAACTCTTTTGAGGTGGCGCACACGAGTCCACATATTCACCATATCAATACTCCACTATGGATCCGCTCACGTCTCCCTACGGGAACGCCATCCACAACATTCACGCTTATCTTGCGTATTTTAGAGTATCCACTTTCACTTGTCTATGAACTATGCAAGGGGTCCAAGTTTCCATATCCGAGGAATCCGGCTATTCGAATAGATAATGATAACCCTGCAGGGGTGTACCTCTTCACACACGCTCTCGCCACTTATCGCCCTGTACACGTCATGTACCTCGGCAACCTTCAAGCGGAAGCCGGGCGAGGGAGTCGGCCACGACCTGACTAACCATGCAAGTCTCTCGTCCAGGTTTATCGCCTATTCGGGTTCCATCCGCAAGGAGATCCGGCCGGGGTGTCGCTCACGGCCCCAAACGATGTGAGCAGGGTTCCCAAGCCCACCTCGACGGGTAGATCTACGCTTGGTACACCATGCCACGGTGCCTAGTCTGTCCCAAGCCCACCTATACCGGGTGCCACCTGGTAAACTACTAACACTACCTACAAACACCAGAAACTAGTTGCAACTCCTAGACAGAGATCAAGTTGATTAATAAGCCGAGAGGGGTCGAGTTACCGGAACCCAATGTGTGGTAGTAACTGTTCATGGATCACAAACACAGAACTCAGTTCCTGAGGACGGTTGCAATGAGACAACCCACCATGTACTCCTACATGGCCTCTCACCGCTACCTTTACCAAATCGTGTTCACAAATTTAGCTCTCAACAGTAGGACATATTCACACACCTCCGATTCATTCCCGATGAATCAGACCTGACACAACTCTAAGCAATAGCAGGCATGACAAACAAGCATGAATGAGTAGGCACATCAGGGCTCATGCAACTCCTACTCATGCTAGTGGGTTTCATCTATTTACTGTGGAATGACAGGTCATGCAGAGGATAAAGGGGTTCAACTACCGCAGCAAGTAACAGTTGTATCGTTGTTGTCCTAATGCAGTAAAAGAGAGCAGGAGCGATAGAGTGGGATTGTATCAGAATGAACAAGGGGGTTTTGCTTGCCTGGCACTTCCGAAGATAATATAGCTCTTCATCAGTGTCATCGATCACATCGTCGGAACCATGTCTATCGAGAGGGGACAAACACCGACAAACAAAGAAGAAACACAATCAATGCAATGCATAATATGATGCATGCTATGACATGGCAATATGAATGTGTTTTGAGCTAATGCAACTAGCAACATGTTAAATGGAGTTGGTTTGAACCCTAGGTTCAAATTCAAACTCCATATGTGAGGATTTAAATGTCATTTATATGATTTGGCCTAAACAGCAGCCATAAGTTGTTCTAACATGCATGAAAATGGTACAGATGGATAGATTGGATTTTTCTGATAATTTTTCATATATAAATTATTTCATTTGGAGTTACGGTTGATTTTCTATGAATTTTAGAAGTTTTGAACATTTTCTGGAATTTCCTAATTTATTTCTAAATAAGAAAATCCCAGTAAATGTATTTATGACATCAGCAGTGTATCATGCTTGCGTCAGCTGGTCAAAGGGCGGGTCCAGGTCAAACCTGACAAGCGGGGTCCACACGTCAGTGACACGCTTAACTAACAAAGTTAATTAAAATTTAAATAAACCTAATCTAGATTAGTTAAGGCCTGGGTCCACATGCCAGTGTCAGTAGGGGTAAAGTACTAACTAAACTAGTTAGGGGCGGGGCCCACATGTATTGACCCCAGGGAGGTCAAACCCCGGGTCGAACGGGTCAAACTCGCCGGCGTTGAGCCGCCGGCGAGGTCAGCGGCGGCGAGGAGCTTCGGAAAAGCTCCACAGAGCACGGATAGATGCGCTGGAGGCAGCTCTAGGACGCTGGCAGCGCGGCGCGTCGGATGGTGGTGGTCTCCAGGCCTAGAATGGCCTGTAGCGTCGCCGGTGACGACCACAGCGGCGGCCGGAGCTCGAGCGAGCTCGGGGTTGGGGCTACGGTGTGCAAAAGGTCGAACTGAAGCTCCCTCGAGGTTCTACGTGTTGCTGCGAAGCATTTGGACGCACTGGCGTGACCAAATGGTCGCCGGAGCTACGCCGGCGACAAGCTCGGGCGGCGGTGGTTCTCGGTCTCGATGAACGCGACGGCTAGAGGACGGAAAAGATGCAGGAAAGAGAGGGGAAATGTAGCGGAGCTCACTGGGAGGTCGTTGAGCAGGTCAGCGTGCTTGGGGACGGCTCGGTGGCGACAAAACCACGACGGCGATCTCGGGTGCCCGAGGAGGAAGACGAGGGCGAAGACAGCTCCACAGAGCGTCCGGGCTCGTGCAGCTCGGCGAAGAGGAAGAAGACGTCGACGCGGGCCTCAGGGACGGGTCGAGGGGGCACGGCAACGGCGGTGAGCGCGCGGACGGCGAGCGGCGGCTGCGGCTGCGCTCGGGTGGGTGCGCGCGAGAGGAACAGGGGAGGGGATGCGCACGGGGGAAGATGTGAGAGGACCCGGGGGGGTGCGTGGCATCCTCGGGTGCCTCCAGCAGCGAGCAGGTAAGCAGGAGGTGGCCGGCGTGTGGTCGCGCGCGCCGGGCAGGCGCCCTTCGTCCTCCTGGCAAAAGGAGGAAGACGACAGGGGAGGTGGAGCTGGGCTGGGCCGACTATGCACAGTGTTGGGCTACAGGAGCACCAGGTAAGAAAGCCCAGGTAAGGCTTTTCCGCTTTCTGTTTCCTTTTTCTATTTCCTGTTTTTATGTTCTGGTTTAAAATAAATACTAAACCATTTCATAAAATCCTGGAAATAATTATGGGTGCCGTCTGAATTATTCTGGTGACCCTTAACAATTTCCAACATTTTTGGAGCATCTAAAATATATATAGCATTTAAATAGCTCCATTTCAAATATGTTTGAATTAATTCAAAATCCAAAATGCCATGGAAAAATGTGCATCATCTCTGGTTACTCTTTCCAGCACTTTCCAAAAATGATGAACATGTTTTAAGGCCATTTGGGATCCTGAAAATATACTTATTTTTTTAGTTGTTGAACCTATTTGAATTTCATTGATGCTAGGGTTTGATCAATCCCCATTTCAAGTACAAAAGAATTTAAACATGATGCAACACATGACTAGCTAGCCTAGAGCAAACCAGAAATAGGGATGTGACAACTCACCCCCACTAAACAAGAATCTCGTCCCGAGATTCAAGCACAGGGTAAAAAGGATGAGGGGACTCGAACTATCACAATCTTCACGACCCAAGTTGCACTTCATAAGAACTTCGATCCTTGTCTCGACGACTTGCTCTAAGAACTCCATCCAACATGACAACGAGAAGAAAGGGACAACTCTAGAAGTATCGATCTTCTCGAAGATCGAGCAACTCAGGGAGTGAGACATAATAACATCTCTCGAGCTGAGACACAAAGCACACATCAGAAGCAATGAAAAGAAGCAGATGACAAGGGTTCCATTTGGTAGGCAACAATTCCACGCTTAAGAGGGTGGTGAACGGTTGTTAACGTAGCGAGGAGTTGAGTTGCCATGATACTACGGCGAGACATCCTGGAGTATTACTCTATTTATATCAGGAATGTCATGAGAATTGTACCTTCTCTTATGAATTCTTGACTTAGTAATACTTCTCTCCATCATTATTCATTCCTCGGTTCCATGTTGTCACAAGCGGAGTGCCGATAAGTGAATCGTGATGTGTGAAATCTATACTCCTAGCAACCTTGTTGCTTGGTAGTTAAGGACAATAATTTCATTCTTAGAGTGTTGGTTCTTGAATCATCATTCTAAGATAGGTTGTGCTACCTAGTCCTTATTTCTGGTGCACTCTTGATCAATGAGTTAGGATTATCCAATCCCTTGCTTATTTGACCATATCGTCTTGCCCTGAAAAGCAAGATTGTTCTCGAGCTTAGTGACATATCGGTGGTTCGTGATATTCCATATATCTTCTCGGAAGTATTACCAGGTTGTCACCTGACCGCTATGTTGAGCTCGTGATCAAGTTGGTTTTCGAAACCACCCTTTCTCCAAGAATCCGTGTTGGATACCCCTGAGCTGGTTGGTTAAGCTAAACAACAACTTGGAGAGTTGGAAGATGAAAGCTTGTCCGACTCAGTTCATTCCAAAGGGATATCTTTGTGTGTGTGTGTGTGTGTGTGTGTGTGTTGAAGAAAGATGATATCTTCATTGATTGATCCTCGTGGTCAATTGTTGGATTTATTGTCTTACGCCAAACCTTTGATTTGAGTATGGGCTATCATCAAATCAAATCAGAACCAACGATGTTCGTAATGTTGTCTTAATCGTGGATTTTCCTCGAGCATACACCATTATATCTTTTGGGTCTGACCAATACTATCACCTTGTTCACATAGTTATGGAATTCCATCTCCATGGGAATCTGGATGAATTGTTGTTGAGCCCATCGACAACATCCTTATCTCCTCCATGATTCTGTTGAACATTAAGCTAGTGTTCGAAACTTCTATAAGCATTATCTTCATGTCCCGTTCATGAAGTCTATGTTTGGATGAAAGAAGTGACTTCCTCTAATACATGTGCATTTGATGCAAGTTGCCGTCGTGAATTCGAGAAAGTCAATGTTGCCCCTCTGGAACCATCTCAAGTCAGTCATGCATGTGCGAAGTATGCTATGGTTTGATAGGCTCGCTACCTCCATTCTATATGTGTCCCTAGCACACCAAGCCACTAATTGATTTGTTCAAGATAAAGGAGTCTGTTCTAAAGTGTTAACCCTTTAGACTTACGCGCGGAGACTTCGATATCATTAATGATGGTTCCCCACCTGAACTCGGTAGTGTTTTGTTGTAAGACTACTATGTGGTCATGCTTGTCTGGGACAACGTGTTCACATGTTTGTAGCAGAACCAGCTCATGTTTTGGAGCTTGCTATCATAGTTCATTCCCTGAGATTCTCGCAACGTCATCTCGTCGATTTGTGTTGCAAACTTTCATTTTACTTTCTAGACTCGATGAGTCTGAATTATTCTGACACCAGCCAGATCTGAATCTCAGGCAGATATGATAGTTGGATCCCCGTCGTGGTTTTGTCGCCACCGAGCCGTCCCCAAGCACGCTGACCTGCTCAATGACCTCCCAGTGAGCTCCGCTGCATTTCCCCTCTCTTTCCTGCATCTTTTTCGTCCTCTAGCCGTCACGTTCATCGAGACCGAGAACCACCGCCGCCCGAGCTTGTCGCCGGCGTAGCTCCGGCGACCATTTGGTCATGCCAGTGCGTCCAAACGCTTCGCAGCAACACGTAGAACCTCGAGGGAGCTTCAGTTCGACCTTTTGCACGCCGTAGCCCCAACCCCAAGCTCGCTCGAGCTCCGGCCGCCGTTGTGGTCGTCGCTGGCGATGCTACAGGCCATTCTAGGCCCGGAGACCACCACCATCCGACGCGCCGCGCTGCCAGCGTCCTAGAGCTGCCTCCAGCGCATCTATCCGTGCTCTGTGGAGCTTTTCCGAAGCTCCTCGCCGCCGCTGACCTCGCCGGCGGCTCAACGCCGGCGAGTTTGACCCGTTCGACCCGGGGTTTGACCTCCCTGGGGTCAATACATGTGGGCCCCGCCCCTAACTAGTTTAGTTAGTACTAATTACCCCTACTGACACTGGCATGTGGACCCAGGCCTTAACTAATCTAGATTAGGTTTAGTTAAATTTTAATTAACTTTGTTAGTTAAGCGTGTCACTGACGTGTGGACCCCACATGCCAGGTTTGACCTGGACCCGCCCTTTGACCAGCTGACGCAAGCATGATACACTGCTGATGTCATAAATACATTTACTGGGATTTTCTTATTTAGAAATAAATTAGGAAATTCCAGAAAATGTTCAAAACTTCTAAAATTTATAGAAAATCAACCGTAACTCCAAATGAAATAATTTATATATGAAAAATTATCAGAAAAATCCAATCTATCCATCTGTACCATTTTCATGCATGTTAGAACAACTTATGGCTGCTGTTTAGGCCAAATCATATAAATGACATTTAAACCCTCACATATGGAGTTTGAATTTGATCCTAGGGTTCAAACCAACTCCATTTAACATGTTGCTAGTTGCATTAGCTCAGAACACATTCATATTGCCATGTCATAGCATGCATCATATTATGCATTGCATTGATTGTGTTTCTTCTTTGTTTGTCGGTGTTTGTCCCCTCTCGATAGACGTGGTTCCGACGATGTGATCGATGACACTGATGAAGAGCTATATTATCTTCGGAAGTGCCAGGAAAGCAAAACCCCCTTGTTCATTCCGATACAATCCTACTCTCTCGCTCCTGCTCTCTTTTATTGCATTAGGACAACAACAATACAACTGTTACTTGCTGCGGTAGTTGAACCCCTTTATCCTCTGCATGACCTGTCATTCCACAGTAAATAGATGAAACCCACTAGCATGAGTAGGAGTTGCTTGAGCCCTGATGTGCCTACTCATTCATGCTTGTTTGTCATGCCTGCTATTGCTTAGAGTTGTGTCAGGTCTGATTCATCGGGAATGAATCGGAGGTGTGTGGACATGTCCTACTATTGAGAGCTAAATGTGTGAACACGATTTGGTAAAGGTAGCAGTGAGAGGCCATGTAGGAGTACATGGTGGGTTGTCTCATTGCAGCCGTCCTCAGGAACTGAGTTCTGTGTTTGTGATCCATGAACAGTTACTACCACACATTGGGTTCCGGTAAATTGACCCCTCTCGGCTTATTAAACATCTTGATCTCTGTCCAGGAGTTGCAACTAGTTTCTGGTGTTTGTAGGTAGTGTTAGTAGTCTACCAGGTGGCACCCGGTACAGGTGGGCTTGGGACAGACTAGGCACCGTGGCACGGTGTACCAAGCGTAGATCTACCCGTTGAGGTGGGCTTGGGAACCCTGCTCACATCATTTGGGGCCGTGAGCGACACCCCGGCTGGATCTCCTTGCGGATGGAACCCGAATAGGCGATAAACCTGGACGAGAGACTTGCATGGTTAGTCAGGTCGTGGCCGACTCCCTCGCCCGGCTTCCGCTTGAAGGTTGCCGAGGTACATGACGTGTACAGGGCGATAAGTGTCGAGAGCGTGTGTGAAGAGGTACACCCCTGCAGGGTTATCATTATCTATTCGAATAGCCGGTTCCTCGGATATGGAAACTTGGACCCCTTGCATAGTTCATAGACAAGTGAAAGTGGATACTCTAAAATACGCAAGATAAGCGTGAGTGCTATGGATGGCGTTCCCGTAGGGAGACGGGAGCGGATCCATAGTGGCGTATTGATATGGTGAATATGTCCACCTCAAAAGAGTTACTTGTAGTCGTAGTTCAGGATAGCCACCGAGTCAAAGCTGGCTTGCTGCAGTTAAACCCCACCATCCCCTTTGTTGATAATGATGCATATGTAGTTAGTTCTGATGTAAGTCTTGCTGGGTACATTTGTACTCACGTTTGCCTATTTTATGTTTTTGCAGAGAGACTTCAGTCTCGGTAGTAGTTCCGCTTGGACTTCGACGTTTAGCTTGTTACCTCAGCTACGATCTTGTGCCCTCGGCAGGATCTGGTAGGTAGTCAGGCTTCTCAGCCTTTTTCATTTGTAGGTGTCTGTACTCAGACATGTTAAGCTTCCGCTTGTGCTTTGACTTGTATGCTCTGTATGTTGGGTCATGAGACCCATGTTTGTAATATCTCGCTCCTCAGAGCCTATTGAATAAAATACTTGAGTTGTAGAGTCATGTTGTGATGCCATGTTGTATTTGCACATATCGAGCATATTGTGTGTATGTTATTGAAATGCTTGGTATGTGTTGGATCTGACTATCTAGTTGTTTATCCTTAGTAGCCCCTCTTACCGGGAAATGTCTCCTAGTGCTTCCACTGAGCCATGGTAGCTTGCTACTGCTCCGGAACACTTAGGCTGGACGGCATGTGTCCTTCTTCGTTCCTGTGTCTGTCCCTTCGGGGAAATGTCACGCGATGAATACTGGAGTCCTATTAGCCCGCTACAGCCTGGTTCACCGGAGTCCTGCTAGCCCAGTGCTACAGCCTGGATTCACTCGCTGATGACCGACACGTTCGATGCTGGGTCATGGATGCCTGTCCCTGTAAGTTTGTGCCACTTTGGGTTTACTACTAGCCATGTCAGCCCGGGCTCCTTATCATATGGATGCTAGCGACACTATCATATACGTGTGCCAAAAGGCGCAAACGGTCCCGGGCAAAGGTAAGGCGACACCCGTGGGGATACCGTGCGTGAGGCCGCAAAGTGATATGAGGTGTTACAAGCTAGATCGATGTGGCATTGAGTCGGGGTCTTGACATATTGCACAGTGTATCCTACCTAACCCTGACGACAGGGGACAAAGGCATTAAATGTCCGTCTGTCTCGCCCAAACAGTGCAGAAAAGGTGTCTGGCCAGTGGCTCGATTTGGCATCGTCCTGATCGACCAAAGAACCACCGACAGCTCCTCAATCCAGTTCTTTCCGCACTTGCGCAGCCTGTCGAAAGTCCTGGTCTTGAGCCCGCGCAGCACTTCAGCATTTTCCCTCTCTGCTTGACCGTTGCTTCTCGGGTGAGCAACAGAAGCGAAGCAGACCTTGGCGCCAAGATCTTGGATGTATTGCATGAAGGTGCAGCTCGTGAATTGCGTGCCATTGTCGGTGATGATCCTGTTAGGGATTCCGAAACGGCAAACAATCGACTTGAAGAACTTGACTACTGACTGTGCTGTCACCTTCCTCACTGCTTCCACTTCCGGCCACTTTGTGAACTTGTCGATTGCAACGTACATGTACTCAAAGCCCCCGACAGCTTGGGGAAAGGGGCCGAGGATGTCGAGCCCCCAGACCGAAAATGGCCAGGATAAAGGGATCGTCTGGAGAGCTTGAGCTGGCTGGTGTATCTGCTTGGAATGGAACTGGCATGCTTCACACTTGGTTACTTGTGCAGTTGCATCCTGGAGGGCTGTCGGCCAAAAGAAACCTTGCCGGAATGCTTTGCCGGCAAGCACTCTTGCGCCAATGTGGTGACCACATATGCCTCCATGTATCTCTGCCAACAGCTTTTGTCCATCTTCCCGGTGAATACACTTTAATCTCACACTGTTGAATCTTCTTCTGTACAGTGTGTCGTCGACAAACTAGTACATACTTGACTGCCGGGCTACTCTTTCCGCTTCTTCTTGTTCTTCGGGAAGTTCTCCTGTCTGAAGGAAACGGACAATCTACTGTGCCCATGCTGGAGCTTGCGGCTCGACAACAAGGACTAAAGGCACGTATGTTGCTGCGGGAACATCCGCTTCTACGGCGAGAACCTGCGGCTCAGCCGGAGCTTGACGTTCTCCGGCAAGCTTGCCGGAGCAAAACTTGTCGGGAGCGTCTGCTTCAACGGAACAAACCCTAGGGCTTGCCGGAGCAGACTGCTCCTCAGCACCCTTGGTGTCGATCTTGGGGACCTTCTTTGCGGCGGCTTCGGGGAGCTCTGCTGGAAAATAGCCACTAGAAATAAACTTCCTCTTCTTGCTCTGTCCAGTTGATGGCGTTACAGACGGTTGAGTCAGCTTGAGCACAAAGATCCCTGGTTCCACAGGTAACTTAAGTGCGGCGCACTTTGACAGGCCATCGGCAATGTCATTCTGAGCTCTCGGAACATGTTCCATCTGTAGGCCGTCAAAGTGCTCTTCTAGCTTTCTCACTTCATCAACGTAAGCTTCCATCAACGGACTCTGGTAATTCTTGTTCACTTGGCGGACGACAAGCTGCGAATCACCCCTGACAATGAGCTTCTTGATCCCAAGGTCTGCTGCGATCCTGAGACCGGCAAGCAAACCTTCATACTCTGCAGTATTGTTCGTTGCTTGTTCCTTGGGAAAGTGCATCTGGACTACGTACTTGAGGTGCTTTCCGGTGGGCGCAACAAGTAGCACGCCCGCACCGGTGCCTTGCAGCGAGAAGGCACCATCAAAGTACATCAGCCACTCTTTGCTTGCTTCCTTGACGGGGATGCTCGTTTCTGGAATTTCTTCATCTGGTGTTGGCGTCCACTCTGCTATGAATTCTTTCAACGCTCTGCTCTGGATAGTTGAAGTGCTCTCAAACTTGAGGCCAAAGCTTGACAGTTCCAGTGTCCACTCGACAATCCTTCCTGTTGCTTCTGGATTCTGCAGTATCCTCTTCAGCGGAAAACAAGTGACAACTGTGATCTCATGTGCTTGGAAGTAATGGCGCAGCTTTCTCGAGGCCATGAGAAGGCTGAAAAGCAATTTCTGCACACCAGAGTACCTTGACCTAGCCCCCTGCAAAAGGGAACTGACAAAGTAAACTGGGCGCTGCACCATTCTCTTCTGTATCTCCTTATGTGCCTGCGCAGATCCATCTTTGTCGGGACCAGAGCTTGTCGGTGAAGCCGCCTGCTTGTCACTGGATGCATCTGCTATGGTTCCTGGCTCATCATCTGCCTCCCTCTCCGCTACTAACGCAGCACTAACCACTTGATTGGTTGCCGCTATATACAGCAGCAACTTCTCTTGTGGCTTAGGTGCGACAAGTGTTGGAGTGGAGGACAGGTATCTCTTTAAGTCCTGCAGCGCACTCTCCACTTCCGGAGTCCATTTCATTGGACCTGCTTTTTTCAGTATTTTGAAAAATGGCAGGGCACGCTTAGCAGACTTAGAGATAAACCGGCTGAGAGCAGCCACGCAACCGGCAAGTCTTCGTACATCCTTGACGCGCTTCGGTGCTTCAATCTGCTCAATGGCCTTGATCTTGTCGGGATTGGCTTCAATTCCCCGCTGAGATATGAAGAACCCGAGAAGCTTGCCGGAGGGGACTCCAAACACGCACTTCTCGGGGTTAAGCTTGAGGTTGATCTTGCGCAGATTTGCAAAGGTTTGGTCTAAATCCTGAATCAGAGTTGCCTTGTCCTTGCTCTTGACCACTATGTCATCCATGTAGGCTTCCACATTTCTGTGCATTTGTGGCTCAAAAGCGTCATGGACTACCCTTGCAAATGTTGAACCAGCATTCTTTAATCCGAAAGGCATCCGTACGAAACAGTATGTGCCACATGGAGTGATGAATGCGGTCTTCTCCTCATCCTCTTCTGCCATGAAAATCTGATGGTATCCTGAATATGCATCAAGAAATGAAAGCAAGTCACATCCGGCCGTGGAGTCAACAATCTGGTCAATGTGCGACAAGGGAAATGGGTCTTTGGGACAAGCTTTATTAACATCGGTAAAGTCGATACAAAGCCTCCATTTCCCGTTTGCCTTGCGCATGACTACAGGATTGGCCAACCACGTAGGATGGAGCACTCCTCTGACAAGGCCTGCTGCTTCCAACTTCTTGATTTCTTCTGCGATGAACTCTTGGCGCTCCACTGCTTGCTTCCTGACCTTCTGCTTGACGGGCCGCGCATGAGGGAAGACGGCAAGATGGTGCTCGATTACTTTCCTGGGAACACCGGGGATGTCAGACGGTTTCCATGCAAACACATCGACGTTCGCCCGCAGGAAAGCAACGAGCGCGCTTTCCTATTTAGGGTTGAGAGTGGCACTGATGGTGAAGGTACCACCAGTGCCGTCCTCCTTGGCGGGCACCTTCTTGGTCTCTGGCGGAGCCGCCATCGTCTTCTTACACTTGCCGGTGGAGCTCGATGGTGCGTCCTCGATGGTAGCGCAGCACTCCGAAGAGGTGCGCTTGCCGGAGCGGGCATCAGAACTCTTGTCGGACTTGGTCTTCTTCTTCCCCCCGGGAGCTTCAGTGGCAAGTGACCTGCGTTCTACTGCGGCTGCTGCTTCCCGGTAGATCTTGTCGGCGCAGATAAGAGCATCCTTCTTGTCGCCAGGGACAGAAATGACACTTATCGGGCCTGGCATCTTCAGCATGTTGTATGCATAGTGTGAGGCCGCCATGAATTTGGCGAGTGCTGGACGGCCGAGTATCCCATTGTAAGGTAATGGAAAGTCAGCAACGTCAAAAGTGACCCTCTCAGTCCTGAAGTTCAACTCGCTGCCAAATGTCACCGGCAACGTGATCTTTCCCTTCGGCTTGCTCCTTCCTGGATTGATTCCTTGGAATGTGCCGGTCTCTTCGAGCTCGCTGTCAGGGATCTGGACTTTCTGGAGTACCGCGGAGGAGATCAGGTTCAAGCCGGCCCCGCCATCAACTAGCATCTTAGTGACCTTGAGGTTGCAGATAGTTGGTGAAACCAACATCGGCAAGCACCCGACCACAGTTGTGCGATCAGGGTGGTCCTCAATATCAAAGATGATAGGCGTGCTGGACCATTTCAGAGGCTTGCGTGACTCGACGGGTGGTTCTGTCGCATTGACTTCCCGCACCCACTGCTTGAGCTGGCGGTGTGAAGTATGCAGAGAAGCACCGCCGTCAACGCACATGACCTCTGTGGCTTTCTGGAACTCCTTCTCATCGGTCTCGTCATCATCCATATCTTCATCGTCGTCGTCATCTTCAACCTTGCCGCGGCCGCGGGGAGGTCTGTCTCCTTGCCGCTGCTTGGCCTTGCCGCGGCGTCCTCCTCGGCCTGGATGTTTCTTGCCGGATCCCCCAGTACCTTCTTGGGCCTTCTCCTTGTCGCGTCGCTCGTACTCAGCCTTTTGCTGCTCGACAAGCTGCTCGACCTTCTTGCAGCTCTGGAGGTCATGGCCCTTGGTGCGGTGGATCTTGCAGTACTGCTTGTCGGTGACGTCCTTCTTGTCGGCGGCCGCCACAGCGTCGGCTTCCTTGGCGCCACCTCCGTTGCCGGACTGCTCAACGACTAGCACATCTTTGCCTTTCTTCTTCCTGTTGTTCCGCCGCTGGTTTTTCCTTGCCGGGGCAGCATCCTCACTATCAGATCCTCCTGCTCCTGTATTCTCTCCGGGAAGTTTCCTCCCTTCCTCGGTACGTGCACACTTGTTGGCCAGGGCATATAGCTCACTGACATCTCTGATCTTGCACATCGCCATCTCCTCCTGCATCCTGCGGTTACGCACATTCTGATGGAATGCGCTGATGACCGCGGCAGGGTGGACATCTGGGATGTTGTGCTGTATACGGCTGAATCTCTGAATGAACTTGTGCAGGGACTCTCCTTCCTTTTGGGCGAGCAGATGAAGGTCGCTCTCTTGGCCATGAGGCTTGTGGCCGCCTGTAAAGGCGCCGACAAACTGATGGCATAGGTCTGCCCAGGAGGATATGGAGTTGTCCGGCAAGTGCATGAGCCAGGACCTGACATTGGGCTTGCGTACCAGCGGGAAGTAGTTGGCAAGGATCTTGTCATCCCGCCCCCCAGCAGCTTGCACCGCTATGGTGTAGATGCTGAGGAATTCCGACGGATGCGACTTGTCATCGTACTTCTCTGGTACGTCTGGCTTGAAATTCTTCGTGCTGGGCCACTGGACTTGCCGCAGCTCACGAGTGAACGCAGGGCAACCTACCGCATACGGCAAGTCGCCTAGTTCCCCTGGGGCATGCATGTCGACAGCGGGCCCAGCGTGCTGGTCCGATTGACGCCGCGCTTCTCTTCGGTGCTCGATGCGAGTACGAGCGTCTTCTTGCTGTCGTTCGTGAAGAACTTGGCGCTAATCGCGACGAGCTCGTGGATCTGATGACGCGGTGGAGTCGTCGTCGAGGTGGATCCGGCGAGTCGGCGATCTTGGCCTTCGGGGTGGAGAGTGCATGGTGGTTGCACCCCCACCGGTCTTGTCGCCACCGGCCTGTGCCTGGCAGTCTTGCCGCGGCTGCGATGCATTCGGCTGCTGTGGAGTGTCGCCGTTGGCGAAGCCGATGAGACTCTGAATGGTGGCCCTCCATTCGTCGATCTTGTCCGTCGTTGGAGGGTAATCCAGGAGTAGTTGAGCTCGTGCCAGAGCTTCTGCTGGAGTGGAGGGTGGCAGTGGCGAACGGTGCGAGGAGCGGGATATGCTCGGACTCCTAACTATGTTAGAAGCAGCAGCATCCCGTCCAGGCGACCGTGTCTTCCTCGTGCCAGCATGTTGGCGCGCATGCTGGTCTTGAGCATCCCGAGATCCACCAGCTCGATCTCGGTCCAACGAACGTATGGTACCACGAGTACCATGACACTGTTGGTCTCGCACCTCCTGAGATGGGCGCGGTGCATGTACGGATGCCGATGTCTGTGCAGCCTTGTCCTTGGACCTGGCAGCACTGTGAGCTCCCTCGTCGACGCCGGTTCTTCCACCGGCGTCTACCCCACCACCCGTTTGCTCCGGCGGCGGTGGGATTGACGTGGACGGAGCAGCCACCTCTGAAGCCTTCTTCTTTGGTGGCATGTCGATGAAGATGATGAAGATCTAGCTCGCGTGAACGCCGGATCAGGTTCACACAACCTCGACGCCCCCTACCTGGCGCGCCAAAGATGTCGTGGGAACGAACACCTATGGGGCCGGCTGACCGGGCCCCTTTCGGTTCGGCGGGGGGCGGAGATCGCACGAAGAGCAGATCGAGGCGAAGCACATGAGTGGTTTACCCAGCTTCGGAGCTCTCCGGAGAGATAATACTCCTACTGCTGCATGTCTGATTGTATTGCATTCTTCCTCGGGAGCGCTGAGTGCTACAGTGCACACTAGCTGCTAACGAGATCGAGCGTGAGTGTTTTCTGGCCTCGAACCCCCCTCTATGTTGCGCATGGGCCTCCTTTTATATGCTCAAGGGGTCACCGACAGGTGGCAACGTAGACAAGGGTAAAACTGGAAAGGAATTGCGGTTGGTACAACTACTTGCACAGTGTATCCTACCTAACCCTGACGGCAGGGGACAAAGGCATTAAATGTCCGTCTGTGTCTCCCAAACAGTGTAGAAAAGGGACCGCCAGGGACGCCACCGCTTGCCACGATGGTAATCTTGTCAGCGTCGCTTGCCACCTCGCACCACTGGCTGCACAACCTCTTGCCACGCGCACCTGGAAATGCCTCAGGGCGACACGTTGGTGGATGTGCTGGAGCGCGGGTACAGAGTGGTAGCTTGCCGCGGCAAGTGCCTTGCCGCGGTCGTTGTCTTGTCGCGTCCGGAAGCTTGTCGCTTGCCGGGCCTTGCCGGGACGCGAGGCGCGTCGCGACAAGTTCCTTGAGATGCCTTGATTGGCCTTCCCGGCAAGCTCCTCTTGCCGAGGCCTTGTCTCCATGGCTTAAACACTTTGTTCTTGAATGGCTCCAAAGGAACCACGGAGGACCTTGGCGGTCACCCGGCAAGCCTTGCCGCGGGGTGCTGCAACTGCCCGTGCACAAGTTCGGGATACTAGGGTACCCCTACTCTAGTACACCGACAACAACTCATCAGTCATGATCAACGTTCTGGTTTAGTAGTTTCTCCTCCGAAGACTGACACTAAGACCGACACTTGACCCATCCCAGACTGTAGTCCTTAACCATCGACGCGGCTATTTAAATAGGTTTAATCTCTGCAGAGGGTGTACTCTTTACCCACGAGTAACGGATTCCTTTAGTCCATCGGGACTAATTCCGTCTACAGTATTTTAATTGAAAACACACCTGACTTGCACACACAAGCTTAACTCACCGGTGTCTGGAATCACCCACGACACCTGTCAAGCAAAACTTTAAGTGGGGAGGCTACAACCTCGCGTAGCATGGGATCAAATTTATATCGCGCGCTCTAAGGGGTGTCCCCCTCTTGGCCCCAACCGGAAACACCCATGCCCCCGGACCAGGTGGCCTGCCTACCGGCTACAACCGGTATCTTCCACCTTGGCCTCTCTGTACGGTGTGTGCTTGAAAGGGGTTGACGACTTACTGAACCGTACCCTACTTGTTGTAGGGGCATGTGGTAGTACGCAACAAGTATGGGGGTTACTGGAACAAGACTCGATCTACGGTCGACTCAGGAGGTTTATAAATTCCCTGCATGACATGTATGGCAAGTATATTTCAACCAACAGAATCACCACTCATTATACCTTACTATTCCATACCGGACATAACCGTCCCGACGGAGACCGGCAACAAGCTTACGCCTACCCAAGGCAGAGGTTTTCCCGGATTTCTTTCCGGCATGCATGCAAGGCACATGAGGATGATTACCATCACAAGTATATTCATTTCCAACAGCAAGGAAACCGCTAATATGCATTCATGCAAATGATTGTATCACCACATAAAATAACGAGTTTTCCGAAGTAAGGTGGTGTTACAATGGTGTCAACCAACACATCAAAAATATTATGCCAGGGTTCAGGATGCTTGCATTCAAGTTGTGGGGAGGCAGGGTGCACTCCAAAACCTTTGAAGGCTTTCTCCTCTCTCCAAAAATCCTATTTAAAAATATTTTTGAATCAATATATAGTTTTCAAAACAGTACCAAAAATTTGTCTGAATTTTTTTAAAATAAATCTTAAAATAAACTAGGCAATATTTGAGAGAGGTAGGAAAAAGAATCAACTCATTTGGAGTAATAATTAAAAAGTTATAGCTAGTCAAAGTTTTGGTAAAAATCTGTTTTTAATAAAAACAGAAAAAGAAAACATTTCAAACGAGATTACGCTTTCGGTCAGAGGAGCGTACTCGAAGTTTTACGCCTCCACTTATCCAGCGTGGACCGCGCGGGGAGTCACTGACAGTGGGTCCAGGGGGCCCACTAGTCATGTTTGACTGGTCTCCACTCCCTCTTCTTCCTCTGCTCGAGCAAAGGCGGGGCTCCGACATTCGTCGCCGGTGAACGGCGGTTCCTCGCGGGGAGCCGAGGGCGGGGATGGATCCGCGAATCTAGGGCGGTCCTTCCGGTGGTTGTAGGGTCGACGGGGGTGGAGGAAATAGCCGGCGGCGAGCTCTGCGGCGGAGGGAAAGCTTCGGTGAATTTGGGGGCTCGGGTTAGGGTGATGCTCCGTCGTAGTTGGGGGTCTGGGTGGCTCCGCAAGAGGATGAGGAGCCGAGTGGTGGTGACGGAAGGGTAGGCAAGGCCCTGGTGGCGCCAGGGTGAACCGGAACGAGGCGGCGGCCGAGCTGACCGGAGAGGTTGAAGACAGCCTTCTCCTCTTCAATTGATGGTAATGGGGGCACTAGGGGGACGGTGTGAGGCTGCCTGGGTGCTCGGAGGAGCTCGGGGGCTTCCTTTTATAGCACAACCATGTCGGTTCGCGGCGGCCGTTGATCAGCTCGTCGGCGGACTGCCCTACTGTGCTGCAGGGCGACGTGGCGGTGGTTGGCTAGCTCAATGGGCTAACGACGACCACTCCACTGTCGAAGGAGGCGAGCTGGCGCGCTGTGGTGGTTTGGGCGGTGCCGCCCATGGCGGTGGCGGATGCGGCCGTAGGCGTGCCGCCAAGAGGCTTGCTGGCAACGCTGTAGGGGCGAGGGGGCTGTCGGGGCTTCTAGCATTATGTGGAGAGAGGGAGAGGATCAGGATGATCTCGGGGAAACTTATCCAGGGGGCGTGCTGGCTCGGACGTGAGCACGTGCAAAACGCGCGCTCTCCTCGCGCTCTGGGCATGCACGGCACTTGCTCGACGAAATGCCAGGGCGACCAAAAATTGCTAGAGAGCTAATGCAAAACCACAAGCCTAGGTTAGAGACAGAATGAAGGCTACTAGACAACTTGGTTTGGGACCAGGGAAAAGTTCACAACACAAAACCTTCAACCATGCCAAATCTGTCCATGCACACAGGGTGTTTGGCAAAATGCTAGAGGCATCTAGGAAGTACTTGGGGTGGTCAAATCTTCCAGAGTGGGGTCTCTTTAGAAGCAAGAGAGGGTGGTGAGGTTAGTTTGCCTAATGGAGAAACTTGTTAGTGCAAGTTTTGCAGAACTTCAATTCTGGATAGGAGGTAAATGGCATTATTTCATGAACCAAAAATATTCCAATGAGCTCATCCTCCTGGACATAAGGGTTTTGTAGGGTGTGCTATAAGCAGGAGAAAGTATCAAGGGCAAAAGAGCAAGCAAAAATATGGTTGCTGTACAAACCATCATGTTGGACCAGAATGAAAGTGAGGTTGATACACTCAAATTTTTCAAAGAACATCACTGGCTTTTTGCATAAAGTTGAATCATATGCTACTACTAACATACCATAATTTTGGTGGAAGCTAGAAAGAAATATTTAAATAGGTTGTAGTGCAAAATTGCCCACTGGACCAGATTTGCAAACTTGGTGTAGAACTCCAAATATCCAATGAATGAAATATCTTTTTGCATAAAAGTGATTTAGAAACATCACATGACATCTCCAAATTTTGGTGGGATTTTTAAATAAATTTATAAAAAGGTTGTAGTGCAAATGGGGTCCTAAACTTATGAAAAACCATTTTGGAGAGATAAAGCTCAGAGATAAATAGTTATATAAATAATCCTACTGATAAAAGAATTGTTTTATTTGAGAGGGTAAATGAGTCCAATAATAATTGGAAAGTTTTTACTAGGGTGAAAACTCCACAACTTAGGGGAAAAGGGAGGCTCTGAGATCAATAATAAATCCAAAAATAAAAATTTAATTTCCTGGCAAAATTTTACTTAATAAAACAAGGTTAAAAATTTTGGGTGTCACAACACTACCCCCCTTAAAAAAAATCTCATCCTCGAGATTTGTTAAGAGTTGTTTTGAAAATATCTTTCCTGTGAGCCGGAACCAAAAGATTTATTCATAGCACAAACTTGCGTCGTCGAGGTTGGCAGCTAAGCCCGGGATAAAAAAAATGCAATCGCACATCAACATACTCATGCATGGCTACTATTAAAAACAGGAGCACACAAGCAAACAACAATTAATTACGGCGATATAGGGTCACAAGATTACAAGGCGAGGACATTCTAAGACTCGGTACCATTCGAGCGACTCTAGTCTACCTCGTTCATATCTAAGCGGGCTTGCCTCGCGGACATCGAGGTTTCTCCATGGTTTTCACCGTCGTGATCTGCTGGAGGGGGTTGAGGGGCTATAGGGTCGGGGTAGCGATGATGACCATCTCGGGGATTGTTTGCCACAATCCCGTTGGAGCGTGTTCCCAAACGGCGACGAAGCACTTCTGGGATCATCAAGGTATTTTGGTTGATGGCCGGGGCTGACTTCAAGGTCTCGATTGGTTGTCCGAACAACACGACTGGGTTTTCAGCGTCGGGCTCATCTTCTCCTCTTGCTGCGGCTCGGCGGATCAGTTCTCCACGAACTGCGATCAGATCAAGGGTGATTTGATCGAACAAATCCTCTAGCGTACTTACATAGCACACCAGATGCAGTAAAGCAGGATCTGTCTCGTGATCTCCGTTGGCAACTTGTGGTGTTCTACCATATCCGTCACGGCTGGGGTAGTAGTAGAACGAGTGACAGTTAACTCTGGGCGACAACAAGGTAGTCAGAGTCGGGATTCGAAGTTGGATCGATTTTCCTTAGATAGTATCGAGTCGTAGTATCGAGTCATGGAATCGAGGATTCTACTGGATTTACTCAAATGAGATATTTTGTATCCACTGAAGAAATTTATATGGATTTTATAGAGTTTTGACACTAAATATAGAGCAAAGACATACACATCAAAGCTAGATCTATTCCACTTCTTTTTATGGCTAACCTACTATTAGCTTGGATGTATGGAACATATATGAGAGGCAAATATATAGAACATTGAAATCTTCGACGCACGAAATTTACTTACGTTTTTTTTAGAATACGTCAATAGCCGATCACTTGTATATCCGCCATGCAGTGCTGAACCTTGAAGGGTATTGCTCTCCTTATCCGATCAATCTTGATGCATCCTCCTTACCACGCCAATTCCATTCGTCGACAAGTCTGTTCCTCAATTTTGATCTAGGTTTTGAGAGCCAGATCAAAGGTGTCGGCGGCTGAGCATGTGGGCTTGGGAGGGGAATAAAGGGCCATGAGGCATGTGAAAATGGTTTGGATGATGGCATATTATTCTGCTACAACTAAACAAATGGCTTAGATAAATTAGTAGAATCGGACATAGTGCATAGCATACTCGGGATTCTATAGTTTTGTACATGATTCTATGATTTGGATCGCGACTCAACATGGATTCTACCTGATTCGGATTCATAGTGGGACTTGGATCGACATGGTTCCGTAGGGTCGTGAAGTCGTAGGATTCTAGGAGTCATGTCGGGATTCTGACTACCTTGGGCGACAAATGCTGGAGTTGAACTATAGCTTCTCGAGCAGCTAGTTGGATGGCTTGTGGCTCGAAGGAAGTTGTCCTTCCGGTGAACCTGTAGGGGTGTTCTGGTGATATACCCCTACCATAGACGTGTACAGTGGCCCAGAATTGACGGCTATCACCGCTCATGGACCCTTGGTACACAACATATTCTGGGGGCTCTTGTAATTCAAAGGCACGGCGTGTGAGGTTCGCGAGCACGGTCACAAAACCTCCAAGATTGGTTGTTGTGGTCTCATTGTGCACGCTGGGGCCAGGCATTATGGCTTGGTTTGGGAAAGAGCTTGTGCGGTGCTAGGTTGAGACTAGTGTGCCCTTTTTATAGAAAAAAGGGGACAGAGTCTTCCTTCGCACGCTTGCGAATAAGACATATTATGTGTCGGTCACTGGCGCGTGATCGATAGGCTAGGCTGATAGGTTGGGCACCGACTGCCAAAAGGTGTCGGGTCACTGTGTGGCTATCTTGCATGAGAAGCTTGGCTGGGTTAGGTTTAGGTCTGGTGGGTTGGTTTGCCTAAGTTTTTCGGCCTGGCTAAGAAAGGATTAGCCAATGGTCAGCCTGGCTCTGATACCAAATTTGTCACGACCGGTTTTCCGGGTATTAATTTCCAGAAAATGGCCGTTGTCCTCACCAGCCCCAGGATTACTATTAGCTGATGAGGCACCAAATTGATACAGAGATTCCAAGAAAAATACAAAATATGTAGAACAAGACCATTCTGGCCTATGAGTACAACAAGTGATTTCTAGAGGTTGATGGCAGAAGCGGTTTGTGGATCATCTGTGTCTATGGGACTCCATTTCCCAACAGGAACAGCTGACCAGGTTAACTCCTATCTTCACGAGGCTGCTATCACCGTTGCTTAGGTTCTGGGGCTGTCGTCGCAACGCTCCTCTTCATGCAGGAAATCTAGCCAAGACAATAGCCAGGGACAAGCCAGTGAGTACTTTGAATTTACTCGCAAACATTATGAACACGGGTATAATATAAATGACAATCGTGCGCTGAAATATTTTATGATCACATCGTCAGTCATAAAATAAAATCTCTGATGCATGCAAGCAAGTTACTTATATGCAACATGAATATGCAATAATGGGGTAGTAATAACATGCACCGATCGGGTGTCTGAAGCGACGCCTCGAAAGGGCCATGATATGAAGCATGCCTCAGTTGGGCGTCTAAGAGACACCACATAAAGGGCTTATATGGTAAATAAATAACAAGCATGACACAGACGGGCGCCTGTGCG
The DNA here is from genome assembly GCA_963921465.1 of Triticum timopheevii. NCBI lineage: Eukaryota > Viridiplantae > Streptophyta > Magnoliopsida > Poales > Poaceae > Triticum > Triticum timopheevii. The sequence goes on along the minus strand of OY997272.1, from coordinate 380,101,153 downwards.
ACGCCACATAAAGGGCTTATAAAGTAAATAAATAACAAGCATGCCACAGTCGGGCATCTGTGCGACGCCACATAAAGGGATTATAAAGTAAATATATAACAAGCATGCCATAGTCAGGCGTCTGTGCGACGCCACATAAAGGGCTTATAAAGTAAATAAATAACCAGCAATGCCGCAGTAGGGAGTCTCAGCGACACCACATAAAGGGCTTATAAAATAAATAATCACAATGAATATCCAGGAGGTAGAACCGTCCCAGGGATACTCAATAATTCAAATAATATAATGGGTTAGTCCACAATAAACATAACATAATTATCACAAGTCATCAGTCGTGATCCATGTTATGGATTAGTAGTTTCTCCTTCGAAGACCGACACTAAGACCGACACTTGACCCATCCCAGACTATAGTCCTTAACCATGGACGCGGCTATTCGAATAGGTTTAATCTCTGGAGAGGGTGTACTCTTTACCCACGAGTAACGGATTCCTTTAGTCCATCGGGACTAATTTTGTCTACGGTCTTTTAATTGAAAACACACCTGACTTGCACACACTAGCTTAACTCACCGGTGTCTGGAATCACCCACGACACCTGTCAAGCAAAACTTTAAGTGGGGAGGGTACAACCTCGCGTAGCATGGGATCAAATTTATATCGCGCGCTCTAAGGGGTGCCCCCCTCTCGGTCCCAACCGGAAACACCCATGCCCCCGGACCAGGTGGCCTGCCTACCGGCTACAACCGGTATCTTCCACCATGGCCTCTCTGTACGTTGTGTGCTTGAAAGGGGTTGACGACTTACTAAACTGTACCCTACTTGTTGTACGGGCATGTGGTAGTACGCAACAAGTATGGGGGTTACTGGAACAAGACTTGATCTACGGTCGACTCAGGAGGTTTATAAATTCCCTGCATGACATGTATGACAAGTATATTTCAACCAACAGAATCAACACTCATTATACCTTAATATGCCATACCTGATATAACTGTCCCAACGGAGACCGGCAACAAGCTCACGCCTACCCAAGGCAGAGGTTTTCCCGGATTCCTTTCCGGCATGCATGCAAGGCACATGAGGATGATTACCATCACAAGTATATTCATTTCCAACAGCAAGGAAATCACTAATATGCATTCATGCAAATGATTGTATCACCACATAAAATAACGAGTTTTTCGTAGTAAGGTGGTGTCACAATCGTGTCAACCAACACATCAAAAATATTATGCCAGGGTTCAGGATGCTTGCCTTCAAGTTGTGGGGAGGCAGGGTGCACTCCAAAACCTTTGAAGGCTTTCTCGTCTCTCCAAAAATCCTATTTAAAAATATTTTTGAATCAATATATAGTTTTCAAAACAGTACCAAAAAGTGGTCTGAATTTTTTTAAAAAAAATCTTAAAATAAACTAGGCAATATTTGAGAGAGGTAGGAAAAAGAATCAACTCATTTGGAGTTATAATTAAAAAGTTATAGCTAGTCAAAGTTTTGGTAAAAATTTGTTTTTAATAAAAACAGAAAAAGAAAACGTTTCAAACAAGATTACACTTTCGGTCAGAGGAGGCACACTCGAGGTTTTATGCCTCCACATCTCCACCGTGGACCGCGCGGGGAGTCACTGACAGTGGGTCCAGGGGGGCCACTAGTCATGTTTGACTGGTCTCCACTCCCTCTTCTTCCTCTGCTCGAGCAGAGGCGGGGCTCCGGCGTACGTCGCCGGCGAACAGCGGTTCCTCACGGGGAGCTGAGGGCGGGGATGGATCCGCGAATCTAGGGCGGTCCTTCCGGTTGTCTTAGGGTCGACGGGGGTGGAGTGAATCACCGGCGGCGAGCTCTGCGGCGGAGGGAAAGCTTCGGTGGATTTGGGGGCAAGGGCTAGGGTGATGCTTAGTCGTAGTTGGGGGTCTGGGCGGCTCGGCAAGACGATGAGGAGCCGAGTGGTGGTGATGGAAGGGTGGGGAAGGCCCTGGTGGCGCCGAGGTGAACCGGAACGAGGCGGCGGCCCAGCTGACCGGAGAGGTTGAAGACGGCCTTCTCCTTTTCAATTGATGGTAATGGGGGGCCTAGGGGGATGGTGTGAGGCTGCCTGGGTCCTCGGAGGAGCTCGGTGGCTTCCTTTTATAGCACAACCATGTCGGTTCGCGGCGGCCGTGGATCAGCTCGTCGGCGGACCGCCCTGTTGTGCTGCAGGGCGACGTGGCGGTGGTTGGCTAGCTCCAGGGGCTAACGACGACCACTCCACTGTCGAAGAGGCGAGCTAGCACGCTGTGGTGGTTTGGGCAGTGCCGACCATGGTGGTGGTGGATGCGGCCGTAGGCGTGCCGCCAAGAGGCTTGCTGGCAACGCTGCAGGGGCGAGGGGGCGGTCGGGGCTTCTAGCGTGACGTGGCGAGAGGGAGAGGATCAGGATGAGCTCGGGGAAACTTATCCAGGGGGCGTGCTGGCTCGGACGTGAGCACGTGCAAAACGCGCGCTCTGCTCGCGCTCTGGGCGTGCACGGCACTTGCTCGACGAAATGCCAGGGCGACCAAAATTTGCTAGAGAGCTAATGCAAAACCTCAGGCCAAGGTTAGAGACAGAATGAAGGCTACTAGACAACTTGGTTTCTGACCAGGGAAAAGTTAACAACACATAATCTTCAACCATGCCAAATCTGTCCATGCACACAGGGTGTTTGGCAAAATGCCAGAGGCATCTAGGAAGTACTTGGGGTGCTCAAATCTTCCAGAGTGGGGTCTCTTTAGATTCAAGAGAGGGTGGTGAGGTTAGTTTGCCTAATGGAGAAACTTGTTAGTGCACGTTTTGCAGAACTTCAATTCTGGATAGGAGGTAAATGGCATTATTTCATGAACCAAAAATATTCCAATGAGCCCATCCTCCTGGACATAAGGGTTTTGTAGGGTGTGCTATAAGCAGGAGAAAGTATCAAGGGCAAAAGAGCAAGCAAAAATATGGTTGCTGTACAAACCATCATGTTGGACCAGAATGAAAGTGAGGTTGATACACTCAAATTTTTCAAAGAACATCACTGGGTTTTTGCATAAAGTTGAATCATATGCTACTACTAACATCCCATAATTTTGGTGGAAGCTAGAAAGAAATATTTAAATAGGTTGTAGTGCAAAATTGCCCACTGGACCAGATTTGCAAACTTGGTGTAGAACTCCAAATATCCAATGAATGAAATATCTTTTTGCATAAAAGTGATTTAGAAACATCACATGACATCTCCAAATTTTGGTGGGATTTTTAAATAAATTTATAAAAAGGTTGTAGTGCAAATGGGGTCCTAAACTTATGAAAAACCATTTTGGAGAGATAAAGCTCAGAGATAAATAGTTATATAAATAATCCTACTGATAAAAGAATTGTTTTATTTGAGAGGGTAAATGAGTCCAATAATAATTGGAAAGTTTTTACTAGGGTGAAAACTCCACAACTTAGGGGAAAAGGGAGGCTCTGAGATCAATAATAAATCCAAAAATAAAAATTTAATTTCCTGGCAAAATTTTACTTAATAAAACAAGGTTAAAAATTTTGGGTGTCACAACACTACCCCCCTTAAAAAAAATCTCATCCTCGAGATTTGTTAAGAGTTGTTTTGAAAATATCTTTCCTGTGAGCCGGAACCAAAAGATTTATTCATAGCACAAACTTGCGTCGTCGAGGTTGGCAGCTAAGCCCGGGATAAAAAAAATGCAATCGCACATCAACATACTCATGCATGGCTACTATTAAAAACAGGAGCACACAAGCAAACAACAATTAATTACGGCGATATAGGGTCACAAGATTACAAGGCGAGGACATTCTAAGACTCGGTACCATTCGAGCGACTCTAGTCTACCTCGTTCATATCTAAGCGGGCTTGCCTCGCGGACATCGAGGTTTCTCCATGGTTTTCACCGTCGTGATCTGCTGGAGGGGGTTGAGGGGCTATAGGGTCGGGGTAGCGATGATGACCATCTCGGGGATTGTTTGCCACAATCCCGTTGGAGCGTGTTCCCAAACGGCGACGAAGCACTTCTGGGATCATCAAGGTATTTTGGTTGATGGCCGGGGCTGACTTCAAGGTCTCGATTGGTTGTCCGAACAACACGACTGGGTTTTCAGCGTCGGGCTCATCTTCTCCTCTTGCTGCGGCTCGGCGGATCAGTTCTCCACGAACTGCGATCAGATCAAGGGTGATTTGATCGAACAAATCCTCTAGCGTACTTACATAGCACACCAGATGCAGTAAAGCAGGATCTGTCTCGTGATCTCCGTTGGCAACTTGTGGTGTTCTACCATATCCGTCACGGCTGGGGTAGTAGTAGAACGAGTGACAGTTAACTCTGGGCGACAACAAGGTAGTCAGAGTCGGGATTCGAAGTTGGATCGATTTTCCTTAGATAGTATCGAGTCGTAGTATCGAGTCATGGAATCGAGGATTCTACTGGATTTACTCAAATGAGATATTTTGTATCCACTGAAGAAATTTATATGGATTTTATAGAGTTTTGACACTAAATATAGAGCAAAGACATACACATCAAAGCTAGATCTATTCCACTTCTTTTTATGGCTAACCTACTATTAGCTTGGATGTATGGAACATATATGAGAGGCAAATATATAGAACATTGAAATCTTCGACGCACGAAATTTACTTACGTTTTTTTTAGAATACGTCAATAGCCGATCACTTGTATATCCGCCATGCAGTGCTGAACCTTGAAGGGTATTGCTCTCCTTATCCGATCAATCTTGATGCATCCTCCTTACCACGCCAATTCCATTCGTCGACAAGTCTGTTCCTCAATTTTGATCTAGGTTTTGAGAGCCAGATCAAAGGTGTCGGCGGCTGAGCATGTGGGCTTGGGAGGGGAATAAAGGGCCATGAGGCATGTGAAAATGGTTTGGATGATGGCATATTATTCTGCTACAACTAAACAAATGGCTTAGATAAATTAGTAGAATCGGACATAGTGCATAGCATACTCGGGATTCTATAGTTTTGTACATGATTCTATGATTTGGATCGCGACTCAACATGGATTCTACCTGATTCGGATTCATAGTGGGACTTGGATCGACATGGTTCCGTAGGGTCGTGAAGTCGTAGGATTCTAGGAGTCAAGTCGGGATTCTGACTACCTTGGGCGACAAATGCTGGAGTTGAACTATAGCTTCTCGAGCAGCTAGTTGGATGGCTTGTGGCTCGAAGGAAGTTGTCCTTCCGGTGAACCTGTAGGGGTGTTCTGGTGATATACCCCTACCATAGACGTGTACAGTGGCCCAGAATTGACGGCTATCACCGCTCATGGACCCTTGGTACACAACATATTCTGGGGGCTCTTGTAATGCAAAGGCACGGCGTGTGAGGTTCGCGAGCACGGTCACAAAACCTCCAAGATTGGTTGTTGTGGTCTCATTGTGCACGCTGGGGCCAGGCATTATGGCTTGGTTTGGGAAAGAGCTTGTGCGGTGCTAGGTTGAGACTAGTGTGCCCTTTTTATTGAAAAAAGGGGACGGAGTCTTCCTTCGCACGCTTGCGAATAAGACATATTATGTGTCGGTCACTGGCGCGTGATCGATAGGCTAGGCTGATAGGTTGGGCACCGACTGCCAAAAGGTGTCGGGTCACTGTGTGGCTATCTTGCATGAGAAGCTTGGCTGGGTTAGGTTTAGGTCTGGTGGGTTGGTTTGCCTAAGTTTTTCGGCCTGGCTAAGATAGGATTAGCCAATGGTCAGCCTGGCTCTGATACCAAATTTGTCACGACCGGTTTTCCGGGTATTAATTTCCAGAAAATGGTCGTTGTCCTCACCAGCCCCAGGATTACTATTAGCTGATGAGGCACCAAATTGATACAGAGATTCCAAGAAAAATACAAAATATGTAGAACAAGACCATTCTGGCCTATGAGTACAACAAGTGATTTCTAGAGGTTGATGGCGGAAGCGGTTTGTGGATCATCTGTGTCTATGGGACTCCATTTCCCAACAGGAACAGCTGACCAGGTTAACTCCTATCTTCACGAGGCTGCTATCACCGTTGCTTAGGTTCTGGGGCTGTCGTCGCAACGCTCCTCTTCATGCAGGAAATCTAGCCAAGACAATAGCCAGGGACAAGCCAGTGAGTACTTTGAATTTACTCGCAAACATTATGAACACGGGTATAATATAAATGACAATCGTGCGCTGAAATATTTTATGATCACATCGTCAGTCATAAAATAAAATCTCTGATGCATGCAAGCAAGTTACTTATATGCAACATGAATATGCAATAATGGGGTAGTAATAACATGCACCGATCGGGTGTCTGAAGCGACGCCTCGAAAGGGCCATGATATGAAGCATGCCTCAGTTGGGCGTCTAAGAGACACCACATAAAGGGCTTATATGGTAAATAAATAACAAGCATGACACAGTCGGGCGTCTGTGCGACGCCACATAAAGGGCTTATAAAGTAAATAAATAACAAGCATGCCACAGTCGGGCATCTGTGCGACGCCACATAAAGGGATTATAAAGTAAATATATAACAAGCATGCCATAGTCAGGCGTCTGTGCGACGCCACATAAAGGGCTTATAAAGTAAATAAATAACCAGCAATGCCGCAGTAGGGAGTCTCAGCGACACCACATAAAGGGCTTATAAAATAAATAATCACAATGAATATCCAGGAGGTAGAACCGTCCCAGGGATACTCAATAATTCAAATAATATAATGGGTTAGTCCACAATAAACATAACATAATTATCACAAGTCATCAGTCGTGATCCATGTTATGGTTTAGTAGTTTCTCCTTCGAAGACCGACACTAAGACCGACACTTGACCCATCCCAGACTATAGTCCTTAACCATGGACGCGGCTATTCGAATAGGTTTAATCTCTGGAGAGGGTGTACTCTTTACCCACGAGTAACGGATTCCTTTAGTCCATCGGGACTAATTTTGTCTACGGTCTTTTAATTGAAAACACACCTGACTTGCACACACAAGCTTAACTCACCGGTGTCTGGAATCACCCACGACACCTGTCAAGCAAAACTTTAAGTGGGGAGGGTACAACCTCGCGTAGCATGGGATCAAATTTATATCGCGCGCTCTAAGGGGTGCCCCCCTCTCGGTCCCAACCGGAAACACCCATGCCCCCGGACCAGGTGGCCTGCCTACCGGCTACAACCGGTATCTTCCACCATGGCCTCTCTGTACGTTGTGTGCTTGAAAGGGGTTGACGACTTACTAAACTGTACCCTACTTGTTGTACGGGCATGTGGTAGTACGCAACAAGTATGGGGGTTACTGGAACAAGACTCGATCTACGGTCGACTCAGGAGGTTTATAAATTCCCTGCATGACATGTATGACAAGTATATTTCAACCAACAGAATCAACACTCATTATACCTTAATATGCCATACCAGATATAACTGTCCCAACGGAGACCGGCAACAAGCTCACGCCTACCCAAGGCAGAGGTTTTCCCGGATTCCTTTCCGGCATGCATGCAAGGCACATGAGGATGATTACCATCACAAGTATATTCATTTCCAACAGCAAGGAAATCACTAATATGCATTCATGCAAATGATTGTATCACCACATAAAATAACGAGTTTTCCGTAGTAAGGTGGTGTCACAATCGTGTCAACTAACACATCAAAAATATTATGCCAGGGTTCAGGATGCTTGCCTTCAAGTTGTGGGGAGGCAGGGTGCACTCCAAAACCTTTGAAGGCTTTCTCGTCTCTCCAAAAATCCTATTTAAAAATATTTTTGAATCAATATATAGTTTTCAAAACAGTACCAAAAAGTGGTCTGAATTTTTTTAAAATAAATCTTAAAATAAACTAGGCAATATTTGAGAGAGGTAGGAAAAAGAATCAACTCATTTGGAGTTATAATTAAAAAGTTATAGCTAGTCAAAGTTTTGGTAAAAATTTGTTTTTAATAAAAACAGAAAAAGAAAACGTTTCAAACAAGATTACACTTTCGGTCAGAGGAGGCACACTCGAGGTTTTATGCCTCCACATCTCCACCGTGGACCGCGCGGGGAGTCACTGACAGTGGGTCCAGGGGGGCCACTAGTCATGTTTGACTGGTCTCCACTCCCTCTTCTTCCTCTGCTCGAGCAGAGGCGGGGCTCCGGCGTACGTCGCCGGCGAACAGCGGTTCCTCACGGGGAGCTGAGGGCGGGGATGGATCCGCGAATCTAGGGCGGTCCTTCCGGTTGTTGTAGGGTCGACGGGGGTGGAGTGAATCACCGGCGGCGAGCTCTGCGGCGGAGGGAAAGCTTCGGTGGATTTGGGGGCAAGGGCTAGGGTGATGCTTAGTCGTAGTTGGGGGTCTGGGCGGCTCGGCAAGACGATGAGGAGCCGAGTGGTGGTGATGGAAGGGTGGGGAAGGCCCTGGTGGCGCCGAGGTGAACCGGAACGAGGCGGCGGCCCAGCTGACCGGAGAGGTTGAAGACGGCCTTCTCCTTTTCAATTGATGGTAATGGGGGGCCTAGGGGGACGGTGTGAGGCTGCCTGGGTCCTCGGAGGAGCTCGGGGGCTTCCTTTTATAGCACAACCATGTCGGTTCGCGGCGGCCGTGGATCAGCTCGTCGGCGGACCGCCCTGCTGTGCTGCAGGGCGACGTGGCGGTGGTTGGCTAGCTCCAGGGGCTAACGACGACCACTCCACTGTCGAAGAGGCGAGCTGGCACGCTGTGGTGGTTTGGGCAGTGCCGACCATGGTGGTGGTGGATGCGGCCGTAGGCGTGCCGCCAAGAGGCTTGCTGGCAACGCTGCAGGGGCGAGGGGGCGGTCGGGGCTTCTAGCGTGACGTGGCGAGAGGGAGAGGATCAGGATGAGCTCGGGGAAACTTATCCAGGGGGCGTGCTGGCTCGGACGTGAGCACGAGCAAAACGCGCGCTCTGCTCGCGCTCTGGGCGTGCACGGCACTTGCTCGACGAAATGCCAGGGCGACCAAAATTTGCTAGAGAGCTAATGCAAAACCTCAGGCCAAGTTTAGAGACAGAATGAAGGCTACTAGACAACTTGGTTTCTGACCAGGGAAAAGTTAACAACACATAATCTTCAACCATGCCAAATCTGTCCATGCACACAGGGTGTTTGGCAAAATGCCAGAGGCATCTAGGAAGTACTTGGGGTGCTCAAATCTTCCAGAGTGGGGTCTCTTTAGATTCAAGAGAGGGTGGTGAGGTTAGTTTGCCTAATGGAGAAACTTGTTAGTGCACGTTTTGCAGAACTTCAATTCTGGATAGGAGGTAAATGGCATTATTTCATGAACCAAAAATATTCCAATGAGCCCATCCTCCTGGACATAAGGGTTTTGTAGGGTGTGCTATAAGCAGGAGAAAGTATCAAGGGCAAAAGAGCAAGCAAAAATATGGTTGATACACTCAAATTTTTCAAAGAACATCACTGGGTTTTTGCATAAAGTTGAATCATATGCTACTACTAACATCCCATAATTTTGGTGGAAGCTAGAAAGAAATATTTAAATAGGTTGTAGTGCAAAATTGCCCACTGGACCAGATTTGAAAACTTGGTGTAGAACTCCAAATATCCAATGAATGAAATATCTTTTTGCATAAAAGTGATTTAGAAACATCACATGACATCTCCAAATTTTGGTGGGATTTTTAAATAAATTTATAAAAAGGTTGTAGTGCAAATGGGGTCCTAAACTTATGAAAAACCATTTTAGAGAGATAAAGCTCACGGATAAATCATTATATAAATAATCCTACTGATAAAATAATTGTTTTATTTGAGAGGGTAAATGAGTCCAATAATAATTGGAAAGTTTTTACTAGGGGTGAAAACTCCACAACTTAGGGGAAAAGAGAGGCTCTGAGATCAAGAATAAATCCAAAAATAAAAATTTAATTTCCTGGCAAAATTTTACTTAGTAAAACAAGGTTAAAATTTTTGGGGTGTCACATATATATTATTTAATATATACTTCTTTCGCAACTGTACTGATAGTGGAACCCAGAGAGTACTTAGAATACAAGATTAAGGATGGATTTGTTACTTTTTAACTTTCTGTACAAGGCGGTAGCCACCCTGCAAGTCATGTGTACACTGTACATGCAATTAAGTTTTTATAGAGGGAGAATCATAAACGCAATTAACTCAAATGGATTGGATGTGACTCTATTATTTCCAGCATAAGAGCATCTCCAATGGCAGCCGACAACTTTCCTCCCGCTTCCTTCCGTGAAGGACGACATCCAACGCCAGCGGCATACATTTTCACAACTCTAACCAACCAGAGGAAATTTGTGCAAACATGGACTGATTTCATATAATCATGAAGGATTTCGTATGAAAAAGCCAGATCTTCAGATAAACATGATGGATTTCAGTACATTTACATGAACTAAGCGGTGCTAATCGACTCTCGTGGTATAATTAATACCTAATCTAAATGGCCGCCAGCGGATCCCTTTGTCTTCCTCATGTCCGACAGACACTTGCGGGGTCGACGAAGGTCCTTGAAAGAGATGAAGCAACAAAAAAACCACCTAAGTACGTAGTTGTCGCCTCGGCGGTGGCCTTCATGGGACCAAAGTGGCGGCGGTCTCCCGTGTTCTACTTCTCCTCTATGATGGTGGTGGACACGGAGAAGCTGGCCACCGACTCATCAATCTCCATGCATCTGACTTCTATGTCTGCCTGCATGGCGCTGCCGCAGGCACAGGAGGCGTGCCCACAGACACGGGAGTTGCGCCCACAAACACGGGAGGTACGGCCGTCACAGACAATGGTGGCATAGTACGATGCGGCAACGACAATGCCCGTGCTGCCGCGCTCGCCGCCGTGCCGGCGTGGAGTAACTCACCACTCCTCATCAAGCTGAACTGGAGCGGCGAGTTGCTGAACCACGTCCGGCTTGGGGTGGTCGCGCCGTTGCCGGGGAGGTGAGTGCTTGAAGGTATATCTTTAGATCTTGCAATAGAATCTTTTAGTTTCTTGTTTTATCACTAGTTCAGTCTATAAAATAAAACTACAAAAAAATGGAATTGAGGGTGCCTCATATTCTTCATATTTTTAATGTCTTTTGTGAAAATAAGGATTCCGATAATTGTTCTCATTTGCTTGAGGAAGAATGCATTAGAATGTTTTGCACTAAATCTTTGAATGATGAGCATGGGTGCAATGTTGTTAGTATGAATTCCTTGAATATCCATGATGCTAATGATATGCAAAGCCACAAGCTTGGGTGTCGGTGTCAAAACCGGCGGATCTCGGGTAGGGGGTCCTGAACTGTGCGTCTAGGCGGATGGTAACAGGAGACAAGGGACACGATATTTTACCCAGGTTCGGGCCCTCTTGATGGAGGTAAAACCCTACGTCCTGCTTGATTAATATTGATGATGTATATTACAAGAGTGGATCTACCACGAGATAAAGGAGGCTAAACCCTAGAAGCTAGCCTATGGTATGATTGTTGTAATAGAAGTTGTGTCCTACGGACTAATGCCCTCCGGTTTATATAGACACCGAAGAGGGCTAGGGTTACACGGAGTTGGTTACAATGGTAGGAGATCTACGTATCCGTATTGCCAAGCTTGCCTTCCACGCCAAGGAAAGTCCCATCCGGACACGGGGCGAAGTCTTCAATCTTGTATCTTCATAGTCTTGGAGTCCGGCGGATGATGATAGTCCGGCTGTCCGACACCCCCTAGTCCAGGACTCCCTCAGTAGCCCCTGAACCTGGCTTTAATGACGATGAGTCCGGCGCGCATAATGTTCGGCATTGCAAGGCGGGTTCCTCCTCCGAATAATCCATGGAAGATTGTGAACACCTGGATAGTGTCCGGCTCTGCAAAATAAATTCCACATTCCACCGTAGAGAGAATAATATGTGCACAAGTTCAATCTGCTGTCGTATTTTGCGGCATGACATCACACCACTACCAGGCTTTTACTTGAATCGTTTTTTATTATACCACCTCAGCGCGTTTAGCGAAGCGGTTTCCTTGGCACGTCTTGTCGAAGCAGAGATCGTGTTCCCCTTATTCCGGGATTCTCATCAATATGGACGTGGGTAACCCAACCGCGCCCGTTGCCACGCCTTCTCTATCGAAGGCGAGTCCCGAACGGTCACGGAGATGGCTCTCGGTATTCTCCCTCTTTATAATAGGACCAAGGCTCATTTCTTTTCTTCAATCTTCCATCGAATCCTCTCTTTGCTCCAAGTTCCAACACCCAGAGCCCCAGATTCGAGCGCTTCGGACCTTCAACAATGTCCGGCTCCGACCTTCAGGGCCGGTGGATGCCCTCCTCCGTCACGGAGGAGGACGTGCTAAAGCTGCGAGAATCCAAGTACCTGTCCTACGAGATTTCTCACAGGTTGCCCGCCGAAGGGCAGGCCATCCCCACCCCCGAGCCCGGCGAGTATGTCGTCTTTGTATCCCACCTCCGTCGGGGTTTTGGCTTCCCGACGGATCCTTTTGTGAGAGGGCTCATGTTTTACTATGGGTTGGAATTCCACGACCTGGCTCCGGAGTCCATCCTCCATATTTCCGCGTTTATTGTCGTCTGCAAAGCCTTCCTCCGCGTCACCCCTCACTTCGGCCTGTGGCTGAAGACCTTCAATGTGGAGCCGAAAATGATCGGGGGGAGTCAAGCAGAGTGTGGCGGGGCGGCCGTAAGCAGGAGGGCCGATGCCCCGTGGCCCGAGGGCTCCTTCCAAGAGGAGCTCGGCTTATGGCAGCGGGAGTGGTTCTATATCACCGCTCCGAAGGGCAGCAGGCAGAAGCCGCCGCCCTTATTCCGCTCGGGACCTCCACGACGGTTGATGTCGTGGGTCAACCAAGGGCTCAACTGGGGGCCACCAAAGGACGTGCCCCTTCTGCAGGGCCGGATTCGAGACCTCCAAGCGAGGGAGATCGATCTGGTAGTGGTAATGCAGGTCATGCTGATTAGGCATCTCCTGCCCTGCAAACGCCGCCCTCTCCGGCTGTGGGAGTTAAATCCGGAGGGACCACGGATTCTTTAACACTTCATGGGTATGACACCCGTGGAGATGTACAAATTATTCTTCGTACCACAAGTGACGTGTCCGGAATTGACTGAGGACGCAGGCCTAAGCTGCAATCGCCCGGATACACAAGTAAGTAGTTCCGAATCCGGACATACCGTCTATTTGCCTTTCTATGATTCGCCTTTTAACCCGTTGCCCCTTAACAGGAGTGGATAGCGCAAGCAAAGCTGATTCGGTGTCCGGCCACCCTCCTAGAGACCGCGCCGGATCCCATGCTGGTTAGGATGTTGGAGGTTGCGCCTTCAGAAGAAGGTGAAGGGGAAAATAGGGGAGCTACCGCCTCACCCAAGGAGGCTTTTGAAGAAGGGGGGATCGAGAATCCCTCCCTCCTGGGGGAGAAAAGGACCGCCTCCGAAGATCTGGAGGCCAAAGCCCCTAAGCGGGGGAAGAAGTCTTCACCAGAGGGTCCTGCATCCGGGGAGGTCCCGGCCGCACAGTCTCCCCCAAAGAATTAGCCCTCCAGCGAGCTGTAAGTAGAAAGAAGGGAGTTCAGTGATAAGAGACATCCCTATTTGTGCTTCTGAGGATAACCGAAGTTTTTACCTTGTAGTTCGGATCTCCGTCATTCTCAGATGAGGTCGTCTTCGGGGGACCTTCATCCGGAGATGATGGAGAGCGAGACGCCTTCGTCTGCTGCGCCGTCGGATAGGGCGGACGAGCCTGAAGTGTCATCACGGAGGGTATCCCCGAGCCCGGCAGAGCCGAAGAGTTCGGCGCCGACTAGTCTTCGGCCGGGGGAGCTGAAGGATCTGCTTGAGAGGGCGTCCATCTCAGAAGATCACCATGCATTGATGAATATGGTGATTGGAAGGATTTCGTCCGCCGAAAGCGGATTGCATAATGCCGTTAGGAGTTTGCTGGCGGGATTTGAGGTACGTAAAAATGACACACCTTTTGATAGTTTTGCACATGGAAGTGCGCCCTGTATAGATAGTAGCCCCTGAGACTCGGTAGGTTGTCAAAAGCGACAGCGTGCCGAGGATCAAAATCGCAGGTTTCATTCTTCGCCGTTCCTATGCAGGTGGCGGATCATCCGGGGGCCAGCCGGACTGATGGAGTTGCCGAACTAAAGCGGCAACTCGACGTTGCGGATGCGGACATCGCGCTAGTCAACAGGCGACTTGACGAGTCGCAGGGTAAATTTTTTTTTTAGTTTTTTCCCCGTAGTCACCTAGTAAGGGAGCCGAAGCCCATACCTTATAATATTTGTGCTTTGACGCAGATGGTGCTGCTGCTGTGGAGAGCCTTTGGGCCGAACTTGCTCAAGCCAAGGAGCAAGCCAGAAGGAGTAATGCGGCGGCCTTGAGGGCGGCCGAGGAGTTAGAAGCCGAAAGGGCTGCACACTGCCGAAGCAGGGAAGAGATGGCCGAAATGGCTGTGAAGTTGAAAGATGCTACCGACCGCACTGAGGCTGTTGAAAAGGAGCGCCTATCAGAGCGAGAAGACCTGGGGAAGGCCATCACCGAAGCCAAGGATGCCCGATCTGCAATGCGGGCTATAAAGGAGGAGCTGCGCCAAGCCGGAGACATTGTGGCTGGCAAGCCCTTTCTGCTGCGCCGAAGGTTTACGGATCCTAAGTATGCTCAACTTGGCCAGCTGTGGGGTCCGGAGGATCCTTATATGGACTTAGCGGAAAGTGCGGCGGATGCCATTGTGCACTTCCGGAGCCAAAAGGATCACAAGACGGAAGAGCTGTTTTGGTCTCAATTCCATAGTCCGGATCGTTCACTTTCGCTGACCAATCGGTTGGCCGAATGGGCTGAGCTGAATAGGTTGTCCGGGCTTGCCATGACGGACATCATGACGCATGTCTGGCCGGATAGGCCCAAGCCGAAGAGCTATTTTGGCTTGTTGCAGCAATTTCTTGGGGCGGTGCCGCATATCAAGGCGATGAAGCGGTCAGCCTGCATAGAGGGTGCACGGATGGCACTTCCCGTGTGAAGACACATTGGACAGAAATGGATGCCGCCTCTGTTGCGACCCAGGGTTCGGATGAGAACCGGTTACCCACCGAGCACTATTTTGGGGAAGTTCTGCGTGGTGCTCGTATAGTAGAGTCGCAGTGCTCGAAAAATGTCACGTTCAAATGAACATTTTATCTTGTAAAACAATGTTTATGATATAGGCCCTTTTTGTACTTGTGCGTTCAAGTATTGAAATATCTCCTGTGCGGCCGTTTATGTATACGTGTGTATAACCGGAAAGATTGAAGTCGTCGGCTTCAGCCCCCACGCACAAGGTGCGGGGGTGAGGGAGTCCTGGACTAGGGGGTGTCCGGACAGCCGGACTATCATCGTCCGCCGGACTCCAAGACTACGAAGATACAAGATTGAAGACTCCGTCCCATGTCTGGATGGGACTTTCCTCGGCGTGGAAGGCAAGCTTGGCGATACGGATATATAGATCTCCTACCATTGTAACCGACTCTGTGTAACCCTAGCCCTCTCCGGTGTCTATATAAACCGGAGGGCTTTAGTCCGTAGGACACAACATCCATTACAACAATCATACCATAGGCTAGCTTCTAGGGTTTAGCCTCCTTGATCTCGTGGTAGATCCACTCTTGTACTACCCATATCATCAATATTAATCAAGCAGGACGTAGGGTTTTACCTCCATCAAGAGGGCCCGAACCTGGGTAAAACATCGTGTCCCTTGTCTCCTGTTACCATCCGCCTAGACACACAGTTCGGGACCCCTTACCCGAGATCCACCGGTTTTGACACCGACATTGGTGCTTTCATTGAGAGTTCCTCTGTGTCGTCACCGATGGGCTTGATGGCTCCTTCAATCAACAACAACGCCGTCCAGGGTGAGACTTTTCTCCCCGGATAGATCTTCGTATTCGGAGGCTTCGCACTGCGGGCTAATTCACTTGGCCATCTGGAGCAGATCGAAAGCTACGCCCCTGGCCGTCAGGTCAGGTTCGGAAGCCTAAACTTCACGGCCGACATCCGCGGGGACTTGATCTTCGATGGACTCGGTCCACAGCCGAGCGCGCCGTACTGTCACGATGGGCATGATTTAGCTCTGCCGCCGGATAGTGCCTTGATGGCCGCACAAGAATCCGCTCCGGTCCTTAGTCCGGAGCCGATCGCGCAGATCGAGGACCGGTGGATGGACACCGCCTCGGGGGCTGCAACTTCCACGGCGATGGAGCCGAACACTGACCATGTCCCCTATAAAGCTCGTGACTCTGAGGTGCCGGACTCCCTGCCAGACTCCAAACCTCCTGCGCCCCTGCCAATCGAATCTGATTGGGCGCGATCATGGAGTTCACTGCCGCGGACATCTTCCAACTCTCACCCTTCGGCGACATCCTAAATTCGCTAATACAGCTCTCGCTATCCGGAAAGCCCTGGCCGGACTATGTCCAGGATGGTTGGGATGCGGACGACGAAGAAATTCAAAGCCCTCCCACCACCCACTTTGTAGCCACTGTCGACGATCTAACAGACATGCTAGACTATGACTCCGAAGACATCGACGGTATGGGCGACGATGCCGGAGACAACGAAGAACCAGCGCCTATAGTGCACTGGAAGGCCACCACAACTCATGATGTATATATGGTGGATACCCCAAAAGGAAGCGATAACGAGGACCAACGGGGCACGGCAAAGGATAATCCTGCTGATAAACAACCAAAACGGCGACACAAACGCCACCCTAAGTCCTGCCTCGACAACAACAGCGCTCCCAATGACCCAGCAATAGAGCAGGGCAAACCAGTGGACGACGAACACGCGACCAAGCAACCGTCCGAACAGGATGAATCGGATAATCAATCCACGCCCGGCGAAACCAACAGTCCAGACGACCTCACGCCGGACACACTGCCGGAGAATAAGAGCCTTCGCAAAAGACTCGTCGCCACTGCATGAAGTCTGAAGAAGGAAAAGCAGAAGCTCAAAACAGCGGAAGACATACTCAGAATGAGGTGGAGCAAAGTGCTCAAAACCGCAGACAAATATGGCAAAGGCCATCAATCAAAGAGCTACCCGAAGCGCAAACTGCTGCCAGAATTCGACAAGGAAGCCATAGAGCCCCCACAGTCAAAAAACAAAGAGACCGCCTGGCCGGATAGACGGCCAGATGATAGGCCGAAAACTATAAGCGGCGCCGCACACAAGCCAGCCCATGATCCTGGGAAAACAGATGGCCCAGCCAGGTCAATTTACGGACCAAAAAAGAGGGCCCTAGGAAGCAACACAACACGCCAAGTGTTCTAAGACAGCGGTACACCCAAATACAGGGGCGCCGCACACCCACTATGTTTCACCAATGAGGTGCTGGATCATGAATTCCCAGCAGGGTTTAAACCCATAAACATAGAGGCTTATGACGGAACAACAGACCCTGGAGTCTGGATAGAGGATTATATACTACACATACACATGGCTAGAGGAGATGACCTCCACGCCATAAAATACCTACCCCTCAAACTCAAAGGGCCAGCTCGGCATTGGCTCAAAAGCCTCCCAGAAAAAACTATTGGAAATTGGGAAGAGCTTGAGGACGCGTTTAGAGCAAATTTTCAAGGGACTTATGTCCGCCCTCCGGATGCAGACGATTTAAGTCACATAACTCAACAGCCCGGAGAGTCAGCGCGCAAATTCTGGAAGAAGTTCCTTACTAAAAAGAACCAAATAGTCGACTGTCCGGACGCCGAAGCCTTAGCAGCATTTAAACACAACGTCCGAGATGAATGGCTTGCCAGACACCTCGGCCAAGAGAAGCCGAGGACAATGTCTGCGCTAACAAGCCTCATGACCCGCTTTTGCGCGGGGGAAGATAGCTGGCTAGCAAGATGCAGCACCAGCGACCCAAGTACATCCGAGATCAGAGATGGAAACGGAAAATCACGGCACAGAAAAGATCAGCGCCGGAATAAAGAGAAAATCCCAAAGAATACAGCGGTCAACGCCGGATTCAAAAGCTCGCGGCCAAACAACAAAACACTGCCTCTTAACGATAACAGTGATGAGCTATCCAACTTAAACAAAATTTTGGATCGGATATGTCAAATCCACAGTACCCTCGGAAGGCCTGCAAACCACACTCACCGAGATTGTTGGGTTTTCAAACAGTCCGGCCGAGTCAACGCCGAACACAAGGGGCTCGACGCATCAAGCGAGGACGATGATAAACCCCACCAGCAGAGCACCGGAAAACAAAAGACTTTCCCACGAGAAGTCAAAGCAGTAAACTCACTTCATGTGATAATACGGAAAAACAATGCGGCACCCGCTAAAATGGGTCTCGCACGGTCCAACCCAGCGGAACATTGAGATTGGATATCAAAACCAATCACTTTTGACCACCTGGATTATTCCAGAAGCGTCCGAAATGGAGGATGGACTGCCCTGATATTGGATATAATCGACGGACTACAATTTACACAAGTCCTGATGGATGGAGGCAGCGATTTAAACCTGCTATATCCAAGAACAATCCGCAAGTTGGGGATAGACCGTACTAAAATTCGACATAGCCGCACTTCCTTTAAAGGAGTGACGCCAGGCCCTTACGCCAAGTGCACAGGCTCCTTATTACTAGAAGTTGTGTTCGGGTCACCGAACAACTTCTGACGCAAAAAACTAATCTTTCATGTCGCCCCGTTCAAAAGTAGCTATCAAGCACTATTGGGACGTGAAGCTTTTGTCCGCTTCAACGCCATACCACATTACGCGTCTCTTACACTTAAAATGCCCGGTCCACGTGGCATCATTTCATTACGAGGGTCATTTAAAGACCCCGGACACGGCTAGACAAGTCCAGCATAAATAAGCTAGGGGCTCCCTAGCCGCACACCCCTTCACAAGGGGTTGTGCGTATAAGCAACAATGAGCTAATATAGACTCCGCTTTACTTATTAGTATTTTTCATATACTTTTTTTTGCACGATTTCCTTTCAAACTAAGTTCCTCTGTTTTTACAGATGAACAACGTGCACACCCGTCCAGGATAACGGCACAACGGAGACACAGGCGCAGACGTGCAGTAGGGACCCGTCACAAGGATTCTTTTCAGATTAAGACCCTGCGTAAACCTTTTTTACTGTCTCATGTTGCTATAATCCCCTGGTTTCTCATTATAACTAGAGTGGAGCCTGACGTTTTGGCATCGGCCGCATTAGAGGACCTTGGCCGTACCTAGACACTAGGGGCTTAGGGCATTGTTCTGCCCATTATTATAAAGACCGAACAACTTAGGGAGTGTTCGGCGTCTTGAGTTAGGCCTTATATGCATCAGCTCCGAATCATGTCTTTGGTCAAATGTTGGGTTTTCTCGGCTCCTGTGTTTTGCTACCTTACGTTCCGTATCATCGGCTAACGCGGCACCAGGAGAACTACTGCTATTGTGCCCCAGTTCGGCTGGCGAGCACCTCAGTAGAGAAAGCCGAAAACTGACTGTCATGATACAGTGAGAGACTGGTCAACCACTCGATCGACCACCGGAATGTTTAGAATTCCTCCGCTTTGACGAAGGACCATTTCCCGGTCAGGCACACACGCGCCCCGAATTCGGAAAGCGCGGTGTCCCCAGGGGCTATATCGTAGCCCCACCCTCGAACTCCAATGGCTAAGTGAAAGTGATAAAGCATCATAGTCCGGTTGCCTCGTTTGCTATGCTACCACCTCCTCAACAGGACCGAGACGTCGGATTAAGTGTGAAAATGCGCTATTTTTTGCGAACACCCCCGCACCTTGTGCGTGGGGGCTGAAGCCGAAGACTGCCATCTTTCAGGTTATACACACGTATACATAAACGGCCGCATAGGAGATATTTCAATACTTGGAACGCACAAGTATAAAAAGCGATTACATCATAACCATTGTTTCACAAAATAAAACATTCATTTGAACGTGACATTTTCCGAGCACCGCGGCTCTATTACATGAGCACCACGCATAACTTCCCCAAAATAGTGCTCGGCGGGTAACCGGATTTCGTCCGAACCCTGGGTTGCAACAGCGGTGGCATCCATCTCTGTCCAATGTGTCTTCACACGGGCAAGGGCCATCTGCGCACCCTCTATGCAGGCCAACCGCTTCATCTCCTTGATATGCGGCACCGCCCCAAGGAATTCCTACAATAAGCCAAAATAGCTCGTCGGCTTGGGCCTCTCTGGCCAGACATGGGTCACGATATCTGTCATGGCAAGTCCGGACAACCTATTCAGCTCAGCCCATTCGGCCAACTGATCGGTCAGCGGAAGTGAACGATCCGGACTATGGAATTGAGACCAAAATAGCTTTTCCGTCTTGTGATCCTTCTGACTTCGGAAGTGCACAACGGCATCCGTCGCACTAGCCGCTAAGTCCATATATGGATCCTTCGGACCCCACAGCTGGCCAAGCTGGGCATACTTTGGATCCGTAAACCTGCGGCGTAGCAGAAAAGGCTTGCCAGCCACAATGTCTCCGGCCTGACGCAACTCCTCCTTCATAGCCCGCATTGCAGAACGGGCATCCTTGGCTTCGGCGGTGGCCTTCCCCAGGTCTTCTCGCTCCGATAGGCGCTCCTTTTCAAGAGCCTCATTGCGGTCAGTAGCATCCTTCAATTTAACGGCCAATTCGGCCATCCCTTCCCTGCTTCGGTAGTGTGCAGCCCTTTCGGCTTCTAACCCCTCGGCAGCCCTCGAGGCAGCCGCCGCACTCCTTCTGGCTTGCTCCTTGGCTTGAGCAAGTTCTGCCCAAAGGCTCTCCACAGGAGCAGCACCATCTGCGTCAAGCATAAATATTGTAAGAGGTGGGTGAGGGAGTCCTGGACTAGGGGGTGTCCGGACAGCCGGACTATCATCGTCCGACGGACTCCAAGACTACGAAGATACAAGATTGAAGACTCCGTCCCGTGTCTGGATGGGACTTTCCTTGGCGTGGAAGGCAAGCTTGGCAATACGGATATGTAGATCTCCTACCATTGTAACCGACTCTGTGTAACCCTAGCCTTCTCCGGTGTCTATATAAACCGGAGGGCTTTAGTCCGTAGGACACAACAGACATTACAACAATCATACCATAGGCTAGCTTTAGGGTTTAGCCTCCTTGATCTCGTGGTAGATCCACTCTTGTACTACCCATATCATCAATATTAATCAAGCAGGATGTAGGGTTTTACCTCCATCGAGAGGGCCCGAACCTGGGTAAAACATCGTGTCCCTTGTCTCCTGTTACCATCCGCCTAGACGCACAGTTCGGGACCCCCTACCCGAGATCCGCCGGTTTTGACACCGACATTGGTGCTTTCGTTGAGAGTTCCTCTGTGTCGTCACCGATAGGCTTGATGGCATCTTCAACCAACGACGCTGTCCAGGGTGACACTTTTCTCCCCGGACAGATCTTTGTATTCGGCGGCTTCGCACCGCGGGCTAATTCACTTGGCCATCTGGAGCAGATCGAAAGCTACGCCCCTGGGCATCAGGTCAGATTCGGAAGCCTAAACTTCACGGCCGACGTCCGCCGAGACTTGATCTTTGACGGACTCGAGCCGCAGCCAAGCGCGCTGCACTATTACGATGGGCATGATCTAGCTCTTCCGCCGAACAGTGCCTTGGTAGCCGCACACGTGTCCACTCCGGCTCTTAGCTCGGAGCCGATCGCCCAGATCGCGGACCGGTGGTTGGACACCGCCTCGGGGGCGTCAACTCCCACGGCGATGGAGCCGAACACTACCCTTGTCCCTCGCGAAGCTCGTGACTCCGAGGTGCCGGACTCCTTGCCGGATTCCGGACCTCCCGCGCCCCTGCCAATCAAATCTGATTGGGCACCGGTTATGGAATTCACCGCCACAGACATCTTCCAACACTCGCCCTTTGGCGACATCCTAAATTCGCTAAAGCATCTCTCGCTACCCGGAGAGTCCTGGCCGGACTATGGCCAGGATGGTTGGGATACGGACGACGAAGAAATTTAGAGCCCACCAACCACCCACTTTGCAGCCACTGTCGACGATCTAACCGACATGCTAGACTGTGACTCCGAAGACATCGACGCTATGGATGACGATGCCGGAGACGAACAGGAACCAGCGCCTACAGGGCACTGGAAGACCACCTCATCATACGACATATACATGGTGGACACCCCAAAAGACGGGGACGGCGAAGAAGCAGCGGAGGCAGATTCTTTAAAGAAGCAGCCCAAGCGCCGGCGTCAGCGGCGCCGCTCTAAATCCCGCCACAGCAAGAATGGAGATTCCGGCACAGGAGATAATAATACCCCAGAGAGTGCCGAAGATAATCCCCTCCAGCAAGACTCGGCGCAGGAGGATGCAGAAGCAATCCCTCATGAGAGGGCGGCAGATGAAGAGGTCGAGGATCATAACTATATGCCTCCCTCCGAAGACGAGGCAAGCCTCAACGAGGACGAATTCGTCGTGCCCGAGGATCCCGTCGAACAAGAGCGTTTCAAACGCAGGCTTATCGCCACGGCAAATAGCCTAAAGAAAAAGCTGCAACAGCTTCAAGCTGATCAGGACCTGCTGGCCGATCGATGGACCGAGGTCCTCGCGGCCGAAGAGTATAAACTCGAACGCCCCTCCAAAAGCTACCCAAGACGCAAGTTGCTCCCCCGACTAGAGGAGGAAGCGTACATACCTTCATCACCATCGCACAATACGGCAGACCGACCACCACGTGGTCGCGACAGAGAGGCATCCAGGCCCTCAACCAAAACCGTACCCCAGCATCGCTCCAAAAGTACGAAGCCAAAAGGGAACGCGCCGGACTTGCGGGACATATTGGAGGACAAAGCAAGGCAATCCAGATCCATCTACGGATCATGAGGGCACCCCACGACCCGCGATGAATACCGTCGCGCCGGACACAATAACCCCGGCCGGGCCGAACACAGCAGACAACGCTCTCTCGAGCTGCGTCGTGATATTGCTCAATACAGAGGCGCCGCACACCCACTATGCTTCACTGACAAAGTAATGGATCATCAAATCCCTGAAGGGTTTAAACCCGTAAACATCGAATCCTACGATGGCACAACAGACCCCGCGGTTTGGATCGAAGATTATCTTCTGCACATCCATATGGCCCGCCGCGACGATCTCCATGCCAACAAATATCTCCCACTCAAGCTTAAAGGACCAGCTCGGCATTGGCTCAATAGCTTGCCCACAGAGTCAATTGGGTTTTGGGAAGACCTGGAAGCCGCATTCCTCGACAACTTCCAGGGCACCTATGTGCGGCCACTAGATGCCGATGACCTCAGCCACATAATTCAGCAGCCAGACGAATCGGCCAGACAATTCTGGACACGGTTCTTGACAAAGAAAAACCAAATCGTCGATTGTCCGGATGCAGAGGCCCTTGCAGCCTTCAAACATAACATCCGTGACGAGTGGCTAGCCCGGCACCTGGGACAGGAAAAGCCGAAATCCATGGCAGCCCTCACATCATTAATGACCCGCTTTTGCGCGGGAGAGGATAGCTGGCTAGCTCGCAGCAACAACCTCCGTAAATATTCTGGCAGTCCGGATACCAAGACAACAATGGCAGGTCACGTCGAAGTAAAAATAAACGCCGCATTATCGGCGATGACAAGGAGGATACGGCAGTCAACGCCGAATTCCGAGGCTCTAAACCCGGTCAGCGGAAGAAGCCATTCAAAAGAACCACTGCGGGTCCGTCCAATTTGGACAGAATACTCGACCGCTTATGCCAGATACATGGCACCCTTGAAAAGCCAGCTAATCACACCAATAGAGATTGCTGGGTGTTCAAGCAGGCAAGCAAGTTAATTGCTGAAAACAATGACAAGGGGCTAAACAGCGACGACGAGGAGGAGACCCGATCGCCGAACAATAGAGGACAGAAGGGTTTCCCCCCACAAGTGCGGACGGTGAACATGATTTACGCAACCCATATACCTAAGAGGGAGAGGAAGCGTGCACTAAGGGACGTCTATGCGATGGAGCCAGTCGCCCCGAAGTTCAATCCATGGTCCTCTTTGTCCGATCACTTTCGATCGAAGAGACCATCCGACCAGCATACGCCATGGCGGATTCGCCGCATTGGTTTTAGACCCAATCGTCAATGGATTTCACCTCACGAGAGTCCTGATGAACGGCGGTAGTAGCCTGAACCTGCTTTATCAGGATATAGTGCGCAAGACGGGCATAGACCCATCAAGGATTAAACCTACAAAGACAACCTTTAAAGGTGTCATACCAGGTGTGGAAGCCAACTGTACAGGCTCAGTCACACTGGAAGTGGTCTTCGGATCCCCGGACAATTTCCGGAGCGAGGAGTTAATCTTCGACATAGTCCCGTTTCGCAGCGGCTATCACGCTCTGCTCGGACGAACCGCGTTTGCAAAGTTCAACGCGGTGCCGCATTATGCATACCTCAAGCTCAAGATGCCAGGCCCTCGTGGAGACATCACGGTCAATGGAAATATGGAACGCTCCCTTCGAACGGAGGAACATATAGCGGCTCTCGCGGCAGAAGTACAAAGCAGCCTTTTAAGGCAATTTTCGAGTCCGGCCGTTAAACGGCCGGATACAGCAAAACGCTCTAGAAGCAATACCAACCAAGACCACCTGGCACGATCAGAGCACGCGTAGCAATGCGGCCCTGACCCCCGCCCTCGCATGATTGCAAGAACAACCCTCCGCGTACATCATTACGCCTTGGAGATACCATGGGCGCAGGGGAAGGGGCACGATCACAATGGACCTAGAGTGCGGCTCGACCACACCAGGGGCTCGCAAGTGTGCCCCCCTTTTTTTATTATTATTATCATTTTCCTTCTTTGTATACATAGGACTCCGTTAACCAGAGGCCTTGTCCGGCGGTGAACCTGCCGAACTCATGATGCAACAGCCAGGGAGGAAAGAAGGCTGCGACGAACACTCAGGTGGTCTCAATTACGAACATTAAATTCGACTATATACACCAAGTCCGCAGCTCACCCCTGGAGGGGGACATGTTTAATTAGTCCAAATTCCTTGCTTACAGCACTATTTGTATCAGTCCGCACTCATTGCAGATTTCCTTTAATAAATAATGCAACACCTTTTGACTGCAATTACATTACTTTTTATATATATGTTCATTACATGACATCTCGCACCCATATATTTTGGTACGGCCTAATACATCAGGGGCTTATGTTCCCCGCATTATGGTGTGATAAGTCCGAACACTTTCATAAGTGCGGCACCCGAACTTATAGCATTATATGAATCGGCTCCGAATCATGTGTTGGGTCAATAGTTGGGTTTGCTCGGCTCCCACGTTTTGGTGCCTTACGTTCCGTTCTGTCGGCTAAGGTGGCACTGGGAGAACCACTGCGATTGCGCCCCGGTTGAGCCGGGCGAGCGCCTCAATGGAGAAAGCTAAAATTGACCGGCATGATAAGGCGAGAGACTGGTCGCTGTTCGAGAGGTCTTTTCGGGTCCTTAAAGACTCACGCCGCTTTGACCGAAGTTCCGGACAATGTCCGACGAAGGCGTGGATAGCGCCCCGGATTCGGTCTTCCGAATACCAGGGGCTTCGCCAAAATTTAAAATTATAGGATTCTATGGCTAAGTGAGAGTGTTCAAGCATTATAAGTCCGGTTGCCTTGTTCGTTGCGTTGAGCGCCTCCCTGGATGGACCCAAAAATGGGAACAAGAGTGCTCAAGTTTATCCCGAACACCCTAGCACTCGCGGCTCGGGGGCTGAAGCTAACGACTTGCCATCTCTCAAATTTTATAAACGGCCGCACAGAAGGTAATATTTTAAATTAAAACAAGCGTTGCTTAAGGCGCACATGAACAAAGTTTTCAGCGCACAGGATAACACATAGCGAGTTTACTCAAAAATTACATCTCTGGGGCACTCATCCGCAATATCGCGGGCTCCCTTCAGGACAGTCTTATAATACATTTCGGGCGTGCGATACTCCTTGCCTGGTGGCGGTGGGTCAGTGAGAAGCTTCTCTGCATCCAGCCTGCCCCAATGCACCTTTGTGCGGGCAAGGGCCCGATGAGCACCTTCAATACAGGCGGAGCGCTTGATGACCTCCACCCAGGGGCACGCATCCACCAGCTGCCGCACGAGGCCGAAGTAGCTCCCAGGCATGGCCTGTCCAGGCCACAGCCGGACTATAAGGCCCTTCATGGCCTCCTCAGCTACCTTGTGGAGTTCGACCAGCTACTTCAACTGGTCACTTGGGGGCACCGGATGGCCGGCCTCAGCGTACTGAGACCAGAAGACCTTCTCCGTTGAGCTCCCCTCCTCGCCACGGTAGAATGCGGCGGCATCGGACACACTGCGCGGCAGATCTGCAAACACCCCTGGAGAGCTCCGAATGCGGGTAAGTGTCAGGTAGTTTACATTAACATGCTTGCTATGCATGAAAAATGCCTTACCCGCCGCTATCTTTTTTAAATCTTCAACCTCCTGAAGGGCCTTACGGGCCTCGGCCTTGGCGGACTTGGATCTTTCGAGAGCCGAGGCAAGCTCGGACTCTCGAGTCTTGGAGTCACCCTCCACGCTCCCATGCTTCTCCATGAGAGCCTGGAGCTCTTGCCGCACTTCCGCCACCTGTGCCTCCTGCTTTTCTCGCTCTGCCCGTTCCGCGGCCGCACTGCGCTCGGCTGCGGACACAGCCTCCTTCAGGGCTGCCACCTCGTTCGTGGCCCCTGTAATAATCATATTATCCTTGTTAATTTTATTGCAACCTAAATCCTTTTCTGTAAGGTAACTATTCAAAGTGGTGTTACTCACCTTCTTTGTCCTCGAGCCGCTTCATGGCATGGCCGAGCTCTTGCTCGGACCGCTCGAGATCCTGCTTCAACGCACCGACCTCCGCAGTCAATGCGGCAGAGGTCAGCAGCTCAGCCTGCAAACCCATATTGACATATTTTAAGAAACCCTGCGTATATCTTCTTAGATCCTCAGTCCGGCTTTTCTTTCCGAACACCGAACTGAGCATCAGGGGCTACTGTCTATGCGGTATTACATTACATAATTATAACTTCTTACCTCAAAGCCTGTTAGAAGGCTGCTGCAAGCTTCGGTCAGCCCGCTCTTGGCGAGCTGAACCTTCTGAATCACCGCACTCATGATAGTGTGGTGTTCTTCCATGATGGAAGCGCCTTTGAGCGCCTCCAACAAGTTGTCCGGCGCCTCCGGTTGGACGGAGGCCGCAGGCATCACAGTCTTGCCCCTCTTGCGAAGGGGCCGCCTGCCGGACTCTAGAACCGTTGCAGGTTCCGATGTAGAGTCCGGCGCAATGTCCGGGAGGCTGCCTGGCGGCGCCTTCGGAGCCTCCTCCTGATGGGTCCCTCTCTGGGATCCCACCTCGGCGTCCTCGTCAGCGTGGGGGGTAGAGGCAGTCGGAAGTGAATCCACATCCGACGGGGCCAATGACCCGCTCGATGAAGCGGGGAGATCATCATCGGCGGGACTGCGGACAGTATGCGGCATTAGTAGGAGACTATGTGACACAAAAGAAATTGCATATCAGGGATCCGGATACTTACGATCTCGCTGGAGGCCTGGCCCTTGAAGGCCACTCCTCCTCGCCAACGTCGATGTTGGCAGAGCTGTCCGGGGGAATAGTCCTTCCCCTCTTGGACCCTTCGGCCTCCCCTATCGGGGAAGCGTTCCTCTTCTTCTCTCCCTCCTCTGGGAGAGAGTCTTCTTCCTCCTCCTCGTCTTCGGGGGAGGATTCCGCCTCGTCGTCGGACACCTGATTACGGGAACTCTTTCGAGTCCCCGTGGCCACCTTCTCGGCCTTCTTCTCCAGCACCACGTGCGGTGCCGGAACTAGCAGCCCCATTAGACGGGTGTCCACTGGGTCTTCTGGCATGGGGGCTGGACAGATAAGCTGCTCGGCCTTCTCCATCCATTCCTTCCAAAGGAAAAGAGAGATCGAAACCCTCTTAGAATCAATATATTTACCACAAGTGTCCCGTAAAGGGGTTGAATCACTTACCTCGTCAGTTGGATGCTGCGAGCAAAATCCGCGATCTTCCGTCGCGGATGCGGGGGCTTCGGCGCCCTTAAACAGCACCCTCCAGGCGCCTTCATACGTCGTGTCGAAGAGCCCGCTTAGCGCCCGGTGCTGTTTTGGATTGAACTCCCATAAATTGAATGCCCGTTCTTGGCATGGGAGAATCCGGCGGATGAGCATGACTTGGACCACGTCGACGAGCCTGAGCTGATTGTTCACCAGCTTCTGGATACAGGCTCGGAGTCCCGTTAGCTCCTTCGGATTGCCCCACAACAAGCCCTTATCTTTCCAGGAGGTGAGCTGCGTGGGGATACCAGATCTAAACTCGGGGGCCGCCGCCCATGTGGGCTCGCACGGCTCGGTGATGTAGAACCACCCCGATTGCCACCCCTTGACGGAGTCCACGAAGGCCCCTTCGAGCCAAAGGACGTTGGGCAACTTGCCCAACATGGCGCCTCTGCATTCCGCTTGCGTGCCCTTCACAACCTTCGGCTTGACGTTGAAGGTCTTGAGCCACAGGCCGAAGTGGGGCTGGATGCAGAGGAAGGCCTCGCACACGACGATAAACGCCGAGATGTTGAGAATGAAGTTCGGTGCCAGATCGTGGAAATCCAGGCCATAGTAAAACATGAGCCCCCGGACGAATGGGTGGAGTGGAAAGCCCAGTCTGCGGAGGAAGTGGGGGAGGAAAACAACCCTCTCATGGGGCCCGGGGGCGGGGATGAGCTGCCCCTCGTCGGGCAGCCGATGCGCGATGTCGCTGAAAAGGTATCCGGCGCTGCGCAGCTTGGTGATGTGCTCCTCCTTAACGGTGGAGGCCAACCATTTGCCTCCCGCTCCGGACATGATCGGAGAAGGTCGAGGCGAGATGCGTGAGCTTGGGCGTTGGAGCTTGAGTGTGCGGAGATGGATAAGCAAAGGAGGAAGAAGGCGTAGGTGAGAAGGTAAATCCTTATCCCTTATATATAGGCGGACGGAGACTATGCGTCCCCCACCAGCCTGGTAAAACTCGCTTATCTCCCAAGCGCCACCATCAATGGCGCGGTTGGGTTACCCACGTCCATATTGATGAGAATCCCGAAATAAGGGGAACACGATCTCTGCTTCGACAGGACGTGCCAAGGCAACCGCTTCGCTAAACGTGCTGAGGTGGTATAATAAAAAACGATTCAAATAAAGGCTTGGTAGCGGTGTGATGTCATGCCGCATAATACGTCAGCAGATTGGACCGGTGTACATTTTATTCTCTCTACGGTGGAATGTGGAATTTATTTTGTAGAGCCGGACACTATCCTGGTGTTCATGATCTTCTCTGGATTATTCAAGTGAGGAACCCGCCTTGCAATGCCGAACATTATGCGTGCCGGACTTATCGTCATTGAAGCCTGGTTCAGGGGCTACTGAGGGAGTCCTGGACTAGTGGGTGTCCGGACAGCCGGACTATCATCGTCCGCCGGACTCCAAGACTACGAAGATACAAGATTGAAGACTCCGTCCCGTGTCCGGATGGGACTTTCCTTGGCATGGAAGGCAAGCTTGGCGATCCGGATATGTAGATCTCCTACCATTGTAACTGACTCTGTGTAACCCTAGCCTTCTTCAGTGTCTATATAAACTGGAGGGCTTTAGTCCGTAGGACACAACATACATTACAACAATCATACCATAGGCTAGATTTAGGGTTTAGCCTCCTTGATCTCGTCGTAGATCCACTCTTGTACTACCCATATCATCAATATTAATCAAGCAGGACATAGGGTTTTACCTCCATCGAGAGGGCCCGAACCTGGGTAAAACATCGTGTCCCTTGTCTCCTGTTACCATCCGCCTAGACGCACAGCTCGGGACCCCCTACCCGAGATCCGCCGGTTTTGACACCGACAGTGGGCTTTAGCTCCCTTAATAGGTGACTGCGGAGAATCAATTTACCTTGCGACTCATCAAGTCGCTTGTTGACTAGCGCGATGTCTGCATCTGCTACATCAAGTTGCCGCATTAATTCGGCAACTCCATTAGTCCGGCTAGCCCCCGGACTATCCGCCACCTGCTTAGCAAAGGCGACACTCAATTCCTGTGATTTTGATCCTCGGCACGCTGTCGCTTTCGACAACCTACCGAGTCTCAGGGGCTACTATCTATACAGGGCGCACTTTCATGTGCAAAACTGTCAAAAAGATACGTTGTTTTTACGTACCTCAAACCCCGCCAACAAACTCCTGACGGCATTATGCAATCCGCTTTTGGCGGACGAAATCCTTCCAATCACCATGCTCATCAATGCATGGTGATCTTCTGAGATGGACGCCCTCTCAAGCAGATCCTTCAGCTCCCCCGGCCGAACTCTAGTCGGCGCCGAACTCTTCGGCTCTGCCGAGCTCAGGGATACCCTCCGTGATGACACTTCAGGCTCATCCGCCCTATCCGACGGCGTAGCAAATGGAGGCGTCTCGCTCTCCATCATCTCCGGACGAAGACCCCCCGAAGACGAGCTCATCTGAGAAGGTCGCAGATTCGAACTACAAGGTAAAAATTTCGGTTGTCCTCAGAAGCACAAATAGGGATGTTTTATTATTAATGAACTCCCCTTTTCCTACACACGGCTCGCTGGAGGGCTGATTCTTTAGAGAAGATTGTATGGCCGGGGTCTCCCCGGACGCAGGACCGTCTGGTGAAGATTTCTTCTCCCGCTTAGAGGCTTTGGCCTCCGGGTCTTCGGAGGCGGTCCTCTTCTCCCCCTGGAGGGAGGGATTCTCGATCCCCCCTTCTTTAAGTGCCCCCTTGGGCGAGGTGGTAGCTCCTCTATTTTCCCCTTCGCCTCCTTCTGAAGGCACAACCTCCAACATTCTGACCAGCACGGGCTCCGGTGCGGTCTCTAGGAGGGGAGCCGGACACCTTATCAGCTTTGCTTGTGCTATCCATTCCCGATGAAGGATAACGGGTTAAAAGGTGAATTATAGAAAAGCAAACAAACGGTATGTCCGAACAATGAGCTACTTACTTGAGTATCCGGGTGGTTGCAGCTTAGGCCGGCATCCTCGGTCAATTCCGGACACACCACCTGTGATCCGAAGAACAACTTGTACATCTCCATGGGTGTCGTACCCATGAAGTGTTGGAGAATCCTTGGTCCCTCCGGATTGAACTCCCATAGCTGGAGAGGACGGCGTTTGCAGGGCAGCAGGCGCCTAATGAGCATAACCTGCATCACCACGACCAGATCGATCTCCCTCGCCTGGAGGTCTTGAATCCGGCCCTGCAATAGGGGCACGTCTTTTGACGGCCCCCAATTGAGCCCTTGGTTGACCCACGACATCAACCGTCGTGGAGGTCCCGAGCTGAATGGAGGCAGCGGCTTCTGCCTACTACCCTTCAAAGTGGTGATATAGAACCACTCCCGTTGCCACAAGCCGAGCTCCTCTTGGAAGGAGCCCTCGGGCCACGGGGCATCGGCCCTCCTGCTTATGGCCGCCCCGCCGCACTCTGCCTGGCGCCCCCCGATCATCTTCGGCTCCACACTGAAGGTCTTCAGCCACAGGCCGAAGTGGGGGGTGACGCGGAGGAAGGCTTCGCAGACGACAATAAGCGCGGAAATATGGAGGATGGACTCCGGAGCCAAGTTGTGGAATTCCAACCCATAGTAAAACATGAGCCCTCTCACAAAAGGATCCGTCGGGAAGCCTAAACCCCGACGGAGGTGGGATACAAAGATGACATACTCGCCGGGCTCGGGGTGGGGATGGCCTGCCCTTCGGCGGGCAGCCTGTGCGAAACCTTGTAAGACAGGTACTTGGCCTCACGCAGCTTTAGCATGTCCTCCTCCGCGACGGAGGAGGGCATCCACCGGCCCTGAAGGTTAGAGTCGGACATTGGTGAAGGTCCGAAGCGCTCAAATCTGGGGCTCCGAGTGTTTGGAACTTGGGGCAGGGAGAGGATTCGATGGAAGATTGAAGAGAAGAAACGAGCCTTGGTCCTATTATAAAGAGGGGGAATACCAAGAGCCATCTCCGTGACCGTTCGGGTTACCCACGCCCGTATTGATGAGAATCCCGGAATAAGGGGGAACACGATCTCTGCTTCGACAAGACGTACCAAGGAAACCGCTTTGCTAAACATGCTGAGGTGGTATAATAAAAAACGATTCAAGTAAAGGCTTGGTAGTGGTGTGACGTCGTGCCGCAAAATACGTCAGCAGATTGAACTTGTGCACATTTTATTCTCTCTACGGTGGAATGTGGAATTTATTTTGCAGAGCCGGACACTATCTGGGTGTTCACAATCTTCTATGGATTATTTGGAGGAGGAACCCGCCTTGCAATGCCGAACATTAAGCGGGCCGGACTCATCGTCATTGAAGCCAGATTCAGGGGCTACTGAGGGAGTCCTGGACTAGGGGGTGTCCGAACAGCCGGACTATCATCGTCCGCCGGACTCTAAGACTACGAAGATACAAGATTGAAGACTCCGTCCCGTGTCCGGATGGGACTTTCCTTGGCGTGGAAGGCAAGCTTGGCGATACGGATATGTAGATCTCCTACCATTGTAACCGACTCTGTGTAACCCTAGCCCTCTCCGGTGTCTGTATAAACTGGAGGGCTTTAGTCCGTAGGACACAACATCCATTACAACAATCATACCATAGTCTAGCTTCTAGGGTTTAGCCTCCTTGATCTCGTGGTAGATCCACTCTTGTACTACCCATATCATCAATATTAATAAGCAGGATGTAGGGTTTTACCTCCATCAAGAGGGCCCGAACCTGGGTAAAACATCGTGTCCCTTGTCTCCTGTTACCATCCGCCTAGACGCACAGTTCGGGACCCCCTACCCGAGATACGTCGGTTTTGACACCGATTGGGGGTGTTCGCAAAAATACGCATTTTCACACTTAATCCGACGTCTCGGTCCTGTTAAGGAGGTGGTAGCGTAGCAAACGAGGCAACCGGACTATAATGCTTTATCACTTTCACTTAGCCATTGGAGTTCGAGGGTGGGACTACGATATAGCCCCTGGGGGCACCGCGCTCTCCGAATTCAGGGCGTGTATGTGCCTGACCGGGAAATGGTCCTTCGTCAAAGCGGAGGAATTCTAAACATTCCGATGGTCGATCGAGTGGTTGACCAGTCTCTCGCTGTATCATGACAGTCAGTTTTCGGCTTTCTCTACTGAGGTGCTCGCCCAGCCGAACTGGGGCACAATCGCAGTAGTTCTCCTGGTGCTGCGTTAGCCGATGATACGGAACGTAAGGCAGCAAAACACAGGAGCCGGGCAAACCCAACATTTGACCAAAAACATGATTCGGAGCTGATGCATATAAGGCCTAACTCGAGACGCCGAACACTCCGTAAGGTGTTCGGTCTTTTATAATAACAGGCGAAACAATGCCCTAAGCCCCTTGTGTCCAGGTACGGGCGAGGTCCTCTGACGCGGCCGATGCCAAAACGTCAGTATCCTCTCTGGTTATCATGAAAAGCTAGGGGATTATAGCAACAAGAGACAGTAAAAAAGGTTTACCCAGGGTCTTAATCTGAAAAGAATCCTAGCAACGGGTCCCTACTGCACGTCTGCGCCTGTGTCTCCGTTGTGCCATTATCCTGGACGGGCATGCACGGTGTTCATCTATAAAAAGAGAGGAACTTAGTTTGAAAAGAAATCGTGCGAAAAGTGCATTAAAATATGAATAAATTAATAAAGCTGAGCCTATATTAGCCCATTGTTGCTTATATGCGCAGCCCCTTGTGAAGAAGTGTGCGGCTGGGGAGCCCCTAGCTTATTTATGCCGGACTCGTCTAGCCGTGTCCGGGGTCTTTGAATGACCCTCTTAATGAAATGATGCCACGTGGACCGGGCATTTTAAGTGTAAGAGACGCGTAATGTGGTATGGCGTTAAAGCGAACAAAAGCTTCACGTCCCAACAGTGCTTGATAGCTACTTTTGAATGGGGCGACATGGAAGATTAGCTTTTCGCGTCGGAAGTTGTCCGGTGACCCGAACACAACTTCTAGTAATAAGGAGCCTGTGCACTTGGCGTAAGAGCCTGGCGTCACTCCTTTAAAGGAAGTGCGGCTATGTCGAATTTTAGTAAGGTCTATCCCCAACTTGCGGATTGTGTTTGGATATAGCAGGTTTAAATCGCTGCCGCCGTCCATCAGGACTTGTGTAAATTGTAGTCCGTCGATTATAGGATCCAATATCAGAGCAGTCCATCCTGCATTTCGAACACCTCTGGAATAATCCAGGTGGTCAAAAGTGATTTGTTTTGACGTCCAATCTCGATGTTCCGCTGGGGTGGACCGTGCGAGACACATCTTAGCGGGTGTTGCATTGTTTTTCCGTATTATCACATGAAGTGAGTTTACTGCTTTGACTTCTTGTGGGAAAGTCTTTTGTTTTCCGGTGCCCTGCTGGTGGGGTTCGTCATCGTCCTCGCTTGGTGTGTCAAGCCCCTTGTGTTCGGCGTTGAGTCGGCCGGACTGTTTGAAAACTCAACAATCTCGGTGGGTGTGGTTTGCAGGCCTTCCGGAGGTACTGTGGATTTGACATATCCGATCCAAAATCTTGTTTAAGTTGGATAGCTCATCACTGTTGTCCTTAAGAGGCAGTGTTTTGTTGCTTGGCTGCGAGCTTTTGAATCCGGCATTGACCGCCGTATTCTTTGGGCTTTTTTCTTTATTCCGGCATTGATCCTTTCTGTGTGGTGATTTTCTATTTCCATCTCTAATCTCGGATGTACTCGGGTCGCTGGTGCTGCATCTTGCTAGCCAGCTGTCCTCCCCCGCGCAAAATCGGGTCATGAGGCTTGTTAGCGCGGCCATTGTCCTCGGCTTCTCTTGGCCGAGGTGTCTGGCGAGCCATTCGTCACGGACGTTGTGTTTAAAAGCTGCTAAGGCTTCCGCGTCCGGACAGTCGACTATTTGGTTCTTTTTGGTAAGGAACCTGTTCTAGAATTTGCGCGCTGACTCTCCGGGCTGTTGAGTTATATGACTTAGATCGTCTGCATCCAGAGGGCGGACATAAGTCCCTTGAAAATTTTCTCTAAACGCGTCCTCGAGCTCTTCCCAACTTCCAACAGTGTTTTCTGGGAGGCTTTTGAGCCAATGCCGAGCTGGCCCTTTGAGCTTGAGGGGTAGATATTTTATGGCGTGGAGATCATCTCCTCTGGCCATGTGTATGTGTAGTATGTAATCCTCTATCCAGACTCCAGGGTCTGTTGTTCCGTCGTATGCCTCTATGTTTATGGGTTTGAACCCTGCCGAAAATTCATGATCTAGCACGTCATCGGTGAAACATAGTGGGTGTGCGGCGCCCCTGTATCTGGGTGTGCCGCTGTCTTCGAACACTTGGCGTGTTGTGTTGCTTCCTGGGGCCCTCTTTTTTGGTCCGTAAACGGACCTGGCTGGGCCATCTGTTTTCCCAGGGTGATGAGTCGGCTTGAGTGCGGCGCCGCTTGTCGCTTTTGGCCTGTCATCTGGTCGTCTATCCAGCCAGGCGGCTTCTTTAATTTTTGACTGTGGTGGCTCTATGGCTTCCTCGTCAAATTCTGGCAGCAGCTTGCGCCTCGGGTAGCTCTTTGATTGATGGTCATTGCCATATTTGTCTGCGGTCTTGATTACTTTGCTCCACCTCATTCTGAGTATGTCTTCCGCTGTTTTGAGCTTCCGTTTTTCCTTCTTTAAGCTTCTTGTGGTGGCGACGAGTCTTTCGTGAAGGTTCTTATTCTTTGGTCGTGTGTCCGGCGTGAGGTCGTCCGGACTGTTGGTTTCGCCGGGAATGGATTGATTATCTGATTTGTCCTGTTCGGACGGTTGCTTGGTTGCATGTTCGTCATCCACTGGTTTGCCCTGCTCTATCGCTGGGTCATTAGGAATGCTGTTTTTGCCGAGGCGGGGCTTAGGGCGGCGCTTGCGTCGCCGTTTTGGTTGTTTATCGGCGGGATTATCCTTTGCCGCGCCCCGTTGTTCCTCGTCATCGCTTCCTTTTGGGGTATCCACCATATATACGTCATGTGTTGGGGTGGTATTCCAGTGCCCTGTAGGAGCTGGTTCTTGATTGTCTCCGGCATCGTCGTCCATACCGCCGATGTCCTCGGAGTCGTAGTCTAGCATGTCGGTTAAATCATCGACAGTGGCTACAAAGTGGGTGGCGGGTGGGGCTTAAATTTCTTCGTCGTCCGCATCCCAACCATCCTGGCCGTAATCCGGCCAGGGCTCTCCGGATAGCGAGAGATGCTTTAGTGAGTTTAGGATGTCGCCAAAGGGTGAGTGTTGAAAGATGTCTGCGGCGGTGAACTCCATGATCGGCGCCCAATCAGATTCGATTGGCAGGGGCGCGGGAGGTTCGGAGTCCGGTAGGGAGTCCGGCACCTCGGAGTCGCGAGCTTTGTAAGGGACGAGATTAGTGTTCGGCTCCATCACCATGGAAGTTGCAGCCCCCGAGGCGGTGTCTAGCCACCGGTCCTCGATCTGCGCGATCGGCTCCAGACTAATGGCCGTAGCGGATTCATGTGCGGCCTCCAAGATACTGTCCGGCGGCAGAGTTAGATCATGCCCATCGTGACAGTGCGGCATGCTCGGCTGCGGCTCGAGTCCGTCGAAGATCAAGTCCCCGCGGACGTCGGATGTGAAGTTTAGGTTTCCGAACCTGACCTGATGGCCAGGGGCGTAGCTTTCGATCTGCTCCAGATGGCCAAGTGAATTGGCCCGCAGTGCGAAGCCACCGAATACGAAGATCTGTCCGAGGAGAAAAGTCTCACCCTGGACGGCGTTGTTGTTGATTGGAGGAGCCATCAAGCCTATCGGTAACGACGCAGAGGAACTCTCAATGAAAGCACCAATGTCGGTGTCAAAACCGGCGGATCTCGGGTAGGGGGTGCTGAACTGTGCATCTAGGCGGATGGTAACAGGAGACAAGGGACACGATGTTTTACCCAGGTTCAGGCCCTCTTGATGGAGGTAAAACCCTACGTCCTGCTTGATTAATATTGATGATGTATATTACAAGAGTGGATCTACCACGAGATCAAGGAGGCTAAACCCTAGAAGCTAGCCTATGGTATGATTGTTGTAATGGAAGTTGTGTCCTGCGGACTAAAGCCCTCCGGTTTATATAGACACCGGAGAGGGCTAGGGTTACACAGAGTCGGTTACAATGGTAGGAGATCTACATATCCGTATTACCAAGCTTGCCTTCCACGCCAAGGAAAGTCCCATCCGGACACGGGGCGAAGTCTTCAATCTTGTATCTTCATAGTCTTGGAGTCCGGCGGACGATGATAGTCCGGCTGTCCGGACACCCCCTAGTCCAGGACTCCCTCATTGGGGATTCTATGTTTCAAGACGATGATATTTTTAGTCCCCCAAGTTTTGATGAGAATATTTATTATGATGAAAGCATGCCTCCTATCTATGATGATTATATTGATGAAAGTGGGTTTGGAGAGGTCATGACTTTATTTAATGATGAATCCACTATTTTGGAAGAGGTTCCAATTGATTATGAGAATAAAGTTCCTATCTATGTTTATTATTGTGATGACATTTATGCTATAAAGAACAATGATAACCATGAAACTGCTCATCTTGATTTTAATCTTCAATTGGATTATGCCCCACATGATAGTCATTTTGTTGAGTTTGCTCCCACTACTATTCATGAGAAGAAGTTTGCTTATGTGGAGAGTAATAAAATTTCTATCCTTGTCGATCATGAAAAGAATGCTTTATGTGATAGTTATATTGTTGAATTCATTCATGATGCTACTGAAAATTATTATGAGGGAGGAATATATGCTTGTAGGAACGGCAATAATATCATGTTTCCTCTCTACGTGCTTAAAATCTTGAAGTTTTGCTTGTTTTCCTTTCCTGTGCTAGTTGATCCTTGTTCCCATAAGTTGTTTGCTCACAAAATCCCTATGCATAGGAAGTGGGTTAGACTTAAATGTGCTAGTCAAATGCTTCATGATGCTCTCGTTATGTTTCAATTCTTATGTTTTATGTGAGCATCATTGTAATCATCATGCCTAGCTAAAAAGGCATTAAAGAACAGCGCTTATTGGGAGACAACCCAACATTTACCCCTACTGTTTTTGTGTGTTCACATGGTTATGCTACTGTAGTAATCATTTTTTATAGCTTTTGTTTCAATAAAGTGCCAAGTAAGACCTTTAGGATAGCTTACGGTGATAGTTGTGTTGATCCTGCTGAAAATAAGAAACTTTTGGGCTCAGTAAATTAGTTCTTATAATTCACACAAACGTGATTTTGATCAGATTCTTTTTTCTCTGGATTGGCACACAAATTTCGCAGGTTTTTAATTTTGTAGGATTTTTGGAGTTACAGAAGTATTCTAGAGTTACAGATTACTACAGACTGTTCTATTTTTGAAAGATTCTGTTTTCTATGTCTTGTTTGCTTATTTTGATGAATCTATGAGTAGTATCGGAGGGTATGAACCATAGAGAAGTTGGAATACAGTAGATATTACACCAATATGAATTTAGCATGAGTTCACAACAGTAACTCAGTGGTGGTTTTATTTTCTTATACTAATGGAGCTTAGGAGTTTTCCGTTGAGTTTTGTTGTGAAGTTTTCAAGTTTTGGGTAAAGATTTGATCGACTATGGAATAAATAATGGCAAGAGCCTAAGATTGGGGATGCCAAAGGCACCCCAAGGTAATATTCAAGGACAACCAAGAGCCTAAGCTTGGGGATGCCCCGTAAGGCATCCTCTCTTTCGTCTTCATTTATCGGTAACTTTACTTGGAGCTATATTTTTATTCACCACATGATAAGTAAGAGTGTCGAACCCAACGAGGAGCTAAAGGTAGAACAAATACTCTCTCAAGTCCTATCGGCGACTAATACGACTCTACGCACGCTTGACGTTCGCTTTACCTAGAACAAGTATGAAACTAGAAGTAATTTGTAGGTATTGTTGGATAGGTTTGCAAAATAATAAAGAGCACGTAAATATAAACTAGTGGCTGTTTAGATAAAGATGCAATAAAGTAAATATAACAAGTGTGGAAAAGTGGTGGTGGGAGTTGTGAAATTGTCCCTAAGCAACTGACTATGGTACTAGACCGGTAATCACTATTGCAATTCTATTTGAGGGAGAGGCATAAGCTAACATACTTTCTCTTCTTGGATCATATGCACTTATGATTGGAACTCTAGCAAGCATCCGCAACTACTAAAGATCATTAATGTAAAACCAAACAATAGCATTAAAGTATCAAGTCCCCTTTATCCCATACGCAAACAACCTACTTACTCGGGTCTGTGCTTCTGTCACTCACGCCACCCACCATTAGCAAATCATGAACATATTGCAAACCTTACAACGGGAAACCCGCACGCTTACGCGACACAAAGGGCACAATAGGACAACACCAATAATAAAACATGCAACTCAAACCAATCATAGCAATTCATCAATCACCAATAGGACAACGAAAATCTACTCAGACATGATAGGATGGCAACACATCATTGGATAATAATATGAAGCATAAAGCACCATGTTCAAGTAGAAGGTACAGCAGGTTGCAGGAGAGTGGACTGCTGGATATAGATGGGGGAAGATGATGGAGATGTTGGTGAAGATGATGGAGGTGTTGGTGAAGATCGCGGTGATGATGATGGCCCCCGGCAGCGCTCCGGCGCCACCGGAAGCAAGGGGGAGAGGGCCCCCCTTCTTCTTCTTCTTCCTTGACCTCCTCCCTAGATAGGAGAAGGGTTTCCCCTCTGGTCCTTGGCTCCCATGGTGTGGGAGGGGCGAGAGCCCCTCAGAGATTGGATCTATCTCTTTGTCTCTCTCTGTTTCTGCGTTCCTAGATTCTACCCCTTCACCGTTTCATTTATATCCGGAGATCCGTAACTTTGATTGGGTGAATCTTTCGTCCAGATCTTCCTCATAAAATTAGCTTTCTTGCGGCAAAAGAAGAGCGTCAACCGCCTTACGGGTGGCCCACAAGAGTGCCAGGCACGCCCATGGGGGAGGGCGCCCCCCCTGTCTTGTGGCCACCTCGGACACTGTTTCCGTTGATTCGTCCTCCGGAAAATCCCAAATATTCCAAAATAATTCTCCATCCGTTTTTTATCCCGTTTGGATTCTGTTTGATATTGGGTTTCTGCCAAACATAAAACGTGCAACAAATAGGAACTAGCACTGGGCACTGGATCAATATGTTAGTCCCAAAAATAGTATAAGAAGGTGCCAAAAGTATATGAAAGTTGAAGAATATTGGCATGGAACAATCAAAAATTATAGATACGACGGAGACGTATCAGCATCCTCAAGCTTAATTCCTGCTCGTTCTCGAGTACGTAAATGATAAAAAAGATAATTTTTGATGTGGAATGCTACATAGCATTATCTTGATCATATGTCTAATCATGGCATGAATATTAAGATACGAGTGATTCAAAGCAATAGTCTATCATTTGACATAAAGACAAGAATACTTAGGGCATCCCAACAACAATCATGTCTTTCAAAATATCAATGCTTCTAGAACGTTATCCCTACAAAATCATATAGTCTTGTATGCTCCCTTTTCTTAACACAAGGTACCCCTCATGCCTATCCCGGTGTCAGCCAAGAAATTGTTTCATACTTTAGTATTCTCAAACTTTTTCAACCTTCACGCAATACATGAGTGTGAGCCATGGATATAGCACTATGGGTGGAATAGAATATGATGGTGGAGGTTATGTGGAGAAGACAAAAGGAGAGATAGTCTCACATCGACGCGGCTAATAAATGGGCTATGGAGATGCCCATCAATTGATGTCAATGCGAGGAGTAGGGATTGCCATGCAATAGATGCACTACAGCTATAAGTGTATGAAAGCTCAAACTGAAACTAAGTGGGTGTGCATCCAGCTTGCTTGCTCATGAAGACCTAGGGCATTTGAGGAAGCCCATCTTTGGAATATACAAGCCAAGTTCTATAATGAAAATTCACACTTAGTATATGAAAGTGATAACATAGGAGACTCTCTATATGAAGAACATGGTGCCATTCTGAAGCACAAGTGTGGTAAAAGGATAGTAACATTGCCCCTTTTCTTTTTCTTTTCTTTCTTTCTTTTTCTTTTTTTGGGTGGTCTTCTTTGGACCCCTTTTTTTATTTAGGCTTCTTTGGCCTTTCCTTTTTTTTCTTTTTTTATGGGGCAATGCTCTATAATGATGATCATCACACTTTTATTTACTTACAACTCAATATTACAACTCGATACTAGAACAAAGATATGACTCTATATGAATGCTTCCGATGGTGTACCGGGATGCGCAATGATCTAGCATAGCAACGGCGTCAAAAAATGGACAATCCACGAAAACATCATGCTAGCTATCTTACGATCATGCAAAGCAATATGACAATGAATGCTCAAGTCATGTATATGATGATGATGGAAGTTGCATGGCAATATATCTCAGAATGGCTATGGAAATGCCATGATAGGTAGGTATGGTGGCTGTTTTGAGGAAGATATAAGGAGGATTATGTGTGATAGAACGTATGGTATCACGGGGTTTGGATGCACCGGCGAAGTTTGCACCAACTCTCGAGGTGAGAAAGGGCAATGCATGGTACCGAAGAGGCTAGCAATGATGGAAGGGTGAGAGTGCGTATAATCCATGCACTCAACATTAGTCATAAAGAACTCACATACTTATTGCAAAAATTTATTACCCCTTGAAACAAAGAACTACACGCATACTCCTAGGTGGGAGGTTGGTAGGAGTTAACCATCGCGCGCCCCGGCCTTCACGCAAAGATAAACAATCAAAATACAATGCGTGCCAATTTGGTTACATAGTTAGTAGACCATACGTGCATGCTTCGGGAATCACAAACCTTTACACCAACATCCTTACTGAACACAACCATCTACTAGTACCTCCCACATATTTATCATCTCTATATCGCAAAACTATTGCAAGGAATCAAACATATGATATTCAGTGATCCACAAGTTTATGTAGGATTTTATGACTAACCATGTGAATGACCAATTCTTGTCATCTCTCTAAATAGATCTAAGTGAAGCAAGAGAGTTTAGTTCTTTCTACAAAAGATATGCCCACGCTCTAACAAATATAAGTGAAGCAAAAGAGCATTCTACAAATGGCGGTTTTCTATGTAAAGAGAAACAGGCAATCCAAACTTCAAATGATATAAGTGAAGCACATGAAGCATTCTATAAAGCCATACTCAAAAGATTTAAGTAAAGTGCAATGAGAATTCTATAAATCAACCAAGGACT
The DNA here is from genome assembly GCA_963921465.1 of Triticum timopheevii. Classification (NCBI taxonomy): domain Eukaryota; kingdom Viridiplantae; phylum Streptophyta; class Magnoliopsida; order Poales; family Poaceae; genus Triticum; species Triticum timopheevii. The sequence continues at coordinate 380,058,862 of OY997272.1, read as the reverse complement.
ATCTCATATCAGCATGGTGCATAAAAGAAAAATGAAACTAAATGCAAAAGACGCTCCAAGACTTGCACATATCGCATGAACGAAACGAATCCGAAAACATACCGATACTTGTTGAAGAAAGAGGGGATGCCTTCCGGGGCATCCCCAAGCTTAGACGGTTGAGTCTCCTTGAATATTTACTTGGGGTGCCTTGGGAATCCCCAATCTTGAGCTCTTGCCTCTCTTCCTTTTCCTCATATCGAGACATCCTCGATTAGACACTTCTTCCACACAAAACTTCAACAGAAAACTCGGTAAGATCCGTTAGTATAATAAAGCAAATCACCACTCTAAGTACTGTTGCAAACCAATTCATATTTTTTTTGCATTGTGTCTACTGTAGCATAACTTTTTCATGGCTTAATCCACAGATATAAATTGATAGATTCATCAAAACAAGAAAACTATGCATCAAAAACAGAATCTGTCAAAAACAGAACAGTCTGTAGCAATCTAAACATTCACCATACTTATATTACCCCAAGAATTATACCAAAATTAGGAAAAATAAACAAGTTGTATAGAAAGACAGTTCAAAAGGAATCAGAACCAATTGACATTCCAGTAAAAAAATGTAAAATCGCGCACTACAGCCAAAGTTTCTGTCCTGCACTGTACAAACCAACAAGCATTGTAAACATCCTAAAGGCAAACCTTAGCACATTATTTTTATAATACAATGGAATTATAAAAGGGGATAGTTATTTTTGTTGAAAAGTCTCTGTAATCAAGATTCACAAAGTTTCCGTGAGCATGAACAAATTTCAAGGCTAGCTCCCACTTCAACAATGCTTGTCTTTCTCACTTTCACTTTCCTTTTTGAAAAGTTTTTAGGTTCCCCTCTTTATTTTTTTTGTTTTTAAACTATATAAAAGCATTCAACAGAAATAAATGACTCTCTAAAACTTCCGGATTGTCTCCCTAGCAGCAATTTCTTTAAAGCCATTAAGCTAGGCATTTAGTGCTCAAGTAATGAATCCACCCGGATCCCAAGGTATATCATAGCCAATTTTAATTAACAATGATTTGTAATTTAGTAGTGAGCACAAAGTAACATATATCATGCAACAATGAAGTCTAACTCTCTTCCTATGCATCGGCATGTCATAAAAGAACAATTCATGCACACATAGTAAAGGCCAATGCATAGTATAAGCAATTTCTTGCAATTCTATCATATTGGAAACATAAAGAGGCGGAGATATAGTTCCTCTCTCATAATAATTGCAAGTAGGAGCAGCAAGCACATGCATATTACATTCATCAAAATCATCATGTGCAATGGTAAAAGGCAACCCACCAATATAATCTTTAATAAGCGCAAACTTCTCCGATATAGTGTAGTCGGGAGAATTCAAATAGATAATAGGACTATCATGCGTGGGTGCAATAGCAACAATTTCATGTTTAACATAAGGAACTATAGCAAGTTCATCTCCATAGGCATAATTCATATTGGCATCTTGGCCACAAGCATAGCAAGTATCGTCAAAAAGGGATATTTCAAGAGAATCAACGGGATCATAACAATCATCATAGCAATCATCCTTCGGTAAGCACGAAGGGGAATTAAACAATGTATGAGTTGAAGAGTTACTCTCATTATAAGGTGGGAACGGGTGATCAATCCGCTATTCCTCCTTTTGTTCTTCGCTCTCCTCATCATCTTTTTCATCCAATGAGCTCGCAGTTTCATCAATTTTTTTCTTCCATAGCTTCCTGCAAAATAATAGTCTCTTCTTGGACAATGGAGACTTTCTCAATAAATGCATCAATATTGTAATTATATTCATAATTGTCATAGCAATATTTCAATATAGCAAACTTTTCAGGCCTATGAACATCATCATCAAAGGCTTCATACTTTTCAAACAAAGATTCAGTTTCATAAGCAGCCTTAAAAGCAACAAATTCTTCAATTTGTTCAACATCATAGTAATCATATATACCATTAGCATAAGAAGCTAAGGTTTCATTATCATTAAATTTGCATGAAAAGGGAAGGTATGGAGCCTTCACCCTAGAGCAACAAGTAATATCATATCACAAGCATAGATCCCGGGCATACCAATGCAACATATTAATTTGATCCCATAATAGTTCCCCTTTTTGTGTCAAGCGACAATCCCTAAAGTATTCACGTTGATCCAACATGTCTCCCATAACAAAGTTGAATGGGGTTTTCTCAGGATTATTAAAGTAGTACATAATTTCTTTCACATAACGAGCATCGAGGGTTTTAGGAGGTTCCCCATCTCTATGAGTAGCATCTACACCTAATTTTTTTGGTATTTCGTGTTCCATATCCATAATTAAAGATAGAGAATAACTTAGAATAGCAAATAAAAATTACTTAGTGATAAAGCAAACAAGCACACACGAGAATATTCACCCCACGCTATGACTCCCCGGCAACGGCGCCAGAAAAAGGTCTTGATAACCCACAAGTTTACGGGATAGTTGTAGCCTCTTTTAGATAAGTAAGAGTGTCGAACCCAAAGAGGAGCTAAAGGTAGAACAAATACTCTCTCAAGTCCTATCGGCCACTGATATGACTCTACGCACGCTTGACGTTCGCTTTACCTAGAACAAGTATGAAACTAGAAGTACTTTGTAGGTGTTGTTGGATAGGTCTGCAAAATAATAAAGAGCACGTAAATATAAACTAGGGGATGTTTATATAAAGATGCAATAAAGTAAATATAATGAGTGTGGAAAAGTGGTGGTAGGAGTTGTGAAATTGTCCCTAAGCAATTGACTATGTTACTAGACCGGTAATCACTATTGCAATTCTATTCGAGGGAGAGGCATAAGCTAACATACTTTCTCTTCTTGGATCATATGCACTTATGATTGGAACTTTAGCAAGCATCCGCAACTACTAAAGATCATTAAGGTAAAACCTAACCATAGCATTAAAGTATCAAGTCCCCTTTATCCCATACGCAAACAACTTACTTACTCGGGTCTATGCTTCTGTCACTCATGCCACCCACCATAAGCAAATCATGAACATATTGCAAACCATACAGCGGGAATCCCTCACACTTGCGCGACACGGAGGGCACAATAGGATAGCACTAGTAATAAAACATGCAACTCAAACCAATCATAGCAATTCATCAATCACCGATAGGACAACGAAAATATACTCAGACATCATAGGATCGCAACACATCATTGGATAATAATATGAAGCACAAAGCACCATGTTCAAGTAGAGGGTACAACGGGTTGTGGGAGAGTGGACCTCTGGATATAGATGGATGAAGGTGATGGAGATGTTGGTGAAGATGATGGAGGTGTTGGTGAAGATCGCAGTGATGATGATGGCCCCCGGTAGCACTCCGGCGCCACCGGAAGCAAGGGGGAGAGGGCCCCCTTCTTCTTCTTCTTCCTTGACCTCCTACCTTATATGGGAGAAGGGTTTCCCCTCTGGTCCTTGGCTCCCATGGCGTGGGAGGGGCGAGAACCCCTCCGAGATTGGATCTATCTCTCTGTCTCTCTGTTTCTGTGTTCCCAGATTCTACCCCTTCACCATTTCTTTTATATCCGGAGATCCATAACTCTGATTGGGATGAATCTTTCGCCCAGATCTTTTTCATAAAATTAGCTTTCTTGCGGCAAAAGAAGAGCGTCAACTGCCTTACCTGTGGCCCACAAGAGTGCCAGGAGCGCCCAGGGGGGAGGGTGCGCCCCCTGTCTCGTGGCCACCTCGGACACTGTTTCGCGTTGATTCTTCCTCCAGAAAATCCCAAACATTCCATAATAATTCTCCGTCCGTTTATCCCGTTTGGATTCCGTTTGATATTGGGTTTCTGCGAAACATAAAACATGCAACAAAGAGGAACTGGCACTGGGCACTGGATCAATATGTTAGTCCAAAAAATAGTATAAAAAGTTTCTTCCATGGGCACTGGACACTATTTAGAATCCTTTGCTAGCCAAAATATCTGTACTAAGCGGGAATACTGCTTGTGCATCCAAATTCCTTGAACCAAGTTTCTTCCATGAGTGTCCACCATATCTACCTATATGCGGTATTTACCTGCCGTTCCAAGTAAATTTGCATGTGCCAAACTCTAAACCTTCAAATAATAATCTGTTTTGTATGCCTGAATCGCTCATGTAGTGACTAGGGGTTGTCAGTATATTCCATGCTAGGTGGGTTATTCTCACTATTAGTGGACTCCGCTCGTCATTCACGAGAAAATGGCTGGTAAATGGGATGCCCAGTCCTATGACCAAAAGATCAAAAACAAAATCGCAAATAATTTAAACAAAACTCCACCAGGACTGTTGATAGTTGGACGGCACCCATTATTTCGGACAAGCCGCGGAGTGTGATTTTTGGTGGGGGGGGGGGGAGTAAAATCTTTACCTTTCTGTTTGGGAACCGCCTATAATGTATCTAGTATGGAAGATATTGGGAACTCTTGGTTGTTATGTTAACAATGAAAGCATACCTCTCAAAATATTTTCATGTTTTTTTTAAAAGCTTCGAGCTCTGGCACCTCTGCAAATCCCTGCTTCCCTCTACGAAGGGCCTATCTTTTACTTTTATGCAAGTGTTAGTAGTATTCCATCTCATTCCAACCTACTCTTTAGTTGTCAAGCATCATGTGATGGAAGATCCAAGCATATATGGCCATTCAAATATATTTGATCATGAATTATTACTGTTGATAATTATCTATATGATAAACAAGTTTGGAGGCGAAACATTAAGCCCCTATCTTTCTCTGTGTTCGATGGATGCTATTTGTTCTAAAAATATGCTTCGAGTGGTAGCAATCATGGAAGACTATATGATAGTCGAGTATGTGGGATTTTCTAAATCAAAGCTCTTACATAGATCCTTCCTGAAAATAAGATGAATTGCAATTGTTTGATGGCTGAGAATGTACTTTGTTAGTTTTCAAGAAAGTTTATGGTATATGCTTTAACACGTGAATAGCTTGTTACTTGATCATGAGAAGTTTTATGAGATGAGCCACTGTTATGAAATATAATGATGCTAGAAAAGGTGATTCAAATTATCATTGATCAAACTTGTGCACCTGCTAGCATTCACACTTCATAAATTATTTCTTTTATCATTTACCTACTCGAGGACGAGCAGGAATTAAGCTTGGGGATGCTGATACGTCTCCAACGTATCTATAATTTATGAAGTATTCATGCTATTATTTTATCCATCTTGGATGTTTTATATGCATTTATATGTTATTTTATATGATTTTTGGGACTAACCTATTAACCTAGAGCCCCGTGCTAGTTTCTGTTTCTTCCTTGTTTTTGAGTTTTGCAGAAAAGGAATACCAAACAGAATCCAGTTGACATGCCAATTTTTGACGATATATTATGGACCAAAAGAAGCCCCTGGAGTAAAAGAGTTGGGCCAGAAGAGTCCTGAGCCGTCCACGAGGGTGGAGGGCGCGCACTACCCCCTGAGCGCGCCCCTGCCTCGTGGATGACTCAGATACCCCCCCTGACGTGAAACCGATGCCAATAATTCCTATAAATACAGAAAACCCTAGAAAGAAACCTATATCGGGAGTACCGATGCCGCAAGCCTCTGTAGCCACCAAAATCCAATCGGGACCCTGTTCTAGCACCCTGCCGGAGGGGGATCCATCACCGTTGGCCATCTTCGTCATGCCGGCGCTCTCCATGATGAGGAGGGAGTAGTTCACCCTCGGGGCTGAGGGTATGTACCAGTAGCTATGTGTTTCATCTCTCTCTCTCTCTCTCTCTCGTGTTCTTGATATGGCACGATCTTGATGTATCGCGAGCTTTGCTATTATAGTTGGATCTTATGATATTTCTCTCCCTCTACTCTCTTGTAATGGATTGAGTTTTCCCTTTGAAGTTATCTTATCGGATTGAGTCTTTAAGGATATGATAACACTTGATGTATGTCTTGCATGTGCTTATCTATGGTGACAATGGGATATTCACGTGATCTACTTGATGTATGTCTTGGTGATCAACTTGCGTGTTCAATGACCTTGTGAACTTATGCATAGGGGTTGGCACACGTTTTTGTCTTGACTCTCCAGTAGAAACTTTGGGGCACTCTTTGAAGTTCTTTGTGTTGGTTGAATAGATGAATCTGAGATTGTGTGATGCATATCGTATAATCATATCCATGAAAAAATGAGGTGACACTGGAGTATCTAGGTGACATTAGGGTTTTGGTTGATTTGTGCCTTAAGGTGTTACTCTAGTACAAACTCTAGGATAGATCAAACAAAAAGAATAGCTTCGTGTTATTTTACTACGGACTCTTGAATAGACCGATCAGAAAGGATAACTTTGAGGTGGTTTCGTACCCTACAATAATCTCTTCATTTTTTCTCCGCTATTAGTGACTTTGGAGTGACTCTTTGTTGCATGTTGAGGGATTGTTATATGATCTAGTTATGTTATTATTGTTGAGAGAACTTGAACTAGTGAAAGTATGAGCCCTAGGCCTTGTTTCCTAGCATGGCAATACCATTTACGCTCACTTCTACCACTTGCTACCTTGCTGTTTTTATATTTTGAGATTACAAAAACCTATATCTACCATCCATATTGCACTTGTATCACCATCTCTTCACCGAACTAGTGCACCTATACAATTCACCATTGTATTGGGTGTGTTGGGGACACAAGAGACTCTTTGTTATTTGGTTGTAGGCTTGATTGAGAGAGACCATCTTCATCCTACGCCTCCCACGGATTGATAAACCTTAGATCATCCACTTGAGGGAAATTTTCTACTGTCCTACAAACCTCTGCACTTGGAGGCCCAACAACATCTTCAAGGAGAAGGTTCATAGTAGACATTAGGTGGCAACTAGCTCTGTCGGACCAAGCCAGGTTGGTGAAGCACCGAGCGGCCTCGCTCGTATTCGGAGGGCTCGGTGGGCTACCCAGCCGGGTAGTATGCCGGAGAACGCCTCCTTGGAAGCCATTGGAAGAGTGGAGAAAATGGTGAAGGAGGAGATGGGAGAGCGGCGGAGGGGTGCGATTCTTGCCCGCTATCTGTCTGGCCTCGTTTAAATAAAGGGCGGACAGTAGGAGCTTGGCCGGCGTATGGACTCATTTAAAATGAGGGCGGATAGGAGGAGCTCAGCCGGCATTGCGTTTAATTCCGACCCGCTTGTCAGTGTCAAAACCGGCGGATCTCGGGTAGGGGGTCCCGATCTGTGCGTCTAAGGCTAATGGTAACAGGAGGCAAGGGACACAATGTTTACCCAGGCCCTCTGGATGGAGGTAAAACCCAACTTCCTGCTTGATTGATATTGATGATATGAGTAGTAAAAGAGTTGATCTACCGCGAGATCATAGAGGCTAAAGCCTAGAAGCTAGCCTATGATGATTATGATTATGATCCTGTCTCTAAGGACTAAACTCTCTGGTTTACATAGACATCGGGGAGGGCTAGGGTTTACATGGACTCGGTTACAAAGAATGAAATATAATATCCAGATCGCCAAGCTTGTCTTCCACGCAAAGGAGAGTCCCATCCGCACACGGGACGGAGTCTTGAGTCTTGTATCTTCATGCTCCAATAGTCCGGACAAAGTATATAGTCCAGCTGTCCGGATACCCCCTAATCTAGGACTCCCTTAGTAGCCCCCGAACTAGGATTCAATGAAGATGAGTCTGGCGCACAGTTTGTCTTCGGCATTGCAAGGCGGGTTCCATCTCCGAATACTCCAAAGTACCTGTCGCAACGAGCTGTGTCCGGCTGCCCATCAATGTTGTACTCCTCGGTTTCTGTGCTTCAATAATGACCATTGCCACGTGTCAAGCGAATGCGAGGAGTCGAGGCATTTTTGCATTTGCCACCCCCGGTCCGGCAGGCAAAACCGTCTATTTGAAGGGACGGGGATTCTCAGATCCATACCTCACCCTCTTCCCTCGAGCAAGCATCCAACAGAGCGCTCCAGAAAAAAACATTTCAACATGGCCGGTCGCCGTAGCTCTTCTTCTCGTTCCCCTCGCTCCAAGCCAGGCGACTGGGAAGAGAGTTTAGTTCCTCAAAGACACTTAATAGAGCTACAGACCCAAGGGTTTCTTCCACCAGCGTTCATGGTCCCCGTCCGAGCCGAAGTAGCCACCTATAATGGCGGGGAGCAAGCAGAGAGATCTCCTAATCTATCCTCTGGGAGCGAATATGCCTCATCCCGCATCTGTTGAGAGGCGTCAGGTTTCCAATCCACCCATTCCTTCGCGGGCTCCTGGAGTTCTACGGCCTCCAGTTGCACAACTTCACCCTGCCTCCGTTCTGCACATAGTAGGATACGTCGCCCTTTGTGAACTATTTCTGGGATGCGAGGCTCACTTCGGGTTATGGAAGAAGTTGTTCTGCCTCATCCGTCACAACCAGGGGGAATCCATATGTCAAGTGGGCGGAGCCGAAGTATGGCGCGTCGTCGAGACCGGATACCTGTCTTGTACTCCCAAGAAGGCACCGGAGAACTGGCCCTCGGAGTGGTTTTATGTTGATGACGTTCCCCTTCCGGTTCCAGTCCGGACAGGTCTCCCTGAGTTCAGTAATGCTCCGCCGAAGGCACGTCGAAGTTGGCACCCTCGGGGCCCCAAAGAGGAGGATACAAGAGAAATACACTTCCTGATGAGCAGGATAAAGTTACTGGCCAAATCAGGGCTGAAAATAGTCGAGGTTATCGCAATATGCATAAGGCGCGGAGTGCAGCCGCTTCAATATCGGGGGAAGCCCATGTGGCACTACAATGGGGAAAATGATGCCACCCGCTGTGGTCGTAAGGGTCCGGACTCCGCCACTGCTCTGGCAAGGATATTGTCCGATTTGTACAACGGAGAAGAAGAAGAATTCCTTCATATTAAACTGCGGGATGGGTTTTCTATGTACAACCCCCCAAGCTGGGTAAGTCGTCACTCTTTCCCCCGCTTCACTCATTCTGGCATTTTTCGTTAAGATTATTTACCTCGATATTTTCGAGCAGGAACTGAGGAGGGCCGTAGAAGGAATCTCCAGCCCCTCCCCGCAGCCAGAGGACCCCGGAAGGGCCTTCAATCTAGGACTCAAAGAAGATCCGGATATTACTTTGGAGCTCGTCAACGGGGTATTTTATCAGGCGAGCTGTGATGGCGCCTCAGTGGCTATTATCGCCGACTATCCTGGACTGCTACCTACATCGCATGTAAGCCAAGCCAAAAAACCCTATCCTCCAAAGAGGACTCCTTTCTGATGCCATGCCTTACACCTGAAGTGTCGTATTTTTGCAGAGACGACAATCAGAGCGCGGCGCCGAGCCCCTAGGGACTCGTCGAGAAAGGGCGTCTGGATCGGGTAGGCTTAAGAGGAAGGCGGTTAGGGCCGAAACGCCGCTATAGAGGTATGGTAAAAACCTGCTCTGTGATTATTGTGTTTGAAATGTAACAGCGTCCTTCGTGTCCTGGCAGAAAGAGGAGTAGCCAGACTATATTTGGAGATCCTGCCAATCACGCCTCCACCAACCGGATTCCAGAACCTGCTTCGAGGGAGGAGGCGGACGCGGGGCCGAGGCCGAATTGTCCTCCGACAGAGGATGCGGATATGCTCTCCGCCACGAATTCTGAAGTAGAGAGCACCATGAATCACCGGCGCTGATGGGCCGTACTTCGCAACAACATCTTTTCCGAAGAGGCATTTAATGCTTTCAATTCGGGAGACGCATACATCCGAGCTGCTCAAGGCGGGCTTGCCCGAGCGACGGACCAGTATTCCAAAGATATACGGGTAAGAAAATTTAATAAGCATATATAACAGTAGCCCCTGAGACTTGAAACGGTTGGAACAACTGTTTTAAGGATCAATTTATGCACAGGTCCTTGTAGATAAGAATGCCCAATTGTCTCGAGAGCGGGAGGAGTGCAAGACCCAGCAGAGGGCCACGGTTGCCAAGTTAGAGGAATCCCAGAAGGCCTCATCTAGTAACATGTGTCTCAGTTGTACAGAAATATACCAGTTAGTAAGTGGCTTTGTATGATGAGTCTAACAGAAAATTCTGCAGACAATCCCGGGGTGAATCCGGAGGTCGTAAGAGATAATGAGTCACATCTCCAAAGGCAGCTAAAAGCTGGCGAGCGTGTTTTTACGCAAGTTAGGCATGAGAAGAACAATCTTCAAGATGCCAATATCCGGTTGGGCGTCGAATTAAAAGATGTTCGTGCTCAGTTGGCAGACTCAGTGAAGGAGAACAAAAGGCTTTGTCACGGCATTTATGGTAAGTGCCTAGACGAACTGTATTACAGCTCGGCAAGGAAGCATAGTGAACGAATTTTTATTCTGTAGGTATGCTGACGGGCCGCCTGAAGAAGAGATGCCCGCGTCTCCAGGTGATTTGTTGCAAGACCTCTCACAGCTACATGAGCGAGCTCGGCAGGTGATGCAGGGTATTGCCCAGGCCTTGTGGCCATCAAGCCTCCTGCCAAAAGGCATGGGGGAGCTCGTGGATATGCTCCAAGGAGCACGGCGGCGCTACCAATTATGGAAGGTATCATCCTGTCGACAAGGTGCAAGAGAAGCCTGGGCTATGGTGAAGACGGGCTACACCAAGCTTGACCCGAACCATATGGCCGAAGTCGGACCGGCGGGGCTAGATGGGCAAGAAATTCCCGTGAGTCTGGTGTATGACCAGGTAGCGTTAGCCACAAAGTATTCCCAACAGGATTGTAAGCTAGATAGCCTGTTGGATGGTATAGAGGAAGAATATAGTTAGTCCAAGTGACTATGTAATTCAATGGACATATGTAGTCCCTAGCCAGATTAAAATCATTTGTCATGGCGGACCTTTTCGCTTCAGCCCCCGGATCCGACAGTCCGCGGTGTATCCGAATACCCGCTCAGTTATACAGAACTGGGGTATGCGTGGAAACCAGGTGTAGGGTTCATAAGTGCTTGAACAGACACGTACCCAACAAGTTATGTTATATTACATGGATAGTAAGAAACATCTTCCAGGGAGAATAGTTCCATTAGGGGTTCCTTTCCCTGGGTAGGCATGCATCGATGTACATGTCCGGACTGCGAACAGAGATGCATGATGCAAAAACTTCTGGGGATTCATATTGTAATAAATGAAAAACATCTTTTGTTCACCGACCGAATATTCCCTTAAGAACGCTAGCTTTCGGCTTCACCCAGTCAGAGGTACACATCCGGATGAACCGACAGTAACAATCGTAGAGGTGCTCCCCTTTTGCCCTAGCCGAATTAACGGGAATGTAGGGCATACACACAAGAGCCAGGCAACCCAACATGGCCACATCTTAAGTCATATCGATGCATACAATGGTGAAGAAATGGCACATATGGAAAAAGAATGCATATGTGATAGGCAAGAAGCCATGAAAGCAATTATATTTAGCTTCCGTATAGGAAGCCCCAAGTATAGCTTACACACATAGTGCGGCCGGAGTGATCCGAGCATCCGCACTGTATTGAGTACTTTGTGTAAAGAAGGAAAAATGGCGAGAAAGGAAAAAGGTGGAGGAACGTAATTAAAAAGGAGGGGGTAAGGAGACGAACACTGAGTTCGGCGCTAGGCGTAGAATCTCCGGAGTCTGGCCCCGTTCCATGGGTTCGGCTCGAGTCTGTTATCGGATGCATTACATAGGCGGTATGCTCCTCCGGTGAGAACTTTATCAATAACGAAGGGACCCTCCCACTTAGGTTTGAGCTTGTCCTTCTTCTTCTCTGGTAGGCATAGAACGAGTTCGCCAATATTATAAGTTTTGGCCCGCACTTCTCTGCTTTGGTAACGTTGAGCCTGCTGCTGATAGAATGTGGAACGGGCTTTTGCGATGTCGCGCTCCTCCTCTAGGGCATCTAAGTTGTCCTGCCGATCTAACTGGCTTCCTTCTCTTTGTACATGCGCACGCGAGGCGAATCATGTATTATGTCGCAGGGTAGTACTGCTTCTGCGCCGTACACCATAAAAATGGTGTGTATCCGATGGTGCGATTCGGCATGGTCCGCAGCCCCCAGAGGACGGAGTCGAGCTCCTCGACCCAGTGCGTGTCCGATTCTGTCAAGGATCGCACTAGTCTAGGTTTGATGCCGCTCATGATGAGGCCGTTTGCACATTCGACCTGGCCATTTGTTTGGGGATGGTAGACGGAGGCGTAATCAAGCTTAACGCCCATGTTCCCGGACCATGTTTTCACTTCATCGGCTGTGAAGTTGTAGCCATTATCAGTGATGATGCTGTGGGGGACGCCGTATCGGTGTACAACCCCTGATATGAAGTCTGTCACTGGTCCGGATTCGGCCGTTTTGACTGGTTTAGCTTCTATCCATTTGGTGAACTTGTCCACCATGACCAATAAGTATTTTTTCTTATGGCTTCCCCCTTTAAGGGGTACGACCATATCCAGCCCCCAGACCGCGAAGGGCTAAGTAATGTGGATTGTTTGGAGAGCGATAGGGGGCATATGACTCTGATTGGAAAAGAGCTGGCAACCGACGCAGTGTTGGACAAGGTCCTGTGCATGTGCTCGGGCTGTCGGCCAATAAAAGCCTGTACGGAAGGCCTTGCTGACAAGTGTGCCCGAGCCGCGGCATGGTGCCCGCCGAGTCTGGCATGGATTTCAGCCAAGAACCGCCGCCCTTCCTCTTCGGAGATGCATCTTTCGATCACACCGGTCGCACTTTTCTTATTGAGTTCTTCCTCATGTACTTTGTAGGCCTTGGAATGCTGCACAATACAATGTGCTTCAGTTTGGTCCTCGGGGAGATCCTGCCTATTTAGGTAGGCCAAGAAAGGTTCAGTCCACGAGGCAATTACAACCATGATTTCGTGGGCCGAAGGTGTTATTTCGGTGGTGGAGCCTCCATTTACGTCTGATGGTTTGGAGTCTGGGGTGTGTTCAGATCCGTGCTAGTGTTGCCGGACTCCCCTTCCATACCATGGATGGCTTGAACAGCCTTTCCAGGAATATATTAGGTGGGATAGGGTCGCGTTTAGCGCCGATGCCGGCGAGGACATCCGCCTCTTGATTGTTTTCCCGAGCCACATGGTGGAATTCGAGCCCCTCGAACCGAGCTGACATTTTGAGGACGGCATTACGGTAGGCCGCCATTTTCGGATCCTTGGCATCAAAGTCTTCGTTTATTTGTGATATTACGAGGTTTGAATCCCCGTGCACCTCCAGACGTTGAATGCCCATTGAGACTGCCATCCGAAGACCATGCAACAGAGCCTCGTATTCGGCTGCGTTGTTCGAATCTGTGTATAATATTTGTAGTACGTACTGGACCATGTCTGCGGTGGGGGAATTCAGGACTACTCCTGCCCCTAATCTGGCCAGCATTTTAGAGCAATCGAAGTATATGATCCAATTAGAGTACACGCAGTACTCTTTAGGGAGTTCGGCTTCTGTTCATTCGGCGATGAAGTCTGCCAATACTTGCGACTTAATGGCCCGTCATGGTTTGTATGTTATGTCGAACAAGAGAAGCTCGATGGCCCATTTAGCAATCTGTCCCGTAGCGTCGCGGTTGTTTATTATCTCGTTCAGTGGTACTTCGGAGGCCACCGTAATCGAACACTCTTGGAAGTAGTGTCGTAGCTTCCGGGATGCCATGAAGACCGCGTATGCTATCTTTTGATAGTGTGGGTATCGGTATTTGTATGGGGTGAGGACTGTGGATACGTAATATACCAGCTTCTGGAGCTGGAATTTGTATCCGTCAGCCTCTCGTTCGACAACGAGCACTGCACTCACAATTTGATGTGTTGTAGCTATGTACAATAGCATAGCTTCGCCAGTATTTGGCGCTGTTAGGACTGGATTACTAGACAATAAGGTTGTTATTTCATCCAGTCCGGCCACGGCTACGTCCGTCCACACGAAGTGTTTGGTGCACCGAAGAAGGTAGTAAAGGGGCAGTGCCTTTGCTCCTAATCGGGAGATAAAGCGGCTTAAGGCAGCCACGCATCCAGCTAGTTTCTGGATATGTTTGAGGTCTGTTGGGATGGACAACTGTGACAGAGCTCGGATTTTTTCCGGATTTGCTTCAATTTCTCTATTGGAAACAATCAACCCGAGCAACTTCCCGGAGGGCACGCCGAAAACACACTTTTCTTGGTTTAGCTTGATGTCGTATGTTCGGAGGTTATCGAACGTAAGCCTCAAGTCATCTATTAGGATCTCAACGTGTCTTGTTTTTATGACCATGTCATCCACATAGGCCTCCACTATTTTGCTGATTTACTTTTCCAGGCATGTTTGAATCATGCGTTGATAGGTTGCGCCGGCATTTTTATGCCCGAAAGGCATAGTGTTGAAGCAGAAAGGGCCATATGGCATTTATGAATGCCGTTGCGGCTTGGTCGGACTCTACCATCTTTATTTGATGGTATCCGGAGTATGCGTCGAGGAAGCACAGTGAGTCGTATCCTGCGGTGGCATTGATGATTTGGTCGATGCGAGGGAGGGGGAAGGGATCCTTGGGGCAAGCCTTGTTGAGGTCTTTGAAGTCGACGCACAGGCGCCAGGATTTGTCCTTCTTTGGTACCATTACCAGATTTGCTAGCCAATCCGGATGCTTGATATCTTTAATGAATCCAGCCTCAAGTAGCTTGGCTAGCTCTTGTCCCATGGCTTGCCGTTTGGGCTCTGAGAAGCGCCTGAGAGTCTATTTGACAGGCTTGTATCCTTTCAGTATATTGAGGCTGTGTTCGGCCAGTCTGCGTGGGATGCCCGGCATGTCCGAAGGGTGCCAGGCGAAAATGTCCCAATTCTCGCGTAGGAAGTCTCGTAGTGCGGCGTCCATTGTGGGGCTCAACTGTGTCCCGATGGAAGCTGTCTTTGTGGGGTCCGTTGGATGGACCTGGAATTTGACTATCTCGTCTGCGGGTTTAAATGAGGTGGACTTGCGTCGCTTGTCGAGTATCACGTCGTCCCTGTCCACGGTGGCACGCAGCGTTGTTAGTTCTTCGGCTGCTAGAGCTTCGGATAATGCTTCCAGCGCTAGTGCTATGGTTTTATTTTCGGCGTGAAGTGCGACATCCGGATCACTGGCTAGAGTGATGATTCCATTGGGTCTGGGCATTTTAAGCTTCATGTACCCGTAATGGGGTACAACTTGAAAGCTTGTGAACGCGTCCCACCCTAAAAGGGCGTGGTATCCGCTGCTGAAAGGAGCCACTTGGAACGTGATTTCTTCGGACCTATAATTCTCCGGAGTGCCAAATACCACATCGAGTGTGATTTTTCCCGCACAGCGTGCTTCCCGATTAGGGATGATTCCCCTGAAGGTTGTGCCGCTTTTCTCAATGCGGCTTTTATCAATTTCCATCTTGTTGAGTGTTTCTTCATAGATCAAGTTTAATCCGCTTCTGCCGTCCATGAGTACTTTAGTGAGCCGAAATCCGTCCACGATTGGGATAAGGACCAAAGCGGCTGGTGCCCGGACTGTCTGGAGTTGAGGTTCATCACTGGCACCGAAAGTTAAAGAGTGTCGCTCCACGAATTTATTTTTGCCACGTGGCAGATTTCAACGGAGCTTCGATGTGCTCGCTTGCGCCTATTGTTTGAGGCGAAAGTCTCGAAGACTGTTAGTACTGTATTGTTTTCTTTGGTGGGATGTTGTTCTGCTTTGTGGCTTACGAGAAGATCCTCGCCACTTTTTGCTACCTGCCGGAGTATACAACATGCTCTAAGGCTATATGTTGGTGTAGTGTCCGGCGTGCTGTGGAGTTTACATGGCCCATTGAGCCATTCTTCCAATACGGTTCCGCGCCCTGGGGTGGGCTTTGGTTTCTTGGGGATTGGATCGGCTGACTTACGAGAGTTCGCCCGTTTAGCTCGGACAGAGGCATTAGTGAGAGCCGGACTATCCCAAAATTCTTTGGTTTTCCAGGTGCTCTCCATCGCACAGTACTTCTGTACTATGGCTGCTAAGTCAGCAAAGTGTGCTATGTCACGACGACTTATAGCATTAAGGATCCCTTTGTTCGTGCAATTTTTGCAGAAAACTGAGATTGCGTCTTCCTCACGACAGTCCGTGAACTTGTTTAGCACAAGGAGGAATCTGGCCCAGTAACGATGTATTGTCTCTTGGGGCTCTTGTGTGATGTGGGCGAGATGGTTTAAGTCTGGGTGGGTAGGTGTAGCTAAATCTGGATTCTGATTCGATCTAACACCCAGGGGCAGAGGAGCTTCCGGGCTCGATAGCTCGGGATCCAGAGTGCTGCCCGATTTTTCCGGCCCGATACCCGATTCTAAGTCCGGGGTCTGGGTCATGTTTGCCCACGAGAAGGTATCCGTCTCAGAGAGCTCTGTAATCCGGACATAATTTGTCCTCAAAATAGAGGGATAATCCGTATGCGGCTCCTCCACTACCACTATCACATGGGTGACCGGTGGGGATTTAATATCCCTCTGGTCGGGTTTAAGCCCGACCCGATCATAGTCTGTAGCGACTCCCAGAGCGGCGATGTGATCCAAGGGCTCATTGAGGGGGAGAGCTCTATTGGATTCATCTGTTCGGCGAGTTCCGAATTGACGTGGAGGCTGTTTTTGATGACTTGAGAGATCATCGTCGGCGCAGAAGCCGATCGGGCGGCCATGACGAAGCCGCCTAATCGGAGAGTCTGGCCTACCGCCAGCGCTCCCCCAGAGGTGATGTTGTCCTTGACAACGAGGTGAGCCATCGAGCCTTGCAGCGATGGCACAGAGGAACTCTCAATGAAAGCACCAATGTCCGTGTCAAAACCGGCGGATCTCGGGTAGGGGGTCCCGATCTGTGCGTCTAAGGCTGATGGTAACAGGAGGCAGGGGACACAATGTTTACCCAGGCCCTCTCAATGGAGGTAAAACCCTACTTCCTGCTTGATTGATATTGATGATATGAGTAGTACAAGAGTTGATCTACCACGAGATCGTAGAGGCTAAACCCTAGAAGCTAGCCTATGATGATTATGATTCTGATCCTGTCTCTAAGGACTAAACTCTCCAGTTTATATAGACACCGGAGAGGGCTAGGGTTTACATGGAGTCGGTTACAAAGAAGGAAATATAATATCCGGATCGCCAAGCTTGTCTTCCACGCATAGGAGGGTCCCATCCGGACACGGGACGGAGTCTTGAGTCTTGTATCTTCACGCTCCAATAGTCCAGACAAAGTATATAGTCCGGCTATCCGGATACCCCCTAATCCAGGACTCCCTCACTGCTCATGAACGGACATGTGGCCGAAGTTGGTTTCTTGGTTTGCATGTGGGTTTAACGGAGGCGTTTGATGGAGGCGAGGAGGAATGTTCAGCCGGGCGTGTAGCAGGCGGTGCAGTACTATTCGATTTGACAACTATTAGTAAACCAGGATAGTTCCCGATATGGCTTTAATGCAGACGAGGGAGAGGGTAGCGGTTCCCAAAATGTTGAACGGCCAATGATGCATCCTCCTTCAATTAGCTTCCTAAATGCATGTGGGAAGTAATGGTAGGAGGATGGGGAAAAGAGGCAGCATGATATGAATGCAACACAGCTTGCAGTCATATAAAGGCGCCCCTCCATTCCAATGCATCTACCACATCGTACGCACCTAAACACCTACACTAAGCGCAAAAGTGCTCACTCCAGACCCATGGAGGCGATGTGCGCGAGCGGCCAGTAGCTATGCCAGATGGTCCACAACGCCGGCCTACGGCATGGCACCGACGATCATCTACAGACGGTGTTGGCGACCGGCTGGTTCATGGCCATCATCGACGCCAGCTACGACTCTTCCTTTGACCAAATGATCGTTTCCACCATCAACAAGTTCACCGTTGTCAAGAAGCTCGCGGACGACATCGCCATACTCCTCCAGCCCGCGCACCTGGGGTCCTCATTGCCTTCCACCCTAATCGGCCTGCATGGCGAGAACCTCTTTCAAGCACTGATGGCCATATGACTACCTGCCTACGCAACAAAGAATGTCCACCTGGCGGTCGCGCTTTCTGCGAGGCGCCTCGCCCTACAAGATTTTGTTGACCTATACATCCACGTGTAAGAGCAAGTCATGTACATAGGTATCTAAAAAGGCCGGTGAGGACGCTGCAACATTGGCGTTCGTCAACCAGCTTGAAACATTGGACGCCTTTGTTGAGAAGCACCTTGAACTCGCCACAAAAGCCACCGCTCATAAGCCACCGGTCGGTGGCCTGACACACTGAGTCGAGGAGGAGGAGGTCATACATTGATGGATGCATCTTTCTTCTTGCCTCCCGTAACCACCACTGCCATTGCATCATCATGGCCTTAATTCTTATTGCACTATTGCATTCTCGTTCTAGTCAATTCAAACATGTGCGATCCCTTTGCTCACATTTGGCGGCAATTATATGCGTCACTGTAACTAGTACTCCATCCGTCAATTTATAAGTTGTGCTTACCTTTTCCATCAACTTCGTGCAACGTACGGGGATCTTGTTAGAAACACTACAATATGTCAAACCGCATGTGACCAAACCGATGATGCGCCAACCTAGCTACTACACTGCTTATCTGGCGAAAAAAGGCCTACCCTAGTGTTTCCAATCGTTATTTCTATCTATCGATCGTGCCAAGGAGCAGAACCAAATGTTACAATTTATACATGTTTCTCTATCTCTACTCTCTACTCTTATTATACATGTATATATATTATATATTATATATAAGTAAAAAATAGAGTTGGTGATGACGGTGTGCCTGCCATCCTGCAATATAGGCTGTCCGATTTATATCTGACAGATAGAAAGGAAATATGGCAATTTTGCAAAATGATACCCACACTCCTCTCCACATTTGCAAATAAGGCCTTCCCTCATTCATCCTTTTCTCCCACAAGATAAACTACTCATACAAATTCATCGTGATGTTCCATGCAACACATGGGCATATTGCTAGTCTCCTATAAAAGACTCAGTTGGTGATGGTGGTGTGTCTGCCATCCGTCATTTCTAACCATTAGATCTGCATCTAATGGCTGTGAGGTAAGTTGTGGCATTTTTGAAACAATAGCCCACTTCTCTACTCCAATTTGTAGAAAACACTTATTTTGAAACAACATCCCTCCCTCACCCCATCAATACAGCCTAAGAAATATATTTTGAGCGAGAAGTAAAGTCCTGCCGCATTCGCGTTGCACCCCTACATGCCCACGAATTGGGAGTACTCCACGGCCCGTCTGGCACGCCACATAGCTAGGGAAGGCGTCTTGCCTAGAATTTTCACTTTCATGTGGGACCGCAGTTGAGCAAACTAATTATCGGAAAACTGCACCGCGCCCGCCACATTAGAAAACAGAAACGAGGAGGGGAAGATCTAGGTGTAGCACGGAAGCCAAAAATTTGGTGTCATATGGGGTTCGTAGATAGAGTATGAGCACCCCGTACTACTACTCCTACTAGTACGAAGTTTGTACTACAACTATTACTACAACTATACAACTAGGTACGTGCACGACACAACATCATAGGAAGAAAAAACGGGAAGATCTTGTTTTGGGGATTTATCTTTTTTCCAGTCAACGTAGTATGAATAATATGATGTGGTGGGCACCCATGAAGCTTATGTGGCTTGGTTGCATGGCTAGGAAAGGCTAGAGAAAAATAAATAGATAATGTGTTTAGAGTGCACTCCATTAAATAGATACTTTGAATCCATTGCAATATACGGGCTGACACATTGGTAGTAGTAAGAAACAAATTTCGGGTTTGGCAGGAGTTCGTATGAGTTCGTATTGCGGGAGCACCACAAGGCCTGGCGCAGGTGTTACATTTCCTTCTCGGGGCCCACATGACCAAGCTTCAATGGCTTAGTGCACCGTCCTATGAGTCAATGACATGTGGAACTTAAATGCGGCTGGCCCACATATTGTTCTCATTAAAGCAGAGTGGCGGTGGGACCGAGAGGGGTAATGCGCAGGTCGGCGGACGAGGCTTGCCTGCTCCGCTCCCATGCTCTGCTCCGTACTCCCACACCACTAATTATCATCCCATGGTTATACTAGATTTCCTCATGTGGGTCATCTATAGCCTCAAAGAAAGCTAAACAAAGGCCATATTTCCTGCATGAATCTATACACGCATGCAAGACCCTTTCCTTTCCTGCTCGTCCTTGATGACCCACAAGTATAGGGGATCTATCGTAGTCCTTTCGGTAAGTAAGAGTGGCGAACCCAACGAGAAGCAGAAGGAAATGATAAGCGGTTTTCAGTAAGGTTTTCTCTGCAAGCACTGAAATAGTAGGTGATAGATAGTTTTGTGATAAGATAAATAGTAATGAGCAAAAAGTAAATAAAGTAAATAAGGTGCAGCAAGGTGGCCCAATCCTTTATGTAGCAAAGTATAAGCCTGGACAAATTCTAATAATGAAGAAGGAGCTGCCGAGGACACATTGGGAATTATTGTCAAGCTAGTTTTCATCACGTTCATATGATTCGCGTTCGGTACTTTGATAATTTGATATGTGGGTGGACTGGTACTTGGGTATTGCCCTAACTTGGACAAGCATCCCACTTATGATTAACCCCTATTGCAAGCATCCGCAACTACAAAAGAAGGTATTAAGGTAAACCTAACCACAACATTAAACATATGCGTCCATATCAACCCCTAACGAAGCAACGCATAAACTAAGGTTTAAGCTTCTGTCCCTCTATGTCGTGGGAACGAACACCTATGGGGCCGGTGGACCGTGCCCCTTTCGGTTCGGCGGGTGTCACGACCGGTTTTCCAGGTATAAATTTCCAGAAAAGACCGTCGTGCTCATAAGCCCCAGGATTACTGTTAGCTGATGAGGCTCCAACTTGATAAAGAAATTCCAAGAAAAATACCAAAAAAAGATGTAGTACAAGACCATTCTGGCCTGCGAGTACAACAAATGGTTTCTAGTGGTTGATGGCGGAAGCGGGTTGTGAAACATCAGTGTCTATGGGACTCCATTTCTCATAGGAACAGCTGACCAGGTTAACTCCTATCTTCGTGAGGCTGCTATCTCCATTGCTTAGGTTCCGGGGCTGTCATCGCGTGCTCCTCTCCGTGCAAGAAAATGTGGCCAAGACAATAGCCAAGGACAAGCCAGTGAGTACTTTGAATGTACTCGCAAACATTATGAACACAGGTACAATATAACAATGATGTGCTGCAAATATTTCACGCTCATGATGTCGGTCACAAAAGATAAATAAAACTCTGATGCGTGCAAGCAAGTTATTTATAAAAATGCAATAACATGGTAGTATTAAAATTTATGAAATAAAAACAAGCAATGCCACAGTCGGGCGTCTTAGCGACACCACATAAAGGGCTTTAAAAGAAATGCCACAGTCGGGCGTCTGAGCGACACCACATAAAGGGCTTCAAAAGAAATGCCACAGTCGGGCGTCTGAGCGACACCACATAAAGGGCTTTAAAAGAAATTCCACAGTCGGGCGTCTGAGCGACACCACATAAAGGGCTTTAAAAGAAATGCCACAGTCGGGCGTCTGAGCGACACCACATAAAGGGCTTTAAAAGAAATGCCACAGTCGGGCGTCTGAGCGACACCACATAAAGGGCTTTAAAAGAAATGCCACAGTCGGGCGTCTGAGCGACACCACATAAAGGGCTTTTAAAAGAAATGCCACAGTCGGGCGTCTGAGCGACACCAGATAAAGGGTTTTAAAAGAAATGCCATAGTCGGGCGTCTGAGCGACACCACATAACGGGCTTTAAAATAAGTAATCATAGTGAATATCCCGGAGGTAGAACCATCCCAGAGATACTCGATAATAACAATAATATCACGGGTTAGTCAACAATAATAATCATAATTATCACAAGTCACAAGTAGTAGTTCTAGTTCTGGTTAACAGTTTCACCTCCGAAGACCGACACAAAGACCGACACTTGACCCATCCCAGACTGTAATCCTTAACCATGGACACGGCTATTCGAATAGGTTTAATCTCTGCAGAGGGTGTACTCTTTACCCACGAGTAACGAATTTCTTTAGTCCATCAAGACTAATTCCGTCTACGGCCTTTTAGTTGAAAACACACCTAACTTGCACACACCAGCTTAACTCACCCGTGTCTGGAATCACCCGCGACACCTGTCACGCAAACTCTAAGTGGGGAGGCTACAACCTCGTGTAGCATGGGATCAAATTTATATCGCGCGCTCTAAGGGGTGGCCTCCCCTCTCAGTCCCAACCGGAAACACCCATGCCGCCGGACCAGGTGGCCTGCCTACCAGCTACAACCGGTATCTTCCACCATGGCCTCTCTGTACGGTGTGTGCTAGAAAGAGGTCGACAACTTACTGAACCGTACTCTACTTGCTGTAGAGACGAGTGGTAGAACGAAACAAGTATGGGGGTTACTGGAACAAGACTCGATCTACGATCGACTTAGGAGGTTTAAGTATTCCCTTCATGATTAGCATAACGAATATATTTCAACCAACAGAGTCACCGCTCATATCACCTTACCATGCCATACCAGACATAACCGTCCCGACGGAGACCGGCGACAAACTCATGCCTACCCTAGGCAGAGGTTTTCCGGGGTTCCTGCCGGTATGCATGCAAGGCACATGAGGGTGATTATCATCATAAGTGTGTTCATTTCCAACAGCATGGAAATCACTAATATGCACTCATGCATATGGTCATACCACATGAAATAACAAGTCCTTCGAAATGCGGTGGTGTTATAAATGTATCAGCGATCACACCAAAAATATTATGCCGGGATTCAGAATGCTTGCCTTCAATGTGTGGAAAGGCAGGGTGCACTCCAAAACTTGAAACTTTTGTCCTCTCTTAAAAAATCCTATTTTAGCAATATAAAAGAATTAACACACAAAATAAAAACAGCACCAAAAGTTGTTCTGAAATTTTTTCAAATAAATCTTAAAATAAACTAGATGAAATTTGAGAGAGGTAGGAAAAAGAATCATTTCATTTGGAGTTATAATTAAAAGGTTATAGCCAGTCAAAGTTCTGGTCAAATCTGTTTTTAAAATAAAATAGAAAAAGAAAATGCTTCAGATGGAAATACGCTTCCGGTGCAGGGAAAACATACTGGGGAGTTTACGCTTCCACTTAACACGCGTGGCGGCACAGTGAGTCACTGACAGTGGGTCCACGGGGCCCACTAGTCAGGTTTGACTAGTCTTTCTCCCTCTCCTTTCTCTGTCCCGAGCGGAGGCGGAGCTCCGGCGATCGTCGCCAGCGACTGGCGACTCCTCGCGGGGCCCCGAGGGCGGGGATGGATCCGCCACTCCTAGGAGGTCCTTCCGGTGGTCGCAGGGTAGCTGGAGGTGGAGGGAGCTGCCGGCGGCGAGCTCCGCGGCGGAGTAAGGCTTCGGTGGCGAAGAGACTTTGTGGCGGCGATGGCTCCCAATCAAAATCAAGTAGGGGAAAAGGCTCACGGGAGGATGTGGAAGCTCTTGGTGAAGAGAACAGAGAGGGGGAAGTCCTGGTAGCGCTGGAGTGAACGAGGCAGTGGTGGCGGCAGGAGTTGCCGGAGATGAAGAAGACGGCGTTTCCCTGACGATTGCGGGCTGTGGGGGGTGCCATGGGGGTAGCATGAGGTCGCCTGCGTGCTCGAATGGTTTCGGGGGGGGGGTCCATTTATAGCGCGACAAGGTCGGTTTCGCGGCGGTGGGGATAAGCTCTCCGGCGAACCGCCTCTCTGTAGCTAGGGCGACGTGGCGGTGACGAACGCTAGCGGACACGCTGGCGGATGAGCTCGCGCTGTTCCAGGGGCCAGGTGGCGAGCAGGGGTGGCTTTGGCGGCGCTGGCCAGCGCAGGGGCTGTCGGGTGGCGGTGGCGGCTAGTTGTTGGCTTGTCGGGGCGTGGCGAGGGGCGGCTTGGCGTGTTGCGGTGAGAAAGGGAGCGCGTGGCGCGATGCTGCAGAGTGGGCCAAGACCGTGGGGCCAACGTGTCGGCTCGGCGCACGCGCTTGCCAAACGCACGCTCTGCTTGCGCTCCGGGCGTGCACGGGACGTGCTCGACGTAATGCCAGAGCATGCTAGAGGTCGCAGTTGAGGCTGGGTAGAAACAGGGCTAGGTTTGGCCTTGCAAGGAGATCAGTGGACAAGCTGGTTTGGTCAGGGGTGCAAGTTCAAATTGCAAACCAAAAATTCATGCCAAATCTGACCATGCAGTCCAGGTGTTTGACAAAATGCTAAGGGCACTTAGGCAGGTCTTGGAGTGGCCAAAAACTCCAGATGGTGGTCTCTTTAGATGCAAGAGAGAGTGGTAGGGTTAGTTTGGCAAAAGGAGAAACTTGTTAGTGCAAGTTTTACAAAACTTCAATTCTGGACAGGAAATAAATGACATTATTTCATGAACCAAAATTAATCCAATGGGTGCATGCTCCTGGATTTAGGGATTTGGTAGGGCTGTCTACAAGTAGGAAAAGGAATCATGGAAAAAGGAGCAACTAAAAATGTGGTTGCTGTACAAACCATCATGTTGGACCAGAATGAAAGAGAGGTTGATTCACTCAGAATTTTCAAAGAACAACACTAGGTTTTTGCATAATGTGGAATCATAGGCTATTACCATCATCCCATAATTTTGGTGGAGGCTAAAAAGAAATATTTAAATGGGTTGTAGTGCAAATTGCACTCTGGACTAGAGAAGGAAAAATTGATGCAGAGCTCAAATTATTTCATGAATAAGAGATATTTTTGTATAAAAGTGATTTAAAAACATCACATGACATCTCCAATTTTTGGTTAGAATTTTAGGTGAATTTATCAAATGGTTGTAGTTCAAATATGGCCATATAACATTGAAAAACCATTTTTAAGAAAGTAAAGATCAAGCAACTTAATTATTTAATTAGTTATACTGATAAAAGAAAAGTTTTTCTTGAGAGGTTAAATAAGTCCAATAACATGTTTGAAAAGTTTTCTCTTTGGGGAAAAACTCCATAATAACAAGGAAGGAAATGATTGAAAATCAAAATGGAGCTCAGAAATTCAAAGTTTTAATTCCTGGCAAAATTTTTATTTCATTAAAACAAGGCCAAATTTTTGGGGTGCCACAACACTACCCCCCTTAAGAAAAATCTCGTCCTCGAGATTTGTTAAAAGCTATTTTAAGAAAAACTATACGCAATAAAAATGTGGCTACAGTAAGAGAGCAATAAGTGGTGAAAAACCACAGTGTGAAAACTGGTGCTGCGTGGAAAAGTCTACGGTTCGGGACAAAAACGTGAGATTTCTATGCTGGATATAAATTTAGAATAACTTCTAAATTTAGATATACGCTGGTCGTTCCCGAGAGCACAGTGCTCTCTCTGGCTGACAGGTGGGACCGGGGTCCACTGCCAGTCTCTTCTTATCCCTCTAGTTCTCTCTTCTTCCTCTCTCCAGCGCGCTTTCTCCACCGGCGATGCCTAGCGCGTAGGGCATCTAGGCCGTACCGCGGCAGTGCGCGGCGTGCAAGCTGCCGGTGCAGGGTGCACTCACCTCGCGGGCCAGCGCGCTGTCGGCACTGCTCGCGGATTCGACTCCGAACACCGGCGATCGGGCGACGAGCGGCGCTGGTGGACTTCGCCCACCATACACCGAGCTCGAGCTATAAAACGGCCGGGGTGCCTCTCTCTTCTTCCTCACACCTGGCCTCACCTCTCCTCCTCCTTTCTCCATTACTGCTTACAGAAGCTCTGGTGAGGCTCTAATGGCGGGGGTGATGCCGGACTGGTTTGCGATCCTGATATGCGGAGGGCTGGCGACACTGCTGGGGCTCTCTGTGCTCCTGTGCGCGATGATCCTCGATGATCGTCGCGACGCTGCTGCTCGGGTGTTGGCTCTCCGCGGTGGTGGTGATCACGAGGAGTAGGTGAGGTGTGTCGGGTGCTAACCGTTGTTAGGGGGGTGATTAGCTGGATGCAACACCGTTGCAAAGTTTTGCAAATAGTGTATGTGTTCGAATGGTAATGGTTGTGAGTCTGCTGCGTGGTGCTGTGTGAAATTAAATAATCCACATCGTGAGAAAGTGTAGATGTAGCAACTCAGGGATAAGAAATCTCACTCCAGAATTTTGCGAGGGAAAAAACAGTTAATTTAAAGGAGCATAAATCACAACAAAAACTACACACATTAGTGGAAGCCAAATAATTCACTCGTCATACAAACTCAGGGTATCGCACATAAGTCACACACATAAATAAATGCTGAAATAACAAATACAGTCGTGACATCTAAAATGAAAACGGTAACAGGGTGGGGTCCTGATAAAATGTCTCTGATAAAGGGATACACTCCTCTTCTATCGGAGGAAGTGGGTTGACTAGTCGATGCACGTGTCTCTCCTGGTCGGACCTTAGTGCTCTGCCGATGGCAATATGAGGATTTAAATCAGTGAGACTCTGGAGATAATCCATTACTCGCTGGTTCAAATGCTCTTGAGCGACGATGTACTGGATAAGGTTGGCTAGTACTGGGTCTTTCTCAATCCGTCCACCAGGAAAAGATGTCACTCCCCCGGGTGTTGCACGACTCGGAAAATAATAATATCCTCGTTCGCGGGCATAGGGTACTGCGGATCGAAGGCGAGCAATCGCTTCTTTTGCAGCATCTTCTATGGCCAGGTGTGGGGTTGGCATAGATTTTCCCACGAAGGAAACTTCTGTTGGGTCTTGGTTGGGGTCTACAGGAGGAATGTGTACTGCTGCCCAATATTCCGAGGTGGAAGGGGTGATCCTTGATTTGAACAGCTCGTACTGGGGTGGTTGGGTAGAACCCATGGTACTGCGGGTAAAGTCCCACAATATTTTGACAAAACTACCCGGGGTTGCATCTGGGGTTCTCAGATGAATGCTGGGGCTTGGCATGACAAGAAATGTTTGTGAGAGTGGTGCACGAGGTGAGGGTTGCTGGGTAAGGTCACAAGGTGGCCTTCTTATATAGCATCTGGGCTGGTTTATTTACCGTGGTGGAAGGTAATAAATTTGCCAGATTACCTCAAGAGTCGGGGTCCGTGGCGGAGATACACATATCTCATAAAGAGACGTGTTACTGTGGTTGTCGTCGGGTTGGTTTTGTTAGATGTGCCCGGAAATTATGCAACTGTGTGCTGACAAAATATGCAAGGCTACTATTAAAACAGAGGCACAATGACAGGATGCGTTAATATACACGGTCGCACGATTACAAAGCGAGGATACACTGAAACTCGGTGCTACTCGCACGGCTTAATCTACCTCGTTTATGTCTAAACGGGCGTGCCTGGTGGATGTCGAGGCTTCTCCACGTGTCTCACTGCTGGGATTAGTCAGAGATGGCGGAGGAACTGCAGGGTCGGGGTAGCGATGATGACCATCTCGGGGATTGTTAGCCACAATCCCGTTGGAGTGTGTTGCCAAAAGGCGACGAAGCACTTCTGGGGTCATCAAAGCATCTCGGTTGGTGGCTGGAGCTGATCTCAGGGTCTCGATCGGTTGTCCGAAGAGCACGACTGGGTTGTCGGCGTCGGGCTCGTCTTCTCTTCTTGCTGGGGCTCGACAAACCAGCTCTCCTCGAGCTGCGATCAGATCAATGGTGATCTGGTCGAACAGTGCCTCTAGTGCACTTACATAGCGCACTAGGTGCAACAATGCGGGGTCTGTCTCGTGATCTCCGTTGGCAACTTGGGGTGGTCTACCATACCCTTCACGTCTGGGGTAGTAGTGGAACGAGCGACAGTTAACTCTGGGCGACAAGTGCCTGAGATGAACTATAGCCTCTCGAGCAGCTAGTTGTATGGCTTGTGGCTCAAAGGAAGTTGTTCTTCCGGTGAACCTGTAGGGGCGCTTGGGTGCTAGACCCCTACCGTAGATGTGCACAGTGGCCCAGAATTGACGGTCCTCACCGCTCATGGGTCCTTGGTACACAACATATTCAGGTGGATCTTCTAACGCATAGGCACGACGGGTGAGGTTTGCGAGGATGGTCACAAAACCTCCAAGGTTAGTTGTTGTGGTCTCATTGTGCACGACGGGGCCGGGCATTGTACCTTGGTTTGGAGTAGAGGCTGTGTTGTGCTGTGTTGGTGCTAGTATGCCCCTTTTTATAGGAAAACGAGGACGGAGTCTTCCTTTGCACGCTTGCGAGAAAGGACTATTTAGGATTCGATAACTGGCGCATGAGCGACAGGTTAGGTTGATAGGTTGGGCACCGACTGCCAAAAGGTGTTGGGTCACTGTGTGGCTATCTTGCACGAGAAGCTTGGCTGGGGTTTGGTTATGGTTTGGTTTTCCTAATTTTTTCGACCTGGCTAAGATAGGATTAGCCAATGGTCAGCCTGGCTCTGATACCAAGCCTGTCACGACCGGTTTTCCGGGTATAAATTTCCAGAAAAGACCGTCGTGCTCATCAGCCCCAGGATTACTGTTAGCTAATGAGGCTCCAACTTGATAAAGAAATTCCAAGAAAAATACAAAAAAAAGATGTAGTACAAGACCATTCTGGCCTGCGAGTACAACAAATGGTTTCTAGTGGTTGATGGCGGAAGCGGGTTGTGAAACATCAGTGTCTATGGGACTCCATTTCTCACAGGAACAGCTGACCAGGTTAACTCCTATCTTCGCGAGGCTGCTATCTCCATTGGTTAGGTTCCGGGGCTGTCATCGCGTCGCTCCTCTCCGTCCAAGAAAATCTGCCCAAGACAATAGCCAGGGACAAGCCAGTGAGTACTTCGAATGTACTCGCAAACATTATGAACACAAGTACAATATAACAATGATGTGCTGAAAATATTTCATGCTCATGACGTCGGTCACAAAAGATAAATAAAACTCTGATGCGTCCAAGCAAGTTATTTATAAAAATGCAATAACATGGTAGTATTAAAATTTATGAAATAAAAACAAGCAATGCCACAGTCGGGCGTCTTAGCGACACCACATAAAGGGCTTTAAAAGAAATGCCACAGTCGGGCGTCTGAGCGACACCACATAAAGGGCTTTAAAAGAAATGCCACAGTCGGGCGTCTGAGCGACACCACATAAAGGGCTTTAAAAGAAATGCCACAGTCGGGCGTCTGAGCGACACAACATAAAGGGCTTCAAAAGAAATGCCACAGTCGGGCGTCTGAGCGACACCACATAAAGGGCTTTAAAAGAAATGCCACAGTCGGGCGTCTGAGCGACACCACATAAAGGGCTTTAAAAGAAATGCCATAGTCGGGCGTCTGAGCGACACCACATAAAGGGCTTTTAAAAGAAATGCCACAGTCGGGCGTCTGAGCGACACCACATAAAGGGTTTTAAAAGAAATGCCACAGTTGGGCGTCTGAGCGACACCACATAACGGGCTTTAAAATAAGTAATCATAGTGAATATCCCGGAGGTAGAACCATCCCAGAGATACTCGATAATAACAATAATATCACGGGTTAGTCAATAATAATAATCATAATTATCACAAGTCACAAGTAGTAGTTCCAGTTCTGGTTAACAGTTTCACTTCCGAAGACCGACACTAAGACCGACACTTGACCCATCCCAGACTGTAATCCTTAGCCATGGACACGGCTATTCGAATAGGTTTAATCTCTGCAGAGGGTGTACTCTTTACCCACGAGTAACGGATTTCTTTAGTCCATCAAGACTAATTCCGTCTACGGCCTTTTAGTTGAAAACACACCTAACTTGCACACACCAGCTTAACTCACACGTGTCTGGAATCACCCACGACACCTGTCAAGCAAACTCTAAGTGGGGAGGCTACAACCTCGCGTAGCATGGGATCAAATTTATATTGCGCGCTCTAAGGGGTGGCCTCCCCTCTCGGTCCCAACCGGAAACACCCATGCCCCCGGACCAGGTGGCCAACCTACCAGCTACAACCGGTATCTTCCACCATGGCCTCTCTATACGGTGTGTGCTAGAAAGAGGTTGACAACTTACTGAACCGTACTCTACTTGCTGTAGAGACGAGTGGTAGTACGAAACAAGTATGGGGGTTACTGGAACAAGACTCGATCTACGGTCGACTTAGGAGGTTTAAGTATTCCCTGCATGATTAGCATAACGAATATATTTCAACCAACAGAGTCACCGCTCATATCACCTTACCATGCCATACCAGACATAACCGTCCCGACGGAGACCGGCGACAAACTCATGCCTACCCAAGGCAGAGGTTTTCCCGGGTTCCTACCGGTATGCATGCAAGGCACATGAGGGTGATTATCATCACAAGTGTGTTCATTTCTAACAGCATGGAAATCACTAATATGCACTCATGCATATGATCATAGCACATGAAATAACAAGTCCTTCGAAATGCGGTGGTGTTATAAATGTATCAACGATCACACCAAAAATATTATGCCGGGATTCAGAATGCTTGCCTTCAATGTGTGGAAAGGCAGGGTGCACTCCAAAACTTGAAACTTTTCTCCTCTCTTCAAAAATCCTATTTTAGCAATATAAAAGAATTAACACACAAAATAAAAACAGCACCAAAAGTTGTTCTGAAATTTTTTCAAATAAATCTTAAAATAAACTAGATGAAATTTGAGAGAGGTAGGAAAAAGAATCATTTCATTTGGAGTTATAATTAAAAGGTTATAGCCAGTCAAAGTTCTGGTCAAATCTGTTTTTAAAATAAAATAGAAAAAGAAAACGCTTCAGATGGAAATACGCTTCCAGTGCAGGGAAAACGTACTGGGGAGTTTACGCTTCCACTTAACACGCGTGGCGGCGGAGTGGGTCACTAACAGTGGGTCCACGGGGCCCACTAGTCAGGTTTGACTAGTCTTTCTCCCTCTCCTTTCTCTGTCCCGAGCGGAGGCGGAGCTCCGGCGATCGTCACCGGCGACTGGCGACTCCTCGCGGGGCCCCGAGGGCGGGGATGGATCCGCCACTCCTAGGCGGTCCTTCCGGTGGTCGCAGGGTAGCTGGAGGTGGAGGGATCTGCAGGCGGCGAGCTCCGCGGCGGAGGAAGGCTTCGGTGGCGAAGTGACTTTGTGGCGGCGATGGCTCCCGATCAAAATCAAGTAGGGGAAAAGGCTCACGGGAGGATGTGGAAGCTCTTGGTGAAGAGAACGGAGAGGGGGAAGTCCTGGTAACGCCGGAGTGAACGAGGCAGTGGCGGCGGCAGGAGTTGCCGGAGATGAAGAAGATGGCGTTTCCCTGACGATTGGGGGCTGTGGGTGTGCCATGGGGGTAGCATGTGGTCGCCTGCGTGGTCGAATGGTTTCGGGGGGGGGGGGGGGTTCATTTATAGCGCGACGAGGTCGGTTTCGCGGCGGTGGGGATAAGCTCTCCGGCGAACCGCCTCTCTGTAGCTAGGGCGACATGGCGGCGACCAACGCTAGCGGACACGCTGGCGGATGAGCTCGCGCTGTTCCAGGGGCCAGGTGGCGAGCGGGGGTGGCTTTGGCGGCGCTGGCCAGCGCAGGGGCTGTCGGGCGGCGGTGGCGGCTAGCTATTAGCTTGCCGGGGCGTGGCGAGGGGCGGCTTGGCGTGTTGCGGTGAGAAAGGGAGCGCGTGGCGCGGTGCTGCAGAGCGGGCCAAGACCGTGGGGCCAGCGTGTCGGCTCGGCGCACGCGCGTGCCAAACACACGCTCTGCTCGCGCTCCGGGCGTGCACAGGACGTGCTCGACGTAATGCCAGAGCATGCTAGAGGTCGCAGTTGAGACTGGGTAGAAACAGGGCTAGGTTTGGGCTTGCAAGGAGATCAGTGGATAAGCTGGTTTGGTCAGGGGTGCAAGTTCACAGTGCAAACCAAAAATTCATGCCAAATCTGACCATGCACTCCAGGTGTTTGACAAAATGCCAAGGGCACTTAGGCAGGTCTGGAGTGGCCAAAAACTCCAGATAGTGGTCTCTTTAGATGCAAGAGAGAGTGGTAGGGTTAGTTTGGCAAAAGGAGAAACTTGTTAGTGCAATTTTTACAAAACTTCAATTCTGGACAGGAAATAAATGACATTATTTCATGAACCAAAATTAATCCAATGGGTGCATGCTCCTGGATTTAGGGGTTTGGTAGGGCTGTCTACAAGTAGGAAAAGGAATCATGGAAAAAGGAGCAACTAAAAATGTGGTTGCTGTACAAACCATCATGTTGGACCAGAATGAAAGAGAGGTTGATTCACTCAGAATTTTCAAAGAACAGCACTAGGTTTTTGCATAATGTGGAATCATAGGCTAGTACCATCATCCCATAATTTTGGTGGAGGCTAGAAAGAAATATTTAAATGGGTTGTAGTGCAAATTGCACTCTGGACCAGAGAAGGAAAAATTGATGCAGAGCTCAAATTATTTCATGAATAAGAGATATTTTTGTATAAAAGTGATTTAAAAACATCACATGACATCTCCGATTTTTGGTTAGAATTTTAGGTGAATTTATCAAATGGTTGTAGTTCAAATATGGCCATATAACCTTGAAAAACCATTTCCAAGAAAGTAAAGATCAAGCAACTTAATTATTTAATTAGTTATACTAATAAAAGAAAAGTTTTTTGTGAGAGGTTAAATAAGTCCAATAACATGTTTGAAAAGTTTTCTCTTTGGGGAAAAACTCCATAATAACAAGGACGGAAATGATTGAAAATCAAAATGGAGCTCAGAAATTCAAAGTTTTAATTCCTGGCAAAATTTGTATTTCATTAAAACAAGGCCAAATTTTTGGGGTGTCACAGCGGGGGGCGGAGATTGCACGAAGAGCAGATCGAGGCGAAGCACACGAGCGATTTACCCAGCTTCGGAGCTCTCCGGAGAGATAATACTCCTACTGCTGCTTTGTGGTTTGTATTGTGTTCTTGCTCGGGAGCGCTGAATGCTACAGTACACTCTAGCTGTTAACGAGACCGAGCGTGAGCGTATTCTGGCTTCGAACCCCCCTCTACGTTGCGCATGGGCCTCCGTTTATATGCTCAAGGGGTCACCGACAGGTGGCAACGAAGGCGAGGGCAAAAATGGAAAAGGAGTTGTGGTTGGTACAACTACCTGAACAGTGTATCCTACCTAACCCTGACGGCAGGGGACAAGGGCATTAAATGCCCGTCTGTGTCACCCAAACAGTGCAGAAAAGGGACCGTCAGGGGCGCCACCGCTTGCCACGATGGCAATCTTGTCAGCGTCGCTTGCCACCTCGCACCGCTGGCTGCACAGCCTCTTGCCACGCGCACCTGGAAAGGCCTTAGGGCGACACGTTGGTGGATGTGCTGGAGCGCGGGTATAGAGTGGTAGCTTGCCGCGGCAAGCGCCTTGCCGTGGTCGTTGTCTTGTCGCGTCCGGAAGCTTGTCGCTCACCGGGCCTTGCCGGGACGCGTGGCGCGTCGCGGCAAGTTCCTTGAAATGCCTTGGTTGGCCATCCCGACAAGCTCCTCTTGAATGCCAAGGGTCTTGTCTCCTTGGCGTAAACACTTTGTTCTTGAATGGCTCCAAAGGAACCACAGAGGACCTTGGCGGTCACCCGGCAAGCCTTGCCGCGGGGCGCTGTGACTGCCCGTGCACAAGTTCGGGATACTAGGGTACCCCTACTCTAGTACACCGACAGGAGCCCCCGGGCCTGGGACACACACGGTGCCGTGCGCTGTTGGGCCAGGCCCAAAACAGGGCACAGGAACGTGCGGCGTGGTTTACGTCGTATCTTACTCCGTATCCACTGCGCCCTTCCCTAACGGCACGCGTTGAATGCGGCATCGTGGGAGAGATCGTGGTTGGTTCTTTGTTCGGAAAAATGGAACGTCTGCCCCCTCCCTCTTTATAAGCAGGGGAAACAGGGGAAGTTCCTCCATCTCGCCAGTTGCTACTTCCAATCTCAGAAATCTCCTCCGCTCCCCCCTTCTTCCAAAGCCGAGAGAGAGCAGCGCTCCGCCCCCCATCACCGCCGGCGCCACCAACTCCTTCGATCTCCCCCACTACCTCCGCCATGGCTCCGAAAGCCGGGAAGGCTATGAAGTCGGCCGAGGCGCTGCGGCTCGAGGCACTGCGAAAGGAGCGGGCAACTTTCCCCCCCGAGCTCGCCGCGAAGGAGCTGAGGGAGTGGTACTACCTCTTCTGGTCGACGGAGACGCGAGCGCATCCGCGCACGAAGGTACTCTCCGCCGCTGCTTCGGAACGGGCTCCGAATGGATATCCCTTCTTCGCGCTGTTCTTCTACTGCGGGCTCTACCCGCCTTTCTTTGAATTCTTCTGCGATATCATGAACACCTACGGGTTCCACCTCCTCGACTTCACCCCCAACGCTGTTCTGACCATGGCAGTTTTCGCGCATCTCTGCGAAAACTTTGTTGGAGTCCATCCAAATGTAGCTATTTTCCGCCACTTATTTATGCCCCGAGTCGAGAGAGGAGAGCCTCTATCCGGCGGAATCGCCTAGATCTCGAGAGCCGGCAAGAAGGAAGCTTATCTGGAGGGGGAGCTCCGTAGCAAATGGGAGGAGTGGAGAGCAGACTGGTGCTGGATTATCGAGGAGAACCCGCAGCCATTTACTGCCCAGCGCCAAGCCCCAGCAGTGCGTGGCAACGATTGGAGCAGCGTGGCTCCGGAAGACGATAGGCTGAAGATTTCCGTCACCCGGATCCTGCGCCTCAGGCTTGCCGGGCTCACTGTAGGCGCTGTTGGCGCAGATTTTCTCTGCCGCCGCATCGCCCCCCTGCAGGAGAGGAGGAGACCTGCCTGGGAGTTTGGGGGCCTGACGGACATCATGAGGCTGCGCCCGGGCCTCAACTTCAACTTCACCGTCCTGGAACTGGACGCGATGCTCAAGGAGCTGTTCAAACATGACCCTCAACATCCCGAATGGTTCAGGCTGCCGAAGGGCGTCGTCCCGCTGTGCAACAATTCCTCGCTCGACCTTCTTGCAACTCTGGAGATCATGGCCCTTGGTGCGGTGGATCTTGCAGTACTGCTTGCCAGTGTCGTCCTGCTTGTCGGCGACCGCCACAGCTTCGACTTGCTTGGCGCCACCTCCGTTGCCGGACTGCTCTACGACTAGAACATCTTTGCCTTTCTTCTTCCTGTTGTTCCGCCACCGGTTTTTCCTTGCCGGGGCAGCATCTTCGCTGTCAGATCCTCCTGCTCCTGTAGTCTCTCCGGGAAGTTTCCTCCCTTCCTCAGCACGTGCACACTTGTCGGCCAGGGCATATAGCTCACTGACATCTCTGATCTTGCACATCGCCATCTCCTCCCGCATCCTGCGATTACGCATGTTCTGATGGAACGCGCTGATAACCGCGGCAGGGTGGACATCTGGGATGTTGCGCTGGACATGGCTGAATCTCTGAATGTACTTGCGTAGGGGCTCTCCTTCCTTCTGGGCGAGCAGATGAAGGTCGCTCTCTTGGCCATGAGGCTTGTGGCCGCCTGTAAAGGCGCCGACAAACTGATGGCATAAATCTACCCAGGAGGATATGGAGTTGTCCGGCAAGTGCATGAGCCAGGACCCGACATTGGGCTTGAGCACCAGCAGGAAGTAGTTGGCAAGGATCTTGTCGTCGCGCCCTCCGGCAGCTTGCGCCGCGATGGTGTAGATGCTGAGGAACTCCGACGGGTGCAACTTGCCGTCGTACTTCTCTGGTATGTCTGGCTTGAAATTCTTTGTACTGGGCCACTGGACTTGCCGCAGCTCACGAGTGAACGCAGGGCAACCTACCGCATATGGCAAGTTGCCTGGTTCCCCTGGCGCATGCATGTCGACAGTGGGCCCAGCGCGCTGGTCTGATTGACTCCGCGCTTCTCTTCGACGCTCGATGCGAGTACGAGCGTCTTCTTGCTGTCGTTTGTGAAGAACTTGGCGCTGATCGTGACGAGCTCGTGGATCTGATGACGCGGTGGAGTCGTTGTCGAGGTTGATCCGGCGAGTCGGCGATCTTCGCCTTCGGGGCAGAGAGTGCATGGTGGTTGCACCCCCACCGGTTTTGTCGCCATCGACTCGCGCCTGGCAATCTTGCCGCGGCTGCGGTGCACTTGGCTGCCGTGGAGTGTCGCTGTTGGCGAAGCCGATGAGACTCTGAATGGTGGCCCTCCATTCGTCGATCTTGTCCGCCGTTGGAGGGTAATCCAGGAGCAGTTGAGCTCTCGCCAAAGCTTCTGCTAGAGTGGAGGGTGGCAGTGGCGAACGGTGTGAGGAGCGGGATATGCTCGGACTTCTAACTATGTTAGAAGGAGCAGCTTCCCGTCCAGGCGACCGTGTCTTGCTCGTGCCAGCATGTTGGCGCGCATGCTGGTCTTGAGCATCCCGAGATCCACCAGCTCAATCTCGGTCCAACGAACGTATGGTACCGCGAGTACCATGACGCTATTGGTCCCGCACCTCCTGAGATGGGTGCGGTGCATGTACGGACGCCGAGGTCTGTGCAGCCTTGTCCTTGGACCTGGAAGCACCGTGAGCTCCCTCGTCGACGCCCGTTCTTCCGCCGGCGTCTACCCCACCACCGGTTTGCTCCGGCGGCGGTGGAATCGACGTGGACGGAGCAGCCACCTCCGAAGCCTTCTTCTTCGGTGGCATGTCGATGAAGATGATGAAGATCTAGATCGCGTGAATGCCGGATCGGGTTCACACAACCTCGACGCCCCCTACCTGGCGCGCCAAAGATGTCGTGGGAACGAACACCTATGGGGCCGGCGGACCGGGCCCCTTTCGGTTCGGCGGGGGGCGGAGATCGCACGAAGAGCAGATCGAGGCGAAGCACACGAGCGATTTACCCAGCTTCGGAGCTCTCCGGAGAGATAATACTCCTACTGCTGCTTTGTGGTTTGTATTGTGTTCTTGCTCGGGAGCGCTGAATGCTATAGTACACTCTAGCTGCTAACGAGACCGAGCATGAGCGTATTCTAGCTTCGAACCCCCCTCTACGTTGCGCATGGGCCTCCTTTTATATGCTCAAGGGGTCACCGACAGGTGGCAACGAAGGCGAGGGCCAAAATGGAAAAGGAGTTGTGGTTGGTACAAGTACCTGAATAGTGTATCCTACCTAACCCTGACGGCACGGGAAAAGGGCATTAAATGCCCGTCTGTGTCGCCCAAACAGTGCAGAAAAGGGACCGTCAGGGGCGCCACCGCTCGCCACGATGGCAATCTTGTCAGCGTCGCTTGCCACCTCGCACCGCTGGCTGCACAACCTCTTGCCACGCGCACCTGGAAAGGCCTCAGGGCGACACGTTGGTGGATGTGCTGGAGCGCGGGTAGAGAGTGGTAGCTTGCCGCGGCAAGCGCCTTGCCGCGGTCGTTGTCTTGTCGCGTCCGGAAGCTTGTCGCTCACCGGGCCTTGCCGGGACGTGTGGCGCGTCGCGGCAAGTTCCTTGAAATGTCTTGGTTGGCCTTCCCGGCAAGCTCCTCTTGCCGGGGTCTTGTCTCCTTGGCCTAAACACTTTGTTCTTGAATGGCTCCAAAGGAACCACGGAGGACCTTGGCAGTCACCCGGCAAGCTTTGCCGCGGGGCGCTGCGACTGCCCGTGCACAAGTTCGGGATACTAGGGTACCCCTACTCTAGTACACCGACACTCTAGCAACCCATCATCTACTTATTACTTCCCCATGCCTTCCTCTAGGCCCAAATAATGGTGAAGTGTCATGTAGTCGACGTTCACATAACACCAATAGAGGAGAAGCCAACATTCATCTCATCAAAATATTGAACGAATACCAAAATCACATGACTACTAATAGCAAGACTTTACCCATGTCCTCAGCAACAAACATAACTACTCACAAAGCATATTCATGTTCATAATCAGAGGAGTAATACTATGCATAAAGGATCTGAACATATGATCTTCCACCAAGTAAACCAATTAGCATCAACTACAAGGAGTAATCAAGACTACTAGCAACCCACAGGTACCAATTTGTGGTTTTGATACAAGATTGGATACAAGAGATGAACTAGGGTTTTGAGAGGAGATGGTGCTGGTGAAGATGTTCATGGAGATTGACCCCCTCCCGATGAGAGGATCGTTGGTGATGACGTTGGTGATGATTTCCCCCTCCCGGAGGGAAGTGTCCCCGGTAGAACAGCTCCGCCAGAGTCCTAGATTGATTCCGCCAAGGTTCCGCGTCGTGGCGGCGGAGTTTCGTCCCGTAAGCTTGCCCATGATTTTTTCCAGGGTAAAAGTGATGATATAGCAGAAGATGGACGCCGGAGGCCCACCAGGGGGCCCACGAGATAGGGGGCCGCACCCTACACGGGGGGCACCCTCCTGTCTCCTGGACAGGGTGTGGGCCCCCTGGCCTATTTCTTTCGCTCATAAATTCTTATTAAATCCAAAAAGTTGTTTCGTGGACTTTCAGGACTTTTGGAGTTGTGCAGAATAGGTTTGCAATGTTTGCTCCTTTTCCAGCCAGAATTCCAGCTGCCGGCATTCCCCCTCTTCATGGTAAACCTTGTAAAATAA
Organism: Triticum timopheevii; assembly: GCA_963921465.1. NCBI lineage: Eukaryota > Viridiplantae > Streptophyta > Magnoliopsida > Poales > Poaceae > Triticum > Triticum timopheevii. The sequence goes on along the minus strand of OY997272.1, from coordinate 380,020,496 downwards.
GAGAGAATAGCCATAAGTATTGAGATATAATGTGTAATAACAGCCCATAATGCAATAAATATTGATATAAAAGCATGATATAAAATCGACGTATCAGTCCTCCTCCAGATCATCAGCTGCGTTGATAATGCCGGTGCCAACGCGAGAGCGTCACAACAGGTGCCTGCCTTAGCCATGTAGCACACTGCGACGCCAGCGAGTACCACCTCCTCCACACCAACATCGGCGTCCGGGCCATGCACATGAAGCTTCTCCCGTAGTATTTTACCCACATGTTCAACTGCAGTACCACACCGATCTTGGACGATACCATGGACCTTGTGGCCTAGAAAAGTCTCTACTTGGCCGACGCATGTCGAGGTTCTTGACTATTGTGACGTGCTGCATGATGTTTACTAGCTCGCGTTTCGGATGAGCGGCAGGGTGCTACTTCTGATCATCAGTGGTGCGACGGCAACGACGGATGGGTGGGAGCTCGGGCGGGAGCCAGTGATCTACCCAGGCCACATAGCTCGACTTGGGCTCGAGATTCCGACCGCTTGCACCGTCCCGAGGATGTACCACTCAGCGACGAGGCTGGAATGCTGGATACATATAGGCGTGTGCTCATGGGCGGGAGCAACCTGCTCAACGGATACCAGTTTGTGAACGTGATGTACTCGACGTAGTTGAGCCAGTGAGCCTAGAGGCGTTCCTGCCATCGTATGTTGACGCGTGGCTCAACGGGAACAAGATCCTCTGACATACAGGATACTACTGCAGAGGTACGTCATTATGTGTAGGTCGTTCATTGTGAATCCAACGACAGCAGGTGAAACTCATAGAAGCACGTAGGAGTTAGGTTGCTGGCACAATCAAAGGGAGAAACACGAGTGCCTAAGAGTTGCCGGCCGGCCGGCCAGCCACTAGACAACATGCACGCACACCGTAGACATGCTAACGGACGCATAACACACGCACACGGCACGCAGGTTGTCCCTGCTGACGCACACAAGAATGGATAGCACCATCGCCACCGCATAGTGCGGATGTGGGCAAAGCCTTCCACCAGCGGTCCTTTTGTAGCCTGAAGCATGGGAGTGAGGCCTGACAACCCCGACTTGTGAGTTGTACGGCCGCGGCTATGGTGGCGGGGAGCGGCCCGACGACGCTTGGCGAAGGAAGCATGTTGGCCGCGGGGAAGGAAGCAGTTCAGCGGCGGCCGCGCTCGGGCAACAACTTGGGCAGGGAGGCGACGCGGTGCGGGCTGCAAAGAAGGGGAAGCACGCGCTCTAGATGAGGTAGTTGAGAGTGTCCTCGAGCCCTCGACGCCGTGGTACAGTCGAGCACGAGTGCACGATCATGGAGCTAGCGTGACGAGAAGCTGACTCCGGCGTGTTTCTAATGGTTTCACCTACTGCCGTTGGATTCGCAATGAATGGCCTACACACAATGACGTCCATCTGTAGTAGTAGTCTGTACGTCAGAGGATCTCGTTCCATCTTAACGGCGTGCAGCCATGTGCCAGCGTTCGTCGTCTATGCGGAAGCGGCATCGGTGTGGTTCAAGATGCCTAGCTGGCCGTTGTCACGGCGGCATTCGCGACTCACTCATTCGAGTTGAACCAGTCAGTAGTGGCCTGGCCGTGGCGAGGATGCCACAGCTGGACGTCGGGGTGTTATGAGGCGTAGATGTACATGGAAGGAAACTATGGCAATTTTGCAAAAAGATACCAACACCCCTCTCCACATTTGCAAATAAGGCCTTCCCTCGTTCATCCTTTTCTCCCACAAGATAAACTACTCATACAGATGCATCTTGATGTTCCGTGCAACGCACAGGCATGTTGCTAGTAAGAAACAAATCTCGAGTTTGGCACGAGTTCGTGCAGTGGTAGCACCACAAGGCCTGGCACAGGAGTTACATTTCACTCTCGAGGCCCACGGGACTGAGCTTTAGTGAATCCGACAGGTGGCTGGTCCACATGTCATGGTCCCGAAGGCAGAGGGGCAGTGGGGCCGAGAGGGGTGAGCCGCTGGTCGAGGGACATGTGGTGCCATGGGTTCGTGCGGCGTTGTGGGAATCGTGTGTGGCTGTGGTAGAAAGTTGATGCTCACCGCATTTCAGCTGGCCCACGTGTCATGCACAAATTCAGAGGGGCGGTGCGGTCAAGAAGGGTGATGCGCACGTTGGGGAACGTGGTGCCGTGGGTTGGGGCAGCGTCGTGGGAATCGCAAGTGGCAGTGTATGAAACGTGATGGTCGTTGTAGTTACAGTTCCATGGACAAGCTGTCATGTCTACTGATACATTGGCATTGCAAACTAGTCGCTGGAAGGAGTAGTAGAGAAAGCTAGGTGGATATATAGTTCCTTATAATCAAGCGGACCTACGCTCCTACTTGTTCCAAAGACATGCACACCATCGAAATAGTTCATCTATATCAATATACACAGAGAGGAAATATTTTTTTACAAGAGAGGAAATAGTCCATCTATCCATAATGCCCTGCTGTTGGTGCATCTTCTTCTTATTCTAATTCTTCTTCTTCTTCTCAGTTTCTATGGGAGACGGCTTCGCAACAAGTGCAGCTATTTCAAAACTCACACGGGCATCAAGGGCAGCATATTTTATCTGCTCGCACGTCCAGGGATAATTCTCCCATCCAGACGACCTTAATACCAGCGTCTCATCACCCGTCTGAAGATTTGTACCGAGCAAAAAATTTGCTACGTCAAATAGGGATGGTGTCTGTTTATCACAATCTTCTACAGGAATTTTGATTCTAGTTTGTAGGTCAGCGATGCTTTTCAAATCAAGGTTGTACAGCGTCAGCTTCTATTTATCCCCTTCGATGGCTGCCCCACAGAAGTTTATGTCCACCCGAGACAAGAAATCGTGGAGCTCACCTATTATGAGAGGTGTGTGTATGATGTGGTACACCAAAACATCATCTTCGAGGCACAGCTGAAGGACGGCGACGCATTTGATCTTCCCAGTGGAACGCTCTATGTACTCTGCGTCGAGACCAATGACCTTCATCTCTACCTTTTGGAGGGAGTTGGATACATTGTTTCCACTTCCGAACAACCCTTGGGTGGTCGGTGACAGTGGCAACTATTCTCAATGAGCCTTCGACAATGACATGTTGGACACTAAAAGCTTGCATCTGGATCTCTTTCGCCATTTGGAACTGCTGGACCAGAGGGCTATGGTTTGGAGAATTAGGATTAGATGGCTAGTCTAACTGAAGAAGATGATTATTTAAAGGGGCTTCCGAATTACTCCATGAGTATGTGAAGAGGTTAAGACAATGTGAATGCAGTGGGGGATGCAAATGAAGATGAACGAGAGGTGAAGAAAGCCGAGGAAAATTGGTTCCCGATGGAGAAGTAAATGGGAGAAGTGGCCTGCATGCAGTTGATTAGACAGCTAGGTAGACTAAACGAAAAGGCTGTGCGGGTAGACAGAGGAGTGATACCTATCCTGGTACGTGCACATCCTTCTAGCGCTACATGTGCCACTTGCTACTTGAGGTCACTCTTTCGAATCACCGTGGCGAGACATTTTATGATTCCTTTCTATTTCTACACCTCTCCTGACAAGTGAGACCTAGGCAAACAGATATACAAAATGTGGCGTAGCTGGTTCGGATGGATATTGGTGCGTGCGTGGGAGACACAACATTCTATGGTTAAGGAATAGCAGTTATCCTAAAAAAACCTTCTTCACGCTTCTGCATGCACGAGAATTTGGTTCTGCTCGCAATATGGATGATACCTAGAGGATGAAGTGAACCCAGAGGCATGCTAGCACGGGAGACCTATATCTGCTATACAGTACTACTCCGTATATTCCTACTAGTAGTAGTACAACTGTGGTACACTTGATGGTCCAAATTTTATTCATCCGGTCCTCACAGTGAAGTGACAAGACCCTGCGCCTGAAGTGATAGCAGTCTAGGCGGTGTGTTCTGGTTACCAAAGTTAGCCTCACCTTGTGCACTGTGCAGTCACTGTCACCGCCGTTGTATAGCATGCCTCACCTTGTCTCCCTCTCCCCTAGCACCACTCCGTCTCTATCTCCATCTCGTTGGAGATCCTAAGGTCACTCTTCATCATCTCACTGTGCCCCCGCGTACCCTCGCCTCGCTCGCCTCCCCCAATACCACTATTCCCTCACTAGTCGCTCCAACACCGAGTGCCTTCTCCCCCGTAAACCAAGCTCCCAAAAACCCCACCTTCCAAACCACCATGGCCGAACGCGAACTGTGCAGCATCCATATGAGCCGCGATTGGAGCAATCTCCATAGTGACATCCTCGACCTTTGTTGTTCGTGTATGGATATGTTGAGCGTCGTGCGGCTGGCTGCATGCTCGAGGGACATGTACATGGCCATCGTCGAAGTGAGGCCTAAGATCTTTAAGACACCCTGCTTGCTGCTATCTGGTCTTGTGAGATTTGCTCACCATGATACGGAGGCGTACATGATGCCCCTCGACTTCAATCCGACCTCCATTAGCCGAAACTTCTTTGCAGGTATGTAGTGGGTCACCGTACATCATTTCCCTCGACTTCGATCTGATCACCATCGCCCGAAACTTCTTGGCAGGTATGTACTGGGTCGGCATGAACTTCCAATGGATGGCTGTTGTCAAATAAGATGGGAAAAAGTTGGTGATTGTGAACTTCCAGACCTCCCATGAGATTATCCTTCCTCCGTTGGATTATATACGGTTTTACCATCGTGGTCCAAGTCATCTAGATTACCACATCAGTTTGACGGACCTTGTTTTGTAGAACATTGTAATTTGCCAAGTGCCCACACGACATGCAGATTACGCAGACTTCAAGCTAATTGCCTTGCTCGACCGCAGGTTCGCCTGTCTTTACACCGGTGCCTTCTTTAGCTGGAGACAACTTGACTCGCAGTGGATCGTGAAAGCTGATACACACTTAGGTGATGCTATAGAACACAATGGCATCATCTACGCGATCGACAAAGAAGATGGCACCACGTATTGCTAGGATGGCGCGTGTAAGTTGTTTTCGTCTGATGTTAATGGTAACGCCATGACACTATTTGAACTTTTTGTGATGATTGTCATATCCCTGTTTGAGCAGAATTTGAGTAGAGTTATGGCAATGTATTAGAGACGCCATAAATCAGCTATATATGGAATGAGTTAGTTCGTGTGATTGTGACCATGTCATTACATGCAATTTGTACCCTTACATAATCAAACAGTTAGGAAGATATGGATATTCTCCTTACTTTATAGTAATATATATACTACTAAATACGAGTGTGTATCAATAGCCATGTTAATTTCCTCACTTTCATGATGTATAAACATGCATCACACTATTGGTTTCATCTAACCATACATTAGGGAAGTAAATGTACATATGGAGAACTCTATATTTGGAAGTAGTGAAATCCTGTAATGCTTACCATGTGTACATACCTATATTCGGCCTTCAACAATCAATGTCTAGAATAATATCCTCACAAAAAATTTGCCCACAGAACATGAGTATACAACAATGCATGGTCTGTTAGTTTCCTTGAAGAATTTGTTTGTGAGGACAGAACATGATTACATAACATGCATGACATGGTAGTCTCCTGTGAAGAATCAGTTGCGAGATAACATGAGTATAACCATGCATGCCACTTCTATATTTTCGAACCTAGTATACATTTCCCTGTATTTTCCTCTCAGTTCCAACAGTGACATATCAATGTTGTTTCTTGCATCCTACTCATACTCTTAACAATGCTGATCTTACATTAACAATGCCTGCCCTTTTTGATATGATGCAGTGTCCCTACAGTCTGCCCTTTGTAATCACACCACCTTCGCCAAAAACAGGGAAGCACAACTGGTTACTCGCTCGATAAGACGACGACAAAAGACTGATGATCATTTGCACACATGAGCCATAAAACTTATATTGCAAAAACCCCACTGTGTACAAGCACCATGAAATACGTGAGTATCCGGACAGTGGCTGTTACGTCTATGAGCAGGATGCCAGCTTGTTGGGGCCTTCGGGATTTTTGATTTGGAGGCGGGTAAATAGCCTTGGTTCACACTCTCTGTTTATCGGACTCAATTATCTTATTAAACAGGAGATCACCGTTGCCAAGGACCTTGATGGCAGAGAGGCTCTATTTTCTATGGATAACTGTGTCTACATGGCGAGCCCTAGGACTTTAGAAGCAAACTCCCCTGATTGTTAATGATACAGCCTGCAGCCAAAAGAAGGTGAGAATGACAAAGGCTTCTGGATTAACTTTGATCCTTGGATGTCTCAAGTCTGACAGACGGTGATGGGGTTCAAGCCTCCAAGTTGATAGGTAATTGGGTTGTTGCATCGAGAGGGTGGAGTACTGGTGTCTCCAAATCACTGGTCGCTGAAGCGGGGCTGCAAATTATGATGGTGTTGGGTCATCCCTCTACGAATGACTTGTTTTCTTTGGCGCTTGTTCTGGATGGGTAGTTCTCTCTTTTGTTATGCATATTCCTTGTCATTGGGTCATCCTTGTCTATGTCACTCTTACTATGTAATAGTTGCCTCTATTTAGAATGTCATTCTCGTCTGGATCACGAGAGTCTGAGCGCTGCAGATGGGTGCATTTTGGTGGTGTATGATACGTCTCCAATGTATCTATAATTTTTGATTGTACCATGCTATTATATTATCGATCTTGGATGTTTATATGCATTTATATGATTTTTGGGACTAACCTATTAACCTAGAGCCCAGTGCAAGTTTCTGTTTTTTCCTTGTTTTTGTGTTTTACAGAAAAGGAATACCAAACGGGGTCCAAACGAGCTCAAAATTCCCGGTGATTTTTTATGGACCAGAAGAAGCCCCCGAAGCAAAAGAGTTGGGCCCGAAGAGTCCCGAGTCATCCATGAGGGTGGGGGGCACACCCTACCCCCAAGGGAGGGTGCCCCTACCTCGTGGCTGACTCGGAGACCCCCTGATGTGAAACCAACGCCAAAAATTCCTATAAATATAGAAACCCCCGAAAAGAAATCTAGATTGGGAGTTCCGCTGCCGCAAGCTTCTGTAGCCACGAAAAACCAATCGGGAGCCCGTTCAGGTGCCCCGCTGGAGGGGGAATTCATCACCGGTAGCCATCTTCATCATCCCGGCGCTCTCCATGATGAGGAGGAAGTAGTTCACCCTCATGGCTGAGGGTATGTACTAGTAGCTATGTGTTTGATCTCTCTCTCACACTCTCTCTCGTTTTCTTCATATGGCACGATCTTGATGTACGGCGAGCTTTGCTATTATAGTTGGATCTTATGATGTTTCTCCCCCTCTACCTTCTTGTAATGGATTGATTTTTCCCTTTGAAGTTATCTTATCGGATTGAGTCTTAAAGGATTTGAAAACACTTGATGTATGTCCTGCATGTGCTTATCTGTGGTGACAATGGGATATTCACGTGACCCACTTGATGTATGTTTTGGTGATCAACTTGCGGGTTCAATGACCTTGTGAACTTATGCATAGGGGTTGGCACATGTTTTCGTCTTGACTCTCTGGTAGGAACTTTAGGGCACTCTTTGGAGTTCTTTGTGTTAGTTTGAATAGATGAATCGGAGATTGTGTGATGCATATCATATAATCAATCCCACAGATACTTGAGGTGACATTGGAGTAACTAGGTGACATTGGGGTTTTGGTTGATTTGTGTCTTAAGGTATTATTTTAATACAAATTCTAGGGCTGTTTGTGACTCTTATAGGAATAGCCCAATGGATTGATCAGAAAGAAGAACTTTGAGGTGGTTTCGTACCCTACAATAATCTCTTCGTTTGTTCTCCGCTATTAGTGACTTTGGAGTGACTCGTTGTTGCACGTTGAGGGATTTTTATATGATTTAATTATGTTATCATTGTTGAGAGAACTTGCACTAGTGAAAGTATGAACCCTAGGCCTTGTTTCCTAGCATTGCAATACCGTTTTCCCCCACTTTTACCACTTTCTACCTTGCTGTTTTTATAATTTCAGATAACATAAACCTTACCATCCATATTGCACTTGTATCACTGTCTCTTCGCCGAACTAGTGCACCTATACAATTTATGGGGCGCTTTGGGGGCACAGAGACTCTTTGTACTTTGGTTGCAGGGTTTATCTGAGAGAGACCATCTTCATCCTACGCCTCCCACGGATTGATAAACCTTAGGTCATCCACTTGAGGGAAATTTGCTACTGTCCTACAAACCTCTACACTTGGAGGCCCAACAACGTCTACAAGAAGAAGGTTGCATAGTAGACATAAGGCTCTTTTCTGGCGCCGTTGCCGGGGAGGTTAGTGCTTCAAGGTATATCTTTAGATCTTGCAATCGAATCTTTTAATTTCGTGTTTTATAAATATTTTAGTTAATAAAAGAAAACTACAGAAAAATGGAATTGAGGTGGCCACATATGCTTCATATTTTTAATATCTTTCATGAAAATGATGGAAAGGAAAATTGTGCCCAAGTATTAGAAGAAAATCTTTGAATGATGAGCATGATTGCAATGTTGTTGGTATGAACTCTTTGACTATCCATAGTACTAATGATGACTGCATTAGTCATGATGAAAATGTTTCTTATAAGCATGTCAATTTTTGTGAAGTGCATAGAGTTTGCAAGTACACACCAAATAGGGAAGATAGATTTTACAAGAGGCATAAGTACCTAAGAGAGGATAGATGCTTGTGATGAAAATTTAAAATTTCTTTGCCATCCTTGTGAACTTTGCAATGAACGTGATCATCTAAATCTCTAATGCAAATTGTTCCATGATCGAATCATGTCCAAAAATTGTGATGACTTGATTTCCCTTGCGCATAACAATGAACTTAGTTTTCTTCTGGGTTAAGAAGAAATGAAATGTATAACTAAGAATATTCCAGAATTTGCCCTTGAGAGAGTTCTTGATTTTGATCTAGACGAAATTTTTATGTATTGTGCTGTGAATTGCATTGAAAATCCTTATATTGCCAATTACATAAAGACAATAAAACAAATAGAAGATGAAGAGAATACTAATGAAAGGGAAGAGGTTTCCCAATATCCTTCTATTCTTTCTTATGATGAATCAGGTAGCGAGGAGGAGCTTTCTATTCAACCAATCTCATTAATAAGGAGCTCCAGAAAGAGGTTTAAACCCACACATGATGTGTAGAAGAAAAAGAAAAGACGGAGAAGCAAAGGTAAAAAGGTATCCCTCCCAAATGATGTTGCTCCTATTATTGTTATGCCTATTACTCATTGTGATGATAATAATTGCTATAATATTGGTGCTATCCATACTATTAATGATGAGAGTGATTATGCTTATGATATGCAAAGGCCGAAGCTTGGGGATGCTATGTTTAATGAGAATGACATGTTTGATAATTTATTTGCTGCAATTAATGTTTGTCCCAAGCTTGGGGATGCTATGTTCAATGAAGATGATATTTTTAGTCTCCCAAGTTTTGATATGCAAATTTATTATGATGATAGCATACCTCCTATTTATGATGATTATATTGATGAAAGTGGGTTTGGAAGAGTGTCAACTTTAGGAAGTAATAATCCCATTATTTTGGAGTGTGTTTAATCTTATTGTGATAATTATGAAAATGGATTTGGAGAGGTCATGACTTTATTTAGTAATGATTCCACTACTTCGGAAGAGGTTTCAGTTGATCTTGATGAAAACAAAGTTGCTACTTATGATGATTATTGTGATGACACTTATGTTATAAAAAGTAGTGATGATTATATTTATAAAAGTTGTCATGATTATGATTACCTTTTTCTGAATATTACTCTTTTAATGTGGAAACAATCTATAGTATTTGAGTTTCTTATGATACTCCCACTATTCAGAATGAGAAGAATTTTGCTTATGTGGAGAGTAATAAAAATTCTATGCTTATGCATCATGAAAAGAGTTCTTTATGTGATAGTTATATTTGAATTCATTCATGATGCTACTGAAAATTATTATGAGGGAGGAATATATGCTTGTAGGAATTGCAATAATATCAAGTTTCCTCTCGATGTGCTAAAAATCTTGAAGCTATGCTTGTTTTGCTTTCCTATGCTAGTTGATTCTTGTTCCCATAATTTTTTTGCTCACAAAATCCCAATGCATAGGAAGTGGGTTAGACTTAAATGTTCTAGTCATGTTCTTCATCATGCTCCCGCTATGTTTGAATTCTTATCTTTTATACGAGCTTCATTGAAATCATCATGCCTAGCTAGAAAGGCATTAAAGAAAAGCGCTTGTTGGGAGACAACCCAACATTTACCCCCTATAGTTTTTGTGCATCTGCATGATTAAGCTACTGTAGTAATCATGTTTTAAAGCTTTTATTTCAATAAAGTGCCAAATATGACCTTTGGGATAGCTTACGGTGATAGTTGTGTTGATCCTGCTGAAAATCAGAAACTTTTGAACCCCGTAAATTAGTTTTAATAATTCACAAAAATGTGATTTTGATCTGATTATTTTTGCTCTGGGTTGCTACGTACATATCTCAGGTGTTCCTAATTTTTCTGGATTTTTAAAGTTACAGAAGTATTTGAGAGTTACAGATTACTACAGACTGTTCTGTTTTTGATAGATTCTGTTTTCTATGTGTTGTTTGCTTATTTTGATGAATCTATGAGTAGTATCGGAGGGTATGAACCATGGAGAAGTTTGAATACAGTATATATAACACCAATATGAATTTAGAATGAGTTCACAACAGTACCTAAGTGGTGATTTATCATCTTATATTAATGGAGCTTACAAGTTTTCTGTCGAGTTTTGTGTTGTGAAGTTTTCAAGTTTTGGGTAAAGCTTCGATGGACTATGGAACAAGGAGTGGCAAGAGCATAAGATTGGGGATGCCCAAGGCACCCCAAGTCAATATTCAAGGACAACCAAGAGCCTAATCTTGGGGATGCCCCGGATGGCATCCCCTCTTTCGTCTTCGTTTATCGGTAACTTTACTTAGAGCTATATTTTTATTCACCACGTGATATGTGTCTTTCTTGGAGCATCAATGTATTTTATTTTGTTATGCTTGCTGTTTGAATAATATCCGAAGATCTGAAATTCTTAAATGTTAGAGAGTGTTCACATATTTACATAATTATTCGACTACTCATTGATCTTCACTTATATCTTTCAGAGTAGTTGGTTGTTTCCTCTAGTGCTTCACTTATATCTTTTTAGAGCACGGCGGTGGTTTTATTTTGAAGAAATAGATGAACTCTCATGCTTCACTTATATTATTTTGAGAGTCTTAAACAACATGGTAATTTGCTTTGGTTCTGAATTTAGTCCTAATATGATGGGCATCCAAGAGGGATATAAGAAAAACTTTCATATAAAGTGCATTGAATACTAAGAGAGTTTTGATTCCTTATGATTGTTTTGAGATATAAAGATGGTGATATTAGAGTCATGCTAGTGAGTAATTGTGGATTGTAGAAATACTTGTGTTAAAGTTTGTGATTCCCGTAGCATGCACGTACGGTGAACCGTTATGTGATGAAGTTGGAGCATGATTTATTTATTGATTGTCTTTCTTATGAGTGGCGGTCGGGGACGAGCGATGGTCTTTTCCTACCAATCCATCCCCCTAGGAGCATGCATGCAGTACTATGTTTCGAAAACTAATAGATTTTTACATAAGTATGTGAGTTATTTATGACTAATGTTGAGTCCATGGATTATACGCATTCTCACCCTTACACCATTGCTAGCCTCTCTAGTACTGCGCAACTTTCACCCCTACCATACACCCACCATAACCTTCCTCAAAACAGCCACCATAACTACCAATTATGGCATTTCCATGGCCATTCCAAGATATATTGCCATGCAACTTTCCATCGTTCCATTTATTATGACACGCTTCATCATTGTCATATTGCTTTGCATGATCATGTAGTTGACATCGTATTTGTGGCAAAGCCACCTTTCATAATTCTTTCATAGATGTCACTCTTGATTCATTGCTCATCCCGGTACACCGTCGGAGGCATTCATATAGAGTCATATTTTGTTCTAAGTATCGAGTTGTTAAGTAAATAAAAGTTTGATGACCTTCATTGTTAGAGCATTGTCCCAGTGAGGACAGGATGACGGAGACTATGATTCCCCCACAAGTCGGGATGTTACTCCGGACGAAAAAAAAAGCCAAAAAAGGAGAAGGCCCAAAAAAACAAAAAATGAGAGAAAAAGAGAGAAGGGGCAATGCTACTACCCTTTTACCACACTTGTGCTTGAAAGTAGCACCATGATATTCATGATAGAGAGTCGACTATGTTGTCACTTTCATATACTAGTTGGAATTTTTCATTATAGAACTTGGCTTGTATATTCCAATGATGGGCTTCCTCAAATTGCCCTGAGTCTTCGTGATCAAGCGAGTTGGATGCACACCCACTTAGTTTCTTTTTGAGATTTCATAAACTTATAGCTCTAGTGCATCTGTTGTATGGCAATCCCTACTCGCTAACATTGATATCTATTGATGGGCATCTCCATAGCCCATTGATATGCCTAGTTAATGCGAGACTATCTCCTTCCTTTTTTCTTCTCCACAACCACCATATTCTATTCCACTTATAGTGCTATATCCATGGCTCACGCTCATGTATTGCGTGAAAGTTGAAAAGGTTTGAGAATGTCAAAAGTATGAAACAATTGCTTGGCTTGCCATCGGGGTTGCGCATGATTTTAATATTTTGTGTGATGAAGATAGAGCATAGCCAAACTATATGATTTTGTAGGGATAAATTGCTTTGGCCATGTTATTTTGAGAAGACATGATTACTTTATTAGTATGCTTGAAGTATTATCGTTCTTATGTCAATATTAAACTTTTGCATTGAATCTTATGGATCTAAATATTCTTGCCACAGTAGAGAAGATTACATTTATAAATATGTTAGGTAGCATTCCACATCAAAAATTCTGCTTTTATCATTTACCTACTCGAGGACGAGCAGGAATTAAGCTTAAAATTCAGTTTCCCCTACCTCGAAACCATGGAGGGTTCCCCTACCTCGTGGCTGACTAAGAGACCCCCCCCCCCCTCACGTGAAACCGACGCCAAAAATTTCTATAAATACATAAACCCCCCAAAAGAAACCTAGATCGGGAGTTACGCCGCGGCAAGCCTCTGTAGCCATGAAAAACCAATCGGGAGCCCGTTTCGGCGCCCTGCCGGAGGGGGAATCCATAACCGATGGCCATCTTCATCATCCCAGTGCTCTCCATGATGTGGAGGGATTAGTTCACCCTCGGGGCTGAGGGTATGTACAAGTAGCTATGTGTTTGATCTCTCTCGCGTGTTCTTCATATGGAACAATCTTGAAGTACCGCAAGCTTTCCTATTATAGTTGGACCTTATGATGTTTCTCACCCTCTACCTTCTTGTAATGGATTGAGTTTTCCGTTTGAAGTTATCTTATCGGATTGAGTCTTTAAGGAGATGGTAACACTTGATGTATGTCTTGCATGTGCTTATCTGTGGTGACAATGGGATATTCAAGTGACCTACTTGATGTATGTTTTTGTGATCAACTTGCGGGTTCAGTGACCTTGTGAACTTATGCATAGCAGTTGGCACACGTTTTCGTCTTGACTCTTCGGTAGAAACTTTAGGGCACTCTTTGAAGTTCTTTATGTTGGTTTGAATAGATGAATCTGAGATTGTGTGATGCATATCGTATAATCAAACCCACGGATACTTGAGGTGACATTGGAGTATCTAAGTGACATTAGGGTTTTGGTTGATTTGTGTCTTAAGGTGTTATTTTACTACAAACTCTAGGGCTGTTTGTGACACTTATAGGAATAGCCCAGTGGATTGATCGGAAAGAATAACTTTGAGGTGGTTTCATACCCTACAATAATATCTTCATTTGTTCTCCGTTATTAGTGACTTTGGAGTGACTCTTTGTTGCACGTTGAGGGATTTTTATATGATCTAATTATGTTATCATTGTTGAGATAACTTGCACTAGTGAAAGTATGAACCCTAGGCCTTGCTTCCTAGCATTGCAATACTATTTTCGCTCACTTTTACCACTTGCTACCTTGCTGTTTTTATAATTTCAGATTACAAAAACCTATATCTACCATCCATATTGCACTTGTATGACCATCTCTTCGCCAAACTAGTGCACCTATACAATTTGCCATTGTATTGGGTGTGTTGGGGACACAAGAGATTCTTTGTTATTTGGTTGCAGGGTTGTTTGAGGGAGACCATCTTCATCCTACGCCTCCCACAGATTGATAAACCTTAGGTCATCCACTTGAGGGAAATTTGCTACTGTCCTACAAACCTCTACACTTGGAGGCCCAACAACGTCTACAAGAAGAAGGTTTTGTAGTAGAGATCAGTGTAGCAAGACTTCTTATGAAGTATCATGTCTTGTTGTTTATGTGAGTAGTAATCGCTAGTTAGTGTTTGAATGTTGTATATATCGTTGTTTCGAACTGCTTATTATCTCGAACTGCTGGTGGGCTAAATGAGGGCATCACTATTCTCCACTGTTCAGAGTATATCTCCTTCTTTCAAGTTATAATTTGAGCTCATTATCTTTTCTATGAGGTACATTTGTTTGGGCCAGTGAGGTGTCATTGAATATGGGCTGAGTAGTAATGCAATGCCAAACATGTCAATTATGACTCTCAGGCCAGGCTCTCAAAAGATCCTAAAGGCCGGGCTCTCAAAAAAAGAAAGAATAAGGAATATAAGGCCGACATGTGGGCGCCGCCGGTGTTTTCGTGCGCTTGCACGCCGAGAGCATATTGGCGTGTGTTCGAAATTCATGCTACCTTTTCATCCCCAATCTCCCGCCCCTCCCCACCTCTGGAATCTCGATTCCTACTCTAGTTCCCCCAAATCCCCCTCCTGTACTCCCTGTACTTAAGCGCACTATCATGTCGCCATTCAATCGGATCTCCGAGACAGAGATCCTAAGGTCCGTCCTGCCTTTGGGCGCTGCGTGCTGTCGCTCAACAGTGGCATGGTGGCGCTTGACGACCAGTTTGCCAGTAAAGTGCTGATGGTAACCATCTACGACAACCGGCCTCCCGTCCCGCCGGACGACCTTGTCAAAGCTCTTGGCATTATGCACGACATCCAGATAAGTGACTTGCTCGTCGAAGTCTATCCGCCACTGGCTGATTTCTTCGTTAGGTTCCGGACAACTTTCGAATACAGTCGTGTGTTTGACCCTTCCTGGTGTTTGTTTTGTGATGGCGCGCTGGTGAGCTTTGATCAGTGGCCCCAGGATGGGGCTCGGTGCCCTGAGCTTGAGTTTTTAACAAAGCTTACCTTCAACGGCATGCCTCGACGTGCTTGGAACAACGAGTCCATTAATGAGATTATGAAGGATCTTGGAGATGAGCTTGTAAGTATGTTTGTTCCTCCAGACAGCTGGGCTCTGACGGTTATGGCATGGGTGAAGAAGTCGTCCACCATACCGAAGGTGATTGGTGTTGAGATACTAGTGCAGGAACCGAGGTTGTACTATTCTGTCGGCGTTCTGGGACCTGGGGTACCCACACTTGCCTGCGTGCGGCCCACGACGCGGCTCCATCGACAACCTGGTATGACGCACCTTCAACATCAACAAATCAAGACCCTCACGAGGGGCCAAGCCTCGCGAGGTGGTCGACACCAAGACCTCCGGAAGGAGTGGCCTCCTTAGGCTGGCTCCTGAGGAGTGGAGATTCCTATGCAAGCTTCACCTCCAGAGGTTCGGATTACGTGAGCTGTGACGACCAAGGCCAGGCGGGCGCCAGCGGGCGCAGGACAATAGTTTCCTCTTTGGTGCTAAGGAGGCTAGCACAAGAGCAGAGTCCCTAGGAATCAGCCAAAGGTTTCCAGTCCCATGCAACAGGACCAAGACCACCAGGATGACAGGACGGAGGTCATCGCCGAGCCCACAACGGTGTCACAACTAGAGGCTTTTGCAGGCGAAGACTACTTTTGTCAGGATAAGATGTACTAGTTGTCTCCCTTCGAATTTGGCTATTGTGGGATTCCTTCCCGCCTCCATTTTGGGGGATGAGGACCAAGGCAACTATAAATAGGACCCAACCACCACCGTAGAGGGGGAGCCAGATCATTCAATCTATCCTCTCCCCCACAAGCTCAAGAACACACCTCCTGAGGTTGTTCTTCCACTGTACTAGTTCATCCTCAGCCCACATCGAGGCCAATCCACCACAAAGCAGGACTAGGGTTTTACACCGCAAGGTGGCCCGAACCTGGGTAAACTGTCGTGTCCTCTTTCCTTTTAGTTTGTCGAGATAGGTCGTGGGATCGATGGGTTGGTAGACCGAGGAGGTTGAGTTCTTTGCATGCACCCCAGAGTTCGAATCTATCCAGGGTTTGCGGAGACCGAAATCCAACATTTGGCACGTCGGGTATGGGTGCGTTGGAGCCTCCTTTTCACCGATCAATTCGCCACCGCCTCGTAGTTCTCATGGCTGACGCTCCGAGGGCTCACGTTGAGCACTGGGCTGCTCGGCCTGCCTAAGCAGTGCCGTCCACCCAAGGGGATTTCCACTCCGCGCTCCTCGCGGCCCGCATGCCGCCTAGTGTCGTTGGTCACGGGCGGCGCAGGCCGCCGTCACACGCCCTCGTTTCGCGCGTAACCGCGCCACCACATGATCTTTGAGCTATGCCGCGGCGACTGTCGGCGTTCTGGGAACGGGGTCCCTAGACTTGCCTGCCTGCGGCCTGCGGCATGGCTCAAGTGGTGGCCCAGTACGGTCCATCTTCATCAGCACAAGGCTCAAGACCCTCGCGAGGGGCCAAGCCTCACGGGGCGCATGACGCTAGGCTTCCTCAGGAATGGCCTCGCCAGGCAGTCTCGCGAGGAGGTGGAGAGATCAAGGCAGGGTACCTCGTGAGGTGCTCGTGACGCAAGCCATGACGACCGAGGCCAGGCGGGCGCCGGCCTGCGTAGTGTCCTTGTTTCCTCTTCGGTGCAAAGGGGGCAAGCACATACGTGGAGTACCGAGGCATCAGGCAAAGGTTGCCATTTCAGTGCAATGAGACCAAGACCAGCGGAGCGGCAGGATGGAAGTCATCGTGGAGCCCAAGACGGCATCATCACCAACGCTTTTGGAGCCGAAGACCAACTTTAGTCAGGATAACTTGTACTAGATCTCCCCCTTCAAAATGGCCGTTGTTGGCGCCATTCCCGCTCAGTATTTGGGAAGAGGCCCAGGGCCTCTATAAATATGACTAGAAACCACAGTAGAGGGGGATCGAGATTTTACAAGGAGAGAAACCTAGACAGAGAGAGAGGCGATCGAACTCACACAAGCAGTTCATCACACCAGCTCAAGAACACCTCTCGCGAGGCTGTTCTTCCCCTGTACTGTTCATCATTAGCCCTAGGGGAAATCCACCACACCACACAATGGAGTAGGGTATTACACCACAACAGTGGCCCGAACCAGTATAAATCTTGTGTCCCTTGTGTCGTTCATCGTTTTCAGCCAGATCTCACGAGGCGATCAGACGTAGATCGGTAGGGGAGAGATCTTCGTGCGCACCCCAGAGTTCGAACCTTAAGGGTCTGCCAGAACCCAACATCCGACATTTGGCGCGCTAGGTAGGGGTGCGCCGGAGCTCTTCCTTCCGTCGACCTGTTCTCGATCAGCGCCGCGCTCCGCCTTCATGGTGGCTAATGCACCGCCCGCTCTGACTGTCGGCACCGGCGTGGAAACCAAGGGGCTCCGAGCCCTGTTCCCCGCCTTGCGACAGGTGCGGTGGCCAAACAAGTTCAAGCCGGACATGCCGCCGCGCTACGATGGCGCGGCCGACCTGCTGGCCTTCCTGCTGGCATATGTAGAAGCCGTCCTCAAGTACGGAGGTGACGACAAGGTCATGGCGAACGGGCTACCCATGGCACTCACCGGCGTCCCGCGCATGTGGCTGCTCCACCTGCCAGCAGCTTCTGTGGCCTCTTGGGAGGAATTGCGCAGCCTCTTCCTTGCCCATCGTGTTGCGCCGGCACCCCCAGTCGTCGGGGCCATCCTGGGCGGATCGCAGGCACCACCTTCGGGCCGCCACGTCAAGCCATTCGTGTGCCAGATCGGCGCCGTCCTCAAGCACTGAGAAACCCCCCCCCCCCCCCCGGGCTAGGTGGCACCCAAGGATGATTTGACCTTCATCTCAGATGATCACCCCGCCAACACCACCTGTTCGGACGCACTTCCAATGCTATGCACCCCCACCATCTGCCCGGTGGCCGTCACCAGGACCCTCATCAACGGTGGTGCCGGCCTCAACCTGCTCTCGGTGGAGGCCTTCAGCCTCCTCCACGTGCCACCAGAGCGGCTTCAAACCAGCAGGCCCTTCTCGGGCGTCGGAGGCAGTTCCACCGGCTCCCTAGGGCAGATCCGCCTCCCCGTGACCTTCGACACCTACGACAACTTCCGCACAGAGCTGATTGACTTTGTCATCACCCCCATCGGTCTCCTGTACACGGCCATCCTTGGCTACCCAGCCTTGGCCTAGTTCATGGCAGTGACTCACCTGACGTACAACCTCATGAAGATGCCCGGGAGCAGCGGCATCCTCACCGTGGCCGGAGACACAAGGGATGCGCTGCAGGCGCTCAAGCTTGCTTTCAACACGGCTGCGGTGGCACAGCCCACCAGTGGAGACGCCCTCGAGCCCAAGGGGGCTGCGCCGGCCAAGAAGAAGCAGCTATTCACCCAAGACAAGGCAGAGACCAAGCAGGTACCGGTCGACGAGGATGGATCCACTGGCGCCACCTTTACCATAGGCGCCAACCTCGACCCTGAGCAAGAGGAGGCTTTGGTGAAGTTCCTGCGCGCAAACAAGAAGGTGTTTCTGTGGGAACCTGATCAGCTGGTAGGGGTCCCAAGGGGTGTGATTGAACATCATCTCAATGTGTGCCCCAACATGCGCCCCGTGAAGCAGAAGGCAAGGCGACAGTCCACTGAAAAGCAGGCCTTCATCGACCAAGAAACCCGCAAGTTAGAGGCAGCAGGAGTCATTCGCGAGGTCCGCTACCCTGAATGGTTGGCCAACCCTATTGTTGTGCCAAAAAAGGGAGGAAAGGAACGTATGTGTGTCAACTTCACCAACCTCAACAAGGCCTGCCCACAGGATCCATTCCCGCTCCCTCGCATCGACCAGATCGTCGACTCCACCACCGAGTGTGACCTGATGTGCTTCCTGGATGCCTTCTCAGGCTATCACCATATCAAGATGGCGCTAGAAGACATGGAGAAAGCGGCCTTCCTAACCCCGTGTGAAGTGTATTGCTATACCTACATGCCATTTGGGTTGCGCAGCGCAAGCGCGACCTTTCAGCGGCTGATGCACATTGCCTTGGGTCGGCAGCACGGGAGAAACGCTGAGGCTTACGTCGATGACAATGTGGTGAAGTCTCGTGAGGCGAAAACCCTGATATAGGACCTGGAAGAAACCTTCACGAGCCTTCGTGAAGTGGATATGCGGCTCAATCCGGAGAAGTGCGTATTTGGAGTCCCCTCGGGCAAGCTCTTAGGCTTCCAAATGTCCGACAGAGGCATCGAGGCTAACCGAGAGAAGGTCAAAGCAGTCGAAGACATGAGTCCACCGAAGACCCTCAGAGAAATGCAAAAGCTCACCAGGCGAGTAACCGCGCTCGGATGCTTCATCTCCAAGCTGGGGGAGCGGGCACTGCCCTTCTTCAAGTTGATGAAGAAGAAGGGCCCATTCGAGTGGACTGAAGAGGCCGACAAGGCATTCCAAGATCTCAATAAGTACCTTACCAGCCCTCTGGTGATGGTAGATTCGCGCCCTCGGGAGCCCTTGGTGCTTTACCTTGCAGCCACCCCCTATTCTGCCAGCGCAGCCCTGGTGGCGGTTAGGGAGGAGCGCCGGATCAAGGCCGCGGCCGCCATCCTGGCCGGAGCAGATCCAAGCCAAGAAAGACTCGCCAAGATCACGACCGCAGCAGGAAAGGATCAGCCTCAGCAGGGGAACGTACCCGGAGCGGAGGAGGCCCCTCCAGGCGACCAAGCGCTGGGGGCTCCGTCGTCTCAGGAGGCGCCTCAACCTCCGGAGGATGCGGGCTGCGCCAGCACCAACCTCGTCGAGCACCCTATATACTTCGTCAGCACGGTGCTACGGGACGCGAGGGCGCGGTACCCCATGCCCCAAAAACTCCTCCCCGCACTGTTAGTGGCTTTGCACAAGCTGCATCACTACTTTCAAGGCCATCCCACCAAGGTCGTCTCAGCATACATCTTGGAAAGGGTACTCAGGAGCCCCAACTCAGCCAGAAGAGTCGCTGAATGGAACATCGAATTGCAAGCGTTTCAGCTGTAATTCAGCACGACCAGAGTCATCAAGGGAGCCGTACTTGCAGAATTCATGACAGAATGGGAAGAGGCACCAGGGCTCAAACCGGGCGAGGACCGGTCGCTTTCCCTGGGAAGTGAAGTGCCGAACGGTTGGGTCATGTACTTCGACGGGGCGTTCTCGCGAGAGGGCGCGGGGGCTGGCGCGGTGCTCATATCCCCCACTCAGGACAAGCTCTACTATGTTGTATAACTCTACTTCCAGGATGGAGAGAAGGTCTCCAACAACATAGCAAAGTACGAGGGCCTGATAGCGGGCTTGAAAGCTGCAGCCGCCTTGGGGGTAAAGCGCCTCATCATCAAGGGCAATTCACAACTCCACGTCAACTTCTCCAACAAGGTATACGAGCCGAAGGAAAAACACATGGAAGCATATCTCGCGGAGGTCCGCAGGATGGAGAAACGGTTTTGGGGGTTGGAGTTGCAACATGTGCCTCGCGGAACCAATCAAGAGGCTGGTAACATCGCCAAAAGGGCGTTCATGTGGTTGCCTTAGGAGCCTGGCATCTTCGAGGAGCGACTCTTCAAACCCTCAACGGCACCATCACTATCGAGCACAGCACAGCCTCAGGAGGAGCTCCCTCAACCGCCTGCCTCGGGAGCCCCGGCCTGTGGCCTGACCTCGGGGGCACGCCTTCTCTTGGCGCTGGAGCCTCAGGAAGGATGTTGGATCGCGGAGTTCAAGGATTACTTGGTGCAAGGGATCCTGCCGGAGAAGCAGGAGCACGAAGAACGCGTGGCGCGGCAGGCCACGGCCTACTGCACCCAAGACGGAGAGCTCTACCGAAAGCGGCCGAACGACGTTACTCTATGTTGCGTCTCCAGGGAGCAAGGAAAAGAGCTGCTGGCAGACATTCACGATGGAGACTGCGGGCACCACTCGTCTTCGCGCACACTCGTCGGTAAGGCGTTTCGCGGCGGTTTCTATTGGCCAACAGCACTCAATGACACAATCGAGCTGGTGAAGGCTTGTGAAGCCTGTCAGTTCCATGCCAAGTAGATTCACCAGCTAGTTCAGGGCCTTCAGACCATTCCCCTATCGTGGTCGTTCGCTGTTTGGGGACTGGACATCCTTGGCCCATTCCCTCGTGCGCCAGAGGGCTACCGCTAGCTTTACATTGTCGTTGACAAATTCACCAAGTGGGCAGAAGTGGAAGTTGTCTGCACCATCCCGGCTGGCTCAGCAGTCAAGTTCATCAAGGGCCTCGTGAGCCGGTTTGGGGTACCCAATCGCATCATCATAGACAAAGGTTCACAGTTCACCAGCAATCTCTTCAAAACATATTGTGCTAACCTTGGAACGCAGATATGCTACGCTTCGGTGGCACACCCTCGGAGCAACGACCAAGCTGAGCGCGCCAACGCGGAGGTCCTGAAGGGCCTCAAAACCCAAACCTTCAAGAAGAAGCTGGAGGCCAGTGGCAGGGGCTGGCACGACGAGCTTCAGTCCGTGCTATGGTCCGTCCGTACTACCGCTACCAAGTCGACCGGCGAAACCCTGTTCTTCCTCATCTCTGGTGCTGAGGCGGTCCTTCCTCACGAGGTCAGACATCGCTCCACGTGGGTCCTGGCTTTCGATGAAGCACAGCAGGACGCCATGCGGGGGATGGACCTCGTGCTTGGGGAGGAATGCCGTCGGGAGGCTGCGCTTCAGGCTGTGAGATACCAACAAGCACTGCAGCAGTACCACTACCGCAGCATCCGCCCCAGGACCCTCGAGGTAGGTGACCTCGTGCTCAGACGGGTCCTCTCCAGGGAGGGGCTGCACAAGGTCTCGGCCATGTGGGAGGGCCCGTTCAAGGTTGTTCATGTCTCTAGGCCTGGCGCCGCATGCTTGGAGACTCAGGAGGGGGTGCCCATCCCGAACCCGTGGAACATCTAGCATCTCCAGAAGTCCTACCCTTGAGGAAAGGCCCAGAGCCTGTAAAGAAGGCCCGGCGCCTGTGAAGCTAGATGAACCAAGAAAGGCATGGTGCCTGTGAAGAAGGCCAACGCCTGTGAAGCTCATTTCCCCAAGAAAGGCCCGGAGCCTGTGAAGAAGGCCAATGCCTGTGAAGCTCGCCGCCCGTGACACTCTCACGTAATAATGAGTTGGGGCTGTACACGCCTCGGAGTCTCCGAAGAGCCGCCCTTGGGTCTCGGGGGCTCCCGCCTACGCCCAGTGGCAGCACTTAGCTCTGCGCTGGTGAGAAGATGTCGAAGACTAGATTAGGTGCCGGACGCAGCTTTTTCATTTGCTTTCTGCGGTTGTCTTGTTCGTCCCTATTTGAAGTTTTATTGGAGTTGTTGCCGTCCTTGTCTTGTGACTCTCTGTCTTTTTTGCCTACTTGCCCTATTTTCTCTCACGCAAGTCTCGCGAGGGGGCTACGCGGGCGCCCTCGCGAGTATTTTCTACCCCAGTCGTTTGAGGCTTTCATTTCCAAGTCCGCTCGGGAGCACCCCTCCCAGTCCGTGCCCCACGGGCACCATGACACAACACGGGACCTGAGTCAGTCGCCTCCGAGATCGAGACCGGAAGTTACCACTCCTGACTAATCCTTGCAGGACATGAAGTGCACGGCAAAGCCTCAGCCTCGGGAAGCGAAGGCTGCGGTAAGTCCCCCCGAGCTAAGTAATTCCTACACGCGGGCATGCGGCACAAACACAGCACAGAAATAGCGGAAAAGCATGGTAAGTAACAGCAACAGTCCAATACGCCCTTACGGGGACCTACACTACTTTCTCTTTGCGCAGGGGAGGGAGAAAAACAAAATAGGCACAACTCGCTCGTGTTGGGGAACGTTGCAGAAAACAAAATTTTCCTACTCGTTTCACCAAGATCCATCTAGGAGTTCATCTAGCAACGAGTCATTAGATGCATCTACATACCTTTGTAGATCGCGCACGGAAGCGTTCAAAAGAACGGTGATGATGTAGTCGTACTCGACGTGATCCAAATCACCGATGACCAAGCGCCGAACGGACGGCACCTCCGCGTTCAACACACGGACGGGACGGGAGACGTCTCCTCCTTCTTGATCCAGCAAGGGGGAAGGAGAGGTTGATGAAGATCCAGCAGCACGACGGCGTGGTGGTGGATGCAGTGCGTCACAGAAGCAGGGCTTCGCCGAGACTACGAGAGAGAGACGTAACGGGAGAGAGGGAGGCGCCAGGGGCTGGTGTGTTTCCCTCCTCTCCCCCCCACTATATATAGGGGTGCCATGGGGGGGGCGCCGACCCTAGTAGATGAGATCTACTAGGGGGGGCAGCGGCCAAGGGGAGGTTTCCCTCCCCCCAAGGCACCTAGGGGTGCCTTCCACCACTAGGACTCCTCCTAGGTGGAAACCCTAGGCGCATGGGCCTATAGGGGCTGGTTCCCTTGGCCCATGAAGGCCAAGGCGCACCCCCTACAGCCCATGTGGCCCCCCGGGACAGGTGGCCCCACCCGGTGGGCCCCCGGGACCCCTCCGGTGGTCCCGATACAATACCGATAACCCCGAAACTTGTCCCGATGCCCGAAACTGCACTTCCTATATATAATTCTTTACCTCCGGACCATTCCGGAACTCCTCGTGACGTCCGGGATCTCATCCGGGACTCCGAACAACATTCGGGTTACTGCATATACATATCTTCATAACCCTAGCGTCACCGAACCTTAAGTGTGTAGACCCTACGGGTTCGGGAGACAAGTAGACATGACCGAGACGACTCTCCGGTCAATAACCAACAGCGGGATCTGGATACCCATGTTGGCTCCCACATGCTCCACGATGATCTCATCGGATGAACCACGATGTCGAGGATTCAATCAACCCCGTACGCAATTCCCTTTGTCAATCGATATGTTACTTCCCCGAGATTCGATCGTCGGTATCCCAATACCTCGTTCAATCTCGTTACCGGCAAGTCACTTTACTCGTACCGTAATGCATGATCCCGTGACCAGACACTTGGTCACTCTGAGCTCATTATGATGATGCATTACCGAGTGGGCCCAGTGATACCTCTCCGTCATACGGAGTGACAAATCCCAGTCTTGATCCATGTCAACCCAACAGACTATCATTATCAACCTTACTTCTTTTGGTACTCAAATTGTGAACATGTGTAGCATCACGTTCGAGATTCATAAAGAATAAACCATTCACCATAGGAGCATGACCATAAAACATATCTCTCATATAAATAGAACAACCATTATTCTCGGATTTAAATGAGTAGCCATCTCGAATTAAACGAGATACCGATACAATGTTCATGCTCAAAGCTGGCACTAAATAAGAATTATTAAGGTTTAAAACTAATCCCGAAGGGAGATGCAGAGGTAGCGTGCCGACGGCGATCACATTGACCTTGGAACCATTCCCGACGCGCATCGTCACCTCGTCCTTTGCTAGTTTCCGCTTATTCCGCAGCCCCTGCTTTGAGTTACAAATGTGAGCAACTGCACCGGTATCAAATACCCAGGAGCTACTACGGGCACTTGTAAGGGACACATCAATTACATGTATATCACATATACCTTTTGCTTTGCCGGCCTTCTTATCCGCTAAGTACTTAGGGAAGTTCCGCTTCCAGTGACCGCTTCCCTTGCAATAAAAGCACTCAGTCTCGGGCTTGGGTCCATTCTTTGGCTTCTTCCCGGCAGCTTGCTTGCCGGGCGCGGCAACCTCCTTGCCGTCCTTCTTGAAGTTCTTTTTACCCTTGCCTTTCTTGAACTTAGTGGTTTTATTGACCATCAACACTTGATGTTCCTTCTTGACCTCTACCTCTGCTGATTTCAGCATAGCAAATACTTCAGGAATGGTCTTTTCCATCCCCTGCATATTGAAGTTCATCACAAAGCTCTTGTAGCTTGGTGGAAGCGACTGGAGGATTCTGTCAATGACCGCATCATCCGGGAGATTAACTCCCAGCTGAGTCAAGCGGTTATGTAACCCAGACATAGTGAGTATGTGCTCACTGACAGAACTGGTTTCCTCCATCTTACAGCTGAAGAACTTGTCGGAGACTTGATATCTCTCGACCCGGGCATGAGCTTGGAAAACCATTTTCAGCTCTTCGAACATCTCATATGCTCCGTGTCTCTCAAAACGCTTTTGGAGCCCCGGCTCTAGGCTGTAAAGCATGCCGCACTGAACGAGGGAGTAGTCATCGGAACGCGCCTGCCAAGCATTCATAACATCTTGTTCTGCAGGGAGAACAGGTGCGTCACCCAGCGGTGCTTGTAGGACATAATCTTTCTTGGCAGCTATGAGGATGATCCTCAGGTTCCGGACCCAGTCCGTATAGTTGCTGCCATCGTCTTTCAGCTTAGTTTTCTCTAGGAACGCGTTGAAGTTGAGGACTACGTTGGCCATTTGATCTACAAGACATATTGTAAAATATTTAGACTAAGTTCATTATAATTAAGTTCAACTAATCAAATTATTATTGAACTCCCACTTAGATTAGACATCCCTCTAGTCATCTAAGTATTACATGATCCGAGCTAACTAGACCGTGTCCGATCATCACGTGAGACGGACTAGTCAACATCGGTGAACATTTTCATGTTGATCGTATCTTCTATACGACTCATGCTCGAGCTTTCGGTCTTCTGTGTTCCGAGGCCATGTCTGTACATGCTAGGCTCGTCAAGTCAACCTAAGTGTTTGCATGTGTAAATCTGTCTTACACCCGTTGTATGTGAACGTCTGAATAAAACACCCGATCATCACGTGGTGTTTTGAAACAGCGAACTGTCGCAACGGTGCACAGTTAGGGGGAACACTTCTTGAAATTAGTATGAGGGATCATCTTATTTACTACCGTTGTTCTAAGTAAACAAGATGCAAAACATGATAAACATCACATGCAATCAAATAATAAATGTGACATGATATGGCCAATATCACATAGCTCCTTTGATCTCCATCTTGGGGCTCCATGATCATCTTGTCACCGGCTTGACACCATGATCTCCATCGTCATGATCTCCATCATCGTGTCTCCATGAAGTTGCTCGCCAACTATTACTTCTACTACTATGGCTAACGCGTTTAGCAATAAAGTAAAGTAATTTACATGGCGTTTCTCAATGACACGCAGGTCATATAAAAGAATAAAGACAACTCCTATGGCTCCTGCCGGTTGTCATACTCATCGACATGCAAGTCGTGACTCCTATTACAATAGCATGAACATCCCATACATCACATATAGATCATTCATCATTCATCAAAACTTTGGCCATATCATATCACAAACCACTTGCTGCAAAAAACAAGTTAGACGTCCTCTAATTGTTGTTGCAAGTTTTACGTGGCTGAATTAGGGTTCTAGCAAGAACGTCTTCTTACCTACGTTAAAGCCACAACGTGATTTGTCAACTTCTATTTACCCTTCATAAGGACCCTGTTCATCGAATCTGCTCCAACTAAAGTAGGAGAGACAGACACCCGCCAGCCACCTAATGCAACTAGTGCATGTTAGTCGGTGGAACCGGTCTCACGTAAGCGTACGTGTAAGGTTGGTCCGGGCCGCTTCATCCCACAATACCGCTGAAGCAAGGAAAGACTAGTAACGGCAAGAAAGTTGACAAATCTACGCCCACAACAAATTGTGTTCTACTCGCGCAAGAAGAACTACGCATAGACCTAGCTCATGATGCCACTGTTGGGGAACGTTGCAGAAAACAAAAATTTTCCTACTCGTTTCACCAAGATCCATCTAGGAGTTCATCTAGCAATGAGTCATTAGATGCATCTACATACCTTTGTAGATCGCGCACGGAAGCGTTCAAAAGAACGGTGATGATGTAGCCGTACTCGACGTGATCCAAATCACCGATGACCAAGCCCCGAACGGACGGCACCTCCGTGTTCAACACACGTATGGGACGGGAGACGTCTCCTCCTTCTTGATCCAGCAAGGGGGAAGGAGAGGTTGATGAAGATCCAGCAGCACGACGGCGTGGTGGTGGATGCAGGGCGTCACAGAAGCAGGGCTTCGCCGAGACTACGAGAGAGAGACGTAACGGGAGAGAGGGAGGCGCCAGGGGCTGGTGTGTTTCCCTCCTCTCCCCCTCCCCACTATATATAGGGGTGCCATGGGGGGGGGGGGCGCCGGCCCTAGTAGATGAGATCTACTAGGGGGGCGGCGGCCAAGGGGAGGTTTCCCTCCCCCCCAAGGCACCTAGGGGTGCCTTCCACCACTAGGACTCCTATGTGGAAACCCTAGGCGCATGGGCCTATAGGGGCTGGTGCCCTTGGCCCATGAAGGCCAAGGCGCACCCCCTACAGCCCATGTGGCCCCCCGGGACAGGTGGCCCCACCCGGTGGGCCCCCGGGACCCCTCCGGTGGTCCCGGTACAATACCGATAACCCCGAAACTTGTCCCGATGCCCGAAACTGCACTTCCTATATATAATTCTTTACCTCCGGACCATTCCGGAACTCCTCGTGATGTCCGGGATCTCATCTGGGACTCCGAACAACATTCGGGTTACTGCATATACATATCTTCATAACCCTAGCATCACCGAACCTTAAGTGTGTAGACCCTACGGGTTCGGGAGAGAAGCAGACATGACCGAGACGACTCTCCGGTCAATAACCAACAGCGGGATCTGGATACCCATGTTGGCTCCCACATGCTCCACGATGATCTCATCGGATGAACCACGATGTCGAGGATTCAATCAACCCCGTACGCAATTCCCTTTGTCAATTGATATGTTACTTGCCCGAGATTCGATCGTCGGTATCCCAATACCTCGTTCAATCTCGTTACCGGCAAGTCACTTTACTCGTACCGTAATGCATGATCCCGTGACCAGACACTTGGTCACTCTGAGCTCATTATGATGATGCATTACCGAGTGGGCCCAGTGATACCTCTCCGCCATACGGAGTGACAAATCCCAGTCTTGATCCATGTCAACCCAACAGACACTTTCGGAGATACCCGTAGTCTACCTTTATAGTCACCCAGTTACGTTGTGACGTTTGGTATACCCAAAGCACTCCTACGGTATCCGGGAGTTACACGATCTCATGGTCTAAGGAAAAGATACTTTGACATTGGAAAACTCTAGCAAACGAATATACGATCTTGTGCTATGTTTAGGATTGGGTCTTGTCCATCACATCATTCTCCTAATGATGTGATCTCGTTATCAATGACATCCAATGTCCATAGTCAGGAAACCATGACTATCTATTGATCAACGAGCTAGTCAACTAGAGGCTTACTAGGGACATGTTGGTGTCTGTTATTCACACATGTATTACGATTTCCGGATAACACAATTATAGCATGAATAAAGACAATTATCATGAACAAGGAAATATAATAATAATGCTTTTATTATTGCCTCTAGGGCATATTTCCAACAGCTCGGCACCAACTCGCGGCGAGGGCTCGTACTGCCTCTAGAGCTCAGTCAGACTCTTCCTCCCACTTCACCGAGGTGCGACGACGGACTTACCCGCTACATCCCTCAAGGCGAGCGCGACGGCGTGGAGGCTGGTCGCGGCCACCGCTGGAGGAGCTGCTGTCCGAAGGAGAGCCGCCGAAGCTTGGTGAGCCACGAGCGCCGCCGACCACGCGCCTGTCGTCATCTTCATCCCGAACATCGCCGGGGCTGGGTACCCGGCCGAGGTCATCGTCTTCGGGGAAGCACCCAGCACGGCGACCGTCTTCTCCGAACATCCTCACGAAGAGGGTGGCGTCGCCATCAAATTTGAAGTGCAGGGTGCACCGCTGGCTCAGGCCATGCGCGTGGGCAAACGTTTGCCAGCCGCGGGTTAGGGCCACATTCCCGGCGATGGAGACCTCCAGCGAAGCCCAGGAGGCCCTGCTGCAGCAACCATCCGCTTGGAACCAGAGGTCGCCCGGGGTGCCGGATGGAAGTTCACCTGCAAAGAAGCGGGGAAGCTGGAGCCAGGTGCTGGTTGGGTCTGCCGACCACACGACGAACTCTGGTAGCACCTTCGCCTAGTGGAAGCGCGGCCTGGGGGTGCGCGCAGTCATGGCGCGCCTTCACTCGGCAACCAGGCGCCCATCGCCACGCAGGTGATAGCCTCCGCGACCACGGGAAGCCACTGCGGGAGCCACAGGATGCTTGTGCGGACGGCCTCGGCCGCGCTTGGCCGGGTGAGAGTCTGGCCCTTCCCGACGAGCCTTTCCCTTCTCTGTGGCCGAGAACCTCTTCGGTGGTGCCATGGGAGATGGCGAGTAGCTAGGATGGGCAGAAAGAAGGAAGCGAGGAGGGAGATGTACAGCGGAGGCTTGCGCCCTCCTGCATTTATAAGCTAGAAGGAAGCCAACCGTCGGCCTCCATGATCCCAGGTAATCATGACCCATTTCTGCATGCAGGGACTTGTAAAGTCGAGCGGTTGCCGAGGCAGCTTGGGGAAGTGGATACACCCACGTCCAATCAACCTCCATGCGGCGCCCGAGGCTGCAGGCTGATGGGGCCCGCGGCGCTCCGCACTTGCCCCTTTGCTTCTCCGCTAAGCCAAGTCCGAGCGCATCTTGGGCTAAGGAGCTACTGTCGGCATTCTGGGAACGGGGGTCCTCAGACTTGCCTGCCTACGGCCTGCGACGTGGCTCAAGTGATAGCCCAGTAGCCAGTACGGCCCATCTTCATCAGCACCAGGCTCAAGACCCTCGCGACGGGCCAAGCCTCGCGGGGTGGACGACGGTAGGATTTCTCAGGAACGGCCTCGCTAGGAAGGCTCGCGAGGAGGCGAAGAGATCAAGGCAGGGTACCTCGCGAGGTGCTCGTGACGCAAGCCATGACGACCGAGGCCAGGCGGGCTCCAGCGGACGCCGGCCTGCACAGTGTCCTTGTTTCCTCTTTGGTGCAAAGGGGTCAAGCACAGACGTGGAGTACCGAGGCATTAGGCAAAGGTTTCCATTTCAGTGCAACGAGACCAAGACCAGTGGAGCGGCAGGATGGAGGTCACCGTGGAGCCCAAGACGGCGTCATCGCCAACGCTTTTGGCAGCCGAAGACCAACTTTAGTCAGGATAACTTGTACTAGATGCCCCCCTTCAAAATGGCCATTGTTGGCTCGCTCAATATTTGGGAAGAGGCCTAGGGCCTCTATAAATAGGACTAGCCACCACAGTAGAGGGGGATCAAGACTTTACGAGGAGAGAAACCTAGCCAGAGAGAGACGCGATCGAGCTCACACAAGCAGTTCATCGCACCAGCTCAAGAACACCTCTCGCGAGGCTGTTCTTCCCCTGTACTGTTCATCATCAGCCCTAGGGGAAATCCACCACACGACACACTGGAGTAGGGTATTACACCACAACGGTGGCCCGAACTAGTATAAATCTTGTGTCCCTTGTGTCGTTCATCGTTTTCAGCCAGATCTCACGAGGTGATTGGACGTAGATCGGTAGGGTCTTCGTGCGCACCCCAGAGTTCGAACCTTAAGGGTCTACGGGAACCCAACATCTGATAGCAACGGCGCGACACACTCATCGGGAGCAGGAAAACAAGCGAGCTTCGCTCATCATGGCGCGAGAGCTGATGCGATGCAAGTTGGCAGAAGGCGGCCATGATGCCCTGCTGGAGTGGTTCGCCGAACTGCTTGATGCCGCCTGCAGGGGCGCGACACCTTTCTCCACCCTGCCTATGTCCCAAACGGTGCCGGGGGCGCGTGCCGGCCCCCGCCACGCTCGCGCGCCCCTCCTTCGAGCACCTTGGGGACCCAACGGTGCCAACCTGGCCCGCAACACCGCTCGTCCTACCCAAGCTATGCTACCTCCGGGCGAGGCAAGCTCGGGCGGTCCCTCCTGGGGCCGCGCTGAGACACCACCCTACAGCCGTCGGAACCCGGCAACAAGCCTGGTGGCCAAGGACATAGGACAGCCAGGCGATGACTCTGGTGCGGCAATTTCAGATGCCTACATATGTCCCTTGATGGATCTGCTGTAAACGTCAAGAGAAGGCCCCTGCTCGTTCCCCTCACCAGGATGGGTATCGGGGGCACGTGAAGCCAGGGCTCCCGTTGAGCTGCCCCGGAGCTTCACTGACACCTTCAACGACAATAGCCACTTGGTACAGCCGATATCTCAGGGGCATGATTATGCTAACCATGGACCGTAGGTGAACCAAGCCACAACAGCCTGGGACCCAGGATGTTGGCCCCACTGCAGGTAGATGGATTGCACTAGGAGCAACGCGGGGGAGCCCGGTGCCAGGGCCTCCTCCACGCCTCATGGAGCAAGGCACTGCATGGAGATAGGCCCCCTACCGGGGAAGGTGCCGGCGAGCCCTTCCCCCCGGCAGAGGGCCTACGGTCGCCGGGGGCACCGCTATCGTCCCCCTTGCCCCTTGGTTTCGTCCTGGTTTCCAAACGCGCCAATGGTGGTCGGGGGAGGCGCAGGGCGGGGCCCTCGTCAGGCGCCATGGAAATACGTGAAGGTCTCCACTCGTGACACTCTCACGTAATAATGGGTTGGGGCTGTACACGCCCTGGAGTCACCTGAGTGCCGCCCTCGGGCCTCACGGGGCTCCCACCCACATCTAAGTGGAAGCACCATGCTCCGTGTTGGCCGTCGACATTGTCCCCTGTCCGCGTTCTGGGAACGGGGGTACACAGACTTGCCTGCCTGCGGCCTGCGGCGTGGCACAAGGAGTGGCCCAATACGGCCCATCTACATCAACACATGCTCAAGACCCTCGCAATGGGCCAAGCCTCACGGGGAGGATGATAGGAGGCTTCCTCAGGCACAACCTCCTCAGGCTGGCTCGCGAAGAGGCAGAGAGATCAAGGCGGGGTACCTCACGAGGTGCCCGTGATGCAAGCCATGACGACCAAGGTGCAGGCGGGCGCCAGGCGGGCGCCGGCCTGCGCAGAGTCCTTGTTTCCCCTTTGGTGCAAAGGGGGCAAGCGCGGGGAAGGTTATCAAGCAAAGGCAACCATTTCGGTGCAACAAGACCAAGACCAGCAGGACGGCAGAACGGAGGTCATCGTGGAGCCCAAGCCAGCGTCATTGTCAGGGTCCTTTGGCAGGCGAGGACCAACTTTAGTCAGGATAAGTGTACTGGATGTTCCCCTTCAAAATGGCCAATTGTTGGCACCCTTCCTGCTCAATATTTGGGAAGAGGCCCGGGGCCTTCGCCTATAAATAGGACTAGCCACCCACAGGGTAGGGGGGGGAGATCTGATCGGATCCGCACCCAAGACACACTAAGAGAGAGAGAGAGAGGCGACTGAACCCCCCTAGCAGTTCATCGCACCAACCAAGAACAGACCCTCGCGAGGCTGTTCTTCCCTTGTACTGTTCCTCATCAGCCCCAGAGGCAATCCACACACCACAAATTGGAGTACGGTATTACACCACAATTGTGGCCTGAACCAGTATAAATCTTGTATCCCTAGTGTTGCTCTTCGTGTAGTTTAGATCCTAGCGAGGCGGTGAAACATGGGTAGGCTGAGGGTGTGATCTCCGCGCGCACCCCAGTGTTCGAACCTCAAGGGTCTGCCGGAACCCGAAATCCGACATTTGGCGCGCAAGGTAGGGGTGTGCTGGAATCTACCTTCCGTCGCCTCGTGTTTTCACCGCCCATCCCATCCATGTCAGACACACGTCGCGCCCGCGCCGAGCGCCGGGCCGCTCTCGCCACTCGCTTTGCCCAGACGGCCCCCGTCGGCGGGTGCCCCCGTCGTTCCCCGTCGCCTGCCATCAACGCCGCTACCGGCCAGGCGGGGAACGAACAGCAGGCGTCGTCCCTGCATCCGTCAGTGCGGCGAGAAGGCCGCACCGCCACTCCGTCGCTGACTCCAGCCGGCTCCTCGTCCCACGCCCGTCGCGCTCCAGCAGACGCGCACGCCGCGCTGCTTCTGGTGCGGGAGCTCCTGCACTACCGTCCCGTCGACGACCTCTACGACGAGTGGCTCGCCCGCATCGCCGAGCTCGTCAGCGCCACTGGGGGCTCCCCTGCGCCGTCCCTCTCATTGCACCGCGGACCGCCATGCGCGGGCGACGAAACTCCGGGGGCGCCTCAGCCGCCTCCACCTCAAGAAGGCGCCTTGGCTCCAAGGCGCATGGCCCCTGGGCGGAACCCACTCCGTCCGGCGCCAGCACAACAAGAGAAGAGCTGCCAAGAGATCCCTCGTCCTCAGGAAGCCGCTCGTGTGCTCCCCGCACTGGCTCGGCACGAGCGCGCACCTGCTCCGGCGCATCAAGACCCCACGCTACACCTCGCCGCATCGCACAGAGACCTGCAAGATCAAGCTCTCCGTCACCAAAGGGCTAACGCGGCCACTGCAGGCTGCCATGCCTTCTCCGCCGAGCTGTGCAGCGTGGCCTGGCCGGGCAAGTTCAAGCCAGACCTGCCCCCGCGCTATGATGGCACGGCTGACCCTGCTGAGTTCCTCCAGCTCTACGAGCTGGGCATCAAAGCTGCCAACGGAGACAAGAAGGTCATGGCGAACTGGTTCCCCATGGTGATCAAGGACGGCGCCCGCACCTGGCTCCTGAACCTGGCTCCTGGCACGATATCCTCCTGGGACGAGATGCGCACCCGATTCATCGCCAACTTCCAAGGCACCCGCGACCGGCCCCCGGCCATGAGCGACTCGCGTCGCATCAAGCAGCAGCCAGGGGAGACCTTGCAGAAGTTCATCCAGTGCTTCAACAGCGATCCCCTTAAGATCCCCAATGTGTCTAAGGAGGCCATCATCTCAGCCTTCTCCGACGGCGTGCATGCCGTCAAGATGAAGGAAGAGCTCGCGATCCATGAAGACTTGTGCACCTCCCTGGAGCTGTTAAATCTGGTGACCAAGTGCGCAAGGGCTGAGGAAGGGCGCCTGTCCCTCCTCGAGCTGCCAGCTACTAAACTAGAAGAGAAGAAGCCCAAGACCAAGGACGTGAAGCGCAAGGGGGCTGCCATGCTTGTAGCAGAGCCAGAAACCAAGTGAGGCAGGGATCAGCCTGAGTCATCCAAGGGCAGCCAGTACTGCGTGTACCACGACCTCCACACCCACAACACCAACGAATGCCAAGAGCTTGGAGCCGTGCGAGACGTGCGTGCCGTCCGTCGCCCCGAGCGCAGCGACAGGGGCTATGGCCGAGGAGGAGGAAGAGGTGGAGGACGATGGGAAGACCATGGCCCTCGCCAAGGGTGGCGTGACCGACCTCGCGAGGACCACTGGCAGGACCAGCCTCGTGAGGGAGGTTGGAGGGACCTGCCTCGTGAGGGGGGTTGGAGAGATCAGCCTCACAGGATCGCCCACAAGGCACTACGGGCCTCCCTCCTCTGCCACCACAGCCAAGGAGGAATGAAGACCATCACGAGGACGAGGGGGCAGGAGGCTTCCAGGAGCCGCGCGCAATCACTTGCATCTTGGGCGGCGCACAAGCCCCGGCCTCTCAGCGCATCTTCAAGCAGTTTGCCCGCGAAGTGAATGCAGTCCTCCCCAAGCTTGAGGCCACATGACCTCTTAGGTGGTCATCATGCGCTATCACATTCAGGTCAGCGGATCAGCTCAAATGCGCGGCCACAGCAGGAGTCCCCCCGATGCTTTGCTCCCCGATCATCAGCAATGTACAAGTCACCAGGACCCTCATCGATGGCGGAGCAGGGCTCAATGTCCTATCCGTTGAAACATTCAACAATCTCCAAGTGCCATACAATCAGCTGCAGCCAACCAAGCCCTTCTTAGGAGTCACTGATGGTTCCATGGTTCCGATCGGGTAGGTCCGCCTTCCTGTTACCTTCGGGAAGCGCGACAACTACAGCACCGACCTCATTGACTTCGACGTTGCTCACATCCGCCTACCGTAGAACGCCATCCTCGGGTACCCAGCCCTGGCCAAGTTCATGGTCGTGACCAATCACGGCTACAATGTCCTCAAGATGCCAGGAAGCGGCAGAGTCATCACTATGCCTTGTGAAGAGAGAGACGCTGTGTGTTCCCTGGAACGTGCCTTCCAAGCCGCATCAATTGAAGGCCCACATCACAGGAAAAGGAGGCCTCCCGAGGCTGCTCCTAAGAAGAAGAAGACATCGCCTGGCCCGACCCCTCGGGAGGCAGACCCCTTAGGGTACGCGCCCGTTCGGGGGACACCTCCTTCTGTCGCATAGGAAGGCACGCCCGGCGCCCTCCTCGAGCAGGGCTCGGGGGCTCTCTTCTGGAGGGACATCGACTTTGCTAAGATTACGAGGGAGGCGCTCGGGCACCACTTGGAGGCATGCTTCAACGCACGTTTCCCTCGGGAGGAAGCAAGGCAAGGAGGACCAAACCCTCAGGAATTCATCAGCGAGATCATTCAGGAGTTGCAGGAGTCAAGAGTCATGAGTGGCAGCCGCCGCTTGCCCGCCGTAGCTCCCCATCCAGGCGAGGATGGTGGACTGCGCGTCTGCATCGACATACCAGGACTCAACCGAGTCGCCTCTCAGGAGCGCCTCTGGCCCTCACGCGTGGGGCGCTGCGAAGGCCCACCTCACAGCTATGTTCGCATGCCTCACGGCCTGCCGAACGCGGCTGCGGTGCATTAGCGCCTCATGAGGAGCATCTTGCAGGCTCAGGCGGTCAGGCATTCCGCAGTCCTGGCGGAGATGGAGATGGTCCGCGAGGAGCCGCCAGCGCCTCCGGAGCCTCCTGAGGCCCCCGGGCCTGGGGGCTCGTGAAGATTGTCTCCCGCAGCGCACGTCGTCCGCTACTTCAGCATCCCTCCATCTTCAACATCATCAGGTGACATCCTTCGAGTTTCGTTTTTAGCTGGGAGCGCCCCCCCAGGGTTGCATCATTCCCAAACCGCGTGGGTCCATCCCTGTGGCGTGTATCACCTTTAGTTCATGTTTTCAGCTTACTTTATCAAGGGCGCCCCTCGGGCTGCATCATCCCCAAGGACGCTTGGGACCGACCCAGCGGTGATCGTTTCTTTCTGCGTCTATCTAAATGAATTTGCTCCTTCATGACTAACGTGCTTGACCTAATTGCCCACTCGATTGACACTAACTGATGGAGCTGCTCCCTCATGGCACGACGCTTGTGCGTGGGTCCGTCCCTGCAACGTCGACAAACCTGGACGGCAGAGCTCTGGCCACGGCAACCCCGCAGGGCACCACCTTACCAAGCCTTCAGTGCCTCGTCACCCCCCTAGAGCAATCAATAGCTGGCCGTCAGTTGTAACGGCAAACCCTCGTTTTTCTCATGATGAACTCGCAGGATCGTTTTAAGGAGCAGCATCTGGCGAGGCCTCCGTGGCATCTCCCTCGCTCTCGTCCAGGCGAACCGCTTGCACGTTAAAGGGGGGGGGGGGTAGCTAAGCATCGCGACTCATGGGCTCTTACCGGCTCTCCAGCCCTCACCCTCTGGCCTTGTCCACGGCATCACGACCTGGCATACCAGTGACGGCTGAGCCCGCTTGAGGGACGGGACCTGAGGACGTAGAGCACGAAGGGGAGCAAAGACGAGAAGGAAGAGGCACGTGGGGGACCTCGCCAGGCAACTCCTCGGCTGCCAACGCGTAGGCCCGGCGCCGCGGCAAGGAGTGGTTCCTGACCCCCGAGATAAGTCATCCTCCGGAATCACTAAGTGACTCCTGCAACTAATGTAGTCCCGTTTTTAGCAACGTCGCACTCCTTTCTCACTAAGTGTTGGCTGCTTGAGCGCTAAAGGGGACCTCCTGAGCATCACGACTCAGGGGCTCTTACTGGACCCCGGGCCGCTCACCTCCTGGCCTTGACCACGTCATCGCGACCTGGCATACCAGAGACGGCTGAAGCCTGCCTAGGGACCGGGACCTGTCAGCACAGAGCGTCAAGTCCTCGCGAGGTTCGAAAGGAGGAACTAAGCTAAGACGGGATGAGCACCCCTCACCACTTCATGATAAGGATCATATTAACAAACGGAACTACAAGCACCTTACAAACCCCCGCGGGGTGTGTTCTTCGATTCCTCGCAAGGAACAAAAGGAGCAGATCCTAAAGAGTGCTAACTACGCGCGCCTCCGCAAGAGACGCCATCATCAACAGTGGACCGTCAGCCACCGGTGCCAACCCCACACAGATCAGTGTCGACGGCGGCCCGACGAGCCCGCCCTGCTCCGGGAGCGACACAAGCTCGGGGGCTCGTAGCTGTCGTCACTCGTCTCCGGGGTCGCGAGGAGCTCGGCGGAGTCGATGGATCCTCCGACACCTCCGCTGCCTGAGGAGCTGCTGGGGAAGTGGTTGACGAGCCTAGTCCTCGCCGCAGCAAGATCGCGGCCGCATTTCTCAGGGCAGCACTCCAGCCGGTGTCCCTCTGTGTCGAAGACCTTGAAGAACATCAGGGAGGCGCCATCGTACTCGAGGTGGATTGCGAGGGCGTCACCCGTCCTGCAGACCCGGGCCATCTCGCCCCAGCCTCGGGTCAGGTAGACCCTGCCCGGAGCGACGACCTCAACCTCCGCTTCGGTCGCGGGGGCACTACAGCCAGCATGCTGCAGCCACAGCTCGAGAGGCCCCCTCGGCGGGATCTCGAAGGCGAAGGAAGGAGGGAGGCAAATCCAGGACCGAGGAGGCATGGCGGCATGAAGCACGAGCTCGCGAGCAGAGCCCATGGCGTGAACCCCAGGAGGAACGACGCGCACCGCCGTGATCCTCCGGCGGCGACGGCGCCTCTGGCGATACTTCTCGGCACCAGCATCTTCAGGGCCCTCGATCCGGGCATACAAGGGAAGTGGGAATCCCGGCGGAGGCCGCTCGAACCATGGCCTCGACACCTCCTGCCAAGCACCTCCTTCCCCGTGGCAAGAGACGAGCCGTTTCTTCGGAGGAAGCGGGACAGGACTCTCTCGGGGGGCCTTCCCTTTCTCTTTGGCAGAAAACCGACGGATCGGTGCCATTGGCAAAGTGAGGAGCAAGGACGAAGAGGAAGATGAAGAGTAGGGGGAAGAGATGGATTGGAAGGGCTTGCGCCGTTTCGTACATATAGCCGAGGGAGGCCAACCGTCGACCTCCACCATCACAGGTAATCATAACCCGTTTTGCATGTAGGGACTTGTCAAATCGTGCAGCTACCGAGGCGCCGTGGCGGAGCCAGGACGCCCACGTCCAATCAACCGCCACGTGGCGCCCAAGGCCGCAGGCTATTGGGGACCGTGGCGCTTCGCACTTGCCTCTTCGCTTCTCTGCTAAGCCAAGTCCAAGCGCGCCTTGGGCCTGGGGGCTACTGTCGGCGTTCTGGGAATGGGGGTACCCAGACTTGCCTTCCTACGGCCTGTGGCGTGGCTCGAGTGGCCCAATATGGCCCATCTACGTCAACACATGCTCAAGACCCTCGCGAGGGGCTAAGCCTCGCGGGGCGGACAAGAGGAGGCTTCCTCAGGCACGGCCTCGTCAGGCTGGCTCGCGAAGAGGCGGAGAGATCAAGGCGGGGTACCTCACGAGGTGCCCGTGACGCAAGCCATGACGACCAAGGCGCAGGCGGGTACCAGGCGGGGGCCGGCCTGCGCAGAGTCCTTGTTTCCCCTTTGGTGCAATGGGGGCGAGCGCAGGCAAGGGTATCAAGCAAAGGAAACCATTTCGGTGCAACAAGACCATGACCAGCAGGACGGCAGAACGGAGGTCATCGTGGAGCCCAAGCCAGCATCATCGTCAGGGTCCTTTAGCAGGCGAGGACCAACTTTATTCAGGATAAGTGTACTGGATGTTCCCCTTCAAAATGGCCAATTGTTGGCAACCTTCCCGCTCAATATTTGGGAAGAGGCCTGGGGCCTTCACCTATAAATAGGACTAGCCACCCACAGGGTAGGGGGAAGAGATCTGATCGGATCCGCACCCAAGACACAGAGAGAGAGAGAGGCGACTGAACCCCCCTAGCAGTTCATCGCATCAACCCAGAACAGACCCTCACGAGGCTATTCTTCCCTTGTACTGTTCCTCATCAGCCCCAGAGGGAATCCACACGCCACAAACTGGAGTAGTGTATTACACCACAATGGTGGCCTGAACCAGTATAAATCTTGTGTCCCTAGTGTTGCTCTTCGTGTAGTTTAGATCCTAGCGAGGCGGTGAAACATGGGTAGGCTCAAGGTGTGATCTTCACGCGCACCCCAGCGTTCGAACCTCAAGGGTCTGCCGGAACCCGAAATCCGACATCCCCCAATGACTATGACCATGCCCAGTGGAATCACTTAGCTCTGCGCTGGTGAGAAGACTAGCTAGGTGCCGTACGCAGCTATTTGCTATTGCCCTCTTTTTGTAGTCCAATTTGCCATCTTTTGGAATGAGATTTGGAGTTTGTGTGCTTATCAAAAGAAAAACAGGGGGAATCTTTCTTGACTCATGGCAATTTATTGCCTTGGTTTCATGTTTACAGAGTAAGGCTCATGCCTTCTACCCCCCCCTATGAGCTCCCCGCGAGCGGGGGCTAGGCGTGGTATGTGCGTGTCGAGCATGCTCCTGACCCCCCGGGGGGGGGGGGTCAGGAATGCAAGCGTCACAGGATCACCGCCCACACACCATGCAGTAAACCGGCAATCGGCTCTTCGCGAGGCCCTCATGGGCGTGCCA
Organism: Triticum timopheevii; assembly: GCA_963921465.1. NCBI lineage: Eukaryota > Viridiplantae > Streptophyta > Magnoliopsida > Poales > Poaceae > Triticum > Triticum timopheevii. The sequence continues at coordinate 379,980,607 of OY997272.1, read as the reverse complement.
GCAGGCTCCTCGGCAGGCTCAAAACCTCACGAGCCCCCAGAGGGCTCGCCTCGGGAGAAGGGTGCTCCCGCAACTTCAGGACCCGCTCAGGACCTACGGAACCAAATAAGTTGCAACAATTACTCCGCTTGGGAGCCTCTAGGCTCACGACGGCACGTTTTAAATCCTATCTCAAAGGCATATCATCATCTCCTTCATTATAAGGGGCCCCCCCTTTCAAAAATGCTTTCATGCCCCGCAGGGCAGTGTCCAGGTTTTTTGCATACAGGTCAGAGCGGGAAGGGAAATGCAGGCCTAGCCACTAGCACTGATGTCGGTGTCGTCCTCATCATCATCATCCGCGCCGTGTCCTTCGGCCATGATCACGACCGTGTCATCCTCGAGAGCAAACTCAGCGACCAGGTCACCCACATGGTCGTCCACCCAGCCGGCCAAATTGTCCTTGATGACCTCGGGCATAGGGGCTATCATAGCATTGAAGTCAAAGTAGGGGTCAAGGTTGAGGAGGTGGCTGCAGATGCAAGAGAACACCGCCCGAGAAGGCCCCGACTTCTATCCTCGACGAGCTGGCAGGCCCTCGCGGCCCGGTCCTCGAAATGGGTCACAATTTGGGTGAAGAAGTAGAGGTGGCCGGCGTCATCATCCTCATGCGGATGAGAGACGATGTCCTCGCAGAGGGTGTCCAGGGCCCGGTTGGCCCTGACCCTGGGGTCCTTGAGCATCAAAGGAACGTTTGTGCTGCATCGTCCGACGGCGGCATGCCTCATTCATGGCCTCTTCCGCGAGGGACATGGTGGCCTCAACCTGCTGCTGAAGTGAGGACAAGTCAGCGTGTGCGGAGGCCAAGTCGGCTTGGGTGGAGGCTTGAGCCTCCTTGGCGGCCATCTCGCGCTGCTCGGTCGCGGTCAGCTTTGTCCTGAGGGAGGTGGTTCTACCCTCAAGCTCAGCCTGCTGCAGTTCAAAGCAGGATTCTCGAGCTCCATTTCCCGGCGGTGCTCATCAACAAGAGCCCCACGAATCTTCGCCACCTTTTGATCGACCTCCTGCTGGATCCAGGCTTCCCGAGTGGCGACGACATCCTCGGCCGCGGCTGCCTGGCGGTCCCTCACCTCTGGTCGCTTGAGCTCCAGGTTGTGCTCCAAGACCTCAAGCGGCAGCGCCTCCTCGCGTTCCTGGACCTCCTTCTCATCGTAGGGGGCCTTGCTCGGCGGAGTCGCCAGGGCAGCCATGCGCGCCTGGACCTGCCGTTTGAGGATGGCGTTCGAATCTCAAAGCTCCCGCTCTCGCTCCTCAGCCGTCACATGATGGCAGTCGGCCGCCCTGGCCTCCTCCAGAGCGTTGGCACAAGCCTCACAAGATGCAGTGAGGGATACCATGGTGCTTGCGCGTGCCGGGTGCTCCCCACGTCTCCTCCAGCTGCTCCCCACGTCTCGGTGGAGGTGCCGGGTGGCACGAACTCGCTGTTCGAAGATGAAACTGACACCGAGGTTGCCCAGCCACCATCGATGATCAATGGAGGAGGCCTCAGCATGCCTCCTGCACCCCAAGGCTGACCGCAGGGGAAAGAAGCTAGGGGCACAGGCTCATGGCCTCCCAGTGACACATCCGCCTCACGGACGGGCCTCGTGGCTCGCGCAGGTGTCTGGCATGGGGGGTCGGGGTCTTGAGCGGACCATGGACCTCCGGAGGCTTCATCGTCGTAGCCAGAGGCGTCCTGAAGAGCCAGGGTCAGGAGGGCAAGCGACACGAGGAAAACCACTATGATAAGGCACTTACTTGTCTATGGCTATGCACTTCCTCTCCTTCAGGGGCCGGTAGGCGTCACCGCTGCAGCTTGGGAGCCCTTTCCTCTTGCAGAGTGCTGCAAGACCCAAACGAAGCAGGCCAGGGGTCGGGGCATGACCCTTGGCGACCTGGCAGCATGCTTCCACCTCCAGAGCATTGGCCTGGGCTTCGGGGGCAGCGCCTCAGGAGCATCCGGTCACACCAGCTCACCAGCCTTGGCCTCAAGAGCATCGGGCACACCAGCTCACCAGCCTCGACCTCAGGAGCACCAGGGCGCACCTGTTCTCCAGCGGCCGCCTTGGGGGCCTTCGATGGAGCCTCATGAGCGGCCATCTCGGGAGCACTAGAAGATACCTGATTGCCAAGGGTTGCCCTAGGAGTACCAGGCAGCGCTCGCCCCCCTGCATCCACGTCCGGGGAGCACGCCGCGGGGTCAACAAGCACAGGATCCACAAAGATGGGATTCTCGCAAGGCCCATCAAGGCCCCTTGGGCGTAGCCCCCACTCGTCAAACAGGGGCATCTGCTTCATGAAATTATCCTTGTTCGAGTAGTGCCACAAGAGGCATCCATGCCCCAGAAGCGCGGAAGGTGCAGGGTCGCCCGTCGGGATCCCGAGCACCGCATGCAACATCTTGGTAGGAAGCGAAGGAACCTGGAGCCTTATGGTGTCCTTGGGCGAGTGAAGGTCCACATTGGGTGACAATGGCGCTGGAGTGGGGTGATGCGCCGCCGGACAAACTCCGTCAAAACCATCGGCGCCATCACCCCGACCTTCTTCAACTTGGCTAGCCTAGGCCAGACATGGGCAAGCCGGCGGTCGACGAGCTTCGCGTGCCCCTAGCCGGAGCAGGGCACCGCTGGTACTCGCGGGAGCAGGAGCAGGGGGCTGAGCATGCCAGCATCCACATACACCCACTGCTTCCGGAATCTCCTCACATCTAGGCGGAGCATGAAGTCGATGCCCGAGCCAGCCGTCGCCGCCACGGCCTGGAAGGCCATGCACTGCAAGTGCCAGCGGGTGTCGACCAGGTGGAGCGAGAAGAAATGGCAAAACATGGCAACGGAAGGGGAAATTCCCACCATAGGGTCGCACTGGAAGGCGAAGACGGCGAGGAGGATGATAGATTGGGGGTCCTGATGCAGCGCCTGGATCTGGTAATATGAGACTATGGCATTGAAGAAATCAGAGAAAGGGGGGATCAGGCCAGCCAAGAGAGCATGAAGATGGATGGGGATCTCAGTGGCCTCCATGTCGATCATACCCCGGGAGGCAGGCCAAGCCGTCGTCGCCTTCCACTCATTGGAATCGGCGGCGAGGGGTGGCCGGACCTTGGAAAACCCCTCTCGATTGATCACCGTCGACCGCTCAAGAGCAGGCTCCAAGACCGGCCAGGATTCAGCTGGACACCAGGCCTTTGCCTTCTTCTTCGACCGCGGGGCCATGGCGACAAGAGAGAATTGGCGCCGACATTGAATCTGGGAGAAGAGCTGCGGGTTCGCAGGAAATCGAAGGAGCCTTGGGCGAGCACAACGAGCCATGATGGCAAAGTTGCATTAGCAGCAGGCGACCACCAAGCCTGGTATTTATCGAGGCAGCATGAGAAAGTGGGGACGCCGACGACCCGTCAAGGCCATGCATCGACCAAGTACATAGGAGGTTGGGGCCCGTGGCGCTTTTCCCTTGCCCTTTGGCTTCGCCTCGAAGACAAGCTCGAGCGCGCCTTGGGCCAAGGGGCTACTGTCAGTGTTCTAGGACCCCGCGTACCTAGACTTGCTTGCCTGCGGCCCACAGTGCGGCTCCATCAACGTCCTGGTACAGCCCACCTTCAGCATCAACAACTCAAGACCCTCGCGAGGGGCCAACCCTCATGAGGCGGACGACACCAAGTCCTCCGGAAGGAGCGGCCTCCTCAAGCTGGCTCATGATGAGCGGAGATTCCTATGCAAGCTTCACCTCATGAGGTTCGGGTGACATGAGCCGTGACGACCAAGGCCAGGCGGGTGCCAGCGGGTGCTGGACAATAGTTTCCTCTTTGGTGCTAAGGAGGCAAGTGCAGGCATGGAGTCCCGAGGAATCAACCAATGGTTTTCATTCCCATGCAAAAAGACCAAGACCGCCAGGACGGCAGGACGGAGGTCATCGCTGAGCCCACGACAGTGTCACGCCTAGAAGCTTTCGCAGACGAAGACTACTTTTGTCAGGATAAGATGTACTAGTTGTCTCCCTTAAAATTTGGCCATTGTGGGATCCCTTCCCGCCTCCATTGTGAGGGAAGGGGACCAACGCCACTATAAATAGGACCAAGCTACCACCGTAGAGGGGGAGCCGCATCATTCAGTCCATCCTCTTCCCACGAGCGCAAGAACACACGTCCTGACGTCGTTCTTCCACTTTACTAGTTCATCCTCAGCCCATCTCGAGGCCAATCCAGCACAAAGTAGGAGTAGGGTTTTACACCGCAAGGTGGCCCGGACCTGGGTATACTGTCGTGTCCTCTTTCCTTTTAGTTCATCGAGCTAGGCCGTGGGATCGACGGGATGGTAGACTGGGGAGGTTGATTTCTTCGCACGCACCCCAAAGTTTGAATCTATCCAGTGTTTGCGGAGCCCGAAATCCGACATATTCGTCGCCACCAAGGCCGTCGCGGACCACTTAGGGATGTACCTGTATCGAGTGTTCGTGCATGTGAAAGAAGTGGTCAATCCATCAATCGATGTCTTGCCACCTCCGCTGGTGCCAGGGTCCATCGACGACATCCATTACAGGAGTCAACGTTAGAGTTTCCCCATTTTGCTTGGAAAGATTGATGGCACAGGGCCTACTCTATCGTGCGGTGTAGGCCACTGCTTCTTTTGGAGAAGAGGCAGGGCTGGCTGCCTGGATGTGCTCTAATTTGAGGTAGCAACTGAACCTTGTCAGATACTTCTGAAATCCGAGCTATCGGTGTGAAGCGCTGATGTGCCAATACATTTGATTGTGACCTGTTCTATTTTTGTACCTGAATTTTTTTTTAGAAAGAGTTGTACGTCAACTTAATGTGCTAGCAGAACTTATTGTGTTGTCTGTCTATTTTATTTGCACAACATTCAAGATATTTCCATGTCATTGATAAAGACGATGAACTATTATGTACGAGTTCGTTGGTTTCAACATAGTCCTACCCATAGCGATCCATTGCTTCCTCCCTGATTGTGCCGCCTGCATGAAATGTTTGTATGCAAGTTCAGTGTGCTCTGATGTTCTATGTGATTGTGCCAACTATATAAGTTTTTACTGAGCATGAGCAATGCATATGGTTGAAAGATGTATTTGCGAGCATAGTTCGATGGGTCTCTCTCTCTCTCTCTCTCACACACACACACACACAAGTGGGACCCGTTGAATTATTTCTTCGCTCATGACAACTTTTAATTAGGTTACAATGTACTCTATGTTTTTTCTTAAGTTATTAATTGAGCTCAGTGACATCAAAAAGTTTTACAGAAGCATTGTTTGGGCCTTTCCAGTGTCATTGAATGTGGGCTTAGTAGCCATGTACAGTTGCTACACAAGCTTTTTTTGAACATCAGCAATGCAACTGGGCGGACAGTTGTATACAATATCCTAAAATAAGCGCAACCTAGCCTATGTTTCTTTTAATAAAATAAAATGCCTAGCCCAGTTCATTTTTTATATAATGAGACTACCAAGCCCAACTTAATTTTTAATCATATTCGTATCTCAATATTATTTTTATACAAAATGCTCAGTCCAGACCATCATTGTTTTTTCACCCATCCCAGAAAATGGGTCCAATTCTACTAAAATGTATGCAATATTATTTTGGACCCAGCTTAGTAAATAGGTGTATTCGAATAAATAATCAAATGCACTGTAAATTATCATAAATAGTACTCCCTCCGTTCCATAATATAAGAATGTTTTCTACACTACTGTAGTGCCAACAACGTTCTTATATTATGGGACGGAGGGAGTTTTTTTAGAAACAATTATCATAAATCGTAAACCGGCTATTATTATTATTGTTAGCCAGCCCAGGAAATATATTATCTTTTGGGTCAAAGCCCAGGAAATAGATGTATTGGGAAACAAAATGAAATGGGTTATAAAACCTAAATAAATGGGCTGCATTCCGCCACAGCTTTTGAAGCTGACTTTGTTGGCCCACTAGACGAAGCATGCGCAAGGTGTTGTCCATTTAGTGAACAAAACGATTTAATTGTCTAAAACAAAGAGTCAACAAATTCTTCTAACATCTATAGTCGTTGGATTGACATCCAATGGTGATCCTGCTTCTTCAATCTGTCATCTAGTTGCTCTTGCTCCAGCCGCCAAACCCATTGCCGGCTGGAACGCCTCCATTTGCCTCCCGTGGCTGGCAGTGCTTCCGCGCAGGCCTCCCTACCCCACTCTACTCCCAATAGTGGCCAGGTCATACTTGTACTTACCCACACCTTCTGTTATTCTCCGGCGAAGGCAGCCTCACCCGGTAGCCGAACTTGTCCCTCGTACTCCCCTCCGCCAGGGACTCCAATGCCCCTTGTTCCATGACTCCAGATCGTTCCCATCTTAGGCCTCGCCGTCGTCCACTGCCTTGGTGCTCTCGGCGTGGCATGGTCAATGTGGTCAAGGAACACCTTCCATTGGAAGAGGACTATACATGGAGAGGCTGCCAGCTGGGTCCATGGCCGCAGCAAGGAAGTGCCTCCTTATTACGTGCAAAAGAATGATTCCTCATCCTGACATCGGGACCTACCAGAAGGGCCTCGAAAAAAATGTTTCCCCCCTGACAGCTGGGACCCACCAGCTACATCTTTGTACACAAGGAAGTGCGTCCGAATTATAGGCAAAACCATGATTCTCCCCCCTAACAGCTGGGACCCACCAGCTATATCTTTGCATGGAAGGAAGTGCCTCCTTATCATCCCTGAAATCTTGGACCCATCGGCTCGAATCGCACGTTGGGTTGTCTGTTTGGTTGCCATCGTGTACGTACATACTGTTCGATCGGTCTCTCTGTAGTGATGAAGCGTAAACTAGTAAGGAGATGCATGTGTCGTAGTAGAGGCGCGGACGTAGCATGTCACGCTGTCCCGTCTATATATATATCTTGTACACGTACATACAGCCATGATGCAAGAAATTAAATACAACTATGTATGAACATAAGGGCACGGTCTCGAACGCATACTCGCACATACGTACAGCCAGGGCTCGTTTACATGGAGAGGAAATGGACGGCAGCGACGTCTTCCTATTCATCGGTAGCTAACCGGCTGGGTCGAAATGAAGGAAACATCGTTGTCTTCACCGAGAGCCAAGTGACTGAGTCAGAATGCTTCCTGTTCATCGGGAGCGAAGCCACTGGGTTGGAACGTGTCCTGTTCATCGGGAGCCAATCGTCTTGGATGGAACAGCCGAAACGAGGTCTAGCGTACCACAGAACAGAGGAAACGGGCCTTCTGTTTGACCGCGTACGGTCGATACGGGGCCATGTTCATCGGGAAGGGTCTGGCATATCACAAAATGGAGGAAACGGACTTGTGTTGGAGTTCCTATGGTCAAAACGGGGTCCTTTTGATAGGAAGGGGTGTGGCGTACTGCAAAACGGAGGAAACGAACTTCTCTTTGACCTTCTACGGTCAACACGGGGATCCGATTCATTGGGAGGGGTGTGGCATACCACAAAACGGGACTCCACAAACTACTGTTCATCCACCGTCGACTTCCTCCAGCCTCCACCTGCTACTGTTCATCCACCATCTCTAGCCTCCACCAGACCTTGTTCATCCACGGGCTACTATTCCTCTAGCGGTAACTTCCTATACACACGGTCGGGGTCCTATTGATCCAACCCTCCACCAGGAACTATTCATCCATAGCCAACCCAACCGGCTCGACTCACACCACATCTCGACTCGTTCTATCTATCGCACGTGCGGCAACAACGGGCACTGTTCATCCAAAGGCAACCCAACCAGCTAGCTACGTCTCACACGGGGGTTCGATCGGCTTCAGTAAGCATGCATCAGCAGCGATCGATCGGGTTCACTTAGCAGCATAGGAGTCTCGGTCGGGTTCAGTTAGGAGCAATGGAATCGATCGATCGGCTTCAGTACGTAGCAGCAGGAGATTGCTCGGGTTCAGTTACAGCGATACGGCTCGCACCACGCACGCGTACAAGAGAAACACACAAACCACACTACATCTCTCGGCCTCGACCACCCATGGTAACCAGGAACTGCCCGATATTTTCCTCTCCCTTTCTTCTACCACGATTTTCTCCGTCATCAACGGCCCAAAGAATGTCAGGCAGGTGCGTCTCTGGCTCGCCCAGGGTGAAAATCCCATTTTCTATCATGATTTTTTGTCATAGAAGTAGGAGACCACCACATCTATGATGATACCGGGTTTTGTCATAATTATCGTCGTAGAAGTGTCATAAGCATGCCAGAAAAAAAATTTGTTCGGTCACGGATGTGTCTTAATTTTGTAGTGGATGAAGTAGTGCAGGAACAACACCAGTGTGACGACACTGTGCTACTTGAGGGGAACCATCTCCGGCTGCTACGCGTGCTGCACGCTATCATCAAGCCCTGCGCCGCTATCACAACCGCAGGGTTCACGCCCGGTGTTTTGAGGAAGGCGACCTTATCCTTAGGCGCGTTCAGTCTGCCAAGGGTGTAAACAAGTTGATGCCTAAGTGCGAAGGCCCTTATCGGGTAGTACGAGTTACCTGACATGGCGCAGTCCGTCTGGAGACTGGAGATGGCATTCAATTGCAAAACTCATGGAATATTGAGCATCTCCACAAGTTCTACCCGTAAGGCGTGGCTGTCGGGCCCTACATGGCAGCCACCCTTTTGTACAGGCCTTGCCTTAGTTGCATGTAACCCCTTGTACAAAGCCAGGCGTAGATCGTAAGAAATAGAGAAAGAAATGAAGAGCTGCGGGCCCCCGACAAATTACATGCATGCATAAGCATATCATGAGCATATCATGTTCATATAGAATAAGACCGCACATGGCATCATTTTCATCTGCATAAAACTGCAGCTCCTGCGTGGACTTGGTCCCAAGAAGGAGAAGAGAAGACGAGCCCATGTTGGGATCACCAACAAGCCATAGAGACGAATTCTTCCTCTTGTTCATACGTGTTCTATAAGAGTAAACTTATGCATAAGAAAACCCCACTGCCTTTTGGAACTTAGGAGCTCTCATCCCTTGACTCGAATGTTGCTTCGGTCAGGATGGTCGCAGTGGCATTTGGTGAAGAAGGTTGCACGGGATTCTGGTCCCTCTCTATGGTTTGCGCCCAGCAGGCCTAACTCCGGGGCAACAAACTAAGGGTACCAGCAGGATAGCCAGTCGGGGAATCTTGTTTACTCAAAAGTATAGAGGTATTCTACCTCTGCATGGACACATTACATGCACAAGTACCCAGTAAGGTTTATCTTTTTCATTAATATGCTGATCAACAAGTACAAATCTTACAAGACACAAACATGGATAAAGGAGATTACATAATTTGAGCTAAAATTTGGCAAGTGCCTACATATTTTAGATTGAAGAAAGATAAGTGCCCCGTAATCCCCCTCTCCTGCTCCTCTTTCCTCAGGTACTGCAGTGGGAAGTGGAAAGGGCAAAAGGAGTGCCTGAGCCGATGCCCAACCCAATCCCGTCAGGGGCTTGCCGGCGCAGCCTGACAAGATCAGGAGTGGCGAGGCTGCGAAGGAGGAAGGATGAAGGAGCAGCCCGGCGGTGCCTTGGTCACCACCTCTAGGACCAACAAGAAGCCCCAGCACAAGCACCGACAGGAGGGACTGCCGGAGCTCAGCTGGAAGACGGTTGGAAGAGGCAAAGGTAACAAGAGAGTGGTCCCCTCCCCGGCAACCAAGAGGCCGGTGATGATGGTGTCGAGGAGGGATGGGAAGAGTGGAAAGATCAGGCGGCAGGTCGCCAATATGAGATGAAGGTGTCGGTGCCATCGTACTCCAACTTGACGCCCTACCACCTGCCCTCTCCATCTTCCCTCAATTCCTCTCCATCACCGCTGTTCCAGGGAGACCCCAGGCCCCCGGTCTGTCACCTTCCCCGGAGAGCGGCGGACGGCCAAGACGGTCAGGGCGCGCATAGGGCACTGTTCTCCACATCGGTGGGCAGGAGGGTACCCCTCTCTTCGGCATCGACCCCGGCTCCACTTGAAGGGACATTGTTGGGATTACCAACAACCTTGAGCCCCAAGAACGCAGCCATTTGGATGATGGGCTGCGGCTGATCGTGGCGGGATCCATCGCCTCCCACCAGATGGCCGACCCGAGTAGAGGAGACAAGCATTCCACCACAATGGAGGAGCTTGATATCTGTCGAGCTGTGAGCGACTCACTCCCCAAGCACCGACACAAGCATTGTACATCACCAGCCCCAAGCTAGGTCTCGGGGCCTGGCCCCGGGCTCTCCCTTTCAACATAACCAGAAGAAACCAGAGGATGGAGGAGGAGAGGTGTATGGATGAATGCTCCCACTCCTCCCCCACCCCTCCTTTCATAGGCGGGCTGGGGCTGGGGGCTGATTGCTCGGCGGGTAACTGCCGTCCTCCTCCACCAATTTGAGAAGACCGGGCCCCTGCCTTGGCACCCTCCCGCACCATGTGCCTCTGTTACCTAACCCACTCAATCCATGCATCATACACGGCCAAGTATAAGAGCGTGGTGGGAAGAGTGAATTGGCAGTTACTCACCCGTCTGTTAAGGTCATTCACGGGCCATTACGAAAGTGGCCCCACTGTAATTGGCATTACGAGACGTACAGGAAAATCGGAAAACTGACCTGAACTCAAGTTAATGAAGAAGCAAAGAAGATCTCAAAGGGCGAGCAATCCGCTACCCCCCTACCTGTGCATTGCTTAGGGCCTACCTCGACAACGCCCGACAGCGAGTTCGGGCCAGGCCTGGGGGCTCATGTCGGTGCAACAAACCCCGGGTCTGTTGCCTAGACTGTGCACATGCCTAAGTCCAAGATTGCAACATCCAAGACTAGACCAAGCCAAGAAGATCAACTCTTGGAGGAATCAGAGTGCAGATCAAGAATGCCAAGTCAAGCCAAAGGAAGCAAGAAACAACTAAGGGAAAAACCTCCCTTGCCGGGCAGGCGAGCCTCGCGAGGCCGTGGTCATCCTAAAGACAAGCCTCTAGACCACCCGGTAGGGCCTGCCGGGCTCAGAAAGGACAAACTAACCCACCAAGGCTCCACCGCTCCACCTCACGTTGACGCAAGTCACCAGTCGGTGCAGTGTCAAGCCCCCAGGTGACCAAGTGGCCACTTCTTGCCACATGATAGCCACTTCCTATATAAAACACCTTCAAATGACATCCGTCCTAAGACGTGTCAAGCAAGCAGGCGCGAAGCTGGCAAAGCGGCCCGGCAAGGCTTGCCAGGTACACTGTGATGTGACACTGAGCGGTGCATCTAATGCGCTCTGTCCGCCTGCAGAGTAGGTATTATAGCACGGCTTGCTATCTAATCAGTGCATAATGACTGATTTGCCACTGTGGTGACCCTTTGATCTATAAAAGGAGGCCCATGGCAACCATAGAAAGGATTCGGACCCTCGCATACTCATATGCGCGTAGTTACTCGCGCCCCGAGGCAACCCTGCCGAGCAAGAGCTCTGCCTCTCCACCTCAATCCACTAACAATCCACCAAAGCAGGAGTACGGTTTTACACCTCGCGGCGGCTCGAATCTGGGTAAAATTGCTTGTGTGATCTCTATCATGCTGCGCTACACTTTCCGCTCTTTGTGCAACATGCCATCCGCCGCCGAACCACAAAGGGGGTCATGGCCCCATAGGTGGCCGTGGTTTCACACGACATGGGTAGACAATAATTTCCATCTCCCAAATGATGGCTTTGGCAGCCGACGTGGGAGTGGACATTGTGCCGCTTCTTTCAAATTTTGGGACAATAAGCATCCACGTTTACCCTGGCAACTAAATTCGAATCCATTTTGTATTCTTATACGAATCTTTATAAATCATTCTAGTTGTTTTTATATATATTCAAAAGCACGGCAAAGATTTATTCCACTGTCATATATGAATATGTTTTACAAATGCCGATACTCAAATTCAGAAGCTACAGTCTAGTTTAAGGTGATTTCGAATATTTGAAACCACTTTATGTACAACTCAAGTGTCACACGCAGCATAATGTGTACTTCCATTTAGATATGTACACAAGCGATGTCTCAAGATTCAAAGTACCGAGTCAATCAGCTAATAATGCACAAAACTAACAGACATATAAACTCTTATGGAATCTATGGATCAATAATATCAACTAACATACATAAGCTAGGCCTAAATACTTTTTTTGCTAGAAGAGCATCATTTTTTTAGCGAAGCAAGTACAACATCTTGGCCCTTTTAGATGCATGCCACTTAAGGACCATCTATACTACTATTATTGTTGAATGCACATCTAGCCTGATTGGCATATTTGTAGGTCTGGCACAGCAATCAAAATGAAATTTCTCCGAGTCTTATCAATTAATACAGACTTGTGCTCAAATAAAATTATAAACCAAAAAACAAAAAACGAATATTACATGATCTCTATAACAAATGGTTTGATTGATTACATGAACAAACAACACAAAGGTTATTCAACGATGGAAATAACATTTCACCTATGATTTACCAAGTGGGAATTTAATTTCCTTTTTTCCTTCAGGACCATAAGAATGCGGTCAGTGTCAGCTTGCTTCATTTTGAAATCCACGAAATATTTAATGGTTGTCTTGAGTACTGCTTGTGATTGTGTTGTTTGCTTCCTCAACATGTCAACTTCATCTCTAAGTGCAGAAGCAGAATCTCTTTCTACCACTAGTTTAGCCCCTAGAGCATCAGCAGTTGGCAATTCATGATGCATTATTGGGCCGGTGCCACTAAAGTGGGATGATACAATGTCCATGGGGAAGTCGCTCTTTATCTTGGGGTAACCTGTTTTGCCATTAAAGTTCCGTTTGGATTCCAAAAAGTTGAAGTTAGCAAAACATCTCAACTGGGAGTTATAAACCAGTTAAAGGAATTGAAGAGTTTCAATTGGATGCTGAAAAGTAGTTATTAACATCATTGTAACCGGTTGTTGCAGCAGCAAAGTAGTTAAACAAACAAGTTTTGCAAAAGGTACCTGTTGTGGCATTGGAGTTTCTCTTGCATCCTCAAAAGTTGAGTAGCCAGTAATGTGATTAGAGCAACCAGTTGTAGTAGCAAAGCAGTTAAACAAACAAGTTTTGCAAAAGGAATCTGTTGTGGCATTGGAGTTTCTCTTGGATCCTGAAAAGTTGAGTAGTCAGTAACTTGATTAGAGCAACAAGTTATAGCAGGAAACCTGTTACACAAATATATTTTTGAAAATGTACCTGTTGTGCAATTGGACTTCCAATTGGATCCTGACAACTTGAACTTGGTAAGATGATTACAACAACAAGTTACAGCAGCAAACCAGGTAAACAAGGAAGTTTCTGAAAACATACCTGTTGTGCCAACAGAGTTTTAGTTGGATCCTGCAAACTTGAATGTTAGCAATCAATAAATAAAGTTTTGCAAGAGCCATAAGAAACTAACATCAAACTAGTAAAACTAACCAGTTTTGGCAATGTATTTAATTTACACATGAACTAGTAAAACTAACAAGTTCTTGGCAACGTATTAAAGTAACAAGTCGGCACTGTTTACCAGCAACATAGACATCTGTAAATATCTTTGATGTAAGCAAAATGATTCCAACACATATATAAGTTAAAAAGACGGTGTCCGTAATATAAACCTAACAGTTGTCTATCTATGAACATGCAAACATTACTAGTGCAACAAGTGATAGCAGCAAACCATTTAAACGAACAGGGTATCAGAATGTAAATTACATGTGAATTCGGCTCCACCCTAGAAGTACATATGACCAGCTATCTACGTGCTTAAGTAGCTATTTAAGTTCAGGCAAACAGGTAATTCTTAATAGTAAGTATTGATACGTCTCCAACGTATCTATAATTTTTGATTGTTCCATGCTATTATATTACCCCTTTTGGATGTCTATGGGCTTTATTTTACACATTTATATCATTTTTGGGACTAACCTACTAACCCGGAGGCCCAGCCCATATTGATGTTTTTTTGCCTATTTTAGTATTTCGAAGAAAAGGAATATACAACGGAGTCCAAACGGAATGAAACCTTCGGGAGCGTGATTTTTGGAACGAACGTGATCCGGAGAGCTTGGAGTGCAAGTCAAGAAGCACACGAGGCCCCCACGAGATAGGAGGCCGCACCCCCCCTGTAGGGCGCGCCCCTGTCTCGTGGGCCCCTCGGGCGGCCACTGATGTACTTCTTCCTCCTATATATACTTACGTACCCCAAAAACATCCAGGAGCACCACCAAACACAATTTCCACTGCTGTAACCTTCTGTGTCCGCGAGATCTCATCTTGAAGCCTTCGCCGGCACTCTGCCGGAGGGGGAATCAACCACGGAGGGCTTCTACATCAAAATCCTTGCCCCTCCGATGAGTTGTGAGTAGTTTACCACAGACCTAAGAGTCCATAGTTATTAGCTATATGGCTTCTTCTCTCTTTTTGGATCTCAATGCAATGTTCGCCCCCTCTCTTGTGGAGATCTATTCGATGTAAACTCTTTTTTGCGGTGTGTTTGTCGAGATCCGATGAATTGTGGGTTTATGATCAAGTTTATCTATGAACAATTTTTGAAACTTCTCTGAATTCTTTTATGTATGATTGAGCTATATTTGCAAGTCTCTTCGAATTATCAGTTTGGGTTGGCCTACTAGATTGGTCTTTCTTTCCATGGGAGAAGTGCTTAGCTTTGGGTTCAATCTTGCAATGTCCTTACCTAGTGATATGAAGGGTTGCAAGGCACGTATTGTATTGTTGCCATCGAGGATAACAAGATGGGATTTATATCATATTGCATGAGTTTATCCCTCTACATCATGTCATCTTGCTTAATGCATTACTCTGTTCTTATGAACTTAATACTCTAGATGCAGGCAGGAGTCGGTCGATGTGTGGAGTAATAGTAGTAGATGCATGCAGGAGTCGGTCTACTTGTTATGGACATGATGCCTATATACATGGTCATGCCTAGATAATCTCATAACTATGCGCTTTTCTATCAATTGCTTGACAGTAATTTGTTCACCCACTGTAATACTTATGCTCTCTTGAGAGAAGCCACTAGTGAAACCTATGGCCCCCGGCTCTATCTCTTATCATATTTGCTTTCAATCTACTTTTATCTGCATCTTTACTTTTTGCATCTATATTATAAAATACCAAAAATATATTTATCTTATCATACTATCTTTATTAGATCTCACTTTCGCAAGTGGCCGTGAAGGGATTGACAACCCCTTTATTGTGTTGGTTCCGAGTTCTCAGTTTGTTTGTGTAGGTGCGTGGAGCTTTTGAGGAGCCTCCTACTGGATTGATACCTTGGTTCTCAAAACTGAGGGAAATACTTACGCTACACTTGCTGCATCACCCTCTCCTCTTCGAGGAAAACCAACACAAGCTCAAGACATAGCAAGAAGGATTTCTGGCGCCGTTGCCGGGGAGGTCTTCGCTCAAGTCAAGACATACCAAGTACCCATCACAAACCCATCTCCCTCGCATTTACATTATTTGCCATTTGCCTCTCGTTTTCCACTCCCCCACTTCACCCTTGCTATTTTATTTGCCCTCTCTTTCCCAATCTCCTCTTTTGCTTGCCCTTTTTGTGTTTGCTCATGTGTTAGTTCGTTTACCTTGTCGTCATGGCTAGTCCTCCTATCCTTATTCTCACTCTCGAACAAGAAATTCACAATTTTAAGCAAAGGGAGAGGGAAAGTTTAAAAGATGCTTGGCATAGAATTTGCAATGCCCAATATAAAGCTACTATGAAGCTTGCTACTTCCGTTCTTCTCCGCAATTTTTATGTAGGCATTACTCCTTGGAATAGATGTGTTCTTGATATTGCTACCGGAGGTGATTTCATGAGTAGCCATACATTTGATGCTTATAATGCTATGTTAGGTTTGTTTGGCCCACCACCTCTTTTGGTTAATGGAACGGTTTTAACTCTAGAACATGTGATGCAACGGCTTGATATTATTGAAAATAAAATTGCCACTATTGAGTTGATTGAAAATTTGGATAAAAAGATTCATAATCACATTACCCAATTTGGGTCTAGGGTTGGAGTTACTTTGAAAAATATTAAAGAAAAAGAACCTATAGTCAATGAAAAAATAGATCTAGACTCTACTAGAATCGGTAAACTTGAGGATATCATTACAAACTTAGGCTCCACGTTTTCCCCCATGAAAAACACTCCAAAACCCCCTACTAAAACTTCCACGTTTATTTATGTTCCTAAAAATAAGGGTGAATCTCCTAAGGGAGACGCGGATCTCAGATCTATAAGTGTTCTCCCCAATTGTCTTTCTATCGTTAAGGAACCTTTTGCTACCAATGAAAATCTTGAATTTCTGCATAAAGGTTTAGTCATTGCTAAAAAAGAAGAAAACCCTAGAGATCACAATCTCTCTACTTATGAATTTAGTGCCGAAGATGGCACTCATTAAATCTATCCTTGCTTTTATGCCTAGATAGGGGCGTTAAACGATAGCGCTAGTTGGGAGGCAACCCAATTTTTCTTTATGTTTTTCGTTTTTGCTCCTGTTTAGTAATGAATCTTGCACATACCCTCTGGTTATATGTGTTTTTATCTTTTAATTAGTGTTTGTCCCAAGTAGAACCTATAGGATAACCTACAACGATAGTTGATTTGATTCTGCTGAAAAACAGAAACTTTGCGTGCACGAATATAATTTTGTTAAATCACAGGAACGTGCTTTTGCGTTGATTCTTTTTGCTTCTGTTCAATAAACAAATTGTCCAGGACTTCCTATTTTTGCAGGAATTTTAGAGTTCCAGAAGTTTGCGTTAGTTACAGATTGCTACAGACTGTTCTGTTTTTAACAGATTCTGTTTTCCGTGTGTTGTTTGCTTATTTCAATGCATCTATGGCTAGTAAGATAGTTTATAAACCATAAAGAGGTTGGAATACAGTAGGTTTAACACCAAAATAAATAAAGAATGAGTTCATTGCAGTACCTTATGTGGTGGTTTCGTTTTATTTCACTAACGGAGCTTATAAGATTTCCTGTTGAGTTTTGTGTTGTGAAGCTTTCAAGTTTTGGGTAAAGCTTTTATGGACTAGGGAATAAGGAGTGGCAAGAGCCTAAGCTTGGGGATGCCCATGGCACCCGAAGATATACAAGTATAGCCAAAAGCCTAAGCTTGGGGATGCCCCGAGAAGGCAACCCCTCTTTCGTCTTCGTTCATTGGTAACTTTACTTGGAGCTATATTTTTATTCGCCACATGATATGTGTTTTGCTTGGAGCGTCGTGTATTATATTAGTATTTGCTTTTTAGTTTACCACAATCATTCTTGCTGTACACACCTTTTGGGAGAAGCTTATTTGATTAGACTTTGCTGTAATACTCTATATGCTTCACTTATATCTTTTGAGCTTGATAGTTTTTGCTCTAGTGCTTCACTTATATCTTTTAGAGCATGATGGTGTCTTAATTTTGAAGAAATTACAAGTATCTCATGCTTCACTTATATCTTTTTGAGATTCTTTTAGAACAGCATGGTATTTTCTATTATCATAAAGTTGGTCCTAGAATGATGAGCATCCAAGTTGGGTATAATAAAAACTATCTTAGAAAGTGAATTGGATGCTGTGACCAATTTGATGCTTGATAATTGTTTTGAGATATAGAGGTAGTGATATTAAAGTCATGCTAGTTGGGTGATTATGAATTTAAAGAATGCTTGTTTTGAAGCTTGTGATTCCCGTAGCATGCACGTATGGTGAACCGCTTTGTGATGAAGTTGGAGCACATTTTTATTTATTGATTGTCTTCCTTATGAGTGGCGGTCGGGGACGAGCGATGGTATTTTCCTACCAATCTATCCCCCTAGGAGCATGCTCGTAGTGCTTTGGTTTTTGATGACTTCTAAATTTTTGCAACAAGTATATGAGTTCATTTGATTAATGGTGAGTCCATGGATTATACGCACCCTTTCACCCTTCCATCATTGCTAGCCTCTCTTGTACCGTGCAACTTTCACCGGTACCATACACCCACCATACTCCTTCCTCAAAACAGCCACCATAACTACCTATTATGGCATTTCCATAGCCATTCTGAGATATATTGCCATGCAACTTTCCACCGTTCCGTTCATATGACACGCATTACTTTTGTCATATTGCTCTTTGCATGATCATGTAGTTGACATTGTATTTGTGGCAAGGCCACCTTCATAATTTTCATACATGTCACTCTTGATTCATTGCATATCCCGGTACACCGCCGGAGGCATTCATATAGAGTCATATCTTGTTCTAGCTTTGAGTTGTAAATCCATAAAAGTGTGATGATTTCCATTATTAGAGCATTGTCCTAGTGAGGAAAGGATGATGAAGACTATGATTCCCCCAACAGTCTTGATGAGACTTTGGACTTTACAACAAAAAATAGAAAGGCCAAAAAGAAAAGAAAAAAGAAAGGCCAAAGAAAAAAAAGGAAAATAAAAAAAAGAAACGAAAAGAAAAAAAATAAAATGAGAAAAAAAGAAGAAGGGACAATGCTACTATCTCTTTTTCCACACTTGTGCTTCAAAATAGCACCATGATCTTCATGTTAGAGAGCCTCATGTGTTGTCACATTCATATACTAGTGGGAATTTTTCATTATAGAACTTGGCTTGTATATATCAATGATGGGCTTCCTCAAAAGTGCCCTAGGTCTTCGTGAGCAAGCAAGTTGGATGCACCTCACTTAGTTTCTTTTGTTGAGCTTTCATATATTTATAGCTCTAGTGCATCCGTTGCACGGCAATCCCTACTCACTCACATTGATATCTATTAATGGGCATCTCCATAGCCCGTTGATACACCCAGTTGATGTGAGACTATCTTCTCCTTTTTTGTCTTCTCCACAACCACCATTCTATTCCACATATAGTGCTATGTCCATGGCTCACGCTCATGTATTCCGTGAAAGTTGAAAAAGTTTGACATTATTAAGTTATGAAACAATTGCTTGGCTTGTCATCGGGGTTGTGCATTATTAAATACTTTGTGTGATGAAGATAGAGCAACAGCCAGACTATATGATTTTGTAGGGATAACTTTCTTTAGCCATGTTATTTTGAGAAGACATGATTACTTTGATTAGTATTCTTGAAGTATTACTATTTCTTATGTCAATATGAACTTTTATTTTGTATCATTTGGATGTGAACATTCATGCCACAATAAAGAAAATTACATTGAGAATTATGCTAGGTAGCATTCCACATCAGAAATTTCTTTTTTATCATTTACCTACTCAAGGACGACCAGGAATTAATCTTGGGGATGCTTGATACATCTCCAACGTATCTATAATTTTTGATTGTTCCATGCTATTATATTACCCCTTTTGGATGTTTATAGGCTTTATTTTACACATTTATATCATTTTTGGGACTAACCTACTAACCGGAGGCCCAGCCCATATTGCTGTTTTTTTGCCTATTTTAGTATTTCGAAGAAAAGGAATATCAAACGGAGTCCAAACGGAATGAAACCTTCGGGAGCGTGATTTTTGGAACGAACGTAATCCGGGGAGCTTAGATTGCAAGTCAAGAATCACCCGAGGCCCCCACGAGATAGGAGGCCGCCCCCCCCTATAGGGCGCGCCCCCTGTCTCGTGGGTCCCTCGGGCGGCCACCGACGTACTTCTTCTTCCTATATATACCTACGTACACCGAAAACATCCAGGAGCACCACGAAACACAACTTCCACCGTCGTAACCTTCTGTATCCGCAAGATCTCATCTTGGAGCCTTCGCCGACACTCTGCCGGAGGGGGAATCAACCACGGAGGGCCTCTACATCAACATCCTTGCTAGATGGCTTCTTCTCTCTTTTTGGATCTCAATACAATGTTCTCCCCCTCTCTTGTGGAGATCTATTCGATGTAAACTCTTTTTGCGGTGTGTTTGTCGAGATCCGATGAATTGTGGGTTGATGATCAAGTTTATCTATGAACAATATTTGAAACTTCTCTGAATTCTTTTATGTATGATTGAGCTATTTGTGCAAGTCTCTTCGAATTATCAGTTTGTTTTGCCCTACTAGATTGGTCTTTATTGCCATGGGAGAAGTGCTTAGCTTTGGTTTCAATCTTGCGGTGTCCTTACCTAGTGACAGAAAGGGTTGCAAGGCACGTATTGTATTGTTACCATCGAGGATAACAAGATGGGGTTTATATCATATTGCATGAGTTTTTCCCTCTACATCATGTCATCTTGCTTAATGCGTTACTCTGTTCTTATGAACTTAATACTCTAGATGCAGGCAGGAGTCGGTCGATGTGTGGAGTAATAGTAGTAGATGCATGCAGGAGTCGGTCTACTTGTTATGGACATGATGCCTATATACATGATCATGCCTAGATAATCTCATAACTATGCGCTTTTCTATCAATTGCTTGACAGTAATTTGTTCACCCACTGTAGTACTTATGCTCTCTTGAGAGAAGCCACTAGTGAAACCTATGGCCCCCGGGTCTATCTCTTATCATATTTGCTTTCAATCTACTTTTATTTGCATCTTTACTTTTTGCATCTATATTATAAAATACCAAAAATATATTTATCTTATCATACTATCTTTATTAGATCTCACTTTCGCAAGTGGCCGTGAAGGGATTGACAACCCCTTTATTGCGTTGGTTCCGAGTTCTCAGTTTGTTTGTGTAGGTGCGTGGAGCTTTTGAGGAGCCTCCTACTGGATTGATACCTTGGTTCTCAAAACTGAGGGAAATACTTACGCTACACTTGCTGCATCACCCTCTCCTCTTCGAGGAAAACCAACACAAGCTCAAGACATAGCAAGAAGGATTTCTGGCGCCGTTGCCGGGGAGGTCTTCGCTCAAGTCAAGACATACCAAGTACCCATCACAAACCCATCTCCCACGCATTTACATTATTTGCCATTTGCCTCTCGTTTTCCACTCCCCCACTTCACCCTTGCTATTTTATTTGCCCTCTCTTTCCCAATCTCCTCTTTTGCTTGCCCTTTTTGTGTTTGCTCATGTGTTAGTTCGTTTACCTTGTCGTCATGGCTAGTCCTCCTATCCTTATTCTCACTCTCGAACAAGAAATTCACAATTTTAAGCAAAGGGAGAGGGAAAGTTTAAAAGATGCTTGTCATAGAATTTGCAATGCCCAATATAAAGCTACTATGAAGCTTGCTACTTCCGTTCTTCTCCGCAATTTTTATGTAGGCATTACTCCTTGGAATAGATGTGTTCTTGATATTGCTACCGGAGGTGATTTCATGAGTAGCCATACATTTGATGCTTATAATGCTATGTTAGGTTTGTTTGGCCCACCACCTCTTTTGGTTAATGGAACGGTTTTAACTCTAGAACATGTGATGCAACGGCTTGATATTATTGAAAATAAAATTGCCACTATTGAGTTGATTGAAAATTTGGATAAAAAGATTCATAATCACATTACCCAATTTGGGTCTAGGGTTGGAGTTACTTTGAAAAATCTTAAAGAAAAAGAACCTATAGTCAATGAAAAAATAGATCTAGACTCTACTAGAATCGGTAAACTTGAGGATATCATTACAAACTTAGGCTCCACGTTTTCCCCCATGAAAAACACTCCAAAACCCCCTACTAAAACTTCCACGTTTATTTATGTTCCTAAAAATAAGGGTGAATCTCCTAAGGGAGACGCGGATCTCAGATCTATAAGTGTTCTCCCCAATTGTCTTTCTATCGTTAAGGAACCTTTTGCTACCAATGAAAATCTTGAATTTCTGCATAAAGGTTTAGTCATTGCTAAAAAAGAAGAAAACCCTAGAGATCACAATCTCTCTACTTATGAATTTAGTGCCGAAGATGGCACTCGTTAAATCTATCCTTGCTTTTATGCCTAGATAGGGGCGTTAAACGATAGCGCTAGTTGGGAGGCAACCCAATTTTTCTTTATGTTTTTCGTTTTTGCTCCTGTTTAGTAATGAATCTTGCACATACCCTCTGGTTAGATGTGTTCTTATCTTTTAATTAGTGTTTGTCCCAAGTAGAACCTATAGGATAACCTACAACGATAGTTGATTTGATTCTGCTGAAAAACAGAGACTTTGCATGCACGAATATAATTTTGCTAAATCACAGGAACGTGCTTTTGCGTTGATTCTTTTTGCTTCTGTTCAATAAACAAATTGTCCAGGACTTCCTATTTTTGCAGGAATTTTAGAGTTCCAGAAGTTTGCGTTAGTTACAGATTGCTACAGACTGTTCTGTTTTTAACAGATTCTGTTTTCCGTGTGTTGTTTGCTTATTTCAATGCATCTATGGCTAGTAAGATAGTTTATAAACCATAAAGAGGTTGGAATACAGTAGGTTTAACACCAAAATAAATAAAGAATGAGTTCATTGCAGTACCTTATGTGGTGGTTTCGTTTTATTTCACTAACGGAGCTTATAAGATTTCCTGTTGAGTTTTGTGTTGTGAAGTTTTCAAGTTTTGGGTAAAGCTTTTATGGACTAGGGAATAAGGAGTGGCAAGAGCCTAAGCTTGGGGATGCCCATGGCACCCGAAGATATACAAGTATAGCCAAAAGCCTAAGCTTGGGGATGCCCCGGGAAGGCAACCCCTCTTTCGTCTTCGTTCATTGGTAACTTTACTTGGAGCTATATTTTTATTCGCCACATGATATGTGTTTTTCTTGGAGCGTCGTGTATTATATTAGTATTTGCTTTTTAGTTTACCACAATCATCCTTGCTGTACACACCTTTTGGGAGAAGCTTATTTGATTAGACTTTGCTGTAATACTCTATATGCTTCACTTATATCTTTTGAGCTTGATAGTTTTTGCTCTAGTGCTTCACTTATATCTTTTAGAGCATGGTGGTGTCTTAATTTTGAAGAAATTACAAGTATCTCATGCTTCACTTATATCTTTTTGAGATTCTTTTAGAACAGCATGGTATTTTCTATTATCATAAAGTTGGTCCTAGAATGATGAGCATCCAAGTTGGGTATAATAAAAACTATCTTAGAAAGTGAATTGGATGCTGTGACCAATTTGATGCTTGATAATTGTTTTGAGATATAGAGGTAGTGATATTAAAGTCATGCTAGTTGGGTGATTATGAATTTAAAGAATGCTTGTTTTGAAGCTTGTGATTCCCGTAGCATGCACGTATGGTGAACCGCTTTGTGATGAAGTTGGAGCACATTTTTATTTATTGATTATCTTCCTTATGAGTGGCGGTCGGGGACGAGCGATGGTATTTTCCTACCAATCTATCCCCCTAGGAGCATGCTCGTAGTGCTTTGGTTTTTGATGACTTCTAAATTTTTGCAACAAGTATATGAGTTCATTTGATTAATGGTGAGTCCATGGATTATACGCACCCTTTCACCCTTCCATCATTGCTAGCCTCTCTTGTACCGTGCAACTTTCACCGGTACCATACACCCACCATACTCCTTCCTCAAAACAGCCACCATACCTACCTATTATGGCATTTCCATAGCCATTCTGAGATATATTGCCATGCAACTTTCCACAGTTCCGTTCATATGACACGCATTACTTTTGTCATATTGCTCTTTGCATGATCATGTAGTTGACATTGTATTTGTGGCAAGGCCACCTTCATAATTTTCATACATGTCACTCTTGATTCATTGCATATCCCGGTACACTGCCGGAGGCATTCATATAGAGTCATATCTTGTTCTAGCTTTGAGTTGTAAATCCATAAAAGTGTGATGATTTCCATTATTAGAGCATTGTCCTAGTGAGGAAAGGATGATGAAGACTATGATTCCCCCAACAGTCTTGATGAGACTTTGGACTTTACAAAAAAAAAATAGAAAGGCCAAAAAGAAAAGAAAAAAGAAAGGCCAAAGAAAAAAAAGGAAAATAAAAAAAAGAAACAAAAAGAAAAAAAATAAAATGAGAAAAAAAGAGAGAAGGGACAATGCTACTATCTCTTTTTCCACACTTGTGCTTCAAAATAGCACCATGATCTTCATGTTAGAGAGCCTCATGTGTTGTCACATTCATATACTAGTGGGAATTTTTCATTATAGAACTTGTCTTGTATATATCAATGATGGGCTTCCTCAAAAGTGCCCTAGGTCTTCGTGAGCAAGCAAGTTGGATGCACCTCACTTAGTTTCTTTTGTTGAGCTTTCATATATTTATAGCTCTAGTGCATCCGTTGCACGACAATCCCTACTCACTCACATTGATATCTATTAATGGGCATCTCCATAGCCCGTGGATACACCCAGTTGATGTGAGACTATCTTCTCCTTTTTTGTCTTCTCCACAACCACCATTCTATTCCACATATAGTGCTATGTCCATGGCTCATGCTCATGTATTCCGTGAAAGTTGAAAAAGTTTGAGATTATTAAGTTATGAAACAATTGCTTGGCTTGTCATCGGGGTTGTGCATTATTAAATACTTTGTGTGATGAAGATAGAGCAACAGCCAGACTATATGATTTTGTAGGGATAACTTTCTTTAGCCATGTTATTTTGAGAAGACATGATTACTTTGATTAGTATTCTTGAAGTATTACTATTTCTTATGTCAATATGAACTTTTATTTTGTATCATTTGGATCTGAACATTCATGCCACAATAAAGAAAATTACATTGAGAATTATGCTAGGTAGCATTCCACATCAGAAATTTCTTTTTTATCATTTACCTACTCAAGGACGACCAGGAATTAATCCTGGGGATGCTTGATACATCTCCAACGTATCTATAATTTTTGATTGTTCCATGCTATTATATTACCCCTTTTGGATGTTTATAGGCTTTATTTTACACATTTATATCATTTTTGGGACTAACCTACTAACCGGAGGCCCAGCCCATATTGCTGTTTTTTTGCCTATTTTAGTATTTCGAAGAAAAGGAATATCAAACGGAGTCCAAACGGAATGAAACCTTCGGGAGCGTGATTTTTGGAACGAACGTAATCCGGGGAGCTTAGATTGCAAGTCAAGAATCACCCGAGGCCCCCACGAGATAGGAGGCCGCCCCCCCCTATAGGGCGCGCCCCCTGTCTCGTGGGTCCCTCGGGCGGCCACCGACGTACTTCTTCTTCCTATATATACCTACGTACACCGAAAACATCCAGGAGCACCACGAAACACAATTTCCACCGTCGTAACCTTCTGTATCCGCAAGATCTCATCTTGGAGCCTTCGCCGACACTCTGCCGGAGGGGGAATCAACCACGGAGGGCCTCTACATCAACATCCTTGCTAGATGGCTTCTTCTCTCTTTTTGGATCTCAATACAATGTTCTCCCCCTCTCTTGTGGAGATCTATTCGATGTAAACTCTTTTTGCGGTGTGTTTGTCGAGATCCGATGAATTGTGGGTTGATGATCAAGTTTATCTATGAACAATATTTGAAACTTCTCTGAATTC
Organism: Triticum timopheevii; assembly: GCA_963921465.1. Taxonomy (NCBI): domain Eukaryota; kingdom Viridiplantae; phylum Streptophyta; class Magnoliopsida; order Poales; family Poaceae; genus Triticum; species Triticum timopheevii. Next base: position 379,955,209 of record OY997272.1, on the reverse strand, counting down.
TTTTATGTATGATTGAGCTATTTGTGCAAGTCTCTTCGAATTATCAGTTTGTTTTGCCCTACTAGATTGGTCTTTATTGCCATGGGAGAAGTGCTTAGCTTTGGTTTCAATCTTGCGGTGTCCTTACCTAGTGACAAAAAGGGTTGCAAGGCACGTATTGTATTGTTGCCATCGACGATAACAAGATGGGGTTTATATCATATTGCATGAGTTTTTCCCTCTACATCATGTCATCTTGCTTAATGCGTTACTCTGTTCTTATGAACTTAATACTCTAGATGCAGGCAGGAGTCGGTCGATGTGTGGAGTAATAGTAGTAGATGCATGCAGGAGTCGGTCTACTTGTTATGGACATGATGCCTATATACATGATCATGCCTAGATAATCTCATAACTATGCGCTTTTCTATCAATTGCTTGACAGTAATTTGTTCACCCACTGTAGTACTTATGCTCTCTTGAGAGAAGCCACTAGTGAAACCTATGGCCCCCGGGTCTATCTCTTATCATATTTGCTTTCAATCTACTTTTATCTGCATCTTTACTTTTTGCATCTATATTATAAAATACCAAAAATATATTTATCTTATCATACTATCTTTATTAGATCTCACTTTCGCAAGTGGCCGTGAAGGGATTGACAACCCCTTTATTGCGTTGGTTCCGAGTTCTCAGTTTGTTTGTGTAGGTGCGTGGAGCTTTTGAGGAGCCTCCTACTGGATTGATACCTTGGTTCTCAAAACTGAGGGAAATACTTACGCTACACTTGCTGCATCACCCTCTCCTCTTCGAGGAAAACCAACACAAGCTCAAGACATAGCAAGAAGGATTTCTGGCGCCGTTGCCGGGGAGGTCTTCGCTCAAGTCAAGACATACCAAGTACCCATCACAAACCCATCTCCCACGCATTTACATTATTTGCCATTTGCCTCTCGTTTTCCACTCCCCCACTTCACCCTTGCTATTTTATTTGCCCTCTCTTTCCCAATCTCCTCTTTTGCTTGCCCTTTTTGTGTTTGCTCATGTGTTAGTTCGTTTACCTTGTCGTCATGGCTAGTCCTCCTATCCTTATTCTCACTCTCGAACAAGAAATTCACAATTTTAAGCAAAGGGAGAGGGAAAGTTTAAAAGATGCTTGTCATAGAATTTGCAATGCCCAATATAAAGCTACTATGAAGCTTGCTACTTCCGTTCTTCTCCGCAATTTTTATGTAGGCATTACTCCTTGGAATAGATGTGTTCTTGATATTGCTACCGGAGGTGATTTCATGAGTAGCCATACATTTGATGCTTATAATGCTATGTTAGGTTTGTTTGGCCCACCACCTCTTTTGGTTAATGGAACGGTTTTAACTCTAGAACATGTGATGCAACGGCTTGATATTATTGAAAATAAAATTGCCACTATTGAGTTGATTGAAAATTTGGATAAAAAGATTCATAATCACATTACCCAATTTGGGTCTAGGGTTGGAGTTACTTTGAAAAATCTTAAAGAAAAAGAACCTATAGTCAATGAAAAAATAGATCTAGACTCTACTAGAATCGGTAAACTTGAGGATATCATTACAAACTTAGGCTCCACGTTTTCCCCCATGAAAAACACTCCAAAACCCCCTACTAAAACTTCCACGTTTATTTATGTTCCTAAAAATAAGGGTGAATCTCCTAAGGGAGACGCGGATCTCAGATCTATAAGTGTTCTCCCCAATTGTCTTTCTATCGTTAAGGAACCTTTTGCTACCAATGAAAATCTTGAATTTCTGCATAAAGGTTTAGTCATTGCTAAAAAAGAAGAAAACCCTAGAGATCACAATCTCTCTACTTATGAATTTAGTGCCGAAGATGGCACTCGTTAAATCTATCCTTGCTTTTATGCCTAGATAGGGGCGTTAAACGATAGCGCTAGTTGGGAGGCAACCCAATTTTTCTTTATGTTTTTCGTTTTTGCTCCTGTTTAGTAATGAATCTTGCACATACCCTCTGGTTAGATGTGTTCTTATCTTTTAATTAGTGTTTGTCCCAAGTAGAACCTATAGGATAACCTACAACGATAGTTGATTTGATTCTGCTGAAAAACAGAGACTTTGCATGCACGAATATAATTTTGCTAAATCACAGGAACGTGCTTTTGCGTTGATTCTTTTTGCTTCTGTTCAATAAACAAATTGTCCAGGACTTCCTATTTTTGCAGGAATTTTAGAGTTCCATAAGTTTGCGTTAGTTACATATTGCTACAGACTGTTCTGTTTTTAACAGATTCTGTTTTCCGTGTGTTGTTTGCTTATTTCAATGCATCTATGGCTAGTAAGATAGTTTATAAACCATAAAGAGGTTGGAATACAGTAGGTTTAACACCAAAATAAATAAAGAATGAGTTCATTGCAGTACCTTATGTGGTGGTTTCGTTTTATTTCACTAACGGAGCTTATAAGATTTCCTGTTGAGTTTTGTGTTGTGAAGTTTTCAAGTTTTGGGTAAAGCTTTTATGGACTAGGGAATAAGGAGTGGCAAGAGCCTAAGCTTGGGGATGCCCATGGCACCCGAAGATATACAAGTATAGCCAAAAGCCTAAGCTTGGGGATGCCCCGGGAAGGCAACCCCTCTTTCGTCTTCGTTCATTGGTAACTTTACTTGGAGCTATATTTTTATTCGCCACATGATATGTGTTTTTCTTGGAGCGTCGTGTATTATATTAGTATTTGCTTTTTAGTTTACCACAATCATCCTTGCTGTACACACCTTTTGGGAGAAGCTTATTTGATTAGACTTTGCTGTAATACTCTATATGCTTCACTTATATCTTTTGAGCTTGATAGTTTTTGCTCTAGTGCTTCACTTATATCTTTTAGAGCATGGTGGTGTCTTAATTTTGAAGAAATTACAAGTATCTCATGCTTCACTTATATCTTTTTGAGATTCTTTTAGAACAGCATGGTATTTTCTATTATCATAAAGTTGGTCCTAGAATGATGAGCATCCAAGTTGGGTATAATAAAAACTATCTTAGAAAGTGAATTGGATGCTGTGACCAATTTGATGCTTGATAATTGTTTTGAGATATAGAGGTAGTGATATTAAAGTCATGCTAGTTGGGTGATTATGAATTTAAAGAATGCTTGTTTTGAAGCTTGTGATTCCCGTAGCATGCACGTATGGTGAACCGCTTTGTGATGAAGTTGGAGCACATTTTTATTTATTGATTATCTTCCTTATGAGTGGCGGTCGGGGACGAGCGATGGTATTTTCCTACCAATCTATCCCCCTAGGAGCATGCTCGTAGTGCTTTGGTTTTTGATGACTTCTAAATTTTTGCAACAAGTATATGAGTTCATTTGATTAATGGTGAGTCCATGGATTATACGCACCCTTTCACCCTTCCATCATTGCTAGCCTCTCTTGTACCGTGCAACTTTCACCGGTACCATACACCCACCATACTCCTTCCTCAAAACAGCCACCATACCTACCTATTATGGCATTTCCATAGCCATTCTGAGATATATTGCCATGCAACTTTCCACAGTTCCGTTCATATGACACGCATTACTTTTGTCATATTGCTCTTTGCATGATCATGTAGTTGACATTGTATTTGTGGCAAGGCCACCTTCATAATTTTCATACATGTCACTCTTGATTCATTGCATATCCCGGTACACTGCCGGAGGCATTCATATAGAGTCATATCTTGTTCTAGCTTTGAGTTGTAAATCCATAAAAGTGTGATGATTTCCATTATTAGAGCATTGTCCTAGTGAGGAAAGGATGATGAAGACTATGATTCCCCCAACAGTCTTGATGAGACTTTGGACTTTACAAAAAAAAATAGAAAGGCCAAAAAGAAAAGAAAAAAGAAAGGCCAAAGAAAAAAAAGGAAAATAAAAAAAAGAAACAAAAAGAAAAAAAATAAAATGAGAAAAAAAGAGAGAAGGGACAATGCTACTATCTCTTTTTCCACACTTGTGCTTCAAAATAGCACCATGATCTTCATGTTAGAGAGCCTCATGTGTTGTCACATTCATATACTAGTGGGAATTTTTCATTATAGAACTTGTCTTGTATATATCAATGATGGGCTTCCTCAAAAGTGCCCTAGGTCTTCGTGAGCAAGCAAGTTGGATGCACCTCACTTAGTTTCTTTTGTTGAGCTTTCATATATTTATAGCTCTAGTGCATCCGTTGCACGACAATCCCTACTCACTCACATTGATATCTATTAATGGGCATCTCCATAGCCCGTTGATACACCCAGTTGATGTGAGACTATCTTCTCCTTTTTTGTCTTCTCCACAACCACCATTCTATTCCACATATAGTGCTATGTCCATGGCTCACGCTCATGTATTCCGTGAAAGTTGAAAAAGTTTGAGATTATTAAGTTATGAAACAATTGCTTGGCTTGTCATCGGGGTTGTGCATTATTAAATACTTTGTGTGATGAAGATAGAGCAACAGCCAGACTATATGATTTTGTAGGGATAACTTTCTTTAGCCATGTTATTTTGAGAAGACATGATTACTTTGATTAGTATTCTTGAAGTATTACTATTTCTTATGTCAATATGAACTTTTATTTTGTATCATTTGGATCTGAACATTCATGCCACAATAAAGAAAATTACATTGAGAATTATGCTAGGTAGCATTCCACATCAGAAATTTCTTTTTTATCATTTACCTACTCAAGGACGACCAGGAATTAATCCTGGGGATGCTTGATACATCTCCAACGTATCTATAATTTTTGATTGTTCCATGCTATTATATTACCCCTTTTGGATGTTTATAGGCTTTATTTTACACATTTATATCATTTTTGGGACTAACCTACTAACCGGAGGCCCAGCCCATATTGCTGTTTTTTTGCCTATTTTAGTATTTCGAAGAAAAGGAATATCAAACGGAGTCCAAACGGAATGAAACCTTCGGGAGCGTGATTTTTGGAACGAACGTAATCCGGGGAGCTTAGATTGCAAGTCAAGAATCACCCGAGGCCCCCACGAGATAGGAGGCCGCCCCCCCTATAGGGCGCGCCCCCTGTCTCGTGGGTCCCTCGGGCGGCCACCGACGTACTTCTTCTTCCTATATATACCTACGTACACCGAAAACATCCAGGAGCACCACGAAACACAATTTCCACCGTCGTAACCTTCTGTATCCGCAAGATCTCATCTTGGAGCCTTCGCCGACACTCTGCCGGATGGGGAATCAACCACGGAGGGCCTCTACATCAACATCCTTGCTAGATGGCTTCTTCTCTCTTTTTGGATCTCAATACAATGTTCTCCCCCTCTCTTGTGGAGATCTATTCGATGTAAACTCTTTTTGCGGTGTGTTTGTCGAGATCCGATGAATTGTGGGTTGATGATCAAGTTTATCTATGAACAATATTTGAAACTTCTCTGAATTCTTTTATGTATGATTGAGCTATTTGTGCAAGTCTCTTCGAATTATCAGTTTGTTTTGCCCTACTAGATTGGTCTTTATTGCCATGGGAGAAGTGCTTAGCTTTGGTTTCAATCTTGCGGTGTCCTTACCTAGTGACAAAAAGGGTTGCAAGGCACGTATTGTATTGTTGCCATCGAGGATAACAAGATGGGGTTTATATCATATTGCATGAGTTTTTCCCTCTACATCATGTCATCTTGCTTAATGCGTTACTCTGTTCTTATGAACTTAATACTCTAGATGCAGGCAGGAGTCGGTCGATGTGTGGAGTAATAGTAGTAGATGCATGCAGGAGTCGGTCTACTTGTTATGGACATGATGCCTATATACATGATCATGCCTAGATAATCTCATAACTATGCGCTTTTCTATCAATTGCTTGACAGTAATTTGTTCACCCACTGTAGTACTTATGCTCTCTTGAGAGAAGCCACTAGTGAAACCTATGGCCCCCGGGTCTATCTCTTATCATATTTGCTTTCAATCTACTTTTATTTGCATCTTTACTTTTTGCATCTATATTATAAAATACCAAAAATATATTTATCTTATCATACTATCTTTATTAGATCTCACTTTCGCAAGTGGCCGTGAAGGGATTGACAACCCCTTTATTGCGTTGGTTCCGAGTTCTCAGTTTGTTTGTGTAGGTGCGTGGAGCTTTTGAGGAGCCTCCTACTGGATTGATACCTTGGTTCTCAAAACTGAGGGAAATACTTACGCTACACTTGCTGCATCACCCTCTCCTCTTCGAGGAAAACCAACACAAGCTCAAGACATAGCAAGAAGGATTTCTGGCGCCGTTGCCGGGGAGGTCTTCGCTCAAGTCAAGACATACCAAGTACCCATCACAAACCCATCTCCCTCGCATTTACATTATTTGCCATTTGCCTCTCGTTTTCCACTCCCCCACTTCACCCTTGCTATTTTATTTGCCCTCTCTTTCCCAATCTCCTCTTTTGCTTGCCCTTTTTGTGTTTGCTCATGTGTTAGTTCGTTTACCTTGTCGTCATGGCTAGTCCTCCTATCCTTATTCTCACTCTCGAACAAGAAATTCACAATTTTAAGCAAAGGGAGAGGGAAAGTTTAAAAGATGCTTGTCATAGAATTTGCAATGCCCAATATAAAGCTACTATGAAGCTTGCTACTTCCGTTCTTCTCCGCAATTTTTATGTAGGCATTACTCCTTGGAATAGATGTGTTCTTGATATTGCTACCGGAGGTGATTTCATGAGTAGCCATACATTTGATGCTTATAATGCTATGTTAGGTTTGTTTGGCCCACCACCTCTTTTGGTTAATGGAACGGTTTTAACTCTAGAACATGTGATGCAACGGCTTGATATTATTGAAAATAAAATTGCCACTATTGAGTTGATTGAAAATTTGGATAAAAAGATTCATAATCACATTACCCAATTTGGGTCTAGGGTTGGAGTTACTTTGAAAAATCTTAAAGAAAAAGAACCTATAGTCAATGAAAAAATAGATCTAGACTCTACTAGAATCGGTAAACTTGAGGATATCATTACAAACTTAGGCTCCACGTTTTCCCCCATGAAAAACACTCCAAAACCCCGTACTAAAACTTCCACGTTTATTTATGTTCCTAAAAATAAGGGTGAATCTCCTAAGGGAGACGCGGATCTCAGATCTATAAGTGTTCTCCCCAATTGTCTTTCTATCGTTAAGGAACCTTTTGCTACCAATGAAAATCTTGAATTTCTGCATAAAGGTTTAGTCATTGCTAAAAAAGAAGAAAACCCTAGAGATCACAATCTCTCTACTTATGAATTTAGTGCCGAAGATGGCACTCGTTAAATCTATCCTTGCTTTTATGCCTAGATAGGGGCGTTAAACGATAGCGCTAGTTGGGAGGCAACCCAATTTTTCTTTATGTTTTTCGTTTTTGCTCCTGTTTAGTAATGAATCTTGCACATACCCTCTGGTTAGATGTGTTTTTATCTTTTAATTAGTGTTTGTCCCAAGTAGAACCTATAGGATAACCTACAACGATAGTTGATTTCATTCTGCTGAAAAACAGAAACTTTGCATGCACGAATATAATTTTGTTAAATCACAGGAACGTGCTTTTGCGTTGATTCTTTTTGCTTCTGTTCAATAAACAAATTGTCCAGGACTTCCTATTTTCGCAGGAATTTTACAGTTCCATAAGTTTGCGTTAGTTACATATTGCTACAGACTGTTCTGTTTTTAACAGATTCTGTTTTCCGTGTGTTGTTTGCTTATTTCAATGCATCTATGGCTAGTAAGATAGTTTATAAACCATAAAGAGGTTGGAATACAGTAGGTTTAACACCAAAATAAATAAAGAATGAGTTCATTGCAGTACCTTATGTGGTGGTTTCGTTTTATTTCACTAACGGAGCTTATAAGATTTCCTGTTGAGTTTTGTGTTGTGAAGTTTTCAAGTTTTGGGTAAAGCTTTTATGGACTAGGGAATAAGGAGTGGCAAGAGCCTAAGCTTGGGGATGCCCATGGCACCCGAAGATATACAAGTATAGCCAAAAGCCTAAGCTTGGGGATGCCCCGGGAAGGCAACCCCTCTTTCGTCTTCGTTCATTGGTAACTTTACTTGGAGCTATATTTTTATTCGCCACATGATATGTGTTTTGCTTGGAGCGTCGTGTATTATATTAGTATTTGCTTTTTAGTTTACCACAATCATCCTTGCTGTACACACCTTTTGGGAGAAGCTTATTTGATTAGACTTTGCTGTAATACTCTATATGCTTCACTTATATCTTTTGAGCTTGATAGTTTTTGCTCTAGTGCTTCACTTATATCTTTTAGAGCATGGTGGTGTCTTAATTTTGAAGAAATTACAAGTATCTCATGCTTCACTTATATCTTTTTGAGATTCTTTTAGAACAGCATGGTATTTTCTATTATCATAAAGTTGGTCCTAGAATGATGAGCATCCAAGTTGGGTATAATAAAAACTATCTTAGAAAGTGAATTGGATGCTGTGACCAATTTGATGCTTGATAATTGTTTTGAGATATAGAGGTAGTGATATTAAAGTCATGCTAGTTGGGTGATTATGAATTTAAAGAATGCTTGTTTTGAAGCTTGTGATTCCCGTAGCATGCACGTATGGTGAACCGCTTTGTGATGAAGTTGGAGCACATTTTTATTTATTGATTATCTTCCTTATGAGTGGCGGTCGGGGACGAGCGATGGTATTTTCCTACCAATCTATCCCCCTAGGAGCATGCTCGTAGTGCTTTGGTTTTTGATGACTTCTAAATTTTTGCAACAAGTATATGAGTTCATTTGATTAATGGTGAGTCCATGGATTATACGCACCCTTTCACCCTTCCATCATTGCTAGCCTCTCTTGTACCGTGCAACTTTCACTGGTACCATACACCCACCATACTCCTTCCTCAAAACAGCCACCATACCTACCTATTATGGCATTTCCATAGCCATTCTGAGATATATTGCCATGCAACTTTCCACAGTTCCGTTCATATGACACGCATTACTTTTGTCATATTGCTCTTTGCATGATCATGTAGTTGACATTGTATTTGTGGCAAGGCCACCTTCATAATTTTCATACATGTCACTCTTGATTCATTGCATATCCCGGTACACTGCCGGAGGCATTCATATAGAGTCATATCTTGTTCTAGCTTTGAGTTGTAAATCCATAAAAGTGTGATGATTTCCATTATTAGAGCATTGTCCTAGTGAGGAAAGGATGATGAAGACTATGATTCCCCCAACAGTCTTGATGAGACTTTGGACTTTACAAAAAAAAATAGAAAGGCCAAAAAGAAAAGAAAAAAGAAAGGCCAAAGAAAAAAAAGGAAAATAAAAAAAAGAAACAAAAAGAAAAAAAATAAAATGAGAAAAAAAGAGAGAAGGGACAATGCTACTATCTCTTTTTCCACACTTGTGCTTCAAAATAGCACCATGATCTTCATGTTAGAGAGCCTCATGTGTTGTCACATTCATATACTAGTGGGAATTTTTCATTATAGAACTTGTCTTGTATATATCAATGATGGGCTTCCTCAAAAGTGCCCTAGGTCTTCGTGAGCAAGCAAGTTGGATGCACCTCACTTAGTTTCTTTTGTTGAGCTTTCATATATTTATAGCTCTAGTGCATCCGTTGCACGACAATCCCTACTCACTCACATTGATATCTATTAATGGGCATCTCCATAGCCCGTTGATACACCCAGTTGATGTGAGACTATCTTCTCCTTTTTTGTCTTCTCCACAACCACCATTCTATTCCACATATAGTGCTATGTCCATGGCTCACGCTCATGTATTCCGTGAAAGTTGAAAAAGTTTGAGATTATTAAGTTATGAAACAATTGCTTGGCTTGTCATCGGGGTTGTGCATTATTAAATACTTTGTGTGATGAAGATAGAGCAACAGCCAGACTATATGATTTTGTAGGGATAACTTTCTTTAGCCATGTTATTTTGAGAAGACATGATTACTTTGATTAGTATTCTTGAAGTATTACTATTTCTTATGTCAATATGAACTTTTATTTTGTATCATTTGGATCTGAACATTCATGCCACAATAAAGAAAATTACATTGAGAATTATGCTAGGTAGCATTCCACATCAGAAATTTCTTTTTTATCATTTACCTACTCAAGGACGACCAGGAATTAATCCTGGGGATGCTTGATACATCTCCAACGTATCTATAATTTTTGATTGTTCCATGCTATTATATTACCCCTTTTGGATGTTTATAGGCTTTATTTTACACATTTATATCATTTTTGGGACTAACCTACTAACCGGAGGCCCAGCCCATATTGCTGTTTTTTTGCCTATTTTAGTATTTCGAAGAAAAGGAATATCAAACGGAGTCCAAACGGAATGAAACCTTCGGGAGCGTGATTTTTGGAACGAACGTAATCCGGGGAGCTTAGATTGCAAGTCAAGAATCACCCGAGGCCCCCACGAGATAGGAGGCCGCCCCCCCTATAGGGCGCGCCCCCTGTCTCGTGGGTCCCTCGGGCGGCCACCGACGTACTTCTTCTTCCTATATATACCTACGTACACCGAAAACATCCAGGAGCACCACGAAACACAATTTCCACCGTCGTAACCTTCTGTATCCGCAAGATCTCATCTTGGAGCCTTCGCCGACACTCTGCCGGAGGGGGAATCAACCACGGAGGGCCTCTACATCAACATCCTTGCTAGATGGCTTCTTCTCTCTTTTTGGATCTCAATACAATGTTCTCCCCCTCTCTTGTGGAGATCTATTCGATGTAAACTCTTTTTGCGGTGTGTTTGTCGAGATCCGATGAATTGTGGGTTGATGATCAAGTTTATCTATGAACAATATTTGAAACTTCTCTGAATTCTTTTATGTATGATTGAGCTATTTGTGCAAGTCTCTTCGAATTATCAGTTTGTTTTGCCCTACTAGATTGGTCTTTATTGCCATGGGAGAAGTGCTTAGCTTTGGTTTCAATCTTGCGGTGTCCTTACCTAGTGACAAAAAGGGTTGCAAGGCACGTATTGTATTGTTGCCATCGACGATAACAAGATGGGGTTTATATCATATTGCATGAGTTTTTCCCTCTACATCATGTCATCTTGCTTAATGCGTTACTCTGTTCTTATGAACTTAATACTCTAGATGCAGCCAGGAGTCGGTCGATGTGTGGAGTAATAGTAGTAGATGCATGCAGGAGTCGGTCTACTTGTTATGGACATGATGCCTATATACATGATCATGCCTAGATAATCTCATAACTATGCGCTTTTCTATCAATTGCTTGACAGTAATTTGTTCACCCACTGTAGTACTTATGCTCTCTTGAGAGAAGCCACTAGTGAAACCTATGGCCCCCGGGTCTATCTCTTATCATATTTGCTTTCAATCTACTTTTATTTGCATCTTTACTTTTTGCATCTATATTATAAAATACCAAAAATATATTTTTCTTATCATACTATCTTTATTAGATCTCACTTTCGCAAGTGGCCGTGAAGGGATTGACAACCCCTTTATTGCGTTGGTTCCGAGTTCTCAGTTTGTTTGTGTAGGTGCGTGGAGCTTTTGAGGAGCCTCCTACTGGATTGATACCTTGGTTCTCAAAACTGAGGGAAATACTTACGCTACACTTGCTGCATCACCCTCTCCTCTTCGAGGAAAACCAACACAAGCTCAAGACATAGCAAGAAGGATTTCTGGCGCCGTTGCCGGGGAGGTCTTCGCTCAAGTCAAGACATACCAAGTACCCATCACAAACCCATCTCCCTCGCATTTACATTATTTGCCATTTGCCTCTCGTTTTCCACTCCCCCACTTCACCCTTGCTATTTTATTTGCCCTCTCTTTCCCAATCTCCTCTTTTGCTTGCCCTTTTTGTGTTTGCTCATGTGTTAGTTCGTTTACCTTGTCGTCATGGCTAGTCCTCCTATCCTTATTCTCACTCTCGAACAAGAAATTCACAATTTTAAGCAAAGGGAGAGGGAAAGTTTAAAAGATGCTTGTCATAGAATTTGCAATGCCCAATATAAAGCTACTATGAAGCTTGCTACTTCCGTTCTTCTCCGCAATTTTTATGTAGGCATTACTCCTTGGAATAGATGTGTTCTTGATATTGCTACCGGAGGTGATTTCATGAGTAGCCATACATTTGATGCTTATAATGCTATGTTAGGTTGGTTTGGCCCACCACCTCTTTTGGTTAATGGAACGGTTTTAACTCTAGAACATGTGATGCAACGGCTTGATATTATTGAAAATTAAATTGCCACTATTGAGTTGATTGAAAATTTGGATAAAAAGATTCATAATCACATTACCCAATTTGGGTCTAGGGTTGGAGTTACTTTGAAAAATCTTAAAGAAAAAGAACCTATAGTCAATGAAAAAATAGATCTAGACTCTACTAGAATCGGTAAACTTGAGGATATCATTACAAACTTAGGCTCCACGTTTTCCCCCATGAAAAACACTCCAAAACCCCCTACTAAAACTTCCACGTTTATTTATGTTCCTAAAAATAAGGGTGAATCTCCTAAGGGAGACGCGGATCTCATATCTATAAGTGTTCTCCCCAATTGTCTTTCTATCGTTAAGGAACCTTTTGCTACCAATGAAAATCTTGAATTTCTGCATAAAGGTTTAGTCATTGCTAAAAAAGAAGAAAACCCTAGAGATCACAATCTCTCTACTTATGAATTTAGTGCCGAAGATGGCACTCGTTAAATCTATCCTTGCTTTTATGCCTAGATAGGGGCGTTAAACGATAGCGCTAGTTGGGAGGCAACCCAATTTTTCTTTATGTTTTTCGTTTTTGCTCCTGTTTAGTAATGAATCTTGCACATACCCTCTGGTTAGATGTGTTTTTATCTTTTAATTAGTGTTTGTCCCAAGTAGAACCTATAGGATAACCTACAACGATAGTTGATTTGATTCTGCTGAAAAACAGAAACTTTGCATGCACGAATATAATTTTGTTAAATCACAGGAACGTGCTTTTGCGTTGATTCTTTTTGCTTCTGTTCAATAAACAAATTGTCCAGGACTTCCTATTTTCGCAGGAATTTTAGAGTTCCAGAAGTTTGCGTTAGTTACAGATTGCTACAGACTGTTCTGTTTTTAACAGATTCTGTTTTCCGTGTGTGGTTTGCTTATTTCAATGCATCTATGGCTAGTAAGATAGTTTATAAACCATAAAGAGGTTGGAATACAGTAGGTTTAACACCAAAATAAATAAAGAATGAGTTCATTGCAGTACCTTATGTGGTGGTTTCGTTTTATTTCACTAACGGAGCTTATAAGATTTCCTGTTGAGTTTTGTGTTGTGAAGTTTTCAAGTTTTGGGTAAAGCTTTTATGGACTAGGGAATAAGGAGTGGCAAGAGCCTAAGCTTGGGGATGCCCATGGCACCAGAAGATATACAAGTATAGCCAAAAGCCTAAGCTTGGGGATGCCCCGGGAAGGCAACCCCTCTTTCGTCTTCGTTCATTGGTAACTTTACTTGGAGCTATATTTTTATTCGCCACATGATATGTGTTTTTCTTGGAGCGTCGTGTATTATATTAGTATTTGCTTTTTAGTTTACCACAATCATCCTTGCTGTACACACCTTTTGGGAGAAGCTTATTTGATTAGACTTTGCTGGAATACTCTATATGCTTCACTTATATCTTTTGAGCTTGATAGTTTTTGCTCTAGTGCTTCACTTATATCTTTTAGAGCATGGTGGTGTCTTAATTTTGAAGAAATTACAAGTATCTCATGCTTCACTTATATCTTTTTGAGATTCTTTTAGAACAGCATGGTATTTTCTATTATCATAAAGTTGGTCCTAGAATGATGAGCATCCAAGTTGGGTATAATAAAAACTATCTTAGAAAGTGAATTGGATGCTGTGACCAATTTGATGCTTGATAATTGTTTTGAGATATAGAGGTAGTGATATTAAAGTCATGCTAGTTGGGTGATTATGAATTTAAAGAATGCTTGTTTTGAAGCTTGTGATTCCCGTAGCATGCACGTATGGTGAACCGCTTTGTGATGAAGTTGGAGCACATTTTTATTTATTGATTATCTTCCTTATGAGTGGCGGTCGGGGACGAGCGATGGTATTTTCCTACCAATCTATCCCCCTAGGAGCATGCTCGTAGTGCTTTGGTTTTTGATGACTTCTAAATTTTTGCAACAAGTATATGAGTTCATTTGATTAATGGTGAGTCCATGGATTATACGCACCCTTTCACCCTTCCATCATTGCTAGCCTCTCTTGTACCGTGCAACTTTCACCGGTACCATACACCCACCATACTCCTTCCTCAAAACAGCCACCATACCTACCTATTATGGCATTTCCATAGCCATTCTGAGATATATTGCCATGCAACTTTCCACAGTTCCGTTCATATGACACGCATTACTTTTGTCATATTGCTCTTTGCATGATCATGTAGTTGACATTGTATTTGTGGCAAGGCCACCTTCATAATTTTCATACATGTCACTCTTGATTCATTGCATATCCCGGTACACTGCCGGAGGCATTCATATAGAGTCATATCTTGTTCTAGCTTTGAGTTGTAAATCCATAAAAGTGTGATGATTTCCATTATTAGAGCATTGTCCTAGTGAGGAAAGGATGATGAAGACTATGATTCCCCCAACAGTCTTGATGAGACTTTGGACTTTACAAAAAAAAATAGAAAGGCCAAAAAGAAAAGAAAAAAGAAAGGCCAAAGAAAAAAAAGGAAAATAAAAAAAAGAAACAAAAAGAAAAAAAATAAAATGAGAAAAAAAGAGAGAAGGGACAATGCTACTATCTCTTTTTCCACACTTGTGCTTCAAAATAGCACCATGATCTTCATGTTAGAGAGCCTCATGTGTTGTCACATTCATATACTAGTGGGAATTTTTCATTATAGAACTTGTCTTGTATATATCAATGATGGGCTTCCTCAAAAGTGCCCTAGGTCTTCGTGAGCAAGCAAGTTGGATGCACCTCACTTAGTTTCTTTTGTTGAGCTTTCATATATTTATAGCTCTAGTGCATGCGTTGCACGACAATCCCTACTCACTCACATTGATATCTATTAATGGGCATCTCCATAGCCCGTTGATACACCCAGTTGATGTGAGACTATCTTCTCCTTTTTTGTCTTCTCCACAACCACCATTCTATTCCACATATAGTGCTATGTCCATGGCTCACGCTCATGTATTCCGTGAAAGTTGAAAAAGTTTGAGATTATTAAGTTATGAAACAATTGCTTGGCTTGTCATCGGGGTTGTGCATTATTAAATACTTTGTGTGATGAAGATAGAGCAACAGCCAGACTATATGATTTTGTAGGGATAACTTTCTTTAGCCATGTTATTTTGAGAAGACATGATTACTTTGATTAGTATTCTTGAAGTATTACTATTTCTTATGTCAATATGAACTTTTATTTTGTATCATTTGGATCTGAACATTCATGCCACAATAAAGAAAATTACATTGAGAATTATGCTAGGTAGCATTCCACATCAGAAATTTCTTTTTTATCATTTACCTACTCAAGGACGACCAGGAATTAATCCTGGGGATGCTTGATACATCTCCAACGTATCTATAATTTTTGATTGTTCCATGCTATTATATTACCCCTTTTGGATGTTTATAGGCTTTATTTTACACATTTATATCATTTTTGGGACTAACCTACTAACCGGAGGCCCAGCCCATATTGCTGTTTTTTTGCCTATTTTAGTATTTCGAAGAAAAGGAATATCAAACGGAGTCCAAACGGAATGAAACCTTCGGGAGCGTGATTTTTGGAACGAACGTAATCCGGGGAGCTTAGATTGCAAGTCAAGAATCACCCGAGGCCCCCACGAGATAGGAGGCCGCCCCCCCTATAGGGCGCGCCCCCTGTCTCGTGGGTCCCTCGGGCGGCCACCGACGTACTTCTTCTTCCTATATATACCTACGTACACCGAAAACATCCAGGAGCACCACGAAACACAATTTCCACCGTCGTAACCTTCTGTATCCGCAAGATCTCATCTTGGAGCCTTCGCCGACACTCTGCCGGAGGGGGAATCAACCACTGAGGGCCTCTACATCAACATCCTTGCTAGATGGCTTCTTCTCTCTTTTTGGATCTCAATACAATGTTCTCCCCCTCTCTTTTGGAGATCTATTCGATGTAAACTCTTTTTGCGGTGTGTTTGTCGAGATCCGATGAATTGTGGGTTGATGATCAAGTTTATCTATGAACAATATTTGAAACTTCTCTGAATTCTTTTATGTATGATTGAGCTATTTGTGCAAGTCTCTTCGAATTATCAGTTTGTTTTGCCCTACTAGATTGGTCTTTATTGCCAGGGGAGAAGTGCTTAGCTTTGGTTTCAATCTTGCGGTGTCCTTACCTAGTGACAAAAAGGGTTGCAAGGCACGTATTGTATTGTTGCCATCGAGGATAACAAGATGGGGTTTATATCATATTGCATGAGTTTTTCCCTCTACATCATGTCATCTTGCTTAATGCGTTACTCTGTTCTTATGAACTTAATACTCTAGATGCAGGCAGGAGTCGGTCGATGTGTGGAGTAATAGTAGTAGATGCATGCAGGAGTCGGTCTACTTGTTATGGACATGATGCCTATATACATGATCATGCCTAGATAATCTCATAACTATGCGCTTTTCTATCAATTGCTTGACAGTAATTTGTTCACCCACTGTAGTACTTATGCTCTCTTGAGAGAAGCCACTAGTGAAACCTATGGCCCCCGGGTCTATCTCTTATCATATTTGCTTTCAATCTACTTTTATTTGCATCTTTACTTTTTGCATCTATATTATAAAATACCAAAAATATATTTATCTTATCATACTATCTTTATTAGATCTCACTTTCGCAAGTGGCCGTGAAGGGATTGACAACCCCTTTATTGCGTTGGTTCCGAGTTCTCAGTTTGTTTGTGTAGGTGCGTGGAGCTTTTGAGGAGCCTCCTACTGGATTGATACCTTGGTTCTCAAAACTGAGGGAAATACTTACGCTACACTTGCTGCATCACCCTCTCCTCTTCGAGGAAAACCAACACAAGCTCAAGACATAGCAAGAAGGATTTCTGGCGCCGTTGCCGGGGAGGTCTTCGCTCAAGTCAAGACATACCAAGTACCCATCACAAACCCATCTCCCTCGCATTTACATTATTTGCCATTTGCCTCTCGTTTTCCACTCCCCCACTTCACCCTTGCTATTTTATTTGCCCTCTCTTTCCCAATCTCCTCTTTTGCTTGCCCTTTTTGTGTTTGCTCATTTGTTAGTTCGTTTACCTTGTCGTCATGGCTAGTCCTCCTATCCTTATTCTCACTCTCGAACAAGAAATTCACAATTTTAAGCAAAGGGAGAGGGAAAGTTTAAAAGATGCTTGTCATAGAATTTGCAATGCCCAATATAAAGCTACTATGAAGCTTGCTACTTCCGTTCTTCTCCGCAATTTTTATGTAGGCATTACTCCTTGGAATAGATGTGTTCTTGATATTGCTACCGGAGGTGATTTCATGAGTAGCCATACATTTGATGCTTATAATGCTATGTTAGGTTTGTTTGGCCCACCACCTCTTTTGGTTAATGGAACGGTTTTAACTCTAGAACATGTGATGCAACGGCTTGATATTATTGAAAATAAAATTGCCACTATTGAGTTGATTGAAAATTTGGATAAAAAGATTCATAATCACATTACCCAATTTGGGTCTAGGGTTGGAGTTACTTTGAAAAATCTTAAAGAAAAAGAACCTATAGTCAATGAAAAAATAGATCTAGACTCTACTAGAATCGGTAAACTTGAGGATATCATTACAAACTTAGGCTCCACGTTTTCCCCCATGAAAAACACTCCAAAACCCCCTACTAAAACTTCCACGTTTATTTATGTTCCTAAAAATAAGGGTGAATCTCCTAAGGGAGACGCGGATCTCAGATCTATAAGTGTTCTCCCCAATTGTCTTTCTATCGTTAAGGAACCTTTTGCTACCAATGAAAATCTTGAATTTCTGCATAAAGGTTTAGTCATTGCTAAAAAAGAAGAAAACCCTAGAGATCACAATCTCTCTACTTATGAATTTAGTGCCGAAGATGGCACTCGTTAAATCTATCCTTGCTTTTATGCCTAGATAGGGGCGTTAAACGATAGCGCTAGTTGGGAGGCAACCCAATTTTTCTTTATGTTTTTAGTTTTTGCTCCTGTTTAGTAATGAATCTTGCACATACCCTCTGGTTAGATGTGTTTTTATCTTTTAATTAGTGTTTGTCCCAAGTAGAACCTATAGGATAACCTACAACGATAGTTGATTTGATTCTGCTGAAAAACAGAAACTTTGCGTGCACGAATATAATTTTGTTAAATCACAGGAACGTGCTTTTGCGTTGATTCTTTTTGCTTCTGTTCAATAAACAAATTGTCCAGGACTTCCTATTTTCGCAGGAATTTTAGAGTTCCAGAAGTTTGCGTTAGTTACAGATTGCTACAGACTGTTCTGTTTTTAACAGATTCTGTTTTCCGTGTGTTGTTTGCTTATTTCAATGCATCTATGGCTAGTAAGATAGTTTATAAACCATAAAGAGGTTGGAATACAGTAGGTTTAACACCAAAATAAATAAAGAATGAGTTCATTGCAGTACCTTATGTGGTGGTTTCATTTTATTTCACTAACGGAGCTTATAAGATTTCCTGTTGAGTTTTGTGTTGTGAAGTTTTCAAGTTTTGGGTAAAGCTTTTATGGACTAGGGAATAAGGAGTGGCAAGAGCCTAAGCTTGGGGATGCCCATGGCACCAGAAGATATACAAGTATAGCCAAAAGCCTAAGCTTGGGGATGCCCCGGGAAGGCAACCCCTCTTTCGTCTTCGTTCATTGGTAACTTTACTTGGAGCTATATTTTTATTCGCCACATGATATGTGTTTTGCTTGGAGCGTCGTGTATTATATTAGTATTTGCTTTTTAGTTTACCACAATCATCCTTGCTGTACACACCTTTTGGGAGAAGCCTATTTGATTAGACTTTGCTGGAATACTCTATATGCTTCACTTATATCTTTTGAGCTTGATAGTTTTTGCTCTAGTGCTTCACTTATATCTTTTAGAGCATGGTGGTGTCTTAATTTTGAAGAAATTACAAGTATCTCATGCTTCACTTATATCTTTTTGATATTCTTTTAGAACAGCATGGTATTTTCTATTATCATAAAGTTGGTCCTAGAATGATGAGCATCCAAGTTGGGTATAATAAAAACTATCTTAGAAAGTGAATTGGATGCTGTGACCAATTTGATGCTTGATAATTGTTTTGAGATATAGAGGTAGTGATATTAAAGTCATGCTAGTTGGGTGATTATGAATTTAAAGAATGCTTGGTTTGAAGCTTGTGATTCCCGTAGCATGCACGTATGGTGAACCGCTTTGTGATGAAGTTGGAGCACATTTTTATTTATTGATTGTCTTCCTTATGAGTGCGGTCGGGGACGAGCGATGGTATTTTCCTACCAATCTATCCCCCTAGGAGCATGCTCGTAGTGCTTTGGTTTTTGATGACTTCTAAATTTTTGCAACAAGTATAAGAGTTCATTTGATTAATGGTGAGTCCATGGATTATACGCACCCTTTCACCCTTCCATCATTGCTAGCCTCTCTTGTACCGTGCAACTTTCACCGGTACCATACACCCACCATACTCCTTCCTCAAAATAGCCACCATACCTACCTATTATGGCATTTCCATAGCCATTCTGAGATATATTGCCATGCAACTTTCCACCGTTCCGTTCATATGACACGCATTACTTTTGTCATATTGCTCTTTGCATGATCATGTAGTTGACATTGTATTTGTGGCAAGGCCACCTTCATAATTTTCATACATGTCACTCTTGATTCATTGCATATCCCGGTACACCGCCGGAGGCATTCATATAGAGTCATATCTTGTTCTAGCTTTGAGTTGTAAATCCATAAAAGTGTGATGATTTCCATTATTAGAGCATTGTCCTAGTGAGGAAAGGATGATGAAGACTATGATTCCCCCAACAGTCTTGATGAGACTTTGGACTTTACAAAAAAATAGAAAGGCCAAAAAGAAAAGAAAAAAGAAAGGCCAAAGAAAAAAAAGGAAAATAAAAAAAAGAAACGAAAAGAAAAAAATAAAATGAGAAAAAAAGAGAGAAGGGACAATGCTACTATCTCTTTTTCCACACTTGTGCTTCAAAATAGCACCATGATCTTCATGTTAGAGAGCCTCATGTGTTGTCACATTCATATACTAGTGGGAATTTTTCATTATAGAACTTGGCTTGTATATTCCAATGATGGGCTTCCTCAAAAGTGCCCTAGGTCTTCGTGAGCAAGCAAGTTGGATGCACCTCACTTAGTTTCTTTTGTTGAGCTTTCATATATTTATAGCTCGAGTGCATCCGTTGCACGGCAATCCCTACTCACTCACATTGATATCTATTAATGGGCATCTCCATAGCCCGTTGATACACCCAGTTGATGTGAGACTATCTTCTCCTTTTTTGTCTTCTCCACAACCACCATTCTATTCCACATATAGTGCTATGTCCATGGCTCACGCTCATGTATTCCGTGAAAGTTGAAAAAGTTTGAGATTATTAAGTTATGAAACAATTGCTTGGCTTGTCATCGGGGTTGTGCATTATTAAATACTTTGTGTGATGAAGATAGAGCAACAGCCAGACTATATGATTTTGTAGGGATAACTTTCTTTAGCCATGTTATTTTGAGAAGACATGATTACTTTGATTAGTATTCTTGAAGTATTACTATTTCTTATGTCAATATGAACTTTTATTTTGTATCATTTGGATCTGAACATTCATGCCACAATAAAGAAAATTACATTGAGAATTATGCTAGGTAGCATTCCACATCAGAAATTTCTTTTTTATCATTTACCTACTCAAGGACGACCAGGAATTAATCCTGGGGATGCTTGATACATCTCCAACGTATCTATAATTTTTGATTGTTCCATGCTATTATATTACCCCTTTTGGATGTTTATAGGCTTTATTTTACACATTTATATCATTTTTGGGACTAACCTACTAACCGGAGGCCCAGCCCATATTGCTGTTTTTTTGCCTATTTTAGTATTTCGAAGAAAAGGAATATCAAACGGAGTCCAAACGGAATGAAACCTTCGGGAGCGTGATTTTTGGAACGAACGTAATCCGGGGAGCTTAGATTGCAAGTCAAGAATCACCCGAGGCCCCCACGAGATAGGAGGCCGCCCCCCCTATAGGGCGCGCCCCCTGTCTCGTGGGTCCCTCGGGCGGCCACCGACGTACTTCTTCTTCCTATATATACCTACGTACACCGAAAACATCCAGGAGCACCACGAAACACAATTTCCACCGTCGTAACCTTCTGTATCCGCAAGATCTCATCTTGGAGCCTTCGCCGACACTCTGCCGGAGGGGGAATCAACCACTGAGGGCCTCTACATCAACATCCTTGCTAGATGGCTTCTTCTCTCTTTTTGGATCTCAATACAATGTTCTCCCCCTCTCTTTTGGAGATCTATTCGATGTAAACTCTTTTTGCGGTGTGTTTGTCGAGATCCGATGAATTGTGGGTTGATGATCAAGTTTATCTATGAACAATATTTGAAACTTCTCTGAATTCTTTTATGTATGATTGAGCTATTTGTGCAAGTCTCTTCGAATTATCAGTTTGTTTTGCCCTACTAGATTGGTCTTTATTGCCAGGGGAGAAGTGCTTAGCTTTGGTTTCAATCTTGCGGTGTCCTTACCTAGTGACAAAAAGGGTTGCAAGGCACGTATTGTATTGTTGCCATCGAGGATAACAAGATGGGGTTTATATCATATTGCATGAGTTTTTCCCTCTACATCATGTCATCTTGCTTAATGCGTTACTCTGTTCTTATGAACTTAATACTCTAGATGCAGGCAGGAGTCGGTCGATGTGTGGAGTAATAGTAGTAGATGCATGCAGGAGTCGGTCTACTTGTTATGGACATGATGCCTATATACATGATCATGCCTAGATAATCTCATAACTATGCGCTTTTCTATCAATTGCTTGACAGTAATTTGTTCACCCACTGTAGTACTTATGCTCTCTTGAGAGAAGCCACTAGTGAAACCTATGGCCCCCAGGTCTATCTCTTATCATATTTGCTTTCAATCTACTTTTATTTGCATCTTTACTTTTTGCATCTATATTATAAAATACCAAAAATATATTTATCTTATCATACTATCTTTATTAGATCTCACTTTCGCAAGTGGCCGTGAAGGGATTGACAACCCCTTTATTGCGTTGGTTCCGAGTTCTCAGTTTGTTTGTGTAGGTGCGTGGAGCTTTTGAGGAGCCTCCTACTGGATTGATACCTTGGTTCTCAAAACTGAGGGAAATACTTACGCTACACTTGCTGCATCACCCTCTCCTCTTCGAGGAAAACCAACACAAGCTCAAGACATAGCAAGAAGGATTTCTGGCGCCGTTGCCGGGGAGGTCTTCGCTCAAGTCAAGACATACCAAGTACCCATCACAAACCCATCTCCCTCGCATTTACATTATTTGCCATTTGCCTCTCGTTTTCCACTCCCCCACTTCACCCTTGCTATTTTATTTGCCCTCTCTTTCCCAATCTCCTCTTTTGCTTGCCCTTTTTGTGTTTGCTCATTTGTTAGTTCGTTTACCTTGTCGTCATGGCTAGTCCTCCTATCCTTATTCTCACTCTCGAACAAGAAATTCACAATTTTAAGCAAAGGGAGAGGGAAAGTTTAAAAGATGCTTGTCATAGAATTTGCAATGCCCAATATAAAGCTACTATGAAGCTTGCTACTTCCGTTCTTCTCCGCAATTTTTATGTAGGCATTACTCCTTGGAATAGATGTGTTCTTGATATTGCTACCGGAGGTGATTTCATGAGTAGCCATACATTTGATGCTTATAATGCTATGTTAGGTTTGTTTGGCCCACCACCTCTTTTGGTTAATGGAACGGTTTTAACTCTAGAACATGTGATGCAACGGCTTGATATTATTGAAAATAAAATTGCCACTATTGAGTTGATTGAAAATTTGGATAAAAAGATTCATAATCACATTACCCAATTTGGGTCTAGGGTTGGAGTTACTTTGAAAAATCTTAAAGAAAAAGAACCTATAGTCAATGAAAAAATAGATCTAGACTCTACTAGAATCGGTAAACTTGAGGATATCATTACAAACTTAGGCTCCACGTTTTCCCCCATGAAAAACACTCCAAAACCCCCTACTAAAACTTCCACGTTTATTTATGTTCCTAAAAATAAGGGTGAATCTCCTAAGGGAGACGCGGATCTCAGATCTATAAGTGTTCTCCCCAATTGTCTTTCTATCGTTAAGGAACCTTTTGCTACCAATGAAAATCTTGAATTTCTGCATAAAGGTTTAGTCATTGCTAAAAAAGAAGAAAACCCTAGAGATCACAATCTCTCTACTTATGAATTTAGTGCCGAAGATGGCACTCGTTAAATCTATCCTTGCTTTTATGCCTAGATAGGGGCGTTAAACGATAGCGCTAGTTGGGAGGCAACCAAATTTTTCTTTATGTTTTTAGTTTTTGCTCCTGTTTAGTAATGAATCTTGCACATACCCTCTGGTTAGATGTGTTTTTATCTTTTAATTAGTGTTTGTCCCAAGTAGAACCTATAGGATAACCTACAACGATAGTTGATTTGATTCTGCTGAAAAACAGAAACTTTGCGTGCACGAATATAATTTTGTTAAATCACAGGAACGTGCTTTTGCGTTGATTCTTTTTGCTTCTGTTCAATAAACAAATTGTCCAGGACTTCCTATTTTCGCAGGAATTTTAGAGTTCCAGAAGTTTGCGTTAGTTACAGATTGCTACAGACTGTTCTGTTTTTAACAGATTCTGTTTTCCGTGTGTTGTTTGCTTATTTCAATGCATCTATGGCTAGTAAGATAGTTTATAAACCATAAAGAGGTTGGAATACAGTAGGTTTAACACCAAAATAAATAAAGAATGAGTTCATTGCAGTACCTTATGTGGTGGTTTCATTTTATTTCACTAACGGAGCTTATAAGATTTCCTGTTGAGTTTTGTGTTGTGAAGTTTTCAAGTTTTGGGTAAAGCTTTTATGGACTAGGGAATAAGGAGTGGCAAGAGCCTAAGCTTGGGGATGCCCATGGCACCAGAAGATATACAAGTATAGCCAAAAGCCTAAGCTTGGGGATGCCCCGGGAAGGCAACCCCTCTTTCGTCTTCGTTCATTGGTAACTTTACTTGGAGCTATATTTTTATTCGCCACATGATATGTGTTTTGCTTGGAGCGTCGTGTATTATATTAGTATTTGCTTTTTAGTTTACCACAATCATCCTTGCTGTACACACCTTTTGGGAGAAGCCTATTTGATTAGACTTTGCTGGAATACTCTATATGCTTCACTTATTTCTTTTGAGCTTGATAGTTTTTGCTCTAGTGCTTCACTTATATCTTTTAGAGCATGGTGGTGTCTTAATTTTGAAGAAATTACAAGTATCTCATGCTTCACTTATATCTTTTTGATATTCTTTTAGAACAGCATGGTATTTTCTATTATCATAAAGTTGGTCCTAGAATGATGAGCATCCAAGTTGGGTATAATAAAAACTATCTTAGAAAGTGAATTGGATGCTGTGACCAATTTGATGCTTGATAATTGTTTTGAGATATAGAGGTAGTGATATTAAAGTCATGCTAGTTGGGTGATTATGAATTTAAAGAATGCTTGGTTTGAAGCTTGTGATTCCCGTAGCATGCACGTATGGTGAACCGCTTTGTGATGAAGTTGGAGCACATTTTTATTTATTGATTGTCTTCCTTATGAGTGCGGTCGGGGACGAGCGATGGTATTTTCCTACCAATCTATCCCCCTAGGAGCATGCTCGTAGTGCTTTGGTTTTTGATGACTTCTAAATTTTTGCAACAAGTATATGAGTTCATTTGATTAATGGTGAGTCCATGGATTATACGCACCCTTTCACCCTTCCATCATTGCTAGCCTCTCTTGTACCGTGCAACTTTCACCGGTACCATACACCCACCATACTCCTTCCTCAAAATAGCCACCATACCTACCTATTATGGCATTTCCATAGCCATTCTGAGATATATTGCCATGCAACTTTCCACCGTTCCGTTCATATGACACGCATTACTTTTGTCATATTGCTCTTTGCATGATCATGTAGTTGACATTGTATTTGTGGCAAGGCCACCTTCATAATTTTCATACATGTCACTCTTGATTCATTGCATATCCCGGTACACCGCCGGAGGCATTCATATAGAGTCATATCTTGTTCTAGCTTTGAGTTGTAAATCCATAAAAGTGTGATGATTTCCATTATTAGAGCATTGTCCTAGTGAGGAAAGGATGATGAAGACTATGATTCCCCCAACAGTCTTGATGAGACTTTGGACTTTACAAAAAAATAGAAAGGCCAAAAAGAAAAGAAAAAAGAAAGGCCAAAGAAAAAAAAGGAAAATAAAAAAAAGAAACGAAAAGAAAAAAATAAAATGAGAAAAAAAGAGAGAAGGGACAATGCTACTATCTCTTTTTCCACACTTGTGCTTCAAAATAGCACCATGATCTTCATGTTAGAGAGCCTCATGTGTTGTCACATTCATATACTAGTGGGAATTTTTCATTATAGAACTTGGCTTGTATATTCCAATGATGGGCTTCCTCAAAAGTGCCCTAGGTCTTCGTGAGCAAGCAAGTTGGATGCACCTCACTTAGTTTCTTTTGTTGAGCTTTCATATATTTATAGCTCGAGTGCATCCGTTGCACGGCAATCCCTACTCACTCACATTGATATCTATTAATGGGCATCTCCATAGCCCGTTGATACACCCAGTTGATGTGAGACTATCTTCTCCTTTTTTTTCTTCTCCACAACCACCATTCTATTCCACATATAGTGCTATGTCCATGGCTCACGCTCATGTATTCCATGAAAGTTGAAAAAGTTTGAGATTATTAAGTTATGAAACAATTGCTTGGCTTGTCATCGGGGTTGTGCATTATTAAATACTTTGTGTCATGAAGATAGAGCAACAGCCAGACTATATGATTTTGTAGGGATAACTTTCTTTAGCCATGTTATTTTGAGAAGACATGATTACTTTGATTAGTATTCTTGAAGTATTACTATTTCTTATGTCAATATGAACTTTTATTTTGTTTCATTTGGATCTGAACATTCATGCCACAATATTTACATTGAGAATTATGCTAGGTAGCATTCCACATCAGAAATTTCTTTTTTATCATTTACCTACTCAAGGACGACCAGGAATTAAGCTTGGGGATGCTTGATACATCTCCAACGTATCTATAATTTTTGACTGTTCCATGCTATTATATTACCCCTTTTGGATGTTTATAGGCTTTATTTTACACATTTATATCATTTTTGGGACTAACCTACTAACCGGAGGCCCAGCCCATATTGCTGTTTTTTGCCTATTTTAGTATTTCGAAGAAAAGGAATATCAAACGGAGTCCAAACGGAATGAAACCTTCGGGAGCGTGATTTTTGGAACGAACGTAATCCGAGGAGCTTAGATTGCAAGTCAAGAATCACCCGAGGCCCCCACGAGATAGGAGCCCCCCCCCTATAGGGAGCGCCCCCTGTCTCGTGGGTCCCTCGGGCGGCCACCGACGTACTTCTTCTTCTTATATATACCTACGTACACCGAAAACATCCAGGAGCACCACGAAACACAATTTCCACCGTCGTAACCTTCTGTATCCGCGAGATCTCATCTTGGAGCCTTCGCCGACACTCTGCCGGAGGGGGAATCAACCACGGAGGGCCTCTACATCAACATCCTTGCTAGATGGCTTCTTCTCTCTTTTTGGATCTCAATACAATGTTCTCCCCCTCTCTTGTGGAGATCTATTCGATGTAAACTCTTTTTGCGGTGTGTTTGTCGAGATCCGATGAATTGTGGGTTGATGATCAAGTTTATCTATGAACAATATTTGAAACTTCTCTGAATTCTTTTATGTATGATTGAGCTATTTGTGCAAGTCTCTTCGAATTATCAGTTTGTTTTGCCCTACTAGATTGGTCTTTATTGCCATGGGAGAAGTGCTTAGCTTTGGGTTCAATCTTGCGGTGTCCTTACCTAGTGACAGAAAGGGTTGCAAGGCACGTATTGTATTGTTTCCATCGAGGATAACAAGATGGGGTTTATATCATATTGCATGAGTTTTTCCCTCTACATCATGTCATCTTCCTTAATGCGTTACTCTGTTCTTATGAACTTAATACTCTAGATGCAGGCAGGAGTCGGTCGATGTGTGGAGTAATAGTAGTAGATGCAGGCAGGAGTCGTTCTACTTGTTATGGACGTGATGCCTATATACATGATCATGCCTGGATAATCTCATAACTATGCGCTTTTCTATCAATTGCTCGACAGTAATTTGTTCACCCACCGTAATACTTATGCTCTCTTGAGAGAAGCCACTAGTGAAACCTATGGCCCCCGGGTCTATCTCTTATTATATTTGCTTTCAATCTACTTTTATTTGCATTTTTACTTTTTGCATCTATATTATAAAATACTAAAAATATATTTATCTTATCATACTATCTTTATTAGATCTCACTTTCGCAAGTGGCCATGAAGGGATTGACAACCCCTTTATTGCGTTGGTTGCGAGTTCTCAGTTTGTTTGTGTAGGTGCGTGGGACTTTTGAGGAGCCTCCTACTGGATTGATACCTTGGTTCTCAAAACTGAGGGAAATACTTACACTACACTTGCTGCATCACCCTCTCCTCTTCGAGGAAAACCAACACAAGCTCAAGACATAGCAAGTATCAAACACATAGATAGGCACAGTCTATAATAGGATTAACATGTCATGGCATTATGTAAAGTAGCAAATAAATTAAGCCAAGCAACGTAATTGAACAATTTCGCAATAAGTGGCTAACTAAAATTCCGAGAAACAGGTAACTGAACTTACGCTAGCTCTTTGTACAGTCACACTAAAAGTTCTTTTTCGCTTACAAGGTTCTACGAATAAGTTCATGGCATCAATTGCTTGGATACGCAGTCCCAATACTTCTTTCTTCCCACATTGTATTGGTAAGTCGAATGGTTAATCTGGTAAGATGGTGCATCCTTGATATGTTATATGAGGACGTGTAGTCAGACTAGTTGTAGCAACACACATCACACTTGGTTTTACTATATATTTCATGCGATTACATTTGGCATATCGAGATCTAAGCAATCTACAATAGGATGAAAAGACTGGCATCCTTCACATTCTTGGCGAACTCAATTCATAGAAACAAGCAATTCAATCATTCTATGGGTAAATCAAAAGTGCCACTGGAATATTTTCACTACCCCAATCATACACGCAAAAATGGGCGACGCCACCATAGGGCTGGTATGGGCGGCCGCCTCGGGTGGCTAGAAATTGTGCACCTAGTTTGAGTCATCCAGGTTGGCCCAGGCTAGTTTTGTTCGTCCCAACGCATGAGCAGGCAATGTTAAAAAATGAAGAAAAATGTTTCTATTTGTATGGGCCAATGATGTAAGTGCAAGGCAGGCCTTATAGCATGCTCGCGGCCCAAACGAGTGCCTCCCATATCGATCGATAGCAGGAAAAATCCCAATTCGTTCGCTCCAGCCTCCAGTCTGGTTCGCTCCTAACCTAGCCGCCGCTGGACAAACCGACACAACACTTCCTCGGGCCCTCGTTGGAGGGTGGTCACCGAGCTTCAAGCGAACGGAAGGACAAGAAGATGAAGATCCATCCCTGAGTGTAGCCTGCGTGGGAGGCAGCGGCGGCAGCACGGGCATGGCATCGAGCTTGCGCAAATGGACAGTCGCAGCTTGCAAGAGTAGCATGCGCAACGAGTAGGTACATCACATGCCTGATTATATCTAAATCAACTGTTCAATTTCTGGCCAATAGTTAAACCTGACGGTGTTGTAAAACTGCTTGTATGTAGGGAATCTATGAGAAAAGGAAACCAATTTCTGCTTATTTTATAACTCCCCCAATCAATACCGAACTGACTGAATCTGATGTATCTAATCAAGTTTCCGGTGCAAACATACAAGCTCATGTTGTTCTTGAGCCCGAAGTGTCTAATGAACAGACTGCTAATGAAGGATTTGATGCAAACATTTTTCATGCTCCTGGTGATGAACATATAGTGTCTAATGAGGGATCTAATGCAAGCATTTTGCAAGTTCCCATTGAAGGATTTAGTGTCTAATGATGATCTGCTATGTTGAGAGTGACACAGAGATTTGCAGGCATTGATGACAAGCAAATTATAGTACATTTTCATGGATTGAGAAAACATCGAGGCCATCTACCAGAAAGTCCCCATATCATGACAATGTAGCATAAATACTTTTCTAATCTATTGTTTGAAACTATTGGCATACTTGTGCAGGATAGATATATTGATATGCAGTTTGCGCACTGGTTATAGGTGCAATTACACTTCAATATTTTCAGCCCGAGAACGAATAATTCAAGCAGGTATAGACCATGTTAGTAGTCCTTGTACACCATGTTGCATTTTGTGTTTTTTGGTGCTTGCATCATTAAATGTTTTATAATCTGAACTACTTTGGATCATTAGCTGGTTTTCAAAGTGCATGTAGCATCACATTTCTCAAGTTATGTGGATTTCCGGAGTGCAAGTGCCTTTGTATTTTCTAAGTTAAATGTTCGCCCCTGGTAACTTCAATTCGTGGATCCGCCACTGCACACAAATCATACACGCATGCCAGTACGAATTAAATGAAATGCAGGGACTTACGCTAGCTTGTTGTACAGGCTCACTGCAGCTCTGCTTGCGCTTGGGATGTTCCATGTACAAGTCCATGTTACCACTTGCTTGGATGTGCAGGCCTTGTGCTCCTTGCATCCCCCTCTGCATTTTTGACATGGTGAATGGTTGATCAAATAAGAGGAATCGACCTTGCTGTTGTACCAGAGGACACATACTTAAAAGGTTATACGGGTATGCGGGATGTGTACCAGATCCTGTAGCGCCGTCATGCTTTGCTAAAAAATGGTTTTGCTTGTTTTAGATGATATCTCCAGAAGAAATAAGAGTTAAAGTTAGAGTTACATAGGTGTGTAAGCTAAGAGAGCAGTGAAAGGATATCCAAACATTGTCGGAACAGTGCACAAGGGAGTGATGTGTGGATACCTAGTTCGGGCCGGTGTTTGGGCATGCTCGCCTAGCTAGAGTGCGGGTCACTTCAGAGCCGTTGAGGGTGATGTGCTGGCGTTGGCTGGCTGTGCACGGATGCAGATCTTGAGTGCCAGCGGAGCACTATGATGCGGTGGACGAGACCGTTGGTGAAGCCCCAATGGCCTTGGGGGGCGGAGGTGCGACGATGTGCTTGGTGAAGTAGCCCCGGTGACATGGGAGACGGTGTCAGTAAAGCGGACCTGTTGCGGTGGAAGTCGGTGTCTATGAGGCGCGTCGGTTGCGGCGGCCGACGTTGTCGGTGGACCACCCGATGCGGTGGACGAGAGCGTAGATGAGGTAGCTCCGGTGCGGTGGTGAAGCGTGACCGTCATGTTCGTCATCGTTGTCCGGCACAAAGGTGGGGAAAGAGACCAGACGAGGGGCAATTTGAACTTAGCTTGGGTTGGTGCCGAATTAGGGATTTGAGCATATTGGGCGCGGAAGGGGATGGTGGAGAAGGGAGATTTTGTAGGGCTGGAATTGGGGCCGCCATATATTTCAATCCAAAACGTGGAAGTGCGAACTTACTTTGTCATCGTCCTTTTGGGTGGGGGGGGTATCATGCCCAATATGCGACCCTATCCTAAAGGAACTCGAAGGTCCCACCAAGGATAGAAGCACATATTGGAGACACTTTTGCATGGTGGATATCATTACATCGTACCATTACATAATAGTTGGGGACACATCCAAGAGGCATGCAATGCCACATGAATACAACAACATCATACATGAGAGCAACATCCGACTACGGATGAAACACAAACAGAAACTCAAACGACATCCACCCTGCTAGCCCAGGCTGCCGACCTGGAACCTATCCCCTGGTCAAAGAAGAAGCAGAAGAAGAACTCCAAACAAGTAAACATCGCTCTCGCGTCATGCTCATCGCATTACCTATACCTGCAACTGTGAGCCACGAGGACTCAGCAATCCAATTACCATGGGTATCAAGACTAGCAAAGCTTAATGGGTATGGAAGGGATAAGTGGTGAGGTTGCAGCAGCGACTAAGCATGATATGGTGGCTAACTTACGAATACAAGAATAAGATGAGAAACTACGCAAACGGTCATAAACTAGTAATGATCAAGAAGTGATCGTGAAACTACTTATGTCCAAACGTAACCCAAACCATGTTCACTTCCTGGACTCCGCTGAGAAGAGACCATCATGGCTACACACGCGGTTGATGTGTTTTAGTAAAGTCAAGTGTCAAGTTCTCTACAACCGGATATTAACAAATTCCCATCTGCCACGTAACCGCGGGCATGGCTCTCGAAAGTTTATAACCTGTAGGGGTCTCCCAACTTAGCCCATTATAAGCTCTCACGACCAACGAAGGATATTCCTTCTCTGGGGAAGACCCGATCATCCTCGGAATCCCGGTCACAAGACATTTCGACAATGGTAAAACAAGACCAGCAAGACCGCTCGAATGTGCTGGCAAATCCCGATAGGAGCTGCACATATCTCGTTCTCAGGGCACAACGGATAGGTCAACCTACGAGTAAAACCAGACCTCGAGTTGCCCCGCGGTGGCCCCGCAGTCTGCCTGGTTCAGACCAACACTTAGAGAAGCACTGCCCCGGGGGGGGGGGTTAAAATAAAGATGACCCTCGGGTTAATTACTCCCAAGGGAAAAGTTATAGGTTGTTAGGCAAATGTAAAACCAAGGTTGGGCCTTGCTAGAGGGGTTTTATTCAAAGCAAACTGTCAAGGGGTTCCTATAAACCCAGCCGGCTAAGGAACACAAAATCAAGGAACATAACACAGGTATGACAGAAACTAAGGCGGCAAGAGTGGAACAAAACACCAGGCACAAGGCCGAGCCTTCCACCCTTTACCATGTATATAGATGCATCAAATAAAATAAGAGATATTGTGATATCCCAACATAATCATGTTACAACATGGAGCAATCTTCAACTTCACCTGCAACTAAAAACGCTATAAGAGAATCTGAGCAAAGCGGTAACATAGCCAAACAACGGTTTGCTAGGAAGGGTGAAAAAGGTTAGAGGCTGACATGGCAAATTGGGAGGCTTGATAAACAAGTGATAGGTAGCGCAACATAGCGATAGAACGAAGCAACTAGCATGGCAATGATACTAGTGAGATCCAAGGTAACGGTCATCTTGCCTGAAATCCCGCTAGGAAGAAGAACGAGTCCATGAAGAAGATGAACGAGCATAGGCGAACCCAGCGTAGTCGAACGAATCCTCACGAACGCAACAAAACATGAACTATCGAGAAGAAGCACAACCGGAAAGAAGCAAACAACATGGTAAACCCACAACACATAAACATGACATGATGCTCAACCAAGTATGATGCATGAAAAAGGCTATATGATGCTATCATGGCAAGAGATGATGCAAGCAAGAACAACACATCAAAGCAAGTTTAAATGAGGCCGGAAACAACATATATCAAATCCGGTAAGTCCACATGTGCAAATTTCAAAATTGGTCCAGATCTGAATAAACCTTATGTTCAAGTAGTTAACCATCAAGTTAAGATGCACCGAGATGATCTACGTGAAATTCTAGTCAAGTTACATATAAAGTTCATTTAATTTGGAGCTACGGCCTAGAAGATATGAGCAAAACAAGTTGAACATGGCATTGATGCAAAATGCAATCAAACATCAAGCAAACACTCTCAACACATGGATGCAACATGATAAGATGAAACTACATGCAAAATAAGCAAGTTTCATATAGAGCATGCTCAAAACGGAGCAACGGTGCAAAACATACACTCCAAACAAGATATAGCAACAATCTGCCCAAAACAGCAACTATGCACTTTGCAATCATCAAAACAACATTCTAGAGGAATCAAATGAGCATTAACTTGACATGCACTTCATGTACAGATAACATGCTTCAAATATCATTAAGGTTCAGGTTCATAGGCATCAAGATTAAACAAATATGATCAATGCAAAAAGCAACTTTATAACACAGGGGCATATGCATGAGTAGAGTTAATATGATGGCATGTTTGGGGCATTAAACAAAGATGATAGAACAACTATATCTAGCCACCAAGGGCATGGAATCAAATTACACATAGCAAAGAGCAAATAACATCATGGCATAATATACATATGGCTCATGGATTAGTGGGAACCAACAAGACAAGATTGAATGTTGAAACAGTTTCAGCAAGTGTAAAACAGCAACATTATGATAGCATGTTTGCAAGCATGAAACAGAGATCCAAAATTAACAACCATGGCATGTGAACAAATTACTCATAGAATAATTCAAAACATGTAATTGGAGCATCTCCAAAAGAGGCATGGAATAATTACTATCAAGCTCACAACATAGCATCATGAAGTTAACAGAAATCTTGAACAATATATAAGCATGTTCATGGCAATGGAAACATATGCTACAGGACATATATAGGGAATCAAAAGTCATTGCATGATAGCGCATAGCATGGAAAACAAAACATGTTAAATAAGCATCTCCAGATTATGCATGGATAAATTGGTAGCATCAAGAAAACATGGCCACATGATGACAGATTCAGCATATACAGAACATTAACAGCGAGTTGCCTACTTCACAAGCTTGATGCACTCGCTAATGGGAATATAAAAATACATGGATTGCACACCTATAAAGGTGGCAAGGTTATGCTCCTAAAACATGTGGACATGATGCTCAAAAGAGAATCACACAAAAACATGTAAAAATGACAAATAGGCAAGTTACAGCAGTTTTCAGCAGTTAACAACAACATGCACTTTTACAACAGAGATTGATAGGTCAAGATGCACCCTAACAAGAATGCAAAGCACACCAACATCTATAGCATGAAGAGCAGAACATGTGAATATCAAGATCATCATCATTGGATCAACAGAGACAAAGTTATAGCACTTACAAGATGCATACATGAAGTTAACAATCAGCAGATTCCAGCAGTTTATATCATTTAGCAGTTTTCCAACGAATATTAAGGCATCAATATTAAGAGTAAGAGGGATGCAAACTACTCCATCATGAAGAGCATCACATGATGAACATTTTGACATATCATACACTCAAATCGGGGCTACATGCATAAAGTTATGGTCATGGCAAGATGCACATATGCTGATGAAATCTCAAGGACTTGGCAGTTCTTATCCAAAAAAAACGAGCAGGCGCGAGATAGTTAGGTAACGCTCAGGGTGGAACTTTGCAACCGCCCGCTCACCTTTGCCGCCTTGGGCCGGTCGGGGAGGAGAAGCCTGGCAGGCCAGGGAGGTGGACCAGGCCGGGCGTGGCCTGGGCCGGAACGGGGCCCACGCGCGGTGCTGGGCTTGGCACTGGATGCCGCCCATGCGGGCGAGAGCAGGGGAGGCCAGTGCGGGATGAGCGAGTGAGGCGGGGTCCTCTGCTCGTGAGGAAGCAGGGCGCGACAGCGGATGACTTCGCCGAGGGGAGGCGCACCGGAGTGGGCTGAAGGCATGGATCCGGGCATATCCGGTCGGGGCTCCTCGGATCCACCCATTCCTAGGTCGGAACTGGCGGGATGAGGGTCGAGGCGGCTTGGACGGGCGACGGCGGCTGTCCCTATAGGTTAACAGTTGCATGAGGGTTAGAGAGAGAGAGGAGCAAAGGAAACGGGCAGACGAAGGGAAGGGCACGAGGGTCCCGCGACCTGGTCTGCTCCAGCGGCTCGCGTGCCGGTGGCGGGGTTGGACGGGGAGAGCTCCAGCGAGGGGCTCGGGAGCCAGGGCGCGCGGGGCTTGAGCTTCTTGGGGAGGAGCCAGGCGAGCGATGCGCTCGGGCACGCGACGGCGGGGCGGTTCATGCCCGGGTGGGGCGGATCTGGGCTCGCGGGCCCGGTGGCTGCGGGGGGAGGTGGCGAGGCCACGAGGTCCGCTGTGGATGGCAGGGAGCGGCGGCGTAGGTGGTTTCTGTGGTGGCGGGGATGGATCTGACGACGACAAGTGGCGGAGCTGGGGTGGAGGTGCGCGGAAAACGAGGAGGGAGGTGGAAGAAGGCCAAATTTGGCGGGAAAGGGAGGTTTAAATAGTCAAGGGGCTAGGATTAGGGTTAGGAGGGGGTTTAGGAGTGTTTCGGAGCCTCCGATCACCATCGTACGGCTTCAGATCGGAGGGGGTTTAGCTAAGGGGTTGATGGGCTGTCGAGAGTGTGCTAGGCTTTGTGGAGAGAAGAGATGGCAGCCCGGCAATGGTTTTCGGAGACCGAAAACGTCCGACGTTAGACCGGCTATATCGCGGCCGTATGTATAACAATTGGGCTATAAAAAGGACTCCAAATGCGACGAAATTTGGCAGGCGGTCGCGCGATAAGACCGCACACCAACTTTCACCCCATTCCGTGAACATTTTTATGCCACTTATAAAATAATATTTTGGACGTGCCGCGGGCGCGTGCGAGTGTTGTTGGGCTCAGAACAGACAACGGAGAGAACCAGGAGGACCCGGACGGATGCAAGTTTTGAAAAACATGTAGATGAAATGCACATCATGACATGGCAAAGTGCAACACACAAGCGAATGACATGTCAACGACGGCGAATAACTTGAAGATAACTGGTGCATCGGTCTCGGGGTGTTACAGGGGGGTAGGGGGAGGGAGGGCGGTTGGTGTCTGGGTGCTAAGCGTCCGTACGACACACGCGACCACCATGACACGACCTTGGTCTGCCTGGTGCGCCTACATTTGAGAATGCAAACAAATCTTCTTTCATTTACAAATGAATCTGTATGTATTACCATGCCCGTGTTTTCCTTGCTAATAATTAGTCATTCGAAACGAGATACTATAAATTAATAAATGAGGAGTTATTTGAAGAAAAAACGAAATGGCATGCACGGTATCCACGCTAACGTGGATTAGAGTGTGTGTCACATAATTAGTTATTTGAATTAGAGTGTGTGTCACATAGCTATCTCCTATTCTAACGTGGATTTCGCATTTCATTGTTTCCATGCTAATTTTTTAATACAAATTCATATGTATATGATGAACACCATGGTAGTGAGAAAACTTTTGGATGGATTCAAACATATGACCTACAAAATAGCACAACAATCGAGTCGATGTCAACTTTTGCAAACCTAATATGGCACGAATTCGAATAATTACCCATATGCATGGTCCTCAGTTCAAATCTTACAATGTACACCGAATTTAAACATCGATATTAAGTCTCGTACTATCTACATTCAAATGTTGTTTTTAGCCCCACCCCGCCCCCCTCGGCACACACGCTACATACTTCCTGTATCGGTCAATCTTCCTCTCCTAACCACCTTAGGAAGCTATCGGTTTGCGACACATGTTCATTCTTTCTCGACCTCTAACTCTCTCAACTACACAACCCCCCTTTTCCACTCTGTTACCAAATGTGTTTACTTCACGCACCCACCATTGCACCCCATGCCGAGCTCTCTCTCTCTCCCTCCCTCCCACCCTCTCTCACTAGATACATGCATTGCCTATCTATCCCTGCAACCTCTCGTGCGCACGCACGCACGTTGTCTATCTAGGTCACTCCCTCGAGACTATCTCACTCTTTCTTCCGCATGGTGGGCCACACTCGCTCAATCTCGCTCTCTTTATCTGAGTCTCGATTAACCTCGTTTTCTTTCACACACACCAATGATATATCTCCCTATTCGGGCCTCGATTGAAACACTCTATACTCTCTCACGTAGATTGTCTATCTAGGTTAGTCCATCCAAGCTTCCCCCACTCTTTTGACCTCGTGGCGAGCCACGCTCGCTCAATCTCTCTCTCTCTCTCTCTCTCTCTCTCTCTCTCTCTCTTTGTATGTCTAAATTGACCTCGCTCTTTATAGGACACAAACGATATATCTCCATGTTTGAGCCCCATTGGACATATTCATATTGTATACTCTCTCATGCACATTGTCTATCTAGGTCACTCTCTCCAACCCGTCTCACTCTTTCGATCACACGATGACCCACACTCGCTCAGTATCTCTCCCTTTGTATATGTAATCGATTGACCTTGCTTCCTCCCACACACAAAATATATCTACATGTCTGTGACTGGATCATCTCTCAAGCTCTATCTTACAGCCCTCACCCTTCCCAAAAGCTCAATCGGACAATATCTCTCCAGAGCATATATATCTTATCAATGAATGTCGGACAACACTCACTTTGTCTCTCTATCTATATGTCTCTCGATTGACCTCGCTTTCTCATGCCGTATTTTCCACCCATTAAAGCACCTATCCATCCCTCGCAAAGCCAGAGCTATTTACATTGCTAGGGGACTCCAACCTTGGATTAATTTGTGTAGATATTTATTCTGGTGAGTTTAGATTGTATTTTCATAGCATTCGGCCCACAACTACTCCAAACACCGTTGCAACCCCCGCACCTCCCCTAACTGATTTCCCTCTAGCTCACTCATCGCTCTCTTGCACGTCATTTCTCGCCTTCAACGTCGCACCATGGTATTATTGCAAAAAACTCTATTATTCTCATTAATTATTACAAATAAGCTACAAAACTACACACGATAGTCCACTTGGAATGGAACAAATTTCGACCCACAAATTAATGTGCTACAAACTACACACCGAGGGGCCCACCTATCATGAAACAAATTTGGACCCATATACAAATTTAAAAATAAAGGATGAGTTTCAAACATGCGACCAGGGCCTTCAAGCCACATGTCAATAGACAACATACGTAGAACAGCAATGTTTGTTGTACCCCCTTTGTTCATATAATGTTTTTATATTACCACAACCTATTTAATGGATAACATGTAATATATTTCTAGTACATTAGTGGGACCGGCTCGTTAGCACGTACTATTTGCCTTCACTTACAGGTGGGTTCCATGTGTGCTCTCTCTCTCTCCTTCCCTTCTGCGTTTAGACGCATGGGCAAACACGAAGAACTCGCGGGCGATGTTGCCGTTGACCATACCTGGACGCATTCACAAGTTACGGCACTAGTTTCACATACTAGTAGCACTAGTCAATGTGTACGTGCAATGCACATTAATTTGGAAGTATATTAAGTGCATGCGGATGTTAAGTAGGATATTATTTGCGTGTTATTATGTGATTAGCACTATTTTTGGCATGAAATTAACTACACGCTAAACGTGTTGAGCGCTCGACATTGAAGCAGTCTAGGTCGTTGGATGAGAAGGAATGCATGTGGCTTGATGACGTTTTATATTTAATTTGATACGACTCTAGTAGAACATTCAATCGATCAAACCATATATTTAATTCAGTCTGACTCCTACTTTACATTCATACGACGATCAATCTAAAATAAATGGAAATGATAAACGTTCGGATTTTCATGATGGCAATCCGAACGTTTTTCATGGCAAATTTGGATTACGCGACGGCGGCGGGGGCATCTTGCAGTGGGAAGTGGCTCCTCTGCCGTGCTCTGTGTGTCGTCGGGCCACTGACCGACAGCGATGGCGACGGTGGCGTCTTGCACCATTGTAGGCATACTCCTGGATGTTGGCCCTAGCTTCAAGGAAGGCCACAATGTTTTGGACTTCGGTCTCCAGGAGCGAGTCAACTGGCGGGAGGACGCGACTGGCGTTGGTGCAAGCAAGCGGTTGCCAGCGGCCATCCATGCCGCTGAGGGGGGCACTCTGGCACCCGTGCGGGAACATGCACTGGCAATGACGCGACGGAGGCATTCGTGTGCACGGGCACCGGCACGGGCGCGCACGTCAGTGCATGCGCAGGCACATGCGCTGGCAGGTGCACGGGCACCAGCACAGGCGTGCGCGTCAGTGCACGTGTAGGCGCATGCGCTGGCAGGTGCACGGGCTCGTGAAAGTCGACGGGGACCTCGTGGAACCCCGTGGCATCAAGCTTGGCAACAATGTGCGGCTCCTAGCCCATCAATGCCACGGGGATGGGCATTGGCGTAGTTGGGGCGACGGGAGCCGGAACAGGAGCTCGGACAGGCGCAGAGTCTTCCCGCAAGGCCGGTTCAAGCTCTTCCCAAAGCGCCTTATGTTCTTGAGACCCCCGCTGGTTGTCTTCCTCAGGAAACTGGAAGACTAAGGGCAGACCACCGCGATGCGGCATGGCGTACATTTAGGTCAGGCTAGTTGGAGGTAGATGACCAGAGAATCGGAGAGGAAGAGAGAAGATTGTAGCGATACCGGGTAGTGCAGGGTTGATTTTAAACTGCGGCGCTGGCGACATTAAAAGTGGGAGTAGTTGGGATGAAGGTGGGCGGCGGAGCCTTGTCAAAGGGCTCGCCTCCCGGTGAGCCCGCGAAGCGATCTGCTCAGATGCCTCCCTGTCACCCGGCACAATGGTCTGCTCACACGCCTCCCGTCGAGTCACACGCTTGCTCGGACGGCACCTGCCGATGAGAAGCGGGACTCGTGGTGGCACGTAAACGCCCATGGTTTCAATAGTGAAAGCATTCACCTTAACGTGCCAAAATACCTTGGCTCTTCATTTGTGCAACTTTTCATAAGCAGCTTGTTTCAAATTGAAGGAAAAAATTACGAAGGAATATTTGTGCCATATCACGTGACCATGCTCAGTTTCATGAATTTCTGGTCACTTTTGGATTTTCTAAAATTTAAAATCTAGGATTCGAAACAATATCATAACCTGCATCATGCAATAAATTTTCAATAGATACATCTGTCATGTTTTATTTCTTAAGACAGGATTTGTCAAACATTTTGCTTAGTTAGACTTCTGACAAGTTATATATGCAGAGTAAAGGGATAATCCCTCTGTATCAATGCATTTCCTGATATATTAACTCAAGTACTAGGCACGAACAAACGGGCTCAATTATGTGCTCATCCTGGTGTAGTAGTAGTACTAGGCAATGCAGTTGATGGGTGACCTTGGGGAGCGGCGACCGAGGGAATTGAATCGTGCTCGACCTGGTAGGTAACGTTGTCTAGTTACTAAAGCATCCCTCCATTGTTCATCGGTAGTCATTATGGACCGGGGATATGAGGGAAATTTCCTAGGGCTGGAATTATGGCCGCCAGATATTTCGACTCAAAACGCGGAGGCTCGACTGGTTGGGGTTGCCTAATGTGCATACCATGCACGCCACCAGAAGGACACGAGCCTGGTTTTTTTTAGGATCAACATGAGCCAAGGTCTGGCTGGTACGCCGTTGGGTCCTACCATTCAAGAATGCGAAAGGAATCTTTTAAATTGCCGAACGAATCTATGTGTATTACAATGCCCGTATTTTCCTTGCAAATAGTAATCTCAACGTGGTAATTGACTTATGACGAGTTCTTGAATTAGAGTGAGTTTGTGATTTAGTCATCTCGACGTGGATTTCACATTTCATGGTATTCCTAGTAGTTTTTCATTGCAAATTCAAGTTTAAAAGATGAACAATATGGTGGCGAGACAACTTTGTATGTATCAAGCATATGCCACACACACACACACACACACACACACACACACACACCCACGAACACAACAACAATCCAATAAGTATAGTGCATCTATTTTTCCAAACCATGCATGTATGACACGAATTCAAAAATACACCTTTTGTTCCTAAATATTAGTCTTTTAGAGATTTCAACAAGTGACTACATATGGAGCAAAATGAGTGAATCTACACTCTAAAATATGTCTATATACATCCGTATGTGCCAGTCCATTTGAAATCTCAAAAAAGACTAATATTTAGGTACGAAGGGAGTAAAACGTAAGACATGCATGGTGCTCAATTCAATATTTAAAATGAATAGGAAACTGAAACATGAATATTAAGTCTAGTACTACAGTACATGCAAATGTTGTGTTTAGGCGGAGCTATGTAGATTGTCGGCGGTTAACCCCTCAGCCTTAGAAAAATTGTGAAACTCTGTTTAGGATTGTTTAGATTATATTTGTCCCCACCCTCCCAAACACCGATTGGTTGTGCACCCCTCCTCCCCAAAAGAATATCATGTGCCCCCACACCTTAGATGCTATATGCTGACACGAGTTGCTTAGAGCTTGTAGATCTGAGATATAGCAGCTCACAGGATGTCTTAATATTTTTATAGAAAACCTTAATGAGTTTGATAATTGCACACAATTTGTACAAGAACTACTCAGATGCCCTTGGATCCCATATCCAACAACCTCAAAGCTCATATCACCGTAGCATCTAAGATGAAGGAGGACATCATATTCTCCTGTATGTAAGAATATCATGTGCTACTACACCTTAGATGCTTTGGTGATACAAGCTCTTCGGAGCCGTTGGATTTGTGACTCAACAACCCCTCGGTGGTTTGAATGGTTTTTTGCAGAAAAGCCCCCAAATAGTTCAGCCACTGCTTACAAGCACAAAGACTGCTCAGATGCCATTGGATCTCAAATCAAACGACCTCGAAGCTCATATCACCGTAGCATCCAAGCCGCGAGAGCACCTGATGTTTTCTCGCATGGGAGAATATGAGGTGCTCCCGCACCATAGATTCTATGGTGATACGAGTTCACGGAGATTTAATGGCCCACAGTAGGAGGTTTGTATGTTTTTGCAATATACGACTGAGAGAGTTTGGGAACTGCACAGAAAGTACAACTACTATGCATGTGCCATATGATCATAGATCATATGACCTATATGCTCGTATCACCATAGCGGCTAATTAAGCTACGGGGAGCACCTAATATGAGCAACGGGGAGCCGTTGGATCCAAGATGCAGCGGCACACACGAGGGTTGAATGTTTTATTTGCAAAGAAACCTTTGGAGAGTTTGGAAATTGTGCATAATTACAAAGAGTACTCCCAAGCCATTGGATCTCACTTCCAACGATGTAAAAACTCATATCACTATAGCATCTAATTTGCAGGGTGCATGTGATATTCTGTGCCGCTATCATTTTTGTTCGTAAACTTGCAAAATACGTGTAACTCGTGCCGTTACTTGTCTAACCGCCCAAATTGTTTGTTCAAACAAACCATCCTACACTGAAGTATCGGAACAACACACGGGGGTCCCACTTGTCTAATCAAATTTGGACCTAAAACTAACAAATCTAAAAAACGAGATTCGAACTGGCAACCTGGACTAGAAATCATAAGTCGGTAGCCTGAAACAACAATGGTTGTTGGCTTTGTCCCATAACTTGATTTTATACAGTATTACATTGAGTAGAGTAGAGGGAGTGCCTCGTCAACACGTGCATGACCGTTGACTCGCTTACTTGTGGGTACCAGGTCTGCGATCTCTCTCTCCTCTCCATCGTCTAACCTTTAGACGCATGGGCACACACGAAGAGAGGTGCTAGCTTGCCTGTTCTCCATGACATGAGACTTGGCAAGATCATCTAATATGTCATATGTGACATGCTAGAATTTTCTTGGAATTTTTGGAGAATATTTCCTTTGTAAATATTTCAAAAGCTTGAAATATCCAGAAAGGGGTTTTTGAGGGATTTGACCAATATTTTGAACATGACCATGTGTTGAAACTCTCATATATGGACAATATATGTCCACTGAGTTTCCCTAGGTTTTTGTCAAATATTTTTGAAACAATAAAATGATTTTTCCCTAATAAAGACCATTTCTGGCCTTAAGAAAAATCTTTTAAATAAAATAGGAAAATAACTTTTAAAATTATATTTTTGTGGTTTATGGGAGTCCTACATATAATAGGATTCAAATATATTTTTGGAAAGATTTTTACTGCCCTTAATTAAGTACTTGCAGTGCAAATCTCAATTCAGGGGTTTTTGGAAAACTAGTTTTTGAAAATACTATTTGGCCAAATTATTTTTGTAAGAAATTATTTTTATGTCCTATACACATGGCATGATCATTGGTCAAGGTTTTTGGATCAAGGGGAAGGAGTATAAGGGTTGGAGAATTTATTTGATTTTTAGAGCACTTGCAAACAGCAGTCAAACATTCAATCAAAGCAAAGACAAAACACTCAAAAGTTTTTGCCAAACCACATTTTAGCATGATTTATTGACTTAAGTGTTGTGGCATGAAAATCAGGGTTTGACAGACCTGCCCCCCTTACAAGAATCTCGTCCCCGAGATTCCCAAACTAGGCGCGGAAAGGGATACAGAAACTTGGATCTGGGGTAGTCTTCAAGTCCTCATGTTGCTTATGATTCCGTGTAGTGCTCCATTGAGCTTGAAGTACTTGATGGCGTGGCTTCGTGTATGATGCTCTTCTTGATCCAGGTTGCTAATGGGTAGCTCGCGGTAGGTTAGATTGGGCTAGGGGTCGATGGCTCGGTGGTCAATGCCCTCGTAGAGATCGGGCAAGTTAGGAAGTTGGAAACACTTCCGGGGTTGTGATGGATGGAAAGAATTGTGCACATCAGGTAACTCAGGTGGCAACTCCAGCTGGTAACTGTCTTCTCTTTGTCAAGTAGTGATCTCAGAGGGGGTTGTTAAATCTTGGAGTGATCTCGAAGGGGGCCAATGAATCTTGGTGTGGGTCTCCTTGTCATGGAAATGCTTGGTTCCTTAGAGAGGAGTGGCTTACAGATACACCTGGTCTTCGACGCGGATGTTTACATCTTGATGATGGTAGTAGTTCTTTCTCCTTGGCATGGCGGTCTTCAAATGTTCCTGGACTAGCTGAACGGCTCTTCTTCCGTCTTCAGGTGGACAAGTAGGTCACCAATTGATGATGAAAACTATCTTGTCTAAGCACTCCATGAAGACTTTGTTCACGGGGTACATAAAGTAGGCTGGGGAATTAGTGGTGGTCTTGTTGAGTGTGGGCCAAGGTGGTTCTAGATCTAGTGTCAAGGCCCTAAGGTCCTGACCTGACCATGTTGTAGCTTGGTAGGGCTTAAGGGTTTCAAGGATCCTAGTGTGCGAGTGAACATTTATCATTTTATCTTTTAGCACGGTTTCTGAAATGCCAATAGTCTATCTAGTCCTTTAAACAAATCACATCATATCACCGATAGCATCATTTTGCATAGGTCAAGTCCAATCACCACTCATGTGATTCA
Organism: Triticum timopheevii; assembly: GCA_963921465.1. Classification (NCBI taxonomy): domain Eukaryota; kingdom Viridiplantae; phylum Streptophyta; class Magnoliopsida; order Poales; family Poaceae; genus Triticum; species Triticum timopheevii. The sequence continues at coordinate 379,910,940 of OY997272.1, read as the reverse complement.
TATCCTCATGGCTCCCGAGAGGATGTCTAACAAAATCATATATGTCTACAATCCCCAAACTCATATGTATGTCTACCCCTAAAAATCCATAGGTAAACAAATAAGCTGCTAAGCTAGAACGTGACAATCCTAGTGCTCAGCCTGTTCTTCCAAGGTCTAAGATAAAGCATCTCTATCCTAAGGAAACACGTCGTAAGCCACTCCAAGATCTTGTTTCCTTCCTATGAATCAACCCCAACAACCTGTTAACTTCCATTAATCACTGCATAATCAATTAATTCTACAAATCCAACGCCTATGCTGGTGTTCCACATGATCTTCTAAAGTCCTTATAATCCCCGAATACTTGAAAAGGCTATCTCTAGTATAGTCAGTCCACCAATTTCCATTATCATGGTCAAGTAACCTCCAAGGTCAAGTTTATATCAACTCCGACATTTAATCCAATCTCCTAGTTTATTGTCCACCGAGAAACATGGTATCACGATCAAGATTTTCGGTCTAATTCCAATTTACTCCGAACCATGTAGACTTACTCAGTATCTATACTCAACTAGTATCACCTATTTAAATCCAAATATTTTGTCCAACGAGAATTTCCACACTTTACCCCAAGTCATTATCGTAATATCAACTATCACCTATCAATATCCCCTGCCTAAGACAAATCCATATACTTCCAAGAATTCCAGCTTGAGAAAACAATTATCCTACTAAATCCAATTTACTCAGGGGTAAAGAAAGCTATGCTAATCTATACTCATGATCCCACCAAGTTCATCTACCAACATCAAAGCCTCATAATCCACCAAATAGTCTCATATAATTCCTCAAGTCATTGATATAAACTCATCAAGTCATTTGTCCTCTGTTCTTATATCCTCAAATTGGTCTTCCCTATGGCATCGTCAATTTTGGTGCTATCTTAGGATGATAATGTGCTCGTTCACTATGTCCACTAGTTCCATAATGAACCCAGTGATAAGCAAGGTTACGGAGGCTTAACAGGTTCTCTTGCAATTCCGTAGGTTAAGCTCATGGTTAACGATTCGAGCTGGGGTATCTCGTGAAGTCTCGAAGGGTCTAGGAATGGGTTTCTAATCTTGAGGGGCAACCATAACTCTAAGGGGCTGCACTTGGTCGAGGAGGTTGTAGCAAAAAGTCTTCAATGCTTGTTGGTCGCCGAGGTGGAATCCTTGGTGCATATTGTCTTGCTTGTCTTCAGTTGAGGAGAGAGATGAGAGGGAAAAGTAGCATAGAGGAGGGGAATGCCTAAAGGGGGTTCTATAGTGCTAGTGCAAACAAACAGGTGCAAAAAGGGCCAAACAAAAGAAACGAGGTGAGGAAGGTGATATAGTCGCATACTTGTCACCTAGGGCAAAAGTGCGACCTATATCAAAACACAAACAAATAAAAACAAGCAACACACTATCATGGTTCTATTCGAACTATCATACGGACTCGACTGCGCATAGGGGGTGCACGACTCATCCTACCCTAGGGGTTCTCGGACTTAGTAGTCGTTCCTTGTGCCTCACGCAGTCTTCTGAGTTTTCCTCAGGTGTTGCTACGTCTCTTGTTTGATGAAACGATCTGGGTTGAGCCTGAAGAATCTTCGACAACTTCTTGCCTGTTGAAGTGATGGGGTGAAGGTGGCTCCTCGTAACTAGCATTGACTTGATCTTCTGTTGTCTTCTTAATCATGACAATCACTTTTGCCTTTTTAAGGTGTTGGCGGTTCTAGGTGGCACTCCTTTATGCAATGACATTAACAAGGCATAATAGAGGCCCAATCTGTCAGACACATTGTTGACAATATCATCACCGAGAGCGGGGGATGAAGAGATCCGTTTTCCTTCTCACTATAGTGAGGCGGACCAAATGGCTACGTTCTCATCCACCAGTGGTTGCCGATACAACAACGGTAGTGACAGGGTTACCCTATTAGCAATCTATATCATGATCTTGCATAACCTATGCCCTGATCATCGTAGGCTAAGGTTGCATCATCTTGGGGCAGTGTCAAGGGTGTCACCATCTCCTGGGTCTTCAGGTCCTCATTCCTCGAGGATGCATCTTCTGTTGGTATCATCTTGTTGTGATGTCGCCAATCTTGTGTTCAGGAGATGTGGGTGAATGTTTGGCAAGGCAGCTTCCTTCTTGATTATCCACGAGGATTACAAGGAATCCAGTGGTTAGGGGCATAAGGGTTCTAGCGACCATTAAATTTTGAAGGGGAAGAGGAAAGTATATCTTAGTTTTCAAAAAACTCAGAAGGGGAAGAGAAGTATAGATAGTTTTGGAAACTAGTAGTAGTTTTGGAAATAGTTTTACCCTAACTAACGACCATGCTAACTAAGGCTTCCTACAGTCAGGATGGCTCTGATACCAGCTCTGTGGGGACCCCGACTCATAAGTCGAGATCACCGAATGCACGTGTACAGTGATCCCAGAGATCAATGCTCACTGAACACACAGAAGCTGAATAACAAGAGTCTTACATCCATACATACCGTTTTACACAAGTAGGACCATTATGGTCAAGTCTTGAGTGTATCATCGCAGTGGAAATCTTCAATAACAACTTGGACCCATGCCATCTGCCTTAACCCTACAGGCATTCTGACTGGGAAGCGTCCTAGCTCGCATGTTCGTCACCAAGGTACTCTTCATTATATCATGTTCTTTCATGCCTGGCCAATAAAATAACCAGTGGCAAGCCAATGAGTACTTTGAATGTACTCGCAAGCAACCCATGTTTTGGTCCAAGATGCAACAATACATGATATAGGTAAATTTTTGCAGAAAGCTAGTTTTGAGTGCAATGACATGTTCAACAATCTGTAAGACATGCATCAGGAGAATTCAAGTAACCATGAGGACAGGTTACAGATATCAACATAAATAGAGTGGGCACCAACCCATCTCAATCACGTCAAGTCCCTTGACTTCACCCAAGTATATCTTCCCACTTATCCAAACACACACACACTGATTTGTAAACATGTGGACGTAGCCCAAGAGCGGTTACCCAACTGTCCTTGACCGTGGACACGGCTATTGGAATAGTTTTACACTCTGCAGAGGTTGCACACTTTACCCACAAGATCCAGGGAACTTCCGTGTCATCCACGACCCGCGATACCTCAAGTACCCGGGGTAAGCACCCGATCACTACCTTTCCCTAGACGACACTAACATGGAGTCCACTCGATTGGTAGTAACCCCTGTGCTCAACATTTCACATCTTAAAGTTGTGGAGCCTCGCTCCCATATTCATCACATACCACAAGCACGGGGTACCAATGGTGTGTCCGGTGCCCTGTGAAAACAGTCATGGCCGCCCTACCTGGCACGACCCCGTCCCGAGAGAGCGCACCAACAACTCTCCCATCACTAGTAATGCGGGCTCCAAGCTAGTATCGGTCTAGGTAATCAATAATGCCCTTTCCCATATAAGGGTAGAGTGGTTGCGCATGTAAGGTTGGAATAACGGTCGCAACTTCAACCAATCCGTTTTGAAAACAACACACACTTGCCTCGGTAAACCACTTCGTCATCAAGTGGTTACCCATCTCATCATCTCCCTCGGGCATAAGTGTCACCCGACGGGGTTTTCGAAAAAGTCTTTTTAAAAATACTTTGTCTCCATCACCATGCATATTCCCGTCCCTTTTTGCGTAGCACTACTTTAGCATCCTATCTACTCCCACTGTCATAACCCTCATAGGAAGGTAGGGTCATGCACAATGCAAGTATCAACGAGGAAGTACGGTGGCAACCATCAAAGTGGATGCCACCTCATCATGATTCCGTTGCAACAACAATATGGTGCTATATGACATGCATAAAAAGGGTTTCATAGACATGGTCAAAGGGCTGCTTGCCTGTTTTAACAAAGTCTTCGAGGTCTTCAAATATCTCTGGTCCAACTCCGAGCATTTCGTCTACTTCGTCGAAAGCAACCATAATAAGCACAACAAGGCAGGAAATAAAAGTGCTCTAAAAATATGAGTTGAACTTTTCTAGGATACCTCTGGTCATATGAGGGATGACCAAAGTGGTTTCATTAGGATTTGATCAATGGACATCCCTGAACATTTCAATATGATGGAATCAAGGGGTTTATGGATTTGCAAGAAGTGTACAGAAATATATTTTTGAAAAATGAGAAAAGGCACCCATCTAGCAAATCATGATTTTAGAAGCATCTGGGAGTTGGTTTCACTATATTTGGAGTTCAAATGAATTTCCTATGAATTTGCAAAGTTGACAAATATGAAGAAAAGTCTCATTATTTTATGTGGTACAGAAAGTATTAAGAAAAATGTTCATAAACTAAGTTAAGAACTTAGAAGCATCTAGGAATGTGAATCATGGCATTCGGATCAATTTTGAGCTCTCTGTGATTTTCTAAAGTTCATCACAGGAATAGGAAAAACAAGATTTGATAAATGTTTGTGAAGAAAAAGTCTCTGGAAAAATGTGCATGTTGCACCAATAGGTAGATCATGATTTATAGAGTCACTAGGAATTTGAATCATCTAATTTGGAGTCAATTTGAATTGTTTATGGACTTTACAAGTCCACAGAAAAAGAAAAAAGAAAAGGGATTTACCTAAATGGGCCAAATCCGACGGCGGCGGTGCACACCGGGCGGGGTTTAGCGCCGAGGCGCAACTGGGCCGGCCCATCGGCTCGCCCGCACGCGCGCAGGGGCCACGTCGGAGGCGTACTAGCGCCAGGGCGTCTTCGCCGCAGGAAAGCGGTAGCGAGGATGGTACGCTTCCACTTGAACGGGCGGGGCCCGCTGGCCGGTCACTAACCTGCGGGGTCCACCCGCAGGGTCGTCGCCCTCCTCCCGCCTGCGACAGAGGAGGCAGAGGAGGCGGGGCCGAGCGCTTGTCGGTGCCCGTTCCGGTGGCTCCGACCACCTCCATCGACCGCCTGGACTCCGTCGAGCTCGAGAGGATGGTCCGCGTCCACCTGGGGACCCAGTTTCAGCCGGGAACATGCGATGGTGGGGTTCTGAACAGCGATGCGGCGAGGGATACGACGAAATGGAGCCCCGGGGTGAATCAGCGATGGTGAGGAGAGGGTTCTGGAGTGGGTAGAGGAAGGAGAGAGGGGTTAAGGCGCCAGATTTTTGGCGGTGGTCGGCGGCTCGGCTTCGGCTAGGGAGGTGCAAGGAGGGGGCGGGGAGAGGAGTGAGCCGGTCGGGGTGATGCACAGGGGGAAGGCAGAGCGAACCGAGGGCAGAGAAGGCTCGGGGGTGGCCTTTTATGGTGGGGCGATGGTGCATCATGAGCTCATGCGCCGGCGAGGCTGCTGCCGTCGCTGCAAGCCACGGGGGGGCGTATGGGCATGTTTGGGGCGTTCGTGGAGGAGTTCCACGCCCATAAGAAGGGAGGGAAGGAGCAGGGGAGGGCCAGAGCACCGCGCGTGTGAGCTCAGCCATTGGAGCTCTCAGGCGGCCGGCGCGCGTGCGAAAGCAGGCAGCAGGAGGGAGAAGAAGGAGGGGGACAGAGGCGTGGCATGCTACGGACGTCGAGGGCATCAGCTGGCGTGAGGGGGAGAGCCGAGGTGGCCGGAGGTGCTTGGCAGGGGGCGGCTACAGTGCGGGAGCGCACTGTAGCGCGCTCCAGAGCGTGCAAATGGCCGGCATGCCATTTTTTGGCAAAGTGGGCGCGGCCAAGCATGTCTGGTAGCTCTAGGGAGGAGTAAAGAATGGGGGAGGGACATTGGATGCCCTGGGTGGTCACTGGAGTGAGGAGGGAGGTGGGAAAGAGGGGTGCAAGGGCTGTCCAGAGAGGTAAAAGAGGTGGTTTCACCCCTCAATTATTGATCTGAGATATATCCATTGCTACTGGATGTAGAAGAGGTCTAGGTGGGGCTGTGGTAAAAAGTTGAGGCCATGGAGAAGAGTGGAAGTGGTCAAAACAGGGGTTTTAGTAAAATGGCAGAAGGTGTTTGATATTGGTTTGGGCAAGTAGTTGATCTCCATTTGTCATGAGGCTTGACAGGGTCAAATGTTATGAGAAGATAAGAGGTTCCACCAAGATTGAGTTCATTTGGGAAAAGTTGCCAATGCATCTTTTGTAACCCTAGAAATCAGCAGAAATGGACTTTCCAAGATTTAGTCATGCAAATCTGTTCTCCTTGATGCACCACTTGGTGTAGTTTCCTCATTTGAGGATATAAACATGTCCACAAAAGTTGAGATCAAAAGGAGAAAGTTTCCAATGTAGAGTTGTTCAAATTTGGTTCTGGACAGGAAGGGTTTTGGGGCACTTTGATCAAGTTACCTTGTTCTCCAACTTGTTCCATTTGGTATAGATGAGTGATTAGACCATTTGAGCTTGTTAACAAGATTTGAGAGCATTTGGACATGTTTGGTAATGTAAAGTTGCTCAAAGTTGAAAAAGGACAGAAGGGGTTTTGAGAGGGTTTCATGGGGCTATGCTGTTCTCCATGACATGAGACTTGGCAAGATCATCTAATATGTCATATGTGACATGCTAGAATTTTCTTGGAATTTTTGGAGAATATTTCCTTTGTAAACATTTCAAAAGCTTGAAATATCCAGAAAGGGTTTTTGAGGGATTTTACCAATATTTTGAACATGACCATGTGTTGAAACTCTTATATATGGACAATATATGTCCACTGAGTTTCCCTTCGGTTTTTTCAAATATTTTTGAAACAATAAAATGATTTTTCCCTAATAAAGACCATTTCTGGCCTTAAGAAAAATCTTTTAAATAAAATAGGAAAATAACTTTTAAAATTATATTTTTGTGGTTTACGGGAGTCCTACATCTAATAGGATTCAAATATATTTTTGGAAAGATTTTTACTGCCCTTAATTAAGTACTTGCAGTGCAAATCTCAACTCAGGGGTTTTTGGAAAACTAGTTTTTGAAAATACTATTTGGCCAAATTATTTTTGTAAGAAATTATTTTTTTGTCCTATACACATGGCATGATCATTGGTCAAGGTTTTTGGATCAAGGGGAAGGAGTATAAGGGTTGGAGAATTTATTTGATTTTTAGAGCACTTGCAAACAGCAGTCAAACATTCAATCAAAGCAAAGACAAAACACACAAAAGGTTTTGTCAAACCACATTTTAGCATGATTTATTGACATAAGTGTTGTGGCATGAAAACCAGGGTGTGACACCCATGATATCAGTGGGCCAACTAAGGCCCGAGATATGTTTTGGCCTGGTAACGGCCCATGAGCTAACTGGGCCCATAACGGCCCGGTCTACATTTCGGCCTGCTGAAGGCCCGTCGACGACTAGTAAAAATTGAGGCCCAACATGCATTTTGTCCTGCTAAAGGCCCGTGGTTTCATCTCGGCCGTAACAGGCTAGTACAATATTCAGCCTATTAATTGCCCAACGCTACCTGGGCCAAACTAAGCGCTGGGTCGACAAAAGGCCCAACTAAAATATAGGCCGGTGTAAGTTTGGGCCTGGCGCTATGTGTGAAGGCCCCAATCATTCGGGCCCAAGAAAGACGCATGCCGGCCCAATTGTGGCCCGCTAAAAACCTGGCCCGTTATTGAATGTTTTGGCCCGGTCGACCACATCTGATTTTTTTCCAGATAGCGAATGATGGCAGTAACTAGTAGGAATTATGAACAAACCTACTCTATACAATAAAGAAATTACGGCATAGTAACTAAGAATAAACCTACACTATACAAGGATTTAAGGTATATTACATCCACTGGGCATCGAAGTTCGCCACCAGTGATCAAAAAGCGCAACGAAGAAGTAGATTACAAAAACTGGGCACCATTGCAGCGTAACAAAATAATAATGAACCGAGACCACTTCCAAGACAGTTCAAGAAAGGTTAGCCTTGCGGGGCAACTGCTGCGCAAGCTACTGAGCAAGGCTGTGAGACCGGCCTAGCATGTCGGTCATAGCTTCCAGGTGTAGCTATTTAGCGATGAGGTTCTCATTGGTGTTCTCCGCAATCTTTCTTAGAGATAGGACTTGAAGTCGAAGTTGATTTGCAGAATGCCTTTCTGCTAGAACTTGGGACTGAATAAGTCGAACTGATTCAGACAACGAATTCTGTGAGCTTGTCTAACTGTTAGTCTCAAGGAACTTGAACACTGCATCAAGACAAGACTTTGGGGTTGTCTCGCTATCTTCAAGATATTTTGCCTTCTTTGCTGCAATATATGTTGGGTTTGTCCCAAAGCCTTCAGTAGACTTGTGCATGCCATCAGGCATATCACCCTGAAACAAAGCAGAGAGATGACAGGTTTTGCACGTGTATAAACAAAGATAATAACTATTCTGTCAATTCTATCCAATTTCAAATTAGAAAATAAAGAGTAAGTTCAAAATATCAATAGCATAATTTGGCATTGTTCATAATGCGGGGAGCTTCACCACACTACTAGATTACCATGTCAACATAACAAGCATAGATGAAGGGCAAAGAAAATCATTGTATCTATTTTGGATAATGTTCATGGCATGTTGTTCATATCATCAGCCACATCGGTAAGATAAAACAGGAGATGACAATGTGCAAACGTGGACTGCTTCACCACACACTGGATTATAGATCCACAAAACCAAGCATACATATAGGGAGTATTAAGTAATGTGCTTGGTATGAATAAGAAATTTGTTTTTACAAGTAAAACTTAGAACTTACGGTTCTTACGAACATGCATTTTGGTAGAAATAGCAAACTAAACAGGAGTAAACGATAGGGAGTATGAGCAAATTAAACAGCAGTTGAGGATAAAGGCTTTAGAAGGAATGGCTTACATTAACAGTTAACACCGGCTTTATAATGCCCTTCTCCATGTCAAGGGAAGGATAACTCATGAATTTCAGCATAGAATCTTCTTCATAAGCATTGCCTGTACTCTACATTTCATACAGAGTAATTATAGATATGATAATACTGGAAGGGATAGAGGATAATGAAGATAAGATGCAGATTGATGCTACATAATCAACTACCAATCCCTGGATGTACAAGCGTTACAGGACAAAATGTACTGACAAGAGCAATGGGCTACACTTCTGCACTGGCATTGTTTGTGTATTCTACTTGTTGGTAAGATTAAATATAGATCTGATCTTTTTTAGTAAATGGTGGGCGAGGGAGATAAGATGCAGAATGCTACAAAATGAACCAATCCCTCTTCCCATAATACAAGAGTGTTTTGAACACTGGTGTACTGTACAAAACGTTCTTATATTATGGGACGGAGGGAGTAGCTGTTAATGTAAGTACAATGATAGACCACATTCAGTCCTTACAAGAGGACTGCAGAGATAAACCTCTTCAAAAGCATTGGGTTGATTCTAAATGTGTGTAAGAGTCCATACGGATCTTATAATGTCCACCAAATGGGCGATTACGAGGCTAACATGTGCAGTGGTGCTACATAATCAAATAGCTATGAAAGTAAGTATGGTCATACAGGGCAAGAGGTACTCATGAGAGCAATGCAGTGTGCAGTATAGTTGCGAGATTCTGTGGTCCCTTGAGAACGAATGTTCTTCTGCTAACAGTTTTCGTACAAGTGAGACATTAAGGCAAATGCAGAAATGTAGTTCAAATTGTGATGTGATATCATAGACAGTACCTTACGCTGCAGCTGAAGACTTTACAGAAATTTCGTTCAGAGGCTTGCCATCGAAGTGCGCTTGCCTCAGGTAGGAATGATACTTCATCAACGAGTGCTTGAAAAGAGCAACCAACTCTTGCTCATCATCACAATCTAGTTTGCTCCTCGCCTATTTAAAAGAATGAAATCTTGTGTCTTTTGTCAGCAGAAACATATGCAGTAATGACCATGAATAACATTAGTACATTACTTACATGTAAGTTGCGGAGGAAGACTAGAAATTGTTCTGTGTCTGCGGTATAATCTTTCCATGAAGGAAAGATGCGCACAAAGTTCCTGACAACAACATAAGCTTCGTCTTCTAAACTAGGAAGAAATGGAATAGAGGTCCTTGCTTCAATTGGGGCTCTCTCTGGTTCGAAAAGGGATTTGGCAACTGGATTTGGTGTACTCTTTGCTGGAATGGGGTTTTGCATCGTATAGCTGGTGCTATGTCAACTGGCATAATCATACTGTTTGCTGCTGTTGGGGTCTGCTGAGTTGGGGCATCAGAAATGCCCAGTGTAGTAGGGCTAGAGTCTGCTAGAGTTGCGGTATTTTGTGGGTCAGGGGATATTGCAACTGCACCTAATGGGCTATTTGATTTATCAGGTGCCACTACCTTTTCCAAATACTTTGCTTGTGCTCCTCAACGATCAACAATCGCCCTCTTCGTTTTGAACGTCTGATACACAAGAACAGCATTTGAATGGATAAATATGGTATGATGATAGATGGAATATGTACTGAAAATGGATAGGCAGGGCGTATTCACATACACGATGAGTAAACTAAGCTAATGGCAGTTCAACAAAGTATAAGCAATGCAAAGCATCAGTTGCAAGATATGTGCGAGCAATGTAACCTTGGAAAGTTAGAGAAAGTACCTTGATGGGTGAATAAGATAGGGAATCTTCCTCTGACTCCTCCACTAGGGAGCTACATTGACTTAGGTCTCCCTCTAGCTCAAAATCACTGTTAGGATCATATTCTGAGCATGAATCTGTAGGTGGAGAGCGTTTGCATTGCATTGCATCCAGACTTGATTTCAGTCCCTTAATGCCAAGTTTGACAGCCATGGCATTGTTCTGCTTTATTCTTTTCATGCGCACAAGCTCATAATCATTATGATGCTGTTCGGAATCTGAGATTCATGAAAACATAAAAAGTAGTCAAATTATCTATGGAATGCATTGCGGATTCATCTCGGAGAGTCTCTCCCTATAAACCCCTGCATATGCAAAGTTCACCTCCCCAACCGTGTTGACCAGACCACATAGAGAAATACAAACCCCTTATGTCTCTATAACAGGCAGGCACACATTTCAAAACTGAAGTAGGAACATTCGAATCATATGAAATTAATATTGAACAAATAAACTAAGCAATTATGAGTGGCGTAATGTTTAGCTTCAAGGGTGGAGTGTTGGTAGTGCGACACAAAGCAAGTAGGCGTATTCCATGTAAAAGATCAAAACCTATGTAAAAGCTGGAAATGGCACTTTCTTTCTATACAATGCAGTGTTCGTTACCCACACGTGATGGAAGAGATCACATAGAGAAATACTATTCACTCAGGTCTACGGTTCCAGTATTTAGAAACAGGGTGGTCCACCCTAAAAGAATATTGACAACAAATATGACAAGGCAAGTGTCGGCGTTCTGTGGCCTGCGGCGTGGCTCAAAGGAGGCCCAGCACAGCCCATCTTCATCAGCGCAAGCTCAAGACCCTCGCGAGGGGCCAAGCCTCGCGGGGCGGACGACAAGGAGCTTCCTCAGGCATAGCCTCGTCAGGCTGGCTCAGGAGGAGGCGGAGAGTTCAAGGCAGGGTACCTCGCGAGGTGCCCATGACGCAAGCCATGACGACCAAGGGCGCCAGTCGGGCGTCAGCCCGCCCAGTGTCCTCCTTTCCTCTTTGGTGCAAAGGGAGCAAGCGCAGGCGAGAGCATCAAGCAAAGGCGTCCATTTCGGTGCAACAAAACCAAGATCAGCCCAACGGCTGGAAGGAAGTCATTGTGGAGCCCAAGCCGGCGTCATCACAAGAGCCTTTGACAGGCGAGGACCAACTTTAGTCAAGATAAGTGTACCCGCTGTTCCCCTTCAAAATGGCCTATTGTTGGCGCCCTTCCCTCTCAATATTTGGGGAGAGGCCCAGGGCCTTTGCCTATAAATAGGGCTAGCCACCCCCAGGGTAGAGGCATCTGGATCCTCATCAAGAAACCAGTAGATAGAGCGACTGAACCCCTCCTAGCAGTTCATCGCGCCAGCCAAGAACAGACCCTCGCGAGGCTGTTCTGCTTTGTATTGTTCATCATCAAGCCCAAGATGCAATCCACCACACCACACACTGGAGTAGGGTATTACACCACAATGGTGGCCTGAACCAGTATAAATCCAGTGTCTCTTGTGCTGTTTAGTTTGGTAGTTTAGGTCCTAGCGATTCGGCGAGGAGCGAGTTGGTAGGAGGTTGAATCTCCGCGCTCACCCCAGTGTTTGAACCTCAAGGGTCTGCCAGAACCCGAACTCCGACATTTGGCGCGCGAGGTAGGGGTGCGACGGAATCTGCCTTCCGTCGTCTCGTTCTTCCCCGACCACCGCAACCATGTTTGACGCTCGTCGGGCTCGCGCCGAGCGCCGAGCCGCCCTCGCCTTCCATGTCGCCCAGACGGGTCCCGTCGGCGGGCGCCCTCGTCGTTCCCCGTCACCTGCTATCAACGCCGCTACCGGCCCGACGGGGAACGAGCAGCAAGCATCGTCCCAACATCCGTCCATGAGGCGGGACGGCCGCACCGCCACACCCTCACTCACCCCCGCTGGTTCTTTATCACGCGCGCCCCGCGCGGCCATGGTGGCCCGAGCTGTGCTCATCGCGGCAAACGAGCTCATGCGCTACCGCCCCATCGGCGACGTCTACGAAGAATGGCTCGACCGAGTCGCCGAGCTCGTCCGCGCCGCCGGAGGCGCCTCCGCACCGTCCTTCTCGCTGCACCGCACCCCGCCCCGCGTGGGCGATGAAGCTCCTGGGGCGCCTTAGCCGCCTCCTCCTCAAGAAGGCGCCCTGGCCCCAAGGTGCACGGCCCCTGGGCGGAGCAGAGCTGCCAAGAAGTCCCTCGCCCACGAGAAGCTGCCCGAGCGCTCCCTGCTCCAGCACGTCAAGACCCTGCGCTGCCCCCAGCCGCGGCGCATGGGGACCCGCAGGACCAAGCTCTCCGTCGCCCAAGGCCCCCTGCGGCCACAGCGGGCTGTAGCGCCTTCACCTCCGAGCTGCGCAGCATCGCGTGGCCCGCCAAGTTCAAGCCAGACCTGCCCCCTCGCTACGACGGCACGGCTGACCCTGCGGAGTTCCTCCAACTCTACGAGTTGGGCATCGAAGCTGCCAACGGAGATGAAAAGGTCATGGCGAACTGGTTTCCCATGGCGCTCAAGGACGGAGCCCGCACCTGGCTCCTGAATCTGGCCCCGGGCACGATCTCTTCCTAGGACGAGATGCGCACCCGCTTCATCGCCAACTTCCAGGTTACTCGCGACCGGCCACCCGCCGTGAGCGACATGCGCCGTATCAAGCAGCAGCTAGGGGAAACCCTGCAGAAGTACATCTAGCGCTTCAACAACGCTCGCCTCAAGATCCCCAGGGTAAAGGAGGAGGCCATCATCTCCGCCTTCTCCGATGGTGTGCACGACGTCAAGATGAAGGAGGAGCTGGCGATGCATGAAGACCTGTGCACCTCCTTGGAGCTGTTTAACTTGGCAACCAAGTGCGCCAGGGCTGAGGAGGGGCGCCTCTTCCTCCTCGAGCTGCCTGCCGCGGACCCCGAAGAGAAGAAGGCCAAGGCCAAGGACGTGAAGCGCAAGGGGGCTGCCGTGCTCGCGGCCGAGCCAGACACCAAGCGGGGCAGAGATCAGCCCGAATCCTCCAAAGGAAGCCGGTACTGCGTGTACCACGACCTCCACACCCATAACACAAATGAATGCCAAGAGCTCCGGGCCGTGCGCGAAGGAAGGGTCGGCAGACGTCCCGACCGCAGCGACCGGGGATACGGCCGAGGAGGAGGAAGGAATGCAAGAAGCTGGGAAGACCGCGGCCCGCGCCAAGGGTGGCGCGACGAACCTCGCGAGGACCGCTGGCACGACCCGCCTCGCGAGGGAGGCTGGAGGGATCAGCCTCGCGAGGATCGCCCGCAAGGGAACGCAGGCCTCCCTCTGCTGCTGCCGCAGCCAAGGAGAAACGAGGACCGTCATCAGGACGAGGAGGCTGGGGCTTCCAGGAACCGTGTGCAATCGCCTACATCCTGGGCGGAGCTCAAGCCCCAGCCTCTCAGCGCATTTTCAAGAAGTTCGCCCGCGAAGTGAATGCAGTCCTCCCCAAGCTCGAGGCCACGCGCCCACTCAGGTGGTCGGCGTGCGCCATCACGTTCAGCTCAACGGATCAGCTCAAGTGCACGGCCACAGCAGGAGTCCTCCCGATGATTTGTTCCCCAATCATCAGCAACGTGCTTGTCAACGTCCTGTCCGTGGAAACATTTAACAATCTTCAGGTGCCTTACAGTCAGCTTCAGCCAACCAAGCCCTTCTCCGAAGTCACCGACGGCTCCACGGTCCCGATAGGGCAGGTCCGCCTTCCTGTCACCTTCGGGGCTCGCGACAACTACCGCACCGAGCTCATCGATTTCGACGTCGCCCACATTCACCCGCCGTACAATGCCATCCTCGGGTACCCGGCGCTGGCCAAGTTCATGGCCGCAACCCACCACGGATACAACGTCCTCAAGATGCCAGGAAGCGGCGGGGTCATCACGGTGCCCTGCGAAGAGAGAGACGCAGTGTGCTCCCTGGAGTGAGCCTTTCAGGCCGCATCACTGGAAGACCCAGACCGCGGAGGCAGGAGGCTTCCCGAGGCCGCCCCCAAGAAGAAGAAGACATCGACCGGCTCGGCCCCTCAGGAGGCAGGCCCCTCAGGGCCTGCGCCTGGCCAGGAGGAGCCTCCTTCCATCGCATAGGGAAGCGCGCCCGGCGCCCTCCTCAGGCAGGGCTCGGGGGCTCTCCCCTGGAGGGCCGCCGACCTCGCCAAGGTCACGAGGGAGGCGCTTGGGCACCACATGGAGGCGTGCTTCGGAGCCCGTTTCCCTCAAGAAGGGGCAAGGCAAGGAGGGCCAAACCCTCAGGAGTTCGTCAGCAAGGCCATTCAGGAGTTACAGGAGTCAAGGGTCATGAGAGGCAGCCGCCGCCTACCCGCTGTGGCCACCCATCCAGGCGAGGATGGTGGGCTGCGTGTCTGCATCGACATACCAGGGCTCAACCGAGCCGCGTCTCAAGAGCGCCTCTGGCCCTCGCGAGTGTGATGTTGCGAGGGTCCGCCCCACAGCTACATGCGCATGTCTTATAGCCTGCTGAACGCGGCTGCTGCGCACCAGCGTCTCATGAGGGCCATCTTGGAGGCTCAAGAGGTCAGGCGTGCCGCAGCCCTGGCGGAGATGGAGATGGCCCGCGAGGAGCCGTCGGCGCCTCCGGAGCCTCCCGAGGCCCCTGGGCCTGGGGGCTCGTGAGGATCGGCTCCCGCAGCCCACTGAGTCTGCTACACCAACACCCCTTCGTCCCCAACATCATCAGGTGACATCTTTTAAGTTTCGTTTTTTGGCTGGGACTGCCTTCAGGGCCGCATTATTCCCAGGCCGCGTGGGTCCGTCCATGTGGCATGTATCCCTTTTATCTCATGTCCTTAGCTTATCTTATTGGGGGCGCCCCTCGGGCTGCATCATCCCCAAGCCGCTCGGGCCTGTCCCAGCGGCATGTATCCTTCTTGCATTTATTTTAGGACTATGCTTTTGATCCACCATGCTTGTTATTTGGCGCCTTTTTCTCCTGGGTGTCGGAATCTTGCACGTTAAAGGGGGGGTGCCTGAGCATCACGACTCAGTGCTCCTACCGGCTCTTCGGCCCTCACCCTCTGGTCTTGTCCATGGCATCGCGACCTGGCATGCCAGCGACGGCTGAGACCAGCCCGAGAGCCGGGACCCGAGGACGTAGAGTTTCGTTATCTAACCCAGCTTGCGCGTTAAAGGGGGGTGCCTGAGCATCACGACTCAGGGCTCCTACCGGCTCTCCAGCCCTCACCCTCTGGTCTTGTCCATGGCATAGCGACCTGGCATGCCAGCGACGGCTAAGACCAGCCCGAGAGCCGGGACCCGAGGACGTAGAGTTTCGTCATCTAACCCAGCTTGCGCGTTAAAGGGGGGGTGCCTGAGCATCACGACTCAGGGCTCCTACTGGCTCTCCGGCCCTCACCCTCTAGTCTTGTCCATGGCATTGTGACCTGGCGTGACAGGGACGGCTGAGACCAGCCCGAGAGCCAGGACACGAAGACGTAGAGCACCGGCATCTGGCCAAATTTGCAGGAACACAATCCAAGATAAGGCCCAGAGCCAGGCGCAACCCGCCTTGAGGTAGGGCCCCGTGAGTTCCGCGCTGGCTCACGGGTGCCCAGATACACCTCGTCAAGCCCTACCGTGCCGACCACGTGTCAGGGTGGGGCTGTATACGCCCCGGGGGCTCCTCCCGGAGGGGAGCCCCCTCCCACGTACCAGTGGAAGTACCATGCTTCGCGCTGGCTGACGACACTGCTGAGGAGTGGCTATGCCCGTACGCATACAGAAGTGCTATGCTCCACGCTGGTGACAAACAACTGAGGGTGGCCTCCGGGCCGCATCAACCTCAGGGAGCCCGGAACTCAGTGTCTGGCCTTGTCGCAACGCCTCCCCTCGGGAGTGCCGCGCGAAGGGGCTGGGCACGGGGGCTGCGCCTGGGTCTCGCCCAGACGCACCCCACCTGGCTAGGCCCCCCGGGCCTGGTTCGTCGCACGTCCCTCCCGAGCGGAGCCAAGGTACCAAGGCTGTTTGAGCGTTAAGGGGGACTCCTGAGCATCGCGACTCAGGAGCCTAACTGGTCACGTAGCCCCTCACTCCTTAATTCTGAAAGGCTAACGGCGGTTGAGGTATGCGCGGGGCCGGGCCCTGCAGACGTAGAACGGCAGATCCACCCACACCTCACCTCCCTACTTGTTGTTCGAGCGCCAAGGGGGATTCCTGAGCATCGCGACTCAGGAGCCTAACTTGTCACGTAGCCCCTCACTCCTTGGTACCGTCCTAGTTTCCGGTCGGGGCCAACGGCGGCTGAGGTATGCGCGGGGCCGGGCTCTGCCGGCGTAGAACATAAGCAAGCAGGAAGGAATAATGCAAATTTCAGGGAATTTGAAAGAAAATATTACAGTCCATGCTGTTATCACAGCATCAAACATAAGTTTTAACGCCTCCCCGAGGCATGGTACATGCGCAGGAATTAAAAACAGGACGGGAGCCACGACGGAGTCACTTGCCAGCGGGGGAGCCGCGTGGAGTAGGTTCGCCTTGTGGAGCGGCAGGGCTAGCAGCGCTCCGCTTCGGCCTGGTACTGAAGGCCCGGAACTTCCCCAGCAGAGCCTCCGCGCGACCCTTCACGGCCTCAGCAGCGGCAGCGGCACGCTCGCCGCTCACTGGCTCCAGCAGGCTGTCAAGGTCAATGTTGGGGTCGCGAAGATAGATGGGGGTGAATACCCGTGTCAGCGCTTCAGAAGACAAGACGCATGCCTCGGCCTCGGCCGTAGGGCCAAGGCCAAGGGTGACGTCGTTAAGGGTGCGAACCAAGAAGGGAAGCAGCTTGGCGGGGCCATCCTCCTCGCCGTCCAGCGGGATCTCAAGGCCGCTCTCATAAAGCGTCTTCAGTGAAGTGTGAGCCTTCTCTTCCATATCCATGAAGGCCACGCCATCCTCGGCGAGAACCCGGGCCTTGCCGTCCAGCTCAACCCTCCTCGCCTCCAGCTCTTGCTCCAGCACACCTAGGCGGCCACGGCGCCTCTTGAGCTTGGCCTCCAGGTCCTTGACGGCCGCCTCGCGAACCTTCATGCTTTCCTCCTGCTCTTGGCGAAGGCGGGCCCCCTCGGCAAGCTGGTCCTACAGGCCCTTCACCTCGCTCTCCAGCGTCTCACAGCGACCTTGGACGCTAGCTGCCTCCCCCAGGGCAGCATCGCGGGCGACCTTCGCCTCATGGACGGCCTGTTTCTCCTCGTCGCAAGCCGTAGAGGCTTGGACCAGCGCCGCCCGTATCGAAGCATCGGAGCGAATCCAGCCTGAAGCCAGCTCCAAGCGCCCGGCCACCAGACGGGGGTCGGCGCCTAGAAGATCCTGCCGCAGACGGTCCAGTCCGGCAATGGCGCGATCCAGAAGAGTATTCGGAGAAGCAGCAGCCGGTGGAGAAGGAGGAGAAGACGGCTGTGTGACCACTACGCCTTGAGGCAGAACCAGCGACGCCACGGCAACAATGGAGGCAGGGTCAAGCAAGGGCACCTCGGGAGTCGCCTGGGTCAAGGGGGCTGAGCTCGCCCCAGCGGGCTCAGCCTGGCCTCGCGAGGACGCCCGGGCAGGAGAGTCTTGCGCGTCACGGTCACCTTCTTTCTCGGGCAGAGGCACTGCCACGGATGGGACCTCAGGAGCTCCCTTCGGCTTCTTCGCCGCGGGCGCCAGCCTGGCCGAAGGATATGGGCATCAGATCTCGTTGATAGAACAATAATCAAGACGGGAAGCATGCACTTATAGGTCATCGCTGGTGGACCCGAGCAACCTTCGGCCGAACTTAAAGCCCTAGAGCCGGCTGCAAGGGTCGGCCTCAAGGGGCTCGGAAGCAGGAGGCGCGCCTGTAGATCGCTCCGGGGCCGGGGCAGACCCGCGGGGGACCAGCCCAGTCCGGTCCTTCTTCGGGATCGGAGGCAGGCTCCCGCCGCCCTGCTCACCCTCATCCTCGTCGTCGTCGCTTTGGGGAAGGCAGAGAGTGCGGGACCTGCGCTGAAGGGGAGGAGCTCTTGACTCCGCCTCCGAGTCAACCCCCTCTTCATGCTCCCCTTCTTCCTCCTCTTCGCTGGAGTCGTCGGAGGACACGTCCACTAGGTCCTCCGGAGCCTCCACGGGCATGGGCCCGTCCCCGTTGAAGACAGGCATGGACCCCACTGCCTGCTCCCAATCCTCACGAAGGAACAGGGGCGTAGGAGCGCCCTCCAGCCTCGCCACGTCGCCCCCAACCAAGGACTGGAGGACCGCAGCCAGATCCTCGTCAGCCAAGACCACGGGGCTCGAGTGAGGCCTCCACATCGGAAGCGAGTACTGACGGAGTGGAGCCAGTTCATGCTCCAGGAACTCCATCAGCAGTGACGCACCGGTCAGCTTCGCCGCCACCATGCTGGCCGGCCTCAGATCTGCGTCCATCTTCTCCAACACCAGCTTCGCGCAGGGATCCAGAAGCTCCACTCGGGACCAGTCGTCGGAGCGTGCGGGGTGCTCCATGGGCAGGGTCAGCTGAGGATGGATACGCCCAGCATCCACCAAGACCCACTTGCTCCTGAAGCCCTCAATCCTCTTCCCAGGGTTTGAAATGGCGATGGCACCGCCGTATGCAATGAAGCTCGCGCACGCGGAGGCGGAACCACGGGAGGTTCGGAGGGAGAAGTAGTGGCGTAGCAAGGCCACCGAGGGCTTCACCCCTACGTGAGTCTCACAATAGTAGGCAAAGATTACTAGGAGAAGGACGGAGTTGGAATGGAGGTGAAGAGCTTGAATATTGTAGTGGCGGAGGACAGAGAGGAAGAACTCGGAAAAGGGAGGCGCCAGACCGGCGATGATGGCGCTCACGAAGAGTGGATAGAAGGTGCTCCCTCGACCTTCAGGGATGGCAGAGCCGGCCTTGAACGCCTCTGTCCCATCGATGCCCTGCGCCTCCGCCATCCGGCGCACCAGATCAAGGCTCGCCCCTGACACGTTTGGCGGGTCCAAGGCAGGCGCGTACCAGGCTCTGGCCGGGGCTTGGTGAGGCGCCATGACAGGCTAGGGCACGCAGGCGGAGTAGATATGAAGATTTTGGAAGCAGGGAGGAGAGGTGCAAGAAAGGGGATCTGAGCAGCAACTGGAGGAAATAAAGGAGGCCAGGGAGATGTAGAGCCGCTCTTTTATCAACTCACACGGTTGCAGAGGCGCCCATGTCCAATCAATCGCCACGCGGCGCCCAAGGCCACAGGCTATTAGGGCCCACGATGCTTCCCACTTGCCCTTTCACATCTCTGCTCGGCCAAGTTCGGGCGCGCCGTGGGCCCGGGGGCTACTATCGGCGTTCTGGGAACGGGGGTCCCCAGACTTGCCTGCCTGTGGCCTGCGGCATGGCTCAAAGGAGGCCCAGCACAGCCCATCTTCATCAGTGCAAGCTCAAGACCCTTGCGAGGGGCCAAGCCTCCCGGCGCGGACGACAAGGAGCTTCCTCAGGCACAGCCTCGTCAGGCTATCTTAGGAGGAGGCGGAGAGTTCAAGGCAGGGTACCTCGCGAGGTGCCCATGACGCAAGCCATGACGACCAAGGGCGGTAGTCGGGTGTCAGCCCGCGCAGTGTCCTCCTTTCCTCTTTGGTGCAAAGGGAGCAAGCGCAGGCAAGAGCATCAAGGAAAGGTGTCCATTTCGGTGCAACAAGAACAAGACCAGCCCAACGGCTGGAAGGAAGTCATTGTGGAGCCCAAGCCGGCGTCATCACCGGAGCCTTTGACAGGCGAGGACCAACTTTAGTCAGGATAAGTGTACCCGCTGTTCCCCTTCAAAATGGCCAATTGTTGGCACCCTTCCCGCTCAGTATTTGGGGAGAGGCCCAGGGCCTTTGCCTATAAATAGGACTAGCCACCTCCAGGGTAGAGGCATCTGGATCCTCATCAAGAAACCTGTAGATAGAGCGACTGAACCCCTCCTAGCAGTTCATCGCGCCAGCCAAGAACAGACCCTCGCGAGGTTGTTCTGCTTTGTATTGTTCATCATCAAGCCCAAGAGGCAATCCACCACACCACACACTGGAGTAGGGTATTACACCACAATGGTGGCTTGAACTAGTATAAATCCTGTGTCTCTTGTGATGTTTAATCTGGTAGTTTAGGTCCTAGCGATTCTGTGAGGAGCGAGTCAGTAGGAGGTTGAATCTCCGTGCGCACCCCAGTGTTCGAACCTCAAGGGTCTGCCGGAACCCGAAATCCGACAGCAAGCATAGATGTAGTGAATCAATCATTTAATTGTGAGTTTATTAGGACAAGTATGTAGAATTGTAACTGTTGTAAGAGACTTTCCAAAATATGAATGAAGAAGTTTGTCTAGCACTTATTGTTTGCAACTAATCGACGTGAATAATTGGATATTATATCGAATTAGTAAAAAAGACAAGTAAAATTGTCAACAAACCTGGCTTGCGGTAGTAATCTGGGTCAATGTCACTATGACCAACAATCGAAAATGACTAGTTTCTGTTCCGAGGGCCGGAATTCTGAAAACCCTGTGAACTTTAGAGGTACTAAAGATTACCGAAATACATCTAAACCATTAAGTGTAGGTATCACTGAGCACACAACAAACCCTAATGAAAATCCTGCCTAATGAGTAATGAATCAATTAGAAAATGGGTGATGAGGAGTGGCTGCTGAGTGTTGAGGACGTATCTCAGGATAAATCGGGTTGGCTTGGTGGGTGCTGCACGACTGAGCCATGAACGGACAGCGAAGGTAGGCACGGCGGCGCGCTCGGGCAGCGGTGACGCTGTTGGGCGAGCGGCTCCCGGCCTCTTGTTAGTCCGGCGTGTCCTCCTAGAGTCATGCCGTCCGAGGACGGCAAGTCGCCGACGAGGCAGGCGGCTGGGGGGAGTAGAGATCGGAAGCGCGCAGCAGAACAGAAGGGAATCGGGGCCTGGGACGACCCAAAATCCCAGGGTGGGCTGGCCCACCGTGGGCACCCTGTAGAGATACACACCCGAGCGGCGAACATGCATTTTTGAAACTAATTTAGGAATATTTAGCTGACTAAATAAACAACTCTGTTTTAATAATATCAGATTCGTATTTGAACATCTAAGCTTGTTTAGCTTGATGCGTGGAGCAGTGTTATTATGACACGAAGCACATATTCTGATCGTGTAGTGATCATAAAAGGGGGAAACTCTAGGCATATTTTTTTAGCAAAAGAGGGTTTTCCCTCCGATTTCTATTAAAGAAACCACCACGGAACCAACATGATCAATTAAACCCTAAGCATGATCAATTAAACCGTATTATGGCTGTGCCATGGCAGATTTGAAGTTGCAAACTGGAGAAACGATATTTAGCATCCATTGTTTGCTTCGAACTAAGAACTAAATTCCAAGAGTTAAAAAGAAAGTAGAGTAACCAAGTTAAGATCTATTTTCTGGTTGAGATCAAAAAGTTGAGGAGATATGGAGAACCACCTCTCTTGCGGCGCCGTGTAGGCATCGGGGTGTGATGGCTGTCGGTGGCGTTGAAGCAGATCTGCGACGGTAGACGGGTGCATCGGGGGATAAGTCCCATTGTGGTGGAAGAGAAGGTCGTGTGAGCAGCCCCAGCAAAGAGGACGACGACACCGATGAAGCAAGAGGACGCAATGCAAGGCTATTGGTCCATCGCCGTGGATGAGAAATGTCCATCTCTAGCAGTGGACAACGCGGTCTTGGTAAGCGCTCTGGCATGGTGGAGGACGGTGGCGATGGATGTGGTGGAGGACGGCGGCGATGGATGGGGTGGCGGACGGAGGCTGGTGTGGGGATGGGGTGTTCTAGCATGGACGGTGTATGAATGGGAAAATGGAGGGAGAGGTACGGGGAACCATGTTTTTGGGACGCGCCTGTCTGAAATATGGGAAAGTTACGAACTTAGCCCCCGTTTAAAATTTGGACGTCTCGTCGGTTGGGGATAGGACGGTAATCTCGCATCTCGCCAATATTTGCCCACAGCGATTTCAGGCGAGGAGAGGGTGGTTGGCGCCCACGGTGTATGAACGGGGCTGACAGGTAGGGCGGTTGTGTCACGTCTGAGTGAAGTTACAAATCTGCCCCTATTGAAAATATTTGCCTACATCGATTTCGGCCGAGTAGAGTTTGTTTTGCCGCCAACCGTGTATGAATGGGGAATGGAGGGAGAAATAGAGGTCTTTCGGACGAGCTTGAATCAAATGTGTTTTGCCGCCCATGTTTGACGCCCACCGTGTTGGAATGGGCTCAGAGGCGGTCGTGTCACGTCTAATTGAAGTTACTAACCTACCCCTATTTAGAGCAGTGGAAATCGGGCCGATGGATTGTCCGTGTAATGGGCAGATAGTAATTTCCATCTCCCAAACACTTGGCTTCGGGCAACCGACGTGGGAGTGGACATTTTGCAGCTTCTTTCGAATTTTGGGACAATAAGCATCCATGTTTACCCTGGCAACTAAATTTGAATCCATTTTGTATTCCTATATGAGTCTTTATCAATCGTTCTATGTGTTTTTATATATCTTCAAAAGGACGACAAAGATGTAAGTATCCAGTTTAAGGTGAATTCGAATATTTGGAACACTTCATGTCCAACTCAAATGTCACACGCAGCATAATGTGTAATCCCATTTAGATATGTACACAAGCGATGTATCAATATTCAAATACCAAGTCAATCAACCAAGAATGTACAGAACTAACAGACATATAAACACTTATAGAGTATATGGATCAATAATATCAACTAACATACATAAGCCAGGCCGCTGTACTTTTTTTTGGCTACAACAGCATCTTTTTTTTAGCCAGCATCTTGGCCCTTTCCGATGCGTGCCACTTATGGTCCATCTATACTACTAGTATTGCTGAATGCACATTCAGCTCGATTGGCATATTTGTAGGTCTGGCACAGCAATCCAAATGAAATGTCTCCGAGTCATATCAATTAATACAGACTTGTGCTCAAATAAAATTACAAACCAAAAAGCAAAAAAACAATTATTACATGATCTCTAAAACAAATGGTTTGATTGATTACATGAACAGACAACACAAAGGTTATTCAACTATGGAAAGAACGTTTCACCTATGATTTACCAAGTAGGAATTTAATTTCCTTTTTTCCTTCAGGACCTTAACAATCCGGTCAGTCTCAGCTTGCTTCGTTTTGAAACCCACCAAATATTTAATGGTTGTCTTGAGTACTGCTTGTGATTATGTTGTTTGCTTCCTCAACATGTCAACTTCATCTCTAAGTGCAGAAGCAAAATCTCTTTCTACCACTAGTTTAGCCTCTAGAGCATCAACAGTTGGCAATTCATAATGCACGATTGGGCCGGTGCCACTGCTGTGGGCTGAAGCAACGTCCATGGGGACCTCGCTCTTTGATCTTGGGCTAACCTGTTTTGCCATTAAAGTTCCGATTGGATTCAGAAAAGTTGAAGTTAGCAAAACATCTCTGGGAGTTATAATAGCAAACCTGTTAAACAAACAAGGAATTAAAGAGTTTCAATTGGATGCTGAAGAGTACTCCCTCCGTCCCATAATGTAAGACGTTTTTTAACACTATGCTAGTGTCAAAAAACGTCCTATATTATGGGATGGGGGGAGTAGTTATTAACATCATTGTAACCCGCTGTTGCAGCAGCAAAGAAGTTAAACAAACATGTAGATATTTAAGTTAAGGCAAATAGGTAATTCTTAACAGTAAGTATCAAACACATAGATAGACACAGTCTACAATATGATTAATAGGCTGTGCCATTATGTAATCAGTAGCAAACTAAATTAAGCCAAGCAACTGAACAATTTTGCAATAAGTGGCTAACTAAAATTCCGAGAAGCAGGTAACTGAACTTACGCTAGTTCTTTGTACACGGACACTGCAACTTCTTTTTCGCTTACAAGGTTGTACAAAGGAGTCCATGGAATCAATTGCTTGGATATGCAGTCCCAATACTTCTTTCTTCCCACACTGCATGGGTAAGT
Source organism: Triticum timopheevii (assembly GCA_963921465.1). Taxonomy (NCBI): domain Eukaryota; kingdom Viridiplantae; phylum Streptophyta; class Magnoliopsida; order Poales; family Poaceae; genus Triticum; species Triticum timopheevii. Next base: position 379,886,444 of record OY997272.1, on the reverse strand, counting down.
CGAATGGTTAATCTGGTAAGATGGTTCGTCCTTGATATGTTATATGAGGACGTGTAGTCAAACTAGTTGTAGCCAAACACATCACACTGGCTTTTACTGTATATTTCATGCGATTACTTTTGGCATATCGAGATCTAAGCAATCTACAATAGGATGAGAAGACTGGCATCCTTCACATTATTGGCGAACTCAGTTCATAGAAACAAGCAATTCAACCATTCTGTGGGTAAATCAAAAGTGCCACTAGAATATTTTTCACTATCCAATCATACACGTAAAAAGGGGCGATGCCACCATAGGGGCTGGTATGGGCGGCCGCCTCAGGTGGCTAGAAAGTGTGCACCTAGTTTGAGTCGTCCAGGTTGGCCCATGCTAGTTTTGTTCATCCCAACGCACGAGCAGGCAATGTAAAAAATGAAGAAAATTGTTTCAATTTGGATGGGCCAATAACATAAGTGCAAGGCAGGCCCTATAGCAGGCTCGCGGCCCAAACGAGCGCCTCCCATATCGATCGACAGCAGGAAAAATCCCAATTCATTCGCTCCAGCCTCCAGTCTGGTTCGCTCCTAACCTAGCCGCTGCTGGACAGACGACATATCACTTCCTTGCGCCCTCGTTGGAGGGCGGTTGCCGAGCTTCAAGCGAACGGAAGGACAAGAAGATGAAGATCCAACCCTGGGTGTAGCCTGCGTGGGAGGCAGCGGCGGCAGCACGGGCATGGCATCGAGCTTGCGCAAACGGACAATCGCAGCTTGCAAGAGTAGCATGTGCAACGAGCAGGTACATCACATCCCTGATTATATCTAATTCAACTCTTCAATTTCTGGCCAATAGTTAAACCTGACGGTGTTGTAAAACTGCTTGTATGTAGGGAATCTATGAGAAAATGAAACCAATTTCTACTTATTTTATAACTCCCCCAATCAATACTGAACTGACTGAATCTGATGTATCTAATCAAGTTTCCGGTGCAAACATACAAGCTCATGTTGTTCTTGAGCCTGAAGTGTCTAATGAACAGACTTCTAATGAAGGATTTGATGCAAACATTTTACAAGCTCCTGGTGATGAACATATAGTGTCTAATGAGGGATCTAATGCAAGAATTTTGCAAGCTCATTGAAGGATTTAGTGTCTAATGATGATCTACTATGTTGAGAGAGACAGAGATTTGCAGGCATTGATGACAAGCAAATTATAGTGCATTTTCATAGCTTGAGGAAACGTCGAGGCCATCTACCAGAAAGTCCCCATATCATGACAACATAGCATACTTTTCTAATCTGTTGTTTGAAACTATTGGCATACTTGTGCAGGGTAGATATATTGATATGCAGTTTGCGCACTGGTTATACGTGCAATTACACTTTGATATTTTCAGCCAGAGAACGAATAATTCAAGCAGGTACATACCATGTTTGTAGTCCTTGTACACCATGTTGAATTTTATGTTTTTTGATGCTTGCATCATTTAGTGTTTATAATCTGAACTACTTTGGATCATTAGCTGGTTTTCAAAGTGCATGTAGCTCCACATTTCTCAAGTTATTTTGATTTCCGGAGTGCAAGTGCCTTCATATTTTATAAGTTAAATGTTCGCCCCTGGTAACTTGAATTCATGGATCAGCCACTGCACACAAATCATACACAAATGCCAGTACAAATTAAATGAAATGCAGGGACTTACTCTAGCTCGTTGTACAGGCTCACTGCAGCTCTGCTTGCGCTTGGGATGTTCCATGTACAAGTCCATGTTACCACTTTCTTGGATGTGCAGGCCTTGTGCTCCTTGCACCCCCCTCTGCATTTTTTGACACGGCGAATGTTTGATCAAATAAGAGGAATCGACCTTGATGTTGTACCGGAGGACAGATACGTACAAGGTTATACGGGTGTGCAGGATGTGTACCAGATCCCGTAGCCCCGTCATGCTTCGCTAAAAAATGTATTTGCTTGTTTTAGATGATATCTCCAGAAGAAATAAGAGTTAAAGTCAGAGTTGGATAGGCGTGTAAGCTAAGAGAGCAGTGAAAGGATATATAAACATCGTCGGAACAGTGCACAAGGGAGTGATGTGTGGATACCTAGTTCGGGCCGGCGTTTGGGCATGCTCGCCTTGATAGAGTGCGGGTCACTTCAGAGCCGTTGAGGGTGATGCACTGGCGTTGGCTGGCCACGCACGGATGCAGATCTTGAGTGGCAGCGGAGCACTATGATGCGGTGGACGAGACCATTGGTGAAGCCCCAACGACCTCGGGGGGCGGAGGTGCGATGATGTGCTCGGTGTAGTAGCCCCGGTGAGCTGGGAGACGGTGTCGATGAAGCGCACCTGATGCGGTGGAACTCGGTGTCTGTGAGGCACGTCGGTTTCGGTGGCCGACGTTGTCGGTGTACCACCCAGTGCAGCGTACGAGGGCGTAGATGAGGTAGCTCCGGTGCGGTGGTGAAGCGCGACCGCCATCTTCATCGTCGTCGTCCGACACACAGGTGGGGAACGGTGGGGAAAGACACGAGACGAGGGGCAATTCGAGGGATGGCGGCGAATTAGGGATTTGATTAATCTGGGCGCGGAAGGGGACGGTGGAGAAGAGAGATTTTGCAGGGCTGGAATTGGGGCCGCCAGATATTTCAATTCGAAACGTGGAAGCGGGAACTTATATTGTCGTCGTCCTTTTATTTGGGGGGGAGGGGGTGGGTGGCTGGGTGCTACGCGTCCGTCCGACACACGCGACCACCCTGACAGGACTACGCTTCGGTGCCTTAAGGCACCTGCCTTTGTGTCCATGACATGTGGGCCCAAGAGGTGGCTAGCCCGCATGTCAGTCACACAAGGGCTGTTGCCTTTAAGGCACCAAAGCAGCGTCCACCCCGACACGACACTGGTCTGCCTGGTGCGCCTACATTTGAGAATGCAAACGAATCTTCTTTGATTTGCAAACAAATCTGTATGTATTACCATGCCCGTGTTTTCCTTGCAATAGTTAGTCATTCGAAACGAGACACTCCATCCGTTCACTTTTGTAAGTCGTTTTAGACAACTTAAAATGAACTGTTTTGCACATTGTCTGAAATGTCTTCAAGGTCTTATAAAAGTGAACAGGGGGAGTACTATAAATTAATTAATGAGGAGTTATTTGAAAAAAAATCAAAACGGTACCCACGCTAACGTGGATTAGAGTGTGTCATATAATTAGTTATTTGAATTAGAGTGTGTGTCACGTAGTTAGTTATTTGAATTAGAGTGTGTGTCACGTAGCGATCTCCAATTCTAACGGGGATTTCGCATTTCACTGTATCCACACTACTTTTTAATACAAAATCATATGTATATGATGAACACCATGGTAGTGAGAAAACTTTTGGATGGATTCAAACATATGACCTACAAAATAGCACAACAAATTGAGCCAATGTCAACTTTTCGAAACTTAGTATGGCACGAATTCGAAATAATTACCCGTATGCCTGGTCCTTGATTCAAATCTTACAATGTACACCGAATTGAAACATCGATATTAATTCTCGTACTATGTACATTCAAATGTTGTTTTCAGTCCCCCCCCCCCCGCACAAACGCTACATACTTCCTATATCGGTCAATCTTCCTCTCCTAACCACCTTAGCAAGCTATCGGTTTCCAACACATGTTCATTCTTTCTCTCCATGTTTCGCTCTCTAAGTCTCTCAACTACACAACCCCTTTTTCCACTCCTGTTACCAAATGTATTTACCTCACACACCCGCCATTGCACCTCATGCCGAGCTCTCTCTCCCCCCTCTCCCTCTCACCCTCTCGTGCTAAATACATGCATTGCCTATCTAGCCCCCCCAACCTCTCGTGCGCATGAATGCACGTTGTATATCTAGGTCACTCCCTCGAGACTGTCTCACTCTTTCTTCCGCATGGCGGGCCACACTCGCTCAATCTTGCTCTCTTTATCTGAGTCTCATTTAACCTCGTTTTCTTTCACACACAAATGATATTTCTCGCTGATCGGGCCTCGATCGACACACTCTATACTCTCTCATGCAGATTGTCTGTCTAGGTCAGTCCATCCAAGCCGCTGCCACTCTTTCGACCTCATGGTGGGCCATGCTCACTCAATCTCTCTCTCTCTCTCTCTCTCCGTGTGTATGTCTCGATTTACCTCACTCTTTCTCGGACAAAAATGATATATCACCATGTTTGAGCCCAATTCGACCTATTCACATTGTATACTCTCTCACGCACATCGTCTATCCAGGTCACTCTCTCCAACCCGTCTCACTCTTTCGATCGCACGGCGACCCTATGTGATCGGGTGACCTTGCTTCCTCCCACGCACAAAATATATCTACACGTCTATGACTGGATCATCTCTCAAGCTCTATCTTACATCCCTCACCCTTACCAAAAGCTCAATCGGACAATATCTCTCCTGAGCATATATATTTGTTCAATGAATGTCGGACCACACTTACTTTGTCTCTCTATCTATATGTCTCTGGATTGACCTCGCTTTCTCATATCGTATCTTCCACGCGTTGAAGCTACTACCTCTCCATCCCTCGCAAAGCCGGAGCTATTTATATTGCGAGGGGCACTCCAACCTTGGATTAATTTGTGTAGGCATTTATTCCGGTCGGTTTAGATTATATTTTCGTAGCATTCGGCCCACAACTACTCGAAACACCATTGCAACCAATGCAACTCCCCTAGGTGATTTCCCTCTGGCTCGGTCATTGCTCTCTCAGACATCCTTTCTCACCTTCAATGTCGCACCATCATGATGCGGCATGGCGTACATTTAGGTCAGGCTAGTTGGAGGTAGACGACAGGAGAATCGGAGAGTAAGAGAGAGGATTGTAGCGATACCGGGTAGTGCGGGCTTGATTTTAAACTGCGGCGCCAACGACATTAAAAGTGGGAGCAGTTGGGACAACAGTGGGCGCCAGAGCCTGGTCGAAGGGCTCGCCTCCCGGTGAGTCTGCACAGCGGTCTACTTGCACGCCTCCCTGACAGCCGGCGCAACGGTCTGCTCGCACGCCTCCCGGCGACTCACATGCTTCCTAGGACGGCACCTGCCGATGAGAAGCGGGGACTCGTGGCGACACGTAAATGCCCACGGTTTCAATAGTGAAAGCGTTCGCCTTAACATGACAGGTCTTTGTTCCAAAATACCTTGTCTCTTCATTTGTGCAACTAGTCATAAGCAGCTTGTCTTGAATTGAAGAAAAAACTTACGAAGTAATATTTGTGCCATATCACGTGACCATGCTCAGTTTCAAGAATTTATGCACACTTTTGGATTTTCTGAAATTTAAGACCCAGGATTCGAAACAATATCATAACTTGCATCATGCAATTAATTTTCAAGCCGTACATCTGTCCTGTTGTATTTCTTAAGAAAGGATTTGGTCAAACATTTTTCTTAGTTAAACCTCCTTTCTAGTTTATAGGGCTCAATTCAAAAATCTCACCAACCAAGGTAGATGGTGAGTGGTGGAACAATTGTTGTAGTTTGCAAAACCACTCAATTAATGCGCCTGTTTTCCTCAAAAGTTGTGTTTACGAATGCATTAATTGCAATGCATGCATGCATAAAGTACATGCATTGGTCAAATTTTCCGGGCATGTAATGATTTATTGCACCTTGAAATCTGAACATGTGATGGGGAACAACCAAATTGAGACTTATAAAATGGGAAAACTAAAATTTTGAGATAAGCCCTATAAACTGGAAAGGAGGGAGTAAAAGGATAAGCCCTCCGTACTAGTGCATTGCCTGATATATTAACTCAATTACTAGGCACGAACAAACGGGCTCAATTCTGTGCTCATCCTAGTGTAATAGTAGTAGTAGTACTAGGCAATGCAGTTGACGGGTGACATTGACGAGCGGTGACCGAGGGAATTGAACTGTTCTCGGCACGGTAGGTAACATTGTCTAGTTACTAAAGCATCCCTCCGTTGTTCATCGGTAGTCATTATGGACCGGGGACATGAGGGGTATTTCCTAGGGCTGGAATTCTGGCCGCCAGATATTTCGACTTGAAACGCTAAGGCTCGACTGGTTCGGGTTGCCGAATGTGCGTACCACGCACTCCACCGAAGGACACGAGCCCGTTTTTTTAGGATCAAAACGAGCCAAGGTCTGGCTGGTACGCCGTTGGGTCCTACCATTTGATAATACGAAAGGAACCTTTTAAATTGCCGAACGAATCTATGTGTATTACAATACCCATATTTTTCTTGCAAATACTAATCTCAACGTGGTAATTGATTTATGACGAGTCGTTGAATTAGAGTGAATTTTTGATATAGTGATCTCAACGTGGATTTCACACTTCATGGTATCCCTAGTAAGTTTTCCAATGCAAATTCAAATTTAAAAGATGAACAATATGGAGGTGAGAAAACTCTGTATGTATCAAGCATATGACCACACACACACACACACACACACACAGACACACACGCACGAACACAACAACAATCCAATAAGTATAGTGCATCTATTTTTCCAACCCATGCATGTATGACACGAGTTCAAAAATACTCCTTCTATTCCTAAATATTAGTATTTTAGAGAGTTCAACAAGTGAATACATACGGAGCAAAATGAGTGAATCTAGAATCTAAAATATGTCTATATACATCCGTATGTGCCAGTCCATTTGAAGCCTGTAAAAAGACTAATATTTAGGAACGAAGGGAGTAAAATGTAAGACATCCATGGTCCTCAGTTCAATATTTAAAATGAACATGAAACTGAAACATTAATATTAAGTCTATTACAATAGTACATGCAAATGTTGTGTTTAGGCGGAGCTATGATTGTCGGGGGTCAACCCCTCGACCTTAGATAAAATTGTGGAGCTCTGTTTAGGGTTGTTTAGAGTATATTTGTCCCCACCCTCCCAACCACCGATTGGTTGTGCACCCTCCACCCCTCCTCCCCAGGAGAATATCATGTGCCCCCTTACCTTACATGCTATATGCCGATACGAGTTGCTTGGAGCTTGTAGATCTGAGATATAGCAGCTCACATGATATGTCTTAATTTTTTTGCAGGAAACCTTGATGAGTTTGAGAATTGCACACAATTTGTACAAAAACTACTTAGATGCCCTTTGATCCCATATCCATCGACCTCGAAGCTCGTATCACCATAGCATCTAAGATGAAGGACGACATCATAGTCTCCTGTATGTAAGAATATCATGTGCCACCACACCTTAGATGCTTTGGTGATACAAGCTCTTCGGAGGCGTTGGATTTGTGACCCAACACCTCCTCGGTGGTTCGAATTGTTTTTTGCAGAAAAGCCCCAAAAGAGTTTGGCCACTGCTTACAAGCACAAAGACTGCTCAGATGCCATTGGATCTCAGATCAAATGACCTCCAAGCTCGTATCACTGTAGCATCCAAGCTGCGATAGCACCTTATGTTTTCTCGCACGGGAGAGTATCAGGTGCTCCCGCACCATAGATTCTATGGTGATACGAGTTCACTGAGATCTAACGGCCCATGGTAGGAGGTTTGAATGTTTTTGCAATATACGGCTGATAGAGTTTGGGAAATGCGCAGAAAGCACAAGTACTATGCATGTGCCATCTGGTCACTGATCATACGACCTAGATGCTCATATCAGCGTAGCGGGTAATTAAGCTACGGGGAGCACCTAATATTAGCACCGGGGAGCCGTTGGATCGAAGATGCAGTGGCACACACGAGGCCTGAATTTTTTATTTGCAAAAAAAACTTTGGAGAGTTTGGAAATTACGCATAATTACAAAGACTATTCCCAAGCCATTGGATCTCACTTCCAACGGTGTAAAAACTCGTATCACCATAGTATCTAAGCTACGGGGTGGACCCCCGCTGTCATTTATGTTCGTAAACTTGCAAAATATGTGTAACTCGTGCTGTTACTTGTCTAACTGCGCAAAGTGTTTGTTCAAAAAACCATCCTACACTGAAATATCGGAACAACACACGGGGGTCCCACTTGTCATTAATCAAATTTGGACCTAAAACTAACAAATCTAAAAGACGAGATTCGAACTGGCAACCGGGACTACAAAGCGTAAGTCGATAGCCTGAAAAAACGAATGGCTGTTGGCATTGTCCCATAACTTGATTTTATACAGTACTTGCATTGAGTATAGTAGAGGGAGTGCCTCGTCAACACGTGCATGACCATTGTCTCACTTACGGGTGGGTCCCAGGTCTGCAATCTCAATCTCTCTTCTCTCCATCGTCTAACCTTTGCACGGGCACACACGAAGAGTGACGCTAGCTTGCCATGGTGTTATTACAACTAAAAAAGCTTGGAAAATAGAAGAATCGCCTAGAACAAGAGACGTTGCAGCTGGTCGAGACGGAGCTAACCGTGCCACGTTTGCATGATGAAGCCGTGTGGCTAGTGGGGTGTTTTTGACCGACTGGCTGGGTCGCGAGGTCGGACCATAGGTACTACGTCTGATATAGTATATTTTTACACGCACATTTTTCCTCCATGCCGAGACGTGGCACACCCTACCATGCGGTTTCGGGGTCCTCCCGGGTGGTGCACGCATATATTATTCTTGACGTGGGATGCCCTAATGCGCGTTTTCTGGGTCCTCCTCGGTCGTAGCGCCGAAGCAAGTAAATGAGTCGTCAAATCATGAAAGACCACCTTTCCCGCCGAGTACATCAGTGAAGCACGGTGGCTAGCTAGTTGGGCTCGTTCGACCGATTAGCTAGGCCGCCGCCACATTTTTTTTCACCCCTTTTTTTATCTACTTGCCGGTGGTAAATTTAAATATCCACCGCGGCGTTGCTCTGGTGTTTGGGTGCGGCAGGATTTTTAATTTTTTGATTGACGGGAGCAGGCGCGACAGGATTTTTAATTTTTTGATTGACGGGAGCAGGCGCGGTAGCAATTAGTCATAAAAACCCACTGCTCCTTGATGTGAGAAGTCGTCGACTGGTGTTTTACCGTGGCGAAAACCAAAAGATTCCCCGCTCCCCAGCTAGCTCCCTCCGCCATCCCGTAGATTGCATTGCCTTTCAGCCATTTCGCCCCCTTTGCTTCCTCTCCCCTTTGCTTCTACCTGGTGCCATGGCGGCGCAGCAGATCACGGAGTCCGAGGTGAGGCGCCTCACACAAGAGCTCCTTGCCAAGGATGCGGAGCTCAGGGACAAGGATGTGGAACTCCGTGAGCTCAAGGAGGAGATGAGTGCCATGCTCCTCCGTTATGTGTGGGAGTTCCCGGAGCTTCAAAAGCGGTAGGCGTCCACCACAAAGATGCTCGAGGCGTCGGCGGCGTTGCTGCAAAAAGCAGGAGATATTCGTCAGGGGAGCCGGCTGGAGCGCGAGCGGGCCGATCGTGACGAGGTCCAGGATCGCCTCAGCCACTTGGTGAACCAAGTTGCCACGCACGTGTTGCGGCTGCGCGATGCCTACAGTTGTGCCAGCGTGACGATGCCGGCTGTCGGGCTAAACCCATTCGACCACCTGGTTGACTTCAATGAGCTGCGGCTTCCTGACCTGGTCTCCTTCTTCACCTATATCTCTGAGGAGCGGAGCCGTCTCCGGACGATGGTGGGGGCTGAGCTGGACAAGGAGGGGTTGCGTGCTTCCATCACCGTTGCCGGGGGAATCCTTTCAGGGCTCCGTCACCGGAATCTATTCGTGAAATTGGACGCCGTCTTTGACGAGCTGGCTCCCGTCGATCGGGAGCGGGCTCTACGTGTGGTTGCACCCTGCATCACCAACGTCGTACGCCTCGAGAAGCAGAGGGACTTCGGTGGTGTTTAGGCGCCCTCTGCATGGGCATTTCCATGTCTCGGCGCAACATGACCGTTGGATCAAACTTAGACAGTGCAGATCCGTCACTGTAGCACAAAGCGTGTGGGTGTGTTTGGTTGCATTCTCATCTCAATATAGTTGTTTCCTCTTCATGTATGTTTGTCAACCTACTAGTGTGGACTCATGCACCCTTCATGCACTCTGCCAAACACCCAAAAGTGGGTCGAGAAGGGAACTTTTGCTCCCATCCCATGCACCCTTCATACACCCTGTCTAACACTATAAGATGTGCTTCATATGGTTCATGTTTTGTGGAGTACTGTAGCACCGTACTCCCCGTGCGCTGTGGACCTAGTTCTGTTAACATTGATCTCACCGTTCATTCTCGACCGGACAGTCGGAAAAGCGGTACTATGTCACATATAGGAGTAGTTGACATGCGCACAACACTAGCAACAAGATTGTGTAGTACTGACGTATGAACCACTGCACATGCCTAGTAGTAGGAGCACTGTGTATGTTCAAGTGGCTTCCATGTTTCGCACTCCTCCGTCTTAAGAGTGGAAACGCTTGATGTAATCATTTTTTTCTTCAGAATGAAAAACAGTGGACACGCTCTACCATGTGGATCCTCCTCCAGCCATGCACTAAATTACTCACTTTCGTCGACGTGTGGGACAACCAGCACCTGGGTCCACCAGCCATGCACTAAATTACTCCGTAGTAGAGTGATGGTAGACTACCCTGATTGAACCGCCGCAGTAATGCCCAATGAGCCGTCAAATCACAAAGCCCCCTCCTTTCCAGCAGTAAGTTGGATGGACGAAGCAACCATCATTTCACTCTTCTCTCTCAGCTTCCTCTCTTGAAGAAAACCCCCACTCCCTCTGTATCTAGACAAATCTAAGACAAGAATTTTGGGATGGAGGGAGTACTTCATGAACATCAATGCCACCTTTTAAGAGGGTATATTTGCCTCAGTAACTTGTGTTATGGATATTGCTTGTAACCCCTCTTATCTCATGCCTTTGAAGACATGTTCTAGTGTCTTTGTTCACTCATTTCTGTGCGTATATGTAGTCATATCTGGAGTATAATATCGAAAATCATCTTATATTTCTGAACGGAGGTAGTAATGAAATATGGTTTCTGTTTGAATTAGAACCAGGTCCGCGATGGAGATGAAGTTCTCAAAGTCATGCCGTGTGAACTGGAAGACCTGATGATGAGTTCTACTGCTGAACTATCCAGCTGTTGTGTCCTTGTCGCCACGTGTCCTGAACTAGTGTTTTCCTGTAGCATTGTTGTCAGGCGTGTTCTCGAGGTTGTACTTGACCACAACAATTTCCTGGCTGTGCCTTCGATTACGAAGGGTGTGGTTCTTGTAAAGATTCCGAACAAATCTGATGCGGCCTGTCTTCATCATCATGTTTATGAGTGGAAAGACCACTCTGTTAGTTTCTCCAAGGTTGACAAGATGGTGATGGTGCATGTAGACATCTCACACGAAGTCAATGGCCTAGTCAGTTATGTGGGGTTCATCCCGTAGGTCGGTGGCAAGAAATAGTCTGCAGAGTTTAGTTAGTGCAACTTTGCTTGTCTGTAGTAAGTACTATTGTTCAGTACTTGATTTGTGTTTGTGAACCCTGTATTGTTTATTAGTACTGCCGCTTTTGGTGTGTGGTCAGTCCTGAGAACGGTCTATGTTAATGTCTGTCCACTCAATTTAGTCTGTACATTTTGAAGTATCCAGATCATATTTTTTGTGAGGACGGTTTATCAATTATGGTTACACTCCAATATTTGTATGCATTGTAGGATTTATCGCACCCACCAGGATTTCCAGTCCCATGGATGTTCGGTCCATACGATTTGTCACGACCTTCGGATTGTCCTGCTTGTGGGAGTAGGCAGGGCCCCTGCATGCCACGCGTAGTTGGACGATCAATCTTCTGTTTAGTACTTCAACATAGTGATTTCTTGGTAAGGGTTCACTCGTGTCACATGAAGTAAATATTATTGATTTACTGTCTAAATCTTACTGATTTAATGTCAGTTTTCTTTCTTTTCCTGCAATTTTACGATGCAGGTTTTGCCATGTGACCTTCATCACAGAATAAACCGTTTGGTTTGCTCTACGATGGCTATTTTTGCAGGTTTCACTTCTTATGTCGTGTCAGTAATGAAGGCACTGTCCATCACTTATTTTACTGGAAAAATTGGATCAGTATGTTGTCTGAGTACAAGCTGAATCCCTATGATGAACTGCAGTCTGGTTTAACAAAAACGCCACAATTAGTCCTTCTCACGTTTAAAAGAAATGAAGAAAAAAACTGGATCACTGTCACGGATCATAGCAGACTAGACATGATCGCCGTTGTCTCGCACAGATCAAGCACCGGCAGTTGCTCTAGCACTGACAGCGGCAGCATCTTAGTCTGATCCAGCTGAGGATTGGGCACCGACTGCGTCAGCGGATCAGTCTGATCTACCGGAGGATCGGGTATCGCCATCGGCAACAGCTCTACAAGGAGCACCATCTCCGGTAGTAGCAGCGGCTTCGGCACCTGCACCAACACTTGCACTTGCTTTTGGTCCGGCCCGTGCAGTTGCACCGGCAACATACTGGGCTGCATTTCTCGCACTTCATATACCAAAGTCCTTACAAAAACCGACATGTCCACCTTCTTGGTAAGCATTGGCCGCCCAAGTGCTTCATTCTTTTTTCTTTCCATGTTGTTTCACATGATTCACTGTGTTGATCTAACTGTTTGGGTATGTCTTCTTGTTTTCAAACAGAGAATTCCTAGAGTAACAAGGGAGTCGTTCAACAATCCGGGCGACCGCGGCCAAGTTTCTCTTACCATGCACAGCCTTGGTGTGAATGAACCTGCTCAATATACCGTAAGTACAAAGGATGGTCGCATGATGATTGCTGCTAAAGGATGGTGAAGGTTCAAATCTAAATCATATCTTGCGGTAGGGGATGATGTCAAAATCGAACTTTCTCGGCAAGGAGAGCTGGTCCAAATCAACTTTGAAATTCTTCAGTAGCAGCACGCAACTGCCGAACTGAACTATCCTCCAAGAGATTTTGATGTAATAATCTGGCATGGTGAAACAAGTGTCCTGTGTGTATAAGTAGTACGACAGTATTATTTATCACATGGTATATCGTTGATAGAATTACAACTCTGATTGCTGGTTAGGAACTGTCATTCGATTTCATTCCAACAGCTGCCGTGCTTTATTCAGTTTTGTGTATTCGCCTTGCGACAACATCTAAAACCAGCGCAGTACCGATCGCTTGCAATATGAAAAGCGCTGAGGTAGAACACATGGGCCCCCAAACATGCAGGGTCGGCCTGCGGCCCAAAGTCCAGAACCGTGAGCCTATCTGAGTATTATATTCTCAGCTGAACCCCCATAAAAAAAGATGAACCCCCATAATACCCGTGCGTTGCAGAGGGAGTATATTTCTTGGCAAGGTGAGCCTGTGATATAAAAGATTTGTATATTTGTTTACAGAGGGAGTATCTCTCTGTCAAAAAATATATTTATATGTAACTAGTTACTCCTGTCTTTCTACTTCCTTTCGCTGATATGTGGGGCAACCGGCAATGGGGTCCACATGCCATATGCACAAGTTAGAGTGCACAACTTCACGGTAGACACACCCCGGTCGTAGCACCGTAGTAATGCCCAATGAGCCGTCAAATCACAACCCCCCTTTCCAGCTTTAACAGTAAGCTAGACGGACAAAGCGGCAATATTTCACTGGGCCTGAATCCCCTTCTCCATCGTCTGCTTGTTCAGAGAAAACCCCCGCTTGGTGATTGCATAGGGTTTTCTCATGGAGAACCAGGTACGAATTCTTCATCCATCCCCGATAAATCCAAGTCCCTTGGTCGCAGGTAATCCTAGGATGGCAGCCGCCGCCGTTGATGCATTTTTCTTCGTACTGAATCTAGTGTGTTTCAGTTGAAGTGCCCAAAGTGCGAGTACCCTACAGAGTTCTGCGCCCACGGCGAGACGCCACACTTGTTCCTTCTCATCCTACCACAGCATTTTGAAACGCGCGTAGTATGTTCCTAGAATCCTCTTCTCTATCCGGGAGGGTGGGTTTTTTTTTAACATGTTGTGTTCTCATATTATTTTTCTTGCAGTGTATTATTTGCTCTGCCAGAACACATGTACTCAAGATGCTCGGCCTTGCCATAACTGAATACACTAGTTTAATGGTCACAGTGAAGACAATCCATGGATATTGCTTCCAAGTTGGGTTCATGAACCAAGAAGATCGCTGCTTTTTTTATGGCCGAACTTGGATAAACTTTCTCAAGTGTTACAGACTAAAAGTTGGCGCACGAATGTTGATGGAAATAGCAGAACCTGGTCTCATCTTCACTGCGATCTTCCACCCTGATATCGTTCCAATTGTTCATCCATGTTAGTTTTGTATCTGGTTCTTGCTTGTTGCCTTGATTACTTCTTAATCCACCTACTCTGTCTAACTAATCACAATTTAACTCTAGAAGTAGCAACGAATCTATCACGAAGATGCTAGTTCTAACTAATATTGTCTTATAATTGGTGGCACATGTAGGTTTTTTCAGAGTTAAGCAGTCTGCTCGTTTGTTACTATGTAATAACTCAGCTGTTACTAATGGCACTGAAGTTGATTAGATCGACATCCACATGTTCCTACACTTTATTGATCGTCTTGAGATCCTTGTGGGGCGTTTCAATGGTGGAAGGCCACGTGGGATATGTGTACCACTGCTGCACTCGTTGAACAGGTCCAACTGTGTCGAGAAACTTATGGTACGAGCTGTTTTCTGTTATATATGTTGTTCATAAACTATTGCTTATATACGGTTTTACAGCTGTGATCTCATTCAAACAGGAACTGCCGAGTTCTATTGTTCCTATACAGATGCCTGACCATGGTCGGGTTAGACTTGCGCTTGGTCACAACATGATGTTTATGTCAACCTACTCAATTCCCCTTGGAGGTGAAAAGATACTTATTCGTGGGTGGTCTCAAATAATGAAGGCCCGTCCATCTTGGAGAATAGGACAGAAGAATATGTTCAAGATTTTCCATGGCTCTAAAGAGAATATCCTGTTTATTGACCACGTTGCGAGATGAAGCCGCTTTTAGAAGGTTGTGGACGCGCGGGGTGGCGCCTGGGCCTTGTCCTGGGGCTTGGCGGCCTCACCCTTGGTTAACTATAGGCAAAGTAGCACTATTCGAGGCGTGCTTTTTACGGTTGAACCTGTATAAGTACTCATACTGCTTTCAGCTTTGGTTGTTAAGTGCCCCTGCTGGTATCAGTTAAGGTTGTTAAGTACTCCTGGTGCTTTTACAGTCTGTCGTGTTTCTTCAGTCCTGTCTTCCTCCAGCCGCCAAAACCAAACCAGCGCCAGCGGGGCGGCCTGCTTCCGCCTCCCACGGCTGGCTGCGCCTCAGCGCACGCATCGCCGCCCCACCATCTCCTAAATCGTTAACACCGACGTCCTCCACGCGCTTTGGTGCGCTCGCCGCGGCGCCGCTGAGGGAGTCCCGGACTAGGGGGTGTCCGGATAGCCGAACTATCATCTTCGGCCGGACTCCTGGACTATGAAGATACAAGATTGAAGACTTCATCCCGTGTCCGGATGGGACTTTACTTGCCGTGGAAGGCAAGCTTGGCGATACGGATATGTAGATCTCCTACCATTGTAACCGACTCTGTGTAACCCTAACCCTCTTCGGTGCCTATATAAACCGGAGGGTTTTAGTCCGTAGGACGAACAACAATCATACCATAGGCTAGCTTCTAGGGTTTAGCCTCTCTGGTCTCGTGGTAGATCTACTCTTGTACTACCCATATCATCAATATCAATCAAGCGAGAGTAGGGTTTTACCTCCATTGAGAGGGCCCGAACCTAGGTAAAAACATCGTGTCCCTTGTCTCCTATTACCATCCGCCTAGACGCACAGTTCGGGACCCCCTACCCGAGATCCGCCGATTTTGACACCGACATTGGTGCTTTCATTGAGAGTTCCTCTGTGCCGTCACCATTAGGAAGGATGCCCCGTCCCGTCTTTAAAGACGGCACTGTGGCTAAAGGAGCTTTGGCTCTCGGCCAAACTCTCCGGATAGGCGGTTTCCTTGTGACCGCCTGTTCGGCCGCTGCGCCGACGATGACTGGTCGGGTCATTGAAAGCCATCTTCATGTTAACTCGGAACTCGCCGAGCAGTTAGATACGATGGAGCTCTCTTCCTTAAACGAGCTCTTGGATCGCATCGCCGCCCTAGGAGTCGCTACAGACTACGATCAGATTGGGCTCAAACCCGATCTGAGAGAGACTAACCCTCCCCAGGTTACCCACCACGTTGCTGTGGTAGAGGAACAATGCGGCGACACTTCTTCTATCTTAAGGACTAGCTATGTCCGGATTCCTGATCTCTCCATGCCGGATTCCCGCGGAGGGGAGGACGTCACTCAAGCCCTGAACCTAAAGTTAGGCAGCGGGCTAGATTCATTGGACAACATCCAAGAACCCAAGCTTCCATGTTCAGAAACTTCTTGGCCCCTGAATTTTAGATTTGAAGGGGTTCCGAATTTTATTCCACCCACCCAACCAAAGACAAGCGATCTATCCCAAATCCGGCAAGAGCCCGCAGAAACAGTACACCATTACTGGGCCAGATTCCTCCTGGTCATAAATAGGATAGAGGATTGCCGTGAGGAGGACGCGATTTCATTCTTCTGCAATAATTGCACGGACAAGGGAATCCTCAACGCCATAAGTCGTCGCGAAATCACCCGCTTCGCCGACTTAGCGTCCATAGTACGAAAGTATTGTGCGATGGAAAGCGCCTGGAAAAACGAATTAAATTTTTGGGATAATCCAGCCCTGAATACAACCCCAGTCTGAAATAAAAGGGTGCATTATCGCCAGGCACCTGGGTTAAACACCAAAAAGCAAAAACCCTATATAGGGCATGGAACCGCACTGGAAGGATGGCTCAATGGACCCTGCAAAATTCATAGTACAGAGGGTGCCACTCCAACTCATAGCCTTAGAGCATGTTGGATACTATGGCAGCTGGCCAAAAGTGGCGAAGAGCTTCTAACTCCAGAATACCAGCCCAAGGATACCAGTACGGTATTAACAGTCTTTGAGACTTACGCATCAAATAATATGCGGAAACGAACACCCCACAGCCTTGCCGAAGTCTGCCAAGTAGCAACAATAAACCCATGGAGTGACACGGCTATTACTTTTAATGCCAGTGACGAACCTAAATTCCGAACAGCCCGAGCACCAGCCGCATTGGTCCTCAGTCCAATAGTGGATGGCTTTCGCCTTACCAAGGTACTCATGGATGGTGGCAGCGGACTGAAACTCATTTACGAGGAAACCCTCCAAAAATGGAAATAGACTGGAGCCGCATTGAGCGAAGCAGCACAACCTTTAGAGGAATAATCCCCAGTCAGGAAGCTTGCTGTACAGGAAAAATTACACTGGATGTGGTGTTCGGCACGCCGGATAACTATAGGTCCGAGGAGGTCACGTTTCAAGTGGCCCCGTTCAGGAGCAGATATCATGCTCTACTAGGGCGAGAGGCATTCACAATTTTTCAAGCTATACCCCATTACGGCTACATGAAGCTCAAAATGCCCGGGCCCAACGGAATCATCACTCCTGCTAGTGACCCGGACAGAGCACTCCGCGCGGAAAATAAGACAGCCGCACTAGCCTTGGAGGCACTATCCGAAGCCCTAGCAGCCAAGGAACTCACTACGCTGCGCTCCATGGTGAATAGGGACGATGTGATACTCGATAAGAGATCCAAGTCCACTTCCTTTAAACCAGCGGACAAAATAGTCAAATTCCAAGTCCAACCAACGGACCCTACAAAGACCGCCTCCATTGGGGCACAATTAAACCCTGATGTAGACGCCGCACTACAAGAATTCCTACGTGAAAATTCGGACATCTTTGCCTGGCAACCTTCAGACATGCTCGGAATCCCATGCCGGCTGGCCGAGCACAGCCTAAACATCATAAAAGGATTCAAGCCAGTCAAACAGGCTCTTCGGCGTTTCTCCGAACCCAAAAGACAGGCCATGGGAGAGGAACTAGCCAAATTATTGGAGGCCGGATTCATCAGAGATATAAAACATCCGGACTGGCTAGCAAACCTAGTGATGGTACCAAAGAAGGACAAATCCTGGCGCCTATGCGTCGATTTTAAAGACCTGAACAAGGCTTGCCCAAAGGATCCCTTCCTCCTCCCCCGCATCGATCAAATTATCGATGCTACCGCAGGACATGATTCATTGTGTTTCCTCGACGCATACTCCGGCTACCACCAAATTAAGATGGCAGAGCCCGACCAGGCCGCAACGGCATTCATCACCCCATACGGCCCATTCTGCTTCAACACAATGCCCTTTGGGCTCAAAAACGCCGGCGCAACATATCAGCGCATGATTCAGACATGTCTGGATAACCAGATCGGCAAAACAGCGGGGGCATACATAGACGATGTGGTCGTCAAAACCAAGCACGTCGAAACTCTAGTAGATGACTTGAGGCTCATGCTCGATAATCTCCGAACATATGATATTAAGCTTAACCCGGAAAAATGTGTTTTCGGCATACCAGCCGGAAAGCTCTTGGGCTTCATTGTATCCGGTAGAGGAATTGAAGCAAACCCAGCCAAGATCCGTGCTCTGTCACAATTGGATATCCTAAAGGACCTCAAACAAATACAAAAATTGACGGGATGCGTGGCGGCTTTAAGCCGCTTTATCTCCCATTTAGGAGAAAAGGCATTACCTCTTTATAGCCTCCTCCGACGCACTGAACACTTTGAGTGGAAGGATGCCGCCACGGCCGGACTCGAAGAAATAAAAGCCATATTGGCAACAAAGCCGGTCCTAGCCGCGCCCAACATAGGCGGACCAATGCTATTATATATTGCGGCAACTCATCAAGTAGTGAGCGCGGTGCTCGTTGTCGAACGAGAAACGGACGGACACAAGTTCCCCCTTCAAAAACCAGTTTACTACGTGTCCACTGTCCTGACTCCATGCAAGTCACGGTACCCGCATTATCAGAAGATAGCGTGCACGGTGTTCATGGCATCCCGGAAGCTGCGACACTACTTTCAAGAGTGTTCGATAACAGTAGCCTCTGAAGTACCTCTTAATGACAATATAAACAACCGCGACGCGACGGGCCAGATCGCCAAATGGGCCATTGAGCTGCTCCCGTTCGACATAACCTATAAGCCACGGCGAGCTATTAAGTCGCATGTTTTGGCCGACTTCATCGCGGAATGGACTGAAGCCGAACTCCCTAAAGAGTACGGCGCATATTCCAACTGGATCATGCACTTCGACGGCTCCAAAATGTTGGCTGGTCTAGGGGCTGGCATCGTCCTGACGTCCCCAACTAGAGATACTGTTCAATACGTACTCCAGATAATGTATACAGACTCCAACAACACAGCCGAATACGAGGCCCTTCTACATGGCCTCCGGATGGCAGTCTCCATTGGCATTCAACGCCTAGAGGTGCGCGGGGATTCGAACCTCGCGATATCCCAAATAAATGGAGATATCGATGCCAAGGATCCGAAAATGGCAGCTTATCTCAACGCCGTCCTAAAATGTCAGCTCGGTTTGCGGGGCTCGAATTTCACCATATAGCCCGAGATAACAACCAGGCAGCAGATGTATTGGCACGCATTGGCGCAAAGCGCGATGCCGTCCCTCCCAACATCTTTTAGAGAGGCTGTTTAAGCCATCCATACTATGGGAGGGCGAATCCGAAAATAATAACCCGGACCCAACCGCACTGCCCGACACCGAGCATCCTGACACAATTGGCGGTTCTGCCAATGAAGTAACATCCTCAGCCCATGTAATAATGGCAGTCATTGCCCCGTGGACGGAACCATTCCTAGCCTACCTAACCAAGCAGGAACTTCCCGAGGACCAAAATGAGGCCCGCTGCATAGTGTGGTGATCTAAAGCCTGTAAGGTCCATGAGGGAGAGCTTTACAAGAAAAGCACAACCGGAGTCCTTCAAAGGTGTATCTACGAAGAGGAAGGGCGGAACCTTCTGGCTGAAATTCATGCCGGACTCGGCGGGCACCACGCCGCAGCCCGGGCCCTTGTAGGCAAGGCCTTCCGTACAGGATTTTATTGGCTGACGGCCTGGGCAGATGCTCAGGACTTAGTCCAATGATGCGTCGGTTGCCAGCTCTTTGCTAATCAAAGCCAAATGCCACCCACCGCCCTCAAAACTATACCCATAACCTGGAACTTCATGGTCTGGGGGCTTGACATGGTTGGACCCCTTAAAGGAGGAACCCACAAGCAAAGATACCTACTGGTCATGGTGGATAAGTTCACCAAATGGATAGAGGCCAAGCCTGTTAAGACGGCCGAATCCGGACCGGTGATAGACTTCATATCAGAGGTCGTACACCGTTACGATGTCCCCAATAGCATCATCACTGACAACGGCACGAACTTTACGGCCGACAAGGTTAAAGTCTGGAGCAAAAACATGGGCATCAAACTCGACTATGCTTCAGTGTATCACACTCAAACTAATTGTCAAGTCGAGCGAGCAAATGGTCTAATCATGAGCGGCATCAAACCCCAATTAGTGCGGTCCCTTAAGGAATCTAACACACACTGGGTAGAGGAGCTCGACTCCGTACTCTGGGGGCTGCGGACCACTCCAAATCGCACCACTGGATTTACATCATTCTTTATGGTATACGGCGCAGAGGCAGTTCTACCCTGTGACATAATTCATGACTCACCTCACGTGCGCATGTACGAAAAAAGAGAAGCCGAGCTCGATCGGCAGGAAAGTTTGGATGCATTGGAGGAGGAGCGTGACGTGGCAAAAGCCCGTTCCGCATTCTATCAACAACAAGCTTGAAGATATCAAAGCTGAGAAGTACGGGCCAAAACTTACAACGTTGGCGAGTTAGTTCTACGCTTGCCGGACAAGAAAAAGGACAAACTCGAGCCCAAATGGGAAGGTCCCTTTATCATCGACCAAGTCCTGACCGGTGGAGCATACCGTCTGCGAGATGCATCGGACAACCGACTCGAGCCGAACCCATGCAACGCAGCCCGTCTCCGAAGATTCTACGCCTAGCGCCGGATTCTAAGTTCGTCTCCTTCCTCCGTCTATATTTTACATATTAGCTGTCTTTTGTTTCTCTCCTTCTCCCCCCTTTCCTATTACAGCCTTTGAAAGCTTGTTCGCACATTGTTCGCACACACTTGACGCACTATCCGCGCTCATTGTACCTGGGGGCTTCTTTAACAGAAGCTTATTTATACGGGCTTCATGCCCAACACATGCGTCACACTTCCGCATGTACCTTTTATTCACCATTATATGCATCGATATGACTTAAGTTTTGGCCAAGCTGGGTTGCCTGGCTCCTGTGCTTACCCCTACGTTCCGATTATTCGGCTAGGCGGTAAAGGGAGCACCTCTACGATTGTTACTACCGGGTCAGCCGGATGTGTACCTAAGACTGGGTGAAGCCGAAAGCTAGCATTCTTAAGGGAATATTCGGTCGGTGAACTAAAAGACGATTTCTTACCTATTTATTCATCTGCCCCCAGATGTTTTTCTGCTTTTTTCGCACTCTGGACATGCACTTTAGGGCATGCCTCTAAGGGAAAGGAACCCCTAACGGAACTATTCTCCCTGGAAGATGTTTCTTACTAACCATGTAATATAACATAACTAGTTGGGCACTTGTCTGATAAAGCACTAATGACCCCTACGCCTGGTCTCCACCCATGCCCCGGTGCTTATATAACCGCGAGGGTATTCGGACACACTCCGGACTATCGGGTCCCAAGGTTGAAGCGAAAAGGTCCGCTATGACAAACGATCTACAATCCGGCTAGAAGGCATTTTACATGTCATCTTAAATTACATAGTCAGCTTGACCGCGCATATTCCTCTTCAATGCCATCCAGCATGTTGTCTAGTTTATAGTCCTATTGGGAATACTTTGCGGCCAATTCTACTTGGCCGTACACTAAGCTCACAGGGATCTCCTTCCCATCGGGCCCAGCAGGTCCGACCTCAGCCATGTGGTTTTGGTCAGCCTTCGTGTACCGCGTCTTCACCATGGCCCAGGCCTCCCTGGTGCCTTGACGGCAGGCCGATATCTTCCATAAGCGGAAGCGCTGCCGCGCTCCCTGAAGCCTCTCTGCAAGCTCTCCAAGGCCTTCGGGCAGGGAGCAGATGGCCACAAGGCCTGGGCGACGCCTTTCATCACCTGTCGAACTCGTTCGTGCAGTTGCAAGAGCTCAGGAATAAGGTCACCCGTAGAATCGAGCATCTCCTCTGCAGGACGGCCTGTGAGCATACCTACAGACATAACTCTATTAGACGACTTCCTCGCCGAACTCTTTTTCAAAGTTCGTTCAAGCACTTACTAAAAATGTCGTGTCGAAGCCGCTGATTCTCCTTAACGGAGTCAGATAGCTGGGCACAAACATCCTCTAGTTCCTCACCCAGCTGGGTGTTGGCATCTTGGAGATTATTTTTCTCCTGCCTCACACTTGTAAGCACATTCTCGCCAGCCTTTAACCGGCGCATGAGCTGTTGCTTGTCCGGATCTATCCCAGCGTCATCTGCAATATTATTGTCAGACTTATACACACGCCGCACTTCACAAATTACTTGTCTTTTGAAGCATATATTACCAGAGGGGGTCTGAGGGAGTCCTGGACTAGGGGGTGTCCAGACAGCTGGACTATCATCGTCCGCCGGACTCCAAGACTACGAGGATACAAGATTGAAGACTCCGTCCCGTGTCCGGATGGGACTTTCCTTGGCGTGGAAGGAAAGCTTGGCGATACGGATATGTAGATCTCCTACCATTGTAACTGACTCTGTGTAACCCTAGCCCTCTCCGGTGTCTATATAAACTGGAGGGCTTTAGTCCGTAGGACACAACATCCATTACAACAATCATACCATAGGCTAGCTTCTAGGGTTTAGCCTCCTTGATCTCGTGGTAGATCCACTCTTGTACTACCCATATCATCAATATTAATCAAGCAGGACGTAGGGTTTTACCTCCATCAAGAGGGCCCGAACCTGGGTAAAACATCGTGTCCCTGGTCTCCTGTTACCCTCCGCCTAGACGCACAGTTCGGGACCCCCTACCCGAGATCCGCCGGTTTTGACACTGACAGTGCACAAGGCCTAGAGAGAGTTGCCATTGGTTGAAACAAAATCACAGTCGAGGTGCTCACTCGGCTTATCATATTGGCAAAAGAAGGAATTGCAAAATCTTAGTGCACAAGATCTTGGAAAGAGGAACATGGCATGGGTTCCCAAGAGGATCAATCAAAACAAAAACGATGTGCATGCTTCAATTGCAACGTTGTACTCCCATGCCAAGAACGGGCATTCAATCTGTGGGAGTTCGATCCGGAACAGCACCAAGCGTTGAGCGGGCTCTTCGACACGACGTATGAAGGCGCCTGGAGGGTGCTGTTTAAGGGCGCCGAAGCCCCCGCATCCGCGACGGAAGATCGCGGATTTCACTCGCAGCGTCCAGCTGACGAGGTAAGTGATTCTACCCATTTACGGGACACTTATTGTTAATAGATTGATTCTAAGCGGGTTTCAATCTCCCCTTTACTTTGACAGGAATGGATGAAGAAGGCCGAGCAGCTCATCTGCCCGGCTCCCATGCCAGAAGACCCAGTGGACGCCCGTCTAGCGGGGCTGCTGTTTCCAGCACCGCATGTGGTGCCGGAGAAGAAGGCCAAGAAGGTGGCCAAGGGCACTTGAAAGAGTTCCCGTTTTCAGGTCTCCGATGACTCCGAGGCGGACTCCTCCCCCGAAGACGAGGAGGAGGAAGAAGACCCTCTCCCAGAGGAGGGAGAGAGGAAGAGGAAGGCTTCCCCAACAGGGGAGGCCGAAGGGTCCAAGAGGGGAAGAACTATTCCCCCGGACAGCTCCGCCAACACCAACGTTGGCGATGAAGAGTGGCCCTCAAGGGCCAGGCCCCAGGCGAGATCGTAAGTATCCAGATCCCTGAATGATCTGCTGTTTCTTTTGTGTCACATAGTGTCCTTCTAATGCCGCATACTGCCTGCAGTCCGGCCGACGATGATCTCCCTGCTTCGTCGAGCGGGTCGTTGGCTGCGTCGTATGTGGAATCCGTTCCGACTGCCTCCACCCCTCGCGCCGCTGAGGACGCCGAGGTGGGATCCCAGGAAGGGACCCATCAGGAGGAGGCTTCGGAGGTGCCGCAAGGCAGCCTCCCGGACTTTGCGCCGGACTCTACGCCGGAACCTGCAGTGGTTCCAGAGTCCGGCAGGCGACCCCTTCGTAAGAAGGGCAAGACCATGAGACCGGCGGCCTCCGTTCAACCGGAGGCGCCGGACAACTTGTTGGAGGCGCTCAAAGGCGCTTCCATCGAGGAAGAACACCGCACTATCATGAGTGCGGTGATCCAGAAGGTTCAGCTCGCCAAGAGCGGGCTGACCGAAGCCTGCAGCAGCCTTCTAACAGGCTTTGAGGTAAGAAGTTAAAATTATGTAATGTAATACCGCATAGACAGTAGCCCCTGATGCCCAGTTCGGCATTCGGAAAGAAAAGTCGGACTGAGGATCTAAAAAGATATACGCAGGGTTGCTAAAAAGTATGTCAATATGGGTTTGCAGGCTGCGCTGCTGACCTCTGCCGCAGTGACTGCGGAGGTTGGTGCGTTGAAGCAGGATCTAGAGTGGTCTGAGCAAGAGCTCGGCCGTGCCAAGAAGCAGCTCGAGGACAAAGAAGGTGAGTAACACCACTTTGAAAAGTTACCTTACAGAAAAGGATTTAGGTTGCAATAAGAGAATAACATGGATAACATGGGTACTACAGGGGCCACAAACGAGGTGGCAGCCCTGAAGGAGGCTGTGTCCGTGGCCGAACGCAATGCGGCCGCGGAACGGGCAGAGCGAGAGAATCAGGAGGCACGGGTGGAGGAGGTGCGGCAAGAGCTCCAGGCTCTCATGGAGAAGCATGAGAGTTTGGAGCGCGACTCAAAGACTCGAGAGTCCGAGCTTGCCTCGGCTCTCGAAAGTGCCAAGTCCGCCAAGGCCGAGGCCCGTAAGGCCCTTCAGGAAGTTGAGGATATGAAGAAAATAGCGGGGGGTAAGGCATTTTTCATGCAAAGCAAGCATGTTAATGTAAACTACCTGACACTTACCCGAATTCGGAGCTCTCCAGAGGCGTTTGCAGATCTGCCTCGCAGTGTATCCGATGCTGCCGCATTCTACCGTGGCGAGGAGGGGAGCTCAATGGAGAAGGTCGTCTGGTCTCAGTACGCTGAGGCCGGCCATCCCGGGCCCCCTAGCGACCAGCTGAAGCAGCTGGTCGAGCTCCACAAGGTAGCTGAGGAGGCCATGAAGGGCCTTATAGTCCGGCTGTGGCCTGGACAGGCCATGCCTGGGAGCTACTTCGGCCTCGTGCGGCGGCTGGTGGATGCGTGCCCCTTGGTGGATGTCATCAAGCGCTCCGCCTGTATTGAAGGTGCTCGTCGGGCCCTTGCCCGCGCAAAGGTGCACTGGGGCAGGCTGGATGTGGAGAGGCTTCTTACTGATCCGCCGCCAGCGGGCAAGGAGTATCGTACGCCCGAAATGTACTATAAGACTGTCCTGAAGGGTGCCCGCAAGATTGCGGATGAGTGCCCCAGAGATGCACTTATTGAGTAAACTCGCTATGTATTATCCTATGCGCTGAAAACTTTGTTCATATGCGCTATGCAACGCTTGTTTAATTTAAAATATTACCTTCTGTGCGGCCGTTTATAAAATCTGAGAGATGGCAAGTCGTTGGCTTCAGCCCCCAAGCCACGAGTGCTGGGGTGTTCGGGATAAACTTGAGCACTCTTGTTCCCATTTTTGGGTCCATCTAGGGAGGCTCTCAACACAACGAACAAGGCAACTGGACTTATAATGCTTGAACACTCTCACTCAGCCATAGAATTCTATAATTTTAAATTTCGGCGAAGCCCCTAGTATTCAGAAGACCGAATTCGGGGCGCTATCCACGCCTTCGTCGGACATTATCCGGTACTTCGCTCAAAGCGGCATAAGTCTTTAGGGACCCGAAAAGACCTCTCGAACAGCGACTGGTCTCTCGCCTTATCATGCCAGTCAGTTTTAGCTTTCTCCACTGAGGCGCTCGCCTAGCTCAACCGGGGCGCAATCGCAGTGGTTCTCCCAGTGCCACCTTAGCCGATAGAACGGAATGTAAGGCACCAAAACGTGGGAGCCGGGCAAACCCAACTATTGACCCAAGACATGATTCGGAGCCGATTCATATAATGCTATAAGTTCGGGGTGCCGCACTTGTGAAAGTGTTCGGACTTATCACACCATAATGCGGGGAACGTAAGCCCCTGGTGTATTCGGCCGTACCAAAATATACGGGTGCAAGATGTCATTAGTGAACATATATGTAAAGTAATGCAATTATAGGCAAAAGAGTGCTGCATTATTTATTCAAGGAATTCTGCTATGAGTGCGGAAGCATACAAATAGTGCGGTAAGCAAGGGATTGGACTAAATAAACATGTCCCCCTCCAGGGGTGGGCTGCGGACTGGTGTATATAATCGAATTTAATACCCGTAATGGAGACCACCTGAGTGTTCATCACAGCCTTCTTTCTTCCCTGGCTGTTGCATCGTGAGTTCGGCGGGTCCACCGCCGGACAGGGCCTCTAGTAAATGGAGTCCTGTATATAAAAAGAATAAAAATAAAAAGAGTGACACACTTGGGAGCCCCTGGTGTGGTCGAGCCGCACTCTGGGTTTGTTGTGGTCGTGCCCCACCCCCTAGGCCCATGGTATCTCCAGAGCGTAATGATGTACGCGGAGGGTTGGTCTTGCAATTATGCGAGGGCTGGGGTTGGGACCGCATTGCTACGTGTGCTCGGAACATGCCAGGTGGTCTTGGTTGATGTTGCTCCGGGCCCGTTTGGCTGTGTCCGGCCGTTTAACGGCCGGACTCGAAAATTGCCTTAGAAGGCTGCTGCGTACTTCTGCCGCGAGAGCCGCTGTATGTTCCTCCGTTTGGAGGGAGCGTTCCGTATTTCCGTTGACCGTGATGACTCGACGAGGGCCTGGCATCTTGAGCTTGAGGTATGCGTAATGCGGCACCGCGTTGAACTTTGCAAACGCGGTTCGTCCGAGTAGAGCGTGATAGCCGCTGCGGAATGGGACTATGTCGAAGATTAACTCCTCGCTCCGGATATTGTCCGGGGATCCGAAGACCACTTCCAGTGTGAGTGAGCCTGTACAATTGGCCTCAACACCTGGTATGACACCTTTGAAGGTCGTTTTTGTAGGTTTAATCCTTGAGGGGTCTATGCCCATCTTGCGCACTGTATCCTGATAAAGCAGGTTCAGGATACTGCCGCCATCCATCAGGACTCTCGTTAGGTGAAATCCATCGACAATTGGGTCCAAAACCAATGCGGCGAATCCACCATGGCGGATGCTGGTCGGATGGTCTCTTCGATCGAAAGTGATCGGGCAAGAGGACCATGGATTGAACTTCGGGGCGACTGGCTCCATCGCATATACGTCCCTTGGTGCACGCTTCCGCTCTCTCTTGGGTATATGGGTTGCGTATATCATGTTTACCGTCCGCACTTGTGGGGGGAAACCCTTCTGTCCTCTACTATTCGGCGGCCGGGTCTCTTCCTCGTCGTCTCTATGTAGCCCCTTGTCATTGTTTTCGGCAATTAACTTGCCTTCCTGCTTGAATACCCAACAATCTCTGTTGGTGTGGTTAGCTGGCTTTTCGGGGGTGCCATGTATCTGACATGAGCGGTCGAGTATTCGGTCCAAATTGGACGGACCTGGATTTGTTCTTTTAAATGGCTTCTTCCGCTGACCGGGTTTAGAGCCTCGGAATCTGGCGTTGACTGCCATATCCTCCTTGTCGTCGCCGCTAACGCGGCGTTTATTTTTGCTTCGACGCGACCTGCCATTGTGGTCCTTGGTATCCGGACTGCCAGAATTTTTACTGAGGTTGTTGCTGCGAGCTAGCCAGCTGTCCTCTCCCGGCTTTTCCTGTCCTAGGTGCCGGGCTAGCCACTGTCGCGAATGTTATGTTTGAAGGCTGCGAGGGCTAAGGGAGTCCTGAACTAGGGGGTGTCCGGACAGCCGGACTCCATGACTACGAAGATACAAGATTGAAGACTCCGTCCCGTGTCCGGATGGGACTTTCCTTGGCGTGGAAGGAAAGCTTGGCGATACGGATATGTAGATCTCCTACCATTGTAACCGACTTTGTGTAACCCTAGCCCTCTCAAGTGTCTATATAAACCGGAGGGCTTTAGTCCGTAGGACACAACATCCATTACAACAATCATACCATAGGCTAGCTTCTAGGGTTTAGCCTCCTTGATCTCGTGGTAGATCCACTCTTGTACTACCCATATCATCAATATTAATCAAGCAGGACATAGGGTTTTACCTCCATCAAGAGGGCCCGAACCTGGGTAAAACATCGTGTCCCTTGTCTCCTGTTACCATCCTCCTGGACGCACAGTTCGGGACCCCCTACCCGAGATCCGCCGGTTTTGACACTGACATTGGTGCTTTCATTGAGAGTTCCTCTGTGTCATCACCGATAGGCTCGATGGCGTGTTCAATCAACAACGCTGTCCAGGGTGAGACTTTGCTCCCCGGGCTAATTCACTTGGCCATCTGGAGCAGATCGAAAGCTACGCCCCTGGCCATCAGGTCAGATTCGGAAGCCTAAACTTCACGGCCGACGTCCGCGGAGACTTGATCTTCGACGGGCTCGAGCCACAGCCAAGCGCGCCGCACTGTTACGATGGGCACGATCGAGCTCTGCTGCCGAACAGTGCCTTGGTGGCCGCACAAGAATCCGCTCCGGCCCTTAGACCGGAGCCGATCGCCCAGATCGAGGACCGGTGGTTGGACACCGCCTCGGGGGCTCCAACTTCCACGCCGATGGAGCCGAACACTAGCCTTGTCCCTTGCGAAACTCGTGACTCCGAGGTGCCGGACTCCTTGCCGGACTCCGGACCTCCCGCGCCCCTGCCAGTCAAATCTGATTGGGCGCCGGTTATGGAATTCACCGCTGTGGACATCTTCCAATACTCGCCCTTTGGCGACATCCTAAATTCGCTAAAGCATCTCTCGTTATCTGGAGAGTCCTGGCCGGATTATGGCCAGATTGTTTGGGATACGGACGACGAAGAAATTCAGAGCCCACCCACCACCCACTTTTTAGCCACTGTCGACGATCTTACCGACATGCTAGACTACGACTCCGAAGACATCGACGCTATGGACGACGATGCCGGAGACGAACAGGAACCAGCGCCTACAGGGCACTGGAAGACCACCTCGTCATACGACATATACATGGTGGACACCCCAAAAGACGGGGACGGCGAAGAAGCAGCGGAGGCAGATTCCTTAAAGAAACAGCCCAAGCGCCGGCGGCGCCGCTCTAAATCCCGCCACAGCAAGAATGGAGATTCCGGCACAGGAGATAATAATACCCCAGAGAGTGCCGAAGATAATCCCCTCCAGCAAGACTCAGCGCAGGAGGATGCAGAAGCAAGCCCTCACGAGAGGGAGGCAGACGAAGAGGTCGAGGATTATAACTATATACCTCCCTCCGAAGACGAGGCAAGCCTCAACGATGACGAATTCGTCGTGCCCGAGGATCCCATCGAACAAGAGCGTTTTAAACGCAGGCTTATAGCCACGGCAAATAGCCTAAAGAAAAAGCAGCAGCAGCTTCAAGCTGATCAGGACCTGCTGGCCGATTGATGGACCGAGGTCCTCGCGGCCGAAGAGTTTAAACTCGAACGCCCCTCCAAAAGCTACCCCACACGCAAGTTGCTCCCCCGATTAGAGGAGGAAGCATACATACCTTCATCACCAGCGCACGATACGGCCGACCGACCACCCCGTGGTCGCGACAGAGAGGCATCCAGACCCTCCACAAAGACCGTACCCCGGCATCGCTCCAAAAGTACGAAGCCAAGACGGAACGCGCCGGACTTGCGAGACGTATTGGACGACAAAGCAAGGCAATCCATATCCATCTACGGATCACGAGGGTGCCGCACGACCCGCGACGAATACCGTCGCGCCGGATACAATAACCCACTAATAGGGAAAAGCCTAGCAGCAGCGCGGGTTTTAGGCCTATCAGCAGCGCGGGTACCCGCGCTACTAATAAGGCGCTACAGCTAACTTATAGCAGTAGCGCGGGTGCCACCCGCGCTACAGCTAACGTATAGCAGTAGCGTGGGTAAAAACCCACGCTACTACTAATCTATAATCTCCGAATTTTTTTTTTGAATTTTTTCGAATTTTTTTTATTTTTTTTCGAAATTTTCAAATTTCTGAATTATTTTAACTCAAATCTCTAATCACCCCTCATGGCTGCTCAATTTAATCTCTAATCACCCCTCATCATCATTCCAAATCATCTAACTTCCCGGACGGTCACCCATCCTCTCACTACTCCAGCCTGAGCACGCTTAACTTCCGGGTTCTATTCTCCCTCGTTTCCAAGTCTGCACTTGTTGTTTTCCTGACAATAGTAAGATGTCAATCCTATTAACCTCAGGAATTTAGCTTGAGCCTAAAGTCACACATTTCACTGTTTGAGTTTGAAACTATTGTTCTAAAAAATTAGTAACACTAATATTTCTTGAATAATTAGTTTGACCACAGTTTGACCAGATTTGACCACAGTTTGACCGGATTTGACCACAGTTTGACCAGATTTGACCACAGTTTGACCATAGTTTGACCAGATTTGACCAAAATTCAAAAAAACTAAAATACTTATTTATTAACACTAATATTCTTGAATAATTAGTTTGACCATAGTTTGACCAGATTTAACAAAAATTAAAAAAAACTATTTTTTTTTGAATTTTTTTGCCTCCAGATCTTAAAATCCCCGTAACTTTTTTTCTGTTAGGTTTTTGAGGATTTTAAAAATGTTTAACGGGGTTTTTTATATAAAAAACTTTTTCATCTGAGTTTGTATGCAAAAGTTATGGCCATTTTACAAATTTCCAGAGAGATTTTGCAAATAAAGTCGAAATTCATATTTGTAAATTTTCCCAACAACTAGACCACATATCACATGGGAAACTTATTTTCTTTTATTTTTTTGACATTTTTATCATTTTCTTTTATTTTTTTTAAACTGAAAAGGCGGTCCACGGGGGGGGGGGGGGGTAGACTTTGACAAATAGGCCATACCCCTCGCTACTACTATGACAGATGATTAGCAGCAGCGCGGGTTTTTAACCCTCGCTACTACTAAGTTGATAGCAGCAGCGCGGGTTTATAACCATCGCTACTACTATGGCATGGTCCAGGGGCCACTTAGTAGTAGCGAGGGTTAAAAACCCGCGCTGCTGCTATCAACTTAGTAGTAGCGAGGGTTAAAAACCCGCGCTGCTGCTATCAACTTAGTAGTAGCGAGGGTTAAAAACCCGCGCTGCTGCTATGGCATATCCCGGGGGGCACGGTAGAGACCGCTTAGTAGTAGCGAGGGTTACGAACCCGCGCTGCTACTATCAACTTAGTAGTAGCGAGGTTTAAAAACCTGCGCTGCTACTAAGTAGCAGTAGCGAGGGTTTTTAACCCACGACCCATGACGAATACCGTCGAGCCGGATACAATAACCCCGGCCGGGCCGAACACAGCAGACAACGCTCTCTCGAGCTGCGTCGTGATATTGCTCAATATAGAGGCGCCGCACACCCGCTATGCTTCACTGACGAAGTAATGGATCATCAAATCCCTAAAGGCCGGGAAGGACAAAGGCCCCGGCAAGAGGAGCTTGCCGGGAAGGCCAGCTAAGGCACTCCAAGAAACTTGCCGCAATGCCCCGCGCGTCCCGGCAAGGCCCGGCGAGCGGCGAGCTTGCTGGTGCAACAAGATAAAGGCCGCGGAAAGGCGCTTGCCGCGGCAAGGCTGCCACTCTGCACCCACGCTCCAGCACATCCGACGACGTGTCGCCAAAAGATCGCTCCTGGTGCACGTGGCGGGTAGCTGTGCAGCATGGCGGTGCGAGGTGGCAAGCGAAGCTGACAAGGAGGCCATCATGGCGATCGGTGGCGCCTCTAACGGTCGTTTCCTTGCACTGTTGGGGCGACCGGACGGGCATTAAATGCCCTTGTCCCCCTGCCGCCAGAGTTAGGTAGGGGACACTGTTGGTAGTAGTTGTACCAACCCACGTTTTTACCTTTCTACCCCTCTTTCTACGCTGCCACCTGTCGGTGACCCCTTTAGCCTATAAAAAGGAGGCCCATGCGCACGTAGAGGGGGTTCGGAATTTTGGTTCTGCAGCTTGGGGGTTCGGCTGAATCGACGCCACACCCGCTCTCTTGAGCAAGAACAGAATACAAAACACAAAGCAGCAGTAGGAGTTTTGGGCCAGGCCCAAAACGGGGCACGGGCACACGCGGCCTGGGTCCACACTAAATCTGACTCCGCGCCCGCCGCGCTCCCTTGTACCTGCACGCGTCAATCGCGGTGTCGTGGGAGACTCGGGTGGCATGCGCGATTTCCAAGGCGTCCACCCCCCACCCGTGACCACGGGGAGTGGCGAGGTTACCTCATCTGTCGCCTTGGTTCTGCATCCCCGCCACGCGGATCCCATGCGCTCGGGGTCGTGGGCGGTGGAAGTGGAAAACTGAGCCGTCACGGGCGGAGGTAGCGGGTCGGCCCCGATTCCCTGCTCCTCCCGTGCCCTGATTCGTTTAGCGGGGCGGTCAAACCCCCACCTCGCTCCTTTAAGAAGAGCGGGAGGGGGGGGGGGGCGCCGAAGCCCGCATTCTCTCATCTTCCCATTCGCCATGGAGAAAGGGAACCCTGGTCCTTCATCGGTGGCGGCGAGGGTCGCCGCCAGGCAGCGCATCCCTCCCTATTCCACGCCCGTGGTGGCAGAGCCAGCAACAAGGGGAAGAGGGAGGGGGCGAGGTCGTGGACGAGGTCGAGGACGAGGCCGAGGCGCTTGGGGAAGAGGCGGTCGGGGCGGCGCAGTATCTCCGCCTACGCCGGCGGTTCCTCCCCTCGCGGTGGTCCATGCGGGGGACGACCCTTGCGAGTTCTTCGTCAAGCTGCGCCGGGCGCCTCGTCGTCGCCTCCGGCTTCCAGCTCCGTTTGCGAGCGCGATGGAGCCGGAACCGCCCGAGACGTTGAGATTGCACATGAGGGGCTGTGGGATCAGCGGCACGCGAGTCCACGTTGTATCCCCAGCCCCTAGCATGATGTATCTTGATCGTGGATGGAAGACGTTCGCCCGCATCCACAGCCTGACGGCGGGGTTTACCCTCCATTTTAAGTTAATGGAGGGCGACCTCCTCTCCGTCAAGGTCTTCGGGGACTCCGGCGTTCGGGCGAGGTGCTGCGTGGACAGCTCCTCCGATAGAGAAGACTCCTCCTCGAGCGAGAGTGATGAGGAGGAGAGCGACATCGACGACGAGGGTAGCGGGCGGCCGGGTGGCGAGTCCGACTAGGTGTCGGGCGCCGCTTCGCGCGTCACCTGTGACCCCATCATCCGCGTCGCCGGCACCTTGAACTCCCCGGGGTCGTCTCCTTGGGCGGCTGGCGTAGGTAGGCTGCGGAAGAGGAAGAGAGCTGGCGGCAAGGGCGTCAAGTCGGAGTACGAGGGCATAGTGCCCTCGACAGCGTGCTGACGTCCTGCCGCCCCATCTTCGGGCTCTGCTTCCGGCGCTGCCATCACCATCCAGCCTTCGGACGGCCCCGGGGATGTTCTCTTGGTGTCTTCTGGCACCCGTAGTTCGCCTAGGCGCCCCTTTTGCCCTTCTTGCCTCCTTGATCTACCTCCTGAAGAGAGGGATAGGAAAAGGATTACGGGCATCTTATCTTTTTAATTTGTAAGCTTTCGGGCCTTAGCTGCATTTAAAACTTGTAATCCTCTCTTTCATGTTTTTCATCCTCTATGGACCGTACCCGAGTGGGATGTTTTTTAATGGAAAGGGGAAGCTTGCTATGTCATATCCTTTACTTGATTCTATGCCTTGTATGTTTTTACCCTATGCTTTGAGGGAACTTGCCGGCACGGGCACGCTTGCCGCGAGTGCTGAGTGCGGAACATCAGCAGCTTGCTGGCGGTGCCGGAGCACGCTTGCCGCGAGCGCTGAGTGCGGAACATCAGCAGCCTGCTGGCGGTGCCGGTTCCGGCAAGAAACCTTGCCGCAACTAGTTGTAGCGCACCTAAGTTGTTGAGCGGGCTCGAAAACAACGTAAGGGCGCTTAGCGGCTCACTTAAGTTGCTGAGCGGACTCGAAGAAAAGTAAGGGTGCTTAGCGGCTCACTTAAGTTGTTGAGCCGACTCGAAACGAAGTAAGGGCGCAACTAGCTACGAGGAGGTTCCTCCGCGCACAGGTTTTTTATACAAGGTATGATCGTTCAAGGACGCGGCTTCGCGTTCCCCAGTCCATAAGAGGATGCATGATGAGGGACGAAAAACTTATCTGATATCGTAGCCTCTGGAAACTTTGGCTTGCCGCGGATGAAACTTGGTATTCGCGGCCCCCGGCAACACTGGCTTGCCGGGGTCCAGGTGCCGGCGCGCCCTTCTTCTTCTTCCTGGTCGCTGTCATTTTAGTTATGAGAACATCTTAGCCAGTGCCGAGACAAGTTACTTTTGCAATATAACTCTATTCTGGGCACTATCTGCTATGTTACTTCCTTTACTTGATTCCGCCCCTTGTATGTTTTCACCCTACGCTTTGAGGGAAACTTGCCGGCGCAAGCACACTTGCTGAGTGCGGGACATCAGCAGCCCGCTGGCTGTGTTGCATCCGGCAAGAAACCTTGTCGGGGTTAGTTGCAGCGCGCTTGTATTGTTGAGCGGACTCGAAACAAATCACGGGCGCAACTTAGCCACGAGCCGGTTCCTCCGCGCACAGGTTGTACACACAAGGCACGGTCGTTCAAGGAATATAACTTTGTCCTGGGCGACGCTTGCTACATTATATCCTTTACTCCGTTACATCCCTTGTATGTTTTCACCCTACGCTTTGAGGGAAACTTGCCGGCGCAAGCACACTTGCTGAGTGCGGAACATCAGCAGCCCGCTGGCGGTGTTGCATCCGGTAAGAAATCTTGTCGGGACTAGTTGCAGCGCACTTGTATTGTTGAGCGGACTCGAAACAAATCAAGGGCGCAACTTAGCCATGAGTCGATTCCTCCGCGCACAGGTTTTCCATACAAGGCATGGACATTCAAGGAATATAACTTAAAAGCTTAAAACTTGATCATGCTCAAACTTTGGCAACTTATCTTTTCTATCTCCTGTGTTCCGGCGAGGCCATGCTCCTTTGAACGACACCCGGCCCACACCTCTATCCTCTCCTCCTCGAAGCTTCTGGCGTTAGCTTTGCAGCTATGGTAGCGGCGCAAAGCTTGCCGGTAGCGAGCAGCTCGTACCGCAGCCTGAAGACGATCTTCCTCGAGGAGCATCGCGTCATCTTTTCCGCGGCTACTCTCGCTCTAGCTCATCGTAAGGGAGCACTCGAGGCGATCCTTATGCGAGGGGAAAGGGGTCGAGAATGTCGAGCCCCCAGACCGAAAATGGCCAGGATAAAGGGATTGTTCGGAGAGCTTGAGCTGGCTGATGAATCTGTTTGGAGTGGAACTGGCATGCTTCACACTTGGTTACTTGTGCAGTTGCATCCTGGAGGGCTGTCGGCCAGAAGAAACCTTGCCGGAAGGCTTTGCCGGCAAGTGCTCTTGCGCCAATGTGGTGGCCACATATGCCTCCATGTATCTCCGCCAACAGCTCCTGTCCATCTTCCCGGGAAATGCACTTCAATTTCACTCCGTTGAATCTTTTTCTATACAGTATGTCATCGACAAACTGGTACATACTTGATTGCCGGGCTACTTTTTCCGCTTCTTCCTGTTCCTCGGGAAGTTCTCCTGTCTGAAGGAAATGGACGATCTGTTGTGCCCATGCCGGAGCTTGTGGCTCGACGACAAGGACTAAAGGCGCGAATGCTGCTGCGGGAACATCCGCTTCTATGGCAAGAATCTGGGATCCTGCCGGAGCGTGATGCTCCCCAGCAAGCGTGTCGGGACACAGCTTGTCGGGAGCGTCTGCTTCAACGAAACAAGCCTGGGGCTTGTCGGAGCAGACTGCTCCTTAGCACTTTTTGCGTTGATCCTGGGGACCTTCTTGGCGGCGGCTCCGGGGAGCTCTGCCGGAAAGTAGTCGCCGGCAACCAACTTTCTCTTCTTGTTCTGTCCAGTTGATGGTGTCACAGATGGCCGAGTCAGCTTGAGCACAAAAATCCCTGGTTCCACAGGCAACTTGAGTGCGGCGCACTTTGACAGTCCATCTGCAATGTCATTCTTAGCTCTCGGAACGTGCTCCATTTGCAGGCCGTCAAAATGCTCTTCTAGCTTCCTTACTTCATCGATGTAGGCTTCCATCAACGGACTCTGATAATCTTTGTTAACTTGGCGGACGACAAGCTGTGAGTCACCCCTGACAATTAGCTTCTTGATCCCAAGTTCTGCCGCGATCCTGAGTCCGGCAAGCAAGCCTTCATACTCTGAAGTATTATTTGTTGCTTGCTCCTTGGGAAAGTGCATCTGGACCACGTACTTGAGGTGCTCTCCGGTGGGTGCGACAAGTAGTACGCCCGCACCGGCGCCTTGCAGCGAGAAGGCACCATCGAAGTACATGATCCATTCCTTGCTAGCTTCCTTGATGGGGATGGTCCTCTCCGGAGTTTCTTCATCAGGTGTTGGCATCCATTCTACTATGAATTCTTCCAATGCTCGGCTCTGGATAGTTGAGGTACTCTCGAACTTGAGGCCAAAGCTTGACAATTCCAGTGCCCACTCGACAATCCTGCCCGTTGCCTCTGGATTCTGCAATATCCTCTTCAATGGAAAGCGAGTGACCACCGTGATCTCATGTGCTTGAAAGTAATGGCGCAGCTTCCTCGAGGCCATTAGGAGGCTGAAAAGCAATTTCTGCACACAGAGTACCTTGATCTAGCCCCCTGCAAAAGGGAACTGACAAAGTAAACTGGGCGCTGCACCATCTTTTTCTGTTTCTCTTCCTGTGGCTGCGCAGATCCATCCTTGCCGGAACCGGGACTTGTCGGATCAGGGCTTGTCGGGTCAGAGCTTGTCGGGGAAGCTCCCTGCTTGTCGCTGGACTCGCTTGCTGTAGTCGCTGGCTCACCATCTGCCTCCCTCTCCGCTACTAACACAGCACTAACCACTTGATTGGTTGCCGCCAGATATAGCAGCAACTTCTCTTGTGGCTTAGGTGCGACAAGTGTTGGAGTAGAGGATAAGTATCTCTTCAGGTCCTGCAGCGCAGCCTCCGCTTCCGGAGTACATTTCATTGGACCTGCCTTTTTCAAAATTTTGAAAAATGGCAGGGCGCGCTCAGCAGACTTAGAGATGAACCTACTGAGAGCAGCAACACAGTCGGCAAGCCTTCGCACATCCTTGACGCGCTTTGGTGCTTCGATTTTCTCAATGGCCTTGATCTTGTCGGGATTAGCTTCAATCCCCCTCTGGGACACAAAGAATCCGAGAAGCTTGCCGGAAGGAACTCCAAACACACAATTCTCGGGATTCAACTTGAGGTTGATCCTGCGCAGATTTGCAAAAGTCTCGTCCAAATCTTGGATCAAAGTCTCTTTGTCCTTGCTCTTGACCACTATGTCATCCATGTAAGCTTCTACATTTCTGTGCAGCTATGGCTCAAAAGCATGACTGACTACTCTTGCAAATGTTGAACCAGCATTCTTTAGTCCGAAGTGCATTCATACAAAGCAGTACGTGCCACATGGAGTAATGAACGTTGTTTTCTCTTCATCCTCTTCTGCCATGAAGATCTGATGATATCCTGAATATGCATCAAGGAATGAAAGCAGATCACATCCTGCCGTGGAGTCGACAATCTGGTCAATGCACGGCAAGGGAAATGGATCCTTGGGACAAGCTTTATTAACATCAGTGAAGTCAATACAAAGCCTCCACTTCCCGTTTGCTTTGCGCACGACTACTGGATTGGCTAACCACGTCGGATGGACCACTCCTCGGACCAGGCCTGCTGCTTCCAACTTATTGATCTCCTCTGCAATGAATTCTTTACGCTCTACTGCTTGCTTCCTAACTCTCTGCTTGACGGGCCGCGCGTGAGGACAGACGGCAAGGTGGTGCTCAATTACTTTCCTGGGAACACTGGGGATGTCAGATGGTTGCCATGCAAACACATCGACATTCGCCCGCAGGAAAGCAACGAGCGCGCTTTCCTATTTAGGATCAAGCGTGGCACTGATGGTGAAGGTGCCACCAGTGCCGTCCTCTTTGGCGGCCACTTTCTTGGTCTCTGGTGAAGCTGTCTTTGCCTTCTTGCACTTGCCGGTGGAGCTCGATGGTGCATCCTCGACGGTAGCGCAGCACTCCAAAGAGGTGCGCTTGCCGGAGTAGGCATCAGAGCTACTCTTGCCGGTCTTGGTCTTCTTCTTCCCCCTGGGAGCTTCAGCGGCAAGTGGTTTGCGTTCTGCTGTGGCTGCTGCTTCCCGGTAGATCTTGCCGGTACAGATGAGTGCATCCTTCTTGTCGCCTTGGACAGAAATGACACTTATCGGACCAGGCATCTTGAGCACATTATAGGCATAGTGAGAGGCTGCCATGAACTTAGCGAGCGCTGGACGGCCAAGTATCCCATTGTAGGGCAATGGGAAATCAGCAACGTCAAATGTGACTCTCTCTGTCCTGAAATTCAGCTCGCTGCCAAATGTCACTCACAGTGTGATCTTCCCCTTCGGCTTGCTCCTTCCTGGGTTTATTCCCTGAAAGGTACCAGTCTCCTCGAGTTCGCTATCGGGGATCTGGAGCTTCTTGAGCACCGCGGAGGAGATCAGATTCAGGTCGGCCCCGCCATCAACCAGCATCTTCGTGACCCTGAGGTTGCGGATTGTTGGCGAAACCAACATCGGCAAGCACCCGACCGCAGTGATGCGATCAGGGTGATCTTCAATGTCGAAGATGATGGGCGTGCTGGACCACTTCAGGGGCTTGCGCGACTCAACGGACGGTTCTGCTGCGTTCACTTCCCGCACCCACTGTTTGAGTTGGCGGTGCGAGGTGTGCAGGGAAGCACTGCCGTCGACGCACAACTCCTGCTCGTCAGTCTCATCTTCCTCCATCTCATCATCCCCATCTTCGTCTTTGTCTTTGTCGCGGCCGCGGGGAGGCCTGTCTCCTTGCCGCGGCTTGGCCTTGCCGCGGCGCCCTCCCCGGGCGGGATACTTCTTGCAGGATCCTCCGCCACCTTCCCGGGCCTTCTCCTTGTCGCGGCGCTCGTATTCAGCTTTCTGTAGCGCCGCCCTCTGCTCAACTTTCTTGCAGGCTTGGAGGTCATGGCCCTTGGAGCGGTGGATCTTGCAATACTGCTGGCCGGAGCCATCCTGCTTGCCGGCGGCCACCACAACCTCGCCGGTGCTACCAGCTCTAGCCTTCTCAGAACCGCCTCCGCTACCGGATTGCTCAACAACTAGCACATCCTCTCCGGGGAGTCTCCTCCCCTCTTCAGCCCGTGCACACTTGTCGGCCAGGGCATATAGCTCGCTGACATCTCTGATTTTGTGCATCGCCATCTCCTCCCTCATACTGCGGTTACGCACGTTCTGATGGAACGCGCTGATAACCGTGGCAGGGTGGACGTCTGGGATGTTGCGCTGCACCTGACTGAATCTCTGTATATACATGCGCAGGGGTTCTCCTTCCTTCTGGGCGAGCAGGTGAAGATCACTCTCCTGGCCATGGGGTTTGTGGCCGCCTGTGAAAGCGCCAACAAACTGATGGCATAGGTCCGCCCACGAAGAGATGGAGTTGTCCGGCAAGTGCATGAGCCAAGATCTGACATTGGGCTTGAGTACCAGCGGGAAGTAGTTGGCGAGGATCTTCTCGTCACGCCCTCCGGTAGCCTGCACAACGATGGTGTAGACGCTGAGGAACTCTGACGGATGTATCCTGCCATCGTACTTCTCGGGCACGTCTGGCTTGAAGTTCTTGGTACTAGGCCACTGGACCTGCCGCAGCTCACGGGTGAACGCAGGGCAACCTGCCGCATACGGCAAGTCGCCTGGTTCCCCTGGCGCATGCATGTCGACAGTGGGCCCAGCGCGCCGGTCAGATTGACGTCGCGCTTCTCTTTGACGCTCGATGCGAGTGCGAGCATCTTCGTGTCGTCGTTCTTGGAGAACTTGGCGTTGATCACGGCGAGCTCGCGGGTCTGACGACGCGGTGGAGTCGGTGTCGAGGTTGGCCCGGCGAGTCGGCGATCTTGGCCTTCGGGGCGGGGAGTGTGCAGTGGTGGCACCCCCAGCGATCTTGTCGGCATCGGCTTGCGCCTGGGCGTCTTGCCGGGGCTTCGATGTGCTCGGTTACCGGGGCTTGTCGCCGTCGGCGAAGCCAATGAGGCTATAAATGGCGGCCCTCCAGTCGTCGATCTTGTCCGGTGCTGGAGGGTAATCTAGAAGCAGCTGGGCTCGGGCCAGTGCTTCCTCTGGAGTCTTGGGTGGCGGTGGCGAGCGACGCGAGGTGCGAGACATGCTCAAACTTCTAACAGTGTTAGAAGGAGTAACATCTCGCCCAGGCGACCGCACTACGCTCGCGCCAGCGTGTTGATGTGCATGTTGGCCTTGAGCGTCCCACGACCCACCAGCTTGGCCTTGTTCCAACGCGAGTACGGTGCTAGGAGCATCGTGGCGTTGTCGATCCTGCACCTCCTGGGAGGGGTGCGGTGGATATGCAGAAGCTGAACCTTGCGGGGCCTTGTCCTTGGACCGGGTGACGATGCGCGTCCCCCCGCCAGCGCCCGCTCCTCCGCCGGCATCCGCCCCACCGCCCGTTTTCTCCGGTGACGGTAGAGAAGTCGCAGACGGAGCGGCCACCTCCTAAGTCTTCTTCTTTGGTGGCATGTTGACGAAGATGTTGATGTAGCGCGCGCAGACGCCGGATCAGATACGCACGACCTCGACGCCCCCCTACCTGGCGCGCCAGAGATGTCGTGGTAGGGAATGTCGAGCACGAGCACCTACGGGGCAGGAGGGCCCCTTCTTTTCCGGCAAGGGAGCGGAGGGCGCACGCAGAGCAGATCGAGGCGAGAGAGCACGCGGGGGATTTTACCCAGCTTTGGAGCTCTCCGGAGAGATAAAACTCCTACTGCTGCTTTGTGTTTTGTATTCTGTTCTTGCTCGAGAGAGCGGGTGTGGCATCGAATCAGCCGAACCCCCAAGCTCCGGAACCAAAATTCCGAACCCCCTCTACGTGCGCATGGGCCTCCTTTTTATAGGCTAAAGGGGTCACCGACAGGTGGCAGGGTAGAAAGAGGGGTAGAAAGGTAAAAACGCGGGTTGGTACAACTACTACCAACAGTGTCCCTACCTAACTCTGGCGGCAGGGGGACAAGGGCATTTAATGCCCGTCCGGTCGCCCCAACAGTGCAAGGAAACGACCGTTACAGGCGCCACCGATCGCCACGATGGCCTCCTTGTCAGCTTCGCTTGCCACCTCGCACCGCCATGCTGCACAGCTACCCGCCATGTGCACCAGGAGCGATCTTGTGGCGACACGTCGTCGGATGTGCTGGAGCG
This sequence comes from Triticum timopheevii, assembly GCA_963921465.1. Taxonomy (NCBI): domain Eukaryota; kingdom Viridiplantae; phylum Streptophyta; class Magnoliopsida; order Poales; family Poaceae; genus Triticum; species Triticum timopheevii. Next base: position 379,844,922 of record OY997272.1, on the reverse strand, counting down.
TGGGTGCAGAGTGGCAGCCTTGCCGCGGCAAGCGCCTTGCCGCAGCCTTTATCTTGTCGCACCAGCAAGCTCGCCGCTCGCCGGGCCTTGCCGGGACGCGCGGGGCGTTGCGGCAAGTTTCTTGGAGTGCCTTAGCTTGCCTTCCCGGCAAGCTCCTCTTGCCGGGGCCTTTGTCCTTCCCGGCAAGCTCCTCTTGCTGGGGCCTTGTATTCTTCCCGGCCAGCTTCTTTTGCCGGGGCCTTGGTTGGCCTTCCCGGCAAGCTCCTCTTGCCGGGGCCTTAGTTTGAGTACTTTGTTCTTGAATGGCATCAAAGTAGCCGTGGAGGATCTTGGCGGACGCCCGGCAAGCCCTGCCGCGGGTCGCTGCGACTGCCCGTGCACAAGTTCGGGATACTAAGGTACCCCTACTTTAGTACACCGACACTCTTGGTGCTCTTTAACTTGCTGTTTAACAACTTGAACATAAGGTTTATTCAGATCTGGACCAATTTCAAAATTTGCATATGAGGACTTACCGGAATTGTTATATGTTGTTCCCGGCCTCATTTAAACTTGCCTTGATGTGTTGTTCTTGTTTGCATCATCTCTTGCCATGAGTAGCTTCATGTAGCCTTTTCATGCATCATGCTTGTTGTGCATCATGTCTTGTCGATGTGTGGTGTGTTCACTATGTTGTGTGCTTCTTCTCGATAGTTCCCGTTTCGTTGCGATCGTGAGGATTCGTTCGTCTACGTGTGGTTCGTCTTCGTGCCTTCATCTCCTTCATGGACTCGTTCTACTTCCTTGCAGGATTTCAGGCAAGATGACCGCTACCCTGGATCTCACTACTATCATTGTTATGCTAGTTGCTTCGTTCTATCGCTATGTTGCGTTACCTATCTTTTGCTCTTCAAGCCTCCCAAATTGCCATGAACCTCTAACCTTTGACACCATTCCTAGCAAACCACTGATTGGCTATGTTACCGCTTTGCTCAGCCCTCTTATAGCGGTGCTAGTTGCAGGTGAAGTTGAAGATTTCTCCATGGTGGACAGGATTTACGTTGGGATATCACAATATCTCTTATATTTTTAATGCATCTATATATTTGGTAAAGGGTGGAAGGCTCGGCCTTATGCCTGGTGTTTTGTTCCACTCTTGCCGCCCTAGTTTCCGTCATACCGGTGTTATGTTCCTGGATTTTGCGTTCCTTACGCGGTCGGGTGATTTATGGGACCCCCCTGACAGTTCGCTTTGAATAAAACATGTCCAGCAAGGCCCAACCTTGGTTTTACCATTTGCCTCACCACCACCTACCTTTTCCCTTGGGAGTAATTAACCCAAGGGTCATCTTTATTTTAGCCCCCCCCCCCGGGCCAGTGCTTGTCTAAGTGTTGGTCCGAACCGAGCTGCCTGCGGGGCCACCTCGGGGAAACTTGAAGTCTGGTTTTACTCGTAGCTAGTCTCATACGGTGTTGCCCTGAGAACGAGATATGCGCAGCTCCTATCGGGATTTTCGGCGCATCGGGCGGCTTTGCTGGTCTTGTTTTACCATTGTCGAAATGTCTTGTAAACCGGGATTCCGAGATTGATCGGGTCTTCCTGGGAGAAGGTCTATTCCTTCGTTGATCGCGAGAGCTTGTCATGGGCTAAGTTGGGACACCCCTACAGGGTATAAACTTTCGAGAGCCGTGCCCGCGGTTATGTGGCAGATGGGAATTTGTTAATGTCCGGTTGTAGACAACTTGACACCTGATCCGAATTAAAATGCATCAACCGCGTGTGTAGCTGTGATGGTCTCTTCTCGGCGGAGTCCGGGAAGTGAACACGGTTTCTGGGTTATGTTTGACGTAAGTAGGTGTTCAGGATCACCTCTTGATCATTGCTAGCTTCACAACCGTTCCTTTGTTTCTCTTCTCGCCCTCATTTGCGTATGTTAGCGACCATATATGCTTAGTCGCTGCTGCAACCTCACCACTTTACCCCTTCCTTTCCCATTAAGCTTTGCTAGTCTTGATACCCATGGTAATGGGATTGCTGAGTCCTCGTGGCTCACAGATTACTACAACAACAGTTGCAGGTTCAGGTTATTGCGATGATCATGACGCGAGAGCGATGCTTGCTTGCGTTGAGTTCTTCTTCTGCTTGTTCTTCGATCAGGGGATAGGTTCCAGGTCGGCAGCCTGGGCTAGCAGGGTGGATGTCGTTTGAGTTTTTGTTTGTGTTTTCATCCGTAGTCGGATGGTGATCTTATGTATTGTGATGTTGTATTCATGTGGCATTGTATGCCCTTTTGTATGTATCCCCATCTATTATGTAATGTTGATGTAATGATATCCACCTTGCAAAAGTGTTTCAATATGCGGGTCTATCCTTGGTGGGACCTTCGAGTTCCTATTGGATAGGGTCGCATATTGGGCGTGACAAGTTGGTATCAGAGCCTCGACCGACCCTAGGAGCCCCCTTGATTGATCATGTAGTTTGGCCGTTGTTGAGTCTAGAAGAAAACTGTTTTCGGAGTCTAGTTATATCGGAGAGTAGGATTTCTTTTTACTCCTCAGCCCCTTCGTCGCTCTGGTGAGGAATCTTGACGTAGGTGTTTTGAATTACTCCTCTTCCCCTTCAAATTTTTCTTTAGGTTCACGCAGTTGGTTTTCCGATCGTTGTTCCTCAGCTCTTTTCATCCGGTGCATCCTCTCGTCAAGGCGGTTCGACCCTCTTTGTTTTTGCAAGTTCAATCCTCAGTTGTTTTTTTCCCCACCCGCCCTCCCTTCTTCTTCTTGATTCCGGATTCTGTAATCGAGTATCCATCCTACTCATGCGAAGCCTTTTCTTTCTTTCCTCAATGATTTCAACCGGTGTTTTTTCTCTTCAAGCTATTCGTCGGTTTCCCCTTCCAAGTTGCCTTTGTTTTCCCGCCCTCCCACCCTTTTCTTCCCGGAGTCTGAGTCTGTTTCGAGCATCAATTTCATTCGTGTGGAGCCTCTTCAATCTTTTGTCAATTATTTCAACCGGTGAATTCTCGTCTCGTTCGTCATTCTTCATCCATTTCTTTTTCCGGTGGACTCAATTCAACTTTTTCGGGTTGATCATATTCTTTTCCTCGGCTCAAGTGTTTTCCCTGCTCGTTCGCCTCTCGCCAGTTTATCCTTCCGGAGTGCTCAAGACATCTCAGAAGATTTGTCTGTATTCGAATTAATTCGAGGTTGTCACTTCATTCAAATATTTCAATTGTTCCGGTGCATCATCTATCTGTTCATCATCCTTTTCAACGGTGTTTTCTTTTAGTGGGCCCTAACCCACAGGTCTTTTCCCAGGATCTTACCTGACTCTTCTAATTCCCCCGTAGTCATTCATAATTCTTTTAAAGTGTGACGTACGAATTAATTTCATCAGTCATTTGCCTTCTCCAAGATCTCTTTCAAATCATTTTCATTGTTGGCTGAACCTCTTCGCTTTTCATTCTTCCGGACTATCTCAGAAATTTTGGTGGTGTTTCTCGTCATTATTTGAAGACCAAAGAAGAAGATTTCTCTTTAATCTTGTCCGTTCCCCGGAGATTTGCGGTGCTAGCTCGGTGTTATTCTATCGAATTGTTTCAAGTCATGCCAATTCTTTTCATCCATCCGGAGTATGTCAGAAGTTGCTTTTCCCGTTTCTTTTCACCGGAGGCCATCATTCCAGTTATCGTTCTCTATTATCCCGATGCTTCGTTCAAGTGTTCTTTAATCAGCATACAATAAATCTTATTCTTATTTCATCCAAGTGAGTAATCCCTTCCTTCGGAGTTTATTCTTCATGAATAAATTCTAGTTTCAAGTGTTTCATCTTTTCTTTTCCGGAGTTCAAATTTCCTCGGCCATGTCGTTGGAACCTCCATCTAAATCATGGCAAGGATCATCTTATTTTTTCTTCCTTCATTCTATGTCATCATCCTTTTCGTCACCGGAGTTCTTCATGGTGGTTCTTCATGATTTATTTCATTCTTCAAGAGTTCATCAAGTATCTTTCCATCCTCTCAAGTTTGTTCTAATCCTCCCATTTTCAGTCAGAGTTCTTCCTAAAGCCTTTCAGTCTTATTCGTTTCTTATCTGGTTCTACCCAGAGTGGTTTCATAGTCCATCTGATCCCGTGAGCTTTCGATCCTCGTCATTCTCGTAGTTCCCCTCTTCTTCTCGAGTGCTCTCGATTCTTTGCTCCTTCTCTTGAGTTCTTGTTTCACCTCATCCTTTTTCCATTCCGTCTCGGTCCTAAGATCTCGGGTCGAGATCTCTTGTTAGTGGAGGAGTGTTGTAACGCCCCGGATTCGATGCGCCAGGTGTCTGCCAGTTATTCGCCGTCCTTGCCATGTCATTTGCTTGTGTGTTGCATTTTGCCATGTCATCATATGCATTTCATATCATGTCATCATATGCATTTGATTTTGCATACGGGTTCATCTCATGCATCCGAGCCTTTTCCCCATTGTCCGTTTCGCGATCCGGCACTCCTATCTCAACCGGCGTCCCCTTCCTGTCTCCTTTCGTGTGCGGGTGTTAAACGTTCTCAGAATGGCCTGAGGTTTGCCAAGCGGCCTTGGTATAGCACCGGTAGACCGCCTGTCAAGTTTCGTGCCATTTGGAGGTCGTTTGGTACTCCAACGGTTAACCGGGTAACCGCAAGGCCTCTTTGAGTTGCAGCCCAACACCCCCCTCCAAAGTGGCCCAAAGCCCAGCAAACTCCCTCCATGCTCTCGGTCGTTCGATCATGATCGCGTGGCCGAAAACCGCTCCTCATTTGGACTCTCCTAGCTCCCTCTACCTATATAAAGGCCCTCCCCTTCCATTTTCGCGGAAGAAACCCTAGCCCGCTCCCCTCGCACGCCGGACATGTCCAACCCCGCCGGACATGTCCAGCTTCCACGTCGCTCCGACCAATCAGGCGTCGCCACGTCATCGTCACCGCCGCCTGCAGCCAATCTCCTCCCGCCACGTGGCTCCCGCGCCGTCCCCGCCGCCGCGGCCCGGTGAGCCCGCAGCGGGCCCGCCCGGCCCGATCCGCCGCCGCCGCCCGTCCGCGGGATGCCCGCGCGCCGGCCGCCGGCCCAGGCAACGGCCTGCCTCGCCTCCTCTCCCCCGGCCTAGCCAAGGCCCAGAAGAGCCAAGGCCCAGCCCAGCTTCAGCCTCCACATCGGCCCACCTCGCCCTGTGTTTTTTTTGCTAGGTATAAAAAAATCACCAAGTCCCGAATATTTTTGCATAATCATGTCATGTTCATCGCATTGTATCTCTGGACCCGTAGCTCCATTTCGTGCGTGTAATATGTCAAATTGTTCGCCTCGACGAGTACTTCATTTCATTACATTGCATCATTTTCATTTGAGCTCATCTTGATGCCCGAAATGCTGTTGGAAGAGTGCATGTTGATGTTAATCTGCTGAAACTGTTATAACTTGCTCATTTGTCATTTTTGCCATGATTGATGTGTGCATCCTATGAGGTTGATGTCTACATGTGTTTTGATCTATGCCATGCCATCTTTCCAGGGGTTCTAACCATGTATTTTTGTGAGTTCTGTGTTGAGTGCATCAAGCTTGCTAAGTAGGGTACTTGCTGTTGCCGTTTTCCTGGCAGATTCTGTTATATTTTGTTGCTATGTAAACATGTTGCTACTAATCATTCTATGCATAATCTGGAGATGTTCTATAAACATGTTTTGATCTACATGTTATGCCCCTAGTTGCATTTATAGCTTGCTGTAGATTGTTCATATCTTGCTCCAAATTTACTTGAAAATGTTGTTGTCAGCCTGTTAACATTAAGTTCCATGTTTCCATGAATGTTTGCTAGTGATCCATGCACCCTATGAACTTGCTCTTGCCATGCTTAGCTTCATAAACATGCCTTCTTACTGTTGGTTGCCTTGCCATGCCATGTATTGCTCTGTGGTGAGTGGTTCAAGCTCACCAACATGCCTACTTATTGTTGTTCCTGCCATGTTTGAATCTGTAATATAACTTGCCATGTTTACATGGGTGCCATCATATTTTCTGTGCCTTTTGGCTCATGGTCAGTAAGGGACTCTTGTTCTATGCATTAAGTAGTATCATTCAATGCCTTTGTTTGCCATGATAAGTTCCTGTAACATGTTGTTTGATAGCTCTAAACATTGCAACCTGATGTTATTTCTACTAAGTCTGAAACTGTTTCTATTTGCAATCTTTCCATGTCATTTTGAGCATGTTCTAGTCTTTTCTGGAGATAGCTCAGTGTTCATGTTTTGTTGTCCTTTACCTGTACTTCATGCCCATGTCGTTTGTTCTTATGTTGGAGTGCTGTAGCATATTGTTTTGATGCTTGCAACATGCCTAGTTGCTGTTATGGTCAGATTGTTGTTATAACTTGTATATAGTGTATGTGTTGGACCGTTGCTCCGTTTCGAGTGTGCTCTATATGAAACTTGCTTGATTTTGCATGTAGCTTCATATTATCATGTTGCATCCTTGTTTTGGTGTGTTTGCTTGATGTTTGGGTGCATTTTGCATCAATGCCATGCTTAACTTGTTTTGCTCATATCTTCTAGGCCGTAGCTCCGAATCTAATGAACTTTATATGTAACTTGACTAGAATTTCGTGTAGATCCTCTTGGTGCTCTTTAACTTGCTGTTTAACAACTTGAACATAAGGTTTATTTAGATCTGGACCAATTTCGAAATTTGCATATGAGGACTTACCGGAATTGTTATATGTTGTTCCCGGCCTCATTTAAATTTGCCTTGATGTGTTGTTCTTGTTTGCATCATCTCTTGCCATGAGTAGCTTCATGTAGCCTTTTCATGCATCATGCTTGTTGTGCATCATGTCTTGTCGATGTGTGGTGTGTTTACTATGCTGTGTGCTTCTTCTCGATAGTTCCCGTTTCGTTGCGATCGTGAGGATTCGTTTGTCTACGTGTGGTTCGTATTCGTGGCTTCATCTCCTTCATGGACTCGTTCTTCTTACTTGCGGGATTTCAGGCAAGATGACCGCTACCCTGGATCTCACTACTATCATTGCTATGCTAGTCGCTTCGTTCTATCGCTATGTTGCGTTACCTATCTTTTGCTCTTCAAGCCTCCCAAATTTCCATGAACCTCTAACCTTTGACACCATTCCTAGCAAACCACTGATTGACTATGTTACCGCTTTGCTCAGCCCTCTTATAGCGTTGCTAGTTGCAGGTGAAGTTGAAGATTTCTCCATGGTGGACAGGATTTATGTTGGGATATCACAATATCTCTTATATTTTTAATGCATCTATATATTTGGTAAAGGGTGAAAGGCTCGGCCTTATGCCTGGTGTTTTTTTCCACTCTTGCCGCCCTAGTTTCCGTCATACCGGTGTTATGTTCCTGGATTTTGCGTTCCTTACACGGTCGGGTGATTTATGGGACCCCCCTGACAGTTCGCTTTGAATAAAACTTGTCCAGCAAGGCCCAACCTTGGTTTTACCATTTGCCTCACCACCACCTACCTTTTCCCTTGGGAGTAATTAACCCAAGGGTCATCTTTATTTTAGCCCCCCCCCCCCCCGGGCCAGTGCTTGTCTAAGTGTTGGTCCGAGCCGAGCTGCCTGCGGGGCCACCTCGGGGAAACTCGAAGTCTGGTTTTACTCGTAGCTAGTCTCATCAGGTGTTGCCCTGAGAACGAAATATGCGCAGCTCCTATCGGGATTGTCGGTGCATCGGGCGGCTTTGCTGGTCTTGTTTTACCATTGTCGAAATGTCTTGTAAACCGGGATTCCGAGACTGATCGGGTCTTCCTGGGAGAAGGTCTATTCCTTCGTTGATCGCGAGAGCTTGTCATGGGCTAAGTTGGGACACCCCTGCAAGGTATAAACTCTCGAGAGCCGTGCCCGCGGTTATGTGGCAGATGGGAATTTGTTAATGTCCGGTTGTAGACAACTTGACACCTGATCTGAATTAAAACGCATCAACCACGTGTGTAGCCGTGATGGTCTCTTCTCGGCGGAGTCCGGGAAGTGAACACGGTTTCTGGGTTATGTTTGACGTAAGTAGGTGTTCAGGATCACCTCTTGATCATTGCTAGCTTCACGACCATTCCTTTGTTTCTCTTCTCGCTCCCATTTGCATATGTTAGCCACCATATATGCTTAGTCGCTGCTGCAACCTCACCACTTTACCCCTTCCTTTCCCATTAAGCTTCGCTAGTCTTGATACCCATGGTAATGGGATTGCTGAGTCCTCGTGGCTCACAGATTACTACAACAATAGTTGCAGGTTCAGGTTATTGCGATGATCATGACGCGAGAGCGATGCTTGCTTGCGTTGAGTTCTTCTTCTGCTTCTTCTTCGATCAAGGGATAGGTTCCAGGTCGGCAGCCTGGGCTAGCAGGGTGGATGTCGTTTGAGTTTTTGTTTGTGTTTTCATCCTTAGTCAGATGGTGATCTTATGTATTGTGATGTTGTATTCATGTGGCATTGTATGCCCTTTTGTATGTATCCCCATCTATTATGTAATGTTGATGTAATGATATCCACCTTGCAAAAGCGTTTCAATATGCGGGTCTATCCTTGGTGGGACCTTCGAGTTCCTATTGGATAGGGTCGCATATTGGGCATGACATGCCGCACTTCCGCCACCTGCGCCTCCTGCTTTTCTCGCTTCGCCCGTTCCGCGGCCGCACTGCGTTCGGCCGTGGACACAGCCTCCTTTAGGGCTGCCACCTCGTTTGTGGCCCCTGCAATACCCATATTATCCTTGTTAATTTTTTGCAACCTAAATCCTTTTCTGTAAGGTAAATCTTCAAAGTGGTGTTACTCACCTTCTTTGTCCTCGAGCTACTTCTTGGCATGGCCAAGCTCTTGCTCGGACCGCTCGAGATCCTGCTTCAATGCACCGACCTCCGCAGTCAGTGCGGCAGAGGTCAGCAGCGCAGCCTGCAAACCCATATTGACATATTCCAAGCAACCCTGCGTATATCTTTTTAGATCCTCAGTCTGGCTTTTCTTTCCGAACACCGGACTGAGCATCAGGGGCTACTGTCTATGCGGTATTACATTACATAATTTTACTTCTTACCTCAAAGCCTGTTAGAAGGCTGCTGCAGGCTTCGGTCAGCCCGCTCTTGGCAAGCTGAACCTTCTGAATCACCGCACTCATGATAGTGCGGTGTTCTTCCTCGATGGAAGCGCCTTTGAGCGCCTCCAACAAGTTGTCCGGCGCCTCCGGTTGGACGGGGGCCGCCGGTGTCACGGTCTTGTCCTTCTTGTGAAGGGGCCGCCTGCTGGACTCTGGAACCACTGCAGGTTCCGGCGTAGAGTCCGGTGCATAGTCCGGGAGGCTGCCTTGCGGCGCCTCCAGGGCCTCCTCCTGATGGGTCCCTTTCCGGGATCCCACCTCGGCGTCCTCGTCGGCGCGAGGGGTGGAGGCAGTCGGGATGGACTCCACATCCGATGCCGCCAACGACCCGCTCGATGAAGCAGGGAGATCATCGTCGACCAGACTATAGGCAGTATGCGGCATTAGAAAGGCACTATGTGGCACGAAAGAAATTTCAGATTATACAGGGATCCGGATACTTATGATTCGCCGGAGGCCTGGCCCTTGAAGGCCACTCCTCTTTGCCAATGTTGGTGTTGGCGGAGATGTCCGGGGGAATAGTTCTCCCCCTCTTGGACCCTTCGGCCTCCCCTATTGGGGAAGCCTTCTTCTTCCTCTCTCCCTCCTCCGGGAGAGAGTCTTCTTCCTCCTCCTCGTCTTCGGGGGAGGAGTCCGCCTCGTCGTCGGATACCTGATTACGGGAACTCTTTCGAGTCCCCGTGGCCACCTTCTTGGCCTTCTTCTCCGGCACCACGTGCGGTGCCGGAACCAGCAGCCCCGCTAGACGGGCGTTCACTGGGTCTTCTGGCATGGGAGCTGGACAGATGAGCTGCTCGGCCTTCTCCATCCATTCCTGCCAAAGGAAAAGAGAGGTTCAAACCCTCTTAAAATCAATCTATTTACCACAAGTGTCTCGTAAAGGGGTTGAATCACTTACCTCGTCAGCTAGATGCTGCAAGCGAAATCCGTGATCCTCCGTCGCGGATGCGGGGGCTTCGGCGCCCTTAAACAGCACCCTCCAGGCGCGTTCGTACGCCGTGTCGAAGAGCTTGCTTACCGCCTGGTGCTGTTCCGGATTGAACTCCCACAAATTGAATGCCCGTTCTTGGCATGGGAGGATCCGGCGCATGAGCATTACTTGGACCACGTCGACGAGCCTGAGCTTATTGTTCACCAGCTTCTGGATACAGGCTCGGAGTCCCGTCAGCTCCTTCGGATTGCCCCACAACAAGCCCTTCTCTTTCCAGGAGGTGAGCTGCGTGGGGATGCCAGATCTGAACTCGGGGGCCGCCGCCCACGTGGGTTCGCGCGGCTCGGTGTTGTAAAACCACCCCGATTGCCACCCCTTAACAGAGTCCACGAAGGCCCCTTCGAGCCAAAGGACGTTGGGCAACTTGCCCAACATGGCGCCTCCGCATTCCGCTTGCGTGCCCTTCACAACCTTCGGCTTGACGTTGAAGGTCTTGAGCCACAGGCTGAAGTGGGGCTGGATGCAGAGGAAGGCCTCGCGCACGACGATGAACGCCGAGATGTTGAGTATGAAGTTTGGCGCCAGATCGTGGAAATCCAGGCCGTAGTAAAACATGAGCCCCCGGACAAAAGGGTGAAGTGGAAAGCCCAGTCCGTGGAGGAAGTGGGGGAGGAAAACAACCCTCTCATGGGGCCCGGGGGTGGGGATGAGCTGCCCCTCGTCGGGTAGCCGATGCGCGATGTCGCCGGAAAGGTATCCGGCACTGTGCAGCTTGGTGATGTGCTCCTCCTTAACGGTGGAGGCCAACCATTTGCCTCCCGCTCCGGTCATGGTCGGAGAAGGTCGCGGCGAGATGCGCGAGCTTGGGCGTTGGAGATTGAGTGCGCGGAGATGGATAAGCAAAGGAGGAAGAAGGCGTAGGTGAGAAGGTAAATCCTTATCCCTTATATATAGGCGGACGAAGACTATGCGTCCCCCACCGGCCTGGTAAAACTCGCTTATCTCCCAAGCACCACCATCAATGGCGCGGTTGGGTTACCCACGTCCGTATTGATGAGAATCCCAGAATAAGGGGAACACGATCTCTGCTTCGACAGGACGTGCCAAGGAAACCGCTTCGCTAAACGTGCTGAGGTGGTATAATAAAAAACGATTCAAGTAGAGGCTTGGTAGCGGTGTGATGTCATGCTGCATAATACGTCAACAGATTGGACTTGTGTACATTTTATTCTCTCTACAGTAGAATGTGGAATTTATTTTGCAGAGCCGGACACTATCCTGGTGTTCATGATCTTCTCTGGATTATTCAAGGGAGGAACCCGCCTTGCAATGCCGAACATTATGCGCGCCGGACTTATCGTCATTGAAGCCTGGTTCAGGGGCTACTGAGGGAGTCCTGAACTAGGGGGTGTCCAGACAGCCGGACTATCATCGTCCGCCGGACTCCAAGACTACGAAGATACAAGATTGAACACTCCGTCCCGTGTCCGGATGGGACTTTCCTTGGCGTGGAAGGCAAGCTTGGCGATACGGATATGTAGATCTCCTACCATTGTAACCGACTCTGTGTAACCCTAGCCTTCTCCGGTGTCTATATAAACCGGAGGGCTTTAGTCCGTAGGACACAACATACATTACAACAATCATACCATAGGCTAGCTTTAGGGTTTAGCCTCCTTGATCTCGTGATAGATCCACTCTTGTACTACCCATATCATCAATATTAGTCAAGCAGGACGTAGGATTTTACCTCCATCAAGAGGGCCCGAACCTGGGTAAAACATCGTGTCCCTTGTCTCCTGTTACCATCCGCCTAGATGCATAGTTCGGGACCCCCTACCCGAGATCCGCCGGTTTTGACACCGACAAGGGCCTCTGCATCCGGATAGTCGACGATTTGATTTTTCTTTGTTAAGAACCGTGTCCAGAATTGTCTGGCCGATTCATCTGGCTGCTGAATTATGTAGCTTAGGTCATCGGCGTCTGGTGGTCGCACATATGTGCCCTGGAAGTTGTCGGGGAATGCGGCTTCCAGGTCTTCCCATCACCCAATTGACTCTGCGGGCAAGCTGTTAAGCCAATGCCGAGCTGGTCCTTTAAGCTTGAGTGGGAGATACTTGATGGCGTGAAGATCATCGCCGCGGGCCATATGGATATGAAGGAGATAATCTTCGATCCAAACCGTGGGGTCTGTTGTGCCATCGTAGGATTCAATGTTTACGGGTTTAAACCCTTCATGGATTTGATGATCCATTACTTCGTCAGTGAAGCATAGCGGGTGTGCGGTGCCTCTATATTGAGCAATATCACAACGTAGCTCGAGGGAGCGTTGTCTGCTGTGTTCGGCCCGGCCGGAGTTGTTGTATCCGGCACGACAGTATTCGTCGTGGGTCGTGGGGCACCCACGTGATCCGTAGATGGATCTGGATTGCCTTGCTTTGTCCTCCAATATATCTCGCAAGTCCGGCGCGTTCCCTCTTGGCTTCGTACTTTTGGAGCGATGCCGGGGTACGGTCTTGGTGGAGGGCCTGGATGCCTCTCGGTCGCGATCACGGGGTGGTCGGTCGGCCATATTGTGCGCTGGTGATGAAGGTATGTATGCTTCCTCCTCTAATCGGGGGAGCAACTTGCGTTTTGGGTAGCTTTTGGAGGGGCGTTCGAGTTCGTACTCTTCGGCCGCGAGGACCTCGGTCCATCGATCGGCCAGCAGGTCTTGATCAGCTTGAAGCTGCTGCTGCTTTTTCTTTAGGCTATTTGCCGTGGTGATAAGCCTGCGTTTAATATGCTCTTGTTCGACGGGATCCTCTGGCACGACGAATTCGTCGTCGTTGAGGCTTGCCTCGTCTCCGGAGGGAGGAATGTAATTATCATCCTCGACCTCTTCGTCTGCCGCTCTCTCGTGAGGGCTTGCTTCTGCTTCCTCCTGTGCTGAATCTTGCTGGAGGGGATTGTCTTCGGCACTGTCTGGGGTGTTATTATCTGCTGTGCCAGAATCTCCATTCTTGCTGTGGCGGGATTTAGAGCGGCGCCGCTGACGTCGGCGCTTGGGCTGTTTCTTTAGGGAATCTGCCTCGGCTGCTTCTTCGCCGTCCCCATCTTTTGGGGTGTCCACCATTATATGTCATATGACGAGGTGGTCTTCCAGTGCCCTGTAGGCGCTGGCTCTGATTCGTCTCCGGCATCGTCGTCCATACCGTCGATGTCATCAGAGTCATAGTCTAGCATGTCGGTTAGATCGTCGACAGTGGCTACAAAGTGGGTCGTGGGTGGGTTCTGAATTTCTTCGTCGTCCGCAGCCCAACCATCCTGGCCATAGTCCGGCCAGGTCTCTCCGGATAGCGAGAGATGTTTTAGCGAATTTAGGATGTCGCCAAAGGGCGAGTGTTGGAAGATGTCCGCGGCGGTGAACTCCATGACCAGCGCCCAATCAGACTCGATTGGCAGGGGCGCGGGAGGTTCGGAGTCCGGCAGGGAGTCCGGCACCTCGGAGTTACGAGCTTTGCAGGGGACAAGGTTAGTGTTTGGCTCCATCGCCGTGGAAGTTGCAGCCCCCGAGGCGGTGTCCAGCCACCGGTCCTCGATCTGCGCGATCGGCTCCAGACCAAGGGCCAGAGCAGATTCGTGTGCGGCCACCAAGGCACTGTCCGGCGGCAGAGCTAAATCATGCCCATCGTGACAGCATGGCACGCTCGGCTGCGGCTCGAGTCCATCGAAGATCAAGTCCCCGCGGATGTCGGCCGTGAAGTTCAGGCTTCCAAATCTGACCTGACAGCCAGGGGCATAGCTTTCGATCTGCTCCAGATGGCCAAGTGAATTGGCCCGTAGTGTGAAGCCGCCGAATACGAAGATCTGTCTGGGGAGAAAAGTCTCACCCTGGATGGCGTTGTTGTTGATTGAAGAAGCCATCGAGCCTATCGGTGATGACACAGAGGAACTCTCAATGAAAGCACCAATGTCGGTGTCAAAACCGGCGGATCTCGGGTAGGGGGTCCCGAACTATGCGTCTAGGCGGATGGTAACAGGAGACAAGGGACACGATGTTTTACCCAGGTTCGGGCCCTCTTGATGGAGGTAAAACCCTATGTCCTGCTTGATTAATATTGATGATATGGGTAGTACAAGAGTGGATCTACCACGAGATCAAGGAGGCTAAACCGTAGAAGCTAGCCTATGGTATGATTGTTGTAATGGATGTTGTGTCCTACGGACTAAAGCCCTCCGGTTTATATAGACACCAGAGAGGGCTAGGGTTACACAGAGTCGGTTACAATGGTAGGAGATCTACATATCCGTATCGCCAAGCTTGCCTTCCACGCCAAGGAAAGTCCCATCCGGACATGGGACGGAGTCTTCAATCTTGTATCTTCGTAGTCTTGGAGTCCGGCGGATGATGATAGTCCGGCTGTCCGGACACCCCCTAGTCCAGGACTCCCTCATGCACCCTCAACTTATTTTCTTCAGATTTGGCACTCTGATTTTTATTAATTGATTGCTTCACTTCTTTGCCTTTTGTAGCCAATGTCAACACTTTAATTGGCTCTTTGTTTTTTGAGATCAAATCTGAAGTACCATACTTACGACCATCTCTTTTCACGCGGTAAACTTTCTTTACCATCTCTTTCTTCTTCCTTGAGCTCTGGACCGATTCCTTATGATTGAAATGGTCTTTGATACGTGATTGTTCAAATGTTGATCTTCTTGGAGCTGCATAGTATTGGTGAGATGGTCTAGAATAAGATGGAGAATGTGCCCTTGTACCATACTTGTCCCATGATGAATATGTATCTATATGAGCATAGGGAGGCATCCACAGCATTGGCATTGGCGGCCCAAAATAAGGATATGAATATGTTGCATTAAAATTACCACTTTGCCAATACCAATCCTCATATTTGCGCCTTGGGGGTGATCTTGGTTTCTTTGCATGATTTGGCCGATAAGCATTCTTCTCTTCACTCATCTTTTGATGTTTATCCAATAGTTCAGCAAAGGTGATTTTTGATCTCTTACACTTGCGCTTATTTCGGCCTTTGTTTTCTTTTGGTTTGCTTTCATCGATCATTGGATTTGCTTGCTGCCCCCAAGTCCTTGGCATCTCCATTGTAGCTTCGATGGATTCGCCCTCAAGATTATGTTCATTATGCTCTTCAACAACTTCTTTACTTGAAACCTTGATCCCATCACCTGCAGTTTTTACATTCTCTTTAAATGGATCGGCTTGAAGCAGCCGATGCAAAAACCTTTTGCCATTGGGACCAATCGGAATAGACTGGTCATCTCTTGGTGTTTCAACAAACTTCAATCGTCCTTTTTCAATGGCCGATTTAACTATTTGCCGAAACATGTTGCAATCCTCAAAATTATGTTTGGATGAATCATGCAACTTACAATACATTCGTCCTTGGATTGATGGCTTAACATGGTGACCGAGAATTGTTATGTAATTATTTTTCAGCAACAAATCAAATATTTGATCACACATGCTTGAATTGAAGGTATACTTCATGTTTTCTAGCCGATCTTGTTGTTTGAACGGCTTTGGAGATAAGCAAACGAATGGTTCAGATTTGGAATCTCCCCATTCGGCTATGCATTGTGTTTTGCACTCTATCTCCGATGTCTTTGGGTAACATATTATACTAGCATCAGTTTTCTCAACAGAATTTAACCTTGGCTTTAAATTTCTAAAATAAAAATAGTTAGAACATACATGTCTCAATTGAGACCAAGTGCAAGCCAAGTACGAAATAAGCAAAGCAACCCAAATAGATATGAACTTTAGATAAAGCAATGGGGAAAGCTTTGGCTGCAATAATAAGTCATTATCGGTCTTTATAAATGGCACAATTGGTTGACCGATATGTTCTAAAACAGTTTTATTGCTAACAAGTAAATTACCCTTCTTCATTGGTCTTTCAAAATTACCTATGAGGATTTTTCTAATAGATGCATCAACAATAAAGTTGTGACCAAATATGGAAATAGGTAAATTACTCGCTATGCATACCTCTTCAAATACGTTGGGAGAGCATGATGGTGGTGTGACTTGAATAATATCTAGCTTCATCTTTGGATGACTCTCCAATGCCTTTTCATCATCTTTTTCATTATTCCATGCATCATTACATTGAAGATTTTTGTCAGCCGAACTTTGTTCGGCTACGTGTTCTTGTCCATGAAGCTTGTCAATTTCTACGGCACGGAACTCATAGGGCAGGAAGTGGGTTCCATTAACTTCAGAAAAATCAAGCACTGTTGTTTTCCTATGCTTGCCATGCTCTTTCTCAATAATGCTTGCCTAGTTGGATTTGATGGATTCAGAATTTATACTACTTGATTCGGATTTTTCAACCGAAGCACTTTCATGTTCCGAATCATCCTTCTTTTCATTGATACTACCAATTGGCAATGCTTCTTTTATCTGAGCCAATTCTTTTTCTATTTGTTTCTGACGGCGAGCGGCAAAATTAGCTTTAAGCTTTTTCTCAATTTCAGCCCACTCCGGATATGATTGCCCCCCAATGCTTTTAGATTCTTTCGGCAATGACACACGGGTGTTGCCGAAATTTTGCAATTGTGTAGGGGGTGTATAATATGATATAATATTAGGTAAAGGCATATGCATTGTTGTAAGACCATCCTTTTGCTCGCCAATTTTATCAATTGGCAAAGATTCATCTTCTTACAAAACTCTAGCTTTTATTGCGGCATAATCAAGAAATAGCCCCTTTTCATGTTGTTCAAGGCAAAGAGCACTAATTCTCTTATTTTGGGCTAAACTCTTCAATGCAGCCACCACTACCTCATCTTCTACAATGTTGGGCACAACCGCTCCTGTAAAATTTACATTCAATCGGCTATAACCAGGAAGGTGTGAAGCCGAATTATGAGCATCTACAGTTGTGTATGGTGCCGAAGAATTAGTAACATGAGGTGTAGCATATGACTGTTGAGAGTAACTGGCCGAATAGCCACTAGTAGCATGGCCAATTCTCTCATTCATCGGCATGGTTGGATTACTATATTGCAGATTAGCTGCCGATGAATAAAAGGGTGAAACACTTTCTTGTATGGCATTGGAAATTCTAACTTGGAGTGTTTCAAATTGATTAATCGAACTCATCATGTTTCTCATCGGCATATGAATTTGCTGGGTTGCCGATGCGTGTGAGTTGGGATACATATGGTGCATGTTACTAATATCATAAGAAGTTGAAGTATATAAATTACTTTGAATCGGCCCTTGCACGTAGTTAGTTGCATGATTGAAAAAACTAGGGTTGGCCGATAGAGTATACTCATTGAACGATCTAGTAACACCATATGAATTATTTGCATCTACATAAAGGGATTGGGTATTCATATTACCTTTGTAGACTGCAAACCCTAGATGACGATCTCTTTGTAGCAAGAACGTTCGAAGCTTCGTCCCCAGCGGAGTCGCCAAAAAGTGTGTTCGCACATGAACATGTCACCGTGTACCCTCGACGCCGGGGGTGGTGCGCCGCAGCTCACGTCGAAGGAGACCCGCCGGAAGCGCGGTACGCAAGACAATCCGATGGGCGCTTTTGAAGACCCGAAACCCCACACGCCTGGGAGGGACCCCGTCTGGGCGCGCGGCGGCTTTGGGCTGCCCTAGGTCGACCCGATCACCCCTAGGGCCTCGAGGTTCGCCGCCCTGCAATGATGAAGAACGAACGAAGAACGAGGAAGAAGAAGAACTAGGGTTAAGGAGAAAAGATAAAAGATAAAAAGTGGTAGATTCATTGATCGATTGTGTGTTGTTCAATCGGCCATCACCCCTTAGGTATATAAGAGGTGGCTGGACTTCCCGTGCAAGGAAAAGGCTTGGATTCACGTCCAAAACCCTAGTCAAATTCGGATTGGTCTTCTCCGAACTTTCCAAAACTGTTCGGTTTAAACTGGCTGCACCTTGCGGGTCTTTTTTGTGGTGGTAAACGACCTCGGATGGAAATAAGTCCAACAGCAATCTTGACCGTTTCGATAATACGAACAACTTTCATGTTGAACGTTTTTTGATCAGAGGTAAGCTTGAGGGTCAAATAGCTCACGCAAAAGATCTGTTTACTCGCGCTACCAATCAGACATGGCGTCTGATTGGGCGCGCCATATTTCGCCTCGTGACAGGGCTGCACTCCGATTGCTCTAACTTTTACATATGAACTCGGATTTGGACGATTTTTATATCAAAATCAATCGCTTCGACGAGACGAAGACAATCCTTGTAGATCATTTTTCCATTTGAGGTCGTCTTGGGGGCTTAATCGGCCAAACTGTACTCTGAATATAAGTTCTTAGTACTTTGAGCATAATTTCGGCCTTCGAGATGAAATCGGACGGCGATGACCCAAACTTCAAAGATGTTCATATCAACAATACAGAACTCTTTCATGAAGATCACTTCTCAATTTGAGGCCATCTTAAATAAGTTATTGACCGTGCCAAAATCTGGTGTCAACACCTGGATTTTGAGCCTGGCGAGTGGAGGACTGATTGGCAACTTCTCCGGATACAGTCCGACGAACGCTCTTCTTCCTGAAAAGGCACGAGCGTTAGTATGCCTCCCGGGAATAAAGCCGGGGAGTAAGGTGACGCGCCATACCGTTGCACCGGAGTTTCGATCCGGACCGCACTTCTTTTTAGCCTGCTGGGCCGTGCTGCCCCTTGTTGGCCAGCCGCCGCGGGCTTGGCCTTCCGCCTCAAGGGCGCCCCCTGCAAAACACCATCGGTATACGGTGATCAAGAACACACATGGATGGGTCATTTTCAAAGTATCGGTACTTCGGTCTCAGTTACCTGCGAGGCGGGAAGTATTCCGGGGTAATCGGCCATGATGGCGACCAAGGCATTATCGATGCTCAGTTGATGGAAAACCTCGTCGATCAGCTCCACCGATATGTCCTGATCCTCTTAGGAGGTCGGATTGAGGAACCGTTCCGGAACCTCGGGTTGTGGAGGCAGGCTGTTTATATCCTTTACGGCCCAGCGCAGTTCCTGCGCCAAAATCACAAAATGAGATGCTTGGCTATGGGAGTACGGATCGGATAGGCAAAAATGAATGTCCGCTTACCCAGCTTGGAGTATTTTTCATAGAAAATCCGCCCTGTGGATTGATGCGAAGGAATTCCTCCTCTTCTCCCTTGTACAATGCGGACAAGATCTTCATCAGATCGACGACCGATCCCGGCCCCTTACGGCCGCAGCGGGTGGCATCGTCCTCCCCGTTGAAATCCCACATGGGGTGGCCTCTATACTGGAGTGGCTGCACCCCCCGCATAATGCATATGGCCATGACCCCGATCATGGTCAGTCCAGAATGAGCTAACAACCTTATCCGGCTCATCAGGTAAATGACATCCCTGTCGTTTTCCCTCTGAGGGCTCCGTGGACGCTAGCTTAGGCGTTTCTTCAAAGGAGCGTTATTAAACCCATGGAGGCCGGCCCGAACAGGGTCCAGCAGGGGGACATCTTCTATATAAAACCATGCCGAAGGCCAGTCTTCGGACGCCTTCTTCGGGGTTCCGGATAGATATACGGTCCCAGCGATATGCACATAGTTCGGCTCCGCCCACTTGATATATCGACCCCTGTTGAGAACGGGGCACAAGGCAGAACAACTTCTTCCACAGTGTAAAATGAGGCTCGATGCCCAAAATGGCTTGCAAAGGGCCACGAAGCCTGCGATATGCAAAATGGAGGCAGGCGTAAGGTTGTGCAACTAGAGGCCATAGAACTCCAGGAGCCCCCCGGAGAAACGGATGAATTGGAAATCCGAGCCCTCTTATCAAATAAGAGACAAAGCATACCCGCTCTCCTTTGGAGGGGCTGGGGACGCTCTCCACTTGCTTTCCGCCCTTATAGGTGGTGAGTCCGGCTCGAACCTGAACCATGAAGGCTGGGGGAAGAAATCCCTTGGTTTGGAGCGCCACTAGCTCACTGTGCGGGATGGAGCATCTCTCCCAATCTCCAGGCTGAGGGCTGGGAGGGCGAGAGAAGGAGCCGCGTCGACTGTCCATGATGGAATGGATTTTTGTCAGATGCGCTCTGATGAATGCTCGCGAAGGGAGGATGGTGTGATTCTGATCTAGATCCTCGTCTCTTTTATAGGCAGCTCATCTGCGCAGCTAGCGGGATAAATGTAAAAATACCCTGGCTTTTCGCATTCGTTCAACACGTGGAAGATGGCCATTATTGGGCGTGGAAGCCGAGGAGCGCAATATTTACAAGAAGCCAGACGCTATTCAACAGGTACACAGTTGGAGAAGAACCCGCCTTGCAATGCCGAAGACAATCTACGCCCCGGACTTATCGCCATTGAAGCCTGGTTCGGGGGCTACTGAGAGAGTCCCGGACTAGGGGGTGTCCGGATAGCCGAACTATCATCTTCGACCGGACTCCTGGACTAGGGGTTGTCCGGACAGCCGGACTATCATCGTCCGACGGACTCCAATACTACGAATATACAAGATTGAACACTCCGTCCCGTGTCCGGATGGGACTTTCCTTGGCGTGGAAGGCAAGCTTGGCGATACGGATATGTAGATCTCCTACCATTGTAACCGACTCTGTGTAACCCTAACCATCTTCGTTGCCTATATAAACAGGAGGGTTTGAGTCCGTAGGACGAACAACAATCATACCATAGGCTAGCTTCTAGGGTTTAGCCTCTCTGATCTCGTGGTAGATCTACTGTTGTACTACCCATATCATCAATATCAATCAAGCAGGAGTAGGGTTCTACCACCATCGAGAGGGCCCAAACCTGGGTAAAAACATCGTGTCCCTTGTCTCCTATTACCATCCGCCTAGACGCACAGTTCGGGACCCCCTACCCGATATCCGCCGGTTTTGACACTGACAGCCGCCCTCTCGCGTTGTCAACATGGTCAACAAACAACAGGAATCAGCAGAAGCATGTGGAGAGGATGACAGTAGGGGCCCACCACGTCAGCGTATGGAAAAATAAAATGCTTCCTCCTAGTGTTTTCCTGACATCTGGGACCCACGACATTGTGAGCGTATATAGTCAATAGACAAGAGAATAGCACAAGATCGGCTGACACCTGGGATGTAGCTACTCGAGCAGTATTTTTTTTGTTTGGTATTGTTGAGACGGAGTAGGGTTTCAACTGGGCTGTGGCCTATCTAGCCCAGGCTTATATTTTATGTTCACCATGTGAACAGCCCAGCTATTTTTTCTTTGTGAAAATGAGCCCAGTTTATTTTTTCTGAAGAATACCCAATCCAGGCCTACTTATTTTTCTACGCCCTGATGGGCTGCAACTCTTTCAATACGCCTGCAACTCTTCCAGTATTTTCTACGCCCTGTCAGTATTAAAAATAGTTTGGAACCCACAGAAATATGCGAAATTGGCCCTGGCAAACCAAAAAAAATGACTGCAATAAATTGCATAAGAAGTTGCCATGAGCTATATATAAATTATTAAAAAAAGAGGGAGTGATTTGACTTGTGGGCCTGTTTAGTTGACGTGTATGCAAGATTTTTTTTGTTATTATATACTACGCCAACAAACGATTCTAGCAGACGTAACCGTTGGATGTCAATCCAATGGCCGTCATGTTTCTGCAATCTCTGATCTTCTTGCTCCAGCCGCCATAGCAGCACCGGCGGGACCGCCTGCTCCCGCCTCCCATGGCCGGCTGTGCTTCCGCGTAGGCCTCAGTGCCCCCTACTACTCCCACCGCGGACCAGGGCATCCCTCTACTCACCCACACTCCCTGTTATTTTGCGGCGACGGCAGCCTCACACCGCAGCCGAACAGGTGAACCCTCATACTCCTCTCCGCGCGGGCTTCCACTGCCGTGTCTTCCCCGGCTCCGTGTCGTCCCCTTCCGAGGCCTCGCCGTCGTCCACCGCCGTCGTGCTCTCGGTGCGGCGTGGTCAATGTGGTCAACGACCGACTTCCATCGAAAGAGTATTGTACGTGGAGAGGCTGACAGCTGGGTCCACGGCAGCCGCAAGGAAGTGCCTCCATATTATGCGGAAAATAATTATTCCTCCACCTGACAGATGGGACCCACTGGACCGGCCACCAGTATTTCGCGAAAAAAATGTTTCCCCTTGACTGCTGGGATGCACAAGTCGGGCCATCGTATTTCGCGAAAAATACGTTCCCCCCGCTGTCCGCTCGGACCCACCGGAAGTGCGTCCTTATTACGCACAAAAAAATGAATACCCCCCTGCTAGCTGGGACCAACCTTGGTGGGAGGCTAACTTGTGGGCCTAATAAGTTGACTGGGACGGAGGCCTTTGTCAACTTTAGTCAATATATGAACGATTCTAGCTCCAATGAACATATGATGTCCATCCAATGGCCGTAGTGCTTCTTCAATCTCTGGTCTTCTTGCTCCAGCTGCCCAAAGCAGCGCCGGTCGTGCCGCCTGTGTCGGCGTTCTGGGAACGGGGGTACCCAGACTTGCCTGCCTGCAGCCTGCGGCGTGGCTCAAGGAGTGGCCCGGTACGGCCCATATTCGTCAGCACATGCTCAAGACCCTCGCGAGGGGCCAAGCCTCGCGGGGCAGACGACAGGAGGCTTCTTGAGGCACGGCCTCGTCAGGCTGGCTCACGAGGAGGCGGAGGGATCAAGACGGGGTACCTCACGAGGTGCCCGTGACGCAAGCCATGACGACCAAGGAGCAGGCGGGCGCCAGGCGGGCGCCGGCCTGTGCAGAGTCCTTGTTTCCCCTTTGGTGCAAAGGGGGCAAGCGCAGGAAAGGGTATCAAGCAAAGGCAACCATTTCGGTGCAACAAGACAAAGACCAGCAGGACGGCAGAACGGAGGTCATCGTGGAGTCCAAGCCAGCGTCCTCGTTAGGATCTTTTGGCAGGCGAGGACCAACTTTAGTCAGGATAAGTGTACTAGATGTTCCCCTTCAAAATGGCCAATTGTTGGCGCCCTTCTCGCTCAATATTTGGGAAGAGGCCCGGGGCCTTCGCCTATAAATAGGACTAGCCACCCACAAGGTAGAGGCAGCTAGAGATCAACCAGAGAGAGAGAGAGAGAGAGAGAGAGAGGCGACTAAACTCCCCTAGCAGTTCATCCCCCGAAGAGCAGACCCTAGCGAGGCTGTTCTTCCCTTGTATTGTCCCTCATCAGCCCCAGAGGCAATCCACACACCACAAACTGGAGTAGGGTATTAAACCACAATGGTGGCCTGAACTAGTATAAATCTTGTGTCCCTTGTGTTGTTCTTCGAGTAGTCTAGATCCGTACGAGGCGGTGAAACATGGGTAGGTTGGGGGTGTGATCTCCGCGTGCACCCCAGTGTTCGAACCTCAAGGGTCTGACGGAACCCGAAATCCGACATTTGGCGCGCCAGGTAGGGGTGTGCCGGAATCTGCCTTCCGTCGCCTCGTGTTTTCACCGCTCATCCCATCCATGTCGGACGCACGTCGCACCCGCGCCGAGCGCCGGGCCGCTCTTGCCGCTCGCGTCGCCCAGACAGCCCCCGTCGGTGGGCGCCCCCGTCGATCCCCGTCACCTGCCGTCAACGCCGCCACCGGCCTGGCGGGGAACGAGCAGCAGGCGTCGTCCCTGCATCCTTCGGTGCGGCGAGAAGGATGCACTGCCACTCCATCGCTGACTCCGGCCGGCTCCTTGTCCCACTCCCGTCGCGCTCCTGCGGACGCGCACGCCGCGCTGCTCCTAGCGTGGGAACTCCTGCACTACCGTCCTGTCGACGACCTCTACGACGTGTGGCTCGCCAGCATCACCGAGCTCGTCAGCGCCGCTGGGGGCTCCCCTGCACCGTCCCTCTCATTGCACCGTGCACCGCCCTGCGCGCGACGAAGGTCTGGGGGCGCCTTAGCAGCCTCCGCCTCAAGAAGGCGCCTTGGCTCCAAGGCGCATGGTCCCTGGGCGGAACCCACTTCGTCCGGCACCAGCACAGCAAGAGAAGAGCTGCCAAGAGATCCCTCGTAATCAAGAAGCCGCCCGTGTGCTCCCCGCACCGGCTCGGCACGAGCACGCACCTGCTCCGGCACATCAAGACCCTGCGCTGCACCTAGCGACAGTGCACAGAGACATGCAAGATCAACCTTTCCGTCACCATAGGGCTCCCGCGGCCACTGCAAGTTGTCGTGCCTTCTCCGCCGAGCTGCGCAGCATGGCCTGGCCGAGCAAGTTCAAGCCAGACCTGGCCCCGCGCTGCGATGGGACAGCTGACCCTGTTGAGTTCCTCCAGCTCTACGAGCTGGGCATCGAAGTCGCCAACGGAGATGAGAATGTCATGGCGAACTGGTTCCCCATGGCGCTCAAGGACGGCGCCTGCACCTGGCTCCTGAACCTGGCTCCTGGCACGATATCCTCCTGGGACGAGATGCGCACCCGATTCATCACCAACTTCCAAGGCACTCGTGACCGGCCCCCGGCCATGAGCGACTTGCGCCGCATCAAGCAACAGCCGGGGGAGACCCTGCAGAAGTTCATCCAGCGCTTCAACAGTGCTCGCCTTAAGATCCCCAAGGTGTCTGACGAGACCATTATCTCAGCCTTCTCCGACGGCGTGCGTGACGTCAAGGTGAAGGAGGAGCTCGCGATCCATAAAGACTTGTGCAGCTCCCTGGAGCTGTTCAATCTGGCGA
The DNA here is from genome assembly GCA_963921465.1 of Triticum timopheevii. Taxonomy (NCBI): domain Eukaryota; kingdom Viridiplantae; phylum Streptophyta; class Magnoliopsida; order Poales; family Poaceae; genus Triticum; species Triticum timopheevii. The sequence continues at coordinate 379,820,269 of OY997272.1, read as the reverse complement.
CCAAGTGCGCAAGGGCTGATGAAGGGCGCCTGTCCCTCCTTGAGCTGCCACCCACTGACCCAGAAGAGAAGAAGCCCAATACCAAGGACGTGAAGCGCAGGGGTGCTGCCGAGCTTGTAGTAGATCCTGACACCAAGCGAGGCAGGGATCAGCCTTTGTCATCCAAGAGCAACCGATACTGCGTGTACCACGACCTCCACACCCACAACACCAACGAATGCCAAGAGCTCAGAGCCGTGCGAGACGTGCGTGCCGGCCGATGCCCCAAGCGCAGCGACAGAGGCTATAGCCGAGGAGGAGGAAGAGATGGAGGACGATGGGAAGACCATGGCCCTCGCCAAGGGTGGTGTGACCGACCTCGCGAGGACTGCTGGCAGGACCAGCCTTGTGAGGGAGGTTGGAGGGACCCACCTCACGAGGGGGGTTGGAGAGATCAGCCTCGCGAGGATCGCCCACAAGGCAATGCGGGACTCCCTCCTCTGCCACCATAGCCAAGGAGGAACGAAGACCATCACCAGGATGAGGGGGCTGGAGGCTTCCAGGAGCCGCGCGCAATTGCTTGCATCTTGGGCGGCGCACAAGCCCCGGCCTCTCAGAGGATCTTCAAGTAGTTTGCCCGCGAAGTGAATGCAGTCCTCCCCAAGCTTGTGGCCACACGCCCTCTCAGGTGGTCATTGTGCGCTATCACGTTCAGCTCAGCGGATCAGCTCAAGTGCGTGGCCACAGCAGGAGTCCTCCTGATGCTTTGTTCCCCAATCATCAGCAATGTGCAAGTCACCAGCTCATCGACTTCGGGACGCGCGACAACTACCGCACCGAGCTCATCGACTTCGACGTTGCTCACATCCACCTACCGTACAACGCCATCCTCGGGTACCCAGCCCTGGCCAAGTTCATGGCCGTGACCCATCACGGCTACAATGTCCTCAAGATGCCAGGAAGCGACAGAGTCATCACTGTGCCTTGTGAAGATAGAGACGCTGTGTGTTCCGTGGAACGAGCCTTTCAAGCCGCATCAATTGAAGACCCAGATCATAGGAACGGGAGGCCTCCCGATGCTGCTCCTAAGAAGAAGAAGTCATCGCCCGGCACGACCCCTCATGAGGCTGGCCCCTCAGGATCAGCGCCCGTTCAGGGGGCACCTCCATCTGTCGCATAGGGAGGCGCGCCCGGCGCCCTCCTCGAGCAAGGCTCGGGGGCTCTCTCCTGGAGGGCCATCGACTTTGCTAAGATTACGAGGGAGGCGCTCGGGCACCACTTGGAGGCGTGCTTCAACGCATGTTTCCCTCAGGAGGAAGCAAGGCAAGGAGGGCCAAACCCTCAGGAATTCATCAGCGAGATCATTCAGGAGTTGCAGGAGTCAAGAGTCATGAGTGGCAGCCGCCGCTTGCCCGCCGTAGCTCCCCATCCAGGCGAGGATGGTGGGCTGTGCGTTTGCATCGACATACCAGGACTCAACCGAGCCACCTCTCAGGAGCGCCTCTGGCTCTCATGCGTGGGGCGCTGTGAAGGCCCACCTCACAGCTATGTTCGCATGCCTCACGGCCTACCGAACGCGGCTGCAGTGCATCAGCGCCTCATGAGGAGCATCTTGGAGGCTTAGGCGGTCAGGTACTTCGCAGTCCTGGCGGAGATGGAGATGGTCCGCGAGGAGCCGGCAGCGCACCCGGAGCCTCCCGAGGCCCCTGGGCCTGGCGGCTCGTGAAGATCGTCTCCCGAAGCACACGGCGTCTGCTGCTTCAGCATCCCTCCATCTTCAGCATCATCAGGTGATATCCTTTGAGTTTCATTTTCAGCTGGGAGCGCCCCCACAGGGCTGCATCATTCCCAGGCCGCGTGGGTCTGTCCCTGCGGCGTGTATCCCCTTTAGTTCATGTTTTCAGCTTACTTTATCGGGGGCGCGCCTCGGGCTGCATTATCGCCAAGCCACCCAGGCCAGACCCGGTGGCACGTATCCCTCTCACGTTTATTCAGGTCGTGTGTTTGACCCATCATGATCGTTATTTGATGCTTGCCTATGGCACCCTTCTTTCTCCATGTCGGCTGCTTGCACGTTCAAGGGGGGGTACCTGAGCATCGCGACTCATGGGATCTTACTGGCTCTCCAGCCCTCACCCTGTGGCCTTGTCCACGGCATCGTGACCTAGCATACCAGCGACGGCTGAGCCCCGCTCGAGGGCCGGGACCCGAGGACATAGAGCACCGACATCTAACCAAATCTGCAGGGACACATCACAAGTAAAGGCCCAGAGCCAGGTGCAACCCGCCTTGAGGTAGGGCCCCGTGAGTCCCGCGCTGGCTCACAGGTGCCCAGATACACCTCGCCAGGCCCTACCGTGCCAGGCACGTGTCAGGGCGGGGCTGTATACGCCCCGGGGGCTCCTCCCGGAGGGGAGCCCCTTCCCACGCACCAGTGGAAGCACCATGCTCCACGCTGGCTGACGATACTGCCGAGGAGCTGCTATGCCCATACACATATGGAAGCGCTATGCTCCGCGCTGGTGATAAACAACTGAGGGTGGCCCGGGCTGCATCAACCTTAGGGAGCCCAGAGCTCAATGTCCGGCCTCAACGTAACGCCTCCCCTCGAGAGTGCCACATGAGGGGGCTAGGCACGGGGGCTGCGCCCGGGTCAAGCCCAGGCGCACGCCACCCAGCCAGGCCCCTCGGGCCAGGTTCATCGCACGCCTCTTCCCGAGAGGAGCCAAGGTACGAAGGCCGTTTGAACGTCAAGGGGGACTGCTGAGCATCACGACTCAGGAGCCTAACTGGTCACGTATCCCCTCACACCTTAGTTCCGAAAGGCTAACGGCGGTTGAGGTATGCGCAGGGCCGGGCTCTACCGACGTAGAACGGTAATCTCACCCATACATTTCACCTCCCTACTTGTTGTTTGTGTGTCAAGGGGGACTCCTGAGCATCGCGACTCAGGAGCCTAACTTGTCACGTAGCCCCTCACTCCTTCGTCCCGTCCTGGTTTCCGGTCGGGGCTAACGGCGGCTTAGGTATGCGCGGGGCCAGGCTCTGCCGACGTAGAACATAAGCAAGTTGGAAGGAAAAACGCAAATCTCATGAAATTCAAAAGCAAATATTACAGTCCATAGAGTACTTTGACAACGCCAAACACAAAGTTTAAACGCCTCCATGAGGCAGAATGCATGTTGCAGGAATTAAAAGCAGGACGGGAGCCGCGAAGGTGTCACTTTTTGGCGGCACCATCGCTAGTAACGGAGCTGCGCTGGGCGACTTCGCCTCGTGGAGCCTCAAGACCGGCAGCGCCTCGCTTCGGCTTGGTGCTGAAGGCCCGGAACTTCGCCAGCAGAGCCTCCGCGCGACCCTTCACGGCCTCAGCGGCGACTGCGGCAAGCTCGCCGCTCACAGGCTCCAGCAGGCTGTCGAGGTCAACGCTGGGGTCGCGGAGGTAGACGTGGGTGAAGACGCATGTCAGCGCTGCAGAAGAAAGGGCAGCGCCTCAGCCTCAGCCATGGGGCCAAGGCCGAGGGTGACATCTTCGAGGGTGCAGACCAGGAAGGGAAGCAGCTTGGCGGGGCCCTCCTCGGCGCCGGCCAGCGGGCTTTCTAGGCCGCTGTCATAGAGCGACTTCAGCAGGGTGCGAGCCTTCACCTCCAGCTTCGTGAAGGCCACACGGTCCTCGGCCAGGACCAGCGCCTTGCCGTCCATCTCGATCTTCTTCGCCTCCAACGCCTGCTCCAGCGCATCCAGGCGGCCTTGGCATTTGTCAAGCTCGGCATCCTGGTCCTTGGCGGCAGCCTCACGAGCCTTCGTGTCTTCCTCCTTCTCCTGGCGGACACGAGATCCTCGACAAGCTGGTCGCGCAGGCCTTGCAATTCGCTCTCCAGCTCCTTGTGGCGGCCCTGGACATCCGCAACCTCACCCAAGGCGGCGTCGCGAGCGGCCTTCGCCTCGAGGACGGCCTGCTTCTCCTCATCGCAGGCTGTCACGGCCTGGGCCAGCGCCGCTCAGACTGAAGCATCGGAGTGGACCCAGCCAGAGACCAATTCTTGGCACCCGGCCACCAAGTGAGGGTCGGCGCCCAGAAGATCTTTCCGCAGTCGGTCCAGCTCAGCAACGGCATGATCCAGAATAGTAGGAGGAGCCGGAGAGATAGCGATTGGCGGAGTAGGAGGCGAAGATGGCAGCGTGATCACAGCACCAGGGGTCAGGACCTTCTGCGCCCCGATGACTGCGACAGAGGCGTCAAGCACGGACGCCTCGGGAGTTGCCTGGGCCATGGGGGCTGAGCTCACTCCAGCTAGCCCCGCCAGGCGTTGTGAGGATGACCAGGCAGGAGAGGCCCGCGTCTTGTCGTCCCCTTCTCCCGCGGATGGGGGTGCTGCCTCAGACGAAGCAGTAGGAGCCCCCTTCAGCTTCTTTGCCGCAGGCACCAGCCTAGCCAAGGAATATGGATGTCAAGCCTCAACAACAACGCAGGAAGCAAAACGAGAATCGAGCACTTACTTGTTGCCGCCAGCGGGATCAAGCAACCTCCGGCAGAACTTGAAGCCCGAGAGCCGGATGCTGGGATCAACCTCAATAGGCTCGGGAGTAGGAGGTGCGTCAACAGATCGCCTCGGAGTCGGACCGGATCCACGGGGAACCAACCCCGTCCTGTCCTTCTTTGGGATCAAGGGTGAGCTCTTGCCACCCCGCTCGTCGCCGTCCTCATCATCATTCGGCATGACGCGAAGGGTGAGGGACCTACCCCGAGGAAGGGGCGTTCTCGACTCCCCAATGGTCGCCTCCGAATCAAGCTCCTCGTCCTCCTCCTCCTCCTCTTCCTCCTCTCCGCTGGGGTCGCTGGAGGATACATTCACCGTCGCCAGGGCCGCCGGGGCCTCAGGAACCTCCGCGGGCACAGGCCACCCTCGTTGAAAGCAGACATGGAGTTCACCACCTGCTCCTAGTCATCCCGAAGGAACAAGGGCATGGGAGTATTCTCCAACCTCGCCACGTTTCCCCAAACCAAGGATTGGAGGACCGCGGCCAGATCCTCATCGGCCAGGACATCGGGGTTCGAGCAGAGGGCGGCATCGGCCCTTCCAAGATTCCACAGCGGGAGCGAGTGTTCCCAGAGCGGAGCCACCGGAACTCCCTCAGGAGCGACGCCCCGGTCAGTTTCGCCGTCGCCATGTTGTCCGGCCATAGGTCCGCGTCCATCTTCTCCAGCATCGGCCTCGCGCGGGGACCGACGAGCTCCGCGCGGGACCAATCGTCAGCAGACTTGGGCTGCCCAGTGAGCAAAATCAGCCGGGGTGGGTGCTCCCAGCATCCACCATGACCCACTTGCTCCTGAAGCCCTCGATTCTCTTCCCGGGCTTCGAGATGGCGTTAGAGCTGCCGTGCGTGATAAAGCTCGCACACGCGGTGATGGAGCTGCGGGAGACCCGGAGGTAGAAGTAATGGCGCAGCAAGGCCACCGAAGGCCTCACCCCAACATGAGCCTCGCAGTAGTTGGCAAATTCGCCAGGAGAAGAACGGAGTCGGGATGGAGGTGTAGGGCTTGTAGATTGTAATGGTTAAGAACGGAAAGGAAGAACTCGGAAAAGGGGGGCACCAGACCGGCGGCGATGGCGCTCACGAAGAGCGGGTAGAAGGTGCTTCCTTTGACCTCAGGAAGGGCGGTGCCGGCCTTGAGCGCGGCAGCCCCGTCGTGGCCTTGCGTCGCCATCATCTGGCACGTTCGGGCAAGATTCTTCTCCGACACATTCGCAGGATCCAAGGCGGGCGAGTACCATGCTCCGACTGGGATCTGGCGAGGCGCCATGCCTTGATAGGATGCAGAGTTGGAGTGGATCTGGGGATTTCGGAAGCAAGAAGGAGATGAGCAAGAAAGGAGATCTGGGTGGTGAAGGAGAAGGCAAAGAAGGAAAGCCTGGACAGGTACCACTACCTTATCAGCTTATGTAGTTGCCAAAGCGTCGTGGGGGAGCCAGGACGCCCACGTCCAATAAACCGCCACGCGGCGCCCAAGGCCGCAGGCTACTGGGGCCCACGGCGCTTCGCACTTGCCTCTGCGCTTCTCTGCTAAGCCAAGTCCAAGCGCGCCTCGGGCCCGAGGGCTACTGTCGGCGTTCTGGGAATGGGGGTACCCAAACTTGCCTGCCTGCGGCCTACGGCGTGGCTCAAGGAGTGGCTCGGTACGACCCATCTTCGTCAGCACATGCTCAAGTCCCTAGCGAGGGGCCAAGCCTCGCGGGACGGACGAGAGGAGGCCTCCTCAGGCACGGCCTCGTCGGGCTGGCTCACAAGGAGGCGGAGGGATCAAGGCGGGGTACCTCGCGAGGTGCCTGTGACGCAAGCCATGACGACCAAGGCGCAGGCGGGCGCCAGGCGGACGCCGGTCTGTGCAGAGTCCTTGTTTCCCCTTCGGTGCAAAGGGGGCAAGCACAGGCAAGGGTATCAAGCAAAGGCAACCATTTCGGTGCAACAAGACCAAGACCAGCAGGACGGCAGAACGGAGGTCATCGTGGAGCCCAAGCCAGCGTCATCGTCCGGATCTTTGGGCAGGCGAGGACCAACTTTAGTCAGGATAAATGTACTAGATGTTTGTCAGGACCCCGACTCAATGCCACATTGATCTAGCATGTAACACCTCATATCACTTTGCGGCCTCACGCATGGTATTCCCACGGGTGTCACCTTACCTTTGCCTGGGACCATTTGCGCCTTTTGGCACACGTATATGATAGTGTCGCTAGCATCCATATGATAAGGAGCCCGGGCTGACATGGCTAGTCGTAAACCCAAAGTGGCACAAACTTACAGGGACAGGCATCCATGACCCAGCATCGAACGTGTCGGTCATCAGCGAGTGAATCCAGGCTGTAGCACTGGGCTAGCAGGATTCCAGTGAACCGGCTGTAGCGGGCTAACAGGACTCCGATATTCATTGCGTGACATTTCCCCAAAGGGACAGACACAGGAACGAAGAAGGACACATGCCGGCCAGCCTAAGTGTTCCGGAGCAGTAGCAAGCTACCATGGCTCAGTGGAAGCACTAGGAGACATTTCCCGGTAAGAGAGGCTACCAAGGATAAACAACTAGATAGTCAGATCCCACACATACCAAGCATTTCAAAAACATACACACAATATGCTCGATATGTGAAAATACAACATGGCATCACAACATGACTCTACGACTCAAGTATTTATTCAATAGGCTCTGAGGAGCGAGATATTACAAACATGGGTATCATGACCCAACATTCAGACCATACAAGTCAAAACACAAGCAGAAGCTATCATGTCTGAGTACAGACATCTATAAATGAAAAAGGCTTAGAAGCCTGACTATCTACCAGATCCTGCCGAGGGCACAAGATCGTAGCTGAGGTAACAAGCTAAACGTCGAAGTCCACGTGGAACTACTAGTTAGACTGAAGTCTCTCTGCAAAACATAAAATAGGCAAACGTGAGTACAAATGTACCCAGCAAGATTTACATCAGAACTATCTACATATGCATCATTATCAACAAAGGGATGGTGGGGTTTAACTGCAGCAAGCCAGCTTTGACTCGTTGGCTATCCTAAACTACGACTGCAAGTAACTCTTTTGAGGTGGCGCACACGAGTCCACATATTCACCATATCAATACACCACTATGGATCCGCTCTCTCTTCCTACGAGAACGCCATCCATAGCACTCACGCTTATCTTGCGTATTTTAGAGTATCCACTTTCACATGTCTATGAACTGTTATAGGCAACCCAGAAGTCCTTTACCGCGGACACGGCTGTTCGAATAGATCATATTAACCCTGCAGGGGTGTACTTCTTCATACATGTTTCCACCACTTAGCGTCCGCACACGACATGTGCTCGGCAGACTTCAAGCGAAAGCCGACGTGGGTGTAGACCACGACCTACCTAAACACTCAAGTCTCTAGTCCAGGTTTATCGCCTATTCGGGTTCCATCCATGAGGAGATCCTGCCGGAGTTTCGCTCACAGCCCCAAACGATGTGAACAGGGTTCTGTGACACCAAACGGGTGCCCGGTTTACCCGGCCACGTGCCTACCGCATCACAGCCCACCCCTCCGGTCAGCGCTGCGCATGGCCTCCAGCATACTACAAACACCAGAAACTACTTGCAACTCCTGGACAGAGGACAAGGGTGAATAAGAAGTCGAGCGGGGTCATATTTCAGGGCCCAATGCATGGTAGTAGCTGAATCATGGATCACAAACACAGAACTCAGTTCCTAAGGATGACTTCAATGAGACAACCCACCATGTACTCCTACATGGCCTCTCACCGATACCTTTACCAAATCATGTTCACACACTTAGCTCACACACAGTAGGACATGTTCACACACCTCTGATTCATCCTCGATGAATCATACCTGACTCAACTCTAAGCAGTAGCAGGCATGACAAACAAACAACAATGAGTAGGCACATCAGGGCTCAAACAACTCCTACTCATGCTAGTGGGTTTCATCTATTTACTGTGGCAATGATAGGTCATATAGAGGATAAAGGGGTTCAGCTACTGCAACAAGTAACAGATGAATCGTTGTTGTCCTAAAGCAGTAAAAGAGAGCAGGGCGAGAGAGTGGGATTGTATCGGAATGAACAAGGGTTTTTTGCTTGCGTGGCACTTCTGAAGATATTATAGTTCTTCATGGGTGTCATCGAACTCGTCGTCAAAACCACGTCTATCGAGAGGGGAAAATTACCGGCAAACAAAGAGGGACACAATCAATGCAATGCAACAAATATGATGCATGATAATGTCATGGCAATATGCTGTTGATTGAGCTAATGCAACTAGCAACCATATTAAATGAAGTTGGTTTGAATCCAAGATTCAAATTCAAACTCCATATGTGGATATTTAAATGCCATTTATATGATTTGTGCTAAAGAGCAGCTATAAATTCTTCTAACATGCATGAAAATGGTACAGATGGATAGATTGAATTTCTATGAATTTTAGAAGTTTTGGTTATTTTCTGGAATTTCCTGAATAAGAATAATTCCAATAAATGCTTTATTGCGTCAGCAGTGCATCAGGGTGACGTCAGCGGGCAACGGGGCTGGTCTAGGTCAAACCTGACTAGTGGGGTCCACTGGTCAGTGACACAGTGTTGTTCAGTGCCAATGACATGTGGGGCCTGGTCAACGGCCACGTCAGCACAGTCAACTCTGACTGATGGGTCCCGTGTGATTATAAAATAATCTAAACAGAAATAAAACCTAGGTTATTTAGGGGTGGGGCCCAGGTGTTAGTGAGCTAGGTGGGTTGGTTAGTGGGGTGTTTAACCGCTAATGATGGCCACGTCAGCACGCCGGAGTTTGGCCGGCAGCGACCTCAAGCCGTGGCGGGGGCGCACTGGAGTGGCTCGGGTTTTGCCCACGGTCGACCAAATCGACCGCAGTTTGGTCCTACGCGTAGCTGGGGCTCGCGCGCATCTAGTAGTCCAACCGGGAGGAGCTGGGGTGGTCTGAGTCGACGGCGGCGAGCATGAATGCGGCGGCCGGAGTTCGGGCAAGGTTGGAAATGGTGCTGTGGGGCATGGCGGGGCGAACGGCTGGGTGCTACGGCCTCCTGGTGATGTGTTGAGCACGGTGATGCGCTCGGTTGTGAGCTTGCGCGGCTGTGGCCACGGCTACGCCATGGCCGGCAGCGAGAAGCTTTCGGCCGCGGTGGGAAACGGAGCTAGGGTACGGGAACGGAGGGGAAGAGCACAGGAGAAGCAGCAGGAGCTCACAGCAGATCCATCCAAGACGGAGACGAGGCCGGGGAAGTGTTAGAGTCAGCGCCGGGTCGCCGGAGATCTGGGCGGCTGGAGGTAGAAGACGATGATGGCGGCGATGTTGCAGGGCGCCCGAGGATGCGTGGCTCGTCTGGGATGATGCAGACGACGAGGCGGAGCCGATGAGGACGACGGTTGCTCGAGGGACGGCCGGTGAGCGCGGGGGCAGTGCATGGCGGCGATGGACGTGCTCGGGTGTGCGTGAGTGAGAGACCAGAGAAGAGGGATAGTGAGCGAGGGGGTCAGCGGGATCGGGACGACACGGGAAAGTCGTCCACGCGTCTAGGGGCTCGGCGGCAAGCAGGTGACTGCGTGGCGAGCTCGGGCACGCCGGCGCTCACCTCTCTGCCTGCCTGGCGAGAGGAAGCAGCTGACTGGCATGGGCTAGCACAGTGCTGGGCCTGCCAGGTGGGCTACGGCCAGGTAAGTGGCCCAGGTAAAAATCTCTCTCTCTCTCTCTTTTAGTGTTTCTGTTTTTTTAATATTCTGTAGGTTTGTTGCATTTCTAAAAATACCTAGGCAACTCCAAAAATCACCAAACTGCACCTGGTCTTTAGATGGAATATTTCCAGCATGGAACATTTTAGTTTGGGATTATTTGAGCATTTGAAATATTTTATATAATTTAAATGCCCAAATTCAATAGTTAGAGATTTAATCCGATGACCTTAGAGTGACCTAGAAATCTGCGCATCAATTCTGACAGTGGTTTAGGACCAAGGCAAAGGTGATGAACATTTTAGAAGGGCATTTCGGGTTCATTGAAAATATTTTTAGTAAACCCTAGTTGGATTCATTTGGTGCTAGGGTTTAAGCATCTGCATTCCAAGTTTCCAATAAATTTAGACATGATGCATGGATGATAAAGCAGAGACAAGCAAGGCCTGAACTGGGGATGTGACAACTCATCCCCACTAAACAAGAATCTTGTCCCGAGATTCAAGCATAGGTTATGATGAAAGGGAAGTGCAAACTAATATAATCTTCACGATCCAGGTTGCACTTCAAATGAATGTTGATTCGTTCACCATCATTGTCTCGAAGTCTTCCTCTGAGAACTCCATCCCACATGACAACAAGTAGAAAGGAAGAATTTTAGAAGAATCGATCTTCCTGAGATTCGAGCAACTTAGGATCATATTAATGATCACAAGATCAATTCACGTAATGAGACATAGAAACATCTCTGGAGCTGAGAGGCAAAACATGCATCAGGAGGGACGGAGGAAGCAATTTGACGAGGGTTTCAAGTAGCGAGGATAAATTGCCATGATTCCATAATGGGGCACCTTAGGGAAGGTGGCTCGTAGAATCATCCCTTAAGTGGCAAAAAGAATTACCTTTGATTCAAAGATCACTGAGGCTCTTTATACCAGCTTAAGGCAAATCACAATCGATCATTTGAAGGAGTCCGAAAGAAAGACATTCTCGGGCCAGAATGGATGATGTGGACTACCTTGTTGAAGACAACACAAGGGATGATTTTGCTTATCATCGGAAATGGATGGGACCCAAGATAGGATGGCACAATGACAGTGCAAGTTGGGAACAAAATACAAGTTCTGGGAATGATTCAGGTAACTGGGGAGAAACTCAATAGCAGAGAGTGATTCCACTATTGGAATGGTTATAGCATAACCGGGGAAACTGAGAACAATCCCGGTTAGTAACTATGATAGCACCTAATGCTTGTGCGTGCTTTCAAGAGCTTGAGAATTTCCATATTCATCAAGGTTTTACCAATATCCGTGTCAGGGATCCTGGCAACACAACATACTACCATGACGAATACCGGTGGAGGATGCAGATACAAAGGAAGACAACACTTTCTCAGATTTCACCTTAGCGGGGCCAAGGAAAAAAAATCTGGATGATCGACCGAGAGACATTTAGCACTCCGCTTCTAATGTTCTTCTTGATGTGCTAGTGTATCCCATTCATTGAAATGGTCTGGTATCTAGAACATCAAGTAAAAGGTCGGACTTCGGAAGCTCAAGGATCCTTAAGGAATAATTACGGAGATAAATCCTGTGAAATCCTTATGGGGAGGTGGCCAACTTCTTCAATCAAGATACTACAATAATAGGTCTTCCGGCGGGGTGTGTTGGCCACGACATCCACTTTACCGGTTATCGAGGGACCAATATTATAGTTCTTGGAAAATGTCCCAACCATCATATCTGCCTGAGATTTAGATCTAGCTGGTGTCAGGATATTCCAGACTCATCAAGTCTGGAAGGAAAAATGAAAGTTTGCAACACAAATCGACGAGATGACGTTGCGAGATTCTCGGGGGATGAACTACGATAGCAAGCTCCAAGACATGAGCTGGTTCTGCTACATACATGTGAACATGTTGTCCAAGACAAGCATGACCACATAGTAGTCTTACAATGAAACACTACCGAGTTCTGGTTGGGAACCATCATTGAGGATAACAGAATCATATACAAATCCGTCTGGTACCTTCAGGACTAGCACGTAGAACCTATTATCCTTGAACAACTCAATCAGTGGCTTGGTGTGCTAGGAATACATATAGAATGAAGATGATCAGTCTATCAGACCACAGAATACTTCGCACGTTTGCATGACTGATTTGGAATTGTTCCAAGGAAGCAACAACTTGCTTTCTCGAATTCACGGCGGCAACTTGCATCAAATGCATATGAATTAGAAGAAGTTACTTCTTACATTCGATCATATGATTCATGGGCAGGTCATGAAGATAATGCTTATAAAAGTTTCCAATACTAGCTGGATGTTCAACACAAATCATGGAGAATATAAGGATATTGTCGATGGGATCAACAACAATTCATCCAGATTCCCATGGAGATGGAATTCCATAACTATGTGAACAAGGTGATAGTATTGGTCAGACCCAAAAGACATAATGGTGTATGCTCGAGGAAAATCCACGAGTAAGACAACATTACGAACATCGTTGGTTCTGATTTAATTTGAGGATAGCCCATACTCAAATCAAAGTTTTGGCAAGACAATAGCTCCAACAACTAGTCTCGAGGATCAATCGATGAAGATATCATCTTTCTTCAACACACACACAAAACGATATCCCTTAAAATGAACTAAGCCAGGCAAGCTTTTATCCTCCAACTCTCCAAGTTGTTGTTTGGATTAACCAAATAGCTCAGGGGTATCCAACACGGATTCTTGGGGAAGGAGTGGTTTATTGGAAACCAACATGATCACGAACTCAACATAGCGGTCAGGTGACAACCTGGTAATACTTCCGAGAGGATAATCGAAAAATCACGAACCACCGATATGCTACTAAGCTCGAGAACAATCTTGCTTCCGAGGCAAGATGATGTGATCAATTAAGCAAGGGATTGAAATCCTAACTCATTGATCAAAGAGTGCACCAGAAATAAGGACTAGGTAGCACGATCTGTCTTAGAATGATGATTCAAGAACCAACACGCTAAGAATGAGATTATTGTCCTTTAACTGCCAAGCAACGAGGTTGCTAGGAGTATTGATTTCACACATCACATTGCAATTGTCGGTTTTCCGGTTACAATAACACGGGGACCGAGGAATGAAAAATGATGGCGAGAGTATCGCTACGTCAAGAATTCACAAGAGTCGGTGCAATTCTCATGAAATTCCTGACATAAAGACGGTATTACTTCAGGGTAGAACAGAATCAAAAGCTGGGTTGGCATTTTGATCTGCGGAGCACAAATATTTTGACCCAATCCTGGATATGGATGAGGTACTGGAGTTTGTTTCTCCTAGTCATCCTGAATAGAATGGCTTGACGGACCACAAGAATAACAAGCATCGATAACACGAATGCACAATTACTCCTAACTATCAATTGATAGATGGAGGTCAGAAAACAACTAGAGAGGGACAAAGGAACATATAACCTTCTGAGTTGAGGATGCATAAATTAATGTGTCGAACCAGGTTCAATAGGTTTCTTCCGGATAATCCATGCGGGGAAGGTGGGACTGGCAGGGTCACGATATAGAATGGAGAACTCTTTGAGGGTACTCTTGTTGTGATCTTTTGATCCAACAAACTTCTGCCATAAGTGGTTCATAGTATTTGGAAGAAGGAAATACCACGGACCTCGAGGATTAATGCAAAGGTTACTAATTTCCTAAAGGAACTAGCAAACACTATCAACATGAGGTAAGTGGGGTGAATCTCGGGTTCAAAACCCAGAAGTAGATTACCTACTAACTAAATGGCATCACGGGATGCTTTCGAGAATAAAGGCCAGAATCATCACACTTGGAACACATAACATGGCTAAATTACTAGGTGACTCCCTAAAACACCTAGGGTCATAATAATAGCTCCAACATATATGTCAAGGATATAAATTACCTCAGCGCACCGGTTAGTGTGCTTATTCTGACCATAAAGGACATCGGGAACGGAAAGAAAGGATTTGCAAATGCATCAGACTATTTAGAAACCTGGGATGACTCAGATAACATAACGGCTGTAAATGCTCAAAATGATTTGAGACATCCTGAGAATAGTGGCATGACCACTCAACATCACAATATCAATGTTCTGAGACCAGCTATGAACATACGGAAGTAGTAAAAACTGAACTGAGATTTGAAACTATCGATTCTATAAGTCTATGGATTAGTAACACGTCATCCTGATAGATAGATGAGAAGGCCTAGTTCTTAATCCCCGTAGAAGAGAAGAGGTTGACTCAGATCAGAAGGCCATGAGGTATAAGGAGTAAAAAGAGCCTTACGTTCCATCCCACAATCAATTCCCCTACATATAACTAAAGCATTTCTAGACTCAACTTCGACCAGTTTGGCATGGTAATCCTAGAGGTAGTCAGGCTCTGATCCCAAAGCTGTCAGGACCCCGACTCAATGCCACATCGATCTAACATGTAACACCTCATATCACTTTGCGGCATCACGCACGGTATTCCCACGGGTGTCGCCTTACCTTTGCCCGGGACCATTTGCGCCTTTTGGCACACGTATATGATAGTATCGCTAGCATCCATATGATAAGGAGCCCGGGCTGACATGGCTAGTCGTAAACCCAAAGTGGCACAAACTTACAGGGACAGGCATCCATGAACCAACATCGAATGTGTCGGTCATCAGCGAGTGAATCCAGGCTGTAGCACTGGGCTAGCAGGACTCCGGTGAACCGGGTTGTAGCGGGCTAATTGGACTCCGGTATTCATCGCGTGACATTTCCCCAAAGGGACAGACACAGGAACGAAGAAGGACACATGCCGGCCAGCCTAAGTGTTCCGGAGCAGTAGCAAGCTACCATGGCTCAGTGGAAGCACTAGGAGACATTTCCCGGTAAGAGAGGCTACCAAGGAGAAACAACTAGATAGTCAGATCCCACACATACCAAGCATTTCAAAAACATACACACAATATGCTCGATATGTGCAAATACAACATGGCATCACAACATGACTCTACGACTCAAGTATTTATTCAATAGGCTCCGAGGAGCGAGATATTACAAACATGGGTCTCATGACCCAACATTCAGAGCATACAAGTCAAAACACAAGCGGAAGCTATCATGTCTGAGTACAGACATCTATAAATGAAAAAGGCTTAGAAGCCTGACTATCTACCAGATCCTGCCGAGGGCACAAGATCGTAGCTGAGGTAACAAGCTAAACGTCGAAGTCCACATGGAACTACTAGTGAGACTGAAGTCTCTCTGCAAAACATAAAATAGGCAAACGTGAGTACAAATGTACCCAGCAAGACTTACATCAGAACTATCTACATATGCATCATTATCAACAAAGGGATGGTGGGGTTTAACTGCAGCAAGCCAGCTTTGACTCGGTGACTATCCTAAACTACGACTGCAAGTAACTCTTTTGAGGTGGCGCACACGAGTCCACATATTCACCATATCAATACACCACTATGGATCCGCTCCCGTCTTCCTACGAGAATGCCATCCATAGAACTCACGCTCATCTTGCGTATTTTAGAGTATCCACTTTCACTTGTCTATGAACTGTTATAGGCAACCCAGAAGTCCTTTACCGCAGACACGGCTATTCGATTAGATCATATTAACCCTGCAGGGGTGTACTTCTTCATACATGTTTCCACCACTTAGCGTCCGCACACGACATGTGCTCGGCAGACTTCAAGCGAAAGTCGACGTGGGTGTAGACCACGACCTACCTAAACACTCAAGTCTCTAGTCCAGGTTTATCGCCTATTCGGGTTCCATCCATGAGGAGATCCGGCCAGGGTTTCGCTCACAGCCCCAAACGTTGTGAACAGGGTTCCGTGACACCAAACGGGCGCCCGGTTTACCCGGCCACGTGCCTACCGCATCACAGCCCACCCCTCCAGTCAGCACTGCGCACGGCCTCCAGCATACTACAAACACCAGAAACTACTTGCAACTCCTGGACAGAGGACAAGGGTGAATAAAAAGTCGAGCGGGGTCATATTTTCAGGGCCCAATGCATGGTAGTAGTTGAATCATGGATCACAAACACAGAACTCAGTTCCTAAGGACGGCTTCAATGAGACAACCCACCATGTACTCTTACATGGCCTCTCACCGATACCTTTACCAAATCGTGTTCACACACTTAGCTCACACACAGTAGGACATGTTCACACACCTCTGATTCATCCTCGATGAATCAGACCAGACTCAACACTAAGTAGTAGCAGGCACGACAAACAAACAAGAATGAGTAGGCACATCAGGGCTCAAACAACTCCTACTCATGCTAGTGGGTTTCATCTATTTACTGTGGCAATGACAGGTCATGCAGAGGATAAAGGGGTTCAGCTACCGCAACAAGTAATAGATGAATCGTTGTTGTCCTAAAGCAGTAAAAGAGAGCAGGGCGAGAGAGTGGGATTGTATCGGAATGAACAAGGGGGTTTTGCTTGCCTGGCACTTCTGAAGATATTATAGTTCTTCATCGGTGTCATCGAACTCGTCGTCGAAACCATGTCTATCGAGAGGGGACTATTACCGGCAAACAAAGAGGGACACAATCAATGCAATGCAACAAATATGATGCATGATAATGTCATGTTAATATGTTGTTGATTGAGCTAATGCAACTAGCAAACATATTAAATGAAGTTGGTTTGAATCCAAGATTGAAATTCAAACTCCATATGTGGATATTTAAATGCCATTTATATGATTTGTGCTAAACAGCAGCTATAAGTTATTCTAACATGCATGAAAATGGTACAGATGGATAGATTGGATTTTTCTGATCATTTTTCATATATAATTTATTTCATTTGGAGTTACGGTTGAATTTCTATGAATTTTAGAAGTTTTGGTTATTTTCTAGAATTTCCTGAATAAGAATAATTCCAGTAAATGCTTTATTGCGTCAGCAGTGCATCAGGGTGACGTCAGCGGTCAACGGGGCTGGTCTAGGTCAAAACTGACCAGTGGGGTCCACTGGTCAGTGACATAGTGCTGTTCAGTGTCAATGACATGTGGGGCCTGGTCAACGGCCACGTCAGCACAGTCAACCCTGACTGGTGGGTCCCGTGTGATTATAAACTAATCTAAACAGAAATAAAACCTAGGTTATTTAGGGCGTGGGGCCCAGGTGTCAATGAGCTAGGTGGGTTGGTTAGTGTGGTGTTTAACCGCTAATGATGGCCACGTCAGCACGCCGGAGTTTGGCCGGCGGCGACCTCAAGCTGCGGCGGAGGTGCACTGGAGTGGCTCGGGTTTTGCCCACGGTCGACCAAATCGACCGCAGTTTGGTCCTACGCGTAGCTGGGGCTCGCGTGCATCTACTAGGCCAACCGGGAGGAGCTGGGGTGGTCTGAGTCGACGGCGGCGAGCACGAATGCGGCGGCCGGAGTTCGGGCGAGGTTGGAAATGGTGCTGTGGGGCATGGCGGGGCGAACGGCTGGGTTCTACGGCCTCCTGGTGATGTGCTGAGCACGGTGACGCGTTCGGTTGTGAGCTTGCGCGGCTGTGGCCATGGCTACGCCATGGCCGGCGGCGAGAAGCTTTCGGCCGCGGTGGGAAAGAGAGCTAGGGGACGGGAACGGAGGGGAAGAGCACAGGAGAAGCAGCAGGAGCTCATAGTAGATCCATCCGAGACGGAGACGAGGCCGGGGAAGCGTCGGAGTCAGCGCCGGGTCGCCGGAGATCTGGGAGGCCGGCGGTAGAAGACGACGATGGCGGCGACATTGCAGGGCGCCCGAGGATGCGTGGCTCGTCTGGGATGATGCAGACGACGAGGCGGAGCCGATGAGCACGACGGTTGCTCGAGGGACGGCCGGTGAGCGCGGGGGCAGTGCGCGGCGGCGATGGCCGTGCTCGGGTGTGTGTGAGTGACAGAGCCAGAGAAGAGGGAGAGTGAGCGAGGGGGTCAGCGGGATCGGGATGACACGGGAAAGTCGTCCACGCGTCCAGGGGCTCGGCGGCAAGCAGGTGACGGCGTGGCGAGCTCGGGCACGCCGGCGCTCACCTCTCTGCCTGCCTGGGGAGAGGAAGCAGCTGACTGGCATGGGCCAGCATAGTGCTGGGCCTGCCAGGTGGGCTACGGCCAGGTAAGTGGCTCAGGTAAAAATCTCTCTCTCTCTCTTATTGTTTCTGTTTTTTTAATATTCTGTAGGTTTGTTGCATTTCTAAAAATACCTAGGCAACTCCAAAAATCACCAAACTGCACCTGGTCTTTAGATGGAATATTTCCAGCATGGAACATTTTAGTTTGGGATTATTTGAGCATTTGAAATATTTTATATAATTTAAATGCCCAAATTCAATAGTTAGAGATTTAATCTGATGACCTTAGAGTGACCTAGAAATCTGCGCATCAATTCTGACAGTGGTTTAGGACCAAGGCAAAGGTGATGAACATTTTAGAAGGGCATTTCGGGTTCATTGAAAATATTTTTAGTAAACCCTAGTTGGATGCATTTGGTGCTAGGGTTTAAGCATCCGCATTCCAAGTTTCCAATAAATTTAGACATGATGCATGGATGATAAAGCAAAGACAAGCAAGGCCTGAACTGGGGATGTGACAATGTTCCCCTTCAAAATGGCCAATTGTTAGCGCCCTTCCCGCTCAATATTTGGGAAGAGGCCCGGGGCCTTCGCCTATAAATAGGACTACCCACCCACAAGGTAGAGGCAGCTAGAGATCAACCATAGAGAGAGAGAGAGAGAGAGAGAGAGAGAGAGGTGATTGAACTCCCCTAGCAGTTCATCGCCCCAAGAACAGACCCTCTTGAGGCTGTTCTTCCCTTGTATTGTCCCTCATCAGCCCTAGAGGCAATCCACACACCACAAACTGGAGTAGGTTATTACACCACAATGGTGGCCTGAACCAATATAAATCTTGTGTCCCTTGTGTTGTTCTTCGAGTAGTCTAGATCCTTACGAGGCGGTGAAACATGGGTAGGCTGGGGGTGTGATCTCCGCGTGCACCCCAGTGTTCGAACCTCAAGGGTCTGCCGAAACCCAAAATCCGACAGCCTGCTCCTGCCGCCCGTGGCCGGCTCTGATGCCGCGGAGGCCTCACCGCCCCCTACTACTCCCACTGCTGGCCAGGCCATCCCTCTACGCACCCACACCCCCTGTTATTCTGCGGCGACGGCAGCCTCACACCGCAGCCGAACGAGTGAACCCTCATACTCCTCTACGCGTGGGCATCCACTATCGCGTCTTCCCCGGCTCCGTGTCGTCCCCTTCCTAGGCCTCGCCGTCGTCCACCGCCCTGGTGCTCTCTACGCGGCGTGGTCAACATGGTCAAGGAATGGCTTCCATCGGACATGGATTGTACGTGGAGAGGCTGACAGCTGGGTCCACGGCCGCAGCACAGAAGTGCCTCCTTATTACGCGTAAAATAATTATTCCTCCACCTGACAGCGAGGACCCAACGAAAGTGCCTCCTTATTACGCACAAAAAAATGAATACCCGCCTGCTAGCTGGGACCAACCTTGGTGGGAGGCTAACTTGTGGGCCTAATAAGTTGACTGGGACGGAGGACTTTGTCAACTTTAGTCAATATATGAACGATTCTAGCTCCAATGAACGTACGATGTCCATCCAATGGCCGTAGTGCTTCTTCAACCTCTGGTCTTCTTGCTCCAGCCGCCCAAAGCAGCGCCGGTCGTGCCGCCTGTGTCGGCGTTCTGGGAACGGGGGTACCCAGACTTGCCTGCCTGCAGCCTGCGGCGTGGCTCAAGGAGTGGCCCGGTACGGCCCATCTTCGTCAGCACATGCTCAAGACCCTCGCGAGGGGCCAAGCCTCGCGGGGCAGACGACAGGAGGCTTCTTGAGGCACGGCCTCATCAGGCTGGCTCACGAGGAGGCGGAGGGATCAAGGCGGGGTACCTCACGAGGTGCCCGTCACGCAAGCCATGACGACCAAGGCGCAGGCGGGCGCCGGCCTGTGCAGAGTCCTTGTTTCCCCTTTGGTGCAAAGGGGGCAAGCGCAGGAAAGGGTATCAAGCAAAGGCAACCATTTCGGTGCAACAAGACAAAGACCAGCAGGACGGCAGAACGGAGGTCATCGTGGAGCCCAAGCCAGCGTCCTCGTTAGGATCTTTTGGCAGGCGAGGACCAACTTTAGTCAGGATAAGTGTACTAGATGTTCCCCTTCAAAATGGCCAATTGTTGGCGCCCTTCTCGCTCAATATTTGGGAAGAGGCCCGGGGCCTTCGCCTATAAATAGGACTAGCCACCCACAAGGTAGAGGCAGCTAGAGATCAACCAGAGAGAGAGAGAGAGGCGACTAAACTCCCCTAGCAGTTCATCCCCCCAAGAGCAGACCCTAGCGAGGCTGTTCTTCCTTTGTATTGTCCCTCATCAGCCCCAGAGGCAATCCACACACCACAAACTGGAGTAGGGTATTAAACCACAATGGTGGCCTGAACTAGTATAAATCTTGTGTCCCTTGTGTTGTTCTTCGAGTAGTCTAGATCCGTACAAGGCGGTGAAACATGGGTAGGTTGGGGGTGTGATCTCCGCATGCACCCCAGTGTTCGAACCTCAAGGGTCTGCCGGAACCCGAAATCCGACATTTGGCGCGCCAGGTAGGGGTGTGCCGGAATCTTCCTTCCATCGCCTCGTGTTTTCACCGCTCATCCCATCCATGTCGGACGCACGTCGCACCCACGCCGAGCGCCGGGCCGCTCTTGCCGCTTGCGTCGCCTAGATAGCCCCCGTCGGTGGGCGCCCCCGTCAATCCCCGTCGCCTGCCGTCAACGCCGCCACCGGCCGGCGGGGAACGAGCAGCAGGCGTCGTCGCTGCATCCTTCGGTGCGGCGAGAAGGATGCACTGCCACTCCATCGCTGACTCCGGCCGGCTCCTTGTCCCACTCCCGTCGCGCTCCTGCGGACGCGCACGCCGCGCTGCTCCTGGCGCGGGAGCTCCTGCACTACCGTCCTGTCGACGACCTCTACGACGTGTGGCTCGCCAGCATCACCGAGCTCGTCAGCGCCGCTGGGGGCTCCCCTGCACCGTCCCTCTCGTTGCACCGTGCACCGCCCAACGCGCGCGACGAAGGTCTGGGGGCGCCTTAGCAGCCTCCGCCTCAAGAAGGCGCCTTGGCTCCAAGGCGCATGGTCCCTGGGCGGAACCCACTCCGTCCGGCACCAGCACAGCAAGAGAAGAGCTGCCAAGAGATCCCTCGTAATCAGGAAGCCGCCCGTGTGCTCCCCGCACCGGCTCGGCACGAGCACGCTCCTGCTCCGGCGCATCAAGACCCTGCGCTGCACCTAGCGACAGTGCATAGAGACATGCAAGATCAACCTTTCCGTCACCATAGGGCTCCTGCGGCCACTGCAAGCTGTCGTGCCTTCTCCGCTGAGCTGCGCAGCATGGCCTGGCCGAGCAAGTTCAAGCCAGACCTGGCCCCGCGCTGCGATGGGACAGCTGACCCTATTGAGTTCCTCCAGCTCTACGAGCTGGGCATCGAAGTCGCCAACGGAGATGAGAATGTCATGGCGAACTGGTTCCCCATGGCGCTCAAGGACGGCGCCCGCACCTGGCTCCTGAACCTGGCTCCTGGCACGATATCCTCCTGGGACGAGATGCGCACCCGATTCATCACCAACTTCCAAGGCACTCGTGACCGGCCCCCGGCCATGAGCGACTTGCGCCGCATCAAGCAACAGCCGGGGGAGACCCTGCAGAAGTTCATCCAGCGCTTCAACAGTGCTCGCCTTAAGATCCCCAAGGTGTCTGACGAGACCATTATCTCAGCCTTCTCCGACGGCGTGCGTGATGTCAAGATGAAGGAGGAGCTCACGATCCATAAAGACTTGTGCACCTCCCTGGAGCTGTTCAATCTGGCGACCAAGTGCGCAAGGGCTGATGAAGGGCGCCTGTCCCTCCTTGAGCTGCCACCCACTGACCCAGAAGAGAAGAAGCCCAACACCAAGGACGTGAAGCGCAGGGGGCTGCCGAGCTTGCAGTAGAGCCTGACACCAAGCGAGGCAGGGATCAACCTTTGTCATATAAGAGCAACCGATACTGCGTCTACCACGACCTCCACACCCACAACACCAACGAATGCCAAGAGCTCAGAGCCGTGCGAGGCGTTCGTGCCGGCCAACGCCCCGAGCGCAGCGACAGAGGCTATAGCCGAGGAGGAGGAAGAGATGGAGGACGATGGGAAGACCGTGGCCCTTGCCAAGGGTGGCGTGACCGACCTCGCGAGGACTGCTGGCAGGACCAGCCTTCTGAGGGAGGTTGGAGGGACCCACCTCACGAGGGGGGTTGGAGAGATCAGCCTCGCGAGGATCGCCCACAAGGCAATGCGGGACTCCCTCCTCTGCCACCACAGCCAAGGAGGAACGAAGACCATCACTAGGATGAGGGGGCTGGAGGCTTCCAGGAGCCGCGCGCAATCGCTTGCATCTTGGGCGGCGCACAAGCCCCGGCCTCTTAGAGGATCTTCAAGTAGTTTTCCCGCGAAGTGAATGCAGTCCTCCCCAAGCTTGAGGCCACACGCCCTCTCAGGTGGTCATCGTGCGCTATCACGTTCAGCTCAGCGGATCAGCTCAAGTGCATGGCCATAGCAGGAGTCCTCCCGATGCTTTGTTACCCAATCATCAGCAATGTGCAAGTCACCAGGACCCTCATCGATGGCGGAGTAGGGCTCAATGTCCTATCCATCGAAACGTTCAACAATCTCCAGGTGCCATACAATCAGTTGCAGCCAACCAAGCCCTTCTCAGGAGTCACTGATGGTTCCACGGTTCCGATCGGGCAGGTCCGCCTGCCTATTACCTTCGGGACGCGCGACAACTACCGCACCGAGCTCATCGACTTCGACGTTGCTCACATCCACCTGCCGTACAATGCCATCCTCGGGTACCCAGCCCTGGCCAAGTTCATGGCCGTGACCCATCACGGCTAGAATGTCCTCAAGATGCCAGGAAGCGGCAGAGTCATCACTGTGCCTTGTGAAGAGAGAGACGCTGTGTGTTCCCTGGAACGAGCCTTTCAAGCCGCATCAATTGAAGACCCAGATCATAGGAACGGGAGGCCTCCCGAGGCTGCTCCTAAGAAGAAGAAGTCATCGCCTGGCCCGACCCCTCGGGAGGCTAGCCCCTCAGGATCAGCGCCCGTTCAGGGGGCACCTCCATCTGTTGCATAGGGAGGCGCGCCCGGTGCCCTCCTCGAGCAAGGCTCAGGGGCTCTCTCCTGGAGGGCCATCGACTTTGCTAAGATTACGAGGGAGGCGCTCGGGCACCACTTGGAGGCGTGCTTCAACGCATGTTTCCCTCAGGAGGAAGCAAGGCAAGGAGGGCCAAACCCTCAGGAATTCATCAGCGAGATCATTCAGGAGTTGCAGGAGTCAAGAGTCATGAGTGGCAGCCGCCGCTTGCCCGCCATAGCTCCCCATCCAGGCGAGGATGGTGGGATGTGCGTTTGCATCGACATACCAGGACTCAACCGAGCCGCCTCTCAGGAGCGCCTCTAGCCCTCACGCGTGGGGCGCTGTGAAGGCCCACCTCACAGCTATGTTCGCATGCCTCACGGCCTGCCGAACGCGGCTGCAGTGCATCAGCGCCTCATGAGGAGCATCTTGGAGGCTTAGGCGGTCAGGCACTTCGCAGTCCTGGCGGAGATGGAGATGGTCCGCGAGGAGCCGGCAGCGCACCCGGAGCCTCCCGAGGCCCCTGGGCCTGGGGGCTCGTGAAGATCGTCTCCCGCAGCACACGGCGTCTGCTGCTTCAGCATCCCTCCATCTTCAGCATCATCAGGTGATATCCTTTGAGTTTCATTTTCAGCTGGGAGCGCCCCCCCAGGGCTGCATCATTCCCAGGCCGCGTGGGTCTGTCCCTACGGCGTGTGTCCCCTTTAGTTCATGTTTTAAGCTTACTTTATCGGGGGCGCCCCTCGGGCTGCATTATCGCCAAGCCACCTAGTCCAGACCCGATGGCACGTATCCCTCTCGCGTTTATTCAGGTCATGTGTTTGACCCATCATGATCGTTATTTGATGCTTGCCTATGGCACCCTTCTTTCTCCATGTCGGCTGCTTGCACGTTAAAGGGGGGGTACCTGAGCATCGCGACTCATGGGATCTTACTAGCTCTCCAGCCCTCACCCTGTGGCCTTGTCCACGGCATCGTGACCTAGCATACCAGCGACGGCTGAGCCCCGCTCGAGGGCCGGGACCCGAGGACATAGAGCACCGACATCTAACCAAATCTGCAGGGACACATCACAAGTAAAGGCCCAGAGCCAGGCACAACCCGCCTTGAGATAGGGCCCCGTGAGTCCCGCGCTGGCTCACGGGTGCCCAGATACACCTCGCCAGGCCCTACCGTGCCAGGCACGTGTCAGGGCGGGGCTGTATACGTCCCGGGGGCTCCTCCCGGAGAGGAGCCCCCTCCCACGCACCAGTGGAAGCACCATGCTCCACGCTGGCTGACGATACTGCCGAGGAGCGGCTATGCCCATACACATACGGAAGCGCTATGCTCCGCGCTGGTGATAAACAACTGAGGGTGACCCGGGCTACATCAACCTTAGGGAGCCCAGAGCTCAATGTCCGGCCTCAACGTAACGCCTCCCCTCGGGAGTGCCACGTGAGGGGGCTGGGCACGGGGGCTGCGCCCGGGTCACGCCCAGGCGCACGCCACCCAGCCAGGCCCCTCGGGCCAGGTTCATCGCACGCCTCTCCCCGAGAGGAGCCAAGGTACGAAGGCCGTTTGAACGTCAAGGGGGACTCCTGAGCATCACGACTCAGGAGCCTAACTGGTCACGTATCCCCTCACACCTTAGTTCCGAAAGGCTAACGGCGGTTGAGGTATGCGCAGGGCCGGGCTCTGCCGACGTAGAACAGTAATCTCACCCACACATTTCACCTCCCTTCTTGTTGTTCGTGCGTCAAGGAGGACTCCCGAGCATCGCGACTCAGGAGCCTAACTTGTCACGTAGCCCCTCACTCCTTGGTCCCGTCCTGGTTTCCGGTCGGGGCTAACGGCGCCTTAGGTATGCGCGGGGCCAGGCTCTGCCAACATAGAACACAAGCAAGTTGGAAGGAAAAACGCAAATCTCATGAAATTCAAAAGCAAATATTACAGTCCATAGAGTACTTTGACAACGCCAAACACAAAGTTTAAACGCCTCCATGAGGCAGAATGCATGTTGCAGGAATTAAAAGCAGGACGGGAGCCGCGAAGGTGTCACTTTTTGGCGGCGCCATCGCTGGTGACGGAGCTGCGCTGGGCGACTTCGCCTCGTGGAGCCTCAAGACCGGCAGCGCCTCGCTTCGGCTTGGTGCTGAAGGCCCAGAACTTCGCCAGCAGAGCCTCCACGCAACCCGTCACGGCCTCAGCGGCGACTGCGGCAAGCTCGCCGCTCACAGGCTCCAGCAGGCTGTCGAGGTCAACGCTGGGGTCGCGGAGGTAGACGTGGGTGAAGATGCACGTCAGCGCTGCAGAAGAAAGTGCAGCGCCTCAGCCTCAGCCGTGGGGCCAAGGCCGAGGGTGACATCTTCGAGGGCGCGGACCAGGAAGGGAAGCAGCTTGGCGGGGCCCTCCTCGGCGCCGGCCAGCAGGCTTTCTAGGCCGCTGTCATAGAGCGACTTCAGCAGGGTGCGAGCCTTCACCTCCAGCTTCATGAAAGCCACGTGGTCCTCGGCCAGGACCAGCGCCTTGCCGTCCAGCTCGATCTTCTTCGCCTCCAACGCCTGCTCCAGCGCATCCAGGCGGCCTTGGCATTTGTCAAGCTCGGCATCCCGGTCCTTGGCGGCAGCCTCACGAGCCTTCGTGTCTTCCTCCTTCTCCTGGCGGACACGGGATCCTCGACAAGCTGGTCGCGCAGGCATTGCAGTTCGCTCTCCAGCTCCTTGTGGCGGCCCTGGACATCCGCAACCTCACCCAAGGCGGCGTCGCGAGCGGCCTTCGCCTCGAGGACAGCCTGCTTCTCCTCATCGCAGGCTGTCACGGCCTGGGCCAGCGCCGCTCGGACTAAAGCATCGGAGTGGACCCAGCCAGAGACCAATTCTTGGCACCCGGCCACCAAGCGAGGGTCGGCGCCCAGAAGATCTTTCCGCAGTCGGTCCAGCTCAGCAACGGCACGATCTAGAATAGTAGGAGGAGCCGGAGAGATAGCGATTGGCGGAGTAGGAGGCGAAGATGGCAGCATGATCACAGCACCAGGGGTCAGGACCTTCTGCGCCCCGATGACTGCGACAGAGGCGTCAAGCACGGACGCCTCGGGAGTCGCCTGGGCCATGGGGGCTGAGCTCACTCCAGCTAGCCCCGCCAGGCCTCGTGAGGATGACCAGGTAGGAGAGGCCTGCGTCTTCTCGTCCCCTTCTCCCGCGGATGGGGGTGCTGCCTCAGACGAAGCAGTAGGAGGCCCCTTCAGCTTCTTCTCCGCAGGTACCAGCCTAGCCAAGGAATATGGATGTCAAGCCTCAACAACAACGCAGGAAGCAAAACAAGAATCGAGCACTTACTTGTTGCCGCCAGCGGGATCAAGCAACCTCCGGCCGAACTTGAAGCCCGAGAGCCGGATGCTGGGATCAACCTCAATAGGCTCGGGAGTAGGAGGTGCGTCAACAGATCGCCTCGGAGTCGGAGCGGATCCATGGGGAACCAACCCCGTCCTGTCCTTCTTTGGGATCAGGGGCGAGCTCTTGCCACCCCGCTCGTCGCCGTCCTCGTCATCATCCGGCATGACGCGAAGGGTGAGGGACCTACCCCGAGGAAGGGGCGTTCTCGACTCCCCGTTGGTCGCCTCCGAATCGAGCTCCTCGTCCTCCTCCTCCTCCTCTTCCTCCTCTCCGCTGGAGTCGCTGGAGGATACGTTCACCGTCGCCAGGGCCGCCGGGGCCTCAGGAACCTCCGCTGGCACAGGCCCACCCTCGTTGAAAGCAGACACGGAGTTCACCACCTGCTCCTAGTCATCCTGAAGGAACAAGGGCACGGGAGCATTCTCCAACCTCGCCACGTTTCCCCAAACCAAGGATTGGAGGACCGCGGCCAGATCCTCATCGGCCAGGACATCGGGGTTCGAGCAGAGGGCGGCATCGGCCCTTCCAAGCTGCCACAGCGGGAGCGAGTGTTCCCGGAGCGGAGCCACTGGAACTCCCTCAGGAGCGACGCCCCGGTCAGTTTCGCCGTCGCCATGTTGTCCGGCCATAGGTCCGCGTCCATCTTCTCCAGCATCGGCCTCGCGCGGGGACCGACGAGCTCCGCGCAGGACCAATCGTCAGCAGACTTGGGCTGCCCAGTGGGCAAAATCAGCCGGGGTGGGTGCTCCCAGCATCCACCATGACCCACTTGCTCCTGAAGCCCTCGATTCTCTTCCTGGGCTTCGAGATGGCGTTAGAGCTGCCGTGCGTGATAAAGCTCGCACACGCGGTGATGGAGCTGCGGGAGACCCGGAGGTAGAAGTAATGGCGCAGCAAGGCCACCGAAGGCCTCACCCCAACATGAGCCTCGCAGTAGTCGGCGAATTCGCCAGGAGAAGAATGGAGTCGAGATGGAGGTGCAGGGCTTGCAGATTGTAATGGTTAAGAACGGAAAGGAAGAACTCGGAAAAGGGGGGCACCAGACCGGCGGCGATGGCGCTCACGAAGAGCGGGTAGAAGGTGCTTCCTCTGACCTCAGGAAGGGCGGTGCCGGCCTTGAGCGCGGCAGCCCCGTCGTGGCCTTGCATCGCCATCATCTGGCGCGTTCGGGCAAGATTCTTCTCCGACACATTCGCAGGATCCAAGGCGGGCGAGTACCATGCTCCGACTGTGGTCTGGCGAGGCGCCATGCCTTGATAGGATGCAGAGTTGGAGTGGATCTGGGGATTTCGGAAGCAAGAAGGACATGAGCAAGAAAGGAGATCTGGGTGGTGAAGGAGAAGGCAAAGAAGGAAAGCCTGGACAGGTACCACTACCTTATCAGCTTATGCAGTTGCCGAAGCGTCGTGGGGGAGCCAGGACGCCCACGTCCAATCAACCGCCACGCGGCGCCCAAGGCCGCAGGCTACTGGGGCCCACGGCGCTTCGCACTTGCCTCTGCGCTTCTCTGCTAAGCCAAGTCCAAGCGCGCCTCGGGCCCGAGGGCTACTGTCGGCGTTCTGGGAACGGGGGTACCCAAACTTGCCTGCCTGCGGCCGGCGGCGTGGCTCAAGGAGTGGCCCGGTACGACCCATCTTCGTCAGCACATGCTCAAGTCCCTCGCGAGGGGCCAAGCCTCGCGGGACGGACGAGAGGAGGCTTCCTCAGGCACGGCCTCGTCAGGCTGGCTCACAAGGAGGCGGAGGGATCAAGGCGGGGTACCTCGCGAGGTGCCCATGACGCAAGCCATGACGACCAAGGCGCAGGCGAGCGCCAGGCGGACGCCGGTCTGTGCAGAGTCCTTGTTCCCCTTCGGTGCAAAGGGGGCAAGCGCAGGCAAGGGTATCAAGCAAAGGCAACCATTTCGGTGCAACAAGACCAAGACCAGCAGGACGGCAGAACGGAGGTCATGTGGAGCCCAAGCCAGCGTCATCGTCAGGATCTTTGGGCAGGCGAGGACCAACTTTAGTCAGGATAAATGTACTAGATGTTTGTCAGGACCCCGACTCAATGCCACATCGATCTAGCATGTAACACCTCATATCACTTTGCGGCCTCACGCACGGTATTCCCACGGGTGTTGCCTTACCTTTGCCCGGGACCGTTTGCGCCTTTTGGCACACGTATATGATAGTGTCGCTAGCATCCATATGATAAGGAGCCCGGGCTGACATGGCTAGTCGTAAACCCAAAGTGGCACAAACTTACAGGGACAGGCATCCATGACCCAGCATCGAACGTGTCGGTCATCAGCGAGTGAATCCAGGCTGTAGCACTGGGCTAGCAGGATTCCGGTGAACCGGCTGTAGCGGGCTAACAGGACTCCGGTATTCATCGCGTGACATTTCCCCGAAGGGACAGACATAGGACGAAGAAGGACACATGCCGGCCAGCCTAAGTGTTCCGGAGCAGTAGCAAGCTACCATGGCTCAGTGGAAGCACTAGGAGACATTTCCCGGTAAGAGAGGCTACCAAGGAGAAACAACTAGATAGTCAGATCCCACACATACCAAGCATTTCAAAAACATACACACAATATGCTCGATATGTGCAAATACAACGTGGCATCACAACATGACTCTACGACTCAAGTATTTATTCAATAGGCTCTGAGGAGCGAGATATTAGAAACATGGGTCTCATGACCCAACATTCAGACCATACAAGTCAAAACACAAGCGGAAGCTATCATGTCTGAGTACAGACATCTATAAATGAAAAAGGCTTAGAAGCCTGACTATCTACTAGATCCTGCCGAGGGCACAAGATCGTAGCTGAGGTAACAAGCTAAACGTCGAAGTCCACGTGGAACTACTAGTTAGACTGAAGTCTCTCTGCAAAACATAAAATAGGCAAACGTGAGTACAAATGTACCCAGCAAGACTTACATCAGAACTATCTACATATGCATCATTATCAACAAAGGGATGGTGGGGTTTAACTGCAGCAAGCCAGCTTTGACTCGTTGGCTATCCTAAACTACGACTGCAAGTAACTCTTTTGAGGTGGCGCACACGAGTCCACATATTCACCATATCAATACACCACTATGGATCCGCTCCCGTCTTCCTATGAGAACGCCATCCATAGCACTCACGCTTATCTTGCGTATTTTAGAGTATCCACTTTCACATGTCTATGAACTATTATAGGCAACCCATAAGTCCTTTACCGCGGACACGGCTATTCGAATAGATCATATTAACCCTGCAGGGGTGTACTTCTTCATACATGTTTCCACCACTTAGCGTCCGCACACGACATGTGCTCGGCAGACTTCAAGCGAAAGCCGACGTGGGTGTAGACCACGACCTACCTAAACACTCAAGTCTCTAGTCCAGGTTTATCGCCTATTCGGGTTCCATCCATGAGGAGATCTGGCCGGAGTTTCGCTCACAGCCCCAAACGATGTGAACAGGGTTCTGTGACACCAAACGGGCGCCCGGTTTACCCGGCCACGTGCCTACCGCATCACATCCCACCCCTCCGGTCAGCGCTGCGGACGGCCTCCAGCATACTACAAACACCAGAAACTACTTGCAACTCCTGGACAGAGGACAAGGGTGAATAAGAAGTCGAGCAGGGTCATATTTCAGGGCCCAATGCATGGTAGTAGCTGAATCATGGATCACAAACACAGAACTCAGTTCCTAAGGACGACTTCAATGAGACAACCCACCATGTACTCCTACATGGCCTCTCACCGATACCTTTACCAAATCGTGTTCACACACTTAGCGCACACACAGTAGGACATGTTCACACACCTCTGATTCATCCTCGATGAATCATACCTGACTCAACTCTAAGCAGTAGCAGGCATGACAAACAAACAACAATGAGTAGGCACATCAGGGCTCAACCAACTCCTACTCATGCTAGTGGGTTTCATCTATTTACTGTGGCACTGACAGGTCATATAGAGGATAAAGCGGTTCAGCTACCGCAGCAAGTAACAGATGAATCGTTGTTGTCCTAAAGCAGTAAAAGAGAGCAGGGCGAGAGAGTGGGATTGTATCGGAATGAACAAGGGGGTTTTGCTTGCCTGGCACTTTTGAAGATATTATAGTTCTTCATCGGTGTCATCGAACTCGTCGTCGAAACCACGTCTATCGAGAGGGGAAAATTACCAGCAAACAAAGAGGGACACAATCAATGCAATGCAACAAATATGATGCATGATAATGTCATGGCAATATGCTGTTGATTGAGCTAATGCAACTAGCAACCATATTAAATGAAGTTGGTTTGAATCCAAGATTCAAATTCAAACTCCATATGTGGATATTTAAATGCCATTTATATGATTTGTGCTAAACAGCAGCTATAAGTTCTTCTAACATGCATGAGAATGGTACAGATGGATAGATTGGATTTTTCTGATCATTTTTCATATATAATTTATTTCATTTGGAGTTACGGTTGAATTTCTATGAATTTTAGAAGTTTTGGTTATTTTCTAGAATTTCCTGAATAAGAATAATTCCAGTAAATGCTTTATTGCGTCAGCAGTGCATCAGGGTGACGTCAACGGGCAACGGGGCTGGTCTAGGTCAAACCTGACTAGTGGGGTCCACTGGTCAGTGACACAATGTTGTTCAGTGTCAATGACATGTGGGGCCTGGTCAACGGCCACGTCAGCACAGTCAACTCTGACTGATGGGTCCCGTGTGATTATAAACTAATCTAAACAGAAATAAAACCTAGGTTATTTAGGGGTGGGGCCCAGGTGTTATTGAGCTAGGTGGGTTGGTTAGTGGGGTGTTTAACCGCTAATGATGGCCACGTCAGCACGCCGGAGTTTGGCCGACAGCGACCTCAAGCCGTGGCGGGGGCGCACTGGAGTGGCTCGGGTTTTGCCCACGGTCGACCAAATCGACCGCAGTTTGGTCCTACGCGTAGCTGGGGCTCGCGCGCATCTAGTAGTCCAACCGAGAGGAGCTGGGGTGGTCTGAGTCGACGGCGGTGAGCACGAATGCAGCGGCCGGAGTTCGGGCGAGGTTGGAAATGGTGTTGTGGGGCATGGCGGGGTGAACGGCTGGGTGCTACGGCCTCCTGGTGATGTGTTGAGCACGGTGACGTGCTCGGTTGTGAGCTTGCGCGGCTGTGGCCACGGCTACGCCATGGCCGGCGGCGAGAAGCTTTCGGCTGCGGTGGGAAACAGAGCTAGGGGACGGGAACGGAGGGGAAGAGCACAGGAGAAGCAACAGGAGCTCACAGCCGATCCATCCGAGACGGAGACGAGGCCGGGGAAGCGTCAGAGTTAGCGCCGGGTCGCCGGAGATCTGGGCGGCTGGAGGTAGAAGACGATGATGGCGGCGACGTTGCAGGGCGCCCGAGGATGCGTGGCTCGTCTGGGATGATGTAGACGACGAGGCGGAGCCGATGAGGACGACGGTTGCTCGAGGGACGGCCGGTGAGTGTGGGGGCAGTGCTTGGCGGCGATGGACGTGCTCGGGTGTGCGTGAGTGAGAGACCAGAGAAGAGGGATAGTGAGCAAGGGGGTCGGCGGTATCGGGACGACACGGGAAAGTCGTCCACGCGTCCAGGGGCTCGGCGGCAAGCAGGTGACTGCGTGGCGAGCTCGGGCACTCCGGCGCTCACCCCTCTGCCTGCCTGGCGACAGGAAGCAGCTCACTGGCATGGGCTAGCACAGTGCTGGGCCTGCCAGGTGGGCTACGGCCAGGTAAGTGGCCCAGGTAAAAATCTCTCTCTCTCTCTTTTAGTGTTTCTGTTTTTTTAATATTCTGTAGGTTTGTTGCATTTCTAAAAATACCTAGGCAACTCCAAAAATCACCAAACTGCACCTGGTCTTTAGATGGAATATTTCCAGCATGGAACATTTTAGTTTGGGATTATTTGAGCATTTGAAATATTTTATATAATTTAAATGCCCAAATTCAATAGTTAGAGATTTAATCCGATGACCTTAGAGTGACCTAGAAATCTGCGCATCAATTCTGACAGTGGTTTAGGACCAAGGCAAAGGTGATGAACATTTTAGAAGGGCATTTCGGGTTCATTGAAAATATTTTTAGTAAACCCTAGTTGGATTCATTTGTTGCTAGGGTTTAAGCATCCGCATTCCAAGTTTCCAATAAATTTAGACATGATGCATGGATGATAAAGCAAAGACAAGCAAGGCCTGAACTGGGGATGTGACAACTCATCCCCACTAAACAAGAATCTTGTCCCGAGATTCAAGCGTAGGTTAAGATGAAAGGGAAGTGCAAACTAATATAATCTTCACGATCCAGGTTGCACTTCAAATGAATGTTGATTCGTTCACCATCATTGTCTCGAAGTCTTCCTCTGAGAACTCCATCCCACATGACAACAAGTAGAAAGGAAGAAGTTTAGAAGAATCGATCTTCCTGAGATTCGAGCAACTTAGGATCATATTAATGATCACAAGATCAATTCACGTAATGAGACATAGAAACATCTCTGGAGCTGAGAGGCAAAACATGCATCAGGAGGGACGGAGGAAGCAATTTGACGAGGGTTTCAAGTAGCGAGGATAAATTGCCATGATTCCATAATGGGGCACCTTAGGGAAGGTGGCTCGTAGAATCATCCCTTAAGTGGCAAAAAGAATTACCTTTGATTCAAAGATCACTGAGGCTCTTTATACCAGCTTAAGGCAAATCACAATCGATCATTTGAAGGAGTCCGAAAGAAAGACATTCTCGGGCCAGAATGGATGATGTGGACTACCTTGTTGAAGACAACACAAGGGATGATTTTGCTTATCATCGGAAATGGATGGGACGCAAGATAGGATGGCACAATGACAGTGCAAGTTGGGAACAAAATACAAGTTCTGGGAATGATTCAGGTAACTGGGGAGAAACTCAATAGCAGAGAGTGATTCCACTATTGGAATGGTTATAGCATAACCGGGGAAACTGAGAACAATCCCAGTTAGTAAGTATGATAGCACCTAATGCTTGTGCGTGCTTTCAAGAGCTTGAGAATTTCCATATTCATCAAGGTTTTACCAATATCCGTGTCAGGGATCCTGGCAACACAACATACTACCATGACGAATACCGGTGGAGGATGCAGATACAAAGGAATACAACACTTTCTCAGATTTCACCTTAGCGGGGCCAAGGAAAAAAAATCTGGATGATCGACCGAGAGACATTTATCACTCCGCTTCTAATGTTCTTCTTGATGTGCTAGTGTATCCCATTCATTGAAATGGTCTGGTATCTAGAACATCAAGTAAAAGGTCGGACTTCGGAAGCTCAAGGATCCTTAAGGAATAATTACGGAGATAAATCCTGTGAAATCCTTATGGGGAGGTGGCCAACTTCTTCAATCAAGATACTACAATGATATTTCTTCCGGCGGGGTGTGTTGGCCACGACATCCACTTTACCGGTTATCGAGGGACCAATATTATAGTTCTTGGAAAATGTCCCAACCATCATATCTGCCTGAGATTCAGATCTAGCTGGTGTCAGGATATTCCAGACTCATCAAGTCTGGAAGGAAAAATGAAAGTTTGCAACACAAATCGACGATATGACGTTGCGAGATTCTCGGGGGATGAACTACGATAGCAAGCTCCAAGACATGAGCTGGTTCTGCTACATACATGTGAACACGTTGTCCAAGACAAGCATGACCACATAGTAGTCTTACAATGAAACACTACCGAGTTCTGGTTGGGAACCATCATTGAGGATAACAGAGTCATATACAAATCCGTCTGGTACCTTCAGGACTAGCACGTAGAAACTATTATCCTTGAACAACTCAATCAGTGGCTTGGTGTGCTAGGAATACATATAGAATGAAGATGATCAGTCTATCAGACCATAGAATACTTCGCACGTTTGCATGACTGATTTGGAATTATTCCAAGGAAGCAACAACTTGCTTTCTCGAATTCACGGCGGCAACTTGCATCAAATGCATATGAATTAGAAGGAGTTACTTCTTACATTCGAGCATATGATTCATGGGCAGGTCATGAAGATAATGCTTATAAAAGTTTCCAATACTAGCTGGATGTTCAACACAAATCATGGAGAATATAAGGATATTGTCGATGGGATCAACAACAATTCATCCAGATTCCCATGGAGATGGAATTCCATAACTATGTGAACAAGGTGATAGTATTGGTCAGACCCAAAAGACATAATGGTGTATGCTCGAGGAAAATCCACGAGTAAGACAACATTACGAACATCGTTGGTTCTGATTTAATTTGAGGATAGCCCATACTCAAATAAAAGTTTTGGCAAGACAATAGCCCCAACAACTAGTCTCGAGGATCAATCGATGAAGATATCATCTTTCTTCAACACACACACAAAACGATATCCCTTAAAATGAACTAAGCCAGGCAAGCTTTTATCCTCCAACTCTCCAAGTTGTTGTTTGGATTAACCAACTAGCTCAGGGGTATCCAACACGGATTCTTGGGGAAGGAGTGGTTTATTGGAAACCAACTTGATCACGAACTCAACATAGCGGTCAGGTGACAACCTGGTAATACTTCCGAGAGGATAATCGGAAAATCACGAACCACCGATAGGCTACTAAGCTCGAGAACAATCTTGCTTCCGAGGCAAGATGATGTGATCAATTAAGCAAGGGATTGAAATCCTAACTCACTGATCGAAGAGTGCACTAGAAATAAGGACTAGGTAGCACGATCTGTCTTAGAATGATGATTCAAGAACCAACACGCTAAGAATGAGATTATTGTCCTTTAACTGCCAAGCAACGAGGTTGCTAGGAGTATTGATTTCACACATCACATTCCAATTGTCGGTATTCCTGTTACAATAACACGGGGACTGAGGAATGAAAAATGATGGCGAGAGTATCGCTACGTCAAGAATTCACAAGAGTCGGTGCAATTCTCATGAAAATCCTGACATAAAGACGGTAATACTTCAGGGTAGAACAAAATCAAAAGCTGGGTTGGCATTTTGATCTGCGGAGCACAAATATTTTGACCCAATCCTGGATATGGATGAGGTACTGGAGTTTGTTTCTCCTAGTCATCCTGAATAGAATGGCTTGACGGACCACAAGAATAACAAGCATCGATAACACGAATGCACAATTACTCCTAACTATCAATTGATAGATGGAGGTCAGAAAACAACTAGAGAGGGACAACTCAAAGGAACATATAACCTTCTGAGTTGAGGATGCATAAATTAATATGTCGAACCAGTTTCAACAGGTTTCTTCCGGATAATCCATGCGGGGAAGGTGGGACTGGCAGGGTCACGATATAGAATGGAGAACTCTTTGAGGGTACTCTTGTTGTGATATTTTGATCCAACAAACTTCTGCCATAAGTGGTTCATAGTATTTGGAAGAAGGAAATACCACGGACCTCGAGGATTAATGCAAAGGTTACTAATTTCCTAAAGGAACTAGCAAACACTATCAACATGAGGTAAGTGGGGTGAATCTCGGGTTCAAAACCCAGAAGTAGATTACCTACTAACTAAATGGCATCACGGGATGCTTTCGAGAATAAAGGCCAGAATCATCACACTTGGAACACATAACATGGCTAAATTACTAGGTGACTCCCTAAAACACCTAGGGTCATAATAATAGCTCCAACATATATGTCAAGTCAATAAATTACCTCAGCGCACCGGTTAGTGTGCTTATTCTAACCATAAAGGACATTGGGAACGGAAAGAAAGGATTTGCAAATGCATCAGACTATTTAGAAACCTGGGATGACTCAGACAACATAACGACTGTAAATGCTCAAAATGATTTGAGACATCCTGAGAATAGTGGCATGACCACTCAACATCACAATATCAACGTTCTGAGACCAGCTATGAACATACGGAAGTAGTAAAAACTGAACTGAGATTTGAAACTATCGATTCTATAAGTCTATGGATTAGTAACACATCATCCTGATAGATAGATGAGAAGGCCTAGTTCTTAATCCCCGTAGAAGAGAAGAGGTTGACTCAGATCAGAAGGCCATGAGGTATAAGGAGTAAAAAGAGCCTTACGTTCCATCCCACAATCAATGCCCCTACATATAACTAAAGCATTTCTAGACTCAACTTCGACCAGTTTGGCTTGGTAATCCTAGAGGCAGTCAGGCTCTGATACCAAAGCTGTCAGGACCCCGACTCAATGCCACATCGATCTAACATGTAACACCTCATATCACTTTGCGGCCTCACGCACGGTATTCCCACGGGTGTCGCCTTACCTTTGCCCGGGACCATTTGCGCCTTTTGGCACACATATATGATAGTATCGCTAGCATCCATATGATAAGGAGCCCGGGCTGACATGGCTAGTCGTAAACCCAAAGTGGCACAAACTTACAGGGACAGGCATCCATGAACCAGCATCGAATGTGTCGGTCATCAGCGAGTGAATCCAGGCTGTAGCACTGGGCTAGCAGGACTCCGGTGAACCGGGCTGTAGCGGGCTAACAGGACTCCGGTATTCATCGCGTGACATTTCCCCGAAGGGACAGACACAGGAATGAAGAAGGACACATGCCGGCCAGCCTAAGTGTTCCAGAGCAGTAGCAAGCTACCATGGCTCAGTGGAAGCACTAGGAGACATTTCCCGGTAAGAGAGGCTACCAAGGATAAACAACTAGATAGTCAGATCCCACACATACCAAGCATTTCAAAAACATACACACAACATGCTCGATATGTGCAAATACAACATGGCATCACAACATGACTCTACGACTCAAGTATTTATTCAATAGGCTCCGAGGAGCGAGATATTACAAACATGGGTCTCATGACCCAACATTCAGAGCATACAAGTCAAAACACAAGCGGAAGCTATCATGTCTGAGTACAGACATCTATAAATGAAAAAGGCTTAGAAGCCTGACTATCTACCAGATCCTGCCGAGGGCACAAGATCGTAGCTGAGATAACAAGCTAAACGTCGAAGTCCACAAGGAACTACTAGTGAGACTGAAGTCTCTCTGCAAAACATAAAATAGGCAAATGTGAGTACAAATGTACCCAGCAAGACTTACATCAGAACTATCTACATATGCATCATTATCAACAAAGGGATGGTGGGGTTTAACTGCAGCAAGCCAGCTTTGACTCGGTGACTATCCTAAACTACGACTGCTAGTAACTCTTTTGAGGTGGCGCACACGAGTCCACATATTCACCATATCAATACACCACTATGGATCCACTCCCGTCTTCCTACGAGAACGCCATCCATAGCACTCACGCTCATCTTGCGTATTTTAGAGTATCCACTTTCACTTGTCTATGAACTGTTATAGGCAACCCAGAAGTCCTTTACCGCAGACACGGCTATTCGAATAGATCATATTAACCCTGCAGGGGTGTACTTCTTCATACATGTTTCCACCACTTAGCGTCCGCACACGACATGTGCTCGGCAGACTTCAAGCGAAAGCCGACGTGGGTGTAGACCACGACCTACCTAAACACTCAAGTCTCTAGTCCAGGTTTATCGCCTATTCGGGTTCCATCCATGAGGAGATCCAGCCAGAGTTTCGCTCACAGCCCCAAACGATGTGAACAGGGTTCCGTGACACCAAACGGGCGCCCGGTTTACCCGGCCACGTGCCTACCGCATCATAGCCCACCCCTCCGGTCAGCACTGCGCACGGCCTCCAGCATACTACAAACACCAGAAACTACTTGCAACTCCTGGACAGAGGACAAGGGTGAATAAGAAGTCGAGCAGGGTCATATTTTCAGGGCCCAATGCATGGTAGTAGCTGAATCATGGATCACAAACACAGAACTCAGTTCCTAAGGACGGCTTCAATGAGACAACCCACCATGTACTCCTACATGGCCTCTCACTGATACCTTTACCAAATCGTGTTCACACACTTAGCTCACACACAGTAGGACATGTTCACACACCTCTGATTCATCCTCGATGAATCAGACCTGACTCAACACTAAGCAGTAGCAGGCACGACAAACAAACAAGAATGAGTAGGCACATCAGGGCTCAAACAACTCCTACTCATGCTAGTGGGTTTCATCTATTTACTGTGGCAATGACAGGTCATGCAGAGGATAAAGGGGTTCAGCTACCGCAACAAGTAACAGATGAATCGTTGTTGTCCTAAAACAGTAAAAGAGAGCAGGGCGAGAGAGTGGGATTGTATCGGAATGAACAAGGGGTTTTTGCTTGCCTGGCACTTCAGAAGATATTATAGTTCTTCATCGGTGTCATCGAACTCGTCGTCGAAACCACGTCTATCGAGAGGGGACTATTACCAGCAAACAAAGAGGGACACAATCAATGCAATGCAACAAATATGATGCATGATAATGTCATGTTAATATGCTGTTGATTGAGCTAATGCAACTAGCAAACATATTAAATGAAGTTGGTTTGAATCCAAGATTCAAATTCAAACTCCATATGTGGATATTTAAATGCCATTTATATGATTTCTGCTAAACAGCAGCTATAAGTTATTCTAACATGCATGAAAATGGTACAGATGGATAGATTGGATTTTTCTGATCATTCTTCATATATAATTTATTTCATTTGGAGTTACGGTTGAATTTCTATGAATTTTAGAAGTTTTGGTTATTTTCTAGAATTTCCTGAATAAGAATAATTCCAGTAAATGCTTTATTGCGTTAGCAGTGCATTAGGGTGACGTCAGCGGTCAACGGGGCTGGTCTAGGTCAAAACTGACCAGTGGGGTCCACTTGTCAGTGACACAGTGCTGTTCAGTGTCAATGACATGTGGGGCCTGGTCAACGGCCACGTCAGCACAGTCAACCCTGACTGGTGGGTCCCGTGTGATTATAAACTAATCTAAACAGAAATAAAACCTAGGTTATTTAGGGCGTGGGGCCCAGGTGTCAGTGAGCTAGGTGGGTTAGTTAGTGGGGTGTTTAACCGCTAATGATGGCCACGTCAGCACGCCGGAGTTTGGCCGGCGGCGACCTCAAGCCGCGGCGGAGGCGCACTGGAGTGGCTTGGGTTTTGCCCACGGTCGACCAAATCGATCGCAGTTTGGTCCTACGCGTAGCTGGGGCTCGCGTGCATCTACTAGGCCAACCGGGAGGAGCTGGGGTGGTTTGAGTCGACGGCGGCGAGCATGAATGCGGCGGCCGGAGTTCGGGCGAGGTTGGAAATGGTGCTGTGGGGCATGGCGGGGCGAACGGCTGGGTGCTACGGCCTCCTGGTGATGTGCTGAGCACGGTGACGCGCTCGGTTGTGAGCTTGCACGGCTGTGGCCATGGCTACGCCATGGCCAGCGGTGAGAAGCTTTCGGCCGCGGTGGGAAACGGAGCTAGGGGACGGGAACGGAGGGGAAGAGCACAGGAGAAGCAGCAGGAGCTCATAGTAGATCCATCCGAGATGGAGACGAGGCCGGGGAAGCGACGGAGGCAGCGCCTAGTCGCCGGAGATCTGGGAGGCCGGAGGTAGAAGACGACGATGGCGGCGACATTGCAGGGCGACCGAGGATGCGTGGCTCGTCTGGGATGATGCAGACGACGAGGCGGAGCCGATGAGCACGACGGTTGCTCGAGGGACAGCCGGTGAGCGCGGGGGCACTGCGCGGCGGTGATGGCCGTGCTCGGGTGTGTGTGAGTGAGAGAGCCAGAGAAGAGGGAGAGTGAGCGAGGGGGTCAGCGGGATCGGGACGACACGGGAAAGTCGTCCACGCGTCCAGGGGCTCGGCGGCAAGCAGGTGACGGCGTGGCGAGCTCGGGCACGCCGGCGCTCACCTCTCTGCCTGCCTGGGGAGAGGAAGCAGCTGACTGGCATGGGCCAGCACAGTGCTGGGCCTGCCAGGTGGGCTACGGCCAGGTAAGTGGCCCAGGTAAAAATCTCTCTCTCTCTCTCTCTCTTATTGTTTCTGTTTTTTAATATTCTGTAGGTTTGTTGCATTTCTAAAAATACCTAGAAAACTCCAAAAATCACCAAACTGCACCTGGTCTTTAGATGGAATATTTCCAGCATGGAACATTTTAGTTTGGGATTATTTGAGCATTTGAAATATTTTATATAATCTAAATGCCCAAATTCAATAGTTAGAGATTTAATCCGATGACCTTAGAGTGACCTAGAAATCTGCGCATCAATTCTGACAGTGGTTTAGGACCAAGGCAAAGGTGATGAACATTTTAGAAGGGCATTTCGGGTTCATTGAAAATATTTTTAGTAAACCCTAGTTGGATGCATTTGGTGCTAGGGTTTAAGCATCCGCATTCCAAGTTTCCAATAAATTTAGACATGATGCATGGATGATAAAGCAAAGAAAAGCAAGGCCTGAACTGGGGATGTGACAATGTTCCCCTTCAAAATGGCCAATTGTTGGCGCCCTTCCCGCTCAATATTTGGGAAGAGGCCCGGGGCCTTCGCCTATAAATAGGACTACCCACCCACAAGGTAGAGGCAGCTAGAGATCAACCAGAGAGAGAGAGAGAGAGAGAGAGAGAGAGAGAGAGAGAGAGAGGCGATTGAACTCCCCTAGCAGTTCATCGCCCCAAGAGCAGACCCTCTTGAGGCTGTTCTTCCCTTGTATTGTCCCTCATCAGCCCCAGAGGCAATCCACACACCACAAACTGGAGTAGGGTATTACACCACAATGGTGGCCTGAACCAATGTAAATCTTGTGTCCCTTGTGTTGTTCTTCGAGTAGTCTAGATCCTTACGAGGCGGTGAAACATGGGTAGGCTGGGGGTGTGATCTCCGCGTGCACCCCAGTGTTCGAACCTCAAGGGTCTGCCGAAACCCGAAATCCGACATCCTGCTCCTGCCGCCCGTGGCTGGCTGTGATGCCGCGGAGGCCTCACCGCCCCCTACTACTCCCACCGCTGGCCAGGCCATCCCTCTACGCACCCACACCCCCTTTTATTCTGCGGCGATGGTAGCCTCACACCGCAGCCGAACGAGTGAACCCTCATACTCCTCTACGCGTGGGCA
The DNA here is from genome assembly GCA_963921465.1 of Triticum timopheevii. NCBI lineage: Eukaryota > Viridiplantae > Streptophyta > Magnoliopsida > Poales > Poaceae > Triticum > Triticum timopheevii. The sequence continues at coordinate 379,778,498 of OY997272.1, read as the reverse complement.
TCCACTATCGCGTCTTCCCCGGCTCCGTGTCGTCCCCTTCCTAGGCCTCGCCGTCGTCCACCGCCCTGGTGCTCTCTGCGCGGCGTGGTCAACATGGTCAAGGAATGGCTTCCATTGGACATGGATTGTACGTGGAGAGGCTGACAGCTGGGTCCACGGCCGCAGCACAGAAGTGCCTCCTTATTACGCGTAAAATAATTATTCCACCACTTGACAGCGAGGACCCAACGGATGGGCCACCGTATTTCGCGAAAAAACGTTTCACCCTGTCTGCTGGGACCCACCAGCTACATCTTCGCACACAAGGAAGTGCGTCCAGAAAAAAGATTCGCCCCCCTGACTGCTGGGACCCACCAGCTATATCTTCGCACGCAAGGAAGTGCGTCCGGGGAAAAAAACCCAAAACGATTGGCCCCCCTGACTGCTGGGACCTACCAGCTACATCTTCGCAGGCAAGGAAGTGCCTGACAGTCGGGACCCACCTGGTCGAAGCGTACGTAGCGTTGTCATTCTGGTCGCGAACGTGTACGTACATACTGGTCGTTGTAGAGGCATGCACGTGTCGTAGTAGAGGCGCGCATGTAGCATGTACACGTACGTATATCGGCCAGGGTGCAAAAAACAAAATATGGCCACGTATGTGTACATACAGGCGGGGTCTCGAACGCCTACTCGCGCATATGTACGGCAAGGGCTCGTGTACATGGCTGGGTCGGAATGGAGAAACAACGTCGTCATCGTGTTCATGGGGAGCCAACCGGCTGGGTCGGAACGGAATGCGTGGTCGTGTTCATTGGGAGGGCTTGGACGAAACAGGCAATGCAAACGAGGCCTGGCGTACCGCAGAACGGAGGAAACAACCTTGTGTTCGACCGGCCACGTTTGAAACGGGATCCTGTTCATCGGGAGGGGTCTGGCGTACCGCAAAACGGAGGAAACGGACCTCCGACGGTCGAAATGGCGGTCCTGTTGATCGGGAGGGGTGTGGTGTACCACAAAACGGAGGAAACGGACCTACTACGGTTGAAACGGGGGTCCTATTCATCGGGAGGGGTGTGGCGTACCGCAAAACGGACGAAACGGACCTCCTATGGTCGAAACGGGGGTCCTGTTCATCGGTAGGTGTGTGGCGTACCGCAAAACGGACGAAACGGACTTGTGTTGGAGCGCTACGGTCGAAATGTGGGGAGGGGTGTGGCGTACAGCAAAACTAGACTCCACGGGATACTATTCATCTCCATCGTCGACCTCCTCCAGCCTCCACGGGCTACCGTCGACCTCCTCCAGCCTCCACGGGCTCCTATTCATCCAGCCTCCACCGCGCACTACTCCACCGGCTACTGTTCAACCACCCCTTCACGAGCACCCCTCCACAGTCTACTGTTCATCCAGCCCTCCACACCACGGGGTCCTGTTCAACCACCCCTCCACGGCCACCCCTCCATCGTCTACTGTTCATCCAGCCCTCCACACCACGGGTTCCTGTTCATCCAGAGGCAACGCCACCGCTCACTGTTCATCCAACCCCCCCCCCCCCCGCAATGCTCACTGTTCATCCCAGAGGTAGCATCGATCGGATTCAGTTAGCAGCAGTAGCAAAGGAATCGCTCCATCAGGTTTAGTTAACAACCATCGATCGATAGCTCGGGTTCAGTAATGCGTAGCCTGTAGTGCAATCGATCGGGTTCAGTTAGAGTCCAACGCCTCGCTCGGATTCAGTTAGAGCCAACGCCTCACACACACGCGCGTACCTGTACGAGAGAAACACGCATCGCTCTCCCACCGTAACCGGCAACTCCCCGAAATTTTCCTCCCCCTTGCTTCTACCATGGTTTTTTCCGGCATGGACGGCCCAAAGAATGTCATGCAGCTGTGTCTCCAGCCCGCCTAGGACGAAAAGCCCATTTTCTATCATGATTTTTTGTCATAGAAGTAGGAGCCCACCACATCTATGATGATACCGGGTTTTGTCACAATTATCGTCATAGAAGTGTCATATGTATGACAGAAAAGAATTTCGTTCGGCCCAAAATGTCATGTATGTGTCTTTTTTTTGTAGTGTACCCTATGCCTCAAAAACTCTTGCTCGCGCTCCTGGTCGCCTCCCAAAAGCTGCGCCACTACTTTCAGGGCCACCCCATCAAGGTTGTTTCAACTTACCCACTGGAGAGGGTGCTCCGGAGCCCGAATGCCGCCGGGCGAGTTACTGAATGGAACGTCAAGCTTCAGGAGTTCAATCTCGAGTTCAGCACCACCAGGGTCATCAAGGGTGCGACCCTTGTAGACTTCATGGCCTAATGGACTGACGCTCCCGACCGTGGAGTAGGCAAGGATCACTATCTCCTGCCAGGAGACGAGGAACTGAACGGATGGACCATGTACATTGATGGGGCATTTGCACGGCAAGGCGCAGGAGCGGGGGCCATCCTCATCTCACCCACCAAGGACAAGCTCTACTACACAGTACAGCTCTGCCTCCAGCAGGGCGAGAAGGTCTCCAACAACATGGCAGAATTCGAAGGCCTTCTCGCCGGACTCAGGGCCGCGGCCACGCTGGGAGTGAAGCGCCTCACCATCAAGGGCGACTCTCAGCTCCTCGTCAACTTCTCCAACAAGGAGTACATGCCTGAGGACGAGCACATGGAGGCGTATCTAGAGGAGGTGCACAAGATGGAGAAGTGTTCATGGGCGTGGAGCTACAGCATGTGTCGCGCGGAACAAACAAGGAAGCAGATGACATCGCCAAGAGAGCCTCCCGCAGGCTCCCTCAAGAGCCGGGGGTGTTTGAGGAGCGGATCTTCAAGCCGTCCGCGACACCCAATGCCATGACTCCAGCATCGCCTCTGGAGGACTGGCCACAGGCACCTGAGACGGGCGCCCCAGCCTGTGGCCACCCATCGGGGGCCCGCCTGCAGCTTGCGCTCGAGCCTCAGGAGGGGTGCTCGACCGAAGAGTTCAAGGCATACTTGCTTCAGGGGACTCTACCAGAGAAGGAGGAGGATGTCGAGCGCGTGGCCCGCCAAGGATGGTGAGGTATATCACAAGAGGCCCAATGATGTTTCGTTGCGGTGCATCTCCACAGAACAGGGGCTCGAGCTACTATCGGACATACATGGTGGAGAATCTGGGCATCATTCCTCGTCACACACTCTGGTGGGCAAGACGTTCCGCAACGGCTTCTACTGGCCCACCGCACTCAACGACGCCGCAGAGCTGGTGCGCTCTTGCGAAGCATGCCAGTTTCATTCCAAGTAGATCCACCAGCCCGTGCAGGGCCTCCAAACAATCCCGCTCACATGGCTGTTCGCGGTCTGGGGCCTGGACATCGTGGGGCCGTTCCCTCGAGCACCAGGGTGATACCGGTACCTCTACGTCGCCATCAACAACTTCACCAAGTGCGCAGAGGTAGAAGCCGTGCGCACTATTCTAGCTGGATCGGCCGTCAAGTTCATTAAGGGAATCATGAGCTGGTTTGGGGTCCCCAGCCGTATCATCACCGACAACGGCTTGCAGTTCACCAGCAACCTTTTCAAAACCTACTGTGCTAACCTTGGAACACAGATACGCTATGCCTCAGTGGCACACCCGCGAAGCAACGGCCAGGCCGAGTGGGCTAATGCAGAACAGCTGAGGGGCCTCAAGACCAGGACCTTCAAGAAGAAGCTCGAGGCCTGCGGAAGGGGCTGGCTCGACGAGGTATAATCCGTGCTCTGGTCCATCCGCACCACCGCGACCAAGACAACGGGAGAGATGCCATTCTTCCTCGTCTACGGAGCAGAAGCGCTTCTCCCTCACGAGGTCAAGCATCCCTCCACACGGGTCCTGGCGTTTGACGAGGCGCGCCAGGACGCGACACGGGGGATGGATCTTGTGCTGGGAGAGGAACGCCGCCGACAAGGCTTGCTCCGGGCAGCGAGGTACCAGCAGGGGCTGCAGTGGTACCACTGTCGCAGTGTCCGCTCCAGGACATTAGAGGTGTGCGACCTCGTCTGAGGTGGGTGCTCAATAGGGAGGGGCTGCACAAGCTCTCTCCCATGTGGGAGGGCCCATTTAGGATTGCCCGTGTCTCTAGGCCTGGCGCCGCGCGCGTGGAGACACAGGACGGGGTCCCCATCCAGAATGCCTGGAACATCCAGCACCTCCGGAAGTTCTTGTCGGCGTTCTAGGAACGGGGGTCCCCAGAATTGCCTGCCTGCGGCCTGCGGTGTGGCTCAAGTGGTGGCCCAGTACGACCCATCTTCATCAAACCGAGTTCAGGACCCTCGCGAGGAGCCAAGCCTCACAAGGCGAACGATGCAAGGCTTCCTCAGGTGCGGCCTCACCAGGCAGGCTCGCGAGGAGGCAGAGAGATCAAGGCAAGGGTACCTCACAAGATACCCGTGACGCAAGCCTTGACGATCGAGACCAGGCAGGTTTTGGCCTGCGTAGTGTCCTTGTTTCCTCTTTGGTGCAAAGGGGGCAAGCACAGGCGCGGAGTACCGAGGCATGAAGCAAAGGTTACCATTTCAGTGCAACAAGACCAAGACCAGTAGAGTGGAAGGACAGAGGTCACCATGGAGCACAAGATGGCGTCATCGCCAATGCCTTTGGCAGCCGAAGACCAACTTTAGTCAGGATAACTTGTACTAGATGTTCCCCTTCAAAATGGCCGTTCTTCGCGCCCTTCCCGCTCAATATTTGGGAAGAGGACCAGGGCCTCTATAAATAGGGCTAGCCACCACAGTAGAAGGCATCTCAGGGATAGAGGATCGAGATCTTAGAGAATCCTACTCAAGCAAACCACCACCACAAGAACACCTCTCGCAAAGCTATTCTTCCCCTGTACTGTTCATCTTTAGCCCCTAAGGCAATCCACCACACCACACACTAGAGTAGGGTATTACACCACGACGGTGGCCCAAACCAGTATAAATCGTGTGTCCCTTGTGTTGTTCATCATTTAGCTTAAAGTTTCACCGAGGCGTTGGTACGTGGTTCAGTAGGGGGAAGATCTTCGCGCACACCCCGGAGTTCGAACCTTAAGGGTTTTGCCGGAACCCGATATCCAACATTTGGCACGCCAGGTAGGGGTGCGCCAGAATCTTTCTTCCGCTATTCCGCATTCAATCGTTCGTCGCATCCATGGCCGACGCTCGCCGAGCTCGCGCCAAGCATTGGGCTGCTCTCGCCTCGCACGTCGCCCAGACGGCTCCCGTCGGTGGGCCTCCCCATCGTTCCCCGTCGCCAGCCGCCCACGTAGCCACCGGCCTGGCGGGGAACGAGCAGCAGGCATCGTCGCTGCATCCCATGGTGTGGCGGGAAGGCCGCACCACCACTCCATCGCTGACTCCAGCCATCTCGTCGTCGCACACCCGTTGTGCTCCCACGGAGGCACATGCCGTATTGCTCCTGACACGTGAGCTCCTGCACTACCGTCCCGTCGACGACCTCTACGAGGAGTGGCTCGCTCGCATCACTGAGCTCGTCAGCGCCGCAGGGGGCTGCCCTGCACCATCCCTCTCGCTGCCTCGCCCTCCGTCCTGCGTGGGTGATGCAGCTCAAGAGGTGCCTCCGTCACCTCCTCCCTAAGAAGGCGCCCTGGCTCCAAGGCGCGCGGCCCCTGGACGAGACCCACTGCGTACAGTGCACGTGCAACAAGAAAGGAGCTGCGAAGAAATACCTCGTCCCCAAGAAGGTGCTCGCATACTCCCTGCACCGGCACGCCATGACCGCATCCCTGCGCCAGCACGTCAAGACCCCGCGTTGCCCCTGGCGGCGGTGCGTGGGAATCCCCAGGAACAAGCCCCACATCAGCAAAGAGCTCCGGTGGCCACCGCAGGCTGCCGCGCCTTCACCACCAAGCTATGCAGTGTCGCCTGGCCGGGCAAGTTCAAGCCGGATCTGCCTCCTCGCTACGACGGCACTTCCGACCCCGCGGAGTTCCTGCAGCTCTATGAGCTGGGCATCGAAGCGGCCAACAGAGATGAAAAGGTCATGGCGAATTGGTTTCCCATGGCGCTCAAAGACGGTGCCCGCACCTGGCTACTGAACCTGCCTCCCGGCACGATCTCCTCCTCGGACGAGATGCGCACCCGCTTCATCGCCAACTTCCAGGGCACTCGCAACCATCCTCCGGTCGTGGGTGACCTGCGCCGCATCAAGCAGCAACCCGGAGAGACCCTGTAGAAGTACATCCAGCGCTTCAATAGCGCTCGCCTCATGATTCCCAAGGTGACCGAGGAGGCCATCATCTCAGCGTTCTCCGACGGCGTCCGCGACGTCAAGATGAAGGAGGAACTGGCTATCCACGAGGATCTGTGCACATCTCTGGAGCTGTTCAACCTGGCGACCAAGTGCGCGAGGGATGAGGAGGGACGCCTCTCCCTTCTCGAGCTTCTAGCCACTGATCCTGAAGAGAAGAATTCCAAGGCCAAGGACGTGAAACACAAAGGAGCAGCTGTGCTTGCAGCAGAGCCAGACGCGAAGCGTGGTAGGGACCAACCGGAGTCGTCCAAGGGCAGCCGGTACTACGTGTACCATGACCTCCACACCCACAACACCAACGAATGCCAAGAGCTCAGGGCCATGCGAGAAGGACGTGTCGTTCGACGCCCCGAGCGCAACGATCGGGGCTACGGCCGAGGCAGAGGAAGAGGTGGAAGACGATGGGATGACCGTGGCCGACGCCAAGGGTGGCGTGACCGGCCTCGTGTGGACCGCTGGCAGGACCAGCCTTGCGAGGCGGCTTGGAGGGATCAGTCTCGTGAGGATCGCCTGTAAGGTAATGCAGGCCTTCCTCCTCTGCCGCCACCACCAAGAAGGAATGACGACCATCATCAGGATGAGGGGGTTGGGGGCTTCCAGGAGCCACGTGCAATCGCTTGCTTCCTGGGCAGTGTCCAGGCCCCAGCCTCCCAGCGCATCTTCAAGCAGTTTGCTCGCGAGGGGAATGCAGTCCTCCCCAAGCTTGAGGCCACGCGCCCTCTCAGGTGGTCCACGTGCGCCATCACATTCAGCTCAGCAGATCAGCTCAAGTGTGCGGCAACAGCCGGTGTCCTCCCAATGCTCTGTTCCACAGTCATCAGCATTGAGCAAGTTACCAGGAGCCTCATCGATGGCGGCACAGGACTCAAAGTCATGTCCGTCGAGACGTTCAACAATCTCCAAGTGCCATATAATCAGCTTCAACCAACCAAGCCTTTCTCAGGAGTCACTGACGGCTCCACCGATCCGATAGGGCAGGTTCGCCTCCCTGTCACCTTTGGACAGCACAAGAACTACCAGACCGAGCTCATCAACTTCGATGTTGCCACATTCGCATGCCGTACAATGCCATCCTCGGGTATCCAGCCCTGGCCAGGTTCATGGCAGTGACTCACCATGGTTACAATGTCCTCAAGATGCCGGGAAGCGGCGGAGTCATCACGGTCCCCTGTGAAGAGAAGGATGTGGTGTGCTCTCTCGAGCGTGCCTTCCAAGCCGCATCAATCGAGGACCCAGACAGCAAGAGTGGGAACCTTCCCGAGGCAGCTCCCAAGAAGAAGAAGACATCACCCAGCTCAAGGCCTCAGGAGGTAGACACCTCCAGAGGTACCGTGCCAGGATCTGCGCCCATCCAAGGGGCGCCTCTCTCCGTCGCATAGGAAGGCGCACCCGGCGCCCTCCTCGGGCAAGGCTCGAGGGCTCTCTCCTGGAGGGCCACTGACTTTGCCAAGATCACGAGGGAGGCGCTCGGGCACCACTTGGAGGCGTGCTTCACGGCACATTTCCCTCGGGAAGGCATGAGGCAAGGAGGGCCCAACCCTCAGCAGTTCGTCGCCAAGGTCACTCAGGAGCTGCAAGAGTCGAGAGTCATGCGTGGCAACCGCCGCCTACCCGGCGTAGCTCCACATCCAGGGGAGGATGGCGGGCTGTGTGTCTGCATTGACTACCCAGGGCTCAATCGAGTCGCGTCTCAGGAGTGTTTTTGGCCTTCGCGCGTGGGACGTTGCGAGGGTCCACCCCATAGCTATGTTCACATGCCTTTCGGCCTACAGAACGCGGCTGCTACTCATCAGCGCCTAATGAGGAGCATTATGGAGGCTCAGGTGGCCAGGCACCGCGCGTTCCTGGAGGAGATGGAGATGGACCTTGAGGAGCCGTCCGGACCTCCAGCGCCTCCCGAGGCTCAGGGCTCCGAAGGCTCGTGAGGATTGGGTTCTTCGCCGCGCGTCGTCAGCTACTCCAACACTCACTCTACAACGACATCAGGTGACATCTTGCGAGTTTCATTTCAGCCGGGAGCACCCTCAGGGCTGCATCATTCCCAGGTCGCGTGGGTCCGTCCCCGCGGCATGTATCCGTTTTGCTTATGTCTTTAGCTTACCTCGTGGGGGGTGCCCCTCGGGCTGCATCTTCCCCAAGCTGCTCGGGACTCACCAAGTGGCGCGTATCTTTCATGCATCTATCTAGGCTGATTGGCTCTTTGCGATTAACCTGCCTATGATAATCGCCTACTCAATTGACACCAACCTTTGGAGCCGCTCGCTCTGGCACGGCGCTTGTGCATGGGTCCGTCCCTGCAACGTCGAAAATATGAGTGGTCGAGCTCTGGCTGTGGCAGCCCCGTAAGGCACTACCTCTCCAGGCCCTCAGTGCCCTCATCACTCCCTTGGAGCAACCAATGGCTGGCCGGCAATCGTAATGGTAGTCCCTGTTTTCCTCGTGTTGGTTTACAAGGTCCACCTAAGGAACAACGTCGGGGAGGCCTTCGCGAGCTCTCTCTCTCTCTCTCTGTCACCCGTGCGAACCGCTTGCACGTTAAAAGGGGGGCGCCTGAGCATCGTGACTCAGGGGCTCTTACTGGCTCTCTAGCCCTCACCCCCTGGCCTTGTCCACGACATCGCAACCTGGCAAACCAGGGGAGGCTGAGCTTGCTCGAGGGCCGGGACCTGAGGACGTAAAGCACGAAGGAGAGTGTGGGGAAGAGAGGAGAAGCTCACGAGGGCTTGACCCAGTGACTTCCCAGCTGCCGACACGCAGGTCCGGCACCTTGCTAAGGAACGACTCCGAGATCTCGAGATAAGTCACGCTCCTAGAACAGCTAATCAATGCAACACCAAACCCTCACTTAATGCGGCTCTGTGACGGCGATGTTGCCTTCCTTTCTCGCTCAGCGGCGGCTGCTTGAGCACTAAAGGGGACCTCCTGAGCATCGCGCCTCAGGGGCTCTTACTGGACCTCGGGCCGCTCACCTCCTGGCCTTGACCACGGCATCGCGGCCTGGCATACCAGTGACGGCTGAAGCCTGCCTAGGGACCAGGACCTGTCAGCATAGAGCATCAAGCCGTCGCGAGGTTAGAAAGGGGGAACCAAGCTGGGACAGGACAAGCATCTTGCACCACTTCGCGATAAGGATAATATCAACAAAAGACATTGCAGACGCTTTTCATGCCCCCACGAGGTATTTCCTTGTTTCCTCGCAGGGAACAAAAGGTGCCAATCCTAAGGATCCCTAGCTACACGCGCTTCCATGGCCGACGCCATCATCAACAGTGGGCCACGAGGTGCTGGTGCCAACCCCATCCAGATCAGCTGCGGCGGCGGCCTAATGCAGCAACTCTGCTGCGGGCACGACACGAGCTCGCGGGCTCGTAGCTGTCATCGCTCGTCTCCGGAGTTGCGAGAAGCTCGGGAGAGTCGCTGGACCCTCCGGCATCTCTGCTGCTACTAGAGGAGCTGCTGAGGAAGCGGGTGGCGGGCCTAGCCCTTGCCACTTTGATGCCCCGGCCACCTTCCCTGGGGCAGCACTCCAGCCAACATCCTTCCGTGTTGAAGACCTTGAAGAGCATCAAGGAGGCGTCATCGTATTCGAAATGAATCACGAAGGCGCCCCCTGTTCGGCAGACCCAGGTGATCTCGCCCCAGCCTTGGGTCATGTAGACCTTGCCTGGAGCGACAACCTCGACCTCAGCTCCAGTCGCGGGGGTGCTGCAGTCGGCGTGCTGCAGCCAGAGCTCAAGAGGCCCCCTCGGCGGCATCTCGAAGGCAAAAGAAGGAGGAAGGCGAATCTAGGAGCTCGGAGGCATGGCAGCGTGAAGCACGAGCTCGCGAGAGGAGCCCACGACATGGACTCCAGGGGCGACAACGCGCACCGCCGTGATTCGTCGGCGTCGCCGGCGGCGCGGGCGGTGTAGCTCGGTGTCTTCTTCCCTAGGGCCCTCAACCCGGGCGTACAAAGGCAGCAGAAACACAGGGGGTGCCCGCTCGTACCAAGGCCTCGACGTCTCCGGCCGAGCGACCTCGTCCGGCCGCTTCTTCGGCGGGAGTGGGTTGGGCCCCTCACGGGGGGCCTTTCCTTTCTCCTTGGCTGAGAACCGGCGGATCAGCACCATTGGCGTCAAGATGGAGGAGGAGCGAGGAAGAAGGAGCGAAGCAGGAAGAGATGGACTATGGGGGCCCACGCCACTCCGTACTTATAGTCCATGGGAGGCCAACCGTCGGCCTCCACGATCGCAGGTAATCATGACTCATTTTTGTATGCATGGACTTGTCAAGTCAGGCAGTTGCCGAGGCAGTGTGGGGAAGCGGAGACGCCCACGTCCAATCAACTGCCACACGGCGACCAAGGCCGCAGGCTGTTGGGGCCCGTGGCACTCCGCACTTGCCCCTTCACTTCTCTGCTAAGCCAGGTACGAGCGCGCCTTGGGCCTGGGGGCTACTGTCGGCGTTCTGGGAACGGGGGTCCCCAGACTTGCCTACCTTCGGCCTACGGCATGGCTCAAGTGGTGGCTGATATGTCTCCAACGTATCTATAATTTTTTATTGTTCCATGGTATTATATTACCCCTTTTGGGGTTTTATGGGCTTTATTTTACACATTTATATCATTTTTGGGACTAACTTACTAACCGGAGGCCCAGCCCATATTGCTGTATTTTTGCCTATTTCAGTATTTCGAAGAAAAGGAATATCAAACGGAGTCCAAACGGAATGAAACCTTAGGGAGCGTTATTTTTGGAACAAATCTGATCCGGAGAGCTTGGAGTGCAAGTCAAGAAGCCTCCGAGGGCCCGACGAGATAGGAGAGCACCCCCCTATAGGGCACGCCCCCTGTCTCGTGGGCCCCTCGGGCGGCCACCGACGTACTTCTTCCTCCTATATATACATACGTACCCTGAAAACATCCAGGAGCACCATGAAGCACAATTTCCACTACCATAAGCTTCTGTATCCGCGATTAGATCTCTCTTTCGCAAGTGGCCGTGTAGGTATTGGCAACCCCTTTATTGCGTTGGTTGCGAGTTCTCAGTTTGTTTGTGTAGGTGCGTGGGACTTTTGAGGAGCCTCCTACTGGATTGATACCTTGGTTCTAAAAACTGAGGGAAATACTTACGCTACACTTTGCTGCATCACCCTCTCCTCTTCGAGGAAAACCAACGCAAGCACAAGACGTAGCAAGAAGGATTTCTGGCACCGTTGCCGGGGAGGTCTTCGCTCAAGTCAAGACATACCAAGTACCCATCACAAACCCATCTTCCTCGCATTTACATTATTTGCCATTTGCCTCTCGTTTTCCTCTCCCCCACTTCACCCTTGCCGTTTTATTTGCCCTCTCTTTCCCAATCTCCTCCTCTCCTTTTCGCTTGCTTTTTTCCGCCATGCTTTTGTTTGCCACTATGTTTGAAATTGGGGAGATTATCGTTGATATGGACAACAATGATAACTCAGAAAACCCCGAGGCTCCGGCCAATGAACCCGCTATCTTGCATACTAAAAAGTTTTGAATCGGTAGCGGTAACATCATTGGCAAGGGTGTTATTCAAGATTTCTTTACTTGTGCCGGTGCTTTACCTTCCATGGGGTGTTCTATTCTTCATATAACTAGTAGTCTTGCGGATGCTATCGCTATGCTTGTAGTTGAACTTGAAAGGCAATTTATGCATATGCATCCTTGCATACAAAGAATTTTCCTAGAATTCTCTAATATTGAGCATTCTTCTGTTAAGCGTGCTACTACTATCTTTTTAGCTCATGAGTTTAGATTTATAATAAGAGAGGCCAAAGAAATCTTTGCACACTATAGGATGGATGCCGGTCATCCGCCCATAGAGGCGATCCTCTATGATCAATAGGAAATTAGACGTTTTCAATCTTTGGACTATGTCGCTTTTAATGAAAACCTTAGAAAAAAGGTTCCTACCAATGTCTTGTTTGATTGCATTAATGAGCTTAATAATGATTTTTCCCTTAGAAACAATGAGCTAGGATACTCTCTTGAGTATAGGCTCACAAGATTTTGCCAAAAGAATGCTTTTAGTGATGAAATAGTTGTGTACTATGAAGGGCCAAGGGAGGAACCCGTTCCTCCTGTGATTGATCTTGGGGATCTTTGTCCCACTAAATTTAGCCCTTTTGATTACTTTTGGTTGCCTCAAAGGAAACTTGTTGCCGAACGTAGAGAATATGAGATGAGCTTTCAAGATCTATCTTATTATTACGGCACCACTTAGATCTATCTTTGCTTTTTATGCCTAGCTAGGGGCGTTAAACAATAGCGCTAGTTGGGAGGCAACCCAATTTTTCTTTACGTTTTTTGTTTTTGCTCCTGTTTAGTAATAAATCTTGCATCTACCTTCTGGTTAGATGTGTTTTTATCTTTTAATTAGTGTTTGTGCCAAGTAGAACCAATAGGATAACATACGATGATAGTTGATTTGATTCTGCTGAAAAACAGAAACTTTGTGCGCACGAATATAATTTTGTTAATTCACAGGAACGAGATTTTGTGTTGATTCTTTTTGCTGCTGTTGAATAGACAAATTTTCCAGGAGTTCCTATTTTTTTAGGATTTTTAGAGTTCCAGAAGTTTGCGTTAGTTACAGATTGCTACAGACTGTTCTGTTTTTGACAGATTCTATTTTTCGTGTGTTGTTTGCTTATTTCAATGCATCTATGGCAAGTAATTCAGTCTATGAACCATAAAGAAGTTGGAATACAGTAGGTTTAACACCAAAATAAATAAAGAATAAGTTTATTGCAGTACCTTATGTGGTGGTTTTGTTTTCTTTCACTAACAGAGCTTATAAGATTTCCTGTTGAGTTTTGTGTTGTGAAGTTTCCAAGTTTTGGGTAAAGCTTTTATGGACTATGGAATAAGGGTGGCAAGAGCCTAAGCTTGGGGATGACCATGGAACCCCAAGATATTCAAGGATAGCCAAAAGCCTAAGCTTGGGGATGCCCCGAGAAGGCATCCCCTCTTTCGTCTTCGTTCATTGGTAACTTTACTTGGAGCTATATTTTTATTCGCTACCTGATATGTGTTTTGCTTGGAGCGTCGTGTATTATATTAGTCTTTTCTTTTTAGTTTACCAGAATCATCCTTGCTGTACACACCTTTTGGGAGAAGCCTATTTGATTAGAATTTGCTAGAATACTCTATGTGCTTCACTTAAATCTTTTGAGCTTGATAGTTTTTGCTCTAGTGCTTCACTTATATCTTTTAGAGCACGGTGGTGTATTAATTTTGAAGAAATTGCTAGTCTCTCATGCTTCACTTATATTATTTTGAGAGTCTTTTAGAACAGCATGGTATTTGCTATTATCATAAAGTTGGTCCTAGAATGATGAGCATCCAAGTTGGGTATAATAAAAACTAACATAGAATGTGAATTGGATGCTATGATCAATTTGATGCTTGATAATTGTTTTGAGATATGGAGGTAGTGATATTAAAGTCATGCTAGTTGGGTGATTATGAATTTAAAGAATGCTTGTGTTGAAGCTTGTGATTCCCGTAGCATGCACGTATGGTGAACCGCTTTGTGATGAAGTTGGAGTATAATTTTATTTATTGATTGTCTTCCTTATGAGTGGCAGTCGGGGACGAGCGATGGTCTTTTCCTACCAATCTATCCCCCAGGAGCATGCGCGTAGTACTTTGGTTTTTGATGACTTCTAAATTTTTGCAACAAGTATATGAGTTCCTTCCATTAATATTGAGTCCATGGATTATATGCACTCTGTCACTCTTCCACCATTGCTAGCCTCTGTTGTATCGTGCAATTTTCGCCGGTACCTTACACCTACCATTTACCTTCCTCAAAACAGCCACCATACCTACCTAATATGGCATTTCTGTAGCCATTCCGAGATATATTGCCATGCAACTTTCCACCGTTCCGTTCATATGACACACATTACTTTTGTCATATTGCTTTTTGCATGATCATGTAGTTGACATCGTATTTGTGGCAAGGCCACCTTCATAATTTTCATACATGTCGCTCTTGATTCATTGCATATCCCGGTACACTGCCGGAGGCATTCATATAGAGTCATATCTTGTTCTAACTTTGAGTCGTAAATCCATAAAAGTGTGATGATCTTCATTATTAGAGCATTGTCCTAGTGAGGAAAGGATGATGAAGACTTTGATTCCCCCACAAGTGCGGATGAGACTTCGGACTTTACAAAAGAAAAAGAAAAAAAGAGAAAAAAAAGAGAAAGGCCAAAAAGAAAAAAAGAGAAAGGCCAAAAAGAAAAAAAAGAAAAGAAAAAAAAGAAAAATAAAATAAAAAATGAGAGAAAAAGAGAGAAGGGACAATGCTACTATCTCTTTTTCCACATTTGTGCTTCAAAATAGCACCATGATCTTCATGATAGAGAGTCTCATATGTTGTCACTTTCATATACTAGTGGGAATTTTTCATTATAGAACTTGGCTTGTATATTCCAGTGATGGGCTTCCTCAAAAGTGCCCTAGGTCTTCATGAGCAAGCAAGATGGATGCACCCCACTTAGTTTCTTTTGTTGAGCTTTCATATATTTATAGCTCTAGTGCATCCATTGCATGGCAATCCCTACTCACTCACATTGATATCTATTAATGGGCATCTCCATAGCCCGTTGATACACCTAGTTGATGTGAGACTATCTTCTCCTTTTTTTGTCTTCTCCACAACCACCCCTCTATTCCACATATAGTGCTATGTCCATGGCTCACGCTCATGTATTGCGTGAAAGTTGAAAAGGTTTGAGATTATTAAAGTATGAAACAATTGCTTGGCTTATCATCGGGGTTGTGCATGATTAAATACTTTGTGTGATGAAGATAGAGCATAGCCAGACTATATGATTTTGTAGGGATAACTTTCTTTAGCCATGCTATTTTGAGAAGACATGATTACTTCGATTAGTATGCTTGAAGTACTACTATTTCTTATGTCAATATAAACTTTTATTTTGTATTCATGTGGATCTGAACATTCATGCCACAATAAAGAAAATTACATTATGAATTATGCTAGGTAGCATTCCACATCAAAAAATTCTTTTTTTATCATTTACCTACTCGAGGACGAGCAGGAATTAAACATGGGGATGCTTGATACGTCTCCAACGTATCTATAATTTTTGATTGTTCCATGCTATTATATTACCCTTTTGGATGTTTAGGGGCTTTATTTTACACATTTATATCATTTTTGGGACTAACCTACTAACCGGAGGCCCAGCCCATATTGTTGTCTTTTTGTCTATTTCAGTATTTCGAAGAAAAGGAATATCAAACGGAGTCCAAACGGAATGAAACCTTCAGGAGCGTTATTTTTGGAACAAATCTGATCCGGAGAGCTTGGAGTGCAAGTCAAGAAGCCTCCGAGGGCCCCACGAGATAGGAGGGCGCGCCCCCCCCGTAGGGCGCGCCCCCTGTCTCGTGGGCCCCTCGGGCGGCCACCGACGTACTTCTTCCTCCTATATATACCTACGTACCCCGAAAACATCCAAGTGCATCACGAAACACAATTTCCACTGCCGTAACCTTCTGTATCCGCGAGATCCCATCTTGTAGCCCTTGCTGGCACTCTGCTGGAGGGGGAAGCAACCATGGAGGGCCTCTACATCAACATCCTTGCCCCTCCGATGAGTTGTGAGTAGTTTACCACAGACCTATGGGTCCATAGTTATCAGCTAGATGGCTTCTTCTCTCTTTTTGGATCTCAATACAATGTTCTCCCCCTCTCTTGTGGAGATCTATTCGATGTAATCTCTCTTTGCAGCGTGTTTATCGAGATCCGATGAATTGTGGATTTATGATCAAGTTTATCTATGAATAATATATGAATCTTCTCTGAATTGTTTTATGTATGATTGAGTTATCTTTGCAAGTCTCTTTGAATTATCAGTTTGGTTTGGCCTACTAGATTGATCTTTTTGCCATGGGAGAAGTGCTTAGCTTCGGGTTCAATCTTGCAGTGTTCTTACCCAGTGACAGAAAGGGTTGCAAGACACGTATTGTATTGTCGCCATCGAGGATAACAAGATGGGGTTTATATCATATTGCATGTGTTTATCCCTCTACATCATGTCGTCTTGCTCAATGTGTTACTCTGTTCGTATGAACTTAATACTCTAGATGCAAGCAGGAGTTGGTCGATGTGTGGAGTAATAGTAGTAGATGCAGGCAGAAGTCGGTCTACTTGTTATGGACGTGATGCCAATATACATGATCATGCCTAGATAATCTCATAACTATGCGCTTTTTTATCAATTGCTCGACAGTAATTTGTTCACCCACCGTAATACTTATGCTATCTTGAGAGAAGCCTCTAGTGAAACCTATGGCCCCCGGGTCTATCTCTTATCATATTTTCTTTCAATCTACTTTATTTGCATCTTTACTTTTTGCTTCTATATTACGAAATACCAAAAATATATTTATCTTATCATACTATCTTTATTATATCTCACTTTCGCAAGTCGGCGTGAAGGGATTGACAACCCATTTATTGTGTTGGTTGCGAGTTCTCAGTTTGTTTGTGTAGGTGCGTGGGATTTTTGAGGAGCCTCCTACTGGATTGATACCTTGGTTCTCAAAACTGAGGGAAATACTTACGCTACACTTTGCTGCATCACCCTCTCCTCTTCGAGGAAAACCAACGCAAGCTCAAGACGTAGCAGTGGCCCAGTACGGCCCATCTTCATCAACCCGAGCTCAAGACCCTCGCGAGAGGCCAAACCTCGCGGGGCGGACGACGCAAGGCTTCCTCAGGAGCGGCCTCACTAGGCAGGTTCGCGAGGAGGTGGAGAGATCAAGTCAAGGGTACCTCGCGAGATACCCGTGACGCAAGCCATGACGATCGAGACCAGGCGGGCGCCGGCCTGCGCAATGTCCTTGTTTCCTCTTTGGTGCAAAGGGAGCAAGCACAGGCGCGGAGTACCGAGGCATCAAGCAAAGGTTACCATTTCGGTGCAACAAGACCAAGACCAGCAGGGCGGCAGGAGGGAGGTCACCGTGGAGCCCAAGACGGCGTCATCGCCAGTGCCTTTGGCAACCGAAGACCAACTTTAGTAAGGATAACTTGTACTAGATGTTCCCCTTCAAAATGGCCGTTGTTGGCGCCCTTCCCGCTCAATATTTGGGAAGAGGACCAGGGCCTCTATAAATAGGGCTAGCCACCACATTAGAAGGCATCTCAAGGAGAGAGGATCGAGAGCTTAGAGAATCCTACTCAAGCAAACCACCACCACAATAACACCCTCGCGAAGCTGTTCTTCCCCTATACTGTTCATCTTTAGCCCTTGAGGCAATCCACCACACCACACACTGGAGTGGGGTATTACACCATGACGGTGGCCTGAACCAGTATAAATCGTGTGTCCCTTGTGTTGTTCATCATTTAGCTTAGATTCTCAGGGAGGCGTTGGGACGTGGATCAGTAGGGGGAAGATCTTCATGCGCACCCCAGAGTTCGAACCTTAGGGTTTTGCCGGAATCCAATATCCGACAGTTCTACCCCTGAAGAAAGGCTCTGGCCTGTGAAGCAAGGCTCCGGCCTGTGAAGGTCTCCGCTCGTGACACTCTCACGTAATAATGAGTGGGGTTGTACACGCCCCGGAGTCTCTTGAGAGTCGCCCTGGGCCTCATGGGGGCTCCCTCCCATGTCTTAGTGGCAGAACTTAGCTTCGCATTGGTGAGAAGAGTTGATTGAAGGAAATATGCCCTAGAGGCAATAATAAAGATATTATTTATTTCCTCATATCATGATAAATGTTTATTATTCATTCTAGAATTGTATTAACCGGAAACATAATACATGTGTGAATACATAGACAAAACTATAGTCACTAGTATGCCTCTACTTGACTAGCTCATTAATCAAAGATGGTTATGTTTCCTGACCATAGACATGTGTTGTCATTTGATTCGTGAGATCACATCATTAAGAGAATGATGTGATTAACATGACCCATTCTGTTAGCCTAGCACTTGATCGTTTAGTATACTGCTATTGCTTTCTTCATGACTTATACAAAGTTCCTGCAACTATGAGATTGTGCAACTCCTGTTTACCAGAAGAACACTTTGTGTGATACCAAACATCACAACATAACTGGGTGATTATAAAGGTGATCTACAGGTGTTTCCGAAGGTACATGTTGGGTTGGCATAAATCGAGATTAGGATTTGTCACTCCGATTGTCGGAGAGGTATCTCTTGGCCCTCTCAGTAATACTCATCACCTAAGCCTTGCAAGCATGTAACTAATGAGTTAGTTATGAGATGACGTATTACGGAACGAGTAAAGAGACTTGCCGGTAACGAGATTGAACTAGGTATTGGATACCGACGATCAAATCTCGGGCAAGTAACATACCGATGACAAAGGGAACAAAGTATGTTGTTATGCGGTTTGACCGATAAAGATCTTCGTAGAATATGTAGGAACCAATACGGACATCCAGGTCCCGCTATTGGTTATTGACCGAGAATGGTTTTAGGTCATGTCTACATAGTTCTCGAACCCGTAGGGTCCGCACGCTTAACGTTTCGATGACAGTTTTATTATGAGTTTATTAGTTTTGATGTACTGAAGTTTGTTCGGAGTCCCGGATGTGATCACGAACATAACGAGGAGTCTCGAAATGGTCGAGACATAAAGATTGATATATTGGAAGCCTATATTTGGACATCGGAATGGTTCCGGGTGAAATCGGCATTTTACCGGAGTACCGGGAGGTTATTGGAACCCCCCCGGGAGGTTAATGGGCCTACATGGGCCAAGAGGGAGAAGAGGAAGGAGCAAGGAAGGGGCCGCGCACCCCTCCCCCCTCCTAGTCCGAATAGGACAAGGGAAGGGGGGCGGCGCCCCCCCCTTTCCTTCTCCTCCTCCCCTCTTTCCTCCTTCTCTCCTACTCCAACTTGGAAAAGGGGAGTCCTACTCCCGGTGGGAGTAGGACTCCCCCCCTTGGCGCGCCCCCTTAGGCCGGCGGCCTCCTCCCCCTTGGCTTCTTTATATACGGGGGCGGGGGGCACCCCATAGACACACAAGTTGATCTACGGATCGTTCCTTAGCCGTGTGCGGTGCCCCCTTCCACCATATTCCTCCTCGGTCATATCGTCGCTAAGTTTAGGCGAAGCCCTGCGCCGGTAGAACATCAAGATCGTCACCACGCCGTCGTGCTGACGGAACTCTCCCTCGACACTCGGCTGGATCGGAGTTCGAGGGACGTCATCGAGCTGAACGTGTGCTGAACTCGGAGGCTCCGTACGTTCGGTGCTTGGATCGGTCGGATCGTGAAGACGTACGACTACATCAACCGCATTGTGCTAATGCTTCCTCTTACGGTCTACGAGGGTACGTGGACGAACACTCTCCCCTCTCGTTGCTGTATCATCACCATAATCTTGTGTGTGCGTTGGAAATTTTTTGAAATTACTACATTCCCCAACATTGGCATCCGAGCCTAGGTTTTATGCGTTGATGTTATATGCACGAGTAGAACACAAGTGAGTTGTGGACGATATAAGTCATACTGCCTACCAGCATGTCATACTTTGGTTCAGCGGTATTGTGAGATGAAGCGGCCCGGACCAATATTACGCGTACACTTACGCGAGACTGGTTTCACCGTTACGAGCACTCGTGCTTAAAGGTGGCTGGCGGGTGTCTGTCTCTCTCACTTTAGTTGAACCGAGTGTGGCTACGCCCGGTCCTTGTGAAGGTTAAAACGAAGTCTATTTGACAAACTATCGTTGTGGTTTTGATGCGTAGGTAAGAACGGTTCTTGCTAAGCCCGTAGCAGCCACGTAAAATTTGCAACAACAAAGTAGAAGACGTCTAACTTGTTTTTGCAGGGCATGTTGTGATGTGATATGGTCAAGACGTGATGCTATATTTTATTGTATGAGATGACCATGTTTTGTAACCAAAGTTATCGGCAACTGGCAGGAGCCATATGGTTGTCGCTTTATTGTATGAAATGCAAATGCCCTGTAATTGCTTTACTTTATCACTAAGCGGTAGCGATAGTCGTAGAAGCAATAGATGGCGTAACGACAACGATGCTACGATGGAGATCAAGGTGTCGCGCCGGTGACGATGGTGATTACGACGGTGCTTCGGAGATGGAGATCACAAGCACAAGATGATGATGGCCATATCATATCACTTATATTGATTGCATGTGATGTTTATCCTTTATGCATCTTATCTTGCTTTGATTAACGGTAGCATTTTAAGATGATCTCTCACTAAAATTATCAAGTAGTGTTCTCCCTGAGTATGCACCGTTGCCAAAGTTCATCGTGCCGAGACACCACGTGATGATCGGGTGTGATAAGCTCTACGTCCATCTACAACGGGTGCAAGCCAGTTTTGCACACGCAGAATACTCAGGTTAAACTTGACAAGCCTAGCATATGCAGATATGGCCTCGGAACACGGAGACCGAAAGGTCGAGCATGAATCATATAGTAGATATGATCAACATAATGATGTTCACCATTGAAAACTACTCCATCTCACGTGATGATCGGTTATGGTTTAGTTTATTTGGATCACGTGATCTCTTAGATGACTAGAGAGATGTCTGTCTAAGTGGGAGTTCTTAAGTAATATGATTAATTGAACTTAAATTTATCATGAACTTAGTACCTGATAGTATCTTGCTTTTCTATGTGTGTTTGTAGATAGATGGCTCGTGTTGTTGTTCCGTTGAATTTTAATGCATTCCTTGAGAAAGAGAAGTTGTAAGATGATGGTAGCAATTAAATGGACTGGGTCCGTAACCTGAGGATTATCCTCATTGCTGCACAGAAGAGTTACGTCCTGGAAGCACCGCTGGGTGCCAGGCCTGCTGCTGATGCAATTGACGACGTTAAGAACGTCTGGCAGAGCAAAGCTGATGACTACTCTATAGTTCAGTGTGCCATGCTTTACGGCTTAGAACCGGGTCTTCAACGACGTTTTGAACGTCATGGAGCATCTGAGATGTTCTAGGAGTTGAAGTTAATATTTCAAGCAAATGCCCGGATTGAGAGATATGAAGTCCCCAATAAGTTCTATAGCTGCAAGATGGAGGAGAATAGTTCTGTCAGTGAACATATACTCAGAATGTATGGGTATAACAATCACTTGATTCAGCTGGGAGTTAATCTTCCTGATGATAGTGTCATTGATAGAATTCTTCAATCACTGCCACCAAGCTACAAGAGCTTCGTGATGAACTATAATATGCAAGGGATGAACAAGACTATTCCCGAGCTCTTCGCGATGCTGAAAGCCGCGGAGGTAGAAATCAAGAAGGAGCATCAAGTGTTGATGGTCAACAAGACCACCAGTTTCAAGAAGAAGGGCAAAGGGAAGAAGAAGGGGAACTTCAAAAAGAACGGCAAGCAAGTTGCTGCTCAAGAGAAGAAACCCAAGTCTGGACCTAAGCCTGAAACTGAGTGCTTCTACTGCAAGCAGACTGGACACTGGAAGCGGAACTGCCCCAAGTATTTGGCAGATAAGAAGGATGGCAAAGTGAACAAAGGTATATGTGATATACATGTTATTGATGTGTACCTAACTAGAGCTCGTAGTAGCACCTGGGTATTTGATACTGGTTCTGTTGCTAATATTTGCAACTCGAAACAGGGACTACGGAATAAGCGAGCACTGGCCAAGGACGAGGTGACGATGCGCGTGGGAAACGGTTCCAAAGTCGATGTGATCGCGGTCGGCACGCTACCTCTACATCTACCATCGGGATTAGTTTTAGACCTAAATAATTGTTATTTGGTGCCTGCGTTGAGCATGAACATTATATCTAGATCTTGTTTGATGCAAGACGGTTATTCATTTAAATCAGAGAATAATGGTTGTTCTATTTATATGAGTAATATCTTTTATGGTCATGCGCCCTTGAAGAGTGGTCTATTTTTATTGAATCTCGATAGTAGTGATACACATATTCATAATGTTGAAGCCAAAAGATGCAGAGTTGATAATGATAGTGCAACTTATTTGTGGCACTGCCGTTTGGGTCATATCGGTGTAAAACACATGAAGAAACTCCATACTGATGGACTTCTGGAATCACTTGATTATGAATCGCTTGGTACTTGCGAACCGTGCCTCATGGGCAAGATGACTAAAACACCGTTCTCTGGAACTATGGAGAGAGCAACAGATTTGTTGGAAATCATACATACAGATGTATGTGGTCCGATGAATGTTGAGGCTCGTGGCGGATATCGTTATTTTCTCACCTTCACAGATGATTTAAGCAGATATGGGTATATCTACTTAATGAAGCACAAGTCTGAAACATTTGAAAAGTTCAAAGAATTTCATAGTGAAGTAGAAAATCATCGTAACAAGAAAATAAAGTTTCTACGATCTGATCGTGGAAGAGAATATTTGAGGTACGAGTTTGGTTTACATTTGAAACAATGCGGAATAGTTTCGCAACTCACGCCGCATGGAACACCACAACGAAATGGTGTGTCCGAACATCGTAATCGTACTTTACTTGACATGGTGCGATCTATGATGTCTCTTACCGATTTACCGCTATCGTTTTGGGGTTATGATTTAGAGACAGCCGCATTCACGTTAAATAGGGCACCATCAAAATCCGTTGAGACGACACCTTATGAACTGTGGTTTGGCAAGAAACCAAAGTTGTCGTTTCTTAAAGTTTGGGGATGCGATGCTTATGTGAAGAAACTTCAACCAGATAAGCTCGAACCCAAATCGGAGAAATGTGTCTTCATAGGATACCCAAAAGAGACTGTTGGGTACACCTTCTATCACAGATCCGAAGGCAAGACATTCGTTGCTAAGAATGGATCCTTTCTAGAGAAGGAGTTTCTCTCGAAAGAAGTGAGTGGGAGGATAGTAGAACTTGATGAGATAACTATATCTACTCCCTTATTGGAAGGTAGTTCATCACGAGAACCGGTTCCCGTGACAACTACACCAATTGGTGAGGAAGCTAATGATATTGATCATGAAACTTTAGATCAAGTTTCTGCTGAACCTCGTAGGTCTACCCGAGTAAGATCCGCACCAGAGTGGTACGGTAATCCTATTCTGGAAGTCATGTTACTAGACCATGATGAACCTACGAACTATGAGGAAGCGATGATGAGCCCAGATTTCGCAAAATGGCTGGAGGCCATGAAATCTGAGATAGGATCCATGTATGAAAACAAAGTATGGACTTTGGTTGACTTGCCCGATGATCGGCCAGCCATTGAGAATAAATGGATCTTTAAGAAGAAGACTGACGCTGATGGTAATATTACTGTCTATAAAGCTCGACTTGTTGCAAAAGGTTTTCGACAAGTTCAAGGGGTTGACTACGATGAGACTTTCTCACCCGTAGCGATGCTTAAGTCTGTCCGAATCATGTTGGCTATTGCTGCATTTCATGATTATGAAATTTGGCAAATGGATGACAAGACTGCATTCTTGAATGGATTTCTAGAAGAAGAGTTGTATATGATGCAGCCGGAAGGTTTTGTTGATCCAAAAGGTGCTAACAAAGTGTGCAAGCTCCAGCGTTCCATTTATGGACTGGTGCAAGCATCTCAAAGTTGGAATAAACGCTTTGATAGTGTGATCAAAGCATATGGTTTTATACAGACTTTTGGAGAAGCCTGTATTTACAAGAAAGTGAGTGGGAGCTCTGTAGCATTTCTAGTTTTATATGTTGATGACATATTATTAATTGGAAATGATATAGAATTTCTGGATAGCATAAAGGGATACTTGAATAAAAGTTTTTCA
Source organism: Triticum timopheevii (assembly GCA_963921465.1). Classification (NCBI taxonomy): domain Eukaryota; kingdom Viridiplantae; phylum Streptophyta; class Magnoliopsida; order Poales; family Poaceae; genus Triticum; species Triticum timopheevii. Next base: position 379,754,481 of record OY997272.1, on the reverse strand, counting down.
ATGAAAGACCTCGGTGAAGCTGCTTACATATTGGGCATCAAGATCTATAGAGATAGATCAAGACGCTTAATAGGACTTTCACAAAGCACATACCTTGACAAGATTTTGAAAAAGTTCAAAATGGATCAGGCAAAGAAAGGATTCTTGCCTGTGCTACAAGGTGTGAAGTTGAGTCAAACTCAATGCCCGACCACAGCAGAAGATAGAGAGAAAATGAAAAATGTTCCCTATGCTTCAGCCATAGGCTCTATCATGTATGCAATGCTGTGTACCAGACCTGACGTATGCTTAGCAATAAGCTTAGTAGGAAGGTACCAAAGTAATCCAGGAGTGGATCGCTGGACAGCGGTCAAGAACATCCTGAAATACCTGAAAAGGACTAAGGATATGTTTCTCGTATATGGAGGTGACAAAGAGCTAGTCGTAAATGGTTACGTCGATGCAAGCTTTGACACAGATCCGGATGATTCTAAATCGCAAACTGGATGCGTGTTTTTATTAAACGGTGGAGCTGTAAGTTGGTGCAGTTCTAAACAAAGCGTCGTGGCGGGATCTACATGTGAAGCGGAGTACATAGCTGCTTCTGAAGCAGCAAATGAAGGAGTCTGGATGAAGGAGTTCATTTCCGATCTAGGTGTCATACCTAGTGCATCGGGACCAATGAAGATCTTCTGTGACAATACTGGTGCAATTGCTTTGGCAAAGGAATCCAGATTTCACAAGAGGACCAAGCACATCAAGAGACGCTTCAATTCCATTCGGGACCATGTCCAAGTGGGAGACATAGAGATTTGCAAGATACATACGGATCTGAATGTTGCAGAACCGTTGACTAAGCCTCTCTCACGAGCAAAACATGATCAACACCAAGACTCCATGGGTGTTAGAATCATTACTATGTAATCTAGATTATTGACTCTAGTGCAAGTGGGAGACTGAAGGAAATATGCCCTAGAGGCAATAATAAGGTTATTATTTATTTCCTCATATCATGATAAATGTTTATTATTCATGCTAGAATTGTATTAACCGGAAACATAATACATGTGTGAATACATAGACAAAACTATAGTCACTAGTATGCCTCTACATGACTAGCTCATTAATCAAAGATGGTTATGTTTCCTGACCATAGACATGTGTTGTCATTTGATTAGTGAGATCACATCATTAAGAGAATGATGTGATTGACATGACCCATTCTGTTAGCCTAGCACTTGATCGTTTAGTATACTGCTATTGCTTTCCTCATGACTTATACAAAGTTGCTACAACTATGAGATTGTGCAAATCCCGTTTACCAGAAGAACACTTTGTGTGCTACCAAACGTCACAACGTAACTGGGTGATTATAAAGGTGCTCTACAGCTGTTTCTGAAGGTACATGTTGGGTTGGCATAAATCGAGATTAGGATTTGTCACTCCGATTGTCGGAGAGGTATCTCTGGGCCCTCTCGGTAATACTCATCACCTTAGCCTTGCAAGCATGTAACTAATGAGTTAGTTATGAGATGACGTATTACGGAACGAGTAAAGAGACTTGCCGGTAACGAGATTGAACTAGGTATTGGATACCGACGATCAAATCTCGGGCAAGTAACATACCGATGACAAAGGGAACAAAGTATGTTGTTATGCGGTTTGACCGATAAAGATCTTCGTAGAATATGTAGGAACCAATATGGACGTCCAGGTCCCGCTATTGGTTATTGACCGAGAATGGTTTTAGGTCATGTCTACATAGTTCTCGAACCCGTAGGGTCCGCACGCTTAACGTTTCGATGACAGTTTTATTATGAGTTTATAAGTTTTGATGTACAGAAGTTTGTTCGGAGTCCCGGATGTGATCACGGACATAATGAGGAGTCTCGGAATGGTCGAGACATAAAGATTGATATATTGGAAGCCTATATTTGGACATCGGAATGGTTCCGGGTGAAATCGGCATTTTACCGGAGTACCGGGAGGTTACTGGAACCCCCCGGGAGGTTAATGGGCCTACATGGGCCAAGAGGGAGAAGAGGAAGGAGCAAGGAAGGGGCTGCGCGCCCCTCCCCCCTCCTAGTCCGAATAGAACAAGGGAAGGGGGGCGGCGCCCCCCTTTCCTTCTCCTCCTCCCCTCTTTCCTCCTTCTCTCCTACTCCAACTTGGAAAAGGGGAGTCCTACTCCCGGTGGGAGTAGGACTCCCCCCCTTGGCACGCCCCCTTAGGCCGGCGGCATCCTCCCCCTTGGCTTCTTTATATACGGGGGCGGGGGGCACCCCATAGACACACAAGTTGATCTACGGATCGTTCCTTAGCCGTGTGCGGTGCCCCCTTCCACCATATTCCTCCTCGGTCATATCGTCGCTGAGTTTAGGCGAAGCCCTGCGCCGGTAGAACATCAAGATCGTCACCACGCCGTCGTGCTGACGGAACTCTCCCTCGACACTAGGCTGGATCGGAGTTCGAGGGACGTCATCGAGCTGAATGTGTGCTGAACTCGGAGGCTCCGTACGTTCGGTGCTTGGATCGGTCGGATCGTGAAGACGTACGACTACATTAACCGCGTTGTGCTAACGCTTCCGCTTACGGTCTACGAGGGTACGTGGACGAACACTCTCCCCTCTCGTTGCTGTATCATCACCATGATCTTGTGTGTGCGTAGGAATTTTTTTGAAATTACTACGTTCCCCAACATTGATTAGGTGCCGGACATGGCTGTTCATTTGCTTTCCGAAGTGGCTTGCAGTTTTTTAGTAACCTTTCAATGGATTTGGTATTTTCGAACCCTGCTCCCTTGTGCTGTTTCATTCTCCTGAGTTGTTTTTGGCGTAAGGGCATGAGAGGGGTGGCAGTTGCCCATCACTTCCTCTCGCGTGCCTCGCGCGTGGGGCTAGGTAGGTGTGTGCGCCTAGGGCTCGCTCTCGCACACACGCACCATGCCAAATCCTGGTGCTTCGGCTCCATCCTCACGAGGAGCCCTCGATCAAGCTCATGGGCGCCAGTACCCCTCATGTCCGTGCCCCCCGGGCAGCGCGACGTGGTGCATCAAGTCTAAGCTAATCTATGGCAGGGGGCTCGCATAAGGAGAAATGAGCCGCTCATCAGTTTTCTCTTACCTGGAGGGCATCTCTACAGTGGCTCCTGAGACCCCAAGGCAGCTCTTCCTCGTCAAGTACCTGAGGCCAGGTTTTCGTGAGGCGGAAAACTACTACACACATACTAAGCTAAGCTTTCCTACATTAACATTACTCAGATCGCAAACGTTACAACACATCATCACGATAGCAAGCATAGCATAAAGAGCATAACTGCCATAGTTCATTACATGCCCCCGCAGGGTACATCTTTTTTTTGTATTACAGGAGAAAGGGAATGCTAAACAATGAAGGCCCGAAGGCGTATGAACTCGGTACCAGCGCCGCATCCTCAAGCAACGCCTCAAGGTGGCCCGGTGCTTCACCAGTTCTCCCATAGGTGACCTGGGACCTCCAGACTTCAGTCCAAGTTGACCGGCCTCCATCCTCATGCCGGTCTCCTCTCTAGCTTCACTGGGGCACCGCAACGGGGCAAACCACCGACGTCCTCGACCCGGGCACGGCGACGCGGAGGCTTGACATTGTCGCCACTGCTCGAGCTCTCATCCGATGAAGAGCTGCCATCGCAGGAGGAGGAGCGTGCGTCGCCAAGACCAAGCTCGCCTTCGCCACCATCATCGTCGCTACCATCCTTCGGGCAGCACCCCACGTGGCGGCCGTCCTCCCTGAACACCCTCACATAGAGGGTCGCCATGCCATCATAGTTGAAGTGGAGGGTGCACCTTCCGCCCAGGTCGCGCGTGCGGGTGAAAGTCTGCCAGCCACGGGTCAGGACCATGCTACCGAAGGCGGCGACCTCGGCACCAACCCATGAAGCTCTGCTGCAGCAACTGTTGGCCTACAGCAAGAAATCATCAAGCCTCGAGGAAGGAAGTTCACCGGAGAAGAAACGCGGAAGCCGGAGCGAGGTGCCGGCTGGGCTCTCCGATCACACCACGAATGCAGGGAGCACGTCAAGAGAAGAGAAGCGCGGCCAAGGCGGGCGCACGATCACAGCGCGCCTCCCTTCATCGTGGGGGTTGCTCTCAAGCTGATGGCCCCTGATGCGAGAAGAGGTGCCATCGCAGGCACCAAGAGGAGTGCCGGCTCTGGGGGGTGCACGCCCGCGCCACCTGGGGGCCGCCATGGGAGCCTCGGGATGCCTGCGGGGGCAAGGCATCTCTTGGGAGGCGGAGCAGCAAGCCCCTCGTTGGAAGCCTTCCCCTTCTCGGTCGCTGAAAACCTCCTCGGGATGCCATGGGCGTAAGGTGAGGAAGAGAAGAAGCAGGTGGAAGCAAGACGAAGGAAAGATGGGCGAGGGGTTTTGCACCTCCCTCATATTTATAGCCAAGGGAGGCCAATCGCTGGCCTCCACGACCTCGCGCCATCATGACCTTCTGCATGCCGCATTGTTCCGTCAAGTCGAGCAGTTGCGGAGGCAGCGTTGGGAAGCGGAGTCGCCCAAGTCCCATAAATCACCACGCGTCATCAAGGCCACAGGTGGTTAGGGCCGGCGGCGCTCCGCACTTGCCCTTTTGCTTCGCCTGGAAGCCAAGTCCGAGCATGCCTTGGGCCTGGGGGCTACTGTCGGCGTCCTGGATATGGGGGTATCCAGCCCTACCTGCCTGCGGCCCACCACATGGCTTCATCGACAGCCTGGTACAGCCCAGCTTCAACATCAACAACTCAAGACCCTTGCAAGGGGCCAAGCCTCACGAGGCGGATGACGTTAAGACCCCCGAGGGGATCGGCCTCACCAGGTTGGCTCCCGAGTGGCGGAGAGTTCTATGCACTGTTCACCTCATGAGGCTCAGCTGACGTGAGCCATGACGACTAAGGCCAGGCGGGCGCCAGGCGGGCGCAGAGTGCACATTTCCTTTTCGGTGCAAAGGAGGCAAGCCATAGGTGTGAAGTCCCTAGGAATCAGCCAAAGGTTTCCATTCCGGTGCAACGAGACGAAGACCACCAGGACGGTAGGACGGAGGTCATCCATGAGCCCACCGCGGCGTCACGACCAGAGGCTTTTCGCCGGAGAAGACTACTTTTGGCAGGATAAGCTGTACTACTTGTCCCCTTTCAAATCCGGTCGTTATGGGATCCCTTCCCGCCAACATTTGGGAAGAGGACCAAGGCCACTGTAAATAGGACTAGCCACCACAATAGAGGGAGGAGAAGTGGAACTAGCTCACACCACACCAGCTCCCCTGAGCTCAAGAACACCTCACCTCCTGAGGCCAGTTCATCCATTGTACTAGTTCATCATCAGCCCTCCGAGGGAATCCACCAAAACACTGGAGTAGGGTATTACACTGCAAGGTGGCCCGAACAAGGATAAACTGATGTGTCTCTTTGTCCCTTTGAGCTTGTCGCGCTAGGCTTAGGAGGATCAAGAGTAGGTAGACTGGGTAGGTTGAGATCATCGCACGCACCCCAGAGTTTGAACCTCTCAAGGGTTTCCGGATCCCATAATCCTATAATAACAAAAAAAAGCTTGGAAAATAGAAGAATCGCCTAGAACAAGAGACGTTGTGGCTGGTCAAGACGGAGCTAACCACATCTATCCTCCGTGGCATGTTAGCATGATGAAGATGTGTGGCTAGTGGGGTGTTTCCGACCAACTGGCTGGGTCCCGAGGTCAAACCATAGGTACTATGTCTAATACAGTATATTTTTACATGCACATTTTTCCTCCGTGCCGAGACATGGCACAACCTACCGCGCAGTTTTGGGGTCCTCGCGGGTGGCGCACGCATATATTCTTCCTTGCCGAGACATGGGATGCACTACGGCGCATTTTTTGGGTCCTCCTCAGTCATAGCACCGAAGCAAGTAAATGAGTCATCAAATCATGAAAGGCCACCTTTCCCTCCGAGTACATCAGTGAAGCACGATGGCTAGCTAGTTGGGCTAGTGCGACCGATTAGCTAGTCGCCGCCACATTTTTTTTCACCCCTTTTTTTATCTCCTTGGCGACAGGTAAATTTAAATATCCACTGCAGCCTTGCTCTGGTGTTTGGGTGCAGTAGGAGTTTTAATTTTTTGATTGACGAGAGCAGGCGTGGCAGGAATTTTATGTTTTTGATTGACGGGAGCATGCATGGCAGCAATTAGTCACGATGACTCCGCCTGTAAAACCCACTGCTCCCTGATGTGAGAAGTCGTCGACTGGTGTTTTCCCAAGGTGAAAACCAAAAGATTCCCCGCTCCTCGGCTGGCTCCCTCCATCTTCCCGTAGATTGCATTGCCTTTCAGCTGTTTTGCCCCCTTTGCTTCCTCTCCCCATTGCTTCTACCTGGTGCCATGGTGGCACAGCAGATCACGGAGTCTGAGGTGAGGCGGCTGACACATGAGCTCTAGGCCAGGGATGCGGAGCTTAGGTCCAAGGACGTGGAGCTCCGTGAGCTCAAGGAGGAGAGGAGTGCCATGCTCCTCCGTTATGTGCGGGAGTTCACGGAGCTTCAAAAGCGGCAGGCATCCACAAGAAAGATGCTCGAGGCGTCGGCGGTGTTGCAGTAGGAAGCGGGAGATACAATAGGCCGTCAGGGGAGCCGGCTGGAGCACGAGCGGGCTGATCGTGATGAGGTCCAGGATCGCCTCAACAACTTGGTGGACCAAGTTGCCACGCATGTGTTGCGGCCGCGCGATGCCTACTGTCGTGCCAGCGCAACCATGCCGACTGTCGGGCTAAACCCGTTTGACTACCCCGTCGACTTCAACAAGCTGCGGCTTCCTGACCTGGTCTACTTCTTCACCTATATCTCTGAGGAGCTGCGATGGTGGGGGCGGAGCTGGACAAGGAGGGGTTGCGGGCTACCGTCGTCGTTGCCGGGAAAATCCTCTCAGGGCTCCATCATCGGAATCCATTAGTGCCATTGGACACCGTCTTTGACGAGCTGGCTCCCGTCGACCGAGAGCGGGCTCTACGGGCGGTTGCACCCTGCATCACGAACGTCATGCGCCTCGAGAAGCAGAGGGACTTTGGTGGTGTTTAGGCACCCTCTGCATGGGCATGTCCATGTCTCGGTGCACCATTGGATCAAACTCAGACGGTGCAGATCAGTCACTTTAGCACAAAGTGTGTGGGTATGTTTGGTTGCATTCTCATCTCAATATAGTTGTTCCCTCTTCGTGTATTTGTGTTAACCTACTAGTGTGGACTCATGCACCCTTCATGCACTCTGCCAAACACCCAAAAGTGGTTCGAGAAGGGAACTTTTGCTCCCATCCCGTGCACCCTTCATACATCCTGCCTAACACTGATGCGTGCTTCATATGGTTCATGTTTCGTGGAGTACTGTAGCACCGTACTCTCCATGCGTTATAGACCTAGTTCTGTTAACATTGGTCTCATCGTTCATTCTCGGACAGTCGAAAAAGCAGTACTATGTTACTACATTACTGTTCATATAGTTGACATGCGCACAACATCATTTGTTGTCGTCATATCTTACTACACTAGCAACAAGATTATGTAGTACTAACATATGAACCATTGCACATGCCTAGTAGTAGGAGCACTGTGTATGTTTAAGTGGCTACTGTGTTTCGCACTCCTCCGTCATAAGAGTGGAAACGCTTGCTGTAATCATTTTTATTCTTCAGAAAAATAGTGGACACGCTCTACCGTGCGGATCCTCCTCCACGGTCGTCGGGAACCTTGATACTCACTTTCTCCGATGTGTGGGACATCCAACATCGGGGTCCACTAGCCATGCACTAAATTACTCTGTAGTAGAGTGCCCAAGTGCACGGTAGACTACCCCAATTCCGCAGTAATGCCCAATGAGCCGTCAATTCACAAAAAACCATCCTTTCCAGCAGTAAGTTGGATGGACGAAGCAACCATCATTTCACTCTTCTCTCTCAGCATCCTCTCTCGAAGAAAACTCCCACTCGCTTCTCCCTCTTCTCGTTCCTCGTTTCTTCAAGAAAACCCCGACCTGCTTCTGCCATTGTTCTTCTCTCTCAAAGAAGGAAAGGTGAGCGCATTAATGGTGTTGATTCGGGCCAAGGCCAGGTCTTGCAACCCTAAGATTGATCCTATAACTCCCTCTCTGTTCTTCTTTTGGGTTTGTCATTATGGTTTCTTTTCTTTTATTTCTATCTGACAGTTTCTAGATGGACGGTGGAGCACCGGTCAAAGTGATGTCTTTGGCTCTGGCCAAAACCGTCGAGGCTCATGGTACGAAGAAGTGCAAGCACCCCACCAAGACTAGCACAGACAATGTCAAAGCCATGGCCCCATCCAAGCCCCCCTCTCCGAGATCCCTCATTAAGCAGGTCCAGTAATATCTCTTCTTGACGATCTTTTTCTCGATCTTGATCGTGTTTTTTCATCTAACACACAGTACTAGTACTAGTAGTACAACTTTCTGGGTGATCTTGCATGTGATTTTTGTGTGCCAAATGAGGGTTCTAAATTCCTCTTTTGACCAAAACATGCGAGAGGTTGACACTGATTTCTTATAGAGTACTTTCAACTACTTTATGAACATCAATGCTACCTTTGAAGAGGGTATATTTGCCTCAGTAACTTTTGTTATGGGTATTGCAAGTAATCCCTCTGCTCTCATGCCTTTGAAGACATGTTCTAGTGTCTTTGTTCACTCATTTTTGTGCGTATATGTAGTCATATATGGAGTATAATATCGAAAATCACCTTATGTTTCTGAACAGAGGTAGTAATAAAATATTTGGTTTCTGTTTGAATTAGAACCAGGTCCGTGGTGGAGATGAAGTTCTGAAAGTCATGCCGTGTGAACTGGAAGACCTGTGGATGAGTTCTACTACCAAACTATCCAGCTTTTGTGTCCATGTCTCCATGTGTCCTGAACTAGTGTTTTCCTTTAGCATTGTTGTCAGGCGTGTTCTCGAGGCTGTACTTGACCACAACAATTTCCTGGCTGTGCCTTCGATTACGAAGGGTGTGGTTCTTGTAAAGCTTCCCAGCAAATCTGATGCGACATGTCTACATCATCATGTTTATGAGTGGAAAGACCACTTTGTTAGGTTCTCCAAGGTTGACGAGATGGTGATGGTGCAGGTAGACATCTCTCACGAAGTCCATGGCCTAGTTAGTTATGCGGGGTTCATCCCGTAGGTCGGTGGCAAGGAATAGTCTGCAGAGTTTAATTAGTGCAACTTTGCTTGTCTGCAGTAAGTACTATTGTTCAGTACGAGATTTGTGTTTGTGATCCCTGTATTGTTTAGTACTGCCGCTTTTGGTGTGTGGTGAGTCCTCAGAATAGTCTATGTTAATGTTTGTCCACTCAATTCAGTCTGTATATTTTGAAGTATCCAGATCATCTTTTTTGTGAGGACGGTTTATCAATTATGGTTACACTCCAATATCAGTATGCATTGCAGGGTTTATCACACCCACCAGGATTTCCAGTCCCATGGATGTTTGGTCCATATGATTTGTCACGACCTTTGGATTGTCCTCCTTGTGGGAGTAGGTAGGGGCCCTGCATGCGACGCGTAGTTGGACGATCAATCTTCTCTTTAGTAATTCAACATAGTGATTTCCTGGTACGGATTCACTCGTGTCACATCAAGTAAATCTTATTGATTTATTTTCTAAATCTTATTGATTTAATGTCAGGTTTTCTATCTTTTCCTACAATTTTACGATATAGGTTTTTCCATGTGACATCCATCACAGAATAAACCATTTGGTTTTCTCTACGATGGCTATTTTTTGCAGGTTTCACTTCTTATGTCGTGACAGTAATGAAGGCACTGTCCATCACTTATATTACTTGAAAAAAATGGATCAATCTATTGTCTGAGTACAAGCTGAATCCCTATGATGAACTGTAGTTTGGTTTAACAAACACGCCACAATTAGTCCTTCTCACATTTAAAAGAAATGAAGAAAAAAGCTAGATCACGGTTACAAAGCCTAGTCAAGTTAGAAAGCTGATCATAGTAGACCACACACGATCACCGCTCTTTCGCACATCGGTATCACCTTCAGCAACGGATCGAGCACCGGCAGTTGCTCTAGCACTGACAGTGGTAGCAGATCAGTCTGATCCAGCTGAGGATTGGGCACCGACCACGTCAGTGGATCAAGCTGATCTACCGGAGGATCGGGCATCAACATCGGTACCTGCTCCGATACCGGCACCAGCTCTACAAAGAGCACCATCTCTGGAAACAACAGCATCACTACCAGTCGCACCGACACGGGCACCAGCAATGACTTCGGCACCTGCACCAACACTTGCACCTGCATCTGCTCCGGCCCATGCAGTGGCAACCGAATGAGCAGTTGCACCGGAAACAGACTGGGCTACAGTTTGCAATACATATAGCAAAGTCCTTACAAAAACCGACATGTCCACCTTCTTGGTAAGCATTGGCTGCCCAAGTGCTTCGTTCTTTTTTCTTTCCGTGTTGTTTCACATGATTCACTATGTTGATCTAACTGTTTGTGTATGTCTTCTTGTTTGCAAACAGAGAATTCCTAGAGCAACAGCGAGTCGTTCAACAATCTGGGCGACCGTGGCCAAGTTTTTCTTACCATGCGCAGCCTTGGTGTGAATGAACCTGCTCAATATACCATAAGTACAAAGGATGGTCGCATGATGATTGATGCTAAAGGATGGTCAAGGTTCAAATCTAAATCATATCTTGCGGTAGGGGATGATGTCAAAATCGAACTTTCTTGGCAAGGAGAGCTGGTCCAAATCAACTTTGAAATTCTTCAGTAGCAGCACGCAACTGCCGAACTGATCTATCCTCCGAGAGATTTTGATGTAATAATCTGGCATGGTGAAACAAGTGTCCTATGTGTATAAGTAGTACGACAGTATTATTTATCACATGGAATATCATTGATAGAACTGCAACTCTAATTGCTGGATAGGAACTATCGTTCGATTTCATTCCAACAACTGTCGTGCTTTATTCAATTTTGTGTATTTGCCTTGCAACAACATCTAAAACCAGCGCCATACTGATCGCTTGCAATATGAAAAGTGCTGAGGTTGAACACATGGGCCTCCAAACATGCAGGCCCACTGGACTGTGGCCCAAAGTCCAGAACCGTGAGCCTATCTGAGTATTATATTCTCAGTTGAACCCCCATAATGCCCGTGTGTCGCTCGTAACATCAAGATGCATTTGTATGAGTATTTTATCTTGTGAGAGAAAAGGATGAACTAGGGAAGGTCTTATTTGCAAATGTGGAGAGGTGTGTGGGTACCTTTTTGCAAAATTGCCATAGCTTCCTTCCTATCCGTCAGATATAAACCGGACGGCCTATATTGCAGGATGGCAGGCACACCATCATCACCAACTCGTCTATATTGTGTTAAAAAAAACTCTGTTTTTTATAATTATATATGTTATATATATTCCCCTTGATCTTTCTTATGTATAAAGTTGTGATATAAAAGATTTTCATATTTCTTTACGGAGGGAGTATCTTTCTATCAAAAATATATTTATGTGTAACTAGTTACTCCTATATTTCTACTTCATTTCGCTGATATGTGGGGCATCAGGCAACAGGGCCCACGTGCCATATGCACCAAATTAGAGTGCACAACTACACGGTAGACACACCCCGGTCATAGCACCGCAGTAATGCCCAATGAGCCGTCAATCACAAAACCCCCCCACCTTTCCAGCTTTAGCAGTAAGATGGATGGATGAAGTGGCAATATTTCACTGGGCCTGAATCCCCTTCTCCCTCGTCTACTTGTTCAGAGAAAACCCCAGCTCGGTGATTGCATAGGGTTTTCTCATGGAGAACCAGGTACGAATTCTTCATCCATCCCCGATAAATCCAAGTCCCTTGGTCACGGGTAATCCTAGGATGGCAGCCGCCGCAGTTGATGCATTTTTCTTCCTACTAAATCTAGTGTGTTTCATTTGCAGTGCCCAAAGTTCGAGGACCCTACAGGTTTCTGCGCCCTCGGCGAGACGCCACACTTGTTCCTGCTCATCCTAACACAGGATTTTAAAACACGCACAGTATGTTCCTAGAATCCTCTTTTTTATCCGGGAGGGTGGGGTTTTTTGAACATGCTATCGACTAATTTGGAAATTTGGATTGCTATATTTGGATAAAAGGTACTAGTACGATGGTCAACACTGACGTGAAGGAGGAAATTATTTCTAGATTTGGATAGGGAATACATTGTGTTCTCATATTATTTTTCCTGCAGTGCATTACTTGCTCTGCCAGAACACATGTACTCAAGATGCTCGGCCTTGCCATAACTGAATACAGCAGTTTAATTGTAACAGTGAAGACAAGCCATGGAAAGAAGTTCCGAGTTGTGTTCATGAACCAAGAAGATCGCTGCATTTTTTATGGGCGAACCTGGATAAACTTTCTCAAGTGTTACAGACTGAAAGTTGGTGCATGAATGTTGAACCTGGTCTCATCTTCACCGTGATCTTCCACCCCGACTTCGTTCCAATTGTTCATCCATGTTATTTTTGTATCTGGTTCTTGCTTGTTGCCTTGATTACTTCTTAATCCACCTATTCTGTCTAACTAATCAGAATTTAACTTTAGAAGTAGAAACGAATCTCTCACGAAGATGCTACTTCTAACTAATATTTTCTTATAATTAGTGGCACGTGTAGGTTTTTTCAGAGTTAAGCACGCTGCTAGTTTGTTATTCTATAAGAACTCGGTTGTTACTGATGGCACCGAAATTGACTGGGACGACATCCACAAGTTCCTACACATTATTTATTGTCTCGAGGTCCTTGTGGGGCGTTTCAATGGTGGAAGGCCACGTGGGATATGTGTGCCACTGCTGCACTCATTGAACAGTCCAACTATGTTGAGAAACTTAAGGTACGAGTTGTTTTCTATTATATATGTTGTTCATAAACTATTGCTTACACACAGTTTTACAGCTGTGATCTTCTTGAAACAGAAATTGCCTAGTTCTATTGTTCCTATAAAGATGCCTGACCATGGTCGGGTCAGACTTGCGCTTGGTCACAACATGATGTTTATGTCGACCTACTCCATTCCCCTTGGAGGTGAAAAATACTTATTCATGGGTGGTCTCAAATAATGAAGGTCCATCCATCTTGGAGAATAGGACAGAAGATTATGTTCCTACTTTTCCATGGCTCTAAAGCAAATATCCTGTTTATTGACACATTGCAAGATGAAGCCGCATTCAGAAAGTTGTGGATGCACGGGGTGGCGCCTGGGCCTTGTCCCGGGGCTTGGCGGCCTCACTCTTGGTTAACTGTAGGCAAAGTAGCACTCTTCGAGGCGTGCTTTATACGGTTGAACCTGTATAAGTACTCATACTGCTTTCAGATATGGTTGTTAAGTGCCCCTGCTAGTTTCAGTTAAGGTTGTTAAGTACTCCTGCTGCTTTTACAATCTGTCGTGTTTCTTCAGTCATGTCTTCCTCCAGCCGCCAAAACCAAACCAGCGCTAGCAGGGCCGCCTGCTTGCGCCTCCCATGGCTGGCTGCGCCTCAGCGCACGCATCGCCACCCCACCGTCTCCTAAATTGTTAACACCGACGTCCAAGGCCTCGCCGTCGTCCTCTATGCGCTTTGGTGCACTCACTTTGGTGCACCGCCGTTGTGAACATGGTCAACAAACAACAGGAATCGGCAGAAGTACGTGGAGAGGATGATAGTAGGACCCCACCATGTTAGTGTATGGAAAAAAATGCTTCCTCCTAGTGGTTTCCTGACATCTGGGACCCATGACATTGTGAGCGTACATACTCAATAAACAAGAGAACAGCACAAGATCGGCTGACACCTGGTACGTAGCTGCTCGAGCAGTATTTTTTTGTTATTGTTGAGACAGAGCAAGGTTTCAACTGGGCTGTGGCCCGTCTAGCCCAGGCTTATATTTTATGTTCACCATATGACTAGCCCAGCTATTTTTTCTTTGTGAAAATGAGCCCAGTTTATTTTTTCTTAAGAATACCCAATCCAGGCCTATTTATTTTTCTACGCCCTGATGGGCTGCAACTCTTTCAAGACGCCTGCAAATCTTGAAAGTAATATGAAATGGGTTGTAAATTTAAAAACAGATGATAAATTGGCAATTGCTTTATAAATTCAAGAAAATCACATTTTTTAGATTCCTATTTCACTGGGCTTTAACCTAATTTAGATATATCTTAAAAGTACTTTAAATCTGGCTCGACATTTTGGTATTAAAAATAGTTTGGAAATCACGGAAATATGCGAAATTTCCTTTAAATTTTTAACCCTGGCCCTGGCGAACAAAAAAATGGACTGCAATAAATTGCATAAGAAGTTGCAATGAGCTATATATAAATTATTAAAAAAAAGGGAATGGTCTGACTTGTGGGCCTATTAAGTTGATGTGTATGCAAGACTTTTTTTTACTTTTTATATACGTTAGCAAACGATTCTAGCAGACGTAAACGTTGGATGTCAATCCAATGGCTGTTGTGTTTCTTCAATCTCTGATCTTCTTGCTCCAGCCGCCAAATCCAGCGCCGACGGGACCGCCTGCTCCCGCCTCAAGTGGCCGGCTGTGCTGCCGCGCAGGCCTCACTGCCCCCTACTACAACCACTGCTGGACAGAGCATCCCTCTACTCACCCAAAACCCCTGTTATTATCTGGCGACGGCAGCCTCACACCGCAGGCAAACTAGTGAACCATCGTACTCCTCTCCGCACGAGCTTCCGCTACCGCGTCTTCCCCGGCTCCCCATCGTCCCCTTCCTAGGCCTCACCGTCGTCCATCGCCCTGGTGTTCTCAGCACGGCGTGGTCAATCTGGTCAAGGAACGACTTCCATCGGAAGAGTACTGTATGTGGACTGGCTAACAGTTTGGTCCACGGCCGCAGCAAGGAAGTGCCTCCTTATTACGCGCAAAATAATGATTCCTCCACCTGACAGTAGGGACACACCGGAGGGCCACCATATTTCGTGAAAAAAAGTTTCCCCCCTGACTGCTGGGACCCACCAACTACATATTCGCACGCAAGGAAGTGCGTCCATATTACAAAAAAAATGATTCACCCCCTAACTGCTGGGACCCACCAGCTACATCTTCGCACGCAAGGAAGTGCCTAATAGTCGGTACCCACCTGGTCGAAGCGTATGTAGCATTGTCTTTCTAGTCGCGAACGTGTAGGTACATACTGGTCGATCGATAGCTTTGCAACAATGAACCGTGGCCGAGTACGTAGCGACACATGTCATAGTAGAGCCCCCCACATAGCAGTTTAGGCTGTCCCATCTAAACTGTGTACACGTACATATAGCCACACGCCAAAATTTTTGGCCACGTACATAAATATGGGCGGGGCCTCGATCACCTACTCGCGCATACGTACGACCAGGGCTCGTGTACATGGCTGGGTCGGAACGGAGAAACTGCGTCATCTCGTGTTCATGGGGAGGCAACGGAATGTGTCATGTTCATCGAGAGGCAACGGAACGCGTGCTGTTCATCGGGAGCCAACCGGCTTGGACAGAACAGCTGATGGAAACGAGGCCTAGCATACCACAGAATGGAGGAAATGGCCTTGTGTTCGACCAGCCGCGGTCGAAACAGGAGGGGTCTGGCATACCGCAAAACGGAGGAAACAGACTTCTGTTGGACTTCCTACGGCGGAAATGGGGTCTTGTTGATCAGGAGGGGTATGGCGTACCACAAAACTGGACTCCACGGGATACTGTTCATCTCCATGGTCGACCTCCTCCAGCCTCCACGGGCTACTGTTCATGCACCGTCGACCTCCTCCAGCCTCCACCTGCGACTGTTCATCCACGGGCTCCTGTTCATCCAGCCTCCACCACGCGCTCCTCCGTCGGCTACTGTTCAACCAGCCCTCTCCACGGGGTCCTATTCTACCACCTCTCCACGGCCTACTGTTCATCCGGCCCTCCACCGGTTACTGTTCAACCAACCCTCCACGTGGTCCTGTTCATCCAGCCCTCCAAGGGGTCCTGTTCATCCAGCCCTCCATGAGGTCCTGTTCATCCACCCCTAATCGGCTCGATCGGGGTCTTGTTCATCCAGCGGCAACGACCTATACTACCATGGGGTCCTGTTCATCCAACCCCCCACTAGGAACTGTTCATCCAACCCCCCCCCCCCCCCCCAACAATGTGCACTGTTCATCCAGAGGCATCATCGACTGGCTTCAGTTAGCAGTAGTAGCGAAGGAATCGCTCGATCAGGTTCAGTTAACAGCCATCGATCGATCGCTCGGGTTCAGTAACGCGTAGCCTGCAGTGCGATCACTCGGGTTCAGTTAGGCAAACGCCTCGCTCGAGTTCAGTTAGAGCCCAACGCCTCGCACCCACGTGCGTACGTGTACGAGAGAAACGCGCATCGCTTGGCCCCTGACCACCCACCGTAACCGGGAACTCCCCGAAATTTTCCTCGCCCTCGCTTCTACCACGGTTTTTTCCATCATGGACGGCCCAGAGAATGTCATGCAGCTGCGTCTCCGGCCCGCCCAGGATAAAAACCCCATTTTCTGTCATAATTTTTTGTCATAGAAGTAGGAGCCCACCACATCTATGATGATACCGGGTGTTCTCACAATTATCGTCATAGAAGTGTCATAAGCATGATAGAAAAAAATGTTTGGCCCAAAATGTCACGGATGTGCCTTTTTTCATAGTGCACACACACACACACACACACACACACACAAACACACACACACACACACACACACACACACACGAATACAACAACAATCCAGTAAGTATAGTGCATCTATTTTTTCAAACATGCATGTATGACATGATTTCATAAATACTCCCTCTATTCCTAAATATTTGTCTTTTAGAGATTTCAATAGGTGACTACATACGAAGCAACATGAGTGAATCCACTACAATAAAAAGACACATCCGTTACGTTTTGGGCCGAATGATTTTTTTTCTGTCATGCTTATGACACTTCTATGACGATAATTGTGACAAAACCCGGTATCATCATTGATGTGGTGGGCTCCTACTTTTATGACAAAAAATCGTGACAGAAAATGGGCTTTTCATCCTAGGCGGGCCGGAGACGTAGCTGCATGACATTCTTTGGGCCGTCCATGATGGAAAAACCCGTGGTAGAAGCGAGGGGGAGTAAAATATCAGGGGGTTCCCGGTTACGGTGGGTGGTCGGGGGCCGATCGATGTATGTTTATCTCGTACACGTACACGCGTGGATGCGAGGCTTTGGGCTCTAACTGAACCCGAGGGAGGCGTTTGCCTGCTGAACCTGAGCGATTGCACTATAGGATACGCATTACTGAACCCGAGCGATCGATTGATCTGGCCGTTAACTGAACCCGATCGAGCGATTCCTTCGCTACTGCTGCTAACTAACGCCAATCGAACCTGCTGCCTCTTGATGAATAGTGAGCATTGTTGGGGGGTTGCATGAACAGTTCCCGGTGAGGGGTTGGATGAACAGGACCCCGTGGTTGTAGAGGTCATTATCGTTAGATGAACAGGACCCCATGGCCGGGCTGGATGAATAGGCCCCCGTGCACGGATGGTTGAACAGTAACCGGTTGAGGGCTGGCTGAACAGTAGCCCGTGGAGGGGTGGTTGAAGAGGACCTCGTGGAGAGGGCTGGTTGAACAGTAGCCGGTGGAGGAGCGGTAGAGTTTGAATGAACAGGAGTCCGTAGATGAACAGGAGCCCATGGATGCTGGAGGAGGTCGATGGTGGATGAACAGTAGCCCATGGAAGCTGGAGGAGGTTGATGGTGGAGGTGAACAGTAGCCTGTGGAGTCTCGTTTTGCAATACGCCACACCCCTCGTGATGAACAGGACCCCCATTTCGACCATAGCACTCCAACACAAGTCCATTTCCTCTGTTTTGCGGTACGCCACACCCCTCCCGATCAACAGGAGGGGTGTGGCGTACCGCAAAATGAGACTCCACGGGCTACTGTTCACCTCCACCGTCGACCTCCTCCAGCCTCCATGGGCTACTGTTCATCCACCATCGACCTCCTCCAGCCTCCACGGGCTGCTGTTCATGCATGGGCTCCTGTTCATTCAACCTCCACCGCTCCTCCACCGGCTACTATTCAACCAGCCCTCTCCATGAGGTCCTATTCAACCACCCCTCCACGAGGTACTGTTCATCCAGCCCTCCATCGGTTACTGTTCAGGCAGCCCTGCACCGGGTCCTGTTCTTCCAGGACCCTCCCAATGAACAGGATCCCCTTTTTAACCATAGGCACTCGAACACAAGTCAGTTTCCTTCGTTTTGTGGTATGCCAGAACCCTCCCAATGAACAGGATCCCATTTTGACCATAGGCGGTCGAACACAAGGCCGTTTCCTCCATTCTGCGGTACTCCATGCCTCGTTTCGATCGGCTATTCCGTCCAAACCGGTTGCCTCCCGATGAAAACGACAACGCGCTTACTCCATTCCGACCCAGCCGGTTGGCCGCCGATGAACAGGACGTGGTCGTTGCCTCTCCATGTACACGAGCCTTGGTCGTACGTATGTGCCAGTAGGCGTTCGAGACCCCGCCCATATGTATCGTATGTGGATGTATTTACTTTCTTGCACCCTGGCTATACGTACGTGTACATGATATTTATGGCATTGCGTGACATGCTACGTCCGCGCCTCTACTATGACACATGTCCTTCCTTATTCGGCCACGGTTCATCGCTGCAGCCTGCAGACAGACCGATCGGCCATATGTACGTACACATTCGCAACAAAAATGACAATGCTACGTACGCTTGGACCAGGTGGGTCCCGACTGTCAGGGAGGATAGGAAGGCATTTCCTTGTGTGCGAAGTTATTGCTGGTGGGTCCCAGCTGTCAGGGGGAGAATCATTTTTTAGTCCATGATATGGCCGCACTTCCTTGCATGCGAAAATGTAGCTGGTGGGTCCCAGCAGTCATGGAGTAAACAATGTTTTCCTAAAATATGGTGGCCCGTCCGGTGGGTCCCAGCTGTCAGCTGGAGGAATCATTATTTTTGCGCGTAATAAGGAGGCACTTCTTTGCTGCGGTCGTGGACCCAGCTATCAGCCTCTCCACTACAGTACTCTTCCAATGGAAGTCTTTCCTTCACCACATTGACCACGCCGCGTCGAGAGCACCAAGATGGTGTATGGCGGAGAGGCCTAGGATGAGTACGACGCGGAGTCAGGGAAGACACAGTGGATGCCCACGCAGATAGGAGGGGGTTGACGGGTTTAGCTGTGGTGTGAGGCTGTTGTTGCCGCAGAATAACAGGCATTGTGGGGGAGTAGAGGGATGGCCTAGCTAGAGGTCGGAGTAGGGTGGGGCGGTCAGGCCTGCGCGGCAGCAGAGCCGGCCACCGGAGGCAGGAGCAGGCAACATGACCGGCACTGGTTTGGGCGGCTGGAGCAAGAAGACCTGAGGTTGAAGAAGCACTACGGCCGTTGGATGGACATCGTATGGTCATTGGAGCTAGAATCGTTCATATTGACTAAGTAGACAAAGTCCTTCGTCCGCGTCAACTTAGTAGGCCCACAAGTCAGCCTCCCACTATGGTGGGTCCTAGCTAGCAGGGGGAGTATTCATTTTTTTTGTGCGTAATAAGGAGGCACTTCCTTGCATGCGAAGATACAACTGGTGGGTCCAGGCTGTCAGTGAGAGGACCGTTTTTTTGCAAAATATAGAGGCCCTTCTGGTGGGTCCCAGCTGTCAGGTAGATGAATCAATATTTTGCACATAATAAGGAGGCATTTCCTTGCGTGCTGCCATGGACCTAGCTGTCAGCGTCTCCACTTACAGTCCTCTCCCGATGGATGTCGTTTGTTGACCACGTTGATCACGCCGCGACAAGAGCAACGGGCAGTGGACGACGGCGAGGCCTAGGAAGGGAACGACACGGAGCCAGGGAAGACTCCGCAGTTGTTTCCCACGCAGAGGGGGGTACGAGGGTTTACTGGTTCGTCTACAGCCGCCAGAGAATAACGAGAGGTCTAGGTAAGTAGAGGGATGGCTAGGCCAGTGATGGGAGTACGGTCGGTCGGTGAAGCCTGTGCGGCAGCACAGCCGGCCGCGGGAGGAGGGAGCAGGCAGTCTCGCCGATGCTAGTTTGACCGGTTGGAGCAGGAATAGCAGAGATTGAAGAAGCACCATGGCCGTTGGATGGACATCCAACAGTCACTGCTCTTGTGTGTTGACTAAGTTGACACGGCGTTGCATGTGCATCAACCTTTTGTTTAGGAAAGCATACGCGTCAACTTATAGTAGGCGCACAAGTCCACCTCAAATGTGTGGAAAACAGCATACAACCCATCTGCCATTATTTCTAATAATTTACAGTCCATTTGCTAATTCTTAAGGATTTTTTTGGAGCCCATCTTCTTTTTGTTAGCATTACAGCCCATATTGTGGCCACAGTTAAAAATTATACGAAATTTTGCATATTTCGGTTCGATCAACTGTCTTTAATCCCAAAATTTCAAATCACATTCAAACTAATTTGAAAAATAAATTTATATAAATATAAAATCCAAATAATAGTCCACACATAAAAATCAATGGAATTCAAAATCTTGAAATAAAAAATGAAATTAATTTTCGGTTTGATGTGTTTTAAAAATGTACAACCCATTTCTCATTACTAATAGCCCATTTTCTGGGCAAGCCGAATGAAACTTTCCTCGTCTTGAAAGATTTGCAGCCCACCAGGGCTGACAAAGCAAGCAAGCCTCGGTTGGGTATTTCTTTAAAAAAGTACAACTGGGCTAGCCGTTTTGAGCAATAAAAAAACACAACTGGGATCATGATGTGGTAAACATAAATAAAACCCTGGCTAGACGGGCCACAGCCCCCGCACAACCCCGTGGTTACCCTGACCCCTCTCTAAAACTAGTATAAATAACTCCTGCTTGTTCCTCAAAAAAGAAGTAAATAACAACCGTGCGACCTGTTGGGTCCATGGTGCTAGCCGCTCGTTGTGTAATTCTCTCGTTTATTGACTACATTGACAATGATGTGGGCCCTAGATGTCCAACCATTAGGAGGAACCACTTTTTTGAGCTTGTAATAATGAGGCACTTGCTTGTGTTCTGCCATGACCCTGGTGGGTCCCTACTGTCATCCTTTCCATGTACATTCATCTCCTTGTTCCACTCGGTTTTTAACGACGTTGACAACACAAGAGGGCGGTGCACCGCCCACGGGGAGCTAAC
Source organism: Triticum timopheevii (assembly GCA_963921465.1). Taxonomy (NCBI): domain Eukaryota; kingdom Viridiplantae; phylum Streptophyta; class Magnoliopsida; order Poales; family Poaceae; genus Triticum; species Triticum timopheevii. The sequence continues at coordinate 379,733,277 of OY997272.1, read as the reverse complement.
CAAGGTGGAGGATGAAGGCAAGGCCTCGGACGGAACAAACATGAGCCGTGGAAGATGCGCCGGCCCAGTCGAAGGCGGATGGGAGTACGAGGGTTGAATGGTTCAGGTGCGGGTGTGTCTTGGGGCTGACGTCACCAGAGAATAATAGGACATGTGGGGGATAGAGGGTGGGACTCGCCAATGTTGGAGGGTACGGTAGAGCGGCGGAGGCGCAGCCAGCCGTGGGAGGAAGGAGCAGGCGGAACCGACGGGGTGGTTTGGGTTGGGTGGCTGGAGGAAGAAGACAAGAGATAGAATATACACGACAGATGTTGGATGTCAATCCAACGGCTGGTAGGCAGAACCGTTTGTTGACTAGCTAGTAATTCGACACCACCTTGGATAGGCTATTTCCTCATGGGTCCCAATTGTCAGAATCCAAATCTGTCACGGTCATGCAGCCTTTCTTATGAAAATTTATAGCCGATTTGGTGTGCTAGTTCAAAATAAGTTTGTGGGTGCTGGTGGGGGTTAATCACTTGGGTTCTATAATGCACAGTGAGCTCAAGCAGCCCTGCGAGAGTGATGTTATTTCCCTTGGTTGGGATTTCTTACAATATTTCCCTCTTAACTAAACGAATGGCAAACCATTTGGCTTGTTTCAAAGAAAATATGATAGCCACAGCCGAGTTGAAAAGGGCAACAACATCTGGCTCCAGCTTACAAACTTTACAAAAGCACGAGGGTTAATTTTTCATCAGGTTTAGACAAAACCCAGATTGAAAAGGGCAACAACCACTAGTGTAGGATGCTGCTAATGCGACACTACGATCAGAGACCCTTTGACAAAACTATGTGTGATGCATTAATCAAAAAAGGTGCCAAATGTTTGCGATGACGGATGCATCAAACATGGACTTCCGTGTGTGATGTAGGGCTTACGGTTCAGTGCAATTAACCGTTTGCGATGAGGAGCAACAAAAGAAACAGGCAGCCAGATGAAGGTTTGTGCGATAAACATCATACGGTTCACTAGGATGAACTGTTTGTGATTAGGTAAAATAAAAGAAACAGTCAGCCAGATCAAGGTGTGTGCGATATACAGCATGCGGTTCATGCGGATGAAATGTTTGTGTTGAGACAAGAGAACATAAACTGTTCAATACAAAAAGATGAGTGTGATACGCGGCAAACAGGTCTATAACCAGAAATGTGTGTGGAGACCGATAATACCACATACAATTGCTTCTAATAAGACGTGTGTGTCGTGTGATGGGATTGCATACAGAACAACAATATATATATATATATATATATATATATATATATATATATATATATATATATATATAGGGAAAATGCATCCTACTACCGGGTGTAGCTACACCCGTTTCTCATATACTATCATGTGGTAGTATATACTCTACTTTATTATTTTTAGTATGTTCATATACTATATCTAAGATACTCTCAAGTGATTTGTATGAAAAAAATTGCAAGTGAGGTCATAATTTTATTGTATTTGTGAAATACGTACATATTTATACGTGAAATAGAGTATGCGCAAAATATGATACATACTACCAAAAAAGTAGTATATATACTACATAAACATTCTTATATACTACATACTACGTGTACATACTCTCCGATATGATAGATACTACCTAAAACGTATGAAACATAAGTGGGAGTAACTACACCCGGTAGTAGGAAAAATTTGTCCTATGTATATATATATATATGTGTGTGTGTGTGTGTGTGTGTGTGTGTGTGTGTGTGTGTGTGTGTGTGTATACACACACTTTTAAGGACATGGTTGCATAACCAAATTAAACACCCACTTACATATGTGGCTACTATAACCATGGCATTTGCACACACCAAAGTAAACTATTACATGCATAATTACATAGGTGGCTACTACACACATGCCTTTCCACACACCAAAGTAAACTATATATATTACATGCATGATTAACTAGCATAAACGATCATCCGATCATCATCTACAACTTGTGACGCTTGCTCTGCTTGTGACTCTATCCGGGCTCGTCGATTTGGGTAACGAGGCACTTCCTCATGTCAACAATCCACATGTGCATCTTGTAGCATGTGTACACGCTCTTGGCCACGAACCTAAGGTGAGGTTCATCCAGTCGCCACCTCCAGGCCCTATGCCAGGATACGGGACATATTATCTAGGCATCCTACTTCATCTTTTCATAGTAGGGGTCGATGATGGCCAAGGCAAGTTCAACCAGGGAGTCCTTCTTCGTGCTGCCCCAGACCTTGTAGTGCTCACGGATTTCTACAAAGTTGTTACAGTCCAAGCTCGTAATCCTAAGCGCTTTTACATCGTCGGTGGTTTCAACCGTAGCGAACTTGTAGTCGGTGCTATGAGGCCATGCAGTAGTGGTAGATGAGGACATGATGGCCCACACACAACTGGGCGACGGCAACCTTCTAATCTTTGTCGGGAACATCGACAGTGTACTGGAGGTCAATGTCGACCACCTTGTACTTGTCTCCAGCAAGCAACTGCTCAACGGTGTTGATGTAGTCGTCCACCACGGCCGGGTCGATGGTGTACACCACCGAGAGATCCGTCTCCCTCGCGTGGGTCTCCACTTTATGCTCACCGAACTCCATTGGAGCGCCGCTAGACATCCCCTCTCTATGTGTCGTCGTGGGTATGCTTGTTTCTTGTGGGGCGCAATCGAAAGGTTGAAGAGACTAAGGTTGTAATGGTTGCGAGAATTAAAGGGGAAGCTGGACGGCCTGGAATACCGATCAGCATTGATGGCAGTTCTAATTCGCAGTGCGTAACTCCATCGTGCCGCACGTAACTGCATCGTGCGGCAACGCGCGCGGCGCAACTGCATGCATATGGCCCCCCGACGGGATCGTGCGCAGGCCCAACCGCTAGCAGAGTGCGCGCGGAGGGATGCGAGCAGAATGCTACATGGTTGCCTCAACGACGAGCAACCATATATATGCATATAGTAGTTGAACATGCAAGGAAAAGCTGTCCACAACCCGAGCGTGTCGACGGACGCGAGCAGAGCGCGCCGCGGCGTCTAACGGCGAGCACAACATGCTGCGGCACTTGACGGTGAGCAGAGCTTGCCGAGGGACGCGATCAGAGGTCGGTGCCGTGTGTGTTGTGGGAAAATGCTTGCCGGTATATAACCTCAAATTTAACCAAAAAAATGTTAATGCATGTTACAAAAATTATATAACTGGAAACTATGTTCAAATACGAATCTGACGATATTATCTTTGGCGACATGCATTCGTACTTTATTAATTAAATCCTACTTATAAACCAGGATGGGCATATAGTATTTAATTAGATCACAAATGTTTTTTTGATTAAACGTATGTGTACGTGTCCTTTCGTCCTTCTCTTGCACGTCTTATCACCTCGTTGCCACACACGGTTCGAGCGAAAGCTTGAGCAGTGCAAGAGGGCATCCTTTTGGCCAAACGGTGCTGAGCCTGTTCCAGCGGAACTGTGCAGGTTCCTGCACAAGCTTCCCGCTCGACTCGATGAAATCCCCCAAAATTCCAATGCTTATCAGCCTACTATATAAACCCTCACGGCCGGCAAGTCCTGGGTCGCATTTTCCCCTCCCTCCCTATAGCTTATCTTGTCTACTTCTCCGAAAATTGGCAATGGCACCAGACTGTCGTCGCCGCTCAGCCACTCCGCCGTCATCGGAGCACAGCTCCAGCTGGGAGGCTATACCGCAGCGGCGGCGCAGTCCCTGGCATAGTGTAGTGCGCGTGGCGTCCCAGCTGGGTGTGTGTAGAACACGCACCACACGCTCAGCCGCCGATGCCCGTCGGCAGCCGTTGCCGGCCGCCGTTGCCGCCACAGCTCCATCAAAAGCCAAGGCCATCGCCCGCTCTGCCGCCACGGCCAGAAGGCGGCATCGTGGCCGCCACCCCACTGCCGGCCACCGTGACCATCACCCGCTCCGCCACCACGGCCCGAAGGCGGGAGGTGGTTGTCGCGGTCGCCACCCCATCATCGTCCGCCGTGGCCGCCAGCCCACCATCGACCACCGGGATCATCACCCGCTCCGCCACCACCGCACATAGGAGGGAGGTGGAGGTGGAGGCCCGCACGTGTGGCAGCGACCTTGCACGCTACATTGAGTTCATGTGGGAGGAGGAGGAGCGCCTTGTCGAGCACGCACGAGCCTTATCACTGCCGTGGCTGTGGCACACGCCGACGCAGAGGCGAGGAATCAGGAGATCTATGAGCAGTCCGGATGCTTCGAGAGGGGTCGTCCGAAGCAGCAGAGGGTGTTTGAGGTGAGCGTTGCTGAAGCTGTAGCAGCGGAAGGCACCGTATTGAAGTTGTCCAGCTCCTCGGTAGGCTCCTACTCCTCTTCCTCTTATTGAGCGCACTCGACAAAGGAGAGGCCGCCAGAAGTAGTACAAAGCCCCTCCGTAGTAGTAGTAGTAGTAGTAGTAGTAGTAGTAGTAGTAGTAGTAGTAGTAGTAGTAGTAGTAGTAGTAGTAGTAGTAGTAGTAGTAGTAGTAGTATTTAGGGGCTATTTTGTTCAGTTCATCTGACTATAGATGTGGTCGAACTGTACAACGTACTTAAAATTAGCTAGTATATATAGTGGAACTAGATATTCAGTACATGGTTGGCAACAATTGCGGAAAAGTTTGGTCGATTCAGCTATAAAGTTGAACTGTTTGTATAAATTAAGCTTGACTGCTTAATCTATGAATGGAATCTCTGCTTAATTACTGAATTTTAGTTGCAAAAATTAGATAGTGCTAGTGATTTTTAGCTGCATATTTTGACAAAGCGCAGTGTTAAAAGGATTGGCAAATGGAAATGTTACTAGATCAACAAATGTCAATCTTTCCAGATTGACAAATGGCAATATGCACAATATGACAGATGCAAATCTTACCAAATTGTCTGTACGTGGTTGCACATGGGTCATCCGAAAAAAATAGTTTGCGTTGAAGGGAGTCAAAAATCCTGCTTGCCAAATTTTCTCTTGGCTTAGTGCTGAAGTCTCGCTCTGCATACCTTATTCAATCTGAACCGTTTGCGTTGAAGAGATGCACAAATCATGCGCTGTGAATTTCCCCTTGGCTTACTACAGAAAACCATAGCTCTCACTTTGCATACAGGTGTTCTATCTAAAACGTTTGCAATGAAGAGCTGCACAAATCCTGCTCGACACATTTTCCCTTGGCTTACTGGGGAAGCTGTCAGTATACATACGGGTGTTCTATCTAAAATGTTTGCAATGTTAGAGTGGCAGCTAGTTGTTTAAAAATGCCTTTGTTGACTGTTATTCGAGTGCGCTTTCTCTCAAAATGGACACAAAAATTACCACAGCATATAGGGTGCCATTTCATGATAGCATGCCAAGTTTCATGAAATTCTCACGAGTTTTGGATTTACTAGAATTTAAAAACAAAGTATCTCAACATTTTGCCGGCAGTCTATAGTGCCTTGGTGTTTGAAATTCATTCCCATTTCTTGCATGCGACCTAAGAATGCACCCAAGGACACATATTTGATTTTTCAACCAATTTATATGCAGTGGAGCATGTGCATGTAGTTCAATTTTGAATTGTACACATAAAATACCTCGAAAACTCAGTTAATATATAAAAATGTCCAAACGAACCCCAAATAAAATCCAAAAATTAACACAACACTCCTATTGTTCTATGTTGACACTAGAATTTTTTTTGAAAGCAATAACAGGCAATGGATATCATTTCATCCTCAAAGGTGGCAGTTCCCTACCGAAACCATCAAGCTTGTTGTGAGAAGCTCTGGTTTGTGAGAATCTTATACCCAAACCTGCCCCAAATGGGACAAATAATTTATCACGGCATGTTGGGTACCATTCCATGATAGCATGCCAGGTTTCATGAATTTCAGACGAGTTTTGGATTTACTAGAATTTTGAAACCAGGTATATATCTCAATGTTTGCGGCCGAGTGACGGTGGCAGTGTGTTTGATATTCATTCCCATTTCTAGCATGGGACTTAAGCATGCAACCAATGACACAGATTTGAATTTTCAACCAATTTATATGCATTAGAGCATGTCAATGTAGTTCAAAGTTGAATTACACACATAAATGCATTGAAAACTCAATTAATACATAAGAAATGTGCTAACGAACCCCCAAAAATTCCAAAATTTAAGACAACACTCATGTTGTTCTATGTTGACACTAAAGAAAAAATTGAAATCAAGAAGAGGCAAAGACTATCATTTCGTCTAGAAAGGTGAAACATTCCCTACCGGAACCATCTGGCTTGTTGTGTGAAGCTCTGGTTTGTGAGAAGCTTAAACCCAAACATGCCCCAAATAGGACAAAAAAATTACCATGGCATGTCGGGTGCCATTCCATGATAGCATGCCAGGTTTCATGAATTTAAGATGTGTTTTGGATTTACTAGAATTTAAAAACTAGGTATCCCAATGTTTGCGACCGAGTGACGATGGTAGGGTGTTTGGCATTCATTCATATTTCTAGCATGGGATGTAAGCATGCAACCAAGGACACGGATTTGAATTTTTAACCAATTTATAAGCATTAGAGCATGTGTATCTATAGTTCAAATTTGAATTATGCACATAAATTCATTGAAAACTCAATTAATGCATAACAATGTGCTAACGAACCCCAAAAAATTCCAAAAATTAACACAACACTCATGTTGTTCTATGTTGACACTAGAGAAATTTTGAAATCAAGAAGAGGCAACGGCTATCATTTCATCCAGAAAGGTGAAACATTCCCTACCGAAACCATCAGGCTTGTTGTGAGAAGCTCTGGTTTGTGAGAAGCTTATACCCAAACCTTCCCCAAATGGGACAAAAAATTTACGATGGAATGTTGATGCCGCTCCACGATAGCATGCCATGTTTCATGAATTCCAAACGAGTTTTGGATTTACTAGAATTTAAAAATCAGGTATCTCAATGTTTGTGGCCGAGTGACGGTTGCAGGGTGTTTGACATTCATTACCATTTCTTGCATGGGACCTAAGCATGCAACCAAGGAGACAGATTTAAATTTTCAACCAATTTATATGCATTAGAGCATGTGCATGTAGCTCAAATTTGAATCATGCACATAAATGCATTGAAAGGTCAATTAATGCATAAAACTATCCAGATGAACCCTGATAAATTCCAAAATTTAATACAACAGTCATGTTGTTCTATGTTGACACCAGAGCAAAAATTTAAATCAAGAAGAGGCAACGGATATCGTTTCGTCCAAAAAGATGAAATGTTCCCTACCGCAACCATGAGGCTTGTTGCGAGAAGCTCTGGTTTGTGAGAAGCTTATACCCCAACCTGCCCCAAATGGGATAATATTTTTACCACTGCATGTTGATGCTGTTCCATGATAGCATGTGAAGTTTCATGAATTTCAGACGAGTTTTTGATTTACTAGAATTTTAAAACCATGTATCTCAATGTTGGCGGCCAAGCGACGGTGGCAAAGGTGTTTGACATTCATTCCCATTTCTTGCATGTGACCAAAGGTTGCAACCGAGGACACACATTTGATTTTTCAACTTTTTTATATGCACCGGATCATGTGCATGTAGTTCAAATTTGAATTATGCACATAAATTCATTGAAAACTCAATTAATGCATAACAATGTGCTAACGAACCCCAAAAAATTCCAAAAATTAACACAACACTCATGTTGTTCTATGTTGACACTAGAGAAATTTTGAAATCAAGAAGAGGCAACGGCTATCATTTCATCCAGAAAGGTGAAACATTCCATACCGAAACCATCAGGCTTGTTGTGAGAAGCTCTGGTTTGTGAGAAGCTTATACCCAAACCTTCCCCAAATGGGACAAAAAATTTACGACGGAATGTTGATGCCGCTCCACGATAGCATGCCATGTTTCATGAATTCCAAACGAGTTTTGGATTTACTAGAATTTAAAAATCAGGTATCTCAATGTTTGTGGCCGAGTGACGGTTGCAGGGTGTTTGACATTCATTACCATTTCTTGCATGGGACCTAAGCATGCAACCAAGGAGACAGATTTAAATTTTCAACCAATTTATATGCATTAGAGCATGTGCATGTAGTTCAAATTTGAATCATGCACATAAATGCATTGAAAGGTCAATTAATGCATAAAAATATCCAGATGAGCCCTAATAAATTCCAAAATTTAACACAACAGTCATGTTGTTCTATGTTGACACCAGAGCAAAAATTTAAATCAAGAAGAGGCAATGGATATCGTTTCGTCCAAAAAGATGAAATGTTCCCTACCGCAACCATGAGGCTTGTTGCGAGAAGCTCTGGTTTGTGAGAAGCTTATACCCCAACCTGCCCCAAATGGGATAATATTTTTACCACTGCATGTTGCTGCCGTTCCATGATAGCATGTGAAGTTTCATGAATTTCAGACGAGTTTTTGATTTACTAGAATTTTAAAACCATGTATCTCAATGTTGGCGGCCAAGCGACGGTGGCAAAGGTGTTTGACATTCATTCCCATTTCTTGCATGTGACCAAAGGTTGCAACCGAGGACACACATTTGATTTTTCAACTTTTTTATATGCACCGGAGCATGTGCATGTAGTTCAAATTTGAATTATGCACATGAATGCATAGAAAACTCAGTTAACGTATAAAATGTCCACGCGAACCCCGAAAAATCCCAAGAAATTGCACAAACTCCTGTTGTTCTATGTTGACATGAGAAATTTTTTTAAAGTAAGAAGACGCAACAAATATTGTTTCGTCCCTCAAGGTGGCACGTTCCCAACCGAAACCATCATGCTTCTTGTGAGAGAAGCTCTGGTTGGCGAGAAGCTTATACCATAACCTGGCCCAAATGGGACAATATATTTTTACCCCAACATCTTGATGCCATTCCATGATACCATGCCAAGGTTCATGAATTTCAGACGAGTTTTATATTTACTAGAATTACAAAAGCAAGCACCTCAACGTTTGTCGGAGAGCCACGGTGCCGTGGTGTTTGAAATTCATCCCCATTTCTTGAATGGGACGTAAGCACCAACGCATGGACACATATATCATTTTACAACCCATTTTGGTGCATCGGAGCATGTGCATGTGGTTTAGTTTTTAATTGTGCACCTAAAATGCCTAGAAAACCAAGTTACTATATAAAAATGTCCAAACGAACCATGAATAATTCCAAATTTTTTGACGACACACCTATAGTTGCATGTTCACTACAGATAGAAGTTCTAGCAATTCAAACACCATCCTTTGCAGTACAAAATATCCTGGAGCACAGTTGGTGTATAGTACGCCTATGGCTTACGCGAGAACGTGCGTGGGCTATAGTCCATAGCCGGTGTGTCAAGCACACTAGCTCGCTCCCCAAATACCATTTTACTGTTCAATCATCGTCGATGAAAGATGGGGACGTGGACCCGTGTCCCGAGGGCAACTTCGGCGGCCCACTCCGGTGAGAGCGCGGCCGCAGCCGCCAGGTGCGTGCTAACAAGCTTCGTGATGGCGACCGCAATCTGCGACCGGTCTGCCAAGGTAGCCCAAATGGCCGTTGTTGCTTCTTAGGCGGTGGCAACAACATCTGCCTCGGGGATAGCAACTGGTGAGAGCGGCAGAGCAGCTATCCGTTCTGCAGCGGAGGCCTTAGCCCTGATGGACGCTGCCCAGGACCATGTCGAGGCTGCCCACGCCCAGCTCATGGTGGTCACCACACAAATCGAAAGAAGCTTCTCCGACAACGGTGGGCAACCCACGACCGAAGAGTTGGAAATCACCGAGAGAGTTCGAGCAGCCGTCCTTTCCCGCGCGGCATACCTTGCCACAAAGGAGCCCACCCAAGCCGAGATGGTGGCCGCCCACGCCCAGCTCATGGCGGCCTTTTCCAAAGAGATGGTGGACGCGGATGGCGAGATGCTTGCCGAGCATGGTGCGATGGATGCCATGGAGCCCCTTCCCTTGTCGACCGTCGGGCGCGAGATGGATATGAAGGAGGCGGCGGAGATCGACGAGCACCAGCCATAGTAGTACTCTTTGTTTTGTTTAATTAAGAGCGTCGGTCTTTAATTTGTTAGAGTAATGTTTAGGACAGCTAGCTCTGTTTAATTGCTAAACTTTCTCGATTAAGAAGTGTGGGTGTGTTATAGTCTCCTTTATGTACCCAAATTATGCAATGACATGGATGAGGACTGTAACCAGGGAAATTGGAACAAAATTTTTAACGTTCAAACTCATCACACAAGGGTTAAGCTATCTGAATTGTTTGTGAAGTTCACATACCGTACATAGTTCTGAATAAGGGACCGTGTCTGATGACACTTTGCGCGCCAGTTTTTTTGCTGAAGCGGTTCCAAATTTTCGGCTTCCGCGGAAATATCTACCTCCCCGCCCCTCCCCCTTACCAAAAGCCACATTTCCCCTATTTCTGGCTTCCTTTCCAAGTTGAAACCTTCACTCCTTGCTTGCAGTGCCGCCTCCTCGCCGGCGACCCTCCTTCACGTTGCTCGGCCTCTCCTATCCAGGCAGGTAATCCACACCCGACCCCTATCCTCCTCCTTCCACATCCCACATGCCCCGACCGCCGGTGCGAGTGCAACACCTTCCACCAAAATCACTGACCCCTCCACCAAATAAGCGCCGCCCTAAGCCATGGTGCACATAGTATAGCGAGGATCTCAAGGAGCATTTTGCAGCAAAGAAGCAAATTGCGGCCACACGCATGGATGAGGTCGCGATGGCTGCCATTCATGCCGACCCTCAGATCTTGGAGGAGCACCTTGCCATTTGCTAGCTACTCCGGTTAAGCATGCTCGGTTTACCCGTTGCGTGTGCTGCTCCTGCCTTTCCTTAACAAATTTTAGTGAATTGTGCTATCTACTTTTACCATGCAATTTGTTGCTCTAGTGTATATGTTCCATATGTCGTGCAATCTGGTTCTCACTTATTAACTATTTGTCTAATTAGTTGTCGTGTTCAGTTAACTGTTTGGTTCAATTCTACAAATGTGATGTTCAATTCTTTAGGGTGCAATTTTGTACTGTCTTCCATGTGAGAAATAAATCATATTTTTCTTTACAAAATACATGAGAAACAAATCCAATTGCTATATTTCCAAGTTTTCAAGCATGCTTGGTTTGGTTAACTGTTTGATCTTCTAGTATGTTATACATTGTACAATGTGGTGCTCAGTTAATGTTTGGTTCATTTGTTGTGGTGTTTAGTTAACTGTTTGGTTCCATTCTACAATGCGATGTTCAATTGTTGTGGGTGCATTCTGTTATTGTATACCATGTGAGAAATAAATTGAATTTGGATGTACTAAATACATGAGAAACAAATCCAATTGCTATATTTCCAAGTTGTCAAGCATGCTTGGTTTGGTTAACTGTTTGATCTTCTAGTATGTTATACATTGTACAATGTGGTGCTCAGTTAACGTTTGGTTCATTTGTTGTGGTGTTTAGTTAACTGTTTGGTTCCATTCTGCATTGCGATGTTCAATTGTTGTGGGTGCATTCTGTTATTGTACACCATGTGAGAAATAAATTGAATTTGGATGTACTAAATACATGAGAAACAAATACAATTGCTATATTTCCAAGTTGTTAAGCATGCTTTGTTTGGTTAACTATCTGATCTTCTATTAGGAGTATGTTATATTGTGCAATGTGGTGCTCAGTTAATGTTTGGTTAATTTGTTGTGGTGTTTAGTCAACTGCTTGGTTCAATTCTGCAATGCAATGTCCAATTGTCATGGGTAGAATTTTGTATTGTTGTGCATGTGATGAATAATCGAATTTGGCTGCACTTAATACATGGGAAACATATAACATATACAATTGCTATATTTGTTAGTTCTTAATGATGGTTGGTTTGGATAAATGGGTTTTCCATGTGGCTTGAATTAATCTGATGAATCTGCTTCATCAACATATTTTACTAATAGCATGTGAACCCTCAGTTAACCTGATCACTAACTGCCTTATGTGTGTTGCAGGGAAGCAATGGGAAGCACTGAGGTTTACAATCGAGGTTTGCACATGCATGGTCCTTTGTCTAATAGCATAGTGTTGTGCAATTGCAGAAACCATTCAAATACTTAGGTTTTAAACAATTTGGTCTTGCACATGTAGGTCCTGCTGTCAGAGATTTTGACCCACTGTTCGACCATTTTTGCATATGGGGAAATGAGTTGTCCATGAATATCATTCAAGTCAAGAAACTCAGAAATATTGTTAGGCTAAAGAAATTAGTGACAAAAAACAACAAGATCGTGTTCTGCACAATGAAGAAGACATCAGTTCACTACAGGATGGTACGAACTATTATACCTTGTCTTTTTATTCCTTTGCTGAATTTCCAATATAGGGAAGATATTTATGCACATCCTTGTTTTCAGGCCTTCCTAAAACAGTTCACTGATGATTACCTCTAAAACCACATGTATGATAAGGAGGCGAGGAAGGTATTCATACAACACCAATGGTTCAATATTGAAGTGTTCCTCAAGAGGATGAAGGATGGACGGTCAATCATCCACACGCACTGGCCTAAAGTTGCAAAGACCTTCAACATCAATAAATGCTCAATATTTGCCTTCCGCTTCAGCAATTTTCCCGATGAGATGTATCTGTCTATGTACCGTCTATGATTGTCGGCGTCCTAGACTTGGGGGTATCCAGTCCTACCTGCCTACGACCCACCATGTGGCTCCATCAACGGCCTGGTACGACCCAGCTTTAACCACAACGTAGCAAGACCCTCGCGAGGGGCCAAGCCTTGTGAGGCGGACAACACCGAGACCCCCAAAGGAGTTGTCCTCCTCAGGAGGGCTCCTGAGGGGCGGAGATATCTATGTAGCTACCTCATGAGGTTCAGCTAACGTGAGCCACGATGACCAAGGCCAGGCGGGAGCCAGGCGAGCGCAGAGCGCAGGTTTCCTCCTTGGTTCAAGGAAGGCAAGCCACAGACGCAGAGTCCCGAGGAATCAGCCAAAGGTTTCCATTCCGGTGCAACAGGACCAAGACCACCAGGACGGCAAGACGGAGGTCATCACCGAGCCCACCGCAGCATCACAGCCAGAGGCTTTTCGCAGGCGAAGACTACTTTTGTCAGGATAGACTATACCGCTCGTTCCCTTTCAAATCCCGCTGTTGTGGAATGCCTTCACTATCATATTTGGGAGGAGGACCAAGGCACTATATATAGGGCTTAGCCACCAGCATAGAGGAGGATCGATTCCTTCCAAACACACCAGGTCAAGAACACCTCACCTCCTGAGGCTTGTTCGTCCCTGTACTAGTTCATCCATAGCGCCTCGAGGCAATCCACCACACCACACTAGAGTAGGGTATTACACCACAACGGAGGCCCGAACTAATATAAATCTCTGTGTCTTTGTGTCTCTGTGAGCTCTTCGCGCTAGGCTAGGGAGGATCGCGAGTAGGCAGGTTGGGCAGGTTGAGATCTCCGCACGCACCCTAGTGTTCGAACCTCTCATGGGTTGGCGGATCCCGGAATCCGACATTTGGCGCAACAGGTAGGGGTGCGTCGGATCTCATCTTCTAGCGACCAGTCCTCCTCCGCTCCATGGACGCCATGGCCGATGCCCCAAGAGCCCACGTCGAGCACTAGGTCGTCCTGACCACCTCGGCAGCACCCACCGGTGAAGAAGACCTCCACTCCGCCCTGCTCACGGCCCGCATTCCGCCGGGGGCAACCGGCCGCGGGGGGCGCGTGGTGCAGACTTCTCCTCTGGCACCACGCCGCGGCCACGCAGCTGCGTGATCCTCAAACTATGCTACAGAAACTGCTCCACACTCACGGAGGGAACAAGCGAACATGCGGCCGGCAGTCATCGTGGCTCGTGAGCTTTTGCACTGCAGGCTGCTTGAGAGCGGTCGCGCCGCATTGCTGTAGCGGGTCGCCGAGCTGGTAGATGCGGCATGCAGGGGGCGGCCCCATTCTGCATGCTCCCCAGGTCGCAGGCGATGGTGGGGGCACGCGCTCATCCCCGACATGGCCACGCGCCCTCTCCCAGGGGCCATGGAGAGCCTCTCGATTCTAGCCAGCCTCGTGGAGCAGCCGGCGCCGCCCCGAACGTGCCCACTCAGCACGGGGCTGCTCCGGACGACATCACCAGGGGCCGTGTAGGAGCACCGGTCTCTGGCCAGCAGGACCAAAGGATGACAGAAGGAGGCGAGAGCGTTAGGCGGCCCAGTGTTAGCCTATGTTCCCGTCGCGATGGATCCAAGGGACATGCTAGGAGAGGACCCCAGCCGATCCCCCACGCCAGGCTGGGCACTAGACATACAAGAGGCCGAGCTCTCCTTCGAACCACCTCCAAGCCCTGCCAACGTCCCCAACGGCGGCAGCCTCTGGGTACAGTTAGCGCGCCAGGGGCACGCTTACACTAACCATGGATCGTAGGTAAACCAAGACGCGGCGACCACTAGGTCCCTCAGTGCAACGGGCTCCCCTCAGGAGCGCAAAGGACGTTGGGAGCAGCCGCGGGGGGAGCCCAGTGGCAGGGCCCTCCTTGCACTACAGGGAGTAGGATCTAGCCTGGAGGTAGGTTCCCTACCGGGGAAGGCTCCGGCGAGCCCTTCCCCTCGGCAGGGGGCCTACAGTTGCCGAGGACACTGTCAGTGTCCCCTTGGCCCTCGGTCTTGTCCTGGTTTCTGGTCTCCCCAACGGTGGTCAGGGGCGGCTCAACGCGGGGTCCTCATCGGGCGACATGAAGCAAGGCTCCGGCCTGTGAAGGTCTCCGCTCGTGACAGTCTCCTGAGTGCCGCCCTGGGACTTCACGGGGGCTCCCACCCACGTCCTACTGGAAGCATCATGCTCCGCACTGGTCGTCGACACTGTCCCCAATGACTATGTCTAGCCAGTGGAAGCACTTAGCTCCGTGCTGGTGAGAAGACCGAAGACTGAAGACTGAAGACCTGTTAGGCGCCGGACGTGGCCGCCTACCTTTTGCCTCTCTTTTTTGTACTCGATTGCCGACTTTTTGAAGCTGTGTGTTTTCTGTGCGTTTATAAAACGGGGGGGGGGGGAGATTTCTTTTTCTCATGTCTCTCACTTGCCTTCAGTTCTTGCATTCTTTTTGTGGATCTCGTGACTGCTACCCTGTCCTCTAGGACCTCGCGAGCGGGGGCTAGGTACGGAGTATGTGCTGGCGTTGATCGCTCCCCTTGGGGGCTCGGAAGTGCGGCCGCCCCACGCACCCACCTTGCCGCAATCTGGCAGTTGGCTCCTCACAAGGCACTCTACGGTAGGCCAGCAGGCCCCTCAAGAGGCGCAGGGCCTCGCGAGCCAGCTGCAGGCTCGCCTCGGGAGAAGGGGCGCTGCCGCGGCATCAGCCTCACTCAAGACCCATGAAACCTAAGATAATTCAAAAACAACTATCTCATTCATCGGCCCGCAACCCTGCTAGGCCCTCCTCCGGGCACTACTTCAAAAGCATTCAGCAATCTCATATACCATAAGGGGCCCCCTTTCCAAATGCTCTCACAAGGACATGTTCGAGTTTTCTTTGTACAGGTCAAAGCAAAAGAAATACAGATCTAACCGGATGCACCCTCCTCGTCACTCCCATCCATGCTGCTTGTGCTGAAGCTGCCACCCTCCTTGTCGTCTCCACCCGCGCCAGCTCCTTTGGCTGCAAGCACGGCCATGTCATCCTCAGGAGTCACCTCCTTCACCGTCCACCCACTTGGCAAGCTTGTCTTGGATGGCCGCATGCACGGGGGCTAGCACGGTGCTGAAGTCGAAGTGGGAGTCAAGGTTCAGGAGGTTGCTGAAGATGCGTGAGAGCACGTGCCCAAGGAGGCCACGGCTCCTCTCCTCAACGATTTGGCGGGCTTTTGCAGCCTGATCCTCCAAGCGGGTCACGACATCGGTGAAAAAGCGGAGATGACTGGCATAATTGCTCTCGTGTGGGTGGGGAGCGCTCTCGTCACAAATGGCACCCAAGGCATTGTTTGCTCTGATATGCAGACCCTGGAGCATGGGGCCATGTTCGCGCTCCAGCGTCTGGCGGCGGCACTTCTTACTCGAAGCCTCTCCAGGAGGAAGGTGGCGTCCTCGGCTTGCTTCCGGAGAGAGGACATCTCGGCGCGAGCAGAATCCAGTCCTGATTCAGCAGAAGCTAGGGCCTCCCTGGCAGCGCCCTCGTGCCGCTTCATAGCCTGCAGCTCGGTCCTCAGGACAGAGGTCTGGCCCTCAAACTCAGCCTTGAGCAACTCCAAGTCCAGGCAGTGCCACTACTAGGGAAAACCTTATACACAACATCTTAGTAGTAGCGCTGGACAAAACAGGGCGCTACAGCTACTTAGTAGTAGCGATTTTAAATAAACCGCGCTACTGCTACTACTTTAGCAGTAGCGCGTTCTGCCAAAGAACGCTGTTGCTCTACTTGGACTGGGCGCAGTTGGCTAGAGACACATAGCAGTAGCGCGTATGCCCTGCCAGCGTTACTGCTACCTCTCTTAGTAGTAGCGCTTTTCTTTGAAACGTGCTACTACTTACTTACCTTATCCACGCGGTGCAATTCCCTCTCACTCACTCTCTCCCTCTCACTCGCTCTCGCCCGGCCACGCCGAACCCGTCGTCCGCCGCCGCCACGCTGTTCCTCGTTGAGGTACTCCCTCCTCCCCCCTCCTCCTTCGTCTGCCCTCCTCCCACCACCCCTCCCTCCTCTTTCTCCGATCGCCCCCTCCCTCCTCCTCCTCCGACCGCCCCCTCCCCCTCCACCGCCGCCCCTCCCTCCTCCTCCTCCGGCTGCCCCCTCCCCCTCCACCCCCCGCCCCCTCCCTCCTCCTCCTCCTCCGGTCGCCCCCACCCCCTCCTCCCCCCGGCCCCTCCCTCGTCCGACCCCACCGGCCTCCTCCCCCTCCTCCTCTCTCCATCTTCCTCCTCCCTCCATCTTTTTTTCTGTTTTTTACTATTGTATAATGTAGTTTTTTTAATGTTTTTAGTAAGTATTTAAAATGGTTAGTTAGTAAATTAATAAACTAGTTGAACTAGTTTGGTTTTAGTAAGAACTAGTTGAATTAATGCAACTAATGTATTTTTAGTAAGAAAATTAATATAACTAGTTGAACTAGTTTATTTTTAGAAAGACTAGTTTATTTCTATTTATAGTAAGTTTATTTTTAGTCAGAACTAGTCGAATTAATAGAACTAGTTGAACATGTCACATTTGTTGTTATTTTTTTAGTTTAAGCAATTAGTGATGTTATATGTATGATACTATTTGGGATGTATTAGTGATAACTTATAGGGTTTTTGTTTTTGCAGAAATCAAGGAGCCCCTCCATCATCCCCGCCGTTGTCCCTGTCACCGACATCCTCCGACCTCGAGGTGAGACCAGCCAAATATCCATGTCAATATTAGTCCTATAAGATATGATGTAGATAAAAACATGTATATCTTGTGTTGCTCAAATAGGCCTATGTAGATAAAAACATGTATATCCGAGTGGCCTATGTTTTGCCAAGTGTTGATTAATTTCTGTTCTGGCAAATTTCAGGTGCTCAATATGTCTTGTTTTAGCAAAGGTCATGCCGGAATTTTCCGTGAATTTTGGCATGACTTGTGCTAGAATATGTAGGAAATATCGAGTGGCCTCGATTTTCTAGAAAGATAATTAAACAGTATTTCGGGTTGACTTTAAGACCATCGAGGCCGAAGAATCCTGACTGTTGTCGTGGGGGTGGTTTTTCCTTCTTCTCCGGGTTCTAGACCTTTGTTATGCACTAGGGGAAGGAGGAGTAACGACCATCACTGACGGTCGCAAATGTCAGAGAGGAATCAGTGAGGGAGAGTATCCACCATATATGAGAGGACGAAGAATCCCGACTGTTGTCATGGGGGTAGCTTCTCCTTCGTTCCCATGTGCTAGAAAAATTGGTGTAATGCACTCGGGAATGAAAGGAGGAGCTACCATCACCGACGGTCGAATATATACACCACGTGAGCTGAGAGTTTTCAAGGAAACACTCGACAGACCCATAGTCAACCCGTGATGAATAATAATGAACTAATTTAGTTTTTGTAGTACATATATTTAAATGTGCAAGTTTAATCTTTGAATTATGAACATAGCAAATGTCGCCGGACGAAGAAGGTCCCGGGGAGTGCTCCTGGTTCGGCGAGAACCGGGGTTTCTGCGATAGGCCTCACCTGGATGAAAATCGGTGCTTCAGCATTAAGCTCGAGGAGGCCTTTGATTGTGAAATGGTACGCTACGATGCTAAGTGTTTTTTTCGTAATTAAGCTCGACTTCTACTACTTCAACGTGTAATTTTCGTATTTTACAATTCGACTAACTTATCCCATGCCATGCAAGATGCTATGTCTTGGAGAGGATGGGTGTCGGTGTGAAAACCGGCGGATCTCGAGTAGGGGGTCCCGAACTATGCGTCTAGGCGGATGGTAACAGGAGACAAGGGACACGATGTTTTTACCCAGGTTCGGGCACTCTCAATGGAGGTAAAACCCTACTCCTGCTTGATTGATATTGATGATATGGTGTGGGCCGTAGAGCCGTCCAGCGTCCTGGGTGAGCTCCCGGATGGCGCCTTGGGTGGCCTCTGGCTCCAGGCGGATGGCTGCTGCACTCGGGCTTCGTGGGCTTGGCTGGAGGTCTCAGCTGTAGGGAACCTGGCCCTGACCCGCAGCTGGCAGACGTTTGCTCACGCGCGTGGTCTCCGCCGCCGGTGCTCTCTGCACTTCAAGTTCGACGGCGACGCCACCCTCTACGTGGGGGTGTTCGGGGAAGATGGTCGCCGTGCGGGGTGCTGCCCTGAAGACGATGACCGCGGCCGGGGGCTTAGCCCCGGCGAGGATGGAGAGGGCAGCGCGCGGGCGGTTCGCGACGCCCGCGACTCCTCAAGCTTTACCAGCTCTTCCTCGGGTAGTGACTCTTCTGGCAACGGCCGCGGCCAGCCTCCACGCCGTCGCGCCTGCTTGGAGGGCGGCAGCGGGTCCGCTCGCCATCGCGCCCCGGTGAAGCGCGAGAGGGAGTCCGCCTGAGCTCCGGAGGTGGCTCGAATCTTCCAGGAGGGACGGCGCGGGGCGTGCTGCACCTGCTTTCGTTCTTTCCTTTCTTTTCTCCTGCGCAAAAAAGACAGCAATGTGTGGCCCCGTGGGGGCGCGTTTGGGTTAATGTCGCCAATCATTGTACTGTTTTTGTTATCCCGGTATTGTTCCTTTCTGTTGTATGCCCATTCGCAAGTAATCCCTAGCCTCAGCCGCAGGGGCGACCGACCCAGGCCCTGTATTCGCGTCGTGGTGCCCGTGAGGCATGGTTCGGAGGGGTGCTCCGGTAGTGGACCCGGGCCGTGAAACTTGAGCGATAGAAGCAGGAACGCTCGCGAGGACTCCCGGGGCTTCCGCCTCGCGAGCCCCCGTGCAAGAGAAATCGCGGCCGGAGAGCGAAAAAAGTCGAAGAACCACAGGTCAAAAGGCGGCGACAATTTCGATAAAAACTCCAAATGAGAATGAACTAGCCAACTGCAGAAAGCAACTGAAAAAGCGGCATCCGGCACCTAGTCTAGTCTTCGACGTCTTCTCACCAGCGTGGAGCTAAGTTCTGCCACTAGGCGTGGGAGGGAGCCCCAGGGCCTGAGGCCGGCACCCCTGAGACTCTGGGGCGTGTACAACCCCAACTCATTATTACGTGAGAGTGTCACGGGCGGCGAGCTTCACAGGCGTTGGCCTTCTTCACAGGCTCCCGGCCTTTCTTCAGGGAAGCAAGCTTCAGGGGCGTTGGCCCTCTTCACAGGCTCCGGGCCCTTTCCAAAACGCGACAGCTTCACAGGCATTCGCCTTCTTCACAGGCTCTGGGCCTTCTCCAAAAAGATGAGCTTCACAGGCACTTCACAGGCTCTGGGCCTTTTCCAAAAAGATGAGCTTCACAGGCATTCGCCTTCTTCACAGGCTCTGGGCCTTTTCCAAAAAGATGAGCTTCACAGGCATTCACCTTCTTCATAGGCTCTGGGCCTTTTCCAAAAAGATGAGCTTCACAGGCATTCGCCTTCTTCACAGGCTCTGGGCCTTTTCCAAAAAGATGAGCTTCACAGGCATTCGCCTTCTTCACAGGCTCTGGGCCTTTTCAGGGGTAAAACCTCCGGAGGTGCTGGATGTTCCACGCGTTCTGTACTGGTACTCCCTCCTGAGTCTCCATGTGCACAGAGCCGGGCCTGGAAACATGAACAACCTTGAATGTGCCCTCCCACATAGGAGAGAGCTTATGCAGTCCCTCCCTGCAGAGGACCCGCCGGAGCATGAGTTCCCCTACCTCGAGAGTTCTGTGGTGGATGTTGCGGCAGTGGTATCGCCGGAGTGCCTGCTGGTACCTCGCCGCTTGCAGTGCAGCTTCTTGACAATGCTCCTCCCCCAGCACGAGGTCTGTCTCCCACGTGGCGTCCTGCAACGTCTCATCGAACGCCAGGACCCGCGCGGATTAACGCCTGACCTCGTGAGGGAGGACCGCTTCGGCTCCGTAGACTAGGAAAAGGGGGGTCTCTCCAGTCGGCTTGGTCGCGGTTGTGCAGATGGATCACAACACGGACTGAAGCTCATCATACCAGCCTCTGCCGCAGACCTCCAGTTTCTTCTTGAATGTCCTGGCCTTGAGGCCCCTCAGGACTTCTGTGTTGGCCCGCTCGGCCTGGCTGTTGCTCCGGGGGTGCGCCACCGAAGCGAAGCATATCTGCGTCCCAAGGTTAGCACAATATGTTTTGAAAAGGTTACTGGTGAACTGCGAACCGTTGTCAGTGATGATGCGGTTCAGCACTCCGAACCGGCTCACGATGCCCTTGATGAACTTGACCGCGGAACCAGCAGGGATGATGCGGACGGCCTCGACTTCGGCCCACTTGTTGAACTTGTCTATGGCGACATAGAGGTAGCGATAGCCCCCCGGCGCCCAAGAAAAAGGGCCCAGGATATCCAGCCCCTAGACCGCGAATGGCCTTGTGAGGGGTATGGTTTGCAGACCTCCTGCCGGCTGATGGATCTGCTTGGCATGGAATTGGCAGGCTTCGCAAGCCTTCACAAGTTCAACGGCGTCATTGAGCGTAGTGGGCCAATAGAGACCACTGCGGAACGCCTTGCCAACGAGGGTCTGTGACGACGAATGATGCCCACAGTCTCCACCGTGTATATCTGCCAGCACTTCCTTCCCTTGTTCCCTGGTGATGCAGCGCAGGGACATCATTTGGTCGTTTCCGATAGAGCTCTCCATCCATGATGCAGTACGCTGTGGCTTGCCGTGCCACACGCTCTGCCTCCTCCTCCTTCTTCGGCAAGGTCCCTTGCGTTAAGTAGCTCCTGAGCTCTGTGATCCAGCACCCATCCTGAGGCTCCATCATCAGGAGAAGGCGTGCTCCTGAGGCCGGGCCATAGGCTGGGGCTCCCGAGGCGGTTGGCTGAGGAAGCTCCACCCGAGGCTGTGCTGTGCTCGACAATGGTGGTAGGGCCGAAGTCTTGAAGAGCCGTTCCTCAAAGACGCCCGGCTCCTGGGGAAACCACCTGGAGGCTCGTTTTGCGATGTCGTCGGCCTCTTGATTAGTGTCGCGGGGCACGTGCTACAGCTCCAACCCCCAGAATTGCTTCTCCATCCTGCGGACTTCCGCAAGGTAGGCCTCCATGTGCTCATCTCTTGGCTCGTATACCTTGTTGGAGAAATTGACAAGGAGCTGCGAATCGCCCTTGATAGTATGACGCTTCACTCCTAGGGCAGCAGCGGCCTTCAGGCCCGCTATCAGACCCTCGTACTCTGCTATATTGTTGGAGACCTTCTCGCCTTGCCGGAAACAGAGCTGCACGGTGTAGTAGAGCTTGTCCTGAGCCGGGGATATGAGCACCGCCCCAGCCCCAGCGCCCTGCCTGGAGAACGCTCTGTCGAAGTACATGACCCAACCTTCTAGCGCCTCGCTTCCTGGGGAGATGGATCGATCCTCATCGGCCCTGAGGCCCGGTGCCTCAGTCCATTCGGCCACAAAATCTGCCAACGCGGCCCCCTTGATGACTCTGGTTGTGCTGAATTCGAGCTGGAATGGTTGCAGTTCAATGTTCCACTCGGCGACCCTTTCGGCTGAGTTAGGGCTCCTGAGCACCCTTTCCAAGGGGTATGCCGAGACAACCTTGATTGGATGACCCTGGAAGTAGTGCCGCAGCTTGCGCGAAGCCACCAGCAGCGCGAGGAGGAGCTTCTGCGGCATGGGGTACCGTGCCCTCGCATCCCGTAACACCGTGCTGACGAAGTACACCGGGTGCTCGACGAGGCTTGGGGCGTCGGTGCTGGTGGCGTCCTCCGAAAGCCGTGGTGCCTCCAGAGGTGGTGGAGCCTCCAGAAGCTGGTTGCATGGAGGGAGGGCCTCTCCCGCCCCTGGTGCGCTCCGCTGCGGCGGCTGATCCTCCTCCGTCATGGTGGTGACTTCCGCAAGTCCCTTTTGATCCAGCTTTGCCTTGGCTCGGGTGGTCGCCGTGGTCTTGGTCCGACGCTCCTCTCTAACTGTCACTAGGGCTGCGCTAGCAGAGTAGGGAGTGGCGGCGAGGTAGAGTACCAAGGGCTCTTGAGGGCGCGGGGCCACCATCACTGGAGGGCTGGTTAGGTATCTCTTGAGATCTTGGAACGCCTTGTCGGCCTCTTCAGTCCATTCAAATGCCCCTTTTTCTTCATCAGCTGGAAGAAAGGCAGCGCCCGCTCCCCCAATCGGGAGATGAAGCGCCCCAGCACCGTCATGCGCCCCGTGAGCTTCTGCATTTCCCTGAGGGTCTTTGGTGGGCTCATGTCCTCAACTGCCTTGACCTTTTCTGGGTTGGCCTCGATGCCACGGTGGGATACGAGGAAACCCAAGAGCTTGCCCGAAGGGACTCCAAACACACACTTCTCCGAGTTGAGTCGCAGGCTCACTACGTTGGGGCTCGCGAAGGTTTCCTCCAGGTCTTGTATCAGGGTCTTGGCCTCGCGAGACTTCACTACGATGTCGTCGACGTAAGCCTCCACATTCTTCCCAAGCTGCGGGCCCAAGGTGATGTGCATGAGCTGCTGGAAGGTTGCCCCCGCGTTGCGCAGTCCGAATGGCTTGCATGTATAGTAGTACACCCCACACGGGGTTAGGAAGGCCGTCTTCTCCATGTCTTCCACCGCCATCTTGATCTGGTGATACCCGGAGAAGGCATCCAAGAAGCATAACAGGTCACACTCGGCGGTGGAATCGACGATCTGGTCGATGCGAGGGAGCAGGAACGGATCTTGCGGGCATGCTTTGTTGAGGTTGGTGAAGTCGACACACATGCATTCCTTTCCTCCCTTCTTTGGCACAACCACGGGGTTGGCCAACCAATCCGGGTATTGGACCTCGCAAATAACCCCTGCGGCTTCTAGCTTGTGGGTCTCTTGGACGATGAAGGCCTGCTTTTCAGTGGACTGCCTCCTCGCCTTCTGCTTCACGGGACACACGTTGGGACACACGTTGAGGTGGTGCTCGATTACGCCCCGTGGGATCCCTGCCAGCTGATCGGGCTCCCAGGCGAACACCTTCGTGTTTGCACGCAGGAACTTGACCAGGGCTTCCTCCTGCTCGGGCTCGAGGTTGGCGCCTATGGTGAATGTGGCGTTAGTGGACCCGTCCTCGTCGACAGGTATCTGCTTGGTCTTCGCCTTGTCTTGGGTGAACAACTTCTTCTTCTTGGTCGATGCAGCCCCCTTGGGCTTGGGGGTTTCGGTGTCGGCGGGCCGTGCCGCCGCCGCCGTCTTGAGGGCGAGCTTGAGTACTCGTAGTGCACCTTTGGTGTCCCCGGGCACGGTGAGGACGCCTGTCACGCCCAAGATGCGACCCTATCCTAAAGGAACTCGAAGGTCCCACCAAGGATAGAAACGCATCTTGAAGACGCTTTTGCAAGGTGGATATCATTACATCAACATTACATAATAGATAGGGATACATACAAAAAGGAATACCATGCCACACAAATACAACATCATATTACATAAGAGCACCATCCGTCTACGGATGAAACACAAACAAAAACTCAAATGACATCCACCCTGCTAGCCCAGGCTGCCGACCTGGAACCTATCCCCTGATCGAAGAAGAAGCAAAAGCAGAACTCCAAAACAAGAAAACATCGCTCTCCGTCATGATCATTGCATAACCTGTACCTGCAACTGTTGTTGTAGTAATCTGTGAGCCACGAGGACTCAGCAATCCCATTACCATGGGTATCAAGACTAGCAAAGCTTAATGGGAAAGGAAGGGGTAAAGTGGTGAGGTTGCAGCAGCGACTAAGCAAGTATGGTGGCTAACATACGCAAATAAGAGCGAGAAGAGAAGCAAAGGAACGGTCGTGAAGCTAGCAATGATCAAGAGGTGATCCTGAACTCCTACTTATGTCAAACATAACCCAAAGCCGTGTTCACTTCCCGGACTCCGCCGAAAAGAGACCATCACGGCTACACACGTGGTTGATGCGTCTTAATTCGGATCTGGTATCAAGTTATCTACAACCAGACATTAACAAATTCCCATCTGCCACATAACCGCGGGCACGGCTCTCGAAAGTTTATACCCTGCAGGGGTGTCCCAACTTAGCCCATGATAAGCTCTCGCGATCAACGAAGGATATACCTTCTCCCAGGAAGACCCGATCAGTCTCGGAATCCCGTTTTACAAGACATTTCGACAATGGTAAAACAAGACCAGCAAAGCCGCCCGATGCGCTGACAAACCCCGATAGGAGCTGCACATATCTCGTTCTCAGGCACACCGGATTGTCCAAACTTCCGATAGGCCATCCTAGAGTTGCCCCTGGTGGCCACCAGCGGCTGACAGGTTGGACCAACACTCACAACGAGCACTGGCCCGGGGGGGGGGGGGTAAATAAAGATGACCCTCGGGCTCCGGAAACCCAAGGGAAAAAGGGCTAGCTGAGGCAAATGGTAAAACCAAGGTTGGGCCTTGCTGGAGGAGTTTTATTCAAAGCGAACTGTCAAGGGGGTCCCATAAATCACCCAGCCGCATTAGTAACGCAAAATCTGGGAACATAACACCGGTATGACGGAAACTAGGGCGGCAAGAGTGGAACAAAACACCAGGCATAAGGCCGAGCCTTCCACCCTTTACCAAGTATATAGATGCATTAATTAAATAAGAGATATTGTGATATCCCAACATAATCCTGTCCATCATGGAGCAATCTTCAACTTCACCTGCAACTAACAACGCTATAAGAGGGGCTGAGCAAAGCGGTAACATAGCCAAACAACGGTTTGCTAGGAAGGGTGAAAAGGTTAGAGGCTGACATGGCAATTTGGGAGGCTTGAAGGGCAAATGATAGGTAGCGCAACAAAGCAATAGAACGAAGCAACTAGCATAGCAATGATAGTAGTGGTATCCAGGGTAGCGGTCATCTTGCCTGAAATCCCGCTAGGAAGAAGAACGAGTCCATGAAGAAGACGAACGGGAGCAGTCGAACGAATCCTCACAATCGCAACATTACCGGAACTAAGAAGCAACACCGGAAAGAAACAAACAACATGGTAAATGCACAAGCATAAACATGGCATGATGCACAAACAAGTATGATGCATGTCCGGTTTAAAGAGGCATGGCATGGCAATATGCACAAACAATACTACAAATTAAGTGGAACTCAATATGCAACGAGTTGCATATTGACGAAACACCACATTGACATATTTATTTTAATCTCGTTTAAGCTACCAAACAATATTAAATGTTGTTAAACATGGCAAGGGGTGAAGCATATGGAAACTAACTATTTAGGCAAGTTTAAATGAGGCCGGAACAACAAACAACAATTCCGGAAAATCCTCATGTACAATTTATGAATTTGGTACTGTTCTGCCCTAAAACATATTTTATTGTTGTTAAACAGGAAAATAAATTGCACCACGTTAATCTATGAATTTTTCCACCCCATTTACATATAAAGTTTATTTAAAATGGAGCTACGGTTATTTAGTTATGAAATAAACCATTTTAGCATGGCATTTGAGCAAATTTAAACAAACATCATTTTATACATTTTTAACATGGATGAAAGTGGCATATTATTAATCTACACAAAATTCTAAGCATTTTACATGTTTAAGCATCCGTTATACGAGCTATGGCAATACTCCCGAACTCCCCAGTACTGGGTGGCGTCGAGGTTATCTCACCAACAACTGCATAAAAGAGATTTTCGATGTCGGCAAAACTCAGGTATTCCAGAACTGCAACAATAAAATTGTGACGATAACACCTCGGAGCTCAACTCCCCAGGACACTGCCACAACCCCTAAATGTCAGGAGGCACCAAGAACAATGTTCTCCTCACAAAACTATCAGAACGATTCCAAGATACCCGCGTGATCCTAAAATTTTTTTTAGTGAAATTTGAGGAGAGGAAAGACAAAACATCTACGTCAGGGGTCCTCACCAGAGCGATGAAGGGGGATGAGGAGTAAAAACAATCCTACTCTCCGATATATATATATATAATCCTAAGACTCAAAATGGTTTTCTTCTAGACTCAACAACGGCCAACAATCAAGGGGGCTCCTATGGTCGGTCGAGGCTCTGATACCAACTTGTCATGCTCAATATGCTGTTCTATCCTTGGTGGGACCTTTGAATCTCTTTAGGATAGTATCGCATATTGGGCGTGACAACACCGTTGCTCCCGGGCATCTTCATGAGGTTGTACCCCGGGTGAGTCGCGGCCATGAATTTGGCCAGTGCTGGATAGCCGAGGATGGCATTGTAGGGGAGGCCGATGGGGGCGATGTCGAAATCGACCAGCTCCGTGCGGAAATTGTTGTAGGTGCCAAAAGTTACCGGAAGTCGGATCTGCCCCAAGGAGCTGGACGACCCGCCTCCGACGCCCGAGAAAGGTCGGCTGGGTTGCAGCCGCTCCCGGGGTATGCAGAGGAGGTTGAAGGCTTCAATTGAGAGAACGTTGAGGCCCGCGCCACCGTCAATGAGGGTCTTGGTGACGGCCACCTGGCAGATGGTGGGTGTGCAGAGCATGGGGAGCGCACCCGAGCAGGCCAAGTTGGTGGGGTGGTCCTCAGAGTCGAAGGTCAGCCCGGCTGACGGCTCCGTCCGGCCCGAGGGAGCCCCCTGCCGCGTGGAGGCGGCGCCGACCCGGCGGACAAATGGCTTGACGTGGCGGCTGGAGGGCGGCGCCTGCGAGCCACCCAGGAGGGCCGCGACGACCGAAGGAGCCGGCGCGACAGGGTGGGTGAGGAAGAAGCTGCGCGGCTCCTCCCTAGAGGTCGCTGGGGAGTAGAGGGACGATGCCTGCTGCCCGTTCCCTGCCGGGACGATGGCGGTGTTGACGCCAGGCGACGGGGAACAACGAGAACGCCCGCCGATGGGAGCCGTCTGGACGACATGGGAAGCGAGGGCGGCTCGGCGCCCGGCGCGAGCCCGACGAGCGTCAGACATGGATGCGATGGTCGGAGAAGAGCGAGACGACGGAAGGCAAATTCCGGCGCACCCCTACCTGGCGCGCCAAATGTCGGATTTCGGGTTCCGGCAGACCCTTGGGGTTCGAACACTAGGGTGCGCGCGGAGATTCAACCCTCTACCGGCTCGCTCCTCGCCGAATTGCTAGGACCTAAACTACCAAACAGAACAGCACAAGAGACACAAGATTTATACTGGTTCAGGCCACCATTGTGGTGTAATACCCTACTCCAGTGTGTGGTCTGGTGGATTGCCTCTTGGGCTTGATGACGAACAGTACACGGTAGAACAGCCTCGCGAGGGTCTGTTCTTGGCTGGTGCGACGAACTGCTGGGAGGAGTTCAATCGCTCTCTCTACTAGTTTTATGGTGAGGGTTTCTCATCCCCTACCCTGGGCCTCTTCCCAAATATTGAGCGGGAAGGGCGCCAACAATTGGCCATTTTGAAGGGGAACAACGGGTACACTTATCCTGACTAAAGTTGGTCCTCGCCTGTCAAAGGCTCTGGTGGTGACACCGGCTTGGGCTCCACAATGACTTCCTTCCGGCCATTGGGCTGGTCTTGGTCTTGTTGCACTGAAATGGACGCCTTTGCTTGATGCTCTCGCCTGCGCTTGCTCCCTTTGCACCAAAGAGGAAAGGAGGACACTGCGCGGGCTGGCGCCCGACTGGCGCCCTTGGTCGTCATGGCTTGCGTCATGGGCACCTCGCGAGGTACCCCGCCTTGAACTCTCCGCCTCCTCATGAGCCAGCCTGACGAGGCCGTGCCTGAGGAAGCTCCTTGTCGTCCGCCCCACGAGGCTTGGCCCCTTGCGAGGGTCTTGAGCTTGTGTTGATGAAGATGGGCTATGCTGGGCCTCCTTTGAGCCACGCCGCAGGCCGTAGGTAGGAAAGTTTGGGGACCCCCGTTCCCAGAATGCCGACAGACTGTGTCTCCGGTTGGGGACGTCAAGACGACGCCCGCCCCCAAGCCGGCCAACATTTTAGAGCCATCGAAGTGCATGATCCAATTGGAGTATGCGCCGTACTCTTTAGGGAGTTCGGCTTCAGTCCATTCAGCGATGAAGTCAGCCAAAAATTGCGACTATATAGCTCGCCGTGGTTTGTAGGTTATGTCGAATGGTAAGAGCTCAATGGCCCATTTTGCAATCCTGCCTGTCGCGTCGCGGTTGTTTATAATGTCATTGAGAGGTACTTCAGAGGCCACTGTTATCAAACACTCTTGAAAGTAGTGTCGCAGCTTCCGGGATGCCATGAACACCGCGTATGCTATCTTTTGATAATGTCGATACCGGGACTTGCATGGAGTTAAGACAGTGGATACGTAGTACATTGGTTTTTGAAGAGGGAATTTGTGTCCTTTTGTTTCTTGTTCGACGACAAGCACCACGCTTACAACTTGATGTGTTGCCGCGATATATAATAACATTGGTTCGCCCAAGTTGGGCGCTGCCAGGACTGGATTTGTTGCCAATATGGCTTTTATTTCTTCGAGTCCGGCCATGGTAGCGTCCGTCCACTCGAAGTGTTCGGTGCGCCGGAGGAGGCGATAAAGGGGCAACGCCTTTTCTCCCAAGCGGGAGATGAAGCGGCTTAAAGCTGCCACACATCCAGTCAATTTTGTATTTGTTTGAGATCTTTTGGGATATCCAACTGTGACAGAGCTCGGATCTTGGCTGGGTTTGCTTCAATTCCTCTGCCGGATACAATGAATCCCAAGAGCTTTCCGGCTGGTACACCGAAAACGCATTTTTCCGGGTTGAGCTTAATATCATATGCTCGGAGGTTGTCGAATGTGAGCCTCAAATCGTCTACTAGAGTTTTGACGTGTTTGGTCTTGACGACCACATCGTCTATGTATGCCTCCACTGTTTTGCCGATCTGGGTTGCCAGACATGTCTGAATCATGCGCTAATATGTTGCGCCGGCATTCTTGAGCCCGAAGGGCATTGTGTTGAAGCAGAATGGTCATATGGAGTAATGAATGCCATTGCGGCTTGGTCTGTCTCTGCCATCTTGATTTGATGGTATCCGGAGTATGCGTCGAGGAAGCACAATGAATCATGCCCTGCGATAGCATCAATGATTTGATTGATGCGGGGAAGGGGGAAAGGATCCTTTGGGCAAGCCTTGTTAAGGTCATTAAAATCGACACACAGGCACCAGGATTTTTCCTTTTTTGGTACCATTACCAGGTTCGCTAGCCAGTCCGGATGTTTTATGTCTGATGAATCCGGCTTCCAATAGTTTGTCTAGCTCCTCCCCCATTGCTTGTCTTTTTGGTTTGGAAAATCGCCGAAGAGCCTGTTTGACTGGCTTGAATCCTTTTAGGATGTTTAGGCTGTGTTCTGCCAGCCTATGTGGGATTCCTAGCATATCTGAAGGGTGCCAGGCAAAGATATCCCAATTTTCCCGAAGGAATTCTCGTAGTGCGGTGTCTAAATCAGGGTTTAACTGTGCCCCGATGGAGGCCGTCTTTGTGGGTTCCGTTGGATGGACTTGGAATTTGACTATTTCGTCCGCTGGTTTAAAAGAGGTGGACTTGGATCTCTTATCGAGTATCACATCGTCCCTGTTCACCGTGGAGCGCAGCGCAGTGGGTTCCTCTGCCGCTAGGGCTTCGGATAGTGCCTCTAGGGCTACTGCGGCTGTCTTGTTTTCGGCGCGGAGCGCTGTGTCCGGATCACTGACAAGAGTGATGATTCCATTGGGCCCGGGCATTTTAAGCTTCATGTACCCATAATGGGCTATAGCTTGAAAAATTGTGAATGCCTCTCGCCGTAAGAGAGCGTGATATCCGCTGCTGAACGGGGCCACTTGGAACGTGACCTCCTCGGACCTGTAATTGTCCGGCGCGCCGAACACCACATCCAGTGTAATTTTTCCTGTACAGCATGCTTCCCGACTAGGGATTATTCCTCTGAAGGTTGTGCTGCTTCGCTCAATGCGGCTCCAGTCTATTTCCATTTTTCGAAGGGTTTCCTCATAGATGAGGTTTAATCCGCTGCCGCCATCCCTGAGTACATTGGTAAGATGAAAGCCGTCCACTATTAGACTGAGGACCAATGCGGCTGGTGCTCGGGCTGTTCGGAATTTTGGTTCGTCGTTGGCGTTGAAGGTGATAGCCGTGTCGCTCCATGGATTTGTTGTTGCTACTTGGTAGACTTCGGCGAGGCTGCGGATTGTTCGTTTCCGCATATTATTTGTTGCAAAAGTCTCGAAGACTGTTAATACCGTGCTGGTACTGTTGGGCTGGTTCTCCAAGGCTAGAAGCTCTTCGCCACTTTTGGCCACCTGCCATAGTATCCAACATGCTCGAAGGCTATGTGTTGGAGTAGCACCCTCTGTACTATGGATTTTACAGGGTCCGCTGAGCCATCCCTCTAGTACGGTTCCGTTCCCTTTAGGGGGTTTTTGCTTTTTGTTTTTTGTCCGAGGTGCCTGAGCACGATGCACCCTTTTATTTTGGAATAGGGTTGTGTTCGGGGCCGGATCGTCCCAAAACTTAGTTTCGGTTTTCCAGGAACTCTCCATCGCACAGTACTTTTTTACTATGGACGCCAGGTCAGCGAAGCATGTGATTTCGCGATGACTTATGGCGTTCATGATTCCCTTGTCCGTGCAATTGTTGCAGAAAATTGAGATTGCGCTTTCCTCACGGCAGTCCTTTATCCTGTCCATAACCAGGAGGAATCTGGCCCAGTAATGATGTACTGTTTCCGTGGGCTCTTGCCGGATTTGAGATAGATCTCTTATGTTTGGGTGGGCGGGTGGAATTAAGTCCGGAACTCTGCCCGGCTTGAGGCTCAAGGGCCGAAAAGTTTCCGAATTTGGAAGCTTGGATTGCTGGATGTCGTCCAATGAATCTGGTCTGCTGCCTGACTTTAGGTTCAGTACTTGATTCACGTCCGTCCCTCCGCGTGAATCCGGCATGGAGGGATCAGGAGTCCGGACATAACTGGTCTTTAATATAGAAGAAGAGTCGCCGCAATGTTCCTCTACCACCGCCACATGGTGGGTAACCTGGGGAGAGTTAATCTCTCTCAGATCGGTTTTAAGCCCAATCTGATCATAGTCTGTAGCGACTCCCAGGGCGGTGATGCGATCCAAGAGCTCATTTACGGAAGAGAGCTCCATCGGATCCAGCTACTCGGTGAATTCCAAGTTGACGTGAAGATCGCTTTTGATGACCCGAGAGGTCATCGTCGAAGCGACGGCCGAACAGGCGGTCATAAGAAAACCACCTAGCCGGATGGTTTGGCCGGCGGCCAAGGCTCCTTTGGCAATGGAACCGTCTTTAAAGACGGGAAGAGGCATCCTTCCTGATTATGACGGCACAGAGGAACTCTCAATCAAAGCACCAATGTCGGTGTCAAAACCAGTGGATCTCGGGTAGGGGGTCCCGAACTATGCGTCTAGGCGGATGGTAATAGGAGACAAGGGACACGATGTTTTTACCCAGGTTCGGGCCCTCTCGATGGAGGTAAAACCCTACTCCTGCTTGATTGATATTGATGATATGGGTAGTACAAGAGTGGATCTACCACGAGATCAAGGAGGCTAAACCCTAGAAGCTAGCCTATGGTATGATCGTTGTTGTGTCCTACGGACTAAAACCCTCCGGTTAATATAGATACTGGAGGGGGCTAGGGTTACACAAAGTCGGTTACAATGGTAGGAGATCTACATATCCGCATCGCCAAGCTTGCCTTCCACGCCAAGGCAAGTCCCATCCGGATACGGGACGAAGTCTTCAATCTTGTATCTTCACAGTCTTGGAGTCCGGCCGATGATGATAGTTTGGCTATCCGGACACCCCCTAGTCCAGGACTCCCTCAACGGGTTTTGAAGATCGTGAGAAGAATGAAACAAACAAAATTACCCTAAGGACCCATCATGGTATGGATTTTGAGGTAAATCTATACGATCTATGAGAGCGTATCCCATTTTGGTTGCCCGGGTTGGGAAGCACTTGGCAAGATCTATGATTTTCAAGAGGGTATGTTTGTCACCATGGATCTTGGTGATCCTTAAATCGACAAAGAAAATTTGGACATGTTGATACGCTTCCAATTCTTCCGCTATGTGACTTCCTCAAACATAGTTATTAAGTTATATATATTGTTTATTTCAAAATAGTTGACAGCTTATTTCCATTGATAGCTTATTTTCATGCTTCAAAGAGTGTGCGGAAGATGGTTGACATAAACAACTACACCGATGGCTCTGAGTTAACTTATCAAGAGAAAAATCATCTGGTCTCATATTGTACTGACATTGAGAATTACAATGCCTTTTATTAAACTCCTCAAAATTATGGTGAATACGTCCCACTAGTGCACGTGTTGAACAACGATAAATTCCATGGAGATTTCTTGGTAATATTTTATACTATTACGACATCCATGCATCTTTTGCATATTTCTAAAACTGAACTACATTGCTAACCACGAAGTTATTACTATGTTTTTCAATATAAAATCCCGATGCATTGTGTGCCTCATTTGATGTATTTGTCTACGCCCTGATGAGCTGCAACTCTTTCAAGGCGGCTGCAAATCTTGAATGTCATATGAAATGGGCTGTAAATATAAAAAATAGACGACAAATTGGCAATTACTTTCAAATTTCTGAAAAAAAATTCACATTTCAGATTCCAGTTTCACTTGGGCTTTAACCTAATTTCAATATATCTTCAAAGTACTTTAAATCTGGATCGACATTTCAGTATTAAAAATAGTTTGGACCCCACCGAAATATGCGAAATTTTGTTTCAATTTTTAACCCTGGCCCTGGCCAACAAAAAAATAGACTACAATAAATTGCATGAGAAGTTGCAATGAGCTGTAAGTTGTTAAAAAAATAGGGAATGGTCTGACCTGTGGGCCTATTAAGTTGACACGTATGCAAGATTTTTTTTAATTATTATATACGTCAACAAACGATTCTAGCAGACATGACTGTTGGATGTGAATCCAACGATCGTCGTGCTTCTTCAATCTCTGATCTTCTTGCTCTAGCCGCCAAATCTAGCGCCGGCGGGACCGCCTGCTCCCGCTTCCCGTGGCCGGCTGTGCTGCCGCGCAGGCCTCACCACCCCTACTACTCCCACTGTTGGCCAGGCCATCCTTCTACTCACCCACATCCCTCCACTGATGTGGCATCGCCGCCTCCAGGTCATTCCCTTCCGGGGTCTCGCCGTCGTCCATCGCGCTGGTGTTCTTGACACGGCGTGGTCAACGTTGTCAAGAAACGACAACATCGGAATAGGGATGTACATGGAAAGGCTGACAGTTGGTACCCACATGCTCCATGGCCACACGCAAGCAAGTACCTCCTTATTACGCCAAAAAAATGAATCCTCCCAATGACAGCTGGGAACCACCAGCTATATCTTGGCATGAAAGGAAGTACCTCCTTATTAAGCAGAAAATAATTAGTGCTCGCCATGACAGCTGGGGCCCACCAGATTTGGAGGCCGCCTTGTGGCCCTACTAAGTTGGCGCTTACGTAGGGCTTTGTCAACTTAGTCAACAAATGATTATATCACAAGTGACCGTTGGATTGTTAACATCCAACAGACGTCCTGCTTCTTCAACCTCTGATTTTCTTACTCCAGCCGTCCAAACCACCGTGTGCTCCTACCTCCCATGGCCGGCTATGCTGCCGCGCAGGCCTCACCGACCCCTACTACTCCCACCGTTGCTCACATGTCTCCGTGTGTTGTTGTAGGTGAGGCATCGGTAGGCCATCGACAACTCCCCTTCATTGACTGAATCTTCATGCCAATCATGGCGTGACAATTCTGGTGGTACGTCGGGACGCAATCGGCCTTTCGAATGGTTGAGGGGTTGATGTTGCCCCCCATGCTTCATTGTTGTTGGAGACGGGGCCATGAAGACACATCGACACCACCTTCATGAGCGCAGGTGTTGCCTTATGGCGCTCATCGTGCATGTCAGTGTAGATCATTGGTTGTCGGGGTGTTGTCGGTGTTGTGAGGGACACATGGGTATTGCTACCCCCAATCACCCATGATATAGTTTGTTGAAGTAGTTTGTCGTCAGAATGTCGTCGACAATAACAGGAAATACCTCTCCATGGATCCAAACATGTTCAAAAAGCACAACTAGAAACACCAAGTGAAAACAGGCGAAAAGGGGAAAAATGTTTGTGGTTTTTTTTAAATGTGGGTTCTCCCATCATACACCAGCTATTGGCATGATATTCAAGAAGCCTACCGAAGGATTTGACATTGGGAACCATCAAAAGACCTTGACGGTTGCAACTAAACAACTTAAATAAGCTTCGTTATAAGTGTATGAAGACGCCATATTTCGGGATGCTTCTAAGAGGCAACAAAAACTCATACTCTAGCCCATCATCATGCCGAGAGTCACGACAGCTCGACATGCCCCTTGCGCATACCCCATGAACCTAGAGACTTGGGTATGGTAGGTTCAGGGAAAATGGTTTTGGGAAAATGGCTTGGCGAGAGGAGCCTACCGATGTGTTGGACAACTTCAATCTCATGTCTGCCACTGCTGCACCTTCAGTGATCCTCACACCGAACGCCCTATGCCGCTCCAGACGATGCCCCTCGAAGCGTTGGGACTCCTCATAGATCTCCTCATTACTCGCCTCTACGATGGTGCGTGCTACGGCAATGGCGGCGGTAAGGCTCTTTGCATGCTCGACAAGGTGCTCCTCCTCCTCATACAGGAACACGATGTAGCGCGCAAGGTCGCTAACACACATGCGGGCCTCCACCTCCACCTTCCGCCTTAGGGGGGCGGAGGCAGAGTGGGTGATGACCCTGGCGGTTGTCGTGGTGGAATACAATCACCTATGAGGCCATCGGCCCCTTCATGGTTTGGCAGGGGAAGACCATGTCGCACAAAGGGCAGAGGTCGTGGAGCAGCACGACGAAAGTGTCACTGGTGGTTTTTACCCAGGTCTGGGCCGCCGCGAGGTGTAAAACCCTACTCCTGCTTTGGTGGATTGATGGAAGGACTGTGGTGGAGGCGCAACGCTCAAGCCCGGCAAGGTTGCCTCGGGGAGAGCAGCTATGCGCGTGTGAGTGCACGACGGTCCGAATCCTTTACAAGGTTGCCACAACCCTCCTTTAATAGGCTAAGGGGTTACAACAATGGCAAAACAGTCATTATCTAGTGATTGGATAGCTAACAGTGATAGCATACCTAACTCTGGCAGGTCGGACAAAGTGCATTAAATGCACTACTGGATGTCATGTTGTGCCGCTTAGTCATCTTCCCCCTGTCTGCTTGACACGCCTCTGGACGGGTGTCATACGGAGGTAATCTCCCTTCTAAATGGCGGCCACATGCCAAATGATAGCCACTTAGTAACCTGAGGGCTCAACACTGCAATCATGGATGACTTGTGTGTGGTGAGGTGGAGCGGTGGAATGGCGGAGTCTTGGCGGGGAAGTCGACAGCCAGCGGCCCTGGCAAAAGCCTGCCGAGAAAACATTGGCTTTGCCCCGGCAGGGGAGGCTTTCCCTTATTGATATCTTGCTGTCTTGTCTTGTCTTGGTCTTCTTGATCCGCCTTTTGATCTCTCAAAGAGCTATATCTCTTTGGCATAGTTTTGTCTTGGATACTTGGTGAAGCTTACTTCCTTGTTGTCGTGCCCGTGTACAGTATGGGCAACATACACGAGGGTTTGTTGCACCTATAGGAGCCCCCGGGCCTGGTCCAAACATGTTGCCGAGCATTGTTGGGGTAGGCCCTATCAGGTACATGGGCATGGGACTTGTGCCGAAGTTATCTTCTTTCTGATATTTTCCTTGCTTCTTCATTAACCTGTGCTTGAGTTAGTTTCTAGTTTTCCTGTGTGTCGTGTGGGACGACATGGGGGAGATTTATGCCAGGATCTATGTGCCATCCACGCCCCACGTTCATGGGGCAGTAACTGCCATTCCACGAGCTTTCCACACCCCTGCCGTTTCCGCCATGTATGTCGCATGCATTGCATAGGGTTGGTGGCGGATGCAGAGGGTATGGGAATGAGTGCCATGGAAGAAAGCCAGGCATCACAGATAGGCGCAGGAGGACGGTCTTGATTCCGTGCACTGTTGGTAACACTGAGGAGCTGGATTGGTGAAGTGGGGCAGTTTCTTCCTAGGTGAGGAGCTAGCCCCTAGCTCCGTCTGCCCATAAAATGGGACGTGGACGCACATTTACTCACACACTTCCCTTCCTTCAGGCATCTCCTCTCCATTATGGCAAGAGGGAGAGGGTGTACTGGTCTTCCAGTGGTGGCGACGATGGTTTCTGCTTGACAGCGCTTCCCTCCTCTTGTCGAGGACGTGGGGGCGGAGCCCGCCACAAGGGGAGGTGGAAGAGGACATGGACACGACCGTCGTGGCCCTCGGGGTCGAGGAGGACTAGGTTGTGCTTTGATTACCCCTCCTCCGGCCGCTCAGGACCCAAACGAAGGCCACATCAGCGACCAGCCACTAGAATTCATCGTCAAACCGTGCGGTCCTTCGCACTGACATCTCCAGCTTCCTACTCCATCTACAAGGGTGATGGATGTTGAACAACCACCGGGGTTGAGGCTGCACATGAGGGGCTGCTACAACGGCAACATGCGGGTAGACGTGGAGTTCCCCGCACCTCGTGTCATGCTTCTCCGTCGTGGTTGGAAGACCTTCGCTCGCTCCCATAGCTTGGCGGGCACATCCTCCACTTCAAGTTAATGGATGCCACCCAACTCTCCGTCAAGGTATTCGGGTGTTCGGGTGGTCGCTTAGGGTGCTGCGCGGAGAGCTCTACCGACAATGAAAGCTCCTCCTGGAGTGATAGCGACGAGGAGGATAGTGATGGATTTGACGATGGCACCGATGGGGAGGACGACGGCTCCGACTCCGGGTGAATAGCAGCCACACCATCACCGCCAATAGCAGGCCGATGGTACCACCAGCTGCACCTACATATCCTCCCTAGCAAAGAGATCTGCCGTGGTGCTGGGTGTGGATGGTGTCTCCTCCTCCAGCAGTCTTCCAGCTGGGCCCCAGCACGCTTCCCTATGGACTCCGGCTTCGTCCACCCTACCGTGCCCTGGTAGCCATAGTGGCGGTGACTAGGGCATCACCTAGCCGCTCTCCCCGCCCATCACCCTCCATTACTAAAAATACACTTCCGTGATGATACTTGTTTGTCACAGTAGGTCATGTTTTTTGTCATGCATGTACATCAATGACGATTTTATGACAGAATCAAGATAGTCATACTGTGCTGCCGTAGAAGTGTTCCATGGCATTATAAAATTATCATCACGGAAGTGTCCACTTCCATGACGACAAATGGTGCATCATGGACGTGCTTTCATCAAGGGTAACCGACACGTGGCATCCACCATAACGGGTCGCCGTTAAGCTATCGGGTTCCGGTTTGGATCTGATAACCCGTTAACAGCCTGGACCGGGATTTTCCACATGTAAAATCATCATTGGCTGGAGTAAACACATGTCTGCTCCTCGGTGGGCCAGATGTCGTCCGTCCAATGGAGGAGACATGCCAATGATACGTCAACACATGGCAGGGCCCAACAGAGGCCCATATAGGTTAAAAAGG
This sequence comes from Triticum timopheevii, assembly GCA_963921465.1. NCBI lineage: Eukaryota > Viridiplantae > Streptophyta > Magnoliopsida > Poales > Poaceae > Triticum > Triticum timopheevii. The sequence continues at coordinate 379,695,174 of OY997272.1, read as the reverse complement.
TCGACCCAGTCAAAGGCATGTAGTACTTACTCAGGTACTAGTGGGCCATCCCAATAATGCCCTATTTAAACATGGCCCATTTACGGCCAGAAGCCAGATCTGGCCTGTTAATTGTTCGCCAAATATTTGGGCCCAATTACGTCCTAGTGACTTTCGGCCCGATGTAGACATATGGGCCCATTTCAGCCCGGCATGTCATTCGGCCTGGGAATGGCCCGTGCTGCCCATGGGCCATATATGGTCCGACGTGGCATTCAGTCGACTAAAAACCCGTGATAAAGGTGGCAACGGTTCAGCCCAACGTGACTTTGGGCCTATTAAAGGTTTGGCGTATAATTCGGCCCATTGATGCCTGTACTAAGCTTTCATCCTCATAAATGCACATGATATCAGTGGGCCAACTAAGGCCCAAGATATGTTTTGGCCTGGTAATAGCCTGTCATATAACTGGGCCAAAAAAGGCACGTCGGCTACCAGTGAAAATTGAGGCCCAACATTAATTTTGGCCTGCTAAAGGCCCATGGTTTCTTCTGGGCTATAACAGGCCAGCAGAATATTCAGCCTGTAAATGGCCGAAAGCTACATGGGCCCAACTAAGCACTGGGTCCACTAAAGCCCCAACTAAAATTTGGGCCGAATATAGGCCCGAGTAAGTTGTGGGCCTAGCGCAAAGTGTGAAGGCCCCAATGGCCTTTCAGGCCCAAGAAAGTTGCATGCTGGCCCAATTGTGGCCCGGTAAAAAGCAATCCTGTTAGAGGCGAATGTTTCGACCCGGTCAACTACATCAGATTTTTTTTCAGATAGCGAATGATGGCAGTAACTAGTAGGAATTAAGAAAAAACATACTCTATACAATAAAGAAATTACGACATAGTAATTTAGAACAAACCTACACTATACAATAAAGGATTTATGGTATATTACGTCCATTAGGCATCGAAGTTCACCACTAGTGATCATAAAGTGCAACGAAGAAGTAGATTACAAAAACTGCGCACCATTTCAATGTAACAAAATAATACTGAACCAAGACTACTTCCAAGACAGTTCAAGAAAGCTAGGCCTTGCGCGGGGACTTTTGCTCAAGCTGCTGAGCAAGGCTGTGAGACCGGCCTAGCATTTCGGTCATAGCTTCCAGGTTTAGCTGTTTAGCAATGAGGTTCGCATTAGTGTTCTCTGCAATCTTTCTTAGAGATAGGACTTAAAGTCAAAGTAAAGTTGCATAATGCCTTTTTGCTAGAACTTGGGGCTGAAGAAGTCGAACTATTTCAGACATCAAATTATGTGAGCTTATCTGACTGCTAGTCTCAAGTAACTTGAACACTGCATCAAGACGAGACTTTGGGGTTGTGTCGCTATCTTCAAGATGTTTTGCCTTCTTTGCTGCAATATATGTTCGACCAAAGTATAAGCAATGCAAACATTAGTTGCAAGATATGTGCGACCAATATAACCTTGGAAATTTAGAGCAAGCACCTTGATGGGTGAATAAGATAGGGCATCTGCCTCTGACTCCTCTACTAGGGAGCTACATTGACTTAGTTTTCCCTCTAGCTCAGAATCACTATTAGGATCATATTCTGAGCATGAATCTATAGGTGGAGAGCGTTTGCATTGCATTGCATCTAGACTTGATTTCAGTCCCTTAATGCCAAGTTTGACAGCCATGACATTCTTCTACTTTATTCTTTTCATGCATGCAAGCTCAAAATCATTACTATGTTGTTCAGTATCTGAGATTTATGAAAACATAAAAAGTAGTCAGATTATCTATGGAATGCATTGCGGATTCAACTTGAAGAGTGTCTCCCGATAAACCCCTGCATATGCAAAGTTCACCCCCAACCATGCTAACCAGATCAAACACAAAAATACAAACCTCTTATGTCTCTATAATAGGCAGACACCCATTTCAAAACTGAAGTGGGAACATTAGAATCATATCAAATTCGTATTTGAACAAATAAACTAAGGAATTATGAGTGGCATAATGTTTAGCTTCAAGGGTGGAGTGCTGGTAGTGCGACACAAAGCAAGTAGGCAGATTGTATTCCATGTAAAAGATAGTAGTCTATATAAAAGGTGGAAATGACACTTTCTTTCTATACAATGCAGTGTTCATTGCCCACACATGATGGAAGACATCACACAAAGAAATACCATTCGCTCTTGTCTGCGGTTCTAGTATTTTGAAACAGGGTGGTCCACCCTAAAAGAATATTGACAAAAAATATGACAAGGCAAGCATAGATGTAGTGAATCAATCATTACTTGTGAGCTTAATAGGACAAGTATGCAGAATTGTAACTGCAGTAATAGACCGTCCAAAATCTAAATCAATAAGTTGGTCTAGCGCTCATTGTTTGCATCTAATCTACGTGAATAATTGGATATCAAATTGAATGAGTAAGAAAGACAAGTAAAATTGTCAATAAACCTGGCCAGCAGTAGTAATCTTGCTCAATGTCACTACGACCAACAACCCAAAATGACTAGTGTCTGTTCCTAGGGCCGGAATTTTGAAACCTTATGAACTTTATAGGTACTAAAGATTACTGAAATAAATCTAACCATTAAGTGTAGGTAGCACTCAGTACCCAACAAACCCTAATGACAGTCGTGCCTAATGAGTAATGAATCAATTAGAAAATGGGTGATGAGGAGTGGCTACTGAGTGTTGAGGACGTATCTTAGGATAAATCCGGTTGGCTTAGTGGTTGTTGCACATGTGAGCCCTGGATAGACTGGGAAGGTAGGCACGGCGGCGCGCCCTGGCAGCAGTGACGCTGTTGGGCGAGTGGCTCCTGACCTCTTATTAGTCTGGCGTCTCCTCCTAGAGTCATGCCGTTCGGGGACGGCAAGTCGTAGGCAAGGCAGGCGGCTGGGGGCGAGTAGAGATCGGAAGCACAGCAGAACAGAGGGGAATCGGGGCCTGGGCCGGCACAAAATCCCATGGTGGGCCGCGACCCACCATTGACATCCTATAGAGATACACACCCGAGCGGCGTACATGCATTTTGAAACTAAATTAGGAACATTTAGTTGACCAATTAAACGACCCTATTTTAATAATATCATATTCGTATTTGAACAACTAAGCTTGTTTAGCATGATGAGTGGAGCAGTCTTATTATGACACGAAGTACGTATGTTGATCGTATAGAGATCATAAAAGGGGGAAACCCTAAGCATTTTTTTTGAGCAAAAGAGGGTTTCCCCTCCGATTTCTATTCAAGAAATCGCCACGGAACCAACATGATCAATTAAACCCTAAGCATGATCAATTAAACACTATTATGAATGTGCCATGGCAGATTTAAAGCTGCAAACTGGAGAAATGCTATTTAGCATCCATTGTTTGCTTCGAACTAAGAAATAAATTCTATGAGCTGCAAAGAAAGTATAGTAACCAAGTTATGATCTATTTTCTAGTTGAGATCAAAAAGTTGAGGAGATATGAAGAACCACCTCTCTTGCAGAGCCATGTAGGCATTGGAGGTGCGATGGCTATCGGTGGCGCTGAAGCAAATCTGCGACGGTAGACGGGTGCATCAGGGGATAAGTCACGTTGCAGTGGAAGAGAAGGTCGTGTAAGTGGCCCCCAGCAAAGAGGACAACTACATCGATGGAGCGAGAGGATGCGATGCAAGGCTCTTGGTTTGTCGCCGTGGATGAGAAGCGTCCATATCTAGTAGTGGACGATGCGGTCTTGGTAGGCGCACCGACATTGTGAAGGACGGTGGCGATGGATGGGGTGGAGGATGGTGGAGATGGATGTGGTGGCGGACGGAGGAGGCTGGTGTGGGGATGGCGTTCTATTGTGGACGGTGTATGAATGGGAAAATGGAGGGAGAGGTATGGGGAACCATGTTTTTGGGACGCGCCTATCTAAAATATGGGAAAGTTGCGAACTTATCCCCCATTTAAAATTTGGACGTCTCGTCGGTTGGGGATAGGACGGTAATCTCGCATCTCGCCAAAATTTTCCCAGAGCAATTACGAGCGAGGAGAGGGTGTTTTGGTGCCCACGGTTGCCGCCCATGGTGTATGAACGGGGCTGACAGGTAGGGCGGTTGTGTCACGTCTGAGTGAAGTTACAAACCTACCCGTATTGAAAATATTTGCCTACATCTATTTCGGCCGAGTCGAGTTTGTTTTTCCGCCCACCTTGTATGAACGGGGAAATGGAGGGAGAGATAGAGGTCTTTCAGACGAACTTGAATCAAATGTGTTTTGCCGCCCATGTTTGGCCCCCACCGTGTCGGAATGGCCTCAGAGGCGGTCGTGTCACGTCTAATAGAAGTTACTGACCTACCCCTATTGAGAGCAGTGGAAATAGGGCCGATGGATTGTCCGTGTAAGGGGTAGACAGTAATTTCCACCTCCCAAACACTTTGCTTCAGGCAGCTGACGTGGGAGTGGACATTTTGCTGCTTATTTCAAATTTTGGGACAATAAGCATCCACGTTTACCCTGGCAACTAAATTCGAATCAATTTTGTATTCCTATATGAATCTTTATAATTCATTCGATGTGTTTTCATATATCTTCAAAAGAATGACAAAGATGTATTCCACTGTCATATATGAATATGATCTACAAATGCCGATACTAGAATTCAGAACCTAGAATCCAGTTTAAGGTGAATTCAAATATTTGAAACCACTTCATGTCCAACTCAAGTGTCACACCCGGCATAATGTGTACTCCCATTTAGATATGTACACAAGCGATGTATGAAGATTCAAATACCGAGTCAATCAACCAATAATGTACAAAACTAACAAACATATAAACACTTATAGAGTATATGGATCAATAATATAAACTAACATACATAAGCCAGACCATTGTACTTTTTTTGCTAGAAGAGCATCCTTTTTTAGCGAAACTAGTACAACATCTTGGCCCTTTCCGATGCGTGCCACTTAAGGTCCATCTATACTACTATTATTGTTGAATGCACATTCAGCCCGATTGGCATATTTGTAGGTCTGGCACAACAATCAAAATGAAATATCTTAGAGTCCTATCAATTAATAAGACTTGTGCTAAAAAAATTAGAAACCAAAAAATAAAAAACAATTATTACATGATCTCTAAAACAAATGGTTTGATTGATTACATGAACAAACAACACAAATGTTATTCAACAATGGAAAGAACATTTCACCTATGATTTACCAAGTGGGAATTTAATTTCCTTTTTTTCCTTCGGGACCTTAACAATGCCGCCAATCTTAGCTTGCTTCCTTTTGAAATCCACCAAATATTTAATGGTTGTCTTGAGTACTGCTTCTGATTGTGATGTTTGCTTCCTCAACATGTCAACTTCATCTCTAAGTGCAGAAGCGGAATCTCTTTCTACCAATAGTTTAGCCTCTAGAACATTAGAAGTTGGCAAATTATGATGCACGATTGGGCCGATGCCACTGTTGTGGGATGATACAACGTCCATGGAGACCTCGCTCTTTGATCTTGGGCTAACCTGTTTTGCCATTAAAGTTCCGACTAGAGTCCGAAAAGTTGAAGTTAGCAAAACATCTCAACTTGTAGTTATAGCAGCAAACCAGTTAAACAAACAAGGAATTAAAGAGTTTCAATTGGATGCTGAAAAGTAGTTATTAACATCATTGTAACCGGTTGCAGCAGCAAAGCAGTTAAACAAAAAAGTTTTGCAAAAGGTACCTGTTGTGGCATTGGAGTTTCTCTTGGATACTGAAAAGTTGAGTAGCCAGTAATGTTATTACAGCAACTGGTTGCAGCAGCAAAGTAGTTAAACGAACAAGTTTTGCAAAAGGAACTTGTTGTAGCATTGGAGATTCTCTTGGATCCAGAAAAGTTGAGTAGTTAGTAACTTGATTAGAGCAACAAGTTACAGCAGCAAACCTGTTACACAAATATATTTTTGAAAATGTACCTGCTGTGCAATTGGATTTCCAATTGGATCCTGAAAGCTTGAAGTTGGTAAGATTATTACAGCAACAAGTTACAATAGCAAACCAGGTAAACAAGGAAGTTTCTAAACACATACATGTTGTGCCAATGGAGTTTCAGTTGGATCCCGCAAACTTGAATGTTAGCATTCATAAATAAAGTGCTGCAAGAGCCATAAGAAACTAACATCAAACTAGTAAAACTAACTAGTTTAGGCAACATATTTAATTACACATGAACTAGTAAAGCTAACAAGTTCTTGGCAACGTATTAAAGTAACAAGTCGATACTATTTACCAGCAACACAGACATCTATAAATTTCTTTGATGTAAGCAAAATGATTCCAACACATATATAAGTTCAAAAGATGGTGCCCCTCATACAAACCTAGCAGTTGTCTATCTCTGAACATGCAAACATTACTAGTGCTACAAGTGATAACAACAAACCATTTAAACAAATAGGGTATCAAAACTTAAATTACACGTGAATTATGTTGCACCCTAGAAGTAAATATGACCAGCTATCTACGTGCTTAAGTAGCTATGTAAGTTCAGGCAAACAAGTAATTCTTAACAGTAACTATCAAACACATAGATAGGCGCAGTCTATAATAGGATTAACAGGCTATGGCATTATGTAATTAGTAGCAAACTAAATTAAGCCAGGCAACGTAATTGAACAATTTTACAATAAGTTTCTAAATAAAATTCCGAGAAGCAAGTAACTAAAGTTACGCTAGCTCTTTGTATAGGCACACAACAACTTCTTTTTCGTTTACAAGGTTCTATGAAGGAGTCCATGGCATTAATGGCTTGGATACGCAGTCCCAATTCTTCTTTCTTCCCACACTGCATTGGTAAGTTGAATGGTTAATCTGATAAGATGGTGCGTCCTTGATATGTTATATGAGGATGGGTTGTCAGACCAGTTGTAGCCACACACATCACACTAGCTTTTACTAAATATTTCATGCGATTACATTTGGCATATCGAGATCTAAGCAATCTACAATCGGATGAAAAGACTGGCATCCTTCACATTATTGGCGAACTCGGTTCATAGAAACAAGCAATTCAACCATTCTGTGGGTAAATCAAAAGCGTCACTGAAATATTTTTCACTACCCCAATCATACATGCAAAAAGGGGGCAACACCACTGTAGGGACTGGTATGGGTGGCCGCCTTGAGTGGGTGGAAAGTGTGCACCTAGTTTGAGTTGTCCAGGTTGGCCCATGCTAGTTTTGTTTGTCCCAATGCACGAGTAGGCAATGTAAAAAATGAAGAAATCCGTTTCAATTTGGATGGGTGCTACGTCTTGAGCTTGCATTGGTTTTCCTTAAAGAGGAAAGGGTGATGCAGCAGTAGTAGCGTAAGTATTTGCTTCAGTTTTTGAGAACCAAGGTATCAATCCAGAAGGAGGCTCCTCAAATTCCCATGCACCTACACAAACAAACAAAGAACTCGCAACCAACACAATAAAGGGGTTGTCAATCCCTTCACGCCCACTTGCAAAAGTGAGATCTGATAGAGATAGTATGATAAGATAAATATATTTTTGGTATTTTATAATATAGATTGGAAAAGTAAAGATGCAAATAAAAGTAGATTGAAAGCTTATATGATAAAAGATAGACCCGGGGGCCATAGGTTTCACTAGTGGCTTCTCTCAAGATAGCATAAGTATTACAGTGGGTGAAAAAATTACTGTCGAGCAATTGATAGAAAAGCGAATAATTATGAGATTATCTAGGCATGATCATGTATATAGGCATCACGTCCGCGACAAGTAGGCCGACTCCTGCCTGCATCTACTACTATTACTCCACACATCCACCGCTATCCAGCATGCATCTAGAGTATTAAGTTCATAAGAACAGAGTAACGCATCAAGAAAGATGACATGATGTAGAGAGATAAACTCATGAAATATGATATAAACCCCATCTTTTTATCCTCGATGGCAACAATACAATACGTGCCTTGCTGCCCCTATTGTCACTAGGAAAGGACACCGCAAGATTGAACCCAAAGCTAAGCACTTCTCCCATTGCAAGAAAGATCAATCTAGTAGGCCAAACCAAACTAATAATTCGAAGAGACTTGCAAAGAGAACTCAATCATACATAAAAGAATTCACAGGAGATTCAAATATTTCTCATAGGTAAACTTGATCATAAACCCACAATTCATCAGATCTCGACAAACACACCGCAAAAATAGTTACATCGAATAGATCTCCAAGAAGATCAAGGAGAACATGGTATTGATATCCAAAAAGAGAGAAGAAGCCATCTAGCTAATAACTATGGACCCGAAGGTCTATGGTAAACTACTCACAAATATGATGTCAACTACATGATCATGCAAGGCAATATGACAATAGTAATGCGGGTCATGATGATGAACGGAACGGTGGAAAGTTGCATGGCAATATATCTCGGAATGGCTATGGAAATGCCATCATAGGTAGGTATGGTGGCTGTTTTGAGGAACATATAAGGAGGTTTATGTGTGATAGACTGTATCATATCACGGGGTTTGGATGCACTGGCGAAGTTTGCACCAACTCTCAAGGTGAGAAAGGGCAATGCACGGTACCGAAGACGCTAGCAATGATGGAAAGGTAAAAGTGCGTATAATCCATGGAATCAACATTAGTCAAAAGAACTCATATACTTATTGCAAAAATCTACAAGTCATCAAAAACCAAGCACTACGCTCATGCTCCTAGGGGGATAGATTGGTAGGAAAATACCATCGCTCGTCCCCGACCGCCACTCATAAGGATGGACAATCTAAGAACACCTCATGCTTAAAATTTGTTACACAACTTTAACCATGCATGCATGCTACGGGACTTGCTAACTTCAACACAAGAATTATTTAAATTCATAATAACCCAACTAGCATGTCTTTAATATCACTACCTCCATATCTCACAACAATTATCAAGTATCAAATTGATCATAGCATCCAATTCACTTCCTATGATAGTTTTTATTACACCAAACATGGATGCCTACCATTCTAGGACTAATTTTATAACCATAGCAAATACCATGCTGTTCTAAGAGACTCTCAAAATAGTATAAATGTAGCATGAGAGACTAACAATTTCTACAAAATTAAGCCACCGCCGTGCTCTAAAAGATATTAGTGAAGCACTAGAGCAAAAACTATCTAGCTCAAAAGATATAAGTGAAGCACACAGAGTATTCTAATAAATTTCAATCAAGTGCGCTTCTCCCAAAAGGTGTGTACAGGAAGTATTATTGTGGAAAACTAAAAAGCAAATACTAATATCATACAAGACGCTCCAAGCAAAACACATATCATGTGGCAAATAAAAATATAGCTCCAAGTAAAGTTACCAATCAACGAAGACGAAAGAGGGGATGTCTTCCGGGGGCATCCCCAAGCTTAGGCTTTTGGATATTCTTGAATATCTTGGGGTGCCATGGGCATCCCCAATCTTAGGCTTTTGCCACTCCTTATTCCATAGTCCATCAAATCTTTACCCAAAACATGAAAACTTCACAATACAAAACTCAACAGGAAATCTCATAAGCTCTGTTAGTGAAAGAAAGCAAAACCACCACATAAGGTACTGTAATGAACTCATTATTTATTTATATTGGTGTTAAACCTACTGTATTTGAAGTTCCCTATGGTTCATACCACTTAATACTAGCCATAGATGCATCAAAATATGCAAACAACATACGAAAAACAGAATCTGTCAGAAATAGAACAGTCTGTAGCAATCTGTAACCCACGAATACTTCTGGAACTCTAAAAATCCTACCAAAATAGGAAGTCCTGGTAAATTTGTCTATTGATATACATCAAAAAGAGTCAACACAAAAGCACGTTTATGTGATTTAACAACACTAATTTCGTGCGTGGAAAGTTTCTGTTTTTCAGCAGAATCAAATTAACTATCACCATAGGTTATCCTATAGGTTCTACTTGGCACAAACACTAAATAAAACATAAAAACACATCTCAACAGAAGGTAGATGCAAAATTTATTACTAACAGAAACAAAAACAAGAAACACAAATAAAATTGGGTTGCCTCCCAACTAGCGCTATCGTTTAACGCCCCTAGCTAGGCATAAACGCGAGGATAGATCTAAGTAGTGCCATAATAATAATATAGATCTTGAAAACTCATCTCATATTCTCTACGTTCGGCAGCAAGTTTTCTTTGAGGCAAGCAAAAATAATCAAAAGGGCTAAATTTTTATGGGATAAAAGTCCCCAAGATCAATCACAGCAGGGATGGGTTCCTCCTTTGGCCCTTCATAGTGCACAACTAAGTCATCATTATAAGCATTCTTTTGGCAGAATTTCGTGAGCCTATACTCAAGAGAGTATCCTAGCTCATTATTTCGAGGAGCAAAATCATTATTAAGTTCGTAAATTCTATCAACTAGGACATTGGTAGGAACCTTTTTTCTAAGGTTTTCATTGGAAGCAGCAGAGTCCAAAGATTGAAAACCCCTAATTTCCTCTTGATCAAAGAGGGTCGCCTCTATGGGAGGACGACCGGTGTCCACCCTATAGTGCGCAAAGATTTCTTTGGCCTCTCTTATTATAAATCTAAACTCATTAGCCAAAAAGATAGTAACGGCATGCTTAACAGAAGAATGCTCACTAATAGAATATTCCAAGAAAATTCTTTGAATGCAAGAATGCATATGCATAAATTGTCTTTCAAGCTCAATTACAAGCATAGCGATAGCATCCGCAAGACTACTAGTTCTATGAGAATAGAACCACCCATAAAAGGTAAAGCTACGGCATAAGTAAAGAAATCTTGAATAACACCTTTTCCAATAATGTTACCACTACCGATTCGAAAAATTTTAGTATGCAAGATAGGGGTTCTTCAGCAGGAGCATAAATTTTTTCCATGTTATCATTATTGTCCATATCGATGATAATTTCCCCAATTTCAGACATAACGGCAAACAAAAGCGAGGAACAAGAAGAGAGAAGATTGGGATAGAGAAGGCAAATAAAAGGCAACAGTGAAGTGGGGGAGAGGAAAACGAGAGGCAAATGGCAAATAATGTAAATGCGAGGGAGATGAGTTTGTGATGGGTACTTGGTATGTCTTGACTTGAGCGAAGACATCCCTGGCAACGGCGTCAGAAATCCTTCTTGCTACGTCTTGAGCTTGCGTTGGTTTTCCTTGAAGAGGAAAGGGTGATGCATCAATAGTAGCGTAAGTTTTCCCTCAGTTTTTGAGAACCAAGGTATCAATCCAGTAGGAGGCTCCTCAAAAGTCCCACGCACCTACACAAACAAACAAAGAACTCGCAACCAACGCAATAAAGGGGTTGTCAATCCCTTCACAGCCACTTGCGAAAGTGAGATCTGATAGAGATAGTATGATAAGATAAATATATTTTTGGTATTTTTAATATAGACTGGAAAAGTAAAGATGCAAATAAAAGTAGATTGAAAGCTTATATGATAAAAGATAGACCCGGGGGCCATAGGTTTCACTAGTGGCTTCTCTCAAGATAGCATAAGTATTATGGTGGGTGAACAAATTACTGTCGAGCAATTGATAGAAAAGCGAATAATTATGAGATTATCTAGTCATGATCATGTATATAGGCATCACGTCCGCGACAAGTAGATCGACTCCTGCCTGCATCAACTACTATTACTCCACACATTGACCACTATCCAGCATGCATCTAGAGTATTAAGTTCATAATAACAGAGTAACGCATTAAGAAAGATGACATGATGTAGAGGGATAAACTCATGCAATATGATATAAGCCCCATCTTTTTATCCTCGATGGAAACAATACAATACGTGCCTTGCTGCCCCTATTGTGACTGGGAAAGGACACCGCAAGATTGAACCCAATGCTAAGCACTTCTCCCATTGCAAGAAAGATCAATCTAGTAGGCCAAACCAAACTGATAATTCGAAGAGACTTGCAAAGATAACTCAATCATACATAAAAGAATTCAGAGGAGATTCAAATATTTCTCATAGATAAACTTGGTCATAAACCCACAATTCATCGGATCTCGACAAACACACCACAAAAAGAGTTACATCAAATAGATCTCCAAGAAGATCGAGGAGAACATGGTATTGAGATCCAAAAAGAGAGAAGAAGCCATCTAGCTAATAACTATGGACCCAAAGGTCTGTGCTAAACTACTCAGAACTCATCGGAGGGCCTATGGTGTTGATGTAGAAGCCATCCGTGGTGGATTCCCCCTTCGGTGTAGCGCCGACGAAGGCTCCAAGATGGGATCTTGCGGATACAGAAGGTTACGGCGGTGGAAATTGTTTTTCGTTGGCTCCCTAGAAGTTTTCAGGGTACGTGGGTATATATAGGAGGAAGAAGTAGGTCGGTGGCCGCCCGAGGGGCCCACGAGATAGGGGGCACGCCCTGTAGGGGTGGGCACGCTCTACACCCTCGTGGCCGCCTCGGCTGCTTCTTGACTTGCACTCCAAGTCCTCTGGATGACTTTTGTTCCAAAAATCACGATCCCGAAGGTTTCATTCCATTTGGACTCCGTTTGATATTCCTTTTCTTCAAAATACTGAAATAGGCAAAAAAAACAGCAATACGGGCTGGGCCTCCGGTTAGTAGGTTAGTCCCAAAAATGATATAAATGTGTAAAGTGAAGCCCATAAACATCCGAAAAGGGTAATATAATAGCATGGAATAGTCAAAACTTATAGATACGTTGGAGACGTATCAAGCATCCCCAAGCTTAATTCCTGCTCGTCCCTAGTAGTTAAATGATAAAAACAGAATTTTTGATGTGGAATGCTACCTATCATAATTCTCGATGTAATTTTCTTTATTGTGGCATGAATGTTCAGATCCAAATGATTCAAAATAAAAGTTCATATTGACATAAGAAATAGTAATACTTCAAGCATACTAATCAAAGCAATCATGTCTTCTCAAAATAACATTGCTAAAGAAAGTTCATCCCTACAAAAATCATATAGTTAGGCTATGCTTCATTTTCGTCACACACAAATGCTCCCAAATTATACACCCCCAATGACAAGCCAAGAAATTGTTTCACACTTAAATAATCTCAAACTTTTTTAACTTTCACGCAATACATGAGCGTGAGACATGGACATAGCACTATGGGTGGAATAGAATATGATGATGGGGATTGTGTGGAGAAGACAAAAAAAGGTGAAAGTCTCACATTGACGAGGATAATCAACGGGCTGTGGAGATGCCCATCAATTGATGTCAACATGAGGAGTAGGGATTGCCATGCAACGGATCCACTAGAGCTATAAATGTATCCAACTTGCTTGCTCACGAAGACCTAGGGCATTTTGAGGAAGCCCATCGTAGGAATATACAAGCCAAGTTCTATAATGAAAAATTCCCACTAGTATATAAAAGTGACAACATATGAGACTCTCTATATGAAGAACATGGTACTACTTTGAAGCACAAGTGTGGAAAAAGAGATAGTAACATTGCCCCCTTTTTATTTATTTTCTTTTTTTCTTTTCCTTTTTTGGGCCTTTTTTTTGCCTTTCTTTTTTTTATCTCTTTTTTTCTTTGGTCTTTCTCTTTTTCTTTTTCTTTTTGGGGACAATGCTCTAATAATGATGATCATCACACTTCTATTGATTTACAACTCATGAATTACAAATCAAAACTAGAACAAGATATGACTCTATATGAATGCCTCAAGTGGTGTACCGGGACGGTCAATGAATCAAGAGTGACATGTATGAAAAATTATGCAAAGTGGCCTTGCCACAAATATATACAATGTTAACTACATGATCATGCAATGGCAATATGACAATAGTAATGCGTGTCATGATGATAAACGGAACGGTGGAAAGTTGCATGGCAATATATCTCGGAATGGCTATGGAAATGCCATAATAGGTAGGTATGGTGGCTGTTTTTAGGAACATATAAGGAGGTTTATGTGTGATAGAGCGTATCATATCACGGGGTTTGGATGCACCGGCGAAGTTTGCACCAACTCTCAAGGTGAGAAAGGGCAATGCACGGTACCGAAGAGGCTAGCAATGATGGAAAGGTAAAAGTGCATATAATCCATGGACTCAACATTAGTCAAAAGAACTCATATACTTATTGCAAAACTCTACAAGTCATCAAAAACCAAGCACTACGCGCATGCTCCTAGGGGGATAGATTGGTAGGAAAAGACCATCGCTCGTCCCCGACTGCCACTCATAAGGATGCACAATCTAAGAAAACCTCATGTTTCAAATTTGTTACACAACTTTAACCATACGTGCAATGTACGGGACTTGCTAACTTCAACACAAGCATACTTTAAATTCATAATCACCCAACTAGCATGACTTTAATATCACTACCTCCATATCTCAAAACAATTATCAAGTATCAAATTGATCATAGCATCCAATTCACTTCCTATGATAGTTTTTAATATACCCAACTTGGATGCCTACCATTCTAGGACCAATTTTACAACCATAGCAAATACCATGCGGTTCTAAGAGACTCTCAAAATAATATAAGTGAAGCATGAGAGACTAACAATTTCTACAAAATTAAGCCACCGCCGTGCTCTAAAAGATATAAGTGAAGCACTAGAGCAAAAACTATCTAGCTCAAAAGATATAAGTGAAGCACATAGAGTATTCTAATAAATTTCAATCAAGTGGGCTTCTCCCAAAAGGTGTGTACATAAAGGATGATTGTGGAAAACTAAAAATCAAATACTAATATCATACAAGACGCTCCAAGCAAAACACATATCATGTGGCGAATAAAAATATAGCTCCAAGGAAAGTTACCAATGAACGAAGACGAAAGAGGGATGCCTTCCGAGGGCATCCCCAAGCTTAGGCTTTTGGCTATTATTGAATATCTTGGGGTTCCATGGGCATCCCCAATCTTAGGCTTTTGCCACTCCTTTTTCCATAGTCCATCAAATCTTTACCCAAAACTTGAAAACTTCACAACACAAAACTCAACAGGAAATCTCATAAGCTCCGTTAGTGAAAGAATGCAAAACCACCACATAAGGTACTGTAATGAACTCATTATTTATTTATATTGGTGTTAAACCTACTGTATTTCAAGTTCTCTATGGTTCATACCACTTAATACTACCAATAGATGCATCAAAATAAGCAAACAACACATGAAAAACAGAATTTGTCAGAAACAGAACAGTCTGTAGTAATCTATAACCCACGAATACTTATGGAACTCTAAAAATCCTACCAAAATAGGAAGTCCTGGGAAATTTGTCTATTGATCTACAGCAACAAGAATCAACACAAAACCACGTTTCTTTGATTTAACAAAACTAATTTCGTGCGCGGAAAGTTTCTGCTTTTTAGCAGAATGAAATTAACTATCACCATAGGTTATCCTATAGGTTCTACTTGGCGCAAACACTAATTAAAATGTAAAAACACATATAAACAGAAGGTAGATGTGAAATTTATTACTAAATATAAAGAAAAACAAGAAACACAAATAAAATTGGGTTGCCTCCCAACTAGCGCTATCGTTTAACGCCCCTAGCTAGGCATAAAGCGAGGATAGATCTAAATAGTGCCATAATAATAAGAAAGATCTTGAAAACTCATCTCATATTCTCTACGTTCGGCAGCAAGTTTTCTTTGAGGCAAGCAAAAATAATCAAAAGGACTAAATTTGATGGGACAAAAGTCCCCAAGATCAATCACAAGAGGGATGGGTTCCTCCTTTGGCCCTTCATAGTGCACAAGTAAGTCATCATTATAAGCATTCTTTTGGCAGAATTTCGTGAGCCTATACTCAAGAGAGTATCCTAGATCATTATTTTGAGGAGAAAATCATTATTAAGTTCGGAAATTCTATCAACTAGGACATTGGTAGGAACCTTTTTTCTAAGGTTTTCATTGAAAGCAGCATAGTCCAAAGATTGAAAACGCCTAATTTCCTCTTGATCAAAAGGGATCGCCTCTATGGGAGGACGACCGGCGTTCACCCTATAGTGCGCAAAGATTTCTTTGGTCTCTCTTATTATAAATCTAAACTAATTAGCCAAAAAGATAGTAACGGCGCGCTTAACAGAAGAATGCTCAATAATAGAAAATTCCAAGAAAATTCTTTGAATGCAAGAATGCATATGCATAAATTGTCTTTCAAGCTCAACTACAAGCATAGCTATAGCATCCGTAAGGCTACTAGTTCTATGAGAATAGAACTACCCATAGAAGGTTAAGCTCCGGCACAAGTAAAGAAATCTTGAATAACACCTTTTCCAATAAGGTTGGGAGGGGGACTCCAACCTTGGATTAATTTGTGTAGGCATTTATTCTGGTGGGTTTAGATTATATTTTCATAGCATTCGGCCCACAGCTACTCCAAGAACCGTTGCAACCCCCGCACCTCCCCCAATTGATATCCCTCTGGCTCGGTCATCGCTCTCTCGCATGTCCTTTCTCACCTTCAACGTCGCACCATGGTATTTTTGCAAAAAACTCTGTTGTTGTCTTTAATTATTACAAATAAGCTACAAAACTACAAACTGATAGTCCACTTGTAATGGAACAAATTTCGACCCTAAAATTAAAGTGCTACAAACTACACATCGAGGGGCCCACCTGTCATGAAACAAATTTGGACCCATATATAAATAAAAAATTAGAAAGGATGAGGATTGAACATGCGACCAGGGCCTTCAAGCCGCATACTAATAGGCAACATATGTAGTACAACAATGTTTGTTGTACCCCCCCTTTGTTCATATAATGTTTTTATATTACCACAACCAATTTAATGGATAACATATAATATTATTTTTAGTATATAAGTGGGACTGGCTCGTTAGCACGTACTATTCGCCTTCACTTACTGCTGGGTTCCATGTCTGATCTCTCTCTCTCTCTCCTCCTCTTCTACGTTTAGACGCACGAGCAAACACAAAGAACTTGCGGGCGATGTTGCCATTGACCATATCTGGACGCGTTCACAAGTTACGGCACCAGTTTCACGTACTAGTAGTACTAGTCAATGTGTACATGCAATGCACGTTAATTTGGAAGAATATTAAGTGCATGCGGATATTAAATAGGATATTATTTGCGTGTTAGTATATGATTAGCACTATTTTTGGCATGAAATTAACTCCACGCTAAACGTGTTGAGCGCTCGACATTGAAGCAATCTAGGTCGTTGGATGAGAAGGAATACATGTCGCTTGATGATGTTTTATATTTAATTTAACACGGCTTTAGCAAAGCATACAATCGATCAAATCATAGAATTCATTCAGTCTGACTCCGGCTTTACATTCATATGACGATCAATTTAAAATAAATGGAAATGATAAACGTTTGGATTTTAAGCATGGCAATCCGAACATTTTTCATGGCAAATTTAGATTATGCAGAGGCGGCGGGGGCTTCTTGTGGTGGGAGGCTCCTCTGCCATGCTCTGTGTGTGTCGTAGGGCCACTGACCAGCGGAGACGACGACGGTGACGGGCAGCATCTTGCGCCATTGTTGGCGTACTCTTGGACGGTGGTCCTATATTCAAGGAAGGCCGCAATGTTCTAGACTTCGGTCTCCAGGTGCGAGTCAACTGGCAGGAGGAGGCGACTGGCGTTGGTGCAAGGAAGCGGTCAACGTTGGCCATCCATGTTGCTGAGGGGGGCACCAGCACCCGCACGGGGACATGCATTGGCAACGGCGCGGCGGAGACATTCGTGTGCACGGGCGCAAGCACATGCGCGCGCATCAGTGCACGCGCAGGCGCATGCACTGGTAGGTGCACGGGCATGAGCACAGGCGCGCGCGTCAGTGCATGCACAGGCGCATGTGTTGGCAGGTGCATGGGCGCGTGAAAGTCAGCGGGGACCTCGTGGAACCCCGTGGCATCAAGCTCGACGACAATGTGCGGATCCCAGCCCATTAATGCCACGGGAATGGGCGCTGGCGCAGTCGGGGTGACAGGAGCCGGAACGGGAGCCGGGATAGGCGCGACGTCTTCCCGCAAGGCCGGTTCAAGCTCATCCCAAAGTGCCTTATGTTCTTGACACTCCGGCTGGGTGTCTTCCTTAAGAAACTGGAAGACTAAGGGCATACCATCATGATGCGGCATGGCATACAGTTAGGTTATGCTTGTTGGAGGTGGACGACAGGAGAATCGGAGAGGAAGAGAGAAGATTGTAGCGATACCGGGTAGTGCCGGGTTGATTTTAAACTGTGGGGCCGGTGCCACTAAAAGTGGGGGCAGTTGGGACGAAGGTGGGCAGTGGAGCCTGGTCAAAGGGCTCACCTCCCGGTGAGCCTGCACAGGGTCTGCTCGCATGCCTCCCGTCGACTCACACGCTTGCTCGGATGGCACTTGCCGATGAGAAGTGGGACTCGTGGCGGCACGTAAATGCCCATGGTTTGAATAGTGAAAGCGTTCGCCTTAATGTGACAGGTCTTTGTTCCAAAATACCTTGGCTCTTCATTTGTGCAACTTCTCATAAGCAGCTTGTCTCAAATTGAAGAAAAAAATTACGTAGGAATATGTGTGCCATATCATGAGACCATGCTCAGTTTCATGAATTTCCGGTCACTTTTGGATTTTCTGAAATTTAAAATCCAGGATTCGAAAAAATATCATAACCTGCATCATGCAATAAATTTTCAAGCGTACATCTTTCCTGTTGTACTTCTTAAGAATCGATTTGGTCAAACATTTTTCTTAGTTAGACTTCAGACAAGTTATATATGCAGAGTAAAGGGATAGTACCTCCGTACCAGTGCATTTCCTGATATATTAACTCAAGTACTAGGCACGAACAAACAGGCTCAATTTTGTGCTCATCATGGTGTAGTACTCTTATTAGTTCTACGCAATGGAGTTGATGGGTGACCTTGGGTAGCGGCGACCGAGGAAATTGAACCATGCTCGGCATGGTAGGTAACACTGTCTAGTTACTAAAGCATCCCTCCATTGTTCATCGGTAGTCATTATGGACCGGGGACATGGGGGAATTTCCTAGGGCAGGAATTCTGGCCGCTAGATATTTCAACTCGAAACATGGAGGCTCGACTGGTGGGGGTTGGCTAATGTGCATACCTCGCACGCCACCAGAAGGACATGATCCCGGTTTTTTTGCAGATTAACACGAGCCAGGGTCTGGCTGGTACGCCATTTTGTCCTACCATTCGAGAATACGGAAGGAATCTTTTAAATTGCCGAACGAAACTATGTGTATTACAATGCCCGTATTTTCCTTGCAAATAGTAATCTCAACGTGGTAATTGATTTATGACAAGTTCTTGAATTAGAGTGAGTTTGTGATATAGTGATCTCAACGTGGATTTCACATTTCATGGTATCCCTAGTAAGTTTTTTGTTGCAAATTCGAATTTAAAATATGAACGGTACAGTGGTGAGAAAACTTTGTATGTATCAAGCACATGACCACACACACACACATGAATACAACAACAATCCAGTAAGTATAGTGCATCTATTTTTCCAAACCATGCATGTATGGCACAAATTCGAAAATACTCCTTCTGTTCCTAAATATTTGTCTTTTAGAGATTTCAACAAGTGACTATATACAGAGCAAAATGAGTGAATCTACACTCTAAAATATGTCTATATACATCCATATGTGGTAGTCCATTTGAAATCTCTAAAAAAGACTAATGTTTAGGAATGAAGGGAGTAAAATGTAAGACATGCATGGTCCTCAATTCAATATTTAAAATGAATAGGAAAGTGAAACATGAATATTAATTCTAGTACTACATACATGCAAATGTTGTGTTTAGGCGGAGCTATGTAGATTGTTGGGGGTTAACCCCTTGACCTTATATAAAATTGTGAAGCTCTATTTAGGATTGTTTAGATTGTATTATTTGAACATTCTATTTGTCCCCACCCTCCCAAACACCGATTGGTTGTGCACCCCCCTACTCCCCGGGAGAATATCATGTGTCCCCATAACTTAGATGCTATATGCTGATACGAGTTTCTTGGGGCTTGTAGATCTGAGATATAGCAGCTCACACGATGTCTTAATAATTTTACAGGAAACCTTAATGAGTTTGAAAATTGCACACAATTTGTACAAAAACTACTTAGATGCCCTTGGACCCCATATCCAACGACCTCGAAGCTCGTATCACCGTAGCATCTAAGATGAAGGAGGACCTCATAGTCTCCTGTATGTAAGAATATCATGTGCTACCACACCTTAGATGCTTTGGTGATACAAGCTCTTTGGGGCCGTTGGATTTGTGATCCAACAACTCCTTGGTGGTTCGAATGTTTTTTTGCAAAAAAGCCCCCAAAGAGTTCAGCCACTGCTTACAAGCACAAAGACTGCTCTGATGCCATTGGATCTCAGATCAAACGACCTCAAAGCTCGTATGACCATAGCATCCAAGCTTCGAGAGCACCTGATGTTTTCTCGCACGGGAGAATATGAGGTGCTCCCGCACCGTAGATTCTATGGTGATACGAGTTACCGGAGATCTAACGACTCACGGTAGGAGGTTTGAATGTTTTTGCAATATACACCTGAGAGAGTTTGGGAATTGTGCAGAAAGTACATGTACCACGCATGTGGCATCTGATCACAGATCATACGACCTAGATGCTCGTATCCCCGTAACGGCTAATTAAGCTACGGGGAGCACCTAATATGAGCAACGGGGAGTCGTTGGATCCATGATGTAGCAGCACACACGAGTCCTGAATATTTTATTTGGAAAAAACATTGGATGCATAATTACAAAGACTACTCCCAAGGCATTGGATCTCAGTTCCAACAACGTAAAAACTCGTATCACCATAGCATCTAAGCTGTGGGGTGGATGTGATATTCTATGCCGGTTTAGTTTTTGTTCCTAAACTTGCAAAATGCATGTAACTCGTGATGCTTCTTGTCTAACCACGCAAAGTGTTTGTTCAAAAAAACCATCCTACACTGAAATATCGGAACAACACACGAGGGTCCCACCTGCCATTGATCAAATTTGGACCTAAACTAACAAATTGAAAGACGAGATTCAAACTGGCAACCTGGGGTACAAAGCGTAAGTCGATAGCATGAAACAACAATGGTTGTTGGCTCTGTCCCATAACTTGATTTTATACACTATTACATTGAGTAGAGTAGAGGGAGCGGCTCGTCAACACGTGCATGACCGTTGACTCACTTATTGGCGGGTCGTAGGTCTGCAATCTCTCTCTCCTCTCCATCGTCTAAACTTTAGACGCATGGGCACGCATGAAGAGCGGCGCTAGCTTGCCATGGTATTATTATAACTAAAAAAAGCTTGGAAAATAGAAGAATCGCCTAGAACAAGAGACGTCGTGGCTGGTCGAGATGGACCTAACCACACCTATCCTCCGTGCCACGTTAGCATGATGAAGCTGTTTGGCCAGTGGGGTGTGATACGTCTCCAACGTATCTACTTTTCCAAACACTTTTGCCCTTGTTTTGGACTCTAACTTGCATGATTTGAATGAAACTAACCCGTACTGACGCTGTTTTCAGCAGAACTGACATGATGTTGTTTTATGTGTAGAAAAGAAAAGTTCTCGGAATGTCCTGAATATCCACGGAGGCACTTTTTGGAAAATATAAAATATACTGGCGAAAGAATCAAGACTAGGGGGCCCACACCCTGTACACGAGGGTGGGGGGCGCGCCCCCTCCCCCTGGGCGCGCCCCCCGTCTCGTGAGCCCCAAAAACCTCCACCGACCTCAACTCCAACTCCATATATTCACATTTGGGGAGAAAAAAATCAGAGAAAATGTTTCATCGCGTTTTACGACATGGAGCCACCGCCAAGATCTAATCTCTCTCGGGAGGGCTGATCTGGAGTCCGTTCGAGGCTCCGGAGAGGGAGATTCGCCGCCCTCGTCAACATCAACCATCCTCCATCACCAATTTCATGATGCTCACCGCCGTGCGTGAGTAATTCCATCGTAGGCTTGCTGAACGGTGATGGGTTGGATGAGATTTACCATGTAATCAAGTTAGTTTTGTTAGGGTTTGATCCCTAGTATCCACTATGTTCTGAGATTGATGTTGCTATGACTTTGCTATGCTTAATGCTTGTCACTAAGGCCCGAGTGTCATGATTTCAGATGTGAACCTATTATGTTTTCATGAATATATGTGTGTTCTTGATCCTATCTTGCAAGTCTATAGTCACCTATTATGTGTTATGATCCGACAACCCCGAAGTGACAATAATCGGGATACTTCTCAGTGATGACCGTAGTTTGAGGAGTTCATGTATTCACTATGTGCTAATGCTTTGTTCCGGTTCTCTATTAAAAGGAGGCCTTAATTTCCCTTAGTTTCCGCTAGGACCCCGCTGCCACGGGAGGGTAGGACAAAAGATGTCATGCAAGTTCTTTTCCATAAGCACGTATGACTATTTACGGAATACATGCCTACATTACATTGATGAACTGGAGCTAGTACTGTGTCACCCTATTTTATTGTTATTACATGAGGAATCGGATTTGGAATAATTATCCATCACTGATCCATTGCCTACGAGCTTTTCACATATTGTTCTTCGCTTATTTACTTTTCCGTTGCTACTGTTACAACTACTACAAAACCTAAAAACATTACTTTTGCTACCGTTACCTTTATTATCATATTACTTTGCTACTAAATACTTTGCTGCACATACTAAGTTATCCTGGTGTGGTTGAATTGACAACTCAACTTCTAATACTCAAAAATATTCTTTGGCTCCCCTTGTGTCGAATCAATAATTTTGGGTTGAATACTTTACCCTCTAAAGCTGTTGCGATCCCCTACACTTGTGGGTTATCAAGACTAATTTCTGGCGCCGTTGCCGGGGAGCATAGCTCTATTCTCTGAGTCACTTGGGATTTATATCTGTTGATCACTATGAAGAATTTGAAAGACCCGAAAACTACGATCTATCCCTCAACTACGAGGGGAGGTAATGAACTGCCATCTAGCTCTGCACTAGATTCTCTTTCTGTTTTGAGTAAGCTTGCGACACCTAAACCTGCTACTGCTTTGAATTCTGATATGTCACTTGTTATTGATGATGCCACTTCTGCTATGCATGATACTTAAGATGAAACTACTTCTGTGTGTGATACTACTTTGCCATTAGGTGAATTTCTTGATGAACAACTTGCTAGAGTTAGGGGGAATGAAATTATTGAAGACGCTATTATTGGTGATAGTGATGATGAAAATTCTCCCAATGATTACGAATTGCCTGTTTCCCTAAGGGTTATGTTATGGAAGAGGAAGCTGCTAGAGCTATCTTTGCTTGCAATGATAGATATGATCTTAAAAAATTCTTAGCTAAATGGAAGCAGCAGTCTCTTAATGCCAGAATGAAACATGACCCTGCTTTTGCTACTTCACCTATCTGTGTTACTGATAAGGATTATGAATTCTTTGTTGATCCTGAGATTATTACTTTAGTTGAATCTGATCCTTTTTATGGCCTTGAATCTAAAACTGTTGTGGCACATCTTACCAAGTTGAATAACATAGCCACCCTGTTTACTCATGATGATAAATATCGCTATTATTTTATCCTTAAGATATTTCCATTCTCGTTAAAGGGTGATTCTAAGACTTGGTATAATTCTCTTGCTCCTGGTTGTGTGCGTAGTCACCAGGATATGATTTATTACTTCTCTGCTAAATATTTCCCTGCTCATAAGAAACAAGCTGCCATGCAGGAAATATATAATTTTATGCAAATCAAGAAGAGAGTCTCCCACAAGCTTGGGGGAGGCTTCTCCGATTACTTAATGCTTTTCCTGATCATCCTCTTAAGAAAAATGAAATACTTGATATCTTTTCTAATGGACTAACCGATGCTTCCAAGGATTACTTGGATAGTTGTGCTGGTTGTGTTTTCAGGGAAAGAACAGTCGACGAAGCTGAACTACTATTGAATAATATGTTGACTAATGAAAATAATTGGACTCTTCCCGAGCCAATTTCTAAGGCAATTCCTAAACCAATTGAGCCAACTCCTGAGCCTATTCCTAAACCCACTCCAAAGAAGAGAGCTGTTTTATTTCTCAGTCCTGAAGATATGCAAGAGGCAAAGAAATCAATGAAAGAAAAAGGTATAAAAGCTGAAGATGTTAAGAATTTACCACCTATTGAAGAAATACATGGTCTTAATGTACCGCCTGTTGAAGAACCATATTGTCTTCATAACCCGACACAATTAGTAAAGGTAAATTCTCTCTATAGATATGATAAAGTTGAAATCCCCTCTACTAAATTTCATAGCCCATGCTTAGATGAATTTGATGACTTTATGGCTAGACAAGAAAGTTTTAATGCTTATGTTGGTAGAGAGTTAAAGAATAATGCTTTCGAGATAGGACGCATGAGCGATAATATGGCTAGAGTTAAAGGTGAAATCAAACTCGTTAGCAAATATGCCTCTATGGTTGCTACTCAAGTTGAGCAAGTACTTAAATCTCAAAATGATTTGCTTGAAGAATTAAATAATAAAAATGACTTTGCTGTTAGAGTGGCTACTAGAACTGGTAGAATGACTCAGGAACCTTTGTATCCTGAAGGCCACCCTAAGAGAATCGAGCAAGATTCTCAGAGAAATAATTTAGAGGCACCTAGTTCCTCCAAAAATAAGAAAAAGAAAATTGATAGGACTTTGCATGCTTCTAGTGAACCTACTATAGGCACACCTGAGAATCCCAATGATATTTCTATTTCTAATGCTGAAACACAAATCAGGTGATGAACATGAACCTAGTGATAATGTTAATGATAATGTTCATGTTGATGCTCAACCTAGCAAAAACAATGAAGTAGACATTGAACCTGCTGTTCATCTTGATAACCCACAATCAAAGAATCAATGTTATGATAAGAGAGATTTTGTTGCTAGGAAGCACGGTAGAGAAAAGAGAACCGTGGGTTCAGAAGCCCATGCCCTTTACTCCTAAACCATCCAAGTCAAAGGATGATGTGGATTTTGAGCGCTTTGCTGAAATGATTAGACCTATCTTCTTACGTATGCACTTAACTGATGTGCTCAAAGTAAATCCTTATGCTAAATATATGAAGGATATCATTACAAATAAAATAAAGATACCGGAAGCTAAAATTTCCACCATGCTTGCTAATTACACTTTTAAGGGTGGTATACCAAAGAAACTTGGAGATCCGGGTGTACCAACTATACCATGCTCCATTAAAAGAAATTATGTTAGAACTACTTTATGTGATCTTGGAGCCGGTGTTAGTGTTATGCCTCTATCTTTATATCATAGACTTGAATTTAATAAGTTGACACCTACTGAAATATCTTTGCAAATGGCTGATAAATCAACTTCTATACCTGTCGGTATTTGTGAGGATGTGCCTGTTGTGGTTGCAAATGTCACTATCTTAACGGACCTTGTTATTCTTGATATTTCCGAGGGTGATAGTATGTTGATTATCCTTGGTAGACCTTTTCTGAATACTGCAGGGGCTGTTATTGATTGCAACAAAGGCAATGTCACTTTTCATGTTAATGGTAATGAGCATACGATACACTTTCTCCAGTTCATTGCATCAATTCTATTGGAAAAGTTCCAACTATCATTATTGGAGGTTTTGAATTTCCTCTCCCTACTGTCAAGAAAAAGTATGATATTCTTATTGTCGGGGATTTTCATATCCCCGTTGAGGTAACTTAGTGTTATTCGAAATTTCTCCGGTTCCGTGTTATTCAGAATGAGTTTGTTAACAAGACTTGATCAACGTTGTTAGTGGATTCATTTTTATGATCATGAGATGGATGAAACTAGAAGGCACAACCTTCTGTACCCTCTTTTTACTTTCTGATATTTGGAATAAATAAATCAAAAATACTATTATCTGTCTGTTTTCTGAATTATCCGTGCATTAGAAAATATGACGAAAATAAAAGCGCTCCAAATGCCCTACAAATTTAGTATGATTTTTTTGTAATATTTGAGTATTTTACGCACTGAAATAACTGCAGGAGGGCCAAGCACCAGGCCACGAGAGTGGAGGGTGGGCCCACCCCCTGGGCGCGCCCCCTATCTCGTGGGCCCCTGGTGGCCCCCCTCCACTTATGCCAGCACCCACACATTTCATCTTCTACCCAAAAAAATCCCCATCCAGCTCAAGCACGAGTACTAGCTCATTTTGCTGCGATTTTCGATCTCGTTGCTCAAAGCTCCATTCACAAAACTGCTTTGGGAGATTGTTGCTTGGTATGTGACTCCTCCATTGGTCCAATTAGTTTTTGTTCTAGTGCTTTATTCATTGCAAATTTTTGCTGCATAGGTGACCATGTTCTTGAGCTTGCATGTTAAATTTATGGGGTCCCAAGCAATTCTAATGCATGATATTGGCTCTAGGCACTTGTAGGAGTAGTTGCTATCCATCTTGTTTAGTTTTATTCACTTTTATTTTGAAGTTACTAAAATTTCAGAAATTTCTCAGAAAAAGAATTATGTCTAGGAGAATGTACCAAGGTGGTTCCTCGGTGAAGAAAGGGCCCAGGATTGCTATACGTGCGGAAGATGTTGACTTACCGAGGGACGCAGATGTACAAGCTTGTGAGTGGCCGTCCGGCGATTTTATGGTCGAAGGAAGCTTTATGGAGGAATTTGACGCGTATGTGCGTAATGCTGAGCTGGAGGACTTCTTACAAGATAAGTGTCCTCAGTACTATCATTTGACTGATTCCTTTGTGCGGAGGTTTAAATTTAACTGTACGCGTAAGTCTCCTAGTGTCATATTTGATATTTATGATACATCTTATACCATGGACCTAGAGGATTTTACAACTGCTTGCAAACTTCCGCAGTGGGGTAACATTAATGATCCTCACAAATCTGAATTTAGAGATTTCCTTGCTAGTATTACCGTGGGAGAATCTAGGGATATAACACAAGCTACCATAGGGAGCATTCATTTCCCTGCTATACATTATTTTGCTCTCTTCATTGGTAGATGCATTAATGGTAAAGATGAAGCATGTCACATGTGTGTCCCTGATCTGTGTGTCCTCAAGAGTGTTGTATTAGGTTATAAATGTTATAACTTGGGGGCAATAGTTGCACGTAGGTTGCAGAATAATAGTAGAAAGGGAGATTTATTTGGAGGAATTTATGCAACCCGTGTGGCTAATTATCTTGGTATAGCCCCACGAGAGGGAGATATGATGATACGTACTGTTTATTTGGATTATGAAGCTATGGTCAATCATCAATTTCTTAGGAGGAATGAACAATTCCTCCATTATCGACTAATCTATAACAGACGCAACGTCGTCCATGTTATTCTTCCCGCTCCCCACCTTTTTGATTATCAGGCAAAAGGAAGATTTGTTGTCACTAGGGAGGAAGCAGCTGAACACGAGGGGAGAGCGGAGGCAGCTCGCCAACATGCCGCAGCTCAGGAGGCAGCTGTTGCTGCAGCTCAGTACGACCCCAGCTACAACTACGGATATCAGCAAGGCGGTCCTTGGTACTAGACCAACTTAGGCCAAAAGCCTAAGCTTGGGGGAGTACGTATTTCTCACCAACTTTACATTCATGTTCACACACTAGTCGTCGGTGCTCATACTCTTTCATTGTATTATCCATGCTAGTTCAATTTTCTTTTTCTAGCTTTCTTCTTGTGTATTTGATAAACCTTAAGCAAAACCAAAGAAATTAGTTAGTTTAATTTCCATGCATGTAGTAGAAATTAAAATGAAAACCCAAAAAGATTTCTCGTTCTTCTTCTTACTTGTTGGGGGGTTTCCCGTGTAAATACTTTTATTTCTTTTCTTTCCTTTGGGGGTTGAGAAGACCATATTGAAATTGCTTAGTGGCTCTCATATGCATGATTGTTTATTTAACTAAGCGCCCACATTACCTTGTCTTCTCTCTTGAGTTGAATGCTTGCAGATTCTAGCTTAGTCCAATGCAGGCGCACTATTATTATTATACACATCATTCGGTCGTGCAAGTGAAAGGCAATAATGACCATATATGATGGACTTTTTGAGATGAGAAAAGCTGGTATGAACTCGACCTCTCTTGTTTTTTTAAATATGATGAGTTCATTGTTTCTGATTCAGCTTATTATGAAGTAAACATATTTGCAATGGCATTTAGAGATTATAGTTTCTTGTGCCATGCTTGATTAGCTATGAGTTATAATGGTTTACCTTGCGTGCCAACATGTTATTAGAATGATTATGATGTGGTATGATGGGATGGTATCCTCCTTTGAATGAATTGAGTGACTCGACTTGGCACATGTTCACGCATGTAGTTGAAACAAATCAACAAAGCCTTCATGATATTTATGTTCATGGTGGATTATATCCTACTCATGCTTGTATTCGGTGTAAATTAATTTTAATGCATGTTTAGGACTGTTGTCGCTCTCTCAGTTGGTCGCTTCCCAGTCTTTTGCTAGCCTTCACCTGTACTAAGAGGGAATACTGCTTGTGCATCCAAACTCCATAAACCCCAAAGTTGTTCCATATGAGTCCACCATACCTTCCTATATGCGGTATTTACCTACCGTTCCAAGTAAATTTGTATGTGCCAAACTCGAAACCTTCAAATGAAATTCTGTTTTGTATGCTCAAGCAGCTCATGTTTCAACTATTGATGCCTATATCTTCCATGCTAGGTGGGTTATCCTAAATAGGAGTGGACTCTGCTCCTCATTCACGAGAAAGGGTCGGTAACCGGGATGCCCAGTCCCATGATCCAAAAAGATCAAAGCAAATCAAAATAAGTAAACAAAACTCCCCCAGGGCTGTTGTAAGTTGGAGGCGCTCGTTCTTTCGAGAAAGCCATGGATTGATGCTTGTTGGTGGTTGGGGGAGTTTAAACCTTTACCATTCTGTTTGGGAACGGCCTATAATGCATGTAGTATGGAAGATACAGCCATCTCATAGTTGTTGTGTTGACAGCAAAAGTATGCCGCTCAAAATGTTATTCAATCTCTATTTTAAAATCGAGCTCTAGCACCTCTAGAAATCCCTGCTTCCCTCTGCGAAGGGCCTATCTATTTACTTTTATGTTGAGTCATCACCCTTCTTATTAAAAAGCACCCGCTGGGGAGCACACTGTCATTTGCATTCATTATTATTAGTTTATATTGGGTATGACTTGACTGGATGTCTTTTACCATGAATTACAATGTTTAGTAAGTCCTTGATCTTTAAAGGTGCTCTGCATTTATGTTTTGCGGTCTCAGAAAGGGCTAGCGAGATACCATTTTGTTATATCATGTTATGATTGTTTTGAGAAAGTGTTGTCATCTGAGTTTTATTATTATGGCTCGCTAGCTGATTATGCTATTGATATGAGTAATTGTGAGACCTAAGGGGTATTGTGATCATGGTTAGTTCATAATATTTGCTGAAACCTGAATGATGGCTTTGCATGTTTACAACAACAAGAGCAAACAGAGTTTGTAAATTTTTTTCTTTATCACTTTCAGTTTATCAACTGAATTGCTTGAGGACAAGCAAAGGTTTAAGCTTGGAGGAGTTGATACGTCTCCAACGTATCTACTTTTCCAAACACTTTTGCCCTTGTTTTGGACTCTAACTTGCATGATTTGAATGAAACTAACCTGGACTGACGCTATTTTCAGCAGAACTGCCAAGATGTTGTTTTATGTGTAGAAAAGAAAAGTTCTCGGAATGTCCTAAAAATCCACAGAGGAACTTTTTGGAAAATATAAAAATACTAGCAAAAGAATCAAGACCAGGGGGCGCACACCCTGTCCACGAGGGTGGGGGCGCGCCCCCCTGTCTCATGGGCCCCCTGGACCTCCACCGACTGTTGTGGGAACGAACACCTATGGGGCAGGGCCCCTTTTCGGTCCGGCGGGGGGCGGAGGTCGCATGAAGAGCGGATCGAGGCGAAGCACACGAGCGATTTTACCCAGCTTCGGAGCTTTCCGGAGAGATAATACTCCTACTGCTGCTTGTCGGATTATATTGTGTTCTTGCTCGGGAGCGTTGAGAGCTACAAGACCGAGCGTGGGTGTTTTCTGGTTTCCCCCACCCCCCTACGTTGCGCATGGGCCTCCTTTTATATGCTCAAGGGGTTACCAACAGGTGGCAACACATGCAAGGGTAAAAATGGAAAAGAGGTGCGGTAGGTGTACCTACTTGCACAGTGTATCATACCTAACCCTGACGGCAGGGGACAAAGGCATTAAATGCCCGTCTGTGTCGCCCAAACAGTGCAGAAAAGTGACCGTTAGGGGTGCCACCGCTCGCCGCGATGGCGATCTTGTCATCTCCGCTCGCCACCTCGCACCGCTTGGCTGCACAGCCTCTCGCCACGTGCGCCTGGAACGGTCTCGTGGCGACACATCGACGGTTGCGCTGGAGCGTGGGCAAAGAGTGGTGGCTTTGCCGCGGCAAGCGCCTTGCCGCGGTCGTTGTCTTGTCACGCCCGAAAGCTTGTCGCTCACCGGGTCTTGCCAGGACGCGCGGCGCATCGCGGCAAGTTCCTTGAAAGCGCCTTGGTTGGCCTTCCCGGCAAGCTCCCCTTGACGGGACCTTGTCCTTCCCGACAAGCTCCTCTTGCCGGGGCCTTGTCTTCTCGGCTTGAACACTGTGTTCTTGAATGGCTCCAAAGGAACCACGGAGGACCTTGGCGGGCACCCGGCAAGCCTTGCCGCAGGGTGCTGCAACTGCCCGTGCACAAGTTCGGGATACTAAGGTACCCCTACTTTAGTACACCAACACCGACCTCAACTCCAACTCCATATATTCACATTTGGGGAGAAAAAAATCAGGGAAAAAGTTTCATCGCGTTTTATGACACGGAGCCGCCGCCAAGCCCTAATCTCTCTTGGTAGGGCTGGTCTGGAGACCGTCCGAGGCTCTGGAGAGGGGGATTCGTCGCCATCGTCATCATCAACCATCCTCCATCACCAATTTCATGATGCTCACCGCCGTGCGTGAGTAATTCCATCGTAGGCTTGCTGGACAGTGATGGGTTGGATGAGATTTACCATGTAATCAAGTTAGTTTTGTTAGGGTTTGATCCCTAGTATCCACTATGTTCTGAGATTGATGTTGCTATGACTTTGCTATGCTTAATGCTTGTCACTAGGGCCCGAGTGCCATGATTTCAGATCTGAACCTATTATGTTTTCATGAATATATGTGTGTTCTTGATCCTATCTTTCAAGTCTATAGTCACCTATTATGTGTTATGATCCGACAACCCCGAAGTGACAATAATCGGGATACTTCTCGGTGATGACCATAGTTTGAGGAGTTCATGTATTCACTATGTGCTAATGCTTTGTTCCGGTTCTCTATTATAAGCAAGCCTTAATATCCCTTAGTTTCCGCTAGGACCCCGCTGCCACGGGAGGGTAGGACAAGAGATGTCATGCAAGTTCTTTTCCATAAGCATGTATGACTATTTACGGAATACATGCCTACATTACATTGATGAACTGGAACTAGTTCTGTGTCACCCTATGTTATAGCTATTAGATGAGGAATCATATCCGGCATAATTATCCTTCACTGATCCATTGCCTACAAGCTTTTCACATATTGTTCTTCGCTTATTTACTTTTCCGTTGCTACTGTTACAACTACTAGAAAACCCAAAAACATTACTTTTGCTACCGTTACCTTTATTATCATATTATTTTGCTACTAAATACTTTGCTGCAGATACTAAGTTATCCAGGTGTGGTTGAATTGACAACTCAGCTGCTAATACTCAAGAATATTCTTTGGCTCCCCTTGTGTCGAATCAATAAATTTGGGTTGAATACTTTACACTCGAAAGCTGTTGCGATCCCCTACACTTGTGGGTTATCAGGGTGTTTTCGACAGACTGGCTGGATCCCAAGGTCGTACCATATTTAGTATGTCATAAAGTATATTTTTACATGCACATTTTTCCTCCGTGTCGAAACGTGGCACACCCTACCGCGCAGTTTCAGGGTCCTCCTGGGTGGTGCATGCATATATTCTTCCTTCGACATGGGAAGCCCTACCGCGCGTTTCTTGGGTCCTCCTCGGTCGTAGCACCGAAGTAAGTAAATGAGTCATCAAATCACGAAAGACCACCTTTCCCACCGAGTACATCAGTGAAGCACGGTGGCTAGCTAGTTGGGATAGTGTGAATGATTAGCTAGGCCGCCGCCACATTTGTTTTTTCACCCCTTTTTTATCCCTTATTGGCAGGTAAATTTAAATATCCACCGCGGCGTTGCTCTGGTCTTTTGGTGCACCAGGCGCGACAGGATTTTTAATTTTTTTGATTGACGGGAGCAGGCTCGGAAGCAATTAGTCACGATGACTTCGCCTATAAAACCCACTGCTCCCTGATGTGAAAAGTCGTCGACTGGTGTTTTCCCATGCTAAAAACCAAAAGATTCACTCCGCCTTCCCGTATATTGCATTGCCTTCTAGCTGTCTTGTCCCCTTTGCTTCCTATCCCCATTGCTTCTACGTGGTGCCATGGCAGTGCAGCAGATCACGATGTCTGATGTGAGGTGCCTGACACAGGAGCTCCAGGCCAAGGATGCGGAGCTCAGGGGCAAGGACATGGAGCTCCGTGAGCACAAGGAGGAGAGGAGTGCCATGCTCCTACTTTATGTGCGGGAGTCCATAGAACTTCAAAAGCGGCAGGCGTCCACCACAAAGATGCTCGAGGTGTCGCCGGCATTGCTGCAGAAAGCGGGAGATGCGATAGGCCGTCAGGCGAGCGGCTAGAGCGCGTGCGGGCCGATCGTGACGAGGTCCAGGATCGCCTCAGTCACTTGGTGGACCATGTTGCCACGGACGTGTTGCGGCTGTGCGATGCCAACCGTCGAGCCAACGCGATCGAGTCGGTCGTCGGGCTAAACCCGTTCGACCACCCCATCGAATTCAATGAGCTGCGACTTCCTGACCTGGTCTCCTTCTTCACCTACATCACCGAGGAGCTGAGCCGTCTCCACGCGATGGCGGGGGCGGAGCTGGACAAGGAGGGGTTGTGGGCTGCCGTCACCATTGCCGGCCAAATCCTCTCGGTGCTCCTTCACCAGAATCCATTCGTGCCACTGGACGCCGTCTTTGACAAGCTCGGTCCCGTCGACCGGGACGGGCTCTGCGCGCGGTTGCACCCGGCATCACCAACATCGTACGCCTCGAGAATAAAGGGACTTCGGTGGTGTTTAGGCATCCTCTGCATTGGCATGTCCTTGTCTCAGTGCAATATGACCGTTGGATCAAACTCAGATGGGGTAGATTAGTCACTGTAGCACAAAGCGTGTGGGTGCATTTGGTTGCATTCTCATCTCAATATAGTTGTTCCCTCTTCGTGCATGCACATCTCAGCACCCCTCTTCATGCATGCTCCTAGTGTATTTGTGTTAACCTACTAGTGTGGACTCGTGAACCCTTCATTCACTCTGCCAAACACCCAAAAGTGGGTCGCGAAGGGAACTTTTGCTCCCATCCCGTGCACCCTTCATACACCCTGCCTAACACTAATTCATGCTTCCTATGGTTCATGTTCCGTGGAGTACTATAGCACCATACTCTTCATGCGATGTAGACCTAGTTATGTTAACATTGATCTCACCGTTCATTCTCAGCCGGATAGTCAAAAAGGGGTACTATGTTACATTACTGTTCATATAGTTGACATGCGCACAACATCATTTGTTATTGTCATATCTTACTAAATTAGAAACAAAATTATGTAGTACTGACGTATGAACCACTACACATGCCTAGTAGTAGGAGTATTGTGTAAGTTCAAGTGGCTGCCGTGTTTCGCACTCCTCCATAGTAAGAGTGGAAACGCTTGTTGTAATCATTTTTTTCTTCAAAAAAATAGTGGACACGTCCTACCGTGTGGATCCTCCTCGACGGTCGTCGGGAACCTTGCTTCTCACTTTCGCCGATGTGTGGGACAGCCAGCATCAGGGTCCACTAGCCATGCACTAAATTATTCCGTAGTAGAGTGCCCAATTGCACGGTAGACTACCCCGATCAAAGCGCCGCAGTAATGCCCAATGAACCATCAAATCAGAAAAACCCCTCCTTTCCAGTAGTAAGTTGGATTGACGAAGCAACCATCATTTCACTCTTCTCCCTCAACTTCCTCTCTTGAAGCAAATCCCAACTCACTTCTCCCTCATCGTGTTCCTCATTTCTTCAAGAAAACCCCGACCTTCTCATGCCATTGTTCTTCTCTCCCAAAGAAGGAAAGGTGAGCGCATCAATGGTGTTGATTCTGGCCAAGGCCCGGTCTTGCAACCCCGAGACTGATCCTATAACGCCCTCTATGTTCTTCTTTTGGGTTTGTGATTATGGTTTCTTTTGTTTTATTTCTATTTGACAGTTTCTTGATGGACGCTGGAGCACCGACCGAAGTGATGTCTATGGCTCTGGCCAAAACCATCGAGGCTCATGGTACGAAGAAGCGCAAGCACCCCGCCGACACTACCACAGACAAGCTCAAAGCCATCGCCCTATCCAAGCCCCCCTCTTCGGGATCCATCACTAATCAAGTCCAGGTAATATCTCTTCTTGACGAACTTTTTCTCGATCTTGATCGTGTTTTTTCATCTAACACGCAGTACTAATACTAGTAGTACAACTTTCTGGGTGATCTTGCATGTAATTTTGTGTGCCAAATGACGGTTCTAAATTCCTCTTTTGACCAAAACATGCGAGAGGTTGACACTGATTTCTTATAGATTACTCAACTACTTTATGAACATCAATGCTACCCTTGAAGAGAGTATATTTGCGTTAGTAACTTGTGTTATGTATATTGCAAGTAATCCCTCTGCTCTCGTGCCTTTGAGGTCATGTTCTAGTGTCTTTGTTCACTCATTTATGTGTGTATATGTAGTCATATATGGAGTAAAATATCAGGTGTGTTCTCGAGGCTGTACTTGACCACAAAAATTTCCTGGTTGTGCCTTCAATTTTTTTGAAGCTCTTGTTGTGCCTTCAATTACGAAGGGTGTGATTCTTGTAAAGCTTCTCGACAAAAATTTCATGGTTGTGCCTTCAATTACGAAGGGTGTGGTTCTTGTAAAGCTTCCCGACAAATCTGATGCAGACTGTCTTCATCGTCATGTTTATGAGTGGAAAGACCACTCTGTTAGGTTCTCCAAGGCTGACGAGATGGTGATAGTGCAGGTAGACATCTCTCACCAAGTTCATGGCCTAGTCAGTTATGCGGGGTTAATCCCGTAGGTCAGTGGCAAGAAATAGTCTGCAGAGTTTAATTAGTGCAACTTTGCTTGTTTGTAGTAAGTACTATTGTTCAGTACTTGATTTGTGTGTGTGAACCCTGTATTTTTTAGTACTGTCCCTTTTGGTGTGTGGTGAGTCCTGAGAACAGTCTATGTTAATGTTTGTCCATTCAATTCAGTCTGTATATTTTGAAGTATCCAGATCATCTTTCTTGTGAGGATGGTTTATCAATTATGGTTACACTACAATATGTGTATGCACTGCAGGGTTTATCGCACCCACCGGGATTCCCAGTCTCATGGATGTTCGGTCCATACGATTTGTCACGACCTTTGGACTGTTCTGCTTGTTGGAGTAGGAGGGGACCCTGCATGCCACGCGTAGTTGGACGATTAGTCTTTTGTTTAGTACTTCAACATAGTGATTTCATGGTAAGGATTCACTCATGTCACATCAAGTAAATCTTATTGATTTACTGTCTA
Source organism: Triticum timopheevii (assembly GCA_963921465.1). Taxonomy (NCBI): domain Eukaryota; kingdom Viridiplantae; phylum Streptophyta; class Magnoliopsida; order Poales; family Poaceae; genus Triticum; species Triticum timopheevii. The sequence goes on along the minus strand of OY997272.1, from coordinate 379,659,494 downwards.
AATCTTATTGATTTAATGTCATGTTTTCTACTTTTGCTGCAATTTTAGAATGTAGGTTTTGTCATGTGACATTAATCATAGAATAAATGGTTTGGTTTGGTCTACGATGGTTATTTTTGCAGGTTTCACTTCTTATGTCGTGTTAGTAACGGAGGCACTATCCATCACTTATATTACTAGAAATAATTGGATCAGTCTATTGTTTGAGTACAAGCTGAAGCCCTATGATGAACTGCAGTTTTCTATAACAAACATGCCACAATTAGTCCCTCTCGCATTTAAAAGAAATGAAGAAAAAGACTGGATCACAGTCATGGAGCCTAATCAAGTTAGAAAGCTGATCATAGCAGACCAGACACAATCGCTGTTGTCTCGCACATCGGCACCAGCAACGGCTCTGGCACCTGCATCAACACTTGCACTTGCATCTGCTCTGGCCCGTGCAGCAGTAACGGAACCAGCAGTTGCACCAGCAACAGACTAGGATGTAGTTCACATTGCATATACCAAAGTCCTTACAAAAACCGACATCTCCACCTTCTTGGGAAGCATTGGCCACCGAAGTGCTCCGTTATTTTTCTTTCCATGTTGTTTCACATGATACACTGTGTTGATCTAACTGTTTGTGTGTGTCTTCTTGTTTGCAAACAAAGAAATCCTAGAGCAACGAGGGAGTCATTCAACAATCCGAGCGACCGTGGCCAAGTTTCTCTTACCATGCGCAGCCTTGGTGTGAATGAACCTGCTCAATATACCGTAAGTACAAAGGATGGTCGCATGATGATTGATGCTAAAGGATGGTCAAGGTTCAAATCTAAATCATATCCTGCGGTAGGGGATGATGTCAAAATCGAACTTTCTCAGCAAGGAGAGCTGGTCCAAATCAATTTTGAAATTCTTCAGTAGTAGCACGCAACTGGCGAACTGATCTATCGTCCGAGAGATTTGGATGTAATAATCTGGCATGGTGAAACAAGTGTCATGTGTGTATAAGTAGTACGATAGTATTATTTATCACGTAGTATATCGTTGATAGAATTGCAACTGTGATTGTTGGTTAGGAACTGCGTTCAATTTCATTCTAACAGTTGTCGTGCTTTATTCAATTTTGTGTATTCGCCTTGCGCCAGCATCTAAAACCAGTGCCATACCAATGAGCCGTCAACGGGGTCCACATGCCATGCACCAAATTAGAGTGCGCACTTGGATGGTAGACTCACCCCGGGCGTAGTGCCGTAGTAATGCCCAATGGGCCGTCAAATCACAAAAAACCCCACCATTCCAGCTTTAGAAGTAAACTGGACGGACGAAGGAGCAATATTTCACTGGGCCTGAATCCCGTTCTCCATCGTTTGCTTGTTCAGAGAAAACCCACTCTCGGCGACTGCATAGGGTTTTCTCATGGAGAACCTGGTACGAATTCTTCATCCATCCCCGATAAATCCAAGTTCCTTGGTCGCGGGTAATCCTAGGATGGCAGACGCCGCCATTGATGCATTTTTCTTCCTACTGAATCTAGTGTGTTTCATTTGTAGTGCCCAAAGTGCGAGGACTGATACATATCCAACATATCTATAATTTATGAAGCATTCATGCTATATTATTATCTGTTTTGGATGTTTATGGGCTTTATTCTACACTTTATATTACTTTCGGGACTAACCTACTAACCGGAGGCCAGGCCCATATTGCTGTTTTCTTGCCTACTTCAGTGTTTCAAAGAAAAGGAATATCAAACGGAGTCCAAACGGAATGAAACCTTCGGGAGAGTTATTTTTGGAACGGGAGCAATCCAGGGTACTTGGAGTGCACGTAAGGGAAGCAACGAGGAAGCCACGAGGCAGGGAGGCACGCCCTACCCCCCGGCAGCGCCTCCCACCCTCGTGGCCCCCTCGTGGTTCCCCTGACCGACTTCTTTCGCCTATATATGTCCATATACCCTAAAAACATCGAGGAGCACAATAGATCGGGAGTTCTGCCACCACAAAACTCAGTAGCCACCAAAAACAAATTGGGGCCCTGTTCCGGCATCCTTCCGGAGGGGGATCCCTCACCGGTAGCCATCTTCATCATCCCGGCGCTCTCCATGACAAGGAGGGAGTAGTTCACCCTCGAGGCTGAGGGTATGTACCAGTAGCTATGTGTTTGATCTCTCTCTCTCTCTCTCTCTCTCTCTCTCTCTCGTGTTCTTGAGGTGATACGATCTTGATGTATCCTGAGCTTTTCTATTATAGTTGGATCTTATGATGTTTCTCCCCCTCTTCTCTCTTGTGATGAATTGAGTTTTCCCCTTGAAGTTATCTTGTTGGATTGAGTCTTTAAGGATTTCAGAACACTTGATGTATGTCTTGCCGTGCTTATCTGTGGTGACAATGGGATATTTACCTGATCTACTTGATGTATGTTTTGGTAATCAACTTGCAGGTTCACCTTGTGAACTTATGAATAGGGGTTGGCACACGTTTTCGTCTTGACTCTTTGGTAGAAACTTTGGGGCACTCTTTGAAGTACTTTGTGTTGGTTGAATAGATGAATCTGAGATTGTGTGATGCATATCGTATAATCATGCCCACGGATACTTGAGGTGACATTGGAGTATCTTGGTGACATTAGGGTTTTGGTTGATTTGTGTCTTAAGGTGTTATTCTAGTACGAACTCTATGATAGATCGAAGGGAAAGAATAGCTTCATGTTATTTTACTACGGACTCTTGAATAAATTGATCAGATAGGATAACTTTGAGGTGGTTTCGTACCCTACAATAATCTCTTCGTTTGTTCTCCGCTATTAGTGACTTTGGAGTGACTCTTTGTTGCATGTTAAGGGATTGTTATATGATCTAATTATGTTATTATTGTTGAGAGAACTTGCACTAATGAAAGTATGAACCCTTGGCCTTGTTTCCTAGCATTGCAATACCATTTACGCTCTCTTTTATCGCTTGCTACCTTGCTGTTTTTATATTTTCAGAATACAAATACCTATATCTACCATCCATATTGCACTTGTATCACCATCTCTTCGCCAAACTAGTGCACCTATACAATTTACCATTGTATTGGGTGTGTTGGGGACACAAGAGACTCTTTGTTATTTGGTTGTAGGGTTGCTTGAGAGAGACCATCTTCTAACTACGCCTCCCACGGATTGATAAACCTTAGGTCATCCACTTGAGGGAAATTTGCTACTGTCATACAAACCTCTGCACTTTGAGGCCCAACAACATCTACAAGAAGAAGGTTGTGTCGTAGACATCAAGCTCTTTTCTGGCGCCATTGCCGGGGAGGTGAGTGCTTGAAGGTATATCTTTAGATCTTGCAATCGAATCTCTTTGTTTCTTGTTTTATCACTAGTTTAGTCTATTAAAGAAAACTACAAAAAAATGGAATTAAGTTTGCCTCATACGCTTCATCTTTTTAATATCTTTCATGAGAATTATGGAAAGGAAAATTGTGCTCAAGTGCTAGAAGAGGAAGTCTATAAAATGTTTGGCACTAAATGTTTGAATGATGAGCATTATTGCAATGTTGTTAGTATGAACTCTTTGAATATCCATAGTACTAATGATGATTGCACTAGTCATGATGAAAATATCTCTTATAAGCAAGTCAATTTTTGTGGAGTGCATTGGGTTTGCAAGTACACACCAAATAGGGAAGATAGATATTGCAAGAGGCATAAGTATTTATAAACTAAATGGTTACAAGAAAGGCTAGATAAGAGTGCTGAAAATTTAAAATTCCTTTACCGTACTTGTGAACTTTGCAATGAAAAGGGTCATTTACATCTCCGATGCAAATTGTTTCATGATCGAATCGTGTCCAAGAATTGTGATGATTTGATTTCCCTTGCACATCAAAATGAACTTGGTTTGCTTTTGTGTTATGAAGAAATGAAACATTTAATTAAGGACCTTCCAGAATTTGCCCATAAAAAATTCCTTGATATTGATCTAGAGGAGATTTATATGTATTGTGCGGTGAATTGCATTGAAAATCCTTATATCACCAATTGCATAAAGAAAAGAAAGCAAATAGAAGATGAAGAGAATACTAATGAAAGGGAAGAGACTTCCCAATATCCTCCTATTATTTCTTATGATGGATCAGGTAACGAGGAGGAGCTTTCTATTCAACCAATCTCATCAATAAAGAGCTGAATTAAGAGGATTGAACCCACACATGATGTGAAGAAGAAAAACAAAATACGGAGAAGCAAAGGTAAAAAAGGTATCCCTCCCAAATGATGTCTCTCCTATTACTCATTGTGATGATGATAATTGCTATACTATTGGTGCTATCCATACTATTAATGATGAGAGTGATTATGCTTATGATATGAAAAGGCCCGAGCTTGGGGATGCTATGTTTGATGAGAATGACATATTTGAGAATATATTTGCTGCAATTAGTGTTTGTCCCAATCTTGGGGATGCTATGTTTAATGAAGATGATATTTATAGCCTCCCATGTTTTGATATGGAAAGTTGTTATGATGATAGCATGCCTCCTACTTACGATGATTATATTGATGAAAGTGGGTTTGGAAGAGTGTCAACTTTAGGAAGTAATGATCCCACTATTTGGGAGGGTGTTGAATCTTATAATATTTATGAAAGTGGATTTGGAGAGGTCTTGACTTCATTTAGTTATGAATCCACTATTTTGGAAGAGGTTTCAATTGATTATGATGAGAACAAAGTTGGTACTTATGATGATTATTGTGATGAAACTTATGCTATAAAAAGTAGTGATGATTATATTTATAAAACATGTCATGATTATGATTACCCTTTTTCTGAACATTACTCTTTTAATGTGGAAACAATTTATAGTATTCAAGTCGCTTATGATACTCCCACTATTCTGAATAAGAAGAATTTTGCTTGTGTGGAGAGTAATAAAATTTCTATGCAATTAGATCATGAAAAGAATGCTTTAGGTGCTGGTTATATTGTTGAATTCATTCGTGATGCTACTGAAAATTATTATGAAGGAGGAACATATGCTTGTACGAATTGCAATAATATCAAATTTCTTCTCTATGTGTTGAGAATCTTGAAGCTATGCTTGTTTTACCTTCCTATGCTAGTTGATCATTGTTCCCATAAGTTTTTCACTCACAAAATCCCTGTGCATAAGAAGTGGGTTAGGCTTAAATGTGCTAGTCATATGCTTCATGATGCTCCCATTATGTTTCAGTTCTTATCTTTTATGTGAGCATCATTGTCATCATCATGCCTAGCTAAAAGGCATTAAAGAAAAGCGCTTGTTGGGAGACAGCCCAATATTTACCCTTACTGTTTTTGTGTGTCCACATGATTATGCTACGGAATTAATCATGTTTTATAGCTTTTGTTTCAATAAAGTGCCAAGTAATACCTTTAGGATAGCTTACGGTGTTAGTTGTGTTGATCCTGCTGAAAATCAGAAACTTTTGCACCCAGTAAATTAGTTTTGAGAAGTCACAGAAACGGGATTTTTATCTGATTATTTTTGCTCTGGATTGGTACAAAACTTTATTAGGACTTCCTAATTTGGTAGGATTTTTGGAGTTACAGAAGTATTCGAATGATACAGATTACTACAGACTGTTCTGTTTTTGACAAATTCTGTTTTCTATGTGTTGTTTGCTTATTTTGATGAATCTATGAGTAGTATCGGAGGGTATGAACCATAGAGAAGTTGTAATACAATATATATTACACCAATATGAATTTATAATGATTTCACAACAGTACCAAAAGTGGTGATTTAGTTTCTTATACTAACGGAGCTTACGAGTTTTCTATTGAGTTTTGTGTTGTGAAGTTTTCAAGTTTTGGGTAAAGATTTGATGGACTATGGAATAAGGAGTGGCAAGAGCCTAATCTTGGGAATGCCCATGGCACCCCAAGTTAATATTCAATGACAACCAAGAGCCTAAGCTTGGGGATGCCCCGGAAGGCATCCCCTCTTTCGTCTTCGTTCATCGATAACTTTACTTAGAGCTATATTTTTTATTCACCACATGATATGTGTTTTTATTGGAGCATCATTTCATTTTCTTTTGTTAGTATTTTCTTGCTGTTTGAATAAAATACCAAGATCTGAAATTCTTAAATGAGAGAGAGTCTTCACATGAGCTACATAATTATTTAACTACTCATTGATCTTCACTTATATCTTTCTGGAGTAGTTTGTCATTTACTCGTGTGCTTCACTTATATCCTATGAGTTAATGGTTGAATGATTTGAATATCATAAATCTAAAATTATATATGTTTCATATGCTTATCCCGTGGGGAATAATGACTTCACTTATAAGAAGTAGAGGTTGTAAATTTATTGGTCATTTGAACAATTCATGAAAGAATATTGAAGGAAGAGAGGTTTCACATATAAATATAATATCTTGGGCATCTTCTATGATTGTGAGTCCCATCAATTATTTTCAAACTTGAGCAAATTAGTTGAAGTTGGACAAGGACGACAACATAATGAGTTATGCTTGGGTATATTTGTAGAGAAGTTATATTGTTATAGATCCTCCAACATGTGGTGCTTGGTTTTTAGAATCCTTTGCTAGCCAAAATATCTGTACTAAGCGGGAATATTGCTTGTGCATCCAAATCCCTTGAACCAAGTTTCTTCCGTGAGTGTCCACCATACCTACCTATATGCGGTATTTACCTGCCGTTCCAAGTAAATTTGCATGTGCCAAACTCTAAACCTTCAAATAATAATCTGTTTTGTATGCCCGAATCGCTCATGTAGCGACTAGGAGCTGTCAGTATCTTCCATGCTAGGTGGGTTATTCTCACGATGAGTGGACTCCGCTCATCATTCATGAGAAAAATGGCTGGTAACTGGGATGCCCAGTCCCATGATCAAAAGATCAAAATCAAATCAAAATAATTGCAAACAGAACTCCCCTAGGATTTATGTTAGTTGGAGGCACCAGTTGTTTCAGGCAAGCCATGGATTTATGATTGTTGGTGGAGGGGGAGTAAAAACTTTACCATTCTGTTTGGGAACCGCCTATAATGTATTCAGTATGGAAGAAACTGGGAACCCTCAGTTGATATGTTGACAATGAAAGTATAGCGCTCAAAATATTATTTATCTCTATTTCAAAATCGAGCTCTGGCACCTCTGCAAATCCTTGCTTCCCTCTGCGAAGGGCCTATCTTTTACTTTTATGCAAGAGTCAGTAGTATTCCTTCTCATTCCAACCTACTCTTTAGTTGGCAAGCATCGTGTGATGGGGAATTATCTAAGCATATATGGCCATTCAAATATATTTGATCATCAATTATTAAGTTGGGAGGTGAAACATTAAGCCCTATCTTTCTCTGTGTTTGATGGATGCTATTTGTTCTAAAAATATGCTTTGAGTGGTAGCAATCATGGAAGACTATATGACAGTTGAGTACGTGGGATTTGCTAAATCAAAGCTCTGACATAGACCCCTCCTGAAAATAAGATGAATTGCAATTGTTTGATGTCTGAGAACATAGTTTGCTAGTTTTCAAGAAAGTTTATGGTCTATGCTTTAACATTTGAATAACTTGTCACTTGATAAAAAGAAGTTTTATGAGATGAGCTACTGTTATGACATATAATCATGCTAGAAAAGGTGATTGAAATTATCATTGATCAAACTTATGCACCTGCTAGCATTCACACTTCATAAATTATTTCTTTTATCATTTACCTACTCGAGGACGAGCAGGAATTAAGCTTGGGGATGCTGATACGTCTCCAACGTACCTATAATTTATGAAGCATTCATGCTATATAATTATCTGTTTTGGATGTTTATGGGCCTTATTCTACACTTCTATATTACTTTCGGGACCAACCTACTAATCGGAGGCCCAGCCCATATTGTTGTTTTCTTGCCTATTTCAGTGTTTCGAAGAAAAGGAATATCAAACGGAGTCCAAACGGAATGAAACCTTCGGGAGAGTTATTTTTGGAACGGAAGCAATCCAGGGGACTTGGAGTGCACGTAAGGGGAGCAGCGAGGAAGCCACGAGGTAGGGAGGCGCGCCCTACCCCCTGGGCGCGCCCCCACCCTCGTGGGCCCCTCGTGGCTCCCCTGACCAACTTCTTTCGCCTATATATATCCATATACCCTAAAAACGCCGAGGAGCACAATAGATCGGGAGTTCCACCGCCGCTAGCCTCTGTAGCCACCAAAAACCAATCGGGACCCAATTTCGGCACCCTACCGGAGGGGGGATCCCTCAGCGGTGGCCATCTTCATCATCCCGGCGCTCTCCATGACAAGGAGGGAGTAGTTCACCCTCGGGGCTGAGGGTATGTACCAGTAGCTATGTGTTTGATCTCTCTCTCTCTCATGTTCTTGAGGTGATACAATCTTGATGTATCACGAGCTTTGCTATTATAGTTGGATCTTATGATGTTTCTCCCCCTCTTCTCTATTGTGATGAATTGAGTTTTCCCCTTGAAGTTATCTTGTCGGATTGAGACTTTAAGGATTTGAGAACAGTTGATGTATGTCTTGCCGTGCTTATTTGTGGTGACAATGGGATATTCACGTGATCTACTTGATGTATGTTTTGGTGATCAACTTGCGGGTTCACCTTGTGAACTTATGCATAGGGGTTGGCACACGTTTTTGTCTTGACTCTTCGGTAGAAACTTTGGGGCACTCTTTGAAGTACTTTGTGTTGGTTGAATAGATGAATCTGAGATTGTGTGATGCATATCATATAATCATGCCCACGGATACTTGAGGTGACATTGGAGTATCTAGGTGACATTAGGGTTTTGGTTGATTTGTGTCTTAAGGTGTTATTCTAGTACAAACTCTATGATAGATCGGACGGAGAGAATAGCTTCATGTTATTTTACTACGGACTCTTGAATAGATTGATCAGAAAGGATAACTTTGAGGTGGTTTCGTACCCTACAATAATCTCTTTGTTTGTTCTCCACTATTAGTGACTTTGGAGTGACTCTTTGTTGCATGTTGAGGGATTGTTATATGATCTAATTATGTTATTATTGTTGAGAGAACTTGCACTAGTCAAATTATGAATCCTAGGCCTTGTTTCCTAGCATTGCAATACTGTTTACGCTCACTTTTATCACTTGCTACCTTGCTGTTTTTATATTTTCAGAATACAAATACCTATATCTACCATCCATATTGCACTTGTATCACCATCTCTTCGCCGAACTAGTGCACCTATACAATTTACCATTGTATTGGGTGTGTTGGGGACAGAAGAGGCTCTTTGTTATTTGGTTGCAGGGTTGCTTGAGAGAGACCATCTTCAACCTACGCCTCCCATGGATTGATAAACTTTAGGTCATCCAATTGAGGGAAATTTGCTACTGTCCTACAAACCTCTGCACTTGGAGGCCCAACAATGTCTACAAGAACAAGGTTGTGTAGTAGACATCAAGGACCCTGCAGGTTTCTGCGCCCTCGGCAAGGCGCCACACTTGTTCGTTCTCATCCTAACACAGAATTTTAAAATGCACATAGTATGTTCCTAGAATCCTCTTTTCTATCTGGGAGGGTGGGGTTTTTTGAACATGCTGTCGACTTTGGAAATTTGGATTGCTATAATTGGATAAAAGGTACTAGTACCATGGTCAACGCTGATGTGCACGAGGAAATTTTTTCTAGATTTGGATAGGGAAAACATTGTGTTCTCATATTATTTTTCCTGTAGTGCATTCCTTGCTCTGCCAAAACACATGTACTCAAGATGCTCGGCCTTGCCATAACTTAATACACCAGTTTAATGGTCACAATGAAGACAAGCCATGGATATAAGTTCTGAGTTGGGTTCATGAACCAAGAAGATCGCAACTTTTTTTATGGCCGAATGTCGGTGGGAAACGACACCTATGGGATCACAAGAATCCATACTACGGTTGCGGGGCGCGGGGTGGTGAGAAGAGCGGGATCAGCAGTCGGCCCAAAGATATGAATCGTTTACCCAGGTTCGGGCCGCGGAGATGCGTAATACCCCAGTCCTGCTTTACTGTGTATATCTGTGTTCTTGGAGTTCTTGAGCTAGCTACAATGAGCGTAACTTGCCAAAAAGTCCGAATCCTTCTCGTGGATGCCTTGGGCCTCCTTTTATAGGCAAGGGGCTCGCCACAGTGGCACACAGGAGGTGGCATCGGGGTACTGTGGTTAAGCCTATCACTTGTCATTACGGGACAAGACGCATTTAATGCGCCTCTGACGTGTCCCTTTCACTTTAATGCCGCCTCGCCCCGTCTTGACACGCGCTTGGCTAGCGAGGCGTCTAGCGCCATATAGGTTGGCAGGCTGCTGAGGTGGCGCGGTGGTAGGGCTTTCACGAAGATTTGCATGCCACCACGTAGGCATGCGTTGAGTTTGCCGAGAAGCCTCATGCCGACACGCAGGCGCCTGCCCAGCTGGTGGGCTGGCATCTGCATGGTAGCGGTGGTAGAAGCTTGGCGGGCGCGGGCCTGTCTGCGGCCTTGCGGACGTCCTTGGCAAGGGCATTGCTGGGGCCCCGGCAAGGGTCTTGCCGCGGCGTCGCGGTCTTCCCCGGCAGGGATCCTGCCAGGGGTCTTGTGGGTTTCCTCGGCAAGGATCTCGCTGAGGTTCGTCGCCTTCTGATCCTCTTCCGGTTTGGAGTGTTTCTTGTCTTCACAAAGATCTGCATGCCATCACGGAGGCACCTCCCGAGCCCCGATCCCAAAGTGGTTGGTGACGCTGGAGAGACAGGGGCCCAAGGGTGGCGCGCTTCGCTGGCATCGGGTAAGCTGCCCCGGCAAGGTCCTTGCCGGGGCCATGGAGGCCGCCCCGTCAAGGGTCTTGCCGGGGGAAACCACCTCGCCTTCTTGCTCTTTGTGCCTCTGCCTTGGCGTTGCTTTGACCGTCCCGCGGCTTTGATTTCCTGTTTTTGCCCTGCTCAAGTGCGGCTGCAGGTGCGGCTCTGACTGCCCGTGCACAAGTAAGGGGTACAATGGAGCACCCCTACATTAGTACACCGACAGGAGCCCCCGGGCCAGGGCCACACATAAGCACGATATGTTGTTGGGCCAGGCCCAGAATGGTGCGCTGGCAGGCAGGGCGATTTTTACCGCGATAACTTTCTGTCATGGGGGTCGCGCGCGCAGGTGATTGAAGCATGCTTGCGTTATCCTGCAATGAACAGTAAAGAGGCGGCTTGTGTGTCCCTTCGAGACTGTAGGGCCTCTGCTCATTCACTGTCCCTACCTGGGAACCGTCGCTCCATGCGTCCCATTATGCCGGCCTCCCGCGCCACATACGTCGCATGCACGACACAGAGCGAATGACAGGCGCGCAGGATACGGGAAGACATGCGCGCGTGGGTCGATTCCCACGTTCCTTCAATTGGGTGGGGAGGGCAGTCTACGACCTTGCTTGCTGTCACTTTGATGAGCTGGATTAGCTGGGAGGGGCAGCCGAGCACCGCTCCCGTCTCTTTATAAGGAGGGGAGTGGGAGGGACGACGCCTGTCAGCCTTTCTCCATCCGCCTCTCCCGATCCTTGCTCCTTCCTCCCTTCCGTCATGGCGAGAGGGCGTGCTGATGCCTCATTGGTGGTAGCGAGGGTCTCTGCTCAACAATGTGTCGCTCCTCCCCAAGAGCCCGTGGCGGCGGAGCCGGCCGCGAGGGGAAGGGGGAGGGGGCGAGGCCGAGGCCGCCCCAGTCCTCATTGAACAGGAGGACGGGGCCACGCATCGGCTTTGTCTCCGCCAGCGGTCCTTCCCCTAATGGAGGGCCACATCGGGGACAACCCTTGCGAGTTCTTCATCAGGCTGCACCGGCCGGCGCGCCGTCATCTTCGTCTCCCGACCCAATTCGCCCGGGAGATGGAACTTGATCCGCCGCAAGCACTGAGGCTGCACATGAGGGGCTGTGGGAACAACGGCACATGGGCTGATGTCGACTTCCCAGCTCCTCATGTTATGTACCTCTGTCGCGGGTGGAAGACCTTCGCTCGCATCCACAGCCTGACGGAGGGGCTCATTCTCTATTTCAAATTAATGTAAAATGGCCTCCTCTCCGTCCAGGTCTTTGGACACTTTGGGAATCGCCTAAGGTGCTGCGTGGAGAGCTCCTCGGATGACAAAGACTCATCCTCAAGTGAGAGTGACGAGGAGGACAACGGCAGCAACGACGAGGGTAGCGGGCGGCAGGATGATGGGTCCGACTAGGCGTCGGGTGCATCGTTCCTGGGCAACACCGACGACCCCATCATCCGTGTTGCCGGCTCCTTGAACTTCTCGGGGTCACCTCCTTGGGCGGCTGGTGTGGGGAGGCCGAAGAAGGCGAATAAGGCGGGTGGCGGGCCGTCAAGTCGGAGTACGATGGCACCGACGCCTTCGTAGCGTATTGAAGGACCGCTCCCTCATCTTCCAGCTCTTCCTCCACCACCACCACCACCAGCCCTCTTCTAGGCGGCCACCGACATGTTCTCTTGGCGCCTTCTGCTGCTCGTACCTCGCCTAGGCGCTCGCTCTACCCTTTTGCCTTCTTGTTTCATTTCCTGAGGAGAGGGACAAGAAAGGGATTACGTGCACCTTATCTTTTTTTAGTTTGAAAGCCTACGTGCCGTAGTTAGGTTTAAAACTTGTAATCTCCCTGTTTCTGTTTACATATCGTACGAACTGTACCTGTATGGAACGTATTAATGAAAAAAGGGTGATTGCCGGGTTTTGTGTGCGTGAGCAAAGCCCATACCAAGGAATGGATCCTTGTTGTTTTCAACATAAACACCGTTTCTCGGCAGTAGGCCTTGCCGCTCCCCTACTTCGTTCGACCATGCTCACGCCTTTGGCGGAGGTAGGGGTGAAGTGGGGTGGGCCCTATGTTTGCTTCCTTGCTGCCGCGGCTACAACCAGATTCCGAACCAAGAAGAAGTTCTTGGGTGGTATGCTACCTCTTGAGCACTGCGTTGGATTTCCCCAAGAGGAGAGGATGATGCAGCAAAGTAGCGTAAGTATTTCCCTCAGTCTTTGAGAACCAAGGTTTCAATCCAGTAGGAGACCATGCACAAGTCCCTCGTACCTACACATAGCAACTCGCAACCAACGCTTAGGGGTTGTCAATCCCTTCACGGTCATTTACGAGAGTGAGATCTGATAGAGATAATATTTTTGGTATTTTTGATAGATAGATGCAAAGCGAAAAGTAAAATGCAAAGTAAAAACAAAGCAAGTAAATAAAGTGATAGAAATTGATATGATGAGAATAGACCTGGGGGCCATAGGTTTCACTAGTGGCTTCTCTCAAGAGCATAAATATTTTACGGTGGGTGAAGAAATTACTATTGAGCAATTGACAGAATTGAGCATAGTTATGAGTATATCTAGGCAATGATCATGTATATAGGCATCACGTCCAAAACAAGTAGATCGAAACGATTCTGCATCTACTAATATTACTCCACTCATCGACCGCTATCCAGCATGCATCTAGAGTATTAAGTTAAAAATAGAGTAACGCCTTAAGCAAGATGACATGATGTAGAGGGATAAATTCATGCAATATGATAAAAACCCCATCTTGTTATCCTCGATGGCAACAATACAATACGTTCCTTGCTGCCCCTTCTGTCACTGGGAAAGGACACCGCAAGATTGAACCCAAAGCTAAGCACTTCTCCAATTGCAAGAACTACCAATCTAGTTGGCCAAACCAAAAAGGATAATTCAAAAAGACTTGCAAAGATAACTCAATCATACATAAAAGAATTCAGAGAAGAATCAAATATTTTCCATAGATAATACTGGATCATAAACCCACAATTCATCGGTCTCAACAAACACACCGCAAAAAGAAGATTACATCGAATAGATCTCCACGAGAGAGGGGGAGAACATTGTATTGAGATCCAAAAAGAGAGAAGAAGCCGTCTAGATACTAGCTATGGACCCGAAGGTCTGAAGTAAACTACTCACACTTCATCGGTGGATACCCCCCACTTCTATGTAGAAGCCCTCCATGGTGGATGCCCCCTACGATGGAGCTCCGGAACAGGCCCCAACATGGGATCTCGTGGATACAGAAGGTTGCGGCTATGGAATTATGTTTTTGGCTCCTTGTTCTGATCGCTCGGGGATACGTAGGTATATATAGGAGGAAGGAGTACGTCGGTGGAGCGTCAGGGGGCTCACGAGGAATGGGGCGCGCCAGGGGGCGCCCTCCACCCTCGTGACCGCCTCTGGCACTGCTTGGAGTAGGGTCCAAGTCTCCTAGATCACGTTCGGTTGGAAAATCACGATGCCGAAGGTTTCATTCCATTTGGACTACGTTTGATATTCCGTTTCTTCGACACACTGAAATAGGCAAAAAAACAACAATTCTGGGCTGGGCCTCCGGTTAATAGGTTTGTCCCAAAAATAATATAAAAGTGGAAAATAAAGCCCAATATAGTCCAAAACAGTAGACAAAGTAGCATGCAGAAATCAAAAATTATAGATACGTTGGAGACGTATCAGGCATCCCCAAGCTTAATTCCTGCTCGTCCTCGAGTAGGTAAATGATAAAAAAAAGAATTTTTGATGCGGAGTGATACTTTGGCATAATTTCAATGTAAATCTTCTTAATTGTGACATGAATATTCAGATCCGAAAGATTCAAGACAAAAGTTCATATTGACACAAAAATAATAATACTTCAAGCATACTAATCAAAGCAATCATGTATTCTCAAAATAACATGGCAAAAGAAAGTTCATCCCTACAAAATTATATAGTTAGGCTATGCTTCAATCTCGTCACACAAAGATCTTCCCAACTTCTATACCCCCGATGACAAGCCAAGCAATTGTTTCATACTTAAATAATCTCAAACTTTTTCAACCTTCACACAATACATGAGCGTGAGCCATGGATATAGCACTACGGGTGGAATAGAATATGATGATGGGGATTGTGTGGAGAAGACAAAAAAGGAGAAAGTCTCACATTGACGAGGATAATCAACGGGCTATGGAGATGCCGATCAATTGATGTCAACATGAGGAGTAGGGATTGCCATGCAACAGATGCACTAGAGCTATGAATGCTCAACAAAAGAAAACTAGTGGGTGTGCATCCAACTCGCTTGCTCACGAAGACCTAGGGAATTTGAGGAAGCCCATCGTAGGAATATACAAGCCAAGTTCTATAATGAAAAATTCTCACTAGTATGAAAAGGACAACTTTATGAGACTCACTACATGAGGAACATGGTGCTACTTTGAAGCACAATATAAGAGACTCACTATATGAAGAACAAGGTGCTACTTGGAAGCACAAGTGTGGAAAAGAGATAGTAGCATTGCCCTTTTTTTTATATATACATAACTTTTTTGGGCTTTCTTTTTTTTTCTTTTGGCCTTTCTCTTTTTTTATTTGGCAAATGCTCTAATAATGATGATCATCACACTTCTATTGATTACAACATAAGGATTACAACTCGAAACATAGAACAAGATATGACTCTATATGAATGCCTCCGGCGGTGTACCTGGATGGTGCAATGAATCAAGAGTGACATGTATGGAAAATAATGCATGGTGTCTTTGCCACAAATACGATGTCAACTACATGATCATGCAATGGCAATATGACAAAAGTAATATATGTCATGATGATGATGGTGGAAGTTGCATGGCAATATATCTCGAAATGGCTATGGAAATTCCATGATAGGTAGGTATGGTGGCTGTTTTGAGGAAGATATAAGGAGGTTTATGTGTGATAGAGCGTATCGTATCACGGGGTTTGGATGCACCGGCGAAGTTTGCACCAACTCTCAAGGTGAGAAAGGGCAATGCACGGTACCGAAGAGGCTAGAAAAGGCGGAAAGGTGAGAGTGCGTATAATCCATGGACTCAACATTAGTCAAAAGAACTCATATACTTATTGCAAAAATTTAGAAGTCATCAAAAATCAAGTACTACATGCATGCTCCTAGGGGGGTAGATTGGTAGGAAAAGACCATCGCTCGTCCCTAACAGCCACTCATAAGGATGCACAAGCCAGGTACACATCATGTTTCAAATTTGTTACACAACTTTAACCATACGTGCATGCTACAGGACTTGCAAACTTCAACACAAGTATTTCTCAAATTCATAATCACCTAACTAGCAATACTTTGATATTATCACCTCCATATCTCAAAACAATTATCAAGCATCAAACTTATCTCAGTATTCAATGCACTCAAACGAAAGTTTCACATATCTTGAACACCAAGTATATTAACATTAAGCAAATTACCATGCTATTAACGACTCCTAAAATAATCTAAGTGAAGCATGAGAGATCAATAGTTTCTTTAAAACAAAACAACCACCGTGCTCTACAAGATCTAAGTGGAGCACTAGAGCAAAAATTATCACGCTCAAAAGATATAAGAGAAGTACTATGAGCAAAACTATCCAGCTCAAAAGATATAAGTGAAGCACATAGAGTATTCTAACAAATTCCAAATCATGTATGGATCTTTCAAAAGATCTTTACAGCAAGGATGATTGTGGTAGACTAACAAGAAAAGACACAAATAATACAAGACGCTCCAAGCAAAACACATATCATGTTGGTGAATAAAAATATAGCTCCAAGTAAATTACCGATGGAAGTGGACGAAAAGAGGGGATGCCTTCTGGGGCATCCCCAAGCTTTGATTTTTTGGTGTCCTTGGATTATCTTGGGGGTACCATGGGCATCCCCAAGCTTAGGCTCTTGCCACTCCTTGTTCCATAATCCATCAAAAGAATTCACCTAAAACATGAAAACTTCACAACACAAAACTCAACAGAAATCTCGTGAGCTCCGTTAGAGAAAGAAAACAAAAGACTACTTCAAGGTACTGTAATGAACTCATTCTTTATTTATATTGGTGTTAAACCTACTGTATTCCAACTTCTCTATGGTTTATAAACTATTTTACTAGCCATAGATTCATCAAAATAAGCAAACAACACACGTAAAACAGAATCTATCAAAAACAGAACAGTCTGTAGCAACCTGTAACTAACGCAAACTTCTGGAACTCTAAAAATTCTACAAAAATAGGAAGTCCTGGAAAATTTGTTTATTGATCAGAAGCAAAAAGAATCAATGCAAAGTCACGTTCCTGTGATTTAACAAAATTATATTCGTGCGTGCAAGTTTCTGTTTTTTAGCAGAATCAAATCAACTATCATCGTAGGTTATCCTATAGGTTCTACTTGGCACAAACACTAATTAAAACATAAAACCACATCAAAACATAAGGTAGATGGATTATTTATTCCTAAACAGAAGCAAAAACAAAAAACACAAAATAAAATTGGGTTGCCTCCCAACAAGCGCTACTAGCTAGGCATAAAAGGAAGGATCGATCTAGGTATTGCCATCTTTGGTAGGCAAACCATAATTGGCTCTCATGATAGATTCATATGGTAATTTTATTTTCTTTCTAGGGAAGTGTTCCATACCCTTCTTTAAGGGAAATTGGAATTGAATATTCCCTTCCTTCATATCAATAATTGCACTAATCATTCTAAGGAAAGGTCTACCAAGAATAATAGGACATGAAGGATTGCAATCTATATCAAGAACGATAAAATCTACGGGCACATAATTCCTATTTGCAACAATAAGAACATCAATAATTCTTCACATAGGCTTTTTAATAGTGGAATCCACAAGATGCAAGTTTAGAGAGCAATCATCAAAATCACAGAAATCTAGCAAATCACATAAAGTTTTGGGAATAGTAGAGACACTAGCACCCAAATCACATAAAGCATGAAACTCAAAATCTTTAATTTTAATTTTAGTAGTAGGTTCCCACTCATCATAGAGTTTTCTAGGGATAGAAACTTTCAACTCAAGTTTTTCTTCATAAGATTGCATCAAAGCATCAACAATGTGTTCGGTAAAGGCATTATTTTGACTATAAGCATGAGGAGAAACTAGCACGGATTGCAACAAGGAAATACAACCAATCAAAGAGCAATTTTCATAATTAAATTCCTTGAGATCCAAAATAGTGGGTTTAGCAACATCACGGTTTTTATTTATTTCAATGCCACTTTCATCAATTTCATCATCATGATCTAGAAACTCCGAATTCTTAGAACGCCTTCTAGGTAAAGGAAGATCATATTCAGATTCATCAAGATTCATATTGCAAAACAAAGATTTAATGGGGGACACATCAATAACTTTTAGATCTTCATCTTGATTTTCATAGGAGTTCGGTTTAGCGGCCATCTTATTGACTAAGGTAGCTTGCATATCTGAAATTTTAGCGGTCATCTTTTCAAGACGAGCAATTTGGGCCCTTATACCATAAAATTCTTTAGACATATCATCTAGTTCTTTATTCATATAGCTCATAAAACTTTTTTTTCCTTAAGTTCGTTTCTAAAGAAATTATTGTGCTCAAATTGCAAAACCATAAACTTTCTGACATTGCTTTCGATCTCCTCTAGCCTTTTAAGGTGAAGGTCACCAAATCTAGGTAGAGCCATCGCGACAAATTAGCAAACTAACACACGAGCAAACAAGCGTATGGGAAAAAGGCAACGGAAAAGAGAGGAGGAGATTGGGAAAGAGAGGGAAACTAAAATGGCAAGGGTGAAGTGGGGGAAAGGAAAACGAGAGGCAAATGGCAAATAATGTAATGCGAGAGATAGGGATTGCGATGGGTACTTGGTATGGTTAACTTGCTTGCGTGAGCCACCCCGGAAACGGCGCCAGAAATTCTTCTTGCTACCTCTTGAGCACTGCGTTGGATTTCCCTAAAGTAGCGTAAGTATTTCCCTTAGTTTTTGAGAACCAAGGTATCAATCCAGTAGGAGACCACGCACAAGTCCCTCGTACCTACACAAAACGATAGCAACTCGCAACCAACGCTTATGGGTTGTCAATCCCTTCACGGTCACTTACGAGAGTGAGATCTGATAGAGATAATATTTTTGGTATTTTTGATAGATAGATGCAAAGTGAAAAGTAAAAGGCAAAGTAAAAACAAAGCAAGTAAATAAAGTGATAGAGATTGATATGATGAGAATAGACCCGGGGGCCATAGGTTTTACTAGTGGCTTCTCTCAAGAGCATAAGTATTTTACGATGGGTGAGCAAATTACTATTGAGCAATTGACAGAATTGAGCATAGTTATGAGTATATCTAGGCAATGATCATGTATATAGGCATCATGTCCAAAATAAGTAGATCGAAACGATTCTGCATCTACTACTATTACTCCACTCATCGACCGCTATCCAGCATGCATCTGGAGTATTAAGTTAAAAACAGAGTAACGCCTTAAGCAAGATGACATGATGTAGAGGGATAAATTCATGCAATATGATAAAAACCCCATCTTGTTATCCTCGATGGCAACAATACAATACGTGCCTTACTGCCCCTTCTGTCACTAGGAAAGGACACCGCAAGATTGAACCCAAAGCTAAGCACTTCTCCCATTGCACGAACTACCAATCTAGTTGGCCAAACCAAAAAGGATAATTCGAAGAGACTTGCAAAGATAACTCAATCATACATAAAAGAATTCAGAGAAGAATCAAATATTTTCCATAGATAATACTGGATCATAAACCCACAATTCATCGGTCTCAACAAAGACACCGCAAAAAGAAGATTACATCTAATAGATCTCCACGAGAGAGGGGGAGAACATTGTATTGAGATCCAAATAGAGAGAAGAAGCCATCTATCTACTAGCTATGGACCTGAAGGTCTGAAGTAAACTACTCACACTTCATCGGAGGGGCTATGGTGATGATATAGAAGCCCTCCATGGTGGATGCCCCCTCCGGCGGAGCTCCGGAACAGGCCCCATGATGCGATCTCGTGGATACAGAAGGTTGCGGCGGTGGAATTAGGTTTTAGGCTCCTTGTTCTGATCGTTCGGGGATACATAGGTATATATAGGAGGAAGGAGTACATCAGTGGAGCGTCAGGGGGCCCATGGGCGCGCCCTCCACCCTCATGACCGCCTTTGGCACTGCTTGGAGTAGGCTCCAAGTCTCCTGGATCACGTTCGGTTGGAAAATCACGATCCCAAAGGTTTCATTCCGTTTGGACTCCGTTTGATATTCCGTTTCTTCGAAACACTGAAATAGGCAAAAAACAGCAATTCTGGGTTGGGCCTCCGGTTAATAGGTTAGTCCTAAAAATAATTTAACAGTGGAAAATAAAGCCCAATATAGTCCAAAACAGTAGATAATGTAGCATGGAGCAATCAAAAATTATAGATACATTGGAGACGTATCATGATAGGAATGAAGGGAGCACGACAGTCTTGGAATAAAACGAGGTTTCATACGTCCTAATCTTTATACAGAGATGCATAACAGGGGATGGGAAAACTTATCTGGATCTGCAGCCCCCGACAACCCTAGCTTGCCGTGGGTGGACCTTTGTGTCTTCAGCCCCCGGCAAGCTTGGCTCGCCGGGCCCGGAGCGCCGACTTGTTCTCTTCCTTCCACTCGGCTTGGCGGAAACATTTACGTTCCCTGCGAACCAAAGAGGATGGGTAGGAACAAAGAGATGCAAACTCGACCTCTATGCTAGGGGTTAGTGGCCGCTAAGCACTATCAACCCTAACCGAGGGAGAGACTCAATCTAGCATGCATGCTATAACTTAGGGCGCCAGCGCTTCATTTATTTATGCTCAGGGTCTGCGCCTGGCTTTGTACGAAGGGTTACATGCCTTGGCGGCAAGGCTTGTACAAAAGTTGGCTTGCCGGGGGGGGCCTGCAGCCGTGCCTTATGGGTAAAACTTGCGAAGATGCTCGTTGTTCCAGGAGTTGCTCACCGGAATGGCATCTTCTGTCTCCAGGCGGACCGCGCCAGGCCTGGTGACTCGTGTTACCAAATAAGGGCCTTCCCACCTCGGCATCAACTTGTTGGAATTCTTGGCCGACTGAACGCGCCAAAGAACAAGGTCGCCTTCCTCAAAGCTCCGGGCATGAACCTTGCGGCTATGGTAGCGGCGCAAGGCTTGCTGGTAGCGTGCTGCTCTCACAGCCGCTCGAAGACGATCTTCCTCGAGGAGCGTTGCGTCATCTTGCCGCAATCGCTCTTGCTCAAGCTCATCCTAAGCGATCACTCGAGGTGACCCATATATGAGTTTCGTGGGGAGAACTGCTTCTGCCTTGTAAACCAGGGCAAAGGGTGTCTGGCCGGTGGCTTGATTTGGCGTCATTCTGATCGACCAAAGAACCGCCGGCAACTCATCAATCCAGCGCCTCCCGCTCTTGTGCAGCCTGTCAAAAGTCTTCATCCTTAGGCCACATGGCACTTCTGCATTTGCCCTCTCCGCTTGGCCGTTGCTCCGTGGGTGTGCCACAGAAGCAAAACAGACCTTGCTGTCGAGGTCCTCGATATACTGCATGAAGGCGTGGCTTGTGAGCTGCGTGCCATTGTCGGTGATGATTCTATTCGGCACACCAAAGTGGCAAACTAGCCCCTTGAAGAATTTCATGGCCGAGTGTGCGGTCACCTTCCTCACTGCTTCTACCTCCGGCCACTTTGTGAACTTGTCGATTGCAACGTACAAGTAATCAAAGCCCCCGACAACATGGGGAAAAGGGCCCAGTATGTCGAGCCCCTAGACCGAGAATGGCTAGGAGAGAGGGATTGTCTGCAAGGCTTGAGCTGGCTGATGAAGCTTCTTCGAATGGAACTGGCACGCTTCACACTTGGTTACTAGTTCCGTCGCATCCTGGAGGGTAGTGGGCCAGAAGAAACTTTGCCAGAAAGCCTTGCCGGCAATGGCCCTTGACCCTATGTGGGAGCCGCATATGCCTCCATGTATCTCTGCCAACAGCTTTAGTCCTTCCTCCAGGGAGATGCACTTCAATTTCACTCCATTTGGTCTTTTTCTATATAGAACATTGTCAACGAACTGGCAGACCGGCGGGCTACTTTCTCTGCTTCTTCCTGCTCCTCAGGAAGCTCCCTGCTACGTCTTGAGCTTGCGTTGGTTTTCCTTGAAGAGGAAAGGGTGATGCAGCAATAGTAGCGTAAGTATTTCCCTCAGTTTTTGAGAACCAAGGTATCAATATAGTAGGAGGCTCCTCAAAAGTCCCACGCACCTACAGAAACAAACAAAGAACTCACAACCATCGCAATAAAGGGGCTGTCAATCCCTTCACGGCCACTTGCGAAAGTGAGATCTGATAGAGATAGTATGATAAGATAAATATATTTTTGGTATTTTATAATATAGATTGGAAAAGTAAATATGCAAATAAAATTAGATTGAAAGCTTATATGATAAAAGAAAGACCCCGCAACCATAGGTTTCACTAGTGGCTTCCCTCAAGATAGAATAAGTATTACGGTGGGTGAACAAATTACTCTCGAGCAATTGATAGAAAAGTGAATAATTATGAGATTATCTAGGTATGATCATGTATATAGGCATCACGTCCGTGACAAGTAGACCGACTCCTTCCTGCATCTACTACTACTCCACACATCGACCGCTATCCAGCATGCATCTAGAGTATTAAGTTCATAAGAACAGAGTAACGCATTAAGAAAGATGACATGATGTAGAGGGATAAACTCATGCAATATGATATAAACCCCATCTTTTTATCCTCGATGGCAACAATACAATACGTGCCTTGCTACCCCTGCTGTCACTGGGAAAGGACACCGCAAGATTGAACCCAAAGCTAAGCACTTCTCCCCTTGCAAGAAAGATCAATCTAGTAGGCCAAACCAAACTGATAATTCGAAGAGACTTGCAAAGATAACTTAATCACACATAAAAGAATTGAGAGGAGATTCAAATATTTCTCATATATAAACTTGATCATAAACCCACAATTCATCGGATTTCGATAAACGTACTGCAAAAAGAGTTACATCGAATAGATCTCCAAGAAGATCGAGGAGAACATGGTATTGAGATCCAAAAAGAGAGAAGAAGTCATTTAGCTAATAACTATGGACCCGAAGGTCTATGGTAAACTACTCACAACTCATCGGAGGGGCTATGGTGTTGATGTAGTAGCCCTCTGTGGTCGATTCCCCCTCCGGTGGAGCGCCGGCGAAGGCTCCAAGATGGTATCTCGCGCATACAGAAGGTTACGGTGGTGGAAATATTTTTCGTTGGCTCCCTAGATGTTCTCGGGGTACGTGGGTATATATAGTAGGAAGAAGTAGGTCGGTGGCTGCCCGAGGGGCCCACGAGATAGAGGGGCGCGCCTTGTAGGGGTGGGCGCGCCCTCCACCCTCGTGGCCAACTCGACTGCTTCTTGACTTGCACTCTAAGTCCTCTGGATCACGTTCATTCCAAAAATCACCCTCCCGAAGGTTTCATTCCGTTTGGACTCCATTTGATATTCCTTTTCATCGAAATACTGAAATAGGCAAAAAAACAGCAATACGGGCTGGGCCTCCGGTTAGTAGGTTAGTCCCAAAAATGATATATGTGGCACCCCGGCTCAGAGCGACCGGTTTACCCTGCATTGCCAGCCCAGAGACCTTGTCTTCTGGCAACACACAACAACATGGTATAAAAAACAACCGCTTTATTCATTCTAGCGGATCATAGTTCATATTACAACAGTTAGCGAGGCCAAGCGGCACACACGGTGCGGCTGAACAATATGTACATTACTTAGTGAACACAAAGGGCCTCGATCATGACAACTACTCGGCAGCGGAACAACGTCGTAGCGGGACTCCATAGCACAAGGACACCGACCTGGACACGGTCTAGACTCGAACAACACTCCTTTCCAATGGAACTATCCTGAAATCTGGCATGACACGCTAGGTCAGTACATTGAATGTACTTGCAAGCTCACAATAAACATAGACAAGATGACAGACAATATCATGATATTTATCCAGTTTAATCAACAATGCAACAATATAACCAACATGCTGTGATAGTGCTCAACAGATACTCATTCTCGCGACTTGCTTACCAGGTGTGACCAACAAACATAATATTACCAACACATACTCGTGATCCTTACGGCGATCACAACCCGACCATCTCATGGCCCGTGATCCTTACGGCATTCATAATCCGACTAACTCATGGCCCGTGATCCTTACGGCGATCACAACCCGACAACTCATGTCCAACTCAACACGACGACCTCACTGTCATCCTTAGTGCAATTTGGTGTGCATATTTATTAAGTGTTGACCCATGGTGTACCTTACTTTCGAGCGTGTCCGTATCCGTGGACTCGGCTATCGATAGATTAAAAACACTCTATAGAGGTTAGTACACTGTACCCACACTACGGAACCCATGGCCGCACTCTCCCATCCGAGTGGACCAACAGCATTCCGACGAAACCATTTTATTGTCATGACACTCTCCCGGCCCCTCCGACTCAGACCCCACTGGGCTAGTCCTGGGTGGCCCCGTGTCTACCTCCAGACACCTCGACCACTATCGTGGCCACGATCCACACTGGGATCCGGTACCAAACTTAACTTAACAACGGGCTCACAAGGTTATGCTTGCCTACCGGGCCAGGGTACATCACGCCCATAACCTTCCCTAAATTGAGGTACCGACCAGAGGCACGACAATGAAATGCATTAAGGCCGTCCCATACAGGCAAGTGTGGTTGCACTGGGAAAGACTCGTTTCAGCGGCACCACGACTGGTCAACAACATGTTCAAGTTGAATTATTAATCAGGTTCAACTTTAATGTGAAAATAAAATAACCGGTGTCATACTGCCATACCATGCATCACTTAACATATGCATCACATAACCGTGCAAAGACTGCACCAATCATGCTTTCACGGAGCCAACATAAACTCATGCTACTATACTGGTTAAAACCTCTATTTACTTACACCAGAACTATTTCTAGCATTAACCATCATTATACCTCATGCAAAAATAATATCCAAATTACTCATCAATTCTATGACCATATTATTTATTTATCACTTGCAACTAAGTTATCATAATCTTACTAACAATATTTACTTCTAACATACTAGTACTTTAACATAACAAGAATATAACAGAATATATATATATATATATATATTATAACTAATTTAAATGCATCAATATTCATAAGTTCAAGTATAAAAATCATAAATATTGAAGTGGCACCATGAAAATGTTACTATGGCTTTCCTTAGTACTGATGGGGTTCACAAGGCTCCTGGTGATCCTCAAGACAAGCTAGTTCCTCTGAAAAATATTGAAAAACCACAATTGAAAATATTAAGAAACCTTCTGAAAATTGCCAGAAAATCTAGACAGCAAGGAAAAATCCCATCTTTTGGGAGCTGTTAGATTTTTGGAATCTCTGCATTTGGACTTGTAGAATAAAAGTTATGGTTGTTTGAATGCTACTGGAATTTAAATAAATTTGAAAAAAAAAAGAAAATAGAGGGGGGTGACGTCGATGGCGTATTTTCCCGGGGCGCCACCACTCATACCGCTTCGCGTGCGTAATGAGTGGCTGACTAGCGGGCCCCGCTAGTTAGGCCTGAGGGAGGGGGAAAGAAACAGAGAGGCGCGACGCTTCACCGGAGCTTACGCCGGCGTTGAGGCATCTTGGAGGAAAACGAGAGGGAGGGATCGGCGGAGAAGGCTCTTGCGCACCTTCCCGTACCCGTGGCGTGGCAAACGGTGACCGGACGGCGTCGGAATCTTCCTTGCAAGCGGAGGCAGAACACGTTGGTCGCCGAAGATGAGGAAGACGGCGGCTAGGGGCGGCTCCAGGTGCTCGGGCTTGGCGCGTTAGCTTCACGGAGGAGAGGCGGAGGCCCTGGCGGGGTCACCTTAGCTTGGGTGTGGCCGGAGCTGCGGGGCCGATCCAAAGGGGATCACCGGCGAGCTCGGCTCGGGGACGGTAGCCAGCGGCCTGCCCGGCCAGGCTGCGGCTTCTAGTGGCTATAGGAGGGAGTGGTGGTGAGGTGCGGTGCTCCAGGAGGCTGCAGAGGGGGGTTTATATAGGCGGGGCAGCGAGGAGGGCTCAGGCTCCGCCAGAGGACAGCTGTCGCCGGCGCCTAGTGACGAATGGTGCCAGAGAGAGAGGGAGAAGGCGACGGGGTTTACGCGAGAGTTGTGCACGGACACGGACGAGCACATGAGCAAGGAGGAAAGGGACGAACATAGTGTGCGGGCAATGTGCCGTTGGCCGGACCATGCCCGTGCTCTCTGCGGCGAGCTCCGGCGTCGGCGAGCGGCAAGGTGGAGTAAAGGAGGTGGAGACGAGGATGGTGGCGTGGGGGGACATGCTCTGTCTGGCCGAGCAGCGGGCACGCGCGCCACAGAGGCGCTGGCGACATGCAGAGCGCGCGTTTAGCATGCCAGCACCCTCGGACGAATGCGGTCACCGCGTGGACCATGACATCAGGCCACATATGCACTAACCATGATGTCTGGCGTGTAGTCCTTAGTAACTTTAGGTGTTACCACGGCTCGGTTGGTTTTTAGGTGCAGTAGAAGTGAAATGGTGAAGATGTTTAGTAACCTTAGGAGTTACCACGGCTCGTAGGTCAAATCCTTTGCTAGCTCTATCTCTACCAAATTGGTCTTTTTCGTGGGTGGTGAGATGCACCGGTGCAGTTGGGAAACGTGGAACACGTTGTGCACGTCGGACAGTTCCGGCGGCAGCTCCAACTGATATGCCATAGCACCTACTCGTGTCATGACGGGAAATGGACCAATAAACCTGGGTGCCATCTTTCCACTGGTTTGGAACCTTCTTACTCCCTTCATGGGTGTGACTCGAAGGTAGACATGTTCTCCGGGTTCGAAACTGATCTGTCGGTGCTTTGCATCGTAATAACTTTTCTGTCACGATTTGGCCAGCTGTAATCTGTCTCGGGTCTCTTTGACTTGCTTTTCGGCTTCCAGCATGAGATCTTTTCCAAAAATACGGCTATCTCCAGTTTGAGGCCAATTTAATGGAGTGCGGCATTTACGGCCATACAAAGCTTCATAAGGTAACATTTTTAAATTGGTCTGGAATCCATTGTTATACGAGAACTCGGCATACGGCAAACAATCTTCCCATTGTGGTCCTTGGGCTAAAACACAGGCTCGGAGCATATCTTCGAGTATCTGATTTACTCTTTCCGTTTGCCCATCCGTCTGAGGATGATAAGCGGTGCTGTATTTTAATTCCGTCCCAAGGGCTTGATGGAGACGGGTCCAGAAAGCAGAGGTGAATAGTGAACCTCGGTCAGTAGTGATGGTTCGGGGAACTCCATGTAAACTGACAATCCTAGATACATACAGTCGGGCAAGCTCATCTGCTCGGTATGAGGTTTTGACTAGGAGGAAGTGAGCCACCTTGGTTAATGTATCCACTATGACCCAGATCGCATTATTGCCTCGTCGGGTCCTAGGTAATCCTGTGATGAAATCCATACAGACATCGTCCCATTTCCATTGTGACACTGGCAGTGGTTGGAGAAGTCTGGCTGGTTTCTGATATTCCGCCTTAACCTTGTTGCATATGTTGCAACAGGCCACGAAATAAGCAATGTCCTTCTTCATTCCATCCCACCAGAATATTTGTCAAAGGTCTTCATACATTTTTGTGCCTCCAGGGTGGATTGAATACGAGGATTCATGGGCTTCTGAAAAAAATTTCTGCTTTAGTTCATCTTGATTAGGTACACAAATCCTTCCCCTGAATCGGGGGGTACCGTACTGATCTTTCGAGAAATCGGATGACTTGATGTGCTTCTACAGTTTAGCATCGCCTGGATGGGCCTTGCGGATTTCTTCCTCAAGAGTAGGAGTGACCGTCAGAATATTGCCAAGACCACCCTCAACAATGACCAGGTTGAGCTGAGCAATTTCTTTTTTAAGTTCTGAAGGCAGAGATTCCAGCATGATGTTTAAACTGACGGGCTTTCGATTGAGTGCATCAGCAACCACGTTGGCCTTACCCGGATGGTAATTTATTCCAAGATCATAATCCTTGACCAACTCCGGCCATTTTCGCTGACGGAGGTTTAAATCTGGCTGAGTAAATATGTATTTGAGACTTTTGTGGTCGGTAAAAATTTGGCACCTTTTTCCAATGAGATAGTGTCTCCAAATTTTTAAAGCATGAACTACCGCGGCCAATTCCAAATCATGAGTGGGGTAATTGCCTTCATGGGGTCGTAGCTGCCGTGAGGCGTAGGCTACTACCTTGCCATCTTGCATAAGCACGCACCCAAGTCCTTGCTAAGAAGCGTCGCAATATACGTCGAAGCTGCGGTAGATATCTGGAAGTGTCAATACCGGCGCAGTTGTTAAGCGCTTCTTTAACTCGGTGAAACTTTTCTCACAGTCTAACGTCCATTCAAACTTCTTATCCTTTTTAAGAAACTCCATCATGGGCTTAGCAATCTTGGAGAACACTTCAATAAATCGATGGTAATATCCGGCTAATCCAAGAAAACTCCGGATCTGAGACATGGTGGCGGGTGGCAACCAGTCGAGCACGTCTTTTACTTTGCTTGGGTCCACGGCTATTCCTTCAGCGGATAGTATATGCCCGAGGAATCCAGCTTGCTTGAGCCAAAACTCGCATTTACTGAACTTAGCATACAACTGGTGCTCACGGAGTCGTTGTAGCACTGCGCGGAGGTGTCCTTTATGCTCTTCTTCATTTCTTGAAAAAATAAGTATATCATCGATGAAGACGACCACGAACTTATCAAGGAAGTCCATGAACACTTTGTTCATCATGTGCATGAAGAAGGCAG
The DNA here is from genome assembly GCA_963921465.1 of Triticum timopheevii. Taxonomy (NCBI): domain Eukaryota; kingdom Viridiplantae; phylum Streptophyta; class Magnoliopsida; order Poales; family Poaceae; genus Triticum; species Triticum timopheevii. Next base: position 379,630,793 of record OY997272.1, on the reverse strand, counting down.
GGGCGTTGGTGAGGCTGAAGGACATAACGGTATATTCATAAAGACCGTAGCGAGTGGTGAACGCGGTCTTGGGAATATCCTCCTTTTTAATTTTGAGCTGGTAATATCCAGTCCGCAAATCAATATTTGAGAATACCTTGGCTCCACTTAGTTGATCAAACAAATCATCAATTCTTGGCAGAGGGTATTTGTTCTTGATCGTGACATCATTCAACTGTCGGTAGTCCACACACATGCGAAGGCTGCCATCTTTCTTGTCCACAAAAATAGCGGGTGATCCCCATGGCGAGGAATTGGGGCGGATATATCCTTTTTGGAGCATTTCATCAAGCTGTTTCTTTAGCTCCACCAACTCGTATGATGGCATTCGATAATATTTCTTGTGTATTGGTGTGGTTCCGGGCACAAGTTCTATCGCAAACTCAAGCTCTCGGTCAGGTGGCATGCCTAGCAGTTCTTCTGGGAATACATCGGGAAACTCACTGACCACTAGAATTAATTCCATTTCTGCTATTGCTGTAAAAAGCATTTCCTTGGAGGGTATGCTTCTACGAGCAATAAACTTGGTAGCTTGTCCATCTCGTCCGGTCAAATTGACTTCCCGGGTCGCACAATTTATGCATACTTGGTACTGAGTCAGCCAATTCATACCCAAGATAACATCCAATTTTTCAGACTCAATCAGTATCAAAGACGTCGGGAAATGGATTTCGTTGATCCTGACATCCAGATTGCGGCAGGCAAGATTGCTTTGAATAATAGATCCCGGGGTTTGTACCAGCATATTCTTGCCCAAAAGTGAACAAGGAAATTTGTTTTGGGCGACAAAACTCCGAGAAATAAAAGAGTGGGAAGCCCTAGAGTCAAATAAAATTACTGCAGGTATGTTATTTACAGGGAACATACCAATGACAACTTCGGGATTTTCTTGGGCTTCGTCGTCTGAAATGTGATGAACGTATCCCATGACGTCGTGCTGACTTGGACCTGCTTCCAAACAATGGATTTGAGGCTTGAACGTAGCATTGGTCCGGGTGTTCTTGGGACACTATTTGGCATAATGTTCGGTCTATCCACAACTATAACAGGAATTGTTGTGTAGACGATTCTCCATAACTTGGTTGAGCACACCATTCTTCACTTGGGTGGTGGTCTTGTTAACATTTTGTTGCCAACTGGGCTGGTATGCCATCAGAGTTGGCTGCCAGGTACGAACCTTCCGCACTGGTTGCATTTCCTTCTTGGGCTCAGACTTGCGTTTGTGAGCATTATGGGCAGACTTAGTATCTGAAACGAGCTTGTGTTCCCTTTAAGCAATGAAGGCCTTGTTCACCAGGGTTTGAAAATCTGGAAAATCGAACATACTGAGAGCACAACGAAGTTGCGTGTTTAATCCACCAAGAAAGCGGTCCATCTTCCTTTCTTCAGTGGCCACGTCATATTGAGAGTAACGTGACAGGTGATTGAATTTTTGTAAATACTCTCCCGCTGACTGACTTCCTTGGAGGAGCGCGAGAAATTCACGGTGCTCGGTCTTCATAATTCCCGCAGGGATCTGATATTTTCGGAATTGCTCCTTGAATCTTGGCCAGGTAATTGCTTCATTCTCAGTCCCTATGGCTTTCTCACTTTCCCACCATATGGCAGCAGCACCTTCCAGTTAATGTGTTACAAATGGAACTTTATCTTCTTCATCAGTTCAAGCAACCTCAAGTTTCTTTTCCATTGTTCTTAACCAATCATCTGCATCCAAGGGATCAACAGCCTGACTGAAACTGGGAGGCTTAGTCCTTTGAAAATCAGATAGTTTGGAGTGAGAGGCAGGCTGATTTCCATTCTGTCCAATCATTGCTTGAATACTTCTAAATATTTCCATTAGATCATTGTTTCGTCGTTCCTCGAACATACGCATAATTTGCTCGGTGGAGGGCGGATTTGGCGGTGGAGGTGGTGGTGGAACGTACGGCTCGGGTGATTGTCCTGCCTGTCGTGCGGAACGCCGAACAGGAGAACCCTCGCGAACGTTGCTACTGTAGCCTCCCCGTGTCATCCTAATATGACTTTTCCCAAGTCAACGCAACCGAGATGAGAAGCATTCAACAAAAACTGGGGAGAAGCCAGCAACAAAAACCAAGCGAAACCGAAACGGCGAAGAAAATACAGCGAATAAAATAAAGTCAAACATAATTATACATAGACTCATACATGAAAGATAACAACATGTCAGGTCCGACTACCCTCATACATGAAACGAAACATCATGACTAATACGATTACAACCATACTCCATCTCGACAACTGAGAATACTCGAAAGCTCTACTGCTCGGCTGGCGCTGCGGGGTCCTCTCCTGATGTGGACTGGGATCCAGAACTAACGGGGTTAACGGAGACCTCCGGGTTAAAAGTAACACGACGACGCTGCCTCAAGGCATCTCCCTCTGGGGCAGTTGAAGGGTGGATCATCAGGGCTGCAGGAGTGGCGAGGAGTGAAACCCACTCTGCAGGAGCACTAAGGGGACTCGCAGTCGCGGTGCCCAAGCTACTCGGGGGAGTAACCGGAGAAACAGGGGATCTAGAACTAGCAGGAACGTAGGGAATAAATCCCATAGATGGAGAAGTAGTGGCTGAGCGAGCAGTGACTGAAGTAGAGGCTAAAGCAGTACGGGCACGACTCAGCTCACAAGCCAGCTCGTAGATCAGAAGATAGCTAGCAATGATGTAGCGAGAAAGGTGCTAGCAACACTATCAGACTCCAGATCAATGACAGGGAAACGAACACTACCATTATCGTGGAGAGAAGGGTAGTAATGGAAACCTGGGTGATTCTGCATCCGGACCTCATTGTAGCGGAGCTCAACAAGCACCTCGAATGCAGCAAACTGGACAGCCTGAGAAGCAGAAGAAGCGTAGCCGCTACGAGTGGTACGAGTGTAAGAACTGGAATCAGAACTGGTGCGTAGAGTAAGCATGGCGTGATACTCATACACTGAGTCAGCTAGGCCCTCCAGGTACACACGATAGCCTGGATCGTCTCCATGAGGGTACATCCGACGCCACACGTTACGAAGGAGATGCGGCGACGTGTATGGCATCAGCTGCAACTAGCACGGATACAGCACTGGAGCCATCTACACTCACAACCATTAGCAGGTTAGCATAGAAAAATAAATATAATTAGTGCATGCAATGCAACAACCAGCTACAGTAATCACCGACACTCAGCTGCAACTTGTATCTGGTGTCCAGTTAACTCGGCTTAGTCTAGCATGGCCTACAGTCAGCGCGGCTCTGATACCAAGCATTGTGGCACCCCGGCTCAGAGCGACCGGTTTACCCTGCATTGCCATCCTAGAGACCTTGTCTTCTGGCAACACACAACAACATGGTACAGAAAACAACCGCTTTATTCATGCTAGCGGATCATAGTTCATATTACAACATTTAGCGAGGCCAAGCGGCACACACGGTGCGGCTGAACAATATGTACATTATTTAGTGAACACAAAGGGCCTCGATCATGACAACTACTCGGCAGAGGAACAACGTCGTAGCGGGACTCCATAGCACAAGGACACCAACGTGGACACGGTCTAGACTCGGACAGCACTCCTTTCCAACAGAACTTTCCTGAAATTTGGCATGACACGCCAGGTCAGTACATTGAATGTACTTGCAAGCTCACAATAAACATAAACAAGATGACAGACAATATCATGATATTTATCCAGTTTAATCAACAATGCAACAATATAACCAACATGCTGTGACAATGCTCAATAGATACTCATTCTCCCAACTTGCTTACCAAGTGTGACCAACAAACATAATATTACCAACACATACTCGTGATCCTTACGGCGATCACAACCCGACCATCTCATGGCCCGTGATCCTTACGGCGATCACAACCCGACCAACTCGTGGGCCATGATCCTTACGGCAATCACAACCCGACAACGCATGTCCAACTCAACACGATGACCTCACTTTCATCCTTAGTGCAATTTAGTGTGCATATTTATTAAGTGTTGACCCATGGTGTACCTTACTTTCGAGCGTGTCCATATCCGTGGACTCGGCTATCAATAGATTAAAAACACTCTGCAGAGGTTAGTACACTATACTCACACTACGGAACCCATGGCCGCACTCTCCCATACAAGTGGACCAACAGCGTTCCGACGAAACCATTTCACTGTCATGACACTCTCCCAGCCCCTCCGACTCAGACCCCACTGGGCTAGTCCTGGGTGGCCCCGTGTCTACCTCCAGACACCTCGACCACCGTCGTGGCCACGATCCGCACTGGGATCCGGTACCAAACTTAACTTAACAACGGGCTCACAAGGTTATGCTTGCCTACCGGGCCAGGGTACATCACGCCCATAACCTTCCCTAAATTGAGATACCGACCAGAGGCACGACAATGAAACGCATTAAGGCCGTCCCATACCAGCAAGTGTGGTTGCACTAGGAAAGACTCGTTTCAGCGGCACCACGACCCGGTCAAAAACATGTTCAAGTTGAATTATTAATCAGGTTCAACTTTAATGTGAAAATAAAATAACTGGTGTCATACTGCCATACCATGCATCACTTCATATATGCTTCACATAACCGTGCAAAGACTGCACCAATCACGCTCCCACGGAGCCAACATAAACTCATGCTACTATACTGGTTAAAACCTCTATTTCCTTATACCAGAACTATTTCTAGCATTAACCATCATTATACCTCATGCAAAAATAATATCGAAATTACTTATCAATACTATGACCATATTATTTATTTATCACTTGCAACTAAGTTATCATAATCTTACTAACAATATTTACTTCTAACATACAAGTATTTTAACATAACAAGCATATAAGAGATTATATATATATATATATTATATAACTAATTTAAATGCATAAATATTCGTAAGTTCAAGTATGAAAATCATAAATATTGAAGTGGCACCATGGAAATATTACTGTGGCTTGCCTTAGTACTGATGAGGTTCACAAGGCTCCTGGTGATCCTCAAGACAAGCTGGTTCCTCTGAAAAATATTCAAAAACCACAATTGAAAATATCAAGAAACATTCTGAAAATTGCCAGAAAATCTAGACAACAAGGAAAAATCCCATCTTTTGGGAGCTGTTAGATTTTTGGACAAAGAACACAACGCAAAAAGAATCACTGCATTTGGACTTGTAGAATAAAAGTTATGGCTGTTTGAATGCTACTGGAATTTAAATAAATTTGAAAAAAAGAAAACAGGGGGGTGACGTGGATGGTGTATTTTCCCGGGGCACCACCACTCATACCGCTTCGCGCACGTAATGAGTGGCTAACTAGCGGGCCCCGCTAGTCAGGCCAGAGGGTGGGGGAAAGAAACAGAGAGGCGCGGCGCGTCGCCGGAGCTTACGCCGGCATTGAGGCATCTTGGAGGAAAACGAGAGGGAGGGATCGATGGAGAAGGCTCTTGCGCACCTGCCCTTACCCGTGGCGTGGCAAACGGTGACCAGACAGCGTCGGATTCTTCCTCGCAAGGGGAGGCAGAACACGGTGGTCACCGGAGATTAGGAAGACGGCAGCTAGGGGCGGCTCCAGGGGCTCGGGCTTGGCGCGTTAGCTTCACGGAGGAGAGGCGGAGGCCCTGGCGGGGTCGCCTCGGCTTGGGAGTGGCCGGAGCTACGGGGCCAATCCAAAGGGGATCGCCGGCGAGCTCGGCTCGGGGACGGCAGCCTGCGGCCTGCCGACCGGGCTGCGGCTTCTAGTGGCTATAGGAGGGAGTAGTGGTGAGGTGCGGTGCTCCAGGAGGCCGTGGAGGGGGGTTTATATAGGCGGGGCGGCAAGGAGGGCTCGGGATCTACCGGAGGACAGCTGTCGCCGGCGCCCGGCAACGAATGGTGCCAGGGAGAGAGGGAGAAGGCGATGGGGTTCACGCGGGAGCTGTGCACGGACGCGGACGAGCACAAGAGCAAGGAGGAAAGGGACGTACATAGTGCACGGGCACTGTGCCGTCGGCCGGACCATGCCCGTGCTCGCTGCGGCGAGCTTCGGCGTCGACGAGCGGCAGGTGATACGTCCATTTTGGATCATGCTTTTATATCAATATTTATTGCATTATGGGTTGTTATTACACATTATATCTCAATACTTATGGCCATTCTCTCTTATTTTACAAGGTTTACAATGAAGAGGGGGAATGCCGGCAGCTGGAATTCTGGTTGGAAAAGGAGAAAACGTTGGAAACCTATTCTGCACAACTCCAAAAGTCCTGAAACTCCAGGAAACAACTTTTTGGATTTAATAAGAATTTATGAGCAAAGAAATAGGCCAGGGGGCCCACACGCTGTCCAGGAGATAGGGCGGCGCGCCCCCCTGTAGGGCGCGGCCCCCTATCTCTTGGGCCCCCTGGTGGACCTCCGGCGTCCATCTTTTGCTATATCATCACTTTTACCCTGTAAAAAATCGGGGGCAAGCTTACGGGACGAAACTCCGCCGCCCCGAGGCGGAACCTTGGCAGAATCAATCTAGGGCTCTGGCGGAGCTGTTCTGCCGAGGACACTTCCCTCCGGGAGGGGGAAATCATCACCAACATCATCACTAACGATCCTCTCACCGGGAAGGGGGTCAATCTCCATCAACATCTTCACCAGCACCATCTCCTCTCAAAACCCTAGTTCATCTCTTGTATCCAATCTTGTATCAAAACCACAAATTGGTACTTGTGGGTTGCTAGTAGTGTTGATTACTCCTTGTAGTTGATGCTAATTAGTTTACTTGGTGGAAGATCATATGTTCAGATCCTTTATGCATATTATTACTCCTCTGATTATGAACATGAATATGCTTTGTGAGTAGTTACGTTTGTTCCTGAGGACATGGGTGAAGTCTTGCTATTAGTAGTCATGTGAATTTGGTATTCGTTTGATATTTTTATGAGATGTATGTTGTCTTTCCTCTAGTGGTGTTATGTGAACGCCGACTACATGACACTTCACCATTATTTGGTCCTAGAGGAAGGCATAGGGAAGTAATAAGTAGATGATGGGTTGCTAGAGTGACAGAAGCTTAAACCCTAGTTTATGCGTTGCTTCATTAGGGGTTGATATGGACCCATATGTTTAATGCTGTGGTTAGGTTTACCTTAATACTCCTTTTTGTAGTTGCAGATGCTTGCAATAGGGGTCAATCATAAGTGGGATGCTTGTCCACGTTAGTGCAGTACCCAAGTGCCGGTCCACCCACATATCAAATTATCAAAGTACCGAACGCGAATCTTATGAACGTGATGAAAACTAGCTTGACGATAATTCCCAATGTGTCCTCGGGAGTTCCTTCTTCATTATTAGAATTTGTCCAGGCTTATCCTTTGCTACATAAAGGATTGGGCCACCTTGCTGCACTTTATTTACTTTATTTACTTTTTTCTCGTTACTATTTATCTTATCACAAAACTATCTATTACCTACAACTTCAGTGCTTGCAGAGAAAACCTTACTGAAAACCGCTTATCATTTCCTTCTGCTCCTTGTTGGGTTCGACACTCTTAGTTATCGAAAGGACTATGATAGATCCCCTACACTTGTGGGTCATCAAGACTCTTTTCTGGTGCCGTTGCCGGGGAGCGTAGCGCTTTTGGTGAGTGGAACTTGGTAAGGAAACATTTATACAGTGTGCTGAAATTTTCTGTTACTTGTCACTATGGAAACTAATCCTCTGAGGGGCTTGTTTGGGGTATCTTCACCCCAACCAGAAGAGCAAAGAGATGCTACTTAACCTACTGAACTTTATGAAAATATTCACTTTGAGATTCCTTCGGGTATGATAGAAAAACTGCTAGCTAATCCTTTTGCAGGAGACGTAACATTGCATCCCGATTTACACCTTATCTTTGTGGATGAAGTTTGTGTATTATTTAAGATTGCAGGTATTCCCGATGATGTTGTCAAAAGGAAGGTCTTACCTTTATCTTTAAAGGGAGATGCAACGACATGGTATAGGCTATGTGATGATACGAGATCTTGGAATTATAAGCGATTGAAGTTGGAATTTCACCAGAAGTTCTATCCTATGCATCTTATTCATCATTATCGTAATTACATATATAATTTCTGGCCTCGCGAAGGAGAAAGCATCGCTCAAGCTTGGCGGAGGCTTAAGTCAGTGTTGTTTTCATGCCCCAATCATGAGCTCTCTCGAGAAATGATTATTCAGAATTTTTATGCTCGACTTTCTCTCGATAATCGCAACCTGCTCGATACTTCCTGTGCTGGTTCTTATATGCGGAAGACTATTGATTTCAAATGGGACTTATTGGAAAGAATTAAACGCAACTCTGAAGATTGGGGTTCCGACGATGGTAAGGAGTCAGGTATGACACCTAAGTTCGATTGTGTTAAATCTTTTATGGATACCGATGCTTTCCGTGGATTTGGCTCTAAGTATGGACGTGACTCTGAGACAGTAGCTACTTTTTGTGAATCTTTTGCTACTCACGTTGATATCCCTAAAGAGAAGTGGTTTAAATATAATCCTCCTGTTGAAGTGAAAGTAGTTGCACCTATTACAGTCGAAGAAAATACTATTACATATAGTGATCCTATCGTTCCTACTGCTTATGTTGAAAAACCTCATTTTCCTGTTAGAATAAAAGATCACGCTAAAGCTTCGACTGTTGTTCGTAAGAGTAATACTAGGACCTATACACCTCCTGAACAAATTAATGTTGAACCTAGTATTGGTATGGTTAAAGATCTCTTAGATGAGGATTTAGATGGGCATGTTATTTCTTTCTTGGGTGAGACTTCTAATATTGCTAGACCTGATACTAAGACACGTAGACCTGTTGTAGGCATGCCTGTTATTTCTGTTAAAATAGGAGATCATTCTTATCATGGCTTATGTGATATGGGTGCTAGTGCTAGTGCGATACCTTATGATCTTTATAAAGAAATTATGCACGATATTGCACCTATTGAATTAGAAGACATTGATGTTACTATTAAGCTTGCTAATAGGGATACCATTAAACCTATTGGGATTGTTAGAGATGTTGAAGTTTTGTGCGGGAAGGTTAAATACCCTGCTGATTTTCTTGTTCTTGCTTCCCCATAAGATGATTTTTGTCCCATTATTTTTAGTAGACCCTTCTTCAATACGGCTAGTGCTAATATTAATTGTGAAAGGAATATTGTCACTGTTGGCATAGATGGTATGTCTCATGAGTTTAATTTTGCCAAGTTTAGTAGACAACCTCGTGAAAGGGAACCATCTAGTAAGGATGAAATTCATTGTCTTGCTTCCATTGCTGTTCCTCCAACTGATCCCTTAGAACAATATTAGCTAGACCATGAAAATGATATGTTTATGCAGAAAAGGGAAGAAATAGATGAAGTGTTCCTTAAACAGGAACCTATGCTGAAACATAACCTTCCTGTTGAAATTCTGGGGGATCCCCCTCCACCCAAGGGTGATCCCGTGTTTGAACTCAAACCTTTACGTGATAATCTTAAGTATGCTTATCTTGATGAAAAAGAAATATATCATGTTATTATTAGTGCTAACCTTTCAGACAAAGAAGAAGAAAGATTATTGAAAACTCTGAAGAAGCACCGAGCTGCTATTGGATATACTCTGGATGATCTTAAGGGCATTAGTCCCACATTATGTCAACACAAAATTTCAGTGGAGAAAGATGCCAAACTAGTTAGAGATCCTCAAAGACGATTAAATCCCAAAATGAAGGAGGTGGTAAGAAAGGAGATTCTAAAGATCCTTGAGGCAGGTATTATTTATCCCGTTGCTGATAGTGAATGGTTAAGCCCTGTCCATTGTGTCCCTAAAAAGGGAGGTATTACCATTGTTCCTAATGATAAAGATGAATTGATCCCGCAAAGAATTATTACAGGTTATAGGATGCTAATTGATTTCCGTAAGTTAAATAAATCCACTAAGAAAGATCATTACCCTTTACCTTTTATTGATCAAATGCTAGAAAGACTATCCACACACACAAATTTTTGCTTTCTAGATGGTTATTCCGGTTTCTCACAGATACCTGTATCAGCGAATCTAAAACTACTTTTACTTGCCCTTTTGGTACTTTTGCTTATAGACGTATGCCTTTTGGTTTATGTAATGCACCTACTACCTTTCAAAGATGCATGATGGCTATATTTTCTGATTTTTGTGAAAAGATTTGTGAGGTATTCATGGATGACTTCTCCGTCTATGGATCCTCTTTTGATGATTGTTTGAGCAACCTTGATCGAGTTTTGCAGAGATGTGAAGACACTAGTCTCGTCCTGAATTGGGAAAAGTGTCACTTTATGGTTAATGAAGGCATTGTCTTGGGGCACAAGATCTCCGAGAGAGGTATTGAAGTTGATAAAGCCAAAGTTGATGCTATTGAAAAGATGCCATGTCCCAAGGACATAAAAGGTATAAGAAGTTTCCTTGGTCATGCTGGCTTTTATAGGAGGTTCATTAAGGACTTCTCTAAAATCTCTAGGCCTCTGACTAATTTATTGCAAAAAGATATTCCTTTTGTTTTTGATGATGATTGTGTAGAAGCGTTTGAAACACTTAAGAAAGCCTTGATCACTTCACCTATTGTTCAGCCACCTGATTGGAATTTACCTTTTGAAATTATGTGCGATGCTAGTGATTACGCTTTACGTGCTGTTTAGGGCAAAGAGTCGATAAGAAATTGAATGTTATACAGTATGCTACTAAGAATCTTGATACTGCCTAGAGAAATTATGCTATGACTGAAAAAGAGTTCTTAGCAGTTGTGTTTCATGTGATAAGAATAGACCTTATATTGTTGATTCCAAAGTTACTATTCACACTGATCATGCTGCCATTAAATATCTTATGGAAAAGAAAGATGCTAAGCCTAGTGTCGGTGTCAAAACCGGCGGATCTCGGGTAGGGGGTCCCGAACTGTGCGTCTAGGCGGATGGTAACAGGAGACAAGGGACACGATGTTTTTACCCAGGTTCGGGCCCTCTCGATGGAGGTAAAACCCTACTCCTGCTTGATTGATATTGATGATATGGATAGTACAAGAGTGGATCTACCACGAGATCAAGGAGGCTAAACCCTAGAAGCTAGCCTATGGTATGATTGTTGTAATGGTTGTTGTGTCCTATGGACTAAAGCCCTCCGGTTTATATAGACACCGGAGAGGGCTAGGGTTACACAGAGTCGGTTACAATGGTAGGAGATCTACATATCCGTATCGCCAAGCTTGCCTTCCACGCCAAGGAAAGTCCCATCCGGACACGGGACGAAGTCTTCAATCTTGTATCTTCATAGTCTTGGAGTCCGGCGGACGATGATAGTCTGGCTGTCCGGACACCCCCTAGTCCAGGACTCCCTCAGTAGCCCCTGAACCTGGCTTCAATGACGATGAGTCCGGCGCGCATAATGTTCGGCATTACAAGGCGGGTTCCTCCTTCGAATAATCCATAGAAGATTGTGAACACCAGGATAGTGTCCAGCTCTGCAAAATAAATTCCACATTCCACCGTAGAGAGAATAATATGTACACAAGTTCAATCTGCTGACGTATTTCGTGGCATGACGTCACGCCACTACCAAGCCTTTACTTGAATCGTTTTTTATTATACCTCCTCAGCGCGTTTAGCGAAGCGGTTTCCTTGGCACGTCTTGTCGAAGCAGAGATCGTGTTCCCCTTATCCCGGGATTCTCATCAATACGGACGTGGGTAACCCAACCGCGCCATTGATGGTGGCGCTTGGGGGATAAGCGAGTTTTACTAGGCCGGTGGGGACGCATAGTCTTCGTCCACCTATATATAAGGGATAAGGATCCACCTTTTCACCTACGCCTTCATCCTCCTTTGCTTATCCATCTCCGCGCACTCGAGCTCCAGAGCCCAAGTTCGCACATCTCGTCTAGACCTTCTCCGAAAATGTCCGGAGCGGGAGGCAAATGCTTGGCCTCCTCCATTACGGAGGAGCACATCACAAAGCTGTGCAGCGCCAGATACCTTTCCAGCGACATCACGCACCGGCTGCCCGACAAGGGGCAGCTCATCCCCACCCCCAGGCCACATGAGAGGGTCGTTTTCCTTCCCACTTCCTCCGCGGACTGGGCTTTCCACTTCACCCCTTTGTCCGGGGGCTCATGTTCTACTACGGCCTGGACTTCCACGATCTGGTGCCGAACTTCATCCTCATCATCTCGGCGTTTATCATCGTGTGCGAGGCCTTCCTCTGCATCCAGCCCCACTTCGGCTTGTGGCTCAAGACCTTCAATGTCAGGCCGAAGGTAGTGAAGGGCACTCAAGCGGAGTGCGGAGGCGCCATGTTGGGCAAGATGCCCAACGTCCTCTGGTTCGAAGGGGCCTTTGTGGAGTCCGTCAAGGGGTGGCAATAGGGGTGGTTCTACATCACCGAGCTACGCGACCCTACATGGGTGGCGGCCCCCGATACAGATCTGGTATCCCCATGCAGCTCACCTCCTGGAAAGAGAAGGGCTTGCTATGGGGTAGTTCGGAGGAGGTGACGGGACTCCAAGCCTGTATCCAGAAGCTGGTGAACAAGAAGCTCAGACTTGTTAATGTGGTCCAAGTCATGCTCGTCCACCGGATTCTCCCGTGCCAAGAACGGGCATTCAACCTGTGGGAGTTCGATCCGGCACAGCACCAGGCGTTGAGCGGGCTCTTCGACACGACGTACAAAGGCGCCTGGAGGGTGCTGTTCAAGGGCGCCGAAGCCCCCGCATCTGCTACTGAAGATCGCGGATTTCACTCGCAGCGACCAGCTGACGAGGTAAGTGATTCTACCCCTTTACGGGACACTTGTTTTTGATAGTTTGACCCTATGCAGGTTTCAATCTTTCTTTTCCTTTGATAGGACTGGATGAAGAAGGCCAGGCAGATCATCTGCCCGGCTCCCATGCCGGAAAACCCAGTAGACGCCCGTCTAGAGGGGCTGCTGGCTTTGGCACCGCATGTGGTGCCGGAGAAGAAGGCCAAGAAGGTGGCCACGGGCACTCAAAAGAGTTCCTGCTTTCAGGTGTCCGATGATTCCGGGGCGGACTCCTCCCCCGAAGGCGAGGAGGAGGAAGAAGACTCTCTCCCAGAGGAAGGAGAGAGGAAGAGGAAGGCTTCCCCGACAGGGGAGGCCGAAGGGTCCAAGAGGGGAAGAACTATTCCCCCGGACAGCTCCTCTAACGCCAACGTTGGTGATGAAGAGTGGCCCTCAAGGGCCAGGCCTCCAGCAAGATCGTAAGTATCCGGATTCCTGAATGATTTGTGATTTATTTTGTGTCACATAGTGTCCTTCTAATGCCGCATACTGCCTGCAGTCCGGCCGATGATGATCTCCCCGCTTCGTCGAGCGGGTCGTTGGCTCCATCGGATGTAGATTCCATCCCGACTACCTCTACCCCTCGCGCCGCTGAGGACGCCGAGGTGGGATCCCGGGAAGGGACCCATCAGGAGGAGGCTCCGGAGGCGCCGCAAGGCAGTCTCCCGGACTTTGCGCCGGACTCCACACCGGAACCTGCAGTGGTTCCGGAGTCCGGCCGGCGGCCCCTTCGCAAGAAGGGCAAGACCGTGACACCGGCAGCCTCCGTCCAACCGGAGGCGTTGGACAACTTGTTGGAGGTGCTCAAAGGCGCTTCCATCGAGGAAGAACACCGCACTATCATGAGTGTGGTGATTCAGAAGGTTCAGCTCGCCAAGAGCGGGCTGACCGAAGCCTGCACTAGCCTTCTAACAGGCTTTGAGGTAAGAAGTTAAAAATATGTAATGTAATACCGCATAGACAGTAGCCCCTGATGCTCGGTTCGGTGTTCGGAAAGAAAAGCCGGACTGAGGATCTAAAAAAGATATACACAGGGTTGCTAAAAAATTATGTCAATATGGGTTTGCAGGCTACGCTGCTGACCTCTACCGCACTGACTGCGGAGGTCGGTGCTTTGAAGCAGGACCTCGAGCGGTCCGAGCAAGAGCTCGGCCGTGCCAAGAAGCAGCTCGAGGACAAAGAAGGTGAGTAACACCTCTTTGAATAGTTACCTTACATAAAAGGATTTAGGTTGCCACAAAAAATAACAAGGATAACGTGGGTACTGCAGGGGCCACGAATGAGGTGGCAACCCTGAAGGAGGCCATGTCCGCGGCCGAACGCAATGCGGCCGCGGAACAGGCAGAGCGAGAGAAGCAGGAGGCGCGGGTGGCGGAGGTGCGGCAAGAGCTCCAGGCTCTCATGAAAAATCATGAGAGTTTGGAGCGTGACTCAAAGACTCGAGAGTCCGAGCTTGCCTCGGCTCTCGGAAGTGCCAAAGCCGCCAAGGCCGAGGCCCATAAGGCCCTTCAGGAGGTTGAGGATGTGAAGAAAATAGCGGCGGGTAAGGCATTTTTCATGCAAAGCAAGCATGTTAATGTAAACTTCTTGATACTTACCCGAATTCGGAGCTCTCCAGGGGCGTTTGCAGATCTGCCTCGCAGCGTGTCCGATGCTGCCGCATTCTATCGAGCCGAGGAGGGGAGCTCAACGGAGAAGGTCTTCTGGTCTCAGTACGCTGAGGCCGGCCATCCGGTGCCCCATAGCGACCAGCTGAAGCAGCTGGTCGAGCTCCACAAGGTAGCCGAGCAGGCCATGAAGGGCCTCATAGTCCGGCTGTGGCCTGGAGACGCCATGCCTGGGAGCTACTTCGGCCTAGTGCGGCGGCTGGTGGATGCATGCCGCTGGGTGGAGGTCATCAAGCGCTCCGCCTGTATTGAAGGTGCTCGTCGGGCCCTTGCCCACGCAAAGGTGCATTGGGGCAGGCTGGATGCGGAGAGGCTTATCACTGACGCGCCGCCAGCGGGCAAGGAGTATCGTACGCCCGAGATGTATTATAAGACTGTCCTGAAGGGTGCCCGCAAGATTCCGGATGAGTGCCCCAGAGATGTAATTATTGAGTAAACTCGCAATGTGTTATCCTGTGTGCTGAAAACTTTGTTCATATGCGCTAAGCAACACTTACTGATTTAAAATATTACCTTATGTGCGGCCGTTTTAAAAAAATCTGAGAGATGGCAAGTCGTCGGCTTCAGCCCCCATGCCACGAGTGCTGGGGTGTTTGGGATAAACTTGAGCACTCCTGTTCCCATTTTTGGGTCCATCTAGGGAGGCGCTCAACACAACGAACAAGGCAACCAGACTTATAATGCTTGAACACTCTCACTTAGCCATAGAATTCTATAATTTTAAATTTTGGCGAAGCCCCTAGTATTCGGAAGACCGAGTTCAGGGCACTATCCACGCCTTGGCCGGACATTATCCGGTTCTTCGCTCGAAGCGACATAAGTCTTTAGGGACTCGAAAAGACCTCTCGAACAGCGACCAGTCTCTCGCCTTATCATGCCAGTCAGTTTTAGCTTTCTCCACTTAGGTGCTTGCCCAGCTCAACCGGGGCGCAATCGCAGTGGTTCTCCCAATGCTACCTTAGCCAACAGAACGGAACGTAAGGTACCAAAACATGGGAGCCAGGCAAACCCAACTATTGACCCAAGACATGATTCGGAGCCGATTCATATAATGCTATAAGTTCGGGGTGCCGCACTTGTGAAAGTGTTCGGACTTATCACACCATAATGCGGGGAACATAAGCCCCTGGTGTATTTGGCCGTACCAAAATATACGGGTGCAAGATGTCATTAATGAACATATGTAAAGTAATGCAATTATAGGCAAAAAGTGCTGCATTATTTATTCAAGGAATTCTGCTATGAGTGCGGAATGATACAAATAGTGCGGTAAGCAAGGGATTGGACTAATTAATCATGTCCCCCTCCAGGGGTGAGCTGCGGACTGGTGTATATAATCAAATTTAATGCTCGTAATGGAGACCACCTGAGTGTTCGTCGCAGCCTTTTTCCCTCCCTGGTTGTTGAATCGTGAGTTCGGCGGGTTCGCCGCCGGATAGGGCCTCTGGTGAACGGAGTCCTATGTATACGAAAAAGGAAAATAAAAAATAAAAACAGCGACACACTTGGGAGCCCCTGGTGTGGTCGAGCCACACTCTGGGTCTGTTGTGGTCGTGCCCCTCCCCCTGTGCCCATGGTATCTCCAGAGCGTAGTGATGTACGCGGAGGGCTGGTTTTACAATCATGCGAGGGCTGGGGTTGGGGCCGCGTTGCTACGCGTGCTCGGAACGTGCCAGGTGGTCTTGATTGATGTTACTCCGGGCGCGTTTGGCCGTGTCCGGTCGTTTGACGGCCGGACTCGAAAATTGCCTTAGGAGGCTGCTCTGTACTTCTGCCGCGAGAGCCGCTGTATGTTCCTCCATTCGGAGGGAGCGTTCCGTATTTCTGTTGACCGTAATGACTCCACGAGGGCCTGGCGTCTTGAGCTTGAGGTATGCGTAATGCGGCACTGCATTGAACTTTGCGAACGCGGTTCGTCCGAGCAGAGCGTGATAGCCGCTGTGGAACGGGACTATGTCGAAGATTAACTCCTCGCTCCGAAAATTATCCGGGGATCCGAAGACCACTTCTAGCATAACTGAGCCTGTACAATTAGCTTCAACACCTGGTATGATGCCTTTGAAGGTCGTCTTTGTAGGTTTAATCTTTGAGGGGTCTATGCCCATCTTGCGCACTGTATCCTGATAAAGCAGGTTCAGGCTGCTGCCGCCGTCCATCAGGACTCTCGTGAGGTGAAATCCATCGACGATTGGGTCTAAAACCAATGCGGCGAATCCGCCATGGCGGATACTGGTCGGATGGTCTCTTCGATCGAAAGTGATCGGGCAAGAGGACCATGGATTGAACTTCGGGGCGACTGGCTCCATCGCATATACGTCCCTTAGTGCATGCTTCCGCTCCCTCTTGGGTATATGGGTTGCGTATATCATGTTGACCGTCTGCACTTGTGGGGGGAAACCCTTCTGTCCTCTATTGTTTGGCGACCGGGTCTCTTCCTCGTCATCGCTATGCAGCCCCTTGTAACTGTTTTCAGCAATTAACTTGCCTGCCTGCTTGAATACCCAACAATCTCTGTTGGTGTGGTTAGCTGGCTTTTCGGGGGTGCCATGTATCTGGCACGAGCGGTCGAGTATTCAGTCCAAATTGGATGGACCCGGAGTGGTTCTTTTGAATGGCTTCTTCCGCTGACCGGGTTTAGAGCCTCGGAATCCGACGTTAACTGCCGTATCCTCATTGTTGTCGCCGTTAACGCGGCGCTTGTTTTTGCTTCGACGCGACCTGCCGTTGTGGTCCTTAGTATCCGGACTGCCAGCATTTTTACTGAGGTTGTTGCTGCGAGCTAGCCAGCTATCCTCTCCCGCACAGAAGCGAGTCATTAGTGATGTGAGGGCTGCCATGGATTTCGGCTTTTCCTGTCCTAGGTGCCGGGCTAGCCATTCGTCGCGGATGTTATGTTTGAAGGCTGCGAGGGCCTCTGCATCCGGACAGTTGACGATTTGATTTTTCTTTGTAAAGAACCGTGTCCAAAACTGTCTGACCGATTCATCTGGCTGCTGAATTATGTGGCTTAGGTCATCGGCGTCTGGTGGTCGCACATATGTGCCCTGGAAGTTGTCGAGGAATGCGGCTTCCAGGTCTTCCCAACACCCAATTGACTCTGCGGGCAAGCTGTTAAGCCAATGCCGAGCTGGTCCTTTAAGCTTGAGTGGGAGATACTTGATGGCGTGGAGATCGTCGCCGCGGGCCATATGGATGTGAAGGAGATAATCTTCGATCCAAACCGCGGGGTCTGTCGTGCCATCGTAGGATTCAATGTTTACGGGTTTAAACCCTTCAGGGATTTGATGATCCAGTACTTCGTCAGTGAAGCATAGCGGGTGTGCGGCGCCTCTGTATTGAGCAATATCACGACGTAGCTCAAGGGAGCGTTGTCTGCTGTGTTCGGCCCGGCCGGAGTTGTTGTATCCGGCTCGACGGTATTCGTCGTGGGTCGTGGGGCGCCCACGTGATGCATATATAGATCTGGATTGTCTTTCCTTGTCCTCCAATATATCCTGCAAGTCTGGCGCGTTCCCCCGTGACTTCGTACTTTTCGAGCGATGCCGGGGTACGGTCTTGATGGAGGGCATGGATGCCTCTCTATCGCGACCAAGGGGTGGTCGGTTGGCCGTATTATGCCCTGGTGATGAAGGTATGTATGCTTCCTTCTCTAATCGGGGGAGCAACTTGCGTTTTGGGTAGCTCTTGGAGGGGCGTTCGAGTTCATACTCTTCGGCCGCGAGGACCTTGGTCCATCTGTCGGCCAGCAGGTCTTGATCAGCTTGAAGCTACCGCTGCTTTTTCTTTAGGCTACTTGCCGTGGCGATAAGCCTGCGTTTAAAACGCTTTTGTTCGGCGGGATCCTCCGGCACGATGAATTCGTCGTCGTTGAGGCTTGCCTCATCTCCGGAGGGAGGTATGTAATTATCATCCTCAACCTCTTCGTCTGCCACTCTCTCGTGAGGGCTTGCTTCTGCATCCTCCTGCGCTGAATCTTGCTGGAGGGGGTTGTCTTCGGCACTCTCTGGGTGTTATTATCTCCAGTGCCGGAATCTCCATTCTTGCTGTGGCGGGATTTGGAGCGGCGCCGTTGACGTCGGCGCTTGGGCTGTTTCTTTGAGGAATCTGCCTCCGCTGCTTCTTCGCCGTCCCCATCTTTTGGGGTGTCCACCATGTATATGTCATATGATGAGGTGGTCTTCCAGTGCCCTGTAGGCGCTGGTTCTTGATTGTCTCCGGCATCGTCGTCCATACCGTCCATGTCTTCGGAGTCATAGTCTAGCATGTCGGTTAGATCGTCGACAGTGGCTACAAAGTGGGTGGTGGGTGGGGTTTGAATTTCTTCGTCGTCCGCATCCCAACCGTCCTGGTCGTAGTCCGGCCAGGGCTCTCCGGATAGCGAGAGATGCTTTAGCGAATTTAGGATGTCGCCAAAGGGTGAGTGTTGGAAGATGTCCGCGGTGGTGAACTCCATGATCGGCGCCCAATCAAATTCGATTGGCAGGGGCGCGGGAGGTTCGGAGTCCGGCAAGGAGTTCGGCGCCTCGGAGTCACAAGCTTTATAAGGGACAGGGTCGGTATTCGGCTCCATCACCGTGGAAGTCGCAGCCCCCGAGGCGGTGTCCAGCCACCGGTCCTCGATCTGCGGGATCGGCTCCCAACTAAGGGCCGGAGCGGATTCGTGTGCGGCCACCAGGGCACTGTCCGGCGGCCGAGCTAAATCATGCCCATCATGACAGCACGGCACGCTCGGCTGTGGCTCGAGTCCGTTGAAGATCAAGTCCCCGCGGATGTCGGCCGTGAAGTTTAGGCTTCCGAACCTGACCTGATGGCCAGGGGTGTAGCTTTCGATCTGCTCCAGATGGCCAAGTGAATTGGCCCGCAGTGCGAAGCCGCCGAACACGAAGATCTGTCCGGGGAGAAAAGTCTCACCTTGGACAGCGTTGTTGTTGATTGAAGAAGCCATCAAGCTTATCGGTGACGACACAGAGGAACTCTCAATGAAAGCACCAATGTCGGTGTCAAAACCGACGGATCTCGGGTAGGGGGTGCCGAACTATGCGTCTAGGCGAATGGTAACAGGAGACAAGGGACACGATGTTTTTACCCAGGTTCGGGCCCTCTCGATGGAGGTAAAACCCTACTCCTGCTTGATTGATATTGATGATATGGGTAGTACAAGAGTGGATCTACCACGAGATCAAGGAGGCTAAACCCTAGAAGCTAGCCTATGGTATGATTGTTGTAATAGTTGTTGTGTCCTACGGACTAAAGCCCTCCAGTTTATATAGACACCGGAGAGGGCTAGGGCTAGAGATCTACATATCCGTATCGCCAAGCTTGCCTTCCACGCCAAGGAAAGTCCCATCCGGACACGGGACGAAGTCTTCAATCTTGTATCTTCATAGTCTTGGAGTCCAGCGGACGATGATAGTCCGGCTATCCGGCCACCCCCTAGTCCAGGACTCCCTCACCTAGACTCATTAGATGGGTTCTCTTGCTCCAAGAATTTGACTTGAATATTATTGATAGAAAGGGAGATGAGAACCCCATTGCAGACAACTGATCTAGGTTAGAGAATGTTCTTGATGAACCACTGCCTATTAATGATAGCTTTCCTGATGAACAATTAGCGGTCGTCAATGCTTCTCGTACTGCTCCTTGGTAAGCTGACTATGCTAATCACATTGTTGCTAAATATATACCGCCTAGTTTCACATACCAGCAAAAGAAAAAGTTCTTTTATGATTTAAGACATTACTTCTGGGACGATCCACACCTTTATCAAGAAGGAGTAGATGGTATTATTAGATGTTGTGTGCCTGAGCATGAACAGGAATAGATCCTACGCAAGTGTCACTCTGAATCCTATGGAGTACACCACACTAGAAATAGAACTGCACACAAGGTACCACAATCTGGTTTTATTGGCCTACTCTCTTCAAAGATGCTCGTAAGTTTGTCTTATCTTGTGAGGAATGTCAAAGAATAGGTAACATTAGTAGACGTCAAGAAATGCCTATGAATTATTCTCTTGTTATTGAACCGTTTGATGTTTGGGGCTTTGATTATATGGGACCTTTTCCTGCCTCCAATGGTTATACACATATTTTAGTTGCTGTTGATTACGTTACTAAGTGGGTAGAAGCTATTCCAACTAGTAGTGCTGATCATAACACTTCTATTAAAATGCTTAAAGAAGTTATTTTTCCGAGGTTTGGAGTCCCTAGATATCTTATGACTGATGGTGGTTCACACTTTATTCATGGTGCTTTCCGTAAGATGCTCGCTTAGTGTGATGTCAATCATAGAATCGCATCTCCTTATCACCCGCAGTCTAGTGGTCAAGTAGAGTTGAGCAATAGAGAGCTCAAATTACTTTTGCAAAAGACTGTGAATAGATCCAGAAAGAATTGGTCCAAAAAACTTGATGATGCATTATGGGCCTATAGAACTGCATACAAAAATCCTATGGGTATGTCTCCTTATAAGATGGTTTATGGAAAAGCATGTCATTTACCTCTTGAACTTGAACATAAAGCATATTGGGCTATTAAGGAGCTCAACTATGATTTCAAACTTGCTGGTGAGAAGAGGTTGTTTGATATTAGCTCACTTGATGAATGGAGAACCCAAGCATATGAGAATGCCAAGCTCTTGAAAGAAAAAGTCAAACGCTGGCATGATAAGAGGATACAAAAGCGTGAGTTTAACATAGGAGATTATGTGTTATTGTTCAACTCTCGTTTAAGATTTTTTGCAGAAAAACTTCTCTCAAAATGGGAAGGTCCCTACGTTATCGAGGAGGTCTACCGTTCTGGTGCTATAAAAATAAACAACTTTGAAGGCACAAATCCGAGGGTGGTAAACAGTCAAAGAATTAAACATTATATTTCAGGTAATCCTATCAATGTTGAAACTAATATTATTGAAACCATAACCCCTGAGGAATACATAAGAGACACTTTCCAGAATGTTCCAGACTCTGAAAAGGCATAGGTACGTGGTACGGTAAGTAAACCGACTCCAGAACAACTCTAATGGCAATTTTTATCAGTTTTGGATTATTTAAGAATTTTAGGAAGAAATAAGTAGTCCGAAAGGGACACGAGGCTCCCACGAGAGAGGAGGCCGTTGCCCCTGTAGGGCTTGCCCCCCTGTCTCGTGGGCACCTCGTGTGCCTCCCGGACTCCATTTTCTTGTATGTTACGTATTTTGATCGGTAAAAATTCATTATATATACTCGAGAAGGTTTTGACCATCGTATCACGCAAATATCCTCTATTTTCGTTTCGAGCTGTTTCTGTTTCAGATCTAGAGCATCATGGCGTCTCCAAGCGCTACCAAGGACAAGTTTTTCGAGAGGGTTATTAACCCCTATCTCGCGGAGGTGCTGCATCACCCTCAAACCATTGAGATGCGGGAGGGGGTGCTGCACATCCGCGATGTGGAGGGACCAAGCCGTACCGGGAGCATGGAGACAAAGCTCGAAGCCGTGGAACAAGAAGTTTTCAAGTGCCAAGGGATGGTGGAGCGTGGACTCAACGCCAACCAGATGATGATCACGGAGTTCACCAACAACCACAAACTAGATGCTAAAGTCATTGGGGAGACCATCTTCAAGATCCAAGAGAAAATCGAGCACCTCCAAGCCCAGATCTATGACCTGCAAAACAAGAACTGTGAGTATGAATATAGATTCAAGCGAATGAGTTTGGCTGCAGATTTAAGGATCCCGGAGACTCGATCGTCCTTTTATGATGGAGAGCCTATGCCTTGGAAGAAGGACAACAAGCCTACATCATCAACAACTCCTACTTCACCACCTCCGAGGAAATAATCACATGGGTATGGGCACTCCCCTTGGCAACTGCCAAGCTTGGGGAAGGTGCCCCGGTATCGTATCACCATCACACTCCTATTTTTACCTCTTTATTTAGTTCGATCCATTTATTAGTATCTTGATCTAGTAGTTTGAAGTTTTTGATATCAAGTAGTTTTGAGTTTTGCATTGTGATCTCTTTATGTAATCAAGTTCGTGTGCTATCTATAATAAAGATTAGTGTTGAGTCAAGGGCTTTGCTATGTTGCTATGATCTTGAGAAAGTAGAAAGAAAAAAGGAGTTCATATTGATCTTATGGATAGTGATAACTTCACACATAGAAAGTATGAGGCATAAAAATTGTTGAGAGTTGATGAACGTAGCCTTGGTCATCGTTGCAATTAATAGGAAGTGATAAGGAAAGAGGGGTTCACATATAAATATATTATCTTGGGCATCTTTTATGATTGTGAAGCACTCATTAAGTATGACATGCTAAAAGAGTTGATGTTGGACAAGGAAGACAATGTAATGGTTTATGTTTTCCGACATCTCAGTTAAAGTATATTGTCATTGACCTTCCAAACATGTTGAGCTTGCCTTTCCCCCTGTTTCTAGCCAAATTCCTTGCACCAAGTAGAGATACTACTTGTGCTTCCAAATATCCTCAAACCAGTTTTGCCATGAGAGTCCACCATACCTACCTATGGATTGAGTAAGATCCTTCAAGTAAGTTGTCATCAGTGCAAGCAATAAAAATTGCTCTCTAAATATGTATGAATTATTAATGCAGAGAAAATAAACTTTGTACGAACTTGTTGTGGAAGTAATAAAAGCGACGGACTGCATAATAAAGGTCCACATACAAGGGGCAATATAAAGTGACGTTCTTTTGCACTAAGACTTTATGCATCAACCCTAAACGCGCATGACAACCTCTGCTTCCCTCTGCGAAGGGCCTATCTTTTACTTTATGTTTTAATTTATGCTTGAGTCAAGGTGATGCTCACCTTTCCCTTTTTCATTTTATCCTTTGGCAAGCTCCTCGTGTTGGAAAGATCATGATACATATATCCAATTGGATGTAAGTTGGCATAGTCTATTATTGTTGACATCACCTAAAGGTGAATACGTTGGGAGGCAACACAATAAGCCCCTATCTTTCTCAATGTCCGGCTGAAACTCTATAACCACAAGTGTTGCGTGAGTGTTAGCAATTATGGGAGACTACGAGATAGTTGAGTATGTGAGCTTGTTGAAAAACTCTATTATTGACTCTTTCTGATGTTACGATAAATTGCAATTGCTTCAGTGACTGAGATTATAGTTTTTTAGTTCCCAATGAAGTTTTTGAACCATACTTGACATTGTGAATTGCTTATTACTTGAGCATAGGAAGTCATATGACAAAATCTATATATGTTGTTGTTATTAGAATGATCATGATGCCCTCATGTCCGTATTTTATTTTTATCGACACCTCTATCTCTAAACATGTGGACATATTTTTCGATTTCGGCTTCCGCTTGAGGAAAAGCGAGGTCTAAGCTTGGGGGAGTTGATACGTCCATTTTGCATCATGCTTTTATATCAATATTTATTGCATTATGGGCTGTTATTACACATTATATCTCAATACTTATGGCTACTCTCTCTTATTTTACAAGGTTTACCATGAAGAGGGGGAATGCCGGCAGCTAAAATTCTGGTTGGAAAAGGAGCAAACGTTGGAAACCTATTCTGCACAACTCCAAAAGTCCTGAAACTCCACGAAACAACTTTTTGGATTTAATAAGAATTTATGAACGAAAGAAATAGGCCAGGGGCCCACACCATGTCCAGGATACAGGGGGCATGCCCCCCCCCCCTGTACGGCGCGGCCCCCTATCTCCTGGGCCCCCTGGTGGGCCTCTGGCGTCCATCTTCTGCTATATCATCACTTTTACCCTGGAAAAAAATCAGGGGCAAGCTCTCGGGACAAAACTCCATCGACCCGAGGCGGAACCTTGGCGGAATCAATCTAGGGCTCTGGCAGAGCTGTTCTGCCGGGGACACTTCCCTCCGGGAGGGGGAAATCATCACCAACATCATCACCAATGATCCTCTCATCGGGAAGGGGGTCAATCTCCATCAACATCTTCACCAGCACCATCTCCTCTCAAAACCCTAGTTCATCTCTTGTATCCAATCTTCTATCAAAACCACAAATTGGTACCTATGGGTTGCTAGTAGTGTTGATTACTCCTTGTAGTTGATGCTAATTGGTTTACTTGGTGGAAGATCATATGTTCAGATCCTTTATGCATATTATTACTCCTCTTATTATGAACATGAATATGCTTTGCGAGTAGTTACGTTTGTTCCTGAGGACATGGGTGAAGTCTTGCTATTAGTAGTCATGTGAATTTCGTATTCGTTCGATATTTTGATGAGATGTCTGTTGTCTTTCCTCTATTGGTGTTATGTGAACGTCGACTACATGATACTTCACCATTATTTGGGCCTAGAGGAAGGCATAGGGAAGTAATAAGTAGATGATGGGTTGCTAGAGTGACAGAAGCTTAAACCCTAGTTTATGTGTTGCTTCGTTAGGGGTTGATATGGACCCATTTGTTTAATGTTGTGGTTAGGTTTACCTCAATACTCCTTTTTATAGTTGAGGTTCTTGCAATAGGGGTTAATCATAAGTGGGATGCTTGTCCAAGTTAGGGCAGTACCCAAGTGCCGGTCCACCCACATATCAAATTATCAAAGTACCGAACACGAATCTTATGAACGTGATGAAAACTAGCTTGACGATAATTCCCAATGTGTCCTCGGGAGCTCCTTCTTCATTATTAGAATTTGTCGAGGCTTATCCTTTGCTACATAAAGGATTAGGCCACCTTGCTGCACTTTATTTACTTTATTTACTTTTTGCTCGTTACTATTTATCTTATCACAAAACGATCTATTACCTACAATTTAAGTGCTTGTAGAGAAAACCTTACCGAAAACCGCTTATCATTTCCTTCTGCTCCTCGTTGGGTTCGACACTCTTACTTATCAAAAGGACTACGATAGATCCCCTACACTTGTGGGTCATCAGCAGGGTGGAGTAAAGGAGGTGGAGACGAGGATGGTGGCGCGGGGGGACACTCTCTGGCTGGCCGAGCAGTGGGCACGCGCGCCATAGAGGCGCTGGCGATGCGCAGAGCGCGCGTTTGGCATGCCAGCACCCTCGGACAAACGCGGTCACCACATGGACCATGAAATCAAGGCACATATGCACTAACCATGATGTCTGGCGTGTAGTCCTTAGTAACTTTAGGTGTTACCACGGCTCGGTTGGTTTCCAGGTGCAGTAGAAGTGAAATGGTGAAGATGTTTAGTTACTAGACAGAAACTTTGAACAGTTACTGTGGTCAAACCATAATGATTCAAGGGCTGATCTTTGGGGTTTTACTGACTCTTACTAAGCTGAATAAGCACAGGGAAATCAGCTACAATGGAGCTAGTAAAAAGGTAGTTGCTGTAGAAACTACCATTTCAGCCCAGAAGTGAAAATATTTTCTATAGCAAAAATACTCCAAAAAGTGGTGAAATATTTTTGCTCAGAAATGTGCCCTAGGGTCCAAAGAATATTTGGGATTTTTCTCAAGATTTTTAGGGCAACAGAAATGAGGGTTGCTTTGGAGGTTAAAGAGTTTAGCTAGGGTTTAAGAGGCAAAATGAATATTTTTCTTTTAAGAAAAATATTCCAAACAATTTTGTTGGGTTGGACAGGGGTGAAATGATGGATTAGAAGAGGAGAGGGGGACACTTGGGTGAAAACCAAGGAATACCCAAGTGATCAAGTCCAAATGGAATGATTCAAAACTCCAAATCCAAAACCAACTCTGTGCAAAATAAATGTGTAAAGTAAAGCCCATAAACATCCAAAACGGGTAATATAATAGCATGGAACAATCAAAAATTATAGATACATTGGAGACTTATCAAGCATCCCCAAGATTAATTCTTGTTCGTCCTCGAGTAGGTAAATGATAAAAACAGAATTTTTGATGTGGAATGCTACCTACCATAATTCTCAATGTAATTTTCTTTATTGTGGCATAAATGTTCAGATCCAAATGATTCAAAATAAAAGTTCATATTGACATAAGAAATAGTAATACTTTAAGCATACTAATCAAAGCAATCATGTCTTCTCAAAATAACATGGCTAAAGAAAGTTCATCCCTACCAAAATCATATAGTTAGGCTATGCTTCATTTTCGTCACACACAAATGCTCCAAAATTATACACCCCCGATGACAAGCCAAGCAATTGTTTCACACTTAAATAATCTCAAACTTTTTCAACTTTCATGCAATACATGAGCGTGAGCCATGGACATAGCACTATGGGTGGAATAGAATATGATGATGGGGATTGTGTGGAGAAGACAAAAAAAGGTGAAAGTCTCACATTGACGAGGATAATCAACGGGCTATGGAGATGACCATCAATTGATGTCAACATGTGGAGTAGGGATTGCCATGCAACGGATGCACTAGAGCTATAAATGTATGAAAGCTCAACAAAAGAAAACTGCTGGGTGTGCATCCAACTTGCTTGCTCACGAAGACATAGGGCATTTTGAGGAAGCCCATCATAGGAATATACAAGCCAAGTTCTATAATGAAAAATTCCCACTACTATATAAAAGTGACAACATATGAGACTATCTATATGAAGAACATGGTGCTACTTTGAAGCACAAGTGTGGAAAAAGAGATAGTAACATTGCCCCTTTTTATTTATTTTCTTTTTTTTCTTTTCCTTTTTTTGGGCCTTTTTTTGCCTTTCTTTTTTTTTCTCTCTTTTTTTCTTTGGTCTTTCTCTTTTCTTTCTTTTTGGGGACAATGCTCTAATAATGATGATCATCAAACTTCTATTGATTTACAACTCATGAATTACAAATCAAAACTAGAACAAGATATGACTCTATATGAATGCCTCCAGTGGTGTACCGGGATGGTCAATGAATCAAGAGTGACATGTATGAAAAATTATGCAAAGTGGCCTTGCCACAAATATATACGATGTCAACTACATGATCATGCAATGGCAATATTACAATAGTAATGCATGTCATGATGATAAACGGAACAGTGGAAAGTTGCATGGCAATATATCTCGGAATGGCTATGGAAATGCCATAATAGGTAGGTATGGTGGCTGTTTTGAGGAAGATATAAGGAGGTTTATGTGTGATAGAGCGTATCATATCACGGGGTTTGGATGCACCGGCGAAGTTTGCACCAACTCTCAAGGTGAGAAAGGGCAATGCACAGTACCGAAGAGGCTAGCAATGATGGAAAGGTAAAAGTGCGTATAATCCATGGACTCAACATTAGTCAAAAGAACTCATATACTTATTGCAAAAATCTACAAGTCATCAAAAATCAAGCACTACGCACATGCTCCTAGAGGGATAGATTGGTAGGAAAAGACCATCGCTCGTCCCCGACCGCCACTCATAAGGATGCACAATCTAACAACACCTCATGTTTCAAATTTGTTACACACCTTTAACCATACGTGCATGCTATGGGACTTGCTAACTTAACCACAAGCATTCTTTTAATTCATAATCACCCAACTAGTATGACTTTAATATCACTACCTCCATATCTCAAAACAATTTCAAGTATCAAAATGATCATAGCATCCAATTCACTTCCTATGATAGTTTTTATTATACCCAACTTGGATGCCCACCATTCTAGGTCCAATTTTATAACCATAGAAAATACCATGCTGTTCTAAGATACTCTCAAAATAATATAAGTGAAGCATTAGAGACTAGAAATTTCTACAAAACTAATCCACCACCGTGCTCTAAAAGATATAAGTGAAGCACTAGAGCAAAAACTATCTAGCTCAAAAGATATAAGTGAAGTACATTGAGTATTCTAATAAGTTCCAATCAAGTGGAATTCTCCCAAAAGGTGTGTATAGCAAGGATGATTGTGGAAAAATAAAAATAAAATACTAATATCATACAAGACGCTCCAAGCAAAACACATATCATGTGGAGAATAAAAATATAACTCCAGGTAAAGTTACCGATAAACGAAGACGAAAGAGGGGATGCCTTCCGGGGGCATCCCCAAGCTTAGGCTTTTGGCTATTCTTGAATATCTTGGGGTACCATGGGCATCCCCAAGCTTAGGCTCTTGCCACTCCTTATTCCATAGTCCATCAAGTCTTTACCCAAAACATGAAAACTTCACAATACAAAACTCAACAGGAAAATCTCATAAGCTTCGTTAGTGAAAGAAAGCAAAACCACCACATAAGGTACTGTAATGAACTCATTATTTATTTATATTGGTGTTAAAACTACTGTATTTCAAGTCTCTATGGTTCATACCACTTAATACTAGCCATAGATGCATCAAAATAAGCAAACAACACACTAAAAACAGAATCTGTCAAAAACAGAACAGTCTGTAGCAATCTGTAACCATCGAATACTTCTGGAACTCTAAAAATCCTACCCAAATAGGAAGGTCTGGGAAATTTGTCTATTGATCTACAGAAAAAAGAATCAACACAAAATCACATTTCTGTGAATTATTAAAACTATTCTCATGCGTGCAAAGTTTCTGTTTTTCAGCAGAATCAAATTAACTATCACCATACGTTGTCCTATAGGTTCTACTTGGCACAAACACTAATTAAAACATAAAACACATCTAAACAGAAGTTAGATGCAAAATTTATTACTAAACAGAAACAAAAACAAAAAACACAAATAAAATTGGGTTGGCTCCTAACTAGCGCTATCGTTTAACATCCCTAGCTTGGCATAAAAGCGAGGATAGATCTAAGTAGTGCCATCTTTGTCATTCAATTCCTCAATAGAGAATTTAGGGGTTTTTCCCTGTTTAGCAATGATTAAACCTTTACGCAAGAATTCAAGAAATTCATTTGTAGCAAAAGGTTCCTTAATGATCGAGAGACAATTGGGATGAACACTTATTGATATGAGATCCGCATTTCCTTTACTAGAAGATTCACCCTTATTTTTAGGAACATAAATAAATTTGGCAGTTTTGGTAGGAGGATTTGGAGTGTTTTTAACGGAGTAAAACACCGACCCTAAATTGGTAATGATATCCTCAAGTTTACCAATTCTCGTAGAATCAAGATCTATTCTTTCATTAACTATAGGTTCTTTCTCTTTAGAAAATTTCAAAGTAACTCCAACCCTAGATCCATATCGGGTAATTTGGTTATGAATCTTTTTATCCAAATTTTCAATCAACTCAACAGTGACAATTTTATGTTCAATAATTTCAAGCCTTTGCATCACATGTTCCAAAGTTAAAATAGTTCCATTAACCAAAAGAGGTGGTGGGCCAAATAAATCTAACATAGCATTATAAGCATCAAACGTATGGCTACTCAAGAAATCCCCTCCAGTAATGGTATCAAGAATACGTCTATTCCAAGGAGTAATGCCTACATAAAAATTGCGAAGAACGGAAGTAGAAAGCTTCCTAGTGGATTTATTTTGAGCATTGCAAATTCTATGACAAGCATCTTTTAAATTTTCTCCCTCCCTTTGCTTAAAATTGAGAATTTCATGTTCGGGAGTAATAACCAGGATAGGAGGACTAGCCATTAAGACAAGGTAAACGATCTAACACACGAGCAAACAGAAAAAGGCAAGCGAAAAAAGAGAGAGGAGTTTGGGAAAGAGAGTGTCAGGACCCTGATTCTATGCCACACCGATCTAGCATGTAACACCTCATATCACTTTGCGGCCTCACGCACGGTATTTCCACAGGTGTCGCCTTACCATGCCCGGGACCGTTTGCGCCTTTTGGCACACGTATATGATAGTGTCGCTAGCATCCATATGACAAAGAACCCGGGCTGACATGGCTAGTCGTGAACCCAAAGTGGCACTAACTTACAGGGACAGGCATACATGACCCAGCAACGAACGTGTCGGTCATTAGCGAGTGAATCCAGGCTGTAGCAACTGGGCTAGCAGGACTCCGGTAAACCGGGTTGTAGCAGGCTAACAGGACTACGGTAGACACCGCGTGACATTTCCCTGAAGGGACAAACACAGGAATGAAGAAGGACACATGCCGGCCAATCTAAGTGTTCCGGAGAAGTAGCAAGCTACCAGGGCTCAGTGGAAGCACTAGGAGACATTTCCCGGTAAGAGAGACTACTAAGGATAAACAACTAGATAGTCAGATCCCACACATAGCAATACAAATTACACGTACGCATAACATGCAAGTATGTGTTGTACAACATGGCATCACAGCATAACTCAACAACTCATATAGATAAGGCTCAAGATCCATCATAGCATTATTACAAGCAGGGGTCACAAGACCCAACATTCAGAGCAGACAAGCAACAAGCGGAAGCATTACATATCTGAGTACAGACATATACAAATGAAAAAGGCTGAAGAGCCTGACTATCTACAACATCTGGTCAAGATCGTAGCTGTGTCGAAGCCCACAAGACACTTGTAAGACCAAAGTCTTCGCTGCAAAAACATAAATAAAGCAACATGAGTATAAAGGTACTCAGCAAGACTTACATCAGATCCTATCATACATGCATTTGTATCAAGAGGGTAATGTGGGGTTTAGTTACAGCAAGCCAGCTTTGACTCAGTGGCTATCCTGTTCTACGACTACGAGAACTTCTTTGAGGTGATATGGCGCACACGAGTCCACTAATCACCACACAATACACTACTATGGATTCATCCCCGTCTCCTGATGAGAAGGCCGTCCATAGCACTCACACTTGTCTTGAGCATTTTAGAGTATCCACTTCAAGTTATCTATGTACCATGTAAGCATCCAAGAAGTCCATAACCGCGGACCCGGCTATTCGAATAGATCATGTTAACCCTGCATGGGTGTACTTCTTCACACACGCTCTCGCCACTTACCACCATGTACACGTCGTGTATCTCGGCAACCTTCAAGCGGAAGCCTGGCGAGGGAGTCGGCCACGACCTGACTAACCACACAAGACTCTAGTCCAGGTTTATTGCCTATTCGGGTTCCATCCGCAAGGAGATCCGGCCGGGGTGTCGCTCACGGACCCAAATGATGTGAGCAGGGTTCCCAGGCCCACCATCCGGGTGCCACTTGGTACACCGTGCCACTATGCCTAGTCTGTCCCAAGCCCACCTTGCCGGGTGCCACTTGGTAGACTACTAACACTACCTACAAACACCAGAAACTAGTTGCGAATTCTGGACAGAGACCAAGTTGGTTAATAAGTCGAGAGGGGCCGAGTTACCGGAACCCAATGTGTGGTAGTATCGAGTCATTGGACAACATACATAGAACTCAGTGCTTAAGGATGGTTCAAGTGAGACAACCCACCATGTACTCCTACATGGCCTCTCACCGCTACCTTTACCAAATCGTGTTCACACATTCACTCTCAGCATCAGAACATAGAGCACTGTACTCTAATTCATTCCCAATGAATCAGACCTGACACACTCTAAGCAATAGCAGGCATGGCATGGTAGGAACACAACAATGGCTTCAATCAACTCCTACACATGCTAGTGGGTTTCAACTATTTACTGTGGCAATGACAGGTCATGTAGAGGAATGGGTTCAACTACCGCAGCACAAAGTAGCAGTTGAATCGTTATTGTCCTAATGCAATAACTGAGAGTAGGAGCGAGAGAGTAGAATTGTATCGGAATGAACAAGGGGGTTTGCTTGCCTGGTAGATCAACAAAGGAGGCACTGCTTCACAGACAGGTACTCTCGAGCACTCATCAGAGCAAGACCTATCGAGAAGGAACGGTGTCGGCAATTAATACACAAACATATGCAACAATATGATGCATGAACATGGCATGTAGATGTGATGCTGTTTGAGCTAATGCAATTAGTAATCAAATTGAATGAAGTCCATTTGAATCAACGGTTCAAATCCAACTCCAAATTAAGCTCTTATATATATGCCATTTTAGTGTTTCACTTCTACAGTAGGTATAAGTTGGTTTGACATGCATGAAACTACAACAGATGGATAGATTGCATTTTTTCTGATAATTTTTCATATATAAATTATTTCAATCTGAGTTACGGTTGAATTTCTATGATTTTTTGAAGTTTGGCTAATTTTCTGGAATTCCTGATTTAATTTAAATCCAGAAAATAAATAATTGCGTCAGCAGTGCGTCATGCTTGCGTCAGCAAGTCAACAACGCTGACTGGTCAAACCTGACGTGTGGGGTCCATACATCAGTGACACGGGTTAAACAGGGGGGTTAGTTTTATCTTAATTAAAGGATTAGTGGCACTGGGCCCACTGGTCAGTGTCAGGGGGGTTAAATAAGCGCTGATTAGTAGTAAGCTAATCACCTGACGGGCCGGACCCACGTGGCAGGGCTCAGGCGACGGGTCTCGCCGCCGGTGACCTCTGGACACGGCGGAATCCGCGCCACAGGCCACTGGGACGGCGTCTAAGAGCACCGGGGCGTAACCCGGGCTCTCGCGCATCTGTTGGTGCAGGTGGGAGGCGCTGGGGGGGGCGGAGCTCGCCGGAGCGAGGCTCGCGGTAGCGGCCGGAGCTCGGCTCGAGCGGGCGCTAGGCTACAGAGCACGGGGAGGCAGGGGAGAAGGGGGAATCGATGCAGGGGCTCACGGCACACTCGTTGGTGTCGACAGCGAGCTCAGGGACGGCCGGACGGCGACATGCGGGCGGTGGAGATCCACGGTAGCCGGTGATGAACAAGACGACGGTGGCGGCGATGGAGCGCGTCCCTGGTCGTTTGGCTCGTCGAGGACGATTCAGGCGACGAGGCGGAGCTTCTGGACTCAGGCGGAGGGTGAGGAGGTGGCTCTGGCCGTGGCAGCAGCGAGCGGCGGCGACGGCGATTCTCAGGCGCGAGAGACAGAGAGCCGAGACAGAGGAGGAGCCGGGCTAGGCTGCTGCTGGGCTGCACAGTAACGGGCCGCACAGGGAGGTAAGCGCCAGGTAGGTTTTATTCCCATTTTGTTTCTTTTTCTAATTTCTGACATTTGTTTTGATTTAACAAAAATACTAAATCATTTTATTTTGTTATGCCAATTTTTGTAGGAACTAGTGGTATTATTCCAGAGCTCCTCAACAATTGGCACAATTTTTGGACATATATAATATATATAACATATATATAACCAATGCAAATAATTATGCGTTAATTCCAAATGCCCAAAATAAATACTTATGAGCTCCTAATAATATTGGTTTGATTTTTATCTCTGTCCAATATTTTCAGAGGGCAAGATGAGCATTTTCTTGGACCTTTTTGGAGCAATTTTTATTTGGGTGATTTCCAAAAAAATGATTCTGAGGGTTTCACAAATCCCCATTTCATAATTAAATGGAATTTAAACATGATGCACACATGACTAGCTAGTCTAGGTCATGCCAGAACTAGGGATGTGACAGAGAGGGTGAATAAAACGGCAAGGGTGAAGTGGGGGAGAGGAAAACGAGAGGGAAATGGCAAATAATGTCATGCGAGGGAGATGTGTTTGTGATGGGTACTTGGTATGTCTTGACTTGAGCGAAGACCTCCCGGGCAACGGCGCCAGAAATCCTTCTTCCTATGTCTTGAGCTTGCGTTCGTTTTCCTTGAAGAGGAAAGGGTGATGCAGCAATAGTAGCGTAAGTATTTCCCTCAGTTTTTGAGAACCAAGGTATCAATCCAGTAGGAGCCTCCTCAAAAGTCCCACGCACCTACACAAACAAACAAAGACTCGCAATCATTTTTGGAGTTTATTTGAGATTATTTGAGATTTTATTTGCCCTAGAAAAATGTTGCATGTTTTAAAATTGCATTTTAGGGGCCAAGAAAAGTTCATCTTGTTCTAAATATTTTATTTAGACGGAGAAAACTTGTTTTGGAATTTTTAGATTTTTATTTATTTTTCTAGGAATTTTTCTTTCGGCGGAATGTTTAAAAAAAAACAACCTCGCGCCCGACTGGGCCGAAGGCCCAGCCGAGCAGGCCGGCCCAGCCGCCCCGCCGCCGCCTTCCCCGCGCGCGGCGCCGTGCTTGGCACGGACGCCGAGGGAGTCCGAGCCGGACTCCACCCGAGCGCCCCTTCCCCAAGCCACCCCGCCCCGCCCTCCTATATATGCCGCCGCCC
Source organism: Triticum timopheevii (assembly GCA_963921465.1). NCBI lineage: Eukaryota > Viridiplantae > Streptophyta > Magnoliopsida > Poales > Poaceae > Triticum > Triticum timopheevii. The sequence continues at coordinate 379,596,299 of OY997272.1, read as the reverse complement.
CCGCTACCACAGCACCACCCACCACCACCCGCCGAGCCGCCGCCGCCGCCCGAGCCGCCCCGGAGCCCGATCCGCCGCCGCCCGAGCCGCTGCCGTCGCCGCGCGCCGCCGTCACCCCGAGCTGCAGCCGCCGCCCGAGCCACCCCGAGCCCTGCCACCCCTCGCCGAACCAGCCAGAGCCGCCCGCCCCGCCGGACGAGTCTCGCCGGAGGTACCCGACCCTCGCTGCCGGTTTTTTTAAAATAAACCCTTTGGTTTTTTTAGAAAAACCCTAGTTTGTTTTTTTAGATCGGTTTATTTTTTTCGGTTTATTTACTTAGCGAAAGTTCATTCGACCGTTCGTTTTAACGAACGTGTTCACCGTTTAGTTTCTGCTAACGGACGTCCGTTCGTTTAGCCGTTCGTCGTTTTTCTTTTATCGGATTTATTCCGCGATATTCCGATAGCGATTTCTGATCCGATATTCAAACCTGTTTATCTTTTTGCTCGTTTATCGGAATCAGGCTATTCAAGCGCCTGGAGTTTCATCTCGAAACCCTCTTTCCGAATAATCAACTCAAACAAGATTTTTCTTCTGTAAAATTTGACTTAGATCCAGATTAGTAAAATGAAGTTGTTTCTTCTGCCATTTGAGTTTCGTTGCTCCGTTTGATTTGATTCTTTTTGCAAACCGGAGTTCTTAAGTTGAACTCTCTGGTCAAACTCTTTTATTTGGAGTTCTACTTGTGCATCTTTGATTGTTGCTTATGTATGTTATTGTTTGCTTGCGATAGAATTTCCGGAGTGCGAAGTGTGTTACTACGAGTCTCTAGGATTCCCGGATCGTTAGCAAGGCAAGTAACACATTGATCATACTCTTTTCATACCTAGTTTCTATGCATTAGTTTGAACCCTCAAACATTGCATGACTAGGACGCTTTTAACTTGTGGGTATTGGGAAGTAGTTGCTGAGGTAGAACCTATTGTCCTGTTTTATTATCAAACCCTTGGGAGTTACTTCTACGTTATGCTTATTTTGCCATGCTATGCTCGTAGACGTGGATTGGGTTTGAGTGATATCCATGACAAATGTGATATTGTTAATTAATGGTTTACTTAAGGTGGAAACTTAAATACACATCTAGGTGGATTGAGGCACCTGGGGTATCCAATGATTGCCTGTTTTATTTTTTTGGAAATCCCGCGGTTACCGTATGATTATCCTATGGACCGCCACCCAGGCTCAAAGGGAACTGAGTCTATTCATGCTAGAAACTTCCGTGTGCAGCCACAAGCTATTATGGGCTCTAGAATAGTTGAGTAAGTCGTGTGAAGCTCTCGAAGAGGTGGATCAGCAGGTAGTGGGATTGTAGGTTTGGTATGGTCTGCCCGGAGTAGAGAGTTAATGCTTTTGAAAGACTATGTCTCGGTCATCCTTCTCTCAAACACCATGTAGTGCGAGAAATCGAACGGAGGCAATCGAGTCTTGCGGGGAAAAGTGCGCAAACCTCTGCAGAGTGTACAATCTAATCATGGTTAGCCGTGTCCCCCGTTATGGACAATTCTGAGTATCTAGTACCTGAGTATTCGCATGTATCTCAACACTCTTAATTAGTATTGCTTGGGTTGTTAAGAACTTTTAATTGGGATCATTGAGGTGGGGTTACCTTCTCAAATGATGTTTCAACTACTATGATAGTTAAATTAATACTGATTCCTTTGTAGTAGGGAGAAATTGGCTTTTTGCAAAACTGTAACCATAGAGATTTCCACCAGCCAAATATGCATGTAGTGGTAGCATTATTCTGTTATTGCTCTTTTGTGTTACATTGCCAGCATATTCCATGAGCTGACCCGTTCTCGGGCTGCAACATATTATGTTGCAGACTTTTCAGACGAGGAGTAAGGTTCGTAGGTCGTTGCCGTGCAGCTCAGCTATGCCATTGGAGTTGATGGACTCACTTTATCTTCCAAGCCTTTCCGCTGTTATCGCATTAGATGGCCTTAAGCCATATTATTGTAATAAGTTCTCTTTTGAGACATTCAATGTAATAAGTGTGTGATTGCTACTCTGTTATAAATCGTTTGAAGTATTGTGTGGTGTCAGCATTACTGATCCAGGGATGACACCTGAGCACAGAGACTTGACCATCTGAGGTCGGGTCGCTACAAGATGGTATCAGAGCACACGCTGAGTGTAGGACAAGACCACTAAGATAAAACATAGGTCACACTTCTCTTCTCATTTCTGACTCCTCTTATTTTCCACTCTTTAGGATGAAGGAGATGAAGACCAAGTTTGCACAGCCAGATGAAGACACACCTTTTGGATGCCACTTGAAGGAAGTCACTAGGTACTTGAATATTGGAATACCAAGCTTCACTGGGACAAACAACGCCACTCTACCGGAAGAAGAGCGCTGGATGATTCAAGTACGAGTTCCAGGAAGGACGTTCTCGCCAAATTATAAACCCATAGAGTTTTCTTTCGAAGCACCCACTTGGAGCCTTGGCAAGAGTATGGAAGCTCATATTACCATGGGACACATTGGAGAAATCTACAACAAGGAACTTGAGAATACCACCTATCAAATATGTGGGCGCCGAGATGAACAATGGGAGATGATCAGCACCAGGAAGGATAGATCTGTCGCAGCCTTTATCCAAGAGCAAAACCAGCACGTTCGACGTCAGGAGAACCAGATGTGTGCAGACATGATCGAGTTGAAGAAGGCGAAGACCAGGATTATCGAACTAGAGGAAGAACTTAAGTTCACACGCGATGGATATGAGGAGGAAATCAAGACCCTATTGGAGAAGAATGACGACCTAGTTGAGAAGATCGGAATTTTTATGGGAGGACCAGTTCCGAGAGAAGACCCCATTCGTCCGGACAACTACATCATCATCGACGACACTGATACGGATTCAAGTGATGATAACTACGAGGATGAAGCTGGAGCAGACATCATGGAGTCTTCCACCGATCAAAATTTCTAGATGACCACCATATGATAATAGCATTTCCCCATGTAACTAGTAGTAGTGAGCACTTTTGCGATAGTCCTAGACTGTTCTGTATGCCCATGCTTGATTGATTGAATGAAATGCTTGTGTTTGCCTCATATACATATGGGTAGTGTTTCTCCCCTAGATCTTTTTCTATTCTAATCTCTTCCATCTAAAACCCATCAGATGCCTCCGAGGAGAGACCCCGAGTTTGTTTTTCCACCGGAGATCACCCAGTTGATCCAGCAGCAGAATGCCTTGATGCAATTGCTAGTTCAGAACCAGGGCAATGCCAATAACAACAATGCCAACAACAACAACCCGCCGCCAGTGGATAACCTCGCCCGTTTCTTAAGGTTACAGCCGCTGGTGTTCTCTAGTAGCATCGAGCCAATAGTTGCAGATGATTGGCTACGTCGTATTGGAAGGGAGTTAACCACCGCAGGATGCACATATGCTGAGAAGGTGCGTTTTGCGGCACACCAACTGGATGGACCTGCAGCAGCATGGTGGGAGAATTTCACAGCCACCTATCCTATCGACACTGTCACATGGGCTTAGTTTCAGCAGGCTTTTCGCACTGCCCATGTCTCGACTGGAGCTATGCAGATGAAGAAGCGTGAGTTTCGCAATCTACGCCAGGGGAACCGTACTGTTGGCCAGAACGTGGATGAGTTTAGCAAGTTATCACGTTATGCCCCTGATGATGTGGCCACAGATGCCGCAAAGCAGGAGAAGTTTATGGAAGGGCTGAATGATGAGATGAGCATGTAGTTGATGGTAGCAACCTTCAACAACTACCAGGAGTTGGTAGATAAGGCCCTAATGATTGAAGGGAAGTAGCAGCAGATTGATAATCGTAAGAGGAAGTATGGACAAGGGAAATACAATTCAGGAGCTCACCAGAAGCCCCGCTTAACCCCGAACTCAGGAGGACTTGTTCATAACCATGGAGGACATAACCATGCTGGAGGAGGATCAAATTTATGTTCCCAACAATTCGGAGATCAGGAAGTTGATACTTCAGGAGGCCCATGACTCACCATACTCGATTCACCCCGGAAACACCAAGATATATCTGGACTTGAAGGAATGTTTCTGGTGGACTGGAATGAAGAAGGATATTGCCGAGTATGTAGCCGTATGTGATGTATGTCAGAGAGTGAAGGTAGAACATCAGAAGCCAGCATGACTGTTACAACCTATGCCAATACCCGAATGGAAGTGGGACAAACTTGGTATGGACTTTATTACCAGATTACCCAGAACCAAGGCAGGATATGATTCTATATGGGTAGTTGTGGATCGATTGACTAAAGTAGCTCACTTCATCCCAGTGAAAACAACGTATACAAGTGCAAAGTTGGCCAAGATATACATGACCAGGATCGTATGTTTACGTGGAGTTCCAAGGAGCATCGTATCGGATAGAGGAACTCAGTTTACTTCAAAGTTTTGGCATCAGCTACACCAGACTTTGGGAACCCGATTGGAGTTTAGTACAGCTTTTCACCCGCAGACAGATGGGCAGACAGAGAGAGTCAATTAGATTCTGGAGGACATGTTGAGAGCCTGTGCGCTAGATTATGGATCTAGTTGGGATGACAATTTGCCGTACGCAGAGTTTTCTTATAACAACAGCTACCAGGCCAGTTTGAAGATGGCACCATTCGAAGCTCTGTATGGACGCAGATGTAGAACACCATTGATGTGGGACGAGGTAGGAGACCGTCAATTGTTTGGACCCGATTTGATCAAGGAATCAGAAGAGAAGGTTAAACTGATCAGAGACAGACTAAAGATTGCTCAGTCCAGACAGAAGAGTTACGCAGATTCAAAACGCAAGGAAGTAACCTATGAAATTGGAGACAGAGCTTATCTACGAGTATCACCCTTGAGGGGAGTAAAACGTTTTGGAGTTAAGGGAAAGTTAGCCCCGAGATTTGTGGGACCGTACCTACAAGCTGGAGTTACCTGAAGGATTGTCAGGAGTTCACGATGTGTTCCACGTATCACAGCTGAAGAAGTGCCATGCTGAGATGGCCGATATACCATTGAATGATACAGTACCTTTGGAGGCGATTCAGCTGGATAATAATCTGACTTATGAGGAGAAGCCAGTAAAGATTCTTGAGTTTGATAGCCGAGTCACTCACAACAAGGTGATCAAGTTTTGCAAAGTTCAGTGGAGTCATGATACTGAGGAGGAAGCCACCTGGGAGCGAGAGGAGGATATTCGCAAGGACCATCTGCACCTATTTTCTAGCCAACCCGAATCTCGAGGGCGAGATTCATCTTAAGGGGGGTAGGTTTGTAACATCCCAAATTTCCAATTTGGCATGTTATACATAGATCATCCATGCATATCATATTTTATTGCTTTTCGTTTGCAATCCTCGAGATCCTAAGCAACTCAAGGACCTTCGGAGAGAGTTGGGGATTTTCTAATTTTCATATTTGAAATTTTTATCAAATAGTGAAGACGAGGATTTAATTTTAATTATTTTCTCTTCGGAAAATATTTCATTTTAAAATATTAAATGAGGGGAGATAATATGACTTCTCCAAAATAATTGAAATATCAGAGGAAAAATGTTAAAATCATTTTTGGAGTTTATTTGAGATTATTCGGGATTTTATTTGCCCTAGAAAAATGTTGCATTTTTTAAAATTGCATTTTAGGGGCCAAGAAAAGTTCATCTTGTTCTAAATATTTTATTTAGATGGAGAAAACTTGTTTTGGAATTTTTAGATTTTTATTTATTTTTCTAGGAATTTTTCTTTTGGCGGAATGTTTAAAAAAAAACAACCTCGCGCCCGACTAGGCCGAAGGCCCAGCCGCCCCGCCGCCGCCTTCCCCGCGCGCGCTGCCGTGCTTGGCACGGACGCCGAGGGAGTCCGAGCCGGACTCCACCCGGGCGCCCCTTCCCCAAGCCGCCACTCCCCGCCCTCCTATATATGCCGCCGCCCCCGCCGCCACACCACCACCCACCACCACCCGCCGAGCCGCCGCCGCCGCTCGAGCCGCCCTGGAGCCCGATCCGCCGCCGTCGCCCTGCGTCGCTGTCACCCCGAGCCGCCGCCGCCGCCCGAGCCACCCTGAGCCCCGCCACCCCTCGCCGAATCCGCCGGAGCCGCCCGCCCTGCCGGACGAGCCTCGCCGGAGGTACCCGACCCTCGCCGTCGTTTTTTTTTAAAATAAACCCTTCGTTTTTTAGAAAAACCCTAGTTCTTTTTTTAGATCGGTTTATTTTTTTCCGGTTTATTTACTTAGCGAACGTTCATTTGACCGTTCGTTTTAACGAACGTGTTCACCGTTTAGTTTCTGCTAATGGACGTCCGTTCGTTTAGCCGTTCGTCGTTTTTCTTTTATCGGATTTATTCCGCGATATTCCGATAGCGATTTCTGATCCGATATTCAAACCTGTTTATCTTTTCGCTCGTTTATAGGAATCAGGCGATTCAAGCGCCTGGAGTTTCATCTCAAAACCCTCTTTCCGAATAATCAACTCTAACAATATTTTTCTTCTGTAAAGTTTGACTTAGATCCAGATTAGTAAAACGAAATTGTTTCTTCTGCCTTTTGAGTTTCGTTGCTCCGTTTGATTTGATTCTTTTTGCAAACCGGAGTTCTTAAGTGGAACTCTCCGGTCAAACTCTTTTATTTGGAGTTCTACTTATGCATCTTTGATTGTTCCTTATGTATGTTATTGTTTGCTTGCGATAGAATTTCCGGAGTGCGAAGCGTGTTACTACGAGTCTTTAGGATTCCCGGATCGTCAGCAAGGCAAGTAACACATTGATCATACTCTTTTCATACCCAGTTTTTATGCATTAGTTTCAATCCTCAAACATTGCATGACTAGGACGCTTTTAACTTGTGGGTATTGGGAAGTAGTTGCTGAGGTAGAACCTATTGTCCTGTTTTATTATCAAACCCTTGGGAGTTACTTCTACGTTATGCTTATTTTGCCATGCTATGCTCGTAGACGTGGATTGGGTTTGAGTGATATCCATGACATATGTGAGATTGTTAATTAATGGTTTACTTAAGGTGGCAACTTAAATACACATCTGGGTGGATTGAGGCACCTGGGGTATCCAGTGATTGCCTGTTTTATTTTTTTGGAAATCCCGGGGTTACCGTGTGATTCTCCTATGGACCGCAACCCAAGCTCAAAGGCAACTGAGTATATTCATGCTAGAAACTTCCGTGTGCAGCCACAAGCTATTATGGGCTCTAGCATAGTTGAGTAAGTCGTGTGAAGCTCTCGAGGAGGTGGATCAGCAGGTAGTGGGATTGTAGGTTTGGTATGGTCTGCCCGGAGTAGAGAGTTAATGCTTCTGAAAGACTGTGTCTCGGTCATCCATCTCTCAAACACCATGTAGTGCGAGAAATCAAACGGAGGCGATCGAGTCTTGCGGGGAAAAGTGTGCAAACCTCTGCAGAGTGTACAATCTAATCATGGTTAGCCGTGTCCCCGGTTATGGACAATTCTGAGTATCTAGTACCTGAGTATTCGCATGTATCTCAACACTCTTAATTAATATTGCTTGGGTTGTTAAGAACTTTTAATTGGGATCATTGAGTTGGGGTTACCTTCTAAAATGATGTTTCAACTACCATGATAGTTAAATTAATACTGATTCCTTTGTAGTTGGGAAAAATTGGCCTTTTGCAAAACTGTAACCATAGAGCTTTCCACCAGCTAAATATGCATGTAGTGGTAGCATTATTCTGTTATTGCTCTTTTGTGTTACATTGCCAGCATATTCCATGTGCTGACCCGTTCTCGGGCTGCAACGTATTATGCTGCAGACTTTTCAGGCGAGGAGTAAGGTTCATAGGTCGTTGCCGTGCAGCTCAGCTATGTCGATGGAGTTGATGGACTCACTTTATCTTCCAAGCCTTCCACTGTAATAAGTGTGTGATTGCTACTCTGTTATAAATCCTTCGAAGTACTGTGTGGTGTCAGCATTACCGATCCAGGGATGACACCTGAGCACAGAGACTTGACCATCTGAGGTCGGGTGGCTACATGTGAATATCAGGTGTGGCCAGAACTAGGCAGTGTTCTTCTGCTCCTGGAAGCTCTCTTCACACTTTGTTGTCCACTCAAACTTCTTGTCCTTATTCAAGAGCTGGGTCATAGGTCAGGCAGTGCTTGAGAATCCTTCAACGAACTTGCGATAATATCCCGTGAGTCTGAGGAAGCTTCTGACTTCCTTCACATTGCTCGGGTTTGCCATTCAGTCACGGCTTGGATCTTGGTGGGATCCACTGACAACCCTTCGGCATTCATTACATGACCCAAGAATCCAACCTCATGTAGCCAAAATTCACACTTGCTGAACTTGGCGTACAGTTGGTGCTCTCGAAGCTTGTCTAGGACCATCCTCAAGTGTTGCTCGTGCTCTTCTTCCGTCTTCGAGAAGACAAGAATGTCATTAATGAAGACGACAACAAACTTTTCCAAATATTCCACGAAGACCTTTTTAATGAGGTACATGAAGTAAGCTGGGGCATTGGTCAATCCATAGGACATGGCCGTGCACTCATATAGGCCATATCTAGTTACAAATGCCGTCTTCGGAATATCTTGGGGGTCTAATTTTCAGCTGGTAGTACCCAGATCTGAGGTCGATCTTGGAGAACACCTTGGCCCCATTGAGTTGATCAAACAGATCTTCAATCTTGGGAAGTGGGTAATTGTTCTTGATTGTAACTTCATTGAGGGAGCGATAGTCAATGCATAAGCGGATGGTACCGTCCTTCTTTGCCACAAACAGAACAGGTGATCCCCAAGGGGAGGCAATAGGACGGATAAATCCCTTCCTCAACTGCTCTTCCAGTTGCTTCTTCAACTCTGCTAACTCTTTCGATCCCATTCTATAAGGCTTCTTATAGATGGGTCCTGCTCCGGGCATGATCTTGGTGATGAACTCAATGTCTAGGTCAGGAGGCATTCCTGGTAGCTCAGCAGAAAAGACATCAGGGTATTCGCATACTACCGGCACTTGCTCCAATCCAACTTCAGTCAGACAGTTGACTTTGGTGGCTTGAGCAGAGGAGGGGTTGGAGGCAAATTTAACTTCGACTCAACTGCCTCTTACAAAAATGTAGGGAAAGGCTGCGTACTATAGACCCAAAGTGGTCGGACCCTTCCCTGGACCCTGTGCAAGCGGGAGCTACATGCACCAGGTTGCCCTTTTTTCCTTGGTCATTGGTCACAGTGACAGTTCGGTTGGCACAATCTAACAAGCCTTGGTGCTTGCTGAGCTAATCCATTCCCAAGATTACGTCCAAGTCTTGTGATCTTAGGATGATAAGGTCTGCAAGGAAACCTACCCCATTAATGACAATCCCAACTCCTTTACATCCTATCTTGGCGCTCATCTCTCCTTCGGGGGTTTGTACCACCATAGGGTTATTCAGGGGTGTAGGGGTCATGCCACTTTTAATGCAAACCTTTGGGTGACAAATGAATGTGTGGCTCCATAATCAAACAAGACAGTTGCAGGAGCTGAGTTGACAAGGAACGTACCCAGCAGGACGTCCGGGTCTTCCTGAGCTTCTTCTGCAGTGACGTGGTTCACACGCCCCTTGCCATTGTTGGGCGGGTTGTGGGGAGCTTGATTCCTTGGGGGCATTCCACGAACTTGTCCTGGGTTCTGCGCATTGGGGCACGAAGCATCGGGCTTCGTGTTGGGGCACACCCTTGAGATGTGTCCTGACAGACCAAATCCAAAGCAAGTGACTTGGTTTGGGTTGTTGATCTTGTTGCCACCACTGTTATTAGGGTTGTTGAAAGCTGGCCTGGGGTTGGCATACTGCTGAGGCTGATAGTTGGTGCGGGGCGTAGGAGCTCTTGGTTGCTGATAGGTTGGCCTGACTGTGGCTGGCTACAATTGGCGAGGCTTCTGGTTGCTGGTGCTACCCTTGCTGATCATCTTGCGCTTACGGGTATCATCCAAAGCACGTCTCTTGTCTTCGAGCATGAGTGCCTTATTCACCAGGTCAGGAAAGGTTGGGCAGTCACACACGACAAGAAAGTACTGGAGGGTTTGGTTGAGGACTTCCATGAAGCGCTCTCTTTTGGCAGCATCAGTGCTGACATCTTTAGGAGCATATCTTGACAGAACACTGAACTTCTGCATGTACTCCAGAAGGAATGTGGGCCTTGCGGAATTCTTCCTTGAAGACATTCCAAGTGATGTTTTTCCCCGCATGCATGACCTTGAATCCATCCCACCAAGCTCTGGCAGTTCCCCGAGACAGTGGGCAGCATATGCCACCCTCTCACGATCTTCAGTGCAGCCGACTAGTTCCAATAGATCCTCAATGGTGCGGACCCAGTCGTCTACATCCAGGGGTTCAACAGTCTCGATGAAGGTGGGTGGTGCATGCTTCTTGAACTCTGCCAACGTGGATCGTCCATTGCCATTCCCCGCCTGCTGGCGGTTGTTGGTGACAGCTTGAGCAATCATCTAGAGGGCTGCAGTGTTGGCTTGGCATTCCTCCCGGAAGGCTTGGAGAAGCTGGGCCATGTCCATGTTCGGAGGTGGAAGCTGTGGTGGAGTTTGTCCTTGGGTTTGGTCCCGTCTGGTTCCTCCTTGGGTGGATCCTCTGGCTTCTTGCTGCTGGGTAGAGGTACCAGTATGGGTTACAACGGGCATCCTGTTGGAGCAGTCAAGATCTCATGATTGGGGTAAAATGAGGGAAAACAAGATAGATGGGGTGCCTGGTAGGGGGTGGGTGTGACACAATTTTAAGTTAAGCAAAGGCCGGAAGGGCCAAACTCATGCATTAAAACCAAATGGGTGATGTAGTCGTTTACAAGGTCCCGAAAGGGAAAGTACGACTTTCATCAAAACAAGTCAAAAGCAAACACAACACAACATGGTTTCATTTGAACCATTACATGGACTCGACTTCGCATAAGGGGTACACGACCTATCCTACCATAAGGGTTACGGACTGGCCTATCCTAGTCCTGAACGGTGTCTAGGTGGTGGAATGCTCGGTCGTGTATGCCGGCTCCTCTGGGTCTTCCTCCTCATATTTATCCGTCTTAGTTTCTTCGTCACTTGAGGGAGTGGTGGAGTGGAGGAGCTGAACACGGCGCTGCTTCGTCGGGGGCACCGTGAAGAGGTTGCGATAGTCCTTCGCCATCATACAGCATGGCTGAGATGATCCCTTGGCATGTGTAACCTGTGGGGGTCGCCCGCCTCGATAGGCAACAACGGGCTGTCCAGGGGGTGCACCATCCTTCTTGATCCTGTCCGCCTTTGTCTGACCTAGGCAGAGGAGTTCCTTGGTCTCGTGGAGTTCCTTCCAAAGCTCCATCGACTCTGAAGCTAGGTGGTGTGCCAGGCTGTCAGCACACAAGTCCTTCGTCCATGGGCGGGGCTGGTGTGCTGCTCTCGTCATCAACCTCCTTCGGATAAGGCAGGTAACGGGTGGCTGGCTCACTTGCCATCTCTGGCAGAAGATCCCGGAGGCGAGTCAGCATCTTGAGGGCAGCAGTCTCAACAGCGAGAAGCAGGGTCGTCATCTAGGGTCCCTCAAAGAACCAGCTCGTTGGGGAGTCGTTCGCCCTTACGACTACCTCCATGTTATGCTCCTTCTTGGTGTTGTTGATTCAGTGCTCGTGATAGGAGAAGGTGGGGTACCGAGTGAACTGGCACCTCTTGAGGCTGTCCTCAAGAAGCACGCGAAATCCGGTGGTTAGGAAGTCTTCGGGTACGACGGCCATCTAGAAAAGTGGAAGGGGATGGGTCAATAGAGGAGTTATGACCCACACTTGGGATATTCTTAGAAAAAGATGGTATACATGTATTTTGGTAGACAGTCCTATTCTATCTAACATCCATGCTAACTAAGGCTTCCTACAGTCAGGATGGCTCTAATACCAGCTCCGTGGGGACCCTGACTCATAGGTCGAGATCACCGAATGCACATGTATAGTGATCCCAGAGATCAGTGCTCACTTAACATACAGAAGCTGAGTAACAAGAGCCTTACATCCATACATACCGTCTTACACAAATTATGACCATTATGGTCAAGTCTTACATTGATAAAGCAATAAGAGTTGAACATCAAATGAAACACAAGCAGTGGAAATCTTTGTTGCTAAGTAGAACCCATGCCATCTGCCTTAACCCTACAGGCATTCTGAGTGGGAAGCATCCTAGTTCGCGTGTTCGTCACCAAAGAACTCTTCCTAGAACTCCTACTCTTCCAAGTCTGGTCAATTAAATTACAAGTGGCAAGCCAATGAGTACTTTGAAAGTACTCGCAAGCAACCCATGATTTGGTTCAAAGTAACAATGCAATTGTACAACAAGTAAGCTACCTAGCTTCACGCTAGTTGAGAAGTCCTATCAATTCATGAGATATGCATCAATGGACATGGGTAACCTTGAGAACAGGTTACAGATATCAACATAAATAGAGTTTGGATCAATGCCATTTCATTCAACACGTCAAGTCACCACCTTGACACAAATAGTTCTCTTCCACAGACACATGCACCGGGATTGTAAAATTTTTGGACATAGTTTAAGTAGCACCTCCCAACTGTGCATGACCGTGGACATGGCTATTCGAATAGTTTGACACTCTGCAGAGGTTGCGCACTTTACCCACAAGACCCGGGAAGCTTTCGTGTCATCCACCATCCCGAAGTACCTCAAGTACTCGGGGGAAGCACCCGGTCATTACCTTTCCCTAGACGACACTATCATAGGGTCCACTCGTTGATACACAACCCTCATGTATAAGAAAAAGATCGTGGGACTCTGCCCTTTTCACATTATCACGCATACACGAAGGGACCAACGGTGTGTCCGGTTCCTTGTGAAAACTGTCATGGCCGCCAATCCAAGTACGATCACATCCTGGGAGTGACCTCAAGTCACCCCTGTCACTAGTAATGTGGGCACCATGCTATATCAGTCTAAGTAGTCAATAATGCCCCATCCCATAAAGGGGTAGAGTGGTTGGACATGTTTGGTTGGGATGGCAATCACACATAAATCTAATCGATCATTTTACACACACCAAAAGCTCTCCTCGGTACACCACTTCTTCCTCAAGTGGTGACCTTAGTTCAACACCTCCCAAGGGGATTAGGGGCACCCGATAGGGTTTTCGAAAGAATGTAACCACGAAGAGTTCATGGTACACATGCATCATTATGCATCAACTAGCCCCTTGACATTGCAATCATGAACAAGGTAAAGTCATGAGTAGGGGTATGCATCATGTGGTGGTTCACAACAAGTTTACCACCGTCATATTTCATCATCATGTAGTCGGAAAAGGGTACCGATAAACAAGAGGAGTGTCATGGTTAAAGGGTTGCTTGCCTTGATTGGCTTGTTCTTCGAGGTCTTCAGATCCTTCCCCTTCTTCTTCTTCAGCAACTTCGTCAAATACGGGATCTAATCGTCGCAAGAAAACAACGAAAAAATAAGACAATAGTAAAAACAGAAAAGTCAAAGTGCTCGAAAAATGTCAACTTATTTTTGTAAAATACTAGGAGGAAAACTAAGAAGGGGAAATTTCTTAGTTTTGGATTTGGAGTTAGGGGGACAGAGTAGTGGATTTTCCATCAGAGATCTTATTGTTCAAATTTGAATTTAGATTTGAATAGTGCACAAAAGTGTTATGGATGTGTATGAAAGTAACATCAATAAATAGGTGGGATTATTCTAACATTTGAGGAGTTGGAATTATTGCATTTGGATAAATATTTCATACTGTGGAATTTTCGGAAAAGTGACAAAAAAAGAAAAGGAAAAAGGCCACTGTGCAACTCGGCTAGAACAGCCGCAGTGCACAGGCCCAGAGGCGATTCGGCCGAGGCGAGCCGAGCAGCGCACGCGCGCCAGGTTTGAACCTGACGGGTGGGGCCCAGGCGCCAGTGAGAGAGAGGGAGGTGAGGGAGTCCTGGATTAGGGGGTATCCAGATAGCCAGACTATATACTTTGGCCGGACTGTTGGACCGTGAAGATGCAAGACTCAAGACTTCATCCCGTGTCCGGATGGGACTCTCCTTTGCGTGGAAGACAAGCTTGGCGATCCGGATGATAGATTTGCTTCTTTGTAACGAACTCTGTGTAAACCCTAGCCCCCTCTAGTGTCTATATAAACCGGAGGGTTTAGTCCTCACAGACACGATCATAATCATCATAGGCTAGCTTCTAGGGTTTAGCCTCTACGATCTCGTGGTAGGTCAACTCTTGTAATACTCATATCATCAATATCAATCAAGCAGGAAGTAGGGTTTTACCTCCATCGAGAGGGCCCGAATCGGGGTAAAACATCGTGTCCCTTGCCTCCTGTTACCATTAGCCTTAGACGCACAGATCGGGACCCCCTACCCGAGATCCGCCGGTTTTTACACCGACATTGGTGCTTTCATTGAGAGTTCCTCTATGCCGTCGCCGCAAGGGTCGATGGCCCGTCTCGTTGTCAAGCACAACGTCACGTCTGGGGGAGCGCTGGCGGTAGGCCAAACTCTCCGACTAGGCGGCTTCGTCATGGCCGCCCAATCGGCTTCCGCGCCGACGATGACCTCTCAGGTCATCAAAAACAGCCTCCACATCAATTCGGAACTCGCCAAACAGATGAATCCAATGGAGCTCTCCTCCCTCAATGAGCTCTTGGATCGTATCACCGCTTTGGGATTCGCTATAGACTATGATCGGATCGGGCTTAAACCCGACCAGAGGGATATGAAAACCCCACCATTCACCCACGAGATAGCGGTAGTGGAAGAGCCACACATGGATTATCCCTCTACTTTGAGGACGAATTATGTCCGGATTACCGAGCTCTCTGAGCCGGATACCCGCTCGCGGAAGGACATGACCCAGACCCCGGACTTAGAATCAGGTACCAGGCCGGAAAAATCGGGCGGCACCCCGGATCCCGAGATGTCAAGCCCGGAAGCTCCTCTGCCTCTGGGCGTTAGATCGGATCAGAATCCGGATTCAGCTACGCCCACCCACCCAGACTTAAACCGTCTCTCCCATATTAGACAAGGGCCCCAAGAGACAGTACATCGCTACTGGGCTAGATTCCTCCTTGTGCTAAATAGGGTTAAGGACAGTCGTGAGGAAGACGCAATCTCGCTTTTCTGCAAAAATTGCACGAACAAAGGGATCCTTAATGCTATAAGTCACCGTGACATAATACGCTTTGCCGACTTAGCAACCATAGTAGAAAAGTACTGTGCGATGGAGAGCACCTGGACAACCCAAACAGACTTCTGGGATAATCCGGCTCTCACTAAATCCTTTGTCCGAACTAAAAGGGCAAGCTCTCGTAAGTTACCCGATCAAATTCCCAGAAAACCAAAGCCCACTCCAAGGCATGGAACCATATTGGACGAATGGCTCAATGGGCCATGTAAAATTCATAGCACGTCAGATACTACTCCAACACACAGCCTTAGAGCATGTTGGATACTCTAGCAGGTGGCAAAGAGCGGCGAGGATCTTCTGGTAATTCACAAAGAGCAACACCCCGCCGAAGATAGCAATGCGGTACTGATAGTCTTAGAGACTTTCGCCTCAAATAATAGGCGCAAGCGAGCTCATCGAAACTTCGCTGAAATCTGCCATGTGGCAAAAATAAATCCGTGGAACGACATTGCTATAACCTTCAGTGCCAGTGATGAACCTCAATTTTAGACAGTCCGGGCACCAGCCGCTTTGGTCCTTAGCCCAATCGGTGACGGCTTTCGGCTCACTAAAGTACTCATGGACGCGGAAGCAGATTAAACTTGATCTATGAAGAAACACTCAACAAGATGGAAATTGATAAAAGTTGCATTGAGCAAAGCGGCACAACCTTCAGGGGAATCATCCCTAGTCGGGAGGCACGATGTGCGGGAAAAATCACACTTGATTTGGTATTTGGCACTCCGGAGAATTACAGGTCTGAGGAAATCACATTCCATGTGGCCCCTTTCAGCAGCGGATACCACGCCCTTTTAGGGCGGGACACATTCACAAGCTTTCAAGCTATATCCCATTACGGGTACATGAAGCTCAAAATGCCCGGGCCCAATGGAATCATCACTCTAACTAGTGATCCGGACGTCGCACTCCGTGCCGTAAATAAAACTGCAGCACTAGCCCTGGAAGCATTATTCGAAGCCCTAGTGGCCGAAGAATTAACAACGCTGTGCACCAAAGTGGACAGGGACGACGTGATACTCGACAAACAACCCATGTCCACCTCATTCAAACCTGCAGACGAGATAGTCAAATTCCAGGTCCATCCAACGGACCCCACAAAGACAGCTTCCATCGGGACACAGTTGAGCCCCGCAATGGATGCCGCACTACGAGACTTCCTACGCGAGAATTGGGACATTTTCGCCTGGCATCCTTCGGACATGCCGGGCATCCCACGCAGACTGGCCGAACACAGCCTCAATATACTGAAAGGACACAAGCCAGTCAAACAGACTTTTAGGCACTTCTCAGAGCCTAAACGGCAAGCCATGATAGAAGAGATACAAAACTACTTGAGGACGGATTCATCAGAGATATCAATCATCCGGATTGGCTGGCAAATATGGTAATGGTACCAAAGAAGGACAAATCCTGGTGCCTATGTGTCGATTTCAAAGACCTTAACAAGGCTTGCCCCAAGGATCCCTTCCCCCTCCCTCGCATCGACCAAATCATCGACGGCACCGCAGGACACGACTCACTGTGTTTCCTCGACGCATACTCCGGATACCATCAAATAAAGATGGCAGAGTCCTACCAAGCCGCAACAGCCTTCATAACGCCATATGGTCCTTTCTGCTTCAACACTATGCCTTTCGGGCTTAAAAATGCGGCGGAACCTATCAACGCATGATTCAAAGATGCCTGGAAAAGCAAATCGGCAAAACAGTGGAGGCATATGTGGACGATGTGGTCATAAAAACAAGACACATCGAAACCCTGATAGATGCCTTGAGGCTTACTTTCGATAACCTCCGAACATACGACATCAAGCTAAACCCG
Source organism: Triticum timopheevii (assembly GCA_963921465.1). NCBI lineage: Eukaryota > Viridiplantae > Streptophyta > Magnoliopsida > Poales > Poaceae > Triticum > Triticum timopheevii. The sequence goes on along the minus strand of OY997272.1, from coordinate 379,579,274 downwards.
GAAAAATGTGTTTTCGGCATACCCTCCGGGAAATTGCTCGGCTTCATTGTTTCCAATAGAGGAATTGAAGCAAACCTGGCAAAAATCCGAGCTCTGTCGCAGTTGGCTATCCCAACGGACCTCAAGCATATCCAGAAACTAGTTGGATGCGTGGCTTCCCTAAGCCGCTTTATCTCCCGATTAGGAGAAAAGGCACTACCTCTTTACCGCCTTCTTCGATGCACCGAACACTTCGTGTGGATGGATGCAGCCGCAGCCGGACTAGATGAAATAAAAACCTTTTTGGCCAGTAATCCAGTCCTCATAGCACCAAATATTGGCGAACATATGCTATTGTACATAGATGCAACACATCAAGTTGTAAGCGCAGTGCTCGTCGTCGAACAAGAAGCAGACGGATACAAATTCCCGCTCCAAAAGCCGGTATATTATGTGTCCACGGTCCTCACCCCGTGCAAATCCCGATACCCACACTATCAATAGATAGCATAGGCGGTCTTCATGGCATCCCGTAAGCTACGACACTACTTCCAGGAGTGTTCGATTACGGTGGCCTCCGAAGTACCACTCAATGACATAATAAACAACCGCGATGCTATGGGACGGATTGCTAAATGGGCCATCGAGCTCCTCCCATTCGACATAACATACAAACCATGGCGGGCCATTAAGTCGCAAGTATTGGCTGACTTCGTCGCTGAATGGACAGAAGCCGAACTCCCTAAAGAGTACGACGCATACTCTAATTGGATCATGCACTTCGATGGCTCTAAAATGCTGGCCAGATTGTGGGCAGGCGTAGTCCTGACTTCCCCCACCGGAGACACGGTCCAATACGTACTCCAAATATTATACACAGACTCCAACAACGCAGCCGAATACGAGGCTCTGTTGCATGGTCTTCAGATGGCAGTCTCTATGGGCATTCAACGCCTGGAAGTGCGCGAGGATTCAAACCTTGCAATATCACAAATAAACGGAGACTTTGATGCCAAGGATCCTAAAATGGCGTCCTATCGTAATGCCGTCCTTAAAATGTCAGCTCGGTTCGAGGGGCTCGAATTCCACCATGTGGCTCGAGAAAACAATCAAGCCGCGGATATCCTCGCCTGCGTCGGCGCTAAGCGCGACCCTGTCCCACCTAACATATTCCTGAAAGGCTGTTCAAGCCATCCGTGGTATGGGAAGGGGAGTCTGGCAACACTAGACCGGATCCGAACACAGCCCCAGACTCCGAACCATCTGACGTAATCGGAGGCTCCACCACCGAAATAACACCTTCGGCCCATGAAATCATGGCTGTAATCGCCTCGTGGACCAAGCCTTTCCTGGCCTACTTAAATAGGTAGGGGCTCCCCAAGGACCAAAATGAAGCACGTAGTATTGTGCGCCGTTCCAAGGCCTATAAAGTCCATGAGGGAGAACTCTATAAGAAAAGTGCGACCGGAGAGCTCCAAAGATGCATCTCCGAAGAGGAAAGGCGGCAACTCTTGGCTGAAATCCATGCCAGACTCGGCGGGCACCACGCCGCGGCACGGGCACTTGTCAGCAAGGCCTTCCGTACAGGCTTTTATTGGCCGACAACCCGAGAAGACGCACAGGACTTTGTCCAACACAGCTTCGGTTGCCAGCTCTTTGCCAATCAGAGTCATATGCCCCCTACTGCTCTCCAAGCAATCCCCATTACTTGGCCCTTTGCGGTCTAGTGGCTAGATATGGTTTGACTTCTTAAAGGGGGAAGCCATAAGAAAAAATACTTATTGGTCATGGTGGACAAGTTCACCAAATGGATAGAAGCCAAACCAGTTAAAACGGCCGAATCCGGACCAGTGATAGACTTCATATCCGGGGTTGTACACCGTTACGGCGTCCCCCACAGCATCATCACTGACAATGGCTCAAACTTCACAGCCGATGAAGTGAAAACTTGGTGTGGAAACATGGGCATTAAGCTCGATTACGCCTCCGTCTACCATCCCCAAACAAACGGCCAGGTCGAACGTGCAAACGGTCTCATCATGAGCGGCATCAAACCCAGACTAGTGCGGTCCTTGACAGAAACGGACACGCACTGGGTCGAGGAGCTCGACTCCGTACCCTGGGGGCTGCGGACCACACCAAATCGCACCACCAGATACACACCATTCTTTATGGTGTACGGCGTAGAAGCAGTACTAACCTACGACATAATCCATGATTCACCTCGCATGCACATGTACGAAGAGAAGGAAGCCGAGTTAGATTGGCAGGACAGCTTAGATGCCCTGGAGGAGGAGCGCGACATCGCAAAAGCCCGTTCTGCATTCTATTAGCAGCAGGCTCGACAGTACCAGAGCACAGAAGTGCGGGCCAAAACTTATAATATTGGCAAACTTGTTCTACACCTACCAGAGAAGAAGAAGGATAAACTCAAACCTAAGTGGGAGGGTCCCTTCATTATTGATAAAGATCTCACCGGAGGAGCATACCGCCTGCGTAATGCATCCGATAACAGACTCGAGCCGAACCCAAGGAACGCGGCCAGACTCCGAAGATTCTACACCTAGCGCCGAACTTAGTGTTCGTCTCCTTACCCCCTCCCTTTTAATTATGTTCCTCCCCTTTTTTCCTTTCTCGCCTTTTTTCCTTCTTCACACAAAGTACTCAATACAGTACGGATGCTCGGATCACTCCGGCCTCACTATGTGTGTAAACCATACCTGGGGGCTTCCTATACGGAAGCTAAATATAATTACTTTCATGGCGTCTTGCCTATCACATCTGCGTTCTTTTCCCATATGTACCTTTTTTCACCATTATATGCATCGATATGACTTAAGATGTGGCCATGCTGGGTTGCCTGGCTCTTGTGTTTATGCCCTACGTTCCCGTTAACTCAGCTAGGGCATAAAGGGAGCACCTCTGCGATTGTTACTGCCGGTTCAGCCGGATGTGTACCTCAGACTGGGTGAAGCCGAAAGCTAGCGTTCTTAAGGGAATATTCGGTCGGTGCACAAAAGATGTTTTTTCTGTTTATTACAACATGAATCCCCAAAAGTTTTGTATCATGCGTCTCTGTTCGCAGTCCGGACATGTACATCGAGGCATGCATACCCAAGGAAAGGAACCCCTAATGGAACTATTCTCCCTGGAAGATGTTTCTTACTATCCATGTAATATAACATAACTATTTGGGTACTTGTCTGTTCAAGCACTTACGACCCCTACGCCTAGTTTCCACGCATACCCCGGTTCTGCATAACTGAGCGGGTATTCGGATATACCCGTGACTGTCGGATCCAGGGGCTAAAGTGAAAAGGTTCGCCATGACAAATGATTTTTAATCCGGCTAGGGACTACATATGTCCATTAAATTACATAGTCACTTGGACTGACTATATTCTTCCTCTATACTGTCCAACAGGCTATCTAGCTTACAATCCTGTTGGGAATATTTTACTACTAAAGCTACCTGGTCATACACCAGACTCACGGGAATTTCTTGCCCATCTGGCCCCGCCGGTCCAACTTCGGCCATATGGTTTGGGTCAAGCTTGGTGTAGCACGTCTTCACCATGGCCCAGGCTTCTCTTGGACCTTGTCGGCAGGCTAACATCTTCCACAATTCGAAGCACCACTGTGCTCCTTGGAGCATATCCACAAGCTCCCCCATGCCTTTTGGCAGGGAGGTGGATGGCCACAAGGCCTGGGAAATACCCTGCATCACCTGCCGAGCTCGCTCGTGCAGCTGTGAGAGGTCTTGCAGTAAATCACCTGCGGACGAGGGCATCTCCTCTTCAGGGCGGCCCGTCAACATACCTACAGATATAAACTCTTTCAATATGCTTCCTCGCCGAGCTGTACTACAGTTAGACTAGGCACTTACCATAAATACCGCGACGAAGCCTTCTATTCTCCTTCAAGGAGTCCGCCAGCTGAGCGCGAACATCTCCTAATTCGACGCCCAGCCGGACATTGGCATCTTGAAGATTGTTCTTCTTCCGCCTAACTTGCATAAGAACACGCTCGCCGGCTTTTAGCTGCCTTCGGAGATGTGACTCGCCCTCTCTTATGATCTCCGGATTCTCCCCGGGATTGTCTACAGAATTTTCTGTTAGACTTATCAAACAAGCCAATTCCTAACTGGTACAGTTCCATTAAATTTCTCTATTGAGACAAATGTTACCAAATGAGGTCTTCTGGGATTCCTCTAGTTTGGCAACCGCGACCCTCAGCTGGGTCTTGCACTCCTCCAGCTCTTGAGACAATTGGGCATTCTTATCTACAAGAACCTGTGCATACATTGATCCTTAAAACAGTTGTTGCAACCGTTTCAAGTCTTAGGGGCTACTGCTATACATGCTTATCAAATTTTCTTACCCATATATCTTTGGCATACTGGTCCGTCGCCCGGGCAAGCCCGCCTTGAGCAGCTCGGATGTATGCGTCTCCCGAATTGAAAGCATTAAATGCCTCTTCGGAAAAGATGTTATTGCGAAGTACGGCTCGTCGGAGCCGATGATTCATGGTGCTTTCTACTTCAGAATTCGTTGCAGAGAGCATATTCGCATCCTCTGTCAGAGGACAATCCGGTATCGGCCCCGCATTTGCCTCCTCTCTCGAAGCCGGTTCTGGAATCTGCCTGGTGGAGGCGTGACCGGCAGGATCACCGGATATAGTCCGATAACTCCTCTTTCTGCCAGGACACAAAGAACGTTGTTACATTTCAAACACAATAATCACAAAGAAGGTTTTTACCATACCTCTGTAACGGCATTTCGGCACTAACTGCCTTCCTCTTAAGCCTGCCTGATCCGGACGCCCTTTGCCGAGGAGCCCCCAGGGGCTCGGCGCCATGTTCTGATGGTCGTCTCTACAAAAATACGATATTTTAGGCATAAGGCATGGTATCAGAAAGGATTCCTCTTCAGAGGATAGGGTTTCGGCTTCGCTTACTCGCGATGTAGGTAGCAGTCCGGGATAGTCGGCGTCAATAGCCACCGAGGCGCCATCGCAGCTGGCCTGATAAAAAGTCCCGTTGACAAGCTCCATAGTAATATCTGGATCTTCTTCGAGTCCTGGATCAAAGGCCCTTCCGGGGTCCTCTAGCTGCTGGGAGGGGCTGTTGAATCCTTCTACGACCCTCCTCAGTTCCTACTCAGAAATATCAAGGTAAATAATCATTACGAGGGACGCCAGAATGAATGGAGCAAGGGAAAGAGTGACGACTTACCCAACTCGGGGGGTTGTACACAGAAAACCGATCCCGCGGTTTAATATGAAGGAATTCTTCTTCTTCTCCTTTATACAAATCGGACAATATCCTCGCCAGAGCAATGGCGGAGTCCGGACCTTTTCGACCACAGCGGGTGGCATCATCTTCCCCGTTGTATTGCCACATGGGCTTCCCCTGGTATTGAGGCGGCTGCACTCCCCGCATTATGCATATTGCTATAACCTCGACTATTGTCGGCCCTGATTTGGCCAGTATCTTTATCCTGCTCATCAGGAAGTGTACTTCTCTGGTATCCTCCTCCTGGGGGCCCTGAGGGCGCCAACTTCGGCGTGCCTTTGGCGGAGCATTACTGAACACAGGGAGACCCGTCCGGACTGGATCCGGAAGGGGAACGTCATCAACATAAAAACACTCCGTGGGCCAGTTCTCAGGTGCCTTCTTGGGAGTACCGGATAGGTATCCGGTCTCGGTGACACGCCATACTTCGGCTCCGCTCACCTGACATATGGATTCCCCCTGGTTGCGAGGGGCGAGGAAGAACAACTTCTTCCATAACCCAAAGTGAGCCTCGCAGCCCAGAAATAGTTCACAAAGGGCAACATATCCTGCTATGTGCAGCATGGAGGCAGGGATGAAGTTTTGCAACTGGAGGCCGTAGAACTCCAGGAGCCCTCAAAGGAATGGGTGGATTGGAAACCCTACGCCCCTTAGCAGATGCGGGATGAGGAATATTCGCTCCCCGGGGATGGATTAGGAGATCTCTCCGCTTGCTCCCCGCCATTATAGGTGGCTAGTCCGGCTCGGACGGGAACCATGAATGCCGGAGGAAGGAACCCCTGGGTCTGTAACTCTATCAAACGGCTTTGAGGAACTAAACACTCTTCCCAGTCGCCTGGCTTGGAGCAAAGGGAACGAGAAGAAGAGCTGCGGCGACCGGCCATCTTTGGAATAGTTTTTTCTGGAGCGCTCTGTTTGATGCTTGCTCAAGGGAAGAAGGTGAAGTTTGGATCTGAGGATCCCTGTCCCTTCAAATAGACAGCTTGCTTGCAGGGCCGGGGGTGCAAATGAAAAAATTCCCTGGCTCCTCGTATTCGCCCGACACGTGTAGATGGCCATTATTGAAGCATAGAAGCCGAGGAGTACAACGTTGATGGGAAGCCGGACACTGTTCGTTGTAACAAGTATTTTGGAGTATTCGGAGATGGAACCCGCCTTGCAATGCTGAAGATAAACTGTGCGCCGGACTCATCGTCATTGAAGCCTAGTTCAGGGGCTACTAAGGGAGTCCTGGATTAGGGGGTATCCGGACAGCCGGATGTCACACCCTGATTTGCATGCCTCAACACCTAAGCTAATGAATCATGATAGAATGTGGTTTGACAAAAACTTTTGAGTGTTTTGGACCTTGCCTTGATTGGTTTTTGTCTGCTGTTTGCAAGTGCTCTAAAAATCAAATAAATCCTCCAACTCTTATACTCCTTCTCCTTGATCCAAAACCTTTTCCCAATGATCATGCCATGTGTATAGAGCAATATAGTATTTTCTTACAAAAATAATTTGGCCAAAAAGTATTTTCAAAAATTAGTTTTCCAAAAACCCCTGAATTGAGGTTTGCACTGCAAGTACTTAATTAAGGGCAGTAAAAATCTTTCCAAAAATATATTTGACTCCTATTAGATATAGGATACCCAGAAACCACAAAAATATAATTTTAAAAGTTATTTTCCTACTTTATTTAAAAGCTTTTTCTTAAGTCCAGAAATGGTCTTTAATAGGTTAAAATTATTTTAATGCTTTAAAAATATTTTGGAAAAATCTAGGGAAACTCAGTGGACATATATTGTCCATATATAAGAGTTTCAACACATGGTCTTGTTCAAAATATTGGTCAAATCCCTCAAAAACCCTTTCTGGATATTTCAAGCTTATGAAATATTTACAAAGGAAATATTCTCCAAAAATTCCAAGAAAATTCTAGCATGTCACATATGACATGTTTGATGATCTTGCCAAGTATCATGTCATGGAGAATAGTATAACCCCATGAAACCCTCTCAAGACTACTTCTGTCCTTTTTCTAGTTTGAACAACTTTGCACTGTCAAACATGTCCAAATGCTCTCAAACTTGGTGCCCATTCTCAAATGGTGTAGTAATGCATCTAGACCAAATGGCACAAGTTGGAGAGAATGTTATGTTGATCAAAGTGCCTCAAAACCCTTTCTGTCCAGAACCAAATTTGAACAACTCTACATTGCCAAGTGTGTCCTTTTGATCTGAATTTTTGTGGACATGTCCAAATCCTCAAATGATGACACTACAAAAAGCGGTGCATCAAGGAGAATGGATTTGCATGACTAAATCTTAGTGAAGCCATTTCTGCTAATTTCTAGGGTTTACCAAAGTCACATTGGCAACTTTTCCCAAATGAGCTCAAATTTGGTGTCACACACTATTTCTAAGTGTCATTCCATCCTGTTAAGTATCATAGCAATTGGAGTTCATTTTCTTGCCCAAACCAACAACAAACACCTTCTGCCATTTTTCCAAAAGCACCATTTTGACCCCTTCCACTAATCTCCATGGGCTCAACTTTGTACCACAGCTAATCCTAGCCCCCTTATACCTCCAGTAACAATGGCAAGTGTTCAGATCAATTATTGGCGGGGGGGGGGGGGGGGGTCAAACCCTCACTTTCTCTCTCTGGACAGCCCATTCCCCTCTCTCCCTCAACCTCTCTCCTCTCCTAATGGCTGTCCGGGGCATCCAAGGCCCTCTCCCCTTTCTTTACTACTCCCTAGCACTACTGGACACAAGTGGCCGCGCCCACTTCCCCCCTTTTATGCCATGGCATGCCAAAGGCGTGCTCCAGAGCGCGCTATAGTGCGCCCTAGCACTGTAGCCGCTCTCTGCCCGAGCCACCGGACCACCTAGGGCCTCCCCCTCGTGTCCCCCGAGGTAACCTCGACGTCAGCAACACGCTACACTGTCGTCCCCCTCCTCTCTCTCTCCCTCTCCGGCTCTCCTCACGTGCGGACAGAGCGCCGCCTGAGCGCGCCAGTCGCTGGCCACGGCGGGGACCCACTTTGCCGCGTTTCCCGCTCCCTCTCTTCTCCCCCTGGGCGTAGTCCATGCCCACAAACACCCAGGACACGCCCACGTGAGCCCCCATGGCTTGCAACGACGGCAATAGCCTCGCCGGCACACCGTCCATGGTGCACCTCGCCCCCTTCTACTTAAGGCCACCCCCGAGCCCCCTCTCTAGTCCTTTGGCCTTCTCTCCCTCCCGTGCATCCCCTGGACCAACCCACTCCCCTCCTCGCGCTCTCCATCCGCCACCATGGCCGGAGCCTTGCCGTCGGCCTCCGCCTAAATTCGCACCCACCACTCCTCCTCCTCCCCTCTAGACCGCACTAGAGAACCTCCACCGTCACCACGAGCCCCTCCCGTGCTCCCTCCACTCCTCCCCGTTCCTTCCTCGCCTTGCCGAACCCGCCGTCAACCCCGGTCCGCCGCACCGAAGCCCTCCTCTTCGCTGGCTCCCCCGCGGGCGTGCAGCACATGGACGGGTGCGCCGCGGCGCGCTGAGTCCTCCGGTGTGCCGGGCGCCGCCGGGGTGGCCCGTGCCGCACGGGAGAGCGCCGGCGCCGCTCGGCCTCACCTCCCCTGCCTCTGCTCTGTTCGAGCGGGATGTAGGAGACGGCCTGAGCCCCAGGCCCCGCTCCTCAGTGACCCGGTGGGCGGACCCCACCTGTTTAAGTGGAGACGGTTTCCGGCGTTGCCGTCTCCCTCACGTGAAGGCGTATTTCCAGGAAGCCGCCTCCGACGTGGCCCCTGCGCGCGTGCAGCCGAGCCGCTGGGCCGGCCCGCTGCCTATCTCTCGCCCTGCGTGCATGATAAGGGTAAGCCCTTTTTCCTTTTTCTTTTTCCAGCCAACTTCAAAAATCCATAAACAATTCAAATCAAATCCAAATTTGATGATTCAAATTTCTAGTAGCTCATAAAATTATTATCTATCTCATGGTGCAACTTGCACATTTTTCCAGGAACATTTTCTTCACAAATATTTATTAAATCTTGTTTTTCCATTTCTGTGATGAACTTTAGAAAATCACAGAGAGCCCATTTTTGATCCAAATTCCATGATTCAAATTCCTAGATGCTTATAAGTTCAAAACTTCGTTTTTGAACATTTTTACTAATACTTTCTGTATCACATCAAATAATGGTCTATTTCTTCATGTATAGCCAACTTTGCAAAATCATAGGATATTCATTTGAACTCCAAATCCAGAGAAACCAACTCCTAGGTGCTTCTAAAATCATCCTTTGTTAAATGGGTATCTTTGCTCATTTTTCAAAAATATATTTCTTTACACTTCTTGCAAATCCACAAATCCCTTGATTCCATCATTTTGAAATGTTTAGAGGTGTCCATTCATCAAATCCCAATGAAACCACTTTGGTCACTCCTCATATGACCAGAGGTATCCTAGAGAAGTCCAACTCACATTTTTAGAGAACTTTTATTTTTGCCTTGTTGTGTTGCTTATTATGATTGTTTCCGACGTTAGTTGACGAAGTAGACAGAGTACTTGGAGAAGGACCAGAAGACTTGAAGACTCTGAGGAACCAGGCAAGCAGCCCTTTGACCATGTCTATGAAACCCTTTTTATACATGTCATATAGCACTCTTATTGCTTGCATCAGAGACATGATACTGTGATGACCACATGGGGTGGTTTGCCACCGTAATTCCTCGTTGATACTTGCATTGTGCATGACCCTACCTCCTTATGAGGGTTATGCCGGTGGGAGTAGATAGGATGCTAAAGTAGATGCTACGCAAAAAGGGACAGGTATATGCATGGTGATGGAGACAAAGTATTTTCAAAAGACTTTTCGAAAACCCCACCGGGTGCCACTTATGCCCGGGGGAGATGATGAGATGGGTAGCCACTTGATGACGAAGTGGTGTACCGAGGCAAGTGTGTGTGTTGTTTTCGAAAACGGATTAGATTTAAGATTTGATGACTGTCCCAACCTTACATGCGCAACCACTCTACCCTTATATGGGAAAGTGCATTATTGATTACCTAGGTCGATACTAGCTTGGAGCCCGCATTACTAGTGACGGGGGAGAGTTGGTGCTCTTTCCCGGGACGGGGTCGTGCCAGGTAGGGCGGCCATGACTGTCTTTATAGGGCACCAGATACACCGTTGTGTCCCCTCTCGGATGTTATGATCTCGAGTGAGTCTCGTATGATGTACATCGTGAGGATACGGAACGACGAGTGGACTCCTTGTTAGTGTCGTCTAGGGAAAGGTAGTGATCAGGTGCTTACCCCGGGTACTTGAGGTATCGCGGGTCGTGGATGACACGGAAGTTCCCCGGATCTTGTGGGTATAGTGTGCAACCTCTGCAGAGTGTAAAACTATTCGAATAGCCGTGTCCACGGTCAAGGACGGTTGGGCGGTGCTGCTTAAACTATGTCCAGAGTTTACAAACCAGTGTGTGTGCTTGGAAACTACTTGGGGCAAGTCAAAGGACTTGACGTGATTGAGATGGGTTGGTGCCCACTCTATTTATGTTGATATCTGTAACCTGTCCTCATGGTTACGTGAAATCTCTTGATGCATGCCTTACTAGTTGTTGAACATGTCATTGCACTCAAAACTAGCTTTCTGCAAAAATTTAGCTATATTATGCATTGTTGTATCTTGAACTAAAACATGGGTTGCTTGCGAGTACATTCAAAGTACTCATTGGCTTGCCACTTGTTATTTAATTGACCAGGCATGGAAGAACCGGAGTTTGAAGAAAAGTTCTTTGGAGACGAACATGCGAACTAGGACGTTTCCCAGTCAGAATGCCCATAGGGTTAAGGCAGATGGCATGGGTTCTACTTATCGACGAAGATTTCCGCTGCTTGTGTTTATTTGATGTTCAGCCCTTAAGGCTTTATCAATGTAAGACTTGACCATAATGGTCATAATTTGTGTAAGACGGTATGTATGGATGTAAGACTCTTGTTATTCAGCTTCTGTGTGTTCAGTGAGCATTGATCTCTGGGATCATTGTACACATGCATTCGGCGATCTCGATTTATGAGTCGGGGTCCCCACACCGGACTATATACTTTGGCCGAACTGTTGTACCGTGAAGATGCAAGACTCAAGACTTCATCCCGTGTCCAGATGGGACTCTCCTTTACGTGGAAGACAAGCTTGGCGATCCGGATGATAGATTTCCTTCTTTGTAACCGAGTCTGTGTAAACCCAAGCCCCATCTGGTGTCTATATAAACCGGAGGGTTTAGTCCTCAGAGACACGATCATAATCATCATAGGCTAGCTTCTAGGGTTTAGCCTCTACGATCTTGTGGTAGATCAACTCTTGTAATACTCATATCATCAATATCAATCAAGCAGGAAGTAGGGTTTTACCTCCATTGAGAGGGCCCGAACCTGGGTAAAGCATCGTGTCCCTTGCCTCCTGTTACCATTAGCCTTAGACGCACAGATCGGGACCCCCTACCCAAGATCCACCGGTTTTGACACCGACAGGAGGCGAGGGAGAGGAGAGGCTGATAGGTGGGGCCCGCCTGTCATCCCTAACCCTATGACAGAGGGCCAGCGAGCGCACCGGCGATGCTGCAGGGCACGACATGTCGAGCAGGTGGCACAGTTGGACTCAGGGGGACGTCACCGTTCGGGGGGTGGTGGAGGTGGTCGCCGGAGTAGCCTGATTCACCGGCGACGAGGTCACAGAGCAGAGGTTCTTCGGGCATCGGTGGTTCCAGCCGTTTCCGGCTGCAAAAAGAGCTGGGAAGAGAGGGGAAAGGGTCAGCGATGCTGTGCGGTTCCAGATCGAGAGAGAACGGGGGCGGAGGAGGCCTGTACCGCGTGGGCACCGATGACCCGAGGCGGCGGAGCTAGAGCTCGATCTCGAGCTCGGGCTTCTCTAGGGTCGAATGGGTGGAGTGGGAGGTAGATTGGGGGTGCGGGAGAGCGACAGGAAGCGAGCGAGGGGCTCGGTGTTGCCTTATATAGGCTGGCCGAGGTCCACCGTAGGCACGGCCTACGGGAGCCCACGGGAAAGGAAGGAAGGCTCGGGGTGTTCGTGGGAGTGTTCAAGGGTGTCAGGGAGAGAGAGGAGGAGAGAGACGAGCTGCGGGCGGGCCACAGGAGCGGCGTGAGCATTGGCCGAGTGGGGCGGCGTTCTGGCGCGAGCTGCAGGAGACAAAGGAGGGCGCGGGAGCAAGTGGGCGACCTGCTGGCATGGAGCGGACGTTGAGGGGCATCGACTGGCGCGCGTGGGAGGCTCGAGGTGGTCGGGGGGCGCGTCGTCAACAGTCGGGTGCCCTGCAAGGCGCTCCAGAGCGCGACTTTGGCCGGCATCCATGGTTTTCCCATATCCTCGCGTGCCCACTTGCATCTGGCAGCTGAAGGGGGCATGGTCAAAAGCTGGGGAGAGCCTTGGATGCTTTGGAAAGCTGAGGGGAGAGAAGGAGCCTGAGAATGAGGGAGGAATCCACTATCGAGAGAAGAAAAATGGGGTTCTCCCCCCTTCATCAGTGCTTCCTTGGGCAGAAAAGCATCCAGGTGCTAGAGGGGGACTAGGAGGGGTTGTGGTAAAAATTAGAGCTCATGGAGATTAGTGGAAGAGGCCCAAACAGGGTTTTTAGTTAACATGCAGAAGGTGGTTAATATGATTTTGGGGTACTTGCACGAAGTTCCTTCTTGTGCCACTTGGTAGGGGTGTTTGTCATGACAAAATGACAGGGTAGAAGGAAGAGGAGCTCATTTGGAAGAGTCTGCTAATGTAACTTGGGCAAACCCTAGAAATTAGCAGAAATGAACTTGTGTAGATCTAGTTGAGCAAATCACTTCCCCTTGATGCACCACTTGGTGTAGTGGCCTCATTTGGTCCTGTGAACATGCTCACAAAAGTTGGGGTCAGGGAGAGAAATTCAGTAGTACAAAGTTGTTCAAATTTGATTCTGGTCAGAGAGGTTTTTGGGGCATTTTGGTGAATCAAAATGACCTTAATTGAGATGAGGCTTTGCAAGGTGATCACAATATGCATTTGTGACTTGCTGGATTTTCCTTGGATTTATTGGGAAATATTTCTTATAGAAATATTTCAAATACTTTAAATGGACAGAAATGGATTTGGAGGGTTTTGCCCAATATTTTTAACATGACCATGTGTTGAAACCCTTATATATGGAAAATATATGTCCACTGAGTTTACCGGATTTTTCTCAATTATTTTTGAAACAGATAACTAATTTAACCTATTAAAGACCATTTCTGGCCTTAACAAAAAGCCTTTAAATAAAATAGGAAAATTACTTTTAAAATTATATTTTTGTGTTTTATGGGAGTCCTATGTCTAATAGGTTTCAAATATACTCTTTGAAATATTTTTCATACCCCAAATCAAGCAGTTGCAGTGCAAACCTCAATTCAGGGATTTTTGGAAAACTAATTCTTGAAAATACTATTTGGCCAAATTATTTTTGTAAGAAAATACTATACTGCACTATACACATGGCATGATCATTCGGACGAGGTTTGGGGCAAGGAGATGAAGTATACAAGGTGGAGTTCTGTTGACTTTAAAGAGCACTTGAAAATCCACAGAGAGAAAACCAACTCCAAATAAAAAGCCAAATAATGCAAAAGTTTTTGTTGGTCCAAATTTTCATGATTTATTAGTGCAAATGACATGTTACAAAATGCAGGGTGTGACACTGAGTAGGCGTCGAGGAATGATTGCAGGTCACACCCGGCCGTGGAGTCAACAATCTGGTCGATGCGCGGTAATGGGAAAGGATCCTTTGGACAAGCTTTATTGATATCTGTCTAATCAATACACAGTCTCCACTTCTCGTTTGCCTTGCGCACCACTACCGGATTGACCAGCCATGTCAGATGGAGCACCCCTCTTACCAAGCCTGCCGCCTCTAGCTTCCTGATCTCTTCCATGATGAACTCCTGCCTCTCCAGAGCTTGCTTCCTGACCTTCTGCTTGACAGGCCATGCATGAGGACAGACAACAAGATGGTGCTCAATAACTTCCCTGGGAATGCCGGGGATGTCAGATGCTTGCCATGCAAACACATCGACATTTGCCTGCATGAAAGTGACGAGCTCGCTTTCCTATTTGCCGTCGAGGGTGGAGCTTATGGTAAAACATCCTCCCATGCCGTCCTCCTTGACGGATACCTTCTTGGTCTCTGGTGGTGCAGCTCTAGACTTCTTGCTCTTGCCGGTGCAGCTTTCTCGCATGTCTTCGATGGGAGCGCAATACCCCGAAGAGTTGCACTTGCCAGAGTGGGTGCCAGGAGTCTTGCTGCTCTTCTTTCCTCCCGGGGCTTCAACGGCAGGAGCAGGTGCCTTGGCGGTAGCTGCTGCAACCTCTTCCCGGTAGAGTTGGTCAGCACATATTTCTTGTTGGAGGGGACGGTGACGATGTTCATCGGCCCGGGCATCTTCAGTGTGTTGTAGGCGTAAAGAGAAGCTGCCATGAACTTGGCTAGTGCCGGGCAGCCGAGGATCCCGTTGTAGGGCAAGACAATCCTCTCCGTCCCGTAGTTCAACTCGCCTCCAAACGTCATGGGCAGCATGACCTTTCCCTTCGGCTGGCTCCTCCCCGGGTTGACCCCTTGAAATGTGCCCGTCTCCTCGAGGTCTCCATAGGGGATCTGCAGCCTCTTGATCACAACATGCGAGATCAAGTTCAGACTGTCCCCACCGTCAACTAGCATCTTTGTCACCTTGAGGTTGAGGATCGTTGGTGAAACCAACAACGGCAAACACCCGACCGCAGTAGTGCGTCCGGGGTGGTCCTCGGTGTCGAAGATGATTGGCGTGCTAGACCACTTCAGTGGCTTCCGTGCGTCGAGTGATGGCTCCACCGCTGTGATCTCACGCGCCCACTGCTTGAGCTGGTGGTGGGATGTATGCAGCGAGGTGCCACCATCGACACACATGGCCTCTGTAGCTTTCTGGAACTCGTGGTAACGGGACTCATCGTCCTCGTCATGATCATCTTCCTCCTGCTTCTTGTCGTGGCCCCGAGCGGGCCTCTCTTGCTGATTATCCTTGCCGTAGCGGCCTCCTTGGCCGCCGCGCTTCTTGCCGGCTCCTTCGGCACCCTCTTGGCCCTTCCCCTTGTCTCGCCGCTCATACTCAGCTTTCTGCTTCTCGGCGAGCAGCTCAACTTTCTGGCAGTTCTGGAGGTCATGGCCTTTGGTGCAGTGGATCTTGCAATACTGCTTGTCGGAGCCCCCCGACTTGTCGGTAGCCGCAAGGGCCCGGCAACCTCCTTGCCGGGGTCGCCTTGGCCTTCTTGGCAGTGACAGTGTCATCGGACCCCTCGAAGGAAGCACGGTCTTGCCCTTGTGCTCCCTGTTACGGCGCCGACCCTTCTTTGCTGGGGCGGCCGTGTCATCCGTGGTCAGTTTCCGCATCGGCGTCCTCACTGGGGTACTTCGTCCCCTCTTCAGCTCGAGCGCACCGATCGGCCAGAACATAAAGCTCGGCCACATCCTTGACCTTATTCATCACGAGCTCCTCATGCATCTTGCGGTTGCGCACATTCTGATGGAATGCACTGAGCACGGCGGCAGGATGAACATCTGGGTGTTGTACTCCACTCAGCTGAACCTTTGGATATACTTGCACAAGTTTTCTCCTTCCTTCTGGGGGATGATGTGCAAATCGCTCGCCTGGCCATGAGCTTGGTGGCCTCCAGTAAAGGGGCCAACCAACTCATGACACAGATCCGACCAAGAAGAAATGGAGTCCACTGGCAAGTGCATCAACCATGACATAACATTGGGCTTGAGTGCCAATGGGAAGTAATTGGCAAGCACCTTATCATTGTGGGCCCCAGCAGCTTGCATCGCGATGGTGTAGATGCTGAGGAACTCCGACAGGTGAGTCTTGCCATTGTACTTCTTGCCAACGTCGGTCTTGAACGTGCGGTGGGAGCGCCACTGGAACTGCCGCAGCTCACGGGTGAAGGCCGGACAACCCACCTCGTAGGGTAGGCCACCGTAGCCTCCCGGTGCTGGGTGGTCCATAGTGGGCCCTACCCGCCTGTCCGACTGGTGGCGCGCATCACGCTGGCGCTTGATCGTTGTTCGAGTGTCTTCATGGGCTCGCTCCCGAAGAACTTGATGTTGGTCGTGGTGGGTCCGCGGATCGGACGACACTATGGAGACATCATCGTGAGCGTCGTCGTGACGGATCGACACCCACGGTGGCTGGTGTGGAGGAGGAGAGTGCATCGTGGCCGCATCGTCCCCGACCCGTCCACCGCTGGCATGCGGTGGCTCGACGGAGCGATGGCCTACGGGCCCTGCTGGTCATGGCTCATCTTTGTTGGCGAAGCCGACGAGGCTCCGGACGGTGGCTCTCCATTCATCGACCTTCTCCGCAGTAGGAGGAAAGTCGAGGACCAGCTGCGTGTGCGCCAGAGCTTCTACTGGTGTGTGCGGCGGTGAATGCTGAGTGGACCATGACGCCCTCCAACTTCTAACTACGTTAGAGGGAGCCCTATCACGGCCCTGCGTCTGTCCGCCGTTTTTGCCAGCACCTCGGCATGCATGCCGGCCTTCATCATCATGTGAAGGGCGCGCGGGACTCTTCCCAGGATGGTGCCCAAGGTCACCAACGGGCCGACGCTGCCCATCGCGCACAACCTGAGAAGATCGTGCCGTGGGCGCCGGTGTTAGTGTCTTGGAGGTCGCCGCGCCGCCGTCCGGCGGCACAACGATGCCTCTGGAGGGCCCCGCGCCTCCTGCGGGGGCCCCAAGTCCGTCTTTGGAGTTTGCGGTGTGTAGCTCATCGCCTGGCGTACGAACGACGCCACTCACCAGGCCCGGGCTGTCAGGGTGGTGTGGATGTTCGTGGGCCGCACCACGGGTTTTTTCCGCGACTGGCCCGCTACTGGTCTGCACCGGTACCGGTAGTCCGGTCCCGGATGAACCAATCACCGTGGTCGTCTTCTTCTTGGGAGCCATGGCGACAAAGAACAATGCTACCAGCTGCTAAACCATATTCTCAGTACCCCGCAGCCCCCTACCTAGCGCACCAAAGATGTCGGTGGGAAACGACACCTATGGGATCACAAGAATCCCTACTACGGTTGCGGGGCGCGGGGTGGTGAGAAGAGCGGGATCAGTAGTCGGCCCAAAGACACGGATCGTTTACCCAGGTTCGGGCCGCGGAGATGCGTAATACCCTAGTCCTGCTTTAGTGTGTATATCTGTGTTCTTGGAGTTCTTGAGGTAGCTACAATGAGCATAACTTGCCAAAAAGTCCGAATCCTTTTCCTGGATGCCTTGGGCCTCCTTTTATAGGCAAGGGGATCACCACAGTGGCACACAGGAGGTGGCATCATGATACTATGGTTAAGCCTATCGCTTGTCATTACGGGACAAGACGCATTTAATGCGCCTCTGACGTGTCCCTTTCACTTTACCGCCGCCTCATCCCGTCTTGACACACACTTGGGCTAGCGAGGCGTCCAGCGCCATGTAGGCTGGCAGGCTGCTGAGGTGGCGCGGTGGTAGGACCTTCACGAATATTTGCATGCCACCACGTAGGCATGCACTGAGTTGGCCGAGAAGCCTCATGCCGACACGCAGGCGCCATCCCAGCTGGTGGGCTGGCAGCTGCATGGGAGCGGTGGTAGAAGCATGGTGGTCGCGGGCCTGTCTGTGGCCTTGCGGACGTCCTTGGCAAGGGCCTTGCTGGGCCCCGACAAGGGTCTTGCCGTGGCATCGCGGTCGTCCCCGGCAGGGATCCTGCTAGGGGTCTTGTGGGTTTCCTCGGCAAGGATCTCACCGATGTTCGTCGTCTTCTGATCCTCTTCCGATTTGGAGTGTTTCTTGTCTTCACAAATATCTTCATGCCATCACGGAGGTGCCTCCCGAGCCCCGATCCCAACATGGTTGGTGATGCTGGAGAGACAGGGGCCCAAGGGTGGCGTGCTTCGCTGGCATCGGGTAAGCTGCCCCGGCAAGGGTCTTGCCGGGGGAAACCACCTCGCCTTCTTGCTCTTTATGCCTCTGCCTTGGCATTTGTTTGACCGTCCCGCGGATTTGCTTTCCCGTTTCTGCCCTGCTCAAGTGCGGCCGTAGGTGCGGCTCTGACTGCCCGTGCACAAGTAAGGGGTACAAAGGAGCACCCCTACTTTAGTACACCGACACCGAACTTGGATAAACTTTCTCAAGTGTTACAGATTGAAAGTTGGCGCACGAATGTTGATGGAAATAGCAGAACCTGGTCTCATCTTCACTATGATCTTCCACCCTAACATCGTTCCAACTGTTCATCCATGTTAGTTTTGTATCTGGTTCTTGCTTGTTGCCTCGATTACTTCTTAATCCACCTATTCTGTCTAACTAATCACAATTTAACTTTAGAAGTAGCAACGAATCTCTCACGAAGATGCTACTTCTAACTAATATTTCTTATATTGGTGGCACATGTAGATTTTTTTAAAGTTAAGCAGGCTACTCATTTCTTATTTTATTAGAACTTGACTTTTACTGATGGCACTGAAGTTAACTGGGACGACATCCACAAGTTCCTACACTTTATTGATCGTCTTGAGGTCCTTGTGGGGTGCATCAATGGTGGAAGACCACGTGGGATATGTGTGCCACTACTGCACTCATTGAACAGGTCCAACTGTGTCGAGAAACTTGTGGTATGAGCTGTGTTTCTGTCGAGAAACATATTCGAGGCGTGCTTTGTACGGTTGAACCAATATAAGGACTCATACTACTTTCAGCTATGGTTGTTAAGTTCCCCTGCTGGTTTCAAGACACCTGCAAATCTTGAAAGTAATATGAATGGGCTGTAAATATAAAAAACAGATGACAAATTCTTTATAATTTCTGAATTTTTTCACATTTTCATATTCCAAATTCACTGGGCTTTAACCTAATTTAAATATATCTTCAGATTACTTTAAATCTAGCTCCACATTTCGGTATTAAAAATAGTTTGGAACCCAAAGAAATATGCAAAATTTCGTTTAAATTTTTAACCCTGGCCATGGCCATGAAAAAAGGGACTGCAATAAATTGCATAAGAAGTTGCAATGATGTATAAATTATTAAAAAAAGGGAATGCTCTGACTTGTGGGCCTATTAAGTTGATGCGTATGCAAGATTTTTTTACTTATTATATACATCAACAAACGATTCTAGCAGACGTAACCGTTGGATGTCAATCCAATGGCAGCCGTGTTTCTTCAATCTCTGATCTACTTGCTCCAGCCGCCAAATCCTACGCCGGCGGAACTGCCTGCTCCCGCCTCCCATGGCCGGATGTGCTGCCGCGCAGGCCTCACCACCCCCTACTACTCCCACCGCTGGCCAGGCCATCCGTCTACTCACCCACATCCCTCCACTGCTATGGCTTCAGCGCCTCTGGGTCATTCCCTTCCTGGGTCTCGCCGTTGTCCATCACGCTGGTGTTCTCCGCACGACGTGGTCAACGTTGTCAACAAATGGCAACATCGAAAGAGGGATGTACATGGAGAGGCTGACAGTTGGGACTCACATGGTCCATGTTCGCACGCAAGCAAAAATCTCCTTATTATGCCAAAAAGAATGAATACTTCCAATGACATCTCGAACCCAGCAGCTATATCCTCGCACACAAGGAAGTGCCTCCTTATTACGCACAAAAAAATTAATACTCCCCCTACTAGCTAGGACCCACAATAGTGGGAGGCTGACTTGTGGGCCTACTAAGTTGACGCGGACGGAGGGCTTTGTCAACTTAGTCAGCAAACGATTCTATCACCAGTGACGTTGGATTGTTAACATCCAACGGTCATCCTGCTTCCTCAACCTTTGATTTTCTTGCTGTAGACGTCCAAACCATCGCGTGCTCTTGCCTCTCGTGGCCGGCTGTGCTGTCGCAGAGGCCTCACCGCCCCCTACTACTCCCACTGCTGGCCATGCCATCCCTCTAATCACCCACAACCCCTGTTATTCTGTGGCGACGACAGCCTCACACCACAGTCGAACGAGTCAACCCTCATACTCCTCTCCATGTGGGCATCCACTGCCGCGTCTTCCCTAGCTCACCACCGTCCCCTTCCTAGGCCTCACCGTCATCCACCGCCTTGGTGCTCTCAGTGTGGCGTGGTCAATGTGGTCAAGGAACGACTTCCATCGGAAGAGTACTGTAGTGGAGAGGCTGACAGCTGGGTTTACGGCCGCAGCAAGGAATTGCAACCTTATTACACGCAAAATAATGATTCCTCCACCTGACAGTAGCGACCTACCGGACGGGCCACCATATTTCACGAAAAAATGTTTCCCCCCTGACTGCTGGGACCCACCAGGTACATATTCGCACGCAAGGAAGTGCCTCCTTATCCTCCCTGACAGTCGGGACCCACCTGGTCAAAGCGTACCTAACCTTGTCATTCTGGTCACAAACGTGTACGTACATACTGGTCGATGGTCTGTCTGTAGGCTGCAGTGATGAACCGTGGCCGAGTAAGGAAGGGCACGTCTCGTAGTAGAGGCGCGAACGTAGCATGTCACGCAGACCCGTTAATATCGTGTACACGTACATACAGCCAGGGTGCAAGAAAGTAAATACGGCCACGTACGTACATACAGGTGGGGTATCGAATGCCTCTCGTGCATACGTACGGCCAGGGCTCGTGTAGATGGAGAGGCAGCGACGGCGTCCTACTCATCGGCGGCCAACCGGCTAGGTCAAAACAGCGAAAACATCGTCGTGTTCACCTGGAGCCAAGTGACTAGGTCGGAACGCATCCTGATCATCGGGAGGCAACAGACTGGGTCGGAATGGGTCGTGTTCAATGGGAGCCTACTGGCTTGGATGAAACAGCCGGAACGGGGTCTGGTGTACCGCAAAATGGAGGAAAACGGCCTTGAGTTCGACCACGTACCATCGAAACGGGGTCTTGTTCATCGGGAAAGGTCCGGCATAGCGTAAAATGTAGGAAACAGACCTGTGGTTGAGATCCTATGGTCAAAAAGGGTGTTGTTGTTCAGGAGGGGTGTGGCATACCGCAAAACCGAGGAAACAGACTTGTGTTGGAGCGCCTATGGTCAAAACGGGGGTCCTGTTCATCGAGAGGGGGTGGCGTATCGCAAAATGGGATTCCACGGGCTACTGTTCATCCACCGTCTACTGCCTCGCTCCAACATCCATGGGCTACTGTTCATCTCCACCGTCGACCTCCTCCAGCCTGCATGGGCTACTGTTCGTCCACGGGCGACCTCCTCCAGCCTCCACCTGTGATTGTTCATCCACGGGCTCCTGTTCATCCAGCCTCCACCGCTCCTCTACCGGCTACTGTTCAACCAACCCTCTCCATGGGGTCATGTTCAACCACCCCTCCACAGGCTACTGTTCATCCGGCCCTCCACCGGCTACAGTTCAACCAGCCCTCCACTAGGTCGTCCTATTCATCCAGCCCTCCACGGGGTCCTGTTCATCCACCCCCAACCGACTTGATCGATCAGGGTCCTTTTCATCCAGCGGCAACGGCCTCTACCACCATAGGGTCCTATTCGTCCAACCCCCACTAGGAACTATTCATCCAAACCCCCCCCCCCCCAACAATGCTCACTATTCATCAAGAGGCAGCAGGTTTGATCAGCTTCAGTTAGCAGTAGTAGCAAAGGAATTGCTTGATCGGGTTTAGTTAACAACCAGGGATCGATCGATCACTCTGGTTCAGTAACGCGTAGCCTGCAGTGCAATCGCTCGGGTTCAGTACGAGAGAAATGTGCATCGCTCGGCCCCCGACCATCCACTATAACCGGGAACTCCCCGATATTTTCCTCGCCCTTGCTTCTAGCATGGTTTTTCCCATCATGGGCGTCCCAAAGAATGTCATGCAGCTGCGTCTCCGGCCCGCCCAGGATGAAAAGCCCATTTTCTGTCATGATTTTTTGTCATAGAAGTAGGATCCCACCACATCTATGATGATACTGTGTTTTGTCACAATTATCATCACAGAAGTGTCATAAGCATGACCGAATTTTTTTTGTTTGGCACAAAATGTCATGGATGTGTATTTTTTTTAGTGATCGTCCGTGCCCTCCCGATCTTGTTAGGCCGCTCCTGGCGAGTCCTGATGGGGTCAGGCTGAGATTCTGCCCAGGCACTTCTTTTTCCCTCTTCACTGTTCACTGTAGCTCCTAGGAGGAGAGGGACAAGAAAGGGATTACAGGGAACTTATCTTTTTTCAATCAAAAATATGTAACGAATTGCCAAACATTAGCCTTAATTATGTAATCTCTTCTCTCCATGTTTGTACTGTCTAAGGTTTATACTTGTTTATCCGCATATTAATGAAAAAAAAAGACAGGCTTTTCGGGTACTTGTGCATGTATTACGTCCATGCAGAGGTGGAATGCCTCTGTACTTCTATGTAAACAAGATTTTCCACGCAAGCTAGCTTGCCGATGCCCTCCGTCGTTGCCGCGGGGCTAGGCCTTCCGGGCTCAGAACTATGGAAAGGAACCAGCTCCTCGTCGAACCTCCTCTGTCAAATTACACTACAACCATCTTGATCGAAACAGCATTCGAATCAAAGGATGGGAGCACAAATGGTTTGAAGGTGACAAGGTTTTTATTTGCACAAGTTTTACCCTTACGGAGACACGCTCATGAGTAGAGAGAAACTTATCTGTTTGGGTTGCCAAGGATCGATATGTAGAATCATTTCCGCTTCTTCTTTACAGGATCATGTCCACGACAACAATCCTGCAGTTAGTGTAGATGGAAACAACGCAACATATGACCTCATCTAAATGCTCATGTCATGTATACGCTAAGCTATGCATGCATGCATGCATGGTTTTAGGGCGCTAGCGCTTCGTTTTATTGTCTGTGCTCAGGGTCTGCACCTGGCTTTTTACAAAGGGTTACATGCGCATCGGCAAGGCTTGTACAAGCTGCTGGGCAGGGCCCGACAGCCATGCCTTATGGGTGGAACTTAAGAAGATGCTCAATATTCTGTGAGTTTTGCAATTGAATGCCACCTTCGGTCTCTTCATGGACTGCGCCAGGTCTAGTGACTCGTACCACCCGTTAAGGGCCTTCCACTTTGGCGTAAACTTGTTTGTAGCCTTGGCGGGCTAAACTCGCCTAAGGACAAGGTCGCCTTCCTCAAGGCTCCGGGCATGAACCATGTGGCTATGATAGTGGCACAGGGCTTACTGGTAGCGTGCAGCATGCGTTGCAGCCCGGAGACGGTTCTCCTCAAATAGTACGACATCTTCATGCCGGTGCTGCTCTTTCTCTACTTCATCATAGGCAAATACTCGAGGTGACCCATATATGAGTTCTGTGGGGATCACTGCTTCTGCCCCATAGACGAGGGAGAATAGTGTCTGGCTGGTAGCTCGATTTATTGTCATACGGAGGGACCAAAGAACCACCGGTAGCTCGTCGATCCTGTGCCTTCCGCACTTTTGCAGCTTATTGGAAGTCCTCGTCTTGAACCCATGCATCATTTCAGCGTTCATCCTCTAAGCCTGTCCATTGCTCCTAGGATGGGCAATAGAAGTGAATGAAACATTGCTTCCACGGGTTTGAACATATGGCATGAAGGCATGGCTTGCGAACTGGGTGTCGTTATTAGTGACAATTCTCTTAGGTATTCTGAAATGGCACACCAATCCCTTCAAGAACATGATAGCTGATTGTGCGGTCACCTTTCTCACTGGCTCCACTTTCAGCCAATTTGTCAACTTGTCGATTGCAACATACAAGAATTCAAAGCCCCCGGTAGCACGGGGGAAGGGACCCATGATGTCGAGCCCCCGGACCAAAAATGGCCATGACAAAGGGATTGTCTTGGGAGCTTGAGCATGATGATGGATTTTCTTGGAGTGGAATTATTAGGCTTCACATCTAGTGACTAGCTCAGTCGCATCTTGGAGGGCCGTGGGCTAGTAGAAACCTTGCCGGAAGGCTTTCCCAACCAAGGATCTTGATCAAATATGGGTGCCCCACAAGCCTTTGTGTATCTCTGCCAATAGTTCCTTCCCCTCTTCCTGACAAATGCACTTCAATTTCACACCGTCGGGCATTCTTCTTTATAGTGTGTCATTTACGAACTAATACATACTGGCCCTCTCGGCTACTGTTTCAGCTTCTTCTTGCTCTTCGGGAAGTTCTCCGGTTTGGAGGTAATCTACAATGTGTTGTGCCAAATTTGGAGCCTGAGGCTCGACAATAAGGACCAATGACACCTCCTCATTCGTGGGAGCACATACCTCAACCACAAGAACATGCGGTTTGGCGGGGGGGGGGGGGGGGGGGTGCTACTCACCAGGTGAAGTGGGGTTATTCCCAGCAACCTCTCGGCCGGGGGCCTTGGGAGGCTCTGCCGGGAGATGCTTGCTGGAGTCCAATTTCCTCCTTTTTCTGGCCATCATTGTTGGAGATACTAAGTGTTGAGTAAGGTGGAGAACAAAAGTCCCTGGCTCCAGAGGGAGCTTTTGTGTGGCACATTTTGATGGGTGATCAGCGATGCTGTTTTCCACATGGGGCATGTTCTCTGTTTGCAACCCAATCAAAATGCTCCTCCATATTCCTTACTTCCTCCACATATGCCTCCATCCATGGGCTCTGATAATCCTTGTTTAATTGTCTCACCACAATCTCCAAGTCTCCACGGATGATCAACTTCTTAATTCCCAATTATGTTGCAATCCTGAGCCGGGTAAGGTGCGGTAAACCGCATAGACGGGGGAGTCAATCGCGTTGTGTTGATGTAGCAGGGGCGTAGCAACTTGCGTATGTATCCATCAAGCAGCATGGCACGGAAAAGCGCTAGTGCAAACGTGACATTGGCGCGTGCCCCTTATGCGACACCTTTGTAATGAATAATGGTCCTGCAAAAAAATATCACAGACCAGAGTAATTGCTCTTTAAAGAGTAAAAACATATCAATAAAAATTGACTGGACAAAATTCAACTGATTTGTCCAGATGATAGATGATCCGTTCTGAGAACAAAGGTCGGTACTTGTAATGGCAATTTGGCCACTCTCCCCTGCCCCTGCAAAAGGGCGCTAACCACATCAAGTGAAAACACGGTGGCTCAGAACGAGGCCGATCGGGGTGGCTCGGCACGAGGTCATATTGACGATGATGAAAACGGTGGCTCGAAGCACGACCGGGGCGGAGCCTGGAACCAGAAAACTCAGCACAGACCCTCTGGGTCATTAAACATCTAGCCACTAGACTGTTCTTTCACCCAGTATCTTCTTATCTCTTTCTTTCAACCGGTAGCGAGGAGTAATGCAATATGGCGTAGAGGTGTGGCAGCAGCCAGTAACGGGTCGTGGCCGCACCTGGCGCGGGCGGTGCAGATGGCCAGGCGGCAAGGCAGAGGCGGCTCAGGGCCAGCCATGACTTTGAAGATAGCAGGGAGCAATAGGTGGAGGCGCCTTGGCAGACAGCGGCGGCGAGGCAAGCCGCTCGGCGTGTGCAAATCATCTCCATGAGCTTTCACCTTATTGTGTCTACCAACGTGACCTCATGAAAAGGGTGTCTTACCACCTCTCAGCTTTGATGTCCAAAAGCCATTCAGCAAGCTTATCAGATTTGCTTTTAATTTGCTCCATATACTGAGTGAACCCATCAATCGTGCATGAAAATACGACCCTCTTAAGAAGCTCAACCATAGCATCCCTTGTTTCTTCAGTCCATGCATAGTCCAATTGCCTTTTAAATGCTTCAATAAGAAAGTACATGCATGATGGCTATCAGGGAACACCAATGGTACTTCATCCCATAATCCATTTTCTCCATCAGATATGAATGCTATGTCCTGAGATGCCGACAGTGAATATTTTAGTTGCTTAAGAAATCAATTCCAATTTTCATGGCTCTCATTGTCCACTATAGTGAATGTAACTGGGACATATCGCCTTCCCATCAACTGAAGAAGCAGTCAATAACTTCCATTGCTTATTCAGTTTTGCCGATACTGCATCAAGCAAAAGGAGTGGCATGCACCCATTCTGAAAATCATAAAGCAATGCATGGAAGGGGACAAAGAAACAAATTTTTGAATCTTCTATAGCCACTACTGTTGCCACACTTCCAAGATTTTTTTAATCCTTTCACAAAACAATGGTAGCTGGGCGGATGCCTCATCATGTGCGCAATAAAATTCCCGTCGAGCAATTGATGTTCCACGCTAGCTTGCCAGTATTTTAGGTGGCAACGAAGGCTGACCTGGCATGGGCGACTCAACATGCAGCCGTGGGGCGCTCACGGGTAGGGCCACGGCCGAGGCGGTAGGAGCAGTGGAGCAGCTCAGCACAGGTGCAATGGCGGTTCAGGCGACTCAGCCGGCGACTTGTCGAGGCGCGGCCACACACAATGAAGTCAGAGGTGTCAGCATTCTAGATACGGGAGTACCCAGACTTGCCTGCCTACGGCCCACGGCATGGCTCCATCGACGGCCTGGTACGGCCCAGCTTCAACATCGACAACTCAAGACCCTCGCGAGGATCCAAGCCTCGTGAGGCGGATGAAACCAAGACCTCCAAATGGATCAGCCTCCTCAGGCTGGCTCCCAAGGAGCGGAAATTTCTATGCAAGGCTCACCTCATGAGGTTCGGATGACGTGAGCCATGATGATCAAGGCTAAACAGGCGCCAGTGGGCGCAGTGTACCAGTTTCCTCTTTGGTGCAAAGGAGGCAAGCAGCAGGCGCGGAGTCCCAAGGAAGCAGCCAAAGGTTTTCATTCTCATGCAACAGGACCAAGACCGCCAGGACAGCAGGATGGAGGTCGGCACCGAGCCCACCGCGGCGTCACGACCAGAGGCTTTTGAGGCAAAGACAACTTTAGTCAGGATAAGTTGTCTCCCTTCAAATTTGGCCATTGTGGGATCCTTCCTGCCTTCATTTGGGAATAGGACCAAGGCTACTATAAATATGACCTAACCACCTCCATGGACGGGGGACGACTGATCAAGTCGACCGCATCCATTCCACCCTCACCAGAGCATTTGAGCTCACGAACACACCTCCTGAGGTTGTTCTCCATTGTACGAGTTCATCCTCAGCCCCTCGAGAGAAATCGACCACAAAGCAGGAGTAGGGTTTGACACCGCAAGGAAGCCTGAACCTGGGTAAACTGTTATGTCCCCTTTCCTTCGAGTTCGTTGCGCTAGGCTGTGGGATTGGCCAGTAGGCAGACTAGGGAGGTTGATATCTCCGCATGCACCCTAGATTTCAGACCTCTCAAGGGTTTGCGGAACCCAAAATCTGACATTTGGCACTCCAGGTAGGGGTGCGTCGAATATGCATCACTCCGTCCGCTGTGTTCCGATGTCGGCTCTCTTGGCGGGCGCTCCTCCCTTGACCGGATCGTCGGACACCTTCGGAGGAGCCGTGGGTCTCCGGGCCTTCACCCCCGCCCTGCGGCGGGTGCTGTGGCCACCCAACTTCAGGCTGGAGTTGCCGCCCCACTACGACGGTGTGACATGTCTGGCGGGTTTCCTCCAAGCGTACAAGAAGGCAGTTTGGGCGGCCGGTGGCGATGAGAAGGTCATGACCAACTGGCTCCCCAAGGACCTCATGGGCGCGCCACGCTCCTGGCTGCTCAACTTGCCATAATCTTAAGTGGCCTCCTGGGAGGAGCTGCGCGGCCTCTTCATCATGCTCTTTGCGGCACCGGCGCCCCACGCCGTCGCAGCCCTCCTCGGTGGCTCGCAGGCGCCGTCCTCGGACCGCCATGTCAAATAGTTCTTCCGCCAAGTGGGTGCCGCCCGCATGCTGCCGGGGGCTCCCCCGGGCAGGGCAGCGCCCAAGGCTGACCTCACCTTCGACTTAGGGGATCACCCCGCTACCACAGCAAGCGGAGGCGCGCTCCCAATGCTGTGCACCCCCACCATTTGCAACGTGGTGGTCACCAAGACCCTCATCGACAGTGGAGCCGGCCTCAGTGTGCTCTCTATGGAGGCATTCAACTTGCTTCACGTGCCCTACTGCCGGCTCCGCCCGACCAAGCATTTCTCCAGGGTCGGCGACGGCTCCACCAGCCCCCTTGTGGGGACCCCGACTCATAAGTCAAGATCACCGAATGCATGTGTACAGTGATCCCAGAGATCAATGCTCACTGAACACACAGAAGCTGAATAACAAGAGTCTTACATCCATACATACCGTCTTACACAAATTATGACCATTATGGTCAAGTCTTACATTGATAAAGCCATAAGGGCTGAACATCAAATGAAACACAAGCAACGGAAATCTTCGTCGATAAGTAGAACCCATGCCATCTACCTTAACCCTACAGGCATTCTGACTGGGAAACGTCCTAGTTCGCATGTTCGTCTCCAAAGAACTCTTCTTCGAACTCCGGTTCTTCCATGCCTGGTCAATTAAATAACCAGTGGCAAGCCAATGATTACTTTGAATGTACTCGCAAGCAACCCATGTTTTGGTTCAAGATACAGCAATGCATGATATAGGTAAATTTTTGCAGAAAGCTAGTTTTGAGTGCAATGACATGTTCAACAACTTGTAAGACATGCATCAAGAGAATCCAAGTAACCATGAGGAAAGTTACATATATCAACATAAATAGAGTGGGCACCAACCCATCTCAATCACGCCAAGTCCTTTGACTTGACTCAAGTAGTTTCCAAGCACACACACTAGTTTGTAAACTCTGGACATAGTTTAAGCAGCACCGCCCAACTGTCCTTGACCATGGACACGGCTATTCGAATAGTTTTACACTCTGCAGAGGTTGCACACTGTACCCACAAGATCCGGGGAACTTCCGTGTCATCCACGACCCGCGATACCTCAAGTACCCGGGGTAAGCACCCGATCACTATCTTTCCATAGACGACACTAACATGGAGTCCACTCGTTGTTCCGTATCCTCACGATGTACATCATACAAGACTCACTCGAGATCGTAACATCCGAGAGGGGACACAACGGTGTATTCCGTGCCCTGTAAAAACAGTCATGGCCACCCTACCTGGCACGACCCCGTCCCGGGAGAGCGCACCAACAACTCTCCCGTTACTAGTAATGCGGGCTCCAAGCTAGTATCGGTCTAGGTAATCAATAATGCCCTTTCCCATATAAGGGT
Organism: Triticum timopheevii; assembly: GCA_963921465.1. Lineage (NCBI taxonomy): Eukaryota > Viridiplantae > Streptophyta > Magnoliopsida > Poales > Poaceae > Triticum > Triticum timopheevii. Next base: position 379,549,896 of record OY997272.1, on the reverse strand, counting down.
ACAGTGGTTGCGCATGTAAGGTTGGGACAGTCGACAAATCTTCAATCTAATTCATTTTCGAAAAAACACACCCTTTCCTCGGTACACCACTTCGTCATCAAGTGGTTACCCATCTCATCATCTCCCTCGGGCATAAGTGGCACCCGACGGGGTTTTAGAAAAGTCCTTTGAAAATACCTTGCCTCCTTCATCATGGATCTACCCGTCCTTTTTACGTAGCATCTACTTTAGCATCCTATCTACTCCCACCGGCATAACCCTCATAAGAAGGTAGGGTCATGCACAATGCAAGTATCAACAAGGAATTAACGGTGGCAAACCATCAACGTGGGTACCACCTCATCATGATTCCGTTGCAACAACAATATGGTGCTATATGACATGCATAAAAAAAGGTTTCATAGACATGGTCAAAGGGCTGCTTGCCTGGCTCAACAAAGTCTTCTGGGTCTTCAAAGTCTTCTGGTCCAACTCCTTCGTCAGCAACGCAATCTATCGTCGCAAAATAATAACGAGAAAAATAAGGCAATAATAAAACAGAAAAACCAAAGTGCTCAAAAAAATGTCAACTCATTTTTTTTAAATACTAGGGTGAAAACTAAGAAGGGGAAAATTCCTAGTTTTGGATTTGGAGTAGCAGAATAGGAGAAATGGATTTACAAAGGTATATTTAAATGCTAAAAATCACATTTAAATATTACAGGGAAGAAAAGGCTATTGGATTTGAATGAAAGTTGCACCATTAAATAGGTGGGATTTTTACAAGAATTTAGGAACTGGAATTATTTCATTTGGATGAATATTTTATCCTGTGGGATTTTTGGAAAAGTGACAGAAAAAGAAAAAGGAGAAGCAGCACTGTGCAACTGGGCCAGAAGGACCACAGTGCAGCAGGCCCAGATGGGTTTCAGCCCACGCGAGGCTGCCACGTCGAAGGCGTAAGGGCAAAATACGCCTTCAGCCAACGCATCGATCCGGTACGCGCGCGCGTGCGTTTTAAACCTGACGGGTGGGTCCCACCCATCAGGGCGTGAGGCTGACAGACAGGGCCCACAGCCATCGTTGTCTACCTCTGTACAGAGGCGACGGCGAGCTCGCCGGCGGCGATACAGGGCACGGGAGGATGCGTGGGTCGTACCGTTGTGCTCAGCGAAGATCCGCCGTTCGGATGGAGGTGGAGTTGGTCGCCGGGGTGGCCTGGTTTGCCGGCGACGAGGTCTTGCGGCGGAGGAGCTTTGGGTGGTGGTCGTTCCGGTCGACTCCGGCTGCAAACGAGGCGGGGAAGAGAGGGAAAATGATCAGTGGGGGAGGCGGTTTCAGATCGGTGCAGAGGAGGAGCAGGGAAGGCCTATACCTCGCGAACTCCAGCGATCCAAAGCGGCGGGGCTCGAGCTCGACCTCGAGCTCGGGCGCTTCTGGAGAGGAACTGGGGGTGGAGGGGGATGTTTTGGTGGTGCAGAGGGCGAGTGGTGAGGAGAGTAGGGCTCGGGGAGGCCATTAAATAGGCGAACGGCGGGGTGCCATGGACTCGTGCGCCAGTGGGCTCCTGCTCGTCGCTGCAGGGCTCGGGGGAAGAGGGCGTGGTGTCTGGGGTGTTCCTGGACGTCGACTACGTCGGGAGGGATAGAGAGAGGGAGTGGGGAGAGGTCAGAGATGCACGCATGTGAGCCGCACCATTGGCGCGCTCGGGCGGCCTCTGTTTGCTAGCGCGGAGGCGCGGGGATGAGGAGAGAGGAGGGGGCCAACCGCGTAGCGTGTTGCGGACGCCGAGGCGCATCGGCAGGCGCGCGAGGGAGGCCAGAGGTGGCCGAAGGCGGTTGGAATGGGGCGGCTACAGTGCGGGAGCGCAATGTAGCGCGCTCCAGAGCGCCCAAAAGGCCGGCATGGCATTTTCTATGCCTTGTGGGTGCGGCCACCCGTGTCTAGTAGCTCAAGGGTGGAGTAAAGAAGGAGGGGGAGGCATTGGATGCTTTGGATGGCCTCTAGGGTGAGGAGAGAGGTGAGGAAGAGGGAGAAAGGGGCTGTCCAGAGAGATAAAGTGGGGTTTTACCCATCCAATAATTGAGCTGTGGACTTGCCATTGTTACTGGAGGTGAAAGGGGTCTAGGAGGAGCTGTGGTAAAAAGTGGAGGTCATGGAGATTAGTGGAAGTGGTCAAAAATGGAGTTTTGGTAAAGTGGCAGAAGGTGTTTGATGCTTGTTTGGTTAAGCAAATGAACTCCAAATGCCATGAGACTCCACAGGGTGAAATGACACATATAATTAGGGCCCTCCACCAATTTGGAGCTTATTTTGGAAAAGTTGCCAATGCAATCTTTGTAAACCCTAGAAATGAGCAGAAATAGACTTGTGTAGATCTAGCTGAGCAAATCACTTCTCCTTGATGCACCACTTGCTGTAGTGGCCTCATTTTGTCATGTGAACATGCTCACCAAAGTTGGGGTCAAGGAGAGAAAGTTGGTAGTACAAAGTTGATCAAATATGATTCTGGTCACAGAGGGTTTTGGGTCATTTTGGTTAACCAAAATGACCTTAATTGACATAAGGCTTTGCAAGGTGATCACAATATGCATTTGTGACTTGCTGGATTTTTGTTGGATTTTTGTGAAAGTATTTCCTGTAGAAATATTTCAAATCCTTGAAATGGGCAGAAATGGTTTTGGGAGGTTTTGTCCAATATTTTGAACATGACCATGTGTTGAAACTCTTATATATGGAAAATATATGTCCACTGAGTTTCCCTGATTTTTGTAAAATATTTTTGAAATAATAAAAATAAATTTCCCTATTAGAGACCATTTCTGGCCTTAAGAAAAAGCTTTTAAATAAAATAGAAAAATAACTTTTAAAATTATATTTTTGTGGTTTATGGGAGTCCTACATCCACTAGGATTCAAATATACTTTTTGAAATATTTTTCATACCCCAAATCAAGTACTTGCAGTGCAATCCTCAATTTAGGGGTTTTTGGAAAACTAATATTTGAAAATACTTTTTGGCCAAATTATTTTTGTAAGAAAATACTATATTGCTCTATACACATGGCATGATCATTGGGCAGAAGCTTGGGGCAAGGAGATGAAGTACAGAAGGTGGAGTAGTTGACTTTAAAGAGCACTTGAAAAACCACACAGAGAAATCCAACTCCAAAAATTAAAAGCCAAATAATGCAAAAGTTTTTGGTGGTCCAAATTTTCATGCTTTAATAATGCAAATGAAATGTTACAAAATGCAGGGTGTGACACACCTACCCCCCTTACAAGAATCTCGTCCCCGAGATTCCTAAACTAGGCTTTAAAGAGATACGAAAACTCGGATCTAAGGTAGTCTTCACGCTCCCAAGTTGCTTCTGCTTTAGTGTGGTTGCTCCACTGGACCTTGAAATACTTGATGGTGCAGCTTTGAGTGTGTCGCTCAGCCCCATCCAAAATGCAGATGGGCCTCTCACGGTAAGTCAAATCAGGATGAAGGTCAATGGCTTGGTGATTGACGTCCTTGTAAAGATCAGGCTTGTCTGGAACTTGGAGGCACTTCCGGAGTTGTGACACGTGGAACATGTTGTGCACATCGGATAGTTCAGGTGGCAGTTCCAACTGGTAAGCCACTTCTCCTCGTCGTTCAGTGATCTTGAAGGGGCCGATGTATCTTGGTGCGAGCTTCCCATTAACATGGAAACTCTTGGTTCCCTTGAGAGGTGTGACCCGGAGATAGACATGGTCTCCAACTCGGATGTTTACGTCTCTACGACGTGAGTCAGTGTAACTCTTCTGCCTTGACTTGGCAGTCTTCAAACGCTCTCTGACAAGCTGGACTTGCTCTTCTGCTTCTCGGAGGATATCGGGCCCAAATACTAGTCCTTCTCCGGTTTCTGACCAATTGAGGGGTGTGCGGCACTTCCGTCCGTATAACACCTCAAATGGTGCCATCTGAAGGCTTGAGTGGTAACTGTTGTTGTAAGAGAACTCCGTGAAAGGGAGGCAATCTTCCCACTTAGCTCCATATGATAAGACACAGGCTCGGAGCATGTCTTCGAGTATCTGATTCACTCGTTCTGTCTGACCTCCGGTCTGTGGTGGAAAGCAGTGCTGAAGGACAACTTGGTCCCCATGGCTTCTTGGAACTTCTTCCAGAACCTTGAGGTAAACTGGGTTCCTCGATCTGACACAATCTCCCTGGGAACACCATGAAGGCTTACGATCCTGTTGATGTATAGAGTTGCTAGCCGGTTGCCATCATAGGTAGTCTTAACAGGAATGAAATGGGCTACTTTGGTCAAATGATCGACTATGACCCAAATGGAGTCATGTCCCTTATTTGACCTAGGTAGTCCAGTGATGAAATCCATTCCGACTTTATCCCATTTCCACTCGGGAACCTTGAGTGGTTGGAGCAATCCAGCAGGTCGCTGATATTCAGCCTTGACTCTTTGGCATACAGCACACTTTGCAACATAGGTGGCAATCTCCATTTTCATCCCGTGCCACCAAAATCTTTTCTTCAGGTCTTGATACATCTTGGTTCCTCCAGGATGAATGGAATACGGGGTGTCATGAGCTTCTTGCAAGATCAGATTCTTGAGCTCAACCTTGTTGGGCACGCAAATGCGATTCCCAAACCACACAATTCCTTTCTCATCCTCTGAGAATCCTGGGGCCTTGCCTGCCTTGATCTTCCTCTTGATGCCTTCAACACTTTCGTGTCCCTTCTGAGCTTCCTTAATATCATCCATCAAGGTAGGCCTAACTTCGAGGTTGGCCAAGAATCCTGGTGCAACCAGTTCCAACCCGAAGCTTTCAAGTTCTTCATGCAAGGCGGGTAGCTTGTCCTTAAGCATAGCATTCAAGGAACAAGCCTTCCTACTTAATGCATCTGCTACCACATTAGCCTTCCCAGGGTGGTAGTGAACACTGAGGTCATAATCCTTGATCAACTCTAGCCATCTTCTTTGCCTCATGTTCAATTCCTTTTGAGTGAAAATATACTTCAGACTTTTGTGATCCGTGTATATCTCACACCACTTCCCTAGGAGGTAATGTCGCCATGTCTTCAGGGCATGAACCACTGCTGCTAACTCAAGATCATGAGTAGCATAGTTCTCTTCACGAGGCCGTAGTTGCCTTGAAAGGTAAGCTACGACTCTGCCTTCTTGATGCATCACAATATATCACAACCTCCTTGTGTATATCTGGTGTGGCCAGAACTGGGGCGGTGGTCAGTCTCTTCTTCAGCTCCTGGAAGCTCTCTTCGCACTTTGGCGTCCATTCAAACTTCTTGTCCTTCTTCAAGAGCTGAGTCATGGGTCGGGCAATGCTTGAGAATCCTTCAACGAACTTGCGGTAATATCCTGCGAGTCCGAGGAAGCTTCTGACTTCCTTCACATTGCTTGGGGATTGCCATTCAGTCACGGCTTCAATCTTAGCGGGATCGACCGACAATCCTTCTTCGGTCAAAACATGACCCAAGAATCCAACTTCATGCAGCCAAAATTCGCACTTGCTGAACTTGGCATATAGTTGGTGCTCTCGAAGCTTGTCTAGGACCATCCTCAAGTGTTGCTCGTGCTTTCTTCCATCTTCGAGAAGACAAGAATGTCATCAATGAAGACAACGACAAACTTGTCCAAATATTCCATGAAGACCTTATTCATGAGATACATGAAGTAAGCTGGGGCATTAGTCAATCCAAAGGACATGACCGTGCACTCATACAGGCCATATCTGCTTACAAATGCCGTCTTCGGAATATCTTGGGGTCTGATTTTCAGCTGGTAGTACCCAGATCTGAGGTCGATCTTGGAGAACACCTTGGCCCCCATTGAGTTGATCAAACAGATCTTCAATCTTGGGAAGTGGATACTTGTTCTTGATTTTAACTTCATTGAGGGAGCGGTAGTCAATGCATAAGCGGATGGTACCGTCCTTCTTTGCCACAAACAGAACAGGTGATCCCCAAGGGGAGGCACTAGGGCGGATAAATCCCTTCCTCAACTGCTCTTCCAGTTGCTTCTTCAACTCCGCTAACTCCTCTGATCCCATTCTATAAGGATTCTTATAGATGGGTCCCACTCCTGGTATGAGCTCGATGATGAACTCGATGTCTCGGTCAGGAGGCATTCCCGGTAGCTCATCAGGAAAGACATCGGGGTATTCGCATATTACTGGCACTTGCTCCAATCCAACTTTAGTCAGACAGTTGACTTGGTTGGCTTGAGCAGGGGAGGGGTTGGAGGCAAATTTAACTTTGACTCCTTGCTCATTGGTCATAGTGAGAGTCCGGTTGGCCCAATCTATCAAGCCTTGGTGCTTGATGAGCCAATTCATTCCTAAGATCACATCCAAGCCTTGTGATCCTCAGATGATAAGGTCTGCTAGGAAGTCTACCCCGTCAATGATAATCCCGACTCCTCTACACCCTATCTTGGCTCTCATTTCTGCTCCGGGGGTTTGTACCACCACAGGGTTATTCAGGAGTGTAGGGGTCATGCCACTTTTTAATGCAAACTTTTGGGTGACAAATGAATGCGTGGCTCCAGAATCAAACAAGACAGTTGCAGGTGCTGAATTGACAAGGAACGTACCCAGCAGGACGTCCGGGTCTTCCTGGGCTTCTTCTGCAGTGACATGATTCACACGACCCTTGCCGTTGTTGGGCAGGTTGCGGGGAGCTTGGTTCCTTGGTGGCATTCCATGGCCTTGCCCTGGGTTCTGCGCATTGGGGCGCGGGGCGTCGGGCTTCTTGTTAGGGCAATACTTGGAGTAGTGTCCTGGCTGACCACACCCAAAGCAAGTGACTTGTTTGGGGTTGCTGCTCTTGCTGGCATTGTTATTGGGGTTGTTGTAAGCTGGCCTGGGGTTGGCATACTGCTGAGGTGGATAGTTGCTGCGGGGTGCAGGAGCTCTTGGCTGCTGATAGGTTGGCTTGACCGGGGCTGGCTGCCACGGGCGAGGCTTCTGGTTGCTGGAGCTACCCTTGCTTATCATCTTGCGCTTACGGGTATCATCCAAAGCACGTCGCTTGTCCTCAAGCATGAGTGCCTTGTTCACCAGATCAGGAAAGGTTGGGCAGTCACACACAACAAGCGAGTACTGCAGAGTCTGGTTAAGGCCTTCCATGAAGCGCTCCTTTTTGGCAGCATCAGTGCTGACATCCTCAGGGGCATACCTTGAGAGAACACTGAACTTCTGCATGTACTCCTTGACAGTACTACTGCCTTGCTTCAGGGCTCGGAACTCATGCTTCTTGATGGCCATGATTCCAGAAGGAATGTGGGCCTTGCGGAATTCTGCCTTGAAGTTATCCCAAGTGATGTTTTGCTCAGCATGCATGGCCTTGAATCCATCCCACCAAGCTCTGGCAGTTCCCCCGAGACAGTGGGCAACATATGCCACCCTCTCACGGTCTTCAGTGCAGCCGACTAGTTCCAACAAGTCCTCAATAGTGCGGACCCAGTCGTCTGCATCCAGGGGTTCAGCAGTCTCGATGAAGGTGGGTGGTGCATGCTTCTTGAACTCCACCAACGTGGAACGTCCATTGCCGTGTCCCGCCGGCTGGCGATTGACAGCTTGAGCAATCACCTGGAGGGCTGCAGTGTTGGCTTGGCGTTCCTCTCGGAAGGCTTGGAGAAGCTGAGCCATGTCCATGCTTGGAGGAGGTGGTGGGGGTGGAGTCTGTCCTTGGGCTTGGTCCTGGCTGACTCCTGCTTCAGCAGAACCTCCGGCTTCTTGCTGCTGGGTAGAGGTACCAGTACGTGTTACAACAGGCATCCTGTTGGAGTGGTCAAGGTCTCATGATTGGGGAAAGATGGGGAAAGCAATATAGATGGTACGCCTAGTAAGGGGGTTGGTATGACACTAATTGTTTTCATGCAAGGGCCAAAAGGGACAAACACATTCATTAAAGTCCAAATGGGTGATGTAGTCGCTTACAAGTTCCCGGGGGAAAGCACGACGTCCATCAAACACATCAAAAGCAAACACAACACTACATGGTTTCATATGAACCATTACAAGGACTCGACTTCGCATAGGGGTACACGGCCTATCCTACCGTAGGGGTTACTAACAGGCATATCCAAGTTGCGAATGACGCCTAAGTGGTGGAATGCTCGGTCATGTAGTCTGGCTCTTCTAGGTCTTCCTCCTCATCATCAGTAGCGTGGCTTTCTTCATTGCTTGAAGGGGTGGTGGAGTGGAGGAGCTCAACACGGCGTTGCTTTGCTGGTGGGGTGAAGAGCTTGCGGGAATCCCTTGCGCTCATGCGGTGTTGCTGTGGTGGTTCTACATCCTTTGGGGGTCTGCCACCTCTGTATGCGATTGCGGGCTGTCCAGGGGGAGCACCTTCCTTCTTGATCCTATCCGTCTTCACTTGAGCTTGGAGAAGAAGTGCCTTTCAGAGCTCCATTGATTCCGAGGCCAAGTGTTGTGCCAAATTATCGGCACAAAGGCTGAAGTAGGTCTGGAATCGGAGTGGAAGTCCTTCTTCTAATGGTGGAGCTGGTGCACTGCTCTCATCCTCACCTTCCTTCCGATAAGGCAAGAAGCGGGTTGCCAACTCGTCTGCCATCTCTGGAACGAGGTCACGGAGGCGGGTGAGTGCCTTGAGGGTTGCCATCTCGACGACAAGAACTAGTGTTGCCATTTGGGGTCCCTCGAAGAACTAGCTTGTTGGAGAGTCATTAGCCTTCACAATCACTTCCACATGATACTCTGTCTCGGTGTCTGTGGGTGTCAAAACCGGCGGATCTCGGGTAGGGGGTCCTGAACTGTGCGTCTAGGCGGATGGTAACAGGAGACGAGGGACATGATGTTTTTACCCAGGTTCGGGCCCTCTTGACGGAGGTAAAACCCTACGTCCTGCTTGATTAATATTGATGAGATGGGTAGTACAAGAGTGGATCTACCACGAGATCAAGGAGGCTAAACCCTAAAGCTAGCCTATGGTATGATTGTTGTAATGTATGTTGTGTCCTACGGACTAAAGCCCTCCGGTTTATATAGGGGCTAGGGTTACACAGAGTCGGTTACAATGGTAGGAGATCTACATATCCGTATCGCCAAGCTTGCCTTCCACGCCAAGGAAAGTCCCATCCGGACACGGGACGGAGTCTTCAGTCTTGTATCTTCGTAGTCTTGGAGTCCGGCGGATGATGATAGTCCGGCTATCCGGACACCCCTAGTCCAGGACTCCCTCAGTAGCCCCTGAACCAGGCTTCAATGACGATAAGTCCGGCGCGCATAATGTTCGGCATTGCAAGGCGGGTTCCTCCCTTGAATAATCCAGAGAAGATCATGAACACCAGGATAGTGTCCGGCTCTGCAAAATAAATTCCACATTCCACCGTAGAGAGAATAAAATGTACACCAGTCCAATCTGCTGACGTATTATATGGCGTGGCATCACACCGCTACCAAGCCTCTCTTTGAGTCGTTTTTTACTATACCACCTCAGCACGTTTAGCGAAGCGGTTTCCTTGGCACGTCTTGTCGAAGCAGAGATCGTGTTCCCCTTATTCCGGGGTTCTCATCAATACGGACGTGGGTAACCCAACCGCGCCATTGATGGTGGCGCTTGGGAGATAAGCGAGTTTTACCAGGCCGGTGGGGGACGCATAGTTTTCGTCCGCCTATATATAAGGGATAAGGATTTACCTTCTCACCTACGCCTTCTTCCTCCTTTGCTTATCCATCTCCTGCGCACTCAAGCTCCAACGCCCTAGCTCGCGCATCTCGCCTCGACCTTCTCTGAATATGTCCGAAGCGGGAGGCAAATGGTTGGCCTCCACCGTTAAGGAGGAGCACATCACCAAGCTGCGCAGCGCCGGATACCTCTCCGGCGATATCGCGCATCGGCTGCCCGACGAGGGGCAGCTCATCCCTACCCCTGCGCCCCATGAGAGGGTCGTCTTCCTTCCCCACATCCTCTGCGGACTGGGCTTTCCACTCCACCCATTCGTCCGGGGGCTCATGTTTTACTACGGCCTGGATTTCCACGATCTGGTGCCGAACTTCATCCTCAACATCTCGGCGTTTACCGTCGTGTGCGAGGCCTTCCTCTGCATCCGGCCCCACTTCGGCCTGTGGCTCAAGACCTTCAACGTCAAGCCGAAGGTTGTGAAGGGCACGCAAGCGGAATGCGGAGGCGCCATGTTGAGTAAGTTTCCCAATGTCCTTTGGCTCGAAGGGGCCTTCGTGGACTCCTTCAAAGGGTGGCAATCGGGGTGGTTCTACATCACCGAGCCGCGCGAGCCCACATGGGCGGCGGCCCCCGAGTTTAGATCTGGCATCCCCACGCAGCTCATGTCCTGGAAAGAGAAGGGCTTGCTGTGGGGCAATCCGAAGGAGCTGACGGGACTCCCAGCCTGCATCCAGAAGCTGGTGAACAATAAGCTCAGCCTCGTCGATGTGGTCCAAGTCATGCTCATCCGCCGGATCCTCCCATGCCAAGAACGGGCATTTAATCTGTGGGAGTTCAATCCGAAACTGCACCAGGCACTAAGCGGGCTCTTCGATACGACATACGAAGGCGCCTGGAGGGTGCTGTTTAAGGGCGCCGAAGCCCCCGCATCCGCGACAGAAGATCGCTGATTTTGCTCGCAGCATCCGGCTGACGAGGTAATTGATTCAACCCCTTTACGGGACACTTGTGGTAATCAAATTGATTCTAAGAGGGCTCCAATTTCTCTCTTTTCCTTTGACAGGAATGGATGAAGAAGGCCGAGCAGCTCATCAGCCCGGCTCCCCTGCCAGAAGACCCAGCGAACGCCCATCTAGCAGGGCTGCTGGTTCCAGCACCGCACGTGGTGCCGGAGAAGAAGGCCAAGAAGGTGGCCGCGGGGATTCGAAAGAGTTCCCGTAATTAGGCGTCCGACAACGAGGTGGACTCCTCCCCCGAAGACAAGGAGGAGGAAGAGGACTCTCTCCCGGAGGAGGGAGAGAAGAAGAGGAAGGCTTCCCTAATAGGGGAGGCCGAAGGGTCCAAGAGGGGGATAACTATTCCCCCGGACAGTTTCGCCAACACCATCATTGGCGAGGAGGAGTGGCCTTTAAGGGCCAAGCGTCCGGCAAGATCGTAAGTATCCGGATCCTTGATATGAAATTTCTTTTGTGTCGCGTAGTGTCCTTCTAATGCCGCATTCTGTCCGTAGTCCGGCCGATGATGATCTTCCCGCTTCATCGAGCGGGTCGTTGGCCCCGTCGGATGTGGATTCACTTCCGACTGCCTCTACCCCCCGCGCCGGCGAGGATGCCGAGGTGGGATCCCAGAGAGGGACCCATCAGGAGGAGGCTCCGAAGGCGCCGTCAGGCTGCCTCCCGGACTTTGTGCCGGACTCTACATCGGAACCCGCAGTGGTTCCAGAGTCCGGCGGGCGGCCCCTTCAAAAGAAGGGCAAGACCGTGACACCGGCGACCTCCGTCCAACCAGAGGCGCCGGATAACTTGTTGGAAGCGCTTAAAGGTGCTTACATCGAGGAAGAACACCGCACTATCATGAGTGCGGTGATTCAAAAGGTTCAGCTTGCCAAGAGCGGGCTGACTGAAGCCTGCAACAGCCTTCTAACAGGCTTTGAGGTTAGAAGTTAAAATTATGTAATGTAATACCGCATAGACAGTAGCCCCTGATGCTTCGTTCGGTGTTCGGAAAGAAAAGCCGGACTGAGGATCTAACAAGATATACGCAGGGTTGCTTAAAATATGTCAATATGGGTTTGTAGGCTGCGCTGCTAACTTCTGCCGCACTAACGGTGGAGGTCGACGTGTTGAAGCAGGATCTCGAGCGGTCCGAGCAAGAGCTCGGCCATGCCAAGAAGCAGCTCGAGCTTAAAGAAGGTGAGTAACACCACTTTGAATAGTTACCTTACAGAAAAGGATTTTGGTTGCAATAAAATTAACAAGGATAATATGGGTATTGCAGGGGCCACGAACGAGGTGGCAGCCCTGAAGGAGGTTGTGTCTGCGGCCGAACGCAGTGCGGCCGCGGAACGGGCAGAGCGAGGAAAGCAGGAGGCACGGGTGGCGGAAGTTCGGCGAGAGCTCCAGGCTCTCATGGAGAAGCATGAGAGTTTGGAGCGTGACTCCAAGCCTCAAGAGTCCGATCTTGCCTCGGCTCTCGAAAGTGCCAAGTCCGCCATGGCCGAGGCCCGTAAGGCCCTTCAGGAGGTTGAAGATGTAAAGAAGATAGCGGCGGGTAAGGCATTTTTCATGCAAAGCAGGCATGTTAATGTAAACTACCTGACACTTACCCGCATTCGGAGCTCTCCAGGGGCGTTTGCAGATCTGCCGCGTAGTGCGTCCGATGCCGCCGCATTCTATCGTGGCGAGGAGCGGAGCTCGACGGAGAAGGTCTTCTGGTCTCAGTACGCTGAGGCCGGCCATCCGGTGCCCCCAAGCGACCAGCTGAAGCAGCTGGTCGAACTCCACAAGGTAGCTGAAGAGGCCATGAAGGGCCTTATAGTCCGGCTGTGGCCTAGAGAGGCCATGCGTGGCAGCTACTTCGGCCTCGTGCGGCGGCTGGTGGATGCGTGCCCCTGGGTGGAGGTCATCAAGCGCTCCGCCTGTATTGAAGGTGCTCGTCGGGCCCTTGCCCGCACAAAGGTGCATTGAGGCAGGTTGGATGCGGAGAAGCTTCTCACGGACCCATCGCCACCGGGCAAGGAGTATCGCACGCTCGAAATGTATTATAAAACTGTCCTGAAGGGAGCCCGCGATATTGCGGATGAGTGCCCCAGAAATGTAATCTTTGAGTAAACTTGCTATGTATTATCCTGTGCGCTGAAATTTTGTTCATGTGCGCCTTAAGCAACGCTTGTTTAATTTTAAATATTACCTTCTGTGCGGCCATTTATAAAATCTGAGAGATGGCAAGTCGTTGGCTTCAGCCCCCAAGCCACGAGTGCTGGGGTGTTTGGGATAAACTTGAGCACTCTTGTTCCCATTTTTGGGTCCATCTAGGGAGGCGCTCAACACAACGAACAAGGCAACCGGACTTATAATGCTTGAACACTCTCACTTAGCCATAGAATTCTATAATTTTAAATTTCGGCGAAGCCCCTGGTATTCGGAAGACCTAATCCGGGGCGCTATCCACACCTTCGTCGGACATTGTTCGGAACTTAGCTCGAAGCGGCGTGAGTCTTTAAGGACCCGAAAAGACCTCTCGAACAACGACCAGTCTCTCGCCTTATCATGCCGGTCAGTTTTAGCTTTCTCCACTGAGGCGCTCACCCGGCTCAACCGGGGCGCAATCGCAGTGGTTCTACCAGTGCCACCTTAGCCGACAGAACGGAACGTAAGGCACCAAAATGTGGGAGCCGGGCAAACCCAACTATTGACCCAAGACATGATTCGGAGCCGATTCATATAATGCTATAAGTTCGGGGTGCCGCACTTATGAAAGTGTTCGGACTTATCACACCATAATTTGGGGAACTTAAGCCCCTGGTGTATTAGGCCGTACCAAAATGTACGGATGCAAGATGTCATGTAATGGACATATATATAAAAAAAGTAATGCAATTGCCGTCGAAGAAGTGCTGCATTATTTATTAAAGAAAGTCTGCTATGAGTGCGGACTGATACAAATAGTGCGGTAAGCAAGGGATTTGGACTAATTAAACATGTAATCCAATTTAATGCTCGTAATTGAGACCACCTGAGTGTTCATCGCAGCGTTCTTTCTTCCCTGGTTGTTGCATCATGAGTTCGGCAGGTTCACCGCCGGACAGGGCCTCTGGCTAACGGAGTCCTGTGTACACAAAGAAGGAAAATAGTAATAAAAAAAAGGGGGAGCACACTTGCGAGCCACTGGTGTGGTCGAGCCGCACTCTAGGTCCATTGCAATCGTGCCCCTTCCCCTGCGCGCGTGGTATCTCCAAGGCGTAATGATGTACGCGGAGGGTTGTTCTTGCAATCATGCGCTGGCGGGGGTTGGGGCCGCATCGCTACGCATGCTATGATCACGCCAGGTGGTTTTGGTTGGTATTGCTTCGGGCGCGTTTTGCTATATCCGGCCGTTTAACGGCCGGACTCGAGAATTGCCTTAAAAGGCTACCCTGTGCTTCTCCCGCGAGAGCCGCTGTATGTTCCTCCGTTCGGAGGGAGCGTTCCGTATTCCCGTTGACCGTGATGACTCCATGAGGGCCTGGCATCTTGAGCTTGAGGTATGCATAATGCGGCACCGCGTTGAATTTTGCAAACGCGGTTCGTCCGAGCAGAGCGTGATAGCCGCTGCGAAACGGGACTATGTCGAAGATTAACTCCTCGCTCCGGAAATTATCCGGGGATCCGAAGACCACTTCCAGTGTGACTGAGCCTGTGCAATTGGCTTCCACACCTGGTATGACACCTTTAAAGGTTGTCTTTGTAGGTTTAATCCTTGAGGGGTCTATGCCCATCTTGCGCACTGTATCCTGATAAAGCAGGTTCAGGCTACTACCGCCGTCCATCAGGACTCTCGTGAGGTGAAATCCATCGACAATTGGGTCTAAAACCAATGTGGCGAATCCGCCATGGCGTATGCTGGTCGGATGGTCTCTTTGATCGAAAGTGATCGGACAAGAGGACCATGGATTGAACGTCGGGGCGACTGGCTCCGTCGCATAGACGTCCCTTAGTGCGCGCTTCCTCTCCCTCTTGGGTATATGGGTTGCGTAAATCATGTTCACCGTCCGCACTTGTGGGGGGAAACCTTTCTATCCTCTATTGTTCGGCGGTTGGGTCTCTTCCTCGTCGTCGCTGTTTAGCCCCTTGTCATTGTTTTCGGCAATTAACTTACCTGCCTGCTTGAACACCTAGCAATCTCTGTTAGTCTGATTAGCTGGCTTTTCAGGGGTGCCATGTATCTGGCATAAGCGGTCCAGTATTCGGTCCAAATTGGACGGACCCGGAGTGGTTCTTTTGAATGGCTTCTTCCGTTAACCGGGTTTAGAGCCTTGGAATCCGGCGTTGACTGCCGTATCCTCCTTATCGTCGCCGTTAATGCGGCGTTTGTTTTTGTTTCGACGTGACCTGCCGTTGTTGTCCTTAGTATCCGGACTGCCAGAATTTTTACGGAGATTGTTGCTGCGAGCTAGCCAGCTATCCTCTGCCGCGCAGAAGCGGGTCATTAATGATGTGAGGGCTGCCATGGATTTCGGCTTTTCCTATCCCAGGTGCCGGGCTAGCCATTCGTCGTGGATGTTATGTTTGAAGGCTGCAAGGGCCTCTGCATCCGGACAGTCTATGATTTGGTTTTTCATTGTCAAGAACCGTGTCCAGAATTGTCTGGCAGATTCGTCTGGCTGCTGAATGATGTGGCTTAGGTCATCAGCGTCTGGTGGTCGCACATATGTGCCCTGGAAGTTGTCGAGAAATGCGGCTTCCAAGTCTTCCCAACACCCTATTGACTCTGCGGGCAAGTTGTTGAGCCAATGCCGAGCTGGTCCTTTAAGCTTGAGTGGGAGATACTTGATGGCATGGAGATCGTCACCGCGGGCCATATGGATGTGGAGAAGATAATCTTCGATCCAAACCGCGGGGTCTGTTGTGCCATCGTAGGATTCAATGTTTACGGGTTTGAACCCTTCAGGGATTTGATGATCCATTACTTCGTCAGTGAAGCATAGCGGGTGTGCGGCGCCTCTGTATTGAGTAATATCGCGACGCAGCTCGAGAGAGCGTTTTCTGCTATGTTCGGCCCGGCCGGGGTTATTGTATCCGGCTCGACGGTATTCGTCATGGGTCGTGGGGCGCCCACGTGATCCGTAGATGGATCTGGATTGCCTTGCTTTGTCCTCCAATATATCTCGCAAGTCCGGCACGTTCCCTCTTGGCTTCATACTTTTGGAGCGATGCCGGGGTACGGTCTTGGCTGGGGGCCTGGATGCCTCTCTGTCACGACCACGGGGTGGTCGGTCAGCCGTATCGTGCGCTAGTGATGGAGGTATGTATGCTTCCTCCTCTAATCGGGGGAGCAGCTTGCGTCTTGGGTAGCTTTTGGAGGGGCATTCGAGTTTATACTCTTCGGCCGCGAGGATCTCGGTCCATCGATCGGCCAGCAGGTCCTGATCAGCTTGAAGCTGCTGCTGCTTTTTCTTTAGGCTATTTGCTGTGGCGATAAGCCTGCGCTTGAAACGCTCTTGTTCGACGGGATCCTCGGGCTTGACGAATTCGTCATCGTTGAGGCTTGCTTCGTCTTTGGAGGGAGGCATATAGTTATAGTCCTCAACCTCTTCGTCTGCCGCCCTCTCGTGAGGGCTTGCTTCTGCATCCTCCTGCGCTGAGTCTTGCTGGAGGGGATTGTCTTCGGCACTCTCTGGGTATTATTATCTCCTGTGCCGGAATCTCCATTCTTGCTGTGGCGGGAATTAGAGCAGTGCCGCTGACGCTGGCGTTTGGGCTGCTTCTTTAAAGAATCTGCCTCCACTGCTTCTTCGCCGTCCCCGTCTTTTGGGGTGTCCACCATGTATATGTTGTATGACGAGGTGGTCTTCCAGTCCCTGTAGGTGCTGGTTCCTGTTCGTCTCCGGCATCGTCGTCCATAGCGTCGATGTCATCAGAGTCGTAGTCTAGCATGTCGGTTAGATCATCGACAGTGGCTACAAAGTGGGTGGTGGGCGGGTTCTGAATTTCTTCGTCGTCCGTATCCCAACCGTCCTGGCCATAGTCTGGCCAGGACTCTCCCGATAACGAGAGATGCTTTAGCGAATTTAGGATGTCGCCAAAGGGCGAGTGTTGGAAGATGTCCGCGGCGGTGAATTCCATAACCGGCGCCCAATCCGAATCGATTGGTAGGGGCGTGGGAGGTTCGGAGTCCGGCAGGGAGTCCGGCACCTCGGAATCACGAGGTTCGGAGTCCGGCAGGGAGTCCGGCACCTCGGAGTCCGGCAGGGAGTTCGGCTCCATCGCCAGGGAAGTTGAAGCCCCCGAGGTGGTGCCCATCCACCGATCCTCGATCTGGGCGATCGGCTCCGGATTAAAGACTGAAGCGGATTCGTGTGCGGCCACTAAGGCACTGTTCGGCGGCAGAGCTAGATCATGCCCATCGTAACAGTGCGGCGCGCTTGGCTGTGGCTCGAGTCCGTCGAAGATCAAGTCTCCGCGGATGTCGGACGTGAAGTTTAGACTTCCGAATCTGACCTGACGGCCAGGGGCGTAGCTTTCGATCTGCTCCAGATGGCCAAGCGAATTAGCCCGCAGTGCGAAGCCTCCAAATACGAAGATCTGTCCGGGGAGAAAAGTCTCACCCTGTACAGCGTTGTTGGTTGAAGATGCCATCGAGCCTATCGGTGACGACGGAGAGGAACTCTCAATGAAAGCACCAATGTCGGTGTCAAAACCGGCGGATCTCGGGTAGGGGGTCCCGAACTGTGCGTCTAGGAGGATGGTAACAGGAGACGAGGGACACGATGTTTTTACCCAGGTTCGGGCCCTCTTGATGGAGGTAAAACCCTACGTCCTGCTTGATTAATATTGATGATATGGGTAGTACAAGAGTGGATCTACCACGAGATCAAGGAGGCTAAACCCTAAAGCTACCCTATGGTATGATTGTTGTAATGTATGTTGTGTCCTACGGACTAAAGCCCTCCGGTTTATATAGACACCGGAGGGGGCTAGGGTTACACAGAGTCGGTTAAAATGGTAGGAGATCTACATATCCGTATCGCCAAGCTTGCCTTCCACGCCAAGGAAAGTCCCATCCGGACACGGGACGGAGTCTTCAATCTTGTATCTTCGTAGTCTTGGAGTCCGGCGGACGATGATAGTCCGGCTGTCCGGACACCCCCTAGTCCAGGACTCCCTCAGTGTCATTGATCCAATGCTCATGGTAGGTGAAAATGGGGGCTCGGTGGTACTGGCACTTCTTGAGGCTATCCTCAAGAAGCACGGGAAATCCGATGGTCAGGAAGTCTTCGGGTACAGCAGCCATCTACAAAGGATGAATGGGCGAGGTCAATAAGGGGAATATATCTTTGGGTTGGGTATGCTTCAGAAAAGAAGAGAAGTTTAGATGGTTTCAAGCTAACTAACGTCCATGCTAACTAAGGCTTCCTACAGTCAGGATGGCTCTGATACCAGCTCTGTGGGGACCCCGACTCATAAGTCACGATCACCGAATGCACGTGTATAGTGATCCCAGAGATCAATGCTCACTGAACACACAGAAGCTGAATAACAAGAGTATTACATCCATACATACCGTCTTACACAAATTATGACCATTATGGTCAAGTCTTACATTGATAAAGCCTTAACGGTTGAACATCAAATGAAACACAAGCAGCAGAAATCTTCGTCGATAAGTAGAACCCATGCCATCTGCCTTAACCCTACAGGCATTCTGACTGGGAAACGTTCTAGTTCGCATGTTCGTCTCCAAAGAACTCTTCTTCGAACTCCGGTTCTTCCATGCCTGGTCAATTAAATAACCAGTGGCAAGCCAATGAGTACTTTGAATGTACTCGCAAGCAACCCATGTTTTGGTTCAAGATACAGCAATGCATGATATAGGTAAATTTTTGCAGAAAGCTAGTTTTGAGTGCAATGACATGTTCAACAACTTGTAAGACATGCATCAAGAGAATCCAAGTAACCATGAGGAAAGTTACATATATCAACATAAATAGAGTGGGCACCAACCCATCTCAATCACGCCAAGTCCTTTGACTTGACTCAAGTAGTTTCCAAGCACACACACTAGTTTGTAAACTCTGGACATAGTTTAAGCAGCACCGCCCAACTGTCCTTGACCATGGACACGGCTATTCGAATAGTTTTACACTCTGCAGAGGTTACACACTATACCCACAAGATTCGGGGAACTTCCATGTCATCCACGACCCGCGATACCTCAAGTACCCGGGGTAAGCACCCGATCACTATCTTTGCCTAGACGACACTAACATGGAGTCCACTCGTTGTTCCGTATCCTCACGATGTACATCATATGAGACTCACTTGAGATCGTAACATCCGAGAGGGGACACAATGGTGTATTCGGTGCCCTGTAAAAACAGTCATGGCCGCCCTATCTGGCACGACCCCCTCCCGGGAGAGCGCACCAACGACTCTCCCGTTACTAGTAATGCGGGCTCCAAGCTAGTATCGGTCTAGGTAATCAATAATGACCTTTCCCATATAAGGGTAGAGTGGTTGCGCATGTAAGGTTGGGACAGTCGACAAATCTTAAATCTAATCCGTTTTCGAAAACAACACACCCTTTCCTCGGTACACCACTTCGTCATCAAGTGGTTATCCATCTCATCATCTCCCTCGGGCATAAGTGGCACCCAACGGGGTTTTCGAAAAGTCCTTTGAAAATACTTTGCCTCCTTCTTCATGCATATACCTGTCCCTTTTTGCGTAGCATCTACTTTAGCATCCTATCTACTCCCACCGGCATAACCCTCATAAGAAGGTAGGGTCATGCACAATGCAAGTATCAACGAGGAATTAACGGTGGCAAACCATCAACGTGGGTACCACCTCATCATGATTCCATTGCAACAACAATATGGTGCTATATGACATGCATAAAAAAAGGTTTCATAGACATGGTCAAAGGGCTGCTTGCCTGGCTCAACAAAGTCTTCTGGGTCTTCAAAGTCTTCTGGTCCAACTCCTTCGTCAGCAACGCAATCTATCGTCGCAAAATAATAACGAGAAAAATAAGGCAATAATAAAACAGAAAAACCAAAGTGCTCAAAAAAATGTCAACTCATTTTTCTTAAATACTAGTGTGAAATTTAAGAAGGGGAAAATTCCTAGTTTTGGATTTGGAGTAGCAGAATAGGAGAAATGGATTTACAAAGGTATATTTAAATGCTAAAAATCACATTTAAATATTTACAGTGAAGAAAAGGCTGTTGGATTTGAATGAAAGTTGCACCATTAAATAGGTGGGATTTTTACAAGAATTTAGGAACTGGAATTATTTCATTTGGATGAATATTTTATCCTGTGGGATTTTTGGAAAAGTGACAGAAAAAGAAAAAGGAGAAGCAGCACTGTGCAACTGGGCCAGAAGGACCACTATGCAGCAGGCCCAGATGGGTTTCAGCCCATGCGAGGCTGCCACGTCGAAGGCGTAAGGGCAAAATAGGCCTTCAACCGACACAGCGAACCGGTACGCGCGTGTGTGCGTTTTAAACTTGATGGGTGGGTCCCACCCGTCAGGGCATGAGGCTGACAGACAGGGCCCACGGCCGTTGTCATCTACCTCTGTACAGAGGCGACGGCGAGCTCGACGGCGGCGATACAGGGCACGGGAGGATGCGTGGGTGGTACCGTTGTGCTCAGGGAGGATCCGCCGTTCGGATGGAGGTGGAGTTGGTTGCCGGGGTGGCCTGGTTTGCCGGCGACGAGGTCTTGAGGCAGAGGAGCTTTGGGTGGTGGTCGTTCCGGTCGACTCCGGCTGCAAACGAGGCGGGGAAGAGAGGGAAAATGATCAGTGGGGGGAGGCAGTTTCAGATCGGGGCAAAGGAGGAGCGGGGAAGGCCTATACCTCGCGAACTCCAGCGAGCCGAAGAGGCGGGGCTCGAGCTCGATCTCGAGCTCGGGCGCTTCTGGAGAGGAACTGGGGGTGCAGGGGGATGTTTTGGTGGTGCAGAGGGTGAGTGGTGAGGAGAGTAGGGCTCGGGGAGGCCTTTAAATAGGCGAACGGTGGGGTGCCGTGGACTCGTGCGCCGGTGGGCTCCTACTCGTCGCTGCAGGGCCCGGGGGAAGAGGGCGTGGTGTCTGGGGTGTTCCTGGACGTCGACTACGTCGGGAGGGATAGAGAGAGGGAGTGCGGAGAGGTCAGAGACGCGCGCATGTGAGCCGCACCATTGGCGCGCTCGGGCGGCCTCTGTTTGCTAGTGCGGAGGCGTGGGGTGGAGGAGAGAGGAGGGGGCCGACTGTGTAACGTGTTGCGGATGCCGAGGCGCATCGGCAGGCGTGTGGGGGAGGCCCGAGGTGGCCGGAGGCGGTTGGAAGGGGGCGGCTACAGTGCGGGAGCACACTGTAGCGCGCTCCAGAGCGCCCAAATGGCCGGCATGGCATTTTCTATGCCTTGTGGGCGCGGCCAACCGTGTCCAGTAGCTCAACGGTGGAGTAAAGAAGGAGGGGGAGGCATTGGATGCTCTGGATGGCCTCTGGGGTGAGGAGAGAGGTGAGGAAGAGGGAGAAAGGGGCTGTCCAGAGAGAGAAAGTGGGGTTTTACCCATCCAATAATTGAGCTGTGGACTTGCCATTGTTACTGGAGGTGAAAGGGGTCTAGGAGGAGCTGTAGTAAAAAGTGGAGGTCATGGAGATTAGTGGAAGTGGTTAAAAATGGAGTTTTGGTAAAGTGGCAGAAGGTGTTTGATGCTTGTTTGGTTAAGCAAATGAACTCCAAATGCCATGAGACTCCACAGGGTGAAATGACACATATAATTAGGGCCGTCCACCAATTTGGAGCTTATTTTGGCAAAGTTGCCAATGCAATCTTTGTAAACCCTAGAAATGAGCAGAAATAGACTTGTGTAGATCTAACTAAGCAAATCACTTCTCCTTGATGCACCACTTGCTATAGTGGCCTCATTTGGTCATGTGAACATGCTCACCAAAGTTGTGGTCAAGGAGAGAAAGTTGGTAGTACAAAGTTGATCAAATATGATTCTGGTCAGGGAGGGTTTTGGGCCATTTTGGTGAACGAAAATGACTTTAATTGACATAAGCCTTTGCAAGGTGATCACAATATGCATTTGTGACTTGTTGGATTTTTCTTGGATTTTTGTGAAAGTATTTCCTGTAGAAATATTTCAAATCCTTGAAATGGGCAGAAATGGTTTTGGGAGGTTTTGTCCAATATTTTGAACATGACCATGTGTTGAAACTCTTATATATGGAAAATATATGTCCACTGAGTTTCCCTGATTTTTGTAAAATATTTTTGAAATAATAAAAATAATTTTTCCCTATTAGAGACCATTTCTGGCCTTAAGAATTTTTTTTAAATAAAATAGAAAAATAACTTTTAAAATTATACTTTTGTGGTTTATGGGAGTCCTACATCTACTAGGATTCAAATATACTTTCTGAAATATTTTTCATACCCCAAATCAAGTACTTGCAGTGCAATCCTCAATTTAGGGGTTTTTGGAAAACTAATTTTTGAAAATACTTTTTGGCCAAATTATTTTTGTAAGAAAATACTATATTGCTCTATACACATGGCATGATCATTGGGCAGAAGTTTGTGGCAAGGAGATGAAGTACAGAAGGTGGAGTAGTTGACTTTAAAGAGCACTTGAAAAACCACACAGAGAAATCCAACTCCAAAAATTAAAAGCCAAATAATGTAAAAGTTTTTGTTGGTCCAAATTTTCATGCTTTAATAATGCAAATGAAATGTTACAAAATGCAGGTTGTGACACCCCTGGGGCAGATCCGCCTCCCCGTCACCTTCGGCACCTGCGACAACTATCGCACCGAGCTCATCTGTCGGATATCGGGTTCCGGCAAAACCCTTAAGGTTCGAACACTGGGGTGCGCACGAAGATTTCCGTTTACCGAATCTTGCTCTCAGCCTATCCACGATGCTTAAGCTAGCTCAACAAACTCACATCACAAGAGACACAAGATTTATACAGGTTCGGGCCACCGTGGTGTTGTAATACCCTACTCTTGTGTGTGGTGTGGTGGATTGCCTGTTGGGCTGATGATAAATAGTACAAGGGAAGAACAGCCTCACAAGGAGAGGTGTTCTTGGGCTGGTGTGGTTGCTTGGGGAGGAATTGATTTGTCCCTTCTACTGTGGTGGCTAGCCCTATTTATAGAGGCCCTGGTCCTCTCCCCAAATATTGAGCGGGAAGGGATCCAACAACGGCCAATTTGAAAGGGGAAAACTAGTACAAGCTATCCTACCTAGAGGTGGTCTTCACCTGTCAAAGGCGCTGGGGGTGACACCGTCTTGGGCTCCACGATGAACTCCGTCCTGCCGTCCTGCTAATCTTGGTCTTGTTGCACCGATATGGAAACCTTTGCCCGATGCCTCTGTACTCTACGCCTGTGCTTGGCCCCTTAGCACCAAAGGGGAAACGAGGACACTGCGCGCTCGAACCTGCCTGGCCATGGTCATCATGGCTTGCGTCACGGGAACCTCGTGAGGTACCCCTTGCCTTGATCTCTCTGCCTCCTTGCGAGCCTGCCTGGTGAGGCCGCTTCTGAGGAGGCCTTGGGTCGTTCGCCCCGTGGGGGCATGCAACAAACTTTGATTTCCTAGTTAACTTGCTGCATTTATATTTCCTGTGTTTTGTCATGGCGTCGTTGTGGTACGTTGGCGTGTAGGAATAACTTAGCTTGGCATGTTTGAAGTAGTTTCCACCGTGTAACATGCCTGCACCAGACCTTGTCGGGCGCCTTAGGGACTACAAAAAAAACTCGTTGAGAGACTGTCATTTTCTGAACCCCGGTCGCAAGGGCTGCCGGCCGCGCTGGCTCTTGGTGTCGCAGTACCAAAGGGGCACGGACTCGGAGGGATGCTTCCGCTGTGAATTCGAACGAGAGCCTCATGAAATTTAGAAGAGAAAGGGCTCATGAGGTCACCCTCGCAGCCCCCTCGCGAGGCATATGAGAGAGAGCAATTCAAAGAAAGAGCTAAAGACAGAAAACGAAGGCAGAAGGCGATGGAACAGAACCGGCAGAGAACACCAGAAGCAACTTTAATCAAGATTCAAACAAAGAAGAGTGAGCTAACTGTAGAAAGCAAATGAAAAGCCGCATCCGACACCTAGTCTAGTCTTCAACGTCTTCTCACCAGCGCGGAGCTAAGTGCTACCACTGGGCGTGGGAGGGAGCCCCTGAGGCCCAAGGGCGGCACTCCTAAGACTCCAGGGCATGTACAGCCCCACTCATTATTATGTGAGAGTGTCACGGGTGGCGAGCTTCACAGGCACTGGGCCTTCTTCACAGGCATCGGGCCTTTCTTCAGACGGTGAGCTTCACAGGCACTGGGCCTTCTTTACAGGCACCAGGCCTTTCTTCAGGGGTAGAACTTCCGGAGGTGCTGGATGTTCCAGGCGTTCAGGATGGGTACCCCATCCTAAGTCTCTAGGCGCGCGGCGCCAGGCCTGGAGACGTGGACGACCTTGAAAGGGCCCTCCCACATGGGTGAAAGCTTATGCAACCCTTCCCTGGAGAGCACCCGCCTCAGTACGAGGTTACCTACCTCAAGCGTCCTGGGGCGGATACTGCGACAGTGATACCGCCGCAGCGCCTGCTGGTATCTTGCCGCCCGTAGCGTGGCTTCACAGCAGCGTTCCTTCCCCAGCACGAGGTCCATCCTCCGCATGGCGTCCTGCTGCGCCTCATCAAATGCCAGGATCCACGCGGAGCGACGCCTGACCTCATGAGGGAGAACCACTTCTGCTCCATAGACGAGGAAGAACGGGGTCTCGCCCATTGTCTTGGTGGCGGTAGTGCGGATGGACCACATCACAGACTGGAGCTCGTCGTGCCACCCCCTGCCGCAGGCCTGCAGCTTCTTCTTGAAGGTCCTGGTCTTGAGGCCCCTCAGGACCTCCACGTTGGCGTGTTCGGCTTAGCCGTTGCTCCGGGGGTGCGCCATCGAAGCGTCGTAGATCTGTGTTCCAAGGTTAGCACAATATGTTTTGAAGAGATTGCTGGTGAACTCCGAACCATTGTCGGCGATGATGCGATTAGGGACCCCAAACCGGCTCACGAGGCCCTTGATGAACTTGACCGTGGAATCGGCTGGGATGGTGCGGACGGCTTCCACCTCCGCCCACTTGGTGAACTTGTTGATGACAACGTAGAGGTAGCGGTTGCCCCTAGGCGCTCGAGGGAATGGGCCCAAGATATCCAGCCCCCAGACCGTGAACGGCCACGAGAGCGGGATGGTCTGCAGGCCCTGTGCTGGCTAATGGATCTGCTTGGTGTGGAATTGGCAGGCTTCGTAGGACCTCACCAGCTTGGTCACGTCGTTGACTGCCGTAGGTCAGTAGAATCCACTTCGAAATGCCTGGCCAACAAGGGTCCGTGACGATGAGTGGTGTCTGCAATCTCCACTGTGTATGTCGGCCAACATATCTTTCCCCTGTTCCCTGGAGATGCGATGCAGGGAAAAGTCACTCGGCCGCTTCCGGTATAACTCACCATCTTGAATGTAGTAGGCCGTGGCCTGCCGGGCCACGCGCTCCACATCCTTCTCCTTCTCCGGCAGCGTCCCTTGCATCAGGTATTCTTTGAATTCCTTGGTCCAACATCCCTCATGAGGCTCTAGCGCCAAGATTAGGCGCGCTCCCGAGGTCGGGCCGTAGGCCGGGGCTCCTGTGGCGGGCGGCTAAGGAGTTCTTCCCGAGGCTGTGTCGTTCTTGAAAGTGGTGGTGCCACCGACGGCTTGAAGAGTCGTTCCTCAAAAACGCCAGGCTCCTGAGGTAGCCGTTTGGACGCCCTCCTAGCGATGTCATCAGCCTCTTAGTTGGTGCCGCGGGGCACATGCTGCAATTCTAGCCCCCAGAAATGCTTCTCCATCCTGCGGAATTCCGCGAGATATGCTTCCATGTGCTCGTCCCTCAGCTCGTATACCTTGTTGGAGAAGTTGACTAGGAGTTGTGACAAGGCGCTTCACTCCCAGTACTGTTGCAGCTTTCAGGCCTGCTATGAGGCCCTCGAATTCTGCTATGTTGTTGGAGACCTTCTCGCCCTGCTGGAAACAGAGTTGTACAGCGTAGTAGAGCTTGTCCTGAGTGGGTGCTATCAGCACTGCGCCAGCCCCCACGCCCTGCCGCGAGAAGGCACCATCGAAATACATGACCCAACCATTTGGTGCCTCACTTTCTGGGGAGAGAGAACGATCCTCGCCCATCTTGAGCTCCGGTGCGTCTGTCCACTCGGCCACCAATCAGCAAGCGCTGCTCCCTTGACAACCCTGGTTGTGCTAAACTCCAACTGAAACGCCTGCAGCTCGATGTTCCATTCGGTGACTCTCCGGAGTTGGGGCTCCTGAGTACCCTTTCCAATGGGTAGGCTGAGACGACCTTGATGGTGTGACCTTCAAAGTAGTGTCGTAGTATAGGTGAGGCCCCAAGAGCATGACTAAGAGCTTCTGAGGCATGGGGTACCGTGACCTTGCATCCTGCAACACGGTGCTGATGAAGTACACCGGGTGCTCGACGAGGGTGGGTGCGCTGACAAGGCCTGCTTCTTCCGGAGGTTGAGGTTGAGACAATGGAGCCCCCAGCGCCTGGTTGCTTGGTGCGGCCTTTTCAGCCCTGGGGGCATCTTCCTGCTGAGCTTGGTCCCCTGTAGTCGCTGTCGCGGTCCTCGCAAGGTTTTCCTGGTCTTGTGCCACCCCGACTGAGGCCATGGCAGGGCGGGACGCGGCCTTATCCTGGCATTCTCCCAAATAGCGACCAGGGCGGCGCTGGTGGAGTAAGGAGTGGTGGCGAGGTAGAGCACCAGGGGCTCGAGACAGCGCGGTGGCACCATCACGAGGGGCTGGTCAGGTATTTCTTGAGGTCTTGAAACGCTTGGTCGGCCTCCGGTGTCCACTCCAATGGGCCCTTTTTCTTCATCAGCTTGAAGAACGGTAGGGTGCGCTCCCCCATCTTGGCGATGAAGCATCCTCGCACAGTCACGCGCCCGGTGAGCTTCTGCATATCTCTGAGGGTTTGCGGCGGATTCATGTCTTTGATTGCCTTGACGTTCTCCGGGTTGGCCTCGATCCCCCTGTGGGACACGAGAAAGCCTAGCAGCTTTCCTGAAGGGACGCTGAGGAAGTCCTGGACTAGGGGGTGTCCGGATAGCCGAACTATCATGATTGGCCAGACTCCAAGACCATGAAGATACAAGATTGAAGACTTCATCACGTGTCCGGATGGGACTTTCCTTGGAGTGGAAGGCAAGCTTGTCAATACGGATATGTAGATCTCCTACCATTGTAACCGACTCTATGTAACCCTAGCCCTCTCCGGTGTCTATATAAACCGGAGGGTTTTAGTCCATAGGACGAACAACAATCATACCATAGGCTAGCTTCTAGGGTTTAGCCTCCTTGATCTCGTGGTAGATCTACTCTTGTACTACCCATATCATCAATATCAATCAAGCAGGAGTAGGGTTTTACCTCCATCGAGAGGGCCCGAACCTAGGTAAAAACATCATGTCCCTTGTCTCATGTTACCATCCGCTTAGACGCACAGTTCGGGACCCCCTACCCGAGATCCGCCGGTTTTGACACCGACATTGGTGCTTTCATTGAGAGTTCCTCTGTGTCGTCGCCCATAGGCTCCTTCGATCATCAACAACGACGCGGTCCAGGCTGACAGTTTTCTCCCCGGACAAATCTTTGTATTCGGCGGCTTCGCACTGCGGGCCAATTCGTTTGGCAATCTGGAGCAGATCGAAAGCTATGCCCCTGGCCATCACGTCAGATTTGGAAGTTTGAACTATACGGCCGACATCCGCGGAGACTTGATCTTCGATGGATTCGAGCCACAGCCGAGTGCACCGCACTGTCACGGTGGGCATGATTTAGCTCTGCCACCAGACAGCACCCTAGAGGCCGCACGAGAGTCCGCTCCGACCCTTAACTCAGAGCCGACTGCGCTGATCGAGGATCGGTGGCTAGACACCGCCTCGGGGGCTGCTACCTCTACCGTGATGGAGCCAAATACCGACCCAGTCCCTTGCGAAGCTCGTAACTCCAAGGTGCCGGACTCCTCACCGGATCCCGAACCTCCCGCGCCCCTACCAATCGAATCCGATTGGGCGCCGATCATGGAGTTCACCGCTGCGGACATCTTTCAGTGCCCGCCTTTTGGCGACATCCTGAATTCGCTAAAGTATCTCTCGTTATCAGGAGAGCCCTGGCCGGACCACGGTCAGGACGGTTGGGATGCGGACGACGAAGAAATTCAAAGCCCACCCACCACCCACTTCGTAGCCACTGTCGATGATTTCACCGACATGCTAGATCTCGACTCCGAAGATATCGACGGTATGGACGACGATGCCGGAGATGACCAAGAACCAGCGCGTACAGGGCACTGGAAAGCCGCCTCAACTCACGATGTATATATGGTGGATACACCAAAAGGCAGCGATAACAAGGAACAACGGGACGCTACGAAGGATAATTCCCCCGAAAAACAGCCAAAACGGCGACGCAAGCGCCGCCCGAAGTCCCGCCTAGATAACAACAACACCCATATAGATCCAGCCATAGAGCAGGGCAAACTGGTGGACGACAAACATGCCGCCAAGCAACCATCCGAACAGGATGAATTGGATAAACAACCCATCCTCGGCGAAAACAATAGTCCGGATGATCTTACGCCGGACACATCGTTGGAACAGAAAAACCTTCACAAAAGGCTTGCCACCACTACACGAAGTCTGAAGAAGGCGAAGTGGAAGCTCAAAACAGCGGAAGACATAATCAGAATGAGATGGAGCAAAGTTCTCAAGACCGCGGACAAGTACGGCGATAGCCGCCAAACAAAGAGCTACCCGAAGCGCAAACTATTGCCCGAATTTGACGAAGAGGCCATAGAACCCCAACAATCAAAAACAAAGGGGCTACCCGGCCGGATAGACGACCACATGACAAACAAAGAGAGGCAAGCGGCGCCGCACACAAGCCGGCACACGATCCACATAAGGATCCTCACAAAAAGGATAGCCCGGTCAAGTCCATCTACGGGCCAAGAAGGAGGGCTCCTGGGAGCAAAACAACACGTCGAGTGTTCGAAAATAATGGCACACCCAAATATAGGGGCGCCGTACACCCCCTATGTTTCATCGATGAGGTACTGGATCATGAATTTCCAGCGGGATTCAAGCCCGTAAACATAGAGGCATACGACGGAACAACAGACCCCGGAGTCTGGATTGAGGATTACATCCTACACATACATATGGCTAGAGGAGATGATCTCCATGCCATAAAATAGCTACCCCTCAAGCTCAAAGGGCCAGCCCGGCATTGGCTCAAAAGCCTCCCAGAAAATACCATTGGAAGTTGGGAAGATCTCGAGGATGCGTTTCGGGCAAATTTTCAGGGGACTTATGTCCGCCCTCCGGATGCAGACGATTTAAGTCACATAACTCAACAGCCCGGAGAGTCAGCCCGCAAATTCTGGAATAGGCTCCTCACCAAAAAGAACCAAATAGTCGACTGTCCGGACGCCGAAGCCTTAGCAGCCTTCAAACATAACGTCCGAGACGAATGGCTTGCCAGACACCTCGGCCAGGAAAAGCCAAGGACAATGGCCGCACTAACAAGCCTCATGACCCGCTTTTGCGCCGGAGAAGATAGCTGGCAGGCAAGATGCAGCACCAGCAACCCGAGTACATCCAAGGTTAGGGATGGAAATGGGAAACCACAACGCAGAAAAGACCAGCGCCGGACTAAGGAAAATGGCCCAAAGAGCACGGTAGTCAACGCCGGGTTCACAAGCTCTCGGCCGAACAGCAAAACACTGCCTCTTAAGCACAACGGTGACGAGCTATCCAACCTAAACAAAATCTTGGACAGGATATGTCAAATCCATAGTACCCCCGGGAAGCCTACAAACCATACCCATAGAGATTGTTGGGTCTTCAAGCAGTCCGGCCGACTCAATGCCGAACACAAGGGGCTCGACACACCAAGTGAGGAAGATGACGAACCCCACAAGCAGAGCACCGGAAACCCAAAGAATTTCCCGCAAGAGGTAAAAATAGTGAATTCACTTCGAGTGATAACAAGGAAAAATAGAGCGGCGCCCACTAAAGTACGCGCCGCACGGTCCACCCTAGTGGAGTCCTAAAACTGGATGTCAAAACCAATAACTTTCGACCATCAGGATTACTACGGAAGTATCCGAAACGCAGGATGGACTCCTTTGATATTGGGTCCTATAATCGACGGACTACAATTTACACAAGTCCTAATGGACGGCGGCAGTGATTTAAACCTGCTATACCAGGACACAATCCGCAGAATGGGGATAGACCCAACCAAAATTCGCCATAGCAACACTTCCTTTAAAGGAGTGACGCCAGGCCCACATGTCAATTGTACGGGCTCCCTACTACTAGAAGTTGTGTTCGGTTCATCCGACAACTTCCGTCGCGAAAAGCTAATCTTCCATATCGCCCCATTTAAAAGTAGCCATCAAGCACTATTGGGATGCGAAGCTTTCGCCCGCTTTAACGCAATACCGCATTACGTGTCTCTTACACTCAAAATGCCTGGTCCACGCGGCATCATCTCATTAAAGGGTATGAATGTTCCTCGACCGAAGAAGAACGTGAGACTGCCTTGACGGCCACGCACTAATCCGGCTTTGCTGATCAAAGCCCCTAAAACAGGTCGTTCAGACCCCGGACACGGTTGGGTGAGTACGGTATAAATAAACAAGGGGCTCACTAGCCGCGTACCTCTTTACAAGGGGCTGCACGCATGAACAATGAGAGCCAATAAAGCTCAATTTTATTCATTTTCTTTTTTTAAATCATACTCTGTTTTAAATACATTTTTCGCATGATATTTTTCCAAACTAAGTTCTTCTCTTTTTACAGATGAACAACGTGCTACACCCGTCCAGGATACAGCACAACGGAGATACATGTGCAGACGTGCAGCAGGGACCCGTTACAAGGATTCTTTTCAGATTAAGACCCTGCGTAAACCTTTTCTACTGTCTCTTGTTGATACACATCCCCCGGTTTCTCACCCTAACCGAGGAGGAGGCTGGCGTTTTGGCATCGGCCGCGTCAGAAGTTTTCGCCTGTACCTGGACACTAGGGGCTTCGGGCATTGTTCTGCCCGTTATCATAAAGACTGAATACCTTAGGGAGTGTTCGGCGTCTCGAGTTAGGCCTTATATGCATCAGCTCCGAGTCATGTCTTTGGTCAAATGTTGGGTTTGCCCGGCTCCTGTGTTTTGCTGCCTTATGTTCCGCACTATCGGCTAACGCGGCACCAGGAGAACTACTGTGATTGTGCCCCGGTTCGGCCGGGTGAGCACCACAGTAGAGAAAGCCGAAAACTGACTGTCATGATATAGCGAGAGACTGGTCAACCACTCGATCGACTACTGGAATGTTTCTAATTCCTCTGCTTTGACGAAGGACCGTTTCCCGGTCAGGCACACACGCGCCCCGAGTTCGGAGAGCGCGGTGCCCCTAGGGGCTATATAGTAGCCCCACCATCGAACTCCTATGGCTAAGTGAAAGTGATAAAGCATTATAGTCGGGTTGCCTAGTTTGCTATGCTATCACCTCCTTCACAGGACCAAGACGTTGGATTAAGTGTGAAAATGCGATTTTTTGCAAACACCCCCGCACCATGTGCGTGGGGGCTGAAGCCGAAGACTGCCATCTTTCAGGTTATATATACATATATGTTAACGGCCGCACAGGAGGTATTTCCACACTTGAACGCACAAGTATAAAAAGCCCTTATATTATAAATATGGTTTCACAAATCATACATGTCATTTGAACATAACATTTTTCGAGCACTGCGACTCTATCAAACGAGCACCCTGCAGGACTTCCCCAAAATAGTGCTCCGCGGGTAATCGACTCCTCTCCGAATCCCGGGATGCAATGTCGGTGGCCTCCATTTCTGCCCAGTATGTTTTGACACGGGCGAGAGCCATCCGTGCACCCTCTATGCACGCCGACCTCTTCATCGCCGTGATATGCGGCACCGCATCAAGGAACTGCTGCACCAAGCCAAAATAACTCTTCGGCTCAGGCCTTTTCGGCCACAGATGAGCCACGACATCCTTCATGGCAAGACCGAACAACCTGTTCAGCTCAGCCCACTCAGCCAACCGATCGGTTAACGGAAGTGGACACTCCGGATTATGGAGTTGAGACCAAAAAAGCTCTTCCATTTCGTGATCCTTTTGGCTTCGGAAGTGCACGACTGCGTCCGCCGCACTCGCCGCCAAATTCAGATAAGCATCCTCCACACCCCACAACTAGCCCAGCTGAGCATACTTCGGGTCCATGAACTTCCTACGTAGCAGAAAGGGCTTTCTAGCCGCAATATCCCCGGCCTAACCTAGCTCCTCCTTCATAGCCCTCATTGCGGAGCGGGCATCCTGGGCTTCGGCGGTGACCTTCTTAAGGTCCTCTTGCTCCGCTCGGCGTTCTCTTTCAAGAAACTTATAGAGGTCGGTAGCATCCTTCAGCTTCACAGCCATTTTGGCCATCTCCTCCCTGCTTCGGCAGTGAGCAGCCTTTTCAGCTTTTAGCTCTTCGGCCGCCTTCGAGGCAGCCGCATCACTCTTCCTGCCTTGCTCCTTGGCTCGAGCAAGCTCTGCCCGAAGGTCCTCCATAGCAGAGGCGCCATTTGCATCAAGCATAGATGTTGTAAGGCGTGGGCATCAGCTCCCTTACCAGGTGACCGCGGAGAATCCATCTACCTTGTGACTCGTCAAGTCGTTTATTGACCAGCGCGATGTCCGCATCCGCAACGTCAAGTTCCCGCTTCAGTTCGGCAACTACATCAGTCCGGCTGGCCACCGAACGCCCCACCACCTGTACGGGAAGGGCGACACCTTATAACTGAGATTATGATCCTCAGCATGCTGTCATTCTCGGCAACATACCGAGTCTCAGGGGCTACTATCTATACAGGGCGCATTCTAAGCGCTAAACTGTCAAAAAGTATGTCATTTTTTACGTACCTCAAACCCCGTCAATAAACTTCTGACGGCCTCATGCAACCCGCTCTCAGCGGATGAAATCCTTTCAATCACTCTACTCATTAATGTACGTTGATCTTCTGAGATAGACGCCCTCTCGAGCAGATCCTTCAGCTCTTCTAGCCGTACACCAGTTGGTGCCGAACTCTCTGGCCCCTCCGGCCTCAGGGAGACCCTCCGCGACGACACCTCAGGGTCGTCCGCCCCGCCTGACGGTGCGGCAGATGGAGGCGTCTCCTTCTCCATCATCTCCGGACGAAGATCCCCCGAAGAGGAGCTCTGCTGAGAAGGGCTGAGATCCGAACTACAAGGTAAGAACTTCGGTTATCCTCAGAAATAAAAAGAGGGATGTCCCTTATTACAAAATTCCTCTTTTCTACTTACGGCTTGCTGGAGGGCCGATTCCCTTGGGGAAATAGTGCGGCCGGGGTTTCTCCTGGCGCAGGACCCTCCGATGAAGATTTCTTCCCCTGCTTTGAGGCCTTGACCTCCGGATCTTCGGAGCGGTCCTCTTCTCCCCCTGGAGGGAGGGATTTTCGTTCCCCCCTTTCTTGAGAGCCTCTTTAGCAGAGGCGGTAGCTTCCCTATTTCCCCCTTCGCCCTCTTCTAAAGGCACAGCCTCCAGCATCTTGGCTAACACAGGATCCGGCGTGGTCTCAGGGAGGGGGGCCGGACACCTTATTAGCTTTGCTTCTGCTGTCCACTCCTGTTCAGGGGACAGCTTTTTAAAGAGCAAGAATTATGATGAATATACGGATAGCACGTCCGGGCACGGTAACTACTTGAGTATCCGGGCGATTGCAACTCAGACCTGCGTCCTCGGTTAAGTCCGGACACATCTCTTGTGATCCGAAGAACAGTTTATACATTTCCACGGGCGTCGCACCCGTGAAGTGGCGGAGAGCTCGCGGTCCCTCCGGATTGAATTCCCACAGCCGGAGAGGGCGACGTTTGCAGGGCAGAAGGTGCCAGATCAGCATAACCTGCGCCACTACGATCAGATTGATCTCCCTATCTTGGAGGTCTCGAATCTGGCCCTGCAGTACTGAAACGTCCTTGGACGACCCCCAGTCAAGCCCTTTGTTGACCCATGACGCCAGCCGCTGTGGAGGGCCCGGGAAAAAGGCAGGTGGCGTCGCCTGCCTGGTGCCCCTGGGAGCGGTGATGTAGAACCACTCATG
The DNA here is from genome assembly GCA_963921465.1 of Triticum timopheevii. Lineage (NCBI taxonomy): Eukaryota > Viridiplantae > Streptophyta > Magnoliopsida > Poales > Poaceae > Triticum > Triticum timopheevii. Next base: position 379,516,053 of record OY997272.1, on the reverse strand, counting down.
TTGCCACAAACCAAGCTCCTCTTGAAAAGAGCCCTCGGGCCATGGAGCATCGGCCCTCTTGCTTATAACTGCCCCTCCGCACTCTGCCTGTCGCCCCTCGATCATCTTCGGCTCCACGTTGAAAGTCTTGAGTCACAATCCGAAGTGAGGGGTAGTCTGGAGGAAGGCTTCGCAGACAACAATGAACGATGAGATGTGGAGGATGGACTCCGGAGCCAAGTCATGGAATTCCAGCCCATAATAAAACATGAGCCCCCTCACAAAGGGGTCCGTCGGGAAGCCTAAACCCCGACGGAAGTGAGACATGAACACCACGCTCTCACCAGGCTCAGGGGCGGGAATGAGTTGCCCTTGGGCAGGCAGCCTATGCGAAATCTCGCAGGTTAGATACCTGGTGTCTCTCAGCTTTAGCACGTCCTCTTCCGTGACGGAAGAGGGCATCCACCGGCCCTGTAGGTCGGAGCCGGACATTGTCGAAGGTCCAAAGCGCCCGAATATGGAGCCTTGGGTTCGATTCGATTCCCCCGGAACTCGGGGCGAGGGACGGATTCGATTAAGGATTGAAGAAAAGGAACAGGCCTTGGTCTCGTTATAAAGGGGCAGAATACCAAGAGCCGTCCCGGTGACCATTTGGAACTCACCTTTGATGGAGGGGGCGTGGCAACGGGCGTGGTTGGCTTACCCACGTCCGAAATAAGGGGACACGAACTCTGCTTTGATAAGACATGCCAAGGAAACCGCTTCGATAAACGCGCTGAGGTGGAACAATAAAAACAATTCGAGTGAAGGCTTGGCCGTGGCGTGACGTCATGCTACGAGATACGTCAGCAGATTGAAGTTGTGTAAATATTATTCTCTCTACGGTGGTGTGTGGAATTTATTTTGCAGAACCGGACACTATCCTGGTGTTCACAATCTTCTATGAATTATTAGGAGGAGGATCCCGCCTTGCAATGCCGAAGACAATATGCACGCCAGACTTGTCGTCATTGAAGCCTGGTTCAGGGGCTACTGAGGGAGTCCTGGACTAGGGGGTGTCCGGATAGCCGAACTATCATCATTGGCCGGACTCCAAGACTATGAAGATACAAGATTGAAGACTTCATCACGTGTCTGGATGGGACTTTCCTTGGCATGGAAGGCAAGCTTGGCAATACGGATATGTAGATCTCCTACCATTGTAACCGACTATGTGTAACCCTAGCCCTCTCCGGTGTCTATATAAACCGGAGGGTTTTAGTCCATAGGACGAACAACAATCATACCATAGGCTAGCTTCTAGGGTTTAGCCTCCTTGATCTCGTGGTAGATCTACTCTTGTACTACCCATATCATCAATATCAATCAAGCAGGAGTAGGGTTTTACCTCCATCGAGAGGGCCCGAACCTGGGTTAAAACATCATGTCCCTTGTCTCCTGTTACCATCTGCCTAGACGCACAGTTCGGGACCCCCTACCCGAGATCCTCCGGTTTTGACACCGACAAACGCCGAACACGCACTTCTCCGGGTGGAGTCGCAGGTCTACCTGGCGAAGGCTCGCGAAGGTCTCCTCCATGTCCTGGATCAAGGTCCTTGCCTCCTGAGACTTCACCACAATGTCGTCGACGTAAGCCTCGGCGTTCTTCCCGAGCTGCCGGCCCAAGGCAATGTGCATCAGCCGTTGGAAGGTCGCACCCGCGTTGCGCAACCCGAACGGCATGCAAGTGTAGCAGTATACCCCACATGGGGTCAGGAAGGTTGTCTTCTCTATGTCTTCCACAGCCATCTTGATCTAGTGATAACCCGAAAACGCATCCAGGAAACACAGCAAGTCACACTCGGCGGTGGAGTCGACGATCTGGTGGATGCGGGGAAGCGGGAACGGATCTTGGGCGCAGGCCTTGTTGAGGTTGGTGAAGTCGACGCACATGCGCTCCTTTCCCCCCTTTTCGGCACGACAATGGGGTTTGCCAGTCATTCGAAGTAGCGAACCTCGCAAATAGCACCTGCTACCTCCAGCTTGCGGGTTTCTTGGATGATGAAGGCCTGCTTCTCCGTGGATTGCCGCCTCGCCTTCTGCTTCAAAGCGCGTACATTGGGGCACACATTCAGGTGATGCTCAATCACCTCCCGTGGGACCCCCACTAGCTGCTTGGGTTCCCACGCGAACACCTCCTTGTTCGCACACAAGAATTTCACCAGCGCCTTCTCTTGGTCGGGGTTGAGGTCAGCACCTATGGTGAAGGTGGCTTCCGAGGACACGTCTTCCTCAACTGGCACCTGCTTGGTCTTCGCCTTATCCTGAGTCAACAACTGCTTCTTTTTGGTTGGTGCAGCTTCCTTGGCCTTGGAGGCATCCGCGTCAGCGGGCTGCGCCGCCGCGACGGCCTTGAGGGCCAGCTTGAGCGCCATAAGAGCCTCCTTGGTATCTCCAACTATGCTGAGGATGCCATCACTCCCGGGCATCTTCATGAGGTTGTAGACCGGATGGGTTGCTGCCATGAACTGAGCCAGGGCTGGGTACCCTAGGATGGCGTTGCACGAGAGGCCGATGTGAGCAACGTCGAAGTCGACCAGGTCGCGGTAGTTGTCATGGGTGTCGAAGGTCATGGGAAGGCAGATCTGCCCCAGGGAACTGGAGGAACCACCCTGACGCCTGAGAAGGGCTTGCTGGGTCAGAGCCTCTCCAGTGGTACGTGAAGGAGGCTGGAGGCCTCCACTAAGAGCATGTTGAGGCCGGCACCACCAACGATGAGGGTCCTAGTGATGGCCACCTGGCAGATGGTGGCCGTACAGAGCATCGGGAGCGCACCCGAGCAGGCGGTGTTGATGGGGTGATCTTCCGATTCGAAGGTCAGCTCGACTTTGGGCGCCACCCGACCCGGGGGAGCTCCTTGCCGCGGGAGGACGGTGCTGATCTGGCAAAAGAACGACTTTGCATGGCGGTCTGAGGGTGGCGCCTGCGAACCGCCCAGGAGAGCTGCGACGACCAGGGGCTCCGGCGCCACGTAGTGGGAGAGGAAGAGGGCGCAGCTTCACCCAGGATGCCATGGAAAAAGCCGGCAGGTTGAGCAACAACGCGCGCGGGATGCCAGTAAGGGCCATAGGAAGCCAGTTGGCCATGACCTTGTCGTCGCCTCCGGCCTTGAGGATGGCCTCCTCGTACGCCAGTAGGAAAACCACCGGGTCCGTCGTGCCGTCATAGTGCGGCGGCATCTCTGGCTTGAACTTGTGCGGCCAGTGCACCTGTCGTAAGGCGGGGGTCAAGGCTTGGAGCCCCCTAGCCCCAGTGCTGGTGTCGGTCGCCGGAGCCAGAAGCGCGATGTCGCCATGAGGACGAAGCGCGGTGTTGGTGGAGTGCGGGTCAACGGAAGGAAGAGCTCAGGCGCACCCCTATCTGGCGCGCCAAATGTCGGATATCGGGTTCTGGCAAAACCCTTAAGGTTCGAACACTGGGGTGCGCACGAAGATTTCCCCCTACCGAATCTCACTCTTAGCCTCACCGCGATCCTTAAGCTACCTCGATGAACTCACAGCACAAGAGATACAAGATTTATAAAGGTTCGGGCCACCATTGTGGTGTAATACCCTACTCCTGTGTGTGGTGTGGTAGATTGCCTCTTGGGGCTGATGATGAACAGTACAAGGGAAGAATGGCCTCGCGAGGAGAGGTGTTCTTGGGCTGGTGTGGTTGTTCGGGGAGGAATTGATCTGTCCCTTCTACTGTGGTGGCTAGCCCTATTTATAAAGGCCCTGGTCCTCTCCCCAAATATTGAGCGGGAAGGGATCCAACAACGGCCAATTTGAAAGGGGACAGCTAGTACCAGCTATCCTGACTAAAGGTGGTCTTCACTTGTCAAAGGCGCTGGTGGTGATGCCGTTTTGGCCTCCATGATGACCTCCGTCATGCCGTCCTGCTAGTCTTGGTCTTGTTGCACCAATATGGAAACCTTTGCATGATTCCTCGGTACTCCGCGCCTGCGCTTGCCCCCTTAGCACCAGAGGGGAAACTAGGACATTGGACGCGCTGGCGCCCGCCTGGCCTTGGTCGTCATGGCTTGCGTCACGGGAACAACGGAGGTACCCCTTGCCTTGATCTCTCCGCCTGCTCGCTAGCCCACCTGGTGAGGCCGCTTCTGAGGAGGCCTTGGCTTATCCGCCCCGCGAGGCTTGGCCCCTCGCGAGGGTCTTGACTGTTGGTAGATGAAGACGGGCCGTACCGGGCCTCTAGTGGAGCCATGACGCGGGCCGCAGGCAGGCAAGTCTGGGGACCCCCATTCCCAGAACGCCGACATCATCGACTTCGACATCGCCCAGATCAACCTCCCGTACTATGCTATCTGCTACCTCTTGATCTTGAGTTGGTTTTCCTCAAAGAGGAGAGGGTGATGCAGCAAAGTGTAGCCTAAGTATTTCCCTCAGTTTTGAGAACCAAGGTATCAATCCAGTAGGAGGCTCCTCAAAAGTCCCACGCACCTACACAAACAAACTGAGAACTCGCAACCAACGCAATAAAGGGGTTGTCAATCCCTTCACAGCCACTTGCGAAAATGAGATCTAATAAAGATAGTATGATAAGAATAATATATTTTTGGTATTTTATAATATAGATTGGAAAAGTAAAGATGCAAATAAAAGTAGATTGAAAGCTTATATGATAAAAGATAGACCCGGCGGCCATAGGTTTCACTAGTGGCTTCTCTCAAGATAGCATAAGTATTACGGTGGGTCAACAAATTACTGTCGAGCAATTGATATAAAAGCGAATAATTATGAGATTATCTAGGTATGATGATGTATATAGGCATCACATCCGTGACAAGTAGACCGACTCCTGCCTACATCTACTAGTATTACTCCAGACATCGACCGCTATCCAGCATGAATCTAGAGTATTAAGTTCATAAGAACATAGTAACACATTAAGCAAGATGACATGATGTAGAGGGATAAACACATGCAATATGATATAAACCCCAGCTTGTTGTCCTCGATGGCAACAATACAATACATGTCTTGCAACCCTTTCTGTCACTGGGTAAGAACACCGCAAGATTGAACCCAAAGCTAAGCACTTCTCCCATGGCAAGAAAGATCAATCTAGTAGGCCAAACCAAACTGATAATTCGAAGAAACTTGCAAAGATAACTCAATCATACATAAAAGAATTCAGAGAAGATTCAAATATTACTCATAGATAAACTTGATCATAAACCCACAATTTATCGGATCTCGACAAACACACCGCAAAAAGAGATTACATCGAATAGATCTCGACAAGAGAGGGGGAGAACATTGTATTGAGATCCAAAAAGAGAGAAGTATGACACTCCAAAAAAAAATTTGTTGCTTTTCTTCAAAAACTTTATTCATTTTTAAGAAGGTCATTTAAACCCTTCCAAAAATCTCTCTCTCAAAACATTTTCCCCTTTGGCAAGGATTTTATTTTGGTATCTTCTTCCACCCTGGTGTTTGGTTATTAAAAACCTTTCTTCTGTTTGACCCCTTCTTAAATCTATTTTTGGGATTTATTTTCTTTTAAAAACGAACCCTGGAAATTTTGGGACTTCTCTTATGTTGAAACCACTCATGATTTTATCATGCCTCATATGGTAAAACCTCCCAAAAACCCTCCTTCCACTTTGGGGCAACCCATATATTCTGTCCCAACAAGTCCAACTCATTCTTGGATTTTATGTCATTTCTTTCTTTCCCCAAAATAATTCTGTCCATTATTTTGAACCTAGGTGATTTGCAAAGCAAGTACCTAAATGCCTTTGAGTTTTGACCTCAAACCAACTCCTCTAGATGGTCCTTGGTAACCACAACCTAGAACCATCAAGATTCACTCCCCTTCTTTTCAAATTTTTCAAATTTCAGTCTCTGCAAGTTTGGACCAGATTTGTCAAATTTGTTGAAATTCATATCTCCAATTCTCCAAAAATTCCACAAAAATTCAGGCAGCCCCTGGATGCAATGAGAGGCCACCCCACCAAAAATCAGCTCGAGGAGAGCCTCCCACATGCCAAAATCATTCTGTCGAACACCTGGTCGGCACTGCTTCTTAGCACTTTCAGAGAAATTCAGAGATTCAGAGAGTTCAGTGTTGATTTCTCCATCAGTGTTCATTCACATGCCAACTTTGCACCTGGCACGTTGCGCACAGCCCCTCCTCCCTGTCCAGAGTGCCGCACGCGCACTTGGCTGGTTCCTGGCGTCGGTGGCACCCTGGCCCGTCTACGCCGGCGTCTTCTACGGCGTCGGGACCTCCCGTGGCGGCCGACAGGGGGCACCCTGCGGCACAACACAGTTCGGCACCGCACATGCCACCTGGGAGCTCCGCGTGGCCGTCTCCCTTGCCAGCGCACGCATGCAGCACCGTCGACGTGGCTTGGCATGCACGGGGCGCGCTCTCTGCCGCCGACGTGCCGCACGACCGTTCTGTTGAGGACAGGCCGTAACAACCCCACCTTTCTGAGTTAGGCACCGGGATGGAATCGTTAACCCGTCTAGTCGATGCTCAAACTCCTAAACCGACTGTCCAGCCACAGCGCCGTCGTATGTGGGGACCCCGACTCATAAGTCAAGATCACCGAATGCACATGTACAGTGATCCCAGAGATCAATGCTCACTGAACACACAGAAGCTGAATAACAAGAGTCTTACATCCATACATACCGTCTTACACAAATTATGACCATTATGTTCAAGTCTTACATTGATAAAGCCTTAAGGGCTGAACATCAAATGAAACACAAGCAGCGGAAATCTTCGTTGATAAGTAGAACCCATGCCATCTGCCTTAACCCTACAGGCATTCTGACTAGGAAACGTCCTAGTTCGCATGTTCGTCTCCAAAGAACTCTTCTTTGAACTCCGGTTCTTCCTTGCCTGGTCAATTAAATAACCAGTGGCAGGCCAATGAGTACTTTGAATGTACTCGCAAGCAACCCATGTTTTGGTTGAAGATACAGCAATGCATGATATAGGTAAATTTTTGCAGAAAGGTAGTTTTGAGTGCAATGACATGTTCAACAACTTGTAAGACATGCATCAAGAGAATCCTAGTAACCATGAGGACAGTTACATATATCAACATAAATAGAGTGGGCACCAACCCATCTCAATCACGCCAAGTCCTTTGACTTGACCCAAGTAGTTTCCAAGCGCACACACTGGTTTGTAAACTCTGGACATAGTTTAAGAAGCACCGCCCAACTGTCCTTGACCGTGGACACGACTATTCGAATTGTTTTACACTCTGCAGAGGTTGCACACCGTACACACAAGATCCGGGGAACTTCTGTGTCATCCACGACCTGCGATACCTCAAGTACCCGGGGTAAGCACCCGATCACTATCTTTTCCTAGACGACACTAACATGGAGTCCACTCGTTGTTCCGCATCCTCACGATGTACATCATATGAGACTCACTCGAGATCGTAACATCCGAGAGGGGACACAATGGTGTATTCGGTGCCCTGTAAAAACAGTCGTGGCCGCCCTACCTGGCACGACCCCGTCCCGGGAGAGCGCACCAACAACTCTCCCGTTACTAGTAATGCGGGCTCCAAGCTAGTATCGGTCTAGGTAATCAATAATGCCCTTTCCCATATAATGGTAGAGTGGTTGCGCATGTAAGGTTGGGACAGTCGACAAATCTTAAATCTTATCCGTTTTCGAAAACAACACACCCTTTCCTCGGTACACCACTTCGTCATCAAGTGGTTACCCATCTCATCATCTCCCTCGGGCATAAGTGGCACCCGACGGGATTTTCGAAAAGTCCTTTGAAAATACTTTGCCTCCTTCATCATGCATATACTCGTCCCTTTTTGCGTAGCAACTACTTTAGCATCCTATCTACTCCCACCGGCATAACCCTCATAAGAAGGTAGGTTCATGCACAATGCAAGTATCAACGAGGAATTAACGGTGGCAAACCATGAACGTGGGTACCACCTCATCATGATTCCGCTGCAACAACAATATGGTGCTATATGACATGCATAAAAAAAGGTTTCATAGACATGGTCAAAGGGCTGCTTGCCTGGCTCAACAAAGTCTTCTGGGCCTTCAAAGTCTTCTGGTCCAACTCCTTCGTTAGCAACGCAATCTATCGTCGCAAAATAATAACGAGAAAAATAAGGCAATAATAAAACAGAAAAACCAAAGTGCTCAAAAAAATGTCAACTCATTTTTGTTAAATACTAGGGTGAAAACTAAGAAGGGGAAAATTCCTAGTTTTGGATTTGGAGTAGCAGGATAGGAGAAATGAATTTACAAAGGTATATTTAAATGCTAAAAATCACATTTAAATATTTACAGTGAAGAAAAGGTTGTTGGATTTGAATGAAAGTTGCACCATTAAATAGGTGTGATTTTTACAAGAATTTAGGAACTGGAATTATTTCATTTGGATGAATATTTTATCCTGTGGGTTTTTGGAAAAGTGATAGAAAAAGAAAAAGGAGAAGCAGCACTATGCAACTGGGCCAGAAGGACCACAGTGCAGCAGGCCCAGATGGGTTTCAGCCCACGCGAGGCTGCCACGTCGAAGGCGTAAGGGCAAAATACGCCTTCAGTCGATGCAGTGAACCGGTACGCGCGTGTGCGTTTTAAACCTGACGGGTGGGTCCCACCCATCAGGGCGTGAGGCTGACAGACAGGGCCCATGGCCGTCGTCGTCTACCTCTGTACAGAGGCGACGGCGAGCTCGCCGGCGGCGATACAGGGCACGGGAGGATGCGTGGGTGGTACCGTTGTGCTCAGGGAGGATCCGCCGTTCGGATGGAGGTGGAGTTGGTCGCCAGGGTGGCATGGTTTGCCGGCGACGAGGTCTTGCGGCGGAGGAGCTTCGGGTGGTGGTCGTTCCGGTCGACTCCGGCTACAAACAAGGCGGGGAAGAGAGGGAAAATGATCAGTTGGGGGAGGCGGTTTCAGATCGGGGCAGAGGAGGAGCGGGGAAGGCCTATACCTCGCGAACTCCAGTGAGCCGAAGCGGCGGGGCTCGAGCTCGATCTCGAGCTCGGGCGCTTCTGGAGAGGAACTGGGGGTGTAGGGGGATGTTTTGGTGGTGTAGAGGGCGAGTGGTGAGGAGAGTAGGGCTCGGGGAGGCCTTTAAATAGGCGAACGGCGGGGTGCCGTGGACTCGTGCGCTGGTGGGCTCCTGCTCGTCGCTGCAGGGCTCGGGGGAAGAGGACGTGGTGTCTGGGGTGTTCCTGGACGTCGACTACGTCAGGATGGATAGAGAGAGGGAGTGGGGAGAGGTCAGAGACGCGCGCATGTGAGCCGCACCATTGGCGCACTCGGGCGGCCTCTGTTTGCTAGCGTGGAGGCGCGGGGAGGAGGAGAGAGGAGGGGGCCGACCGCGTAGCGTGTTGCGGACGCCGAGGCGCATCGGCAGGCGCACGGGGGAGGCCCGAGGTGGCCGGAGGCGGTTGGAAGGGGGCGGCTATAGTGCGGGAGCGCACTGTAGCGCGCTCCAGAGCTCCCAAATGGCCGGCATGGCATTCTCTATGCCTTGTGGGCGCGGCCAACCGTGTCCAGTAGCTCAAGGGTGTAGTAAAGAAGGAGGGGGAGGCATTGGATGCTCTGGATGGCCTCTGGGGTGAGGAGAGAGGTGAGGAAGAGGGAGAAAGGGGCTGTCCAGAGAGAGAAAGTGGGGTTTTACCCATCCAATAATTGATCTGTGGACTTGCCATTGTTACTGGAGGTGAAAGGGGTCTAGGAGGAGCTGTGGAAAAAAGTGGAGGTCATGGAGATTAGTGGAAGTGGTCAAAAATGGAGTTTTGGTAAAGTGGCAGAAGGTGTTTGATGCTTGTTTGGTTAAGCAAATGAACTCCAAATGCCATGAGACTCCACATGGTGAAATGACACATATAATTAGGTCCCTCCACCAATTTGGAGCTTATTTTGGCAAAGTTGCCAATGCAATTTTTGTAAACCCTAGAAATGAGCAGAAATAGACTTGTGTAGATCTAGCTGAGCAAATCACTTCTCCTTGATGCACCACTTGCTGTAGTGGCCTCATTTGGTCATGTGAACATGCTCACCAAAGTTGGGGTCAAGGAGAGAAAGTTGGTAGTACAAAGTTGCTCAAATGTGATTCTGGTCAGAGAGGGTTTTGGGTCATTTTGGTGAACCAAAATGACTTTAATTGACATAAGGCTTTGCAAGGTGATCAAAATATGCATTTGTGACTTGCTGGATTTTTCTTGGATTTTTGTGAAAGTATTTCCTGTAGAAATATTTCAAATCCTTGAAATGGGCAGAAATGGTTTTGGGAGGTTTTGTCCAATATTTTGAACATGACCATGTGTTGAAACTCTTATATATGGAAAATATATGTCCACTGAGTTTCCCTGATTTTTGTAAAATATTTTTGAAATAATAAAAATAATTTTTACCTATTAGAGACCATTTCTGGCCTTAAGAAAAAGCTTTTAAATAAAATAGAAAAATAACTTTTAAAATTATATTTTTGTGGTTTATGGGAGTCCTACATCTACTATGATTCAAATATACTTTTTGAAATATTTTTCATACCCCAAATCAAGTACTTGCAGTGCAATCCTCAATTTAGGGGTTTTTGGAAAACTAATTTTTGAAAATACTTTTTGGCCAAATTATTTTTGTAAGAAAATACTATATTGCCCTATACACATGGCATGATCATTGGGCAGAAGTTTGGGGCAAGGAGATGAAGTACAGAAGGTTGAGTAGTTGACTTTAAGGAGCACTTGAAAAACCACACAGAGAAATCCAACTCCGTAAATTAAAAGCCAAATAATGCAAAAGTTTTTGTTGGTTCAAATTTTCATGCTTTAATAATGCAAATGAAATGTTACAAAATGCAGGGTGTGACACCGTAATCGCTCGCAGGACTTATCCCGTTCACGGCAACCACCTCGGGCCGGCTATAAATAGCGCCTCCGAGCTCGCTCTCACCCCCGCACACTTCCACCACCTCACCAGACCCCGCCCAGCCACTGGAAAAGCCTCGAGGGGCCCTTCTTCCTCAACCCCGGCTACCTCCGTACGCCTCGAGCTCCGGAAGCGTTCTCGCTGGTGAGAGCTCCTCCACCGCCCTAGATTTGCCCGTAGCCTCATGGCACCTCTAGGAGGCTAACCCCCACTCCAATTTGACCCCAGCAGCTCTCTCCGACGAGGCCCACGACTTCCCGAGCTGCCGTCCGCCGGAGCAAGGGCCGCCGTCGACGTGGTGCTCGCCGGCGACCACCACCACCACCGACCGACGCGGAAGGATGCACTGATCATGGAGGTACTCTCCGATCCCCCTACCTCGCATGCCAGTCTTATGGCAGAATATTTGACTCAAGTGTCAAATGATTCAGTCCAGTTTCCATCCGCTTTCCCTTCCTGTACTACCACATGTTTTCTCCAAGGGATATGGCTTAGTAAGCTGCAAACCATTTTCCTGGTACACACCAAATCGAGAGGCCGTGATGATGGTTCCATGGCCCTGGATTAAAGCCAGTCATCCGGTCAGGGGGCATGGGTGTTTCCGGTTGGGACCGAGAGGGGGGCACCCCTTAGAGCGCGCGTATATAAATTTGATCCCATGCTATTCGAGATTGTGATCTCTCCGTCTCAAAGTTTTTCTTGAACATTGTCTAGGGTGATTCCTGGGATCGTGAGGTGGAATGGGTGTGTACCGGTTAGATGTGTTTTCTTCCAAAATACCATAAACGGAACTAGTCCTTCGTGACTACGGAAATCCGTTGGCTGTGGACATTTTAGTACAAACTCTGCAGAGTCAAAAATCCTTGAATTATCTTATCCATGTCCAAGTACTGTGTTCATCTTATTCTGTCAAGTGTCAGTCTCGGTGACAAAAATTCTGGTGTACCACATGAGTGTTAAAGTCCGGTTAAATGTTTATTCCTGTGGATGGACTAACCCGTTTATTACTATGTGTTGAATATTTCTCATGAGTATTATACTTTGTGAGTTTAATAATGAATTTAAGCCCTTTCTTCAATGTCGCTCAGACGTCCGACTATGGCATATTTGTTATTTGCTTTTGATATAAGCCCTTTCTGCGATGTCGCTCAGACGTCTAACTATGGCATATTTGTTATTTACTTTGGATATAAGCCCTTTCTGCGATGTCGCTCAGACGTCCGACTGTGGCACGCTTGTTATTTACTTTTGATATAAGCCCTTTCTGTGATGTCGCTCAGACGTCCGACTGTGGCACGCTTGTTAGTTACTTTTGATATAAGCCCTTTCTATGATGTCGCTCCGACGTCCGACTGTTTCATGCATGTCCTTTACTTTTCAATATAACCCCTTTATGTGGCGTCGCTTAGATGCCCGACTGCGGCATGATTTACTTATTTGTTCACCCTTCGTGGCGTCGCTTCAGACACCCGATCGTTTTTCAGTTATTTTACTACCATCTGACGTTCTTATTACTAAATAATGTCGTGCTAGTTCATTATTGCTCATCACGCATACATGCATGCATTTGTTATATCTTAAGTCCGAACTGTCTTGCGAGTACTTTCAAAGTACTCACCTGGCTTGTTGATTCGGCCAGATGCTGATGAAGGCGATCTCATGGATGAAGAGTTCGATAGCGAGTTCGACGACTAGAGGAGTCCCAGTCAGTCTCGTACGACCCTGGATTTGGTCATTGTGTTATATCCGCTTCCGCTACCCAAATAAATTCATCGAGCCTCACCTCGACCCTCGATGAGCTGCCAGTTTAGGAGTCATGTTATCCAGTTTAGGAGTCATCAATATGGGAAATCATCGTGGACAGTATCAGCAGCAATCCAAGTTATCTGAGCTACAGAAGACGCGTCCCCAAACATTTTCTCATACTGACAAATCTCTCGAGGCCGAGGACTGGCTTCGAGACATGGAAAGAAAATTAATTATTGCACAATGTTCAGACCTTTAGAAAGTACTATATGCACCGCACTATCTCAGTGGAGAAGCTGCATCGTGGTGGGAAAATTTCCTACACATGCACCCCAACGAAAATAATATAACTTGGGAGGAATTCAAAGAAGGTTTTCGTAGGGCGCATATTCCTAAAAGTCTTATGAAGATCAAGAAGAGAGAATTTGATGACCTCAAACAAAGCACTATGACGGTGTCAGAATACAACAGTCAGTTTACTCTATTGTCTCGCTACGCCAACGAGGAGCGTATGACTGAAGGCAAGAAGATGGAAAAATTCCTAGACGGTCTAGCGCCCGCGCTTAAGTGCCAGCTGGTTGTGCACACCTTTCTAGATTTTAAAATGCTGGTGGATAAGATCATTACCTTGGAAAATTAGAGACGCGGCTTAGAGGATTTCCGCAAGAGAAAAAGGGACCAGACTAATCTTGCTTGCAACCACCGAAGCAAGACAGATTTTCAGAAAGGTGGGACACACAAACCCACGGCAAACGTCTCACGCCCAATCAAGAATTTCCATGCGAGGGACAAGGAGTTCACATATCGCCTAGGCGTTACTTGCTACGCTTGTGGAGAAGAAGGGCACTATGCCAAGCAGTGCCCCAAGCCAAGGGACTCGACCCCAAAGCGAAACAACGGTGGCAATAATTCAGCGCCCAAGCGCAACAATTTCAACCCCAATAACAACCACAGGAAGGGTCATCTGAACCACGTGACTAAAGAGGAAGCACCGAATGCCCTAGATATCGTACTCGGTACGTTCCCTGTCAACACAATACCTGCCATGGTTTTGTTTGATTCTGGAGATTCTCACTCATTCATTTCGAAAAGTTTTGCTTTGAAAAATAATTTTTCGATGCTTCCCTTGGAAAAATCAATGATCGTCAAGTCCCCTGGGATTAAGCAAGTTACTCAGAGTTACTGCCAAGGTGTGATTATTGAATTTGAAGCATTGAAGTTCCATGCCAACCTTATTGTGTTGGAAAATAAAGGACTGGATGTCATCTTAGGGATGGATTGGTTAACCACCAACAAAGGTTTTATTGACTGCTTCAACAGAACCGTAATTCTCACCCACCACCACGGGAAGACAACAAAAGTTTCAGCCAAAGAGAGAAAAATATCCCGGCAACCGAGATTGAACAAAGTGGATATTTCTGAATTAAGCAAGGTTCAAGTAGTGTGTGAATTTCCAGACGTATTTCCCGAAGAACTACCAGGCATGCCACTAGACCGAGAGATAGAATTCAGCATTGAGCTAGCACCCGGAACCACCCCCATATACAAGAAACCATACAGAATGGCACCATCCGAGTTGGTAGAATTGAATAAGCAAATAAAAGAATTACTGGACAAAGGATATATCCGAGCCAGCTCCTCACCTTGGGGCTCACCAATTTTATTTGCCAAAAAGAAGGATGGAACACTTAGTTTGTGTATAGATTATCGAGCACTTAACATGGTCACAATCAAGAACAAATATCCGATGCCACGGATAAATGATTTATTTGATCAGCTCGCTCAGGCCAAGGTATTCTCAAAAATTGACTTAAGGTCGGGTTACCATAAGATAAAAGTACGAACAGAAGATATTCCCAAGACAGCCTTCACCTCCAGATACGGACTGTATGAGTTCACAGTAATGCCATTTGGACTAACAAACGCTCCCGCATATTTTGTTCACCTCATGAACAAAGTATTTATGAAATATATGGACAAGTTTGTTGTGGTATTTATCGATATTCTGATATACTCCAAGACACCAGAAGAGCATGCTGAACATCTCTGAATTGTACTAGGAGAACTCAGGAAACATCAATTGTACGCCAAGTTCAGCAAGTGTGAATTTTGGCTAAGACAAGTAGGCTTTCTGGGCCACGTACTGACCCAAGAAGGTATTGCTGTAGACCCGGAAAAGGTCAAGGCCGTACTTGGCTGGAAACCACCAGCCAGCGTAACGGACGTATGAAGTTTCTTGGGAATGGCAGGTTACTACCGAAGATTTATTGAAAGATTTTCCACTATAGCAAAGCCAATGACGCAGCTACTCAAGAAAGACAAGAAGTTTGAATGGACGGAAGCTTGCGAGAAAAGTTTCCAAGAACTAAAAAGGAAATTAACGACGGCACCAATATTAATTGTGCCAGACATACACGAGAATTTTGAGGTGTATTGTGACGCATCCTGGAAGGGCCTCGGATGCATATTGATGCAAGAAGGCAAGGTAGTCGCGTATGTTTCCAGACAACTTCGCAAACATGAGGAAAATTATCCTACACATGACCTGGAGTTAGCAGCAGTTATTCATGCACTCAAGGAATGGAGACACTTTTTACTTGGAAATCATTGTGAAATATACACGGACCATAAAAGTCTCAAGTATATTTTCACACAACCAGAGCTCAATTTACGGCAACGACGCTGGTTGGAATTAGTAAAGGATTATGATGTTGGAATCCACTATCATCCAGGAAAAGCGAATGTAGTGGCAGATGCTCTAAGTCGGAACCCCAGTCCGAACAATGACAGCCTACCAAACCTGAGACCTGAATTTCAGCAGGAGTTTGCTAAACTCAACTTGATGATAGTCACCGAACGCAGTGTGTCGAATTTAGAAATACAGCCTACCCTGATAGAAAAGGTTAAAGAGGCTCAGCATGGACACCCCAGCATTGAAGGCATAAAATGGAAAGTGAGTTTGGGCAAGGCCTCAGAATTTGTTATCGATGAGCAGGGAATATTGTGGTACAGAGATAGACTTTGCGTACCAAATATTTAGGACCTTAAACAGCAAATTTTAGCTGAAGGCCACACCACTCCGTATTCGATCCATCCAGGAGGAACAAAAATGTACAAGGATCTTCAGGAAACATTTTGGTGGCACGGTATGAAAAGGGACATAGCCACGTTCATTGCATGTTGTGACTCATGTCAACGCATCAAGGCCGAGCACCAGAAACCGGCCAGACTTTTACAACCAAATAAGATACCCGAGTGGAAATGTGACGAGATTGGAATGGATTTTATTGTTGGGCTACCTCGGTCACGACACGGACATGATGCCATATGGGTCATCACTGATAGACTGACTAAAGTAGCACACTTCATCCCCGTGAAGACAACCCACACCACTCAGAAGCGTGCCAGGCTTTATCTTTCTCGTATCGTCTGCCAACATGGAGTTCCAAAGACTATAATATCTGACAGGGGCACACAATTCATCTCCAGATTTGGGATCACCTGCAATAGGCTCTGGGAACCCAACTAGATTTCAGTACAGCGTACCACCACCAGACTGACTGACAAACTGAACGCGTAAACCAAATTCTAGAAGACATGCTGAGAGCATGTGTCCTCACCTATGGAATCAGTTGGGAGGAAAGTTTGCCATACGCAGAGTTCGCATACAACAACAGTTACCAGGCCAGCCTACAAATGGCACCATTTGAAGCCTTGTACGGACGGAGATGTTGTACCCCGCTAAATTGGTCAGATACTGGAGATAGCCGTATCTTCGGCCCAGACATGCTCAAAGAATCCGAGGAAAAGGTTAAGCTAATCAGGGACCGACTCAAGACAGCTCGAAGCCGACAGAAGAGTTATTACGATCAAAAACATCGTGGAATCAGTTTCGAACCTGGTGAGTTTGTGTACCTACGAGTATCTTCTATGAGGGGCCTGCAATGATTCAGAATTAAGGGGAAGCTAGCACCAAGATTCATCGGACCATTCTATATAGTGGCACGGAGAGGCACGGTAGCCTACCAGCTGGACTTACCAGAAGAATTATCCGATATCCACGACGTGTTCCATGTCTCACAGTTGAGGAAGTGCGTAAGCAACCCAGAAAAGCAAGTATCCCATGAAAACATCGACGTGCAACTAGACCTCACCTATCGGGAACATCCGATAAAAATATTGGAGGAGTCTGAAAGAAGGACCCGACAGAAAACCATCAAGTTTTTTAGAGTTCAGTGGAGCAATCACACCGAGAGTGAAGCCACTTGGGAAAGAGAGGATTTTCTTCGGACAGAGCATCCACACTTGTTTGAGGATCAGCTGAAATCTCGGGGACGAGATTTTTCCTAAGGGGGTAGGTGTTGTGACACTCCAAAAAAAAAATTGTTTGTTTTCTTCAAAAACTTTATTGATTTTTCAGAAGGTCATTTAAACCCTTCCAAAAATCTCTCTCTCAAAAAATTTTCCCCTTTGGCAAAGATTTTATTTTGGTATCTTCTTCAACCCTGGTGTTTGGTTATTAAAATCTTTCTTCTATTTGACCCCTTCTCAAATCTATTTTTGGGATTTATTTTCTTTTAAAAAGGAACCCTAGAAATTTTTGGACTTCTTTTATGTTGAAACCACTCATGATTTTATCATGCCTCATATGGTAAAGCCTCCCAAAAACCCTCCTTCCACTTTGGGGCAACCCATATATTCTATCCCAACAAGTCCAACTCATTCTTGGATTTTATTTCACTTATTTCTTTCCCCAAAACAATTCTGTCCATTATTTTGAACCTAGGTGATTTGCAAAGCAAGTACCTAAATGCCTTTGAGTTTTGACCTCAAACCAACTCCTCTGGATGGTCATTGGTAACCACAACCTAGAACCATCAAGATCCACTCCCCTACTTTTCAAATTTTTCAAATTTCAGTCTCTGCATGTTTGGACCGGATTTGTCAAATTTGGTGAAATTCATATCTCCTCTTCCCGAAAAATTCCACAAAAATTCAGGCAGCCCCCGGATGCAATGAGAGGCCACCCCACCAAAAATCAGCTCGAGGAGAGCCTCCCACATGCCAAAATCATTCTGTCGAACACCTGGCCGGCACTGTTTCTTAGCACTTTCAGAGAAATTCAGAGATTCAGAGAGTTTAGTGTCGATTTCTCCATCAATGTTCATTCACATACCAACTGTGCACCTGGCGCGTTGCGCACAGCCCCTCCTCCCTGTCCAGAGCGCCGCACGCGCACTTGGCTGGTTCCTGGCGTCGGTGGCACCCTGGCCCTTCTACGCCAGCGTCTTCTGCGGCGTCGGGACCTCCCGTGGCGGCCGACAGGGGGCACCCTGCGGCACAACGCCGTTCGGCACCGCCCACGCCACCTGGGAGCTCCGCGTGGCCGTCTCCCTTGCCAGCGCACGCATGCAGCACTGTCGACGTGGCTTGGCACGCACGGGGCGCGCTCTCTACCGCCGACGTGCCGCATGACCGTTCTGTTGAGGACAGGCCGTAACCACCCCACCTTGCTGAGTTAGGCACCGGGATGGAATCGTTAACCCGTCTAGTCGATGCTCAAACTCCTAAACCGACTGTCCAGCCACAGCGCCTTCGTAATCGCTCGTCGGACTTATCCCGTTCGCGGCAACCACCTCGGGTCGGCTATAAATAGGGCCTTCGAGCTCGCTCTCGCCCCCGCACACTTCCACCACCTCACCAGACCCCGCCCAGCCACTAGAAGAGCCTCGAGGGGCCCTTCTTCCTCAACCCCACCTAGCTCCGTCCGCCTCGGGCTCCGGCAGCGTTCTCGCTGGTGAGAGCTCCTCCACCGCCCTAGATTTGCCCGTAGCCTCATGGCACCTCTAGGAGGCTAACCCCCACTCCAATTTGACCCTAGCAGCTCTGTCCAACGAGGCCCACGACTTCCCGAGCCGCCGTCCGCCGGAGCAAGGGCCGCCATCGACATGGTGCTCGCCGGCGACCACCACCACCACCCACCGACACGGAAGGATGCACTGATCACGGAGGTACTCCCCGACCCCCCTTCCTCGCCGTGGATCACTGCCGGTGACTTCCGCAGCCCTCGGGCGCCGACGAGCTCTGCCGCCTCTTTTGAATATTCAAACCTGATGGGTGGGACCCGCCCGTCAGCCTCTCTGTTTTTTTTGAACCGTTTTCTGAAAGCGTATTCTGGCAAATAAGCTTTCTAATCCGAATCGTTTTCTGGATTTTTCTGCTCAGCCCCCTGGGAAGTTTCTGTTTCATTACAGAAAGGTCCCTGGATTAAAACCCTTATAACTTTTAAACAGAGAAGGATTTTTGATTGATTCTTTTTCTGTCCTCTTTAAAATCTTGTCTAGTTTTCTATTAGGTTTATTTGAAAAATATTTGGAATAATTTTGTGCACCTCACAGTATTTACGTTAGCGCGTATGTTTCTTTATACCGTAGATATCAAAGGAGGTGACGGCAATGCAAACTTCACCGAGCTAGGCTCCGACTACTCCGAACCAGGTAAGCATGTTTGAACTTTTGATATGATAAGTGTCTTGGCATTGTTTGCATTGAGTAGTTTCATGGCATGTTTATGAGCATCTCGATGAATGTCATATTACATGCATAGATGAGGCAAGTGAGTTTCGAAAATCCATGAGTTGTTGAATATGAGATTGCATGGCCATGTGATGGCATGAGGATGGGTAAGATGGCAGTGTTGTAGCATGCCAGTCTTATGCCAGAATATTTGACTCAAGTGTCAAATGATTCAGTCCAGTTTCCATCCGCTTTCCCTTCTTGTACTACCACATGTTTTGTGCAAGGGATATGGCTTAGTAAGCTGCAAACCGTTTTCCTGGTACACACGAAATCGAGAGGCCGTGATGATGGTTCCATGGCCTTGGATTAAAGCCAGTCATCCGGTCAGGGGGCATGGGTGTTTCCGGTTGGGACCGAGAGGGTGGCACCCCTTAGAGCGCGCGTATATAAATTTCATCCCATGCTATTCGAGATTGTGATCTCCCCGTCTCAAAGTTTTTCTTGAACGTTGTCTAGGGTGATTCCTGGCATCATGAGGTGGAATGGGTGTGTACATGTTAGATGTGTTTTCTTTCGAAATACCATAAACGGAACTAGTCCTTCGTGACTACGGAAATCCGTTGGCTGTGGACATTTTAGTACAAACTCTGCAGAGTCAAAAATCCTTGAATTATCTTATCCATGTCCAAGTACTGTGTTCATCTTATTCTGTCAAGTGTCCGTCTCGGTGACAAAAATTCCGGTGTACCACATGAGTGTTAAAGTCCAGTTAAATGTTTATTCCTGTGGATGGACTAACCCGTTTATTACTATGTGTTGAATATTTCTCATGAGTATTATACTTTGTGAGTTTAATAATGAATTTAAGCCCTTTCTGCGATGTCGCTCAAACGTCCGACTGTGGCATATTTGTTATTTGCTTTTGATATAAGCCCTTTCTGCGATGTCGCTCAGACGTGCGACTATGGCATATTTGTTATTTACTTCGGATAGAAGCCCTTTCTGCGATGTCGCTCAGACGTCCGACTGTGGCACGCTTGTTATTTACTTTTGATATAAGCCCTTTCTGTGATGTCGCTCAGACGTCCGACTGTGGCACACTTGTTATTTACTTTTGATATAAGCCCTTTCGTTGATGTCGCTCCGACGTCCGACTGTGCACTACTAGAAAAAGGGCTATAGATGGGATTGACACTATTGGCGCACCAGACAAGTGGTGCGCGATTAGTATATACTAATGGCGGACCACCTTCTGATACGCCATTAGTGTTGAAACTACTAATGGCGCACCTGGCCCAAGGTGCGCCATTAGTATCAATTTTTTTTGAACTAGTGCGCCTGTCCAAACATACTAATGGCACATCCAGACGAAGTGCGCCATTACTAGTTGTAACTAGTAATGGCGCACCTATCAGAAAGTGCGCCACTAATGTTGTTTTTTTATTATTATTTTTATTCCTTTTTTTGCAAAACTACTAATGGCGCACTATCCCACGGTGCGCCGTTACTAGTTTAAACTAGTAATGGCGCACCGTGGGACAGTGTGCCATTAGTATGTTTTTTTTGCAAAACTACTAATGGCGCACCACCAGAGGGTGCGCCATTAGTAACCTGGATTACTAATGGCGCATTTATGGTTGGTGTGCATTAGTAAGTGGGCAGCAACAAGATATTTTGGACAGCCTCTCCTCCCACACTCACGTTCTCCCCACTTCATTCTCTCCACCGCCTCCTCCTTGTCTCGGGTGCCTCCTCTTTTTCACCTCATTTCCACCATAGATTCATTCAAATTAAGTGGTTAAATTACCTTGTTTTGATAGGTAAGTAAGGGGGGAAGCTATATTTATGTTGTTCTCCCTACAACAATGTGCACATGCACTTTTTATGGCCTAGCTAGATCTATGTATGTTCGTGGTGTTGCATATGTTTGTGGTGTTGCATATGTGTTTGTGTTTGGAGGTGTACCGGTATTTGAAATGCGATAGTTGCCAATATTTTGCCGGAATGTTGATTCATTTCCGTTTCGGCGAGAATTTTGGCATTAAGCATTCTTTTGGTCCTATTTTTAGGGAAAGTCATGCCAAATATTTTCTTGGTTCTAAAATATCGTTTTGCTCTACCCCGCAGGTGACCATGGTCCGCACGATGACCGAAGGCATCGTGAATAGATTTTTGAGGTCCAGGAAGGCCGAGATGCTTCAAAAGAACGAGACGGAGATAAGATGTCCGTGTCGAAGATGCAAGCTGAAGAGCCTTATTGCGGACCCGGATTCCGGGCAGGTGCGGGACCACCTGCTCTTGTGTGGTTTCATGGATGGCTATCGGTGGCAAGGTGATGAAGATGACTACGAAGTCGTCCATGGGGGCCGGGCAAGAAATGAGGAAGGGCAGCAAGACAACCACCGCGGCTCGGGCGGGCGAGAAAACGAAGAATCCCCAGGAGATGATCACGACGGTGATGCTGTACACAGTCATCATGTAGAAGATGCAGGACATGATGATGATGCCGGCAGAGCAGACGACGCTGTACCATCGATGGGCTGGGTGCAGGACCCTCATATTCGAGAGCTGCTTCTCAAGCAGACGGATAACGCAAGAGCTGCCGCCCGAGAGAAAGCCAAGATGGATCAACTTGAGTTAGACGCGGTTACTCCATTGTATGAAGGATGCAGGCCCGAGGATACCCGCCTGAAAGTAACGCTCATGGCTCGGGAGATGAAGGTAAAACATAAAATGACCGACGCATGCTTCGACGAGAACATGTCATTCTGGAGGAGGCGAATAAAATCGTGTGTCCTCTTGATTTACCGCACGTGAAATACCATGTGTGCATGAACAATTGCATCATTTATCGGGACGAGCACACGGAGTCTACCATATGTCCGGTGTGCGATGTCACTCGATACAAGAAAAGGAAGAAAGCTCCTCGAAAAGTATTGTGGTACTTTCCGATCACTCCTCGTCTGCATCGGTATTTCGTGGACCCTAAGGTAGCAAAGCTCTTGCGTTGGCACGCGGATAGGGAGGAAAAGAAGTGAGAAGATGACGCAAATGATCCGGAGATAGATAAAAAAGGCAAGATTGTGAGTCACCCTAAGGATGCGAGCCAGTGGCAAGCGTTGAACTTCGAATACCCAGAATTTGGGAACGATCCAAGGAACATCGTGCTGCACACGAGCACCGATGGAGTCAATCCGTTTGGCAGCCAGAGAAGCACACATAGCACCTGGCCTGTGTTTGTGTGGATGTACAACCTTCCCCCTGGTTGTGCATGAAGAGGAAGTACATTCACATGAGTATGCTAATTGAAGGGCCGAAACAACCAGGGAACGACATCAATCTGTATCTGGGGCTGCTGAAAGAGGAGCTTGACACGCTGTGGAAAACCAGCCAATACGTGGGATGCGGCAGAGGAAGAATATTTCCCTATGAGAGCCGCACTGCTCACGACGGTGCACGACTATCTCGGTTACGGATATCTCACGGGGCAGGTAGTCCACGGATTTTCTGGATGCGTAAGGTGCATGGATGACACAACGTATCGCCAGCTAGATAGAGATCCCGAGTCTTCGAAAACCGTGTTCATGGGACATCGAAGGTGGCTTCGTGACGATGACCCGTGGAGGAAACGCAAGGATCTGTTCGATGGTGAAACCGAACCCCGAAAACGCCCGTGTACGAGGAGCGGCGAGGAAATAGACAAGCTGTTGAAAAATTGGAAAGACTGCCCACTGCCGGGAAAGAAGAAAAAGGCGCCAGAGCCGGGAAAGAAGCAAAAGGCGCCAGAGCCGCTGCTGAAGGTATGGAAAACAAGGTCTATTTTCTAGGACTTGCCGTACTGGAAGATCCACTGTGTGCCTCATAGCCTTGATGTCATGCATATCACGAAGAACGTGTGCGAGAGTCTGCTTGGTACCCTACTCAACATGCCAGAGAGGACCAAAGATGGGCCAAAAGCAAGGGCAGACTTGAAATCAATGGGCATCAGGCAGGAGCTTCACGCTAATGATGATGATGATGATGATGATGATGAGGCGAAGTAGGACACAGAAAGTCATCGCAAAGGCAAAAAGGCCAAGAAGACCGGAAATGACTACCCTCCCACGTGCTTCACTCTAAGTCAGGAGGAGATCGAGCAGTTTTTCACCTGCCTCCTAGGAGTAAAACTTCCTTATGGTTACGCGGGGAAGATAAGCAGATACCTAGACCCAGCGAAGCAGAACTTCAGTGGGATGAAGTCTCACGACTATCACGTGCTGATGACGCAGATACTTCCAGTTGCAATCCATGGGATCATGGATGCGCACGTCCGTGAAATGCTATTTGGCCTATGCAACTTTTTCGACGTCATCTCTCGGAAGTCGATTGGCGTGAGGCAACTCAGAAGGCTATAGGAAGAGATCGTGGTGATACTATGCGAGCTTGAGATGTACTTTCCGCCCGCATTCTTCGACGTTATGGTGCATCTGCTGGTCCATATAGTGGAGGATATCATCCAACTCGGGCCGACGTTCCTGCACAGCATGATGCCGTTCGAAAGGATGAATGGTGTCATCAAAGGATACGTTCGCAACATGTCACGTCCAGAGGGAAGTATAGCCAGGGGCTTTCTGACCGAAGAGTGCATCTCCTACTGCACGAATTATCTAGGCATCGAGAACCCCGTTGGTCTGCCCGTCAACAGGCACCTCGGCAGGCTCGCTGGATGGGGTCACCGTGAGGGTCGCCGCAAAATGCATGTCGACTTAGAGGGTCGACTCGCCGACTTTGAAAGAGCAAACCTAGTCGCGCTACAACACATAAACGTGCTCGATCCTTGGGTGGTAGAGCACAAAACCTTTATTAAGAAGACTTACAATTACCGAGGCCAACAGAGGACGGACGGAGATATAATAAAAGAGCACAACTCATGTTTCACGTGTTGGTTCAAGCAGAAGCTTCTGTCGTACCCTTTACATGAGGATTCTTCCGCGGAAGAACAACTCATATTCGCCCTGTCACAGGGCGCCGAGCACAACCTGATGACATATGAGGCGTACGATATCAACAGCTACACATTCTACACAGAGGCCAAGGACATGAAGAGCGATGGTTATCAGAACTCTGGGGTAATGACGGAATCCTACACCGGTAATGACAAGGACTGATACTACGGAAGGATCGAGGAGATATGGGAGCTGAGCTACGCTGGAGAGAAGGTCCCGATGTTCCGTGTCAGATGGGCGAAGAGCGTCCTAAAAGAAGACCGGT
This sequence comes from Triticum timopheevii, assembly GCA_963921465.1. Taxonomy (NCBI): domain Eukaryota; kingdom Viridiplantae; phylum Streptophyta; class Magnoliopsida; order Poales; family Poaceae; genus Triticum; species Triticum timopheevii. The sequence goes on along the minus strand of OY997272.1, from coordinate 379,491,629 downwards.
ATTTCACCACCATGGTGATACCCGAAGCCAAATCCAAGACCGCGGGCGCAAATGTCACCGCGAAAAATGAGCCATGGGTACTGGCTTCCCAAGTTGACCAATGCTTCTTCATTACCGACCCGTCAAAGCCCATTCATGTTTTCGTGAGGAGAGGCAAAAGGAAGATCATTGGAATGGATGGAGTAGCCAATGAGCAAGACTTCGACAAGTACGGCGACCCGAGGATCGAACATGACGACGATGATGAAGTAGCAGCATACACCACAAGAAGAAGCAGGACCACCCTACCTAAAGGACGTCCGTTCCACAGAAGAACTCCATTTGCGAAAAAGAAGGGCAAGAAGATTGTGAACAGATAGCTAGCTAAGATCGATTGTATTTAAATCGTAGCCTTCATTTCTCGATTGTATTTCATGGGAACTTTTTGAACTATCATGAATATTTTCAAATTTCATGGACACTCGATCTCGATCCCCCTCCATCTCGATCGCTATCCCACCTCGCCAGATCCGGTCCCCCTCGCCGCCGAGCACCCCCCGGTCCACCGGCCGCCGCCGCCGACCCCCCGCACCCCTCCCCTACTCAACCGCCGCCGCCGACCCCCCGCACCCCTCCCCTACTCAACTGCCGCCGCCGACCCCCCGCACCCCTCCCCTACTCAACCGCCGCCGCCGACCCCCCGCACCCCTCCCCTACTCAACCGCCGCCGCCGACCCCCCGCACCCCTCCCCTACTCAACTGCCGCCGCCGACCCACCGCACCCCCCGCACCCTCCCCCGCTCCACCGGCATTACTGTTTGATGATATTTTTAAAAAAATTATTACTGTCTTATAAAAAAATATTACTGTTATGATTTAAACAAGTTTGAACATATTTAAACACAAATAAGTATCAAACAACATTTTAAATGAAAAAAATTGTGGAGCCTGGGAATCGAACCCAGGACCTCCTGGTGTGAGAACTGGCTGCTGACCAGTCGAGCTAGTAGAGGGAGTTGATGTGGATCAGGTCAGGAGGAATATAACCTGTTGGCTCGAGCAGAAAAAAAAATTACTAATGGCGCACCAGGGTGAGGTGCGCCATTAGTGTGGATGTACTTATGGCGCACCGAGGGGTGGTGCGCCATTAGTATTGTGCCGCCCCCATCCATAGTTCCTCCCCGGCGCGGCCCACCTCTCTCCCTCGCCCTCGATGCCCTCTCTCTCCCTCGCCCTCGCCCTCGATTCCCTTCCCCGACGCCGCTGCCCCGCCGCCTCGACGCCGCCCCGACGTCGCTGCCCCGCCGCCTCGACGCCGCCCCGACGCTACTGCCCCGCCGCCTCGACGCCGCCCCGACGCCGCTGCCCCGCTGCCTCGACGCCGCCCCGACGCCGCCCCGACGCCAAGGAGGAGAAGGTGCTCCTGCTGTGGATCCTTCTTGTACCTCCCGTCCCCATCTAGTTGACCCTCGTGTCGTCTCTGCTCTGCAGGTAGAGCGCGCCGGCGAGCGACCAGGACGAGGACGACGCCGGGAGAGGAGGGCCACGTCGCCTCTGCTCTGACTGGTGGTGCTTAGCCTCGGCTACAGCAAACATAGGTGAGTCCCCCACCCCCTTCTATTCTTCCTCCTCTCTGGTCCTCGGCTATAGAGACATGTGTTCAAATTGATCTGAGTACTCCGAATACGTTTTCTGATAGAAGATTGCATTTCAGTTGCACTACCATAATTAAAATTCAGTTACCTCGATGTTTTTGCAGCTCAATGTTACCTTTACATGACCATTTCTTCAGATAAAATGAACTCCTTTTACTAGGAAAAAACATAAGAATTTTGCCTCTTGTGAATTGCTTTCTTCAGCAAAGGAAAAGGGACACCCCACAACTAGAAACCACATGCTTGATAAGTTGATATGCAACGGCCAGTTGTGGAACTGGTATCAACTATTAAGCCCATAATAAACTAGGAAAATTGTTTATCCAACTGATGGTCCCTCACAAAGGCACAACTCACAAGAAGTACCCAGTCCTGTACTACTGCATATCTGTAAGTACACACCTTTTAATAGCATCACTGATACTCTCCAGTAACCCATAAAACAGAAGCAGTAAAAATAGTTTATAGGGAAAAAGAAAACTAAATAGTGAATCCCAGCAAACCTAATCCTTAAATTTCATGAGCACATTTTAGCTCTGAGCCCAGTGAACATATGAGTTTTTATCTCTTTTACATTCTACTAAACATGTGGGTGAATAACACTTAGAAACTGTTATGTAGAAAAAATAACTGTTACAAACTGGGTAAACTAGATTCAACCATTCTAGGAGTATTCAAACATAGTTATATATATGCAGAAACACTGACATGTAGTGAAGATCAGACTGGTTACATCTGGCACTGCTGATTAGTTTTCTAAAGGCGTCATCATTGGTTCATACATAGAAAGATACATTATTCTGTTAGCTGAGATTCTCGGCAGAGAGACAAGTGCATTGTGCAGTGCGAGTGTGCTGACAGAAAACAAGTTATGGTAGAAATCAAAATAGAATATTTCACAGACATAGCTTAACAATTTGTAGTCGGTAGATATAACTATGCAAATGGTATAACTGGGCTTGATACTCGAACCAACAAACAACCACCTACTGGCAAAACACAAGTAGATAGATTTAGCAGGGCAAAGGGTATCATTTTCATACCATACTTTGTAGCATTCTTCTTTAACAACATTTAGCTGTGCCCTGTGCACCACGTTGATCACATGTTAAACAGGACTAATAACTGGTTCATGAGCAAGTTAACATGCCTGCATACCGTCTATGTCACGAGTGAAAACTGAGCTCAAATTCTATATTTCTATTGACTGGGCAGAGGTTTTGAGCAAGACAAAAAAGAAAACTGAGTGTTTTGTTGCAACTCAAGTTCCCAGCAGAGCTTATCCATCTGAATATAGTTGTAACAGAATGAATGCAAATATTATTCAAGAGTAAGGAGAGTAAGATGGCATATTAACAAAATATTCCAGACTCTTTGCATAATGTGCCTGCTAAACAGTCAAACCAGAAATACTTCCCATAGCATGTCTGCTTAATAGCTAGTAGCATGATGGCTGGACTTGCTAACTTGCAATTGCTCTGCATCTAATTTGAAACATCAATGAAAATTGAAAAAAAATTACTCTTAATTTGCTCTTAATTTTGTGGTTTGCAAGCTAGACTTTGCTCTTAATTTTGTGAATGCTACTTCTGGTGTTCTTACTTCAGCATCTGTATGCCCATGCAATGATTTGCTTTGTTGTGATGGAGGCTTTTTTTGCCTTTTCCACCCGAGAGGCCCTTGAGTTTGCTGGAATGTCGATTAACTTCCGTTCCAGCAAATTCGGGTACTCCATATGTCCTATTTCAGCAAAGGTCATGCTGAAATTTTCCGTGAATTTTAGCATGACTTTGCTAAAAATAGGACATATGGGGTACTTGTGACTAATGATGGAAGCTTAGGCTTTTAGGGTGCCTCGGCGTCGAAAAAACCTCAATGATAGAAGCTTAGCTTTTAGGATGCCTCGGTGTCGACAAACCCTAAACAATAACCAACTTTTTGACCAAACTTTGTTCCTATTTAGAGAGAAACATGGCCAACAACGATGAGGCCGGGGGTTCGGGTGGCAAGGCATTCTGGGAGCTGTCCCAGGAGATGGAGGACCAACCACAGTTGTATGAGGACGCCGCCTTCCCCACCGATCCTGAGACCACTGATGGTACTGCCGAGGATGACCCCACTGATGCCACCACTGATGGTGCCGCCGAGGATGCCACCACTGATGATGGCGGCGCACGCACAGATGGCAGCCAACCGAAGAGGCAATGGAAGACCGGCGCCCGATCGTGCTCCTCACCCTCAAGGAGGAAGTTACTGAAGTGGACTCCAACGGGAATCCAACGGCGCCGGAACGAATAATCAAGGGGTACTCGCTTCAGCTCGGGTGCATTCTCCGGAGCACCGTCTCGATCAACACTGAGAACCTGAGGCATCCTGATAGAGGGAATTTGCGCAACCTCCTCTTCACGAAGCTGCACGAACGAAACAAGTTCCCCGCTGAATTTGCAAACACAAGCCTCAAAGGGAATAAAGTGAACAATGCTGCCCTCACGAAGATGAGCAAGGCCCTGTCTACTTGGAAAAGCAATGTGAAGAGAATGATCGAGAAAGCTGAGAGTTATCAGAAGATCAAAGAGAAAAATCCTTCAATCACCGAAGATGACTACAACGACTTCAAGATCAATTGCTCGAGCACCACAAACTCCCAATCAAGTGAGTGGGGGAAACAAATGCGGGAGCTGAACATAGGGGAACAGACACTCGGTCCCGGCGGTTACAGAGTGGCGGAGCCTATATGGGACAAGGAGGAGGCGGACCGTGCCGAGCAAGGCCTACCGCCCCTCTTCGATAAATACGGTGACAAGCAGACCAGGAACTTTGTCAGGGCCCGGTACAAGAAGGACCCGAAAACAAAGGAGCTTACCACAGATCCGAAGACCAGGAAGCTTGAGCTTGTTCTGGTAAGGAATACACCCCCGCGTAATTAGCTCCATATGGTTGCATTCTAATTAATGAAGCCAAATTTCTAAATGGTTCACATTCCTTCCGCAGGCGACTGAAAGCAGTAGCGCGGGGTCGACTAAGAGCAACCCTTGGGACACCACTCTAAATAGGGCGTTGAATGTAATGAAGAACAAGGATAAGCTCAGTAAGCCGACGTCAACTGGTCGTGTGGCCGGCAAAGGCTTGTCGACAAAATGGGGGTCATACTATACCGCTGGTGTGCGGAAGGAGAAAAAGACCAGCTCGGAAAGCCAGGCGTGCGAGGTTCAAGAACTCAAGGCAGAGGTGGCGCGGATTCCGGAGATTGTCCAAGAGCAAGTGGAACAACGACTCGGAGCGACGATCACCGCCATTGTGCCTACCTTGATCTCGGGGTTGAGTGCGTGGATTGCGGGCGTCCAACAGGGGCCGCCCCCGATTCCTAGCTTCATGGCCAGCAACTCGCATAATGCGATGGCGGGGCCATTGGTGCCTCCGGCGGAGGCGGCATTGGTGTCTCCGACACCGGCACGGGAGCTTAATGCACCCGGGTGTACGCCGGCCGGCACCTCTGCAGCAAGCGGCCCCTCCGTCAACTGCACGCCCGCCGTTGTCGGTGCCTCGACATTAGCCGAGCTCGACGCCATCATCACGGTAACTAATTAAGCCTCTCTCGGCCGAGGACTTCATCTCCTTGCCTTTGACTGGGCATCCCTGACGCCCTACATGTTTTCACAGGGCGCCGCCGACGTTCCGTGCACTCTCCTCCACTTCGTGAACAACGAGTTGGTCGATGTCGCCAAGGGCAAAATCGTTCAACCGGGCAACCCCTTGTTCCACGATACCTAGATTCCACCCAACTTGTTTACGGTTCAACTGGTTCGGGTGCTGCCAGGCTGCGATGAGTTGTTACCTCCGATTCGACCCGTCGGGGCCGACGATGATGACGTGATGACCCTCAGTGCCTGCCTGAGCTGGCCCCTACTTTGGCCGAAGAGCCAGATTCGTTTGGGGGCGGGGGACACCACCCCAAAGATAACACCGCCAGTCGTGCTGGCGCCAAGTCGGCCCCATGGCAAGACCGCCGCAACGGTGCCGGACATCCCTATGCCACTGGATCCAAACATGCATATGGCACAGGATCAGAACGACGACGACGACGACGATGATACATTTGGCAACGTCGATCAGTACTTTGCCGATCATGGGTACGATGGCGACTTCATGGGGCCTCCTTCTCAAGAACCCAACCCAACACAAGACGTGTGCGATCTAGCTGGTACCGCAGAGAAGCCAAGTTGCAACAGGCGCCGTCTAGCGTTCAGCTCTCAGGAGACGCCTCCAGCTGCCGACTTCACCGAGCCTCAGATAGGCAAGGTGTGAAATATTATCAGCCCCAACACACTCAAGAAGGCGGTCTGTGAGCAAAACTCGGTCCCATTACAGGAGAAGAAGAAGGCACGCAAAAGAAAGACTAAGAAGGGTGCGAGCCAGCTGGCATCGAGTACGATCCGTGCTCAGGACGGGCCACCTTCACCTAAGGATATATCGAGGAGGGTGCATGTGGCGGGTAGGGCGATGCTACTGACAAATATGCTCAATGCTGCAACCGGTGCTATGCGGAGTGTGCATGAGAGTGTTCTTTCTTTGGAGAAGCGGCATCTCAGAGATAAGGATGTGGCATACCGGTTTTCGCGGCCAAGGTGCCAGAGGGCAAGGGCTTTGTGGATAACTCCATCAGGCGTACGATTGTCCTGCGTTTTGATGACATCCACGCTATGTTGAACATTCATCCGCTGCACTACACCTTCGTTCGGCTATTTTCGCTGAGTATGGAGATGCGGATCATTCACGACAAGACCCCGGACATCGTGATAGTCGACCCCTTCTACATGCGTGCCAAGATCTTGGGCAGCGCTGGGGACCGGCAAGTCGCGAGTTCTTACCTCGAAGGCGTCATTCTGGCAAACCAAGATAAGGATAACTTCCTCGTGCCTTACTTTCCCGAGTAAGTCCTCCCCTCAACCGGCCCGTAACATATGAATTCTTACATTTCGATCATTTTTCTTTTAACATTCCGTGTTTTCTGCAGTGACACACATTGCACGCTCATCCTCCTAAGCCCCAAATATTCCATGGCCACGTATTTCGACCCGGACCATCAGTCGAACGTAGACTACACAAATGTCAAGAAGGTTCTTGATGATGTTCTCCCCGGCTACGCCAAATCTTGAGGCACCTTCACCAAGCCTATTCGTAAGTACGGCAAGCACGTGTTCTCCCACAATATGACGTTCTGCTGCATCAAGCAGCCTCCTGGCGGTCAGAAGGGTGCCTACTACGCCATCCATCACATGCGGGCGATCGTACAGGACCATCATCAACTTCTGCTACTGAGTAAACTCAAAGATTGGGCAAAGAGCGTGTCGGCAATCTAGGACGCGGACCTCTGAGAAGAATTCTTTCGCATCCAGTTGGAGTTTGCGGAAATCATCCATCAAGATGTCCTTCGTACCTCGGGGCAGTTCTACATCAACAATCAACCGTCCAACAGTGACATCGACACAATGCTACAAATTCAGGCTGACAACGACCGTTATTTCATGACTCCCATGATAGACGGCGGCTTCATCCACGCTCCGGTCCCTTGAGTTGAGTCGAAAGCAGTGATGCTATGTCTAGTTCTGAAACATCGATTGGATCATGTTTTAATTAAATTTTAATGAACCTGTAGTATGTCTCTTTGGTTTCGAGAGTCGTTCAACTTAGATGTAATCGATGCTATTAATGTCTTGCTTTTCTCTATCTGTTGCATACTTATATATGGCTTATGTATTGTCTGTGAATTGGTACTAACGTTTCGTTTGGCTAGTACAAGGGTAAGGTTCCCGGAGTCTACGACGACTGGGAGGAGTGTCGGAGATAGGTTCACTGATTCAGCGGTAACAGTTACAAAGGTACACCACTAGGGCCGAGGCCGAATCTAGATACGCCCGCTATCTAGCAGGAGAGGGGAGGGAGCGTTTGAGGAACCGGATGAAGACGAGTTTCATCGTGATGATGCTCATCGTGATGACCGCAGCTCTCTTCTATGTGATGGTAGTTTAGATGATCGATATCGACTTGTAATGTGAAGACAAACTCGCTACTCGCGGTCTCGAGACTTGTAATATAATGTTCTATCTTTGTTCGGTCTTTTCAATTCGGAGACTAATATGATGAATTGTATTCGGAGACTAATATGATGAATTGTATTCAAAGACTAATCTTCTATTGTATTCGATGAATCTGTTGTTGATGTGTGCTGTCTATATTTTGTCCAATTATACATTTTGTAACCTGTGCAAAAAACAAAAAATAAAAAATAAAAAAACCTAATATTCATACTAATGGCGCATCACATCACAGTGCGCCATTAGTATGACAAAGTATACTAATGGCGCATCACTAAACAGTGCGCCATTAGTATGCCGAGGTTACTAATGGCGCATCTTGTTGCTGTGCGCCATTAGTATGCCAGAGCACCTGGGTATACATGGCCCCTGGGAGGCATACTAATGGCGCACTTATGTATACACTAATGGCACATCAGTGGTGCGCCATTAGTAAAATATACTAATGATGTGGCACTAATGGCGCACCACTAATGTGCCATTAATGGCCAAATTAGGTGCACCATTAGTAGGCCTTTTCCTATTAGTGGTGGCATGCATGTCCTTTACTTTTCAATATAAGCCCTTTATGTGGCGTTGCTTAGACGCCCGACTGCGGCATGATTTACTTATTTGTTCACCCTTCGTGGCGTCGCTTCAGACACCCGATTGGTTTTCAGTTATTTTACTACCATCTGACGTTCTTATTACTAAATAATGTCGTGCTAGTTCATTATTGCTCATGACGCATACATGCATGCATTTGTTATATCTTATGTCCGAACTGTCTTGCGAGTACTTTCAAAGTACTCACCTGGCTTGTTGATTTGGCCAGATGCTGACGAAGGCGATCTCATGGATGAAGAGTTCGATAGCAAGTCCGACGACTAGAGGAGTCCCAGTCAGTCTCGTACGACCCTGGATTTGGTCATTGTGTTATATCCGCGTCCGCTACCCAAATAAATTCATCGAGCCTCACCTCGACGCTCGATGAGCTGCCAGTTTAGGAGTCATGTTATCCACTCCATTGTGATATTCCACCACCACTTTTATCTCGAGTCAGTAGTAAGCCACCCCACACCATTGTGTCATATCCGCCATTATGTATAATTATTGGCGTGCTTGTAAAAAATTGTTGAGCACCCCAGCTCAACCCTGTAATATATTTGATGCTACTGGCTTATTGTATCAAGATTTTGCCTACCAATTAGGAGGATTTTCCTCATACTGGACTAAAAAGATCGGTTTCTCAATAAGTATTTTATTGGAAAACCGGTCGTGACAAGAAGAAGCCATCTAGCTAATAACTATGTACCCGTAGGTCTGTGGTAAACTACTCACAACTCATCGGAGGGGCAAGGATGTTGATGTAGAGGCCCTCCATGGTTGCTTCCTCCTCCGGCAGAGTGCCGGCAAGGGCTCCAAGATGGGATCTCACGGATACAGAAGGTTACGGCAGTGGAAATTGTGTTTCATGGTGCTCCTGGATGTTTTCGGGGTACGTAGGTATATAGGAGGAAGAATTACGTCGGTGGGCGCCCGAAGGGCCCACGAGACAGGGGGCACGCCTTACAGGGGGGGCGCACCCTCCTATCTCGTGGGGCCCTCGGAATCTTCTTGACTTGCACTCCAAGCTCTCCGGATCAGATTTGTTCCAAAAATAACACTCCTGAAGGTTTCATTCCGTTTGGACTCCGTTTGATATTCCTTTTCTTCGAAATACTGAAATAGGAAAAAAAACAGCAAGATGGGCTGGGCCTCCGGTTAGTAGGTTAGTCCCAAAAATGATATAAATGTGTAAAATAAAGCCCATAAACATCCAAAAGGGGTAATATAATAGCATGGAACAATCAAAAATTATAGGTACGTTGGAGACGTATCAAGCATCCCCAAGCTTAATTCCTGCTCGTGCTCGAGTAGGTAAATGATAAAAAAAGAAATTTTTGATGTGGAATGCTACCTAGCATAATTCATAATGTAATTTTCTTTATTGTGGCATGAATGTTCAGATCCAAATGAATACAAAATAAAAATTCATATTAACATAAGAAATAGTAATACTTCAGGCATACTAATCAAAGTAATCATGTCTTCTCAAAATAGCATGGCTAAAGAAAGTTATCCCTACAAAATCATATATTCTGGCTACGCTCTATCTTCATCACACAAAGTATTAAATCATGCACAATCCTGATGACAAGCCAAGCAATTGTTTCATACTTTAATAATCTCAAACTTTTTCAACTTTCACACAATACATGAGCGTGAGCCATGGACATAGCACTATATGTGGAATAGAAGGGTGGTTGTGGAGAAGACAAAAAAAGGAGAAGATAGTCCCACATCAACTAGGCGTATCAACGGGCTATGGAGATGCCCATCAATAGATATCAATGTGAGTGAGTAGGGATTGCCATGCAACGGATGCACTAGAGCTATAAATATATGAAAGCTCAACAAAAGAAACTAAGTGGGGTGCATCCAACTTGCTTTCTCACGAAGACCTAGGGCACTTTTGAGGAAGCCCATCATTGGAATATACAAGCCAAGTTCTCTAATGAAAAATTCCCACTAGTATATGAAAGTGACAACATAAGAGACTTTCTATCATGAAGATCATGGTGCTATTTTGAAGCACAAGTCTGGAAAAAGAGATAGTAGCATTGTCCATTCTCTCTTTTTCTCTCATTTTTTTATTTTTTTCTTCTTTTTTTCTTTTATTTTTTTCTTTTTGGCCTTTCTCTTTTTTTCTTTTTGGCCTTTCTCTTTTTTTTCTCTTTTTTTTCTTTTGTAAAGTCCGAAGTCCCATCCCGACTTGTGGGGGAATCATAGTCTTCATCATCCTTTCCTCACTAGGACAATGCTCTAATAATGAAGATCATCACACTTTTATGGATTTACAACTCAAAGCTAGAACAAGACATGACTCTATATGAATGCCTCCGGTGGTGTACCGGGATATGCAATGAATCAAGATCGACATGTATGAAAATTATGAAGGTGGCCTTGCCACAAATACAATGTCAACTACATGATCATGCAAAAAGCAATATGACAAAAGTAATGTGTGTCATATGAACGGAACGGTGGAAAGTTGCATGGCAATATATCTCGGAATGGCTATGGAAATGCCATATTAGGTAGGTATGGTGGCTGTTTTGAAGAAGGTAAATGGTAGGTGTAAGGTACCGGTGAAAATTGCACGATACAAGAGAGGCTAGCAATGGTGGAAGAGTGAAAGAGTGCGTATAATCCATGGACTCAACATTAATCAAAGGAACTCATATACTTGTTGCAAAAAAATTAGAAGTCCTCAAAAACCAAAGTACTACGCGCATGCTCCTAGGGGGATAGATTGGTAGGAAAAGACCATCGCTCGTCCCTGACTGCCACTCATAAGGAAGACAATCAATAAATAAAATTGTGCTCCAACTTCATCACAAAGCGGTTCACCATACGTGCATGCTACGGGAATCACAAGCTTCAACACAAGCATTCTTTAAATTCATAATCACCCAACTAGCATGACTTTAATATCACAACCTCCATATCTCAAAACAATTATCAAGCATCAAATTGATCGTAGCATCCAATTCACTTTCTATGATAGTTTTTATTATATACCCAACTTGGATGCTCATCATTCTAGGATCAACTTTATGATAATAAAAAATACCATGCTATTCTAAAAGACTCTGAAAATAATATAAGTGAAGCATGAGAGACTAGCAATTTCTTCAAAATTAAGACACCACCGTGCTCTAAAAGATATAAGTGAAGCACTAGAGCAAAAACTATCAAGCTCAAATGATATAAGTGAAGCACATAGAGTGTTCTAGCAAATTCTAATCAAATAGGATTCTCCCAAAAGGTGTGTACATAAAGGATGATTGTAGTAAACTAAAAGGCAAAGACTAATATAATACATGACGCTCCAAGCAAAACACATATCATGTGGCGAATAAAAATATAGCTCCAAGTAAAGTTACCAATGAACGAAGACGAAAGAGGGGATGCCTTCCCGGGGCATCCCCAAGCATAGGCTTTTGGCTATCCTTGAATATCTTGGGTTGCCATGGGAATCCCCAAGCTTAGGCTCTTGCTACTCCTTATTCCATAGTCCATAAAAGCTTTACCCAAAACTTGAAAACTTCACAACACAAAACTCAACAGGAAATCTTATAAGCTCCGTTAGTGAAAGAAAACAAAACCACCACTTAAGGTACTGCCATGAACTTATTATTTATTTATTTCGGTGTTAAACCTACTGTATTCCAACTTCTTTATGGTTCATAGACTGAATTACCAGCCATAGATGCATTGAAATAAGCAAACAACACACGAAAAACAGAATCTATCAAAAACAGAACAGTCTGTAGCAATCTGTAACTAACGCAAACTTATGGAACTCTAAAAATCCTACCAAAATAGGAAGTCCTGGAAAATTTGTTTATTGAACAGCATCAAAAAGAATCAACGCAAAAGCACGTTCCTGTGATTTAACAAAATTATATTCGTGCGCGCAAAGTTTCTGTTTTTCAGCAGAATCAAATCAACTATCATCGTAGGTTATCCTATAGGTTCTACTTGGCACAAACACTAATTAAAAGATAAAAACACATCAAAACAGAAGGTAGATGCAAGATTTATTACAAAACAGAAGAAAAAACAAAAAACATAAAGAAAATTTGGGTTGCCTCCCAACTAGCGCTATTGTTTAACGCCCCTAGTTAGGCATAAAAAGCAAAGATAGATCTAACGAGTGCCATCCTTGGCACTAAATTCATAAGTAGCACGCATGATAGATTCATCAGGTAATTTGAATTTCTTTCTTAGAAAGTGCTCCATGCCTTTCTTTAATGGAAATTGGAATCTAATATTCCCTTCCTTCATATCAATAATCACACCTATCATTCTAAGGAAAGGTCTACCAAGAATAATAGGGCAAGAAAGATTGCAATCTATATCAAGAACGATAAAATCTACGGGCACCAAATTTCTATTTGCAATAATAAGGACATCATTGATCCTTCCCATAGGCTTTTTAATGGTGGAATCCGCAAGGCGCAAATTTAAAGAGCAATCATCAAGATCATGGAAACCTAGAATATCACATAAAGTTTTCGGAATCGTGGAAACACTAGCACCCAAATCACAGAAAGCAAAACACTCAGAATCTTTATTTTTAATCTTTATAGTAGGTTCCCACTCATCATTAATTTTTCTAGGTATAGAAACTTCCAAATTAAATTTTTCATCATAAGATTGCATCAAGGCATCAACAATATGTTTGGTAAAAGCTTTGTTTTGACTATAAGCATGAGGAGAATTAACAATGGATTGCAACAAGGAAATACACCTTTTTAAAGAACAATTATCATAATCAAATTCCTTAAAATCTGAGATAGTAAGTTCAACATTGTTAGAAGTTGAGGATTCTTCAATCTCACTTTTACCAAATTTAACATCAAGATCTAAAGACTCAAAAATTTTGGGACGCCTTCTAGGAAAAGATAATTCATCATCACTCCCATAATCATCAAAATTCATATTGCAAAACATAGATCTAATCGGAGACGCATCAATAATTTTAAGATCCTCATCATTATTTTCATGAAGACTAGAAGAACACGCTTTTATAAAGCTTTCTTTTTTAGCACGCAATCTAGCGGTTCTTTCCTTGCACTCGTCAATGGAAATTATCATTACTTTGAGAGACTCGTCGATATCATGCTTAGGATAAGATCATCCAAGTTTAAGAGAATTAACATCAAGCGAAAGTCTATCAACGTTCCTAGCCAAATCATCAACTTTGAGCAATTTTTCTTCAAGCAAGGCATTAAAATTCTTTTGAGAAATCATAAATTCTTTCACACTATTCTCAAAATCAGAGGGCATCTTATTAAAATTACCATAAGAATTATTGTAGGAATTTCCATAATTATTAGAGGGATTGCTAGGGAATGGTCTAGCATTAAAATTTCCTCTATAAGCATTGCTTCCAAAACTATTCCTACCAACAAAATTCACATCCATAGTTTATTATTATTCTCAATCAAGGAAGACAAAGGCATATCATTGGGATCAAGAGGAGTATTTTTAGTAGCAAACATCTTCAAAAATTCATCCATCTTTCAACTCAAAACATTGATTTCTTCCCTAGCATGCACTTTTTTACTAGAAGATCTTTCGGTGTGCCATTGAGAATAATTAGCCATAATATTATCAAGCAATTTTGTAGCATCTCCTAACGTGATTTCCATAAAGGTGCCTCCCGCGGCCGAGTCTAAGAGATTCCTAGAAGCAAAGTTCAAACCAGCATAAAAAATTTGTATGATCATCCATAAATTCAAACCATGAGTAGGGCAATTGCGAAGCATCAATTTCATTCTTTCCCAAGATTGGGCACCATGCTCATGATCAAGTTGTTTAAAATTCATAATATCGTTCCTTAGAGTGATGATCATCCATAATATCGTTCCAAGAATCAATACTATTTTTAGGCAAAGACGAAAACCAAACTTCAGCACGATCTCTAAGTGAAAATGGAAATAACTTCAATTTGAAAATATTGTTATCCGTATCTTTCTTATTTTGCATGTAACACCAATCAACAAAATTGTTTAGATGAGTAGCGGCATCTTCACTAGTAAGGCCGACGAATTGATCTTTCATAACAAGATTCAACAAAGCGGTATTGATTTCACAAGACTCAACATCATTAAGAGGAGCAATCGGAGTACTAAGGAAATCATTATTATTGGTATTCCAGAAGTCACACAACTTGGTATTATCTTGTGCCATGGCAACAAGTAATCCAACACACAAGCAAATAGAAAAACGAGAAGCAAAAAGAGAGGAGGAGATTGGGAAAGAGTGCGCGAATAAAATGGCAAGGGTGAAGTGGGGGAGAGGAAAATGAGAGGCAAATGGCAAATAATGTAAATGCGAGGGAGATGGCTTTGTGATGGGTACTTGGTATGTCTTGACTTGAGCGAAGACCTCCCCGGCAACGGCGCCAGAAATCCTTCTTGCTATGTCTTGAGCTTGCGTTGGTTTTCCTCGAAGAGGAGAGGGTGATGCAGCAAAGTGTAGCATAAGTATTTCCCTCAGTTTTGAGAACCAAGTTATCAATCCAGTAGGAGGCTCCTAAAAAGTCCCACGCACCTACACAAACAAAGTGAGAACTCGCAACCAATGCAATAAAGGGGTTGTCAATCCCTTCACGGCCACTTGCGAAAGCGAGATCTAATAAAGATAGTATGATAAGATAAATATATTTTTGATATTTTATAATATAGATGCAAAAAGTAAAGATGCAAATAAAGTAGATTGAGAGAAAATATGATAAGAGATAGACCCAGGGGGCATAGGTTTCACTAGAGGATTCTCTCAAGATAGCATAAGTATTACGGTGGGTGAACAAATTAATTTCGAGCAATTGATAGAAAAGCGCATAGTTATGAGATTATCTAGGCATGATCATGTATATAGGCATCACGTCCATAACAAGTAGACCGACTCCTGCCTGCGTCTACTACTATTACTCCACTCATCGACCGACTCCTGCCTACATCTAGAGTATTAAGTTCATAAGAACAGAGTAACGCATTAAGCAAGATGACATGATGTAGTGGGATAAACACATGCAATATGATATAAACCCCAGCTTGTTATCCTCAACGGCAACAATACAATACGTGTCTTGCAACCCTTTCTGTCACTGGGTAAGAAAACCGCAAGATTGAACCCAAAGCTAAGCACTTCTCCCATGGCAAGAAAGATCAATCTAGTAGGCCAAACCAAACTGATAATTCGAAGAGACTTGCAAAGATAAATCAATCATACATAAAAGAATTCAGAGAAGATTCAAATATTATTCATAGATAAACTTGATCATAAACCCACAATCATCGGATCTCGACAAACACACCGCAAAAAGAGATTACATAGAATAGATCTCAACAAGAGAGGGGGAGAACATTGTATTGAGATCCAAAAAGAAAGAAGAAGCCATCTAGCTAATAACTATGGACCCGTAGGTCTATGGTAAACTACTAACAACTCATCGGAGGGGCAAGGATGTTGATGTAGAGGCCCTCCGTGGTTGCTTCCCCCTCCGGCAGAGTGCCGGCAAGGGCTCCATGATGGGATCTCGCGGATACAGAAGGTTAAGGCGGTGGAAATTGTGTTTCGTGGTGCTCTTGGATGTTTTCGGGGTACGTAGGTATGTATAGGAGGAAGAAGTACGTCGGTGGCCGCCCGAGGGGCCCACGAGACAGGGGGCCGTGCCCACCTATCTCGAGGGGCCCTCGGAGGTTTCTTGACTTGCACTCCAAGCTCTCCGGATCAGATTTGTTCCAAAAATAACGCTCCCAAAGGTTTCATTCCGTTTGGACTCCGTTTGATATTCCTTTTCTTCGAAATACTGAAATAGGCAAAAAAACAGCAATATGGGCTGGGCCTCCGGTCAGTAGGTTAGTCCCAAAAATGATATAAATGTGTAAAATAAAGCCCATAAACATCCAAAAGGGGTAATATAATAGCATGGAACAATCAAAAATTATAGATACGTTGGAGACGTATCACCATCCTCGGGTACCCAGCCCTGGCTAAGTTCATGGCAGCAACTCATCCAGCCTACAACCTCATGAAGATGCCGGGAAGCAGCAGCGTCCTCACGGTGGCAGGGGACACCAAGGACGTGCTGCTAGCCATCAAGCTCGCCTTCATGTCCGCGGCGGCCTCGCAGTCGAGTGAGAAATGAGCCCAGAGGCTCTGGGGACTGCACCAGCCAAGAAGAAACAGTTGTTTTCCCAAGATCGAGCCGAGACAAAGCAAATACCAGTTGATGAAGACGGAGCATCTGGCACCACCTTCACCATAGGTGTCGGCCTCCCTCCGGACCAAGAAAATGCGTTCATCAGCTTCTTGCGCAACAACAAGGAAGTGTTCGCATGGGGCCCAAGGACCTGGTTGGAATTCTGAAGGGAATAATTGAGCATCACCTGAGGATGTGCCCTAACGTGCGCCTGGTGAAACAGAAGGTGTAGCGGCAGTCCATAGAGAAGTAGGCGTTCATCATCCAAGAGACCTGCAAGCTGCAGGATGCCGGTGTCATTTGGGAGGTGCGTACCCGGAGTTGCTGGCGAACCAAGTCGTTGTACCTAAGAATGGCGGGAAGGAGCGCATGTGCGCCGATTTAACCAACCTCAACAAGGCTTGCCCACAGGACCCCTTCCTGCTCCAGCGCATCGATCAGATTGTCGACTCCACCGCCGAGTGCGATCTGCTGTGCTTTTTGGAAGCCTTGTCGGGCTACCACCAAATCAAGATGGTTGTACAAGATGTGGAGAAGACGGTGTTCCTGACCCCATACGAGGTGTATTGCTACACTTTCTTGCCATTTGGGATGTGTAATGTTGGAGCAACCTTTTAGCGGCTAATGCATATCGCTCTGGGCCAACAGCTCGGGAGGGACGTTGAGGCTTACATCGATGACATAGTGGTGAAGTCTCAGGAGGCAAAGACCCTCATCGGGGACCTGGAGGAATCATTTCCAGTCTGCGCAAGGAGGATCTGTTGCTCAACCCAATGAAGTGTGTGTTTGGCGTCCCCTTCGGCAAGCTGCTAGTTTTCCTGGTGTCACACATGGGGATCGAGGCCAACCCAGAGAATGTCAAGGCTATAGAAGACATGAGCCCACCACAAACCCTCAAGGAGATGCAGAAGCTAGCAGGCTATGTGACCTCGCTGGGGTGCTTCATTTCCAAGTTGCTGGAGCGTGCCCTCCCATTCTTCAAGATGATGAAAAGGAAGGGGCTGTTCGAGTGGACCCCTGAAGCTGACGCGGCTTTCCAAGACCTCAAGAGATACATCACCAGCCAACCGGTGATGGTGGCGCCGTGCCCCCTCGAGCCCTTGGTGCTCTACTTGGCCACCACGCCTCACTTCGCCAGCATGGCGCTGGTGGCGCTAAGGGAAGAGTGCCCGACCGAGGGCACACGACGAGGTGCCTCGTCACCAAATGGGGCAGTGAGGCCCCAGGATGGTGCTCCTGAGGCCTCAGCTGCACCACCGGTCAATATCGCTCCCGAGGCCCGGCTGACCTCCCAACCAGCGGGGCTCATGAGAATGGGGCTCATGAGGCCGCAGCTGATGTGGCAAACAACAAGACCCCTAAAGACCAGCACACTCAAGAGATACAAGACCTCGCCAACGCCTCCTCCCTTGTTGAGCACCTGGTCTATTTCGTCAGCACGGTGCTGCGAGAGGCGCGGGTGCGCTACCCCATGCTACAAAAGCTCTTGCTCACGCTCCTCGTGGGATCCGGGATGCTGCGCAACTACTTCCAAGGACACCCCATCAAGGCCGTCCCAGCCTACCCACTGGAGAGGGTACTCCGGAGCCCTAATGCTGCAAGAAGGGTCACAGAATGGAACATCGAGCTGCAGGCGTTCCAGCTGGAGTTCAGCACTACCAGGGTCATCAAGGGCGTGGCCCTCGCAGATTTCATGGCAGAATGGACCAACGTCCCTGACCGTGAAGTATGCGATGACTATTCCCTCCTGCCCGGAGACGAGGCGCCAGATGGATGGATCATGTACTTCGACGGCGCGTTCGCGCGCCAGGACGTGGGGGCTGGAGCAGTGCTCATTTTGCCTGCCAAGAACAAGCTCTACTACGTTGTACAACTCTTCTTTCAGCAGGGTGAAAAGGTCTCCAACAATATTGCAGAGTATGAAGGCCTAATTGCCGGTCTCAAAGCGGCGGCGGAGCTGGGGGTGAAGCGCCTCACCATCAGGGGCGACTCCCAACTCCTTTTCAACTTCTCCAACAAAGAGTACATCCTGAAGGACGAGCACATGGAAGCATACCTGGAAGAGGTATGCAAAATGGAAAAACCATTCTTGGGCTTGGGATTACAGCACGTGCCATGAGGCACAAACAAGGAGGCGGACGACATCGCCAAGAGGGCATCCTGGCGGTTGCCTCAGGAGCCAGGCGTTTTTGAGGAACAGCTCTTCAAGCCGTCGGCAGCTCCCCTTGCTGCGGAACCAGCACCGCCTCAGGAGGACCTTCCCCGAGCCCCTGCGACAGGTGCCCCGGCTTGCGGCCCAACCTTGGGGGCCCGCCTGCTCCTCGTGCTCGAGTCTCAGGAGGGGTGCTAGACCGAGGAGTTCAAGATGTACTTACTTCAGGGAACCCTGCCGGCGAAGGAGGAAGATGCCGAGCGCGTGGCTCATCAGGCTACCACATACTGCATCCAGGATGGTGGGTTGTATCGTAAGCTGCCCAATGATGTTTCTTTGCGATGCATCTCCAGGGAGCAGGAGCTCGAGGTGCTGGCCGTCATACATGGCGGGGACTACGGACATCACTTTTCATCACGCACCCTCGTGGGCAAGGCGTTCCGTAGTGGGTTCTACTGGCCCACGGCCCTCAACGACGCCACCGAGCTGGTGAAATCCTGTGAACCCTGCCAATTCCATGCCAAGCAGATCCATAATCCTGCACAGGGCCTTCAGACTATCCCACTCACATGGTCGTTCGCGGTCTGGGGGCTAGATATCTTGGGACCATTCCCTCGAGCATCGGGGGACTACCGCTACCTCTACGTCGCCATCGACAAGTTCACCAATTGGGTGAAAGTAGAAGTTGTCCGCAGCATCCCGGCCGGCTCGGCCGTCAAGTTCATCAAGGGATTCATGAGCCGGTTTGGGGTTCATAATCGCATTATCACCAACAATGGCTCGCAGTTCACCAGCAGCCTTTTCAAAACATACTATGCTAACCTTGGAACACAGATATGCTACGCTTCGGTGGCACATCCCAGGAGCAACGGCCAGGCCGAGCGCGCCAATGCAGTGGTCCTGAGAGGCCTCATGGAAAGGACCTTCAAGAAGAAGCTCGAGGCCTACAGCAGGGGCTGGTTCGACGAGCTCCAGTCCGTGATGTGGTCCATCAGCACCACTGCGACCAAGCTGAGGGGCGAGAGCCCGTTCTTCCTTATCTACGGTGCTGAAGCAGTTCTCCTACAAGAGGTCAAGCATCGCTCCATGCGGGTCTTGGCGTTTGGCGAGGCACGCCAGGATGCCATGCGGGGGATGGATCTTGTGCTGGGGTAGGAAAGCCGTCGTTAAGCCTCGCTCCGAGCGGCAAGATACCAGCAGGCGCTACGGCAATACCACTACCGCAGCGTCCTCCCCAGGACGCTCGAGGTGGGTGATCTTGTCCTGAGGCGGGTGCTCTCCAGGGAAGGGCTACATAAGCTCTCACCCATGTGGGAGGGCCCGTTTAGGATCGCCCTTGTCTTCAGTCCTGGCTCCTGGAGACACATGATGGGATCCCCATCTATAACTCCTGGAACATCCAGCACCTCCGGAAGTTCTACCCATGAAGCAAGGCTCATGCCTATGAAGGTCTCTGCTCGTGACACTCTCACGTAATAACGAGTGGGGATATACATGCCCCGGAGTCTCCTGAATGTCACCTGCGGGCCTCTCGGGGGCTCCCTCCCATGTCCTATGGCAGCACTTAGCTCCACGCTGGTGAGAAGACTAGACTAGGTGGTGACATGGCTGTTCTTTTACTTTCTTTCTGTAGTTGGTTCACAGTTTCTTAATGGAATTTGGAGTTTTCGCATTTTTGATTTGCCAAAGTTGGGTTTTTTCTTGTCTCGCTTCGCTCGTTCTCAGCCTTGGCCAAGGAACAGTGGAAGTTGCCATTCGCTCCTTCTCACGCGTCCCGCACGTGGGGGCTAGGAAGGCATGTGCGCTTGGGCTCACCCGCACGCAAGCACGCCTCGCCGAAACCCCGTTACCGCAATGCTTCGGCCTTCTTAATCCTCGCGAGACACCCTAGATCAAGCTCATGGGCATGCGCACCCTCTTATGTCTATGCCCCTTGGGTAGCGCGATGCGGTAAACTGAGCCACAGCTAAACCCACGACAGGAGGCTCGCGCAAGGAGGAATGAGATGCCCTGTCAAGATTTTTAACAACCCGCAGCAGCTCTACAGCATCTCTTGAGACCAACGGCTCCAAAGTCATCAGGAAAGGGGGCTCCGCCAGGCATCAAGAGTCGCGCCCTCGCGAGGTGGGAAGCTACCGCGAGTGTATCAAGCTAAGTTACCCTATCCATGCCCACTCGGAATACAGATATCACGACATAACATCAAGATAATAAGCATAGTATAATGGCATAACTGCCTCCGTTCATTACACACCCTAGCAGGGCACCCTACTTTTTTGAAAATGCAGGAGAAAGGAAAGGTTAAATAGAAGCGGCCCGCAGGACCGCAACAGCTCTTGAAGGCAGGCTCGGCAGCCCCGGGCTCAGTTTGGGCCCACCTCCTACTTCACCGGGGCACGGCGGCGAGACGACCCGTTGCCTTCCCTGTCGCGAGCTCGGTGGCGCGGAGGTTTGTCATAGCCACCGCTGCTGGAGCTCTCGCCTGAAGAGGACCCGCCTCTTCTAGAGGAAGCGCGGCCGTCGTCAAGACCAAGCTCATCGTCGCCACTGCCGTCTTCTAGGCAGCACCCTGCGCGACGGCCGTCCTCCCTGAACATCCTCACGAAGAGGGTCGCGTGGCCGTCACAATTGAAGTGGAGGGTGCACCTCTCGCCCAGACCTCGTGCGTGGGCAAACGCCTGCCAACCATGGGTCAAGACCATGCTGCCTGCCGCTGTGATGTCGACCCCGACCCACGAGGCCCTGCTACAGCAGCCGTCAGCCTAGAGCCAGAGGCCGTCGAGCCCCGTGGCCGGCAGCTCGCCGACAAAGAAGCATGGAAGCCGGAGCAAGGTACTGGCGGGCTTCTCCGACCGCACGACGAACTCCGAGAGCACATCCACGGAGGTGAAGCATGGCCGAGGATGCCTAGTGACCATGGAGCGCCTCCCGTCATCGCGGGGGTTGCCTCGTTCTCGGTGGCCCCCGCCATGATAAGAAGCACCGCCACGGCTGCCAAGAGAAATGCCAACTCCTGGAGAAGTGTGCCTACACCCCCTGGAAGTAGCCGCTGTGGTCGCAGTGTGCTTGCAGGGGCGGCGACGACCCCTCTTGGGCGGTGGCGAAGCTGGCCCTCCCTTGGGGGCCTTCCCCTTCTCGGCGGTGGTGAACCTCCTCGTCGTTGCCATGAGCTCTGCAACTACAGCAAGGCAGAGAAGAAGAAGGAACGGGCAGCAAGAAGATGAAGATAGAGACGAGCGAGGGGGGCTCTGCCCCCCCTCATTTATAGCTAGAGGGAAGCCAACCGCTGGCCACCATGATCCCACGCAATGATGGCTCTACTGCATGCGGTAGCAACTCGTCAGGTCGAACGGTTGCCGAGGCAGCATGGGGAAGCGGAGATGCCCACGCCCAATCAATCGCCACATGTCGCCCAAGGCTGCAGGATGTTAGGGCCTGCGCGCTCCGCACTTGCCCTTTGGCTTCGCCTAGAAGCTAAGTTCGAGCGCGCCCTGCGCCCGGGGGCTACTGTCGGTGTTCTGGATACGGGGGTATACATACTTGCCTACCTGCGGCCCATGGTGTGGCTCAATCAACGGCCTGGTATGGCCCATCTTCGACATCGACAACTGAAGACCCTCGCGAGGGACCAAGCTTTGCGAGGCGGACGACACCAAGACCTCCAAAGGGATCAGCCTCCTCAGGCTGGCTCCCGAGGAGCGGAGATTTCTATGCAAGGCTCACCTGGTGAGGTTGGGATGACGTGAGCCATGACGATCAAGGCTAGGCGGGTGCTAGCGGGCCCAGTGTACCAGTTTCCTCTTTCGTGCCAAGGAGGCAAGCAGTAGGCGCGGAGTCCCAAGGAAGCAGCCAAAGGTTTCCATTCCCATGCAACAAGACCAAGACAGCCAGGATGGAGGTCGTCACCAAGCCCATCGCGGCGTCACGACCAGAGGATTTTGCAGGCGAAGACCACTTTAGTCAGGATAAGATGTACTAGTTGTCTCCCTTCAAATTTGCCTGCTGTGGGATCCCTTCCCACCTTCATTTGGGAAGAGGACCACGGCCACTATAAATAGGAACTAGCCACCACCATGGACGGGGGACGAAAGATCAAGTCGACCGCATCCATTCCACCCTCACCACCACATTTGAGCTCAAGAACACACCTCCTGAGGTTGTTCTCTACTATACTAGTTCATCCTCAGCCCCTCTAGGCAAATCCACCAGAATGCAGGAGTAGGGTTTTACACCGCAAGGTGGCCCAAACGAGGTTAAACTGTTGTGTCCCCTTTCCTTCGAGTTCGTCGCGCTAGGCTATGGGATTGGCGAGTAGGTAAACTGGGGAGGTTGAGATCTCCATGCATACCCCGAAGTTTGACCCACTCAAGGGTTTGTGGAACCCTAAATCCGACAAGAGGTATACATCGGGCAGCTCAACGCAAAACATGACAGCTTGGAGATGGAGTGGAGACGTCCGTGGCCGTTTTAAGCCAGCCCTGGCCAATAGAGGTGGGCAACTCGTGTAGAGTGGCGGCTTTCTGCGGCGGTGATGTTAATGCGGTGTACTTAGGGACGGTGACTTGTGGCCGTACAATGAAGATACGCTGGCGAGGCGGCGAGTTGAGGCAGGCGCCTTGGAGGCATCAGGCAGATCATGCGGATGCACGACGCAATGGCGCGCAGGAGCCTGGTGCGGTGGCTCTCGGCAGAGCAACAGAATGAGGCCGAGCAAGGCAGCCACGGAGGAGCGACGGCGTGACGGTCGCGGTGGCGGAGGAGTCCGGGGCTGCTCGATGGCGGCTCGATGGCGGCGGCTAAGGCCGGCCGCAGAGACGGAGCACCAGCGAGGGGAGGTCGACCCGAGGCCGGTAGCTCGGAGGTGACTCAACGTGGAAGCAAAATATGTTAGGCACGAGCGGCTCATGGTGGATACGAACCGGGGCAGTTGACTCCGAGTCCACGCCGATGACCCCATCCTCTCCAGGTCGTGGTTGTTTTGATGATATTTTTGTAGGGCACGTGGCCTCCTAAGTTGTCCTCATCCACACATGTTGAGAAGGAACTAGAGATGAAATTGATCCTGTTTCTTCTAGGCGCTGGAGTCCCTTATTTTAATGACCAGTGGGCCTGAGTAGCATAGAATCAATATGGCTGCTCCCTCTACCGCCTCTACTTTTTATCTGCCTCAGAACTTGGGATATACGTGGACGGCAGGGACATAGTGATTGGATAGCTGCCAAAAGCAATTGGATTCGACCATTGAATCTGCAGCGGACATCCGTGATTGCTTCATGTTAGAAACTGAAATTTGACGGATCACATAGACGGCAGTGATGGACAGACAACAACCCTAATTTCTTTTTCCTTTTGAACCCAAAATCTTGTACTGCCAGCTCCAAAGTTAATCAAGATTCTAATCAAAACGATGGATTCACCGGCTCTTTTCAATGGCTATCTCATGCCGGGTTACCGTGTGCGGTTGTTTCTTGCCAGCTCTTTTTTCCTCCAGCACATCGCAAGCTCCGCACATCGCAAGCTCCTCAATCCCAGAAGAAATCCCTCCAAGAACTGAACACCATCGTGCGCAGGCCCCACAGTGGGCGCCAACTGTCGTGGATTTGTTACGGTAGATTTCCTTAGTGTGAGGACTTTGTCGTGAGGCCAACGCATCTATGTAGTAGCTTGAGAGGGGTTGAACGGGTCGAGAGACGCGAGGTTTTACCCAGGTTTGGCCCCTCAAAGTGGAGGTAAAAGCCTACATCCCGCTTCATTTATATTGATGATGATGATCATGATTACAAGGGTGCTCTATCTAGAGGGCTATTGACTTGTATGTCTAAACCTAACTTGTCCAACTCCTCCCTCTTGGGGTGCCCTGCCCCTTCTTATATAAGTTGGAGGGGTGGGTTACATGTGGAGTCCTAGTAGGGGAATATAAATGGAATCGTAGTCTTGTTTCCTTTGTAGGGGAATACTCCTTATGCCCTTCCTCTTAAGCCGGCACACTATAACATAAGCAGGCCTCCCCACGAGCCGCCTTCTCAGCCAACGGGTCTTGTTGCTCCTTTGAACTGCCTGTTGGGTCACCAATGAGTCATCAGGCCCGACCGGGTCATCAGTGAGTTGAGAGATCCGGGCGGGACAGTCAGTGAGTCGCCCAGTTAGGACGGGTCACTAGTGAGTCGCCAAGTCCGGTCGGGTCATACTTTCGGCCGGTTCATACCGTGGGCTATATCCCCGACATTAACTTTCGTGGATTTTTCACGGCAAATGTCCTTAGTATGAGGACTCAGTCGTGAGGCCAACACATCTATGTAGTAGCTTGAGAGGGGTTGAACCGGACGAGAGACGCGAGGTTTCCTAGGTTCGTCCCCTCATGGTGGAGGTAAAAGCCTACATCCTGCTTCACTGATATTGATGATGATGATCATGATTACAAGGGTGCTCTATCAAGAGAGCTATTGACTTGTCTGTCTAAACCTAACGTGTCCAACTCCTCCCTCTTGGGGTGCCCTTCCCCTCCTTATATAAGTTGGAGTGGCGGGTTACATGTGGAGTCCTAGTAGGATTGGGATTATCTATCACAAGAGGAATCCTAGTCTTGTTTCCTTTGTAGGGGAATACTCCTTATGCCCTTCCTCTTAAGCCAGACGACCATAACATAAGACGGCATCCCCATGAGTCGCCTTCAGGGCCACCGGGCTTTGTCGCTCCTCTGAACCACCTGATGGGTCACCAATGAGTCATCGGGCCCGGCCGGGTCATCAGTGGGTCACTAGTGAGTCGCTAACTCCGGCTGGGTCATACTTCTGGCCAGTTCATACTACAGGGTATATCCCCGACATTAGGCCCTAGTTTAATTTGGATTTATCCATGTTAAACTGATCCTGCAAAATAAACACAAGAACAAATTTGACAGGTTGTGCTCTAGGTTAAAAAAAATTCTAAGCCGTCACCTGGTCATCCTTAGTCCTTGTCATTTCCTCCTTGATACGTGTCCATGATCTCATAGCAAATCTCCTTTAGCAGATATGTTCAAACTTTGCCATACAAAAAATCAGGGCACTTCTTCTGAAGAGTCTGGGTCAATAAGCCAGCTTCATAGTCAATTTGCTGACATTGAATTCTTACAGAATATATTATAAAGAATAACCCATTTGACTCGGCTTGCAATTCTCTAGCTTGAAAAAAATATTAGTCTTAAAATACTCACCCGATTTTCAGCCGGCTTGAAGATGTAAAGTGATAATCCCCAAGTGCAGGGAATCATCCCAAAGGTGGAAGTGATAAGTATGGAGTGTCGAACCCACAAGGAGCTAAAGGTAAGATCAATATTCTCTCAAGCCCTATCTGCCACTGATACGACTCTACGTGCACCGAACGTTTGCTTCCAACTAGAAACAAGAAATAAAACAGTGTTGTGGGTATAAAGAGGATAACTTTGTATGATATCGGAGAGCTAAAATATAAAAGTAGGTGCTGTTATCATAAATTTAGAATATATTACTAAATAATATAAATAGCGAGTGTGGAATAATGGTGGATCGGTGTGCGGAATTGTCCTAAGCAATTGTTAACAAGATCGATAGTCATCATTGCAATTTCATATGAGGGAGAGGCATAAACTAACATACTATTCCTACATGGATCGTATGCTCTTTTGATTGGAACCCTAGCAAGAATCCGCAAATACTAAAGATTCATTAAGGTAAAACCCAACCATAGCATTAAAGCATCAAGTCCCCTTTTATCCCATACGCAACAACCCCCTTAATCGGGTTTAAGCTTCTGTCACTCTAGCAACCCACTATAAGAGAATCATGAACGTATTGCAACGTCCTACAGCGGGAATCCCTCACGCTTGCGCGACACGTAGGGCACCATAGGACAGCACCAAAATAAAACATACAACTCGTACCAATCTAGATCATCAATCAACTCAAAGACAAAAGATATCTACTCAAAACATCATAAGATGGCAACACATCATTGGATCATAATATGTAGCATAAAGCACCATGTTCAAGTAGGGATTACAGCGGGGTGCGGGAGAGTGGATCGCATAAAAGAGGTGAGGATGGTGATGATGATGGTGATGTTGATGAAGACGATCACCGCGGCGATGATTCCCCTCCCGATGGCACTCCGGTGCCACCAAGAGAGAGGAGAAGAGGTTCTCCCCCTTGTGCTTCCTCCTCCATGGCTTTCCCCCTCTGGTCCTTGGCCTTCATGGCGATGATGGCCCCTCCAAGATCCTCCTCCATGGCCTCCGGGATGATGGCCCCCTCCGGCAGGGTGCCAGAGAGGGCCTAGATTGATTTCTCGTGGCTACAGAGGCTTGCGGCGGCGGAACTTCCGATCTAGGTTAATTCCCAAAAGTTTCAGTATTTATAGCAATTTTTGGTGTTGGTTTCACGTCAGGGGGTCCTCCAGGCTGTCCACGAGATAGGGGGCCGTGCCCTAGGGGGGCACCCCCCACTCTCATGGGCAGCCCGGGACTCCTCTGGCCCACCTCCGATGCTTCGTGCTCTTCTTTTGGTCTAGAAAAAATCCTCAAAAATTGGCACGTCATTTGGACTCCGTTTGGTATCCCTTTTCTGTAAAACACTAAAACAAGGAGAAAACACAAACTGGCACTAGGCTCTAGGTTAATAGGTTAGTCCCAAAAATCATATAAAATGACATATAAATGCATATAAAACATCATAGATGGATAATATAATAGCATGAATACTTCATAAATGATAGATACGTTGGAGACGTATCATAAAGCTTACGGAGTTATAATGGCCAAAAATGTCGGTTTGTAAATATTGATGGCACCGGGTCATAATTGTTGCTAAAACCAAGCTTGAAACTGTACCTCCCTTATATGCATATCACATGTATCCCTCAAGTATTAAGAAGGGAGCTAGTGATAGCTTAAGACTTGCTTTAAAATGCTGCAACCTTGGAGAAATCTAGTTTGTTCATCTAAGCCACCAGTCATAAACTGAATATTTTGCACCTCACATGTGTAGCCGCCAAGTGCCGGGTCATTATGCAATAATGAGAAGGGACTTTGTAGATATGATCATGCAGATTTGAGCAGCAATGTGTAGCCCCCAAGGGCCGGCTCAGTAAGATGATACTGAGCTAGGACTTTATATGTACTTCAAAAAATAATAGCCTATGATGTAGGTCCCAAGTTTCGGGTTACCTTTGACAGGAGAAATTAGTAGCCCCCATGGGCCGGCTCATCACCATGTGATGGGTCGGGTCTTCAATGACGAGAGTTAAAAATGACCTTGCATTAGCCCCCAAGTGTCATCGTGCATGCTTGCAGTGACATGGGACTTCAATACTTGATATAATCATGATTTCAATAATGTAGCTCCCAAGTTCCGGGTCGTATGCCTACAGTGACTTGGGACTAAATAAAACCATATCCATTGTCCTGATGATGTTGCTAAAAGTCTTCCATATTCAATATTGAACCATGCTCTCTACTGTGAGCCGGTATTTTCGGATAAAGAAATAATAGCCATTGCTCCGAATCAGCTTTGAAAACCTCAATCATAATACTGGTTATTGATAATCATAATAAAAAATCCAGCCATGTTGGCTATTTAAAGAAGTTGAATAATATAATCTTGTATGAAAACAATCATAAGATATCTTGTATGTTGACAAGTAAATCCAGAGTTAAATACTCAGTGGCTCTTGGCCGAAGGTGACTTAATGCACATTCATTGTAATCCGGGATTGTTGTAACCCGGCGGCTTATAGCCCTTGTAAAAGTCAAGAACTGATAACCCTTTTGAAACAACAATTTTAATCTTTGATGATGAGCTTGAACTTAATTATATATGTAGGCCATAACTCTGCATGTCCTGCACAAAGTTTAAACAACATATGCCCTGGCGACTTCACGTCAAAAGCCAGGGCGAGTAACAACCCAAACATAATATAGTTTTATGCAATTATGGAAAAGACTAGAATTAAGGCCATTCAAGCCAAAACATAATGCCGACTTAAAGTCCAAAGTCAGGGCGGGTTATCAAACCACGCATATTTACATAACCAGGAAAAGATACCTATAGAATTGACTTATACTGCCGTCTTACATCGCCATATCCAGTGAGGGTGACAACCCAAAGATTTTGTCAATATATGATTCCAGTTGCGCAATCCAAAGTATACTGGCGACTTAACGTCCAAAGCCAGTACGGGTTATCTAACCCCAAATTTGCTCAAGTATGAGTTATAAAGATTAAGGCTACATGGCCTGAATTGTTTTAAACCATATAGTAACATGGAACAAGGATATGAAACCAAAAAAATGTTCAGAGGATATAAAAAATCAGAAAAACAAGGCTTTCATAGGCCGCCAAACCTCAATCTGAAGTGTTGTTCATGGGCCGCACAACCACTGAGTTAATCCTTCATTCAAACCTGTAAGTCGGGCCTCACATGACCAACCACCATTTTAACCTTGACAAGTTCAGGGTCTTTGTGACAAGATTGACTGTCAAGAGTACAACGGGTCATTCTAGGATTACCTGGGCAGAGTGCCAGACATATAGGCAGGATAACCTGGAATTTGGTCTATGACATCTGGCATACAAGCCGATCAAGAGGCTAAAATAGCTATGTTCATTGAACAGGAAGCCCCCAAGTGACCTATAATGAGCCCTCAAGGCGGGATACCTATGTTCGAACTGCGCACTACAGCAAGCTCTCTTTGGTAACCTTCATTTAGGACATGAAACCCCCAAGTCATTTATAACAGGGCGTGTAAGATGGATCAAGAGGGTAAGCACATCTATGCTCATTGAGCAGGAATCCCTAATTGATTTATAACAAGGCGTGTAAGCCGGATCAAGAGGGTAAGCACAACTATGTTCATTGAATAGGAAGCCCCCAAATTACCAATAAGATGAGCCCATCAGGCAGGATAATCATGTTTGAACCGTGCTCATGGCAGGAAGTTCTCTTTGGCAACCTTTAATTTTTCCGAGAACTCGAACTTGCGAGAGATGAATTCTTCTTGAACCGGATGCTAAGCCGGATATTCAGAGCTCAAGACTTTGTGAGACACTGAATTCCCTTGAGCCGAACATTGAACCGGAATCTCTTCTTATAACCCGGAAACTCTTCTATTGAGCCAGATTTTTTTTGCCAGGCACCTTTTTAAGCCGAAAATTTTCTGACGGCCTTTAAATTTTCATGAGTGCAGTAGTAGCCTCTGGGCCGGGTTATTTTTCCCTCCAATGACCTATGGTTCTTGAACTTCCTAAAACTAGCAAAACTTTGCTAGGTCATGTCATTATAACCCCTGAGTCTTAAGACGACTCGAGGAGTTGTCTTGATATTCTCCACACTTGACCGTGATATAAACCGGCATATAATTGAACAATGGAACAGTGGAATATATTAAAAACTGGAGGCAACATGGCGAGTTAATTGCAGGCTTGGTTAAACCGCGCAAATGGGCGAGTCAATCGCAGGTGCGGTAAACCGCACGGATGAGCGAGTCAATCGTGTTGTGTTGATGTAGCAGGGGTGGGAACTCACTTACATATCCATGGAGCAGCACGGCACGGACAAGCGCTAGTACAAAAGTGACGTTGGCGCATGCCCCTTATGCGACACCTTTGTAATGAATAATGGTCCTGTGAAACAATATCACATACTAGAGTAATTGCTCTTTAAAGAATAAAAACATATCAACAAAAATTGACTAGACAGAATTCACCCGATTTGTCTGGATGATAGATGATTCATTCCGCTAACAATGTTCAGTACTTGCAATGGCAATTTGGCCACTCTCCCTTGCCCTTGCAAAAGGGAGAAAACCACATCAAGTGAAAACACAGTGGCTCAGAACGAGGCCGATCGGGGTGGCACAGCACGAGGTCATATTGACGATAGTGAAAACGGCGGCTCAAAGCATGATAGGGACGGAGCCAAGAACCGGACGGCTCAGCACAGACGCTCCGGGTCATTAAACACCTAGCCACTTGACTGTTCTTTCAACTAGTCTCTTCTTATCTCTTTCTTCCAACCAGTAGCAAGGAGTAAGGAAATACGATGCAGAGGTGTGGCAGGAGCCAGTAACGGGTCATGGCCACACCTGGCGCGGGCGGTGTAGATGGCCAGGCGGCGAGGCAGAGGTGGCTTAGGGCCAGCTACAACTTTGAAGGCAACAGGGAGTGACCAGTGGAGGCGACTCTGCAGACAGAGGCGGTTGAGGCAATCCGCTCGGCGTGTGTACATCATCTCCATGAGCTTGTTGGAAATATGAGCAATTTACCAAATAATTTTATTAATGGAAATACTAAATAAAGCATGACTAATATAGCAGAGATAAAGCAAGTCATGCAATCTGACACAGAGAAGGTAAATAGCATCTGCAAATATGAACTATAACCAAACATATCTAGAGTAGATGCTAGAACAAGGAACTGTGGCAGAACCTCTAACAGAAAGAGGAAGAACACGTACGGGGCAGCAGCAGTAGTAGAAGCACTGGTCTTGGGGTCGGTGTCCTCGCCAGCCATGTCGTCGAGGAGGTTGTCGTCGGGGAAGAAGTCGTCGTCGGGGAAGTGGTCGTCGGAGTCTGGGGCATCCGTGACGAAGAAGTCAGTAGTCACGCGGAGCGCTCCCCAAAAACCTTATCACCCTTCTCCCGTACGGCACTCAAAGAGGTGCGGTTTCGGAGGCCTACTGTCCCGACTCACGGTGCATGCCGCAAGCCAGGATGGGGAAGATCGTCTCTAGAGAGGAGCGACCTCCCTTTTATAGGCACATGAGAAGAAGGCGAGAGGCTGGGCCGGGAACTGAAGGGAACGAGGGAGACGAAACCAACAAGCAGCAGCCGAAGGGTGCAGCGTTCGTACATTCGTATTCAGTAAACTTTCTAGCTCCTAAGTGACCTTTTGTATACCCGTAGTACGTGGCAAAAATTTAGACAGTGGCTCGGCACCGTGGTGCGGCGTGTCGTGACGAGATGTGGTGAGGCGGGTGGAGGAGGAGTGCGCGTGGATGTCCCTCTTGTTCTCATGCTCATACATGTGGGGAAAGAACCTCCCTTATAAGGATGTCCAACTCCCACTAAACTAACAATGTGGGACTAAACTTTAGTAGTATCCCTTGCCTTGCATGAAGGGGCTAAGTGGGCCTCTAGGATTTATTAGGAATTTCTGAAATAGTTATTGGGCTGTCCCAAAATATACTAAATTCCAGCAGAGCTTTCACCTTATTGTGTCAACCAATGTGACCTCGTGAAAAGGGTGTCTGACCACCGCTCAAGTTTGATGTCCAAAAGCCATTCAACAAGCTTATCAGATTATCTTTCAATTTTCTCCATATACTGAGTGAACTCATCAACCATGCATGAAAATACGACCCTCTTAAGAAGCTCAACCATAGCATCCCTTGTTTCTTCAGTCCATGCATTATCCAATTGCCTTTTAAATGCTTCAATAAGAAAGTCCATGCATGATGACTGTCAGGGAACACCAAAGGTGCTTTGAGGGAGTCCTAGACTAGGGGGTGTCCGGACAGCCGGACTGTCATCGTCCGACGGACTCCAAGACTACGAAGATACAAGACTGAAGACTCCGTCCCGTGTCCCGATGGGACTTTCCTTGGCGTGGAAGGCAAGCTTGGCGATACGGATATGTAGATCTCCTACCATTGTAACCGACTCTGTGTAACCCTAGCCCTCTCCGGTGTCTATATAAACCGGACGGCTTTAGTCCGTAGGACACAACATCCATTACAACAATCATACCATAGGCTAGCTTCTAGGGTTTAGCCTCCTTGATCTCGTGGTAGATCCACTCTTGTACTACCCATATCATCAATATTAATCAAGCAGGACGTAGGGTTTTACCTCCATCAAGAGGGCCCGAACCTGGGTAAAACATCGTGTCCCTTGTCTCCTGTTACCATCCGCCTAGACGCACAGTTCGGGACCCCCTACCCGAGATCCGCAGGTTTTGACACCGACATTGGTGCTTTCATTGAGAGTTCCTCTGTGTCGTCACCGATAGGCTCGATGGCTTCTTCAATTAACAACAACGCATTCGAGGGTGAGACTTTTCTCCCCGGACAAATCTTCATATTCGGCGGCTTCGCACTGCGGGCCAATTCACTTAGCCATGTGGAGCAGATCGAAAGCTACGCCCCTGGCCGTCAGGTTAAATTTGGAAGCCTAAACTTCACGGCTGACATCCGCAGGGACTTGATCTTCGACGGACTCGAGCCACAACCGAGCACGCCACGCTGTCACGATGGGCATGATTTAGCTCTGCCGCCGGACAGTGCCTTGGTGGCCGCACACGAATCCGCTCCGGCCCTTGGTCCGGAGCCGATCGTGCAGATCGAGGACCGGTGGCTGGACACCGCCTCGGGGGCTGCAACTTCCACGGCGATGGAGCCGAACACTAACCTTGTCCCCTACAAAGCTCGTAACTCCGAGGTGCCGGACTCCCTACAAGACTCCGAACCTCCCGCGCCCCTGCCAATCGAGTCTGATGGGGCGCCGGTCATGGAGTTCACTGCCGCGGACATCTTCCAACACTCGCCCTTTGGCGACATCCTAAATTCGCTAAAACATCTCTCGCTATCCGGAGAGACCTGGCCGGACTATGGCCAGGATGGTTGGGATGCGGACGACGAAGAAATTCAGAACCCACCCACCACCCACTTTGTAGCCACTGTTGACGATCTAACCGACATGCTAGACTATGACTCCGATGACATCGACGGTATGGACGACGATGCCGGAGACGAACCAGAGCCAGCGCCTACAGGGCACTGGAAGACCACCTCGTCATATGACATATACATGGTGGACACCCCAAAAGATGGGGACGGCGAAGAAGCAGCGGAGGCAGATTCCCTAAAGAAACAGCCCAAGCGCCGACGTCAGCGGCGCCGCTCTAAATCCCGCCACAGCAGGAATGGAGATTCCGGCACAGGAGATAATAACACCTCAGACAATGCCGAAGACAATCCCCTCCAGCAAGATTCAGCGTAGGAGGATGCAGAAGCAAGCCCTCACGAGAGAGCGGCAGACGAAGAGGTCGAGGATGATAATTACATACCTCCCTCCGGAGACGAGGCAAGCCTCAACGACGACGAATTCGTCGTGCCAGAGGATCCCATTGAACAAGAGCGTTTTAAACGCAGGCTTATCGCCACGGCAAATAGCCTAAAGAAAAAGCAGCAGCAGCTTCAAGCTGATCAAGACCTGCTGGCCGATCGATGGACAGAGGTCCTCGCGGCCGAAGAGTACGAACTCGAACGCCCCTCCAAAAGCTACCCAAAATGCAAGTTGCTCCCCCGATTAGAGGAGGAAGCATACATACCTTCATCACCAGTGCACAATACGGCCGACTGACCACCCCGTGGTCGCGACAGAGAGTCACCCAGGCCCTCCACCAAGACCGTACCCCGGCATCGCTCCAAAAGTACGAAGCCAAGAGGGAACGCGCCGGACTTGCGAGATATATTGGAGGACAAAGCAAGGCAATCCAGATCCATCTACGGATCACGTGGGCGCCCCACGACCCATGACGAATACCGTCGCGCCGGATACAACAACTCCGGCCGGGCCGAACACAGCAGACAACGCTCGCTCGAGCTACGTCGTGATATTGCTCAATATAGAGGCGCCGCACACCCGCTATGCTTCACTGACGAAGTAATGGTTCATCAAATCCCTGAATGGTTTAAACCCATAAACATTGGATCCTACGATGGCACAACAGACCCCGCAGTTTGGATCGAAGATTATCTCCTTCATATCCATATGGCCCGCGGCGATGATCTCCACGCCATCAAGTATCTCCCACTCAAGCTTAAAGGACCAGCTCAGCATTGGCTTAACAGCTTGCCCGCAGAGTCAATTGGGTGCTGGGAAGACCTGGAAGCCGTATTCCTCGACAACTTCCAGGGCACATATGTGCGACCACCAGACGCCGATTACCTAAGCTACATAATTCAGCAGCCAGATGAATCGGCCAGACAGTTCTGGACACGGTTCTTAACAAAGAAAAATCAAATCGTCGACTGTCCGGATGCAGAGGCCCTCGCAGCCTTCAAACATAACATCCGTGACAAGTGGCTAGCCTGGCACATAGGACAGGAAAAGCCGAAATCCATGGCAGCCCTCACATCACTAATGACCCGCTTCTGTGCGGGAGAGGACAACTGGCTAGCTCGCAGCAACAACCTCAGTAAAAATTCTGGCAGTCCGGATACCAAGGACCATAATGGCAGGTTGCGTCGAAGCAAAAATAAACGCCACGTTAGCGGCGACGACAAGGAGGATACGGCAGTCAACGCCGGATTCCGAGGATCTAACCCGGTCAGCGGAAGAAGCCATTTAAAAGAACAACTACGGGTCCGTCCAATTTGGACCGAATACTCGACCGCTCATGTCAGATACATGGCACCCCCGAAAAGCCAGCTAACCACACCAACAGAGATTGTTGGGTATTCAAGCAGGCAGGCAAGTTAATTGCCGAAAACAATGAGGAAGAGATTGTTGGGTATTCAAGGGGCTGCATAGCGACGACGAGGAAGAGACCCGGCCGCCGAATAGTAGAGGACAGAAGGGTTTCCCCCCACAAGTGCGGACAGTAAACATGATATACGCAACCCATATACCCAAGAGGGAGCGGAAGCGTGCACTAAGGGACGTATATGCGATGGAGCCAGTCACCCCGAAGTTCAATCCATGGTCCTCTTGCCCGATCACTTTCGATCGAAGAGACCATCCGACCAGCATCCGCCATGGTGGATTCGCCGCATTGGTTTTGGACCCAATTGTCGATGGATTTCACCTAACGAGAGTCCTGATGGACGGCGGCAGTAGCCTAAACCTGCTTTATCAGGATACAGTGCGCAAGATGGGCATAGACCCCTCAAGGATTAAACCTACAAAAACAACCTTCAAAGGTGTCATACCAGGTGTTGAGGCCAATTGTATAGGCTCAGTCACACTAGAAGTGGTCTTCGAATCCCCGTACAATTTCCGGAGCGAGGAGTTAATCTTCAACATAGTCCCATTCCGCAGCGGCTATCACGCTCTGCTCGGACGAACCGCGTTTGCAAAGTTCAACGCGGTGCCGCATTACGCATACCTCAAGCTCAAGATGCCAGGCCCTCGTGGAGTCATCGCGGTCAATGGAAATACGGAACACTCCCTCCGAATGGAGGAACATACAGCGGCTCTCGCGGTAGAAGTACAGAGCAGCCTTCTAAGGCAATTTTCGAGTCCGGCCGTTAAACGGCTGGACACGGCCAAATGGGCCCGGAGCAACATCAACCAAGACCACCTGGCATGTTCCGAGCACGCGTAGCAATGCGGCCCCAACCCTAGCCCTCGCATAATTGCAAGACCAACCCTCCGCGTACATCATTACGCTCTGGAGATACCATGGGCCTAGGGGGAGGGGCACGACCACAACAAACCCAGAGTGCGGCTCGACCACACCAGGGGCTCCCAAGTGTGTCACTCTTTTTATTTTTCTTCTTTTTATATATAGGACTCCATTTACCAGAGGCCCTGTCCGGCGGTGGACCCGCCGAACTCACGATGCCACAGCCAGGGAAGAAAGAAGGCTGCGATGAACACTCAGGTGGTCTCCATTACGAGCATTAAATTTGATTATATACACCAGTCCGCAGCCCACCCCTGGAGGGGGACATGTTTATTTAGTCCAATCCCTTGCTTACCGCACTATTTGTATCCTTCCGCACTCATAGCAGAATTCCTTGAATAAATAATGCAGCAATCTTTTGCCTATAATTGCATTACTTTACATATATGTTCACTAATGACATCTTGCACCCGTATATTTTGGTACGGCCGAATACACCAGGGGCTTATGTTCCTCGCATTATGGTGTGATAAGTCCGAACACTTTCACAAGTGCGGCACCCCGAACTTATAGCATTATATGAATCGGCTCCGAATCATGTCTTGGGTCAATAGTTGGGTTTGCCCGGCTCCCACGTTTTGGTGCCTTACGTTCCGTTCTATCGGCTAAGGTGGCACTGGGAGAACCACTGCGATTGCGCCCCGGTTGAGCTGGGCGAGCGCCTCAGTGGAGAAAGCTAAAACTGTATGGCATGATAAGGCGAGAGACCGGTCGCTGTTCGAGAGGTCTTTTCGGGTCCCTAAAGACTTATGCCGCTTCGACCGAAGTACCGGATAATGTCCGACGAAGGCGTGGACAGCCTCCCGAATTCGGTCTTCCGAATACTAGGGGCTTCGCCGAAATTTAAAATTATAGAATTCTATGGCTAAGTGAGAGTGTTCAAGCATTATAAGTCCGGTTGCCTTGTTCATTGTGTTGAGCGCCTCCCTAGATGGACCCAAAAATGGGAACAAGAGTGCTCAAGTTTATCCCGAACACCCCAGCACTCGTGGCTTGGGGGCTGAAGCCAACGACTTGCCATCTCTCAGATTTTATAAATGGCCGCACAGAAGGTAATATTTTAAATTAAACAAGAGTTGCGTAGCGCATATGAACAAAGTTTTGAGCGCACAGGATAATACATAGCGAGTTTACTCAATAATTACATCTCTGGGGCACTCATCCGCAATATTGTGGGCACCCTTTAGGAAAGTCTTATAGTACATTTCGGGCGTACGATACTCCTTGCCCGCTGGCGGCGGATCAGTAAGAAGCCTCTCCGCATCCAGCCTGCCCCAGTGCACCTTTGCGCGGGCAAGGGCCTGACGAGCACCTTCAATACAGGCAGAGCGCTTGATGACATCCACCCAGGGGCACGCATCCACCAGCCGCCGCACGAGGCCGAAGTAGCTCCCAGGCATGGCCTGTCCAGGCCACAGTTGGACTATAAGGCCCTTCATGGCTTCCTCAGCTACCTTGTGGAGCTCGACCAGCTGCTTCAGCTGGTCGCTAGGGGGCACCGGATGGCCGGCCTCAGCATACTGAGACCAGAAGACCTTCTCCGTTGAGCTCCCCTCCTCGCCACGGTTGAATGCGGCAGCATCGGATACACTGCGAGGCAGATCTGCAAACGCCCCTGGATGGTCCCGCATGGTGCTCTAGTTTGGACCAACGCTTAGACAAGCACTGGCCCGGGGGGGCTATAATAAAGATGACCCTCGAGAGAGCGACTCCCAAGGGAAAAGTAGGTGGTGGTGAGGCAAATGGTAAAAGTCAATGTTGGGCCTTGCTGGACAAGTTTTATTCAAAGCGAACTGTCAGGGGGGTCCCATAAATCACCCGACCGCATTAGGAATGCAAAATCTGGGAACATAACACCGGTATGACGGAAACTAGGGCGGCAAGAGTGGAACAAAACACCAGGCATAGGGCCGAGCCTTCCACCCTTTACCAAATATATAGATGCATTAATAATATAAGAGATATTGTGATATCCCAACATAAACCCTGTCCACCATGGAGCAATCTTCAACTTCACCTGCAGCTAGCAACACTATAAGAGGGGCTGAGCAAAAGCGGTAACATAGCCAATCAATGGTTTGCTAGGAATGGTGTCAAAGGTTAGAGGTTCATGGCAATATGGGATGGCTTGATAAATAGGTAATAGGTAGCGCAGCATAGCGATAGAACGAAGCAACTAGCATAGCAATGATAGTAGTGAGATCCAGGGTAGCGGTCATCTTGCCTGAAATCCCGCAAGGAAGAAGAACGTGTCCATGAAGAAGATGAAGCCACGACAACGAACCAAGCGTAGACGAACGAAACCTCACGATCGCAACGAAACGGGAACTATCGAGAAGAAGCACACAACATGGTAAACACACCACACATAGACAAGACATGATGCACAACAAGCATGATGCATGACAAAGCTACATGAAGCTACTCATGGCAAGAGAAGATGCATACAAGAGCAACACATCAAGGCAAGTTTAAATGAGGCCGGAAACAACATATAATAATTCCTGTAAGTCCTCACATGCAAATTTCGAAATTGGTCCAGAACTGAATAAACCTTATGTTCGAGTTGTTAAACAGCAAGTTAAGATGCCCCAAGTCAAGTTACATATAAAGTTCATTAGATTCGGAGCTACGGCCTAGAAGATATGAGCAAAACAAGTTAAACATGGCATTGATGCAAAATGCACCCAAACATCAAGCAAACACACCAAAACAAAGATGCAACATGATAATATGAATCTACATGCAAAATCAAGCAAGTTTCATATAGAGCACACTCAAAACGGAGCAACGGTTCAACACATACACTCTATACAAGTCATAGCAACAATCTGTCCAAAACAGCAACTAAGCATCTTGAAAGCATCAAAACAACAAGCTACAGCATCCGAACATAATAACAAAAGGTATGGGCATGAAGTACTGGTAAATCATAACAAAACATGAACACTGAGCTATCTCGAGAAATCACTAGAACATGCTCCAAAAGACATGGTAAGATTGCAAATAATGACAGTTTCAGACTTTAGCAGAAATAACATCAGGTTGCAATGTTTAGAGCAAGCAAACAACATGTTACAGAAACTTATCATGGCAAACAAAGGCATGACATGAATCTACTAAATGCATAGATCAAAAGACCCTTACTGACCATGAGCCAAAAAGGCATAGAACATATGATGGCACCCATGTAAACATGGCAAGTTATATTACAGATTCATACATGGCAGAAACAACAATAAGTAGGCATGTTGGTGAGCTTGAACCACTCACCATAGAGCAATACATGGCATGGCAAGGCAACCAATAGTAAGAAGGCATGTTTATGAAGCTAAGAATGTCAAGAGCAAGGTCATAGGGTGCATGGATCACTAGGAAAACACATGGGAACAAGTGAACTTCATGTTAACAGGTTGACGGCAACATTTTCAAGCAACTTTGGAGCAAGATATGAACAATCTCCAACAAGCTATAATTGCAACCAAGGGCATGAATGGATAGAGCATGAAATGTAGATCAAAACATGTTTATAGGACATCTCCAGATTATGCATAGAATTATTAGTAGAAGCATGTTAACATAGCAACAAAATATAACAGAATCTGTCAGGAAAACAGCAACAGCAACTACCCTACTTAACAAGCTTGATGCATTCAGAACACAACTCACAAAAATACATGGTTGGCCCCCCTTGAAAGATGGCATGGCATAGATCAACATTCATGAACACATCAACCTCATAGGATGCACACATCAATCATGGCAAAAATGATAAATGAGCAAGTTATAACAGTTTCAGCAGATTAACATCAACATGCACTCTTCCAACAGCGTTTCGGGCATCAAGATGAGCTCAAATGAAAATGATTCAATGGAATGAAATGATCTACTCGTCGAGACGAACAATTTGACATATTGCACGCACGAAACGGAGCTACGGATGCAGAGATGTGATGCGATGAACATGGCATGATAATTACTGAAACTGAGGACTTAGTCAAATCGGGGGGGTCAACCTGCGGGCACGGTTTTCGATGCACGGCTGGGGATCGCCGGAGAGACTCGCCGGAGAGGCGGGGGCCGGCAAGGGGGCGGCGGATCCGGAGCGCACCTGCCCGGATCTGGCCGGGGCGAGGCCAGGGGAGGCCGGAGCGAGCTCCGGGGCGGCGTCGGAGCTCGGCGACGGGGCCGCGGTGGATCTCGGGCGGAGCTCCGGCGGCGCCGAGTGGTGGCGGGGAGCGCGGCGGCGCGACGCGCGGCCGGCGGGTCACGATGGCGCATGGTCGAGGCGCACGGGGGCGCGCGCCGCAGCGAACGGAGGCGGTGGCCGGCGGGGAGGCCGAGGTCCATCGGCGGCGGGAGGCGGAGGCGGGCCCCGCGGGCCCGGCGCGGGCTCGCGGGCCGGCGGCGGCGGGGATGACGCAGAGGCGACGTGGTGCGCTGCGATTGGGCAAGGGCGAGGGCGGACATGTCCGGTCGGGTCCGGACATGTCCGGCGCGGCGCGTAGGAGAAAATTAGGGTTTGATCTGCGGGAATTCGGGGGAGGGGTCTATATATAGAGGTAGAGGGAGCTAGGAGTGTCCAAATGAGGTGCGGTTTTCGCCCACACGATCGTGATCGAACGACCGAGAGCATGGAAGAGACTTAGATGGGTTTTGGGCCACTTTGGAAGGGGTGTTGGGCTGCAACAAAAGAGGCCTTTGCGGTTACCCGGTTAACCGTTGGAGTATCAAACGACCTCCAAATGGCACGAAACTTGACAGGCGGTCTACCGGTGCTATACCAAGGCCGCTTGGCAAGGCTCGGTCCATTCCGAGAAAGTTTAACACCCGCATAAGCGAAGAGGCCAGAAGGGGACGCCGGATGACATAGGAGTGCCGGATTGCAAAACGGACAACGGGGAAAATGCTCGGATGCATGAGACGAACACGTATGCAAAATGAGATGCACATGATGACATGATAAAATGCAGATGATGACATGGCGAAGTGCAACACGCAAGCAAATGACATGGCAACGACGGCGAATAACTGGCGGACACCTGGCGCATCGGATCCGGGGCGTTACAATAATGCTCCATGCCTTCTGGAAAAAGGCCGCGATGAACCCATCAGGACCCGATGCTCGATCTGGAGGCAGGTCCTTGATAGTATCCCAGACTTCCTCCTCCGAAAAGATCTCATCTAGCTCTGACAGATCATGTGACTCCATCCCAAGAAACTCGAGATCCACCTCAGGCGCCCTCAAATGCGCCCGACCCAACAGTTGCTCGTAAGTATCCGTAAAAATTTCTTATTTCTGGTGCTGATCTGTAATCAACTCCTCATTGTGCCTGAGGTGTGGGATGAAATTCTTTGCTCTGCAGACATTCACCACAGCCTGGAACAATTTTGTGTTCACATCACCCTCATGAATCCACCTTAACTGCGATCGCTACCTCTCAATGGTACGGTGCAAGTAGGCCAACCCAAGCAACGCGTGTTTGATCAAACCCCTGAGCCATCTTTCTTCCCTCATGAGGTCACGGGACTCCATGGCACGGTCCAATCTCAATATAATGAAATTCGCAATGGCCATCTGCGTCTTAATATTTCCAGTTTTCCTCTGTCCCCAAGCCTATAAGGCGGTCGCCGTGTTTCAGAGTAGCATATCCAACCTCTTAAAGGGGTCAACAATGAGATCATCGCACACCCAAGCATCTCGGACCGTCTGTTCAAACCCATCCAGCTTGGGCCAAAACATCTTGAAATGGAACCTTTTCTTCGCGGAAAAGGGTGTGGAGGTTGTTAAGTGCAGAGGGGCATGATCTCAGATGTTAGTTAGAGAGAGCTTGCAACAACATATCTGGGTAGTTAGGCTCCCAGTCCACCAACACTAGCACCTGGTCAATTTTCGTCATCACCGGCTG
This sequence comes from Triticum timopheevii, assembly GCA_963921465.1. Classification (NCBI taxonomy): domain Eukaryota; kingdom Viridiplantae; phylum Streptophyta; class Magnoliopsida; order Poales; family Poaceae; genus Triticum; species Triticum timopheevii. The sequence continues at coordinate 379,449,619 of OY997272.1, read as the reverse complement.
CTCTCTTTCATTAGACCATGTAAACCGCCTCCCATGCATGTATGGTTCCTTGAGTTCACAATCATCCACAAATTCTTTAAACCTTCTCATGATCCTCCGATTAAGATTATTATTACTCTTCTCATCCGCACGTAGGATCATATTGAAGTCTCCGAGCACCATCCAAGGCCCTGGACAAACAACACGTCTATTGTGAAGCTCAACAAGAAATTGCATCTTCTCATCGTCCCCTTGCGGACCATAAACTACTGTAACCCACCATGACGAACCGTCCTTGGTGTGCACCAATCCTATAAGGGAGTGAGTATCCAGGACAATGTTATCCATGTCCAACATTGTCGTGTTCCACCCCAAAATAATACCACTATGAGTGTCAGACACCGGCAAGTAGGCAAAACCATCAAACGATGGCCCCATACATTACATCACTATAAAAGGGTCTATTACATCAAGTTTCATTTCTTGCAAGCATGCTAGGTTCACTTTGGCTTCATCCACAAACTACCGCACGACGTTCCTCTTTGCTGGATTGCTCAACCCCCTCACATTCCAGCATAGCACCTTTGGATTCCAACCCCCTCACTCACCGGCGGCACCTCCTTACCGAACAACTCCACGATGACCCAGATGTGCTACTCCCTCAGTGGTGACTCGAAGATCTCAGCCAACTCCGCAATGTTGTCATCGTTCCCTTCAAAATCCTCCGGAACAATCCCAAGAGCCCTCATGAGTACGTTCTCTGCTTGTGTAGCTTTGCCCGTCTTAGTGACCGAAGCATGTATGGACCCCCTTGTCATGCGGCACAGTGTGTATGGCTCAGCCTCTGGCCTTAGGGTAGACTGCACCTCGAAAAGAAGTGGGGGTGCAAGCTTGCGCACGAGCGCGTTATAGAACAACTTGAGCTTCCCATATGCCACTGCTTCCTGGGGGGTCATTCCACTCGTGCATGCCTGAAACTGCCCTTGCATGTTCAACTCAACGTGTACTTCGCCCTGCACCCCGTTCACCCCCTGGTCATCCGCCACTTGGCTCAAACTGAAAGGATCCACACCTGTGGGAGAATCTCGCTCCGTTCACACTTCCATGCATGCGGGAGCCCAAGCCCTAATCATTGGTGGGGCCAGCTGCCGATCCTCTGCGGCTTGTTCGACCAGCACGGGCAGCGTCCCACGCAAAGCCACCACGTGACCACTCTTCGGACGCGTAGGCTCGATCTGGCCCGCAGAGTCCACCACCTGGCTCGTCCCAACTGGATCAGGACCCACCACCACTACAAAAAAAGACACATCTGTGACATTTTTGGTTGAACGAATTTTTTTCTATCATGCTTCTGACACTTCTATGACGATAACTGTGACAAAACCCGGTATCATCATAGATGTGGTGGGCTCCTACTTCTATGACCAAAAATCATGACAGAAAATGGGCTTTTCGTCCTGGGCGAGCTGGAGATGCACCTGCATGACATTCTTTGGGCCATCCATGACGGAAAAAACCATGGTAGAAGTGAGGGCGAGGAAGATAACGAGGAGTTCCTGGTTACGGTGGGTGGTCGAGGGCCGAGCGATGCACATTACTCTCGTACACGTACGCGTGTGGGAGCGAGGCATAGGGCTCTAACTGAACCTGAGAGAGGCATTCGCCTAACTGAACCCGAGCGATTACATTGCAGGCTACGCGTTACTGAACCCGAGCGATCGATCGATGGTTGTTAAGTGAACCCGATCGAGCGATTCCTTCATTCGCTACTGCTGCTAACTGAAGCCGATCAAACCTGCTGCCTCCTTTTCCTTGATTAACAGTGAACGTTGTGGGGGGGGGGGGGGGGGGTTGGATGAACAATTCCTAGTGGGGGGCTTGGATGAATAGGACCCCATGGTGTTGCCGTTGGATGAACTGGACCCCGATCGAGCGAGCTGGTTGGGTGTGGATGAACAGGACCCCTTGGAGGGCTGGATGAGCTGGACCCCGTGGAGGGAAGGTTGAACAGTAGCCGGTGGATGGATGGTTGAATAGTAGCTGATAGAGGGTTGGATGAACAGTAGCCCATGCAGGGGTGGTTGAACAGGACCCTGTGGAGAGGGCTGGTTGAACAGTAGCCGGTGGAGGCTGTATGAACAGGAGCCCGTGGATGAACAGTTGCAGGTGGAGGCTGGAGGAGGTCGACGGTGGATGAACAGTAGCCCATGGAGGCAGTCGACGGTGGAGATGAACAATATCCCATGGAGTCCTGTTTTGCATTACGCCACACCCCTCCCGATGAATAGGACCCCCGTTCCGACCGTAGCACTCCAACACAAGTATGTTTCCTCTGTTTTGCGGTATGCCACACCCCTCCCGATCAATAGGACCCCGTTTCGACCTAAGGAGGTCCAACAGAAGTTCGTTTCCTCTATTTTGCGGTATGCCAGACCCCTCCCGATGAACAGGATCCCGTTTCGATCATGGTCGGTCGAACACAAGGTCGTTTCCTTCGTTCTGCGGTACGCCAGGCCTTTTTTCCATCGGCTGTTCCGTTCAAGCCGGTTGGCTACCGAAGAACACGACGACGCATTCTGTTCGAACCCAACCAGTTGGCTCCCCATGAACACAACGACGATGCAGTTTCTCCATTCCGACCCAGCCATGTACACGAGCCCTAGCCGTACGTATGCGCGAGTAGGCATTCGAGACCCCGCCCGTATGTACATACGTGTCCGTATTTACTTTCTTGCACCCTGGCCACTGTACGTACGTGTACATGCTACATGCGTGCCTCTACTACGACACATGCGCACCTCTACTACGACACGTGCGCGCCTCTACATCGACCAGTATGTACGTACAAGTTCGCAACCAGAATGACAACAGTATGTTCCTTTGCACTGTTATTGTAGTAATCTCTGAGCCACGAGGACTTAGCAATCCCATTACCATGGGTATCAAGACTAGCAAAGCTTAATGGGAAAGGAAGGGGTAAAGTGGTGAGGTTGCAGCAGCGTCTAAGCATATATGGTGGCTAACATACGCATATAAGAGCGAGAAGGGAAGCAAAGGAACGGTCATCAACTAGTAATGATCAAGAGGTGATCCTGAACTCCTACTTACGTCAATCATAACATAGAAACGGTGTTCACTTCTCGGACTCCGCCGAGAGGAGACCATCATGGCTACACACGCGGTTGATGCGTTTTAATTCGGATCTGGTGTCAAGTTATCTACAACCGGACATTAACAAATTCCCATCTGCAACCGCGGGCACGGCTTTCGAAAGATAATACCCTGCAGGGGTGTCCCAACTTAGCCCATGATAAGCTCTCGCGATCCACGAAGGATATACCTTCTCCCAGGAAGACCCGATCAGGCTCAGAATCCCGCTTTAGAAGACATTTCGACAATGGTAAAACAAGACCAGCAAAGCCGCCCGGATGTGCCGACAAATCCCGATAGGAGCTGCACATATCTCGTTCTCAAGGCACACCGGATGAGCCAGACGTCGGGTTGGCATAGACCCTAGTTGCCCAGGGGGCGCCGGACATCGCTCGATTTGGACCAACACTTAGACAAGCATTGGCCCGGGGAGCTAAAATAAAGATGACCCTTGGGTTAATTACTCCCAAGGGAAATGTAGGTAGTGGTGAGGCAAATGGTAAAACGAAGGTTGGGCCTTGCTGGAGGAGTTTTATTCAAAGCGAACTGTCAAGGGGGTCCCATAAATCACCTGACCGCGTAAGGAACGCAAAATCCGGGAACATAATACCGGTATGACGGAAACTAGGGCGGCAAGAGTGGAACAAAACACCAGGCATAAGGCCGAGCCTTCCACCCTTTACCAAGTATATAGATGCATTAATTAAATAAGAGATATTGTGATATCCCAACCAAAATCCTGTCCACCATGGAGCAATCTTCAACTTCACCTGCAACTAGCAACGCTATAAGAAGGGCTGAGCAAAGCGGTAACATAGCCAAACAACGGTTTGCTAGGAAGGGTGTCAAAGGTTAGAGGTTCATGGCAATTTGGGGACGCTTGAAGAATAAGTGATAGGAAGCGCAGCATAGCGATAGAACGAAGCAACTAGCATAGGAATGATAGTTGTGAGATCCAGGGTAGCGGTCATCTTGCCTGAAATCCCGCAAGGAAGAAGAACGAGTCCATGAAGAAGATGAAGCCACGAAGACAAACCAAGCGTAGACGAACGAATCCTCACGATCGCAACGAAACAGGAACTATCGAGAAGAAGCGCACAACAAGGTAAACATAACACACATAAACAAGACATGATGCACAACCAAGCATGATGCATGAGAAAGCTACATGAAGCTACCCATGGCAAGAGATGATGCAAACAAGATCAACACATCAAGGAAAGTTTAAATGAGGCCGGAGACAACATATAACAATTCCGGTAAGTCCTCATGTGCATATTTCGAAATTGGTCCCGATCTGAATAAACGAGATTTTAGTCAAGTTACATATAAAGTTCATTAGATTTGGAGCTACGGCCTAGAAGATATGAGCAAAACAAGTTAAGCATGGCATTGATGCAAAATGCATACAAACATCAAGCAAACACCTCAAAACAGGGATGCAACATGATAATATGAAACTACATGCAAAACTAAGCAAGTTTCATATAGAGCACACTCAAAACGGAGCAACGGTGCAACACATACACTCTATACAAGTTTAAAGGACAAGCTGTCCAAAACAGCAACTAGGCATCCAACAAGCATCAAAACAATATGCTACAGTACCACAACATAATAACAAAAGGCATGGGCATGAAGTACAGGTAAAGTATGACAAAACATGAACACTGATCTATCTCCAGAAATCACTAGAACATGCTCAGAAGGACATGACAAGATTGCAAATAATAACAGTTTGACTTGGCAGAAATAACATCAGGTTGCAATGTTTAGAGCTATCAAACAAGAAGCTACAGGAATTTATCATGGCAAAAAAAGGCATGGCATGAATCTACTAATTGCATATAACAAAAGTCCCTTATTGACGATGAGCCAAAAAGGATCAGAAGATATCATGGCACCCATGTAAACATGGCAAATGATATGACAGATTCATACATGGCAGAAACAACAATAAGTAAGCATGTTGGTGAGCTTGAAACACTCACTACAGAGCAATACATGGCATGGCAAGGCAACCAACAGTAAGAATACATGTTTATGAAGCTAAGCATGGCAAGAGCAAGTTCATAGGGTGCATGGATCACTAACAACAATCATGGAAACATTGAACTTAATGTTAACAGGCTGACATCAACATTATTTAGCAAGTTTGGAGCAAGATTTCAACAAGTTACAGTAGGCTATAAATGCAACCAGGGGCATGAATGGATAGATCAAGACATGTATAACAAAACATCTTTAGTGAACATCTCCAGATTATGCATAGAATGACTTGTAGTAGCAGGTTTACATAGCAACAAAATGTAACAGAATCAGCCTAGCAAAACAGCAACAGCAAGTACACTAATTAACAAGCTTGATGCACTCACTACAAGACCCACAAAAATACATGGATGGCACCACTGTGAAGATGGAATGACCTAGATCAAAACACATGTAGACATCAAGCTCATAAGATGCACACATCAAACATGGCAAAAATAACAAATGAGCAAGTTATAACAGTTTCAGCAGGTTAACATTATATAGCACTCTTGCAACGATGATTCAGGCATCAAGATGGACTCAAATGAACATGATGCAATGGAATGAAATGAAGTACTTGTCGAGACGAACAATTTAACATATTACACGCACGAAATGGAGCAGTATGCAGCAAGTTATGATGCGATGAATAGGGCTCCAGAATGCAAATAATCTCAGGGACTTGGTCATTTCTGGAAAAAAATGGACGAGCGCAAAATAACTAAACTGCGACCGGGGCAGTATCTAGTGGGCGCTCACCTAGAGGGCTTTGGCCCAGGACAGAGGAGGAGGCAGGCCGGCTGGGCCGGGCACTGCTGGGCCCGGGGGCCCACGGGGAGGAGCGCGGTCAACCGGCACAGGGGAGCGAGCAGCTCCTCTGCTCGCTCCCGAGCTATGTCATGGCGGCGGCGGCGGGGTCCGGCAGAGCTGGCGAGGGCAGAGGAGACCATAGGGGTGGCGGTTCCGTCCGGATCTGGGCGGATCTGGCCCAAGGGAGGCCATTCCCGGCGACGGCGAGGCTAGACGGAGATGGGACAGCGAGGCGCGGTACTCCGGCGGAGGCTCCATGGGCGGCGGTGCTTCCTGGATAGAGAGAGAGAGAGAGAGAGAGAGAGAGAGAGAGCTGGTGAGGGAGTGGGAAGGAGGAGAAGGAGGAGAAGGGGCGGGCGGCGCTGGCCTGGGTCGAGGTGGCCGACGCCGTCGATGAAGGTCGACGAGGCGGCGGGGAACGGAGCTGGCAGCAGGGTCCAGGAGCTCGGGATCCTCTCGATCCCGCTGGATCGGGGGAGCTGCGGGGAGGCGCGCGGCGGATCGGGCTGCTGGGGCGCCCGGGGCCCGGTTCGGCCCGGCGGCGGGCCGGCCGTGGGCTGCGGAGGGCCGCGGTGGAGGAGGGGCTGCGGGGACGCGTGGCGCGACGCGGTTGGAGGAGGTTGACGGCTGCGGCGGCGCTGACGAGCGGGGGCATGACAAGTGGCGGTGGGGCACTGGATCGGCGCTGAAAACGAGGTGAGGGTGGCGGATGGAGCTAGGAGAAGGGGGTTAGGGTAGGTTAGGCCAAAAATGGCAGGTTAGGGGGGTTTTAATAGGCAGGGGGGTCTAGGTTAGGGGCATTTGAGGCCGTTACGGACCCTCGGATCTCGATCTGATGGTCCGGAGCGGAGAGGGACTAGGTGGGTTGCCGGTGGGGATAGTGGGCTGTGAAGATAGGACTTGGACTGAGGGGAGAGAAGAGAAGTGCAGCCCGGCGGCAGTTTCGGAGAGCTAAACGTCCGACGAATAAACCGGCAACGGTGCCGCTACGGATGACGGTTGGGCTATCAAACGGACTCCGAATACGACAAAACTTGACAGGCGCTCTGTCTACACTATAATAAGATCGCACGCCAAGTTGCATCCCATTCCGAGAACATTTTTATGCCACTAATAAAATAATATTTTGGAGGTGCCGGACGCGTGCGAGTGTTTCTGGGCTCGGAACGGACAATGGAGAGAACTGGGAGAACCCGAACAGATGGAAGTTTAAAAAAACATGCAGATGAAATGCAGATGATGGCATGGCAAAATGCAACATGCAAGGAACTAACATGGCAACGACGGCGAATAACTGGCAGACACCTGGAGCATCGAATCCGGGGCGTTACAATATGTGACCAACGGTGTGGCCACCGTCGTTCTATGCTTGTCAAGAGAGCAACCCAAGCAAGCAGGCTTGTATCTTAGGCTCCTCCTAGTGTATATATAGTGGTTTTATTTATCTCTCCATACCAACCATTTTATATTGCATACGTGTCATTGAAGAGTGAAATGATGGTTGCTTCTTCCGACTAACTTACTGTGTGATTTGACTACTCCTTAGTGGCCCCTACACGTACTCCCCCTACGTGTATGACCATTCATGAGTCTCACTTGTACTTATCTCTATTTTCTTGCATGACACGTAGACAGGATGCTCATAGAGGAATTTTGTTACTACATATTGTTACGCAGTACTGTACTACTAGTACCTACTCCCTCCGTCGGGTTCACTACTGGTACTCCCTCCTTCCTGGCTTATTGGTCCCCTTTGTACTTAATTGATGGGCTTGTTGTCCTCAAGAAAATTGTCTTTACCAACGTATTAATATCGGGAATGCATGCGTGAACAACGAATGATTAAACCTTGCAAGCAACGTTTTGACAAACCATTGGCTTATGAACATGTGAATGTAAGGGACTACAACCTCGTGCATGCATGCAACAGTCACACATACACATGGAAGCAAAAACTCGCACGACGCCCTAATGCATGCATGTCCAAGCACACGACAGAACACACACGATCACGCTCAAGTGCTCAACCTACACGTGCATGCACACACATACTCAGCCAGTGTGAGCTAGGTACCGTATAAACACCGGAAAATGTATATATTGAGCGCAATGAGCATATTATGAAGTCCACTGACCATATTTTTACAAATATACAGTGACAGACAATGTATTTATCTTGTTTGAAATTAAGCCATATTAACCGGAAAGGAGGCAGTATGGACTAGCATTACTTTGTTGTGTCCCATCAACTTGCTGAACGAGAAGAAGCTTGCAGGATGGGAGGAGCTTGCGTGCGGTGGCTCGCAGGACAAGGAGAAACTTTTGACTAATGCATGCTCTCCCTCGCTCAGGCGGTGGACGTGCAACAGTTAATTCGGTGTCAGATTGCCAGAAGCATACACTATACTAGTACTATTATTGTTCGACTTCCCATAGAGGCAAACAACCGAGCGCAAAGTTTACTGGTACTAGTACTACTACTATAGAGGTATGTACTATACTACTAGGAACCGGATGGAGGAGCGTCTGCACTCTTATTATATTTTAAAAATGTGATAAAGCAATCCTCAACACATTTGGTTCTCTTCTAGGGTTCTCGCATGTGATAATGGAAGTTGATTCCATGGAACACTCGCCACAATTCTGGCTTAATTGTAGCTCATATCCTGTTACAAATAGGAGCGCTCGGTAATATTTCCTCTTTTTTGTTTTTCAGCATGTAAACAGGTCAGCAAACCTTGCAGTGCATCTTTGTGCGAACCGTGCTTGCTGCACTTTGAATGTGGCCGAGAGCTGGCTTGATGAAACACCTCACTTCCTTCTTCTTTTTTTGCGGGGTACCTCGCTTCCTAGTGACCAGTCTCTTGGCTGGTCATCCTAAGAATGCTTATATATGAATAAAGCTCTCTCATTTACCCGCAAAAAAGATTAAGCCATATTAACCGGAAAGGAGGGAGTATGGACTAGCACTACTCTTTGGTGTGTCCCGTCAACTCGCAAAATGAGGAGAAGCTTGCAGGACAAGGTGAAGCTCGCTTATGCCTTTCGACTAATGCAACCTACCCTCGCCCAGGAGGTGGACATGCATCAGTTCATTCAGGTGTCAGATTGCTAGAGGCATACACTGTAGTACCCAACATGTGAAGTACCATCATTGTTCGACTTCACGAAGAGGCGAAGAGCCAAGCGAAAGGTTTTGTAGTACGAGTAGTACTACTACTAGGACCACATGATGGAGCGTCTGTACTCTTGTTTTATTTTAATCTCTGATAAAGTACACATTTATTTGGGAGAAAGGCGGAAAACGGCAGCCCAATAGTATAGTACTAAAAAACATCGAACATGTAATGATGATATCAATCAACCATGCTCGAATATATCTTGGCCTCCGTGCGAGCCCGTTTGTGTGTTCTCGCTCCTCGTCTCTCTCAAGGAACGGCGGGTTGGCCATTTTGCCATCAATTGAGATCGGTTTGCTCAAACTCCGGTCCCACATGTCAGTGATATGCCAAGAGGAGGTGCGTTGACCGACTGGCCATACACGTACTTGGTTTTGCACCTTCATACTAATCCTCCCTCCATCACAGTTTACAAGGCGCGCTTCATTCTGATACATTTCTCTCAATGCATTTCCACCAACAGAGAGACTTTAGACGCGTTTGGTTTAATGCTCAATTAATTAGGGCGTAGTAACCGCAATTAAGTCCACAGTTTAATGCTCAACCATGTACGCATTATTTCCTCTAGTAATGGATGCCATGCTATAACTACCAAGGCTATTTTTCAGGCCGATCGCTAGTCGCCTTGGTCCCAGAGATTATTTTTTGAAGCGCCCTCTATAAACAGTGATGGATCGGGTAGTATGAGCGGATTCAAAGAAGAGCGTATTGATGGTTGCTTCTTCCGAGCAACTTACAGTTGGAAAGGTGGGGCTTATGATTTGACTACTCATTACTCACTATTAATGCGGCACAATGACCGGGCTGAGTCTCCCATGCGGTTGTGCACTACTCCCTCGGTTCTTAAATATACTCCAGAGCATTTGTCTTTCTAGAGATTTCAATGAGTGACTACGTACCAAGAAAAATGAGTGAATCTGCACTCTGAAATATGCCCATTTGAAATTTGTAAAAAGATAAATATTTAGGAATGGAGGAGTATAATTTTGTGCATGGCACATGGACCCGGATGATGAAGAGGCTTCTGGGAATGCTATCAAGCTTCCAGCATTTGTTTACATCATTGATGTACTATACAAATAATTTTTCAGCGACATGAAATTGTACAATGCTCTGAGCTTTCAGCTTTTGTTTCGTGTGTCTTGCCATCAATGCTCTTTCGGAAACAATAAAAAACTAAATTCCTTGCTAATGCATCTCAATGATCAGCAGATCAGAGCTAATATTTACATCACAACTGAACACAAAGTTGTGAGAAGGCATTAAATTAAAGTTGATCCATGCTTTCATTGGCAGCAACGTCCCCCCAGCTCTGTCTAAATCAACAAGGCATGTTGGGAAAAAAGTAGTTGTCTGGAGCATGAAACATAACGATCATTTTGTGTAGTTCCACTAAAATAGAGTCCATGTTCCAAAGATATTAAGTGTGATTACGATAATAGAGGACTGCTGATGAAACAATAAACACACAAATAGAACCCGGTCACCTTTGCAGTCTCTCTTAAGACTAACTAGTTGGAGAAGATTAGGCTCAGAGTCGGATGAGGAGGATAGAGCAAAACCAATCTCCCTTTGTGCAGTCGTAATGAAATGTAGAGATGTTGCCTGTGTGACATTTTAGTACAACTGCATAAAACACTCTTAAGAAAAAAGGTCGCAGTAGCAACGAGGTGAAATGGATAGCCCTGTTTGCAAAAAATAGGTAGAAAGGAAACAATTACTGGCCAATAACAGTTGATGACACATGCGATGACAAAAAAGAAGCATATTCCTTGTCCTAAGGAAAAATAACAACATTGTTGTGTTTGTCTAAAATGGTATGAGGACGAGATTGCAATATGGAAAGTACGCCGGATGAGGTACGTTTTGGGCAAAGAACTATGGAAGATCCACATGCAAGATTTTCCACATGCGACGATGTGGGAAGACGGGCAGTGGAGCAAGGCCGGAGGGGATACTTGGGGGTTGTTGGGATGTAACTAGGTGAGCGGCGGTGGGCGGGATCTGCCCATACTGCGGTAGCGAGCAGGTGGCATAGGCCCTACCGCGCCGGAGCATGGTCAGAGAGAATGGCGGGTACCGCAGATCGGGACGTGCTGCCTCGGCGCCGTCGAAAGGAGAAATGATGCACATCCTCCCTTTCCGCCGGCGGACGGGATGCGGCCGGATCAGTGACCAATGGTGATAGAGAGAGAGAGGGGCCATCACCGCCTTGTGTGAGATACTCTGAAGAGAGACAAACCCAGGCAGGCAGGCTCCAATGTATATAGTGGAGCGGACTACCTTTTTCTCCATAAAAATCATTTTATATTCTGTGTAAGTGCCATTGAGCGATATAAGTTTATTTAAAAATAACGAGGCAACGCATCAAGTCAAACTTTGTTTCGTGCATGTGTGGTACACGACCTCCATAGGTAAACAACCGCTACATGCGTTCAAATTAGCATGTGGGCTGCCATTTCGTAAGGCAATGAGCTCCACCGTGTACCTGCGCGGGTGTGGCTGGGCACAAAGCGTGAGTACATGCACCTATTCTCTTCGTGTATGTACACCACCTACGTGGGGTTGTGTTAGAGATATACAAACATAGAGAGATATAGTGTGTGGGTTCGTGAGTACTTGGGGGGTCAATCAAAAAATGTAACATATGCAATGTGTGTGAAATAGAGTCTTGGATGTATCATATATATAGAGGGGGCGATCCACAAGAAGAGAGTGTAGGTATCATCGGCTTGAGGTATCCATAGAATCGAAGAGAGGGATGATGTGTGTGTGTGTGGGTGCGCGCGTGATCGATAAAGAGTGCCATCGAATTTGTGTGTGCCCACGTCAAAGACATAGAGTGGCTGGCCTACTGGAACTTGAGAGGGGACAGGTGCAGTTTGTCTCTGTGGCATGGATACCTACCTACAGCTCTCGACTATCGGTGTGTGGTGGGGGGAGGCCTAATTAACTATAGAGGTACAATGGCTGGTATATGTGTGGAGGAGGAGAGAGGCCTACCTTATGTATTAAGGGAGATCGATTGGCATCCATGCATATGTATAGGAGAGGAATAAGGTTGGGAGAGAGACAGAGCTAGAGTGTTGGAGGGGTGGTAGTGGTGTTGCTTCTGACAAATGGTGGGAGAGGCTTGCTAGACAAACGGAGGGCACGCCTGCAATATCAATAAGAGAGGGGATGGTTGCCTGTCTGTGCACGTGCGTGTGAGAGATGGGTCAGGAAGCAGACATAACTACATAGGAAGATCAATTGTCCTTTGCCAGAGAAAGGAGAGACATAACTTGTGAGTTACGTCGGTCGATGGGTGGGGGGAAAATAGTTAAAGTCGACCTAGGTATATGTAGGGAGATCAATCGGTATACATGCATGCATGTGTTAGAAGAAAATAAGGCCCGAGGAGAAGGATAGAGAGGGAGGGATGCATCTAGGAGGTGGTGCGAGAGGCATACTATATCTAGGGGGAGGAGTGTGCGAGTGCGAAATCGATGAAAAGAGTGGTGGGAGTGAGGCATGGATGGTGATAAGAGAAGAGGGGAAGCTTGTGTTTGTGGTAGGCACACCTGGCTAGAGAGGAATATCAATCAATGTGTGCCATAAAGAAGGAGCTGGGGGGCCTACACACACCGTCGGTGAACGACCTAAAGTGAAAAGACGAATTTGCGCATTGGAGCTAGAGAATGCTGAGGGAGGGTGAGAGGGATGCGGGCGTGTGCATGCACGAGAGAAAGTTAGCGCTAGCTACAAAGATAAGAGTATTGTGTGGGTGTAAGAGACGAATAGAGATCATAATTCATTGTAAAAAACGAATTCGGATATTTGAAGAATTTATCATAGTGTTTTAAACCAACGCATGCGTGAATATAGTGATACACATGGTGTCGTTATCAAATGTACTATTATTTGGAATCAACATCAAGTGTATTCAAAAAATTGAATTTGAGTTCATATAGTACACGTATTTCATATCTATCTCTATAGTAATCATGTGGTGTGTTGTTAAGATAATACACGAATGATGGTTGAAGTTGGCAACAATCATGATTGTATTTCTTATTGAAATAGAGAAACAAATTCAAATTTATCTCAAATTGCAGCGGTAGTATAAACATTTGGAATGCACTAAAATGTTGGTATGAGTAGGTTACATGCATTATACAGCCAGCAAAAAAATTTAATTGGACATAACATGGATTCATACTCCCTCCTTCCATCTATATAGGGCCTAATGCATTTTTCAAGACCGCCTTTGACTATTGACAAGATTAATAGTACATGAAATGCACAATGTGGAAATTATATCATTGAAAGCTCCTTTCACACACTAATTTAACGATGTGCTTTGTGTAAGTTGCATGTCATATATTATTGCTCTAAAATTTGGTCAAAGTTAGCCTCGAAAAATGCATTAGGCCCTATATAGATGGATGGAGGGAGTAGCTTTGAATAGCATTTGTATAGTAAAACGGGACAAGACTCTCTCTTTGCGTGGTGTGAATAGTTTTATTTTTTCGTTTTTTTGTTGTTGAGAATTGCGAATTGATTTGGTACGTACAAGTAAAAATATTACACATTAGGCCTGTCCCCAAAATTCAACCCGCGCCTTGTTATATCCTGATAATTCAGATATCGTGCTCCCAAAACTGGCGCCTTCACAACCCGCGCCTTGCTATCCTGAAATTACAACATGCGCGAAAACTCCCTCTAGCTGCCAAATCCCGACACGAGAAATCCCGCTTCTAACCCTGAGCCGAAAGGGCCGCTAGTTCAAATAGGTGGGGGTACTTTTGTAACACACCCTACATTTTGGACAAGAGCGTCCCTAAGTCATGGTTCCCCCTCCCATCGCCTCCTTTTTGCCATTCGAAATCTCAGGCCGCCATAACCTCTCCACTTCATCCGTGAAACACCACCCTCCTCCATCTGCCACCTCACCCCTGCCCAGCCGGAGCCTCTTCCACGACGACATCGTCCATCGCAACAGCTCGACGTCCCTCATCCACCTCCTCGGATGAGGAACCATCGTCCATCTCGTCGTCCTGCCGGTTCAGCCACCCCGTCCTCCACCTCCAAGGAGCTGCTCTAATGATCGCCTCGTCTATCGCGGCTACTCCATCCCCACATCGCCGCCTTAACCTGCTCCACCGGAACTGCGGCATCCTCACCGACTCCTCGGACGAAGCCGAGGCCTACTCGGCTCCACCAAAGAGGTTGTACACTCATTGCATTGCACCTTCTCCTTAACTCGACCTCCCGGCGCCGACGATGCTCCATCCCGCACCCCCATGGAGCAGCTACCTAGAAATCGGCGCCGCGGGCGACATCTCCATGGCGGCTCTCCTGTAGTGCGAGTCCACTTCAGCGGCGGCGGCCATACTAGCCAGATCTGCTGCTATTGCTCTGGCTCTCGCACGTTGTGGCACCCCGAGCCGCATGGAGCAGGGGGCCTACGCATGTCATCCCAGGATAACTCTTGATGCACGAATATTCATCAAATACATCTGTTCATGATTACATGATTGATGAATACAATTGTCTGTTATAGCCCTACGGCTATTTGAATGGCAGCGGAAGTCTATTTGAATGGCGGCGAAAGTCTTGGTTTGGCAGCATATCACTCTGGCTAGGCTCCACATTTATAGGACTGGCAAGACTACGGCCTAGCACGACGGAACAAGCGAATAATTCGGGTACGACCTACAAAACTGGCATGACACACCAGGTCAGTACATTGAATGTACTTACAAGACAACCAAATACATAGCATCCAAATGAATTGATGACTAAGCTAGAACCAAGCATATGTAACAATCTACTTCAACAAAATTTAGTAAGCATGGCATGATATCAACTAGAGTCAAAAGTCAAACTAAGCATCACCATCATGGCATCTATTGGCATGGCAATAGCATGGCACATCAGACTTACTTCTAACATGGCAACGACAAAACATGGCTTAGCATAGCATCTTGATCATAACATGACATAATCTAAACATGGCATAAGTTCAATCAAAACATGGCATGGCATCATGAAACTATGCTGAAAATAAACTACCAATCACATGCGATGCAGACATAACATGTTAACTATATGCAACCATCTCATGTTCTACCATGGTTCTTTAAATGCAAATAACAACTTACTACTCATGCAATGCAACCAAACTTGTGCACCGAGTCCCTCGAACTCTCTTACCAACGGGTTGCCTCGCAACCGAACGGTGATCATTCACGGGTCACAAATAGAATCATGCTCGGTTCAAAGGGTTACCTTGTAACTAAACGGTGGTCACTCGCGGATCACAAACGGAACCATACTCGGTTCAACGGGTTACCTTGTAACCAAACAGTGATCACTCACGGATCACAAATGGAACCACTCTTGGTTCAACACTCACCGAGACCTCGTCTCGTGATCATACCAAAACATCACTGTGATTACTCACGATTGTATCATAGTCCAAGTCACCACATTGTTTATTAATCATAAACTTACTTATTTCAGGTTTATCCTCCATTTCGACAAAGACCTGATAGTGTGACCTACTACGAACTATGCGGCTATCGATAGACTTAATTACACTCTGCAGAGGTAGCACACTATACCCACACCACGGAATCCATGGCCTCGCACTCCCATTCGAGTGGACCAACGGCATTCTGACAAAACCGTCCTACTGCCATGACACTCTTCCGGCCACTCCGACTCACTCCCCACTAGGCTAAGTCATGGGTGGCCCCGTGTCTACCAAAGGCACCAACGGCCACCGTCGTGGCAAAACATAAACAGTTCCAAACGGGGACATGTGCACATAACCAAACTTGGGCTCACAAGGCTTATGTCCGCCTACCTGATCAGGGTAGCACTCGCCCATAACCTCCCCTCGTTGGAGCATCGGCGAGAGGCAAGACAATAGACCCAGTTAGGGCCTGCACATAACAGGCAAATGTGGCTGCACTAGAAAAAGCTCGATTTGGTGGCACTATGACTCGATCCCATCGATGATGGATGAGGTTTGTTATTAAGTCATATTATTAACTTCCCCATCATCAATGATCATGCAAGCATTTTTAACATGAATGCAACAACTAGCATGCAACATACAGATGCGGTAACAAAGCATCAAGTCTCTCAAGTGACAGTGATGTCATATGAAACATGGCAATACCAAGTACTAGCAATCTCGTCGGTGCAACAGAATCATCATAACAACGATACTACTAACAAGAAACTAAATTAGACAGATGCATGATATTATCAAGAACAACATCTAACTAGGATGTCAACATATTTCATGAAAGCATAAGCATGCATGGCAGATGACAAAACATATAGCACGACTGAAATAACAGTAGACAGAACAGGCAAGAAACTACTGCAATGAAACACACACACGTGGTGCAAGCAAAGTTAACATGCACGTTCGGGGCTCATGATAAGAGGTTGGCTTGCCTGGGGGTCAAGGAATACTTCGGGAAAAGGTACAATCCACTCGCAGAAAAAAAACTTGCTGGAGAACGGTTCTCTCTCAGAGGGGCTGAATTAGGGCAAGGGCAAAATGGGAATTTTCAGAATGTGCAAACATAAAGAAAATTGTCCCATCAAAAAGAGCTAGACGAATGGAGAACGTGAGCGTTGGAATCACCTTAATCGAAGTTACAGTTGCAAAGTTGTGGCCGTTCACTTTTTAGCCAGAAAATCAACTAAGGCAGTGAACGTTCACAATTTAGCCTTTTCGGCGGCCGGGCTGAAAAACAGAAAGCGTCTTCTCAAAAATACGCCTTCAGATTGGTGAAAACGCATTTTGATGTAAAGAAGCAAGAGAATACGCTTTCGGATAACTGAAGACGTAATCCAGTGGATTACGCCTCCACTTATCCACGTCAGCGTACCTGGTCAACGCCGCTGTTAGACTGGCGGGTGTGGTCCGCGGTGGTGGGGCCCGCATGGCCTAGCCTTCTTCTTCCTCCCGCTCTATGTGTGCCTCGCCGAGCAAGACGCCTGCCCCGACGGCGCTCGTCGGCGCGTCCTGTCACGGCAGAAGGCGCACGACCCACTGATCTGTTCAGGGATGGAGGCGCATCGGATGGCTGCAAGATCTGCCGCCGAGGGGTGCTAGACTGGCTACGGTTGAGCTTGCAGCGGAGAGGGGCTTTGGCCATCATCGAGCAAGGTGCTCTGGAAAGGGAGAGGAAGGGACAAGGCCATGGGGAGGCTTGAAGGGCTCCGAGTGAGGCTATGGTGGAGTGTAAATGGCAAGGAGCGCGTGGGATCGCCAGAATCGAGAGGGACCCGAGGCGGCGACCACGGCGGTGATGGAAGTGCAGGAGCGACTCCGGGGACGAGAAGAGGGGTTGGGGAGGCGTGGAGAGATGAGGGGGCTGCTAGAGAGCTCGAGGGGGTCGCGGGCGGGCTATTTATAGCCGAGGCGAGAGCACCCGAGCCGGGCACCGCAGAGCGCTTCTGGCCGAGGCTCTGCCGGCCGCACGGCTCACGGGGAGGCATGGGAAAACGACGAGGGGGAAGCAGACACGGCGCAGAGGCTCACAGAGACGAGCAACACTCGCGGACGAGAGGGAGAAGAGGACAGGAGCGAGGAAGGTGACGATGGCCACGGGGCTCACTGTTCGGTCCTTGGCGTGGCTCGCCGGAGAAGCAAACCAAGATGGCGAACGGTCCAGAGGGAAGAGGATGCCAAGAGGTAACTGTAGGACATTAATGGCGAGGCCAGAGCTGGTCGGAGCAGCGCTTCCAACGAGAACAGTGCGTAGACCACCATTTTGGCTGGCTGCTCTTGTGGTCACCATAGGCAACGCACGCTCCGGCAGTCTACTCCAGTCCAAACCATGTTGTCGGTGTACTAAAGTAGGGGTACCTTAGTATCCCGAACTTGTGCACGGGCAGTCGCAGCGCCCCGCGGCAAGGCTTGTCAGGTGACCGCCAAGATCCTCCATAGTTCCTATTGGAGCCATTCAAGAACAAGTGTTTTAACCAAGAAGACAAGGCCCCGGCAAGAGGAGCTTGCCGGGAAGGTCAAGGCCCCGGCAAGAGGAGCTTGCCGGGAAGGCCAACCAAGGACTTTCAAGGAACTTGCCACGACGCGCCGCGCGTCCCGGCAAGACCCGGCGAGCGACAAGCTTCCGGGCGCGACAAGACAACGACCGTGGCAAGGCGCTTGCCACGGCAAAGCCACCACTCTGCGCCCACGCTCCAGCGCATCCGTCGACGTGTCGCCACAGGATCGTTCCAGGCGCACGTGGCGAGAGGCTGTGTAGCCAAGCGGTGCGAGGTGGCGAGCGGAGATGACGAGATAGCCATCGTGGCAAGCGGTGGCGCCCCTAATGGTCGCTTTTCTGCACTCTTTAGGCGAAGCGGACGGGCATTAAATGCTCTTGTCCCCTGCCGTCAGAGTTAGGTAGGATGCACTGTAAAGGTAGTTGTACCAACCGCAGCTCTTTTTACGCTTTTACCCCTGCATGCATTGCCACCTGTCGGTGACCCCTTAAGCCTATAAAAGGAGGCCCATGCGCAACGTAGAGGGGGTTCGACGGATTCGAAACGAGAACACTCCCACGCTCTCGAGGAAGAACAGAATACAACCACAAAGCAGCAATAGGAGTATTATCTCTCCGGAGAGCTCCGAAGCTGGGTAAAATCGCTCGCGTGTCTCTCCTCGATCCGCTCTTCGTGCGATCTCCGCCCCTTGCCGGACCGAAAGGGGCCCTGTCCCATAGGTGTTCGTTCCCACGACATCTTTGGTGCGCCAGGTAGGGTGTGTCGAGGTTGTGTGAACCCGATCCGGCGTTCGCGCGGGCCAGATTTTCATTTTCTTAATCATCATCATCGACATGCCACCGAAGAAGAAGGCTTCGGAGGTGGCTGCTCCGTCCACGTCGATCCCACCGCCACCGGAGAAAACGGGTGGTGGGGTAGACGCCGGCGGAGGAACGGGCGCCGACGAGGGAGCTCACGCTGCCGCCAGGTCCAAGGACAAGGCCGCGCAAACCTCGGCATCCGTACACGCACCGCGCCCGTCTCAGGAGGTGCGGGGCCAACAGCGTCATGGTACTCGCGGTACCATATGCTCGTTGGACCAAAATCGAGCTGGCGGATCTCGAGATGCTCAAGACCAGCATGCATGCCAACCTGCTGGCATGAGCAAGACACGGTCGCCTGGACGGGATCCTGCTCCTTCTAACATAGTTAGAAGTCCGAGCATATCCCGCTCCTCGCACCGTTCACCACCGCCACCGAAGACTCCAGAAGAAGCGTTGGCTCGAGCCCAACTGCTCCTGGATTACCCTCCAACGGCGGACAAGATCGACGATTGGAGGGCCACCATCCAGAGCATCATTGGCTTCACCAACGACGACACTCCACGGCAGCCAAATGCGTCGCAGCCGCGGCAAGATTGCCGGACGCGAGCCGACGGCGACAAGACCGGTGGGGGTGCAACCACCGTGCACTCTCCACCCCGAAGGCCAAGATCGCCAACTCGCCGGGTCAACCTCGACATTGACTCCACAGCGTCGTCATATCCGCGAGCTCGTCGCGATCAGCGCCAAGTTCTTCAAGAACGACAACAAGAAGACGCTCGTAGTCGCATCGAGCGTCGAAGAGAAGCGCGGCGTCAGTCAGACGAACGCGCTGGGCCCGCTGTCGACATGCATGCGCCAGGGGAACCAGCCGACTTGCCGTACGCGGTAGGTTGCCCTGCGTTCACTCGTGAGCTGCGGCAAGTCCAGTGGCCCAGCACAAAGAACTTCAAGCCTGTCGTGGGAAACGAACACCTATGGGGCAGGGCCCCTTCTGGTCCGGCAAGGGAGCGGAGAGCGCACGAAGAGCAGATCGAGGCGAAAGCACGCGAGGGATTTTACCCAGCTTCGGAGCTCTCCGGAGAGATAAACTCCTACTGCTGCTTTGTGTTTCTATTCTGTTCTTGCTCAAGAGCGTAGGTGTGTTGTAGTTTCGAATGAGTCGAACCCCTTCTACGTGCGCATGGGCCTCCTTTTTATAGTCTAAAGGGGTCACCGACAGGTGGCAACGCAGGGAGAGGGGTAAAAAAGTAAAAACGCAGGTTGGTACAACCGCTATCAACAGTGCCCCTACCTAACTCTGACGGCAGGGGTCAGGGGCATTTAATGCCCATCAGGTCACCCCAACAGTGCAGGAAATGACCGTTAGGGGCGCCACCGATCGCCACGATGGCCTCCTAGTCGCCTTCGCTTGCCACCTCGCACCGCTTGGCTGCACAGCTACCCGCCACGTGCACTAGGAATGATCCTGTGGCGACACGTCGTCGGATGCGCTGGAGCGTGGGCACAGAGTGGTGGCTTCGCCGCGGCAAGCGCCTTGTCGCGGTCGCTGTCTTGTCTCACCCACGAGCTTGTCGCTCGCTGGGCCTTGCCGGGACGCACGGTGCATCGCGGCAAGTCTCCTGAAGTGCCTTGGTTGGCCTTCCCGGCAAGCTCCTCTTGCCGGGGTCTTGTCCTTCCCGGCAAGCTCCTCTTGCCGGGGCCTTGTCTTCACAATTAACACTTTGTTCTTGAATGGCAGTAAGTAGGAATAACGAAGGATCTTTGGCGGTCATCCGGCAAGCCTTGCCGCGGGACGCTGCGACTGCCCGTGCACAAGTTCGGGGTACTAAGGTAGCCCTACTTTAGTACACCGACAGGAGCCCCCGGGGCCTGGGCCATACATGGTGCCGAGCGCTGTTGGGCCAGGCCCATAACAGGGCACGGGCACACGAGGCCTGGGTCCGCACTAAATCTGACTCCGTATCCACCGCGCTCTCCCATAACGGCACGCGTCAATCGCGGCGTCGTGGGAGAGATCGTGGGCAATTCTTAATTCAGGAAATGCGTAACGTTCGCCTCCCCTGTTTATAAGCAGAGGAAACAGGGCCGTTCCCCCACTTTCGCCACTTGCATTTCCTTGCTCTGAAAGCTCCGCCGCTCCCCTCCGCTTCCCAAGCCGAAAGAGAGCAGCGCTCCGCCGCCCGTCGCCGCCGTCGCCCTCAACACCTCCGCGGTCCCCTGCCGCTTCCGCCATGGCTCCGAATACCGGCAAGGGCACGAAGTCGAGCACCAAGTCGGCTGAGGCATTGCGGCTTGAGGCACTGCGCAAGGAGCGAGTGCTTTTCCCCCCCAAGCTCACCCCGAAGGCGCTGCGGGAGGAGTTCTACCTCTTCTGGTCGTCGGAGACGCCGACGCATCCGCGCACGCCGGTGCTCTCCGCCGAAGCTTCCACCTCGAAGCGGTGCCCAAAAGGGTACTATTTCTTTCCGGTGTTCTTCTACTGTGGGCTCTACCCACCTTTTTCTGATTTCCTCTGCGACATCATGAATACCTACGGGTTTCATCTTCTTGATTTCACCCCCAACGCCGTTCTGACAATGGCGGTTTTCGCACACCTCTACGAGAACTTCGTTGGCATCCACCCAAATGTCACTCTTTTTCGTCACTATTTCACTCCCCGAGCCGAGAAAGGGGAACCACTGGCTGGCGGAATCGCCTGGACCTCACGAATCGGCATGAAGGAGGTGTATCTGGTGGGCGAGCTCGGCAGCAAGTGGGATGAGTGGAGGGCAGAGTGGTGCTGGATCGCTGATGCCAACCCGCAGCCATTCACCAATCTGCGCCAGACCCGGGTAGTGCGCGGCGGCGATTGGAGCTCTCTGTCGCCGGACGACGCTAAGCTAAAGATCGCCACCACCCGAATCATCCGGCTCAGGCTTGCCGGGCTCACAGCAGGGGCAGTTGGCGCGGATTTCCTTCGCCGTCACATCGCCCCTCTGCAGAAGAGGGGGAGGCCTGCCTGGCTGTTTGGCGGCCCGGCGGATATCATGAGGCTGCGTCCAGGCCTCAATTTCAACTTCACAGTTTCGGAGCTTGACGGGATGCTGAAGGAGTTGTTCAAGCATGACGCCAACCATCCAGAGTGGTTCCGGTTGCCGCAGGGCGTCATCCCATTGTGCAACAACTCCCAGCATGATCGCATCTGCGCGATGATGCCAGAGGGCGACTCGCACGGGATAAGCCCAACTTGGAAGGAGCCCGCCGACGACGTCGTGCGGCAATTCTTTGATGGCTTGACGGAGATAGCAGTCAATGCCGATGAGCAGAAGCTCCTCACCCACGACACCACCGACGACGAGATGCGGTACATTGCCAGCAGGGCCGAAGAGGCGGCGGCAGCCGCCGCCGCGGGCGAGTTTGGCTTCATGTTGGATGAGGCAGAGGTGGCCGAGGCGGCAAGCCTTGCTGACCGGGAGGACCTTGCCGGCGGAGTTGTTGGCGAGGGGGAGCTCGAGGCCTAAGCGAGCGAGCCCGCCGAGGACACGAGCGGCCAGCCGTCTTCGAGCAGCTTGCCACAGGCGGAGCCCCCAGCGCAGCCCCAATTCCAACCAAGAAGGCGCCTCCGTCGGGTTGGAGATACAGCAGGGCGGCAGGCAGGCCAACAGCCGCAGCGTCGTGGGACGCGCTCCACCGCGGCAAGTACCGTTGCCGCGGGAGCATCTCAGGCCGTGCCGGCAACTGAGGCGGGGTCCTCTCGGGCGGCCACTCCTGATCCTGCCGCAGCTCCCAGCAAACGTCCAAGGGAGCCTACCCCTCCACCTCGCCGTGCAGAAAGGGTACCAGACTTCGACCTCTCTACGCTGAGCTCCGACAAGGAGGAAGAAGAGGAGGAGGAGTAAGGCTTTCTTCTCGCTGTACTTGATTTTCTTTGATCTTTGTTGTTGTTTGTCTTGTATCTAATTTGCTTCTCTCTGAGTCCCTGTTCTATTCAGGACTCAGGCCGAGAGAGCGGCAAAGAGGGCCAAGGTCCCCATGGTTGTCATCGAGGACGATCCTGCTGTGATGGCAGAAGACATGTCCGAGACCACCTTGACAGACCCGATTCCTTCTCCTCGTAGCAGCCCCCAGCACAGCCCCCAGTGTAAGTGTTTGGTTCACTTTCTGTTGTGGGGCGCGCATGGGTGCTTCTTCTTTTGCTGACATCTTGATTGTTGATTCATTCGTGTAGGAGCAGAGCAGGCCCATCAGGAGCAATCAGAAACCGCCCTGGAGGTGCTGTCTGCTTTGACTACGCCGCCAAGGGGCGATTCTCCGACAAGGGAGCGCTCCCCGGCAAGGGAGAGGTCCCCGGCAAGGGATGGAACCAGTGAGCCCTTGGTGGAGGAGCCCATGGTCACAGAGCCCATCACAGGTGACCTATCTTGTCGGAAATCTTCCCTTGGGTTCTTCTTTTGATCTTCTTTCTTCTTGTTTGGATATTTTCTTGACTTTTCCTTCCTCTCCCTGTCCTCAGAACCCCCTCTCGCAGACCCGATGGAGACCGAGGCCAGCGGCGAGGAGGGCGCACGCGGCAATACTGAAGATGCCGCCGCTGGCGAGAAAGAGGCCGGCGCTGATGAACCCGCCGACGAGGAAGCCGCCAAGGCTGCTGGTGCAGGAGCCGGCGAGGGGTCCGGCGGTCGTACTGACGACCCGGAGGGTGCAGGAGCGCAAGGCGCTGCACCGTCCGCCGACCCCTCCGCCGCTGATGCAGCGCCGGGCTCCGAGGAGCCCCAGCCAAGCGCATACTTGAAGGCCGGCGAGGGCGTATACATCAAGCTTCCCTGGGCGTCGAGCTCCAGGGCGCCGGTTGAAGGAGAGGAGTTTGACGGGGAAGTACTCGCCTCCGCTGGGCTGGCGGTGGTTGACGCGCCAAGTAGCAGCAGTGGCGAGTCCGAGGGGGAGCAGTTGCTCCGAAAGTTGGTGTCACTCTACCGCGCCCGACAAGCGAAGCTTGAGTCCTGGGAAGCGCTTGTCGCGCGGGCGGGAGTTGACATAGAGAAGCATGCGGAGGAGCTCAAGAGCCGCAACCAGGAGGCCCTCCGATCCATTGCGGAGGAGAGGGCGCAACTTGACGAAACGAAGAAGGCATTCATCCTGGAAAAGGCTGAAGCCGAGGAGCAGCAGAGGCTCGCCGCCGAGGAGCTGTCCAGGCGGGAAGGTGAGCTGACACAGAAGAAGGTTAATCTAGACATCCACGAGGAGGAGCTCGAGGCCCGGGAGCAATCACTTGGCGGGGCACTCAAGGAGGCAAAGGATGCCGCCGCGGCTGCTGAGGCCGCCAAGGAGTTAGGGGTGAAGGTGACGAAGCTGGAGGCGGACATGACAGGGAAGACTGAAGAGCTTGCCGCACTCCAGCACGAACGCGAGAAGGATGCACTTGCCCATGGCGATCTGCAAGTTCAGCTTGCCAACAAGATCAAGGACCTGAACACCGCCAAGGACTCGAGCGCTGATCTGTAGCTGAAGCTGGCCACATTGACGGAGACGCTGGACACCGCCAAGAGGCGAGAGGATGACTTGAAGAAAGAGGTCAAGGGCAACGAGGAGCTGCTGACGAGGGCCGCCGAGACTCAGAACACTTTCAAGGCTACGGTGGAGCTCTGGGCGGAGGGCCTCGTCAACATTGCCTCAGCAATCGACGAGGAGCTGGCGGAGCTGGACTTGGCGGGCTTCGGGTACTCCACCGACGAAAACCTCCAGCCTAGCGCCAAGCTTACTCTTTTCTTCAAGGGCGTGGTGACGGCTCTCCAGCAGCTCCGGGAAAGGATCCCGAAGAAGCTGGCCGACGAGTCGCGTGCAATCTGCGCAAGGTCTTGGAGAAGGTGTTGGTGAAGCTACTCTTCCGCAACCCGGGCCTCGACCTCACCCGCGTCCTCAAGAAGCTGCCGGTGGGTGCTGATCTTGAAGAGCTCAAAGCCATTGTTTTACCCATCGTGGACAAGGTGAACGAGGTCAGGAGGGTTGACGGCGAGCGCGTCGATTAGGCCACCCTTCTTCTCCCTTTTTCTTGCCGCTGCTAGATATGTCACAGGAACAACCCATTAGAGCGCGGCAAGTTATTTATTGTAATATAACTTTATTCTGGGTACTATCTGCTATGTTACTTCCTTTATTCGATTCCATCCCTTGTATGTTTTTACCCTATGCTTTTAGGGAACTTGCCGATGCAAACACACCTGCCGTGAGCGCTGAGTGCGGAACATCAGCAGCCTGTTGGCGATGTTGCCTCCGGCAAGAAACCTTGTCGGGACTAGTCGCAGCACACTTTCATTGTTGAGCGGACTCGAAACAAAGTAAGGGCGCAACTTAGCCACGAGCTGGTCCCTCCACGCACAGGTTTTCCATACAAGGCACGGTCGTTCAAGGAATATAACTTAAAAATTTAAAACTGACTGTGCTCAAGCTTTGGCAACTTAGCTTTTCCGTCGTCTGCGTCCCAGCAAGGCTGTATATTCTTTTTGAACGACGCCTGGTCCACACCTTTATCCTCTCCTCCCCCCCAGTGAACTTGTGGGTGAAGGAACCTTCTTTTTGAACAAAAGAAAGAAGAGAAAATAAAGATATGGAGCGTTTAGGCTCGTTATTGCTTACCGGGGGCGAGTGCTGCAAAAAGTGTCAGATAATACATGCAAAAAAGAAAAAGGCATGAAATTTGACAACATGTGCTGAGCATACGAACTTTATTTATGCGCGGGATCTGCGCCCGGCTTTGTACAAAGGGTTACATGCAACAGCGGCAAAGCTTGTACAAAAGGTGGTTGCCGGAACAGATTCCGGCAACCGCGCCTTATGGGTAAAACTTGCGAAGATGCTCTATGTTCCAGGAATTGCTCACCGGAAAGCCATGTTCGGTCTCAAGGCGGACAGCGCCGGGCCTAGTGACTCATTTCACCCGATAAGGGCCTTCCCACTTCGGCGTCAACTTGTTGGAATTCTTGGCGGATTGAACGCGCCGAAGAACAAGGTCGCCTTCCTTGAAGCTTCTGGCATTAACTTTGCGGCTATGGTAGCGGCGCAAAGCTTGCTGGTAGCAAGCAGCTCGTACAGCAGCCTGAAGACGATCTTCCTCGAGGAGCAGCGCGTCATCTTGCCGCAGCTGCTCTTCCTCAAGCTCATCATAAGCGAGCACTCGAGGCGATCCGTATACGAGTTCCATGGGGAGAACTGCCTCCGCTCCGTAGACAATAACAAAAGGTGTCTGGCTAGTGGCTCGATTTGGCGTCGTTCTGATTGACCAAAGAACCACTGGCAGCTCCTCGATCCAGTTTCTTCCGCACTTGCGCAGCCTGTCGAAAGTTTTGGTCTTGAGCCCGCGCAGCACTTCAGCGTTTGCCCTCTCTGCTTGACCGTGGCTTCTCGGGTGAGCAACAGAAGCGAAGCAGATCTTGGCGCCAAGATCTTGGACGTACTGCATGAAGGCGCGGCTCGTGAATTGTGTGCCATTGTCGGTGATGATCCTATTAGGGACTCCGAAACGGCAAACAATTGACCTGAAGAACTTGACTGCTGACTGTGCTGTCACCTTCCTCACTGGTTCCACTTCAGGCCACTTTGTGAACTTGTCAATTGCAACGTACAAGTACTCAAAGCCCCCGACAGCTCGGGGAAAGGGGTCGAGGATGTCGAGCCCCCAGACCGAAAATGGCCAGGATAAAGCGATTATTTGGAGAGCTTGAGCTGGTTGATGTATCTGCTTGGAGTGGAACTGGCACGCTTCACACTTGGTTACTTGTGCAGTTGCATCCTGGAGGGCTGCCGGCCAGAAGAAACCTTGCCGGAAGGCCTTGCCGGAAAGTGCTCTTGCGCCAATGTTGTGACCACATATGCCTCCATGTATCTCCGCCAACAGTTCCTGTCCATCTTCCCGGGAAATGCACTTCAATTTCACTCCGTTGAATCTTCTTCTGTACAGTATGTCGTCGATGAACTGGTACATACTTGATTGCCGGGCTACTCTCTCCGCTTCTTTTTGATCTTCGGGAAGTTCTCCTGTTTGAAGGAAGTGGACGATCTGTTGTGCCCATGCCGGAGCTTGTGGCTCAACGACAAGGACTAAAGGCGCAAATGCTGCTGTGGGAACATCCGCTTCTACGGCAAGAATCTGGGATTCTGCCGGAGCGTGACGTTCCCCGGCAAGCGTGTTGGGACACAACTTGTCGGGAGCGTCTGCTTCAACGAAACAAACCCTAGGGCTTGTCGGAGCAGACTGCTCCTCAGCACTCTATGTGTTGATCTTCGGGACCTTCTTGGCGGCGGCTTCGGGGAGCTCTGCCGGAAAGTAGTCGCCAGTAACCAACTTTCTCTTCTTGCTCTGTCCAGTTGACGGTGTAACAGATGGTTGAGTCAGCTTGAGCACAAAAATCCCTGGTTCCACAGGCAACTTAAGTGTGGCACATTTTGACAGGCCATCTGCAATGTCGTTCTGAGCTCTTGGAACATGTTCCATCTGCAGGCCGTCAAAATGTTCCTCCAGCTTCCTCACTTCATCAATGTAGGCTTCCATCAGCGGACTCTGATAATCTTTGTTCACTTGGCGGACGACAAGCTGTGAGTCACCCCTGACAATGAGCTTCTTGATCCCAAGGTCTGCCGCGATCCTGAGTTCGGCAAACAAGCCTTCATACTCTGCAGTATTGTTTGTTGCTTGCTCCTGGGAAAGTGCATTTGGATCACGTACTTGAGGTGCTCTCCGGTGGGTGCGACAAGCAGCACACCCGCACCGGCGCCTTGCAGCGAGAAGGCACCATCAAAGTACATGATCCACTCTTTGCTCGCTTCCTTGACGGGGATGCTCTTCTCCGAAGTTTCTTCATCAGGTGTTGGCGTCCACTCTGCTATGAATTCTGCCAATGCTCGGCTTTGAATAGTTGAAGTACTTTCAAACTTGAGGCCAAAGCTTGAAAATTCCAGTGCCCACTCGACAATCCTGCCTGTTGCTTCTGGATTTTGCAGTATCCTCTTCAACGGAAAGCGAGTGACAACTGTGATCTCATGTGCCTGAAAGTAATGGCGTAGCTTCCTCGAGGCCATGAGAAGGCCGAAAAGCAACTTCTGCACACCAGAGTACCCTGATCTAGCCCCCTGCAAAAGGGAACTGACAAAGTAAACTGGGCGCTGCACCATCTTCTTTTGTTTCTCTTCCGGCAACTGCATAGATCCGTCCTTGCCGGGATCAGAACTTGTCGGGGAGGCCCCCTGCTTGCCGCTAGATTCGCTTGCCGCGGTCGCTGTCTCATCATCCGCCTCCCTCTCCGCCACTAACGCAGCACTAACCACTTGATTGGTTGCCGCCAGATATAGCAGCAACTTCTCTTGTGGTTTAGGTGCGACAAGTATTGGAGTGGAGGACAGGTATCTCTTCAGGTCCTGCAGTGCAGCCTCCACTTTCGGAGTCCATTTCATTGGACCTGCCTTTTTCAAAATTTTGAAAAATGGCTGGGCGCGCTCAGCAGATTTAGAGATGAACCTACTGAGAGCAGCAACACAGCCGGCAAGTCTCCACACATCCTTGACGCGCTTCGGGGCTTCGATCTGCTCGATGGCTTTAATCTTGTCGGGGTTGGCTTCAATCCCCCTCTGGGACACAAAGAACCTGAGAAGCTTGCCGGAAGGGACTCCAAACACACACTTCTCGGGGTTCAATTTGAGATAGATCTTGCGCAGATTTGCAAAAGTCTCATCCAAATCCTGGATCGAAGTTTCTCTGTCCTTGCTCTTGACCACTATATCATCCATGTAAGCTTCTACATTTCTGTGCAGCTGTGGCTCAAAAGCATGACTGACTACTCATGCAAATGTTGAACCGGCATTCTTTAGTCCGAAAGGCATCCGCACAAAACAGTACGTGCCACATGGAGTAATGAATGCGGTTTTCTCTTCATCCTCTTCTGCCATGAAGATCTGATGATATCCTGAGTATGCGTCAAGGAATGAAAGCAGATCACATCCTGCCGTGGAGTCGACAATCTGGTCAATGCGCGGCAAGGGAAATGGATCCTTGGGACAAGCTTTATTAACATCAGTGAAGTCAATACAAAGCCTCCACTTCCCGTTTGCTTTGCGCACAACTACTGGATTGGCTAACCACGTTGGGTGGAGTGCTCCTCTGACAAGGCCTGCTGCTTCCAATTTCTTGATCTCTTCTGCAATGAACTCTTGATGCTCCACTGCTTGTTTCCTGACTCTCTGCTTGACGGGCCGTGCGTGAGGGCAGACAGCAAGGTGGTGCTCAATTACTTTCCTGGGAACACCGGGGATGTCAGATGGTTGCCATGCAAACACATCGACATTCGCCAGCAGGAAAGCAACGAGCGCGCTTTCCTATTTAGGGTCAAGCGTGGCACTGATGGTGAAGGTACCACCAGTGCCGTCCTCCTTGGCGGCCACTTTCTTGGTCTCAGGTGTCGCTGTCTTTGCCTTCTTGCACTTGCCGGTGGAGCTCGATGGTGCGTCCTCGACGGTAGCGCAGCACTCCGAAGAGGTGCGCTTGCCGGAGTGGGCATCAGAGCTACTCCTGCCGGACTTGGTCTTCTTCTTCCCCCGGGAGCTTCAGCGGCAAGTGGTTTGCGTCCTGCTGCGGCTGCTGCTTCCCGGTAGATCTTGTCGGTACAGATAAGTGCATCTTTCTTGTCGCCATGGACAGAAATAACACTTATCGGACCAGGCATCTTGAGCACATTGTAAGCGTAGTGAGAGGCTGCCATGAACTTGGCAAGCGCTGGACGGCCGAGTATCCCATTGTAGGGCAATGGGAAATCGGCAACGTCAAACGTGACTTTCTCTGTCCTGAAATTCAGCTCACTGCCAAACGTCACTGGCAGCGTGATCTTCCCCTTCGGCTTGCTCCTTCCCGGGTTTATTCCTTGAAAGGTACCAGTCTCTTCGAGCTCGCTGTCGGGGATCTGGAGCTTCTTGAGCACCGCGGAAGACATGAGATTCAGGCCGGCCCCGTCGTCAACCAACATCTTCGTGACCTTGAGGTTGCGGATTGTTGGTGAAACCAACATTGGCAAGCACCCGACCGCAGTGATGCGATCAGGGTGATCCTCAACATCAAAAATGATGGGCGTGCTGGACCACTTCAGGGGCTTGCGCGATTAAATGGACGGTTCTGCTGCGTTCACTTCCCACACCCACTGTTTGAGTTGGCGGTGCGAGGTGTGCAGTGAAGCGCCGCCGTCAACGCACAGAACCTCTGTTGCCTTCTGAAACTATTGCTTGTCGGTCTCATCTTCCTCCATCTCGTCATCTTCGTCTTTGTCTTCGTCCTTGTCGCGGCCGCGGGGAGGCCTATCTCCGTGCCGCTGCTTGGCCTTGCCGCGGCGCCCTCCCCGGGTGGGACGCTTCTTGCCGGATCCTCCGCCACCTTCCTGGGCCTTCTCCTTGTCGCGGCGCTCGTATTCAGCCTTCTGTAGCTCCGCCATCTGCTCAACTTTCTTGCAGGCTTGGAGGTCATGGCCTTTGGTGCGGTGGATCTTGCAGTACTGCTTGCCGGAGCCGTCCTGCTTGTCGGCGGCCACCACAGCCTCGCCGGAGTCACCAGCTTTGGCCTTGTCGGCGCCGCCTCTGTTGCCAGACTGCTCAACAACTAGCACATCCTTAGCCTTTCTCTTTCGGTTATTCCACCTCCGGTTCTTCTTTGCCGGAGGGGCGTCCTCACTATCAGATCCTTCTGCTCCTGCATTCTCTCCGGGGAGTTTCCTCCCCTCTTCAGCCCGTGCACACTTGTCGGCCAGAGCATAAAGCTCGCTGACATCTCTAATCTTGCTCATCGCCATTTCCTCCCTCATCCTGCGGTTGCGCAAGTTCTGATGGAACGCGCTGATAACCGCGGCGGGGTGGACGTCTGGGATGTTGCACTGCACTTGGCTGAATCTCTGTATGTACTTGCGCAGGGGTTCTCCCTCCTTCTGGGCGAGTAAATGAAGATCGCTCTCCTGGCCATGGGGTTTGTGGCCGCCTGCGAAGGCGCCGACAAACTGATGACACAGGTCCGCCCACGAAGAGATGGAGTTGTCCGGCAAGTGCATGAGCCAAGATCTGACATTGGGCTTGAGCACCAGCGGGAAGTAGTTGGCGAGGATCTTCTTGTCGCGCCCCCCGGCAGCCTGCACCACGTTGGTGTAGACACTGAGGAACTCCGACGGATGTATCCTGCCATCGTACTTCTCGGGTACGTCTGGCTTGAAGTTCTTGGTGCTGGGCCACTGGACTTGCCGCAGCTCATGGGTGAACGCAGGGCATCCTACCACGTACGGCAAGTCACCTGGTTCCCCTGGTACATGCATATCGACAGTGGGCCTAGCGTGCTGGTCAGATTGACGCCACGCTTCTCTTCTGCGCTCGATGCGAGTACAAGCGTCTTCGTGTCGTCGTTCTTGGAGAACTTGGCGTTGATCGCGGCAGGCTCGCGGGTCTGACGATGCGGTGGAGTCGGTGTCGAGGTTGGCCCAGCGAGTCGGCGATCTTGGCCTTCGGGTTCGGGGAGTGCACGGTGGTGGCACCCCCAGCGGTCTTGTCGGCGTCGGCTTGCGCCCGGGCGTCTTGCTGGGGCTTCGATGTGCTCGGTTGCCGGGGCTTGTCGCCGTTGGCGAAGCCGATGAGGCTCTGGATGATGATCCTCCAGTCGTCGATCTTGTCTGGCGCTGGAGGGTAATCTAGAAGCAGCTGGGCTCGGGCCAGTGCTTCCACTGGAGTCTTGGGCGGCGGTGGCGAGCGACGCGAGGTGCGGGATATGCTCAAACTTCTAACAGTGTTAGAAGGAGCAACATCTCGCCCAGGCGACCGTATTGCGCTCGTGCCAGCGTGTTGGCGTGCATGTTGGCCTTGAGCGTCCCGCGATCCGCCGGCTTGGCCTTGTTCCAACGCGAGCACGGTGCTAGGAGCACCGTGGCGTTGTCGATCTTGCACCTCCTGGGAGGGGTGCGGTGGATGTACAGACGCTGAAGCTTGCGGGGCCTTGTCCTTGGACCTGGTGACGATGTGAGTCCCCCCGTCGGCGCCCGCTCCTCCGCCGGTGTCCACCCTGCCGCCCGTTTGCTCCGGTGGCGGTAGGATAGTCGCAGACGGAGCGGCCACCTCCGAAGCCTTCTTCTTCGGTGGCATGTCGATGAAGATGTTGATGTAGCGCGCAGACGCCGGATCAGGTACGCACGACCTCGACGCCCCCCCTACCTGGCGCGCCAAAGATGTTGTGGGAAACGAACACCTATGGGGCAGGGCCCCTTCTGGTCTGGCAAGGGAGTGGAGAGCGCACGAAGAGCAGATCGAGGCGAAAGCACGCGAGGGATTTTACCCAGCTTCGGAGCTCTCCAGAGAGATAAAACTCCTACTGCTGCTTTGTGTTTCTATTCTGTTCTTGCTCAAGAGCGTAGGTGTGTTGTAGTTTCGAATTAGTCGAACCCCTTCTACGTGCGCATGGGCCTCCTTTTTATAGTCTAAAGGGGTCACCGACAGGTGGCAACGCAGAGAGAGGGGTAAAAAAGTAAAAACGCAGGTTGGTACAACCGCTATCAACAGTGCCCCCTACCTAACTCTGACGGCGGGGGACAAGGGCATTTAATGCCCGTCCGGTCGCCCCAACAGTGCAGGAAATGACCGTTAGGGGCGCCACCGATCGCCACGATGGCCTCCTAGTCGCCTTCGCTTGCCACCTCGCACCGCTTGGCTGCACAGCTACCCGCCACGTGCACCAGGAATGATCCTGTGGCGACACGTTGTCGGATGCGCTGGAGCGTGGGCGCAGAGTGGTGGCTTCGCCGCGGCAAGCGCCTTGCCGCGGTCGCTGTCTTGTCGCACGCGCGAGCTTGTCGCTCGTCGGGCCTTGCCGGGACGCACGGTGTATCGCGGCAAGTCTCCTGAAGTGCCTTGGTTGGCCTTCCCGGCAAGCTCCTCTTGCCGGGGTCTTGTCCTTCCCGGCAAGCTCCTCTTGTCGGGGCCTTGTCTTCACAGTTAACACTTTGTTCTTGAATGGCAGTAAGTAGGAATAACGAAGGATCTTTGGCGGTCATCCGGCAAGCCTTGCCGCGGGATGCTGCGACTGCCCGTGCACAAGTTCGGCGTACTAAGGTACCCCTACTTTAGTACACCGACAAAGCCAGATGTACCGGAGAAGTACGATGGTCCTCAGCATCTACACCATCGCGGTGCAAGCTGCCGGGGGACGCGACGAGAAGATCCTTGCCAACTACTTCCCACTGGTGCTCAAGCCCAATGTCAGATCCTGGCTCATGCACTTGCCGGACAACTCCATCTCCTCATGGGCGGATCTGTGCCATCAGTTGGTCGGCGCCTTCACAGGCGGCCACAAGCCCCATGGCCAGGAGAGTGATCTTCATCTGCTCGCCCAGAAGGAAGGAGAGCCCCTGCGCAAGTACATTCAGGGATTCAGCCAAGTGCAGCGCAACATCCCAGATGTCCACCCTGCCGCGGTAATCAGCGTGTTCCATCAGAACGTGCGTAACCGCAGGATGCGGGAGGAGATGGCGATGTGCAAGATCAGAGACGTCAGTGAGCTATACACCCTGGCCGACAAGTGCGCACATGCTGAAGAAGGAAGGAAAGTCCCCGGAGAGGACACAGGAGCAGGAGGATCTGACAGTGAGGATGCCGCCCCGGCCAAGAAAAACCGGCAGCGGAACAACAGGAGGAGGAAAGGAAAAGATGTACTAGCTGTTGAGCAGTCCGGCAACGGAGGTGCCGCCAAGGAAGCCGAACCTGTGGCGGCCGCCGACAAGAAGAGCGGCTCCGACAAGCAGTATTGCAAGATCCACTGCACCAAGGGCCATGATCTCCAAAGTTGCAAGAAGGTTGAGCAGCTTGTCGAGCAGCAGAAAGCTGAGTACGAGCGATGCGACAAGGAGAAGGCCCAGGAAGGTACTGGAGGATCCGGCAAGAAGCGTCCCGGCCGGGGAGGACGCCGAGGCAAGGCCAAGCAGCGGCAAGGAGACAGGCCTCCCCGCGGCCGCGACAAGGACGAGGATGAAGACGATGATGAAGAAATGGATGAGGATGAGGCCGACGAGCAGGAGTTTCAGAAAGCCACAGAGGTTCTGTGCGTTAAGGCGGTGCTTCTCTGCATACTTCGCACCGCCAGCTCAAACAGTGGGTGCGGGAAGTTAATGCAGTAGAACCCCCAGTTGAGTCACGCAAGCCTCTGAGGTGGTCCAGCACGCCTATCGTCTTTGATATTGAGGACCACCCTGATCGCGTAACCGCGGTCGGGTGCTTGCCGATGTTAGTCTCACCAACCATCCGCAACCTCAAGGTCACTAAGATGCTAGTTGACGGCGGGGCCGGCTTGAATCTGATCTCCTCCGCGGTACTCCAGAAGCTTCAGATCCCTGACAGCGAGCTCGAAGAGACCGGCACATTTCAAGGAATCAACCCGGGAAGGAGCAAGCCGAAGGGAAAGATCACATTGCCGGTAACATTTGGCAGCAAACTGAATTTCAGGACTGAGAGGGTTACTTTTGACGTTGCTGATTACCTGTTACCTTACAATAGGATACTCGGCCGTCCAGCGCTCGCCAAGTTCATGGCAGCCTCTCACTATGCCTACAATGTGCTCAAGATGCCAGGTCCGATAAGTGTCATCTCTGTCCCTGGCGACAAGAAAGATGCTCTTATCTGTACCGACAAGATCTATCGGGAAGCAGCAGCCGCAGCAGATCGCAAGACACTTGCCGCTGAAGCTCCCGGGGGGAAGAAGAAGACCAAGTCCGGCAAGAGCTCTGATGCCCACTCCGGCAAGCGCACCTCTTCGGAGTGCTGCGCTACCGTCGAGGACGCACGATCAAGCTCCACCGGCAAGTGTAAGAAGGCGAAGGTAGCTCCGCCAGAAACCAAGAAGGTGTCCGCCAAGGAGGACGGCACTGGTGGTACCTTCACCATCAGTGCCACGCTCGACCCTAAATAGGAAAGCGCGCTCATTGCTTTCCTGCGGGTGAATGTCGACGTGTTTGCATGGCAACCGTCTGACATCCCCGGTGTTCCCAGGAAAGTAATTGAGCACCATCTTGCTGTCTGTCCTCACGCATGGCCCGTCAAGTAGAAAGTCAGGAAACAAGCAGTGGAGCGCCAAGAATTCATTGCAGAAGAGATCAAGAAGTTGGAAGCAGCAGGCCTTGTCAGAGGAGTGCTCCATCCTACGTGGTTGGCCAATCCTTTAGTCGTGCGCAAGGTGAACGGGAAATGGAGGCTTTGTATTGACTTTACTGACGTTAATAAAGCTTGTCCCAAAGACCCATTATCCTTGCCGCGCATTGACCAGATTGTTGACTCCACGGTCGGATGTGATCTGCTTTCATTTCTTGACGCATATTCAGGATACCATCAGATCTTCATGGCAGAAGAGGATGAGGAGAAGACCGCATTCATCACTCTGTGCGACACGTACTATTTCGGATGCCCTTCGGTTTGAAGAATGCTGGTTCAACATTTGCAAGAGTAGTCAGTCATGCTGTTGAGCCACAGTTACACAGAAATGTGGAAGCCTACATGGATGACATAGTGGTCAAGAGCAAGGACAGAGCAACCCTGATTCAGGATTTGGATGAAACTTTCATAAATCTGCGCAAGATCAACCTCAAGCTCAACCCCGAGAAGTGCGTGTTTGGAGTCCCCTCCGGCAAGATTCTCGGGTTCTTTTTGTCTCAGCGGGGAATTGAAGCCAATCCCGACAAGATCAAGGCCATTGAGCAGATTGAAGCACCGAAGCGCGTCAAAGACGTACGAAGGCTTGCCGGCTGCGTGGCTGCTCTCAGCAGGTTTATCTCTAAGTCTGCTGAGCGTGCCCTGCCATTTTTCAAAATATTGAAAAAGGCAGGTCCAATGAAATGGACTCCGGAAGCGGAGGCTGCGCTACAGGACTTGAAGAGATACCTGTCCTCCACTCCAATACTTGTCGCACCTAGGCCACAAGAGAAGTTGTTGCTGTATCTAGCGGCAACCAATCAAGTGGTTAGTGCTGCGTTAGTAGCGGAGAGGGAGGCAGATGATGAGCCGGCAGCCACAGGAGATGCAGAAAAAGATGGTACAGCGCCCAGTTTACTTTGTCAGTTCCCTTCTGCAGGGGGCTAGGTCAAGGTACTCTGGTGTGCAGAAATTGCTTTTCGGCCTTCTCATGGCCTCGAGAAAGCTGCGCCATTACTTCCAAGCACATGAGATCACAGTTGTCACTCGCTTTCCGCTGAAGAGGATACTACAGAATCCAGAAGCAACAGGCAGGATTGTTGAGTGGGCACTGGAATTGTCAAGCTTTGGCCTTAAGTTTGAGAGTACCTCAACTATCCAGAGCCGAGCATTGGCAGAATTTATAGCAGAGTGGACGCCAACACCAGATGAAGAAATTCCAGAAACGAGCATCCCCGTCAAGGAGGCAAACAAAGAATGGATCATGTACTTTGATGGTGCCTTCTCGCTGCAAGGCGCCGGGGCGGGCGTGTTACTTGTCGCACCCACCGGAGAGCACCTCAAGTACGTGATCCAAATGCACTTTCCCAAGGAGCAAGCAACAAACAATACTGCAGAGTATGAAGGTTTGCTTGCCGGACTCAGGATCGCGGCAGACATTGGGATCAAGAAGCTTATTGTCAGGGGTGACTCGCAGCTTGTCGTCCGCCAAGTAAACAAAGACTATCAGAGTCCATGATGGAAGCTTACATTGATGAAGTGAGAAAGTTGGAAGAGCATTTTGACGGCCTACAGATGGAACATGTTCCAAGAG
Organism: Triticum timopheevii; assembly: GCA_963921465.1. NCBI lineage: Eukaryota > Viridiplantae > Streptophyta > Magnoliopsida > Poales > Poaceae > Triticum > Triticum timopheevii. The sequence goes on along the minus strand of OY997272.1, from coordinate 379,412,903 downwards.
CTCAGAACGACATTGCAGATGGCCTGTCAAAGTGCGCCGCACTTAAGTTACCTGTGGAACCAGGGATCTTTGTGCTCAAGCTGACTCAACCATCTGTAACACCATCAACTGGACAGAGCAAGAAGAGGAAGTTGATTTCCAGTGACTACTTTCCGGCAGAGCTCCCCGAAGCCGCCGCCAAGAAGGTCCCCAAGATCAACACCCAGAGTGCTGAGGAGCAGTCTGCTCCGACAAGCCCTAGGGTTCGTTCCGTTGAAGCAGACGCTCCCAACAAGTTTTGCTCTGGCAAGCTTGCCGGGGGACGTCAAGCTCCGCCTGAGCCGCAGGTTCTTGCAGTAGAAGCGGATGTTCCCGCAGCAGCATATGTGCCTTTAGTCCTTGTTATCGAGCCACAAGCTCCAGCATGGGCACAGCAGATTGTCCGTTTCCTTCAGACAGGAGAACTTCCCGAAGAGCAAGAAGAAGCGGAGAGAGTAGCCCCACAATCAAGTATGTACCAGTTTGTCGACGACATACTATACAGAAGAAGATTCAACAGAGTGAAATTGAAGTGCATTCCCCGGGAAGATGGACAAAAACTGTTGGCAGAGATACATATAGGCATATGTGGTCACCACATTGGCGCAAGAGCACTTGCCGGCAAAGCGTTTCGGCAAGGTTTCTTTTGGCCAACAGCCCTCCAGGATGCAACTGCACAAGTAACCAAATGTGAAGCGTGCCAGTTCCATTCCAAACAGATACACTAGCCAGCTCAAGCTCTCCAGACAATCCCTTTATCCTGGCCATTCTCGGTCTGGGGGCTCGACATCCTCGGCCCCTTTCCCCGAGCTGTCGGGGGCTTTGAGTACTTGTACGTTGCAATCGACAAGTTCACAAAGTGGCCGGAAGTGGAAGCAGTGAGGAAGGTGACAGCATAGTCGGCAGTCAAGTTCTTCAGGTCGATTGTTTGCCGTTTCGGAGTCACTAACAGGATCATCACCGACAACGGCACGCAATTCACGAGCCGCACCTTCATGCAGTACGTCCAAGATCTTGGCGCCAAGGTCTGCTTCGCTTCTGTTGCTCACCCGAGAAGCAACGGTCAAGCGGAGAGGGAAAACGCTGAAGTGCTGCGCGGGCTCAAGACCAGGACTTTCGACAGGCTACACAAGTGCGGAAAGAACTAGATTGAGGAGCTGCCGGTGGTTCTTTGGTCGATCAGGACGACGCCAAATCGAGCCACTGGCCAGACACCTTTTGCTCTAGTCTATGGAGCAGAGGCAGTTCTCCCCACGGAACTCGTATACGGATCGCCTCGAGTGCTCACTTATGATGAGCTTGAGCAAGAGCAGCTGCGACAAGATGACGCGCTGCTCCTTGAGGAAGATCGTCTTCAGGCTGCTGTACGAGCTGCTCGATACCAGCAAGCTTTGCGCCGCTACCATAGCCGCAAAGTTAATGCCAGAAGTCTCGAGGAAGGCGACCTTGTTCTTCGGCGCGTTCACTCCGCCAAGAATTCCAACAAGTTGACGCCGAAGTAGGAAGGCCCTTATCGGGTGAAGCGAGTCACTAGGCCTGGCGTTGTCCGCCTTGAGACCGAAGATGGCTTTCCGGTGAGCAACTCCTGGAACATTGAGCATCTTCATAAGTTTTACCCATAAGGCGCGGTTGCCGGAACCTGTTCCGACAACCACCTTTTGTGCAAGCCTTGCCGCTGTTGCATGTAACCCTTTGTACAAAGCCGGGCGCAGATCCCGTGCATAAATAAAGCTCATGTGCTACACACATCTTGTCGATTTCGTGCTTTCTATTTCTTGCATGTATTATCTGACACTTTGTGCAGTACCTACCCCCGGTAAGCAATAACGAGCCTTAAGGCTCCATATCTTTATTTTCTCTTCTTTCTTTTCCTCAAAAGGAAGGTTCCCTCGCCCACAAGTTTGCCGACAGGGAAGGAGAATATAATGGTGTGGACCGGGCATCGTTCAAGAAAAGTATCGCCTTGCCGGGACGCAAACGACAGAAAAGCTAAGTTGCCAAAGTTTGAGCACAATTAGTTTTAAAAAAATTTAAGTTATCTTCCTTGAACGACCGTGCTTTGTATGGAAAACCTGTGCGCGGAGGAACCAACTCGTAGCTAGTTGCGCCCTTACTTTGTTTCGAGTCCGCTCAACAACTTAAGTGTGCTGCGACTAGTTGCGACAATGTTTCTTGCCGGAGGCAGCACCACCAGCAGGCTGCTGATGTTCCGCATTCAGCGCTCGCAGCAAGGGTGTCTGCACCGGCAAGTTCCCTAAAAGCGTAGGGTAAAAACATACGAAGGAAGGAATCAAGTAAAGGAAATAACATAGCAATTGATACCCAAAATAAAAGTTATATTACAAAGATAACTTGCCGCACTCTAATAGATTGTTCCCATAACATGTCTAGCAGCGGCAAGAAAAGGAGAAAACATGCGGCCTAATCTACACGGCCGCCATCAACCCACCTGACTTCATTCACCTTGTCCACAATGGGCGCGACAAGGGCTTTGAGCTCTTCAAGATCAGCACCCGCCGGCAGCTTCTTGAGGATGTTGGTGAGCTTGAGGCCTGGGTTGCGGAAGACCACCTTCACCAACACCTTCTCCAGAACTCTGGCGTAGATCGTGCGCGACTCGTCAGCCAGCTGCTTTGGGATCCTTTCCCGGAGTTGCTGGAGGGCCGTCGCCACGCCCTTGAAGAACAGAGTGAGCTTGGCGCTGGGTTGGAGGTTCTCGTCGGAGGAGTACCCGAAGCCCTCCATTTCTAGCTGCGCCAGCTCCTCATCGATGACTGCGGCGATGTTGACAAGGCCTTCCGTCCAGAGCTCCACAGTATCCCTGAAGGTGTTCTGGGTTTCGGAGGCCCTCGTCAGCAGCGCCTCATTCGCCTTGATCTCCTCCTTCAAGGCCTCCTCCCGCTTCTTGGCGCCGTCCAGCGTCTCAGTCAGCGTAGCCAGCTTTAACTCGAGATCGGCATTGGAGTCCTTGGCGGCGCTCAGCTCTTTGCCCCTCTCGAGGAGGCGACCCTGCAGCTCGCCGTGGGCGAGGGCGTCCTTCTCGTGCTCGCGTTGGAGCGCGGCAAGCTCTTCATTCCTCGCCTTCAGATCGGCCTCTAGCTGCACCACTTTCACTTCCAGCTCCTTCTTGGCGGCCTCAGCAGCCGCGGAAGCACCTTTTGCCTCCTTGAGTGCCCTGCCAAGTGTCTCCTCGCGCGCGGCAAGCTCCTCCTCATAGCTGTCCATATTGACCTTCCGCTGCGTCAACTCGCCTTCTCGCACGGACAGCTCCTCGGCGGCAAGCCGCTGTTGCTCTTCGGCTTCTGCCTTCTCGAGGAGGAAGGCCTTCCGCGCCTCGACAAGCTGCGCCCTCTCCTCTGCAATGGACCGGAGGGCCTCTTGGTTGCGACTCTGGAGCTCCTCCGCATGCTTCTCAATATCTACTCCTGCCCGCGCGACAAGTGCTTCCCGAGACTCCAGTTTGGCTTGTCGGGCGCGGTATAGTGACAGCAGCTTCCGCAGTAGCTGTTCTTCCTCAGGCTCGCCGCTGCTGCTGCTTGGCGCGTCGACAAGTGTCAACCCAGCTGTCACAGCCCCCGAATACCTGAGTGAAATAGTTGCAACTGCACTCATGCATCATGTCTAAATTTCTAAAAGATGAATTGAGGTTTGTTGAAACCCTCAGAAATCAGTTCAAAAATAACCAACTTTAAAATCTTCTCAAATGAGTCCAAGAAAATGTTCCTGTTATTCTATAAAAATATTGGCAAGAGGTAAAATTCAAACCAATATTTTTAGGAGCTCAGAAACATTTATTTTAGCCATTTGAGTTAATCCAATAATTATTTGCTTTGGATTTATATTTAATATATATTAAATATAACTCCAATAATTCTGGAAGTTTGTGAGTGGCTTTGCTTATATTTTAGCAAGCCATATAATAACCTACAGAATTTATTAAAATGATTTAGTGGCTAAACTAAATCAGAACACAGAAAATGAAATAGAAAAAGAAAAACAGGAAAAGAGAGAGAGATAGTTAGTACCTGGCGCTTACCTACAGCCCAGAGGCCCACTACTGTGAGGCCCAGCCCACCAGGGGCATACCTGTCTTCAACCTCTGCCTACTGGCAGAGGCAAACCGAGCACGACACCCGCGCGTGCTGGCACGCAGCTGCCTGCCTGGCCTCCCCTGGCCAGCGCGGTGCCGCCAACGACACCCTGGGCCCCCTCTGCTTCTCCCTCCCTCTCTGGACCTCTCTTCCCCTCGCTCCTCTGTTTTCTTTCTCGAGCGGAGCCCGTCGCCGCCGTTCGCCATAGCCGCAGCCACCGCCTCCCTCCCGCCTCTCCGACGCGCCTCTGTGATCCGCGAAGACTCCCTCATCCTCTCCACCGAGTCACGCAACACCGGGTGCCCGGGAACGCCGCCACCACCGCCGTCTTCAACTCCGGTCTCCGAGATCGCCCGCAATGCCCCGACATCGTCCGACCTTCCCCGAGCCCACTGAGACGCGTGCTGCAACCGATGTGAGCTCACGAACCGATCCCCCCTCCTCCCCTGCTCGCGCTCATACTTTAGCTCCGTTCCCCACCTCCGCCGAAACTTGCCGCCGCCGCGAATGTCGCCGTCGTTGTTACGGTGGGCCAACGTCGCGTATGAGCACCTGGTTGAGTTCCTGCTGCCCTGTAGCCTCTACCCGTGCTCTTCGTTCGCTCTAAATCGAGCTGCAGCCCCGCGCCCGTGCTGGCCCAAAATCCGGCCACCGCCGCGAGCTTGCCTCCGGCGAGCTTGGGCCACCCCAGCCCCTGCCGCTTGCACAGATGGATGCGGGCAAGTCCCAGCTCCGTGTAGATGCCCTCATCCGCCCCTTCGGTCACCGGAGATGCAAACCCGAGCACCTCCGCCACGTTTGACCCTACCGGCGGCTAAACGCCGGTGGGTTTGACCCACTTTGACCACGGCGGGACCCCCCCCTGTGTCCATGACATGTGGGGCCGGCCTTTGACCGAATTAGTGTAGGGTTATAATTAGTGCTAATCGCCCCTGTTTAGCTTAGGTGTTAGTTAGTTAGCGCTAATTAACTTAGTTAATTAGTTGGCTCACTAACAAGTGGGCCCAGGCCCTAGCTAACCAAGGTTAGTGCTGACTTAACACAAACTAACTCTGTTAGTTAGTTGTTACACTGACATGTGGGTCCCCGCCGTCAGGTTTAACCTGGGCTGGCGCCTTTGACCTGCTGACATCACCCTGACGCATTAATTCAATTACTGGAATTATTCTTATACAGGAAATTCCAGAAAATAGTCAAAACTTCTAAAAATCATAGAAAATCAACCGTAACTCCAAATGAAATAATTTATATATGAAAAATGGTCAGAAAAATCCAATCTATCCATCTGTACCATTTTCATGCATGTTAGAACAACTTATAGCTGCTGTTTAGGGCAAATCATATTAATGGCATTTAAACCATCACCTATGGAGTTTGGATTTGAATCTTTGATTCAAACCAACTTCATTTAACCTGTTGCTAGTTGCATTAGCTCAAATCACATCATATTGCCATGTCATGATCATGCATCATATTGTGCATTGCATTGATTGTGTTTCTTCCTTGTTTGTCGGTGTTTGTCCCCTCTCGATAGACGTGGTACCGACGATGAGATCGATGACACCGATGAAGAACTATTACTATCTTCAGAAGTGCCAGGCAAGCAAAAACCCCCGTGTTCATTGTGATACAATCCTACTCTCTCGCTCCTGCTCTCTTTTACTGCATTAGGACAACAATGATTCATCTGTTACTTGCTGCGGTAGCTGAACCCCTTTATCCTCTGCATGACCTGTCATTGCCACAGTAAATAGATGAAACCCACTAGCATGAGTAGGAGTTGTTTGAGCCCTGATGTGCCTACTCATTCATGCTTGTTTGTCATGCCTGCTATTGCTTAGAGTTGTGTCAGGTCTGATTCATCGGGGATGAATCGGAGGTGTGTGAACATGTCCTACTGTGTGTGAGCTAAGTGTGTGAACACGATTTGGTAAAGGTAGCGGTGACAGGCCATGTAGGACTACATGGTGGGTTGTCTCATTGCAGTCGTCCTCAGGAACTGAGTTCTGTGTTTGTGATCCATGAACAGCTACTACCACTCTTTGGGATCCTTAATTGACCCTCTCGGCTTCTTAATCACCCTTGTTCTCTGTCCAGGAGTTGCAACTAGTTTCTGGTGTTTGTAGGTAGTGCTAGTAGTCTACCAAGTGGCACCCGGTATAGGTGGGCTTGGGATGGACTAGGTGCAGTGGCACGGTGTACCAAGTGGCACCTGGATGGTGGGCTTGGGAACCCTGCTCACATCGTTTGGGGCCGTGAGCGACACCCCGGCTGGATCTCCTTGCGGATGGAACCTGAATAGGCGATAAACCTGGACGAGAGACTTGAGTGTTTAGGTAGGCCGTGGCCGACTCCCTCGCCCGGCTTCCGCTTGAAGGTTGCCGAGGTACATGACGTGTACAGGGCGATAAGTGGCGAGAGCGTGTGTGAAGAAGTACACCCCTACAGGATTATCATTATCTATTCGAATAGCCGGATTCCTCGGATATGGAAACTTGGACCCCTTGCATAGTTCATAGACAAGTGAAAGTGGATACTCTAAAATACGCAAGATAAGCGTGAGTGCTATGGATGGCGTTCTGGTAGGGAGATGGGAGCGGATCCATAGTGGAGTATTGATATGGTGAATATGTGGACTCGTGTGCGCCACCTCAAAAGAGTTACTTGCAGTCCTAGTTCAGGATAGCCACCGAGTCAAAGCTGGCTTGCTGCAGTTAAACCCCACCATCCCCTTTGTTGATAATGATGCATATGTAGTTAGTTCTGATGTAAGTCTTGCTGGGTACATTTGTACTCACGTTGCTTAATTTATGTTTTTGCAGAGAGACTTCAGTCTCGCTAGTAGTTCCACATGGACTTCGACGTTTAGCTTGTTACCTCAGCTACGATCTTGTGCCCTCGGCAGGATCTGGTAGATAGTCAGGCTTCTCAGCCTTTTTCATTTCTAGATGTCTGTACCCAGACATGTTAGGCTTCCGCTTGTGCTTTGACTTGTATGCTCTGAATGTTGGGTCATGAGACCCATGTTTGTAATATCTCGCTCCTCGGAGCCTAATGAATAAATACTTGAGTCATAGAGTCATGTTGTGATGCCATGTTGTATTTGCACATATCGAGCATATTGTGTGTATGTTATTGAAATGCTTGGTATGTGTGGGATCTGACTATCTAGTTGTTTATCTTAAGTAGCCTCTCTTACCGGGAAATGTCTCCTAGTGTTTCCACCGAGCCATGGTAGCTTGCTACTATTCCGGAACACTTAGGCTGGCCGGCATGTGTCCTTCTTTGTTCCTGTGTCTATCCCTTCGGGGAAATGTCATGCGATGGATACCGGAGTCCTGTTAGCCCGCTACAGCCCGGTTCACCGGAGTCCTGCTAGCCCAGTGCTACAGCCTGGATTCACTCGCTGATGACCGACACGTTCGATGCTGGGTCATGGATGCCTGTCCCTTTAAGTTTGTGCCACTTTTAGTTTACGACTAGCCATGTCAGCACGGGCTCCTTATCATATGGATGCTACCGACACTATCATATATGTGTGCCAAAAGGCGCAAACGGTCCCGGGCAAAGGTAAGGCGACACCCGTGGGGATACCGTGCGTGAGGCCGCAAAGTGATATGAGGTGTTACATGCTAGATCGATGTGACATTGAGTCGGGGTCCTGACAGCTTTGGTATCAGAGCTTGACTGCCTATAGGATTACCAAGCCAAACTGGTCGAAGTTGAGTCTAGAAATTCTTTAGTTATATGTAGGGGAATTGATTGTGGGATGGAGCGTAAGGCTCTTTTTACTCCTTTACCTCATGCCTTCTGATCTGAGTCATCTTATCTTTCCTACGGGGTTAAGGAACTAGGCCTTCTCTTCTTTCTATCAGGATCACGTGTTACTAATCCGTAGACTTATAGGATTGATGGATTTAAGCTTCAGTTCAGTTCCTACTACTTCCGTATGTTAACTATTGATCTCGAAACCTTGATATTGTGCTTCTAAGTGGCTATGCCACAATTTTTGTAGCATGTCTCCGATCTTTTGAGCATTTACAGCCGTTATGCTATCCGAGTCATCCCAGGTTTCTAAATAGTCTGAAGCATTTGCAAAATCCCTCCCTCCCGTTCCGATGTCCCTTTGGGTCAGATTAACCACACTAATCGGTGAGTTGAGGTACTGTGTTGCCTTAACATATATGTCGGAGTTATTATTATGACCCTAGGTGTCTAGAGTATCACCTAGTAATCTAGCCACGTTTTGTGTCCCATTGTGATGACTCTGGCCTTCATTCTTGAAAGCATCCCGTGATGTAATTTAGTTAGTAGGTATTATATTCCTGGGTTCTTGAACCTGAGATTCACCCTACTTACCTCATGTTGTTAGTGTTTGCTCGTTCCTTTAGGTTATTAGTAACCTTTGTGATAGTCCGCGAGGTCCGTGGTATTTCCTTCTTCCAAATACTATGAACCACTCATGGCAGAAGTTTGTTGGATCAAAAGATCACAACAAGAGTGCTCTCGAAGAGTTCTCCATGCTATATTGTGACTCTGCCAGTTCTACCTTTCTGCATGGATTATCTGGAAGAAACATGTTGAACTTGGTTCGACATACTAATCTATGCATCCACAACTCAGAAGGTTATATGTCCTTTGAGTTGTTCCTCCTTAGATGTTTTCCGACCATCGTCTATCAATTGATAGTTAGGAGTAATTGTGCATTCATGTTATCGATGCTTATTATTCTTGTGGTCCGTCAAGCCATTCTATTCAGGATGACTAGGAGAAACAAACTCCAGTACCTCATCCATATCCAGGATTGGGTCAAAGTCGTTGTGTTCCGCAGATCAAAATGTTAATCTAGCTCTTGTTCTGTTCTACCTTGGAGTATTACCATCTTTATATCAAGAATGTCATGGGAATTGCACACCATCCTATGAACTCTTGACACAGTGATACTTCTCGCCATCATTATTCATTCCTTGGTTCCCGTGTTATTATAACCAGAACGCCGACCAGTGAATCGTGATGTGTGAAATCTATACTCGTAGCAACTGTGTTGCTTGGTAGTTTAACGGACAACAATTTCATTCTTAGCGTGTTGGTTTTTGAATCATCATTCTAAGATTGGTCGTGCTACCTAGTCCTTATTTCTGGTGCACTCTTGATCAATGAGTTAGGATTATCCAATCCCTTGCTTATTTCACCATATCGTCTTGCCCTGAAAAGCAAGATTGTTCTCGAGCTTAGTGACATATCGGTGGTTCGTGATTTTCCGAATATCTTCTCGGAAGTATTACCAGGTTGTCACCTGATCGCTATGTTGAGCTCGTGAACAAGTTGGTTTCTTGTAAACCACCCCTTCTCCAAGAGTCTGTGTTGGATACCCCTGAGTTAGTTGGTTAAGCTAAACAACAACTTGGAGAGTTGGAAGATAAAAGCTTGTCCGACTCAGTTCATCCTCAAGGGATGTCATTTGTGTGTGTTGAAGAAAGATGATATATTCATCGATTGATCCTCGTGGTCAGTTGTTGGATCTATTGTCTTGTCAAAACTTTGATTTGAGCATGGGCTATCCTCAAATCAAATCAGAACCAACGATGCTCATAATGCTGTCTTACTCGTGGTTGATTCCTCGAGCATACACCATTACATCTTTTGGTCTGACCAATGCTATCCCCGTGTTCACACAATTGTGGAACTTCAATTATATGGAAATCTAGATGAATTGTTGTTGAGCCCATTAGCAACATTGTTATCTTCTCCATGATTCGTGTTGAACATCCAGCTAGTATTGGAAACTTTATAAGTATTATCTTCATGTCCCGTTCATGAAGCATATGCTTGGATAAAAGGAGCGACTTTCTCTAATTCATGTGCATTCGATGCAAGTTGCCGCCGTGAATTTGAGAGAGTTAGTTTTGCTTCCTCTGGAATCATCCCAAGTCGATTATGCATGTGCGAATGTATTCTATGGTTTGGTAGATTAATTACCTCCACTCCATATGTATTCCCTAGCACCCCAAGCCACTGATCGATTTGTTCAAGGAGAAGAAATTTCTTCTTAAGAGCTAGACTTATGTAAGAACTCCGATATCCTCGATGATGGTTCCCTACCAGAACTCGGTAGTGTTTCATTATAAGACTACTATGTGGTCATGCTTGTCTCGGACAACATGTTCACATGTTGTAGCAGAACCAGCTCATGTTTTGGAGCTTGCTATCGTAGTTCATTTCCCGAGAATCTCGCAACATTATCTCGTCAGTTTGTGTTGCAAACCTTCTTTCCCAGACATGTTGTCTGAAATATTCTTTTACCAACCGGATCTGAATCTCAGGCAGATATGATGGTTGGAACCTCTTAGAAGAACCATGATATAGGTTCGAGTGAAGTGGACGCACCTAGCTGGAAGCACTATTGTTGTAGCATCTTGATTAAGCCGTTTGGTCACCTCCCATGAGGATCTCGCATGCCTTATTCTACAAATTGATCCTTATGGATTTTGTGCTCCCGAAGTCTGACCTTTACTTGATGGCCATGTCGATGCTTTTAAGCATGATCGTGGTAGCTAGCACATCAAGGAGAACATTAGAAGCGGAGTGCTAAATGTCTCTCAGTCGATTATCCAGATTTTGGTGACCTTGGCATTGCTAAGGTCAAATCTGAGAAGGTGTTATCTTCCTTTGCATCTGCATCATCCATCACTATTCATCATGGTAGTATGTTGTGTTGCCAGGATCCTTGGCACGGATATTGGTAAAACCCTGATGAATATGGAAATGCTCAAGTTCTTGAGGGCACGCGCAAGCAAAATCATTCCTTGCGCTGCCTTCAACAAGGTAGTCCACATCATTCATTCTAAGTCCGGGTATGCCATTCTACCGAACCCGTCCAAACGATCGCTCGAGAATTGCCTTAGCTTGGTATAAAGAGTTTCAATGATCTCTGAATCAAAGGTAATTCTTTTTGTCACTTAAAGAGGATATTTCTACGAGTCATTTTTCCTAAGGTGCCCCGTTGGGGAATCATGGTGGTTAACTCCTCGCTACGTCGTGATCAAGCGTGGATTTGTTGCCTACCTAGTGAACCTTCGTCATCTGTTACACCCCATCCCTCTGAATGTGTGTTTCGTGTCTCATCTCAAGAGATGTTTTATATCTCACCCCATGAACTGATCCTGAGTTGTTCGGTCTTCGAGAAGATCGATTCTTCTAGAGTTTTCCTTAACTCTTCTTGTCATGTTAGTTCGAGTTCTTAGAGGAAGACATCGAGTCATAGATGGTGATCGATTCAACATCTTCAAGAAGTGCAAGTTGGATCGTGAGGATCGTGTTAGTCTGTGTCCCCTCTGTCTTCTTACCTCATGTCTTGAATCTCGGGACGAGATTCTTGTTTAGTGGGGGTGAGCTATCACAGCCCCAGAATACCTGAGTGAAATAGTTGCAACTGCACTCATGCATCATGTCTAAATTTCTGAAAGTTGAATTGAGGTTTGTTGAAACCCTCAGAAATCAGTTCAAAAATAACCAACTTTAAAATCTTCTCAAATGAGTCCAAGAAAATGTTCCTGTTATTCTATAAAAATATTGGCAAGAGGTAAAATTCAAACCAATATTTTTAGGAGCTCAGAAACATTTATTTTAGCCATTTGAGTTAATCCAATAATTATTTGCTTTGGATTTATATTTAATATATATTAAATATAACTCCAATAATTCTGGAAGTTTGTGAGTGGCTTTGCATATATTTTAGCAAGCCATATAATAACCCACAGAATTTATTAAAATGATTTAGTGGCTAAACTAAATCAGAACACAGAAAATGAAATAGAAAAAGAAAAACAGGAAAAGAGAGAGAGAGATACTTAGTACCTGGCACTTACCTACAGCCCAGAGGCCCACTACTGTGCAGCCCAGCCCACCAGGGGCATACCTGTCTTCAACCTCTGCCTACTGGCAGAGGCAAACTGAGCACGGCACCCGCGCATGCTGGCACGCAGCTGCCTGCCTGGCCTCCCCTGGCCAGCGCGGTGCCGCCCACGACACCCTGGGCCCCCTTTGCTTCTCCCTCCCTCTCTGGACCTCTCTTCCCCTCGCTCCTCTGTTTTCTTTCTCGAGCGGAGCCCGTCGCCGCCGTTCGCCATAGCCGCAGCCACTGCCTCCCTCCCGCCTCTCCGATGCGCCCCTGTGATCCGCGAAGACTCCCTCGTCCTCTCCACCGAGTCATGCAACACCGGGTGCCCGGGAACGCCGCCACCACCGCCGTCTTCAACTCCGGTCTCCGAGATTGACGGCAATGCCCCAAGGTCGTCTGACCTTCCCCGAGCCCACTGAGACACGTGCTGCAACCGATGTGAGCTCACGAACCGATCCCCCCTCCTCCCCTGCTCGCGCTCATACTTTAGCTCCGTTCCCCACCTCCGCCGAAACTTGCCGCCGCCGCGAATGTCGCCGTCGTCGTTACGGTGGGCCAACGCCGCGTATGAGCACCTGGTTGAGTTCCTGCTGCCCTGTAGCCTCTGCCGTGCTCTTCTTTCGCTCTAAATCGAGCTGCAGCCCCGCGCCCGTGCTGGCCCGAACTCTGGCCACCGCCGCGAGCTTGCCTCCGGCTAGCTCAGGCCACCTCAGCCCCTGCCGCTTGCACAGATGGATGCGAGCGAGTCCCAGCTCCGCGTAGATGCCCTCATCCGCCCCTTCGGTTGCCGGAGATGCAAACCCGAGCACCTCCGCCGCGTTTGACCCCGCCGGCGGCTAAACCCCGGTGGGTTTGACCCACTTTGACCACGGCGGGACCCCCCCTGTGTCCATGACATGTGGGGCCGGCCTTTGACTGAATTAGTGTAGGGTTATAATTAGTGCTAATCGCCCCTGTTTAGCTTAGGTGTTAGTTAGTTAGCGCTAATTAACTTAGTTAATTAGTTGGCTCACTGACAAGTGGGCCCAGGCCCTAGCTAACCAAGGTTAGTGCTGACTTAACACAAACTAACTCTGTTAGTTAGTTGTTACACTGACATGTGGGTCCCCGCCGTCAGGTTTGACCTGGGCTGGCGCCTTTGACCTGCTGACATCACCCTGACGCATTAATTCAATTACTGGAATTATTCTTATACAGGAAATTCCAGAAAATAGTCAAAACTTCTAAAAATCATTGAAAATCAACCGTAACACCAAATGAAATAATTTATACATGAAAAATGATCAGAAAAATCCAATCTATCCATCTGTACCATTTTCATGCATGTTAGAACAACTTATAGCTGCTGTTTAGGACAAATCATATTAATGGCATTTAAACCATCACATATGGAGTTTGGATTTGAATCTTTGATTCAAACCAACTTCATTTAACCTGTTGCTAGTTGCATTAGCTCAAATCATAGCATATTGCCATGTCATGATCATGCATCATATTGTGCATTGCATTGATTGTGTTTCTTCCTTGTTTGTCGGTGTTTGTCCCCTCTCGATAGACGTGGTACTGACGATGAGATCGATGACACCGATGAAGAACTATTACTATCTTCAGAAGTGTCAGGAAAGCAAAACCCCCTTGTTCATTCTGATACAATCCTACTCTCTCGCTCCTGCTCTGTTTTACTGCATTAGGACAACAACGATTCATCTATTACTTGCTGCGGTAGCTGAACCCCTTTATCCTCTGCATGACCTGTCATTGCCACAGTAAATAGATGAAACCCACTAGCATGAGTAGGAGTTGTTTGAGCCCTGATGTGCCTACTCATTCATGCTTGTTTGTCATGCCTGCTATTGCTTAGAGTTGTGTCAGGTCCGATTCATCGGGGATGAACCGGAGGTGTGTGAACATGTCCTACTGTGTGTGAGCTAAGTGTGTGAACACGATTTGGTAAAGGTAGCGGTGAGAGGCCATGTAGGAGTACATGGTGGGTTGTCTCATTGCTACTGGAATTATTCTTATACAGGAAATTCTAGAAAATAGTCAAAACTTCTAAAAATCATAGAGAATCAACCGTAACACCAAATGAAATAATTTATATATGAAAAATGATCAGAAAAATCCAATCTATCCATCTGTACCATTTTCATGCATGTTAGAACAACTTATAGCTTCTGTTTAGGACAAATCATATTAATGGCATTTAAACCATCACATATGGAGTTTGGATTTGAATCTTTGATTCAAACCAACTTCATTTAACCTGTTGCTATTTGCATTAGCTCAAATCACAGCATATTGCCATGTCATGATCATGCATCATATTGTGCATTGCATTGATTGTGTTTCTTCCTTGTTTGTTGGTGTTTGTCCCCTCTCGATAGACGTGGTACCGACGATGAGATCGATGACACCGATGAAGAACTATTACTATCTTCAGAAGTGCCAGGCAAGCAAAACCCCCTTGCTCATTCTGATACAATCCTACTCTCTCGCTCCTGCTCTCTTTTACTGCATTAGGACAACAACGATTCATCTATTACTTGCTGCGGTAGCTGAACCCCTTTATCCTCTGCATGACCTGTCATTGCCACAGTAAATAGATGAAACCCACTAGCATGAGTAGGAGTTGTTTGAGCCCTGATGTGCCTACTCATTCATGCTTGTTTGTCATGCCTGCTATTGCTTAGAGTTGTGTCAGGTCTGATTCATCGGGGATGAATCGGAGGTGTGTGAACATGTCCTACTGTGTGTGAGCTAAGTGTGTGAACACGATTTGGTAAAGGTAGTGGTGAGAGGCCATGTAGGAGTACATGGCGGGTTGTCTCATTGCAGCCGTCCTCAGGAACTGAGTTCTGTGTTTGTGATCCATGAACAGCTACTACCACTCATTGGGATCCTTAATTGACCCACTCGGCTTCTTAATCACCCTTGTTCTCTGTCCAGGAGTTGCAACTAGTTTCTGGTGTTTGTAGGTAGTGCTAGTAGTCTACCAAGTGGCACCCGGTACAGGTGGGCTTGGGACAGACTAGGTGCAGTGGCACGGTGTACCAAGTGGCACCCGGATGGTGGGCTTGGGAACCCTGCTCACATCATTTGGGGCCGTGAGAGACACCCCGGCCGGATCTCCTTGCGGATGGATCCCGAATAGGCGATAAGCCTGGACGAGAGACTTGAGTGTTTAGGTAGGTCGTGGCCGACTCCCTCGCCCGGCTTCCGCTTGAAGGTTGCCGAGGTACATGACGCGTACAGGGCGATAAGTGGCGAGAGCGTGTGTGAAGAAGTACACCCCTGCAGGGTTATCATTATCTATTCGAATAGCCGGATTCCTCGGATATGGAAACTTGGACCCCTTGCATAGTTCATAGACAAGTTAAAGTGGATACTCTAAAATACGCAAGATAAGCGTGAGTGCTATGAATGGCGTTCTCGTAGGGAGACGGGAGCGGATCCATAGTGGAGTATTGATATGGTGAATATGTGGATTCGTGTGCGCCACCTCAAAAGAGTTACTTGCAGTCGTAGTTCAGGATAGCCACCGAGTCAAAGCTGGCTTGCTGCAGTTAAACCCCACCATCCCCTTTGTTGATAATGATGCATATGTAGTTAGTTCTGATGTAAGTCTTGCTGGGTACATTTGTACTCACGTTGCTTAATTTATGTTTTTGCAGAGAGACTTCAGTCTCGCTAGTAGTTCCATGTGGACTTCGACGTTTAGCTTGTTACCTCAGCTACGATCTTGTGCCCTCGGCAGGATCTGGTAGATAGTCAGGCTTCTCAGCCTTTTTCATTTCTAGATGTCTGTACCCAGACATGTTAAGCTTCCGCTTGTGCTTTGACTTGTATGCTCTGAATGTTGGGTCATGAGACCCATGTTTGTAATATCTAGCTCCTCGGAGCCTAATGAATAAATACTTGAGTCGTAGAGTCATGTTGTGATGCCATGTTGTATTTGCACATATCGAGCATATTGTGTGTATGTTATTGAAATGCTTGGTATGTGTGAGATCTGACTATCTAGTTGTTTATCTTTAGTAGCCTCTCTTACCGGGAAATGTCTCCTAGTGTTTCCACCGAGCCATGGTAGCTTGCTACTGCTCCGGAACACTTAGGCTGGCCTGCATGTGTCCTTCTTCGTTCTTGTGTCTGTCCCTTCGGGGAAATGTCACGCGATGGATACCGGAGTCCTGTTAGCCCGCTACAGCCCCGTTCACCGGAGTCCTGCTGGCCCAGTGCTACAGCCTGGATTCACTCGCTGATGACCGACACGTTCGATGCTGGGTCATGGATGCCTGTCCCTGTAAGTTTGTGCCACTTTTGGTTTACGACTAGTCATGTCAGCCCGGGCTCCTTATCATATGGATGCTAGCGACACTATCATATATGTGTGCCAAAAGGCGCAAACGGTCCCGGGCAAAGGTAAGGCGACACCCGTGGGGATACCGTGCGTGAGGCCGCAAAGTGATATGAGGTGTTACATGCTAGATCGATGTGACATTGAGTCGGGGTCCTGACACCAGCGGAGGCGAGCACTTCTCCGTCAAAGGCTTCTCCTTCGACCGGCGCCCTGGAGCTTGACGCCCAGGGGAGTTTTATGAAGATACCGTCGCCGGCCTTCAAGTAGGCGCCGGGCTAGGGCTCTTCGGAGCCTGGCGATGCGTCAGCGGCAGAGGCATCGACGGTCGGCGTAGCGCCTTGCACTCCTGCGGCCCCAGGGTCATCAGTACGATCGCCGGACCCCTCGCCAGCTCCTGCACCGGCAGCCTTGGCGGCCTCTTCGCCGGCGGGATCATCAGCGCCGGCCTCTTCTTCGGTGGCGGCGGCGTCGTCAGTGTTGCCGCGCACGTTCTCCTCGCCGGTGGCCTCGGTCTCCATCGACTCCGTGGAAGGTGGATTCGGCAGACGGAAGAGGGAGAAGAGTCAAGCAAATATCCAACAAGACAATCAGAAAAAGAAGAACCCAAGGGAAGTTTCAAGCAAGGGAAATTACCAGTACTGGGATCCACGGTCATGGGCTCCACCACTGGGAGGTCGCTGGTGCTTCCCCTTGCCGGAGACTCCTCCCTTGCCGGGGACTTCTCCCTTGCCGGAGAACGCTCCCTTGACGGGGAATCCGCCCTTGGCGGCGTAGTTGAAGCAGATAGCACCTCAGGGGCGGCTTCGGGAGGCTCTTGGTGAGACTGTTCTGCTCCTACACAAGCAAACCAACAGTCAAGATATCAGCAAAGAAAAACACCCATGCACGCCTAACAAGCAGGAAGTAAAGCTATATACTTACGCTGGGGGCTGCGGTAGGGGCTGCTTCGAGGAGTAGTTGCCGGCTCCGACAAGGTGGTCTCGGACGCGCCCTCTGTTGTAACAGCGGGATCATCCTCGATGTCAACCACGGGGACCTTGGCTCTCTTCGCCACTCTCTGGGCCAGAGTCCTGAAAAGGAACAAGGTTCAGAAGAAATCAGATCAGATACAAGACAAGAAACAGCAAGAATTGAAGAAATACAAACACAACAGAGAAACTTACTCCTCTTCTTCCTCCTCGTCGGAGCTGAGCGCGGAGAGGTCCAAGTCTGGTATTCTTTCAGCGTGACGAGGCGGAGGGGTAGGCTCCCTTGGCCGCTTGGCGGGAGCTGCGGCAGGATCAGAAGCGGCGGCCCGAGAGGATCCCGCTCTAGTTGCCACAGCGGCGTGAGACGCTCCCGCGGCAACGGTGCTTGTCGCGGTGGAGCGTGTCCCGCGGCGCGGCGGCTGTTGACCCGCCTGCCGCCCTGCTATGTCTCCGGTCCTGCGGAGGCGCCTTCTTGGTGGAGCTGGGGGCTGCACTGGGAGCTCCCCTTGCGGCAAGTTGCTTGAAGACGGCAGGCCGCTTGCACCCTCGGCGAGCTCGCTCGATTCGGCTTCGGGCCCCCCCTCGCCGACGATCTCCCTGACAAGCTCGTCTCGATCGGCAAGGCTTGCCGCCTCAGCCGCCTCTACCTCCTCCACAGTAAACCCAAACTCGCCCGCGGCGGCGGCCGCCGCCGCCTCTTCTGCCCTGGTGGCGATGCGCCGCATCTCATCTTCGGTGGTGTCGCGGGTGAGGCTCCTCTGCTCGTCAGCGCGGACCGCCACCTCCATCAAGCTATCGAAGAACTGCTGCACGACATCGTCGGTGGGCTCCAGCCAAGTTGGAATAATTCCATGCGAGTCGCACTCCGGCATCATTGCGCGGATGCGATCGAGCGAGGAGTTGTGGCATAACGGGACGATGCCCTGCGGCAGTCTGAACCACTCGGGATGATTGGGGTCGTGCTTGAACAGCTCCTTGAGCATCCCATCCAACTCCAAGACAGTGAAATTGAAGTTGAGGCCCGGGCGCAGCCTCATGATGTCTGCCGGACTCCCGAACAGCCAGGCGGGTCTCCCCCTCTCCTGCAGAGGAGCGATGCAGCGACGAAGAAAGTCCGCGCCAACAGCGCCTACAGTAAGCCCGGCAAGCCTAAGTCACAAGATCCGGGTGGTGGTGATCTTCAGTCTAGCATCGTCCGCCGCCAGGGCGCTCCAATCGTTGCCGCGCACTGCTGGAGTTTGGCGCAGGGCAGTGAACGGCTGCGGGTTCTCCTCAATGATCCAACACCATTCCGCTCTCCACTCCTCCCATTTGCTGCGGAGCTCCCCCTCTAGATACGTCTCCTTCTTGCCAGCTCTCGAGATCCAGGCGATCCCGCCAGCTAAGGGCTCTCCTCTCTCGACCCGGGGCATGAAGAAGTGGCGGAAAAGGGCTACATTTGGGTGGACTCTGACAAAGTTTTCGCAGAGATGTGCGAAAACCGCCATAGTCAGGACAGCATTGGGGGTGAAATCAAGGAGATGGAACCCGTAGGTGTTCATGATGTCACAAAAGAATTCAGAGAAGGGCGGGTAGAGCCCGCAATAGAAGAACAACGCAAAGAAGGGGTATCCGTTTGGAGCCCGTTTTGAAGCAGAAGCGGCGGCGGAAAGTACCTGCGTGCGCGGATGCACTCGTGTCTCCGTCGACCAGAAGAGATAGAACCATTCCCTCAGCTCCTTCGCGGAGAGCTCAGGGGGGAAAGTTGCCTGCTCTTTCCGCAGCGTCTCAAGCCGCAGCGCCTCGGCCGACTTCGTGCCCTTCCCGGTCTTCGGAGCCATGGCGGAGGCGGTGGGGGAGATCGAGGGCGTTGGCGGCGATGGCGGCGACGGGGGGCGGAGCGCTTCTCTCTCTTTCGGCTTTGGAAGCGGAGGGGAGCGGCGGAGATTTCTGAGATTGGAACCGCAAGAGGCGAAGGTGGGGGAACTACCCCTGTTTCCCCTGCTTATAAAGAGGAGGAGGCGAACGTTGCGCTTTTTCCGAATAAAGAATCACCCACGATCTCTCCCACGACGCCGCATTTGACGCGTGCCGTTACGGGAGGGCGCGGTGGATACGGAGTCAGATACGGTGTGGACCCAGGCCGCGCGTGCCCATGCACTGTTTTGGGCCTGGCCCAACAGCGCTCGGCACCGTGTATGGCCCAGGCCCAGGGGCTCCTGTCGGTGTACTAAAGTAGGGGTACCTTAGTATCCCGAACTTGTGCACGGGCAGTCGCAGCGCCCCGCGGCAAGGCTTGCCGGGTGACCGCCAAGATCCTCCATAGTTCCTATTGGAGCCATTCAAGAACAAAGTGTTTTAACCAAGAAGACAAGGCCCCGGCAAGAGGAGCTTGTCGGGAAGGTCAAGGCCCCGGCAAGAGGAGCTTGTCGGGAAGGCCAACCAAGGCATTTCAAGGAACTTGCCGCAACGCGCCGCGCGTCCCGGCAAGACCCGGCGAGCGACAAGCTTCCGGGCACGACAAGACAACGATCGCGGCAAGGCGGTTGCCGCGGCGAAGCCACCACTCTGCGCCCACGCTCCAGCGCATCCGTCGACGTGTCGCCACAGGATCGTTCCTGGCGCACGTGGCGAGAGGCTGTGTAGCCAAGCGGTGCGAGGTGGCGAGCGGAGATGACGAGATAGCCATCGTGGCAAGCGGTGGCGCCCCTAACGGTCGCTTTTCTGCACTATTTAGGCGACGCAGATGGGCATTAAATGCTCTTGTCCCCTGCCGTTAGAGTTAGGTAGGATGCACTGTAGAGGTAGCTGTACCAACCGCAGCTCTTTTTACGCTTTTACCCCTGCATGCGTTGCCACCTGTCGGTGACCCCTTAAGCCTATAAAAGGAGGCCCATGCGCAACGTAGAGGGGGTTCGACGGATTTGAAACGAGAACACTCCCACGCTCTCGAGCAAGAATGGAATACAACCACAAAGCAGCAGTAGGAGTATTATCTCTCCGGAGAGCTCCAAAGCTGGGTAAACTCGCTCGCGTGTCTCACCTCGATCCACTCTTCGTGCGATCTCCGCCCCTTGCCAGACCGAAAGGGGCCCTGCCCCATAGGTGTTCGTTCCCACAACACATGTCTACAACATAGTCCATCCAAAGTAGAGTATTACCATGGTAAATAAACGGACAGAGACAAAGGGAGCTGAGAAAACTAAGCCTCACAAGTTTGTTGTTGCAAACTTGGCAACATTCTAGAGATAAAACCAGAGTAGTTAAAAGGTAAACTTGATGTCTGGCAGGCTCAGGGTAGAAGGGACTATAGTCCTGGGGGTTATGAGATCATGAGGACAAGTATTTAGCATAGTTGCTTTGCAACTGCCAAAATATGCTAGAAACTAAATGAGGAAGGAGCACTCACTAGGAGTGTGGGCATCAACTATAACTTGGCAAATCCTGATGATTTGATCATATGTAGATGCTGCAAATAGATCATACCAAATGGACTTTCCAAATTGGTACTTGCTTCACAAGCATCAGTTTTGACCAGAAACTTGGGAAAATCCTAGGAAAATATTGGCTACATGAAATGAGCCAAACTCTTATGTATATGGGTTATATGGATAGGAGAAGGCTCCTGTGCTCACATGGATCAATGAAATGAGCCAAAATTTTCAGCCATAATGGAGCAAGATAAAATATACTTCCTTCACATGGATCAATGAAATGAGCTGAATTTGGGTGGAGGCTAACGATCTAGAATACTTGAGAGGATGGCAAAGTTTCATCCCATATGGAAACTCTATGAAGGTACTTCCTTCACAAAGTTACAATCTAGTCAGAAACTTTGAAAATTGCACAAGGTGCTAGGATGAAGGGATTGAGCTCATCTTTGGTATCCACGGATCATTTATCAATATTAATCACCCTGCCAATTTGCAGCTCAAAAGGAATTAGGAATAAGGCACTTCCTTTGCAAAATTTCAGAGAAGGCAGAACTTGCATTGGATCATGTGCCCAATTTTTGATCTGTAGAACATGAGATAAAGATGGAACTAGTGATTATATAGCAAGGACAATCTCCACAATTTATGTTGGAATTTTCTCTGCTATAAAAATAGTAGTTCCTTCAGAAAATGACAGAAATGCAATATTGGCATAAAATAAGAAAAGGCAATTTTACTTATTTAATTATAGACAATATCTTTGCCAGAGCTTGGATTAGGCATAATTATCAATTCCACCAATTCACATGAATTTAGGAGATGATTAGCTATGCCTTTGGATTTTATTCCTCGGAAAGGCAAGAAAAGGAATAAATCATAATTCAAAAATATTGCATGGGACTAGGCGGTATTTTTGCACGCCCAAGGTTGAAAAGGATAGGAGGGTCTCTAGGAACAGATGGGGTGATCAACAGATCAAGGAAAATTATAGCCCCTTTGAAATCACAAAGGGCATATTCAAATCCCAGAAATTTGGAATTAGGGTTTGAGAGGTTTTGAGATGATGCAAATGAGGTCTTGCCCACTGAAAAAGACATGAACAAGTTTTGAAAGGTTGGAAATGACAAGAAGTCTCAGAGTCATCCATCAGACTTAGGAGAAGGATTTTGAAAATGAGTGCTAGGAAGGAATAACAACACAAAAATTGATAACCCAATTTTCGGGCTGTTACACTCGCGCTGCTGGTGCTCTCCCCCTCACTCGTGCTGCTGATCTGCTCCAATTTAGCTACACTTCAGTCGACTGAATTGACTTTTGAATCAGTCGATTTTCAGGGAGTGGGGCGCTCGCCGGAGTTAAGGAAGAACCACCCGCAGCGGGGACGGAGGCTCGGCATAGAGGTACCCCACTATCTATCTTAGGGTTCAGGGTGGGGTGGGGTGGTCGCCGGCGGTGGGGGCGCGGTGGTGGGGTGGTGGCGTGGGGATCGCCAGAGAAAAAGCTCGGCGCGGGGGGGGGGGGGGGGGGGAGGGTGGGGCTAGAGGGCTGGCCGGGGCGGCGGCGGACCGGCGGTGGGGAGTTGTTTCAGGGCGGCGAGGTGGCGCGGGAGCCGGCGGTTTGACCGGTGGTGGCTGGCAGCTCAGGGGGGTGTAGGTTGAAGATGAACTACAGGCACTCCCTAAACTACATGTCAAGTGCCTTTCTGCTAGCATTGCATTCAGTTTCGACAGTAACATTCAGATTCCACAGTAAATTTCAGTTTCGACAGTTAAGTTTAGAGTGAGCAGTTTTTACCTCATCTATTGTAGTCAGGTGGTTTTTGGTGAAGTAAATTTTACATCTATTTTACATCATCTATTGGAGATTTTATTAGAATCCCACTTGAGATTAACGATGTCTGTCTTATGCTGCTTCAACCTTGAAGTCTTACGGCTCATCGGAGCTGCTTCAACAACATAAGGATCCATCACAACATAGCAGTGCCCTGGACACCGTCTACAGATTCCTCAGATCTTCCTCCACACCTCCGACAGCCACCTCTGTCGCAACTTCTTCAGCGACCAACCCAATG
Source organism: Triticum timopheevii (assembly GCA_963921465.1). NCBI lineage: Eukaryota > Viridiplantae > Streptophyta > Magnoliopsida > Poales > Poaceae > Triticum > Triticum timopheevii. The sequence goes on along the minus strand of OY997272.1, from coordinate 379,390,085 downwards.
ATGCTGAGGTCGACACGGCTACAGCAAAGATGTTTTACACTTGTTGCATCACTTATTACTCTACATTCATGTCGATCCATTAGGGCTATTTTGGTTAAACGGAAAAACATAGCAATAGGAAATTTTCCTATGGCACTCTACTATTAAATTATTCATGCATTTTGTTGAAAGGAATGGAGCAAAACATCCACCTGGACCTACTTTTCAAAATCCTATGCATGAAAACAAGACCAAGTGCATTAGTGGCAGAATAACATTCTAAATGTACACGCTTTCATGTGGTTTCACTTTATTTTGGCCATGTTTCTTTGCATTCCTCTGCTCTTCGAATTCCTGTGAACCAAACACCCAAGTTGACAGAAATCATGTGCTTACAAATGCTCTGTTTACCATGTGCATTCCTATCCTATTCCGGTGTTTTTCCCATCCCTGCGTTTTTAGAATCATCCAAGCCAAATGAGCCTTTACAGAATTACTTCAGTTACAGGTAGGTGTCGAAGAAAACTTTGTGTGGTTTCTCCTGCTCCTGCAGCGACGTCGTCCACCTCACCTGAGTTGCTCCATTGACAAAAGCATCCACCAAACCAGACATCACGACTTCTGACCGTCTTTCGCCGCCTCAGATCTCCTTCCCTGGCGTCGGCACCCACCGCAACGGCATCACCATCATCGACTCAGCAGATGAACCTGAGGATTACACGAGTCCACAAGAGAGGTCGCACTCTTTTGTTTCTACTTATGTTATGCATTACTTAATATTACCTGCTACTTTATTGTCCTGTTCACCTCTTATACACCAGGTCAGGTCCAAATTGATGTTCAAACTTGAGTACTAAATTAGTTGTGGGGCACATATCGAGGCAGCAATGAATAGTATCTCTATCTAATATCTGGTTCATCTAGGGTATGCCTATGATGTTCATCTTGGTTGGGAAACAAATAGTAAAGCAATCATCATCTGTTTTTTTATTAAATTAAAGCAATCATCAGCTTGCTATCATTATTTTTGGATCCATCCACTGGTTGTTACCATTACTCTGGATTTCTGCATGCTCTCCTTACATAATCTCACTATTTTTTTTGTATGCATGTTAGATATTGTACATAGTTGTCGGATTTCAGGTTCCGGCAGACCCTTGAGGTTCGAACACTGGGGTGCGCGCGGAGATTCAACCCTCTACCGACTCGCGCCTCGCCGAATCGCTAGGACCTAAACTACCAAACTGAACAGCACGAGAGACACAAGATTTATACTGGTTCAGGCCACCATTGTGGTGTAATACCCTACTCCAGTGTGTGGTGTGGTGGATTGCCTTTTGGGCTTGATGATGAACAATACAAAGGGAGAACAGCCTCGCGAGGGTCTTTTCTTGGTTGGTGCGACGAACTACTAGGGGAACAGCCTATCCTTGTTCTCTCGATCTGGTCTGGCTGCTCGATGCCTCTACCCTAGGAGTGGCTAGTCTATTTATAGGCAAAGGCCCTGGGCCTCTTCCCAAATATTGAGCGGGAAGGGAGCCAACAATTGGCCATTTTGAAGGGGAAGAGCGGGTACACTTATCCTGACTAAAGTTGGTCCTCGCCTGTCAAAGGCTCTGGTGATGATGTCGGCTTGGGCCCCACAATGACTTCCTTCCGGCCGTTGGGCTGGTCTTGGTCTTGTTGCACCGAAATGGACGCCTTTGCTTGATGATCTCGCCTGCACTTGCTCCCTTTGCACCAAAGAGGAAAGGAGGACACTGCACGGGCTGGCGCCCGACTGGCGCCCTTGGTCGTCATGGCTTGCGTCATGGGCACCTCGCGAGGTACCCTACCTTGAACTCTCCGCCTCCTCCTGAGCCAGCCTGTCGAGGCCGCGCTTGGGGAAGCTCCTTGTCGTCCACCCCGCGAGGCTTGGCCCCTCGCGAGGGTCTTGAGCTTGCACTGATGAAGATGGGCTGTGCTGGTCCTCCTTTGAGCCACGCGGCAGGCAGGCAAGTCTGGGGACCCCCGTTCCCAGAACGCCGACCCGTAGCCCCAGGCCCACGGCGTGCCCGAACTTGGCTGAGCAGAGAGGCGAAAGGGCAAGTGTGAAGCGTCGCGGGCCCTAACAGCCTGCGGCCTTGGGCGCCGCGTGGAAGTTGATTGGACGTGGGCGCCTCTGCAACCGGGTGAGTTGATAAAAGAGCGGCATCTCCCTTGCCTCCTTTATTTCCTCCAGTTGCTGCTCAGATCCCCTTTCTTGCGCCTCTCCTCCCTGCTTCCAAAATCTTCAGATCTACTCTGCCTACGTGCCCTAGCCAGTAATGGCGCCTCGCCAAGCCCCGGCCGGAGCTTGGTACGTGCCTGCCTTGGACCCGCCAAATTTGTCAGGGGCGAGCCTTGCCCTGGTGCGCCGGATGGCGGAGGCGCAGGGCATCGACGGGACAGAGGCATTCAAGGCCGGCTCTGCCGTCCCTGAAGGTCGAGGAGCACCTTCTATCCGCTCTTCGTGAGCGCCATCATCGCCGGTCTGGTGCCTCCCTTTTCCGAGTTCTTCTTCTCTGTCCTCCGCCACTACAATATTCAAGCTCTTCACCTCCATCCCAACTCCGTCCTTCTCCTGGCGATCTTCGCCTACTATTGTGAGGCTGACGTAGGGGTGAAGCACTTGGTGGCCTTGCTACGCCACTACTTCTCCCTCCGAACCTCCCGTGGTTCCGCCTCAGCGTGCGCGAGCTTCGTCGCATACGGCGGTCCCATTGCCATTTCAAACCCTGGGAAGAGGATTTAGGGCTTCAGTAGCAAGTGGGTCTTGGTGGATGCTGGGCGTATCCTTCCTCGGCTGACCCTGCCCACGGAGCACCCCGCGAGTTCCGACGACTGGTCCCGAGTGGAGCTTTTGGATCCCTGCGCGAAGCTGGTGCTGGAGAAGATGGACGCAGATCTGAGGCCGGCCAGTGTGGCGGCGGTGAAGCTGACCGGTGCGTCGCTACAAAGGGAGTTCCTGGAGCATCAACTGGCTCCACTCCGTTAGTACTCGCTTCCGATGTGGAGGCCTCACTCGAGCCCCGTGGTCTTGGCCGACGAGGATCTGGCTGCGGTCCTCCAGTCCTTGGTTGGGGGCGACGTGGCGAGGCTGGAGTGTGCTCCTATGCCCCTGTTCCTTCGCGATGATTGGGAGCAGGTAGTGGGGTCCATGCCTGTCTTCAACGGGGACGAGCCCATGCCCGTGGAGGCTCCAGAGGACTTGGTGGACGTGTCCTCCAACGACTCCAGCGAAGAGAAGGAAGAAGGGGAGCAGGAAGAGGGGGTTGACTCAGGTCCTCCAACGACTTCGGCGCAGGTCCCGCACTCTCCGCCTCCCCCAGAGCGACGATGACGAGAATGAGGGTGAGCAGGGCGGCGGGAGCCTGCCTCTGATCCCGAAGAAGGACCGGACTGGGCTGGTTCCCCGCGGGTCTGCCCCGGCATCGGGGCGATCCGCAGGCGCGCCTCCTGCTCCCGAGCCCCTTGAAACCGACCCTTGCAGCCGGCTCTCGGGCTTTATGTTCGGCCGGAGCTGCTCGAGTCCACCGGTGATGACCTGTAAGTGCCTGCTTCCCATCTTGATTATTGTTCTGTCGACGAGATCTGATGCCCATATCCTTCGACCAGGCTGGCGCACGCGGCCAAGAAGATGAAGGGAGCTCCTGAGGTCACGTCTGTGGAAGTGCCTCTACCCGAGAAAGAAGGTGATCATGACGCGCAAGCCTCTCCTGCCCGGGCGTCCTCGCGAGGCCAGGCTGAGCCCGCTGGGGCAAGCTCAGCCCCCTTGACCCAAGCGACTCCCGAGGTGCCCTTGCTTGATGCTGCCTCCAATGTTGTCGTGGCGCCGCTGGTTCTGCCTCAAGGCGCAGTGGTCACACAGCCATCTTCTCCTCCTTCTCCACCGGCTGCTGCTTCTCCGAATACTGTTCTGGATCGTGCCATTGCCGGACTGGACTGTCTGCGGCAGGATCTTCTGGGCACCGACCCCCGTCTGGTGGCCGGGCGCTTGGAGCTGGCTTCAGGCTGGATTCGCTCCGATGCTCCGATACGGGCGGCGCTGGTCCAGGCCTCGACGACTTGCGACGAGGAGAAACAGGCCGTCCGTGAGGCGAAGGTTGCCCGCAATGCTACCCTGGGGGAGGCAGCTAGTGTCCAAGGTCGTTGTGAGATGCTGGAGAGCGAGCTGACGGGCCTGCAGAACCAGCTTGCCAAGGAGGCCCGCCTTCGCCAAGAGCAGGAGGGAAGCATGATGGTTCGCGAGGCGGCGGTCAAGGACCTGGAGGCCAAGCTCAAGAGGCGCTGTGGCCGCCTAGGCGTGATGGAGCAAGAGCTAGAGGCGAGGAAGGTTGAGCTGGACGGCAAGGCCCGGGTTCTCGCCGAAGATCGCGTGGCCTTCGCGGATATGGAAGAGAAGGCTCGCACTTCGCTGAAGGCGCTTTATGACACCGGCCTTGAGAGCCCGCTGGCCGGCGAGGAGGATGGCCCCGCAAAGTTGCTTCCCTTCCGGGTTCGCGCCCTTCACGACGTCACCCTTGGCCTTGGCCCTACGGCTGAGGCCGAGGCACGCGTCTTGTCTTCTGCAGCGCTGACGCGGGTCTTCACCCACATCTATCTTCGCGACCCCAACATCGACCTCGACAGCCTGCTGGAGCCAGTGAGCGGCGAGCGTGCCGCTGCCGCTGCTGAGGCCGTGAAGGGTCGTGCAGAGGCTCTGCTGGGGAAGTTCCGGGCCTTCAGTACCAGGCCGAAGCAGAGCGCTGCTAGCCCTGCTGCTCCACAAGGCGAACCTACTCCACGCGGCTCCCCCGCCGGCAAGTGACTCCGCCGTGGCTCCCGTCCTGTTTTTAATTCCTGTGCATGTACCATGCCTCGGGGAGGCATTAAAACTTATGTTTTATGCTGTGATAACAGCATGGACTGTAATATTTGCTTTTGAATTCCCTGAAATTTGCATTATTCCTTCCTGCTTGCTTATGTTCTACGCCGGCAGAGCCCAGCCCCGCGCATACCTCAGCCGCCGTTGGCCCCGACCGGAAACCAGGACGGGACCAAGGAGTGAGGGGCTACATGACAAGTTAGGCTCCTGAGTCGCGATGCTCAAGAGTCCCCCTTGGCGCTCGAACAACAAGTAGGGAGGCGAGGTGTGGGTGGATCTGCCGTTCTACGTCTGCAGGGCCCGGCCCCGCGCATACCTCAACCGCCGTTAGCCTTTCGGAACTAAGGAGTGAGGGGCTACGTGACCAGTTAGGCTCCTGAGTCGCGATGCTCAGGAGTCCCCCTTGACGCTCAAACAGCCTTCGTACCTTGGTCGAGTGTCATGTAGTCGACGTTCACATAACACCACTAGAGGAAAGACAACATACATCTCATCAAAATATTGAACGAATACCAAATTCACATGACTACTTATAACAAAACTTCTCCCATGTCCTCAGTAACAAATGTAACTACTCACAAATCATATTCATGTTAATAATCAGAGGGGTATTAATATGCATAAAGGATCTGAACATATGATCTTCCACTGAATAAACCAACTAACATCAACTAGAAGGAGTAACCAACACTACTAGCAACCCACAGGTACCAATCTGAGGTTTTGAGACAAAGATCGGATACAAGAGATGAACCAGGGTTTGAGAGGAGATGGTGCTGGTGAAAATGTTGATGGAGATTGACCCCCTCTCGATGAGAGGATCGACGGCGATGACGATGGTGATGATTTCCCCCTCCCGGAGGGATGTTTCCCCGGCAGAACAGCTCCGCTGGATCCCTAGATTGGTTCCACCAAGGTTCCGCCTCGAGACGGCGGCGCTTCGTCCCGAAAGCTTCCTTATGATTTCCAGGGCAAAAGACACCATATACCAGAATATGGGCATTGGAGGGGCTGCCAGGTGGCCCACAAGGCATAGGGCATGCCAGGGGGTAGGGCGCGCCCTCCACCCTCGTGGACAGTGGGTGGCCCCCCTCTGGTGCTTTCTTCACCCAATATTTTTAATATATTCCAAAACTGACTTTCGTGGAGTTTCAGGACTTTTGGAGTTGTGCAGAATAGGTCTCTAATATTTGCTCCTTTTCCAGCCCAGAATTCCAGCTGTCGGCATTCTCCCTCTTCATGTAAACCTTGCAAAATAAGAGAGAAAAGGCATAAGTATTGTGACATAATGTGTAGTAACATCCCATAATGCAATAAATATCGATATAAAAGCATGATGCAAAATACACGTAACAACTCCCCCAAGCTTAGACCTCTCTTGTCCTCAAGCGGAAGCCGGTATCGAAAAATATGTCCACATCTTTAGAGATAGAGGGCATCATGATCATTCTTAGAAGAGCAGCATATATATTGTCATATTATTTCTTATGCTAAAATAACAATCTATTCACAATGTAAAGTATGAATCAAAAACTTCATTGAAAACTAGCAAACTATAATATCAGTCACGGAAGCAATTGCAATTTATCATAACATAGGAAAGAGTCAATATAAGAGCTTTTCAGCATGTCCACATACTCAACTATCAATTAATCTATCACAATTGCTAACACTCACGCGATACTTATGGGTATGAAATTTTAATCGGACATAGAGAAAGATAGGGGCTTATAGTTTTGCCTCCCAACCTTTTCCCTCAAGGGTTATGTCAACAATAATACTTTATGAAAACCTACATGCAATTGGATATATATCAGGATCTTTCGAACACATAGTGCTTGCCAAAGGATAAAGTATAAAAAGGAAAGGTGAAGATCACCATGACACTATATAAGGTAGAAGAGAAAAATAAAAGATAGGCCCTTCGCAGAGGGAAGCAGAGGTTGTCATGTGCTTTTATGGTTGGATGCACAAAATCTTAATGTGAAAGAACGTCACTTTATATTGCCACTTGTGATAGGGACCTTTATTATGTAGTCCGTCACTCTTATTTCTTCCATATCACAAGCTCGTATAAAGCTTATTTACTCCACACTAATAGATCATACATATTTGGAGAGCAATTTTTATTGCTTGCAACAATGACAACTTACTTGAAGGATCTTACTCAATCCATAGGCAGATATGGTGGACTCTCATGGCAAAACTGGGTTTAGGGATGTTTGGAAGCACAAGTAGTATCTCTACTTGGTGCAAAGAATTTGGCTAGAATGAGGGGAAAGGCAATCTCGATATGTTGGGTGATCCATGACAATATAATTTATTTTGGATATAAGAAAACATAACCCATTACATTGTCTTCCTTGTTGATACGTCTCCAATGTATCTATAATTTTTGATTGTTCCATGCTATTATATTATCCATCTTGGATGTTTTATATGCGTTTATATGCTATTTTATATGATTTTTGGGACTAACCTATTAACCTAGAGCCCAGTGCTAGTTTCTGTTTTTTTCCTTGTTTTTGAGTTTTATAGAAAAGGAATACCAAACGAAGTCCAATTCACATGCCAATTTTTGATGATTTTTTATGGACCAAAAGAAGCCCCCAGAGTAAAAGAGTTGGGCCAGAAGAGTCACGGGCTGCCCACGAGGGTGGGGGCGCGCCCACCCCCCTAGGCGCGCCCCCCTATCTTGTGGACGGCTCGGAGACCCCCCTGATGTGAGACCGACACCAAAAATTCCTATAAATACAGAAACCTCCCAAACATAACCTAGATCGGGATTTCTGCGGCCGCAAGCCTCTGTAGCCACCAAAAATCAATCGGGACCCTGTTCCGGCACCCTGCCGGAGGGGATCCCTCACCGGTGGCCATCTTCATCATCCTGGCGCTCTCCATGACGACGAGGGAGTAGTTCACCCTCGGGGCTGAGGGTATGTACCAGTAGCTATGTGTTTGATCTCTCTCTCTCTCGTGTTCTCGATTTGGCACGATCTTGATGTATCGCAAGCTTTGCTATTGTAGTTGGATCTTATGATGTTTCTCCCTGTAACGCCCCGGATCCGATGCGTCAGGTGTCACCCAGTTATTCGCCGCCGTTGCCATGTCATTTGCTTGCGTGTTGCATTTTGCCATGTCATCATCTGCATTTCATCTGCATGTTTTTCAAAACTTGCATCCAGCCTTTTCCCCCATTGTCCGTTTCGCGATCCGCCACTCCCACATGCACCGGCGCACCCCATCTTGTCTCTTTTCGTGAGCGGGTGTTAAACATTCTCAGAATGGAGCGAGTCCTGCCAAGTGGCCTTGGTACACCACCGATAGACCACCTGTCAAGTTTCGTTCCATTTGGAGGTCGTTTGATGCTCCAACGGTTAAACGGGTAACCGCAAAGGCCCTTTGAGTGTTGCAGCCCAACACCCTCCAAAACAGCTCAATAACCCATCGAAGTCACTTCCATGCTCTCGGTCGTTCCATCACGATCGTGTGGGCGAAAACCGCTCCTCAGTTGGAGTCTCCTTGCTCCTTCTACCTATAAATATGTGCACCCCCTACGAAGTCCTGCAGTCCAAACCCCTAGCCCCGCTCCCTCCGTGCGCTGGACATGCCCGGTCCGTGTCGGAAAAATTGCCGCCGCCGCCCGAGCCAATCCCGCGCTGCCACCTCCCGCCGCCGCCGGCCAGCGAGCGCGCGCGGGGCCCTCCGGGCCCGGTCGCCGCCCGCGCCCCCGAGCGCCTCCCCACCGCCTTGGCCCGCCGTCCGCCGCCTCCGCCTCGACCCCGCCGCCTCGGCCCGCCGCCGCGCCGTCTCGCCGGTCGTCACCGTCGGTCGCCGCCGCCCGACGCCTCCCGCGGGTCGCCGCCGTCGCGCGCCACCATATCCGGGCCGGCGCCGCCATAATCCGATGCCCCCGTCCCTCCGGTGTCCACTCCGGCCGCTGCCCCGCCCATCTCCGGTGAGCCCGGCCAACCTCGGTTCGTGCGCCACCGAACCCTAGATCTGAGCAGGTTGTCCCCGAGATTTCTCCAAGTCCTTTTTCTGTCATATTATGTTGCCTCCTTTGACCTGCCATATCTCCGTGCTCGCTGCTCCAATTTGTGCCTAAAATATTTCAAAATGTTCAGCATGAGATGATCTTCATTTTTTTCCATTGTGCCATGCTTGTTTGAGTTCATCTTGATGCTCTAATCGTCGTTGCAAGAGTGCTATATGATGTTAACTGCTGTCCATTAACAGAACTTGGTGATTTGTCTTTTCCGTTGCATTTTGTGTGTGCATCCTATGAGCTAGATGTCTACATGGGTTTTGAGCTACATCATGCCATCTTTACTGTGGTGTAATCCATGTATTTTTGTGAGTCTTGTAGTGAGTGCGTCGAGCTCGTGAAGTAGGTTACTTGCTGTTACTGTTTTGGTACGCTGAATCTGCTATATCATGATGCTATGTAAACCTGCTGCTACAAGTCATTCTATGCATAATCTGGAGATGTTCACTAAGGATGTTTTGTTATAAATGTCATGCTATATCCACACATGCCCGTGGTTGCATTTATAGCCTTCTGTAGCTTGTTGTAATCTTGCTCTCAAATTGCTAAATAATGTTGCTGTTAGCCAGTTAACATTAAGTTCAGTTTTTCCATGTGTTTTGCAAGTGATCCATGCACCCTATGACCATGCACCGCCCGCTCCGACTTTCAGTGCCGGCGCGGAAACCAGGGGGCTCCGAGCCCTGGCCCCCGCCTTGGGACAGGTGCGGTGGCCAAACAAGTTCAAGCCGGACATGCCGCCGCGCTACGACGGCGCGGCCGACCAGCTGGCCTTCCTGCTGGCATATGAAGAAGCCGTCCTCAAGTCCGGAGGCGACGACAAGGTCATGGAGAACTGGCTGCCCATGGCCCTCACTAGCTTCCCACGCATGTGGCTGCTCCACCTGCCAGCGGCTTCTATGGCCTCCTGGGAGTAATTGCGCAACCTCTTCCTCGCCCATCATGCTGCGCCGGCACCCCTAGTCGTTACGGCCATCCTGGGCGGATCGCAGGCACCACCTTTGGGCAGCCACGTCAAGCCATTCGTCCGCCAGATCGGCGCCGTCCTCAAGCGCCGAGAAACCCACCTGGGCTAGGGGGTCACCCAAGGCTAGTTTGACCTTCAGCTCAGATGATCACCCCACCAACACCGCCTGTTCGGGCGCACTCCCGATGCTATGCACCCCCACCATCTGCCAGGTGGCCGTCATCAGGACCCTCATCGACTGTGGTGCCGGCCTCAACATGCTCTCGGTGGAGGCCTTCAGCCCCCTCCACGTGCCGCCAGAGCGACTTCAACCCAGCATGCCCTTCTCAGGCATCGAAGGCAGTTCCACCGGCTGCCTAGGGCAGATCCGCCTCCCCGTGACCTTCGGCACCTACGACAACTTCCGCATGGAGCTGATAGACTTCGACATCGCCCCCATCAGCCTCCCATACAACACCATCCCTGGCTACCCAGCCTTGGCCCAGTTCGTGGTAGCGACTCACCCGGCGTACAACCTCATGAAGATGCCCGGGAGCAGCGGCGTCCTCACCGTGGCCGGAGACACAAGGGATGCGCTGCAGGTGCTCAAGCTTGCTTTCAAGACGGCCGCGGTGGCGCAGCTCGCCAGCACAGACGCCCTCGAGCCCAAGGGGGCTGCACCGGCAAAGAAGAAGCAGCTATTCACCCAAGACAAGGTAGAGACCAAGCAGGTACCGGTCGACGAGGATGGATCCACTGGCGCCACCTTTACCATAGGCGCCAACCTCGACCCTGAGCAGGAGGAGGCTTTGGTGAAGTTCCTGCGCGCAAATAAGAAGGTGTTTGTGTGGGAACCTGATCAGCTGGCAGGGGTCCCAAGGGGTGTGATTGAACATCATCTCAATGTGTGCCCCAACGTGCGCCCCGTGAAGCAGAAGGCAAGGCGACAGTCCACTGAAAAGCAAGCCTTCATCATCCAAGAAACCCGCAAGTTAGAGGCAGCAGGAGTCATTCGCGAGGTCCGCTACCCTGAATGGCTGGCCAACCCTGTTGTTGTGCCAAAAAAGGGAGGAAAGGAACGTATGTGTGTCAACTTCACCAACCTCAACAAGGCCTGCCCACAGGATCCATTCCCGCTCCCTCGCAATGACCAGATCATCGACTCCACCGTCGAGTGTGACCTGTTGTGCTTCCTGGATGGCTTCTCGGGCTATCACCAGATCAAGATGGCGGTAGAAGTCGTGGAGAAAACGGCCTTCCTGACCCCGTGTGGAGTGTATTGCTATACCTGCATGCCATTTGGGTTGCGCAACGCAGGCGCGACCTTTCAGCGACTGATGCACATCGCCTTGGGCCGGTAGCTCGAGAGAAACGCTCAGGCTTATGTCGATGACATTGTGGTGAAGTCTCGGGAGGCGAAAACCGTAATACAGGACCTGGAAGAAACCTTCACGAGCCTCCGTGAAGTGGATCTGCGGCTCAATTCGGAGAAGTGCGTATTTGGAGTCCCCTCGGGCAAGCTCTTGGGCTTCCTCGTGTCCCACAGAGGCATCGAGGCTAACCCAGAGGAGGTCAAAGCAGTCGAAGACATGAGTCCACCGAAGACCCTCAGATAAATGCAGAAGCTCACCGGGCGAGTAACCGCGCTGGGATGCTTCATGTCCAAGCTGGGGGAGCGGGCACTGCCCTTCTTCAAGCTGATGAACAAGAAGGGCCTGTTCGAGTGGACTGAAGAGGCCGAAAAAGCATTCCAAGATCTCAAGAAGTACCTCACCAGCCCTTCGGTGATGGTAGCTCTGCGCCCTCGGGAGCCCTTGGTGCTTTACCTTGCAGCCATCCCCTATTCTGCCAGCGCAGCCATGGTGGCGGTTAGAGAGGAGCACCGGATCAAGGCCGCGGCCGCCGTCTCGGCCGGAGCAGAGCCAAGCCAAGAAAGACTCGCGAAGACCACGACCGCAGCAAGAAAGGATCAGCCTCAGCAGGGGAATGCACCCGGAGCGGAGGAGGCCCCTCCAGGCGACCAAGCGCTGGGGGCTCCGTCGTCTCAGGAGGCGCCTCATCCTCCGGAGGACGCGGGCTGCGCCAACACCAACCTCGTCGGGCACCCTGTATACTTTGTTAGCACGGTGGTACGGGACATGAGGGCACGGTACCCCATTCCCCAAAAACTCCTCCTCGCACTCTTAGTAGCTTCACGCAAGCTGCAGCACTACTTTCAAGGCCATCCCATCAAGGTCGTCTCAGCATACCACTTGGAAAGGGTACTCAGGAGCCCCAACTCAGCGGGAAGAGTCGCTGAATGGAACATCGAATTGCAAGTGTTTCTGCTAGAATTCAGCACGACCAGAGTCATCAAGGGAGCCGCACTTGCAGATTTCGTGGCAGAATGGGCAGAGGCACCAGGGCTCAAAGCGGGCGAGGACCGGTCGCTTTCCCCGGGAAGTGAAGCGCCGCACGGCTAGGTCATGTACTTCGACGGGGCGTTCTCGCGACAGGGCTCGGGGCTGGCGCGGTGCTCATATCCCCCACTCAGGACAAGCTCTAATATGCCGTACAATTCTGCTTCCAGCATGGAGAGAAGGTCTCCAACAACATAGCAGAGTACGAGTGCCTGATAGCGGGCTTGAAAGCTGCTGCCACCTTGGGGTAAAGCGCCTCATCATCAAGGGCGATTCACAACTCCTCGTCAACTTCTCCAACAAGGTATACGAGCCGAAGGACGAACACATGGAAGCGTATCTCGCGGAGGTCCGCAGGATGGAGAAACAGTTTTGGGGGCTGGAGTTGCAACATGTGCCTCGCGGCACCAATCAAGAGGCTGATGACATCGCCAGGAGGGCGTCCAGGCGGTTGCCTCAGGAGCCTGGCGTCTTCGAGGAGCGACTCTTCAAACCCTCAGCGGCACCATCACTATCGAGCACAGCATAGCCTCGGGAGGAGCTCCCTTAACCGCCTGCCTCGGGAGCCCCAGCCTATGGCCCGACCTCAGGGGCACGCCTGCTCCTGGCGCTGGAGCCTTAGGAAGGATGTTAGACCGTGGAGTTCAAGGATTACTTGGTGCAAGGGATCCTGCTGGAGAAGGAGGAGGATGCGGAACGCGTGGCGCAATAGGCCACGGCCTACTGCATCCAAGACGGAGAGCTCTACCGAAAGCAGCCGAACGACGTTACTCTATGTTGCATCTCCAAGGAGCAAGGAAAAGAGCTGCTGGCAGACATTCACGGTGGAGACTGCGGGCACCACTCGTCTTCGCGCACACTCTTCGGCACGGCGTTTCGCGGCGGTTTCTATTGGCCAACGACGCTCAACGACGCAATCGAGCTGGTGAAGGCTTGTGAAGCCTGTCAGTTCCACGCCAAGAAGATTCACCCGCCAGCTCAGGGCCTTCATACCATTCCCCTCTTGTGGCAGTTCGCTGTTTGGGGACTGGACATCCTTGGCCCATTCCCTCGGGCGCCAGGGGGCTACCGCTACCTTTACATCCCGTTGACAAATTCACCAAGTGGGCAGAAGTGGAAGTTGTACGTACCATCCCAGCTGGCTCAGTAGTCAAGTTCATCAAGGGCCTCGTGAGCTGGTTTGGGGTACCCAATCGCATCATCACAGACAATGGTTCCCAGTTCACCAGCAATCTCTTCAAAACATATTGTGCTAACGTTGGAACGCAGATATGCTACTCTTCGGTGGCACACCCTCAGAGCAGCGGCCAAGCTAAGCGCGCCAACGCGGAGGTCCTGAAGGGCCTCAAAACCTGAACCTTCAAGAAGAAGCTGGAGGCCTGCGGCAGGGACTGCCATGACGAGCTTCAGTCCGTGCTATGGTCCATCCGTACTACTACTACCAAGTCGACCAGCGAAACCCCATTCTTCCTCATCTATGGTGCTGAGGTGGTCCTTCCTCACGAGGTCAGACATCGCTTCACGCGGGTCCTGGCTTTCGACGAAGCACAGCTGGACGCCATGAGGGGGATGGACCTCGTGCTTGGGGAGGAACGCCGTGGGAGGCTGCGCTTCGGGCTGCGAGATACCAATAAGGACAGCGGCGGTACCACTGCCGCAGCATCCGCCCCAGGACCCTCGAGGTAGGTGACCTCGTGCTCAGACGGGTGCTCTCCAGCGAGGGGCTGCACAAGCTCTCGCTCATGTGGGAGGGCCCGTTCAAGGTTGTTCATGTCTCTAGGCCTGGCGCCGCATGCTTGGAGACTCAGGAGGGGGTGCCCATCCCGAATGCGTGAAACATCCAGCATCTCCGGAAGTTCTACCCTTGAGGAAAGGCCAGAGCCTGTAAAGAAGGCCCGGCGCCCGTGAAGCTAGATGAACCAAGAAAGGCCCGGTGCCTGTGAAGAAGGCCAACGCCTGTGAAGCTCATTTCCCCAAGAAAGGCCCGGAGCCTGTGAAGAAGGCCAATGCCTATGAAGCTCGCCGCCCGTGACACTCTCACGTAATAATGAGTTGGGGTTGTACACGCTCTGGACTCTCCAGAGAGCCGCCCTCGGGCCTCACGGGCTCTTGCCCACGCCCAGTGGCAGCACTTAGCTCCGCGCTGGTGAGAAGACATCGAAGACTAGATTAGGTGCTGGACGTGCCTTTTTCATTTGTTTCTGAAGTTGGCTTGTCCATCCCTATTTGAAGTTTTATTGGAATTGTTGCCATCCTTGACTTGTGACTCTCTGTCTTTTTTGCCTACTTGCCTCGTTTTCTCTCGCGCAAGTATCGCGAGGGGGCTACGCGGGCGCCCTCATGAGTGTTTTCTACCCCAGTCGTTTGAGGCTTTCCTATCCAAGTCCGCTCGGGAGCACCCCTCCCAGTCCGTGCCCCACGGGCACTGCGACACGAACACGGGACTTGAGTCGGTCGCCTCCACGATCAAGATCGGAAGTTACCACTCCTGACTAATCATTTCAGGACATGAAGCGCATGGTGAAGCCTCAGCCTCGGGAAGCGAAGGCTGCGGCAAGTCCCCCTGAGCTAAGTAATTCCTACACGCGGGCATGCGGCACTAAACACAGCACATATATAGCGGAAATAGCATGGTAAGTAACAACAACAGTCCAGTACGCCCCCACAGGGCCCTACACTACTTTCTCTTTGCGCAGGGGAGGGAGAAAAACAAAATAGGCACAACTCGCTAGGCACCAACTCGCGGCGAGGGCTCGTACTGCCTCTGGAGCTTAGTCAGACTCCTCCAGGCGAGCGTGACAGCATGGAGGCTGGTCACGGCCGCCGCTGGAGGAGCTGCTGTCCGAAGGAGAGCCACCGAAGCTTGGCGAGCCACGAGCGCCGCCGACCACGCGCCTGCCGTCATCTTCATCCCGATCATCGCCGGGGCTGGGTACCCGGCCGAGTTCATCGTCTTCGGGGAAGCACCCAGCGCGGCGACCGTCTTCTCCGAACACCCTCATGAAGAGGGTGGCGTCGCCATCGAACTTGAAGTGCAGGGTGCACTGCTGGCTCAGGCCACGCGCACGGGCAAACGTTTGCCAGCCGCGGGTCAGGGTCACCTTCCCGGCGACGGAGACCTCCAATGAAGTCCAGGAGGCCCTACTACAGCACCCATCCTCTTGGACCCAGAGGCCACACGTGGTGTCGGCTGGAAGTTCACCTGCAAAGAAGCGGGGAACCTAGAGTCAGGCGTTGGTTGGGTCTGCCGACCACACGACGAACTCCGATATCACCTCCGCCGAGTGGAAGCGCGGCCTGGGGGGCCACGCGGTCACGGCGCGCCTTCCCTCGGCAACCAGGCACCCATCGCCGTGCAAGGGATCGCCTCCGCGACCGCGGGAAGCCACTGCGGGAGCCACATGATGCTTGCACGGACGGCCTCGGCCGTGCTTGGCCGGGGAGAGTTAGGCCCTTCCTGACGAGCCTTTCCCTTCTCTGCGGCCGAGAACCTCTTCGGCGGCGCCAGGGGAGATGGCGAATAGCTGGGATGGGGAGAAAGAAGGAAGCAAGGAGGGAGATGTACAGCGGAGGCTTGCGCCCTCCTGCATTTATAAGCGGGAAGGAAGCCAACCGTTGGCCTCCATGATCCCAGGTAATCATGACCTGTTTCTACATGCAGGGACTTGTCAAGTCGAGCAGTTGCCGAGGAAGCATGGGGAATCGGAGACGCCCATGTCCAATCAACCGCCACGTGGCGCCCGAGGCCACAGGCTGATGGGGCCCGCGGCGCTCCACACTTTCCCCTTTGCTTCTCCGCTAAGCCAAGTCCGAGCGCACCTTGGGCCCGGGGGCTACTGTCGGCGTTCTGGGAATGGGGGTCCCCAGACTTGCCTGCCTGCGGCCTGCGGCGTGGCTCAAGTGGTGGCCCAGTACGGCCCATCTTCATCAGCACACGGCTCAAGACCCTCGCGAGGGGCCAAGCCTCGCGGGGCAGACGACGCTCGGCTTCATCAAGAACGGCCTCGCCACGCAGGCACGCGAGGAGGCGGAGAGATCAAGACAGGGTACCTCGTGAGGTGCTCGTGACGCAAGCCATGACGACCGAGGCCAGGCGGGCGCCAGGTGGGCGTCGGCCTGTGCAGTGTCCTTGTTTCATCTTTGGTGCAAAGGGCGCAAGCACAGACGTGGAGTACCGAGGCATCAGGCAAAGGTTGCCATTTCAGTGCAACGAGACCAAGACCAGCGGAGCGGCAGGATGGAGGTCACCGTGGAGCCCAAGACGGCGTCATCGCCAGCTCTTTTGGTAGCCGAAGACCAACTTTAGTCAGGATAACTTGTACTAGATGTCCCTCTTCAAAATGGCCGTTGTTGGCGCCCTTCCCGCTCAATATTTGGGAAGAGGACCAGGGCCTCTATAAATAGAACTAGCCACCATAGAGTAGGGGATGAGGAGAAAAACCTAGCCAGAGAGAGAGGCAATTGAACTCACCCAAGCAGTTCATCGCACCAACTTAAGAACACCTCTCGCGAGGCAGTTCTTCCCCTGTACTGTTCATCATAAGCCCTGAGGCAATCTACCACACCACAAACTGGAGTAGGGTATTACACCACAACGGTGGCCCGAACCAGTATAAATCTTGTATCCCTTGTGTTGTTCATCGTTCTCAGCTTAGATCTCACAAGGCGATCAGACGTAGATCAGTAGGGGGAGATCTTCATGCGCACCCCAGAGTTCGAACCTTAAGGGTCTACCGGAACCCAACATCCGACAGTGATCCTAGCAATCGGAAAGCCCCTAGGACAGGAAATCTCTAAAACTCTATTTTCAAAAAGATCCTTTACTTCTCACCTTTTCTGATTTTATCAAATAGTCCCTCTTACCTCAGATAGTTAGAATATGCCCTTTTCTCTTTTGACCACACGAAGAATCAACTGAAGCCGCTCCAAGAAGGACAAGATATCGGACAATTGATGACCTCTTGAGAGTAAAGTAGATTTCACCATGCATTAGAAGAGTTGAAGCTACAACAGTTGAAGACTCTGAAGACTTGAAGAATCTTAAGAATTACATGACCTCTAGAAGAGCAAACCCCTGTTATACACTTACATTAGATGCGATGATTTGTGAGCTGTCATTTGTTTGATGTTTTCCGACAGCCACAAAGTAAAACTCGTTTCTTCAAAAATATTGTTTGTATTGTCTGTATCCCTCCCCACCTCTCTCATATCTCATCCCAAAACCCTAGGACCCAATAGATGATGAATGAAGATGGGCTTGTATTCTTAGGACCGATGACTCGGCCAGAGGCAGAGCTATGGATTCAGAACATGGAGAATCACTTCAGGAGCAATTTGGTTTCGATGAAGAATGAAGTATTGTACGCTCTTCAGTACTTTGAAGGAAGTACTGCAACATGGTGGCAGATGCATCAAGCCATACAGGGATGGAATGGAGCAAGGACTTGGGAAGAATTCAAGAAGACTCCGACAAGATCACGTCCTATCCGGAAGAACCATGATACACCAAGAAATAAACCTTGTGCCTGCAAGATTTGCGGAGAAATAGGACATACCCAGGAAGAGCACAAGGATGGATGCCCTCATTGCAAGGAAAATCACCAAGCTGAGGAATGCCCAATTAGTCAAGTGACTTGTTTCTTGTGTGAAGGAACCACCCACTACCTAGCTCGGTGTCACATTTACCCCACGGTGCAACAAACTATTCAAGTAGGAAGAAGGAATGAAAGAAGCCCTCCGAGAAGTTATGAAAGAACCAATTGTCGGCGTTCTAGGAACGGGGGTCCCCAGACTTGCCTGCCTACGGCCCTGCGGCGTGGCTCAAGTGGTGACCTAGTACGACCCATCTTCATCAGCACAAGACTCAAGACCCTCGCGAGGGGCCAAGCCTCACGGGGCGGACGACGCTAGGCCTCTTCAGGAACGGCCTCGCCAGGCAGGCTTGCGAGGAGGCAGAGAGATCAACGCAGGGTACCTTGCAAGGTGCTCGTGACACAATCCATTCTGACCGAGGCCATGCGGGTGCCAGGCGGGCGCCGTCCTGCGTAGCTTCCTTGTTTCCTCTTTGGTGCAAAGGGGGCAAGCAAGAACATGGATTACCAAGGCATCAGGCAAACGTTGCCATTTCAATGCAACGAGGCCAAGACCAGCAGAGCGGCAGGTGCTAACCCACAAGTATAGGGGATCGCAACAGTTTTCGATAAGTAAGAGTGTCGAACCCAACGAGGAGCTAAAGGTAGAACAAATATTCCCTAAAGTTCTATCGACCACTGATACAACTCTACGCACGCTTAATGTTTACTTTACCTAGAACAAGTATGAAACTAGAAGTACTTGGTAGGTGTGATAGGATAGGTTTGCAAGAAAGTAAAGAACATGTAAATATAAACTAGGGGCTTTTTAGATAAAGACACAACTAAATTAGTAAAAGTAAAGAGCTTTTTGTCATGAGAAAGTTATTTGTCCCTAGGCAATCGATAACTAGACCGGTAATCATTATTGCAATTTTGTTTGAGGGAGAGGCATAAGCTAACATACTTTCTCTACTTGGATCATATGCACTTATGATTGGAACTCTAGCAAGCATCCGCAACTACTAAAGATTCATTAAGGTAAACACCCAACCATAACATTAAAGCATCAAGTCCCCTTTATCCCATATGCAACAATCCCTCTTACTCGGGTTTGTGTTTCCGTCACTCATCAACCCACTATAAGCGAATCATGAACGTATTGCAACACCCTACAGCGGGAATCCCTCACGCTTGCGCGACACGGAGGGCACCATAGGACAGCACAAATAATAAAACATACAACTCAAACCAATCACGATCATCAAATAGCCATTAGGACAAAACAGATCTACTCAAACATCATAGGATAGCCATACATCATTGGGAAATAATATATAGCGTTGAGCACCATGTTTAAGTAGAGATTACAGTGGGTAAGAGAGAGGTTACACCGCTGCATAGAGGGAGGAAGAGTTGGTGGAGATGTTGGTGAAGATGGCGGAGGTGTTGCTGAAGATCGCGGTGATGATGATGGCCCCCGGCGGCGTTCTGGCACCACCGGAAGCGAGGGGGAGAGGGCCCCCCTTCTTCTTCTTCTTCCTTGACATCCTCCCTAGATGGGAGGAGGGTTTCCCGTCTGGTCCTTGGCTCCCATAGCTTGGGAGGGGCGAGAGCCCCTCCGAGATTGGATCTATCTCTCTGTTTCTGTGTTCTCTGCGTTGGCCTCTGGCTTTGTTTCGCCGTTTCGTATTGTTGCGGCAAAAGAAGAGCCGTAACTCCAATTGGCCTGAAACATTCTCCATGATTTTTTTCTGAATATTATCTTTCTTGCGGCAAAAGAAGTGCATCAACCACCTTTCGGTGGGCTCACGAGGGTAGGCCGCGCGCCCAGGGGGGAGGGCGCGCCCCCCTGCCTCGTGACCACCTCGGACACCGTCTCGCGTGGATTTTTCTTCTGGAATTTTCCATATCTTCCAAAAATAAGCTCCGTCCGTTGTTATCCCGTTTAGATTCCGTTTGATTGTCACACCTTGATTTTCATGCCAGTACACTTAAGTCAATAAATCATGCTAAAATGTGGTTTGACAAAAACTTTTGAGTGTTTTGTCTTTGCTTTGATTGAATGTTTGTCTGCTGTTTGCAAGTGCTCTAAAAATCAAATAAATCCTCCAACTCCTATACTTCATCTCCTTGGTCCAAACTCTTGAACCAATGATCATGCCATGTGTATAGGACATAAAAATAATTTCTTGCAAAAATAATTTGGCCAAATATTATTTTCAAAAATTAGTTTTTCAAAAACCCCTGAATTGAGGTTTGCACTGCAAGTACTTAATTAAGGGCAGTAAAAATCTTTCCAAAAATATATTTGACTCCTATTAGATATAGGATACCCATAAACCACAAAAATATAATTTTAAAATTTATTTTCCTATTTTATTTAAAAGACTTTTCTTAAGTCCAAAAATGGTCTTTAATAGGGAAAAATTATTTTATTGTTTTAAAAATATTTGACAAAAATCAGGGAAACTCAGTGGACATATAGTGTCCATGTATAAGAGTTTCAACACATGGTCATGTTCAAAATATTGGTCAAATCCCTCAAAAACCCTTTCTGAATATTTCAAGCTGTTGAAATATTTACAAAGGAAATATTCTCCAACAATTCCAAGAAAATTCTAGCATGTCACATATGACATGTTTGATGACCTTCACAAGTATAATGTCATGGAGAATAGTATAACTCCAAGAAATCCCCTCAAAACCATTTGTGTCCATTTTGAAGTTTGAGCAACTTTACATTGCCAAACATGTCCAAATGTTCTCAAACCTTATGAACATGCTCAAATGGTCTAATAATTAATCTAGACCAAATGGCACAAGTTGGAGAACAAGTTAAATTGATCAAAGTGCCCCAAAACCTTCCTGTCCAGAACCAAATTTGAACAACTCTACATTGGCAACTTTCTCCTTTTGATCTCAACTTTTGTGGACATGTTCAGAGCCTCTAATGATGAGACTACACCAAGTGGTGCATCAAGTATAATAGATTTGCATGACTAAATCTTGGAAAATCCATTTCTGTTCATTTCTAGGGTTTACAAAAGTTGCATTGGCAACTTTTCCCAAATAAGCTCAAAATTGGTGGAAGGCCCTAATTATATGTGTACTTTCACCCTATGGAGTCTCATGGCAGATGGAAATCATCTACTTGCCCAAAGCATTATCAAACACCTTCTGACACTTTACCAAAATGCCATTTTTGATCTCTTCCACTAATCTCCATGAGTTCTCCTTTTTACCACAGCCCCTACTAGTCCCCCTCTACCTCTGGTGTGCTTCCCTGCCCGAGAGGCAATGATGAAGGGGGGAAGGGATCCATTTTTCTTCTCTGGACAGCCACTTTTTCCTCCCTTTCTCATCTCTCTCTCACTCCTGGCATGTTACAGGGCATCCAATGCCACTTTCCCATTGTTTACTCCCCCATGCAGCTTCCAGACACAAGTGGCCGCGCCCATTCCGCAAAAAGGCATGTCATGCCGGCCAAAGATGCGCTCTGGAGCACGTCAGCGTGCTCCCGACCGTTGATGCGTCGTCCCCCGACCACCTCGAGCCTCCCCCTCACGCCAGCCGAGGTCCTCGACGTCCGCAACACGACAGCCGTGCAGGCCCCCTCCTCTCCCCTTCTCTCTCACCCCCCTGTTGCTCGTGCCCGACGCCGCCCGGCTCGGCCAATGGGCGCACGAGCTCGGGACCCTCTTGGAGCACGCCCTACTCCCCATTTTCTTCTCCCCCGACCGGGTCCACACCCACGAACGCCCAGGACATGGCCTAGGGTGCCAATTCAGCCCCAGGCATCGCCTAGTCTATGGTCGTGGTCGCCGTCCACGGTCAGCCGTGGCCTCGCCATATAAGGTCGCGCCTGACCCCCCCCCCCCTCTGGAGCTCCTTTGCTCTCTCTCTCCCGTGCACCCCCTGGGCCAACCTGCACCTCCTCTCGTGCCTTCCTGCTCCCTCCATGGCCGGAGTGCCGCCGTCGGTCTCCGCCCAAATTCCCGCAAACCAAAGCCTCCCCTCTCCTCCTTTGGACACCAATGGAGCCACCGCATGCCGGCGAGGCTCCTCCGCCCTTTAACTCCTCCTCTAGCGCCCCGCAACCCCAGAACCCCTCTCACCCAACGCCACCTTCCGCCGCGGGCGAAGCCCTGCTCCCCTCCGGTGATGCAGGCACCCGTGGTGGGGCCTCCCTGGTTCGTCTCTCTCCGCTGAGCACGCCGGTGGCCGGACCTCCGAAAACGGTGGTCGGTAGCGCCGCCGGCCGCCGTCGAGCGCTTGATCTGTCTTCTGTCGCGCCCGCGCGGGAGGTAGCGGACGAACATATAGCTGGGCCCTGCTTGTCGGCCGGCCAGTGGGCAGGGGCCACTGACGGGTGGGCCATGTCTCGCCCGCTTAAGTGGAGGCGGCATAGGCCGTATTCCTTCTTCGCCACAAGGAGGCGCAATCCGCGAAGGCGCTATCGACGTGGCCCGCAGCACGAGCCTGGCCGTGCAGTTGGGCCGGCCCAGTTGTGCCTCGCTGTTAAATCCCACCCAGTGCACGCTGCTGCCGCTGAAATTTGGCCCAATAGGTATTTCCATTTACGTTTTCTTTTTCAGCAAGATTTAATGTTTTCCAGAGACCTCATTTCAAGTCCAAATCTGATGATTCAAATTTTCCTTGACTCCATAAATCAATATCTATTTAATGAGCCATAGTGAACATTTTTACACTGCCTAGTTTCACCTGGATCTAACAAATAGGTCATTTATACTCCTAAACCAGCTTCAAAAATCCATAAAATATTCATTTGAACTCCAAATCCAGTGAAACCAATTTCTAAATGTTTCTAAAATCATGCCTGATTTATTGGGTACTTTTATTCATTTTTTATAAAAAGTAATTCTGTAGACAACTTGCGGATCCATTAAATCCCTTTGTTCCAATATATTGAAATGTTCAGAAATATCCACTTATCCAATTCCCTTGAAATCACTTTGGTCATTCCCCATATGACCAGAGGTATCCTAGAAAAGTCCAACTTGTATTTTTAGAGCACTTTTATTTCCTGCCCTGTTGTCTTGCTTATTATGGTTGCTTCGACGATAGTTGACGAAGTAGACAAAATGCTCGGAGTTGGACCAGAGATATTTGAAGACCTCAAAGACTTCGTTAAACAGGCAAGCAGCCCTTTGACCATGATGAACCTATTTTTTATCATAGTAACATTTCTTTCCGTGATTGTTGAATACATGATATCTTGAATGGCAACCTTGCTAGGTTTGCCTTCGTTGCATACCCCGTTGATACTTGCATTGGTCATGACTCTATCCTTGTTTAGAGTTGTGTTGGTGGGTTGTAGAATTGTGCTATAGTTGTTGGCTGAGAAAAATGGGTCGGGGTTATGCATGGAAAGAAACCAAGTGTGGTTTGACATACTTGCAAATAGCCCAGTGGGTGCCACTAATGCCCCTGGGAGATGATGATGAACTAGGTCACTACTTGGGGGAGAGGTAGTGTACCGAGGCTTGATGAAAGTGTTGTTTACAGAGACGGATTAGATTTAAGATTTGTCGACTGTCCCAACCTTACATGCGCAACCACTCTACCCTTATATGGGAAAGGGCATTATTGATTACCTAGACTGATACTAGCTTGGAGCCCGCATTACTAGTGACGGGAGAGTTGTTGGTGCGCTCTCTCGGGACGGGGTCATGCCAGGTAGGGCGGCCATGACTGTTTTCACAGGGCACCGGACACACCGTTGGTACCCCGTGCTTGTGGTATGTGATGAATATGGGAGCGAGGCTCCACAACTTTATGATGTGAAATGTTAGGCACGGGGGTTACTACCAATCGAGTGGACTCCAGGTTAGTGTCGTCTAGGGAATGATAGTGATCGGGTGCTTACCCCGGGTACTTGAGGTATCGCGGGTCGTGGCTGACATGAAAGTTCCCCGGATCTTGTGGGTACAGTGTGCAACCTCTGTAGAGTGTAAAACTATTCGAATAGCCATGTCCACGGTCAAGGACAGTTGGGCGGTGCTTCTTAGACTATGTCCATATGTTCTGACAAACAACACCTTTTGGTGATATTGATGATGTGACTCGTGAGGAACTCACAATGAGCTTGAGCATAAGTTGTTCATAACTCTTTCTCTATGTTGATGTCTGTAACCTCCTGATGCTTGTTGCAGACGCATTCCTGTCCTTGATAAATGTTGATCATACTTACATGAGAAAAACTAGCTTTCCGCAACAATGCCAATTAAGCAGTAGAGCTTTGCATAATTATTTTGTTATCACTCTTGGGTTGCTTGCGAGTACATTCAAAGTACTCATTGGCTTGCCACTGGTTATTTTATTGGCCAGGCATGAAAGAATAGGATGTAATGAAGAGTACCTTGGTGACGAACATGCGAGCTAGGACGCTTCCCAGTCAGAATGCTTGTAGGGTTAAGGCAGATGGCATGGGTCCAAGTTGTTATTGAATAATTCCGCTACGATGATACACTCAAGACTTTACTATAATGGTCCTACTTGTGTAAAACGGTATGTATGGATGTAAGACTCTTGTTATTCAGCTTCTGTGTGTTCAGTGAGCATTGATCTCTGGGATCACTGTACACGTGCATTCGATGATCTTGACTTATGAGTCGGGGTCCCCACATTGATATGGATATTCTGCGAAACATAAAACATGCAACAGACACAAACTGGCACTGGGCACTGGATCAATATGTTAGTCCCAAAAATAGTATAAAAAGTTGCCAAAAAGTATATGAAAGTGAACAATATTGGCATGGTACAATCAAAAATTATAGATACGACGGAGACGTATCAGCATCCCCAAGCTTAATTCCTACTCGTCCTCGAGTAGGTAAATGATAAAAAAGAATAATTTTTGATGTGGAATGCTACCTAGCATAATCTTGATCATATGTCTAATCATGGCATGAATATTAAGAGCCGAGTGATTCAAAGCAATAGTCTATCATTTGACATAAAAACAATAATACTTTGAGCGTACCAATAAAGCAATTATGTCTTTTCAAAACAACAAGGCAAAAGCAAGCTTATCCCTACAAAATCATATAGTTTGGCCATGCTTCATTTTCGTCACAGAAAAATGCTCCTATCATGCACAACCCCGATGACGAGCCGAGCAATTGGTTCATACTTTTTAACGCGCTTTAGCTTTTTCAACCCTCACGCAATACATGAGCGCAAGCCATGGATATAGCACTATAGGTGGAATATAATATAATGATGGAGGTTATGTTGAGAAGACAAAAAAGGAGAAAGTCTCACATCAACGCGGCTAATCAATGGGCTATGGAGATGCCCATCAATTGATGTCAATGCGAGGAGTAGGGATTGCCATGCAACGGATGCATTAGAGCTATAAGTATATGAAAGCTCAAACTGAAACTAAGTGGGTGTGCATCCAACTTGCTTGCTCATGAAGACCTAGGGCATTTGAGGAAGCCCATCATTGGAATATACAAGCCAAGTTTTATAATGAAAATTCCCACTAGTATATGAAAGTGATAACTCAAGAGACTCTCTATATGAATGACCAATTCCTGTCATCTCTCTAAATAGATATAAGTGAAGCAAGAGAGTTTAATTCTTTCTACAAAAGATATGCCCACGCTCTAACAAGTATAAGTGAAGCAAAAGATCATTCTACAAATGGTGGTTGTCTATAGGAAGAGAAACAGGCAATCCAGACTTCAAATGATATAAATGAAGCACATGAAGCATTCTATAAAGCCATACTAAAAAGATATAAGTGAAGTGCAATGAGCATTATATAAATCAACCAAGGATTATCTCATACCAGCATGGTGCATAAAAGAAAAATTAAAATAAATGCAAAAGACGCTCCAAGACTTGCACATAATGCATGAACGAAGCAAATTCAAAAACATAGCAATACTTGTTGAAGAAAGAGGGGATGCCTCCCCAGCATCCCCAAGCTTAGACGCTTGAGTCTCCTTGAATATTTACTTGGGGTGCCTCGGGCATCCCCAAGCTTGATCTCTTGTCTCTCTTCCTTCTTCTCACATCGAAACATCCTCGATTAGACACTACATCCACACAAAACTTCAACAGAAAACTTGGTGAGATCCGTTAGTATAATAAAGCAAATCACCACTCTAAGTACTGTAGCAAACCAATTCATATTTTGTTTTTGCATTGTGTCTACTGTATTATAATTTTTTCATGGCTTAATCCACTGATATAAATTGATAGTTTCATCAAAACAAGCAAACTATGCATCAAAAACAGAATCTGTCAAAAACACAACAGTCTGTAGCAATCTGAACATCCACCATACTTATGTTACCCCAAAAATTCTACCAAAATTAGGAAAAATAAAAAAGTTGTATAGCAAGACAATGCAAAAGGAATCCGAACCAATTGACGTTTCAGTTAAAAATGTAAAATCACGCACTACAGCCAAAGTTTCTGTCCTGCACCGTACAAACCAACAAGCATTGTAAACATCTTAAAGGCAAACCTTGGCACATTATTTTTGTAATACAATGGAATTGTACAAGGGGATAATTATTTTTGATGAAAATTTTCTGTAATCAAGATTCACAAAGTTTCCGTGAGCATGAAGAAAGTCCAAGGCTAGCTCCCACTTCAACAATGCTTGTCTTTCTCACTTTCACTTCCCTTTTTGAAAAGTTTTTAGGTTCCCCTATTTATTTTTGTTGTTTTTAAACTATATGAAAGCACTCAACAGAAATAAACGACTCTCTAAAACTTCCGGGTTGTCTCCCTGGCAGCGCTTTCTTTAAAGCCATTAAGCTAGGCATATAGTGCTCAAGTAGTGAATCCACCCGGATCCCAAGGTATATCAAAGCCAATTTTAATTAACAATGATTTGTAATTTAGTAGTGACCACAAAGTAACATAAATCATGTAATGACGAAGTCTAACTCTCTTCCTATGCATCGGCATGTCATAAAAGAATAATTCATGCACACATAGTAAAGGCCAATGCATAGTATAAGTAGTTTCTTGCAATTTCATCGTGTTGGAAACATAAAGAGGCGGAGATAGAGTTCCTCTCTCATAATAATTGCAAGTAGGAGCAGCAAGCACATGCATATTATATTCATCAAAATCATCATGTGTAGTAGTAAAAGGCAACCCATCAATATAATCCTTAATAAGCACAAACTTCTCCTATATAGTGTAGTCGGGAGAATTCAAAAAGATAATAGGACTATCATGTGTGGGTGCAATAGCAACAATTTAATGTTTAACATAAGGAACTATAGCAAGTTCATCTCCATAAGCATAATTCATATTGGCATCTTGGCCACTAGCATCATCAAAAAGGGATATTTCAAGATAATCAATGGGATCATAATAGTCATCATAGCAATCATCCTTCGGTAAGCACAAAGGGGAATTAAACAATGTATGAGTTGAAGAGTTACTCTCATTAGAAGGTGGGCACGGGTGATCAATCCGCTCTTCCTCCTCTTGTTCTTCGCTCTCCTCATCATCTTTTTCATCCGATGAGCTCATAGTTTCATCAATTTCTTCTTCCATAGCTTCCTGCAAAATATTAGTCTCTTCTTGGACAGGGGAGGATTTCTTAATAAATTGTTTAACATAGGCATTAGAAGCATAATTATAATAACAATATTCAAGTATGGCAAAATTTTCAGATTTGTAAAGAGTAGTATCATACTTTGCAATCAAAGTAGCAGTTTCAAGAGCACCCTTAAAAGCAACAAATTTTTCAATTTGTTGAACATCATAGTAACTATAAACACCCTTAACATCAATGTAACAATAAACTCACATTGGTAGGGAAGGTTTTTTTTAGGGTTTTCAGAACAACAAGTAAAATCATATTCCGAACATAAATTCCAAGCATAGCATTGTAAACGTTGAATTTGACTCCATAATAGTTTCCCTTTTTCAGATATACGGTGCCGCACATAACAAGCATGCTCATCTAAAGATTTGGCCTTAACTAAGCTAGTTGGGGTTTTAGCACGAGCACATAGGGATCGAAGATGATCCAAGTAATAAGCTTCAGTAGTGTGATAGATTTTGAGTGGTTCTTCAACCATTGGTTCAGCAGGTACAACTAATTTTTTTGGTATTTTGCATTTCCTACCCATAACTATAGATAGAAAACAACTAAGAACAGCAAATAAAAATTACTTAGTGATAAAGAAAACAAGCACACACGAGAATATTCACCCCACGCTATGACTCCCCGGCAACGGCGCCGGAAAAAGGTCTTGCTAACCCACAAGTATAGGGGATAGCAACAGTTTTCGATAAGTAAGAGTGTCGAACCCAACGAGGAGCTAAAGGTAGAAAAAATATTCCCTCAAGTTCTATCGACCACCGATACAACTCTACGCACGCTTAATGTTTAATTTACCTAGAACAAGTATGAAACTAGAAGTACTTGGTAGGTGTGATAGGATAGGTTTGCAAGAAAGTAAAGAACATGTAAATATAAACTAGGGGCTGTTTAGATAAAGACACAACTAAATTAGTAAAAGTAAAGAGCTTTTTGTCATGAGAAAGTTATTTGTCCCTAGGAAATCGATAACTAGACCATCATTATTGCAATTTTGTTTGAGGGAGAGGCATAAGCTAACATACTTTCTCTACTTGGATCATATGCACTTATGATTGGAACTCTAGCAAGCATCCGCAACTACTAAAGATTCATTAAGGTAAACGCCCAACCATAACATTAAAGCATCAAGATCCCTTTATCCCATACGCAATAATCCCTCTTACTCGGGTTTGTGTTTCCGTCACTCACCAACCCACTATAAGCGAATCATGAACGTATTGCAACACCCTATAGCGGGAATCCCTCACGCTTGCGCGACACGGAGGGCACCATAGGACAGCACCAATAATAAAACATACAACTCAAACCAATCACGATCATCAAATAGCCATTAGGACAAAACAGATCTACTCAAACATCATAGGATAGCCATACATCATTGGGAAATAATATATAGCGTTGAGCACCATGTTTAAGTAGAGATTACAGCGGGTAAGAGAGAGGTTACACCGCTGCATAGAGGGAGGAAGAGTTGGTGGAGATGTTGGTGAAAATGGCGGAGGTGTTGGTGAAGATCGCGGTGATGATGATGGCCCCCGGCGGTGTTCCGGCGCCACCGGAAGCGAGGGGGAGAGGGCCCCCCTTCTTCTTCTTCTTCCTTGACCTCCTCCCTAGATGGGAGGAGGGTTTCCCCTCTGGTCCTTGGCTCCCATGGCTTGGGAGGGGCGAGAGCCCCTCCGAGATTGGATATATCTCCCTGTTTCTGCGTTCTCAGCGTTGGCCTCTGGCTCTGTTTCGCCGTTTCGCGTATATATGGAGATCCATAACCCCGTTTGGCCTGAAACCTTTTCCGTGATTTTTTTCCGAATATTATCTTTCTTGCGGCAAAAGAAGAGCATCAACCGCCGTTCGGTGGGCTCACGAGGGTAGGCCGGGCGCCCAGGGGGGAGGGCGCGCCCCCCTGCCTCGTGACCACCTTGGACAACATCTCGCGTGGATTTTTCTTCTGGAATTTTACATATTTTCCAAAAATAAGCTCCGTCCGTTTTTATTCCGTTTGATATGGATATTCTGCGAAACATAAAACATGCAACAGACAGGAACTGGCACTGGGCACTGGATTAATATGTTAGTCCCAAAAATAATATAAAAAGTTGCCAAAAAGTATATGAAAGTGAATAATATTGGCATGGAACAATCAAAAATTATAGATACGACGGAGACGTATCAGCAGGATGGAAGTCATCGTGGAGCCCAGGACAGCGTCATCGCCAGTGCTTTTGGCAGCCGAAGACCAACTTTAGTCAGGATAACTTGTACTAGATGTTCCCCTTCGAAATGGCCGTTGTTGGCGCCCTTCCCGCTCAATATTTGGGAAGAGGCCCAAGGCCTCTATAAATAGGACTAGCCACCACAGCAGAGGGGTATCCAGATTTGGGGGGAAAGAGAGAGAGAGAGAGGTGATCGAACTTAGACAAGCAGTTCATCGCACAAGCTCAAGAACACCTCTCGCGAGGCTATTCTTCCCCTGTACTGTTCATCATCAGCCCTAGAGGCAATCCACCACACCACACACTGGGGTAGGGTATTACAC
The DNA here is from genome assembly GCA_963921465.1 of Triticum timopheevii. Lineage (NCBI taxonomy): Eukaryota > Viridiplantae > Streptophyta > Magnoliopsida > Poales > Poaceae > Triticum > Triticum timopheevii. The sequence goes on along the minus strand of OY997272.1, from coordinate 379,360,115 downwards.
CACAACGGTGGCCCCAACCGGTATAAATCTTGTGTCCCTCGTCTCATTCATAGTTTTCAGCCAGATCTCACGAGGCGATCGGACGTAGATCGGTAGGGGAGAGATCTTTGTGCGCATCCCACAGTTCAAACCTTAAGGGTCTGCCGAAACCCTACATCCGACATTTGGTGCGCCAGGTAGGGGTGCGCCGTAATCTTCTTTCTTCCGTCCTACATTCCGCCGCGTCACCGCCTCCATGTCCAGTGACCCGACTGCCAACTCCAACCACTAGGCGGCATGGCTTGCCCATGTCGTGCCGCCTGCCCAAGGTGACGTCAACCCCGCACCTCAGGCACCCCACACCACGCAAAACGCTACGGGACACGGGCGGCGCGGTCAGGCGTCCCCTAACCTCACTCCACGGCAAGTACGACCGGCAGCAAGGGCTTCAAGCCACGCTGCAGCCACGGCGGTGCACACCCGATGGTAGCAGGTAAACATGAAGGCCGCGGTCACGGTGGCGCGAGAGCTGCTGCGGTGTAGACTTCAAGAAAGCGGCCGCGACGTGTTGCTGGAACGCGTCGCCGAGCTCCTGGATGCCACTGTGTCAGGGGCTCCCCCGTTCTGCGTCCAGCTTCCACCCCAGGCCCCAGGAGGATCATGAGGCGGGCCGATCCGTGCCCACGTGCCCCCGAGCACGCTTCAAGGCTTCATCAACACCGGCTTGGCCACTAGCGCCGAGCAGCAGGCTGTGCCAGCACCGCCCCTGGTAAGCGAGGGCATGCGCAGTGCTACCTTTGGTCCCCACCGGCCGCCACCTTACCGTACCCAAGATGGAGATTCAAGTCGAGCAGCATGGCGTGTGGAGCACCAAGGCGAGGCCTCTGGGGTGGTTGCCCCGGAAGCCTATGTGCCCCACATGGTGGATCGAGAGTACGCGCTAGAGGAAGACCACGGCTCGTTCCTCCGGTCAGGCTGTGAGGAAGAGGCGCTAGAAGCCGAGCTCTTTCAAGAGCCTCACGGGAGCCTCGACAACTACCGGGTACCGTTAATTCCTCAGGAGCAGGCTTATGCTAACCATGGGTCACAGGAGGTTCAGGTCACCGCAGCGGATGGCTACCCTAGTGCGGCGATCTCCTTCCCCTCGGGAGGAGGGCACTGGGGGCAGCAGGAGAGGGGTCGGGAGCCAGGCTCCCCTCCACGGCGTGCCGAGCAAGGAGTTCTTCGGAGGTAGGCCCTCTACCGGGTACCAATATAAATCTTGTGTCCCTCGTGTAATTCATCATTTTCAGCCAGATCTCACGAGGCGATCAGACATAGATCGGTAGGGGAGAGATCTTCATGCGCACCCCAGAGTTCGAACCTTAAGGGTCTGCCAGAACCCTACATCCGACACCTGTGATTAAGGAAGGTGTTGAAGACCCTAATGGAGAAATCCTAAATAGATTTTACTCCAATGCCTGTTATTCATGTGGAGAAGAAGGACATTTTTCACAGTATTGCACCAAGAAAAAAAAAAGAGTATCTGGGAAACTTCCCGACAGAAGCAGTTGAGTTTGATCCACATGGAATAGAAGGTTTGATCAGAACGAAGAAACCCATGAAGAGAAAACAAAGACACCATCAAAACAACCCAATTTCTACAAAGAGGGACAAGAGGCATATTACCTGTTTTGAATGTAAGGACATCGAGTATTATGCCAATGATTGTCTCAAAAGGAAGCAAGGAACTCAAGGAGCAGGCACCATCACCAAGAAGCCCCGGTACATCTTGGAAGTCATTTGTTTTGAAGCAGGACATTTTGCTAGGGAATGTTTAGATTAGGAGAAAGCTGGAGCTGAGCAGTGGAGATGTTGATGTCAGTACTAAGTGTAGTATGGAAAACACTTTTATTTTTATGAGAATCCAGAGTTGTGTTACGTAATAGATTACTCGGAGATTGTAATAAATTCATGACTCAATAAAGTTGATATGTCATATGCTGAAAGGTTTTAAGGAGTTGTTATGTTTTATCTTGAAAATTAATATTCTGGGTGAACATGGAAGAAAATGAGTTGTGATGCATAAACTAGATGTTGGAAGTTGAGTTTGAAGCTTGTTTGGATGATATGAATGTTTACCCAAGGAGATACGTACCTTATTCTGAGTACCATTTTTGTTTTACAACTGCAGATGACGACCCTTTATGAGTCTTTCCTCAAGGGTCCGGAAGCGATCATGACCCTGACAAGTGATCATGATTACCCGAAAATCCTGAAGGACATGATGAAGCATATTCTGTTGGGGAACGTAGTAATTTCAAAAAATTTCCTACGCACATGCAAGATCATGGTGATGATATAGCAACGAGAGGGGAGAGTGTTCGTCCACGTACCCTCGTAGACCGTAAGCGGAAGCGTTAGCACAACGCGGTTGATGTAGTCGTACGTCTTCACGATCCGACCGATCCAAGCACCGAACATACGGAGCCTCCGAGTTCAGCACACGTTCAGCTCGATGACGATCTCCGGCCCTCCGATCCAGCAAAGGCTCCGGAGATGAGTTCCGTCAGCACGACGGCGTGGTGACGATGATGATGTTCTACCGGCGCAGGGCTTCGCCTAAACTCCGCGACGATATGACCGAGGTGGAATATGGTGGAAGGGGGCACCGCACACGGCTGAGGAACGATCCGTAGATCAACTTGTGTGTCTATGGGGTGCCCCCTGCCCCCGTATATGAAGGAGGGAGGGGGAGGTGCGGCCGGCCCCCTAGGGGTGCGCCTGGAGGAGTCCTACTCCCACCGGGAGTAGGACTCCCCCCTCTTGCCTTGGTGGAGAAGGAAAGGGGGGAGGGGAAAGAGGAAAGGGGGGCGCCCCCCCCTTCCTTGTCCTATTCGGACTAAGGGGGGAGGGGGCGCGCGGCCTGCCCTGGCCGGCTCTCCTCTTCTCCCTCTTGGCCCACTAAGGCCCAATATCCCCCGGGAGGGTTCCGGTAACCCCCTAGTGTTCCGGTAAAATCCCGATTTCACCCGGAACCATTCCGATGTCCAAATATAGGCTTCCAATATATCAATCTTTATGTCTCAACCATTCTGAGACTCCTCGTCATGTCCGTGATCACATCCGGGACTCCGAACAAACTTCGGTACATCAAAACTTATAAACTCATAATAAAACTGTCATCGAAACGTCAAGCGTGCGGACCCTATGGGTTCGAGAACTATGTAGACATGACCTAAAACCATTCTCGGTCAATAACCAATAGCGGGACCTGGATGCCCATATTGGTTCCTACATATTCTACGAAGATCTTTATCGGTCAAACCGCATAACAACATACGTTGTTCCCTTTGTCATCGCCATGTTACTTTCCCGAGATTTGATCGTCGGTATCCAATACCTAGTTCAATCTCGTTACCGGCAAGTCTCTTTACTCGTTCTGTAATACGTCATCTCATAACTAACTCATTAGTTATAATGCTTGCAAGGCTTTAGTGATGAGTATTAACGAGAGGGCCCAGAGATACCTCTCTGACAATCGGAGTGACAAAACCTAATCTCGAAATACGCCAACTCAACATTTACCTTCGGAGACACCTGTAGTACTCCTTTATAATCACCCAGTTACGTTGTGACGTTTGGTAGTACCCAAAGTGTTCCTCCGGTAAACGGGAGTTGCATATTTCTCATAGTTACAGGAACATGTATAAGTCATGAAGAAAGTAATAGCAAAATACTAAACGATCATGTGCTAAGCTAACGGGATGGGTCATGTCAATCACATCATTCTCCTAATGATGTGATCCCATTAATCAAATGACAACACATGTCTATGGTTAGGAAACATAACCATCTTTGATTAATGAGCTAGTCAAGTAGAGGCATACTAGTGACTATATGTTTGTCTATATATTCACACATGTATCATGTTTCCGGTTAATATAATTCTAGCATGAATAATAAACATTTATCATGATATGAGGAAATAAATAATAACTTTATTATTGCCTCTAGGGCATATTTCCTTCAGTCTCCCACTTGCACTATAGTCAATAATCTAGTTCACATCACCATGTGATTTAACATCAATATTCATATCTGTATATGATTAACACCCATAGTTCACATCGTCATGTGACCAACACCCGATGGGTTTAATAGAGTCAATAATCTAGTTCACATCGCTATGTGATTAAAACCCAAAGAGTACTAAGGTGTGATCATGTTTTGCTCATGAGAGAAGCTTAGTCAACGGGTCTATCACATTCAGAGTCGTATGTATTTTGCAAATATTTTATGTCCACAATGCCCTGCATGGAGCTACTCTAGCTAATTGCTCCCACTTTCAATATGTATCCAGATTGAGACTTAGAGTCATCTGGATTGGTGTAAAAGCTTGCATCATTGTAACTTTTTACGACGGGCTCTTTTATAACCTCCATAATCGAGAAACATGTCCTTAGTCCTCACTAAGGATATTCTTGACCGCTGTCCAGTGATCTACTCTTAGATCAAAATTGTATTCCTTTGTCAAACTCAGAGCAAGGTATACAATAGGTCTGGTTCACAGCATAACATACTTTATAGAACCTATGACTGAGGCATAGGGAATGACTTTTCATTCTCTTTCTATTTTCTGCCATGGTTGGGTCTTGAGTCTTACTCAACTTCACACCTTTGCATTACAGGCAAGAACTTTTTCTTTGACTGTTCCATCTTGAACTATTTCAAAATCTTGCCAAGGTATGTACTCATTGAAAATCTTATCAAGCGTCTTGATCTATCTCAATAGATCTTGATGCTCAATATGTAAGCAGCTTCACCGAGGTCTTTCTTTGAAAAACTCTTATTCAAGTATCCTCTCATGCTTTGCAGAATAATTCTACATTATTTCTGATCAACAATATGTCATTCACATATACTTATCAGAAATTCTGTAGTGCTCCCACTCACTTTCTTGTAAATACAGGCTTCACCGCAAGTCTGTATAAAACAATATGCTTTGATCAACTTATCAAAGCGTATATTCCAACTCCGAGATGCTTGTACCAGTCCATAGATGGATTGCTGGAGCTTGCACACTTTGTTAGCATCTTTAGGATTGACAAAACCTTCTGGTTGCATCATATACAACTCTTCTTTGAGAAAACCATTAAGGAATGCAGCTTTGACATCCATTTGCCAGATTTCATAAATTGTGGCAATTGCTAACATGATTCGGACAGACTTAAGCATCGCTACAGTTGAGAAAATCTCATTGTAGTCAACACCTTGAACTTGTCAAAAACCTTTTTGCGACAAGTCGAGCTCTGTAAATAGTAACACTACTATCAATGTCCGTCTTCCTCTTGAAGATCCATTTATACAATATGGCTTGCCGATCATCGGGCAACTCCACCAAAGTCCACACTTTGTTCTCATACATGGATCCCATCTCAGATTTCATGGCCTCAAGCCATTTCGCGGAATTTGGGCTCATCATCATTTCCTCATAGTTCGTAGGTTCATCATGGTCTAGTAACATGACTTCCAGAACAGTATTACCGTACTACTCTGGTGCGGACTGTACTTTGGAAGACCCACGAGGTTTTGTAGTAACTTGATCTGAAGTTTCATGATCATCATCATTAGCTTCCTCACTAATTGGTGTAGGAATCACTGGAACTGATTTCCGTGATGAACTACTTTCCAATTCGGGAGAAGGTACAAATTACCTTATCAAGCTCTACTTTCCTCCCACTCACTACTTTCGAGAGAAACTCCTTCTCTAGAAAGGATCCATTTTTAGCAACGAATATCTTGCCTTCAGATCTGTGATAGAAGGTGTACCCAACAATTTCCTTTGGGTATTCTATGAAGACGCACTTCTCCGATTTGGGTTTGAGCTTATCAGGATGAAACTTTTTCACATAAGCATCGCAGCTCCAAACTTTAAGAAATGACAGCTTAGGTTTACTGCTAAACCATAGTTCATACGGTGTCGTATCAACGGATTTAGATGGTGCCCTATTAAACGTGAATGCAGCTGTCTCTAATGCATAACCCCAAAACTATAGTGTTAAACTGATAAGAGATATCATAGATCGCACCATATCTAGTAAAGTACAATTACGACGTTCGAACACACCATAACGTTGTGGTGTTCCAGGTGGCGTGAGCTGTGAAACTATTCCACATTGTTTTAATTGAACACCAAACTCGTAACTCAAATATTTGTCTCCGCGATCAGATCGCAGAAACTTTATTTTCTTGTTACGATGATTTTTCCACTTCACTCTGAAATTCTTTGAGCTTTTCAACTATTTCAGACTTATGTTTTATCAAGTAGATATACCCATATCTGCTCAAATCATCTTGTGAAGGTCATAAAATAACGATACTTGCCACGAGCATCAACACTCATTGGATCGCATACATCGGTATGTATTATTTCCAATAAGTCAGTAGCTTGTTCCATTGTTCCAGAGAACGGAGTTTTAGTCATCTTGCCCAAAAGGCACGGTTCGCAAGCATCAAATGATTCATAACCAAGTGATTCCGAAAATCCATCTTTATGGAGTTTCTTCATGCGCTTTACACCGATATGACCCAAACGGCAGTGCCACAAATAAGTTGCACTATCATTATTAACTTTGCATCTTTTGGCATCAATATTATGAATATGTGTATCACTACGATCGAGATCCAACAAACTATGTTCATTGGGTGTATGACCATCGAAGGTCTTATTCATGTAAACAGAACAACAATTTTTCTCTGATTTTAAATGAATAACTGTATTGCAATAAACATGATCAAATCATATTCATGCTCACCGCAAACGGTAAATAACATTTATTTAGGTTTAACACTTATCCCGAAAGTATAGGGAGTGTGCGATGATGATCATATCAATCTTGGAACTATTTCCAGTACTCATCATCACTTCCCTTCAACTAGTCTCTGTTTATTATGTAACTCCTGTTTCGAGTTACTAATCTTAGCAACCGAACAAGTATCAAATACTCAGGGGCTACTATAAACACTAGTAAGGCACACATCAAACACCTGTATATCAAATATACCCTTGTTCACTTTGCCATCCTTCTTATCTACCAAATATTCAGGGCATTTCCGCTTCCAGTGACTATTTCCTTTGCAGTGTAAGCACTTAGTTTCAGGCTATGGTCCAGCTTTGGGCTTCTTCGCAGGAGTGACAACTTGCTTGTCTTTCCACTTGAAGTTCCCTTTCTTTCCCTTTGCCCTTTTCTTGAAACTAGTGGTCTTGTTAATCATCAACACTTGATGCTTTTTCTTGATTTCTACCTTCGTCGATTTCAACATCACGAAGAGCTCGGGAATCGTTTTCGTCATCCCATGCATACTATAGTTCATCACGAAGTTCTACTAACTTGGTGATGGTGACTAGAGAATTCTGTCAATCACTATCTTATCTGGAAGATTAACTCCCACTTGATTCAAGCGATTGAAGTACCCAGACAATCTGAGCACATGCTCACTAGTTGAGCGATTGTTGAAGATTTCATATCTCTCAACTCGGATATTTACTTGAAATATCAACTTCAATTTCTGGAACATCTCATATGGCCCATGATGTTCAAAACGTCCTTGAAGTCCCGATTCTAAGCCGTTAAGCATGGTGCACTAAAATATCAAGTAGTCATCATATTGAGCTAGCCAAACGTTCATAACGTCTGCATCTGCTCCTGCAATAGGTCTGTCACCTAGCGGTGCATCAATGACATAATTCTTCTGTGCAGCAATGAGGATAAACCTCAGATCACGGATCGAATCCGCATCATTGCTACTAACATTTTTCAACACAATTTTCTCTAGGAACATATCAAAATAAACATATGAAAGCAACAACGCGAGCTATTGATCTACAACATAATTTGCAAAATACTACCAGGACTAAGTTCATGATAAATTTAAGTTCAATTAATCATATTACTTTAAGAACTCCCACTTAGACAGACATCTCTCTAGTCATCTAAGTGATCATGTGATCCAAATCAACTAAACCATGTCCGATCATCACGTGAGATGGAGTAGTTTTCAATGGTGAACATCACTATGTTGATCATATCTACTATATGATTCACGCTCGACCTTTCGGTCTCCGTGTTCCGAGGCCATATCTGTATATGCTAGGCTCGTCAGGTATGACCTGAGTATTCCACGTGTGCAACTGTTTTGCACCCGTTGTATTTGAACGTAGAGCCTATCACACCCGATCATCACGTGGTGTCTCAGCACGAAGAACTTTCGCAACGGTGCATACTCAGGGAGAACACTTCTTGATAATTAGTGAGAGATCATCTTAAAATTCTACCGTCAATCAAAGCAAGATAAGATGCATAAAGGATAAACATCACATGCAATCAATATAAGTGATATGATATGGCCATCATCATCTTGTGCTTGTGATCTCCATCTCCGAAGCACCGTCATGATCACCATAGTCATCGGCGCGACACCTTGATCTCCATCGTAGCATCGTTGTCGTTTACGCCGTCTATTTCTTCTACGACTATCGCTACTACTTACTGATAAAGTAAAGCAATTACAGGGCGTTTGCATTTCATACAATAAAGCGACAACCATATGGCTCCTGCCAGTTGCCGATAACTTCGGTTACAAAACATGATCATCTCATACAATAAAATATAGCATCACGTCTTGACCATATCACATCACAACATGCCCTGCAAAAACAAGTTAGACGTCCTCTACTTTGTTGTTGCAAATTTTACGTGGCTGCTACGGGCTTAGCAAGAACCGTTCTTACCTACGCATCAAAACCACAACAATAGTTTGTCAAATAGACTCCGTTTTGACCTTCGCAAGGATCGGGCGTAGCCATACTCGGTTCAACTAAAGTTGGAGAAACTGACACCCGCCAGCCACCTGTGTGCAAAGCACGTCGGTAGAACCAGGCTCGCGTAAGCGTACGCGTAATGTCGGTCCGGGCCGCTTCATCCAATAATACCGCTGAACCAAAGTATGACATGCTAGTAGGCAGTATGACTTATATCGTCCACAACTCACTTGTGTTCTACTCGTGCATATATCATCAACACATAAAACCTAGGCTCGGATGCCACTGTTGGGGAACGTAGTAATTTCAAAAAAATTCCTACGCACACGCAAGATCATGGTGAATATATAGCAACGAGAGGGGAGAGTGTTCGTCCACGTACCCTCGTAGACCGTAAGCGGAAGCGTTAGCACAACGCGGTTGATGTAGTCGTAAGTCTTCACGATCAGACCGATCCAAGCACCGAATGTACGGAGCCTCCAAGTTCAGCACAGGTTCAGCTCAATGACGATCTCCGGCCCTCCGATCCAGCAAAGGCTCTGGAGATGAGTTCCATCAGCACGACGGCGTGGTGACGATGATGATGTTCTACCAGCGTAGGGCTTCGCCTAAACTCCGCGACGATATGACCGAGGTGGAATATGGTGGAAGGGGACACCGCACACGGCTGAGGAACGATCCGTAGATCAACTTGTGTGTCTATGGGGTGCCCCCTGCCCCCGTATATAAAGTAGGGAGGGGGGAGGTGCGGCCGGCCCCCTAGGGGTGCGCCTGGAGGAGTCCTACTCCCACCGGGAGTAGGACTCCCCCCTCTTGCCTTGGTGGAGAAGGAAAGGGGGGAGGGGAAAGAGGAAAGGGGGGCGCCGCCCCCCCCTTCCTTGTCCTATTCGGACTAAGGGGGGAGGGGGCGCGCGGCCTGCCCTGGCCGGCCCTCCTCTTCTCCCTCTTGGCCCACTAAGGCCCAATATCCCCCGGGAGGGTTCCGATAACCCCCAAGTGTTCCGGTAAAATCCCAATATCACCCGGAACCATTCCGATGTCCAAATATAGGCTTCCAATATATCAATCTTTATGTCTCGACCATTCTGAGACTCCTCATCATGTCCGTGATCACATCCGGGACTCCGAACAAAATTTGGTACATCAAAACTTATAAACTCATAATAAAACTGTCATCGAAACGTTAAGCGTGCGGACCCTACGGGTTCGAGAAGTATGTAGACATGACCTAGAACCATTCTCGGTCAATAACCAATAGCGGGACCTGGATGCCCATATTGGTTCCTACATATTCTATGAAGATCTTTATCGGTCAAACCGCATAACAACATACGTTGTTCCCTTTGTCATCGGTATGTAACTTGCCCGAGATTTGATCGTCGGTATCCAATACCTAGTTCAATCTCGTTACCGGAAAGTCTCTTTACTCGTTCTGTAATACGTCATCTCATAACTAACTCATTAGTTATAATGCTTGCAAGGCTTTAGTGATGAGTATTACCGAGAGGGCCCAGAGATACCTCTCCGACAATTGGAGTGACAAAACCTAATCTCGAAATACGCCAACTCAACATGTACCTTCGGAGACACCTGTAGTACTCCTTTATAATCACCCAGTTACGTTGTGACGTTTGGTAGTACCCAAAGTGTTCCTTCGGTAAACAGGAGTTGCATATTTCTCATAGTTACAGGAACATGTATAAGTCATGAAGGAAGCAATAGCAGAATACTAAACGGTCATGTGCTAAGCTAATGGGATGGGTCATGTCAATCACATCATTCTCCTAATGATGTGATCCCATTACTCAAATGACAACACATGTCTATGGTTAGGAAACATAACCATCTTTGATTAATGAGCTAGTCAAGTAGAGGCATACTAGTGACTATATGTTTGTCTATATATTCACACATGTATCATGTTTCTGGTTAATACATTTCTAGCATGAATAATAAACATTTATCATGATATGAGGAAATAAATAATAACTTTATTATTGCCTCTAGGGCATATTTCCTTCATATTCACCTTCAAGGAGATGCAGTCTACAAAGGCTACCCCTTCACGCAAGAGGGAGTGGAACTTTGGTATGTGGAGGTACACCTCCACCGTACGAAAGGAGTTTGCCCAAAGATGATGGGGCAGTACTTTTCCATCTCACGGGTACCACAAGCAACTTTCGTTGATGCTGTTCGTGAAGCAGCCATGGAAGCCATAAGCCAGATTGGGGAAATACTCGAAGCAAGAGTCCGTTATACTCAGGAATACCTAAGAGAAGTGCATGCAGAGATGATGGAGATAAAGCTCAAGGCCACTACGATGAAATAGAAGATTAAATATTTCAAGGAGCATGTCGCACAATTCCAATGGGACTGAAGAATCCTCAAGGAGGAAAAAAGGAATAAAGATGGAAGTGATGCTTGACCATACCAAACCATGTGGATGGCAGCATTTGTAATAAACTACTTTTTGGAATTTGGATTTACGAAAAATGGTTAAGGATGTAATAAAAGATTTGATATGAAAATAATATAATTTATGGATGAACTAGTGCATTTCATTTTAAGTGTTGTAGTACTCCGTAAAGCCACAGGATCAATGAAGAAAGAAATGTGTTATTCATGATGGTCCATAGAAGGGAGCAGGACCAAATAAGTTGGAGTTTTGTATGATCGTCACCACAAGGGTATGAAGGATGAAATACTATTGGATTTAAAAGAGGTATAATGTGGGAATATGGAACAATAATCCTCGAAATGATGAGTTAAAGATGTGCAAGTGTTGAATTGGGCCCATGACCCACAGGCTCGGGAATTTATAAGGAATCAAGGACTCCCTAGAAGAAGAAATTTGGAAGAAGCTACGATTCCATCAGCGGATGTTTCATAGGAGGTTACGCAAAAAACCGAGAGTGGTGAAGAAACGATAGATGTCTTGTTCAGCGTGCAGAACCATTGGATTTATCCGAACCTTGTTTGAGGCAAGAGAAATTATGCAATACTTGTGAGGATGCCCAAGTGATATAATACGTGATTCAGTTAGTGTATGAAGTAATGGTTCAAGTACGGGATGCATTGGCCCCCATACCGGAGACTTCTATCATGAACTATCATATGTTGATGGAAAATCAGAGAGACTTGAAAATCTTAGAAGAGTGTCGACACGATAAGCCAAACGACCTTAGAATGGTAGGACGATTGATCCATGTACCGACAACCGTTGCCAAACGTAGGTCATACGGTGAGACTCAACCCAAACCAATTTTCCCGCAGGAGAAACCTGTAATGGTTGATCACCATGAGATCTTGATAGTTGTTTAGTATTGGCGACAAACCTGTCTGCTAAGAAGACCCATTCTTGGAAGAACCTCACCAGGATGACAGGACACGTGTTTGAGGAAAAGGTTATGACCCTACTGGAAGAGCCTGAGTGAAGGAGTTATTCCAAAGAATATGAGAAGACCGACACCGTCAACCCAAAGGATGGAGTACATGAGTTCTGTCAGAACCATAACTCCGCTTTTAAGTGTGGTAGCACACTAGACCATTCCGATCAATGGAATTGCTGGAAGACCCCCAAACCCTAACCTTTTATTTCTAGCCTCTTCGAATCTCGAGGAAGAAATTCATTTTAAGTGTGGTAGGTTTGTAACATCCCAAAATTCTAAATTTTGGAATGTTATATTAAATAAATAACTATGATTGTTGTTTGATTGTTTGGGTGATCAATTGATTGAAATTGAGTGGGATTTGAAACTTTTTGAAAGTTGAATGAGAGGGAATAAAAGGAATTTCCCAAGACTTTCATATTTGCAATTTCATGTCCATGAATTCAAATTCATTTCATCACAAAACCCTAGATGAAGATGATATGACTTCTTCCATTTGAAATGAAAAGGGTTTTGAAAATATTTGAATTCCATCTGAAAATATTTCAAATTTGAAACTTTATGCAACTCAATGATTTTCACAAGAGCAGATAAAATGACTTCTTCAATTATATGAAATATGAGTTGGAAGTTAAAAAGAATCAAATTGAAAGTCATTTGGAAGTATTTTGAAAAATCCCTTTCAATTTGGAATTATTTAGACTTTTTTTCAAATTATTTTTCTCCTAAAAATAAATAAATGGAAACAAGGGTAAAATGATTCCCTTCAATATAAAATTAGGAGAAAATAAATTTGAAATCATTTTGCTATTTAATAAAATGTTTTATTGGGTTTTATTGCAATAGTAGCACTGTTTGCCTTATTATAATTTTTGTTGATTTTATTTGGACTTAAAAATAGTTCACGTTTTAGAATTCCTTTTTCTGAACATTTTGATATATAATATGTCTATATTATACTTTTATTTTATTTTTGTTTTCTTTCTTTTGTTCTCTGTTTAAAAAAAAGAGAAGCATTTTGTGTTTTTTTCGGCCGAAGTCCACTAGCCCCACGGCCCAGCTCCCTCACTCTCACTCTCCCCGCACCCCCACAAGCCCATGGCCCACCCCCGTGCCAAATCGGTACGCCTCGAGCGCCCCATCTCTCTGTCTCTCCCTCGCATTCACTAACATGCGGGTCCCGCTCGTCATCCCCCTCCTCTGTCACTTTCGTGTTGTTCACGTACACGATGCCCCGAATCAAATCTTGCCTGATTCGATTCGTTCCTTGCCCCTCGTGCATACCCCCTCCCTATAAATAATGCCCTCCATCTCCTCTGCCAATTTTCGCAAAAACTGCCAGCTCCTGTACCCTAGAGCTCTGTCCCGATCTCGCCGGAGTTAGCCGCCGTAGGAGCTCCTCCGCCGGTCGATTCCGTCGCCACCGAAGGTTCCCCAAGCAGTTCCTCTCCTCTATTCGCATCTTCTCAATACTCTACGTCCCCCTGACCTTTTGTATCTCGCAGATTCGCACGGGATTGAGCTCCCCATCCTCACCCGAAGTTCGCCGGCGCTGCCCGCTGCTCCAGCCTTTCGACGCCATCACCACTGGCCGCGCCTGCCACTCACGAGGTCACCGCTGAGCTCGCCTTCCCATGCCACTCCCTGTCAGGCTATTCCCGGAGTCAGACGACCATCAGGGCGACGCCTGCATCGACCCGAGCTCCGCGTGTAGTCTTCTTCCCCGACTCCGAAGCCGTTGACCGCCCACTATAAGCCACCGTCTTCGCTGCCGTTCGATCTTGAGTGTACGGTGTAGATTAGATCTAGCTTTGTTTTTTTCTCAAACCGGTATCCTCTAGTTAGCGAACATCCGTCGTATAACCTCTGAAGCAGACACTTTCCAACCAACCACTGTGCGCCACGTTGCTAGGAAGAATTTTTTTATCCACGACCATCGAATCCCCTAAGGCTCGGCCATCCACCCGCATCCAACACTAACAGCCATTCGCATCTCGCCACGTGGCACCTCTGCCACGGTCGGCCCAAACTTGACAGTTTCAATTTCAGAATTCTTTCTGATTTTTCTTTTATCATATCTTTAGTTCTGTAGATCCAAATTAGATGATCATTTTTCCTATTGGTTCGTATCGATATCCTCTATCCAGTAAATCCAATGAAAAATATTTTTGAAACTTCGAAATTTGAATTTGAACAGATTCAAATTTAAACTTTGTTTGGCCATAACTTTGGATCCGTAATTCCGGTTTAAGTGATTCTTTTTGCAGTCCATTTTCGATGAAACCAATTGCATTAGGTTCGTCTCGAAGAAACCTCTCCGTTGACACCACTAGTATTAGCTTTCATCAGTTTCCTTGTCCTTTGTAAGTCTATTAGCTTGTAGAAAATCAATATCGGCTGTTATGCTACTATTATTTAGATTTCTATTTGGTTTTCTTATGGATTTCTTGGTTGCCTTTATTTTTTGATTTTTAGTGTGAGTGTTAGAATTTCTTGCTAGTATGTTTATTTATGTGAATGTTATGTTTGACTATATAGATTTTCATCCTAGTGACGAATATTTTTACCAAGTGATTGTCCGAGAGTGTTATTATCTTCATCAAGTAATACCAGGCAAGTTCACTTTGACCATGCTTTCATACCTATGTTTTTATTGCATTTAGTGGCATCTTTGCAACAACCCTCCAGTAGTGATATTGAATTTTTGTAGTTGAGTAGTATGCATGAGGTAGGAACCCATCACCCTGTTACCAAGCCCGGGACGTTATTTCTTTTAAATGCTACGCTATTGTAGACGAGGTTTGGTACGAGTGCAAGAGAGTGGTGTGAAGAAGGAGGGCTCTACGTCAATGACGACAACTCCACGATGGCAACTCCAAGGACCGCATCTTCAAGGCCTCAAGACTTCAAGACTCGAGACAAGAATTCAATACACGCTACTGGGTGAAGGACGGTTGACGGGCACCCTGGAGAAACCAGTGGATGGCCGGCATGCATGAAGAAGCACCATGACATCTTGCAGAAAGCTTCACCCAGACTCAAAGATACGGAAGAATACTTCATGCCCGGAAGCTTACCTGTGCAACCGCAAGTCACTATAGGCTCTGGCTTGGTTGACCTTAGTTGTGACTCTAGCTGGGATGGTGCTAGCAGATGTAGAACTACGGTAGGATTGGATGAGCACCAGACAGTGGTCAGGGGAACTCTTCGGAAGACCATGTTTCGGTCGTCTTGTTCTCAAACACCCTGGAGTGCCAGAACGTAAAAAGAGGGATCAAATCTTGCGGGCAAAGTGTACAAACCTCTACAGAGGGTTAAAACCTAATCGATTAGCCGTGTCCCCGATTACGGACAACTTGAGCCTCTGGACTTGGATCTATCTCGGAACTCTCAAGACCGGACTGAAAACTTAATTGTGGGCAACCTATAATGATTTGGGCTATGAGACATCGGTTGGCGGAACCATGTCATGATAGGAAACTCCATAGTGCAGACTCCTGATATTTCTTTGATGTAGGAAAAATAAAACCAGCTTTTATGCAAAACAAAACTCAGACACAGAGCCACAAAGCCATTGCATATAATATAGTTTTATCATCTGTTTCTCATATTGTGATCTTGCCGGTACATTCGATGTACTGACCTACACGGCTGCAATGTATCATGTTGCAGATATTTCTTCGATGAGCAAGAGTTACGATACAGGGTTACAGTCTACACTCAACCTGCCGATGGCGTTGATGGGACTCCATACCCTATTACTTGTGTTCCGCTGAGACTTATGAAGTATATATCAGTTTTACATTATTTATACATGTGATTGCACTTTGATATATACATTGATGTACTGTGTGTGCCAACATACTGATCCAGGGATGGCACAGATATAGGACTTGACCGTCTGAGGTCGGGTCGCTACATTAGGCCTTGTTTCCTTGCATTGCAATACTGTTTACGCTCACTTTTACCACTTGCTACCTTGCTGATTTTATATTTCCAGATTACAAAAACCTATATCTACCATCCATATTGCACTTGTATCACCATCTCTTCGCTGAACTAATGCACCTATACAATTTTCCATTGTATTGGGTGTGTTGTGGACACAAGAGACTCTTTGTTATTTGGTTGCAGGGTTGTTTGAGAGAGACCATCTTCTTCCTACGCCTCCCATGGATTGACAAACCTTAGGTCATCCACTTGAGGGAAATTTTCTACTGCCCTACAAACCTCTGCACTTGGAGGACCAACAATGTCTACAAGAAGGTTGTGTAATAGACATCAAGCTCTTTTCTGGTGCCGTTGCCGGGGAGGTGAGTGCTTCAAGGTATATCTTTAGATCTTGCAATTTAATCTTTTAGTTTCTTGTTTTATCACTAGTTTAGTCTATAAAAGAGAACAAAAATGGAATTGAGGGTGCCTCATATGCTTCATCTTTTTAATGTCTTCCTTGAAAATAAGGATTCCGAATGCTCAAGTACTAGAAGAAGTTACATAGAATTCTTGGCATAAAATATGTCAATGATGAGCATGATTGCAATGTTGTTAGTATGAATTCTTTGAATACCCATGATGCTAGTGATATGCAAAGCCACAAGCTTGGGGATGCTATGTTTGATGAAGGGAAAATTTTGTTTTTGCCACTCTAAATTTTGCCAATTTTCCTTATGCCACTCTATATTTTGACATTTCACTTTTGCCACTCTTAGTTTTTGACAATTATCATAATTGCCATTCCAGTGGCAAAAGCAATATTTTCAGAGTGGCAATTGCGATACATTTCAAAAGCTAAGAGTGGCAAAAATGAAATAAAATTATTTTGCTTTTGGCACGAAATGGCAATTGTGATAATTGTCAAAAGCTAAGAGTGGCAAAAGTGAAATGTCAAAATCTAGAATGGCAAAAGGAAAATTGGAAAAATCTAGAGTGGCAAAAACAAAATTTTCCCTTTGATGAATATGATATTTTTTGTCCCCCAAGTTTTGATGAGCAAATTTATTATGATGAAAGCATGCCTCCTATTTATGATGATTATTGAGATGATACGTATGCCATAAATAATAAACATAACGATGAAACTTGTCATCATGATTTTTTAATTTTCAATTGGATTATGCTTCACATGATAGTTATTTTGTTGAGTTTGCTCCCACTACTATTCATGAGAAGAAGTTTGCTTATGTGGAGAGTAGTAAAATTTATATGCTTGTGCATCATGAAAATAATGCTTTATGTGATGGTTATATTGTTGAATTTATTCATGATGCTACTGAAAATTATTATGAGGGAGGAACATATGCTTGTAGGAATTGCAATAATATCAAGTTTCCTCTCTATGTATTGAAAATCTTGAAGTTATGCTTGTTTTGCCTTCCTATGCTAGTTGATTCTTGTATCTATAAATTGTATGCTCACAAAATCCCTATGCATAGGAAGTGGGTTAGGCTTAAATGTGCTAGTCATATGCTTCATGATGCTCCCGTTATGTGTCAATTCTTATCTTTTATGTGAGCATCATTGTCATCATCATGCCTAGCTAGAAAGGCATTAAAGAAAAGTGTTTGTTGGGAGACAACCCAATATTTACCCTTACTGTTTTTGTGTGTCCACATGATTATGCTACTGTAGTAATCATGTTTTATAGCTTTTGTTTCAATAAAGTGCCAAGTAAGACCTTTACGATAGCTTACGGTGATAGTTGTGTTGATCCTGCTGAAAATCAGAAACATTTGCGCCCAGTAAGTTAGTTTTCGTAATTCACAGAAACGTGCTTTTGATCTTATTGTTTTTGCTCTGGATTGGTACACAAATTGCTCAGGTTTCCCTAATTGGGTATCATTTTTTGAGTTACAGAAGTATTCTAGAGTTACAGATTACTACAGACTGTTCTGTTTCTGACAGATTCTGTTTTCTATGTGTTTGCTTATTTTGATGAATCTATGAGTAATATCAGAGGGTATGGACCATAGAGAAGCTGGAATACAGTAGACATTACACCAATATGAATTTAGAATGAGTTCACAACAATACCTAAGTGGTGGTTTTATTTTTCTTATACTAATGGAGCTTACGAGTTTTCTGTTGAGTTTTGTGTTGTGAAGTTTTCAAGTTTTGGGTAAAGATTCGATGGACTATGGAATAAGGAGCGGCAAGAGCCTAAGCTTGGGGATGTCCAAGGCACCCCGAGGTAATATTCAAGGACAACCAAGAGCCTATGCTTGGGGATGCCCCGGATGGCATCCCCTCTTTCGTCTCCGTTCATCGGTAACCTTACTTGGAGCTATATTTTTATTCACCACATGATATGTGTTGTGCTTGGAGCGTCATTTTTCTGTTTTGTTTTGCTTGCTGTTTGAATAAAATACCAAAGATCTAAAATTCTTAAATGTTAGAGAGTCTTCACATAGTTACATAATTATTCAACTACTCATCGATCTTCACTTATATATTTCGGAGTAGTTTGTCGTTTGCTCTAGTGCTTCACTTATATCCTTTTAGAGCACGGCGGTGGTTTTAGTTTGAAGAAGTAGATGAACTCTCATGCTTCACTTATATTATTTTGAGAGTCTTTAGAACATCATGGTAATTTTCTTTGGTTATGAATTTAGTCCTAATATGGTGGGCATCCAAGAGGGATATAATAAAAACTTTCATATAAAATGCATTGAATACTATGAGAAGATTGATTCTTTATGATTGTTTTGAGATATGAAGATGGTGATATTAGAGTCATGCTAGTTGAGTAGTTATGAATTTGAGAGATACTTGTGTTAAAGTTTGTGATTCCCGTAGCATGCACGTATGGTGAACCGTTATGTGATGAAGTTGGAGCATGATTTATTTATTGATTGTCTTCCTTATGTGTGGAGGTCGGGATCGCGCGATGGTTAACTCCTACCAACCCTTCCCCTAGGAGCATGCGTGTAGTACTTTGTTTTGATGACTTGTAGATTTTTGCAATAAGTATGTGAGTTCTTCATGACTAATGTTGAGTCCACTGATTATAAGCACTCTCACCATTCCACCATTGCTAGCCTCTCTTGTGCCGTGCAACTTTTGCAGGTATCATACACCCACCATACACCTTCCTCAAAACAGCCACCATACCTACCTATTATGGCATTTCCATAGCCATTCCGAGATATATTGCCATGCAACTTTCCACCGTTACGTTTATTATGACACGCTCCACCATTGTCATATTGCTTTGCATGATCCTGTAGTTGACATCGTATTTGTGGCAAAGCCACCATTCATAATTCTTTCATACAAGTCACTCTTGATTCATTATCCCGGTACACCGCCAGAGGCATCCACATAGAGTCATATTTTGTTCTAAGATTCTTTAGTTGTAAGTAGATAAAAGTGTATTGATAAAAAGAGAGAAGGGACAATGTTACTATCATTTTACCACACTTGTGCTTCAAAGTAGCACCATGATCTTCATGATAGAGAGTCTCCTATGTTGTCACTTTCATTCACTAGTGGGAATTTTTCATTATAGAACTTGGCTTGTATTTTCCAATGATGGGCTTCCTCAAAATGCCCTAGGTCTTCCTGAGCAAGCAAGTTGGATGCACACCCACTTAGTTTGTTTTGTTGAGCTTTCATACACTTATAGCTCTAGTGCATCCGTTGCATGGCAATTCCTACTCACTCACATTGATATCTATTAATGGCCATCTCCATAGCCCGTTGATATGCCTAGTTGATGTGAGACTATCTTCTCCTTTTTTGTGTTCTCCACAACCACCATTCTATTCCACATATAGTGCTATGTCCATGGCTCATGCTCATGTATTGCGTGAAAGTTGAAAAAGTTTGAGAACATAAAAGTGTGAAACAATTTCTTGGCTTTTCATCGGGGTTGTGCATGATTTAAATACTTTGTGTGATGAAGATAGAGCATAGCCAAACTATATGATTTTGTAGGGATAGCTTTCATTAGCCATGTTAGTTTGAGAAGACATGATTGCTTTGTTAGTATGCTTGAAGTATTATTATTCTTATGTAAATATTAAACTTTTGTCTTGAATCTTATGGATCTGAATATTCTTGCCACAATAAAGAAGATTACATCGATAAATATGTTAGGTAGCATTCCACATCAAAAATTCTGTTTTTATCATTTACCTACTCGAGGACGAGCAGGAATTAAGCTTGGGGATGCTTGATATGTCTCAACCGTATCTATAATTTTTGATTGTTCCATGCTATTATATTATCCATCTTGGATGTTTCATATGCGTTTATATGCTATTTTATATGATTTTTGGGACTAACCTATTAACCTAGAGCCCAGTGCCAGTTTCTGTTTTTTCCTTGTTTTTGAGTTTTACAGAAAAGGAATACCATATGAAGTACAATTGATGTGCCAATTTTTGATGATTTTTTATGGACCAAAAGAAGCACCCAGAGTAAAAGAGTTGGGCCAGAAGAGTCCCGTGCTGCCCACGAGGGTGGGGGGCGTGCCCACCCCCTAGGGCGCACCCCCTATCTCGTGGACGGCTCGGAGACCCCCTTGGCGTGATACCGACGCTACCTCTTGAGCACTGCGTTGGTTTTCCCTTGAAGAAGAAAGGGTGATGCAGCAAAGTAGCGTAAGTATTTCCCTCAGTTTTGAGAACCAATGTATCAATCCAGTAGGAGGCTTCACGCAAGTCCCTCATGCCTACACAAACAAACAAGAACCTCGCAACCACGCGATAAAGGGGTTGTCAATCCCTTCACGGCCACTTGCAAAAGTGATATTTGATAGAGATAATAAGATAAGATAAATATTTTTGGTATTTTTATGATATAGATTGAAAAGTGAAGATGCAAAATAAAGTAGATTGGAAACTTATATGATGGAAGATAGACCCGGGGGCCATAGGTTTCACTAGTGGCTTCTCTCGAGATAGCATAAGTATTACGGTGGGTGAACAAATTACTGTCGAGCAATTGATAGAAAAGTGCTTAGTTATGAGAATATCTAGGCATGATCATGTATATAGGTATCACGTCCACGACAAGTAGATCGAAATGATTCTGCATCTACTACTATTACTCCACACATCGACCGCTATCCAACATGCATCTAGATTATTAAGTTCATAAGAACAGAGTAACGCATTAGGCAAGATGACATGATGTAGAGGGATAAACTCAAGCAATATGATATAAACCCCATCTTTTTATCCTCGATGGCAACAATACAATACGTGCCTTGCTGCCCCTGCTGTCACTGGGAAAGGACACTGCAAGATTGAACCCAAAGCTAAGCACTTCTCCCATTGCAAGAAAGATCAATCTAGTAGGCCAAACCAAACAGATAATTCAAATAGACTTGCAAAGATAACCAATCATACATAAAATAATTCAGAGGAGATTCGAATATTTCTCATAGATAAACTTGATCATAAACCCACAATTCATCGGATCTCGACAAACACACCGCAAAAAGAGTTACATCGAATAGATCTCCAAGAAGATCAAGGAGAACATCAAAGAGAGAGAAGAAGCCATCTAGCTAATAACTATGGACCCGAAGGTCTGTGGTAAACTACTCACAACTCATTGGAGAGGTTATGCTGTTGATGTAGAAGCTCTCCGTGACCGATTCCCCCTCTAGTGGAGCGCCGGAAAAGGCTCCAAGATGGGATCTCACAGGTACAGTAGGTTGCGGCAGTGGAAATAGGGTTTCGTGGTGCTCCTGGATGTTTACGGGGCACGCGGATATATATAGGTGAAGGAGGTTTGTTAGGGGAGCAATGAGGGGCCCATGAGGGTGGGGGGCGTGCCCACCCCCCTAGGGCGTGCCCTCCTGCCTCGTGGCCACCTCGACTGCTTCTTGACGTCCACTCCAAGTCTCATCGATTGCGTTTGTTCCAAAAAGATCTCTCTCAAAGGTTTCATTCCGTTTGGACTCCGTTTGATATTCCTTTTCTGCGAAACACTAAAATAGGCAAAAAAACAACAATTTGGGCTGGGCCTCCGGTTAATAGGTTAGTCCCAAAAATGATATAAAAGTGTATAGTGTCGGTGGGAAACGACACCTATCGGATGACTGGAATCCCTGCGGTTGCGGGGCGGGGAATCGTGAGAAGAGCGGGACTAGGGGATGGCATACAGTGGAGTTACCCAGGTTCGGGCCGCAAAGATGCGTAAAACCCTACGATCCTGCTTTGGTGGTTGTATTAGTGTTCTTGAGATCTCGAACTAGCTATAGGTGCTGTGAGGTTCAAAAGAGCCGAATCCCTTCTTAGTATTCTGTGGGCCTCCTTTTATAGGCGAAAGGGGCTGCCACAGTGGCACACAAGAGGTGGAAAGTGCTACAGTGTTGCGAGGTTATCGCTAGTATTACATGACAAGATGCATTAAATGCGAGGCTTTGGTGTCCGTCACTTTATTGGGGGACGGGGGTGAGGCCCGTCCCGTTCGTCACCGCCCCTCCTGGCTTCAACACATGCCCCGGCCAGCAACGCATGCAGCACCACGTAGGCAGGCTTGCAGCTGAGGTGGCGCGGTGGTGGAGCCTCCACGAAGGTCTGCATGTTGCCACGCAGGTGCCTTCCAAGCTGGTTGGGCTAGCGGCTGCACATGAACGGTAGTAGGAACCTGGCTGGCGCGGGCCTGGCGGTGGCCTTGCCGGGATGCTTGGCGACGGCCTTGCCGGGTGGCCCGGCAAGGGTCTTGCCGTGGCGCACCGGCTTCCCCGGCAAGGATCTTGCCGGGGGATCCTGTGGGTTTCTTTGGTGGGGACGGCCGCCTTCCTATCCCCATTTGATCTTGATTTTTCTATGTCTTCACAAAGATCTGCATGCCACCACGGAGGTGCCTCTCGAACCCTGTCCCAACGCAACTGCTCAGCGTTGGTGGGCTCGAAGGTGGCTCGCTCAGTGGGTGTGGACGAGCTGCCCCGGCAAGGATCTTGACGGGGCTGCTGGGGCTGCCCTCGGCAAGGATCCTTGTCGGGGCAACCTGTATTGCCCGTGCAACCTTTGTGGTCTTGGTCCTTTGTTGTTTTGCTTTGCTTGTCCCTGTGGCCTTGGCTTTTCTCTGGCTTCCCTCCCTTGCCTTGCTCATGTGCGGCCATGGCAGGCGGCTCTGACTAACCGTGCACAAGTAAAGGGGTCAAAAGATAGGCCCCTACTTTTGTACACCGACAGGAGCCCCCGGGCCTGGGTCACAAATAGGCGGAGCGCGTTGTTGGGCCAGGCCCAAAACGGTGCACGGGCAGTTGAGGTGGATTTTACCACGGCCACTGTTCCGCCTGCCGCGCTTCCCCATGACCCGCGTTGAATACGTGACGTGGAGGTCATGCGCGAGCATGACGTGGGCATGCTAGGGTCACTTTTCGGTGGACAGTAAAGGGGCGGCTTGCGTGTCTCTTTGAGACCGCAGGGCCGCCTCCCATTTACTGCCCTTGCTCGGGAACTGTCGTTCCACGTGCCCCATCGCGCCCGCTCCTTGTGCCACGTTCGCTGCATGCAGAGCGAGTGACAGGCGCAGGGGTCGTGGATAGTCGTGCGCGTGCGGGTCGATTCCCACGCGCCTTCAATGGAGCGGGGAGGGCGGTCGACGGCCCCGCATGCCGTCATCTCAAGAGGGCGGATTGGCTGAGAGGGGGCGGCCAAGCCTCGCCCATGCCCCTTTATAAAGAGGGGCACGGGAGGAATGGAGCCTCCCAACCTTTCACCGTCTGCCTCTTCCCATCTCTGCTTCCTTTCTTCTTCTGCTATGGCGAGGGGGCGTGGTGATGCTTCATCAGTGGCGGCAAGGGTTTCGGCCAGACAGCGCATCACTCCTCCCCAAGAACTCGTAGAGGCGGACCCTGCCGCTAGAGGGAGGGGAAGGGGGCGAGGCCGAGGCCGCGTGGAGCCCGGGGGAGAGGAGGATGGGGCAGAAGATCTGCCTCACCCCCTCCAGCAGCCCTTCCCTCAACGGAGGGACATGCTGGGAATAATCCCTGCAAATTCTTCGTCAGGCTGCGCCATCCACCACGCCGTCGCCTTCGCCTTCCGACCCCGTTTGCGCGGGAGATGGAGCTGGATCCGCCGCAGGCACTGCGGCCACACATGAGGGGTTGTGGGAACAACGGCACGTGGGTCGACGTTGAGTTCCCCGCCCCTCATGTCACGTATCTTCCCCGAGGGTGGAAGACCTTCGCTCGCCTTCACAGCTTGACGGACGGGCTCGCTCCCCATTTCAAACTAATGGAGGGCGGCCTCCTCTCTGTTAAGATCTTCGGGCACTTCGGGACCCGCGTGAGGTGATGAGTAGAGAGCTCCTCTGAAGATGAAGAGTTCTCCTCGAGCGATAGTGGCGAGGAAGACAACGGCAGCGACAACGAGGGCAACGGGCGGCAGGATGACCTGTCCGACTAGGTGTCGGGCACCGCACCGAGTGGCACCAGGGACCCCATCATCCGTGTTGCCGTCTACTTGAACTTCTCGGGGTCGCCTCCTTGGGCGACTGGCGTAGGGAGGCTGCAGAAGAGGAAGAGGACGAGCGGCAAGGCTGTCAAGTCGGAGTACGTGGACACCGATGCCTTCGTCGCGCGTTGGCGTCCTGCCGCCTCGTCTTCGAGCTCTGCCTCCGGCGCCGCCATCACCATCCAGCCCTTGGACGGCCACCGATATGTTCTCTCGGTGTCTTCTGCCACTCATAGCTCGCTTAGGCGCCCCTTTTGCCTTTCTGCTTTCTCGTTCCATTTCCTGAGGAGATGGACAAGAAAGGGATTACGGGCACCTTATATCTTTTTAGTCTTGTAAGCCTTCGGGCCTTTGCTAGCTTTAGAACTTGTAATCCCCCTTTTCATGTTTTTCATTTCGTTTGGATTGTTCCTGTAAGGGATGTTTTTTAATGAAAAAGGGATGTTTGCCGGGGATTTTCGTTCGTGGGAGGAACCCACGACAAGGGTTGAGTCCTTGTCATCCTTAGGACAAATGTTTTTTCCCGGCAACAGGCCTTGCCGTCTTCCCACCTTGCTTGACCTTTCCCAGGCTCTTGGCGGAGGCAAGGATGAGGTGGGCTTAGGCCCCTCGTTCTCCTCCTCTGCTGCCGCAGCTACGACTAGATCCAGACCCAGGAAATAATCCTTGAGTGCCGAAAAGGGGGAGCACGGTAGCTTAGAGATAGAACGGGGTTTCACGCATCCCAGTCCATAATGGAACGCATGATAGGGGATAAACGACTTATCTGGATTTGCAGCCTGTCGGTGTCAAAACCGGCGGATCTCGGGTAGGGGGTCCCGAACTGTGCGTCTAGGTGGATGGTAACAGGAGACAAGGGACACGATGTTTTTACCCAGGTTCGGGCCCTCTCGATGGAGGTAAAACCCTACTCCTGCTTGATTAATATTGATGATATGGGTTGTACAAGACTAGATCTACCACGATATCAGAGAGGCTAAACCCTAGAAGCTAGCCTATGGTATGATTGTTGTTCGTCCTACGGACTAAAACCCCCCGGTTTATATAGGCACAGAAGAGGGTTAGGGTTACGCAGAGTCGGTTACAAGGGTAGGAGATCTACATATCCGTATCGCCAAGCTTGCCTTCCACGCCAAGGAAAGTCCCATCCGGACACGGGATGAAGTCTTCAATCTTGTATATTCATAGTCCAGGAGTCCGGCCAAAGGTGATAGTTCGGCTATCCGGACACCCCCTAATCTAGGACTCCCTCAGTAGCCCCTGAACCAGGCATCAATGACGGCGAGTCCGGCGCGCATATTGTCTTCGGCATTGCAAGGCGGGTTCCTCTGCAAAATAAGTTCCACATACCACCGTAGAGAGAATAATATTTACACAAATTCAATCTGCTGACGTATTTCGTGGCGTGACACCACACCACGGCCAAGCCTTTATTCGAATCGTTTTTACTATCCCACCTCAGTGCGTTTAGCGAGGTGCTTTCCTTGGCACATCTTGTCAAAGCAGAGATCGTGTCCCCTTATTCCAGGATTCTCATTAATATGGGCGTGGGTAACCCAGTCGTGCCCGTTGGCACGTCTCCTCTATCGAAGGCGAGTCCCGAACGGTCACGGGGAAGGCCCTTGGTATTCAACCTCTTTATAAAGAGACCAAGGCTCCACTCCTTTCTTTCAATATCAATCGAATCCGCCCCTCGCCTCGAGTTCCAACACCCAAAGCTCCAGATTCAGGCGCTTCGGACCTTTGATGATGTCCGGCTCCGACCGGCAAGGCTGGTGGATGCCTTCCTCCTTTACGGAAGAAGACGTGCTAAAGCTAAGAGATGCTAGGTATCTAACCGGCAACATTTCGCATAGGCTGCCTGCCCAAGGGCAGGTTATTCCCACTCCCATGCCTGGCGAAAGCGTAGTGTTCGCGTCTCACTTTCTTCGGGGGCTAGGCTTCCTGACGGACTACTTCGTGAGGGGGCTCATGTTTTATTATGTGTTGGAATTTCACGACTTGGATCCGGAGTCCATCCTCCACATCTCATCGTTCATTGTTGTATGCGAAGCCTTCCTCCGCATTACCCCTCACTTCGGATTGTGGATCAAGACCTTCAAAGTGGAGCCAAAGATGATTAAGGGGCAGCAGGCAGAGTGCGGAGGGGTCGTTATAAGCAAGAATGCTCATGCTCCATGGCCCGCGGGCTCTTTTCAAGAGGAGCTCAGCCTATGGAAACAAGAGTGGTTTTATATCACAGCTCCCAGGGGCACCAAATGGGTGGCGCCACCTGCCTTTTGCTCGTGTCCTCCACCGCGCCTGGCGTCATGGGTCAATAAAGGACTTGACTGGGGGCTGTCCAAGGACATGCCCTTGTTGTAGGGCTGCATTCAAGATCTCCTAGAGAGAGAGATCACTCTGGTCATAGTAGCACAGGTCATGCTGATTCGTCGCACCTTGCCTTGCAAATGTCGCCCCCTCCGCATGTGGGAATTTAACCTAGAGGGACCACGAGCTCTCCAACATTTTATGGGCGCGACGCTCGTGGAGATGTACAAGCTTTTCTTCGGATCACAAGTGATGTGTCCGGACTTGACTGAGGACGCAGGTCTGAACTACAATCGCTTGGATACTCAAGTAAGTAGCCTTGTACCCGGACACGCTATCCCATATTTATCATGAATTTGCCCTCAAAAGAGTTGTCCCTTGAACAGGAGTGGATAGCAAAAGCAAAGTTAATCAGGTATCCGGCCCCCCTCCCTGAGACCGCGCCGGATCCCGTGTTAACCAGGATGCTGGAGGTTGCACCTTCGGAAGAAGGTGAAGGGGGGAACAAGGAAGCTACTGCCTCCGCGAAGGGGACTATCAGGAAAGGAGGGATCGAGAATCCCTCCATCCAAGGGAAGAAGAGGACCGCCTCTGAAGACCCGGAGACCATGGTCTCAAAGCGGGGGAAGAAATCTTCGTCAGAGGGTCCTGCGCCGAGAGATGCCTCGGCCGCATTGTGCCCCCAAGGGGATCAACCCTCCACTGAGCCGTAAGTAAAAAGGGGAGTTTTTTGTTAAAATAAAGGATATCCCTGCCCTATTTCTGATGAAGATAACCGAAATTTTACCTTGTAGTTTGGATCTCAGCCCTTCTCAGCAGAGCTCATCTTCAGGGGATCTTCGTCCGGAGATGATGGAGAGCGAAACGCCTCCCCCTGTCGTACCGTCTTCCGAGGTGGGCGACCCTGAGTTGTCGTCGCGGAGGGTTTCTCCAAGTCCGGTGGGGCCAGAAGGCAGTCGTATGTCCCCCAAGCCCTCCGCATCCGGCCTTCAAAAAAGGCCATCGGACAAGTCCAGCACCACATGGTGTACAGTCGGAGGAGCTCAAGGATCTGCTCGGGCGAGCGTCTATCTCAGAAGATCACCATGCGTTAAGGTACGGTGATTGAAAGGATTTCATCCGCTGAGAGCGGATTGCATGAAGCCATCAGAAGTTTACTGACAGGTTTTGAGGTACGCAAAATGATGTACCTTCTGACAGTTCCGCATATAAAATGCGCCCTGTGTAGATAGTAGCCCCTGAGGCTCGGTGTGTTGTCAAAAATGACAGTGCGCCAAGGATCATAATCCTAGGTATAATATGTCGCCCTTCCGATGTAGGTGGTGAAGTGTCCGGTGGCTAGCCGGACTGATGAATTTGCCGAACTAAAGTGGCAACTTGACGTGGCGGATGTTAACATCGCGCTTGTCAATAAGGGGCTTGACGAGTCACAAGGTATGCGATTTCTCCGCGAACACCTGGTAAGGGAGCTTGATTCCTGTTCCTTACAACATGTATGCTTGATGCAGATGGTGCCGCTACCATGGAGATCCTTCGGGCGGAGCTCGCTCGCGCCAAGGAGCAGGCCAGAAAGAGTGATTCGGCTGCCTTAAAGGCGGCCGAAGAGCTAAAAGCCAAACAGGCTGCTCACTGCCGAAGCAAGAAGGAAATGGCCGAGATGGCCGTGAAGTTCAAAAATGCTGCCGACCGCTGCAAGCTTCTTGAAAAAGAAGATCGAGCGGTGCAAGAGGACCTGAAGAAGGCCACTACGGAGGACAAGTTTGCTCGCTCTGCGATGAGAGCTATGAAGGAGGAGCTGCGTCAGGCCGGAGATATCGCGGCTGGAAAGCCCTTTCTGCTGCGGAGGAAATTCGTGGATCCTAAATATGCTCAGTTGGACCGGCTGTGGAGTGCGGAGGATGCTTATCTGGACTTGGCGGAAAGTGCCGTGGACGCGGCCGAACACTTCTGAGATCAAAAGGATCACGAAATGGAAAAGGTTTTTTGGTCGTAGTTCCATAGTCCAGAGCGCCCGCTTCCATTAACCGATCACTTTGCAGAATGGGAGGAGCTGAATAGGTTATCCGGACTTGCCATGAAGGATGTCGTGAGTCTTTTGTGGCGTGGACGCAGCCGAAGAGTTATTTTGGCTTGGTGCAGCAGTTCCTTGGTGCGGTGCCGCATATCAATGCAATGAGGAGGTCGGCATGCTTAGAGGGTGCGCGGATGGCTCTTGCCCGTGTCAAGACATACTGGGCAGAGATGAAGGCCACCGATGTTGCATCCCAAGATTCGGACAAAAGCCGAGTACCTGCCGAGCACTATTTTCAGGAAGTTCTGCAGGGCGCTCGTTTAATAGAGACGTAGTGCTCGAAGGATATTATGTTCGAATAACCTGTATTATTGTGAAACAATGTATCGATGGAATATAAAAGCTTTTTTATACTTGTGCCTTTCAAGAATTAAAATACCTCCTGTGCGGCCGCTAATGTATATGTATATATAACCTAAAAGATGGCAGTCTTCGGCTTCAGCCCCCACGCATATAATGCGGGGGTGTTTGCAAAAGGCACATTTTCACACTTGATCCAACGTCTTGGTCCTATAAAGGAGGTTGTAGCGCAGCAAACTAGGCAACCGGACTATAATGCTTTATCACTTTCACTTAGCCATAGGAGTTTGATAGTGGGGCTACTATATAGCCCCTAGGGGCACCGCCCTCATCCGAATTCGGGGCGCGTATGTGCCTGACCGGGAAACGGCCCTTCGTCAATGCAGAGGAATCCTAAAGATTCCGGCGGGTCATCGAGTGGTTGACCAGTCTCGTGCTATATCATGACAGTCAGTATTCGGCTTTCTCTACTGAGGTGCTCGCCTGGCCGAACCGGGGCACAATCGCAGTAGTTCTCCTGGTGCCACCTTAGCCAATAGAGCGAAACGTAAGGCAGCAAAACACAGGAGCCGGGCAAACCCAACATTTGACCAGAGACATGATTCAGAGTTGGTGCATATAAGTCCTAACTCGAGACGCCGAACACTCCATAAGGTATTCGGTCTTTATGAAAACGGGCCGAACAATGCCCTTGGTAATAAGCCCCTAGTGTTCAGGTATGCGCAACATTCTAA
Organism: Triticum timopheevii; assembly: GCA_963921465.1. Classification (NCBI taxonomy): domain Eukaryota; kingdom Viridiplantae; phylum Streptophyta; class Magnoliopsida; order Poales; family Poaceae; genus Triticum; species Triticum timopheevii. Next base: position 379,330,113 of record OY997272.1, on the reverse strand, counting down.
TGTGGCCCATGCCAAAACGCCAGCCTCCTCCTCGGTTATAGCAAGAAACCATGGGATGTGTATCAACAAGAGACAGTAAAAAAGGTTTACGTAGGGTCTTAATCTGAAAAGAATCCTTGTCACGGGTCCGTACTGCACGTCTGCGCCTGTGTCTCCGTTGTGCAGTATCCTGGACGGGTGTAGCACAGTGTTCATCTGTAAAAGAGAGCAACTTAGTTGAAAAAGATCGCGCGAAAATGTACGTTATGTTAAATAAACAAAGTATGCTTCAAAAAATGAATAAAATTGAGCTTTATTGTCTCTTGTTGTACATGCGTGGAGCCCCTTGTACAGGGGTATGCAGCTAGTAAGCCCTTGTATGTTTACACCGGACTCGTCTAGCCGTGTCCGGGGTCTGAACGACCTATTTAGGTGCTTTGATTGGTGAAGCCGGTTTAGTGTGTGGCTGTCAAGGCAGTCACACAATGTTCCGCGCTCGAGGAACACTCGGTATTTCCCTTTAAGGAGATGATGCCTCGTGGACCGGGCATTTTAAGTGTAAGGGATGCATAATGCGGTATTGCATTAAGGCGGGCGAAAGCTTCGCGTCCCAGTAGTGCTTGGTAGCTACTTGTTAATGGGGCGAGGTGGAAGGTTAACTTTTCACGGCGGAAGTTGTCGGGTGAGCCGAACACAACTTCTAGCAGTAGAGAGCTCGTACAATGGGCATATGGGCCTGACATTACCCCTTGAAAGGAAGTGTTGCTATGGCAAATTTTGGTTGGGTCTATCCCCATTTTGCGGATTGTGTCCTGATATAGCAGGTTTAGATCACTGCCGCCGTCCATTAGGACTTGTGTAAATTGGACTCCGTCGATTATCGGATCTAATATCAAGGCAGTCCATCCTGCATTCCAGATACTTCTAGAGTAATCCTGATGGTCGAAGGTGATTGGTTTTAACAACCAGTGGCGGGACTCCTCTGGGATAGGCCGTATGGCGCGTATCTCTATGGGCTCCATTCTGTTTTTCTCTTTTTTCACGTAAAGTGAGTTTACTATTTTGACTTCTTGTGGGAAATTCTTTTGTTTTCCAGTGCTCTGCTTGTGGGGTTCGTCATCGTCCTCGCTTGGTGTGTCGAGCCCCTTGTGTTTGGCGTTGAGTTTGCCGGACTGCTTGAAGACCCAACAATCTCTGTGGGTATGGTTTGTAGGCTTCCCAGGAGTACTGTGGATTTGGCATATCTTGTCCAAGATTTTGTTTAAGTTAGATAGCTCGTCCCTGTTATCCTTAAGGGGCAGTTTTTTATGATTCTGCCGTGAGCTTTTGAATCCGGCGTTGACTGTCGTGCTCTTCGGGCTATTCCGTTGGTCCGGCGCTGGTCCTTGCTGCATCGCGGTTTCCCGTTTCCATCCCTGACTTCGGATGTACTTGGGTCGCTGGTGCTGCATCTTGCCAGCCAGCTATCTTCTCCCGCGCAAAAGCGGGTCATGAGGCTTGTTAATGCGGCCATTGTTCTTGGCTTTTCTTGGCCGAGGTGTCTGGCGAGCCATTCGTCTCGGACGTTGTGTTTGAAAGCTGCTAAGGCTTCGGTGTCCGGACAGTTGACTATTTGGTTCTTTTTAGTAAGGAATTTGTTCCAGAATTTTTGGGCTGACTCTCCGGATTGTCGAGTTATGTGACTTAAATCGTCTGCATCCGGAGGTCGGACATAGGTCCCTTGAAAATTTGCCCGAAAAGCATCCTCGAGCTCTTCCCAACTTCCAATGGTGTTTTCAGGGAGGCTTTTGAGCCAATGCCGGGATGGACCTTTGAGCTTGAGGGGTAAGTATTTTATGGCGTGGAGGTCGTCTCCTCTCGCCATGTGTATGTGGAGGATGTAATCCTCGATCCAGACTCTAGGGTCTGTTGTTCCGTCCTATGCCTCTATGTTTACGGGCTAGAATCCCGCTGGAAATTCATAATCCAGAACCTCATCGGTGAAACATAGGGGGTGTGCGGCACCCCTATATTTAGGCGTACCGTAATATTCGAATACTTGATGTGTTAAATTGCTTACTAGAGCTTGCTTTCTTGGCCCTTAGATAGATCTAACTGGGCCATCTTTTTGATGTGAATCCGTGTGCGGATCGCGTGCCGGCTTGTGTGCGGCGCCATTTGCCGCTCTATGTTTGCCATGGGGTCGTCCATCCGACCGGGTGGTCTCCTTGTTCTTTGATTGCGGGGGCTCTACGGCCTACTCATCAAATTCGAGCAATAGTTTTCGCTTCGGGTAGCTCTTTGTTCGGCGACTATCGCTGTATTTGTCTGCGGTGTTGAGTACTTTGCTCCATCTGATTTTGAGCGCATCTTCCGCTGTTTTGATCTTCCGCTTCTGTTTTTCAGACTACGCGCAGTGGCGACGAGCCTTTTGTGGAGGTTCTTCTGCTCCAGCAACTTGTCCGGCGTGAGATCGTCCGGACTGTTATCTTTGCCGGGGACGGGTTGTTTATCCAGATTATCCTGTTCGGACGGTTGCTCGATAGCCTGTTCGTCTTCCATCGGTTCGCCCTGCTCTATGGCTGGGTCTGTATGGCTGTTGTCTTTGTCGAGGCGGGACTTTGAGCGGCGCTTACGTCGCCATTTTGACTACTTTTCGAGGGAATGATCCCTCGTGGCGTCCCATTGTTCCTCGTCGTCGCTTCCTTTAGGTGTGTCCACCATGTATACATCGTGAGAAGAGGTGGCTATCCAGTGCCCTATAGGTGCTGGTTCATGTTTGTCTCCTACATCGTCGTCCATACCGTCGATGTCTTCAGAGTCGAAGTCGAGCACGTCGTTTAAACTTTCGACAGTGGCTACGAAGTGGGTGGTGGGTGGGAGTCGAATTTCTTCGTCGTCGGCATCCCAACCTTGCTGACCATAGTCCGGCCAGGGCTCTCCTGATAGAGAGAGAGACTTTAGTGAATTCAGGATGTCGCCGAAGAGCGAGTGCTGAAAGATGTTCGTGGTGGTGAACTCCATGATCGGCGCCCAATCGGATTTGATTGGGAGGGGCGCGGAAGGTTCAGAGTCCGGAGAAGAGTCCGGCACCTTGGAGTCACGAGCTTCGCAAAGGACAGGGTTGGTGTTCGTCTCAATCACCGTAGAGATCGCAGCCCCCGAGGCAGAGTCCAGCCACCCGTCCTCGATCGGCGCAATCGGCTCCGAACTAAGGGTCGGAGCGGGCACTTGTGCGGGCTCCAGGGCACTGTCCGGCGGCAGAGCTAGATCATGCCCATCGTGACATTGCGGCGCGCTTGGCTGTGGCTCGAACCCGTCGAAGATCAAGTCTCCGCAGACGTCAGACGTATAGTTCAAACTTCCAAATCTAACCTGATGGCCAGGGGCGTAGCTTTCAATCTGCTCCAGATGGCCAAGCGAATTGGCCCGCAGTGCAAAGCCGATGAATACGAAGCGGGGAGAAAAGTCTCACCCTGGACCGCATCGTTGTTGACGATCAGAGGAGCCATCGGGCCTAAAGATAACGACACAGAGGAACTCTCAATGAAAGCACCAATGTCGGTGTCAAAACCAGCGAATCTCGGGTAGGGGGTCCCGAACTATGCGTCTAGGCGGATGGTAACAGGAGACAAGGGACACGATGTTTTTACCCAGGTTCGGGCCCTCTCGATGGAGGTAAAACCCTACTCCTGCTTGATTAATATTGATGATATGGGTAGTACAAGAGTAGATCTACCATGAGATCAGAGAGGCTAAACCCTAGAAGCTAGCCAATGGTATGATTGTTGTTCGTCCTACGAACTAAAACCCTCAGGTTTATATAGGCTCCGAAGAGGGTTAGGGTTATGCAGAGTCGGTTACAATGGTAGGAGATCTACATATCCGTATCGCCAAGCTTGCCTTCCACGCCAAGGAAAGTCCCATCCGGACACGGGACGAAGTCTTCAATCTTGTATCTTCATAGTCCAGGAGTCCGGCCAAAGGTGATAGTTCGACTATCCGGACAACCCCTAATCCAGGACTCCCTCACAGCCCCGGTGATTTTGTCTTGCCGTGGAAGGATCCTAGTTCTCGTGACCCCTCGGCAACTCTGGCTTGCCGGGGCCCGGGCGCTGGTCCGTTCCTTTTCTTTCAGGACAGCTTGGCAAGAATACTTACGTGCCCTGCGAACCTAAGAAAGACGGAAAAGAACAGAGAGATGCACACTCGACCTCTAAGCTTGGGGTTAGCCGCCGCTAAGCACTATCAACCCTAACCGAGGAAGAGACTCAACCTAGCATGCATGCTATAACTTAGTGCTCCAGCGCTTCATTTATTTATGCTCAGGGTCTGCGCCTGGCTTTGTACAAAGGGTTACATGCCTCGCCGGCAAGGCTTGTACAAAAGGGTGGCTTGCCGGGAGGCCCGGCAGCCACGCCTTATGGGCAAAACTTGCGAAGGTGCTCAATGTTCCATGAGTTGCTCACTGGAATGGCATCTTCGGTCTCCAGCCGGACTGCGTCGGGCCTAGTGGCTCGTGTTACCCGATAAGGGCCTTCCCACTTCGGCATCAACTTGTTGGAATTCTTGGCCGATTGAACATGCCGAAGAACAAGGTCGCCTTCCTCAAGGTTCCGGGCATGAACCTTGCGGCTATGATAGCGACGCAAAGCTTGCTGGTAGCGTGCTGCTCTCATAGCCGCCCGGAGACGATCTTCCTCAAGGAGCGTTGCGTCATCTTGCCGCAATTGCTCTTGCTCAAGCTCATCATAAGCAAGCACTCGAGGTGACCCGTATATGAGTTCCGTGGGGAGAACTGCCTCTGCCCTGGAGACCAGGGCAAAGGGTGTCTGGCCGGTGGCTCGATTGGCGTCGTTCTGATCGACCAAAAAACCGCCGACAACTCATCAATCTAGTGCCTTCCACTCTTGCGTAGCCTATCAAAAGTCTTCGTCATTAAGCCTCGCAGGACTTCTGCATTCGCCGTCTCCGCTTGGCCGTTGCTCCGTGGATGTGCCACGGAAGCAAAACAGACTCTGCTACCGTGATCTTCAACATATTGCATGAAGGCGTGGCTCGTGAACTATGTGTCGTTGTCGGTGATGATCCTGTTGGGTACCCCAAAACGGCACATTAGTCCCTTAAAGAACTTGATGGCTGACTGCGCTGTTACCTTCCTCACTGCCTCCACTTCTGGCCACTTTGTGAACTTGTCGATTGCGACGTACAAGTACTCAAAGCCCCCGACTGCATGGGGGAAAGGGCCCAAGATGTCGAGCCCCAGACCGAGAAGGGCCAGGAGAGAGGGATAGTTTGAAGGGCTTGAGCTGGTTGATGAAGCTTCTTTGAATGGAACTGGCACGCTTCACAGTTGGTTACTAGTGCTGTCGCATCCTGGAGGGCAGTGGGCCAGAAGAAACCTTGCCGGAAAGCCTTGCCGGCAAGGGCCCTCGACCCTATGTGGGAGCCACATATGCCTCCATGTATCTCTCCCAACAGCTTTAGTCCTTCCTCCCGGGATATGCATATCAATTTCACTCAGTTCGGCCTTCTCCTGTACAATACACTATCAATGAATTGGTACAGAGCAGACCGGCGGGCTACTCTTTCTGCCTCTTCCTACTCCTCAGGAAGCTCCCCTTTTTGAAGGAATCGGACGGTGTGCTGTGCCCATGCCGGAGCGTGTGGCTCGACGGCAAGGACCCAAGGCATTTCTTCTGCCGCGGGAGCGGCCGGCTCCACGGCCATGACCCGAGGTCCTGCCGGAGTCGGTTGCCCTGCGGCAGGGACGGTGTCTACGGCAACATCCTCGCCTGCGGCTACGGGGAGCTCGGTGGGGAAGTACTTGCCGGGGCCTAGCTTCCTCCGCTTGCTCTGCCCTGTCAACGACTCAACGGATGGTTTGGTTAACTGGAGCACAAAAGTACCTGGTTCCACAGGTAGCTTGAGGGCGGCGCGCTTTGACAGATAGTCGGCGATGTCGTTCTCCGCTCGAGGGACATGTTCCGCTTGTATACCGTCAAAGCGCTCCTCCAGTTTCCTCACCTCATCTACGTAAGCTTCCATCAACGGGCTTTGATAATCTTTGTTAACCTGCCTAACGACGAGCTATGAATCGCCCCTCACGATGAGCTTCTTAACTCAGAGGTCTGCCGCGATCCTGAGACCGGCAAGCAAACCCTCGTACTCGACGGTGTTGTTGGTCGACATCTCCCGGGGGAAATGCATCTGGATGACATACTTGAGGTGCTCTCCGGTGGGTGCGAAAAGCAGCACAACAGCACCGGCGCCTTGCAGCGAGAAGGCACCATCGAAGTACATGATCCAGTTGCAACTCGCTTCCTTGCCGGGGAGAGTGGTCTCCTGTACCTCTTCATCGGGCGTCGAGGTCCATTCCGCAACAAACTCCGCCAAGACTCTGCTCTGAATCGTTGAGGTGCTTTCAAACTTCAAACCGAAACTCGACAGCTCCAGGGCCCATTCCACGATCCTCCCCGTTGCAGCTGAGTTATGTAGTATCCGTTGCAATGGGAGGCGGGTGACTACCGTGATCTCATGTGCTTGGAAGTAGTTGTGCAACTTCCTCGAGGCCATACGGAGGCCGAAGTGCAGTTTTGCACACCTGAGTACCTCAACCTAGCCCCCCGCAAGAGGGAGCTGACGAAGTACACTGGGTGCTACACCATTTTCTTTTTCTGCGCCTCTTCACCCGGTCGTGTGGGTCCTCTCATGCTGGCGCTGGCCCCCGCCGGGGACTCGATCTTGCCGGGACCGAGCCCTGCCAAAGAGGGTTTTGGTTTGCCTTCTGTTGGCTCATCCGCTGTCGCTGCCTTCTCGTCGACCTCCCTCCGTGCCACCAGCGCGGCGCTAACCACATGATTCGTTGCTGCTCGGCAAAGCAGCAATGGTTCTTGTGGTTTGGGCCAACCAGCACTGGGGTAGAAGAGAGGTATTTCTTCAAATCTTGCAACACTGCCTCGGCTCTGGGGTCCACTCCACTGGCCCTGCCTTCTTTAAGATCTTGAAGAAAGTTAGGGCATGCTCCGCGGACTTGGAGATGAACCGGCTCATGGCAGCAACGCAGCCAGAGAGCCGATGCACGTCCTTAATCCGCTTGGTTGCCAATGGGAAGTAGTTGGCAAGCACCTTATCGTCGTAGGCCCCAGCAGCTTGCATCGCGATGGTGTATATGCTGAGGAACTCTGATGGGTGGGTCTTGCCATTGTAGTTCTCGCTAACGTCAGGTTTGAACGTACGGTGGGAGGGCCACTAGAACTGCCGTAGCTCACGGGTGATGGCCGGACAACCCAGCTCGTAAGGTAAGCCACCGTAGCCTCCCGGCGCTAGGTGGTCCGAAGCGGGTCTAGCCCGCCTGTCTGACTGGTGGCGCGCGTCACGTTGGTGCTCGATCGTAGTTCGAGCGTCCTCGTGAGCCCGCTCTCGAGGACCTGGCGCTGATCGCGGTTGGTTCGCGGGTCGGACGACGTGATGGAGATATCATCACGAGCGTCACCGCGGCGGGCCGATGCCCGGGGCGGTCGGGATGGAGGCAGGAATACACCGTGGCCGGGTTACCTCCGGCGTGGTCTCTCCTCGCACGTGGCAGCCCGGCCCGTCATTGTTGGCGATGCCGACGAGGCTCCGGACGGTGGCCCTCCATTCGTCAAGCTTCTCCATGGCGGGAGGAAAATCAAGGAGCAGCTGTGCGCGCGCTAGGGCTTCCGCTGGCATGGGCGGCGGGGAAAGCTGGGTGGACAGGGATGCACCTCGACTCCTAACCATGTTAGAAGGAGCTGCGTCGCGGTTCCGCACCCGTTCGCCACCTCCGTCAGCACCCCGGTGTGCATGCTGGCCCTCCTCTTCATGTGATGGGCGCACGGGACTCTTCCCAGGGCGGTGCGCAGGATCTCCGGCAGGGTGACGCTGCTCGTCACGCACAACCTGAGAGGAGCGCGCCGTGGGCGCTGGTGTTGGTGTCTTGGAGGTTGCCGTGCCGCAGCCTAGCGGGACGGCGGCACCCCTGAAGGGCGCGTGAACGGCGCCGCTCGCCATGCCAGAACTGCCAGGGTAATGTGGATGTTCACGGGCCGCGCCACGGGTTCTCTCTATGACTGGCCCGCTGCTGGCTCGCACCGGTGCCGGCAACTTGGTCTCAGACAAACCGATCGCCGTGGTCGTCTTCTTCTTAGGAGCCATGGCGATGAAGAACAGCTAGGCCAACTGCTAGACCAGATTCTCGCAATAGCGCTGCCCCCTACCTAGCGCGCCAAAGATGTCGGTGGGAAACAACACCTATGGGATCACTGGAATCCGTTCTGCGGTTGCGGGGTGCGGAATCGCGAGAAGAGCGGGACTAGGGGATGGCAAACAGAGGATTTACCCAGGTTCGGGCCGCAAAGATGCGTAAAACCCTACAATCCTGCTTTGGTGGTTGTATTAGTGTTCTTGAGATCTCGAACTAGCTCTGGGTGCTGTGAGGTTCAAAACAGCCGAATCCCTTCTCCGTATGCCATGGGCCTCCTTTTATAGGCGAAAGGGGGTGGAAATTGCTACAACATTGTGAGGTTATCGCTAGTATTACAGGACAAGATGCATTAAATGCGGAGCTTAGGTGTCTGTCACTTTATTGGAGGACGGGGGTGAGGCCCGTTCCATCCATCGCCACCCCTCCTGGCTTCGACACGCGCCCCGGCCAGCAACGCATGCAACGCCACGTAGGCAGGCAGGCAGCTGAGGTGGCGCGGTGGTCGAGCCTCCACGAAGGTCTGCATGCTTCCACGCAGGTGCATGTGCAGCTGGTTGGGTTGGCGGCTGCGCATGAACAGCAGTAGGAACCTGGCTGGCGCGGGCTTGGCGGTGGCCTTGCCGGGATGCTTGGCGACGGCCTTGCTGGGTGGCCCGGCAAGGGTCTTGCCGCGGTGCACCGGCTTCCCCGGCAAGGATCTTGCAGGTGGATCCTGTGGGTTTCTTCGGTGGGGACGGCCGCCTTCCTATCCCCATTTGATCTTGATTGTTCTATGTCTTCACAAAGATCTGCATGCCACCACGGAGGTGCCTCTCGAACCCTGTCCCGACGCAACTGCTCAGCGTTGGTGGGCTCGAAGGTGGCTCGATCAGTGGGTGTGGACGAGCTGCCCCGGCAAGGATCTTGCCGGGGCTGCTGGGGCTACCCTCGGCAAGGGTCCTTGCCAGGGCAACCTGTATTGCCCGTGGAACCTTTGTGGTCTTGGTCCTTTGTTGTTTTGCTTTGCTTGTCCCTGTGGCCTAGGCTTTTCTCTGGATTCCCTCCCTTGCATTGCTCATGTGCGGCCGTGGCAGGCGGCACTGACTGCCCGTGCACAAGTAAAGGGGGCAAAAGCTAGGCCCCTACTTTTGTACACCGGCAGGAGCCCCCGGGCCTGGGTCACACATAGGCACAGCGCGTTGTTGGGCCAGGCCCAGAACGGTGCGCGGGCAGTTGAGGTGGATTTTACCGCGGCCACTGTTCCGCCCGCTACGCTTCCCGACGACCTGCGTTGAACACGCGACGTGGGGGTCATGCGCGCGCATGACATGGGCATGCCGGCGTCACTTTTCGGTGGACAGTAAAGGGGCGGCTTGCGTGTCTCTTCTAGACCGCAGGGCCGCCTCCCATGGACTCAACATTAGTCATAAAGAACTCATATACTTATTGCAAAAATCTACAAGTTATCAAAACAAAGTACTACGCACATGCTCCTAGGGGGATAGATTCGTTGGAAAAGACCATCGCTCGTCCCCAACCGCCACTCATAAGGAAGACAATCAATAAATAAATCATGCTCCAACTTCATCACATAACGGTTCACCATACATGCATGCTATGGGAATCACAAACTTCAACACAAGTATTCCTCAAATTCACAACTACCCAACTAGCATGACTCTAATATCACCATCTTCATATCTCAAAACAATCATCAAGCATCAAATTGATCATAGTATTCAATGCACTTTCTATGATAGTTTTTATTATACCCAACTTGGATGCCCATCATATTAGGACTAATTTTATAACCATAGCTAATACCATGCTGTTCTAAAAAACTCTCAAAATAATATAAGTGAAGCATGAGAGATCAATAATTTCTACAAAGTAGAATCACCGTCGTGCTCTAAAAAGATATAAGTGAAGCACTAGAGCAAAATTATCTATCTCAAAAGATATAAGTGAAGCACATAAGTATTCTAATAAATTCCAAATCATGTGTGTCTCTCCCAAAAGGTGTGTACAGCAAGGATTATTGTGGTAAACTAAAAAGCAAAGACTCAAATCATACAAGATGCTCCAAGCAAAACACATATCATGTGGTGAATAAAAATATAGCTCCAAGTAAAGTTACCGATAGACGAAGACGAAAGAGGGGATGCCTTCCCGGGCATCCCCAAGCTTAGGCTTTTGGTTGTCCTTGAATTACCTTGGGGTGGCATGGGCATCCCCAAGCTTAGGCTCTTGCCACTCCTTATTCCATAGTCCATCAAATCTTTACCCAAAACTTGAAAAGTTCACAACACAAAACTCAACAGGAAATCTCATAAGCTCTGTTAGTGCAAGAAAGAAACTACCACTTTAAGGTACTGTAATGAACTTATTATTTATTTACATTGTTTTTGAACCTACCGTATTCCAACTTCTCTATGATTCATACCCCCCGATACTAGCCATAGAGTCATCAAAATAAGCAAACAACACACGAAAAACAGAATCTGTCAAAAACAGAATCGTCTGTAGTAATCTGTAACTTTCCAATACTTCTGCAACTCTAAAAATCCTACCAAAATAGAAAGTCCTACGAAATTTGTCTATTAATATACGAAAAAAATAATCAACTGAAAATCACGTTTCCATGATTTATTAAAATTATTCTCGTGCGCATAAAAGTTTCTGTTTTTCAGCAAGATCAAATTACCTATCACCCAAGATGATCCTATAGGTTCTACTTGGCACAAACACTAATTAAAACATAAAACCACATCTAAATAGAAGCTAGATGATTTATTTATCACTAAACATAATCAAAAATCAACGAACAAAAATAAAATTGGGTTGCCTCCCAACAAGCGCTATCGTTTAACGCCCCTATCTGGGCATTAAAGCGAGAATAGATTTAAGCATTGCCATCTTTGGTATTCAATTCATAAGTGGCTCTCATAATAGATTCATAAGGTAATTTGATTTTATTTCTCAAAATTGGAATCTAATATTTCCTTCCTTCATATCAATAATTTCACTAATCGTTCTAAGGAAAGGTCTACCAAGAAAAATAGGACATGAAAGATTGCAATCTATATCAAGAATGTCAGGACCCCGATTCTATGCCGCACCGATCTAGCATGTAACACCTCATATCACTTTGCGGCCTCATGCACGGTATTCCCACGGGTGTCGCCTTACCAGGCCCGGGACCGTCTGCGCCTTTTGGCTCACATATATGATAGTGTCGCTAGCATCCATATGACAAAGAACCCGGGCTGACATGGCTAGTCGTAAACCCGAAGTGGCACTAACTTACAGGGACAGGCATACATGACCCAGCAACAAACGTGTCGGTCATCAGTGAGTGAATCCGGGCTGTGGCAAATGGGCTAACAGGACTCTGGTAGACACCACGTGACATTTCCCCGAAGGGACAGACACAGGAACGAAGAAGGACACATGCCGGCCAGCCTAAGGGTTCCGGAGCAGTAGCAAGCTACCAAGGCTTAGTGGAAGCACTAGGAGACATTTCCCGGTAAGAGAGGCTACCAAGGATAAACAACTAGATAGTCAGATTCCACACATACCAAGCATTTCAATAACATACACATAATATGCTCAATATGTGCAAGTACAACATGGCATCACAACATGACTCTACAACTCAAGTATTTATTCAATAGGCTCCGAGGAGCGAGATATTACAAACATGGGTCTCATGACCCAACATTCAGAGCATACAAGTCGAAGCACAAGCGAAAGCTTAACATGTCTGAGTACAGACATCTACAAATGAAAAGGCTGAGAAGCCTGACTATCTACCAGAACCTACCTAGGGCATAAGATCGTAACTGAGGTAACAAGCTAAACGTCAAAGTCCATGCGGAACTACTAGCGAGACTGAAGTCTCTCTGCAAAAACATAAAGTAGGCAAACGTGAGTACAAATTTACCCAGCAAGACTTACATCAGAACTATCTACATATGTGTCATTATCAACAAAGGGGATGGTGGGGTTTAACTGCAGCTCAGAGGCTATCCTGAACTACGACTGCAAGTAACTGTTTTGAGGTGGCACACACGAGTCCACATATTCACCATATCAATACACCACTATGGATCCGCTCCCGTCTCCCTACGAGAACGCCATCCATAGCACACATGCTTATCTTGCGTATTTTAGAGTATCCACTTTCACTTGCCTATGAACTGTATAGGCAACCCAGAGGTCCTTTAGACATGCAGGGGTGTACTTATTCACACATGCTCTCGCCACTTACCTCCATGTACACGTCATGTATCTCGGCAACCTTCAAGCGGAAGCCTGGCAAGGGTGTCGGCCACGTCCTACCTAAAAACTCAAGTCTCTAGTCCAGGTTTATCGCCTATTCAGGTTCCATCCGCAGGGAGTCCGGTGGAGGTTTCCACATATGGCCCCGAACGATGTGTGCAGGGTTCCCGAGACACCAGACGGGCGCCCGATACCCCGTGCCACGTGCCTACCGCATCACAGCCCACCCCTCAGGTCAACGCTGCCCACGGCCTCCAACATACTACAAACACCAGAAACTACTTGCAACTCCTGGACAGAGGACAAGGGTTATTAAGAAGCCGAGAGGGTTAATTAAGGATCCCAATGAGTGGTAGTAGCTGTTCATGGATCACAAACATAGAACTCAGTTCCTGAGGATGGCTTCAATGAGACAACCCACCATGTACTCCTACATGGCCTCTCACCGCTACCTTTACCAAATCGTGTTCACACACTTAGCTCACACACAGTACGACATGTTCACAACCTTCCAATTCATCCCCGATGAATCAGACTAGACTCAACACTAAGCAGTAGCTGGCATGACAAACAAGCGTGAATGAGTAGGCACATCAGGGCTCAAACAACTCCTACTCATGCTAGTTGGTTTTATCTATTTACTGTGGCAATGACAGGTCATGCAAAGGATAAGGGGTTCAACTACCGCGGCGAGGAGCAATCGGCTCCAATGGCCACGGTGGTTAGAGGATGGAGACGAGCACGGGGAGAGAGGGGAAAAGGGCCGGGGCTCACGGTGAATCCAGCAGAGTCAACGGTGAGGCCAGGGAGGGTCTGGAGCTTGCAAATCCATGCCGGCGAGCTTCAGTGGCCGACGATGAAGAAGATGGATTTGGCGTTGATGCAGAGATTTCCGGGTCGCTTGACTCGTTGAGGACGTAGCAGGCAGACCCCTCGGACACGTCGGCGAGGCGAGGCAGTGGCGGTGGCCGTGGCAGCAGCAAGCGGCGACGAGGCATGTTCGGGGGTGCTGCGGGGAGGGAGCTAGAGGAGAGGGGGAGAGCTCCAGAGTGAGGGGAGAGGCAGAGGGGGTCGAGGTCGTTCCTGTGGTGCGGAGACAGCACGAGGGGGAAGCAGGAGGTGGAAGCAGGAGGTGGAGCTCGGGCGCGCTCGTCGACAGGCCTTTGCCTACTTGCAGAGGTTGAAGACGGTGGGGCTTCTGGTGGGCTAGGACAGTTGGCTGGGCTGCCAAGTGGGCTGCACAGGCAGGTAGGTCCAGGTAAGTTACGGTAAGCTCTCTTTTCCTTTTGTTCCAGTTTTCTATTTTTTATTCTGTTTTGAATTAGTAAAAATACTAATCCATTTTGTAAAATCCTGAAAATAATTTTGGGCAGTGTTTGGATTGTTTCCAACAACCCACAAGTAGTTTCAGAACTATTAGAGCATTTAAAAATATTTATAGGATTTAAATGCTCCAATTCAAATATGATATGAGTTAATTCAAAGATCCAGAATATCATAGAAATATATTCATCATGTTTGGCAGAGGTTTTCACCTTTATCAGAAATCATGAACATTTTCAAAGGGCATTTTGGGTTCTTTGAAAAAGATTTTGGATTGAACCTAGTTGAGTTCCATTTGGTGCTAGGGTTTGAACATCCCCATTTCAGCTTTACATAAAATGTAAACATGATGCAACAGACAAGTGCTAGCCTATTGCATGGTAAAGCTAGGGATGTGACAACTCACCCCCACTAAACATGAATCTCGTCCCGAGATTCAAGACGTGTGGTAAGAAGACAGGGGGGACACAAAGCTAACATAATCTTCACGATCCAAGTATACTTCTCGAAGACGCTGATTCATTGCTTCAAATTGATTTTGACGTCTTTGCTCTCGAAATCTCCATCCAGCACGACAATGAGAGGAAAGGGAAACTCTAAAGAGTCGATCTTCTCGAAGATCGAGCAACTGACGATCAAGTCACAGATTAATAGAAGGTAATATCTCGCAAGTTGAGACACAAAACACACATCAGGGTGATGGAAGAAACAGATGACGAAGGTTCAATTTGGTAGGCAATAATTCCATGCTTACAAAGATGGTGAATGAGTTTTAGAGTATCGAGGAGTTGATTGCCATGATTCCGTAAACGGGCACCTTAGGGAAGGTGACTCGTAGAATTATTCTCTTAAGTGGCAAAAAGAATTACTTTTGATACAAAGATCATTGAAACTCTTCATACCAGCCTAAGGCAATTCACAATCAGTTGTTTGAAAGAGTTTGAAGGAATGGCATACCCATACTAGAGTGGATGATGTGGACTACCTTGTTGAAGACAACGTAATGGATGATTTTTGCTTATCATCAGAAAATGGATGGGACCCATGGTAGGACCACTTTTGAAGATGATCCTGAGCAGCAATTGCTGAGAAGGCAGCCCATGGGAAATTGGCACAAGGTGGTGCAAGCTAGGAACAAAATGCAAATGTCGTGAATGTCCCAACTATTATATCTGCCTGAGATTTGGATCTGGTTGGTAACAGGATGTTTCAGACAACATGTCTGGAAAGAAACTTTGCAACACAAACCGACGAGATGAAGTCGTGAGATTCTCGGGAGATGAACTACGATAGCAAGCTCGAAAACATGAGCTGGTTTTGCTACACACATGTTAACGCACTGTCGCAGACAAGCATGAACACAAGGTAGTCTTACAAGAAAACACTACTGAGTTCTGGTTAGGATCCATCATCAAGGATTTCGAAGTCTTTACGCAAGTCCATGGATTAGATCCCAAGCATAGACTTCTCTTCCTTGAACAAATCAGTTAGTGGCTTGGTGTGCTAGGGAATACATATGGAATGGAGATGATCAGTCTATCAAACCACATAATACTTTGCACATGCTTGACTGACTTGGGATGATTCCAAGGAAGCAACATTGAATTTATCAAATTCACGGCGGCAACTTTCATCAAATGCACATGAATTAGAGGAAGTCACTTCTTCCATCCATGCATATGCTTCATGAGCTAGCATGAAGAAATGCTTTCAAAAGATTCCAATACTAGCTTAATGTTCAACAAGATTATGGAGAAGATAAGGATGTTGTCGATGGGCTCAACAACAATTCATCCTGGTTTCCATATAAATGGAATTCCACAATTATGTGAACATGGTGATAGCATTGGTCAGACCAAAAGATATAATGGAGTATGCTCGAGCAGGAACCACGAGTAAGACAACATTACGAACACCGTTGGTTCTGATTTGATTTGAGAATAGTCCACACTCAAATCAAAGTTTTGATAATATAATAGGTCCAACAACTGATCACAGGGACCAAACGATGAAGATATCATCTTTCTTCAACATACATACAAGATATCCCTTAACACGAACTAAGTCAGACAAGCTTTTATCTTCCAGCTCTCCAAGTTGATCTATAGCTTAACCAACTAGCTCAGGGGTATCCAACACAGATTCTTGGAGAAGGGGTGGTTATAAGAAACCAACTTGATCACGAACTCAACATAGCGGTCAGGTGACAACCTGGTAATGCTTCCGGGAAGATATTCAGAAAATCACGAACCACCGATATGTTACTAAGCTCGAGAACAATCTTTCTTGTCAGGGCAAGATGATATGATCAAATGATCAAGGGATTGAAAAAAATCCTAACTCACCGACCAAAGAGTGCACCGAAAATAGGGACTAGGTAGCACAATCAACCTTAGGGTGACGATTCAATAATCAACACGCTAGAATGAGGTTATTGTCCATTAGCTACCGAGCAACAGAGTTGCTAGGAGTATTGATTTCACACAACACGATTCACTTGTCGGCATTCCGGTTGCAACAACACGGGAACCGAGGAATGAATAATGATGGAGAGAGTAACACTGTATCAAGAGTTCATATGATGGTGTGCAATTCCCATGACATTCTTGATGTAAAGATGGTAATACTTCAGGGTAGAACAGAACAAAATCTGGATTAGCATTTTGATCTACGAAGTACAATTGCTTTGAACCAATTCTAGATATGGATGAGTTACCGGAGTTTGTTTCTCCTAGTCATTCCGGAATAGAATGGCTTGACAGACCACAAGAAAAATCGGCATCGACAACGAATGCACGCATACTCTTGACTATCAAATGATAGACGGGGGTCAGAATACAACTAAAGAGAACAACTCAAGGAACATATAACTTTCTGAGTTGTGGATGCATAGGTTAGTATGTCGAATCAAGTTCAACAGGTTTCTTCCGGATAACCTATGCAGAAAAGTAGAACTGGTAGAGTCGCAATATAGAATGGAGAACCCATCGAGAGCACTCCTGTTGTGATCTTTTGATCCAACGAACATCTGCCGTAAGTGATTCATAGTATTTGGAAGAAGGAAATACCACGGACCTCAAGGACTAATGCAAAGGTTACTAATTTCCTAAAGGAACTAGCAAACACTATCAACATGAGGTAAGTGGGGTGAATCTCGGGTTCAAAACACAGAATAAGAATACCTACTAACTAAATGGCATCACAGGATGCTTTCGAGAATAATGGCTAGAATCATCACACTAGGAACGTAAAACACGGTTCGATTAGTAGGTGGCACACTAAGACAACTAGGGTAATAATAATAACTCCAACATATATTTCAAGGCAATAGAGTACCTCAACTCAACGATTAGTGTGGTTAATCTGGCCCAAAGGGACATCAAAACGGGAGGAAGGGATTTTGCAAATGCTTCAGACTATTTAGAAACCTTGGATGACTCGGATAGCATAACGGTTGTAAATGCTCAAAAGAATTTGAGACATGCTACAAAAATGGTGGCATAACCACTCAAAAGCACAATATCAAGGTTTTGAGATCAACAGTTAACATACGGAGGTAGAAACTGAATTGAGGCTTAAATCCAACAATCTTATGAGTCTACTGATTAGTAACACATGATCCTGATAGAAAGAAGAGAAAGCCTAGTACCTTAACCCCGTAGGAAAGATATGATGACTCAGATCGGAAGGGCATAAGGTATAAGGAGTAAAAAGAGCCTTACGTTCCATCCCACAATCAATTCCCATACATATAACTAAAGCATTTCTAGACTCAACTTCGACCAGTTTAGCTTGGTAATCCTACAGGCAGTCAGGCTCTGATACCAAATATGTCAGGACCCCGATTCTATGCCACACCAATCTAGCATGTAACACCTCATATCACTTTGCAGCCTCACGCACGGTATTCCCACGGGTGTCGCCTTACTAGACCCGGGACCATTTGCGCCTTTTGGCTCACGTATATGATAGTGTCGCTAGCATCCATATGACAAAGAACCAGGGCTGACATGGCTAGTCGTAAACCCGAAGTGGCACTAACTTACAGGGAAAGGCATACATGACCCAGCAACGAATATGTCGGTCATCAGCGAGTGAATCCGGGCTGTAGCAACTGGGCTAATAGGACTCCGGTAGACACCGCGTGACATTTCCCGAAGGGACAAACACATGAACGAAGAAGGACACATGCCGTCCAGCCTATTTGTTTCGGACCAGTAGCAAGCTACCAAGGCTCAGTGGAAGCACTAGGAGACATTTCCCGGTAAGAGAGGCTACCAAGGATAAACAACTAGATAGTCATATTCCACACATACCAAGCATTTCAATAACATACACACAATATGCTCGATATGTGCAAGTACAACATGGCATCACAACATGACTCTACAACTCAAGTATTTATTCAATAGGCTCCGAGGAGCAAGATATTACAAACATGGGTCTCACGACCCAACATTCAGAGCATACAAGTCAAAGCACAAGCGGAAGCTTAACATGTCTGAGTACAGACATCTACAAATGAAAAGGCTGAGAAGCCTGACTATCTACCAGATCCTGCCTAGGGCACAAGATTGTAGCTGAGGTAACAAGCTAAACGTCAAAGTCCACGCGGAACTACTAGCGAGACTGAAGTCTCTCTGCAAAAACATAAAATAGGCAAACGTGAGTACAAATGTACCCAGCAAGACTTACATCAGAACTATCTACACATATATCATTATCAACAAAGGGGATGGTGGGGTTTAACTATAGCGAGCCAGCTTTGACTTGGTGGCTATCCTGAACTACGACTGCAAGTAACTCTTTTGAGGTGGCGCACACGAGTCCACATATTCACCATATCAATAAACCACTATGGATCCGCTCTCGTCTCCCTACGAGAACGCCATCCAAAACACTCACGCTTATCTTGAGTATGTTAGAGTATCCACTTTCACTTGTGTATGAACTGTATGGGCAACCCAGAGGTCCTTTACCGCGGACGGGGCAATTCGAATAGATGATGTTAACCCTGCAGGGGTGTACTTCTTCACACACGCTCTCGCCACTTACCGCCATGTACACGTCATGTATCTCGGCAACCTTCAAGCGGAAGCCTGGAGAGGGTGTCGGCCACGGCCTACCAAAACACTCAAGTCTCTAGTCCAGGTTTATCGCCTATTCAGGTTCCATCCGTAGGGAGTCTGGCCGAGGTTTCCACATACAGCCCCGAACGATGTGTGCAAGGTTCCCGAGACACAAACGGGCGCCCGGTACACCGTGCCACGTGCCTACCGCATCACAGCCCACCACTCCGGTCAGCACTGCCCACAGCCTCCAGCATACTACAAACACCAGAAACTACATGCAACTCCTGGACAGAGGACAAGGGTGATTAAGAAGCCGAGAGGGTCAATTAAGGATCCCAATGAGTGGTAGTAGTTGTTCATGGATCACAAACACAGAACTCAGTTCCTGAGGACGGCTTTAATGAGACAACCCACCATGTACTCCTACATGGCCTTTCACCGCTACCTCTACCAAATCGTGTTCACACACTTAGCTCACACACAGTAGGACATGTTCACAACCTTCCAATTCATCCCCGATGAATCAGAGAAGACTCATCACTAAGCAGTAGCAGGCACGACAAACAAGCATGAATGAGTAGGCACATCAGGGCTCAAACAACTCCTACTCATGCTAGTGGTTTCATCTATTTACTTTGGCAATGATAGGTCATGCAGAGGATAAGGGGTTCAACTACCGCAACATGTAATGGTTGAATTGTTGTTGTCCTAATGCAGTAGATGAGAGCAGAGCGAGAGAGTGGGTTTGTATCGGAATGAACAAGGGGGTTTGCTTGCCTGATGGGGTGGTAGTAGGATACTGCCCTTCAGTCGGATATTTGTAGGTATCCTCGGAGGCAGAAACTACCACGAAAGACACATCGGAACACAATCATCACATGGCAATATGCAACAATATGATGCATGCTATGACATGGCAATATGGGTGTGTTTTGGCTAATGAATTCTAAAACAGGTTGGTTTGAGTCCATTTGAATCAAAGATTCAAATGAAAGCCCATGATATGAAGTCATATTAATGCATTAGCTTGTTTCACTTAAACAGCAAGGTTAAATTGTTCTGACATGCATGAAACAAATACAGATGGAAAGATTGGATTTTTCTGATCATTTTTATATATAACTTATTTCATTCTGAGTTACGGTTGATTTTATATGATTTTTAGAAGTTTATAACATTTTCTGAAATAAATAAACCATTTAAGATTTCTTTAAATTCCAAAAGAATTACTGTGTCAGCATGACGTCACTATGATGTCAGTGGTCAACAGGGCCGGTCCAGGTCAAACCTGACCCGTGGGGCCCTCGTGTCAGTGTCAACATTAAGTAGCAGGGTTAATTAGCATTAATTTAATCTTATCTAAACTGTAAGTCGGTTCTGGGGCTACTAGTCAGTGAGTCAATGGGTTAATTAAGTTTAGTTATAAACTTAACCCAAAGTTAGTAGGCCTGGGGCCCACATGTTAATGACCTGGGGGGTTAGACCCTGGTCAACTCGGGTCAAACCTGTTGGTGACTCGACGCCGGCGAGGCCAGACACGGCGGCGAGGCTTGGAAATCTCCCTATGGTGACCAAAGCAACGGCAGGGCCCATCTATGAGTAGTTGGGGCTTGCGTGCGTCGAGTGGTTCTCTCAGCTTCACCGGAGATGGCCCAGAACGACGGCGGTGATGGCAAGTGCGGCGGCCGACATTCGGGCGTCGAACGAATCGATGGTGCAGGGCATGACAGGAGCCGCGGGTGGGCGCGTTGTACTCGTGGGGGTGCAGTGAGCTCAGTAGTAAGCTCGGATGCGTGCTTGCACGGCCGTAGCCGCGGTAGCGACATGGCCGGTGGCGAGGAGCAATCGGCTCCGATGGCCATGGTGGTTAGAGGACGGGGGCGAGCGCGGGGAGAGAGGGGAAAAGGGAAGGGGATCACGATGAATCCTGCAGAGTCAACGGCGAGGCCGGGGAGGGCCTGGAGCTCGCGAATCCACGCTGGTGAGCTTCAGTCGCCGATGATGAAGAAGATGGAGATGGCGTCGATGCAAGATTTCCGGGTCGCTTGACTCGTTGAGGACGTAGCAGGCAGACCCCTCGGACACATCAGTGAGGCGACGTAGTGGCGATGGCCGCGGCAGCAGCAAGCGGCGATGAAGTGTTCGGTGGTGCTGCGGGGAGGGACCTAGAGGAGAGGGGGAGAGCTCTAGAGTAAGGGGAGAGGCAGATGGGGTCGAGGCCGTTCCTGTTGCGCGGAGACAGCGCGAGGGGGAAGCAGGAGGTGGAGCTCGGGCACGCGTGCGTCGACACGCCTCTTCCTACTGGTAGAGGTTGAAGACGGTGGGGCTTCTGGTGGGCTAGGCCAGTTGGCTGGGCTGCCAAGTGGGCTGCACAGGCAGGTAGGTCCAGGTAAGTTACGATAAGCTCTCTTTTCAGAATTATTAGAGCATTTAAAAATATTCATAGTATTTAAATGCTCCAATTCAAATACGATATGAGTTAATTCAAAGATCCAGAATGTCATAGAAATATATTCATCATTTTTGGCAGAGGTTTTCACCTTTATCAGAAATCATGAACATTTTCAAAGGGCATTTTCGGTTCTTTGAACAAGATTTTGGATTGAACCTAGTTGAGTTCCATTTGGTGCTAGGGTTTGAACATCCCCATTTCAGCTTTACATAAAATGTAAACATGATGCAACAGACAAGTGTTAGCCTAGTGCAAGGTAAAGCTAGGGATGTTACAAAGAATGATAAAATCTATGGGACATAATTCCTATTTGCAACAATAAGAACATCATTAATCCTTCTCATAGGTTTCTTAATGGTGGAATCCGCAAGGTGCAAGTTTGAAAAGCAATCATCAAAATCACAGAAACCTAACACATCACAGAGTTTTTGGAATCTTGGAAACACTAGCACCCAAATCACACAAAGCATAACATTCCTTTTATTTAATATTAATTTTAATAGTAGGTTCCCACTCATCATAAAGTTTTCTAGGGATAGAAACTTCTAATTCAAGTTTTTCTTCATAAGATTGCATCAAAGCATCAACGATATGTTTAGTAAAAGCTTTATTTTGACTATAAGCATGAGGAGAATTTAGCACGGATTGCAACAAGGAAATACAATCTATTAAAGAACAATTATCATAATTAAATTCCTTGAAATCCAAGATAGTGGGTTCATTGCTATGGAAAGTTTTGACCTCTCCAATCCCACTTTTACCAAATTTAGCATCAAGATCTATAAACTCCGAATCATTGGGGTGCCTTTTAACTAAAGTTGACTCATCTCCAGTCCCATCATTATCAAGATTCATATTGCAAAACAAAGATTTAATAGGAGACACATCAATCACTTTTAGATCTTCATGATTATTATCATGGAAACTAGAAGAACACGCTTTTACAAAGCAAGCTTTCTTAGCACGCATTCTAGCGGTTCTTTCTTTGCACTCATCAATGGAAATTCTCATGGCTTTGAGAGACTCATTGATATCATGCTTAGTTGGAATAGATCTAAGTTTCAAAGAATCAACATCAAGAGAAATTCTATCCACGTTCCTAGCCAACTCATCAATCTTAAGCAATTTTTCTTCAAGCAAAGCATTGAAATTCTTTTGAGAGATCATATCTTCTTTAACACTAATCTCGAAATCAGAGGGCATCTTATTAAAATTTTCATAAGAGTTGTTGTAGGAATTACCATAATTATTAGAGGAGCTACTAGGAAACGGCCTAGGATTAAAGTTTCCTCTATACGCGTTACTAAAATTGTTCCTACCAACAAAATTAAAATCCATAGATTCATTATTATTCTCAATCAAAGTAGACAAAGGCATATCATTAGGATCAATAGGAGCACTCTTACTAGCAAACAATTTCATAAGTTCATCTATCTTTCCACTCAAAACATTAATCTCTTCTATCGCATGAACTTTTTTTACTAGTAGATCTTTCGGTGTGCCATTGAGAATAATTAACCATAATATTATCTAGGAGTTTAGTAGCTTCTCCTAAAGTGATTTCCATAAAAGTGCCTCCTGTGGTCGAATCTAAAAGATTTCTAGAAGAAAAATTCAATCCGGCATAAATTTTTTGTATGATCATCCATAAATTTAATCCATGTGTCGGGCAATTGCGAATCATTAATTTAATCCTCTCCCAAGATTGTGCAACATTCTCATGATCAAGTTTCTTAAAATTTATAATATCGTTTCTAAGAGAGATGATCTTAGCGGGAGGAAAATACTTAGAGATAAAAGCATATTTGCACGATCTCTAAGTGAAAACGGAAATAACTTCAATTTAACAATATCATTATCCATGTGTTTCTTCTTTTGCATATCACACAAATCAACCAAGTTGTTTAGATGAGTAGCCGCATCTTTACTAGGAAGGCTAGAGAATTGATCTTTCATAACAATATTCAGCAAAGCAGCATTAATTTCACAAGATTCAGCATCGGTAAGAGAAGCAATCGAAGTGCTAAGGAAATCATTATTGTTGGTATTGAAAAAGTCACACAATTTAGTATTATCTTGAGCCATCGTGACAAGCAATCCAACACACAAGCACACAAGAGGCAAGCGAAAAAGAGGCGAACGGAAAAGAGAGGGCGAATAAAATGGCAAGGGTGAAGTGGGGGAGAGGAAAACGAGAGGCAAATGGCAAATAATGTAATGCGAGAGATAGAGTTTGTGATGGGTACTTGGTATGTCTTGACTAGTGTGAAGACCTCCCCGGCAACGGCGCCATAAATCCTTCTTGCTACCTCTTGAGAACTGCGTTGGTTTTCCCTTGAATAGGAAAGGGTGATGCAGCAAAGTAGCGTGAGTATTTCCCTCAGTTTTGAGAACCAAGGTATCAATCCAGTAGGAGGCTTCATGCAAGTCCCTCGTACCTACACAAACCAACCAGAACCATGCAACCAACGCGATAAAGGGGTTGTCAGTCGCTTCACGTCCACTTGCGAAAGTGAGATCTGATAGAGATAATAAGATAAGATAAATATTTTTGGTATTATTATGATATAGTTTGAAAAGTAAAGATGCAAAATAAAGTAGATCAGAAACTTATATGATGGAAGATAGACCCGGGGGCCATAGGTTTCACTAGTGGCTTCTCTCAAGATAGCATAAGTATTACGGTGGATAAACAAATTACTATCGAGCAATTGATAGAAAAGTGCATAGTTATGAGAATATCTAGGCATGATCATGTATATAGGCATCACGTCCGTGACAAGTAGATCGAAACGATTCTGCATCTACTACTATTACTCCACGCATCGACCGCTATCCATCATGCATCTAGAGTGTTAAGTTCATAAGAACAGAGTAACGCATTAGGCAAGATGACATGATGTAGAGGGCTAAACTCAAGCAATATGATATAAACCCCATCTTTTTATCCTCGATGGCAACAATACTTGCCTTGCTGCCCCTGCTATCACTGGGAAAGGACACCGCAAGATTGAACCCAAAGCTAAGCACTTCTCCCATTGCAAGAAAGATCAATCTAGTAGGCCAAACCAAACTGATAATTCGAAGAGACTTGCAAAGATAACCAATCATACATAAAAGAATTCAGAGAAGATTCAAATATTTCTCATAGATAAACTTGATCATAAACCCACAATTCATTGGATCTCGACAAACACACTGCAAAAAGAGTTACATCAAATAGATCTCCAAGAAGATCGAGGAGAACATTGTATTGATATTCAAAGAGAGAGAAGAAGCCATCTAGCTAATAACTATGGACCTGAAGGTCTGTGGTAAACTACTCACAACTCATCGGAGAGGCTATGGTGTTGATGTAGAAGCCCTCTGTGGTCGATTCCCCCTCCGGCGGACCGCCGGAAAAGGCTCCAAGATGGGATCTCACAGGTACAGAAGGTTGCGGCAGTTGAAATAGGGTTTCGTGGTGCTCCTGGATGTTTTCGGGGTACGTAGATATATATAGGTGAAGGAGGTCAGTTAGGGGAGCCACGATGGGCCCACGAGGGTGGCGAAGAGCCCACGCCCTTAGGGTGCACCCTCCTGCCTCGTGGCTGCCTTGGCTGCTTCTTGATGTCCACTCCAAGTCTCCTGGATTGCGTTTGTTCCAAAAGGATCTATCCCAAAGGTTTCATTCCGTTCGGACTCCGTTTGATATTCCTTTTCTGTGAAACACTGAAATAGGCAAAAAAACAACAATTTGGGTTGGGCCTCCGGTTAGTTGGTTAGTCCCAAAAATGATATAGAAGTGTATAGTAAAGCCCATAAAATTCCAAAACGGGTAACATAATAGCATGGAACAATAAAAAATTATAGATACGTTGGAGACATATCAACCGACGCCAAAAATTCCTATAAATACAGAAACCTCCAGAACATAACCTAGATTGTGAGTTCCACCACCGCAAGCCTCTGTAGCCACCAAAAACCAATGGGGACGCTGTTCCGGCACCCTGCTGGAGGGGGGGTCCCTCACCAGTCGCCATCTTCATCATCCCGACGCTTTCTATGACGAGGAGGGAGTAGTTCGCCCTCGGGGCTGAGGGTATGTACCAGTAGCTATGTGTTTGTTCTCCCTCTCTCTCTTGTGTTCTTGATTTGGCAGGATCTTGATGTATCGCGAGCTTTGCTATTATAGTTGGATCTTATGATGTTTCTCCCCCTCTACTCTCTTGTAATGGATTGAGTTTTCCCTTTGAAGTTATTTTATCGGATTGAGTCTTTAAGGATTTGAGAACACTTGATGTATGTGTTGCTGGATACCCGTGGTGACAATGGGGTATTCTATTGATCCACTTGATGTATGTTTTGGTGATCAACTTGTGGGTTCCATGACCTTGGGAATCTATGCATAGGGGTTGGCACACGTTTTCGTCTTGACTCTCCGGTAGAAACTTTGGGGCACTCTTTGAAGTTCTTTGTGTTGGTTGAATAGATGAATCTGAGATTGTGTGATGCATATCGTATAATCATACCCATGGATACTTGCGATGACATTGGATTATCTAGGTGACATTATGGTTTTGGTTGATATGTGTCTTAAGGTGTTATTCTAGTAAGAACTCTAGGATATATCAAACAGAAAGAATAGCTTCGTGTTATTTTACTACGGACTCTTGAATAGATCGATCAGAAAGGATAACTTTGAGGTGGTTTGGTACCCTACAATAATCTCTTCATTTGTTCTCTGCTATTAGTGACTTCGGAGTGACTCTTTGTTGCATGTTGAGGGATTGTTATATGATCCAATTATGTTATTATTGTTGAGAGAACTTGCACTAGTGAAAGTATGAACCTTAGGCCTTGTTTGCTAGCATTGCAATACCATTTGCGCCCACTTTTACCACTTGCTACCTTGCTGTTTTTATGTTTTCAGATTACAAAAAACCTATATCTACCATCCATATTGCACTTGTATCACCATCTCTTCGCCGAACTAGTGCACCTATACAATTTTCCATTGTATTGGGTGTGTTGGGGACACAAAAGACTCTTTGTTATTTGGTTGCAGGGTTGTTTGAGACCGACCATCTTCATCCTACACCTCCCACAGATTGATAAACCGTAGGTCATCCACTTGAGGGAAAGTTGCTACTGTCCTACAAACCTCTATACTTGGAGGCCCAACAACGTCTACAAGAAGAAGGTTGTGTAGTAGACATCACTTGTCCAACATCAACTTTTTAGCATGGCATATTTTAATGAGTGCTCACAATCGTAAAATATGTCCAAGATAGTATATTTATATGTGAAAACCTCTCTTTCTTTATTACTTCCTATTAATTGCAACAATGACCAAAACTATGCTTGTCAACTCTCAACAACTTTTATTCATCATACTCTTTATATGTGAAGTCATTACTCTCCATAAGATCAATATGATCAATTTATTTCTTTTTATTCTTTATATTTCTTTTATTCCCTCAAGATCATAACAAGATAGCTAAGCCCTCAACTCAAAACTAATCTTTATTATATATAGCTCACGGATTCGATTACATAGATAGGGATCAACACAAAACTCAAAGCTAGATCATACTAAACTTTATTCTACTAGATCAAGATATAACCAAAAGGATCGAACTAAGAACAATGGTAAAGATAGAAGTGTGATGGTGATACAGTACAAGGGCACCTCCCCCAAGCTTGGTAGTTGCCAAGGGGATTGCCCATACCCATGGATTTATGTCTCTTTCTTCGGGGCTGGTGATGATGGAGTTGTTGATGATGTAGGCTTGTCGTCCATCTTCCAAGGCATATGCTTACCATCATAGAAGGATGATCGAGTCTCCGAGATCCTCAAATCTACAGCCAAACTCATCCTCTTGATATATTCATACTCACAGTTTTGGTTTTGCAGGTCATAGATCTGGGCTTGGAGGTGCTCGATTTTCTCGTGAAGCTTGAAGATGGTCTCCCCAATGTTCTTGGCATCCAGCTTCTGGTTGTTGGTGAACTCTGCGATCATCATGTGGTTGGCGTTGAGTCCGCGTTCCACCATACCTTGGCAGTTGAAAACCTGTTGCTCCATTGCTTCGAGTCTTGTCTCCATGCTTCCGGTCCTCCTTTGTCCCTCAACATCGCGGACGTGCAGCACCCCCTCACGCATCTCAATGGTTTGATGGTGTGGGAGCACCTCCGCGAGGTAGGGGTTGATGACCTTCTCGAAAAACTTGTCCTTGGGGGCGCTTGAAGACGTCATGGTGATCTAGATCTGTCAGGAAAATAGCTCGAAACAAAAGCAGAGGATTTTGTCATGGTACGGTGGTCAAAACCTTCGGGAGATTATATAACGAATTTTTACCGACCAACAGAAGTATAGTGCAAGAAAATGGAGTCCGGAGGGCACACGAGGTGCCCATGAGGCAGGGGGCGTGCCCAGGGGGGTAGGGCGCATCCTCCACCCTCATGGATTCCTCGTGTCCCTTTCGGACTACTTCTTATTTTCCTTTTTTTCAAATATTCCAAAATGGAGAAAAATTGCTTTTAGAACTATTTTGGAGTCGGTTTACTTACCGTACCACATACCTATTCCTTTTCGGAGTCTGAAATGTTCTGGAAAGTGTCCCTTATGTACTCCTCCGGGGATACGGTGTCAATAACATTGGTTTCAACATTTATGGGATTACCCGAGATATAATGTTTGATTCTTTGACTGTTCACCACTTTGGATTTGTGCCTTCAGCATTGTTGTTTTTTATGGCACCAGAACGATAGACCTCCTCGATGACGTAAGGACATTCCCATTTAGAGAGAAATTTTCCTGCAAAAAAAACTTAAACGAGAGTTGTATAGCAAAACATAATCACCTACATTAAACTCACACTTTTGTATCCTTTTGTCATGCCATCTTTTAACTTTTTCTTTAATTAGTTTGGCATTCTCATAGGCCTGGGTTCTCAATTCATCGAGTGAGCTAATGTCAAATAGTCTCTTCTCACCGGCAAGTTTGAAATCATAATTGAGCTCTTTAATAACCCAATATGCCTTGTGTTCTAGTTCGAGAGGTAAGTGACATGTTTTTCCAAAAACCATTTTATACGGAGACATACCCATAGGATTTTTATTTGCAGTTCTATAGGCCCATAATGCATCGTTTCTTGGACTAATTCTTTCTGGATCTATTAACAGTCTTTTGCAAAATTAATTTAATCTCTCTATTATTCAATTCGACCTAACCACTAGACTATGGATGGTATGGAGATGCAATTCTATGAATAACATCATACTTAGCAGGCATTTTATGAAAAGCACCATGAATAAAATGTGAACCGCCGCCAGTCATTAAGTATCTAGGGACTCCAAACCTCAGAAAATAACTTCTTTATGCATCTTAATAGAAGTGTTATGATCAGCACTACTAGTTGGGATAGCTTCTACCCACTTAGTAACATAATCAATAACAACTAAAATATGTGTATACCCATTAGAGGAAGGAAAAGGTCCCATATAATCAAAGCCCCAAACATCAAATGGTTCAATAACAAGTGAATAGTTCATAGGCATTTCTTGACGTCTTCTAATATTACCAATTCTTTTACATTCATCGCAAGACAAGACAAACTTATGGGCATCTTGGAAGAGAGTAGGCCAATAAAAACCGGATTGCAATACCTTATGTGCAGTTCTATCTCCCGCATGATGTCCTCCATATGCCTCGGAGTGACACTTGCGTAGGATCTGTTCCTGTTCATGCTCAGGTACACAATGTCTAATAACACCATCTACTCCTTCTTTATAAAGGTTTGGGTCATCCCAGAAGTAATGTCTTAAATCATAGAAAAACTTTTTCTTTTACTGGTATGTGAAACTAGGTGGTATAAATTTAGCAACAATGTACTTAGCATAATCAGCATACCATGGAGTAGTACGAGAAGCATTTACGATAGCTAATTATTTATCAGGAAAACTATCATCAATAGGTAGTGGGTCATCAAGAACATTTTCTAACCTAGACAAGTTATCTGCAACGGGGTTCTTAGCTCCCTTTCTATCAATAATGTGCAGATCAAATTCTTGTAGCAAGAGAACCCATCTAATAAGTCTAGGTTTAGCATCTTTCTTTTCCATAAGGTATTTAATATCAGCATGATTAGTGTGAACAGTTACTTTGGAATCAACAATATAAGGTCTGAACTTATCACAAGCAAATACAACTGCTAAAAATTATTTTTCAGTGGTAGCATAATTTCTCTGGGCACTGTCTAAAGCTTTACTTGCATATTGGATAACATTTAATTTCCTATCAACTATTTGTCATAGAACATCACCTACAGCATAATCACTAGCATCACACATAATTTCAAAGGGTAAATTCCAATCAGGTGGCTGAACAATAGGTGCAGAAATCAAGGCTTTCTTAAGTATTTCAAATGCTTCTACACAATCATCATCAAAGACAAAAGGAACATCTTTTTCTAAGAGATTAGTCAGAGGCCTAGAAATTTTTGAGAAGTCTTTAATGAACCTCCTATAAAAATCGGCATGACCAAGGAAACTTCTTATACCTTTAATGTCCTTAGGACACAACATCTTTTCAGTAGCATCAACTTTAGCTTTGTCAACTTCAATACCTCTTTCAGAAATTTTATGCCCCGGGATAATACCTTCATTAACCACAAAGTGGCACTTCTCCCAATTCAAGATAAGATTAGTTTCTTCCCATCTCTGCAAGACTCGATCAAGGTTACTTAAGCAATCATCAAAAGAAGTTCCATACACGGATAAATCATCGATGAAAACCTCAACAATCTTTTCACAAAAGTCAGAGAATATAGCAGTCGTACATCTTTGATAGGTAGCAGGTGCATTACATAAACCAAAAGGCATATGTCTATAAGCAAAGGTACCGAAAGGGCAAGTAAAAGTGGTCGTATCCTGATCCTCTTTTGACACAGGTATTTGAGAGAAACCAGAATAACCATTAGAAAGAAAAAATGTGTATGTTTAGATAATCTTTCTAGCATTTGATCAATAAAGGTAGAGGGTAATGATCTTTTCTAGTAGCTTTATTTAATTTGCGGAAATCAATTACCATTCTATAACCTGTAACAATTCTTTGCGGGATCAATTCATCTTTATCATTAGGGACAACGGTAAAACCTCCCTTCTTACGAACACAATGGACGGGACTTACCCACTAACTATCAGCAACATTATAAATTATACCTGCCTCCAGAAGCTTTAGTATTTCATTTCTTACCACTTCTTTCATCTTAGGATTTAACCGCACTGGTTTAACATCTTTCTCCAGCTTTATTTTGTGTTGGCATAGAGAGGGACTAATGCCCTTAAGATCATCAAGAGTATGTCCAATAGCAGCACGGTGCTTCTTCAGTGTTTTCAATAATTTCTCTTCTTCATGCTCTAAAAGGTTAGCACTAATAATAACAGGATATATCTTCTTTTCATCAAGATAAGCATATTTAAGAGTATCAGGCAAAGCTGAAAGCTCAAACACGGGATCACCCTTGGGTGGAGGAGGATCCCCTAGGATTTCAATAGGCAAGTTGTGTTTCCAAATAGGTCCCTGTTTAAAGAATACTTCATCTATTTCCCTTCGTTCATTCATAAACATATCATTTTCATGGTCTAGCAAATATTGTTCTAAAGGATCATTAGGAGGCACGACAATAGATGCAAGACCAATTATTTCATCTTTACTAGGCAATTCTTTATCATGGGGTTGTCTTCGAAATTTAGCAAAATTAAAATCATGAGACATATCCCCTAAACCAACAGTAACAATATCCTTTTTGCAGTCTATCTTAGCATTAACAGTATTCAAGAAGGGTCTACCAAATATAATGGGACAAAAGCCATCTTGTGGGGAACCAAGAATAAGAAAATCAGTAGGATATTTAATTTTCCCACACAAGACTTCAACATCTCTAAGAATCCCAACTGGTGAAATAGTATCTCTATTAGCAAGCTTAATAGTGACATCAATACCTTCTATTTCAGCGGGTGCGATATCATGCATAATTTGTTTGTATAAGGAATGAGGTATTGTGCTCGCACTAGCACCCATATCACATAAGCCATGATAGCAATGATCTCCTATTTTAACAGAAACAACATGCATGCCGACAACTGGTCTATGTTTCTTTTTAGTATCGGGTCTAGCAATTCTAGCAACTTCATCACAGAAGTAAATAACACGCCCATCAATATTATTGACCAAGAGATCTTTAACCATAGCAATACTAGGTTCAACTTTAATTTGCTCAGGGGGTGTAGGTGTTCTAGCATTACTCTTATGAACCATAGTTGAAGCTTTAGCATGATCCTTTATTCTAAAGGGAAAGGTGATTCCTCGATATAAGCGGCAGGAACAATAGGATCAACA
Organism: Triticum timopheevii; assembly: GCA_963921465.1. Lineage (NCBI taxonomy): Eukaryota > Viridiplantae > Streptophyta > Magnoliopsida > Poales > Poaceae > Triticum > Triticum timopheevii. Next base: position 379,298,437 of record OY997272.1, on the reverse strand, counting down.
TTATAAGTAATAGTATTTTATCAACTTTAATAGGTTCTACTACTTTTACTTCAATGGGAGGATGATATTTAAACCACTTCTCCTTAGGGAGATCAACATGAGTGGCAAATGATTCAAAGAAAGAAGCTACTATCTCAGAGTCAAGTCCATATTTAGTGCTAAATTCACGAAAAGCATCATATCCATAAAACATTTAACACAATGAAACTTAGGTGTTATACCTGACTCCTTACCTTCGTCGATTTCCCAATCTTCAGAGTTGCATTTAATTCTTTCCAATAAATCCCATCTAAATTCAATAGTCTTCATCATAAAAGAACCAGTACAAGAAGTATCGAGCATGGAGCGATTGTTGAGAGAAAGCCGAGCATAAATTTTTTGAACAATTATTTCTCTTGACAGCTCATGATTGGGCATGAATATAACATTGACTTAAGCGTCCCCCAACCTTGAGTGATACTTTCTCCTTCGCGAGGCCAAAAATTATATATATAATTACGATCACGATGAACCAGATGCATAGGATAAAACTTCTGATGAAATTCCAATTTCAATCGGTTGTAGTTCCATTATCCAATATCATTACATAGCCTAAACCATGTCAATGCCTTTCCCTTAAAAGATAAAGGGAAGATCTTCTTCTTGATAACATCCTCGGGCATACCTACAAGCTTAAATAATCCACAAACTTCATCCACATAGATTAGGTGCATATCGGGATGTACTGTTCCATCTCCTGTAAAAGGATTAACTAGCAGTTTCTCTATCATACCCAAAGGAATTTCAAAGTAAACATTTTCAGTAGGTTCAGTAGGTTAAGGAGCAACTCTTTGCTCTACTAGTCGGGGTGACGATACCCCGAACAAGCCCCTCAAAGGATTATTTTCCATAGTAACAAGTGACAGTAACTTTCAGCACACTATAAATTTTTCCTTACCAAATTCCACCTACCAAAGGCGCTTCACTCCCGGGCAACGGTGCCAAAAAAGAGTCTTGATGACCCAAAAGTATAGGGGATCTATCGCAGCCCTTTCGATAAGTAAGAGTGTCGAACCCAATGAGGAGCAGAAGGAAATGACATGCGGTTTTCAGTAAGGTATTCCCTGCAAGCACTGCAATTATCGGTAACAGACCGTTTTGTGATAAGATAGTTCGTAATGGGTAACAAGTAACAAAAGTAACAAGGTTCAGCAAGGTGGCCAAAACCTTTTTGTAGCAAACGGCAAGCCTGGACAAACTCTTATATAAAGCAAAGCGCTCCCAAGGACACATGGGAATTATCGTCAAGCTAGTTTTCATCATGCTCATATGATTCACGTTCGTTACTTTCATAATTTGATATGAGGGTGGACCGGTGCTTGGGTACTGACCTTCCTTGGACAAGCATCCCACTTATGATTTACCCCTCTCGCAAGCATCCGCAACTACGAAAGAAGAATTAAGGTAAACCTAACCATAGCATGGAACATATGGATCCAAATCAGCCCCTGACGAAGCAACGCATAAACTAGGGTTTAAGCTTCTGTCACTCTAGCAACCTATCATCTACTTATTACTTCCCAATGCCTTCCCCTAGGCCCAAATAATGGTGAAGTGTCATGTAGTCGACGTTCACATAACACCACTAGAGGAAAGACAACATACATCTCATCAAAATATCGAACGAATACCAAATTCACATGACTACTTATAACAAGACTTCTCCCATGTCCTCAGGAACAAACGTAACTACTCACAAATCATATTCATGTTCATAATCAGAGGGGTATTAATATGCATAAAGGATATGAACATATGATCCTTCCACCGAATAAACCAACTAGCATCAACTACAAGGAGTAATCAACACTACTAGCAACCCACATGTACCAATCTGAGGTTTTGAGACAAAGATCGGATACAAGAGATGAACTAGGGTTTGATAGGAGATGGTGCTGGTGAAGATGTTGATGGATATTGACCCCCTCTCGATGAGAGGATTGATGGTGATGATGACGGTGATGATTTCCCCCTCCCGAAGGGATGTTTCCCCGACAGAACAGCTTCGCCGGAGCCCTAGATTGGTTCCGCCAAGGTTCCGCCTCGAGACGGTGGCGCTTCGTCCCGAAAGCTTCCTTATGATTTTTTCTAGGGTAAAAAGACACCATATACCAGAAGATGGGCATCGGGGGGCTGCCAGTTGGCCCACGAGGCAGGGGGCGCGCCCTCCAGCCTCGTGGATGGTGGGTGGCCCCCCTCTGGTGCTTTCTTCGCCCAATATTTTTAATATAGTTCAAACTGACTTTCATGGAGTTTCAGGACTTTTGGAGTTGTGCAAAATAGGTCTCTAGTATTTGCTCCTATTCCAGCCCAGAATTCTAACTGCCGGCATTCTCCCTCTTCATGTAAACCTTGCAAAATAAGAGAGAAAAGGTATAAGTATTATGACATAATGTGTATTAATATCCCCTAATGCAATAAAGATCGATATAAAAGCATGATGCAAAATGGACGTAACAGAGGCCGCCCGCAGAGAAGGAGCGCCAGTGAGGGGAGGTCGACCCCAGGCCAGCAGCTCGGAGGTGACTCGATGCGGAAGCAAAATCGGCGAGGCGCGGGCGACTCATGGTGGAGAGGAACCGGGGCGGTTGACTCCGAGTCCACACCCATGACCCCATCCTCTTCGGGTCGTGGTTGCATTGATGATTTATTGTAGGGCTTTTTAGGGCATGAGCAATGGTAGCAGCACCAGGTGATGCCCCAGTGCACTCCATCTCAGCGAGAGAAGATGAGACCACCATTGTGACATTGATTACTCAATGCTAGCCACCCTTCTAATGGGACCCATCCTCTGTAATATACTCAAACAAGGGGCGCGAGCAAAGGTCATCCTGGTAACTTTCTCTTGCTTTTCCCTCTTTCTCTCGCTTTTGTCATCCAAGAGATGGGTTCTTCTGTAGGAGACCGCTTTGGTCTGCAAGCATCAGGTTCATATGAGCTGGACTGTAGAATCGGACGTGGATAGCTGGAGCATCTGTCTAGAGTGGAGTTATGGCCATGCCCTAAGTTGTCCTCATCCACACATGCTGACAAGGATCCTAAGATCAAATTGATCCCGTTTCTTCTAGGCGCTAGAGTCCATGATTTTAATGACCAGTGGGACTGAGTAGCATAGAATCAATAAGGTTGCTACCTTTACAACCTCTACTTTTTATCTACCTCAGGACTTGGGACGTACGTGGACGCCATAGACATAGTGATTGGAGAGCTGCCAAAAGCAATCAGATTCGACCATTGAATCTACAGCGAACATCTGTGACGGCTTCATGTTGGAAACTAAAATTTGACAGATCGCATAGACGGCGGCGATTGACAGACAACAACCCTAATTTCTTTTTCCTTTCAAACCCAAAATCTTGTACTGCTAGCTCCAAAATTAATCAAGAATATAATCAAAACGATGGTTTCACCGGCTATGCTCAATGGTTATCTCATGCCGGGTTACCATGTGCGGTTGTTTCATGCCGGCCCATTTTTCCTCTGGCACATCGCGAGCTCCTCGATCCCTGAAGAAATCCCTCCAAAAACTCAACACCACCATGCGCAGGCCCCATGGTGGGCGCCAACTGTCGTGGATTTTTCACGGTAGATGCCCTTACTGTGGGGACTTAGTCGTGAGGCCAATGCTGTAACGCCCCGGATCCGATGCGCCAGGTGTCCGCCAGTTATTCGCCGTCTTTGCCGTGTCATTTGCTTGCGTGTTGCACTTTGCCATGTCATCATATGCATTTCATATCATGTCATCATGTGCATTTCATTTTGCATTCGTGTTCGTCTCATGCATCCGAGGAATTTCCCCGTTGTCCGTTTTGTAATCCGGCACTCCGATGTCATCCGGCGTCCCCTTCTTCTCTCTTGTTGTGAGTGGGTGTTAAACTTTCTCGGAATTGCCCGAGGTTTGCCAAGCGGCGTTGGTATAGCACCGGTAGACCGCCTGTCAAGTTTCGTGCCATTTGGAGGTCGTTTGATACTCCAACGGTTAACCAAGTAACCGTAAAGCCCTCTTTGAGTTGCAGCCCAACACCCCTTCCAAAGTGGCCCAAAACGCAGCAAACTCCCCTCCACGCTCTCGGTCGTTCGATCACGATCGCGTGGCCGAAAACCTCTCCTCATTTGGACTCTCCTAGCTCCCTCTAGCTATAAATATGTGTCCCTCCCGAAAAATCCCGGTGCAAACCCTAGCCCCCATCTTCCTCCGTGCGCCGGACATGTCCGCCCGGCGCCGGACGCGTCCGCCGCCACCGCCCGACGAATCCAGTGCCGCCACGTGGCGCTTCCGCCGCCAGCCGCCGCCGCCGGCCCGCGGGGCCCGGGGCAGGCCCGCCCGGGCCCGCGCGCCCCGCCCTCGCGCGCTCCGTCGCCCGCTCTCCCACCGCCTGCCGCCGGCACCGCGCCGCCGCGGGCGCCAGGCCTGGCCGCACCTCCCAGCGCCTCCCCGCCGCCCGTGCACCGCGTTGCGCCGCCGCGGTCCCGCGCCTGCCGGCGCCGTCATCCGCTGCGGCCCCCGCGGCGCGCCGCCCGTCCCCAACCGCGGCCGCGGCGCCCGGCCGCGAGCGCCCCGCCGCCGACGTCCTCCGGTAGCCCCGACATCGCCGGCCCCTTCTCCCTCCTCAGCTCCGGCCCGAGTCCGGCCCGCCTCCATCCGCTCCGGCCGGATCCAGATCCAGATTCAACTTGAGGTTGTCTCCGAAATTGCCTAAGTCCCAGATTTCTTGCATAATCATGCCATGTTTGACCTGCTGTATCTCAGCATCCGTAGCTCCGTTTTGTCCGTGTAATATGTCAAATTGTTTGTCTCGACGAGTACTTCATTTCATTACATTGCATCATTTTCATTTGAGCTCATCTTGATGCCCAAAATGTTGTTGAAAGAGTGCATGTTGATGTTAATCTGGTGAAACTGTTATAACTTGCTCATTTGTTATTTTTGCCATGATTGATGTGTGCATCCTATGAGGTTGATGTCTACATGTGTTTTGATATATGCCATGCCATCTTTCTAGGGGTGTATGCCATGTATTTTTGTGATCAATGTGGTGGCTAGCACAAGCATGCAAACTAGGCTTCGTGATATTGCCGATTTTAGTCCCTGTTCTGCTGTTATTTTAATGCTATGTAAACTTGATGCTACAGAGAGATCCATGCATTTCTTGAGATACTTCAGTAAGGGTGTTTTGAACATATGGTTATTGTCTATCCATTAATGCCCTTGTTTGCAATTATGGAGTAGTCTAGCATGTCATTTGAGTGCTCTACTTTTGCTTCAAAATGTTTCCTGACGGATTGTTTACTTGCTATTCAATTTGGCCAAGGTTGCTATATTTGATCCTTGCATGCTATGGACTTGTTCTTGACTTGGTTTGTTTCACAAACATGTGTTCTTGATGATGCTATGATTATATTGTCATGCAATGACTTGTGGTGAGTGAATCGAGCTTGTTAAGTAGTGTACTTGCTGTTGCTGTTTTGCTAGACAGATTCTGTAATTTTGTGATGCCATGTTAACATGCTTCTAGTAATCATTCTATGCATAATCTGGAGATGTCCCATAAACATGTTTTGATCTACATGTTATGCCCTATCCGTCCATGCTGTTGGTTGCAATTATAGCTTGCTTTAGATTGTTCATATCTTGCTCCAAAGTTGCTTGATAATGTTGCTGTCAGCCTGTTTACATTAAGTTCAATGTTTCCATGATTGTTTACTAGTGATCCATGCACCCTATGACCTTGCTCTTGCCATGCTTAGCTTCATAAACATGCCTTCTTACTGTTGGTTGCCTTGCCATGCCATGTATTGCTCTGTGGTGAGTGGTTCAAGCTCACCAATATGCCTACTTATTGTTGTTCCTGCCATGTTTAAATCTGTAATATAACTTGCCATGTTTACGTGGGTGCCATCATATTTTCTAATTCTTTTTGACTCTTGGTCAGTAAGGGACTTTTGATCTATGCTTTTAGTAGATTCATGCCATGTCTTTGTTTCCCATGATATGCTCCTGTAACATGTTGTTTGATAGCTCTCAACATTGCAACCTGATGTTATTTCTGCTAAAGTCTAAAACTGTTATTATTTTCAATCTTACCATGTGTTTTGGAGCATGTTCTAGTGATTTCTGGAGATAGCTCAGTGTTCATGTTTTGTTATGCTTTACCTGTACATCATGCCCGTGCCTTTTGTTCTTATGTTGGGGTGCTGTAGCATGTTGTTTTGATGCTTGTAAGATGCCTAGTTGCTGTTATGGACAGATTGTTGCTATGACTTGTATAGTGTGTGTGTGTTGCACCGTTGCTTCGTTTTGAGTGTGCTCTATATGAAACTTGCTTGATTTTGCATGTAGCTTCATATTATCATGTTGCATCCTTGTTTTGGTGTGTTTGCTTGATGTTTGGGTGCATTTTGCATCAATGCCATGCTTAACTTGCTTTGCTCATATCTTCTAGTCCGTAGCTCCGAATCTAATGAACTTTGTATGTAACTTGACTAGAATCTCGTGTAGATCATCTTGGTGCATCTTAACTTGATGTTTAAGAACTTCAATTTAATGTTTATTCAGTTCTGGACCAATTTTGAAATTTGCATATGAGGACTTACCGGAATTATTATATGTTGTTCCCGGCCTCATTTAAACTTGCCTTGATGTGTTGTTCTTGTTTGCATCATCTCTTGCCATGAGTAGCTTCATGTAGCTTGGTCATGCATCATGCTTGTTGTGCATCATGTCATGTTCATGTGTGGTGTGTTTACTAGGTTGTGTGCTTCTTTTCGATAGTTCCTGTTTCGTTGCGATCGTGAGGATTCGTTCGTCTACGGTTGGTTCGGCTTCATCCGTTCGTCTTCTTCATGGACTCGTTCTTCTTCCTTGCGGGATTTCAAGCAAGATGACCGCTACCCTGGATCTCACTACTATCATTGCTATGCTAGTTGCTTCGTTCTATCGCTATGCTGCGCTACCTATTACCTGTTTATCAAGCCATCCCATATTGCCATGAACCTCTAACCTTTTACACCTTTCCTATGCAAACCGTTGTTTGGCTATGTTACCGCCGCTTTGCTCAGCCCCTCTTATAGCGTTGCTAGCTGCAGGTGAAGTTGAAGATTTCTCCATGGTGGACAGGGTTTATGTTGGGATATCACAATATCTCTTATATTATTAACGTATCTATATATTTGGCAAAGGGTGGAAGGCTCAGCCTTATGCCTGGTGTTTTGTTCCACTCTTGCCGCCCTAGTTTCCGTCATACCGGTGTTATGTTCCCGGATTTTGCGTTCCTAACGCGGTCGGGTGATTTATGGGACCCCCCTGACAGTTCGCTTTGAATAAAACTTGTCCAGCAAGGCCCAACCTTGGTTTTACCATTTGCCTCACCACCACCTATCTTTCCCTTGGGAGTCGCTCTCTCGAGGGTCATCTTTATTTTAGCCCCCCCGGGTCAATGCTTGTCTAAGTGTTGGTCCAAACCGAGCGATGTCCGGCGCCCCCTGGGCAACCAGGGTCTATGCCAACCCGACGTCTGGCTCATCCGGTGTGCCCTGAGAACGAGATATGTTCAGCTCCTATCGGGATTTGTCGGCACAGCGGGAGGCTTTGCTGGTCTTGTTTTACCATTGTCGAAATGTCTTGTAAACCGGGATACCGAGACTGATCGGGTCTTCCTGGGAGAAGGTCTATTCCTTCGTTGATCGCGAGAGCTTGTCATGGGCTAAGTTGGGACACCCCTGCAGGGTATAAACTTTCGAGAGCCGTGCCCGCGGTTATGTGGCAGATGGGAATTTGTTAATGTCCGGTTGTAGATAACTTGACACCAGATCCGAATTAAAATGCATCAACCGCATGTGTAGCCGTGATGGTCTCTTCTCGGCGGAGTCCGGGAAGTGAACACGGTTTCTGTGTTATGTTTGACGTAAGTAGGTGTTCAGGATCACCTCTTGATCATTGCTAGTTCACGACCGTTCCTTTGTTTCTCCTCTCGCTCTCATTTGCGTATGTTAGCCACCATATCATGCTTAGTCGCTGCTGCAACCTCACCACTTTACCCCTTCCTTTCCCATTAAGCTTTGCTAGTCTTGATACCCATGGTAATGGGATTGCTGAGTCCTCATGGCTCACAGATTACTACAACAACAGTTGCAGGTACAGGTTATGCGATGATCACGACGCGGGAGCGATGCTTGCTTGCGTTGAGTTCTTCTCCTACTTCTTCTTTGATCAGGGGATAGGTTCCAGGTCGGCAGCCTGGGCTAGCAGGGTGGATGTCGTTTGAGCTTCTGTTTGTGTTTCATCCGTAGTCGGATGTTGATCTCTTGTATGATGGTATTGTATTCGTGTGGCATTGTGTGCCTTTTGTATGTATCCCCATCTATTACGTAATGTTGATGTAATGATATCCACCTTGCAAAAGCGTCTTCAAGATGCGCTTCTATCCTTGGTGGGACCTTCGAGTTCCTTTAGGATAGGGTCGCATCTTGGGCGTGACAAATGCATCTATGTAGTAGCTCAAGAGGGGTTGAATGGGTCGAGAGACACGAGGTTTTACCCAGGTTCGGCCCCTCATGGTGGAGGTAAAAGCCTACATCCTGCTTCGTTGATATTGATGATGATGATCATGATTACAAGGTTGTCTATCTAAAGAACTATTGACTTGTCAGTCTAAACCTAACTTGTCCAACTCCTCCCTCTTGGGGTGCCCTGCCCCTCCTTATATAAGTTGGAGGGGCGGGTTACATGTGGAGTCCTAGTAGGATTAGGAATATCTATCACAAGTGGAATCCTAGTCTTGTTTCCTTTGTACGGGAATACTCATTATGCCCTTCCTCTTATGCCCTTCCTCTATCCCTGATAGAGCCCTTCATATTCTGCAGTGTTGTTGGTAGCCTTATCCCGGGGGAAATGAATTTGAACCACATATTTGAGGTGCTCTCTCATGGGTGCGACAAGGAGCACGCCAGCCCCGCACCTTGCAATGACAAAGCGACATCAAAGTACATGATCCATTCTTGGGGGGCCTCCTTGTTGGGGATAACTGTTTCGGGCGTCTCTTCATTTGGAGTTGGCGTCCATTCTGCAATGAACTCCGCCAATGCTCTGCTTTGAATGGTTTATGTACTCTCAAACTTCAGACCAAAACTTGACAATTCCAAAGCCCATTCAACTATTCTGCTATTGGCCTCTGGATTCGTTATTATGCGTTGCAGAGGGAAGCGGGTGACAACCGTGATTTCATGGGCTTGGAATTAGTGGTGCGGTTTCCTTGAGGCAATGATGAGACTAAAGATCAACTTTTGTACCCCAGAGTACCTTGATCTATCCCCCTGCAACAAGGAGCTAAGAAAGTACATCGGTCGCTGCACCACCTTCTTCTTTATCGTGAACGTGGGATTGTCTCTATTATCCTGCTCTTCTTTCTCCTGATCTGTGCCGGGCCTTGTAGAGATGGGTTCAATTCCTTCTCTGGGGAGGTAGTAGCTACGGCTGCTTCTTCATCTACTTAGCATTGCGCCACCAGCATTGCACTAACCACTTGATTGGTTGCCGCTAAGTATAGCAACAACGACTCCTTAGGAGCGACCAAGGTGGGAGAAGAGGAAAGATAGGCTTTCAAGTCACGTAGCGCTGCTTCTGCTTCCGGGGTCCACTTCGCTGGCCCAACTTTCTTTAAAATTTTGAAAAAAGCAAGGCGCGCTCGACAGACTTGGAAATGAACCTACTTAGAGCGGTAATGCATCCAGTTAAACACCCCACATCCTTGACGGTCTTGCGTTCTTGAATCTGTTTGATTGCTTTGATCTTCTCTGGGTTGGCCTCTATTCCCTGGTGAGATACAATGAAGCCAAGTAGCTTGCCAGAGGGGACGCGAAACACACACTTCTCGGGGCTCAACTTCAAGTCGATCTTGCGCAAGTTCGCAAAGGTCTCTTCCAGGTCTTGGATGAGTGTTGATCTGTCCTTGGTTTTGACCACTATGTCGTCCATGTAAGCTCCAATGTTCCTGTGCAGCTGTGGCTCAAACCCAATCTGTATAGCCCATGCGAAAGTGGATCCAACGCTTTTCAACCTGAAGGGCATCCATACAAAGCAGTACGTGCCGCAAGGGGTTATAAATGCAGTCTTCTCCTCGTCCTCCTTAGACATGAATATCTGATGGTACCCAGAGTATGCATCCAAGAAGGAAAGCAGATCATACCCGGAGGTAGAATCTATGATCTGGTTAATGCGCGACAAGGGGAATGGGTCCTTTGAGCATGCTTTATTCAGGTCTGTGAATTCTAGAGTCTCCATTTACCATTCGCCTTGCACACCACCACTCGGTTCGCCAACCATGTTGGGTGCAACACTCCTCTGACCAAACCAGCTGCTTCAAATTTCTTGGTCTCCTCGGCAATGAATTGTTGCCGCTCCAAAGCTTGCTTCCCGAGATTCTGCTTGACGGGCCGTGCATGAGGGCAAACAGCAAGGTGGTTCTTGATTACATCCCTAGGAACGCGGGCATGTCCGATGGTTGCTATCGGGGATATACCCCGCGGAATGACCTGGCATGATGTATGACCTAGCCGGAACTTGGCGACTCACTAGTGACCCGGCTGAAGCTTGGCGACTCACGGGTTACCTGACCGAGTCTGGCAACTCACTAGTGACCCGGAGGGCGGATCAGATGAACGACAACGCCCAAGGCCAGTGTCGGTGTCAAAACCGGAAGATCTCGGGTAGGGGGCCCAAGCTGTGCGTTTGAGGATCGATGGTAATAATGGACGAAGGGACACAATGTTTACCCAGGTTCGAGCCCTCTTAAAGGAGGTAAAACCCTGCGTCATGCTTGATTGTATTCGATGAGTATAGGGGTTACAAGAGTTGATCTACCTCGAGATCGTAACGGCTAAAAACTAGCTTCTCTAGCCTATGAATATTCTGATCTTGCCTCTAATCTAAACCCTCCGATTTATATAGACACCGGAGGGGCTAGGGTTGTATAGAGTCGGTTTATAGAGAAAGGAGACAGCATATCCAAACACTTAATCTTGAAATTCACGCATACAGGAGTCCTAACCGGACACGGGAGGTCATCTTCTTCCTTTATCTTCATCGCCCATCAGTCCGGCCCATATTGAATAGGCCGAACGCCCGAGGACCCCTTAGTCCAGGACTCCCTTAGTAGCCCCTGGACCAATCTTCAATGGCGACATGTTCGGCACACGAGTTATCTTCGGCATTGCGAGGCGGGTTCCTCTCCTTAAATACCATGCATCAACTTCCCCTTATAAAAGAACTATATCCGGCTCTGTATAATTAACACAACCCTTAGCCACGAGGGTAAAATATAAAAAATAGGAGTAGTGTGTTTACTGACAACCTTTTCCGGCGATGCATCAGACTTGACTGTTCAGAGTTTTGAATCGTTTTCATACTCCTCGTTTCGTGTTTCGAGGTCGAGCCCCCTTCGCCCATCTCGTCAAAACAGAGATCGTGCCCACTTATTATAGGATTCTCATCAATGGAATTTGGGTAACCCAACGGATCATGGCACACGCTCTCATCGGGAATAGGCAAGTTTTAAGGCCTAAGTGGGGGATGGTTGGCATTTTCACCACCTATAAGAGGGAAAAATATTCCTCCTTTCTTCAACGTGCCTTCTTCCAGCCTCTGCCTTCCAATCTCCCAAGCTACAGCGCCCAAAAAAGCTCTTGTCTTCCTCACCGCCACCACCTTCTCCAGCCATGGCCGGGTTAGGCTCCATGGGCAAGTGGTAGGCCTCCTCCATCACGGAGAAGGACGTGAAGGAACTACGGAGCGTGAGGTACCTGGCAGCAAACATTGCGCACAGGCTTCCCGACAAGGACCAAGTCATCCCCACTCCCGCGCCCGGCGAAAGGGTCATCTTCCTCCCCCATTTCCTCAGGGGGCTCGGATTTCTGCTCCACCCCTTCGTTTGTGGCCTCATGTTCTACTACGAGCTAGATTTCCATGATCTAGACCCGAACTCTTTTGTCCACATATCGGCGTTCATCGTCGTGTGTGAGGCTCTGCTCCGCATCCCACCACACTTTAGCCTATGTCTCAATGTCTTCAACGTGAAGCCAAAGGTGGTCGACGGACTGCAGCGGGGCCATGGTAAGCAAGTTGCCCAACGCCACATGGCCCAAACGTGATTTAATCAAGACCATCAAGGTCTGGCAGCAGGAGTGGTTCTACATCACCAGAGCCCGCCACGCCAACTGGGTAGCAATTCCGGAGTTTAGATCCGGACCCCCCACGAGTCTCACTTCATGGACCGCTAAGGGCCTCGATTGGGGGTCCCAGACGTAGGTGCAGATGCTGCAGAAGCGCATCACCAATGTGCTGGGCAAAAACATCGGTCTCACCAATGTGGTGCAGATCATGCTCTTCCGCCGCGTCCTCCCCTGCCAATTCCAGGCCTCCCACATGTGGGAGTTCAATCCAGAGGAGCCGCGGACCCTAAAGCACTTCTTCGGCATGATGCACGAAGAGATATGGAAGCTGCTCCTCAAGGCCCGGAAGAGATGGCCCATGAAGACCGAGGACATCGGGCTCGATATCGAGAATCCGGCCTCCAAGGTAATTATTAACTTTTCTGAAGACGTATTTGGTCAATGCGTTAATCAATAGAAATCTTATCAGCTCACTTCCTTACATGGCTGGACAGCAAACGCGGAGCGGATGGACAGTCCGGCTCCGCTGCCAGAGGGCCCAACCAATCCCTAGCTGACCGAGATGCTGGTCTCAGTGCCCTATCAGGCGCCAGAGAAGAAGGGCAAGGAGCCGAAGGGCGTCCCCCACCATAGAGGCCCTTCGGACGCTGTGTCCGGAGAGTCCAAGATCGTCTCCTCTCATGAGGGAGACGAGGATGAAGAAAAGGAGGAGAAGGTGGAAAGCCACTCCCCCCGCATGTCGAGGAGGAAGAAGAGTACGGCCTCTGAAGACCCGAAGGGGGTGGTGCCAAAGAGGGGGAAGATAACCCTTTCGGTCAGTTCGGACTCAGAGTCCAAACACATCCCCAAGAGAGCCCCCAGGGTGAATCCCTGGCCGAATCGTAAGTATATGAAATCTAACTCTTCAATTTCCGCTTACTTACCTCTGTCATGTAAGTTATATTATTGTTTGCTTTTCCTCCCTCCCCGTGAGATTTTGAATGCCTCCTCATCGAAGGGGAACTTCCTGCCGCCTGAGTAGGAGGAGAGCCACACGCCATCACGAGCCCCCTCACCTACTGCCATGGAGGACACTGAGGTGCTGTCCCGAAGGACCTCTCCTGGCCGAGGTGGGGTGGACGAGGCCATCGAGAAGGCACCTGAGGTTGACACCTCGGTCGGCGAAGACCTGGGGGAGGCGACCCCCATGACCAAAAACAACGGGGATCCCCAGCAGTCTGGCCCCCTACCGCACACCATTCCGAAGACCCACACGGCTCTGAGAAGGGATGCACAACCCCCTTCTAGAGAGGGGGAGGAGCAGCAGCTCCATCAGTAGCCTTCATTAATCCGGAGGCTGCTCATGCTTTGGAGGAAGCGTTGTAACACGCTTCCATCATGGAGGAACACCTTCAACAGCCTGCTAACGGGCTTTGAGGTATGCGATGTAATGCTCTAAAAGATTTTTCATATGATAGGAGGAAACCCATATTTAGACAGTAGCCCCTAAGACTCTGTCCGGATTAAAACAATCCGGATAGGGGATCTCATGATAATGCGAACATTAATATATTGTGCTAATGCGTGTAATAGGCATCCATGTTGGCGGTTACCGGCCAAGCCGTAGAGGCTTCCGAGCTTAATCGGAAGCTGCGAGTGGCAGATGAGGAGCTCGACCGCATCAACAAGTGGTTTGAGGAGACGCTAGGTATGTGAAAGTTATATATCAAAAGTGATATGTATAATGACTCTTTTAACTCATTGGATGTTGTGGTTATGATCAGATGTGGCACGACCGAGGTTGAATCTCTCAAGGGCGTGCTTGCCCAAGCCAAGAAGGAGGCGGAGGCAAAAAGGGCCGCCGCTGACAAGGCGGCTAAGGAACTGGAGGCGGAGCAAACTGCCCACTGCCAACATGAAGCTCGGGTGGCCAAAGTCGAGCAAGAGCTCAAGCACGCCATCACCAAGTGCAACTCCTTGGAGCAGAAGACTTCAGACCAAGCATCCAAACTCACCAAGGCTCTCCAGGATGTCAAACAGGACCGGGTTGTGTCCCAGAGCGCTCGCGAGGATATCCAGCAGGCGAGCCAGATAGCGGCTGGTAAGGTCTTTCTTCTGCAGAGTAAATTTGGAAGTAAGAGGTATATCTTGCCGACCCGAGTTTGGAGTTCTCCAGGCGCGTTTGCGGATCTTCCGAGGAGTGTCGCAGTATCTCGCGCCAAAGCATCCGACGCCTCTGAGCGACCAGCTGAAGCAGCTGGCCAAGCTGCATAGGGTGGCCATCTTGGCCATGAAGGATTCAGTAGTCCAACTTTGGCGATCCGAGCCCATGCCCAGCAGCTACTTCGGCGTCGTGAAGTGGCTTGTCAATGCGCATCCTCGGATCGAAGCCATAAAGTGGTCGGCCTACATAGAAGGTGCCCGGATGCCCTTCGCCCGCGTCAAGATGCAATGGCAAAGATGTACGCCACCAAAGTAGCGACCGCAGGTCTGCCTGAGGGCAAAGATCATAGGAATTCGGGGAGGTAATTTGAAGATGTCCTAGAAGGGGCACGAATAGTAGAGAGGGCTAGTTTTCAAAGGACGTTATGTTCGATTAGATGTACTCGAGTGGAAAAAACTATGTTATGAATCCGTGCTAGGATTGCGCCTTTTGTGTTAATTTATCCTCCTGTGCGGTCGTTTATTGTTTATATTTTCAAAAGGTTTCCAGTCGTCGGCTTCTTCCCCCATGTAAATATTACAGGGGTGCTCGTGAACGCATGGGCACACTTTATCCAACGACTTGGTCCATTGGGGAGGCATCCGCGAGGTGAACTAGGCAATCAGACTATGCGGCTTTATTACCTTCACTTAGCCATAGGAGTCCATTGGTGGGGCTAAGTACTAACCCCTGGTGCATTGTGCGGCCATCCGGATTACGGTGCCTTTGCAACACGGCTGGCCGAAGCCCAGCCCCTCATGTGTCACAGCAAGAATCGTGAACGATTTGTAGTATAACACTATGTTACCGGATCGCTGACCAACTCTCGCTTATCATGACGGTCAGTTTTTGGCTTTCTCTACTGAGGTATTTAATCGGATGAACCAAAAATACAATCGCAGTAGTTCTCCCTTTACTACCTTAGCCGAACTGGCGGAACGTAACTACGTAAGGTGGTAAGCACAGGAGCCGGGCAACCCAACTATATATAGACCAATGACATGAATCAGAACCGATGCATATAATGCAATATCCGGGACATCGAAGAGTTCGTATAGGTGTTCGGACTTTAGAATGTGCAGGGACGAATACAGCCCCCGGAGCGAAGGCGGGCTAAGGCACGTAGATCAATCAGAAGTAAGGAGGGAATACAGATGATCATATAACATAAGTACCGCACAAAAGGTGGAGATCATTCGCTTCATTTATATCCCTATTAATACATCGAGACGTGTTTAGACAGATAATGCCATGAATATTGAGGTCATGTTACCTGCCAAAAAAAATTTACATAAGGGAAAGGTTTACCCAGGGCCTTAAAGTAATGGTTTGAAGATCCCAATGGTGCCTTGCCGCACGTCTGCACTGTTTCTCCTTAGTACTGAATCCTTTGAGGGGAGGATTAGATGGTTGTCTGTAAAGACGATAAAGAGGGGCCAAGGAGGGAACCTTCATGCAACCCTACAACTATTAGGTTTTTGAATGAACCTGCAGTGAAAGAAAAAAAGGTATGTGGAGTCCGAATAGGGTCGTATCATACTATGGACTGTTTCCGCAGTGTGCCTCCGACATTTCCCAAGGTATTTTAAGTGTGTAGTTATGTGCGCGTGGTACTTATGTCGTGGCCTTGTGGGGCAGTCGGTGGAGGCAGAACTGCTATTCATGGTCCGGGTCCACCAGGCTATCTCCAGGAGGTGCAGACCGAATTCGTTTGGCAATGTCATTGGTCTTGATGGCCGATGAACTGTTCGGCTTGATATGGCGGCCATACACCTCAGTTCCTAAGGCCGTGGTGTGTCCTTCGGTACGGGGGGAGTGCTCCATATTTCCATTAACTGTGATGACGCCCCGCGGTCCGGGCATTCTAAGCTTTAAGTAAGCATAGTGCGGGACCGCATTAAAATGGGCGAAAGCGGTTCATCCGAGTAGTGTGTGGTAGCCACTGCAGGAAGGGAAGATATCGAAGATCAGTTCTTCACTACGGAAGTTATCTGGAGAGCCGAATACCACTTCCAGTGTTAATGAGCCCGTACAACGGGCCTCCACACCGGGTATCACTCCTTTAAAGGTAGTGTTACTAGGCTTGATTCTTGACGGGTCAATGCCCATTTTACGGACGGTGTCTTGATAGATAAGGTTAAGACTGGTGCCGCCATCCATAAGGACTCTAGTAAGATGGTATCCATCGATGATAGGATTGAGTACCAGGGCGGCCGAACCCCCATGACGGATACTGGATGGGTGATCCCTGCGATCAAAGGTGATCGGGCAAGCTGACCATGGATTGAATTTTGGGGCGACAGGCTCTACGGCGTAGATGTCCATTAGTGCGCGCTTGTGCCCCTTTGGGGTATGTGAGTGACGTAGATCATGTTCACTATTTTCACTTCGGGGGGAAACTGCTTCTGACCCCCGGTGTTCGGCTGACGGGGCTCATCGTCGTCCTCGCTTGGAGATCCCTTCCCCTTGTGTTCAGTATTTAACTTACCGGCCTGTTTAAAAACCCAACAATATCTATTGGTGTGGTTGGCAGGTTTATAAGGGGTGCCATGAATCTGACAAGGCCTCTCGAGGATTTTGTCCAAATTGGATGGACCTTCCATGTTGCCTTTGAAAGGTTTCTTCCGCTGACCGAGTTTAGAACCACTGAATCCGGTGTTGACTACCGTGTCTTCTGTGTTGTCATAGTTATTGCTCTGGCGCTTGTTTTTGTTGCGGCGTGGCCTGCGATTTGCCGTCCCTGGCCTCAGAGGTGCCGGGATCGCTGCAACTGTTGCTTCTACGAGCTAACTAGCTATCTTCGCCCACGCAGAAGCGGGTCATAAGTGTTGTAAGGGCTGCCATGGTTTTCGGCTTTTCCTGCCCGAGATGTCAGGCGAGCCATTCATCACAGACGCTGTGTTTAAAGGCCGCTAAGGCTTCGGCGTCTATACAGTACTTTGGTTCTTTTTAATGAGGAGCCGATTCCAAAGTTTTCGAGCTGACTCTCCGGGCTGCTGGACTATGTGACTTAGGTCATCGGCATCCGGTGGCCGGACATAAGTGCCCTGAAAGTTGGCCCAGAAAGCGTCTTCTAAATCTTCCCAGCTCCCAATGGAGTTCTCTGGGAGACTATTCAACCAATGTCGTGTTGGTCCCTTCAACTTCAGGGGAAGGTATTTGATGGCATGGAGGTCATCTCCGTGAGCCATGTGAACGTGGAGAAGAAAATCCTCAATCCAGATGGCAGGGTCTGTAGTTCCATCATACTGTTCAATGTTTACGGGTTTAAACCCTTCCAGAAATTGGTGCTGCATTACTTCATCACTAAAGCACATAGGGTGTGCGACACCTCTATACCTGGCTACATCGCGATGGAGTTCGGATGACATTTGTGTTCGGTGTTGACCTCGAACTTGATGGTGTTCATCACGCCACGTTTGGTGGCCGTCATCTCGTGCCGGAGCATGTCCACTGGATCCGTAGATCGATCTACTCTAGCTTGCTTTATTGGCTAGGTACTGACGTAAGTCGTAAGTGTAATCCGGCGCCGCTGCCTCCTTGCCTCTACGGCGAGGTGGTGCGCCTGGTGTTTGGCGTGATGGTCCGTTTTGTCTCGTCCACATGGTGATCGGTCTGGTTGATCAACATAATTGTATTTCGACATAATTGGCTCGAGGGCTTTGATACGTCCCAACGTATCTATAATTTTTGATTGTTCCATGTAATTATATTACCCGTTTTGGATGTTTATGGGCTGTACTAAGCACTTTCATATCATTGGGACTAACCTATTAACCGGAGGCCCAGCCCAAATTGCTGTTTTTTTTACCTATTTCAGTGTTTCGCAGAAAAGGAATATCAAACGAAGTCCAAACAGAATGAAACCTTCAGGAGAGTTATTTCATAAACAAACGCAATCCAGGAGACTTGGAGTCGACGTCAAGAAGTAAACGAGGCGGCCATGAGGTAGGAAGGCGCGACCCAGGGGGGTGGGCGCGCCCCCACCCTCGTGGGCCCCTCGTGGGTCCCCTGACCGACTTCCTTTGCCTAAATATACTTGCATACCCTAAAACATCCAGGAGCACCACGAAACCCTATTTCCACAGCCGCAACCTTCTGTGCCCATGAGATCCCATCGTAGAATACAGAGGGCTTCTACATCAACGCCAAGGCCTCTGCGATGAAGTGTGAGTAGTTTACCACAGACCTTCGGGTCCATAGTTATTAGCTAGATGGTTTCTTCTCTCTCTTTGAATCTCAATACAAAGTTCTCCTTGATCTTCTTGGAGATCAATTCGATGTAACTCTTTTTGCGGTGTGTTTGTCGAGATCCGATGAGTTGTGGATTTATGATCAAGTTTATCTATGAGAAATATTTGAATCTCCTCCGAATTCTTTTATGTATGATTGGTTATCTTTGCAAGTCTTTTTGAATTATCATTTTGGTTTGGCCTACTAGATTGATATTTCTTGCAATGGGAGAAGTGCTTAGCTTTGGGTTCAATCTTGCGGTGTCCTTTCCCTGTGACAGCAGGGGCAGGAAGGCACGTATTGTATTGTTGCCATCGGGGATAAAAAGATGGGGTTTATATCATATTGTTTGAGTTTATCCCTCTACATCATGTCATCTTGCCTAATGTGTTACTCTGTTCTTATGAACTTAATACTCTAGATGCATGCTGGATAGCAGTCGATGTGTGGAGTAATAGTTGTATATGCAGAATCGTTTTGATCTACTTGTCGCAGACGTGATGCCTATATACATGATCATGCCTAGATATTCTCATAACTATGCACTTTTCTATTAATTGCTCGACAGTAATTTGTTCACCCATTGTAATACTTATGCTATCTTGAGAGAAGCCACTAGTGAAACCTATGGCCCCCGTGTCTATTTTCCATCATATAAGTTTCCGATCTACTTTTCACAATCTTTACTTTCCAATCTATATCATAAAAATACCAAAAATATTTATCTTATTATTATCTCTAACAGATCTCACTTTTGCAAGTGGTCGTGAGGGGCTTGACAACCCCTTTATCGCGTTGGTTGCGAGGTTCTTATTTGTTTGTGTAGATACGAGGGATTTGCATGTAGCCTCCTACTAGATTGATACCTTGGTTCTCAAAAACTGAGGGAAATACTTATGCTACTTTGCTGCATCACCCTTTCCTCTTCAAGGGAAAACCAACACAGTGCTCAAGAGGTAGCAGGCTTCATCGTCAAATTATGGCAGCAGCTGTGCTTAGGGTAACTCTTTACTGGTCGCTCAAGGACGTACTCTTCGGCGGCTAGGACCTTAGTCCATCTATCGTTGAGCGTGTCCTGTTCAGCTTGAAGCTTCTGCTATTTCTTTTTTAGGCTCTGCGCAGTGGCGATGAGTTGTTGCTTGAAGCGTTCTTGTTCGAGGGGTTCCTCTGGGATGCTAAAATCTTCGTCACCGAGGCTCACATCCTCTTCGGAAGCAGGTAAGAAATTGTTGTCTTTTGAGTCCTTGTGATCGGCGCTGTACTGACCCTCCTCCCTCTCGTCATGTTTGGACGTGGGCTCGACGGCATGGTCACGGTCTTCGGCATTATCTGGGGTTTCATTATCTTTGGTGCCGGTAATACTACCCTTTGCCCGACGCGATTGTGAGTAGCGTCGCTGACGACGACGCTTTGGTGGTTCGTCGACGGGCTTGTCCTTGCCTAGATCTTGAACGCCATCGTCGTCCTTTTCCTCAGGAGTGTCCACCATGTATACATCGTAGGTAGAAGTTTCCGTCCAACACCCCATAATAAGTGGGTTTTGGCTTTGCTTGGCGTTGACATCGTCGTCCATACCGTCGATGTCTTCGAAGGCGTAGTCTAGCATGTCGGTTAAATCCTCAATAGTGGCTATTAAGTGGGTGGTGGGTGGGGTGTAAAATTCCTCGACCTCAGCCCCGAACCTGTGCTGGGTGTAGTTCAGAGGTAAAGCTTCCGTAATGGCAAGATATTATATTAAGATCAGTGCTTCATCTAAATGGAAAGCTGGATGGGATTCTGCAGATTTGCGGGGCCGGGCACTTGGTTGAGCCCGGTGGGCGCAGACTTCAATAGTTTGTAGTTATCGTCCAAAGGCGAGTTCAGCTCTCCGATGACTGGGAGAGTCCCATTTGACTCTAGGTTTTAAAAGGTGCGGTTGCATCTGGGTCTCGGGTTGAGAGTTCCATGATAGGAGACAGTCCAGCGGGGTCGATCCTCTTGTCGTCGGACAACACGATCTGCCCCAGCTCTAAGGCCGAGGAAGGTGTGAACAATAACCCCTGGACGGGATCTGATAGCGGATCCGAAGGGCCTTCTTCATGAGGGTAGGGAGCGGCAGTCGAGGCCATGAACCTTTCAAAGATCAGATCTCCTCGGATATCAGCGACGTAATTCAGGTTCCCAAACCTGATCTAGTGACCGGGGGCGTAACTGTCGACTGCTACCTCTTGAGCACTGCGCTAGTTTTCCCTTGAAGAGGAAAGGGTGATGCAGCAAGGTAGCATAAGTATTTCCCTCAGTTGTTGAGAACTAAGGTATCAATCCAGTAGGAGGCTCCTCAAAAGTCCCTCGTACCTACACAAACAAACAAGAACCTCGCAACCAACGCGATAAAGGGGTTGTCAATCCCTTCACGAAAACTTGCAAAAGTGAGATCTGATAGAGATAATAAGATAAGATAAACATTTTTGTTATTTTTATGATATAGATTGGAAAGTAAAGATGCAAATAAAAGATAGAGGGAAAATTTATACGATAAAAGATAGACCCCGGGGCCATAGGTTTCACTAGTGGCTTCTCTCAAGATAGCATAAGTATTACGGTGGGTGAACAAATTACTGTCGAGCAATTGATAGAAAAGGGCATAGTTTTTTTTGACTGGGAACTGTGGGGCAAACCCCCACAGCATATCAAAACTTTATTAAAAGTAGACAACAGTTACAACAGGATGATTACAAGAGGTAACCCGAAAACAAAAAAAGAAAGGCTTACAAAAACAAACTTAAGGGGGGAGAAAGGGGATCCATTTCAGCAAATCATCCTTGTAAGCAGATTTGATTTTGTGCTGCATTAGACTAATATCATGCCTAAAAGCACCTCTCCATTTATTGAAACTTGCCGTCTCACTTCTGAAAACTTTGGCATTTTTTATGATCCAGATATTTTAGAAAAGTGCATAGTTATGAGATTATCTAGGCTTGATCATGTATATAGGCATCACGTCCGCAACAAGTAGATCGAAACGATTCTGCATCTACTACTATTACTCCACACATCGACCGACTCCTGCCTGCATCTAGAGTATTAAGTTCATAAGAACAGAGTGACGCATTTAGCAAGATGACATGATGAGAAGGATAAACTCAAACAATATGATATAAACCCCATCTTTTTATCCTCGATGGCAACAATACAATACGTGCCTTGCTGCCCCTGCTGTCACTGGGAAAGGACACCACAAGATTGAACTCAAAGCTAAGCACTTCTCCCGTTGCAAGAAGGATCAATCTAGTAGGCCAAACCAAACTGATAATTCGAAGAGACTTGCAAAGATAACCAATCATACATAAAAGAATTCAGAGGAGATTCAAATATTTCTCATAGATAAACTTGATCACAAACCCACAATTCATCGGATCTCGACAAACACACCGCAAAAGGAGTTACATCGAATAGATCTCCAAGAAGATCAAGGAGAACTTGTTATTGAGATTCAAAGAGAGAGAAGAAGCCATCTAGCTAGTAACTATGGACTCGAAGGTCTGTGGTAAACTACTCACAACTCATCGGAGAGGCCTTGGAGATGATGTAGAGGCCCTCCGTGGTCGATTCCCCCTCCGGCAGAGCACCGGCGAAGGCTGCAAGATGGGATCTCGCGGATACAGAAGGTTGCGGCGGTGGAAATAGTTTTTCGTTGTGCTCCTGGATGTTTTTGGGGTACGTGGATATATATAGGCGAAGGAGGTAGGCCAGGGGAGCCACAGGGGCCCACGAGGGTGGGGGGCGCGCCCACCCCCCTAGGGCGCGCCCTCCTACCTCGTGGCCGCCTGGGCTGCTTCTTGACGTCCACTCCAAGTCTCCTGGATTGCGTTTGTTCCAAAAATAAGTCTCCCAAAGGTTTCATTCCGTTTGGACTCCGTTTGATATTCCTTTTCTTCGAAACACTGAAATAGGCAAAAAAACAGCAATTCGGGCTGGGCCCCCGGTTAGTAGGTTAGTCCCAAAGATGATATAAAATTGTAAAGTAAAGCCCATAAACATCCAAAACAGGTAATATAATAGCATGGAACAATAAAAAATTATAGATACGTTGGATACGTATCAAGCATCCCCAAGCTTAATTCCTGCTCGTCCTCGAGTAGGTAAATGATAAAAACAGAATTTTTGATGTGGAATGCTACCTAGCATAATTCTCAATGTAAATTTCTTTATTGTGGCATGATTATTCAGATCCAAATGATTCAAGATAAAAGTCCATAAAACATAAAAATAGTAATATTTCAAGCATACTAAGAAGTAATCATGTCTTATCAAAATAGCATATCCAAAGAAAGCTTATCCCTACAAAATCATATAGTTAGGCCATGCTTCATTTTCATTACATAAAATACTCCCATCATGCACAACCCCGGTTTTAGCCAAGCCATTGGTTCATACTTTTTAACGCGCTTAAGGTTTTTCAACTCTCACGCAATACATGAGCGCAAGCCATGGATATAGCACCATACATGAAATAGAGTGGTGGTTGTGAAGACAAAAAGGTAGAAGATAGTCTCACATCAACTAGGCGTATCAACGGGCTATGGAGATGCCCATTAATAGATATCAATGTGAGTGAGTAGGGATTGCCATGCAACTGATGCACTAGAGCTATAAATATATGAAAGTTCAACAAAAGAAACTAAGTGGGTGTGCATCCAACTTGCTTGCTCACGAACCTAGGGAATTTTAGGGAATCCCATCATTGGAATATACAAGCCAAGATCTATAATGAAAAATTCCCACTAGTATATGAAAGTGACAACATAGGAGACTCTCTATCATGAAGATCATGGTGCTATTTGAAGCACAAGTGTGGAAAAAAGATAGTAACATTGTCCCTTCTCTCTTTTCTCTCATTTTTTTGGTGGGCTTCTTTGGCCTCTTTTTTTCTCTTCTTTTTATTTGGGCTTCTTTGGCATCTTTTATTTTTTTATAAAGTCCGAAGTCTCATCCCGACTTGTGGGGGAATCATAGTCTTCATCATCCTTTCCTCACTTGGGACAATGCTCTAATAATGAAGATCATCACACTTTTTTTGATTTACAACTAAAGAATTACAACTCAATACTTAGAACAAAATATGACTCTACGTGAATGCCTCCGGCGGTGTACCGAGATATGCAATGAACCAAGAGTGACATGTATGAAATATTATGAAGGTGGCCTTGCCACAAATACGATGTCAACTACATGATCATACAAGGAACATATCTGACAATGATGGGGCGTGTCATAATAACGGAAACGTGGAAAGTTGCATGGCAATATATCTCGGAATGGCTATGGAAATGCCATAATAGGTAGGTATGGTGGTTGTTTTGAGGAAGGTAAATGGTGGGTGTATAATACCGGCGAAAGTTGCGCGGTATAACAGAGGCTAGCAATGGTGGAAGGGTGGGAGTGTGTATAATCCATGGACTCACATTAGTCATAAAGAACTCATATACTTATTGCAAAATGCCTGGCTAAAGAAGATGGCATTGCATAATTCCCATATACTCCCTCCGTTCCTAAATATTTGTCTTTTTAGAGATTTCAAATGGACTAACACATACGGATGCATATAGACATATTTTAGAGTGTAGATTCACTCGTTATGTTCCGTATGTAGTCACTTGTTGAAATCTCTAAAAAGATAAATATTTAGGAATGGTGGGAGTATGATATAGAAACCAAACAGGTGGCATTCACACAAAGCAAATCTAAACTAAGCTGATGACATATAAGATGTCTAATGTAAGCAATGCAAGGCGCCATATGCATGATATGACCAACATCAGCATGCCAGGTTAGAGGAAACACCTCAGGTGGTAAACATGCATGGTCGGCTCCTTATGAATCTCCATCTGAACAGTTATCTTCCTCTGGAATACAATCTGGAAATGCAGGAGAGTGGGGGGGGGGGGCACTTCGCCCACCATGGAGCAGCGTCTGCATGACATTATATTCGCATGCAACCGTCTTCTCTTTTTCTCTACATTTTCAGTATGATTGTGTACAATATCTGACATGCATAATAAAAAAAGTTAGATTTTGTAAGGCCTAAGGGCTGCATGCAAAAATCAAGACTGATGGTAGCAAACGAGTGGATGGATCCAAAACTAATGATAGCAGGTAGATTATAGCTTCAGTTTAAAAAGATAGACAATGGATCATCTATTGTTTGTTGCCCACCCAACATGAACCACATAGAAGACCCAAGATGAACCAGATAGTAGACAGATACTATTCGTTGCTGGCTCGATATGAGACCCATGGGCAATTCAAAACTCAAGATTGAACGATAAAGTAGCAGGTAATAATAACCGATGTATAACGTAAGCAAACACGAAAGACTATGACCTCTCTTCCGGAACTGTCTAGTCCTGAGGTTCATCTGCTCAGTCGATGATGGTAATGTAGTTGGCTTGGCTGCCGGCAACGGGGAAGATGATCTGAGGCGGTGAAAGAAAGTCTGCAGGGGGGATCTCTGCTGCAGTGAATGCTTCTGTCGATGGTGCACCTCAGGTGGGGTGGATGACGACACGGCAGGAGCAGGACATAACACACAGAGTTTTCTTTGACGCCAATCTGAAAATGAAGTAAATCTGTAAGGGCTCCTTAGAATTGGAGGATTCTATAAACGCAGGGACAGGAAAAACAGAGGAATAGGATAGGAATGCACGTGCAAAACAGAGCATTTGGAAACATTGGATTTCAGTCAACCTGGGTGTTTGGCTCACATGAATTGGAAGAATAGAGGAATGGAGAAACAAAGTGATGCGACGAGTGTACAACCTCTTTGGCATAGCCTTGTGGACCTCAGCATCATTAGGTTGGACGTGGAGGATGGTGATGATGCTGGTGTGACTGTCGGAGGCGGGGAAGAAGATCTGAGGCCTCTGGAAATGGCTCCGTGGTTAATGCTCCGCTGTGATGGACGGTTCCATCATTGGAGCAGCTCCGCTAAGGTGTACGGCGACGAGGCTAAAGCATGACAAGACAGACAACTTTAATCTGAAGTGGGACCCTAATATCATCTGCAATAGATGATGTAAAATACATCGCCAAAAAGTGCTAGATGTAAAATGCATCAGATGCTGTAAGTACTATTCACTCTGAACTTAACTGAAGAAAATTAACTTCACAGTCAAAACTGAACTTTACTGTCGAAACTGATTGAACTAGTAACAGAGCATTGCAATAGATGTTTAGGGCGTTCGAGCAATAGTAGCAGAGAAGCAGTGATCTAAATCATCAGACGCTCGAGCAAGGAACGCACAAGCAGAGAGCAAGTCGTGTAGTAGCACCGTGAGCGAGTGCTAAAGCAGCAACTCCTGTAGCTGCCGGAGGTCGTGCAGCAGCAACAGCAGTGCAAGAGAGCAAGAGCAGAGCAGCAGCACGAACGAAAGTAGGAGCAGTGTAGCAGCGCGACCGACAACAAGAACAGAGCCGCAGCGCGAGCGAGAGCCGGAGCAGCTGCAGCTAGTGCCGTTGTGGACGTCACCACCGAGGAAGCAACGACATGGGGGAGAGACACCGTGGATGATGTGGCCGGCGACGGCGCCGTCGATGGAGACGCCATGTTTGCTCGGTATCGAGCACCGGCAGCCCCGTGAGATCGAATAAAAGATAAAATGCAGCGGTGAGTGCAGAACCTCCTTGGTGGCGCCGAGTTGGCCTCGGCTTCATCAGAGGAATTGGTGAGGGTGCTGCGGTTCTGGTGGGGCAGGTCAAGACAGCACTGTGGGGATTGAGGTGGCGCGATAGACGAGGCGAATGTCGGGGAAGCTCCTTGGAGGTGGAGGACGGGGCGGCTGATTCGGTGACGACGAGATCGACAACGGATCCTCATCCGGTGCGGTGGATGAGGGACGGCGAGCTGTTGCGGTGGACGACGTAGTCGGTGAAGAGTCTCCGGCTGGGCGGTGGTCGGGAGGCCTACGGAGGAGCGTGGGGTTTCGCGGGTTTTGGCGGCCTCGGTGTACAAATGGGGGGGGGGGTGATGGGGGAGCAAAGCTTAGGGACGCGCTTGTCCGAAATGTAGGGTAAGTTACCAGCGTACCCCCATCGGTTTTGACACCGTGACGTGGAGCTTCATTTCCGGCTGAGGGGTAGAAGGGGGATTTCGCGTGTCTGGGCTGCGGGAGCGATTTCGGATGAGGAGGGAGTTCTCGCCCGCGTCCAAATTTCGGGATAACAAGGCGCGGCACGGCTTGAAGAAGCGGGAGTTTCAAAGCAGGTGAGACAAAAGATACTCGAGCTTGAAAATTTCGGGATAACAAGGTGCGGATTCCTTGTTCGGCAGAACAAACTTAACGTGTAAAAAAATCATACAAGACAAAAGAGAGTCATGTCCCCTTTTACTATATTGCTATAGATGCCATTGAAAAAACTACAAGAAAAATGTAAAAAAAATCGGAGAACATGATTACCCTGCACAGTACCAAATCGATTCGCACTTCCCTCAACAACAACAAAAAAAATCAATTCCCACCAAAGAAAGAGTAATGTCCCTTTTTATATGATTACAGATGCCATGATCTCGAATTTCAATTTTTGAATCCACGTTATGTTGAATTCGAATATATCATTAGGTGACCTTGCGGTTTATAATTGATGTAGTCATACATTTTGATCTTCCATCATATATGAACATTTTACTCCACCATGTGAACATATATATTGTCGTCTACCATATGGACTAAATTTGAATCAATTTTCCTTATTTGAATACGATTGTTGTCAAGTTATACAATAATTTAAATATTATCTTGATAACTAAAGGACATGCATATAGCAGTAATCATATTTCACTATGAACTACATGTATCATACGCTGTCCAATTCAAATATCTGTATCCATTTTATGTTGAATTCAAATCATAGTACATTATTGGTCTAGGTAGCGGGATGTTCGGGATAATCTAAACCCTGTTTTCGTACGTATAATTTTTGGCTGAATTGGGACAAGTTTTGGTACAAGCCTCTTGCAAAACCGGAGATTCTCTCAACAAGCCTCGTGGTTCCGAGAGGGAACGTGTCACCTTTGTGTGCGAAACGACATACGCTGCCTCCCCCCAGATTTTATTTACAAAGGCAACATAGAACTATATGAGTGCCCTGTTAAATTTTGGAATTATTTCGAGTTCATTTGGCCTTTTTATACATTAATTGAGTTTCTGGACTTTTAATGTGCATAATCTAAATATGAATTGCATGCACATGCTCCGGTGCACCAAAGTGGGTTGAAAAATCAAATGTGTGTCCTTGGTTGAATTTCTAGGTCCCATGGAAGAAATGAGAATGAAATTCAAACATCTGTGCGTCATGACTCTGCCGAGAACATCGAGAAACTTAGATTTTAAATTCGTGTAATGAAACTTGGCATGGTGTCATGTCATGGCACTAACATGTTGTGGTAAAAAATTGGGCAGATTTGGAAGCTCGTGGTTCTAAGAGGGAACATGCCACCCCCCACCGTTGAGTTTCTTAACAAAGGCAACATAGAACTACATTAGTGCCATGTTAAATTTTGGAATTATTCCGGGTTCGTTTGTCCTTTTGTAAATTAATTGAGTTTCTGGTCATTTAATGTGCATAAGTCAAATTTGAACTACAAGCACATGCTCTCGTGCACCAAAGTTGGTTGAAAAATCACATTTGTGTCCTCGGGTGAATTTCTAGGTCCCATGCAAGAAATGAGAATAAAATTAAAACATCTGGGCATCGTGGCTCGACCGAGAACATTGAGAAACTTGGTTTTAAAATTCTTGTAAATCCAAAACACGTCTGAAAATCATGAAACTTGGTATGGATGTCAAGTCATGGTACTTACATGTTGTGGTAAAAAAATGGCCGAATAGGAACAAATTTTGGTATAAGCTTCTTGCAAACCGAAGCTTCTCTCAAGAAGGCTCGTGGTTCTGAGAGGGAACATGTCACCTTTGAGTGCGAAACGATATACGTTGTCCCCCTTGAGTTTATTTACAAAGGCAACATAGAACTACATGAGTGCCCTTTTAAATTTTGGAATTATTTTGGCTTCGTTTGGCCTTATTTACACATTAATTGAGTTTTTGGTCATTTAATGTGCATAATTCAAATTTGAACTACAAGCACATGCTCCCGTGCGCCAAAGTTGGTTGAAAATCACATTTGTGTCCTCGGGTGAATTTCTACTCCCATGCGAAAAATGAGAATAAGGTTGAAACATCTAGGCATTGTGGCTCAGTCAAAAACATTGAGAAACTTGGTTTTAAAATCATGAAACTTGGCATGGTGTCATGTCATGGTAGTACCATGCCGTGGTAAAAAAAATTGGCCGAATAGGAACAAATTTTGGTATAAGCTTCTCGCAAATCGGAGCTTCTCTCAAGAAGGCTCGTGGTTCTGGGAGGGAACGTGTCACCTTTGTGTGCATAATTCAAATTTGAAATACAAGCACATGTTCCAGTACACCAAAGTTGGTTGAAAAATCACATGTGTGTCCTCGGGTAAATTTCTAGGTTCCATGCAAGAAATGGGAATGAAATTCAAAATTCTGGGCATCGTGGCTGGGTTGGAAACATTGAGAAACTTAGTTTTTTAATTCCTGTAAATCCAAAACACGCATGAAAATAATGAAACTTGGCTTGGTGCCATGACATGGCACCAATATGCTATGGTAAATTTGCAGTCCGATTTGCAAAGGCGCACACATTAACAATCAACAAAGTCATTTTGGAACAAGTGATCTCACGTTACAATCGGAAACACAAGTATTATTGAAAGCGTGGGCGTTCTACTTACTAGTACCATTTACGTGCTGCCACGCATCCCCATTTTTTATTAGCTTGGAGGCACCATGCAGGGTAGCTATTTGAGTATGAGAGGCGTGCGATCAGACCCCTTTGACCTCCATCTGCCGTCCACCTCTCTCCCAAGGTCTCCATTAATGGCGCCCGAGCCTCTGTTTAATGGCATGGCTATGTCTCACTCGACTGAGATTTAAGAGAGAAAAAAGAAAATCTGACAGCACGGATCTTGATGTAAGATCCGACGGACCTATATAGCATCTACTGCGACTTATAGCAAGATTGATGAATATATAAGGATGATTTTTTTGATCAAAGAAGGGCTTGCCCCTTCCGATTTTCATTACTGAAAACCACCACAATTCACAAGATGTTCAGCACAACTCCAGCCTAACACAAAGGACTAAAAGTACCAGATTGAAATCGCAACATCCCAAGAGGCCAACAAAGGCCAAACATCCATGCTAGAACCCAGCATTTCACAACCGACGACACAATCGACATCCTAAACCGATTATTACATCAAAAGAAACCAGGAAACTAAAGGAAGCCTAGCAGCAACTAGAAGAACAACAACACCAGGGTCGCCACAACAAGAGTTTTCTTCATTCCTGCCTCGCAACATTGATCTTCCACAGAAAGATAAGGACGATTAATTGTCTTACATAATTAGAAAGATAATTAAAAAAGCCACATGCGGCTACGCCTGAAATACACAAGGGCAAAAGAAGAAGGAAGACAAGGATCTGGCTTGCTGATCTCTACTTTCTTGATGCGTTGCTGCAGGCCGCGGGAACTAGTCTCCGCAGCGAGCGGCGATGAGCTCTTTCTTGTCCTCAAGACGCTGCTTGAGAACATCCACGGATTCCTCCACCAGCCTTTGGCGCTTGTTGCGGAGCATGTCATTCTCGTCCATAAGTTTCTTGACGATGACGCCGGTCCTCTTCAACAAGGCACTGACCTCCTCCTGCTAGTCTGCACTTCGGACGATCTTCTCCCTCAGCAGGTCGCACTCGGCCCGGAGCCTCTCATTGCCCTCCCTTAGTTGCCGGATGATGCTGGTAGCCTGTTCAAACGAGGCTTTCACGTCATCCTGCAACCTCGCCTAGCTGGAGATCTGATCCATCTGGCTATGGATGATCGCATGCATGCGCCTGTAACAGTCGTCGCCTGCCCGCGAGAAATTTTCCCAAGCCGCCGCGGCGTGGTGGGACATCTCTGCTGCATTCGTGGCTCGGCGGGACATCTCTGCTGCTTCCGCGGCATGGCCGGACCAGTCTGCTGCTTCGACGGTGCGGCGGGACCTACATGCTGCTTTAGTGGCGCGGCGGGACCTCTGTGCTGCTACTTCCGCGCGGCGGGACATGTCGGCTGCTCTCGCAGTGAGGCGGGACATCTCTCGTGCTTCCGCCTCCATGCTCGCCTCTCCCAGGTAGCAATCTCTCGACCCAGAACTCACGCTGGCCATGGCAGACGCAAGGGAAGGATGCTGAATGACTTGTCTGTTTTTGTGGATGAGGTGTTGAGGAGGAATGTGCAGTCATCTTGGCATCTACTAGTATTTATAACCAAGTACTAATATGCTCCTAAGTGGGAAACCGTTTAGGTTGTGATCGGTGTGAACAGGTTTGGAATTCAATATACTAGCGTGGTACTAATACGCTCCTAAGTGGGAAACCATTCAGGTTGTGATCGGTGTGAACAGGTTTGCAATTCAATATAGCGTGGAGTAATTTGGAATGTGATGAGCCGCAAGCTCAAAAACTTGTACTCTGAGTTTAGTAGTACAATATATAGGAAGAGAAGAGGTGCACGCACGCACTCGTCCTCTCACACACGTGTCTATTTTTTCTCGAAAAGGAGGATGATGACCCCCGGCCTCTACATCTGGGAGACACACACACATCTGTAGCTACGAATTGTAGTGTTCTAAACC
Organism: Triticum timopheevii; assembly: GCA_963921465.1. NCBI lineage: Eukaryota > Viridiplantae > Streptophyta > Magnoliopsida > Poales > Poaceae > Triticum > Triticum timopheevii. The sequence goes on along the minus strand of OY997272.1, from coordinate 379,267,086 downwards.
ATCCGATTGGCTCTATCATGGATGTACCTATATACTAAAACATGTCTAGATACATCTATATTTTGACAAATGGAAGGCATGTCTATTGTGGAATGGAGGGAGTGCTTGTCATCAAAAATAGATAAAAAGGGACGTGTCTAGAACTAAAATTCGTCTGCATACATCTCCTTTTATCCATTTTGATGACAAGTAGTACTCTTACCCAAAGGAACTTTATATCCAACAGACACAAAATATCCATTCGACTGATGGAAATTACTGATCTGATGTCGAAGTAATTGCTGCAGCGCCACCAAAACCCACCATTTCTTAAGCTAAAGTAGACCAAGGTAATCCCTATATTAGCATATTACTAAGATAAACAGAAGGCACTGTCGAAACATCTAGGATGTGAGCTTGTCAATCTGAATGTGGAGGGACACAAGCTTAGCCCCGGCCAGCAGCTTGGGCAGAACTGTCAAGAAAGTCAGCTCCTGCATGTCGACGTCACCGGGATCCTTGCTGCTTGTCACCTCCATTTCCACCTTGACAGCGTCGGTCGTGCCTTTGGGCTCCCCCGGCGGGCCGTTCGCCCACAGCTTGGCCAAGTAGTGTGGCAGTGGGGACGCCCCCGCTCTGATGCAGACGACTGACACAGCGATAGGAGTGCCGATGTCGAGCACGCCGCTGACCAAGAAAAACGCGCGGCGGTCCTCCTCCGCGAACAGCAAGAGCTGTGGCTCGGACAGTGGCACTTGCAGCTGGAGCACCTTGCCGTACTGGATCCGGTGCACAGGCATGGGATGCGTGGTGCTGATGTGGTGATAGAGCGCCGGCGGCGGGCCTTCGTAGCTGCAGACGGGCCCGGGGCATTTCCAGGGCGCGAGCGGACACACGCTCTGGTGATCGGTGAGCTTGTGCTAAGTGACGTAGAGCCCACGGCCTTCGTGCGGGCACTCCACCCTCACCGACGAAAGGACGGAGTCCACCTCCGTGTTCCGCACGTCGAAGCCACCGCCGCGTTCGCACTTCTGGCACTGCCGCTAGTTCTCGGGGCGCTCGACGCGGCAGTCCGCGTAGGACAGGTGCCCTCCCTTGCACTGCTGAAATCAATCCAACAACACATCAATCAAGAAACCTGCACCTTGCTCAATCAGCTGAACGGACGAGGTGTATTCGAACCTCATACACTGGAGGCGTCAAAGGGCGGAGGCACAAGGGGCAGTGGAGCACGGTGAGGTCAATCAAGACCTAAGAGACCTCCATTTCCACCTTGACGGTGTTGGCCGTGCCTTTGGGCTCCCCCGGCGGGCCGTTCGCCCACAGCTTGGCCAAGTAGTGTGGCAGTGGGGACGCCCCCGCTCTGATGCAGACGACCGACACGGCGATAGGCGTGCCGATGTCGAGCACACCGCCGACCAAGAAAAACGCGCCGCGGTCCTCCTCCGTGAACAGCAAGAGCCGTGGCTCCGACAGTGGCACTTGCAGCTGGAGCACCTTGCCATACTGGATCCTGTGCACGGGCATGGGATGCACGGTGCTGATGTGGTGATAGAGCGCCGGCGGCGGGCCTTCGTAGCTACAGACGGGCACGGGGCATTTGCAGGGCGCGAGCGGACACACGCTCTGGTGATCGGCGAGCTTGTGGTAAGTGACGTAGAGCCCACAACCTTCGTGTGGGCACTCCACCCTCACCAATGAAAGGACGGAGTCCACCTCTTTGTTCCGCACATTGAAGCCACCGCCGCGCTCGCACTTCTGGCACTGCCGCTGGTTCCCGGGGCGCTCGACGCGGTAGTCCGCGTAGGACAGGTGCCCTCCCTTGCACTGCAGAAATCAATCCAACAACACATCAATCAAGAAACCTGCACCTTGCTCAATCAGCCGAACGGACGAGGTGTATTCGAACCTCATACACTAGAGGCGTCAAGGGGCGGAGGCACAAGGGGCAGTGGAGCATGGTGAGGTCCATCGAGACCTGAGATACCTCCATCGTCGGGTCCTATTCCTGTTCGGTCTGCATGATCTCACCCTCCTCGTGCACAACCATCCTTCAAGATGCATTAAATCGACACATGCAAGTACTATCAAAAGAAGATTCACGGCATGCATGCATGTGTTGTAATTAATGCATCGGTAAACACAAATTATTGAAATATATCGAGTGCAGTGCCTTGATGTGTCGCGTCAACTCGTACATCAACGAGAAGTTTGATTATCCTCTGCCTCGCGGACTTAACTGCACCTGCCTTTGGCTGTATGACAGGTTGACCACACACCTGACGGGCCCACCTGTCATACACGCGAAGACAGGAGCGTCGCTCCCTTGCCCATGAGCGTGGTGGTTAGCAAGACTAGGAGAAGCTTTCGCTACACGCTCTCCCTCCCGCACGCGGTGGACATGCAGCAGTTCAATCGGTGCCAGATGGCCAGAAGCGTACTGTAGTACTCCTCCAGTGCAGTAGTACACCATCATTGTTCGAATTCCCGAAGAGGCGAAGAGCCAAGCGCAGCCCGGACGCTCGTGTGGCAGTTTTATGTGTAGAGTAGTCTAGATAGCGTGTACCGTGCCTGTAAGCTTAAAATTGTTGGGGTCGGCTCCATGCTATGTGGCCGTCATGAAGTTTTAAAAAAAATAAAATAGTCTTCTGGCCCTACCTGTCACCCTGGTGATTGTAGTTTGCACGCTCATCTGGTCAAGACAGGAATATATATTTTAATTTGTTTTTTCGAAAAGGGGGGACTCCCCGGCCTCTGCATCAGAACGATGCATACGGCCACATATATTTTAATTTGTGGTGGGTAAATGTTCGAGGTTGCAGCAAATATATTATACACTGTGGGTCTTTCAGCCAAGTTTAGAGGCAAGCATGTGGGGCCAGTGCTATGATGTGTCGCGTCAACTCGTAGAACGAGGAGAAGCTTGATTTTACTACACGCCTTCTCCCTCGCCCATGCGCGCGGTTGCTCGCAAACGAGGACAGGCTTTTGCTTAGAAGTAGTACGTCCACAACAAGCTATCCGTCCCGCTCACGGTGGACGGACATGCAGCAGTGGATTCGACACTGTAGAAGCAGTAGTAGTAACATCATTGTTCGTCTTCTCGAAGAGGCGAAGTGCCAAGTGCAAACCGAACGTTGCAGTTGCGAACATTGGAGCACGCATATAGCCAGGCTCTTGCATGAGACAAAATTGCTATATGAGCCCACTATTGTACTAGTATGTACAACTACTTGCTAGTATAGCCCTGTAAACCAGAAAGGAGTATTTGCCCTTCTAGAGATTTCAAAAAGTGACTAGACTACACCGAGACGGAGTATATATGGAGCAAAATGAGTGAATCCGCACCGTAAATAAATACGTACTAGTTCTATCGTTTTCCTCTCCGAGGTTCACAATATTGAGTATACTGACTAGTCTCTTTTTGACACGCATTTACGTTTTTTTTGACACAGTACAGACGCAAGCGCTCATATACACGCGCATACACTCACCACTATGAACGCACACACGCACAGCACTATCATCTTGAAATTTACGAAGTCACCATAGGCACCTCGTCATCGACGGGTCCATAGGTGCTTGAATGCCAAGGAGGAAGAGGGTAGCGGTTCCCGAGACATTGAACGGTCAATGATGCATACTCAATTACATGCAGAGGGAATTAATTGTGCTGGTCACAATTACGTTGAACGGTCAATGATGCATCCTCAACTACATAGATGTTCCTACCCACTATGGAAGTACTAGTAACATAGTCTAGAGATGTGTGTAAGTTACTAGCTTATGTTCTTGCCCATTGTGACCAGCCTTGGAGAAGCAGACTAGAGCCATCACGATGTGAATGCAACAGAGTTTGGACACTCATATAATAAAGGCACCCCACCACTCCAATCCATCTACTCCCAAGTCTCTACGCAACACTGCTCACTCCAATCCAAGACCAAGTGACCAGAAACCACAAGCACCTATGGAGGCGATGGACGCGAGCGGCAGTCGGCTGTGACAAATCATCCAAGGCACCGGCCTGCGGCCCCGCACCACGCAGCGTTTCCAGACGGTGCTGGCGACCGCAGGCATCGTAGCCCTCGCAGACGCCGGCTTAGCCTCTCGCATGGACGACATGATGGTCAACTCCATCCGCAAGTTCACCGCCATCAAGAAGCGCGCGGACGACCTTGCCGTACTGCTCCAGCCCGCGCGCCCAGGCTCCTCATTGCCTGCCACCCTCATCGGCCTACATGGTGACGAACTCTTTCAAGCCCTGGTGGCCCTGCAGGTGCCGGAGGTCGTGACGAAGAATGTGCACCTCGAGGCCGCGCTCGCCGCGCAGCGCCTCGCCATGCAAGAAACCGTCGACCTGCACATCCACGTCTACGAGGAAATCGTCTACATAGGCCACTACAAGGCAAACGAGGACAAAAAGTCGTTGGCCTTCTTCCAGCGGCTGGAATCTTTGGACGCCATTGTTTAGAAGCACGTCGACCTGTCCACAAAAGCCGCTGCTACTTAGGCGCCATTTCGTGGGCCGGTGACCTAAGTCGAGGAGGTGGATGTCGTCGATGGATGCATCTCTTCTTCTTGCCTCCTGTAACCAGCACTACATCGCCTCGTGGCCTTAATGTTTTATTAGTATAGTACTCCCTCCGTTCCCAAATATAAGTCTTTCTAAAGATTCCAGCAAGTGACTACTACACACGGAGCAAAACGAGTGAATCTACACTCTAAACTGTCTTCATACATTTGTATGATGTATTCCATTTGAAGTAGTACCTAAAAAGGCTTATATTTATGAATGGAGGGAGTATATGGCATTTTTTATTCCAGTCGTAACGTTTTCACTATGAGGTGGGGCCGCAGTTGAGCAAACCCACCCCACCCACCGGGCGTCGGTTGAGTTTTAGAGAGTAGAAGAGAGAAACGAGGGAGGAGGGCTAGCTGTAGCACGGACGCTGTTGTCAGATGGGACTCGTGTTTATAGAATAGGAGTACTGAGCACTCGTACCTCTTTTTTTTGAGGGAAAAATTAGTCGTACTACTAGTTGGGTGCGTGCGACCTATAGCTGTCATCACTTTAGGTCTACTTTTCGAACCGCGGCTACGCTTCACAGTACATATTTTTCACGCATTTTTCCTCCAATATGTACTCCTAGGCTATTTCCACGTGCTCCCATTCGCCGACATGTGGGACATAGAGAATCTGGGTCGTAGTGCATGCACGCCTTGGAGCATATGCCGGGGTACTTTACATTTCAGACCTCATGAATTACATGTAAACCCCCCGCAGAAGAATAAATAAATCAATGAATTACTACATGAAACCGGATTATTTTCATGGAAACCGGAACACGTTCATTAAATTTTGGACATAACACATTTATAAAAAATGACCGGACCTAAACCAGTCTAAGGGCCTCTTTGATTTTTCCCGAAAACCAAGGGCCTCTTTGACTCGCAGGATACTGAAACACAGGAATGGAGAAAGTATGATGGCGATGAACCGAGACGAGGAGAACTCTAACTCTAAACCAAAGAGGTGTATGGATAGCAGGATTAGATTGACAATAAATGCTCTATCTCAATCATTTGACTACTTTGGACCCTATTTTTAGTCAGACTAAAATAAGTCCCTTGGATCCAAGCACCCTCTTGGTGTGGCCGGCTCTTCTGTGGCCTCCTCCCGCTCACAATTGACATAAACGAACCATCTATACACTAAAGCATGCAAAACATGATAATTTTACTTTGTCCATACAAATGAGATATCCCACTTAAACATACAAGTCGTCAATCAAGCTTCACAAAATAAAAAAACACTTCATGAAACAAAGAATGAGCTAACTCATCACAGAAGTTGTTCACGATAGGGAGGGAGCCCAGAGCGCCTCACGCACCGAGGGAGGAGCTCGCCATCGTCGCCCTGGAGGAAGGCTCTGTAGAGCCGAAGCCCCGGGAACCCCTCCGACGCTGGCCCTTGCGAGTTGAGGTCGACACCGGCATGGGTAGCAGGGCCGCATGCCACCGACTAGAACTTAATCTTTGGGCCTCTATAAATAAGGCAAGCCGGTAACTAAAATACCTAGAAAGGTGAACTGAATCTTTGGGCCTCTAAAAATAATGCAAGCCTGAAACTGAAATACCTAGAAAGGTGAACTGAATCTTTGGGCCTCTAGAAATAATGCAAGCCTGAAACTTAAATACCTAGAAAGGTGAACTGAATCTTTGGGCCTCTAGAGATAATGCAAGCCTGAAACTGAAATACCTAGAAAGGTGAACTGAATCTTTGGGCCTCTAGAAATAATGCAAGCCTGAAAATGAAACACCTAGAAAGGTGAACTGAATCTTTAGGCCTCTAGAAATAATGCAAGCCTTAAACTGAAATACCTAGAAAGGTGAACTAAATATTTGGGCCTCTAGAAATAATGCAAGCCTAAAAATGAAATACCTAGAAAGGTGAACTGAATATTTGGGTCTCTAGAAATAATGCAAGCCTGAAACTCAAATACCTAGAAAGGTGAACTGAATCTTTGGGCCTCTAGAAACAATGCAAGCCTGAAATTGAAATACCAAGAAATGTGAACTGAATCTTTGGGCCTCTACAAATAATGCAAGCCTGAAATTGAAATACCTAGAAAGGTGACCTGAATCTTTGGGCCTCTAGAAAGATTTATTACCTCCTCAAGCAGCATCAAACAATTCCATGCGTGCCCCACAAATCTATAGCAAGTTTGATCAGGATCTACTTTTCCAAATCAGAATTAGCGCTAGAGCAAGCAAGGTCAATGATATGGCCGTGAGACAGAGAAGGAACGAACAAACTCACCCCTCTCGCGACCTCCCTGGTAGATGCGCCGCCGCCGCGCACGACAGAGGGAGAAAAACAACTGGTGAAGGGGGAGCGGGGCGACCTTCGAAGGTCGGAGGGAGAGGGCAGCCGGAATAGGGCGGCGGAGGCCGGAAGGAGAGCGCAGCCGGAGGTGAGAGAGGGCGAGCGACGCTTGGGCGGGCGGCCCTATGGGGAACAGAGAGGAGTCGTGCGAGAGGGGGGTGAGAGCGATCTGGTGCGGGCAGGTGAGATTTTTTTAGGGGAGCGATCTGGTGTGGGCAGGTGAGATTTTTTTAGTTCTCTTTTAGTGGGCCCAGGATAACTAACCCAATTAGAACCTCTCCACCGGGCTAGTTTTTTTAGCTGGGTTAGAGCAAACTAGCTCAAACTAACCCCTCTTGTTTCGATAATTTGAGGCTATTTCAACCCAAACTAGCTCTAACTCAGGGATCCAAACAATGAGGAGTGTTACTGTACATGCTACAATGTGGACCGTAGCACATTGTTTTTTATGGCCATATCACCACATTATTGTTTTCTACTACTGGTTCACTGGGATACCGTGGTTCGCACGGCTGGTTCACTGGGCTGCCGTGGTTCGCACTCCTCCGACCTGAGTAATACTCCCTCCGTTCCTAAATATAAGTCTTCGTAGATATTTCACTGTAGAGCACATACGGATGTATATAGATGCATTTTATGTGTAGATTCATTCATTTTTCTCCATATGTGGTCCATAGTGAAATCCCTCCAAAGACTTATATTTAGGAACGGAGGGAGTAGTATAGTACTAGTATATACCGCATCATTCTTTGCTCCTTCTTACTACTCCGACATGTGGGAGAGCCAGCATCCGGGTCGACATGTCATGCACCAAATTAGAGCGCGGAACGGAAGGGGGGCATCACCCCGATCGGAGCGCTAGTAATTCATGACTATAGTGAGTGGTCATATCACAAGTCTTTCCAGCAGTAATGCGCCGTCAAATTGCACAGCCCCACTCGCTCACCCTCCTTGCCTCTCTGTCAAACCGCCTACCCGAAAACTGCCGCGCGTACTTCCCGGGAAAAGCCCCGCCCTCAACTTTTAACTACGCAAAAATAGTTTGAGCTTGTTCGTTCTATATAAATACAGTACTTACTGTATGTTTATTCACCCGTGGGGTTGTTAAAAGAATGGAGGGGCGGGGAGAACAAGTGAATAATACTACCTCTGTCCGGGTTTACTGGTCCCCATTGTATTTCGTGCCAAATTTTGACCATAGATTAAACTAAGGAAATGTTCACGCTTGTCACCAAACATTATATTTATCAAAACTATGTTCAAATACGAATCCAATGAGATAATTTTTCTTGACATGCATTAACATTTTGTTAGTTAAATTTTTAGTCAAAATTTGGCACAAACTGTAAAACGGACCTATAAAGCAGGACGGAGGTAGTACTATAGTAGTAGTAAGTAGGAGTCGTAGAGTAGTCACCTTAAATAGAGAGTTTCTTTTCTTTAATGCCACGTACACAAATTGAAACGCTTGTTGTGGTGAGAAAAAAGATAATCACTCCACTATATATGGACGCAGGGGCCTGAGCACTTGCTTTACTAGGGTTGCTCTCTTCATTCTCTCATTCTCTCCAGATATAAACAAGACAACGGTAGCGAGATTTTCTCTCTGCTCACCACTGGTCACAGATCCGGCCGGATCCCTTCGGCCGGTGTGTGTAGAGGACTAGAAGGTGCATCGTTCACGCGGTCATTGCCGCCGAGGGAGGAAACCCATAGCTGCTGGAGGGGCCCGATCCTCTGCCCGTGCCATTCTCTCCGACACAGGCCGGCTCGGGAGGTCCTCCAACTCTTCTTCCTCCCTGCCGTATTGTTCGCAGATCCGACCTGCCGCCGCCGACATCCCGGTGACCCTCAGGTATAAGTTCTTCGAAAGCGGCCTTGCTCTACTGCCCCAGCACCCCACGTGTCTGCATGTGCATCTTTTTCTACTCCCATCAGCTCTTCCAAAGCCTCCAAAATTTTTAGTATTATTAGAGGTAAAGCTACTTCATGCATTCGAATCTAGGGCTTTGTTCAAACAATGAAGAAAGGGGGGAAAGTTGTAGCATGAATCTAGGACTTGATTGAAAGAGGAAATAATATGGTGAAAGTAGTAGAGACCGAATACCCAACCGGTCTCTTGGTTGAAAAGGGAAACAATGGGAAAACGCAGTACAAACTGGATAAGGAGCATATCTATTATTGGTTGAAAAAAGGATAGAAAGTGGCGGCTGGTGGACAAGTCAACAGAGTATGTCTAGGATTAGATTTGCTGCCATCACATAGTAAAAGGTCGCCGGGATTAGATTTGCTGCCCTCGCATAGTAAAAGGTCTCAGGATTAGATTTGCTACCCTCACATAGTAAAAGGTCTCAGGATTAGATTTGCTGCCCTCACATAGTAAAAGGTCTCAGGATTTGATTTGCTGCCCTCACATAGTAAAAGGTCTCAGGATTAGATTTGCTGCCCTCGCATAGTAAAAGGCCTCCAGGATTAGATTTGCTGTCGTCACATAGTAAAAGGTCTCTAGGATTAGGTTTGCTGCCCTCACATAGCGTGAACAAGCTCGGCATCACCACTCTATGCCTCCTTGTAGGTACATTGTGCTGATGCGTCCATTGTCGCATGTCCTTATACCAACCTTTTGCTGTTTTTTTGTTGCGGGTAAACCAACCTTTTGCTGTAAGGGCGCATGTAAAATGAAGCGATCACACTGTTACCTTAGGGACATGTCTAACCAGTGTTATTGTTAATCTAATGCCTCCAGTGATAAGATGCAATTAAACTGTGTTACAAATGGCACTCCTACTGTCTTCCCTAGTATGATAAGTAAGTTGCTCCTTTACGCTGCTGAGTGTCCTGATGTCCCCACGATCCCATGCCCTTAAACCAACTCTTTAGCTGTTGTTGATTTACTGTGTCTGGTAAACAAGCAATGCCACCATTAATGTAATCCCATATCTGAGGAATCTCATTGTTGATCGTAATGCTTCTGGTAACATGAAGCATTGCTGACATTTTAAAATTTCTACTGTCCTTGCGTGATTGCCATGAACATAATTAAGATGCTTCTTTTCATTTTGTATATGTTTCGTATATTCTTATTGACCAGCAATTGTTTACTTTCTATCATTTTGTGCAGATAGGGATATCCATTTCACCTTGTTGCTATTGTGACTTTTTGGTGAACTGCACAAAACACTTTTTTTGGAATGAGTGTCTTGTGCAGTTCAACTAAAATGTCACGTGGGCAACATCTCTCAATTTTGGTGGAACTGCACAAAATGGTTAAACTAAAGTGAAACCATGCTCTCCTGTCTCCTTGTTTGTGCTATGCAAACATGCTGTTGCAAACAGGAATACTCTACTACAGATGTTGTGACGGTCAAGAGCAACATCTCTCAATTTTGGTGGAACTGCACAAAATGGTTCAACTAAAGCGAAATCATGCTCTCCTATCTCCTTGTTTGTGCTATGCAAACATGCTGTGCAAACAGGAATACTCTACTACAGATGTTGTGACAGTCAAGAGCATTTGCCAAGTTCTTCGATTGTATGACATGGCTAGCCAAGATGGATTTAATCTCGATATTCACTTTATCAAAAGGCTCTAATGGGTTGGTTCTGAATCTTGCAAGCTGGAATCAGTGAGATGTGTAGGCATCTTTGTTGTACTTATTATTTGAATCTTATTTGTTGGTTCTGAATCTTCCAATCTGGGAATCAATGAGACGTGTAGGCATCTTTGTTGTCCTTATTATTTGGATCCTATTTGTTGGTTCTAAATCTTGCAAGCTGGGAATCAATGAGATGTGTAGGCATCTTTGTTGTACTTATTATTTGGATCTTATTTGTTGGTTCTAAATCTTGCAAGCTGGGAAACACGGCATGATGATGCAAAGGACAGCAACCATAACAAACAATTCAAACTTGGTAGTATTATCTTTGTGAAAGTGCGACAAATGTGCTGATCGTGTGCGTCTTGAGAATAATAATTCTAATTGTTGTGCATGTTGATCCCGTGGCACTGATAGAATGAGCCAATGCATTGCTTGTTTTAAGTATAAATTTCTACTAAAGCTAATTATATTTAAGTAAACTGACCACTAACTCCTGTTATTACAGTACCAATACAGACCCGCTCGTGAACCGACGTGTGGCCGGAGTAGGTTTCTTAATGGAGGCGTTTGAATGTGCCGAGGGTGCATCTTCTGCCGGGCATGCAGCGGACGAGGGAGGGGTAGTAACTGTTGTCGCCTGTACACACTCAGCTTACTGTTGAATCCAGTTCCCCAAGAGCTGAAAAACGAACTGCTGCCGCCGCCTACTCACTCGTTCACTCGAAGAGACTCCAATGGCGATCCGAGGGGTGAGCCTAATGGATATGGACTTCAGCAACGAGTTAGTTCGCCGTTCAGTCCCATGGCTGCACTAAGTTGAATGTGATGTACACCAATGATACAGACTCGGTGAAGCTCTGCCACGCCTTAGTCCTAAGGCTGCACTAGGTTCTGGAGCATTCGCCCGTTTCATCGGCAGCGTCGACTGCACCTTCGCTACGGTGGAGAGAAGGAAGAACGCGACGATTCGGCCATCTGGTGCGACAAGCTTGTCGACATGCAGAAGCAATACAATATCATCAGCAACGGGCATGAGAAGGATGACGTGGTTGACCTCGCTGAGACCATCATCGACCCCTGATACGCCAACATGAAAGAAGACGACCTGAACACGTGGGAGGTACCTCTGAATCTAGCCTACATAACCTACGCGGCCAAGGACGCATACGCATGCTACGACATGTACAGGGAGATCTTGGACATGAGGGCGTGTCTGCTTCCCGTAACCCACGAGTACACGGAGAGCCGCAGCGTCATGATCAAGCGTGCCAGGAAGGTCTAGATGTTGTACTTTATCTATTTATAAGCACCTTTATCATCTGAGTGTTTCATGCATTAGCCTATGTGTCGTAATTATCTGTTTTGTCCGAAATATTTCTTTTAAGAACCCTTTAACCTGATTGCTTTTTTAGTGGCTATTTGCTAATGTATCTAAACTAGTTCACTTTTCCGTAAAAAAAAAACTAGTTCCCTCGGCTGCCGTGCTTTGAATCTCCTTCCTCCCAACATATTCCTCTCCTCAGGTGGACCCAGCAGGTCTCTAAATTTTCTCCCACTTTCTTTTTCGATGTAAACTGAGTTTTCTCCCAATACTTTCCCCTAGAACCACACTCAACTGTCCCACATCTAGCCTAAAAAATAATAATACCGCAAGTCCTATTAACTCATCAAATTAAAATGATATTTTATTTCGTAAGTTGAAAGTTCCTACAAAATAATAATAATAATTGTTTATATATAACTTGCCAAGTTAACTCATAGTGATTGCATACATGAGCTTGCAAAGATTTTACTGACGTGCAATCATGAGTTTATGTTTTTATAACATTTCTCCGTCTAGCCAAACATGATATTTTCACCCAGCCCAGCAAGTCCGCGGATTTCGAGAAAAATGCAAATGGGATTTAAACGGGCTGCATAGATGCTACATCATTGTTTCACCCAGCCCACCAAATGGACTAAAGAAACAAATGGACTGGCTGACATGTGGGCCAGTAGGTCGAAGCCTAAGAAGGCGTTGGATTTACATCCAACGGCCGGCATTCTTCTTCAATCTCTTGTCTTCTTCCCCCAGTGCTGCCAGAACCGCCTGCTCCAGCCTTCGGCGTCCAGCGGCGTTGTTTTGCGCTCCTCAGCGAAACGCTACCCCGCCGACGGCCAGGCCATCCATCCACTCCGCACCTCCTGTTATTCTCTGCCGAGTGTAGGTCCACCCCGCACCCGAACCAGTGAAGTTTCCCACTCCTCTCCGTCTACGACTCCACTGCCGCGTCTTCCCCATCTCCGGGTCGTTCCAGTCTGGGGCCTTGCCGTCGTCCATCGCCTCGGTGTGCTCATCACGACGTGGTCAACATATGAGTCATGGGAAGAGGACTATACGTGGAGAGCCTGACGGCTGGGACCCATGAGGTCCATGGTCGCATGCAAGGAAAGTTCCTCCTTATTACGCACTGTACGTGCACTGTACGTGGGAAGGGCTTCTGTATTTCGCGAATAAAATGTCCCCCCCGCTGACAGGTCAGACCCACCAGCTATATCTTCGCACGCAAGGAAGTGCGTCCTTATTACGCACCAAAAAATGAATACCCCCTGCTAGCTGGGACCCACCATAGTGGGTGGCTGACTTGTGGGCCTACTAAGTCGACGAGGACGGAGGGCTTTGTCAACTTAGTCAATATGAACGATTCTAGCTCTAGTGACCGTACGATGTCCATCCAACGGCCATAGTGCTTCTTCAACCTCTGGTCTTCTTGCTCCAGCTGCCCAAAGCAGCGCCGGTCATGCCGCATGCTCCTGCCTCTCGTGGCTGGCTGTGATGCCGCGGAGGCCTAACCACCCCCTACTACTCCCACCGCTGGCCCAGGGTATCCCTCTACTCACCCACACCCCCTGTTATTCTGCGGCGATAGCAGCCTCACGCCGCAGCCGAACCAGTGAACCCTTGTACTCCTTTCCGCGTGGGCATCCACTGCCGCGTCTTCCCCGGCTCCTTGTCGTCCCCTTCTTAGGCCTCGCTGTCGTCCACCGCCTTGGTGCTCTCGGCGCGGCATGGTCAATGTGGTCAATGACCGACTTCCATCGGAAGAGTACTGTACATGGAGAAGCTGACAGCTGGGTCCAAGGCCACAGCCAAGTTTTTTTGTTATTTGCCAAGTAAGTCGCTTTGTCAGGCCTGTTGGGCTGCAATTCTTTCAAGATGAGGAGAGCTTCATTCGGCTGGCCGAGAAAATGGCCTATTAGTAATGAGATATCGGTTGTACATTTTTAAAACACATCAAACCGGCAATTAGTTTCAAATATCTTTTTTTCATTTCGAGATTTTAAATTATATTAATTTTTATTCGTGGAGAATTTGTTGGATTTTATATTGATATACATTTATTTTTAAAATCAGTTTGAATGCGAGTCAAAATTTCGGGATTAAAAATAGTTCGGACTGCGCCGAAATATGCAAAATTTCGTATAATTTTTTAACCGTGGCCACAATATGGGCTGTAATGCTAACAAAAAGAATATGGGCTCCAAACAAAACGTTAATAATTAGCAAATGGGCTGTAAATTATTAGAAATAATGGCACATGGGTTTTATGCTATTTTCCATAGATTTGAGGCTTTCCTAAAAAAGGTTGACGCACAAGCAGTGACTGTTGGATGGCCATCCAACGACCGTCGTGCTTCTTCAATCTCTGCTCTTCCTGCTCCAGCCGCTCAAACAAGCGTCGGCGGGACTGCCTGCTCCCTCCTCCCCGCGGCCGGCTGTACTGCCGCGCAGGCCTCACCGCCCCACCGTACTCCCATCGCTGGCCTAGCCATCCCTCTACTCACCCACACCTGCTGTTATTCTCCGGCGACGGCAGACGAACCAGTAAACCCTCGTTCAGTCGTACTCCCCTCCGCGTGGGAAACAACTTCAGAGTCTTCCCTGCCTTCGTGTCGTTCCCTTCTGAGGCCTCACCGTCGTCCACCGCCCTGGTCCTCTCGGCGCGGCCTGGTCAATGTGGTCAACGACCGACATGCATCTAAAGTGGACTGTACATGGAGAGGCCGACAGCTGGGTCCACGGACGCACGCAAGGAAATGCAAAATAATGATTCCTCCACCTGACATCGGGGACCGACCGAAAGGGCCTCAGTATTTTGTGAAAAAAACGTTACCTCCGCTGACAGCTCGGACCCACCAGCTATATCTTCACACGCAAGGAAGTGCCTCCTTATTACGCACAAAAAAATGAATACTCCCCCTATTAGCTGGGACCCAGTATAGAGGCAGGCTGACTTGTGGGCCTACTAAGTTGACGGGGACGGAGGGCTTTGTCAACTTAGTCAATATGCACGATTCTAGCTCCAGTGACCGTACGATGTCTGTCGGTGTCAAAACCGGCGGATCTCGGGTAGGGGGTCCCGAACTGTGCGTCTAGGCGGATGGTAACAGGAGACAAGGGACATGATGTTTTACCCAGGTTTGGGCCCTCTTGATGGAGGTAAAACCCTAAGTCCTGCTTGATTAATATTGATGATGTGTATTACAGGAGTGGATCTACCACGAGATCAAGGAGGCTAAACCCTAGAAGCTAGCCTATGGTATGATTGTTGTAATGGATGTTATGTCCTACGGACTAAAGCCCTCCGGTTTATATAGACACCGGAGAGGGCTAGGGTTACACAGAGTCGGTTACAATGGTAGGAGATCTACATATCCGTATCGCCAAGCTTGCCTTCCACGCCAAGGAAAGTCCCATCCGGACACGGGACGGAGTCTTCAATCTTGTATCTTCGTAGTCTTGGAGTCCGGCGAACGATGATAGTCCGGCTGCCGGACACCCCCTAGTCCAGGACTCCCTCAGTAGCCCCTGAACCTGGCTTCAATGAAGATGAGTCCGGCGCGCATAATGTTCGGCATTGCAAGGCGGGTTCCTCCTTTGAATAATCCAGAGAAGATCGTGAACACCAGGATAGTGTCCGGCTCTGCAAAATAAATTCCACATTCCACCGTAGAGAGAATAAAATGTACACAAGTTCAATCTGCTGACGTCACGCCACTACCAAGCCTTTACTTGAATCGTTTTTTATTATACCACCTTAGCGCATTTAGCGAAGCGGTTTCCTTGGCACGTCTTGTCAAAGCAGAGATCGTGTTCCCCTTATTCCGGGATTCTCATCAATACGGACGTGGGTAACCCAACCGCGCCATTGATGGTGGCGCTTGGGAGATAAGCGAGTTTTACCAGGCTAGTGGGGACGCATAGTCTTCGCCCGCCTATATATAAGGGATAAGGATTCACCTTTTCACCTACGCCTTCTCCCTCCTTTGCTTATCCATCTCCGCGCACTCGAGCTCCAGCGCCCAAGTTCGCGCATCTCGTCTCAACCTTCTCCGACCATGTCCGGAGCGGGAGGCAAGTGGTTGGCCTCCACCGTTAAGGAGGAGCACATCACAAAGCTGCACAGCGCCGGATACCTTTCCGACGACATCGCGCACCGGTTGCCCGACGAGGGGCAGCTCATCCCCACCCCCAGTCCCCATGAGAGGGTCGTTTTCCTTCCCCACTTCCTCCGCGGACTGGGCTTTCCACTTCACCCCTTTGTCCGGGGGCTCATGTTCTACTACGGCCTGGATTTCCATGATCTGGCGCCGAACTTCATCCTCAACATCTCGGCGTTTATCGTCGTGTGCGAGGCCTTCCTCTACATCTAGCCCCACTTCGGCTTGTGGCTCAAGACCTTCAATGTCAAGTCGAAGGTAGTGAAGGGCACTCAAGCGGAGTGCGGAGGCGCCATGTTGGGCAAGATGCCCAACGTCCTTTGGTTCGAAGGGGCCTTCGTGGAATCCGTCAAGAGGTGGCAGTCGGGGTGGTTCTATATCACCGAGCCGCGCGACCCTACGTGGGCGGCGCCCCCCCCCCCCCCCCCCCCCCCCCCGAGTTCAGATCTGGTGTCCCTACGCAGCTCACCTCCTGGAAAGAGAAGGGCTTGCTGTGGGGCAATTCGAAGGAGCAGACGGGACTCCAAGCCTGTATCCAGAAGCTGGTGAACAAGAAGCTTAGGCTTGTTAACGTGGTCCAAGTCATGCTCGTCCGCCGGATTCTCCCATGCCAAGAACGGGCATTCAA
Source organism: Triticum timopheevii (assembly GCA_963921465.1). NCBI lineage: Eukaryota > Viridiplantae > Streptophyta > Magnoliopsida > Poales > Poaceae > Triticum > Triticum timopheevii. The sequence continues at coordinate 379,250,510 of OY997272.1, read as the reverse complement.
TCTGTGGGAGTTCGATCCGGAACAGCACCAGGCGTTGAGCGGGCTCTTCGACATGATGTACGAAGGCGCCTGGAGGGTGCTGTTTAAGGGCGCCGAAGCCCCCGCATCCGCGACGGAAGATCGCGGATTTCATTCGCAGCGTCCAGCTGACGAGGTAAGTGATTCTACCCCTTTACGGGACACTTGTTGTTAATAGTTTGATTCTGAGCGGGTTTCAATTTCCCTTTTCCTTTGACAGGACTGGATGAAGAAAGCGGAGTAGCTCGTCTGCCCGGCTCCCATGCCAGAAAACCCAGTAGACGCCCGTCTAGCGGGGCTGCTTATTCCGGCACCGCATGTGGTGCCGGAGAAGAAGGCCAAGAAGGTGGCCACGGGCACTCGAAAGAGTTCCTGTTTTCAGGTCTCCGACGACTCCGAGGCGGACTCCTCCCCCGAAGATGAGGAGGAGGAAGAAGACTCTCTCCCGGAGGAGGGAGAGAGGAAGAGGAAGGCTTCCCCAACAAGGGAGGCCGAAGGGTCCAAGAGGGGAAGAACTATTCCCCCGGACAGATCTGCCAACACCAACATTGGCGGCGACGAGTGGCCTTCAACGGCCAGGCCTCCGGCGAGATCGTAAGTATCCGGATTCCTGAATGATTTATAATCTCTCTTTTGTGTCACATAGTGTCCTTCTAATGCCGCATACCTGCAGTCCGGCCGATGATGATCTCCCCGCTTCATCGAGCGGGTCGTTGGCGGTGTCGGATGTGGATTCCATCCCGACTGCCTCCACCCCTCGCGCCGCTGAGGACGCTGAGGTGGGATCCCGGGAAGGGACCCATCAGGAGGAGGCTCCGGAGGCGCCGCAAGGCAGCCTCCCGGACTTTGCGCCGGACTCTACGACGGAAACTGCAGTGGTTCCAGAGTCCGGCAGGCGGCCCCTTCGCAAGAAGGGAAAGACTGTGACACCGGCGGCCCCCGTCCAACCGGAGGCGCCGGACAACTTGTTGGAGGCGCTCAAAGGCGCTTCCATCGAGGAAGAACACCGCACTATCATGAGTGCGGTGATTCAGAAGGTTCAGCTCGCCAAGAGCGGGCTGACCGAAGCCTGCAGCAGCCTTCTAACAGGCTTTGAGGTAAGAAGTTAAAATTATGTAATGTAATACCGCATAGACTGTAGCCCCTGATGCTCAGTTCGGTGTTCGGAAAGAAAAGACGGACTGAGGATCTAAAAAGATATACGCAGGGTTGCTAAAAAGTATGTCAATATGGGATTGCAAGCTGCGCTGCTGACCTCTGCCGCACTGACTGCGGAGGTCGGTGCATTGAAGCAGGATCTCGAGCGGTCCGAGCAAGAGCTCGGCCATGCCATGAAGTAGCTCGAGGACAAAGAAGGTGAGTAACACCACTTTGAAAATTTACCTTACAGAAAAGGATTTAGGTTGCAATAAAAATAACAAGGATAACGTGGGTACTGCAGGGGCCACGAACAAGGTGGCAACCCTGAAGGAGGTTGTGTCCGCGGCCGAACGCAATGCGGCCGCGGAACGGGCAGAGCGAGAGAAGTAGGAGGCGCTGGTGGCAGAGGTGCGTCAAGAGCTCCAGGCTCTCATGGAGAAGCATGAGTGTTTGGAGCGCGACTCAAAGACTCGAGAGTCCGAGCTCGCCTCGGCTCTCGAAGGTGCCAAGTCCGCCAAGGCCGAGGCCCATCAGGCCCTTCAGGAGGTTGAGGATGTGAAGAAAATAGCGGCGGGTAAGGAATTTTTCATGCAAAGCAAGCGTGTTAATGTGAACTAGCTGACACTTACTCGAATTCGGAGCTCTCCTGGGGCATTTGCAGATCTGCCTCGCAGTGTATCCGATGCCACTGCATTCTACTGTGGTGAGGAGGGGAGCTCAATGGAGAAGGTCTTCTGATCTCAGTACACTGAGGCCGGCCATCTGGTGCCCCCTAGCGACCAGCTGAAGCAGCTGGTCGAGCTCCATAAGGTAGCCGAGCAGGCCATGAAGGGCCTCATAGTCCGGCTGTGGCTTGGAGAGGCCATGCCTGGGAGCTACTTCAGCCTTGTGCGGTGGCTGGTGGATGCGTGCCCCTTGTTGGAGGTCGTCAAGTGCTCCGCCTGTATTGAAGGTGCTCGTCGGGCCCTTGCCCGTGCAAAGGTGCACTAGGGCAAGCTAGATGCGGAGAAGCTTATCACTGACGCGCCGACAGCGGGCAAGGAGCATCGTACGCCCGAGATGTACTATAAGACTGTCCTGAAGGGTGCCCGCAAGATTGCGGATGAGTGCCCTAGAGATGTAATTATTGAGTAGACTCGCTATGTATTATCCTGTGCGCTGAAAACTTTGTTCATATGCGCTAAGTAACGCTTGTTTGATTTAAAATATTACCTTCTGTGCGGCCGTTTATAAAATCTGAGAGATGGCAAGTCGTCGGCTTCAGCCCCCAAGCCACGAGTGCTGGGGTGTTCGGGATAAACTTGAGCACTCTTGTTCCCATTCTTGGGTCCATCTAGGGAGGCGCTCAACACAATGAACAAGGCAACTGGACTTATAATGCTTGAACACTCTCACTTAGCCATAGAATTCTATAATTTTAAATTTCGGCGAAGCCCCTAGTATTCGGAAGACCGAGTTCAGGGCGCTATCCACGCCTTGGCCGGACATTATCCGGTTCTTTGCTTGACGCGGCATAAGTCTTTAAGGACTCGAAAAGACCTCTCGAACAGCGACCAGTCTCTCGCCTTATCATGACAGTCAGTTTTAGCTTTCTCCACTGAGGCACTCGCCCAGCTCAACCGGGGCGCAATCGCAGTGGTTCTCCCAGTGCCACCTTAGCCGACAGAACGGAACATAAGGTACCAAAACGTGGGAGCCGGGCAAACCCAACTATTGACCCAAGACATGATTCGGAGCCGATTCATATAATGCTATAAGTTCGGGGTGCCGCACTTGTGAAAGTGTCCGGATTTATCACACCATAATGCGGGGAACATAAGCCCCTGGTGTATTCGGCCATACCAAAATATACGGGTGCAAGATGTCATTGATGAACATATGTGTAAAGTAATGCAATAACAGGCAAAAAAATGCTGCATTATTTATTCAAGGAATTCTGCTATGAGTGCGGAATGATACAAATAGTGCGGTAAGCAAGGGATTGGACTAATTAAACATGTCCCCCTCCAGGGGTGGGCTGCGGACTGGTGTATATAATCAAATTTAATGCTCGTAATGGAGACCACCTGAGTGTTCATCGCAGCCTTCTTTTTTCCCTGGCTGTTGCATCGTGAGTTCGGCGGGTTCACCGCCGGACAGGGCCTCTGGTGAACGGAGTCCTGTGTATACAAGGAAGGAAAATAATAATAAAAAAGAGTGACACACTTGTGAGCCCCTGGTGTGGTCGAGCCGCACTCTGGGTCTGTTGTGGTCGTGCCCCTCCCCCTAGGCCCATGGTATCTCCAGAGCGTAATGATGTATGCGGAGGGTTGGTCTTGCAATCATGCGAGGGCTGGGGTTGGGGCCGCATTGCTACGCGTGCTCGGAACATGCCAGGTGGTCTTGGTTGATGTTGCTCTGGGCACGTTTGGTCGTGTCCGGCCATTTAACGGCCGGACTCGAAAATCGCCTTAGAAGGCTGCTCTATACTTCTGCCGCGAGAGCCGCTGTATGTTCGTCCGTTCGGAGGGAGCGTTCTGTATTTCCGTTGACCGTGATGACTCCACGAGGGCCTGGCATCTTGAGCTTGAGGTATGCGTAATGCGGCACCGCTTTGAACTTTGCAAACGCGGTTCGTCCGAGCAGAGCGTGATAGCCGCTGCGGAACAGGACTATGTCGAAGATTAACTCCTCGCTCCGGAAATTGTCCGGGGATCCGAAGACCACTTCCAGTGTGACTGAGCCTGTGCAATTAGCTTCAACACCTGGTATGACGCCTTTAAAGGTCGTCTTTGTAGGTTTAATCCTTGAGGGGTCTATGCCCATCTTGCGCACTGTATCCTGATAAAGCAAGTTCCGGCTACTGCCGCCGTCCATCAGGACTCTCGTGAGGTGAAATCCATCGACGATTGGGTCTAAAACCAATGCGGCGAATCCGCCATGGCAGATGCTGGTCGGATGGTCTCTTCGATCGAAAGTGATCGGACAAGAGGACCATGGATAGAACTTCGGGGTGACTGGCTCCATCGCGTATACGTCCCTTAGTGCACGCTTCTGCTCCCTCTTGGGTATATGGGTTGCGTATATCATGTTTACCGTCCGCACTTGTGGGGGGAAACCCTTCTGTCCTCTATTCTTCGGCGGCCGGGTCTCTTCTTCGTCATCGCTGTGCAGCCCCTTGTCGTTGTTTTCGGCAATTAACTTGCCTGCCTGCTTAAATACCCAACAATCTCTGTTGGTGTGGTTAGCTGGCTTTTTGGGGGTGCCATGTATTTGGCATGAGCGGTCGAGTATTCGGTCCAAATTGGACGGACCCGGAGTGGTTCTTTTGAATGGCTTCTTCCGCTGACCGGGTTTAGAGCCTCAGAATCCGGCGTTGACTGCCGTATCCTCCTTGTCGTCGCCGTTAACGCGGCGCTTGTTTTTGCTTCGACGCGACCTGCCGTTGTGGTCCTTAGTATCCGGACTACCAGCATTTTTACTGAGGTTGTTGCTGCAAGCTAGCCAGCTATCCTCTCCCGCACAGAAGCAGGTCATTAGTGATGTGAGGGCTGCCATGGATTTCGGCTTTTCCTGTCCTAGGTTCTGGGCTAGCCATTCGTCACGGATGTTATGTTTGAAGGCTGCGAGGGCCACCGCATCCGGACAGTCGACGATTTGATTTTTCTTTGTTAAGAACCATGTCTAGAACTGTCTGGCCGATTCATCTGGCTGCTGATTATGTGGCTTAGGTCATCGGCGTCTGGCGGTCGCACATATGTGCCCTGGAAGTTGTCGAGGAATGCGGCTTCCAGGTCTTCCCAACACCCAATTGACTTTGCAGGCAAGTTGTTAAGCCAATGCCGAGCTGGTCCTTTAAGCTTGAGCGGGAGGTACTTGATGGCATGGAGATCATCGCCGCGGGCCATATGGATGTGAAGGAGATAATCTTCGATCCAAACCGCGGGATCTGTTGTGCCATAGTAGGATTCGATGTTGATGGGTTTAAACCCTTCAGGGATTTGATGATCCATTACTTCGTCAGTGAAGCATAGCGGGTGTGCGGCGCCTCTATATTGAGCAATATCACGACGTAGCTCGAGTGAGCGTTGTCTGCTGTGTTCGGCCCGGCCGGAGTTGTTGTATCCGGCGTGATGGTATTCGTCGTGGGTCGTGGGGCGCCCACGTGATCCGTAGATGGATCTGGATTGCCTTGCTTTGTCCTCCAATATATCTCGCAAGTCCAGCGCGTTCCCTCTTGGCTTCGTACTTTTGAAGCGATGCCGGGGTACGGTCTTGGTGGAGGGCCTGGATGCCTCTCTGTCACGACCACGGGGTGGTCGGTCGGCCGTATTGTGCGCTGGTGATGAAGGTATGTATGCTTCTTCCTCTAATCGGGGGAGCAACTTGCGTTTTGGTTAACTCTTAGAGGGACGTTCGAGTTCATACTCTTCAGCCGCGAGGACCTCAGTCCATCTGTCGGCCAGTAGGTCTTGATCAGCTTGAAGCTGCTGCATCTTTTTCTTTAGGCTATTTACCGTGGCGATAAGCCTGCGTTTAAAACGCTCTTGTTCGACGGGATCCTCTGGCACAACGAATTCGTCGTCGTTGAGGCTTTCCTCGTCTCCGGAGGGAGGTATGTAATTATCATCCTCGACCTCTTCGTCTGCCGCTCTCTCGTGAGGGCTTGCTTCTGCATCCTCCTGCGCTGAATCTTGTTGGAGGGGATTGTCTTCGGCACTTTCTGGGGTGTTGTTATCTCCTGTGCCGGAATCTCCATTCTTGCTGTGGCGGGATTTAGAGCGGCGCCGCTGACGTCGGTGCTTGGGCTGTTTCTTTAAGGAATCTGCCTCTGCTGCTTCTTCGCCGTCCCCATCTTTTGGGGTGTCCACCATGTATATGTCATATGATGAGGTGGTCTTCCAGTGCCCTGTAGGCGCTGGCTCTTGTTCGTCTCCGGCATCGTCATCCATACCATCGATGTCATCGGAGTCATAGTCTAGCATGTGGGTTAGATCGTCGACAGTGGCTACAAAGTGGGTGGTGGGTGGGTTTTGAATTTCTTCGTCGTCCGCGTCCCAACCATCCTGGCCGTAATCCGGCTAGGGCTCTCCGGATAGCGAGAGATGCTTTAGCGAATTTAGGATATCACCAAAGGGTGAGTATTGGAAGATGTCCGCGGCGGTGAACTCCATGACAGGCGCCCAATCAAATTCGATTGGCAGGGGCGCGGGAGGTTTGGAGTCCGGCAGGGAGTCCGGCACCTCGGAGTCACGAGCTTTGCAAGGGACAAGGTTAGTGTTTGGCTCCATCACCGTGGGAGTTGCAGCCCCCGAGGCGGTGTCCAGCCACCTGTCCTCGATCTGCGCAAGCGGCTCCGGACTAAGGGTCGGAGCGGATTCATGTGCGGCCACCAAGGCACTATCCGGCGGCAGAGTTAGATCATGCCCATCGCGACAGTGCGGCACGCTCGGCTGTGGCTCGGATCCATCGAAGATCAAGTCTCCGTGGATATCCGCCGTGAAGTTTAAGCATCCAAATCTGACCTGACGGCCAGGGGCGTAGCTTTCGATCTGCTCCAGATGCCCAAGTGAATTAGCCCGCAGTGTGAAGCCGCCGAATACGAAGATCTGTCCGGGGAGAAAAGTCTCACCCTTGACAGCGTTGTTGTTGATTGAAGGTTTGGGCGGCTGGAGCAAGAAGACTAGAGGTTGAAGAAGCACTACGGCCGTTGGATGGACATTGAGGGAGTCCTGGACTAGGGGGTGTCCGAACAGCCGTACTATCATCGTCCGCCGGACTCCAAGACTACGAAGATACAAGATTGAAGACTCCGTCCCGTCTCCGGATGGGACTTTCCTTGGCGTGGAAGGCAAGCTTGGCGATACAGATATGTAGATCTCCTACCATCGTAACCGACTCTGTGTAACCCTAGCCCTCTCCGGTGTCTATATAAACCGGAGGGCTTTAGTCCGTAGGACACAACCTCCATTACAACATTCATACCATAGGCTAGCTTCTAGGGTTTAGCCTCCTTGATCTCGTGGTAGATCCACTCTCGTACTACCAATATCATCAATATTAATCAAGCAGGACGTAGGGTTCTACCTCCATCAAGAGGGCCCAAACCAGGGTAAAACATCGTGTCCCTCGTCTCCTGTTACCATCCACCTAGACGCACAGTTCGGGACCCCTACCCGAGATCCGCCGGTTTTGACACCGACATTGGTGCTTTCATTGAGAGTTCCTCTGTGTCGTCACCGAGAGGCTCGATGGCTTCTTCAATCAACAACAACGCCGTCCAGGGTGAGACTTTTCTCCCCGGACAGATCTTCGTATTGGGCGGCTTCGCACTGCTGGCTAATTTACTTGGCCATCTGGAGCAGATCGAAATCTACGCCCCTGGCCGTCAGGTCAGGTTCGGAAGCCTAAACTTCACGGCCGATATCCGCGGGGACTTGATCTTCGACGGACTCGAGCCACAGCCGAGCGTGCCACACTGTCACGATGGGCATGATTTAGCTCTGCCGCCGGATAGTGCCTTGGTGGCCGCACACGAATCCGCTCCGGCCCTCAGTCCGGAGCCGATCGCCCAGATCGAGGACCGGTGGCTGGACACCGCCTCGGGGGCTGCGACTTCCGCGGCGATGGAGCCGAACACTGACCTTGTCCCCTATATAGCTCGTGACTTCGAGGTGCCAGACTCCCTGCCGGACTCCGAACCTCCTGCACCCCTGCCAATCGAATCCGATTGGGCGCTGATCATGGAGTTCACCGCTGCGGACATCTTTCAGCACTCGCCCCTTGGCGACATCCTAAATTCGCTAAAGCATCTCTCGCTATCCGGAGAGCCCTGGCCGGACTACGTCCAGGATGGTTGGGATGCGGACGACGAAGAAATTCAAATCCCACCCACCAACCACTTTGTAGCCACTGTCGACGATCTAACAGACATGCTAGACTATGACTCCGAAGACATCGACGGTATGGACGACGATGCCGGAGACGATCAAGAACCAGCACCTACAGGGCACTGGAAGACCACCCCAACACACGACGTATACATGGTGGATACCCCAAAAGGAAGCAATAACGAGGACTAACGGGGCGCGGCAAAGGATAATCCCGCCGATAAACAACCAAAACGGCGACGCAGACGCCGCCCTAAGTCCCGCCTCGACAACAACAATGCTCCTAATGACCCAGCAATAGAGCAGGGCAAACCAGTGGACGACGAACATGCAGCCAAGCAACCGTCCGAACAGGACGAGTCGGATAATCAATCCATGCCCGGCGAAACCAACAGTCCAGACGACCTCACGCCAGACACACCACCGGAGAATAAGAGCCTTCGGAAAAGATTCGTCGCCACTGCAAGAAGTTTGAAGAAGGAAAAATGAAAGCTCAAAACAGCGGAAGAAATACTCAGAATGAGGTGGAGCAAAGTGCTCAAAACCGCAGACAAATACGGCAATGGCCATCAATCAAAGGGCTACCCGAAGTGCAAGCTGCTGCCAGAATTTGACGAGGAAGCCATAGAGCCCCCACAGTCAAAAAACAAAGAGGCCGCCTGGCCGGATAGACGGCCAGATGATAGGCCAAAATCTACAAGCGGCGCCGCACACAAGCCGACTCATGACCCTGGGAAAACAGATGGCCCAGCCAGGTCCATTTACGGGCCAAAAAAGAGGGCCCCAGGAAGCAACACAACACGCCAAGTGTTCGAAGACAGCGGTACACCCAAATACAGGGGTGCCGCACAGCCACTATGTTTCACCAATGAGGTGCTGGATCATGAATTCCCAGTAGGGTTTAAACCCATAAACATAGAGGCTTACGACGGAACAACAGACCCAGGAGTCTGGATAGAGGATTATATACTACACATACACATGGCTAGAGGAGATGACCTCCATGCCATAAAATACCTACCCCTCAAGCTCAAAGGGCCAGCTCGGCATTGGCTCAAAAGCCTCACAGAAAACACTGTTGGAAGTTGGGAAGAGCTTGAGGGCGCGTTTAGAGCAAATTTTCAAGGGACTTATGTCCGCCCTCCGGGTGCAGACGATCTAAGTCATATAACTCAACAGCCCGAAGAGTCAGCGCGCAAATTCTGGAACAGGTTCCTTACTAAAAAGAACCAAATAGTCGACTGTCCGGACGCCGAAGCCTTAGCAGCTTTTAAACACAACGTCCGAGACGAATGGCTCGCCAGACACCTCGGCCAAGAGAAGCCGAGGACAATGTCCGCGCTAACAAGCCTCATGATCCGCTTTTGCGCGGGGGAAGATAGCTGGCTAGCAAGATGCAGCACCAACGACCCGAGTACATCCGAGATTAGAGATGGAAACAGGAAATCACGGCGCAGAAAGGATCAGCGCCGGAATAAAGAAAAAAGCCCAAAGAATACGGCGGTCAACACCAGATTCAAAAGCTCGCGGCCAAACAACAAAACACTGCCTCTTAAGGACAACAGTGATGAGCTATCCAACTTAAACAAAATTTTGGATCGGATATATCAAATCCACAGTACCCCCCGGAAGGCCTGCAAACCACACCCACCGAGATTGTTGGGTTTTTAAACAGTTCGGCCGACTCAACGCCGAACACAAGGGGCTCGACGCATCAAGCGAGGATGATGATAAACCCCACCAGCAGAGCACCGGAAAACAAAAGACTTTCCCACAAGAAGTCAAAACAGTAAACTCACTTCATGTGATATTACGGAAAAACAATGCGGCACCCGCTAAGATGGGTCTCGCACGGTCCACCCCAGCGGAACCTTGAGATTGGATGTCAAAACCAATCACTTTTGACCACCTGGATTATTCCAGAAGTTTTTGAAATGCAGGATGGACTGCTCTGATATTGGATCCTATAATCGACGGACTACAATTTACACAAGTCATGATGGACGGCGGCAGCGATTTAAACCTGCTATATCCGAACACGATCCGCAAGTTGGGGATAGACCTTACTAAAATTCGACATAGCCGCACTTCCTTCAAAGGAGTGATGTCAGGCCCTTATGCCAAGTGCACAGGCTCCTTATTACTAGAAGTTGTGTTCGGGTCACCGGACAACTTCCGACGCGAAAAGCTAATCTTCCATGTCGCCCCATTCAAAAGTAGCTATCAAGCACTATTGGGGCGTGAAGCTTTTGTTCGCTTCAACGCCATACCACATTACGCGTCTCTTACACTCAAAATGCCCGGTCCACGTGGCATCATCTCATTAAGAGGGTCATTCAAAGACCCCGGACACGACTAGACGAGTCCGGCATAAATAAGCTAGGGGATCCCTAGCCGCACACCCCTTCACAGGGGGCTGCGCATATAAGCAACAATGGGCTAATATAGGCTCAGATTTATTAATTTATTAATATTTTTCTTTATGCACTTTCCGCATGATTTCCTTTCAAACTAAGTTCCTTTCTTTTTACAGATGAACACCGTGCACACCCGTCCAAGATAACGGCACAACGGAGACACATGCACAGACGTGCAGTAGGGACCCGGTGCTAGGATTCTTTTCAGATTAAGACCCTGCGTAAACCTTTTCACTGTCTCTTGTTGCTACAATCCCCTGTTTTTTCATGAAAACCAGAGAGGATACTGACGTTTTGGCATCGGCCGCGTCAGAGGACCTCGCCCGTACCTGGCTACAAGGGGCTTAGGGCATTGTTTCGCCCGTTATTATAAAAGACCGAACACCTTAGGGAGTGTTCGGCGTCTCGAGTTAGGCCTTATATGCATCAGCTCCGAATCATGTCTTTGGTCAAATGTTGGGTTTGCCCGGCTCCTGTGTTTTGCTGCCTTACGTTCCGTATCATCGGCCAACGCGGCACCAGGAGAACTACTGCGATTGTGCCCCAGCTCGGCTGGGCGAGCACCTCAGTAGAGAAAGCCGAAAACTGATTGTCATGATACAGCGAGAGACTGGTCAACCACTCGATCGACCACCGGAATGTTTAGAATTCCTCTTCTTTGACGAAGGACCGTTTCCTGGTCAGGCACATACACGCCCTGAATTCGGAGAGCGCGGTGCACCCAGGGGCTATATCGTAGCCCCACCCTCGAACTCCAATGGCTAAGTGAAAGTGATAAAGCATTATAGTCCGGTTGCCTCGTTTGCTACGCTACCACCTCCTTAAACAGGACCGAGACGTCGGATTAAGTGTGAAAATGCGCTATTTTTGCGAACACCCCCGCACCTTGTGCGCTGGGGCTGAAGCCGACGACTGCCATCTTTCAGGTTATACATACGTATACATAAACGGCCGCACAGGAGATATTTCAATACTTGAAAGCACAAGTACAAAAAGCACCTATATCATAAACATTGTTTTACAAGATAAAACGTTCATTTGAACATGACATTTTTCGAGCACTGCGACTCTATTATACGAGCACCACGCATAACTTCCCCAAAATAGTGCTCGGCGGGTAACCGGCTCTCGTCCGAACCCTGGGTTGCAACAGCAGTGGCATCCATCTCTGTCCAATGTGTCTTCACACGGGCAAGGGCCATCCGCGCACCCTCTATGCAGGCCGACCGCTTCATCACCTTGATATGTGGCACCGCCCCAAGAAACTGCTGCAATAAGCCAAAATAGCTCGTCGGCTTGGGCCTCTCCGGCCAGACATGAGTCACGATATCTGTCATGGCAAGTCCGGACAACCTATTCAGCTATCGTAAACCTGCGGCATAGCAGAAAAGGCTTGCCAGCCACAATGTCTCCGGCCTGACGCAGCTCCTCCTTTATAGCCCGCATTGCAGAACGGGCATCCTTGGCTTCGGCGGTGGCCTTCCCCAGGTCTTCTCGCTCTGTTAGGTGCTCCTTTTCATGAGCCTCATTGCGTTCCGTAGCATCCTTCAATTTAATGGCCAATTCGGCCATCTCTTCCCTGCTTCGGCAGTGGGCAGCCCTTTCGGCTTCTAACTCTTCGGCCGCCCTCGAGGTAGCCGCATCACTCCTTCTGGCTTGCTCCTTGGCTTGAGCAAGTTCTTCCCAAAGGCTCTCCACAGCAGTAGCACCATCTGCGTTAAGCACAAATATTGTAAGAGGTGGGCTTTGGCTCCCTTAAAAGGTGACTGCGGAGAAAAAAGTTACCTTGCGACTCGTCAAGTCACTTGTTGACTAGCGCGATGTCTGCATCCGCAACATCGAGTTGCTGCATTAATTCAGCAACCCCATCAGTCCGGCTAGCCCCCGGACGATCCGCCACCTACATAGGAACGGCGAAGATTGAAACCTGCGATTTTAATCCTCGGCACGCTGTCGCTTTCGACAACCTACCGAGTCTCAGGGGCTACTATCTAAACAGGGCGCACTTTCATGCGCAAAATTGTCAAAAGGTGTGTCATTTATACATACCTCAAACCCAGCCAGCAAACTCATGACGGCATTATGCAATCCGCTTTCGGCGGATGAAATCCTTCCAATCACCATATTCATCAATGCATGGTGATCTTCTAAGATGGATGCCCTCTCAAGCAGATCCTTCAGCTCCCCCAGCCGAACAATAGTCGGTGCCGAACTCTTCGGCTCTGCCGGGCTCGGGGATACCCTCTATGATGACACTTCAGGCTCGCCCGCCCTATCCGACGACGCAGCAGACGGAGGCGTCTCGCTCTCCATCATCTCCGGACGAAGATCCCCCTAAGACGAGCTCATCTGAGAAGGTCGCAGATCCGAATTACAAGGTAAAAATTTCGGTTATCCTCAGAAGCACAAATAGGGATGTTTCTTATTAATGAACTCCCCCTTTTTTCTACTCACGGCTCGCTGGAGGGCTGATTCTTTAGAGAAGACTGTGCGGCCGGGGCCTCCCCGGACGCAGGACCCTCTGGTGAAGATTTCTTCCCCCGCTTAGGGGCTTTGGCCTCCGGGTCTTCGGAGGCGGTCCTCTTCTCCCCCTGGAGGGAGGGATTCTGGATCCCCCCTTCTTCAAGCGCCCCCTTGGGTGAGGCGGTAGCTCCTTTCTTTTCCCCTTCGCCTTCTTCTGAAGGCGCAACCTCCAACATTCTGACCAGCACGGGCTCCGGCGCGGTCTCTGGGAGGGGGGCCGGACACCGTATCAGCTTTGCTTGCGCTATCCACTCCTGTTGAAGGATAACGGGTTAAAAGGCGAATTGTAGAAAGGCAAACAAATGGTACGTCCGAACACTGAGCTACTTACTTGAGTATCCGGGTGATTGCAGCTTAGGCCGGCATCCTCGGTCAATTCCGGACACACCTCCTGTGATCCGAAGAACAACTTGTACATCTCCACGGGTGTCGTACCCATGAAGTGTTGGAGAATCTGTGGTCCCTCCAGATTGAACTCCCATAGTCAGAGAGGACGGCCGTTTGCAGGGCAGGAGACGCCTAATTAGCATGACCTGCACAACCACGACCAGATCGATCTCCCTCGCTTGGAGGTCTCGAATCCGGCCCTGCAATAGGGGCACGTCTTTTGACGGCCCCCAGTTGAGCCCTTGGTTGACCCACGACATCAACCATCGTGGAGGTCCCGAGCGGAATGGAGGCGGCGGCTTCTGCCTGCTGCCCTTTGGAGCGGTGATATAGAACCACTCCTGCTGCCACAAGCCGAGCTCCTCTTGGAAGGAGCCCTCGGGCCACGGGGCATCGGCCCTCCTGCTTACCGCCGCCCCGCCGCACTCTACTTGACGCCCCCCGATCATCTTCGGCTCCACATTGAAGGTCTTCAGCCACAGGCCGAAGTGGGGGGTGACGCGGAGGAAGGCTTCGCAGACAACGATGAATGCGGAGATATGAAGGATGGACTCCGGAGCCAAGTCGTGGAATTCCAACCCATAGTAAAACATGAGCCCTCTCACAAAAGGATCCGTCGGGAAGCCTAAACCCCGACGGAGGTGGGATACAAAGACGACATACTCGCCGGGCTCGGGGGTGGGGATGGCCTGCCCTTCGGCGGGCAACCTGTGCGAAATCTCGTAGGAGAGGTACTTGGCTTCTCGCAGCTTTAGCACGTCCTCCTCCGTAACAGAGGAGGGCATCCACCGGCCCTGAAGGTCGGAGCCGGACATTGTTGAAGGTCCGAAGCGCTCGAATCTGGGGCTCTGGGTGTTGGAACTTGGAGCAAGGAGAAGATTCGGTGGAAGATTGAAGAAAAGGAACGAGCCTTGGTCCTGATATAAAGAGGGACAATACCAAGAGCCGTCTCCGTGACCGTTCGGGACTTGCCTTCGATAGAGGAGGCGTGGCGACGGGCGCGGTTGGGTTACCCACGTCCGTATTGATGGGAATCCCGGAATAAGGGGAACACGATCTCTGCTTCGACAAGACGTGCCAAGGAAACCGCTTCGCTAAACGCGCTGAGGTGGTATAATAAAAACGATTCAAGTAAAGGTTTGGTAGTGGTGTGACGTCATGCCGCAAAATACATCAGCGGATTGAACTTGTGTATATATTATTCTCTCTACGGTGGAACGTGGAATTTATTTTGCAGAGCCGGACACTATCCTGGTGTTCACAATCTTCTTTGGATTATTCAAAGGAGGAACCCGCCTTGCAATGCCGAACATTATGCGCGCCGGACTCATCGTCATTGAAGCCAGGTTTAGGGGCTACTGAGGGAGTCCTGGACTAGGGGGTGTCCGGACAGCCGGACTATCATCGTCCGCCGGACTCCAAGACTACGAAGATACAAGATTGAAGACTCCATCCCGTGTCCGGATGGGACTTTCCTTGGCGTGGAAGGCAAGCTTGGCGATACGGATATGTAGATCTCCTACCATTGTAACCGACTCTATGTAACCCTAGCCCTCTCCGGTGCCTATATAAACCGGAGGGCTTTAGTCCGTAGGACACAACCTCCATTACAACAATCATACCATAGGCTAGGTTCTAGGGTTTATCCTCCTTGATCTCGTGGTAGATCCACTCTTGTACTACCCATATCATCAATATTAGTCAAGCAGGACGTAGGGTTTTACCTCCATCAAGAGGGCCCGAACCTGGGTAAAACATCGTGTCCCTCGTCTCCTGTTACCATTTTCCTAAACGCACAGTTCGGGACCCCCTACCGGAGATCCGCCGGTTTTGACACCGACACCCCCTGTTATTCTGCGGCGACGGCAGCCTCACACCGTAGCGAACCAGTGAACCCTCGTACTCCTCTATGCGTGGGCATCCACTGCCGCGTCTTCCCCGGCTCTGCATCGTCCCCTTCCTAGGCCTCGCCGTCATCCACCGCCCTGGTGCTCTCGGCGCGGTGTGGTCAACGTGGTCAAGGAACGGCTTCCATCGGACGTGGACTGTATGTGGAGAGGCTGACAGCTGGGTCGACGGCCGCAGCAAGGAAGTGCCTCCTTATTACAGGCAAAATAATTATTCCTCCACCTAACAGTGGGGACCCACCGGACGGCCCACCATATTTCGCGAAAAAAACGTTTCCCCCCTGACTGCTGGGACCCACCAGCTACACCTTCGCACGCAAGGAAGTGCGTCCGGGCAAAAAAAACGATTCCCCCCCTGAGCGCTGGGACCCACCAGCTACATCTTTGCACGCAAGGAAGTGCGTCCGGGCAAAAAAACCGATTTGCCCCCTGACTGCTGGGACCCACCAGCTACATCTTCGCACGCAAGGATGTGCCTGACAGTCGGGACCCACGTGGTTGAAGCGTATGTAGCATTGTCATTCTGGTCGCGAACGTGTACGTACAGACTGGTCGATGTAGAGGCGCGCACGTGTCCTAGATGTAGAGGCGCGCACATGTCGTAGTAGAGGCGCGCACGTAGCATGTACACGTACGTACAGCGGCGAGGGTTGAAGAAAGAAAATACAGCCACGTACGTACATACGGGCAGGGTCTCTAACGCCTATCGTGCATAGGTACATGGCTGGGTCGGAACGGAGAAACAACGTCGTCGTCGTGTTCATGGGGAGCCAACCGGCTAGGTCGGAACGGAATGCATGGTCGTGTTCATCGGGAGGGCTTGGATGGAACAGGCGATGGAAACGAGGCCTGGCGTACCGCACAACGGAGGAAACGGCTTTGTGTTCGACCGGCCACGTTCGAAACGGGGTCCTTTTGATCGGGAGGGGCCTGGCGTACCACAAAACGGAGGAAACGGACCTCCTACGTTCGAAATGGGGGTCCTATTGATCGGGAGGGGTGTGGCATACCGCAAAACGGAGGAAACAGACCTCCTACGGTCGAAACGGGGGTCCTGTTCATCGGGAGGGGTGTGGCATACCGCAAAACGGACGAAACGGACTTGTGTTGTGTTGGAGCACTACAGTCGAAACCGGGGGGGGGGGGGGGGGGGGAGGGGTGTGGCGTACCGCAAAACGGGACTCCACAGGATACTGTTCATCTCCACCGTCGACCTCCTCCAGCCTCCACGGGCTACCGTCGACCTCCTCCAGCCTCCACGTGCCCATGTTCATCCAGCCTCCACCGCGCGCTACTCCACCGGCTACTGTTCAACCACCCCTCCACGGGCACCCCTTCACCGTCTACTGTTTATCCAGCCCTCCACACCACGGGGTCCTGTTCAACCACCCCTCCACGGGCACCCCTCCATCGTCTACTGTTCATCCAGCCCTCCAGACCACGGGGTCCTGTTCAACCACCCCTCAACGGCCACCCCTCCACCGTCTACTGTTCATCCAGCCCTCCACACCACGGGTTCCTGTTCATCCAGAGGCAACGCCACCACTTACTATTCATCCAACCCCCCCCCCCCCCCCCCCCGCAACGCTCAATGTTCATCCCAGAGGCAGCATCGATCAGCTTCAGTTAGCAGCAGTAGCAAAGTAATCACTCCATCGGGTTCGATTAACAGCCATCGATTAACCCTCGGGTTCAGTAATGCGTAGCCTGCAGTGCAATCGCTTGGGTTCAGTTAGAGCCCAACACCTCGGTCGGCTTCAGTTGGAGCCAATGCCTCGCACACACGCGTGTACCTGTACGAGAGAAACGCGCATCGCTCTCCCACCGTAACTGGAAACACCCCGAAATTTTCCTCCCCCTCGCTTCTACCATGGTTTTTTCCGTCATGGACGGTCCAAAGAATGTCATGCAGCTGCGTCTCCGGCCCGCCCAGGACGAAAATCCCATTTTCTATCATGATTTTTTGTCATAGAAGTAGGAGCCCACTATATCTATGATGATACCGGGTTGATCACAATTATCGTCATAGAAGTGTCATATGTATGACAGAATTTTTTTTCGTTTGGCCCAAAATGTCACGGATGTGTCTTTTTTTGTAGTGTACCATGCTCCTGCATGTACATGTTTGCTACAATTTCCTTACTCAGGTGTGTAGGTTTAACTTCTCACCTAGAAGAAAAAAAATTGTGTGCATTGTCAATGCTATAAATTAGAACCTTAACCAAGGCAGCAAATGGTGGCTAACCTCTGGCGAAAATTACCAAGGATAAGTCCACTATGTGTGACACAAAAATAAGGACATAACAACAAAACTGAACAAAAGCATGGTAAGATGTACTATCTAATCCAACCTTATAATATAGTACATTATAGTATCAAAGAGTTTGGTAGGAAAAATTACTTTGCAGTAACCATATAAACAAAAATTGTGGTGCTATGTTGTACAAATAATCACATTATATATATATATATATATATATATATATATATATATATATATATATATATATATATATATATATATGTATATATATATGCAACTAAGCTCTTCTAGTTGGTGGTGACGCGACAATGAATCGATGCTAAAAAGAAGGGAGTGAAAGTTGTAACCTCTAGTTTTTATTGTGGTAGGCAGCACTACATGATATTTCCGGTGTAGTTGAAACAATTTAAATCCACATATAAAATGCAGAGAAGCTACGATACATTTACGGTGCTGTATTATACACTCGCCATGCAGTTCATGAGCGCCACCAAAATGGCCTAATTGGTCCGTGCATATTGCCAATCAGATGAAGGAATATGGTGATCAATAATGGATACAAAATAGGTTTATTTTATATTGTTCAATGGAACATCTCATCGCAAAATGCAACAGAAAAAATAAACTTGGAATAGATCTATATGAAAGATTAAAATAGTACTCTCATATGTAGTAATACAGTAATCTATACATGGGGAGAAGGGACAAACTACTTTAATCCAATAATGAATTTTTTATATCTAAACCTTATCAAAATACAAAACATACATAACAAATATATGGAAGAACTAATTCAGTTTAATGGTGCAGCCTAATGTGATTTATTATTCACTTAATATATCATTCCATGTACTAAGAAAGTAGTAGTAAAGGGTTATGGATGTTCTGTATGGGGTAGCTCATTTGGTTTGGGTGAGATAATATACATAATAACGATAAATTTTACCATGAAAATGAAAAAAACATCATTGTTTGTGTTATCTTAACAGTTGAATATAAGATCACATAATTAGCTCCTCTGACTTGGATACCTTAAATCATAAAGCTATGGTCGAATATCATAATCTTTATTGATGACAGGGACTTATTGTCCAAGATATTATTCTAACTTGTCCATAATATAGAACAGAAAAATAATTAAGACATGAGCTTCTTGATAAAACTTGCAGTACAGTGGAATTAACAAACCAAAATATTTCAATCGCTTCGGTTTCAGTTTGAAGAAACTTTTATACATACGTGCATATCAATGGGTAGATACAACTAAACAGGCTGAAAGGAGCATGGTAGCAAAAAGAACTTGTCAGATATCATTAGTAAAGGAGCTCGAGAAATTGATAGAGATGTCAATTAGGACATATAATTGAGCATTTATTCGATAAAGAATTTCCAATATAATAAAATCTCACAACTGAGCATTATAATAGCGTGTGTTCTAGTGTACTGGACAAACCTGCATCTTCATGCCTCTTAACTGTTCTTCACATGAAAAGGTATTGCCATCAGATAAGAATAAGACCATCAAGGACCAAAAGGACATCTCACTGTGATCTATTATTTTAGTAAGAACTTTCTGAATTATGGGAAGGGGGATTAACAATATCTATTAGGTGGAGAGAGATATGCTTATGTTTACCATGAATTATGCAGATTACCATCGGCCAGCTATGTTAGTACTTATCATGGAGTATTTAGATTACCATCAGCTATTCAATTACATTTGCCATAACAAGTGAGGTTTCTATGATCTAAATGGTAGAGGACACAAATGCTTAGCGCTTCCAGCATACATTCCAAACATGAGACGTCCCGCTGGCATATACCAAGCCAGGCCTCGCTGCAACGGCCGAAATTAGGGCAGACGACGCGTGTTACACATGGAGCAGTGGCCTATCTACCTCAGCCATGTTGAAAATATGTTAGAACTGAAAAACACAACATCAAATAAAGAGTTAGCTTGTAAACAAAAAGATGGAAAAACAGACAAATTATTTATATAGTTAATTAAGAATTCAGGAAATAATTAATTTGAATAACACATCAAGGCAGTAACAAAGTTCGTATATCGGGTTTCAATTTGATACATATTTGATGTACTGTATGTAGCTGAACCGAAACAATCAGATCAACACAACTATGCATAAGTGAAACAATGAGAAAAGGCAGTATCAAGATGCGCTATCATCCATGTTCTGAAGTGAAACGCAAAACTACAGTTCGAATGTTTGGCTTCTTCGCTTAGAGCATCAGCGTTGTTTGCCTTGATTTGGATATAGAACTTACAGATTCAATAAGAAACACAATAGGATAAGGGAGCAATAATCAACCAAACTGCAAAGAATAAAAAGGAGTAAGAGTTCGATCTACTCTCCCTTCTCGCGCTGGTCCGGCAAGTCCTTCTTTTTCAGCAAATCCTTCGGGTAGATCAGCAGCACAAGATTACGCCACAATTCATTCAGGCAGAGGTGCTATATAAGATCAATATCACACACCCCCATCAGTATGTTGTACCCATGAAATTGCTCTTCAGAGTCGTGTGGCTGACTGGGAACACCAGCTATGGCGGTAGAACGGAATGAGGGGCCAGCTATTTAGGGCTTGGGAGTAAATAGTGTGAGGACAGGAAAGCTATTCTGGACAGGATGTCTAGTTCATCAAGGGCTATGAAGTCCCTCCACCATGGCTAATTCAATGGGAGGTAGGTATCACCAAACTTAGGAGGAGGCACGCTCAAATCTTCTTCTCAAGATTAGAGTAAAGAGGTGAAGGGCAGGAAAGCTTGCGTGGCCATCTATTTAGGACTTGGGAATTAAGTGTGAGAGGGCAGACATGCCATTGTGGACGGGAGGTCTAGTTCATCAAGGATTAGCCGGCTACTCCACCATGGCTGATTCGAACGGATGAAGGTGTCAGCAAATCTAAGAGGAGACAACGCACAAATATTTGTCTTCAGGATAAAAGGAGCGAGATGAAGGGGAGGAGGCCTCGTGTACGTCAAGTTTAGAAGATGATCCTCAGTTTTTTTAGGAGGAGATGACGTTCAATTTACTTTTTTTATATGGCTTGGTTTTCTTTTTTGATACGGACGTACAGTTTTGGTCGTTGTCCAGGAAGGATAGATAGAGAGGCCAAGGATAGTATGACTCACTTGCGATGGGATAGGAGAGCATGTCTTATGTTTTCATCCAACGGCCACATACACACCATAAGTTAATCTAATGGATGAAATTTTATAATTACGAGGATTAACGTGATGTCTTGGATGGTGCCTCCAATTACTAAATATAAGATTAACCGGAAAGGACCCGAAATGGCTAGTACTGCTTTGATGTGTCTCGTCAACTCGCCAAACGAGGAGAAGCTTGCTTACTACGCCCTCTACCTCGCCCACGCGCGGTGGCTAACAAGATGAGGAGAAGCTTGCTTACTATGTACGCCTACGCCCTCTCCCTCGCACACGCGCACGGTGGCTCATAGGACGAGGAGAGGATTTTGACTACAGCGCCCTCTCCCTCTCACTCGGCCTCGCCCTCGCAGTGGACGTGTAGCAGTTCATTCGGTGTCAGATTGCCAGAAGCATATTGTGCTATAGTACCATCATTGTTGGACCTTCCGAAGAGGCGAAGAGCCAAGTGCAAGGTTCACACGAGTATGAACTGTTGAACCTCCCGAAGAGCCAAAGAGCCAAGCGCAAGGTTTTATAGGAGTTGTCGTCCTAGTAGGAGTACTACAACTATAGCAAATGATGCTACAGTATGATGCCGCCACATCACCTATATCCATAGCTGTGCCACCTTTTTTTTCTAAAAGAGCTTGTTGGAGCCCATGCAACAGCCACACAAGTTCATCTCCACTTCATGCGATAAATTTGTGCATGACTAGTCTACATATATTCACAGCTCTACCGTTCACAATTTACCTTACTCCACTTACACATTATAGATAGGCTACATGTCCTCCTCCAGGTTCCAGTCCCAGGTGTTCTTCATGGATGGCATGATCCATAGCGGTGGGCAACAAGAATCATTGCCGTAGCTTTCTAGGCCGGTTTCACATGATGGACACTCATCCAAGCTGAAGCGTCATAAATCAGGGATAGCGTGTCCCAGCATGTCGGTCATCCGGCGGTGTGCACTGAAGACACAACCATGCTTCATGAATAGCAGGCCTTCTGTGTCGTGCACGGAAGGTGGCATCCGCTTCACAATGGGGTAGCTGTCCCCAATCAAAAGCGAGTACTCTCAAATAGTGTTCCTCGGCACCCATGTAGCATCATGGGGGTCGAACTCGGCGCCGTTCATCTGGTACACGCGGCACCTCAAATCTGGACACATGGTGACGTAGATAGTCAAGGTCCATGCATAATAATATTGTGCTCAAATATGGCGGTCAGTCTACTGTGTAGCAAATAGTACTACTCCGGTATAGAGGAAGTAAAATAACCGATTAATTATATATAGCCACTCTTGGCTACATGGATGAGATAGTAAGACATTGAAAAAATGGTGGGAGCTAGTGGGTTCAAGTCTTCAAGGGCCTAGCTGGCTATAAGCATCCTCCAAGGTAAAAAGTACTCCTACTAGTACTAGTAAGTAGTACATCAATGAAAGAGAAGGCGAGTAGGTTAAAAATATATAATACCAAATTGTACTACTAGTATAGTAAACATGTCCTGGTCAAGACAAGAAAATAACTAATAAGTACTACTCTACTACTGTAACACACAACAATGAGAAAATGGAATACTTGTGTAGATGGGGACGGTCCGATCATGGTAGATTTTGTGATCATGTTGCCCATCAGTGGTACCATGGGTAACGACTGCTAAGGTAGTTGATCCCAATATGCCAAATTCAGCTATAAGGTTCCAGGTTACACCGAATCACCGATGCAAATGCACATCCACGATCGGCGATCTTATTTTGATCGGGGGATGGCTGGTCCCTGCAAAATAATGGAGTTCCATTAAGGATGCAAATGATGGTTTGTGCATTTCGTTTATGATCTCACATACCGTAGGATGGCAACTAGATAAAAAAAATCTCTTGGCTTGTCACCGCGAAGATGCGGCCTACATGGCGCACGGCACCTTCGAACGTGTAGGGGTACAAATCTGTCGCGGCCAACATGTGCCATCCTCTACCGTTACTGCCCCTTGTATTGATGGCAATCCTCATGTCCAACACCGCGATGAGATAGTAATCATCGTAGATGCATCGCTTTGTCGGCAGGTCCACAATTGCTATCTTCTTCAATCACATGTAGGCATCATCATACGTATTCAAGCCCAGCCAGTCCGTAAGGCCGATCCCAGTGGTGGAGAAGGGGTCTACGGGAACGGCCACAATGTTGTGGATGTTGTGTAAAATGATGGTGGTATCAGGCCGGAGCTATGCAAGCCAATATTCGTTGGCACCGACCCAGACCTATATATAAGACGGTAGGCAGCAGAGAAATTACAGGATGGAAATGGAATAACTAAGTAGTACTACATGATCAAACTCCATGACTGACCTGCTCATCAGACAAAATCCGACTTCCTCTCAACGTCGGCAACTCTAGCGGAGTCAACGTGCAACCATGGCCAGGGAGCGATGGACTGTCCGAAGGATTGTCCCATATAAGAACCTTCTCCTCGAGGATGCATGGAAGACCAACAAGCATGGCCTTTTCCCAAGCTTGTTTAAGCATCGTCTTAAAAAAGTTGGTGCAGGAAGCACCGAGTCTTGCTGTGGTGAGGACGTCAGAGCGGCGTGCGATTTCTCCCAGAGGATCGTCGTCCAAGGTCTCCTAGCCCCGACGAGGAGGAGAACCACCTGGCGAATCCATGGGAGCAGCATCAAACTGCCTTCTCTTCAGGGGAGGGGAAGTGGCGAGGAGGAGATAAGAGCATTGTAACCGTAGGGCCTCGTCCCTTCCAACTATAGCGTCTCGATCGTTCCATAGCGAAGGCGTGAGGTTGTTATTTACTATGTACTCATACTTTAGCAGTACAAGTACTACTTTCTCAACTAGTAGTGCAATGTACTGTGCTTCTAGTACAGTGCACCAGTTTTGAACTCTTGAATCACACGGCCAAGGAGCTACTGTTGGAAGTGGAGGGTACTGTTGTTCTCTAGAACCATCGTTGTACTATCAATGCAGGGAAAGTACACCTGCTTAGTGGGTACTGTTGAAGCTCTATTCAAGCGCGTAACTGGCCTACTCAGCCGCTCCTCTCACGCACACACTAGTAGCCTGTTTATCAGCGGCGGTTACTACGGGGTAGAACATTTGAGTTATTTGATACAACGAGACTAGGCTTTTCGCTTCCATTTGTGGAGGTGTAATGGATCTCGTCGAACTTTGTTAGTAGTTCCTTCTTTATGAATGAGATGAGGCAAAGCTTTTGCGTCCATTTCAAAACAAAAAAATCACGTCAAGAGGAGTTTCTTTTATAGAGCCGATAATGGAGTGAAGTCCATGCGTCCAACGCCATGAGTTACAGAGTAGTAAAGTACTAGAATTTTACGTACAGAGCTGTATTGCATAGTTCCCAATGCGGCCCAGGCTTTTCCGGCTCCTCGGGCTTAATTGGGAGGCGCTAGTTTAAATATGCTAGCTGATGAGGAAGCTGCAAGCAAGGTGCGGCTAGGGCGAGCATGCAGGCGAGAAACTTTGCATGGTATGAATTGATATATAGGAGTACTACTCTTGTATGCGAGCCACGAGATGATGGGAGGGAAAACCCGTTCACATGACTGGACTACCTAGTGCACCTAGATTATGGTGCGACATGTCCGTTCGACTTCAAAAGTCAAAGTACATGTGAACAATATTGGCTCGCAGCGAAGTTACTATTTAAAGAAAAGGGTGCCGTGCGTTCGGCCGGGATCGAACCCATAAAATGAGCTACTCCCTCTGTCTAGGTGTGTAAATCATCTTATGAGAACTAAATAATCCCAAAACACTTAGGCATGGTGCATTAAATTCTACCTCGTTTCTTGTTTCTTGACATATTAACCAATAAGAGATGTGTGGTGTGCATGCTTTTAATGACTTGAGACAACAAACACTTCATACAGTGGTTAGTTCCTTGCATGCAGTGCTATTAATTAGCAAATAAACATTAAGTTCTCTCGTTTTCTCCTCCTCCTTGGTCACGGTGCATAACCTAAGATGACTTATTCACCTAGACAGAGGGAGTATACACTCCTGCGACCACATCTGGTGTTTGGTCGTGGAGATCACGTACCTAGATTCCATTCTTTCTTAATTCAGCAAGTGGGTAGTAGTCGTTGGAGTGCAATGCAACCTAGAATCTCATTTTGCCGCTAGTACGTTGTTCCTTACAAGAAACCACTAATAATGCGAAGAAACTACTACCACTCGCATACGTGGTAGACTTAAGATAAGACTACCTTATCAACCATTGTACATGTCCTTACCAACCAACCCTACCAAGAAACAAAGTGTCATTATAGGCACATTTCAACCCATGTCGCCCCTTAAGTCAACGCCTTCTATTCGACCGGCAAGTTAGGCATTATGACTTATGGGACCTACATGTCAGTCTGGACAAAAATTCCCGAGTGGCGTCCTACCTACGGCCCGTCCACCTAGTCATCCTCAGCCATGGGACGCTGCTACCACCTCCGGCAAAAGGCGAGGTTAAAACAGCTGGCAGTGCGGAGCCTATTTTGCGGCAGCCCGGATGCCAGCTCTGTCTGGCACTCGCGGCCGCTAGCTAGCCAAGATAGCACACACCTTGCTAGATGCATCCAGCTGCTTGTCTGCAAGGTTTACTAGCTAGATTGGCACGGCGGTGCGGCGGCTCGCTCGCGCGCACCGCGCTAAGGCTAGCCATCCAGCTCGAGCAAAGGCTATCGTGGCGGCTTGCTCGCGCATGAGTCACGCTCGGGCCAGCCAGCCAACCCGTGCGGAGGCCATCGCGGCATCCGGCCCGTCCGGCTGAGCGGTGGCCAACTCGCTCATCATCAGTGCCATGAACACGCATCAATATTGTTTGAAGTAATGTTTAGGAAAAATAATGATTTGAGGGGGAATAACAGGATAGAAGGTCAGATGTGGGTCCCTCGTGTGAACAGTCAAACAAAATGTGTTGGTTTAAGTTGCCTCGTCAACACGGATGTGTGGGCCAACCCAGTCATAAACGGGTTTAAACGAGCCTAATAGGCACTAGGTAGTAGTTTTTGGCTCGGATTAAGAAATTTTGGGTTGTTTTTTCCTATTTTTTGTACAATAGTTTCTTCCTATGGCTGGTTGAAACTGGTAGTCTTTTGCTAAATACTCTACATACTGTAAGTAGGAGTGAAAGTTAAGCTTTGGAAGCACATAAGCAAGGCTAGGTACATAGTGCCTATGTGTTCGTGATTGAAACTAAATATCAACCATGAGTGACTAATATCTTGATGGAAAACTCAAAACTATGGAAATACTAGCATTTTTTGCATGGATGGAAATACTAGCAATGTTCACATGCATTGCAACGGATCATAATGAGAATAATACTTATTCGCAAACTTGATAGAAAACACTCTATTTTGATATACATATATCACTACAGATATATTATGTTTCAATCCAAATATAATCCTTGGGCTGTTTTGGTGAGGTTAGGGAGGGATGTGGTTGGTTTTAAGATACTAATTATGGGTTTTTCTGCCAATTGGTTGAGAAGTGGGATGTTGGTGAGAAAAGATAACAACTTATCTCACAGCCTTTAGATGTGGATCTAATGGTAAAAAATGATGAATGGCAGACACACCATCATCACCAACTAAGATTTTTGTAGGAGT
Source organism: Triticum timopheevii (assembly GCA_963921465.1). NCBI lineage: Eukaryota > Viridiplantae > Streptophyta > Magnoliopsida > Poales > Poaceae > Triticum > Triticum timopheevii. The sequence goes on along the minus strand of OY997272.1, from coordinate 379,224,188 downwards.
ACTAGCAAGATGTCCGTGCTTTGCATGGAACATCAAGATGCATTTTTTTTATAAAACACCTGCTGTGATTGACCCATGCGGGAGTAACCCCATGTGTAAAAACTAATGATATCTCATGAAAGAGGAGATAAGGTGAAGAGTAGTGGGGCGTGGTGGTGATTGGTGGTCGGACTGAGCGGAGGCATGGGATGGACGACGCTGGCAGCGACCACCATGCCAGTTTGTTCTAGAGGCTTCCTTTTTTAGTTGCTCAACAATGAGACTGTTGGAGATAAAGATGGATGAGGGAAGGCCTTGTCTGTAAATGTGGAGAGAGGTGAGGGTACCTTTTAGTATAATTTCTATCCGTCAGATATAGATTGGACGGTCTATATTGCAAGATGGCACGCGAACCATCATCACCCACTCGGTTTTTTTTATAAGAGAAGAAATATAAGTATGAAGATACAAACGTACTATCAATTCTTTTTTCGTAAACTTGGATCTACATTCTATTCAACGACTCGGCATGTGGGGCCTTAGCACAATGACTTCTAATTGTGTAAAACAAAGGTTTTCCGTCGCCGATAAGGAGGGGGTGACGGTGGCGTACTTTCGGCTTGCTCTAGTCCTAGTAGTCATACTAGGTGGTCTACACATGTGTATGTTTATTCTTTTTCAAGTCTCCTGTTCGCCGTACTGCCACAATTGTTGATGAATAGAAGATAAGTTATTCACGGGAAAACCTTTGTTGAGCATGTGTGCAAGAAAGAGAGAGTGTGTGTGTGTGATATGTGTAGAGACTGAGGCAATGATAAGAGACTCTTTGTGTCTCTGTGTGTGGAGGATAGAGAGAGACATGGACATGGGGCTTTGTATTGTGTAACGTGGAGACACCTAGACATAATAAGAGAGTGAGTGTGTGAGATACACATGCGGACATGGGGAGAGATGTGTGAGTTAGAGAGATGGAGAATTTTGGTGTGCAACTGAGATAGAGAGAGGGGGGATATATTCACACCGAGAGCTGGAGAGAATATGCAAGGGTGTGTGTCTTAAAATAGGGATCCAGATAGATGGGTGTTTGTGCATGTCTGTGTGTGTTTGCGCGCGCATTTGTGTGTGAGAGGGAGTATGTGTATGTGGAGTAGAGAGACCACTAATGATGTAAACCTAGTATAGGGAAGGGGGAATGGTGTGACATGTGTGTCAAAGAGAGACAAAGGAATGTGTAGTAGCGGGATAGCATGGGTGTGGGCTGGGAGCATACTATTTGAAAGAGACATCGAGTGTGTGTGGGAGAGGGGTGTGAGCGAGAGAGAGATCTAGCGGCGGAGAGAGAGAGAGAGAGAGGAAGAGAGGAGGAGGGAGAGGGGTCGTTTGTGTGTAGAAGTGGCGTATAGATAGGGAGACAATGTTGATGTGGTTCGAAAGTGGCCTATGTACGGAGACGCAACACTACAAAAAAAGACACATCCGTGATATATTGGGCGGGACAAAAAACATTTCTGTCATACTTATGACACTTCTATGATGATAATTGTGACAAACCCAGTATCATCATAGATGTGGTGGGCTCCTACTTCTATGACAAAAAATCATGATAGAAAATGGACTTTTCATCCTGGGCGGGCCGGAGACGCAGCTGCATGACATTCTTTGGGCCGTCCATGACGGAAAAAACCAAGGTAGAAGCGAGGGCGAGGAAAATATCGGGGTGTTCCCAGTTACGGTGGGTGGTCGAGGCTGAGCGATGCACAGAGGTTTGCACGTTTCTCTCGTACACGCACGCGCGTGGGTGCGAGGCGTTGGGCTCTAACTGAACCTGAGTGAGGCATTCGCCTACTGAACCCGAGCGATTGTGAAAGGCCTAGTTATCGACTAGAGGGGGGTGAATAGGCGATTTTTATGGAAGTCTTCAAAACATGGGAGTTTCAAAGACAAACAATATAAACAACATTATTCGAATGCAGTGGAAGGTAGACTACACTAGACGAGCCATAGTCAAGTATTCAATGTAGTGAAAGCACAAAGACTAATAGCAGCTAGGTAGTAAAGATCAGGATGGAAGATAGTATGAAGCTAATCAGAATAGATAGTCACACAGTGAAGTCAAACAGATAATGCAAGCAGGCAATGACTTCACGAAGGCAAGCTGTAAGTAAAGAGATGTAAGAGATAGAACCAGTGGCTTCAGAAGGACAGGGATTTGTTCGACCAGTTCCAGTTGCTGTGACAACTGTACGTCTAGTTAGGGAGGCTGAGATTCAACTCAGAAGACGGCATCTTCACCTTATTCCCCTTGAGCTAAGGACACCTAGTCCCCGCCCAATCACTCTGGTAAGTCTACAAGGTAGACTTCCGAACCTTCACAGACTTCATTCACCAACAATCCACAATGGCTCTTGGATGCTCAGAACGCGACGCCTAACCGGCTGGAGGATTCACAGTCCTCAAGTGTAACAAGTCTTCAGATCACACGGACAGAAAGACTACAGTGATGCCAAACACTCTTTGGGCTCAGGGTGGTTTGGGCTTTGTCCTCGCAAGGATTCTCTCTCGAAAGCTTCGGCGATGGGTTGCTCTCAAACGACAAAAGCCGTGTACTAACTCTGAGCAGCCACCAATTTATGGTGTAGGGGGTGGGCTATTTATAGCCACTGGGCAACCCGACCGGATATGTCCGAAATGACCCTGGGTCACTAAGGAACTGACACGTGTCACAACGGTCAAATTTCAAACACACGCGGCAGCTTGACTTGGGCTACAAGTAAAGTTGACTTATCCGACATAGGATAAGATTTGCTCTCATTGTCTTTGCTCGAAGACATAGGATTTGGTTTGAGCATCACTTCAGTCACTCTGACTTTGTTCACTTGGACCCCACTTAACAGTGCGGTGGTTCCTATGACTCAACAAAAAAGAAAAGGAAACAACGAAACAACTAAGTCTTCACGCTCCATAGTCTTCACTAAATGTCTTCTCATGTCATAGTCTTCAACATGAATATCTTCACAGACCACCATTGTCTTCAATGTCTTCACACATTTTTAGGGGTCATCTCCGGTAGGTAAACCGAATCAAGGAGGGACTACTACCTGTGTTATCCTGCAATTCTCACGAACACATTAGTCCCTCAACCAGGTTTGTTGTCAATACTCCAAAACCAACTAGGGGTGGCACTAGATGCACTTACAGATTGCACTGCACGCTACATGTTACTTAACCTGTTAACTGAACCCGATCGAGCGATTCCTTCGCTACTGCTGCTAACTAAAGTCGATCGATGCTACCTTTGGATGAACAGTGAGCGTTTGCTGGGGGGTTTGGATGAACAGTGAGTGTTGCTGGGGGGTTTGGATGAACAGTTCCCGGTGGGGGTGGATGAACAGGACCCCATGGTGTTACCTCTGGATGAACAGGACCCCGATCGATCGAGGCGGTTGGGGCTGGATGAACAGGACCCCATGGAGGGCTGGATGAACAGGATGACCCCATGGAGGGCTGGTTTATAGTAGCCGATGGAGGGCTGGATGAACAGTAGCACGTGGAGGGGTGGTTGAACAGGAGCACGTGGAGGGGTGGTTGAACAATAGCCGGTGGAGTAGCGCGCGGTGGAGGCTGGATGAACAGGAGCCTGTGGATGAACATGCAGGCGGAGGCTGGAGGAGGTCGACGGTGGATGAACAGTAGCCCATGGAGGCTGGAGGAGGTCGATGGTGGAGATGAACAGTATCACATGGAGTCCCGTTTTGCAGTACGCCAGACCCCTCCCGATGAACAGGACCCCCGTTTTGACCGTAGCGCTCCAACACAAGTCCGTTTCCTCCGTTTTGCGGTACGCCACACCCCTCCCGACCAACAGGACCCTATTTCGACCGTAGGAGGTCCAACAGAAGTCCATTTGATCTGTTTTGCGGTACTCCAGACCCCTCCGGTCGAACACATGGCCGTTTCCTCCGTTCTGCTTTACGCCAGGCCTCGTTTCCATCGGTTGTTCCGTCCAAGCCCTCCCGATGAACACGATGACGCATTCCGTTTTGACCCAGCCAGTTGGCTCCCCTTGAACACGGCGACGACACAGTTTCTTCGTTCCGACCCAGCCATGTACATGAGACCTGGCTGTATGTATGCATGAGTAGGCGTTCGAGACCCCACCCGTATGTATGTATGTGGCCATATTTACTTTCTTGCACCCTGGCCGTTGTATGTACGTGTACATGCTACTTGTGCGCCTCTACTACGACACGTGCGCGTCTACATCGACCAGTATGTACGTACACATTTGTGACCAGAATGACAATGCTACGTACGCTTCGACCAGGTGGGTCCCGACTGTCACGCATGTCCTTGCATGTGAAGATGTAGTTGGTGGGTCCCAGTAGTCAGGGGGGAAACATTTTTTCACGAAATATGGTGGCCCGTCTGGTGGGTCCTTGCTGTCAGGTGGAGGAATAATTATTTTGCGCATAACAAGGAGGCACTTCCTTGCGGCCACTGTGGACCCAACTGTCAGCCTCTCCACATACAGTACTTTTCCGATGGAAGTCGTTCCTTGACCATGTTGACCACGCCGCGCCAAGAGCACCAGGGTGGTCGATGACGGCGAGGCCCAGGAAGGGGACGACGCGGATCCGGGGAAGACGCAGCAGCGGAAGCCCGCGCGGAGAGGTGTACGAGGGTTCACTGGTTTGGCTGCGGTGTGAGGCTGCTGTCGCCGCAAGGCCTGGCCAGCGGTGGGAATGGAAGGGGGAGGTGAGGCCTCCGTAGTAGCATAGCCTGCCACGGGAGGCAGGAGCATGCAGCATGACCGGCGCTGCTTTGGGCGGCTGGAGCAAGAAGATCAGAGGTTGAAGAATCACTACGGCCGTTGGATAGACATCGTATGGTCACTTGACCTAGAATCATTCATATTGACTAACTTGACAAAGCCCTCCATCCCCGTCAACTTAGTAGGCCCACAAGTTAGCCTCCCACCAAGGAGGGTCCCAGCTAGCAGGGGGAGCATTCATTTTTTTGTGCGTAATAAGGAGGCACTTCCGGTGGGTCCGAGCTGACAGCGGGGGGAACGTTTTTTCGCAAAATATGGTGTCCCGTCCGATGGGTCACAGCAGTCAGTGAGAAATGTTTTTTTCTTGAAATACAGTGGACCATCCGATGGGACCCTACTGTCAGGTGGGGGAATAATTATTTTGCGCATAATAAGGAGGCACTTCCTTGCGGCTGTCGTGGACCCAGCTGAGGGAGTCCTGGACTAGGGGGTGTCCAGGTAGCCGGACTATCATCATCGGCCAGACTCCAAGACTATGAAGATACAAGATTGAAGACTTTGTCCCGTGTCCGGATGGGACTTTCCTTGGCATGGAAGGCAAGCTTGGCGATACGGATATGTAGATCTCCTACCATTGTAACCGACTCTGTGTAACCCTAGCCCTCTCCGGTGTCTATATAAACCGGAGGGTTTTAGTCCGTAGGACGAACAACCATTACAACAATCATACCATAGGCTAGCTTCTAGGGTTTAGCCTCCTTGATCTCGTGGTAGATCTACTCTTGTACTACCCATATCATCAATATCAATCAAGTAGGAGTAGGGTTTTACCTCCATCGAGAGGGCCCGAACCTGGGTAAAAACATCGTGTCCCTTGTCTCCTGTTACCATCCGCCTAGACGCACAGTTCAGGACCCCCTACCTGAGATCCACCCGTTTTGACACCGACATTGGTGCTTTCATTGAGAGTTCCTCTGTGTCGTCACCGATAGGCTCGATGGCTTCTTCAATCAACAACAACGCAATCCAGGGTGAGACTTTTCTCCCCGGACAGATCTTCGTGTTCGGCGGCTTTGCACTGCGGGCCAATTCACTTGGCCATCTGGAGCAGATCGAAAGCTATGCCCCTGGCCATCAGGTCAGATTTGGAAGCCTAAACTTCACGGCTGACATCCGCGGAGACTTCATCTTCGATGGATTCGAGCCACAGCCGAGCGTGCCACACTGTCACGATGGGCATGACTTAGCTCTGCCGCCAGACAGTACCCTGGAGGCCGCACACGAGTCCGCTCTGACCCATAGTTCGGAGCCGACCGCGCAGATTGAGGACAGGTGCCTGGACACCGCCTCGGGGGCTGCAACTTCTACGGCGATGTAGTCGAATACTGACCTTGTCCCTTGCAAAGCTCGTGACTCCGAGGTGCCGGACTCCTTGCCGCACTCCGAACCTCCGGCGCCCCTGCCAATCGAATCCGATTGGGCGCCGATCATGGAGTTCACCGCTGCGGACATCTTTCAGCACTCACCCTTTGGCGACATACTGAATTTGCTAAAGTATATCTCGTTATCAAGAGAGCCCTGGCCGGACTGCGGTCAGGATGGTCGGGGTGCGGACGATGAAGAAATTCAAAGCCCACCCACCACCCACTTTATAGCCACTGTCGACGATCTAACCGACATGCTAGACTACGACTCCGAAGACATCGACGGTATGGACGACGACGCCGGAGACGATCAAGAACCAGCGCCTACGGGTCACTGGAAGGCCACCTCAACTCATGATGTATATATGGTGGACACTCCAAAAGGGAGCGATAACGAGGAACAACGGGACGCGGCGAAGGATAATTCCCCAGAAAAACAACCAAAACGGCGAAGCAAGCGCCGCCCCAAGTCCCGCCTCGATAAAAACAGCAACCATAATTACCCAGCCATAGAGCAGGGCAAACCAGTGGGCGACGAACATGCAACCAAGCAACCATCCAAGCAGGATGAAACGGATAATCAATCCATCCCCGGCGAAAACAACAGTCCAGACGATCTCACACCGGACACACCACCGGAGCACAAGAACCTTCGAAAAAGGCTTGTCGCCACTGCAAGAAGTTTGAAGAAGGAGAAACGGAAGCTCAAAACAGCGGAAGACATACTCAGAATGAGGTGGAGCAAAGTACTCAAGACCGCGGACAAATATGGCAATAGCCACCAAACAAAGAGCTACCCGAAGCGCAAGCTGCTGCCAGAATTTGACGAGGAGGCCGTAGAGCCCCCACAATCAAAAAACAAAGAGGCTGCCTGGCCGGATAGGTGACAAGATGATAGGCCAAGAGCGGCAAGCGGCGCCGCACATATGCCGGCACATGACACGCATAAAGATCCTCGCAAAACGGATGGCCCGGTCAGGTCCATTTATGGGCCAAAGAAGAGGGCCCCAGGAAGTAACACAACACGCCGAGTGTTCGAAGATAGCGGCACACCTAAATACTGGGGCGCCGCACACCCACTATGTTTCACCGATGAGGTGCTGGATCACGAATTCCCAGCGGGGTTCAAGCCCGTAAACATAGAGGCATAGGACGGAACAATAGACCCTGGAGTCTGGATTGAGGATTACATCCTGCACATACACATGGCTAGAGGGGACGATCTCCACACCATAAAATATCTACCCCTCAAGCTCAAAGGGCCAGCTCGGCATTGGCTCAAAAGCCTACCAGAAAATACCATTGGAAGTTGGGAAGAGCTCGAGGACGCGTTTAGAGCAAATTTTCAGGGGACTTATGTCCGCCCTCCGGATGCAGACGATTTAAGTCACATAACTCAACAGCCCGGAGAGTCAGCGCGCAAATTCTGGAACAGGTTCCTTACCAAAAAGAACCAAATAGTCGACTGTCCGGACGCCGAAGCCTTAGCAGCTTTTAAACATAATGTCCGAGACGAGTGGCTCGCCAGACACCTCGGCCAGGAGAAGCCGAGAACAATGGCCGCGCTAACAAGCCTCATGACCTGCTTTTGCGCGGGGGAAGACAGCTGGCTAGCAAGATGCAGCACCAGCGACCCGAGTACATCTGAGATCAGAGATGGAAACGGAAAATCACGGCGCAGAAAGGACCAGCGCCGAAATAAAGAAAAAAGCCCAAAGAACACGACGGTCAACACCGGATTCAAAAGCTCGCGGCCGAACAATAAAACACTGCCTCTTAAGGACAATAGTGACGAGCTATCCAACCTGAACAAAATTTTGGATCGGATATGTCAAATCCACAGTACTTCCGGGAAGCCTGCAAACCACACCCACCGGGATTGTTGGGTTTTCAAACAGTCCGGCCGACTCAACACCGAACACAAGGGGCTCGATGCGCCAAGAGAGGATGATGACGAACCCCACCAGCAGAGCGCCGGAAAACAAAAGACTTCCCCACAAGAAGTCAAAACAGTAAACTCACTTCATGTGATAATACGGAACAACAGTGCGGCACCCGCCAAAGTAGGTGTCGCACGGTCCACCCCAGCGGAACCTCGAGATTGGATGTCAAAACCAATTACTTTCGACCACCTGGACTATTCCAGAAGTATTCGAAACGCAGGATGGACAGTTGTAATATTGGATCCTATAATCGATGGACTATAATTTACACAAGTCCTAATGGATGGTGGCAGCGATTTAAACCTGCTATATCCGGACACAATCCGCAAGTTGGGGATAGACTGTACTAAAATTCGCCATAGCCGCACTTCTTCAAAGGAGTGACGCCAGGCCCTTACGCTAAGTGCACGGGCTCCTTACTACTAGAAGTTGTGTCGGGTCACCCGGCAACTTCTGACGCGAAAAGCTAATCTTTCATGTCACCCCATTCTAAAGTAGCCATCAAGCACTATTGGGACGTGAAGCTTTTGTCCACTTTAACGCAATACCACACTACGCGTCTCTTACACTTAAAATGCCCGGTCCACGCGGCATCATCTCATTAAAAGGTCGTTCAAGACCCCGGACACGGCCAGACGAGTCCAGCATAAAAAAAGCTAGGGGCTCCCTAGTCGCACACCCCTTCACAAGGGGCTGTGCGTATGAGCAATAAAGAGCTAATAAAAGATCAGCTTTATTCATTCATTCATATTTCAATTTTTAATACATTTTTTGCATGGTTTCTTTTCAAGCTAAGTTCCTCTCTTTTTACAGATGAACAACGTGCACACCCGTCCAGGATACGGCACAACGGAGACACAGGCGTAGATGTGCAGCAGGGACCCGTCGCAAGGATTCTTTTGAGATTAAGACCCTGGGTAAACCTTTCTTACTATCTCTTGTTGATTCATATCCCACGGTTTTTCACCATAACAAACGAGGAGGCTGGCGTTTTGGCATCGGCCGCGCCAGAAATTCTCGCCTGTACCTGGACACTAGGGGCTTAGGGCATTGTTCTGCCCGTTATCATAGAGACCGAATACCTTAGGGAGTGTTTGGCGTCTCGAGTTAGGCCTTATATGCATCAGCTCCGAGTCATGTCTTTGGTCAAATGTTGGGTTTGCCCAGCTCCTGTGTTTTGCTGCCTTAGGTTCCGTATCATCGGCTAACGCAGCACCAGGAGAACTACTGCGATTGTGCCCCAGTTCGGCCGGGCGAGCACCTCAGTAGAGAAAGCCGAAAACTGACTGTCATGATATAGCGAGAGACTGGTCAACCACTCGATCGACTATCGGAATGTGTAGAATTCCTCCGCTTTGACGAAAGACCGTTTCCCGGTCAGGCACATACGCGCCCCGAATTCGGAGAGCGCGGTGCCCCTAGGGGCTATATCGTAGCCCCACCTTCGAACTCCTATGGCTAAGTGAAAGTGATAAAGCATTATAGTCTGGTTGCCTCGTTTGCTACCCTATCACCTCCTTCACAGGACCAAGACGTTGGATTAAGTGTGAAAATGCACTATTTCGCAAACACCCCCGCACCATGTGCATGGGGGCTGAAGCCGAAGATTGCCATCTTTCAGGTTATACACAAGTATACATTAAACGGCTGCACAGGAGATATTTCAATACTTGAACGCACAAGTACAAAAAGCGCTTATATTATAAACATCGTTTTACAAACTATAAAGTTCATTTGAACATGACATTTTTTGAGCACTGTGACTCTATTACACAAGAACCATACAGAACTTCCCCAAAATAGTGCTCGGCGGGTAACCGGCTCTCGTCCGAACCCTGGGTCGCAACAGCGGTGGCATCCATCTCCGTCCAGTATGTCTTCACACGAGCGAGGGCCGTCCGTGCACCCTCTATGCAGGCCGACCGCTTCATCGCCTTGATATGCGGCACCGCCCCAAGGAATTGCTGCAATAAGCCAAAATAACTCATCGGCTTGGGCCTATCCGGCCAGACATGAGCCACGATATCCGTCATGGAAAGGCTGGACAATCTATTTAGCTCAGCCCACTCAGCCAACCGATCGGTCAGCGGAAGTGAATGCTTCGGACTATGGAATTGAGACCAAAAAAGCTCTTCCGTCTCGTGATCCTTTTGACTTCGGAAGTGCACAACAGCATCTGCCGCACTCGCTGCTAAGTCCATATAAGGATCCTCCGGACCCCACAGGTGGCCAAGCTGAGCGTACTTCGGATCTATAAACCTCCTGCGCAGCAGAAAGGGCTTGCCAGCCACAATATCTCCGGCCTGGCGCAGCTCCTCCTTTATAGCCCTCATTGCAGAACGGGCATCCTTGGCTTCGGCGGTGGCCTTCTTCAGGCCTTCTTGCTCCGCTCGGCGTTCTTTTTCAAGAACCTCATAGCGGTCGGTAACATCTTTCAACTTCATGGCCATTTTGTCCATCTCCTCCCTGCTTCGGCAGTGAGCAGCCTTTTCGGCTTCTAGCTCTTCGGCCGCCCTCGAGGCAGCCGCATCACTCCTTCTGGCCTGCTCCTTGGTTCGAGCAAGTTCTGCCCGAAGGCTCTCCACAGCAGCGGCACCATCTGCATTGAGCATACATGTTGTAAGGAGTGGTCTTCGGCTCCCTTACTAGGTGACCACGGAGAAAAACCTACCTTGTGACTCGTCAAGTCGCTTATTTACCAGCGCGATGTCCACATCCGCAACGTCAAGTTGCCACTTTAGTTCGCAACTCCATTAGTCCGACCGGCCACCGGACTATCCGCCACCTGCATAGGAAAGGCGAAAATCAATACCTGCGATTTTGATCCTCGGCACACTGTCGCTCTCGACAACCTACCGAGTCCCAGGGGCTACTATCTATACAGGGTGCACTTTATGTGCAAAACTGTCAAAAGGTATGTCATTTTTACGTACCTCAAACCCCGCCAGCAAGCTTCTGACGGCATCATGCAACCCGCCTTCGGCGGACGAAATTCTTCCAATCACCATACTCATCAATGTACGGTGACCTTCTGAGATAGACGCCCTCTCAAGCAGATCCTTCAGCTCCCCCGGCCGCACACCAGCCGGTGCCGAACTCTCCGGCCCCGCCGGACTCGAGGATACCCTCCACGATGACACCTCAGGTTCGTCCGCCCTACCTGATGGTGTGGCGGACGGAGGCGTCTCGCTCTCCACCATCTTCGGACGAAGGTCCCCCGAAGACGAGCTCATCTAAGAAGGACGGAGATCCGAACTACAAGGTAAAAACTTCGGTTATCCTCAGAAGCAAAAATAGGGATGTCTCTTATTACAGAACCCCCTTTTTCTACTTACGGCTCGCTGGAGGGCTGATTCCTTAGGGGAGATAGTGCGGCCGGGGCCTCCCCGGACGCAGGACCCTCTGGTGAAGATCTCTTCCCCCGCTTCGAGGCCTTGGCCTCCGGGTTTTCGGAAGCAATCCTCTTCTCCCCTTGGAAGGATGGAGTCTCGATTCCCCCTTTCTCAAATGCCTCGTTGGTAGAGGCGGTAGTGTCCCTGTTCTCCCCTTCGCCTTCCCCTGAAGGCGCAACCTTCAGCATTCTGACCAGCACGGGATCCGGCACGGTCTCCGGGAGGGGGGCCGGACACCGTATCAGTTACACTTGCGCTATCCACTCCTATTCAAGAGACAATGGGTTAAAAGGCAAATTCAAGAAGGCGCAAACAAACGGTAGGTCCGGACGCAGGGCCACTTACCTGAGCATCCGGGCGATTGCAGCTTAGACCGGAATCCTCGGTCAATTTCGGACACATCTCTTGTGGTCCAAAGAACAATTTATACATCTCCACGGGTATCGTACCCATGAAGTGTTGGAGAGCTCGTGGCCCCTCTAGATTGAATTCCCACAGGCAGAGGGGGCGACGCTTGCAGGGCAGAAGACGCCGAATCAGCATAACCTGCATCACCATCACTAGATTGATCTCCCTCTCTTGGAGGTCTTGAATCCGGCCCTACAGTAGGGGTACGTCCTTTGACGGCCCCCAGTTGAGCCCTTGGTTGACCCACGACATCAGCTGTTGTGGAGGGCCCGAGCGAAAGATGGGCAACGGCCTCTGCTTGCTGCCCCTAGGAGCGGTAATATAGAACCACTCCTGTTGCCACAAGCCGAGCTCCTCCCGGAAAGATCCCTTGGGCCATGGAGCATCGACCCTTCTGCTTATAACCATCCCGCCGCACTCAGCTTGACGCCCCTCGATCATCTTCGGCTCCACGTTGAAGGTCTTGAGCCACAAACCGAAGTGGGGAGTAGTGCGGAGGAAGGCTTCGCAGACGATGATGAATGATGAGATGTGGAGGATAGACTCCGGAGCCAGGTCATGGAATTCCAACCCGTAGTAAAACATGAGCCCTCTCACAAAAGGATCCGTCGGGAAGCCTAAACCCCGACGGAGATGGGACACGAACACGACGCTCTCGCCAGGCTCGGGAGTAGGAATGACTTGCCCTTTGGTGGGCAACCTATGCGAAATCTCGTAGGTTAGGTACCTGGCTTCTCGCAACTTTAGCACATCCCCTTCCATGACGGAGGAGGGCATCCACCGACCCTGTAGGTCGGAGCCGGACATTGTTGAAGGTCCGAAGCGCTTGAATCTGGAGCTCTGGGTGTTGCAACTCGGGGCGAGGGGTAGATTGGATTGAGGATTGAAGAAAAGAAACGAGCCTTGGTCTCATTATAAAGAGGGAAGAATACCAAGAGCCGTCCCCGTGACCGTTTGGGACTCACCTTCGATAGAGGAGGCGTGGCGACGGGCGCGGTTGGGTTACCCACGTCCATATTGATGGGAATCCTGGAATAAGGGGAACACGATCTCTGCTTCGACAAGACGTGCCAAGGAAACCGCTTCGCTAAACGTGCTGAGGTGGTATAATAAAAAACTATTCAATTAAAGGCTTGGTGGTGCCGTGACGTCATGCCAAAAAATACGTCAGCAGATCGAACGTGTGTGCATATTATTCTCTCTACGGTGGAATGTGGAATTTATTTTGCAGAGCCGGACACTATCCTGGTGCTCGCAATCTTCTATGAATTATTCGAAGGAGGAACCCGCCTTGCAATGCCGAACAATATGCGCGCCGGACTCATCGTCATTGAAGCCTGGTTCAGGGGCTACTGAGGGAGTCCTGGACTAGGGGGTGTCCGGATAGCCGGACTATCATCATCGGCCGGACTCCAAAACTACGAAGATACAAGATTGAAGACTTCGTCCCGTGTCCAGATGGGACTTTCCTTGGCGTGGAAGGCAAGCTTGGCGATACGGATATGTAGATCTCCTACCATTGTAACTGACTCTATGTAACCCTAGCCCTCTCCAGTGTCTATATAAACCGGAGGGTTTTAGTCCATAGGACGAACAACCATTACAACAATCATACCATAGGCAAGCTTCTAGGGTTTAGCCTCCTTGATCTCGTGGTAGATCTACTCTTGTACTACCCATATCATCAATATCAATCAAGCAGGAGTAGGGTTTTACCTCCATCGAGAGGGCCCGAACCTGGGTAAAAACATCGTGTCCCTTGTCTCCTGTTACCATCCACCTAGACGCATAGTTCGGGACCCCCTACCCGAGATCCGCCGGTTTTGACACTGACACCAGCTATCAGCCTCTCCATGTATAGTACTCTTCCTATGGAAGTCGGTTGTTGACCACATTGACCACGCCGCGCCGAGAGTACCATGGCGGTGGACGACGATGAGGCCTAGGAAGGGGATGACGCGGAGCCGGGGAAGACGCGGCAGTGGATGCCCATGTGGAGAGGAGTATGAAGGTTCACTGGTTCGGCTGCGGTGTGAGGCTGCCGTCGCCGCAAAATAACAAGGGGTGTGGTTGAGTGGAGGGATGGCTTGGCTAGCGGTGGGAGTAGTAGGGGGCGGTGAGGACTCCGCGGCAGCACAGACAGCACGGGAGGCAAGAGCAGGTGGCACGACCAGCGCTGCTTTGTGCGGCTGGTGCAAGAAGACCAGAGGTTGAAGTAGCACTATGGCCGTTGGATGGACATCGTACGGTCACTGCAGCTAGAATCGTTAATATTGACTAAGTTGACAAAGCCCTTGGTACGCGTCAACTTAGTTAGCCCACAGGTTAGCCTCCCACTATGTTGGGTCCCAGCTAGCACGGAGTATTCATTTTTTTGTGCGTAATAAGGAGGCACTTCCTTGCATGCAAAGATATAGCTGGTGGGTCTGACCTGTCAGCGGGGGGACGTTTTTTTGCTAAATACAGAGGCCCTTCCGGTGGGTCCTAGATGTCAGCTGGAGCAATCATTATTTTGCACGTAATAAGGAGGCATTTCCTTGTGTGCGGCCGTGGACCGAGCTGTCGGCCTCTCCACATACAGTCCACGTCTGATGGAAGTCGTTCTTTGACCACGTTCACCACGCCGCGACGAGAGCACCAGGGCGGGGGACGACGGCGAGGCCTAGGACGGGGACACGGAGCCGGGGAAGACGCGGCAGTGGATGCCCATGCGGAGAGGGGTACGAGTGTTCACTGGTTCGGCTTTGGTGTGAGGCCGCCTTCACCGCTGGGTGAGTGGAGCGATGGCCTAACTAGCAGTGGGAGTAGTAGGGGCGGTGAGGCCTTCGCGGTAGCACAGCCGGCCACGGAAGGCAGGAGCAGGCGGCATGACCGGCGCTGCTTTGGTTGGCTGGAGCAAGAAGACTAGAGGTTGAAGAAGCACGACGGCCGTTGGATGGACATCGTACGGTCACTGCAGCTAGAATCGTTTATGTTGACTAAGTTGACAAAGTCCTTGGTATGCGTCAACTTAGTAGGCTCACAGGTCAGCCTCTGAAACGGTGCGCCCCAAATGTCAGGGGGAGGAATTTTTGGGCGGCCGAAGCTAGAATATCCGAGATTGAAGAAGAAGCACGACATCCGTTGGATAGACATGCAATAGCCACTGCTGCTAGAACCGTGTGTTGACTATAAGCTGACAAAGCCTTGCATACACGTCAACTTCTTTTTTTAGGGGACGCGTCAACTTAGTAGGCCCACAAGTGTGTGCCAGAGAACTTATAGCCCATTTGCGATCTGTAAGAATGTACATCCCTTTTTTGAATTCTAATGGAATTTACTACAGCCCATTTACAGTTTGTTAAAAGTACAGCCCATTTTCTAGCTAGGACAATGATTAATAATTTCAACCAACCGTTCAAGACAGAATTCAATAAAATTTCCCACATTTTGATGTGATCAAAAATATTTTTATCCCGAAATTTCCAGTGAGATTAAATATAAATTTATATTACGTAAAAATCCAATGAAACATTGCGCGCGCAACAATTAAAAATTAAGATTTTCAAAATCCAAAAATAATATTTTATAAACTAATTACGTGTTTGGTGCATTTTTTATAGTTACTGCCTAGTTTTTATAATTACATCCCATTTATTATTTTTTAAAGGCCATTTTCCTATTAAGCCTAATGCATTCCTCCTAGGAAAGATTTGCAGCCCAGCGGGGTGGAGAATAACAAGTTGACCTTGCCTGGGTATTCCTCAAAAAAGTGTATAGCTGGGCTATCCATTTTCATCTTGAGAAAAATTAATATCTGGGCTGGATATCTGGCCTGGGCTAGACGGGCCATAGCCCGCCCAGTTAATACCCTACTCTCCTCTGAACAACAACGAAAACATCGCTCAAGAAAAACTCTGTAGTGCTCACGCCTCAAAAACAGAAATACTGCTCGAGCTGCTTGGTCCCAGCTATCGGCTGCACCTCGTTTATATTGACTACATAGGTTGACAATGGTGTGGGACCGTGATGTCAGGAAACCAGGAGGAAGCAATAAAATATAGTTGTACATAATAAGGAGGCACTTGCGTATGTACGGCTATGGCCCTAGTGGGTCCCTATTGTCATCCAGTCAAAATAAAGTCATCTCCTGAATCCTCATGTTCCTTGACCATGTTAACAATGTTCGGCGCCACGGCGAGCGCAAAAACTCAAAGGACGACAGAGAGGGCCTCGCGGCCCCTATGAATGGTCTGATACAGCGCCCGCTGCTCATTCAGGAAGCTAGGATCATCAGACACCTATGAGCACCTTCGAGAGATTGAGAAGGCATGAAACGGTAAGGCCGCGCTTGGGAGCTCTGGTTTATTTCACACCCGTATTAAGATACAAGTGTAATTTACTCATCATCAGAAACAACGCGTAATATACAGGCGTAATGAAACCGAGGTCCCGAGGTTTGTAAGTAAAACCGGTGGGTTACACGTGTAATTTGAGAGACCAGTGTATATTTTACTAGTCGAATCGACCAACCAAGAGCTTCGCCTGAGACCATCTGCTTTTATTTGCAAGCGTCAGTTATACAAGCGGTTTTGGTTGGAAAACGATGAACCAATCACGGCCTAATATGATGAGTTGGTCGGAAGATCATATGAATTCACGTCTAACCTACCCGACTTGTCGTATATGCTATGAATGAAACATAAGACGATGAACTTCCTAAGCACGGAAAAAACAGAAGAGGATGATTTTCTTAACTAGCAAATCACTGGCATTAGATTGACATGCAAAACAATACGAAGCATTATTCTCTTGAGGCACGGTGAACAGCTCGTGATGACGCATGCCCCAACATTCCAAGCTCAACTTTGCAATCAAACACAGGCCTGGCATTACATAGACAATATTCAGAACAAACACTTAAAATACCTTACATAAGTCAACATTCATGTGACTATGCATCTCAGCAGAGTAACTATTTACTTCTAAACTGAACGCATGAATAGGAAAAAACTATCGACGCTGCTCACAGCAAAGGGCGTCCCACTCAAAAATATCAAATGCATGTTTTCTAGCTAACAACAATGAGCAAATTTTGACAAGGTTTTCCAATTCCAATATATTAAACTAATGTCTTCTTGCTAACATCAATGATTAAACTTTGACAAGCTTTTCCCCATTCAAAATATGTAATGCCTATGATCGTGGAGTCCTGTCATGGCTTCTTGTACTTGTTTGGGCACTTTTTTCCCAGTGCACTCCACGTGTTGTAGAGTTGCCTATGCTCTCTGCAGACTAGTCATGTCACCAGCGTCTACTAATACTCTGTAAAGCTTCTCGGTCATTCCTTCCGTAATGTAGTGCAAACAGTAACTGCTTCTTTCTGCAAAGTGGAACGACCAATTGGACCTAGTAATGCAGCAGTTTGCCTTGTACACGTTGGCTCCTTTTGTGTAGTTCAACTAAAATCAAAGTAGGAATAAAACCGAGCATTAATTTTGATATCCCTGTAAGCAACAACAGGTATAAGGGAAACAATTACTGAGAAATAACAGTTGATGACTTGTACTCCCAGAAGAAAAGCATCTACTGATCTACCTTATCTTAATGGGAAACAAAGGAGGAGAGTAGCAATTCTCCATCTGTGTGATTCATTCATATTGACTGAGACATTATCTTAACAATGCCTTGTTTCAACATGTATAAAGAATGACAAAGCAGAAATATGGTAATTCCGCCAGTCCCTTACAAGTGTTGCAGTTTTGAACTAAGATTCAGTAGTTAATTATGTGAGTGGCATTGCTTAATTTTACCAGCGGTATTTGATTAACAAAGAACATAAACAGTTCCATGGGGAGTGGGCGCAATAACACCATGTGTTTCCATCTACATATAAAGGGGGTGATGCAGAGTTTTGTGTAAGAAAGCAACAACCATCATGTTTGGGTTGGAACAATTTTTGCTCACTTAATGGTAAAAGACATCAGTTCAATAGCTTCAATTCAACATTTATCCAAAACAGTACCAAAACAAGTAGCACAACATCTCAAAGCACACTGCACCAACATGTGGATGAGACCAAGATTTGAAACAACTCGCCACGAATACTGGAAACAAATCTCAATCTCCTTTTGTGTAGTTCCACCAAAATTAAGCAAAGTCACCGGTGTGACATTCAAGTGGAACTGCAAAAAAACACTCTTAAAACATAAGTGTTTTGCGTAACGAAGAAAATGTCACAATAGCAACAACTTGAATACATATCCCTATTTTAACAGAGGCAAAAAGGAATCAATTACTGGCAAATAAAGGAGGATGAAACATGTGGCCACAAAAATGGTAATTCCGCCAATCCCTAACAAGTGTTGCAGTTTTGAACTAAGATTTAGTAGTTAATTCTGCGAGTGGCATTGCTTAATTTTACTAGCAACATTAGATTAACAAAAAACATAAACAGCTCCAGGGGAGAGTGGTCGCAACAACACCATGTGCTTCCATCTACTTATAAAGGGGGTGATGCAGAGTTGTCACGACCGGTTTTCCGGGTAATAAATTTCCAGAAAAGACCGTCGTGCTCATCAGCCCCAGGATTACTGTTAGCTGATGAGGCTCCAACTTGATACAGAAATTCCAAGCAAAATACAAAATATGTAGCACAAGACCATTCTGGCCTGCGAGTACAACAAATGGTTTCTAGTGGTTGATGGCGGAAGCGGGTTGTGAAACATCAGTGTCTGTGGGACTCCAGTTCCCCACGGGAACAGTTGACCAGGTTAACTCCTATCTTCGCGAGGCTGCTATCTCTGTTTCTTAGGTTTCGGGGCTGTCATCACGTTGCTCCTCTCCGTGCAAGAAAATCTGGCCAAGACAATAGCCAGGGACAAGCCAGTGAGTACTTTGAATGTACTCGCAAACATTATGAACACAGGTATAATATAACAATGATGTGCTGAAAATATTTTATGCTCATGACGTCAGTCACAAAAGATAAATAAAACTCTGATGCGTGCAAGCAAGTTATTTATAAAAATGCAATAACATAGTAGTATTAAGATTTATGAAATTAAATACCAAGCAATGCCACAGTCGGGCGTCTTAGCGACACCACATAAAGGGCTTTAAAAGAAATGCCACAGTCGGGCGTCTGAGCGACACCACATAAAGGGCTTTAAAAGAAATGCCACAGTCGGGCGTCTGAGCGACACCACATAAAGGGCTTTAAAAGAAATGCCACAGTCGGGCGTCTGAGCGACACCACATAAAGGGCTTTAAAATAAACAATCATAGTGAATATCCCAGAGGTAGAACCATCCCAGAGATACTCGATAATAACAATAATATCATGTGTTAGTCAACAATGATAATAATCATAATTTTCACAAGTCACAAGTAGTAATTCCATTTCTGATTTAACAGTTTCACCTCCAAAGACCGACACTAAGACCGACACTTGACCCATCCCAGATTGTAGTCCTTAACCATGGACACGGCTATCCGAATAGGTTTAATCTCTGCATAGGGTGTACTCTTTACCCACGAGTAACGGATTTCTTTAGTCCATCAGGACTAATTCCGTCTACGGTCTTTTTGTTGAAAACACACCTAACTTGCATACACTAGCTAAACTCACACGTGTCTGGAATCACCCACGACACCTGTCAAGCAAACTCTAAGTGGGGAGGCTACAACCTCGCGTAGCATGGGATCAAATTTATATCACGCGCTCTAAGGGGTGGCCTCCCCTCTCGGTCCCAACCGGAAACACCCATGCCCCCAGACCAAGTGGCCTGCCTACCAGCTACAACCGGTATCTTCCACCATGGCCTCTCTGTACGGTGTGTGCTAGAAAGAGGTTAACAACTTACTGAACCGTACTCTACTTGTTGTAGAGACGAGTGGTAGTACGAAACAAGTATGGGGGTTACTGGAACAAGACTCGATCTGCGGTCGACTCAGGAGGTTTAAGTATTCCCTGCATGATTAGTATAATGAATATATTTCATCCAACAGAGTTACCGCTCATATCACCTTACCATGCCATACCAGACATAACCGTCCCGACGGAGACCGGCGACAAACTCATGCCTACCCAAGGCAGAGGTTTTCCCGGGTTCCTGCCGGTATGCATGCAAGGCACATGAGGGTGATTATCATCACAAGTGTGTTCATTTCCAACAGCATGGAAATCACTAATATGCACTCATGCATATGATCATACCACATGAAATAACAAGTTCTTCAAAATGCGGTGGTGTTATAAATGTATCAACGATCACACCAAAAATATTACGCCGGGATTCAGAATGCTTGCCTTTAGGTCATGGGAAAACAGGGTGCATTCCAAAACATCTTGAAATCTTCAAAAATCCTATTAAAGAATATATTTGAATTAACACATAAAATCAAAACAGCACAAAAAGTTGTTCTGAAATTTTTTCAAATAAATCTTAAAATAAACTAGACATTATTTGAGAGAGGTAGGAAAAAGAATCAGTTCATTTGGACTTATATTTAAAAAGATATAGTCAGTCAAAGTTCTGGTCAAATTCTGTTTTTTAAATATAAAACAAAAGAAAACGCTTCAGCCACGAATACGCTTTCTAAGTAGGGGTTACATACTTGGGGTTTTATGCTTTCACTTAACACACGTGGCGACGGGGTGGGTCACTAACAGTGGGTCCTGGGGGCCCACTGGTCAGGTTTGACTAGTCCTCTCCCTCCTCTTCCTCTCTCCCGAGCGGGGGCGGGATTCCGGCGATCGTCGCCGGCGTTAGGCGGCTCCTCGCGGGTATCCAAGTGCAGGAATGGATCTGCCACTCCTAGGCGGTCCTTCCGGTGGTCGCAGGGTCGCCGGAGGTGGAGGGAGTCGCCGGCGGCGAGCTCCGCGGCGGAGGGGGCTTTGGGGAACAAAGTGATTTTGGGGCGAATGTGGTTCCCGATCAAAATCGAGTAGGGGGTTGGGTTCCTGGAAGGAAGGAGGTGTTCTTGGCGAAGAGAACGGAGAGGGGGAAACCTTGGTGGCGCCGGAATGGACGGAACAGTGGCGGCGGCAGGAGTTGCCGGAGATGAAGAAGACGACCTCCTCGTGTCGATTGGCTGCCATGGGGAAACTAGGGAAGTGGACTGAGGTTGCATGCGTGCTCGGATGAGTTCGAGGTCCCTCTTTTATAGCGCGACGAGGTCGGTTCCGTGGCGGTGGATGAGGACGCCGGCAAACCGCCCTACTGTGCTGCAGGGTGACGTGGCGGTGACGAGGGCTTGCGGACAAAGCTGCGGATGAGCTTGGGCTGTTCGAGGGGGCAGCTGGCGAGCGCTGGTGGCTCGGGCGGCGCCGTCCATGGCAGAGGCTGTCGGCCGACGCCGGCGTGCCGCCAAGCAGCTTGCTGGCTACGCTGCAGGGGGGTGAGGAGGCTGTCGGGGCTCTTGGCGCGACGCGGCGAGAATCCAAGCGAGTGGCGTGGCTCTGCAGGGCGAGCGGGGGTAGGTGGCGTGAAGCGGGCGCGACGCGGCGGCTCGTGTGCGCGGTTGCAATTTGCGCGCTCTGGGCGCGCCCAGCGCACGCACACCAGATGCTCGGCGAAATGTCATGGCACTCCAGATCGCTTGGTTGGAGCTGGGAGTTAGCAGGTCTAGGCTATGGCTTGCAAGGAGATCAATGGACAAGCTTGAGGTGTTAGGGGAGCAGGTTCACACTGCTAACTAAAATCCATGCCAATTCTGACCATGCACTCCAGGTGTTTGACAAAATGCCACAGGCACTTGGGCTTTTCTTGGAGTGGCCAAATCTTCCAGATTGAAGTCTCTTTGGATGCACAAGAGGGTGGTGAGGTTAGTTGGTGAAAATCATAAACTTGCTAGTGCAAGTTTTGCCGAACTTCAAATCTGGACAGGAGGTGAAGGGTATTATCTCATGCACCAAAATTATGCCAATGGTTGCATTCTCCTGGACTTAGGAGTTTAACATGGAGGACTACAAGTAGGGAAAAGAATCTAGGGCCAAAGAATAAGCAAGAATATGGTTGCTGTACAAACCATCATGTTGGACCAGAATGAAGATGAGGTTGTTTCACTCAAAATGTTCAAAGAACATCCCTGGATTTTTTTGCATATAATGGAATTATATGCTCCTACTAACATCCCATAATTTTGGTGGAGGCTAGAAAGAATTATTGGGTTGTAGTGCAAAATTTGCTCTCTGGACCAGAGAATAAAATTGGGTGTAGAGCTCAAAATATGCAATGAATTAAATATATTATTGCACAAAAGTGATTTAGAGACATCACATGACATCTCCAAATTTTGGTGAAATTTTTAGCTAAATATATCAAATGGTTGTAGTTCAAAAAGAGCTCCAAATTTTAAAACAACTCATTTTAATGAATAAAGTTCAGGGTGAAATAATTTAATAAATAAATCTACTGATTGAGAGATGTTTTTAAATGAGAGGGAAAATAAGTCCAATATGTTTTGGAAGGATCCACTTGGGAAAAATTTCTTAATATTAAAGGAAAAGTTTTGAAATCAACAGAGATATACTTGCATGCAAAAATTTAAACTCTTGGCAAAATTTTAATAACTAAAACCTGGTTAAATATTTGGGGTGTTACAGTACTACCCCCCTTAAGAAAAAATCCCGTCCTTGAGATTTACTAAGAGCCGTTGTGAAAAATAAATGCTCCATATGTGTACGAGCGGTTGTGAGTCTGCTGTCGTGGTGCTGCGTGAAATAAAATAGTCTATGCCGTGAGAAATTAAAAGATGTAGCAATTCTGGAAAAAGAAATCTCATTCCAGGATTTTCGCGGTTGCACAAGTCAATCACGAAGGAAATTACTCATACCAGTAGAAACTAAATACATGGCTCATCGCACAAGTTTGAGGTACCATGCATAAGATACACGCAAATATAAATGCTGCAAAAACAAATACAGTAGTGACGTCTAAAATGAAAATGGGAACTGGGTGGGGTCCTGATAAAATGTCTCTGGTAAAGGGATACACTCCTCTTCTATCAGAGGTAGTGGATTGACCAGTCGATGTATGCGTCTCTCCGGGTCGGGTCTCAGTGGTCTGCCGATGGCAATCTGAGGATTCAAATCAGTGAGATTCTGGAGATAATCCATCACTTGCTGGTTCAAATGCTCTTGAGCGATGATGTACTGGATAAGGTTGGCCAGAACTGGGTCTCTCTCAATACGCCCACCGGGAAAAGACGTCACTCCTCCGGGTGTTGCATGGCTCAGAAAATAATAATATCCTCGTTCGCGGGCATAAGGTACAGCGGATCGAAGGCGAGTAATCGCTTCTTTCGCAGCACCTTCTATGGCCAGGTGTGGGGTTGGCATAGATTTCCCCACGAAGGAAACTTCTATTGGATCTTGGTTGGGGTCTACAGGAGGCATGTGTACTGCTTCCCAATATTCCGAGGTGGAAGGGGTGATTCTCGATTTGAACAGCTCGTACTGGGGTGGCTGGGTAGAACCCATGGTACTGCGGGTAAAATCCCACAATATTTTTGACGAAGCTACCTGGGGTTGCATCTGGGGTTCTCAGATGAATGCTGGGGCTCGGCATGACAGGAAAAAGTTGTGAGTGTGGTGCACAAGGTGAGGGTTGCTGGGTAAGGTCACAAGGTGGCCTTTATATAGCAATGGAGCCGGATCATTTTACCATGGTGAAAGGTAATAAATTTGCCAGCTTAGCTCCAAAGGTCGGGTCAGTGTCAGAGATACACATATCTCATAAAGAGACGTGTTACTGTGGTTGTCGTTGGGTTGGTTTTGGTAGTTGTGCCCGGAAAATGTGCAACTATGTGCTGACAAAGAAAATACGCAAGGCTACCATTAAAGCAGAGGCACAACGACAGGCTGCGTTAATATACATGGTCGCACGATTACAAAGTGAGGATACACTGAGACTCGGTACTACTCGTACGGCTTAGTCTACCTCGTTTATGTCTAAACGGGCGTGCCTGGTGGATGTCAAGGCTTCTCCACGTGTCTCACTGCCGGGATTAGTCGGAGATGGCGGAGGAACGGCAGGGTTGGGGTAGCGATGATGACCATCGCGGGGATTGTTAGCCACAATCCCGTTGGAGTGTGTTCCTAAAAGGCGACGAAGCACTTCTGGGGTCATCAAAGCATCTCGGTTGGTGGCTGGAGCTGATCTCAGGGTCTCGATCGGTTGTCCGAACAGCACGACTGGGTTGTCGGCGTCGGGTTCGTCTTCTCTTCTAGCTGGGGTTCGACGAACCAGCTCTCCTCGAGCTGCGATCAGATCAATGGTGATCTGGTCGAACAGTGCCTCTAGTGCACTTACATAGAGCACTAGGTGAAATAATGCGGGATCCGTCTCGTGATCCCCGTTGGCAATTTGGGGTGGTCTTCCATACCCTTCGCGTCTGGGGTAGTAGTGGAACGAGCGACAGTTAACTCTGGGCGACAAGTGCCTGAGATGAACTATAGCCTCTCGAGCAGCTAGTTGTATGGCTTGTGGCTCAAAGGAAGTTGTTCTTCCGGTGAACCTGTAGGGGCGCTCGGGTGCTAGACCCCTACCGTAGATGTGCACAGTGGCCCAGAATTGATGGTCCTCACCGTTCATGGGTCCTTGGTACACAACATATTCTGGTGGCTCCTCTAACGCATAGGCACGACGGGTGAGGTTTGCGAGGATGGTCACAAAACCTCCAAGGTTTGTTGCTGTGGTCTCGTTGTGCACTATGGGGCTAGGCATTGTGGCTAGGTTGGGGAAGAGACTGTGCTGTGCTGGGTTGGGGCTAGCGTGCCCTTTTTATAGAAAAAGGGAACGGAGTCTTCTTTCGCACGCTTGCGAATGAGACATTTTTGCCATCGGTCACTGGTGTGTGACCGACAGGCTAGGCTGATAGGTTGGGCACCGACTGCCAAAAGTGTCAGGGTCACTGTGTGGCTATCTTGCACGAGAAGCTTGGCTGGGGTTTTGGTTATGGTCTGGTGGGTTGGTTTGCCTAAATTTATTGACCTGGCTAAGATAGGATTAGCCAATGGTCAGCATGGCTCTGATACGAAGTCTGTCACGACCGGTTTTCTGTGTAATAACTTTCCAGAAAAGACTGTCGTGCTCATCAACCCCAGGATTACTGTTAGCTGATGAGGCTCCAACTTGATACAGAAATTCCAAGCAAAATACAAAATATGTAGCACAAGACCATTCTGGCCTGTGAGTACAACAAATGGTTTCTAGTGGTTGATGGCGGAAGCGGGTTGTGAAACATCAGTGTCTGTGGGACTCCAGTTCCCCACGGGAACAGCTGACCAGGTTAACTCCTATCTTCGCGAGGCTGCTATCTCCGTTGCTTAGGTTCCGGGGCTGTCATCGCGTCGCTCCTCTCCGTGCAAGAAAATCTGGCGAAGACAATAGCCAGGGACAAGCCAGTGAGTACTTTGAATGTACTCGCAAACATTATGAACACAGGTATAATATAACAATGATGTGCTGAAAATATTTTATGCTCATGACGTCAGTCACAAAAGATAAATAAAACTCTGATGCGTGCAAGCAAGTTATTTATAAAAATGCAATAACATAGTAGTATTAAGATTTATGAAATTAAATACCAAGCAATGCCACAGTCGGGCGTCTTAGCGACACCACATAAACGGCTTTAAAAGAAATGCCACAGTCGGGCGTCTGAGCGACACCACATAAAGGGCTTTAAAAGAAATGCCACAGTCGGGCGTCTAAGCGACACCACATAAAGGGCTTTAAAAGAAATGCCACAGTCGGGCGTCTGAGCGACACCACATAAAGGGCTTTAAAATAAACAATCATAGTGAATATCACGTAGGTAGAACCATCCCAGAGATAATCGATAATAACAATAATATCACAGGTTAGTCAACAATGATAATAATCATAATTTTCACAAGTTACAAGTAGTAATTCCATTTCTGGTTTAACAGTTTCACCTCCGAAGACCGACACTAAGACCAACACTTGACCCATCCCAGACTGTAGTCCTTAACCATGGACACGGCTATCCGAATAGGTTTAATCTCTGCAGAGGGTGTACTCTTTACCCATGAGTAACGTATTTCTTTAGTCCATCAGGACTAATTCCGTCTACGGTCTTTTTGTTGAAAACACACCTAACTTGCACACACCAGCTTAACTCACACGTGTCTGGAATCACCCACGACACCTGTCAAGCAAACTCTAAGTGGGGAGGCTACAACCTCGCGTAGCATGGGATCAAATTTATATCGCGCGCTCTAAGGGGTGGCCTCCCATCTCGGTCCCAACCGGAAACACCCATGCCCCCGGACCAGGTGGCCTGCCTACCAGCTACAACCGGTATCTTCCACCATGGCCTCTCTGTACGGTGTGTGCTAGAAAGAGGTTAACAACTTACAGAACCGTACTCTACTTGCTATAGAGACGAGTGGTAGTATGAAACAAGTATGGGGGTTACTGGAACAAGACTCGATCTACGGTCGACTCAGGAGGTTTAAGTATTCCCTGCATGATTAGTATAACGAATATATTTCATCCAACAGAGTCACCGCTCATATCACCTTACCATGCCATACCAGACATAACCATCCCGACGGAGACCGGCGACAAACTCATGCCTACCCAAGGCAGAGGTTTTCCCGGGTTCCTGCCGGTATGCATGCAAGGCACATGAGTGTGATTATCATCACAAGTGTGTTCATTTCCAACAGCATGGAAATCACTAATATGCACTCATGCATATGATCATACCACATGAAATAACAAGTTCTTCGAAATGCGGTGGTGTTATAAATGTATCAACAATCACACCAAAAATATTACGCCGGGATTCAGAATGCTTGCCTTTAGGTCATGGGGAAACAGGGTGCATTCCAAAACATCTTGAAATCTTCAAAAATCCTATTAAAGAATATATTTGAATTAACACACAAAATCAAAACAGCACAAAAAGTTGTTTTGAAATTTTTTCAAATAAACCTTAAAATAAACTAGACATTATTTGAGAGAGGTAGGGAAAAGAATCAGTTCATTTGGTCATATATTTAAAAAGATATAACCAGTCAAAGTTCTGGTCAAATTCTGTTTTTTAAATATAAAACAAAAGAAAACGCTTCAGCCACGAATACGCTTTCTAAGTAGGGGTTACGTACCTGGGGTTTTACGCTTTCACTTAACACGCGTGGCGGCGGGGTGGGTCACTAACAGTGGGTCCCGGGGGCCCACTGGTCAGGTTTGACTAGTCCTCTCCCTCCTCTTCCTCTGTCCCGAGCGGGGGCGGGATTCCGGCGATCGTCGCCGGCGTTAGGCGGCTCCTCGCGGGTATCCAAGTGCAGGAATGGATCTGCCACTCCTAGGCGGTCCTTCCGGTGGTCGCAGGGTCGCTGGAGGTGGAGGGAGTCGCCGGCGGCGAGCTCCACGGCGGAGGGGGCTTCGGGGAACAAAGTGATTTTGGGGCGAATGTGGTTCCCGATCAAAATCGAGTAGGGGGTAGGGTTCCTGGAAGGAAGGAGGTCAATGGACGGAACAGTGGTGGCGGCAGGAGTTGCCGGAGATCAAGAAGACGACCTCCTCGGGTCGATTGGCTGCCATGGGGAAACTAGGGAAGTGGACTGAGGTTGCATGCGTGCTCGAATGAGTTCGGGGTCCCTCTTTTATAGCGTGATGAGGTCGGTTCCGTGGCAGTGGATGAGGACGCCGGCGAACCGCCCTACTGTGCTGCAGGGCGACGTGGCGGTGACGAGGGCTTGCGGACAAGGCTGCGGATGAGCTTGGCCTGTTCGAGGGGGCAGCTGGCGAGCGCTGGTGGCTCGGGCGGCGCCATCCACGGTAGAGGCTGTCGGCCGACGCCGGCGTGCCGCCAAGCGGCTTGCTGGCTACGCTGCAGGGCGGGTGAGGAGGCTGTCGGGGCTCTTGGCGCGACGCGGCGAGAATCCAAGCGAGTGGCGTGGCTCTGCAGGGCGAGCGGGGGTAGGTGGCGTGAAGCGGGCGCGACGCGGCGGCTCGTGTGCGCGGCTGCAATTTGCGCGCTCTGGGCGCGCCCAGCGCACACACACCAGATGCTCGGCGAAATGCCATGGCACTCCAGAGCGCTTGGTTGGAGCTGGGAGTTAGCAGGTCTAGGCTATGGCTTGCAAGGAGATCAATGGACAAGCTTGAGGGGTCAGGGGATCAGGTTCACACTGCTAACTAAAATCCATGCCAATTCTGACCATGCACTCCAGGTGTTTGACAAAATGCCACAGGCACTTAGGCTTTTCTTGGAGTGGCCAAATCTTCCAGATTGAAGTCTCTTTGGATGCACAAGAGGGTGGTGAGGTTAGTTGGTGAAAATCATAATATTGCTAGTGCAAGTTTTGCCGAACTTCAAATCTGGACAGGAGGTGAAGGGTATTATTTCATGAACCAAAATTATGCCAATGTTTGCATGCTCCTGGACTTAGGAGTTTAACATGGAGGACTACAAGTAGGGAAAAGAATCTAGGGCCAAAGAATAAGCAAGAATATGGTTGCTGTACAAACCATCATGTTGGACCAGAATGAAGATGAGGTTGTTTCACTCAAAATGTTCAAAGAACATCCCTGGATTTTTTTGCATATAATGGAATTATATGCTCCTACTGACATCCCATAATTTTGGTGGATGCTAGAAAGAATTATTTAAAAGGGTTGTAGTGAAAAATTTGCTCTCTGGACCAGAGAAGAAAATTGGGCGTAGATCTCAAAATATGTGATGAATTAAATATATTATTGCACAAAAGTGATTTAGAGACATCACATGACATCTCCAAATTTTGGTGAAATTTTTAGTTAAATATATCAAATGGTTGTAGTTCAAAAAGAGCTCCAAATTTTAAAACAACTCATTTTAATGAATAAAGTTCAGGGTGAAATAATTTAATAAATAAATCTACTGATTGAGAGATGTTTTTAAATGAGAGGGAAAATAAGTCCAATATGTTTTGGAAGGATCCACTTGGGAAAAATTTCTTAATATTAAAGGAAAAGTTTTGAAATCAACAGAGATATACTTGCATGCAAAAATTTTAAACTCTTGGCAAAATTTTAATAACTAAAACCTGGTTAAATTTTTGGGGTGTTACAAGAGTTTTGTGTAAGAAATCAACAAGCATCATGTATGGGTTGGAACAATTTTTGCTAACTTAATGGTAAAAGACAGCAGTTCAATAGATTCAATTAAACATTTATCCAAAACATTACCAAAACAATTAGCACAACATCTCAAAGCACACAACACCATCATGTGGATGACACCAAGATTTGAAATAACTCGCAAGGAAGAGTAGAAGCAAATCTCGATCTCCTTTTGTCTAGTTCCACTAAAATTAAGCAAAGTCGCCGGTGTGACATTCAAGTTGAACTGCACAAAACACTCTTAAAACATAAGTGTTTCGCATAGTGAAGCAAAATGTTGCAATAGCAACAAGTTGAATAGATACCCCTATTTTAACAAAGGTAAAAAGGAAACAATTACTTGCCGATAAAGGAGGATGAAACAAACGGTGACAGAAAGAAGCATCTAACTTATCTTGATGGAAAACAAAGTAGGATAGTAGCATTTCTAAAATGGTTGCATTGATTCATATTAACAGAGACATTCTCTTAAAACAACATTCGTTAAAAAATGTAATTTACTTTTAACAGTGGCATTGCTTCAATTTTCTGGCGGCATTCTTAGATTAACAACAGCAAAATAGTTGTATGGGACATGGGACATGGGACATGCTAGCACCATGTTCGTCCACACGTATAAATGGGTGATGCAGAATATCTAGCCAAGCAGCATATCTATGTTAGTCCCATAGTTGTTCTCTTTGAACCTTTTTCCTATGTGAGGGCAGCAAATCTAGTCCTGCACAAACTCCCCGACCCCCCAGTTTCGGGTTACCACCTTTTTCCCTTTTCGACCAACAAAGCGGTTGGATAGCCAGTCTATACTACTTTCCCTCCCTCATTTCCTCATTGAACCACGCCCTAGATTCATGCTCCACCCCGCCGCACCCTTCTTTCCTCTTTGAACCAAGACCTAGATTCGACTACAAAATCAAAAAAGATCCGCATGCAGCTAGAGCAATGACGGTTTCAAATAAACTTATACCTTAGGGTCGTTGGGATGTGGC
This sequence comes from Triticum timopheevii, assembly GCA_963921465.1. Classification (NCBI taxonomy): domain Eukaryota; kingdom Viridiplantae; phylum Streptophyta; class Magnoliopsida; order Poales; family Poaceae; genus Triticum; species Triticum timopheevii. Next base: position 379,194,162 of record OY997272.1, on the reverse strand, counting down.
AAGGCGTGCTGCGCGAGGCCGGATCTTCCCACACTACGTACGGCAGCAAGGAAGAAGGTGTCGGTGGCCCTCCCGCACAGGCGCTGGGTGAAAGAGAACAGCGCAGCCGGCAGTGGATTGCCTCCCTCGCTGAATGCCCTCTATTTAGCATATAAATATGGTGTCTTGCGTTGCATAGTTTAGACATCATATACACAATATTCAACACCATGTTCTTAGTTCAGACATCATATCGAATGCCCTCTGTTTAGCATATAAATCACATATGTGAATTAAATCATGAGATCTTGATTACTTAGATAACATGTAGGTGAATTATCTCATGCGATCCTATTTAGTTATTCATCATATCTTTGAATTATGTTATGCTATGCTATCCAGTTTAGATAGACATCATATATGTGAAATTATGTCATGCTATCCGTTTTAGTTAAACAATATACATGTCAACTATTTCATGCCCTCTTTTTTCCACACTATCTATTGCATCTGTCTCTCATACAATGTCTATACATTCAACTATGTTTTCTGGTTATCAGCCATTTGAATTGGAGCGGGTGATGCCAGTATCTAGCGGAGTAAAAACACAGTCTTCAAATAAAACAATGCTACCTCTTGGTGGAGATAGAACCCCGGTTGTACATGCACGAGAACCAGCCCTACCACACATAACCCAGACTCTCACATATTGTACTCCTACTATGATGGACAGAGAACCAGCTTCACCCAATCTAACCCCAACCCAGCAGATAGTAACCCAGTTCCTGTTGACACAGCACCATCTCCACCACAGAGCTCCCAAACAAGAGCAGTTAATAAGGCAGCTCCAGTGCCCAAAGGGCTAGTACTACCATGGCGAACCCCAACTCCACCAGTTAGTATGCCTGTTCCTGTGGAGGAAGCACCACCAGCTAATCATAGTTTAGCATCTATCGCATTTGATGTTGTTAAATCCTATGTCCGTATCTTCCCATCTTGGAAATTTTATTCTGAAGATGAAGGAAAATGCCAGTTGCAGGTGTTTGTCTAGAAGTTATGTGTAAGTAATGTTATTCATGGAAATTACTTTGCTTTGTCCCATACATCCTACCTCCATGATGGTTATAATACAGCAAATTTTCCCATTTTTCTCTATAGAGAAGGACCAGTTTGGAAACTCAGGATGAGGTAACCTGTGCTAATACCTCTGCTATGTTCAAGAATGCTTGGTGGCAGTATCGGAATTACCTCATCAAATTCCCTTACGTTCTGCTGAGACACATTTAATGGACGATGACTGGGAACTCCTTGTTCTGTACTGGTCTCGAACCAAGAACGTGGTAAGGCCTATTGGCTCATTTTCTACTTTTAAGTACTATATTCTTGCGTCTTACGGTACTCTGTTCATGTAGAACAAGTGCCTAAACCTAAAGAACAATTGTTCTAATTTGAGATTCCATTGCTATCATAGTTCAAAATAGCGCTAGGCGTTAATTGTGCAGTTTGCCACCGCCTTGCGCTTTACTAACAAAAGCACATGCTTATGCGCAGTTATGCACGATTAAGCGTAGTTATGCGCAATGCATTTTGCCAACACCTAGAGCCTAGGCACGCTTAACCGCTCACTTAGGCGCGCCTTTTCTAACTATGATTGCTATCGTGCATACTGCTTTGCTCCTGTATCACTGTATTTACTCATACGAACTTATTTTTAAATTGAAGGATCCAATCGAAACTCGAATGGCACAACAGGTATGTTCACGCATGTTTCTTTAACAGGTTTGCTCTTATCAATAGCTCTGTTGATTTCAATTTCAATTGTGTATACAGTTGGCTTCTCATATCATGCATATTACTAGCATCACAACAGAGCCAATAGTGTTATTGTACATGTAGACCTGTGGTACCCATCTGAAATCTTGTTGTGCCGTGTAGTTTCCCATGCTTTGTATTCTTTCACTGTTGCTTTGTCTTGAACTGATATGATTTGAACCGTGTCTCTATTTTGATTTGGCAAGACAATGCAGTGACCATAGGACATAGATATACGTTTATTTGATGCTTTTATTATATGTGTACTAGTACTTGGAAATAGAAGACTTGCTAGTTTAATCCTATCCACCTTACTAATGAACTGGTTCACCAAAATGAGTTTCTTATACTACTACATGCTAAAACTGTTATGTGTCTGCTTGTTTCTTCTTTTTGAATGCTGATAGAATATTGGGGAAGAGTGCCTTATTAAGAAATGGTAAAGGAGGTAATGCAGATAAGGTTCAGGATAGTGATACATCCTTGTTGATCTCCGACAAAGCTGATAAAACAGCTAAGGAAGACTATCCTGAAGATAGTGACACAACCCCAAAGTCCTGTCTTGGTTTAGTGTTCGAGCTCTGGCCACTACCACTTGCACAAGCTATTCAAACTCATTGTCTGAGTAAGTTTGGTTTCTTGAGTCTCAACTACAAGCCGAAAGACATCGATCAGCTATGTTGCGACAAGAAATGGAAGGACTGCGGAACTCCCTGGAGCATTCAGATGCATACTTTCTGGTGCAACAACAAGCGTTGGAGGATTTTAGCGCCAAATAGGACAAACCTAATAAGCTTGCTAAGCTTATTGCCAGCATGGTGGATACCCAGGATAACTTTTCTTGAGCTCTTTCGAAGTTGTTTCAGTTATGCTCTTGTTTTGCTGCCGCGTTTATTTGCATTGGTGGCCAATTTAGACGGCCAGTGTATGTAATATGCTGCTTTCTTCCCTATATTTGCACTGGTGGCGAACTTTGATGCCCAGTGGATGTAATATGTGTAATAGCGGTAATAGGCTAGCGTTAGTTGGTTGTTTATTTATGTCCTTATTGTCCTGTTTAGTTGTTTGCTTGTAGTCACTGCAGTTCTTTTTCCATGTTTTTCTAGTGGCCACAATAACCTATATTTGGTAACTAGGCCACCATAATCATGGCAACACACGGAATGTTGTAACCATGGGCCTCCTGTGGGCCATATGATCCATGGGCTTCTACGGGCCGTAGGATCCATTGGTCTTCTATACGGGCCTTAGGATCCATGGGCCTTCTATAGGCCGTAGGATCCATGGGCCTTCTACGGGCCGTACGATCCATGGGCCTTCTATGGGCCATAGGATCCATGGGCCTTCTATGGGCCGTATAATCATTTTGCCAATCATGGGCCGTACTATTCGTGGACCATAACGGGCCATTAATAGGCCGTATTTGATAACTCTAGGAAAACAGCCAAACTGGTTTTTTTTGACATGAAGACGGCCCAACGTATTAACGGGCCACAAATGGGCCGACTATAACCACAGGCTGAATTTGGCCCACCAACAGAAAATGACAGCAACGGGCCGTAAGTAACCGAATGCTGGAAATAAGCCCAAGAATAAATGGGCCCTGTGAAGGCCGAAAGATAACATGGGCTCGAAACGACCAAGCTTTTAAATAGCGTCCGCTACCTCCGTTATTGCGGCTGCAATAGCGGTAGCGTCACCCTACCGCTATTAGTTTAAGGTTGCATGAGAAAATAACGTGTTGTCATGATGCGGGAGCAATATCACTTGTTAGACCGCTATATCGTCCGCTATCCGCAATATCGCCCGCTTGATAAGTCCTTGTTGTTCTGTTGCGTAATCTATTTTGGTAAATGCGTCTTGCTTGCATGGTTGCACGACCAAATATTGATCAATTATAGTTTATATTCTTATATAAATGATGATTTCTCAAATTAAGTGTCATATTTTTTTGTCAATGGCCTAGAAATATACACAACAATCTCAAATTTATGAGTGTTTTTTCAAAATTGGCTATGTGGACATAGCGCCCGCAATATCGCCCGCTATCCGCATTCCGCTATACGGACATTATTCTGCAACCAGTCTGCTATCCGCTATTTCAAAGCTTGGAAACGACCCAATGGGATAATCGGCCGTTAATGGGTATAAAGTGATACACTATTCATTACGGGCCAGTTTCACCATGGGCCATTAATGGGCCAAGAGTTACAAAGGGCCTCATATGGGTCGAAAGACATCATGGGCCATACATGGGCTGGAAGTTAAAATGGGCTGGAATCATATTGGACGGCCCAGATGACGCTACTGGGCCGAATTCAGATAGGTTGTAACAGGCCCTGGGTTAGCGGGCTGTAAATGGGCTATATGCGAACAGGTCATTAACAGGCTTTCCGTGGGCCGGCCCGCCACCTTTCGACCAAGTCAAATGGGCTGGTCTTTTCACAGGAATGAGCCTCTGTTGGGCCGTGCCACGTGTCGACATATCATAGGTGCCTTCGGTCCAATGAGTGGATGACATCTATCCCAACGGTGAGCCGACACGTGTTTCCTTCAGCCAATGATGATTTTACACGTGGAAAATCCCCATTGGTCAGGGATGTTAATGGGTTATCGGAACCGGACCCAATTCCTTAACGGTGTTTTGTTACGGTGGATGCCACGTGTCGGTCACCCTTGACGAAAGCACTTCTATGATGTGTGATTTATAATCATGCAAGTGGACACTTCCACGATTATAATTTTGGTAATGTGATGGAACACAGGTATGATGATTCTGTCATAAAATCGTCATGGATGTACATGCATGAAAGAAAACGTGACACACTGTGACAAACACGTATCATCGCGGAAGTGTATTTTTTTGTAGTGCAAGGGAAGCGAGTCATCGTGTGTGTGATAGGGACTTCATGAAAGATATAGAATAGATGGTGTAGAGAACAACGTGCGAGACTGAGGACGATGATACATTAGGGAGCTATGGAAAGAGTCACGAAATATATGTATACAAGGAAGGAGCTAGGGCGTGTCCGCATGTGGGAGAGATAGAAAGAGGAGAGTGGTGCACAAGCAGACAAAGTGTGCTTGTTTGCAGTGGGGGTGGTGTGTGAGGTGAGTGTGCGAGAACCAGATAACTAGGGAGATATACGTTTGGGGAAATGTTTTGTGTATATGGGAAAGACACACTCTACATAGTGCGTGTGCTTAGGAAGGAGAGATTGTCGGCGTTCTGGGAACGGGGATCCCCAGACTTGCCTGCCTGCGGCCTGCGGCGTGGCTCAAAGGAGGCCCGGCACAGCCCATCTTCATCAACGCAAGCTCAAGACCCTCGCGAGGGGCCAAGCCTCGCGGGGCGGACGGCAAGGAGCTTCCTCAGGCACGGCCTCGTCAGGCTGGCACATGAGGAGGCGGAGAGTTCAAGGCAAGGTACCTCCCGAGGTGCCCATGACGCAAGCCATGACGACCAAGGGCGCCAGTCGGGCGTCAGCCCGCGCAGTGTCCTTCTTTCCTCTTTGGTGCAAAGGGAGCAAGCGCAGGCGAGAGCATCAAGCAAAGGCGTCCGTTTCGGTGCAACGAGACCAAGACCAGCCCAACAGCTGGAAGGAAGTCATTGTGGAGCCCAAGACGGCGTCATCACCAGAGCCTTTGACAGGTGGGGACCAACTTTAGTCAGGATAAGTGTACCGGCTATTCCCCTTCAAAATGGCCAATTGTTGGCGCCCTTCCCGCTCAATATTTGGGAAGAGGCCCAGGGCCTTTGCCTATAAATAGGACTAGCCACCCCCAGGGTAGAGGCATTTGGATCCTCATCAAGAAACCAGTAGATAGAGCGACTGAACCCCTCCTAGCAGTTCATCGCACCAGCCAAGAACAGACCCTCGCGAGGCTGTTCTGCTTTGTATTGCTCATCACCAAGCCCAAGAGGCAATCCACCACACCGCACACTGGAGTAGGGTATTACACCACAATGGTGGCCTAAACCAATATAAATCTTGTGTCTCTTTTGCTGTTTAGTTTGGTAGTTTAGGTCCTAGCGATTCGGTGAGGAGCGAGTCGGTAGAGGGTTGAATCTCCGCGCGCACCCTAGAGCTCGAACCTCAAGGGTCTACCGGAACCCGAAATCCGACATTTGGCGCGCCAAGTAGGGGTGTGCCGGGATCTGCCATCTGCCGCCTCGCGCCCCGTCGCATCGTCATCACCATGTCCGGCGACCAGGCGGGCAACCCAGATCCTTGGGCGGCTTGGCCCACCCACGCAGAGCCACTCGCCCCGGGCGACCCCATGCCCCAGGCAGCTCACTGTCCGGAGGGCGCTGCGGGCCACGGGCGACGCGGACAGACCTCGACGGTCCTAACACCGCGGCAGACGCGGTCGGCAGCGAGGGCCTCCAACCACGCCGCGGCAACGACGCCGTACACCCGCCGGGAGCAGGCGAACTCAAGGGCTGCGCTCACGGTGGCCCAAGAGCTGCTGCAGTGTAGACTTATGGAAGGCGGTCGCGATGTGCTGCTAAAGCGGGTGGCGGAGCTCCTTTGCTTCGCCGCCTCGAGGGCTCACCCCTTCTGCACACTGCTCCCGCCTCAGGTCCAGGGCGGCCCGCGCGGGGGCCCCGCGTGCAACCGCGGGCTACAAAGCTACTCCAACACCAGCGAAGCCGTCAGCATAGGGCCAGCAGCCGCGCCGGCTCCGCTCCCCGTCAGTGAAGAAGGACTCGTCGCGACCCATGGCCCCCGTGGGCCGCCGCGCTACCATCACCAGGTCGGCACGTCAAACAGAGCGTCATGGCACGCGGATCCCTACGGCGCAGCCTTCGGGGTGACGGCCGCGGAAGAGTACATGCCCCACATGATGGATCAAGGGTACCTGCGCGAGGGCGAACAAGGCTCGCTCCTCAGCCCAAGCTGGGGGGACGAGGCGCCAGAGGCTGAGCTCTTCCAGGAACCCCGGGACGGCCCCGCGGGCCATGCTGGGAGCGACGATTATCGGGTACCACTAATCCCTCAGGAGCAGGCATACACTAATCATGGGTCGCAGGAGGTGCAGGTTGCCACAGCGAGCAGCTGCGCCGCTCCAGCAGTCTCTTACCCCTCAGGAGGAGGGCGTCGGGGGCTGCAGGAGAGGGGCCGAGATCCGACATCACCACCGCGGCGTTCGGAGCAACGCGTTCCCAGGAAGTAGGCCCTCCGCTGGGGAGGTGCCTCAGGGCCTGCCCCTGGCGGAGGACCCGTGGTCGTTGGGAGAACTGCCGGCGACCGCTCTACCCCATCGGCGGCGTCCTGGTTTCCGGTCGTCGTTGATGACACTAGAGTGTGGCGCAAGGCGGGGCCCTTGTATGGCGATATGAAGCAAGGCCGGTACCTGTGAAGAAGGCCCACTGCCTGTGAAGCTCGCCACCCCGTGACACTCTCACGTAATAATGAGTGGGGCTGTACATGCCCCAGAGTCTCAGGGGTGCCAGCCTCAGGCCCTGGGGCTCCCTCCCACGCCCAGTGGCAGCACTTAGCTCCGCGCTGGTGAGAAGACGTCCAAGACTAGACTAGGTGCCGGACACGGCTTTTTGTTTTCTTTGGTTGCTGCTTTCCCCCGCTGGATTTAAGTTGAACTCGAATTTGAAATTTGCATGTGTTGGGAATGGGGTGCTTAGTCTCGTTCGAGCAATCTCTCACGTTTCGGTTACGACCTCGCCTCAGCTGCCTCCCCTCGCGAGCCCCTCGCGAGCCGGGTCAGGCCTAGCTAGCGTGAAGCCCAGACTGCCGCTGACGTACCCTCTCAGGAGGTTTTTTCACTGCAGATCCTACGGATTCAATCAGGGGGCGTTCGAGGCACCACAGCCTCCCACAAATTATCTCAGGACTCGCGCAGGACGAAGGTAAACTAACCAACCGTCTCGTCACCTAGAAAACCACCTAGCACGGGCCGATGAGCAATGTAGCATTGACTAGTGTGCTTAAACATTGGCTTTACATGAGGGGCACCCCCTCCCAAAATGCTCTCACACCCATCAGGACAAAAGCCTGAGTTCTATTCGTGCAGGATAAGGACACAGGAACGGCGCGCTATCAGTCAGATAAATCCCCGAATGCATCCTCAAGAGCGCCGCCCGAGCTGTCGCTGGCGTCGCATCGCCCTCCGCGTTGCCGCCAGCGGCGTTAGGGCCGTTCATCATGCCGCCCTCGTCGGCGGCCACGATCACGCCATCGTTGTCTGAAGCGAAGGCCCTGACGAGGGCGTCCACGTTGTCCTCCACCCAATACGCCAGTTCATCTCAGACGGCCTGGAGGACTGGGGCGATGGCAGCGTCAAAGTCAAAGTGAGGATCAATGTTCCGGATGTGGCTGAAGACGCGGGAGAAGGCGTGCCTGAGCAATGCTCGACTCCTCTCCTCCACCAACCTGTTGGAAAGAACCGACCGTGCCTCTAGCTGCGTCACGATGTCGGTGAAGAACTGAAGGTTGCCGGCGTAGTTAATAGCACGCGGCTCGCCAATGGCTGCCTCGCAGATGATACCCAAGGCCGTGTTGGCCCTCTCTCGAAGCATGGAGAGCATGGGGGCGTGCTCATGCTCCAAGAGCCGCCGCTGACGCATCTCGTCCGCGTTTTGGTGAGCGACGGCCTCGGCCTCAACCACCTGTTGGCGAAGAAGAAGCACCTCGGCATGGGAAGTAGCTGACTCCCCCTATGCTGCCTCAAGTGCGACCCGCAAGACATCGGCCTGCCTCGTTGCTTCCTCCAGTTTGGCCCTGAGGGCGTTGGTCCTACCTTCAGCCTCGGCCCGGACCAACTCCAGCCTCTCCTTGAGCTCGCGCTCGAGATTCAGGCGCGCCGTCGCCACTCGATGTCCGACCTCCTCCACGACACGGGCTTCCCGCGCAGCGACATCGTCCTCCGCCCGTGTCACCCAGCGCTCCCTCGTCTCCAGGCGCTCGTGCTCGCGCGCGTGTTCGGCGGCTTCCAGCGTCAACGCCTCCTCATGCTTCTGGAGCTCCACTGGGCCACCTTCATCGACGCGAGGGCCGCCTCGCGCAGCTCCACCTGCTCCTCCAGTGAGCGGCACCAGGCCAAGAGTTCCTGTGCCCGCTCCTCCGTGGCCTCTCGCCGCCGGTCAGCTTCCCGGGCTTCTTCGACGGCCTGGGCACAGGCCTCCCGAGAGGCCGCTAGTGATGCCTTGGCCTCCTCATCATCAAGATTGCGCCGGCGGTGCGCAAGGGCGGCAGCCGCCTCCAGCTCGCGCCTCTCCGCAACCAGCCGAAGGCCGTCGGCCTCAAGGCACGCGTCCTCATCAGCAAGTTCCTCACCAAGCAGGCTCACCGCGTCAGCCGCCCTCCGGAGGAACCCTTGGCGAAGAGTGCTCCCGGGCACACTCGAGTACGTCCTCCACACCATCATCTGCCCCAAGCAAGCGCCTGGGGGCGCGGATCAGCACTCCCCTCTCGGGCAGGGGGCTGGGGGCTGGCGCCCTCGTGATGACCGGGCGCGCCCTGCCGAAGGCCCGACCTAAAGCCAGCCCATCTCCAAGTGAAGAGCGCCGGGAGTACCCCAACCGATCGCAGTCCATAGCCAGACGAGAAGCCCACGGCAGGCTGGCTATGCCACGGGAAGGCCCGCGAAGGAAGACCGCGGGTAGCGCACGGCCAAGTTGCGTTTCAGGATGACTCGTCTCGCCAGCCGGCCTCACCACGAGGGCCCGACTGCTCGGGATGGTCGAAGACGACGGAAGAGGCGAAGGCGAAGGGGATGGCTCCTCATCCACCCCCGTAAGCTCGGAGGGAAGGGCCCTGCAGGGCAAGGATCAGAACAAGCAACGAAAGAGTCAGGAGCAGGAAAGGGAGAAGGCTTACTCGTCGATGGCGTAGTACTTCCTACGCTTCAGCAGGCGACAAGGGTAGTCGTCGCCCAGGGCCTCCCTCCTCTTTCGTAGAGCCTCAAAGTCCACATGGAAGCGACCCAAAAGTACAACGCAGGGGTTCGCCTGCGACGAGGAGGAGGCATCAAGGCGACTCGCGCCAGGGGTGTCCGGCTGATGCGCGCTGATGGTCGCCTCACCAAGAAGAATGGCTGGGGCCTCGGGAGCCTCAGCCTCAGGCACTGCGAGCGGCCTTTCGCCACCTTCAACTACGGCATCACGGGCCTCGGGAGCCGCTCCATCGTGAGCGCCGCCCAGTGCTGTCACCTTGGCGAGGGCGCCCTCGGCCTCCGGAGGCTCATGCCTCCCTGCATCACCTCTTGAGGAAGAGTCGCCCCGGGTGGCTGCGAGGGCAACCACCACCACTGGGTTCTCGCGAGGCCCCTGGAGGCCAGCAGGGCGTGGCCCCCATTCGTCGAAGAAGGGCATCTGTCCCACAAAGTCACCTCTGTTTGAGCAGAGGTACAGCAAGGCCCCCCCTTGACGAATGTCGCCGGGGGAAGGATCCCTAGTCAAGACCAAGAGCACCTTCCTCAGAGCTTCAGGCGTCAGGTCCCCTTCCTGGAGCCGCATACGGTCACTGCGACCGCTGTAGGCCCACATTCGATGAGAGTGGCGCTGGAGAGGGGTGATGCAGCATAGCAAGAACTCCTTCACCACCTTGGGTGCCGTCACGCCAAGCTTCCTCCGGAACTCGAAGCGGTGCCAGACAAAGGCGAGCCGGGGGCTCGCGAGCGTCACCTGGCCCCAGCCTGAGTTGGGGACAGCAGGCGAAGATGGCTCTACCAGCAGGGGGCTGGGCACCCCTACGTCCACATACAACCACCTCTCACAAAACCCAGGCGCGGGCGGAGGAAGACTGAAGTCAATTCTGGAAGCCGCTGTCTCAGGCGTAGCAATGAAGCTCACGCACCCCGAGCATTGGGTGGGGTCGACAAGGCGTAGAGAGAAGAAGTGGCAAAGTAAGGCAACCGAAGGAAGGATGCCCGTCATTGCCTCGCAAACGAAGGCAAATACCACGAGAAGGGTGATGGATTCAGGACCCAGATGCATCATATGGATCTGATAGTGGGAGAGCACGGCGTTGAAGAAATCAGAGAAGGGGGGAACCAATCCCGCACACAGGGCATCGGCGAAATACCGGACCTCGGTGGGAATCATGTCAACAGAGAAGCGAGACGCGGGCCAAGCCGTCGATCGTCCTCCCGCACTCATTGAAGGTGGTGGCCAGGGCCGAGCGGACCTTTCCCAAGCCATCTCGGTTGATTATGACCGGCCAATCGACGGCGGGGGCCGCCGCCGACGATGAGCGAGGCGGCGGCACAGGCATTTTCCCTTCCTCGGCGGAGCCATGATAACAGGAAGGGGATGGGGGAAGGTTCGAGAGTGGATTGGATGCGGGAACTGGACTTCGAGAGAAGGAAGGACAGGGAGTGCTCAAGTAGTGGAAAGGGGAACGACCGTGTGCAGCAGCGAGTCCGCCTAGCAAGGCACAAAATAAGGAGGCGTGGGGGAACAGTGCCGCCCACGTCCAATCAACCGCCATGCGGCGCCCAAGACCGCAGGCTGTTAGGGCCCGCGACGCTTCGCACTTGCCCTTTCGCCTCTCTGCTCAGCCAAGTTCGGGCGCGCCATGGGCCCGGGGGCTACTGTCGGCGTTCTGGAAACGGGGGTCCCTAGACTTGCCTGCCTGCGGCCTGCGGCGTGGCTCAAAGGAGGCCCAGGACAGCCCATCTTCATCAACGCAAGCTCAAGACCCTCGCGAGGGGCCAAGCCTCGCGGGGCGGACGACAAGGAGCTTCCTCAGACACGGCCTCGTCAGGCTGGCTCATGAGGAGGCGGAGAGTTCAAGGCAGGGTACCTCGCGAGGTGCCCATAATGCAAGCCATGATGACCAAGGGCGCCAGTCGGGCGTCAGCCCGCGCAGTGTCCTCCTTTCCTCTTTGGTGCAAAGGGAGCAAGTGCAGGCGAGAGCATCAAGCAAAGGCGTCCATTTTGGTGCAATGAGACCAAGACCAGCCCAACGGCTGGAAGGAAGTCATTGTGGAGCCCAAGCCGGTGTCATCACCAGAGCCTTTGACAGGCGAGGACCAACTTTAGTCAGGATAAGTGTACCCGCTATTCCTGTTCAAAATGGCGAATTGTTGGCGCCCTTCCCGCTCAATATTTGGGAAGAGGCCCAGGGACTTTGCCTATAAATAGGACTAGCCACCCCCAGGGTAGAGGCATCTGGATCCTCATCAAGAAACCAGTAGATAGAGCGACTGAACCCCTCCTAGCAGTTCATTGCACCAGCCAAGAACAGACCCTTGCGAGGCTGTTCTGCTTTGTATTGTTCATCATCAAGCCCAAGAGGCAATCCACCACACCGCACACTGGAGTAGGGTATTACACCACAATGGTGGCCTGAACCAGTATAAATCTTGTGTCTCTTGTGCTGTTTAGTTTGGTAGTTTAGGTCCTATCGATTTGGTGAGGAGCGAGTCGGTAGAGGGTTGAATCTCCGTGCGCACCCCAGAGTTCGAACCTCAAGGGTCTGCCGGAACCCGAAATCTGACAGAGATGTCGAGAGACCTAGAGAGTGGTGGAAGAGATGTGTGCATGCCCGAGAGACAAAGTGATAGAGACCTATATTGGGTTCCGAACTTTAGAAGGGAGGGGGTTTCAATGTGCTCGTGTGTTCGTGTCTGGGGGAGAGAACGACTTGTGTGTGTGTGCGGGGGGGGGGGGGGGGGCTTCAGATAAAGAGTGAGGTGTCTATATTTGAGGGACTTTAGCGTAATTGAGATATATATCGTCAATAGTGTGTGCATTCATGGTTGATCAATTTGTTTCATAGTTTCGACTATGAGATAATGATACTTTTGAACATGCGTGATATACCTTGAAGTACTAGAATTACAAACCTAAGATTGGACTTTTGGAATTCAACTCCATCATTAGCTTTTGTAATTCATTTAAAACGGGGGTACATTTTTCAAGCCGGGATATCGTGATTTAAAATTCATATATCAAACCTAGAGATATACACATACAGGCATGTTCAAACTTTATAATCATCCACTTTATTCATACACATACACATTTTTGCTTTTGTCATCATATTTAGGATAAACACATTTGGAATTTCATTTGAATTGGACTGTATGACGGTATTTTCTTGTACTAGCTCAATGATCCATATTTGAATTGAATGCACAATCTATTTCGAGTTGGAGACATTGATTTTCAAAACTTGCACTTTTATTTGCGTGCAAAACAAATAAATTCTCAGCCATGATATCATAGTCAGCCGTACAAGAGCAGGACACTTAATCTCATGCGCCAAAAGCTTTCAAACTTTGCGCTCACATAGAAATATCTCGTGCCCGAAAGTTTAGCCCTGCGATATTCCTGTTTTACCCCTGCCACATGAACGGAAAAGGGATGCTTTGGTATCTCCATTGTTTTCCCCACTTTGCCCCCAACATTCTTCCCCAGAGCCCCTCCTCTTCCCCTCCCCGACCCCCACCCCACACCCAACCACGGCAAGCCGTGGAAGCTAGTCCTCTGCTGCAACGGTGGACCTCACACCCCGCCGGATCTACCTTCAGCACATTGGAAAACCCAACTGCCAACTCACCACTTCACCGGAGCCGCTTCAGTGACTGGCTTATCCACCACTGCAGATCTCCTTGACCGCCATCATAGTCCACCGCACCGGATCTACTTAACCGGCACCCTCATTCACTTTTCTTAGCATAAGCCCTTCATACAAGCCCTCGTCCGCCGCAACAGATCCGCCTCACCGAACGCACTGTACACCGCATCCGTTGATGCCTCCGTCCACAGCACTGGACCTACTCCACGGACGCCATATTCAACTCCACCGGCTTTGCTTTACTGATGCTGCAGCCTCATCAGGTTATTTTGATTTTTAATCCTTCGGTTTTTCTCTTCTTTATGGTGGAACTGTTCACTTACCACAGATGAGCTTTCTTGTATGTCGACAGGCGCTGCAACCGAAGCACCGGAGCCGCTTCAGCAACAGTGACAGCTGGCCCAAACTCAACCACAACACGAGCACCATTGATGATCCTTGGCTATCTAGTATGACAACGATACCCATACGCCGCCGAGAATTAGGTACTATTATCTAACGGCCGGCGCCTACGTTCACTTTTCTTAGCATAAGCACCGCAGCTTTGAATTTCTTTAGGGCATCATTCAATTTTTCATGTGACGCATTATTATGCTTGCACCTGTAGGGCCATACTTCTGGCAGTGAACATGTTACATGTGCTAAATTACAAACGAGTGCACATATAGTTACGATGCTTTAGTTTTTTCCTAAGTATTACTATACTTCCTAGATATAACTGCCTACTATTTTACTTCTTGCATGTTATATTTATGATAATGGTGTTGTTCTGATGCCACCTATTGGTTCCATCAGACTGCTTCATGTTCTCTATGCTTTATTACACATCAGCAAACTAGCATGTGGTTCCTCTTCTTTTTGTCCATTTACCCTACATTTTCTGATGCTAGCTATTACATCACTGCTCCGAGCCTCTGTTCATTACTTTTTTATGTGTTCTTGATCTTCCCAAGTTGCATGACTAATTTGATGCTTCTATTAATTGTGGAGCTGCCAACCCCATCAAGCAAAATATTTGTTCTTTTGGGGCTGGCACCTCGAACAAGCGTAAAAATAGAGTGAAGCACATATATTGTCGTGTAAGCACACACCCTTCTTTCATTAGTTTAGATGAACCATTGATGATCAATTCGAACCAGCGCATGCGATTAAAATTAATTTTACCTAAATAGAGGGTGCATAATAAACTACAACAACTAGATTTGCAACCACGGGGTGGTGACGATATCTTCAAAGAACATTGCAACAACAGCGAGGCTTCACAGGAACATATGATAAGCCAGTGTGTTTTAGTACATGTGAAATATAATGCGTGTGTGCTACTTTCTTGGCTTGTGCCCTCAACCTGTAATCCTACAGAATTAGAAATAGTTTGGTTGTCTGCTTTGCTGTATTGCTTGATTCGAATGCTTGTTTGTTACTTGTTAGGCCATACCTGAGTTGGCCAATATGTCAGCAGTGCCTGCTGTACTATCGTCAAGTAGTGCATGCCTAGTTCATTTGAGTCCTCAACTTTTCCTATGAACTTCATCACAAGACTATCTTCGTAGTTTATATGAAGCCACACTGTTAAGTGCTTTCTTAGATCATTTCAACTGCTTAGATGCCTTGGCAACTTAAATATAGCGGTGGTACACTCCCTTTCAACTAGGGATGTCAACTGGGTCCCGTTTAATCCCGATTGAAGTCCACTAATGGTATGATAGTTCAAAACAGTTTTTGTTTTTTGAGGAAAATGAACTAGGGAGCTAGCAAAAACCAACTAGTTGGGACTAGCGGATGTCGTTTATTTGCCACTTACATCCCTAGTTTCATCTTACCATTTTAATTTCTTTTCGGCTAGTGCTGCTTTGAACCATTTAAATATAGCTTGCCATGCTCGGCAATAATTCGTATGTCATTTACCATGTAAGCTTACTGCCTGGATCATGCGATAGTATCTATTACTTGTGTCCAGCGGAAATCTTTAGGATGCCGTCACACTAGGACACAATGTACAACCCCAGAATCTATTTGTGGAAGCTGTGCGCCATCCATGTGACCAGATGGTAGAAATTCAAAGGAAACACCGCTGGAGAGCAGTCTGAGCTCGGATATTATAGTTGTCGAGGCTCTACTAGAGGGAGAAAGAGATGGTGTGGCTACAATGAATGAGGTAATCTTGATTTTGAGGCTGGAACTTATGCAATTACTGCACGCATTATGCAAGCAACCCAAGAATTGGAGGAAGTAAGAATGTTGCATTTGAAGACGGAGGAGGTCCTGCTGTTTCTGCTATCTGAAGCTCAGGGTAATCCAAGTTCTTTTTTAGATACCAGTAGAAATTGTCATTGGATTATTGTACTTGCATGTTGCGTCATGTCTCTGAATAGATTATGTTGTAAGAACCCATATGTTGCCATGTGTTGTAATGGTATGGATTTTTTAGGCGAGGTAATACTCAGTACACTTGTATGATTGACATAAGGTGAACTATTTTTCGTGTGAGCATATTGTATTGGATGAAATAACCGTTTGACTCAAAGTGTATCCAACCTACTGAATTCGTAGATCACGACATTTCTAAATCATAATCATATATAAATGTGAAATAAATCTTTGTTGTTGTTTTGAAGAAATAAATAACAAAATGTAGAGTTATCTATGGATATTCGTAGTCGAATACAAATTGGATTCGAATTTTGCCAGGGCCCAGGGTAAATGTCAATGCTAATTCTCCTAAGTTTTGAATCAAGTGGCTAAACACCCACTATCATATGTGGGATGCCCGAAGCAAGTGTTTGCGGGATGGAAATTACTGTCTACCCCTAACACCTGACATCCTAATCAATCGGGTTTACATTGCTGTCGATAGGGGTAGACTTGTAACTTCAATCAGACGTGACACGACTGCCTCTGAGCCCATTCAGACATGGTGGGCGCCAAACGTGGGTGGCAAAACACATTTGATTCAAGCTCATCCGAAAGACATGTGTCTCTCCCTCCATTTCCCCATTCATACATGGTGGGCGGCAAAACAAACTCTCCTAGTCCGAAATCGATGTAGGCAAATATTTCAAATAGGGGCGGATGTGTAACTTCCCATAGACGTGACACAACCGCCCTACCTGTCAGCTCCGTTCATACACCGTGGGCACCAACCATGTGCGGCAAAATAGCCTCTCCTTGCCCAAATTCGCTGCCGGCAAATATTTGGGGGATGCGAGATTACCGTCCTATCCCCAACCGACATGATGTACGGGGGATAAGTTCGTAACTTTCCCACATTTCAGACAAGCGCTTCCCAAAGTTTGAGATCCCCCTCCATTTCCCCATTCATACACCATCGACGCCACGACAACCTCCCCATCACGGCCAGCCTCCTCCGTCCGCCACCCCATCCTCCACCTTGCCGGAGCCGCTACCCCTACCCCGTCGTCCACTACAAGAGATGGACGTCTCTCATCCACAGCGCCGGAGCAGGATCCTTTCATCACATCCTCACGCTTCATCGGCACCACCGTCCACCTTGTCGTTGCCGCTCCTACGACCACCTCGTCCACAACAACATGACTTATCCCCCGACCCGGCCGTCTGCCGTCTAAAGTCTTCTTCTGCACCGCCGATAGCCATCGCACCCGTAGCACCCTCAACATATCAGCAAGGGCATACACGACGTCGGAAGAGAGGTGGTAATATTTCATATCTGCTTAATTTATTGATCTCACCCAGAAAATAGATCTAACTTGTTTACTGTACTAGTCCCTACCAAATCATAGTGGCCAGTTGAAAGCAAACATTGGTTGCGAAGTAGCCTTTGTCCGGTTTGCACCTTCAGATCCGCCATGGCACGGTCACTATACTTGTAAAGCTTATGGTTTTCCTCCTTTATATTCACTACCATCATCGTAGGTGCTTCATGTCGTGCTAGCACTGCTTCTCAAGACCTCAACCCATCAAGCGAAACAACATGCCACTCATAATTCCAAAGCTTAGTTGTTGATATACGAATCTGATATGAAGCTCATATATTAATAAAACAGAGAATGTTCAATTGGTCACCTAATGTTCCTATATTCGTTTCGAAAAGCATGTGCGCCACACACAGGCGGAGCTACAGTTAAAATATTGGGCGGCCCAGATGGCTTAGACTACAAGGGATCCGAAATTTTTGTACAAATTTACCTTCGCTCCTTTGTATATTGGACTAGGGATGGGCGGGCCATGGCTTTGTTTTGTTCTTATGTAGCTCTTTCTTTTCATACCGGCAATACAAGCCCATATGGTCCAGCTAGTTCCAGTTTCCTGATTTTACTCTTGATTCTTAGGGTTTTCCCCTTTATCTACTCTACTATGATCTGCTTAGGTGCTTTCTGTTGTAATAGAAGTACTCCACCTTCCAAGCTAAATAACACAACACTCATAATTCCAAAGCTTAGTTGTTCAAATATGATTGTGATATGATACTGATATTAGTTAACACACACATTTAATTGGTTAGTTAAAGTCCCACTTGAGTTTCCAAATGCATGTCGCAACATATAGAGAGACAGCAGAATTGCATTTCTTTGTCACTTGTTGACTGTACTTTCTTGTCCATACCAAATCTTAGTTGTTATTTCAAAGCAAACATCGGTTGCTAACTATCCTTTGCGCGGTTTGCAGCATCAGATCTGCCATCCCACTGCCACGATCAACACTACACTCATCATGCTTACGGTTTCCCCATTTTATGATGACCACAATCAGCCTACATGGTTTGTGTCGTAATAGCACCGCTCCACCCATCAAGCTAAACAAGCTTAGTTGTACAAATTCGAATATGATATTATGCTCATATTAATAAAACTAAGACATGTTTAATTGGTCAGCTAAATATTCCTACTTCAGTTTCGACATGCATGTGAGCCACATATGGAGAGACTAGAAGGAATAGTATTTCTCTGTGCGCTCTTATTCATCATGTGTGGGCAACAAACATTGTATATAAAACCTTGTAATATCTTCAATCTGCTTGCTCTTCTTTAACATGATCATCTTCTCTTCTTTAATAACTATGTTCCTTATTGGGAACAGTAGCAGAGACATTTGCGGTCGACTAGTCAGGTCGAGTTGTCCTCCCTTAGTATATTTTGAACCTATCAGGCTAGGTCGACTTAATCTTCTTAACTATATGTTGAAGCTGTCATCTGCAAAGTATCATCACTTTTGGAGCTCTCATATTTTGAGTAGTAGGATTATATTAATGCGCACCCCAAATTACAGCATGCATGGCATCTCTTAGTAGAATTGCAAAGATAGCACAAAGGGGTTTACCGGGAGGCAGTATTGGATTAGAATCACTTCTGCATTACAAAGATAATCTCACTAGTTTTTATGTTTTCATGCATGTCAGGTATTGAACATGATCAAAATGAATATGAGAATGGGCGCACCATAGGAATATTGCGGAACAATCCACTAGCTAACTAACTTAGCATGGTGGAGGATGGCCTATCTTATTCACCCATCAAGGTGCTTGCTCTAACTTGGCAAGTTTGTATTGGTCGCACATATTTTTCATATGACCTCTTGCATTACTTCTACTTTGTTACAACCCCATCTGCTTAGTTTAAGCATCATATATGAGTATATGCCATACCTATCCATTTTCTATACCTATTCCATGTGTCATCATACTACGTTTTTCGAGTCAAATGTTGTTCTTCTGTAATAGATGTCCAAAAGGAAGAGGGTGAGGGAAGATGCTCAAGGACTACAAACCAGGTATTTGGCAAAGGTAGTGATACCTGTTAAATCAGATAGATCAGCAGCCACAGAAAACACAGGCCCAACTGTAGCACACTTTACCCCTACTCCACAGGCCAAACCCCTATTAGAACTGTTGAGACCCCAGCGTCAGGAACTGTCTATGATATCAATTCAAAATTTCAACTCCTAAATTTCTGCATGTGCCTTACCTTCTCTCTTATATGAAAACTAATTTCAGATGAATCTCCTTGCTGAAAGGATCATAGGATCTCACAATAATACTGGGCACTGCATTGCTCTTGTCAGTACCTCTTGCCCTTTGTCAGCATACTTACACTCATTGCTCTTTGATTATGTAGCATCACTGTAAACTTCTTTATCCTCCCTTTGCTCGAAATTATAAGATCTATACTTACTCTTAGATAAATGTAGAATTAACACAATGGTTATGAAGTTTTGGATTGCTCATGTAAGTACCTGTTGTCATGTACTCACTTTGTATCGAATTAGTTGTTGACCAATTAGATGTATTTAGAACTTAATAGTGCTAGATACATCCATTTTGAGCGACTAGTAATAACGAACGATGGTGGTATTACTATACTTGCATCGCGAGATAGTTGATTGTTTAGCATTACTCTGCATATTATCTGCCCTACCCTCCACTTCCTCCAAATCATCAGATCTACATTTACTCTTACCAAAATGTTGAATAAATCCAATGCCACTACACACGTTGATGTCTGCATTCCTCTTGTCAGTACCTTTTGCCTTGTAACGCGATACTTAATTAATTTCTATTTGATTATGTATTGTCAGTCTGCACTTGAGCTTCATTATCCTCTATTTCTTCCAATATTTTGATCTATATTTACTCTTTGCAAAATGTAGAATAATGGCAATGCTTATAAAGAAGTTTCTTGGGGGAATCTATTTAATTATCCTTCCAGCAACATACAGAAGGGCTTTGTCCAGCCCGTGTTAACATATAATGTAGGTTCATCCTTCTCAAGCCTTCAAACTGTTTTAGTATAGATTTGGATAGGCATCATTTCCTCCATTGTTGTTTAATTAGCTGTTTACATCTGATTGGATGTTTGCAACAACTATCAGTTTTAAATTGTAGTTGTAAAAACATGTTCGTTATGCAGAACAGATCCATTTATTTGCTTATATAATTGTGAAACCTGTTACGTGTCTCTTTGTTTCTCTTTTAGAGTCATATCTCTTATGCCAGGTAGAACTTTAGGGAAGATGGTGAGCCAAACCATCTTGAACAGAGCGAGATGACCCCAAGGTCCTATCTTGATGAAGATAGTGAGTTGAACCTACTCTCCAGCAGCTGTGAGATAACCTCTGTGCAGTCGCTGCCTCAATCAGTTCGACTTCTTTAGTCTCAACTTAAAGCGGAAAGTCTTGCTTCAGCTAAGCTCCGACTTGATGTCAAAGATGCAATGAAGATCTTAGAGGACTACCTTGCGAGCTTTGGTGCTATAAAGCTAGGGATGCAGCATCTATCGCTGACACAACTGAGGTCTCATCAGCATGTTCAGTTGCTTGCGGTGGCTGTCCCGTCCAGGCCTAATGCCTTCTGAAGTGCTCTCAGTTTTGTATATTCTTTTGTCGGCTCGTTTGTATGCACTATTGGCGACATCTGATGCCCATTGTATGTAATCCATAGTCATGTTGCACTTTATTATGATGTAATGTCTTTATTCTATAGTCTAGGTTTATTCTTGGCTGGTATGTCGTAATTTAGGCTGGAAGGTTCAATGGATCTCAATGTTGTCGGTCTTCAGGCCGGCCCGTTACTCATATCGGCCAAAACATGGGCCTATAATCATCATGGGCCACTAGCAGGTCTAATAGTAGTTTTACGCCTTTAACAGGCCGAGAATACCATGGGCTGTTAACAGGCTAAAAACTAGATTGGGCTAGCGTTGAGCCGAAAAATCACGGGCCAATACAGGCCAAAACAGCCTCAGACCCATGTTTGGCCCAAATAGGGCGAGCCGTTAACATGCCAAAATATATCTCGGGCCTTGTTTGGCCGAATAAAATTATGGGCTTTAAGCAGGCCAGTATCAACGCGAGCCGTAGGCCCAACAGAGTCACGTGCCATTATCGGATGGGCTGTAAGCAGGCCGGATTCAACGCGGCTGTAATTAGGCCCAAATGTTACACGGGCCATTAACAGGACGATAGGCCAGTTGGGCTCAAATTTATCCGCGAAGACTATAGGCCGTTAAGAGGCCTGAAGTTACTTCAGACAAGATATAACCCAGTTTCTGCATGGGCTGTTAAATGGCCTAAAGTTAAACCGGGCCGACAACATCCTAGTTGCACCACGGGCCGCTAACATGCTGAAACTACTATTGGGCCGAACTGGTAAGTGGGCATTTAACAGGCTGAAATACAAACCTGGTGTCGGTGTCAAAACCGGCGGATCGCGGGTAGGGGGTCCCGAACTGTGCGTCTAGGCAGATGGTAACAGAAGACAAGGGGCACGATGTTTTTACCCAGGTTCGGGCCCTCTCGATGGAGGTAAAACCCTACTCCTGCTTGATTAATATTGATGATATGGGTAGTACAAGAGTGGATCTACCACGAGATCAAGGAGGCTAAACCCTAGAAGCTAGCCTATGGTATGATTGTTGTTGTTGTTGTTGTTGTCCTACGAACTAAAACCCTCTGGTTTATATAGACACCGGAGAGGGCTAGGGTTACATAGAGTCGGTTACAATGGTAGGAGGTCTACATATCCGTATTGCCAAGCTTGCCTTCCACGCCAAGGAAAGTCCTATCCGGACACGGGACGAAGTCTTCAATCTTGTATCTTCATAGTCTTGGAGTCCGGCCGATGATGATAGTCCGGGTATCCGGACACCCCCTAGTCCAGGACTCCCTCAGTAGCCCCCAAACCAGGCTTCAATGACGACGAGTCCGGCGCGTATATTGTCTTCGGCGTTGCAAGGCGGGTTCTCCTCCAAATTCCATGTGCTTGCCGAATAGTGTCCGGCTTCCTTATAAATGTTGCGCTCCTTGGCTTCCATGCCCAATAATGGCCCTCTTCCACATGTCGTATGAATGCGAAAGGCCAGGTTATTTTTATATTTTACCCCCTAGCTGCGCAAATAATCTGCCTATAAGAGAGGCAAGAATCCAGATCCAAATCACACCATCTTCCTTCCGCGAGTACTCATCGGAGCGCTTCTGACCAAAAATCCATTCCATCATGGACCGTCGAGGCGGCTCCTCCTCTCGCGCTCCTAGCCCTCAGCCAGGAGATTGGAGGAGATGTTCAGTCCCGCACAACGAGCTGGTGACGCTCCAAGCGGAGGGATACCTTCCTTCGGCCTTTATGGTCCCGGTTCGAGCCGGGCTAGCCACCTACAAAGGTGGAAAGCAAGCGGAGAATACCCCCAGTCTCTCTAAAGGAGAGTGGGTGTGTTTCGTCCCTTATCTAATAAGGGGGCTCGGATTTCCTATACATCCGTTTCTCCAGGGGCTACTGGAGTTCTACGGACTCCAGCTTCATCACCTTACGCCCGCCTCCATTCTGCACATCGCGGGCTTCGTAGCTCTTTGCGAGCTGTTCCTGGGCATTGAGCCCCATTTTGCGCTGTGGAAGAGACTATTTTGCCTCGTACCCCGTTCTCACGAGGCGTTAATATATCAAGTGGGCGGAGCCGAAATATGGCGCATCGCCGGGACCGGATATCTATCCGGAACCCCAAAGAAGGCGTCCGAAGACTGGCCCTCGGAATGGTTTTATGTGGAAGATGCTCCACTGCCGGACCCATTTCGGATCAGCCTCCCGGAGTTTAGCAAGGCTCCTCTGAAGAAACGCCTGAGTTGGCGCCCGCGGATCCCTCAACAGGAGGAAGACAGGAGCGTCCATTATTTGATGGGCCGGATAAGGTTGCTGGCCCATTCCGGATTGACCATGATTGGAGTCATGGACACGTGCTGTCGTGGGAACGAACACCTATGGGGCAGGGCCCCTTTTCGTTCCGGCGGGGAGCGGAGGATTGCACGAAGAGCGGATCGAGGCGGAGCACGCGAGCAGTTTTACCCAGCTTCGGAGCTCTCCGGAGAGATAAAACTCCTACTGCTGCTTTGTGTTCGTATTGTGTTCTTGCTCGAGAGCGCGAGCGTTCTGTAGTTTCGAATGAGTCGAACCCCTTCTACGTTGCGCATGGGCCTCCTTTTATAGGCTAAAGGGGTCACCGACAGGTGGCAACGCAGACAGGGGTACAAATGTAAAAAGAGGGGTTGGTACAACTGCCTCTACAGTGCACCCTACCTAACTCTGACGGCAGGGGACAAGAGCATTTAATGCCCGTCCGCGTCGCCCAACAGTGCAGAAAAGTGACCGTTTGGGGCGCCACCGTTCGCCACGATGGCCTTCTCGTCATCTCCACTCGCCACCTCGCACTGCTTGGTTGCACAGCTTCCCGCCACGTGCCCCTGGAACGGTCCTGCGGCGACACGTCGACGGATGCGCTGGAGCGTGGGCACAGAGTGGTGGCTTCGCAGCGGCAAGTGCCTAGCCGCGGTCGTTGTCTTGCCACGCCCGGAAGCTTGTCGCTTGTCGGGTCTTGCCGGGACGCGCAGCGCGTCGCGGCAAGTTTCTTGAAATGCCTTGGTTGGCCTTCCCGGGAAGCTCTTCTTGCCGGGGCCTCATCCTTCCCGGCAAGCTCCTCTTGCCGGGGCTTTGTCTTCTCAGTTAAAACACTTTGTTCTTGAATGGCATTAATAGGAACTACGGAGGATCTTGGCGGGCACCCGGCAAGCCTTGCCGCGGGGTGCTGCGACTGCCCGTGCACAAGTTCGGGATACTAAGGTACCCCAACTATAGTACACCGACAGGAGCCCCCGGGCCTGGGCCATACACGGTGCCGAGCGCTGTTGGGCCAGGCCCAAAACAGGACACGGGCACACGCGGCCTGGGTCCACACCGTATCTGACTCCATATCCACCGCGCCCTCCCGTAACGGCACGCGTCGAACGCGGCGTCGTGGGAGAGATCGTGGGTGATTCTTTAATCGAAAAAGGCGTAACGTTCGCCTCCTCCTCTTTATAAGCAGGGGAAACAGGGGCCGTTCCCCCACCTTTGCCACTTGCAGTTCCTTCCTCAGAAATCTCCGCCGCTCCCCTCCGCTTCCCAAGCCGAAAGAGATCAGCACTCCGCCCCCCGTCGCCGCCGTCGCCGCCAACGTCCTTGCCCTCCCCCACCGCCTCCGTCATGGCTCCGAAGACCGGGAAGGGTGCAAAGTCGGCCGAGGTGCTGCGGCTTGAGGCGCTGCGGAAGGAGCGGGCACTCTTCCCCCCTGAGCTCTCCGCGAAGGAGCTGAGGGAATGGTTCTACCTCTTCTGGTCGACGGAGACGCGGGCGCATCCGCGCACGCAGGTACTCTCTGCCGAAGCTTCTACTTAGAAATGGTGTCCAAAAGGATACCCCTTCTTCCCACTGTTCTTCTATTGCGGGCTCTGCCCGCCCTTTTCTGATTTCTTCTGTGACATCATGAACACATACGGGCTCCATCTCCTCGATTTCACCCCCAATGCCATTCTGACCATGGCGGTTTTCGCACATCTCTGCGAGAACTTCATCGGAATCCACCCAAACGTAGCCCTTTTCCGCCACTACTTCATGCCCCGGGTCGAGAAAGGAGAGCCCTTATCTGGCGGGATCGCCTGGATCTCGAGAGCCGGTGTGAAGGAGGTCTATCTGGAGGGGGAGCTCCGTAGCAAATGGGAGGAGTGGAGAGCGGAATGGTGTTGGATTGTTGATGAGGATCCGCAGCCATTCACCAACTTGCGCCAAGCCCGAGTAGTGCGCGGCGGTGATTGGAGCGCCCTGGCGGCGGACGATGGTAGGCTGAAGATCGCCACCACCCGGATCTTGCGGCTCAGGCTTGCCAGGCTCACTGTAGGGGCTGTTGGCGTGGACTTTCTCCGCCGCTGCATCGCCCCTCTGCAGGAGAGGGGGAGACCCACCTGGCTATTCGGGGGTCCGGCGGTTATCATGAGGCTGCGCCCAGGCCTCAATTTTAATTTTACTGTCTTGGAGTTGGATGGGACGCTCAAGGAGCTGTTCAAGCACGACCCCAACCATCCCGAGTGGTTCAGGCTGCCGCAGGGCGTCGTCCCATTGTGCAACAACTCCCAGCTCGATCGCATCCGCGCAATGATGCCATAGTGCGACTCGCATGGGATCATCCCAACTTGGCAGGAGCCCGCCGACGACGTCGTGCAGCCATTCTTTGACGACATGGTGGAGGTAGCGGTCCATGCCGACGAGCAGAGGCTCCTCACCCGCGACACCACCGATGATGAGATGCGGCGCATCGCCACCAGGGCGGAAGAGGCGGAGGCGGCCGCCGCCGCGGGTGAATTTGGGTTCACTATGGAGGAGGCAGAGGCGGCCGAGGCGGCAATCCTTGCCGATCGAGAAGAGCTTGTCGGGGAAGTCGTCGGCGAGGGAGAGACTGAAGCCGAACTGAGCGAGCCCGTCGAGGGTGCAAGCGGCCAGCCGTCTTCGAGCAGCTAGCCGCAGGCGGAGCCCCCAGCGCAGCCCCCAGCTCAACCAAGAAGGCGCCTCCGCAGGACCGGAGACATAGCAGGGCGGCAGGCAGGCCAACAGCCGCCGCGCCGCGGGACACGCTCCACCGCGACAAGCACCGTTGCCGCTGGAGCATCTCATGCCGTGCTGGCAACTGGAGCGGGGTCCTCTCGAGCCGCCGCTCCTGATCCTGCCGCAGCTCCCGCCAAGCGTCCAAGGGAGCCTACTCCTCCGCCTTGTCGCGCTGAAAGAGTACCGGACTTCGACCTCTCCGCGCTGAGCTCCGACGAGGAGGATGAAGAGGAGGAGGAGTAAGACATTCTTCTTGTTGTCCTTATATTTCTTCGATTCTTGCTGTTTCTTGTCTTGTATCTGATCTGCTTCCCTCTGAACCTTGTTCCTTTTCAGGACTCTGGCCGAGAGAGCGGCGAAGAGGGCCAAGGTTGTCACGCCCAACATGCGACCCTATCCAAGACGAACTCGAAGGTCCCACCAAGGATAGACCCGCATATTGAAACGCTTTTGCAAGGTGGATATCATTACATCAACATTACATAATAGATGGCGATACAACCGATACATACAATGTCACATGAATACAACAATACAACATACAAGAACAACATCCGACTATGGATGAATCATAAACAGAAACTCAAACAATATCCACCCTGCTAGCCCAGGCTGCCGACCTGGAACCTATCCCCTGATCGAAGAAGCAGAAGAAGAACTCCAAAACAAGCAATATCGCTCTCGCGTCATGATCATCGCATAACCTGTACCTGCAACTGTTGGTGTAGTAATCTGTGAGCCACGAGGACTCAGCAATCCCATTACCATGGGTATCAAGACTAGCAAAGCTTAATTGGAAAGGAAGGGGTAAAGTGGTGAGGTTGCAGCAGCGACTAAGCAAGATATGGTGGCTAACATACGCAAATAAGAGCGATAAGAGAAGCAAAGGAACGGTCGTGAAGCTAGCAATGATCAAGAGGTGATCCTGAACACCTACTTACATCAATCATAACCCAACACCATGTTCACTTCCCGGACTCCACCGAGAAGAGACCATCACGGCTACACACGCGGTTGATGCGTTTTAATTCGGATCTGGTGTCAAGTTATCTACAACCAGAGATTAACAAATGCCCATCTGCCACATAACCACGGGCACGGCTCTCAAAAGTTTAAACCCTGTAGGGGTGTCCCAACTTAGCCCATGACAAGCTCTCGCGATCAATGAAGGAATACACCTTCTCCCAGGAAGACCCGATCAGTCTCGGAATCCCGGTTTACAAGATATTTCGACAATGGTAAAACAAGACCAGCAAAGCCGCCCGAATGTGCCGACAAATCTGATAGGAGCTGCACATATCTCGTTCTCAGGGCACACCGGATTGTCCAAACTTCCGGTAGGCGAGCCCAGAGTTGCCCCTAGTGGCCACCGGCGGCTCACGGTTTGGACCAACACTCACAACGAGCACTGGCCCCGGGGGGGGGGGCCAAAAATAAGACGAGCGCGACTCCCAAGGGAAAAAAGGCTAGGTGAGGCAAATGGTAAAACCAAGGTTGGGCCTTGGTGGACAAGTTTTATTCAAAGCGAACTGTTAGGGTGTCCCATAAATCACCCGACCGCGTTAGGAACGCAAAATCCGGGAACATAACACCGGTATGACGGAAACTAGGGCGGCAAGAGTGGAACAAAACACCAGGCATAAGGCCGAGCCTTCCACCCTTTACCAAATATATAGATGCATTAATAATATAAGAGATATTGTGATATCCCAACCAAAATCCTGTCCACCATGGAGAAATCTTCAACTTCACCTGCAACTAGCAACGCTATAAGAGGGGCTGAGCAAAAGCGGTAACATAGCCAAACAGTGGTTTGCATAGGAAAGGTGTCAAACGTTAGAGGTTCATGGCAATTTGGGATGGCTTGATAAACAGGTGATAGGTAGCACAACATAGCGATGGAACGAAACAACTAGCATAGCAATGATGGTAGTGAGATCCAGGGTAGCGGTCATCTTGCCTGAAATCCCGCAAGGAAGAAGAACGAGTCCATGAAGAAGACGAACGGGAGTAGTCGAACGAATCCTCACAATCGCAACATTACCGGAACTAAGAAGCAACACCGGAAAGAAACAAACAACATGGTAAATGCACAAGCATAAACATGGCATGATCCACACATAAGTATGATGCATGTCCGGTTTAATGAGGCATGGCATGGCATGGAAAAGTGCAACAAACAACAATACAAATTAAGTGGAGCTCAATATGCAACGAGTTGCATATTAAAGGAACACCACATTCAAGTATTTAGTTCACTCTCGTTTATGCTACTCATCAATATTAAATGTTGTTAAAAATGGAAAGGGGTGAAGCATAATGAAACTAGCTATTTAGGCAAGTTTAAGTGAGGCCGGAACAACAAACAACACTTCCGAAAAAGTCTCCATGTCATTTAGTAGTTTAAAGCAAACACAACTTTAAGCATTTTAATTGTTGTTAACATGATGCGGATGCCATAATCAAGGTTTATGCAATTTTTATGAAAATGTTGACATGAGCATGATACGAGGCATTTGTCACCATGGCGGAAGGAAAAAGGTGCCACGGCGGTGAAACAGAAATGGTGCCACGGCAACATTCCGGTCCCGATAACACATGGAGGTACCGGTGCAAAAGGAAGTGTGACGTGAGTGAGTCATGCAAGATGATGGGGTGATCCCGGATTACCGGGTTCCCACGGGTCGACGGCATGGCAAACGAGGAGGAACTTGCAATGACAATTCGGACACGGTGCAAACACGAGCATCTCATATAACACATGCACTCGGTCCATGGGCGGTCATCTCGGGATTATACCTTCGAAGCGTGCGTGCATTTCGGAGCGAGTCGAGTTTCGTAGAGGGAAGTAGACGTTCTTGCGATGTAGTGGAAGTAGTCGTACACGGCGACGGTAGTTGTACACGGTTCGTAGATGTTCGGGTCGACAGTAGTGGTTCACGTTTCGGAGAGGAACTTGACGCCCACGGGGTCGACGATAGAGGTACTTGACGCATCATGTAGTCGAACTTGGCATATACGAAGGGGTCCTTGACGAAATCCACATCGAATGTAGTCGTGCACGTCGTAGTCGGACTTGACAAAAATCACACCGGCTGTAGTGATATACAACTCGTAGACATCCAAGGTCATCGTAGAGGTACTCGTCGTCCACGAAACTAGCAGTGGAGCAAACATGCCTCGGGTTTTGATCTTCAGGAGCAGCGGCGACTGCAGGTACAGGGGGAGGCTACACCGGGGCCCAAGGCAAGTAGGCGGGCAACGGCAACGAAGCACCAAAGATAGCAGCAGTGCCATCGGGGGTGCCAGGAGGTGGAGCTCAAGCAGAGGAGGCTCGGGGTAGCGTGGTGGTGTGGTAAAACAGCAGCAGGGGGATCTGCGGGGAGGGAGAAGGCGGAGAACGGAGGTCCGGTGAGGCAGCAGAGGGATGGTGGCGCGCGAAGAGCAACGGCAGCAGGGCGCGGGCGAAGCAAGGAGGCTGGCGGCCCTGGCTCCTGCAGGAGATGGGCGACTCGCCGGCATCGAGGAGGTGAAGGCGCGAGGCGATGGCGCGATGGAGAAGCGACGCGAGGAGAGGAGGGGGAGACGAGCGAGAGGAAGGAGATGGGATCGAGAGGATGGGGATCGGGTGTTGCGGCGCTGGAGGGAGGACGAGGGAGAGATGGAGATCGAGCGGAGGTCTCCCTGCGGCTAGGGTTATCGAGCTGGTTAGATGGGCTGGTTGGGCCGGCTTGGTCTAGCTGGTTAGGTAGTGGGCTACGGCTGGTCTTCCCCTCCCTTCTTCAAATCTCTTCCAAAAACAGAAAAGCAAAGAAAGAAAGGGAGAGAAAAGAAAGGAGTGGACAAGAATTTGGGAATGGGGTAATTTTTCTGGACTCATAAAAATGAGCTTGACCCAAGAAAAATGGAGTGGGCAAGATTGCAAGTATTAAATTCAAAGTCATTTGAATTTAATTCAAATGGTTTGGACAAGGACTAGGATTTAGAAGTGTCCAAAAATGTTGAGATTTTTGGTGGAGCTCTGGAAAATGATGAAAGAAATTATGGGCAAGGTTGGAGACCAAGAATTGAGATAACAACGGCATGGGATATTTTGCAAGTGGGTTATGGTTAATTCCAAATAAATGGAATAATTTTATTATAGCTCCCTAATATTGGAAGATATGTTATAAAGAGAAGTCACCCTTCCCTCGATTTAAATGGATCGAAGATCCATACAATTTATTTAGAAGAGTTATAAAAATTAATGATATGATGGCATGATGACATGATGCAATGCAAATGAAGCTAAGAAGAATGCAACAAACAAATACATTGCACGGCAAAAGTTGGAATAGCTGGAAGTCTTCTGGAGCATCGGTCTCGGGGCGTTACAACACTCCACCACTACAAGAGGATCTCGTCCCGAGATCTAGAATGGCACCGGAGAAAAATGGAAGAGGAAGAGAAGAGGTAAAACTAAGTTGCTTCTTCAACAAAAGAGTGAAACCAAAGAACCTTGAGAGGTTGAACAAATTGAAAAAAAGAGTACGATGGAGATGAACAAGATTGCAAACACTCCGTTAGAAAAGAGGAACAAGGGATAGGACGAGAACCAAGAGGTTTAGTGATAAGATAGATATTGAAACCACTCCGGTTAAAACTAGATAGAGAAGGGATAAGATTGATATAATTTGGACAACACTCCGACTCTAAATGGAAGGAATTGGACATGAACTTGACAAGATGAGAGTATACTTAATGAAAACAACAACACACTACCTCCGGAACTATTGAAAGAATGGCACAAAGGGTAAGAAAGATTTCAGACAGCACTCCGGCTGAAAAGAGATGCAAGACTTGATAAGATGAAAAGAACTTGAAGAGATGACACAACACTCCGGTTAAATGGATAAGCACGAAAAACATGATCCTGACAAAACAAGATAATTGGTAGAAGAGAGCAACATCACAAAGCCTCCGGAAAGAATGCATGATAGTTAGATAGTTGGAATGAATAGAACGAAGAATGAAACCAACGTCTCCTACCATAATTGAATTTGAAAGAGCATCCCTACGAAGTAGGATTGAATGGAGTTGTTTGAAAAAAACAACAACGGTAAGAATAAGCTTGTAGTGGGCTTATGGAAACATCTCAAAATTATGAGGTGAGCTTCTGCCACCAACGTAAAGAAATGATTGGATTGATATCAACAAGGAGACAAGAAACTTATTTCACCGGGAGGACAAATGAAGAACTTGGATCATTTATAAGCACCATGAATAGCAACAATCCTTAGGGAAAGCTTTAGGTGAAATATAACCCAAGATAACTCCAACAAAAGATTGATGGATTTAAACTACCTCATTCTTGACAACATATGAATCATGAAACATGAAGGAAATTTTCAAGAGTGACATAACACCATCTCAAGAGATAAGGTAGAAAGAATTGCACTTCGGAATGCAAGAAGAAGAATACTTGGGCTCCTCAAAGCAAAACATGTGTTGAGTACCATGTTTATTTTTGAATATAGCTTGGCGGATCATAACTCCGAGAGAAATCTTGAAGAACAATTTAAGAATGAAGAGAATCCTTGATGAACCACAATGTAGACTCTCAATGAAGAACTCCGGTAATAAAAGGATGATAAAAGAAGGAGAAGTTGAAAACACAAGGTGAAGCCTTGCAATGATTTAGATGGAGCTTCGTGACGATAATGCGGAAAACTTGGAACACCGGAAAAGTAAAGATGAAGCATCCCGAACTGAGAATGTGATATGATGACCAACTCCGGAAAGAAAGATGAATCACTTGTAAACACGAATTTATTCATCATGAATAATCTCTGGAAAAAGAATTGAATTTACTCGATGAAACAAGAATAAGAATTACATTATGCTCATCCTTCACCAATTAAATTGATGACAAGCAATGGATTTGACATACTACTTATTCTCGTAGAAAGGATTAAGAGAGCTATAGCGCAAACTTGAGAAGGTCTTCAACAATCCACCGGTAGGATTGGAAAGAACAAATGAAATGATACGGTAATAAAGGAAGAGGAATCTTGAACGAACCACCGTAAGAATTGAAAATGAATGTAGCAAAGGCACAATTCACCGGGAAGAATTGGAAAACGAATGAAGATACTAGAGGGGACTTAGACACATGACAACGAAGAGATCATGAACTGATTAGAGGATATTTGAAGGATGCACCGGTAAGATTTGGAGAACGATAGCTACACGCTGAGAATGAAGAATTATGACATGATGGCCTTCGGAAGGAAGAAATGGAAACAACTCATGAAATGCTCCGGATGGGTGAAAAGAATTCTCACAATCGAAAACAATTATGAGAGGATGGCATCAACCTTGAACTACGCATCTTTGGAAGAACGGGTAAGGATTTAAGAGGAACTCTTCTTCGATCTTCAAAATCCGAGAATGACGACGATAAACACCACCATGAATTGTTGAGATACTCCGGGAGAAAGAAAAAAAACAAAGAGGTTGAGCCAACAATGAAAATAATTTGAAAACAATCTTGGAGAAGGCATGTGACTGATGGAATCCATTCTTACGTCACACTTGAAAAGAATTTAAGAATAACTCTGGAATAATTAGAAGAGTCAGGTAAGATTCTGGGAAAAGACCTGTGGGTCAGGGCCCACTTAAAAGAGAACACCGTTGAACAATTGCTTGAAATAAAGATTGCACCGGTAGAATTAAATGGCTTGAATGAGATAACAATCTCGAGATATCTTGAACGGATTGAGAATGGAAACACAAGTCTTGTGAGATATCTTCAGCACTCCAGAACAAGTGAATAGGAAGAGGTGAATGATTAAGAGGTGCACCGGCATGAGAAAGCATTAGAAACGAGGAAAGGAATATGATGAATATCCAAAGCTTGAATTGGATCCACCGAAGAAGAAACAACAATGAAGGATGATGAACTTGAAACTGTTGAGCATCTTCATCGGAAATCACCGGATAAGAACATTGAAAGAAAAGAATGAAGAGACTTCTCACAAATAAAAGGATACATGATTAAGAAATCTGAGACCTTGAAGAAAAAGGGTGGGAGGGCGGGAAAACAAAGGCAACTTGGGGAAGATGGAATGGATACCGTTGAGAAAACTTAGAGTTGATCTTGCGGATGTTGAAAATGATCGGATCCACTTGAGGAGAAGCACACCGGTTGGAAAAAAAAATGACATGACAATCTCGATGGCCAAAAAGGATTAGTATTCACATAGCAATATGAGAACACCGTTTAGGAAAGGTATGGATTCAACATTTGACTTCGAAGCAACTCGAATACCACAAATAAAACAAAACAAAGGATTTGGCTTGCAGAATAAGCCGGAACAAACATATGATAGAGATTTCGTCCGAAGTTTTCGTGGTGGGGCCCACACGGGCTCAATTGTAAAGCACCATCATGTGCACGGCAGTGCACATGACATACGAAGTGTCCCCGAATCGGCATAGCCAAGGATTCTTTAACACACAATGAGACCACTGTAAAACCAACCATGGATAGGCGGACCACTAGACGTCGAACCCCAATCTCATATCATGCATCTGTCCAAAAGATATTCTAGGAGCTACTTGAATTCCCACCTATAAACTCCCGAAACTTTCTGGTTATGCAATCTGGTCTTGGGGATACAGGGGAAGCAATATATCTCACCCAAACTAACAATACCTACATCCAAGCTGTATCCATCCGTCAACACATAAACAAGAAACCTTCGGAAATCGTGTACCTCAACCTTTGAAAAGCATCTGTTATACAAGTTATGGCAATACTCCCGAACGCCCCAGTACTGGGTGGCGTCGAGGTTACCTCACCAACAACTGCATAAAAGAGATTTTCGATGTCGGCAAAACTCAGGTATTCCAGAACTGCAATGATAAAATTATGACGACAACACCTTGGAGCTCAACTCCCTGGGACACTGCCACAACCCCTAAATGTCAAGAGGCACCAAGAACAATGTTCTCGTTATAAGAATATCGGAACGATCCCAAGATACCCGCGTGATCCTAAAAAAAATTTGAGAAAAATTGAGGAGAGGAAAGATAAAACATCTACATCAGGAGTCCTCACCAGAGCGACGAAGGGGGCTGAGGAGTAAAAAGAATCCTACTCTCCGATATATATAATCCTAAGACTCAATTTTTTTTTCTAGACTCAACAACGGCCAACAATCAAGGGGGCTCCTATGGTCGGTCGAGGCTCTGATACCAACTTGTCACGCCCAATATGCGACCCTATCCAAGAGGAACTCGAAGGTCCCACCAAGGATAGACCCGCATATTGAAACGCTTTTGCAAGGTGGATATCATTACATCAACATTACATAATAGATGGGGATACAACCGATACATACAATGTCACATGAATACAACAATACAACATACAAGAACAACATCTGACTATGGATGAATCATAAACAGAAACTCAAACAATATCCACCCTGCTACACAGGCTGCCGACCGAGAACCTATCCCCTGATCAAAGAAGCAGAAGAAGAACTCCAAAACAAGCAACGTCGCTCTCGCGTCATGATCATAGCATAACCTGTACCTGCAACTGTTGGTGTAGTAATCTGTGAGCCACGAGGACTCAGCAATCCCATTACCATGGGTATCAAGACTAGCAAAGCTTAATGGGAAAGGAAGGGGTAAAGTGGTGAGGTTGCAGCAGCGACTAAGCAAGTTATGGTGGCTAACATACGCAAATAAGAGCGAGAAGAGAAGCAAAGGAACGGTCGTGAAGCTAGCAATGATCAAGAGGTGATCCTGAACACCTACTTACGTCAATTATAACCCAAAACCGTGTTCACTTCCCGGACTCCGCCGAGAAGAGCCCATCACGGCTACACACACGGTTGATGCGTTTTAATTCGGATCTGGTGTCAAGTTATCTACAACCGGACATTAACAAATTCCCATCTGCCACATAACCACGGGCACGGCTCTCGAAAGTTTAAACCCTGCAGGGGTGTCCCAACTTAGCCCATGACAAGCTCTCGCGATCAACGAAGGAATAGACCTTCTCCCAGGAAGACCCGATCAGTTTTGGAATCCCGGTTTACAAGACATTTCGACAATGGTAAAACAAGACCAGCAAAGCCGCCCGAATGTGCCGACAAATCCTGATAGGAGCTGCACATATCTCGTTCTCAGGGCACACCGGATTGTCCAAACTTCCGGTAGGCGAGCCCAGAGTTGCCCCTGGTGGCCACCGGTGGCTGACGGTTTGGACCAACACTCACGACGAGCACTGGCCCGGGGGGAGGGGTAAAAATAAGATGACCCTCGAGAGCGCGACTCCCAAGGGAAAAAAAAGGCTAGGTGAGGCAAATGGTAAAACCAAGGTTGGGCCTTGCTGGACAAGTTTTATTCAAAGCGAACAGTCAGGGGGGTCCCATAAATCACCCGACCGCGTTAGGAACGCAAAATCCGGGAACATAACACCGGTATGACGGAAACTAGGGCGGCAAGAGTGGAACAAAACACCAGGCATAAGGCCGAGCCTTCCACCCTTTACCAAATATATAGATGCATTAATAATATCAGAGATATTGTGATATCCCAACCAAAATCCTGTCCACCATGGAGAAATCTTCAACTTCACCTGCAACTAGCAACGCTATAAGAGGGGCTGAGCAAAAGCGGTAACATAGCCAAACAGTGGTTTGCATAGGAAAGGTGTCAAAGGTTAGAGGTTCATGGCAATTTGGGATGGCTTCATAAACAGGTGATAGGTAGCGCAGCATAGCGATGGAACAAAACAACTAGCATAGCAATGATGGTAGTGAGATCCAGGGTAGCAGTCATCTTGCCTGAAATCCCGCAAGGAAGAAGAACGAGTCCATGAAGAAGACGAACGGGAGTAGTCGAACGAATCCTCACAATCGCAACATTACCGGAACTAAGAAGCAACACCGGAAAGAAACAAACAACATGGTAAATGCACAAGCATAAAGATGGCATGATGCACACACAAGTATGATGCATGTCCGGTTTAATGAGGCATGGCATGGCATGGCAAAGTGCAACAAACAAGAATACAAATTAAGTGGAGCTCAATATGCAATGAGTTGCATATTGACAGAACACCACATTCAAGTACTTAGTTCACTCTCGTTTATGCTACTCATCAATATTAAATATTGTTAAACATGGCAAGGGGTGAAGCATAATGAAACTAGCTATTTAGGAAAATTTAAATGAGGCCAGAACAACAAACAACACTTTCGGAAAAGTCTCCATGTCATTTAGTAGTTTAAAGCAAACACAATTTTAAGCATTTTAATTGTTGTTAACATGATGCGGATGCCATAATCAAGGTTTATGCAATTTTTATCAAAATGTTGACATGAGCATGATACGAGGCATTTATCGCCATGGTGGAAGGAAAAAGGTGCCACGGCGGTGAAACAGAAATGGTGCCACGGCAACATTCCGGTCCCGATAACTCATGGAGGTACCGGTGCAAAAGGAAGTGTGACGTGAGCGGGTCATGCAAGATGATGGGGTGATCCCGGATTACCGGGTTCCCACGGGTCGACGGCATGGCAAACGAGGAGGAACTTGCAATGACAATTCGGACACGGTGCAAACACGAGCATCTCATACAACACATGCACTCGGTCCACGGGCGGTCATCTCGGGATTATACCTTCGAAGCGTGCGTGCATTTCGGAGCGGGTCGAGTTTCGTAGAGGGAAGTAGACGTTCTCGCGATGTTATGGAAGTAGTCGTACACGGCGACGGTAGTTGTACATGGTTCATAGATTTTCGGGTCGACGGTAGTGGTTCACGTTTCAGAGAGGATCTTGACGCCCACGGGGTCGACGATAGAGGTACTTGACGCATCATGTAGTCGAACTTGGCATATCCGAAGGGGTCCTTGACGAAATCCACATCGAATGTAGTCGTGCACGTTGTAGTCGGACTTGACAAAAATCACACCAGCTGTAGTGATACACAGCTCGTAGACATCCAGGGTCATCGTAGAGGTACTCGTCGTCCACGAAACTAGCAGTGGAGCACACATGCCTCGGGTTTTGATCTTCAGGAGCAGCGGCGACTGCAGGTACATGGGGAGCCTACACCGGGGCCCAAGGCAAGCAGGCGGGCAACGGCAACGAAGCACCAGAGATGGCAGCAGTGCCATCGGGGGTGCCAGGAGGTGGAGCTCAAGCAGAGGAGGCTCGGGGTAGCGTGGTGGTGTGGTAAAACAACAGCAGGAGGATCTGCGGGGACGGTGAAGGTGGAGGACGGAGGTCCGGTGAGGCAGCAGAGGGATGGTGGCGCGCGAGAAGAGCAACGGCAGCAGGGCACGGGTGAACCAAGGAGGCCGGCGTCCCTGGCTCCTGCAGGAGATGGGCGACTCGCTGGCATCGAGGAGGTGGAGGCGCGAGGCGATGGCGCGGTGGAGAGGCGATGCGAGGAGAGGAGGGGGAGACGAGTGAGAGGAAGGAGATGGGATCGAGAGGATGGGGATCAGGTGTTGCGGCGCTGGAGGTAGGACGAGGGAGAGATGGAGATCGAGCGGAGGTCTCCCTGCGGCTAGGGTTATCGAGCTGGTTAGATGGGCTGGCTGGGCCGGCTTGGTCTAGCTGGTTAGGTAGTGGGCTACGGCTGGTCTTCCCCTCCCTTCTTCAAATCTCTTCCAAAAACAGAAAAGCAGAGAAAGAAAGGGAGAGAAAAGAAAAGAGTGGCCAAGAATTTGGGCATGGGGTAATTTTTCCGGACTCATAAAAATGAGCTTGACTCAAGAAAAATGGAGTGGGCAAGATTGCAAGTATTAAATTCAAAGTCATTTGAATTTAATTCAAATGGTTTGAACAAGGACTAGGATTTAGAAGTGTCCAAAAATGTTGAGATTTTTGGTGGAGCTCTGGAAAATGATGAAAGAAATTATGGGCAAGGTTGGAGACCAAGAATTGAGATAACAACGGCATGGGATATTTTGCAAGTGGGTTATGGTTAATTCCAAATAAATGGAATAATTTTATTATAGCTCCCTAATATTGGAAGATATGTTATAAAGAGAAGTAACCCTTCCCTCGACTTAAATGGATCGAAGATCCATACAATTTATTTAGAAGAGTTATAAAAATTAATGATATGATGGCATGATGACATGATGCAATGCAAATGAAGCTAAGAAGAATGCAACAAACAAATACATCGCACGACAAAACTTGGAATAGCTGGAAGTCTTCTGGAGCATCGGTCTCGGGGCGTTACAAAGGTCCCCGTGGTTGTCATCGAGGACGATCCCACTGTGACAGCAGAGGGCGTGTCCGAGACCACCTTGTCGGACCCGGCAATCTCTCCTCGAAGCAGCCCCCAGCGTAAATATTTGTTCACTTCCTGTTGTGGGGCGCGCATGGGTGCTCTTTCCTTGTTGATATCTTGATTGTTGGTTTGCTTGTGTAGGAGCAGAACAGGTTCACCAGGAGCAACTGGATGCCGCTCCTGAGGTGCTATCCGCTTCAACTACGCCGCCAAGGGAAGGTTCCCCGGCAAGGGAGCGCTCTCCGGCAAGGGAGAGGTCCCCGGCAAGCGGTAGTTCTCCGGCAAGGGACGGGACCAGCGAACCTTCGGTGGTGGAGCCCATGACTACAGAGCCCAGCACAGGTAACCCTCTTTGTCGGAAAACTTCCC
Organism: Triticum timopheevii; assembly: GCA_963921465.1. Lineage (NCBI taxonomy): Eukaryota > Viridiplantae > Streptophyta > Magnoliopsida > Poales > Poaceae > Triticum > Triticum timopheevii. The sequence goes on along the minus strand of OY997272.1, from coordinate 379,155,780 downwards.
TTGGGTTCTTCTTCTTCTGATCTTGTTTTTGGATATTTGCTTGACTTTTTCTTCCTCTTCCTGTCTTCAGATCCTCCTTCCACAGATCCGATGGAGACCGAGGCCACCGGTGAGGAGGATGCACGCGGTGACACTGATGATGCCGTCGCCACCGAGGAAGAGGCCGGCGCTGATGATCCCACCGGCGAAGAGGCCGCCAAGGCTGCTGCGCAGGAGCTGGTGAGGGGTCCGGCGATCGCACTAACGACCCTGAGGGCGCAGGAGCGCAAGGCACTACACCGACCGCCAACCCCTCTGCCGCTGATGCAGCGCCGGGCTCCGAAGAGCCCCAGCCCGGTGCCTACTTGAAGGCCGACGAGGGTGTCTTCATCAAGCTTCCCTGGGCGTCGAGCTCCAGGGCGCCGGTTGAAGGAGAGGCATTTGATGGGGAAGTGCTCGCCTCCACCGGGCTAATGCTAGTCGACGCGCCAAGCAGCAGCAGCGGCGAGTCTGAGGAGGAGCAGTTGCTCCGGAAGCTGGTGTCGCTCTACCGCGCCCGACAAGCCAAGGTGGAGTCCCGGGAAGCGCTTGTCGTGCAGGCGGGAGCATATATTGAGAAGCGCGCGGAGGAGCTCCAGGAACGCAACCAGGAAGCTCTCCGGGCCATTGCAGAGGAGCGGGCGCAGCTCGTCGAAGTGCGGAAGGCGTTCATCCTTGAGAAGGCTGAAGCCGAGGAGCAACAGCGGCTTGCCACCGAGGAGCTGTCCACACGGGAAGGTGATCTGACGCAGCGTAAAGTCAACCTGGACAGCTACGAGGAGGAGCTTGCTGCGCGCGAGCAATCACTTGGCGGGGCCCTCACGGAAGCGAAGGATGCTGCCGCAGCTGCCGAGGCCGCCAAGAAGGAGCTGGAGGTGAAGGTGACGCAGCTGGAGGCTGATTTGAAGAGGAAGGATGAAGAGATTGCCGCGCTCCAGCGCGAGCGCGAGAAGGACGCCCTCGCTCATGGTGAACTGCAGGGCCAACTTGCCGAGAAGAGGAAAGAACTCAGCGCCGTCAAAGACTCAAATGCTGATCTGGAGCTGAAGCTGGCCACGCTGACTGAGACGCTGGACGGCGCCAAGAAACGAGAGGAGGACCTGAAAGGGGAGATCAAGGCCAACGAAGAGTTGCTGACGAAGGCCGCCGAGACTCAAAACACCTTCAGGGCTACGATGGAGCTCTGGACAGAGGGCCTCGTAAACATTGCTGCAGTCATCGACGAGGAGCTGGCGCAACTGGACTTGGCGGGCTTCGGGTACTCCTCCGACAAGAACCTCCAGCCCAGCGCCAAGCTCACTCTGTTCTTCAAGGGCGTGGCGACGACTCTCCAGCAACTCCGGGAAAGGATCCCAAAGCAGCTGGCTGACGAGTCGCGTGCAATCTGTGCCAGAGTTCTGGAGAAGGTGTTGGTGAAGGTGCTCTTCCGCATTCCGGGCCTCAACCTCACCAAAGTACTTAAGAAGCTACCGGCGGGTGCTGATCTTGAAGAGCTCAAGGCCCTTGTCGCACCCATTGTGGACAAGGTGAATGAGGTCAGGAGGGTTGATGGCGGCCGTGTAGATTAGGCCGCGTGTTTTCTCCTTTTTCTTGCCACTGCCAAACATGTTACGGGAACAATCTATTAGAGCGCGGCAAGTTATCATTGTAATATAACTTTATTTTGGGCAGTATTTGCTATGTTATTCCCTTTACTTGATTCCTCCCTTTGTATGTTTTTCTTACCCTACGCTTTCAGGGAACTTGCCAGCGCAGGCACCCTTGCCGTGAGCGCTGAGTGCGGAACACCAGCAGCTTGCAGGCGGTGTCGCATCCGGCAAGAAACCTTGTCGCAACTAGTTGCAGCACACTTAAGTTGTTGAGCGGACTCGAAACAAAGTAAGTGCGCGACTAGCTATGAGTTAGTTCCTCCGCGCACAGGTTTTCCATACAAAGCGCGGTCATTCAAGGAAGATAACTTAAAAAAAGATTAAAATTGATCGTGCTCAAACTTTGGCAACTTAGCTTTTCTGTCGTTTGCGTCCCGGCAAGGCGATACTTCCTTGAACGACGCCTAGTCCACACCATTATCTTCTCCTCTCCCCCCGGTGAACTTGTGGGCGAAGGAACCTTCTTTTCTTGAGAAAAAGAAAGAAGAGAAAATAAAGATATGGAGCCTTAAGGCTCGTTATTGCTTACCGGGGGTAAGTGCTGCACAAAGTGTCAGATAATACATGCAAAAAGGAAAAAATCATGAAATTTGACAAGATGTGCGGAGCATATGATCTTTATTTATGCACGGGATCTGCGCCCGGCTTTGTACAAATGGTTACATGCAACAGCGGCAAGGCTTGTACGAAAGGTGGTTGCCGGAACAGGTTCCGGCAACCGCGCCTTATGGGTAAAACTTACAAAGATGCTCAATGTTCCAGGAGTTGCTCACCGGAAAGCCATCTTCGGTCTCAAGGCGGACAGCGCCAGGCCTAGTGACTCGCTTTACCCGATAAGGGCCTTCCCACTTTGGCGTCAACTTGTTGGAATTCTTAGCGGATTGAACGCGCCGAATAACAAGGTCGCCTTCCTCGAGACTTCTGGCATTAACTTTGCGGCTATGGTAGCGGCGCAAAGCTTGCTGGTATCGAGCAGCTCGTACAGCGGCCTGAAGACGATCTTCCTCAAGGAGCAGCGCGTCATCTTGGCGCAGCTGCTCTTGCTCAAGCTCATCATAAGCGAGCACTCGAGGCGATCCGTATACGAGTTCCGTGGGGAGAACTGCCTCTGCTCCATAGACTAGAGCGAAAGGTGTCTGGCCAGTGGCTCGATTTGGCGTCGTCCTGATCGACCAAAGAACCACCGGCAGCTCCTCGATCCAGTTCTTTCCGCACTTGTGCAGCCTATCAAAAGTTCTGGTCTTGAGCCCGCGCAGCACTTCAGCGTTTGCCCTCTCCGCTTGACCGTTGCTTCTCGGGTGAGCAACAGAAGCGAAACTGACCTTGGCGCCAAGATCTTGGACGTACTGCATGAAGGTGCGGCTTGTAAATTGTGTGCCATTGTCGGTGATGATCCTGTTAGGGACTCCGAAACGGCAAACAATCGACCTGAAGAACTTGACTGCTGACTGTGCTGTCACCTTCCTCACTGCTTCCACTTCCGGCCACTTTGTGAACTTGTCGATTGCAACGTACAAGTACTCAAAGCCCCCGACAGCTCGGGGAAAAGGGCAGAGGATGTCGAGCCCCCAGAGCGAAAATGGCCAGGATAAAGGGATCGTCTAGAGAGCTTGAGCTGGCTGGTGTATCTGTTTGGAATGAAATTGGCACGCTTCACACTTGGTTACTTGTGCATTTGCATCTTGGAGGGCTGTTGGCAAAAGAAACCTTGCCGGAATGCTTTGCCGGCGAGTGCTCTTGCGCCAATGTGGTGGCCACATATGCCTCCATGTATCTCCGCCAACAGCTCCTGTCCATCTTCCCGGGGAATGCACTTCAATTTCACTCCGTTAAATCTTCTTCTGTACAGTATGTCGTCGACAAACTGGTACATACTTGATTGCCGAGCTACTCTTTCCGCTTCTTCTTGCTCTTCGGGAAGTTCTCCTGTCTGAAGGAAACGGACAATCTGCTGTGCCCATGCTGGAGCTTGCGGCTCGACAACAAGTATTAAAGGCACATATGCTGCTGTTGGAACATCTGCTTCTATGGCAAGAACCTGTGGCTCAGCCGGAGCTTGATGTTCTCCGGCAAGCTTGCCGGAGCAAAACTTGTCGGGAGCGTCTTCTTCAACGGAACAAACCTTAGGGCTTGTCGGAGCAGACTACTCCTCAGCACTCTTGGTGTTTATCTTGGGGACTTTCTTAGCGGCAGCCTCGAGGAGCTCTGCCAGAAAGTAGTCACCAGAAACCAACTTTCTTTTCTTGCTCTGTCCAGTTGATGGTGTTACAAATGGTTGAGTCAGCTTGAGCACAAAAATCCCTGGTTCCACAGGTAACTTAAGTGCGGTGCACTTTGACAGGCCATCTGCAATGTCGTTCAGAGCTCTCGGAACATGTTCCATCTGTAGGCCGTCAAAGTGCTCCTCCAACTTTCTCACTTCATCAATGTAGGCTTCCATCAATGGACTCTAATAATCTTTGTTCACTTGGCGGACGACAAGCTGTGAGTCACCCCTGACAATGAGCTTCTTGATCCCAAGGTCTGCAGCGATCCTGCGTCCGGCAAGCAAACCTTCATACTCTGCAGTATTGTTTGTTGCTTGCTCCTTGGGAAAGTGCATCTGCACTACGTACTTGAGGTGCTCTCCGGTGGGTGCGACAAGTAACACGCCCGCACCGGCGCCTTGGAGCGAAAAGGCAACATCAAAGTACATGACCCATTCTTTGTTTGCCTCCTTGACGGGGATGCTCGTTTCCAGAATTTCTTCATCAGGTGTTGGCGTCCATTCCGCTATGAACTCTGCCAATGCTCGGCTCTGGATAGTTGAAGTACTCTCAAACTTGAGGCCAAAGCTTGACAGTTCCAGTGCCCACTCGACAATCCTACCTGTTGCTTCTGGATTTTGCAATATTCTCTTCAACGGAAAGCGAGTGACAACTGTGATCTCATGTGCTTGAAAGTAATGGTGCAGCTTCCTCGAGGCCATGAGAAGGCCGAAAAGAAACTTCTGCACACCGGAGTACCTTGACCTAGCCCCCTGCAGAAGGGAGCTGACAAAGTAAACTGGGCGCTGCACCATCTTCTTCTGCTTCTCTTCTTGTGGCTGCACAGATCCATCCTTGTCGGGACCAGAGCTTATCGGGGAAGCCCCCTGCTTGTCGCTGGACGCGCTTGCCGTGGTTGCTGGCTCATCATCTGCCTCTCTTTCCGCTACTAACGCAGCACTAACCACTTGATTGGTTGCCGCTAGATATAGCAGCAACTTCTCTTGTGGCTTAGGTGCGACAAGTATTGGAGTGGAGGACAGGTATCTCTTCAAGTCCTGGAGCGAAGCCTCCGCTTCCGGAGTCCATTTCATTGGACCTACCTTTTTCAATATTTTGAAAAATGGCAGGGCGCGCTCCGCGGACTTAGAGATGAACCTGCTGAGAGCAACTACGCAGCCGGCAAGCCTTCGCACATCCTTGACGCGCTTCGGTGCTTCGATCTGCTCAATGGCCTTGATCTTGTCGGGATTGGCTTCAATCCGCCGCTGAGATACAAAGAACCCGAGAAGCTTGCTAGAGGGGACTCCAAACACACACTTCTCGGGGTTCAACTTGAGATTGATCTTGCGCAGATTTGCAAAGGTCTTGTCTAAATCTTGGATCAAAGTTGCTTTGTCCTTGCTCTTGACCACTATGTCATCCATGTAAGCTTCTACATTTCTGTGCAACTGTGGCTCAAAAGCATGACTGACTACTCTTACAAATGTTGAACCAGCATTCTTTAGTCTGAAAGGCATCTGTACAAAACAGTAGGTACCACACGGAGTAATGAACGCGGTCTTCTCCTCATCTTCTTCTGCCATGAAGATTTGATGATATCCTGAATCTGCATCAAGAAATGACTGTAGATCACATCCGGCCGTGGAGTCAACAATCTGGTCAATGCGCGGCAAGGGAAATGGGTCTTTGGACAAGCTTTATTAACATCAGTAAAGTCAATACAAAGCCTCCATTTCCCGTTTGCCTTGCGCATGACTACAGGATTGGCCAACCACGTGGGATGGAGTACTCCTCTGACAAGGCCTGCTGCTTCCAACTTCTTGATCTCTTCTGCAATGAATTCTTGACGCTCCACTGCTTGTTTCCTAACTCTCTGCTTGACGGGCCGCGCGTGAGGGCAGACGGCAAGGTGGTGCTCAATTACTTTCCTGTGAACACTGGGGATATCAGACGGTTGCCATGGAAACACGTCGACATTCGCCAGCAGGAAAGCAACGAGCGCGCTTTCCTATTTAGGGTCAAGCGTGGCAGTGATGGTGAAGGTACCACCAGTGCCGTCCTCCTTGGCGGCCACTTTCTTGGTCTCTGGTGAAGCTGTCTTTGCTTTCTTACACTTGCTGGTGGAGCTCGATGGTGCGTCCTTGAAGGTAGCGCAGCACTTCGAAGAGGTGCGCTTGCCGGAGTGGGCATCAGAGCTCTTGCCGGACTTGGTCTTCTTCTTCCCCCCGGGAGCTTTAGCGGCAAGTGGCTTGCGTTCTGCTGCGGCTTCTGCTTCTCGGTAAATCTTGTCGGTACAGATAAGGGCATCCTTCTTGTCGCCAGGGACAGAAATGACACTTATCGGACCGGGCATCTTGAGCACGTTGTAGGCATAGTGAGAGGCTTCCATGAACTTGGCGAGCGCTGGACGACCGAGTATCCCATTGTAGGGCAATGGGAAATCAGCAACGTCAAAAGTGACTTTCTCTGTTCTGAAGTTCAGCTCGCTGCCAAATGTCACTGGCAACGTGATCTTCCCCTTCGGCTTGCTCCTTCCCGGGTTGATTCCTTGGAAAGTGCCGGTCTCTTCGAGATCGCTGTCGGGGATCTGGAGCTTCTTGAGTACCGTGGAGGAGATCAGATTCAAGCCGGCCCTGCCGTCAACGAGCATCTTTGTGACCTTGAGGTTGCGGATACTTGGTGAAACCAACATCGGCAAGCACCCAACCGCAGTTATGCGATCAGGGTGATCCTCAACATCAAAGATGATAGGCGTGTTGGACCATTTCAGAGGCTTGCGCGACTCAACTGATGGTTCTGCTGCATTAACTTCCCGCACCCACTGTTTGAGCTGGCAGTGCGAAGTATGCAGAGAAGCACCGCCGTCGACGCACAAAACCTCTGTTGCTTTCTGAAACTCCTGCTCGTCGGCCTCATCCTCATCCATCTCTTCATCTTCGTCTTCGTCTTCATCCTTGTCGCGGCCGCGGGGAGGCCTGTCTCCTTGCCGCTGCTTGGCCTTGCCACGGCGCCCTCCCCTGCCGGGACGCTTCTTGCCGGATCCCCCACCACCTTCTTGGGCCTTCTCCTTGTCGCGTCGCTCGTATTCAGCTTTCTGCAGTTCAACAAGCTGCTCAACTTTCTTGCAGGTCTGGAGATCATGGCCCTTGGTGCGGTGGATCTTGCAGTACTGCTTGCCGGAGCCGTCCTGCTTGTCGGCGGCCACCACGGCCTCGCTGGAGTCACTAGCTTTGGCCTTCTCGGCGCCACCTCCGCTGCCGGACTGCTCGACGACTAGCACATCTTTTGCTTTCCTCTTTCTGTTGTTCCGCCACCGGTTTTTCCTTGCCGGGGCAGCATCCTCACTGTCAGACCCTTCTGCTCCTGCATTCTCTCCGGGGAGTTTCCTAACCTCTTTAGCACGTGTGCACCTGTCGGCCCGGGCATATAGCTCACTGACGTCTCTAATCTTGCACATCGCCATCCCCTCCCTCATCTTGCGGTTTCGCACGCTCTGATGGAACACGCTGATAACCGCAGCAGGGTGGACGTCTGGGATGTTGCGCTGCACCTGGCTGAATCTCTGAATGTACTTGCGCAGGGGCTCTCCTTCCTTCTGGGCGAGCAGATGAAGATCGCTCTCCTGGCCATGGGGCTTGTGGCCGCCTGTGAAGGCGCTGACAAACTGATGGCACAGATCTGCCCATGAGGAGATGGAGTTGTCCGGCAAGTGCATGAGCCAAGATTTGACGTTGGGCTTGAGCACCAGCGGGAAGTAGTTGGCGAGGATCTTGTCGTCGCGTCCTTCGGCAGCTTGCACCGCAATGGTGTAGATGCTGAGGAACTCCGACGGATGTATCCTGCCGTCGTATTCTCGGGTACATCTGGCTTGAAGTTCTTGGTACTAGGCCACTGGACTTGCCGCAGCTCACGAGTAAACGTAGGGCAACCTACCGCGTACGGCAAGTCGCCTGGTTCCCCTGGCGCATGCATGTCGACAGTGGGCCCAGCGCGCTGGTCTGATTGACGCCGCGCTTCTCTTTGACGCTCGATTCGAGTACGAGCGTCCTCTTGCTGTCGTTCTTGAAGAACTTGGTGCTGATCACGACGAGCTCGCGAATCTGATGATGCTGTGGAGTCAGTGTCAAGGTTGACCCGGCGAGTCGGTGATCTTGGCCTTCGGGGCGGGGAGTGCACGGTGGTTGCACCCCCACCGGTCTTGTCGCCATCGGCTCGCGCCTGGGCGTCTTGCCACGGCTTCGAAGTGCTCGGTTGCCGGGGAGTGTCGTCGTTGGCGAAACCAATGAGGCTCTGAATGGTGGCCCTCCAGTCGTCGATCTTGTCCAGCGCTGGAGGGTAGTCCAGGAGTAGTCGAGCTCGGGCCAACGCTTCTTCTGGAGTTTTTGGTGGCGGTGGTGAACGGCGCGAGGAGCGGGATATGCTTGAACTTCTAACCGTGTTAGAAGGAGCAACATCTCGTCCAGGCGACCGTGCCGCGCTCGTGCCAGCACGTTGGCGTGCATGCTGGCCTTGAGCGTCCCGGGATCCATCAGCCTGGCCTTGTTCCAACACGCGTATGGTACTGCGGGCACCATGACACTGTCGGTCCCGCGCCTCCTGAGAAGGGCGCGGTGCGTGTACGGACGCCGAGGTTTGTGCAGCCTTGTCCTTGGACCTGGCAGCCGAGCTCCCTCGTCGGCGCCCGTTCCTTCGCCAACGTCTACCCCACCACCCGTTTGCTCCGGTGGCGGCGGGATCGACACGGATGGACCAGCCACCTCCGAAGCCTTCCTCTTCGGTGGCATGTTGATGAAGATGACGAAGATCTGGCTCGCGTGAACGCCGGATCAGGTTCACGCAACCTCGACGCCCCCTACCTGGCGCGCCAAAGATGTCGTGGGAACGAACACCTATGCGGTAGGGCCCCTTTTCAGTCCGGCGGGGAGCGGAGGATCGCACGAAGAGCGGATCGAGGCGGAGCACGCGAGCGGTTTTACCCAGCTTCGGAGCTCTCCGGAGAGATAAAACTCCTACTTCTGCTTTGTGTTCGTATTGTGTTCTTGATCGAGAGCGCGAGCGTTCTGTAGTTTCGAATGAGTCGAACCCCTTCTATGTTGCGCATGGGCCTCCTTTTATAGGCTAAAAGGGTCACCGACAGTTGGCAACGCAGACAGGGGTACAAATGTAAAAAGAGGGGTTGGTACAACTGCCTCTACAGTGCACCCTACCTAACTCTGACGGCAGGGGACAAGAGCATTTAATGCCCGTCCACGTCGCCCAACAGTGCAGAAAAGCGACCGTTAGGGGCGCCACCGTTCGCCACGATGGCCTTCTCGTCATCTCCACTCGCCACCTCGCACTACTTGGTTTCACAGCTTCCCGCCACGTGCGCCTGGAACGGTCCAGCGGCGACACGTGGACGGATGCGCTGGAGCGTGGGCACAGAGTGGTGGCTTTGCCGTGGCAAGTGCCTAGCCGCGGTCGTTGTCTTGCCGCGCCCGGAAGCTTGTCACTTGCCGGGTCTTGCCGGGACGCGCGGCGCGTCGCGGCAAGTTTCTTGAAATGCCTTGGTTGGCCTTCCCGGCAAGCTCTTCTTGCCGGGGCCTCGTCCTTCCCGGCAAGCTCCTCTTGCCGGGGCTTTGTCTTCTCAGTTAAAACACTTTGTTCTTGAATGGCATTAATAGGAACTACGGAGGATCTTGGCAGGCACCCGGCAAGCCTTGCCGCGGGGTGCTGCGACTGCCCGTGCACAAGTTCGGGATACTAAGGTACCCCTACTTTAGTACACCGACACGTGCATTATGCGAGGGGTGCAGCCGCTCCAATATAGGGGCCACCCCATGTGGGATTTCAATGGGGAGAATGACGCCACCTGTCATGGCCGCAAGGGGCCGGGATCGGCCGTAGTTCTGGTGAAGATCCTATCCGGCTTGTACAAGGGGGAGAAGGAGGACAAGATAGCTCTGAGTGACAAGGCTAGCGAACTGATGGGGAAGAAGAACGATCTGGAGTCTTATCTGGAAGGTCTCGCCAAGAAGTTATTCCTTATGCTTGAAGGTAATCTTTTCTATCCGACTGACTTGTTATCGTCGACTCATCGTAGAATTGTTGGCTTAACTTCAAACTGCGCTTACAGAATTCTGTCAAAACTTTGAGGAGGAGACCAGTCGACTGGAGCCAAACTTGGACCCCATTAACTCTCTTGTGAAGGACGAGGCTGCTATGAACGTGTTCCGACTGGAGTCGCGCATTGCTGGTGTGGTTGACTACCTTGCTCGACTGAAGGTTGCGGTGTCGCGGATCGACAAGAGAGACACTCTGGCCAAGAGAGACACTTCACAATGACCTCGAGTCTTTAATGACTCGACTGAATGACGTTCCAGGTCGAGTGTAGGAATGGAAGAAGTCATCCGCCAGGGGTGGTGCTGATGTTGCTCTGTCCCTGGTACGTGTTCACTGCAAGGATGCGCGAGAGGACAAGCTGGTGTACATCAGGGTGGCCAATACCAAGAAGCATGACTTCCAATCTTTCATGGAGACCTTCATTGCTGCTGCCACTCGGATTGCTGACGAAATCGACTTGGACCAGTTCGTCGCGCCCTCCAGTCCTCTACCTGAGGAGTAAAAAACTTCTATGCTTTGTCTTAAATTTGCCTTGGAATGCCGAGTGATTTTGTAACCGATAAAAGTTCACAGGCTTGATGCCTGAGCCCTTTTGAATCCGTAAGACGTTATCTGGACTTGGTTTATCATTAAATATGCTTGCACTTGCCTTCGAGCGAACTTTGTCTTTCACTCGGAATATACTTTAACGCCTGATATGCAGCTCTGAGGTGAAAGTCCAGTCGACCTGCAATTCACCACTTTTTTAGGTAGGGATGGAGCACATATGGCAGTCGACCTGCGTCCCTATGGATCAGGAGTGACCATTGTATTTGTGGCGTAGCTCAGAAGGTAGCAATCGACCTGCACCTCGTCATCCTTGCAGAGCGGAATAGATTAAGTACTTAGGCGAGCACTGGGCTGCAGCTAAGCCTCCGAGTGGGAGGATTGCTCTCCACTCGGTGGGATTTTCATATACTTAGGCAAGTACTGGACTGTAGCTAAGCACCCGAGTGGGAGGTTTGCTCTCTACTTGGTAGGGTTTTCAGATACTTAGGCGAGTACTGTACTGCAGCTAAGCCCCCGAGTGGGAGGTTTGCTCTCCACTCGGTAGGATTTTTAGATACTTAGGTGAGTTCTGGACTGCAGCTAAGCCCCGAGTGGGAGGTTTGCTCTCCACTCGGTAGGATTTTTAGATACTTAGGCGAGTACTGGACTGCAGCTAAGCCCCCGAGTGGGAGGTTTGCTCTCCACTTGGTAGGATTTTTTGTGGCGTAGCTCCGCAGGAGAAGGTAGCAGTCGACCTGCACCTCGTCATCCTTGCAGAGCGCACATTGTATTTGTGGCGTAGCTCGGAAGGAGAAGGTAGCAGTCGACCTGCACCTCGTCATCCTTGTAGAGCCCACATTGTATTTGTGGCGTAGCTCGGAAGGAGAAGGTAACAGTCGACCTGCACCTCGTCATCCTTGCAGAGCGCACATTGTATTTGTGGCGTAGCTCGGAAGGAGAAGGTAACAGTCGACCTGCACGTCGTCATCCTTGCAGAGCACACATTGTATTAAATACTTAGGCGAGTACTTGGACTGCAGCTAAGCCTCCGAGTGGGAGGCTGGCTCACCACTCGGTAGGATTTTAAACACTTAGGCGAGTACTTGGACTGCAGCTAAGCCTCCGAGTGGGAGGCTGGCTCACCACTTGGTAGGATTTTAAACACTTAGGCGAGTACTTGGACTGTAGCTAAGCCTCCGAGTGGGAGGCTGGCTCGCCACTCGGTAGGATTTTTCTTAAACATAGGCGAAACAGATTCGCAGCTAAGCCGCCGAGTGGGAGGTTGGCTCACCACTCGGCAGGGATTTTTTTTACAATTTAGGCGAAACGGATTCGCAGCTAAGCCACCCACTGGGGGATTTTTTTACGTAAACAAAAGTAACAACAATCACTGGGAAAATTATAACACTCTTGTCTTTGAAAAACAAACTACAAAAGTACTTTTATTACATCTCATCCGAGTGAATACTTAAGTATAAAAGGGGCGGAGCAGCTCCGTGTTCCAAGCTCGTGGCTCGTCAATCTGGCGATCGACATTGTAAAGGCGGTACGCTCCATTGTGGAGGACTTTAGTGACGATGAAGGGGCCTTCCCATGTAGGAGCAAGCTTGTGTGGCTTCCGCTGATCCACTCGAAGAACCAAATCTCCTTCTTGGAAGGCTCGACTCTTCACGTTTCTGGCATGGAATCGACGCCAGTCCTGTGGATAGATAGTCGATCGGATCATGGCCATCACTCTTTCTTCTTCTAGAAGGTCGACTGCGTCCTGTCAGGCTTGCTCTGCTTCATCTTCAGTGTAGAGCTCGACTAGGGTTGCATTGTGAAGCTGGTCACAAGGCAGAACTGCTTCAGCTCCATAGACCAGGAAGAATGGAGTTCTACCAGTCGACTGATTAGGAGTGGTCCATAATCTCCAAAGAACTAACGGAAGCTTGTCGACCCATGCGCGTGCTGTGTGTTTGAGATCGCGCATCAGTCGGGGTTTCAATCCTTTGAGAATTAGACCATTGGCTCGCTCAGCTTGTCCATTCGACTGGGGGTGAGCGACTGAAGCGTAGTCGACTCGTGTGCCTTGAGAGGTGCAAAAGGCTCTGAATTCATCGGAATCAAAGTTTGACCCATTATTAGTGATGATGTTGTGCGGCACTCCATATCTGAACACTAATTCTTTGATGAAGCTGATAGCGGTGCCGGCATCAAGGTTCTTGATAGGTTTAGCTTCAATCCACTTAGTAAACTTTTCGGCTGCTACCAGTACATGGGTAAATCCGCTCCTGCCAGTTCTCAGTGGTCCAACCATATCCAATCCCCAAACAGCAAAGGGCCAGACGAGTGGAATGGTCTTCAAGGCTGAGGCGGGTTTGTGCAATAGATTGGAATAGAACTGACACCCTTCACACTTGTCGACTATTTCTTTTGCCATTTCATTTGCTCTTGGCCAGTAAAATCATGCTCGATATGCTTTAGTCACAATGGTCCGAGAGGATGCATGATGACCACAGGTCCCTGAGTGGATATTGTCAAGGATTAACCAACCTTCTTCTGGTGTTATACATTTCTCACCGACTCCAGTCGCGCTTTCTCTGTACAACTGTCCCTTTATCATGGTAAAGGCTTTGGATCGACGGATGATCTGTCGAGCCTCTTCTTCATTCTCTGGGAGCTCTTTCCTTAGGATATACGCGATGTATGGCTCTGTCCAATCGGGCGAGATGACCAAAACTTCCATGATCAGGTCGACCACAGCTGGAACTTCAACTTCAGTCGGATCTGTGACACTTTTCGGCTGTGGAGCTTCTTTGGTGAAAGGATCTTCTTGAACCGATGGTGTATGGATGTGTTCCAAAAACACATTACTGGGAATGGCTTCTCTTTTGGAACCTATCTTTGCCAAATCATCAGCCGCTTGATTTTTCAGTCGGGGTATATGATGGAGCTCTAACCCCTCAAATTTCTTCTCTAGTTTTCTCACTGCATTGTAGTAACCAGTCATGGCTAGACTTATGACGTACCACTCCTTCATCACCTGATTAACCACCAAATCTGAGTCGCCATAGACCATGAGGCGACGGACGCCGAGTGAAATGGCCATACGCAATCCATACAAAAGTGCTTCGTATTCTGCTTCATTGTTGGAGGAATCAAAGTGGATCTGGAGCACATATCTGAGCTTATCTCCTCAGGGGGAAACCAACACTACCCCAGCACCGGAACCATTCAGCATCTTAGAACCATCAATGAACATGGTCCAGTGCTCCGAGTGAACTTGAGTCGGTAGCTGCTGTTCAATCCACTAGGCGATGAAATCTGCTACTGCTTGGGACTTGATGGCTTTCTTTGCCTCAAATTTGATATCAAGGGGAAGGAGTTCAATCGCCCATTTCGCCACTCGACCAGATGCATCTCTGTTGTGCAGAATCTCTAACAATGGGGAGTCGCTGACGACTGTAATGGAATGGTCAGAGAAGTAATGAGCAACCTTCTTCGTGGTCATATAAATCCCGTATTCAAGCTTCTGATAATGAGGGTATCTTTGCTTTGATGGGGTCAATACTTCAGAAAGATAATATACTGGGCGCTGAACTTTGAAGGCTTTTCCTTCTTCTTCCCGCTCGACCGTAAGTACTGTACTGACGACTTGTCCTGTGGCTGCAATGTAAAGCAACGAAGTCTCTTTGCTTATTGGGGCAGCAAGCACCAGATGGGTGGAGAGCAGAGCTTTTAGCTCTGCAAACACTGCATCAGCTTCTGGAGTCCACTCGAACTTGTCTGACTTCTTCATCAGTTGGTAAAGAGGCAATGCCTTTTCACCGAGACGAGAGATGAATCGACTTAAAGCGGCCAAGCATCCAGTAAGCTTCTGGACATCGTGCACACGCACAGGGCGTTTCATTCGGAGTATAGTACCAACTTTTTCTGGGTTGGCGTCGATTCCTCGTTCGGAAACGAGAAAACCGAGTAACTTTCCGCCAGGAACTCCGAATGTGCACTTCGATGGATTAAGCTTGATATCATACCTCCTGAGATTGGCAAATGTTTCAGCGAGGTCAGTCAATAGGTCAGAACCCTTCCGTGATTTGGCCACAATATCATCCATGTACGCTTCCACATTCCGACTGATTTGAGTGAGCAAACACTTCTGAATCATCCTCATGAACGTGGCTCCGGCATTTTTAAGGCCGAATGGCATGGTGACATAGCAGAAGCACCCGAATGGAGTGATGAAAGCCGTTTTAATCTCGTCGGGTCCATATAGACGGATCTGATGGTAACCGGAATAGGCGTCAAAAAAAGACAAGCGCTCACATCCCGTAGTTGAGTCAACTATTTGGTCGATGCGGGGGAGAGGAAAATGATCTTTCGGGTAGGCCCGATTGATATGTTTGAAATCAATGCACATGCGAAGTGACTTGTCCTTCTTGGGGACCATGACAACATTGGCAAGCCACTCGGAGTGGTAAATCTCTCGAATGAACTCTGCTGCTAAGAGCCGAGCCACCTCCTCGCCAATGGCTTTTCTCTTCTGGACGGCGGACCATCGAAGATGTTATTTAATAGGTTTCACCTTTGAGTCGACTCATAGATGATGCTCAGCCAGCCCCCTGGGAACACCTAGCATGTCAGCAGGCTTCCATGCGAAGATGTCCCAGTTCTCACGGAGGAACTGGATGAGCGCTTCTTCCTATTTGAAGTCGAGTGATGTGGAGATATGAGTCCGAGCAGCACTGGGGTCGGCCGGGTGAATGTGAACCGGCTTTGTCTCACCGGACGACTAAAACGCTGACTCTGTAGCGGGCTTCTTGGCTCGCAACAAATCACTCGGATATGCAGTTTTCTAGTATTCCTGTAGCTCTACCACTGCCATCTGAGCATCAGCGATCTTTGATCCCTTCTGAAAGCACTCCTCTGCCGTTTTCCGATTGCCAGTAATGGTAATCACACCTTTGGGACCAGGTGAGGGAGTCCTGGACTAGGGGGTGTCCGGACAGCCGGACTATCATCGTCCGCCGGACTCCAAGACTACGAAGATGCAAGATTGAAGACTCCGTCCCGTGTCCGGATGGGACTTTCCTTGGCGTGGAAGGCAAGCTTGGCGATATGGATATGTAGATCTCCTACCATTGTAACCGACTCTGTGTAACCCTAGCCTTCTCCGGTGTCTATATAAACCGGAGGGCTTTTAGTCCGTAGGACACAACATACATTACAACAATCATACCATAGGCTAGCTTTAGGGTTTAGCCTCCTTGATCTCGTGGTAGATCCACTCTTGTACTACCCATTTCATCAATATTAATCAAGTAGGACGTAGGGTTTTACCTCCATCGAGAGGGCCCGAACCTGGGTAAAACATCGTGTCCCTTGTCCCCTGTTACCATCCGCCTAGACGCACAGTTCGGGACCCCCTACCCGAGATCCGCCGGTTTTGACACCGACATTGGTGCTTTCATTGAGAGTTCCTCTATGTCGTCACCGATAGGCTCGATGGCATCTTCAACCAACAACGCTGTCCAGGGGGAGACTTTTCTCCCCGGACAGATCTTCATATTCGGCGGCTTCGCACTGCGGGCTAATTCGCTTGGCCATCTGGAGCAGATCGAAAGCTACACCCCTGGCCATTAGGTCAGATTCGGAAGCCTAAACTTCACGGCCGACGTCCGCGGAGACTTGATCTTCGATGTACTCAAACCGCAGCCAAGCGCACCGCACTGTTACGATGGGCATGATCTAGCTCTGCCGCCGAACAGTGCCTTGGTAGCCGCACACGAGTCCGCTCTGGCTCTTAGCTCTGAGCCAATCGCCTAGATCGAGGACCGGTGGTTGGACACCGCCTCGAGGGCTTCAACTTCCACGGCGATGGAGCGGAACACTACCCTTGTCCCTCGCGAAGTTTGTGACTCCGAGGTGCCAGACTCCTTGCCGGACTCCGGACCTCCCGTGCCCCTGCCAATCGAATCTGATTGGGCGCCGGTTATGGAATTCACCGCCACGGACATCTTCCAACACTCGCCCTTTGGTGACATCCTAAATTCGCTAAAGCATCTCTCGCTATCCAGAGAGTCCTGGCCGGATTATGGCCAGGATGGTTGGGATACGGACGACGAAGAAATTCAGAGCCCACCCGCCACCCACTTTGTAGCCACTGTCGACGATCTTACCGACATGCTAAACTATGACTCCGAAGACATCGACGGTATGGACGACGATGTCGGAGATGAACAGAAAATAGTGCCTACAAGGCAAGGGAAGACCACCTCGTCATACGACGTATACATGGTGGACACCCCAAAAGGAAGCGATAATGAGGACCAACGGGGCGCGGCAGAAGATAATCCCGCCGACAAACAACCAAAACAACGACGCAGACGCTGCACTAAGTCCCGCCTCGACAATGACAGCGCTCCTAACGACCCAGCAATATAGCAGGGCAAACTAGCGGATGATGAACACGCAGGCAAGTAACCGTCCGAACAAGATGAGTCGGATAATCAATCCAGGCCCAGCGAAAACGACAGTCCAGGCGACCTCACGCCGGACACACCGCCGGAGAGTAAAAGCCTTCGGAAAAGACTCATCAACACTGCAAGAAGCTTGAAGAAGGAAAAACAGAAGCTCAAAACAGCGGAAGATACACTCAGAATGAGGTCGAGCAAAGTGCTCAAAACCGCGGATAAATACGGCAATGGCCACCAATCAAAGAGCTACCCGAAGCGCAAGCTGCTGCCAGAATTTGACGAGGAGGCCATAGAGCCCCCATGGTCAAAAAACAAAGAGGCTGCCTAGTTGGATAGACGGCCAGATGATAGGCCAAAATCCGAAAGCGGCGCCGCACATAAACCGACTAATGACCCTGGTAAGACAGATGGCCCAGCCAGGTCCATTTACGGGCCAAAGAAGAAGGGCCCAGGAAACAATGCAACAGGTCAAGTGTCCGAAGATAGTGGCACACCCAAATACAGGGGCACCGCACACCACTATGTTTCACCAATGAGGTGCTGGATCATGAATTCCCAGCAGGATTTAAACCCATAAACATAGAGGCCTACGACGGAACAACAGACCCTGGAGTCTGGATAGAAGATTATATACTACACATACACATGGCCAGAGGAGACGATCTCCATGCCATAAAATACCAACCCCTCAAGCTCAAAGGGCCAGCCCGTCATTGGCTTAAAAGCCTCCTAGAAAACACTGTTGGAAGTTGGGAAGAGCTCGAGGACGCGTTTAGAGCAAATTTTCAAGGGACTTATGTCCGCCCTCCGGATGCAGATGATCTAAGTCATATAACTCAACAGCCCGGAGAGTCAGCGCGCAAATTCTGGAACAGGTTCCTCACCAAAAAGAACCAAATAGTTGACTCTCCGGACGCCGAAGCCTTAGCAGCTTTTAAACACAACGTCCGAGACGAATGGCTTGCCAGACACCTCGGCCAAGAGAAGCCAAGGACAATGTCCGCGCTAACAAACCTCATGACCCACTTCTGTGTGGGAGAGGATAGCTGGCTAGCAAGATGCAGCACCAGCGACCCAAGTACATCCGAGATCAGAGATGGAAACGGAAAATCACGGCGTAGAAAAGAGCAGCGCCGGAATAAAGAGAAAAGCCCAAAGAGCATGGCAGTCAACGCCGGATTCAAAAGCTCGCGGCCAAACAACAAAACACCACCTCTTAAGCATGACAGCGATGAGCTATCCAACTTAAACAAGATTTTGGGTCGGATATGTCAAATCCACAGTACCCCAGGAAGGCCTGCAAATCACACCCATCGAGATTGTTGGGTTTTCAAACAGTCCGGCAGACTAAACGCCGAACACAAGGGGCTCGACGCGTCAAGCGAAGATGACAAACCCCACCAGCAGAGCACCGGAAAACAAAAGAATTTCCCACAAGAGGTCAAAACAGTAAATTCACTTCATGTGATAATACGGAAAAACAGTGCGGCACCCGTTAAAATGGGTCTCGCATGGTCCAACCCAGCCGAACATAGAGATTGGACATCAAAACCAATCATTTTCGACCACCTGGATTATTCCAGAAGCGTTCGAAATGCAGGATGGACTGCCCTGATATTGGATCCCATAATCAATGGACTACAGTTTAAACAAGTCCTGATGGACGGAGGCAGCGACTTAAACCTGTTGTATCCAAACACAATCCGCAAGTTGGGGATAGACCCTACTAAAATTCGACACAGCCGCGCTTCCTTCAAAGGAGTGACGCCGGGCCCTTACGCCAAGTGCACAGGCTCCCTATTACTAGAAGTTGTGTTCGGATTACCGAACAACTTTCAACGCGAAAAACTAATATTTCATATCGCCCCATTTAAAAGTAGCTATCAAGCACTCTTGGGACGAGAAGCTTTTGTCCGCTTCAACGCCATACCACATTACGCGTCTCTTACACTCAAGATGCCCGGTCCACGTGGCATCATTTTAGTGCGAGGGTCATTTAAAGACCCTGGACACGGTTAGACGTGTCCGGCATAAATAAGCTAGGGGCTCCATAGCCGCACATCCCTTTACAAGGGGCTGCGCGCACAAACAACAACGAGTTCATACAGACCTCGCTCTATTTATTTATATTTCTTCTTCCACATATACTTTCTTTGCACGAGTTCTTTTCAAACTAAGTTCCTCTCTTTTTACAGATGAACAACGTGCACACCCGTCCAGGATAACGGCGCAACGGAGACACAGGCGCAGACATGCAGTAGGGACCCGTCCCCAGGATTCTTTTTAGATTAAGACCCTGTGTAAACCTTTTTTATTGTCTCTTGTTGTTATTCTCACCTGGTTTCTTCTTATAAACCAAAGCGGAGCCTGACATTTTGGCATTGGCCGCGTCAGAGGACCATGGCCGTACCTGGGCACTAGGGGCTTAGGGCATTGTTCTGCCCATTATTATAAAGACCGAACACCTTAGGGAGTGTTC
This sequence comes from Triticum timopheevii, assembly GCA_963921465.1. Lineage (NCBI taxonomy): Eukaryota > Viridiplantae > Streptophyta > Magnoliopsida > Poales > Poaceae > Triticum > Triticum timopheevii. The sequence continues at coordinate 379,136,300 of OY997272.1, read as the reverse complement.
GGCGTCTCGAGTTAGGCATTATATGCATCAGCTCCGAATCATGTCTTTGGTCAAATGTTGGGTTTGCCCGGCTCCTGTGTTTTGTTGCCTTACGTTCCGTATCATCGGCTAATGCGACACCAGGAGAACTACTGCGATTGTGCCCCAGTTCGGCTGGGCGAGCACCTCAGTAGAGAAAGCCGAAAACTGACTGTCATGATATAGCGAGAGACTGGTCAACCACTCGATCGACTACTGGAATGTTTAGAATTCCCCGCTTTGACGAAGGACCGTTTCCCAGTCAGGCACACACGCGCCCCAAATTCGGAAAAGCGCGGTGCCCCAAGGGGCTATATCGTAGCCCCACCCTCGAACTCCACTGGCTAAGTGAAAGTGATAAAGCATCATAGTCCGGATTGCCTCGTTTGCTACGCTACCACCTCCTTAACAGGACCGAGACATCGGATTAAGTGTGAAAACGCACTATTTTTGCGAACACCCCCGCACCTTGTGCGTGGGGGCTGAAGCTGAAGACTGCAATCTTTCAGGTTATACAAGTGTATACATAAACGGCCGCATAGGAGATATTTTAATACTTGGGACACACAAGTATAAAAAGTGGTTACATTATAATCATTGTCCCACAAGATAACATTTTTTGAGCACTGCGACTCTATTACCCGAGCGCCACACATAACTTCCCCAAAATAGTGCTCGGCGGGTAATCGGCTTTCCTCCGAACCGTGGGCGGCAATAGCGGTGGCATCCATCTCTGTCCAATGTGTCTTCACACGGGCAAGGGCCATCCGCGCGCCTTCTATGCAGGCCGACCGCTTCATCTCCTTGATGTGCGGCACCGCCTCAAGAAATTGCTGCAATAAGCCGAAATAGCTCGTCGCCTTGGGACTCTCTGGCCAGACATGAGCCACGATATCAGTCATGCCAAGTCCGGACAATCTATTTAGCTCAGCCCATTCGGCCAACCGATCGGTCAACGGAAGTGAACGATCCGGACTATGGAATTGAGACCAAAATAGCTCTTCCGTCTTGTGATCCTTCTGGCTCCGGAAGTGCTCAACGGCATCAGCCGCACTTGCCGCTAAGTCCATATATGGATCCTCCGGACCCCACAGCTGGCCGAGTTGAGCATACTTTTGATCCGTAAACCGGCGACGCAACAGAAAAGGCTTGCCAGCCACAATATCTCCGGCCTGGCGTAGTTCCTCCTTCATAGCCCGCATTGCAGAACGGGCATCCTTGGCCTTGGCGGTGGCCTTCCCCAGGTCTTCCCGCTGCGATAAATGCTCCTTTTCAAGAGCCTCATTGCGGTCGGCAGCATCTTTTAATTTCATGGCCAATTCGGCCATCTTTTCCCTGCTTAGGCAGTGTGCAGCCTTTTCGGCTTTCAACTCCCCGGCCGCCCTTGAGGCAGCCGCATCACTCCTTCGGGCTTGCTCCTTAGCTTGAGCAAGTTCGGCCCGAAGGCTCTCCACAGCAGCAACACCGTCTGTATCACAGCATATACATTGTTAGAGGCGGGCTTTGACCCTCTTAAATAAGCGACTGTGGAGAATTCATTTACCTTGCAACTCATCAAGTCGCCGGTAGACAAGTGCGATGTCCGCATCCGCCACGTCAAGTTGCCGCATTAACTCGGCAACTCCACTATTCCGGCTAGCCCTCGAACTATCCGCCACCTGCATAGGAACGGCGACATTCATTACTTGAGATTTTGATCCTCGGCACGCTGTCGCTTTCGACAACCTACCGAGTCTCAGGGGCTACTATCTATACATGGCGCACTTCTATGTGCAAAACTGTCAAAAAGGTGCGTCATTCTTGCGTACCTCAAATCCCGCCAGCAAACTCCTTGCGGCATTATGCAATCCGCTCTCGGCGGACAAAATCCTTCCAATCACCATACACATCAAAGCACGGTGATCTTTTGAGGCTTTGGTCTCCAGGTCTTCGGAGGCGGTCCTCTTCTCCCCCTGGCATGAGGGATTTTCGATCCCCCCCTCTTCAGGCGCCCCCTTGGGCGAGGTATTAACTCTATTTTCCCCATCGCCCCTTTCTTCGGGCGCGACCTCCAACATTCTGACCAGCACGGGCTCCAGTGCGGTCTCTTGGAGGGGGGCCGGACACCTTATCAGCTTCGATCGCGCTACCCACTCCTGATGAAGAGTAATGGGTCAGGAAGCGAATTCTAGAAAAGCAGATAAACAGAACGTTCGGACTCTGAGCTATTTACCTGAGTATCCGGGCGATTGCAGCTTAGGCCTGCTTCCTCGGTCAATTCCGGACACGCCACCTGCGGTCCGAAGAAAAACTTGTACATCTCCACGGGTGTCGTACCCATGAAGTGTTGGAGAATTCGTGGTCCCTCCGGATTGAACTCCCATAACCGGAGAGGATGGCGTTTGCAGGGCAGAAGACGCCTGATTAGCATAACCTGCATCACCACCAACAGATTGATCTCCCTCGCCTGGAGGTCTCGAATCCGGCCCTGCAATGAAGGCACATCTTTGGACGGCCCCCAATTGAGCCCTTGGTTGACCCACGACATCAGTCGGTGTGGGGGTCCCGGGCGGAATGAAGGTGGCGGCTTTTGCCTGCTGCCCTTCGGAGCGGTGATATAAAACCACTCCTGCTGCCACAAGCCGAGCTCCTCTTGGAAGGAGCCCTCGGGCCACGGGGCATCGGCCCTTCTGCTTATGGCCGCCCCGCCGCACTCCGCTTGACGCCCCCCGATCAACTTCGGCTCCACATTAAAGGTCTTCAGCCACAGGACGAAGTGGGGAGTGACGCGGAGGAAGGCTTCGCAGATGATAATGAATGCGGAGATATGGAGGATGGACTCCAGAGCCAAGTCGTGAAAATCCAGCCCGTAGTAGAACATGAGCCCTCTCACGAAGGGGTCCGTCGGGAAGCCTAAACCCCGACGGAGGTGGGATACGAAGACAACGTACTCATCGGGCTCGGGAGCGGGCACGGCCTGCCCTTGGGCAGGCAACCTGTGCGAAATCTCGTAGGACAGGTACTTGGCCTCACGCGGCTTTAACACGTCCTCCTCTGTGACGGAGGAGGGCATCCACCGACCCTAGAGGTCGGAGCCGGACATGGTTGAGAATCCGAAGCGCTCGAATCTGGGCTCTGGGTGTTGGAAGTGGGAGCAAGGAGGAGATTCGATGCGAGATTGAAGAAAAAGAAACGAGCCTTGGTCCTCTTATAAAGGGGAAAAACACCAAGAGCCGTCTCCGTGACCGTTTGGGATTCGCCTTCGATAGAGGAGGCGTGGCGACGGGCACGGTTGGGTTACCCACGCACATATTGATGAGAATCCCGGAATAAGGGGAACACGATCTCTGCTTCGACAGGACGTGCCAAGGAAACCGCTTCGCTAAACGTGCTGAGGTGGTATAATAAAAAACGATTCAAATAAAGGCTTGGTAGCGGTGTGATGTCATGCCGCATAATACGTCAGCAGATTGGACTGGTGTACATTTTATTCTCTCTACGGTGGAATGTGGAATTTATTTTGCAGAGCCGGACACTATCCTGGTGTTCATGATCTTCTCTGGATTATTCAAGGGAGGAACCCACCTTGCAATGCGGAACATTATGCGCGCCGGACTTATCGTCATTGAAGCCTGGTTCAGGGGCTACTGAGAGAGTCCTGGACTAGGGGGTGTCCAGATAGCCGGACTATCATCGTCCGCCGGACTCCAAGACTACAAAGATGCAAGATTGAAGACTCTGTCCCGTGTCCGGATGGGACTTTCCTTGGCGTGGAAGGCAAGCTTGGCGATACGGATATGTAGATCTCCTACCATTGTAACCGACTCTATGTAACCCTAGCCTTCTCCGGTGTCTATATAAACCGGAGGGCTTTTAGTCCATAGGACACAACATACATTACAACAATCATACCATAGGCTAGCTTTAGGGTTTAGCCTCCTTGATCTTGTGGTAGATCCACTCTTGTACTACCCATATCATCAATATTAATCAAGCAAGACGTAGGGTTTTACCTCCATTGAGAGGGCCCGAACCTGGGTAAAACATCGTGTCCCTTGTCTCCTGTTACCATCCGCCTAGACGCACAGTTCGGGACCCCCTACCCGAGATCTGCCGGTTCTGACACCGACACCAGGCATCTTCAATTTGAGGTACACATAACATGGTCGAGCCATGAAGCGTGCATAAGCTGGCCTGCCCAAAATAGTGTGATAAGCACTCTGGAAATCCACAACTTCACACGTTAACTTTTCTTTGCGGTAATGCTTTGAATCACCAAAAACCACATCGAGAGCAATTTGGCCGAGTGACTCAGCCTTCTTCCCAGGAATGACTCCATGGAAACTCATGTTGCTGGTACTGAGTCTGGACATTGGAATGCCCATTCCCTTCAGCGTCTCCGCATACAATATGTTCAGGCCACTGCCACCATCCATCAAGACTTTAGTCAGTCGAGTGCCTTCAATGACTGGGTCGACCACCAAAGCTTGCCTCCCAGGGGTGGCAATGTGTGTCGGATGACCGGACTAGTCGAATGTGATGGCAGTCTGAGACCATTTCATATAACTGGGAGTTGCCGGAGCAACTATATTCACCTCACGGTTAATAACTTTCAGTCGACTTTTGCTTTCAACATCAGCAAAAATCATCAAGGTGGAATTGACCCGGGGTTATCCATCATCACTATCTTCTTTGTCCTCAACTTTGTCCGACTCCTTTTCCTTATCTTTGGGTTGTTTCCCCTGGAATTGCTGGATCAAGAGTCGACACCGTCCACTGGTATGTTTCGGGTAAATGAATTTACCCTCCTCATCTTTCTTTGTGTGGATGTGGCACGGCAGATCCATCACGTCATTTCCTTCCTTATCCTTCACCTTCTTAGGGTTCCAAGACCCTTTGGGCTTCCCTTTAAACTTTCCTTGAGTCACGGCCAAGGCTTCTCCAGGAGTAGCTGGCTCGGCTTTCCGCTTTTGCTTCTGACTGGAGTTCCCTCCCCCGGTTTCATGAATGGTTGGCTTGTACTTGCCACTTCGGAGCCGATCCTTTTCTTCACCATTGGCATACTTGGTGGCAATCTCCATCATTAGAATCAGGGTCATGTCTCCGGTCCGACCAAATTTCACACTTAGCTCTCTGTTCTTAACGCCTTCCTTGAAGGCACAGACTGCCTGGTGATCAGATACATTCTCCATCGTGTGATGCAATGTGATCCACCTCTGGATGTAATCCCTTAGAGTCTCATTCGACTTTTGCACACAAACCTGCAACTCTGTCAACCCTGCTGGTCGCTTGCAAGTTCCTTCAAATGTTCTGACAAACACTCAGGAAAGATCTTCCCAAGTGTAAATGCTGCTGGGTGCCAACTGATTCAGCCACGATCTGGCCGAGCCCTCCAACATAAGAGGTAGGTGTTTCATGGCCACCTCATCATTGCCGCCGCCAATTTGAACAGCCACTCGGTAATCCTCAAGCCAAGTATCAGGCTTGGACTCACCAGTGAAATTACTGACTCCAGTCGCCAACCTGAAGTTGGGAGGAATCACCGCGGCCCTGATGGCTCTGCTAAAACACTCTGGTCCTGAGACGTGAACTCTGCTGCTGGTGGGCACATCTCTGTCATGGCCTTCTCAGTGAGCTCTGTTCCGGTCGACCAAACCTTGAACGATAATGGATCTCTCATCAAAGCCTGGTTCTCTAGGGTCGACTGGAACCCTTCGCCCAACACTTTGCTGACATCTGTCATCTTGCTATCGAGGAGCGTACGACCCACCCCTTGGGGGAGGAGTGGGCGCTCGACGTCGATCATCGCGATCGAATCTGTCATCATACTGATCACGCCGGCCTCCACGTCCCTCACGCCTCGGGGGCGATCTTGGGCTATGGGCCGACTAGACTGTATTCGCAGCGACGGATCTGCTGTGAATCCTATTTCGCGACTGCGATACAGCTAAATTTTGATCTGCTGCTGCCCGGAGTAAATCTCTGATTTGTAGCAAGCCTCTGCCAGCCTCTAACTGGGAGGGCTGAATCGACTCTGCTATACGGGCTGCAGCTGCTAGATTCTGAATCAGAGTTCGATATACCTGAGTCGGTGGTGGAAAGAGTTGACGTCTACTGGAGTCTGGAACTCGTTGCCGCACACGCTCATTGAGTGCTCGCTGGAGGTTCTCCAGTCGAGTGCGCTCAGCCAAGTTGGCCAAACGCGCATCCTCTAAAGCACGAGCCTCGGGGGTTTCTCCAACGATAGGAGTACGCAACGCATCCATGTTCCGGCAATAAAGATCTTCCCTTTCTAGCGATGTGAGGGGCTCGGGCTGATATTCTTCATGGGCGTGCACCGGATCGCCTCCGCCATCGACTCCGTTGGTGCGGGGAAAACCGGGAGGACTGCATGGTCCATTGACCATCATAACTTCCACCACCGGATCACTGCTATCGCACTCGGATGCAGTCTCTACTAAGCCAGTCGACAGGTCGAACAGGCCATAGCGAGATTCGTCGAGCTCGATCGCCGCGACTTGGGGAGTGGCCGACTAGCAAGCCACCGCGTGCCTCACCCACTGCTGAAGCCTCGACCGACCGGAGCGCTTGCACCGGCAGGAGACAGGGAGGGAGGATGACATAGGGGTCGACCGGTACTGGGTCGACGGTTGCCGCAGGAGGACGCCGCGAACGCACGCACGAAAGTGCGTCGCCCTGTGGACGGGGAGCACGTCGATGTCGAGTGGAGCCTCCTGAAGCCAAGCGGAGTCGTCGGCGACGAACGTGAGCGCGCCGAGACGGATCTCGCGGCCCTCAACCAAAACTCCGCCTGAAACCATGATGGAGATCGGAAAAATCGCAACTTCTCCAATAAGTCGCTAAGACACCTACCCCACGGTGGGCGCCAGCTGTCGTGGTTCTAAGTCTGACAGTAGAATAGGGGGGTAGGAATGGAGAGGCAAGATCCTAGCTATGGAGTAGTAGTATACGCAAGATGTTTACGAGATCAGGCCCTTCTTGGAGGAAGTAACAGTCCTACGTCTCGGAGCCCGGAGGCGGTCGACTGGATTATGTGCGTAAGAGTTACAGGGGTGCGAACCCTTGACACTGAGGAGGGGGGTGGCTTATATAGAGTCCGCCAGACCCCTCCGGCCCTTAGTTATGGAGGGTTTAAGTTACATTAAGAGCTGGCGTTACTGGTAACGCCGTACATAAAGTGCTTTGATGACCATAAAGACTACTTAATGATAGACTGTTCCTATGCAAAGTGACTCTAGATCTCTTGGTGGTCGAGTGAGTGGCTCCATGGTCGAGTGTCTTCGAGTCCGTCGAGTGAAATCCTTCCAGGTCGACTGAAAGGTAGTTTCTTCTAGAGATGTCCTTGGGGAGGGTATCTTGGACAGGTCCATGACCCTACCCTAGGTACATGGCTTCATCACCGGGGGCACCCCTCTGAGGAGTCTGAAGCAGGGGACCCCGAAGAAGGGCGAGACAGCGTCGCTTCCCAAGGGCAAAGCCTCCGCCTTGTCGCCAACCGTCGCCGTCGCAAAGCCAGTCATTGCATGCTCGTCCACTCGTGAGAGCGCGGCGAAGCTCGTGCCCAAGAAGCTCGGGGGGGCACCGTGCTCCTAGCCAAGAGGAGGGCATATGTTGTTGATGACGAGTAAGTGTTTTACCTTGTTTTTGCTTCTTATCTTGGATGCCGTTTCATGACGTCCTCCTCCTGGTGGCTAGGCTGCAGCCGGTGCTGAAGAGGAAGAAGGAAGAGGCCAGGGCCTCCGAGGCCAAGCGGCCTGCCGCGGTCATGGCAACCCTGGTGCGGGTAGAAGAGGCCGCCTCGCGTCCACCTATGATGAAGCTGGCCTCTCGAGGCTCGGAGGCCTAGCCTCAGGAGAAGGCCGCCCCTGTGGCCAAGCAGACTTCGGAGGCGGCCATCTCCAGCGCACCTGCTGGGGGTCCGAGGGCTCCGGAGCCCACTACCATCCTTGCTGTTGTTGCTATGCTAGCTCAGGCGTTGGTGCCACCTCCTTCCCAAGCTGTCACGCTGGTGGGCCATGGCTCCTCTGCCATGCCCGGTGCTCAGAAGGAGGCCTTCACGATGCTAGAGAAGCTCCGGGCTGATCTTTAGGGCGCCAACCGGCGCATGGCGATGGGGCGCCTAGGTCTAGTATCGGGGTGGCTCCAGGCCGACTCGTCCAGCAGGACAGCCTGGGGCCAGGCCGAGGCCGCCGCCGTGAAGGGCAGGAATGTGGCCGGCGAGGCCATAGCTGCTCGTGACGCAACGCTGATCGACGCGGAGGCTGCCAAGGAACACTACCGCACGGTGGAGGCCGAGCTGAAGGCCCTTCGCGATGAGCAGGCCAGTGGGACCCGCCTTCTTGAGGAGTAGGAGGAGAGGCTCAAGTCCTGGGGGGCTGCGCTCGCGGACCGTGACGCCAAGCTGGAGCAGGCGGCCCAGGAACACACCGCGGAACGGAAGCGCCTGACGAAGTTGAAAGAGGAGACGAAGACAGCCCAGGTGTCCCACACCAAGCTCGTCTCCGAGGAGAAGGCCTGGCTGGAGGCCAGGGAGTAGTCCCTCGCCGCGGCCGAGAAGGCAGCCGCCGCGAGGCGCCGCCGCTTTGGTTTCCCTAGAGTTGAGGTCTTGCAAGGCACTGCAGGACCTTTATGGGGAGGCGTACGAGAAGCCATTGGCGACTCGGGAGGAGGGCCCCGCCGGACTGCTCCCGATGCTTGCCATGGCGCTCGAGGGCATTGTCGCTGGAGTGGGCCTCCTGGTGGAGGCGGAAGCTCGCGCGCGCTTCACCTAGGTCGCGACGCGCATCTTCAGCCACCTCCACCTTCGGTACCCAAGCTTCGATCTTGGCGCGCTGCTTGAACCCGAGTCCTCTAAGCTCGAAGACGCTGCCGCCGAGGCCGTGGGGAAGTAGGTGGAGGCCCTGCTGCAGAAGTTCCTCTACGTCGACGCCGCAACTACGGCAGCTGGAGCCAATGGTGATTTACCGTGCCTCGTGGAGGTGTACGAACTTCTGCTTTAAGTTTAAGAGACAATATGTTTTGTAATGATTTGCTAGGATTTCGCGATTTCCTTTCCGTTTGCTTTAGTGTTTTGCGTCGGCAGGGCCCGGCCCCGCGCATACCTCTGCCGCCGTTGGGTTGTCCGGATCCCCAGGACGAGACCAATGGGTGAGGTGCTACGTGGCTAGTGAGGCTCCTAAATCGAGATGCTTAGTAGTCCCCCTTGACGTATGAACAACCCTCGGGAAGGAGGTGCAAGTGTAGGTTTTAGCGTTCTGGCGCCGGCAGGCCCCGGCCCGTGCATAACTTAGTTGTCGTTGGGTCATAGGATCACCAGGATGAGACCAAGGGGTGAGGGGCTACGTGTCCAGTGAGGCCCCTGAGTCGCGATGCTCTGGGGCCACCCTTCATGTACGAACAGCTCTCCATACCTTTCCTCGGCGGGCTTTCGCTCGGGAGGGACACGAGAAGACCAGGTCCAAGGGACCTGGTGAGGTGGCGTATGCCAGGCGTGACCTGAGCGTAGCCCCCGTGTCCAGGCCCTCGCGTGACCCTCCCGAGGGAGAAGCGTTGCGGTGAGGATGAGTGGCGAGCCTGGTGGCTCTCCCGAGGTTACTGCAGCATCTAGGTTGCCCTCAGTTGTTTATTCACCAGCACAGAGCATGGTGCTTCCGCTCTTGCACGGGCATAGCTGCTCCTCGACCGTGTCGTCTGCCAGCGTGAAGCATGGGGCTTCTGCTGGTGCGTGGGTGAGATCTCCCTCTCAGGGGAGACTCCGGGGTGTGTACAGCCCCGTCCTGGCACGTGGCTTGCATGGAAGGACTAGAGGAGGTGTATATGGGCACTCGTGAGCCAGCGCGGGACTCACGAGGCCCTACCTCAAGGGTGGTTGCGCTTGAACTTGGTTCGAAACATTTGTATTGGTCCTGCAAGATGGTTAGGCATCCTGCGCCGAGTGAATCTCCTGAGATTATTGCATGAGAAGGCCAAACACCAACGACCCTAGGAGGTGACGTGAACGGGGCCATCCCACCAGACAGAGCTTAGCCGTTGGGTTTGTCGACGCTGCAGGGACGGCCGCAAGCATAGACGCCATGCCTAGTCTTCTCATGCGAAGGTCCTGAAGAAAGACAACCGATGCGCAGCTCCCGCTGTGGCGAGGCACCGGGTCGTGCGACCTAACTTATCCCTCCCGATTAGCTCATGCGAGAACAAGGCACCAAGGATCGATTGGGCTAGGGTTAGGAAGGGTTGGGCCTCACGGGGATTGGTGGGCCGGCCTGGCCTAGTGGCATGCGGTTGATGGGCTTCTTCTCTCCCTTCTTCAAATCTCTTCCAAAAACAAAAAAGCAAATAAAGAAAGGGAGAGAAAAGAAATGAGTGGACAAGAATTTGGGCATGGGGATAATTTTCCTAGACTCACAAAAATGCGCTTGTTCCAGGAAAAATGGTGTGGACAAGATTGCAGGAATTAAATTCAAACTCATTTGAAATTCAAATGGTTTTGAACTAGGACTAGGTTTTTGAAGTGTCCAAAAATGTTGAGGATTTCGATGGAGCTCGGGAAAATGACGAAAGAATTTACTGGACAAAGTTTGAGGTCAAGAAGTAAGATAACAAAGGCATGGGGAATTATTTTGCATGTGTGTCAAAGGTAATTCCACATCAACGGAATATTTTATAATGGCTCCCTAATATTGGGAGGATATGTTATAAAGAGAAATCACCATTGTGAATAACCCTTTATTTAAGTGGACCGAAGGTCCATATGATTTTATTTAGATGAGTGTTTTTAAATTAAATGAAATGATTGCATGATGACATGATGCAATGCAAATGATGCTAAGAAGAAAGCAACAAACCAATACATCACACAGCAAAACTCAGAATAGCTGGAAGTCTTCTGGAGCGTCGGTCTCGGGGCGTCACACTGTCGTGGTCACGGTAACCCACCGCGGAGGGGGAGCCAGGTCTTGGTGCTCGCGCGCCACCGCGTTGGGCGGCATGCGGTCTTGATGCAGCGGCGCTGGGAGCGCACGCGCCTCTCCTTGAGGCCTCTGCACCACCTAGCAGCTTGCTTCATCGCGTATCGGCACCCTACACGGCGGATCGCGCCGAGGAGTCTCTCGCCTTGGCTCGATGATGGCATCCTACCTAGGAGGTGGAGGAGGCGCACCGTGAGCCACATCGCCCGAGCAGGCTGCGGGGGAGGCAGCGAGCGAGCTGGTGCATGGGACTCTCCAGTGGCACTAACGAGCTTAGTGATGCGGTCCAGCCAGTCCTTGGAGAGGTCATCGACCGGGCAGTAGCGTAGAAGCTCGCATGCCATGAGCAACGCAACCTGCGCATTCGCGGGCCCGCGACGAGCATGGGAGGACGAAACAGCCACTGAAATCAGCTACGGAGTGGCGGTGCAACCATCACGCCGCAAAGAAGGATGCAGCAACGAAGCCTGCTGCTCGTGGGCCGCGGGGCTGATGGTGGCATTTGCTGCAAGCGACGGGGAACGACGGGGGGTGCCATTGCCCGTGGGTGCTGTCTGGGCGACATGGGCTGCGAGGGCAGCCCGGCGCTTAACATGAACTCGATGAGCATCAGCCATGGGAATGGCCGAACAGTGGAGGATCGACCGGCAGAAGAGAGGCTCCAATGCACCCCTACCTGGCGCGCCAAATGTCGGATTCAGGGTTCCGCAGACCCTAGAAAGGTTCAAACTCTAGGGTGCGTGCAAAGGACTCGATCTCCTCAGTCTACCAACTCATTGTCACCAAGGCCTAGCTCGATGAATCAGGAAAGGAAAGGGACGCAGCAGTTTACCCAGGTTCGTTCCACCTACGGTGTAAGACCCTACTCCTGCTTTGTGGTGGATTAGCCTTGAGGTGGGCTGAGGGTGAACTGGTACAAGTGAAGAACAGCCTCAGGAGGTACGCCCTTGTGTTGGTGCAAACTGGTGAGGGTTCGAGTGGTCTGGATCATCCGTCCCCCTCTATGGTGGTGGCTAACCTATATTTATAGTGGCCTGGGTCCTCTTCCAAAACACAGCGGTAATGGATCCCACAACGGCCAATTTGAAAGGGGATAAGAAGTACATCTTATCCTGACGAAAGGTGGTCTTCGCCTGCAAAGCTTCTGATCATGACGCTATGGTGGGCTCGGTGATGAACTCCGTCCTACCGTCCTGGTGGTCTTGGTCTTGTAGCACAGAAATGGAAACCTTTGATTGATTCCTCGGGACTTCGCGCCTACGATTGCCTCTTTAGCACCAAAGAGGAAACCTACTGCACTACGCCTGTTGGCGCCTGCCTGGCCTTGGTTATTGATACGTCCATTTTGTATCATGCTTTTATATCAATATTTATTGCATTATGGGTTGTCATTACAAATTATATCTCAATACTTATGGCTATTCTCTCTTATTTTACAAGGTTTACCATGAAGAGGGGGAATGCCGGCAGCTGGAATTCTGGCTGGAAAAGGAGCAAACATTGGAAAACTATTCTGCACTGCTCCAAAAATCTTGAAACTCCACAAAACCTATTTTTGGAATTAATAGTAATTATAGAGCCGAAGAAATACATCAGGGGGCCCACACCCTGGCCAGGAGGGTTGGGGGCGCGCCCACCCCTACTAGGCACTCCCCCTGTCTCCTGGGCCCCCTGGTGGCCACCCGGTGTCCATCTTCTTCTATATGAAGGCTTTTACCCTGGAAAAAATCGTGGGCAAGCTTACGGGACGAAACTCCGCCACCACGAGGCGGAACCTTGGCAGAACCAATCTAGGGCTCCGGCGGAGCTATTCTGCCGGGGACACTTCCCTCCGGGAGGGGGAAATCATCACCATCGTCATCACCAACGATCCTCTCATGGGGAGGTGGTCAATCTCCATCAACATCTTCACCAGCACCATCTCCTCTCAAAACCCTAGTTCATCTCTTGTATCCAATCTTGTATCCAAACCAAAAATTGGTACCTGTGGGTTGCTAGCAGTGTTGATTACTTCTTGTAGTTGATGCTAATTGGTTTACTTGGTGGAATATCATATGTTCAGATCCTTAATGCATATTATTACTCCTCTGAGTATGAACATGAATATGCTTTGTGAGTAGCTACGTTTGTTCCTGAGGACATGGGTGAAGTCTTGCTATTAGTAGTCATCTGAATTTGGTATTCGTTCGATATTTTGATGAGATGTATGTCGTATTTTTTCTAGTGGTGTTATGTGAACGTCGACTACATGACACTTCACCATTATTTGGGCCTAGAGGAAGGCATAGGGAAGTAATAAGTAGATGATGGGTTGCTAGAGTGACAGAAGCTTAAACCCTAGTTTATGCGTTGCTTCGTTAGGGGCTGATTTGGATCCATATGTTTAATGTTGTGGTTAGGTTTACCTTAATACTTATTTTGTAGTTGCAGATGCTTGCAATAGGGGTTAATCATAAGTGGGATGCTTGTCCAAGTAAGGGCAGTACCCAAGCACTGGTCCACCCACGTATCAAATTATCAAAGTACCGAATGCGAATCATATGAACATGATGAAAACTAGCTTGACGATAATTCCCATGTGTCCTCGGGAGCTCCTTTCTCATTGTAAGAAATTGTCCAGGCTTATCCTTTGGTACATAAATAATTGGGCCACCTTGCTGCACTTTATTTACTTTATGTACTTGTTACTCGTTACAATTTATCTTATCACCAAACTTTCTATTACCTACAATTTCAGTGCTTGCAGAGAAAACCTTACTGAAAACCGCTTATCATTTCCTTCTGCTCCTCGTTTGGTTCGACACTCTTACTTATCGAAAGGACTATGATAGATCCCCTACACTTGTGGGTCATCAAGACTCTTTTCTGGCGCCGTTGCCGTGGAGTGTAGCGCTTTTGGTGAGTGGAACTTGGTAAGGAAACATTATATAGTGTGCTGAAATTTTCTGTTACTTGTCACTATGGAAACTAATCCTTTGAGGGGCTTGTTCGGGGTATCTTCACCCCGACCAGAAGAGCAAAGAGTTGCTCCTCAACCTACTAAATTTTTTGAAAATATTTACTTTGAGATTCCTTCGGGTATGATAGAGAAACTGCTAGCTAATCCATTTACAGGAGATGGAACATTGCATCCCGATTTACACCTTATCTTTGTGGATGAAGTTTGTGGATTATTTAAGCTTGCAGGTATTCCCGATGATGTTGTCAAAAGGAAGGTCTTCCCTTTATGTTTGAAGGGAGATGCATTAACATGGTATAGGCTATGTGATGATACGGGATCTTGGAATTATAAACGATTGAAGTTGGAATTTCACTAGAAGTTCTATCCTATGCATCTTCTCCATTGTTATCGTAATTAAATATATAATTCCTGGCCTCGCGAAGGAGAAAGCATCGCTCAAGCTTGGGGGAGGCTTAAGTCAATGTTATATTCATGCCCCAAATAGGAGCTCTCCCAAGAAATGATTATTCAAAAATGTTATGCTCGGCTTTCTCTCAATGATCGCAACCTGCTCGATACTTCCTATGCTGGTTCCTATATGCTGGAGACTATTGATTTCAAATGGGACTTATTGGAAAGAATTAAACGCAACTCTGAAGATTGGGGTTCCGACGATGGTAAATCTTTTATGCATACCGATGCTTTTCGTGGATTTAGCACTAAGTATGGACTTGACTCTGAGATAGTAGCTTCTTTCTGTGAATCTTTTGCTACTCACGCTGATATCCCTAAAGAGAAGTGGTTTAAATATAATCCTCCCGTTGAAGTAAAAGTAGTTGCACCTATCATAGTTGAAGAAAAGACTATCACCTATAGTGATCCTATTGTTCCTACTACTTATGTTGAGAAACCTCCTTTTCCTGTTAGGATAAAGGATCATGCTAAAACTTTGACTATTGTTTGTAAGAGTAATACTAGGACTTATACACCTCTTGAGCAAATCAAAGTTGAACCTAGTATTGCTATGGTTAAAGATCTCTTGGATGAGGATTTAGATGGGCATGTTATTTATTTCTGTGATGAGACTGCTAATATTGCTAGACCAGATACTAAGATACATAGACCTGTCGTAGGCATGCCTGTTATTTTTGTTAAAATAGGAGATCATTGTTATCATCGCTTATGTGATATGGGTGCTAGTGCTAGTGCAATACCTTATACCTTATATAAAGAAATTATGCATGACATTACACCCATTGAATTAGAAGACAATGATGTTACCATTAAGCTTGCTAATAGGGATACCATTAAACCAATTGGGATAGTTAGAGATGTTGAAGTCTTGTGTGGGAAGGTTAAATATCCTACTGATTTTCTTGTTCTTGGTTCCCCAAAAGATGATTTTTGTCCCATTATTTTTGGTAGACCCATCTTAAATACAACTAGTGCTAGGATTGATTGTGAAAAAGATATTGTCACCATTGGCTTAGATGGTATGTCTCATCAGTTTAATTTTACTAAGTTTTGTAGACAACCTCGTGATAGGGAACCACCTAATAAGGATGAGATTATTGGTCTTGCTTCCATTGCCGTGCCTCCTACTGATCCGTTAGAACAATATTTGCTAGACCACGAAAATGATATGTTTATGAAGGAAAGAAGGGAAATAGATGAAGTGTTCCTTAAACAGGAACTTGTACTGAAACATAACCTTCCCATTGAAATTCTTGGGGATCCCCATCCACCCAAGGGTGATCCCATGTTTGAACTCAAACCATTATCTTATAATCTTAAGTATGCTTATCTTGATGAAAAGAAAATATATCATGTTATTATTGGTGCTAACCTTTCAGAGCAAGAAGAAGAAAGATTATTGAAAACTCCGAACAAGCACCGAGCAGCTATTGGATATACTCTGGATGATCTTAAGGGCATTAGTCCCACATTATGGCAGCACAAAACTACAGTGGAGAAAGATGCCAAACCAGTTAGAGTTCCTCAACGACGAATAAATCCCAAGATGAAAGAAGTGATAAGAAAGGAGATACTAAAGCTCCTTGAGGCAGGTATAATTTATCCCGTTGCTGATAGTGATTGGGTAAGTGTCGGTGTACTAAAGTAGGGGTACCTTAGTATCTCGAACTTGTGCACGGGCAGTCGCAGCGCACCGCGGCAAGGCTTGCCGGGCGTCCGCCAAGATCTTCCATAGCTCCTATTGATGCCATTCAAGAACAAAGTGTTTTAACTGAGAAGACAAGACTCCGGCAAGAGGAGCTTGCCAGGAAGGACAAGGCCACGGCAAGAGGAGCTTGCCGGGAAGGCCAACCAAGGCATTTTCAAGAGACTTGCTGCGACGCGCCGCGCGTCCTGGCAAGACCCGACAAGCGACAAGCTTTCGGGTGCGACAAGACAACAACCGCGGCAAGGCACTTGCCGCAGCGAAGCCACCACTCTGCACCCATGCTCCAGCGCATCCGTCGACGTGTAGCCGCAGGACCGTTCCAGGCGCACGTGGCAGGAAGCTGTGCAGCCAAGCGGTGCGAGGTGGCAAGTGGAGATGACGAGAAGGCCATCGTGGCAAGCGGTGGCGCCCCAAACGGTCATTTTCTGCACTGTTTGGGCGACCGGACGGACATTAAATGCCCTTGTCCCCTGCCGTCAGAGTTAGGTAGGGTGTACTATAGAGGCAGTTGTACCAACCCCTCTTTTTACATTTCTACCCCTGTCTGCGTTGCCACATGTCGGTGACCCCTTTGACCTATAAAAGGAGGCCCATGCGCAATGTAGAGGGGGTTCAACTCATTCTAAACTACGGAACGCTCACGCTCTCGAGCAAGAACACAATATAAACACAAAGCAGCAGTAGGAGTTTTATCTCTTCGGAGAGCTCCGAAGCTGGGTAAAATCCCTCGCGTGCTTCGCCTCGATCCGCTCTTCGTGCACCCTCCGCTCCCTGCCGGACCGAGAAGGGGCCCTGCCCCATAGGTGTTCGTTTCCCACGACATCTTTGGCGCGCCAGGTACTCTCCGCCGAAGCTTCTACTTCAAAGCGGTGTCCAAAAGGATACTACTTCTTCCCATTGTTCTTCTATTGCGGGCTCTGCCCGCCCTTTTCCGATTTCTTCTGCGACATTATGAACACATACGGGTTCCATCTCCTCGACTTCACCCCCAACGCCGTTCTGACCATGGCAGTTTTCGCGCATCTTTGCGAGAACTTCGTCGGAATCTACCCCAACGTAGCCCTTTTCCGCCACTATTTCATGCCCCGCGTCGAGAAAGGAGAGCCCTTGTCTGGCGGGATCGCCTGGATCTCGAGGGCCGGCAAGAAGGAGGTCTATCTGGAGGGGGAGCTCCGCAGCAAATGGGATGAGTGGAGGGCCGAGTGGTGTTGGATTGTTAACGCAGATCTGCAGCCATTCACCAATTTGCGCCAAGCCCGAGTAGTGCGCGGCGGCGACTGGAGCGCCCTGGCGGCGGACGATGCTAAGCTGAAGATCGCCACCACCCGGATCCTGCGGCTCAGGATTGCCAGGCTCACTGTAGGGGCTGTTGGCGCGGACTTTCTTTGCCGCCGCATCGCCCCTCTGCAGGAGAGGGGAAGGCCCGCCTAGCTGTTTGGAGGCCCGGCGGATATCATGAGGCTGCGCCCGGGCCTCAATTTTAATTTCCATGTTTTCCCCTGCTTATAAAGAGGAGAGGCAAACGTTACACATTTTTCGATTAAAGAATCACCCACGATCTCTCCCATGACGCCGCGTTTGACGCGTGCCGTTACGGGAGGGCGCGGTGGATACGGAGTTAGATTTGGTGTGGACTCAGGCCGCGCGTGCCAGTGCCCTGTTTTGGGCCTGGCCCAACAGCGCTCGGCACCGTGTGTGGCCCAGGCCCGGGGGCTCCTATCGGTGTACTAAAGTAGGGGTACCTTAGTATCCCGAACTTGTGCACGGGCAGTTGCAGCGCCCCGCGGCAAGGCTTGCCGGGCATCCGCCAAGATCTTCCATAGCTCCTATTGATGCCATTCAAGAACAAAGTGTTTTAACTGAGAAGACAAGACTCCGGCAAGAGGAGCTTGCCGGGAAGGACAAGGCCCCGGCAAGAGGAGCTTGCCGGGAAGGCCAACCAAGGCATTTTCAAGAGACTTGCAGCGACGCGCCGCGCGTCCCGGCAAGACCCAACGAGCGACAAGCTTTCGGGTGCGACAAGACAACGACCGCGGCAAGGCAATTGCCGCGGCGAAGCCACCACTCTGCACCCATGCTCCAGCGCATCCGTCGACGTGTCGCCGCAAGACCTTTCCAGGCGCACGTGGCAGGAAGCTGTGCAGCCAAGCGGTGCGAGGTGGCAAGTGGAGATGACGAGAAGGCCATCGTGGCAAGCGGTGGCGCCCCAAACGGTCGTTTTCTACACTGTTTGGGCGACCGGACGGACAATAAATGCCCTTGTCCCCTGCCGTCAGAGT
This sequence comes from Triticum timopheevii, assembly GCA_963921465.1. Taxonomy (NCBI): domain Eukaryota; kingdom Viridiplantae; phylum Streptophyta; class Magnoliopsida; order Poales; family Poaceae; genus Triticum; species Triticum timopheevii. The sequence continues at coordinate 379,117,916 of OY997272.1, read as the reverse complement.
TAGGTAGGGTGTACTGTAGAGGCAGTTGTACCAACCCCTCTTTTTACATTTCTACCCCTGTCTGCATTGCCACCTGTCGGTGACCCCTTTGACCTATAAAAGGAGGCCCATGCGCAACGTAGAGGGGGTTCGACTCATTCGAAACTACGGAACGCTCAAGCTCTCGAGCAAGAACACAATACAAACACAAAGCAGCAGTAGGAGTTTTATCTCTCCGGAGAGCTCCGAAGCTGGGTAAAATCCCTCGCGTGCTTCGCCTCGATCCGCTCTTCGTGCGCCCTCCGCTCCCTGTCGGACCGAGAAGGGGCCCTGCCCCATAGGTGTTCGTTTCCCACGACAGTAAGCCCTGTCCATTGTGTTCCTAAAAAGGGAGGCATTACCGTTGTTCCTAATGATAAAGATGAATTGATCCCACAAAGAATTATTACAGGTTATAGGATGGTAATCGATTTCCATAAATTAAATAAAGCTACTAAGAAAGATCATTACCCTTTACCTTTTATTGATCAAATGCAAGAAAGACTATCGAAACACACACATTTTTGCTTTCTAGATGGTTATTCTGGCTTCTCTCAAATACCTGTGTCAGCGGGGGATCAATCAAAAACTACTTTTACTTGCCCTTTTGGTACTTTTGCTTATAGACGTATGCCTTTTGGTTTATGTAATGCACCTGCTACCTTTCAAAGATGCATAATGGCTATATTCTATAATTTTTGTGAAAAGATTTGCGAGGTATTCATGGATGACTTCTCCGTTTATGGATCCTCTTTTGATGATTGTTTGAGCAACCTTGATTGAGTTTTGCAAAGATGCGAAGACATTAGTCTCGTCCTGAATTGGGAAAAGTGTCACTTTATTGTTAATGAAGGCATTGTCTTAGGGCATAAGATTTCCGAGAGAGTTATTGAAGTTGGCAAAGCCAAAGTTGATTCTTTTGAAAAGATGCCATGTCCCAAGGACATAAATGGTATAAGAAGTTTCCTTGGTCATGCCGGGTTTTATCGGAGGTTCATTAAGGACTTCTCTAAAATCTCTAGGCCTCTGACTAATTTATTGCAAAAAGATATTCCTTTTGTCTTTGATGATGATTGTGTAGAAGCATTTGAAATACTTAAGAAAGCTTTGATCACTGCACCCATTGTCCAGCCACCTGATTGGAATTTACCTTTTGAAATTATGTGTGATGCTAGTGATTATGCTGTAGGTGCTGTTCTACGGCAAAGAGTTGATAAGAAATTGAATGTTATCCGGTATGCTAGTAAGACTCTTGATACTGCACAGAGAAATTATGCTACTACTGAAAAAGAATTCTTAGTAGTTGTATTTGCATGTGATAAATTTAGACCTTATACTGTTGATTCCAAAGTTACTATTCACACTAATCATGCTGCTATTAAATATCTTATGGAAAAGAAAGATGCTAAGCTTAGGCTCATTAGATGGGTCCTTCTTCTCGCAGAATTTGATTTACATATTATTAATAGAAAGGGAGCTGAGAACCCCGTTGCAGACAACTCGTCTAGGTTAGAGAATGTTCTTGATGACCCACTGCCTATTGATGATAGCTTTCCTGATGAACAATTAGCGGCCATTAATGCTTCTCGTACTGCTCCTTGGTATGTTGATTATGATAATTACATCATTGCTAAATTTATACCTCCTAGTTTCACATACCAGCAAAAGAAAAAGTTCTTTTATGACTTAAGACATTACTTATGGGATGACCCACACCTTTATAAAGAAGGAGTAGATGGTGTTATTAGACGTTGTGTGCCTGAGCATGAACAGGAATAGATCCTACGCAAGTTTCACTCTGAATCCAATGGAGGACACCACGCTGGAGATAGAATTGCACACAAGGTACTGCAATCTAGTTTTTATTGGCCTACTCTCTTCAAAGATGCTCGTAAGTTTGTCTTATCTTGTGATGAAGGTCAAAGAATAGGTAATATTAGTAGACGTCAAGAAATGCCTATGCATTACTCTCTTGCTATTGAACCATTTGATGTTTGTGGCTTTGATTATATGGGACCTTTTCCTGCCTCTAATGGTTATACACATATTTTAGTTGCTGTTGATTATGTTACTAAGTGGGTAGAAGCTATTCCAACTAGTAGTGCTGATCATAACATTTCTATTAAAATGCTTAAAGAAGTTATTTTTCTGAGGTTTGGAGTTCCTAGATATCTTATGACTGATGGTGGTTCACATTTTATTCATGGTGCTTTTCGTAAGATGCTTGCTAAGTATGATGTCAATCATAGAATCGCATCTCCTTATCATCTGCAGTCTAGTGGTCAAGTAGAGTTAAGCAATAGAGAGCTCAAATTAATTTTGCAAAAGACTGTCAATAGATCCAGAAAGAATTGGTCCAGAAAACTTGATGATGCATAATGGGCCTATAGAACTGCATACAAAAATCCTATGGGTGTGTCTCCTTATAAGATGGTTTATGGAAAAGCTTGTCATTTACCTCTTGAACATGAACATAAAGCATACTGGACTATTAAAGAGCTCAACTATGACTTCAAACTTGCCGGTGAGAAGAGGTTGTTTCATATTAGCTCACTTGATGAATGGAGAACCCAAGCCTATGAGAATGCCAAGCTATTCAAAGAAAAAGTCAAACGCTGGCATGACAAAAGGATACATAAGTGTGAGTTTAACCTAGGAGATTATGTGTTATTATTCAACTCTCGTTTAAGTTTTTTTGTAGGAAAGCTTCTCTCTAAATGGGAAGGTCCTTACATTATCGAGGAGGTCTATTGTTCTGGTGCCATAAAAATCAACAACTTCGAAGGCACAAGTCCGAGGGTGGTGAACGGTCAAAGAATTAAACATTATATTTCAGGTAATCCTATCAATGTTGAAACTAATATTATTGAAACCGTAACCCCGGAGGAATACATAAGGGACACTTTCCAGAACGTTCCAGACTCCGAAAAGGAATAGGTATGTGGTACGGTAAGTAAACCGACTCCAAAACAACTCCAATGGCAATTTTTATCAATTTTGGAATATTTAAGAATTTTAGGAAGAAAGAAGTAGTCCGAGAGGGACATGAGGCCCCCACGAGAGTGGAGGGCACGCCCACCCTTACTGGGCATGCCCCCCTATCTCGTGGACACCTCGTGTGCCTCCCGGACTCCGTTTTCTTGCACGTTACGTATTTTGGTCGGTAAAAATTCATTATATATACTCTCGAAGGTTTTGACGACAGCATCACGCAAATATCCTCTGTTTTCGTTTCGAGTTGTTCCTATTGTAGATTAAAAAGCAAGATGTCTTCTCAAGTGTTAGTTGGGAAGAGTCGGGTGTCTCACCCAACACCAGGTCCAGGAGCAAATAACGATGCTTATCACTTTGGACCATCAATGGAGGATGAGATGGAGGCTGATTTGAAAAGGATAGATGCCATGGAGGAAGATCAAGAAGTTACCTCTTGTTCTCTAGAAGCTATGCAACATCCCTTCCATGATGGGGGAACTACCTAGCTTGGCTATTCCAACTTCGGTCATCCCTTCCAACTTTAGATTTATTTCTTATGAAAATATGAAAAAGAGCTTCACTTGTTCTCTAGAAGCTATGCAACATCCTTGGGTAAAGGGAGCTTTGGCCATTACGGGCAAGCTCCGTAAAGAAATTATGGACCTCAAACAACAAGTCAATAAGCTTGAGGAGGAGAATCGTATCCTGAGGGGCATCATCGCCAAGAAGATCGTAACACCAACCGTGAAGAAGGAGACATAATCACATGGGTATGGGCACTCCCCTTGGCAACTGCCAAGCTTGGGGGAGGTGCCCCGGTATCATATCACCATCACACTCCTATCTTTACCATTTTACTTAGTTCGATCCTTTTAGTAGTATCTTGATCTAGTAGATTGAAGTTTTGATATCAAGTAGTTTTGAGTTTTGCTTTGTGATCTCTTTTTGTAATCGAGTCCGTGAGCTATCTATAATAAAGATTAGTGTTGAGTCAAGGGCTTTGCTTTTTGCTATGATCTTGAGGAAGTACAAAGAATAAAAGAGTTCATATTGATCTTATGGTTAGTGATGACTTCACACATAGAAAGTATGAGGCATAAAAGTTGTTGGGAGTTGATAAACGTAGTCTTGGTCATCGTTGCAATTAATAGGAAGTGATAAGGAAGGAGAGGCTCACATACAAATATATTATCTTGGACACCTTTTGTGATTGGGAGCACTCATTAAGTATGACATGCTAAAAGAGTTGACGTTGGACAAGGAAGACAACGTAATGGTTTATGTTCTCTAACATCTCAGTTAAAGTATATTGTCATTGACCTTCCAAACATGTTGAGCTTGCCTTTCCCCCTCATGCTAGCCAAATTCCTTGCACTAAGTAGAGATACTACTTGTGCTTCCAAATATCCTTAAACCAGTTTTTCCATGAGAGTCCACCATACCTACCTATGGATTGAGTAAGATCCTTCAAGTAAGTTGTCATGTTGCAGGCAATAAAAAAATTGCTATCTAAATGTCACGCCCAATATGCGAACCTATCCAAGAGCAACTCGAAGGTCCCACCAAGGATAGACCCGCATATTGAAACGCTTTTGCAAGGTGGATATCATTACATCAACATTATATAATAGATGGGGATACATACAAGGCATACAAATGCCGCAAGAATACAACAACATACATGAGAACAACATCCGACTATGGATGAAACAAAAACAGAAACTCAACGACATCCACCCAGCTTGCCCAGGCTGCCGACCTGGAACCTATCCCCTGGTCGAAGAAGAAGCAGAAGAAGAACTCCAAAACAAGCAAGCATCGCTCTCGCGTCATGATCATCGCATAACCTATACCTACAACTATTGTTGTAGTAATCTATGAGCCACGAGGACTCGGCAATCCCATTACCATGGGTATCAAGACTAGCAAAGCTTAACGGGAATGGAAAGGATAAGTGGTGAGGTTAAATCAGTGACTAAGCATATATGGTGGCTAACATACGCAAATAAGCGCGAGAAGAGAAGCAACGGAATGGTCGTGAAGATAGCAATAATCAAGAAGTGATCCTGAACTCCTACTTACGTCAAACATAACACAAAGACCGTGTTCACTTCCCGGACTCCGCCGAGAAGAGACCATCACGGCTACACATGCAGTTGATGCATTTTAATTAAGTCAAGTGTCAAGTTATCTACAACCGGATATTAACAAATTCCCATCTGCCACATAACCGCGGGCACGGCTCTCGAAAGTTTATACCCTGCAGGGTGTCCCAACTTAGCCCATCACAAGCTCTCACGGTCAACGAAGGATATTCCTTCTCCCAGGAAGACCTGATCAGTCTCAAAATCCCGGTTTACAAGACATTTCGACAATGGTAAAACAAGACTAGGAAAGCCGCCCGATGTGCCGACAAATCCCGATAGGAGCTGCACATATCTCGTTCTCAGGGCACACTAGATGAGCAAGACGTAGGGTTGGGGGCGTAAATAAAGATGACCCTCGGGCTCCGGAAACCCAAGGGAAAAACGCTAGGTGAGGCAAATGGTAAAACCAAGGTTGGGCCTTGCTGGAGGAGTTTTATTCAAAGCGAAATGTCAAGGGGGTCCCATAAATCACCCAACCGCGTAAGGAACGCAAAATCAAGGAACATAACACCGGTATGACGAAAACTAGGGCGACAAGAGTGGAACAAAACACCGGGCATAAGGCCAAGCCTTCCACCCTTTACCAAGTATATAGATGCATTAATTAAATAAGAGATATTGTGATATCCCAACATAATCCTGTCCATCATGGAGCAATCTTCAACTTCACCTGCAACTAACAATGCTATAAGAGGGGCTGAGCAAAGCGGTAACATAGCCAAGCAACGGTTTGCTAGGAAGGGTGAAAACGTTAGAGGCTGACATGGCAATTTGGGAGGCTTGAAGAGCAATTGATAGGTAGCGCAACAAAGCGATAGAACGAAGCAACTAGCATAGCAATGATAGTTGTGAGATCCAGGGTAGCGGTCATCTTGCCTGAAATCCCGAAAGGAAGAAGGACGAGTCCATGAAGAAGACAAACGGACATAGTCGAACGAATCCTCACAATCGCAACGTAACCAGAACTATGAAGGATAAACGCAACCAGAAAGAAGCAAACATCATGGTAAACAACCATCACATAAGCATGGCATGGCAAAGTGCACAAACAACACTACAAGTTAAGTGGAGCTCAATATGCAACGAGTTGCATATGACGAAACACCACATTCAATTATTTAGTTCTCTCTCATTAAGAACAATACAAGATTAAATGTTGTTTAACATAGCAAGAGGTGAAGCATAATTAAGCTACCTATCTAGGCAAGTTTAAAAGAGGCCGGAAACAACAAACAACAATTCCGGAAAATCCTCATGTCCATATTTTGAATTAGCTACTGTTCTGCCCTAAAAACATATTTTAATGTTGTTAAACAGGAAAATAAAGTGCACCAAGTTAATCTATGCATTTTTCTACTCCATTTTCATATAAAGTTTATTAAAATTGGAGCTACGGTTATTTAGTTATGAAATAAATCATTTTAACATGGCATTTGAGCAAATTTAAACAAACAACATTTTAAACATTTTAAACATGGATGAAACTGACATATTATTAATCTAGACAAAATTCTAAGCATTTTACATGTTTAAATAACTTTAATCCGATGCACGGTTCATGAGTTATTATATGCATGATGCTTAGGGGTTTTTCTATAAAACAGTAATTCACCAGATAATGCTCAAATCGCTGGACAGGAAAAAAACATAACACGGCCCAAAACAGAAGGATCTGGGCTGCTCACATTGGGCTAGGCCCTGTCGGTGGAGAGGATGCAGGCTGACTGGCTTGGGACTGGGCCTTGGAGGCCGCTGGAGGAGCGACAATGCTCGGGACAAACGGGCTCCTGCTGCTCGAACGACTCAAGGGAGAGGCGCCGTCCTCCTCTGCTAGACAGGAAGAAGAGCAGCGGCGGTGTGGGATTTGGCAACGGCGGGGCAACTCCGGCAAGGTGAAGATGGGGCAGCAGCAGACCGGGCGTGGGTAGGAAGGCATGGGCGCGCGGTGTCGGGGTGCTGCTGGCGAGGACCGGCGTCGGGGATGTGCTCCTTTGAAGAAATACAGGGAGCAAGAGAGTTCAGAGAGGAGAGACAGGGAGAAAAAGCAGAATAGGAGAAGAGGAAATAGGCACGGCGACCTGGGGCGTGATGATGCTCACCGGCGCAACACTGATCTGGGGAAGGCAGGAGCGGGGCAAGCCGGCTGCTTGGCCTTGGGACACGTGTCAACGTGGCCCAGCTGGCGCTAAAGGTGCGCACAAGCGAGGCCGTCGTCCTCCTGCATCGAAGTAGAGGAGGCAACGCTCTCGGGTCGTAGGGGAGGCAGCAGCGGAGTCCAGTGCGGGGACGACAGAGGAGGCACGGTTCCAATAGGCGACGACGCGCGGGGGAGTCCTAGTACTCCAACGGCTTGGCTTGGCGACTGGCGCGGTGGTGGCTTGACGCGGCGGGGGTTGATGAAGATCCCGGTGCACAAGGGCACCATGTGAGAGGGCTCGTGGGCGGCTGGTGTAGTGGATGGATGATCGAGGAAGGCTTGGGAGGAGCTAGCTGGTTGGGTGGAATTTTGGATCGGGGAAGATCCCGAGGAAGGAGAGAATGGACAGGGGCGGTGGCGGCTAGGAGGATCCCTAGAAATTAGGGATTCAGTCTCGGGATAGGCTAATATATATATATGCAAGTGATTTAGATTAAGGGCGATCTAGTCCCTCTGATCGAAATCGGACGGCTGAAAAAAATATAGGTTAGGAAGTTCAATTAAGAAAACGGAGATGTTTTGTAGATGTTTGGGGATGATCTGGACCCAATGGTGACGACAGCCCGGGTCGGGTTCGAGACAACTTTCGGACGCGTGCGAGGGGTCGATGCACTATGCAAAGAGGGTCAAACAGTCAAACAACAATGAACAGTTAGTCTCAAAAGGGATAATAAAGGCAATGGGGGAACGCGGCAGCTACAAATGGATGCAAGTTTTATGAAAACATGCAGATGCAATGCGCATGATGCTATGAGATGAGATGCAAGACATGAACAAAATGCAAAACAAAAGAGAAAAACCCAACCACGGAGGAAATAACATATCGCATCTCCGGAGAAGGCAAGAGTTGGAGTTACAAATATGGAAAGTTGTACCCGGGGACGAGATCTAGGATGGCACCGGAGAGGGACGGAAGAGGAAGAGAGGAGGTAAAAGTAAGTTTCTTGTTTGACAAACGAGTGAAACCAATGAACCTAGAGATGTTGAGCAAAATGAAAGAAACAAAACAACAAAGATGAGCAAAGTTGAAAACACTCCGTTAGAAAAGAGGAACAAGGAACATTCGAGAACCTTGAAGGTTGCAAAGCTATGAATCACAACTACAAAGGACAAGAAGAAATTGGAACAACTCTGGTAGAAATGAGATAAACAAGCAACAAGGAAGAACAAATTGGGACAGCACTTCGGTTGAAAAGAGATCCAAGACTTGATAAGATGAAAAGAACTTGAAGAGAGGACATAACACTCCTGTTAGACGGATAAGCAAGGAAAAGAACATGATATTGGCAAAACGAGATGATGGGACGAAGAGAGAAACATCACAATGCCTCCTGAAGAAAGAATAGACGATAGATCATTGGAATAACAGAATGTAGGAGAAAATGCCAACTTCTGCCACAAATGAGCTTAGAAAGCACCCTTCCAAGAAGGTTACAACGGAGTTGTTGGAAAACCAACAACGAAACGAATAAGCTTGTAGTGGGCTTATTGAAACATCTCAACACTTGAGGTGAAATTCTGCCACTAACGAAAACCAATTGCTTGCTTGAGATCAAAGAAGAGATGAAAACTTCTTTCGCCGAGAGGATAGGAGAAAACTCGGATCATTGATAGCACCATAATTAGAAATATTCCTTAGGGAAGGCTTTAGGTGAAATCTTTACCAAGATAACTCCAATGGAGGGATTAATGGATTTAGAATACCTCATTCTTGACAACATGTGACTCATGAAACATGAATGGAAATTGTCAAGAATGATATAACACCACCTCAAAAGATAAGAGAGAAAGAATTTCACTTTGGAATGCAAGATGAAGAATACTTGAACTCCTCAGAATAAAACATGTGTTGAGCACCCTGTTTAATTTTGAGTATAGCTTGGCGGATCTTAGCTTCAAGAGAAATCTTGAAGAACAAATCGAGAATGAAAGGAATCCTTGACAAACCATCATGTAGAGCCTCCATGAAGAACTCTGGTAATAAAAGGGTGATAGAAAGGAAGAGAAGTTGAAAACACAAGGTGAAGCCTTGCAATAATTTAGGTGGAGCATCGTGATGAGATAATGCGGAAAACTTGGAACTCCGGAAAAGAAAAGATGAAACACTAGAACCGAGAATTACTTCATCATGAACAATCTCCGGAAGAAAAGAATTGAATCACCTCGAGGAAATAAGAATAAGATTTATTATATGCTTATCCTTCATCAAATTAAATTGATGACAAGCAATGGATTTGGCATACTACTTATTCTTCTTGAAAATATTTACGAGAGAAATAGCGCAACTTGGGAAGGGCTTCCACGAAACACCGGTGGGATTTGGAAACAACGAATGAATTGATATGATAACGGAGGAAGAGAAATCTTGAATGAACCACCGTAAGAATTGAAAATGAACGTAGAAAAGGCACAATTCACCGAGAATAATTGGAAAATGAATGAAGATACTTGAGGGGATTTAGATACATGAGAACGAAGAGGCCATGAACTGATTAGAGGTTATTTGAATGATGCACCAATAAGATTTGGAGAACGATAGCTACACGCCGAGAATGAAGAATTATGACATGATGGCCTTTTGAGGAAATAAATGGAAACAACTTATGAAATGCTCCGAATGGGTGAAAAGAATTCTCAAAATCGAAAACAAGTACAAGAGGATGGCATCAAGCTTGAACTACGCTTCTTTGGAAGAACGGGTAAGGATTTAAAAGGAACTCTTCTTCGGTCTTCAAAATCCAAGAATGACATGGAGAAACACCACCAAATTGTTGAGGCACTCAGGAAGGATTAAAAGAGGAAAGGTTGACCCAAAGATAAAAATGATTTGAAAGCAATCTTGGAGAAGGAATATGACTGATGGGAATTCATTCTTACGTCAAACTTGGAAAAGAATTTGAGAGTCGCTCCGGATAAGTTAGAAGAGTCAGGTAAGATCCTGGGAAAAGACAAGTGGGTTAGGGCCCACTCAAAAGAAAACATTGTTGAACAATTTTAAAGAGAGGTTGCACCAGTTGAATTAAATCGCTTGAATGAGATAACAACCTCGAAATATCTTGAATGGATTGAGAATGGAAACACAAGTCTTGTGAGATATCTTCAGCACTCCAGAACAAATGGATAGGAAGAAGTGAATGATTAAGAGGTGCATCAGCATGAGAAAGCATTAGAAACGAGGAAAAGAATATGATGAATATCGAAAGCATGAATTGGTTCCACCGGAGAAGAAACAACAATGAAGGATGATGAACTTGAAACTGTTGAGCATCTTCATGGGAAATCACCGGATAAGAACATTGAAAGAAAAGAATGCAGAGACTTCCCACAAATAAAAGGATACATGATTAAGAAATCTGAGTCCTTGAAGAAAAAGGGTGGAGGGAGGGAAAACAAAGGCAACTTGGGGATGGATGAAACGGATACTGTTGAGAAAACTTAGATTTGATCTCACAAATGTTGAAATGATCAGATCCACTTGAACAGAAGCACACCGGCTGGAAAAGAATTAACATGACATCCTCAATGATCAAGAAGGATTGGCACTCCCATAGAAATGTGAGAACACCATTTGGGGAAGGTATGGATCAACACTTGACATCGAAGCAACTCGGATACCACACTACAAAACAAAACAAAGCAAAACAAAAGGATTGGCTTGCAAAATAAACCGGAAACAAACATATGATAGACCGCATATCATATCATGTGTCTGTTGGAACGGTATCCTACGAGATACTTGAATTCCCACCTATAAACTCCCGAAACTTTCTGGTTATGCAATCTGGTGTTGGGGATACAGGGGAAGCAATATATCTCACCCAGACTAACAATCCGTACATCTAGCTGTATCCATCCGTCAACACATAACCAAGAAAACTCCGGAAATCGTGTACCTCAACCATCGAAAAGCATCCGTTATACGAGCTATGGCAATACTCCCGAACTTCCTAGTACTGGGTGGCCTCGAGGTTATCTCACCAACAACTGCATAAAAGAGATTTTCGATGTCGGCAAAACTCAGGTATTCCAGAATTGCAACGATAAAATTGTGACGACAACACCTCGGAGCTCAACTCCCCGGGACATTGCCACAACCCCTAAATGTCAGGAGGCACCAAGAGCAATGTTCTCGTCACAAGAATATCGGAATGATCCCAAGATACCCGCACGATCCTAAAAAAATTAGTGAAATTTGAGAAGAGGAAAGTAAAATCTACGTTAGAAGACCTCACCAGAGCGACGAAGGGGGATGAGGAGTAAAAAGAATCCTACTCTCCGATATATATAATACTAAGACTCAAAATAGTTTTCTTCTATACTCAACAACGGCCAACAATCAAGGGGGCTCCTTTGGTCGGTCAAGGCTCTGATACTAACTTGTTACACCCAATATGCGACCCTATCCAAGAGAAACTCGAAGGTCCCACCAAGGATAGACCCGCATATTGAAACGCTTTTGCAAGGTGGATATCATTACATCAACATTACATAATAGATGGGGATACATACAATGAATACAAAAGCCGCAAGAATACAACAACATACATGAGAACAACATCCGACTACGGATAAAACACAAACAGAAACTCAACGACATCCACCCTGCTAGCCCAGGCTGCCGACTTGGAACCTATCCCCTGATCGAAGAAGAAGCAGAAGAAGAACTCCAAAACAAGCAAGCATCGCTCTCGCATCATGATCATCGCATAACCTGTACTTGAAACTGTTGTTGTAGTAATCTATGAGCCACGAGGACTCAGCAATCCCATTACCATGGGTATCAAGACTAGCAAAGCTTAATGGGTATGGAAAGGATAAGTGGTGAGGTTGCATCAGCGACTAAGCATATATGGTGGCTAACATACGCAAATAAGAGCGAGAAGAGAAGCAATGTAACGGTCGTGAAGCTAGCAATGATCAAGAAGTGATCTTGAACTCCTACTTACGTCAAACATAACACAAAGACCGTGTTCACTTCCCGGACTCCGCCGAGAAGAGACCATCATGGCTACACATGCGGTTGATGCATTTTAATTAAGTCAAGTGTCATGTTATCTACAACCGGATATTATAAAATTCCCATCTGCCACATAACCGCGGGCATGGCTCTCGAAAGTTTATACCCTGCAGGGGTGTCCAAACTTAGCCCATCACAAGCTCTCACGGTCAACGAGGAAGACCCGATCAGTCTCAGAATCCCGGTTTAAAAGACATTTCTACAATGGTAAAACAAGACCATCAAGGTCGCCCGATGTGATGACAAATCCCGATAGGAGCTGCACATATCTCGTTCTCAGGGCAGACAAGATGAGCAAGACGTCGGGTTGGCATAGACCCTGGTTGCCCAGGGGGCGCCGGACATCGCTCGGTTTGGACCAGCACCCGGAGGAGCACTAGCCCGGGGGGGGGGGGGTAAATAAACACGATCCTCGGGCTCTGGAAACCCAAGGGAAAGAAGGCTAGGTGAGGCAAATGGTAAAAGCAAGGTTGGGCCTTGCTGGAGGAGTTTTATTCAATGCGAACTGTCAAGGGGGTCCCATAAATCACCCAACCACGTATGGAACACAAAATCAAGGAACATAACACCGGTATGACGGAAACTAGGGCGGCAAGAGTGGAACAAAACACCAGACATAAGGACGAGCCTTCCACCCTTTACCAAGTATATAGATGCATTAATTAAATAAGAGATATTGTGATATCCCAACATAATCCTGTCCATCATGGAGCAATCTTCAACTTCACCTGCAACTAACAACGCTATAAGAGGGGCTGAGCATAGCGGTAACTTAGCCAAGCAACGGCTTGCTAGGAAGGGTGAAAAGGTTAGAGGCTGACATGGCAATTTGGGAGGCTTGAAGAGCAATTGATAGGTAGCGCAACAATTCGATAGAACGAAGCAACTAGCATAGCAATGATAGTAGTGAGATCCAGGGTAGTGGTCATCTTGCCTGAAATCCCGCAAGGAAGAAGGACGAGTCCATGAAGAAGACAAACGGACGTAGTCGAACAAATCCTCACGATCGCAATGTAACCGGAACTATGAAGGAGAAACGCAACCGGAAAGAAGCAAGGTAAACAACCATCACATAAGCATGGCATGACAAAGTTAAGTGGAGCTCAATATGCAACGAGTTGCATATGACGAAACACCACATTCAATTATTTAGTTCTCTTTCATTAAGAACAATACAAGATTAAATGTTGGTTAACATGGCAAGAGGTGAAGCATAATTAAGCTACCTATCTAGGTAAGTTTAAATGAGGCCGGAAACAACAAACAACAATTCCGGAAAATCCTCGTGTCCATATTTTGAATTAGCTACTGTTTTGCCCTAAAAACATATTTTAATGTTGTTAAACAGTAAAATAAAGTGTACCAAGTTAATCTATGCATTTTCTACTCCATTTTCATATAAACTTTATTAAAATTGGAGCTACGGTTATTTAATTATGAAATAAATCATTTTAACATGACATTTGAGCAAATTTAAACAAACAACATTTTAAACATTTTAAACATGGATGAAAGTGACATATAATTAATCTACACAAAATTCTAAGCATTTTACATGTTTAAATCACTTTAATCCGATGCACGGCATGAGTTATTACATGCATGATGCTTAGGGGTTTTTCTATAAAATAGTAATTCACCGGATAATGCTAAAATCGCTGGACAGGAAAAAAACATAACACGGGCCAAAACAGAAGGATCTGGGCAGCTCACATTGGGCTAGGCCCAGTCGGTGGAGAGGATGCAGGCCAGCTGGCTTGGGACTGGGCCTTGGAGGCCACTGGAGGCGCGGTCAACGCTCGAGATGAATGGGCTCCTGCTGCTCGAATGACTCGAGGGAGAGGCGCTGTCCTTCTCTACTAGACAGGAAGTAGAGCAGCAGCGGCGTGGTATTTGGTGACGGCGGGGCAACTCCGGCAAGGTGAAGATGGGGCAGCAGCAGATCCGGGCGTGGGGAGGAAGGCATGGGCGCGCGGCGCCGGGGTGCTGCTTGAGAGGACCGGCGTCGGGGATGTGCTCCTTTGAAGAAATACAAGGAGTAAGAGAGTTCAGAGAGGAGAGACAGGGAGAAAAAGCAGAACATGAGAAGAGGAAATAGGCACGGCGACTTGGGGCGTGATGATGCTCGCCGGCGGCGAGAGAACCAAAGGGCGCCGACGCAACACTGATCTGGGGGAGGAAGGCGCAGGGCAAGCCGGCTGCTTGGCCTTGGGACGCGGATCGGCGCGGTCCTCCTGCATCGAAGCAGAGGAGGAAATGCTCTCGGGTCGCAGGGGAGGCAACAGCGGAGTCCAGCGCGGGGATGACAGAGGAGGCATGGTTCCAATCAGCAACGACGCGCGGGGAGTCTTGGTACTCCAACGGCTTGGCTTGGCGACTGGCACGGCGGTGGCTTGATGCGGCGGGGGTTGATGAAGATCCCGGTGCACAAGGGAACCATGTGACAGGGCTCGTGGGCGGCTGGTGGAGTGGATGGATGATCGAGGAAGGCTTGGGAGGAGCTAGCTAGTTGGGTGGAATTTTGGATCGGGGATGATCCCGAGGAAGAAGAGAATGGACAGGGGTGGCGGCTGCTAGGAGGATCCCCAAAAATTAGGGATTCGGTCTCGGGATAGGCTAATATATATATATATATATATATATATATATATATATATATATATATATATATATATATATATATATGCGAGTGAGTTATATTATGGGCGATCTAGTCCCTCTGATCGAAATCGGATGGCTGAAAAAAAATATAGGTTAGGAAGTCCAATTAAGAAAACGGAGATGTTTTGTAGATGTTTGGGGATGATCTGGACCCAACGGTGACGATAGCCCGGGTCGGGTTAGGGACAACATTCGGACGCGCGCGAGGGGTTGATGCATTATGCAAAGAGGGTCAAACGGTCGGACAACAATGAACGGTTGGTCTCTAAAGGGATAATGAAGGCAAGGGGGGAGCGCGGCAACTACAAATGGATGCAAGTTTTATGAAAACATGCAGATGCAATGCGCATGATGCTATGAGATGAGATGCAAGACATGACAAAACACAAAACAAAATACAAAAACCCAACCATGGAGGAAATAACATATCGGATCTCCGGAAAAGGCAAGAGTTGGAGTTACGAATATGGAAAGTTGTATCTGGGCCGTTACACTAAATATGTATGACTTATTAGTGCAGAGAAAATAAGCTTTATACGATCTTGTTGTGGAAGGACAGACTACATAATAAAGGTCCACATACAAGGGGCAATATAATGTGACGTTCTTTTGCATTAAGATTTTGTGCATCCAACCCTAAACGCACATGACATCCTCTGCTTCCCTCTACGAAGGGCCTATCTTTTACTTTACGTTTTTTACTTTATGCTTGAGTCAAGGTGATCTTCACCTTTCCCTTTTTCATTTTATCCTTTGGCAAGCTCCTCGTGTTTGAAAGATCATGATATATATATATCCAATTGGATGTAAGTTAGCATGGGCTATTATTGTTGACATCACCTAAAGGTGAATACGTTGGGAGGCAACACAATAAGCCCCTATCTTTCTCAGTGTCCGGCTCAAACTCCATAACCACAAGTATTGCGTGAGTGTTAGCAATTGTAGAAGACTACAAGATAGTTGAGTATGTGGACTTGCTGAAAAGCTCTATTGTTGACTCTTTCTGATGTTATGATAAATTGCAATTGCTTCACTGACTAAGATTATAGTTTGTTTGTTCCCAATGAATTTTTTGAACCATAATTGACATTGTGAATTGATTGTTACTTGAGCATAAGAAATCATCTGATAGAATCTATTTATGTTGCTGTTATAAGAATGATCATGATGCCCTCATGTCTGTATTTTATTTTTATCGACACCTCTATCTCTAAACATGTGGACATATTTTTCGATGTCGGCTTCTGCTTGAGGACAAGCAAGGTCTAAGCTTGGAGGAGTTGATACGTCCATTTGGCATCATGCTTTTATATCAATATTTATTGCATTATGGGCTGTTATTACACATTATATCTCAATACTTATGGCTATTGTCTCTTATTTTACAAGGTTTACCATGAAGAGGGGGAATGCTGCAGCTGGAATTCTGGCTGGAAAAGGAGCATACATTGGAAACCTATTCTTCACTGCTTCAAAAATCCTAAAACTCCACGAAACATGTTTTTGGAATTAATAAGAATTATTGACCGAAAGAAATACACCAGGGGGCCCACATCCTGTCCAGGAGAGTGGAGGGCGCGCCCCCCTTACTGGGCACGCCCCCTATCTCCTGGGCCCCGTGGTGGGCCTCCGGTGTCCATCTTATACTATATGAGAGCTTTTACCCTGGAAAAATTCGTGGGAAAGCTTACGGGACGAAACTCCGCCGCCACGAGGTGGAACCTTGGCGGAACTAATCTACGGCTCCGGCGGAGCTGTTCTGCCGGGGACACTTCCCTCCGGGAGGGGGAAATCATCACCATCGTCATCACCAACGATCCTCTCATCGGGAGGGGGTCAATCTCCATCAACATCTCACTACTAGGAAAAGGGCTATAGATAGGACTGATTCTAATGGCGCACCAGGTAAGTTGTGCGCCACTACTATATACTAATGGTGCACCGTTGCTCGTGTACCATTAGAGTGGAAGACACTAATGGCGCACCTTGCTCACGGTGCACCACAACTATTGAATTTTTTCCAATTTTTCCATACAAACTAATGGCGCAGGGATGGCAAAGTGCGCCATTACTAGTTAGAACTAGTAATGGCGCACGACTAAGACAGTGCGCCATTAGTATATAATTTTTTTTACTTTTTTGCAAACCTACTAATGGAGCACTATGCCAAAGCCCAGTCGTGTTTATACCCGAAGCCAAATCCAAGACCGCGGGCACAAACGTCACCGCGAAAAATGAGCCATGGGTACTGGCTTCCCAAGTGGACCAATGCTTCTTCATTACCGACCCGCAAAAGCCCAGTCGTGTTGTCGTGAGGAGAGGCAAAAGGAAGATCATCGGAATGGATGGAGTAGCCAATGAGCATGACTTCAACAAGTATGGCGACCTGCAGATCGAACATGACGACGACGATGAAGTAGCAGCACACACCACAAGAAGAAGCATGTAACGCCCCAGATTCGATGCGCCAGGTGTCTTCCAGTTATTCGCCGTCGTTGCCATGTCATTTGCTTGCGTGTTGCACTTTGCCATGTCATCATCTGCATTTCATATCATGTCATCATGTGCATCGCATTGGCATACGTGTTCGTCTCATGCATCCGAGCATTTTTTCCCGTTGTCCGTTTTGCAATCCGGCACTCCTATGTTCCCCGGCGTCCCCCTTTTGTCTCCTGTTGTGAGTGGGTGTTAAGCTTTCTCGGAATGGCCCGAGGTTTGCCAAGCGGCCTTGGTATAGCACCGGTAGACCGCCTGTCAAGTTTCGTGCCATTTGGAGTTCGTTTGATACTCCAACGGTTAGCCGGGTAACCGTAAAAGCCTCCTTCTCTTTGCAGCCCAACATGTCCGCCGCCGCTCCTCGCCCAATCCCCACGCGCCACCTGTCCCGCCACCGCCGTCCCGCCGCCGCGGCCCGCCCGGCCCATGGTTGGCCCACCCCGAGCTGCGCCGGGCCCGACCACGCCCCGCGGCCCGCTCCGCCGCCCGCTCGGCTCCCGCGCACCGCCGCCCGCCTCCGGCCCCGGCGAGCCGTCCCGCCGACGCCCGGACCCCGCCGCCGCTGCCCGCTTCGCCCGCCGCCGGCACACAGCCGCGGCGCCGCGAGCCTCCGCCGCCCGCCGGCACCTCCCCGCCGTCCGAGCTCGGCCCCGGCCTCAACTGCCTCCGACGCCGGCGCGCCGCCCGACCCCGCCGGCCGCGGCCTCCTCCGCCTCTCCGCCGTGCCCTCCGCCTCCCGGGGCCGCCGCCGCTGCCGCTTTCCCCGCCTCGCCGCCGCCTCCTCCGGCCGGATCCGTGGCCGGGCCGGCCGGATCCAGCCTTCCCCATCTCCGTCGACGACTCCGGTGACCTCTCCGGTGAGCCTCGTAATCGGCGCCCGGGTCAACCCCAGATCCGGAGGTATAAATTCCACTAAGTCCCAGATTTTGCACATAATCATGCCATGTTTGACCTGTTGTATCTCTGCATCCGTAGCTCCGTTTCGTGCATGTAATATGTTAAATTGTTCGCCTCGACGAGTACTTCATTTCATTCCATTGCATCATTTTCATTTGAGCTCATCTTGATGCCCTAAATGCTGTTTGAAGAGTGCATGTTGCTGTTAACCTGCTGAAACTGTTATAACTTTCTCATTTGTCATTTTTGCCATGATTGATGTGTGCATCCTATGAGGTTGATGTCTACATGTGTTTTGATCTATGCCATGCCATCTTTCCAGTGGTGCCATCCATGTATTTTTGTGAGTTGTGTGCTGAGTGCATCAAGCTTGTTAAGGAGAGTACTTGCTGTTGCTGTTTTGCTAGACAGATTCTGTAATTTTGTGATGCCATGTTAACATGCTTCTGCTAATCATTCTATGCATAATCTGGAGATGTTCTATAAATATGTTTTGATCTACATGTTATGCCCTATCCATCCATGCCCCTGGTTGCATTTATAGCTTGCTGTAGATTGTTCATATCTTGCTCCAAAGTTTCTTGATAATGTTGCTGTCAGCCTGTTAACTTTAAGTTCAATGTTTCCATGATTGTTTGCTAGTGATCCATGCACCCTATGAACTTGCTCTTGCTATGTATAGCTTCACAATCATGTCTTCTTACTGTTGGTTTTCTTGCCATGCCATGTGGTGAGTGGTTCAAGCTCACCAACATGCCTACTTATTGTTGTTCCTGCCATGTATGAATCTGTAATATAACTTGCCATGTTTACATGGGTGCCATCATATTTTCTGTGCCTTTTTGGCTCTTGGTCAGTAAGGGACTTTCTGTGCAATTAGTCGATTAATGTCATTCCTTTGTTTGCCACGATAAGTTCCTGTAACATGTTGTTTGATAGCTCTAAACATTGCAACCTGATGTTATTTCTGCTAAAGTCTGAAACTGTTATTATTTGCAATCTTTCCATGTCTTTTTGAGCATGTTCTAGTTGTTTCTGGAGATAGCTTAGTGTTCATGTTTTGTTATGATTTACGTGTACTTCATGCCCATGCCTTTTGTTCTTATGTTGGGATGCTGTAGCTTGTTGTTTCGATGCTTGTAAGATGCCTAGTTGCTGTTTTGGACAGATTGTTGTTATGACTTATATAGAGTGTATGTGTTACACCGTTGCTCCGTTTTGAGTGTGCTCTATATGAAACTTGCTTGATTTTGCATGTAGCTTCATATTATCATGTTGCATCCTTGTTTTGGTGTGCTTGCTTGATGTTTGTATGCATTTTGCATCAATGCCATGTTTAACTTGTTTTGCTCATATCTTCTAGGCCGTAGGTCCGAATCTAATGAACTTTATATGTAACTTGACTAGAATTTCGTGTAGATTCTCTTGGTGCATCTTAACTTGCTGTTTAACAACTTGAACTTAATGTTTATTCAGTTCTGGACCAATTTCGAAATTTGCATATGAGGACTTACCGGAGTTGTTATATGTTGTTCCCGGCCTCATTTAAACTTGCCTTGATGTGTTGTTCTTGTTTGCATCATCTCTTGCCATGAGTAGCTTCATGTAGCTTGGTCATGCATCATGCTTGTTGTGCATCATGCCTTGTTCATGTGTGGTGTGTTTACCATGGTGTGTGCTTCTTCTCGATAGTTCCCGTTTCGTTGCGATCGTGAGGATTCGTTCGTCTACGCTTGGTTCGTCTTCGTGGCTTCATCTTCTTCATGGACTCGTTCTTCTTCCTTGCGGGATTTCAGGCAAGATGACCATCACCCTGGAACTCACTACTATCGTTGCTATGCTAGTTGCTTCGTTCTATCGCTTTGCTGCGCTACCTATCATTTGCTCTTCAAGCCTCCCAAATTGCCATGAACCTCTAACCTTTGACACCCTTCCTAGCAAACCATTGCTTGGCTATGTTACCGCTTTGCTCAGTCCCTCTTATAGCGT
Source organism: Triticum timopheevii (assembly GCA_963921465.1). Classification (NCBI taxonomy): domain Eukaryota; kingdom Viridiplantae; phylum Streptophyta; class Magnoliopsida; order Poales; family Poaceae; genus Triticum; species Triticum timopheevii. The sequence continues at coordinate 379,097,521 of OY997272.1, read as the reverse complement.
TGTTAGTTGCAGGTGAAGTTGAAGATTGCTTCATGGTGGACAGGGTTATGTTGGGATATCACAATATCTCTTATATTATTAATGCATCTATATACTTGGTAAAGGGTGGAAGGCTCGGCCTTATGCCTGGTGTTTTGTTCCACTCTTGCCACCCTAGTTTCCGTCATACCGGTGTTATGTTCCCGGATTTTGCGTTCCTTACGCGGTCGGGTGATTTATGGGACCCCCTGACAGTTCGCTTTGAATAAAACTCCTCCAGCAAGGCCCAACCTTGGTTTTACCATTTGCCTCACCACCACCTACCTTTCCCTTGGGAGTAATTAACCCAAGGGTCATCTTTATTTTAGCCCCCCCCCCTGGGCCAGTGCTTGTCTAAGTGCTGGTCTGAACCGGGCAGACTGCGGGGCCACCTCGGGGCAACTCGAGGGCTGATTTTACTCGTATCCTGACCTATCCGGTGTTGCCCTGAGAATGAGATATGTGCAGCTCCTATCGGGATTGTAGGCGCACCGGGCGGCTTTGCTGGTCTTGTTTTACCATTGTCGAAATGTCTTGTAAACCGGGATTCCGAGACTGATCGGGTCTTCCTGGGAGAAGGTCTATTCCTTCGTTGATCGGGAGAGCTTGTCATGGGCTAAGTTGGGACACCCCTGCAGGGTATAAACTTTTGAGAGCCGTGCCCGCGGTTATGTGGCAGATGGGAATTTGTTAATGTCCGGTTGTAGATAACTTGACACCAGATCCAAATTAAAATGCATCAACCGTGTGTGTAGCCGTGATGGTCTCTTCTCGGCGGATTCCGGGAAGTGAACACGGTCTTTGGGTTATGCTTGACGTAAGTAGGAGTTCAGGATCACCTCTTGATCATTGCTAGCTTCACGTCCGTTCCACTTGTTTCTCTTCTCGCTCTCTTTTGCGTATGTTAGCCACCATATATGTTTAGTCGCTGCTGCAACCTCACCACTTTACCCCTTCCTTTCCCATTAAGATTTGCTAGTCTTGATACCCATGGTAATGGGATTGCTGAGTCCTCGTGGCTCACAGATTACTACAACAACAGTTGCAGGTACAGGTTATACAATGATCTTGACGCGAGAGCGATGTTTGCTTGTTTTGGAGTTCTGCTTCTGCTTCTTCTTCGATCAGGGGATAGGTTCCAGGTCGGCAGCCTGGGCTAGCAGGGTGGATATTGTTTGAGTTTCTGTTTATGATTCATCCGTAGTCGGATGTTGTTCTGGTATGTTGTATTGTTGTATTCATGTGACATTGTATGTCTTGTATGTATCCCCATCTATTATGTAATGTTGATGTAATGATATCCACCTTGCAAAAGCGTCTTCAAGATGCGCTTCTATCCTTGGTGGGACCTTCGAGTTCCTTTAGGATAGGGTTGCATCTTGGGCGTGACAAAGCAGGACCACCCTAACTAAAGGACGTCCGTTCCATAGAAGAACTCCATTTGCGAAAAAGAAGGGCAAGAAGATTGTGAACAGATAGCTAGCTAAGATCGATTGTATTTAAATCGTAGTCTTCATTTCTCGATTGTATTTCATGGGAACTTTTTGATATCATGAATATTTTTAAATTTCATGGGCACTTTTTGAATTCATGAGGACACTTGATCTCGATCCCCCTCCATCTCGATCTCGATTCCCCCTCCATATCGATCTCGATCCCCGCACCCTCCCCCGCTCCACCGCCGCCGCCGATGATATTTTGAAGTAAGAAATTTGAACAAATTTTTTAAAAAATTATTACTGTTTTTATAAAAAAATATTACTGTTATGATTTAAACAAGTTTGAACATATTTAAACACAAATAAATATAAAAAACAGCATTTAAAATGCATAAAAAAATATTGGGGAGCCTGGGAATTGAACCCAGGACCTCCTCACTACTAGAAAAACCCCTACTAATGGCGCACCTAATATGGCCATTAATGGCGCATCAGTGGTGCGCCATTAGTAGCAAGCCATTAGTAATTTTTACTAATGGCGCACCACTGGTGCGCCATTAGTATAGGCCACGGTGCGCCATTAGTATGCCTCCCAGGGGCCATGTATGCCCAGGTGCTTTGGCATACTAATGGCGCAATACGACGTGATGCGCCATTAGTAACCGCGGCATACTAATGGCGCACTGTCCTGTGATGCGCCATTAGTATGCTTTGTCATACTAATGGCGCACTGTCCTGTGATGTGCCATTAGTATGAATATTAGGTTGTTTTATTTTTTATTTTCTGTTTTTTGCACAGGTTACAAAATGTATAATTTGACAAAATATAGACAGCACACATCAACAACAGATTCATCAAATACAATAGAAGATTAGTCTTTGAATACAATTCATCATATTAGTCTCCGAATACAATTCATCATATTAGTCTCCGAATTGAAAAGACCGAACAAAGATAGAACATAATATTACAAGTCTCGAGACCGCGAGTAGCGAGTTTGTCTTCACATTACAAGTCGATATTGATCATCTAAACTACCATCACATAGAAGAGAGCTACGGTCATCACGATGAGCATCATCACGATGAAACTCGTCTTCATCCGGTTCCTCCAATGCTCCCTCCCCTCTCCCGCTAGATAGCGGGTGTATCTAGATTCGGCCTCGGCCCTAGTGGTGTACCCTTTGTAACTTTTACCGCTGAATCGGTGAACCTGTCTCCGACACTCCTCCCAGTCATCGTAGACTCCGGGAACCTTACCCTTGTACACGACATACGTCGGCATCGCTATGCACTAGCCAAACGAAACGTTAGTACCAATTCATAGACAATAGATAAGAAATATATAAGTATGCAACAGAACGATCGGAAGAGAAAAGCAAGACATTAATAGCATCGATTACATCTAAGTTGAACGACTCTCGAAACCAAAGAGACATACTACAAGTTCATTAAAGTTTAATTACAACATGAGCCAATCGATGTTTCAGAACTAGACACAGCATCACTGCTTTCGACTCGACTCAAGGGACCGGAGCGTGGATGAAGCCGCCGTCTATCGTGGGAGTCATGAAATAACGGTCGTTGTCAGCCTGCATTTGTAGCATTGTGTCGATGTCACTGTTGGACGGTTGATTGCTGAGGTAGAACTGCCCCGAGGTACGAAGGACATCTTGATGGATGATTTCCGCAAACTCCGACTGGATGCGAAAGAATTCTTGTCGGAGGTCCGCGTCCTAGATTGCCAACACGCTCTTTGCCCAATCTTTGAGTTTACTCGGTAGCAGAAGTTGATCATGGTCCCGTACGATCGCCCGTATGTGATGGATGGCGTAGTAGGCACCCTTCTGACCGCCAGGCGGCTGCTTGATGCAGCAGAACGTCGTATTGTGGGAGAACACATGCTTGCCGTACTTACGAATAGGCTTGGTGAAGGTGCCTCCAGATTTGGCGTAGCCGAGGAGAACATCATCAAGAACCTTCTTGACATTTGTGTAGTCTATGTTCGACTGACGGTCCGGGTCGAAATACGTGGCCATGGAATATTTGGGGCTTAGGAGGATGAGCGTGCAACGTGTGTCACTGCAGAAAACACGGAATGTTAAAAGAAAAATGATCAAAATGTAAGAATTCATATGTTACGGGCCGGTTGAGGGGAGGACTTACTCGGGAAAGTAAGGCACGAGGAAGTTATCCTTATCTTGGTTTGCCAGAATGACGCCTTCGAGGTAAGAACTCGCGACTTGCCGGTCCCCAGCACTGCCCAAGATCTTGGCATGCATGTAGAAGGGGTCGACTATCACGATGTCCGGGGTCTTGTCGCGAATGATCCGCATCTCCATACTCAGCGAAAATAGCCGAACGAAGGTGTAGTGGAGCGGATGAAGGTTCAACATAGCGTGGATGCCATCAAAACGCAGGACGATCGTACGCCCGATGGAGTTATCCACAAAGCCCTTCCCCTCTGGCACCTTGGCCGCGAAAACCGGGTATGCCACATCCTTCTCTCTGAGACGCCGCTTCTCCAAAGAAAGAACACTGTCATGCAGACTCCGCATAGCACCGGTTGCAGCATTGAGCATATTTGTCGGTAGCATCACCCTACCCGCCACATGCACCCTCCTCGAGATATCCTGCGATGAAGGTGGCCCGTCCTGAGCACGGATCGTACTCGGTGCCGGCTGGCTCGCACCCTTCTTAGTCTTTCTTTTGCGTGTCTTCTTCTTCTCCTGTAATGGGACCGAGTTCTGCTCACAGACCGCCTTCTTGAGTGTGTTGGGGCTGATAATATTTCGCACCTCGCCTATCTGAGGCTCGGTGAAGTCCGCAGCTGGAGGCGTCTCCTGAGAGCTGAACGCCAGACGGCGCCTGTTGCAACTTGGCTTCTCCGCGGTACCAGCTAGATCGCACACGTCTTTTGCTGGGTTTGGTTCTTGAGAAGGAGGCCCCATGAAGTCGCCATCGTACCCATGATCGGCAAAGTACTGATCGACGTTGCCAAATGTATCATCGTCGTCGTCGTCATCGTTCTGATCCTGTGCCATATGCATGTTTGGATCCAGTGGCATAGGGATGTCCGGCACCGTTACGGCGGTCTTGCCATGGGGCCGACTTGGCGCCGGCACGACTGGCGGTGTTGTCTTTGGGGTGGTGTCCCCCGCCCCCAAACAAATCTGGCTCTTCGGCCAAACCAGGGGCCAGCTCAGGCAGCCGCTGAGGGTCATCACATCATCATCGTCGGCCCCGACGGGTCGAATCGGAGGTAACAAGTCGTCGCAGCCTGGCAGCACCCGAACCAGTTGAACCCTAAACAAGTTGGGTGGCATCTGGGTACCGTGGAACAAGGGGTTGCCCGGTTGAACGATTTTGCCCTTGGCGACATCGAACAACTCATTGTTCACGAAGTAGAGGAGAGTGCATGGAACGTCGGCGGCGCCCTGCGAAAACATGTAGGACGTCAGGGATGCCCAGTCAAAGGCAAGGAGATGAAGTCCTCGGCCAAGAGAGGCTTAATTAGTTACCGTGATGATGGCGTCGAGCTCGGCTAATGTCGACGCACCGCCAACGGCGGGCGTGCAGTTGACGGAGGGGCCGCTTGCTGCAGAGGTGCCGGCCGGCGTATACCCGGGTGCATTAAGCTCCCATGCCGGCGTCGGAGACACCAATGCCGGCTCCGCCGGAGGCACCAATGGCCCCGCCATCGCATGATGCGAGTTGCTGGCCGTGAAGCTAGGAATCGGGGGCGGCCCCTGTTGGCCGCCCGCAATCCACGCACTCAACCCCGAGATCAAGGTAGGCACAATGGCGGTGATCGTCGCTCCGAGTCGTTGTTCCACTTGCTCTTGGAAAATCTCCGGAATCCGCGCCACCTGTGCCTTGAGTTCTTGAACCTCTCGCGCCTGGCTTTCCGAGCTGGTCTTTTTCTCCTTCCGCACACCAGCGGTATAGTATGACCCCCATTTTGTCGACAAGCCTTTGCCGGCCACACGACCGGCTGACGTCGGCTTACTGAGCTTATCCTTGTTCTTCATTACATTCAACGCCCTATTTAGAGTGGTGTCCCAAGGGTTGCTCTTAGTCGACCCTGCGCTACTGCTTTCAGTCGCCTGCGGAAGGAATGTGAACCATTTAGAAATTTGGCTTCATTAGTTAGAATGCAACCATATGGAGCTAATTACGTGGGGGTGTATTCCTTACCAGAACAAGCTCAAGCTGCCTGGTCTTCGGATCCGTGGTAAGCTCCTTTGTTTTCGGGTCCTTCTTGTACCGGGCCCTGACAAAGTTCCTGGTCTGCTTGTTACCGCTGTATTTCTCGAAGAGGGGCGGTAGGCCTTGCTCGGCACGGTCCGCCTCCTCCTTGTCCCATATAGGCTCCGCCACTCTGTAACCGCCGGGACCGAGTGTGTGTTCCCCTATGTTCAGCTCCCGCATTTGTTTCCCCCACTCACTTGATTGGGAGCTTGCGGTGCTCGAGTAATTGATCTTGAAGTCGTTGTAGTCATCTTCGGTGATCGAAGGATTTTTCTCCTTGATCTTCTGATAACTCTCACCTTTCTCAATCATTTTCTTCACATTGCTTTTCCAAGTAGACAGGGCCTTGCTCATCTTCGTGAGGGCAGCATTGTTCACTTTATTTCCTTTGAGGCTTGTGTTTGCAAATTCAGCGGGGAACTTGTATCGTTCGTGCAGCTTCGTGAAGAGGAGGTGGCACAAATTCCCTCGGTCAAGATGCCTCAGGTTCTCGGTGTTGATCGAGACGGTGCTCCGGACAATGCACCCGAGCTGAAGCGAGTACCCCTTCACTATTCGTTCGGGCGCCGTTGGATTCCCGTTGGAGTCCACTTTAGTAACTTCCTCCTTGAGGGTGAGGAGCACTATCGGGCGCCGGTCCTTCCGTTGCCTCTTCGGTTGGCTGCCATCTGTGCGGGCGCCGCCATCATCAGTGGTGGCATCCTCGGCGGCACCATCAGTGGTGGCATCAGTGTGGTCATCCTCAGCGGCACCATCAGTGGTCTCAGGATCGGTGGGGAAGGCTGCGGCCTCATACAAGTGAGGTTGTTCCTCCATCTCCTGGGACAGCTCCCAGAATGCCTTGCCGCACGAACCCCCGGCCACATCGTTGTGGGCCATGTTTCTCTCTAAATAGAAACAAAGTTTGGTCAAAAAGTTGGTTATTGTCAAGGAACAAGATCATGGTCTCATCATTTAGGGTTTGTCGACACCGAGGCATCCTAAAATCTAAGCTTTTATCATTGAGGGTTTTTCGACGCCGAGGCACCCTAAAAGCCTAAGCTTTCATCATTTCAGTTTTTATCGACACCGAGGCACCCTAAAAGCCATGCATTAGTCACAAGTACGCCGGGGCACTTGATCCTACTTAATTAACTACTATGATACCCCGGCCCATGCATTAGTCACAAGTACCCCATATGTCCTATTTTTAGCAAAGTCATGCTAAAATTCACGGAAAATTTCAGCATGACCTTTGCTGAAAATAGGACATATGGAGTACCCGAATTTGCCGGAACGGAAGTTAATCGACATTCCGGCAAACTCAAGGGCCTCTCGGGGTACCTGCAAAATCATTATCCCAGGTGGACATGGATGCAATGTCACATGTCACATGGATCCCACACCCACAGGAGCTCTGCTAACAAATGTGCTCTGCTTCAACACAAATGTGCTCTGCTTCAACACATTGGAAACTGAGTTCTGACTGCTACAAATTCAGTTTTCAGATACCAGCAATCAGGAGCCTACATGGTACCATTTTGTTATCCTAGCAAGAACAACATGAGCCAAACAAGTAAATGGAAAACATGTTTCCTCAACAAGCAAAAAGGGAAAATGCAATTTATGGCACATAGATGTTGATCCACTGACGTTCATAAATTTCAGAAGAGAAAACAGCAGGCATTGCCCATGCAGTATTTACTGCTAACCAGGGAGAAGAGGTTCTTATTTTCACTCCCGCAAATTGCCAAAGCTGAAGTTATATTCTGTTCTTGCTGTATAAACTTTGGTAACACGAAAATAGCGGTTGATATAATGTACTACTCCTTTATCAAAGATGGAGTACCTCTGTACCATAAGTCTTATATTTTGATACGGACGGAGTAATATTATGGTTTGCTTCTAGTGGTGATAGAAAGTAATCATTGTCTCAGAAATGCAGAGTACTCTGTATCTGATAAATAAATAGATCCCAAGAGACAAGAAATTAAGTTTATTTTTGGTGCGCTACAAATGGGCTAGCAATCGAGCGGGGCAGGCCATCAACTGGTGACAAAAAACTTATTGCTCAAGCTTTGGTTAACAGCACTTGTTGGTCTATTTCTCCAAAAAAAAACACTTGTTGGTCTTCTGCAACTGTGTTTAAGTGCTAGAGAAATTATTGTTCTTGGAGCATTAAGTATTTGGAAGACTGGTCATCCATTCTGCAAACTTTGTTCTGGCTTTGTACCATACTGTTTTTTTTCATCTAGACTAGACTAGAATACAGTTTGGCATTAGGATTTTTCAGATATGTGTCACACCATTACAATTTAATCTGTGTTAATCCCAGTCGTATAGAACACGCTTGAAATGACTTGGAAAGTTCACCAGAGATCGCGTACAGCTGAGAATGCAGCCTCGTGCTGTATGTGTTCCTACGATGACTGAGTATGACGCTTTTCTCTAAAACAAAAAGAAATTCTCTAAAAACTGAGTATGACTCAGATTAACCACTACAAATAACTGGACAGCAGCAGGAGCAACCTCAGTCCCAGGGCAACACAATTTCTACAGCATTAATTTTGGACTTGTAAATGTCGAGATAACTTCTACTCTAGACTGAACCCAGCATGCTTACATCTTTCTGGCAACATACACACATCGAATTTACCTGCCCAGCATGCCAAACTGTAAAACTTCCATACTCTATAGCAACTTCCTGGCATTCAATTTTCTACAGATTTCAGGGTGCCACCAGAACTGAACATACCAAAGAGCTACAGATTTCAGGATGCACTGGAACTCAGCACAAGGAAAACCAGCCGCATACCTTGCTGCGAGAGGGGCGGAGGGGCGGCGGGGCGACGGACGGTGGTGTCGGGGCGGCGGGGCGACGGTGGTGTCGGGGCGGCGTCGAGGGCGGCGGGGCGACGGTGGCGTCGGGGCGGCGTCGTGGGCGGCGGGGCGACGGTGGTGTCGGGGCGGCGCTGGGGCGGCGGGGCGACGGTGGCGTCGAGGGAGGCGGGGTGACGGATGGTGTCGGGACGGTGCGACGGCGGCGAGGCTTTCTGGGCTCTGGGGAGAGGAGAGGGCGAGGGAGGAGAGGGCGAGGGCGAGGGAAGGTGGGGAGAGGGCGAGGGAGAGGGAAGGCGAGGAGAGGGCGAGGGAGGGAGAGGGCGAGGGCGAGGAGAGGGCGGAGAGGCAGGGCGGCGGCGGTGGAGCGGGCGCGGGCAGACGGCGTCGGGTTAGGTTTGGGCGGACGGCACAGGCTCGAGGGGGAGGAAGGGGAGAGGGAGGCGGCGGGGGCGCGTGGGCGGCTGCGGCGCAGTGGGTCAGGGCAGCAGCGGCGGCGGCGGTGGATCGAGGGAGAGGGAACTGGCGAGGGGGAGAGGGAAGGGGGGATCGGGCGAAGGGGGAGAGGGAAGGGGGGATCGGGCGAAGGGGGAGAGGGAAGGGGGGATCGGGCACAATACTAATGGCGCACCACCCCTCGGTGCGCCATAAGTACATCCATACTAATGGCGCACCTCACCATGGTGCGCCATTAGTATTTTTTTTATTTCAACTCGAGCCAACAGGTTATGTACCACCAGAACTGATCCACATCAAGTCCCCTCTACTAGCTCGACTGGTCAGCAGCCAGTTCTCACACCAGGAGGTCCTGGGTTTGACTCCCAGGCTCCACAAATTTTTTTTAGCATTTAAAAAGCTGTTTGATACTTATTTGTGTTTAAATATGTTCAAACTTGTTTAAATAATAACAGTAATATTTTTTTATAAGACAGTAGCATTTAAAAAGCTGTTTGATACTTATTTTTTTTATAAGACGGTGCGCGGGGTGCGCGGGGTCGGCGACGGCGGTTGAGTACGGGAATCGAGGGTGCGGGGGGTCGGCGGCGGCGGCCGGTGGACTGGGGGGTGCTCGGCGGCGAGGGGGATCGGATCTGGCGAGGTGGGATAGCGATCGAGATGGAGGGGGATCGAGATCGAGTGTCCATGAAATTTAAAAATATTCATGATAGTTCAAAAAGTACCCATGAAATACAATCGAGAAATGAAGGCTACGATTTAAATACAATCGATCTTAGCTAGCTATCTGTTCACAATCTTCTTGCCCTTCTTTTTCGCAAATGGAGTTCTTCTGTGGAACGGACGTCCTTTAGGTAGGGTGGTCCTGCTTCTTCTTGTGGTGTATGCTGCTACTTCATCATCGTCGTCATGTTCGATCCTCGGGTCGCCGTACTTGTCGAAGTCTTGCTCATTTGCTACTCCATCCATTCCGATGATCTTCCTTTTGCCTCTCCTCACGACAACACGACTGGGCTTTGGCGGGTCGGTAATGAAGAAGCATTGGTCCACTTGGGAAGCCAGTACCCATGGCACATTTTTCGCGGTGACGTTTGCATCCGCGGTCTTGGATTTGGCTTCGGGTATAACCATGGTGGTGAAATACCGGTCTTCTTTTATGACATTCTTGGCCCATCTAACACGGAACATCGGGACCTTCTCTCCAGCATAGCTCAGCTCCCAGATCTCCTCGATCCTTCCGTAGTATCTGTCCTTGTCGTTACCGGCGTAGGATTCCATCGTTACCCCGGAGTTCTGATAACCATCGCTCTTCATGTCCTTGGCCTTGATGTAGAATGTGTAGCCATTGATATCGTACGCCTCATAGGTCATCAGGTTGTGCTCGGCGCCCTGTGACAAGGCGAATATGAGTTGTTCTTCCGCGGAAGAATCCTCATGTAAAGGGTACGACAGAAGCGTGAAACATGAGTTGTGCTCTTTGAGTATATCTCCGTCCGTCCTCTGTTGGCCTCGGTCATTGTACGTCTTCTTAATAAAGGTTTTGTGCTCTACCACCCAAGGATCGACCACGTCTATGTGTTGTAGCGCGACTAGGTTTGCTCTTTCAAAGTCAGCGAGTCGACCCTCGAAGTCGACATGCATTTCGCGGCGACCCTCACGGTGACCCCATCCAGCGAGCCTGCCGAGGTGCCTGTTGACGGGCAGACCAACGGGGTTCTCGATGCCTAGATAATTCGTGCAGTAGAAGATGCACTCTTCGGTCAGAAAGCCCCTGGCTATGCTTCCTTCTGGACGTGACATGTTGCAAACGTATCCTTTGATGACACCATTCATCCTTTCGAACGGCATCATGCTGTGCAGGAACGTCGGCCCGAGTTGGATGATATCCTCCACTATATGGACCAGCAGATGCACCATAACGTCGAAGAATGCGGGCGGGAAGTACATCTCAAGCTCGCATAGTATCACCACGATCTCTTCCTGTAGCCTTCTGAGTTGCCTCACGCCAATCGACTTCCGAGAGATGACGTCGAAGAAGTTGCATAGGCCAAATAGTGTTTCACGGACGTGCGCGTCCATGATCCCACGAATTGCAACGGGAAGTATCTGCGTCATCAGCACGTGACAGTCGTGAGACTTCATCCCGCTGAACTTCTGCTTCGCTGGGTCTAGGTATCTGCTTATCTTCCCCGCGTAACCGTAAGGAAGTTTTACTCCTAGGAGGCAGGTGAAAAACTGCTCGATCTCCTCCTGACTTAGAGTGAAGCACGCGGGAGGGTAGTCATTTCCGGTCTTCTTGGCCTTTTTGCCTTTGCGACGACTTTCTATGTCCTGCTTCACCTCATCATCATCATCATCATCATCATATATAGCGTGAAGCTCCTGCCTGATGCCCATTGATTTCAAGTCTGCCCTTGCTTTCGGCCCATCTTTGGTCCTCTCTGGCATGTTGAGCAGGGTACCAAGCAGACTCTCGCACACGTTCTTCGTGATATGCATGACATCAAGGCTGTGAGGCACACGGTGGATCTTCCAGTACGGCAAGTCCCAGAAAACAGATCTCGTTTTCCATACCTTCAGCAGTGGCTCTGGCGCCTTTCACTTCTTTCCCGGCTCTGGCGCCTTTTGCTTCTTTCCCGGCAGTGGGCAGTCTTTCCAATTTTTCAACAGCTTGTCTATTTCCTCGCCGCTCCTCGTACACGGGCGTTTTCAGGGTTCGGTTTCACCATCGAACAAATCCTTGCGTTTCCTCCACGGGTCATCGTCACGAAGCCACCTTCGATGTCCCATGAACACGGTTTTCGAAGACCCGGGATCTCCATCTAGCTGGCGATACGTTGTGTCATCCATGCACCTTATGCATCCAGAAAATCCGTGGACTACCTGCCCTGCAAGATATCCTTAACCGAGATAGTCGTGCACCGTCGTGAGCAGTGCGGCTCCCATAGGGAAATATTCTTTCTGTGCGGCGTCCCATGTATTGGCTAGCGTTTTCCACAGCGTGTCAAGCTCCTCTTTCAGCAGCCCCAGATACAGATTGATGTCGTTCCCTGGTTGTTTCGGCCCTTCAATTAGCATACTCATGTGAATGTACTTCCTCTTCATGCACAACCAGGGGGAAGGTTGTACATCCACACAAACACAGGCCAGGTGCTATGTGTGCTTCTCTGGCTGCCAAACGGATTGACTCCATCGGTGCTCGCGCCCAGCATGATGTTCCTTGGATCATTTCCAAATTCTGGGTATTCGAAGTTCAACGCTTGCCACTGGCTCGCATCCTTAGGGTCACTCAGCATCTTGTCTTTTTATCTATCTCTGGATCATTTGCGTCATCTTCTCGCTTCTTCTCCTCCCTATCCGCGTGCCAACGCAGGAGCTTTGCTACCTTAGGGTCCGCGAAATACCGCTGCAGACGAGGAGTGATCGGAAAGTACCACACCACTTTTCGAGGAGCTTTCTTCCTATTCTTGTATCGCGTGACACCGCACACCGGACATATGGTAGACTCCGCGTGCTCGTCCCGATAAATGATGCAATTGTTCATGCACACATGGTATTTCACATGCGGTAAATCCAGAGGACACACGATTTTCTTCGCCTCCTCCAAACTGGTCGGGCACTTGTTCCCCTTGGGGAAGACGTTCGTGCCAGAATGACATGTTCTTGTCGAAGCATGCGTCGGTCATTTTGTGTTTTACCTTCATCTCCAGAGCCATGAGCGTTACTTTTAGGCGGGTATCCTCGTGCCTGCATCCTCCATACAATGGAGTAACCGCGTCTAACTCAAGTTGATCCATCTTGGCTTTCTCTCGGGCGGCAGCTCTTGCGTTATCCGTCTGCTTGAGAAGCAGCTCTTGAATATGAGGGTCCTGCACCCAGCCCATCGATGGTCCAGCGTCGTCTGCTCCGCTGGCAACATCATCATGTCCTGCATCTTCTACATGATGACTGTGTACAGCATCACCGTCGTGATCATCTCCTGGGGATTCTTCGTCTTCTCGCCCGCCCGAGCCGCGGTGGTTGTCTTGCTGCCCTTCCTCATTTCTTGCCCGGCCCCCATGGACGACTTCGTAGTCATCTTCATCACCTTGCCACCGATAGCCATCCATGAAACCACGCAAGAGTAGGTGGTCCCGCACCTGCCCGGAATCCGGGTCCGCAATAAGGCTATTCAGCTTGCATCTTCGACACGGACATCTTATCTCCGTTTCGTTCTTTTGAAGCATCTCGGCCTTCGCGGACCTCAAAAACCTATTCACGATGCCTTCGGTCATCGTGCGGACCATGGTCGCCTGCGGGGTAGAGCAAAACGATATTTTAGAACCAAGAAAAAATTTGTCATGACTTTCCCTAAAAATAGGACCAAAAAGAATGCTTAATGCCAAAATTCTCACCGAAACGGAAATGAATCAACATTCCGGCAAAATATTGGCAACTATCACATTTCAAATACCGGTACACCTCCAAACGCAAACACATATGCAACACCACAAACATATGCAACACCACGAACATACATAGATCTAGCTAGGCCATAAAAAGTGCATGTGCACATTGTTGTAGGGAGAACAACATAAATATAGCTTCCCCCCTTACTTACCTAGCAAAACAAGGTAACTTAACCACTTAATTTGAATGAATCTATGGTGGAAATGAGGTGAAAAAGAGGAGGCACCCGAGACAAGGAGGAGGCGGTGGAGAGAATGAAGTGGGGAGAAAGTGAGTGTGGGAGGAGAGGCTGTCCAAAATATCTTGTTGCTGCCCACTTACTAATGGCGCACCAGCAACAAATGCGCCATTAGTAATCCAGGTTACTAATGGCACACCCCCTGGTGGTGCGCCATTAGTAGTTTTGCAAAAAAAAAACATACTAATGGCGCACTATGGCAGGGTGCACCATTACTAGTTTAAACTAGTAATGGCGCACCTCGTGATAGTGCACCATTAGTAGTTTAGCAAAAAAAGGTATAAAAAAACTAATAAAAAAATAACATTAGTGGCGCACTTTCTGGCTGGTGCGCCATTACTAGTTACAACTAGTAATGGCGCACTTCCTGTTGATGCGCCATTAGTATGTTTGGACAGGCGCACTAGTTCAAAAAAAAATTGATACTAATGGCGCACCGTGGGCAAGGTGCGCCATTAGTAGTTTCAACACTAATGGCGCATCAGGAGGTGGTGCGCCACTAGTATATACTAATGGCGCACCACCTGTCTGGTGCACCATTAGTGTCAATCCCATCTATAGCCCTTTTTCTAGTAGTGCCTGGTGTGTGTGCTGCATGCTGACCAGTCAGGCTAGTGGGTGGGTTCTGTTGTAGATAGGGTTAGGTTGTAGATATGGTTAGTGGGCTAGATTAAAACAAAATTCTAATGGTGCACCGCGGGGTGGTGCGCCATTAGAATAGTCATACTTATGGCGCACGACTGGAAGGTGCGCCATTAGAACCCTCCCCGTAGCTATACTCGCTTCCTCTCGCCAGATCCCCTTTGACACTCTCTCCCTCGCCACCAGATGCACCCGCGTGCTGCCCCGACCCACGCCGCCGCCGCCCCCGCACCTCCATCTCCGTCGCCGCCCCCAGTCAGCCCCTGCCCTTTCCCCCATCGCCGTCCGCTCCCAATCCACCCCCTCCCTCGCCTTCCCAGCCCTCGAGCTCCACCGTGCGAGGCGACAGGCAAGGCGGCGGGCAGAATCTGCTTCAACACCGGGCCGGCGAGCCGCGGAACCAGGGCGCGATGGCGCTCGACCCCTCCACCCCCCTCCACCTCTTCTTCCTCGGGTCGCTGCTGTCTTCCTCAACTTCGGTCACCTCTGTTGCTACTAAGCTGTCGTAGGGCCTCCTTTCGCCTCCCCGGTGAGCTCCGCCTCCTCTCCCCTCTTCCTTCTCGCGTGCCAAGAAATGCATAGCAATTATTTGCTTCACTTAGTCATTGATGGTCATTCAGTATGAAATTACAACATGCAGGTATTGGTTGGAATGTGTAACTACAATTTACAGGGGAAATGTTTGCAGTTAAGTTATGTGGTTGGAAAGATCATGTGTCATTAGAAACTTGGAAGCTAAAAACATTGCGATCCTCACCATAAGGATGATTATATCTTCCATGCCTGAATAGCTCTGCCTAAATAATAAATAGATAAAGGTAAAACTAAACCATGCTCAGCGATGAGTGATGTCAACTCACAACCAAAGAAAACTTGTTCAACATTACAAAAGCAAACTTGTTCAACATAACAAAAGCAAACTTGTTCAACCACATAACTACAAACTGAGACACAGTAGTAGGGGTCATCCCAATACCACAAACAACTCAATATCCCCAGTAGTAGGGGTCATCCCAATGATCCTCCGCCTCTTGCCAGAGCTTCAAACCTTCTTTTGTGATTTCGATTTTCTTCCATGCCTCGTAGGTGACGTACGCATCTTTTGCGGCGTACTCGATGAGGTTGTTTGGCAGTGGGCTGTCCCTTCATAGTAGGTGGTCCGATTTCCTGTCGATCTTCTGCTTCATTTCCTTGTAGGATGGGTGGACGAGGCTGCCTGCAAACTCAACCAAAGACTGCCACTTCTTTCCATTGTTTGGAACTCTCCATTTGCGCTGCAAGTCGACATAATTGTCGAGGTTGATCTCTAAACCAGACAACTTCAGCTTCTCCTTGTCGCCTCCAATGCAGAAGCCAACAAAGGTGTACAGCTTCTTCTCCTGCAGGAGCGGGTGGAGTTCCTTGGGCCTGCATCAAATTAATCTGGTGCATCAAATTCATCTACTTCCAAAACTTCAGATACTACAGAATTAAAATGGGTTCATTTGAAGCAAAATTCAGTTAAAATAGCATCTTCAGTTCTGACCAAAATTCAGTTAAAACAGTATGATCACAACAACTACTAAATGATCACAACAACTACAAGACAACATTCTGTATGATCAAAACAGCAAGCATAACATCTCAATGTTGTATTTTTTTGCAATCTTTTGCATTACAAGACGACATTCATAACAACTACTAAATGATCACAAAAACTTCTAGACAACATTCTGTATGATCACCAAAAAACTACTAATTAAACAGAAACTTCATAACTTCAGAACTAGTATTGCATCTACTTCAGAACTTCATAACTATTGCATCTACTTCAGAAACTACTAATTAGATAGAAACTTCAGAACTGGATGTTTTTACCATTTGGTTGCCGCGGTGATGTGGTATACCAGGACGAGATCCTCCACGCATAACTGCAGAACTGCAGCAATTTGCGGAGGTTTGTCTTCCCTGGTATACTCGACATCAACGCCAATATTCTGACGAAGCATGCCGTCGAGCCTCCTCCCCATCTTGCGGATCATCTTGTCGGCTTCGTCTGGATTGCTGGTGCATACGACATCCAACGGCTCCTTCAGGTGGATATCAACCTTGAGTGGCACGGTGTAGTCCCGCTTCTGCCCGGGGACCGGAACGTCGTCGTTGACCACCAGCGGCTCCTTGCCAGACGCCTCACCACGGTGATGCTTGGCAGACGGAGGGGAGTTGCTCCACGATGCCTCCGCCATTCTCTTGGCAGACGGAGGGGAGTTGCTCCACGATTCCTCCGCCATTGCCATCCTGGCCAGCGATGGTGGAGGCAGAGGGAGGTAGAGGGAGGAAGATGGAGCGGCAATGGAATGAGGAGGGAGGCAGAGGGAGAAAGATGGAGTGGCAATGGAATGAGGAGGGAGGCAGAGGGAGGAAGATGGAGCGGCAATGGAATAGGAGGGGAGTTACCTGGACGTGGGAAGAAAACCCCCTCTGCGTCGTGGGGAGTTGCCAGTGGAGGGGAGACGTGGGGAGTTGCCTCGAAAACTCAAACGTCCTGCCCTTTGGAGGGGAGATGTGGGCCCTCGAAAACTCTGGAGGGGAGACGTGGGCCCTCCTGTTTCTAAAACGTCCAAGAGGGGAGACGTGGTAAAATTCAATTATATCTGACGAAACTGACAGAGACTGAAAACTACACCTATATCTGATGAAACTGAAGGTGTTCTTCAGCAGCTGATTAAAATTCAGTTAACAACAACATCAGTAAAATTCAGTATGTACGTATGTATGCATTGTATTTATGCATTGTATTTTTATTTCCTTTGGAAAGTAAACATCCAGTATGTATGTATGTATGCATTGTATTTAACATCAGTAAAATTCAGTTAACAACAACATCAGTAAAATTCAGTTAACAACAACACCTATAGCTGATTAAGTATGTATGTATGCATTGTATTGTTATTTCCTTTGGAAAGTAAAGTTTATTTCCTGGCTGGCTGGCATGATGGCTCATGGATCCCTCAGCTGCAGCTACAGTTGGAGCTCAATCTGATCTCATCTGAAATGAATCTATAAATACAGAGAGTAGTTAGTTACAGAGTAGCAGAAATAGTTGCTGGATGCAGTTACTTGCATGGGCCTGGCTGATGAAGAAAAACTTTATATATATTCATACTGATGTTGACTCTATAAATCATACTTATTGGACATGTTTTATGGGTTGATCCATCAATTGATCACATTGAGAAAGAACATCATGTCTCCGACCATTTTGCAGAGGTTATGTCTCCGACCATCGTGTCGTGATGAATTTGCAGGTACCCCGAGAGGCCCTTGAGTTTGTCGTAATGTTGATTAACTTCCGTTCCGGCAAATTCGGGTACTCCATATGTCCTATTTTCAGCAAAGGTCATGCTGAAATTTTCCGTGAATTTTAGCATCACTTTGCTAAAAATAGGACATATGGGGTACTTGCGACTAATGCATGGGCCGGGGTATCTTAGTACTTAGTTAAGTAGGATCAACTGCCCCACCATTCTTGCTGCATTAAACCATAGGTGGCAATAGAGCCAAGTGATTAGGCCCAACTTAGAATTCTCTTTAGCATTGATAAACCCTAGATGATAAACCCAACATAGGTGGCAATAGAGCCAAGTGATTAGGACCAACCTAGGGTGCCTTGGCATCAATAAACCCTAAATGATGAAAACTTAACTTGGCTGCCCCGGATGCCTCGGTGTCGATGAGAACCTAAATGATGTACGCTTAGGCTTTTAGGGTGCCTCGGCATCGACAAACCCTAAATGATGAAAGCTTAGGCTTTTAGGGTGCCTCGGTGTCGACAAACCCTAAATGATGAGACCATGATCTTGTTCCTTGACAATAACCAACTTTTTGACCAAACTTTTTTCCTATTTAGAGCGAAACATGGCCCACAATGATGAGGCCGGTGGTTCGGGTGGCAAGCAATTCTGGGAGCTGTTCCAGGAGATGGAGGAACAACCTCACCGCTATGAGGACGCCGCGGAAGACACTGATCCTGATTACACAAACCCTAGTGGTGTCGGGGATGACACCACTGATGGTGCCGCCGAGGATGCCACCACTGATGATGGCGGCGCACACACAGATGGCAGCCAATCGAAGAAGCAAAGGAAGGACCGCCGTCCGAATGCGCTCCGCACCGTCAAGGAGGAATTCACTCAAGTACAAGGGTAAGGGGCCGGAGTCTACGACGACTGGGAGGAGTGTCGGAGACAGGTTCACCGTTTCAGCGGTAACAGTTACAAAGGGTACACACTAGGGCGGAGGCCGAATCTAGATACGCCAGCTATCTAGCGAGAGAGAGGAGGGAGCGTTGGAGGAACCGGATGAGGACCAGTTTGATCGCGATGATGCTCATCGTGATGACCAAAACTCTCTTTTATGTGATGGTAGTTTAGATGATCGATATCGACTTGTAATGTGAAGACAAACTCGATACTCGCGGTCTTGAGACTTGTAATGTTTTATCTTTGTTCGGTCTTTTGAATTTGGAGACTAATATGATGAATTGTATTCGGAGACTAATCTTCTATTGTATTCGATGAATCTGACGTTGCTGTGTGCTGCTGTCTATATTCTGTCCAATAATATATTTTGTAACCTATGCAAAAATCAGAAAAGCAAAAAAAAACCAAATATTCATACTAATGGCGCATCAAGGCAGAGTGCGCCATTAGTTTGCCAAAGGATACTAATGGCGCATCAAGGAAGAGTGCGCCATTAGTGTGACAAAGCACATGGTTACATATGGCCCCACAGGAGGTGAGGGATTCCTCGACTAGGGGGTGTCCGGACAGCCGGACTATCATCGTCCGCCGGACTCCAAGACTATGAAGATACAAGATTGAAGACTTCGTCCCGTGTCCGGATGGGACTTTCCTTGGCGTGGAAGGCAAGCTTGGCAATACGGATATGTAGATCTCCTACCATTGTAACCGACTCTGTGTAACCCTAGCCCTCTCCAGTGTCTATATAAACCGGATGGCTTTAGTCCGTAGGACACAACATCCATTACAACAATCACACCATAGGCTAGCTTCTAGGGTTTAGCCTCCTTGATCTCGTGGTAGATCCACTCTTGTAATACACATCATCAATATTAATCAAGCAGGGCGTAGGGTTTTACCTCCGTCAAGAGGGCCCGAACCTGGGTAAAACATCGTGTCCCTTGTCTCCTGTTACCATCCGCCTAGACGCACAGTTCGGGACCCCCTACCCGAGATCCGCCGGTTTTGACACCGACATTGGTGCTTTCATTGAGAGTTCCTCTGTGCCGTCACCGATAGGAAGGATGCCTCCTCCCGTCTTCAAGGACGGTATTTTCGCCAAAGGAGCCTTGGTTGCCGGCCAAACTATACGGCTAGGTGGTTTTCTTATGACCGCCTGTCCGGCCACCGCTTCGACAATGAATTCTCAAGTCGTCAAAAGCAATCTTCACGTCAGCTCGGAATTTGCCGAGCGGATGGATCCAACAGAGCTCTCGTCTGTCAACGGGCTCTTGGATCGCATCGCCGCCCTGGGAGTCGCTACAGACTACAATCAGATTGGGCTTAAAACCGATCTGAGAGAGATTAACTCTCCCCAGGTCACCCACCACGTTGTAGTGGTAGAGGAACAATGCGGCGACTCTTCTCCTGTATTGAAAACTAGTCATGTCCGGGCTCCTGAACCCTCCATGCCGGATTCCCGCGGAGGGACGGACTTCGATCGAACACTGAACTTAAAGTCAGGCATCGTTCCGGACTCGTTGGACAACGTCCAGCAATCCAAGCCTCCAAATTTGGGAACTTCCCGGCCTCCGAGCCTTGAGATGGGTAGGGTTCCGGACTTAATTCCACCCACCCGCCCAGACATATGCAATCTATCTCTAATCCAGCAAGAGCCCGCTGAAACAGTACACCACTACTGGGCCAGATTCCTCCTGGCTATGGACAGGATAAAGGACTGCCGAGAGGAAAACGCAATCTCAATTTTTTGCAATAATTGCACGGACAAGGGAATCTTGAATGCTGTCAGTCGTCGTGAAATTACACGCTTCGCTGACCTGGCGTCCATAGTACGAAAGTACTGTGCGATGGAGAGTTTCCGGAAAACCAAAAATAAGTTTTGGGACAATCCGGCCCCAAATACAACCCTAGTCCGCAACAAAAAGGTGCATTACACTCAGGCACCAGACACAAAAACCAAAAAGCAAAAACGCCATAGAGGGCATGGAACCGTACTGGAGGGATGGCTTAGCGGACCCTGTAAAATTCACAATACAGAAGGCGCCGTCCCAACACATAGCCTTCGAGCATGTTGGATATTACGACAGGTGGCCAAAAGTGGCGAGGAGCTTCTAGCCCCGGAAAACCACTCCAACAATACCGGTATGGTATCAACAGTCTTCGAGACTTTCGCATCAAATAATATGCGAAAACGAACAATCCACAGCCTCGCCGAAGTCGACCAAGTAGCAACAACAAATCCATGGAGCGACGAACCTAAATTCCGAACAGCCCGAGCACCAGCCGCACTGGTACTTAGTCCAATAGTGGACGGCTTTCGACTTACAAAGGTCCTCATGGATGGCGGCAGCGGACTAAACCTCATCTACGAGGAAACTCTTAAAAAAATGGAAATAGACTGGAGCCACATTGAGTGAAGGAGCACAACCTTCAGAGGAATAATCCCCAGCCGTGAAGCGCGCTGCACCGGAAAAATCACACTCGATGTGGTGTTCGGCTTGCCGGACAATTACAGATCCGAAGATGTCACGTTCCAAGTGCCCCTGTTCAACAGCGGATATCACGCTATATTAGGACGAGAGGCATTCAAAAATTTTCAAGCCGTACCCCATTACGGGTACATGAAGCTCAAAATGCCTGGGCTCGGAGGAATAATCACTTCCGTTAGTGATCCGGACATAGCACTCCGCGCCGAAAACAAGACAGCCGCATTAGCCCTGGAGGCACTATCCGAAGCCCTAGCGGCAGAAGAACTCACCGTGCTGCGCTCTACTATGAATAGGGACGACATGATACTCGATAAGAGATCCAAGTCCACCTCCTTTAAACCAGCAGACGAAATAGTAAAATCCTAGGTCCATCCAACGGACCCAACAAAGACGGCCTCCATCGGGGCACAATTGAACCCTGATGTAGACGCCGCACTGCGAGAATTCCTTCGGGAAAATTGGGACATTTTCGCCTGGCACCCCTCGGATATGCCCGGAATCCCACGCAGATTGGCAGAACACAGCCTAAACATCCTAAAAGGATTCAAGCCAGTCAAACAGGCTCTTCGACGATTTTCCGAACCCAAAACACAGGCAATGGGAGAAGAGCTAGCCAAACTATTGGAAGCCGGATTCATCAGAGATATCAAACATCCGGATTGGCTAGCAAACCTGGTAATGGTACCAAGGAAGGACAAATCCGGGCGCCTATGCGTCGATTTTAAAGACCTCAACAAGGCCTGTCCAAAGGATCCCTTCCCCTCCCCCGCATCGACCAGACAATCGATGCTACTGCAGGGCACGATTCATTGTGCTTCCTTGACGCATACTCCGGCTACCATCAAATCAAGATGGCGGAAGCGGAGCAAGCCGCAACGGCATTCATCACTCCATATGGACCATTCTGCTTCAACATGATGCCCTTCGGACTTAAAAATGCCGGCGCAACATATCAGCGCATGATTCAAACATGTCTGGCCACCCAGATCGGCAAAACAGTAGAGGCATACGTAGACAACGTAGTCGTCAAAACCAAACACGTCGAAACTCGAGTAGACGACTTGAGGCTCACATTCGACAACCTCAGAGCATATGACATCAAGCTGAATCCGGAAAAATGCGTTTTCGGCGTACCAGCCGGAAAGCTACTGGGCTTCATTGTATCCGGTAGAGGAATTGAAGCAAACCCAGCTAAGATACAAGCTCTGTCACAGCTAGATATCCCAAAAGACCTCAAGCAAATACAAAAATTGACTGGATGCGTGGTGGCTCTAAGCCGCTTTATCTCCCGTCTAGGAGAAAAGGCATTGCCCCTCTATCTCCTCCTGAGGCACACCGAACACTTCGAGTGGACGGATGCTGCCACCGCCGGACTCGAAGAAATAAAAGCCATATTGGCAACAAATCCGGTCCTGGCTGCGCCCAACCTGGGTGAACCAACGTTGTTATACATCGCAGCAACACATCAAGTTGTAAGCGTGGTACTCGTCGTCGAATGAGAGACAGAAGGGCATAAATTCCCTCTTCAAAAACCAGTGTACTACGTATCCACTGTGTTAACCCCCTGCAAGTCTCGTTACCCGCACTATCAAAAGTTAGCATATGCGGTGTTCATGGCATCCCGGAAGCTCCGACACTACTTTCAAGAGTGTTCGATAACAGTGGCATCTGAAGTACCACTCAACGACATTATAAACAACCGCGACGCGACGGGCAGGATTGCAAAATGGGCCATTGAGCTCTTACCATTCGGTATAACTTACAAACCTCGGCGAGCTATATAGTCACAAGTTTTGGCTGACTTTGTTGCTGAATGGACCGAAGCCGAACTCCCTAAAGAGTACGGCGCATACTCCAATTGGATTATGCACTTCGACGGCTCTAAAATGTTGGCCGAATTGGGGGTTGGCGTCGTATTGACGTCTCCGACCGGGGACACAGTCCAATACGTACTTCAGATAATGTACACGGACTCCAACAACGCAGCCGAATACGAGGCCCTTTTACATGGTCTCCAGATGGCAATCTCCATGGGCATTCAAACCTTGCAATATCCCAAATAAATGGAGACTTTGACGCCAAGGATCCGAAAATGGCAGCATATCGCAACGCTGTCCTAAAAATGTCAGCTCGGTTTGAAGGACTTGAATTCCATCACATAGCCCGGGATAATAACCAAGTAGCCGACGTACTGGCACGCATCGGCGCAAAACGTGACGCAGTCCCTCCAAACATCTTCCTGGAACGGCTCTTCAAGCCATCCGTACTATGGGAAGAGGAGTCCGGAAATAACAAACCGGAAAAAGCCGCACCAACCGGCGATTCAGCCGATGACATAACACCTTCAGCCCACGACATAATGGCAGTAAACGCCCCGTGGACAGAACCATTCCTAGCCTACTTGCTTAGGCAAGAACTTCCCGAAGACCAAAATGAGGCCCGCTGTATTGTCCGGCGATCTAAAGCCTACAAGGTCCATGAGGGAGAACTTTATAAGAAAAGGACAACCGAAGTCCTTCAAAGATGTATCTCCGAGGAGGAAGGGCGAAACCTTCTGGATGAAATTCACGCCAGACTAGGCGGACACCACGCCGCAGCTCGGGCCCTTATAGGAAAGGCATTCCATACATGATTTTATTGGCCGACGGCCCGGGCAGATGCTCAGGACTTAGTCCAAAGATGCGTCGGTTGTCAGCTCTTTGCTAATCAGAGCCATATGCCACCCACCGCCCTCAAAACTATACCCATTACCTGGCCGTTCGCCGTCTGGGGGCTTGACATGGTTGGACCCATTAAAGGAGGAACCCACAACCAAAGGTACCTATTGGTCATGGTGGACAAATTCACCAAATGGATAGAGGCCATGCCAGTCAAAACGGCAGAGTCCGGACCAGTGATAAACTTTATCTCCGGGGTAGTACACTGTTTTGGTGTCCCCCATAGCATCATCACCGATAACGGCACGAATTTTACGGCCGACGAGGTTAAATCATGGTGCAAAAATATGGGCATAAAGCTCGATTACGCTTCAGTCTATCATCCTCAAACCAACGGTCAAGTGGAACGAGCAAATGGTCTAATAATGAGCGGCATCACACCCAGACTAGTGCGGTCACTTACGAAATCTGACACGCACTGGGTAGAGGAGCTCGACTCCGTACTCTGGGGGCTACGAACAATGCCCAACCGTACTACCGGATTCACACCATTTTTATGGTATACGGCGCAGAGGCAGTTCTGCCCTGCGACATCATTCATGACTCACCTCGAGTGCGCATGTACGAAGAAAGAGAAGCCGAGCTGGATCGGTAGGACAGCTTGGACGCATTGGAGGAAGAACACGACGCCGCCAAGGCTCGTTCCACATTCTATCAGCAGCAGGCTCGAAGATATCAAAGCAGAGAACTACGGGCCAAGACTTACAACGTTGGCGAACTAGTTCTATGCCTGCCAGACAAGAAAAAGGACAACCTCAAGCCCAAATGGGAGGGCCCCTTCATTATCGATCAAGTCCTGACCGGCGGAGCGTACCGTCTACGAAATGCGTCAGACAACCGACTCGAGCCGAACCCATGGAATGCAGCCCGCCTCCGAAGATTCTATGCCTAGCACCGGACTAAGAGTTCGTCCCCTTCCCCTGTTCAAATTTTTACACTTCAGCTATCTTTTGTTTCTCTTTCTTCTCTTAACCCTTTTACTAAAAAGCCCTTAAGGGGCTACTTGCACATTGTTCACATACACTTGATGTGCCATCCGCACTCATTATACCTGGGGGCTTCTTTACCAGAAGCTTAATTATAAGGGCTTCATGCCCAGCACATGTGCCAAGCTTCCACATGTACCTTTTATTCACCATTATATGCATCAATATGACTTAAGTTTTGGCCAAGCTTGGTTGCCTGGCTCCTGTGCTTACCCCTACGTTCCCGATTGTTCGGCTAGGAGGTAAAGGGAGCACCTCTGTGATTGTTACTGCCGGGTCAGCCGGATGTGTACCTCAGACTAGGTGAAGCCAAAAGCTAGTGTTCTTAAGGGAATATTCGGTCGGTGACTTGAAAGATGATTTTTTACCTACTTATTTATCTGCCCCCAGATGTTTTTCTGCTCTTTTCGCAGTCTGGACATGCACTTTAGGGCATGCCTCCCAGGGAAAGGAACCCTTAACGGAACTATTCTCCCTGGAAGATGTTTCTTACTAACCATGTAATATAACATAACTAGTTGGGCACTTGTCTGACAAAGCACTAATGACCCCTACGCCTGGTCTCCATGCATGCCCCGGTTGTTTTTTAACCGAGAAGGTATTCGGACACACTCCGGACTCTAGGGTCCTGAGGCTGAAGCAAAAAGGTCGGCAAAGACAAACAATCTACAATCCGGCTAGAAGGCATTTTACATGTCATTTTAAAATATATTGTCACATTGACTGACTGTATTCCTCCTCAATCCCGTCTAACAGGCTGTCCAATTTACAGTCCCGTTGGGAAAATTTAGCGGCCAACTCTACTTGGCCGTATACTAAACTCACAGGGATCTCCTTCCCATCGGGCCCCATAGGTCCGACCTCGGCCATATGGTTGGGATCCGCCTTCTTGTACCGCGTCTTCACCATGGCCCAGGCCTCCCTGGCACCTTGGCGGTAGGCCGAAATCTTCCATAGACGGAAGCGCTGCCGCACTCCCTGAAGCTTCTCCGCAAGCTCCCCAAGGCCTTCGGGTAGGGAGAGGGCTGGCCATAAAGCCTGGACGATGCCACTCATTGCCTGCCGAACTCGTTCGAGCAGCTGCAACAGCTCGGGAAGTTGATCACCCGTCGATACGGGCATCTCCTCCGCAGGACGACCTGTGAGTATACCTACAGACATATCTTGTCAATTGACTTCCTCGCTGAACTCTTCTTTTCAAAGGAGTTCGCTCAAGCACTTACTATAAATGCCGCAAAGAAGCCGCTGATTCTCCTTAACAGAGCCGGACAGCTCGGCCCGAACGCCTTTCAGCTCTTCTCCAAGCTGGGCGTGGGCATCTTGGAGCTTGTTCCTTTCTTGCTGCACTCTATTTAGCACCCTCTCGCCGGCCTTCAGCTGGCGTAGTAGTTCTTGCCTGTCCGGATCCTATCCGGCAGCACCTGCAATGTCATTATTAGACTTGCGCGCACGCCGCACAGCGCTTATATTTTTCAAATAATGTGTTACCAGGAGGGGTCTCTGTGTTTCCTCCTGCGGCAGCAAGTGCGGCCTCAAGTTGGGCCTTGCACTCTTGCAGCTCCTCTGACAGTTGGGTATTCTTCTCGGTAAGATCCTGCGTCTCAAATGATCCTTAAATCAGTTAATATAACTACTTTAAGTCTCGGGGGCTACTGACATATATAACTATTAAATTCTCTTACACGTATGTCTTTTACATACTGCTCCGTGGCTCTGGTAAAACCATCTTGAGCAGCACAGAGGCGTGCGTCCCCCGCGTTAAAGGCATTCAACGCCTCAGGGGAGAAGCACGCGTCACAAAATACTGTCCGGCGGCGCCTATGGTTCATGGCTCTCTCCACCTCAGACTTGGTGGCGGACAGTCTGTCGGCATCCTCCGTTAGAGGAGTGTCCGACTCGCACCTTGCGCTCGCCTCCCCCTCCAGACCAGGTGTTGGAGCCTGGCTGGTAGGGGTTGGATTGGCAACCTCCACGCCCGCAGTCTGGCGGGCGCTTTTTCTCCTACAAAAGTCATGAGCACTCAAACGCTTCCTAGGAACGTTGCTCCAAATAATGAACTGTGAGCTATACCTTTGCGGCGACGTTTCAGTCCGTGCCGCGCTCCTCATCCACCTACTGGTCCGGACTGGCCTTTGTTGGTCAGCCGCCGCGGGCTCGGCTTCCCGCCCTGAAGGCGCTTCCTGCAAAACACCATCGTATGCGAAGGTCAGAAATGAGCGAGGAAGAAATAACGGTGTCGGGACTTCGGTCAGAATCACCTGGGAAGCCAGATATAGTCCGGGGTAGTCAGCCGTAATGGCGACTAAAGCATTATCCATGCTGAGCTGGTGGAACACCCAGTCAATTAGCTCCACCTTTATGTCCGGATCCTCTTCGGAGGCCGGATCCTGGGATCTCTCTGGATCCTCAGGTTGCGGAGCTGGACTTCGCATGTCCTCCACAACCCGACGTAAATCCTACGTCGAAAAACACAATATAAGAAACCTAAACTTTGAAAGCATGGGTTGGGCACCTAAAGTGCTTGCTTACCCAACGCCGACGGTTATTCATGGAGAACCCATTCAACGGGTTCGTCCGGAGGAAGTCCTCCTTCTCTCCCTTGTACAGGCCGGACAGGATCTTTGCTAGGTCCTCGGCTGAACCCGGCCCTTTGCGGCCATGACAGGTGGCATCGTCCTCCCCGTTGAAATCCCACATGGGGTGGCCCCTGTATTGTAGTGGTTGCACCCCCCGCATAATGCATGTTGCCATGACTCCAATCATGGTCAACCCGGAATGGGCCAGTAACCTTATCCGGCCCATCAGATAATGGACGCTCTTGTCTTCCTCCAGTTGGGGGCTCCGCGGACGCCAACTAAGGCGTTTCTTCAGAGGAGCGGTACTGAACTCCGGTAGGCCGATCCGAACAAGGTCCGGCAGCGGAGCGTCTTCTATGTAAAACCATTCCGAAGGCCAGTCTTCGGACGCCTTCTTACGGGTTCCGGATGGATATCCGGTCCCGGCAATGCGCCATATTTCGGCGCCGCCCACTTGATATATGGACCCCTCGTGAGAACGGGGTACAAGGCAGAACAACCTCTTCCACAGCGCGAAATGGGGCTCGACGCCCAGGAATAGCTCGCAAATAGCTACGTAACCCGCAATATGCAAGATAGAGGCGGGCGTAAGGTGATGAAGCTGGAGTCCATAGAACTCCAGGAGCCCGTGGAGGAACGGATGTACAGGAAATCCGAGCCCCCTTATCAGATAGGGGACGAAGCATACTCGCTCCCCTTTGTTGGGACTTGGGGTAGCCTCCGCTTGCTTCCCAGCTTTGTAGGTGGCCAGCCCGGCTCAAACCGGAACCATGAAGGCCGGAGGGAGATATCCCTCCGCTTGGAGCTTCACCAGCTCGTTGTGCGGAATAGAGCATCTCCTCCAATCTCCTGGCAGAGGGCTGGGAGCGTGAGAAGGGGAGCCGCGTCGACGGTCCATGGTGGAATGGATTCTTGGTCAAAAGCGCTCCGATGAGTACTCGCGGAGGGAGGATGGTGTGATTTGGATCTAGATTCTTGCCTCTCTTATAGGCAGATTATTTGCGCAGCTAGGGGGTAAAACATAAAAGATACCCTGGCTTTTCGCATTCATGCGACGCGTGGAAAATGGCCATTATTGGGCGTGGAAGCCAAGAAGCGCAACATTGGTAAGGAAGCCGGACACTGTTCGGCAAACACACGGAATTTGGAGGAGAACCCGCCTTGCAACGCCGAAGACTATATACGCGCTGGACTTATCGTCATTGAAGCCTGGTTCGGGGGCTACTGAGGGAGTCCTGGACTAGGGGGTGTCCGGACAGTCGGACTATCATCGTCCGCCGGACTCCAAGACTATGAACATACAAGATTGAAGACTTCGTCCCATGTACGGATGGGACTTTCCTTGGCGTGGAAGGCAAGCTTGGCAATACGGATATGTAGATCTCCTACCATTGTAACCGACTCTGTGTAACCCTAGCCCTCTCCGGTGTCTATATAAACCAGATGGCTTTAGTCCATAGGACACAACATCCATTACAACAATCATACCATAGGCTAGCTTCTAAGGTTTAGCCTCCTTGATCTCGTGGTAGATCCACTCTTGTAATACACATCATCAATATTAATCAAGCAGGACGTAGGGTTTTACCTCCATCAAGAGGGCCCAAACCTGGGTAAAACATCGTGTCCCTTGTCTCCTGTTACCATCCGCCTAGACGCACAGTTCGGGACCCCCTACCCGAGATCCGCCGGTTTTGACACCGACAGGAGGCATACTAATGGCGCATGGAGTTACATACTAATGGCGCACTGCCAGGTGTGCCATTAGTATACCAGATACTAATGGCGCACCAGTGGTGCGCCATTAGTAAAAAATTCTAATGGCGTGCTACTAATGGCGCACCGGTAGTGCGCCATTAGTAGGCAAAACCGGTGAGCCATTAGTAGGCCTTTTCCTAGTAGTGTCTTCACCAGCACCATCTCCTCTCAAAACCCTAGTTCATCTCTTGTATCCAATCTTGTATCCAAACCACAAATTTGTACCTGTGGGTTGCTAGTAGTGTTGATTACTTCTTGTAGTTGATGCTAATTGGTTTACTTGGTGGAAGATCATATGTTCAGATCCTTAATGCATATTATTACTCCTCTGATTATGAACATGAATATGCTTTGTTAGTAGTTACGTTTGTTCCTGAGGACATGGGTGAAGTCTTGCTATTAGTAGTCATGTGAATTTGGTATTCGTTCAATATTTTGATGAGATGTATGTTGTCTTTTCCTCTAGTGGTGTTATGTGAACGTCGACTACATGACACTTCACAATTATTTGGGCCTATAGGAAGGCATAGGGAAGTAATAAGTAGATGATGGGTTGCTAGAGTGACAGAAGCTTAAACCCTAGTTTATGCGTTGCTTCGCTAGGGGTTGATTTGGATCCATATGTTTAATGTTGTGGTTAGGTTTACCTTAATACTTATTTTGTAGTTGGGGATGCTTGCAATAGGGGTTAATCATAAGTGGGATGCTTGTCCAAGTAAGGGCAGTACCCAAGCACCGGTCCACCCACATATCAAATTATCAAAGTACCGAATGTGAATCATATGAACGTGATGAAAACTAGCTTGACGATAATTCCTATGTGTCCTTGGGAGCTCCTTTCTCATTATAAGAAATTGTCCAGGCTTATCCTTTGCTACATAAAGGATTGGGCCACCTTGCTGCACTTTATTTACTTTATTTACTTGTTACTCGTTACAATTTATCTTATCACAAAACTATATATTACCTACAATTTCAGTGCTTGCAGAGAAAACCTTACTGAAAACCGCTTATCATTTCCTTCTGCTTCTTGTTGGGTTCGACACTCTTACTTATCAAAAGAACTACGATAGATCCCCTACACTTGTGGGTCATCAGTTGTCATGGCTTGCTGCTACGTCTCGAGCTTAAATTGGTTTTCCCCGAAGAGGAGAGGATGATGCAGCACAGTAGCGTAAGTATTTCCCTCAGTTTTTGAGAACCAAGGTATCAATCCAGTAGGAGGTCACGCGCAAGTCCCTCGTACCTGCACAACACGATAGCAACTCGCAACCAACGCTTAGGGGTTGTCAATCCCTTCACGGTTACTTATGAGAGTGAGATCTGATAGAGATAATATTTTTGGTATTTTTGATAGATAGGTGCAAAGTAAAAAGTAAAGGCAAAGTAAAAGCAAAGCAAGTAAATAAAGTGATATAGATTGATATGATGAGAATAGACCCGGGGGCCATATGTTTCACTAGTGGCTTCTCTCAAGAGCATAAGTATTCTACGGTGGGTGAACAAATTACTGTTGAGCAATTGACAGAATTGAGCATAGTTATGAGCATATCTAGGCAATGATCATGTATATAGGCATCACGTCCGTGACAAGTAGATCGAAACGATTCTGCATCTACTACTATTACTCCACTCATCGACCGCTATCCAGCATGCATCTAGAGTATTAAGTTAAAAATAGAGTAACGCTTTAAGCAAGATGACATGATGTAGAGGGATAAATTCATGCAATATGATAAAAAAAACCCATCTTGTTATCCTCGATGGCAACAATACAATACGTGCCTTGCAACTCTTTCTGTCACTGAGTAAGGACACCGCAAGATTGAACCCACAGCCATGCACTTCTCCCATTGCAAGAACTACCAATCTAGTTGGCCAAACCAAACGGATAATTTGAAGAGACTTGCAAATATAACTCAATCATACATAAAAGAATTCAGAGAAGAATCAAATATTTTCCATAGATAATACTGGATCATAAACCCACAATTCATCGGTCTCAACAAACACACTGCAAAAAGAAGATTACATCGAATAGATCTCCACGAGAGAGGCGGAGAACATTGTATTGAGATCCAAAAAGAGAGAAGAAGCCATCTAGCTACTAGCTATGGACCCGAAGGTCTGAAGTAAACTACTCACACTTCATCGGAGGGGCTATGGTGATGATGTAGAAGCCCTCCATGGTGGATGCCCCCTCCGGCGGAGCTCCGGAACAGGCCCCAAGATAGGATCTCGTGAATACAGAAGGTTGCGGCGGTGGAATTAGGTTTTTGGCTCCGTCCCTGGTCTATTGGGGATACGTAGGTATATATAGGAGGAAGGAGTACGTCAGTGGAGCTCCGAGGGGTCCACGAGGTAGGGGGCGCGCCCAGGGGGGGCGCCCTCCACCCTCGTGACCTCCTCGGAAGCTTCTTGGAGTAGGGTCCAAGTCTCCTGGATCACGTTCGGTGAGAAAATCACGCTCCCGATGGTTTCATTCCGCTTGGACTCCGTTTGATATTCCGTTTCTTCGAAATACTGAAATTGGCAAAAAAACAGCAATTCTGGGCTGGGCCTCCGGTTAATAGGTTAGTCCCAAAAATAATATAAAAGTGGAAAATAAAGCCCAATATAGTCCAAAACAGTAGATAAAGTAGCATGGAGCAATCAAAAATTATAGATACGTTGGAGACGTATCAAGCATCCCCGAGCTTAATTCCTGCTTGTCCTCGAGTAGGTAGATGATAAAAAAGAATTTTTGATGCAGAGTGATACTTTGGCATAATTTCAATGTAAATCTTATTAATTGTGATATGAATATTCAGATCCGAAAGATTCAAGATAAAAGTTCATATTGACATAAAAATAATAATACTTCAAGCATACTAATCAAAGCAATCATGTCTTCTCAAAATAACATGGCCAAAGAAAGTTCATCCCTACAAAATCATATAGTTAGGCTATGCTTCATTTTCGTCACACAAAGGTGTTCCCAACTTCTATACCCCAATGACAAGCCAAGCAATTGTTTCATACTCAAATAATCTCAAACTTTTTCAACCTTCACGCAATACATGAGCGCGAGCCATGGATATAGCACTATGGGTGGAATAGAATATGATGATGGGGATTGTGTGGAGAAGACAAAAAAGGAGAAAGTCTCACATTGACGAGGCTAATCAACGGGCTATGGAGATGCCCATCAGTTGATGTCAACATGAGGAGTAGGGATTGCCATGCAACGGATGCACTAGAGCTATGAATGCTCAACAAAAGAAACTAAGTGGGTGTGCATCTAACTTGCTTTCTCATGAAGACCTAGGGCATTTTGAGGAAGCCCATCGTAGGAATATACAAGCCAAGTTCTATAATGAAAAATTCCCATTAGTATAAAAAGACAACTTATGAGACTCACTATATGAAAAACATGGTGCTACTTTGAAGCACAATATATGAGACACACTACATGAAGAACAAGGTGCTACTTTGAAGCACAAGTGTGGTAAAAGGATAGTAACATTGTCCCTTCTCTCTTTTTCTATCATTCTTCTTTTTATATTTTTTTATTTGGACCTTTTCTCTTTTTTTATGGCCTCTTTTTTATTTGGGCTTCTTTGGCCTATTTTTTTTCGTCCGGAGTCTCATCCCGACTTCTGGGGGAATCACAGTCTCCATCATCCTTTCCTAACTTGGGACAATGCTCTAATAATGAAGATCATCACACTTTTATTTTCTTACAACTCAACAATTACAACTCGAAACTAGAACAAGATATGACTCTATATCAATGCCTCCGGCGGTGTACCGGGATGGTGCAATGAATCAAGAGTGACATGTATGAAAAATAATGCATGGTGGCTTTGCCACAAATACGATGTCAACTACAATATCATGCAATGGCAATATATCTCGGAATGGCTATGGAAATGCCATAATAGGTAGGTATGGTGGCTGTTTTGAGGAAGATATAAAGAGGTTTATGTGTGAAAGAGCGTATCATATCACGGGGTTTGGATGCACCGGCGAAGTTTGCACCAACTCTCAATGTGAGAAAGGGCAATGCACTGTACCGAAGAGGCTAGCAAAGGCGGAAAGGTGAGAGTGCGTATAATCCATGGACTGAACATTAGTCAAAAGAACTCATATACTTATTGCAAAAATTTAGAAGCCATCAAAAATCAAGTACTATGCACAATGCTCCTAGGGGGATAGATTGGTAGGAAAAGACCATCGCTCGTCCCCGACCGCCACTCATAAGGATGCATAAGCCAAGTACACTTCATGCTTCAAATTTGTTACACAACTTTACCCATACATGCATGCTACGGGACTTACAAACTTCAACACAAGTATTCCTCAATTTCACAACTACTCAACTAGCACGACTTTTATATTATTACCTCCATATCTCAAAACAATTATTAAGCATTAAATTTATCTTAGTATTCAATTCACTCAAAAGAAAGTTTCACATATCTTGAGCACTAAGTATATTAACATCAAGAAAATTACCATGCTATTAATGACTCTCAAAATAATCTAAGTGAAGCATGATAGATCAAGTTTCTTTAAAACAAATCCACCACCGTGCTCTAAAAGATCTAAGTGAAGCACTATGAGCGAAACTATCATGCTCAAAAGATATAAGTGAAGCACTATGAGCGAAACTATCAAGCTCAAAAGATATAAGTGAAGCACATAGAGTATTCTAACAAATTCCAAATCATGTATGGCTCTCTCAAAAGTTGTGTACACCAAGGATGATTGTGGTAGACTAACAAGCAAAGACACAAATAATACAAGACGCTCCAAGCAAAACACATATCATGTTGGTGAATAAAAATATAGCTCCAAGTAAATTACCGATGGAAGTGGACGAAAGAGGGGATGCCTTCCGGGGCATCCCCAAGCTTTGACTTTTTGGTGTCCTTGGATTATCTTGGGCGTTCCATGGGCATCCCCAAGCTTAGGCTCTTGCCACTCCTTGGTCCATAATCCATCAAAAGAATTCACCCAAAACTTGAAAACTTCACAACACAAAACTCAACAAAAATCTCGTGAGCTCCGTTAGAGAAAGAAAACAAAAGACTACTTCAAGGTACTGTAATGAAATCATTCTTTATTTATATTGGTGTTAAACCTACTGTATTCCAACTTATCTATGGTTTATAAACTAATTTACTAGCCATAGATTCATCAAAATAAGCAAACAACACACGAAAAACAGAATCTGTCAAAAACAGAACAGTCTGTAGTAATCTGTAACTAACGCAAACTTCTGTAACTCTAAAACTTCTACCAAAATAGGAAGTCCTGGAAAATTTGTTTATTGATCATCAGCAAAAACAATCAACGCAAAATCACTCTCCAGTAAAGAATGGCAGCTAATCTCACGAGCGCTAAAGTTTCTGTTTTTCAGCAGAATCAAATCAACTATCATCGTAGGTTATCCTATAGGTCCTACTTGGCACAAACACTAATTAAAACATCAAACCACATGCAAACAGAAGGTAGATGGATTATTTATTGCTAAGCAGAAGAAAAAACAAAAAACAAAAAATAAAATTGGGTTGCCTCCCAACAAGCGCTATCGTTTAACGCCCCTAGCTAGGCTTTGATATTTTCAATGATGCTCACAAGAAAGACAAGAATTGAAGCACAAAGAGAGCATCATAAAACATGTGACAAACACACTTAAGTCTAGCATACTTCCTATGCATAGGCATCCAGTAAGCAAACAAATTATCAAGGCAAGCAAAAACTAGCATATGCAAGGAAGAACAAAGAGATGATAGCAATCTCAACATGAAGAGAGGTAATTTAGTAACATGAAAACTTCTACAACCATATTTTCCTCTCTCATAATAATTACATGTAGGATCATAAGAAAATTCAACAATATAGCTATCACAAAATATATTCTTAACACGATCCACATGTATGCAAAGTTGACACTCTTCCAAAATAGTGGGATTAACATTAACTAAAGTCATGACCTCTCCAAACCCACTTTTATCAAAAACTTGATAAGATTGAACATTATCCAAATATGTGGGATCTAATGTTGACACTCTTCCAAACTCACCTTCAATATTATTGCAAACAGTATTATCAATCTCATATTCATCATGGGGATTAAATAAATTTTCAAGATCATAAGAAGAATCACCCCAATCATGATCATTGCAACAAGCAGAGGACATAGCAAAACTAGCATCCCCAAGCTTCGGGTTTTGCATCTTATTAGCACAATTGACAACAAAAGATTTTATAACAAAATCATTCCAATCATGCTTTTTATTCAAAGATCTATCGTGAGTCACTTCACGGATTTCAGGCAAAACCTTATAAAGATAATCTAGTGCATCCAAATTACTAGGAATTGGTTCATCATAATTGGATCCCTTAAAAAGATTGGCAAGCGGATCAAGATCCATGGACTTTTAGCGAGCGAAGATGCAAGCAAAAATAAGGTACAAGCAAACATAAGATCGAACGGAAGAAGGGCGAATAAAACGGCAAGGGTGAAGTGGGGGAGAGGAAAACGAGAGGCAAATGGCAAATAATGTAATGCGAGAGATAGGGATTGTGATGGGTACTTGGTATGTTGACTTTTGCGTAAGCCTCCCGGCAATGGCGCCAGAAATTCTTCTTGCTATGTCTCGAGCTTGCGTTGGTTTTCCCCGAAGAGGAGAGGATGATGCAGCATAGTAGCGTAAGTATTTCCCTACGTTTTTGAGAACCAAGGTATCAATCCAGTAGGAGGTCACGCGCAAGTCCCTCGTACCTGCACAACATGATAGCAACTCGCAACCAACGCTTAGGGTTTGTCAATCCCTTCACGGTTACTTACGAGAGTGAGATCTGATAGAGATAATATTTTTGGTATTTTTGATAGATAGATTCAAAGTAAAAAGTAAAGGCAAAGTAAAAGCAAAGCAAGTAAATAAAGTGATATAGATTGATATGATGAGAATAGACCCGGGGGCCATAGGTTTCACTAGTGGCTTCTCTCAAGAGCATAAGTATTCTACGGTGGGTGAACAAATTACTGTTGAGCAATTGACAGAATTGAGCATAGTTATGAGCATATCTAGGCAATGATCATGTATATAGGCATCACGTCCGTGACAAGTAGATCGAAATGATTCTGCATCTACTACTATTACTCCACTCATCGACCGCTATCCAGCATGCATCTAGAGTATTAAGTTAAAAACAACGTAACGCTTTAAGCAAGATGACATGATGTAGAGGGATAAATTCATGCAATATGATAAAAAAAACCATCTTGTTATCCTCGATGGCAACAATACAATACGTGCCTTGCAACTCTTTCTGTCACTGAGTAAGGACACCGCAAGATTGAACCCAAAGCCATGCACTTCTCCCGTTGCAAGAACTACCAATCTAGTTGGCCAAACCAAACGGATAATTCGAAGAGACTTGCAAAGAGAACTCAATCATACATAAAAGAAATCAGAGAAGAATCAAATATTTTCCATAGATAATACTAGATCATAAACCCACAATTCATCGGTCTCAACAAACACACCGCAAAAAGAAGATTACATCAAATAGATCTCCACGAGAGAGGGGGAGAACATTGTATTGAGATCCAAAAAGAGAGAAGAAGCCATCTAGCTACTAGCTATGGACCCGAAGGTCTGAAGTAAACTACTCACACTTCATTGGAGGGGCTATGGTGATGATGTAGTAGCCCTCCATGGTGGATGCCCCCTCCGGCGGAGCTCCGGAATAGGCCCCAAGATGGGATCTCGTGGATACAGAAGGTTGCGGCGATGGAATTAGGTTTTTGGCTCCGTCCCTGGTCTATTGGGGATACGTAGGTATATATATAGGAGGAAGGAGTACGTCGATGGAGCTCCTAGGGGCCCACGAGGTAGGGGGCGCGCCCAGGGGGGGCACCCTCCACCCTCGTGACCTCCTCGGAAGCTTCTTGGAGTAGGGTCCAAGTCCCCTGGATCACATTCGGTGAGAAAATCACGTTCCCGAAGGTTTCATTCCGTTTGGACTCCGTTTGATATTCCGTTTCTTCGAAATACTGAAATAGGCAAAAAAACATCAATTCTGGGCTAGGCCTCCGGTTAATAGGTTAGTCCCAAAAAAATATAAAAATGGAAAATAAAGCCCAATATAGTCCAAAACAGTAGATAAAGTAGCATGGAGCAATCAAAAATTATAGATACGTTGGAGACGTATCACTTGTGTCATCCAAACCTCACGAGGTGAGGGCTCGCATGGAAATCTCCACTTCTTGGGAGCCAGCCTAGGGAGGTCGCTCCTTCTGGAGGTCTTGGCGTCGTTCGCCTTGCAAGGTTTGGCCCCTCGCAAGGGTCTTGAGTAGTTGGTGCTGAAGATCGGCCATACCAGGCCGTCGATGGAGCCACGCCGTGGGCCGCAAGTAGGCAACTCTGGGTACCCCGGTTCCCACAACGCCAACATAGCATAAGCACGTAATATGCGTATGGATTCGAGTCTAGCAACGGGGGCATATGTCTCACCATAGTCCATACCTTTGACTTGAGTGTAGCCTTGGGCGACGAGACGGACATTGTTGCGTAAAACTTTTCCATTTTCATCTTGCTTATTCCGAAACACCCATTTGGTTCCAATGACATTTTGGTTGTCGTCCGGCTTTTCTACCAATGTCCACACTTGATTCCTCTCGAAATTGTGTAGCTCTTCATGCATGGCGTTCACCCATTCTGGATCATCAAGAGCTTCTTAAACCTTCATAGGTTCCATACTAGAAATGAAAGAATCGTGTTCACAGAAGTTAGTCAAATGAGTTTTAGAGCGAATAATTCTCTCGATTTGAATATCATCGAAGATTTGTTCGATGGGATGATCTCTTGAGACCCTTCTCGAACTCGTGAGATATTTTGTTTGGGTCGGGGTGGAACATCTTCTTCATTGTCTTGTTCTTCCTCTTGTCCTTCTTAATTGTTGTTGGCATTGTTGTTCTCTTGTGGAGGTGGAGAGGGAGGTCGATGAGGTTCATCTTGTTGTACATCCTAGTTTCCTTCATCTTGATGTGTTCCACTTGTGGATGCCCCCAAGTCAACTTGTGGTTCACCTTGGTGTGAGGTTGCATCTTCCGGTCAAACGAACAAGGTACTCTACTTCACCTCCGTTGGGCGAATCTTGCCAATAGACAAGTCTTGAATTGCTTCCAAGGGATCTTTATCTCCTACATTAATTGGCAATTGCTCTACTTGCGAGCCGTTAGATTCATCAAACTTCACATCTACCGTCTCTTCAACCTTTTGGGTGAAATTTTTGAAGACACGATAAGTGTGGGAGTTTGAGCCATAACCAAGTAGGAAACCTTCATGAGATTTAGGGGAAAATTTTGAATGACGACGCTTATCAAGAATTTAACACTTTGAGCCAAATACTCAAAACTATCCTACTTGGGGTTTGTTACCAGTGAGAAGCTTGTATGCCGTCTTGCCGACAAGCTTATGAAGATATAGTCGATTAGTTGCATGACAAGCTGTCTCAACGGCTTCTGCCCAAAAGTGTTTTGGCGTCTTGTATTCATCAAGCATTGTTCTTGCCACCTCGATGAGCATCCAGTTCTTCCTCTCAACAACTCCATTTTGTTGAGGTGTGTATGCAGCCGAGAACTCATGTGAAATCCCTTCTTCATCAAGAAAAGTATCCACATTGGCGTTCTTGAACTCCGTTCTGTTGTCGCTTTGAACCTTCTTGATCTTCACTTCAAATTGATTTTGGGCCTTCCTAGCAAAGTTCTTGAAGATCTTTTGGACCTGCGATTTATCATCAAGAAAGAACACCCACGTAAATCTTGAAAAATCATCAACAATGACCAATCCGAACGAGTTACCACTGATCAAATTTAGGATCACTAGGTTTCATTTTATGAAAAACTGTGGACTTATGAAGAATCTCATCTAGATTTTTCAAAGAATAGTTCCGAAAGCATTCCTCAAGATATCTCCATATAGTGTATGCACATTCAGATGTAGGCAAGCATACAAGCAAATTTCTAGGCAATCCTCTAATGATAAGATTAATGGCTCTAAGATTACGGATCATGTTAAGAGACTCATCGGGGGTAGGATGCAAGAGATCAATAGGAGGCGCACAAGGGCAAGTAATATACTTGTTGAGGTGATATTCATTGAAAATCTCAAGCATCTCATTTTTCCAAGCACTATAGAACTCTCCTTCAAGCATAGGCACTCTACATCTAATACTCCCAATCGTGGACTCGTCAATCTTCCTCCAATGGTGATTAAACCAAAGAAATGGAGACCAAAGCTCTGATACCAATTGAAAGGATCGAGAAGAGGTTTCTAGAGGGTGGTGATTAGACCCTCAACAAGGAAAGGTAGCAGTTTTTAAGTTCTTTAAGTTGAGGTGGAGTTTTAGCACAAGTTTAAGCATTCACAATACATTTCAAGCAAGCATGGTGTCGGTGTCAAAACCGGCGGATCTCGGGTAGGGGGTCCCGAACTGTAACTCTAGGCGGATGGTAACAGGAGACAAGGGACACGATGTTTTACCCAGGTTCGGGCCCTCTTGATGGAGGTAAAACCCTACGTCCTGCTTGATTAATATTGATGATGTGTATTACAAGAGTGGATCTACCACGAGATCAAGGAGGCTAAACCCTAGAAGCTAGCCTATGGTATGATTGTTGTAATGGATGTTGTGTCCTACGGACTAAAGCCCTCCGGTTTATATAGACACGGAGAGGGCTAGGGTTACACAGAGTCGGTTACAATGGTAGGAAATCTACATATCCATATTGCCAAGCTTGCCTTCCACGCCAAGGAAAGCCCCATCCGGACACGGGGTGAAGTCTTCCATCTTGTATCTTCATAGTCTTGAAGTCCGATGGACGATGATAGTCCGGCTATTCGGACACCCCCTAGTCCAGGACTCCCTCAGTAGCCCCTGAACCTGGCTTCAATGACGATGAGTCCGGCGCGCATAATGTTCGGTGTTGCAAGGCGGGTTCCTCCTCCGAATAATCCATGGAATATTGTGAACACCTGGATAGTGTCCGGCTCTGCAAAATAAATTCCACATTCCACCGTAGAGAGAATAATATGTGCACAAGTTCTATCTGCTGACGTATTTTGCGGCACGACGTCACACCACTACCAAGCTTTTACTTGAATCGTTTTTTATTATACCACCTCAGCGCGTTTAGCGAAGCGGTTTCCTTGGCACGTCTTGTCGAAGCAGAGATCGTGTTCCCCTTATTCCGGGATTCTCATCAATCCGGACGTGGGTAACCCAACCGCGCCCGTCGCCACACCTCCTCTATCGAAGGCGAGTCCCGAACGGTCATGGAGACGGCTCTTGGTATTCTCCCTCTTTATAATAGGACCAAGGCTCATTTCTTTTCTTCAATCTTCCATCGAATCCTCTCCTTGCTCCAAGTTCTAACACCCAGAGCCCCAGATTCGAGCGCTTCGGACCTTCAACAATGTCCGGCTCCGACCTTCAGGGCCGGTGGATGCCCTCCTCCGTCACGGAGGAGGACGTGCTAAAGCTGCAAGAAGCCAAGTACCTGTCCTACGAGATTTCGCACAGGTTGCCCGCCGAAGGGCAGGCCATCCCCACCCCCGAGCCCGGCGAGTATGTCGTCTTCGTATCCCACCTCCGTCGGGGTTTAGGCTTCCTGACGGATCCTTTTGTGAGAGGGCTCATGTTTTACTATGGGTTGGAATTCCACGACTTGGCTTCGGAGTCCATCCTCCATATTTCCGGTTTTATTGTCATCTGCGAAGCCTTCCTCTGCGTCACCCCCCACTTCGGCCTGTGGCTGAAGACCTTCAATGTGGAGCCGAAGATGATCGGGGGGCATCAAGTAGAGTGCGGTGGGGCGGCCTTAAGTAGGAGGGCCGATGCCCCGTGGCCCGAGGGCTCCTTCCAAGAGGAGCTCGGCTTGTGACAGCGGGAGTGGTTCTATATCACCGCTCCGAAGGGCAGCACGCAGAAGCCGCCGCCCTTATTCCGCTCGGGACCTGCACGACGGTTGATGTCGTGGGTCAACCAAGGGCTCAACTGGGGGCCGCCAAAGGACGCGCCCCTTCTGCAGGGCCGGATTCGAGACCTCCAAGCGAGGGAGATCGATCTGGTTGTGGTAATGCAGGTCATGCTGATTAGGCGTCTCCTGCCCTGCAAACGCCGCCCTCTCCGGCTGTGGGAGTTTAATCCGGAGGGACCACGGATTCTTCAACACTTCATGGGTATGACACCCGTGGAGATGTACAAATTATTCTTCGGACCACAAGTGACGTGTCCGGAATTGACCTAGGACACCGGCCTAAGCTGCAATCGCCCGGATACACAAGTAAGTAGTTCCGAATCCGGATATACCGTCTGCTTGCCTTTCTATGATTCGCCTTTTAACCCGCTGCCCCTTAACAGGAGTGGATAGCGCAAGCAAAGCTGATACGGTGTCCGGCCCCCCTCCCAGAGACCGCGCCGGATCCCATGCTGGTCAGGATGTTGGAGGTTGCGCCTTCAGAAGAAGGCAAAGGGGAAAATAGGGGAGCTACCGCCTCACCCAAGGAGGCTCTTGAAGAAGGGGGGAGCGAGAATCCCTCCCTCTTGGGGGGGAAGAGGAACACCTCCGAAGATCCGGAGGGCAAAGCCCCTAAGCGGGGGAAGAAATCTTCACCAGAGGGTCCTGCGTCCGGGGGAGATGAAGGATCTGCTTGAGAGGGCATCCATCTCAGAAGATCACCATGCATTGATGAATATGGTGATTGGAAGGATTTCGTCCGCCGAAAGCGGATTGCATAATGCCGTCAGGAGTTTGCTGGCGGGGTTTTAGGTACGTACAAATGACACACCTTTTGACAGTTTTGCGCATTGGAAGAGCGCCCTGTATAGATAGTAGCCCCTGAGACTCGGTAGGTTGTTCAAAGCGACAGCATGCCGAGGATCAAAAACGCAGGTTTCAATCTTCGCTGTTCCTATGCAGGTGGCGGATCGTCTGGGGGCCAGCCGGACTGATGGAGTTGCCGAACTAAAGCGGCAACTCGACGTTGCGGATGCGGACATCGCGCTAGTCAACAGGCGACTTGACGAGTTGCAAGGTAAAAAAAAATTTCCCGCAGTCACCTAGTAAGGGAGCCGAAGCCCATATCTTATAATATTTGTGCTTGACGTAGATGGTGCTGCTGCTGTGGAGAGCCTTCGGGCTGAACTTGCTCAAGCCAAGGAGCAAGCCAGAAGGAGTGATGCTGCAGCCTTGAGGGCGGCCGAGGAGTTAGAAGCCGAAAGGGCTGCACACTGCCGAAGCAGGGAAGAGATGGCCGAAATGGCCGTGAAGTTGAAAGATGCTACCGACCGCACTGAGGCTCTTGAAAAGGAGCGCCTATCGGAGCGAGAAGACCTGGGGAAGGCCACCGCCGAAGCCAAGGACGCCCGATCTGCAATGCGGGCTATAAAGGAGGAGCTGCGCCAAGCCGGAGACATTGTGGCTGGCAAGCCCTTTCTGCTGCGCCAAAGGTTTACGGATCCTAAGTATGCTCAACTAGGCCAGATGTGGGGTCTGGAGGATCCTTATATGGACTTAGCGGCAAGTGCGGCGGATGCCGTTGCGCACTTCCGGAGCCAGAAGGATCACAAGACGGAAGAGCTATTTTGGTCTCAATTCCATAATCCGGATCGTTCACTTCCGCTGACCGATCGGTTGGCCGAATGGGCTGAGCTGAATAGGTTGTCCGGGCTTGCCATGACGGATATCGTGACGCATGTCTGGCCGGATAGGCCCAAGCCGAAGAGCTATTTTGGCTTGTTGCAGCAATTTCTTGGGGCGGTGCCGCATATCAAGGCGATGAAGCGGTCAGCCTGCATAGAGGGTGCACGGATGGCACTTGCCCATGTGAAGACAAATTGGACAGAGATGGATGCCGCCGCTGTTGTGACCCGGGGTTCGGATGAGAACCGGTTACCCGCCGAGCACTATTTTGGGGAAGTTCTGCGTGGTGCTCGCATAATAGAGTCGGAGTGCTAAAAAAATGTCACGTTCAAATGAACGTTTTATCTTGTAAAACAATGTTTATGATATAGGCGCTTTTTGTACTTGTTCTTTCAAGTATTGAAATATCTCCTATGCGGCCGTTTATGTATACGTATGTATAACCTGAAAGATGGCAGTGGCCGGCTTCAGCCCCCACACACAAGGTGCGGGGGTGTTCACAAAAATAGCGCATTTTCACACTTAATCCGACATCTCAGTCCTATTTAAGGAGGTGGTAGCGTAGCAAACGAGGCAACCGGACTATAACGCTTTATCACTTTCACTTAGCCATTGGAGTTCGAGGGTGGGACTACGATATAGCCCCTGGGGGCACCGCGCTCTCCGAGTTCGGGGCGCGTATGTGCCTGGCCGGGAAACGGTCCTTCGTCGAAGCGGAGGAATTCTAAACATTCCGGTGGTCGATCGAGTGGTTGACTAGTCTCTCGCTGTATCATGACAGTCAGTTTTCGGCTTTCTCTACTGAGGTGCTCGCCCAACCGAACTGGGTCACAATCGCAGTAGTTCTCCTGGTGCCGCGTTAGCCGATGATACTGAACGTAAGGCAGCAAAACACAGGAGCCGGGCAAACCCAACATTTGACCAAAGACATGATTTGGAGCTGATGCATATAAGGCCTAACTCGAGATGCCGAACACTCCCTAAGGTGTTCGGTCTTTTATAATAACGGGCGAATTAATGCCCTAAGCCCCTTGTGTCCAGGTACGGGCAAGGTCCTCTGACGCGGCCGATGCCAAAACGTCAGTATCCTCTCTGGTTATCATGAAAAGCCAGGGGATTATAGCAACAAGAGACAGTAAAAAAGGTTTACGCAGGGTCTTAATCTGAAAAGAATCCTAGCAACGGGTCCCTACTGCACGTCTGCGCCTGTGTCTCCGTTGTGCCGTTATCCTGGACGGGCATGCACGGTGTTCATCTTTAAAAAGAGAGGAACTTAGTTTGAAAAGAAATCGTGCAAAAAGTGCATTAAAATATGAATAAATTAATAAAGCTGAGCCTATATTAGCCCATTGTTGCTTATATGCGCAGCCCCTTGTGAAGGGGTGTGCGGCTGGGGAGCCCCTTGCTTATTTGTGCCGGACTCGTCTAGCCGTGTCCGGGGTCTTTCGGTGACCCTCTTAATGAAATGATGCCACATGGACCGGGCATTTTAAGTGTAAGAGACGCGTAATGTGGTATGGCGTTAAAGCGAACAAAAGCTTCACGTCCCAACAGTGCTTGATAGCTACTTTTGAATGGGGCGACGTGGAAGATTAGCTTTTCGCATCGGAAGTTGTTCGGTGACCCGAACACAACTTCTAGTAATAAGGAGCCTGTGCACTTGGCGTAAGAGCCTGGCGTCACTCCTTTAAAGGAAGTGCGGCTATGTCGAATTTTAGTAAGGTCTATCCCCAACTTGCGGATTGTGTTTGGATATAGCAGGTTTAAATCGCTGCCGCCGTCCATCAGGACTTGTGTAAATTGTAGTCCGTCGATTATAGGATCCAATATCAGAGCAGTCCATCCTGCATTTCGAACACCTCTGGAATAATACAGGTGGTCAAAAGTGATTGGTTTTGACGTCCAATCTCGATGTTCCGCTGGGGTGGACCGTGCGAGACCCATCTTAGCGGGTGCCGCATTGTTTTTCCGTATTATCACATGAAGTGAGTTTACTGCTTTGACTTCTTGTGGAAAGTCTTTTGTTTTCCGGTGCCCTGC
This sequence comes from Triticum timopheevii, assembly GCA_963921465.1. Classification (NCBI taxonomy): domain Eukaryota; kingdom Viridiplantae; phylum Streptophyta; class Magnoliopsida; order Poales; family Poaceae; genus Triticum; species Triticum timopheevii. The sequence goes on along the minus strand of OY997272.1, from coordinate 379,052,702 downwards.
TGGTGGGGTTCGTCATCGTCCTCGCTTGGTGTGTCAAGCCCCTTGTGTTCGGCATTGAGTCGGCCGGACTAGTTGAAAACCCAACAATCTCGGTGGGTGTGGTTTGCAGGCCTTCCGGAGGTACTGTGGATTTGACATATCCGATCCAAAATCTTGTTTAAGTTGGATAGCTCATCACTGTTGTCCTTAAGAGGCAGTGTTTTGTTGCTTGGCCGCGAGCTTTTGTATCCGGCTTTGACCGCCGTATTCTTTTGGCTTTTTTCTTTATTCCGGCGCTGATCCTTTCTGCGCCGTGATTTGCCATTTCCATCTCTGATCTCGGATGTACTCGGGTCGCTGGTGCTGCATCTTGCTAGCCAGCTGTCCTCCCCCGCGCAAAAGTGGGTCATGAGGCTTGTTAGCGCAGCCATTGTCCTCGGCTTCTCTTGGCCGAGGTGTCTGGAGAGCCATTCGTCACGGACGTTGTGTTTAAAAGCTGCTAAGGCTTCCGCGTCCGGACAGTCGACTATTTGGTTCTTTTCGGTAAGGAACCTGTTCCAGAATTTGCGCGCTAACTCTCCGGGCTGTTGAGTTATATGACTTAGATCGTCTGTATCCGAAGGGCGGACATAAGTCCCTTGAAAATTTGCTGTAAACCCGTCCTCGAGCTCTTCCCAACTTCCAACAGTGTTTTCTGGGAGGCTTTTGAGCGAATGCCGAGCTGGCCCATTGAGCTTGAGGGGTAGATATTTTATGGCGTGGAGATCATCTCCTCTGGCCATGTGTATGTGTAGCATGTAATCCTCTATCCAGACTCCAGGGTATGTTGTTCCATCGTATGCCTCTATGTTTATGGGTTTGAACCCTGCCGGAAATTCATGATCCAGCACCTCATCGGTGAAACATAGTGGGTGTGCGGCGCCCCTGTATTTAGGTGTGCCGCTGTCTTCGAACACTTGGCGTGTTGTGATGCTTCCTGGGGCCCTCTTTTTTGGCCCGTAAATGGACCTAGCTGGGCCATCTGTCTTTCCAGGATCATGAGTCGGCTTGAGTGCGGTGCCGCTTGTCGCTTTTGGCATGTCATCTGGTCGTCTATCCGGCTAGGCGACTTCTTTAATTTTTGACTGTGGTGGCTCTATGGCTTCTTCGTCAAATTCTGGCAGCAGCTTGCGCTTCGGGTAGCTCTTTGATTGATGGCCATTGCCATATTTGTCTGCGGTCTTGAGTACTTTGCTCCACCTCATTCTGAGTATGTCTTCCGCTGTTTTGAGCTTCCGTTTTTCCTTCTTCAAGCTTCTTGCGGTGGCGACGAGTCTTTCGTGAAGGTTCTTATGCTCTGGTGGTGTGTCCGACGTGAGGTCGTCCAGACTGTTAGTTTCGCCGGGAAAGGATTGATTATCCGATTCGTCCTATTCGGACGGTTGCTTGGTTACATGTTCGTCGTCCACTGGTTTGCCCTGCTCTATTGCTGGGTTATTAGGAATGCTGTTTTTGCCGAGGCGGGGCTTAGGGCGGCGCCTGCGTTGCCGTTTTGGTTGTTTATCGGTAGGATTATCTTTTGCCGCGCCCCGTTGTTCCTCGTCATCGCTTCCTTTTGGGGTATCCACCATGTATACGTCTTGTGCTGAGGTGGTCTTCCAGTGCCCTGTAGGTGCTGGTTCTTGATCGTCTCCGGCATCGTCATCCATACCGCCGATGTCCTCAGAGTCGTAGTCTGGCATGTCGTTAAATCGTCGACAGTGGCTACAAAGTGGGTGATGGGTGGGGCTTGAATTTCTTCGTCGTCCGCATCCCAACCATCCTGGCCGCAGTCCGGCCAGGGCTCTCCGGATAGCGAGAGATGCTTTAGCGAATTTAGGATGTCGCCAAAGGGTGAGTGTTGGAAGATGTCCGCGGCGGTGAACTCCACGATCGGCGGCCAATCAGATTCGATTGGCGGGGGCGCGGGAGGTTCGGAGTCCGGCTGGGAGTCCGGCACCTCGGAGTCATGAGCTTTGAAGGGACAAGGTTAGTGTTCGGCTCCATCGCCGCGGAAGTTGCAGCCCCCGAGGAGGCGTCCAGCCACCGGTCCTCGATCTGCGCGATCGGCTCCGGACTAAGGGCTGGAGCGGATTCGTGTGCGGCCACTAAGCCACTGTCCGGCGGCAGAGCTAAATCATGCCCATCATGACAGCGCGGCACGCTCGGCTGTGGCTCGAGTCCGTCGAAGGTCAAGTCTCCGCGGATGTCGGCCGTGAAGTTTAGGCTTCCAAACCTGACCTTATGGCCAAGGGCGTAGCTTTCGATCTGCTCCAGTGCGAAGCCGCCGAATATGAAGATCTGTCCGGGGAGAAAAGTCTCACCCTGGACGGCGTTGTTGTTGATTGGAGCAGCCATCAAGCCTATCGGTGACGACACAGAAAAACTCTCAATCAAAGCACCAATGTCGGTGTCAAAACCGGCGGATCTCGGGTAGGGGGTCCCGAACTGTGCGTCTAGGCGGATGGTAACAGGAGACAAGGGACACGATGTTTTACCCAGGTTCGGGACCTCTTGATGGAGGTAAAACCCTACGTCCTGCTTGATCAATATTGATGATGTGTATTACAAGAGTGGATCTACCACGAGATCAAGGAGGCTAAACCCTAGAAGCTAGCCTATGGTATGATTGTTGTAATGGATGTTGTGTCCTACGGACTAAAGCCCTCCGGTTTATATAGACACCGGAGAGGGCTAGGGTTACACAGAGTCGGTTACAATGGTAGGAAATCTACATATCCGTATTGCCAAGCTTGCCTTCCATGCCAAGGAAAGTCCCATCCGAACACGGGGCGAAGTCTTCCATCTTGTATCTTCATAGTCTTGGAGTCCGGCGGACGATGATAGTCCAGCTGTCCGGACACCCCCTAGTCCAAGACTCCCTCACATGGCAAGAGTATAAGCAGCGAAAAGAGTAAAGCATGCAATTTGCAAGAAAGTAAAGGGATGGGATTGGAGTGTGCAAACACAATGAAGACATAGAGATTTTTGGTATGGTTCCAATAGGTGGTGCTATCGTACGTCCACATTGGTGGAGACTTCAACCCACGAAAGGTAATAGTTGCGTGAGTCCACGGACAGCTCCACCCACGAAGGGTCCACGAACAAGAAACCTTGTCTATCCCACCATGGCCATCGCCCACGAAAGACTTGCCTCACTTGGGTAGATCTTCATGAAGTAGGCGATCTCGTTGCCCTTACAAACTCCTTGGTTCAACTCCACAATCTTGACGGAGGCTCCCAAGTGACATCTAACCAATCTAGGAGACACCACTCTCCAAAAGGTAATGGATGGTGTGTTGATGATGAACTCCTTGCTCTTGTGCTTCAAATGATAGTCTCCCCAACACTCAACTCTCTGTCACAGATGTAGCTATGCTGGAAAAATGATTTGAGTGGAATGCAACTTAGGGAAAGCTAGAGATTAAGATTCTTGTGGTTGGATAGGAATGTCTTCGTCTCAACACATGAGTAGGTGGTTCTCTCTCAGAAAATGAGTAGTGGAAGCGTAGGCACACTCTGATGGCTCTCTCTTGAATAGAGAAGGGGTGGAGGGGTATATATAGCCTCCACATAAAATCTAACCGTTACACACATTTGACCGAACTCAGTAAGACCGAATAGGTGAACTCGGTGAGACCGATTTAGTTGAAAATGTGAACGTTAGGATTCTTAGTGGGATTGACATAATCAACTCGGTGGGACCGATGAGCTAGGGTTAGGGCGAAACCTCATCTCGGTGTGACCGATTGCATGAACTCGGTGAGACCAACTCCAGCAATAAGCAAAGAGAGAGTTGGTCGCACAAACTCGGTGGGACCGATTGCTCATTTCGGTGAGACCGAAATGTTATGAAGGGAAACAAAGAGTTTGCAATCCCATCTCGGTGAGACTGAAATCCCTATCGGTAGGACCAAACTGATTAGGGTGTCTGGCAGTGGCTATGTCAAAGGAACTCGGTGGCGCCGGATAGATTAAATCGGTGGCGCCGAGTTTGACTTTATGTTTAGGACATATTTGGAATTTAGAAAGTGGTTGAGGGCTTTGGAGCATATCACTAAGCATTTTGAGCAAGTCGACCATTAAGCAACACCTCATCCCCTTTTAATAGTATTGGCTTTTCCTATGGACTCAATGTGATCTTGGATCACTAAAATAGAAATGAAGAGTCTTGAGCTTTTGCCAATCTTTGTCCTTAGCATTTTGAAGGGGTTCCACATCGTCTTGTCCAAGCCACGCCATTGTTTAACTTTCTGAAGTATACTAGATAAAGATATTAGTCCAACAAAAGATATGTTGACATTAATTACCAAAATCACCCAGGGAGCACTTGTGCTTTCACTCCTGCATATATATCAACAAATCAGAGCCACGTCTGCTCACACAGGCTGCCCAATTGTCATGGAATTTTCATGTCAGATGTCCTCGTGGAAGGACTTAGTTGTGGAGCCATCGCAACTAGGAAGCTTGAAGGGGTTAATCGGGACAAGGGACACGAGAGGTTTTTATACTAGTTCGGCCCCTTACGGTGAAGGTAAGGCCTACGTCTAGTTGGGTTAGTATTGATGTTTTGATGACCAGGGAGGGAGATACGCTATGCCCGGCTCTCAATGAGTTGTTTCTTGCCCTAAGCCGTCCGCAGGTCGTCCCCTTATATACACGGGTTGACGCCCTCTGACTTACAAAGTCCCGGCCGGCTTATAAACAGTGTCCGGCTCGGTGACTAGTTAAATATACCTTATGATACAAGTCAAGCCATTATGGCGGTTTACTGCAACGGGCCTTAAGTCGCCTGTCGGCCTTAAGCCCTTAATTGAACCGCCATCTTCATGCTTGGTCTTGGGCTTCTTTCTGGCGAGTCTTCTTTGCGTAACCCGGCCCCTCCTGGGCGGCTTGCACAAATAGTTATATCCCCAACATTAGGCCCCAGATTGATTTGAACATGTTCATGTCAATCTTAAAATACCTTAAAAAATAAATCTTCAGTCTTCTGACTGTGCAAAAGGTTTTCTTTAACCCGCCATGACGTCATATTTTGGATCCGTGTTAACCCGCCGTGACGTCATCCTTTCTTAAATTCTTTTTTTTATCCCACCGTATCCTCCAATGGATTTCTACCTTTATTGACTATTCCGAAAACTGAGGCGTCGGGGCCGCTGGATAATAACTTTATCTCCTCGTTTCCCCTGCCATCTCGGTTATCCTTTCCTTATAAATAGGCGCGACCTAGGTGTTCCCATTCTCCTCCTTCCAGTCATCTTCTTCCTCTCGCTGCTTCTCTGTCGCTCGAGCTCTGCTGCCGCCGCCGTCGCAGAGCTCGTCTTCACCAACTCTGGCCGCTGCATCAACCTGGTCTAATCAGAGAAACACGACGACCCTCCGCTGAAACCCTGCATCCGTAAGTCTCCTCTTTCCCGCTTCTTAGATCCACATTAGGACCTTCGAGTTCTTCGCATTCTTCGTTGTTTAGTAGTTCCCTTTCATAGATTCCATCACCCCCGCTTTTCTTGATCTTGGACATGGTAAAAACTGATGCGGTAGATTTTCCGCACCTACTTTAAACGCAGATAGATCCCTTTCTATTATACATAGGCCCCATTCAAGCTCTTGAGCTTCATCTCCGTCAATCTTAGGTCTAGAAAATTTTCTTATCAGAAACGCTTTTTGATCTCAAATAAGAGTAGAAGATTATGACACCTGTTTGTATCAACCGGAAAACTACTTCTGTCAAATACCCTTAAACACAACTGTCCATGTAGTTGGCTTAAATAAGTGACACTGATCTGTAAGCCTTGCTTGCTTCTCATGACCTTAAGAAATTTGAACTACTTTTGGTACATGTAGCGGCTTAAATACTGTTGCAAAGTTATCCTTATATCATTAGGCCCCTTATTAAGCCGCCTCCTTGAGTAATTAAGATATTTTCTCCCGGGTTAAAATTGAACCGGAACCTCTTATTTTGTCGTAGGCCAACTGTTGTCATGGCACCTAAGGCAACCAAGGCCCCTGTGACCGGCAATTGGGTCCCATCCATAGTTACTAAGAGTAAACTGTCTGAATTCATGAAGTCTGGCCATCTGCCAAAAAAGGAGGTTATGTCTTATCGTGCCCCTGACCCGTTTGAAGAGAGGCCTCAACCCAAAGAAGGGGAGGTAATAATTTTCACGGATCACATGAACCGGGGATTTGCCCCTCCCGGCTCAAAATTCTTCAGGGAGGTTTTGAATTTCTTTGATCTTAGACCTCAAGACATTGGACCCAATTATGTGTCAAATATTTGCAATTTCCAAGTCTTCTGCGAGGTGTACCTGGGAGAGGAGCCAAGTCTGCTTTTGTTCAGAGAGCTTTTCTACTTGAACCGGCAGAATGAACGTGCCAATGGGCCTAGTCTTGAGCTTGGCCACATCTCAATTCAGCGGCGGAGAGACTGCCTTTTTCCTTACGCTGAACTGCCGAGTCATCCAAAATATTGGAATCAGACGTGGTTCTATTGTCAGGACACTTCACTGGCAGATGAGAGCCCTCTGCCCGGCTTCCGCACCCTGCGCCTTGAGTCCAACCATCCACTGGCGAATAAATTGACTACTGTCGAGCGTCTGCCTCTCAATCCCACCATCAAGAAGATCAAAGCTCTTTTGGGAAATGGCTTAAACGGCATCGATCTGCTCCGAGTCTGGGTCACTTGGCGAGTACTTCCACTACGCCGCCGTTCCGGCTTAATGTGTACTTACACAGGCGAGAAGGATGATCCACTGCGTCATAGTCCTGACGACTTACCAGATGATGTGGTAGATGCTACAACCCAGTCACTGCTGAAGGAGGGCACTGTAACTAGTAATGCCTTCGGCTTACTTCCCTTCTGCAAGAAGAATCCGGCCCCTGTAGTGAGTTATCAATCTTAATAAATACTCTTTATCATGTTATAACTTATTTGTACTCATAGTTCCTTATCTTTTTCCACAGGCCGATGACAACTTCTGGAAGGTCAAGTATGACCATGAGGCTGCCAAACAAGCCAGGACAGCCAAGAAAACTAAAAGGAAAGCCGCCAAGACTGGAACCTCAAAGAAGAAGAAACCCAGCGCCTCCGACTTATTCAAATTGGATGATACTTCTTCGGATGATGAAGAGGTAATCCTTTAATTTTCTTAACTCCTTTGTTGTTATTTTACTGGCATTCTATCTTTTCAGGAGGATACAGGGAAAAGTCAAGCAGTTGATGAAGAGGAGCCTTTGCCAAAGAAAAAAAATCTGAAGGGTGACCCGGAAAGTAAGATTTTCACATCCTCTAGCTTATCAAGATACTCAATTTCTATTGAAGTAGCAACAGCTTGAAAACCGGAGGCAGACCCGGACCAACAAGGATGCAGAACTCTCCTCCGGCTTACCTGATGTAACTAGGAAGCGCCGGACCGAGGTTATCTCCGATTTACGTTCTGTTTTACCTTTGGCGGTTTAATTCGCCAACCTCTCAATTCATCTGACTCTAATTATCAGGATACCTCTCCTTCCTCCGGCGAGTCTATGCAATCAAACATGCCGGCTTTCAAAACTGCCCCCGGGTAATGTAACCTTATTTACTTTAGGCTTTACCTTACTTATGCTTTAGTATTCATCCTTCTACCTTTATTGACAGCATGCAAGTGAAGCCCAGCAAGAGGGCAAGAAAGAATAAACTGTCCCAAGACCCGATTGTCACCGAACTGGCGCTTGACATAACTGCTCCTAATAGCTCCACCCATCAGCCGCCGCCTGAACAGGCTTCTGATATTCCGGTGCCAACCTCTGACCCACTTGCCAAAGATGCTATCAACATCTCTGATAATCCGGAAGCTCCTAGCCCAGTCAAGATGACTAACCCGGAAGTTGAATTTCTGAAAAGTCAATTTGTTGAACCGGGGCGGCCTACTGTCCTTGCCAAATGTACTGCCATGGAAGAACTTGTCGAACACCGAAAGGCCAAGCAGGACATTACTGATTATACTCACTTAGGCATTGGTGATATTGTCTCGGGCTATCTGAATCAAGTGCATAATAGTCGTGACCTAGAAATTAACATGGTGAAACAAATACAGCACAAATATGAGGTATAACTTATGTTATTTTCCTGAATCTTACTTACTGTACCAGCCCCCAAGTCTATTGCTTATGAATGAATATGCTGTAGACTTAAAAATCTGCTTACTGTTGGTTTGTCTGGTTTAAAGAGAATATATTTAACCCGGTGAGCATGATACTTTGAACTTGTGATACACATTAGCCCCCAAGTGCCAAGTATCTTTACTTGTAAAATGTTTTGGACTTAATATGCATGACCCAGATTTGTAGGTTAAAAAATTATTTAACATAAATTAGCCCCCAAGTGCCAAGTATCTTTACTTGTAAAATGCTTGGGACTTGAATGTTACCTTACCATGATTCTTACCATAACCTGGTATCAATACAGGCCACCATAAGTCAATTTGAGTCGGAGCTTGCTAACCTGAAGAGCCGGATGAAAACTCAAGAACTTGAAACTAAGAAGGCCAACTCCAAATTTGAATTCAGCGTCTCTGAACAAGAGAAGTTGAAGAAAATTTTTGAGTCAGAGAAGAAAATCTGGGCTGATGAGAAGGCTTCACTGGTGACTCGGGCCGAGACAGCAGAAGCAGCTCTTGCAGAGGCAACAACTGAGTTGTCTGACTTAAAACGGCAAATATCCCAAATGGTATGGATACCGGAGCTAGACCCGGCTGACCTTGCTCTTGGATACCTGAGCCTGAAGGAGGACGGTACTGTATTTGATGATCATGATTTCACCACATGTGTCAAAGTCATACGTCCCGTGGCTACCCTTATTGGGAATGATACTGATCTTACCAAGTATTCGTCGGGCTATGATAGTGAGAACCGGAGAATTCCAAACATTCCATATGATCAAGTCAGCCTGATTCCTCCAACGCGTAAGCATACTTTTGCCCCTGAAGTGGACCCAGCCGGTTTAATAAATGATGAGGCTGAGTTTGAAGCCTTGAGTGGCATTGACTGGGCCTCGTCAACCTTCCAAGAAAAAGCAACCGACGGAGAGGCGGAGAAGGATAACCCAGAGTCATCGAGCCCGCCAAAGGAATGAACCGCCAGGCGTTTTATAACTTTGCAAAAAACAATTCTTCGTTTATTTAGACTCGGAAAGTCTTGTAATAGAGTAGTAAAAACTTCTCAATGTTTGTCATGCCCTTGCGCATGTTCCTGGTGCTTAATACTTTCATAAGCCGCCATCGCTATATGTTTCTGGCTTATGTTGACCGTTTATTTCCTTGATGTTTGACTTTGCTTTGCCTTATCCTGCACATAAAACAAGCAAAAATTACTTGGCGGTTTATCGCGGCGGGGGTTACAGAAAATATTAATAACCCAGAACACGACCCAACGACATCATATACAGGCCGGTTTATGATTATATTCGCTAAGTATAATCACAATAGTATACCTGCGACCCCCTTGATAATCTTCCCTGCTCATATGATGTTTACCTGGTACTTAAGAACCCGGGGTAATCAATATGAAACCGGAAGAAAAAACCATCTCATAATGTTTTCAAGAAAGTGTCAAGATGGCCCAATCAATATTGTTAGATTCATCCATCCATCCATCCATGAGAGTCCCACCTCTCCTCCCACCAGCGCCCTAGATTCTCCGGCGATCTTCCTCCTCAGCCAGTAAATCTGGTCTCCTCTCCACCCATCTTCTCCAGCGTTCTCTGATCTACCACCACATACCCATCTCACATGGGTTCTCATGGTGGATCAACTTTGGATCTGGATTTCTCCAAAGGTGTGGCTTTTGCGGAGGAGGTTTTTAGATCTTGTGGAAAAACCATCCATCCATCGGATGACACGAGCCATTTTATTATGGTCGTGTCTTTCAGCAGACATAGATTCCGTCTTGATGAGGATTCGGTGGCTGCGGCATTGGAATGTGCAACTGGAGGATCTGCAATTGATCTATCTATGTGACTCATTGCGGACAAGGTATTCTCATTTATGGTATCATGCAAACGTGTTGGCATTTTTATTCTTCATTTGCGATCTTCCGCGTGTCCGCAATTCAAATGCTACTTTCATCTGTGGGGTAATGGCGGCCCTAATTGGAAACGTGAGTTTGTTATTTGGAAGAAAGAGTGTGATGCTGAATGGATTATCATCAGTCCTTCTAAGAGGCGTGCTTCTATGGGATTACTAGCTATGCATAAGCCTCCTTCCAAATCTACCTTATGTTCGGGATCTAGGCCTCCGAAGAAGATTTCTTTTGCCACTTTCCAACAGTACGATGCTTGCAAGGGATACTCTTTTCCTGCTTCGCCAGGTCTTGTAGATGCGGTTTCAGATGCTGGGTATACGGTGCTGCCTCGTGAGAGAGACATCGTGCCTTCGCCGCCGGCAACTGAACTCCGATGGATGGTGGCAGAACCACCCATTATTTTCAGAAATGTCAACGTCCAAGCTATTTCCTTGGCCGGGACATCGGACGTGAATCTGCATGTGCATGGGAAGGAACGGGCTAGTCCGGCGACGACCCAAGAGACTTCTTCAGCCCAGTTTAATTCCTAGCCCCAGGATGTTTCCCCGGTCCAGTTTGCTTTGGCCCAAACTGCATCCGAATCTCAATCTGCACCACCTGTTATTGGTAATGAGGAGTTCATTGATCCTGGGACATCGGAATCACCTATTGATTATGATGGATTTAATGATCTTGTGGATGACATGGTTTTCAAAGTTTGGAAATGTCAAAATTGTTTGTCAATGAAGCATTTATCCAGCGCGTGCACCAGCAGGGTTAGGTGCCGTAGATGCTTTCGGTTGGGGCACCGGGCAAAGGGCTGTTCCGATTCTAGCTTATCTCCCTCTTACAGGTGGGTCCCGCGGACCAAATCCCCCGTATCTAACTGGTCAGCAGGTTTTTCGGAGCGGGACTCCTCGATTTCTCCCATAGCTAGCCCGGAGGGGTCTCTGCCCAGTCCTATCAAGCCTGCCACCCCGTCCATCCCACCATTGCCTGCTGAGCCACCGCCCACAACGCCTCTGCCGCCATCCTCACCATCGCCCTCAATCACCTCGCCACCGGCTTTGGATCACTCCTCCCCAGCTCCGGCAATGGCCATCTTCCCGCTGGACCCGATGGATTTCCTCCCGCATGGCTTCGACATCATTGATGGAGGGGAGCTACGCTTGCCTCGCACTTTCTTTGCGCCGGCGGTGGCTCCGGATCGGCAGCATGAGGAGTATGCCATCGCCATTGTCGAGCCGGCTCCTCTACCTGAAGAAGTCGCCATCTTCAGGAATCTGGTCAGTGATTTCGTCGTCAATACTCTGGAGAGAGCTGTGCTGGATGCCCAGCCATGGATCCAAGGGGTTGGTTTGTTTCGATTACGTAGTGCTCTGGCCCGCCAAGCATTAGTTGATCATCCTCCTTTCAATTTGGGCAACGATAGATTTGTCAGGTTTATTCCGCATGACGAGGGTATCAACTACAGAGCTACTCAAGGTTTTCGAAGGGGATGGGTTATGCTGCTAGGAGTTCCTTTGGATTATAGGTGCTCTCAATATCTTGCAGATGTTATAACTACGTTTGGCCGCTTTCATCATTGGCATCAGGATGATCCAATGATGGTCCGATCTTTGGCCTATGTGTCTTTTCCTGCATCGTCTATGGTCCCTAGATCAGTGACATACAGAGAATTTGCTGACTTTGGAGGGGTTCGGATTTCTTGGTCTGCTCCAGTTTATATTCTATCTGCAGACTTTGCTGATATCCTACCTGCTGATGAGGATCCAATGCCCTTCAATGGAAATCCCCACCCTCTCCCTGGCAACATGCAGTTCAACAATCATAATTGGGTCTTACCTGAGTTCCCGGAGCTGGGTTGGAATGATGTGCCTGCACCCAATGAACAGCCACAGAATGATCCCCCACAAGTTCAGGAAGTTGTGCAGTAGGATAATGTTGAGGAAGTTCAGTCTCAGGAATCCATTGTGCTTCAGTTGTCCGAGGATTCAGTTAACAACGGCAACGGTGCTGCTGAAGTTGTTGTTCTCCAACACCCAATGGGACCGCAACAGCCTCCTTTAATGATCGGACAAGTGCTAACTGATTTTGGGCCTGTCCTGCCCCCTGTCATGCAATGGAAGAGTTCGTTTGAGAAGGTTTTGTCGCTTATTGGGATCTCTGATATCCCAAAGGTTGTCTTTCGGTCTGATCTCGGTGCTCTTTTGAAGAAGCAGTCTTGGGAGACTCTTTTTACCACTCCAGCTCCAAAATTGCAGCTTCTGCCTGGACCTGTTTCTGTGACTCAGCTTAAGGAAATGACACCTGTTAAAAGGCCTGTAGCTCGAGCTCTTTGTGTTGACGATATTGATGAGCCTGTTGCTGAAACATTTGAGTTTATGGCTGTTCCTAAAGTTACTCTGAAGCGTGGAAGAAAGCCCAAGGCCTCTCGAGTCATTGTGGAATCTAAGGTCAGGCGCAGTGCTCGCCTTAGTGCGATGCGTGATGGATATCGTCAGGTAATTATTGGAACACCTTCTAGGAAGCCACACACGGTGAAGAAGCGCAAAACTGTACCTTCCAAGCCTGAGGACGATTCTCAGTGCCTCCTCTGACGACCATAGTCGATCTTCAGCGAATTGGCGCCTGTCTTCGCATTGCACCGGAGAAAATCATGACGGATAAGCTTGCAGCTAATCCTACCCGCTCCAACAATAGTGCAAGTTCAGATGATTAGTTTCGTCATCCAGGGTTTAGGTCCATGGCGTACCATAATCGCCATTTATCTTTTCGTATCTGTTTGGAACCTTGCTGTTTACATCTGTCTAGTGGGTTGTAGGCCATTGTGTGGCTTACTTTTAAATATGTCCTCTTTTGGTTTGTAATGAATCAAACTTCGTTTAGAGACTGGAAAGTACTATGTTGGAATGTTCGGGGTCTGAATTCCGAAGCGCGTCAGCTTGCGGTTAGGCAAAAGATCAATGAAAGTGGGTGCTCTGTTGTTTGCCTCCAAGAAACCAAATGCATGCAAATTGATCAACGCTTCATTAGAAAATTCCGTCCACGGCGTTTTGATAACTTTGTTTATGTACCATCGGTTGGGGCATCCGCTGGTATGGTGGTCATATGGAATTCATCTTTCTTCATAGGCAACTTAATTGAGGCTAAACCATATGGTATTATTGTGAAGTTTCAATCTAAACATACATCTGAGACTTGGTTTCTTGTCTCAATTTATGGTCCGTGTCAAGGACTGGCACGTGATGATTTTGTGCAGTGGTTATATAATCTGGATATTCAATTCGAGGACAATTGGTTGCTTTTAGGTGATTTCAACTTTATGCGTTGGATTGAGAATCGAAATCAGCCTGGTGGTGATGTGAATGATATCTTTTTGTTTAATGAAATAATTGGTCATTTGGGTCTTGTTGAACTGCCAATCAAGGGTCGTCAGTACACATGGTCTAATATGCAAACCACACCTCTGCTCGAACAAATTGACTGGTTTTTTATGTTTGTGGCTTGGACACATGATCACCCCAACACAATGGTTATTCCGCTTGCGCGCTCTACCTCTGATCACGTCCCGTGTGTGGTTTCAATTGCCACTTGTATCCCCAAGGCAAAAGTTTTTCGCTTTGAAAACTATTGGGTTGATCTGCCTGGTTTTATGGATTGTGTATCTGAGGTTTGGAATAGACCTGTGAATAAATCTTCAACTGCTTTAATCATTTCTGCTAAATTCAAATCTCTTCGTTATGCTCTTAAGAAATGGCATCTTAACCTATCCACAATCAAGGCTCTCATTGTTGATTGCAACAATGTAATTCTTTTTTTGGATAATATTGTGGAATGTAGGCCCTTGAGTTGGCCGGAGTTCAATTTTCGGAGGATTGTCAAATTACATCTCGATGATATCCTGCACTGGCAGTTCATTTATTGGAAGCAACGTTGCACAATCAAAAATATCAAAGTTGGTGAGGAGAATTCAAAATTCTTCCACGCTATGGCAACTGAAAGGTATAGGAGAAACACTATTTCTTCGATCAAATCTGTGTATGGGGAGGTGGTTTCTGATCATCAACAGTTAGCAGGGATGTTTTGGTCTGATTTCAATCGTAGAATGGGCCAGGCAAAAGGTATACAGATGGGTTTTGACCTTGACACATTAATTGCTCGTATTGATGGTCTGGAGAACTTATCCTTGCCTTTTACGGATTCCGAGGTGGATACGGTGATTAAGAATATGCCTTCTGACCGGGCTCCGGGCCCCGATGGGTTTACGGGTCTTTTTCTCAATAAATGTTGGAATATTTTGAAGCCATATTTTATGAAGCTGGTCAGGGAGTTTTATGAGGGAAAGTGCAACCTGGAGTGTCTGAATACATCCCTCATTACTCTCATTCCAAATAAGTTGAGCCCGGAGTATATTGGTGATTTTAGGCCTATCTCGTTGACAAACACTTGTCTCAAGTTTTTAACTAAACTTTTGGCAAATCGTTTACAGAGTGTGATCCTTAAATGTATTCATCGCAATCAATATGGGTTTCTTCGCTGTAGATCCATTCAAGATTGTCTTGCATGGTGTTTTGAGTATATACATCAGTGCAAGGCATCCAAAAGACCTATAATCCTTCTCAAGTTGGATTTCACGAAGGCGTTTGATACCATCGAGCACGATTTGATTCTCAGGATCCTGAAATGCAAGGGTTTTGATGATCGTTGGACAGGTTGGATTGATAGCATCTTGTCCTCTAGATCCTCTTCGGTTATCTTAAATGGTGTGCCTGGTAATCACTTTGTCTGTCGTTCAGTAGTGTGTCAAGGAGACCCATTATCCCCTTTGTTATTTGTGATTGCTGTGGATTTATTGCAGTCCGTGGTTAATGAGATGTGTGCAAGGAACATTCTCACACTGCCCATACCAACCTCTTCACAGGATTATCTGATTGTGCAATACGCTGATGACACATTAATTATCCTTCCTGCGGTGGATGGCCAGCTCATTGCTTTCAAGGAGATGCTTGAGACATTTGCTAAGTCAACGGGCTTGCGGGTTAACTTTAGTAAATCATCATTGATTCCAATGAATATGTCCGATGAGGAGGGTCAACGTGTGGCGGCTTTGCTTGGATGTGATGTTGGCTCCATGCCATTTACTTACCTGGGATTGCCAATGGGTACTACTCGTCCCACAATTTATGACTTGCTCCCCTTAGTGGACCGCATAGAGAGAAGATTGTCTGCCTCATCCTGTCTGTTGAACCAGGGCAGCCGGCTACAGCTCTTGAAATCGGTTTTAAGTTCCATGCTAATATACTTCTTGTGCACTCTTTCATTACCTCAAGGAATCTTGAAGCAGATTGAACGTATCATGCGGCAATGTTTGTGGCGAGGCAACTCTGATACACCAAGACAATCATTGGCAGCTTGGGAGTTAGTATGTCGGCCCAAGAACCAGGGAGGACTTGGGGTTCTAGACCTTGGCAAACAAAATGATGCCTTGTTGATCAAGCATCTCTTCAAATTTTATAACAAGTTGGATGTGCCCTGGGTTTCACTTATCTGGGACACATACTATGCTGCTGCACCGCCCTAAGTAACTCAAAGTTGTGGCTCTTTTTGGTGGCGTGATGTGATGAAGCTCTATGACAAATTTTGTAAGTTGGTCATCCCTCATGTGCGCTCCGGGGACTCGGTGGTTTTCTGGCTGGATCGGTGGCAACTTAATAACGAGGTGATTACCATGCAACAATGTTTCCCGAGGCTTCATTCTTTTGTGATTGATGACATGCTTACCATTAAGAATGTGATGGAGCTGCCTGACCTGACCGACAATTTTCACCTGCCTTTATCAGTTGAAGCTTTTGAGGAATTCAATCAGCTTCAGGCTATAATGCCTCTGATAAATTTGCATGAGGGAGTTAGTGATGTCTGGAAATGGCCTTCAAAAACTGGGGATTATCAATCTAGGATCTACTATTTGTCTTGTTTTTCTGAAGTCGTGGATGACCCTATTTTTGGGTGGATCTGGAAATGTTCTTGCACTCTCAAGCTCAAGGTGTTTGGCTGGCTTCTTTTGATGGACCGTCTAAATACTAGGGATATGATGCAGCGACGACATTGGATTATCCAGGATGATACTTGTGCCATTTGCTTCTCAGGTTTGCATGAAGATAGAGCTCATCTCTTCTTTGCTTGCAACTTTAGCCAACGTGTCTGGAATTATTTGGGCATCTCATGGAATGTTCAACCTAACCAGTCTACTTTTGAAATGGCTTGTGCGGCCAGGAAGGATTTTGGTCAGCCATTTTTCACTGAGGTAGTCTTTACGGCTACTTGGAATATTTGAACCCAAAGGAATGGAAGGATCTTCAGAAATGAGTTGCCCACTTTCAGAGCTTGGAGGAGGAATTTTATTCATGATATTTCTCTCTTAGCTCATAGAATCAAGTGTAAATATAGAGATAGACTAACCACTTGGATAGCTTCCTTACACTAATCACTCCCTGTAAGTAGTCTTTTTCTTTTGTTTCCCTTTGTAATTTGGTAATGTTCCCATATTATTTTTAATAAAGGGCTGTGAGGCTGTTGCCTTGCAGTACATAGTCAAAAAAAAGTGTCAAGATAGTCAAAATAATTTATCCTTTTGTTGGATAAACAACATTTACAGGCTTCTGATTCGAATACAATTAGTAAACCGTTCCAAAGGGGTTAAGCTAAGATTCGGATACGATCATATAGCCCCCAGTGGCTATGGCGATGCCAATCAAGTAGGTATTGACAGCTATGTTCTCTTTGGTTCAAATACGACCTATGTTTGAACAGGAAGCCCCCAAGTGACCATAAGAGTTGTTTAATGACGCTGATTCGAATACGATCCACGTCAGACCCAAAGGGGTTAAGCTATGATTCAAATATGATCAAGAAGCCCCCATGTGGGTTTGGCAATATGCCGACCAAGTAGGTATCGGTAGTTATGCTCTCTTTGGTTCGAATACGACCTATGTTTGAACAGGAAGCCCCCAAGTGATCATGGCTAGATTCAAACATGATCATAAGCCAGACCAACGGGAAAGACGGATTCAAATGTGATCCGCTCCCTGTTGGTTGTTTCCACCACCTGATAAAGAACACACATAGACCTTTGAGTGTAAAAAGGACAGAGGTCCTGCTTTATTTCTTTATATAATATATACATTGTCAAAATATATACATCTTGAGAGCCGGTGGCTTAAGTATAGTAAGGCCGGAGATGAGCAATATTCCACGGCCGGCGGGTCTCCTCCTCCGACTTACGTGAGCCTTTGTGCTCTCGAACATCGATGAGGTAATATGATCCATTGTGCAAATTCTTGCTGACCACAAAGGGTCCTTCCCAAGGTGGGGATAGCTTGTGCATGTCAGACTGATCCTGGATGAGCCGGAGCACTAAATCGCCTTCCTAAAAGGTCCTGCTTCTAACCCGGCGGCTGTGATAGCGACGCGGGTCTTATTGATAAATCGCTGAGCGGGCTATGGCCAAGTCTCGCTCCTCATCCAACAAGTCAAGCGCATCCTGACGAGCTTTTTCGTTGTCAGCCTCAACATAAGCCGTCACGCGGGGTAATCATGCCGGGTGTCACTTGGCAGGACCGCCTCTGCACCATATACCATAAAGAAAGGTGTGTAGCCGGTAGATCTGTTAGGCGTAGTGTTGATGCTCCATAACACAGAAGGTAACTCCTCCACCCAACAACCCGGAGTCCGCTATAAGGGGACAACGAGTTGGGGCTTGATACCCTTCAGGATCTCTTGATTAGCTCTTTCTGCTTGACCATTGGATTGAGGATGAGCAACAGCCGAAACATCAAGCCGGATATGTTCTCATTGACAAAACTCTTCCATGGCACCCTTGGAGAGATTAGTGCCATTATCAGTTATAATGCTGTGTGGGAAACCAAAACGAAAGATCACCTTTTTCATGAATTGAACCGCCGTGGCTGCATCACAATTACTGACTAGCTCTGCCTCAACCCACTTTGTAAACTTATCCACTGCCACCAGGACATGTGTCTTTTTATCCTTAGACCTCTTGAAAGGTCCAACCATGTCAAGCCCCCAGACTGCAAACAGCCAAGTGATTGGGATCATCCTCAACTCTTGAGCCGGCACATGAGCTCGTCGTGAGAACTTTTAACAACCGTCACATTTACTGACCAGATCCTCCACATCAGCATGAGCCGTCAGCCAGTAGAAACCATGACGGAAAGCTTTGGCTACAAGAGATTTTGACCTGGCATGATGGCCACAATCCCCTTCATGGATCTCACGAAGTATTTCTTGGCCTTCTGCAGGTGACACACAACGTTGAAACGCCCCAGTGACGCTTCGGTGATGTAACTCGCCGTTAATAATCGTCATAGATTTGGAGCGCCTGATCATTTGTCTTGCCAAGGTCTCATCCTCAGGTAATTCTCCTCGGGTCATATAAGCCAAATATGGCACTGTCCAATCCGGGATAACATGAAGAGCTGCCACCAGCTGTGCCTCCGGGTCTGGCACCGCTAGTTCTTCCTCGGTAGGCACCTTGACAGAAGGGTTATGTAAAATATCGAGAAAGGTGTTAGGTGGCACCGGCTTACGTTGAGATCCCAATCGGCTTAAAGCATCAGCCGCCTCATTCTTCCTTCGATCAATGTGCTCCACTTGATAACCCTTGACGTGACCAGCCACAACATCTACTTCACGACGATAAGCCGCCATAAGGGGATCCTTGGAATCCCACTTGCCTGACACCTGTTGAGCCACGAGATCTGAGTCGCCCAAGCATCTTACCCGGCTTAAGTTCATCTCCTTGGCCATCGGGAGACCATGGAGTAAGGCCTCGTACTCAGCTGCATTGTTAGTATACGGAAACATAAGCCGGAGTACACAACAAAAATTGTCACCTCGACGGGAAGTTAAAACAACTCCAGCCCCAAAACCTTCTAGCTGCCTTGACCCGTCAAAGTGAACAGTCTAATATGTGTTATCTGGCTTCTCCTCAGGTGCCTGTAACTCTGTCCAATCATTGATAAAATCCACCAAGGTCTGAGACTTAATAGCATTACGTGGCATGTACTTCAAATCATGAGGCCCAAGCTCGATGTCCCACTTGGCGACTCATCCTGTGGCCTCCCTATTCTGGATGATATCTCCCAAAGGGACAGAACTTACCACAGTTATAGGATGACTTTGAAAGTACTGCTTCAACTTCCGGTTGGCCATAAACACTCCGTAAACGAGTTTCTGCCATTGTGGATACCTTTGTTTAGATTCAATGAGCACCTCACTGATGTAGTAAACCGGCCGTTGAACCGGATGCTCCTTGCCAGCTTCCTTACGCTCCACCATGATGGCAACACTGACGGGTCGTGAATTGGATGCCACGTATAACAGCAACGGCTCTTTATCAATGGGAGCCGCAAGAACCGGTGGTTCAGACAACTGTCTCTTCAAGTCTTCAAAGGCAGCATCAGCAACATCACTCCAGACAATTGTCTATTTTCTTCATCATCTGATATAGTGGTAGGGCCTTCTCACCTAACCGGCTTATGAACCGGCTTAAAGTGGCAACACAACCCGCCAGTCGATGAACATCATTGATGCATGCCGGTTTAGCCAGAGAGGTAATTGCCTTAATCTTCTCCGGATTAGCTTCAATGCCTCTGTTTGATACCAGAAAGCCCAAAAGCTTGCCTGCAGGTACACCAAATACACACTTGACCGAGTTAAGCATCATTTTATAAACCCGGATATTATCAAAGGTTTCTTTCAAGTCGGATATTAAGATTTCATTTTCTCTAGACTTCACCACGATGTCATCTACATAAGCATGAACATTATGCCCGATTTGATCGTGTAGAAAGTTCTGCACACATCGTTGATAAGTTGCCTGAGCACTCTTGAGTCCAAACGGCATAGATACATAACAGAAGGCCCCAAATGGAGTGATGAAAGCCGTCTTCTCCTGGTCCTTAACTGCCATTTTGATCTGATGATAACCAAAGTAAGCAAAAAACTCGAACGTTCACAACCCGTAGTAGCATCAATGATTTGATCAATACGGGGGAGAGCAAAGGGATCAGTCGGACAAGCCTTGTTTAAGTCTGTATAGTCCACACACATCCGCCAGGTGCCGTTCCTCTTGAGGACAAGCATCGGGTTAGCCAACCACTCCGGGTGAAAAACTTCAATAATAAACCCGGCCGCTAAGAGCCAGGCGACTTCCTCTCCAATAGCTTTCCGTCTCTCTTCGTTAAAACGTCGAAGAAATTGCCTGACCGGCTTATACTTCGGACCAATGTTGAGAGTGTGCTCAGCGAGTTCCCTCGGTACACCCGGCATGTCTGAAGGTTTCCATGCAAAGATGTCCCAATTCTCACGGATGAACTCGATGAGCGCACTTTCCTATTTGGGATCCAAATTGCTGCTGATGCTGAATTGCTTAGAAGAGTCACCTGGGGTAAAGTCAACAAGCTTCGTCTCGGCGAATGATTTAAACTTCAACGCCGGGTCATGTTCTATAGTTGGTTTCTTCAGGGAGGTCATATTCGCTGGATCAACATTATCTTGATAAAATTTGAGCTCTTCCACCGCACAGGCAGACTCAGCATAAGCCGCGTCGCCCTCTTCACATTCCAACGCTACCTTGTGACTTCCATGCACAGTGATGGTGCCCTTGTGACCCGGCATTTTGAGCTGCAAATAAACGTAACACGGCCGCCATGAACTTAGCATAAGCCAGCCGCCCAAACAGAGCATGATATGGGCTCCTGATTTTGACCACCTCAAACGTCAATTTCTCAGCCCTGGAGTCATATTCATCTCCAAAGGCCACCTCCACCTCAATCTTGCCAACTGGGTAAGCCGACTTTCCAGGAACCACTCCATGGAAAACAGTGTTGGATGTCCTTAGATTCTTATCAGTTAACCCCATGCGTCGAAAGGTCTCATAATAGAGGATATTGATGCTACTACCTCCGTCCATAAGTACCTTAGTGAATTTATATCCACCAACCTGAGGCGCTACCACCAAGGCCAACTGGCCCGGATTAT
The DNA here is from genome assembly GCA_963921465.1 of Triticum timopheevii. Taxonomy (NCBI): domain Eukaryota; kingdom Viridiplantae; phylum Streptophyta; class Magnoliopsida; order Poales; family Poaceae; genus Triticum; species Triticum timopheevii. Next base: position 379,031,603 of record OY997272.1, on the reverse strand, counting down.
CGACCTATGGAGGGTGATCTTCTCTGCTCCATACAATGGGCTATTCTGACCACCTCAAGTAACGAGGAACTGCTGGCTCAATAGAATTCACGGCCCTCTTATGAACCTTCTGGTCGCGTTTGCATTAGCTAGTGGTAAACACGTGGTACTGCCCACTATTCAAATACTTAGAATTGCTTGGATAACCCGACTGCTGCTGCTGCTGCTCTCCCTGCCCAGACTGCTGTTGATTGTAGCCTCCTTGATGTCCCTGAAAACCGGAACCTGAGCTACCACCCGGGCCATGAAAACCGCCAGCCCCTGAGCCGCCACTAGACCCGTTATTGCCATCAAAGGTGTTGGAATTCTTAAACGCTTTCATGATCGCGCAATCTTTCCACAGGTGTGTGGCGAGCCACTCCCTGGTGCCATGTCTCGGGAAGGGCTCATTGAGCAGCTGCTCAAGAGATGGGCCTGACCCGCCGGATCGAGGCGGCTTACCCTTATGTCTCAGATTGTTACCTTGCGCATTGGCATTGGCTACAAATTCCGGGTGCCATCCGCCTAACGCTTATTGCCTCCTTGATTCATCGTGTTATGCTGCTGACCCTTTCCATTGCCATTATTCTTTCCCTTCCCGGTCTTTTCCTCATCAGACGCGGGATCCTTGGTACTATCAGAATCGGCATATTTGACTGAAGCCGCAATCAGCGTACCCATATCATTGCAATCACGCTTAAGGCGCCCTAGTTTCTGCCTCAGCGTCTCAAAACGGCAATTCTTCTCCAACATGAGGACTACAGAGCCGGCATCCATCTTGTCAGATGAGTGTATTATCTCCTTGAACCAGCGTACCCAATGAGTTGTAGATTCACCTTCCTCGTGTTTACAATTTGTCAAGTCCACAATCGACATAGACTACTTGCAAATGTCTTTGAAGTTCTAGATAAAGCGGGCTTTCAGTTCTGCCCATGAACCAATGGAATTGGGTGGCAAACCCTTTAACCAGGATCGGGCTATTCCATCTAACATCATGGTGAAGTACTTAGCCATCGCCGCATCGCTGACTTCCAATCACTCCATAGCCATCTCATAACTTTCGATCCAAGCTCCGGGCTGCAAGTCGGCCGTGTAATTCGGCACCTTTCGAGGTCCCTTGAAGTCCTTGGGCAAACGCACATTACGCAGAGCCGGTACCAGACAAGGAACACCGCTGGTTCTAGTGGCTACTCCCGCCTCAATGGAAGTCGTTGGATACTCTGGAAAATCTTGATGTGTCATCTGTTGAGCCGCTAGCTGAGCCGCCCACTCGTTCTCCTGACGTACTCGGTCTTGCACCGGATTATAGCCCCCAGGCTGTTTACGGCGTTGGGTGTTGCTTGACAAAGCTTCAGACTCCATGTGCCTACTGTAGCTCAGGCTCCGGTTCTGACGAGGCGGTGCTAACCAAGGCGGAGGAGTTGAATGAATTCTGTCCTGGCTGTAAGAATAGGTCTCTTGCTGAGCTAAGGCCGTCTGGAGAAGTTCTCTTACCCTCCGGGTCTCAACTGCTATCGGGTCATCACCATCCATGGGAAGAGCCGCCAAACGCATTGAAGCCGCGATTAAGTTCTCCATGGGGTTGGAAAAGTGACCCGGCAGTATCAGCACATAACACGGCGATGCCATGCTCACGTGAGGAGGTGCCATCTCCCGAGGCTGAGCCGGCCCTCCTGTTCTAGCTGTCATAAACTGATTGGTCTCTAGCGGGTTACTTGGGCTGGGTCCGGGTGTAGCAAAAAGAACCCGAGGGTCGTAATTTGGAGGTAAACGGGACTGGGTTTTCTGATGTCTCCTCCTCATCACCTCATTGGACGCGTTTAAGCTCATCGTGAGCTGGTAAGCTTCTGACTGTAGCCGCTCCGCCCGGGCATCTAGAGTCGCCCGCTTTGTGGCTAATCTAGTGTCCTCAGCTGCCAAGGCCTCCTTGGCCTGAGCTATTTCCTCATGCACCCGTGCCACCTCCGCGTCATGCTCATCTTTATCTGCGGGAATAACCATTGTGGTTAACAGGGTCGTAAGCTTGTCCATGAGATCTATCAGCACCTGAGGCGGCGGGCGCACGGGGCCGCCTGCCCCGGCTGCTCCTATCTCGGACGTTATTGCTGCAGTAGCTGTAGATTTTGAGCCGGGCTGAGTCCCAGCCATGAAGACTCCTGTCCATCTTGGTGTCTCACAGGGGTTCGGAATACTGGTGCCATCGGAACAGCCCCCGAGCACGCCGTCTTGCACTTGGTACAACGAATCTGTTTAGCCGACGGACGAATCACCATTTGAGAGGACGGCCGTCTCACCACCATCTCCAGATCCTTCAGAGAGTTCCTCTCCATGGATGCAGCCCACGAAGGCACGCCTCATAACAGGTTGAATTTGGGTCTTCCTCGCACGCTGATCCGTCTCGATGAGGTCGGTGCAGTTGTCCGGCTTAGGGCCCGGCTCACCGATCCGGCTGATGAAGACGTGGATTCCGCCGAAGGGGACCCGGTACCCGTACTCAATTGAGCCGGCGTCGGGACCCTAGCCTTCGTCGTCGATGTAGATCTTGCCGCGACGACTCTTGGTCATCCGGCCCACTACGTATCCCTTGAGCCCTTCGAAGTTGCCCTTCAAGAACTCAAATCCATTGTGCGCTGGCCCCACGGTGGGCGCCAACTGTCGTGGAATTGTCACGTCAGATGTCCTCGTGGAAGGACTTAGTTGTGAAGCCATCGCAACTAGGAAGCTTGAAGGGGTTAATCGGGAGAAGGGACACAAGAGGTTTTTATACTAGTTCGGCCCCTTACAGTGAAGGTAAGGCCTACGTCTAGTTGGGTGGGTATTGATGTTTCGATGACCAGGGAGCGAGATACGCTATGCCCGGCTCTCGATGAGTTGTTTCTTGCCCTAAGCCGCCAGCAGGTCATCCCCTTATATACATGGCTTGATGCCCTCTAGCTTACAAAGTCCCGGCCAGCTTATAAGCAGTGTCCGGCTCGGTGACTAGTTAAATCTACCTTATGATACAAGTCAAGCCATTATGATGGTTTACTACAATGGGCCTTAAGTCACCTGTGGGCGTTAAGCCCTTAATTGAGCCGCCATCTTCATGCTTGGTCTTGGGCTTCTTTCTGGTGAGTCTTCTTTGCGTAACCCGGCCCCTCCTGGGCGGCTTACACAAATAGTTATATCCCCAACACCAATGGACATGCGCAAGTTGCCACCCTACGGTTTGGTATATTCTAACAACTCATAATATATTATCAAGCCTTCGCCTGCACCAGATGGCTCAATGGACAGGCACACAAGTCGCCGTCACTGCATTTTGGTTAACTTCAACAACCAACCAGGATGAATCATTGCCCGGATTACTGACGCAATTCATGCGGGATCACTTTTAACCCGCCATGGTCGACATCAACCTTCCACGGATTCACATTGCGTTATCAACACCAAGGATATACAATGAGTGTGGCGAAGATCATCAAGTCACCACTTCGTCTCGAGTTTCAACACATTCCAGTGTTTCCGCTATTCAACTCCTCAAATCGCCTTAAGACTCGGGGGCTACATGGACATGACTCAGCATATTTTGCCAGTTTCAGCAAATTCAAGAACCTCAGGTCATTGGAGAAAAAATAACCCGGTCTCGGGGCTACTTCCAGATTGGTAAAAGTTTAAAGGCTGTTAGAAAATTTCCGGCTTAAAAAGTGCCGAGCAATCTAAAAGTTTCGGCTCAATAGAAGAGTTCCGGGTTATCAGAAAAGATTCTGGCTCAAAATCTGACTCGAGGGAAATCTGTCTCCCACGAGGTTTTGAGCTATCAATATCTGACTCAACATCTACTTCAAGAGGAGTCCATCTATCACAAGTTCGAGTTCTTAGAAAAATTAAAGGTTGCCAAAGAGAACTTGCTGCCATGATGTTCGTTTCAAACATGGGTATCCTGCATTATGTTATGATTAGCTTAACAAAGCCGGCATCCCTAAAATTCAGGGCCTGTGTCATTTCATCTATGTGCATATGAGTCTTTGTTAATTGATCACAAGGTCACCTGGGGGCTTGCAACCCACCGGGTTTAGCTTTCATACCCTCTTGACCGGCATGAAATGCCATATTATGGGTTGAACCTGCCTGTTTGCAACTTGCTACTCCGCCAGGTGACCCGCCGAACTCTTGACAATCAATCTTTTCTAAAACCCTGAACTCGTCAAGGTTAAAATGGAGGTTTTGTGTCACATGAGAGTCGACTTACAGTGAGCTAGGATAAACTCACCTGTCTGTTTAGTGCTACTCCGCTATATGGCCCGTCGTACTCTTAACAGTCAATATTTTTTAAGTCCTGAACTTGTTAAGGTTAGAACGACAGATTTATGTCATGGGAGGCCACCTTACATGGTAAAAACGGCTATGCAGCCTTGAAAGCAAACATGAGGCCTGTGCTTTTCCGGTCGTGCCTTAAAAGCAGGCTTAACAAATATTTGACATTTGCATGTTCTCTGCTTTGGTCTTTCTAGACTTTTTATTCTTTCAATTTTTTGGTTTTACGCAAATTATGAATCCCCGGACCATACTGGCTCCGGGTTATGTTGCTCATATTTGAGTATTTGGGTTATCACTCATCCTGGGTTTTGACTTTATGTCGCAAGTATAATTTTGTCTATAAGCCACCATCATAATCTTTTTCAATGAATATTTATGACCATGAGTCTCTGGGTTATAACCCGCCCTGGATTCGAGCCTTAAAAGCTGGTCTTTTGTCGAGCCTTCAAAGCCAACATTTTTATATTATGTTATCATACACATACATCATTATAAATTACATCATACTTTGCATCATAATAGCATGCATCATATATGCATGGATATCCTGATTTATATTGCAGGAACCAGTTTTCACCGAGTAATATTATTCAAATCTTTAAATATCCAACATGGTTGGATTTTCATTGTGGCTATCATAACTAGTATTGGATGATTGAGCTTTTCAAAAACCCTTCAGAGTAAGCTATTATTCCTTCATCCAAACATACCAGCTCACAGTAGAGAGCATGGTTCAATATTGATATGCAAGGCTTTCAGCAACATCATCTGTTCAATGGATATGGTTTTATTTTACAATGGAAGGAATAGTCTTGAGTCACTGCAGGCATATGACCCGGTACTTGGGGCTACATTATTTAAATCAGGATTACATCAAGTATGAAAGTCCCATGTTGCTACAAGCATGCACCATGGCACTTGGGGGCTAATGCAAGTTGCTTTTGTAACCATCACATTGTCAACATACCCGTTTATCTCAGGAAGATGAGCCAGCCTTCTATTTTTTCTAAGTCCCAGCCCAATACTATCTTACTGAGCCGGCCCTTGGGGCCTACATATTGCTCCTCAAGTCTATATGATCAGAGCTACAAAAGTCCTTGCTCGTTATTGCATAATGACTCGTCCCTTGGGGGCTACATTAGCTGAAGTTTTATGAGCATAAGGCATTTACAAGTCCCAGGTTGCTGCATGAAAGACAACCCAATACTTGGGGGCTACATATGTGTAACATTCAACTTATGGCTGACGACCTAGATGAAAAATCCGGATTTCTCCAAAGATGAAGCATTTATATCGAAGCAAGTCTTAAGCTATTACTATGCTCCCTTCTTAAGACTTGGAGGCTACAGGTGATATGCATATAAGGGAGGTACACTTTCAAGCTTGGTTTCAGCTATAATCATGACCCGGCGTCTGTAACAATTATGACCCGATACCATCAATATCTATAACTCGGCAATTTCGATTCGACAAGCTAAACATCTGATGTCTACTACGCAATTTTATTCTTGTAGACATGTGTTGGGCCTCCAAGCACAGAGTTTTGTGGGACAGTAGCAATTTTCACTCAAGTGGATGACCTAAGGTTTATCAATCCATGGGAGACGTAGGATGAAGATGCTCTCTCTCAAACAACCTTGCAACCAAATAATAAAAAGTCTATTGTGTCCCCAACACCCAAATACAATGGTAATTTGTATAGGTGCACTAGTTTGGCGAAAAGATGGTGATACAAGTGTAATATGGATAGTAGATATTGATTTTTGTAATAAGAACAATAAAAACAACAAGGTAGCAATTGATAAAATGGAGCACAAATGGTATTGCAATGCTTGAAAATGAGGCCTAGGGTCTGTACTTTCGCTAGTGCAATATCTCAACAATGCCAATATATTTGGATCATATAACCATCCCTCAACGTGTCATGAAGAACCACTCCAAAGTTCCTATCAAGTGGACAACATAAGAAGAAATTGTTGGTAGGGTACTGATATGTCTCCAACGTATCTATAATTTATGAAGCACTCATGTTATTATCTTATCTATTTTGGATATTTATGGGCTTTATTAAGCACTTTTATATTATTTTTGGGACTAACCTATTAACTGAAGGCCCATCCCATATTGCTGTTTTCTTGCCTATTTCAGGGTTTTGAAGAAAAGGAATATCAAACGGAGTCCAAACGGAATGAAACCTTCGGGAGCGTGATTTTTGGAATGAACGTGATCCAGGAGACGTGGAGCTGAAGTCAGGGAACCTTCAAGGAGGCCACGAGGCAGGGGGGCGCGCCCACCCCCCCCGGTCGCACCCTCCACCCTCGTGGGCCCCTCGTGGCTCCCCTGACCGACTTCTTTCGCCTATATAAGTCAATATACCCTAAAACCTTCAAAGAATACAATAGATCGGGAGATCCGCCGCCGCAAGCTTCTGTAGCCACCAAAAACCTCTCGGGAGCTTGTTCCGGCACCCTGCCGGAAGGGGAATCCATCACCGGTGGCCATCTTCATCATCTCGGTGCTCTCCATGATGAGGAGGGAGTAGTTCACCCTCGGGGCTGAGGGTATGTACCAGTAGCTATGTGTTTGATCTCTCTCTCTCTCTCTCTCTCTCTCTCTCGTGTTCTTGAGGTGATACGATCTTGATGTATCGCGGGCTTTGCTATTTATAATTGCATCTTATGATGTTTCTCCCCCTCTACTCTCTTGTAATTGATTGAGTTTTCCCTTTGAAGTTATCTTATCGGATTGAGTCTTTAAGAATTTGAGAACACTTGATGTATGTCTTGTTGTGCTTAACTGTGGTGACAATGGGATATTCACGTGACCTACTTGATGTATGTTTTGGTGATCAACTTGCGGGTTCCATGAACTTATGTATAGGGGTGGGCACATGGTTTCGTCTTGACTCTTCGGTAGAAACTTTGGGGCACTCTTTGAAGTTCTTTGTGTTGGTTGAATAGATGAATCTGAGATGTTTGATTCATATCGTATAATCATGCCCACGGATACTTGAGGTGACAATGGAGTATCTAGGTGACACTAGGGTTTTGGTTGATTTGTGTCTTAAGGTGTTATTCTAGTACAAACTCTATGATAGATCGAATGGAAAGAATAGCTTCGTGTTATTTTACTACGGACTCTTGAATAGATCGATCAGAAAGGATAACTTTGAGGTGGTTTCGTACCCTACAATAATCTCTTCGTTTGTTCTCCGCTATTAGTGACTTTGGAGTGACTCTTTTTTTCATGTTGAGGGATAGTTATTTGATCCAAGTATGTTATTATTGTTGAGAGAACTTGCACTAGTGAAAGTATGAACCCTAGGCCTTGTTTCCTACCATTGCAATACCATTTACTCTCACTTTTATCATTAGTTACCTTGTTGTTTTTATATTTTCGGATTACAAATACCTATATCTACTATCCATATTACACTTGTATCACCATCTCTTCGCCAAACTAGTGCACCTATACAATTTACCATTTTATTGGGTGTGTTGGGTACACAAGAGACTCTTCGCTATTTGGTTGCAGGGTTGTTTGAGAGAGACTATCTTCATCCTACGCCTCCCACGGATTGATAAACCTTAGGTCACCCACTTGAGGGAAATTTGCTACTGTCCTACAAACCTCTGCACTTGGAGGCCAGACAACATCTACAAGAAGAAGTTTGTGTAGTAGACATCAAGCTCTTTTCTGGCGCCGTTGCCGGGGAGGTGAGTGCTTGAAGGTATATCTTTAGATCTTGCAATCGAATCTTTTTGTTTCTTGTTTTATCACTAGTTTAGTTTATAAAAGTAAAGTACAAAAATGGAATTGAGTTTGCCTCATACGCTTCATCTTTTTAATATCTTTTGTGAGAATGATGGGAAGGAAAATTGTGCTCAAGTGTTAGAAGAAGAAATCTATAAAATGTTTGGCACTCAATCTTTGTATGATGAGCATGATTGCAATGTTGTTAGTATGCATTCTTTGAATACCCATGATGCTAATGATATGCAAAGCCACAAGCTTGGGAATGCTATGTTTGATGAAGATGATATGTTTAGTCCCCCAAGTTTTGATGAGAATATTTATTATGATGAAAGCATGCCTCCTATTTATGATGATTATATTGATGAAAGTGGGTTTGGAAGAGTGTCAGCTTTAGGAAGTAATGATCCCACTATTTTGGAGGATGTTGAATATTATTGTGATAATTATGGAAGTGTATTTGGAGAGGTCATGACTTTATTTAGTGATGAATCCACTATTTCGAAAGAGGTTCCAATTGATTATGAGAGCAAAGTTGCTATCTATGATTATTACTGTGATGACTTGTATGCTACTCCCTCCATTCCTTTATGTAAGGTGTATTATTAACGGCACGGTGACCAAGGCACATAATTATACACATGCTAGGACGAAATTAACCTTGGCAAAATCATTGATTAGTGGCAACTAAATCATTAGGCAAGGAAAGTAGGAAATAAACACAATTAGGAGAGAGATACTTTCCTTTTTTCTCTTTACAAGAGAAGATGCATGCAATCAGGGGAGAGATACTCTCCTTTTTTTTGAAGGGGTAATGATGGAATTACGAGGAATTAGAAGAAATGCACCTTACATTGTGGAATTTTATCAAAAAACAAATACACCTTATATAAAGGAATGGAGGGAGTATTAGGAATAATGATAACAATGAAACTTGTCATCATGATTTTAATTTTCAATTTGATTATTCTTCACATGATAGTTATTTTGTTGAGTTTACTCCCACTATTCTGAATGAGAAGAATTTTGCTTATGTTTTTTTTTTATTTTTTTCGAAGGGGGGTCTCCCCGGCCTCTGCATCAGAATGATGCATACAGATACATAAATAGATAAATAAAGTTGTTCAACAAGGTCGTATAGTCTGAAAACAAAATAACGGCAAGCTCACAAAGAGCCGCAATGCCAAAAACACAAGGCCCAAAAGCCACCACCGGCTAGCAAAACAAAGATAGGTAAACTAATTGCCTATCCTATTACATGACCGCCATCCAAACCGGTTGAGGATATCCCGCGCTACCATCTCCCACCTGACAGATCCAGTAACCAAATGCTCCCTGGCCTCCGTCGTAGTGAGTAAGGACCACATACGGATCAGCACAGTAGCTCGGAATAAAACCTGTAAAAAATGAATATTCGTTCTTCTGTTAAAAGCCAAATCATTTATGCAATTCCAAATTTCCCACAACAAAGCACATACTCCTACACGAATGTGTCTTGCTGTTTCGGACTCTATCCCAACAAGCCACATTCCAAATAATGTACTGACCGAATTCGTAGGAGTAATGTTAAAGGCAATATGGACCTTGTGCCACAAAACCTTTGCCAAAGGGCAGTCAAAGAAGAGGTGCTTGATGGTTTCGTCCCGATCACAAAAACTACACCTAGTAGATCATGTCCAGTTGCGCTTAACCAAATTATCCTTTGTTAGAATGACTTAATTATGTACAAACCATATAAACACTTTAATTTTCAAAGGAACTTTGACTTTCCAAACCTCATTGGAACTAGGGATAACACTAGAGTTAATGACATCGATATTCATCGACTTAACTAAATATACACTAGAATTTTGCTTATGTGGAGAGTAATAAAAATTCTATGCTTGTAGATCATGAAAACAATGCTTTAGATGCTGGTTATATTGTTTAATTCATTCATGATGGTACTGAAAATTATTATGAGGGAGGAACATATGCTTGTAGGAATTGCAATAATGTCAAGTTTCCTCTATATGTGTTGAAAATCTTGAAGCTATGCTTGTTTTGCCTTCCTATGCCAGCTGATTATTGTTCCCATAAGTTGTTTGCTCACAAAATCCCTATGCATAGGAAGTGGGTTAGGCTTAAATGTGCTAGTCATATGCTTCATGATGCTCCCGTTATGTTTCAATTCTTATCTTTTATGTGAGCAACATTGTCATCATCATGCCTAGCTAGAAAGGCATTAAAGAAAAGCGCTTGTTGGGAGACAACCCAATATTTACCCTTACTGTTTTTGTGTGTTCACATGATTATCCTACTGTAGTAATCATGTTTTATAGCTTTTGTTTCAATAAAGTTCCAAGTAAGACCTTTAGGATAGCCTGCGGTGATAGTTGTGTTGATCCTGCTGAGAATCAGAAACTTTTGCACCTAGTAAATTAGTTTTGATAATTCACAAAAACATGCTTTGGATCTGATTATTTTTTCTCTGGATTGGTACACAAATTTCTCGGGACTTCTAATTTGGTAGAATTCTTCGAGTTCTAGAAGTATACATTTGATACAGATTACTACAGATTGTTCTGTTTTTGACAGATTCTATTTTCTATGTGTTGTTTGCTTATTTTGATCAATCTATGATTAGTATAGGAGGGTATGAACCATAGATAAGCTGGAATACAGTAGATATTACACCAATATTAATTTATAATGAGTTCACAACAGTACGTAAGTGGTGATTGATTTTCTTATACTAAAGGAGCTTACGAGTTTTGTGTTGAGTTTTGCGTTGTGAAGTTTTCAAGTTTTGGGTAAAGATTCGATGGACTATGGAATAAGGAGTGGCAAGAGCCTAAGCTTGGGGATGCCCAAGTAACCCAAAGGAAATATTCAAGGAAAACCAAGAGCCTAATCTTGGGGATGCCCCGGATGGCATCCCCTCTTTCGTCTTCGTTCATCGGTAACTTTACTTGGAGCTATATTTTTATTCACCACATGATATGTGTTTTGCTTGGAGCGTCATTTTCTTCTGTTAGTATTTGCTTTCTATTATTTAGAATAATGTTTTGCATCTTTATTTTCAAAAAAAATGTCAAGGATAGCCTTTACCATGCTTATTTTGCTAGTATACATGTTGCTGTTTAAAAACAGAAAGTTTACCGCTGTTGCAAAAATTCCCTAGAAAAGTCAGAGAATGATATAATCTTGAAAATTTTGCATAATGAGATCCGTAAATCTTCTACAGCGCAATATTTTTCTCATAATTTTTGGAGTTAGGGAAGTATGACGAATCTTGCATTCTTTATAGACTATACTGTTTTGGCAGATTGCTGTTATATTTGCGTTGTTTGCATATGTTTGCTTGTTTAATGATTCTATTTGAGGATAGGAGTATTAAATATGCAGAGACCTTTAGTATGAAATGTTGAATAATAATTTTAGTGATTTGTTATAGTAGAATATGATAAGGCTTTTGCATTGGTTTATACTAACTTATCTCACGAGTTCTTGTTGAGTTTGCTGTGGATGAAGCTTTCGAGATTTAGGAAACCGGGGTATAAAAGGAATTAAGGAGACACAAAAGCTCAAGCTTGGGGATGCCCAAGGCACCCCAAGATAATATTTCAAGAAGTCTCAAGCATCTAAGCTTGGGGATGCCCCGTTAGGCATCCCACCTTTCTTCTTCAACAATTATCGGTTAGTATCGGTTGAACCTAAGTTTTTGCTTCTTCACAAGAATTGTGTTATCCTTGAAATGTCATTTTATTTTGCTTTGCTAGCTGTTTGAATAAAATACCAAGATCTGAAATTCTTAAATGAGAGAGAGTCTTCACATAGTTACATAATTATTTAACTACTCATTGATCTTCACTTATATCTTTTGGGAGTAGTTTGTCATTTACTCGTGTGCTTCACTTATATCCTATGAGTAAATGGTTGAATGAGTTGAATATCATAAAATTATATATGTTTCATATGCTTACCCTGTTGGGAGTAATGACTTCACATCTAAGAAGTAGAGTTAGTAAATTTATTGAAGGTTAGCTAGCATTGTATTGGTCACTTGAACAATTCATGAAATAATATTGAAGGAAGAGAAATTTCACATATAAATATACTATATTAGACATCTTCTATGATTGTGAGCCCCATTAATTATTTTCAAACCTAAGCAAATTACTTGAAGTTGGACAAGGAAGACAACGTAATGAGTTATGCTTGGGTGTATTTGTATAGAAGTTATATTGTTATAGATCCTCCAACATGTGGTGCTTGCTTTTTAGAATCTTTTTCTAGCCAAAATATCTGTACTAAGCGGGAATAGTGCTTGTGCATCTAAATCCCTTGAACCAAGTTTCTTCCATGAGTGTCCACCATACCTACCTATATGCGGTATTTACCTGTCGTTCCAAGTAAATTTGCATGTGCCAAACTCTAAACCTTCAAATAATAATCTGTTTTATATGCCCGAATCGCTCATGTAGCGACTAGGCTAGGTGGGTTATTGTCACAATGAGTGGACTCCGCTCATCATTCACGAGAAAAATGGCTGGTAACTGGGATGCCCGGTCCCATGATCAAAAGATCAAAATCAAATGAAAAATAATTGCAAACAAAACTCCCCCAAGTTTGATGTTAGTTGGAGGCACCCGTTGTTTCGTGCAAGCCATGGATTGATGATTGTTGGTGGAAGGGGAGTAAAAACTTTACCATTCTATTTGGGAACCGCCTATAATGTATGTAGTATGGAAGATATTGGGAACTCTTGGTTGTTATGTTGACAATGAGATCGTACCTCTCAAAATTATTTATCTCTGTTTCAAAATCGAGCTCTGGCACCTCTGCAAATCCTTGCTTCCCTCTGCGAAGGGCCTATCTTTTACTTTTATGCAAGAGTCAGTAGTATTACTTCTCATTCCTACATACTCTTTAGTTGGCAAGCATCGTGTGTTGGGGAAAGATCTAAGCATATATGTCCATGCAAATATATTTGATCATGAATTATTATTGTTGACAATTATCTATATGATAAGTGAGTTGGGAGGCGAAACACTAAGCCCCTATCTTTCTCTGTGTTCGATGGATGCTATTTATTCTAAGAATATGCTTTGAGTGGCAGCAATCATGGAAGACTATATGATAGTTGAGTATGTGGAGTTTGCTAAATCAAAGCTCTGACATAGACCCTTCCTGAAAATAAGATGAATTGCAATTTTTTGATGATTGAGAATGAAGTTTGCTAGTTTTCAAGAAAGTTTATGGTCTATGCTTTAACATGTGAATAGCTTGTTACTTGATCTTGAGAAGTTTTATGAGATGAACTACTGTTATGACATATAATCATGCTAGAAAAGGTGATTGAAATTATCATTGATCAAACTTGTGCACCTACTAGCATTCACACTTCATAAATTCTTTCTTTTATCATTTACCTACTCGAGGACGAGCAGGAATTAAGCTTGGGGCTGCTGATACGTCTCCAACGTATCTATAATTTATGAAGCATTCATGCTATTATCTTATCTATTTTGGATGTTTAAGGGCTTTATTAAGCACTTTTATATTATTTTTGGGACTAACCTATCAACGAGAGGCCTAGCTCATATTGCTGTTCTTGCCTATTTCAGTGTTTCGAAGAAAAGGAATATCAAACAGAGTCCAAACGGAACGAAACCTTCGGGAGTGTGATTTTTGGAATTAACGTGATCCAGGAGACGTGCAGCTGAAGTCAGGGAAGCTTCGAGGAGTCCACGAGGCAGGGGGGCGCGCCCACCCCCCTGGCACGCCCTCCACCCTCGTGGGCCCCTCGTGGCTCCCCTGACCGACTTCTCTCGCCTATATAAGTCCATATACCCTAAAACCTTCGAAGAACACAATAGATTGGGAGTTCCGCCGCCGCAAGCCTCTGTAGCCACCAAAAACATCTTGGGAGCCCGTTCCGGTACCCTGCCGGAAGTGGAATCCATCACCAGTGGCCATCTTCATCATCCCGGCACTCTCCACGACGAGGAGGGAGTAGTTCACCCTCGGGGCTGAGGGTATGTACTAGTAGCTATGTGTTTGATCTCTCTCTCTCTCTCGTGTTCTTGAGGTGATACGATCTTGATGTATCGTGGGCTTTGCTATTATAGTTGGATCTTATGATGTTTGTCCCCCTCTACTCTCTTGTAATTGATTGAGTTTTCCCTTTGAAGTTATCTTATCAGATTGAGTCTTTAAGGATTTGAGAACACTTGATGCATGTCTTATCGTGCTTATCTGTGGTGACAATGGGATATTCACGTGACCTACTTGATGTATATTTTGGTGATCAACTTGCGGGTTCAATGAACTTATGCATAGTGGTTGGCACATGTTTTCGTCTTGACTCTCCGATAGAAACTTTGGGACACTCTTTGAAGTTCTTTGTGTTGGTTGAATAGATGAATCTGAGATTGTGTGATGCATATCGTATAATCATGCCCACGGATACTTCATGTGACAATGGAGTATCTAGGTGACATTAGGGTTTTGGTTGATTTGTGTCTTAAGGTGTTATTCTAGTACGAACTCTATGATAGATCGAACGGAAAGAATAGCTTCGTGTTATTTTATTACGGACTCTTGAATAGATCGATCAGAAAGGATAACTTTGAGGTGGTTTCGTACCCTACAATAATCTCTTCGTTTGTTCTTCGCTATTAGTGACTTTGGAGTGACTCTTTGTTGCATGTTGAGGGATAGTTATGTGATCCAACTATGTTGTTATTGTTGAGAGAACTTGCACTAGTGAAAGAATGAACCCTAGGCCTTGTTTCCTACCATTGCAATACCGTTTACGCTCACTTTTATCATTAGTTACCTTGCTGTTTTTATATTTTCATATTACAAATACCTATATCTACTATCCATATTGCACTTGTATCACCATCTCTTCGCCGAACTAGTGAACCTATACAATTTACCATTGTATTGGGTGTGTTGGGGACACAAGAGACTCTTTGCTATTTGGTTGCAGGGTTGTTTGAGAGAGACTATCTTCATCCTACGCCTCCCACGGATTGATAAACCTTAGGTCATCCACTTGAGGGAAATTTGCTACTGTCCTACAAACCTCTGCACTTGGAGGCCCAACAACGTCTACAAGAAGAAGGTTGTGTAGTAGACATCAGGTATGAAACCACCTTGAAGATATTCATTCCAATCAATCTATCCAAGAGTTCGTACTAAACAAACACCAAGTTATCCTTCCCAACCGATCAATCTATCAAGAGTTCATACTAGAATAACACCAAGTTATCCTTTCTGATCGATCTGTCAAGAGTTCATACTAAGATAACACCAAATAATTTCAGATTCATAATACTCAAACCAACATAAAGAACCTCAAAGAGTGCCCCAAGATTTCTACCGGAGAAACAAAGACATGAACATGCATCAACCCCTATGCATAGATTGCCCCAATGTGACCTCGGGAATCCGCGAGTTGAGTGCCAAAACATATATCAAGTGAATCAATATGATACCCCATTGTCACCAAGGGTATTCATAGCAAGACATACATAAAGTGTTCTCAAATCCATAAAAGTATTCAATACGATAAGAACGAAATCTCAAAGGCAAAACTCAATTCACAACTAGATAGACAGGGGAAACACCATATGATCCAACTATATTAACAAAGCCCATGATACATCAAGATTGTGACATCTCAAGAACATGAGAGAGAGAGAGAGAGAGAGAAAGAGAGAGAGAGATTAAACACATAGCTACTGGTACAAACCTTAGTCCCGAGGGTGGACTACTCCCTCCTCATGGTGGCTGCCGGGGTGATGAAGATGGCCACCGTGATGGCTTCCCCCTCCGGCAGGGTGCTAAAATGGGGTCTAGATTGGTTTTTCGTGGCTACAGAGGCTTGCGGCGTTGGAACTTATGATCTAGGGTTATCTTCAGGAGTTTTGGAATATTTGGGAATTTATAGGGCGAGGAGGCGGTGCGGGAGGCCACCGAGGTGGGCACAACCCACCAGGGCGCGCCTGGGCCCCCAGGAGCACCCAGGTGGGTTATCCCCCCTTGGGGCACCTCTCTAGTACTTCTTCGGCCCACTGGATGTCTTCTGGTCCAAAAAAAATCTCCAAAAAGTTTTGTTGCATTTGGACTCCGTTTGATATTGATTTTCTATGAAGTAAAAAACGAGCAAAAAATAACAACTAGCACTTGGCACTATGTCAATAGGTTAGTCCCAGAACATGATATAAAGTTGCTATAAAATGATTGTAAAACAACCAATAATGATAATAGAACAGCATGGAACAATCAAAAAATATAGATACATTGGAGACATATGAGCATCCCCAAGCTTAATTCCTGCTCGTCCTCGAGTAGGTAAATGATAAAAACAGAATTTTTATGTGGAATGCTGCCTAACATGTTCATCACATATTCTTTTGTTTTATAGCATGGACATATGGACTTTTAGATGGTTCAAATCAATAGTCTAGTTTTGACATGAAGATTTCAATACTCAAGCATATCAACAAGTGACTACGTCTTTCAAAATATCAACACTAAAGCAAGTTATCCCTAGCCCATCATGCTCAATCATTGATCATTCATGAAACACACTCGCATATTAGCTACATCCAATGCTGAAGTACAATCATAGTGCTCCCTAGTTGGTGCTTTATAAGAGAAGATGGAGACTCAAGTAAAAATAAAAATTGCATAAATTAAATAGAAAGGCCCTTCGCAGAGGGAAGTAGGGATTTGTAGAGGTGCCAGAGCTGAAAGCTTAAATTGAGAGATGCATTTTATAGAGGCATACTATTCCCGTCAACGAAAATGACCTAGTAGTTCCCAATACTTTCCATGCTAGACATATCATAGGCGGTTCCCAAACATAAAATAAAGTTTATTCATTTTTCCACCATATTTTCACATTCCATGGCTAACCGTCTCCACGGGTGCCATCCAAACCAACACTTTACAAGGAATTTATTATTTGACAACATAAAGTAAATTCATTTTTCATTTCGGGACTGGGCATCCCTAATACCTATGCCATACTCTCGTGCAATGATAAGTGAATAAACACTCATCTAGAGAATAACACATCTAGCTGTCACACCCTGATTTTCATGCCACAACACTTAATTCAATAAATCATGCTAAAATGTGGTTTGACAAAAACTTTTGAGTGTTTTGGACCTTGCCTTGATTGGTTTTTGTCTGTTGTTTGCAAGTGCTCTAAAAATAAAATAAATCCTCCAACTCTTATACTCCTTCTCCTTGATCCAAAAACCTTTCCCAATGATCATGCCATATATATAGGACATAAAAATGATTTCTTGCAAAAATAATTTGGCCAATTAGTATTTTCAAAAATTAGTTTTTCAAAAAACCCTGAATTGAGGTTTGCACTGCAAGTACTTATTTAAGGGCAGTAAAAATCTTTCCAAAAATATATTTGACTCCTATTAGATATAGGATACCCAGAAACCACAAAAATATAATTTTAAAAGTTATTTTCCTATTTTATTTAAAAGCTTTTTCTTAAGTCCAGAAATGGTCTTTAATAGGGAAAATTTATTTTATTGTTTCAAAAATATTTGACAAAAATCTAGGGAAACTCAGTGGACATATATTGTCCATATATAAGAGTTTCAACACATGGTCATGTTCAAAATGTCATGGAGAATAGTATAACTCCATGAAACCCTCCCAAAACCACTTCTGTCCTTTTTCAAGTTTGAACAACTTTGCACTGCCAAACATGTCCAAATGTTCTCAAACCTTGTGAACATGCTCAAATGGTCTAATAATTTATCTAGACCAAGTGGCACAAATTGGAGAACAAGTTAACTTGATCAAAGTGCCCCAAAACCCTTCCTGTCCAGAACCAAATTTGAACAACTCTACATTGGAAACTTTCTCCTTTTGATCTCAACTTTTGTGGACATGTTCATAACCTCAAATGATGACACTACACCAAGTGGTGCATCAAGGAGAACAGATTTGCATGACCAAATCTTGGAGAGTCCATTTTTGCTGATTTCTAGGGTTTACAAAAGTTGCATTGGCAACTTTGCCCAAATGAGCTCAAAATGGGTGGAAGGCCCTAATTATATGTGCCATTGCACCCTGTGGAGCCTCATGACAAATGGAAATCATCTTCTTGCCCAAACCACCATCAAAAATGCATGTTCTGGCCACTTCCACTAATCTCCATGAGCTAATCTTTCTCCCACAGCACCATCTGGTCCTCCTCTACCACCTGCATCTTTCCTTGCCCGAGGAGCCATGATTAAGGGGGTTAGAACCCCATTTCTCTTCTCTGGGCAGCAGCATTCTCCCTCTCTCTCAGCCTCTCTCCCACTCCTGGCAAGTTCCAGGCATCCAAGGCCACTTTCCCATTGTTTACTCCCCCCCTGCAGCTTCCGGACACAAGTGGCCGCGCCCATTCTGCAAAAAGGCACGCCATGCCAGCCAAAGACGCGCTCTGGAGCACGTCAGCATGTCCCGACCATTGACGCCGCGTCCCCCGACCACCTCGAGCCTCCCCCTTGCGCCAGTCGAGGTGCCTAGATGTCCGCAACATGCCACCGCGCTGGCCCCCTCCTTTCCCCCTCTGTCTTGCCCATGCCGCGCGTGCCAGGAGCCGCCCGGCTCGGCCAATGCCCAGCCTCGCACGCGCGAGCACCAGAGCCTTGCCCCGCTCCTCCTCTCTCTTCCTGGCGCCCCACTCAACTCCCACGAACGCCGTAGACAGCCCCTCGCCCTCTCTCCAGGCCTCCCGAGCCATTGCCGCGGACACCCGTGCGCCGCGTCTACGGTGAGCCGTGGCCCCACCATATAAGGCCGTTCCAGACCCTCCTCGTTGCTCCTTTCGCTCCCTCCCCCTCCTTTGCATCACCCCGACCGGCTCACACCTCTCCTCGTGCTCTCCATAGCCCTCCATGGCCGGAGAACCGCCGCCGGCCCCTGGCTAAATTCGGGCTATCCCGAGCCTCCCTCCTCTACCTAGCCACTCCAGCGCCCTATCATCACCACCACTGACTCAGCCCAAGCTCCAGTTCCTCCTCCCCGCATCTGCCTTGCCGTGCTGAATCTCGCCGTCGGCCTCCTCCGCCATGGACGATGGGGCACTCACCTCAGACCACCCCCGCGCCCGTGGAGTACCTCGGAGGATGCGTCACACTCCCCCGAGCACGCCGGTGTGCCGGGCGCCCGCGGAGGTGGTCGGTGCCGCCTGGGAGAGCGCCGGCGCCGTTCAGCCTCGCCTCTCCAGTTTCCCCATCGCGAGCGTGGGAGGTTGAGGGCGACCTGCCGCTGGGTCCCATGCGTCAGCGACCCAGTGGGCGGGCCCGCCCGTTTAAGTGGAAGCGGCTTCGCTTGTTTCCGCCTGCCCCCGCGCGTTGGCGTACTTCTGAAATACGCCTTCGACGTCGCCCCTGACACCCGCGCAGCCGAGCCGCTGGGCCGGCCCAGTGCGCTTCCCCGCTATGCCTCGCCCAGTGCGCGCCGCCGCCGCCCAGATCCAGCCCGTTTGGGTAAAAATCTTTTCCTTTTTCTTTTCTGTAAAGTTTGTAAAATCCATAAACAAATCAAATTAGCTCCAAATTTGATGATTCAAATTTCTAGTGACTCTATAAATCATGGTCTACCTGGTGATGTAACATGCACATTTTTCCAGAGACCTTTTCTTCACAAATATTTACCAAATCCTATTTTTCCTATTTCTGCGATGAACATTAGAAAATCACAGAGAGCTCAAACTTGATCCAAATACCATGATTCAAATTCTTAGATGCATCTAAGTTCAAAACTTAGTTTTTGAACATTTTTACTAATACTTTCTGCACCCCACAAAATAATGAGCCATTTCTTCATATTTGTCAACTTTGCAAATTCGTAAGAAATTCATTTGAACTCCAAATCCAGTGAAACCAAATCGTAGATGCTTCTAAAATCATCCTTTGTTAAATGGGTATCTTTGCTCATTTTCCAAAGGTATATTTCTGTACACTTCTTACAAATCCATAAACCCCTTGATTCCATCATATCAAAATGTTCAGAGATATCCACTGATCCAATTCCAATGAAACCACTTTGTTTATTTTTCATATAACCAGAGATATCCTAGAAAAGTCCAACTCACATTTTTAGAGCACTTTTATTTCCTGCCTTGTTGTGTTGCTTATTGTGTTTGTTTCCGACGTTAGTTGACGAAGTAGACGGAGTACTTGGAGAAGGACCAGAAGATTTCAAGACTTTGATGAAACAGGCAAGCAGCCCTTTGACCATGTCTATGAAACCCTTTTTATGCATGTCATATAGCTCTTTATTATTGTTGCATCGGAATCATAATGAGATGGTGAACCACGTGGGTTGGTTGCCTCTGTTACTTCCTCGTTGATACTTGCATTGTGCGCGACCCTAACTTCTTATGAGGGTTATGCCGGTGGGAGTAGATAGGATGCTAAAGTAGATTCTACGCAAAAAGGGATGGGTATATGCATGGTGAAGGAGACAAAGTAATTTCAAAAGACTTTTCGAAAACCCCGTCGGGTGCCACTTATGCCCGGGGGAGATGATGAGTTGGGTAGCCACTTGATGATGAAGTGGTGTACCGAAGCAAGTGTGTGTTGTTTTCAAAACGGATTGGTTTAAGTTGCGACCGTTATTCCAACCTTACATGCGCAACCACTCTACCCTTGTATGGGAAAGGGCATTATTGAGTACCTAGACCGATACTAGCTTGGAGCCTGCATTACTAGTGACGGGAGAGTTGTTGGTGCGCTCTCTCAGGACAGGGTCGTGCCAGGTAGGGCGGCCATGACTGTTTTCACAGGGCACCGGACACACCGTTGGTACCCCGTGCCAGTGGTATGTGATAATTATGGGAGCAAGGCTCCATGAAAGTGTTATGTGAAATGTTGGGCACGGGGGTTACTGCCAATCGAATGGACTCCATGTTAGTGTCGTCTAGGGAAAGGTAGTGATCGGGTGCTTACCCCGGGTACATGAGGTACCGCGGGTCGTGGCTGACACGAAAGTTCCCCGGATCTTGTGGGTACAGTGTGCAACCTCTGCAGAGTATAAAACTATTCGAATAGCCGTGTCCACGGTCAAGGACAGTTGGGTAACCGCTCTTGGGCTACGTCCACTTGTTTACAAACCGAGTGTGTGTGTTGATAAAATGACTTGGGTCAAGTCAAGGGACTTGACATGATTGAGTTGGGTTGGTGCCCACTCTATTTATGTTGATATCTATAACCTATCCTCATGGTTACTTGAATTCTCCCGATGCATGTCTTACAAATTGTTGAGCATGTCATTGCACTCAAAACTAGCTTTCTGCAAAAGTTTGCCTATATCATGCATTGTTGTATCTTGAACCAAAACATAGGTTGCTTGCGAGTACATTCAAAGTACTCATTGGCTTGCCACTGGTTATTTTATTGGCCAGGCTTGAAAGGACAAGTTATACTGAAGAGTTCCTTGGTGACGATCGTGCGAGCTAGGATTCTTTCCCAGTCAGAATGCCTGTAGGGTAAAGGCAGATGGCATAGGGTCCAAGTTATCGACGAAGATTTCCGCTGCGATGTTATACTCAAGACTCGACCATAATGGTCCTACTTGTGTAATATGGTATGTATGGATGTAAGACTCTTGTTATTCAGCTTCTGTGTGTTCAGTAAGCATTGATCTCTGGGATCACTGTACACGTGCATTCGGTGATCACGACTTATGAGTCGGGGTCCTCACACTAGCATGGGAAAATATCAGCCACCCCCTACCGTTTCATGAGCGGTACGAGCACACAAAAAGGAAATTATTTTGAAGATTAGAGATGGCACATACAAATTTGCTTAGAACGACATGAAAATACCACATATAGGTAGGTATGGTGGGCTCATGTGCCAAAACTGGGTTTAAAGATTTTGGACGCACAAGTAGTATTCCCACTTAGTGCAAATGGAGGCTAGAAAATAGATTGAGAAGCAACCAACAAATAAATGGAAATTCACATAAAGGAGCATTGAGCATACCTAACACCAAATAATGCACCACAAGTAGGATGTAATTTCATTGCATAACTATTGACTTTCGTGCTTTCATAGGGAATCACAAACCTTAACACCAATATTCTTACTAAAGCATAATTACTCGCCAACATGACTCGCATATCACTATCATCATATCTCAAATCTATTACAAAGAACCAAGTTTATTTTGTCCAATGATCTTCATGAAAGGTTTTATTATATCTCTCTTGAATATCTATCACTTTGAGACTATTTTCATATGTTGCTTTTGATAAGCTCAAACAAATTTAAGTGAAGAACATGAGCATAACATTTTTTGTCTCTCGAAATAATACAAGTGTAACATGAGAGAATTTCTTCAAAAATATCAAGGCACAACATTTTCAAAAAGATATAAGTGAAGCACTAGAGAAAATGACAAACTACTCCAAAAAGATATAAGTGAAGATCAAGCGAGTAGTTGAGTAAATCGGTAGCTAATCGAGGACTCTATTTTATTTAAAAACTTTCAGATCTAAGTATTTTATTAAAACAGCAAGCAAAACAAAATAAAATGATATTCCAAGAATAGCACGCATCATGTGAAGAAGCAAAAACTTAGGCCTCAACTGATACTAACCGATAATTGTTGATGAAGAAAGGTCGGATGCCTATCGGGGCATCCCCAAGCTAAGATGCTTAAGACTTCTTGAAATATTATGTTGGGATGCCTTGGGCATCCCCAATCTTGAGCTTTTGTGTCTCCTTAATTCCTGTTATATCATGGTTTCCCTAAATCTTAAAAAACTTCATCCACACAAAACTAAACAAGAACTCGTGAGATAAGTTAGTATAAACCAATGCAAAAACCTTATCATTCTCTACTGTATAAAATTACTAAAATTATTTTTAAACATTGCATACTAAATTCCACCTCATATTTAATACTCCTATACTCAAATAGAATCATTAAACAAGCAAACGTATGCAAACAATGCTAACATGACAACAATCTATCTAAACAAAACAGTCTGTAAAATTATGAAATTTTACCACACTATATAAAATTTATCAGATATGTGCAAAAAATTTCAATATTTTATCACATTCTGACTTCTCTTGGGAATTTTTGCAACAACAACAAACTTTCTGTTTTGAAACAGCAACATGTAGATTTGCAAAATCAGCATGGCAAAGGCTATACTTGACAATTTTATTAAAACTAAACATACAAAACATTATTATAAATATCAGCAAGAAAATAATAATAAAATAAAATGATTCTCCAAGCAAAATACACATGATGTGACGAATGATAATATAGCTCCAAGTGAGGTTACCGATAATGTTGGAGCTATATTTTCATTCGTCACATCATGTGTATTTTAACGGAACTTCGTGGGATAGGTTAGTATGATAAAGACAAATCATTCACTTTGGTACTGTCAAAAACAAGATTCATAATTGTTCTCACACAATGCCTACCATACCATATCATTTCTACAATTTATATTGAGCAATATAAACCATAAAAACTAGGAAACAAGAAAACTATGCATTAAAAACAGAATCTGTCAAAAACAGAACAATGTGCAATGATATGGAAACTTCATATACTTCTGTAACTGAAAAAATTATGAAAAATTAGGACAACGTAGGATGCAAAATTATGCTTTTATCGCGCTTCTATGAATTTCGAAAATTATTTTACTGGTCACAGATGTCGATGGAAACGACACCTATGGGATCACTGGAATCCCTACTACGGTCGGCGGGCGCGAGGTTGTGGAAAGAGCGGGTCTAGGAGCCAGCACAAGGATCGTTTACCCATGCTCGGGCCGCGAGTATTGCATAATACCCTAGTCCGACTTTGGTGTATATCTGAATGTTCTTGTGCTCTTGGACTAGCTATGGTGCCTGCGTAGTCCAAAAAGCCGAATCCCCCTCCAGTACGCATCGGGCCTCCTTTTATAGGAAACGGGGATACCACAGTGGTGCACAGGATGTGGAAAGTGCATACCGTGGTCGAGTCTATCCCCTGGCCCCGTCGGAAAAATGCATTTAATGCGCTGCCGACGTGCCCTTCTTGCTGTTGCTGCTTTGCCTCGCTTCGACATGCGTCCAGGCCAGCGCGGTGTGTAGTGCCATGTAGGCTGGGTCTTCACGAAGATCTGCACGAAGATCTGCATGCCACCACGTAGGTGCTTGCTGAGTTGGTCTCGGGGCCGCACGTCGCCACGCAGGTGTTTGCCTAGCTGGCTGGGCTGGCAGCTGCATGGGAACGGCGGTGGAGCCTTGGCGGGCGCGGGCCTGGCCACAACCCCGTTGATGTCCTCGGCAAGGGTCTTGCCGGGGCCCCGGCAAGGGTCTTGCTGCGGCACTGTGGTCGTCCCCGGCAAGGATCTTGCCGAAGGTCTCGTGGATTTCCTTGGCAAGGATCTTGTCGAGGATCGTCGTCTTCTGGTCCTTATCTGATCTTGCGTGTTCATGATCTTCACGAAGATCTGCATGCCACCATGGAGGTGCCTCCCGAGCCTTGGTTCCAATGTGGTTGATGGCGTTGGAACCCTTGGGCTCAAGGGTGGTGTGCTCTGCTGGCATTGGGCAAGTTGCCCCGGCAAGGCTCTTTCCGGGGCTGCGGAGGCTGCCCCGGCAAGGCTCTTGCCAGGGGAGCATATCTCGCCCTCTCTGATCCTTCTATTGCTTTCTTGGCATTGCTTGATTGTCTCGTGGCTTTTGCTTCCCTCCCCTGCACTGCTAATTGCGGCCGTGGGCGCGGCTCTGACTGCCCGTGCACAAGTAAATGGGTATAAAAGAGGGCCCCTATATTTGTACACTGACAGGAGCCCCGGGCCTAGGCTACACATAAGCGCAACGCGTTGTTGGGCTAGGCCTAGAACGGTGCTCTGGTAGGTGGGGCAGATTTTTACTGCAGTAACTCCTTCGCCCACTGCGCTTCGGCATAACCCGCGTTAAAAGTGTGACGTGGGGATCGTGCGTGGGGTGACCGCAGCATGCCTGCGTCATCCTGCGGTGAATAGTAAAGAGGCGGCTTGCGTGTCCCTTTAAGATTTTAGGGCCGCTCCTCATTTACTTTCCCCGCTTTGGAACCGTCATTCCACGTTTCCCACTACGCCCGCCCCTTGTGCCACGTACGCCACATGCACGACACGGGGTAGGTGACAAACGCAAGGAATATGGGAAGGCGCGCACGGGCCAATACCCACGTGCCTTCAATTGGGCGGGGAGGGCGATCGATGGCCTCGCCTGCTGCCACTTTAATGAGCCGGATTCGAGCGGCTCTTTGGGGGCGCGGAGCCAGTCCTTCGGCCTCCCCTTCCCAACTATAAAAGGGGACTCAAGGGCAGGAGGAAAAACATCTCCTCGCGTCTCTCCTTCGTTCTCCATTCTCCATCCATTGCCATGGCAAGAGGGCGTGGCCGAGGCCATTCTTCTGTGGAGGCGACCAGGTCCTCCTCCCGCCAGAGAGCTGCGGCGATCAAGGAAGAGCTCGATAGCCAGGGTGAAGGCCACGCTCGAGGCGGGGCCACTGGATGGGGCCGCGATTGGCGAGGCAGTCAAGGCAGAGGTGGGCGTGGAAGGGGAACGCCTGCACCGTCTCCGTCTCCGTCTCCATCTCCTCCTGCCTCACCGAGTGGTCATGTCGGGGACTCGACGCTCGAGTTCATCTTGCAGTTGCGCGGGTCGCCGCACCACAGCCTTCGTCTTCCCTGGGCGTTCGCAAGAGTGCTGGAGGTTGACCAGCCACTGCGGCCGAGGTTTCACATGAAGGGGTGTTGCCAGGGCGACATGCGGGTGAACACAAGATTCCCCGCCCCTCAAGTGATGCTGCTTTGCCGGGGCTGGAAAACCTTTGCATGCACCCATTGCCTGATTGTCGGTGTACAAAAGTAGGGGCCTAGATTTTGACCCCTTTACTTGTGCACGGGCAGTCAGAGCCACCCGCCACGACCACACATGAGCAAGGCAAGAGAGGGAAGCCAGAGAAGAGCCAAGGCCACAGGGTCAAGGAAAGCAAAACAGCAATGGACCAAGACCACAAAGGTTGCACGGGCAATGCAGGTTGCCCCGGCAAGGACCCTTGCCGAGGGCAGCCCCGGCAAGATCCTTGTCGGGGCAGCTCGTCCACACTCGCTGAGCGAGCCACCTTCGAGCCCACCGATGCTGAGCAGTCGCGTTGGGACAGGGTTCGGGAGGCACCTCCGTGGTGGCATGCAGATCTTTGTGAAGACATAGAGCAATCAAGATCAAATGGGGATAGGAGGACAGCCGTCCCCACCGAAGAAACCCACAAGAACCCCCGGCAAGTTCCTTGCCGGGGAAGCCGGCGCACCGCGGCAAGACCCTTGCCGGGCCACCCGGCAAGGCCGCCGCCAAGCGCCCTAGCAAGGCCACTGCCAGGCCCACACCAGCCAAGTTCCTAGCGCTGTTCGTGCGCAGCCACCGACCTAACCAGCTGGGCAGGCACCTCCGTGGCAGCATGCAGACCTTCGTGGAGGCTCCACCACCACACCACCTTAGCTTCCTGCCTTCCCACATGGCGCTGCATGCGTTGCTGGCCGGGGCGCGTGTCGAAGCTAGGAGGGGCGGTGACGGGCCTCATCCCCATCCCCCAATAAAGTGACGGACACCTATGCCCCGCATTTAATGCGTCTTGTCCTGTAATACTAGCGATAACCTCGCAACGCTGTAGCACCTTCCACCTCCGGTGTGCCACTGTGGCAACCCCTTTCGCCTATAAAAGGAGGCCCATGGCATACTAAGAGGGGATTCGGCTCTTTTGAAGCTGTAGCACTCAGAGCTAGTTCGAGAGCTCAAGAACACTAATACAACCACCAAAGCAGGATCATTGGGTTTTACGCATCTTTGCGGCCCGAACCTGGGTAAATCCCCTGTGTGCCATCCCCTAGTCCCGCTCTTCTCACGATTCCGCGCCCTGCAACCGCAGAAGGGATTCCAGTGATCCCATAGGTGTTGTTTCCCACCGACATCTTTGGCGCGCCAGGTAGGGGGCAGCGCTATTACGAGAATCTGGTCTAGCAGTTGGCCTAGCTGTTCTTCATTGCCATGGCTCCTAAGAATAAGACGACCACGGCGATCGGTTCGTCTGGGACCAAGTTGCCGGTACCGGTGCGTACCAGTAGCGGGCCAGTCGCAGAGAGAACCCATGGCGCGGCCGTGAACATCCACATCACCCTGGTGGTTCAGGCCTGGCGAGTGGCAGCGTTCGCGCGCTAGGCGATGAGCCACTAGTCGCGGGCTCCAGAGACGAAGTCGGGCCCCCCGCAGGCGGCACGGGGCCCTTTAGGGGTGTCGCCGTCCCGCCAAGCGGTGGCACGGTGACCTCCAAGACGCCAACACCGGCTTCCACTGCGGGCTCCTCTTAGGTTGTGCGTGATGAGCAGCGTCACCCTACCGGTGATCCTGCGCGCCGCCCTGGGAAGAGTCCCGTGTGCCCATCACCTGAAGAGGAGGGCCAGCGGAGGTGGCGAATGGCTGCGGAGCCGTGACGCAGCTCCTTCTAACATGGTTAGGAGTCGAGGCGCATCGCGGTCCACCCCGCTTTTGCCGCCACCCACGCCAGCGGAAGCCCTAGCGCACGCACAGCTGTCCTCGATTTTCATCCCGCCGTGGAGAAGCTTGAAGAATGGAGGGCCACCATCCAGAGCCTCGTCGGCATCGCTAACAACGACGGGCCACGGCCGACGGAACCCATCGGCCATTGCTCCACGGGCTGCCACGTGCTAGTGGAGACCACACCGGAGGCGACGCGGCCATGGTGTATTCCCCGCCTCCATCCCGACCACCCCAGGCGTCGGCCCGCCGGGGCGGCGCTCGTGATGATATCTCCATCGCGTCGTCCGACCCGTGAACCAACCGCGATTAGCGCCAGGTCCTCCGGGAGCGGGCTCACAAGGACGCTGGAATTACGATCGAGCGCCGATGTGATGCGCGCCACCAGTCGGACAGGTGGGCAGGGCCCGCTATGGACCGCCCAGCGCCATGAGGCTATGGTGGCCTACCTTACGAGGTGGGTTGTCCGGCCTTCACCCGTGAGCTGCGGCAGTTCCAGTGGCCCTCCCATCGTACGTTCAAACATGACGTTGGCGAGAAGTACGATGGCAAGACCCACCCGTCAGAGTTCCTCAGCATCTACACCATTGCGATGCAAGCTGCTGGGGCCCGCGACGATAAGGTGCTTGCCAACTACTTCCCGTTGGCACTCAAGCCTAATGTCATGTCATGCTTGATGCACTTGCCGGTGGATTCCATCTCTTCTTGGGCGGATCTGTGCCATGAGTTTGTTGGCGCCTTTACTGGAGGTCACCAAGCTCATGGCCAGGCGAGTGATTTACACATCATCCCTCAGAAGGAAGGAGAAAACCTGCGCATGTGCATCCAAAGGTTCAGCCGGGTGCAGTACAACATCCCCGATGTTCATCCCGCCGACGTGATCAGTGCATTCCACCAGAACGTGCGCAATCGCAAGATGCGTGAAGAACTGGCGATGAACAAGGTTAAGGATGTGGCCGAACTCTATGTTCTGGCTGATCGATGCGCTCGTGCCGAGCAAGGAAGGAAGTACCCTGGCGAAGATGCCGGTGCGGAAACCGACTCCACTGGCGATACAGCCACCCCAGCAAAGAAAGGCCGACACCATAATAGAAAGCGCAAGGGTAAGGCCGTGCTTGCCGTTGAGGGATCCGACGACACTGGTACCACCAAGAAGACCAAGGAAAGCGACCCCGGCAAGGAGGTTGCCAGGTGTGACGCTTTCCGGGCCTTGGCAGCTACCGATAAACCAGGAGGCTCCGACAAGCAGTACTGCAAGATCCACCGCACCAAGGGCCACGATCTCCAAAACTGCCCGCAGGTAGAGCTGCTCGTCGAGAAGCAGAGAGCCGAGTATGAGCGGCAGGACAAGCAGAAAGGCCCAGATGGTGCTGAGGGATCCGGCAAGAAACGTGGCGGCCAAGGAGGCCGCCGCACCAAGGATAATCAACAAGAGAGGCCCGCCCGGGGCCGCGACAAGAAGCAGGAAGACGATGATCATGACGAGGACGACGAGTCCGGCGACCACGAGTTTCAGAAAGCCATAGAGACCATGTGCGTCGATGGTGGCACCTCGCTACATACGTCACACCGCCAACTGAAGTAGTGGGCGCGTGAGGTCGCGGCAGTGGAACCATCATTCAACGCACGAAAGCCACTGAAATGGTCCAGCACCCCCATCATCTTCGACACCGAGGACCACCCTGACCGCACCACTGCGGTAAGGTGCTTGCCATTGTTGGTTTCACCAACAATCCGCAAACTCAAGGTGACAAAGATGTTGGTTGACGACGGGGCCGGCCTGAACTTGATGCCGCCTGTTGTGGTCAGAAGGCTGTAGTTCCCTGATGGAGACCTCAAGGAGACGGCTACGTTCCAAAGGGTCAACCGGGGGAGGAGCCAGCCGAAGGGGAAGATCATGCTGCCCGTGACGTTCGTAGGCGAGCTGAACGACAGGACGGAGAGGATTGTCTTCGACGTGGCCGAGATCCCCTTGCCTTACAATGGGATCCTCGACCGCCCGGCGCTAGCCAAGTTCATGGCGGCTTCACAGTATGCCTATAACATGCTGAAGATGAATGGGCTAATGAACATCATCAGCGTCCCCTCCGACAAAAAAGATGCGCTGATCTGCGCCGACCAACTCTACCGGGAAGTAGTTGCAGCAGCTGCCGCTAAGGCACCGCTCCTGCCGACGGAGCCCCAGAGGAGAAGAAGACCGGCAAAACCCTCGCACCCACTCCGGCAAGCGCACCTCTTCGGGGTGTCGTGCTTTCATTGAGAACGTGCTAGAGAGTTCTGCCAGCAGGAGCAAGAAGTCCAGGGCTGCACCACCAGAGACTAAGAAGGTGCCCGTCAAGGAGGATGGCACAGGGGGAGCATTCACCATAAGCTCCACCCTTGATGGCAAATAGGAAAGCGAGCTTGTCACCATCCTGCGGGCGAATGTCGATGTGTTTTCATGGCAAGCCTCCGACATCCCCGGCGTTCCCAGGAGGTGATTGAGCACCACCTTGCCGTCTGTCGTCATGCGCGGCCTGCCAAACAGAGTTCATCACGGAGGAAATCAGAAAGCTAGAAGTAGCAGGCTTGGTGAGGGGAGTACTCCATCCACGTGGTTGGCCAATTCGGTAGTGGTGCACAAGGCAAATGGGAAGTGGAGGCTATGTATTGATTACACAGACATCAATAAGGCCTTTACAAAGGATCCCTTCCCGTTACTGCGCATCGACAAGATTGTTGACTCCACGGCTGGATGCGACCTATTATCATTCCTCGACGCCTACTCGGGATACCACCAGATCTTCATGGCGAAAGAAGACGAGGAAAGGACAACATTCATCACCCCATGAGGTACGTACTGCTTTTTACGAATGCCTTTCGGGTTGAAGAGTGCTGGCTCGACCTTTGCAAGAGCAGTCCAAATTGATTTTGAACCCCAGCTAAATAGAAATATGGAAGCTTATATGGACGACATAGTGGTCAAAACCAAGGACAAAGCAACAGTTGTGCAAGATCTGGAGGAAACATTCGGGAACCTGCGCAAGATCAACCTCAAATTGAACCCTGAGAAGTGTGTCTTTGGCGTCCCGTCCGGCAAGCTTCTCGGGTACTTTGTGCCCCAGCGCGGGATTGAAGCAAACCCAGATAAGATCAAGGCCATCGAGCAGATTGGGGCACCCAAGCGGATCAAGGACGTGCGTCGGCTTACTGGCTGCGTTGCTGCCATGAGCCGGTTCATCTCCAAGTCCGCGGAGCGTGCCCTACCTTTCTTCAAGATCTTGAAGAAGGCAGGGCCAGTGGAGTGGACCCCAGAAGCTTGAACAAATACCTCTCTTCTACCCCAGTACTGGTTGCGGCCAAACCACAAGAACCGTTGCTGCTTTACCTAGCGGCAACAAATCAAGTGGTTAGCGCCACGCTAGTGGTGCAAAGAGAGGTCAATGAGAAGGCAGCAACAGCGGCAGAGCCAACAGAAGGCAGACCAAAACCCTCTCTGGCAGGGCTCGATCCCGGCAAGATCAAGTCCCCGGCAGGGGCCGGCGACAGCGCGACAGGACCCACATGACCGGGTGAAGAGGCGCAGAAAAAGAAAATGGTGCAGCACCCAGTGTACTACGTCATCTCCCTCTTGCAGGGGCTAGGTCGAGGTACTCAGGTGTGCAAAAGCTGCTCTTCGGCCTCCTTATGGCCTCGAGGAAGCTGCGCCACTACTTCCAGGCACATGAGATCACGGTATTCACCCGCCTCCCATTGCAATGGATACTACACAACCCAGATGCAACGGGGAGGATCGTGGAATGGGCCCTGGAGCTATCGAGTTTCGGTTTTAAGTTTGAAAGCACCTCAATGATTCAGAGCAGAGTCTTGGCGGAATTTGTTGCAGAATGGACCTTGACGCTCGACGAAGAGGTACAGGAGACCACTCTCCCGGGCAAGGAAGCGAGCTGCAACTAGATCATGTACTTTGATGGTGCTTTCTCACTGCAAGGCGCCGTGCTGGTGTGTTGCTTGTCGCACCCACCGGAGAGCACCTCAAGTATGTCGTCCAGATGCATTTCCCCGGGAGATGTCGACCAACAACACCGCCGACTACGAGGGTTTGCTTGCCTGTCTCAGGATCGCGGCAGACCTAGGAGTTAAGAAGCTCATCGTCAGGGGCGACTCATAGCTCGTCGTCAGGCAGGTCAACAAAGATTATCAAAGCCCGTGATGGAAGCTTATGTAGATGAGGTGAGGAAACTGGAGGAGCACTTTGACGGTATACAAGCAGAACATGTCCCTCGAGCAGAGAACGACATCGCTGACTACCTGTCAAAGCACGCTACCCTCAAGCTACCTATGGAACCAGGTACTTTTGTGCTTCAGTTAACCCAACCGTCCGTTGAGCCGTTGATCGGGCAGAGCAAGCGGAGGAAACTAGGCCCCGGGAAGTAATTCCACACCGGGCTCCCCGGAGCCGCTGGCGAAGATGTTGCCATGGATGCCGATCCTGCCGCAGGGCAACCGACTCCGGCAGGTCCTCAGGTCATGGTTGTGGAGCCGGTCGCTCCCGCGGCAGAAGAAATGCCTTGGGTCCTTGTCATTGAGCCACAGGCTCCGGCATGGGCACATCACACCGTCTAATTCCTTCAAAAAGGGGAGCTTCCTGAGGAGCAGGAAGAGGCAGAAAGAGTAGCCCTCCAGTCTGCTCTGTACCAATTCGTTGATGGCATATTGTACAGGAGAAGGCCGAACGGGGTGAAATTGATATGCATCTCCCGGGAGGAAGGACTAAAGTTGTTGGCAGAGATACATGGAGGCGTATGAGAATCCCACATAGGGTCGAGGGCCCTTGCCGGCAAGGCTTTCCGGCAAGGTTTCTTCTGGCCCACTGCCCTCCAGGATGCGACAGCACTAGTAACCAAGTGTGAAGCATGCCAGTTCCATTCGAAGAAGCTTCATCAACCTGCTCTAGCCCTTCAAACTATACCTCTCTCCTGGCCATTCTCGTTCTGTGGGCTCGACATCTTGGGCCCTTTCCCCCGTGTAGTCAGTGGCTTTGAGTACTTGTACGTCGCAATCGACAAGTTCACAAACTGGCCGGAAGTGGAAGCAGTGAGGAAGGTGACAGCACAGTCAGCCATCAAGTTTTTCAAGGGACTGATGTGCTGTTTTGTGGTACCCAACAGGATCATCACCGACAATGGGACACAGTTCATGAGCCACTCCTTCGTGCAATACATTGAGGACCTCGGCAGCAGAGTCTGTTTTGCTTTAGTGGAACATCCACAGAGCAACGGCCATGCGGAGAGGGCGAATGCAGAATTCCTGCGAGGCTTAAGGACGAAGACTTTTGACAGACTGCGCAAGAGTGGAAAGCACTGGATTGAGGAGTTGCCGGCGGTTCTTTGGTTGATCAGAACGACGCCAAATCGAGCCACTGGCCAGACACCCTTTGCCCTGGTCTACGGGGCGGAGACACTTCTCCCCATGGAACTCATATACGGGTCACCTTGAGTGCTCGCTTATGATGAGCTTGAGCAAGAGCAACTGCGGCAAGATGACGCAATGCTCCTTGAGGAAGATCGTCTCCGGGCGGCTGTTAGAGCAGCACGCTACCAGCAGGCTTTGCGCCGCTACCATAGCCGCAAGGTTCATGACCTGAGCCTTGAGGAAGGCGACCTTGTTCTTCGACACGTTCAGTCGGCCAAGAATTCCAAAAAGTTGACGCCAAAGTGGGAAGGCCCTTATCGGGTAAGCGAGTCACCAGGCTCGGCGCAGTCCGGCTGGAGATCGAAGATGCCATTCCAGTGAGCAACTCATGGAACATCGAGCATCTTCGCAAGTTTTACCCATAAGGCGCGGCTGCCGGGCCTCCCGGCAAGCCACCCTTTTGTACAAGCCTTGCCGGCAAGGCATGTAACCCTTTGTACAAAGCCAGGCGCAGACCTTGAGCATAAATAAACGAAGCGCTGGCGCCCTAAGTCATAGCATGCATGCTAGGTTGAGTCTCTTCCTCGGTTAGGGTTGATAGGGCTTAGCGGAGGCTAACCCCTATCTTAGAGGTTGAGTGCGCGTCTCTCTGTTTTTTTCTGTCTTTCTTTGGTTCGCAGGGCACACAAGTATTCTTGCCGAGCTGTCCTAAAAGAAAAGGAACGGACCGGCGCCCGGGCTCCAGCAAGCTAGAGTTGCCGGGGGCTGCAAGAACAAGGATCCTTCCGCGGTAAGCCAAAATCGCCGGGGGCTGTAAATCCAGATAAGTCTTTTATCCCCTATCATGCGTTTCGTTATGGACTGGGATGCGTAAAACCTTGTTCTATTTCTGAGCTACCGTGCTACCCCTTTTCGGCACCCAAGGATTATTTCCTGGGTCTTGGTCTGGTCATAGCCGCGGCAGCAAAGGAGGCGAACGAGGGGCCTAAGACCACCTCATCCTTGCCTCTGCCAAGAGTGTGGGAAAGGTTAGGCGAGGTGGGAAGACGGCAAGGCCTGTTGTCGAAGAAAAATGTTTATCTTAAGGATGACAAGGACTCACCCCTTGTGTGGGTTCCTCCCACGAACGAAAATCCCCGGCAAACATCCCTTTTTTCATTAAAAAACATCCTGTACAGGTACAGTCCAAACGAAATGAAAAACATGAAAAAGGGGGATTACAAGTTCTAAAGCTAGCAAAGCCCCGAAGGCTTACAAGACTAAAAAGATATAAGGTGCCCGTAATCCCTTTCTTGTCCCTCTCCTCAGGAAATGGGACGAGAAAGCAGAAGGGCAAAAGGGGCACCTAGGCGAGCTACGAGTGGCAGAAGACACCAAGAGAACTTCTCGGTGGCCGTCCAAGGGATGGATGGTGATGGCGGCGCCGGAGGCAGAGCTCGAAGACGAGGTGGCAGGGCGTCAACACGCGACGAAGGCTTCGGTGTCTGCGTACTCTGACTTAACAGCCTCGCCGCTCATCCTCTTCCTCTTCTGGAGCCTCCCTACGCCAGCCGCCCAACGAGGCGACCCCGAGAAGTTCAAGGAGATGGAAACACGGATGATGGGGTCACCGGTGCCGCTCGGTGCGGTGCCCGACACCTGCCGCCCGCTGCCCTCGTCGTCGCTGTCGTTGTCTTCCTCGCCACTCTTGCTTGAGGAGAACTCTTCATCGTCAGAGGAGCTCTCGACGCAGCAACTCACGCGGGTCCCAAAGTGCCCGAATATCTTAACGGAGAGGAGGCCGCCCTCCATTAGTTTGAAATGGAGAGCGAGCCTGTCCGTCAAGCTGTGAAGGCGAGCGAAGGTCTTCCACCCTCGGTGAAGGTACATGACATGAGGGGCGGGGAACTCGACGTCGACCCACGTGCCGCTGTTCCCGCAACCCCTCATGTGTAGCCGCAGCGCCTGCAGCGGATCTAGTTCCATCTCCCACGCAAACGGGGTCGGAAGACGAAGGCGACGGCGTGGCGGATGGTGTAGCCTGACGAAGAATTCGCAGGGATTATCCACAGCTTGGCCCTCCATCGGAGGAAGGGCCGTTGGAGGGGGCGAGGCGGATCTGTCGCCCCGTCCTCCTCTCCCGGGCTCCATGGTAGCCTCGGCCTCGCCCCCTTCCCCTCCCTCTACCGACCAGTTCGGCCGCTATGAGTTCTTAGGGAGGAGTGATGCGCTGTCTGGCCGAAACCCTCGCCGCCACTGATGAAGCATCGCCATGCCCCCTCGCCATAGCAGAAGAAGAAAGGAAGCAGAGATGGGAAGAGGCAGACGGCGAAAGGTTGGGAGGCACCATCCGTGCCATGCCCCTCTTTATTAAGGGGCGGGGGTGAGGCTCGGCCGCCCCCTCTAGGCCAATCCGGCCTCTGGAGATGATAGCATGCAGGGCTGTCGACTGCCCTCCCCGCTCCATTGAAGGCGCGTGGGAATCGACCCGCACGCGCGCGACTCTCCATGACCCCTATGCCTATCATTCGCTCTACATGCAGCGAACATGGCGCAAGGAGCTGGTGCGATGGGGCGCGTGGAACGACGGTTCCCGAGCAAGGGCAGTAAATGGGAGGCGGCCCTGCGGTCTCGGAGAGACACGCAAGCCGCTTCTTTACTGTCTACCGAAAAGTGACGCTAGTGTGCCCACGTCATGCGCGCGCATGACCCCACGTCGCGCGTTCAACGCAGGTCGTGGGGAAGCACAGTGGGTGGAACAGTGGCCGCGGTAAAATCTGCCTCAACTGCCCACACACCGTTCTAGGCCTGGCCAAACAACGTGCTGTGCCTATGTGTGACCCAGGCCCGGGGGCTCCCGTCGGTGTACAAAAGAAGGGGCCTATCTTTTGACCCCTTTACTTATGCACGGGCAGTCAGAGCCACCCGCCACGACCACACATGAGAAAGGCAAGAGATGGAAGCCGGAGAAGAGCCAAGGCCACAGGGACAAGCAAAGTAAAACAACAAAGGACCAACACCACAAAGGTTGCACGGGCAATGCAGGTTACCCCGGCAAGGACCCTTGCCGAGGGCAGCCCCAGCAGCCCCGGCAAGATCCTTGCCGGGGCAGCTCGTCCACACCCGCTGAGCGAGCCACCTTCGAGCCCACCGACGCTGAGCAGTCGCATTGGGACAGGGTTCGGGAGGCACCTCCGTGGTGGCATGCAGATCTTTGTGAAGACATAGAGCAATCAAGATCAAATGGGGATCGGAGGACAGCCGTCCCCACCGAAGAAACCCACAGGACCCCCCGGCAAGATCCTTGCCGGGGAAGCCGGCGCGCCGTGTCAAGACCATTGCCTAGCCACCCGGCAAGACCGCCGCCAAGCGCCTCGGCAAGGCCACTGCCAGGCCCGCAACAACCAAGTTCCTACCGCCGTTCGTGCGGAGCCACCGGCACAACCAGCTGGGCAGGCACCTGCGTGGCAGCGTGCAGACCTTCTTGGAGGCTCCACCACCTCGCCACCTCAGCTGCCTGCCTGCCTACATGGCGCTGCATGCGTTGCTGGCCGGGGCACGTGTCGAAGCCAGGAGGGGCGGCGACGGACGGGACGGGCCTCACCCCGTCCCCCAATAAAGTGACGGACACCTAAGATCTGCATTTAATGCGTCTTGTCCTGTAATACTAGCGATAACCTCGCAACGCTGTAGCACTTTCCACATCCTGTGTGCCACTGTGGCAGCCCCTTTCGCCTATAAAAGGAGGCCCATGGCATACTGAGAGGGGATTCAGCTCTTTTGAACCTCGCAGCACCCAGAGCTAGTTCGAGAGCTCAAGAACACTAATACAACCACCAAAGCAGGATCGTAGGGTTTTACGCATCTTTGCGGCCCGAACCTGGGTAAATCCCCTGTGTGCCATCCCCTAGTCCCGCTCTTCTCACGATTCCGCACCCCGCAACCGAAGAAGGGATTCCAGTGATCCCATAGGTTTCGTTTCCCACCGACATTGATGGATGGGCACATAGAGAGTGATCTGCTCTCCGTCAAGGTTTTCGAGCGCTCGGGACATAGGCTTGGGTGCTGTGCGGAGAGCTCAACCGACGGCGAAAGCTCCTCTTCTTGCGAGAGCGACGAGGAGGACAGCGACAGCGACGATGAGGGTAGTAGGCAGGAGGATGACGGCTCTGACTAGGCATCGAACCCGCCGCCCCTGGGCGGCGCTGGCAGCAACAACATCTGCACCTGGCCCTTCCCCTTGGCAGAGCAATTTGCTGGGGGTGGGGCCAGCTCCTTGAACTTCTCGGGGTTGCCTCCTTGGGCAACTGGCATGGGAAGGCCGGAGAAGGCAAAGAAGGCGGGTGGCGGGCCGTCAAGTCAGAGTATGATGGCTACGACGCCTTCATAGCGTATTGGTGGCCCGCTGCCTCATCTTCCATCTCTTCTCCCGTCACCATCATCACCAGCCCTCTTCTGGATGGCCACCGGGGATGTTCTCTTGGTGTCTTCTGCTGCTCGTACCTCGCCTAGGCACTCTTTTTGCCCTCCTGCCATCTTGTTCCGTTTCCTGGGGAGAGGGACAAGAAAGGCATTACGGGCATCTTATCTCTTTTTAGTTTGTAAGCCCACGGGCCTTAGTTAAATTTAAAATTTGTAATCCCCTTGCTCCTGTTTACATTCCGTACGAACTGAACCTGTATGGGACATATTAATGGAAAAAGGGTGCTTGTCGGGTTCTTTGTGCGTTAGCAAAGCTCATACCAAGGAGCGAATCCTTGTCATTTTTAAGATAAACATTGTCGCTCGGCAACAGGCCTTGCCGTCCCCTCACTTCATTCGATCGTACTCACGCTCTTGGCGGAGGTGGGGGTGAAGTAGGGTTAGGCCAAACGCTTGCTTCCTTGCCACCGCGGCTACAACCAAATTCTGACCCAAGAAATAGCTCTTGGGTACAGAAAAAGGGGAGCACGGTAGCCTAGAAATAAAATGAGGTTTCATATGTTCCAATTCCATACGGAAAAGCGAAACAGGGGATAAAGGACCTATCTGAATCTGCATCCCCACGGCAACCTTTGCTTGCCGGGACCAGAGCACCGGCTCATTCTCTTTCTTCGAAATAGCTTAGGAGAAAATGTCCATGTACCCTGCAAACCAAAGAGGACGGAAAGGAACAGAGAGATGCACACTCGACCTCTATGCTAGGGGTTAGCTGCCGCTAAGCACTATCAACCCTAACCGAGGGAGAGACTCAACCTAGCATGCATGCTACAACTTAGGGCACCAGCGCTTCATTTATTTATGCTCAGGGTCTGTGCCTGGCTTTGTACAGAGGGCTACATGCCTTGCCGGCAAGGCTTGTATGAAAGATGGTCTGCTGGGAGGCACGGCAACCGCGCCTTATGGATAAAACTTGCGAAGATGCTCGATGTTCCAGCATTTGCTCACTGGAAAGGCATCTTCGGTCTCCAGGCGGACTGCGCCGGGCCTGGCGACTCGTATTACCCGATAAGGGCCTTCCCACTTTGGCGTCAACTTGTTGGAATTCTTGGCCGATTGAACGTGCCGTAGAACAAGGTTGCCTTCCTCAAAGCTGGGCATGAACCTTGCGGCTATGGTAGCGGTGCAAGGCTTGCTGGTAGCGCGCTTCTCTCACAGCCGCCCGAAGACAATCTTCCTCGAGGAGCATTGCGTCATCTTGCCGCAATCGTTCTTGCTCAAGCTCATCATAAGCGAGCACCCGAGATGACCCTTATATGAGTTCCATGGGGAGAACTGCCTCTGCCCTGTATACTAGGGCAAACGGTCTCTGGCCGGTGGCTCGATTTGGCGTCGTTCTGACCAACCAAAGAACCGCCGGCAACTCATCAACCAAGCACCTTACGCCCTTGTGGAGCCTATCAAAAGTTTTTGTCCTCAGGCCTCGCAGTACTTCAGCATTTGCTCTCTCTGCTTGGCCGTTGCTCTGTGGGTGTGCCACGGAAGCGAAACAGACGTCGCTGCCAAGGTCTTCGATGTATTGCATGAAGGTGTGGCATGTGAACTGTGTGCCGTTATCAATGATGACTCTGTTGGGCACACCAAAATGGCAGACTAGCCCCATGAAGAATTTTACGGCTGACTGCGCTGTCACCTACCTCACTACTTCCACCTCCGGCCACTTTGTGAACTTGTCGATCGCAATGTACAAGTACTCAAAGCCCCCGACGGCACGGGGGAAAGGGCCCAGTATGTTGAGCCCCTAGACCGAGAATGGGCAGGAGAGAGGGATTGTTTGAAGGGCTTGAGCTGGCTGATGAAGCTTCTTTGAATAGAACTGACATGCTTCACACGTGCTTACTAGTGCCGTTGGATCCTGGAGGGCAGTGGGCTAGAAGAAACCTTGCCGGAAAGCTTTGCCAGCTAGGGCCCTCGACCCTATGTGGGAGCCACATATGACTCCATGTATCTCTGCCAACAACTCCAGTCCTTCCTCCTGGGGAATGCACTTAAATTTCACTCCATTTGGTCTTTTTCTGTAGAGAATGTTGTTAACAAACTGGTACATGGCAGACCGACGGCTACTTTCTCTGCTTCTTCATGCTCCTCAGGAAGCTCCCCTGTTTGGAGGAATCGGACGGTATGTTGTGCCCATGCCGGAGCCTAGGGCTCGACAGCAAGGACTAAGGGCATCTCCTCTGCCATGGGAGCGGTCGTCTCTACGGCAAGGGCTTGACGCCCTATCGGAGTCGGTTGCCCCACGGCAGGCTCAGTGTCCACGACAGCATCTTCGCCAGTGGCTCCTGGGAGCTCGGTGGTAAAGTACTTGTGGGGGCCTGATTTCCTCCGCTTGTTCTTCTCTGTCGATGGTTCAACGGATTGTTGAGTTAACCGAAGCACAAAAGTACCTGGTTCCATAGATAGTTTGAGGGAAGCGCGCTTTGGCAAGTAGTCGGCGATGTCGTTCTCTATTTGAGGAACATGCTCCGCCTGTATACCGTCAAAACGCTCCTCCATCTTACTCACCTCATCCATGTAGGCCTCCATCAATGGGCTTTGATAATGTTTGTTGACTTGCTTGACGACAAGCTGTGAATCACCTCTGATGATGAGCTTCTTGATCCCGAGATCTGCCGCGATCCTGAGACCGGCAAGCAATCCCTCATATTCAGTAGTGTTGTTCATCGACATCTCCCTGGGAAAGTGCATCTGGATCACATACTTGAGGTGCTCTCTGGTGGGTGCGACGAGAAGCACACCAGCACTGGCGCCTTGCAGCGAGAAAGCCCCTGTCAAAGTACATAATCCAGTTACGACATGTTTCCTTGCCGGGAAGAGTGGTCTCCTAGATCCCTTCATCGGGCGTCGAGGTCCACTCTGCAATGAACTCTGCTAAGACTCTACTCTGGATCGTCGAGGTACTTTCAAACTTCAAACCAAAACTTGACAACTCCAAGGCTCACTCCAGAATCCTCCTGGTTGCGTCCGGGTTATGAAGTATTCGTTGCAATGGGAGGCAGGTGATGACGGTGATCTCGTGCGCTTGGAAGTAATGACACAGCTTCCTTGAGGCCATAAGGAGGCCGAAGAGCAATTTCTGTACACCCGAGTACCTTGACCTAGCCCCTTGCAGGAGGGAGCTGACGAAGTAAACTGGGTGCTGCACCATCTTCTTCTTCTGTAGCACTTCACTTGGTTGCACAGGCCCTATTCCGCCGACATCAAACCCTGCTTGGGGCTACGCCTTGCCGGGACCAGGCCCTGCCGGGGGGTCTCTTCCTTGCTATCCGTTAGTCCTACTGTTGCCACTGCCCCTTCATCAACCTCCCTCTGCGCTACTAGCGCGACGCTGACCACTTGATTCGTTGCCGCTAGATACAGCAGCAACGGCTCCTGTGGTTTAGGCGCGACCAGTATCGGCATGGAGGAGAGGTATTTCTTCAAGTCCTACAGCACTGCTTCGGCCTCTGGAGTCCATTCCATTGGGCCCGCCTTTTTCAAGATTTTGAAAAAGGGAAGCGCACACTCAGTGGATTTGGAAATGAATCTGCTCATTGCGGCAACGCAGCCAGTGAGCCGACGCACATCCTTGATCCCCCTAGGAGCCTCAATCTGCTCAATGGCCTTGATCTTGTCTGGATTCGCCTTGGTTCCATGCTGTGACACAAAGAACCCAAGAAGCTTGCCAGACGGAACACCAAAGACGCACTTCTCAGGGTTCAGCTTGAGGTTGATCTTGCGTAGATTTGCAAATGTTTCTTCCAAATCTTGTACAAGTGTTGTCTTGTCCTTGGTTTTGACCACTATGTCATCCATATAAGCTTCCATATTGCTATGTTGCTGGGGCCCAAAACCAATTTGGACTGCTCTTGCAAAGATCGAGCCAGCACTCTTCAACCCGAAAGACATCCGTAAGAAGCAATACGTACCACATGGGGTGATGAATGCTGTCTTGTCTTCATCTTCTCTCATAATGAAAATCTAATGGTATCCTGAGTAGGTGTCGAGGAATGATAACAGGTCACACCTAGCCATGGAGTCTACAATCTAGTCGATGTGCAACAACGGAAAAGGGTCTTTTGGACAGGCCTTATTGACATCTGTGTAATCAATACATAGCCTCCACTTCCCATTTGCTTTACGCACCACCACCGGATTGGCCAACCACGTCAGATGGAATACTGCTCTTTCCAAGCCTGCCGCTTCCAAATTTCTGATCTCTTCCGTGATGAACTCCTGCCTTTCCAAAGCTTGCTTCCTGACCTTTTGCTTGACGGGCCGCGCATGAGAACAGACAGCAAGATGGTGCTCAATCACCTCCCTGGGAACGCCGGGGATGTCGGATGCTTTCCATGCAAACACATCGACATAAGCCCGTAGGAAAGTGACGAGCTCTCCTTCCTATTTGCTATCGAGAGTGGAGCTTATGGTGAAAGCCCCTCCCGTGCTGTCCTCCATGACAGACACCTTCTTGGTCTCTGGTGGTGCAACTCTGTATTTCTTGCTCTTGCCGATGGACCTCTCTGGCACGTCCTCGATGTGAGCACAACACTCTAAAGAGGAGCGGTTGCCGGAGTGGGTGCGAGAGGTCTCGCCGGCCTTCTTCCCTCCCGGGGCATCAGCAGCAGGAGCAAGTGCCTTGGCGGCAGTTGTTGCAACTGCTTCCTTATAGAGTTGGTCAGTGCAGATCAACGCGTCTTTCTTGTCGGCGGGGACGGTGATGATGGTCATCGGCCCAGGTGTCGGTGTCAAAACCGGTGGATCTCGGGTAGGGGGTCCTGAACTGTGCGTCTAGGCGGATGGTAACAGGAGACAAGGGGCATGATGTTTTTACCCAGGTTCGGTCCCTCTTGATGGAGGTAAAACCCTACTCCTGCTTGATTGATATTGATGATATGGGTAGTACAAGAGTGGATCTACCACGAGATCAAGGAGGCTAGAGCCTAGAAGCTAGCGTATGGTATGATTGTTGTTTGTCCTACGGACTAAAACCCTCCTGTTTATATACACACCGGAGAGGGCTAGGGTTACACAGAGTCGGTTAAAATGGTAGGAGATCTACATATCCGTATTGCCAAGCTTGCCTTCTGCGCCAAGGAAAGTCCCATCCGGACACCGGACGAAGTCTTCAATCTTGTATCTTCATAGTCTTGGAGTCCGGCCAATGATGATAATTTGGCTATCCGGACACCCCCTAGTCCAGGACTCCCTCAGTATCCCCTGAACCAGGCTTCAATGACGATGAGTCCGGCGCGCATATTGTCTTCAGCATTGCAAGGCGGGTTCCTCCTCCGAATAATTCGCAGAAGATTGTGAATGCGAGGATAGTGTCCGGCTCTGCAAAATAAATTACATATACCACCGTAGAGAGAATAATATTTACACAAGTTCAATTTGCTGACGTATTTTGTGGCGTGACGTCACACCACAACCAAGTCTTTACTGGAATCGTTTTTATTATTCCACCTCAGCGCGTTTAGCGAAGCCGTTTCCTTGGCACGTCTTGTCGAAGCAGAGATCATGTCCCCTTATTCTGGGATTCTCATCAATACGGACGTGGGTAACCCAACCGCGCCTGTTGCCACGCCTCCTCCATCGAAGGCGAGTTCCAAACGGTCACGGGGACGGCTCTTGGTATTCTACCCCTTTATAATGAGACCAAGGCCTGTTCCTTTCCTTCAACCTTCGATCGAATCTGCCCCTCGCCCCGAGTTCCAACACCCAAGGCTCCAGATTCGGGCACTTCGTACCTTCGACAATGACCGGCTCCGACCTTCAGGGCCGGTGGATGCCCTCTTCCGTCACGGAAGAGGATGTGCTAAAGCTGAGAGACGCCGGGTACCTAACCTATGAGATTTCACATAGGTTGCCCGCCCAAGGGCAAGTCATTCCCACTCCCAAGCCTGGTGAGAGCGTCGTGTTCGTGTCTCACCTCCATCGGGGCTTAGGCTTCCCGATGGATCCCTTTGTGAGGGGGCTCATGTTTTACTATGGGCTGGAATTCCATGACTTGGCTCCGGAGTCCATCCTCCATATCTCATCGTTCATTGTTGTCTGCGAAGCCTTCCTCCGCACTACCCCTCACTTCGGATTGTGGCTCAAGACCTTTGGTGTGGAGCCGAAGATGATCGAGGGGCG
This sequence comes from Triticum timopheevii, assembly GCA_963921465.1. Taxonomy (NCBI): domain Eukaryota; kingdom Viridiplantae; phylum Streptophyta; class Magnoliopsida; order Poales; family Poaceae; genus Triticum; species Triticum timopheevii. Next base: position 378,987,981 of record OY997272.1, on the reverse strand, counting down.
ACTAGCAGAGTGCGGAGGGGCAGTTATAAGCAAGAGGGTCGATCCTTCATGGCCCGAGGGCTCCTTCCAAGAGGAGCTTGGTTTGTGGAAGTAGGATTGGTTCTACATCAACGCTCCTAGGGGCACCAGGCAGGTGGCGCCACCCGCCTTTCGCTCGGGCCCTCCACCGCTACTGTCGTCGTGGGTCAACAAAGGGCTTGACCGGGGGCCGTCCAAGGACGTGCCACTTTTGCAGGGCCGCATTCAAGACCTCCAAGAAAGGGAGATCAATCTGATCGTAGTGGCGCAGGTTATGCTGATTCGGCGCCTTCTGCCCTGCAAACGCCGCCCCCTCCGCCTGTGGGAATTTAATCCGGAGGGACCGCGAGCTCTTCAACACTTAATGGGTACAACACCCGTGGAGATGTACAAACTGTTCTTCGGATCACAAGAGATGTGTCCGGACTTGACCGAGGATGCCGGCCTGTCACATCCCCAGTTCAGGCCTTGCTTGTTTTAGCTTTAGCATCCATGCATCATGTTTAAATTTTATGAAACTTGAAATGGGGGCTGATAAACCCTAGCAGCTAATGAATTCAACTAGGATCAAAATAAAATCTTTTTCAATAAACCCAAAATGACCTCTGGAAATGTTCATGATTTCTGGTAAAGGTGAAAACCTCTGCCAAAAATGATGCACATATCTTTAGGCCATTCTGGATGTTTGAATTAAATCATTACTTATTTGCATTTGGGCATTTAAATACTATAAAATATTTTAAATGCTCAAATAATCCCAAACTGAAATGTTTACTGTAGGATATATTTCTAACAGTGGTTATGAGCAGTTGCATGATTTTTGGGATTGATTTAGTATTTTTAATAAAACCACAAAGTTGCAGAAAAATAGAAATAGGAAAAGCAAAGAGAGAGCAGAAGGACTACCTGGCGCTCACCTCTCAACCCACCTGGCCCGGCACTGTGGCTGAGGCCTGGCCCAGCCCACCACCGCCGCTTCTCCCCCTGTCGTCTTCCTCCCCCTCGCCCCAAAGCTGCTCGGTGGCGCGCGCAGGCCACGCGCCCCGGCCACCTCCTCCCTCCCAGCCTGCTTGGCTCCTCCTCGACGCCCCGATGACGCCACGCGCCTCCCAGACCCCCTCTCACTTCTCCCTCGCTCTCTGGACCTCCCTCCCCCTCGCTCCTCTGCTTCCCCCCCCCATGACCGAGAGCCGCCGCCGACGTCGCTCGCAACCACCGTGGCCACCGGCCACCCCTTGCCCTGTCGATAAGCCCAGAAGAACCGCCATTGTCTCCTGCATCGTCTACGCCAGCCCGTTCGACTGCGGGAGCCCTGCATCGCCGCCCACGCCGTCTCCCTCATCCCCGGTGCCCGGAGATCGCCGCCGTAAATTCGCCGTCGCAGAAGCTTCCCCGAGCTCGCCGACCCCTCCGTTTGATCCACTGTGAGCCCCTCTTCCTCTTCCCCCTTCTCTCAAGCTCGCGCTCATCCCCTAGCTTCTTTCTCCACCGCGGCCGAGAGCTTCTCGCCGCCGGCCATGGCGTGGCCGTGGCTACAGCCACCGAAGCTCGTTTCCGAGCCCACCGTCGTGCTCAGTGCAACCCCAGGAGGTCGTAACACCCCTCTTTGCCTCCTGTCGTGCTCCCTAACCCCGAAACCCAGTTCACCCGAACGCCGGCGCCGCCGTGAGCTTCATTCCGGTGAGCTCCGGCCACCCCAGCTCGCCCCGGTTGCACCGTTGGATGCGCGGGATCGCCAGCTTTCCGTAGAGCCCAACGGCGCCTCGAATGGTTCCCTGTATCACAATCCCGAGCCGCCCCGCCGTTTCTGTCGTCGCCGGCGACAAGTCGCCGGCAGGGTTGACCTGATCGACCTGGGGTTTGACCCCCCAGGGTCGCTGACTAGTGGGGCCAGGCCCTGCTAACTTTAGTTAATTATTAACTAAACCTAATTAGCCACTAACACTGACCAGTGGGCCCCGACCCCCCCTAATCTTTTAATTAAGCAGATAACCCCCTGTTAACTAACTGTGACACTGACATATGGGTCCCACAGGTCAGATTTGACCTGGACAACGCCGTTGACTTGCTGACGTCACCGTGAAGTCATGCTGACGTGGTAATAGGTTTTCTGGATTTAATATTATTCAGGAAATTCAGAAATGCCCTAAACTTCAATAAATCATAGAAAATCAACTGTAAGTCAGAATGAAATAATTTATATATGAAAAATTATCAGAAAAATTCAAGGAATCCATCTGTACCATTTTCATGCATGTTTGAACAATGTTTGTCCTCTGTTTTGGACAAAACAAATAAAGGGCATTTAAATAATCATATATGGAGTTTGAATTTGGATCATGTATTCAAACCAACTTCATTTAAATCATAGCTAGATGCATTAGCTCAAATCACAGCATATTGCCATGTCATGATCATGCATCATATTGTAGCATTGCATTGATTGTGTTCTTCCTCAGTTGCCGGTGTTGTCCCCTCTCGATAGACGTGGTTCCGACGATGTGATCGATGACACCGATGAAGAGCTATAATATCTTCAGAAGTGCCACTCGCAAGCAAAACCCCCTTGTTCATTCCGATACAATCCCACTCTCTCGCTCCTGCTCTCTTTTACTGCATTAGGACAACAACGACATATTTGTTACTTGCTGCGGTAGTTGAACCCCTTTATCCTCTGCATGACCTGTCATTGCCACAGTAAATAGATGAAACCCACTAGCATGAGTAGGAGTTGTTTGAGCCCTGTTGTGCCTACTCATTCATGCTTGTTTGTCATGCCTGCTACTACTTAGAGTTGAGTCAGGTCTGATTCATCGAGGGTGAATCAGGTGTGTATGAACATGTCCTACTGTGTGTGAGCTAAGTGTGTGAACACGTTTTGGTAAAGGTAGCGGTGAGAGGCCATGTAGGAGTACATGGTGGGTTGTCTCATTGCAGCCGTCCTCAGGAACTGAGTTCTGTGTTTGTGATCCATGATTCAGCTACTACCACGCATTGGGCCCGAAACCAATGGACCCTCTCGGCTTCTTAATCACCCTTGTCCTCTGTCCAGGAGTTGCAAGTAGTTTCTGGTGTTTGTACTATGCTGGAGGCCGTGCGCAGCGCTGACCGTAGGGGTGGGCTGTGATGCAGTAGGCACGTGGCCGGGTAAACCGGGCGCCCGTTTGGTGTCACGGAACCCTGTTCACATCGTTTGGGGCTGTGAGCGAAACTTCGGCCGGATCTCCTCACGGATGGAACCCAAATAGGCGATAAACCTGGACTAGGGACCTGAGTGTTTAGGTAGGTCGTGGCCGACACCCACGTTGGGCTTCCGCTTGAAGGTTGCCGAGTACATGTCGTGTAAACGGCGGTAAGTGGTGAGAGCGTGTGTGAAGAAGTACACCCCTGTAGGGTTAACATTATCTATTCGAATAGCCGTGTCCGCGGTAAAGGACTTCTGGGTTGCCTATAACAGTTCATAGACAAGTGAAAGTGGATACTCTAAAATACGCAAGATAAGTGTGAGTGCTATGGATGGCGTTCTCGTAGGGTGACGGGAGCGGATCCATAGTGGTGTATTGATATGGTGATTATGTGGACTCGTGTGCGCCACCTCAAAGAGTTACTTGCAGTCGTAGTTCAGGATAGCCACCGAGTCAAAGCTGGCTTGCTGCAGTTAAACTCCACCATCCCCTTGTTGATAATGATGCATATGTAGTTAGTTCTGATGTAAGTCTTGCTGGGTACATTTGTACTCACGTTTCCCTATTTTATGTTTTTGCAGAGAGACTTCAGTCTCGCTAGTAGTTCCACGTGGACTTCGACGTTTAGCTTGTTACCTCAGCTACGATCTTGTGCCCTCGGCAGGATCTGGTAGATAGTCAGGCTTCTAAGCCTTTTTCATTTGTAGATGTCTGTACTCAGACATGTTAGCTTCCGCATGTGTTTGATTTGTATGCTCTGAATGTTGGGTCATGAGACCCCTGCTTGTAATATCTCGCTCCTCGGAGCCTAATAAATAAATACTTGAGTCGTAGAGTCATGATGTGATGCCATGTTGTATTTGCACATATCGAGCATATTGTGTGTATGTTATTGAAATGCTTGGTATGTGTGGGATCTGACTATCTAGTTGTTTTTCCTTAGTAGCCTCTCTTATTGGGAAATGTCTCCTAGTGTTTCCACCGAGCCATGGTAGCTTGCTACTGCTCCGGAACACTTAGGCTGGCCGGCATGTGTCCTTCTTCGTTCCTGTGCCTGTCCCTTCGGGGAAATGTCACGCGATGAATACCGGAGTCCTGTTAGCCCGCTACAGCCCGGTTCACCGGAGTCCTGCTAGCCCAGTGCTACAGCCCGGAACTCACTCGCTGATGGCCGACATGTTCGATGCTGGGTCATGGATGCCTGTCCCTGTAAGTCTGTGCCACTTTGGGTTTACGACTAGCCATGTCAGCCCAGGCTCCTTATCATATGGATGCTAGCGACACTATCATATACGTGTGCCAAAAGGCGCAAACGGTCCCAGGCAAAGGTAAGGCAACACCTGTGGGAATACCGTGCGTGAGGCCGCAAAGTGATATGAGGTGTTACATGCTAGATCGATGTGGCATTGAGTCGGGGTCCTGACAGCGTTGGTATCAGAGCTTGACTGCCTGTAGGATTACCAAGCCAAACTGGTCGAAGTTGAGTCTAGAAATGCTTTAGTTATATGTAGGGGAATTGATTGTGGGATGGAACGTAAGGCTCTTTTTACTCCTTTACCTCATGGCCTTCTGATCTGAGTCAACCTCTTCTCTTCTACGGGGATTAAGAACTAGGCCTTCTCATCTATCTATCAGGATGACATGTTACTAATCCATAGACTTATAGAATTGATAGTTTCAATTCTCAGTTTAATTTTTACTACTTCCGTATGTTCATAACTGTTGATCTCGAAACCTTGATATTGTGCTTCGGAGTGGCTATGCCACCATTTTTGCAGGATGTCTCAAATCTTTTTGAGCATTTACAGTCGTTATGCTGTCCGAGTCATCCCAGGTCTCTAAATAGTCTGATGCATTTGCAAACTCCCTTCCTCCCGTTCCGATGTCCCTTTGGGCCAGATTAACCACACTAATCGGTGAGTTGAGGTACTCTGTTGCCTTAACATATATGTCGGAGTTATTATTATGACCCTAGGTGTCTAGAGTATCATCTAGTACTCTAGCCACGTTTTGTGTCCCATTGTGAGGATTCTGGCCTTTATTCTCGAAAGCATCCCGTGATGCCATTTAGTTAGTAGGTAATCTACTTCTGGGTTTTGAACCCGAGATTCACCCCACTTACCTCATGTTGATAGTGTTTGCTAGTTCCTTTAGGAAATTAGTAACCTTTGCATTAGTCCTCGAGGTCCGTGGTATTTCCTTCTTCCAAATACTATGAACCACTTATGGCAGAAGTTTGTTGAACCAAAAGATCACAACAATAGTGCTCTCAAAGAGTTCTCCATGTTATATCGTGACTCTGCCAGTTCTACCTTTTTGCATGGGTTATCTGGAAGAAAAATGTTGAACTTGGTTCGACATACTAATCTATGCATCCACAACTCAGAAAATCATATGTTCCTTTGAGTTGTCCCCCTTTAGTTGTATTCTGACCCTTGTCTATCAGTTGGTAGTCAAGAGTATGCGAGCATTCGATTATCGATGCCTATTACTCTTGTGGTCCGTCAAGCCATTCTATCCGGAATGACTAGGAGAAACAAACTCCAGTACCTCATCCATATCAAGGATTGGGTCAAAGAAGTTGCGCTCCGCGGATCAAATTGCTAATCTAGCCTTTGCTCTGTTCTACCTTGAAGTATTGCCCTCTTTATGTCAGGACTGTCATGAGAATTGCACCATTTCTCACGAATTCTTGACATAGTGATACTTCTCGCTATCATTTTTCATTCCTCGGCCCCGTGTTATTGTAACCGGAATGCCGACAAGTGAACTGTGATGTGTGAAATCGATACTTCCAGCAACCTCGTTGCTTGGTAGTAAATGGAAAATATTCTCATTGTTAGCGTGTTGGTTATTGAATCATCATCCTAGGATTGATCGTGCCACCTAGTCCATTTTCCCTGGTGCACTCCTCTATCGATGAGTTAGGTTTATTTCAAATTTTCGCTCTATTGATCATATCGTCTTGCCCTGAAAAGCAAGATTGCTCTCGAGCTTAGTAACATACCGGTGGTTCGTGATTTTCCGTATATCTTCTCGGAAGTATTACCAGGTTGTCACCTGACCGCTATGCTGAGTTCGTGATCAAGTTGGTTTCTTGTAACCACCCCTTCTCCAAGAATCTGTGTTGTATACCCATGAGCTAGTTGGTTAAGCTAAACAACAACTTGGAGAGTTGGAAGATAAAAGCTTGTCCGACTTAGCTCATGTTAAGGGATATCCTGTATATGTGTTGAAGAAAGATGATATCCCCATTGATTGGTCCTCGCGATCAGTTGTTGGATCTATTGCGTTGTCAAAACTTTGACTTGAGTATGGGCTATTCTCAAATCAAATCAGTACCAACGATGTTCGTAATGTTGTCTTACTCGTGGATTTTCCTCGAGCATACACCATTATATCTTTTAGGTCTGACCAATGCTATCACTTGTTCACATAATTATGGAATTCCATCTTCATGGGAATCTTGATGAATTGTTGTTGAGCCCATCGACAACATCCTTGTCTTCTCCATAATTTTGTTGAACATTAAGCTAGTGTTGGAAACTTTTTAAAGCATTTGTTCATGCTAGCTCATGAAGCATATGCTCGGATGTAAGAAGTGACTTCCTCTAATTCCTGTGCACTTGGAGCAAGTTGCCGCCGTGGATTCGAGAAAGTCAATGTTGCTTCCTCTAGAATCATCCCAAGTCAGTCATGCATACGTGCGAAGTATTCTGTGGTCTGGAGACTTGCAACCTTCATTCCATATGTGTCCCGAGCACACCAAGCCACTGATTGATTTGTCAAGGAGAAGAAGTTCCTTCTTAAGAGCATGCCTTATGCAAGGACTTCGACATCCTTGTTGATGGTTCCCCCACCTGAACTTGGTAGTGTTTTATTATAAGACTACCACGTGGTCATGCTTGTCTTGACAACGTGTTCACATGTTTGTAGCAGAACCAGCTCATGTTTTGGAGCTTGCTATCGTAGTTCATTCTCTGAGGTTCTCGCAACGTCTTCTCGTCGGTTTGTGTTGTAAACTTTCATTTTTCTTTCTAAGACTCGATGAGTCTAAATTATTCCGACACCAACCAGATCTGAATCTCAGGCAGATATGATGGTTGGAACGTTTTCCAAGAACTATAATATTGGTCTCTCTGTAACCCGGTAAAATGGATGTCGTGGCCAACACACCCAGCCGGAAGACCTATTATTGTAGTATCTTGATTGAAGAAGTTGGCCACCTCTCCATAAGGACTTCGTAGGAATTATTCCCTACTTGTGTGCCTTATGATTTTTGTGCTCCCGAAGTCCGACCTGTTACTTGATGTTCTAGGTACAAGACCATTTCAATGAATGGGATACACTAGCACATCAAGGAGAACATTAGAAGCGGAGTGCTAAATGTCTCTCGGTCGATCATCCAGATTTTGTTTCCTTGGCCCCGCTAAGGTGAAATCTGAGAAAGTGTTATCTTCCTTTGCATCTGCATCGTCCATCGCTATTCATCATGGTGGTATGTTGTGTTGTCAGCACCCTTGACACGGATATTGATAAAACCTTGATGAATATGGAAATGCTCAAGTTCTTGAGAGCACGCACAAGCATTAGGTGCTATCCTAGCTACTAACCGGGATTGTTCTCAGTTTCCCCGGTTATGCTATAACCATTCCCATAGTGGAATCACTCTCTACCATTGAGTTCTCCCCAGTTACTAGAATCATTCCCAGCATTTGCATTTTGTTCCCAGCTTGCACCGCCAATGTGCCATTCTACCATGGGTCCCTTCCATTTCCGGTGGTAAGCAAAATCATCTATGACATTGTCTTCAACAAGGTAATCCACATCATCCAAGTCCGAGTATGCCATTCTACCGACCCCCTCCAAATGATCGCTCGAGAATTGCCTTAGGCTGGTATAAAGAGTTTCAATGATCTCTGAATCAAAGGTAATTATTTTTGCCACTTAAGGGGATATCTCTACAAGTCACCCTTGCTAAGGTATCATGGCAACTCAAACTCTCGCTACGTTGACAACCGTTCACCACCCTCTTAGGTGTGGAATTGTTGTCTACCTAGTGAACTTTCAACATCGGTTCCACTCCATTCATTTGGATGAATGTTCGTGTTTCATCTTGAGAGATGATGCTATGACTTACTCCGTGACTTGATCCTGAGTTGTTCGGTCTTCGAGAAGATAGATTCTTCTAGAGTTTTCTTTTCCTCTCATTGTCATGTTAGTTGGAGTTCTCAGAGCAAGACTTCGAGACAATGATGGTGATCGAATCAGCGTTCTTTTAAAGCGCAACTTGGATCGTCAAGATTATTTTAGTTTGCGTTTCCCTTTTATCTTACCCTACGCTTGAATCTCGGGACGAGATTCTTGTTTTAGTGGGGGTGAGTTGTCACATCCCCAGTTCAGGCCTTGCTTGTTTTAGCTTTAGCATCCATGCATCATGTTTAAATTTTATGAAACTTGAAATGGGGGCTGATAAACCCTAGCAGCTAATGAATTCAACTAGGATCAAAATAAAATCTTTTTCAATAAACCCAAAATGACCTCTGGAAATGTTCATGATTTCTGGTAAAGGTGAAAACCTCTGCCAAAAATGATGCACATATCTTTAGGCCATTCTGGATGTTTGAATTAAATCATTACTTATTTGCATTTGGGCATTTAAATACTATAAAATATTTTAAATGCTCAAATAATCCCAAACTGAAATGTTTACTGTAGGATATATTTCTAACAGTGGTTATGAGCAGTTGCATGATTTTTGGGATTGATTTAGTATTTTTAATAAAACCACAAAGTTGCAGAAAAATAGAAATAGGAAAAGCAAAGAGAGAGCAGAAGGACTACCTGGCGCTCACCTCTCAACCCACCTGGCCCGGCACTGTGGCTGAGGCCTGGCCCAGCCCACCACTGCCGCTTCTCCCCCTGTCGTCTTCCTCCCCCTCGCCCCAAAGCTGCTCGGTGGCGCGCGCAGGCCACGCGCCCCGGCCACCTCCTCCCTCCCAGCCTGCTTGGCTCCTCCTCGACGCCCCGATGACGCCACGCGCCTCCCAGACCCCCTCTCACTTCTCCCTCGCTCTCTGGACCTCCCTCCCCCTCGCTCCTCTGCTTCCCCCCCCCCCATGACCGAGAGCCGCCGCCGACGTCGCTCGCAACCACCGTGGCCACCGGCCACCCCTTGCCCTGTCGATAAGCCCAGAAGAACCGCCATCGTCTCCTGCATCGTCTACGCCAGCCCGTTCGACTGCGGGAGCCCTGCATCACCGCCCACGCCGTCTCCCTCATCCCCGGTGCCCGGAGATCGCCGCCGTAAATTCGCCGTCGCAGAAGCTTCCCCGAGCTCGCCGACCCCTCCGTTCGATCCACTGTGAGCCCCTCTTCCTCTTCCCCCTTCTCTCAAGCTCGCGCTCATCCCCTAGCTTCTTTCTCCACCGCGGCCGAGAGCTTCTCACCGCCGGCCATGGCATGGCCGTGGCCACAGCCACCGAAGCTCGTTTCCGAGCCCACCGTCGTGCTCAGTGCAACCCCAGGAGGTCGTAACACCCCTCTTTGCCTCCTGTCGTGCTCCCTAACCCCGAAACCCAGTTCACCCGAACGCCAGTGCCGCCGTGAGCTTCATTCTGGTGAGCACCGGCCACCCCAGCTCGCCCCGGTTGCACCGTTGGATGCGCGGGATCGCCAGCTTTCCGTAGAGCCCAACGGCGCCTCGAATGGTTCCCTGTATCACAATCCCGAGCCGCCCCGCCGTTTCTGTCGTCGCCGGCGACAAGTCGCCGGCAGGGTTGACCTGATCGACCTGGGGTTTGACCCCCCAGGGTCGCTGACTAGTGGGGCCAGGCCCTGCTAACTTTAGTTAATTATTAACTAAACCTAATTAGCCACTAACACTGACCAGTGGGCCCCGACCCCCCTAATCTTTTAAATAAGCAGATAACCCCCTGTTAACTAACTGTGACACTGACATATGGGTCCCACAGGTCAGATTTGACCTGGACAACGCCGTTGACTTGCTGACGTCACCGTGAAGTCATGCTGACGTGGTAATAGGTTTTCTGGATTTAATATTATTCAGGAAATTCAGAAATGCCCTAAACTTCAATAAATCATAGAAAATCAACCGTAAGTCAGAATGAAATAATTTATATATGAAAAATTATCAGAAAAATTCAAGGAATCCATCTGTACCATTTTCATGCATGTTTGAACAATGTTTGTCCTCTGTTTTGGACAAAACAAATAAAGGGCATTTAAATAATCATATATGGAGTTTGAATTTGGATCATGTATTCAAACCAACTTCATTTAAATCATAGCTAGATGCATTAGCTCAAATCACAGCATATTGCCATGTCATGATCATGCATCATATTGTAGCATTGCATTGATTGTGTTCTTCCTCAGTTGCCGGTGTTGTCCCCTCTCGATAGACGTGGTTCCGACGATGTGATCGATGACACCGATGAAGAGCTATAATATCTTCAGAAGTGCCAGGCAAGCAAAACCCCCTTGTTCATTCCGATACAATCCCACTCTCTCGCACCTGCTCTCTTTTACTGTATTAGGACAACAACGACATATTTGTTACTTGCTGCGGTAGTTGAACCCCTTTATCCTCTGCATGACCTATCATTGCCACAGTAAATAGATGAAACGCACTAGCATGAGTAGGAGTTGTTTGAGCCCTATTGTGCCTACTCATTCATGCTTGTTTGTCATGCCTGCTACTGCTTAGAGTTGAGTCAGGTCTGGTTCATCGAGGGTGAATCAGGTGTGTATGAACATGTCCTACTGTGTGTGAGCTAAGTGTGTGAACATGTTTTGGTAAAGGTAGCGGTGAGAGGCCATGTAGGAGTACATGGTGGGTTGTCTCATTGCAGCCGTCCTCAGGAACTGAGTTCTGTGTTTGTGATCCATGATTCAGCTACTACCACGCATTGGGCCCGAAACCAATGGACCCTCTCGGCTTCTTAATCACCCTTGTCCTCTGTCCAGGAGTTGCAAGTAGTTTCTGGTGTTTGTAGTATGCTGGAGGCCGTGCGCAGCGCTGACCGTAGGGGTGGGCTGTGATGCGGTAGGCACGTGGCCGGGTAAACCGGGCGCCCGTTTGGTGTCACGGAACCCTGTTCACATGTTTGGGGCTGTGAGCGAAACTTCGGCCGGATCTCCTCACGGATGGAACCCAAATAGGCGATAAACCTGGACTAGGGACCTGAGTGTTTAGGTAGGTCGTGGCCGACACCCACGTTGGGCTTCCGCTTGAAGGTTGCCGAGTACATGTCGTGTAAACGGCGGTAAGTGGTGAGAGCGTGTGTGAAGAAGTACACCCCTGTAGGGTTAACATTATCTATTCGAATAGCCGTGTCCGCGGTAAAGGACTTCTGGGTTGCCTATAACAGTTCATAGACAAGTGAAAGTGGATACTCTAAAATACGCAAGATAAGTGTGAGTGCTATGGATGGCGTTCTCGTAGGGTGACGGGAGCGGATCCATAGTGGTGTATTGATATGGTGATTATGTGGACTCGTGTGCGCCACCTCAAAGAGTTACTTGCAGTCGTAGTTCAGGATAGCCACCGAGTCAAAGCTGGCTTGCTGCAGTTAAACCCCACCATCCCCTTGTTGATAATGATGCATATGTAGTTAGTTCTGATGTAAGTCTTGCTGGGTACATTTGTACTCACGTTTCCCTATTTTATGTTTTTGCAGAGAGACTTCAGTCTCGCTAGTAGTTCCACGTGGACTTCGACGTTTAGCTTGTTACCTCAGCTACGATCTTGTGCCCTCGGCAGGATCTGGTAGATAGTCAGGCTTCTAAGCCTTTTTCATTTGTAGATGTCTGTACTCAGACATGTTAGCTTCCGCATGTGTTTGATTTGTATGCTCTGAATGTTGGGTCATGAGACCCCTGCTTGTAATATCTCGCTCCTCGGAGCCTAATAAATAAATACTTGAGTCGTAGAGTCATGATGTGATGCCATGTTGTATTTGCACATATCGAGCATATTGTGTGTATGTTATTGAAATGCTTGGTATGTGTGGGATCTGACTATCTAGTTGTTTTTCCTTAGTAGCCTCTCTTACCGGGAAATGTCTCCTAGTGTTTCCACCGAGCCATGGTAGCTTGCTACTGCTCCGGAACACTTAGGCTGGCCGGCATGTGTCCTTCTTCGTTCCTGTGCCTGTCCCTTCAGGGAAATGTCACGCGATGAATACCGGAGTCCTGTTAGCCCGCTACAGCCTGGTTCACCGGAGTCCTGCTAGCCCAGTGCTACAGCCCGGAACTCACTCGCTGATGGCCGACACGTTCGATGCTGGGTCATGGATGCCTGTCCCTGTAAGTCTGTGCCACTTTGGGTTTACGACTAGCCATGTCAGCCCAGGCTCCTTATCATATGGATGCTAGCGACACTATCATATACGTGTGCCAAAAGGCGCAAACGGTCCCACGCAAAGGTAAGGCGACACCTGTGGGAATACCGTGCGTGAGGCCGCAAAGTGATATGAGGTGTTACATGCTAGATCGATGTGGCATTGAGTCGGGGTCCTGACAGCGTTGGTATCAGAGCTTGACTGCCTGTAGGATTACCAAGCCAAACTGGTCGAAGTTGAGTCTAGAAATGCTTTAGTTATATGTAGGGGAATTGATTGTGGGATGGAACGTAAGGCTCTTTTTACTCCTTTACCTCATGGCCTTCTGATCTGAGTCAACCTCTTCTCTTCTACGGGGATTAAGAACTAGGCCTTCTCATCTATCTATCAGGATGACGTGTTACTAATCCATAGACTTATAGAATTGATAGTTTCAATTCTCAGTTTAATTTTTACTACTTCCGTATGTTCATAACTGTTGATCTCGAAACCTTGATATTGTGCTTCGGAGTGGCTATGCCACCATTTTTGCAGGATGTCTCAAATCTTTTTGAGCATTTACAGCCGTTATGCTGTCCGAGTCATCCCAGGTCTCTAAATAGTCTGATGCATTTGCAAACTCCCTTCCTCCCGTTCCGATGTCCCTTTGGGCCAGATTAACCACACTAATCGGTGAGTTGAGGTACTCTGTTGCCTTAACATATATGTCGGAGTTATTATTATGACCCTAGGTGTCTAGAGTATCATCTAGTACTCTAGCCACGTTTTGTGTCCCATTGTGAGGATTCTGGCCTTTATCCCGTGATGCCATTTAGTTAGTAGGTAATCTACTTCTGGGTTTTGAACCCGAGATTCACCCCACTAACCTCATGTTGATAGTGTTTGCTAGTTCCTTTAGGAAATTAGTAACCTTTGCATTAGTCCTCGAGGTCCGTGGTATTTCCTTCTTCCAAATACTATGAACCACTTATGGCAGAAGTTTGTTGAACCAAAAGATCACAACAATAGTGCTCTCGAAGAGTTCTCCATGTTATATCGTGACTCTGCCAGTTCTACCTTTTTGCATGGGTTATCTGGAAGAAAAATGTTGAACTTGGTTCGACATACTAATCTATGCATCCACAACTCAGAAAATCATATGTTCCTTTGAGTTGTCCCCCTTTAGTTGTATTCTGACCCTTGTCTATCAGTTGGTAGTCAAGAGTATGCGAGCATTCGATTATCGATGCCTATTACTCTTGTGGTCCGTCAAGCCATTCTATCCGGAATGACTAGGAGAAACAAACTCCAGTACCTCATCCATATCCAGGATTGGGTCAAAGAAGTTGCGCTCCGCGGATCAAATTGCTAATCTAGCCTTTGCTCTGTTCTACCTTGAAGTATTGCCCTCTTTATGTCAGGACTGTCATGAGAATTGCACCATTTCTCACGAATTCTTGACATAGTGATACTTCTCGCTATCATTTTTCATTCCTCGGCCCCGTGTTATTGTAACCGGAATGCCGACAAGTGAACTGTGATGTGTGAAATCGATACTTCCAGCAACCTCGTTGCTTGGTAGTAAATGGACAATATTCTCATTGTTAGCGTGTTGGTTATTGAATCATCATCCTAGGATTGATCGTGCCACCTAGTCCATTTTCCCTGGTGCACTCCTCTATCGATGAGTTAGGTTTATTTCAAATTTTCGCTCTATTGATCATATCGTCTTGCCCTGAAAAGCAAGATTGCTCTCGAGCTTAGTAACATACCGGTGGTTCGTGATTTTCCGTATATCTTCTCGGAAGTATTACCAGGTTGTCACCTGACCGCTATGCTGAGTTCGTGATCAAGTTGGTTTCTTGTAACCACCCCTTCTCCAAGAATCTGTGTTGTATACCCCTGAGCTAGTTGGTTAAGCTAAACAACAACTTGGAGAGTTGGAAGATAAAAGCTTGTCCGACTTAGCTCATGTTAAGGGATATCCTGTATATGTGTTGAAGAAAGATGATATCCCCATTGATTGGTCCTCGCGATCAGTTGTTGGATCTATTGCGTTGTCAAAACTTTGACTTGAGTATGGGCTATTCTCAAATCAAATCAGTACCAACGATGTTCGTAATGTTGTCTTACTCGTGGATTTTCCTCGAGCATACACCATTATATCTTTTAGGTCTGACCAATGCTATCACTTGTTCACATAATTATGGAATTCCATCTTCATGGGAATCTTGATGAATTGTTGTTGAGCCCATCGACAACATCCTTGTCTTCTCCATAATTTTGTTGAACATTAAGCTAGTGTTGGAAACTTTGTAAAGCATTTGTTCATGCTAGCTCATGAAGCATATGCTCGGATGTAAGAAGTGACTTCCTCTAATTCCTGTGCACTTGGAGCAAGTTGCCGCCGTGGATTCGAGAAAGTCAATGTTGCTTCCTCTAGAATCATCCCAAGTCAGTCATGCATACGTGCGAAGTATTCTGTGGTCTGGAGACTTGCAACCTTCATTCCATATGTGTCCCGAGCACGCCAAGCCACTGATTGATTTGTCAAGGAGAAGATGTTCCTTCTTAAGAGCATGCCTTATGCAAGGACTTTGACATCCTTGTTGATGGTTCCCCCACCTGAACTTGGTAGTGTTTTATTATAAGACTACCACGTGGTCATGCTTGTCTTGACAACGTGTTCACATGTTTGTAGCAGAACCAACTCATGTTTTGGAGCTTGCTATCGTAGTTCATTCTCTGAGGTTCTCGCAACGTCTTCTCGTCAGTTTGTGTTGTAAACTTTCATTTTTCTTTCTAAGACTCGATGAGTCTAAATTATTCCGACACCAACCAGATCTGAATCTCAGGCAGATATGATGGTTGGAACGTTTTCCAAGAACTATAATATTGGTCTCTCTGTAACCCGGTAAAATGGATGTCGTGGCCAACACACCCAGCCGGAAGACCTATTATTGTAGTATCTTGATTGAAGAAGTTGGCCACCTCTCCATAAGGACTTCGTAGGAATTATTCCCTACTTGTGTGCCTTATGATTTTTGTGCTCCCGAAGTCCGACCTGTTACTTGATATTCTAGGTACAAGACCATTTCAATGAATGGGATACACTATCACATCAAGGAGAACATTAGAAGCGGAGTGCTAAATGTCTCTCGGTCGATCATCCAGATTTTGTTTCCTTGGCCCTGCTAAGGTGAAATCTGAGAAAGTGTTATCTTCCTTTGCATCTGCATCGTCCATCGCTATTCATCATGGTGGTATGTTGTGTTGTCAGCACCCTTGACACGGATATTGATAAAACCTTGATGAATATGGAAATGCTCAAGTTCTTGAGAGCACGCACAAGCATTAGGTGCTATCCTAGCTACTAACCGAGATTGTTCTCAGTTTCCCCGGTTATGCTATAACCATTCCCATAGTGGAATCACTCTCTACCATTGAGTTCTCCCCAGTTACTAGAATCATTCCCAGCATTTGCATTTTGTTCCCATCTTGCACCGCCAATGTGCCATTCTACCATGGGTCCCTTCCATTTCCGGTGGTAAGCAAAATCATCTATGACATTGTCTTCAACAAGGTAATCCACATCATCCAAGTCCGAGTATGCCATTCTACCGACCCCCTCCAAATGATCGCTCGAGAATTGCCTTAGGCTGGTATAAAGAGTTTCAATGATCTCTGAATCAAAGGTAATTCTTTTTGCCACTTAAGGGGATATCTCTACAAGTCACCCTTGCTAAGGTATCATGGCAACTCAAGCTCTCGCTACGTTGACAACCGTTCACCACCCTCTTAGGTGTGGAATTGTTGTCTACCTAGTGAACTTTCAACATCGGTTCCACTCCATTCATTTGGATGAATGTTCGTGTTTCATCTTGAGAGATGATGCTATGACTTACTCCGTGACTTGATCCTGAGTTGTTCGGTCTTCGAGAAGATAGATTCTTCTAGAGTTTTCTTTTCCTCTCATTGTCATGTTAGTTGGAGTTCTCAGAGCAAGACTTCGAGACAATGATGGTGATCGAATCAGCGTTCTTTTAAAGTGCAACTTGGATCGTGAAGATTATTTTAGTTTGCATTTCCCTTTTATCTTACCCTACGCTTGAATCTCGGGACGAGATTCTTGTTTTAGTGGGGGTGAGTTGTCACATCCCCAGTTCAGGCCTTGCTTGTTTTAGCTTTAGCATCCATGCATCATGTTTAAATTTTATGAAACTTGAAATGGGGGCTGATAAACCCTAGCAGCTAATGAATTCAACTAGGATCAAAATAAAATCTTTTTCAATAAACCCAAAATGACCTCTGGAAATGTTCATGATTTCTGGTAAAGGTGAAAACCTCTGCCAAAAATGATGCACATATCTTTAGGCCATTCTGGATGTTTGAATTAAATCATTACTTATTTGCATTTGGGCATTTAAATACTATAAAATATTTTAAATGCTCAAATAATCCCAAACTGAAATGTTTACTGTAGGATATATTTCTAACAGTGGTTATGAGCAGTTGCATGATTTTTGGGATTGATTTAGTATTTTTAATAAAACCACAAAGTTGCAGAAAAATAGAAATAGGAAAAGCAAAAAGAGAGCAGAAGGACTACCTGGCGCTCACCTCTCAACCCACCTGGCCCGGCACTGTGGCTGAGGCCTGGCCCAGCCCACCACCGCCGCTTCTCCCCCTGTCGTCTTCCTCCCCCTCGCCCCGAAGCTGCTCGGTGGCGCGCGCAGGCCACACGCCCCGGCCACCTCCTCCCTCCCAGCCTGCTTGGCTCCTCCTCGACGCCCCGGTGACGCCACGCGCCTCCCAGACCCCCTCTCACTTCTCCCTCGCTCTCTGGACCTCCCTCCCCCTCGCTCCTCTGCTTCCCCCCCCATGACCGAGAGCCGCCGCCGACGTCGCTCGCAACCACCGTGGCCACCGGCCACCCCTTGCCCTGTCGATAAGCCCAGAAGAACCGCCATCGTCTCCTGCATCGTCTACGCCAGCCCGTTCGACTGCGGGAGCCCTGCATCGCCGCCCACGCCGTCTCCCTCATCCCCGGTGCCCGGAGATCGCCGCCGTAAATTCGCCGTCGCAGAAGCTTCCCCGAGCTCGCCGACCCCTCCGTTCGATCCACTGTGAGCCCCTCTTCCTCTTCCCCCTTCTCTCAAGCTCGCACTCATCCCCTAGCTTCTTTCTCCACCGCGGCCGAGAGCTTCTCGCCGCCGGCCATGGCGTGGCCGTGGCCACAGCCACCGAAGCTCGTTTCCGAGCCCACCGTCGTGCTCAGTGCAACCCCAGGAGGTCGTAACACCCCTCTTTGCCTCCTGTCGTGCTCCCTAACCCCGAAACCCAGTTCACCCGAACGCCGGCGCCGCCGTGAGCTTCATTCCGGTGAGCTCCGGCCACCCCAGCTCGCCCCGGTTGCACCGTTGGATGCGCGGGATCGCCAGCTTTCCGTAGAGCCCAACGGCGCCTCGAATGGTTCCCTGTATCACAATCCCGAGCCGCCCCGCCGTTTCTGTCGTCGCCGGCGACAAGTCGCCGACAGGGTTGACCTGATCGACCTGGGGTTTGACCCCCCAGGGTCGCTGACTAGTGGGGCCAGGCCCTGCTAACTTTAGTTAATTATTAACTAAACCTAATTAGCCACTAACACTGACCAGTGGGCCCCGACCCCCCTAATCTTTTAATTAAGCAGATAACCCCCTGTTAACTAACTGTGACACTGACATATGGGTCCCACAGGTCAGATTTGACCTGGACAACGCCGTTGACTTGTTGACGTCACCGTGAAGTCATGCTGACGTGGTAATAGGTTTTCTGGATTTAATATTATTCAGGAAATTCAGAAATGCCCTAAACTTCAATAAATCATAGAAAATCAACCGTAAGTCAGAATGAAATAATTTATATATGAAAAATTATCAGAAAAATTCAAGGAATCCATCTGTACCATTTTCATGCATGTTTGAACAATGTTTGTCCTCTGTTTTGGACAAAACAAATAAAGGGCATTTAAATAATCATATATGGAGTTTGAATTTGGATCATGTATTCAAACCAACTTCATTTAAATCATAGCTAGATGCATTAGCTCAAATCACAGCATATTGCCATGTCATGATCATGCATCATATTGTAGCATTGCATTGATTGTGTTCTTCCTCAGTTGCCGGTGTTGTCCCCTCTCGATAGACGTGGTTCCGACGATGTGATCGATGACACCGATGAAGAGCTATAATATCTTCAGAAGTGCCACTCGCAAGCAAAACCCCCTTGTTCATTCCGATACAATCCCACTCTCTCGCTCCTGCTCTCTTTTACTGCATTAGGACAACAACGACATATTTGTTACTTGCTGCGGTAGTTGAACCCCTTTATCCTCTGCATGACCTGTCATTGCCACAGTAAATAGATGAAACCCACTAGCATGAGTAGGAGTTGTTTGAGCCCTGTTGTGCCTACTCATTCATGCTTGTTTGTCATGCCTGCTACTGCTTAGAGTTGAGTCAGGTCTGATTCATCGAGGGTGAATCAGGTGTGTATGAACATGTCCTACTGTGTGTGAGCTAAGTGTGTGAACACGTTTTGGTAAAGGTAGCGGTGAGAGGCCATGTAGGAGTACATGGTGGGTTGTCTCATTGCAGCCGTCCTCAGGAACTGAGTTCTGTGTTTGTGATCCATGATTCAGCTACTACCACGCATTGGGCCCGAAACCAATGGACCCTCTCGGCTTCTTAATCACCCTTGTCCTCTGTCCAGGAGTTGCAAGTAGTTTCTGGTGTTTGTAGTATGCTGGAGGCCGTGCGCAGCGCTGACCGTAGGGGTGGGCTGTGATGCGGTAGGCACGTGGCCGGGTAAACCGGGCGCCAGTTTGGTGTCACGGAACCCTGTTCACATCGTTTGGGGCTGTGAGCGAAACTTCGGCCGGATCTCCTCACGGATGGAACCCAAATAGGCGATAAACCTGGACTAGGGACCTGAGTGTTTAGGTAGGTCGTGGCCGACACCCACGTTGGGCTTCCGCTTGAAGGTTGCCGAGTACATGTCGTGTAAACGGCGGTAAGTGGTGAGAGCGTGTGTGAAGAAGTACACCCCTGTAGGGTTAACATTATCTATTCGAATAGCCGTGTCCGCGGTAAAGGACTTCTGGGTTGCCTATAACAGTTCATAGACAAGTGAAAGTGGATACTCTAAAATACGCAAGATAAGTGTGAGTGCTATGGATGGCGTTCTCGTAGGGTGACGGGAGCGGATCCATAGTGGTGTATTGATATGGTGATTATGTGGACTCGTGTGCGCCACCTCAAAGAGTTACTTGCAGTCGTAGTTCAGGATAGCCACCGAGTCAAAGCTGGCTTGCTGCAGTTAAACCCCACCATCCCCTTGTTGATAATGATGCATATGTAGTTAGTTCTGATGTAAGTCTTGCTGGGTACATTTGTACTCACATTTGCCTATTTTATGTTTTTGCAGAGAGACTTCAGTCTCGCTAGTAGTTCCACGTGGACTTCGACGTTTAGCTTGTTACCTCAGCTACGATCTTGTGCCCTCGGCAGGATCTGGTAGATAGTCAGGCTTCTAAGCCTTTTTCATTTGTAGATGTCTGTACTCAGACATGTTAGCTTCCGCATGTGTTTGATTTGTATGCTCTGAATGTTGGGTCATGAGACCCCTGCTTGTAATATCTCGCTCCTCGGAGCCTAATGAATAAATACTTGAGTCGTAGAGTCATGATGTGATGCCATGTTGTATTTGCACATATCGAGCATATTGTGTGTATGTTATTGAAATGCTTGGTATGTGTGGGATCTGACTATCTAGTTTTTTTTCCTTAGTAGCCTCTCTTACCGGGAAATGTCTCCTAGTGTTTCCACCGAGCCATGGTAGCTTGCTACTGCTCCGGAACACTTAGGCTGGCCGGCATGTGTCCTTCTTCGTTCCTATGCCTGTCCCTTCGGGGAAATGTCACGCGATGAATACCGGAGTCCTGTTAGCCCGCTACAGCCCGGTTCACCGGAGTCCTGCTAGCCCAGTGCTACAGCCCGGAACTCACTCGCTGATGGCCGACATGTTCGATGCTGGGTCATGGATGCCTGTCCCTGTAAGTCTGTGCCACTTTGGGTTTACGACTAGCCATGTCAGCCCAGGCTCCTTATCATATGGATGCTAGCGACACTATCATATACGTGTGCCAAAAGGCGCAAACGGTCCCAGGCAAAGGTAAGGCGACACCTGTGGGAATACCGTGCGTGAGGCCGCAAAGTGATATGAGGTGTTACATGCTAGATCGATGTGGCATTGAGTTGGGGTCCTGACACGGCCTAAGCTGCAATCGCCCGGATACTCAAGTAAGTAGTCCTGTGTCCGGATATACCGTCTGTTTATTCATCATAGATTTGCCTTTTAACCGGCTATCCCTTGAACAGGAGTGGACAGCGAAAGCAAAACTGATACGGTGTCCGGCCCCCCTCCCTGAGACCACGCCGGATCCCGTGTTAGTCAAGATGTTGGAGGTTGTGCCTTCGGAAGAGGGAGAAGGAGAGAATAAGAAAACTACCGCCTCTGCCAAGGAGCCTCTCAAGAAGGGGGGGATCAAGAATCCCTCCCTCCAAGGGGAGAAGAGGACCGCTTCCGAAGACCCGGAGGCTAAGGCCTCAAAGCGGGGGAAGAAATCTACAACGGAAGGTCCTGTGCCAGGAGAAGCCCCGGCCACACTGTCTTCCCAAGGGAATCAGCCCTCCAGCGAGCCGTAAGTAGAAAAAGGGGAGTTTTGTAATAAGGGACATCCCTATTTTTATTTCTGACGATAACCGCAGCTTTTACCTCGTAGTTCGGATCTCCGCCCTTCTCAGCTGAGCTCATCTTCGGGGGATCTTCGTCCGGAGATGATGGAGAGTGAGACGCCTCCATCTGCCGCGCCGTCAGGCGGGGCGGACGACCCTGAGGTGTTGTCGCGGAGGGTCTCCCCGAGTCCGACGAGGCCGGAGAGTTCAGCACCAACTGGTGTACGGCCGGAGGAGCTGAAGGATCTGCTCGAGAGGGCGTCTATCTCAGAAAATCACCGTACGTTAATGAGTACGATGATTGAAAGAATTTCATCCGCTGAGAGCGGGTTACATGAGGCCGTCAGAATTTGCTAACAGGGTTTGAGGTATGTAAAAATGACATACCTTTTGATAGTTTTGCACGTAGAGTGCGTCCTGTATAGGTAGTAGCCCCTGAGACTCGGTACGTTGTCAGAAGTGATGGCGTGCCGAGGATCATAATCTCAGTGTTAAGATGTCACCGTTCCTATTCAGGGGGCGGAGCGTTCGGTGGCCAGCCAGACTGATAGAGTTGCCGAACTGAAGCGGCAACTAGACGTTGCGGATGCGGACATCGCGTTGGTCAATAAGTGACTTGACGAGTCGCAAGGTGGGTGGTTTCTCGGTGGTCACCTAGTAAGGGAGCTGATGCCCACGCCTTACAACATGCATGCTTGATGCAGATGGCGCCGCTGCTATGGAGGGCCTTCGAGCAGAGCTTGCTCGAGCCAAGGAGCAAGCCAGAAGGAGTGATGCGGCTACCGCGAAGGCAGCCGAAGAGCTAAAAGCCGAAAGGGCTGCTCACTACCGAAGCAGGGAGGAGATGGCCGGAATGGCCATGAAGCTGAAGGATGCTACCGACCGCTATGAGGTTCTTGAAAGAGAGCGCCGAGCAGGGCAAGAGGACCTGAAGAAGGCCACTGCCGAAGCCAAGGATGCCCGTTCTGCAATGAGGGCTATAAAGGAGGAGCTATGTCAGGCCGGAGACATTGCGGCTGGAAAGCCCTTCCTGCTGCGTAGGTGGTTCACGGATCAGAAGTATGCTCAGTTAGGCCAGTTGTGGGGTGCGGAGGATCCTTATCTGAATTTGGCGACGAGTGCGGCGGACGCAGTCGTGCACTTCCGAAGCCAAAAGGATCACGAAATGGAAGAGCTTTTTTGGTCTCAATTCCATAGTCCGGAGCGTCCACTTCCGTTGACCGATCGGTTGGCTGAGTGGGCTAAGCTGAATAGGTTGTCCGGACTTGCCATGAAGGATGTCGTGGCTCATCTGTGGCCGGAAAGGCCCAAGCCGAAGACTTATTTTGGCCTACTGCAGCAATTCCTTGATGCGGTGCCGCATATCAGGGCGATGAAGCGGTCGGCATGCATAGAGGGTGCACGCATGGCTCTCGCCCGTGTCAAAACATGCTGGGTAGAGATAGACGCCACCGATGTTGCATCCCGGGAGTCGGACAGAAGCCGATTACCCGCCGAGCACAATTTTGAGGAAGTCCTGCAGGGCGCTCGTTTAATAGAGTCGTAGTGCTCGAAAAACGTTATTTTCAAATGAAATGTATGATTTGTGAAACCATATTTATAATATAAGTGCTTTTTATACTTGTGCGTTCAAGTATTGAAATATCTCCTGTGCGGTCGTTAATGTATATGTATATATAACCTGAAAGATGGCAGTCTTCGGCTTCAACCCCCACGCACATGGTGCGGGGGTGTTTGCAAAAAGGCGCATTTTCACACTTAATCCAACGTCTTGGTCCTGTGAAGGAGGTGGTAGCGTAGCAAACTAGGCAACCGGACTATAATGCTTTATCACTTTCAGTTAGCCATAGGAGTTCGATGGTGGGGCTACTATATAGCCCCTGAGGGCACCGCGCATTCCAAACTCGGGGCGCGTGTGTGCCTGACCGGGAAACGGTCCTTCATCAAAGCGGAGGAATTCTAAACATTCCGATGGTTGATCGAGTGGTTGACCAGTCTCTCGCTACATCATGACAGTCAGTTTTCGGCTTTCTCTACTGAGGTGCTCGCCTGGCTGAACCGGGGCACAATCGCAGTAGTTCTCCTGGTGCCGCGTTAGCCTATAATACGGAACGTAAGGCAGCAAAAGAAGGGAGCCGGGCAAACCCAACATTTGACCAAAGACATGATTCGGAGCTGATGCATATAAGGCCTAACTCGAGACGCCGAACACTCCCTGAGGTATTCGGTCTTTATGGTAACGGGCAGAACAATGCCCTAAGCCCCTAGTGTCCAGGTACGCGCAAAAACTTCTGACGCAGCCGATGCCAAAACGCCAGCATCCTCCTCGGTTATGGTAAGAAACCGGGGGATGTGTATCAACAAGAGACAGTAAGAAAGGTTTACGCACGGTCTTAATCTGAAAAGAATCCTTGTAACGGGTCCCTGCTGCACGTCTGCGCCTGTGTCTCCATTGTGCTGTATCCTGGACGGGTGTAGCACGTTGTTCATTTGTAAAAGAGAAGAACTTAGTTTGGAAAAATATCGTGCAAAAAATGTATTTAAAACAGAGTATGATTAAAAATGAATAAAGTTGGGCTTTATTGGCTCTTCATTGTTCATGCGTGCAGTCCCTTGTAAAGGGATATGTGGCTAGGAAGCCCCTTGTTTATTTATGCCGGACTCGCCTGACCGTGTCCGGGGTCTAAATGACCTTTTAATGAGATGATGCCACGTGGATCGGGCATTTTAAGTGTAAGAGACGCGTAGTGCGGTATTGCGTTAAAGCGGGCGAAAGGTTCGCGTCCGAATAGTGCTTGATGGCTACTTTTAAATGGGGCGATATGGAAGATTAGCTTTTCGCGATGGAAGTTGTTGGATGAACCGAACACAACTTCTAGTAGTATGGAGCCCGTACAATTGCCATAAGGGCCTGGCGTCACTCCTTTAAAAGAAGTGCTGTTATGGTGAATTTTGGTAGGGTCTGTCCCCATTCTGCGGAATGTGTCCTGGTATAGCAGGTTTATATCGCTGCCGCCATCCATTAGGACTTGTGTAAATTGTAGTCCGTCAATTATAGGATCCAATATCAAAGCAGTCCATCCTGCGTTTTGAATACTTCTAGAGTAATTCTGATGGTTGAAAGTAATTGGTTTTGACATCCAATTTCGGAACTCCGCTGGGGTGGACCGTGCGGCGCGTACTTTAGTAGGTGCCTCCCTATTTTTCATTGCTATCACTTGAAGTGAATTCACTGTTTTGACTTCTTATGGGAAGTTCTTTTGTTTTCCGGCGCTCTGCTTGTGTGTCGAGCCCCTTGTGTTCGGCGTTGAGTCGGCCGGACTGCTTGAAGACCCAACAATCTCTGTGGGTATGGTTTGCAGGCTTCCCGGGGGTACTGTGAATTTGACATATCCTGTCCAAGATTTTGTTTAGGTTGTATCGCTCGTCACTATTGTCCTTAAGAGGCAGTGTTTTGTTGTTCGGCCGCAAGCTTTTGAATCCGGTGTTGACCGCCGTGTTCTTGGGGCCATTTTCTTTAGTCCGGCACTGGTCTTTTCTGCGCCGTGGTTTCCCATTTCCATCCCTGACCTCGGATGTACTTGGGTCGCTGGTGCTGCATCTTGCCAGCTAGCTATCTTCTCCCACACAAAAGCGGGTCATGAGGCTTGTTAGTGCGGCCATTGTCCTTGGCTTTTCCTGGCCGAGGTGTCTGGCGAGCCATTCGTCTCGGACGTTATGTTTGAAGGCTGCTAAGGCTTCGGCATCCGGACAATCGACTATTTGGTTCTTTTTGGTGAGGAATCTGTTCCAGAATTTGCGGGCTGACTCTCCGGGCTGTTGAGTTAGGTGACTTAAATCGTCTACATCTGGATGGCAGACATAAGTCCCCTGAAAATTTGCTCGAAACGCATCCTCGAGCTCTTCCCAACTTCCAATGTTATTTTCTGGGAGCCTTTTGAGCGAATGCCGAGCTGGCCCTTTGATCTTGAGGGGTAGGTATTTTATGGCATGGAGATCATCTCCTCTAGCCGTATGTATGTGTAGGATATAATCCTCAATCCAAACTCCGGGGTCTGTTGTTCCATTGTATGCCTCTATGTTTACGGGTTTGAATCCCGCTGGAAATTCATGATCCAGTACCTCATCGGTGAAACATAGGGGGTGTGCGGCGCCCCTGTATTTGGGTGTGCCGTTATTTTCGAACACTCGACGTGTTGTGTTGCTCCCTGAAGCCTTCTTTCTTGGCCCATAGATGGACCTGACCGGGTCACCCTTTTTGCTAGGATCCTTATGTGGATCGTGTGCCAGCTTGTGTGCGGCGCCGCTTGCCGCTCTTTGCTTGTCATGTGGTCGTCTATCCGGCCAGGCGGCCTCTTTGTTTTTTGACTGTGGGGGTTCTACGGCCTCCTCGTCAAATTCGGGCAACAGCTTGCGCTTCGGGTAGCTCTTTGCTTGGTGACTACCGCTGTATTTATCTGCGGTCTTGAGTACTTTGCTCCATCTCATTCTTAGTACGTCTTCCCCTGTTTTGAGCTTCCGCTTCTGCTTCTTCAGACTTCTTGCAGTGGCGACGAGTCTTTTGTAGAGGTTCTTATGCTCCGATGGTGTGTCCGGCATGAGGTCGTCCGGACTGTTGTTTTCACCGGGGATGGGTTGCTTAGTGGCATGTTCGTCGTCCACTTGGTCTCCCTGCTCTACGGTTGGGTCTATATGGGTGTTGTTGCTGTCGAGGCGGGACTTCGGGCGGTGCTTGCGTCGCCGTTTTGGCTGTTTTTCGGGGGAGTTATCCTTCACCGCGTCCCGTTGTTCCCCGTTTTCGCTTCCTTTTGATGTATCCGCCATGTATACATTGTAAGTTGAGGTGGCTTTCCAGTGCTCTGAGGGCGCTGGTTCTTGATCGTCTCTGGCATCGTCATCCATATCGTCGATGTCTTCGGAGTCGAATCTAGCATGTCGGTTAGATCGTCCACAGTGGCTACAAAGTGGCTGGTGGGTGGGCTTTGAATTTCTTCATCGTGTGTATCCCAACTTTCCTGACCGCAGTCCGGCCAGGGCTCTCCTGATAATGAGAGATGCTTTAGTGAATTCAGGATGTCGCCGAAGGGCGAGTGCTGGAAGATGTCCGCAGCTGTGAACTCCATGATCAGTGCCCCATCGGATTCGATTGGCAGGGGCGCGGGAGGTTCGGAGTCCGGCGAGGAGTCCGGCACCTCGGAGTCACGAGCTTCACAAGGGACATGATCGGTGTTTGGCTCCATCGTCGTAGAGGTAGCAGCCCCCGAGGTGGTGTCTAGCCATCCGTTCTCGATCGGCGCAGTCGGCTCCGAGTTAAGGGTCGGAGCGGACTCTTGTGCGGCCTCCAGGGTACTGTCCAGTGGCAGAGCTAAATCATGCCCATCGAGACAGTGCGGCGCGCTCGGCTGTGGCTCGAATCCGTCGAAGATCAAGTCTCAGCGGATGTCGGCCGTGATGTTCAAACTTCCAAATCTGACCTGATGGCCAGGCGCGTAGCTTTCAATCTGCTCCAGATGGCCAAGCGCATTGGCCCGCAGTGCAAAGCCGCCGAATACGAAGATCTGTCCGGGGAGAAAAGTCTCACCCTGGATCGCGTCGTTGTTGATGATTGAAGGAGCCATCGGGCCTATAGGTGACGACACGGAGGAACTCTCCATGAAAGCACCAATGTTGGTGTCAAAACCGGCGGATCTCAGGTAGGGGGTCCCGAACTGTGCGTCTAGGCGGATGGTAACAGGAGACAAGGGGCACGATGTTTTTACCCAGGTTCGGACCCTCTCGATGGAGGTAAAACCCTACTCTTACTTGATTGATACTGATGATATGGGTAGTACAAGAGTGCATCTACCACGAGATCAAGGAGGCTAAACCCTAGAAGCTAGCCTATGGTATGATTGTTGTTCGTCCTACAGACTAAAACCCTCCAGTTTATATAGACACCGGAGAGGGCTAGGGTTACACAGAGTCGGTTACAATGGTAGGAGATCTACATATCCGTATTGCCAAGCTTGCCTTCCACTCCAAGGAAAGTCCCATCCGGACACAGGACGAAGTCTTCAATCTTGTATCTTCATAGTCTTGGAGTCAGGCCAATGATGATAATTCGGCTATCCGGACACCCCCTAGTCCAAGACTCCCTCACCAGGCATCTTCAGCGTGTTGTACGCGTAATATGATGCCACCATAAACTTGGCTAGTGCCGGGCGGCCGAGAATCCCGTTGTAGGGCAAGGGGAACTCGGCAACATCGAAGACAATCCTCTCCGTCCCGTAGTTCAACTCGCCTCCAAACTTCATGGCAGCATGACCTTACCCTTCGGCTGACTCCTTCCTAGTTTGACCCCTTGAAACGTGCCCGTCTCTTCGAGGTCTCCATCAGGAATCTGCAGCCTTTTGATCACAACAGGCGAGATCAAGTTCAGACCGGCCCCGCTGTCAACTAGCATCTTCCCCACCTTGAGGTTGCGTATCATTGCTGAAACCAACAATGACAAATAGCCGACCACAGTCGTGCGATCAGGGTGGTCCTCGGTGTCAATGGTGATAGGCGTGCTGGGCCACTTCAGTGGCTTCCGTGCATCGAATGATGGCTCCACTACCATGATCTCACGCACCCACTGCTTGAGCTGGCGGTGAGAGGTATGCAGCGAGGCGCCACTATCGACACACATGGCCTCCGTAGATTTCTAAAACTCGTGGTCGCCGGACTCGTCGTCCTCGTCATGATCATCGTACTCACGCTCTTGGCGGAGGCGGGGGTGAAGTAGGGTTAGGCCAAACTCTTGCTTCCTTGCCACCGTGGCTACAACCAAATTCTGACCCAAGAAATAGCTCTTGGGTACAGAAAAAGGGGAGCACGGTAGCCTAGAAATAAAACGAGGTTTCATATGTTCCAATTCCATACGGAAAAGCGAAATAGGGGATAAAGGACCTATCTGAATCTGCATCCCCACGGCAACCTTGGCTTGCCGGGACCAGAGCACCGGCTCATTCTCTTTCTTCGAAATAGCTCAGGAGAAAATGTCCATGTACCCTGCAAACCGAAGAGGACGGAAAGGAACAGAGAGATGCACACTCGACCTCTATGCTAGGGGTTAGCCGCCGCTAAGCACTATCAACCCTAACCGAGGGAGAGACTCAACCTAGCATGCATGCTACAACTTAGGGCACCAGCGCTTCATTTATTTATGCTCAGGGTCTGTGCCTGGCTTTGTACAGAGGGCTACATGCCTTGCCGGCAAGGCTTGTATGAAAGATGGTCTGCTGGGAGGCACGGCAACCGCGCCTTATAGATAAAACTTGCGAAGATGCTCGATGTTCCAGCATTTGCTCACTGGAAAGGCATCTTCGGTCTCCAGGCGGACTGTGCCGGGCCTGGTGACTCGTATTATCCGATAAGGGCCTTCCCACTTTGGCGTCAACTTGTTGGAATTCTTGGCCGATTGAACATGCCGTAGAACAAGGTTGCCTTCCTCAAAGCTGGGCATGAACCTTGCGGCTATGGTAGCGGTGCAAGGCTTGCTGGTAGCGTGCTTCTCTCACAGCCGCCCGAAGACAATCTTCCTCGAGGAGTATTGCGTCATCTTGCCGCAATCGTTCTTGCTCAAGCTCATCATAAGCGAGCACCCGAGATGACCCTTATATGAGTTCCATGGGGAGAACTGCCTCTGCCCTGTATACTAGGGAAAACGGTCTCTGGCCGGTGGCTCGATTTGGCGTCGTTCTGACCAACCAAAGAACCGCCGGCAACTCATCAACCAAGCACCTTACGCCCTTGTGGAGCCTATCAAAAGTTTTTTTCCTCGGGCCTCGCAGTACTTCAGCATTTGCCCTCTCTGCTTGGCCATTGCTCTGTGGGTGTGCCACGGAAGCGAAATAGACGTCGCTGCCAAGGTCTTTGATGTATTGCATGAAGGTGTGGCATGTGAACTGTGTGCCGTTATCAATGATGACTCTGTTGGGCACACCAAAATGGCAGACTAGCCCCATGAAGAATTTTACGGCTGACTGCGCTGTCACCTACCTCACTACTTCCACCTCCGGCCACTTTTTGAACTTGTCGATCGCAATGTACAAGTACTCAAAGCCCCCGACGGCGCGGGGGAAAGGGCCCAGTATGTCGAGCCCCTAGAACGAGAATGGGCAGGAGAGAGGGATTGTTTGAAGGGCTTGAGCTGGCTGATGAAGCTTCTTTGAATAGAACTGACATGCTTCACACGTGCTTACTAGTGCCGTTGGATCCTGGAGGGCAGTGGGCTAGAAGAAACGTTGCCGGAAAGCTTTGCCAGCTAGGGCCCTCGACCCTATGTGGGAGCCACATATGCCTCCATGTATCTCTGCCAACAACTCCAGTCCTTCCTCCTGGGGAATGCACTTAAATTTCACTCCATTGGGTCTTTTTCTGTAGAGAATGTTGTTAACAAACTGGTGCATGGCAGACCGACGGCTACTTTCTCTGCTTCTTCCTTCTCCTCAGGAAGCTCCCCTGTTTGGAGGAATCGTACGGTATGTTGTGCCCATGCCGGAGCCTAGGGCTCGACAGCAAGGACTAAGGGCATCTCCTCTGCCATGGGAGCGGTCGTCTCTACGGCCAGGGCTTGACGCCCTATCGGAGTCGGTTGCCCCACGGCAGGCTCAGTGTCCACGACAGCATCTTCGCCAGCGGCTCCTGGGAGCTCGGTGGTAAAGTACTTGTGGGGGCCTGATTTCCTCCGCTTGTTCTTCTCTGTCGATGGTTCAACGGATTGTTGAGTTAACCGAAGCACAAAAGTACCTGGTTCCATAGATAGTTTGAGGGCAGCGCGCTTTGGCAAGTAGTCAGCGATGTCGTTCTCTATTTGAGGAACATGCTCCACCTGTATACCGTCAAAACGCTCCTCCATCTTACTCACCTCATCCACGTAGGCCTCCATCAATGGGCTTTGATAATCTTTGTTGACTTGCTTGACTACAAGCAGTGAATCACCTCTGATGATGAGCTTCTTGATCCCGAGATCTGCCGCGATCCTGAGACCGGCAAGCAATCCCTCATATTCAGTAGTGTTGTTCATCGACATCTCCCTGGGAAAGTGCATCTGGATCACATACGTGAGGTGCTCTCTGGTGGGTGCAACGAGAAGCACACCAGCACTGGCGCCTTGCAGCGAGAAAGCCCCTGTCAAAGTACATAATCCAGTTACGACATGTTTCCTTGCCGGGAAGAGTGGTCTCCTAGATCCCTTCATCGGGCGTCGAGGTCCACTCTGCAATGAACTCTGCTAAGACTCTACTCTGGATCGTCGAGGTACTTTCAAACTTCAAACCAAAACTTGACAACTCCAAGGCTCACTCCAGAATCCTCCTGGTTGCGTTCGGGTTATGAAGTATTCGTTGCAATGGGAGGCAGGTGATGACGGTGATCTCGTGCGCTTGGAAGTAATGACACAGCTTCCTTGAGGCCATAAGGAGGCCGAAGAGCAATTTCTGTACACCCGAGTACCTTGACCTAGCCCCTTGCAGGAGGGAGCTGACGAAGTAAACTGGGTGCTGCACCATCTTCTTCTTCTGCAGCACTTCACTTGGTTGCACAGGCCCTATTCCGCCGACGTGAGACCCTGCTGGGGGCTACGCCTTGCCGGGACCAGGCCCTGCCGGGGGGTCTCTTCCTTGCTATCCGTTAGTCCTACTATTGCCACTGCCCCTTCATCAACCTCCCTCTGCGCTACTAGCGTGACGCTGACCACTTGATTCGTTGCCGCTAGATACAGCAGCAACGGCTCCTGTGGTTTAGGCGCGACCAGTATCGGCATGGAGGAGAGGTATTTCTTCAAGTCCTGCAGCACTGCTTCGGCCTCTGGAGTCCATTCCATTGGGCCCGTCTTTTTCAAGATTTTGAAAAAGGGAAGCGCACACTCAGTGGATTTGGAAATGAATCTGCTCATTGCGGCAACGCAGCCAATGAGCCGACGCACATCCTTGATCCCCCTAGGAGCCTCAATCTGCTCAATGGCCTTGATCTTGTCTGGATTCGCCTCGGTTCCATGCTGTGACACAAAGAACCCAAGAAGCTTGCCAGACGGAACACCAAAGACGCACTTCTCAGGGTTCAGCTTGAGATTGATCTTGCGTAGATTTGCAAATGTTTCTTCCAAATCTTGTACAAGTGTTGTCTTGTCCTTGGTTTTGACCACTATGTCATCCATATAAGCTTCCATATTGCTATGTTGCTGGGGCCCAAAACCAATTTGGACTGCTCTTGCAAAGATTGAGCCAGCACTCTTCAACCCGAAAGACATCCGTAAGAAGCAATACATACCACATGGGGTGATGAATGCTGTCTTGTCTTCATCTTCTCTCATAATGAAAATCTAATGGTATCCTGAGTAGGTGTCGAGGAATGATAACATGTCACACCCAGCCGTGGAGTCTACAATCTAGTCGATGTGCAACAACGAAAAAGGGTCTTTTGGACAGGCCTTATTGACATCTGTGTAATCAATACATAGCCTCCACTTCCCATTTGCTTTACGCACCACCACCGGATTGGCCAACCACGTCGGATGGAATACTACTCTTTCCAAGCCTGCCGCTTCCAAATTTTTGATCTCTTCCGTGATGAACTCCTGCCTTTCCAAAGCTTGCTTCCTGACCTTTTGCTTGACGGGCCGCGCATGAGAACAGACAGCAAGATGGTGCTCAATCACCTCCCTGGGAACGCCGGGGATGTCGGATGCTTGCCATGCAAACACATCGACATAAGCCCGTAGGAAAGTGACGAGCTCTCCTTCCTATTTGCTATCGAGAGTGGAGCTTATGGTGAAAGCCCCTCCCGTGCTGTCCTCCTTGACAGAAACCTTCTTGGTCTCTGGTGGTGCAACTCTGTATTTCTTGCTCTTGCCGGTGGACCTCTCTAGCACGTCCTCGATGGGAGCACAGCACTCTAAAGAGGAGCGGTTGCCAGAGTGGGTGCGAGAGGTCTCGCCGGCCTTCTTCCCTCCCGGGGCATCAGCAGCAGGAGCAAGTGCCTTGGCGGCAGTTGTTGCAACTGCTTCCTGATAGAGTTGGTCAGCGCAGATCAACGCGCCTTTCTTGTCGGCAGGGACGGTGATGATGGTCATCGGCCAAGGTGTCGGTGTCAAAACCGGCGGATCTCGGGTAGGGGGTCCTGAACTGTGCGTCTAGGCGGATGGTAACAGGAGACAAGGGGCACGATGTTTTTACCCAGGTTCGGGCCCTCTTGATGGAGGTAAAACCCTACTCCTGCTTGATTGATATTGATGATATGGGTAGTACAAGAGTGGATCTACCACGAGATCAAGGAGGCTAGACCCTAGAAGCTAGCGTATGGTATGATTGTTGTTTGTCCTACGGACTAAAACCCTCCTGTTTATATACACACCGGAGAGGGCTAGGGTTACACAGAGTCGGTTAAAATGGTAGGAGATCTACATATCCGTATTGCCAAGCTTGCCTTCCACGCCAAGGAAAGTCCCATCCGGACACGGGACGAAGTCTTCAATCTTGTATCTTCATAGTCTTGGAGTCCGGGCAATGATGCTAATTTGGCTATCCGGACACCCCCTAGTCCAGGACTCCCTCAGTAGCCCCTGAACCAGGCTTCAATGACGATGAGTCCGGCGCGCATATTGTCTTCAGCATTGCAAGGCGGGTTCCTCCTCCGAATAATTCGCAGAAGATTGTGAATGCGAGGATAGTGTCCGGCTCTGCAAAATAAATTACATATACCACCGTAGAGAGAATAATATTTACACAAGTTCAATTTGCTGACGTATTTTGTGGCGTGACGTCACACCACAACCAAGTCTTTACTGGAATCGTTTTTATTATTCCACCTCAGCGCGTTTAGCGAAGCCGTTTCCTTGGCACGTCTTGTCAAAGCAGAGATCATGTCCCCTTATTCCGGGATTCTCATCAATACGGACGTGGGTAACCCAACCGCGCCTGTTGCCACGCCTCCTCCATCGAAGGCGAGTTCCAAACGGTCACGGGGACGGCTCTTGGTATTCTACCCCTTTATAATGAGACCAAGGCCTGTTCCTTTCCTTCAACCTTCGATCGAATCTGCCCCTCGCCCCGAGTTCCAACACCCAAGGCTCCAGATTCGGGCACTTCGGACCTTCGACAATGTCCGGCTCCGACCTTCAGGGCCGGTGGATGCCCTCTTCCATCACAGAAGAGGATGTGCTAAAGCTGAGAGACGCCAGGTACCTAACCTATGAGATTTCACATAGGTTGCCCGCCCAAGGGCAAGTCATTCCCACTCCCAAGCCTGGTGAGAGCGTCGTGTTCGTGTCTCACCTCCGTCAGGGCTGAGGCATCCCGATGGATCCCTTTGTGAGGGGGCTCATGTTTTACTATGGGCTGGAATTCCATGACTTGGCTCCGGAGTCCATCCTCCATATCTCATCGTTCATTGTTGTCTGCGAAGCCTTCCTCCGCACTACCCCTCACTTCGGATTGTGGCTCAAGACCTTTGGCGTGGAGCCGAAGATGATCGAGGGGCGACTAGTAGAGTGCGGAGGGGCAGTTATAAGCAAGAGGGCCGATCCTTCATGGCCTGAGGGCTCCTTTCAAGAGGAGCTTGGTTTGTGGCAGCAGGAGTGCTTCTACATCAACGCTCCTAGGGGCACCAGGCAGGTGGCGCCACCCACCTTTCGCTCGGGCCCTCCACCACGGCTGGCGTCGTGGGTCAACAAAGGGCTTGACTGGGGGCCGTCCAAGGACGTGCCACTTTTGCAGGGCCGCATTCAAGACCTCCAAGAAAGGGAGATCAATCTGATCGTAGTGGCGCAGGTTATGCTGATTCGGCGCCTTCTGCCCTGCAAACGCCGCCCCCTCCGCCTGTGGGAATTTAATCCGGAGGGACCGCGAGCTCTTCAACACTTCATGGGTACAACACCCGTGGAGATGTACAAACTGTTCTTCGGATCACAAGAGATGTGTCCGGACTTGACCGAGGATGCCGGCCTAAGCTGCAATCGCCCGGATACTCAAGTAAGTATTCCTGTGTCCGGATATACCGTCTGTTTATTCATCATAGATTTGCCTTTTAACCGGCTATCCCTTGAACAGGAGTGGACAGCGAAAGCAAAACTGATATGGTGTCCGGCCCCCCTCCCTGAGACCACGCCGGATCCCGTGTTAGTCAAGATGTTGGAGGTTGCACCTTCGGAAGAGGGAGAAGGGGAGAATAAGAAAAATACCGCCTCTGCCAAGGAGGCTCTCAAGAAGGGGGGATCAAGAATCCCTCCCTCCAAGGGGAGAAGAGGACCGCTTCCGAAGACCCGGAGGCTAAGGCCTCAAAGCGGGGGAAGAAATCTGCACCGGAAGGTCCTGTGCCAGGAGAAGCCCCGGCCACACTGTCTCCCCAAGGGAATCAGCCCTCCAGCGAGCCGTAAGTAGAAAAAGGGGAGTTTTGTAATAAGGGACATCCCTATTTTTATTTCTGAGGATAACCGAAGCTTTTACCTCATAGTTCGGATCTCCGCCCTTCTCAGCTGAGCTCATCTTCGGGGGATCTTCGTCCGGAGATGATGGAGAGCGAGACGCCTCCATCTGCCGCGCCGTCAGGCGGGGCGGACGACCCTGAGGTGTTGTCGCGGAGGGTCTCCCCGAGTCCGGCGGGGCCGGAGAGTTCAGCACCAACTGGTGTACGGCCGGAGGAGCTGAAGGATCTGCTTGAGAGGGTGTCTATCTCAGAAAATCACCGTACATTAATGAGTACGGTGATTGAAAGAATTTCATCCGCTGAGAGCGGGTTACATGAGGCCGTCAGAATTTGCTAACAGGGTTTGAGGTATGTAAAAATGACATACCTTTTGACAGTTTTGCACGTAGAGTGCGTCCTGTATAGGTAGTAGCCCCTGAGACTCGGTACGTTGTCAGAAGTGACGGCGTGCCGAGGATCATAATCTCAGTGTTAAGATGTCGCCGTTCCTATTCAGGGGGCGGAGCGTTCGGTGGCCAGCCGGACTGATAGAGTTGCCGAACTGAAGCGGCAACTGGACGTTGCGGATGCGGACATCGCGTTGGTCAATAAGTGACTTGACGAGTAGCAAGGTGGGTGGTTTCTCCGTGGTCACCTAGTAAGGGAGCTGATGCCCACGCCTTACAACATGTATGCTTGATGCAGATGGTGCCGCTGCTATGGAGGGCCTTCGGGCAGAGCTTGCTCGAGCCAAGGAGCAAGCCAGAAGGAGTGATGCGGCTGCCGTGAAGGCAGCCGAAGAGCTAAAAGCCGAAAGGGCTGCTCACTACCGAAGCAGGGAGGAGATGGCCGGAATGGCCGTGAAGCTGAAGGATGCTACCGACCGCTATGAGGTTCTTGAAAGAGAGCGCCGAGCGGGGCAAGAGGACCTGAAGAAGGCCACTGCCGAAGCCAAGGATGCCCGTTCTGCAATAAGGGCTATAAAGGAGGAGCTGTGTCAGGCCGGAGACATTGCAGCTGGAAAGCCCTTCCTGCTGCGTAGGTGGTTCAGGGATCAGAAGTATGCTCAGTTAGGCCAGTTGTGGGGTGCGGAGGATCCTTATCTGAATTTGGCGGCGAGTGCAGCGGACGCAGTCGTGCACTTCCTAAGCCAAAAGGATCACGAAATGGAAGAGCTTTTTTGGTCTCAATTCCATAGTCCGGAGCATCCACTTCCGTTGACCGATCGGTTGGCTGAGTGGGCTGAGCTGAATATGTTGTCCGGACTTGCCATGAAGGATGTCGTGGCTCATCTGTGGCCGGAAAGGCCCAAGCCGAAGACTTATTTTGGCCTACTGCAGCAATTCCTTGATGCGGTGCCGCATATCAGGGCGATGAAGCGGTCGGCATGCATAGAGGGTGCACGCATGGCTCTCGCCCGTGTCAAAACATGCTGGGTAGAGATAGACGCCACCGATGTTGCATCCCGGGAGTCGGACAGAAGCCGATTACCCGCCGAGCACAATTTTGAGGAAGTCCTGCAGGGCGCTCGTTTAATAGAGTCGTAGTGCTCGAAAAACGTTATTTTCAAATGAAATGTATGATTTATGAAACCATATTTATAATATAAGTGCTTTTTATACTTGTGCGTTCAAGTATTGAAATATCTCCAGTGCGGCCGTTAATGTATATGTATATATAACCTGAAAGATGGCAGTCTTCGGCTTCAGCCCCCACGCACATGGTGCGGGGGTGTTTGCAAAAAGGCGCATTTTCACACTTAATCCAACGTCTTGGTCCTGTGAAGGAGGTGGTAGCGTAGCAAACTAGGCAACCGGACTATAATGCTTTATCACTTTCAGTTAGCCATAGGAGTTCGATGGTGGGGCTACTATATAGCCCCTGAGGGCACCGCGCATTCCAAACTCGGGGCGCGTGTGTGCCTGACCGGGAAATGGTCCTTCATCAAAGCGGAGGAATTCTAAACATTCCGATGGTTGATCGAGTGGTTGACCAGTCTCTCGCTACATCATGACAGTCAGTTTTCGGCTTTCTCTACTGAGGTGCTCGCCTGGCTGAACCGGGGCACAATCGCAGTAGTTCTCCTGGTGCCGCGTTAGCCTATAATACGGAACGTAAGGCAACAAAAGAAGGGAGCCGGTCAAACCCAACATTTGACCAAAGACATGATTCGGAGCTGATGCATATAAGGCCTAACTCGAGACGCCGAACACTCCCTGCGGTATTCGGTCTTTATGGTAACGGGAAGAACAATGCCCTAAGACCCTAGTGTCCAGGTACGCGCAAAAACTTCTGACGCGGCCGATGCCAAAACGCCAGCCTCCTCCTCGGTTATGGTAAGAAACCGGGGGATGTGTATCAACAATAGACAGTAAGAAAGGTTTACGCAGGGTTTTAATCTGAAAAGAATCCTTGTAACGGGTCCCTGCTGCACGTCTGCGCCTGTGTCTCCGTTGTGCTGTATCCTGGACGGGTGTAGCATGTTGTTCATTTGTAAAAGAGAAGAACTTAGTTTGGAAAAATATCGTGCAAAAAATGTATTTAAAACAGAGTATGATTAAAAGATGAATAAAGTTGGGCTCTATTGGCTCTTCATTGTTCATGCGTGCAGTCCCATGTAAAGGGATATGTGGCTAGGAAGCCCCTTGTTTATTTATGCCGGACTCGCCTGACCGTGTCCGGGGTCTAAATGACCTTTTAATGAGATGATGCCACGTGGATCGGGCATTTTAAGTGTAAGAGACGCGTAATGCGGTATTGCGTTAAAGCGGGCGAAAGGTTCGCGTCCCAATAGTGCTTGATGGCTACTTTTAAATGGGGCGATATGGAAGATTAGCTTTTCGCGACGGAAGTTGTTGGATGAACCGAAAACAACTTCTAGTAGTATGGAGCCCGTACAATTGCCATAAGGGCCTGGCGTCACTCCTTTAAAAGAAGTGCTGTTATGGCGAATTTTGGTAGGGTCTGTCCCCATTCTGCGGAATGTGTCCTAGTATAGCAGGTTTATATCGCTGCCGCCATCCATTAGGACTTGTGTAAATTGTAGTCCGTCAATTATAGGATCCAATATCAAAGCAGTCCATCCTGCGTTTTGAATACTTCTGGAGTAATCCTGATGGTTGAAAGTAATTGGTTTTGACATCCAATTTCGGGACTCCGCTGGGGTGGACCGTGCGGCGCGTACTTTAGTAGGTGCCGCCCTATTTTTTGTTGCTATCACTTGAAGTGAATTCACTGTTTTGACTTCTTGTGGTAAGTTCTTTTGTTTTCCGGCGCTCTGCTTGTGGGGTTCGTCCTCGTCCTCGCTTGGTGTGTCGAGCCCCTAGTGTTCGGCGTTGAGTTGGCCGGACTGCTTGAAGACCCAACAATCTCTGTGGGTATGGTTTGCAGGCTTCCCGGGGGTACTGTGAATTTGACATATCCTGTCCAAGATTTTGTTTAGGTTGGATAGCTCGTCACTGTTGTCCTTAAGAGGCAGTGTTTTGTTGTTCGGCCGCGAGCTTTTGAATCCGGTGTTGACCGCCGTGTTCTTGGGGCCATTTTCTTTAGTCCGGCACTGGTCTTTTCTGCACCGTGGTTTCCCATATCCATCCCTGACCTCAGATGTACTTGGGTCGCTAGTGCTGCATCTTGCCAGCCAGCTATCTTCTCCCACGCAAAAGCGGGTCATGAGGCTTGTTAGTGCGGCCATTGTCCTTGGCTTTTCCTGGCCGAGGTGTCTGGCGAGCCATTCGTCTCGGACATTATGTTTGAAGGCTGCTAAGGCTTCGGCATCCGGACAATCGACTATTTGGTTCTTTTTGGTGAGGAATCTGTTCCAGAATTTGTGGGCTGACTCTCCGGGCTGTTGAGTTAGGTGACTTAAATCGTCTACATCCAGATGGCAGACATAAGTCCCCTGAAAATTTGCTCGAAACGCATCCTCGAGCTCTTCCCAACTTCCAATGTTATTTTCTGGGAGGCTTTTGAGCGAATGCCGAGCTGGCCCTTTGATCTTGAGGGGTAGGTATTTTATGGCATGGAGATCATCTCCTCTAGCCGTATGTATGTGTAGGATATAGTCCTCAATCCAGACTCCGGGGTCTATTGTTCCATTGTATGCCTCTATGTTTACGGGTTTGAATCCCGCTGGAAATTCATGATCCAGTACCTCATCGGTGAAACATAGGGGGTGTGCGGCGCCCCTGTATTTGGGTGTGCCGTTATTTTCAAACACTCGACGTGTTGTGTTGCTCCCTGAAGCCTTCTTTCTTGGCCCATAGATGGACCTGACCGGGTCACCCTTTTTGCTAGGATCCTTATGTGGATCGTGTGCCAGCTTGTGTGCGGCGCCGCTTGCCGCTCTTTGCTTGTCATGTGGTCGTCTATCCGGCCAGGCGGCCTCTTTGTTTTTTGACTGTGGGGGTTCTACGGCCTCCTCGTCAAATTCGGGCAACAGCTTGCGCTTCGGGTAGCTCTTTGCTTGGTGACTACCGCTGTATTTATCTGCGGTCTTGAGTACTTTGCTCCATCTCATTCTTAGTAAGTCTTCCCCTGTTTTGAGCTTCCGCTTCTGCTTCTTCAGACTTCTTGCAGTGGCGACGAGTCTTTTGTAGAGGTTCTTATGCTCCGATGGTGTGTCCGGCATGAGGTCGTCCGGACTGTTGTTTTCGCCGGGGATGGGTTGCTTAGTGGCATGTTCGTCGTCCACTTGGTCTCCCTGCTCTACGGCTGGGTCTATATGGGTGTTGTTGCTGTCGAGGCGGGACTTCGGGCGGTGCTTGCGTCGCTGTTTTGGCTGTTTTTCGGGGGAGTTATCCTTCGCCGCGTCCCGTTGTTCCCCGTTGTCGCTTCCTTTTGATGTATCCGCCATGTATACATTGTAAGTTGAGGTGGCTTTCTAGTGCTCTGAGGGCGCTGGTTCTTGATCGTCTCTGGCATCGTCGTCCATACCGTCGATGTCTTCGGAGTCGAGTCTAGCATGTCGGTTAGATCGTCCATAGTGGCTACAAAGTGGCTGGTGGGTGGGCTTTGAATTTCTTCGTCGTCCGTATCCCAACTGTCCTGACCGCAGTCCGGCCAGGGCTCTCCTGATAATGAGAGATGCTTTAGTGAATTCAGGATGTCGCCGAAGGGCGAGTGCTGGAAGATGTCCGCAGCTGTGAACTCCATGATCAGCGCACCATCGGATTCGATTGGCAGGGGCGCGGGAGGTTCGGAGTCCGGCGAGGAGTCCGGCACCTCGGAGTCACGAGCTTCACAAGGGACATGATCGGTGTTTGGCTCCATCGTCGTACAGGTAGCAGCCCCCGAGGTGGTGTCTAGCCATCCGTTCTCGATCGGCGCAGTCGGCTCCGAGTTAAGGGTCGGAGCGGACTCTTGTGCGGCCTCCAGGGTACTGTCCGGTGGCAGAGCTAAATCATGCCCATTGAGACAGTGCGGCGCGCTCGGCTGTGGCTCGAATCCGTCGAAGATCAAGTCTCCGCGGATGTCGGCCGTGAAGTTCAAACTTCCAAATCTGACCTGATGGCCAGGGGCGTAGCTTTCAATCTGCTCCAGATGGCCAAGCGCATTGGCCTGCAGTGCAAAGCCGCCGAATACGAAGATCTGTCCGGGGAGAAAAGTCTCACCCTGGATCGCGTCGTTGTTGATGATTGAAGGAGCCATCGGGCCTATAGGTGACGACACAGAGGAACTCTCCATGAAAGCACCAATGTCGGTGTCAAAACCGGCGGATCTCAGGTAGGGGGTCCCGAACTGTGCGTCTGGGCGGATGGTAACAGGAGACAAGGGGCACGATGTTTTTTCCCAGGTTCGGACCCTCTCGATGGAGGTAAAACCCTACTCCTACTTGATTGATACTGATGATATGGGTAGTACAAGAGTGCATCTACCACGAGATCAAGGAGGCTAAACCCTAGAAGCTAGCCTATGGTATGATTGTTGTTCGTCCTACAGACTAAAACCCTCCGGTTTATATAGACACCGGAGAGGGCTAGGGTTACACAGAGTCGGTTACAATGGTAGGAGATCTACATATCCGTATTGCCAAGCTTGCCTTCCACTCCAAGGAAAGTCCCATCCGGACACAGGACGAAGTCTTCAATCTTGTATCTTCATAGTCTTGGAGTCAGGCCAATGATGATAATTCGGCTATCCGGACACCCCCTAGTCCAGGACTCCCTCACCAGGCATCTTCAGCGTGTTGTAGGGGTAATGTGATGCCACCATAAACTTGGCTAGTGCCGGGCGGCCGAGAATCCCGTTGTAGGGCAAGGTGAACTCGGCAACATCGAAGACAATACTCTCCGTCCTATAGTTCAACTCGCCTCCAAACGTCATGGGAG
Organism: Triticum timopheevii; assembly: GCA_963921465.1. Lineage (NCBI taxonomy): Eukaryota > Viridiplantae > Streptophyta > Magnoliopsida > Poales > Poaceae > Triticum > Triticum timopheevii. Next base: position 378,946,909 of record OY997272.1, on the reverse strand, counting down.
CATGACCTTACCCTTCGGCTGACTCCTTCCTAGTTTGACCCCTTGAAACGTGCCCATCTCTTCAAGGTCTCCATCAGGAATCTGCAGCCTTTTGATGACAACAGGCGAGATCAAGTTCATACCGGCCCCACCGTCAACTAGCATCTTCCCCACCTTGAGGTTGCGTATCATTGCTGAAACCAACAACGACAAATAGCCCACCACAGTCATGCGATCAGGGTGGTCCTCGGTGTCAAAGATGATAGGCGTGCTGGGCCACTCCAGTGGCTTCCGTGCATCGAATGATGGCTCCACTACCGTGATCTCACGCACCCATTGCTTGAGCTGGCGGTGAGAGGTATGCAGCGAGGCGCCACCGTCGACACACATGGCCTCCGTAGATTTCTAAAACTCGTGGTCGCCGGACTCGTCGTCCTCGTCATGATCATCGTCTTCCTGCTTCTTGTCGCGGCCCCAGGCGGGCCTCTCTTGCTGGTTATCCTTGCCGCGGCGGCCTCCTTGGACACCATGCTTCTAGCCAGATCCTTCGGCACCATCCTTGGCTTTCTCCTTGTCCCGCCTTTCATACTCGGCCTTTTGCTTCTCAGCAAGCAGCTCAACTTGTCGGCAATTCTGGAGGTCGTGGCCCTTAGTGCGGTGGATCTTGCAATACTGCTTGTCGGAGCTTCCTGGATTGTCGGCAGCCGCCAAGGCCCGGCAAACGGCACACCCGGCAACTTCCTTGCCGGGTCGCTTGCCTTAGCCTTCTTGGCAGTGCCGGTGTCTTCGGATCCCTCGACGGCAAGCACAGCCTTGCCCTTGCGCTTTCTGTTACGGCGCCGACCCTTCTTCGTCGGGGCGGTGGTGTCGTCTTCTTTGGAGTTGGTTTTCACACCGGCGTCCTCGCCGGGGTACTTCCTCCTCTCTTCAGCTCGACCGCACCTATTAGCCAGAACATAAAGTTCGGCCACATCCTTGACCTTGTTCGGCGCTAGCTCTTGACGCATCTTGTGGTTGCACACATTCTGATGGAATGCGCTAATCACGGCAGCGGGGTGAACGTCTGGGATGTTGTATTGCACCCGGCTGAACCTCTGTATGTAGTTGCGCAGGTTTTCACCTTACTTCTGGGGGATGATATGCAGATCGCTTCCCTGGCCATGAGCTTGATGGCCTCCAGTGAAGGCGCCAACAAACTCATGACACAGATCCGACCAAGAAGAATTGGAATCCGCCGGCAAGTGCATCAACCATGACATGACATTGGGGTTAGGTGCTAACGGGAAGTAATTGGCAAGCACCTTGTCGTCGCGGGCTCCAGCAGCCTACATCACAATGGTGTAGATGTTGAGGAACTGCGATGGGTGAGTCTTGCTGTTGTACTTCTCGCCAACGTCGGGCTTGAATGTGCGGTGGGAGGGCCACTGGAACAGCCGTAGCTCACGGGTAAAGGTTGGGCAACCCACTTCGTAGGGTAAGCCACCGTAGCATCCCAGTGCGTGGTGGTCCATAGTGGGCCCTGCCCGCCTATCTGACTGGCGGCGCGCATCACACCGGCGCTCGATGGTGGTTCGAGCATCTGCAAGGGCTCGCTCCCAAAGAAAATGGCGTTGATCGCGGTGGGTCTGTGGATCGAACGATGCTATGGAAATATTATCGCAAGTGTCATCACGACGGATCGACACCCGCGGTAACTGGAGAGGGGGACGAGAGGGCACCGTGGCTGCGTCACCTCTGGCCCTTCCACCACTGGCATGCGGTGGTTTGGCGGAGCGTCAGCCTACAGGCCCCGCTGGTCGCGGCTCATCTTTGTTGGCGATACCGGCGAGGCTCCGGACAGTGGCTCTCCACTCGTCGAGCTTCTCCGTAGCAAGAGGGAAGTCGAGGAGCAGCTGCGCATGCGCCAGAGCTTCTGCTGGCGTGGGTGGTGGCGAAAGCCGCGTGGACCGTGGTGTGCTGTGATTTCTAACCACGCTAGAAGGGGCTCTACCACGGCCCTGCGACTGTCCGCCATTTTTGCTAGCACCTCGGCGTGCATGCTGGCCTCCTTTCTCCTGCGAAGGATGCGCAAGACTCTTCCCATGGCGGCGCCCAGGGTCACCAGCATGGTGACACTGCTCATTGTGCACAACTTGGGGAGAGCGCATCGTGGGCGCTGGCGTTGGTGTCTTGGAGGTCTCCATGCCGCCGATATGTGGCATGGCGACACCTTGGGAGGGCCCCGCGCCGCCTGCGGGTGCCCCAACTCCGTCTTTGGATGTGGTGGCGTGCAGCCCGTCGTCTTGCACATGGATGATGCTGCTCGCCAGGCTTTGACTGCCAGAGCGATGTGGGCGTTTGCGGTTCTCGCCCCGGGTTCTATCCACGACCGGCCCGCTACTTGCCCGCACTGGCATGGGCAATCCGGCTCTGGATGAACAGATCACCGTTGTCGTCTTGCTCTTGGGAGCCATGGCAACGAAGAACTGCTAGACTAGCTGCTAGACCGGATTCTCACAGTTGCGCCCCCTACCTGGCGCGCCAAAGATGTCGGTGGAAACGACACCTATGAGATCATTGGAATCCCTACTACGGTCGGCGGGCGCGAGGTTGTGGAAAGAGCGAGTCTAGGAGCCAGCACAAGGATCGTTTACCCAGGTTCGTGCCACGAGGATCGCTTAATACCTAGTCCTACTTTGGTGTATATCTGAATGTTCTTATGTTCTTGAACTAGCTATGGTGCGTGCGTAGTCCAAAAATCCGAATCCCCCTCCAGTACGCCTCGTGCCTCCTTTTATAGAAAAAGGGGATGCCACAGTGGCGCACAAGAGGTGGAAAGTGCATACCGCCGTCGAGTCTATCCCCTTGCCCCGTCGGACAAATGCATTTAATGTGCTACCGACGTGCCCTTCTTGCTGTCGCCGCTTCACCTTGCTTCGACACGCATCCAGGCTAGCGTGGTGTGTAGTGCCATGTAGGCTTGCAGGCTGCTGAGCTGGTGCGGTGGCAGGGTCTTCACGAAAATCTGCATGCCACCATGCAGGTGCTTGCTAAGTTGGTCTTGGTGCCGCACGTCGCCACGCAGGTGTTTGCCTAGCTGGAGCCTTGACGGGCGCGGGCCTGGCCACGGCCCCGTTGATGTCCTCGGAAAGGGTCTTGTCGGAGCCCCAGCAAGGGTCTTGCCGTGGCACTGTGGTCGTCCCCGGCATGGATCTTTCTGGAGGTCTCGTGTATTTCCTTGGCAAGGATCTTGCCGAGGATCGTCGTCTTCTGGTCCTTATCTGATCTTGCGTGTTTATGATTTTCATGAATATCTGCATGCCACCATGTAGGTGCCTCCCGAGCCTTGGTTCCAATGTAGTTGATGGCGTTAGAAGCCTTGGCTCAAGGGTGGCGTGCTCTGCCGGCGTTGGGCAAGTTGCCCCAGTAGGGCTCTTGCCGGGGCTGCGGAGGCTGCCCCGGCAAGGGTCTTGCCGGGGGAGCCTACCTCGCCCTCTCTGCTCCTTGTGTTTTTGTCTTGGCATTGCTTGATTGTCTCGTGGCTTTGGCTTCCCTCCCCTGCCCTGCTAAGTGTGGACGTGGGCGCGGCTCTGACTGCCCATGCACAAGTAAAGGGGTACAAAAGAGGGCCCCTATTTTTGTACACCAATAGCAAATGTTTTTGATTTTGAACAAGATGAAATTAACTATCATCCATACTATCACAAAGGCTTTACTTGGTACTTTATTGAAACAAAATATATAAACATGATTACTACAATAGCTTAATCATGTGAGCACACAAAAATTGTAGGGGTAAATGTTGGGTTGTTGTCCAACAAACTCTTTTCTTTAATGTCTTTTTAGCTAGGCATGAAGATTTCAATGATGCTCACATAAACGATATGAATTGTGACACAAAGAGAGCATCATGAAGCACATGACTAGCACGTTTAAGTCTAACCCACTTCTTATGCATAGGGATTTTGTGATCAAACAACTTATGGGAACAAGAATCAACTAGCATAGGAATGAAAACAAACATAACTTCAAGATTTTCAACATATAGAGAGGAAACATGATATTATTGCAATACCTACAAGCATATGATCCTCGCTCATAATAATTTTCAGTAGCATCATGAATGAATTAAACAATATAACCATCACATAAAGCATTCTTTTCATGATCCACATGCATAAAAAATTATTACTCTCCACATAAGCAAATTTCTTCTCATTCATTGTAGTGGGAACAAACTCAACAAAATAACTATCATGGGATTGAAAATTAAAATCATGATGACAAGTTTCATGGTTATCATTATTATTTATTGCATACATGTGATCACCATAATCATCATAGATAGGAAATTTGTTATCATAGTCAATATAATCATTATAAATAGGAGGAACGATTTCTTCATAATAAATAGGAGGCATGCTTTCTTCATAATAAATTTTCTCATCAAAACATGGGGGACTAAAAATATCATCTTCATCAAATATAGCATCCCCAAGCTTATGGATTTGCATATCATTAGCATCATTGATATTCAAAGAATTCATACTAATAACATTGCAATCATGCTCATCAAACATGCCAATCATTTTATTAGATTCTTCTTCTATTAATTGAGCACAATTTTCTTTTCCGTCATTTTCAAGAAAGACATGATAGAGATGAACAATATGAGGCCACCTCAATTCCATTTTTTGTAGTTTTAGTTTTATAAACCAAACTAGTGATAAAACAAGAAATTAAAAGATTCGATTGCAAGATATAAAGATATAGCTTCAAGCACTCACCTCCCCAGCAACGGTGCCAGAAAAGAGCTTCATTGATGGGGTGTGAGTGCCGCTTACCTAACCTCCCCGGCAACGGCGCCAGAAAAGAGCTTGATGTCTCCTACAGAACTTTATTCCAGTAGACACATGTTGGGCCTCCAAGCGAAGAGTTTTGTGGGATAGTAGCAATTTTGCCTCAAGTGGATGATCTAAGGTTTATCACCGTGGGAGGCGTAGGATGAAGATGGTCTCTCTCAAACAACCATGCAACCAAATAATAAAAAGTCTCTTGTTTCCCCACCACACCAAATACAATGGTAATTTGTATAGGTGCACTACTTCGGCGAAAAGATGGTGAGACAAGTGTAATATGGATAGTAGATATTGATTTTTGTAATAAGAACAATTAAAAACAGCAAGGTAGAAATTGATAAAACGGTGGTATTGCAATGCTTGAAAATGAGGCCTAGGGTCCGTACTTCCGCTAGTGCAGTCTCCCAAGAATGCTAATATAATTGGATCATATAACCATCCCTCAACGTGTGATGAAGAACCACTCCAAAGTTCCTATCTAGCGGAGAACATAAGAAGAAATTGTTGGTAGGGTACGAAACCATGTCGAAGGTATTCTTTTCGATCAATCTATCCAAGAGTTTGTATTAAACAAACACCAAGTTATCCTTCCCGATCGATCGATGTATCAAGAGTTCGTACTGTAATAACACCAAGTTATCCTTCCGATTGATCTATCGAGAATTCGTACTAAGATAACACCAAATAATTTTAGATTCATAATACTCAAACCAACATAAAGAACCTCAAAGAGTAACCCAAGATTTCTACCAAAGAAACAAAGACAAGAACGTGCATCAACCCCTATGCGTAGATTACCCCAATGTCACCTCGTGAATCCGTGAGTTGAGTGCCAAAACATATATCAAGTGAATCAATATGAAACCCCATTGTCACCATGGGTATTCATAGCAAGACATATATAAAGTGTTCTCAAATCCATAAAAGTATTCAATCCAATAAGAACGAAATCTCAAAGGTAAAAGTCAATTCGCAACAAGATAGAGAGGGCAAACACCATATGATCCAACTATATTAACAAATTCCATAATAGAACAAGATCGTGACATCTCAAGAACTTGAGTGAGAGAGAGATTAAACACATAGCTACCGGTACAAACCCTCAGCCTCGAGAGTGGACTACTCCCTCCTCATCATGGTGGCCGCCAGGATGACGAAGATGGCCACTGGTGATGATTTCCCCCTCCGGCAGGGTGCCGGAACGGGGCCTAGATAGGTTTTTCGTGGCTACAGAGGCTTGCGACGGCGGAACTTCTGATCTAGGGTTATATTCGGGGTTTTTGGAATATTTGGGAATTTATAGGGCGAAGAGGCGGTGTGGGAGGCCCCCAAAGGTGGGCACAACCCACTAGGGCGCGCTTGGGTCCCCAGGCGCGCCCAGGTGGGTTGTTCCCCCGTCGGGGTACCTCTCTGGTACTTTTTGACCCACTGGACGTCTTCTGGTCCAAAAAAATCCCCAAAAAGTTTTGCTGCGTTTGAACTCCGTTTGATATTGATTTTCTGTGAACTAAAAAACAAGCAAAAAACAAGAACTGGCACTTGGCACTGTGTCAATAGGTTAGTCCAAAAAATGATATAAAGTTGCTATAAAATGATTGTAAAACATCGAAGAATGATAATATAACAACATGGAAGAATAAAATATTATAGATAAGTTGGAGACGTATCAACATCTTCAAGCCGACTCAAAATCAGAAGGATATCTTAAGTCCAATATTTTTGTTAAGCCAGAGCATTGGAGGCCGACTCAAATGGATTATTTTTTTCCTAATACTTTTTCTGCAAGAAACCAATATCAGCAAATTTATTTTCACGCTGGCCTACTGAAATGATGAAGAGACCCGCACTTTAGAAGAGGGATTCCTTTGAATACAACAAAGAGACATTATATGGAGTAATTCAAGAATTGCATGACCCGAAAAATATTGACTCGGTCCAGTATTTTGAGGCCCTTCGCAAGAGGAAGGATGCTTCCGGTGGTGATGATCGCCCGTACCGCCCACTGAAGCACAGGAAGTACTTTGCCATGGACGAGTAAGTCCCTCCTTCTTATAGTTCCTTGTTTGCCTCTCCCTTTGCTGACTGTGGCCTTTCAGGATCCCCTCTGACTAGCCCACAGAGCCAGCTGAGGAGCCGCTTCCTCAGGCTTCTCCTCCATCACCAACCTTGATTGTTCCGAGTCTGCGTGCCGCCCTTGGTCCAAGCTCGACTAGAGATGCAGGCCGGCTTGCGGCGCGCCTTGAACCTGTCGGCGCGCCGCTCTTCCCTCATGAGGTCTCCTTGTGCACAACCAGCCTGCCCCGAGCTCCTCCACTAATCATAGGCGACAAGTGGCTAAAGTCGATCTTCGGGTCCTCAGCGGGAGGGGGATTGTCGCCTAGCTAGGTCCCTCGCGAGGGCCGCCCGGCGATCGCTGGGGCGCCAGCCCCCAGCCCCCTGCCGAGAGGGGGTGAACCACGCTGGGGCCCTTCGTCAGCATCGATGGCGGAGGATGACGTTGACGACGTGCTCGGGCGTGCGCGGGAGCGCAGCGCTGTCCGCCAGGAGTTCATCCAGAGGGAGGCCGATGCAGTGAGCCAGCTTGGCGCAGAGCTGGCGGGCGAAGTCGCGCGTCTCGAAGCTGAAGGATTGAGGTCGGTCGAGGAGTGGCGCAAGCCGAAGGTGGCTGTTGGTCTCGCGCACCACCAGCGTGACCTCAAAAACGCCAAGGCCGAGGCACCCCTGGCGGCCTCTCGGGAGGCCTGCTCCCAGGCCCTTGAGGAGGCTCCGGAGGCAGATAGGTGACGCGAAGCTACGGTGAAGCGCGCGTGGGAGCTCCAAGACTGGTGCAACTCCCTGGAGCAGCAGGTGGAGCTGCGCTGAGCCGCCCTTGCGCTGTTGAAAGGGGGGCCCGCTGAAGAGGAGGAGCTCCGGAGGCGCGAGGAAGCGCTGACGCTGGAGACTGCCGAGCGCAACCTCAATCTGGAGCGGTTGGAGACGAGGGAGCGCCAGGTCACCCAGCTGAAGGACGACGTCGGCGCGCGGGAGGCCCGGATCCAGGAGGCTCGCACCGGCCTTGAGCGTGAGTATGAAGAGCGGCTGGAGTTGATCAAGGCTGAAGCCGCGGGCAGGACTGCTGTCCTCAGGACATGGTTGACTAAAGCTACACAGCGAGCTGAGGCCACTGCTGTCGCACTAAGCTCGGCGCAGGCTGAGCTAGCCTCCTCCCGCGCCGAACTGCTCCTTCTTCAATGGCGGGTTGATGATGCCGAGGCCATCGCGCAGCGGAATGCGGAGGAGATCCGCCAGCGGCAGACGTTGGAACTCATGCACGGCCCCATGCTCCGAACGCTCAGGGAAAGGGCTAATGCGGCCTTGGGCAACATCTGCGAGGCTGTCGCCGAGGAGCCGCATGTGACCAACTACGCCGCAATCTCCAGTTCTTCACCGACGTGGTGACGCATATGGAGAACCACTCTGAGAGGTCTCGCCAGCTCGTGGAGGAACGGAGCCGCGGCCTGCTCGTGCGGGCATTCTCCCGTGTCTTCAGCCATCTCCAGAACCTCGACCCCTCTTCGACTTTGATGCCGCCATCGCCCCGGTGCCTGAGGCCGTCCTAGGCAACCTAGCGCGGTGGGTGGAGGACAATGTAGATGAGCTCGTCCGGGCCTTCACCTCCGATGACGACGGGGTGATCGTTGCTGCTAATGAGGGCGACGTGGTGAACGGTGGTGAAGACGGTGCCAACAACGGTGATGAAGAGGCTGGCGGCGACGATGACGGTGCCAGCGATGCCTCCGAGGATGCCCTAGGGTATGCGGTGAGCGATACGCCGATTCATCCCGCGCTTCCCCCCGCCGTTTACCCTGTGCAGGAAGAGACTCGGGCATGGCCCTAAAGGTTGTGAGAGCATTTTTGGGAGGGGAAGCCCCTCATGTAAAAAGATTGTTGCCTACGTGTTGTCAAGATCGACGCCGGATGGGCGCCTGCATGATGCCATGATTCTCGCGATGAGTAGGTTGTCGTGGTTTTACCTTCGTCTTGGCGAGCCTAGAGTGGGCTCGCAGTGTCCATCCGAGGGCCTCATGAGGGTCCCATTTGACATGCGGTGAGAGCCTGGCTGGAACGAATGCTGGCCGCGGGACGGCGGGCACACATGTTGGGGCCTACCCTACTCGCGAGGGGCCCGCGAGAGGGAGGCAGCTAGTGTGAATTCCAATTAGAGCAGAAATCGGAGCACGAGAAAGCACACGAACAAGACACAACACCCCTCCCTGCATACGCAAACACAAATTCGACTTCAACTTAGATCTGAAACGAGAAAGCTTGTTCGCACGAAAAGAAGCAAGAGCAAATGGCCGCGTTCGGCACCTAGTCTAGTCTTCGACGTCTTCTCACCAGCGCGGAGCTATGTGCTACCACTGGGCGTGGGAGGGAGCCCCCGAGGCCCGAGGGCGGCTCTCCGGAGACTCCGAGGCGTGTACAGCCCCAACTCATTTTTACGTGAGAGTGTCACGGGCGGCAAGCTTCACAGGCACTGGGCCTTCTTCACAGATACTGGCCTTGCTTCATATCGCTAGATGAGGGCCCCACCTTGCACCACCCTTGACCCATCGACGGCGACCGGAAACCAGGATGACGCCAATGGGGAAAAGGGGACACCAGTGGTTCCCCCGACGACCACGGGTCCTCTGCCGGGGGCAGGCCCTAGGGCACCTCCCCGGCAGAGGGCCTACCTTCGAAGAACGCCTTGCTTCGCATGCCGTGGGGAGGCGCCTAGCTCTCGGCCCCTCTCCCGCTGCCCCCAGTGCCCTCCTCCTAAGGGGAGGGAGATTGCCGCACTAGGGCAGCAATCCGCTGTAGTGACCTAAACCTCCTGCGACCCATGGTTAGTAAGGGAGTCCTGGACTAGGGGGTGTCCGGATAGCCGAACTATCATCATTGGCCGGACTCCAAGACTATGAAGATACAAGATTGAAGACTTCGTCGCGTGTCCGGATGGGACTTTCCTTGGCATGGAAGGCAAGCTTGGCAATACGGATATGTAGATCTCCTACCATTGTAACCGACTCTGTGTAACCCTAGCCCTCTCCGGTTTCTATATAAACCGGAGGGTTTTAGTCCATAGGACGAACAACAATCATACCATGGGCTGGCTTCTAGGGTTTAGCCTCCTTGATCTCATGGTAGATCCACTCTTGTACTACCCATATCATCAATATCAATCAAGCAGGAGTAGAGTTTTACCTCCACCGAGAGGGCCCGAACCTGGGTAAAATCATCATGTCCCTTGTCTCCTGTTACCATCCGCCTAGACGCACAGTTCGGGCCCCCCTACCCGAGATCCGCCGGTTTTGACACCGACATTGGTGCTTTCATTGAGAGTTCCTCTGTGTCGTCACCTATAGGCCCGATGGCTCCTTCAATCATCAACGACGTGATCCGGAGTGAGACTTTTCTCCTCAGACAGATCTTCGTATTCGGCGGCTTTGCACTGCGGGCCAATTCACTTGGCCATCTGGAGCAGATTGAAAGCTAAGCCCCTGGCCATCAGGTCAGATTTGGAAGTTTGAACTTCACGGCCGACATCCGCGGAGACTTGATCTTCAACGGATTCGAGCCACAGCTGAGCGCGCCGCACTGTCTCGATGGGCATGATTTAGCTCTGCCGCCGGATAGTGCCCTGGAAGCCGCACAAGAGTCCGCTCCGACCCTTAACTCGGAGCCGACTGCGCCGATCGAGAACGGGTGGCTGGACACCGCCTCGGGGGCTGCTACCTCTACGGCGATGGAGCCGAACACCGATCATGTCCCTTGTGAAGCTCGTCACTCCAAGGTGCCGGACTCCTCGCCGGACTCCGAACCTCCCGCGCCCCTGCCAATCGAATCCGATTGGGTGCCGATCATGGAGTTCACAGCTGCGGACATCTTCCAGCACTCGCCCTTCGGCGACATTTTGAATTCACTAAAGCATCTCTCGTTATCAGGAGAGCCCTGGCCGGACTGCGGTCAGGACGGTTGGGATACGGACGACGAAGAAATTCAAAGCCCACCCACCACCCACTTTGTAGCCACTGTCGACGATCTAACCGACATGCTAGACTTCGACTCCGAAGACATCGACAGTATGGACGACGATGCCGGAGACGACCAAGAACCAGCGCCTATGGGGCACTGGAAAGCCAGCTCTTCATACGACATATACATGGTGGACATCCCAAAGGATGGGAATGGCGAAGGAACAGCAGAGGAAGACCCCTCCAAGAAACAGCCTAAGCGCCGGCGTCAGCGGCGCCGCTCTAAATCCTGCCACAGCAAGAATGGAGATTCCGGCACCGAAGACAATAACACCTCAGACAGTGCCGAGGACAACCCCCTCTAGCAAGATTCAGCACAGGAGGACGGAGAAGCCAGCCCTCACGAGAGAGCGGCAGGCGAAGAGGTAGAGGACGATAATTACATGCCTCCCTCCGGAGAAGAGGCAAGCCTCGATGACGACAAATTCGTCGTGCTTGAGGATCCCGTCGAACAAGAATGTTTCAAACGCAGGCTGATGGCCACGGCGAGCAGCCTCAAGAAAAAGCAGCAACAGCTTAGAGCTGATCAAGATCAGCTAGCCGACAGATGGACCGAAGTCCTTGCGGCGGAAGAGCATGAACTCGAAGGCCCTCCAAAAGCTACCCCAAACGCAAGCTGCTGCCCCGATTAGAGGAGGAAGCATATAAACCTACATCACCAGCGCACAATACGGCCGACCGATGTCAGTGTACTAAAGTAGGGGTACCTTAGTATCCCGAACTTGCGCACGGGCAGTCGCAGCGCCCCGCGGCAGGGCTTGCCGGGCGTCCGCCAAGATCCTCCGTGGCTACTATTGATGCCATTCAAGAACAAAGTGTGTTAACTGAGAAGTCAAGGCCCCGACAAGAGGAGCTTGCCGGGAAGGACAAGGCCCCGGCAAAAGGAGCTTGCCGGGAAGGCAAACCAAGAAACTTGTCGCGACGCACCGCGCGTCCCGGCAAGACACGACGAGCGACAAACTCTCGGATGCGGCAAGACAATGACCGCGGCAAGGTGCTTGCCGTGGCGAAGCCACCACTCTGCGCCCATGCTCCAGCGCATCCGTCGATGTGTCGCCGCAGGACCGTTCCAGGCGCACGTGGCGGGAGGCTGTGTAGCCAAGCGGTGCGAGGTGGCAAGTGGAGATGATGAGAAGGCCATCATGGCAAGCGGTGGCATCCCAAACGGTCGTTTTCTGCACTGTTTGGGCGACCGGACGGGCATTAAATGCCCTTGTCCCCTGCTGTCAGAATTAGGTAGGATACGCTGTAGCAGCAGTTGTACCGACCCCTCTTTTTACATTTGTACCCCTGTCCGCGTTGCCACCTGTCGGTGACCCCTTTAGCTTATAAAAGGAGGCCCATGCGCAACGTAGAAGAGGTTCGACTCATTGGAAACTACAGAACGCTCACGCTCTTGAGCAAAAACACAATACAAACGCAAAGCAGCAGTAGGAGTTTTATCTCTCCGGAGAGCTCCGAAGCTGGGTAAAATCCCTCGCGTGCCTCGCCTCGATCTGCTCTTCGTGCGCCCTCCGCTTCCTGCTGGACCGAGAAGGGGCCCTGCCCCATAGGTGTTCATTTCCCACAACATCTATGGCGCACCAGGTCATTTTTGTAATAGTACTTTATTCTGGGTAGTATTTGCTATGTTATTTCCTTTACTTGATTCCCTCCCTTGTATGTTTTTACCCTACGCTTTTAGGGAACTTGCCGGCGCAGGCACCCTTGCTGCGAGCGCTGAGTGCGGAACATCAGCAGCCTGCTGGCGGTGTTGCCTCCGGCAAGAAACCTTGTCGGAACTAGTCGCAGCACACTTACGTTGTTGAGCGGACTCGAAACAAAGTAAGGGCGCAACTAGCCACGAGTTGGTTCCTCCGTGCACAGGTTTTCCATACAAAGCACGGTCGTTCAAGGAAGATAACTTGAAAAATTTAAAACTGATTGTGCTCAAACTTTGGCAACTTAGCTTTTCTGTCGTCTGCATCCCGGCAAGGCTATACTTCTTTGAACGACGCCTGGTCCACACCACTATCTTCTCCTCCCCCCCCCCGGTGAACTTGTGGGTGAAGGAACCTTCTTTTTGAGAAAAAGAAAGAAGAGAAAATAAAGATATGGAGCCTCAAGGCTCGTTATTTCTTACCGGGGGTGAGTGCTGCATAAAGTGTCAGATAATACTTGCAAAAAGAAAAAGGCATGAAATTTGACAACATTTGCAGAGCATATGATCTTTATTTATGCGCGGGATCTGCGCCCGGCTTTGCACAAAGGGTTACATGCAACATCGGCAAGGCTTGTACAAAAGGTGGTTGCCGGGACAGCAGGCTCCGGCAACCGCGCCTCATGTGTAAAACTTACGAAGATGCTCTATGTTCCAGGAGTTGCTCACCGGAAAGCCATCTTCGGTCTCAAGGCGGACAGTGCTGGGCCTAGTGACTCGCTTCACCCGATAAGGGCCTTCCCACTTTGGCATCAACTTGTTGGAATTCTTGGCGGATTGAACGCGCCGAAGAACAAGGTCGCCTTCCTCGAAACTTCTGGCATTAACTTTGCGGCTATGGTAGCGACACAAAGCTTGCTGGTAGTGAGCAGCTCGTACAGCAGCCTGAAGATGATCCTCCTCAAGGAGCAGCGTGTCATCTTGCCGCAGCTGCTCTTGCTCAAGCTCATCATAAGCGAGCACTCGAGGCGATCCGTATACGAGTTTCGTGGGGAGAACTACCTCTGCTCCATAGACTAGAGCAAAAGGTGTCTGGCCAGTGGCTCGATTTGGCGTCGTCCTGATCGACCAAAGAACCACCGGCAGCTCCTCGATCCAATTTCTTCCGCACTTGTGCAGCCTGTCGAAAGTTCTGGTCTTGAGCCCGCGCAGCACTTCAGCGTTCGCCCTCTCCGCTTCACCGTTGCTTCTCGGGTGAGCAACAGAAGCGAAGCAGATCATGGCGCCAAGATCTTGGACGTACTGCATGAAGGTGCGGCTCGTGAGTTGTGTGCCATTGTCGGTGATGATCCTATTAGGGACTCCGAAACGGCAAACAATCGACCTGAAGAACTTGACTGCTGACTGTGCTTTCACCTTCCTCACTGCTTCCACTTCTGGCCACTTTGTGAATTTGTCGATTGCTACGTACAAGTACTCAAAGCCCCCGACAGCTCGGGGAAAGGGGCCGAGGATGTCGAGCCCCCAGACCGAAAATGGCCAGGATAAAGGGATCGTCTGGAGAGCTTGAGCTGGTTGATGTATCTGCTTGGAGTGGAACTGGCACGCTTCACACTTGGTTACTTGTGCAATTGCATCCTGGAGGGCTGTTGGCCAAAAGAAACCTTGCCGGAAGGCTTTGCCGGCAAGTGCTCTTGTGCCAATGTGGTGGCCACATATGCCTCCATGTATCTGTGCCAACAGCTCCTGTCCTTCTTCCCGGGGAATACACTTCAATTTCACTCTGTTGAATCTCCTTCTGTACAGTATGTTGTTGACAAACTGGTACATACTCGATTGCCGGGCTACTCTCTCCGCTTCTTCTTGCTCTTCGGGAAGTTCTCCTGTTTGAAGGAAATGGACAATCTGCTGTGCCCATGCTGGAGCTTGCGGCTCGACAACAAGGACTAAAGGCACAAATGCTGCTGCGGGAACATCTGCTTCCATGGCAAGAACCTGCGGTTCAGCCGGAGCTTGATGTTCCCCGGCAAGCTTGCCGGAGCAAAACTTGTCGGAGGCGGCTGCTTCAACGGAACAAACCCTAGGGCTAGTCGGAGCAGACTGCCCCTCAGCACTCTCTGTGTTGATTTTGGGGACCTTCTTGGCGGCGGCTTCGGGGAGCTCTGCCGGAAAGTAGTCACTGGAAACCAACTTCCTCTTCCTGTTCTGTCCGGTTGACGGTGTTACAGATGGTTGAGTCAGCTTGAGCACAAAAATTCCTGGTTCCACAGGTAACTTGAGTGCGGCGCACTTTGACAGGCCATCTGCAATGTCATTCTGAACTCTCGGGACATGCTCCATCTGTAGGCCATCAAAGTGCTCTTCTAGCTTTCTCACTTCATCAATGGAGGCTTCCATCAACGGACTCTGATAATCTTTGTTAACTTGGCGGACGACAAGCTGCGAGTCACCCCTAACAATGAGCTTCTTGATCCCAAGGTCTGTAGCGATTCTAAGTCTGGCAAGCAAGCCTTCATACTCTGCAGTATTGTTTGTTGCTTGCTCCTTGGGAAAGTGCATCTGGATCACGTACTTGAGGTGCTCTCCGGTGGGTGCGACAAGTAACACGCCCACACCAGCACCCTGCAGCGAGAAGGCACCATCAAAATACATGACCCATTCTTTGCTTGTCTCCTTGACGGGGATGCTCGTCTCTGGAGTTTCTTCATCAGGTGTTGGCGTCCATTCTGCTATAAATTCTGCCAATGCTCGGCTCTGGATAGTTGAAGTACTCTCAAACTTGAGGCCAAAGCTTGACAGTTCCAGTGCCCACTCGACGATCCTGCCTGTTGCTTCTGGATTCTGCAATATCCTCTTCAACGGAAAGCGAGTGACAACTGTGATCTCATGTGCTTGAAAGTAATGGCGCAGCTTCCTCGAGGCCATGAGAAGGCCGAAAAGCAACTTCTGCACACCAGAGTACCTCGACCTAGCCCCCTGCAGAAGGGAACTGACAAAATAAACTGGGCGCTGCACCATCTTCTTTTGTTTCTCTTCCTGTAGCTGCACAGATCTATCCTTGTCGGGACCAGAGCTTGTCGGGGAAGCCTCCTGCTTGTCGTTGGATTCGCTTGCCGTGGTCGCTGGCTCATCGTCCGCCTCCCTCTCCGCTACTAACGCAGCACTAACCACTTGATTGGTTGCCGCTAGATATAGCAGCAACTTCTCTTGTGGCTTAGGTGCGACAAGTATTGGAGTGGAGGACAGGTATCTCTTCAAGTCCTGCAGCGCAGCCTCCGCTTCCGGAGTCCATTTCATTGGACCTGCCTTTTTCAAAATTTTGAAAAATGGCAGGGCGCGCTCAGCCGACTTAGAGATGAACCTGCTGAGAGAAGCAACGCAGCCGGCAAGCCTTCGCACATCCTTAACGTGCTTCGGTGCTTCGATCTGCTCAATGGCCTTGATCTTGTCGGGATTGGCTTCAATCCTCCGCTGAGATACAAAGAACCCGAGAAGCTTGCCGGAGGGGACTCCAAACACACACTTCTCGGTGTTCAACTTGAGATTGATCTTGCGCAGATTTGTAAAGGTCTCGTCTAAATCATGGATCAAAGTTGCTTTGTCCTTGCTCTTGACCACTATGTCATCCATGTAAGCTTCTACATTTCTGTGCAACTGTGGCTCAAAAGCATGACTGACTACTCTTGTGAATGTTGAACCAGCATTCTTTAGTCCGAAAGGCATCCGTACAAAACAGTAGGTGCCACATGGAGTAATGAACGCAGTATTCTCCTCATCTTCTTCCGCCATGAAGATTTGATGATATCCTGAATATGCATCAAGGAATGACAACAGATCACATCCGGCCGTGGAGTCAACAATCTGGTCAATGCGCGGCAAGGGAAATGGATCCTTGGGACAAGCTTTATTAACATCAGTGAAGTCAATACAAAGCCTCCATTTCCCGTTCGCCTTGCGCACGACTACAAGATTGGCTAACCACGTGGGATGGAGTACTCCTCTGACAAGGCTTGCTGCTTCCAACTTCTTGATCTCTTCCGCAATGAATTCTTGGCGTTCCACTGCTTGCTTTCTGACTCTCTGCTGGACGGGCCGCGCATGAGGGCAGACGGCGAGGTGGTGCTCAATTACTTTCCTGGGAACACCGGGGATGTCAGATGGTTGCCATGCAAACACATCGACATTCGCCCGCAGGAAAGCAACGAGCGCGCTTTCCTATTTAGGGTCAAGCGTGGCACTGATGGTGAAGGTACCACCAGTGCCGTCCTCCTTGGCAGCCACTTTCTTGGTCTCTGGTGAAGCTGTCTTTGCCTTCTTGCACTTGCCGGTGGAGCTCGATGGTGCGTCCTCGACGGTAGCGCAGCACTCCGAAGTGGTGCGCTTGCCAGAGTGGGCATCAGAGAGCCGTCACCACGCCCTTGAAGAACAGAGTAAGCTTGGCGCTGGGCTGGAGGTTCTCGTCGGAGGAGTAGCCGAACCCCGCCAAGTCTAGTTGTGCCAGCTCCTCGTCGATGGTTGCAGCAATGTTGACGAGGCCCTCCGTCTAGAGCTCCACCATAGCCCTGAAGGTGTTTTGAGTCTCGGCGGCCCTCGTTAGCTGCTCCTCGTTGTCCTTGATCTCTTTCTTCAAGTCATCCTCTCACTTCTTGGCACCGTCCAGCGTCTCAGTCAGCGTGACCAGCTTCAGCTCCAGATCAGCATTTGAGTCCTTGGCGGCGTTCAGTTCCTTGACCTTATCGGCGAGTTGAACTTGCAGATCGCCATGAGCAAGGGCATCCTTCTCGCGTTCGCGCTGGAGCGCGGCGAGCTCCTCACCCTTCCCTTTCAGATCAGCCTCCAGCTGCGTCATCTTCACCTCCAATTCCTTCTTGGTGGCCTCGGCAGCTGCGGCAGCGTCCTTCGCTTCCTTGAGCGCCCAGCCAAGTGATTGCTCGCATGCGGCGAGCTCCTCCTCGTAGCTGTCCAGATTGACTTTCCGATGCGTCAGTTCACCTTCCCGGGTGGACAGCTCTTCAGCGGCAAGCCTCTATTGCTCCTCAGCTTCTGCCTTCTCGAGGATGAAGGCCTTCCGCGCCTCGACAAGCTGTGCCCTCTCCTCCGCAATGGACCGGAGGGCCTCTTGGTTGCGGCTCTGGAGCTCCTCCGCATGCTTCTCTATATCAACTCCCGCCTGCACGACAAGCGCTTCCCGGGACTCCAGCTTCGCTTGTCGGGCGCGGTAGAGTGACACCAACTTCCGGAGCAGCTGCTCCTCCTCGGACTCGCCGCCGCTGCTGCTTGGTGCGTCAACCACTGTCAGCCCAGCGGAGGCGAGCACCGCTCCATCTAAAGCCTCTCCCTCGATCGGCGCCCTGGAGCTCGACGCCCAGGGAAGCTTGATGAAGACACCCTCGCCGGCCTTCAAGTAGGCGCCGGGCTGGGGCTCTTCGGAGCCTGGTGCTGCATCAGCAGTGGAAGGGTCGGCGGTCGGTGTAGCGCCTTGCGCTCCTGCGCCCTCGGGGTCGTCAGTGCGATCGCCGATCCCCTTGCCAGCTCCTGCGCCAGCAGCCCTGGCGGCCTCTTCGCCAGCGGGATCGTCAGCGCCGGCCTCTTCCTCGGTGGCGGCATCATCAGTGTTGCCGCATGCATCCTCCTCGCCGGTGGCCTCAGTCTCCATCGGATCTGTGGAAGGGGGATCTGAAGACAGGAAGAGGAAGAAAAAGTCAAGCAAATATCCAAAAAAAAGAAGATCAGAAGAAGAAAAACCCAAGGGAAGTTTTCTGGCAAGAAGGATTACCTGTGCTGGGCTCTGTAATCATGGGCTCCACCTCCGGGGGATTGCCAGTTCCGTCCCTTGCCGGAGAACTGCCCCTTGCCGGGGACCTCTCCCTGGTCGGAGAGCGCTCCCTTGTCGGGGAATCGCCCCTTGGCGGCGTAGTTGAAGCAGATAGCACCTCAGGAGCGGCTTCTGGTTGTTCCTGATGGGCCTGTTCTGCTCCTACACAAGCAAACCAGCAATGAAGATATTAACAAGGGAGGAGCACCCATGCGCGCCCCACAACAGGAAGTGAACAAGTACTTACGCTGGGGGCTGCGCTGGGGGCTGCTTCGAGGAGAGATTGCCGGGTCCGTCAAGGTGGTCTCGGATGCGTCCTCTGTTGTCACAGCAGGATCGTCCTCGATGACAACCACGGGGACCTTGGCCCTCTTCGCCACTCTTTCGGCCAGAGTCCTGAAATGGAACGAGGTTCAGAGGGAAGCAGATCAGATACAAGACAAGAAACAACAAGAATCGAAGAAATATAAGTACAACAAGGAGAAAGTCTTACTCCTCCTCCTCTTCTTCCTCCTCGTCGGAGCTCAGCGCGGAGAGGTCGAAGTCCGGTACTCTTTTAGTGCGATGAGGCGGGGGAGTAGGTTCCCTTGGACGCTTGCCGGGAGCTGCGGCAGGATTAGGTGCGGCGGCTCGAGAAGATCCCGCTCCAGTTGCCGGCGCAACATGGGACCCTCCCGCGGCGACGGTGCTTGTCACGATGGAGCGTGTCCCGCGGCGCTGCGGCTGTTGGCCTGCCTGCCGCCCTGCTGTGTCTCCAGTCCTACGGAGGCACCTTCTTGGTTGAGCTAGGGGCTACGCTGGGGGCTCCGCCCGCGGCAAGCTGCTCGAAGACGTCTGGCCGCTTGCGCCCTCGGTGGGCTAGCTCGCTTTGGCTTCGGGCTCTCCTTCGCCAACGACCTCCCCGGCAAGGTCCTCTCGGTCGGCAAGGCTTGCCGCCTCGGCCGCCTCTGCCTCCTCCAACGTGAAACCAAACTCGCCCGCGGCGGCGACTGCCGCTGCCTCTTCCGCCCTGGTGGCGATGTACCGCATCTCGTCATCAGTGGTGTCGCGGGTGAGGAGCCTCTGCTCGTCGGCACGGACCGCTACCTCCACCAAGCCATCGAAGAATTGCCGCATGACGTCGTCGGAGGGCTCCCGCCAAGTTGGGATAATCCTGTGCGAGTCGCACTCCGGCATCATTGCGCGGATGCGATCGAGCTAGGAGTTGTTGCACAGGGGGATGATGCCCTGTGGCAGCCTGAACCACTCCGGGTGGTTGGGGTCGTGCTTGAACAGCTCCTTGAGCATCCCATCCAACTCCAAAACAGTGAAGTTAAAATTGAGGCCTGGGCGCAGCCTCATGATATCTGCCGGGCCCCCGAACAGCCAGGCGGGCCTTCCCCTCTCCTACAGAGGGGCGATGCGGCGGCGAAGGAAGTCCGCGCCAACGGCCCCTACAGTAAGCCCGGCAAGCCTGAGTCGCAGAATCCGGGTGGTGGCGATCTTCAACTTAGCATCGTCCACCGCCAGAGCGCTCCAGTCGCCACCGCGCACCACTCGGGTTTGGCGCAAATTGGTGAATGGCTGCGGATCCGCGTCAACAATCCAACACCATTCAGCCCTCCACTCATCCCATTTGCTGCGGAGCTCCCCCTCCAGATAGACCTCTTTCTTGCCGGCCCTCGAGATCCAGGCGCTCCCGCCAGACAAGGGCTCTCCTTTCTCGACCCGGGGCATGAAATAGTGGCGGAAAAGGGCTACGTTGGGGTAGATTCCGACGAAGTTCTCGCAAAGATGCGCGAAAACCGCCATGGTCAGAACGGCGTTGGGGGTGAAGTCGAGGAGATGGAGCCCGTACGTGTTCACGATGTCGCAGAAGAAATCGGAAAAGGGCGGGCAGAGCCCGCAATAGAAGAACAATGGGAAGAAGTAGAAGCTTCGGCGGAGAGTGCCTGCGTGCGCGGATGCGCCCGCGTCTCCGTCGACCAGAAGAGGTAGAACCACTCCCGCAGCGCCTTCGGTGTGAGCTCGGGGGGATAAAGTGCTCGCTCCTTGCGCAGCGCCTCAAGCCGCAGCGCCTCGGCCGACTTCGCACTCTTTCCGGTCTTTGGAGCCATGGTGGGGGCGGTGGGGGAGAGCGGAGGCGTTGGCAGCGACGGGCGACGGAGCCCTGCTCTCTGTCGGCTTGGGAAGCGGAGGGGAGCGGCGGAGGAAGGAACCGCAACTGGCGAAGGAGGGGGAACGGCCCCTGTTTCCCCTGCTTATAAAGAGGAGAGGCGAACGTTACGCCTTTTTCGATTAAAGAATCACCCACGATCTCTCCCACGACGCCGCGTTTGACGCGTGCCGTTACGGGAGGGCACGGTGGATACGGAGTTAGATTTGGTGTGGACTCAGGCCGCGTGTGCCAGTGCCCTGTTTTGGGCCTGGCCCAACAGCGCTCGGCACCGTGTGTGGCCCAGGCCCGGGCTCCTGTCGGTGTACTAAAGTAGGGGTACCTTAGTATCCCGAACTTGTGCACGGGCAGTCGCAGCGCCCCACGGCAGGGCTTGTCGGGCGTCCGCCAAGATCCTCCGTGGCTACTATTGATGCCATTCAAGAACAAAGTGTGTTAACTGAGAAGTCAAGGCCCCGGCAAGAGGAGCTTGCCGGGAAGGACAAGGCCCCGGCAAGAGGAGCTTGCCGGGAAGGCAAACCAAGAAACTTGTCGCGATGCGCCGCGCGTCCCGGCAAGACCCGACGAGCGACAAGCTCTCGGATGCGGCAAGACAACGACCGCGGCAAGGTGCTTGCCGCGGCGAACCCACCACTCTGCGCCCATGCTCCAGCGCATCCGTCGACGTGTCGCCGCAGGACCGTTCCAGGCGCACGTGGCGGGAGGCTGTGTAGCCAAGCGGTGCGAGGTGGCAAGTGGAGATGACGAGAAGGGCATCGTGGCAAGCGGTGGCGTCCCAAACGGTCGTTTTCTGCACTGTTTGGGCGACCGGACGGGCATTAAATGCCTTGTCCCCTGCCGTCAGAATTAGGTAGGATACGCTGTAGCAGCAGTTGTACCGACCCCTCTTTTTACATTTGTACCCCTGTCCGCGTTGCCACCTGTCGGTGACCCCTTTAGCCTATAAAAGGAGGCCCATGCGCAACGTAGAAGAGGTTCCACTCATTGGAAACTACAGAACGCTCACGCTCTTGAGCAAGAACACAATACAAACGCAAAGCAGCAGTAGGAGTTTTATCTCTCCGGAGAGCTCTGAAGCTGGGTAAAATCCCTCGCGTGCCTCGCCTCGATCTGCTCTTCGTGCGCCCTCCGCCCCCTACCGGACCGAGAAGTGGCCCTGCCCCATAGGTGTTCGTTTCCCGCGACAATTGGCCACCTCGTGGCCGCGACAGAGAGGCCTCTAGGCCTTCCACTAAAGCCGTACTCCGGCATCGCTCGAAAAGTAGAAAGCCATGGGGGAATGCACCGGACTTGCGAGACATATTGGAGGATAAGGCAAGACAATCAAGATCGATCTACGGATCGCATGGGCGCCCCACGACACGCGACGACAACTGTCGCGCTGGATACAGTAATTCCGGCCGGCCCGAACACAGCAGACAAAGCTCGATTGAGCTACGTCGTGATATAGCCCAATATAGAGGCGCCGCACACCCACTATGCTTCACAGACGAAGTAATGGATCATCAAATCCCTGAAGGGTTTAAACCCGTGAACATTGAATCCTATGATGGCACAACAGACCCCGCGGTTTGGATCAAAGACTATCTCCTTCATATCCACATGGCCCGCGGCGACGATCTTCACGCCATCAAATACCTCCAACTCAAGGTTAAAGGCCCAGCTCGGGATTGGCTTAACAGCCTGCCAGCAGAATCAATTGGGTGTTGGGAGGACCTGGAAGCCGCATTCCTTGATAATTTCCAGGGCACATATGTGCGACCACCAGACGCTGATGACCTAAGCCACATAATTCAGCAGCCAAAAGAATCGGCCAGACAATTCTGGACACGGTTCTTAACCAAGAAAAATCAAATCGTCGACTGTCCGGATGCAGAGGCCCTTGCAACCTTCAAACACAACATCCGTGACGAGTGGCTTGCCCGACACCTAGGACAGGAAAAGCCGAAATCCATGGCAGCCCTCACATCACTCATGACCCGCTTCTGCGCGTGTCAGGACCCTGACTCAATGTCACATCGATCTAGCCTGTAACACCTCATATCACTTTGCGGCCTCACGCACGGTATTCCCACGGGTGTCGCCTTACCTTTGCCCGGGACCGTTTGCGCCTTTTGGCACACGTATATGACAGTGTCGCTAGCATCCATATGATAAGGAGCCCGGGCTGACATGGCTAGTTGTAAACCCAAAGTGGCACAGACTTACAGGGACAGGCATCCATGACCCAGCATCGAACGTGTCGGTCATCAGCGAGTAAGTTCCGGGCTGTAGCACTGGGCTAGCAGGACTCCGGTAGACCGGGCTGTAGCGGGCTAACAGGACTCCGGTACTCAACGCGTGACATTTCCCCGAAGGGACAGACACAGGAACGAAGAAGGACACATGCCGGCCAGCCTAAGTGTTCCGGAGCAGTAGCAAGCTACCATGGCTCAGTGGAGACACTAGGAGACATTTCCCGGTAAGAGAGGCTACTAATAATAAACAACTAGATAGTCAGATCCCACACATACCAAGCATTTCAATAACATACACACAATATGCTCGATATGTGCAAATACAACATGGCATCACATCATGACTCTATGACTCAAGTATGTATTCATTAGGCTCCGAGGAGCGAGATATTACAAACATGGGTCTCACGACCCAATATTCAGAGCATACAAGTCAAAGCACAAACGGAAGCTGACATGTCTGAGTACAGACATCTACAAATGAAAAAGGCTTAGAAGCCTGACTATCTACCAGATCCTGCCGAGGGCACAAGATCGTAGCTGAGGTATCAAGCTAAATGTCGAAGTCCACGCGGAACTACTAACAAGACCCAAGTCTCTCTACAAAAACGTAAAATAGGCAAACGTGAGTACAAATGTACCCAGCAAGACTTACATCAGAACTAACTACATATGCATCATTATCAACAAAGGGGATGGTGGAGTTTAACAGCAGCAAGCCAGCTTTGACTCGGTGGCTATCCTGAACTATGACTGCAAGTAACTCTTTTGAGGTGGCGCACACGAGTCCACATATTCACCATATCAATACACCACTATGGATCCACTCCCGTCTCCCTACGAGAACGCCATCCATAGCACTCACGCTTATCTTGCGCATTTTTAAGTATCCACTTTCACTTGTCTATGAACTGATATAGGCAACCCAGAAGTCCTTTACCGCGGACACGGCTATTCGAATAGATAATGTTAACCCTGCAGGGGTGTACTTCTTCACACACGCTCTCACCACTTACCGCCGTTTACACGACATGTACTCGGCAACCTTCAAGCGGAAGCCCAACGTGGGTGTCGGCCACGACCTACCTAAACACTCAAGTCCCTAGTCCAGGTTTATCGCCTATTCGGGTTCCATCCATGAGGAGATCCGGCCGAAGTTTCGCTCACAGCCCCAAACGATGTGAACAGGGTTCCGTGACACCAAACGGGCGCCCGATTTACCCGGCCACGTGCCTACCGCATCACAGCCCACCCCTACGGTCAGCGCTGCGCACGGCCTCCAGCATACTACAAACACCAGAAACTACTTGCAACTCCTGGACAGAAGACAAGGGTGATTAAGAAGCCGAGAGGGTCCATTGGTTTCGGGCCCAATGCGTGGTAGTAGCTGAATCATGGATCACAAACACAGAACTCAGTTCCTGAGGACGGCTTCAATGAGACAACCCACCATGTACTCCTACATGGCCTCCCACCGATACCTTTACCAAATCGTGTTCACACACTTAGCTCACACACAGTAGGACATGTTCACACACCTCTGATTCATCCTCGATGAATCAGACCCGACTCAACTCTAAGCATAGCAGGCATGACAAACAAGCATGAATGAGTAGGTACAACAGGGCTCAAACAACTCCTACTCATGCTAGTGGGTTTCATCTATTTACTGTGGAATGACAGGTCATGCAAAGGATAAAGGGGTTCAGCTACCGCAGCAAGTAACAGTTGAATCATTGTTGTCCTAATGCAGTAAAAGAGAGCAGGAGCGAGAGAGTGGGATTGTATCGGAATGAACAAGGGGGTATTGCTTGCCTGGCACTTCTGAAGATAGCATTGAGTCTTCATCAATGTCAATGATCACATCGTCGGTACCACGTCTACCGAGGGGGAACAACACCGGCAAACACAGAAGAAACACGATCAATGCAGTGCACAATATGATGCATGCTATGACATGGCAACATGCTGGTGTTTTGAGCTAATGCAGCTAGCAACAAAGTTAAATGAAGTTGGTTTGAATCCAAGATTCAAATTCAAACTCCATATGTGATTATTCAAATGCCCTTTATATGATTTGTGCTAAACAGCAGCTATAAGTTGTTCTAACATGCATGAAAATGGTACAGATGGATTCCTTGAATTTTTCTGATAATTTTTCATATATAATTTATTTGATTTGGAGCTACGGTTGATTTTATATGAATTTTAGAAGTTTTGGACATTTTTTTGAAAATAAAAAAAATCATTTAAGATTTATTTAAATCCCAGAAAGGAATTGTTGCGTCAGCATGACCTCATAGTGACGTCAGCAGGTCAACGGGCGCCGTCCAGGTCAAACCTGACGTGTGGGGGCCACACGTCAGTGACACAGGGCTGGGACAGAGGCTGACTGGTGGGTCCCGTCAATGCTGACGTGGCCAAGTCAACAGTGACAGGTGGGGCCCACTTGGCAGTGGCTTTAGGGGGTGATTAGTGGGGTGTTTAGGCCCTAATTAAGTGGCCACGTCGGCGGCTAACCGCCGGTGACACACGGACGTGGCGGCGGCTCTCGTTCCGGCGATTCTGGCGACGAGAGGAGGCGGGGTTGGTCGCTACGGACGCGTCGTGGTGAGGCGCGTCGTTTGGTAGCAGCGGGAGGTGCTGAGGTGGTCGGAATCAGCAACGGCGGCGAGCGAGGCGGTGGCCGGAGCTCGGGTGGGTGCGGGGTTAGCGCTGCGGCTTGCAAACAAGCTAGCTGTCACACTAGCGTTGCTCCACGGGTCGTTGCGAGTGCAACAAACGCATGCGCGGGGCCATTTGGTCACCGGGGCTTCGTCGGCGACGAGCCCGCGCGGCGACGGCTACGGTAAGCAAGGGGGCGGCGGCTACGGCGCACGAGAGCGAGAACAGAGAGGGGGAAAAGGTTCGGTGGCTCACGGCGGTTGCAGCAGACGTCGAAGCAGGCTCGGGGAAGGCCGGACGGCGACGAGTCGATGATGGGGATCCGCGGCGGCCGGCGATGAAGAAGAGGCCGGTGACGGTGTTTTGAGGCATCCGGCGTCGAGTGAGTCGACGGGGAGGACGAGGAGGTCGAAACGGAGGCCATGGACATGTCGGCGAGGCGGGGGAGGGCCTGTGGCCGCGGTGGTTCTAGTCGGCGGCGACGGCTGCATTCGGTGGTTACGCGCGAGGGAGCCAGAGGAGGAGAGGAGCTCGGGGAGAGAGTGAGAGGGGTCCGAGGGGTTGCGTGGCCGCCTCCGTGGCGCTGGAAGGGCCTCGAGGGCTTGAGGCAGGCAGGGAGGAGGCCACGGCGTCGCCAGCGCTCGCTACCGAGCTGCTTCGGGGCGAGGGGAGGAAGACGACAGGGGGAGATGGGCTGGCCAGGTGGCTGGGCTGCTAGCTGGGCCGGCCAGGTGAGGCCCAGGTGGGCTTGGTAGGCACCAGGTAACTTACTTCTCTCTCTCTCTCTCTTATTTTTCTGTTCTGTTTTCTATTATTCTGTAAATTTAGGGCTTTATTAAAAATGCCAGGGTATTACCAAAAATCATGAAACTGCTCCATGTCACTGTTTGGAATATTTCCAACAGTAAACATTTCAGTTTGTAATTGTTTGAGCATTTAAAATATTATTAGCAATTAAATGCCCAAATGCAAATACTATATAATTTAATTCAAAAATCCAGGATTAGCCTATAAATATGTTCATCATTTTTGTAAGAGGTTTTCACCTTTAACAGAAATCATGAACATTTCCAAAGGGCATTCTGGGTTATTGGAAATATTTTTATTGAACCTAGTTAAATTTCATTTGGTGCTAGGGTTTCAACAATCCCCATTTCAAATTTCTTTGGAATTTAAACATGATGCAACACTCTAATGCATGCCCTAGGCATTGTCAGAACTAGGAATGTGACAACTCACCCCCACTAAACAAGAATCTCGTCCCGAGATTCAAGACGCGAGGTAAGAAGACAGAGGGGACACGGAACTGACACAGTCTTCATGATGCATTGCATTCCTCGAAGATGTTGATTCATTGCTTCAAACCGATCTTGACGTCTTGCTTTCGAGATCTTTATTCAACATGATGACAAGAACAAAGGGAAAACTCTAGAAGGATCGATCTCCTCGAAGATCGAACAATTTAGGATCAACTCATGGATTGAGACATGGAAATATCTCTCAAGCTGGGGCACGAAACACACATCCAAAGGGATGGGGTGAGATAGATGACGAGGGTTCACTAGGTAGATAACAATTCCACACTTAGGAAGGTGGTGAACCGTTGTCGACGTAGCGAGGAGTTGGGTTGCCATGATACCATAACGAGACATCTTGGAGGAGGGTGATTCGTAGAAATATCCCCTTAAGTGGCAAAAAGAATTACCTTTGATTCAGAGATCATTGAAACTCGTTATACCAGCCTAAGGCAACTCTCGAGCGATCGTTTGGAGGGGTTCGGTAGAATGGCATACCTGGATTAGAACGGATGATGTGGATTACCTTGTTGAAAACAACACAAGGGATGATTTTTGTAACTGGGGAGAATCTCAACAGTAGAGAGTGAGTCCACTATTTGAAGATTTATAGCATAATCGAGGAAACTGAGAGCAATCCAGTTAGTGCCGATGATAACACCTAGCGCTTGTGCGTGCTCTCAAGAGCTTGAGCATTTCCATGTTCATCAAGGTTTACCAATCTCCATGTCAAGGGTGCTGACAACACAACATACTACCATGATGAATAGCGATGGACGATGCAGATGCAAAGGAGAATAACACTTTCTTGGATTTCACCTTAGCGAGGCCAAGGGGACGAAATCTGGATGATCGACCGAGAGACATTTAGCACTCCGCTTCTAATGTTCTCCTTGATGTACTAGTGTATCCCATCCATAGATATGGTTTGATATCTAGAACATCAAGTAAAAGATCGGACTTCGGAAACACAAAATCCATAAGGCACAGCTAGGGAGTAAACCCTACGAAATCCTTATGGGGAGGTGGCCAACTTCTCCAATCAAGATACTACAATAATAGGTCTTCCGGTTGGGTGTGTTGGCCACAGCATCCACTTTACCGGTTACAGAGAGACCAATATTATAATTCTTGGGAAATGTTCCAACCATCATATCTGCCTGAGATTCAGATCTGGTTGGTGTCAGAATAATCTAGACTCATCGATTCTAGAAAGTAAAATGAAAGTTTGCAACACAAACCGACGAGATGGCGTTGCTAGATTCTCGGGAAATGGACTACGGTAGTAGGCTCCAAAATATGAACTAGTTCTGCTACACCCATGTGAACACGCTGTCTCAGACAAGCATGACCATGTGGTAGTCTTATAATAAAACACTACCGAGTTCAGGTGGGGAACCACCAACAAGGATATCGAAGTCTTTACGCGCGCAAGACTTATCTTCCTTGAACAAGTCGATCAGTGGCTTGGGGTGCTAGGAACACATATAGAATGGAGGCGGCCAACCTATCAAACCATAGAGTACTTCGCACATATGCGTGACCAACTTGGGATGATTCCAGAGGAAGCAAAAACAAGCTTTCTCGAATTCACAGCGGCAGCTTACATCAAATGCACGTGAATTAGAGGAAGTCACTCCTTTCATCTGAACATATGCTCCACGAGCTAGCATGAAGAGATGCTTTCAAAAGTTTCCAACAATAGCTTAATGTTCAACAAAATTATGGAGAAGACAAGGATGTTGTCGATGGGCTCAACAACAATTCATCTGGATTCCCATGGAAATGGAATTCCATAACTATGTGAACAAGGTGATAGTATTGGTCAGACCCAAAAGATATAATGGTGTATGCTCGAGGAAAATTCACGAATAAGACAACATTATGAACATCGTTGGTTCTGATTTGATTTGAGAATAGCCCACACTCAAATCAAAGTTTTGGCAGGACAATAGCTCCAACAACTGGTCACGAGGAGCAACCAATGAAGATATCATCTTTCTTCAACACACACACACAAGGATATCCCTTGGAGATGAACTAAGTCAGGTGAGCTTTTATCTTCCAACTCTCCAAGTTGTTGTTTAGCTTAACCAACTAGCTCAGGGGTATCCAACACAGATTCTTGGAGAAGGGGATGGTTTATAAGAAACCAACTTGATCACGAGCTCAACATATCAGTCGGGGGACAACCTGGTAATACTTCCGAGAAGATATCCGGAAAATCACGAACCACCGATATATTACTAAGCTCGAGAACAATCTTGCTTTCCAGGGCAAGATGATACGATCAAAAAGCTAGTGTTTGACACAATCCTAACTCATTGATCAAAAAGTGCACCAGGAATAAGGACTAGGTAGCACAATCAGTCTTAGAATGATGATTCAAGAACCAACACACTAAGAATGAAATTATTGTCCATTAACTACCAAGCAACACAGTTGCTAGGAGTATTGAGTTCACACATCATGATTCACGTGTCGGCATTCCGGTTGCAAAAACACGGAACCGAGAAATGAAAATGATGGCGAGAAGTATAACTGCGTCAAGAATTCATAAGAGATGGTGCAATTCTCATGACAATCCTGGCATAGAGACGGTAATACTTCAGGGTAGAATAGAATCAAAAGCTGGATTAGCATTTTGATCTGCGAAGTACAATTGCTTTAACCCAATCCTGGATATGGATGAGGTACTGGAGTTTGTTTCTCCTAGTCATTCCAGAATAGAATGGCTTGACGGACCAAAAGAGTAATAGGCATCAATAAATGAATGCAAGCCTACTCTTGACTATCAATTGATAGACGAGGGTCAGAATGCAACTAAAGAGAACAACTCAAAGGAACATATAATTTTCTGAGTTGTGGATGCATGGATTAGTATGTCGAGCGAAGCTCAACTTTTCTTCCGGATAACCCATGTAGAAAGGTAGAACTGGCAGATTCACAATTATGAATGGAGAACTCCTCAAGAGTACTCTTGTTGTGATCCTTCGGTTCAGCGAGGAACTTCTGCCATAAGTGGTTCATAGTATTTGGAAGAAGGAAATACCACGGACTTCGAGGACTAACACAAAGGTTACTAATATCCTAAAGGAACGACCAAACACTATCAACATGAGGTAAGAAGGGTGAATCTCGGGTTCAAAACCCACGAGTAGAATACCTACTAATTAAATTGCATCACGGGATGCTTTTGGGGATAAAGGCCAGAATCATCACACTGGGATACAAATCATGGCTAGATTACTAGATGATCCCCTAAGACACCTAGGGTCATAATAATAATTCCAACATATATATCGAGGCAATAGAATACCTCAACTCAACATTTAGTGTGATTAACCTGGCCCAAAGGAACATCAAAACCAGAGGGAAAGGATTTGCAAGTGCATCAGATTGTTTAGAAACCTGGGATGACTCGGACAGCATAACGGCTGTAAATGGTCAAAAGATTGGAG
Source organism: Triticum timopheevii (assembly GCA_963921465.1). Taxonomy (NCBI): domain Eukaryota; kingdom Viridiplantae; phylum Streptophyta; class Magnoliopsida; order Poales; family Poaceae; genus Triticum; species Triticum timopheevii. The sequence goes on along the minus strand of OY997272.1, from coordinate 378,916,770 downwards.
ACAAGCTACAAAATTGGTGGCATAGCCACTCCGAAGCACAATATCAAGGTTTCGAGATCAACAGTTATGAACATACGGAAGTAGTAAAACTGAACTGAGATTTGAAACTAGCAATTCTATAAGTCTATGGATTAGTAACACGTCATCCTAATAGATAGATGAGAAGGCCTAGTTCTTAATCCCCGTAGAAGAGAAAAGGATGACTCAGATCAGAAGGCCATGAGGTATAAGAAGTAAAAAGAGCCTTACGTTCCATCCCACAATCAATTCCCTTACATAACTAAAGCATTTCTAGACACAACTTCGACCAGTTTGGCTTGGTAATCCTACAGGCAGTCAGGCTCTGATACCAAAGCTGTCAGGACCCCGACTCAATGTCACATCGATCTAGCCTGTAACACCACATATCACTTTGCGGCCTCACGCACGGTATTCCCACGGGTGTCGCCTTACCTTTGCACGGGACCGTTTGCGCCTTTTGGCACACGTATATGACAGTGTCGCTAGCATCCATATGATAAGGAGCCCGGGCTGACATGGCTAGTTGTAAACCCAAAGTGGCACAGACTTACAGGGACAGGCATCCATGACCCAGCATCGAACGTGTCGGTCATCAGCGAGTAAGTTCCGGGCTGTAGCACTGGGCTAGCAGGACTCCGGTAGACCGGGTTGTAGCGGGCTAACAGGACTCCGGTACTCAACGCGTGACATTTCCCCGAAGGGACAGACACAGGAATGAAGAAGGACACATGCCGGCCAGCCTAAGTGTTCCGGAGCAGTAGCAAGCTACCATGGCTCAGTGGAGACACTAGGAGACATTTCCCGGTAAGAGAGGCTACTAAAGATAAAGAACTAGATAGTCAGATCCCACACATACCAAGCATTTCAATAACATACACACAATATGCTCGATATGTGCAAATACAACATGGCATCACATCATGACTCTATGACTCAAGTATGTATTCATTAGGCTCCGAGGAGCGAGATATTACAAACATGGGACTCACGACCCAACATTCAGAGCATACAAGTCAAATCACAAACGGAAGCTAACATGTCTGAGTACAGACATCTACAAATGAAAAAGGCTTAGAAGCCTGACTATCTACCAGATCCTGCCGAGGGCACAAGATCGTAGCTGAGGTATCAAGCTAAACGTCGAAGTCCACGCGGAACTACTAACAAGACCCAAGTCTCTCTGCAAAAACATAAAATAGGCAAACGTGAGTACAAATGTACCCAGCAAGACTTACATCAGAACTAACTACATATGCATCATTATCAACAAAGGGGATGGTGGAGTTTAACAGCAGCAAGCCAGCTTTGACTCGGTGGCTATCCTGAACTACGACTGCAAGTAACTCTTTTGAGGTGGCGCACACGAGTCCACATATTCACCATATCAATACACCACTATGGATCCGCTCCCGTCTCCCTACGAGAACGCCATCCATAGCACTCATGCTTATCTTGCGCATTTTAAAGTATCCACTTTCACTTGTCTATGAACTGATATAGGCAACCCAGAAGTCCTTTACCGCGGACACGGCTATTCGAATAGATAATGTTAACCCTGCAGGGGTGTACTTCTTCACACACGCTCTCACCACTTATCGCCGTTTACACGACATGTACTCGGCAACCTTCAAGCGGAAGCCCAACGTGGGTGTCGGCCATGACCTACCTAAACACTCAAGTCCCTAGTCCAGGTTTATCGCCTATTCGGGTTCCATCCATGAGGAGATCCGGCCGAAGTTTCGCTCACAGCCCCAAATGATGTGAACAGGGTTCCGTGACACCAAACGGGCGCCCGGTTTACCCGGCCACGTGCCTACCACATCACAACCCACCCCTACGGTCAGCGCTGCGCATGGCCTCCAGCATACTGCAAACACCAGAAAATACTTGCAACTCCTGGACAGAGGACAAGGGTGATTAAGAAGCCGAGAGGGTCCATTGGTTTCGGGCCCAATGCGTGGTAGTAGCTGAATCATGGATCACAAACACAGAACTCAGTTCCTGAGGATGCTTCAATGAGACAACCCACCATGTACTCCTACATGGCCTCCCACCGATACCTTTACCAAATCGTGTTCACACACTTAGCTCACACACAGTAGGACATGTTCACACACCTCTGATTCATCCTCGATGAATCAGACCCGACTAAACTCTAAGCATAGCAGGCATGACAAACAAGCATGAATGAGTAGGCACAACAGGGCTCAAACAACTCCTACTCATGCTAGTGGGTTTCATCTATTTACTGTGGAATGACAGGTCATGCAAAGGATAAAGGGGTTCAGCTACCGCAGCAAGTAACAATTGAATCGTTGTTTTCCTAATGCAGAAAAAGAGAGCAGGAGTGAGAGAGTGGGATTGTATCGGAATGAACAAGGGGTATTGCTTGCCTGGCACTTCTGAAGATAACATTGAGTCTTCATCAGTGTCAACGATCACATCGTCGGTACCACGTCTACCGAGGGGGAACAACACCGGCAAACACAGAAGAAACACGATCAATGCAGTGCACAATATGATGCATGCTTTGACATGGCAACATGCTGGTGTTTTGAGCTAACGCAGCTAGCAACAAAGTTAAATGAAGTTGGTTTGAATCCAAGATTCAAATTCAAACTCCATATGTGATTATTCAAATGCCCTTTATATGATTTGTGCTAAACAGCAGCTATAAGTTGTTCTAACATGCATGAAAATGGTACAGATGGATTCCTTGAATTTTTCTGATAATTTTTCATATATAATTTATTTGATTTGGAGCTACGGTTGATTTTATATGAATTTTAGAAGTTTTGGACATTTTTCTGAAAATAAAAAAAATCATTTAAGATTTATTTAAATCCCAGAAAGGAATTGTTGCGTCAGCATGACCTCATAGTGACGTCAGAAGGTCAACGGGCGCCGTCCAGGTCAAACTTGACGTGTGGGGGCCACACATCAGTGACACAGGGCTGGGACAGAGGCTGACTGGTGGGTCCCGTCAATGCTGACGTGGCCAAGTCAACGGTGACAGGTGGGGCCCACTTGGCAGTGGCTCTAGGGGGTGATTAGCGGGGTGTTTAGGCCCTAATTAAGTGGCCACGTCAGCGGCTAACCGCCGGTGACACACGGACGTGGCGGCGGCTCTCGTTCCGGCGATTCTGGCGACGAGAGGAGGCGGGGTTGGTCGCTACGGACGCGTCGTGGTGAGGTGTGTCGTTTGGTAGCAGCGGGAGGTGCTGAGGTGGTCGGAATCAGCAACGGCGGTGAGCGAGGTGGCGGCCGGAGCTCGGGTGGGTGCGGGGCTAGCGCTGCGGCTTGCAAACGAGCTAGCTGTCACGCTAGTGTTGCTCCACGGGTCGTTGCGAGTGCAACGAACGCACGCGCGGGGCCATTTGGTCACCGGGGCTTCGCCGGCGACGAGCCCGCGCGGCGACGGCTACGGTAAGCAAGGGGGCGGCGGCTACGGTGCACGAGAGCGAGAACGGAGAGGGGGAAAAGGTTCGGTGGCTCACGGCGGTTGCAGCAGACGTCGAAGCAGGCTCGGGGAAGGCCGGACGGCGACGAGTCGATGATGGGGATCCGCGGCGGCCGGTGATGAAGAAGAGGCCGGTGACGGTGTTTTGAGGCATCCGGCGTCGAGTGAGTCGACGGGGAGGACGAGGAGGTCGAAACGGAGGCCATGGACACGTCGGCGAGGCGGGGGAGGGCCTGTGGCCGCGGTGGTTCTAGTCGGTGGCGACGGCTGCATTCGGTGGTTGCGCGCGAGGGAGCCAGAGGAGGAGAGGAGCTCGGGGAGAGAGTGAGAGGGGTCCGAGGGGTTGCGTGGCCGCCTCCGTGGCGTTGGAAGGGCCTCGAGTGCGTGAGGCAGGCAGGGAGGAGGCCACGGCGTCGCCAGCGCTCGCCACCGAGCTGCTTCGGGGCGAGGGGAGGAAGACGACAGGGGGAGATGGGCTGGCCAGGTGGCTGGGCTACTAGCTGGGCCGGCCAAGTGAGGCCCAGGTGGGCTTGGTAGGCGCCAGGTAACTTACTTCTCTCTCTCTCTCTTATTTTTCTGTTCTGTTTTCTATTATTCTGTAAATTTAGGGCTTTATTAAAAATGCCAGGGTATTACCAAAAATCATGAAACTGCTCCATGTCACTGTTTGGAATATTTCCAACAGTAAACATTTCAGTTTGTAATTGTTTGAGCATTTAAAATATTATTAGCAATTAAATGCCCAAATGCAAATACTATATAATTTAATTCAAAAATCCAGGATTAGCCTATAAATATGTTCATCATTTTTGGAAGAGGTTTTCAGCTTTAACAGAAATCATGAACATTTCCAAAGGGCATTCTGGGTTATTGAAAATATTTTTATTGAACCTAGTTAAATTTCATTTGGTGCTAGGGTTTCAACAATCCCCATTTCAAATTTCTTTGGAATTTAAACATGATGCAACACTCTAATGCATGCCCTAGGCATTGTCAGAACTAGGGATTTGACAGCGCGGGAGAGGACAGCTGGCTAGCCCGCAGTAACAACCTCAACAAAAATCCTGGCAGTCCGGATACCAAGGACCGCAATGGCAGGTCACGTCGCAACAAGCAAAAACGCCGCACTAACGGCGATAATACTGAGGATACGGCAGTCAACGCTGGATTCAGAGGCTCCAAACCCGGTCAGCGGAAAAAGGCATTCAAAAGAACTACTCTGGGTCTGTCCAATTTGGACCGAATACTCGACCGCTCGTGCCAGATACACGGCACCCCCGAAAAGCCAGCTAACCACACCAACAGGGATGGTTGGGTATTCAAGCAGGCAGGCAAGTTAATTGCCGAAAACAATGACAAGGGGCTGCATAGCGATGACGTGGAAGAGACCCGGCCGCCGAACAATAGAGGACAGAAGGGTTTCCCCCCACAAGTGCGGACGGTGAACATGATATACGCAGCCCACATACCCAAAAGGGAGCGGAAGCGTGCACTCAGGGACGTATACGCGATGGAGCCAGTCGCCCCAAAGTTCAACCCATGGTCCTCCTGTCTGATCACTTTTGATCGAAGGGACCACCCCACAAGCATCCGCTTTGTTGGGTTCTCCGCATTGGTTCTAGACCCAATCGTCGATGGGTTTCACCTCACTAGAGTCCTAATGGATGGCTGCAGTAGCCTGAACCTGCTTTACCAGGATAAAGTGCACAAAATGGGCATAGACCCCTCAAGGATTAAACCCACAAAGACGACCATCAAGGGCGTCATACCAGGTGTAGAGGCCAATTGTTCAGGCTCAGTCACACTGGAAGTGGTCTTCGGATCCCCGGATAACTTCCGAAGCGAGGAGTTAATCTTCGACATAGTTCCGTTCCGCAGCGGCTATCATGCACTACTCGGACGAACTGCGTTTGCAAAGTTCAATGCGGTGCCGCACTACGCATACCTCAAGCTCAAGATGCCAGGCCCTCGAGGGGTCATCACGGTCAATGGAAACACTGAACAGTCCCTCCGAATGGAGGAACATACAGCGGTTCTCGCGGCAGAAGTGCAGAGCAGCCTCTTAAGTCAATTCTCGAGTCCGACCGTTAAGCGATGGGACACTGCTAAGCGCACCCGGATTAACCTACAACAAGACCACCTGGCACGTTCCGAGCACGCGTAGCAATGCGGCCCCAACCCTAGCCCTTGCAAAATTGCAGAACCAGTACCCCGCGTACATCACTACGCTCTGGAAATACCATGGGCAAAGTGGGAGGGGCACGACCACGTCAGGCCCAGAGTGTGGCTCAACCACACCAGGGGCTCCCAAGTGTGTCATCTTTTTTTTATCCTCAGGACTCCATTTACCAGAGGCCCTGTCCGGCAGCAGACCCGCCGAACTCACGATGCAACAGCCAGGAAGGGAGAAAAGCTACGACGAGTATCCAGGTGGTCTCCATTATGAGCATTATACTTGTTTTATACACCATTCCGCAGCCCACCCCTGGAGGGGGACATGCTAAATAGTTCCACCCCTTGCATACCGCACTATTTGTATCGTTCTGCATTCACAACAGTATTATTTGAATAAACAATGCATCGCTTTTTGCATATAATTGCATTCCCCCTTTTTTTATACATATGTTCATTTATGACATGATTGCATCCGTGCACTTTGGTACGGCTAAATACACCAGGGGCTTAAGTTCCCCACATCATGGTGTGATAAGTCCGAACACTTTCACAAGTGCGGCACCCCGCACTTATAGCATTATATGCATCGGCTCCGAATCATGTCTGGGGTCAATAGTTGGGTTTCCCCGGCTCCCATGTTTTGGTACCTTACGTTACGTTATATCGGCTAAGGTAGCACTGGGAGAACCACTGCGATTGTGCCCCAGTTGAGCTGGGCGAGCACCTCAGTGGAGAAAGCTAAAACTGACCGTCATGATGAGGCGAGAGCCGGTCGCTGTTCGAGAGTTTTTTTCGAGTCCCTAAAGACTTATGCCACTTAGAGCGAGGAACCGGCTTTTTCCGGCCCAGGTGTGGATAGCGCCCCGAATTCAGCCTTTCGAACACTAGGGGATTCGCCGAAATTTAAAATTATAGAATTCTATGGCTAAGTGAGAGTGTTCAAGCACAATAAGTCCGGTTGCCTTGTTCGTTGTGTTGAGCGCCTCCCTAGATGGACCCAAAAATGGGAACAATAACGGTCAAGTTTATCCCGAACACCCCAGCACTCGTGGCATGGGGGCTGAAGCCGACGACTTGCCATCTCTCAGATTTGATAAACGGCCGCACAGAAGGTAATATTTTAAATTAACAAGCGTTGCTTAGCGCATATGAAGAAAGTTTTCAGCGCACAGGATAACAAAATGCGAGTCTACTCAAATAGTACATCTTTGGAGCACTCACCCGCAATAGTGCGGGCACCCTTCAGGACACCCTTATAATACATCTCGGGTGTGCGATACTCCTTGCCCGGCGGTGGCGCGTCCATCACAAGCTTCTCAACATCCATCTTGCCCCAGTGTACCTTAGCATGGGCAAGGGCCCGACGGGAACGTTCAATGCAGGCGGAGTGCTTGATGACTTCAACCCAGGGACACGCATCCACCAGCCGCCGCACCAGGCCGAAGTAGCTCCCAGGCATGGCCTCTTTGGGCCATAGCCGAACTATAAGGCCCTTCATGGCCTGTTCGGCCACCTTGTGGAGCTCGACCAGCTGCTTCAGCTGGTCGCTCAGGGGCACCGGATGTCTGGCCTGAGCATACTGAGACCAGAACACCTTCTCCGTCGAGCTCCCCTCCTCGGCCCTGTAGAAAGCGGCAGCGTCGGACACGTTGCAGGGTAGATCTGGGAATGCTCCTGGAGAGCTCTGAATTCGGATAAGTAACAGGTAATTCACTTTTACATGCTTGCTTTGCATGAAGAATGCCTTACCCGCCGCTATCTTCTTCAATTCCTCGATTTCCTGGAGGGCCTTGTGGGCTTCGGCCTTCGCGGCTATGGCGATCTCAAGAGCCGACTCAAGCTCGGACTCTCGAGTCTTCGAGTCACGCTCCAAACTCTCGTGCTTTTCCACGAGAGCCCGGAGCTCTTGTTGTACCTCCGCCACCCGCGCCTCCTGCTTCTCTCGCTCGGCTCGTTGCACGGACGCATTGTGTTTGGTCGCGGACACCGCCTCCTTTAGGGTGGCCACCTTGTTCGTAGCCCCTGGAGCACCCACGTTATCCTTGTTATTTCTCTTGCAACCAAACCCTTTTCTATAAGGTACAACTTTAATAATGTTTTACTCACCTTCCTTGTCCTCGAGCTTCTTCTTGGCATGGCCAAGCTCGTTCTCGGACTGCTCGAGGCTCTGCTTCAAAGCATTGACCTCCGCAGTCAGCGCGGCAGAGGTTAGCAACGCAGCCTGCATTCCCATATTGACATATTTTTGTTAGACTCGTTCGTATATCTTTTTAGATCCTAAGTTTGGCTTTTCTTTCTGAACATCGAACCGAGCATCAGGGGCTACTATCTATACGGTACCATTTTACATATCTTAAAATTCTTACCTCAAAGCCTGTTAAAAGGAGGCTGCAGGCTTCGGTCAGCCCACTCTTGGCGAGCTGAACCTTCTGAATCACTGCACTCATCATAGTGCGGTGTTCCACCTTGATGGAAGCGCCATTGAGCGCCTCCAGCAAGTTACCCGGCACCTCCAGTTGGACGGAGGCCGCCGGTGTCACAATCTTGGCCTTCTTACGAAGGGGCCGCCCGCCGGACTCCGGAACCACTGCAGGTTCCGGTGCGGAGTCCGGTCCAAAGTCCGGGAGGTTGCCCTGCGGCACCTCCGGGGCCTCCTCCTCCTAGTGGGTCCCTTCCCGGGATCCCACCTCGGCGTCATCAGCATCGCGGGAGGTGGAGGCGGTCAGAATAGAATCCACATCCGACATGCCCAAGGACCGGCTCGACGAAGCGGAAAGATCGTCCTTGGGCGGACTACATGGTTGTATGCGGCATTAGAAAGACACCATGCGGCAAAAAGAAAAATTATAAATCATTCAGGAGTCCGGATACTTACGATCTTGCCAGAGGCTTGGCCCTTGAGGGCCACTCCTCGTTGCCGTCGCCGGCATTGGGGGAGCAGTCCGGGGGAAGGGTCCTTCCCTTCTTGGACCCTTCGGCCTCCCCCGTTGGGGAGGCCTTCCTCTTCTTCTCTCCCCCCGCTGGGGCAGAGGCCTCTTTCTTCTCCTCCTCGTCCTCGTGGGAGGAGTCCGCCTCAGAGTCATGGGACGATGAATTCGATAACACCTGGCGCCGGGAACTCCTCCGGGTTCCCGTGGCCTTCTTCTTGGCCTTCTCCAGCACCATGTAAAGTGTCGGGACCAGCAGCCCTGTTAGACGGGCATCCACTGGGTCTTCTAGAAGGGGAGCCGGACAGTTAACTTGTCCGGACGTCTTCTGCCAGGCCTGTTAATGGTATTGGGAGTTTAGATCCCGCATAGAGTCAACCTATGAAAAGCAAGTGTCCCATAAAGGATAACATGGCTTACCTCGCCAGCTGGACGCTGCGAGCTAAATCCGCGATCTTCAGTAGCGGATGCGGGGGCCTCGGCGCCCTTGAATAGCACCCTCCAGGCGTCTTCTTACGTAGTGTCGCAGAGGCCGCTCAGGGTTTGGTGCTGTGCCGGATCAAACTCCCACAAATTAAAGTCCCGCTGTTGGCAGGGGAGAATCCGGTGGATGAGCATGACCTGGATCACGTTGACAAGCTTGAGCTTCTTGTTCACCAGGGTTTGGAGACAGGATTGGAGTCCGGTCAGCTCCTCCGAACTACCCCATAGCAGGCCCTTCTCTTTCCAGGAAGTGAGCCGCATGGGGATGCCAGATCTGAATTCGGGGACCGCTGCCCATTCAGGGTCACGCGGCTCGGTTACGTAGAACCACCCCGATTGCCACCCTTTTATGGTTTCCACAATGGCACCCTCGAGCCAAGTGACGTTGGGGATTTTTCCCACCATGGCGCCTCTGCACTCCGCTTGGCTGCCCTTCACAACCTTCGGCTTGACATTGAAGGTCTTCAGCCACAAGCCGAAGTGGAGCTGGATGCAGAGGAAGGCCTCGCACACGACGATAAACGCCGAGATGTTGAGGATGAAATTCGGGGCCAGATCATGGAAATCCAGGCCGTAGTAGAACATGAGCCCCCGGACAAAGGGGTGGAGTGGGAAGCCCAGTCCACGGAGGAAATGGGGAAGGAATACCACCCTCTCATGGGGCCCGGGGGTGGGGATGAGCTGCCCCTCGTTGGGGAGCCGGTGCGCGATGTCGCTGGACAAATATCCGGCGCTGCGCAGCTTCTTGATGTGCCCCTCCGTAACGGAGGAGGCCATCCACTTGCCTCCCGCTCCGGACATGGCCGGAGAAGGTGGATCCTTATCCCCTTATATATGGGCGGATGAAACTATGCGTCCCCACCAGCCTGGTAAAACTCGCTTATCTCCCAAGCGCCACAATCAATGGCACGGTTGGGTTACCCACGTCCGTATTGAAGAGAATCCCGGAGTAAGGGGACACGATCTCTGCTTCAACAAGACGTGCCAAGTAAACCGCTTCGCTAAACGCGCCGAGGTGGAATAATAAAAATGATTCGAGTAAAGGCTTGGTTGTGGTGTGACGTCACGCCACAAAATACGTCAGCAGATTGAACTTGTGTAAATATTATTCTCTCTACGGTGGTATGTGGAATTTATTTTGCAAATCCGGGCACTATCCTGGCGTTCACAATCTTCTGCGAATTATTCGGAGGAGGAACCTTCCTTGCAATGCCGAAGAAAATATGCGCGCCGGACTCATCGTCATTGAAGCCTGGTCCAGGGGCTACTGAGGGAGTCCTGGACTAGGGGGTGTCCGGATAGCCGAACTATCATCATTGGCCAGACTCCAAGACTATGAAGATACAAGATTGAAGACTTCGTCCCGTGTCCGGATGGGACTTTCCTTGGCGTGGAAGGCAAGCTTGGCAATACAGATATGTAGATCTCCTACCATTGTAACCGACTCTGTGTAACCCTAGCCCTCTCCGGTGTCTATATAAACTGGAGGGTTTTAGTCCATAGGACGAACAACAATCATACCATAGGCTGGCTTCTAGGGTTTAGCCTCCTTGATCTCGTGGTAGATCCACTCTTGTACTACCCATATCATAAATATCAATCAAGAAGGACTAGGGTTTTACCTCCATCGAGAGGGCCCGAACCTGGGTAAAAACATCGTGTCCCTTGTCTCCTGTTACAATCTTCCTAGACGCACAGTTCGGCACCCCCTACCCGAGATCCGCCAGTTTTGACACCGACAGTTAGCATAAGCTTGCTCCTGAGGAATTAGCGATACCCGGTAGTTGCTGCCGTCGGCACGGTTGTCGCGGCTTCCATGAGGCTCCTGAAAGAGCTCAGCTTCTGGCGCCTCTTCCTCCCAGCCTGGCCCAAGGAACGAGCCGTGGTCTTTCTCCAGTGCGTACCCTGGATCCACCATGTGGGGCACGTAGGCCTCCGGGGTCACCACCCCAAAGGCCTCGCCATAGTGCTCTGCGCGCCATGCAGTTTGACTTGAAGCTCCATCTTGGAGACAGTAGAGCGGCGGCCCGCTATGACCATAGGCAGCGATGTGCATGCCCTCGCTCAGCTTGCTGTCCGGTGTTGACGGCCAAGCCGGTGTTGATGAAGCCCTGAGGTGCGCCCGGGGGCACGCGGGCACGGATTGGCCCGCCTCGTGATCCGCCTATGGCCTGAGGTGGAAGCTGGACGCAGAACGGGGGTGCCCCTGAAGCAGCGGCATCCAGGAGCTCGGCGACGCGTTCCAGCAGCACATCGTGGCCCCTTTCTTGCAGTCTGCACTGTAGAAGCTCGCGTGGATCTGTGAGTGCGGCCTTCATGTTCGCATGCTCCCGTCAGGTGTGCGGTGCCGTGGCCGCAGCATGGTTTGAGGCCCTCGCTGCCGAGCGCACCTGCCGCGGAGTGAGGGGCAGGTGACGCCTGACCGCGTCGCCCGCGCCCCATAGCGTTCTGCGAGGCGCACACTTCCTAAGGTGCGGGGTTGAGGTCACCTTGGGTAGGCGGCACGACATGGGTAGGCCATGCCGCCCAGCGGTCGGAGTTGGCCGTCAGGTCGCCGGACATGGAGGCGGTGAAGCGGCGGAACGTAGGACGGAAGAAGGAAAATCCTGGCGCACCCCAACCTGGAGCGCGAAATGTCGGATGTGGGGTTCTGGCAGACCCTTGAGGTTCGAACTCTAGGGTGCGCACGAAGATCTTTCCCCTACCGATCTACGTGTGATCGCCTCGCGAGAATCTAGCTAAACGATGAACAACACGAGGGACACAAGATTTATACTGGTTCGGGCCACCGTTGTGGTGTAATACCCTACTCCAGTGTGTGGTGTGGTGGATTGCCTCAGGTGCTGATGATGAACGGTGCAAAGGACGAACAGCCTCGCGAGAGGTGTTCTTGAGCTGGTGCGATGAACTGCTTGGGTGAGTTCGGTCGCCTCTTGGATGCTCATCTCCTCTTATTCCTTCATGGTGTCTAGTCCTATTTATAGAGGCCCTGGGCCTCTTACCATAATGAGCGGGAAGGGCGGCAAAAATGGCCATTTTGAAGGGGAACATCTAGTACATGTTATCCTGACTAAAGCTGGTCTTCGGCTGCTAAAGGCACTGGCGATGACGCTGTCTTGGGCTCCACGGTGACCTCCGTCCTGCCGCTCTGCTGGACTTGGTCGTTGCACTGAAATGGCAACCTTTACCTGATGCCTCGGTACTCCACGTCTGTGCTTGCCCCCTTTGCACCAAAGAGGAAACAAGGACACTGCATAGGCCGGCGCCCGCCTGGCGCCCGCCCGGTCTCGATCGTCATGGCTTGCGTCACGAGCACCTCGTGAGGCTGTAGGCAGGCAAGTCTGGGGACCCCCGTTCCCAGAATGCCGACAGGCACCTAATCTACTCTTCTCACCAGCGCGGAGCTAAGTGCTACCACTAGGACATGGGAGGGATCCCCCATGAGGCCCCAGGGCGACTCTCAGGAGACTTTGAGGCGTGTACAGCCGCACTCATTATTTCGTGAGAGTGTCACGAGTGGAGACCTTCATAGGCCGGAGCCTTTCTTCACAGGCCGGAGCCTGTCTTCGAGGGTAGAACTTCCAGCGGTGCTGGATGTTCCAGGCCTTCTGGATGGGGACCCCGTCCTGTGTCTCCAGGTGCGCGACGCCAGGCCTAGAGACACTGGCAACCCTAAATGGGCCCTCCCACATGGGAGAGAACTTAAGCAGCCCCTCCCTGGAGAGCACCCGCCTCAGGATGAGGTCGCCCACCTCTAACGTCCTGGAGCGGACGCTGCGGCCGTGGTACCGCCGCAGCACCTGTTGGTACCTCGCTGCCCGGAGCGAGGCTTGACGGTGGCGTTCCTCCCCCAGCACGAGATCCATCCTCCGGTTGGCGTCCTCCTGCATTTCGTCGAACGCCAGGACCCGCGTGGAGCGATGCTGGACCTCGTGAGGGAGAATCGCTTCTGCTTCATAGATGAGGAAGAAAGGTGTTTCTCCTGTTGGCTTGGTCGCGGTGGTGCGGATGGACCACATCACAGACTGCAGCTCGTCGAGCCAGCCCCTGCCGTAGGCCTCGAGCTTCTTCTTGAAGGTGTGGGTCTTGAGGCCCTTCAGGACCTCCACATTCGCTCTCTTAGCCTGTCCATTGCTTTGTGGGTGTGCTAGTGAGGCGTAGCAGATCTGCGTTCCAAGGTTAGAATGGTATGTTTTGAAACGATTGCTAGTGAAGTGCGAGCCGTTGTCGGTGATGATGCGATTGGGGACCCCAAATCGGCTCACGATTCCCTTGATGAACTTGACGGCTGATCCTGCTAGGATGGTGCACACGGCTTCTACCTCCGCCCATTTGGTGAACTTTTCAATGGCGCCGTAGAGGTATCGGTAGCCCCCTGGCGGCGGAGGGAATGGCCCCAAGATGTCCAGCCCCCAGACCACAAATGGCCATGTGAGTGGGATTGTCTAGGGGCCTTGCGCGGGCTGATGGATCTGCTTGGCATGGAACTATCATGCTTCATAGGAGCGCACCAGCTCGGTAGTGTCGTTGAGCGCGGTGGGCCAGTAGAAATCGTTGTGGAACACCTTCCCACCAGGGTGCGGGACGAAGAGTGGTGCCCACAGTCCCCACCATCTATGTCCGCCAGCAGCTCGAGCCCCTGTTCCCTGGAGATGCACTGCAAAGAAATGTCATTGGGCCTCCTGCGTTATAACTCACGAACATTGATGCAGTACACCGTGGCGTGGCGATCCACGCGCTCGGCGTCCTCCTCCTTCTCTGGTAGGGTCCCCTGAAGCAAGTACACCTTGAACTCCTCCGTCCAGCACCCCTCCTCAGGCTCAAGCGCGAGCAGCAAGCGGGCTCCTGATGGATGATCACAGGCTGGGGCTCCCGTCTCTGGTGCCTGCGGCAGGTCCTCCTGAGGTGGTGCTGGAGTCGTGACGTGCGGGACCGCATATGGCTTGAAGAGCCGCTTCTCAAACACCCCTGGCTCCTGAGGGAGCCTGCAAGAGGCTCTTTTGGCGATGTCGTCTGCTTCCTTGTTCGTCCCGCGCGACATATGCTGCAGCTCCACACCCATGAACTGCTTCTCCATCTTGCGCACCTCTTCTAGGTACACCTCCATGTGTTCGTCCTTAGGCATGTATTCCTTATTGGAGAAGTTGACGAGAAGCTGGGAATCGCCTTTGATGGTGAGGCGCTTTACCCCTAACGCGGCCGCGGCCCAAAGCCCGGTGAGCAAGCCTTCAAATTCTGCGATGTTGTTGGAGACCTTCTCGCCCCACTGAAAGTAGTGTTGTACTGCATAGCAAAGCTTGCCCTTGGTGGGCGAGATGAGGACGGCCCCCGCCCCTGCGCCTTGCCGAGCAAACGCCCCGTCGAAGTACTTGACCCATCCGTCCGGCTCTTCATCTCCTGGCAGGAGGGAGCAGTCCTCGCCTTCTCCATGACCCAGAGCATCGGTCCACTTGGCCACGAAGTCGGCAAGGGCCGCGCCCTTGATGACCCTGGTGGTACTGAACTCGAGATCAAACACTTGAAGTTCAATGTTCCATTCAGCAACCCGCTCGACTATGTTCGGGCTCCGGAGCACCCTCTCTAGCAGGTATGCTGAGACAACTTTGATGGGGTGGCCTTGAAAGTAGTGGTGCAGCTTCCTGGAGGCAACTAAAAGTGCGAGCAAGAGCTTCTGTGGCATGGGGTATCGTGCTCGGGCCTCCCTCAGTATAGTGCTGACAAAGTAAACGGGATGCTCAACAAGGGAGGAGGCATCAGCAGAATCTTGTTCTTAGGAGGCCTGTGCTCTGGGGCCTCGATAGCCATGGCGCCATTTGTAACCTCAGGAGGAATATCATGCACTGCGCCGGTAGAGACTTCAGATGCCTTCCCTGAGGTGTGCTGCACTTCGCTTGCTGGTTGTGCATCCTACTGCGGCTTCTTGACCGGGTGCTCCTTCCTTAGCGCTACCAGGGCAGCGGTTGCTGAGTGTGTGGTTGCTGCTAGATAGAGCACCAAGGGCTCAAGAGGCCGTGGTGCCACCATCACAGGCAGACTGGTCAGATATCTCTTGAGGTCCTGGAAGGCTGCGTCTGCCTCATGGGTCCACTCAAATGGCTCCTTCCTTTTCATCAGCTTGAAAAACGGGAGGGCACGCTCCCCCAGCTTGGAAATGAAGCGTCCAAGCGAGGTTACGCAGCCAGCCAGCTTCTGCATCTCCCTCAGGGTCTGCGGAGGGTTCATGTCTTCTATTGCCTTGACCTTTTCTGGGTTAGCCTCGATCCCTCTGCGCGATACCAAGAAGCCTAGCAGCTTGCCGGAGGGGACCCTAAACACACACTTCTCGGGGTTAAGCCGAAGATCCACCATGCGCAGGCTGGCGAACGTTTCTTCCAGATCTTCTACTAGAATCCCGGCCTCCCGAGACTTCACCACTATATCATCGACGTAGGCCTCCGCATTTCTCCCGAGCTGCGAACCCAGGGCGATATGCATCAACCGCTGGAATGTTGCTCTGGCATTGCGCAGCCCAAAGGGCATGCAGGTGTAGCAGTACACCCCGCATGGGGTGAGGAATGCTGTCTTCTCCACAT
The DNA here is from genome assembly GCA_963921465.1 of Triticum timopheevii. Lineage (NCBI taxonomy): Eukaryota > Viridiplantae > Streptophyta > Magnoliopsida > Poales > Poaceae > Triticum > Triticum timopheevii. The sequence continues at coordinate 378,901,132 of OY997272.1, read as the reverse complement.
CTTCCACGGCCATCTTGATCTGGTGGTAGCCGGAGAAGGCGTCCAGGAAGCACAACAGGTCGCACTCTGCGGTGGAGTCGTCGATCTGATCCATGCGAGGGAGCAGGAAAGGATCTTGAGGGCAGGCCTTGTTGAGGTTGGTGAAGTCGACACACATGCGCTCCTTCCCTCCTTTCTTGGGGACGATGCCGGGATTCGCCAGCCACTCTGGGTACCGCACCTCTCTGATGACCCTTGCGGCTTCTAGCTTACGGGTTTCTTGGATGATGAAGGCCTGCTTCTTGGTGGACTACCAGCGAGCCTTCTGCTTCACCAGTCGCACATTTGGGCATACTCTCATATGGTGCTAGATTATCCCCCTCGGGACGCCGGCCAGGTCTTTGGGTTCCAAGGCAAACACATCCTTGTTGGCTCACAGAAAGTTGATCGATGCCTTCTCTTGATCCTGTGGGAGGCCAGCCCCTATGGTGAAGGTGACGCTGGCCGTCCCATTCTCGCAGACAGGCACTTGCTTCGTCTCGTCTTGGTCCTGGGAGAACAACTGCTTCTTCTTGGCAGGCGCTGCCTCTGGGGCCTCCTGATCCTCCTTGCCGGGTACCGCGGTCACGGTTTTCTAGAAGGTGAGCTTGAGGGCCTGTAGCCGCCTTTGGTGTCCCCTGCCACCGTGAGGACACCGTTGCTGCTCTGCATCTTCGTGAGGTTGTATGCGGGATGGGTCGCAGCGATAAACTGCGCCAAGGCTGGGTATCCGAGAATAGCGTTGTATGGCAGGTTGATCTTGGCGATGTCGAAGTCGATGAGCTCGGTGCGGTAGTTGTCGTGGGTCCGAAAGGTGACGGCGAGTCGGATCAACCCCAAGGGCCTGGTAGAACCATGTCCAACAATAGAGAAGGGCTTGGAGGGGCGGAGCCGGCTGGGCGGTACATGGAGCAGGCCGAACGCCTCCGGGGAGAGCACATTGAGGCCGGCTCCGCCGTCGATGAGGGTCTTGGTGATCACCACGTGGCAGATGGTGGGGGTGCACAGCATCGGGTGCGCGCTTGCTCCCGTCGTGGCAGCAGGGTGATCTTTGGGGCCGATGGAAAGGTCAGTTTGGGGCGCAGCCCAGCTCGGGGAGGCCCCAAGCCCGCATGAGTGTTGCCTGCCCGCCGTTAGAACTGATTGGCGTGGCTGTCAGATGGCGGCGCCTGCAAGCCGCCCAGGAGAGCTGCGACGACCGGGGGTGCCGGCACCGCATAGTGGGTGAGGAAGAGGTCGCGCAGATCCTCCCAGGAGGCCACAGAAGATGCCGACAGGTTGAGCAACCAAGCGCGTGGCGCGCCTATGAGGGCCATGGGAAACCAGTTGGCCTTCACCTTTTCGTCTCCACCAGCCACCCAAACTGCTTCCTCATATGCCTGAAGGAAGGGGACTGGATCTGCCGCGCCGTCATAGCGTGGCGGCATCTCCAGTCAGAACTTGTGCGGCCACTGAACTTGCCGCAGAGACAGGGCGAAGCAGCGCATCCCCGGTGCTTCGTGCGTCGATGAGGCCGACGGAAGAGCGCCCGCCATATGGGTCAGTGGCACGGTCTGGAGGTCGAGGAAGAGGATTCCGACGCACCCTTACCTGGTGCGCCAAATGTCGGATTTCGGGGTCTGGCAACCTGTGAGAGGTTCGAACACTGGGGTGCATGCAGAGATCTCAACCTGCCCAGCCTGCATACTCACGATCCTCCCTATCATAGCGCGAAAAGCTCATAGAGACACAAAGACATAGAGATTTATACTGGTTCGGGCCACCGTTGTGGTGTAATACCCTACTTGAGTGTGGTGTGCTGGATTGCCTCGAGGCGCTATGGATGAACTAGTACAAGGATGAACAAGCCTCAGGAGGTGAGGTGTTCTTGAGCTGGTGTGGTGCTCTACTCGCTCTGGTTTCAGTCCCTTTCTATGGTGGTGGCTAAGTCCTATATATAGTGCCTTGGTCCTCCTCCCAAATATGAGCGGCAAAGGATTCCACAATGGTGGGATTTGAAAGGGGACAAGTAGTACAGTCTATCCTGACAAAAGTAGTCTTCGCCTACAAAAAGCCTCTGGTCATGACGCTGCGGTGGGCTCGGTGATGACCTCCGTCCTGCCGTCCTAGCGGTCTTGGTCTCGTTGCACCAGAATGGAAACCTCTGGCTGATTCCTCGGGACTCTACGCCTGCGGCTTGCCTCCCTTGCGCCAAAGAGGAAACCTGCGCTCTACACCCGCCTGGCGCCCGCCTGGCCTTGGTCGTCATGGCTCACGTCAGCTGAGCCTCGTGAGGTTGCTGCATAGATCTCTCCACCCCTCAGGAGCCCTCCTGAGGAGGCCAACTCCTTCAGGGGTCTTGGCATCGTCCGCCTCGCGAGGCTTGGCCCCTCGCGATGGTCTTGTGGTGTTGATGTCGAAGCTGGGCCGTACCAGGCCATCGATGGAGCCACGTGGTGGGCCACTGGCAGGTAGGACTGGATGCCCCCAAGTCCAGGACGCCGACAAAAATGGTGTGGGACCATGATGTCAGGAAACCAGGAGGAAGCAAAAAGTTTATAGTTGTATATACTAATAAGGAGGCACTTTCATACGTGCGGCTATGGCCCTGGTGGGATCCACTATCATCCTCTCCAATTAAAGTCATCTCCTGATTCCTCTTGTTCGCTGACCATGTTGACAAGACGAGACGGCGGTGCCATGACGAGCACAACAAGACGACAGAGAGGGCCTCGCGGGCCCTACGGATGGTTTGATATAGCGCCTACTGATCATTCAGGAAGAAACGATCATAGGGCCACATGTCCACAACGGCATTGCCGTTCGCTTGTTCCCCGGTGATTCGTCCTTCCGCGAGCCGGTGCTTGTTGAGGAGACGGAGGTTGTAGCACAACTCCTCCTGTGCTCGTAGCTCTTCCACCATTAGAGCGTGAAGTGCGGCCGCACCTGCTCTATGGTGAGCACAATATGAACCTGCTTGCTCGGTGGTGCCGGCTCCTGGTCGGAAGCCACGTCCATCGTCTGATTGTAGTTGCTCAGCTCGGCGAGCTCGCTCATGAGCCAGCATGTCCGGTTGCTGGACAAAACCGCTGCCAAGCATGAGTCTAACCGTCATGGCCCTCCCAGACAGCCTCCCTCACCCGCGCTCACTTTCCGCCCGAAACGGTAGCGCCGCCAGTGCCGCTTCCCGGTGTAGACGATTGCTCCGTGCTCAAACGACACAAGTGTCATCCGTCCGTCCATCTGCCGCCCACATTAATGATACGCGGTTGTTGAGGTGGCTACTCCGGCACTACCCGTCCGTCCCTCTGCCACCCACCATTGCTATATAAACTGCTGCGCCGGCCATAGCCGCAATCATCCGCCTTCATTCCCTTTATCCTATCTACATCACTACTACCCACCATGGCTGCCCCGCGCTACAAGCTCTTCGGGACGGGCAGACGACGGACCAGAAGCAGATGGCAGCCATTGCTTCTGACTAGCTAGCCGGTAGGCAGCGAGAGGACGACGACATCCCAATGGAGAACATGGTAGTTGACAATCCGGCACCAACCCCACCTCCGCGACATCCTTGCTGGTGTTGTCGGTGTTCTAGGAATGGTGTTACCCAGACTTGCCTGCCTGCGGCCCACGGCATGGCTCCATCGACAGCCTGGTACAGCCCAGCTTCGACATTGACAACTCAAGACCCTCGCGAGGCGGATGACACCACGGCCCCCAAGGGAGCAGCCTCCTCAGGCTGTCTCCCGAGGAGCAGAGATTTCTATGCAAGGCTCACTTCGCGAGGTTCGGGTGACGTGAGCCATGACGACCAAGGCCATGCGGGCACTAGCGGACGCAGTGTACCAGTTTCCTCTTTGCTGCTAAGGAGGCAAGCGCATGCGTGGAGTTCCGAGGAATCAGCTAAAGGTTTCCATTCCCGTGCAACAAGACCAAGACCGCCAAGATGGCAGGATGGAGGTCATCACCGAGCCCAGCATGGCGTCATGACCAGAAGCTTCTGCAGGCGAAGACTACTTTCGTCGGGATAAGATGTACTGGTTACCCCCCTTCAAATTTGGCCGTTGTGGGATCCCATCCCGCCTTCATTTGGGAAGCCGACCAAGGCCACTATAAATAGGATCTAGCCACCACCATAGGAGGAGGAGATCCATTCCACCCTCACCAGCTTGCAAGAGCTCAAGACACGCCTCCTGAGGTTGTTCTCCGCTGTACTAGTTAATCCTCAACCCTTTGAGGCCAATCGACCACAAAGCAGGAGTAGGATTTTACACCGCAAGGTGGCCTGAACCTGGGTAAACTGCCGTGTCCCCTTTCCTTTGAGTTCATTGAGCTAGGCCATGAGATTGGCGAGTAGGAAGGCTAGGGAGGTTGAGTTCTTTGCTCGCACCCCAGAGTTAGAACCTCTCAAGGGTTTGCGGAACCCAAAATCCGACATTCGGTGCGCCAAGTAGGGGTGCGTCGAAGAGCCGCCGCTTTGTCCGCTGTGCTCTGCTGTCGGCTCTCAGGGCGGGCACTCCTCCATCAACTGGATCGGCGCGCACCTTCGGGGAGCCGAGGGCCTTCGAGCTTTCACCCCTGCCTTGCAGCGGGTGTAGTGGTCTCCCAAGTTCAGGCTGGAGCTGCCGCCCTGCTACAAGAGCGCGGCAGATCCGGCAGGCTTCCTCCAAGCATACGAGGAGGCAGTTTGGGCGGCCGGTGGTGACAAGAAGGTCATGGCCAACCGGCTCCCCATGGCCCTCGCTGGTGCGCCGCGTGCCTGGCTGCTCAACTTTTTGGGGTCTTCAGTTGCCTTCTGGGAGGAGCTACACGGCCTCCTCGTCGCGTGCTTCATAGTGTCGGCGCCCCACGTCGTCTCAACCCTCCTTGGTGGTTCGCAGGCGCCGCCCTTAGACTACCATGCCAAGCAGTTCTTCCGCCAAGGGGGTGTCGCTCGCGTGCCCAAGGCCGGCCTCATCTTCGACTCAAGGGATCACCCCGCTACCGCCGTAGGCGCAGGAGCGCTCCCGATGCTCTGCACCCCCACCATCTGCAATGTGGCGGTCACCAAGACCCTCATCGACGGTGGAGACGGCCTCAACATGCTCTCTGTGGAGGCATTGGCTTGCTTCATGTGGCCCATGGCCGGCTCCATCCCACCAGGCCTTTCTGTGTAGTCGTCGACGGCTCCACCTGCCCCTTGGGGCAGATCCGCCTCCTCGTCACCTTTGGCTCCCGCGATAACTACCGCACCGAGCTTATCGACTTCGACATCGCCCGAATCAGCCTCCCGTACAACGCCATTCTCGGGTACCCAACCCTGGCCAAGTTCATGGTAGCAACTCATCCATCCTACAATCTCATTATGATGCCGGGAAGCAGCGGCGTCCTCATGATGGCAGGAGACACCAGGGACGCACTGTTGGCCCTCAAGCTCACCTTCAGACCCGCAGTGGCCACACAATAGGTGAAGAAGGAGCCAGAGGCCCCAGGGGCCGCGCCAGCGAAGAAGAAACAATTGTTCTCCCAAGATCGTGCCGAGACGAAGCAAGTACCGGTTGACGAAGACGGAGCATCGTTCGCCACCTTCACCATAGGTGACGGCCTCCCTCTAGATCAAGAGAATGCGTTGGTAAGCTTCTTATGAGCAACAAGGAAGTGTTTACGTGGGAGCCCAAGGACGTGGTTGGGATCCCACGGGGAATAATCAAACATCGCCTAAGGGTGTGCCCCAACTTGCGCCCAGTAAAGCAGAAGGCATGATGGCAGTCCACGGAGAAGCAGGCGTTCATCGTCCAAGAGACTCGTAAAGTGCAGGATGCAAGTGTCATTCGGGAGGTACGGTACCCAGAGTGGCTGGTGAACCCTGTTATTGTCCCCAAGAAGGGCAGGAAGGAGCGCATGTGCGTCGATTTCACCAACCTCAACAAAGCATGCATTCAAGACCCCTTCCCGCTCCCCCGCATCGATCAGATCGTCGACTCTACTGTCGAGTGCGATCTGCTATGTTTTTTGGATGCCTACTCGGGCTATCACCAAATCAAGATGGTTGTGGAAGATGTGGAGAAGACGACTTTCCTGACCCCATGCGGAGTGTACTGCTACACCTGCATGCCGTTCGGGCTGCATAATGCCCGAGCAATCTTTAAGCGGCTGATGTATATCGCTCTAGGCCGAAAAGGTCGGGAGGAACGCTAAGGATTACGTCGACGACATAGTGGTGAAGTCTTGGGAGGCAAGGACCCTCATTTGGGACCTAGAAGAAACATTTGCCAGTCTGCGCAAACTGGACCTGCGGCTCAACCCAGAGAAGTGTGTGTTTGGCGTCCCCTTTGGCAAGCTGCTGGGCCAACCCGGAGAAAGTCAAGGCCATAGAAAATATGATCCCACCACAAACCCTCAAGGAGATGCAGAAGGTGGCAGGCTGTGTGGCCTTGCTGGGGTGCTTCATTTCCAAGTTGGGGGATCACGTCCTCCCGTTCTTCAAGCTGAGGAAAAGGAAGGGGTCATTTGAGTGGACCCCTGAAGCTGACACGGCTTTCCAGGACCTCAAGAGATACCTCACCAGCCACCAGTGATGGTGGCACCATGTCCCCTCGAGCCCTTGGTGCTCTACCTGGCCGCCACGCCTCACCACTACAAAAAAATACACTTCTGTGATGATACGTGTTTTTCACAGTAGGTCGCGTTTTATGTCATGCATGGACATCCATGACGATTTTATGACAGAATCAAGATAGTCATACTTGTGCTACCGTAGAAGTGTTCCATGACATTAGCAAAATTTTCATCACGGAAGTGTCCACTTCCATGACGATAAATCGCGCGTCACAGAAGTGCTTTCATCAAGGGTGACCGACACGTGGCATCCACCGTAACGGAACACCGTTAAGCTATCGGGTTAGGTTTTGGATCCGATAAACCATTAACAGCCATGACCAATGGGGATTTCCACATGTAAAATCATCATTGGCTGGAGGAAACATGTGTCGGCTCATCGTTGGGACAGATGTCATCCACTCATTGGACAGAAAGCGCCTATGATACGTCGACATGTGGCACGGCCCAACAGAGGCCCATTCATGTGAAAAGGCCGGCCCATTTGACTTGGTCAAAAGGTGGCACGCCAGCCCATGGAAAGCTTGTTAATGGTATGTTCGCATATAGCCCATTTACAGCCTGCTAACCCAAGGCCCGTTATGCCCTATCCAAATTAGGCCCAGTAGCGTCATCTGGGCCAACCAATATGATTCCAGCCTATTTTCACTTCTGGCCCAGGTATGGCCCATGACGTCCTTCGGCCCATATGAGGCCCTATGTAACTCTTGGCCTATTAATGGCCCGTGGTGAAACTGGCCCGTAATGAACAGTGTATCACTTTACACCCATTAACAGTCCGTGGTGAAACAGGCCGGTAATGAACAGTGTATCACTTTATACCCATTAACGGCCCGTTATTCCGTTGGGCCGTTTCCATCCCATGTTATCTTTCGGCCTTCTTAGAGCCCATTTATTCTTGGGCTCATTTCCAGCATTCGTTTACTTACGGCCCATTACTGTCATTTTCTGCTTGTGGGCCAAATTCAGCTCGTGGTTACAGTCGGCCCGTTTGTGGTCAATTAATATGTTGGGCCATTTTCATAGCGTCATCAAATACGGCATATTAATGATGGCCCATTATGGTCGGCCCATGAACGGACGATTCCAACTCTAGCCCGTTTACAGCCATAATGTGGCCTGTTATTGCCCCATGTTTGGCCAATCGATCATACGGCCCGTATAAGGCCCATTGCTGATACGGCCTGTAGAAGGCCCATTGTTTCTACGGCCCGTAGAAGGCCTACTGTTTCTACGGCCCGTAGAAGGCCCACTGTTTCTATGGCCCGTAGGAGGCCCAGTGTCACTACAGTAAATATTAGCCCATGGTTATTGTGGCCTAGTTTTAAAAAATAGGTTATTGCAGCCACTAGCAAACTGCGGAAAAAGAACTGCACTGACTACAAGCAAACAAATAAACAAGACAACAAGGAAATAAATAAGCAAGCAACTTATGCTAGGCTATCACGGCTATTACACATATTACATCTAGTGGGCATCAATGTTTGCCACCAGTGCAAATATAGGGAACAAAGCAGCATATAAACGCCGCAGCAAAACAAGTCCAGAACTGAAACCACTTTAGAAGAGTTCAAGAAACAATATTCTGGGTACCCATAATGCTGGCAAGATGCTTAGCAAGTTTATTACCTTTCTCTTGTTTGGCGCTTAAATCCTCCTGTGCTTGCTGTTGCACAAGAAAGTACGCATCTGAATTCTGCAGGGACTTCCTCAGTCCTTCGGCTTCTTGCCGCAGCACAGCTGACTGATGCCTTTCAGCTTGTACCTGTTACTGAAGAAGCCGAAGTGATTCAGGCAGCGAGTTCGAAGAGCTTGTGCCAGCGGTACTGGCCAGTAACTCGACCACTACATCAACGCAGGACTGTGGGGTTTTCTCACTGTCTACAAAATCGTTTTTATCACATTTCTTGGAGACAACAGGGTTGTCTCACTATCTTGACCCTTATCTGCATTACTTTCTCTACCATTGCATAGTGGGGTGCTCCTCTCCAATATTATGTTTGCATACTACAAGAGAAACAAGCAGACACCTCACATGTTTAGCTTGTAGTATACGAAACTCATTTTGGTAAACTGGTTCAGTAGTAATGTGAACAGGATAACAACATGAAACAAACATATATCTATGTACTATGGTCACTGTATTGTCCATATCATTCTAGTTTATATTCCCTAGTCAAGATAGAGACACAGTTCAACTCATATATTTTTAAGACACAACAGCATAGACAGAATATAAGTGTGAGAAACTACACTGCATTGGCAGCACTTTTAATGTGCATCACATGAGAACATAACTGTTTATACAACTTAGGCTAAAATCAACATAGAGCAAGAAGTTAGAACAGCAATCCAGTTAAAGAAATAGGTTTAAAACATACCTGTTGCGCCATTGGAGTTTCAATTGGATCCTTCAAATTCGAAAGTAGTTGGTATGAGTAAATACAGTGATGCAATAGCAAAGGAGTATGGACCATAGGTACGGAATCGGACCTCAGAACAGTTGCTCTTCTGCTTTAAACGTGGAGTTTGGGTTAGCTGTGGTGGTCTTCATGCTTTGGGCACTGCAGTATCTTTACAAACTGCTCATGTGGGGGTACTCTGTGGTGGACATGGTGCTTTGTCAATTAGAAGTGGGTTACTATCCGCTGGGGTTGCGGTTAGATGGGTTGTAGCTGGTTCTCTGCCCAACTGTGTAAGTGTGCAATCTGGAAGAGTCTCGATTATGTGTGGTGGGGCTAGTTTGTGGGCCAGTACAACCATGGTTCTATCTGCATTGACGGGTAGCACTGTCTTTTGTGAAGAATGGGTTTTTGCTCCCTTAGATACTGCCATCACCCCCTCCAATTCAAATGGCTGATAAACATGTAAAGAAATTGAACGTACAGACATTGTATGATAGAAAGATGTGGTAACTCACACATATGTTGTCTAACCAAATAGGACAGCGTGACACAATTTCACATATATGATGCCTAACTAAACAGGATAGCATGACACAGTTTCAGATATATGATGGATAACTTAACAGGATATAATGGCATAATTCAACATATGATGAGTACCTAAACATGATGACATGACAAAACTATATGATGTCTTTCTAAAATAGGTTGGGATGAAATAATTCACATACATGTTGTCTAAGTATACAGGATGGCATGATATAATTGACATAATTGATTCATATACTAATTAGCTGGCACCCACATGTATGATCTCTAAACCAAGCAGATAGAATTCAATATTGTACGTATGATGTCTAAACTAAGCAATGCAAGACACCATATGCATCATATGAGAAATATAAACATTGCAACTTAGAGCATATACCTCAGGTGGGATATAGGACTAGTCATCTGTCTGTGAATCCTCCTCTGAGGAGCTCCCTGTAACCATCGAGATATATGCTTCAACAGGTACGATTGCCTGCTCTGAAGACTTTGTTTTCACTCCAGATTTTTCCATAACCGGCTCAAATGGCTGATACACATGAAGAGTAGTTCAATATACACAGATTGTCGACAAATGGAATATGTAATGAAAAAAAGATGGCATGAGATAATTCACATATATGATGCCTGGCTCCATGGCGGTGCATAATTCACATATATGATAACTGGCTGAAAAACATGGCATTGCATAATTCACATATCTGATATAGAAAGGAAACAGGAGGCATTCATAGAAAGCATGTCTAATCTAAGCAGATGGCATGGCAATGCAAGACACCATATGCATGATATGAGCAATATAACCAAGCCAAGTTAGAGCATGCACCTCGGGGGGGGGGATACGGCTGGTCATCTGTCTCTGAATCCTCCTCTGAGGAGCTATCTGTAACCAGCAAGAAATCTTCATTGACAGGTAGCACTGACTGCTCAGAAGACCTTGTTTTCACTTCAGATTTTCCCATGACCGACTCAAATGGCTGATGCACAGGAAGAGTAGATGAATGTATAAACATTGTTGACAAATGGAATACATTATGGAAAAAAATATGGCACGATACAATTCACATATACGATGACTGGCTAAACAGGATGGCATTGCATGATTCACGTATATGATGCCAAGCTAAAGAAGATGGCATTGCATAATTCCCATATACTCCCTCTGTTCCTAAATATTTATCTTTTTAGAGATTTCAAATGGACTACCACATACGGATGTACATAGACATATTTTAGAGTGTAGATTCACTCATTTTGTTCCGTATGTAGTCACTTGTTGAAATCTCTAAAAAGACAAATATATAGGAATGGTGGGAGTATGATATAGAAACCAAACAGGTGGCATTCACACAAAGCAAATCTAAACTAAGCTGATGACATATAAGATGTATAATGTAAGCAATGCAAGGCGCCATATGCATGATATGTCCAACATTAGCATGCCAGGTTAGAGCAAACACCTCATGTGGTAAACATGCGTGGTCGGCTCCTTCTAAATCTCCATCTAAACAGTTATCTTCCTCTGGAATACAGTCTAGAAATGCAGGAGGGGGCCACTTCGCCCACCATGGAGCGGCGTCTGCATGACATTATATTCCCACGCAACGGTCTTCTCTTTTTCTCTACATGTTCAGTACGATTGTGTACAATATCTGACATGGATAATAAAAAAATAGTTAGATTTTGTATGGCCTAAGTGGTGCATGCAAAAATCAAGACTGATGGTAGCAAACGAGTGTAAGGCCTAAGGGGTGCATGAAAATGTGTATCACTATGATCAACATTCAATAAACCATTCCTTTAGGTGAGAGAACATTGAAGGTATTATTCAAAATAGAGTAACCATTATTCTCCTTAAATGAATAACCGTATTGCGATAGACATAATCCAATCATGTCTATGCTCAACGCAAACACCAAATGACAATTATTCAGGTTTAATACTAATCTTGATGGTAGAGGGAGCGTGCGATGTTTGATCATATCTAACTTGGAAACACTTCCAACACATATCGTCAGCTCACCTTTAGCTAGTCTCCGTTTATTCCGTAGCTCTTTTATTTCGAGTTACTAACACTTAGTAACCAAACCGGTATCTTATACCCTGGTGCTACTAGGAGTACTAGTAAAGTACACATTAACATAATGTATATCCTATATACTTCTATCGACCTTGCCAGCCTTCTTATCTACCAAGTATTTAGGGTAATTCTGCTCCAGTGGTTGTACCCCTTATTACAGAAGCACTTAGTCTCGGGTTTGGGTTCAACCTTGGGTTTCTTCACTAGAGCAGCAGCTAATTTGCCATTTCATGAAGTATCCCTTCTTGCCCTTGCCCTTCTTGAAACTAGCGGTTTCACCAACCATCAACAATTGATGCTCCTTCTTAATTTCTACTTTCGCGGTGTCAAACATCGTGAATACCTCAAGGATCATCATATCTATCCCTGATATGTTATAGTTCATCACGAAGCTCTAGCAGCTTGGTGGCAATTACTTTGGAGAAACATCACTATCTCATCTGGAAGATCAACTCCCATTCGATTCAAGTGATTGTTGCACACAGACAATCTGAGCACAAGCTCAATGATTGATCTTTTCTCCCTTAGTTTGTAGGCTAAGAAAATCGTCAGAGGTTTCATACCTCTTGACGTGGGCACGAGCCTGAAATCCCAATTTCAGCCCTCGAAACATTTCATATGTTCCGCAACGTTTCGAAAACATCTTTGGTGCCTCAACTCTAAACCGTTTAACTGAACTATCACGTAGTTATCAAAAACGTGTATGTCCGATGTTCGCAACATCCACAAACAACGTTTGGGGTTCAGCACACTGAGCGGTGCATTAAGGACATAAGCTTTCTACTGTCCGCATAATCGCTACTGTCAACTTTCAACTATATTTTCTCTAGGAACATATCTAAACAGTGGAACTAAACCGCGAGCTTACGACATAATTTGCAAAGATCTTTTGACTATGTTCAGGATAATTAAGTTCATCTTATGAACTCCCACTCAGATAGACATCCCTCTAGTCATCTAAGTGATTACATGATCCGAGTCAACTAGGCCGTGTCCGATCATCATGTGAGACGGACTAGTCATCATCGGTGAACATCTTCATGTTGATCGTATCTACTATACGACTCATGCTCGACCTTTCGGTCTCTATGTTCCGAGGCCATGTATGTACATGCTAGGCTCGTCAAGTTAACCCTAAGTGTTTTGCATGTGTAAAACTGTCTTACACCCGTTGTATGTGAACGTAAGGATCTATCACACCCGATCATCACGTGGTGCTTCGAAACGACGAACTTTAGCAACGGTGCACAGTTAGGGGAGAACACTTCTTGAAATTGTTGTAAGGGATCATCTTATTTACTACCATCGTTCTAAGTAAACAAGATGCATAAACATAATAAACATCACATGCAATTATATAGTAGTGACATGATATGGCCAATATCATATAGCTCCATTGATCTCCATCTTCGGGGCTCCATGATCATCTTGTCACCGGCATGACACCATGATCTCCATCATCGTGTCTTCATGAAGTTGTCACACCAACGACTACTTCTACTTCTATGGCTAACGTGTTTAGCAATAAAGTAAAGTAATTTACATGGTGTTCTTCAATGACACGCAGGTCATACAAAAATAAAGGCAACTCCTATGGCTCCTGCCGATTGTCATACTCATCGACATGCAAGTCGTGATTCCTATTACAAGAACATGATCAATCTCATACATCACATATCATTCATCACATTCTTCTTGGCCATATCACATCACATAGCATACCCTGCAAAAACAAGTTAGACGTCCTCGAATTGTTGTTTGCATGTTTTACGTGGCTGCTATGGGTTTCTAGCAAGAACGTTTCTTACCTACGCAAAAACCACAACGTGATATGTCAATTGCTATTTAACCTTCATAAGGACCCTTTTCATCGAATCCGATCCGACTAAAGTGGGAGAGACTGGCACCCGCTAGCCACCTTATGCAACAAGTGCATGTCAATCGATGGAACCTGTCTCACGTAAGAGTACGTGTAAGGACGGTCCAGGCCGCTTCATCCCACGATGCCGCCGAATCAAGATTGGACTAGTAACGGTAAGCATATTGAACAACATCAATGCCCACAACTACTTTGTGTTCTACTCGTGCAAAGAATCTACGCAATAGACCTAGCTCATGATGGCACTGTTGGGGAACGCAGCAAAAATTCAAAATTTTCCTACGAGTCACCAAGATCTATCCATGGAGAGACTAGCAACGAGGGGAAAGAGAGTGCATCTACATACCCTTGTAGATCGCTAAGCGGAAGCATTCAAGAGAACAGGGTTGAAGGTGTCGTACTCGTCGTGATACAAATCACCGGAGATCCTAGTGCCGAACGGACGGCACCTCCGCGTTCAACACACGTACAGCCCGGTGACGTCTCCCATGCCTTGATCCAGCAAGGAGAGAGGGAGAGGTTGAGGAAGACTCCATCCAGCAGCAGCATGACGGCGTGGTGGTGGTGAAGGAGCGTGGCAATCCTGCAGGGCTTCGCCAAGCACCGCGGGAGAGGAGGAGGACTTGGGAGAGGGGGAGGGCTGAGCCAGAACTTCGTGTGAAGCTCCCATGCGCCTCCCCACTTTATATAGGGGTGGAGGGCCTGGTTTCTTGCCCTCCAAGTCCATTGGGGCGTTGGCCAAGGTGGGAGGAAAGAAATCCCATCATTTCCTTCCCCACCGATTGTTATCCCCCCTTTTTAGGGATCTTGATCTTATCCCTTTGGGATATGATCTTATTCCTTCTAAGGGGGGATCTTGGTGCGCCTTGACCAGGGGTGTGGGGAATTTCCCCCACTACCCACGTTCATGTGGGTCCCCCCATGCAGGTGGGCCCCACTCCGGAACCTTCTAGAACCTTCCCGGTACAATACCGAAAAATCCCGAACATTTTCCGGTGGCCAAAATAGGACTTCCCATATATAAATCTTTACCTCCGGACCATTCTGGAACTCCTCATGACATCCTGGATCTCATCCGGGACTCTGAACAACATTCAGTAACCACATACAAACTTCCTTTATAACCCTAGCGTCATCGAACCTGAAGTGTGTAGACCCTACGGGTTCGGGAGACATGTAGACATGACCGAGACGTTCTCCGGTCAATAACCAACAGCGGGATCTGGATACCCATGTTGGCTCCCACATGTTCCACGATGATCTCATCGGATGAACCACGATGTCAAGGACTCAATCAATCCCGTATACAATTCCCTTTGTCTAGCGGTATTGTACTTGCCCGAGATTCGATCGTCGGTATACTGATACCTTGTTCAATCTCGTTACCGGCAAGTCTCTTTACTCGTTCCGTAACACATCATCCCGCGATCAACTCTTTGATCAAATTGTGCACATTATGATGATGTCCTACCGAGTGGGCCCAGAGACACCTCTCCGTCAAACGGAGTGACAAATCCTAGTCTCGATTCGTGCCAACCCAACAGACACTTTCGGAGATACCTATAGTGCACCTTTATAGCCACCCAGTTACGTTGTGATGTTTGGTACACCCAAAGCATTCCTACGGTATCCGGGAGTTGCACAATCTCATGGTCTAAGGAAAAGATACTTGACATTAGAAAAGCTTTAGCATACAAACTACACGATCTTTGTGCTAGGCTTAGGATTGGGTCTTGTCCATCACATCATTCTCCTAATGATGTGATCCCGATATCAACGACATCCAATGTCCATGGTCAGGAAACCGTAACCATCTATTGATCAATGAGCTAGTCAACTAGAGGCTTACTAGAGACATGGTGTTGTCTATGTACCCACACATGTATCTGAGTTTCCTGTCAGTACAATTATAGCATGGATAATAAACGATTATCATGAACAAGGAAATATAATAATAACTAATTTATTATTGCCTCTAGGGCATATTTCCAACAGTCTCCCACTTGCACTAGAGTCAATAATCTAGTTCACATCGCCATGTGATTAACACTGACACGTTACATCGCCATGTGACCAACATCCAAAGAGTTTGCTAGTCTCATTAAACTAGTTCACATCATCATGTGATTTAGACTCAATGAGTTCTGGGGTTTGATCATGTTTTGCTTGTGAGAGAGGTTTTAGTCAACGGGTCTGCAACATTCAGATCCGTATGTACCTCGCAAATCTCTAGGTCATATTGAAATGCTGCTTCCACACTCCACTTGGAGCTATTCCAAATGGTTGCTCCACTATACGTATCCGGTTTGCTACTCAGAGTCACTCGGATAGGTGTTAAAGCTTGCATCGACGTAACCCTTTACGCCGAACTCTTTATCACCTCCATAATCGAGAAACATGTCCTTATTTACTCCAAGGACAATACTGACCGCTGTCCAATGATCCATTCCTGGATCATTCTTGTTCCCCTTGACTGACTCATGGCAAGGCACACTTCTAGTGTGGTACACAGCATAGCATACCATAGAGCCTACGTCTGAAGCATAGGGGACGACCTTCGTCCTTTCTCTCTCTTCTGCCGTGGTCGAGCTTTAACTCGTAACTTCATACCTTACAACTCAGGCAAGAACTCCTTCTTTGACTGATCCATCTTGAACACCTTCAAGATCATGTCAAGGTATGTGCTCATTTGAAAGTACCATTTAGCGTTTTTGATCTACTCATAGATCTTGATGCTCAATGTTCAAGTAGCTTAATCCAGGTTTTCTATTGAAAAACACTTTTCAAATAACCCTATATGCTTTCCAGAAATTCTACATCATTTCTGATCAACAACATGTCAATAACATATACTCATCAGAAATTCTATAGTGCTCCCACTCACTTCTTTGGAAATACAAGTTTATCATAAACTTTGTATAAACCCAAAATCTTTGATCATCTTATC
Source organism: Triticum timopheevii (assembly GCA_963921465.1). NCBI lineage: Eukaryota > Viridiplantae > Streptophyta > Magnoliopsida > Poales > Poaceae > Triticum > Triticum timopheevii. The sequence continues at coordinate 378,884,675 of OY997272.1, read as the reverse complement.
AAAGTGCATATTCCAACTCCGAGATGCTTACTCCAGTCCATGGAAGGATCGCTGGAGCTAGCATACCTTTTAGCATCCTTGGGATCGACAAAATCTTTCTGATTTTATCACATACAACCTTTCCTTACGAAAAGTGGTAAGGAAACTTGTTTTGACATCCATCTGCCAAATTTCATAAATGCAGCTAATGCTAACATGATTCCGACGGACTTAAGCATCGCTACGGATGAGAAAATCTCATCGTAGTCAGCTCCTTGAACTTGTGAAAAACTCTTCACCACAAGTCGAGCTTCATAGAGGTGACATTACCGTCCACGTCCGTCTTCTTCTTAAAGATCCATTTATCTCAATGGCTTGCCGATCATCGGGAAAGTCCACCAAAGTCCATGCTTTGTTTTGATACATGGATCCTATCTCGGATTTCATGGCTTCTAACCATTTGTCGGAATTTGGGCCCACCATCGCTTCTCCATAGCTCGTACGTTCATTGTTGTCTAGCAACATGACCTTCAAGACAGGATTACTGTACCACTTTGAAGTAGTACGCATCCTTTTCACCCTACGAGGTACGGTAGTGACTTGATCCAAAACTTCATGATCACTATCATAAGCTCCTACTTCAATTGGTGTAGGTGCCACAGGAACAACTTCCTGTGCCCTGCTACACACTTGTTGAAGTGATTGTTCAATAACCTCATCAAGTCTCTACCATGCTCCCACTCAACTTTCCGAGACAAACTTTTCCTCGAGAAAGGACCAAATTCAAGAAACAATCCCTATTGCTTTCGGATCTGAATTAGGAGGTATACCCAACTGCTTTGGGTGTTCTATGAAGATGCATTTTATCCGCTTTGGGTTCGATCTTATCAACCTAAAACTTTTTCACATAAGCATCGCAGCCCCAAACCTTTAAGAAATGACAGCTTAGGTTTCTCTAAACCATAGTTCACACGGTGTCATCTCAACAGAATTACATGGTTCCTTATTTAAAGTGAATGTGGTTGTCTCTAATGCCTAACCCATAAACGATAGTGGTAATTCGATAAGAGACATCATGGTATGCACCATATCCAATAGGGTGCAACTATGATGTTCGGACACACCATCAAACTATGGTGTTCCAGGCGGTATTAATTGTGAAACAATTTCCACAATGTCTTAATTGCGTGCCAAAGCTCGTAACTCAGATACTCATCTCTATGATCATATCATAGACATTTTATCCTCTTGTCACGATGATCTTCAACTTCACTCTGAAATTACTTGAACCATTCAATAATTCAGACTTGTGTTTCATCAAGTAAATATACTCAACATCTACTCGAATCATCTGTGAAGTAAGAACATAACGATATTCACTGCATGCCTCAGCACTCATTGGACTGCACATATCAAAATGTGTTACTTCCAACAAGTTGCTATCTTGTTCCATCTTACTGAAAACGAGGCTTTTCAGTCATCTTTCCCATGTGGTATGATTTGCATATCTCAAGTGATTCAAAATCAAGTGAGTCGAAACGATCCATCTGCATGGAGTTTCTTCATGCGTATACACCAATAGACATGGTCCGCATGTCTCAAACTTTTCAAGAACGAGTGAGTCCAAAGATCCATCAATATGGAGCTTCTTCATGCGTTTTATACCAATATGACTTACATGGCAGTGCCACAAGTAAGTGGTACTATCATTACTATCTTATATCTTTTGGCATGAAAATGTGTATCACTACGATCAAGATTCAATAAACCATTCCTTTAGGTGCAAGACCATTGAAGGTATTATTCAAAATAGAGTAACCATTATTCTCCTTAAATGAATAACCGTATTGCGATAGACATAATCCAATCATGTCTATGCTCAACGCAAACACCAAATGACAATTATTCAGGTTTAATACTAATCTTGATGGTAGAGTGTGGGGACCCCGACTCATAGGTCGTGATCACCGAATGCACGTGTACAATGATCCCAGAGATCAATGCTCACTGAACACACAGAAGCTGAATAACAAGAGTCTTACATCCATACATACCATATTACACAAGTAGGACCATTATGGTCGAGTCTTGAGTATAGCATCGCAGCGGAAATCTTCGTCGATAACTTGGACCCATGCCATCTGCCTTAACCCTACAGGCATTCTGACTGGGAAGCGTCCTAGCTCGCATGTTCGTCACCGAAGTATTCTTCATCATATCCTGTTCTTTCATGCCTGGCCAATAAAATAACCAGTGGCAAGCCAATGAGTACTTTGAATGTACTCGCAAGCAACCCAGGAGTGATAACAAAATAATTATGCAAGCTCTACTGCTTAATTGGCATTGTTGCGGAAAGCTAGTTTTTCTCATGTAAGTATGATCAACATTTGTCAAGGACAGGAATGCGTCTGCAACAAGCATCAGGAGGTTACAGACATCAACATCGAGAAAGAGTTATGAACAACTCATGCTCAAGCTCATCGTGACTTCCTCACGAGTCACATCATCAATATCACCAAACAGTGTTGTTTGTCAGAAACATATGGACATAGTCTAAGCAGCACCGCCCAACTGTCCTTGACCGTGGACACGGCTATTCGAATAGTTTTACACTCTGCAGAGGTTGCACACTGTACCCACAAGATCCGGGGAACTTCCGTGTCATCCATGACCCGCGATACCTCAAGTACCCGGGGTAAGCACCCGATCACTACCTTTCCCTAGATGACACTAACATGGAGTCCACTCAATTGGCAGTAACCCCCGTGCCCAACATTTCACATAACATTTTCGTGGAGCCTTGCTCCCATATTTATCACATACCACTGGCACGGGGTACCAACGGTGTGTCCGGTGCCCCATAAAATGGTCATGGCCGCCCTACCTGGCACGACCCCGTCCCGAGAGAGAGCACCAACTCTCTCCCGTCACTAGTAATGCGGGCTCCAAGCTAGTATCGACCTAGGTAATCAATAATGCCCTTTCCCATATAAGGGTAGAGTGGTTGCGAATGTAAGGTTGGGACAGTCATCAAATCTTAAATCTAATCCGTCTCTATAAACAACACTTTAATCAAGCCTCGGTACACTACCTCTCCACCAAGTAGTGACCCAGTTCATCATCATCTCCCAGGGGCATTAATGGCACCCACTGGGCTTTTTGCAAGTATGTCAAACCACACTTGGTTTCTTTCCATGCATAACCCTGGCCCACTTGCGTAGCAGCTACTTTAGCATCCTATCTACTCCCACCGGCATAACCCTCATAAGAAGGTAAGGTCATGCACAATGCAAGTATCAATGAGGAAGTAACAGAGGCAACCAACCAACGTGGTCTACCATCTCATCATGATTCAGATGCAACAATAATAAAGAGTTATATGTCATGCATAAAAAGGGGTTTCATGGACATGGTCAAAGGGCTGCTTGCCTGTTGTAACGAAGTCTTCGAGGTCTTCAAATATCCCTGGTCCAACTCCGAGCATTCCGTCTACTTTGTCAACTATCGTCGAAAGCAAGCATAATAAGCAACACAACAAGGCAGGAAATAAAAGTGCTCTAAAAATATGAGTTGGACTTTTCTAGGATATCTCTGGTTATATGAAAAATAACCAAAGTGGTTTCATTGGAATTGGATCAGTGGATATCTCCGAACATTTTGATAGGATGGGATCAAGGAGTTTATGGAATTGCAAGAAGTGTACAGAAACATATTTTTGAAAAATGAGCAAAGGCACCCATTTAACAAAGGATGATTTTAGAAGCATCTAGGAATTGGTTTCACTGGATTTGGAGTTGAAATGATTTTCCTATGAATTTGCAAAGTTGATAAATATGAAGAAATGGCTCAATAATTTATGTGGTACAGAAGGTATCAAGAAAAATGTTCATAAACTAAGTTATGAACTTAGAAGCATCTAGGAATTTGAATCATGGCATTTGGATAAATTTTGAGCTCTTTGTGATTTTTTTAAAGTTCATCACAGAAATGGAAAATGGGGTTTTACTAAATATTTGTGAAGAAAAGGTCTCTGGAAAAATGTGCATGTTGCATCAACAGATAGATCATGATTTATAGAGTCACTGGAAATTTGAATCATCGAATTTGGACTTAGAATAAATAATCTATGGATTTTACAAGTTATCTGGGAAAAGAAATAAGAAAAGGGCTATACCCTTATTCTCCGCACTAGGCGAGAGATAGGCATTGGGCCGGCCCAGCGGCTCAGCTGTGCGGGTGGCAGGGCAACGTCGAAGGCGCACTGCGGGATGGCGCCACCCAGCGGGGCAAGTGGATCGGCCCGAAGCCGTTTCCACTCAACCTGACTGGTGGGCCGGCTCGATCGCCTCTGCCGCTGACGGGCGGGCCCCCTGCCAGCTGGCGGGGTGGTTGTCCTCTTCCTCGTGCCTGAGGCCGAGGAGCGTCAGGGGAGGCGAGGCCGAGCACACGCCGGCGTTGATCCCCGACGACTCCGGCCGTCCCCGGTGGCGTCCGGTGCACCGACGGACTCGGTATGCTGAGCCGGTTCCATCCAGGGGCTTCATGCGGGCTGGGAGGATCTGGGGCGACGGGCGATGGCGACCCTGGCGATGGCGGGCGGCGTCTGGAGTGGACGGGCGCGACGCCGTGAGCACCAGGGCAAGGGGAGAAGGAGCGAGAAGGGTCCCTTGGCCTGCTGCGCTTCCCCTAGTGGTCAAAGGAGAGGAGGGGAGGCTCTGGTTCGCCGGAGCCGGGAGGAGGCCGACGATGACCATGGTGGCCATGGAGAAGAAAAGAGGGAGTGAGGGGGAGAGGGTACTTGTCCGGAAGATGCACGGGAGAGAGGCGGTTCAAACCAAAACGAGAGAGAGAGTCGGGGATGGCTTAAATAGGCATGGCCGTGGTGCACCGTGGGCAGCGTGCAAGGACGCGCTCGGGGGAGCTCGCAGAGGGGAGGGAGAGAGGTTCTGGAGGGGGCCGGCAGCGTGCCGTCTCACGGACGCCGAGACCACCTCGGGAGACATCACCCCGACGCCCAAGGCTGTCGTATGCCCTTGGCATGGGTGAGCTACAGTGCGAGAGAGCACTGTAGCGTGCTCCAGAGCACGAGCTTTGCAGGCACTGGCATTGTTTATGCGCCATGAGCATGTCCTTTTGTGTCTGGGGGTTTTGTGGGTGAGTAAACAAAGGGGTGGTGGCCTTGTATACCCTGGTGAACCACTAGGAGAGGAGAGAGGTTGAGGGAGAGAGAGAAATGGGCTGTCCAGAGAGAGAAAGTGGGGTTTTACCGCTCCAATAATTGAGCTATGGATTTGCCATTGCTACTGGACGTGCAAGGGGACTAGGAGGGGCTGTGGTAAAAAGTTGAGCTCATAGAGAATAGTGGAAGTAGTCAAAATGATGATTTTGGAAAAATGGCAGAAGGTGTTTGTTGTTGGTTTGGGAAGAAAATTAATTCCACTTGCCATGGGAACTAACAGGATGGAATGGCACATAGAATTAGGGTGTTCCACCAAGTTTGAGCTCATTTGGGCAAGGTAGCCAATGTAACTTTGGTGAACCCTAGAAATCAACAGAAATGGCTTTGCCAAGATTTAGCCATGCAAATCTATTCTCCTTGATTCACCACTTGGTGTAGTGTCATCATTTGATCATGTTATCATGCTCACAAAAGTTGGAATCAAGGAGAGAAAGTTTCCAATGTAGAGTTTTTCAAATTTGAATCTGGTCAGAGAGGGTTTATGGGTACTTTGGTCAAGATAAAATTCTCTCCAACTTGTGCCATTTGGTCTAGATGAATAATTAGGACATTTGAGAATGTTCACAAGGTTTGAGATTATTTGGGAATGTTTGGCAATGTAAAGTTGCTCAAACTTCAAAATGGACAGAAATGGTTTTGAGGGGATTTGATGATGTTATCTTGTTCTCCAAGACATGAGACTTGGCAAGATCACCAAATATGTCACATGTGACATGATAGAATTTTCTTGGAATTTTTGGAGAGTATTTCCTTTGTAAATATTTCAAAAGCTTGAAATATCCAGAAAGGGTTTTTGAAGGGTTTGACCAATATTTTGAACATGACCATGTGTTGAAACTCTTATATATGGAAAATATATGTCCACTGAGTTTCCCTAATTTTTGTCAAATAGTTTTTAAAACAATAAAAGAATTTTCCCCTATTAAGCTTTTAAATAAAATAGGAAAATAACATTTAAAATTATATTTTGTGGTTTCTGGGTATCCTATATCTAATAGGAGTCAAATATATTTTTGAAAAGATTTTTACTGCCCTTAATTAAGTACTTGAAGTGCAACCCTCAATTCAGGGGTTTTTGAAACACTAATTTTTGAAAATACCATTTGGCCAAATTATTTTTGTAAGAAAATATTTTTATGTCCTATACACATGGCATGATCATTGGTTCAAGAGTTTGGAGCAAGGAGATGAAGTATAGGAGTTGGAGGATTTATTTGATTTCTAGAGCACTTGCAAACAGCAGACAAACATTCAATCAAAGCAAAGACGAAACATTCAAAAGTTTTTGTCAAACCACATTTTATCATGATTTATCATCTTAAGTGTTGTGCCATGAAAATCAGGGTGTGACAGACCTACCCCCCTTACAAGAATCTCGTCCCCGAGATTCCCAGACTAGGCGCAGAAAGGGATACAGAAACTTGGATCTGGGGTAGTCTTCAAGTCCTCATGTTGCTTCTACTTTCGTGTAGTGCTCCATTGACCTTGAAGTACTTGATGGTGTGGCTTCGAGTGTGTCGCTCAGCCTCATCCGGAATGCAGATGGGCCTCTCACGGTAAGTCAAATCGGGCTGAAGGTCAATGGCTTGGTGATTGACGTCCTTGTTAGTGATTGGGCTAGTTAGGAAGTCGAAAACACTTTCGGAGTTGTGTCTTGTGGAAAAACATTGTGCACAGCGGGCGAGTCAGGTGGTAACTCCAGCTGGTAACTGTCTTCTCTTCGTCTCGTAGCGATCTCGGAGGGGGTTGTTAAATCTTGGAGTGATCTGGAAGAAGGCTGATGAATCTTTGGGTGAGCTTTCCTTTGACATGGAAGTGCTGGGTTCCTCTATCCGACACAATCTCCTTGGGAATGCCATGAATGCTCACGATTCGGTCGATGTAGAGACTGGCTAACTGGTTCCCCTTGTAGGTCATCTTGACAGGAATGAAGTGGGCCACCTTGGTCAAATGGTCAACAATGACCCATATGGATTCATGTCCCTTGCTTGACCTGGGTAAACCGGTGATGAAGTCCATCTCGACTTTGTCCCACTTCCATTCAGGCACCTTGAGGGGTTGTAACAATCCAGCGGGTCGCTGATGCTCAGCTTTGACTCTCTGGCATACGTCACACTTTGCAACATAGGTGGCAATCTCCCTTTTCATCCCGTTCCACCAGAATCTTTCCTTCAGGTCTTGATACATCTTGGTTCCTCCAGGATGGATGGAATACGGGGTGTCGTGAGCTTCTTGCAAGATCAGATTCTTGAGCTCAATCTTGTTGGGTACGCAAATGCGATTCCCAAACCACACGACTCCTTGCTCATCTTCTGTGAAACCTAGGGCTTTGCCCGCCTTGATCTTCCTCTTGATGCCTTCAATACTCTCGTGTCCCTTCTGAGCTTCTTTAACATCATCCATCAAGGTCGGCTTGACTTCAAGGTTAGCTAAGAATCCTGGTGCAACCAGTTCCAACCCAAAGCTTTCAAGTCCTTCATACAAGGCGGGTAGCTTGTCCTTAAGCATAGCATTCAAGGAACAAGCCTTCCTGCTTAATGCATCTGCTACCACACTAGCCTTCCCAGGGTGGTATTGAACACTGAGGTCATAATCTTTGATCAATTCTAGCCATCTTCTTTGCCTCATGTTCAATTCCCTTTGAGTGAAAATATACTTCAGACTTTTGTGATCCGTGTATATCTCACATCGCTTCCCTAAGAGGTAATGTCGCCATGTCTTCAGGGCATGAACCACTACTGCTAGCTCAAGGTCATGAGTAGCACAGTTCTCTTCATGAGGCCGTAGTTGCCTTGAAAGGTAGGCTACGACTCTGCCTTCTTGCATCAGAACACCTCCCAGTACGGTTCTTGACGCATCACAATATATCACAAAATCCTTGTGTATATCTGGTGTGGCCAGAACTAGGGCAGTGGTCAATCTCTTCTTTAGCTCCTGGAAGCTCTCTTCGCACTTCGGCGTCCATTCGAACTTCTTGTCCTTCTTCAAGAGCTGAGTCATGGGTCGGGCAATGCTTGAGAATCTTTCAACGAACTTGCGGTAATATCCCGCGAGTCCGAGGAAGCTTCTGACTTCCTTCACACTGCTTGGGGATTGCCATTCAGTCACGGCTTCAATCTTAGCGGGATCGACTGATAATCCTTCTTCAGTTAAAACATGACCCAAGAATCCAACTTCACGCAGCCAAAATTCACACTTGCTGAACTTGGCATATAGTTGGTGCTCTCGAAGCTTGTCTAGGACCATCCTCAAGTGTCGCTTGTGCTCTTCTTCCGTCTACGGGTGGACAAGTAGGTCACCAAATGATGATGACAACTATCTTGTCTAAGCACTCCATGAAGTCTATGGGGTACGTATAGTGGGCTGAGGCATTGGGGATGGTTACGGTTGAGTATTGGCCAAGGTCTTATCGATCTAGAGCCAAAGCCCAAGGTCAGGATCTGACCATGTTGTGGCTTGGTAGGGCGTAAGGGTTTCAAGGATTCTAGTGTGCGAGTGAATGTTTATCATCCCATCCTTGAGCACAGTTCCTGAGATGCCGATAGTCTATCTAGTACTTTAAACAAATCACATCATATCACCGATAGCATCATTTTGCATAGGTCGACTCCAATCATCACTCATGTGATTCATATCCTCATGGCTCCCGAGAGGATGTCTAACAAAATCATACATGTCTACAATCCCAAACTCATGTGTGTGGCTACCCCTAAAAATCCATGGGTAGAGCATACAAGCTTCCAAGCTGGAATAAAACAGGACAATCCAAGTGCTCATCCTATTATCCCAAGGTCCATGCTAGTGCATCTCTATCCTAAGGAAACACGTCGTATGCCACACCAAAATCTTGTTTCCTTCCTATGAATCAACTCCAACAACCCATTAACTACACCAATCACTACATGATCCGGTAGTTCTACAAATCCAATCTCTATGGTGTCCCACATGATCCCCTAAAGTCCATGTAATTCCCCAAATACTTGAGAGGGCTGTCTCTACTACAATCAGTCCATCAATTCCCATTATCATGATCAGGTAAACTCCAAGATCAAGCTCATACATATCCCTAGATAAACTCCGACAATTAATCCAATCTCCTAGTTCATTGTCCTCCAAGAAACATGGTATCATAATCGAGATCATCGGTCTAAATCCAATTTACTCCAAACCATGTAGAATTACTCTGCATCCATACTCTACTAGGATAACCTATTGAATCCAAATCTCATGTCCCACGAGAATTCCTACCATTCTTCCAAGTCATTATTGTATTACCAACTATCTTCTATCAATATCCCCTAGCTAAATCAAATCCTCATACTTCCAAGAATTCCAGCTTGCGATCATGATTGTCATATAAATCCAATTTACTCAGGGGTAACGAAAGCTATGCTACTCTATAACCATGATCCCACCAAGTTCATCACCAACATGGTAGCCTCATAATCCACCAAATAGTCTCGGACGATTCCTCAAAGTTATTGATATAAACTCACCAAGTCATCTGTCCTCAAATCCTATATCCTCAAACTGGTCTTCCCTATGGCATCGTCAGTCCTGGTGCTATATTAGGATGATAATGTGCTTGTTCACTATGTCAACTAGTTCCATAATGAACCCAGTGTTGTGCGAGGTTTACAGAGGCTTAACTGGTTCTCTTGCAATTCCGTAGGTTAAGCTCAGGGTTAAGGTTTCGAGCTGGGGTATCTCGTGAAGTCTTGAAGAGTCTAGGAATGGGTTTCTAATCTTGAGGGTTAAACATAATTCTATGGAGTTGCATTTGGTCGAGGAGGCTGTAGCAAAAGTCTTCAGCGCTTGTTGGTCGCCGAGGCAGAATCCTTGGTGCATATTGTCTTGCTTGTCTTCAGTTGAGGAGAGAGATGAGAGGGGAAATTAGCATAGAGGAGGGGAACGCCTAAAGGGGGTTCTATAGTGCAGGTGCAAACAAACAAGTGCCAAAAAGGCCAAACAAAAACAACAGAATAAGGTAGGTGATATGGTCGCGTACTTGTTGCCTAGGGCAAAAAGGGCGACTGATATCAAAAACACAACAAATAAAAACAAGCAACACACAATCATGGTTCTACTCGAACCATCATACAGACTCGACTGCGGATAGGGGGTACACGACTCATCCTACCCTAGGGGTTCTCGGACTCCATAGTCATGCCTTGTGCCTCGTGCAGTCTCCCGGGTTTCCTCAGGTGCTGCTACGTCTCTTGTAGTTGTTTGATCAAACGATCCCGGTTGAGCTTGAAGAGTCTTCAACAACTTCTTGCCTGTTGAAGTGATGGGGTGAAGGTGGCTCCTCATAACTGGCATTGACTTGGTCTTCTATTGTCTTCTTAATCACGACGATCCCTTTTTGTCATCTAAGCCGTCGATGGTACCAGGCAGGTAATCCTCTATGCAATGACATTATCAAGGCGTAATAGAGGTCCATCATGTCGGTTACGTTGATGACAACTTCGACACCAAGAGCGGGGGATGAGGAGAACCGTTTTCCTGCTCACTATGGTGAGGCGGACCAAATGGCTAGGTTCTCATCCATCGGTGGTTGCCGATACAACAACAGTAGTGACATGGTTACTCTATTAGCGATGTATATCATGATCTTGCATATTCCAGGCCCTGATCATCGTAGGCTAAGGTTGCATCATCTTGGGGCAGTGTCAAGGGCGTCACCATCTCCTGGGTCTTCAGGTCCTCATTCCTCGAGGATGTATCTTCTGTTGGTATTGTCTTGTTGTGATGTCGCCAATCTTGTGTACATGAGATGCGGGTGAATGTCTGGCAAGGCATCTTCCTTCTTGATTATCCACGAGTGTTACAAGGAATCCAGTGGTCAGGGGCATAAGGGTTCTAGCGTTCAAAGGTTTTGAAGGGGAAGAGATCAATAAGGAAAGTATCCCTTAGTTTTCGAAAAACTGAGAAGGGAAGAAAGTACAGATAGTTTTGAGAACTAGTAGTTGTTTTGGAAATAGTTTTACCCTAACTAACGACCATGCTAACTAAGGCTTCCTACAGTCAGGATGGCTCTGATACTAGCTCTGTGGGGACCCCGACTCATAAGTCGTGATCACCGAATGCACGTGTACAGTGTTCCCAGAGATCAATGCTCACTGAACACACAGAAGCTGAATAACAAGAGTCTTACATCCATACATACCGTATTACACAAGTAGGACCATTATGGTCGAGTCTTGAGTATAGCATCGCAGCGGAAATCTTCGTCGATAACTTGGACCCATGCCATCTGCCTTAACCCTACAGGCATTCTGACTGGGAAGCGTCCTAGCTCGCATGTTCGTCACCGAAGTATTCTTCATCATATCCTGTTCTTTCATGCCTGGCCAATAAAATAACCAGTGGCAAGCCAATGAGTACTTTGAATGTACTCGCAAGCAACCCAAGAGTGATAACAAAATAATTATGCAAGCTCTACTACTTAATTGGCATTGTTGTGGAATGCTAGTTTTTCTCATGTAAGTATGATCAACATTTGTCAAGGACAGGAATGCGTCTGCAACAAGCATCAGGAGGTTACAGACATCAACATCGAGAACGAGTTATGAACAACTCATGCTCAAGCTCATCGTGACTTCCTCACGAGTCACATCATCAATATCACCAAACAATGTTGTTTGTCAGAAACATATGGACATAGTCTAAGCAGCACCGCCCAACAGTCCTTGACCGTGGACACGGCTATTCGAATAGTTTTACAATCTGCAGAGGTTGCACACTGTACCCACAAGATCCGGGGAACTTCCGTGTCATCCACGACCCGCGATACCTCAAGTACCCGGGGTAAGCACCCGATCACTACCTTTCCCTAGACGACACTAACATGGAGTCCACTCGATTCGCAGTAACCCCCGTGCCCAACATTTCACATAACATTTTCGTGGAGCCTTGCTCCCATATTTATCACATACCACTGGGACAGGGTACCAACGGTGTGTCCGGTGCCCCATAAAAATGGTCATGGCCGCCCTACCTGGCACGACCCCGTCCCGAGAGAGAGCACCAACTCTCCCCCGTCACTAGTAATGCGTGCTCCAAGCTAGTATCAACCTAGGTAATCAATAATGCCCTTTCCCATATAAGGGTAGAGTGGTTGCGCATGTAAGGTTGGGACAGTCATCAAATCTTAAATCTAATCCGTCTCTGTAAACAACACTTTCATCAAGCCTCGGTACACTACCTCTCCACCAAGTAGTGACCCAGTTCATCATCATCTCCCAGGGGCATTAATGGCACCCACTGGGCTATTTGGAAGTATGTCAAACCACACTTGGTTTCTTTCCATGCATAACCCTGGCCCACTTGCGTAGCAGCTACTTTAGCATCCTATCTACTCCCACCGGCATAACCCTCATAAGAAGGTAGGGTCATGCACAATTCAAGTATCAATGAGGAAGTAACAGAGGCAACCAGCCAACGTGGTCTACCATCTCATCATGATTCCGATGCAACAATAATAAAGAGTTATATGTCATGCATAAAAAGGGGTTTCATGGACATGGTCAAAGGGCTGCTTGCCTGTTGTAACGAAGTCTTCGAGGTCATCAAATATCCCTGGTCCAACTCTGAGCATTCCGTCTACTTCGTCAACTATCGTCGAAAGCAAGCATAATAAGCAACATAACAAGGAAGTAAATAAAAGTGCTCTAAAAATATGAGTTGGACTTTTTTAGGATATCTCTGGTTATATGAAAAATAATCAAAGTGGTTTCATTGGAATTGGATCAGTGGATATCTCTGAACATTTTGATAGGATGGGATCAAGGAGTTTATGGAATTGCAAGAAGTGTACAGAAACATATTTTTGAAAAATGACCAAAGGCACCCATTTAACAAAGGATGATTTTAGAAGCATCTAGGAATTGGTTTCACTGGATTTGGAGTTGAAATGATTTTCCTATGAATTTGCAAAGTTGATAAATATGAAGAAATGGCTCAATAATTTATGTGGTACAGAAGGTATCAATAAAAATGTTCATAAACTAAGTTATGAACTTAGAAGCATCTAGGAATATGAATCATGGCATTTGGATAAATTTTGAGCTCTCTGTGATTTTTTTAAAGTTCATCACAGAAATGGAAAATGGGGTTTTACTAAATATTTGTGAAGAAAAGGTCTCTGGAAAAATGTGCATGTTGCATCAACAGATAGATCATGATTTATAGAGTCACTAGAAATTTGAATCATCAAATTTGGACTTAGAATAAATAATCTATGGATTTTACAAGTTATCTGGGAAAAGAAATAAGAAAAGGGCTATACTCTTATTCTCCGCACTGGGCAAGAGATAGGCATTGGGCCGGCCCAGCGGCTCAGCTGTGCGGGTGGCAGGGCGACGTCGAAGGCGCACTGCGGGATGGCGCCACCCAGCGGGGCAAGTGGATCGGCCCGAAGCCGTTTCCACTCAACCTGACTGGTGGGCCGGCTCGATCGCCTCTGCCGCTGACGGGCGGGCCCCCTACCAGCTGGCGGGGTGGTCGTCCTCTTCCTCGTGCCTGAGGCCGAGGAGCGTCAGGGGAGGCGAGGCCGAGCACACGCCGGCGTTGATCCCCGACGACTCCGGCCGTCCCCGGTGGCGTCCGGTGCACCGACGGACTCGGTATGCCGAGCCGCTTCCATCCAGGGGCTTCATGTGGGCTGGGAGGATCTGGAGCGACGGGCGATGGCAACCCTGGCGACGGCGATGGCGATAGGCGTGGCCGTGGTGCACCGTGGGCAGCATGCACGGACGCGCTCGGGGGAGCTCGCAGAGGGGAGGGAGAGAGGTTCTGGAGGGGCCCGGCACCGTGCCGTGTCCCGGACGCCGAGACCACCTCGGGAGACATCACCCCGACGCCCAAGGCTGTCGTATGCCCTTGGCATGGGTGAGCTACAGTGCGAGAGAGCACTGTAGCGTGCTCCAGAGCGCAAGCTTTGCAGGCACTGGCATTGTTTATGCGCCATGAGCATGTCCTTTTGTGTCTGGGGGTTTTGTGGGTGAGTAAACAAAGGGGTGGTGGCCTTGTATGCCCTGGTGAACCACTAGGAGAGGAGAGAGGTTGAGGGAGAGAGAGAAATGGGCTGTCCATAGAGAGAAAGTGGGGTTTTACCCCTCCAATAATTTAGCTATGGATTTGCCATTGCTACTGGACGTGCAAGGGGACTAGGAGGGGCTGTGGTAAAAAGTTGAGCTCATGGAGAATAGTGGAAGTGGTAAAATGATGATTTTGGAAAAATGGCAGAAGGTGTTTGTTGTTGGTTTGGGCAAGAAAATTAATTCCACTTGCCATGGGAACTAACAGGATGGAATGGCACATAGAATTAGGGTGTTCCACCAAGTTCGAGCTCATTTGGGCAAGGTAGCCAATGTAACTTTGGTGAACCCTAGAAATCAGCAGAAATGGCTTTGCCAAGATTTAGCCATGCAAATCTATTCTCCTTGATTCACCACTTGGTGTAGTGTCATCATTTGATCATGTTATCATGCTCACAAAAGTTGGAATCAAGGAGAGAAAGTTTCCAATGTAGAGTTGTTCAAATTTGAATCTGGTCAGAGAGGGTTTTGGGGTACTTTGGTCAAGATAAAATTCTCTCCAACTTGTGCCATTTGGTCTAGATGAATAATTAGGACATTTGAGAATGTTCACAAGGTTTGAGATTATTTGGGAATGTTTGGCAATGTAAAGTTGCTCAAACTTCAAAATGGACAGAAATGGTTTTGAGGGGATTTGATGATGTTATCTTGTTCTCCAAGACATGAGACTTGGCAAGATCACAAAATATGTCATATGTGACATGATAGAATTTTCTTGGAATTTTTGGAGAGTATTTCCTTTGTAAATGTTTCAAAAGCTTGAAATATCCAGAAAGGGTTTTTGAAGGGTTTGACCAATATTTTGAACATGACCATGTGTTGAAACTCTTATATATGGAAAATATATGTCCACTGAGTTTCCCTAATTTTTGTCAAATATTTTTGAAACAATAAAATAATTTTTCCCTATTAAAGACCATTTCTGGCCTTAAGAAAAAGCTTTTAAATAAAATAGGAAAATAACATTTAAAATTATATTTTGTGGTTTCTGGGTATCCTATATCTAATAGGAGTCAAATATATTTTTGAAAAGATTTTTACTGCCCTTAATTAGTACTTGCAGTGCAACCCTCAATTCAGGGGTTTTTGAAACACTAATTTTTGAAAATACCATTTGGCCAAATTATTTTTGTAAGAAAATATTTTTATGTCCTATACACATGGCATGATCATTGGTTCAAGAGTTTGGAGCAAGGAGATGAAGTATAGGAGTTGGAGGATTTATTTGATTTCTAGAGCACTTGCAAACAGTAGACAAACATTCAATCAAAGCAAAGACAAAACATTCAAAAGTTCTTGTCAAACCACATTTTATCATGATTTATCATCTTAAGTGTTGTGCCATGAAAATCAGGGTGTGACATAGAGGGAGCGTGGGATGTTTGATCATATCTAACTTGGAAACACTTCCAACACATATCGTCAGCTCACCTTTAGCTAGTCTCCGTTTATTCCGTAGCTCTTTTATTTCGAGTTACTAACACTTACTAACCAAACCTGTATCTTATACCCTGGTGCTACTAGGAGTACTAGTAAAGTACACATTAACATAATGTATATCCTATATACTTCTATCGACCTTGCCAGCCTTCTTATCTACCAAGTATTTAGGGTAATTCTGCTCCAGTGGTTGTTCCCCTTATTACAGAAGCACTTAGTCTCGGGTTTGGGTTCAACCTTGGGTTTCTTAACTAGAGCAGCAGCTGATTTGCCGTTTCATGAAGTATCCCTTCTTGCCCTTTCCCTTCTTGAAACTAGTGGTTTCACCAACCATCAACAATTGATGCTCCTTCTTAATTTCTACTTTCGCGGTGTCAAACATCGTGAATACCTCAAGGATCATCATATCTATCCCTGATATGTTATAGTTCATCACGAAGCTCGAGCAGCTTGGTGGCAATTACTTTGGAGAAACATCACTATCTCATCTGGAAGATCAACTCCCATTCGATTCAAGTGATTGTTGCACTCAGACAATCTGAGCACAAACTCAATGATTGAGCTTTTCTCCCTTAGTTTGTAGGCTAAGAAAATCGTCGGAGGTTTCATACCTCTTGACGTGGGCACGAGCCTGAAATCCCAATTTCAGCCCTCGAAACATTTCATATGTTCCGCAACGTTTCGAAAACATATTTGGTGCCTCAACTCTAAACCGTTTAACTGAACTATCACGTAGTTATCAAAACGTGTATGTCCGATGTTCCCAACATCCACAAACAACGTTTGGGGTTCAGCACACTGAGCGGTGTATTAAGGACATAAGCTTTCTACTGTCCGCATAATCGCTACTGTCAACTTTCAACTATATTTTCTCTAGGAACATATCTAAACAGTGGAACTAAACCGTGAGCTTACGACATAATTTGCAAAGATCTTTTGACTATGTTCAGGATAATTAAGTTCATCTTATGAACTCCAACTCAGATAGACATCCCTCTAGTCATCTAAGTGATTACATGATCCGAGTCAACTAGGCCGTGTCCGATCATCACGTGCGACGGACTAGTCATCATCGGTGAACATCTTCATGTTGATCGTATCTACTATACGACTCATGCTCGTCCTTTCGGTCTCTGTGTTCCGAGGCCATGTATGTACATGCTAGGCTCGTCAAGTTAACCCTAAGTGTTTTGCATGTGTAAAACTGTCTTACACCCGTTGTATGTGAACGTAAGGATCTATAACACCCGATCATCACGTGGTGCTTCGAAACGACGAACTTTAGCAACGGTGCACAGTTAGGGGAGAACACTTCTTGAAATTGTTGTAAGGGATCATCTTATTTACTACCGTCGTTCTAAGTAAACAAGATGCATAAACATAATAAACATCACATGCAATTATATAGTAGTGACATGATATGGCCAATATCATATAGCTCCATTGATCTCCATCTTCGGGGCTCCATGATCATCTTGTCACCGGCATGACACCATGATCTCCATCATCGTGTCTTCATGAAGTTCTCACGCCAACGACTACTTCTACTTCTATGGCTAACGTGTTTAGCAATAAAGTAAAGTAATTTACATGGCGTTCTTCAATGACACGCAGGTCATACAAAAATAAAGACAACCCCTATGGCTCCTGCCGGTTGTCATACTCATCGACATGCAAGTCGTGATTCCTATTACAAGAACATGACCAATCTCATAGATCACATATCATTCATCACATTCTTCTTGGCCATATCACATAACATAGCATACCCTGCAAAAACAAGTTAGACATCCTCTAATTGTTGTTTGCATGTTTTACGTGGCTGCTATGGGTTTCTAGCAAGAACGTTTCTTACCTACGCAAAAACCACAACATGATATGTCAACTGCTATTTACCCTTCATAAGGACCCTTTTCATCGAATCCGATCCGACTAAAGTGGGAGAGACTGGCACCCGCTAGCCACCTTATGCAACAAGTGCATGTCAATCGGTGGAACCTGTCTCACGTAAGAGTACGTGTAAGGTCGGTCTGGGCCGCTTCATCCCATGATGCCGCCGAATCAAGATTGTACTAGTAATGGTAAGAATATTGAACAACATCAACGCCCACAACTACTTTGTGTTCTACTCGTGCAAATAATCTACGCAATAGACCTAGCTCATGATGCCACTGTTGGGGAACGTAGCAGAAATTCAAAATTTTCCTACGAGTCACCAAGATCTATCCATGGAGAGACTAGCAACAAGGGGAAGGAGAGTGCATCTACATACCCTTGTAGATCGCTAAGCGGAAGCGTTCAAGAGAATGGGGTTGTAGGAGTCGTACTCGTCGTGATCCAAATCACCGGAGATCCTAGTGCCGAACGGACGGCACCTCCGCGTTCAACACACGTACAGCCCGGTGACGTCTCCCATGCCTTGATCCAGCAAGGAGAGAGGGAGAGGTTGAGGAAGACTCCATCCAGCAGCAGTACGACGGCGTGGTGGTGGTGGAGGAGCGTGGCAATCCTGCAGGGCTTCGCCAAGCACCGCGGGAGAGGAGGAGGACTTGGGAGAGGAGGAGGGCTGCGCCAGAACTTCGTGTGAAGCTCCCATGCGCCCCCCCCCACTTTATATAGGGGTGGAGGGGCTGGTTTATTGCCCTCCAAGTCCATTGGGGCGTTGGCCAAGGTGGGAGGAAAGAAATCCCATCATTTCCTTCCCCACTGATTGTTATCCCCCCTTTTTAGGGATCTTGATCTTATCCCTTCGGGATATGATCTTATTCCTTCTAAGGGGGGTTCTTGGTGCACCTTGACCAGGGGTGTGGGGCCTTTCCCCAAATACCCACGTTCATGTGGGTCCCCCCATGCAGGTGGGCCCCACTCCGAAACCTTCTAGAACCTTCCCGGTACAATACCGAAAAATCCCGAACATTTTCCGGTGGCCAAAATAGGACTTCCCATATATAAATCTTTACCTCCGGACCATTCCGGAACTCCTCGTGATGTCCGGGATCTCATCCGGGACTCCGAACAACATTCGGTAACCACATACAAACTTCCTTTATAACCCTAGCGTCATCGAACCTTAAGTGTGTAGACCCTACGGGTTCAGGAGACATGTAGACATGACCGAGACGTTCTCCGGTCAATAACCAACAGCGGGATCTGGATACCCATGTTGGCTCCCACATGTTCAACGATGATCTCATCGGATGAACCACGATGTCAAGGACTCAATCAATCCCGTATACAATTCCCTTTGTCTAGCGGTATTGTACTTGCCCGAGATTCGATCGTCGGTATACCGATACCTTGTTCAATCTCGTTACCGGCAAGTCTCTTTACTCGTTCCGTAACACATCATCCCATGATCAACTCTTTGATTACATTGTGCACATTATGATGATGTCCTACCGAGTGGGCCCAGAGACACCTCTCCGTCACACGGAGTGACAAATCCCAGTCTCGATTCGTGCCAACCCAACAGACACTTTCGGAGATACCTGTAGTGCACCTTTATAGCCACCCAGTTATGTTGTGACATTTGGTACACCCAAAGCATTCCTACGGTATCCGGGAGTTGCACAATCTCATGGTCTAAGGAAAAGATACTTGACATTAGAAAAGCTTTAGCATACGAACTACACGATCTCTGTGCTAGGCTTAGGATTGGGTCTTGTCCATCACATCATTCTCCTAATGATGTGATCCCGATATCAACGACCTCCAATGTCCATGGTTAGGAAACCGTAACCATCTACTAATCAACGAGCTAGTCAACTAGAGGCTTACTAGGGACATGGTGTTATCTATGTACCCACACATGTATCTGAGTTTCCTGTCAATACAATTATAGCATGGATAATAAACGATTATCATGAACAAGGAAATATAATAATAACTAATTTATTATTGCCTCTAGGGCATATTTCCAACAGGATGATGGCACGGCAGGAGCAAGACATAACACACAGAGTTTTCTTTGACGCCTATCTAAAAAAGAAGTAAATCTGTAAGGGCTCCTTATAATTGGAGGATTCTATAAACGCAGGGACAGGAAAAACACAGGAATAGGATAGGAATGTACGTGCAAAACAGAGCATTTGGAAACAAAGGATTTAAGTCAACCTGGGTGTTTGGCTCACATGAATTGGAAGAACACAGGTGTGGAGAAACAAAGTGATGCGACGAGTGTACAACCTCTTTGGCATAGCCTTGTGGACCTCAGCATCATTGGGTTGGACGTGGAGGATGTTGATGATGCTGGTGTGACTATCGGAGGCGGGGAAGAAGATCCGAGGCCTCTGGAAACGGCGACGAGGGTACTGCTCCGCTGTGATGGACGGTTCCGTCGTTGGAGCAGCTCCGCTAAGGTGTACGGCGACAAGGCTGACGCATGAAAAGACAGACAACGTTAATCTGAAGTGAGACCCTAATATCATCTGCAATAGATGATGTAATATATCACCAAAAAGTGCTAGATGCAAAATGCATCAGCCACGCCACGGCCGCTCCGACAGATGCTGTAAGTACTGTTCACTCCGAACTTAGCTGAAGAAAATGAACTTTATAGTCAAAATTGAATTTTTCTATCAAAACTGATTGAACTAGTAACAGAGCATTGCAATAGATGTTTAGGGCGTTCGAGCACTAGTAGTAGAGAAGCAGTGATCTAAATCAGCAGACGGTCGAGCAGGGAATGCACTAGCAGAGAGCAAGTCGTGCAGTAGCAATGCAAGCGAGTGCTAAAGCAGCAACTCCTGTAGCTGCCGGAGGTCGTGCAGCAGCAGCAGTGCAAGCGAGAGCAAGAGTAGAGCAGCAGCATGAACGAAAGCAGGAGCAGTGCAGCAACGCGACCGACAGCAAGAACAGAGCCGCAGCGTGAGCGAGAGCCAGAGCACCTGCAGCTAGTGTCATTGTAGAAGTCGCTGCCAAGGAAGCAACGACATGGGGGAGAGACGCCGTGGATGATGTGGCCGGCGACGACGCCGTTGATGGAGACACGCCATGTCTGCTCGGTATAGAGCACCGGTAGCCCCGTGAGATCAAATAGAAGATAAAATGCAGCGGTGAGTGCAGAACCTCCTTGGTGGCGCCGAGTTGGCCTCGGCTTCATTGGAGGAATTGGTGATGGTGCTGCGGCTCTAGTGGGGCAGGTCAAGACGGCGCTGTGGGGATTGAGGTGTTGCGATAGACGAGGCGAATGTCGGGGCAGCTCCTTGGAGGTGGAGGACGGGGCGGCTGATCCGGCTGGATGACGAGATCGACAATGGATCGTCATCCAGTGCGGTGGATGAGGGACGGCAAGCTGTTGTGGTGGACGACGTAGTCGGGGAAGAGTCTATGGCTGGGCGGCGGTCGGAAGGCCAACGGAGGAGCGTGGGGTTTTGCTGGTTTTGGCGGCCTCGGTGTACGAATGGGGGGGCGAAGGGGGAGGGGAACCAAGCTTAGGGACGCTCTTGTCCGAAATATAGGGTAAGTTACCAGCATACCCCCACCGATTTTGACACCGCGATGTGGAGCTTCATTTCCGTGCTGAGGGGTACAAGGGGGATTTCGCGTGTCTGGGCTGCGGGAGCGATTTCGGATGAGGAGGGAGTTCTCGCGCGAGTCCAAATTTCGGGATAACAAGGCGCGGCGCGGGTTGAAGAGGCGGGAGTTTCAAAGCAGGTGAGACAAAAGATACTCGAGCTTGAAAATTTCGGGATAACAAGGTGCGGATTCCTAGTTTGGCAGAACAAACTTAACGTGTAAAAAAACAATTCATACAAGACACAGGAGAGTCATGTCCCCTTTTACTATATTGCTATAGATGCCATTGAAAAAACTACAAGAAAAATGTAAAAAAAATCGGGAGAACAAGATTACCCTGCACAGTACCAAATTGATTCGCACTTCCCTCAACAACAACAAAAACAAATCAATTCCCACCAAAGAAAGAGTAATGTCCCTTTTTATATGATTACAAATGCCATGATCACGAATTTCAATTTTTGAATCCATGTTATGTTGAATTCGAATATATTGTTAGGTGACCTTGCGGTTTATAATTGATGTAGTCATACATTTTGATCTTCCATCATATATGAACATTTTACTCCACCATGTGAACATATATATTGTCGTCTACCATATGGATTAAATTTGAATCAATTTTCCTTATTTGAATACGATTGTTGTCAAGTTATACAATAATTTAAATATTATCTTGATAACAAAAAACATGCATATAGCAGTAATCATATTTCACTATGAACTACATGTACCATACGCTCTCCAATTCAAATATTTGTATCCATTTTATGTTGAATTCAAATCATAGTACATTATTGGTCTAGGTAGGGAGATGTTCGGGATAATATAAACCCTGTTTACATATGTATAATTTTTGGCTGAATTGGGACAAGTTTTGGTATAACGTTCTTGCAAAACCAGAGATTCTCTCAACAAGCCTCATGGTTCCGAGAGGGAACATGTCACCTTTGTGTGCGAAACGATATATGCTGCCTCCCCCCTAATTTTATTTACAGAGGCATCATAGAACTATATGAGTGCCCTTTTAAATTTTGGAATTATTTCGGGTTCATTTGGCCTTTTTATACATTAATTGAGTTTCTAGACTTTTAATGTGCATGATCTAAATATGAATTGCATGCACATGCTCCGGTGCACCAAAGTGGGTTGAAAAATCACATGTGTGTCCTTGGTTGAATTTCTAGGTCCCATGGAAGAAATGAGAAACTTAGATTTTAAATTCATGTAAATACAAAACTTGCGTGGAAATCATGAAACTTGGCATGGTGTCATGTCATGGCACTAACATGTTGTGGTAAAAAATTGGGCCGATTTGGAAGCTCGTGGTTCTAAGAGGGAACGTGCCATCTTTGAGTGTGAAACGATATATGCTGCCCCCCCTTGAGTTTCTTAACAAAGGCAACATAGAACTACATTAGTGCCCTATTAAATTTTTGAATTATTCCGGGTTCGTTTGTCATTTTTTATACATTAATTGAGTTTCTTGTCATTTAATGTGCACACGTCAAATTTGAACTACAAGCACATGCTCTCGTGCACCAAAGTTGGTTTAAAAATCACATTTGTGTCCTCGGGTGAATTTCTAGGTCCCATGCAAGAAATAAGAATAAAGTTAAAACATTTGGTCATCGTGGCTCGGCCGAGAACATTGAGAAACTTGGTTTTAAAATTCTTGTAAATCCAAAACACGTCTGAAAATCATGAAACCTGGCATGGATGTCATGTCATGGTACTACCATGCTGTGGGAAAAAATTTGGCCGAATAGGAACAGATTTTGGTATAAGCTTCTTGCAAATCGAAGCTTCTCTCAAGAAGGCTCGTGGTTCTGAGAGGGAACATGCCACCTTTGAGTGCGAAACGATATACGCTGTCCCTCTTGAGTTTATTTACAAAGGCAACATAGAACTACATGAGTGCCCTGTTAAATTTTGGAATTATTCCGGCTTCGTTTGGCCTTATTTACACATTAATTGAGTTTTTGGTCATTTAATGTGCATAATTCAAATTTAAACTACAAGCACATGCTCCCGTGCACCAAAGTTAGTTGAAAAATCACATTTGTGTCCTCGGGTGAATTTCTAGGTCCCATGCAAAAAATGAAAATAAAATTCAAACATCTGGGCATCGTGGCTCGGTCGACAACATTGAGAAACTTGGTTTTAAAATCATGAAACTTGGCATGGTGTCATGTCATGGTAGTACCATGCCGTGGTAAAACAAATTGGCCGAATAGGGACAAATTTTGGTATAAGCTTCTCGCGAATCGGAGCTTCTCTCAAGAAGGCTCGTGGTTCTGGGAGGGAACGTGTCACCTTTGTGTGCATAATTCAAATTTGAAGTACAATCACATGTTCCAGTGCACCAAAGTTGGTTGAAAAATCACATCTGTGTCCTCGGGTAAATTTCTATGTTCCATGCAAGAAATGGGAATTAAATTCAAAATTCTGGGCATTGTGGATGGGTTGGAAACATTGAGAAACTTAGTTTTTTAATTCCTGTAAATCCAAAACACGCATTAAAATAATGAAACTTGGCTTGGTGCCATGACATGGCACCAACATGCTGCGGTAATCTTGCAGTCCGATTTGCGAAGGCACACACGTTAACAATCAACAAAGTCATTTTGGAACAAGTGCTGTCACGTTACAATCGGAAACACGAGTATTATTGAAACCGTGGGCATTCTACTTACTAGTACCATTTACGTGCCGCCATGCGTCCCCATTTTTTATTAGCTAGGAGGCGCTGTGTAGGGTAGCTATTTGAGTACGAGAGGCGTGCGATCAGACCGCTGCTCGTGCTTATCGGGAGGAGAGCCCTTTGACCTCCATCTGACGTCCACCTCTCTCCCAAGGTCTCCATTAATGGCGCCCGAGCCTTTGTTTAATGGCGTGGTTATGTCTCACTCGACTGAGGTATTAGAGAGAAAAAAGAAAATCTGAAAGCACAGATCTTGATGTAAGATCCGACGAACCTATATACCATCTACTGCGACTTATAGCAAGACTGATGAATATATAAGGACGATTAATTGTCTTACATAATTAGAAAGATAATTAAAAAAGCCACATGCGGCTACGCCCGAATTACACAAGGGCAAAAGAAGAAGGAAGACAAGGATCTGGCTTGCTGATCTCTACTTTCTTGATGCATTGCTGCAGGCCGCGGGAACTAGTCTTCGCGGCGAGCGGTGATGAGCTCTTTCGTGTCCTCAAGACACTGCTTGAGAACATCCACGGATTCCTCCACCAGCCTTTGGCGCTCGTTGCAGAGCATGTCATTCTCGTCCATAAGTTTCTTGATGATGACGCCGGTCCTCTTCAACATGGCACCGGTCTCCTCCTGCTGGTCTGCACTTCGGACGATCTTCTCCCTCAGTAGGTCGTGCTCGGCCCGGAGCCTCCCGTTGCCCTCCCTTAGTTGCCGGATGACGCTAGTAGCCTGTTCAAACGAGGCTTTCATGTCGTCCTGCAACCTCGCCCAGCCTGAGATCTGATCCATCTGGCTATGGACGATCGCATGCATGCGCCTGTAACAGTCGTCGCCTGCCCGCGAGAAATTTTACCAAGCCGCCGCTGCACGGTGGGACATCTCTGCTACGTCCGCGGCATGGCCGGACCAGTCTGCTGCATTGACGGAACTGCTGGACCTCCGTAATGCTTCAGCGGTGCGGCGGGACCTCTGTGCTGCTACTTTCGTGCGGCGGGAGATGTCGGCTGCTCTCGCAGCGAGGCGGCACATCTCTTGAGCTTCCGCTTGCATGCTCGCCTCTCCCGATGGCAATCTCTCGACCCAGAACTCACGCTGGCCATGGCAGACGCAAGTGAAGGATGCTGAATGACTTGTTTGTTTTTGTGGATGAGGAGTTGAGGAGGAATGTGCAAGTCATTTTGGCATACTAGTATTTATAACCGAGTACTAATACGCTCCTAAGTGGGAAACCATTTAGGTTGTGATCGGTGTGAACAGGTTTGCAATTCAATATAGCGTGGTACTAATACGCTCCTAAGTGGGAAACCGTTTAGGTTGTGATCGGTGTGAACAGGTTTGGAATTCAATATAGCATGGAGTAATTTGGAATGTGACGAGACGCAAGCTCAAAATTTATTGACGGTTCTAGTTTCGAAGTGCGGCACTATTCCCGGATGGAGTAGTTCTTTTTGTACTCCCTCCTTTCCGGTTTTATACGGCTTATCTCAAAATTTTAGTTTTTCCATTTTATAAGGCTCAATTTGGTTGTACCCCACCACATGTTCAGATTCCAAGGTGCATTAAATCATTGCATGCAAGTATTAAGAGAAAATTGACCAATGCGTGTACTTTATGCATGCATGCATTGCAATTAATGCATTGATAAACATAATTTTTTGAGAAAAACAAGAGCATTAATTAGGTGCTTTTGCATACTACAAAAAATATTCCACCACTCACCATCTTGGTTGGTGAGATTTTTGAATTAAGCCCTATAAACCGGAAAGGAGGGAGTACTGCTGTGTACGTGCAATAACTGGCACCGTCGTATACATATCTTACGGTTAATGGGGCGTTCAACAGGAATAGCTGCGTGGTGAGCTCTAGGCTAGTCTTTTTTTCAAACGCATTAAACCTATCTCTCGGGACATCTCGCACGCACCATCATGCCACCCACAAAAACTTGTACTCTGAGTTTAGTACTACGTTATACAGGAAGAGAAGAGGTGCACGCAGGCACTCGTCCTCTCAGACACGCGTCTGTTTTTTCTTGAAAAGGAGGATGATGACCCCCGGCATCTGCATCTGGGAGTCACACACGCATCTATAGCTACGAATTGTAGTATTCTCAACCATCCGATTGGCTCTATCATGGATCTACCTATATATTGAAACATGTCTAGATACATCTATATTTTAACAAATGGAAGGCATGTATTGTGGAACGGAGGGAGTGATTGTGATCAAAATGGATAAAAATGGACGTATCTAGAACTAAAATACATCTACATACATCTCCTTTTATCCACTTTGATGACAAGTAGTACTCCCTCCATCCCATAATATAAGAACGTTCTTGACACTAGTGTAGTGTTAAAAACATTCTTATATTTTGGGACAGAGGGAGTACTTCTTACCCAAAGGAACTTTATATCCAACAGACACAAAATGTCCGTTTGACTATTGGAAATTACTGATCTGATGTCGAAGTAATTGTTGCATCGCACCAAAACCCACCATTTCTTAAGCTAAAGTAGACCAAGGTAATCCCTATATTAGCATATTACTAAGATAAACAGAAGGCACTATAGAAAAATTTAGGACGTGAGCTTGTCAATCTGAATGTGGAGGGACACCAGCTTAGCCCCGGCCAGCAGCTTGGGTGGAACTGTTAAGAAGGTCAGCTCCTGCACGTCGACATCGCCGGGATCCTTGCTGCTTGTCACCTCCATTGCCACCTTGACGGCGTTGGTCATGCCTTTGGGCTCCCCCGGCGGGCAGTTGGGATGCCCCCACTCTGATACAGATGACCGACACGGTGATAGGCGTGCCAATGTCGAGCACGCCACCGACCAAGAAAAACGCGTGGCCGTCCTCCTCTGCGAATAGCAAGAGTCGTGGCTCCGATAGCGGCACTTGCAGCTGGAGCACCATGCCATACTGGATCCTGTGCACGGGCATGGGTTGCGCAGTGCTGATGTGGTGGTAGAGCGCCGCCGGCAGGCCTTCCTAGCCGCAGACGGGCATGGGGCATTTGGAGGGCGCAAGTGTACACACCCTCTGGTGATCGCCGAGCTTGTGGTATGTGACGTAGAGGCCACAGCCTTCTTGCGGGTACTCCACCCTCACCGACGAAAGGATGGAGTCCACCGCCATGTTCCGCACGTCGAAGCCACCGCCGCGCTTGCACTTCTGGCACTGCCACTGGTTCTCGGGGCGCTTGACGCAAC
This sequence comes from Triticum timopheevii, assembly GCA_963921465.1. NCBI lineage: Eukaryota > Viridiplantae > Streptophyta > Magnoliopsida > Poales > Poaceae > Triticum > Triticum timopheevii. Next base: position 378,857,474 of record OY997272.1, on the reverse strand, counting down.
AATCCGTGCAGGCCAGGTGCCCTCCCTTGCAATGCAGAAATCAATCGAACAATACATCAATCAAGAAGCCTGCATCTTGCTCAATCAGCCGAACGGACAAGGTGTATTCGAACCTCATACACTGGAGGCGTCAAGGGGCGGAGGCACAAGGGGCAGTGGAGCACGGTGAGATCCATCGAGACCTTAGAGAGCTCCATCATCCGGTCCTGTTCGGTCTGCATGATTTCGCCCTCCTCGTGCACAACCATCCCTCGACTTGGGCCGGGGCATTACAAAGCTTTGCCATCACATATTTTATACTACTTCAAGGTGCATTAAATCAACACATGCAAGTATCAAAAGGAGAGTCACAGCATGCAAGCATGCATTGTAATTAATGCATCGGTAAACGCAAATTATTGAAATATATCGAGTGCAGTGCTGTGATGTGTCGCGTCAACTCGTACATCAACGAGAAGTTTGATTATCCTCTCCCTCGCGAACTTAACTGCACCTGCCTTTGGCTGTATGACCGGTTGGCCACACACTTGTCGGGCCCACCTGTCATACACGCAAAGGCAGGAGCGTCCCTCCCTCGCCCATGAGCGTGGTGGCTGGCAAGTCTAGGAGAAGCTTTCGCTACACGCTCTCCCCCCCGCACGCGGTGGACATGCAGCAGTTCAATCGGTGTCAGATAGCCAGAAGCGTACTGTAGTACTCCTCCAGTGCAGTAGTACTCCATCATTGTTCGACTTCCCGAAGAGGTGAAGATCCAAGCGCAGCCCGGACGCTTGTGTGGCACTTTCATGTGTAGAGTAGTCTAGGATAGCGTGTACCGTGCCTATAAGCTTAAAATCGTTGGGGTCGGCTCCATGCTATGTTTCCGTCTCGAAGTTTTTTTAAAAAATTAAAATAGTCTTCTGGCCCTACCTGTCACCCTGGTGATTGTAGTTTGCACGCTCATCTGGTCAAGACAGGAATATATATTTTAATTTGTTTTTTTCTAAAAGGGGGGACTCCCCGGCCTCTACATCAGAACGATGCATACTGCCACATATATTTTAATTTGTGGTGGGTAAATGTTAGAGGTTGCAGCAAATATATTTTGTACACCGCAGGTATTTCAGCCAAGTTTAGAGGCAAGCATGTGGGGCCAGTGCTATGATGTGTCGCTTCAACTTGTACAACGAGGAGAAGCTTGATTTTACTACACGCCTTCTCCCTCGCCCATGCGCGCGGTTGCTCGCAAACAAGGATAGGCTTTTGCTTAGTAGTACTTCTACAACAAGCTATCCGTCCTGCTCGCGGTGGATGGACAAGCAGCAGTGGATTCGACACTATAGAAGCAGTAGTAGTAACATCATTGTTCGTCTACTCGAAGAGGCGAAGAGCCAAGCGCAAACCGAACGTTGCAGTTGCGAACATTGAAGCACGCATATAGCCAGGCTCTTGGATGAGACAAAATTGTTATGTGAGCCCACTATTGTACTAGTACATACAACTACTTGCTAGTATAGCCCTGTAAACCAGAAAGGAGTATTTGCCCTTCTAGAGATTTCAACAAGTGACTAGACGACACCGAGACAGAGTACATATGGAGCAAAATTAATGAATCTGCACCGTAAATAAATGCGTGCTAGTTCTATTGTTTTCCTCTCCGAGGTGCACAATATTGAGTATACTGACTAGTCTCTTTTTGACACACATTTACTTTTTTTGACACAGTACAGACGCAAGCGCTCATATACACGCGCATACACTTACCCCTATGAACGCACACACGCATGACACTATCATCTTGAAATTTACGAAGTCACCATAGGCACCTCGTCGTCGACGGGTCCATAGGTGCTTGAATGCCAAGGAGTGAGAGGGTAGCGGTTCCCGAGACGTTGAAAGGTCAATGATGCATCATCAATTACATGCAGAGGGAATTAATTGGAGAAGCAGAATAGAGCCAGCACGATGTGAATGCAATAGAGTTTGGACTCTGAAATAATAAAGGCGCCCCACCACTCCAATCCATCTACTCCCAAGTCTCTACGCAACACTGCTAACTCCAATCCAAGACCAAGTTACCAGAAGCCACAAGAACCTATGGAGGCGATGGACGCGAGCGGCAGTCGGCTGTGCCAAATCATCCAAGGCGCAGGCCTGCGGCCCCACACCATGCAGCGTTTACAGACGATGCCAGCGACCACAGGCATCATTGCCCTCGCCGACGCCGGCTTCGCCTCTCACATGGACGACATGATGGTCAACTCGATCTGCAAGTTCACCGCCGTCAAGAAGTGCGCAGACGACCTTGCCGTACTGCTCCAGCCCACGCGCCCAGGCTCCTCATTGCCTGGCACCCTCATCGGCCTCCATGGTGACGAACTCTTTCAAGCCCTGGTGGCCTTGCAGGTGCCGGAGGTCGCGACGAAGAATGTGCACCTCGAGGCCGCGCTCGCTGCGCAGCGCCTCGTCATGCAAGAAACCGTTAACCTGCACATCCACATCTACGAGGAAATCGTCTACATAGGCCACTACAAGGCAAGTGAGGACAGAAAGACGTTGGCCTTCTTCCAGCGGCTGGAATCTTTGGACGCCATTGTTCAGAAGCACGTCGACCTGGCCACGAAAGCCACTGCTACTTAGGCGCCGTTCGGTTGGCCGGCGCCCTGAGTCGAGGAGGTGGACGTCGTCGATGGATGCATCTCTTCTTCTTGCCTCCTGTAACCAGCACTGCATCGCCTCGTGGCCTTAATGTTTTATTAGTATAGTACTCCCTCCGTTCCCAAATATAAGTCTTTCTAAATATTCCAGCAAGTGACTACTACATACGGAGCAAAATGAGTGAATCTACACTCTAAACTATGTCTACATACATCTGTATGCTGTATTCCATTTGAAATAGTATCTAAAAGGCCTATATTTATGAACCGAGGGAGTATATGGCATTTTTATTCCAGTCGTAACGTTTTCACTGTGAGGTGGGGCCATAGTTGAGCAAACCCATCCCGCCCACCGAGCGTCGGCCAAGTTTAGAATTAGAAGAGAAACGAGGGAGGAGAGCTTGCTGTAGCATGGATGCTGTTGTCAGATGGGACTCGTGTTTATAGAATAGGAGTACTGAGCACTCGTGCCTCTTTTTTTTAGGGAAAAATTAGTTGTATGTCTAGTACCATTAGTTGGGTGCGTGCGACCTATAGCTGTCATCACTTTTGGTCTCCTTTTCGAACCGCGGCTACGCTTCACAGTACATATTTTTTTCATGCATTTATCCTCCTATATGTACTCCTAGGCTATTTCCACGTGCTCCCATTCGCCGACATGTGGGACATAGAGCATCTGGGTCGCAGTGCATGCCCTCACGTAGTAAAAGGTCTCCAGGATTAGATTTGCTTCCCTCACATAGTAAAAGATCTCCAGGATTAGATTTGCTGCCCTCACATAGTACAAGGTCTCCAGGTTTAGGTTTGCTACCCTCACATAGCATGAACAAACTCGACATCACCACTTTATGCCTCCTTGTAGGTACATTGTGCTGATGCGTCCACTGTCGCATGTCTTTATACCAACCTTTTGCTATTGTTAATGTAAGGGCGCATATAAAATGAAGTGATCACACTCTTACCTTAGGGACATGTCTAACCAGTGTTATTGTTAATCTAATGCCTCAAGTGGTAAGATGCAATTAAACTGTGTTACAAATGGCACTCCTGCTGTTTTCCCCAGTATGATTAGTAAGTTGCTCCTTTACGCTGCTGAGTGTCCTGGTGTCCCCACAGTCCCATGCTCTTAAACCAACTCTTTAGCTGATGTTCATTTACTGTGTCTGGTAAACAAGCAAAACTGCACAAAACACTTTTTCTTGGAATGAGTGTCTTGTGCATTTCAGCTAAAATGTCACGTGGGCAACATCTCTCAATTTTGGTGGAACTACACAAAATGGTGATTGGAGTTTCCAAAATCTCCGTCAAGTTCTGCTGGTAATCTCGTGCAACATTTTATTAGCCTTTGCAAGGTGGAGCCGTCACTTTCACCACAATGGCACTTTATTTTAGTGGAACTGCACAAAAGGATAAGAAAATTATAGTTGCACCTTACATGAGCCGGACAGCCAACCTTAATGTTCCTCGATTTTAGTGAAACTACTAAAGAAGAACCTACAAGCTCACGTGAGCAAGTACTTCTTTCTAGCTGAATGATGCAATCTTTGCTTCATTTTAGGTGAACTGCAGAAAAAGGCGCATGAATTGAATCATGGAACTCCAGGCAGACCTCATCCTAGTGGAGCTGCATGTTGAGTTCAAGGAGGCCGCCATTAAAGCGAAATCATGCTCTCCTGTCTCCTTGTTTGTGCTGTGCAAATAGGAATACTCAACTACAGATGTTGCGACGGTCAAGAGCATTCGCCAAGTTCTTCGATTGTATGACATGGCTAGCCAAGATGGATTTAATCCCGATATTCACTTTATCAAAAGGCTCTAATGGGTTGGTTCGGAATCTTGCAAGCTGGGAATCAATGAGATGTGTAGGCATCTTTGTTGTACTTGTTATTTGAATCTTATTTGTTGGTTCTGAATCTTGCATGTTGGGAATCAATGAGATGTGTAGGCATCTTTGTTGTACTTATTATTTGGATCCTATTTGTTGGTTCTGAATCTTGCAAGCTGGGAAACATGGCATGATGATGTAGAGGACAACAACCATAACAAACAGTTCAAACTTCATAGTATTATCTTTGTGAAAGTGCGACAAATGTGCTGATCGTGTGTGTCCTGTGAATAATAATTCTAATTGTTGTGCATGTTGATCCCGTGGCACTGATAGAACGAGCCAATGCATTGCTTGTTTTAAGTATAAATTTATATTAAAGCTAATTAAATTTAAGTAAAGTGACCACTAACTCCTGTTATTACAGTACCAATATAGACCCGCTCGTGAACCGACGTGTGGCCGGAGTAGGTTTCTTAATGGAGGCATTTGAATGCACCGAGGGTGCATCTTCTGCTGGGCGTGCAGCGGACGAGGGAGGGATAGTAACTGTTGTCGCCTATACACACTCAGCTTACTGTTGAATCCAGTTCCCCAAGAGCTAAAAAACAAACTGCTACCACCTCCTATACACTCGTTCACTCGAAGAGACTCCAATGGCGATCCGAGGGGTGAGCCTGCTGGATATGGACGTCAGCAAGGAGTTCCCTTTGAGTTCGCCGTTCAGTCCTATGGCTGCACTAAGTTGAATGTGATGTACACCAACGATACGGACTCTGTGAATCTCTGCCTCGCCTCAGTCCTATGGCTGCACCAGGTTCTGGAGCATTCGCCGACTGCACCTTTGCTACAGTGGAGAGAAGGAAGAACGCGACGATTCGGCCATCTGGTGCTACAAGCTTGTCGACATCCAGAAGCAATACAAGGTCATCAGCAACGAGCAGGAGAAGGACTCCGTGGTTGACCTCGCTGAGACCATCATCTACCCCTGATACGCCAACATGAAAGAAGACAACCTGAACACGTGGGAGGTACCTCTGAATCTAGCCTACATAATCTACGCGGCCAAGGACGCATACGCATGCTACAACATGTACAGGCAGATCTTGGACATGAGGGCGTGTCTGCTTCCCGTAACTGACGAGTACACGGACAGCCGTAGCGTCATGATCAAGCGTGCCAGGAAGGTCTAGATGTTGTACTTTATCTATTTATAAGCACCTTTATCATCTGAGTGTTTCATGCATTAGCCTATGTGTCGTAATTATCTGTTTTGTCCGAAATATTTCTTTTAAGAACCCAATAACCTGATTGCTTTTTTTAGTGGCTATTTGTTTATGTATGTAACTAGTTCACTTGTCCATAAAAAAACTAGTTCACTCGGCTGTCGTGCTTTGAATCTCCTTCCTCCCAACATATTCCCCTCCTCAGGTGGACCCAGCAGGTCTCTGAATTTTCTCCCACTTTCTTTTTCAATGTAAACAAAGTTTCTCCCAGTACTTTTCCCTAGAACCAACTCAACTATCCCAAGTCTAGCCTAAAAAATAATAATACCCCACATACTATTAACTCATCGAATTAAAATGATATTTTATTTCGTAACTTGAAAGTTCTTACAAAATAATAATAATAATTGTTTATATATAGCTTGGCAAGTTAACTCCTAGTGATTGCATACATAAGCTTGCAAAGATTTTACTGACCAATGCAGTAATAGACGTGCAATCATATGTTTGTGTTTTTATAACATTTCTCCTTCTAGCCCAACATGATATTTTCACCCAGCCCAGCAAGTCTGCGGATTTCGAGAAAAATACAAATGGGATTTAAACGGGCGGCATAGATGCTACATCATTGTTTCACCTAGCCCACCAAATGGACTAAAAAACAAATGGACTAGCTGACATGTGGGCCAGTAGGTCGAAGCCTAAGAAGGCATTGGATTTACATCCAATGGCCGGCATTCTTCTTCAATCTCTCGTCTTCTTCCCCCAGCGCTGCCGGAACCGCCTGTTGCAGGCTTCGGCATCCAGCGGCGTTGTTTTGCGCTCCTCAGCGAAACGCTACCCCGCCGACAGCCAGGCCATCCCTCCACTCCGCACCTCCTGTTATTCTCTGCCGAGTGTAGGCCCACCCCGCACCTGAACCAATCAAGTTTCCCACTCCTCTCCGTCTGCGACTCCACTACTGCGCCTTGCCCATCTTCGTGTCGTTCCAGTCTGGGGCCTCGCCATCGTCCATCACCTCGGTGCGCTCAGCGCGGCGTGGTCAACATACGAGAGTCATCGGAAGAGGACTGTACGTGGAGAGCCTGACGGCTGGGACCCATGAGGTCCATGGTCGCATGCAAGGAAAGTTCCTCCTTATTATGCACTGTACGTTGACTGTACGTCGGAAGGGATTCTCTATTTCACGAAAAAATGTTCCCCCAGCTAACAGGTCGGACCCACTAGCTATATCTTTGCACGCAAGGAAGTGCCTCCTTATTACGCACAAATAAATGAATCCCCCTGCTAGCTGGGACCCACCATAGTGGGTCGCTAACTTGTGGGCCTACTAAGTTGACGAGGACGGAGGGCTTTGTCAACTTAGTCAATATGAACGATTCTAGCTCCAGTGACCGTACGATGTCCATGTAATGGCCATAGTGCTTCTTCCACCTCTGGTCTTCTTGCTCCAGCCGCCCAAAGCAGCGTCGGTCGTGCCGAGTGATCCTGCCTCTTGTGGCCGACTTTGATGCCACGGAGGCCTCACCGCCCCCTACTACTCCCACCGCTGGCCCAGGGCATCCCTCTACTCACCCACACCCCCTGTTATTCTGCGGCGACGGCAGCCTCATGCCGCAGCCGAATCAGTGAACCCGCGTACTCCTCTCGGCGTGGGCATCCACTACCGCGTCTTCCCCGACTCCGTGTCGTCCCCTTCCTAGGCCTCACCATCGTCCACCGCCTTGGTGCTCTCGGGTCTTGGCGCGACATGGTCAATGTGGTCAACGACCGACTTCCATCGGAAGAGTACTGTACGTGGAGAGGCTAATAGCTGGGTCCACAGCCGCAGCTGGGTCCACGGCCACAAACCAGTTTTTTTGTGATTTTCCAAGTAAGTCGCGTTGTCAGGCCTGTTGGGCTACAAATCTTTCAACACGAGGAGAGCTTCATTCGGCTGGCCAAGAAAATGGCCTATCAGTAATGAGAAATGGGCTATACATTTTTAAAACACGTCAAACCGGCAATTAGTTTCAAATATCTTTTTTTCATTTTGAGATTTTAATTACATTAATTTTTATGCGTGGAGAATTTTTTGGATTTTATATTGATATACATTTATTTTTAAAATCAATTTGAATGTGAGTTGAAATTTCAGGATTAAAAACAGTTCGGACTGCACCGAAATATGCAAAATTTCGTATAATTTTTTAACCGTGGCCACAATATGGGCTGTAATGCTAACAAAAAGAATATGGGCTCCAAAAAAAACCTTAAGAATTAGAAAATGGGCTGTAACTTATTAGAAATAATGGCACATGGGATGTATGCTGTTTTCCATAGATTTGAGGCTTTCCTAAAAAAAAGGTTGACGCACAAGCAGTGACTGTTGGATGTCCATCCAACGGCCGTCGTGCTTCTTCAATCTCTGCTCTTCCTGCTCCAGCCGCTCAAACAAGCTCCGGCGGGACTGCCTGCTCCCTCCTCCCCATGGCCGGCTGTGCTGCCGCGCAGGCCTCACCGCCCCACCATACTCCCATCACTGGCCTAGCCATCGCTCTACTCACCCACACCTGCTGTTATTCTCCGGCGACGGCAGACGAACTACTAAACCCTTATACAGTCGTACTCCCCTCCGCGTGGGAAACAACTGTCGAGTCTTCCCTACCTCCGTGTCGTTACCTTCCGAGGCCTCGCTAACGTCCACCGCCCTGGTCCTCTCGGTGCGGCCTGCTCAACATGGTCAACGCCCGACCTGCATCTGAAGTGGACTGTACATGGACAGGCCGACAGCTGGGTCCACAGCCGCACGCAAGGAAATGTCTCCTTATTACGCACAAAATAATGATTCCTCCACCTGACATCGGGGACCCACCGAAAGGGCCTCTGTATTTCGTGAAAAAAACGTTACCGCCACTGACAGCTCAGACCCACCAGCTATATCTTCGCACGCAAGGAAGTGCCTCCTTATTATGCACAAAAAAATGAATACTCCCCATGTTATCTAGGACCCAGTATAGTGGTAGGCTGACTTGTGGGCCTACTAAGTTGACGGGGACGGAGGGCTTTCTCAACTTAGTCAATATGCACGATTCTAGCTCCAGTGATCGTATGATTTCCATCCAACGGCCGTAGTGCTTCTTCAACCTCTGGTCTTCTTGCTCCAGCCGCCCAAACCAGCGTCGGTCGTGCCTCATGTTCCTACCTCTCTGGCCGGCTGCGATGCGGCGGAGGCCTCACCGCTGCCTACTACTCCCACCGCTGGCCAGGCCATCCCTCTACTCACCCACACCCCCTATTATTCTGCGGCGACGGCAGCCTCATAACGCAGCGAACCAGTGAACCCTCGTACTCCTCTATGTGTGGGCATCCACTGCCGTGTCCTCCCCGGCTCCACGTCGTCCCCTTCCTAGGCCTCGCAATCGTCCACCGCCCTGGTGGTCTCCGTGCGGCATGGTCAACGTGGTCAAGGAACGACTTCCATCGGACGTGGACTGTACGTGGAGAGGCTGACAGCTGGGTCCAATGCCGCAGCAAGGAAGTGCCTCCTTATTACGCGCAAAATAATTATTCCTCCACCTGACAGTAGGGACCCACCGGACGGGCCACCGTATTTCGTGAAAAAAATGTTTCCCCCCTGACTGCTGGGACCCACCAGCTACACCTTCGCACGCAAGGAAGTGCGTCCGAAAAAAACCGATTCGCCCCCCTGACTGCTGGGACCCACCAGCTACATCTTTGCACGCAAGGAAGTGCGTCCGGGCAAAAAAACGATTCGCCCCCCTGACTGATGGGACTCACCAGCTACATCTTCGCAGGCAAGGAAGTGCCTGATAGTCGGGACCCACCTAGTCGAAGCGTACGTAGCGTTGTCATTCTGGTCGCGAACGTGTATGTACATGCTGGTCGTTGTAGAGGCGCGCACGTGTCGTAGTAGAGGCGCGCACGTAGCATGTACACGTACATACGACGGCCAGGGTGCAAGAAAGAAAATACGGCCACGTTTGTGTACGTACGGGCGGGGTCTCGAACGCCTACTCGCGCATATGTACGGCCAGGGCTCGTGTACATGGTTGGGTCGGAACGGAGAAACAACGTCGTTGTCGTGTTCATGGGGAGCCAACCGGCTGGGTCGGAAAGGAATGCGTCGTCGTGTTCATCGGGAGGGCTTGGACGGAACAAGCGATGGAAACGAGGCCTGGCGTACCGCAGAACGGAGGAAAAGGCCTTGTGTTTGACCGGCCACATTCGAAATGGGATGTTCTTGATCGGGAGGGGTGTGGTGTACCGCAAAACGGAGGAAACAGACCTCGTATAGTCGAAACGGGGGTCCTGTTAATCGGGAGGGGTCTGGCGTACCGCAAAACGGAGGAAACAGACCTCCTACAATCAAAACGGGGTCCTATTTATCAGGAGGGGTGTGGCGTATCGCAAACGGATGAAACGGACTTGTGTTGGAGCGCTACAGTCGAAACGGGGGTCTAGTTGATTGGGAGGGGTGTGGCGTAACGCAAAACGGGACTCCATGGGATACTGTTCATCTCCACCGTCGGCCTCCTCCAGCCTCCACGGGCTACCGTTGACCTCCTCCAGCCTCCATGGGCTCATGTTCATCCAGCCTCCACCGTGCGCTACTCCACCGGCTACTGTTCAACCACCCCTCCATCATCTACTGTTCATCCAGCCCTCCACACCACGGGGTCCTGTTCATCCAGAGGTAACGCCACGGGGTCCTGCATCCACCCCCACCGCTCACTGTTCATCCACCCCCCCCCCCCCCCCCCCGCAACGCTCACTGTTCATCCAATCGATCGGCTTCACTTAGTAGCAGTAGTGAAGGAATCGCTCGATCGGGTTTAGTTACAGCCATCAATCGATCGCTTGGGTTCAGTAACGTGTAGCTTGCAGTGCAATCACTCGGGTTCAGTTAGAGCCCAACGCCTCGCTCGGGTTCAGTTAGAGACAACGCCTCGCACACACGCGTGTACGTGTATGAGAGAAACGCGCATCGCTCGGCCCCCGACCTCCCACCATAACCAGGAACACCCCACAATTTTCCTCGCCCTCGCTTCTACGACAGTTTTTTCCGTCATGGACGACCCAAAGAATGTCATGCAGCTGCGTCTCTGGCCCGCCCAGGACGAAAAGCCCATTTTCTATCATGAATTTTTGTCATAGAAGTAGGAGCCCACAACATCTATGATGATACTGGGTTTTGTCACAATTATCATCATAGAAGTGTCATATGTATGACAGAAAAAACTTCGTTCGGCCCAAAATGTCATGGATGTGTCTTTTTTTGTAGTGCACTCCGCCAGCGTGACGCTGGTGGCGCTAAGGGAAGAGCGCCCTACCAAGGGCCCACGGCGGGGCGTCTTGTCGTCAAGCGGGGCGCTGCAGCCCCAGGATGTCGCTCCTGAGGCCTCAGCTACCCCACCAGTCAACATCGCTCCTGAGACCCCAGGCGACATCCCATGCATCGGGGCTCCTGGGGATGGAGTTCATGAGGCCGCGGCTGATGCGATAAATGAAAAGACCCCAGAAGGCCAGTATACTCAAGAGAAACAAGACCTCACTGAAGCCTCCTCCCTCATTGAGCACCCGGTCTACTTCGTCAACATGGTGCTACGGGAGGCGTGGGCAAACTACCCCATGCCGCAAAAGCTCTTGCTCCTCATTGCCTCCCGGAAGCTACGCCACTACTTCGAAGGCCACACCATCAAGGTCGTCTCAGCCTACCCACTAGATAGGGTGCTCCGGAGCCCTAACGCTTCAGGAAGGGTCGCAGAGTGGAACATCGAGCTGCAGGCATTCCAGATGGACACTACAAAAAAAAAGGACACATCCGTGACATTTTGGGCCGAATGAATTTTTTTTCTGTCATACATATGACACTTCTATGATGATAATTGTGACAAAACCCGGTACCATCATAGATGTGGTGGGCTCCTACTTCTATGACAAAAAATCATTACAGAAAATGGGCTTTTTGTCCTGGGCGGGCCGGAGACGCAGCTGCATGACATTCTTTGGGCCGTCCACGACGGAAAAAACCATGGTAGAAGTGTGGGGAGTTCCTGGTTACGGTGGGAGGTTGGGGGCCGAGCGATGCGCGTTTCTCTCGTACACGTACACGCGTGTGTGTGAGGCGTTGGCTCTAACTGAACCCGAGCGAGGCGTTGGGCTCTAACTGAACCTGAGCGATTGCACTATAGGCTACACGTTACTGAACCAGAGCGATTGATCAATGGCTGTTAACTGATCTCGATCGAGGGATTGCTTCGCTACTGCTGCTAACTAAAGCCGATCGATTGGATGAACAGTGAGCGTTGCCGGGGGGGGGGGGGGGGGGGGGTTGGATGAACAGTGAGCGGTGGCATTGCCTCTGGATGAATAGGACCCCGTGGTGTGGAGGGTTGGATCAATAGTAGACGGTGGATGGGTGCCCGTGGAGGGATGGTTGAACAGGACCCCGTGGTGTGGAGGGCTAGATGAACAGTAGACGGTGGAGGGGTGCCCGTGGAGGGGTGGTTGAACAGTAGCCGGTGGAGTAGCGCGTGGTGGAGGCTGGATGAACAGGAGCTCGTGGAGGCTGGAGGAGGTCGACGGTAGCACGTGGAGGCTGGAGGAGGTTGGCGATGGAGATGAACAGTATCCCGTGGAGTCCCATTTTGCGGTTTGCTACACCCCCCCGCCCCCGATCAACAGGACCCCCGTTTCGACCGTAGGAGGTCCGTTTCCTCCGTTTTGCGGTACGCCACACCCCTCCCGATCAACAGGACCCTGTTCCGAACGTAGGAGGTCCGTTTCCTCCATTGTGCGGTACGCTAGGCCTCATTTCCATTGCGTGTTTCATCCAAGCCCTCCCGACGAACATGACCATGCATTCCGTTCCGACCCAGCCGGTTGGCTCCCCATGAACACGACGATGATGTTGTTTCTCCGTTCCAACCCAGCCATGTACGTATGCGCGATTAGGCGTTCGAGACCCTGCCCGTATGTACGTACGTGGCCGTATTTTCTTTCTTGCACCCTCGCCAATGTACGTGCGTGTACATGCTACGTGCGCGCCTCTACTATGACACGTGTGCACCTCTACTACGACACGTGCGTGCCTCTACATCGACAAGTATGTACATACACGTTCGCGACCAGAATGACAATGCTATGTACGCTTCGACCAGGTGGGTCCCGACTGTTAGGCACTTCCTTGCCTGTGAAGATGTAGCTGGTGGGTCCCAGCAGTCAGGGGGGCGAATCGTTTTGTTTTTTTGCCTGGACGCACTTCCTTGCGTGCGAAGATGTAGCTGGTGGGTCCCAGCAGTCAGGGGGGCGAATCATTTTGTTTTTTTGCCCGGACGCACTTCCTTGCGTGCGAAGATGTAGCTGGTGGGTCCCAGCAGTCAGGGGGGCGAATCGTTTTTTTTACTCGGACGAACTTCCTTGCGTGTGAAGATGTAGCTGGTGGGTCCCAGCAGTCAGGGGGAAACGTTTTTTTCGCGAAATACGGTGGCCCGTCCTGATGGGTCCCTGCTGTTAGGTGGAGGAATAATTATTTTGCGCGTAATAAGGAGGCACTTCCTGGTGGTCGGCATGGACCCAGCTGTCAGCCTCTCCATGCACAGCACTCTTCCGATGGAATTCGGTCGTTGACCACATTGACCACGCCGCGTCGAGAGCACCACGGCGGTAGACGATGGCGAGGCCTAGGAAGGGGACAACGCGGAGTCGGGGAAGAGGCAATAGTGGATGCCCACGCAATGAGGAGTACGAGGGTTCACTAGTTCGGCGGCGGTGTGAGGCTGCTGTCGCCGCAGAATAACAGGGGGTGTGGGTGAGTAGAGGGATGGCCTGGCCAGCGGTGGGAGTAGTAGGGGGCGGTGAGGCCTCCGCGGCATCACAGCCGGACACGGGAGGCAGGAGCATGCGGCACGACTGGCACTGCTTTGGGCGGCTGGAGCACGAAGACCAGAGGGTGAAGAAGCACTATGGCCGTTGGATGGACATCGTACGGTCATTGGAACTAGAATCGTTTATATTGACTAAGTTGACAAAGCCCTCCGTCCCTGTAAACTTAGAAGGCCCACAAGTTAGCCTCCCACCAAGGTGAGTCCCAGCTAGCTGGGGGAGTATTCATTTTTTTGTGCGTAATAAGGAGGCATTTCTGGTGGGTCCGAGCTGACAGCGGGGGGAACGTTTTTTCAGGAAATACAGAGACCCTTCCGGTAGGTCCCAGCTATCAGGTGGAGGAATCATTATTTTGCGTGTAATAAGGATGCATTTTCCTATGTGGGCCCCTACTTTCAGCCTCTTCTGATGGCTGTTGTTTGTTGACCATGTTGACCTCGCCGCGTCGAGAGCACAAACGCGGTGGACGAGGGAGAGGCCCAGGAAGTGAACCACCCGGAATTGGTGAAGCCACCGCAGCGGATGCCCACGCCGATGGAAGAACGAGCGCTGACTGGTCGGCGGCGGGTGAGGCTGACGTCCCCGGACAATAACAGGATGTGTGGGTGGTTAGAGGGATGGCCTGGCGGCAGCACAACCAGCCACGGGAGGAGGGAGCAGGCAGTCCCGCCGGCGCTGGTTTGGGTGGCTGGAGCAGGAAGATCAGAGATTGAAGAAGCACGACGGCTGTTGGATGGAAATCCAATAGTCACTGTTGTGTGTTCACTAAGTTGATAAAGCCTTGCGTACGCGTCAAAAAAAATTAGGACAGCGTCATCGTCAACCTATTAGGCCCAGAAGTCAGCCACCAAATCTGTGGAAATCAGCATACAGCGTATTAGCCATTATTTTCAATAATTTATAGCCCATTTGCTCATTCTTAAGAATATTTGAAGCCCATATTCTTTTTATTAGCATTACAGGCCATATATTCTGGGCACTGCTAAAAAATTCAATTAAATTTTTCATATTTCGGTGGGGTCCGAACTCTTTTAATCACGAAATTTCAAGTCACGTTAAAAATAATTTTCACAAAATTATATCAAAATAAAATTCAAAAAACAATTCTCCGCAAAAAAATGAATGAAATTTAGAATCTTAACTAGCAAGATGCCCTTTCGTTGCACGGAACATGAAGATGCATTTGTATGAGTAGTTTATCTTGTGGGAGAAAAGATGATATTTTAATGTAATTTCCATTTGGCTTTGGTTTTTATAAGAGTAGAGAGTAGAGAAATCCTGGAAAAAAAATGATATTTTAATGCAATTGTCGGTTGGCTTTGGTTTAAAAATTTACAGCTCATTCTTACAACTTATAGCCCGTTTTCTGTGGAAGCCCATTTCTTACTACTTACATCCCTCCTCGTCTTGAAAGACTTGCAATTTACAGCCCATTTCTTACAACTTATAGCCCGTTTTCTGTGGAAGCCCATTTCTTACTACTTACATCCCTCCTCGTCTTAAAATGATATTTTAATGCAATTGTCGGTTGGCTTTGGTTTAAAAATTTACAGCCCATTTCTTACAACTTATAGCCCGTTTTCTGTGGAAGCCCATTTCTTACTACTTACATCCCTCCTCGTCTTGAAAGACTTGCAGCCGAGCAGAGCTGAGAAAAGCAACTAGGCCTCCATTTTGGTATTCTCCAAAAAAAGAACTAGGCTAGCCAATTTCAGAAAGAAAAAATATATCAACTGGGCTCGTCATGTGCTTAATAAAAGCGTAAGCGTGGGCTAGATGGGCCACAGCCCCCTCACAGCGCGTAGTTGAGCTCCGTCTCTGAAACAGAAAAACAACTGGCCGAGCTACTGGGTCCCTGGTGTTATCCGCTCGTTGTGTAATTTTCTCTTTTATTGACTACATTGACAATGGCGTGGAACCTAGTTGTCAAACAATTAGGAGGAAGTATTTTTTTGGCTTGTAATAACGAGTCACCTGCTTGCGAAATGCAATGACCCTGGTGGGTCCCTACTGTTGTCCTCTCCACGTACAGTCATCTCATGATTCCTCTTGTTTGTTGACCATGTTGACAATGCCAGACGGCGGCAGGCACAGCGAGCTAACCAAGGCGGAGAACGACGGCAAGGCCTCGGACGGGAACGAACAACAGCCATGGAAGATGCGGCAGTGTAGTGGCATGTGGAGGGGAGTACGAGGGCAACAACATACAAGTCAAGCATACAAATGGTACAAAAAGCCCAAGGATTAATTGTTCATCAAATTTTTAGACAAAACCCAGATTGAACATGATAGTAACATCTAACCCAACCACTCTTTTTTGCAGTCACATACAATATGGATCGGGCTGATCCATAAAATCAACATCCTATGCAAAAAAATTTATTTCAAGATGTCTACACCTTATTGTAAATAGAAGCCGAGCACGTTTAGAAGCCCATTTGTCCACCTAAAACTTCTTTTTTTGCTGTTCAACATGTTCGTCCGTGAGAAATCTCTTGCTGTAAAAATTAAGCCTCATGGACAATAGTAACCTCGCATTCAACAGGAAGAATGTGACAAAGCTTCTGTTTGCCTGGTTGGATGCATATCCTCCCATCGTTATTGTCCTCAAACGAATGTCATGAGAACTGGGAAAATCCTTGTGCTTATTATGCCAACGATTGGTTATATGTTTTTCTCCATGTGGTTCTGCCTAAGTAGACATGAAGATTGAAAACAGTTAAGGTCTGAAAAAAGAGTATGTCGAAAGAACGACAGCCGAACAGTTAATTCTAGTACAATATATACGGGCTTTCAATGTGCATGAAATCATCACCTCTATGTATAAATTCTCCAGATATTGAAAGCATTGCAGCAAGCCAATAATAATGTCCAGATCAAAACTATACATTATGATATATATGATCTTGACAGAATCCAGCAGCATTGATAGGCTATCAATGGACGAACTCTTCATTGAGCATATAACATAATATTAGTACCCAAAGTGTACTCCAAGATGATATAAAACTTATGCGCACAAATGAAAAATGCAGCATATGATTACAAATGTGTAGATGATAATATATGGTACCTGAAAAAGTGAGGAGCCAAACACCAACTCCATGTGATTATTAAACGTGTCACGAATTACACCCAAGGTCTCTAGTTTGGGCGCAGAGACGACATTTATTTCTGAAGGTTTATAACAATTATGAAGGAGCAACCTTTCAAGTGAAGGGCATCTTCGATGATGAGCTATTGTCCTTTAAAACAAATTCCAATGCTTTTAAGGTGAGGCGGATTTATTTGGAGACAACTGATACCGATTTCTATTCCCAAAACAATCAGCAAGCACTCCAGGGAAGGGCAACTGGAGTGGATGATGCTGTGCAGTGAGGCCTCCGACAGATAAACCACCACAAGCGAAAGTTTTTTTTAGCAGTGGGAGTCTAAGCATTTGTACCAGATCCTCTGGTAGATGGCACCGGGCGAAGGTGGAGGTGTGGAGAGAGGAGGAAAACCGCGAGATGGACAACGGTGGTGTGGGCATGAATTCTTGATATGTTCGTGGTATGAAACTTTTGTGGTAATGGTAGAACTCAAACTACTGGAGTTTTCTGAATTCAGGGGATGTCAGCCAAGTGTCCACCTTGCCGGGTATGGACAGCAGGTAGCTTGTCGGGACGTAGAGGCATTGAACGGGGCCCTGCTGGTGAGAAGAGATGATGGCTCTGATGAGATCAAATTCAGGAAGGATAGATATCTGACGACAGTCGAGATTGAGGGGCGCGGTGCGCCATAGAGGGCACCACCGAGTTGAGAGGACTTGTGTGCGGCAGCAATCCTTGGTGGGGAGAAGCGAGATGATCTCCTCAAGGATGACGCCTGGGAGATCACCGATGCAGTCCACCAGAGATTCTACCGGTTCCTCAGATCCGGGGGGGGGGGGGGGGGGGCTCGCCGCTTCTCCCCGCGCTAACGGGTGCGGGATCTACAACCGGCGTCGCCGCTGGCGGGAGCCTCATCTTCTTGGCGCTGGCGGGAGCCTCATTTTCCTTGTGGGCGTCGCGCCGAGCTCACGGGTTTGAGCAGAGTAGACAGAGACGAGCCTAGTGGCAGTGCGAGTGGGGAAGAAGGAGGGCTGGGGATTTCTGTAGGAGTGGAAGAAGAGGAGCAGGCGTTTTCTGTACGAGTGAGGAAGAAGGTGAGCGGTGTTTTCTGGACGAGTGAGGAAGATTGGGGAGCGGGGAGAATTGGGTGGGGAGGCGGAAGCAGGAGAGCGAGCTGTTTGTGTTTATAAGGCCCACTGCACTAACTACTCACTTTTTCCCAAGAACCGCTCTCTTCTTTTGTGTTGCCGCATTGGAGCTAGCGCATGGGCTTGGCTGACTGCCATGCATGCAGGATGCATGTGCCCGCCGGCCACTGCATGCGCCTGGTTTGTTACTAGAACTATTTAATAGGGTGTTATGGTAAGGAGATTTATTTTCTCTGTGTGCATCCACCAAATTAGAGGATGCGTTACTGGATGCAGACACTGACATTAAACTAACATTCAGAAGAACAAAAGTTCAGCATGTCTATGCATCTCAATGATTCACCATACTATAACCAATATACAAAGCTATGAGAAGGTGTGGAAATAAAGAAAATCAATCGATACTTCTCTGAGCAAAGGGCCTCCCTGCGCACACATTAATTTCCTGGGCATGCTTGTTTCTTCTCAATGTTGCGAGCACTTTGAGCATGTTGGCAACTCCAGAGCTAGCTAGTTGCCTCATCTTGCAATTGATGCTGACACATTTGCAGCAAACACATGAGGCAATAGAGATGACTCAACATGGGTCCATATTGTGCAGTTCCCCTGATATCATATTCATTGTCATGAATCTGAAAAGATAGGAAAACAGTAGCTATACTTAAACGGTGTTGCCAAACAGTAGCACATATCAATAGCTCGGCATGACAAAACACGATCATCTGGACAAAGGGTATACTGACCTTCCTGAGGACGATTACATATAATTTCATAAGTCCTTGGTTGATTTCCACCTTCGGCTGCACTGCTTGTTTGCTCCTCCACACATGACAGGATTGTTCCGCACTGCATTCAGCAAGTCAATGTACGAATAAGCTGATTTCATCTTGCGGTGGTCATTGTACCTAGTTACGAATGTAGGAATACCTGGAGGTTAGCTGACAGCAGGTAGATGCAGCCATATAAATTTTGTGCGATGCTACCGAAATTGAGGTTTGTATCCCTTCCCGTTATGAGATTTCTTCTGGAAGTTGGTATAATGTGACGGCTTCTTTGCATCAAACTTGCCTTTCCCCTGAGATTTGTTCTTGCTGTTTTGGGGCTGGTTGGGCTGGATGTTCTCCTCGTGTACCATGTGGGCACTAGAAGCTCCCTCAGCGACCTGAGGACGTGTGTCTTTTGCACTCGCCTTCTCCTCAAAATCAAGAGTGCTAATGAGATCCAAAATAGAAAACTCATGTCTCTTGTTTTTCAGAGAAGTAGCAAAATCATTCCACGAAGGTGGAAGCTTGGCAATGATGGTCCCAGCAACAAATTTGTCCGACAACACACACTTAAAGTACTCAAGTTCCTTAGAGAGTGACTGTATCTCATGAGTCTGCTGAACAACAGAGCGCTCATCAGTCATCTTGTAGTCATATATTTGCTCCATGACGTACAACTCGTTGCCAGCGCCCGAGGGCCCAAATGTGGCCTCGAGCGCAGCCCACATGTCTTTGCCGCTATCAAACGACATATATGAATCCACAATGGAATCGTCAAGAACACTCAGCAGGGTGGCTTTGAAGAGGGTATCCATGTTCTGAAAAGCTTCCTGCTGTGTAGGATTAAGATCGCCCTCAGGCTTACCCTTAGTATCGTCATAGCAGTACATGATCTGAAACCAATATACTGGCCTTGTGCGCCACCTTTTATATTGCACCCCCTTAAAAGTAGGCGGCTTCAAAAGCGCAGCAAAACCACTCGTAGTAAATTGCCTGTAATCAGGTTTTTGGATTCGATTGTTGAATATATGAGCAATTTAGTATGAGATTTAATCCGAATCAGCAGTAAATAGATCATGACGACAATTGCAAACATCAACGTAATGATGCAGACTAAACCAGGAGGACAGAATCACATACTGTACAGCGGGAGCAGAACCGATGTGGTTGATGTTATCACTCATGTCGTTGATGAAGAGTTTACCGAGGTCGGGGAAGAAGGCTGTCGTTGAGGAAGTCGTCGCAGCAGTCATAGGAGTGTGCTCCCCAAAAACCTGATCGCCCCTCTCCCGTACAGGATCATGAAAGGCGGAGTTCGGAGGACTACTATCCCTTCTCGCGGTGCACGCCGGAAGGAGGGCTGGAGAAGAATTGCATGGTGGCGCTAAGATCTGGAATGGTGCGAAACCATATGATACAGCGGCGGCTAGGGTAGAGCATGTCAGGTCGGTCGTGCGAGTATAATAGAAGGCCTTTGGCCTCCAAAACCCACGTCCATGTCAATAATAGCTCAAAAAAAAGTCAATAATAGGCCCACTGTCGGTGTCAAAGCCGGCGGATCTCGGGTAGGGGGTCCCGAACTGTGCGTCTAGGCGGATGGTAACAGGAGACGAGGGACACGATGTTTTTACCAGGTTCGGGCCCTCTCGATGGAGGTAAAACCCTACGTCCTGCTTGATTAATATTGATGATATGGGTAGTACAAGAGTAGATCTACCACGAGATCAAGGAGGCTAAACCCTAGAAGCTAGCCTATGGTATGATTGTTGTAATGTATGTTGTCCTACGGACTAAAGCCCTCCGGTTTATATAGATACCGGAGAGGGCTAGGGTTACATAGAGTCGGTTACAATGGTAGGAGATCTACGTATCCGTATCGCCAAGCTTGCCTTCCATGCCAAGGAAAGTACCTTCCGGACACGAGCCGGAGTCTTAAATCTTGTATCTTCGTAGTCTTGGAGTCCGGCGGACATTGATAGTCCGGCTGTCCGGACACCCCATAGTCCAGGACTCCCTCAGTAGCCCCTGAACCAGTCTTCAATGACGATAAGTCCGGCGTGCATAATGTTCGGCATTGCAAGGCGGGTTCCTCCCTTGAATAATCCAGAGAAGATCATGAACACCAGGATAGTGTCCGGCTCTGCAAAATAAATTCCACATTCCACCGTAGAGAGAATAAAATGTACACTTAGTTCAATCTGCTGACGTATTATGCGGCGTGACATCACACCGCCACCAGGTCTTTGTTTGAATTACTATACCACCTCAGCATGTTTAGCGAAGCGGTTTCCTTGGCACGTCTTGTCGAAGCAGAGATCTTGTTCCCCTTATTCTGGGATTCTCATCAATACGTGCGTGGGTAACCCAACCGCGCCATCGATGGTGGCGCTTGGGAGATAAGCGAGTTTTACCAGGCTGGTGGGGGACGCATAGTTTTGTCCGCCTATATATAAGGGATAAGGATTCATCCCTACCCCCAAGCCTCATGAGAGGGTCGTCTTCCTCTCCCACTTCCTCCGCGGACTGGGCTTTCCGCTCCATCCATTTGTCCGGGGGCTCATGTTTTACTATGGCCTGGATTTCCACGATCTGGCGCCGAACTTTATCCTCAACATCTCGGCGTTTATCGTCGCGTGCGAGGCCTTCCTCTGCATCCGGCCCCACTTCGGCCTGTGGCTCAAGACCTTCAACGTCAAGCCGAAGGTTGTGAAGGGTACGCAAGCGGAATGCGGAGGCGCCATGTTGGGCAAATTGCCCAACGTCCCTTCGCTAGAAGGGACCTTCGTGGACTCCATCAAGGGGTGGCAATCGGGGTGGTTCTACATCACCGAGCCGCGCAAATCCACATGGGCGGCGGCCCCCGAGTTTAGATCTAGCATCCCCACGCAGCTCACCTCCTGGAAAGAGAAGGGCTTGCAGTGGGGGAATCCGGTGGAGGTGATGGGACTCCGAGCATGTATCAAGAAGATGGTGAGCGAAAGGCTCAGGCTCGTCGACGTGGTCCTAGTAATGCTCATCCGGCGGATCCTCCCATGCCAAGAACGGGCATTTAATTTGTGGGAGTTCAATCCGGAACAGCACCAGGCGCTAAGCGGGCTCTTCAATACAACATATGAAGGAGCCTGGAGGGTGCTGTTCAAGGGCGCCGAAGCCCCCGTGTCCGCGACCGAAGACCGCGGATTCAGCTCGCAGCATCCAACTGACGAGGTAAGTGATTCAACCCCATTACGGGACACTTGTGATAATTAGATTGACTCTAGTGAGGTTTCATTCTGCCTCTTCCTTTGACAGGAATGGATGGAGAAGGCCAAGCTGCTCATCAGCCCGGCTCCCATGCCAGAAGACCCAGCGAACGCCCGCTTAACAGGGCTGCTGGTTCTGGCACCGCACGTGGTGCCGGAGAAGAAGGCCAAGAAGGTGGCCGCGGGGACTCGAAAGAGTTCCCGCAATCAGGCGTCTGACGACGACGAGGACTCCTCCCCCGAAGACGAGGAGGAGGAGTACTCTCTCCCAGAGGAGGGAGAGCAGAAAAGGAAGGCTTCCCCCATCGGGGGGGGGGGGGGGGCGAAGGGTCCAAGAGGGGGAGAACTATCCCCCCGGACAGTTCCGCCAACATCAGCGTTGGTGAGGATGAGCGGCCTCCAAGGGCCAGACGTCCGGCAAGATCGTAAGTATCCGGATCCTTGATGTGTAATTTCTTTTATGTCGCGTGGTATCCTTCTAACGCCGCATTCTACCTACAGTCCGGCCAATGATGATCTCCCCGACTCATCGAGCGGGTCATTGGCCTCGTCGGATGTGAATTCCATCCTGACTGCCTCCACCCCACGCGCCAATGAGGACGTCGGGGTGGGATCCCAGAGAGGGACCCATCAGGAGGAGGCTCCGGAGGCGCCATCAAGCAGCCTCCCGGACTTCGTGCCGGACTCTACATTGGAACCCGTAGTGGTTCCAGAGTCCGGCAAGCGGCCCCTTCGAAAGAAGGGCAGGACCGTGACGCCGGCGGCCTCCGTCCAACCGGAGGCGCCGGATAACCTGCTGGAGGCGCTTAAAGGTGCTTCCATCGAGGAAGAACACTGCACTATCATGAGTGCGGTGATTAAGAAGGTTCAGCTCGCTAAGAGCGGGCTGACCGAAGCCTGCAGTAGCCTTTTAACAGGCTTTGAGGTAAGAAGTAAAAATTATGTAATATAATACCGCATAGACAGTAGCCCCTGATGCTTAGTTCGGTGCTCGGAAAGAAAAGTCGGACTAAGGATCTATAACAAGATATACGCAGGGTTGCCTAAAATATGTCAATATGGGTTTGCAGGCTGCACTGCTGACCTCTGCCGCACTAATGGCGGAGGTTGACGTGCTGAAAAAGGATCTCGAGCGGTTCGAGCAAGAGCTCGGCCATGCAAAGAAGCAGCTCGAGGAAAAAGAAGGTAAGTAACACCTCTTTGAATAAGTACCTTACAGAAAAGGATTTTGGTTGCCAATAAAATTAACAAGGATAATATGTGTATTGCAGGGGCCACTAACGAGGTGGCAGCCTTGCGGAATGCTGTGTCCGCGGCCTAACGCAATGCGGCCGCGGAACGGGCTGAGCGAGAAAAGCAAGAGGCGCGTGTGGCGGAAGTTCGGCAAGAGCTCCCGGTTCTCATGGAAAAACATGAGAGTTTGGAGCGTGACTCCAAGACTCGAGAGTCCGAGCTTGCCTCGGCTCTCGAAAGTGCCAAGTCCGCCAAGGCCGAGGCCCGTAAGGCCCTTCAGGAGGTTGAGGACATAAAGAAGATAGCGGCGGGTAAGGCGTTTTTCATGCAAAGCAGGTATGTAAATGTGAACTACCTGATACTTACCCGAATTCGGAGCTCTCCAGGGGCGTTTGCAGATCTGCCGCATAGTGCGTCTGATGCCGCCGCATTCTATTGTGGCGAGGAGGGGAGCTCGACGGAGAAGGTCTTCTGGTCTCAGTATACTGAGGCCGGCCATCCGGTGCCCCCAAGCGACCAGTTGAAGCAGCTGGTAGAACTCCACAAGGTAGCTGAGGAGGCCATGAAGGGCCTCATAGTACGGCTGTTGCCTGAACAGGCCATGCCTGGTAGCTACTTTGGCCTCGTGCGGCGGCTGGTGGATGCATGCCCTAGGCTGGATGTAGTCAAGCGCTCCGCCTGTATCGAAGGTGCTCGTCGGGCCCTTGCCCGCATAAAGGTGCAATGGGGCAAATTGGATGCGGAGAAGCTTCTCACGGACCCACCGCCACCGGGCAAGGAGTATCGCACGCCGGAGAAGTATTATAAAATTGTCCTGAAGGGAGCCTGCAATATTGCAGATGAGTGCTCCCGAAATGTAATCTTTGAGTGAACTCGCTGTGTATTTATCCTGTGCGCTGAAAACTTCGTTCATATGCGCCATGAGCAACGCTTGTTTAATTTAAAATATTACCTTCTGTGCGGCCGTTTATAAAATCTGAGAGATGGCAAGTCGTTAGCTCCAGCCCCCAAGCCACAAGTGTTGGGGTGTTCTGTGATAAACTTGAGCACTCTTGTTCCCATTTTTGGGTCCATCTAGGGAGGTGCTCAACACGACGAACAAGGCAACCGGACTTATAATGCTTGAACACTCTCACTTAGCCATAGAATTCTATAATTTTAAATTTCGGTGAAGCCCCTGGTATTCGGAAGACCGAATCCGGGGCGCTATCCACGCCTTCATCGGACATAATCCGGAACTTCGCTCGAAGCGGCGTGAGTCTTTAAGGACCCGAAAAAACCTCTCGAACAACGACCAGTCTCTCGCCTTATCATGCCAGTCAGTTTTAGCTTTCTCCACTGAGGCGTTAACCCGGCTCAACCGGGGCGCAATCGCAGTGGTTCTCCCAGTGCCACCTTAGCCGACAGAACGGAATGTAAGGCACCAAAACGTGGGAGCCGGGCAAACCCAACTATTGACCCAAGACATGATTCGGAGTCGATTCATATAATGCTATAAGTTCGGGGTGCCGCACTTGTGAAAGTGTTCGGACTTTATCACACCATAGAGTGGGGAACTTAAGCCCCCGGTGTATTATGCCGTACCAAAATATACGGGTGCCAGATGTCATATAATGAGCATATATATATAAAATGTAATGCAATTGCGATCATAAAGGTGCTGAATTATTAATGAAAGAAAAGGTCTGCAAGTAGAGCGGACTGATACAAATAGTGCAGTAAGCAAGAGATTTGGACTAAATAAACATGTCCCCCGCCAGGGATGAGCTGCGGATTTGGTGTATATAATCGAATTTAATGCTCGTAATTGAGACCACCTGAGTGTTCGACGCGGCCTTCTTTAGTCCCTGACTATTGCATCATGAGTTCGGCAGGTTCACCGCCGGACAGGGCTTCTGGTTAACAGAGTCCTGTGTACAAAAGAGAAGAAAAATAATAATAAAAAAAGAGAGGCACATTTGCGAGCCCCTGGTGTGGTCGAACCGCACTCTGGGTCCGTTGTGATCGTGCCCCCTCCCCTGTGCCCATGGTATCTCCAAAGTGTAATGATGTACGCGGAGTGTTATTCTTGCGATCATACGCGGGCGAGGGTTGGGGCCGCATTGCTACGCGTGCTCTGATCGCGCCAGGTGGTCTTGGTTGATATTGCTCCGGGCACGCTTTGCTGTATCCGGCCGTTTAACGGCCGGACTCGAGAATTGCCTTAGAAGGCTGCTCTGTACTTCTGCAGCGAGAGCCGCTGTATGTTCCTCCGTTCGGAGGGAGCGTTCCGTATTTCCATTGACCATGATGACTCCACGAGGGCCTGGCATCTTGAGCTTTAGGTATGCATAGTGCGGCACCGCGTTGAATTTGGCAAACGCAGTTCGCCCGAGCAGAGCGTGATAGCCGCTGCAAAACGGGACTATGTCGAAGATTAACTCTTCGCTCCGGAAATTATCCGGGGATCCGAAGACCACTTCCAGTGTGACTGAGCCTGTGCAGTTGGCTTCCACTCCTGGTATGACACCTTTAAAGGTTGTCTTTGTAGGTTTAATCCTTGATGGGTCTATGCCCATTTTGCGCACTGTATCCTAATAAAGCAGGTTCAGGCTACTGCCGCCGTCCATCAGGACTCTGGTGAGGCGAAACCCATCGATGATTGGGTCTAAGACCAATGCGGCGAATCCACCATGGCGTATGCTGGTCGGATGGTCTCTTTGATCGAAAGTGATTGGACAAGAGGACCATGGGTTGAACTTTGGGGCGACTGGCTCCATCGCATAGACGTCCCTTAGTGCGCGTTTCCTCTCCCTCTTGGGTATGTGGGTCGCGTATATCATATTCACCGTCCGTACTTGTGGGGGAAAACCCTTCTGTCCTTTGTTGTTCGGCGGCCGGGTATCTTCCTTGTCGTCGCTATTTAGCCCCTTGTCATTGTTTTCGGCAATTAACTTGCCGGCCTGCTTGAACACCCAGCAATCTCTATTGGTGTGGTTAGCTGGCTTTTCAGGGGTGCCATGTATCTGGCATGAGCGGTCGAGTATTCGGTCCAGGTTGGACGGACCCGGAATGGTTCTTTTAAATGGCTTCTTCCGTTGACCGGGTTTAGAGCCTCGGAATCCGGCATTGACCGCCGTATCCTCCTTATCGTCGCCGTTAATTCGGCGCTTGTTTTTGTTTCGACGTGACCTGCCGTTGTTGTCCTTAGTATCCGGAATGCCAGAATTTTTACGGAGATTGTTGCTGCGAGCTAGCCAGCTGTCCTCTCCCGCACAAAAGCGGGTCATTAACGATGTGAGGGCTGCCATGGATTTCGGCTTTTCCTGCCCCAGGTGCCGGGCTAGCCATTCGTCCCGGATGTTATGTTTGAAGGCTGCAAGGGCCTCTACGTCCGGACAATCGACGATTTGATTTTTGTTCGTCAAGAACCGTGTCCAGAATTGTCTGGCCGATTCGTTTGGCTGCTGAATGATGTCGCTTAGGTCATCGGCGTCTGGTGGTCGCACATATGTGCCTTGGAAGTTATCAAGGAATGCGGCCTCGAGGTCTTCCCAACACCCAATTGACTCTGCGGGCAAGCTGTTAAGCCAATGCCGAGCTGGTCCTCTAAGCTTGAGTGGGAGGTACTTTATGGTGTGGAGATCATCGCCGCGGGCCATATGGATGTGGAGAAGATAGTCTTCGATCCACACCGCGGGGTCTGTTGTGCCATCGTAAGATTCAATGTTTACGGGTTTAAACCCTTCGGGGATCTGATGATCCATTACTTTGTCGGTGAAGCATAACGGGTGTGCGGCGCCCCTGTATTGAGCAATATCACGACGCAGCTCGAGAGAGCGCTGTCTGCTGTGTTCGGCCCGGCCGGGGTTATTGTATCCGGCACGACGGTATTCGTTGTGGGTCGTAGGGCACCCACGTGATCCATAGATGGATCTGGATTACCTTGCTTTGTCCTCCAATATGTCTCGCAAGTCCGGCGCGTTCCCTCTTGGCTTCTTACTTTTGGAGCGATGCCGGGGTATGGTCTTGGCTGGGGGCCTTGATGTCTCTCTGTCATGACCACGGGGTGGTCGGTCAGCCATATCATGCGCTGGTGATGGACGTACGTATGCTTCCTCCTCTAATCGGGGGAGCAGCTTGCGTTTTGGGTAACTTTTGGAGGGACGTTCGAGTTTATACTCTTCGGCCGCGAGGACCTCGGTCCATCAATCGGCCAGCAGGTCCTGATCAGCTTGAAGCTGCTGCTGCTTTTTCTTTAGGCTGTTTGCCGTGGCGATAAGCCTGCGCTTGAAGCGCTCTTGTTCGACGGGATCCTTGGGTACGACGAATTCGTCATCGTTGAGGCTTGCTTCGTCTTCTGAGGGAGGCATATAATTATGATCCTCAACCTCTTCGTCTGCCGCCCCCTCATGAGGGCTTGCTTCTGCATCCTCCTGCGCTGAGTCTTGCTGGAGGGGATTGTCTTCGGCACTCTCTGGAGTGTTATTATCTCTTGTGCTGGAATCTGCATTCTTGCTGTGGCGAGATTTACAGCGGCGCCGCTGACGCCGGCGCTTGGGCTGTTTCTTTAAGGGATCTGCCTCCGCTGTTTCTTCGCCGTCCCCATCTTTTGGGGTATCCACCATATGTACGTCATATGACGAGGTGGCCTTCCAGTGCCCTATGGGCGCTGGTTCCTGTTCGTCTCCGGCATCGTCGTCCATAGCGTCGATGTCTTCGGAGTCGTAGTCTAGCATGTCGGTTAGATCGTCAACAGTGGCTACAAAGTGGGTGGTGGGTGGGCTCTGTATTTCTTTGTAGTCCGCATCCCAACAATCCTGGCCATAATCCGGCTAGGACTCTCCTGATAACGAGAGATGCTTTAGTGAATTCAAGATATCGCCGAAAGGCGAGCATTGGAAGATGTCCGCGGCGGTGAATTCCATAACCGGCGCCCAATCCGGATCGATTGGTAGGGGCGCGGGAGGTTCGGAGTCCGGCGAGGAGTCCGGCGCCTCGGAATCACGAGTTTCGCAGGGGACAAGATTAGTGTTCGGCTCCATCGCCGTGGATGTTGAAGCCCCCAGGGCGGCGTCTATCCACCGGCCCTCGATCTGGGCGATCGGCTCCGGGCTAATGGCCGAAGCGGATCCGTGTGCAGCCACCAAGGCACTGTTCGGTGGCAGAGCTAAATCATGCCCGTCGTCACAGTGCGGCGCGCTCGGCTGTGGCTCGGTTCCGTCGAGGATCCAGTCCCCGCGGACATCGGCCGTGAAGTTTAAGCTTCCAAATCTGACCTGACGGCCAGGGGCGTAGCTTTCGATCTGCTCCAGATGGCCAAGTGAATTGGCCCGCAGTGCGAAGCCGCCAAATACGAAGATCTGTCCGGGGAGAAAAAGTCTCACCCTGGACAGTGTTGCAGGTTGAAGATGCCATCAAGCCTATCGGTGACGACACAGAGGAACTCTCAATGAAAGCAGCAATGTTGTTGTCAAAACCGGCGGATCTCGGGTAGGGGGTCCCGAACTGTGCGTCTAGGCGGATGGTAACAGGAGACGAGGGACACGATGTTTTTACCCAGGTTCGGGCCCTCTCGATGGAGGTAAAACCCTACGTCCTGCTTGATTAATATTGATGATATGGGTAGTACAAGAGTAGATCTACCACGAGATCAAGGAGGCTAAACCCTAGAAGCTAGCCTATGGTATGATTGTTGTAATGTATGTTGTCCTACGGACTAAAGCCCTCCGGTTTATATAGATACCGGAGAGGGCTAGGGTTACACAGAGTCGGTTACAATGGCAGGAGATCTACGTATCCGTATCGCCAAGCTTGCCTTCCACGCCAAAGAAAGTACCTTCCGGACACGAGCCGGAGTCTTCAATCTTCTATCTTCGTAGTCTTGGAGTCCGGCGGACATTGATAGTCTGGCTATCCGGACACCCCCTAGTCCAGGACTCCCTCACCCACCAAGATTTGTCTCAAAAAAACGGAGTAATTAAGGCGTCCATTAGTCCCTTTAGTATAAATACAATATCATTAATAATGGCCCCACCTTTTGTCTCACAAAGTATGTTGGAGTACAACCGGCTACACGTTTACAATCCGCTTCTCTTCTCTCTCCTTCAACTAAGCACAAATACTATATTTCAATCCTTATAGCCTGCTTATGTCATCTAATTGTAGTACTTGCTCTAAAGTTACTATCCACTGTGTAGTATGAAATGTCGGGCGTGCAGCGGGCGGTGACATCGGTCGGCGCGTCGCTTCAATGGCGGAAGCAGTGAGAGGCCGTGTCGCCCTGACTTGCCATCAATGTGGAGTGGCGGGCTCAGCTGGCGCCGGGCGGGAAGTGCGCGCGGGAGGGGGAGGGGTTTTGTTGGGCCAAGAATGTAGAAGCCAACTTGGGATCGGTACGGACGGGGAAATATCATGGAGAGAATTCCTTATTTGGCCCTTTCTTAAATTTTGCTTCCTTTTTTGGCCCTAAAAAATATCATTTCCCCTTTTTGACACACAATTTTTATTTTGTTCCCTTCATGACACTTCCATCAATTTTGGCACATAACAGTGTTAAGTCTAACATGAAAAGACCATTCTACCCCTGGTATATTATACGACTAAAATATGTTTTGCCTTTTGACTACATGACTAGTGAAACCAAATCTACTATTTCACTCTCACGTAACAGATTTGAGCTCACCAGATTCCCGCAAAAAAAAAAAGATTTGAGCTCACCGGACATCTCATGCGCACTCGTTTTACCAGTTGATGTATAGTAATTCTGTTGCATTCGGTTTACCACTTGCGAAGCCAGCCGAAATGAGACAGGTTAAGAGTGACCGTGTAGTTTAAATAAAAAGGGAAGCTGCAACAAGCACTGATCAGTGTTCGTACGACCCTGCAGTTGGTGTGTTGGTGCGTATCTGTCCGGCACCGACGAACAATTAGATATTGTTGGCGTTCTGCGCAACAAGCGCGGGTGTGGTGTTGCCGGAGCCCGGAGGTGAGTGCCTGGTTGGCGACGACGCCCTTGGTCAAGAGGGCCCAGAAGTAGCCAGCTACTAAGCCTGCCACGTAGGCATAAAATATGATGTGTCACCAATAAACTAAGCACCAATGCATTGAAGACTTGAGTTACTAAGCCATGTAATGCACTTAGCACCTCATTTAAAGAGCATTAGTAGTATAAGCCAGTGCCATGTCATCTATAGCCCAACTTATCGTCAACATGTACAATAGTAGATCAAAAGAGTGTACTAATACTTTTTTATTCTGTGGCACACCTTTCATTCTCACAAAGTGCCTAGGAGCACGTGCTAGAGCTGGCTCTTCACGAAGAGCCCACTTACCTTCTCTCTCCTCTTCTCTTTCCTCCAACTAAGCAGAAATATACTAGTTTATTCCTTATAGCCCGCTGACTCAGCTGTATTTTACTTGCTCTAAGCACATCTAAGCACTTACTAGCACCCCCTTGATCGTGGACCTTGATGGTGTACGTCACCTTGTGTCTCATAATTTTCCTCGTCATCATCTGAGTTCTAGAAGATCTCACCCACATCATCATTAGCATGCAGCCGCCTTGATAGACAACGTGCGCAGAAGGAGTAGAGGCGACTGGGGACGCACCACCACCACGTTGTGGGCACTCCGTATGTGCTCGTGTGTGTGCAGCGTGCGTGTTTTTCCATCGGTGCTAGCTCTAAGGCCGAGGCTGCGGTCGTCTTCGTCTCCGACTAGTAGTTGAGCAACGACGGCAAAGAGGTGCTGCAAGAGATGCGTATGTGCCGTTGCGTGCGAGCTTCGCCATAGCACGACGAACCGGACATCACCGCGGATGGCGCACGCCTCCATGCAGCCTAGTGTGTGCGCATGCATGTGTTATTCACGTGCATTCTGTGGCCGAGCATGTGTGCATGCACGTCTTGTGTACGTGCGTTGTGTGCTCCATGTTGTGCGCGTCTATGCACGTCTGTGCATGAGTTGGATCGGATGGAGTTAGTGTGTTGGCTTGTGTACATGTGTGGCTGCATGCGTCCTGTACATGCGTGGCTTGTTGCGTGGTTATCAATAATTGAATATAAACTACTCCCTCCGTTCCTAAATATAAGTCTTTCTAGCCATTTCAAATAGACTACAACATACGGATGTATGTAGACATATTTTAGATTGTAGATTCAATCATTTTCTTTTGTATGTAGTCCCTTATTGAAATATCTAAAAAGACTTATATTTGGGAATGGAGGGAGTACAAAACATCTTCAACTTAGCATCCTGATGTACCGTTTCTAGTGGTTAGCGAAAAGTTCATGTTCTTTTATTTGTTTATAGGTGGGCAGGCGGCAAAAAAACAGGGGAAAACGCGCAAGGTTCCTTGCAGATGCTCCACCGCGAGGTTCCTTGCTCCTCCTCGGTTGTCGGGAATCTATGCTCTTCAACTCTTTTCTTTTACGTGAGCTTTGTTCATCCTTTTCCCAACACGCGAGACATCTAGCATCAAGGTGCACATGTGATGCAAGAAAATGGAGATAATCAGATAAGCAGTGCATAAGTGAGTCGTGCGGGGGGGTGGGGGGGGGGAGCAGGGGGAAACCCTTTTTCATAAGTGAGTCCTGCACTTCGATGACACCTACGCAATATTTTTTCTCCTCGATGGCACGTGAATAGTGCACGTACTCAACGACGGAGCACGGGATGGTAGCAATGACATGGTCAGCCCTTTTTTGGAGAGAGTATGTACTACTAGTAAATAACTTTGATGTGTCTTGTCAACTCGCAGAACGATGAGAAGATTGATTACGCCTTCTCCCTCGCCAACGCGTGCGCGGTGGCTCGCAGCATGAGGAGAAACTTTTGCTTACAAGCGGTGGACGTGCAGCAATTCATTTGGTGTCAGACTGCCAGAAGCACTACTATAGAACCATAGACTACCGGAAGAGGCGAAGTGCCAAGCACAAGGTCACCTACTAACCTTAGGCTAGGCATAGTGGGAGTAACATAAGTAGGGGTTCCTCCTTTTTTTTATTCTAGAAACAACCACACGCAAATATCAAGGTGATGGTTACGTAGAACAAATTTCCTGCAGTCCGTGCTCAGCCCTCCTCTATCTCTCTTCTCAGCCAGCCAGCGGACGCGAGGAGCCCATCGTCTATTTGCTCACATGCGGCCCCACATGTCAGCGAAAACGCAAGCGGACCCACTGAACCTACACATCTTTCACCTCAACGTGCTGGTGATGAAAAACAAATCCAAGAAAGATCTTCGGTGGCCGCTTTTGGAGTTACTCAAGAGTAGTAAGATTCTATTTACAGTTTGACCCAAGATGCATATCTTGTTGCTTCAACTACCACTCTATTTTCTTTCATGAAACGACCTGGATGCTGGATGTCCCACGTGTCGGCAAAAGGAGGAAGAACCCGACCAAATCTTTGGTTGTGCTCTCAGATTCTACTAGTTGTGCTAACTTAAAAATTTTAGTGTGTACTCCGTCCGTTCCAAAATACTACTTGACTTCCATTTGTCCAAAAATGGATGTACCTATATACTAAAACATGTCTAGATACATATATATTTTGACAAATAGAAGGCATGTATTGTGCAATGGAGGGAGTAGAATGGATGCAAGTTTTTGTATTGGGAAGAAGAGTACATCCATATATTGATAGAGCGTTGGAGTTGGCCTTACAAGTGGGACCGCAGTTGAGGAAACCCATTATCAGCAAACCCCCATCTCGCCCGCCGCGCAATGGCCGAGTTAGAGAAACGATGAGGTTGAGGAGATTGCTCTAGCATGGACTCCAAGAAATATGGTGTCAGATGGAAGTCGTGCTGGTGGTGTGTGTCGTACTCCTGGACGTGAATGCTTGTTCTGGCCCATGCCACCCTACTACTCCTACTACTTACTATATAGTGCTAGTATCGAGGATTCGAGGTGTTGGTTACGTACAATATGGCTATAGTAAAAACACCCACACGACGCACGAAGCATTTGAATCTAGTACAAATAGTGTACTACTATTGTTGATTGGCCTCATCCGATAACCTGTTGCAATGCACGTACAATTATGTATTCGGAAAATATTTTTTTGCCTCATCGCACCACTCACTCACAAAAGCAACTCAAAAGCCATTCATAAATTTAGTAAGTTTATCACAGGCATATCATTTTATTACATACAACAGGTCATCAACCCACATCGACAACGAGGATACATTATAAATACTAAAGTTTTCACCACACAACAAATAACAAGCAATCAAATGAACTTCAACTCAACCATTCCTCGGCATTGGAAACGCTTGCTTTGGACCACAAGTGATTCCCTGGGATGGGCCATCTATTGTCGATCTCGAGACCAACGCAGGACTGATCATCCAGGCTGAAGCGGCCTACTATATCAGTACCAGGGTAGGGAACCACCCTAATGTCTGAGGTATATACACAGTTGCTTCTCATAAATGGTACTAGTAACATTGTGTCAACAGTAGTTGGATCGCCTTTCACCATCATCGGATAGTTTTGTCCAAGGAAGAGCGAGTTTTCTCCAAGACTATCAATTATGTACCAGAGACAAGGTGTTGGCGCTACCACACTACTATCCATCCCAAATACCATGCAACGGGTGTTGGAATAGGTCCAGAGAGTGCGACCATGGGAGACAACACGTGCTCCCTCAACAGTAACGTCATCAGTGGGCTGTATACACACAAGAAGAGGTGATCCACCAGAATTAGTTGCCAGGCGCCACTGAGTATATATGTTCTGCTCGTCCTCATGCTCGTGATCATCACCATTGCCATCTGCCCCTTGGTTATAAAAATTATAAAGTATAGGTGGTGGAATGTTCACAGGACCTTGGAAACACAAGAAGAATGTTAATTGGTAAAGGGAAACTTGCTAACCCACATGCATGTGGATGAAACAATTATAATTATGGTGGAAGACAAACGTACCGAAACTACGAGGATCCCATGCAAAAACAGTGCCATGACCGGTGGAAGCAAACACAAGACCCTCATATTGAATTGCATCACAGTACTCATCCGTGTACAGAAACTGATTTTTGAGCAATATCCATCGAGTCAAACCACCAAGGACGGCAACAAACGTGTCGAAGATAGCAACAACCTCATAGTTGTTGTAATTCCAAGA
Organism: Triticum timopheevii; assembly: GCA_963921465.1. Classification (NCBI taxonomy): domain Eukaryota; kingdom Viridiplantae; phylum Streptophyta; class Magnoliopsida; order Poales; family Poaceae; genus Triticum; species Triticum timopheevii. Next base: position 378,823,308 of record OY997272.1, on the reverse strand, counting down.
GCGGTTGGGAACTCGATAAATTGCTATCTTCCATAGAAGACAGTCACCATGATTGTATTTGAACGTGCGTACAATACCGGTGTGCTCAACCTTTGGGTATCTTAACATCATACGTATCATTATCAAGTGGCATCAACTTGCACAAGGCGAGGCCTCCGTCGTCCCCACGCCATTAGTCATCAGGGTCACGGCAAAGAAGATAAGGGAGATCAAACCTCTCCTTGACTCTTGGGTTCCTTGTAATGATGTTATTAGTTGAGTCGAGAATGGGCTTGAACGAACCTGCCATGCTAGCCGAGGTGATGACGTCGCACCGATCAATGAGTTCCTCCACCATGTCATCTTTCATATCGGGGCAAGAATAACGGGGTCATTTCTGTCCTGTTCCCTCCATGGAGAAGACGATCGAACAATGGTAGAAGAAAGGGTGAAGGGCTGAAGGAGACTGGAGGAGGGAGAGGAAGAGCGTGCGACAGCAGTTCCAAATCAAGAGGGAAAGGCGAAGACTCGGTGGACGGTTGCCAGTTTGCCACGGTTCATGAAGAGGCGCCCCGGCCTACACGTCCGTTCGGAAATACTCGCTGTCATCTCACTGATATGTTGTAACGGGACCACATGTCAACGAAACATGGTGTGTAATTTCTCGTGCAAAATGTGATCTGGCCGCGTTGGCCCGAGGTGCCGCATTAGTTTTTTTTTTGAAAGTTTGCTGCATTAGTTATCGACCTTTATTTTTTTAAGATGCAATCTGAATGGATAGCTCCTGTGGTCATCACACGTGAGAGGATATAGTGATGGTTGATTTGCTTGAGCAACTTATTACTGTGGGAATATGGGAGTACTAGCGGATTCAAGGAACAGAGAAATGATGGTTGCTTCATCCGAGCAACTTACTGTTGCGAAGGTGGGGCTCTGTGATTTGAATGCTCACTAGTCATTACTACTGTGGCACAAAGACCAGGGTGAATCTTTCCCTGAAGTTGTGTTGTGCACTCAATATTGCTGCATGGCAGGTGGAGCCGGATGAAGGATGTCCAACATGTCCGGCGAAACGAAGTTGAATTGTTCCTGGCATTGCTATCAATCCTTCAGGATTTGTTTATATGTACGCATAATTTTGATGAAATTGTACTATGATGCTATGAAGGTTTCAACTTTGGTTCCGGAAGGAAAAAAGTTTTCAACTTAGGATTCATGTGTCTTGCCTCGAGATTATCTCGTTACAACATTCCATCAAATACAAATGAAACTACCATGGCTAATGCATTTTCAATGGTTCGCAGATCAGCGCCAATATTCACATCACAACTGAAGACAAAGTTGTGAGACGGTGTACAAATAAAGAAAAAAATATAATTGATTGATGTTGTTCATAGGCATGGCACCATTTCCTTGGCACAGTGTTCATTGCTTGGCAGCTAGTTTCACCCAGCTCTGTAGCCAAAAAAGAGGTGTATGAAGGACACCACAATCCGATCATTTTGTGCAGCTTCACTAAAATCGAGCGGACCATCCCTCTTTGCAAAGATATCCAGCCAGTGTGATTACAATAATAGTGGAACTAGATGATGAAACATAACACACATAAATAGAAGCCGATCACCTCTACGATCTCTCTTTAGGACTAACTTCTTGTTGGAGAAGATTAGGCACGGAGTTGGATGACGAGGATAGCAAAACCAATCTCCCTTTCCGTAGTCCCACAGAAATGTAAAAACGTTGCCCGTGACATTTTGGTGGAACTGCACAAAACACTCTTCAGAATAGTGATTTGTGCAGTTCACCAAAAGGTCACAATAGCAACGAGGTGAAAATGGATAGCCCTGTTTGCAAAAGGAGGTCGAAAGGAAACAATTACTGCCCAATAACATGAGTTGAAGACACATACCCCGACAAAAAAGAAGCATATTCCATGTAAAAAGGGAAAGATAGCACATGGTGGTTTATCAAAAATGGTTGAGGACGAGATTGCAAGATGGAAAGTACGCTGGCCGAGATACGATTTAAGCAAACAACTAAAGAAGATCCACATGTCGCAACGTGGGAAGATGGGCAGTGGAGCAAGGCCGGAGGAAGCTGTACCTGAGGGTCGTCGGGATGTTACTAGTAGGGCGTTGGCGGTCGGGATCTTCCCATACTGCGGCAGTGAGCAAGTGGCGAAGGCCCTACCACGCCGGAGCTTGGTCAGAGAGAACGGTGGGTACCGCAGATCGAGACGAGCTACCCCAACGTCGTCGACCAGAGAGATGATGCACATCCTCCCTTTCCGCCGGCGGACTGGATGCGGCCGGATTACTAACCAACGCTGAGAGAGAGAGGCCGTGGCGGCCTTGTGTGAGATGGTGTGACGAGAGACAAACCCATTTTTCCATTTTCCCCACGGCAATCATTTTATATTCTAGGCGTGGTACCCGACCCTCCTTCGAGTAAACAACCGCTACGCGCATCAAATTATCACGTGGGCTGCCTTTTCATACAGAAACGAACTCCACCATGTACCTGCGCGGGTGTGGCCGGGAACGAGACGTGAGTATGTGCGTCCTGTGTGCACTTCTTCTTTAGGTGCAGGTATGTACATGGGTGGGTGTGAGAGAGATGGTTTGTGCGAAATAGAGGCAATGTGTTGATGATATCTCAATCAGAAAAACGTAACATATGCAATGTGTGTGTAATGGAGTCTTGGACGTGAGATATCAATAGAATTGAAAACAGGGATGAAGTGTGTGGCTGCGTGATCGAGAAAGAGTGCCGTCGAATTTGTGTTTGCCCACGTCAAAGATACAGGGCGGCTGGCCTACTGGAATTTGAGAGGGCAGAGGTGTAGTTCTTCTCCGTGGCATGGATACCTACCTACAACGTTCGACTATCCGTGTGTGTTGGGGGGGGGGGGTAGAGACTGGTCGACTAGTATATGTGTGGGGAAGGAGAGAGACCTATCTATGTATTGAGGGAGATTGATCGACATCCATAGATATGTGTAGCCGAGGAATAAGGTTGGAAAAAAGACAAAGGTAGTGCGTCGGAGGGTTGGTGGTGGAGTGGCGTCTCACAAATGGTGGAAGAGGCCTGCTAGACAAATGGAGGGTATGAGTGCAATATCAATAAGAGAGGGCGGGGGATGTCTGTCTGTCTATGCACGTGCGTGTGAGAGACGGGTCGGGAGGTATTCAAGGATGATGAGGGGAGAAGATATGGTTATGGTAACTACATAGGAAGATCAACCGTCGTGTGTCCGAGAAAAGGAGAGACATAACTAGCGAGGTAAGTGTATCGATGCTTGGTGAAAATGAATTATAGTCAACCTGGCTATATGTAGGGAGATCAGTTCATATACACGCCTGCATGTGTTAGAAGCAAATAAGGTCCGGAGAGGCAGACAGGGGGAGGGGGTGTGGCTAGGAGGTGGTGCGAGAGGCCTACCATGTCGAGGGGGGAGGAGTGTGCGAGCATGTGATAAACGAAAAGAGGGGCGGGAGTGTGCACCTGCGTGGAATCGTATTGGACATATGGGGGGGGGGAGTATATATGTGTTTGTTGTAGGCACACTTGGCTAGAGAGGTATATCGACCGGTGTGTGCCAGAAAGGAGTCCAGGGCCTACACACACTACAGGTGGATGACCTAAAGAGAAATAATGTACATGCTCGATGGAGGCCGGGGACGCTAAGGGTGTGTGAGGGGGGCGGGCGTGTGCATGCACGATAGAAAGTTAGCGCTAGCTAGCTACAAATATAAGAGGATCGTGAAGGTGTAAAAGATGAACAAAGATCATAATTCATTATAAAAAAGTGGATACAGATACTTTAAGAAGATATCATAATGTAGAACATTGATTATAATTTGGAATAATGTGTCGCTTTTGCAACTCGGGTCTAAATATTTGTCATAATGTAGGGGGCAGCGCACTATACTTTGTGTGATAAACACGGTGTACATATGGAACATGGTTTAATTATGAATATATAGTTAGTACATCAAATGTACTATTATTTGGAATCAACATCAAGTGTATTCAAAAAATAGAATTCGAGTTCATGTAGTACACAGTTCATATCTATCTCTATAGTAATCATGTGGTGTGTTATTAAGGTAATACACGAATGATGGTTGAAGTTGGCAACAATCATGATTGTAGATTCTTATTGAAATAGAGAAATGAAATCAAATTTAGTTCGAATTGCAGCGGTAGTATAGACATTTGGAATGCACTAAAATGTTGGTATGAGTAGGTTACATGCATTATACAGCAAGCTAAAAAATTTAATCAGACATAACATGGATTCATACTCCCTCCTTCCATCTATATAGGGCGTAATGAGATTTTTAAGACCGCCTTTGACTATTGACAAGGTTAATAGTACATGACATGCACAATGTGAAAATTATATCATTGAAAGAACCTTTCACAGACGAATTTAACGGTGTGCTTTGTGTAAGTTCCATGTCATATATCATTGCTCTAATATTTGGTCAAAGTTAGCATCGAAAAACACATTAGGCCCTATATAGATGGAAGGAGGGAGTAGCTTTGAATAGCATTTGTATAGTAAAACGGGGCAAGACTCTCTCTTTGTGTGGTGAGAATAGTTTTATTTTTTTGTTTTCTTTTTGGTTGAGGGAAGTGCGAATTGATTTGGTACGTACAATTACAATATTACTACATGTTAGGCTTGTCCCTAAAATTCAACCTGCGTCTTGTTATATCCCAAAAATTCAGATATTGTGCTCCCAAAACTGGCGCCTTCACAACCCGCGCCTTGCTATCCCGAAATTACAACGCGCGCGAAAACTCCCTCCAGCTGCCAAATCTCGACACGCGAAATCCCCCTTCTAACCCTGAGCCGAAAGGGCCGCTAGTTCAAATCGGTGAGGGGTACTTTTTTAACACACCCTACATTTTGGACAAGCGCGTCCCTAAGTCATGCTTCATCCCTTCCCATCGCCCCCTTTTCGCCATTCGAAATTCCAGGCTGCCATAACCTCTCCGCCACAGCCGCGAAACCCCACCCTCCTCTGTCTGCCATGTCACCGCTGCCCAGCCGGAGCCTCTTCCCCGACGACGTCTTCCACCGCAACAGCTCGACGTCCCTCGTCCACCTCCCCGGAGGAGGATCCGGCCTTCATCTCGCTGTCCCGCAGCTTCAGCCTCCTCGTCCTCCACCTCCATGGAGCTGCTCCGACTATCACCTCGTCTATCGCGGCTGCTCCATCCCCACAGCGCCGCCTTAACCTGCTCCACCGGAACCGCAGCATCCTCACCGACTCCTTGGACAAAGCCGAGGCCTACTCATCGCCACCAAAGAGGTTGTACACTCATCGCATTGCACCTTCTCCTTAACTCGACCTCCCGGCACCAACGGTGCTCCATGCCGCACCCCCATGGAGCGGCTACCTTGAAGCCGGCGGCGCGGGCGACATCTCCACGGCGGCTCTCCCCTAGTGCGAGGCCCCTTCGGCGACGGCGGCCATACCAGTCGGATCTGCTGCTACTGCTCCGGCTCTCACTCGATCGCTCGCTTGCCCAGCTGCTGCTGCTGCTCTCCCCCTCGCTCGTGCTGCTGCTCTGCTCCGATTAAGCCACACTTCAGTCGACTGAATCGACTTTTGGGTCAGTCGATTTTCAGGGGTTCGGGGGGGGGGGGGGGGGTCGTCGGAGTTAAGGAAGAACCACCCACAGCGGGGACGGGGGCTCGCCAGAGAGGTACCCCACTATCTATCTTAGGGTTCAGGGTGGGGGCGGGGGGCCTAGGGGGCTGGCCGGGGCGGCGGTGGCGAGTTGTTTCGGGGCGTCGAGGCGGCGCTGGGGCCAGCGGTTCGGCCGGTGGTGGCTGGCGGCTCAGGGGGGTGCAGGTTGAAGATGAACTGCAGGCCCTCCCTAAACTACATGTCAAGTGCCTCTCTGCTACCATTGCGTTCAGTTTCGACAGTAGCATTCAGATTCCACAGTAAATTTCAGCTTCGACAGTTAAGTTCAGAGTCAACTGTTTTTACCTCATCTGTTGTAGTCAGGTGGTTTTTGGTGATGTTAATTTTACATCCATTTTACACCATCTATTGGAGATGCTATTAGAATCCCACCTGAGATTGACGATGTCTGTCTTGTGCTGCTTCATCCTTGGCGTCTTACGGCTCATCGGAGCTGCTCCAATGACAGAACGATCCATCACAACAGAGTAGTGCCATGGACACCGTCTACAGATTCCTCGGATCTTCCTCCACACCTCCAACAGCCACCTCTGCCTCAACTGCTTTAGCGACCAACCCAATGATGTTGAGGTCGACATGGCTATTTTGGTTCAATGGAAAAACATAGCAATAGGGAATTTTCCAATGGCACTCTACTATTCAATTATTCATGCATTTTGTTGAAAGGAATGAAGCAAAACATCCACCTAGACCTACCTTTCAAAATCCTATGCATGAAACCAAGACCAAGTGCATTAGTGCCAGAATAACATTCTAACTGCACGCGCTTTAATATGGTTTCACTTTATTTTGTCCATGTTTCTTTGCATTCCTATGCTCTTCCAATTCATGTAAACCAAACACCCAAGTTGACAGAAATCCTGTGTTTACAAATGCTCTGTTTACCATGTGCATTTTCCTATCCTATTCTGGTGTTTTTCCTATCCCTGCGTTTTAAGAATCATGCAAGCCAAATGAGCCCTTACAGAATTACTTTAGTTATAGGTACGTGTCAAAGGGAACTTTGTGTGGTTTGTCCTGCTCCTGCCGCGACATCGTCCACCTCACCTGAGCTGCTCCATCGACAGAAGCATCCTCCAAACCAGACATCACAACTCCTGACCGTCTTTCACCGCCTCAGATCTCCTTCCCTACCGCCGGCACCCACCGCAACGGCATCACCATCGTCGACTCAGCAGATGAACCTAAGGAGTACACGGGTCCACAGGAGAGGTCGCACTCTTTTGTTTCTGCTTATGTTATGCATTGCTTAAACTTAGCTGCTACTTTATCATCCTGTTCAGCTCTTGCACTCCCAAGTCAGGTCCAAATTAATGTTCAAACTTGAGTTCTAAATTAGTTGTGGGGCACATATCGAGGCAGCAATGAATAGTATGTCTGTCTAATATCAGGTTCACCTAGGGTATGCCTATGTTGTTCATCTTGGGTGGGAAGTAAAAAGTAAAGCAATCATCATATGTCTTTTTATTTATTTAAAGCAATCATCAGCCTGCTATCATTATTTTTGGATCCATCCACTGGTTGTTACCATCACTCTAAATTTCTGCATGCTCTCCTTACATAATCTCACCATATTTTTTCATATGCATGTCAGATATTGTACACAGCCATGCTAAACATGTAGAGAAAAAGAGAAGAGTTTTGCGCGGCAATACAATGTCAAGAAGACATTGCTCCATGGTGGGTTCAATGGAAAACCCTCCCCACCCCTCTCCAGATTGTAATCCAGAGGAAGATATCTGTTCTGAGGCGGATTCAGACGCCGCTGAGCACTCCTATTTACCCCCCAAGGTGTTTGCTCTACCTTGCATGATGATGTTAGTCTTATCATGCATATGTTGCCTTGAAGTGCCTACTTTTGACATCATATATGTCATCTGCTTAGTTTAGACATGTTCTGTAATGCCACCTGTTTAGTTTCTATATCATATATGGGAATTATGCAGTCTCATTTCTCTTAGCCAGCCATAATATACGTGAAATGTGCAATGCCATCCTGTTTAACCAGGCATCATATATTTGAATGATATCTTGCCCATCCTTTTCTTCATTACATTTCCATTTCTCGACAATGTTTGTACATTAAACTACTCTTCCTGTGAATCAGCCATTTGGGTGGGAGATGGAAAATCTGGAGTGAAAACAAGGCCTTCAGAGTAGACAGTGCTACCTGTCAAAGCAGATCTCTTGTTGGGTCCTGACAGCTCCTCAGAGATGGATTTAGAGACAGATGACCACTCCTATTCCCCCATTTAGGTGTATGCTCTAACGTGGCACGGTTATACTGCTCATATCATGCATACAGTGTCTTGCATTGCATAGTTTAGACATCATATACACAATATTCAACACCATGTTCTTAGTTCAGACATCATATCGAATGCCCTCTGTTTAGCATATAAATCACATATGTGAATTAAATGATGTGATCCTGATTACTTAGATAACATGTAGGTGAATTATGTCATGCGATCATGTTTAGTTATTCATCATATCTTTGAATTATGTTATGCTATGCTATCCAGTTTAGATAGACATAATATATGTGAAATTATGTCATCCTATCCATTTTAGTTAAACAATATACATGTCAACTATTTCATTCCCTCTTTTTTCCACACTATCTATTGCATCTGTCTCTCATACAATGTCTGTACATTCAACTATGTTTCCTGTTTATCAGCCATTTGAATTGGAGCGGGTGATGCCAGTATCTAGCGGGCTAAAAACACGGTCTTCAAATAAAACAGTCCTACCTCTTAGTGGAGATAGCACCCCGATTGTACGTGCACAAGAACCAGCCCTACCACACATAACCCAAACTCTCGGAGATTGTACCCCTACTGTGATGGACAGAGAACCAGCTTCACCCAATCTAACCCCAACCCCAGCCGATAGTAACCCAGTTCCTATTGACACAACACTATCTCCACCACAGAGCTCCCAAACAAGAGCAGTTAGTAAGGTAGCTCCAGTGCCCAAAGGACCAGTACTATAACGGCGAACCCCAACTCCACTAGTTACTACGCCTATTCCAGTGGAGGAAGCACAACCAGCTAGTCGTAGTTTAGCATCTATCATATTTGATGTTGTTAAATCGTATGTGCGTATCTTCCCATCTTGGAAATATTATACTGAAGATGAAGGAAAATGCCAGTTGCAGGTGTTTGTCCAGGAGTTATGTGTAAGTAATGTTATTCATGGCAATTACTTTGCTTCGTCCCATACATCCTACCTCCATGATGGTTATAATACAACAAATTTTCCCATTTTTCTCTATAGAGAAGGACCGATTTGGAAACTCAGGATGGGGTAACCTATGCTAATACCCCTGCTATCTTCAAGAATGCTTGGTGGCAGTATCGGAATTACCTGAAGAAAACGTACTTCACCGGCAAAGAAACTCATCAAATTCCCTTACGTTCTCTTGAGACAAATTTACTGGACGATGACTGGGAACACCTTGTTCTGTACTGGTCCTGAACCAAAAATGTGGTAAGGTATATGAGATCATTTTCTATTTTTAAGTATTATATTCTTGCGTCTTACTGTACTCTGTTCATGTAGAACAAGTGCCTAAACCTGAAGAACAACTGTTCTAATTTAAGATTCCATTGCTATCATAGTTCAAAAAAGCGCTAGGCGTTAATTGTGCGTTTTGCCACCGTCTTGCGCTTTACTGAACAAAGCGCATGCTTATCACTACTAGGAAAAGGCCTACTAATGGCGCACCTAATTTGGCCATTAATGGCGCATTAGTGGTGCATCATTTGTGCCACGCCATTAGTATATTTTACTAATGGCGCACCACTGGTGCGCCATTACTATCTGGTATACTAGTGGTGCACCTCTGATGCGCCATTAGTGTATACATAAGTGCGCCATTAGTATGCCTCCCAGGGGGCCATGTATACCCAGGTGCTCTGGCATACTAATGGCGCACAGTAACAAGATGCGCCATTAGTAACTTCGGCATACTAATGGCGCACTGTTTAATGATGCGCCATTAGTATACTTTGTCATACTAATGGCGCACTGTGATGTGATGCGCCATTAGTATGAATATTAGGTTTTTTTATTTTCTATTTTCTGTTTTTTGCACAGGTTACAAAATGTATAATTGGACAAAATATAGACAGCACATATCAACAACAGATTCATCGAATACAATAGAAGATTAGTCTTTGAATACAATTCATCATATTAGTCTCCAAATACAATTCGTCATATTAGTCTCCGAATTGAAAAGACCGAACAAAGATAGAACATTATATTACAAGTCTCGAGACCACGAGTAGCGAGTTTGTCTTCACATTACAAGTCCATATCGATCATCTAAACTACCATCACATAGAAGAGAGCTGCGGTCATCACGATGAGCATCATCACGATGAAACTCGTCTTCTTCCGGTTCCTCCAACGCTCCCTCCCCTCTCCCGCTAGATAGAGGGCGTATCTAGATTCGGCCTCGGCCCTAGTGGTGTACCCTTTGTAACTGTTACCGCTGAATCGATGAACCTGTCTCCGACACTCCTCCCAGTCGTCGTAGATTCCGGGAACCTTACCCTTGTACACGACATACGACGGCATCGCTATGCACTAGCCAAACGAAATGTTAGTACCAATTCACAGACAATACATAAGCAATATATAAGTATGCAACAGAACGATCGGAAGAGAAAAGCAAGACATTAATAGCATCGATTACATCTAAGTTGAACGACTCTCGAAACCAAAGAGACATACTACAAGTTCATTAAAGTTTAATTACAACATGAGCCAATCGATGTTTCAGAACTAGACACAGCATCACTGCTTTCGACTCGACTCAAGGGACCGGAGCGTGGATGAAGCCGCCGTCTATCGTGGGAGTCATGAAATAATGGTCGTTGTTAGCCTGCATTTGTAGCATTGTGTCGATGTCACTGTTGGACGGTTGATTGTTGAGGTAGAACTGCCCTGAGGTACGAAGGACATCTTGATGGATGATTTCCACAAACTCCGACTGGATGCGAAAGAATTCTTGTCGGAGGTCCGCGTCCTGGATTGCCGAAACGCTCTTTGCCCAATCTTTGAGTTTACTCGGTAGCAGAAGTTGATGATGGTCCCGTACGATCGCCCGCATGTGATGGATGGCGTAGTAGGCACCCTTCTGACCGCCAGGTGGATGCTTGATGCAGCAGAACGTCGTATTGTGGGAGAACACGTGCTTGCCGTACTTACAAATAGGCTTGGTGAAGGTGCCTCCAGATTTGGCGTAGCCGGGGAGAACATCATCAAGAACCATCTTGACATTTGTGTAGTCTACGTTCGACCGACGGTCCGGGTCAAAATACGTGGCCATGGAATATTTGGGGCTTAGGAGGATGAGCGTGCAATGTGTGTCACTGCAGAAAACACGGAATGTTAAAAGAAAAACGATCGAAATCTAAGAATTCATATGTTACGGGCCGGTTGAGGGGAGGACTTACTCGGGAAAGTAAGGCACGAGGAAGTTATCCTTATCTTGGTTTGCCAGAATGATGCCTTCGAGGTAAGAACTCGCGACTTGCCGGTCCCCAGCGCTGCCCAAGATCTTGGCATGCATGTAGAAGGGGTCGACTATCACGATGTTCGGGGTCTTGTCGCGAATGATCCGCATCTCCATACTCAGCGAAAATAGCCGAACGAAGGTGTAGTGCAGCGGATGAAGGTTCAACATAGCATGGATGCCATCAAACCACAGGACGATCGTACGCCCGATGGAGTTATCCACAAAGCTCTTGCCCTCTGGCACCTTGGCCACGAAAACCGGGTATGCCACATCCTTCTCTCTGAGACGCCGCTTCTCCAAACAAAGAACACTGTCATGCAGACTCCGCATAGCACCAGTTCCAGCATTGAGCATATTTGTCGGTAGCATCGCCCTACCCGCCACATGCACCCTCCTCGAGATATCCTTAGGTGAAGGTGGCCCGTCCTGAGCACGGATCGTACTCGGTGCCGGCTGGCTCGCACCCTTCTTAGTCTTTCTTTTGCGTGCCTTCTTCTTCTCCTGTAATGGGACTAAGTTATGCTCACAGACCGCCTTCTTGAGTGTGTTGGGGCTGATAATATTTTGCACCTCGCCTATCTGAGGCTCGGTGAAGTCGGCAGCTGGAGGCGTCTCCTGAGAGCTGAACGCCAGACGACGCCTGTTGCAACTTGGCTTCTCCGCGGTACCAGCTAGATCACACACGTCTTTTGTTGGGTTGGGTTCTTGAGAAGGAGGCCCCATGAAGTCGCCATCGTACCCATGATCGGCAAAGTACTGATTGACGTTGCCAAATGTATCGTCGTCGTCGTCGTTCTGATCCTGTGCCATATGCATGTTTGGATCCAGTGGCATAGGGATGTCCGGCACCGTTGCGGCAGTCTTACCATGGGGCCGACTTGGCGCCGGCACGACTGGCGGTGTTGTCTTTGGGGTGGTGTCCCCCGCCCCCAAACGAATCTAGCTCTTCGGCCAATGCAGGGGCCAGCTCAGGCAGGCGCTGAGGGTCATCACGTCATCATCGTCAGCCCCGACGGGTCGAATCGGAGGTAACAACTCGTCGCAGCCTAGCAGCACCCGAACCAGTTGAACCCTAAACAAGTTGGGTGGCATCTGGGTACCGTGGAACAAGGGGTTACCCGGTTGAATGATTTTGCCCTTGGCGACATCGACCAACTCGTTGTTCACGAAGTGCAGAAGAGTGCACGGAACATCGGCAGCGCCCTGCGAAAACATGTAGGGCGTCCGGGATGCCCAGTCAAAGGCAAGGAGATGAAGTCCTCGGCCGAGAGAGGCTTAATTAGTTACCGTGATGATGGCATCGAGCTCGGCTAATGTCGAGGCACCGCCAACGACGGGCGTGCAGTTGACGGAGGGGCCGCTTGCTGCAGAGGTGCCGGCCGGCGTACACCCGGGTGCATTAAGCTCCCGTGCCGGCGTCGGAGACACCAATGCCGCCTCCGCCGGAGGCACCAATGGCCCCGCCATCGCATTATGCGAGTTGCTGGCCGTGAAGCTAGGAATCGGGGGCGGCCCCTGTTGGCCGCCCGCAATCCACGCACTCAACCCCTCGATCAAGGTAGGCACAATGGCGGTGATCGTCACTCCGAGTTGTTGTTGCACTTGCTCTTGGACAATCTTCGGAATCCGCGCCACCTGTGCCTTGAGTTCTTGAACCTCGCGCGCATGGCTTTCCGAGCTGGTCTTTTTCTCCTTCCGCACACCAGCGGTATAGTATGACCCCCATTTTGTCGACAAGCCTTTGCCGGCCACACGACCAGCTGACGTCGGCTTACTGAGCTTATCCTTGTTCTTCATTACATTCAACGCCCTATTTAGAGTGGTGTCCCAAGGGTTGCTCTTAGTCGACCCCGCGCTACTGCTTTCAGTCGCCTGCAGAAGGAATGTGAACCATTTAGAAATTTGTCTTCATTAATTAGAATGCAACCATATGGAGCTAATTACGCGGGGGTGTATTCCTTACCAGAACAAGCTCAAGCTTCCTGGTCTTCGGATCCGTGGTAAGCTCCTTTGTTTTCGGGTCCTTCTTGTACCGGGCCCTGACAAAGTTCCTGGTCTGCTTGTCACCGTATTTATCGAAGAGGGGCGGTAGGCCTTGCTCGGCACGGTCCGCCTCCTCCTTGTCCCATATAGACTCCGCCACTCTGTAACCGCCGGGACCGAGTGTGTGTTCCCCTATGTTCAGCTCCCGCATTTCTTTCCCCCACTGACTTGATTGGGAGTTTGTGGTGCTCGAGCAATTGATCTTGAAGTCGTTTTAGTCATCTTCGGTGATCGAAGGATTTTTCTCCTTGATCTTCTCATAACTCTCATCTTTCTCGATCATTCTCTTCACATTGCTTTTCCAAGTAGACAGGGCCTTGCTCATCTTCGGGATGGCAGCATTGTTCACTTTATTCCCTTTGAGGCTTGTGTTTGCAAATTCAGCGGGGAACTTGTATCGTTCATGCAGCTTCGTGAAGAGGAGGTTGCGCAAATTCCCTCGGTCAGGATGCCTCAGGTTCTCGGTGTTGATCGAGATGGTGCTCCGGAGAATGCACCCAAGCTGAAGAGAGTACCCCTTGACTATTCGTTCGGGCGCCGTTGGATTCCCGTTGGAGTCTACTTCAGTAACTTCCTCCTTGAGGGTGAGGAGCACGATCGGGCGCTGGTCCTTCCGTTGCCTCTTCGGTTGGCTGCCATCTATGCGTGCACCGCCATCATCAGTGGTGGCATCCTCGGCGGCACCATCAGTGGTGGCATCAGTGGGGTCATCCTCGGCGGTACCATCAGTGGTCTCACGATCGGTGGGGAAGGCGACGTCCTTATACAACTGAGGTTGGTCCTCCATCTCCTGGGACAGCTCCCAGAATGCCTTGCCGCCCGAACCCCCGGCCTCATCGTTGTTGGCCATGTTTCTCTCTAAATAGGAACAAAGTTTGGTCAAAAAGTTGGTTATTGTTTAGGGTTTGTCGACACCGAGGCATCCTAAAAGCTAAGCTTTTAACATTGAGGGTTTTTCAACGCCGAGGCACCCTAAAAGCCTAAGCTTTCATCATTAGTCACAAGTACCCCATATGTCCTATTTTTAGCAAACTCATGCTAAAATTCACGGAAAATTTCAGCATGACCTTTGCTGAAAATAGGACATATGGAGTACCCGAATTTGCTGGAACAGAAGTTAATCGACATTCCAGCAAACTCAAGGGCCTATCGGGTGGACAAGGCAAAAAAGGCCTCCATCACAACATGGAAAATACATTGGCATGTGAAGAGGTGAAACAATATATGCATCTCCAAGCAGTATCATGCAACATTTTAGTCCAAAACAGAGCACTTTAGTCCTCTGTTTTTGCTAACTGCTACACATACCCCCAAGTGAACCACCACAACATCTAAAAGCTAACAATTGTTTTTGCTTATATAATCAGACTTTTTGTGCTAAAAAACCATAGAACAAAGCTTAATGATAGGAGAATAAGAACTAGGCTCAAAGCAAATCATTGCATGGGCATACAGATGCTGAAGTAAGAACGCCAGAAGTAGCATTAAACCATTTCCACAGTACTATGGTGATTTGAGATCATCTATTTATGTTCGCAAAGAGTAGTTTATGATCTAAGACTAAAAGGAAATGCACCAGCAGTACTAAATTGTCGGTCGGTCTCGAAAACCGATCCCAGCATTTTAAACAGTCCCTAGCAAAAACACAAATGTGGAAGCAAGTCAACGCAAAGCTATCTTTTCTTGTTTATCAGAAATGCACCCTAATTAGGCGTTCACAAAATTAAGAGCAAAGTCTAGCTTGCAAACCACAAAATTAAGAGCAAATTAAGAGTAAATTTTTTTCAATTTTCGTTGATGTTTCAAATTAGATCGGTGCACATGTGGCTGCAATTTCTATTGGTCATCCAAGATGGGTGTTCATAGTAAAGTACTATATAGTGGCACTAACATAACCAAGGATTGCTTTTAAAAAAACATAACCAAGAATCACCTTCTTTAGCCTGGCTTCCTTCTGCAAAGTGGGCAAATACTTCTGTCTGCTGCAGTAGGTACTTCAGTCGCCCTTTCCCTTCTTGTTCTGTGATCAAAACCACGATGAGAATGCAATACACACCAAAGAATATCATATACAAGAATTGCAGAAATTAAACAAGGTCAGACCCACACTATCTATTCTTTCTTCATGATAAAATCAGGAGCCCCATATAAACAGTCTAAACAGCACATGTGTGACCAACATCAACAAAGTCAGGTTGTCCTAAGAGGCTAAGATATTTGTATCAACTCGCATAGCTCCATGAAAATTACAGAATTAGTACATCAAAAACAAAAAAACCAGCATGTTGCCAACAGTCTAGACAGCACAGCATGACCAACACCAACGAAGTCAAGTTGTCCAAAGAGGGTAAGATATTTGAATGTTCCATGCACACAAAACAACCAGCAAGTTCACAAGGGATGGTGAAGATGAGTAGACTAAACTTTTGGGGCAACTCCTGTTCAGGTGTCCAAACAACAGCACATGTCTACTCTAGTTTTAGGGCACACAGCCATTTACTCTTGATCAGGTGCTAAGTCAAGGCATAATGACAAACTCATATTTGATTATTACAACTACCGACAGTGAATATCACATCTCAAGGAGATGGATCAGAAATATTGTGCATACAACATTAGTATACACAAGCTGATAGGGAAACTTACAATGAAGATAGCATGCTGACAAATCAACTGTCTAGAACAGAGAAACAAAGATAACAATATCTACTCCTTTTAAGTGCTCACCAACAAAATAAGTAACTGGGACTAGGGACAATCTCTACTATTGCATGCAAACACAGCTTATGTACAAACTGACAACAAAATAAACAGAGCAATCGCACACGTGACATTCATCTAACCTTGCCTCACGATATTACCCTAAACTTGATGTATCAGCTGGTGCTCTAGCAACTAAAAAGACGAAATCAAGAACAGAGATGTACCCGCAACAGAGAAACTGATACACAAAAGCACAGATTGTTCTGGAACATTGAAATATGGATGCTAATCCGGCATGTGAAGTCACAAACAACTAGGCATATGCCACCATCAATCAGTGCACATAGAATACGATTGTAAATTTGTGATGCCCACCCACCCACCCGCCCGCAAACATGTCGTTCGCCAGAGTTCATAGTTGGAATCTATCTACTTGTGTGTTTGCGTCGCACCGTGGCTTACCAAAAAAATAAGATCGGAGGGGAGGCGGGGCGGCGGGTCGGCGGCGTCGGGAGAGGAGAGGGCGGCGTCGCGGGGTCGGGGCGTCGGGGCGGAGACGAGGACGACGAGGCGGCGGGGCGGCGGCTTCACGGTGGCGGGGTGTCGGGGCGGAGACGAGGACGACGAGGTGGCGGGGCGGCAGCTTCACGGCGGCGGGGCGTCGGGGCGGAGACGAGGACGACGAGGCGGCGGGGCGGCGGCGTCGGGAGAGGAGAGAGCGGCATCGCGGCGTCGGGGCATTGGGGCAGCGGCGTCGCGGCGTCGTCGAGGCGGCAGGGCAGCTGCGTCGGGAGAGGGGAAGGGAAGGGGATCGAGGGCGAGGGCGAGGGAGATAGATAGGTTTGGGCCGCCGGGGAGGAAATATCGATGGGGGCGGCACAATACTAATGGCGCACCACCCCTCGGTGCGCCATAAGTACATCCATACTAATGGCGCACCTCACCCTGGTGCGCCATTAGTATTTTTTTATTTCTGCTCGAGCCAACAGGTTATCTTCCACCTGACCTGATCCACACCAAGTTCCCTCTACTAGCTCGACTGGTCAGCAGCCAGTTCTCACACCAGGAGGTCCTGGGTTCGATTCCCAGCCTCCACAATTTTTTTATGCATTTAAAATGCTGTTTGATACTTATTTGTGTTTAAATATGTTCAAACTTGTTTAAATCATAACAGTAATATTTTTTTATAAGACAGTAATAATGTTTTTAAAAATATCATCAAACAGTAATGCCAGTGGAGCGGGGGAGGGTGCGCGGGGTGCGGGGGGTCGGCGGCGGCGGTTGAGTAGGGGAGGGGTGCGGGGGGTCGGCGGCGGCGGTTGAGTAGGGGAATTGAGGGTGCGGGCGGTCGGCGGCGGCGGCCGGTGGACCGGGGGGTGCTCGGCGGCGAGGGGGACCGGATCTGGCGAGGTGGGATAGCGATCGAGATGGAGGGGGATCAAGATCGAGTGTCCATGAAATTTAAAAATATTCATGATAGTTCAAAAAGTGCCCATGAAATACAATCGAGAAATTAAGGCTACGATTTAAATACAATTGATCTTAGCTAGCTATCTGTTCACATTCTTCTTGCCCTTCTTCTTTGCAAATGGGGTTCTTCTATGGAATGGACGTCCTTTAGGTAGGGTGGTCCTGCTTTTTCTTGTGGTGTATGCTGCTACTTCATCATCGTCGTCATGTTCGATCCTCGGGGGTCGCCGTACTTGTCGAAGTCTTGCTGGCTACTCCATCCATTCCAATGATCTTCCTTTTGCCTCTCCTCATGACAACACGACTGGGCTTTGATGGGTCGGTAATGAAGAAGCATTGGTCCACTTGGGAAGCCAGTACCCATGGCTCATTTTTCGCGGTGACGTTTGCGCCCGCGGTCTTGGATTTGGCTTCGGGTATAACCATGGTGGTGAAATACCTGTCTTCTTTTACGACGCTCTTCGCCCATCTGACACGGAACATCAGGACCTTCTCTCCAGCGTAGCTCAGCTCCTAGATCTCCTCGATCCTTCAGTAGTATCTGTCCTTGTCATTACCGGTGTAGGTTTCCATCGTTACCCCGGAGTTCTGATAACCATCGCTCTTCATGTCCTTGGCCTCGGTGTAGAATGTGTAGCCGTTGATATCGTACGCCTCATAGGTCATCAGGTTGTGCTCAGCGCCCTGTGACAAGGTGAATATGTGTTGTTCTTCCGCGGAAGAATCCTCATGTAAAGGGTACGACAGAAGCTTCTGCTTGAACCAACGCGTGAAACATGAGTTGTGCTCTTTGATTATATCTCCGTCCGTCCTCTGTTGGCCCCGGTCAGTGTACGTCTTCTTAATAAAGGTTTTGTGCTCTACCACCCAAGGATCGACCACGTCTATGTGTTGTAGCGCGACTAGGTTTGCTGTTTCAAAGTCGGCGAGTCGACCCTCTAAGTCGACATGCATTTCACGGCGACCCTCACGGTGACCCCATCCAGCGAGCCTGCCGAGGTGCCTGTTGACGGGCAGACTAAAGGGGTTCTCGATGCCTAGATAATTCGTGCAGTAGGAGATGCACTCTTCAGTCAGAAAGCCCTTGGCTATACTTCCCTCTTGACGTGACATGTTGCGAACGAATCCTTTAATGACACCATTCATCCTTTCGAACGGCATCGTGCTGTGCAGGAACGTCGGCCCGAGTTGGATGATATCCTCCACTATATGGACCAGCAGATGCACCATAACGTCGAAGAATGCGGGCGGGAAGTACATTTCAAGCTCGCATAGTATCACCACGATCTCTTCATGTAGCCTTCTTAGTTGCCTCACGCCAATCGACTTCCAAGAGATGACGTCGAAAAAGTTGCATAGGCCAAATAGCGTTTCACGGACGTGCGCGCCCATGATCCAACGGATTGCAACTGGAAGTATCTGCGTCATCAGCACGTGACAGTCATGAGACTTCATCCCACTGAACTTCTGCTTCGTTGGGTCTAGGTATCTGCTTATCGTCCCCGCGTAACCGTAAGGAAGTTTTACTCCTAGGAGGCAGGTGAAAAACTGCCCGATCTCCTCCTGACTTAGAGTGAAGCACGCGGGAGGGTAGTCATTTCCGGTCTTCTTGGCCTTTTTGCCTTTGCGACGAATTTCTGTGTCCTGCTTCGCCTCATCATCATCATCATTAGCGTGAAGCTCCTGCCTGATGCCCATTGATTTCAAGTCTGCCCTTGCTTTCGGCCCATCTTTGGTCCTCTCTGGCATGTTGAGCAGGGTACCAAGCAGACTCTCGCACACGTTCTTCGTGATATGCATGACATCAAGGCTGTGAGGCACACGGTGGATCTTCTAGTACGACAAGTCCCAGAAAACAGACCTTGTTTTCCATACCTTCAGTAGCGGCTCTGGCGCCTTTCGCTTCTTTCCCGGCTCTGGCGCCTTTTGCTTCTTTCCCGGCAGTGGGCAGTCTTTCCAAATTTTCAACAGCTTGTCTATTTCCTCGCCGCTCCTCGTACACGGGCGTTTTCGGGGTTCGGTTTCACCATCGAACAGATCCTTGCGTTTCCTCCACAGGTCATCGTCGCGAAGCCACCTTCGATGTCCCATGAACACGGTTTTCGAAGACCAGGGATCTCTATCTAGCTGGCGATATGTTGTGTCATCCATGCACCTTATGCATCCAGAAAATCCGTGGACTACCTGCCCCGCGAGATAACCATAACCGAGATAGTCGTGCACCGTCATGAGCAGTGCGGCTCTCATAGGGAAATATTCTTTCTCTGCGGCGTCCCACGTATTGGCTGGCGTTTTCCACAGCGTGTCAAGCTCCTCTTTCAGCAGCCCCAGATACAGATTGATGTTGTTCCCTGGTTGTTTCGGCCTTTCAATTAGCATACTCATGTGAATGTACTTCCTCTTCATGCACATCCAGGGGGGAAGGTTGTACATCCACACAAACACAGGCCAGGTGCTATGTGTGCTTCTCTGCCTGCCAAACGGATTGACTCCATTGGTGATCGCGCCCAGCACGATGTTCCTTGGATCGTTCCCAAATTCTGGGTCTTCGAAGTTCAATGCTTGCCACTGGCTCGCATCCTTAGGGTGACTCAGCATCTTGTCTTTTTTATCTATCTCCGGATCATTTGCGTCATCTTCTCGCTTCTTCTCCTCCCTATCCGCGTGCCAATGCAGGAGCTTTGCTACCTTAGGGTCCGCGAAGTACCGCTGTAGACGAGGAGTGATCGGAAAGTACCACACCACTTCTCGAGGAGCTTTCTTTCTCTTCTTGTATCGAGTGACGCCGCACACCGGACATATGGTAGACTCCGCGTGCTCGTCCCGATAAATGATGCAATTGTTCAAGCACACATGGTATTTCACGTGCGGTAAATCCAGAGGACACACGATTTTCTTCGCCTCCTCCAAACTGGTCGGGCACTTGTTCCCCTTAGGAAGACGTTCGTGCCAGAATGACATGTTCTCGTGGAAGCATGCGTCGGTCTTTTTGTGTTTTACCTTCATCTCCAGAGCCATGAGCGTTACTTTCAGGCGGGTATCCTCGGGCCTGCATCCTTCATACAATGGAGTAACCGCGTCTAAATCGAGTTGATCCATCTTGGCTTTCTCTCGGGCGGCAGCTCTTGCGTTATCCGTCTGCTTGAGAAGCAGCTCTTGAATATGAGGGTCCTGCACCCAGCCCATCGATGGTCCAGCGTCGTCTGCTCCGCCGGCATCATCATCTTCATGATCATGCCCATCGTCTGCTCCGGCATCTTCCTCATCATCATGTCCTGCATCTTCGACATGATGACTGTGTACAGCATCACCGTCGTGATCATCTCCTGGGGATTCTTCGTCTTCTCGCCCGCTCGAGCCGCGGTGGTTGTCTTGCTGCCCTTCCTCATTTCTTGCCCGGCCCCCATGGACGACTTCGTAGTCCTCTTCATCACATTGCCACCGATAGCCATCCATGAAACCACGCAAGAGCAGGTGGTCCCGCACCTGCCCGGAATCCGGGTCCGCAATAAGGCTCTTCAGCTTGCATCTTCGACACGGACATCTTATCTCCGTCTCGTTCTTTTGAAGCATCTCGGCCTTCGCGGACCTCAAAAACCTATTCACGATGCCTTCGGTCATTGTGTGGACCATGGTCGCCTGCGGGGTAGAGCAAAACGATATTTTAGAACCAAGAAAAAATTTGGCATGACATTCCCTAAAAATAGGACCAAAAAGAATGCTTAATGCCAAAATTCTCGCCGAAACGGAAATGAATCAACATTCCGGCAAAATATTGGCAACTATCGCATTTCAAATACCAGTACACCTCCAAACACAAACACATATGCAACACCACAAATATATGCAACACCACGAACATACATAGATCTAGCTAGGCCATAAAAAGTGCATGTGCACATTGTTGTAGGGAGAACAACATAAATATAGCTTCCCCCCTTACTTACCTATCAAAACAAGGTAATTTAACCACTTAATTTGAATGAATCTATGGTGGAAATGAGGTGAAAAAGAGGTGGCACCTGAGACAAGGAGGAGGCGGTGGAGAGAATGAAGTGGAGAGAAAGTGAGTGTTGGTAGGAGAGGCTGTCCAAAATATCTTGTTGCTGCCCACTTACTAATGGCGCACCAACCATAAATGCGCCATTAGTAATCCAGGTTACTAATGGCGCACCTTCTGGTGGTGCGCCATTAGTAGTTTTGCAAAAAAAAACATACTAATGGGGCACTGCTCCACAATGCGCCATTACTAGTTTAAACTAGTAATGGCGCACGGTGGAAAAGTGCGCCATTAGTAGTTTTGCAAAAAAGGAATAAAAAATATAATAAAAAAACAACATTAGTGGCCCACTTTCCGACAGGTGCGCCATTACTAGTTACAACTAATAATGGCGCACTTCGTCTGGATGCGCCATTAGTATGTTTGGACAGGCGCACTAGTTAAAAAAAAATTTGATACTAATGGCGCACCTTGGGCCAGGAGCGCCATTAGTAGTTTCAACACTAATGGCGATTAGAAGGTGGTGCGCCATTAGTATCTACTAATGGCGCACTGCTTGTCTAGTGCGCCATTAGTGTCAATCCCATCTATAGCCCTTTTTCTAGTAGTGTATACGCAGTTATGCATAGAGTAATCATAGTTATGCGCAATGCGTTTTGGCAACGCCTAGAGCCTAGGCGCGCTTAAGCGCTCGCTTAGGCGCGCCCTTTTTAACTATGATTGCTTTGCTCTTGTATCACTATATTTACTCATAAAAACTTATTTTTAAATTGAAGAATCCAATCAAAACTCCAATGGCACAACAGGTATGTTCACGCATGTTTCTTTGACAGGTTTGCTCTTCTCAATAGCTCTTTTGATTTCAATTTCAATTGTGTATACAGTTGACTTTCATATCATGCACATTACTAGCATCACAACAGAGCCAATAGTGTTGTTGTACATGTACACCCGTGGTACCCATCTGAAATCTTGTTGTGCTGTGTAGTTTCCCATGCTTTGTATTCTTTCACTTGTGCTTTGTCTTGAACTGATATGATTTGAACCGTGTCTCTATTTTGATTTGGCAAGACAATGCAGTGACCATAGGACATAGGTATATGTTTGTTTGATGCTTTTATTATGTACTAGTACTTGGCAATAGAAGACTTGGTAGTTCAATCCTGTCCACCTTACTAATGAACTGGTTCACCGAAATGAGTTTCATATACTAGTACATGCTAAACTTGTTATGTGTGTGCTTGTTTCTTCTTTTAGAATGCTGACAGAATATTGGGGAAGAGTGCCTTATTAAGCAATGGTAATGGAAGTAATGCAGATAAGGTTCGGGATAGTGACACATCCTTGTTGGTCTCCAACAAAGTTGATAAAACAGCTAAGGAAGACTATCTTGAAGACAGCGAGACAACCCCAAAGTCCTGTCTTGGTTTAGTGTTCGAGTTACTAGCCACTACCGCTTGCACAAGCTATTCAAACTCACTGTCTGAATCAATTCGGTTTCTTGAGTCTCAACTACAAGCTGAAAGACATCGATCAGCTGTGCTGCGACAAGAAGTGGAAGGACTGCGGAAGTACCTGGAGCATTCGTATGCATACTTTCTGGTGCAACAGCAAGTGTTGGAGGATGTTAGTGCCAAACAGGACAAAGCTAATCAGCTTGCTAAGCTTATTGCCAGCATGGTGGATACCCAGGATAACGTTTCTTGAGCTCTTGTGAAGTTGTTTCAGTTATGCTCTTGTTTTGCTGCCGCGTTTATTTGCACTGGTGGCAAATTTTGACGGTGAGTGTATGTAATATGCTGCTTTGTTCCCTATATTTGCACTGGTGGCGAACTTTGATGCCCAGTGGATGTAATATGTGTAATAGCGGTAATAGGGTAGCATTAATTTCTTGCTCATTTATTTCCTTATTGTCTTGTTTAGTTGTTTTCTTGTAGTCATTGCAGTTCTTTTTCTGTGTTTTTCTAGTGGCCACAATATCCTATTTTTGGTACTAGGCCAAAATAATCATGGCAACACACGGACTATTGTAACCATGGGCCTCCTGCAGGCCGTATGATCCATGGGCCTTCTTCCGGCCGTAGGATCCATTGGGCTTCTATACGGGCCATAGGATCCATTGGCCTTATATACGGGCCTTAGGGTCCATGGGCCTTCTACGGGCCGTAGGCTCCATGGGCCTTCTACGGGCCGTAGGGTCCATGGGCCTTCTACGGGCCGTAGATCCATGGGCCTCATACGGGCCGTAGATCCATGGGCCTGATACGGGTCATAGATCCATGGGCCTTCTACAGGGCGTATCATCATTTCGCCAATCATGGGTCATACTATTCATGGACCATAATGGTCCGTTAATAGACCGTATTTGATTACTCTATGAAAATAGCCCAATGGGTTTTTTTTTGACATGAAAATGGCCCAACGTATTAACGGTCCGCAACCGGGCCGACTATAACGACGGTCTGAATTTGGCCCACAAGCAAAAAATGACTGTAACGGGCCGTATGTAACCGAATGCTGCAAATGAGCCCAAGAATCAATGGGCCCTGAGAAGGCTGAAAGATAACTCGGGCTGGAAACGACCCAATAGAATAACGGGCCGTTAATGGGTATAAAGTGATACACTGTTCATTACGGGCCAGTTTCACCACGGGCCGTTAATGGGCCAAGAGTTACAAAGGGCCTCATATGGGCCGAAAGAAGTCATTGGCCACACATGGGCCGGAAGTTAAAATGGGCTGGAATCATATTGGACGGCCCAGATGACGCTACTGGGCCTAATTCGGATAGGGTGTTACCGGCCCTGGGTTAGCGGGCTGTAAATGGGCTATATGCGAACATGCCGTTAACAGGCTTCCCGTGGGCCAGCCCGCCACATTTTGACCAAGTCAAACAGGCCGGCCTTTTACAGGAATGGGCCTTTGTTGGGCCGTGCCACGTGTAGCCGTATCATAGGCGCCTTCGGTCCAATGAGCGGATGACATCAGTCCCAATGGTGAGCCAACCCGTGTTTCCTCCAGCCAATGATGATTTTACACATGGAAAATCCCCATTGGTCGGGGCTGTTAATGGGTTATCGGATCCAAAACCCGACCCGATAGCTTAACGGTGTTCCGTTATGGTGGATGCCACGTGTCGGTCACCCTTGATGAAAGCACTTCTGTGACACGCAATTTATCGTCATGGAAGTGGACACTTCTGTGATGATAATTTTGGTAAGGTCATGGAACACTTCTACGATAACACAGGTATGACTATCTTGATTCTATCACAAAATCGCCATGGATATACATGCATGACAAAAAAACGCGACCTACTGTGACAAACACGTATCATCACGGAAGAGTATTTTTTTGTAGTGGGAGTTCAGCACCACCATGGTCATTAAGGGCGTGACCCTTGCAAATTTCATGGCAGAATGGACCGACGTCCCTGACCGTGAAGTATGCGAGAACCGTTTCCTCCTTCCCGGAGACGAGGCACCAAAAGGATGGATTATGTACTTCGACGGCGCATTCGCGCGCCAGGGCGCGGGGGCTGGAGCAGTGCTCATTTCACCCACTAAGGACAAGCTCTACTACGTGGTACAACTCTGCTTCCAGCAAGGCGAAAAGGTCTCCAACAACATCGCGGAATACGAAGGCCTGATTGCCAGCCTCATGGCTGCGGCGGTGTTAGGAGTGAAGCGTCTCACCATCAGCGGTGACTCAGCTCCTAGCCAACTTCTCCAACAAATAGGACAGACCGAAAGACGAGGCATTGAAGCATACCTGGAGGAGGTATGCAAAATGGAAAAAACTATTCTTGGGCTTCGAATTACAGCATGTGCCATGAGGCACAAATAAGGAGGTGGACGACATCGCCAAGAGGGCTTGCCGACGGCTACCTCAGTAGCCAGGCGTCTTCGTGGAATGTCTCTTCAAGTTGTCGGCTGCCACCCCCCCCCCCCCCCCGCCCCACTGTGGAATCAGCACCACCTAATGACGATCTCCCCTGAGCCCTTGCGACAGGAGCCCTAGCTTGCGGCCCTTCCTCGGGGGCCCGTCTTCTCCTTGCGCTCGAGCCTCAGGAAGGATGCTGGAACGAGGAGTTCAAGGTGTACTTGCTTCAGGGGACCCTTCCGGAGAAGGAGGAAGATGCCAAGTGCGTGGCTCGCCAGGCCACCGCATACTGCATCCAGGATGGTGAGGTGTACCATAAGTGGCCGAACGATGTTTTTTTGTGATGCATCTCTAGGGAGCAGGGGTGCGAGCTATTGGACGACATACATGGCAGTGAATGCGGGCATCACTCTTCATCGCGCACCCTCATTGGCAAGGCATTCCGCAGTGCGTTCTATTGGCCCACAGCGCTCGACGACGCCGCCAAGCTTGTGAAATCCTGTGAAGCCTCCCAATACCATGCCAAGCAGATCCATCAGCCTGCTCAGGGCCTCTAGATCATCCCGCTCACATGGTCGTTTGTTGTCTGGGGGCTGGATATCTTAGGGCCATTCCATTGAGCGCCTGGGGGCTACCACTACCTCTACGTCGCCATCAACAAGTTCACTAAGTGGGCGGAGGAAGAAGCTGTCCACACCATCCTGGCTGGCTTGGCCGTCAAGTTAATCAAGGGCCTCGTGATCCGGTTTGGGGTTCCTAATCGCATAATCACCGACAATGGCTCGCATTTCACAGGCAACCTTTTCAAAACATACTGTGCTAACCTTAGAACGCAGATATGCTATGCTTCGGTGGCACACCCCAGGAGCAATGGCCAGGCCGAGCGCACCAATGCAGAGGTCCTGAGAGGCCTCAAGGCAAGGACCTTCAAGAAGAAGCTCAAGCATGCGGCAAGGGCTGGCTCGATGAGCTCCAGTCCGTGCTATGTTCCATCCGCACCACTGCAACCAAGCCGACGGGAGAGACCCCATTCTTCCTCGTCTACGAAGCTGAAGCGGTTCTCCCTCACGAGGTCAGGCATCGCTCCATGCGGGTCTTGGCATTTGACGTGGCATGCCAGGATGCCACGCGAGGGACGGATCTCGTGCTGGGGAAGGAATGTCGCCATCAAGTCTCGCTCCGAGCAGCAAGATACTAGCAGGCGCTGCGGCGGTACCACATCTGCGTCCACCCCAGGACGCTCAAGGTGGGTGATCTTGTCTTGAGGCGGGTTCTCTCCAGGGAAGGGCTGCACAAGATCTCACCCATGTGGGAGGGCCCGTTTGGGATCGCCCGTGTCTCCAGGCCTCGTGTCGCGCGCTTGGAGACATAGGACGGGATCCCCATCCTGAATGCCTGGAACATCCAGCACCTCTGGAAGTTCTACCCATGAAGCAAGGCCCATGCCTATGAAGGTCTCCACTCGTGATACTCTCATGTAATAATGAGTGGGGCTGTACATGCCCCGGAGTCTCCTGAGTGTCGCCCATGGGCCTCATGGGGGCTCCCTCCAACGTCCTACTGGCAGCACTTAGCTCTATGCTGGTGAGAAGATTAGGCTAGGTGCCGGTTGCGACCATTGTTTTGCTTGCTTTCTGTAGTTGGTATGCAGTTTCTTAATGGAATTTCGAGTTTTCACGTTTTGATTCGCGAAGTTGGATTTTCCTCCTGTCGCTTTGCTCGTTCTCAGTCTTGGCCAGGGAAGAGCGGCAGTTGCCCGTCGCTCCTCCTCGCGTGTCTCGCGCGAGGGGGCTAGACACGTGTGCCCGTTTAGGTTCACCTGCATGCAAGCACACCTTGCCGAAACCCCGTTGTACCAATGCTTCTGCCTTCTTAATCCTCGCGAGACGCCCTAGATTAAGCTCGTGGGCATGCGAAACCTCTTATGTCTGTGCCCCCCGGGCAGAGCGACGTGGTGCACTGAGCCACAACTAGCCCACGATAAGGGGCTCGCACAAGGTGGAATGAGATGCCCTGTCAAGATTTTTAACAACTCTACAGTGTCTCCTGAGGCTGACAGCTCCCGAGTCATCAGGAAAAGAGGGCTCCGCCAGATACCAAGGGACGCACCCTAGCGAGGTGTGAAGTTGTTGCAAGTGTATCGAGCTAAGTTACCCTAGCCGCGCCTACTCGGAATACATATATCACGGCATAACATCAAGATAATAAGCATAGGATAGTCGCATAACTGCCACAATTCATTACGCACCCCAGCGGGGCACTCTACTTTTTTCAAATGCAGGAGAAAGGAAATGTTAAACAGAAGCGGCCCGCATGAACGCAGCAGCTCCTGGAGCCAGGCTTCGGCAGCCCCGAGCTCAGTCCGGGCCCTCCTCCTGCCTCACTGGAGCACGATGACAAGACGACCCGTTGCCTTCCCCGATGCAAGCTCGGCGGCGCGGTGGTTGGTCGTAGCCGCCGCTGCTGGTGCTCTCACCTGAAAAACAGCCGCCGCTGCGGGAGGAAACACTCGTTAAGGCAAGCTCACCCTTGTCACTGTCGCGGCCGTCATCAAGACCAAGCTCATCGTCGCCGTTGCTGTCTTCTGGGAAGCACCCCGCGCGGCGGCCGTCCTCCCTGAACACCCTCATGTAGAGGGTCACGAGGCCATCGTACTTGAAGTGGAGGGTGCACCTCCCGCTCAGGTCTCGTGCGCAGGCAAACGCCTGCCAACCGCGGGTCAAGGCTACTTTTCCGGCCACGGTGACCTCGCCCAACCCACGAGGCCCTGCTGCAGCAACCGTCAGCTTGCATCCGCTGGCCGTCAAGACCCGTGGCCGGCAGCTCGCCGGCCAAGAAGCGCGGATGCTGGAGCCAGGTGCTGGCGGGCTTCTCCGACCACACGACAAACTCCAGGAGCACATCCGCTGAAGGGAAGCACGACTGAGGAGGCCGTGTTCTCGGCGGGGGATGCCCTTTTCTCGGCGGCCCCCGCCACGACTACCAAAAGAGACGCCAGCCCCCGGAGAAATGCGCCCGCACCCCCTGGGAGGTGCCGCCGGGGTCCCAACGTGCTTGCGGGGACGGCCGCGGCCACTCTTGGGCGGCGGCGAAACCAACCCTTCCTTGGGGGCCTTCCCCTTCTCGGCGGTGGAGAGCCTCCTCGTCGGCGCCATGGGTTCTGCAACTACGGCAAGATGGAGAAGAAGAAGGAACGGGCATCAAGAAGATTGAGATAAGAGATGAGTGATGGCGGCTTTCCCCCTCCCCCTCATTTATAGCCGGAGGGAGGCCAACCTCCAGCCTCCATGATTCCACATAATGATGGTTTTTCCTGCATGCATCAGGGACTCGTCAAGTCGAATGGTTGCCGAGGCGGTGTGGGGAAGCGGAGACGCCCACGTCCCATCTATCATTGATAACCCACAAGTATAGGGGATTGTTTGTAGCCTTTTGATGACCCGCATGTATACGGGATAATTGTAGCCTCTTTCGATAAGTAGGAGTGTTGAACCCAACGAGGAACTAAAGGTAGGAAAAATATCCTCTCAAGTCATATCTACCACTGATACGACTCTACGCACCCTTAGTGTTCGCTTTACCTAGAAAAAGTATGAAACTAGAAGTACTTTGTATGTGTTGTGGGATAGGTTTGCAAGATAATAAAGAGCACGTAAATAAAAACTAGGGGCTGTTTAGATAAAGAAGCAATAAAGTAAATATAGCGAGTGCGGAAAATTGGTGGTAGGAGTTGTGAAATTGTCCCTAAGCAATTGACTATGTTACTAGACCGGTAATCACTATTTCAACTCTAGCAAGCATCCGCAACTACTAAAGATCATTAATGTATCAAGTCCCCTTTATCCCATACGCAAACAACCTACTTACTCGGGTCTGTGCTTCTCTCACTCACGCCACCCACCATAAGGAAATCATGAACATAGTGCAAACCCTACGGCGGGAATCCCTCACGCTTGCGCGACACGGAGGCCACAATAGAACAGCACCAATAATAAAACATGCAATTCAAACCAATCGTAGCAATTCATCAATCACCGTTAGGACAACAAAAATCCACTCGGACATCATAGGATGGCAACACATCATTGGATAATAATATGAAGCATAAAGCACCATGTTCAAGTAGAGGGTACAGCGGGTTGCGGGAGAGTGGACCGCTGAATATAGAAGGGGGGAGGTGATGGAGATGTTGGTGAAGATGATGGAGGTGTTGCTGAAGATGGCGGTGATGATGATGGCCCCCGGCAGTGCTCCGGCGCCACCAGAAGCAAGGGGGAGAGAGCCCCCCTTCTTCTTCTTCTTCCTTGACCTCCTCCCTAGATGGGAGAAGGGTTTCCCCTCTGGTCCTTGGCTCCCATGGCGTGGGAGGGGCGAGAGCCCCTCAGAGATTGGATCTATCTCTCTGTTTCTGTATGTTTCTGCATTCTCAAATTCTACCCTGGCACCATTTCTTTTATATCCGGAGGTCTGTAACTCCGATTGGATTAAAACCTTCGCCCAGATCTTTTTCCAAAAATTAGCTTTCTTGCGGCCAAAGAAGGGCATCAACCGCCTTACGAGGGGCCCAGGAGGGTGGGGGCGTGCCAACTGGAGTGGGCGTGGGCCCCTATCTCATGGCCACCTCGGGCAGCGTCTCGCGTTGATTTTACTTCCCAAAAATCACAAATATTCTAAAATAATTCTCCGTCTGTTTTTATCCCATTTGGACTCCTTTTGATATGTGGTTTCTGTGAAATATAAAACATGCAACAGATAGGAACTGGCACTGGCACTGGATCAATATGTTAGTCCCAAAAAATAGTATAAAAAGTTGCCAAAAGTATATAAAAGTTGAAGAATATTGGCATGGAACAATAAAAAATTATAGATACGACGGAGACATATCAGCATCCCCAAGCTTAATTCCTGCTCGTCCTCGAGTAGGTAAATGATAAAAAAGATGATTTTTGATGTGGAATGCTACCTAGCATAATCTTGATCATGTAATCTAATCATGGCATGAATATTAAGACACGAGTGATTGAAAACAATAGTCTATCATTTGACATAAAAACAATAATACTTCGAGCATACCAATAAAGCAATCGTGTCTTTTCAAAACAACATGGCCAAAGAAAGTTATCCCTACAAAATCATATAGTCTAGTTGTTGCTCTATCATCATCACACAATGTATTTAATCATGCACAACCCCGATGACAAGCCGAGCAATTGTTTCATACTTTAGTAATCTCAAACCTTTTCAACTTTCACGCACTACATGAGCGTGAGCCATGGATATAGCACTATAGGTGGAATAGAGTATGATGGTGGAGAAGACAAAAAGGAGAATATAGACTCACATCAACTAGGCGTATCAACGGGCTATGGAGATGCCCATCAATAGATATCAATTTGAGTGAGTAGGGATTGCCATGCAACGGATGCACTAGAGCTACAAGTGTATGAAAGCTCAAACTGAAAACTAAGTGGGTGTTCATCCAACTTGCTTGCTCATGAAGACCTCGAGCATTTGAGGAAGCCCATCATCGGAATATACAAGCTAAGTTCTATAATGAAATTTCCCACTAGTATATGAAAGTGAAAGCATAGGAGACTCTCTCTATGAAGAACATAGTGCTACTCTGAAGCACAAGTGTGGTAAAAGGATAGTAACATTGCCCCTTCTCTCTTTTTCTCTCATTTTTTTCTTTTGTTTTCTCTTTTTTTTAATAGGCTTCTTGGCTTCTCCCTTTTTTTTATTTAGGCTTCATTGGCCTCTCCATTTTTTTATTAAGTCCAGAGTCTCATCCCGACTTGTGGGGGAATCATAGTCTCCATCATCCTTTCCTCACTGGGGCAATGCTCTACTAATGATGATCATCACACTTTTATTCACTTACAACTCAATATTACAACTCGATATCTAGAACAAAGATATGACTCTATATGAATGCCTCCGGCGGTCTACCGGGATGTGCAATGATCTAGCATAGCAATGACATCAAAAAATGGACAAGCCGTGAAAACATCATGCTAGCTATCTTACGATCATGCAAAGCAATATGACAATGAATGCTTAAGTCATGTATATGATGATGATGGAAGTTGCATGGCAATGTATCTCGGAATGGCTATGGAAATGGCATGATAGGTAGGTATGGTGGTGATTACCCACAAGTTTAGGGGATCAATCATAGTCCTTTTGATAAGTAAGAGTGTCGAACCCAACGAGGAGCAGAAGGAAATGATAAGCGGTTTTCGGTAAGGTTTTCTTTGCAAGCACTGAAATTGTAGGTGATAGATAGTTTTATGATAAGATAAAAAGTAACGAGTAACAAGTAAATAAAGTAAGTAAAGTGCAGCAAAGTGTCCCAATCCTTTATGTAGCAAAGGATAAGCCTGGACAATTTCTAATAATGAGAAAGGAGCTCCCGAGGACACATGGGAATTATCGTCAAGCTAGTTTTCATCACGTTCATACGATTCGCGTTCGGTACTTTGATAATTTGATATGTGGGTGGACCGGTACTTGGGTACTGCCCTTACTTGGACAAGCATCCCACTTATGATTAACCCCTATTGCAAGCGTCCGCAACTACAAAAGAAGTATTAAGGTAAACCTAACCACAACATTAAACATATGGATCCATATCAGCCCCTAACGAAGCAACACATAAACTAGGGTTTAAGCTTCTGTCACTCTAGCAACCCATCATCTACTTATTACTTCCCCATGCCTTCCTCTAGCCCCAAATAATGGTGAAGTGTCATGTAGTCGACGTTCACATAACAGCACTAGAGGAGAAGACAACATACATCTCATCAAAATATCGAACGAATACCAAATTCACATGACTACTAATAGCAAGACTTCACCCATGTCCTCAGGAACAAACATAACTACTCACAAAGCACATTCATGTTCATAATTAGAGGGGTAATAATATGCATAAAGCATCTGAACATATGATCTTCCACCAAGTAAACCAATTAGCATCAACTACAAGGAGTAATCAACACTACTAGCAACCCACAGGTACCAATTTGTGGTTTTGATACAAGAGATGAACTAGGGTTTTGAGAGGAGATGGTGCTGGTGAAGATGTTGATGGAGATTGACCCCCTCCCGATGAGAGGATCGTTGGTGATGACGTTGGTGATGATTTCCCCCTCCCGGAGGGAAGTGTCCCCGGCAGAATAGCTCCGCCAGAGCCCTAAATTGATTCCGCCAAGGATCCGCCTCGTGGCGGAGGAGTTTCGTCCCGTAAGCTTGACCACGATTTTTTCTAGGGTGAAAGCGATGATATAGCAGAAGATGGACACCGAAGGCCCACCAGGGGGCCCAGGAGAGAGGGGGTGCGCCATGTAGGGGGGGGGGGGCTCCTGTCTCCTGGATAGGGTGTGGCAATTCTTATAAATTCCAAAAAGATGTTTTTTGGAGTTTCAAGACTTTTGGAGCTGTGCAGAATAAGTTTCCAATGTTTGCTCCTTTTCCAGCCAGAATTCCAGCTGCCGGCATTCCCCCTCTTCATGGTAAACCTTGTAAAATATGAGAGAATAGCCATAAGTATTGAGATATAATGTGTAATAATAGCCCATATGCAATAAATATTGATATAAAAGCATGATGCAAAATGGACGTATCAACTCCGCCAAGCTTAGACCTCACTTGTCCTCAAGCGGAAGCCGAAATTGAAAAATATGTCAACATGTTTAGAGATAGAGGTGTCGATAAAAATAAAATACGGACATGAGGGCATCATGATCATTCTTATAACATCAACATATACATATTTTGTCATGTGATTTCTTATTCTCAAGTAACAATCAATTCACAATGCCAAGTATGGTTCAAAAACTTCATTGGGAACTAACAAACTATAATCTCAGTCATTGAAGCAATTGCAATTTATCGCAACATCAGAAAGAGTCAACGATAGAGCTTTTGAGAAAGCTCACATACTCAACTATCTTATAGTCTTCTATCATTGCTAACACTCATTCAATACTTGTGGTTATGGAGTTTCAGCCGGACACTGAGAAAGATAGGGGCTTATTGTGTTGCCTCCCAACGTATTCACCTTTAGGCGATGTCAACGATAATAGCCCATGCTAACTTACATCCAATTGGATATATATATCATGATCTTTCAAACACGAGGAGCTTGCCAAAGGATAAAATGAAAGAGGGAAAGGTGAGGATCACCTTGACTCAAGCATAAAGTAAAAACATAAAGTAAATGATAGGCCCTTCATAGAGTGAAGCAGAGTTTGTCATGTGCGTTTAGGGTTGATGCACAAAATCTTAATGCAAAAGAACGTCACTTTATATTGCCCCTTGTATGTGGACCTTTATAATGTAGTCCGTCGCTTTTATTACTTCCACAACAAGTTCGTACAAAGCTTATTTTCTCTGCACTAATAAGTCATACATATTTAGATAGCAATTTTTATTGCTTGCAGCATGACAACTTACTTGAAGGATCTTACTCAATCCATAGGTAGGTATGGTGGACTCTCATGGCAAAACTGGGTTTAAGGATATTTGGAAGCACAAGTAGTATCTCTACTTGGTGCAAGGAATTTGGCTACCATGAGGGAGAAAGGCAAGCTGGACATGTTTGGAAGGTCAATGACAATATACTTTAACTGAGATGTCAGAAAACATAAACCATTACGTTGTCTTCCTTGTCCAACGTCAACTCTTTTAGCATGTCATACTTAATGAGTGCTCCCAATTATAAAAGGTGTCCAAGATAATATATCTATATGTGAACCCCTCTTTCCTTATCACTTCCTATTAATTGCAACGATGACCAAGGCTAAGTTTATCAACTCTCAACAATTTTTATGCCTCATACATTCTATGTGTGAAAATCATCACTATTCATAAGATCAATATGAACTCTTTTGTTCTTTCTGCTTTCTCAAGATCATAGCAACATAGCAAAGCCCTTGACTCAACACTAATCTTTATTATAGATAGCTCACGGACTCGATTACATAAAGATATCACAAAGCAAAACTCAAAACTACTTGAAATCAAAACTTCCGTCTACTAGATCAAGATACTACTAAAAGGATCGAACTAAATAAAGCGGTAAAGATAGGAGTGTGGTGGTGGTACGATACCGGGGCACCTCACCCAAGCTTCACAGTTGCGAAGGGGAGTGCCCATAACCTTGTGATTATTTCTCCTTCTTCACGCTTGGAGTTATGATCTTTTTGGCGATGATGCCCTTCAGGATACGGTTTTCCTAATCAAGCTTCTTGACTTGTTGTTTGAGGTCCATAATTTCTTTACGGAGCTTGCCCATAACGGCCAAAGCTCCTTTTACCCAAGGATGCTGCATAGCTTGTGGAGAACAAGTGAAACTCTTTTTCATCTTTTCATAAGAAATAAATCTAAAGTTGGAAGGGGTGACCGAAGTAGGGATGGCCAGGCTAGATAGTTCCCCCATAGTGAATTCTGCTTGAAGACGAGAGGTAACTTCTTGATCTTCTTCCATGGCATCTATCCTTTTCAAATCAGCCTCCATCTCGTCCTCCGTTGATGCTCCAAAGTGATAAGCATCACTATTTGCTCCTGGACCACGTGTTGGATGAGACACCCGGCTCTCCCCGATTGACTCCTGAGAAGACATCTTGCTTTTATTCTGCAACAGGAACAACTCAAAACAAAAACAGAGGATAATTGTGTGATACGGTGGTCAAAACCTTCGGGAGTATATATAATGAATTTTTACCGACCAAAATACGTAACGTGCAAGAAAACGGAGTCTGGGAGGCACACGAGGTGCCCACGAGACAGGGGGGCGCGCCCAGTAGGGGGGTGCGCCCTCCACTCTCGTGGGGGCCTCGTGTCCCTTTCGGACTACTTCTTTCTTCCTAAAATTCTTAAATACTCCAAAACTGATAAAAATTGCCATTGGAGTTGTTTTGGAGTTGGTTTACTTACCGTACCACATACCTATTCCTTTTCAGAGTCTTGAACGTTTTGGAAAGTGTCCCTTATGTATTCTTCAGGGGTTACGGTTTCAATAATATTTCTTTCAACATTGATATGATTACCTGAAATATAATGTTTAATTCTTTGACCGTTTACCACCCTCGGATTTGTGCCTTCGAAGTTGTTGATTTTTATGGCACCAGAACGATAGACCTCCTCAATAACGTAGGGACCTTCCCATTTCGAGAGAAGTTTTCCTGCAAAAAAATTTAAACGAGAGTTGAAATATAACACATAATCTCCTACGTTAAACTCACGCTTTTGTATCCTCTTATCATGCTAGCATTTGAGTTTTTCTTTAAATAGCTTGGCATTCTCATAGGGTTGAGTTCTCCATTCATCAAGTGAGCTAATATCAAACAACCACTTCTCACCGGCAAGTTTGAAGTCATAGTTGAGCTCTTTAATAGCCTAATATGCCTTATGTTCAAGTTCAACAGCTAAATGACATGCTTTTCCATAAACCATCTTATATGGAGGCATACCCATAGGATTTTTGTATGCAGTTCTATAGGCCCATAATGCATCATCAAGTTTTTTGGACCAATTCTTTCTAGATCTATTCACAGACTTTTGCAAAATTAATTTGAGCTCTCTATTGCTCAAATCTACCGGACCACTGGACTGCGGATGATAAGGAGATGCGGTTCTATGATTAACATCATACTTAGCAAGCATCTTACGGAAAGCACCATGAATAAAATGTGAACCACCATCAGTCGTAAGATCTCTAGGGACTCCAAACCTTGGAAAAATAAATTCTTTAAGCATTTTCATAGAGGTGTTTTCATCAGCACTACTAGTTGGAATAGCTTCTACCCACTTAGTAACGTAATCAATAGCAACTAAAATAAGTGTATAACCATTAGAGGCAGGAAAAGGTCCCATATAATCAAAGCCCCAAATATCAAACGGTTCAATAAAAAGAGAATAATTCATGGGCATTTCTTGACGTCTACTAATGTTACCTATTCTTTGACATTCATCACAAGATAAGACAAACTTACGAGCATCTTTGAAGAGAGTAGGCCAATAAAAACCACATTGTAGTACCTTGTGTGCAGTTCTATCTCCAGCGTGGTGTCCTCCGTAGGATTAAGAGTGACAGTTGCGTAGAATCTGTTCATGTTCCTGCTCAGGCACACAACGCCTAATAACACCATCTACTCCTTCTTTATAAAGGTGTGGATCGTCCCAGAAGTAATGTCTTAAATCATAAAAGAACTTTTTCTTTTGCTGGTATGTGAAGCTAGGCGATATAAATTTAGCAAGAATGTAATTAGCATAATCAGCATACCAAGGAGCAGTACGAGAAGCAT
The DNA here is from genome assembly GCA_963921465.1 of Triticum timopheevii. NCBI lineage: Eukaryota > Viridiplantae > Streptophyta > Magnoliopsida > Poales > Poaceae > Triticum > Triticum timopheevii. Next base: position 378,786,664 of record OY997272.1, on the reverse strand, counting down.
TAACGACCGCTAATTGTTCATCAGGAAAGCTATCATCAATAGGCAGTGGATCATCAAGAACATTCTCTAACCTAGACAAGTTGTCTGCAAAGGGGTTCTCAGCTCCCTTTCTATCAGTAATATGCAAATCAAATTCTTGGAGCAAGAGAACCCATCTAATGAGTCTGGGCTTAGCATCTTTCCTTTCCATAAGATATTTAATAGCAGCATGATCAGTGTGAATAGTATCTTTAGAATCAACAATATAAGGTCTAAAATATCACATGCAAACACAACTGCTAAGAACTCTTTTTCAGTAGTAGCATAATTTCTCTGGGCAGTATCAAGAGTCTTACTAGCATACTGGATAACATTCAATTTCTTATCGACTCTTTGCCCGAGAACAACACCTACAACATAATCACTAGCATCACACATAATTTTAAAAGGTAGATTCCAATTAGGTGGCTGAACAATAGGTGCAGTGATCAAAGCTTTCTTAAGTATTTCAAATGCTTCTACACAATCATTATCAAAGACAAAAGGAATATCTTTTTGCAATAAATTAGTCAGAGGCCTAGAGATTTTAGAAAAGTCCTTAATGAACCTCCTATAAAAACCAGCATGACCAATGAAACTTCTTATACATTTTATGTCCTTGGGACATGGAATCTTTTCAATAGCATCAGCCTTGGCTTTGTGAACTTCAATACCTATCTCGGAAATCTTATGCCCCAAGACAATGCCTTCATTAACCATAAAGTGACACTTTTCCCAATTCAGGACGAGACTAGTGTCTTCGCATCTCTGCAAAACTCGATCAAGGTTGCTCAAAAAATCATCAAAAGAGGATCCATAAACTGAGAAGTCATCCATGAATACCTCACAAATCTTTTCACAAAAATCAGAGAATATAGCCATCATGCATCTTTGAAAGGTAGCAGGTGCATTACATAAACCAAAAGGCATACGTCTATAAGCAAAAGTACCGAAAGGGCAAGTAAAAGTAGTTTTAGATTGATCCTTCGCTGACACAGGTATTTGAGAGAAGCCAGAATAACCATCTAGAAAGCAGAAATGTGTGTGTTTGGATAGTATTTCTAGCATTTGATCAATAAAAGGTAAAGGGTAATGATCTTTCTTAGTATCCTTATTTAACTTACGGAAATCAATTACCATCCTATAACCTGTAATAATTCTTTGTGGGATCAATTCATCTTTATCATTAGGAAAAATGGTAATACCTCCCTTTTTAGGAACACAATGGATAGGGCTTACCCATTCACAATCAGCAACGGGATAAATATTACCTACCTCAAGGAGCTTTAGTATCTCCTTTCTTACCACTTCTTTCATCTTGAGATTTATTCATCGTTGAGGATCTCTAACTGGTTTGGCACCGTCCTCCAATATAATTTTGTGTTGGCATAACATGGGACTAACGCCCTAAGATCATCCAGAGTATATCCAATAGCAGCTCGGTGCTTATTCAAAGTTTTCAATAATCTTTTTTCTTCTTTCTCTGAAAGGTTAGCACTAATAATAACATGATATATTTCTTTTTCATCAAGATAAGCATACTTAACATTATCAGGTAATGGTTTAAGTTCAAACACGGGATCACCCTTGGGTGGAGGGGGATCCCCAAGAATTTCAACGGGAAGGTTATGTTTCAGCATAGGTTCCTGTTTAAGGAACACTTCATCTATTTCCTCCCTTTCCTTCATAAACATATTGTTTTCATGGTCTAGCAAATATTGTTCTAATGGATCAGTTGGAGGAACAACAATAGAAGCAAGACCAATAATCTCATCCTTACTAGCTGGTTCCCTGTCACGAGGTTGTCTACTAAACTTAGCGAAATTTAACTCATGAGACATACCATCTATGCCAATAGTGACAATATTCTTTTCACAATTAATCTTAGCACTAGCTGTATTCAAGAAGGGTCTACCAAAAATAATGGGACAAAAATCATCTTGTGGGGAACCAAGAACAAGAAAATCAGCAGGGTATTTAACCATCCCACACAAAACTTCAACATCTCTAACAATCCCAAAGGGTTTAATGGTATCCCTATTAGCAAGCTTAATAGTAACATCAATGTCTTCTAATTCAATGGGTGCAATGTCATGCATAATTTCTTGATATAAGGCATAAGGTATTGCACTAGCACTAGCACCCATATCACATAAGCCATGATAACAATGATCTCCTATTTTAACAGAAATAACAGGCATGCCTACAACAGGTCTACGTGTCTTAGTATCTGGTCTAGCAATATTAGCAGTCTCACCACAGAAATAAATAACATGCCCATCTAAATCATCATCCAAGAGATCTTTAACCATAGCAATACAAGGTTAAACATTGATTTGCTCAGGAGGTGTATAAGTCCTAGTATTACTCTTACGAACAACAGTCGAAGCTTTAGCATGATCCTTCATCCTAATAGGAAAAGGAGGTTTTTCAACATAAGTAGTAGGAACAATAGGATCACTATAGGTAATAGTCTTTTCTTCGACTATAATAGGTGCAACTACTTTTACTTCAACAGGAGGATTATATTTAAACCAGTTCTCTTTAGGGAGATCAACGTGAGTAGCAAAAGATTCACAGAAAGAAGCTACTATCTCAGAGTCAAGTCCATACTTAGCGCTAAATCCACGAAAAGCATCGGTATCCATAAAAGATTTAACACAATCGAACTTAGGTGTCATACCTGACTCCTTACCATCGTCGGAACCCCAATCTTCAGAGTTGCGTTTAATTCTTTCCAATAAGTCCCATTTGAAATCAATAGTCTTCAACATATAAGAACCAGCACGGGAAGTATCGAGCAGGTTGCGATTATCAAGGGAAAGCCGAGCATAAAAGTTCTAAATAATCATTTCCTGAGAGAGCTCATGATTGGGGCATGAATATAACATTGACTTCAGCCTCCCCCAAGCTTGAGCGATGCTTTCTCCTTCGCGAGGCCAGAAATTATATATGTAATTACGATCACGATGAACAAGGTGCATAGGATAGAACTTCTGGTGAAATTCCAGCTTCAATCATTTATAATTCCAAGATCTCATATCATCACATAGCCTATACCATGTTAATGCATCTCCCTTCAAAGATAAAGGGAAGACCTTCTCTTTGACAACATCATCGGGAAAACATGCAAGCTTAAATAATCCACAAACTTCATCCACAAAGATAAGGTGTAAATCGGGATGCAATGTTCCATCTCCTGCAAATGGATTAGCTAGCGGTTTCTTTATCATACCCGAAGGAATCTCAAAGTAAATATTTTCATAAAGTTCAGTAGGTTGAGGAGCAACTCTTTTCTCTTCTGGTTGGGGTGAAGATACCCCAAACAAGCCCCTCAAAGGATTAGTTTCCATAGTGACAAGTAACAGAAAATTTCAGCACACTATATAAATGTTTCCTTACCAAGTTCCACTCACCAAAAGCGCTACACTCCCCGGCAACGGCGCCAGAAAAGAATCTTGATGACCACAAGTTTAGTGGATCAATCATAGTCCTTTCGATAAGTAAGGGTGTCGAACCCAACGAGGAGCAGAAGGAAATGATAAGCGGTTTTTGGTAAGGTTTTCTCTGCAAGCACTGAATTTGTAGGTGATAGGTAGTTTTGTGATAAGATAAATAATAACGAGTAACAAGTAAATAAAGTAAGTAAAGTGCAGCAAGGTGGCCGAATCCTTTTTGTAGCAAAGGATAAGCCTGGACAATTTATAATAATGAGAAAGGAGCTCCCGGGGACACATGGGAATTATCGTCAAGCTAGTTTTCATCACGTTTATATGATTCGCGTTCGGTACTTTGATAATTTGATATGTGGGTCGACCAGTACTTGGGTACTGTCCTTACTTGGACAAGCATCCCACTTATGATTAACCCCGATTGCAAGCGTCCACAACTACAAAAGAAGTATTAAGGTAAACCTAACCACAGCATTAAACATATGGATCCATATCGGCCCCTAATTAAGAATGCATAAACTATGGTTTAAGCTTCTGTCACTCTAGAAACCCATCATCTACTTATTACTTCCCCATACCTTCCTCTAGGCCCAAATAATGGTGAAGTGTCATGTAGTCGACGTTCACATAACACCACTAGAGGAGAAGACAACATACATCTCATCAAAATATCGAACGAATACCAAATTCACATGACTACTAATAGCAAGACTTCACCCGTGTCCTCAGGAACAAACATAACTACTCACAAAGCATATTCATGTTCATAATCAGAGGGTTAATAATATGCATAAAGGATCTAAACATATGATCTTCCACCAAGTAAATCAATTAGCATCAACTACAAGGAGTAATCAACACTACTAGCAACCCACACGTACCAATTTGTGGTTTTGATACAAGATTGGATACAAGAGATGAACTAGGGTTTTGAGAGGAGATGGTGCTGGTGAAGATGTTGATGGAGATTGACCCCCTCCCGATCAGAGGATCGTTGGTGATGACGTTGGTGATGATTTCCCCCTCCCGGAGAGAAGCGTCCCCGGCAGAACAGCTCCGCCGGAGCCCTAAATTGATTCCGCCAAGGTTCCGTCTCGTGGCGGCAGAGTTTCGTCCCGTAAGCTTGCCCACGATTTTTTCCAGGGTGAAAGCGATGATATAGCAAAAGATGGACACCTGAGGCCCACCAGGTGGCCCAGGAGATAGGGGTGCGCCCTGTAGGGGGGGCGCGCCCTCCTGTCTCCTGGACAGGGTGTGGGCCCCCTTGTGTATTTCTTTCGCTCAATAATTCTTATAAATTCCAAAAAGATGTTTCGTGGAGTTTCAGGACTTTTGGAGCTGCGCAGATTAGGTTTCCAATGTTTGCTCCTTTTCCAGCCAGAATTCCAGCTGCCGGCATTCCCCCTCTTCATGGTAAACATTGTAAAATAAGAGAGAATAGCCATAAGTATTGAGATATAATGTGTAATAACAGCCCATAATGAAATAAATATTGATATAAAAGCATGAGGCAAAATGGACATATCAGGTGGCTGTTTTGAGGAGGGTGTATGGTGGGTGTATGGTACCGGCGAAAGTTGCGCGGCACAAGAGAGGCTAGCAATGGTGGAAGGGTGAGAGTGCGTATAATCCATGGACTCAACATTAGTCATAAAGAAGTCATATACTTATTGCAAAAATCTACAATCCATTGAAAACAAAGTAGTACGCGCATGCTCCTAGGGGGATAGATTGGTAGGAAAAGACCATCGCTCGTCCCCGACCGCCACTCATAAGGAAGGCAATCAATAAATAAAAGTGTGCTCCAACTTCAGCACAAAGTGGTTCACCATAGATGCATGCTTCGGGAATCACAAACCTCAACACAAGTATTTCTACTAATCCACAGTCGCCCACTAGCATGACTCTAATATCGCCACCTTTTTATGTAGGATTTTATGACTAACCATGTGAATGACCAATTCCTGTCATCTCTCTAAATAGATATAAGTGAAGCAAGAGAGTTTAATTCTTTCTACAAAGATATGCCCACGCTCTAACAAATATAAGTGAAGTAAAAGAGCATTCTACAAATGGCAGTTTTCTATGTGAAGAGAAACAGGCTATCCAAACTTCAAAAGATATAACTGGAGCACATGAATCATTCTATAAAGCCATACTGAAAATATTTAAGTGAGGTGCAATGAGCATTCTATAAATCAACCAAGGACTATCCCATACCAGCTTGGTGCATAAAAGAAAAGTGAAAACTAAATGCAAAAGACGCTCCAAGACTCGCACATATCGCATGAACGAAACGAATATGAAAACATATCGATACTTGTTGAAGAAAGAGGGGATGCCTTCCGGGGCATCCCCAAGCTTAGATGTCGGACGTGGGGTTCCGGCAGACCCTTAAGGTTCGAACTCTGGGGTGCGCACGAAGATCACTCCCCTACCTATCTACGTCTGATCGCCTCGTGAGATCTAAGCTAAAAACGATGAACGACACGAGGGACACAAGATTTATACTGTTTCGGGCCACCGTTGTGGTGTAATACCCTACTCTAGTGTGTGGTGTGGTGGATTGCCTCTGGGGCTGATGATGAACAGCATAGGGGAAGAACAGCCTCGCGAGAGGTGTTCTTGAGCTGGTGCGATGAACTGCTTGGGTGAGTTTGCTCGCCTCTCTCTCTCTAATGAGCACTTGATCTGTCCTCCCTTTCCTCGGTGGTGGCTAGTCCTATTTATATAGGCCCTGGTCCTCTTCCCAAATATTGAGCGGGAAGGGCGCCAACAACGGCCATTTTGAAGGGGAACAACTAGTACAAGTTATCCTGACTAAAGTTGGTCTTCGGCTGCCAAAAGCACTGGTGATGACGCTGTCTTGGGCTCCACGGTGACCTCCATCCTGCCGCTCTGCTATTCTTGGTCTCGTTGCACTGAAATGGCAACCTTTGCCTGATGCCTCGGTACTCCACGCCTGTGCTTGCCCCCTTTGCACCAAAGAGGAAACAAGGACACTGCACGGGCCGGCGCTCGCCTGGCGCCCGCCTGGTCTCGATTGTCATGGCTTGCGTCACGAGCACCTCGTGAGGTACCCTGCCTTGATCTCCCCGCCTCCTTGCGAGCTTGCCTGGGGAGGCCGTTCCTGAGGAAGCCTAGCGTTGTCCGCCCCACGAGGCTTGGCCCATCGTGAGGGTCTTGAGTCTTGTGCTGGTGAAGAAGGGCCATACTGGGCCACCACTCGAGCCACGACGCAGGCCGCAGGTAGGCAAGTGCAGGAACCCCCGTTCCCAGGACGCCGACAGTAGCCCCCGGGCCGAAGGCGCGCTCGGAGAAGCGAAGGGGCAAGTGCGGAGCATCGTAGGCCCCATCAGCCTGCGGCCTTGGATGCCGCGTGGCGGTTGATTGGACGTGGGCGTCTCCGCTTCTCCACGCTGCCTCAGCAACCGCTCGACTTGACAAGACCCTGCATGCAGAAACTGGTCATGAACCTGTGATCGTGGAGGCCGACGGTTGGCTTCCTTTCGGTTATAAATGCAGGAGGGCGCAAGCCTCCGCTGCACATCTCCCTCCTTGCTTCCTCCTTTTTCCTCATCCCAGCTACTCGCCGCCGAAGAGATTCTCGGCCGCAGAGAAGGGAAAGGCTCGTCGGGAAGGGCCTGACTCTCCCCTGGCCAAGCGCGGCCGAGGTCGTCCACACAAGCATCATGTGGCTCCCACAGTGGCTTCCCGCGGTCGCGGAGGCGATCCCCTGCGCGGTGATGGGCGGTTGTCAAGGGAAGGCGCGCCGTGACTGCTCGACCTCCCAGGCCGCGCTTCCGCTCGGCGGAGGTGCTGCCAGAGTTCGTCGTGTGGTCGGCGGACCCAACCAGCACCTGGCTCCAGCTTCCCCGCTTCTTTGCAGGTCAACTTCCGGCCGCCACTCCGGGTGGCCTCTGGCTTCAAGCGGACGGTTGCTGCAGCAGGGCCTCCTGGGCTTTGCTGGAGGTCTCCATCGCTGGGTATGTGGCCCTGACCCGCGGCTGGCAAACGTTTGCCCGCGCGCATGGCCTGAACCAGCGGTGCACCCTGCACTTCAAGTTCGATGGAGACGCCACCCTTTACGTGAGGGTGTTCGGAGAAGACGGTCGTCGCGCTGGGTGCTGCCCCGAAGACGATGACCGCGGCCGGGTACCCAGCCCCGGCGATGATCGGGATGAAGATGTCGGGAGGCGCATGGTCAGCGGCGCTCGTGGCTCGCCAAGCTTCGGCGGCTCTCCTTCAGACAGCAACTCCTCCAGCGGTGGCCACAACCAACCTCTGCACCATCGCGCTCACCTTGAGGGAGGTAGCGGGTCAGTCCGCCGTCATGCCTCGGTGAAGCGCGAGGAGGAGTCTGACTGCACTCCGGAGGCAGTACGAGCCCTCGCCGCGAGTTGGTGCCGAGCAAGTCGTGCCTATTTTGTTTTTCTCCCTTCCCTGCGCAAAGAGAAAGTAGTGTAGGGCCCCGCGGGGGCATGTTGGAATGTTGCTGTTAATTACCATGTTGTTTCCGCTATTTATGTGTTGTGTTTTTGTGCTGCATGCCCGCGTGCAGGAATTACTTAGCTCAGGGGGACTTGCCGCAGTCTTCGCTTCCCGAGGCCAAGGCCTTGCCGTGCGCTTCATGTCTTGCAAGGATTATTCAGGAGTGGTAACTTCTAGTCTTGGTCGTGGAGGCGGCCAACTCAGGTCCTTTGTTCGTGTCGCGATGCCCGTGTGGCACGGACTGGGAGGGGTGCCCCCATAGTGGACTTGGATAGGAGAGCCTCAAACGACTGGGGCAGAAAACACTCGCGAGGACACCCGCCATCCCCCTCATGAGACTTGCGCGAGAGAAAACGAGGCAAGTAGGCGAAAAAGACAGAGAGTCACAAGTCAAGGACGACAACAATTCCAATAAAAGTTTAAATAGGGACGAACAAGCCAACTGCAGAAAGCAATGAAAAAGCTGCGTCCGGCACCTAATCTAGTCTTCGACGTCTTCTCACCAGTGCGGAGCTAAGTGCTGCCACAGGGCGTGGGCGGGAGCCCCCGAGGCCCGAGGGTGGCTCTCCGGAGATTCCGGGGCATGTACAGTCCCAACTAGTTATTACATGAGAGAGTCACGGGTGGCGAGCTTCACACGCATTAGCCTTCTTCACAGGCTCCGGGCCTTTCTCGGGGAAATGAGCTTCACAGGCGTTGGCCTTCTTCACAAGCACCGGGCCTTTCTTGGTTCATCTAGCTTCACAGGCGTCGGGCCTTCTTTACAGGCTTTGGGCCTTTCTCGGGGAAATGAGCTTCACAGGCATTGGCCTTCTTCACAGGCACCGGGCCTTTCTTGGTTCGTCTAGCTTCACAGGCATCGGGCCTTCTTTACAGGCTCTGGGCCTTTCTTCAAGGGTAGAACTTCCGGAGATGCTGGATGTTCCACGAATTCGAGATGGGCACCCCCTCCTGAGTCTCCAAGCATGCGGCGCCAGGCCTAGAGACATGAACAACCTTGAACGGGCCCTCCCACATGGGTGAGAGCTTGTGCAGCCCCTCCCTGGAGAGCACCCTTCTGAGCATGAGGTCACCTACCTCAAGGGTCCTGGGGCGGATGCTGCGGCAGTGGTACCGTCGCAGTGCTTGTTGGTATCTCGCAGCCCGAAGCGCAGCCTCCCGATGGTGTTCCTCCCCAAGCACAAGGTCCACCCCCCGCATGGCGTCCTGCTGTACTTCATCGAAAGCCAGGACCAGCGCGGAGCGATGCTTGACCTCATGAAGAAGGACCACCTCAGCACCATAGACGAGGGAGAACGGGGTTTCGCCGGTCGACTTGGTAGTTTTAGTTCATGTCGGCGTTCTGGGAACGGGGGTCCCCAGACTTGCCTACCTGCGGCCTGCAGCGTGGCTCAAAGGAGGCCCAGCACAGCCCATCTTCATCAACGCAAGCTCAAGACCCTCGCGAGGGGCCAAGCCTCGCGGGGCGGACGACAAGGAGCTTCCTCAGGCACGGCCTCGTCAGGCTGGCTCATGAGGAGGCGGAGAGTTCAAGGCGGGGTACCTCGCGAGGTGCCCATGAAGCAAGCCATGACGACCAAGGGTGCCAGTCGAGCGCCAGCCCGCGTAGTGTCCTCCTTTCCTCTTTGGTGCAAAGGGAGCAAGCGCAGGCGAGACCATCAAGCAAAGGCATCCATTTCGGTGCAACAAGACCAAGACCAGCCCAACGGCCGGAAGGAAGTCATTGTGGAGCCCAAGCCGCCGTCACCACCAGAGCCTTTGACAGGCGAGGACCAACTTTAGTCAGGATAAATGTACCCGCTGTTCCCCTTCAAAATGGCCAATTGTTGGCGCCCTTCCCGCTCAATAGTTGGGAAGAGGCCCAGGGCCTTTGCCTATAAATAGGACTAGCCACCCCCAAGGTAGAGGCAGCTAGACCTGATCGAGAACCCAAGAGCCAGAACCAAGTAGCACCAGCCAAGAACAGACCCTCGCGAGGCTATTCTGCCTTGTATTGTTCATCATCCGCCCAAGAGGCAATTCACCACACCACACACTAGAGTAGGGCATTACACCACAATGGTGGGCTGAACCAGTATAAATCTTGTGTCTCTTGTGTTGTTCAGTTTAGTAGTTTAGGTCCTAGCGATTCGGCGAGGGGCGAGCCGGTAGAGGGTTGAATCTCCGCTCGCACCCCAGTGTTCGAACCTCAAGGGTCTGCCGGAACCCGAAATCCGACAGTACGGATGGACCATAGCACGGACTAAAGCTCGTCGTGCCAGCCCCTGCCGCAGGCCTCCAGCTTTTTTCCTTGCTCCCTAGAGATGCAACATAGAGTAACGTCATTCGGCCGCTTTTGGTAGAGCTCTCCGTCTTGGATGCAGTAGGCCGTGGCCTGCCACACCACGCGTTCCGCGTCCTCCTCCTTCTTCGACAAGATCCCTTGCACCATGTAATCCTTGAACTCCGCAGTCCAACATCCCTCCTGAGGCTCCAGCGCCAGGAGCAGGCATGCCCTTGAGGTCGGGCCACAGGCCGGGGCTCCCAAGGAAGGCGGTTGAGGGAGCTCCTCCCGAGGCTGTGCTGTGCTCGATAGTGATGGTGCCGCTGAGGGTTTGAAGATTCGCTCCTCGAAGATGACAGGCTCCTGAGGCAACCGCCTGGATGCCCTCCTGGCAATGTCATCAGCCTCTTGATTGGTGTTGTGAGGCACATGTTGCAACTCCAGCCCCCAAAACTGTTTCTCCATCCTGCAGACCTCCGCGAGATACACTTCCATGTGTTCGTCCTTGGGCTCGTATACCTTGTTGGAGAAGTTGACGAGGAGTTGTGAATCTCCCTTGATGGTGAGGCGCTTTACTCTCAAGGCGGTTGCTGCCTTCAAGCCCGCTATCAGGCCCTCATACTATGCTATGTTGTTGGAGACCTTCTCTCCATGCTGGAAGCAGAGTTGCACAGCATAGTAGAGCTTGTCCTGAGTGGGGGATATGAGCACTGCGCAAGCCCCCGCGCCCTGTCGCAAGAACGCCCCATCGAAGTACATGACCCAGCCGTCGGGCGCTTCACTTCCCGGGGGGTGCTTCACTTCATGACCCAGCCGTCGCCTTCTTTGAGCCCCGATGCCTCTGCCCGTTTTGCCACGAAATCTGCAAGCGCGGCTCCCTTGATGACTCTGGTCGTGCTGAATTCCAGATGAAACGCTTGCAATTCGATGTTCCATTCAGCGACACTTCCAACTGAGTTGGGGCTCCTGAGTACCCTTTCCAAGGGGTATGCTGAGACGACCTTGATGGGATGACCTCGAAAATAGTGTTGCAACTTGCGCAAAGCCACTAACAGCGTGAGGAGGAGTTTTTGGGGCATGGTGTACCGCGCCCTCGCATCTCGTAGCACCGTGCTGACGAAGTATACAGGGTGCTCGATGAGGTTGAGGGTGCTGACGCAGCCCGCGTCCTCCAGAGGTTGAGTCGCCTCCTGAGATGTCGGAGCCCCCAGCGCTTGGTCGCCTGGAGAGGCCTCCTCCGCTCTAGGTGCATTTCCCTGCTGAGGCTGATCCTTTTCTGTTGCGGTCGTGATCTTCGCGAGGCTTTCTTGGCTTTGCTCAGGCCCAGCCGGTACGGCGGCTGCGGCCTTGGTCCGGCGCTCCTCTTTAACCGCCACCAGGGCTGCGCTGGCGGAGTAGGGGGTGGCTTCAAGGTAAAGCACCAAGGGCTCCCGAGGGCGCGGAGCTACCATCACCGGTGGGCATGTAAGGTACTTCTTAGATCTTGGAATGCCTTATCAGCCTCTTCAGTCCACTCGAACGGGCCCTTCTTCTTCATCAGCTTGAAGAAGGGCAGTGCCCGCTCCCCCAGCTTGGAGATGAAGCGTCCCAGCGTGGTTACACGCCCGGTGAGCTTCTGCATTTCTCTGAGGGTCTTTGGCAGACTCATGTCTTCGACTGCTTTGACCTTCTCTAGGTTGGCCTCGATGCCCCTGTGGGACACGAGGAAGCCCAAGAGCTTGCCCGAGGGGACTCCAAATATGCACTTCTCCGGATTGAGCCACAGATCCACTTCACGGAGACTCGCGAAGGTTTCTTCCATGTCCTGTATTAGGGTTTTCGCCTCCCGAGACTTCACCACAATGTCATCGACGTATGCTTCAGTGTTTCTCCCGAGCTGCCGGCCCAAGGCGATGTGCATCAGCCGCTGAAAGGTCGCGCCTATGTTGCACAGCCCAAATGGCATGCAGGTATAGCAGTACACTCCACACAGGGTCAGGAAGGACGTTTTCTCCAGGTCTTCTACCGCCATATTGATCTGGTGATAGCCCGAGAAGGCATCAAGGAATTACAGCAGGTCACACTTGGCGGTAGAGTCGACAATCTGGTCGATGCGAGGGAGCAGGAATGGATCCTATGGGCAGGCCTTGTTGAGGTTGGTGAAGTCGACACACATGCGTTCATTTCCTCCCTTTTTTGGCATGACAACAGGGTTGGCCAGCCACTGAGGATAGCGGACCTCACGAATGATGCTCGCTGCCTCTAACTTGCGAATTCCTTGGACAATGAAGGCCTGCTTTTCAGTGGACTGCCGCCTGCCTTCTGCTTCACGGGGCGCACGTTGGGGCATACGTTGAGGTGATGTTCAATCACACCCCTTGGGACCCCTACCAGCTGATCAGGTTCCCACGCAAAAACCTCCTTGTTTGCGCGTAGGAACTTCACCAAAGCCTCCTCCTGCTCAGGGTCGAGGTTAGTGTCACAGCCCTAGATTAGTCCTTGTTTGTCTTTGCTTGATCATCATGTCATCATGTTTTAATTCAAATGAATTTGAATTGGGGATGTTCAAAGCCTAACATCAAATGGTATTTAAATAGGTTCAACCTAAAAATATTTTCAATGGACTCAAAATGCCCTTTAAAAATGTTCATCATTTCTGGATTGGGGTGGAAGCATCTACCAAAGATGGTTTACATTTTTGCAGGACATATTTGGGCTTCGAATTAATTCAAACATATTTGAATTGGAGTTAGTTAAATTCTATATATATTTTAGGTGCTCCAAAAATGTTGGAAATTGTTATGGGTCACTGGAATAATTCAGACAACACCCCTAATTATTTCTAGGATTTTATAAAATGGTTTAGTATTGTACTAAATCAAAACAAAATAGAATAAATAGAAAACAGAAACAATTTAAATTAGAAAACAGAGAGAGAGAGAGTTACCTGGGCCGGCCTACCTGTTCTGGCACTGTAGCGGCCCAGCCCACTGGCCTCCTCATTGTCGTCTTCATTCTTCACCAGGAGGACGAGAGCGTGTGGCCGCCGCACACCAACGTGCTCAGAACCTCTCCGTGCACCCATAGCCACCACCACATCCTCCTCCTGAACACCCTAGCGATGAAATCGAGCACGTACGAACCATGGCCGCGACAAACCTCGTCGCTGGCATTGATTCCTGCGACCCCCACGTCCAACTCCCCTGCTCCTCGATGTGGGTACGCAAGGGTTGCGCCCTGGCGCCCTTGGCACGGGCAGCCGACGCCCGTAGCGCATTTCCGCCGTGCCTCCGCCACGTTGGATGGTCGCCGACGGTCTAACCCCAGTCGTGCTGACGTGGCAAGATTAATTAGGCGTTAACCACCTGCTAATCAAACCCTAGAATCACAGACAGCCGGGCCCCACCCCATAATTAACCACATGGTTATTTCCCTGCTTAAATTAAGCTAATGCTTTGACCCCGCCGCCTCAGTGTTGACCCAGGCCCCACTGTTAGGTTTGACTTGGACCAGCCCCTTTGACCCGCTGACGTCATGCTTACACATTGCTGACGCAGTTAATCGTTTTCTGGATTAAAAATAATCCGAGAAATTCCATAAAATTAGCAAAACTTAAAAAAATCATAGAAAATAATCTATAGCTCAGAATGAAATAATTTATATATGAAAAATGATCAGAAAAATCCAACCTATCCATCTGTAAAAATTTTATGCATGTTAGAACAACTTATGCATGCTGATCAGGTCAAATTAATTAAATGGCATTTGAATAATCATATTTGGAGTTTGAATTTGAATCTTAGATTCAAACCAACTCCATTTAACTTGCTGCTAGTTACATTAGCTCAAACCACCACATATTGCCATGTCATGATCATGCATCATATTGTGCATTGCATTGATTGTCTTTCTTCTTTGTTTGTCGGTGTTTGTTCCCTCTCAGTAGACGTGTTCCGACGATGTGATCGATGACACCGATGAAGAGCTATACTATCTTCAGAAGTGCCAAGCAAGCAAAACCCCCTTGTCCATTCTGATACAATCCCACTCTCTCGCTCCTGCTCTCTTTTACTGCATTAGGACAACAGCGATTCAACTGTTACATGTTGCGGTAGTTGAACCCCTTTCCTCTGCATGACCTGTCATTGCCAAAGTAAATAGATGAAACCCACTAGCATGAGTACGATTTGTTTGAGCCCTGATGTGCCTACTCATTCATGCTTGTTTGTCATGCCTGCTATTGCTTAGAGTTGAGTCAGGTCTTATTCATCGGGGATGAATTGGAATGTTGTGAATCATGTCCTACTGTGCGTGAGCAAAGTGTGTGAACACGATTTGGTATAGGTAGGGCGAGAGGCCATGTAGGAGTAGTGGCCCGGTGTACCAAGTGGCACCCGGATGGTGGGCTTGGGAACCCTGCACACATCATTTGGGGCCGTGAGCGACACCCCGGCCGGATCTCCTTGCGGATGGAACCCGAATAGGCGATAAACTTGAATGAGAGACTTGTGTGGTTAGTCAGGTTGTGGCCGACACCCTCGCTGGGCTTCCACTTGAAGGTTGCCGAGTACATGTCGTGTAAATGGCGATAAGTGGTTAGAGAGTGTGTGAAGAAGTACACCCCTGCATGGTTAACAGTATCTATTCGAATAGCCGTGTCCGCGGTAAAGGACTTCTGGGTTGCCTATACAGTTCATAGACAAGTGAAAGTGGATACTCTAAAATGCGCAAGATAAGCGTGAGTGCTATGGATGGCGTTCTCGTAGGGAGACGGGAGCGAATCCATAGTGGTGTATTGATATGGTGAATATGTGGACTCATGTGCGCCACCTCAAAAGAGTTACTTGCAGTCATAGTTCGGGATAGCCACTGAGTCAAAGCTGAGTTGCTGCAGTCAAACTCCACCACCCCCGTTTGATGATAATGATGCATATGTAGATAGCTCTGATGTAAGTCATGCTGGGTACATTTGTACTCACGTTTGCCTATTTTATGTTGTTGCAGAGAGACTCTAGTCTCACTAGTAGTTCCGCGTGGACTTCGACGTTTAGCTTGTTACCTCAGCTACGATCTTGTGCCCTCGGCAAGATCTGGTAGATAGACAGGCTTCTCAGCCCTTTTCCATTTGTAGATGTCTGTACTCGGACATGTTAAGCTTCCGCTTGTGCTTTGACTTGTATGCTCTGAATGCTGGGTCGAGAGACCCATGTTTGTAATATCTCGCTCCTCGGAGCCTATTGAATAAAATACTTGAGTCGTAGAGTCATGTTGTGATGCCATGTTGTATTTGCACATATCGAGCATATTGTGTCTATGTTATTGAAATGCTTGGTATGTGTGGGATCTGACAACCTAGGTGTTTATCCTTGGTAGCCTCTCTTACTGGGAAATGCCTCCTAGTGCTTCCACTAAGCCATGGTAGCTTGCTACTGCTCCGGAACACTTAGGCTGGAGGCATGTGTCCTTCTTCGTTCTTGTGTCTGTCCCTTTGGGGAAATGTCACGCGGTGTCTACCGGAGTCCTGTTAGCCTGCTACAGCCCAGATTCTCTGGAGTCCTGCTAGCCCAGCTGCTATAGCCCGGATTCACTCGCTGTTGACTGACACGTTCGTTGTTGGGTCATGTATGCCTGTCCCTGTAAGTTAGCGCCACTTTGGGCTCATGACTAGTCATGTCAGCCCGGGTTCTTTGTCATATGGATGCTAGCGACACTATCATATACGTGAGCCAAAAGGCGCAAACAGTCCTGGGCCTGGTAAGGCGACACCCGTGATAATACCGTGCGTTAGGCCGCAAAGTGATATGAGGTGTTACATGCTAGATTGATGTGGCATTGGATTTGGGTCCTGACAGCTTTGGTATCAGAGCTTGACTGCCTGTAGGATTACCAAGCCAAACTGGTCGAAGTTGAGTCTAGAAATTCTTTAGTTATATAAGGGAATTGATTGTGGGAAGGAATGTAAGGCTCTTTTTACTCCTTATATCTCATGGCCTTCTGATCTGAGACATCCTACCTTTCCTCCGGGGATAAGGAACTAGGCTTTCTCTTCCGTCTATCAGGATCACGTGTTACTACTCTGTAGTCCCATAGGATTGGTTGATCAGTCATATCCCAGTTTCGAGTACTTCCGTGTGTTCATAGTTGATCTCGGAACCTTGATATTATAATGATCGAGTGGTTATGCACCGTTTTGCAGGATGTCACAAATCTTTTGAACATTTACAGTCATTATGTTGTCCGAGTCATCCTAGGTTTCTAAATAGTCTGATGCATTTGCAAATCCCTTCTTTTCGTTCCGATGTCTTTTTAGGCCAGGTTAACCACACTAAATTGCTGAGTTAAGGTACTTTGTTGCCTCGACATATATGGTGGAGCTAGTATTATGACCCTAGGTGTTTTAGAGGATCACCAGCTAATCTAGCCATATTTTGTGTTCCTAGTATGATGATTCTAGCCGTTATTCTTGGAAGCATCCCGTGATGCCATTTAGTTAGTAGGCATTCTACTCCTAGGTTCTTGAACCCGAAACTCACTCTACTAACTTCATGTTGATAGTGTTTGCTCATTCCTTTAGGTTATTAGTAACCTTTGTGATAGTCCTCAAGGTTCGTGGTATATCCTTCTTCCAAATACCATGAACTACTTATGGTAGAAGTTCCTCGTTGAACCGAAAGATCACAACCAGGGTTCTCTTGATGAGTTCTTGATTCTATGTTGTGACTCTGCCAGTTCTACCTTTCTGCATGGGTAATCCGGAAGAAATATGTTGATCTTTGTTTGACATACTAAATCTATGCATCCGCAACTGAGAAAATTGTATGTTCCTTTGAGTTGTCCCTCTTTAGTTGTATTTTGACCTTCGTCTATCAAGTGATAGTAAGGAGTAGTTGTGCAATCGTGTTTATCGATGCCTAATATTCTTATGGTCCGTCAAGCCATTCTACTTCGGAATGACTAGGAGAAGCAAACTCCAGTACCTTATCCATCTCCAGGATTGGGTCAAAGTAGTTGTATTCCGTAGATCAATTGTAATCCAGCTTTCGATTTTGTTCTACCTTGGAGTATTACCATCTTTTACATCGGCAATATCATAGGAATTGCACACCATACTATGAATTCTTGACGCAGTAATACTTCTTGCCATCATTGTTAATTCCTCGGTTCCCGTGTTATTGTAACCGGAATGCCGACAAGTGAATCGTGATGTGTGAAATCAATACTGCTAGCAACCCCATTGCTTGGTAGTTAATGCACAATAATCTCATCCTTAGCGTGTTGGTATTGAATTATCATTCTAAGATTGATCGTGCTACCTAGTCCATTTTCCCTAGTGCACTCCTCGATCAATGAGATAGGGTTGTGTCTATCCATCACTCTCTTGATCACGTCTTGCCCTGAAAAGCAAGATTGATCTCGAGCTTAGTAACTTACCGGTGATTCGTGATTTTCCGAATATCTTCTCAAAAATGTTACTAGGTTATCCCCTGACTGTTATGTTGAGCTCATGATCAAGTTGGCTTTCTTATAAACCACCCCTTCTCCATGAATCTGTGTTGGATACCCCTGAGCTAGTTGGTTAAGCTGTATAGCAACTTGGAGAGTTGGAAGATAAAAGCTTGCCTAACTTAGTTCATTTCCAAAGGGATATCTTGTGTTTGTGTGTTTGTTGTAGAAAGATGACTTGTTCATCGATTGGTCCTCGTGATCAGTTGTTGAACCTATCGTCTTGCCCAAACCTTGATTTGAGTGTGGGCCATCGTCAAATCAAGTTAGAACCAACGATATTCGTAATGTTGTCTTACTCGTGGTTGATTCCTTGAGCATACACCATTACATGTTTTGGTCTGACCAATACTATCACATTGTTCACATAATGGTGGAAGTCCAGTGATATGGAAATTCTGATGAGTTGATGTTGGGCCCATCAGCGGCATTTTGTCTCCTCCATGATTTGTGTTGAACATCTAGCTGGTGTTGGAAACTTGTGTAAGCAATTTCTTCATGTCCCGTTCATGAAGCATATGTTAGATGAAAGAAGTGACTTCCTCTAATTCACGTGCACTTGGTGTAAGTTGCTGCCGTGGATCCGAGAAAGATTGTTTTTGTTTCCTTTGGAATCATCCCAAGTCAGTCATGCATGTGCAAGGTATACTATGGTTTGGTAGATTAATTACCTCCACTCCATATGTATTCCGCAACCCACCAAGCAACTGATTGATTTGTTCAACGAGAAGAAGCTCCTTCTTAAGAATCATGACTTATATTAGGACTTCGTTATCCTCGTTGAAGCTTTCCCTCCTGAACTCGGTAGTGTTTTGTTGTAAGACTACCATATGATCATGTTTGTCTGGGACAACATGTTCACATGTTTGTAGCAGAACCAACTCATGTTTTGGAGCTTGCTATCGCAGTTTATTCCCCAAGAATCTCGCAATGCCGTCTCGTCGATTTGTGTTGCAAACTTTCATTTTTCTTTCTAGACTTGATGAGTCTGGAATATCCCAACACCAACCAAATCTGAATCTCAGGCAGATATGATGGTTGGAACGTTTCCGAAAAACTATAATACTGGTCTCACCATAATCGGTAAAGTGGATGTCGCGGCCAACACACCCAACCGGAAGACCTATTATTGTAGTATCTTGTTTGAAGAAGTTGGCCACCTCCCCATAAGGACTCCGTAGGATATACTACAGAAGTTGTCCCTTATGGATAATTGTGTTTCCGAAGTTCGACCTTTTACTTGATGTTCTAGATACCAAACCTTATCTATGAATGGGTTACACTAGCACATCAAGGAGAACATTAGAAGCGGAACTATATGTCTCTCGGTCGATTATCCAGATTTTGTGACCTTGGCATTGCTAAGGTCAAATCTGAGAAGGTGTTATCTTCCTTTGCATCTGCATCATCCATCACTATTCATCATGGTAGTATGTTGTGTTGCCAGGATCCTTGGCACGGATATTGGTAAACCCTGATGAATATGGAAATGCTCAAGTTCTTGAGGGCACGCGTAAGCAAAATCATTCCTTGCATTGCCTTCAACAAGGTAGTCCACATCATCCATTCTAAGTCTGGGTATGCCATTCCTTCGCAGTTCGCCAAACGATCGCTCGAGATCTTCCCTAGGCTGGTATAGAGAGTTTCAATGACCTCTATATCAAAAGTAATTCTTTTTTCCACTTCACAAAAAAAATTTGCAGGTCACCTTCCCTAAGGTGCCCCATTGTGGAATCATAGCAGATAACTCCTTGCTACATTGAAACCATGCACCATCCTACTCCAGCGTGGGATTGTTGCCCACCAAATTGAACCTCCATCACCTCTTTCTTCCATCCCTCTTATTGTGCGTTTTGTGTCTCAGCTCAAGATATGTTTCAACGTCTCATTCCGTGAGTTGATCTTGTGATCATTAATATGATCCTAAGCTTCTCGAACCTCAAGAAGATCGATTCTTCTAAAATTCTCCTTTCTTCTTGTTGTCATGTTGGATGAAGTTCTCAAAGCAAGACGTCAAGATCAAGATGATGCAATGAATCAACATCTTCGAGAAGGACAGTTGGATCATGAAGATCGTGTTAGCTTTGCGTCCCCTCGGTCTTCTTACCTCACGTCTTGAATCTCGGGACGAGATTCTTGTTTAGTGGGGGTGAGTTGTCATAGCCCTAGATTAGTCCTTGTTTGTCTTTGCTTGATCATCATGTCATCATGTTTAAATTCAAATGAATTTGAATTGGGGATGTTCAAACCCTAACATCAAATGGAATTTAAATAGGTTCAACCTAAAAATATTTTCAATAAAATCAAAATGCCCTTTAAAAATGTTCATCATTTCTGGATTGAGGTGGAAGCATCTACCAAAGATGGTTTACATTTTTAAAGCACATATTTGGGCTTTGAATTAATTCAAACATGTTTGAATTAGAGCTAGTTAAATGCTATATATATATATATATATATATATATATATATATATATATATATATATATATTAGGTGCTCCAAAAATGTTGGAAATTGTTATGAGTCATTGGAATAATTGAGACATCACCCCTAATTATTTCTAGGATTTTATAAAAATTTTAGTATTTTACTAAATCAAAACAAAATAGAATAAATAGAAAACAGAAAAAATTTAAATTAGAAAACAGAGAGAGAGAGAGAGAGTTACCTGGGCCGGCCTACCCGTTTTGGCACTGTAGCGGCCCAACCCACCGGCCTCCTCCTTGTCGTCTTCCTCCTTCGCCAGGAGGACGAGAGCGTGTGGCCGCCGCACGCCAGCACGCGCGCGGCCACCTCCTGCTTACCTACTCGCCGCTGGAGGCACCCAAGGGTGCCACGCACTCCCCTTCACCTCCCTCGACCGCTTGCTCATCCCCATCCCCTCCTATGCCGCCCTCTCTCTCCCGCGACCGAGCGCCGTCGTCGCCGCCGCTCGTCGTTGCCATAGCCATCGTCCACCTCTCATCTCGCCGACGCGTCCACGAGCTCCGCTTAGACTCCCTCGATGTCCTCGACGAGCCAAGACACAGGGGAGACACGGTATCGTCGTCACCGTCATCGTCTTCATCGTCGGCCGCCCGAGATCGCCATCGCTGTTTCTTCGCCGTCTCTTCCTCCCCGAGCTCGCCGTCTACCTCGTTCGACCCGCTGTGAGCTCCTACACTGTCCCCCACTTACTTTCGTGCTCGTTTGCCTCGCCTAGACCGTAGTTCCGCCACCGGAGCCGTGAGCTCCTCGCCGCCAGCGATGATCCAGTCATGGCCACGGTCACTGCAGCCCTTGTCCAAGCACACCAACGTGCTTAGAACCTCTCCGCACACCCGTAGCTACCACCAGCTCCTCCTCCTGAACACCCTAGCGATGAACTCGAGCACGTCCAAACCACGGCCGCCACAAACCTCGTCACCGGCGTTGATTTTGATGACCCCCGCGTCCAACTCCCCTGCTCCTTGATGCGGGTAAGCAAGGGCTGCGCCCTGGTGCCCTCGGCACGTGCAGCCGACGCCCGTAGCGCGTTTCCGGTGTGCCTCTGCCACGCTGGATTGTCGCCGGCGGTCTAACCCCGGCCATGCTAACGTGGCAAGATTAATTAGGCGTTAACCACCTCCCAATCAAACCCTAGAATCACAGACAGCCGGGCCCCACCCCATAACTAACCACAGGGTTATTTCCCTGCTTAAATTAAGCTAATGCTTTGACCCCGCCACCTCAGCGTTGACCCGGGCCCCACTGTCAGGATTGACTTGGACCAGCCCCCTTGACCCGCTAACGTCATGCTTACACATTGCTGACGCAGTTAAGCGTTTTTGGATTAAAAATAATCCAGGAAATTCCAGAAAATTAGCAAAATTTTAAAAAATCATAGAAAATAATCTATAGCTCAGAATGAAATAATTTATATATGAAAAATGATCAAAAAAATCCAATCTATCCGTCTGTACCATTTTCATGCATGTAAGAACAACATGTGCCTACTAATCAGGTCAAATCAATTAAATGGCATTTGAATAATCATATATGGAGTTTGAATTTGAATCTTAGATTCAAACAAACTCCATTTAACTTGCTGCTAGTTGCATTAGCTCAAACCACAGCATATTACCATGTCATGATCATGCATCATATTGTGCATTGAATTGATTGTGTTGCTTCTTTGTTTGTCAGTGTTTGTTCCCACTCAGTAGACGTGTTTTGAAGATGTGATCGATGACACTGATGAAGAGCTATACTGTCTTCAGAAGTGCCAGGCAAGCAAAACCCCCTTGTTCATTCCAATACAATCCCACTCTCTCGCTCCTGCTCTCTTTTACTGCATTAGGACAACAGCGATTCAACTGTTACATGCTGTGGTAGTTGAACCCCTTTCCTCTGCATGATCTGTCATTGCCGCAGTAAATAGATGAAACCCACTAGCATGAGTAGGAGTTGTTTGAGCCCTGATGTGCCTACTCATTCATGCTTGTTTGTCATGCCTGCTATTACTTAGAGTTGAGTCAAGTCTGATTCATCAGGGATGAATTGGAATGTTGTGAAACATGTCCTAGTATGCGTGAGCTAAGCGTGTGAACACGATTTGGTAAAGGTAGCGGTGAGAGGCCATGTAGGAGTACATGGTGGGTTGTCTCATTGAAACCGTCCTCAGGAACTGAGTTCTGTGTTTGTGATCCATGAACAGTTACTACCACACATTGGGCTCCGGGCACTCCAAGCTCTCTCGACTTATTAATCAACTCGATCTCTGTCCAGGAGTTGCAACTAGTTTTTGGTGTTTGTAGGTTGTGTTAGTAGTCTACCAAGTGGCACCCGGTACCGGTGGGCTTGGGACAGACTAGGCACAATGGCCCGGTGTACCAAGTGGCACCCGGATGGTGGGCTTGGGAACCCTGCACACATCGTTTGGGGCCGTGAGCGACATCCCGGCCGGATCTCCTTGCGGATGGAACCCGAGTAGCCGATAAACCTGGACGAGAGACTTGTGTGGTTAGTCAGGTCGTGGCCGACACCCTCGCTGGGCTTCCGCTTGAAGGTTGCCGAGTACATGTCGTGTAAACGGCGATAAGTGGTGAGAGCGTGTGTGAAGAAGTACACCCCTACAGGGTTAACATTATCTATTAGAATAGCCGTGTCCGCGGTAAAGGACTTCTGGGTTGCCTATACAGTTCATAGACAAGTGAAAGTGGATACTCTAAAAAGCGCAAGATAAGCGTGAGTGCTATGGATGGCATTCTCATAGGGAGATGGGAGTGAATCCATAGTGGTGTATTGATATGGTGAATATGTGGACTCGTGTGCGCCACCTCAAAAGAGTTACTTGCAGTCGTAGTTCAGGATAGCCACTGAGTCAAAGCTGGTTTGCTGCAGTCAAACTCCCCCCCCCCTTGCTGATAATGATGCATATGTAGATAGCTCTGATGTAAGTCTTGCTGGGTACATTTGTACTCACGTTTGCCTATTTTATGTTTTCGCAGAGAGACTATAGTCTCTCTAGTAGTTCCGCGTGGACTTTGATGTTTAGCTTGTTACCTCAGCTACGATCTGGTGCCCTAGGCAGGATCTGGTAGATAGACATGCTTCTCAGCCATTTTCCATTTGTAGATGTCTGTACTTTGACATGTTAAGCTTCCGCTTGTGCTTTGACTTGTATGCTTTGAATGCTGGGTCGAGAGACCCATGTTTGTAATATCTCGCTCCTCGGAGCGTACTGAATAAAATACTTGAGTCGTAGAGTCATGTTGTGATGCCATGTTGTATTTGCACATATCGAGCATATTGTGTGTATGTTAATGAAATGCTTGGTATGTGTGGGATCTCACAACCTAGTTGTTTCTCCTTGGTAGCCTCTCTTACCGGGAAATGTCTCCTAGTGCTTCCACTGAGCAATGGTAGCTTGCTACTGCTACGGAACACTTAGGCTGGCCGGCATGTGACCTTCTTCGTTCCTATGTCTGTCCCTTCGAGGAATTGTCACGCGGTGTCTACCGAAGTCCTATTAGCCTGCTATAGCCAAGATTCTGTAGAGTCCTGCTAGCCCAGCTGCTACAGCCCGGATTCACTCGCTGTTGACCGGCACGTTCGTTGTTGGGTCATGTATGCCTGTCCCTGGAAGTTAGCGCCACTTTGGGCTCACGACTAGTCATGTCAGCCCGGGTTCTTTGTCGTATGGATGCAAGAGACACTATCATATACGTGAGCCAAAAGGCACAAACAGTCCCTAATACGTCTCCAACGTATCTATAATTTTTGATTGCTCCATGCTACTTTATCTACTATTTTGGGCTATATTGGGCTTTATTTTCCACTTTTATATTACTTTTAGGACTAACCTATTAACCGGAGGCCCAGCCCAGAATTGCTGTTTTTTGCCTTTTTCAGTATTTCGAAGAAACAGAATATCAAACGGAGTCCAAACGGAATGAAACCAACGGGATTGTGATTTTCCAACCGAACGTGACCCAGGAGACTTGGACCCTACTCCAAGCAGTGCCCTAGGAGGTCACGACGGTGGAGGGCACGCCCCCCACCCCTGGGCGCGCCCCCCTACCTCGTGGGCCCCTCGGAGCTCCACAGACATACTCCTTCCTCCTATATATACCTACGTATCCCCGAACGACCAGAACAAGTGCCAAAAACCTAATTCACATGGGCCCCTTTTGTATTTACGAGATCCCATCTTGGGGCCTGTTCCGGAGCTCCGCTGGAGGGGGCATCCACCACGGAGGGCTTCTACATCATTACCATAGCCCCTCCAATGAAGTGTCAGTAGTTTACGTCAGACTTTCGGGTCCATAGCTAGTAGCTAGATGGCTTCTTCTCTCTTTTTGGATATCAATACAATGTTCTCCCCCTGTCTCATGGAGATCTATTCGATGTAATCTTCTTTTTGCGGTGTGTTTGTTGAGACCAATGAATTGTGGGTTTATGATCCAGTATTATCTATGGAAAATATTTGATTCTTCTCTGAATTCTTTTATGTATGATTGAGTTATCTTTGCAAGTCTCTTCGAATTATCTTTTTGGTTTGGCCAACTAGATTGGTAGTTCTTGCAATGGGAGAAGTGCTTAGCTTTGGGTTCAATCTTGCGGTGTCCTTACTCAGTGACAGAAAGAGTTGCAAGGCACGTATTGTATTGTTGGCATCGAGGATAACAAGATGGGGTTTTTATCATATTGCATGAATTTATCCCTCTACATCATGTCATCTTGCATACGGCATTACTCTGTTTTTACTTAATACTCTAGATGCATGCTGGATAGTGGTCGATGAGTGGAGTAATAGTAGTAGATGAAGAATCGTTTCGATCTACTTGTTTTGGACGTGATGCCTATATACATGATCATTGCCTAGATATGCTCATAACTATGGTCAATTCTGTCAATTGCTCAACAGTAATTTGTTCACCCACCATAGAATACTTATGCTCTTGAGAGAAGCCACTAGTGAAACCTATGGCCCCCGGGTCTATTCTCATCATATCAATCTATATCACTTTATTTACTTGCTTTGTTTTTACTTTGCCTTTACTTTTTACTTTGCATATATCTATCAAAAATACCAAAAATATTATCTCTATCAGATCTCACTCTCGTAAGTGACCGTGAAGGGATTGACAACCCCTAAGCGTTGGTTGCGAGTTGCTATCGTTTTGTGTAGGTACGAGGGACTTGTGCGTGGTCTCCTACTGGATTGATACCTTCGTTCTCAAAAACTGAGGGAAATACTTAGGCTACTTTAATGCATCATCCTCTCCTCTTCGGGTAAATCCAACTCAGTGCTCAATAGGTAGCAAGAAGAATTTCTGGCGCCGTTGCCGAGGAGGCTCACGCAAGCAAGTCAACCATACCAAGTACCGATCGCAATCCCTATCTCTCGCATTACATTATTTGCCATTTGCCTCTCGTTTTCCTCTCCCCCACTTCACCATTGCCATTTTATTCGCCCTCTCTTTCCCAATCTCCTCCTCTCTTTCCTGTTTGCCTTTTTCTCGTTGCCTTTCTGTTTGCTCGTGTGCTAGCTCGTTTGCTTGCTTGTCGTCATGTCTAATTCCTTATCCGCTCCTATGTCTCCCGAGTTTGAAGTTCTTCACTTCAAGCAAAGGCAAGGAGAAAATTTAAAAGACGGTTGGTACAGGATGATGGAATCTTATTGTAAGTGCACCCTAGAGGTGAACTTTAGAATTCTTCTTTGCAATTTTTATGTTGGGTTAAATATGACACATAGACAACTCTTGGATTGCATTGCCAAGGGAAATTTCATTGAGATTGATCCCAGTAATGCGCATGAAATTATAGAGGAAATAGTGGGAACACTACCCCAAAAGGGAGGATCGCATCCTACCCAGGAAGAAACCCAAGTGTTTGAGAAAAATTGCGAAGTAACAAAATTTTTACAAAAATCTCTTGAGCCTCTTAAAAGTGTTAGCGGGAATCTTCACCGCATGAATATGTTGATTACTCTTTCTAATAAGCGGTTGGATTCTTTGGGTCTAAAAATTTCCTAATATGAAGGGAAGCGGAAAGTACCTCCTGGATTCGAGCATGACTCCGCTAAAAAATGAAAATCAAAGATGGCAATACCTAGATCTATCCTTGCTTTTATGCCTAGCTAGGGGCGTTAAACGATAGCGCTTGTTGGGAGGCAACCCAATTTTATTTTGTGTTTTTTGTTTTTGCTTCTGTTTAGGAAGAAATAATCCATCTACCTTCTCTTTGGATGTGGTTTTCTTTTTTAATTAGTGTTTGTGCCAAGTAGGACCTATAGGATAACCTACGATGATAGTTGATTTGATTCTGCTGAAAAACAGAAACTTTGCTCGCACGAATTTAGTAATGATAAATCACAAGAACGTGCTTTTGCGTTGATTCTTTTTGCTGCTGATCAATAAACAAATTTTCCAGGACTTCCTGTTTTGGTAGAATTTTTAGAGTTCCAGAAGTTTGCGTTAGTTACAGATTGCTACAGACTGTTCTGTTTTTTACAGATTCTGTTTTCCGTGTGTTGTTTGCTTATTTTGATGAATCTATGGCTAGTAAATTAGTTTATAAACCATAGAGAAGTTGGAATACAGTAGGTTTAACACCAATATAAATGAAGAATGATTTCATTACAGTACCTTGAAGTAGTCTTTTGTTTTCTTTCTCTAACGGAGCTCACAAGATTTCTGTTGAGTTTTGTGTTGTGAAGTTTTCAAGTTTTGGGTGAATTCTTTTGATGGATTATGGAATAAGGACTGGCAAGAGCCTAAGCTTGGGGATGCCCATGGAACCCCCAAGATAATCCAAGGACACCAAAAAGTCAAAGCTTGGGGATGCCGCGGAAGGCATCCCCTCTTTCGTCCACTTCCATCGGTAATTTACTTGTAGCTATATTTTTATTCCCCAACATGATATGTGTTTTGCTTGGAGCGTCTTGTATTATTTGTGTCTTTGCTTGTTAGTCTACCACAATCATCCTTGATGTACACATCTTTTTGAGAGAGCCATACATGAATTGGAATTTGTTAGAATACTCTATGTGCTTCACTTATATCTTTTGAGCTTGATAGTTTTGCTCATAGTGCTTCACTTATATCTTTTGAGCGTGATAATTTTTGCTCTAGTACTTCACTTAGATCTTTTAGAGCACGGTGGTGGATTTGTTTTAAAGAAACTATTTGATCTCTCATGCTTCACTTAGATTATTTTGAGAGTCTTTAATAGCATGGTAATTTGCTCAATGTTAATATACTTGGTGTTCAAGATATGTGAAACTTTCTTTTGAGTGAATTGAATACTAAGATAAGTTTGATGCTTGATAATTGTTTTGAGATATGGAGGTGATAATACCAAATTCGTGCTAGTTGGGTGATTATAAATTTGATAAATACTTGTGTTGAAGTTTGCAAGTCCCGTAGCATGCACGTATGGTTAAAGTTGTGTAACAAATTTGAAACATGAAGTGTACTTGGCTTGTGCATCCTTATGAGTGGCGGTCGGGGACGGGCGATGGTCTTTTCCTACCAATCTATCCCCCCAGGAGCATGCGCGTAGTACTTGAATTTTTGATGACTTCTAAATTTTTGCAATAAGTATATGAGTTCTTTTGACTAATGTCGAGTCCATGGATTATACGCACTCCCACCTTTCCACCTTTGCTAGCATC
The DNA here is from genome assembly GCA_963921465.1 of Triticum timopheevii. Lineage (NCBI taxonomy): Eukaryota > Viridiplantae > Streptophyta > Magnoliopsida > Poales > Poaceae > Triticum > Triticum timopheevii. The sequence goes on along the minus strand of OY997272.1, from coordinate 378,758,818 downwards.
TTTGGTACCATGCATTGCCCTTTCTCACCTTGAGAGTTGGCGCAAACTTCGCCGGTGCATCCAAACCCCATGATACGATACGCTCTATCACACATAAACCTCCTTATATCTTCCTCAAAACAACCACCATACCTACCTATCATGGCATTTCCATAGCCATTCCGAGATGTATTGCCATGCAACTTCCATCATCATATTCATGACATACATTACTTTTGTCATATTGCCATTGGATGATCATGTAGTTGACATCGTATTTGTGGCAAAGCCACCATGCATTATTTTCCATACATGTCACTCTTGATTCATTGCACCATCCCGGTACACCGCCGGAGGCATTCATATAGAGTCATATCTTGTTCTAAGTTTCGAGTTGTAATCCTTGTGTTGTAATCAATTGAAGTGTGATGATAATCATTATTAGAGCATTGCCCAAATAAAAAAAAGAGAAAGGCCAAAAAAAGAAAGGCCCAAAAAAAGGGCAATGCTACTATCTCTTTTTCCACACTTGTGCTTCAAAGTAGCACCTTGTTCTTCATGTAGTGAATCTCATATATTGTGCTTCAAAGTAGCACCTTGTTCCTCATGTAGTGAGTCTCATAAGTTGTCTTTTTCATACTAGTGGGAATTTTTCATTATAGAACTTGGCTTGTATATTCCTACGATGGGCTTCCTCAAATGCCCTAGGTCTTCGTGAGCAAGCAAGTTGGATGCACACCCACTAGTTTTCTTTTGTTGAGCATTCATAGCTCTAGTGCATCCATTGCATGGCAATCCCTACTCCTCATGTTGACAATCAATTGATGGGCATCTCCATAGTCCATTGATTAGCCTCGTCAATGTGAGACTTTCTCCTTTTTTGTCTTCTCCACACAATCCCCATCTTCATATTCTATTCCACCGATAGTGCTATATCCATGGCTCACGCTCATGTATTGCGTGAAGGTTGAAAAAGTTTGAGATTATTTAAGTATGAAACAGTTGCTTGGCTTGTCATCGGGGGTATAGAAGTTGGGAACATCTTTGTGTGACGGAAATGAAGCATAGCCTAACTATATGATTTTGTAGGGATGAACTTTCTTTTGCCATGTTATTTTGAGAAGACATGATTGCTTTGATTATTATGCTTGAAGTATTATTATTTTTGTATCAATATGAACTTTTGTCTTGAATCTTTCGTATCTGAATATTCATATCACAATTAAGAAGATTTTCATTGAAATTATGCCAAAGTATCACTCCGCATCAAATTTTTTTTTATCATTTACCTACTCGAGAACGAGCAGGAATTAAGCTTGGGGATGCTTGATACGTCTCCAACGTATCTATAATTTTTCATTGCTCCATGCTACTTTATCTACTATTTTGGACTATATTGGGCTTTATTTTCCACTTTTATATTACTTTTGGGACTAACCTATTAACCGGAGGCCCATCCCAGAATTGCTATTTTTTGCCTTTTTCAGTATTTCGAAGAAACAGAATATCAAACGGAGTCCAAACGGAATGAAACCTACGGGATCGTGATTTTCCAACCGAACGTGACCCAGGAGACTTGGACCCTACTCCAAGCAGTGCCCGAGGAGGTCACGAGGGTGGAGGGCGCGCCCCTACCTCGTGGGCCCCTTGGAGCTCCACTGACGTACTCCTTCCTCCTATATATACCTACGTATCCCCGAACGATCAGAACAGGAGCAAAAAACCTAATTCCACCACCGCAACCTTCTATATCCACGAGATCCCATCTTGGGGCCTGTTCAGGAGCACCGCCGGAGGGGGCATCCACCACGGAGGGCTTCTACATCATCACCATAGCCCCTCCGATGAAGTGTGTGTAGTTTACTTCAGAACTTCGGGTCCATAGCTAGTAGCTAGCTGGCTTCTTCTCTCTTTTTGGATATCAATACAATGTTCTCCCCCTCTCTCATGGAGATCTATTCGATGTAATCTTCTTTTTGCGGTGTGTTTCTTGAGACCGATGAATTGTGGGTTTATGATCCAGTATTATCTATGGAAAATATTTGATTCTTCTCTTAATTCTTTTATGTATGATTGAGTTAGCACTGCAAGTCTCTTCGAATTATCTTTTTGGTTTGGCCAACTAGATTGGTAGTTCTTGCAATGGGAGAAGTGCTTAGCTTTGGGTTCAATCTTCCGGTGTCCTTACTCAGTGACAGAAAGAGTTGCAAGGCACGTATTGTATTGTTGCCATTGAGGATAACAAGATGGGGGTTTTATCATGTTGCATGAATTTTCCCTCTACATCATGTCATCTTGCTTACGGTGTTACTCTGTTTTTACTTAATGCTCTAGATGCATGCTAGATAGCAGTCGATGAGTGGAGTAATAGTAGTAGATGCAGAATCGTTTCGATCTACTTGTTTTGGACGTGATGCCTATATACATGATCATTGCCTAGATATACTCATAACAATGCTCAATTCTGTCAATTGCTCAATAGTAATTTGTTCACCCACCGTAGAATACTTATGCTCTTGAGAGAAGCCACTAGTGAAACCTATGGCCCCCGGGTCTATTCTCATCATATCAATCTAAATCACTTTATTTACTTGCTTTGTTTTTACTTTGCCTTTACTTTTTACTTTGCATGTATCTATCACAAATACCAAAAATATTATCTCTATCAGATCTCACTCTCGTAAGTGACCGTGAAGGGATTGACAACCCCTAAGCGTTGGTTGCGAGTTGCTATCGTTTTGTGTAGATACGAGGGACTTGTGCGTGGTCTCCTACTGGATTGATACCTTGGTTCTCAAAAACTGAGGGAAATACTTACGCTACTTTACTGCATCATCCCTCCTCTTTAGGGAAATCCAATGCAGTGCTCAAGAGGTAGCAGTCCCGGGCCTGGTAAGGCGACACCCGTGGGAATACCGTGCATGAGGCGCAAAGTGATATGAGGTGTTACATGCTAGATCGGTGTGGCATTGGATTTGGGTCCTGACAGTTGGCGCCTATGGTGAAGGTGGTGCCAGTGGATCCATCCTCGTCGACCGGTACGTGCTTGGTCTCCACCTTGTCTTGGGTGAATAGCTGCTTCTTCTTAGCCGGCGCAGCTCCCATGGGCTCGAGGGCATCTGCGCTAGCGGGCTGCGCCACCGCGGCCATCTTGAAAGCAAGCTTGAGAGCCAACAGCGCATCCCTCGTGTCTCCGGACATGGTAAGGACGCAGCTGTTCCCGGGCATCTTCATGAGGTTGTACGTCGGGTGAGTTGCTGCCATGAACTGGGCCAAGGCTAGGTAGCCGAGGATGGCGTTGTACGGGAGGCCAATGGGGGCGATTTCAAAGTCGATCAGCTCCATGCGGAAGTTGTCGTGGGTGTCGAAGGTCACCGGGAGGCGGATCTGCCCCAGGGAGCCGGTGGAGCCGCCTCCAATGCCCGAGAAAGGCCTGCTGGGTTGAAGTCGCTCTAGCGGTACATGGAGGAGGCTGAAGGCCTCCACCGAGAGCACGTTGAGGCCGGCACCACCGTCAATGAGGGTCCTGGTGACGGCCACCTGGCAGATGGTGGGGGTGCATAGCATCCGGAGCACGCCCGAACAGGCGGTGTTGGAGGGGTGATCATCCGAGCTGAAGGTCAAATCAGCCTCTGGTCCCACCCAGCCCAGGGGGTTTCTCGGCACTTGAGGACGGCGCTGATCTGGCGGACGAATGGCTTGACGTGGCGGCACGAAGGTGGTGCCAGCGATCCGCCCAGGATGGCCGCGATGACTAGGGGTGCCGGCGCAGCATGATGGGCATGGAAGAGGTTGCGCAACCCCTCCCTGGAGGCCACAAAAGCCGCTGGCAGGTGGAGCAGCCACATGCGCGGGATGCCGGTGAGGGCCATGGGCAGCCAGTTTGCCATTACCTTGCCGTCGCCCCCGGCCTTGAGGACGGCTTCTTCATATACCAGCAGGAAGGCCAGCGGGTCGGCCGTGCCATCGTAGCGCGGTGGCATGTCTGGCTTGAACTTGTTCGACCACTGCACCTGTCGCAAGGCGGGGGCCAGGGCTCAGAGCCCCCTGGTTTCCGCGCCGGCGTCGACAGCTGGAGCGGGCGGCGCGCTGGCCGCCATGAGGGCAGAGCGTGGTGCTGATGGAAAACGGGTCGACGGAAGGGAGAGCTCCGGCGCACCCCCTACCTGGCGCGTCAAATGTCGGATGTGGGGTTCCTGCAGACCCTTAAGGTTCGAACTCTGGGGTGCGCACAAAGATCTCTCCCCTACCGATCTACGTCCGATCGCCTCGTGAGATCTAAGGTAAAGACGATGAACAACACGAGGGACACAAGATTTATACTGGTTCGGGCCACCTTTGTGGTGTAATACCCTAGTCCAGTGTGTGGTGTGGTGGATTGCCTCTGGGGCTGATGATGAACAGTACAGGGGAAAAACAGCCTCGCGAGAGGTGTTCTTGAGCTGGTGCGATGAACTGCTTAGGTGAGTTCGCTCGCCTCTCTCTCTCTAATGAGCACTCGATCTGTCCTCCATTTCCTCGGTGGTGGCTAGTACTATTTATAGAGGCCCTGGTCCTCTTACCAAACATTAAGCGGGAAAGGCGCCAACAACAGCCATTTTGAAGTGGAACATCTAGTACAAGTTATCCTGACTAAAGTTGGTCTTCGACTGCCAAAACCACTGGCGATGATGCCGTCTTGGGCTCCACGGTGACCTCCATCCTGCCGCTCCGCTGGTCTTGGTCTCGTTGCACTGAAATGGCAACCTTTTCCTGATGCCTCGGAACTCCATGCCTGTGCTTGCCCCATTTGCACCAAATAGGAAACAAGGACACTGCGCGGGCCGGCGCCCGCCTGGTCTCGATCGTCATGGCTTGCGTCATGAGCACCTCGCGAGGTACCCTGCCTTGATCTCTCCGCCTCCTCGTGAGCCTTCCTGGCGAGGCCGTTCCTGAGGAAGCCTAGCGTTGTCCGCCCCGCGAGGCTTGGCCCCTCGCTAGGGTCTTGAGTCTTGGGCTGGTGAAGATGGGCCGTGCAGGGCCACCACTCAAACCACGCCGCAGGCCGCAGGCAGGCAAGTCTGGGGACCCCCGTTCCCAGAACGCCGACATTAGACGCTTGAGTATCCTTCAATATTTACTTTCCCCAAGCTTGAGCTCTTGCCTCTCTTCCTTTTCCTCGTATTGAGTCCTCCTCGATCAAACACTTCATCCACACAAATCTTCAACAGAAAACTCGGTAAGATCCGTTAGTATAATAAAGCAAATCACTACTCTAAGTACTATAGAAAACCAATTCATATTTTGTTTTTGCATTATGTCTACTGTAATATAACTTTGTCATGGCTTAATCCACTAATATGAATTGATAGTTTCATCAAAACAAGCAAACTATGCATCAAAAACAGAATCTGTCAAAAACAGAACAGTCTGTAGGAATCTGAACATTCACCATACTTCTGTTACCCCAACAATTCTACAAAAATTAGGAAACATAAACAATTTGTACAGAAAGACAGTGCAAAATGAATCAGAACCATTTGACGTTCCAGTTAACAATGTTAAATCGCCCACTACAGCCAAAGTTTCTGTCCTGCACCGTACAAACCAACAAGCATTTAACCATCCTAAAGGCAAACCTTGGCACATTATTTTTATAATACAATGAAATTGTACAAGGGATAATTATTTTTGATGAAAAGTTTCTGTAATTAAGATTCACAAAGTTTCCGTGAGCATGAACAAAGTTCAAGGCTAGGTCCCACTTCAACAATGCTTGTCTCTCTCACTTTCACTTTCCTTTTTGAAAAGTTTTAGGTTCCCCTCTTTATTTTTTGTTTTTAAACTATATAAAAGCACTCAACAGAAATAAATGACTCTATAAAACATCTGGGTTGTCTCCCTGGCAGTGCTTTCTTTAAAGCCATTAAGCTAGGCATATAGTGCTCAAGTAATGAATCCACCTGGATCCCAAGGTATATCAAAGCCAATTTTAATTAACAATGATTAGTAAATTTAGTAGTGAGCACAAAGTAACATATATCAAGCAATGACGAAGTCTAACTCTCTTCCTATGCATCGGCATGTCATAAAAGAACAATTCATGCACACATAGTAAAGGCCAATGCATAGTATAAGCAGTTTCTTGAAATTCTATCATATTGGAAACATAGAGAGGCGGAGATGTAGTTCCTCTTTTATAATAATTGCAAGTAGGAGCAGCAAGCACATGCATATTATATCTATCAAAATCATCATGTGCAATGGTAAAGCCATCCCATCAATACAATCCTTAATAAGCACAAACTTCTCCGATATAGTGTAGTTTGGAGAATTCAAAAGGATAATAGGACAAGCATGCGAGGGTGCAATAGCAACAATTTCATGTTTAACATAAGGAACTATAGCAAGTTCATCTCCATAAGCATAATTCATATTGGCATCTTGGCCACAAGCATAGCAAGCATCATCAAAAAGGGATATTTCAATAGAAACAATGGGATCATAACAATCATCATAGCAATCATCATAGCAGTCATCCTTCGGTAAGCACGAAGGGGAATTAAATAATGTATGAGTTGAAGAGTTACTCTCATTAGAAGGTGGGCACGGGTAGCTAATCCGCTCTTCCTCCTTTTGTTCTTCGCTCTCCTCGTCATCTTTTTCATCCAATGAGCTCACAGTTTCATCAATTTCTTCTTCCAGAGCTTCCTGCAAAATATTAGTCTCTTCTTGGACAGCAGAGACTTTCTCAATAAATGCATCAATATTTTAATTGTATTCATAATTCTAATAACAATATTTGAGTATAGCAAAATTTTCAGGTCTATAAGCTGAATCATCAAAATCATCAAACTCTTTAAACATAGATTCTCTCATAAGCACCCATAAAAGCAACAAATTCTTCTATTTCTTCCACATCATAGTAATCATATACACCATTAGCATAAGAATCTAAGGTTTTATTATCATTGAATTTGCATGAAAAGGGAAGGTGTGGAGCCTTCATCCTAGAGCAACAAGTATAATCATGTATCAAGCATAGTTGATGAGCATACCAACGTAATATATGAATTTGATCCCATAATAGTTTCCCTTTTTGTGTCAAGCGATAATCCCTAAAGTATTCAACCCATAACAAAGTTGAATGGGGTTTTCTCTGGATTATCAAAGTAGTAAATAATTTCTGTCACATAACGAGCATCGAGGGTTTTAGGAGGTTCCCCATCGCCATGAGTAGCAAGTACACCTATTTTTTTTGGTATTTCGTGTTCCATATTGATAACAAAAGATAGAGAACAACTAAGAACAGCAAATAAAAATTATTTAGTGATAAAGAAAACAAGCACACATGAGAATATTCACCCCACGCTATGACTCCCCAGCAATGGCGCCAGAAAAAGGTCTTGATGACCCGCAAGTATACGGGATAATTGTAGCCTCTTTCGATAAGTAGGAGTGTCGAACCCAACGAGGAGCTAAAGGTAGAACAAATATCCTCTCAAGTCCTATCTGCCACTGATACGACTCTACGCATGTTTAGTGTTCGCTTTACCTAGAACAAGTATGAAACTAGAAGTACTTTGTAAGTGCTGTGGGATGGGTTTGCAAGATAATAAAAGCACGCAAATAAAAACTAGGGGCTGTTTAGATAAATAAGCAATAAAGTAAATATAGCGAGTGTGGAAAAGTGGTGGTAGGAGTTGTGAAATTGTCCCTAAGCAATTGACTATGTTACTAGACCGGTAATCACTATTGCAATTCTATTTGAGGGAGAGGCATAAGCTAACATACTTTCTCTTCTTGGATCATATGCACTTATGATTGGAACTCTAGCAAGCATCCACAACTACTAAATATCATTAAGGTAAAACCCAACCATAGCATTAAAGTATCAAGTCCCCTTTATCCCATACACAAACAACCTACTTAGTCGGGTCTGTGCTTCTGTCACTCACGCCACCCACCATAAGCAAATCATGAACATATTACAAACCCTACAGGGGGAACACCTCACGCTTGCACGTCACGGAGGGCACAATACGACAGAACCAATAATAAAGCATGCAATTCAAACCAATCATAGCAATTCATCAATCACCATTAGGACAACAAAAATCTACTCAGACATCATAGGGTTGCAACACATCATTGGATAATAATATGAAGCATAAAGCACGACGTTCAAGTAGAGGGTACAGCGGGTTGCGGGAGAGTGGACTGCTGAATATAGAAGGGGGAAGGTGATGGAGATGTTGGTGAAGATGATGGAGGTGTTGGTGAAGATCGCGGCGATGATGATGGCCCCCGGCAGCGCTTTGACGGCACCGGAAGCAAGGGGGAGAGAGCCCCCCCCCTTCTTATTCTTCTTCCTTGACCTCCTCCCTAGATGGGAGAAGGGTTTCCCCTCTGGTCCCTGGCTCCCATGGCGTGGGAGGGACGAGAGCCCCTCCGAGATTGGATCTATCTCTCTGTTTCTCTCTGTTTCTGCGTTCTCAGGTTCTGCCCTGGCACCATTTCTTTTATATCCAGAGATCCGTAACTCCGATTGCATTGAAATCTTCACCCAGATCTTTTTCCAAAAACTAGCTTTCTTGCGGCCAAAGAAGGGCATCAACTGCCTTACGAGGGGCCAGGGAGGGCGGGGGGCACGCCCACCTAGAGTGGGCATGGGACCCTATCTCGGGGCCACCCCGGGCACTGTCTCGCTTTGATTTTACTTCCCACAAATCACAAATATTCCAAAATAATTCTCCGTCCATTTTTATCCCGTTTGGACTCCGTTTGATATGGGGTTTCTGTGAAACATAAAACATGCAACAGACAGGAACTGGCACTGGGCACTGGATCAATATGTTAGTCCCAAAAATAGTATAAAAAGTTGCCAAAAGTATATAAAAGTTGAAGAATATTGGCATGGAAGAATCAAAAATTATAGATACGACGGAGATGTATCACCTTCTTTGATAAATAAGATTGTCGAACCCAATGTGGAGCTAAAGGTAGAAAAAATGTTCCCTCAGGTTCTATCAACCACCGATACAAGTCTACGCACACTGTACGTTTGCTTTACCTAGAACAAGTATGAAACTAATTGGCAAGAATAAAACTATGAGTACTTTGGGAGAATAAACGTAAGAATAAATTGCAAGGTAGTAAAAGTGGATAGCTTTTGTCAACAAGAAAGTCATTTCTCCCTAGGTAATCGATAACAAGTACCGGTAATCATTCTTGTAATTTTATATGAGGGAGAGGCATGAGCTAACATACTTTCTCAACTTGGATCATATGCACTTATGATTGGACACCTAGCAAGCATCCGCAACTACTAAAGATCATTAATGTCATGAAACCAACAATAGCATTAAGTATCAAGTCCTCTTTACTCCCATATGTCATACCCACTTACTCGGGTTTAAGCTTCTGTCACTCTTGCAACCCAGCATAAGCGAACCATGAACATATTGCAACACCCTACAGCAGGGGACCATCACGTTTGCGCGAGATGGAGGGCACCGTAGTACATCACCATAAAAAAATATACAATCATACCAACCAAGATCACGATTAACCCATAGGACAAAACGGATCTACTCAAACATCATAGGATAGCCATAGATCATTGGGATCTAATATATGGAATTGAGCACCATGTTTAAGTAGACATTACAGCCGGGAGAAGGGGTGTGACAACGCTGCATAGAGGGGGAGAGAGTTGGTGTTGACGGTAGCAAGATTGTTGATGTAGATCGCCGTCATGATCCTTGCCCCAACGGCACTCCGGCGCCACCAGGAGAGAGGGGGAGATAGCCCCCCTCCTTCTTCTTCTTCTTCCTTGGCCTTTCCCCTAGATGGGAGGAGGGTTCCCCCTCTGGTCCATGGCCTCCATGGTGGCGGAGGGGAGGGACCCCCTCCGAAATTGGATCTCCCTCTCTGTTCTCTTCTGTTTCATGTTCCTCAGATCTGGCCTTTCAAGGTTTCTTAAATTCCCTGAGATCCGTAACACTGTTGCGCTGATCTTTTTACATGATTTTTTGCCGGATATAAGCTTCCTTGAGCCTGAAATATAGCTCCAACCAACGTTCGAGGAGGGCACGATACACCAGGGCGCGCCTGGGCCTGGTGGCGCGCCCTGGTGGGTTGTGGTGGCCTCGGGCCTCCATTTACGTTGATTTGACATCCTAAAATTCACAAATATTCCAAAATAATTCTCCTTAGAATTTCATCAAGTTTGGACTTCGTTTGATATGTATTTTCTGCGATACAAAAACATGCAACAAACAGGAACATGCACTGGGCACTAGATAAGTAAGTTAGTCCAAATAAATCATACAAAAAGTAGCCAAAGGTATGTAAAAGTTGAATAATATTGGCATGAAACAATCAAAAATTATAGATACTGAAATGTAAAGGAAGTAGGGGATAAACCAGAAGTTGTTGCAAGCATATCAAGCTAAGTTACCCTAGCCACGCGTACTCGTAATCTAGATATCATGGCATAACTTCAAGATAATAAGCATGGTATAGTCGCATAACTGCCACAGTTCATTACACACCCCAGCGGGGCACTCTACTTTTTTCAAATGCAGGAGAAAGGAAAGGTTAAACAGAAGTGGCCCGCATGACCGCAGCAGCTCCTGAAGCCAGGCTACGGCAGCCCCGGGCCCAGTCCGGGCCCTCCTCCCGCCTCACTGGAGCGCGGAGACAAGACGACATGTTGCCTTCCCCGATGCAAGCTTGGCGGCGCACTGGTTGGTCTTAGCCGCCGCTGCTGGTGCTCTCGCCTGAAAAAGAGTCGTCGTTGTAGGAGGAAGCACTCGTCAAGGGCTTCTACCTCTTGAGCACTATGTTGGTTTTCCCTTGAAGAGGAAAGGGTGATGCAGCAAAGTAGCAGAAGTATTTCCCTCAGTTTTTGAGAACCAAGGTATCAATCCAGTAGGAGGCTCCTCAAAAGTCCCACGCACCTACACAAACAAACAAGAACCTCGCAACCAACACGATAAAGGGGTTGTCAATCCCTTCATGGAAACTTGCGAAAGTGAGATCTGATAGAGATAATAAGATAAGATAAACATTTTTGGTATTTTAATGATATAGATTGGAAAGTCAAAGATGCAAATAAAAGATAGATGAAAAACTTATATGATAAAAGATAGACCCGGGGGCCATAGGTTTCACTAGTGGCTTCTCTCGAGATAGCATAAGTATTACGGTGGGTGAACAAATTACGATCGAGCAATTGATAGAAAAGTGCATAGTTATGAGATTATCTAGGCATGATCATGTATATAGGCATTACGTCCGCAACAAGTAGATCGAAACTATTCTGCATCTACCACTATTACTCCACACATCGACCGACTCCTGCCTGCATCTTGAGTATTAAGTTCATAAGAACAGAGTAACGCATTAAGAAAGATGACATGATGTTGAGGGATAAACTCAAGCAATATGATATAAACCCCATCTTTTTATCCTCGATGGCAACAATACAATACGTGCCTTCCTGCCCCTGCTGTCACTGGGAAAGGACACAGCTAGATTAAACCCAAAGCTAAGCACTTCTCCCATTCCAAGAAATATCAATCTAGTAGGCCAAACTAAAAGTGCCTTACGTCGACTAGAGGGGGGGCGAATAGGCAATTTTTATGAATTCTTCACTAAGGAATTTCAGGGTGAGGAAATTCCTAAGCGAAGAACTACTTGCAGTGGAATAAGTACTCATGTATAAGCACAATAGAGCAACAGCATAGTCATCATGATGAAATGAAAGACAAACACAGAGTACAGAAAGCGTAAACATAGGATAAGCAGGATGAAGACAAACAGACTGAAGAAATAGGATTGAGGAATTAGAGAAAGTCTTCAGTCAAAGTCTTCAAACAGTAATGATCAGGTTCATCAACACATAACTGAGGAAATGAAAGGGTTGAGGAAATAGAACCAGTTGGCTTGGTGAAGACAATGATTTGGTAGACCAGTTCAAACTGCTGTGACAGTTGTACGTCTGGTTGGAGCGGCTGAGTATTTAAACTCGATGACACATAGTCCCGGATACACAGTACTCACTGTATTCTCCTTGAGCTAATATCACACAGACCTCGCTCAATAGTAGTGGTAAGTCTTCACAGGTGACTTCCAAACCTTCACAGACTTGGTCACTCGGCAATCCACAATTCCTCTTGGATGGCCAGACCATGACGCCTAACCGTCTGGAGGATACACAGTCCTCAAAGGTAACAAGTGTCGGTTCCACACAGCAACAATCTCTTCAGTGATGCTCAATCACTTTGGGGTATGTAGGTTTGGGTTTGGGATTTGGGTTTTCCTCACTTGATGATTTTCACTCAAAGTCCTCGGAGGATGGGATGCTCTCAAATGACAAGTGTTAGTTTCTCTCGGAGCAGCCAACCAGCTAGTGGTTGTAGGGGGCGGCTATTTATAGCCTAGGGAGCAGCCCGGCATGATAAGAAATAAATGCCCTTGTCTGATATGACCGTTAGATGGTAGGATACTTTGGGACAGCTGGTGCGCGGCATAGCAATGGTCAGATTTGAGGTTCGAATGCCTCAGGGCTATCATGTTCCTCACTGTGTAGGCAATTTGCACTGGCGAATTCCTAACTCCTCAGTCAGAACAAATTCCTCCGAGACCAGAAGATCTTCGTCTCTATCACTAAAGAAATTGACTGAATTGATATGAGATTTCCAATGGCTTCACTCGAAGGATTGGGTAGGTGTAGGATTTTGAGATGAGCATCACTTGGAAATTAGTTTCCTTAGTATTACCTCGACCCCCTTTAGCAGTATGTTGTTTCCTATGACTCAAGAAAGAGAAAATGAAACAACGAAAACAAAAGTCTTCACGCTTCAGATTCCTCGCATGAATATCGAAGTCTTCAAGGTCACACCAATTTCTTCAGTTTCAAAGTCTTCAGCCGAAGACATTCGTTTTTAGGGGTCGACTTTCACTATAAATATCAAACTCCTCATTGACTTATAGAGCTTGTGTAGACTCACAAAGATATTAGTCCCTTAACCTATAAGTCTTCAATACACCAAAATCACTAAGGGGCACTATATGCACTTACAATCTCCCCCTTTTTGGTGATTGATGACAATATAGGTTAAGTTTTCAACGGGGATAAACATATGAATTGAAAGTACTCAATATTGAGGAATTGGATTGCAAGATATAGAAGAACTCCCCCTGAAGATGTGCATAGTGAGGAATTTGCATTTGAAGCAATGCATATTTGAAGAGTAGAATCATGGAGATCTCCCCCTATATCTTGTAATTCATACACGCATTTAACATATGAAATGAAGAATTTGAAATGCATGATGAAATATGGCGACTGATGTGATTCAGCATGTGTGCATAACATTAATGAGGAAATAGCATGAAGAACACAGCAAAAGTATCAGGTCACCATCGGACTTAAGTTTACAACTCAATCAACAAAAGCTTCAGAAGAGCGAGAGTTGCAACTTAACAAAAAAACACCCATTTATATAGACCTGCTTGAAGACTGACTCAAATTTCTCCCCCTTTGTCATCAAATGTCCAAAAGGGACGAAAAGTGAGGACTAACACCCTTGAAGAATTTCTTCACGAAGTCGATGGAGGAGCGTTAGCGTTGTTGGAGTCGTTTATTGGAGAAGGGCCTGCCGCAGTGTCGTCCAGATCTTCATTTTCATCAATATCACGGGATGAGGAATATAAACCAGGCACCAGAGGAGGAACTGCAACTTTCTTGAATTTCTTCGGTGGGGGCTTAGACCAGCCGAAGTCTTGCTTGAAGCCCATCTGCTTGAGATCCTCATCACCGTAAAGGTGAGACAGTATAGCCCAGGTGCGATCAAACACTTCATTAAGGTAGTATTAGTTCTTCTTCACTGAATTATATGTGGTAGTCATGTTGTGAAGAATTGAACTAAACCGACATTTTACCCATTTGTGATTGCAATCCACCTTTTGATGAAGACTGAGGAGAAGCTCATGATTAGTCATCACCCTTGGAGTTGTTGCCTGAGGACTTTGAGGCATTAGCGGCAGAATCATGAGTAGCAGAGTCATCACTGGTGGAGTATGAAGCAGCTTTGCGAAACTATCCATCCAATGGTCGAATGCCCTCATCAATAACAGCAGTAGCCTTGCCCTTTTCATCAGCTGAGGAAAATGTCCGTTTGAAGACTTCAATTGGGGGCAAGTAGCTGCCATGGTTGAGTGTATCAGCTTTGTAGTTGAGTAAAGACCTTGATCTGAGGAGTCTCATAATCCAAGGAGAGTAAGGCTTCAACTCAAATGGGGACATTGCAACATTCTCTAAAGTCCTCATGAAGAAATCATGATAGTTCACGGGAATACCGTGCATGATGTTAAAAAGTAGATTATTCATGATGCCAACGACTTCTTAATCATTCGAGTCGTGGCCTTTGATTGGACTCAAAGTCTTCGTCAGAATGCGATAGACTGTCCTTGGCACATATTGCAATTCCTTCATAAGGAATTTGGTCCTTGAGGCTTGTCCAGGCTTCAACGGCTTCATCAGCACTTGCATGAAATGATCTGACAGCTCTATTTCAGAGTAGATGAGACGTGCACCTTCTGGGGAAGAACTACTTGACGCAAGGGACCCTGCCGGAGAAGGAAGAGGACGCGGAGCGTGTGGCGCGACAGGCTACGGCCTACTGCATCAAGGATGGAGAGCTCTACCGGAGGCGACCAAATGACGTGTCCCTACGTTGCATTTCCAGAGAGCAAGGGAAGGAGTTGTTGGCAGACATACACGGTGGAGACTGTGGGCATCACTCATCATCACGAACCCTCGTTGGCAAGGCGTTTCGAAGCGGATTCTACTGGCCCACAGCACTCAGTGACGCCGTTGAGCTGGTGAAGGCATGTGAGGCCTGCCAATTCCACGCCAAGCAGATCCATCAGCCGGCGGGGGGTCTGCAGACTATACCCCTCTCATGGCCGTTCGCAGTTTGGGGCTGGACATTCTAGGCCCGTTCCCTCGGGCACCAGGGGGCTATCGCTACCTCTACGTCGCCGTGGATAAGTTCACCAAGTGGGCTAAGGTGGGGGCTGTCCGCACCATCCCAGCGGGCTCTGCAGTCAAGTTCATCAAGGGACTCGTGAGCCGATTTGGGGTGCCTAACCGCATCATCAACGACAACGGTTTGCAATTCACCAGTAATCTCTTCAAAACGTACTGCGCTAACCCTGGAACGCAGACATGCTACGCTTCTGTAGCACATCCCCGGAGCAACGGCCAGGCCGAGCGAGCCAATGCGGAGGTCCTAAGGGGCCTCAAAACCAGGACCTTCAAGAAGAAGCTGGAGGCCTGTGGCAGGGGCTGGTACGACGAGCTCCAATCTATGTTGTGGTCTATCCGCACGACCGCGGCCAAGCCGACTGGCGAGACCCCGTTCTTCCTCGTCTACGGAGCTGAGGCCGTCCTCCCTCACGAGGTCAGGCGTCGTTCCGCATGGGTCCTGGTGTTCGACGAGACGCAGTAGGAAGCCATGCGGGGGACGGATCTCGTGCTGGGGGAGGAACGCCATCGAGAGGTCGCGCTGCGATCGGCAAGGTATCAACAGGCGTTGCGACGATACCATTGCCGCAACATCCGCCCCAGAACTCTTGAGGTAGGGGACCTCGTGCTCAGATGGGTCCTCTCCAGGGAGGGGTTGCACAAGCTCTCTCCCATGTGGGAGGGCCCATTCAAGGTTGTTCATGTTTCTAGGCCCAGCTCCGTACGCTTGGAGACCCAGGAGGGGGTACCCATCCAGAACGCATGGAACATTCAACATCTTCGAAGATTCTACCCCTGAGCGAGGCCCAATGCTTGTGAAGCTGCCACATTTTGGAAAAGGCCCGGTGCCTGTGAAGAAGGCCAATGCCTATGAAGCTACCGCATTTTGGAAAAGGCCCGGTGCGTGTGAAGAAGGCCAATGCCTGTGAAGCTGCCGCATTTTGGAAAAGGCTCGGTGCCTGTGAAGAAGGCCTATGCCTGTGAAGCTGCCGCATTTTGGAAAAGGCCCGGTGCCTGTGAAGAAGGCCAATGCCTGTGAAGCTGCCGCATTTTGGAAAAGGCCCGGTGCCTGTGAAGAAGGTCAAAGCATGTGAAGCTCGCCGCCCGTGACAGTCTCACGTAATAATGAGTGGGGCTGTACGCGCCCCGAAGTCTCCGGAGTGCCGCCCTCGGGCCTCGGGGGCTGCCGCCCACGCCCAGTGGCAGCACTTAGCTCCGCGCTGGTGAGAAGACGCCGAACACTAGATTAGGTGCCGACGCGGCTTTTTCATTTGCTTTCTGCAGTTGGCTTGTTCGTTCCTATTTGAAGTTTTATTGGGGTTGTTGTCGTCTCTAGCTTGTGACTCTTTGTCTTTCCTGCTCACTTGCCTCGTTTTCTCTCGTGCAAGTATCACGAGGGAGGTACGCGGGCACCCTCACAAGTGTTTTCTGCCGTGGTCTTTTGAAGCTTTCCTATCCGAGTCCACCGCTGGAGCACCCCTCCCAGTCTGTGCCCCATGGGCATCGCGACACGAGCACAGGACCTGGGTCGGTCGCCCCCACAACCAACATCGGAAGCTACCCCTACTGACTAATCCTTGCAGGCCACAAAGCACACAGTGAGGCCTCGGCCTCGGGAGGCAAAGACCGCGACAAGCCTCCCCGAGCTAAGTAACTCTCGCACGCGGGCACGCGGCACAGAAACATAGCACAGAAATAGCGGAAACAACACGATAATTAATAGCAACAGTTCAACACGCCCCCGCGGGGCCCTACACTACTTTCTTTTTGCACAGGAAAGGAAGAAAACAAGATAGGCACGACTTGCTCGGCACCAACTCGCGGCGAGGGCTCGTACTGCCTCCAGAGCTCAGTCAGATTCCCCCCTCTTGCTTCACCGGGGCGTGATGGCGGACTGACCCGCTACCTTCCCCCAAGCGGGCGCGACGGCGCGGGGGCTGGTCACGACCACCGCTGGAGGATCTGCTGTCTGAAGGAGAGTCGCCAAAGCTTGGCGAGCCCCGAGCGCCGCTGCCCACGCGCCTGCCGCCATCTTCGTCCTGATCAACGCCGGGGCTGGGCACCCAGCCGCGGTCATCGTCTTCAGGGAAGCACCCAACACGGTGACCGTCTTCCCCGGACACCCTCACATAGAGGGTGGCGTCGCCATCAAACTTGAAGTGCAGGGTGCACCGCCGGCTCAGGCCACGCGCGCGGGCAAACGTTTGCCAGCCGTGGGTCAGGGCCACACTCCCGGCGCCGGAGACCTCCAGCGAAGCCCAGGAGGCCCTGCTGCAGCAACCGTCTGCCTGAAGCCAGTGGCCACCCGGAGCGCGGGCCGGAAGTTCACCTACAAAGAAGCAGGGGAGCTGGAGCCAGGTGCTGGTTGGGTCCGCCGACCACACGATAAACTTCGGCAGCACCTCCGCCGAGCGGAAGCACGACCTGGGGGGTCGCGCAGCCACGGCATGCCTCCCATCGGCGACTGGGCGCTCATTGCCGCACAGGAGGCCGCCTCCACGACCACGAGAAGCCACTATGGGGGACGCAGGATGCTTGCGAGGGTGGCCCCGGCCGCGCTTGGCCGGAGGAGAGTCAGGCCCTTCCTGATGAGCCTTTCCCTTCTCCGCGGCCAAGAACCTCTTCGGCGGAGCCATGGGGATGGCGAGTAGCTGGGATGGAGAGAAAGGAGTAGCAGGAAGGGATGGACTGGAAGGGCTCGCGCCATTCCGTACCTATAGCCGGAGAAGGCCAACCGTCGGCCACCACGATCACAGGTAACATGACCCATTTTTGCATGCAGGGACTTGTCAAGTCATGCGGTTGCCGAGGCATCGTGGGGAAGCAGAGACGCCCACGTCCATTCAACAGCCACACGGCGCCCAAGGCCGCAGGCTATTGGGGCCTGCGGCGCTTCGCACTTGCCCCTTCGCTTCTCTGCTAAGACAAGTCCGGGCGCGCCTTGATACGTCCATTTTGCATCATGCTTTTATATCAATATTTATTGCATTATGGGCTGTTATTACACATTATATCTCAATACTTATGGCTATTCTCTCTTATTTTACAAGGTTTGCCATGAAGAGGGGGGATGCCGGCAGCTGGAATTCTGGCTAGAAAAGGAGCAAACATTGGAAACCAATTCTGCACAACTCCAAAAGACCTGAGACTCCACGAAACAAATTTCTGGATTTAATAAGAATTTATGGGAAAAAGAAATAGGCCAGAGGGCCCACACCCTGTCCAGGAGACGGGGGGCGCCCCCCTAGGGCGCGGCCCCCTATCTCCTGGGCCCCCTGGTGGGCCTCCGACGTCCATCTTCTGCTATATCATCACTTTCCCTCTGGAAAAAATCGTGGGCAAGCTTACGGGACGAAACTCCGCCGCCACGAGGCGGAACCTTGGCGGAATCAATCTAGGGCTCTGGCGGAGCTATTCTGCCGGGGACACTTCCCTCCGGGAGGGGGAAATCATCACCAACGTCATCACCAATGATCCTCTCATCGGGAGGGGGTCAATCTCCATCAACATCTTCACCAGCACCATCTCCTCTCAAATCCCTAGTTCATCTCTTGTATCCAATCTTGTATCAAAACTACAAACTGGTACCTGTGGGTTGCTAGTAGTGTTGATTACTCCATGTAGTTGATGCTATTTGGTTTCTTGGTGGAAGATCATATGTTCAGATCCTTTATGCATATTATTACTCCTCTGATTATGAACATGAATATGCTTTGTGAGTAGTCACGTTTGTTCCTGAGGACATGGGTGAAGTCTTGCTATTAGTAGTCATGTGAATTTGGTATTCGTTCGATATTTTGATGAGATGTATGTTGTCTCTCCTCTTGTGGTGTTATGTGAATGTCGACTACATGACACTTCACCATTATTTGGGCCTAGAGGAAGGCATAGGGAAGTAATAACTAGATGATGGGTTGCTAGTGTGACGGAAGCTTAAACCCTAGTTTATGCGTTGCTTCGTTAGGGGGTTGATATGGACCCATATGTTTAATGCTGTGGTTAGGTTTACCTTAATACTCCTTTCTGTTGTTGTGGATGCTTGCAATAGGGGTTAATCATAAGTGAGATGCTTGTCCATGTTAGGGCAGTACCCAAGTGTCGGTCCACCCACATATCAAATTATCAAAGTACCGAACGTGAATCTTACGAACGTGATTTAAACTAGCTTGACGATAATTCCCAATCACTACTAGGGAAAAGCCTAGCAGCAGCGCGGGTTTTGGGCCTATTAGTAGCGCGGGTACCCGCGCTACTAATAAGGCACTACAGCTAACTTATAGCAGTAGCGTGGGTGCCACCCGCGCTACAGCTAACGTATAGCAGTAGCGTGGGTAAAAACCCGCGCTACTACTAATATGTAATCTCTGATTTTTTTTGAATTTTTTCGAATTTTTTTTGATTTTTTCCCTAATTTTCAAATTTTAGAATTATTTTAACCTCAAATCTCTAATCACCAATCATCGCTGCTAAATTTAATCTCTAATCACCCCTCATCATTCCAAATCATCTAACTTCCCGGACGGTCACCCATCCTCTCACTACTCCAGCCTGAGCACGCTTAACTTCCGGGTTGTATTCTCCCTCGTTTCCAAGTCTGCACTTGTTGTTTTCCTGACAATAGTAAGATGTCAATCCTATTAACCTCAGGAATTTAGCTTGAGCATGTAGTGACAAATTTCACTATTTGAGTTTGAAACTATTGTCCTAAAAAAGTAGTAACACTAATATTTCTTGAATAATTAGTTTGACCCACAGTTTGACTAGATTTGACCAAAATTCAAAAAAACTAAGATAATTATTTAGTAACACTAATATTCTTGAATAATTAGTTTGACCATAGTTTGACCAGATTTAACAAAAATTAAAAAAAAACTGAAATTTGATGAATTTTTTGCCTCCAGATCTTAAAAGCCCCGTAACTTTTCGAGTAGATGATTTTTCATATAAAAAACTTTTTCATCCGAGTTCATATGCAAAAGTTATGGCCATTTTACAAATTTCCAGAGAGATTTTGCAAATAAAGTCGAAATTCATATTTGTAAATTTTCCCAACAACTAGACCACATATCACATGGGAAACTTATTTTCTTTTATTTTTTTGACATTTTTATCATTTTCTTTTATTTTTTTAAAAACTGAAAAGGCGGTCCACAGGGGGGGGGGGTAGACTTTGACAAATAGGCCATACCCCGCGCTACTACTATGGCACATGATTAGCAGTCGCGCGGGTTTTTAACCATCGCTACTACTATGGCATGGTCCAGGGGCCACTTATTAGTAGCGAGGGTTAAAAACCTGCGCTACTGCTATCAACTTAGTAGTAGCGAGGGTTAAAAACCCGCGCTACTAATATGGCATATCCCGGGGGGCACGGTAGAGACCGCTTAGTAGTAGCGAGGGTTACAAACCCGCGCTGCTGCTATCAACTTAGTAGTAGCGAGGTTTAAAAACCTGCGCTGCTAGTAAGTAGCAGTAGCGAGGGTTTTTAACCCTCGCTGCTGCTAAGATTCTGTGTATAGGCTTTTCCCTAGTAGTGAATGTGTCCTCGGGAGCTCCTTCTTCATTATTAGAATTTGTCTAGGCTTATCCTTTGCTACATAAAGGATTGGGCCACCTTGCTGCACTTTATTTACTTTATTTACTTTTTTCTCGTTACTATTTATCTTGTCACAAAACTATCTATCACCTACTATTTTAGTGCTTGCAGAGAAAACCTTACTGAAAACCGCTTATCATTTCCTTCTGCTCCTCGTTGGGTTCGTCACTCTTACTTATCGAAAGTACTACGATAGATCCCCTATACTTGTGGGTCATCAAGACTCTTTTCTGGCGCCGTTGCCGGGGAGCGTAGCGCTCTTGGTGAGTGGAACTTGGTAAGGAAACATTTATATAGTGTGCTGAAATTTTCTGTTACTTGTCACTATGGAAACTAATCCTTTGAGGGGCTTGTTTGGGGTATCTTTACCCCAACCAGAAGAGCAAAGAGATGCTCCTGAACTTAATGAACCTTCTGAAAATATTCACTTCGAGATTCCTTCGGGTATGATAGAAAAACTGCTAGCAAATCCTTTTGCAAGAGATGGAACATTGCATCCCAACTTACACCTTATCTTTGTCGATGAAGTTTGTGGATTATTTAAGCTTGCAGGTATTCCCGATGATGTTGTCAAAAGGAAAGTCTTCCCTTTATCTTTGAAGGGATATGCAATGACATGGTATAGGCTATGTGATGATACGAGATATTGGAAGTATAAGCGATTGAAGTTGGAATTTCATCAGAAGTTCTATCCTATGCATCTTGTTCATCGTGATCGTAATTACATATATAATTTCTGGCCTCGCGAATGAGAAAGCATCACTCAAGCTTGGGGGAGGCTTAAGTGAATGTTGTATTCATGCCCCAATCATGAGCTCTCTCGGGAAATGATTATTCAGACTTTTTATGCTCGGCTTTCTCTTGATAATCGCAACTTGCTCGATACTTCCTGTGCTGGTTCCTATATGTTGAAGACTATTGATTTCAAATGGGACTTATTGGACAGAATTAAACGCAACTCTGAAAATTGGGGCTCCGACGATGGTAAGGAGTCAGGTATGACACCTAAGTTCGATTGTGTTAAATCTTTTATGGATACCGATGCTTTCCGTGGATTTAGCTCTAAGTATGGACTTGACTCTGAGATAGTAGCTACTTTTTGTGAAACTTTTGCTACTCACATTGATCTCCCTAAGGAGAAGTGGTTTAAATATAATCCTCCTATTGAAGTGAAAGTAGTTGCACCTATTATAGTCGAAGAAAAGACTATTACACATATTGATCCTATTATTCCTACTACTTATGTTGAAAAACCTCCTTTTCCTCGTAGGATAAAAGATCATGTTAAAGCTTCGAATGTTGTTCGTAAGAGTAATACTAGGACTTATACACCTCCTGAGAAAATTAATGTTGAAGCTAGTATTGCTATGGTTAAAGATCTCTTGGATGAGGATTTAGATGGGCATGTTATCTCTTTCTGGGGTGAAACTGCTAATACTGCTAGACCCGA
Organism: Triticum timopheevii; assembly: GCA_963921465.1. Taxonomy (NCBI): domain Eukaryota; kingdom Viridiplantae; phylum Streptophyta; class Magnoliopsida; order Poales; family Poaceae; genus Triticum; species Triticum timopheevii. The sequence goes on along the minus strand of OY997272.1, from coordinate 378,736,774 downwards.
TAATAAAACACGTGCACCTGTTGTAGGCACGCCTGTTATTTCTGTTAAAATAGGAGATCATTGTTACCATGGTTTATGTGATATGGGTGCTAGTGCTAATGCGATACCTTATGATCTTTATAAAGAAATTATGCACGATATTGCACCTGTTGAATTAGAAGACATTGATGTTACTATTAAGCTTGCTAATAGGGACACCATTAAACCAATTGGGATTGTTAGAGATGTTGAACTCTTGTGTGGGAAGATTAAATACCCTACTGATTTTCTTGTTCTTAGTTCCCCACAAGATGATTTTTGTCCCATTATTTTTGGTAGACCCTTCTTGAATACTGCTAGTGCTAAGATTAATTGTGAAAGGAATATTGTCACTGTTGGCATACATGGTATGTCTCATGAGTTTAATTTCGCTAAATTTAGTAGACAACCTCGTGAAAGGGAACCATCTAGTAAGGATGAAATTATTGGTCTTGCTTCCATTGCTGTTCCACCAACTGATCCGTTGGAACAATATTTGCTAGACCATGAAAACGATATGTTTATGAAGGAAAGGGAAGAAATAGATGATGTGTTCCTTAAACAAGAACCTATGCTAAAACATAACCTTCCTATTGAAATTCTTGGGGATCCCCCTCCACCCAAGGGTGATCCCGTGTTTGAACTCAAACCCTTACCTGATAATCTTAAGTATGCTTTGTTGGAAATATGCCCCAGAGGCAATAATAAAATGGTTATTATTATATTTCTTTGTTCATGATAATTGTCTATTGTTCATGCTATAATTATATTATCCGGAAATCGTAATACATTTGTGAATACATAGACCACAACAAGTCCCTAGTGAGCCTCTAGTTGACTAGCTCGTTGATCAACAGATAGTCATGGTTTCCTGACTATGGACATTGGATGTCGTTGATAACGGGATCACATCATTAGGAGAATGATGTGATGGACAAGACCCAATCGTAAGCATAGCACAAAGATCGTGTAGTTCATTTCGCTAGAGCTTTTCCAAATGTCAAGTATCATTTCCTGAGACCATGAGATTGTGCAACTCCCGGATACCGTAGGAGTGCTTTGGGTGTGCCAAACATCACAACGTAACTGGGTGACTATAAAGGTGCACTACTGGTATCTCCAAATGTGTCTGTTGGGTTGGCACAAATCAAGACTGGGATTTGTCACTCCGTATGACGGAGAGGTATGTCTGGGACCACTCGATAATGCATCATCATAATGAGCTCAATGTGACCAAGTGTCTAGTCACGGGATCATGCATTACGGTACGAGTAAAGTGACTTGCCGGTGACGAGATTGAACGAGGTATTGGGATACCGACGATCGAGTCTCGGGCAAGTAACGTACCGATTGACAAAGGGAATTGAATACGGGATTGATTGAATCCTCGACATCGTGGTTCATCCGATGAGATCATCGAGGAGCATGTGGGAGCCAACATGGGTATCCAGATCCCGCTGTTGGTTATTGACCGGAGAGGCGTCTCGGTCATGTCTGCATGTCTTCCGAACCCGTAGGGTCTACACACTTAAGGTTCGGTGATGCTAGGGTTGTAGAGATATGAGTATGCAGTAACCTGAAAGTTTTTCGGAGTCCCGGACATCACGAGGAGTTCCGGAATGGTCCGGAGGTGAAGAATTATATATAGGAAGTGCAGTTTCGGCCATCGGGAAAGTTTCGGGGGTCACCGGTATTGTACCGGGACCACCGGAAGGTTCCTGGGGGTCCACCGGGTGGGGCCACCTATCCCGAAGGGCCCCGTGGGCTGATGTGGGGAGGGGAACCAGCCCCTGGTGGGCTTGTGCACCCCCCCTTGGGCCCCCCTGCGCCTAGGGTTGGAAACCCTAGGGTGGGGGAGGGCCTCCACTTGCCTTGGGGGGCAAGCCTCCCCCTTGGCCGCCGCCCCCCTTGGAGATCCCATCTCCTAGGGCCAGTGCACCCCATGCTCTTGGCGCCTCCCTCTCCCCTTTCTACACCTCTCCCTCTCATAGAAGCTCATCGAAGCTCTGCCGAGATCACTGCTGCATCCACCACCACGCTGTCGTGCTGCTGGATCTCCGTCAACCTCTCCTTCCTCCTTGCTAGATCAAGAAGGAGGAGACGTCTTCCTCAACCGTACGTGTGTTGATCACGGAGGTGCCATCCGTTCGGCAGTAGGATCTCCAGAGATTTGGATCATGACGAGTACGACTCCCTCAACCCCGTTCTCTTGAACGCTTCCGCACGCGATCTACAAGGGTATGTAGATGCACTCCGCTCTCTCGTTGCTAGATGACTCCATAGATTGATCTTGGTGAACGTAGGAAAATTTTTATTTTATGCGACGTTCCCCAACATGCTTATCTTGATGAAAAAGAAATATATCCTGTTATTATTAGTGGTAACCTTTTAGAGAAAGAAGAAGAAAGATTACTGAAAACTCCGAAGAAGCACAGAGCTGCTATTGGATATACTCTGGATGATCTTAAGGGCATTAGTCCCACATTATGCCAACACAAAATTTCAGTGGAGAAAGATGCCAAACTAGTTAGAGATCCTCAAACACGATTAAATCCCAAAATGAAGGAAGTGGTAAGAAAGGAGATACTAAAATTCCTTGAGGCAGGTATTATTTATCCCGTTGCTGATAGTGAATGGGTAAGCCCTGTCCATTGTGTCCCTAAAAAGGGAGGTATTACTGTTGTTCCTAATGATAAAGATGAATTGATCCCGCAAATAATTATTACAAGCTATAGGATGGTAATTGATTTTTGTAAGTTAAATAAAGCTACTAAGAAAGATCATTACCCTTTACCTTTTATTGATCAAATGCTAGAAAGGCTATCCAAACACACACATTTTTGCTTTCTAGATGGTTATTCTGGTTTCTCTTAGATACCTGTATCAGCGGGGGATCAATCTAAAACTACTTTTACTTGCCCTTTTGGTACTTTTTCTTATAGACGTATGCCTTTTGGTTTATGTAATGCACCTGCTACCTTTCAAAGATGCATGATGGCTATATTTTCTGATTTTTGTGAAAAGATTTGTGAGGTGTTCATGGATGACTTCTCCGTCTATGGATCCTCTTTTGATGATTGTTTAAGCAACCTTGATCGAGTTTTGCAGAGATGCGAAGACACTAGTCTCGTCCTAAATTGGGAAAAGTGTCACTTTATGGTTAATGAAGGCATTGTCTTGGGGCATAAGATCTCCGAGAGAGGTATTGAAGTTGATAAAGCCAAAGTTGATGCTATTGAAAAGATGCCATGTCCCAAGGACATTAAAGGTATAAGAAGTTTCCTTGGTCATGTCGGCTTTTATAGGAGGTTCATTAAGGACTTCTCTAAAATCTCGAGGCCCCTGACAAATTTATTACAAAAAGATATTCCTTTTGTCTTTGATGATGATTGTGTAGAAGCATTTGAAACACTTAAGAAAGCTTTGATCATTGCACCTATTGTTCAGCCACCTGATTGGAATTTACCTTTTGAAATTATGTGCGATGCTAGTGATTATGCTGTAGGTGCTGTTTTAGGGCAAAGAGTCGATAAGAAATTGAATGTTATCCAGTATGCTAGTAAGACTCTTGATACTGCCCAGAGAAATTATGCTACTACTGAAAAAGAGTTCTTAGCAGTTGTGTTTGTATGTGATAAGTTTAGACCTTATATTGTTGATTCCAAAGTTACTATTCACACTGATCATGCTGCTATTAAGTATCTTATGGAAAAGAAAGATGCTAAGCCTAGACTCATTAGATGGGTTCTCTTGCTCCAAGAATTTGAATTGCATATTATTGATAGAAAAGAAGCTGAGAACCCCGTTGCAGACAACTTGTCTAGGCTAGAAAATGTTCTTGATGACCCACTGCCTATTAATGATAGCTTTCCTGATGAACAATTAGCGGTCGTCAATGCTTCTCGTACTGCTCCTTGGTATGCTTACTATGATAATTACATTATTGCTAAATATATACCGCCTAGTTTCACATACCAGCAAAAGAAAAAGTTCTTTTATGATTTAAGACATTACTTATGGGATGATCCACACTTTTATAAAGAAGGAGTAGATGGTATTATTAGATGTTGTGTGCCTGAGCATGAACAGGAACAAATCCTACGCAAGTGTCACTCTGAATCTTATAGAGGACACCACGCTGGAGATAGAACTGCACACAAGGTACTACAATCTGGTTTTTATTGGCCTACTCTATTCAAAGATGCTCGTAAGTTTGTCGTATCTTGTGATGAATGTCAAAGAATAGGTAACATTAGTAGACGTCAAGAAATGCCTATGAATTATTCTCTTGTTATTGAACCGTTTGATGTTTGGGGCTTTTATTATATGGGACCTTTTCCTGCCTCCAATGGTTATACACATATTTTAGTTGCTGTTGATTACGTTACTAAGTGGGTAGAAGCTATTCCAACAAGTAGTGCTGATCATAACACTTCTATTAAAATGCTTAAAGAAGTTATTTTTCTGAGGTTTGGAGTCCCTTGATATCTTATGACTGATGGTGGTTCACACTTTATTCATGGTGCTTTCCGTAAGATGCTTGCTAAGTATGATGTCAATCATAGAATCGTATCTCCTTATCACACGCAGTCTAGTCGTCAAGTAGAGTTGAGCAATAGAGAGCTCAAATTAATTTTGCAAAAGACTGTGAATAGATCTAAAAAGAATTGGTCCAAAAAACTTGATGATGCATTATGGGCCTATAGATCTGCATACAAAAATCCTATGGGTATGTCTCCTTATAAGATGGTTTATGGAAAAGCATGGGACCTACAAATTCACCCAAGAACACACATGTGATTTTTCAAACCAACTGTGGTGCACCGGAGCATGTGCTTGTAGTTCAAATTTGAATTATGCACATTAAATGCCCAGAAATTCAATTAATGTACAAAAACGGCCAAATGAACCTGGAATAATTCCAAAATTTAGCACGATACTTCTATTTGGTGTAATCTACCTGTTTAAACAGATTAAGGAGCGAGAAGGCAGTACGTGTACGTATGTCGTTTCGCACACGGAGGTGACACGTTCCTTATTGGAACTACGAGCCTTCTTGAGAGAAGCTCCAGTTTGCAAGCAGCTTATACCAAAGCTTGTCCCAATTCGGCCAAAAAGTTACCGCAGCATGTTGGTGCCATGTCATGCCACCATGCCAAGTTTCATGATTTTCACACGTGATTTGGATTTACATGAATTAAAAAATCCAAGTTTCTCAATCTTTCCGGCCGAGCCACGACGCCCAAATGTTTGAATTTCATTCCCATTTATTACATGGGACCTAGAAATTCACCCAAGGACACACATGTGATTTTTTAACCAACTTTGGTGCACTAGAGCATGTGCTTGTAGTTCAAATTTGAATTATGCACATTAAATGCCCAGAAATTCAAATAATGTATAAAAAAAGGCCAAACGAACCAGGAATTAATGTATACAAAAACGAAATACATGCTCGGAAAACATGACGCCTGACATGGTGCCATGGTTTGGCCTCACCGTGCCCTAGTAAAAAATTGAGAATGTTTTCCTTATGTCGTCATGCATGACTTTCATAAATCGAACCATCACCGAGGAAGTTCCATGGCTTCGAGGGGGAAATCACCAAAATTGAAGGGGAATCCAAATTTCCTTTGTCCTTTGTCCATAAGTTTTTTCTATGATAAACATACACCCTGCAAATCACCATGTTCAAATTTGACACTTTCCCGTGTTCATTTACCATATTTAGGGGATTATTTGCATTCTCTAGGCATTAATGCACATAATTCAAATTCAAACAATCGATGCATGAAAAGGTGCACAAGAACGGTCTGGAAAACCATCCTCGTGCCATTTAGTAAATTCTCATGCCTTTTACAAGGAATGGACAGATATTTCGAAGAAATGTGTGCCAATAATCAACCATAAGCATGTCGTTTACTGGGGAACAACCAATTGTTGAGGATATCACTTATCGTTATCGTCTCGGTCAGCTAGGGATTAGAGATTAATCGGAAATCGACTGGTTAAACAATTTTATCGGTCGACTATTAATCGGATTTTTTTTGCAAATCTCGGGTTCCCAACACTAAAATACACTATATCAACACCAAAACAGTATTTGACAGAACTGTTACCTTGATTTCTTGCCTTTGAATCTTGGTACAATGACAAACAAAATAGGAGAATTCTACATATTGTGTAACTAGGTCCACAAAACATAAATAAATATAGTTTTTTGCAAACATTGTGCTATGAATAGGTCTGATTTATCGGTAGATTCCTGATAAATCTCTTGTCAGAATGATAAATCGGTCCAAAAGATAAACGACAAAGATAAGGCATAATCTTATCGGTCACCCCCTGATTAGCGATAAATCGGAAGATTAAACGGTGAATCGGAAGATCTCTTGAACAGTAACAACTATACAAAATATGAAATAAATGCTTGAAAAACATGACGCCTGGCGTGGTGCCATGGTAGGGACTCACCATGCCCTGGTAAAAGTTTGAGAATGTTATCCTTATGTCTTCATGCATGCCTTTCATAAATTGAACCAAGGAAATTCCATGGTTTCGAGGGGGAAATCACCAAGATTGAAGGGGGATCCAAATTTCCTTTGTCCTTTCTCCATGAGTTTTTTTTTCTATGATGAACATACACCCTGCAAATCACCATGTTCAAATTTGACACATTTCCGTGTTCATTTACCATATTTAGGGGATTATTTGCATTCTCTAGGCATTAATACACATAATTCAAATTCGAACAATCGGTGCATGAAAAGCTGCACAAGAACGGTATGGAAAACCATCCTCATGTCATTTACTAAATTCTCATGCCTTTTACAAGGAATGGACAGATATTTCGAGGGAATTTGTGGCAATATATAGTCAACCATAAATGCTCGTTTACTGGGTATACAAAAAATGAAATAAATGCTTGAGAAACATGACGCCTGGCGTGGAGCCATGGTATGGCCTCACCATGCCCTGGTAAAAATTTGAGAATGTCATCCTTATGTAGTCATGCACGCCTTTCATAAATCGAACCATCACCGAGGAAGTTTCATGGTTTCTAGAGGGAAATCACCGAGATTGAAGGGGGATCCAAATTTCCTTCGTCCTTTGTCCATGTGTTTATTTCTAAGATGTACATACACCATGAAAATCACCACGTTCAAATTTGTCACTTTTCCGGTTTCATTTACCTTATTTAGGGGATTATGTGCATTCTCTAGGCATTAATGCACATAATTCAAGTTCAAACAATCAATGCATGAAAGGTGCACAAGAACGGTATGGAAAATGATGCTCGTGCCATCTAGTAAATTCTCATGCCTTTTACAAGGAACGGACAAATATTTCGATGAAATGTGTGGCAATAGTCAACCACAAACGTCTGTTTATTGGGTTTTCAACTATAGAAAAAATGAAATAAATGATTGAAAAACATGATGCCTGGCGTGGTGCCATGGTATGCCTTCACCATGCCCTGGTGAAAATTTGAGAAGGTTTGGCTTATGTCGTCATGCACGCCCTTCATAAATCGAACCATCGCCAGGGAAGTTCCATGCTTTCGAGAGGGAAATCACCAAGATTGAAGGGGAATCCAAATTTCTTTGTTTTTTTGCCCTGGAGTTTTTTTCTACGAAGAACATACATCCTGCAAATCACCGTATTCAAATTTGGCATTTTTTTCAGGCTCATTTAGCATATTTAAGGGATTATGTGCATTTTCTAGGCATTTGGCGCATATAAATCCAATCTAGCTACAGATGCATGGATGTGATGTGAGGGACGTGGATTGCCGTTCGATCGCGGTGCATCCTACGGTGCACACGCGCGATCTGTGTGGCTGGGGTTCCGGCCAATCATAACATGCAACACACAATAGCCTCAACGCACACTATTTCCGGTAGTGACCAAGATGAACCGTGTTCGATAATGAACGAGCAAAATTGTAAGGGAAGCCAAATTTCGTTTGTCGTTGAGCTCTTAAAAACCACCACACTGTATGGTTGTCCGGCCCCTCAGTCCAGAGCTATCTCCAAGCATCGTTCATGGCACCGCAACGCACATTAACAGGTAAGGAAGCGATGGCATCCTGCCGCGCCGCATTCCTCGCCACCTACGACTGCACACATGGTAAGGAAGCGACGGCATCTCGCCGCGCCGAGTTCATCCCCGCCGGCAGCCACACAGTTATGTCGGCGGGCATTGAGGCTGCCATGGCCGAATGGGCGGTGGATCTAGAGGTGGCCAAACCTGCATAGGAGGATCGAAAAGGCAGAAAGCAGTCAAGAAAAGAGAGTCCCGCCGCTGCAAGAAAGAAGAGGCCGCACACCATGATGACGAGAGCTTGGCGGAGATTGAAGCACGATTGGCTGCCGCCTACAAGGTCGGGAAGGAGAAAGCCGGCGTCTGGCCAGCATGCCCCGATGGCAGCATGTGAGAAGAAGTTTAAGTTTGTAGTATTAGAGCAAATTACCAGTAGTACTTTAAGTTTGTAGTATTAACGTACAATGAGCATCCTTTGAGGGCTTTGAGCGTTGATTAGCATGTATGACCATGTGCGCTTTTTTGTGTTAATCATTAGAAGATCACAAAACACACGGTTTCTATGTTGTACCCGTGTGCATTTTTTTGCTTGACCGAAAAAAATCGACTACACGTGTACATTTTTTGGAGATGGGAACTGCCAATTTTCTTTTTTCTCGCACACGAGTATTTTACGTGCTTCGTCTGTGTTGTGTGTTTCCCCCGCCCAAGTTTCAAGCTTCGCAGCGAAATTTTCATTAGGCGCGTGATTTTAGAATTTATTCCTCCAACCACATCCCCACCCATCAAATTTCTTCAGTATCTACCTCCAAACAGCGTGTGCAATGAAAAAAGTAAACAAACGGTTCTTTGACGTGAAACGCTTGCGATGCCCTTCGGACGCACACACGGTTTCTTCTCATATGCGTGTGTGATTCATGGTAATATGACAAACATTTCAAACCTGTGTGCGTGTATGATAGGAATACCAATCACACATAGTTATGAAAATGTACGTTGGCATTAGTAGAGGCACCACACACATTTTACATTCTTGAACCGTGTGCGATAACATACCTATCACAAACATATTGGCAGATTAAATGTTGATGTCCACCTTTTTCACACGACTATAGCCGCCAAATCGTTTGGGATGTACGTAAGAACGGAAACGTACCCCTTCGATTGACTGTGTGTGATATACATACGAACATAAATGTTTTTCTGGGATTCACCATGTGGGATGTACATACGAATGGAAACAATTGGGTTTCAATGCCTCTACCGATTGCACACGAGCCAGCTTGTGTGCCAGGAGGGCCTATCCCCGACAATTTCTGGCTCATGTGGGAAGGACCCCCCCTATCGCCCACACTCACTTGGCGATGGTTCCAAATGTCGTCGCGGAAAGGGGTTTAAAACCGTTTGTATAGCATCAACGCGTACCAGTGCTGGCATAAATTCCAAGCATACCAATGCAACACATCAATTTGATCCCATATAAGTTTCCCTTTTTGTGTCACGCGATAATCCCTAAAGTATTCACATTGATCCAACGTGTCTAACATTATCATGTTGAATGGGGTTTTCTCAGGATTACCAAAGTAGTGCATAATATTTTTCACATAACGAGGATCGAGGGTTTTAGGAGGTTCCCCATCTCCATGAGTAGCAAGTACAACTAATTTTTTTGGTGTTTCGTGTTCCATATCCATAATTGAAGATAGAGAACAACTTAGAACAGGAAAGAAAAATTACTTAGTGATAAAGCAAACAAGCACACATGAGAATATTCACCCCACGCTATTGCTCCCCGGCAACGACGCCAGAAAAAGGTCTTGATAACCCACAAGTATAGGGGATCATTTGTAGCCTTCTTTGATAAATAAGAGTGTCAAACCCAACAAGGAGCTAAAGTTAGAACAAATATTCCCTCAAGTTTTATCGACCACCGATACAAGTCTACGCACACTTGACATTTGCTTTACCTAGAACAAGTATGAAACTAATTTGCAAGAATAGAACTACGAGTACTTTGCGAGAATAAAACTACGATAAATTGCAAGGTAGTAAAAGTGGATAGCTTTTGTCCACAAGAAAGTCATTTGTCCCTAGGCAATCGATAACAAGTACCAGTAATCATTCTTGTAATTTTATATGAGGGAGAGGCATGAGCTAAAATACTTTCTCTACTTGTATGCACTTATGATTGGACCCCTAGCAAGCATCCACAACTACTAAAGATCATTAAGGTCGTGAAACCCAACCCTAGCATTAAGTATCAAGTCCTCTTTACTCCCATACGTCATACCCCACTTACTCGGGTTTAAGCTTCTGTCACTCTAGCAACCCACCATAACCGAACCATGAACATATTGCAACACCCTACAACGGGGACCCCATACATTTGCACGAGACGGAGGGCACCGTAGAACAGCACCATAAATAAAATATACAATCATACCAACCATAATCACAATTAACCCATAGGACAAAATGGTTCTACAGTTACTTAATTGCATGTGCAGTTGGGTCACTGACATGTGGGACCAACAGGCATCTAGCCCACATGTTGGTGATGCAACAACACCTGCAGTTAAGTCACTGAAGCTCAGTCAGCCAGAGAAGAAGCTTCTATTCGGTTCAGCCGAACACGGGTGGGTAGCTTTGGTTAATTAATTATACCTCCAGCGCACCCCTTTTTAGTTGAAGAATATATGAAATGTAATTAAGATAATAAGCATAGCATAAAGGGCATAACTGCCATAGTTCATTACACACCCCAGCGGGGCACCCTACTTTTTTCAAACTGCAGAAAGCAAAGTTTAACAAAAGTGGCCCGAAAGGCCACAGCGGGTCCTGAAGCCAAGCTCGGCATCCCCAAGCTCAGATCGAGCCCTCCTCCTGCTTCACCGGGGCATGGTGCCGAGATGATCCACCACCTTCCTTGATGCGAGCTCGGCGGCGCGGAGGTTGGTCTTAGCCACCGCTGCTGGAGCCCTCGCCCGAAGAAGAGCTGCCGATGCGGGAGGAAGTGTGGAAATCATCAAGGCCAAGCTCACCCTCATCGCCAGCGTGGCCGATGTGAAGGCCAAGCTCATCATCGCCGCTGCCATCTTCGGGGCAGCACCCCGCGCGGCGGCCTTCTTCCCTGAACAACCTCACGAAGAGGGATGCAAGACCATCATACTTGAAGTGGAGGGTGCACCTCCCACTTAGGCCTCGTGCGCATGCAAACACCTACCAGCTGCGGACCAGGACCATGCTACCTGCAGCGGTGACCTCGATCCCAACCCCCGAGGCCCTGTTGCAGCAGCCGTCAGCCTGCAGCCAGAGGCCGTCGAGCCCTGAGGTCGGCAACTAGCGGGTGAAGAAGCATGGAAGCCAGAGCAAGGTGCCGGCGGGCCTCTCCGACCACACCATGAACTCCGGGAGCGCATCCATCGAGGGGAAGTGCGGTCGAGGAGGACAGCCGACCATGGTGCGCCTCCCGTCATTGCAGGGGCTGCCCCGAGGCCGGTGGCCCCCGCCATGAGAAGAAGCACCACCACGGACACCGAGGGAGACACCAGCTGCTGGAGAAGCACGCATGCACCCCCTGGGAACCACCGCCGGGGTTGCGGCATGCTTGTGAGGACGGCCGCGACCCCTCTTGGGTGGTGGCGAAGCTGGCCCCTCCTTAGGGGCCTTCACTTTCTCAGCGGCCATGAACCTCCTCGCTGGCGCCATGAGCCTTGCAGCTACAGCAAGGTGCAGAAGAAGAAGGAACGAACAGTGGGAAGACAAAGATAGAGAAGAGCAAGGGGGGCTCTACCACTCCCCTCATTTATAGTTGGAGGGAGGCCAATCGCCGGCCTCCACGATCCCACGCAATGATGTCTTCTCTACATGCAGCATCGACTCGTCAAGTAGGGCAGTTGCCGAGGCAGTGTGGGGAAGTGGAGACGCCCACGTCCCATCAATCACCACACGTCGACCAAGGCCGCAGGCGGTTAGGGCCCACGGCGCTCTGCACTTGCCCTTTGGCTTCGTCTAGAAGCCAAGTCTGAGTGTGCCTTGGGCCCGGGCGCTACTATCGGTATTCTGGATACGGGGGTACCCAGACTTGCCTGCCTGCGACCCGCGGCATGGCTCCATCAACAGCCTAGTATGGCCCAGTATCGACATCGACAACCCAAGACCATCGCGAGGGGCCAAGCCTCACGAGGTGGACGACACCAAGACCTCCAAAGGGATCAGGCTCCTCAAGCTGGCTCCTGAGGAGCGGAGATTTCTATGCAAGGCTCACCTTGTGAGGTTCGGATGACGTGAGCCATGACGACCAAGGCCAGGCGGGCTCTAGTGGACGCAGAGTACTAGTTTCCTCTTCGGTGAAAAGGAGGCAAGCAGCAGGTGTGGAGTCCCGAGGAAGCAGCCAAACGTTTCCATTCCCGTGCAACAAGACCAAGACTGCCAACACGGCAGGATGGAGGTCATCGCCGAGTCCACCGCAACATCACAACCAGAGGCTTTTACAGGAGAAGACCACTTTAGTCAGGATAAGATGTACTTGTTGTCTCCCTTCAAATTTGGCCATTGTGGGATCCCTTCCCACCTCCATTTGGGAAGAGGACCAAGGCCACTATAAATAGGACCTAGCCACCACCTAGGAGGGGGATCGGATCCATTCCACCCTCACCAGCTCACCAGGTCACTTGAGCCCAAGAACACGCCTCCTGAGGCTGTTCTCCACTATACTAGTTCTTCCTCAGCCCCTCGAGGCAAATCCACCACAAAGCAGGAGTAGGGTTTTACACCGCAAGGTGGCGCGAACCTGGGTAAACTGCTATGTCCCGTTTCCTTCGAGCTCGACGCGTTAGGCTATGAGATTAGCGAGTCGGAAGACTGGGAGAGTGAGATCTTTGCGTGCACCCGAGAGTTTGAACCTCTCAAGGGTTTGCGGAACCCTTAATGCGACATTTGGCACGCCAGGTAGGGGTGCATCAAAGACCCACCGCTCCGTCCGCTGCGATCCGCTGCCGGCCCCAATGGCGGGCGCACCAACACCGACCAGGCCGTCATGCACCTTTGGAGGAGCCGTGGGCCACCTGGCTTTCTCCCCCGCTCTGCGGTGGGTGCAGTGGCCACCCAAGTTCAGGCCGGAGCTGCCACCCCGCTACGACGGCACGATAAAGCCGACTGGCTTCCTCCAGGCGTACGAGGAGGCAGTTTGGGCAGCCGGCGGGGACGACTGGGTTATGGCCAACTGGCTCCCCATGGCCTTTGTGGGTGTGCCATGCGCCTGGTTGCTCAACTTGCCAGAATCTTCTGTGGCTTCCTGGGAGGAGTTGTGCGGCCTCTTCATCGCGCGCTTTGCGGCGCCGGCGCCCCACGCCATCATGGCCCTCCTCGGCGGCTCGCAAGAGCCACCCTCAGACCACCACATCAAGCAATTCTTCCACCAAGTGGGTGCCGCACGCATGCAGCCGGGGGCTCCCCCGGGCTGGGCGGCGCCCAAGGCCGACCTCACCTTTGATTCGGACGACCACCCTGCTTCCATAGCGGGCACATGGGTGCTCTCGATGCTCTGCACTCCCACCATCTGCATCGTGGCAGTCACCAGGACCCTCATCGGCAGCGGTGCCGCCCTCAACATGCTCTCTGTGGAGGCGTTCGGCTTGCTCCACGTACCTTATGGCCAGCTCTACCCCACCAAGCCCTTCTCCGGTGTCGGCAACGGCTCCACCACCCCCCTGGGGCAGATCTGCCTCCCCATCACATTCGGGACGCACGACAACTACCGCACTGAGCTTTTGGACTTCGACATCACCCGGATCAGCCTCCCGTACAACACCATCCTCGGGTACCCAGCTCTAGACAAGTTCATGGTAGCAACTCACCCAGCCTACAACCTCATGAAGATGCCAGGGACCAGCAGCGTCCTTACGGTGGCACGGGACATCAAGGATGCGCTGCTGGCCCTCAAGCTTATGGCCAAGACTACGGCAGCCATGCAACCGAGTGGGAAAGGAGCTCCAGAGGCCCCAGGGGCCGCACCGGCCAAGAAGAAGCAGTTATTTTCTCAAGATCAAGCTCAAACGAAACAAGTACCAGTTGATAAAGACGGAGCGTGTGGCGCCACCTTCACCATAGGTGTTGGCCTCTCTCCAGACCAGGAGAGGGCATTGGTCAGCTTCTTGCACGCCAACAAGGAAGTGTTCACATGGGAACCCAAGGACCTGGTTGGAATCCCGAGGGGGATAATCGAGCACCACCTGAGGGTGTGCCAAAATGGAAGCAGAAGGCACGACGGTAATCCACCGAGAAGCAAGCGTTCATCATCCAACAGACACGTGAGCTACAGGATGTTGGCGTCATCCGGGAGCTGCGATACCTGGAGTAGCTGGTGAACCCGGTCATTGTCCCCAAGAAGGACGGGAAGGAGTGCATGTGCGTCGACTTCACTAACATCAACAAGGCTTGCCCTCAGGACCCCTTCCCGCTCCCGCGCATCAACCAGATCATCGACTCCACCGCTGAATGTGATCTGATGTGTTTCCTCGATGCGTTCTCGGGCTACAACTAGATCAAGATGGTTGTGCAATATGTGGAGAAGACGGCATTCCTGACCCTGTGCGGGGTGTACTGCTACACCTGCATGCCATTCGGACTGCGTAATGCTGGAGCCACCTTTCAGCGGCTAATGCACATCGCACTGGGCCAACAGCTCGGGAGGAAGCTAAGGCCTATGTTGATGACTCAGTGGTGAAATCTCGGGAGGGAAGGCCCTGATCGAGGACCTGGAGGAAACATTTGCCAGCCTACGTAAGGTGGACCTGTGACTCAACCCCAAGAAGCATGTGTTTGGTGTCCCCTCCGGCAAGCTGCTGGGTTTCTTGGTGTCACACAGAGGAATCGAGGCTAACGCGGAGAAGTTCAAGGACATAGAAGACATGAGCCTACCACAAACCCTCAAGGAGATGCAGAAGCCGGCGGGCTACTTGACCTCGCTGGGGTGCTTCATCTCCAAGTTAGGGGAGCGTGCCCTCCCGTTCTTCAAACTGATGAAAAGGAAGGGGCCGTTCGAGTGGACCCCTGAAGCTGATGCGGCTTTCCAATACCTCAATAGATACCTCACCAGCCCACCGGTGAAGGTGGCACCGCGCCCCCCTCAAGCCCTTGGTTCTCTACTTGGCCGCCATGCCTCACTCCGCCAGCGTCGCTCTGGTGGCTGATGGAAGAGCGCCCGGCCGAGGGCCCACGGTAGGGCTCCTCGGCACCACGCAAGCTGCTGCAGCCCCAGGACGGAGCTCCTAAGGCCTCAAATGCACCGCCGGACCACGTTACTCCTGAGGCCCCATCCGACCCCCCAGCCGAAGGGGCTCATGAGGCTGTGGCTGATGCGGCGAACAGCAAGACTCCTGAAGGCCCGCACCCTCGAGAAATACAGGACCTCGCCAACACCTCCTCCCTCATCGAGCATCTGGTCTACTTCATCAGTACGGTGCTACGGGAGGCGCGGGCGCTCTACCCCATGCTGCAAAAGCTCTTGCACACACTCCTCGTCACCTCCGGAAGCTGCACCACTACTTCCAGGGCCACCCCATCAAGGTCGTCTCATCCTACCCATTGGAGAGAGTACTCCAGAGCCCTAACGCTGCCGGAAGGGTCGCGGAGTGGAACATTGAGCTGCAGGCGTTCCAGCTGGAGTTCAGCACCACCAAGGTCATCAAGGGCGCGGCTCTTGCAGATTTCGTGGCGGAATGGACTGACACCCCCGACCGCGAAATATGTGAGGATCGCTCCCTCTTGCCCGGAGACGAGGCACTGGACGGGTGGATCATGTACTTCGACGGCGCATTCGCTCGTCAGGGCGCAGGGGCTGGAGCAGTACTCATCTCAGCCACCAAGGACAAGCTCTGCTACGGTGTGCAGCTCTGCTTCCAGCAGGACGAGAAGGTCTCCAACAACATCATAGAGTTTGGGGGCCTGATTGCCGGCCTCAGGGCAGCAGCAACAGCGTTAGGGGTGAGGCGCCTCACCATCAGGGGTGACTCCCAGCTCCTCATCAACTTCTCCAACAAAGAGTATACCCTGAAGGACGAGCACATGGAGGCGTACCTGAAGAGGTACGGAAAATGAAAAAGCAATTCTTGGGCTTGGAATTGCAACGCATGCCCTGAGGCACGAACAAGGAGGTGGACAACATCGCCCAAAGGGCGTCCTAGTGCCTGCCTCAGGAGTCGGGCGTGTTTAAGGAGCGACTCTTCAAGCCATTAGCAGCTCCCACTAATGCGGAACCAGCACACCCTAAGGGGGATCTACCCTGGGCACCTATGATAGGTGCCCCCGCCTGTGGCCTGACCTCGAGGGCCGTCTTCTCCTCACGCTCGAGCCCTAGGAGGGGTGCTGGACCAAGGAGTTCAAGGTCTACTTGTTTCAAGGGACCCTGCCGGAGAAGGAGGAAAATGCAGAGCGCTTGGCTCGCGAGGCCACGACATACTGCATCCAGGACGGTGAGTTGTACCGTAAGCGGCCCAATGATGTTTCTCTGTGAAGCATATCCAGGTAACAGGGGCTCGAGCTACTGGCTGACATACATGGCGGGGACAGCGGGCACCACTCTTCATCACGCACCCTCGTGGGAAAGGCGTTCTGGAGTGGGTTCTATTGGCCCACGGCACTCAACGACGCCACCGAGCTGGTGAGGTCATGTGAGTCCTGCCAATTCCACGCCAAGCAGATCCACCAGCCAGCACAGGGCCTCCAGACCATCCTGCTCACATGGAGGTCGTGGGCTACCGCTACCTCTATGTCGCCATCGACAAGTTCACAAAGTGGGTGGAGGTGGAAGCTGGCCGCACCATCCCGACCGGCTCAGCTATCAAGTTCATCAAGGGCATCGTGAGCCGGTTGGGGGTTACTAATCGCATCATCACTACCAATGGCTCACAATTCACCAGCAACCTTTTCAAAACATATTGTGCTAACCTTGGGACGCAGATATGCTACGCTTCAGTGGCACACCCAAGAAGCAACAGCCAGGCCAAGCGCGCTAACGCAGAGGTCCTGAGAGGCCTCGAGGCCAGCGGCAAGGGCTGGCTCGATGAGCTCCAGTCGGTACTTTGGTCCATCCGCACCACCGTGACCAAGTCCACCAACGAAACCCCGTTCTTCCATGTCTACAAAGCTGAAGCGGTTCTCCCACACAAGGTCAAACATTGCTCCATGCGGGTCCTGGCGTTTGACGAGGCACGCCAGGATGCCACACAGGGGATGGATCTCGTGCTGGGGGAGGAATGCCACCGTCAAGCCTCACTCCGAGCGGCAAGGTACCAGCAGGCGCTGCGGGCGGTACCACTGCCGCAGCGTCTGCTCCAGGACGCTTGAGGTGGGAGATCTCGTCCGGAGGCATGTGCTCTCCAGGGAAGGGCTGCGCAAGCTCTCTCCCATGTGGGAGGGCCCGTTTAGGACTGCCTGTGTCTCCAGGCCTCGCGCCGTACGCCTAGAGGCATAGGACGGGATCCCCATCCAGAACACCTGGAACATCCAGCACATCCGGAAGCAAGGCTCACGCCTGTGAAGGTCTCCGCTCGTGACACTCTCACGTAATAAGGAGTGGGGCTGTACACGCCCCGAATTCTCATGAGTGTCGCCCGCGGGCCTCACGGGGGCTCCCTCCCACGTCCTAGTGGCAGCATTTAGCTCTGCGCTGACAAGAAGACTAGACTAGGTGCTGGACGCGCCTGTTAATTTGCTTGCTTTCTGTAGTTGGTTCGCAGTCTCCTAATGAATTTGGAATTTTCACGTTTTGGTTCGCCAAGTTGGGTTTTCTCTCCTCTCGCTTCACTCGTTCTTAGCCTTGAATAGAAAAGGGCGGTAGTTGCCCGTCGCTCTTCCTCACACGCCCCGCGCGTGGGGGATAGGCAGGTGTGTGCGCTCGGGTCTACCCGCACGCAAGCACGCCTCGCCGAAACCCCATTGCCCCTTGCGAGGGTGGTAGATGCTTCGGCTTTCTTAATCCTCGTGAGGCGCCCTTGATCGAGCTCGTGAACACGCGCACCCTCTCATGACCATGCCCCTCGGGCAGTGCGACACGGTGCATTAAGCCGCAGCTAAGCTTGTGGCAAGGGGCTCGCCCAAGGAAGAACAAGTTGCCCCATTAAAGTTTTTCTTTTGAAATAGCTCTCCATCAGCTCTGGGGTGTCTCCTCCGACCTACAGCACCTTCCTGGATTAGTGGCCCCCAAGCCATCAGGAAAGAGGGCTCCGCCAGGCATCAAGGGTCATTCCCCCGCGAGGTGGGCAACTATCGCAAGCATGTCAAGCTAAGTTACCCTACTCGTGCCTACCCAGAATACAGATATCACGACACAACTTTGAGATAATAAGCATAGCAAAAAGGGCATAAATGTCATAGTTCATTACACACCCCAGCAGGGCACCCTACTTTTTCAAATGGCAGAAAGGAAACGTTAAACAAAATTGGCCCGCAAGGCCGTAGCGGGTCCTGATACGTCTGCGACGTATCTACAATTTTTGATTGTTCCATGCTATTATATTACCCATTTTGGATGTTTATGGGTTTTACTTTACACATTTATATCATTTTTTGGATTAACCTACTAACCGGAGGCCCAGCCCGTATTGCTGTTTTTTTGCCTATTTCAGTGTTTCAAAGAAAAGGAATATCAAACGGAGTCCAAACGGAATGAAACCTTCGGGAGCGTGATTTTTGGAACAAACGTGATCCAGAGGACTTCGAGTGCAAGTCAAGAAGCAATCGAGGCGGCCACAAGGGTGGACGGCGCCCCCCTACTGGGCGCGCCCCCCTATCTCGTGGGCCCCTCGGGCGTCCACCGACCTACTTCTTCCTCCTATATATACCCATGTAGCCCGAGAACATCAGAACAAGCTACGAAAAACTATTTCCGCCACCGTAACCTTCTGTATCCGCGAGATCCCATCTTGGAGCCTTCGCCGGCGCTCCGCCGGAGGGGGAATCGACCATGGAGGGCTTCTACATCAACACCATAGCCCCTCCGATGAGATGTGAGTAGTTTACCATAGACCTTCGGGTCCATAGTTATTAGCTAGATGGCTTCTTCTCTCTTTTTGGATATCAATACCATGTTCTCCTCGATCTTCTTGGAGATCTATTCGATGTAACTCTTTTTGCAGTGTGCTTGTCGAGATCCGATGAATTGTGGGTTTATGATCAAGTTTATCTATGAGAAATATTTGAATCTCCTTTGAATTCTTTTATGTGTGATTAAGTTATCTTTGCAAGTCTCTTCGAAATATCAGTTTGGTTTGGCCTACTAGATTGATCTTTCTTGCAATGGGAGAAGTGCTTAGCTTTGGGTTCAATCTTGCGGTGTCCTTTCCTAGTGACAGCAGGGGAAGCAAGGCGCATATTGTATTGTTTCCATCGAGGATAAAAAGATGGGGTTTATATCATATTGCATGAGTTTATCCCTCTAGATCATGTCATCTTTCTTAATGCGCTACTCTGTTCTTTGTGAACTTAATACTCTAGATGCATGCTAGATAGCGGTCGATGTGTGGAGTAATAGTAGTAGATGCAGGCAGGAGTCGGTCTACTTGTCACGGACATGATTCCTATATACATGATCATGCCTAGATAATCTCATAATTATTCACTTTTCTATCAGTTGCTCGACAGTAATTTGTTCACCCACCGTAATACTTATGCTATCTTGAGAGAAGCCACTAGTGAAACGTATGGCCCCCGGGTCTATCTTTTATCATATAAGCTTTCAATCTACTTTTATTTGCATCTTTACTTTTCCTATCTATATTACAAAATACCAAATATATATTTATCTTATCATATTATCTCTCTATCAGATCTCACTTTTGCAAGTGGCCGTGAAGGGATTGACAAATCCTTTATTACATTGGTTGCGAGTTCTTTGTTTCTTTGTGTAGGTGCATGGGACTTCTGAAGAACCTCCTACTGGATTGATACCTTGGTTCTCAAAAACTAAGGGAAATACTTACGCTACTATTGCTGCATCACCCTTTCCTCTTCAAGGAGAACCAACGCAAGCTCAACATGTAGCAAGAAGGACTTCTGGCGCCGTTGCCGGGGAGGTCTTCGCTCAAGTCAAGGCATAACAAGTACCCATCACAAACTCATCTCCCTCGCATTTACATTATTTGCCATTTGCCTCTCATTTTTCTCCCCCCCACTTCACCCTTGCCGTTTCATTCGCCCTTCTTCCGTTCGATCTTATCTTTGCTTGTGACTTCTATCTACTTGCATCTTTGCTTGCTAAAAATCTATTGATATGGATTCACTTGGATCATCTTCGATCCTTATGCGCTCGTGCTGAAACCCCAACTAGCCTAGTTGATGGGAAATATTTAGATGAGCATGCTCATTTTGTGTGTCATCGTGTGTCACAAAAAGGGGTACTCTTATGGGATCAAATAAACCGTTTGCTGTGTTATGCTTGGAATCTTTGTGAAATTTGTGATATTACCTGTTGCTCTAAGAACCCTAAAAAGCACCTTCCCTACCTATGTTATTTTAATGAAAATGAAATTTTATCTTCTTATGCAAAGGGTGTTTATAGTTACTATGATATCGAACAAATTGAAGAATTTGTTGCTTTAATGGGTTCTTATGAAGTTGCTTCCTTGATTGAAAAGTATGGTTTTACTCTTTACGAATCTGAAAATTTTGACATACTTGAATATTTCTATGAAAACTATGCTCATAATGTCTATGTCAAAGAATTTATTGAAAGAATGACCGTTGCTTCTAAAGAAAATAATGATATGCATGAATCTTTAGATAATCGTGATCCCGATAATTTGATTGAAATATCCCTTGATGAACCTGATGCTTGTTATTCTTGTGGCCATGATGCCAATATTTTTGAAGACGGATTTTCTATAATTCCTTATGTTAAACATGAGATCGTTGCTATTGCACCCATACTTGATAGTTCATTCGATGAAAAGCATGATTGCAATGATTTTACAATAAATTCTCTTGATGTCAATTGTGCTAATAATATGCAAAACCCTAAGCTTGGGGATGCTATGTCTACTACTTGTTGCAATGATCATGATTGGGGTGATTCTTCTTTTGATCTTGAAAATTTATTTAACCCCCATGATGAATATGAGATTGATAATAATGTTTGCAATATTATTGAAAGTGGGTTTGGAAGAGTGTCAACTTTAGATCCCACATATTTGGATTTTGATCAATCTTATGAAATTTTATATAAAAGTGGGCCTGGAGAGGTCATGACTTTAGTTAATGTTAATCCCACTATTTTCGAAGAGTGTCAACTTTGCATGCATGTGGATCATGGTGAAAATATTTTATGTGATAGCTTTTTTGTTGAATTTGCTTATGATCCTACATTTAATTTTTATGAGAGAGGAAAATGTGGTTGTAGAAATTTTCATGTTACTAAATTAGCTCTCTTCATGTTGAGATTGCTATCATCTCTTTGTTCTTCCTTGCATATGCTAGTTTTTGCTTGCCTTGATAATTTGTTTGCTTACAAGATGCCTATGCATAGGAAGTATGTTAGACATAGGTGTGTTTGTCACATGTTTTATGATGCTCTCTTTGTGCTTCAATTCTTGTCTTCCATGTGAGCATCATTGAAATCTCAATGCCTAGCTAGGGGCATTAAACGATAGCGCTAGTTGGGAGGCAACCCAATTTTATTTTTCTTTTTATGTTTTTGTTTCTGTTTAGTAATAAATTTTGCATGTACCTTCTGTTTAGATGTGTTTTTATGTTTAATTAGTGTTTGTGCCAAGTAGAACCTATAGGATAACCTATGGTGTTAGTTAATTTGATTCTGCTGAAAAACAGAAACTTTGCGCGCACGAAAATAATTTTGTTAATTCAGAGAAACGTGATTTTGCGTTGATTCTTTTTGATGTAGATCAATAGACACATTAGCCATGACTTCCTATTTTGGTAGGAGTTTTAAAGTTCCAGAAGTATTATAGAGTTACAGATTGCTACAGACTGTTCTATTTTTGACAGATTCTGTTTTTCGTGTGTTGTTTGCTTATTTTGATGCATCTATGGCTATTATTAAGTAGTATGAACCATAAAGAACTTGGAATACAGTAGGTTTAACACCAATATAAATAAAGAATGATTTCATTACAGTACCTTATGTGGTGGTTTTTTCTTTCTTTCACTGACGGAGCTTATGAGATTTCCTATTGAGTTTTGTGTTGTGAAGTTTTCAAGTTTTGCGTAAAGATTTGATGGACTATGGAATAAGAAGTGGCAAGAGCCTAAGCTTGGGGATTCCCATGGCACCCCAAGATATTCAAGAATAGCCAAAATCCTAAGCTTTGGGATGCCCCCAGAAGGCATCCCCTCTTTCGTCTTCGTTTATCAGTAACTTTACTTGGAGCTATATTTTTATTCGCCACATGATATGTGTTTTGCTTGGAGCGTCTTGTATGATATTAGTATTTGCTTTTTAGTTTTCCACAATCATCCTTTCTGTACACACCTTTTGGGAGAAGCCCACTTGATTGGAATTTATTAGAATACTCTATGTGCTTCACTTATATCTTTTGAGCTAGATAGTTTTTGCTCTAGTGCTTCACTTATATATTTTAGAGCACGACAGTGGCTTAATTTTGTGGAAATTGTTAGTCTCTCATGCTTCACTTATATTATTTTGAGAGTCTCTTAGAACAGCATGGTATTTTCTATGGTTATAAAATTGGTCCTAGAATGGTGGGCATCCAAGTTGGGTATAATAAAAACTATCATAGAAAGTGAATTGGATGCTATGATCAATTTGATACTTGATAATTGTTTTGAGATATGGACGTATTGATATTAGAGTCATGCTAGTTGGGTGATTATGAATTTAAAGAATTCTTGTGTTGAAGTTAGCAAGTCCGAAGCATGCACGTATGGTTAAAGTTGTGTAACAATTTTGAAACACGAGGTGTTCTTAGGTTGTGCATCCTTATGAGTGGTGGTCGGGGATGAGCGATGGTCTTTTCCTACGAATATATCCCCCTAGGAGCATGCGCGTAGTGCTTGGTTTTTGATTACTTGTAGATTTTTGCAATAAGTATATGAGTTCTTTTGACTAATGTTGAGTCCATGGATTATACACACTCTCACCCTTCCATCATTGCTAGCCTCTTCGGTACCGTGCATTGCCCTTTCTCACCTTGAGAGTTGGTGCAAACTTCGCCGGCGCATCCAAACCCCGTGATATGATACGCTCTAGCACACATAAACCTCCTTATATCTTCCTCAAAACAGCCACCATACCTACCTATTATGGCATTTCCATAGCCATTCCGAGATATATTGCCATGCAACTTTCCATCGTTCCGTTCATCATCATAACACGCATCATTATTGTCATATTGCCTTGTATGATCATGTAGTTGACATCGTATTTGTAGCAAAGCCACCATGCATAAATTTTCATACATGTCACTCTTGATTCATTGCCTATCCCGGTACACCGCCGGAGGCATTCATATAGAGTCATATCTTGTTCTAGTTTTGAGTTGTAATTCATGAGTTGTAAATCAATAAAAGTGTGATGATCATCATTATTAGAGCATTGTCCCCAAAGAAAAAAATAGAAGGGCCAAAAAGAAAAAAATAAAGGCCAAAGAAAAAAAAAGAAAGGCCAAAAGAAAAAAAGAAAGGCCTAAAAAAAGAAAATAAAATAAAATAAAAATAAAAAAGGGGGCAATGTTACTATCTTTTTCCACACTTGTGCTTCAAAGTAGCACCATGTTCTTCATATAGCGAGTCTCATATGTTGTCACTTTCATATACTAGTGGGAATTTTTCATTATAGAACTTGGCTTGTATATTCCTACGATGGGCTTCCTAAAAATGCTCTAGGTCTTCATGAGCAAGCAAGTTGGATGCACACCCACTAGTTTCTTTTGTTGAGCTTTCATACATTTATAGCTCTGGTGCATCCATTACATGGCAATCCCTACTCCTCATGTTGACATCAATTGATGCGCATCTCCATAGCCCGTTGATTATCCTCGTCAATGTGAGACTTTCTGCTTTTTGGTCTTCTCCACACAATCCCCATCATCATATTCTATTCGACCCATAGTGCTATATCCATGGCTCACGCTCATGTATTGCGTGAATGTTGAGAAAGTTTGAGATTATTTAAGTACGAAACAATTGCTTGGCTTGTCATCGGGGGTGTATAAGATGGGAGCATTTTTGTGTGACGAAAATGAAGCATAGCCTAACTATATGATTTTGTAGGGATGAACTTTCTTTAGCCATATTATTTTGAGAAGACATGATTGCTTTGATTAGTATGCTTGAAGTATTACTATTTCTTATGTCAATATGAACTTTTATTTTGAATCATTTGGATCTGAACATTCATGCCACAATAAAGAAAATTACATCCAGAATTATACTAGGTAGCATTCCACATCAAAAATTCTGTTTTTATCATTTACCTACTCGAGGACGAGCAGGAATTAAGATTGGGGATGCTTGATACGTCTACAACGTATCTATTACCCGTTTGGATGTTTATGGGCTTTACTTTACACATTTATATCATTGTTGGGACTAACCTACTGGAGGCCCAACCCGTATTGCTGTTTTTTTGCCTATTTCAGTGTTTCGAAGAAAAGGAATATCAAACGGAGTCCAAACGGAATGAAACCTCCGAGAGCGTGATTTTTGGAACAAACGTAATCTAGGGGACTTGAAGTGCAAGTCAAAAAGCAATCGATGCGTCCACGAGGGTGGAGGGCGCCCCCCACTAGCGCCCCCCTATCTCGTGGGCCCCTCGAGCATCCACCGACCTACTTCTTCCTCCTATATATACCCATGTACCCCGAGAACATCAGAACAAGCCACGAAAAACTATCTCCATCACCGTAACCTTCTGTATCCGCGAGATCCCATCTTGGAGCCTTCGCCGGTGCTTCGCCGGAGGGGGAATCGACAATGGAGGGCTTCTACATCAACACCATAGCCCCTCTGATGAGTTGTGAGTAGTTTACCACAAACCTTCGGGTCCATAGTTATTAGCTAGATGGCTTCTTCTCTCTTTTTGGATCTCGATACCATGTTCTCCTCGATCTTCTTGGAGATCTATTCGATGTAACTCTTTTTGCGGTGTGTTTGTTGAGATCCAATGAATTGTAAGTTTATGATCAAGTTTATCTATGAGAAATATTTGAATCTCCTCTGAATTCCTTTATGTGTGATTAAGTTATCTTTGCAAGTCTCTTCGAATTATCAGTTTGGTTTGGCCTACTAGATTGATCTTTCTTGCAATGGGAGAAGTGCTTAGCTTTGGGTTCAATCGTGTGGTGTCCTTTCCCAGTAACAGCAGAGGCAGCAAGGCACGTATTGTATTGTTTCCATCGAGGATAAAAAGATGGGGTTTATATCATATTGCATGAGTTTATCCCTCTACATCATGTCATCTTTCTTAATGCGTTACTCTGTTCTTTATGAACTTAATACTCTAGATGCATGCTGGATAGCAGTCGATGTGTGGAGTAATAGTAGTAGATGCAGGTAGGAGTTGGTCTAGTTGTCACGGACATGATGCCTATATACATGATCATGCCTAGATAATCTCATAATTATTCGTTTTTCTATCAATGGCTCGACAATAATTTGTTCATGCACCATAATACTTATGCTATCTTGAGAGAAGCCACTAGTGAAACCTATGGCCCCCGGGTCTATCTTTTATCATATATACTTTCAATCTACTTTTATTTGCATCTTTACTTTTCCTATCTTTATTATAAAATACCAAAAATATATTTATCTTATCATATTATGTCTATCAGATCTCACTTTCGCAAGTGGCCGTGAAGGGATTGACAACCCCTTTATTGCATTGGTTGCGAGTTCTTTCGCAAGTGGCTCGGCCCCTCGCGAGGGTCTTGAGTCTTGTGGTGATGAAGGCGGGCCATACTGGGCCACCATTTGAGCCATGTCGCAGGCCGCATGCACAAGTCTGGGGACCCCCGTTCCCAGAACGCCGACAGTAGCCCCCGGGCCCAAGACGCGCTCGGACTTGGCTTAGCGGAGAAGCGAAGGGGCAAGTGCGGAGCGCCGCGGGCCCCATCAGCCTGTGGCTTTGGGCGCTGCGTGGCGGTTGATTGGACGTGGGCGTATCCGCTTCCCCATGTTGCCTCGGCAACCGCTCGACTTGACAAGTCTCTGCATGCAGAAATGGGTCATGATGACCTACGATCGTGGAGGCCGACGGTCGGATCCCTTTTGGTTATAAATGCGGGGGGGGGGGAGGGCGGGCGAGCCTACGCAGTACATCTCCCTCCTTGCTTCCTTCTTTTTCCCCATCCCAGCTACTCGCCATCTCC
The DNA here is from genome assembly GCA_963921465.1 of Triticum timopheevii. Taxonomy (NCBI): domain Eukaryota; kingdom Viridiplantae; phylum Streptophyta; class Magnoliopsida; order Poales; family Poaceae; genus Triticum; species Triticum timopheevii. The sequence goes on along the minus strand of OY997272.1, from coordinate 378,710,369 downwards.
CATGGCTCCGCCGAAGAGGTTCTCGGCCACAGAGAAGGGAAAGGCTCGTCGGGAAGGGCCTGACTCTCCCCCTGCCAAGCGCGGCCGAGGTCGTCAGCGCAAGCATCCTGTGGCTCCGGCAGTGGCTTCCCGCGGTCGCGGAGGCGATCCCCTACGCGGAGATGGGCACCTGATTGTCGAGGGAAGGTGCACCGTGACTGAGGCCATGCTTCCACCCAGCGGAGGTGCTGCCGGAGTTCGTCGTGTGGTCGGCGGACCCAACGAGCACCTGGCTCCAGCTTCCCCGCTTCTTTGCAGGTGAACTTCCGGGCGGCGCGCCGGGCGGCCTCTGGCTTCAGGTGGATGGTTGCTGTAGCAGGGCCTCCTAGGCTTCGCTAGAGGTCTCCGTCGTGGGGAATGTGGCCCTCACCCGCGGCTGGCAAACATTTGCCCGCGCACGCTACCCTCTACGTGAGGGTGTTCGGAGAATACGGTCGCCGCGCTGGGTGCTGCCCCGAAGACGATGACCGTGGCCGGGTACCCAGCCCCGGCGATGATCGGGATGAAGATGACGGTAGGCGCGTGGTTGGTGGCGCTCGGAGATCGCCAAGCTTCGGCGGCTCTCCTTCGGACAGCAGCTCCTCCAGCGGTGGCCGCGACCAGCCTCCGCGCCGTCGTGCTTGCCTAGAGGGAGGTAGCAGGTCAGTCTGTCGCGCCTCGGTGAAGCGCGAGGAGGAGTCTGACTGAGCTCCGGAGGCGGTACAAGCCCTCGCCGCGAGTTGGTGCCGAGCAAGTCGTGTCTATTTTGTTTTCTCCCTTCCCTGCGCAAAAGGGAAAATAGTGTAGGGCCCCGTGGGGGCGTGTTGGACTGTTGCTGTTAATTATCATGTTGTTTTCGCCATTTCTGTGCTGTGTTTTTGTGCCGCATGCCCGCGTGCAGGAATTACTTAACTCAGGAGGACTTGCCGCAGTCTTTGCTTCCCGAGGATAAGGCCCCACCGTGCGCTTCATGTCCTGCAAGGATTAGTCAGGAGTGGTAACTTCCGGTCTCGGTCGCAGAGGCGACCGACTCAGGTCCTGTGTTCGTGTCGCGATGCCCGTGGAGCAAGGACTGGGAGGGGTGCTCCCCTGGTTAACTTGGGTAGGAAAGCTTCAAACGATTGGGGCAGAAAACACTCGCGAGGGCACCTGCGTAGCCCCCTCGCGAGACTTGCACGAGAGAAAATGAGGCAAGTAGATAAAAAAGACAGAGAGTCACAAGTTAAGGACGGCAACAACTCCAATAAAACATCAAATAGGGACGAACAAGCCAGCTGCAGAAAGCAAATGAAAAAGCCGCGTTCGGCACCTAATCTAGTCTTTGACGTCTTCTCACCAGCGCGGAGCTAAGTTGTCACGCCCAATATGCGATACTATCATAAAGAGACTCGAAGGTCCCACCAAGGATAGAACCGCATATTGATACGCTTTTGCAAGGTGGATATCATTACATCAACATTACATAATAGATGGGGCTACATACAAAAGGCATACAATGCCTCACGAATACAACATCATCATACATGAGAGCACCATCCGACTACGGATGAAACACAAACAGAAACTCAAATGACATCCACCCTGCTAGACCAGGCTGCCGACTTGGAACCTATACCCTAATCGAAGAAGAAGCAGAAGAAGAACTCCAAAACAAGCAAACATCGCTCTCGTGTCATGATCAGCGCATAACCTGTACCTGCAACTGTTGTTGTACTAATCTGTGAGCTGCGAGGACTCAGCAATCCCATTACCATGGGTATCAAGACTAGCAAAGCTTAATGGGTAAGGAAGGGGTAAAGTGGTGAGGTTGCAGCAGCGACTAAGCATAATATGGTGGCTAACATACGCAAATAAGAGCGAGAAGAGGAGCAACGGAACAGTCGTGAAGCTAGCAATGATCAAGAAGTGATCCTGAACTCTTACATACGTCAAACCTAACCCAAAACCGTGTTCACTTCCCGGACTCCGCCGAAAAGAGAGCATCACGACTACACACACGGTTGATGCGTTTTAATTCGAATCTGGTGTCAAGTTCTCTACAACCGGACATTAACAAATTCCCATATGCCACATAACCGCGGGCACGGCTCTCTAAAGTTTATACCCTGCAGGGGTGTCCCAACTTAGCCCGTCACAAGCTCTCACGTCAACGAAGGATATTCCTTCCCCCAGGAAGACCCGATCAATCTCGGAATCCCAGTTTACAAGACATTTCAACAATGGTAAAACAAGACCAGCAAAGCCGCCCAATGTGCCGGCAATCCCGATATGAGCTGCACATATCTCGTTCTCAGGGCAACACCGGTTGAGACTAGCTATGAGTAAAACCAGCCCCTAAGTTTCCTCGAGGTGGCCCCGCAGGTTGCTCGGTTCGGACCAGCACTTAGAGAAGCATAGGCCCGGGGGGCTAAAATAAAGATGACCCTCGGGTTGGCCGACCCAAGGGCAAGGTATAGGTGGTGGTGAGGCAAATGGTAAAACCAAGGTTGGGCCTTGCTGGAGGAGTTTTATTCAAAGCAAACTGTCAAGGGGGTCCCATAAATCACCCAACCGCGTAAGGAACGCAAAATCAAGGAACATAACACCGGTATGACGGAAACTAGGGTGGCAAGAGTGGAACAAAACACCAGGCATAAGGCCGAGTCTTCCACCCTTTACAAAGTATATAGATGCATTAATTAAATAAGAGATATTGTGATATAACAACATAATCCTGTCCACCATGGAGCAATCTTCAACTTCACCTGCAACTAACAACGTTATAGGGCTGAGCAAAGCGGTAACATAGCCAAACAACGGTTTGCTAGGAATGGTGAAAAAGGTTAGAGGCTGATATGGCAAATTGGGAGGCTTGAAGAACAAGTGATAGGTAGCGCAACATAGCGATAGAACGAGGCAACTAGCATAGCAATGGTAGTAGTGAGATCCAAGGACACGATCGCAACGAAACGGGAACTAACGAGAAGGAGCACAACCGGAAAGAAGCAAACAACAAGGTAAAGACACCACACATAGACATGACATGATGCTCAACCAAGTATGATGCATGACAAAGGCTACATGAAGCTACTCATGGCAAGAGATGATGCAAACAAGAGCAACACATCAAGGCAAGTTTAAATGAGGCCGGAAACAACATATAACAATTCCGGTAGGTCCTCATATGTAAGTTTCAAAATTGGTCCAGATCTGAACAAACATTAAGTTGAAGTTGTTAAACAGCAAGTTAAGATGCACCAAGATGATCTACACGATATTCTGGTCAAGTTACATATAAAGTTCATTTAATTCGGAGCTACGACCTAGAAGATATGAGCAAAACAAGTTAAACATGGCATTGATGCAAAATGCATTTAAACATCAAGCAAACAATTCAAAACAAGGATGCAACATGATAATATGAAACTACATGCAATTCTAAGCAAGTTTTATATAGAGCACACTCAAAACGGAGCAATGGTTCAACACATACACTCTATACAAGTTTAAAGGACAAACTGTCCAAAACAGCAACTAGGCATCTTGCAAGCATCAAAACAATATGCTACAGCTATCAAACAACATGCTACAGGAACTTAACATGGCAAACAAAGGCATGGCATGCTAATACTAAAGACAAAGAATAAAACTCCCTTACTTAACTAATTCCAAAGTTCAACAGAAAAGATGGTAGCATCCATGCAAACGTGGCAAGTGATATGACAGATTCAGACATGGCAGGATCAACAATAAGTAGGCATGTTGGTGAGATTGTACCACTCACCACAGAGCAATACATGGCATGACAAGGTGACCAACAGTAAGATGACATGATTTTGAAGCTAGACATGGCAAGAGCAAGTTCATAGGTTGCACGGATCACTAGCAAAAATCGTGGCAAAACTGAACTTAATTTTAACAGGCTGACAGCAACATTATTTAGCAATTTGAGAGCAAGATTATGACAAGACACAGCAGGCTATAAATTCAACAAGGGGCATAAGTGAATAGAGCATCACATGTATAACAAAACATCCTTAGTGAACATCTCCAGATTATGCATAGAATGACTTGTAGCAGCAGGTTTACATAGCATCATGATATAGCACATTTAGCCTGGCAAAACAGTAACAGCAAGTACCCTACTTCACGAGCTTGATGCACTCACTACAAGACTCACAAAAATATGTGGGTTGCACCACTATAAAGATGGCATGACGTAGCTCAGAACTCATGTAGAAATCAAGCTCATAGGATGCACACACAAAATGCAATAAAAAGACAAATCATCAAGTTCTGTTAACAGACAGCAGTTAACATCATATAGCACTATTGCAATGATGATTTGGGCATCAAGATGGACTCAAACAAGCATGGCACAATGGAACAAAGTGAAGAGCCTCTCACAATGAACACTTCGGTATACTATATGCATGAAACGGAGAAGCACACATGAAGTTAAGGCATGATGAACAGGTGAACAAAATGTAGCAGATCTGGGGACTTGGTCAATTTTTTGAAAAAAAATATGTGAGCGCTGGATAGCTAAAGTGTGCACAGGCGAAGGACAGGGGCTGATCACCCATTGGGCTTCGGCCCAGGATAGAGGAGGAGGCAGGCCGGCGGCTGCGGGCTTGCTGGGCTGGTCGGGGACGTGGCCCACACAGGGGGTCGAGGGGGTCGTCCTCCTCACATGCTCCTCATGGGCAGGAGGCCAGGGCGGGGGCAGAAGGGGAACTCCGGCACAGGGAGGGGCTCCTGCGAGGCGGCTAGGGCAGGGACCGGCCGGAATGGGTAGATCAAGGTGTGGGGATCCCGGATCTGGTGACGACGGTGGTCGGCGGGGCTCCATGGGGCCGGCAGACGCGGCACTACGACGGCGAGCTCCTGTAATGGCGGCGGCGCGGCAGCATCAGAGAGGGAGAGAGCTGGGAGGTTAGGGAGCGACGAGGAGGGCAGGAGAAGGATGGAGCAGGGGGCGGCGCGACCTGGCTGGGTTCGCCGGCGGGCGGCTCCGGCGAGCCGTATGAGGAGGCGAAGAGGAGTGGCGACGGGCGGCTGCAGGCCCGGATGGGCTTCCAGGGCCCGATCTGGGCTTCGGCGGGCCCTCGGCGGGAGGAGGGAGACAGGAGGACAGGTGGTGCGGGTGGGTTTGCTCTGGAGGCGTTTGTCGGCGGTGCGGGCCTCTGGCGGCGCGACAAGTGGCGGCGGGGGATCTGCCGGTGCGGAAAATGAGGCAGAGGAAGCGGTGGCTGAGAGGTGGGAGGAGTCTAGGGGTAGGTAGGAGGCCAAAAATGGCAGGGGAGGCGTTTATATATAGGAATGGGGCTAGGGTTAGGGGGTTTTGCTCCGTTTTGGAGCCGTTCGATTGCCATCGGATGGTCCGAAGTGGATGGGGGGTTAGGTTGGGCCTAGGAGGGAATAGTGGGCTGTGAAGAGAGGGCTTGGGCTGAGGGGAGAGAGGAGGAATGCACCCCGATGGCTATTTCCGGAGATCGAAAATGTCCGACGAATAAACCGACAACAGTGCCGCTACGAATGACAGTTGGGCTATCAAACGAGCTCCGAATGCGACGAAACTTGACAGGCACTCTGTCTACACTATAATAAGACAGCACGCCAACTTTCATCCCATTCTGAGAACATTTTTATGCCACTTATAAAATAATATTTCGGAGGTGCCGCGGGCGCGTGTGAGAGTGGCTGGGCTCAGAACGGACAACACAGAGAACCGGGGGAACCCGAACGGACGCAAGTTTTGAAAAACATGCAGATGAAATGCAGATGATGACATGGCAAAATGCAACACACAAGCAAATGACATGGCAACTACGGCGAATAACTGGGAGACACCTAGCGCATCGAATCCGGGGCGTTACAACTCTCCTCCACTAATAAGAGATCTCGTCCCAAGATCTTAGGAACGAGACGGAAGAGAAAGAGGAAGAGGTGAAGTAATATCAGAAGAAGGAAAGAAAATACCAAAGTCGAGAGAACTCGGGTAGAAAAGAGGAATGTCGAGTATGACAAGAACCAGAAGCTCAGGGAAACAAGATAGATTTTGAAACCACTCCGGTAAGAACAAGATAGAAAAGGAATGAATAAAAGAATTTCGGCAACACTCCGACTGAAAATGGAAGGATTAGAACATGAACTTCACCCAATGAGATGGTACTTGACGAGATGACCAATGTAATGCCTCTGGAAGAATTGAAAGAATTGAATGAAAAGAACTTAGAAGGAAGGATTGAATGGAGTTGTTGTGAAAATCAACAACGAAAGAATAAGCTTGTTGTGGACTTATCGAAAACAACTCAAAACTTGAGGTGAAATTATACCACAACCAATGTCTAAATAGCTGACAAGAGCGAAGAAATGCAAAACTCCACTTCAAAGAAAAACGGACAATTAATTGCACTTCGAGATGCGAGAAGAAAAGATACTTGAGCTCCTCCAACAAAATCTTGATGAACTCTTGAAGAATGAATTGAATCATGAAGAACCACCATGAAGAACTCCGGTGACAAAAGATGATGAGATAGGGATGAAGGATGAAAAGAATAAGACTAAAGCCTTGCGTCGATTTAGATGGAGGTTCCGATGAGATGGCCGAGGAAATTTGATCTCCGGAAAAGAAAAGATGAAAACACTTGGAACTAGAATTTATTCACCAAGAACAAACTCCGAAGGAAGGGATTAATCACTTTGAGGAAATAAGAATAAGATTTCTTGTATGCTTATCCTTCATCAAATTAAATTGATGACAAGCAATGGATTTTTCATACTACTTATTCTTCTTGAAAAGGATTGAGAAGTGACATATCGCAAACTTGAGAAGGTCTTCATGAACCACCGGTAGGATTGAAAAGAACGAAAGGATTAATATGATAATCAAAGAAAAAGAATCTTGAACGAACCACCGTAAAAATTCAGAAATGACTGATGAAAGAGGATGAATCACCGGGAAGAATTAGAAGAACAAATATAGTTGAGGGGATTTAGATGCAAAAGGACAAAGAGATCACGAGCTGATAATGAATACTTGACAGATGCACCGGGATAAATAGAGAACGATAGCTGGAATGATGGCCTCCGGTGAAAAGAAATGGAAAAAACCCTCTGACATACACCGGATGGGTAAGAAGAGGAATATCTGACAAATATAATAATTCGAGAGGGTAGCATGAAACAAGAACCGCGAGTCTTCGAGAGAACGGACAAGAATTAGCGGGAAAAAAAAACTCTTCTTCAATCTTCAAATGACGACGAGAAACACCACCCAAAATTTGTTAAGGCACTCCGGGGGAACGAAAGAGCGAAGAGGTTGAGGCAACAATGAAAATGATTTGAAATTGATCTTGGAAAAGATCTGACTGATGAAATACATTCTTACGTCACACTTGAAAAGAATTTGAGAATAACTCCGGGAGGATTAGAAGAGTCAGGTAAGATCCTGGGAAAAGACCTGTGGATTGGGGCCCACTAAAGAGAAAAACACCGTTGAAAAGGATTGTTGAACAGGTAGATGATGCACCGGAACAATTGAAATATTTGAATGAGGTGATAACCTCGAATTAATTGGAAAACAGAAGAATCTCCTGAGATGTCTTACACTCCGAAATGATTGAATGGCGAGAGGCAAATGAGTAAGGAAAACACTTGATCCAAGGAAAAGAATGTGATCAACACCGAAAAACTTGAATTGAGTACACCGGAGAAGAAAAGAGATGATGAATGTCAAACGAGACGAGAGTTCACCGGTTGAGATAATTTATGAAAGACTGAAGAGGTTCCGCACGAATGAAATTGATGCTTGAAAGAGACTCAGGCTCTGGGAAGAAGAGGGTGGGAGGGCGGGAAAATAAAGGCAACCTGGAAGGGGGAACCAATGAATATCTTGAAGAGAAAACACCGATCGCAATCATTGAGGAAAGAAAGCAAAGACTTCGCACGAGTAGGATGGATACTCAATTACGGACTCCGACCCTGAGAAGAAAAGGGGTGGGTGGGTGGGAAAAGAAAACAACTGAGGATTGAACTTGGCAAAGATGAAGAGGCTCGAGTCAACTTGACAAGAAATCCACCAGATGAAAAGAGATGAGAACCAACGACCGGAAAACCAACTGCGTGATCCTAAAGAAAGTCTGAAAGGGAATAGGAGTAATTCAAAACACCTATGTCAAGATTCCTCACCAGAGCAACGAAGGGGCTGAGGAGTAAAAAGAATTCCTACTCTCCGATATAACTAGACTCCAAAAATAGTTTTCTTCTACACTCAACAACAGCCAAACTACACGATCAATCAAGGGGGCTCCTATGGTCGGTCGAGGCTCTGATACCAACTTGTCACGCCCAATATGCGATACTATCCTAAAGAGACTCGAAGGTCCCACCAAGGATAGAACCACATATTGATATGCTTTTGCAAGGTGGATATCATTACATCAACATTACTTAATAGATGGGGTTACATACAAAAGGCATACAATGCCTCACGAATACAACATCATCATACATGAGAGCACCATCCGAATACGGAGGAAACACAAACAGAAACTCAAACGACATCCACCCTGCTAGCCCAGGCTGCCGACCTGGAACCTATACCCTGATCAAAGAAGAAGCAGAAGAAGAACACCAAAACAAGCAAACATCGCTCTCACATCATGATCATTGCATAACCTGTACCTACAACTATTGTTGTAGTAGTCTGTGAGCCACGAGGACTCAGCAATCCCATTACCATGGGTATCAAGACTAGCAAAGCTTAGTGGGTAAGGAAGGGGTAAAGTGGTGAGGTTGCAGCAGCGACTAAGTATAATATGGTGCCTAACATACGCAAATAAGAGCGAGAAGAGGAGCAATGGAACAGTCGTGAAGCTAGCAATGATTAAGAAGTGATCCTGAACTCTTAATTACGTCAAACATAACCCAAAACCGTGTTCACTACCCGGACTCCGCAGAAAAGAGACCATCACGGCTACACACGCGGTTGATGCGTTTTAATTTGAATTTGGTGTCAAGTTCTCTACAACCAGACATTATCAAATTCCCATCTGCCACATAACCGCTGGCACGGCTCTCGAAAGTTTATACCCTGCAGGGGTGTCCCAACTTAGCCCATCACAAGCTCTCATGGTCAACGAAGGATATTCCTTCTCCCAGGAAGACCCGATCACTCTCAGAATCTCGGTTTACAAGACATTTCGACAATGGTAAAACAAGACCAGCAAAGCCGCCCAATGTGCCGAAAATCCCGATAGGAGCTGCACATATCTCGTTCTCAAGGCAACACCGGATGAGACTAGCTACGAGTAAAACCAGCCCTCAAGTTTCCCCGAGGTGGCCCCGCAGGCAGCTCGGTTCGGACCAGCACTTAGAGAAGCACTGGCCCGGGGGGGCCAAAATAAAGATGACCCTCGGGTTGGCCGACCCAAGGGAAAGGTATAGGTGGTGGTGAGGCAAATGGTAAAACCAAGGTTGGGCCTTGCTGGAGGAGTTTTATTCATAGTGAACTGTCAATGGGATCCCATAAATCACCCAACTGTGTAAGGAACGCAAAATCAAGGAACATAACACTGGTATGACGGAAACTAGGGCGGCAAGAGTGGAACAAAACACCAGGCATAAGGCCGAGTCTTCCACCCTTTACCAAGTATATAGATGCATTAATTAAATAAGAGATATTGTGATATCCCAACATAATCCTGTCCACCATGGAGCAATCTTCAACTTCACCTACAACTAACAATGCTATAAGAGGGGATGAGCAAAGCAGTAACATAGCCAAACAACGGTTTGCTAGGAAGGGTGAAAAAGGTTAGAGGCTCACATGGCAAATTGGGAGGCTTGAAGAACAAGTGATAGGTAGCGCAGCATAGTGATAGAACGAAGCAACTAGCATAGCAATGATAGTAGTGAGATCCAAGGTGACAGTCATCTTGCCTGAAATCCCGCAAGGAAGAAGAACGAGTCCATGAAGAAGATGAAGCCACAAAGACGAACCAAGCGTGGACGAACGAATCCTTACGATCGCAATGAAACAGGAACTAACGAGAAGGAGCACAACCGGAAAGAAGCAAACAACAAGGTAAACACACCACACATAGACATGACATGATGCTCAACCAAGTATGATGCATGACAAAGGCTACATGAAGCTACTCATGGCAAGAGATGATGCAAACAAGAGCAACACATCAAGGCAAGTTTAAATGAGGCTGGAAACAACATATAACAATTCCGGTAGGTCCTCATATGCAAGTTTCAAAATTGGTCCAGATCTGAACAAACATTAAGTTAAAGTTGTTAAACAGCAAGTAAAGATGCACCAAGATGATCTACACGAGATTCTAGTCAAGTTACATATAAAGTTTATTTAATTCGGAGCTACGGCCTAGAAGATATGAGCAAAACAAGTTAAACACAACATTGATTCAAAATGCATTTAAACATCAAGAAAACACCTCAAAACAAGGATGCAACATGATAATATGAAACTACATGCAATTCTAAGCTAGTTTCATATAGAGCACACTCAAAATGGAGCAATGGTTCAACACGTACACTCTACAAGTTTAAAGGACAAGCTGTCCAAAACTGCAACTAGGCATCTTGCAAGCATCAAAACAATATTCTACAACATCTCAACGTAAGAATGAAAGGCATGGGCATGAAGCACAGGTAACGCATGACAAAACATGAACACTGTGGTATCTCCAGAAAACACTATAACATGCTCAAAAGGACATGGCAAGGTTGCAAATAATAACAGTTTACACACTTATCAGAAATAACATCACGTTGCAATGTTTAGAGCTATCAAACAACATGCTACAGGAACTTAACATGGCAAACAAAGGCATAGCATGCTAATACTAAAGACAAAGAACAAAACTCCCTTACTGAACTAATTCCAAAGTTCAACAGAAAAGATGGTAGCATCCATGCAAACATGGCAAGTGATATGACAAATTCAGACATGGCAGGATCAACAATAAGTAGGCATGTTGGTGAGCTTGTACCACTCACCAAAGAGCAATACATGGCATGAAAATGTGACCAACAGTAATATGACATAATTGTGAAGCTACACATGGCAAGAGCAAGTTCATAGGGTGCATGGATCAGTAGCAAAGCTCATGGAAAAACTGAACTTAATGTTAACAGGCCGACAGCAACATTATTTAGCAATTTGAGAGAAAGATTACAGCAAGCCACAGCAGGCTATAAATGCAACCAGGGGCATGGATGGATATAATATCATGATGTAGCAGATTCAGCCTAGCAAAACAATAACAGCAAGTACCCTACTTCACGAGCTTGATGCACTCACTACAAGAGTCACAAAAATGCATGGATTGCACCATTATAAAGATGGCATGATTTAGCTCAAAACTCATGTAGACATCAAGCTCATAGGATGCACACACAAAATGCAATGAAAAAGATAAATCATCAGTTTCTGTTAACAAACAGCAGTTAGCATCATATAGCACTCTTGCAACGATGATTTGGGCATCCAGATGGACTCAAACAAGCATGGCACAATGGAACAGAGTGAAGAGCATCTCACAATGAACATTTTTGTATACTATATGCATGAAATGGAGCAGCACACATGAAGTTATGGCATGATGAACAGGTGCATAAAATTTAGCATATCTAGGGACTTGGTCAATTTTTGGAAAAAAATGTGTGAGCGTTGGATAGCTAAAGTGTGCACAGGCGAAGGACAGGGGCTACTCACCCATTGGGCTTCGGCCCAGGATTAAGGAGGAGGCAGGCCGACCGTTGCGGGCTTGCTGGGCCGGTCGGGAACGTGGCCCACGCAGGGGGTTGATGGGGTCGTCCTCCTCCCGTGCTCCTCAAGGGCAGGTGGCCATGGCGGCGTTGGAAGGGGAACTCCGGCGCGGGGAGGGGCTCCAGCGAGGCGGCCATGGCAGGGACCGGCCGGAATGGGTAGATCAAGGCGCGGGGATCTCGGATCTGGTGACGGCGGTGGTCAGCGGGGCTCCATGGGGCCGGCAGACGCAATGGAGGCGGTGTGGCTGCATCAGAGAGGGAGAGAGATGGGAGGTTAGGGAACGACAAGGAGGGCAGGAGAAGGTTGGAGCAGGGGGCGGCGCGACCTGGCTGGGGTCGCCGACGGGCGGCTTCGGCGAGCCGGACGAGGAGGCGAAGAGGAGCGGCGATGAGGACCTGGATCGGGATCCTCCCAATCTAGAACTAGTGCGGGGGCGCCCGAGAGCGGCGGCGGGCGGCTACGGGCCTGGATGGGCTTCCAAGGCCCGATCTGGGCTTCGGCGGGCCCTCAGCGGGAGGAGGGAGATAGGAGGACATGTGGCGCGAGGGGGTTTGCTGTGGAGGCGTCTGGCGGTGGCGCGGGCTTCTGGCGGCGCGACATGTGGCGGCGGGGGATCGGCCGGCGTGGAAAACGAGGCAGAGGAGGCAGCGGCTGAGAGGTGGGAGGAGGCTAGGGGTAGGTAGGAGGCCAAAAATGGCAGGGGAGGCGTTTATATATAGGAACGGGGCTAGGGTTAGGGGGTTTTGCTCCGTTTTAGAGCCGTTCGATTGCCATCGGACGGTCTGAAGTGGATGGGGGTTACGCTGGGCCTAGGAGGGAATAGTGGGCAGTGAAGAGAGGGCTTGGGCTGAGGGGAGAGAGGAGGAATGCAGCCCGACGGCTATTTCCGGAGACCGAAAATGTTCGATGAATAAACCGGCAATGGTGCCGCTAAAAATGACGGTTGGGCTACAAACGAGCTCCGAATGCGACGAAACTTGACAGGCGCTCTGTCTACAATATAATAAGACCGCACGCCAACTTTCATCCCATTCCGAGAACATTTTTATGCCACTTATAAAATAATATTTCGGAGGTGCCGTGGGCGCGTGTGAGAGTGGTTGGGCTCAGAACGGACAACGGAGAGGACCGGGGGAACCCGAACGGACGCAAGTTTTGAAAAACATGCAGATAGAATGCAGATGATGACATGGAAAAATGCAACACGCAAGAAAATGACATGGCAACTACGGCGAATAACTAGGAGACACCTGGCGCATCGAATCCGGGGTGTTACATAAGTGCTTCCACTAGGTGTGGGCGGGAGCCACCGAGGCCCGAGGGCGGCTCTCCGGAGACTCCGAGGCGTGTACAACCCCAACTCATTATTTCGTGAGACTGTCATGGGCGGCGAGCTTCACAGTCATTGGCCTTCTTCACAGGCTCTGGGCCTTTCTCGAGGAAATGAGCTTCACAGGCGTTGGCATTCTTCACAGGCACTGGGCCTTTCTCGGGGAAATGAGCTTCACAGGCATTGGCCTTCTTCACAGGCACCGGGCCTTTCTTGGTTCGTCTAGCTTCACAGGCGCCGGGCCTTCTTTACAGGCTCTAGGCCTTTCTTCAAGGGTAGAACTTCCGGAGATGCTGGATGTTCCATGCGTTCGGGATGGGCACCCCCTCCTGAGTCTCCAAGCATGCAACACAGGGCCTAGAGACATGAACAACCTTGAACGGGCGCTCCCACATGGGCGAGAGCTTGTGCAGCCCCTCCCTGGAGAGCATGAGCACGAGGTCACCTACCTCGAGGGTCCTGGGGCGGATGCTGCGGCAGTGGTACCGCTGCAGTGCTTGTTGGTATCTCGCAGCCCGAAGCGGAGCCTCCCGACGATGTTCCTCCCCAAGAATGAGGTCCACCCCCCGCATGGCATCCTACTGTGCTTTGTCGAAAGCCAAGACCCTCGCGGAGTGATGCCTGACCTCGTGAGGAAGGACCGCCTCAGCACCGTAGACGAGGAAGAACGGGGTTTCGCCGGTGACTTGGTAGCGGTAGTACGGATGGACCATAGCACGGACTGAAGCTCGTCGTGCCAGCCCCTGCTGCGGTCATCCAGCTTCTTCTTGAAGGTTCGCGTTTTGAGGCCCTTCAGGACCTCCGTGTTGGCGCACTCAGCTTGGCCGTTGCTGGGTTCCAAGGTTAGCACAATATGTTTTGAAGAGATTGCTGGTGAACTGCGAACCATTGTCGATGATGATGCGATTGGGTACCCCAAATTGGCTCACGAGGCCCCTGATGAACTTGACTGCTGAGCCAGCCGGGATGGTGCGGACAGCTTCCACTTCTGCCCACTTGGTGAATTTGTCGATGGCGACGTAAAGGTAGCGATAACCCCCTGGCGCCGAAGGAAATGGGCCAATGATGTCCAGTCCCCAAACAGCGAACGGCCACGAGAGGGGAATGGTCTGAAGGCCCTGAGCTGGCTGGTGAATCTGCTTGGTGTGGAACTGACAGGCTTCACAAGCCTTCACCAGGTCGATCGCGTCGTGGAGTGTTGTTGGCCAATAGAAACCGCTGCGAAACGCCTTGCCGACGAGTGTGCGCGAAGCCGAGTGGCGCCCGCAGTCTCCACCGTGAATGTCTGCTAGCAGCTCTTTTCCTTGCTCCCTGGAGATGCAATGTAGAGTAACGTCATTCCGCCGCTTTCGGTAGAGCTCTCCGTCTTGAATGCAGTAGGCTGTGGCCTGCCGCGCCACGCGCTCCGCGTCCTCCTCCTTCTCCGGCAGGGTCCCTTGCATTAAGTAATCCTTGAACTCCGCGGTCCAACATCCCTCCTGAGGCTCCAGCGCCAGGAGCAAGCATGCCCCTGAGGTTGGGCCACAGGCCGGGGCTCCCGAGGAAGGCGGTTGAGGGAGCTCCTCCCGAGGCTGTGTTGTGCTCGATAGTGATGGCGCCGCTGAGGGTTTGAAGTGTCGCTCCTTCAAGACACCAGGCTCCTGAGGCAACCACCTGGACGCCCTCCTGGCGATGTCATCAGCCTCTTGATTGGTGCCGCGAGGCACATGCTGCAACTCCAGCCCCCAAAACTGTTTCTCCATCCTGTGGACCTCCGCGAGATATGCTTCCTTGTGCTTGTCCTTCGGCTCGTATACCTTGTTGGAGAAGTTGACGAGGAGTTGTGAATCGCTGTCACGACCGGTTTTTCAATAAAAATATTTATTGAAAGACCGATCTTTTGATGTCCAGTGTGAGGAAAATCCTCCTCACTGGTAGACAAAACTTTGATACAATAAGCTAGTAGCATTAATATATTACAGGGGGTTGAACTGAAGTCGCTCAACAATTATTACAAGCACGCCAATAATTATACATATGGCGGATATGGCACAATGGTGGGGTGGCAATACTACTGACTCGAGATAAAAGTGGTGGGGTGGAGTAACACAGTGGAGTGGGTAGCAATACTACTACACTGGTGGCTCATCGAGCGTCGAGGTGAGGCTCGATGAATTTTATTTAGGTAGCGGAAGCGGTTATAAACAGTGACCAAAACCAGGGTCGCACGAGACTGACTGGGACTCTTCTAAGCGTCGGACTCGCTATCGAACTCCTCATCCATGAGATCGCCTTTGTCAGCATCTGGCCAAATCAACAAGCCAGGTGAGTACTTTGAAAGTACTCGCAAGACAGTTCGGACAAGAGATATAACAAATGCATGCATGAATGAGTCATCAGTATTTTAACAATGGCACATTTAATTCATAAAGACAAGACAGGTAAAATGGGAGTCGGCGATAGTCCGCTCGAAAACCCAAAGAAATAATCGTCAACCCAATCGGGTGTCTGAAGCGACGCCTCGAAAGGAAGATAAATAAATAAAACACGCTGCAGTCGGGCATCTAGGCGACACCACATAAAGGGCTTAGAGCAAAATAAATAATAACAATGCCGCAGTCGAACGTCTGAGCGACGTCACAAAAAGGGCTTATAGCAACATAAATAATAACAATGCCACAGTCGGACGCCTGAGCGATGTCACATAAAGGGCTCATAACAAAATAAATAATAACAATGCCGCAGTCGGACGTCTAAGCGACGTCACATAAAGGGCTCATAGCAAAATAAATAATAACAATGCCGCAGTCGGACTTCTGAGCGACGTCACATAAAGGGCTCATAACAAAATAAATAATAACAATGCCGTAGTCGGACGTTTGAGCGATGTCACATAAAGGGCTCATAACAAAAATAAATAATAACAATGCCGCAGTCGGACGTCTGAGCGACGTCACATAAAGGGCTTATAGTTCATTGTCATAACGTGGGAGGGTTAATGTACACAAAAAAATATTCCACACAAGATGGTTAACGGTTAGTCCTTCACAAGCACAAACATTAACCAAACTTAACACTCCTTTAGCTTACCGGGGTTCTTGCCATCAAGACTGACAATTGACAAGATAAAGAGGACCCGGAACGGGGTCATGGATAGGATGTTGTAATGGGGAGTTGACTCTGCAGAGTTTGTACTAAAATACCCACAGCCAACGGATTTCCGTAGTCACGAGGGACTAGTTCCGTTTATGGTATTTCGGAAGAAATGCAACTTAACCGGTACACACCCATCCCACTTCACGTTGCCATGGAATCACCCTTGATAGCGTTCAAGAAAAACTTTGAGACGGGGAGATCACAATCTAGAATAGCATGGGATCAAATTTATATACGCGCGCTCTAAGGGGTGCCCCCCTCTCGGTCCCAACCGGAAACACCCATGCCCCCTGACAGGATGAAAGGCTTTAATCCAGGGCCATGGAACCTTCATCCCGGCCTCTCCATTTGGTGTGTACCAGGGAAGTGGTTTACATCTTACTGAGCCATATCCCTTGCGGGAAAAATGTGGCAGTACGGAAAGGGAAACGAACGGGAGTTGATACCGGAGTCAACAAACATACTGGCATAAGACTGGCATGCTACAACACTACCATCTTAGCCATCTTCATGCCACCACGTGGCCATGCAACCACATTTCCATGAACTCATGGATTTTCTGTAACTCACTTGTCTCAGCTTTTCATGAAACAAAATTTATCGGGATGCTTATGAACATGACATGAAACTATTCAATGCAAGACACTCATCATATCAAGACTTCAAACATGCTTGCCTGGCTCGGAGTAGTCGGGGCCTAGTTCGGCTAAGTTCGCGTCTCCGTCACCACCTTCGGTATCTACGGTACACAAAAATACACGCGCTATCGTAAATACCGTGGGGTACAGAAAGTTGATCCAAATATTTTTCAAATAAATATGATAAAAAAACTGGACAAAAATTTGAAGAGGACAGAAAAAGAATCACTCAAAAGTTCCTTTCTGATAAAAAGTTATAAGGATTTTAACCCAAGGGCCCGTTTGTAATGAAACAGAAAGTTTCCAGGGGCTCACTTATAAAAATAGAAAACGATTCGACTGAAAATACGCCGGCCCAGAGGGGAGACGTACTTTGGCAGAAGACGCCTTCAGAAAACGATTCGTTTAAAAGGACTGAGAGGCTGACGGGTGGGCTCCACCTGTCGGGTTTGAAAACCCAAAACGAGAGAAACAGAGCGCGACGGCGCCCGAGAGGTGCGATGGTCGCCGGCGGCGATCCATGGTGAGGTAGAGTGATCGGACGGTACCTTCGTGATCAGCACGTCCTTCCGCGTCTATGGGAGGTGGAAGTGGTCGCCGGCGAGCTCCGTGTCGACGGCGGCCCTTGCTCCGGCGGACGGCGGTTTGGGTGGTCATGGACCTCACCGGGGAGTGCTGTGGAGGGCAAATTAAGGAGGAGGTTAGATCTCTGGTAGCTTGAGGGGGTAGCTGACGGGGTTTGGGCACCGGAGACGGCCTCACCAGAGTGAATCAAGGTGGAGGCCGAGGCGGAACGGGGCGGTCGGAGTTGGGGGAGGAGACCTCCTCAAGGTCCTCCTGGTGGCCTGGTGGGGTGCTGGTGTGGTGCAGAGATGGTGTGTGCTCGAGGGCGAGCTCGGGAGCCCTTTTTATAGGCGGTCCGAGGTGGTGGCCGAGAACGGGGTTCTCCGGCGAAGCTTACGGTGGCGCAGGGCATCGGTCGGGGAGTTTTAGGAGCTGATCGCCGTCATGGAGGTTCGAGGGTTCCGTTCAGGCGTTAAACGAGCCGGGACTCGAAGCTTAGGCTGGGCTCGATGGGACGGGGCGGCGCGGGCCCATCGGCGGCAGAGAGCATGCTCTGTGCGTGCCGCGCCACGGCGACGGTGCCACATGCCTGCGTTGGCAAGGATATGGCCACGCGGAGCCACCAGGGGGTTTGGGCGGCGCCGAACGGCGTTGCGCCGCCGTTCTGCTCTCTGTCGGCCGCTACGGTGATTCGGCCGCCGCAAGACACGCTGGCGCAGACGGGCCAAGGTGCCACCGACGCCAGGAACGCGCCAAGCGCACATGTGAGGCTCCGGACAAGCAAGTTAGGCCGTGAGCAACGTGCCAAGTGCACTGTGAGCATGTGACTGAATCTCTGACGACGCTCGACACTGCAAACTCTGAATTTAACTGAAGATGAACAGAACAGTGCGTGCAAGGTGTTCGACAGAATGAATCTGGCCTCTAGGGATTTTTCCTTGAGCTGATTTTTGGTGGAGTGGTCTCTCATTGCAACTAGAGGTTGCCTGAATTTTGGTGGAATTTTTGGAGATGTGTAGATATGAATTTCACCAAATTTGGCAAATCTGGTCCAAACTTGCAGTGAGTGAAATTTGAAATATTTGAAAAGAAGAAGAGTGGATCAAGATGGTTCTGGGTTGTGGGTACAAAGGACTATGCAAGGGTGCTGAGTTGAGGTCAAAAATCAATAGCCTTTGGGTACTTGCTTTGCAAATCACTTAGGCTCAAAAGAAAGGACAGAATTATTTGGAAAGAGAAAATAATTGGAATAAAATCCAAAAATGGATTTTATTAGGTTGGACAGAATGTTTGGGTTGTATCCAAGTGGAAGGAGGGGTTTTGAGGGGAGTTTTACCATAGGTGGCATGGCAAAACAACAATGGATCAAACCAAATAAAATCCCAAAAGCAAAAGGTTTTCTTTTTAGAAGAAAACTCAATCCAGCAAGAGTTTTTTGAGAGTAGACTTAGAAGAGGGTTTTAAAAAAAATTTAAATGACCTTCTTCAAACCAGCAAGGCTCTTCTTTTTTTTATTAAAACCATAAAAAAAAATTGGAGTGTCACAATCGCCCTTGATGATGAGGCGCTTCACCCCCAAGGCGTTTGTAGCTTTCAAGCCCGCTATCAGGCCCAATGTTGTTGGAGACCATCTCCCCATGCTGGAAGCAGAGTTGCACAACATAGTAGAGCTTGTCCTGAGTGGTGGATATGAGCACTGTGCCAGCCCCCGTGCCCTGTCGCGAGAACGCCCCGTCGAAGTACATGACCCAGCCGTCCAGCGCTTCACTTCCCGGGGAAAGCGACCGGTCCTCGCACACTTTGAGCCCCGGTGCCTCTGCCCATTCTGCCACGAAATCTGCAAGTGCGGCTCCCTTGATGACTCTGGTCGTGCCGAATTCCAGCTGAAACGCTTGCAACTTGATGTTCCATTCAGCGACTTCCAGCTGAGTTGGGGCTCCTGAGTACCCTTTCCAAGGGGTATGCTGAGACGACCTTGATGGGATGGCCTTGAAAGTAGTGCCGCAGCTTGTGTGAAGCCACTAACAGTGCGAGGAAGAGTTTTTGGGGCATGGGGTACCGCGCCCTCGCGTCCCGTAGCACCGTGCTGACGAAGTACACAGGGTGCTCGACGAGGTTGAGGGTGCTGGCGCAGCCCGCATCCTCCAGAGGTTGAGGTACCTCCTGAGACGACGGAGCCCCTAGCGCTTGGTCTCCTGGAGAGGCCTCCTCCGCTCCGGGGTGCGTTCCCCTACTGAGGCTGTTCCTTTTCTGCTGTGGTCGTGGTCTTCGTGAGGCCTTCTTGGCCTTGCTCTGCTTCGGCCGAGACGGCGGCTACGGCCTTGGTCCGGCGCTCCTCTCTCACTGCCACTAGGGCTGCGCTGGCGGAGTAGGGGGTGGCTGCAAGGTAAAGCACCAGGGGCTCCCGAGGGCGCAGAGCTACCATCACTAGAGGGCTGGTCAAGTACTTCTTGAGATCTTGGAATGCCTTGTCGGCCTCTTCAGTCCACTCGAACGTGCCCTTCTTCTTCATCAGCTTGAAGAAGGGCAGTGCCCGTTCCCCCAGCTTGGAGATGAAGCGTCTCAATGCGGTAATACGCCTAGTGAGCTTCTGCATTTCTCTGAGGGTCTTCGGCAGACTCATGTCTTCGACTGCTTTGACCTTCTCTGGATTGGCCTCGATGCCCCTGTGGGACACGAGGAAGCCCAAGAGCTTGCCCGAGGGGATTCCAAATACGCACTTCTCCGGATTGAGCCGCAGATCCACTTCACGGAGGCTCGCGAAGGTTTCTTCTAGGTCCTGTATCAGGGTTTTCGCCTCCCAAGACTTCACCACAATGTCATCGACGTAAGCTTCAGCATTCCTCCCGAGATGCCGGCCCAAGGCGATGTGCATCAGCCGCTGAAAGGTCGCTCCTGCGTTGTGCAGCCCAAACGACATGTAGGTATAGCAGTACACTCCGCACAGGGTCAGGAAGGCCGTTTTCTCCACGTCTTCTACCGCCATCTTGATCTGGTGATAGCCCGAGAAGTATCCAGGAAGCACAATAGGTCACACTCAGCGGTAGAGTCGACGATTTGGTCGATACGAGGGAGCGGGAATGGATCCTATGGGCAGGCCTTGTTGAGGTTGGTGAAGTCGACACACATGCGTTCCTTTCCTCCCTTTTTTGGTACGACAATAGGGTTGGCCAGCCACTCAGGATAGCGGACCTCACGAATGACGCCCGCTGCCTCTAACTTTTCACTGGACTGCCGCCTTGTCTTCTGCTTCACGGGACGCACGTTGGGGCACATGTTGAGATGATGTTCAATCACATCCCTTCGGACTCCTGCCAGCTGATCAGGTTCCCATGCAAACACCTTCTTGTTTGCGCGTAGGAACTTCACCAAGGCCTCCTCCTGCTCAGGCTCGAGGTTGGCGCCTATGGTGAAGGTGGCGCCAGTGGAACCATCCTCGTCGACCGGTACCTGCTTGGTCTCCGCCTTGTCTTGGCTGAATAGCTGCTTCTTCTTAGCCAGCGTAGCCCCCTTGGGCTCGAGGACATCTGCGCTGGCGGGCTGCGCCACCGCGGCCGTCTTGAAAGAAAGCTTGACCGCCTGCAGCGCATCCCTTGTTTCTCCAGACACGGTAAGGACGCCGCTGCTCCCGGGCATCTTCATTAGGTTGTACGTCGGGTGAGTCGCTGCCATGAACTGGGCCAAGGTTGGGTAGCCGAGGATGGCGTTGTACGGGAGGCCGATGGGGGCCATGTCGAAGTCGATCAGCTCCGTGCAGAAGTTGTCGTGGGTTTTGAAGGTCACCGGGTGGCTGATCTGCCCCAGGGAGCTGGTGGAACCGCCTCCGACGCCCGAGAAGGGCCTGCTGGGTTGAAGCCGCTCTAGCGGCACGTGGAGGAGGCTGAAGGCCTCCCCCGAGAGCACGTTGAGGCAGGCACCACCGTCGATGAGGGTCCTGGTGATGGCCACCTGGCAAATGGTGGGGGTGCATAGCATCGGGAGTGCGCCCGAACAGGCGGTGTTGGAGGGGTGATCATCCGAGCTGAAGGTCAAATCAGCCTTGGGTGCCACCCAGCCCGGGGGGGTTTCTCGGCGCTTGAGGATGGCGCCAATCTAGCAGACGAACGGCTTGCCGTGGTGGCTCGAAGGTGGCGCCTGCGATCCTCCCAGGATGGCCGCAATGACTGGGGGTGCCGGCACAGCATGGTGGGCGAGGAAGAGGTTGCACAACTCCTCCCAGGAGGCCACAGAAGCCGCTGGCAGGTGGAGCAGCCACATGCGCGGGACGCCGGTGACGGCCATGGGCAGCTAGTTCGCCATAACCTTGTCGTCGCCTCCGGCCTTGAGGACGGCTTCTTCATATGCCAGCAGGAAGGCCAGCGGGTCGGCTGCGCCGTCGTAGCGCGGTGGCATGTCCGGCTTGAACTTGTTCGACCACTGCACCTGTCGCAAGGCGGGGGCCAGGGCTCAGAGCCCCCTGGTTTCCGCGCCGGCATCGTCAGCCGGAGCGGGCGGAGCGTTGGCCGCCATGAGGGCAGAGCGTGGTGCTGATGGGGAATGGGTCGATGGAAGGGAGAGCTCCAGTGCACCCCTACCTGGTGCGCCAAATGTCGGATGTTGGGTTCCAGCAGACCCTTAAGGTTCGAACTCTGGGGTGCGCATGAAGATATCTCCCCTACCGATCTACATCCGATCTCCTCATGAGATCTAAGCCGAAAACAATGAACAACACAAGGGACACGAGAATTATACTGGTTCGGGCCACCGTTGTTGTGTAATACCCTACTCTAGTGTGTGGTGTGGTGGATTGCCCCGAGGGCTGATGATGAACAGTACAAAGGGAGAACAACCTCGCGAGGGGTGTTCTTGAGCTGGTGCGATGAACTGCTTGGGTGAGTTCGATCGCCTCTCTTTGTGTGTCTAATGAGCGCTCGATTAGATGCCCCTACTCTGTGGTGGCTAGCTCTATTTATAGAGGCCCTGGTCCTCTTCCCAAATATTGAGCAGGAAGGGCGCCAACAATGGCCATTTTGAAGGGGAACATCCAGTACAAGTTATCCTGACTAAAGTTGGTCTTCGGCTGCCAAAAGCACTGGCGATGACGTTGTCTTGGGCTCCACGGTGACCTCCATCTTGCCGCTCTGCTGGTCTCAGTCTCGTTGCACTGAAATGGCAAACTTTGCCTGATGCCTCAGTACTCCGCGCCTGTGCTTGCCCCCTTTGCACCAAAGAGGAAACAAGGACACTGCATAGGCCGGCGCCCGCCTGGTCTCGATCGTCATGGCTTGCATCACGAGCACCTCCGGACATACCCTGCCTTGATCTCTCCGCCTCCTCGCGAGCCTGCCTGGCGAGGCCATCCCTAAGGAAGCCTTGCGTCATCCGCCTCACGAGGCTTGGCCCCTCGCGAGGGTCTTGAGTCTTGTGCTGATGAAGACGGGCCATACTGGGCCACCATTTGAGCCATGCCGCAGGCCGCAGGCAGGCAAGTCTGGGGACCCCCATAACTAGAACACCGACAAAGCGCGCCTGCGCCCCTTGGGGACCACCACCAGGGTCACGACATGATTGCGAGGACGGCCGCGGCCCCTCTTGGGTGGTGGCGAAGCTAGACCCTCCTTAGGGGCCTTCCCATTCTCAGCGGCCGTGAACCTCCTCGCCGGCGCCATGAGCCTCGCAGCTACAACAAGATGGAGAAGAAGAAGGACCGAGCAGTGGGAAGATGAAGATATAGATGAGCGAGGGGGGCTCTGCCCCTCCCCTCATTTATAGCCGGAGGGAGGCCAACCGCCGGCCTCCACGATCCCATGCAATGATGTCTTCTCTGCGTGCAGCATCGACTCGTCAAGTCAGGCAGTTGTCGAGGAAGCGTGGGGAAGTGGAGATGCCCACGTCCCATCAAGTGCAATGGGTCGACCAAGGCCGCAAGCGGTTAGGGCCCGCGGTGCTCCGCACTTGCCCTTTGGCTTCCCCTAGAAGCCAAGTCCGAGCGCGCCTTAGGCCCGGGGGCTACTGTCGGCGTTCTTGATACGGGGGTACCCAGACTTGCCTGCCTGCAGCCCGCGGCGTGGCTCCATCAATGGCCTGGTATGGCCTAGTATCGACATCAACAACCCAAGACCCTCGCGAGGGGCCAAGCCTCGCGAGGTGGACGACATCGGCCTCCTCGGGCTGTCTCCTGAGGAGCAGAGATTTCTATGCAAGGCTCACCTCGTGAGGTTCGGATGACGTGAGCAGACTGGGAAAGGAGCCACGCCTCTGCTTCTTCAGAGGGGTTTCCCCGGATCTTGTGGTGACCACGGCAGAGCGCGCTGACTCCTTGACCGGGTACACACCAGCATCGTCGTTGTCGGGGAAGTCATAGAGGAGATAGCTCTGCCACGGGGGAGAGGTCTCCCCCTCCCCCTCGTAGGTGGCTTTGGAGGAGTGGTCGCCGGAGGACACGTCCACCAGGGAGTATGCCGGCAGGGAAGGCTCTGTCGACACGAGCCCGCGCTCGTTGAAGACAGGCATGGCGGCGGATATCCCCTCCCCGTCATCTCGATGGTACAGCGGGAGGTGGTCGTTTGGAGGACTGCCCTGGTCCTTCCCAAGCAAGAAATGCATGGCCTTGATCAGATCTTCGTCAAACAGGCTGTCCTGGCACAGCCGGAGCCTGTCTTCTGCGCCCTCAAGCTTCCACAAGGGACGGGAGCGCTCCTAGAGTTGCCGCATGTGCTGTGTCATGAACTCCCTGACGATCATGGCCCTCGTCAACTTCTCCACCCCCGTCAGCTTCTCCGCCTGCAAGTTGATATGTCTCCAACGTATCTATAATTTTTGATTGTACCATGCTATTATATTACCCCTTTTGCTTGTTTATGGGCTTTATTTTACACATTTATATTATTTTTGGGACTAACCTACTAACCGGAGGCCCAGCCCATATTGTTGTTTTTTGCCTATTTCAGTATTTCGAAGAAAAGGAATATCAAACGGAGTCCAAACGGAATGAAACCTTCGGGAGCATGATTTTTGGAACGAACGTGATCCAGAGGACTTGGAGTGCAAGTCAAGAAGCAGTCGAGGCCTCCACGAGATAGGAGGGCGCCCCCCCTATAGGGCGCGCCCCCTGTCTCGTGGGCCCCTCGGGCATCCACCGACATACTTCTTCCTCCTATATAAGCCTACGTACCCCGAAAACATCCAGGGAGAAGACAAAACACAATTTCCACCACCGTAACCTTCTGTATCCGCGAGATCTCTTCTTGGAGCCTTCGCCGGCGCTCCGCCGGAGGGGGAATCGATTACGGAGGGCTTCTACATCAACACCATAGCCCCTCCGATGAGTTGTGAGTAGTTTACCACAGACCTACGGGTCCATATTATTAGCTAGATGGCTTCTTCTCTCTTTTTGGATCTCAATACAATTTTCTCCCCCTCTCTTGTGGAGATCTATTCAATGTAAACTCTTTTTGCGGTGTGTTTGTCGAGATCCGATGAATTGTGGGTTTATGATCAAGTTAGTCTATGAATAATATTTGAATCTTCTCTGAATTCTTTTATGTATGATTGAGTTTTCTTTGCAAGTCTCTTCGAATTATCAGTTTGGTTTGACCTACTAGATTGATCTTTCTTGCCATGGGAGAAGTGCTTAGCTTTGGGTTCAATCTTGCGGTGTCCTTACCCAGTGACAAAAAGGGTTGCAAGGCATGTATTGTATTGTTGCCATCGAGGATAACAAGATGGGGTTTATATCATATTGCTTGAGTTTATCCCTCTACATCATGTCATCTTGCTTAATGCATTACTCTGTTCTTATGAACTTAATACTCTAGATGCAGGCAGGAGTCGGTCAATGTGTGGAGTAATAGTAGTAGATGCAGGCAGGAGTCGGTCTACTTGTTGCGAACGTGATGCCTATATACATGATCATGCCTAGATAATCTCATAATTATTTGCTTTTCTATCAATTGCTCGACAGTAATTTGTTCACCCACCGTAATACTTATGCTATCTTGAGAGAAGCCACTAGTGAAACCTATGGCCCCCGGGTCTATCTCTTATCATATTGCTTCCAATTTACATTTATTTGCATCTTTACTTTTTGCATCTATATATAAATTACCAAAAATATATTTATCTTATCATACTACCTTTATTAAATCTCACTTTCGCAAGTGGCCGTGAAGGGATTGACAACCCCTTTATTGCATTGGTTGCAAGTTCTTTGTTTGTTTGTGTAGGTGCGTGGGGCTTTTGAGGAGCCTCCTACTGGATTGTTACCTTGGTTCTCAAAAACTGAGGGAAATACTTACGCTACTATTGCTGCATCACCCTCTCCTCCTCGAAGAAAACCAACACAAGCTCAAGACGTAAAAAAGTGCATGCTATAGAAGAAATCAATGTTTTCAGTAAAAAAGTGCATGCTATAGAAGAAATCAATGCTATATGGCTAATTATTCACAATGGCACACTAAAAGATCTTCTAGTAAAAAAGTGCATGCTATAGAAGAAATCAATGTTCTCAGTGGAAAGATGGATGAACTTATGAAGTTGTTTGCTACTAAAAATACTCCTCTTGATCCCAATGATATGCCCTTGTCTTCTTTGATTGAGAATAATAATGAATCTATGGATGTGAATTTTGTTGGTAGGATTAGTTTTGGAAACAATGCTTATAGAGGAAACTTTAATGCAAGACTGTTCCCTAGTAATTCCTCTAATAACTATAGAAATTCCTACAATAATTCTTATGGTAATTTTAATAAGATGCCCTCTGATTTTGAGAATAGTGTGAAAGAATTTATGATTTCTCAAAAGAATTTTATTGCTTTTCTTGAAGAAAAATTTCTCAAAGTTGATGATTTGGCTAGGAACGTTGATAGACTTTCGCTTAATGTTGATTCTCTTAAACTTAGATCTTCTCCTCCTAAGCATGATATCTATGAGTCTCTCAAAGCTATGAGAATTTCCATTGATGAGTGCAAGGAAAGAACCGCTAGATTGCGTGCTAAGAAAGATAGCTTTGTAAAAGCGTGTTCTTCTTGTTTCCATGAAAATAATGATGAGGATCTCAAATTTATTGATGCGTCTCCTATTAGATCTATGTTTTGCAATATGAATCTTGATAATTATGGGACTGATGATGAGTCAACTTTACCTAGAAGGCGTCCCAAGAATTCGGAGTTTTTAGATCTTGATGCTAAATTTGGTAAAAGTGGGATTGGAGAGGTCACAACTTTAAATAGCATTGAACCCACTATCTTGGATTTCAAGGATTCTGATTATGATAATTCTTCTTTAGAAGGTTGTATTTCCTGTTGCAATCCGTTGTTAATTCTCCTCATGCTTATAGTCAAAACAAAGCTTTTACCAAACACATTGTTGATGCATTGATGCAATCTTATGATGAAAAACTTAATTTGGAAGTTTCTATACCTAGAAAACTTAATGATGAGTGGGAACCTACTATAAAGATTAGAACTAAAGATCATGAGTGTTTTGCTTTGTGTGATTTGGGTTCTAGTGTTTCCACGATTCCAAAAACTTTATGTGATATGTAGGTTTCCATGATCTTGATGATTGCTCTTTAAATTTGCACCTTGCGGATTCCACCATTAAAAAGCCAATGGGAAGGATCAATGATGTTCTCATTGTTGCAAACAGAAATTTGGTGCCCGCGGATTTTATCGTTCTTGATATAGATTGCATTCTTTCTTGCCCTATTATTCTTGGTAGACCTTTCCTTAGAACGATTGGCTCGATTATTGATATGAAGGAAGGGAATATTAGATTCCAATTTCCATTAAAGAAAGGCATGGAGCACTTTCCAAGAAAGAAAGTCAAATTACCTTATGAATCTATCATGCGGGCTACTTATGAATTAAGTGCCAAAGATGGCACTCGTTAGAACTATCTTCGCTTTTATGCCTAGCTAGGGGCGTTAAACGATAGCGCTAGTTGGGAGGCAACCCAATTTTCTTTATGTTTTCTGCTTTTGCTCCTGTTTAGTAATAAATCTTGCATCTACCTTCTGTTTAGATGTGTTTTTATCTTTTAATTAGTGTTTGTGCCAAGTAGAACCTATAGGATAACCTATGATGATAGTTGATTTGATTCCGCTGAAAAACAAAAACTTTGCGCGCACAAATATATTTTTGTTAAATCACAGAAACGTGCTTTTGCATTGATCCGTTTTGCTGCTGATCAATAAAAAAATTGTCCAGGACTTCCTATTTTGGTAGGATTTTTGAAGTTCCATAAGTTTGCATTAGTTACAGATTGCTACAGACTATTCTGTTTTTTACAGATTCTGTTTTTCGTGTGTTGTTTGCTTATTTCGATGCATCTATGGCTAGTAAAATAGTTTATAAACCATAGGGAAGTTGGAATAAAGTAGGTTTAACACCAAATTAAATAAAGAATGAGTTCATTGCAGTACCTTATGTGGTGGTTTTGTTTTCTTTCACTAGCGGAGCTTATAAGATTTCCTGTTGAGTTTTGTGTTGTGAAGTTTTCATGTTTTGGGTAAAGCTTTTATGGACTATGGAATAAAGGGTGGCAAGAGTCTAACCTTGGGGATGCCCAAGGCACCCCAAGATATTCAAGGATAGCCAAAATCCTAAGCTTGGGGATGCCCCGGGAAGGCATCCCCTCTTTCATCTTTGCTCATTGGTAACTTTACTTGGAGCTATATTTTTATTCGCCACATGATATGTGTTTTGCTTGGAGCGTCGTGTATTATATTAGTCTTTGATTTTTAGTTTACCACAATCATCCTTTCTGTACACACCTTTTGGGAGAAGCCTACTTGATTAGAATTTGCTAGAATAGTCTATGTGCTTCACTTATATCTTTTGAGCTTGATAGTTTTTGCTCTAGTGCTTCACTTATATCTTTTTGAGAGTCTTTTAGAACAACATGGTATTTGCTATGGTTTTAAAGTTGGTCCTAGAATGGTAGGCATCCAAGTTGGATATAATAAAAACTATCATAGGAAGTGAATTGGATGCTATGATCAATTTGATACTTGATAATTGTTTTGAGATATGGAGGTAGTGATATTAAAGTCATGCTAGTTGGGTGATTATGAATTTAAAGAATGCTTGTGTTGAAGTTAGCATGTCCCGTAGCATGCACGTATGGTTAAAGTTGTGTAACAAATTTGAAACATGAAGTGTACCTGGCTTGTGCATCCTTATGAGTGGCGGTCAGGGACGAGCGATGGCCTTTCCCTACCAATCTATCCCCCTAGGAGCATGCGCGTCGTACTTGATTTTTCATGACTTCTAATTTTTTGCAATAAGTATAGGAGTTCTTTTGACTAATGTTGAGTCCATGGATTATATGCACTTTTACCTTTCCGCCATTGCTAGCCTCTTCGGTACGGTGCATTGCCCTTTCTCACCTTGAGAGTTGGTGCAAACTTCGCCGGTGCATCCAAACCCCGTGATACGATACGCTCTATCACACATAAACCTCCCTTTATCTTCCTCAAAACAGCCACCATACCTACCTATTATGGCATTTCCATAGCCATTCCGAGATATATTGCCATGCAACTTTCCACCGTTCCGTTCTTCATCATGACATAATTTAGTTTTGTCATATGGCCATTGCATGATCATGTAGTTGACATCGTATTTGTGGAAAAGCCACCATGCATTATTTTTCATACATGTCACTCTTGATTCATTGCACCATCCCGGTACACCGTCGGAGGCATTCATATAGAGTTATATCCTGTTCTAGCTTCGAGTTGTAATTCATATGTTGTAATCAATAAAAGTGTGATGATCATTATTATTAGAGCATTGCCCAAAGAAAAAAAGGCCAAAAAAAAAGAAAGGCCCAAAAAAAGAAAAAGAAAAGATAAAGAAAAGAAAAAAAAGAAAATGAATAAAAGGGGCAATGCTACTATCTCTTTTTCCACACTTGTGCTTCAAAGTAGCACCTTGTTCTTCATGTAGTGAGTCTCATATATTGTGCTTCAAAGTAGCACCATGTTTTTCATATAGTGAGTCTCATAAGTTGTCTTTTTCATACTAGTGGGAATTTTTCATTATAGAACTTGGCTTGTATATTCCTATGATAGGCCTCCTCAAATGCCCTAGGTCTTTGTGAGCAAGCAAGTTGGATGCACACCCACTAGTTTTCTTTTGTTGAGCATTCATTTATAGCTCTAGTGCATCCATTGCATGGCAATCCCTACTCCTCATGTTGACATCAATTGATGGGCATCTCCATAGCCCGTTGATTATCCTCGTCAATGTGAGACTTTCTCCTTTTTTATCTTATCCACACAATCCCCATCATCATATTCTATTCCACCCATAGTGCTATATCCATGGCTGACGCTCATGTATTGCGTGAAGGTTGAAAAAGTTTGAGATTATTTAAGTATGAAACAATTGCTTGGCTTGTCATCGAGGGTATAGAAGTTGGGAACATCTTTGTGTGACAAAAATGAAGCATAGCCTAACTATATGATTTTGTAGGGATGAACTTGCTTTTGCCATGTTATTTTGAGAAGACATGATTACTTTGATTAGTATGCTTGAAGTGTTACTATTTCTTTTATCAATATGAACTTTTATTTTGAATCATTTGTATCTGAACATTCATGCCACAATAAAGAAAATTGCATTATGAATTATGCTAGGTAGCATTCCACATCAAAAATTCTCTTTTTATCATTTACCTACTCGAGGACGAGTAGGAATTAAGCTTGGGGATGCTTGATACGTCTCCAACGTATCTATAATTTTTCATTGTTTCATGCTATTATATTACCCCTTTTGGATGTTTATGGGCTTTATTTTACACATTTATATCATTTTTAGGACTAACCTACTAACCGGAGGCGCAGCCCGTATTACTGTTTTTTGCCTATTTCAGTATTTCGAAGAAAAGGAATATCAAACGGAGTCCAAACGGAATGAAACATTCGGGAGCGTGATTTTTGGAACGAACATGATCCGGAGGACTTGGAGTGCAAGTCAAGAAGTAGCCGAGGCCTCCATGAGATAGGAGGGCGCCCCCCCTATAGGGCGCGCCCCTGTCTCGTGGGCCCCTCGGGCGTCCACCGACGTACTTCTTCCTCCTATATAAGCCTAGGTACCACGAAAACATCCAGGGAGCAGACGAAACACAATTTCCACCACCGTAACCTTCTGTATCCGCGAGATCTCATCTTGGAGCCTTCGTCGGCACTCTGCCGGAGGGGGAATCGACCATGGAGGAATTCTGCATCAACACCATAGCCCCTTCGATGAGTTGTCAGTAGTTTACCACAGACCTACGGGTCCATAGTTATTAGCTAGATGGCGTCTTCTCTCTTTTTGGATATCAATACAATGTTCTCCCCCTCTCTTGTGGAGATCTATTCGATGTAAACTGTTTTTGCGGTGTGTTTGTCGAGATCCGATGAATTGTGGGTTTATGATCAAGTTTATCTATGAATAATATTTGAATCTTCTCTGAATTCTTTTATGTATGATTGAGTTATCTTTGCAAGTCTCTTCGAATTATCAGCTTGGTTTGGCCTACTAGATTGATCTTTCTTCCCATGGGAGAAGTGCTTAGCTTTGGGTTCAATCTTGCGGTGTCCTTACCCAGTGACAGAAAGGGTTGCAAGGCACGTATTGTATTGTTGCCATTGAGGATAACAAGATGGGGTTTATATCATATTTCTTGAGTTTATCCCTCTACATCATGTCATCTTGCTTAATGCGTTACTCTGTTCTTTTGAACTTAATACTCTAGATGCAGGCAGGAGTTGGTCGATGTGTGGAGTAATAGTAGTAGATGCAAGCAGGAGTCGGTCTACTTGTTGTGGACGTGATGCCTATTTACATGATCATGCCTAGATAATCTCATAATTATTCGCTTTTCTATCAATTGCTCGACAGTAATTTGTTCACCCACCGTAATACTTATGCTATCTTGAGAGAAGCCACTAGTGAAATCTATGGCCCCGGGGTCTATCTCTTATCATATTGCTTCCAATTTACTTTTATTTGCATCTTTACTTTTTGCATCTATATTATAAGATACCAAAAATATATTTATCTTATGATACTATCTTTATTAGATCTCACTTTTGCAAGTGGCCGTGAAGGGATTGACAACCCCTTTATTGCGTTGGTTGCGAGTTCTTTGTTTGTTTGCGTAGGTGCGTGGGACTTTTGAGGAGCCTCCTACAGGATTGATACCTTGGTTCTCAAAAACTGAGGGAAATACTTATGCTACTATTGCTGCGTCACCCTCTCCTCTTCGAGGAAAACCAACGCAAGCTCAAGACGTAGCACAAGTCAGCCTCCATCTTCTTTAGCAGCGGCTTCGCCAAGGGGTCGGTGTGCTTCTCATGAGACCACCCCTCCCCGAACATCGGGAGCCTAGTTGACAGATCCAGTAGGGCGTGCGAGCGCTTGGCGTCCATGAGGATCAATTTGTTTTGGAATTCCTCCACCTTATTCCAGGCGTAGGAGATCGTGTTGCTACCATTGGCTGCAACAAAGCCAATGCACTCTGTGCACTGGCTGCCGTTCACCCAGAGGAAGAAGAAGTGGTGAAGCATCCCGACAGAGGGCATCACTCCCACGAATGCCTCGCTGTAGAAGGCAAATATGGACAGGAGGAGGATGGAGTAGGGATGAATATGGAGGTCTTGGATCCCGTAATGGCAAAGGACAACATAGAAGAAGCGGGAGAAAGGGGGGACCATCCCGGCGTAAACACTTTGGAGGAAGAAGGGGTAGAAGGTACCGCTCGGAGATTCCGGCTTGGCAGAGCCGGCCTAGAGCGTTGTCTCTCCCCCCTCGTTGTCGCCACTTGCCATCAACTGGAGCGCGGCGACGAGGTGCTTCTCTTCAGAGATGGCAGGCGCGCCCAAGGCTGTCTCATACCAGGGGCCAGGCGCGCGGTTGGTGCCAGAGACTTTGCCTTGCCGGAGGCCATCGGGTGCAAGATTGGTGGAGGAAATCGGCAGATCTGGAGAATTTTTCGGTGCAGAGAGAGAAGGGTATCTGTATCAAGGCGGAAGGAAGGCAATGAAGGCTTTGCAGCAGGAGCCAGCCTTTTGTCAAATAGGGGAAGTTGTCGAGGCAGCGTGGGGAAGTGGAGACGCCCATGTCCGATCAATCGCCCCACGTCGACCAAGGCCGCAGGTGGTTAGGCCCGCGACGCTCCGCACTTGCTCTTTGGCTTCGCCTAGAAGCCAAATCCGAGCGTGCCTTGGGCCCGGGGGCTACTGTCGATGTTCTGGATACGGAGGTACCCAGACTTGCCTACCTAGAGCCCGCGCCGTGGCTCCATCAACAACCTCAGCCCAGTATCGACATCGACAATCCAGGACCCTCACAAGGACCAATACCTCCAAACTTATCGGCCTCCTCAGGCTGGCTCCTAAGGAGCGGAGATTTATATGCAAGGCTCACCTCGCGAGGTTTGGATGACGTGAGACATGATGACCAAGGCCAGGCTGGCGCCAGCAGGCGCAGAGTACCAGTTTCCTCTTTGGTGCAAAGGAGGCAAGAAGCAGGCGCGGAGTCCCAAGGAAGCAGCCAAAGGTTTCCATTCCCGTGCAACAAGACCAAGACCGCCAGGACGGCAGGACCGAGGTCATCACCGATTTGCCCGTAGCGTCACAACCAGAGGCTTTTGCAGGCGAAGACCACTTTAGCCAGGATAAGATGTACTTGTTGTCTCCCTTCAGATTTGGCCGTTGTGGGATCCCTTCCCACCTCTATTTGGGAAGAGGCCCAAGGCCACTATAAATAGGACCTAGCCACCACCTAGGAGGGGGATCCGATCCATTCCACCCTCACCAGCTCACCAGCTCACTTGAGCCCAAGAACACGCCTCCTGAGGCTGTTCTCCACTATACTAGTTCTTCCTCAGCCCCTCGAGGCAAATCCACCACAAAGCAGGTGTAGGGTTTTACACCGCAAGGTGGCTTGAACCTAGGTAAATTGTTGTGTCCCTTTTCCTTCAAGCTCAACACGTTAGGCTGTGAGATTAGCGAGTCGGCAGACTTGGGAGAGCGAGATCTTCGCACGCACCCCAGAGTTCGAACCTCTCAAGGGTTTGCGGAACCCGTAATCCGACAATTGATAACTTTGGTTCTTAACTGAGAGAAATACTTATCTCTATTGTACTGCATCATCCTCTCCTCTTCGGGGAAATCCCAATGCATCTCACAAGTAGCAACAACAAGCTACATTCTATGCAATTTCAACAATACCACTATTGATGACTATATTTGCTTGTTGTTAAGCTTGTTGTAGCGAGCATATGCCTCTTTTAACGATTTTTTGTTGTTTGATTGTTTGTAGTTAGCATATGTCCAGTTTCAATTGCTACATTTGGTTGTCCATGGTATGCCGTGTTTATTTCAGTTATTGACAATGTGATGTTCTATATGTGCAAGTATGAACTGTGCAATTCAATTTCATCAATACCAGTTTCAACAATACCACTATGAATGACTTTATTAGGTTGTTGTTAAGCATGTTGTAGTGAAAATGCCTTTCCATTTTTATTCAACAATAACTAGTATACTTAAACCTGCACAATACCAGTTTGAATGACTATATTTGGTTGTTGTTAAATGTTAGGTGTGTTGTAGTTAACACACCTTTTCCACTTCTTGTTCTGCTTAACTAGTGTGCTTAAACCTGCACATTGAAGCTATCATTTGGAAAATTGTGTTGTATACTATGGATATACTTGGTTGATGTTTAGTCTATTGTGCTTAACATGCCTTCCGATGTACACCAGACAATATTGGGAACGACTGCCATTTTCAATCGAGATTAGTTTTTTCCCATGGCTTATATATACTCACTTTTCAGGATATCAATAACTGGTACCATATCGGCCGGGGGATGACAAGGAATTAACCACTGAATCATAGATTTAATTGATTATATCGGTAACCCATTTATCGATTGGTTAACTAGGGCCATATCTATATATCCAAGGCTACATAGCAAAATGCATTGTACTAAATGTCTAAATATGCAATAATAGGCTACATAGCAATACGGAAGAGTGTTACCTTCATGTTCTGATGATTTTTTAGAGAAAGGCATCAGCCGAATTTATATATAAATCCACCAGGCAGCATTCATCACAACCAAACTACAACCAATGAACCAGATAGTCGGCCACAACCACAAAGCAAAGTACGGGGGTACAAGGCACTTAGGCCAAAATGGTGGCACGTAGGCCGGGACTAAGAGGAGTACTCAGAAGGAAGGCAGCCACACGAAGCCACCACCAAAGCCAAAAGGAGACCACCCAGGACAACTAGCCACCTAGCTCTTGCCGCGAGATAGAAGATGTTGAAGCCCAAATTTTAGAAGACGGGAAGTCGAAAGCATCACGGTCTTCAGTCTCGGTTAATGATCTCCACTGCTGCAAGAATAGTTAAGACTTAAATAAGCAATCAGAAGGTTTAATAGAAAAAATATGCTCGATAGTAAATTTGTTCCCAATTGTCCAAAGGCCCCAGCAAACCACAGCTAGGCCAACCCAAAACAAACGCTTGGTGACCCCTACTAGGCCATTAGATAAAACCCGGAGCTCAGAGAAGGAGGAAGGGCTCCAGGAGACCCGCAGCCAGAACCTAATGCAGCACCAAACCAACTTGGCCAAGACACACTTGAAGAAAATGTGGTTCGTGTCCTCCATGTCTCCGCATAACACACGTCTGTCTGAGCCCGGGCCATTGCTTTTATGAATTTGATCCGCCATAGGAAGGCGACCTTGGAAGGCTTGCCATAAGAAAATCTTCACCTTGGGAGTGATACGAGCACGCCAAATAGGTCTAAACTTAGCAGTGGGTTACCAGAAAAACAGCCAGATGAGGAATGGGGCCAGACAACCGAGTCCTCTCTCTCCGAGAGCACAGGGATGAAAGCAACAAGTCATTGCCAAGCATCAAACTCTTTAGGAGACAGAGAACGAAGGAAGGCCAAGTGTTGGGAAACATAGCATGCAATTTCAAAAAAATTCCTAAGCTCACGCAAGATCTATCTAGGAGATGCATTGCAACAAGAGGGGGGAGTGTATCCATGTACCCTCGTAGACCGAAAGCGGAAGCGTTAACTTAACCCGGTTGATGTAGTCGAACGTCTTCTCGAATCGACAGATCATGTACCGAACGTATGGCACCTCCGAGTTCTGCACATGTTCAGCTCGATGACGTCCCTCGAACTCTTGATCCAGCAGAGTGTCTATGGAGTAGAAGAGTTCCGTCAGCACGACGACATGGTGACAGTGTTGGTGATGTGATCCACATAGGGCTTTGCCTAAGCACTATGACAATATGACCGGAGGAGTAAACGGTGGAGGGGGCACCGCACATGGCTAAGAATCAGTTGATGTGCTTTGGGGTGCCCCCTGCCCCCGTATATAAAGGAGGAGAGGGGAGGCCTCGGCCCTACGGGGCGCGCCAAGTGGGGGGAGTCCCACTAGGACTCCTAGTCCTAGTCGGCCCTCTTCCTTTCCAACGGAGGGAAAAGGAGGGAAGTGGACGGAGAGAGGCAGAAGGAAAGGGGGGACGCGCCCCCTCTCCCTTGTCCAATTCGGACTCCCATGGGGGGGCACCTCTTGTGGCCTGCATCCTGCTCTCCACTATGGCCCAATAAGACCCATTACTTACCCGGGTTGAGACACCACATGATGATCGGGTGTGATAGACTCTACGTTCACATACAATGGGTGCAAGACAGTTTTGCACATGCGGAATACTTGGGTTAACCTGATGAGCCTAGCATGTATAAACATGGCCTCAGAACACTGGAGACTGAAAGGTCGAACGTGAATCATATAGTAGATATGATCAAAATAGAGATGTTCACCATTGATGACTACCCCATCTCACGTGATGATCGGACATGGATCAGCTGATTTGGATCACGTATCATTTAGATGACTTGAGGGATGTCTATCTAAGTGGGAGTTCTTAAGTAATTTGATTAATTGAACTGAATTTATCATGAACTTAGTCCTGGTAGTACTTGCAAATCTATGTTGTAGATCAATAGCTCGCGATATAGCTCCCATATTTTTGATATGTTCCAAGAGAAAAATAAGTTGAAAGTTGATAGTAGCAATGATGCGCACTGGCTCCGTGATTTGAGGATTATCCACATTGCTGCACAGAAGAATTATGTCCTTGATGTGTAGCAAGGTGACAGACCTGTTGCAGGAGCAAATGTAGACATTATGAATGTTTGACAGGCTTGATATGATGACTACTTGACAGTTTAGTGCACCATTATTTACGGCTTAGAATCTGGCCTTCCAAGACGTTTTGAGCGCCATTGAACATATGAGATGTTCCCAGAGCTGAAATTGGTATTTCGGACTTACGCTTGTGTTGAGAGGTATGAGACCTCTGGCAAGTACTTTGCCTACAAGATGGAGGAGAATAGCTCAGCTAGTGAGCATGCACTCAGAATGTCTGGGTACGACAATCAAGTGGGAGTTAATCTTCCAGGTAAGATAGTGATTGACACAATTCTCTGTTCACTATTACCAAGCTACTAGAACTTTCATGATGAACTATAATATGCAAGGGATGACAAAAATGATTCCCGAACACTTCGCGATGATGAAATTAGCGAAGGTAGAAATTAAGAAAGAGCATCAAGTGTTGATGGTTAACAAGACCACTAGTTTCAAAAAAAGGGCAAGGTAAAGAAAGGGAACTTCAAGAAGATTGGCAAGCAAGTTGCCACTCCCATGAAGAAACCCAAAGCTGGACCCAAGCCTGAATAATTGCTTCTACTTCAAAGGAAATGGTCACTGGAATACGGAACTTCCCCCAAACACTTGGCGGATAAGAAGGATGGTAAAGTAAACAAAGGTATATTTGATATACATGTTATTGATGTGTACTTTACTAGTGTTCGTAGTAGCCCCTGGGTATTTGATACCTGTTTAGTTGCTAAGATTAGTAACTCGAAACAGGAATTGCAGAATGAACATAGACTAGTTAAGGACGAAGTGGCAATGTGTGTTGGAAGTGATTCGAAGGTTGATACGATCACCATCGCACACTCCCTCTACCTTCGAGATTAGTGTTAAAACTAAATAAATGTTATTTGGTGCTTGCATTGAGCATGAATATGATTGGTCATGTTTATTGCAATACAGTTATTCATTTAAAGTCAGAGAATAATTGTTTTTCTGTTTACATGAATAAAACCTTCTATGGTCATACACCCAAAGTGAATGGTTTATTGAATCTTGATCGTACCGATACACATATTCATAATATTGATGCCAAAAGATGCAAAGTTGGTAATGATAGTGCAACATATTTGTAGCACTGCCGTTTATATCATATTGGTGTAAAGCGCATGAAGAAACTCCATGCAGATGGACTTTTGGAATCACTTGATTATGAATCATTTGATACTTGCGAACCATGCCTCATGGGCAAGATGACTAAAACTCCGTTCTACGGAACAATGGAGTGAGCTAATGACTTACTGGAAATAATAATACCAATGTACGCGGTCCGATGAGTGTTGATGCACGTTGCGGGTATCGTTATTTTCTCACCTTCACAGATGATTTGAGTAGGTATGGGTATATCTACTTGAGGAAACATAAGTCTAAAACGTTTGAAAAGTTCAAAGGATTTCATAGTGAAGTAGAGGATCATCATAACAAGAAAATAAAGTTTCTACGTCTGATCGAGAACGCCAATATTTGAGGTACGAGTTTGGCTATAAAACAATGTGGAATAGTTTCACCACTCACGCCACCTGGAACACCACATCATAGTTGTGTATCCTAACATCGTAACCATACTTCATTGGGTGTGGTGCGTTCTATGATGTCTCTTACCGATTTACCACTATTGTTTTGGGGTCATGCATTAGAGACAGTCGCATTCACATTAAATAGGGCACCATCTAAATTCGTTGAGACAACAACGTATGAACTATGGTTTGGCAAGAAACCTAAGCTGTCATTTCTTAAAGTTTGGGGTTACGACACTTATGTCAAAGGACTTCAGCCTGATAAGCTCAAACCCAAATCGAAGAAGTGCGTCTTCATAGGATACCCTAAGGAAACAATTGGGTACACCTCCTACCACAGATCCTAAGGCAAGATCTTTGTTGCTAAGAATGGATCCTTTCTAGAGAAGGAGTTTATCTTGAAAGAAGTGAGAGGGAGGAAAGTAGAACTCGATGAGGTAATCGTACCTTCTCTCGAATTGAGAAGTAGCACATCAGATAAATCTGTTTCCGTGATGCCTACACCAACTAGAGAGGAAACAAATGATAATGATCATGAAACTTCAGATCAAGTTGCTACTGAACCTCGTAGGTCAACCAGAGCATGATCCTCACCAGAGTGGTATGGTAATCCTATTCTGGAACTCATGTTATTAGACCAAGGCGAACCTACAAACTATGAAGAAGCTATGACGAGCCCAGATTCCGACAGATGGCTTGAGGCCATGAAATCTGAGATAGGATCCATGTATGAGAACAAAGTGTGGACTTTGGTGGACTTGCCCGATGATCGGCAAGCCATAGAGAATAAATGGATCTTCAAGAAGAAGACTGACGCTGATGGTAATGTTACTGTCTACAAAGCATAGCTTGTTACAAAAGGTTTTCGACAAGTTCAAGGAGTTGACTACAATGAGACCTTCTCACCCGTAGTGATGCCTAAGTCCGTCTGAATCATGTTAGCAATTGCAGCATTTTATGAACATAAAATATGGCAAATGGAAATCAAAACTGCATTCCTCAATGGATTTCTTAAAGAAGAGTTGTATATGATGCAACCAGAAGGTTTTGTTGATCCTAAAGGTGCTAACAAAGTGTGCAAGCTCCAGTGATCCTTCTATGGACTGGTGCAAGCATCTCGGAGTTGGAATATACGCTTTGATGAGGTGATCAAAGCATATGGTTTTGTACAGACTTTCGATGAAGCCTGTATTTACAAGAAAGTGAGTGGGAGCTCTATAGCATTTCTGATATTATATGTGGTTGGCATATTACTGATTGGAAATGATATATAATTTCTGGATACCATAAAAGGATACTTGAATAAGAATTTTTTAATGAAATACCTCAGTGAAGCTACTTATGTATTGGGCATCAAGATCTATAGAGATAGATCGAGATGCTTAATAGGACTTTCACAAAGCACATTGTTAGTGTCAAAACCGGTGGATCTCGGGTAGGGGGTCCCGAACTGTGCGTCTGAGGTTGATGGTAACAGGAGGCGGGGGACACGATGTTTACCCAGGTTCGGGCCCTCTCTATGGAGGTAATACCCTACTTCTTTCTTGATTGATCTTGATGAATATGAGTATTACAAGATTTGATCTACCACGCGATCATAATGGCTAAAACCCTAGAAGTCTAGCCTATATGATTATGATCGCCTCTACGGACTAAGCCCTCCGATTTATATAGACACTGGAGGGGACTAGGGTTGTACAAAGTCGGCTACAGAGAAAGGAATCTTCATATCCGGGCGCCAAGCTTGCCTTCCATGCCAAGGAGAGTCCCATCTGGACAAGGGAGAGAGTATTCTGTCTTGTATCTTCACGGACCAACAGTCTGGCCCATGCTACATAGTCCAGCTATTCGAGGACCCCTAAATCCAAGACTCCTTCAGTAGCCCCTGAACCAGGCTTGAATGATGACGTGTCTGGCGTGCGGATTGCCTTCGGTATTGCAAGGTGGGTTCTATGTCTGAATACTCCAAAATAGTCTTTGAACACAAGAATCATGTACGGCTCTGCAAAACAAATTCCACACACAACCGCAAAGAGTATAATATTTCATGAGTCCAATCCGCTGACAACTTTTTGTAGCGTGACATCGCGTCGCCGCCCGGCCATTATTTCGAACCATTTTTAGCCTGCCGCTCCATATTTCGAGATGCGGTTTCATTGGCACGTCTTGTCAAAGCAGATATCGTGTCCCCTTATTGCGGGATTCTCATCAATACGGGTGTGGGTAACCCAACCGTTCTGTTGGCATGATTCCTTAGGAATAGGCAGGTTTTAAGGCCTAGGAGGGGGCGTTTGATATTCGCCGCCTTTATAAAGGGGCTAAGACCCGTCTTTTCTCCTTCACGCCAACCCTTTCCTCCACCTCTCCCACCTCGAGTTCTAGCACCCAAGTTTCAATTTAATCGATTCGCGCTTCCCAGTCATGTCCGGACCCAGCCCCCACTCTAGAGGTATGCCAGGCATCTCGTCCGGGGAGATTGGGATTCCCTCTTCCGAAGACGAAAGGGAATGAGAAAATGACATCCCTTCTCCCCATGGGAAGAATAGGACCGCCTCCGAAGACTTGAAGATAAAGGCTTCTAAGCAAGGGAAGATATCCCTGTCAGGGGGTTCTGGTTTGGGAGGCGATGTTGTCACGCAGTTCCTCCGTAAGGACAAGCCCTTAGTTGAATCATAAGTGAACAAGGGTGTCTTAAACATATCCCGTCCTTTCCAGGTTGCAAGGGTAATATTTAAAATATATGTTTGTAGTCCGGCATGCAGCCTTCCTCAACAGTCCTCCTCCTCGAGGGATCTTCTTCTGGAGATGATGGATAGCGAGAC
Source organism: Triticum timopheevii (assembly GCA_963921465.1). Classification (NCBI taxonomy): domain Eukaryota; kingdom Viridiplantae; phylum Streptophyta; class Magnoliopsida; order Poales; family Poaceae; genus Triticum; species Triticum timopheevii. The sequence goes on along the minus strand of OY997272.1, from coordinate 378,669,336 downwards.
GCCTCCATAGATCTCCCTGCCCAATAGGGAAGACGACCCCGAGGTGTCGTTCCGGAGGATCTCTCTCTACCAACAAGTTGTGCGAGGGATAATGAAGACTAGGTCCAGGGTCAGGGGTGTGCGGCCCCTACGGGGACCAACAATAAAGGCCCCGGACTATCCGATTTACAGCCAGAGGCGACTCTAAGGTCGAGTAAACATATTCCTTTTAAGGGAGTCTGTACCCCTATAGCTGCTTCCAGGGATCCGGAGGCATCGGATACATTGAGGGACATATTGCGACATGCGCCCGTCTCAGAGGAACATCGTACCTTGATGGGTACGGTGGTTGAGAGAATTTTGTCTGCGAAAAGTGGATTTAATGAAGCCTTTTCCAAGCTTGCTAAGAGGCTTCGAGATATGTAATGTAATATTTTCAATTGTGCTATAAACGCAAAATGCGCCTGTGTATAGATAGTAGCCCCTGAGACTCTGGTTGGCGTCCAAAGGGAGGCGATCAGAGGATCAAGAAAGATATGCCCAGGAAATAATCTAACTAATTGGAACACAGGATATTACATCCCTAGCGACTGCCCAAGCTACAGAGGTTGCAGATCTAAAGTAGAAACTTGATGTGGTGGATGATGACATCACGCTTAATAACAGGCAGCTCGACGAGGCGCAATGTATGTCTTTGGGCCAGTCAGTATATGCAAGTACTATAATATGAGCATGATGCTGAGAATTGTATACTAAGATATGCATAACTGCAGATAGTGCCACCGCAGTTGCGACCCTTCGCGCTGAGCTTGCCCGGGCCAAGGAGCAAGCCATGATGAGTAATGCGGCTGCCGAAAAGGCAACTGCAGAATTAAAGGCCGAACAGGCTGCTCGGTGCCAGTGCGAGGAGAGAATATCTACTATGGCCATTGAGTTAAAGGATGCCACTAGCCGATGCGAATTTCTCGAGAAAGATAACAAAACCAGAGTGGCCGATCTTGACAAGGCCTTACAAGAGGCGAGGGAAGCACGGTCCGAGTCTAGAGCGGCTCGGGAGGAGATCCGACAAGCTGGGGAGATCATGGCTGGTAAGCCCTTCTTATTACAAACTAAATTCGGCGATCCGAATTATGTGATAACCTGCAAGTATACAGGATAGTTGTAGCCTCTTTCGATAAGTAAGAGTGTCGAACCCAATGAGGAGTGATGGAGTCCTGGACTAAGGGGATGTCCGAACAGCTGGACTATCATCGTCCGCCGAACTCCAAGACTACGAAGATACAAGATTGAAGACTCCGTCCCATGTCCGGATGGGATTTTCCTTGGCGTGGAGGGCAAGCATGGCAATACGGATATGTAGATCTCCTACCATTGTAACCGACTCTGTGTAACCCTAGCCTCCTCCGGTGTCTATATAAACCGAAGGGCTTTAGTCCGTAGGACAACATACATTACAACAATCATACCATAGGCTAGCTTTAGGGTTTAGCCTCCTTGATCTCGTGGTAGATCCACTCTTGTACTACCCATATCATCAATATTAATCAAGCAGGACGTAGGGTTTTACCTCCATCGAGAGGGCCCGAACCTGGGTAAAAACATCGTGTCCCTCGTCTCCTATTACCATCCGCCTAGACGCACAGTTCGGGACCCCCTACCCGAGATCCGCCGGTTTTGACACCGACATTGGTGCTTTCATTGAGAGTTCCTCTGTGTCGTCACCGATAGGGCGGATACCTCCACCCGCCTTCAAAGACGGTGTTTTCGCCGAAGGGGCCTTGGCCGCCGGCCAAACTATCCGGCTAGGTGGTTTTCCTATGACCGCCTGTCCGGCCGCCGCTTCGACAATGACTTCTCGAGTCGTCAGAAGCAATCCTCGCGTCAGCTCGAAAGCTGCCGAACAGTTGGATCCAATAGAGCTCTCGTCTGTTAACGAGCTCTTGGATCGCATCGCCGCCCTGGGAGTCGCTACAGACTACAATCAGATTGAGCTTAAAACCGATCTGAGAGAGATTAACTCTCCCTAGGCCACCCACCATGTCGAAGTGGTAGAAAAGCAATACGGCAACTCTTCGCCTGTATTGAAAACTATTCACATCTGTATTCCCGAACCCTCCATGCCAGATTTCCGCGGAGGGACGGACTTCGATCGAGCATTGAACTTAAAATCATGCATCGCTCCGAATATTGAATGCCATCGATCCTCGCAAAATTACAAGTTTCGCCGATCTGGCGTCCATAGTACGAAAGTACTGTGCGATGGAGAGTGTCCGGAAAACCGAAAATCAATTTTGGAATAATCCGGCCCCAGCGCCAGTCCGCAACAAGAGGGAGCCTCGCATTCAGGCCCCGGATGCAAAAAAGAAAAAGCAAAAACCCAATAAGGGGCACGGAACCGTACTGGAGGGATGGCTCAATAGACCCTGTATGCTTCATACTACAGAGGGAGCCGCCCCAACACATAGCCTTCGAGCATGTTGGATATTACGGCAGGTGGCCAAAAGTGGCGAGGAGCTTCTAGCCCCGGGAAACCACTCCAACAATACTCGTACGGTATCAACAGTCTTCGAGACTTCGCATCAAATAATATGCGAAAGCGAACAATCCGCAAACTCGCCGAAGTCTACCAAGTAGCAACAGCAAATCCATGGAGCGACACAGCTATTACCTTCAACGCCAGCGACGAGCCTAAATTCCGAACAGCCAGAGCGCCAGCTGCACTGGTGCTTAGTCCCATAGTGGACGGCTTTCGACTGACAAAAGTCCTCATGGACGGCGGCAGCAGACTAAACCTCATTTACGAGGAAACTCTGCGAAAAATGGAAATCGATTGGAGCCGTATTGAGCGAAGCAGCACAACCTTCAGAGGAATAATCCCTAGCCGGGAAGCGCACTGCACTGGAAAAATCACACTCGATGTGGTGTTCGGCTCGCCGGACAATTACAGATCCGAAGAAGTCACGTTCCAAGTGGCCCCGTTCAGCAGCGGATATCACGCCATATTAGGACGAGAGGCATTCACAATTTTTCAAGCAGTACCTCATTACGAGTACATGAAGCTCAAAATGCCTGGGCCCAGCGGAATAATCACTCTCGTCAGTGATCCGGACATAGCACTCCGCGCCGAAAACAAGACGGCCGCACTAGCCCTCGAGGCACTATCCGAAGCCTTAGCGGCAGAAGAACTCACCGCGCTGCACTCCACGGTGAACAGGGACGATGTGATACTCGATAAAAGATCCAAGTCCACCTCCTTCAAACCAGCAGACGAAATAACAAAATTCCAGGTCCATCCAATGGACCCAACAAAGACGGCCTCCATTGGGGCGCAATTGAACCCTGAAGTAGACGCCGCACTGCGCGAATTCCTTCGGGAAAATTGGGACATCTTCGCCTGGCATCCTTCGGATATGCCCGGAATCCCATGCAGATTGGCAGAACACAGCCTAAACATCCTAAAAGGATTCAAGCCAGTCAAACAGGCTCTTCGACGATTTTCCGAACCCAAAAGACAGGTAATGGGAGAAGAGCTAGCCAAACTATTGGAAGCCGGATTCATTAGAGATATCAAACATCCGGATTGGCTAGCAAATCTGGTAATGGTACCAAAGAAGGACAAATCCTGGCGCCTTTGTGTCGATTTTAAAGACCTCAATAAGGCCTGCCCAAAGGATCCCTTCCCTCTCCCCCGCATCGACCAAATTATCGACACTACCGCAGGGCATGATTCATTGTGTTTCCTCGACGCATACTCTGGCTACCATCAAATCAAGATGGCGGAAGCAGACCAAGCCGCCACGGCATTCATCACCCCTTACGGACCATTCTGCTTCAACACGATGCCCTTCGGACTTAAAAACGCCGGTGCAATATATCAGCGCATGATTCAAACATGTCTGGCTACCCAGATCGGCAAAACAGTCGAGGCATATGTAGATGACGTAGTCGTCAAAACAAAACACGTAGAAACTCTAGTAGACGATTTGAGGCTCACGTTCGACAACCTCAGAGCATACGACATCAAGTTGAATCCGGAAAAATGTGTTTTCGGCGTACCAGCCGGAAAGCTGCTGGGCTTCATCGTGTCCGGTAGAGGAATTGAAGCAAAACCGGCTAAAATTCGAGCTCTCTCACAGTTGGACATTCCAAAAGACCTCAAACAAATACAAAAGTTAACAGGATGCGTGGCAGCTCTAAGCCGCTTTATCTCCCGCCTAGGAGAAAAGGCGTTGCCCCTCTATCGCCTCCTCAGGCGCACCGAACACTTCGAGTGGACGGATGCTGCCACTGCCGGACTCGAAGAAATAAAGGCCATATTGGCAACAAATCCGGTCCTCGCTATGCCCAATCTGGGTGAACCAATGTTGTTATACATCGCAGCAACACATCAAGTTGTAAGCGCGGTCCTCGTCGTCGAACGAGAGACAGAAGGGCACAAATTCCTCTGCAAAAACCAGTGTATTATGTATCCACTGTGTTAACCCCCTGCAAATCCCGTTACCCGCACTATCAAAAGATAGCATATGCGGTGTTCATGGCGTCCCGGAAGCTCCGGCACTACTTTCAAGAGTGTTCGATAACAGTGGCCTCTGAAGTGCCACTCAATGACATTATAAATAACCGCGACACAACGGGCAGGATTGCAAAATGGGCCATTGAGCTCTTACCATTCGATATCACTTACAAACCTCAGCGAGCTATAAAGTCACAAGTTTTGGCTGACTTCGTCGCCGAATGGACCGAAGCCGAACTCCCTAAAGAGTACGGCGCATACACCAACTATGCATTTCGACGGCTCTAAAATGTTGGCCAGACTAGGGGCTGGCGTCGTATTGACGTCCCCAACCGGAGACACAGTCCAGTATGTACTTCAAATAATGTACACGGACTCCAACAATGCAGCCGAATACGAGGCCCTGTTACATGGTCTCCGGATGGCAGTCTCCATGGGCATTCAACGCCTAGAGGTGCGCGGGGATTCAAACCTTGCAATATCCCAAATAAACGGAGACTTTGACGCCAAGGATCCGAAAATGGCAGCATATCGCAACGCTGTCCTAAAAATGTCAGCCCGGTTTGAAGGACTCTAATTCCATCACATAGCCCGAGATAATAACCAAGCGGCCGATGTACTGGCACGCATCGGTGCGAAACGTGATGCTGTCCCTCCAAATATCTTCCTGGAGCGGCTCTTCAAGCCCTCCGTACTATGGGAAGAGGAGTCCGGAATAGACAAACCGAAAAAAACCGCGCCAATCGGCGATTCAGCCGATGACATAACACCTTCAGCCCATGTTATAATGGCAGTAATCGCCCCGTGGACAGAACCTTTCCTAGCCTACTTGCTTAGGCAGGAACTTCCCGAAGACCAGAATGAGGCCCGTTGCATAGTCCGGCGATCGAAAGCCTACAAGGTCCATGAGGGAGAACTTTATAAGAAAAGTACAAGCGGAGTCCTTCAAAGGTGTATCTCCGAAGAGGAAGGGCGAAGCCTCCTGGCTGAAATTCATGTCGGACTAGGCGGACACCACGCAGCAGCCCGGGCCCTTGTAGGAAAGGCATTCTGTACAGGATTTTATTGGCCGACGGCCCAGGCAGATGCCCAGGACTTAGTCCGGAGATGCGTTGGCTGTCAGCTCTTTGCTAATCAGAGCCACATGCCGCCCACCGCCCTCAAAACTATACCCCTTACCTGGCCGTTCGCGGTCTGGGGGCTTGATATGGTTGGACCCCTAAAAGGGGGAGCCCACAAGCAAAGATACCTATTGGTCATGGTGGATAAATTCACCAAATGGATAAAGGCCAAACCGGTCAAAACGGCAGAGTCCGGACCAGTTATAGACTTTATATCCGGGGTAGTACACCGCTACGGAGTCCCCCACAACATCATCAATGACAACGGCACGAACTTCACAGCCGACGAGGTGAAGTCATGGTGCAAAAATATGGGCATCAAGCTCGACTACGCTTCAGTCTATCACCCTCAAACCAACGGTCAAGTGGAACGAGCAAATGGTCTAATAATGAGCGGCATTAAACCCAGACTAGTGCGGTCACTTACTAAATCTGACACGCACTTGGTCGAGGAGCTCGACTCCGTACTCTGGGGGCTGCGAACAACGCCTAACCGTACTACCGGATTCACACCATTTTTTATGGTATACGGCGCAGAGGCAGTCTTGCCCTGCGACATTATTCATGACTCACCTCGAGTGCGCATGTACGAGGAAAGAGAGGCCGAGCTTGATCGGCAGGACAGCTTGGACACATTGGAGGAAGAACGTGATGTCGCGAAGGCTCGTTCCGCATTTTATCAGCAGCAGGCCCGAAGATATTAAAGCAGAGAAGTACGGGCCAAGACTTACAACGTTGGTGAACTAGTTCTACGCCTGCCGGACAAGAAAAAGGACAAGCTCAAGACCAAATGGGAGGGCCCCTTCATTATCGATCAAGTCCTGACCGGCGGAGCATACCGTCTACGAAATGCGTCGGATAACCGCTCGAGCCGAACCCATGGAACACAGCCCGCTTCTGACGATTCTATGCCTAGCGCCGGACTAAGAGTTCATCCCCTTCCCCCGTCCAAACTTTTACACTTCGGCTGTCTTTTGTTTCTCTTTTTATGCCTTTTTATTCAAAAGCTCTTACGGGCCTATTTTCGCATTTTTCGCATACACCTGATGTGCCATCCGCACTCATTATTCCTGGGGGCTTCTTTTACAGAAGCTCAATTTTAAGGGTTTCATACCCAGCACATGTGTCAAGCTTCCACATGTACCTTTTACTCGCCATTATATGCATCGATATGACTTCAGTTTTGGCCAAGCTGGGTTGCCTGGCTCCTGTGCTTACCCCTACGTTCCCGATTGTTTGTCTAGGAGGTAAAGGGAGCACCTCTGCGATTGTTACTGCCGGGTCAGCCGGATGTGTACCTCAGACTGGGTGAAGCCGAAAGCTAGCGTTCTTAAGGGAATATTCGGTCGGTGAGTTAAAAGATGAATTTTTACCTAATTATTTATCCGCTCCCAGATGTTTTTCTGCTTTCTTTGCAGTCCGGACATGCACTTTAGGGCATGTCTCCCAGGGAAAGGAACCCTTAACGGAACTATTATCCCTAGAAGATGTTTCTTACTAGCCATGTAATATAACATAACTAGTTGGGCACTTGTCTGATAAAGCACTAATGACCCCTACGCCTGGTCTCCATGCATACCACGGTTCTTAACCAAAAAGGTATTCGGATACACTCCGGACTCTAGGGTCCAGAGGTTGAAGCGAAAAGGTCGGCAAAGACAAACGATCTACAATCCGGCTAGAAGGCATTTCACATGTCACTTTAAAGGAAAATATACATTGTCAAATTTACTGATTGTATTCCTCCTCAATCCCGTCTAACAGGCTGTCTAATTTACAGTCCCGTTGGGAAAATTTAGCAGCCAACTCTACCTGGCTGTATACTAAACTCATAGGGATCTCCTTCCCATCGGGCCCCACCGGTCCAACTTCGGCCATGTGGTTGGGATCCGCCTTCTTGTAACGCCTCTTCACCATGGCCCAAGCCTCCCTGGCACCTTGACAGCAAGCCAAAATCTTCCACAAACGGAAGCGCTGCCGCACTCCCTGAAGCTTCTCCGAAAGCTCCCCAAGGCCCTCGGGTAGGGAGAGGGCTGGCCATAAAGCCTGGACGACGCCGCTCATTGCCTGCCGAACTCGTTCGAGCAGTTGCAATAGCTAGGGAAGTTGATCACCCGTGGATATGGGCATCTCCTCCGCAGGGCGACCTATGAGTATACCTGCAAGACATACTATGTCAATTTGCTTCTTCGCCGAACTCTTCTTTTAAAAGGAGTCCGCTCAAGCACTTACTATAAATGCCGTGACGAAGCTGCTGATTCTCCTTAACGGAGCCGGACAGCTCGGCTCGAGCGCCTTTCAGCTCTTCCCCGAGCTTGGCGTTGGCATCCTGGAGCTTGTTCCTTTCTTGCTGCACCCTATTCAGGACACTCTCGCTGGCCTTTAGCTGGCGCAGCAATGCTTGCCTATCCGGATTTTGTCCGGCGGCACCTGCAATGTCATTATTAGACTTGCGCGCACGCCGCACAGCGCTTATATTTATTAATAAAAATGTGTTACCAGGAGGGGTCTTTGCGTCTCCTCCTGCGGCAGCAAGTGCGGCCTCAAATTGGGCCTTGCAATCTTGCAGCTCCCAGGACAGCTGGGCATTCTTCTTGGTAAGAGCCTGTGTTTCAAATGATCCTTAAATCAGTTAACATAACTACTTTAAGTCTCGGGGGCTACTGGTATATATAACCATTAAAATTCCTTTACCCGTATGTCTTTCACATACTGCTCCGTGGCTCTGGTAAAACCATCTTGAGCAGCACGGAGATGCGCGTCCCCCGTGTTAAAGGCGTCTAATGCCTCACGGGAGAAGCATGCTTCACGAAATACTGTCCGGCGGCGCCTATGGTTCATGGCGCTCTCCACCTCAGACTTGGTGGCGGACTGTCTGTCGGTATCCTCCGTTGGAGAAGGATCCGGCCCGCGTCTTGCGCTTGCCTCCCCCTCTAGGCCGGGCGCTGGAGCCTGTCCGGTGTGGGTTGGATCAGCAGCTTCCGCGCCCGCAGACCGGCGAGCATTTTTTCTCCTATAAAGATCGTGAGCACTCAGACGCTTCCTAGGAACGTTGCTCTGAAAATTCAAATACGAGCTATACCTTTGCGGCGACGTTTCTGTCCGCACCGCGCTCCTTTTCCGCCTGCTGGTCTGGACTGACCTCTGTAGGTCAGCCACCACGAGCTCGGCTTCCCGCCGTGAAGGCGCTTCCTGCAAAATACCATCGTTCGCGAAGGTCAAAAATGGGCAAGGAAAAGATAATGGTGTCCGGACTTCGGTCACAGTCACCTGGGAAGCCGGACACAGTCCGGGGTAGTCCTCGTAATGGCGACCAAGGCATTGTCCATGCTGAGTTGGTGAAATACCCCGTCGATCAGCTCCACCTCGATGTCCGGATCCTCTTCGGAGGCCGGATCTAGTGATCTTTCCGGATCCTCGGGTTGCGGAGCAGGACTTACCATGTCCGCCACAGTCCGGCGTAGATCCTATGCCGAAGACATAATGTAAGAAGCCTAAACTTTGAAAGCATGGGTTGAGCCCTTAAAGGTGTTCCCTTACCCATCCTCTAGGGTTGTTCATGGAAAACCCATTTAAGGGGTTCGTTCGAAGGAAGTCATCCTTCTCCCCCTTGTACAGACTGGACAGAATCTTCACTAGGTCCTCGGTCGAATCCGGCCCTTTGCAGCCATGACGGGTAGCATCATCTTCCCCGTTGAAATCCCACATAGGGTGGCCTCTATATTACAATGGCTGACCCCCCCGCATCATGCATGTCACCATGACTCCAATCATGGACAACCCAGAGTGGGCCAGCAATCTTATTTGGCCCATCAAGTAATGGACGCTCTTGTCTTCCTCCAATCGGGGGCTCTGTGGGCGCCAGCTGAGGCGTTTCTTCAGGGGAGAAACACTAAACTCTGGGAGGCCAATCCGGACTGGGTCCGGCAGCGGGGCATCTCCTATGTAAAACCACTCTGAAGGCCAGTCTTCGGACGCCTTCTTGGGAGTACCGGATGGGTATCCGGTCCCAGCGATGCGCCATATTTCGGCGCCGCCCACTTGATATATGGACCCCTCGTGAGAACGGGGTACGAGGCAGAACAACCTCTTCCACAATGCAAAATGGGGCTCGATGCCCAGGAATAGCTCGCAAAGAGCTACGTAGCCCGCGATATGCAGGACAGAGGTGGGTGTGAGGTGGTGGAGCTGGAGTCCGTAGAACTCCAGGAGCCCATGGAGGAACGGATGTATTGGGAATCCAAGTCCCCTTATCAGATAGGGGACGAAGCATACTCGCTCCCCCTTATTGGGGCTTGGGGTAGCCTCCGCTTGCCTCCCACCTTGATAAGTGACCAGCCCGGCTCGAACCGGGACCATGAAGGCCGGAGGGAGATATCCCCCCGCTTGGAGCTTCACTAGCTCGTTGTGCGGAACAGAGCACCTCCTCTAATCCCCTGGCGGTGGGCTAGGAGCGCGAGAAGAAGAGCCGCGTCGACGGTCCACGGTGGAATGGATTTTCAGGTCAAAGGCGCTCCGATGAAGTATTCGCGGGAGGAAGATGGTGTGGTTTGGATCTGGATTTTTGCCTCTTTTGTAGGCGGACGACTCGCACAACTAGGGGGTGAAACATAAAAGACACCCTGGCTTTTCGCATTCGTGCGACGCGTGGAAAAAGGCCTTTATTTGGCGTAGAAGCCGAGGAGCACAGTATTCAAGATGAACCCGAACACTGTTCGGCAGATACATGTAATTTGAAGGGAGAACCCGCCTTGCAACGCCGAAGACTATAAACGCGCTGGACGTATAGACATTGAAGCCTGGTTCCGGGCTACCGAGGGAGTCTTGGACTAGGGGGTGTCCGGACAGCTGGACTATCATCATCCGCCGGACTCCAAGACTGCGAAGATACAAGATTGAAGACTCCGTCCCGTGTCCGGATGGGACTTTCCTTGGCGTGGAAGGGAAGCTTGGCAATACGGATATGTAGATCTCCTACCATTGTAACCGACTCTGTGTAACCCTAGCCTCCTCCGGTGTCTATATAAACCGGAGGGCTTTAGTCCGTAGGACACAACATACATTACAACAATCATACCATAGGCTAGCTTTTAGGGTTTAGCCTCCTTGATCTCGTGGTAGATCCACTCTTGTACTACCCATATCATCAATATTAATCAAGCAGGACGTAGGGTTTTACCTCCATCGAGAGGGCCCGAACCTGGGTAAAAACATCGTGTCCCTCGTCTCCTGTTACCATCCGCCTAGACGCACAGTTCGGGACCCCCTACCCGAGATCCGCCGGTTTTGACACCGACAGCGGGACTTATCATGTCCTCCACAGTCCGGCGTAGATCCTGCGCCGAAGACATAATGTAAGAAGCTTAAACATCAAAAGCATGGGTTGAGACCTTAAAGGTGTTCGCTTACCCATCCTCTAGGGTTGTTCATGGAAAACCCATTCAAAGGGTTCGTTCGAAGGAAGTCCTCCTTCTCCCCCTTGTACAGGCTGGACATGATCTCCACCAGGTCCTCGGTCGAATCCGGCCCTTTGCGGCCATGACGGGTGACATCGTCCTCCCCGTTGAAATCCCACATGGGGTGGCCTCTGTATTGCAATGGTTGTACAACCCGCATGATGCATGTCGCCATGACTCCAATCATGGTCAACCCGGAATGGGCCAGTAATCTTATTCGGCCCATCAAGTAATGGACGCTCTTGTCTTCCTCCAATCGGGGGCTCCGTGGGCGCCAGCTGAGGAGTTTCTACAGAGGAGCAGCACTAAACTCTGGGAGGCCAATCCGGACTGGGTCCGGTAGCGGAACGTCTCCTATATAAAACCACTCGGAGGGCCAGTCTTCGGACGCCTTCTTGGGGGTACCGGATGGGTATCCGGTCCCGGCGATGCGCCATATTTCGGCGCCGCCCACTTGATATATGGACCCCTCGTAAGAATGGGGTACGAGGCAGAACAGCCTCTTCCACAAAGCAAAATGGGGCTCAATGCCCAGGAATAACTCGCAAAGAGCTACGTATCCCGCGATATGCAGGACAGAGGCGGGTGTGAGGTGGTGGAGCTGGAGTCCGTAGAACTCCAGGAGCCCGCGGAGGAACGGATGTATTGGGAATCCGAGTCCCCTTATCAGATTAGGGACGAAGCATACCCGCACCCCCTTATTGGGGCTTGGGGTAGCCTCCGCTTGCCTCCCACCTTGATAAGTAACCAGCCCGGCTCGAACTGGGACCATGAAGGCCGGAGGGAGATAACCCCCCGCTTGGAGCTTCACTAGCTCGTTGTGCAGAACAGAACACCTCCTCCAATCCCCTGGCAGTGGACTGGGAGCGCGAGAAGAGGAGCCGCATCGATGGTCCATGATGGAATGGATTTTTAGGTCGAAGGCGCTCCGATGAAGTATTCACGGGAGGAAGATGGTGTGGTTTGGATCTGGATTTTTGCCTCTTTTGTAGGCGGACGACTCGCACGACTAGGGGGTGAAACGTAAAGGACACCCTGGCTTTTCGCACTCGTGTGACACGTGGAAAAAGGCTATTATTGGATGTAGAAGCCGAGGAACACAGTATTTATGATGAAGCCGGACACTGTTCGGCAGGTACATGGAACTTGAAAGGAGAACCCGCCTTGCAACGCCGAAGACTATATACGCGCTGGACTTATTGTCATTGAAGCCTGGTTCGGGGGCTACTGAGGGAGTCCTGGACTAAGGGGGTGTCCGGACAGCCGGACTATCATCGTCCGCCGGACTCCAAGACTACGAAGATACAAGATTGAAGACTCCGTCCCATGTCCGGATGGGACTTTCCTTGGCGTGGAAGGCAAGCATGGCAATACGGATATGTAGATCTCCTACCATTGTAACCGACTCTGTGTAACCCTAGCCTCCTCCGGTCTCTATATAAACCGGAGGGCTTTAGTCCGTAGGATAATATACATTACAACAATCATACCATAGGCTAGCTTTAGGGTTTAGCCTCCTTGATCTCGTGGTAGATCCACTCTTGTACTACCCATATCATCAATATTAATCAAGCAGGACGTAGGGTTTCACCTCCATCGAGAGGGCCCGAACCTGGGTAAAAACATCGTGTCCCTCGTCTCCTGTTACCATCCGCCTAGACGCACAGTTCGGGACCCCCTACCCGAGATCCGCCGGTTTTGACACCGACAAGGAGCTAAAGGTAGAACAAATACTCTCTCAAGTCCTATCGGCCACTGATACGACTCTACGCATGCTTGGCGTTCGCTTCACCTAGAACAAGTATGAAACTAGAAGTACTTTGTAGGTGTGATAGGATAGGTTTGCAAGATAATAAAGAGCACGTAAATATAAACTAGGGGATGTTTATATAAAGATGCAATAAACCAAATATAGCGAGTGTGGAGTTGTGGAAGTGGTGGTAGGAGTTGTGGAATTGTCCCTAGGCAATTAACTACTTTACTAGACCGATAGCATGCTTTATGTGGGAGAGGCCACTGCTCGCATGTCATCCCTGACTTGGAATTCTATGCACTTATAATTGGAACTATTAGCAATCATCCGCAACTACTAACATTCATTAAGGTAAAACCCAACCATAGCATTAAGATACATTCGTCCCCCTTCAATCATGTATGCATCAATTTCTATGCTAGGTTGAAGCTTCTGTCACTCTAGCCCTCCAATACATAGTCCTATCAACATACAACTAACCCTATGGTGTGATCCACGCGCGCGCTCATATGATGGGCACCAAAGGACAGCAACATAACCACAAGCAAATTAAATCAATCATAGCAATTCATCAACCACCAATAGGACAATGAAAATCTACTCGGACATCATAAGATGGAAACACATCATTGGAAAATAATATGAAGCATAAAGCACCCTCTTCCAGTAGAGGGTACAGCGGGTTGCGGGAGAGTGGACTGCTGTAAATAGAGGGGGGGAAGCTGATGGAGATGTTGGTGAAGATGGCGGAGGTGTTGGTGTAGATCGCGGTGATGATGATGGCTCCCGGCGGTGTTTCGGCGCCACCGGAAGCAAAGGGGAGAGAGCCCCCCTTCTTCTTCTTCCTTGACCTTCTCCCTAGATGGGAGAAGGGTTTCGCCTCTGGTCCTTGTATCCCATGGCGTGGGAGGGGCAAGAGCCCTCCGAGATTGGATCTATCTCTCTGTTTATGCGTTCGGGAATTCTGCCATGGCACCATTTCCTTTATATCTGGAGATCCATAACTCCGATTGGATTGAAACCTTCGCCCAGATCTTTTTCCAAAAATTAGCTTTCTTGCGGCCAAAGTAGAGCATCAACCGCCTTACGAGTAGCCCAGGAGGGTGGGGGCATGCCCACCTGGAGTGGGCGTGGGCCCCTATCTCGTGGACACCTCGGGCACCATCTCACGTTGACTTTACTTCCCAAAAATCACAAATATTCCAAAATAATTCTCCGTCCATTTTTATCCCGTTTGGACTCCATTTGATATGGGGTTTCTGCGAAACATAAAACATTCAACAGACATGAACTGGCACTGGGTACTGGATCAATATGTTAGTCCCAAAAATTAGTATAAAAAGTTGCCAAAAGTATATGAAAGTTGAATAATATTGGCATGGAACAATCAAAAATTATAGATACGACGGAGGCATATTATCATCCGCAAGCTTAATTCCTGCTCATCCTCGAGTAGGTAAATGATAAAAAAGATAATTTTTGATGTGGAATGCTACCTAGAATAATCTTGACCATATATCTAATCATGGCATGAATATTAAGACACGAGTGATTCAAAGCAATAGTCTATCATTTTAGATAAAAACAATAATACTTAAGGCATCCCAACAAACAATCATGTCTTTCGAAATATCAATGCTTCAGAAAGTTATTCCTAGAAAATCATATAGTCTTGTATGCTCCCTTTTATTCACACAAGGTACCCTTCATGCCTATCCCGGTGTCAGCGAAGCAATTTTTTCATACTTTAGTATTCTCAAACTTTTTCAACTTTCATGCAATACATGAGCGTGAGACATGGATATAGCACTATGGGTGGAATAGAATATGATGATGGAGGTTATGTGGAGAAGACAAAAAGGGAGAACGTCTCACATCAACACAGCTAATCAACGGGCTATGGAGATGCCCATCAATTGATGTCAATGTGAGGAGTAGGGATTTCCATGCAACGGATGCACTAAGAGCTATAAGTTTATGAAATCTCAAAATGAAACTAAGTGGGTGTGCATCCAACTTGCTTGCTCATGAAGACCTAGGGCATTTGAGGAAGCCCATCATTGGAATATACAAGCCAAGTTCTATAATGAAAAATTCCCACTAGTATATGAAAGTGTCAACATAGGAGACTCCCTATATGAAGAACATGGTGCTACTCTGAATCACAAGTGTGGAAAAAGGATATTAACATTTCCCCTTTTCTTTTTCTTTTTTTTCTTTTTGGGTGGGCTTCTTTGGCCCCCATTTTTATTTAGGCTTCTTTGGCCTTTCCTTTTTCTTCTTCTTTTTTTCTTTTCTTTTCCCTTTTTTTTGGCGGCAATGCTCTATAATGATGATCATCACACTTTATTTACTTACAACTGAATATTACAACTTGATACTAGAACAAAGATATGACTCTATATGAATGCTTCTGGCGGAGTACTGGGATGTGCAATGATCTAGCGTAGCAATGACATCAAAAAATGGGCAAGCCATGAAAACATCATGCTAGCTATCTTACGATCATGCAAAGCAATATGACAATAAATGCTCAAGTCATGTATGTGATGATGATGGAAGTTGCATGGCAATATATCTCGGAATGGCTATGGAAATGCCATGATAGGTAGGTATGGTGGCTGTTTTGAGGAAGATATAAGGAGGATAATGTGTGATAGAGTGTATTGTATCACGGGGTTTGGATGCACCGGCGAAGTTTGCACCAACTCTCGAGGTGAGAAAGGGCAATGCACGACACCGAAGAGGCTAGCAATGATGGAAAGGTAAAACTGCGTATAATCCATGGACTCAACATTAGTCATAAAGAACTCACATACTTATTGCAAAAATTTAAAAGCCCTTGAAACAAAGTACTACACGCATACTCCTAGGGGCGAGGTTGGTAGGAGTTAACCAGCACGCGCCCCTGACCTTCACACAAAGATAAACAATCAAAATACAATGTGCGCCAATTTGGTTACATAGTTAATAGACCATACGTGCATGCTTCGGGAATCACAAACCTTAACACCAACATTCTTACTAAACACAACCATCTACTAGTACCTCCCACATATTATCACCTCTATATCGCAAAACTATTGCAAGGAATCAAACATATCATATTCAGTGATCCACAAGTTTATGTAGGATTTTATGACTAACCATGTGATTGACCAATTCCTGTCATCTCTCTAAATTGATATAAGTGAAGCAAGAGAGTTTTATTCTTTCTACAAAAGATATGCCCACGCTCTAACAAATATAAGTGAAGAAAAAGAGCATTCTACAAATGGCGGTTTTCTATGTGAAGAGAAACAGACAATCCAAACATCAAATGATATAAGTGAAGCACATGAAGCATTCTATAAATCCATACTCAAAAGATATAAGTGAATTGCAATGAGCATTCTATAAATCAACCAAGGACTATATCATACCAGCATGGTGCATAAAAAAATCAAAACTAAGTGCAAAATACGCTCCAAGACTTGCACATATCGCACGAACGAAACGAATACGAAAACATACCGATACTTGTTGAAGAAAGAGGGGATGCCTTCAGGGGCATCCCCAAGCTTAGACGCTTGAGTCTCCTTGAATTTTTACTTGGGGTGCCTCCAGCATCCCCAAGCTTGAGCTCTTGCCTCTCTTCCTTTTCCTCATATCGAGACCACCTCGTTTAGACACTTCATCCACACAAAACTTCAACAGAAAACTCGGTAAGATCCATTAGTATAATAAAGAAAATCACCACTCTAAGTACTGTTGCAAACCAATTCATATTTTGTTTTTGCATTGTGTCTACTGTAATATAACTTTTCCATGGCTTAATCCACTAATATAAATTGATAGATTCATCAAAACAAGCAAACTATGCATCAAAAACAGAATCTATCAAAAACAGAACAGTCTATAGCAATCTGAACATCCACCATACTTATTGTGCCCCAAAAAATCTACCACAATTAGTAAAATAAAAAATTTGTATAGCAAAACATTGCAAAAGGAATCAGAACCAGTTGACGTTCCAGCTAAAAATGTAAAATCGCTCACTACAGCCAAAGTTTCTGTCCTGCACCGTACAAACCAACAAGCATTTTAAACATCCTAAAGGCAAACCTTGGCACATTAATTTTATAATACAATGGAATTGTACAAGGCGATAATTATTTTTGTTGAAAAGTTTCTGTAATCAAGATTCACAAAGTTTCCGTGAGCATGAACAAAGTTCAAGGCTAGCTCCCACTTCAACAATGCTTGTCTTTCTCACTTTCACTTTCGTTTTAGAAAAGCTTTTAGGTTCCCCTATTTATTTTTTTTGTTTTTAAACTATATAAAAGCACTCAACAGAAATAAATGACTCTCTAAAACTTCCGGTTTGTCTCCCTGGCAGCGCTTTCTTTAAAGCCATTAAGCTAGGCATATAGTGCTCAAGTTATGGATCCACTCGGATCCCAAGGTATATCAAAGCCAATTTTAATTAACAATGATTTGTAATTTAGTAGTGAGCACAAAGTAACATATATCATGCAGCAACAAAGTCTAACTCTCTTCCTATGCATCGGCATGTCATAAAAGAACAATTCATGCACACCAAGTAAAGGCTAATGCATAGTATAAACAGATTCTTGCAATTCTATCATATTGGAAACATAAAGAGGCGGAGATATAGTTCCTCTATCATAATAATTAGAAGTAGGAGCAGCAAGCACATGCATATTGTATCTATTAAAATCATCATGTAAAGTAGTAAAACGCAACCCATCAATATAATCCTTAATAAGCACAAACTTCTCCAACATAGTGTAGTTTGGATAATTCAAAAAGATAATAGGACTATCATGCATAGGTGCAATAGCAACAATTTCATGTTTAACATAAGGAACTATAGCAAGTTCATCTCCATAAGCATAATTCATATTGGCATCTTGGCCACAAGCATAGCAAGCATTATCAAAAAGGGATATTTCAAACAAATTCAAGGGATCATAGCAATTATCCTTCAGTAAGCACGAAGGGGAATTAAACAATGTATGAGTTGAAGAGTTACTCTCATTTGAAGGTGGGCACGGGTGATCAATCCGCTCTTCCTCCTTTTGTTCTTGGCTCTCCTCATCATCTTTTTCATCCAATGAGCTCATAGTTTCATCAATTCATCTTCCATAGCTTCCTGCAAAATATTAATCTCTTCTTGGACAGCGAAGACTTTCTCAATAAATGCATTAATATTGTAACTGTATTCATAATTTTCATAGCAATATCTAAGTATTGCAAGATTTTCAGGCATATAAACATCATCATCAAAAGCTTCATACTTTTCAAACAAAGATTCAATTTCATAAGGAGCCTTAAAAGCAATAAATTCTTCAATTTGTTCAACATCATAGTAATCATATATACCATTAGCATAAGAAGCTAAGGTTTCATTATCATTAAATTTGCATGAAAAGGGAAGTTGTGGAGCCTTCATCCTAGAGCAACAAGTAATATCATATCTCAAGCATAGATCCTGAGCATACCAACGCAACATGTTAATTTGATGCCAGAATAGTTTCCCTTTTTGTGTAACGCGATAATCCCTAAAGTATTCACGTTGATCCAACGTGTCTCCCATTATAAAGTTGAATGGGGTTTTCTCAGGATTACCAAAGTAGTACATAATATCTTTCACATAATGAGAATCGAGGGTTTTAGGAGTTACCCATCTCCATGAGTAGCAAGTACACCTAATTTTTTTGGTATTTCGTGTTCCATATCCATAACTAATGATAAAGACCAACTAAAACAGCAAATAAAAATTACTTAGTGATAAAGCAAACAAGCACACACGAGAATATTCACCCCACGCTATGACTCCCCAGCAACGGCGCCAGAAAAAGGTCTTGATAACCCGCAAGTATACGGGATAGTTGTAGCTTCTTTCGATAAGTAAGAGTGTCGAACCCAACGTGGAGTTAAAGGTAGAACAAATACTCTCTCAAGTCCTATCGGCCACTGATACGACTCTACGCACGCTTGACGTTCGCTTTACCTAGAACAAGTATGAAACTAGAAGTACTTTGTAGGTGTGATCGGATAGGTTTGCAAGATAATAAAGAGCACGTAAATATAAACTAGGGGCTGTTTAGATAAAGATGCAATAAAGCAAATATAGCGAGTGTGGAAAAGTGCTGGTAGGAGTTGTGGAATTGTCCCTAGGCAATTGACTACTTTACTAGACCGATAGCAAGTTTTATGTGGGAGGGGCCACTGCTAGCATGTCATCCCTGACTTGGAATTCTATGCACTTATGATTGGAACTATTAGCAACCATCCGCAACTACTCGTTCATTAAGGTAAACTCCAACCATAGCATTAAGATATATTGGTCCCCCTTCAATCCTGTATGCATCAATTTCTATGCTAGGTTGAAGCTTCTGTCACTATAGCCCTCCAATACATAGTCCTATCAACATACAACTAACCCTATGGTGTGATCCACGCGCGCGCTCATATGATGGGCACCAAAGGATAGCAACATAACCATAAGCAAATTAAATAAATCATAGCAATTCATCAACCACCAATAGGAAATCTACTCAGACATCATAAGATGGCAACACATCAATGGAAAATAGTATGAAGCATAAAGCACCATGTTCAAGTAGAGGGTACAGCGGGTTGCAGGAGAGTGGACCACTGTAGATAGAGGGGGGAAGGTGATGGAGATGTTGGTGAAGACTGCGGAGGTGTTGGTGTAGATCGCGGTGATGATGATGGCTCCTAGCGGCGTTCCCGCGCCACCAAAAGCAAGGGGGAGGCAACCCCCCTTATTCTTCTTCTTCTTCCTTGACCTTCTCCATAGATGGGAGAAGGGTTTCCCCTCTAGTCCTTGGCTCCCATGGCATGGGAGGGGCGAGAGCCCCTTCGAGATTGGATCTATCTCTCTGTTTCTGCGTTCTGGAATTCTGCCCTCGCACCGTTTCCTTTATATCTAGAGATCCGTAACTCCGATTGGATTGAAACCTTCGCCCAGATCTTTTTCCAAAAATTAGCTTTCTTGCGGCCAAAGTTGAGAATCAACTGCCTTACGAGTGGCCCATTAGGGTGGGGGCACGCCCACCTGGAGTGGGCATGGGCCCCTATCTCGTGGCCACCTCGGGCACCGTCTCGCGTTGATTTTACTTCCCAAAAATCACAAATATTCCAAAATAATTCTCCTTCCGTTTTTATCCCATTTGAACTCCGTTTGATATGGGGTTTCTGCGAAACATAAAACATGCAACAGACAAGAACTAGCACTGGGCACTGGATCAATATGTTAGTCACAAAAAATAGTATAAAAAGTTGCCAAAAGTATATGAAAGTTGAATAATATTGGCATGGAACAATAAAAAATTATAGATAAAACTGAGACGTATCAGTATGCCCCGCTTAATCAAATGTGGAGTTCTCCAGATGCATTTTTGGACATGCCGAAGAGTGTCTATGATGTGACGCAGTTTTTCCAAGTGCAAGAAGGACACGCGGCGAAAAAGCTTTTCTGGTCGTAATTCAGCATGCCAAAGCGTCCACTGTTGTTGAACGAACAGATGGCCCAGTGGGCTGACCGCCACAAGATATCCGGATCTGCCATGAAGGACATCGTGGTCCGGCTGTGGCCGACTGAACCAATTCTGAATAGCTATTTCGGTTTGGTGCAGCGACTTGTTGATGCGGCGCCGCGTATCAACGCTGTTAAGCGGTCAACGTGCATAGAAGGTGCACGGATGGCCTTTGCCCGCGTCAAGACATACTGGGCGAAGATGAAGGCCACCGATATTGCAGCGAAGGGCAAGGACCATCACACGCCAGAGCATTATTTTGAGGATGTCCTAGAGGGCACCCGCTTGATAGAGGGTCAGTGCTCGAAAGATATTATGTTCGAGTGAAATGTACCGAAATTGTAAAAACAATATTATGATATATTAGGGTTATGTTTTTTATATTTTTTCCTATAAGTTTTTGGTGCCTCCTGTGCGGCCATTTTTTGTATAATCTGGAAGTTTACCAGTCGTCAGCTTCGGCCCCCTCGCATATAACGCGGGGGTATTCAAAAAAGCACTTGATCACTCTTGACCCAACGTCTAAGTCCATTAAGGAGGTGTCAATGCGGCGAACCAGGCAATTGGACAATAGGGCTTTAACACTTTCACTTAGCCATAGGAGTTTGACGGCGGGTCTACGACATAGCCCCTGGTATGTACGCAGTTATCCGAATACGGTGCGTTTACATAGATGGCCAGAAGAACGGTCCTTCGTGTAATATGGAAGGAATCGCGAAGATTCCGGTGAGTCATCGAGTGGTTGACCAGCTCTCACCGCATCATGACAGTAAGTTTTCGGCTTTCACTACTGAGGTGCTCATCCAAACAAACCAAGACACAGCTGCAGTAGATCTCCCTTTATTACCCTAGCCGCTAGAGCGGAACGTAAGGTAGTTAGCACAGGAGCCGGGCAACCCAACTATTCACCAAAGACATGATTTAGAGCAGATGCATATAAGGCTAAACTCGTGACGCTGAAGTGTTCTATAAAGCTGTTCGGACTTGTCGGCAACTCATATGTTGCCATATCGAGCCCCTTGCAATATATGCCAAGGTGCATGCCTGAAATAACCACAGAAGCAAAATTCAGTTCTTTGAGAAAAGTGAATACTGAATACGGGTTATGTTGACTAGCAACTGAATGATACGTCAAGCGCGATCTTTACAAATTATAACGCTACTACCAAGGCTATTTGACATGCCAAGGGTCAAAAGCTGAGAAAAAGGGCACTTTACAGGTTTGAAATAAAGAGTGCAATCTATAAAAAACATTTGGACCTCCTGTCGCACGTTTGCACTGCCTTGCCTTGGTTAAAGGACTTCTCGGCAAATATAGTCACCTGTGGTAAAAGATAAAAAATGGTTAGAAAAAGAAAATACTATGAGAGTGCAGATAGTGTTATAGGTCTGTCCGCATTGTGCCTCCGCCGGTGACCAGGGTATTTTAAGTGTATAATGATGTGCGCGGGGCAGACTTTGTGGCTATATGGGGCGGATGGCGGAGGCCGAACTGCTAATCCAGCTCTGACATTGATTGGTCCTGTCTAATGGAGACCGGCGGCTTGATGGCTGACGAAATGTGCGGCTGGATAAGGCCGCTTTATACTTCGGCCGCAGTAGCCATAGTATGCTCCTCTGTACGAAGGGAGCATTTCGTATTTCCGTGTATCGTGATGGTGCCATGTGGACCAGGCATCTTAAGTTGGAGATAGCTGTCATGTGGGACCGCATTAAAGCGAGCAAAAGCGGTACGCCCGAGTAGTGCATGGCAGCTACTGCGGAGCGGGACAATATCAAAGGTCAAGCCTTCGCTTCGAAAGTTGTTCGGCGAGCCGAAAATGACTTCCAATGTAATCGAGCCTGTGCAGTGAGCTTCTATGCCGGATATTGTTCCCTTGAAGGTAGTTGTGGTGAGCCTGATTCTTGAAGGATCAATGCCCATTTTGCGAAAGTGTCTTGGTAGAGAAGGTTAAGGCCACTGCCGTTGTCCATAAGGACTTTCGTAAGATGGAACCCATTGATAATTGGATCGAGGATGAGAGCTGCCAGACCTTCATGAAGGATACTGGTTGGGTGGTCCTTATGATCAAAAGTGATCAGGCGGACCACCCATTGGCTTAATTTTGGGGCGGCTGGCTCTATGGCACCGGCGTCCCTGTCGGCGTTCTCGGAATAGGGGTCCCCAGACTTGCCTTCCTGCGGCCTGTAGCGTGGCTTAGCCAGTGGCCCAGTACGTCCCGTCTTCGTCAACAAACACTCAAGACCCTTGCGAAGGGCCAAGCCTCGTGGGGCGGACGACGCAAGGCCTCCTCAGGGGCGGACTCACCAGGCAGGCTCGCGAGGAGGCGGAGAGATCAAGGCGAGGGGTACCTCGCGAGGTGCTCATGACGCAAGCCAGGACGATCAAGACCAGGCGGGCGCCGGCCTGTGCAGTGTCCTCGTTTCCTCTTTGGTGCAAAGGGGCAAGCACAGGCACGGAGTATCGAGGCATCAGGCAAAGGTTTCCATATCGCTGCAATGAGACCAAGACCAGCAGAGCGGCAGGACGGAGGTCACCGTGGAGCCCAAGACAGCGTCATCACCAGTGCCTTTGGCAGTCGAAGACCACCTTTAGTCAGGGTAGCTTGTACTAGTTGTCCCCTTTCAAAATGGCCGTTGTTGGCTGCCTTCCCGCTCAATATTTGGGAAGAGGACCAGGGCCTCTATAAATAGGGCTAGCCACCACAGTAGAAGGCATCAGATCCTAAACTAGCTCATCTACACACCACCACAAGAACACCTCTCCTTGCGAGGCTGTTCATCATCTGTACTGTCAATCATCAGCCCAAGAGGCAATCCACCCCACCACACATTGGATTAGGGTATTACACCACAACGGCGGCCCGAAATAGTATAAACCTCGTGTCTCTTGTGTTGTTCATCGTGCTAGCTTAGATTCGCGACAAGGTTGTGGGCGTGTTTCAATAGGGAGAAGGTCTTCGTGCGTACCTCAAAGTTCGAACCTTAAGGGTTTTGCCGGAACCCGACATCCGACATTTGGCGCGCCGGGTAGGGGTGCGCCAAAATCTTTTCTCAGCTGATCTGCGTCCCATCGCTTCATCACATCCATGGCAGACTCTCGCCGAGCTCGCGCCGAGCGCTGGGCTGCTCTCACCGCCCGCGTCGCCCAGACGGTCCCCATCGATGAGACTCCTCCTCGTTCTCCGTCACCTTCCACCAACGCTGCCACCGGCCCGGTGGGGAACGAGCAGCAAGCATCTTCGATGCACCCCTCGGTGCAGTGGGAAGGCCGCACCGCCACTCCGTCGCTGACCCCAGCTGGTTCATCATCTCACGCTCGTCGCGCCCCCACGGACACGCAGGACGTGTTGCTCTTGGCACGTGAGCTCCTGCACTATCGCCCCGTCGATGACCTCTACAAAGAATGGCTCGCTCGCATCACCGAGCTCTTCAGCACCGCAGGGGGCTCTCCCCCACCGTCCCTCTCGTTGCCTCGCCCTCCTTCATACATGGGCGATGCGGATCAGGGAGCGCCTCCGCCGCCTCCTCCCCAAGAAGGCGCCCTGGCTCCAAGGCAGGCGGCCCCTGGACGTGACCCACCGTGTCTGGTACCCGCGCGGCAATAAATAAGCTTCCAAGAAATCCCTCGGCCTCAAGAAGGTGCTCCCGTGCTCCCTGCACCAGCACGACAAGACCGCGTCCCTGCACCAGCACGCCAAGACCCCGTGCTGCCCCTGGCGGCGGCGCGCAGGAACCATCAAGAGCAAGCCCTGCGTCTGCAAAGGGCTCTGGTGGCCACCGTAGGCTGCCATGCTTCACCACCGAGCTGCATAGCGTCGCCTGGCCGGGCAAGTTCAAGCCGGATCTGCCTCCTCGCTACAACGGTACTGCCGACCCCGCGGAGTTCCTGCAACTCTACGAGTTAGAAATTGAGGCGGCCAACAGAGACGAAAAGGTCATGGCGAACTAGTTTCCCATGGTGCTCAAGGATGGCGCCCGCACCTGGCTCCTGAACCTTCCTCCCGGCTCGACCTCCTCTTGGGACGAGATGCGCAGCTGCTTCATTGCCAACTTCCAAGGCACTCGCGACCGCCCCCCGTCCGCAGGTGACCTGCGCCGCATCAAGTACATCCAGTGTTTCAACAGTGCTCGCCTCAAGATCCCCAAGGTGACGGACGAGGCCATCATCTCAGCATTCTCTGATGGCGTCTGCGATGTCAATATGAAGGAGGAGGTCGCCATCAATGAGGATCTGTGCACATCCCTGGAGCTGTTCAACCTGGCGACCAAGTGCGAAAGAGCTGAGGAGGGGCGCCTCTCCCTTCTCGAGCTTCCAGCTGCTGGCCCAGAAGAGAAGAAAGCCAAGGCCAAGGACGTGAAGCGCAAAGGAGCAGCCGTACTCGCAGTAGAACCAGACACGAAGCATGGCAGGGACCAGCCGGAGTCGTCCAAGGGTAGCCGATTATGTGCCTACCACAACCTCTACACCCACAACACCAACGAACGCCAGGAGCTCGGGGCCGTTCGAGAAGGACGCTTTGGTCGATGCCCCGAGAACAATGACCGAGGCTACGGCCCAGGAGGAGGACGAGGCGGAGGACGATGGGACGACCGAGGCCCTCGCCAGGAGTGGCGTGACCTACCTCGCGAGGATCGCTGGCAGGACCAGCCTCGCGAGGGGGCCTGGGGGGATCAGCCTCGTGAGGACCGCCCGCAGGGCAATGCAGGCCTTCCTCCTCTGCCGCCACCGCCAAGAAGGAATGACGACCACCACCAGGACGAGGGGGCTGGGGGATTCCAGGAGCCACGTGCTATCGCTTGCATCTTGGGCGGTGCCCAGGCCCTAGATTCTCAGCACATCTTCAAGCAGTTCACTCGCGAGGTGAATGCAGTCCTCCCCAAGCTCGAGGCCACATGCCCTCTCAGGTGGTCGAAGTGTGCCATCACTTTAAGCTCAACAGATCAACTCAAGTGTGCGGCTACGGCTGGCGTCCTCCCAATGATTTGTTCCCCAGTCATCAGTAACGTGCAAGTTACCAAGAACCTCATCGATGGCGGCGCAGGGCTCAACGTTCTGTCCATCGAGATGTTCAACAACCTTCAAGTGCCATATGATCAACTTCAGCCTACCAAGCCTTTCTCACGAGTTACTGACGGCTCCACCACCCCAATAGGGCAGGTCCGCCTTCCTGTCACCTTCGGAAAGCGCAACCACACCGAGCTCATCGACTTCGACGTCGCCCACATCCGCCTGCCATAGAATGCCATCCTCGGGTATCCGGCCCGGGCCAAGTTCATGGCGGTGACCCACCATGGTTACAATGTCCTCAAGATGCCAGGAAGCGGTGGAATCATCACAGTCCCCTGCGAGGAGAAAGATGCGGTGTGCTCCCTTGAGCGTGCCTTCCAAGCTGCATCAATCGAGGACCCGGACAACAAGGGCGAGAACCCTCCTGAGGTTGTCCCCAAGAAGAAGAAGAAGAAGAAGACGTCGCCTAGCTCAAGGCCTTAGGAGGTTGGCATTTCAGGAGGTGCCGCGTCAGGATCCGCGCCCGTGCAAGGGGCGCCTCCTTCCTCAGGCAGGGCTCGGGGGATCTCTTCTAGAGGGCCTCAGACTTTGCCAAAATCACGAGGGAGGCGCTCGGGCACCACATGGAGGTGTACTTTGCGGCATATTTTCCTCAGGAAGTCTCAGGGCGTGGAAAGCCCAACCCTCAGGAGTTCATCACCAAGACCTCACAGGAGCTTCAGGAAGCAAGAGCCATGCACGGTGATTGTCGTTTGCCTGGCGTACCTCCCATCTAGGCGAGGATGGCGGGCTGCACGTCTGCATCAATTTCCCAGGGCTCAACCGAGCCGCGTCTCAGGAGCACCTCCGGCCTTCGCACGTGGGACTTTGCGAGGGTCCACCGCACAGCTATGTTCGCATGCTTTTCGGCCTGTCGAACGCGGCTGCTACCCACCAGCGGCACCTGCGGAGCATTCTGGCGGCTTAGGAGGCCAGGCATCACGCGGTCATGGCGGAGATGGAGATGGTCCTCGAGGAATCGCCTGGGCCCCCAGAGCCTCCCGAGGCTCAGGGCTCCGGTGGCTCGTGAGGGTCGGCCTCTTCACCGCACATCTTCAGCTACTCCAACACTCCGTCTACAATGGTACCAGGTGACATCTTTCAAGTTCATTTTAGCTGGGAGCGCCATTAGGGCTGCATCATTCCCAGGCCGCATGGGTCTGTCCCTGCGGCATGTATCCCTTTTGCTTATGCCTTTAGTCTACCTTGCTGGGGGTGCCCCTCGGGCTGCATCATCCCCAAGCCGCTCGGGCCTGACCCATTGGCATGTATCCCTCTTGCATTTCTCTAAGTTGATTTTCCCTTCATGCTTAACCTGCCTGTGATTATCGCCTGCTCGATTGACACCTACCTCTGGAGCTGCTTACTCTGGCACGGCGCTTGTGCATGGGTCCGTCCCTGCAATGTCAACAATTCTGAGTGATCGACCTTTGGCCCGCGGCAGCACCGCAAGCGTCACTGATACGTCCATTTTGCATCATGCTTTTATATCAATATTTATTGCATCATGGGCTGTTATTACACATTATATCTCAATACTTATGGCTATTCTCTCTTATTTTACAAGGTTTACCATGAATAGGGAGAATGCCGGCAGCTGGAATTCTGGCTGGAAAAGGAGCAAACTTTGGAAACCTATTCTGAACTGCTCCAAAAATCCTGAAACTCCACGAAACATGTTTTTGGAATTTATAAGAATTATTGGGCGAAAGAAATACACCAGGGGCCCCACACCCTGTCCAGGAGGGTGGGGGGCGCGCCCCCCCTACTGGGCCCGCCCCCTGTCTCCTGGGCCCCCTGGTGGGCCCCTAGTGTCCATCTTCTGCTATATGAGAGCTTTTACCCTTGAAAAAAATCATGGGCAAGCTTACGGGACGAAACTCCGCCGCCACGAGGCGGAACCTTGGCGGAACCAATCTAGGGCTGTGGCGGAGCTGTTCTGCCGGGGACACTTCCCTCCGGGAGGGGGAAATCATCACCAACGTTCAAAGTGCTAGTATCGACTAGAGGGGGGTGAATAGGCAATTTTCATGAAACTCTTCAAAACTTGGAAGTTTCAAAGACAAACAACAGAAATGACCTAATTGCTATGCAGCAGAAGATAAACTACCCTAAGCAAGCCATAGTCAAGTATGCAATGATGTGAAAGTACAGGACTAACAGCAGCTAAGTAGTAAGGATCAGAATGGAAGATAGTATGAAGCCAATCAACGATAGTAGTCAAGCAATGAAGTCAAATAGGTACGACAGATAGGCAATGAATTCACGAAGACAAACTTAAGTAAAGGATGGAAGGGGATAGAACCAGTTTCTTGTTGAAGACATAGGATTTGTTAGACCAGTTCTAGTTGTTGTGACAACTGTACGTCTGGTTAGGGAGGCTGAGATTTAACTCAGAAGACCGTGTCTTCACCTTATTCCCCTTGAGCTAAGGACACCCAGTCCTCGCCCAATCACTCTGGTAAGTCTTCAAGGGAGACTTCCAAACCTTCACAGACTTCGTTCATCGGCAATCCACCATGACTCTTGGATGCTCAGAACGCGACGCCTAACCGGCTGGAGGATTCATAGTCCTCAAGTGTAATAAGTCTTCAGGTCACACAGACAGAAAGACTTCAGTGATGCCTAACACTCTTTGGCTCTGGGTGTTTGGGCTTTGTCCTCGCAAGTATTTCTCTCTCTCTCAAATGCTTCGAGATGGGTTGCTCTCAAATGACAAAAGCCGTGCACAAACTCTGAGCAGCCACCAATTTATGGTGTATGGGGTGGGCTATTTATAGCCACTAGGCAACCCGACCTGATTTGTCCAAAATGACCCTGGGTCGCTGAGGAACTGACACGTGTTCCAACGGTCAGATTTCAAACACACGCGGCAACTTTACTTGGGCTACAAGCAAATCTGACTCATCCAGCTCTGGATAAGGTTTGCTCTCATTGTCTTCG
Source organism: Triticum timopheevii (assembly GCA_963921465.1). Classification (NCBI taxonomy): domain Eukaryota; kingdom Viridiplantae; phylum Streptophyta; class Magnoliopsida; order Poales; family Poaceae; genus Triticum; species Triticum timopheevii. Next base: position 378,640,953 of record OY997272.1, on the reverse strand, counting down.
CTCGAAGACATAGGATTTGAGTTGAGCATCACTTCAGTCACTCTGACTTAGTTCACTTGGACCCCACTTAACAGTATGATGGTTCCTATGACTCAACAAAGAAGAAAAGGAAGCAATGAAACCACACAGTCTTCGCGCTCCATAGTCTTCATGCAATGTCTTCTCACGTCATAGTCTTCAATATGAATATCTTCTCATACCACCATTGTCTTCAATGTCTTCAAACATTTTTAGGGGTCATCTCTGGTAGGTAAACCGAATCGATGAGGGACACTACCTGCGTTATCCTGCAATTCTCATAAACGCATTAGTCCCTCAACCAACTTTGTCGTCAATACTCCAAAACCAACTAGGGGTGGCACTAGATGCACTTTCAATCTCCCCCTTTTTGGTGATTGATGACAAACTGGTTGAAGTTTTCAATGGGGATAAATATGTGAAATTGTAAGGATAGAGAATTGTCTTCATAAGTTTCAAGGGCTCCCCCTGAAGATGTGCATATAAGTAATTTGCTTTTGGAATGCAAATGCACATGGCAGGTTGTACTTGTGGAGATCCACTTCAACTTATGAAGATAATTCATCATGCATGAACTGATATAGCAAGTAGAATGACATGCATAATGCGGAATGGACGTCTGCAGAATGATCTAAGTGCGGAAGTTATCATCGCATATGCAGAATTTATCATCGCATCACAGTGAAGCAAATAAGTAGCAGACGACCATCAAGTTTAGGTGTTACAACTCAGAAAACCAAATGTTTCAAAAGGCAAGAGTGGTAAGCACGAAGCAAAATATAATGCAACCGCCCATATGAACCCGCTTGAAGACTATCAACTCATACACTTCTCCCCATTTTGTCAGTAAGGACCAAAAAGGTTTGAAGACATAAAGCATCTACTCGTCATCATGAGTAGGTGAAGCAGCAGGGTTGTCGTTGTTGGTTGGCGGTGCAGATGAACTAGGTGCAGTGTCGATGTGCGCAGTAGTAGGAGGTGGCGAAGTAGCATCATCTTCATCATTGATCACTCTGGCATTTACCGTTGCCGCGGAGGAAGAATAGTCAGAGTCTTCAAGAGATGGAGTGCGACATAGGACAGCAGTCCATGGAGGAGTGGAGTCAAACTGGAATCTTTCATTGAAGCCATCGTCTTGAAGATCAGCTTCAGCATTGAGCAGGGTCAAACTCTTCCATGATCGCCGACAAGTTTCATGAGCAACAAAGGCATTCTTGGTGGCAAGGTTGCGAATGCGATTGACATCCACCAGGAGGCTTTGCATCTGTCTCTTGAGCCAGAAATGATGCTTATCCTGTTTCTGATGAAGGGCCACAAGAAGTTCTCGGTCATTGAGAACGCGAGAACGCTTCCGAGGCTTTTGTGCAATGGTGCTTTCAGTGGCTTCAGTGGGTGCTCGATGAGGCAGAATAGTGTTTCCAGCCAATGGATAGATTCGTGTCGCTTCTTGAACACCTTCAATAGGTTGAGTGAAGCTTTGGTGCTCGACATTCTGAAGACAAAGAGGCCTCTTGGCAGGGTCAGAGTATATAGCTTCAACTGACATATCAACCTCTGGCAGAAAGATCATATGATTGCGAGTAGAGGGCTGATAATTGACAGATGAGTGTCTCTTGATGAGGCGCATGACCCATGGAGCATAAAACTTCAGACCAAATAGGTCAGAGCCAGAAGCAGCAAGTTGCCTGATGAAGAATTCTTGAGTGTTGAAGCTGATGCCATTGAGAATATAGAAGACCAAAGTCTTCATAGCTCCGTCAAGCTTGGCCGCTGATTAATGTCCTTTGACAGGCCATAGAGTTCGCCTGATGATATGATATATGGTGCAAGGCAGATACTCAAGGTCTTAAACAAAGAAATCTGTTGGATATTCAGCGTCAGATGGCATGGGCTTCATCATGCTCAACATCTGGCTCATACTGGGTTCTGGCTTATGGAAGATACTCTCTACTTCATTGCGGTGTAGCTGATAGTCAGGTTCATATAGTTCTCCAGGAGTGGCTAGCCCTGTAAGCTCGATGATATCCATAGCTTTGGCTTCATGATGAACATTTCCAGTCATCCACTCGAGAACCCATGTCTTGATATCTCTATAGTAGCCGCGAATGTGGAGAGTAGCATAGAATTGAAGCAATAGCTCTTCATTCCAATGTTCTTTGTCTGTCACGAAGTGGAGCAAACCAGCATCATGAAAGCAATCAAGTGCTTCTTCTAAGCACGGCAGTCTAGCAATGGCTTCAGTATCAAGGCGCATATGAGGGAAAATGCACCCTTGATCATATAGAACGCAGGAGTAATAGCTTCTCTGCTGATAGCTCCAGAACTGATCTGATGATATCCTTGGCTTGGAGTAGGGGTTCTTGGCGCTGTCAAAGAAGGTATTGTGGCTTTTGAAGCCATTTGCATTGAAGGACCCTGGTGAGTTTGCAGTACCTGGAAACCTTGGCAACCTAGGCTTTGGCTTCTGGACCTGAGGTCTATGCTCAACATGATAGTCAAATTGAGGTCCTGAGGCAGTAGGCGGAGGCACCAGAATGGGCCATCGGACAGTGGTAAGCTGACCATGACTGTATGCTTGCTCAATTGTGTGAGGCCTTGGTGGCGGAACAGGAGCAGGGGCAACAGCTGAGGCGTCAGGCTGCACAATAGGTGCTTCGGGAGCGGTTGCCTCATTAGCTTCAGGTGCAGCAGCCTCAGTGGTTTTAGGTTCAGTGGCCACATTTGCTTCAGGCACACTAGTTGGTGCAGGCTCCACATTAGCATCAGCCATGACTACGTCATTGGCTTCATTGGCGTTGGCGGTGGCAGCCTCAACATTTTCAACCTCCTCTTGACGAACATGAGGGTCGGGCACATGCACGTTCACATCAGGAACTGCTTCTTCTTCAATTACTGGGGAGTAGGTATACGTACTTCTTCTTGATTTTCCTCGGCTGATGCAGCCGGAATGTCTTCAGCATCATGTGCTTCAGACTCGGAGACATTCACAGTTGGAGCAGATTCAGAAAATACTTGACGTGCAACAGGTGAACGTTGCACTTCTCCTTCTGGAACGCTCAACAGAGGGACTTGAGGCCTTTGTCCTTTGTGAAGCCTGCAAAATGCTGGCAACGCCTTAGGAGATGGAGTTGGCTGGGCCTCAAAGTCTTCATCCTCTTCTTGCACGGGGGGTGTAGCTTGTTGTTGTTATTGGGGAGTACAGGGGAAGTCTTTTAGTTGTGGGTGATCAGCCCACGATGCATCCTGAGCAATTGGTGTCAGAGGACGACCAATGCTGGTGAGTTCGCTATTCGTATGAACAGGCGATGATACCACGTCATGTTCGATCTGAGGAAGAACTTCATCATCAGCTACATTGTCATCATGACCAATGTCTTTAGCAGCGGTGGGTTCAATTGCTGGAATATCTTCAGCTTCATGAGCCTATGTTGGAGCAGGCTCATGGACTATCATCCTTCGTTCTTGATGTTCTGACGCTGGGCGAACCACTAAAATGGGTTCAACAACTAAGGGCTCTGTGGAAGCAGCCCTAGTCTTCTTGGTCTTGCGCTTCTTCTTGGAGGGAGCGGCATTAGAGGCTTCAGTGTTCTTTCTCTTTCTAGCTTCAGCCTCGGCAGCCCTCGTCTTCTTCTGTTCTGAAGCGGTTGTGGTGACCTTTGGCTTCGAGCCAGTCATGCTGCTTGGGAAGATAATGCAAGGGGCTTCTTGGCTTGAAGGTTCAGTCTGTTTAGCAGGAAGCTTCTTCTTCTTCTTTGCAGCCATCCTGGGGTCAATGCCAGGACGGCCAAGTGACTTGCGCTTCTCAGCCTCATTTTAGGCAAGCACACACTTATCAGCCAAACTCTTCATGCGCTCTCGAGAGCCCTGATCTTCTTCACGCTTCTTCAGAAAAGCTTCTTTAAGCTCATGTAGCATGACTTTGAAGTTTCTGACGTCTTGAACACTTAGCTTGGCCACATGCTTCTTGAATTGAGCCTTCTCATAATCAATCTTGTTCTTGAGCTCAACGATGCGCTGAGCGAGAGCTAGCTCAGAAGCAATGGCGCCATTGAAGGCGACACTGAGGCCAATGGGAAGTTGTAAATCTTCAAAGCTGTGATTGGGGGTGTCGAACCACTCATCAATGAACTTATGGATGATTGCCACATCAAAGAGAGGCAAGTTGTTGAAGATTTCTACTTCTTCCTTGCTCTTTATCATCTGCTCAAGGGCATCATCAGCAAGATCTTCATCACTTGACAGATCAATGGGTTCTTCGCGCAGAATGGCGGCAGGATTCAAGGCTCTTTGATCAGATGGTATGACAAGTTGCTTTTTCTTCCCCGTTCTCTTGGAGACACGGGATTGATCTTCAGACTGCACACTGGCTTCAGGAGGTGCAGTGGCCAGTGGCTTTGCACGAGAAGTCTTCGAAGGTGCAGCTGATTTTGAAGCCTTTGGCTTCTTTTGCTTCTGTGGCTGCGGAGGAGGAGCAGGGGCTTCATCGGAGTCAGCATCATTTTTAGAATGATCTACTCTGGCACCTTGGACCACGATGTAGGTGATGAGGCCGTCAAGGTTGGAGAAGGGGCCGATCACATTGGGATCAGCATCACGGGAGCCGTCAACACCGGGAGCAGAGGGACCTGGGTTGAAGTCCAAGCCCAAGGACTTCTTGTTCTTCTTGGCCGAAGCCACAGCAAACTGGTAGTTGCGCTTGAAGAGAGAGTCGTCACGACACCAGAGTAGTGAGGTGGGATCGGCGTTCTCAGGCTGTGGTCCACGGACCATGCAAGGATAGAAACCTTAAGCAACGGCTTCAGCTCTGTTCTTGGGTTGAAGGCCTCGATAGAGGATATCACCCCAAGGTCTCTTGATGGCATTCTTCTCTGCATATTCCTTCGTCACAAACTTGTACTTGAACCATTCCTCAGCCCAATAGCGTCGAATCCATTGGATTCGCATCTTTCTCTGATGATAATTCTCTTCGGGATCTGTCTTGTAGAGTTCTGCTAAGTCATCAGGCAGATCTTTGGATGTTCCTTCTCTGGGCTGTCTGCCACCCTTCCTTACTGATTTTTCTGCAGCCATGAACTTCAAACTGAATGGCTTCAATACGTTCAAAGGCTTCAGAGACTTACGCTTGCTGGTCAAGCAGGAACTGGCTTCAAGAGAATTGATATGATGATGTAAGTATTCTGCAAACGAATGCAGACTATGAGAACCAAGGGATTCTCCCACGGACATGTACCTGTGACAGCATTAGAGATGTGAGGGAAGGGGAAGAGGTCATATGCATTCTCAGAAGATTTTGAAGATAAATCAGTTTGAAGACATTGACCTCATGATGCGAAGACATTCACTTATATAGGTGAGTTGGTTCCACATTTGTACCAATCCGTGAATATGTACAAGTGAGGAATCAAACTAGACAAGAAATCTAAGTGAATTGACTAGGCGGTATGAGATGCAGACAGAATAGATCTAACATTGAATAGGCAGAAACCACTTTCTGTAAACAGGATGAATCTTGAAGATCAAAAAGGTGGTAAAAATAGAGTTATAATTACCGCACGAAGAACTGCTAGATGGGATGAATAGGAGACGAAGCAGTTCAGCCCATCGTGCCCTAACTTGGCTACGGAGGACACCTACGGCGACGGCAGAGAGGACGATGTCCGCGGCCGGCGTGAGGACGGCGTCGGAGAAGTCGCGATAGCTAAGCGCTTCGTCGCCGGTGTCGTCGCGAGCTAGCGGTGGCGCTAGGGTTTTGACGGAGGTGGAGAGGTGGAAGAAGGATTTCTTTACTGCAGGTGACAAGTATTTATAAGAAGGTGAGAGACACAGCGCAATTACGCTGGTGCCCCTGGCGGTTCACATCTGAGGGGCACGTGGCAAGCATGCAACATACTCAGAGTTATCCCACGTTCCCACGCCCACCAGGCATGTCGGAGAGTTGTTCCGGCTTCTCCGAATTTTAACAATAAAGATAAGTCATTTAAAAAAGATTTAATGTTTGTCTCTTTACCTTCTGCTGACTAGGATGCAGAGAAGACATTTGACAGTCTCAATAGAATGCATATGATTTGGACATATAGAGTTTGAGATAGGAAGAATAGAGAGGTTAGGGTCCGATCACATTCACTTAGTTCAAAAGGTCCAATCTTGAAGACATAGCTATAGGTGAATGCTGTAGAGGACAGAACACTAGTATATATATATCAGAAAGCAATCAACTCATCATAGTGTAGAAAGTCATGAAGATAAATTGAAACTGAAGACAAACCAAATGGGATGTCATTGCAATATAACGCCATGAGTGAAACACTTCAAACAGAGAAAGTTGGTGGTGGCATTACCCACCGTATAGGAAGTATTAGACCCAGACACGGCGCACAATTATCATGGCGCTCCGAAGTCAAACTCCATGTTACTATATTCACACTCAGAGTGTAAATCTTCATTGATTGAAGATATACATTACTTTGTGTGTTGCACATCTAAGTCATCAACATGCATAAGTGTTAGGATGTGTGCCTAATCACAGGACATTAGAGGATTCCAAAATATTTAGCTCACACCATAACTTGCAAAACCTTTTCTCATCCAAGGGCTTCGTGAAGATATCTACCAGTTGCTCTTCAGTGTTGACGTGAATGATATCGATATCTTTCTTCATAACATGATCTCTGAGAAAGTGATGACGAATTTCAATGTGCTTTGTCTTCGAGTGTTGGACTGGATTGTTGGCTATTTTGATGGCACTTTCGTTGTCGCAGAAGAGAGGTACTTGTTTCAGGTTGATGCCATAATCCTTGAGAGTTTGCTTCATCCATAGAAGCTGAGCACAATAGGATCCAGCAGGAATGTATTCAGATTCAGCAGTTGAGAGTGATACACAGTTCTGCTTCTTTGAAGACCAACAGACAAGTGATCGACCAAGAAAATGACATGTGCCTGATGTAGACTTGCGATCCACCTTGTCACCAGCATAATTAGCATCCGACAATCCAACAAAATCAAATTTTGAGCCCTTGGGATACCATAAACCGAGTGTTGGGGTGTAAGCCAAATATTGAAGAATTCGCTTCACAGCTAAGTGATGCGATTCCTTTGGTGCCCCTTGGAATCGAGCACACATGCAAACACTAAGCATAATATCTGGCCTAGATGCACATAAATAAAGCAAAGAGCCAATCATGGAGCGGTATACCTTTTGATCGAACTCTTTACCATTGTCGTCGGGACCCAGATGGTGTTTGGCTGGCATTGGCGTCGTGTAGCCTTTGCAGTCTTCCATTCCAAACTTCTTCAGACAATCTTTGAGGTATTTTTCTGATATGAAGATGCCATTTCTTTGCTGATGAATTTGAAGACCAAGGAAGAACTTCAGCTCACCCATCATGGACATTTGATATTGCTCTTGCATCATGTACCCAAACTCATCACTATACTTCTGGTTGGTGCAGCCGAAGATTATGTCATCCACATATATTTGGCACACAAACAGTTCACCATCATATGTCTTCGTGAAGAGCGTGGGATCAAGGGATCCAGGTTTGAAGCCTTTGCTCTTCAGGAAATCTTTGATTGTATCATACCAGGCACGAGGAGCTTGTTTGAGGCCATACAGTGCTTTGTTTAGCTTGTACAACATATCAGGATGTTTTGGATCTTCAAAGCCAGGTGGTTGTGCGACATATACTTCTTCTTCAATCTTGACATTGAGAAATGCACTCTTCACATCCATTTGATATAGCAAGATGTTGTGATGATTAGCGTAGGCTAGCAGTATGCGAATAGCTTCAAGCCTAGCAACAGGAGCAAATGTTTCATCGAAGTCAATTCCTTCAACTTGAGTATATCCTTGAGCCACAAGACGTGCTTTGTTTCTGACGACTTGACCATGCTTATCTTGCTTGTTTCGATATATCCACTTTGTTCCAATAATGTTATGCTTGCGAGGGTCAGGTCGCATGACAAGTTCCCAGACATTATTCAGTTTGAACTGTTGAAGTTCTTCTTGCATGGCTTGAATCCATTCAGGTTCCATAAAAGCTTCAGCAACTTTCTTGGGTTCTGATATTGACACAAATGAAAAGTGCTGTGTTGCTCTTGATCGAGTGAGCGGACCAGGTGCATTGATGTTGTCAATTATCTTCTCTATTTGAACTTCATTTGCAACACGAGGATGAACAGGACGAAGATTTTGCTCTGACAGATCATTGTCATCATTGGGAGGACTGTCTTCGGTCTGAGCATTGTCTTCAGGTTGATTTGGTGCAGAGATGATAAGTTCCTCTTCAGGCTGTGCTTTAGAGGGCATGATTTCACCAGTTCCCATCAGCTTGATAGACTCGTTTGAAGGAGCTTCACCAAGTGTACTTGGCAGAATCTCTCTCTATGAACCATTGGTTTCATCAAATTTCACATCCACAGTTTCAACGATTTTGTAGAGATAAAGGTTGAAGACACTGTAGGAGTGTGAATCCTTTCCATAGCCAAGCATGAAGCCTTCGTGAGCCTTAGGTGCAAATTTTGACTTGTGATGGGGATCCTTGATCCAGCATCTAGCTCCGAATACTCTGAAGTAACTGACGTTTGGCTTCTTGCCAGTAAGGAGCTCATAAGATGTTTTGTTCAGAAGCTTATGGATGTACACACGGTTGATGATGTGACATGCTGTATCAATAGCTTCAGGCCAGAACTTTCTTGGTGTCTTGTACTCATTTAGCATTGTTCGAACCATCTCAATGAGGGTTATGTTTTTGCGCTCAAGGATGCCATTTTGCTGAGGTGTGTATGGAGCAGAGAACTCATGAGTGATTCCCATTGTATCCAGATACAGATCAAGTCCAGTGTTCTTAAATTCAGTGCCATTGTCACTTCTGATGTGCTTGATCTTCACGCCATAGTTGTTCATTGCTCGATTTGCGAAGTGCCTGAAGACATCTTGCACTTCAGTCTTGTAAAGAATTATATGAACCCATGTGTATCTTGAGTAGTCATCAACAATGACGAAGCCATAGAGACAGGTAGTTGTTGTGAGGGTGGAGTAGTGAGTAGGTCCAAATAAGTCCATGTGTAACAGCTCGAAGGGTTGAGATGTTGTCATGATTGTCTTCGAGGGGTGCTTTGCCCTTGTCATCTTTCCAGCTTCACAGGCTCCACACAGATGATCCTTTTTGAACTTGACATCCTCGATGCCAATGACATGCTTCTTCTTGACGAGTGAGTGTAAGTTCCTCATGCCAGCATGTCCTAGCCTTCGATGCCAGAGCCAGCATTCTGAAGCTTTTTTGAGAAGACATACGGCAAGCTGTGGACCTGCTGAGAAATCTACCATGTATAGATCATCTTTTCGATACCCTTCAAAGACTAGAGATTTGTCAGATTCCATTAGCACAAGGCAACGATATTTTCCAAATATCACAATCATGTTCAAGTCACAAAGCATTGAGACAGACTTAAATTGAAACCAAGGGATTCAACAAGCATCACGTTATCCATGTGTTGATCCTTTGAGATTGCAACTCTACCTAGACCCAATACCTTGCTTTTACCAGTGTCAGCAAATGTAATGTGACTCTTGTCGGATGGATGTAAGGTTGAGTTCATGAGAAGACTTCGATCACCAGTCATATGATTGGTGCATCCACTGTCCATAATCCATTCTGAAGCTTTTGGTGATGTACCCTACAGTGCAGTTAGGAGGATAGGCTTCACAAGAGTGTTGTGAAGCATAAGCATTTGACACATATAGGGACAGTCACAGCTTATATCAATGTTAGGACATAGTATGACTGATAAGAGATTCAGATGTGAAGTATATAGAATGACATTTTATCGTGCGTCCTAAATGAGTTTTAGGTCCCCAGCAATAGTATCGGACGCCATTGATTGCTGGCTGCAGACCGTTTTCTGCAAAAGAGAGTTAGTTCTTCTTTGCCACCCACATCTTCAGTGGTGGCTTAGAAGCAATGAGTCTAAGTGCAGCATCTGAGAATTTCGGCTTTGAAGCCCTAGCAAATAGCCTTGCAGGAGATGAATGATACTCATATGAATAAGCTGAAATGTTCTTAGTCCTATGAACATAGCGGTTCGAAGATACACGCTCATATTCATAAGTCTGAGCATGATTTCCCTGCAAAACATTGGCGTTAGGGTGACTCATGTGAGTCCTGTATTTTGTATGAAGCCTTTGGGCCACGTGAAGCTGTAGGTCTGGGGTTTATCTTCTTCCTTGGTGGTGTCATGCTGACGTTCATAGGAAGATTCTCAATGTACTGCTTAGGTACCCAGATCTTCTTCATAGGTGGTCCATTCCTGTAGTTAGTACCAATGTACCTGGCAAACACTTCACCATTCTGATTTTTGAACAGCTTATAGTTTGCATCAAAGGATTCATCAATGATAATAGGATTACCACAGGTAAAGCCAGATAAGGTGGATGGATCTACTGAAGGTTCCTTTGCAGCAACCCATGTGGTTTTGGGGTACTGATCAGGCTTCCAGTATGAGCCATCAACATTCATTTTCCTTTCGAACCCAACACCCTCTTTCCTAGGGCTTCAGTTCAGAATCTACTTTTTGAGGACATCGCAGAGAGTCTGATGTCCCTTCAAAGTTTTGTACATCCTTGTTTCAAGCAATGTCTTCAACATAGCATTTTCATCAGCAACAACAGTGGTATCCTCCATAGAGGGGTTAGTAACCACATCAGTAGGTGAAGACAATGAAATAGTAGCAGCAGTGGAACATTCAGCAACATATGTAGCGTTATCACGCTCAATGCATTTTAGACATGGTGGTTCAAATCCATCCTGAGCGGAACTGATCTGTTTAGCGCGAAGTGACTCATTCACCTTTTGAAGATCTTCATGAGCCGCTCTCAATTTCTCAAGCTCTTGTTTCCTTTGAAGATAATCATAGGAGAGCCTTTCATAAGTAGTTGAGAGCAATTCATGACGACCTTCAAGTTCTTGGTACTTAGCATGAAGATTTTTTATGTCATCAACTAAGGACTGTGAACGTGTCATTTCAGCGTCCAACAGGTCATCGCTTTTGTCTAACAGTTTTTGAGTATGTTCCATAGCCTTTTGTTGTTCAGTTGCAATTTTAGCAAGTGTTTTGTAGCTAGGTTTGGATTCACAATCAGAGTCATCTTCACTTGAAGTTTGAAAGTAAGCATCGCGTGATTTTACCTTGGCACCACGTGCCATGAAGTAGTAGGTGGGAGTAGGATCGTCTTCGTCATTAGCTTCAGCATTGGTGTGGAAGTCATTGTCTTCAGTGTTGAAGATAGACTTGGCGACAAAGGCTGTGGCTAGAGCCAGACTTGCAACGCCAGGGTCGGATTCCTCTCCAGACTCCACCTCCGCCTCCTCAGAAGCAGACTCCTCCTTTGAATCCATTTCCTTGCCAACAAAGGCACGAGCCTTGCCAGATGAGCTCTTCTTGTATGATGAAGACTTGGAAGAAGACTTAGAAGACTCTGAGGATTTCTTCTTCTTGTTGTCATCAGAATCATATTCCTTGCTTTTCTTGTTCTTCTTCTCATTGTCCCACTGTGGACACTCAGATATGTAGTGTCCAGGTTTCTTGCACTTGTGGCAGGTTCTCTTTTTGTGGTCATGGGTGGAAGCTTCATCATTCCTTGAGCTAGATCGTGAAGACTTTCTGAAGCCTTTCTTCTTAGTGAACTTCTGGAACTTCTTCACAAGCATAGCGAGTTCCTTTCCAATGTCTTCAGGATCTTCAGAACTGCAGTCAGATTCTTCTTCAGATGAGGAAACGGCTTTTGCCTTCAAAGCGCGAGTTCGGCCATAGTTTGGACCATAGATATCTCTTTTCTCAGATAGCTGGAACTCATGTGTGTTGAGCCTCTCAAGAATATCAGACGGATCGAGTGACTTGAATTCAGGACGTTCTTGTATCACGAGGGCAAGGGTGACAAAGGAGCTGTCAAGTGATCTTAGCAATGTCTTGACGATTTCATGCTTGGTAATCTCAGTTGCGCCAAGAGCTTGAAGTTCATTTGTGATATCAGTGAGGCGATCAAACGTGAGCTGGACATTTTCATTGTCGTTTCTCTTGAAGCGGTTGAATAGGTTGCGAAGAACACTGATTCTTTGATCTCTCTGGGTTGAGACGCCTTCGTTGACCTTGGATAGCCAGTCCCAAACTAGCTTCGACGTTTCCAGAGCACTCACACGGCCATACTGTCCTTTGTTTAGATGACCACAAATGATGTTCTTTGCAGTAGAGTCCAGTTGAATGAACTTCTTGACATCAGTGGGGGTGACACCTTCACCAGTTTTGGGAACGCCATTCTTGACGACATACCAGAGGTCGACATCAATGGCTTCAAGATGCATACGCATCTTATTCTTCCAGTAGGGATATTCAGTTCCATCGAACACGGGGCAAGCAGCGGAGACCTTGATTATCCCTACAGTCGACATAGCTGAAACTCCAGGTGGTTAAACCGAATCACAAAGAACAAGGGAGTACCTTGCTCTGATACCAATTGAAAGTGCTAGTATCGACTAGAGGGGGGGTGAATAGGTGATTTTTATGGAAGTCTTCAAAACTTGGAAGTTTCAAAGACAAACAACAGAAATGACCTAATTGTTATGCAGCGGAAGATAAACTACCCTAAGCAAGCCATAGTCAAGTATGCAATGATGTGAAAGTACAGGACTAATAGCAGCTAAGTAGTAAGGATCAGAATGGAAGATAGTATGAAGCCAATCAACGATAGTAGTCAAGCAATGAAGTCAAACAGGTAAGACAGATGGGCAATGACTTCACGAAGACAAACTTAAGTAAAGGATGGAAGGGGATATAACCAGTTGCTTGTTGAAGACACATGATTTGTTAGACCAGTTCCAGTTGCTATGACAACTGTACGTCTCGTTAGGAGGCTGAGATTTAACTCAGAAGACCATGTCTTCACCTTATTCCCCTTGATCTAAGGACACCCAGACCTCGCCCAGTCACTCTGGTAAGTCTTCAAGGGAGACTTCCAAACCTTCACAGACTTCGTTCACCGGCAATCCACAATGACTCTTGGATGCTCAGAACGCGACGCCTAACCGGCTAGAGGATTCACTGTCCTCAAGTGTAATAAGTCTTTAGGTCACACAGACAGAAAGACTTCAGTGATGCCTAACACTCTTTGGCTCTGGGTGTTTGGGCTTTGTCCTTGCAAGGGTTTCTCTCTCTCTCAAATGCTTCGAGGTGGGTTGCTCTCAAATGACAAAAGCCGTGACAAACTCTGAGCGGCCACCAATTTATGGTGTAGGGGGTGGGCTATTTATAGCCACTAGGCAACCCGACCTGATTTGTCCAAAATGACCCTGGGTCACTGAGGAACTGACACGTGTTCCAACGGTCAGATTTCAAACACACGCGGCAACTTTACTTGGGCTACAAGCAAAGATGACTCATCCAGCTCTGGATAAGGTTTGCTCCCATTGTCTTCGCTCGAAGACATAGGATTTGAGTTGAGCATCACTTCAGTCACTCTGACTTAGTTCACTTGGACCCCACTTAACAGTACGGTGGTTCCTATGACTCAACAAAGAAGAAAAGGAAGCAACGAAACCACACAGTCTTCACGCTCCATAGTCTTCACGCAATGTCTTCTCATGTCATAGTCTTCAATATGAATATCTTCTCATACCACCATTGTCTTCAATGTCTTCATACATTTTTAGGGGTCATCTCTGGTAGGTAAACCGAATCGATGAGGGACACTACCTGCGTTATCCTGCAATTCTCATAATCGCATTAGTCCCTCAACCAACTTTGTCGTCAATACTCCAAAACCAACTAGGGGTGGCACTAGATGCACTTTCAAACGTCATCACCAACAATCCTCTCATCGGGAGGGGTCAATCTCCATCAGCATCTTCACCAGCACCATCTCCTCTCAAAACCCTAGTTCATCTCTTGTATCCAATCTTATATCAAAACCACAAATTGGTACCTGTGGGTTGCTTATAGTGTTGATTTCTCCTTGTAGTTGATGCTAATTGGTTTACTTGGTGGAAGATCATATGTTCAGATCCTTTATGCATATTATTACTCCTCTGATTATGAACATGAATATGCTTTGTGAGTAGTTACATTTGTTCCTGAGGACATGGGTGAAGTCTTGCTATTAGTGGTCATGTGAATTTGGTATTCGTTCGATATTTTGATGAGATGTATGTTGTCTTTTCCTCTAGTGGTGTTATGTGAACATCGACTACGTGACACTTCACCATTATTTGGGCCTAGAGGAAGGCATTGGGAAGTAATAAGTAGATGATGGGTTGCTAGAGTGACAGAAGCTGAAACCCTAGTTTATGCGTTGCTTCGTTAGTGGCTGATTTGGATCCATATGTTTAATGTTGTGGTTAGGTTTACCCTAATACTTCTTTTGTAGTTGCGGACGCTTGCAATAGGGGTTAATCATAAGTGGAATGCTTGTCCAAGTAAGGGCAGTACCCAAGCACCGGTCCACCCACATATCAAATTCTCGAAGTACCGAACGCGAATCATATGAACGTGATGAAGACTAGCTTGACGATAATTCCCATGTGTCCTCGGGAGCTCCTTTCTCATTATTAGAAATTGTACAGGCTTATCCTTTGCTACATAAAGGATTGGGCCACCTTGCTGCACTTTATTTACTTTATTTACTTGTTACTCGTTATTATTTATCTTATCACAAAACTATCTATTACCTGCAATTTCAGTGCTTGCAGAGAAAATATTACTGAAAACCGCTTATCATTTCCTTTTGCTCCTCGTTGGGTTGGACACTCTTACTTATCGAAAGGACTACGATAGATCCCCTACACTTGTGGGACATCAAGACTCTTTTCTGGCGCTGTTGCCAGGGAGTGCAGCACTTTGGGTGAGTGGAACTTGGTAAGGAAACATTTATATAGTGTGCTGAAATTTTCTGTTACTTGTCACTATGGAAACTAATCCTTTGAGGGGCTTGTTCGTGGTATCTTCACCCCCACCAGAAGAGCAAAGAGTTACTTCTCAACCTACTGAACTTTATGAAAATATTTACTTTGAGATTCCTTCGGGTATGATAGAGAAATTGCTAGCTAATCCATTTGCAGGAGATGGAACATTGCGTCCTGATTTACACCTTATCTTTGTGGATGAAGTTTGTGGATTATTTAAGTTTGGAGGTGTTCCCGATGATGTTGTCAAAAGGAAGGTCTTCCCTTTATCTTTGAAGGGGGATGCATTGACATGGTATATATAGGCTATGTGATGATACGAGATCTTGGAATTATAAGCGATTGAAGTTGGAATTTCACCAGAAGTTCTATCCTATGCACCTTGTTCATCGTGATCGTAATTACATATATAAATTTCTGGCCTCGCGAAGGAGAAAGCATCGCTCAAGCTTGGGGGAGGCTTAAGTCAATGTTATATTCATGCCCCAATCATGAGCTCTCCCGGGAAATGATTATTCAAAACTTTTATGCTCGGCTTTCTCTTAATAATCGCAACCTGCTCGATACTTCCTGTGCTGGTTCTTATATGCTGAAGACTATAGATTTCAAATGGGACATATTGGAAAGAATTAAATGCAACTCTGAAGATTGGGGTTCCGACGATGGTAAGGAGTCAGGTATGACACCTAATTTCGATTGTGTTAAATCTTTTATGGATACCGATGCTTTTCGTGGATTTAGCACTAAGTATGGACATGACTCTGAGATAGTAGCTTCTTTCTGTGAATCTTTTGCTACTCACGTTAATATCCCTAAAGAGAAGTAGTTTAAATATAATCCTATTGTTGAAGTGAAAGTAGTTGCACCAATTACAGTTGAAGAAAAGACTATCACCTATAGTGATCCTATTGTTCCTACTACTTATGTTGAGAAACCTCCTTTTCCTGTTAGGATAAAGGATCATGCTAAAGCTTTGACTGTTTTTTGTAAGAGTAATACTAGGACTTATACACCTCCTGAGCAAAGCAATGTTGAACCTAGTATTGCTATGGTTAAAGATCTCTTGGACGATGATTTAGATGGGCATGTTATTTATTTCTGTGATGAATCTGCTAATATTGCTAGACCAAATACTCAGATACATAGACCTGTCGTAGGCATGCCTGTTATTTCTGTTAAAATAGGAGATCATTGTTATCATGGCTTATGTGATATGGGTGCTAGTGCTAGTGCAATACCTTATAACTTATATCAAGAAATTATGCATGACATTGCACCCATTGAATTAGAAGACATTGATGTTACTATTAAGCTTGCTAATAGGGATACCATTAAACCAGTTGGGATTATTAGAGATGTTGAAGTTTTGTGTGGGAAGGTTAAATACCCTGCTGATTTTCTTGTTCTTGGTTCCCCACAACATGATTTTTGTCCCATTATTTTTGTTAGACCCTTCTTGAATACAGCTAGTGCTAAGATTGATTGTGAAAAAGATACTGTCACCGTTGGCATAGATGGTATGTCTCATGAGTTTAATTTTGCTAAGTTTCATAGACAACCTCGTGATAGGGAACCACCTAGTAAAGATGAGATTATTGGTCTTGGTTCCATTGTTGTGCCTCCTACTGATCCGTTATAACAATATTTGCTAGACCATGAAAACGATATGTTTATGAAGGAAAGAAGGGAAATAGATGAAGTGTTCCTTAAACAGGATCCTATGCTCAAACATAACCTTCCTGTTGAAATTCTTGGGGATCCCCCTCCACCCAAGGGTGATCCCGTGTTTAAACTCAAACCATTACCTGATAATCTTAAGTATTCTTATCTTGATGAAAAGAAAATATATCCTGTTATTATTAGTGCTAACCTTTCAGAGCAAGAAGAAGAAAGATTATTGAAAACTCTGAAGAAGCACCGAGCAGCTATTGGATATACTCTGGATGATCTTAAGGTCATTAGTCCCACATTATGCCAACACAAAATTACAGTGGAGAAAGATGCCAAACCAGTTAGAGATCCTCAACGACGACTAAATCCTAAGATGAAGGAAGTGGTAAGAAAGGAGATACTAAAGCTACTTGAGGCAGGTATATTTTATCCCGTTGCTGATAGTGAATGGGTAAGCCCTATCCATTGTGTTCCTAAAATGGGAGGTATTACTGTTGTTCCTAATGATAAATATGAATTGACCCCGCAAAGAATTAATACAGGTTATAGGATGGTAATTGATTTCCGTAAGTTAAATAATGCTACTAAGAAAGATCATTACCCTTTACCTTTTATTGATCAAATGCTAGACAGACTATCCAAACACACTCATTTTTGCTTCCTAGATGGTTATTCTGGTTTCTCTCAGATACCTGTGTCAGTGAAGGATCAATCTAAAACTACTTTTACTTGCCCTTTTGGTACTTTTGCTTAGAGACGTATGCATTTTGGTTTATGTAATGCACCTACTACCTTTCAAAGATGCATGATGGATATATTCTCTGATTTTTGTGAAAAGATATGTGAGGTATTCATCGACGATTTCTCCGTTTATGGATCCTCTTTTGATGATTGTTTGAGCAACCTTGATCGAGTTTTGCAAAGATGCAAAGACACTAGTCTCGTCCTGAATCGGGAGAAGTGCCACTTTATGGTTAATGAAGGCATTGTCTTGGGACATAAGATTTGCGAGAGAGGCATTGAAGTTGATAAAGCCAAAGTTGATGCTATTGAAAAGATGCCGTGTCCCAAGGACATAAAAGGTATAAGAAGTTTCCTTGGTCATGCTGGTTTTTATAGGAGGTTCGTTAAGGACTTTTCTAAAATCTCTAGGCCTCTGAATAATTTATTGCAAAAAGATATTCCTTTTGTCTTTGATGATGATTGTGTAGAACCATTTGAAATACTTAAGAAAGCTTTGATCACTGCACCTATTGTTTAGCCACCTAATTGGAATTTACCTTTTGAAATTTTGTGCGATGCTAGTGATTATGCTGTAGGTGTTGTTCTAGGGCAAAGAGTCGATAAGAAATTGAATGTTATCCAGTATGCTAGTAAGACTCTTGATACTGCCCAGAGAAATTATGCCACTACTGAAAAAGAATTCTTAGCAGTTGTGTTTCAATGTGATAAGTTTAGGCATTATATTGTTGATTCCAAAGTTACTATTCACACTGATCATGCTGCTATTAAATATCTTATGGAAAAGAAAGATGCTAAGCCTAGACTCGTTAGATGGGTTCTCTTGCTCCAAGAATTTGACTTGCATATTATTGATAGAAATTGAGCTAGGAACCCCATTGCAGACAACTTGTCTAGGTTAGAGAATGTTCTTGATGAACGACTGCCTATTGATGATAGCTTTCCTGATGAACAATTAGCGGTCATTAATGCTTCTCGTACTGCTCCTTGGTATGCTGATTATGCTAAGTACATTGTTGCTAAATTTATACCCCCTAGTTTCACATACCAACAAAATAAAACGTTCTTTTATGATTTAAGACATTACTTTTGTGATGACCCACACCTTTATAAAGAAGGAGTAGATGGTGTTATTAGACGTTGTGTGCCTGAGCATGAACAGGAACAAATCCTACGGAAGTGTCACTCTGAATCTTATGGAGGACACCACGCTGGAGATAGAACTGCACACAAGGTACTACAATCTGGTTTTTATTGGCCTACTCTCTTCAAAGATACTCGTAAATTTGTCTTATCTTGTGATGAATGTCAAAGAATAGGTAACATTAGTAGACGTCAAGAAATGCCTATGAATTATTCTCTAGTTATTGAACCGTTTGATGTTTGGGGCTTTGATTATATGGGACCTTTTCCTACCTCTAATGGTTATACACATATTTTAGTTGTTGTTGATTATGTTACTAAGTGGGTAGAAGCTATTCCAACAAGTAGTGTTGATCATAACACATCTATTAAAATGCTTAAAGAAGTTATTTTTCCGAGGTTTGGAGTCCCTGGATATCTTATGACTGATGGTGGTTCACATTTTATTCATGGTGCTTTCCTTAAGATGCTTGCTAAGTATGATGTTAATCATATAATCGGATCTCCTTATCATCCGCAGTCTAGTGGTCAAGTAGAGTTGAGCAATAGAGAGCTCAAATTAATTCTGCAAAATACTGAATAGATCTAGAAAGAATTGGTCTAGAAAACTTGATGATGCATTATGGGCCTATAGAACTGCATAAAAAAATTCTATGGGTTTGTCTCCATATAAGATGGCTTATGGAAAAGCGTGTCATTTACCTCTTGAACTTGAACATAGAGCATATTGGGCTATTAAAGAGCTCAACTATGACTTCAAGCTTGCCGGTGAGAAGAGGTTGTTTGATATTAGCTCACTCGATGAATGGAGAACCCAAGCTTATGAGAATGCCAAGCTATTCAAAGAAAAAGTTAAACGCTGGCATGATAAGAGGATACAAAAGTGTGAGTTTAACGTAGGAGATTATGTGTTATTATTCAATTCTTGTTTAAGATTTTTTGTAGGAAAACTTCTCTCTAAATGGGAAGGTCCTTATGTTATCAAGGAGGTCTATCGTTCTGGTGCCATAAAAATCAACAACTTCGAAGGCACAAGTCCGAGGGTGGTAAACGGTCAAGGAATTAAACATTATATTTCAGGTAATCCTATCAATGTTGAAACTAGTATTATTGAAACCTAACCCCGGAGGAATACATAAGGGACATTCCAGAATGTTCCAGACTCTGAAAAGGAATAGGTATGTGGTACGGTAAGTAAACCGACTCCAAAACAACTCCAATGGCAATTTTTATCAGTTTTGGAATATTTAAGAATTTAGGAAGAAAGAAGTAGTCCGAAAGGGACACGAGGCCCCCACGAGAGTGGATGGCACGCCCCCCTACTGGGCGCGCCCCCGTGTCTCGTGGACACCTCGTGTGCCTCCCGGACTCCGATTTTTCGCACGTTACGTATTTTGGTTGGTAAAAATTTATTATACATACTCCCGAAGGTTTTGACCACCGTATCACGCAAATACCTCTGTTTTCGTTTCGAGCTGTTTCTGTTTTACATCTAGAGCATCATGTCGTCTCCAAGCGCTCCCAAGGACAAGTTTTTCGAGAGGGTTATCAACCCCATCTTGCGGAGGTGCTGCAACACCCTCAAACCATTGAGATGCGTGAGGGGGTGCTGCATATCCGCAATGTGGAGGGACCAAGGCGTACCGGAAGTGTGGAGACAAAGCTCGAAGCCGTGGAGCAACAAGTTTTCAAGTGCCAAGGGATGGTGGAGCATGGACTCAACGCTAACCAAATGATGATCACAGAGTTCACCAACAACCACAAGCTAGATGCCAAAGTCATTGGGGAGACCATCTTCAAGCTTCAAGAGAAAATCGAGCACCTCCAAGCCCAGATAATTGACCTGCAAAACCAGAACTGTGAGTATGAATATAGATTCAAGAGGATGAGTTTGGCTACAGATTTAAGGATCCCGGAGACTCGATCATCCTTCTATGATGGAGAGCCTATGCCTTGGAAGACGGACGACAAGCCTACATCATCAACAACTCCTACTTCAGCACCTCCGAGGACATAATCACATGGGTATGGGCACTCACCTTGGCAACTGCCAAGCTTGGGGGAGGTGCCCCGGTATCGTATAACCATCACACACCTACCTTTACCGTTTTATTTAGTTCGATCTGTTTAGTAGTATCTTGATTTAGTAGATTGAAGTTTTCTTATCATGTAGTTTTGAGTTTTGCTTTGTAATCGAGTCCGTGAGCTATCTATAATAAAGATTAGTGTTGAGTCAAGGGCTTTGCTATGTTGCTATGATCTTGAGAAAGTAGAAAGAATAAAAGAGTTCATATTGATCTTATGGATAGTGATGACTTGACACATAGAAAGTATGAGGCATAAAAGTTGTTGAGCATAGATAAACGTAGTTTTGGTCATCGTTGCAATTAATAGGAAGTGATAAGGAAAGAGAGGTTCACATATAAATATATTATCTTAGACATCTTTTACGATTGGGAGCAGTCATTAAGTATCACATGCTAAAAGAGTTGACGTTGGACAAGGAAGACAATGTAATGGTTTATGTTTTCGCACATCCCAGTTAAAGTATATTGTCATTGGCCTTCCAAACATGTTGAGCTTGCTTTTCTCCCTCGTGCTAGCCAAATTCCTTGCACCAAGTAGAGATACTATTTGTGCTTCCAAATATCCTTAAACCCAGTTTTGCCATGAGTGTCCACCATACCTACCTATGGATTGAGTAAGATCCTTCAAGTAAGTTGTCATGTTGCAAGCAATAAAAATTGCTATCTAAATATGTATGCCTTATTAGTGCAGAGAAAATAAGCTTTGTACGATTTTTTTGTGGAAGCAATAAAAGCGACGGAATGCATAATAAAGGTCCACATACAAGGGGCAATATAAAGTGACGTTCTTTTGCATTAAGATTTTGTGCATCAACCCTAAACGCACATGACAACCTCTGCTTCCCTATGCGAAGGGCCTATCTTTTACTTTATGTTTTTAGTTTATGCTTGAGTCAAGGTGATCCTCACCTTTCCCTTTTTCATTTTATCCCTTGGCAAGCTCCTCGTGTTTGAAAGATCATGATATATATATCCAATTGGATGTAAGTTAGCATGGGCTATTATTGTTGACATCACCTAAAGGTGAATACGTTGGGAGACAACACAATAAGCCCCTATCTTTCTCATTGTCCGGCTGAAACTCCATAACCACAAGTATTGCGTGAGTGTTAGCAATTGTAGAAGACTACAAGATAGTTGAGTATGTGAACTTGCTGAAAGGCTCTATTGTTGATTATTTCTGATGTTATGATAAATTGCAATTGCTTCAATGACTGAGGTTATAGTTTGTTAGTTCTCAATGAAGTTTTTGAACCATACTTGACATTGTGAATTGATTATTACTTGAGCATAAGAAATCGTATGATAAAATCTATATATGTTGCTGTTATAAGAATGATCATGATGCCCTCATGTCTTTATTTTATTTTTATCGAGACCTCTATCTTTAAACTTGTGGACATATTTTTCGATTTCGGCTTCCGCTTGAGGACAAGCGAGGTCTAAGCTTGGGGGAGTTGATATGTCCATTTTGCATCATGCTTTTATATCAATATTTATTGCATCATGGGCTGTTATTACACATTATATCTCAATACTTATGGCTATTCTCTCCTATTTTACAAGGTTTACCATGAAGAGGGGGAATGCCGGCAGCTGGAATTCTGGCTGGAAAAGGAGCAAACATTGGAAACCTATTGTGCAATGCTCCAAAAATCCTGAAACTCCATGAAACATTTTTTGGAATTTATAAGAATTACTGGGCAAAAGAAATACACCAGGGGGCCCACACCCTGTCCAGGAGGGTGGGGGCGCCCCCCCCTACTAGGCACGCCCCCTGTCTCCTGGACCCCCTGGTGGGCCCCCGGTGTCCATCTTCTGCTATATGAGAGCTTTTACCCTGGAAAAAATTGTGGGCAAACTTACGGGACGAAACTCCGCCGCCACGAGGCGGAACCTTGGCGGAACCAATCTAGGGCTCTAGCGGAGCTGTTCTGCCAGGGACACTTCCCTCCGGGAGGGGGAAATCATCACCAACGTCATCACCAATGATCCTCTCATCGGGAGGGGGTCAATCTCCATCAACATCTTCACCAGCACCATCTCCTCTCAAAACCCTAGTTCATCTCTTGTATCCAATCTTGTATCAAAACCACAAATTGCTACCTGTGGGTTGCTAGTAGTGTTGATTACTCCTTGTAGTTAATGCTAATTGGTTTACTTGGTGGAAGATCATATGTTCAGATCCTTTATGCATATTATTGCTCCTTTGACTATGAACATGAATATGCTTTGTGAGTAGTTACGTTTGTTCCTGAGGACATGGGTGAAGTCTTGCTATTATTAGTCATGTGAATTTGGTATTCGTTCGATATTTTGATGAGATGTATGTTGTCTTTTCCTCTAGTGGTGTTATGTGAACGTCGACTACATGACACTTCACCATTATTTGGGCCTAGAGGAAGGCATTGGGAAGTAATAAGTAGATGATGGGTTGCTAGAGTGACAAAAGCTTAAACCCTAGTTTATGCGTTGCTTCATTAGGGGCTGATTTGGATCCATATGTTTAATGATGTGGTTAGGTTTACCTTAATACTTCTTTTGTAGTTGCAGACGCTTGCAATAGGGGTTAATCATAAGTGGGATTCTTGTCCAAGTAAGGGCAGTACCCAAGCACCGGTCCACCCACATATCAAATTATCAAAGTACCGAACGCGAATCATATGAACGTGATGAAGACTAGCTTGACGATAATTCCCATGTGTCCTCGGGAGCTCCTTTCTCATTATTAGAAATTGTCCAGGCTTATCCTTTGCTACATAAAGGATTGGGCCACCTTGCTGCACTTTATTTACTTTATTTACTTGTTACTCGTTAATATTTATCTTATCACAAAACTATCTATTACCTACAATTTCAGTGCTTGCAGAGAAAACCTTACTGAAAACCGCTTATCATTTCCTTCTGCTTCTCGTTGGGTTTGACACTCTTACTTATCGAAAGGACTACTATAGATCCCCTACACTTGTGGGTCATCAATCACCTCACCAGGCCCTCAGTGCCCTCACCACTCTCTCGGAGCAACCAATGGCCGGTCGGCAATCATAATGGCAACCCGTGCTTTTCTCGTGTTGGTTTGCAGGAACCTCCTAAGGTCTATAGTAGGTGGCACCACGAGATTTCTCCTTCTTTCCCGTGCTATCCGCTTGCGCGTTAAAAGGGGGGCTCCTGAGCATCGCGACTCAGGAGCTCTTACTGGCTCTCCAGCCCTCACCCCCTGGCCTTGTCCACGGCATCACGACCTGGCATACCAGCGGTGGCTGAGCTCGCTTGAGTGCCGGGACCTGAGGATATAGAACACAAAGGATAGTGTGGGGAAGAGAGGGGAAGCTCGTGAGGGCTTAACCCAGCTACATCCCAGCTGCCGATGTACAAGTCCGGCGCGACGCGAGGAAACGACTCCATGTTTTCAAGATAAGTTTCGCACCTGGGATAGCTAATTGATGCGGCACAGAATCTCCACCTAACGCGGCTCTATGACGGCAATGTTGCCTTCCTTTCTCATCCTTCGGCGGCCGCTTGTGCGCTAAAGGGGATCTCCTGAGCATCGTGCCTCAGGGGCTCTTACTGGACCTCGGGCAACTCACCTCCTGGCCTTGACCACGGCATCCCGACCTGGCATACCCGCGACGGTTCAAGCCTGCTTGGGGACCAGGACCTATCAGCATAGAGCACCGAGTCGTCGCGAGGTTAGAAAGGGGGAACCAAGCCGGGACAGGTCAAGCATTCGCATCGCTTCATAATAAGGATACTATCAACAAAATACGTCGCGGACCCTTTACATGCCCCCACGGGGTGTTTTCTCGATTCCTCGCAGCGAACAAAAGACGCGAATCCTAAGGAGCCCTAACTACACGCGGCTCCATGGCCGATGCCATCATCAACAGTGGGCCATGGGAGGTCGGTGCCAACCCCATCCAGATCAGCTGCGGCGACGGCCTGATGCAGCCGCCTTGCCCCGGGCACGGCACGTTCTCGGGGGAACGTAGCTGTCGTTGCTCTCCTCCGGAGTCACGAAGTGCTCGGGAGAGTCGCTGGACTCCCAAGCATCGCCGCTGCTGCCAGAGGAGCCGTTGGGGAAGCGGACGGCAGGCCTAGCCCCTGCCACGTCGATATCCTGGCTGCCTCCTCTAGGGTAGCACTCCAGGCGGCGGCCTTCTGCATCGAAGACCTTGAAGAGCATCAAGGAGGTGACATCTTATTCAAAATGAATCACGAGGGAACCCCCTGTCCGGCAGACCCGAGCGACCTCGCCCCAGCCTCGGGTCATGAAGACCTTGCCCGAAGCGATGACTTCAACCTCCGCTCCGGTCGCCGGAGCACCGCAGTCGGTGTGCTATAGCCAAATCTCGAGAGGCCCCCTCGCCAGCACCTAGTAGGCGAAGAATGGAGGGAAGCGGATCCAGGTGCTTGGAGGCATCGCGGGGTGAAGCACGAGCTCGCTAGAGGAGTCCGTGGCATGGACTCCAGGAGCGGCAGCGCGCCGCCATGGCTCGTCGACCTCGCCTGCGGGGCGGGCGGCATCGCTCATCATCTCCTTCTCCAGGGCCCTCGACTCGGGCATATAGGGGTAGCGGGAACCAGGAGTTGGCCGCTCGCACCAAGGCCTCGTCATCCCCGGCCTCGCAACCTCGTCGCGGCGGCATGGGACCGGCCTTTTCTTCAACGGAAGCGGATCAGGCCCCTCCTGTGGGGCTTTCCTTTCTCTTCGGCTGAGAACCTGCGGATCGATGCCATTGGCGTCGAGAATGGAGGTGGAGAAGGGGGGAAGAAGCAGGCTGAGCAAGAAGAGATGGACAACAGGGGCTCCCGCCCCTCCGTATTTATAGCCCAAGGGAGGCCAACCGCCAACCTCCATGATCACAGGTAATGATGACTCTTTTTGCATGCATCAGGGACTCGTCAAATCGGGCAGTTGCCGAGGCAGCATGGGGAAGCGGAGACGCCCATGTCCAATCAATCGCCACGCGGCGACCAAGGCCTCAGGCTGTTGGGGCCCGCAGCGCTCCGTACTTGCCCTTTGGCTTCGCTGCTAAGCCAAGTCCGAGCACATCTTGGGCCCGGGGCTACTGTCGGCGTTCTGGGAACAGGGGTCCCCAGACTTGCCTGCCTGCGGCCTGCAGCGTAGCTCACCCAGTGGCCCAGTACGGCCCGTCTTCATCAACAAACACTCAAGACCTTCGCGAGGGGACAAGCCTCGCTAGGCGGACGATGCAAGGCCTCCTCTGGGGCGGCCTCACCGGGTAGGCTCGCGAGGAGGCGGAGAGATCAAGGCGAGGGGTACCTTGCGAGGTGCTCATGACGCAAGCCATGACGATCAAGACCAGACGGGCGCTGGCCCGCGCAGTGTCCTCATTTCCTCTTTGCTGCAAAGGGGGCAAGCGCAGGTGCGGAGTACCGAGGCATGACGCAAACGTTTCCATATCGGTGCAACGAGACCAAGACTAGCAGAGCGGCAGGACGGAGGTCAAGACAGCGTCATCACTAGTGCCTTTGGCAGTCGAAGACCACCTTTAGTCAGGATAGCTTGTACTAGCTGTCCCCTTTCAAAATGGTTGTTGTTGGCTCCCTTCCCGCTCAATATTTGGCAAGAGGACCAGGGCCTCTATAAATAGGGCTAGCCACCATAGAAGAAGGCATTGGATCCTAACCTAGCTCATCTACACACCACCACAATAACACCTCTCCTCGCGAGGCTGTTCTTCCTTTGTACTATTCATCATCAGCCCAAGAGGCAATCCACCCCACCACACACTGGATTAGGGTACTACACCACAATGGCGGCCCGAACCAGTATATACCTCGTGCTAGCTTAGAATCGCGGCGAGGTTGTGGGCGTGTTTCGTTAGGGAGAAGATCTTCGTGCGCACCCCAGAGTTCAAACCTTAAGGGTTTTGCCGGAACCCGACATCCGACAGTCTCATAACGCGCGCTTGTAGTCCCCTGTAGGGATGTGCCGCACGTATACCATGTTCACTGTCTTTACTTCGGGGGATATTGCATCTGACCCCCGGTGTTCGGTTTGTGAGTCTCTTCGTCATCGCTGTCACTGGCGGCCCCTTCACCTTGTGTTCGACATTAAGCTTGCTGACTTGTTTAAAAACCTAACAGCTCCTGTTGGTGTGATTGGCTGGTTTAACGGGGTTGCCATGGATCTGGCAGGGCCCATCCAGTATATTGTCTAAATTGGATGGTCCATCTCTGTTTGCCTTGAGTGGCTTTTTTCGTTGACCGGGTTTGGAACCACTGAATCCGGCATTGACTGCCGTGTCTTGCGTTCCTTCATTGTTTTTGCGATGCTTGTGTTTATTGTGTTGTGGCTTT
Source organism: Triticum timopheevii (assembly GCA_963921465.1). Lineage (NCBI taxonomy): Eukaryota > Viridiplantae > Streptophyta > Magnoliopsida > Poales > Poaceae > Triticum > Triticum timopheevii. Next base: position 378,614,021 of record OY997272.1, on the reverse strand, counting down.
TCGTTGCCATCTCGAACTTCAGAAGTACCCGGATCAACGGTGTTGTTGCTTCTACGAGCTAGCCAGCTGTCTTCTCCCGCGCAAAAATGGGTCATCAGAGTGGTAAGGGCAGCCATGGATCTTGGTTTTTCTTGACCGAGGTGGCGGGCGAGCCACTCATCTCGGACTCTATGTTTAAAGGCCACGAGGGCTTCGGCGTCCGGACAATCGGCAATTTGGTTCTTTTTGATTAAGAACCTAGTCCAGAGCTTCCTGGCAGACTTCCCAAGCTGCTGGATGATGTGACTTAGGTCATCGGCGTCCGGAGGCCAAACATATGTACCTTGGAAGTTATTGCAGAAGGCGTCTTGCAAGTCTTCCCGGCTGCCGATGGAGTTCTCAGGGAGGTTGTTCAGCCAGTGCCGTGCTGGCCCTTTAGTTTTAGTGGGAGGTATTTGATGGAGTGGAGGTCATCACCGCGGGCCATGTGGATATGGAGAATGAAATCTTCAATCCATATTGTGGGGTCTGCTGTTCCATCGTATGATTCAATATTCATGGGTTTAAACCCTTCCGGGAATTCGTGTTCCATTACTTCGTCAGTGAAGCAAAGGGGGTGTGTGGTGCCTCTATGTCGGGCCACATCGCGACGTAGCTCGGATGGAGTTCATCTGCGGTGCTCCGCCCAGGCATGGTTGTGTTTTTCACGTCCGGCTAGATGGTCGTTGTCGGTGTCAAAACCGGCGGATCTCGGGTAGGGGGTCCCGAACTGTGCGTCTAGGCGGATGGTAACAGGAGACAAGGGACACGATGTTTTACCCAGGTTTGGGCCCTCTTGATGGACGTAAAACCCTACATCCTGCTTGATTAATATTGATGATATGGGTAGTACAAGAGTGGATCTACCACGAGATCAAGGAGGCTAAACCCGAAAGCTAGCCTATGGTATGATTGTTGTAATGTATGTTGTCTCCTACGGACTAAAGCCCTCCGGTTTATATAGACACCGGAGGAGGCTAGGGTTACACAGAGTCGGTTACAAAGGTAGGCGATCTACATATCCGTATCGCCAAGCTTGCCTTCCACGCCAAGGAAAGTCCCATCCGGACACGGGACGGAGTCTTCAATCTTGTATCTTCGTAGTCTTGGAGTCCGGCGGACGATGATAGTCCGGCTGTCCGGACACCCCCTAGTCCAGGACTCCCTCAGTAGCCCCTGAACCAGGCTTCAATGACGATAAGTCCGGCGCGCATAATGTTCGGCATTGCAAGGCGGGTTCCTCCCTTGAATAATCTAGAGAAGATCATGAACACCAGGATAGTGTCCGGCTCTACAAAATAAATTCCACATTCCACCGTAGAGAGAATAAAATGTACACAAGTTCAATCTGCTGACGTATTATGCGGCATGACATCACACTGCTACCAAGCCTTTATTTGAATCGTTTTTTATTATACCACCTCAGCACGTTTAGCGAAGCGGTTTCCTTGACACGTCCTGTCGAAGCAGAGATCATGTTCCCCTTATTCCGGGATTCTCATCAATACGAGCGTGGGTAACCCAACCGCGTCCGTCGCCACGCCTCCTCTATCGAAGGTAAATCCCGAACGGTCACGGAGACGGCTCTTGGTATTTTCCCCCTTTATAAGAGGACCAAGGCTCGTTTCTTTTCTTCAATCTTCCATCGAATCTTCTCCTTGCCCCAAGTTCCAACACCCAGAGCCCCAGATTCGAGCGCTTCGGATCTTCAACCATGTCTGGCTCCGACCTTCAGGGTCGGTGGATGCCCTCCTCCGTTACGGAGGAGGACGTGCTAAAGCTGCGTGAGGCCAAGTACCTGTCCTACGAGATTTCGCACAGGTTGCCCGCCCAAGGGCAGGCCGTGCCCACTCCCGAGCCCGGTGAGTACGTCGTCTTCGTATCCCACCTCCGTCGGGGTTTAGGCTTCCCGACGGACCCCTTCGTGAGAGGGCTCATGTTCTACTACGGGCTGGATTTTCATGACTTGGCCCCGGAGTCCGTCCTCCATATTGCCGCATACATTATTGTCTGCGATGCCTTCCTCCGCGTCACCCCCCACTTCGGCCTGTGGCTGAAGACCTTCAATGTGGAGCCGAAGATGATCGGGGGACGTCAAGCGGAGTGCGGCAGGGCGGCCATAAGCAGAAGGGCCGATGCCCCGTGGCCCGAGGGCTCCTTCCAAGAGGAGCTCGGCTTGTGGCGGCAGGAGTGGTTTTATATCACCGCTCCGAAGGGCAGCAAGCAAAAGCCGCCACCTTCATTCCGCCGGGGACCTCCACGCCGACTGATGTCGTGGGTCAACCAAGGGCTCAATTGGGTGCCGTCCAAAGATGTGCCTTCATTGCAGGGTCGGATTCGAGACCTCCAGGCGAGGGAGATCAATCTGTTTGTGGTGATGCAGGTTATGCTAATCAGGCGTCTTCTGCCCTGCAAACGCCGTCCTCTCCGGTAGTTCAATCCGGAGGGTACGACACCCGTGGAGATGTACAAGTTGTTCTTCGGACCGCAGGTGGCGTGTCCGGAATTGACCGAGGACGCAGGCCTAAGCTGCAATCGCCCGGATACTCAGGTAAATAGCCCAGAGTCCGGACGTTCTGTTTATCTGCTTTTCTAGAGTTCGCTTCCTGACCCATTACTCTTCATCGGGAGTGGGTAGCGCGATCGAAGCTGATAAGGTGTCCGGCCCCCCTCCCAGAGATCGCACTGGAGCCCGTGCTGGTCAGAATGTTGGAGGTCGCGCCCGAAGGAAGGGGCGACGGGGAAAATAGAGGAGTTAATACCTCGCCCAAGGGGGCGCCTGAAGAGGGGGGGATCGAAAATCCCTCCTTCCAGGGGGAGAAGAGGACTGTCTCCAAAGACCTGGAGGCCAAAGCCTCTAAGTGGGAGAAGAAATCTCCACCGGAGGGTCCTGCGTCCGGGGAGAACCCGGACGCACAATCGTCTCTAAAGGATCATCTCTCCGGTGAGCCGTGAGTAGGGAAGGGGGAGTTCATTAATAAGAAAATACCTCCATTTGTGCTTCTGTGGATAACCGAAGTTTTGCTTTACAGTTCGGATTTGCGGACTTCTCAGATGAGTTTGTCTTCGGGGGATCTTCGTCCGGAGATGATGGAGAGCGAAACGCGTCCGACTGCTGCATCGCCGGACAGGGCAGATGAGCCTGAAGTATCGTCACGGAGGGTGTCCCAGAGCCCAGTGGAACCGAAGAGTTCGGTGCCGACTAGTGTCCGGCCGGGGGAGCTGGAGAGTCTGCTTGAGAGGGCGTCCATCTCAGAAGATCACCGTGCTTTGATGAGTATGGTGATCGGAAGGATTTCGTCCGCCGAAAGCGGATTGCATAATGCCGCTAGGAGTTTGCTAGCGGGATTTGAGGTACGCAAGAATGACACACCTTTTTGACAGTTTTGCACATAGAAGTGCGCCCAGTATAGATAGTAGCCCCTGAGACTCGGCAGGTTGTCGAAAGTGACAATGTGTCGAGGATCAAAATCGCAGGTATTGAATGTTGTCCTTCCTATGTAGGTGGCGGATAGTCCGGGGGCTAGCCGGACTAGTAGAGTTGTCGAGTTAATGCGGCAACTTGATGTGGCGGATGCGGACATCGTGCTTATCAACCGGCAACTTGACGATTCGCAAGGTAAATGAATTCTCCGCAGTCTCTTATTTGAGGGAGCCAAAGCCCGCCTCTTATAATGTATATGCTGTGATACAGACGGTGCTGCTGCTGTGGAGAGCCTTTGGGCCGAACTTGCTCAAGCTAAGGAGCAAGCCCGAAAGAGTGATGCGGCTGCCTCGAGGGCGGCCGAGGAGTTGAAAGCCGAAAAGGCTGCACACTGCCTAAGCAGGGAAAAGATGGCCGAATTGGTCGTGAAATTAAAAGATGCTGCCGACCGCCACGAGGCTCTTGAAAAGGAGCGCTTATCGGAGCGGGAAAACCTGGGGAAGGCCACCGCCGAGGCCAAAGATGCCCGTTCTGCAATGCGGGCTATGAAGGAGGAGCTGCGCCAGGCCGGGGATATTGTGGCTGGCAAGCCGTTTCTGCTGCGTCGCCGGTTTATGGATCAAAAATATGCCCAACTTGGCCAGCTGTGGGGTCCGGAGGATCCATATATGGACTTAGCGGCAAGTGCGGCTGATGCCGTTGAGCACTTCCGGAGCCAGAAGCATCACAAGACGGAAGAGCTATTTTGGTCTCAATTCCATAGTCCGGATCATTCACTTTCGTTGACCGATCGGTTGGCCAAATGGGCTGAGCTAAATAGATTGTCCGGACTTGCCATGACTGATATCGTGGCTCATGTCTGGCCAGAGAGGCCCAAGGCGACGAGCTATTTCAGCTTGTTGCAGCAATTTCTTGGAGCGGTGTCGCATATCAAGGAGATGAAGCGGTCGGCCTGCATAGAAGGCGCGCGGATGGCCCTTGCCCGTGTGAAGACACATTGGATAGAGATGGATGTCACCGCTATTGCCGCCCATGGTTCGGACGAAAGCCGGTTACCCGCCGAGCACTATTTTGGGGAAGTTATGCATGGCGCTCGTGTAATAGAGTCGCAGTGCTCAAAAAATGTTACGTTCAAATGAACGTTTTTATCTTGTAAGACAATTATTATAATGTAACCACTTTTTATACTTGTGTGTCCCAAGTATTAAAATATCTCCTATGCGGCCGTTTATACATTTGTATAACCTGAAAGATTGCAGTCTTCGGCTTCAGCCCCCACGCACAAGGTGCGGGGGTGTTCGCAAAAATAGCGCGTTTTCACACTTAATTCGACGTCTCGGTCCTGTTAAGGAGGTGGTAGCGTAGCAAACGAGGCAATCCAGACTATGATGCTTTATCACTTTCACTTAGCCAGTGGAGTTCGAGGGTGGGGCTACGATATAGCCCCTTGGGGCACCGCGCTTTTCCAAATTCAGGGCGCATGTCTGCCAGACCGGGAAACGGTCCTTCATCAAAGCGGGGAATTCTAAACATTCCGGTAGTCGATCGAGTGGTTGACCAGTCTCTCGCTGTATCATGACAGTCAGTTTTCGGCTTTCTCTACTGAGGTGCTCGCCCAGCCGAACTGGGGCACAATCGCAGTAGTTCTCCTTGTGCCGCGTTAGCCGATGATACGGAACGTAAGGCAGCAAAACACAGGAGCCGGGCAAACCCAACATTTGACCAAACACATGATTCGGAGCTGATGGATATAACGCCTAACTCGAGACGCCGAACACTCCCTAAGGTGTTCGGTCTTTGTAATAATGGGCAGAACAATGCCCTGAGCCCCTAGTGTCCAGGTACAGGCATGGTCTTCTAACGCGGCCGATGCCAAAACGTCAGGCTCCGCTTTGGTTATAGTGAGAAACCAGGGGATTATAACAACAAGAGACAGTAAAAAAGGTTTACGCAGGGTCTTAATCTGAAAAGAATCCTTGCGACGGGTCCCTACTGCACGTCTGCGCCTGTGTCTCCGTTGTGCCATTATCCTGGACGGGTGTGCACGTTGTTCATCTGTAAAAAGAGAGGAACTTAGTTTGAAAGGAACTTGTGCGAAAAATATTTACGAAGGAAGAAATATAAGTAAGTAAAGCGGAGTCTGTATGAGCTCACTGTTGCTTTGGCGCGCAGCCCCTTGTGAAGGGGTGTGCGGCTAGGGAGCCCCTAGCTTATTTATGCCGGACTCGTCTAACCGTGTCCGGGGTCTTTAAATGACCCTCACACTGAGATGATGCCACGTGGACTGGGCATCTTAAGTGTAAGAGACGTGTAATGTGGTATGGTGTTGAAGCGGACAAAAGCTTCTCGTCCCAAGAGTGCTTGATAGCTACTTTTAAATGGGACGATATGAAAGATTAGTTTTTCGCGTCGAAAGTTGTTCAGCAATCCGAACATAACTTCTAGTAATAGGGAGCCTGCGCACTTGGCGTAAGGGCCTGGCGTCACTCCTTTAAAGGAAGTGCGGCTGTGTCGAATTTTAGTAAGGTCTGGTCTCGGATGTACTTGGGTCGCTGGTGCTACATCTTGCTAGCCATCTATCCTCTCCCGCACAGAAGCGGGTCATGAGGCTTGTTAGTGCGGACATTGTACTCGGCCGAGGTGTCTGGCGAGCCATTCGTCTCGGACGTTTTGTTTAAAAGCTGCTAAGGCTTCAGCGTCCGGACAGTCGACTATTTGGTTCTTTTTGGTGAGGAACCTGTTCTAGAATTTGCGCGCTGACTCTCCGGGCTGTTGAGTTATATGACTTAGATCATCTGCATCCGGAGGGCGGACATAAGTCCCTTGAAAATTTGCTCTAAACGCGTCCTCGAGCTCTTCCCAACTTCCAACAGTGTTTTCTGGGAGGCTTTTGAGCCAATGACGAGCTGGCCCTTTGAGCTTGAGGGGTAGGTATTTTATGGCATGGAGATCATCTCCTCTAGCCATGTGTATGTGTAGTATATAATCTTCTATCCAGACTCCAGGGTTTGTTGTCCCGTCGTAGGCCTCTATGTTCATAGGTTTAAATCCTGCTGGGAATTCATGATCCAGCACCTCGTTGGTGAAACATAGTGGGTGTGCGGCGCCCCTGTATTTGGGTGCACCAATGTCTTCGGACACTTGGCGTGTTGCCTTTCTTCCTGGGGCCCACTTCTTCGGCCCGTAAATGGACCTAGCTGGGCCATCTGTCTTTCCAGGGTCAGTAGTCGGCTTATGTGCGGTGCCGCTTTCAGATTTTGGCCTATCATCTGGCTGTCTATCCAACCAGGCAGCCTCTTTGTTTTTTGACTGTGGGGGCTCTATGGCCTTCTCGTCAAATTCTGGCAGCAGCTTGCGCTTTGGGTAGCTCTTTTATTGACGGCCATTGCCGTATTTGTCTGCGGTTTTGAGCACTTTGCTCCACCTCATCTTGAGTGTATCTTCCGTTGTTTTGAGCTTCCGTTTTTCCTTTTCCAAACTTCTTGTGGTGGCGACGAGTCTTTTCCGAAGGTTTTTACTCTCCGGCGGTGTGTCTGGCGTGAGGTCGTCCGGGCTGTTGTTTTCGCCGGGCCTGGACTGATTATCTGACTCGTCCTGTTCGGACGGTTGCTTATCTGCATGTTCGTCGTCCACTTGTGTGCCCTGCTGTATTGCCGGGTCATTAGGAGCGCTGTTGTTGTCGAGGCGGGACTTAGGGCGGCGTCTGCGCCGCCGTTTTGGTTGTTTGTCGGCGGGGTTATCTTCTGCCGCGGCCCGTTGGTCCTCGTTATCGCTTCCTTTTGGGGTATCCACCATATATACGTCGTATGACGAGGTGGTCTTCCCATGCCCTATAGGCTCTGGTTCTTGTTCATCTCCGGCATCGTCGTCCATACCGTCGATGTCTTCGGAGTCATAGTCTAGCATGTCGGTTAGGTCGTCGATAGTGGCTACAAAGTGGGTGGTGGGCGGGATCTAAATTTCTTCGTCGTCCGTATCCCAACCATCCTGGCCATAATCCGGCCAGGACTCTCCAGATAGCGAGAGATGCTTTAGCAAATTTAGGATGTCGCCAAAGGGCGAGTGTTGGAAGATGTCCGCGGCGGTGAATTCCATAACCGGCGCCCAATCAGATTTTATTGGCGGGGGCGTGGGAGGTCCGGAGTCCGGCAAGGAGTCTGGCTGTCAGGACCCCGACTCAATGCCACATCGATCTAGCATGTAACACCTCATATCACTTTGTGGCCTCACGCACGGTATTCCCACGGGTGTCGCCTTACCTTTGCCCGGGACCGTTTGCACCTTTTGGCACACGTATATGATAGTGTCGCTAGCATCCATATGATAAGGAGCCCGGGCTGACATGGCTAGTCGTAAAACCAAAGTGGCACAAACTTACAGGGACAGGCATCCATGACCCAGCATCGAACGTGTCGGTCATCAGCGAGTGAATCCAGGCTGTAGCACTGGGCTAGCAGGACTCCGGTGAACCGGGCTGTAGCGGGCTAACAGGACTCCGGTGTTCATCTCGTGACATTTCCCCGAAGGGACAGACACAGGAACGAAGAAGGACACATGCCGGCCAGCCTAAGTGTTCCGGAGCAGTAGCAAGCTACCATGGCTCGGTGGAAACACTAGGAGACATTTCCCGGTAAGAGGGGCTACTAAGGATAAACAACTAGATAGTCAGATCCCACACATACCAAGCATTTCAATAACATACACACAATATGCTCGATATGTGCTAATACAACATGGCATCACAACATGACTCTACGACTCAAGTATTTATTCATTAGGCTCCGAGGAGCGAGATATTACAAACATGGGTCTCATGACCCAACATTCAGAACATACAAGTCAAAGCACATGCGGAAGCTTAACATGTCTGAGTACTGACTTCTATAAATGAAAAAGGCTTAGAAGCCTGACTAACTACCAGATCCTGCCGAGGACACAAGATCGTAGCTGAGGTAACAAGCTAAACGTCGAAGTCCACGTGGAACTACTAGCGAGACCGAAGTCTCTCTGCAAAAACATAAAATAGGCAAACGTGAGTACAAATGTACCCAGCAAGACTTACATCAGAACTAACTACATATGCATCATTATCAACAAAGGGGATGGTGGGGTTTAACTGCAGCAAGCCAGCTTTGACTCGGTGGCTATCCTGAACTACGACTGCAAGTAACTCTTTTGAGGTGGCGCTCACGTGTCCACATATTCACCATATCAATACACCACTATGGATCTGCTCCCGTCTCCCTACGAGAACGCCATCCATAGCACTCACGCTTATCTTGCGTATTTTAGAGTATCCACTTTCACTTGTCTATGAACTGTACAAGGGGTCCAAGTTTCCATATCCGAGGAATCCGGCTATTCGAATAGATAATGATAACCCTGCAGGGGTGTACTTCTTCACACACACTCTCGCCACTTATCGCCCTGTACACGTCATGTATCTCGGCAACCTTCAAGCGGAAGCCGGGCGAGGGAGTCGGCCATGACCTGACTAACCACGCAAGTCTCTCGTCCAGGTTTATCGCCTATTCGGGTTCCATCCGCAAGGAGATCCGGCGAGGGTGTCGCCCACGGCCCCAAACGATGTGAGCAGGGTTCCCAAGCCCACCTCGACGGGTAGATCTATGCTTGGTACACCGTGCCACGGTGCCTAGTCTGTCCCAAGCCCACCTGTATCGGGTGCCACCTGGTAGACTACTAACTCTACCTACAAACACCAGAAACTAGTTGCAACTCCTGGATAGAGATCAAGTTGATTAATAAGCCGAGAGGGGTCGAGTTACCGGAACCCAATGTGTGGTAGTAACTGTTCATGGATCGCAAACACAGAACTCAGTTCCTAAGGACGGCTTCAATGAGACAACCCACCATGTACTCCTACATGGCCTCTCACCGCTACCTTTACCAAATCGTGTTCACATACTTACCTCTCAACAGTAGGACATGTTCACACACCTCCGATTCATTCCCGATGAATCAGACCTGACTCAACTCTAAGCAGTAGCAGGCATGACAAACAAGCATGAATGAGTAGGCACATCAGGGCTCAAACAACTCCTACTCATGCTAGTGGGTTTCATCTATTTACTGTGGAATGACAGGTCATGCAGAGGATAAAGGGGTTCAACTACCGCAGCATGCAACAATTGAAACGTTGTTGTCCTAATGCAGTAAAAGAGAGCAGGAGCGAGAGAGTGGGATTGTATCAGAATGAACAAAGGGGGTTTTGCTTGCCTGGCACTTCTAAAGATAATATATCTCTTCATCGGTGTCATCGAACTCATCGTCGGAACGCGTCTATCGAGAGGGGGCAATTACCGGCAACTGAGAAAGAAACACAATCAATGCAAATGCACAATATGATGCATGATCATGACATGGCAATATGCTGTGGTTTGAGCTAATGCAACTAGCAACAGATTAAATGAAGTTGGTTTGAATACAAGATTCAAATTCAAACTCCATATGTGATTATTCAAATGCCATTTAAATGATTTGTGCTAAACAGAAGCTATAAGTTGTTCTAACATGCATGAAAATGGTACAGATGGGTAGATTGGATTTTTCTGATCATTTTTCATATATAAATTATTTCATTTGGAGTTACGGTTGATTTTATATGAATTTTAGAAGTTTGTGGTATTTTCTGGAATTTCCTGAATGAGAATAAATCCAGAAAATTGCATTACTGCGTCAGCATGACGTCGTTGTGACGTCAGTAGGTCAACAGACCGGGTCCAGGTCAAACCTGACGTGTGGGGTCCACACGTCAGTGACTAACTAACTAACCTAATTAATTAATGTTAAATTACTACTAAACTAAAATGTCAGTTGAGTTAATTAGACTTAATTAAAAAGACTAATCTAGGATTAGCTGGGCCAGGGCCCACTTGTCAGCGACCCAGGGGAGGTCAAACCCCTGGTCAGCCGAGGCTAATACGCCGGCGGCTCGACGCCGGCAATGACAGGTGCGGCGGATGGGCTCGGGTTCGCTCCTCCGGCACCCAAATCGACGACGGAGAGCATCTACGAGCTGCTGGTGATCCCGCGCATCCAACGGTGCAAACGGGGTGAGCTGGGGTGGCCGGAAAAGTGGCCGGCGACGAGGTTTAGCGGCGGCAGCAGCTCGGGCATTCTCGGGGTGGCGCTACAGAGCTCGGAGGGAGGCGCTGCGGGTGGCTATGGGCTCATGAGAATGTGCTGAGCACGGTGGTGTGCTCGGATACAAAGTGCGCTGGCTGTGGCCACGGCGGCGACTTGGTCGGCGGAACCGAGCTCACGGCTCCGGTGGGATCGGTGGCTACATGGTGCAAATAATGCGGGGAAGAGAGGGGTTAGTGGCAGGAGCTCACAGAGGTTTGAACGGGGCAGTCAACGAACTCGGGGAGGCGTCAGGGAGGGCACACGGTCGCCGGTGATCTCGGCGGCCGAAGCTTAAAGAAGAGGTCGGGGAGGCCGCGTCGGGGCATCTGGCGTCGCGTGAGTCTTCGAGGAGGCGTAGACGACGGAGGCGGAGCTCATGGGCACGTCAGAGGGGCGAGGGGGTGGCTCAGGGCGCGGCAGCGGCGAGCGGCGGCGACGGTTGCGGTCGAGTGCGCGAGAGGGAGAGGCGAAGGGGACGAGTGAGGGGGTCCAGGGGTTCGGGGCGGCGCCGAAGAGAAGGCCCGAGGCGTCGCGGTGGCGAGGGACGCGGGCAGGCAGGGAGGTGGCGTGTCGCCACGGCGCGCGCGTGCGCTGTCTCCCTCCTCTGCCTACTGGCAGAGGTAGAGGATGACTGGCATGGGCCCTGGTGGGCTAGGCCACCAGCTGGGCCAACCAGGTGGGCTGCCAGGTAGGGCCAGGTGAGCATCCCTCCCTCTCTGCTACTTAATTGTTTTCTGTTTTCTATTTTATTTCTCTGTTTTGAATTAGTAAAAATACTAATTCATTTTGTAAAATCCTAAAAATAATTGTGGGCACTTTTGAAACTATTTCCAACAGCCCTCAAATGCTTTCAAGATTATTTGGACATTTAAAATATTTATAGAATTTAAATGTCCAAATTCAAATACTTATGACTTAATTCAAAAATCCAAAATAGCCTCCAAAAATATGAAACCATTTTTGCAGAGGGTTTAGCCAGGACCAAAGATGGTGAACATTTATGAAGGGCATTTTGGGTTCATTGAAAAGTTTTAAATTTGAACCTAGTTGAATTCATTTGATGCTAGGGTTTCAACATCCCCATTTCAAGTTTTAAAGAAATTAAACATGATGCAACACATGACTAGCTAGCTCAGAGCATACCAGAACTAGGGACGTGACAACTCACCCCCACTAAACAAGAATCTCGACCCGAGGTTCAAGACGTGAGGTAAGAAGACAGAGGGGACACGAAGCTAGCACAATCTTCACGATCCAGGTGGCACTTTATAAGAACCTTGATTCAATCATCATCTTGTCTCGACATCATGCTCTGAGAACTCCAACTAACATGACAACAAGAGGGAAAGAAAGACTCTGGAAGGATTGATCTTCTTGAAGGTCGAACAACTCGGGATCAATTCATGGAATGAGACATTGAAACATCTCTCGAGCTGAGACACGAAGCAAACATCCAAAGGGATGGGGTGAAACAGATGTAGGAAGGTTCACTAGGTAAAAAACAATTTCACACTTTAAAAGGTGGTGAACAGTTGACAACGTAGCGAGGAGTTGGATTGCCATGATACCATAACGAGACATCTTAGAGGAGGTGACTCATAGAATCATCCCTTAAGTGGCAAAAAGAATTACCTTTGATTCAGAGATCATTGAAACTCTTTACACCAGCCTAAGGCAAAACACAATTGATCATTTGAAGGAGTCCGAAAGAATGACATACTCAGACCAGAATGGATGATGTAGATTACCTTGTTGAAGACAACACAAGGGATGATTTTAGTTACTGGGGAAAAGCTCAACAGTAGAGAGTGAGTCCACTGTTTGAAAAGTTATAGCTTAACCGGGGAAACTAGGAGCAATCCTAGCTAGTGCCGATGATAACACCTAGTGCTTGTGCGTGCTCTCAAGAACTTAGGCATTTCCATATTCATCAAGGTTTTACCAATATCCGTGTCAAGGATCCTGGCAACACAACGTACTACCATGATGAATACCGGTGGAAGATGCAAATGCAAAGGAAGATACCACCTTCTTAAACTTTACCTTGACTACACCAAGGAAACAAAATCTGGAGGATCGACCGAGAGACATTTAGCACTCCGCTTCTAATGTTCTCCTTGATGTGCTAGCGTAACCCATTCATAGATATGGTTTGATATCTAGAACATCAAGTAAAAGGTCGGATTTCGGGAACACAAAAATCATAAGGCCGAGCTAGGGGGTAAATCCTACGAGGTCCTTATGGGGAGGTGGCCAACTTCTTCAATCAAGATACTACAATAATAGGTCTTCCGGAGGGGTGTGTTGGCCAAGATATCCACTTTATCGATTATCGAGAGACCGATATTATAGTTCTTGGGAAATGTTCCAACCATCATATCTGCCTGAGATTCAGATCTGGTTGGTGTCGGAATATTCCAGACTCATCAAGTCTAGAGGGAAACATGAAAGTTTGCAACACAAATCGACGAGATGGCGTTGCGAGATTCTCAGGAGATGAACTACGATAGCAAGCTCCAAAACACGAGCTGGCTCTGCTACATGCGTGTGAACATGATGTCCAAGACAAACATGACCACATAGTAGTCCTATGGCAAAACACTACCGAGTTCTGCTAGGGAACCATCATCGATGATATCGAAGTCCTTGTGCACTTATCGATGAACTTCTTATCCTTGAGCAAGTCAAACAGTGGCTTGGCGTGCTAGGAACACATATAGAATGAAGGTAGCTAATCTCACAATCCAATGTATACTTCACACATGCATGACTGACTTGGGATGATTCCAAAGGAAGCAAAAACAATCTTTCTCGGATCCACGGCGGCAACTTACACCAAGTGCATGTGAATTAGAGAAAGTCACTTCTTTCATCCGAACATATACCTCATGAATGGAACACGAAGGTAATGTTTACAAAAGTTTCCAACACTAGATGGATGTTCAACATGATCATGGAGAAGATAAAATGTTGCTGATGGGCTCAACAACAAGTCGTAGGGATGACCATATAAATGGAATTCCATAATTATGTGAACAAGGACATAGCATCGGTCAGACCCAAAAGATGTAATGGTGTATGCTCGAGGGATAACCGTGAGTAAGACAACATTACAAACATCATTGGTCCTGATTTGATTTGACGATAGCCCATACTCAAATCAAAGTTTTTATAAGATAATAGGTCCAACAACTGATCACAGGGACCAATCGATGAAGATATCATCTTTCTTCAACTAACACACAACACAGGATATCCGTTTGGAAATGAACTAAGTTGGACAAGCTTTTATCTTCAAACTCTCCAAGTTGTTGTTTAGCTTAACCAACTAGCTCAGGGGTATCCAACACGGATTCTTGGAGAAGGGGTGGTTTACAAGAAACCAACTTGATCACGAGCTCAGCATAGCGGTCAGGTGACAACCTGGTAATACTTCCGAGAAGATATACGGAAAATCACGAACCACCGATATGTCACTAAGCTCGAGAACAATCTTGCTTTTCAGGGCAAGATGATATGATTAAATAAGTGAGGACTTAACAAAATCCTAACTCATCAATCGAGGAGTGCACCGGGAAAGTGGACTAGGTAGCACGATCAACCTTAGGGTGATGATTCAATAACCAACACGCTAAGAATGAGAATATTGTCCATTTACTACCAAGCAACCAGGTGCTAGGAGTATTGATTTCACACATCATGATTCACTTGTCGGTATTCCGGTCGCAGCAACACGGAAACCGAGGAATGAACAACGATGGCGAGAGGTATCACTGTATCAAGAATTCATAAGATGGTGTGCAATTCCCATGACATTCTCGATATAAAAGATGGTAATACTCCAAGGTAGAGCAGAACAAGAGCTAGATTAGCATTTTGATCTGCGGAACACAACAGCTTTGACCCAATCCTGGATATGGATGAGGTACAGGAGTTTGTTTCTCCTAGTCATTCCGAAATAGAATGGCTTGACGGACCACAAAAGTAGTGGCATCGATGAACACGAATGCATAACTACTCCTGACTATAAATTGATAGACGTAGATCGGAATACGACTAAAGAGGGACAACTCAAAAGAACATATGATTTTCTAAGTTGTGGATGCATGGACTAGCATGTCGAACCAAGTTCAACAGGTTTCTTCCGGATAACCCATGCAGAAGGTAGAACTGGCAGATTCATATTATAGAATGGAGAACTCATCAAGATCACTCTAGTTGTGATCTTTTGGTTCAAAAGAACTCCTGCCAAGAATGGTTCATGGTATTTGGAAGAATGATATAACACGGACCTCGAGGACTATCACAAAGGTTACTAATATCCTAAAGGAACTAGCAACACTATCAACACGAGGTAAGTAGGGTGAATCTCTGGTTCAAAAACCCTGGAATAGAAAGCCTACTAACTAAATGGCATCACGGGATGCTTTCTAGAATGATGGCTAGAATCATCACACTGGGAACACAAAGCATGGCTAAATTACTAGATGATCCTCTAAGACACCTAGGGTCATAATAATAACTCCAACATATATGTCGAGGCAATAGAGTACCACAACTCAGCAATTAGTGTGATTAACCTGGCCCAAAGGGACATCAGAACGGGAGGAAGGGATTTTGCAAATGCTTCAGACTATTTAGAAACCTGGGATGACTCGGACAGCATAACGGCTGTAAATGCTCAAAAGTTTGAGACATGCTACAAAAATGGTGGCATAACCACTCAGAAGCATAAAATCAAGGGTTCGAGATCAACAGTTAACATACGGAAGTAGTAGGAACTGAAATGAAGCTTGAAACCATCAATCATATAAGTCTATGGATTAGTAACACGTGATCCTAATAGAAAGAAGAGAAGGCCTAGTTCCTTAACCCCGTAGGAAAGATAGGATGACTCAGATCAGAAGGCCATAAGGTATAAGGAGTAAAAAGAGCCTTACGTTCCATCCCACAATCAATTCCCTTACATAACTAAAGCATTTCTAGACACAACTTCGACCAGTTTGGCTTGGTAATCCTACAGGCAGTCAAGCTCTGATACCAAAGCTGTCAGGACCCCGACTCAATGCCACATCGATCTAGCATGTAACACCTCATATCACTTTGCGGCCTCACGCACGGTATTCCCACGGGTGTCGCCTTACCTTTGCCCGGGACCGTTTGCGCCTTTTGGCACACGTATATGATAGTGTCGCTAGCATCCATATGATAAGGAGCCCGGGCTGACATGGCTAGTCGTAAACCCAAAGTGGCACAAACTTACAAGGACAGGCATCCATGACCCAGCATCGAACGTGTCGGTCATCAGCGAGTGAATCCTGGCCGTAGCACTGGGCTAGCAGGACTCCGGTGAACCGGGCTGTAGCGGGCTAACAGGACTCCAGTATTCATCGTGTGACATTTCCCCGAAGGGACAGACACAGGAACGAAGAAGGACACATGCCGGCCAGCCTAAGTGTTCCGGAGCAGTAGCGAGCTACCATGGCTCGGTGGAAACACTAGGAGACATTTCCCGGTAAGAGGGGCTACTAAGGATAAACAACTAGATAGTCAGATCCCACACATACCAAGTATTTCAATAACATACACACAATATGCTCGATATGTGCAAATACAACATGGCATCACAACATGACTCTACGACTCAAGTATTTATTCATTAGGATCCGAGGAGCGAGATATTACAAACATGGGTCTCATGACCCAACATTCAGAGCATACAAGTCAAAGCACATGCGGAAGCTTAACATGTCTGAGTACAGACATCTATAAATGAAAAAGGCTTAGAAGCCTGACTAACTACCAGATCCTGCCGAGGGCACAAGATCGTAGCTCAGGTAACAAGCTAAACATCGAAGTCCACGTGGAACTACAACCTTCAAGCGGAAGCCGGGCGAGGGAGTCGTCCATGACCTGACTAACCACGCAAGTCACTCGTCTAGGTTTATCGCGTATTCGGGTTCCATCCGCAAGGAGATCCGGCCGGGGTGTCGCTCACGGCCCCAAATGATGTGAGCAGGGTTCCCAAGCCCACCTCAACGGGTAGATCTATGCTTGGTACACCGTGCCACGGTGCCTAGTCTGTCCCAAGCCCACCTGTACCGGGTGCCACCTGGTAGACTACTAACACTACCTACAAACACCAGAAACTAGTTGCAACTCCTGGACAAAGATCAAGTTGATTAATAAGCCGAGAGGGGTCGAGTTACCGGAATCCAATGTGTCGTAGTAACTGTTCATGGATCAAAAACACAGAACTCAGTTCCTAAGGACGGCTTCAATGAGACAACCCACCATGTACTCCTACATGGCCTCTCACCGCTACCTTTACCAAATCGTGTTCACATACTTAGCTCTCATCAGTAGGACATGTTCACACAACTCCGATTCATTCTCGATGAATCAGACCTGACTCAACTCTAAGCAGTAGCAGGCATGACAAACAAGCATGAATGAGTAGGCACATCAGGGCTCAAACAACTCCTACTCATGCTAGTGGGTTTCATCTATTTACTGTGGAATGACAGGTCATGCAGAGGATAAAGGGGTTCAACTACCGCAACATGCAACAATTGAAACGTTGTTGTCCTAATGCAGTAAAAGAGAGCAGGAGCGAGAGAGTGGGATTGTATCGGAATGAACAAAGGGGGTTTTGCTTGCCTGGCACTTCTGGAGATAATATATCTCTTCATCGGTGTCATCGAACTCATCGTCGGAACGCGTCTATCGAGAGGGGGCAATTACCGGTAACTGAGAAAGAAACACAATCAATGCAAATGCATAATATGATGCATGATCATGACATGGCAATATGCTGTGGTTTGAGATAATACAACTAGCAACAGATTAAATGAAGTTGGTTTGAATACACGATTCAAATTCAAACTCCATATGTGATTATTCAAATGCCATTTAAATTATTTGTGCTAAACAGCAGCTATAAGTTGTTCTAACATGCATGAAAATGGTACAGATGGATAGATTGGATTTTTCTGATCATTTTTCATATATAAATTATTTCATTTGGAGTTACGGTTGATTTTATATGAATTTTAGAAGTTTGTGGTATTTTCTGGAATTTCCTGAATAAGAATAAATCCAGAAAATTGCATTACTGTGTCAGCATGACGTTGTTGTGACGTCAGCAGGTCAACAGACCGAGTCCAGGTCAAACCTAACGTGTGGGGTCCACACGTCAGTGACTAACTAACTAACCTAATTAATTAATGTTAAATTACTACTAAACTAAAATGTTAGTTGGGTTAATTAGACTTAATTAAAAAGACTAATCTAGGATTAGCTGGGCCAGGGCCCACTTGTCAGCGACCCAGGGGAGGTCAAACCCCTGGTCAGCCGAGGCTAATACGCCGGCGGCTCGACGCCGGCGATGACAAGTGCGGCGGATTGGCTCGGGTTCGCTCCTCCGGCGCCCAAATCGACGACGGAGAGCATCTACGAGCTGCTGGTGATCCCGCGCATCCAACGGTGCAAACGGGGTGAGCTGGGGTGGCCGGAAAAGTGGCCGGCGACGATGTTTAGAGGCGGCAGCCGCTCGGGCATTCTCAGGGTGGCGCTATAGAGCTCGGAAGGAGGCGCTGCGGGTGGCTACGGGCTCATGAGAACGTGCTGAGCACGATGGTGTGCTCGGATACAAAGTGCGGTGGCTGTGGCCATGGCGGCGACTTGGCCGGCGGAACCGAGCTCACGGCTCCGGTGGGATCAGTGGCTACATGGTGCAAATAAAGCGGGGAAGAGAGGGGTTAGTGGCAGGAGCTCACAGAGGTTTGAACGGGGAAGTCGACGAACTCGGGGAGGCGTCAGGGAGGGCACACGGTCGCCGGCGATCTCGGTGGCCGAAGCTTGAAGAAGAGGTCGGGGAAGCCGCGTCGGGGCGTCCGGCGTCACGTGAGTCTTCGAGGAGGCGTAGACGACGGAGGCGGAGCTCATGGGCACGTCAGAGGGGCGAGGGGGTGGCTTAGGGCGCGGCAGCGGCGAGCGGCAGCGACGGTTGCGGTCGGGTGCGCGAGAGGGAGAGGCGAAGGGGACGAGTGAGGGGGTCCAGGGGTTCGGGGCGGCACCGAAGAGAAGGCCCGAGGCGTCGCGGTGGCGAGGGACGCAGGCAGGCAGGGAGGGGGCGTGTCGCCATGGCGCGCGCGTGCGTTGTCTCCCTCCTCTGTCTACTGGCAGAGGTAGAGGATGACTGGCATGGGCCCTGGTGGGCTAGGCCACCAGCTGGGCCAGCCAGGTGGGCTGCCAGGTACGTCCAGGTGAGCATCCCTCCCTCTCTGCTACTTATTTGTTTTCTGTTTTCTATTTTATTTCTCTGTTTTGAAGTAGTAAAAATACTAATTCATTTTGTAAAATCCTAAAAATAATTGTGGGCACTTTTGAAACTATTTCCAACAGCCCTCAAATGCTTTCAAGATTATTTGGACATTTAAAATATTTATAGAATTTAAATGTCCAAATTAAAATAATTATGATTTAATTCAAAAATCCAAAATAGCCTCCAAAAATATGAAACCATTTTTGGCAGAGGGTTTAGCCAGGACCAAAGATGGTGAACATTTATGAAGGGCATTTTGGGTTCATTGAAAAGTTTTAAATTTGAACCTAGTTGAATTCATTTGATGCTAGGGTTTCAACATCCCCATTTCAAGTTTTAAAGAAATTAAACATGATGCAACACATGACTAGCTAGCTCAGAGCATACCAGAACTAGGGACGTGACACCGGCGCCTCGGAATCACGAGTTTCACGAGGGACAAGGGTAGTGTTCGGCTCCATCGCCGTGGAAGTTGCAGCACCCGAGGCGGTGTCCACCCACCGGTCCTCGATCTGCGCGATCGGCTCCGGACTAAGGGTGGGAGTGGATCCATGTGTGGCCACCAAGGCACTATCCGGCCGCGGAGTTAGATCATGCCCATCGGGACAGTGCGGCACACTCGGCTGCGGCTCGGATCCATCGAAGATCAAGTCTCCGTGGATATCCGTCGTGAAGTTTAAGCTTCCAATTCTGACCTGACGGCCAGGGGCGTAGCTTTCAATCTGCTCCAGATGGCCAAGTGAATTAGCCCGCAGTGCGAAGCCGCCGAATATGAAGGTCTGTCCGGGGAGAAAAGTCTCACCCTGGACAGCGTTGTTTGTTGAAGATGCCATTGAGCCTATCGGTGACGACACAGAGGAACTCTCAATGAAAGCACCAATGTCGGTGTCAAAACCGGCGGATCTCAGGTAGGGGGTCCCGAACTGTGCGTCTAGACGGATGGTAAGAGGAGACAAGGGACACAATGTTTTACCCAGGTTCGGGCCCTCTCGATGGAGGTAAAACCCTATGTCCTGCTTGATTAATATTGATGATATGGGTAGCACAAGACTGGATCTACCACGAGATCAAGGAGGCTAAACCCTAAAGCTAGCCTATGGTATGATTGTTGTAATATATGTTGTCTCCTACGGACTAAAGCCCTCCGGTTTATATAGACACCGGAGGAGGCTAGGGTTACACAGAGTCGGTTACAAAGGTAGGCGATCTACATATCCGTATCGCCAAGCTTGCCTTCCACGCCAAGGAAAGTCCCATCCGGACACGGGACGGAGTCTTCAATCTTGTATCTTCGTAGTCTTGGAGTCCGGCGAACGATGATAGTCCGGCTGTCCGGACACCCCCTAGTCCAGGACTCCCTCAGTCGTCGTTGCGCATCCGGGCACGTCCCCGTGATCTGTAGATCGATCTTGTCTGACCTGCTCTGTTGTCTAGGTCCTGCCGCAGGTCATATGTATGATCCTGAGCTGTCATGTCTCTGCTCTTACCACGAGGTGGTACGGGCTGGTGTTCGGCTTGAGTTGCCACTTTGTACCGACCACATGGTGGTCATTCAGCCGCATTATGCACTGGTAGGACGGGCTCCGGCGCCTCATCATTGAATTGGGGTAACAATTTGCCCTTCGGGTAACTTTTGGTTGGGCGCTCGAGGTCGTATTCTTCGGCTGCTAGGACATTAGTCCATCTATCGTTGAGCGGATCTTGATCAGCTTGAAGCTGCTACTGCTTCTTTTTCAGGATCCTTGTAGTGGCTATCAGCTGGCGCTTAAAGCGCTCCTGCTTGAAAGGTTCCTCAAGCACGATAAAATTCTTGTTGCCGAGGATCATCTCGTCCTCGGAGAGCGAAAGGTAGTTACTATCCTCCAAGCCTTCGGTCATGGCCTATTCATCAGGGCTAACTCTCCCATCTTCCCGTTCGTCCTGTTCGGAGGTTGGCTTAATGGGGTCTTCATTGTCTTCAGCATCATCAAGAGTATTGTTTTCTCCTGTTCCGGTATTGCTGTCTTTTCCGTGGCATGGCTTAGATAGGCGCCACTAACATTGGCGCTTTGGCTATATCTCAGGAGGCATGTCCTTGACAGGATCATCCTTGTCATCGCCGTTATTCTCCTTTGGGCTTGTTCTTCTCCGGCATCGTCGTCCATACCATGGATGTCTTCGGAGTCATAATTGAGCATGGCTATAAAGTGGGTGGGGGGTGGGACGTAAAATTCCCTGCTCTCAGCCCCTAGTCCGGGCTAGGAATGGTTCGGACGTTGCTCCTTTGTAATGACAAGGGATAGCATTAAGTCCAGAGCTTCTCTTAAAGGCGAGGTTTGGCCCGAGAGAAGAGAGCCCATGGAGTACGGTGAGAGGGAAACTCCTTGGCTGAACTCACACGACGCTGGCTCCGAGGATTCGGAGCCAGTGTCCGAAGAAGGGTCCGGCTCCTCCACAATGGGCCTAAGGGTCACAGACAGTCCGGCGAGCTCAGAGAGCCCGTCTTCGGACCTGGCAATACGATCTGGATCCTAGAGCGGAAGTAGGACGCGCGATTCCTTGGAAGATCAAGTCTCCTCGGATATCAACGACATAATCCAGATTTCCAAAACTAATCTGGTGACCTGGGGTGTAGCTGTCGACCTGCTCTAGATGGCCAAGCGAGTTGGCCCGTAGCACGAAGCCGCCGAACACAAAGATCTGGCCGGGAAGGAAAGCCTCCCCCCAAGCAGCGTTGTTGTAGATGATTGATGGAGCCATCAAACGTTTTGATGACGATGCAGTGGAACACTCAATGAAAGCACCGACGTCGGTGTTAAAACCGGTGGATCTTGAGTAGGGGGTCCCGAACTGTGTGTCTGAGGTTGATGGTAACAGGAGGCCGAGTAAACGATGTTTACCCAGGTTCCTGCCCTCTCTATGGAGGTAATACCCTACTTCCTACTTGATTGATATTGATGAATATGAGTATTAGAAGAGTTGATCTACCACGAGATCATAATGGCTAAAACCCTAGAAGTCTAGCCTGTATGATTATGATCGCCTCTATGGAGTAACCCTCCGATTTATATAGACACCGGAGGGGACTAGGGTTGTACAAAGTCGGTTACAGAGAAAGGAATCTTCATATCCGGTCGCCAAGCTTGCCTTCCATGCCAAGGAGAGTCCCATCCAGATATGGGAGAGAGTCTTCTGTCTTGTATCTTCACAGCCGAACAGTCTAGCCCATGCTACCTAGTCCGGCCATCCGAGGACCCCTTAATCCAGGTCTCCCTCACACATACCTTGACAAAGTTTTGAAGAAGTTCAAAATGGATTAGTCAAAGAATGGGTTCTTGCCTGTGTTGCAAGGTGTGAAGTTGAGTAAGACTCAAAGCCCGACCATGGTAGAAGATAGAGAAAGAATGAAAGTCATTCCCTATGCCGCAGCCATAGGTTCTATAAAGTATGCCATGTTGTGTACCAGACCTATTGTGTACCTTGCCATGAGATTGACAAGGGGGTACAATAGTGATCCAGGAGTAGATCACTAGTAAGTGGTCAAAATTATCCTTAGTAACCTAGGAGGACTAAGGAAATACTTCTAGGTTCTGGATGTGATAAAGAGTTCGTAGTAAAGGGTTATGTTGATGAAAGCTTTGACACCAATTCAGATGACTCTGAGTCTCAATCTGGATATGTATTAAAAGTGGGAGCAATTAGCTAGAGTAGCAGCATGCAGAGCATTATAGACATAGAAATTACCAAAAAATATACGGATCTGAATATGGCAGACCCGTTGACTAAACTTCTCTCACAAGCGAAACATGAACACACCTTAGTACTCTTTGGGTGCTAATCACATGGCGATGTGAACTAGATTATTGAATCTAGTGAACTCTTTGGGTGTTGGTCACATGGTGATGTGAACTGTGGGTGTTAAATCGCATGGTGATGTGAACTAGATTATTGACTCTAGTGCAAGTGGGAGACTGGAGGAAGTATGCCCTAGAGGCAATAATAAAGTTGTTATTTTATATTTCCTTATTCATGATAAAGGTTAATTATTCATGCTAGAATTGTATTGATCGAAAACCTTAATACATGTGTCAATACATAAACAAACACCATGTCCCTAGTGAGCCTCTACTAGACTAGCTCGTTGATCAAATATGGTTATGGTTTCCTAACCATGGACATGAGTTATCATTTGATAACGGGATCACATCATTAGGAGAATGATGTGATGGACAAGACCCATCCTTTAGCTTAGCATAATGATCATTCAGTTTTCATTGATATTGTTTTCTTCATGTCAAATACATATTCCTTCGACGATGAGATTATGCAACTCCCTGATACTGAAGGAATGCCTTGTGTGCTATCAAACGTCACAACGTAACTGGGCGATTATAAAGATGCTCTACAGGTATCTCCGAAGGTGTTTGCTGAGTTGGCATAGATCGAGATTAGGATTTGTCACTCCGAGTATCGGAGAGGTATCTCTGGGCCCTCTCGGTAATACACATCATAAGCTTGCAAGCAAACTACTAAGGAGTTGGTCACGAGGTGATGTATTGTGGAATGAGTAAAGAGACTTGCTGGTAACGAGATTGAACTAGATATAGAGATATCGATGATCAAATCTCGGGCAAGTAACATACCGACGGAGAAAGGGAATTATGTATGTTGTCATAATGGTTCGACCGATAAAGATCTTCGTAGAATATGTAGGAGCCAATATGGGCATCCAAGTTTCACTATTGTTTATTGACCGGAGAGGTGTCTCGGTCATGTCTACATAGTTCTCGACCCCGTAGGGACCATGTCGGTGTCAAAACTGATAGATCTCGGGTAGGGGGCAAGCTGTATGTCTGAGGATCAATGGTAACAATAGGCAAAGGGACATAGTGTTTACCCAGGCTTGGGCCCTCTTAAAGGAGGTAAAACCCTACATCCTGCTTGATTGTATTTAATGAGTATGGGGGTTACAAGAGTTGATCTACCTCAAGATCGTAATGGATAAACCCTAGCATGTCTATCCTATGAATATTATGATAGCCTCGATGGGCTAAACCCTCTGGTTTATATACACACCGGAGGGGCCTAGGGCTTGTACAAAGTCAGTTCATAAGGAAAGGAAACAATACATCCAGACTCTAATCTTGCCTCCCATGCACATAGGATTTCTACCCGAACACGGAGGATGGCCTTCAGCTTTATCTTCATGGCCCATTATGTTGGGGAACATAGCAGAAATTCAAAATTTTCTACGCATCACCAAGATCAATCTATGGAGTAATCTAGCAACGAGGGAAAGGGGAGTGCATCTACATGCCCTTGTAGATCGCTAAGCGGAAGCATTCAAGTGAACGGGGTTGATGGAGTCGTACTCGTCGTGATCCAAATCACCGATGATCCTAGTGCCGAACGGACGGCACCTCCACGTTCAACACACATGCAGCCCGGTGACGTCTCCCATGCCTTGATCCAGCAAGGCGAGAGGGAGAGGTTGGGGAAGACTCCGTCCAGTAGCAGCACGACGGCGTGGTGGTGGTGGAGGAGCGTGGCAATCCTGCAAGGCTTCGCCAAGCACTGTGGGAGAAGAGGAGGACTTGGGAGAAGGGGGAGGGCTGCGCCAGAACTTGGGTGCGGCTGCCCTCCCACCCCTCCACTATTTATAGGTGGGGAGAGAGGGGCCCGGCCTCCCTAGATCTCATCTAGGGTTGGGGGCGGTGGCCAAGGGCGGAGGAGTGCCTCCCAAGTCAAGTGGAGGCCCTCCCCCTTAGGGTTTCCCCTCTCCCATGCGCATGGGCCTTGGGGGGGCTGGTGCCCCTGGCCCATTAAGGCTAGGGCGCCCCCTTACAGCCCATGCTGCTGTAATGGACGTGGTGGAACATTTTCCGGACCTCCGGACCCCTCCGGAATCCTCTGGAACCTTCTGGAAGCTTCCCGGTACAATACCGGAAAAAACCGAACTTTTCCTGGAACCCGAACAACAACTTTCCATATATAAATCTTTACCTCCGGACCATTCCGTAACTCCTCGTGACATCCGGGATCTCATCCGGGACTCCAAACAACATTCAGTAACCACGTATATCTATTCCCTATAACCCTAGCGTCATCGAACCTTAAGTGTGTAGACCCTACGGGTCTGGGAGACACGTAGACATGGCCGAGACAACTCTCCGGCCAATAACCAACAGCGGGATCTGGATACCCATGTTGGCTCCCACATGTTCCACGATGATCTCATCGGATGAACCACGATGTTGAGGATTCAATCGATCCCGTATTCAATTCCCTTTGTCTAGCGGTATAATACTTGCCCAAGATTCGATCATCGGTATCCCGATACCTTGTTCAATCTCATTACCGGCAAGTCTCTTTACTCGTTCCGTAACACATCATCCTGTGATCAACCCCTTGGTCACATTGTGCACATTATGATGATGTCCTACTGAGTGGGCCCATAGATACCTCTCCGTTACATGGAGTGAAAAATCCCAGTCTCGATTCGTGCCAACCCAACAGACACTTTCGGAGATACCCGTAGTGCACCTTTATAGCCACCCAGTTACGTTGTGACATTCGGTACACCCAAAGCATTCCTACGGTATCCGGGAGTTGCACAATCTCATGGTCTAAGGAAATGATACTTCACAGCTTAGGATTGGGTCTTGTCCATCACATCATTCTCCTAATGATGTGATCCCGTTATCAACGACATCCAATGTCCATGGTCAGGAAACTATAACCATCTATTGATCAACGAGCTAGTCAACTAGAGGCTTCCTAGGGACATGGTGTTGTCTATGTATCCACACATGTATCTGAGTTTCCTATCAATACAATTATAGCATGGATAATAAACGATTATCATGAACAAGGAAATATAGTAATCATAACTAATTTATTATTGCCTCTAGGGCATATTTCCAACAGTCTTCCACTTGCACTAGAGTCAATAATATAGTTCACATCGCCATGTGATTAACACTCACAGGTCACACCGCCATGTGACCAACATCCAAGAGTTTACTAGAATCAATAAACTAGTTCACATCATCATGTGATTAAGACACAATGAGTTCTGGGGTTTGATCATGTTTTGCTTGTGAGAGAGGTTTTAGTCAACGGGTCTGCAACATTCAGATCCGTATGTACTTCGCAAATCTCTAGGTCATATTGTAAATGCTGCTTCCACGCTCCACTTGGAGCTATTCCAAATGGTTGCTCCACTATACGTATCCGGTTAGCTACTCAGAGTCATTCGGATAGGTGTTAAATCTTGCATCGACGTCACCCTTTACGCCGAACTCTTTATCACCTCCATAATCGAGAAACATGTCCTTATTACTCCAAGGACAATTTTGAACGCTGTCCAATGATCCATTCCTGGATCACTCTTGTACCCCTTCTGCCAGACACATGGCAAGGCACACATCAGGTGCGGTACACAGCATAGTATACTATGTAGAGCCTACGTCTAAAGCATAGGGGACGACCTTCGTCCTTTCTCTCTATTCTTCCGTGGTCGAGCTTTAAGTCTTCACTTCATACCTTACAACTCAGGCAAGAACTCCTTCTTTGACTGATCCATCTGGAACACCTTCAAGATCATGTCAAGGTATGTGCTCATTTGAAAGTACCATTAAGCGTTTTTGATCTATCATCATAGATCTTGATGCTCAATGTTCAAGCAGCTTAATCCAGGTTTTCTATTGAAAAACACTTTTCAAACAACCCTATATGCTTTCCAGAAACTCTACAACATTTCTGATCAACAATATATTAGCAACATATACTCATCAGAAATTCTATAGTGCTCCCACTCACTTCTTTGGAAATACAAGTTTCTCATAAACTTTGTACAAACCCAAAATCTTCGATCATTCCATCAAAGCGCATATTCTGACTCCGAGAAGCTTGCTCTAGTCCATGGAAGGATCGCTGGAGCTAGCATACCTTTCAGCATGCTTAGGATCGACAAAACCTTTCTGATTGTATCACATACAACCTTTCCTTACGAAAACTGGTAAGGAAACTCGTTTTGACATCCATCTGCCAAATTTCATAAATGCAGCTAATGCTAACATGATCCTGACGAACTTAAGCATCGCTACGGTATCTCATCATAGTCAACTCCTTGAACTTGTGAAAAAATCTTTGCCACAAGTCGAGCTTCATAGACGGTGACATTACCGTCCACATCCGCCTTCTTCTTAAAGATCCATTTATCTCAATGGCTTGCCGATCGTCGGGCAAGTCCACCAAAGTCCATGCTTTGTTCTGATACATGGATCCTATCTCCGATTTTGTGGCTTCTAACCATTTGTTGGAATATGGGACCACCATCGCTTCTCCATAGCTCGTCGGTTCATTGTTGTCTAGCAACACGACCTTCAAGACAGGGTTACTGTACCACTCTGAAGTAGTACACATCCTTGTCACCCTATGAGGTACGGTAGTGACTTGATCCAAAACTTCATGATCACTATCATAAGCTACTACTTCAATTGGTGTGGGCGCCACAGGAACAACTTCCTGTGCCCTTTTACACACTAGTTGAAGTGACGATTCAATAACCTCATCAAGTCTCCACCATCCTCCCCACTCAACTTTCCGAGACAAACCTTTCCTCGAGAAAGGACCCGATTCAAGAAACAATCCCTATTGCTCTCGGATCTGAATTAGGAGGTATACCCAACTGTTTTGGGTGTCCTACGAAGACGAATTTTATCCGCTTTGGGTTCGAGCTTATCAACCTGAAACTTTTTCACATAAGCGTCGCAGCCCTAAACTTTTAAGAAACCATAGTTCAAACAGTGTCGTCTCAACGGAATTACGTGGTACCCTATTAAAGTGAGTGCGGTCGTCTCTAATGCCTAACCCATGAACAATAGTGGTAATTTGATAAGAGACATCATGGTACGCACCATATCCAATAGGGTGCAACTATGATGTTCGGACACACCATCACACTATGGTGTTCCAGGCGATATCAATTGTGAAACAATTTCCACAATGTCTTAATTACGTGCCAAAGCTCGTAACTCAGATACTCATCTCTATGATCATATCATAGACATTTTATCCTCTTGTCACGACGATCTTCAACTTCACTCTGAAATTACTTGAACCATTCAATAATTCAGACTTGTGTTTCATCAAGTAAATATACTCAGTATATACTCAAATCATCCGTGAAGTAAGAACATAACAATATCCACTACGTGCCTCAGCACTCATTGGACTGCACACATCAAAATGTATTACTTCCAATCAAGTTAATTTCTTGTTCCATTTTACTGAAAACAAGGCTTTCAGTCATCTTGCCCATGTGGTATGATTTGCATGTCTCAAGTGATTCAAAATCAAGTGAGTCCAAACGGTCCATCTGCATGGAGTTTCTTCATGCATATACACCAATAGACATGGTTCGCATGTCTCAAACCTTTCAAAACGAGTGAGCCCAAAGATCCATCAACATGGAGCTTCTTCATGCGTTTTATACCAATATGACTTACATGGCAGTGCCACAAGTAGGTGGTACTATCATTAATATCTTATATCTTTTGGCATGAACATGTGTATCACTACGATCAAGATTCAATAAACCATTCATTTTAGGTGCAAGACCGTTGAAGGTATTATTCAAATAAACAGAGTAACCATTATTCTCCTTAAATGAATAACCATATTGTGATAGACATAATCCAATCATGTCTATGCTCAACGCAAACACCAAATAACAATTATTTAGGTTTAACACCAATCTCGATGGTGGAGGGAGCGTGCAATGCTTGATCACATCAAGCTTGGAAAAAACTTCCAACACATGTCGCCAGCTCACCTTTAGCTAGTCTCCGTTTACTCTACAGCCTTTTATTTCGAGTTACTAACACTTAGCAACCGAACCGGTATTTAATACCCTGGTGCTACTAGGAGTACTAGTAAAGTACACATTACCATAATGTATATCCAATATACTTCTATCGACCTTGCCCACCTTCTCATCTACCAAGTATCTATGGTAATTCTGCTCCAGTGACTGTTCCCCTTATTACGGAAGCACTTAGTCTCGGGTTTGGGTTCAACCTTGGGTTTCTTCACTAGAGCAGCAGCTGATTTGCTGTTTCATGAAGTATCCCTTCTTGCCCTTGCCCTTCTTCAAACTAGTGGTTTCACTAACCATCAACAATTGATGCTCCTTCTTGATTTCTACTTTCGCGGTGTCAAACATCGCGAATATTTCAAGGATCATCATATCTATCCCTGATATGTTATAGCTCATCACGAAGCTCTAGCAGCTTGGTGGCAATGACTTTGGAGAAACATCACTATCTCATCAGGAAGATCAACTCCCACTCGATTCAATTGATTTTTGTACTCAGACAATCTGAGCACAAGCTCAATGATTGAGCTTTTCTCCATTAGTTTGCAGGCTAAGAAACACCCCGGAGGTCTTATACCTCTTGATGTGGGCACGAGCCTGAAATCCCAATTTCAGCCCTCGAAACATCTCTTTGTTTCGCGACGTTTTGAAATCGTCTTCGGTGCCTCAACTCTAAACCGTTTAACATTACCGAACTATCACGTAGTTATCAAAACATGTATGTCAGATGTTCGCAACATCCACAGACGACGTTCGAGGTTCAGCACACTGAGCGGTGCATTAAGGACATAAGTCTTCTACGAAGCAATGTGGACAATCCTCAGTTTACGGACCTAGTCCGCATAATCGCTACTATCAACTTTCAACTAAAATTTTTCTCTAGGAACATATCTAAACAGTAGAACTAAAGCGCGAGCTTACGACATAATTTGCAAAGCTCTTTTGACTATGTTCAGGATAATTAAGTTCATCTTATGAACTCCCACTCAGATAGACATCCCTCTAGTCATCTAAGTGATTACATGATCCGAGTCAACTTGGCCGTGTCCGATCATCACGTGAGACGGACTAGTCATCATCGGTGAACATCTTCATGTTGATCGTATCTACCATATGACTCATGCTCGACCTTTCGGTCTCTTGTGTTCCGAGGCCATGTCTGTACATGCTACGCTCGTCAAGTCAACTTAAGTGTTTCGCGTGTGTAAATCTGGCTTACACCCGTTGTATGTGAACGTTAGAATCTATCACACCCAATCATCACGTGGTGCTTCGAAACAATGAAGTTTCTCAACGGTGCACAGTTAGGGGGAACACTTTCTTGAAATTTTAATGAGGGATCATCTTATTTACTACCGTCGTTCTAAGCAAATAAGATGTAAAACATGATAAAAATCACATGCAATCAAATAGTGACATGATATGGCCAATATCATATTGCTCCTTTGATCTCCATCTTCGGGGCGCCATGATCATCTTCGTCACCGGCATGACACCATGATCTCCATCATCAGGATCTCCATCATCGTGTCTTCATGAAGTTGTCACGCCAACGACTACTTCTACTTCTATGGCTAATGCGTTTAGCAATAAAGTAAAGTAATTTACATGGCATTCTTCAATGACACGCAGGTCATACAAAAAATAAAGACAACTCCTATGCCTCCTGCCGGTTGTCATACTCATCGACATGCAAGTCGTTATTCCTATTACAAGAACATGATCATCTCATACATCACATATATCATTCATCACATCCTTTGGCCATATCACATCACAAAACACTTGCTGCAAAAACAAGTTAGACGTCCTCTAATTGTTGTTGCAAGTTTTTACGTGGCTGCTATGGGTTTCTAGCAAGAACGTTTCTTACCTACGCAAAAACCACAACGTGATATGCCAATTGCTATTTACCCTTCATAAGGACCCTTTTCATCGAATCCGATCTGACTAAAGTGGGAGAGACTGGCCCCCGCTAGCCACCTTATGCAACTAGTGCATGTCAGTCGGTGGAACCTGTCTCACGTTAGCGTACGTGTAAGGTCGGTCCGGGCCGCTTCATCCACGATGCCGCCGAAGCAAGATAAGACTAGTAGTGGCAAGAAAATTAACAACATCTATGCCCACAACTGCTTTGTGTTCTACTCGTGCATAGTAACTACGCATAGACCTCGCTCTGATACCACTGTTGGCGAACGTAGCAGAAATTCAAAATTTTCTACGCATCACCAAGATCAATCTATGGAGTAATCTAGCAATGAGGGAAAGGGGAGTACATCTACATACCCTTGTAGATCTCTAAGCGGAAGCGTTCAAGTGAACGGGGTTGATGGAGTCGTACTCGTCATGATCCAAATCACCGATGATCCTAGTGCCGAATGGACGGCACCTCCGCGTTCAACACACATGCAGCCCGGTGACGTCTCACATGCCTTGATCCAGCAAGGAGAGAGGGAGAGGTTGGGGAAGACTCCGTCCAGCAGCAGCACGACGGCGTGGTGGTGGTGGAGGAGCGTGGCAATCCTGCAGGGCTTCGCCAAGCACTGCGGGAGAGGAGGAGGACTTGGGAGAAGGGGGAGGGCTGCGCCAGAACTTGGGTGCGGCTGCCCTCCCACCCCTCCACTATTTATAGGTGGGGAGAGAGGGGGCCGGCCCCCCTAGATCTCATCTAGGGTTGGGGGCGGCAGCCAAGGGGGGGAGGAGTGCCTCCCAAGTCAAGTGGAGGCCCTCTCCCTTAGGGTTTCCACTCTCCCATGCGCATGGGCCTTGGGGGGGCTGGTGCCCCTAGCCCATTAAGGCTAGGGCACCCCCTTACAGCCCATGATATTGTATTGGACGTGGTGGAACATTTTCCGGACCTCCGGACCCCTCCGGAATCCTCCGGAACCTTCTAGAAGCTTCCCGGTACAATACCAGAAAAAACCGAACTTTTCCCGGAACCCGAACAACAACTTTCCATATATAAATCTTTACCTCCGAACCATTCCGGAACTCCTCGTGACGTCCGGGATCTCATCCGGGACTCCGAACAACATTCGGTAACCACGTATGTCTATTCCCTATAACCCTAGCATCATCGAACCTTAAGTGTGTAGACCCTACGGGTTTGGGAGACACGTAGACATGACCGAGACAACTCTCCGGCAAATAACCAACAGCGGGATCTCGATACCCATGTTGGCTCCCACATATTCCATGATGTCAAGGATTCAATCAATCCCGTATTCAATTCCCTTTGTCTAGCGGTATAGTACTTGCCCGAGATTCGATCGTCGATATCCCGATACCTTGTTCAATGTCGTTACCGGCAAGTCTCTTTACTCGTTCCGTAACACATCATCCCGTGATCAACCCCTTGGTCACATTGTGCACATTATGATGATGTCCTACGAGTGGGCCCAGAGATACCTCTCCGTCACACGGATTGACAAATCCCAGTCTCGATTCGTGCCAACCCAACACACACTTTCGGAGATACCCGTAGTGCACCTTTATAGCCACCCAGTTACGTTGTGACGTTTGGTACACCCAAAGCATTCCTACGGTATCCGGGAGTTGCACAATCTCATGGTCTAATGAAATGATACTTGACATTAGAAAAGCTTTAGCATACGAACTACACGATCTTTGTGCTAGGCTTAGGATTGGGTCTTGTCCATCACATCATTCTTCTAATGATGTGATCCCGTTATCAACGACATTCAATGTCCATGGTCAGGAAACCGTAACCATCTATTGATCAACGAGCTAGTCAACTAGAGGCTTACTAGGGACATGGTCTATGTATCCACACATGTATCTGAGTTTCCTATCAATACAACTATAGCATGGATAATAAACGATTATCATCAACAAGGAAATATAGTAATAATAACTAATTTATTATTGCCTCTAGGGCATATTTCCAACACATTCAGCCCGGCTTGCATCCTTGGGCCGGACACCTGAGGACCCCCGAAACCAGGACTCCCTTAGTATACTTAAACCTGCACAATACCAGTTAAAATGACTATATTTGGTTGTTAAATGTTAGGTTTGTTGTAGTTAACACACCTTTCCTCTTCTTGTTCTGCTTAACTAGTGTGCTTAAACATGGACATTGAAGCTATCATTTGGAGATTGTGTTGTCTACAATGGATGTATTTGGTTGATGTTTAGTCTGTTGTGCTTAACATGCCTTTCGATGTACACCAGACAATATTGGGAACGACTGCCATTTTCCATCGAGGTTAGTTTTTTCCCATGGCTTATATATACTCACTATTCAGGATATCAATAACTGGTACCATATCAGCCGGGGGATGAGAAGGGATTAACCGTTGAATCGTACATTTAACTGAATATATCGGTAACCCATTTATCGATTGGTTAACTAGGGCCATATCTATATATCCAAGGCTACATAGCAAAATGCATTGTACTAAGTGTCTAAATATGCAATAATAGGCTACATAGCAACAAGAAAGAGTGTTACCTTCATGTTCTGATGACTTTTTTAGAGAAAAGGCATCAGCCCGACTTTATAAATGAAGCCACCAGGCAGCGTTCATCACAACCAAACTACAACCAATGAACCAGATATTCGGCCACAACCACAAGGCAAAGTAGGGGGGTACAAGGCACTCAGGCCAAAATGGAGGCACGCAGGCCGGGACTAAGAGGAGTACTTGAAAGGAAGGCAGCCACACGAATCCACCTCCAAAGCCAAAAGGAGACCACCCAGGACAACTAGCCACCTAGCTCCTACCGCAAGATAGAAGACGCTGAAGCCCAAATTTTAGAAGACAGAAGGTCAAAAGCATCACGGTATTCAGTCTTAGTTCGTGATCTCCACCACTGTTGGAATAGGCAAGACTTAAATAAGCAATCAGAAGGTTTAATAGAAAAATATGCTCGATAGTAAATTTGTTCCCGGTTGCCCAAAGGCCCCAGCAAACCACAGCTAGGCCAACCAAAACAAACGCTTGGTGAGCCCCACTAGGCCATTAGATAAAACCCGGAGCTCAGAGAAGGAGGAAGGGCTCCAGGAGACCAACAGCCAGAACCTAATGCAATACCACACCAACTTGGCCAAGACAAACTTGAAGAAAATGTGGTTCGTGTCCTTGCTACCTCTTGAGCACTGCGTTGGTTTTCCCATGAAGAGGAAAGGGTGATGCAGCAAAGTTGTGTAAGTATTTCCCTTAGTTTTTGAGAACCAAGGTATCAATCCAGTAGGAGGCTCCTCAAAAGTCCCACGCACCTACACAAACAAACAAGAACCTCCCAACCAACGTGAAAAAGGGGTTGTGAATCCCTTCACAATAAATTGCGAAAGTAAGATCTGATAGAGATAATAAGATAAGATAAATATTTTTGGTATTTTTATGATATAGATTGGAAAGTAAAAGAAGCAAATAAAAGTAGATGGAAAACTTATATGATAAAAGATAGACCCAGGGCCATAGGTTTCACTGGTGGCCTCTCTCAAGATAGCATAAGTATTACGGTGGGTGAACAAATTACTGTCGAGCAATTGATAGAATAGTGCATAGTTATGAGAATATTTAGGCATGATCATGTATATAGGCATCATGTCTGCAACAAGTAGATCAAAACGATTCTGCATCTACTACTATTACTCCACACATCGACCGACTCCTGCCTGCATCTAGAGTATTAAGTTCATAAGAATAGAGTAACACATTAAGAAAGATGACATGATGTAGAGGGATATACTCATGCAATATGATATAAACCCCATCTTTTTATCCTCAATGGCAACAATACAATACGTGCCTTGCTGCCCCTGCTGTCACTAGGAAAGGACACCGCAAGATTGAACCCGAAGCTAAGCACTTCTCCCATTGCAAGAAAGATCAATCTAGTAGGCCAAACCAAACTAATAATTTGAAGAGACTTGCAAAGATAACCAATCATACATAAAAGAATTCATAGGAGATTCAAATATTTCTCATCGATAAACTTGATCATAAACCCACAATTCATCGGATCTCGACAAACACACCACAAAATGAGTTACATCGAATAGATCTCCAAGAAGATCGAGGAGAACTTGGTATTGAGATTCAAAGAGAGAGAAGAAGCCATCTATCTAATAACTATGGACCCGAAGGTCTGTGGTAAACTACTCACAACTCATCGGAGAGGCCTTGGAGATGATGTAGAGGCCCTTCGTGGCCGATTCCCCCTCCGACGGAGCGCCGGCAAAGGCTCCAAGATAGGATCTCGTGGATACAGAAGTAGATATAGGCGAAGGAAGTACGTCGGTGGAGCAAAAGAGGGGCCCACGAGGGTGGGGGCGTGCCCACCCCCAAAGGGCACCCCGGGAACCCTCGTGGCCACCTCGTCTACAGCTTGAAGTCCACTCCAAGTCTCATGGATTGCGTTTGTTCCGAAAAGATCGCTCCCGAAGGTTTTATTCCGTCTGGACTCCGTTTGATATTCCTTTTCTTCGAAACACTGAAATAGGCAAAAAAAACAGCAATTCAGGCTGGGCCTCCGGTTAGTAGGTTTGTCCCAAAAATGATATAAAAGTGTAAAGTAAAGCCCATAAACATCCAAAACGGGTAATATAATAGCATGGAACGATCAAAAATTATAGATACATTGGAGACGTATCAAGCATCCCCAAGCTTAATTCTTGCTCGTCCTCGAGTAGGTAAATGACAAAAACAGAATTTTTGATGTGGAATGCTACCTAGCATAATCCTTAATGTTATTTTCTTTATTGTGGCATGAATGTTCAGATCCAAATGTTTCAAAATAAAAGTTCATATTGACATAAGAAATAGTAATACTTCAAGCATACTAACAAAGCAATCATGTCTTCTCAAAATAACATTGGTAAAGAGAGTTCATCCCTACAAAATCATATAGTTTGGTCTTGCCACATTTTCGTCACACAAGAATGCTCTCATCTTGCACACCCCCGATGACAAGCCAAGCAATTGTTTCATACTTAAGTAATCCCAAACTTTTTCAACTTTCACGTAATACATGAGCATGAGCCATGGAATAGCACTATGGGTGGAATAGAATATGATGGAGGTTGTGTGGAGAGGACAAAAAAGGAGAAAGTCTCATGTTAATGAGGCTAATCAACGGGCTATGGAGATGCCCATCAATTGATGTCAACATGAGGAGTAGGGATTGCCATGCAACGGATGCACTAGAGCTATAAATGTATGAAAGCACAACAAAAGAAAACTGGTGGGTGTGCAGCCAACTTGCTTGCTCATGAAGACCTAGGGCATTTTGAGGAAGCCCATCGTTGGAATATACAAGTCAAGTTCTATAATGAAAAATTCCCACTAGTATATGAAAGTGACAACAAATGAGAGACTCTATATGAAGAACATGGTGCTACTTTGAAGCACAAGTGTGAAAAAAGATAGTAACATTGTCCCCCTTTTTTATTTTCCTTTTTTCTTTTCTTTTTATTTTTTCTTTTAGGCCCTTCCCCTTTTTGGCCTTTCTTTTTTTTATTTGGCCTTTTTTTTCTTTTTTCTTTTTGGGCTTTCTTTTTTTTATATAAGGGACAATGCTCTAATAATGATGATCATCACACTTCTATTTATTTACAGCTCATGAATTACAACTCAAAACTAGAACAAGATATGACTCTATATGAATGCCTCCGGTGGTGTACCGGGATGGGCAATGAAACAAGAGTGACATGTATGAAAATTATGAAGGTGGCCTTGCCACAAACACGATGTCAACTACATGATCATGCAAGGCAATATGACAATGATGATGTGTGTCATCAAAAACGAAACGGTGGAAAGTTGCATAGCAATATATCTCGGAATGGCTATGGAAATGTCATAATAGGTAGGTATGGTGGCTGTTTTGAGGAAGATATAAGGAGGTTTACGTGTGATAGAGTGTATCGTATCACGGGGTTTGGATGCACCGGCGAAGTTTGCACCAACTCTCAAGGTGAGAAAGGCCAATGCACGGTACCGAAGAGGCTAACAATGATGGAAGGGTAAGAGTGCGTATAATCCATGGACTCACATTAGTCATAAAGAACTCATATACTTATTGCAAAAATCTACAACTCATCAAAAACAAAGTACTACGCGCATGCTCCTAGGGGGATAGATTGGTAGGAAAAGACCACCGCTCGTCCCCGACCGCCACTCATAAGGATGACAATCTAAGAACACCTCATGTTTCAAATTTGTTACACAACGGTTACCATACGTGCATGCTACAGGAATTGCCAACTTCAACACAAGTATTCTTTAAATAAACAATTACCCAACTAGCATGACTCTAATATCACAACCTCCATATCTCAAAACAATTATAAAGTATCACATTGATCATAGCATCCAATTCACTTCCTATGATAGTTTTTATTATACCCAACTTGGATGACATCATTCTAGGACCAATTTTATGACCATAGAAAATACCATGATGTTCTAAAATACTCCCAAAATAATATAAGTGAAGCATTAGAGATCAACAATTTCTACAAAATTAAACCACCGCCGTGCTCTAAAAGATATAAGTGAAGTACTAGAGGAAAACTATCTAGCTCAAAAGATATAAGTGAAGAACATAGAGTATTCTAATAAATTCGAAATCATGTGGGTTTCTCCAAAAAGGTATGTACAGCAAGGATGATTGTGGTAATCTAAAAAGCAAGGACTCATATCATACAAGACGCTCCAAGCAAAACACAAATCATGTGGCGAATAAAAATATAGCTCCAAGTAAAGTTACCGATAGATGAAGATGAAAGAGGGGATGCCTTCCGGGGCATCCCCAAGCTTAGGCTTTTGGTTATGATTGAATATCTTGGGGTGCCATGGGCATCCCCAAGCTTAGGCTCTTTCCACTCCTTATTCCATAGTCCATCAAATCTTTACCCAAAACTTGAAAACTTCACAACACGAAACTCAACAGAAAATCTCATAAGCTCCGTTAGTGCAAGAAAGGAAAATCACCACATAAGGTACTGTAATGAACTCATTCTTTATTTATATTGGTGTTAAACCTACTGTATTCCAACTTCTCTATGGTTCATACCCCCCGATACTAGCCATAGATGCATCAAAATAAGCAAACAACACACGAAAAACAGAATCTATCAAAAATAAAACAGTCTGTAGAAATCTATAACTTTTGAATACTTACGGAACTCTAAAAATCCTACAAAAATAGGAAGTCCTGGGAAATTTGTCTATTGATCTACAGCAAAAAGAATCAATGCAAAACCACATTTATGCGATTTACTAAAATTATTTTTGTGCGCACAAAAGTTTATGTTTTTCAGCAGAATCAAATTAACTATCACCGTAGGTTATCCTATAGGTTCTACTTGGCACAAACACTAAACCATGAAAACACATCTGAACAGAAGCTAGATGAAATATTTATTACTAAACAGAAGCACAAAGCAATAAACAAAAATAAATTTGGGTTTCCTCCCAACAAGCGCTATCGTTTAACGCCCCTAGCTAGGCATAAAAGTGAGAATAGATCTAAGTAGTGCCATCTTTGGCATTCAATTCATAAGTAGCTTGCATGATAGATTCATAAGGTAATTTAACTTTTTTTCTTGGTAAGTGTTCCATGCCCTTCCTTAATGGAAATTGGAATCTAATATTCCCTTCCTTCATATCAATAATTGCACCAATCGTTCTAAGGAAAGGTCTACCAAGAATAATAGGACATGAAAGATTGCAATCTATATCAAGAACGATAAAATCTACGGGCACATAATTCCTATTTGCAACAATAAGAACATCAATTATCCTTCCCATAGGTTTCTTAATGGTGGAATCCGCAAGGTGCAAGTTTAAAGAGCAATCATCAAAATCATGGAAACCTAGCAAACCAATGGTGGAAACACTAGCACCCAAATCACACAAAGCATATCACTCATGATCTTTAATTTTAATTTTTATAATAGGTTCCCACTCATCATAAAGTTTTCTAGGTATAGAAACTTCCAATTCAAGTTTTTCCTCATAAGATTGCATCAAGGCATCAACAATATGTTTGGTAAAAGCTTTATTTTGACTATAAGCATGAGGAGAATTCAACACGGATTGCAACAAAGGAAATACAATCTATTAAAGAACAATTATCATAATTAAATTCCTTGAAATCCATAATAGTGGGTTCAATGCTATGTAATGTCTTGACCTCTCCAATCCCACTTTTACCAAATTTAGTATCAAGGTCTAAAAACTCCGAATTATTGGGACGCCTTTTAACTAAAGTTGACTCATCTCCAGTCCCATAATTATCAAGATTCATATTGCAAAACAAAGATTTAATAGGGGACACATCAATAACTTTTAGATCTTCATCATTATTTTCACGGAGACTAGAAGAACATGCTTTAACAATCTTTCTTAGCACGCAACCTAGCGGTTCTTTCTTTGCACTCATCAATGGAAATTCTCATGGCTTTGAGAGACTCATTGATATCATGCTTAGGTGGAATAGATCTAAGTTTCAAAGAATCAACATCAACCGAAAGTCTATCAACGTTCCTAGCCAATTTATCAACTTTAAGAAATTTTTCTTCAAGCAAAGCATTAAAATTCTTTTGAGAGATCATAAATTCTTTAACGCTATTCTCAAAATCAAGGGGCATCTTATTAAAATTCCCATAAGAGTTGTTGTAGGAATTACCATAATTATTAGAGGAATTACTAGGAAACGGTCTAGGATTAAAGTTTCCTCTATAAGCATTGTTACCAAAATTATTTCTACCAACAAAATTCACATCCATAGATTCATTATTATTCTCAATCAAGGTAGACAAAGGCATATCATTGGGATCAATAGAAGCACTCTTAGCAGCAAACAATTTCATAAGTTCATCCATCTTTCCACTCAGCACATTAATTTCTTCTATAGCATGCACTTTTTTACTAGTAGATCTTTCGGTGTGCCATTGAGAATAATTAGCCATAATGTTATCAAGGAGTTTAGTAGCTTCTCCTAAGGTGATTTCCATAAAAGTGCCTCCCGCGGCCGAATATAAAAGATTTTTAGAAGCAAAATTCAATCCGACAAAAAAAATTGTATGATCATCCATAAGTTCAAACCATGAGTAGGGCAATTGCGAATCATTAATTTCATTCTTTCCCAAGATTGGGCAACATGCTCATGATCAAGTTGTTTAAAATTCATAATATCGTTCCTAAGAGAGATGATCTTAGCGGGAGGAAAATACTTAGAGATAAAAGCATCTTTGCACTTATTCCGTGAATCAATACTATTCTTAGGCAAAGACAAAAACCAGGTTTTAGCACGATCTCTAAGTGAAAACAGAAGTAACTTCAATTTAACAAAATTATTATCCGTATCCTTCTTCTTTTGCGTATCACACAAGTCAAGAAAATTGTTTAGATGAGTAGCCGCATCTTCACTAGGAAGGTTGGAGAATTGATCTTTCATAACAAGATTCAACAAATCAGCATTGATTTCACAAGATTTAACATCATTAAGAGGAGCAATCGGAGTGCTAAGGAAATCCTTATTATTGGTATTGGAAAAGTCACACAATTTGGTATTATCTTGCGCCATCGTGACAAGCAATCCAACACACAAGGAAACAAAAAGGCAAGCGAAAAAGAGAGAGGAGATTGGGAAAGAGAGGGCGAATAAAATGGCAAGGGTGAAGTGGGGAGGAGGAAAACGAGAGGCAAATGCCAAATAATGTAATGCGAGCGAGATGAGTTTGTGATGGGTACTTGGTATGTCTT
The DNA here is from genome assembly GCA_963921465.1 of Triticum timopheevii. Taxonomy (NCBI): domain Eukaryota; kingdom Viridiplantae; phylum Streptophyta; class Magnoliopsida; order Poales; family Poaceae; genus Triticum; species Triticum timopheevii. The sequence goes on along the minus strand of OY997272.1, from coordinate 378,573,507 downwards.
GACTTGAGCGAAGACCTCCCCGGCAACGGTGCCAGAAATCCTTCTTGCTACCTCTTGAGCACTGCATTGGTTTTCCCTTGAAGAGGAAAGGGTGATGTAGCAAAGTAGCGTAAGTATTGCCCTCAGTTTTTGAGAACCAAGGTATCAATCCAGTAGGAGGCTCCTCAAAAGTCCCACGCACCTACACAAACAAACAAGAACCTCGCAACCAACGCGATAAAGGGGTTGTCAATCCCTTCACGGTAACTTGCGAAAGTGAGATTTGATAGAGATAATAAGATAAGATAAATATTTTTGGTATTTTTATGATATAGATTGGAAAGTAAAAGATGCAAATAAAAGTAGATGGAAAACTTATATGATAAAAGATAGACCCTAGGGCCATAGGTTTCACTAGTGGCCTCTCTCAAGATAGCATAAGTATTATGGTGGGTGAACAAATTACTGTCGAGCAATTGATAGAATAGTGCATAGTTATGAGAATATCTAGGTATGATCATGTATATAGGCATCACGTCCGCAACAAGTAGATCGAAACGATTCTGCATCTACTACTATTACTCCACACATCGACCGACTCCTGCCTGCATCTAGAGTATTAAGTTCATAAGAACAGAGTAACACATTAAGAAAGATGACATGATGTAGAGGGATATACTCATGCAATATGATATAAACCCCATCTTTTTATCCTCAATGGCAACAATACAATACGTGCCTTGCTGCCCCTGCTGTCACTGGGAAAGGACACTGCAAGATTGAACCCAAAGCTAAGCACTTCTCCCATTGCAAGAAAGATCAATCTAGTATGCCAAAACCAAAATGATAATTCGAAGAGACTTGCAATGATAACCAATCATACATAAACGAATTCAGAGGAGATTCAAATATTTCTCATAGATAAGCTTGATCATAAACCCCCAATTCATCGGATCTCGACAAACACACCGCAAAAAGAGTTACATCGAATAGATCTCCAAGAAGATCAAGGAGAACTTGGTATTGAGATTCAAAGAGAGAGAAGAAGCCATCTAGCTAATAACTATGGACCCAAAGGTCTATGGTAAACTACTCACAACTCATCAGAGAGACCTTGGAGATGATCTAGAGGCCCTCCGTGGTCGATTCCCCCTCCGGCGGAGCGCTAGCGAAGGCTCCAAGATGGGATCTCGTGGATACAGAAGGTTGCGGCAGTGGAATTAGGTGTTCGTGGTGCTCCCCGATGTTTTTCAGGGTACGGGAGTATGTATAGGCGAAGGAAGTACGTCGGTGGAGCAACAAGGGGCCCACGACGGTGGGGGCGCACCCACCCCCAGGGGGCGCGCCGGGCACCCTCGTGGCCGCCTCGTCTGCAGCTTGACGTCCACTCCAAGTCTCCTGGATTGTGTTTGTTCCGAAAAGATCGCTCCCGAAGGTTTCATTCCGTTTGCACTCCATTTGATATTCCTTTTCTTTGAAACACTGAAATAGGCAAAAAAAATAGCAATTCGGGCTGGGCCTCCGGTTAGTAGGTTAGTCCCAAAAATGATATAAAAGTGTAAAGTAAAGCCCATAAACGTCCAAAACGGGTAATATAATAGCATGGAACAATCAAAAATTATAGATACGTTGGAGACGTATCAGTCCTCCATGTCTCCTCATAACACACGTCTGTCTGAGCCCGGGCCATTGCATTTATGAATTTGATCCGCCATACGCAGGCGACCTTTGAAGGCTTGCCATAAGAAAATCTTCACCTTGGGAGGTATACGAGCATGCCAAATAGGTCTAAACTTAGCAGTCGGGGTACCAGAAATTAACTTGGCATACATAGACTTAACAGAAAAGCGGCCACACAAGGAATGGGGCCAGACAGCCGACTCCTCTCTCTCCGAGATCACGGGGATGAAAGCAACAAGTCACTGCCAAACATCAAACTCTTCAAGAGATAGAGAGTGACGGAAGGCCAAGTGTTGGGAAACATAGCATGCAATTTCAAAAAAATCATACGCTCACGCAAGATCTATCTAGGAGATGCATAGCAACGGGAGGGGAGAGTGTGTCCACATACCCTCATAGATCAAAAGCGGAAGCGTTAAATCAACGCGGTTGTTGTAGTCGAACGTCTTCTCAGATCAACCGATCAAGTACCAAACATACGGCACCTCTGAGTTCTGCACAAGTTCAGCTCGATGACGTCCCTCAAACTCTTGATCCAACAGAGTGTCGATAGAGTAGACGAGTTCCGTCAGCACGACGGCGTGGTGACAGTATTGGGGATGTGATCAGCATAGGGCTTTGGCTAAGCACTACGAAAATATGACCAGATGAGTAAACGGTGGAGGGCGCACCGCACACGGCTAAGAATCAATTGATGTGCTTTGGGGTGCACCCTACCCCCATTTATAAAGGAGGAGAGGGGAGGCCGCCGGCCCTAGGGGTGCGCCAATAGGGGAGTCCCACTGGGACTCCTAGTCCTAGTCGGCCCCCTTCCTTTCCAACGAAGGGGAAAAGAGTGAAGTGGAGGGAGAGAGGGAGAAGAAGAGGGGGGTTGCGCCCCCTCCCCCTTGTCCAATTCGCACTCCCATGGGGGGGCGCCACCTCTTGTGGCATGCCTCCTCCTCTCCACTATGGACCAATAAGACCCATTACTTCCCCGGGGGGTTCCGGTAACCCCTCGGTTCACATCTCCATGTGATTTAACACCCAAAGTTCACATCGCCATGTGACCAACACCCAAAGGGTTTACTAGAGTCAATAATCTAGTTCACATCGCTATGTGATTAACACCCAAAGAGTACTAAGGTGTGATCATGTTTTGCTTGTGTGAGAAGTTTAGTCAACGGGTCTGCCACATTCAGAGCCGTATGCATTTTTCAAATTTTCTATGTCTACAATTCTCTGCATGGAGCTACTCTAGCTAATTGCTCCCACTTTTAATATGTATCCAGATTGAGACTTAGAGTCATCTGGATCGGTGTAAAATCTTGCATCGACATAACTCTCTATGGTGAACTCTTTATCACCTCCATAACTGAGAAATATTTCCTTAGTCCTCTTAGGTAACTAAGGATAACTTTGATCACTGTCCAATGATCCACTCCTGAATCACTATCGTACCCTCTTGCCAAACACATGATAAGGTACACATCAGGACTGGTACACAGCATAGGATACATGATAGAACCTATGGCTGAAGCATAGGGAATGACTTTCATTTGCTCTCTATCTTCTACAGTGGTCGAGCATTGAGTCTGACTCAACTTCACACTTTGTAACACAGGCAAGAACCATTTCTTTGACTGATCCATTTTGAACTTCTTCAAAACTTTATCAAGGTATGTGCTTTGTGAAAGTCCTATCAAGCGTCTTGATCTATCTCTATGGATCTTGATGCCCAATAAGTAAGCAGCTTCAACAAGGTCTTTCTTTGAAAAACTCCTTTCAAACACTCCTTTATGCTTTCCAGAAAATTCTACATCATTTCTGATCAACAATATGCCATTCACATATACTTATCAGAAAGGCTATAGCGCTCACACTCACTTTCTTGTAAATGCAGGCTTCTCCAAAAGTCTGTATAAAACCATATGCTTTGATCACCTCATCAAAGCATATATTCCAACTCCGAGATGATTGCACCAGTCCATAAATGGATCGCCGGGCTTGCACACTTTGTTAGCACCTTTAGGATCGACCAAACCTTTTGGTTGCATCATATACAACTCTTCTTTAAGCAATCCATTAAGGAATGTAGTTTTGACATCCATTTGCCAGATTTCCTAATCATAAAATGTGGCAATTGCTAACATGATTCGGACAGACTTAAGCATCGATACGGGTGGGAAAGTCTCATCGTAGTCAACTCCTTGAATTTGTCAAACACCTGCAACAAGTCGAGCTTTATAGGTAGTAACTTTACCATCAACGTCAGTCTTCTCCTTAAAGATCCATTTATTCTCTATGGGTCGCCGATCATCGTGCAGATCCACCAAAGTACACACTTTGTTCTCATACATGGATCATATCTCAGATTGCATGGCCTCAAGCCATCTATCGGAATCTGGGCTCATCATAGCTTCTTCATAGTTTGTAGGTTCGTCGTGGTTAAGTAACATGACTTCCAGAATAGGATTACCGTACCACTATGGTATGGATCGTGCTTTGGTTGATCTACGAGTTTCTGTAGCAACTCGATCTGAAGTTTGATGATCATTATCATTAGCTTCCTCTCCAGTTGGTGTAGGCATCACGGGAATAGATTTCTCGGATGAGCTACTTTCCAAATTGAGAGAAGGTACAACTACCTCATCAAGTTCTACTTTTCTCCCACTCACTTCCTTCAAGAGAAACTCCTTCTCTAGAAAGGTTCCATTCTTAGCAACAAAGATCTTGCCTTCGGATCTGTGGTAGAAGGTGTACCGAATAGTTTCCCTAGGGTATCCTATGAAGACGCACTTATCTGATTTGCGTTCGAGCTTATCAGGCTGAAGCCTTTTGACATAAGCATTGCATCCCCAAACTTTAAGAAACAACAACTTAGGTTTGTTTCCAAACCACAGTTCATACGGTGTCGTCTCAATGGACTTTGACGGTGCCCTGTTTAATGTGAATGTAGCTGTCTCTAATGCATAACACAAAACTGATAGTGGTAAATCGGTTAAGAGTCATCATAGATCGCACCATATCTAATAAAGTATAGTTACAATGTTCAGACGCACCATTACGCTGTGGTGTTCCAGGTGGCGTGAGCTGTGAAACTATTTTGCATTGTTTTAAATGAAGGCCAAACTTGTAACTCAAATATTCACCTCCACGATCAGATCATAGAAATTTTATTTTCTTGTTACAATGATTCTCCACTTCACTCTGAAATTCTTTGAACTTTCCAAATGTTTCAAACTTGTATTTCACTAAGTAGATACACCCATATCTTCTCAAATCATCTGTGAAGGTTAGAAAATAACGGTACACTCCATGAGCTTCAACACTCATCAGACTGCATACATCAATATGTATTATTTCCAATAAGTCATTAGCTTGTTCCATTGTTCTGGAGAACGGAGTTTTAGTCCTCTTGCCCATAAGGCACAGTTCGCTAGTATCAAATGATTCATAATCAAGATATTCCGAAAGTCCATCTGCATGGAGTTTCTTCGTGTGCTTTACACCGATATGACCTAAACGGTAGTGCCACAAATATGGTGCACATTATGAATATGTGTATCACTACGATCGAGATTCAATAAACCATTAACTTTAGGTGTATGACCATATAAGGTTTTATTCATGCAAATAGAATAACAATTATTCTCTGTCTTGAATGAATAACCGTATTTGCAATAAACACGATCCTATATTGATCATGAACAACGCAAACACCAAATAACATTTATTTAGGTTGAATACTAGTCCCAAAAGTATAGGGAGTGAGCGATGATGATCATATCAATCTTGGAACCACTTACAACACACATCGTCACTTCACCCTCAACTAGTCTCCATTTATTCGCGCAACTCCTGTTTCGAGTTACTAATCTTAGCAACCAAACAGGTAGCAAATACCCAGGGGCTACTATAAGCACTAGTAAAGAACACATCAATAACATGTATATCGAATATACCTTTGTTCATATTGCCATCCTTGTTATCTGCCAAATATTTGGGGTAGTTCCGCTTCCAAGGACCATTTTCGTTTGCAGTAGAAGCACTCAGTTTTAGGCTTAGGTCCACCTTTGGGATTCTTCATGGGAGTGGCAACTTGCTTGCCATTCTTCGTGAAGTTCCCTTTCTTTCCCTTTGCCCTTCTCTTGAAACTAGTGGTCTTGTCAAACATCAACACTTGATGCTCTTTCTTGATTTCTACCTTCGTCAATTTCAGCATCACGAAGAGCTCAGGAATCGTTTTCGTCATCCCTAGCTTATTGTAAACTTGGTGATAGTGACTAGAGAACTCTGTCAATTACTATCTTATCTGGAAGATTAACTCCCACTTGATTCAAGCAATTGTTGTACTTAGACATTCTAAGCACATGCTCACTGGTTGAGCTATTCTCCTCCATCTTGTAGGCGAAGTACTTGTCAGAGGTCTCATACCTCTCGACACGGGCATGATCTTGAAATACCAATTTCAGATCTTGGAACATCTCATATGGTCTATGGCTTTCAAAATGTTTTTGAAGTCCTCGTTCTAAGCCGTAAAGCATGGTGCACTAAACTATCAAGTAGTAATAAGACCGAGCTTGTCAAACGTTCATAACGTCTGCATCAGCTCGTGCAACAGCTATGTCACCTAGCGGTGCATCAAGGACACAATTCTTCTGTGTGATGACCCACAAGTATATGGGGTCAATTGTAGCCTTTTCGATAAGTAAGAGTGTCGAACTCAACGAGGAGCAGAAGGAAATGACAAGTGGTTTTCAGCAAGGTAATGTCTGCAAGTGCTAAAATTGTAAGTAGCGGAGTAGTTTGATAGCAAGATAATTTGTAACGAACAAGTAACGATAGTAGTAACAAAAGTGCAGCAAGGTAGCCCAATCCTTTTGAGGCAATGGACAGGCCAAAACAGTTTCTTATGATAAGCAAAGTGTTCTTGAGGGTACACAGGAATTTCATCTAGTCACTTTCATCATGTTGGCTTAATTCATGTTCGTTACTTTGATAATTTGATATGTGGGTGGACCGGTGCTTAGGTGCTGTTCTTACTTGAATAAACCTCCTACTTACGATTAACCCTCTCACAAGCATGCGCAACTATGAGAAAAATATTCAAAATAAATTCTAACCATAGCATTAAACTTTTGGATCCAATCGGTCCCTTACGGAATAGCGCATAAACTGGGGTTTAAGCTTCTGTCACTCTCGCAACCCACCATCTAATAACTAATCCATGATGCATTCCCTTAGGCCCAAATATGGTGAAGTGTAATGTAGTCGACGTTCACATGACACAAGTAAGAGAATAACAACATAAATATCATCAAAATATCAAACACATATCAAGTTCACATGATTACTTGCAACATGATTTCTCCCGTGACCTCAAGAATGAAAGTAACTACTCACAAATGATAAACATGCTCAAGATTAGAGGGGTATTAAATAGCATAATGGATCTGAACATATAATGTTCCACTAAATAAACCATATAGTAATCAACTACAAGATGTAATCAACACTACTAGTCACCCACAAGCACCAATCTATAAATTTGATGCAAAGATTGAACACAATTGATGAACTAGGGTTTGAGAGGAGTTGGTGATGTGAAGATGTTGATGAGGATAGACCACCCCAAGATGGGACAGTTGTTGGTGATTATGATGACGATGATTCCCCCTCCGGGAGGGAAGTTCCCCCGGCGGAATCGCTCAGCCGAAGGGCAAAAGTGTTCCTGCCCAAGTTCCGCCTCAAGGCAGTGGTGCCTCGTCTCGAATGTCCTCCTCTCATTTTTTTCTAGGTCAAAATGACTTATATACCAGAAGATGGGCACCGGAGGTGGGCCAAGGAGGGCAGTACCCACCAGGGCGCGCATGGGCCTCCTAGCGCGCCCATGTGGGTTGTGCCCACCTGGTGGCCCCCCTCTGGTACTTATTTGCTCCGATATTCATTAAATATTGCATAAAAATCCTCGGGAAGTTTCAGCTCATTTGGAGTTGTGCAGAATAGGTAACTTGACGTAGCTTTTTCAGGTCCAGATTTCCAGCTGCCGGAATTCTTCCCCTTGGTGCTTACCTTGCATATTATGAGAGAAAAGGCATTAGAATTACTCCAAAAGGCATTATTATACAATAAAGCAACATAAATAACAGTATGAAAACATGATGCAAAATGGACGTATCAACTCCCCCAAGCTTAGACCTCGCTTGTCCTCAAGCGAACCGAAATCGAAAAACATGTCCACATGCTTAGATAGAGTGGTGTCGATAAAAACAAAAATACTAACATAGCAACATCATGTGATTTATTATAACAACAACAAACTTTAACATAAAACTTTTATCCTAGAACTTTTATCATAGACTTCTCATGAACAAGTGACAATTCATCACAACATCGAAGTATAAAGCATAAACTTTATTGGAAACCGACAAACTATGTTCTCAATGAACTTTGGAACTACAATTCATCATCTTTTCGGGAAGGGTCACGTATTGGAGCCTTTAGGCAAGTCCACATACTCAAACATCATTTAGTCTTCTATGATTGCTAACACTCACCGCGTACACATGAGAAAACCGTTTCAATGGGACACAAAGGAAGATAGGGGCTTATAGTTTTGCCTCCCAACGCATTCACCTCAAGGGTGATGTAAACAATAATAACTCATGCTACCCATCTTCAACTGGATATATGTGCCTAGATCTTTCCTCACCACATGATGCTTGCGAAAGGAGAAAAATAAAAGGAATAGAGAGAAAAACTTTGACTCTTGTATAAAAGTAATACATTAAAGTAGAAGATAGGCCCTTCACAGAGGGAAGCAGAGGTTTTCATGCGCTTATTTTCGTATGCTCAACCCCTTAGTGTAAGAGAATGTCACGTTATATGGCCCCTTGTGATGGCAACCTTTATTATGCAGTCTGTCGCTTTTTTATTCTTCACCATCACAAGTTCGTACAACGCTCAATTTTCCCTTACACTAAATGATGTCACACTTTTAGAAGCAATTTTTATTTCCCTTTTTACACCGATGACAACTCACTTGAAGGATCTTACTCAATCCATAGGTAGGTATGGTGGACTCTCAAACAAGATAGGGTTTAAGGGTTTTGGATGCACAAGTAGTATCTCTACTTAGTACGGAGTTTTTGGCTAGCAAAGATAGGGGCAAGCACCACATGTTGAAGGATCTATAACAATATAACTTCTATGTGAATATGAACAAATATAAATCATTAAGTTGTCTTCCTTGTCCAACGTCAACAATTTTGGCATATAATATTTTGATGGGTGCTCACAATCATAAATTATTTCCATGATAGTATATTTATATGTGAATTCTCTTCCCTTATTAATTCTTTCATGTGTTGCATCATTGACCAATGCTATATTTTTAAATCTACAATAAATTTTTCTACTTATACTTTTCCTTGTGTAATGTCATCACTTACATAAGATTAGCATATGATGTTTTTCTTTTATTTCCTTTCTTTTTATTGTAACAAGAAAAGTAAAGAAGGCAAAACTCAAACTAAACTTTATTATATATCTCACACATGACTAGAAGGATTGAACACTAAGCAAACTCACAAAAAGAAAGGATCGAACTAAACTTTTATTCATCTAATAGCAAAAGATAACCATTGATCGAATTAAGAAAGTAAAGGCAAAAGATAGTGGAGATGATACGATACCGGGGCACCTCCCCCAAGCTTAGTGGAAGCCAAGGGGAGTGCCCATACCCAATAATCAGTTTTCTTTTGGTGTTGAAGAAGAAGGTGGTTGTGATGAAGTAGAAGGTTTCTTGTCCTCGGGTTTCCACGGCAGAGGCTCACCATCATAAGGGGAGGAGTGATTCTCCCGTATCCTGCAACTGGCAGCCAAACTCATACCTTTAAACCTTGCCTCATATTCAAAGACTTGGCTTTGAAGGTCGTGGATCTGGCTATGGAGGAAGTTGATTTGCTCGTTGAGGGAGAAGATGATGTCCTTTATTGACTTGCCATCCACCTTGAGATCACGGGTATAGTCCGCGATCATGAGTTGATTTGCATTGAGTCCACGTTCCACCATCCCCTTGCACTTGAAGATGTTCTGCTCCATTGCTTCAAGCCTGGCCTCCACGGATCCAGTCCCCTTGGGTCCTTGCACATCGCGGATGTGCAGCACCCCATCACGCATCTGGATAGCTTGAGGATGATGCATCACCTCCCGCAGATATGGGTTGATGACGTTGTCGAAGAACTTGTCCTTGGAGGAGCTTGAAGCGGCCATGGTGGACTGGATCTAATAGAAAATAGCAAGAAAATAAAACAGGAGATTTCACCGCAATACAGAGGTTAACAGGTTCGGGAGGTATATATAGATTTTTTTTATCTTGGGGAACAAGCAGAATGGAAGCAAAATGGAGTCTGGAAAGTACCCGAGGTGGGCACAAGTCACCTGGGCGCGCCAGGCATGCATGGCACGCCCTAGTGTATCGTGCCCACCAAGGTCACTTTCCTGGAAGTTTCTTATTTTCCTAATTTTCTAAATATTCCAAAACCGACAAAAAATATTTTTGCAGATTTTTTGGAGTCCGTTTACTTACTGTATCATGCACCTCCCTTTTTTCATGATTCTGTAGGGTCCTAGAAGGTTTCCTTTATGTATGTCAAAGTTTGGATAATATTGCTTTCAACATTAACGGGCGTATATGAGATATAGTGTTTTATTCGTTGCCCATTAACAACCTTCGGGTTAGTCCCTTTGTCAGTGTACTAGAATAGGGGTACCCTAGTATCCCGAACTTGTGCACGGGCAATCGCAGCGCCCCGCGGCAAGGCTTGCCGGGTGACCGCCAAGGTCCTCCGTGGTTCCTTTGGAGCCATTCAAGAACAAAGTGTTTAAGCCAAGGAGACAAGACCCCGGCAAGAGGAGCTTGCCGGGAAGGCCAACCAAGGCATCTCAAGGAACTTGCCGCGACGCGCCTCGCGTCCCGGCAAGCGACAAGCTTCCGGACGCGACAAGACAACGACCGCGGCAAGCTACCACTCTGTACCCGCGCTCCAGCACATCCACCAACGTGTCGCCCTGAGGCCTTTCCAGGTGCGCGTGGCAAGAGGCTGTGCAGCTAGCGGTGCGAGGTGGCAAGCGACGCTGACAAGATTGCCATCGTGGCGAGCGGTGGCGCCCCTGATGGTCCCTTTTCTGCACTGTGTGGGCGACACAGACGGGCATTTAATGCCTTTGTCCCCTGCCGTCAGGGTTAGGTAGGATACACTGTACAAGTAGTTGTACCAACCGCAACTCCTTTTCCATTTTTGCCCTCGTCTACGTTGCCACCTGTCGGTGACCCCTTGAGCATATAAAAGGAGGCCCATGCGCAACATAGAGGGGGGTTCGAAGCCAGAATACGCTCATGCTCGGTCTCGTTAGCAGCTAGCGTGTACTGTAGCATTCAGCGCTCGCGAGCAAGAACACAATACAAACCACAAAGCAGCAGTAGGAGTATTATCTCTCTGGAGAGCTCCGAAGCTGGGTAAACCGCTCGTGTGCTTCGCCTCGATCTACTCTTCGTGCGATCTCCGCCCCCCGCCGAACCGAAAGGGGCCCGGTCCACCGGCCCCATAGGTGTTCGTTCCCACAACATCTTTAGCGCGCCAGGTAGGGGGCGTCGAGGTTGTCTAAACCTGGTCCGGCATTCACGCAAGCTAGATCTTCATCATCTTCATCGACATGCCACTGAAGAAGAAGGCTTCGGAGGTGGCTGCTCCGTCCACGTCGATCCCACTGCCACTAGAGCAAACTGGTGGTGGGGTAGACGCCGGCGGAGGAACGGGCGACGACGAGGGAGCTCACGCTGCCGCCAGGTCCAAGGACAAGGCTGCGCAAACCTCGGCGTCCGTACATGCACCGCGCCCATCTCAGGAGGCGCGGGACCGACAGTGTCATGGTACTCGCGGTACCATACGTTCGTTGGACCGAGATCGAGCTGGTGGATCTCGAGATGCTCAAGACCAGCATGTGCGCCAACATGCTGGCACGAGCAAGACACGGTCGCCTGGACAGGATGCTGCTCCTTCTAACATAGTTAGAAGTCCGAGCATATCCCGCTCCTCGCACCGTTCGCCACTCCCGCCAAGCACTCCAGCAGAAGCTTTGGCGAGAGCTCAACTGCTCTTGGATTACCCTCCAACGGCAGACAAGATCGACGAATGGATGGCCACCATTCAGAGTCTCATCGGCTTCGCCAACGGCGACACTCCACGGCAGCAGGGTGCACCGCAGCCGCGGCAAGATCGCCGACTCGCCGGATCCACCTCGACGACGACTCCACCGCGTCATCAGATCCACGAGCTCATCGCGATCAGCGCCAAGTTCTTCACGAACGACGGCAAGAAGACGCTCGTACTCACATCGAGCGTCGAAGAGAAGCGTGGCATCAATCAGACCAGCGCGCTGGGCCCACTGTCGACATGCATGCGCCAAGGGAACCAGGCGACTTGCCGTACGCGGTAGGTTGCCCTGCGTTCACTCGTGAGCTGCGGCAAGTCCAGTGGCCCAGTACAAAGAATTTCAAGCCAGACATACCAGAGAAGTATGATGGCAAGTTGCATCCGTCAGAGTTCCTCAGCATCTACACCATCGCGGTGCAAGCTGCCGGAGGGCGCGACGACAAGATCCTTGCCAACAACTTCCCACTGGTGCTCAAGCCCAATGTCAGGTCCTGGCTCATGCACTTGCCGGACAACTCCATATCCTCCTGGGCAGATCCGTGCCATCAGTTTGTCGGCGCCTTTACAGGTGGCCACAAGCCTCATGGCCAAGAGAGCAACCTTCATCTGCTCACCCAGAAGGAAGGAGAGCCCCTGCTCAAGTACATTCAGAGATTCAGCCAAGTACAGCGCAACATCCTAGATGTCCACCCTGCCGCGGTCATCAGCGCGTTCCATCAGAACGTGCGAAACCGCAGGATGCGGGAGGAGATGGTGATGCGCAAGATTAGAGACGTCAGTGAGCTTTATGCCCTGGCCGACAAGTGTGCACGTGCTGAGGAAGGGAGGAAACTCCCCGGAGAGAACACAGGAGCAGGGGGATCTGACAGCGAGGATGCTGCCCCGACAAGGAAAAACCGGCGGCGGAACAACAGGAAGAAGAAAGGCAAAGATGTGCTAGTCGTTGAGCAGTCCGGCAACGGAGGTGGCGCCAAGGAAGCCGAAGCTGTGGCGGCCGCCGACAAGCAGGACGGCTCTGGCAAGCAGTATTGCAAGATCCACCGCACCAAGGGCCATGATCTCCAGAGCTGCAAGAAGGTCGAGCAGCTTGTCGAGCAGCAAAAGGCTGAGTGCGAGCGACGCGACAAGGAGAAGGCCCAAGAAGGTACTGGAGGATCCGGCAAGAAGCGCCCCGGCCGGGGAGGACGCCGCGGCAAGGCCAAGCAGCGGCAAGGAGACAGACCTCCCCGCGGCCGCGACAAGGATGAAGATGACGACGAAGATGAACATATGGATGATGACGAGGCCGATGAGCAGGAGTTCCAGAAAGCCACAGAGGTCCTGTGCGTTGACGGCAGTGCTTCTCTACATACTTCACACCGCCAGCTCAAGCAGTGGGTGCAGGAAGTCAATGCGGCAGAACCACCCGTCGAATCACGCAAGCCTCTGAAATGGTCCGGCACGCCTATCATCTTTGATATTGAGGACCACCCTGATCGCATAACTGCGGTCGGGTGCTTGCCGATGTTGGTTTCACCAACTATCCGCAACCTCAAGGTCACTAAGATGCTAGTTGATGGCGGGGCCGGCTTGAACCTGATCTCCTCCGCGGTGCTCCAAAAACTCCAGATCCCTGACAGCGAGCTCGAAGAGACCGGCACATTCCAAGGAATCAACCCGGGAAGGAGCAAGCCGAAGGGAAAGATCACGTTGCCGGTCACATTTGGCAGCGAGTTGAACTTCAGGACTGAGAGGGTCACTTTTAACGTTGCTGATTTTCCATTGCCTTACAATGGGATACTCGGCCGTCCAGCGCTCGCCAAATTCATGGCAGCATCTCACTACGCATACAACGTGCTCAAGATGCCAGGCCCGATAAGTGTCATCTCTATCCCTGGCGACAAGAAGGATGCTCTTATCTGCGCCGACAAGATTTACCGGGAAGCAGCAGCCGCAGCAGAACGCAAGTCACTTGCCGCTGAAGCTCCCGGGGGGAAGAAGAAGACCAAGTCCGGCAAGAGTTCTGATGCCCACTCCGGCAAGCGCACCTCTTCGGAGTGCTGCGCTACCGTCGAGGATGCACCATCGAGCTCCACCGGCAAGTGTAAGAAGGCAATGGCAGCTCCGCCAGAGACCAAGAAGGTATCCGCCAAGGAGGACGGCACTGGTGGTACCTTCACCATCAGTGCCATTCTCGATTGTAAATAGGAAAGCACGCTCGTTGCGTTCCTGCGGGCGAATGTCGACGTGTTTGCATGGCAACCGTCTGACATCCCCGGTGTTCCCAGGAAAGTAATCGAGCACCACCTTGCCGTCTGTCCTCATGCGCGGCCCGTCAAGCAGAAAGTCAGGAAACAAGCAGTGGAGCGCCAAGAATTCATCGCAGAAGAAATCAAGAAGTTGGAAGTAGCAGGCCTTGTCAGAGGGGTGCTCCATCCTACGTGGTTGGCCAATCCTATAGTCGTGCGCAAGGCAAACGGGAAATGGAGGCTTTGTATCGACTTTACCGATGTTAATAAAGCTTGTCCCAGAGACCCATTTCCCTTGCCGCACATTGACCAGATTGTTGACTCCATGGCCGGATGTGACTTGCTTTCATTTATTGATGCATACTCAGGATACCATCAGATCTTCATGGCAGAAGAGGATGAGGAGAAGACCGCATTCATCACTCCATGTGGCACGTACTGTTTCGTACGAATGCCTTTCGGTTTAAAGAATGCGGGTTCAACATTTGCAAGAGTAGTCCATGACGCTTTTGAGCCACAAATGCACAGAAATGTGGAAGCCTACATGGATGACATAGTGGTCAAGAGCAAGGACAAGGCAACTCTAATTCAGGATTTAGACGAAACCTTTGCAAATCTGCGCAAGATCAACCTCAAGCTTAACCCCGAGAAGTGCGTGTTTGGAGTCCCCTCCAGCAAGCTTCTCGGGTTCTTCGTGTCTCAGCGGGGAATTGAAGCCGATCCCGACAAGATCAAGGCCATTGAGCATATCGAAGCACCAAAGCGCATCAAGGATGTACGAAGGCTTGCCAGTTGCGTGGCTGCTCTCAGCAGGTTTATCTCTAAGTCTGCTGAGCGCGCCCTACCATTTTTCAAAATTTTGAAAAAGGCAGGTCCAATGAAATGGACTATGGAAGCGGAGGCTGCGCTGCAGGACTTGAAGAGGTACCTGTCCTCCACTCCGACACTTGTCGCACCTAAGCCACAAGAGAAGTTGCTGCTGTATTTAGCGGCAACCAATCAAGTGGTTAGTGCTGCGTTAGTAGCGGAGAGGGAGGCGGATGATGAGCCAGCAACCACAGCAGATGCATCCAGTGACAAGCAGGGCGCTTCCCCGACAAGCTCTGGTCCCGACAAGGATGGATCTGCGCAGGCACAGGAGGAGAAACAGAAGAAAATGGTGCAGCGCCCAGTTTACTTTGTTAGTTCCCTTCTACAGGGGGCTAGGTCAAGGTACTCTGGTGTGCAGAAATTGCTTTTCGGCCTTCTCATGGCCTCGAGAAAGTTGCGCCATTACTTCCAAGCACATGAGATCACAGTTGTCACTCGTTTTCCGCTGAAGAGGATACTGTAGAATCCAGAAGCAACAGGCAGGATTGTCGAGTGGGCACTGGAACTGTCAAGCTTTGGCCTCAAGTTTGAGAGCACTTCAACTATCCAGAGCCGGGCATTGGCAGAATTCATAGCAGAGTGGACGCCAACACCAGATGAAGAAATTCCGGAGACGAGCATCCCCGTCAAGGAAGCAAGCAAAGAGTGGCTGATGTACTTCGATGGTGCCTTCTCACTGCAAGGCACCGGTGCGGGCGTGCTACTTGTCGCGCCCACCGGAGAGCACCTCAAGTACGTAGTCCAGAGGCACTTTCCCAAGGAGCAAGCAACAAACAATACCGCAGAGTATGAAGGTTTGCTTGCCGGTCTTAGGATCGCGGCAGACCTTGGGATCAAAAAGCTCATTGTCAGGGGTGACTCGCAGCTTGTCGTCCGCCAAGTCAACAAGAATTATCAGAGTCCGTTGATGGAAGCCTACGTTGACGAAGTGAGAAAGTTAGAAGAGCACTTTGATGGCCTACAGATGGAACATGTTCCGAGAGCTCAGAACGACATCGTTGATGGCCTGTCGAAGTACGCCGCACTTAAGTTACCTGTGGAACCAGGGATTTTCATGCTCAAACTAACTCAACCGTCCGTAACAACATCAACTGGACAGAGCAAGAAGAGGAAGTTGATTTTTGGTGACTATTTTCCGGTAGAGGTCCCCGAAGCCGCCGTCAAGAAGGTCCCCAAGATCAACACCAAGGGTGCCGAGGAGCAGTCTGCTCTGGCAAGCCCTAGGGTTTGTTCCATTGAAGCAGACGCTCCCGAAAAGTTTTGCTCCGGCAAGCTTGCCGGGGAACATCAAGCTCCGGCTGAGCCGCAAGTTCTCGGCGTAGAAGCGGATGTTCCCGCAGCAGCATATGTGCCTTTAGTCCTTGTTGTCGAGCCACAGGCTCCAGCGTGGGCACAGCAGATTGTCCGTTTCCTTCAGACAGGAGAACTTCCCAAAGAGCAAGAAGAAGCAGAAAGAGTAGCCCGACAGTCAAGTATGTACCAGTTTGTCGACAACACACTATACAGAAGAAGATTCAACGGTGTGAAATTGAAGTGTATTCACCGGTAAGATGGACAGAAGCTGTTGGCAGAGATACATGGAGGCATATGTGGTCACCACATTGGCGCAAGAGCACTTGCCGGGAAAACGTTCCGGCAAGGTTTCTTTTGGCCGATAGCCCTCTAGGATGCAACTGCACAAGTAACCAAGTGTGAAGCGTGTCAGTTCCATTCCAAGCAGATACACCAGCCAGCTCAAGCTCTCCAGACGATCCCTTTATCCTGGCCATTTTCGGTCTGGGGGCTCGACATCCTCGGCCCCTTTCCTCGAGTTGTCGGGGGCTTTGAGTACTTGTACATTGCAATTGACAAGTTCACAAAGTGGCCGGAAGTGGAAGCAGTGAGGAAGGTGACAGCACAGTCAGCAGTCAAGTTCTTTAGGTCGATTGTTTGCCGCTTCGGAATCCCTAACAGGATCATCACCGACAACGACACGCAATTACGAGCCGCACCTTCATGCAGTACGTCCAAGATCTTGGCGCCAAGGTCTGTTTCACTTCTGTTGCTCATCCGAGAAGCAACGGTCAAGCAGAGAGGGCAAATGCTGAAGTGCTGCGCGGACTCAAGACCAGGACTTTCGACAGGCTGCGCAAGTGCGGAAAGAACTGAATATAGGAGTTGTCGGTGGTTCTTTGGTCGATCAGGACGACGCCAAATCGAGCCACTTGCCAGACCTTTCGCTCTAGTCTATGGAGCAGAGGCAGTTCTCCCCACGGAACTCGTATACGGGTCGCCTCGAGTGCTCGCTTATGATGAGCTTGAGCAAGAGCAGCTGCGACAAGATGACGCGCTGCTCCTTGAGGAGGACCGTCTTCAGGCTGCTGTACGAGCTGCTCGCTACCAGCAAGCTTTGCGCCGCTACCATAGCCACAAAGTTAATGCTAGAAGTCTCGAGGAAGGCGACCTTGTTCTTCGGCACGTTCAGTCCGCCAAGAATTCCAACAAGTTGACGCCGAAGTGGGAAGGCCCTTACCGGGTGAAATGAGTCACTAGGGCTGGCGTTCTCCGCCTTGAGACCGAAGATGGCTTTCCGGTGAGCAACTCCTGGAACATTGAGCATCTTCGTAAGTTTTACCCGTAAGGCGCGGTTGCCGGAACCTGTTCCGGCAACCAACTTTTGTACGAGTCTTGCCACTGTTGCATGTAATCCTTTGTACAAAAGCCGGGCGCAGACCCCGTGCATAAATAAAGCTCATATGCTCCGCGCATCTTGTCAATTTCATGCTTTCTATTTTTTGCATGTGTTATCTAACATTTTGTGCATCACCTACCCCCGGTAAGCAATAACGAACCATAAGGCTCCATATCTTTATTTTCTCTTCTTTCTCTTTCTCAAAGAAAGGAAGGTTCCCTCGCCCACAAGTTTGCCGGGGGGGAAGGAGGAGACAATGGTGTGGACCAGACATCATTCAAGAAAGTTTCGCCATGCCGGGACGCAAACGACAGAAAAGCTAAGTTGCCAAAGTTTGAGCAATCAATTTTTAAATTTTTAAGTTATCTTCCTCGAATGACCGTGCTTTGTATGGAAAACCTGTGCGCGGAGGAACCAACTCGTAGCTAATTGCGCCCTTACTTTGTTTCGAGTCCGCCCAACAACTTAAGTGAGCCGCGACTAGTTGCGACAAGGTTTCTTGTCGGTGGCAGCACCGCCAGCAGGCTGCTGACGTCCCGCACTCAGCGCTCACGGCTAAGGTGCCTGCGCCGGCAAGTTCCCTAAAAGTGTAGGGCAAAAACATACAAAGGAAGGAATCAACGACAAGGAAAGGAGGAAACGGGCGGCCTAATCTACGCGGTCGCCATCAACCCTCTGGACCTCGTTCACCTTGTCCACAATGGGTGCGACAAGGGCCTTGAGCGCGTCCAGATCAGCATCCGGAGGCAGCTTCTTGAGGACGTTGGTGAGGTTGAGGCCTGGGGTGCGGAAGGCCACCTTCACCAACACCTTTTGCAGAACTCTCGCGCAGATCGTGCGCGACTCGTCGGCCAGCTGCTTTGGGATCCTTTCCCGGAGTCGCTGGAGGGCCGTCGCCACGCCTTTGAAGAACAAGGTGAGCTTGGCACTGGGCTGGAGGTTCTCATCGGAGGAATACCCAAAATCCTCCATCCCTAGCTGCGCCAGCTCCCTGTCGATGACTGCGGCAACATCCACGAGACCCTCCATCCAGTGCTCCACATTCTCCCTGAAGGTGTTCTAGGTGGCGGCAGCACTCGCCAGCAGCTCCTCGTTGGCCTTGATCTCCTTCTTCAAGGCCACCTCCTGCTCCCTGGCGCCATCCAGCGTCTTGGTCAATGTAGCCAGCTTCAACTCAAGACAGCGTTGGAGTCCTTGGCGGCGCTCAGCTCCTTGCCCTTCTCGACGAGACGACCCTGCAGCTCGCCATGGGCGTGGGCGTCCTTCTCGCGCTCACGCTGGAGCGTGGCAAGCTCTTCATCCCTCGCCTTGAGATCGGCCTCCAGCTGCGCCACCTTCGTCTCCAGCACCTTCTTGGCGGCCTCGGCAGCTGCGGCAGCATCCTTTGTTTCCTTGAGAGCCCCGCCAAATGTTTCCTCGCGCGCGGCAAGCTCCTCCTCGTGGCTGTCAAGGTTGACCTTCCGCTGCGCCAACTCGCCTTCCCGTGCAAACAGCTCCTTGGCGACAAGCCGCTGTTGCTCTTCAGCTTCGGCCTTCTCGAGGAGGAAGGCTTTCCGCACCTTGACTAGCTGCGCCCGCTCCTCTGCAATGGACCGGAGGGCTTCCTGGTTGTGACTCCGGAGCTCCTCCGCATACTTCTCGATATCCACTCCCGCCCTCGCGACAAGCGCTTCTCGGGATTCCAGCTTGGCTTGTCGGGCGCGGTAGAGTGACACCAGCTTCCGCAGCAGCTGCTCCTCCTCAGACTCGCCGCTTCTGCTGCTCGGCGCGTCAACCAGCGTCAGCCCAACGGAGGCAAGCACTTCTCCATCCAAAGTTTCTCCTTCGACCGGCGCCCTGGAGCTTAACGGCCAGGGGAGCTTGATGAAGACGCCATCGCCGGCCTTGCGATAGGCGCCGGGCTGGGGCTCTTCGGAGCCTGATGCTTCGGCAGCGGCAGAGGGATCGGCGGTCGGCGTAGCGCCTTGCGCTCCTGCGGCCTCGGGGCCGTCAGTGCGATCGCCAGACCCCTCGCCAGCTCCTGCAGCGGCAGCTTTGGTGGCCTCCTCGCCGGCAGGATCATCAGCGCCGGCTTCTTCCTCGGTGGCGGCGGCGTCGTTGGTGTTGCCGCGCGCGTTCTCCTCACCGGTGGCCTCGGTCTCCATCGGCTCCGCGGAAGGTGGATCTGGCGACCGGAAGAGGGAGAAAAGTCAAGCAAATATCCAAAAAGAAAATCAGTAGAAGAAGAACCCAAGGGAAGTTTTCAAGCAAGAAGGGTCACCTGTACTGGGATCTGCAGTCATGGGCTCCACCACCGGGGGGTCGCTGGTGCCGTCCCTTGCCAGAGAACTGTCCCTTGCCGGAAACTTCTCCCTTGCCGGAGAACGCTCCCTTGCCGGGGAATCCTCCCTTGGCGGTGTAGTCGAAGCAGATAGCATCTCGGGGGTGGCTTCCGGTTGCTCCTGGTGAGGCTACTCTGCTCCTACACAAACCAGTAAGCAGATGTCAGCAAAGAAAGAGCACCCATGCGCGCCAAACAGCGGGAAGTAAATCATATACTTATGCTGGGGGCTGCGCTGGGGGCTGCTTCGGGCAGTAGTTGCCGGGTCCAGCAAGGTGGTCTCGGGCGCACCCCCTGCTGTCGCGGTGGGCTTGTCCTCGATGACAATCACCGGAGCCTTGGCTCTCTTCGCCGCCCTCTGGGCCAGGGTCCTGAAAAAGAATGAGTTCAGAGTAAAGCAAATCAGATACAAGACAAAAATAGCAAGAATTGAAGAACTACAAGTACAGCAAAGAATCTTACTCTTGTTCTTCCTCGTCGGAGCTGAGTGCGGAGAGGTCGAAGTCCGGCCCACCTTCGGCGCGATGAGGCGGAGGAGTAGGTTCCCTTGACCGCTTGGCAGGGGCAGCGGCAGGAGCAGAAGCGGTGGTCCGGGAGGACCCCGCTCCAGTTGCCGCAGCGGCGTGAGGCGCTCCCGCGGCAACAGTGCTTGTCGCGGTGGAG
Source organism: Triticum timopheevii (assembly GCA_963921465.1). NCBI lineage: Eukaryota > Viridiplantae > Streptophyta > Magnoliopsida > Poales > Poaceae > Triticum > Triticum timopheevii. Next base: position 378,552,897 of record OY997272.1, on the reverse strand, counting down.
TGTGTCCCGCGGCGCGACGACTGTTGACTCGTCTGCCGCCCTGCTATATCCCTGGCCTTGCGGAGACGCCTTCTTGGTGGAGCTAGGGGCTGCGCGGGGAGCTCTGCTTGTGGCAAGCTGCTTAAAGATGGCGGGCCGCTCGCACCCTCGGCGGGCTTGCTCGACTCAGCTTCAGGCTCGGCAAGCTCTCCCTCGCCGGCAAGCTCTTTGGCAAGCTCATCTCGATCGGCAAGGCTTGCAGCCTCTGCTGCCTCTGCCTCCTCCACGGTGAATCCAAACTCGCCCACGGCGGCGGCTGCGGCCGCCTCTTCCACCCTAGTGGCGATGCGCCGCATCTCCGCGTCGGTGGTGTCGCGGGTGAGGCTTTTCTGCTCATCGGAGCGGACCACCACCTCCACCAAGCCATCGAAGAACTGCTGCACGACATCGTCTGCGGGCTCCTGCCAAGTTGGAATAATTCCATGCGAATCGCACAACGGCATCATTGCACGGATGCGGTCAAGCGAGGAATTGTTGCACAGCGGAACGACACCCTGCGGCATCCTGAACCATTCCGGATGCTGAGGGTCGTGCTTGAACAGCTCCTTGAGCATCGCGTCCAGCTCCAGGACAGTGAAGTTGAAGTTGAGGCCCGGGCGCAGCCTCATGATGTCCGCCGGGCCCCCGAACTCCCAGGCGGGTCTCCTCCTCTCTTGCAAGGGGGCGATGCGGCGGCAAAGAAAATCTGCGCCAACGGCGCCTACAGTAAGCCTGGCAAGCCTGAGGCGCAGGATCCGGGTGACGGCAATCTTCAGCCTATCGTCTTCCGGCGCCAAGTTGCTCCAATCGTTGTCGTGCACTGCTGGGGCTTGGCGCTGGGCAGTGAATGGCTGCGGGTTCTCCCCGACGATCCAACACCAGTCTGCTCTCCACTCCTCTCATTTGCTGTGGAGCTCCCCCTCCAGATAAGCTTCCTTCTTGCTGGCTCTCGAGATCCAGGCGATTCCGCCGGATAGAGGCTCTCCTCTCTCAACTCGGGGCATAAAGAAGTGGCGGAAAAGTGCTACGTTTGGGTGGACTCTGACAAAGTTTTCGCAGAGATGCGCGAAAACTGCCATGGTCAGAACAGCATTGGGGGTGAAATCAAGGAGGTGGAACCCGTAGGTGTTCATGATATCGCAGAAGAACTCAGAGAAAGGCGGGCAGAGCCCGCAGTAGAAGAACAGCGCGAAGAAGGGATATCCGTTCGGAGCCCGTTCGGAAGCAGCGAAAGAGAGTACCTTCGTGCACGGATGCGCTCGCGTCTCCGTCGACCAGAAGAGGTAGTACCACTCCCTCAGCTCCTTCGCGGCGAGCTCGGGGGGGAAAGTTACCCGCTCCTTTCGCAGCGCCTCGAGCCGCAGTGCCTTGGCCGACTTCACAGCCTTCCCAGCTTTCGGAGCCGTGACGGAGGTAGTGGGGGAGAGCGAAGGCGTTGGTGGCGCCGGCGGCGATGTGGGGCGGAGCGCAGCTCTCTCTCGGCTTTAGAAGAAGGGGGGAGCGGCGGAGATTTCTGAGATTGGAAGTAGCAACTGGCAAGATGGAAGAACTGCCCCTGTTTCCCTTGCTTACAAAGAGGGAGGGGGCGGACGTTCCGTTTTTCCGAATAAAGAACCACCCACGATCTCTCCCACGACGCCGCATTCAACGCGTGCCGTTAGGGAAGGGCGCGGTGGATACGGAGTGAGATATGGCATAACCCAGGCCGCGCGTGCCCGTGCCCTGTTTTGGGCCTGGCCCAACAACGCTCGGCACCGTGTGTGGCCCAGGCCCGGGGGCTCCTGTCGGTGTACTAGAATAGGGGTACCCTAGTATCCCGAACTTGTGCACGGGCAGTCGCAGTGCCCCGCGGCAAGGCTTGCCGGGTGACCGCCAAGGTCCTCCGTGGTTCCTTTGGAGCCATTCAAGAACAAAGTGTTTAAGCTAAGGAGACAAGTCCCCGGCAAGAGGAGCTTGCCGGGAAGGCCAACCAAGGCATCTCAAGGAACTTGCCGCGACGCGCCTCGCCTCCCTGCAAGGCCCAGAAAGCGACAAGCTTCCGGACGCGACAAGACAACGACCGCGGCAAGGCGCTTGCCGCGGCAAGCTACCACTCTGTACCCGTGCTCCAGCACATCCACCAACGTGTCGCCCTAAGGCCTTTCTAGGTGCGCATGGCAAGAGGCTGTGCAGCTAGCGGTGCGAGGTGGCAAACGACGCTGACAAGATTGCCATCGTGGCGAGCGGTGGCGCCCCTGACGGTCCCTTTTCTGCACTGTCTGGGCGACACAGACGGGCATTTAATGCCTTTGTCCCCTGCCGTCAGGGTTAGGTAGGATACACTGTACAAGTAGTTGTACCAACCGCAACTCCTTTTCCATTTTTGCCCTCATCTGTGTTGCCATCTGTCGGTGACCCCTTGAGCATATAAAAGGAGGCCCATGCGCAACGTAGAGGGGGGTTCGAAGCCAGAATACGCTCACGCTCGGTCTCGTTAGTAGCTAGAGTGTACTGTAGCATTCAGCGCTCCCGAGCAAGAACACAATACAAACCACAAAGCAATAGTAGGAGTATTATCTCTCCGGAGAGCTCCGAAGCTGGGTAAACCGCTCGTGTGCTTCGCCTCCATCTGCTCTTCGTGAGATCTCCACCCCTCACCGAATCGAAAGGGGCCCGGTCCGCCGGCCCCATAGGTGTTCGTTCCCATGACACCCTTCGGCATTATTTATTTTGATAGCTCCAGATTGATAGACCTCCTCGATGACGTATGGTCCTTCCCATTTGGAGAGGAGTTTTCCTGCAAAGAATCTGAAACAAGAGTTGTACAAAAGAACATATTCTCCAACCTTGAACTCACGCTTTTGGATTCTTTTGTCATGCCATCTTTTAACTTTTTCTTTGAACAATTTTGCATTTTCGTATGCCTGGGTTCTCCATTCATCAAATGAGCTAATATCAAATAAACTCCTTTCACCAGCAAGTTTGAAATCATAATTGAGTTCTTTAATTGCCCAAAGTGCTTTGTGTTCTAACTCAAGAGGCAAATGAGAAGCTTTTGCATAATCCATTTTATATGGAGACATACCCATAGGATTTTTATATGTTGTTCTATAAGCCCAAAGTGCATCATATAATTTCTTAGACCAATTCTTCCGGGACCTATTGACAGTCTTTTGTAAGATTAGTTTTATTTCTCTATTGCTAAGTTCAACTTGACCACTAGACTGGGGATGATAAGGTGATGCAATTCTATGGTTAACATCATACTTAGCAAGCATTTTACAGAAAGCACCATGAATAAAGTGTGAACCACCATCAGTCTTTAAATATCTAGGGACTCCAAACCTTGGGAAAATAACTTCCTTAAGCATTTTAATAGAGGTGTTGTGATCAGCACTACTGGTTGGAATAGCTTGTACCCACTTAGTAACATAATCAATAGCAACCAAAATATGTGTATACCCATTAGAGGAAGGAAAAGGTCCCATGAAATCAAATCCTCAAACAGCAAATGGTTAAACAGCAATTGAATAATATATAGGCATTTCTTGATGCTTACCGATATTACCTATTCTTTGGCATTCATCACAAGATGAGACAAACTTATAGGCGAAGAGAGTAGGCCAATAAAAACTAGATTGCAATACCTTATGAGCGGTTCTGTCTCCCGCGTGATGTCCTCCATAAGCTTCAGAGTGACATTTCCGTAGGATTTGTTCCTGTTCATGCTCAGGTACACAACGTCTAATAATACCATCTACTCCTTCTTTATAAAGATGTGGGTTATCCCAAAAGTAATGTCTTAAATCATAGAATTTTTTTTTCTTTGTTCGTATCTGAAGCTAGGTGGTATGTATTTAGCAACAACATAATTAGCATAGTCAGCATACCAAGTTGTGCTATGAGAAACATTTGTTGCAGCTAGTTGTTCATCGGGAAAGCAATCAATAATAGGTTGTGGGTCATGTCGGATATCGGGTTCCGGCAAAACCGTAAGGTTCGAACTCTGGGGTGTGCACGAAGATCTACTCCCTACCGATCCATGTCCCAAAACCTCGCCGCCAATCTAAGCTACACGATGAACAACACGAGGGACACAAGTTTTATACAAGTTGGGGCCACCGTTGTGGTGTAATACCCTACTCTAGTGTGTGGTGGTCGATTGCCTTTGGGGCTGATGATGAACAATACAAAGGAAGAATAGCCTCGCGAGGGGTGTTCTTGTGGTGGTGTGCTTGGAGAGGAATGGCCTCGTCCTTGTTGGCTCTAGGTGAGATCTAGATGCCTTCTACTGTGGTGTCTATCTCTATATATAGAGGCCCTAGTCCTCTTCCCAAATATTGAGAGGGAAGGGAGCCAACAACGGCCATTTTGAAGGGGGACAGCTAGTACAAGTTATCCTGACTAAAGTTGGTCTTCGACTGCCAAAGGAACTGGCGATGATGCCGTCTTGGGATCCATGGTGACCTCCCTCCTGCCGTCCTGCTGGTCTTGGTCTCGTTGCACCAATATGGTAACCTTTGCTTGATGCCTCGGTACTCTGCGCCTGCGCTTGCTCCCTTTGCACCAAAGAGGAAATGAGGACACTGCATCGGCTGGCGCCCGCCTGGCGCCCGCCAGGTCTTGATCGTCATGGCTTGCATCACGAGCACCTCGCGAGGTACTCCTTGCATTGATATCTCCACCTCCTCGCGAGCTTGCCTGGTGAGGGCGCCCCTAAGGAAGCCTTGTGTCATCTGCCCCGCGAGGCTTGGCCCCTCGCGAGGGTCTTGAGCTTGGGTTGATGAAGACGGGTCGTACTGGGCCACTGCTTGAGCCACGCCGCAGGCCTCAGGCAGGCAAGTCTGGGACCCCCATTCCTAGAACGCCGACAGTAGCCCCCGGGCCCAAGGCACACTCAGACTTGGCTTAGCAGCGAAGCCAAAGGGCAAGTGTGGAGCGCCGCGGGCCCCAACAGCCTACAGCCTTGGTCGCCGCGTGGCGGTTGATTGTACGCGGATGTCTCCACTTCCCCACGCTGCCTTGACAACTTCCCAATTTGATGAGTCCCTGCTGCATGCAAAAATATTCATGATTACCTGTGATCGTGGAGGCCGACGGTTGGCCTCCCCTGGACTATAAGTACGGAGAAGCGCGAGCCCCCGTTATCCATCTCTTCTTGCTCCGCTCGCTTCTTCATCCTTGCTCCTCCTCCACCTTGCCTCCAATGGCGCCAATCCGCCTGTTCTCAGCTGAAGAGAAAGGAAAGGCCCCCCGGGAGGGGCCCGACCCGCTCCCGCTGAAGAAACGGCCGGTCCCCGGCCGCCGCGGCTTGGCGATGATGCAGCCCGAGGGGCACCCCCAGCAAGGTAAAATAAAGACATAAGCAAAAGGGATACATGCCGCAGGGACAGACCCACGCACCTGGGAATAATGCAACCCTGAGGGCGCTCCCAGCTGAAATGAACTCGAAAGATGTCACTTGATACCATTGTAGAGCGGGTGTTGAAGTAGCTGACGATGCGCGGTGAAGAGGCCGATCCTCACGAGCCACCAGAGCCCTGAGCCTCGGGAGGCTCTGGGGGTACGGGCGGCTCCTCTTGGACCATCTCCATCTTCGCCAGGACCGCGTGGCGTCTGGCCTCCTGAGCTGCTAGAATGCTCTGCAGAATGCGCTGGTGAGCGGTAGCCGTGTTCGGCAGGCCAAAAGGCATGCGAACGTAGCTGTGCGGCGGACCCTCGCAGCATCCCATGTGCGAGGGCCAGAAGCGCTCCTGAGACGCGACTCGGCTGAGCCCCGGGTAGTCGATGCAGACGCGCAGCCCGCCATCCTCGCATGGATGGGGAGCTACGCCAGGTAGGTGGCGATCTCCGCGTATGACTCTCGATTCTTGAAGCTCCTGAGTGGCCTTGGTGATGAACTCCTAAGGGTTGGGCCCTCCTTGCCCCGTGCCTTCCTGAGGGAAACGTTCCGCAAAGCACGCCTCCAAGTGGTGCCCGAGCGCCTCCCTCGTGATCTTGGCAAAGTCTGAGGCCCTCCAAGAGAGAGCCCCCGAGCCTTGCCCGAGGAGGGCGCCGGGCGCGCCTTCCTATGCAACGGAGGGAGGCGCCCCTTGCACGGGCACAGATCCTGAAGCGGCGCCTCCAGAGATGCGAACCTCCTGATGCCTTGAGCTGCCTCGGGAGGGTTCCCCTATTGCTGTCTCGGTCCTCGACTTACGCAGCATGGAAGGCATGCTCGAGAGAGCACACTACATGCTTCTCTTCGTAGGGGACTGTGATGATTCCGCTGCTTCCCGGCATCTTGAGGACATTGTAACCATGGTGAGTTACCGCCATGAACTTGGCCAGGGCTGGATACCCGAGGATGGCATTGTATGGCAGGCGAATGTGGGCAACGTCGAAGTCCATGAGCTCGGTACGGTAGTTCTTGCGCTGTCTGAAAGTGACACAGAGGCGAACCTGCCCTATCGGAGTGGTGGAGCTGTAAGTGACTCCTGAGAAAGGCTTGGTTGGCTGGAGTTGATCATCAGACACTTGGAGGTTGTTGAACGTCTTGACGGACAGAACGTTGAGTCCTGCGCCGCCATCGATGAGGGTCCTTGTAACTTGCATATTGCTGATGACTGGGAACAAAGCATTGGGAGTACGCCAGCTATAGCCGCACACTTGAGCTGATCCGCTGAGCTGATCGTGATGGCGCATGTGGACCACCTGAGAGGGCGCGTGGCCTCGAGCTTGGGGAGGACTGCGTTCACCTCACGAGCAAACTTCTTGAAGATTCGCTGAGAGGCTGGGGCCTGGGCGCCGCCCAAGATGCAAGCGATAGCACGTGGCTCCTGGAAGCCCCCAGCCCCCTCGTCCTGGTGGTGGTCGTCATTCCTTCTTGGCGGTGGTGGCAGAGGAGGAAGGCCTGCGTTGCCCTACGTGCGATCCTCACGAGGTTGATCCCTCCAAGCCCCCTCGCGAGGCTGGTCCTGCCAGCAATCCTCACGACGTCGGTCACGCCAATCCTGGCGAGGGCGTCGGTCATCCCATCATCCTCCACCTCTTCCTCCTCCTCGGCCGTAGCCCCGGTTGTTGCGCTCGAGGCGTCGACCGATGCATCCTTCTCGAATGGCTCTAAGCTCCTGGCATTCGTTGGTGTTGTGGGTGTAGAGGTTGTGGTAGGCGCAGAATCAGTTGCCCTTGGACGACTCCGGATGGTCCCTGCCGCACTTCGTGTTTGGTTCTTCTGAGAGCACGGCTGCTCCTTTGTGCTTCACGTCCTTGGTCTTGGCTTTCTTATCTTCTGGGTCAGCAGCTGGAAGCTCGAGGAGGGAGAGGTGCCCCTCCTCAGCTCTTGCGCACTTGGTCGCCAGGTTGAACAGCTCCAGGGATGTGCACAGATCCTCATGGATGGTGAGCTCCTCCTTCATCTTGACGTCGCGGACGCTGTCAGAGAATGCTGAGATGATGGCCTCCTCGGTCACCTTGGGAATCTTGAGGCGAGCGCTAATGAAGCGCTGGATGTACTTCTGCAAGGTCTCTCCCGGCTGCTGCTTGATGCGGCGCAGGTCACCCACGACTGGAGGACGGTCGCAAGTGCCCTAGAAGTTGGCGAAGAAGTGGTTGCGCATCTCGTCCCAAGAGGAGATCGAGCCGAGAGGCAGGTTCAGGATCCAGGTGCGGGCACCATCCTTGAGCGCCATGGGAAACCAGTTCGCCATGACCTTTTCGTCCTCGTTGGCCGCCTCGATGCCCAGCTCGTAGAGCTGCAGGAACTCCACGGGGTCGGCAATGCTGTCGTAGCAAGGAGGCAGATCTGGCTTGAACTTGCCCGGCCAGGCGACACTGCTAAGCTCGGTGGTGAAGGCGCCGCAACCTGCGGTGGCCACCGGAGCCCTTTGCAGACACGGGGCTTGCTCTTGATGGTTCCTGTGTGCCGCCACCAGGGGCAGCACGGGGTTTTAACGTGCTGGCGTAGGGATGCGGTCTTGACGTGCTGGAGCAGGGAGCACCCGAGCGCCTTCTTGGGGCCAAGGGATTTCTTGGCAGCTCCTTTCTTGTCGTGCAGGCGCTTGACGCGGTGGGTCTCGTCCAGGGGCCGCGCGCCTTGGGGCCAGGGCACCTACTTGGGGAGTAGGTGGCGGAGGCGCCTCCTAAGCTGCATCACCCATGCAGGACGGAGGGCGAGGCAGCGAGAGGGACGGCGCAGGAGAGCCCCCTGCGGCGCTGATGAGCTCGGTGATGCGAGCGAGCCAGTCCTCATAGAGGTCGTCGACGGGGCGGTAGTGCAGGAGCTCACGTGCTAGGAGAAACGCGGCCTGCGCGTCCGTGGGAGCGCGATGAACGTGAGACGACGAACCAGCTGGAGTTAGCGACTGAGTGGCAGTGCGGCCTTCCCGCCGCACCGAGGGATGCAGCGACGATGCTTGCTGCTCATTCCCTGCCGGGCCAGTGGCGGCGTTGGCTGCCGGCGATGGAGAACGACGAGGAGGCCCATCGACGGGGGCCGTCTGGGCGATGCGGGCAGCGAGAGCAGCCCAACGCTCGACGCAAGATCGGCAAGCGTCTGCCATGGATGCGACGAAACGATGGAACGCGGAACTGCGGAAAGAGGATTTCGGCGCACCCCTACCTGGTGCACCAAATGTCAGATATCGGGTTCCGGCAAAACCCTTAAGGTTCGAACTCTGGGGTGCGCACGAAGATCTACTCCCTACCAATCCACGTCCCAAAACCTCGTCGTGAATCTAAGCTACACGATGAACAACACGAGGGACACAAGTTTTATACTAGTTTGGGCCACCGTTCTGGTGTAATACCCTACTCAAGTGTGTGGTGGTGGATTGCCTCTGGGGCTGATGATGAACAGTACAGAGGAAGAACAGCCTCGTGAGGGGTGTTCTTGTGGTGGCGTACTTGGAGAGGAATGGTCCCGTCCTTGTTGGCTCTAGGAGATCTAGATGCCTTCTACAGTGGTGGCTATCTCTATATATTGAGGCCTGGTCCTCTTCCCAAATATTGAGCGGGAAGGGAGCCAACAACGGCCATTTTGAAGGGGGACAGCTAGTACAAGTTATCCTGACTAAAGTTGGTCTTCGACTGCCAAAGGCACTGGCGATGACGCTGTCTTGGGCTCCACGGTGACCTCCGTCCTGCCGTCCTGCTGGTCTTGGTCTCGTTGCACCGATATGGCAACCTTTGCTTGATGCCTCGGTACTCCGCACCTGCGCTTGCTCCCTTTGTGCCAAAGAGGAAACGAGGACACTGCACCGGCTGGCGCCCGCCTGGCGCCCGCCGGGTCTTGATCGTCATGGTTTGCGTCACGAGCACCTCGCGAGGTACTCCTTGCCTTGATCTCTCTACCTCCTCACGAGCCTGCCTAGTGAGGACGCCCCTAAGGAAGCCTTGCGTCATCCGGCCCGTGAGGCTTGGCCCCTCGCGAGTGTCTTGAGCTTGGGTTGATGAAGACGGGCTGTACTGTGCCACTGCTTGAGCCACGCCGCAGGCCGCAGGCAGGCAAGTCTGGGGACCCCTGATACGTCTCCAACGTATCTACTTTTCCAAACACATTTGCCCTTGCTTTGGACTCTAACTTGTATGATTTGAATGAAACTAACCCAGACTGATGGTGTTTTCAGTAGAACTGCCATGATGTTGTTTATTGTGCACCAAACAAAAGTTCTCTGAATGACTTGAGAATCCACGGAGATAAGTTTTGGAAAATATAAAAAATACTGGCGAAAGAATCAAGGCCAGGGGGCCCACACCCTGTCCATATATTCCGTTTCACGGAGAAAAAAATCAGAGAGAAAGTTTCATCGCGTTTTACGATATGGAGCTGCCGCCAAGACCTAATCTCTCTCGGGAGAGCTGATCTGGAGTCCGTTCGGGGCTCCGGAGAGGGGGATTCGTTGTTGTCGTCATCATCAACCATCCTCCATCACCAATTTCATGCTGCTCACCGCCGTGTGTGAGTAATTCCATCGTAGGCTTGCTGGACGGTGATGGGTTGGATGAGATTTACCATGTAATCAAGTTAGTTTTGTTAGGGTTTGATCCATAGTATCCACTATGTTCTGAGATTGATGTTGTTATGACTTTGCTATGCTTAATGCTTGTCACTAGAGCCCGAGTGCCATGATTTCAGATCTGGACCTATTATGTTTTCATGAATATATGTGAGTTCTTGATCCTATCTTGCAAATCTATAGTCACCTATTATGTGTTATGATCCGACAACCCCGAAGTGACAATAATCGGATACTTCTAGGTGATGACCGTAGTTTGAGGAGTTCATGTATTCACTATGTGCTAATGCTTTGTTCCGGTTCTCTATTAGAAGGTGGCCTTAATATCCCTTAGTTTCCACTAGGACCCCGCTGCCACGGGAGGGTAGGACAAAAGATGTCATGCAAGTTCTTTTCCATAAGCACGTATGACTATATTTGGAATACATGCCTACATTATATTGATGAACTGGAGCTAGTTCTATGTCACCCTAAGTTATAGCTATTACATGAGGAATCACATCCAACATAATTATCCATCATTGATCCAATGCCTACGAGCTTTTCACATCTTGTGTTCCGCATATTTACTTTTCCGTTGCTACTGTTACAACTATTACAAAACTATTATCTTTACTTTTGCCACTGTTACCTTTATTATCATACCACTTTGCTACTAAATACTTTGTTGTAGATACTAAGTTATCCAGGTGTGGTTGAATTGACAACTCAACTGCTAATACTCAAGAATATTCTTTGGCTCCCCTTGTGTCGAATAAAAAATTTGGGTTGAATACTCTACCCTCGAAAGCTGTTGCGATCCCCTACACTTGTGGGTTATCAAGACTAATTTTTGGCGCCGTTGACGGGGAGCATAGCTCTGTTCTTTGAGTCACTTGGGATTTATATCTGCTTATCACTATGAGGAACTTGAAAGACGAAAGAACCAAGATTTTTCCCTCAACTATGAGGGGAGGTAAGGAACTGCCATCTAGCTTGCACTAGATTCTCCTTCCGTTTTGAGTATGCTTGTGACACCTAAACCTGCTACTGCTATGAATTCTGATATGTCGCATGTTACTGATGATGCCACTTCTGCTATGCATGATACTTATGATGAAACTACTTCTATGCATGATATTACTTTGCCATTAGGTGAATTTCTTGATGAACAACTTGCTATGGTTAGAGAGAATGAAATTATTGAAGATGCTATTATTGATGATAGTGATGATGAAAGTTCTGCCCCTGATTATGAATTGCATGTTGTTCCTGAGGGTTATGTTATGAATGAGGAAGCTGCTAGAGCTATCTTTGCTTGCAAATATAGATATGATCTTAAGAAATTATTAGCTAAATGGAAGCAGCAATCTCTTAATGCTAGAATGGAACGTGACCCTGCTTTTGCTACTTCACCTATCTATGTTACTGATAAGGATTGTGAATTCTCTGTTGATCCTGAGATTATTACTTTGGTTGAATCTGATCCTTTTTATGGCTATGAATCTGAAACTATTGTGGCACATCTTACCAAGTTGAATGATATAGCCACCCTGTTTACTAATGATGAGAAGTCTTGCTATTATTATATCCTTAAGATATTTCCGTTCTCATTAAAGGGTGATGCTAAAACTTGGTTTAATTCTCGTGATCCTGGTTGTGTGTGTAGTCCCCAGGATATGATTTATTACTTCTCTGCTAAATATTTCCCTGCTCATAAGAAACAAGCTGCCTTGCGGGAAATATATAATTTTGTGCAAATCAAAGAAGAGAGTCTCCCACAAGCTTGGGGGAGGCTTCTCCGATTACTTAATGCTTTGCCTGATCATCCTCTTAAGAAAAATGAAATACTTGATATCTTTTATAATGGACTAACCGATGCTTCGAAGGACTACTTGGATAGTTGTGATGGTTGTGTTTTCAAGGAAAGAACAGTCGATGAAGCTCAATTACTATTGAATAATATGTTGACTAATGAAAAATAATTGGACTCTCCCTGAGCCAATTCCTGAGGCAATTCCTGAACCAATTGAGCCAACTCCTGAGCCAATTTCTAAACCCACTCCGAAGAAGAGAGGTGTTCTATTTCTTAGTCCTGAAGATATGCAAGAGGCAAAGAAATCAATGAAAGAAAAAGGTATTAAAGCTGAAGATGTTAAGAATTTACCTCCTATTGAAGAAATACATGGTCTTAATATACCGCCTATTGAAGAAATGCATTGTCTTGATAACCCAACACAGGTAGTAAAGGTCAATTCTCTCTATAGATATGATAAAGTTGAAATCCCGTCTACTAAATTTCATAGCCCATGCTTAGATGAATTTGATGAATTTATGGCTAGACAAGAAAGTTTTAATGCTTATGTTGGTAGAGAATTAAAGAATAATGCTTTCGTGATAGGATGCTTGAGTGATTATATGGCTAGAGTTAAAGGTGAACTTAAACTCATTAGCAAATATGCTTCAATGGTTGCCACTGAAGCTGAGCAAGTACTTAAGGCTCAAAATGATCTGTTGGATGCATTAAATAATAAACATCACTTTGTTATTAGAGTGGCTACTAGAACTGGTAGAATGACTTAGGAACCTTTGTATCCTGAAGGCCACCCTAAGAGAATTGGGCAAGATTCTTAGAGAAATAAATTATAGGCACCTAGTTCTTCTAAAAAGAAGAAAAAGAAAAATGGTAGGACTTTGCATGCTTCTAGTGAACCTGTTGTAGACACACGTGAGAATCCCAATGATATTTCTGTTTCTGATGCTGAAACACAATCAGGTGATGTACATGAACCTAGAGATAATGTTAATGATAATGTTCATGTTGATGCTCAATCTAGCAAAAATAATGATGTAGAGATTGAACCTGTTGTTCATCCTGATAACCCACAATCAAAGAATCAACGTTATGATAAGAGAGACTTTGTTGCTAGGAAGCACGGTAGGTGAAGAGAACCATGGGTTCAGAAACCCATGCCCTTTCCTCCTAAACCATCCAAGACAAAGGATGATGAGGATTTTGAGCGCTTTGGTGAAATGATTAGACCTATCTTCTTACGTATGCGCTTGATTAATAAGCTTAAAGTAAATCCTTATGCTAAGTATATGAAGGATATCATTACAAATAAAAGAAAGATACCAGAAGCTAAAATTTCCACCATGGTTTCTAATTATACTTTTAAGGGTGGAATACCAAAGAAACATGGAGATCCGGGGGTACCAACCATACCATGCTCCATTAAAAGAAATTATGTTAAGACTGCTTTATGTGATCTTGGAGCTGGTGTTAGTGTTATGCCTCTCTCTTTATGTCGTAGACTTGAATTGAATATGTTGACACCTACTAAAATATCTTTGCAAATGGCTGATAAATCAACTGCTATACCTATCGGTATTTGTGAGGATGTGCCTGTTGTGGTTGCAAATGTCACTATTTTAACGGACTTTGTTATTCTTGATATTCCCGAGGACGATAGTATGTCGATTATCCTTGGTAGACCCTTTTTGAATACTGCAGGGGCTGTTATTGATTGCAACAAAGGCAATGTCACTTTTCATGTTAATGGTAATGAGCATACGGTACACTTTCCGAGGAAACAATCTCAAGTTCATAGCATCAATTCTATTAGAAACAGTCCAACTATCATTATTGGAGGTTTTAAAATTCCTCTTCCGACTGTCAAGAAAAAGTATGATATTCTTATTATTGGGGATGTTCATATCCCCGTTGAGGTAACCTAGTGTTATTCGACATTTCTCTGGTTCCATGTTATTTGGAATGAGCTTGTTAACAAGACATGATCAACCTTGTTAGTGGATTCATTTCGATAATCATGAGATGGATGAAACTAGAAGGCACAACCTTCTGTACCCTCTTTTTATTTTCTGTTATTTAGAATTAATGAGGCAAAAATAGTATTATCTGTCTGTTTTCTGAATTATCCGTGCAATAAAAAATATCCCGAAAATAAAAGTGCTCCAAATGCCCTGCAAATTTAGTATGATTTTTTATGGAATATTTGAGGATTTTAGGTACTAAAAACACTGTAGGAGGGGCAAGCACCTGGCCACGAGGGTGGAGGGCGCGCCCACACCCCCTGGGCGCGCCCCCCTGTCTCATGGGCCCAGGGTGGACCCCCTCAACTTATTCCTGCACCCACACACTCCATCTTCTTCCCAAAAAAAATCCCCATCCAGCTCAAGCACGAGTTCTAGCTCATTTTGCTGTGATTTTCGATCTCCTTGCTCAAAGCTCCATTCAAAAAACTGCTTTGGGAGATTGTTACTTGGTATGTGACTCCTACATTGGTCCAATTAGTTTTTGTTCTAGTGCATTATTCATTGCAAATTTTTGCTGCATAGGTGACCCTGTTCTTGAGCTTGCATGTTAAATTTATGAGGTCCCAAGCAATTCTAATGCATGATATAGGCTCTAGGAACTTGTAGGAGTGGTTGATACCAATCTTGTTTAGTTTTATTCACTTTTATTTTGAAGTTACTAAAATTTCAGAAATTTTCAGAAAATGCTAAGGAGATTTTTGAGGGGCTCTTCTAGCCAAGGCTCCCAAGAAAAACAAGCTAAAGAGAAGGAAAAGGCCAAGTATAATCTTCCTTGTGTAGCAAAAGTACGGCCATGTGAATGGCCATGTGATAATTTCTTGAGAGAAGCCGGGATGACTTTTATTCCTTGATTGAAAATGCAGGCCTCACCGACTTCCTCCACGACCAGATCGATCAGTACCTCTTACTCACCAATACTTTCGTGCAAAACTTTTATTTTTATCCTAAGAAATCACCACCTTCAGTATCATTTCATTTATATGATGAATTCAAGGAAATGTCTTTACATAATTTTTGCACGGTATGTAAAATACCCTTTGAGGGTAAATTAGATGAACACATCATAAAGATATGGATGGCATTGTCAACACCATCACTGTAGGGGATCCAAAGAAGGGTTCCGATGCGAGAATCTCTAGCATACACTTTCCTGTTTTACGCTACTTTGCCATATTTGCTAGTAGATGCTTAATTGGTCGTGGAAATAGTGGAAACTTCAGTGTTCCTGATATTATTATTCTATTCCATGCCTTGTTTGGTGATAATAGTTTTAGTATGGGTGTCGTTATTGCTAAATGGCTGAGCCTGAATCGTACAAAAGGCCCCATTTTTGGAGGTATCTATGTTGCACATCTTGCTAAACATTTTGAGATACCTATTAGGCACCATGAAAAAGAGGAGACAATATTGCCTCCTTACATTTTAGATTACAGGAGCATGGTAGCGCATGAGTTTATTGTTGACAACGAAGATAAGATGCTTCTATATAACTTGAGATTTAATAAGAAACACAATGAGACTATTATTCTGCCTGCACCTCTGTTGTTTGATTTGACTGCAGATAATTATCTTGTCACGCCGGAAGCGTAATTTTTGCCAGAGCCTGAGCCTGAGCCGGAACCTTCACTGGACCCTTATCGTTCATCATCTTACCAGTGGGATCCGGAGGAGATGGCCAGCCAGTGGTATCCTGATTACACCCCTCAATACACCGGGGAGAGTAGCCGCGGTCCTTGGCAATAGACCAACTTAGGCCAAAAGCCTAAGCTTGGGGGAATACGTATTTCTCAGCGACTTTACATTCATGTTCACACACTATTCTAGTCGTCGGTGCTCATACTCTTTCATTGTATTATCCATGCTAGTTTAATTTTATTTTTCTAGCTTTCTTCTTGTGTGTTTGATAAACCTTAAGAAAAACCAAAAAAATTAGTTAGTTTAATTTCCATGCTTGTAGTAGAAATTATAATGAAAACCCAAAAAGATTTCTCGTTCTTCTTTTTACTTGTTGGGAGCTTTCCCGTGTAAATAGTTTTTTCCTTTTCTTTCCTTTGGAGGTCGAGAGTAGAAGACCATAATTAAAATGTTTGGTGGCTCTCATATGCATAATTGTTCATTTAATTTGGAGCCCATATTACCTTGTCTTCTCTCTTGAGTTGAATGCTTGCAGATTCCAGCTTAGTCCAATGCACGTGCACTATTATTATTATACACATCGTTCGGTCGTGCAAGTGAAAAGCAATAATGACGATATATGATGGACTGGTTGAGATGAGAAAAGCTGGTATGAACTCGACCTCTTTTGTTTTTGTAAATATGATGAGTTCATCGTTCCTGATTCATCATATTATGAAGTAAACATATTTGCAATACATTTAGAGATTATAGTTGCTTGTGCCATGCTTGATTATCTATGAGTTATAATGGTTTACCTTGCGTGCCAACATGCTATTAAAATGATTGTGATGTGGTATGATGGGATGGTATCCTCCTTTGAATGAATTGAGTGACACGACTTGGCACATGTTCACGCATGTAGTTGAAACAAATCAACTAGCCTTCACGATATTTATGTTCATGGTAGATTATATCCTACTCATGCTTGTGTTTGGTGTAAATTAATTTTAATGCATGTTCATGACTGTTGTCGCTCTCTCAGTTGGTCACTTCCCAGTCTTTTGCTAGCCTTCACCTGTACTATGCGGGAATACTGCTTGTGCATCCAAACTCCATAAACCCCAAAGTTATTCCATATGAGTCCACCATACCTTCCTATATGCGGTATCTACCTGCCGTTCCAAGTAAATTTGTATGTGCCAAACTCCAAACCTTCAAATGAAATTCTATTTTGTATGCTCGAGCAGCTCATGTTTCAACTAGGGTTGTCTGTATCTTCCATGCTAGGTGGGTTATTCTCAAGAGGAGTGGCCAAATTCACGAGAAAGGGCCGGTAATCGGGATGCCCAGTCCCATGATCCAAAATATCAAAGCAAATCAAATTAATTAAACAAAACTCCCCCAGGGCTGTTGTTATTTGGAGGCACTCATTGTTTAGAGAAAGCCATGGATTGATGCTTGTTGGTGGTGGGGGAGTATAAACTTTTACCATTCTGTTTGGGAACTGCCTATAATGCATGTAGTATGGAAGATACCGGCATCTCATAGTTGTTGCATTGACAGTGAAAGTATGCCGCTCAAAATGTTATTCATCTCTATTTTAAAATCAAGCTCTGGCACCTCTACAATTCCCTGCTTCCCTCTGCAAAGGGCCTATCTATTTACTTTTATGTTGAGTCATAATCCTTCTTATTTGAAAGCACCCGCTAGAGAGCACACTATCATTTGCATTCATTACTATTAGTTTATATTGGGTATGACTTGACTGGATCTCTTTTACCATGAATTACAATGTTTAGTCAGTCCTTGATCTTTAAAGGTGCTCTGCATTTATGTTTTGCGGTCTCAGAAAGGGCGAGCGAGATACCATCTTGTTATATCATATTATGATTGTTTTGAGAAAGTGTTGTCATCCGAGTTTTATTATTATGGCTCACTAGCTGATCATGCCATTGATATGATTAATTGTGAGACCTAGATGTTATTGTGAGTATGGTTAGTTCATAATACTTGCTGAAAACTTGAATGTTGGCTTTACATATTTACAACAACAAGAGAAAATAGAGTTTGTAAAAGTTTTTATTTATCACTTTTAGTTTATCAACTGAATTGCTTGAGGACAAGCAAAGGTTTAAGCTTGGGGGAGTTGATACGTGTGCAACGTATCTACTTTTCCAAACACATTTGCCCTTGTTTTGGACTCTAACTTGCATGATTTGAATGAAACTAACCCGGACTGACGCTATTTTCAGTAGAACTGCCATGATGTTGTTTATTGTCCAGAAAACAAAAGTTCTCGGAATGACCTGAAAATCCATGGAGATAAGTTTTGGAAAATATAAAAAATACTGGTGAAAGAATCAAGGCCAGGGAGCCCACACCCTGTCCACGAGGGTGGGGGCGCGCCCTCCCCCTTGGGCGTGCCCCCCTGTCTCGTGGGCCCCCTGACGCTCCACCGACCTCAACTCCAACTCCATATATTCTGTTTCGTCGAGAAAATAATCCGAGAGAAAGTTTCATCGTGTTTTACGATATGGAGCCGCCGCCAAGACCTAATCTCTCTCGGGAGGGCTGATCTGGAGTCCGTTCGGGGCTCCGGAGAGGGGGATTCGTCGCCGTCGTCATCATCAACCATCCTCCACCACCAATTTCATGATGCTCACCGCCGTGCATGAGTAATTCCATCATAGGCTTGCTGGACGGTGATGGGTTGGATGAGATTTACCATGTAATCAAGTTAGTTTTGTTAGGGTTTGATCCCTAGTATCCACTATGTTCTGAGATTGATGTTGCTATGACTTTGCTATGCTTAATGCTTGTCACTAGGGCCCGAGTGCCATGATTTCAGATCTGAACCTATTATGTTTTCATGAATATATGTGAGTTCTTGATCCTATCTTGCAAGTCTATAGTCACCTATTATGTGTTATGATCCAACAACCCCGAAGTGACAATAATCGGGATAATTCTCGGTGATGACCGTAGTTTGAGGAGTTCATGTATTCACTATGTGCTAATGCTTTGTTCCGGTTCTCTATTAAAAGGAGGCCTTAATATCCCTTAGTTTCCACTAGGACCCCGCTGCCACGGGAGGGTAGGACAAAAGATGTCATGCAAGTTCTTTTCCATAAGCACGTATGCCTATATTCGGAATACATGCCTACATTACATTGATGAACTGGAGCTAGTTCTGTGTCACCCTAAGTTATAGCTATTACATGAGGAACCGCATCTGACATAATTATCCATCACTGATCCAATGGCTACGAGCTTTTCACATCTTGTGTTTCTCTTATTTACTTTTCTGTTGCTACTGTTACAACTATTACAAAACTATTATCTTTACTTTTGCCACTGTTACCTTTATTATCATACCACTTTGCTACTAAATACTTTGCTGCAGATACTAAGTTATCCAGGTGCAGTTGAATTGACAACTCAACTGCTAATACTCAAGAATATTCTTTGGCTCCCCTTGTGTCGAATCAATAAATTTGGGTTGAATACTCTACCCTCGAAAGCTATTGCGATCCCCTACACTTGTGGGTTATCAACCCCCGTTCCCAGAACGCCGACAGGTCATCAAGATTATTTTCAAGCCTAGACAAGTTATCAGCTACGGTGTTCTCTGCTCCTTTCCTATCAGTGATATGCAAATCAAATTCTTGTAGCAGAAGAACCCACCTAATGAGTCTAGGTTTAGCATCTTCCTTTTCCATTAGATATTTTATAGCAGCATGATCGGTGTGAACAATTACTTTAGAATTCAATCAAAAAATACAATTACTTTAGAATCAACAATGGAAGATCTGAATTTATCACGAGCAAACACCACTACTAAGAAGTCTTTTTCAGTAGTAGCATGGTTTCATTGAGAACTGTCTAGAGTTTTACTAGCATAATGAATAACATTCAGTTTTTTATCAACTCTTTGTCCTAGAACATCACCAACAACATAATCACTAGCATCAAACGTAATCTCAAAAGGCAAGTTCCAATCAGGTGGTTGAACAACAGGTGCAGTAGTTAAGGCTTTCTTAGTGTTTCAAAGGCTTCCATACAATCATCATCAAACACAAAGGGAATATCCTGGTGCAAAAGATTCGTAAGAGGCCTAGAAATTTTAGAAAAGTCTTTGATAAACCTCCTATTGAAACAAGCATGACAAAGGAAACTATGAATACCTTTGATATCTTTAGGACATGGCATTTTCTCAATTGCATCAACATTGGCTTTGTCCACCTCAATGCCCATCTCAGAAATTTTATGGCCCAAGACAATACCTTCGTTAACCAAAAAGCGGCACTTCTCCCAAGTCAAGACGAGATTTGTTTGTTCACATCTCTACAAGACTCGATCAAGATTGCTTAAACAATCATCAAAAGACTTCCCATAAACAGAAAATTCATCCATGAAAACCTCAACAATCTTTTCACAAAAATCAAAGAATATAGCAGTCATACATCTTTGAAAAGTAGCAGGTGCATTACATAAACCCAAGGGCATATATCTATACTCGCGGGACCCACTTAAGATCTCTTTCTTTAGTTTTCCAAAAGGACAAGTAAAAGTGGTCTTTTCTTGATCAGATTGTAAAACATGTATTTGTGAAAAACTAGAATATCCATCAAGAAAGCAAAAATGTGTGTGCTTGGATAATCTTTCTAGCATTTGATCAATAAAAGGTAGAGGGTAATGATCTTTCCTAGTTGCTTTGTTTAATTTTCTATAATCAATTACCATTCTATAGCCTGTGACAAATCTTTGTGGAATGAGCTCATTCTTATCATTAGGAACAACAGTAATACCTCCATTCTTAGGGACACAATGAAGAGGACTTATCCATCTACTATCAGCTATAGGATAGATTATACCTGCTTCCAGAAGTTTCAGTATTTCTGTTCTTGTCGGATTTCGGGTTCCGCAAACCCTTGAGAGTTTCGAACTGTGGGGTGCGTGTGGAGATCTCAACCTACCCAGTCTATCGACTCGCTAATCTCACAGCCTAACATGGCCGAAGGGAAAGAAAGACACAAAAGTTTACCCAGGTCTAGGCCACCTTGCGGTGTAAAACCCTACTCCTGCTTTGTGGTGGATTTGCCTCGAGGGGATGAGGAAGAATTAGTATGATGGAGAACAGCCTCAGGAGGCGTGTTCTTGGGCTCAAGTGAGCTGCTGAGCTGGTGAGGGTGGAATGGATCCGATCGGCCTCCCTTCTCCATGGTGGTGGCTAGGTCCTATTTATAGTGGCCTTGGTCCTCTTCCCAAATGTAGGCGGGAAGGGTTCCCGCAATGGCCAAATTTGAAGGGAGACAACAAGTACATCCTATCCTAACTAAAGTGGTCTTCGCCTACAAAAGCCTCTGGTCGTCACGCTACGGTGGGCTCGGCGATGACCTCCGTCCTGCCGTCCTGGAGGTGTTGCTCTTGTTGCACGGGAATGGAAACCTTTGGTTGATTCCTTGGGAGTCCGCACATGCTACTTGCCTCCTTTGCACCGAAGAGGAAACTGGTACTCTGTGCCCGCGTGGCGCCTGCCTGGCCTTGGTCGTCATGGCTCACGCCAGTCGGACCTCGCGAGATGAGCCTTGCATAGAAATCTAAGATCCTCGGGAGCCAGCCTGAGGAGGCTTGTCGGATATCGAGTTCCGGCAAAACCCTTAAGGTTTGAACACTAGGGTGCGCACGAAGACTTCCCCCTACCAAAACATGCCCTCAGCCTCGCCGCGATCTCTAAGCTAGCACGATTAACTCATAGCACAAGAGACACAAGCTTTATACAGGTTCGGGCCACCGTTATGGTGTAATACCCTACTCATGTGTGTGGTGGTGGATTGCCTTTTGGGCTTATGATGAATAGTACAAGGGAAGAATAGCCTCGCGAGGAGAGGTGTTCTTGAGCTGGTGTGGTGTTCTGCTTCGTTCGGATCTAATCCCCTTCTATTATGATGGCTAGCTCTATTTATAGAGGCCGTGGCCCTCTTCCCAAATATTGAGCGGGAAGGGATCCAACAACGGCCATTTTGGAAGGGGACAACTAGTATAGGCTATGCTGACTAAAGGTGGTCTTCGCCTGTCAAAGGTGCTGGGGATGACGCTGCCTTGGGCTCCACGATGACCTCCATCCTGTCGTCCTGCTAGTCTTGGTCTTGTTGCACCGATATGGAAACCTTTGCCTGATGCCTCGATACTCTGCGCTTGCGCTTACCCCCTTTGCACCAAAGAGGAAACGAGGACACTGCGCGGGCTGGCGCCCGCCTGGCGTCCGCCTGGCCTTGGTCGTCATGGCTTGCATCACGGGAACCTCGCGAGGTACCCCTTGCCTTGATCTCTCTGCCTCCTCGCGAGCCTTCCTAGTGAGGCCACTCCTGAGGAGGCCTTGCATTGTCCGTCCCATGAGGCTTGGCCCCTCGCGAGGGTCTTGAGTGTTGGTTGATGAAGACGGGCCGTACTGGGCCACTGGTGGAGCCACACTACAGGCTGCAGGCAGGCAAGTCTGGGGACACCCGTTCCCAGAATGCCGACAGTAGCCCCCGGGCCCAAGGCGCGCTCGGGCTTGGCCTAGCGGCGAAGCCAAATGGCAAGTGCGGAGCGCCGCAGGCCCCAACAGCCAGCGGCCTTGGTCGACGTGTGGCGACTGATTGGACGTGGGCGTCTCTGCTTCCCCATGCTGCCTCAGCAACTGCTCGACTTGACGAGTCCCTGCTGCATGCAAAAAGGGTCATCATTAGGAGGTCGACGGTTGGCCTCCCTTGGGCTATAAATGAGGAGGGGCGAAAGCCCCTGTCGCCCATCTCTTCTCGCTTCGCCTGCTTCTTCCCCCCTGCTCTACTTCCAGTCTTAACGCCAATGGCACCGATCCATAGATTCTCAGCCGAAGAGAAGGGGAAGGCTCCCCTGGATGGACCTGACCCGCTCCCGCCAAAGAAGAGTCCGGTCCACCGACGCCGCGGTGAGGTCATGGGGCTAGAGGTGGCGAGGCCTTGGTGTGAGCAGCCACCTCCTGGGTTCCTGCTACCCCCGTATGCCCAATCCGAGGGCTCCGTAGAAAGGTACGGCGAGCAACGCCGCCCGCGCCGCAGGCGAGGTCGACAAGTCGTGGTGGCGCGCGCCGTCGCTCCTGGAATCCATGCCGCGGACTCCTCTCGCGAGCTCGTGATGCATGTGGCGATGCCCCCAAGCTCCTGGATCCGCTTCCCCTCATTATTCTCCACCGAGATGCCGCCGAGAGGGCTTCTCGAGCTTTGGCTGCGGCACACCGACTGTGGTGCCCCGGCGACCAGTGCGTTGGTTGAAGTCGTTGCCCCGGGTAAGATCTTCATGACCCGGGGCTGGGGCGAAGTCGCCCGGAATCTGCCGAACGGGGGTGCCCTCGTGATTCATTTTGAATACGATGGCGCCTCCTTGTTGTTCTTCAAAGTCTTCGATGCGGAAGGCCGCCGCCTGGAGTGCTTCCCAGGAGGAGGCAGTTAGGACATCGACGCGGCAGGGGATGGGCCTGCCATTCGCTCCCCCAACGGCTCCTCCAGCAGTAACAGTGACTCTTGGGAGTCCAGCGACTCTCCTGAACTCTTCGAGACTCCGGAGACGAGCGACGACAGCTACGTACCCGCGAGCTCGCGCCGCGCCTGGAGCAAGGCGGCAGCATCGGGCCGTCGCAGCAGCTGATCTGGATGGGGTTGGCACCGGCCTACCGTGGCCCACTGTTGATGTTGGCGTCGGCCACAGAGGCGCGTGTAGTTAGGGCTCATCAGGGTTCTCTCCTTTTGTTCCCTGCAAGGAATCGATAAAACACCCCGCGGGGGCGTGAAAGGGTCTGCGATGTCTTTTGCTGATGTTATACTTATTATGAAATCGTGCGAGTGCTTGTCCTGTCCCGGCTTGGTTTCCCCTTTCTAACCTCGCGACGACTTAGCGCTCTATGCTGATAGGTCCCGGTCCCCAGGCAGGCTGCAGTTGTCGCTGGTATGCCAGGTCGTGATGCCGTTGTCAAGGCCAGGAGGTGAGCGGCCCGAGGTCTAGTAAGAGCCACTAAGGTGCGATGCTCAAGAGGTCCCCTTTAGCACGCAAGCAGCCGCCGAGAGGTGAGAAAGGAAGGCAACGTTGCCGTCACAGAGCTGCAGCGAGTGAGAATTTCGCATTGAAACGATTGATTGTTCCAGGCGCAAGACTTATCTCAGTAGTCTGGAGTCGTTCCTTTGCATTGGGCCAGACTTGTGCGTCAGCGACCGTGGCGCAGCTAGGCTAGGCCCGTGCGAGCCTCCGCTTTCCTCCCCACACTCTCCTTTGTGCTCTGCGTCCTCAGGTCCTGACCCTCGAGCAAGCTCAGCCGCCGCTGGTATGCCAGGTCGCGATGCCGTGGTCAAGGCCAAGGGGTGAGGGATGGAGAGCCAGTAAGAGCTCCTGAGTCGCGTTGCTCAGGAGCCCCCTTTTAACGCGCAAGCGGATCGCATGGAAAAGAGAGAGAGCTCGTGGTGCAGCCTGCTGTAGACCTCAGGAGGTTCCTGTAAACCAGCACGAGAAAAACATGGGTTTCCATTATGATTGCCGGTTGGCCATTGGTTACTCCGAGGGAGAGGGGTGAGGGCACTGAGGGCCTGGTGAGGTGACGCGTGATACGTCTCCAATGTATCTATAATTTTTGATTGTTCCATGCTAATATATTACCCCTTTTGGATGTTTATGGGCTTTATTTTACACATTTATATCATTTTTTGACTAACCTACTAACCGGAGGCCCAGCCCATATTGCTGTTTTTTTTGCCTATTTCAGTATTTCGAAGAAAGGAATATCAAACGGAGTCTGTCGTGGATTTGTCACGGCAGATGTCCTAGTGAGAGGACTTAGTTGTGGAGCCATCGCTACGAGTTAACTTGAAGGGGTTAAAGCGGACACAAAGACATGAGGGTTTATACTAGTTCGGCCCCTTCGATGAAGGTAAAAGCCTACGTCTAGTTGTGATGGAATTGATGTGGTCTCAATGGCTAGGGAGCAAACAAGCTTCGCCTAGGCTCGAGTTGTTGTTGTCTCCCTTGAACCGCCGCCGGGTCGTCCCCTTATATACACGGGTGATGCCCGTCGGTCCATGGAGTCCCATACCGGTTCATATTCGTACCCCGGTTGGTCTCTCTCTATTCCTAACTTACAATACAAGCTTTACATACCATGCCGGTTTACGGCTACAGGTTCTAAACCGACTACAGGCCGTGGGCCTTCATCTGCTTATATTACTAATGAAGTTAACCCGGCCCAAGTAGGCCGGTTCACGCCCAGTGGTAATATCCCCAACATTAGGCCCCAGATTGATTTGAACTGGTTCATGTCAATCCTTCACAAAATCTTTGTCTTGGACATCTTCTGGTAATTGGTAAACCGCCATGTCGTCATCATCTCTGGTCGCTGTAAACCGGCATGATGTCATCACAAAGTTAACATTTATGACGCCCTTCTTTATTAATAGATCTACGATACCCAAGTCATCAGCTCCACTTCCGAAATTTTGGCTCCTGGATTCGCGCGCCTGACCCACGTCTGTTGCCTTATAAATAGGACCGAAGGGTCATTTCTTTTTCTCCTCTTCGTCTCTTTCTCTTCGTCTTCCTCGCGTCGCCAGCCTTGGATCTCCACCGCTGCCATCGACCTCTGCATCGTCTTGGGCCGCTGCATTAACCTGAACGCACCAGAGCACTGCAGTATCCTTCCACGTCTTCTTCGTTTCCAGTGAGCCTTCTTCTCTTCTTGACATAGATCTGTTCTTAGGGTTTCATGTTCTTGCCGTGTTCCTCGCCTGTTCATGCTCGTACCCAGACTCCCGGATAAATCTATGAACCCCTGCCCTGATTAGCAGTAGCATTTTAGCATCCGCCTGTAGTTTTGCGCTTAAGTCCATAGATCTCATCTACATATCTGCCTGTTGGTTTACTTCCGTTCTGTCTTTACCCTTTTGAATATCTTCTGTTTTTCTGAACTTACTTCAGATCCATTGCTGCAATAAGACTTTGCGAAACCTGTTTCTGCATACTTAGCCATCCGCAACCTCGATTGCTTTCAATGTTTTAGATCCGGCGGTTTAACTCGATATAGAAAAAGTTAATAAACCGGTATATACCATTAGTCCCCTGGTTGAACCGCCAGAATTCTTTAGCCATACGATGCCACTTCATACAAATCCGGTTTAAATATACTTCCTCCGGTTTAGCATTGCTCATACTAGCGCCTTCCTTTATTCAATATGTTCTTGAACCGGAATCACCTATTTCTTGTAGATCTCATCATGGCCAAACAAGTATATGAGTGCAATTGGGTTCCTTCTCGCGTCATAGAAACTCAGCTGGACGATTTAGTCTTGATCGGCGCTTTAGACAGCAAAGATACGATCCACTAGAGGGTTCCTGGAAATGAATGTCCTCCCACACCTCAGGAGGGAGAGGTTGTGATCTTTGCAGATCATTTAGCCCGGGGCTTCAAGCCACCCGGTTCTAAATTTTACCGGGATGTACTAGCAAATTTTCAGCTCCACCCGCAAGATATTGGCCCCAATTCTGTTACCAACCTATGTCACTTCCAAGTGCTCTCTGAGGTATACCTTCAAGAGGAGCCTTCACTCGATTTGTTTAGAGACTGCTTCCACTTAAACCGCTGCACTGAATTCACTGACGGCCCCAATACCGAATTGGGCGGTATGGCAATTCAGAAAAGAAAGGAGATCACTTATCCCCACGTCAAACTACACAGTCACCCCAAGGAGTGGAATGCAACATGGTTCTATTGCAAAGACACCTCCCCTGACAATGAAAATCCCTTGCCTGGATTTCGTCCGGAGCGGCTCAGCAACACTCACCCTTTTCCACAAAGATTAAGTGCCAAGGAGAGAAGTAAATATGCTCCGCAACTGTCCAAGATCCGAGCCTTCATGGCCAACGGTTTAACAGGAATAGACCTTGCACGCTGTTGGATATCATGGAGCATAATGCCTCTCAGCCGGCGCTCCGGTTTGATGTGCAAGTATACTGATAGCGTCGATGACCCACTCCGACACACTAAAATCCAGCTCTCTGATGATGAAGTCACAGATTCTATGAAGAAAATGTTGAACGAACCGGAGCACCTCTGCACTCAAACCGGCCTACTCCCTTTCTGCGCTACCAACAAACATCCAGCTGTAAGATTTTGATTGTTCTTTTATTGCACCTGTTACTGCTATCTCCGTCTGACATTAATTGCTGCTTAACCAGGGTGATAATCCGTTTTGGAGCAAGAAGCTTCCACAAGACAAAATGGAGAAAGCAGAACGGCCAACCCGGCCAAAGACCAAGGTCTTGAAGAAGCCTGCTAAAAAGAGGAAAACCACTGCTTCATCTGATCCGGCTGTTGATGATGATGTGGGAAACTCGGACCTTGAGGTAGAACTCGATTCACTAGGCTTACTTTTTAAACGCCTTATTGATGATGATACTTGTCAGGACGACGCTGAAGCCAGTAATGCTGATGTCGCTGAGGTAACTATTCTCTCTTCCGATTCAGATCATTTGCCTTTGCCAAAATTTCGCCAGGCAAACCAGAAAGTTAAATTTTCTCATCCTCTTGCTTACTTGGATCCCAAATTTCTGATGAAGACTCAGCAACATGAAGCTCGCCGCACAACCCGGCACAGCGGCCAGGTAGTTACCTCTGCCGGTTTACCAAATAGTCCGGTTCGAAAGGCCGCTCCGAGGTCTCCGACCTTTTTATTAATTTATATCCTAAAGCGGGTTTCATCCGTCAACCTCTTAATCCGTCCGACTCCGATTATCAGGTTACTTCTCATTCTTCCTCTGGTGAATCATCGGCCACTCAGCTGCCGCCACTGAAAACAGTCCTTGGGTAAGCTAGGCTGAACATATGCTTCTGGTATACTGTGTTATAACTTATACTATTTCCTGACTCTTTGTTTCTCTTTCAGGGCCAAATCTAAACCGAGCAAGAAAGCCCGCCTGGACAAAGCGGCTGAGGAAGATGTCGCCCCTGAACAGGATAAAGCACTAGATCTTGAAGCGTTTGTTCCTGAGGATATTCCCAATGAAATAATAGAGCTTGAACCGGGACTTGAATACCTGTATTGATCTTGGGACTTTGTGAAATAATAGATGAAAATTGAAGGTGCATTAGCCCCCATGTATCAAGCGTATAACTTGTCATGTGGTTGATACTTCAAATTCTTGTACCGTTTTGTTTTAAAGCCAAGTACTGTCTGTATGCAGGCTGAAGTGAGGGTCAAAGAGGACCGGATTACTAATCTGCAAGAAACTCTGAAAACCCAACAAGCCGAAACTGACAAAGCAAGGGAGGAATTGACCAGCGCCTTGAGCATCACGGAACAGCTGAAGGAGGGCTTCAAGAAGGAGCGGGCTGATTGGGCCACTGAAAAGGCCGCTTTAGTAAAAAGAGCTGAAAACGCTGAAGCTGCCCTTAAACCGGTGGTAGATGAGCTGACCATCGTAAAGCGGCAAATACACTCCATGACCGCTGCTATCTTTGGTAAGCTCCTTTTGGTTTCTGTGACAACTCTGGCTTGCTTATAATAGATCTGGTTTGAGATCGTCCCTGTCTTGTTGCAGGTACACGCATTGGGCACTTAGGGTTAGATGTGCGGAAGAAGCTGAAGGCTACCTACACTTTAGTTGAACAACTGTATACCGGAGCACAGCGGATCATCACCACAGCCTCTCACAACAACCCGGCACCCTCTTTAATCCAGGATACACTTAATAGGTTGTCAATGCTTCCTTCCCGGATTGAAGAGCTGAAAAAATCTGCTGCTCGAATCGGAGCCATAAATGCCCTGATCCGGGCAAAAGCTGTTGGGGAACGTTGCAGAAAATTAAAATTTTTCCTACGGTTTCACCAAGATCCATCTATGAGTTCATCTAAGCAACGAGTCAAGGGGTGAGTTTGCATCTACATACCACTTGTAGATCGCGTGCGGAAGCTTGCAAGGGGATGGTGATGATGGAGTCGTACTCGACGTGATTCGGATCACCGATGACCAAGTACTGAACGGACAGCACCTCCGCGTTCAACACACGTACGGGACGGGAGACGTCTCCTCCTTCTTGATCCAGCAAGGGGAAGGAGAGGTTGAGGAAGAATGCTCCAATGGCAGCACGACGGCGTGGTGCAGTTGGAGTACTAGTATTCCGACAGGGCTTCGCCAAGCACTTATGGAGGAGGAGAGGTGTTAGGGAGGGGAGGGGCTGCGCCTTGGCTTGTGTTAAGCTCCCATGCACCTCCCCACTATATATAGGGGTGGAGGGGCTGGTTTCTTGCCCTCCAAGTCCATTGGGGCGTTGGCCAAGGTGGGAGGAAAGAAATCCCATCATTTCCTTCCCCACCGATTGTTATCCCCCCTTTTTAGGGATCTTGATCTTATCCCTTCGGGATATGATCTTATTCCTTCTAAGGGGGGATCTTGGTGCGCCTTGACCAGGGGTGTGGGGCCTTTCCCCCACTACTCACGTTCATGTGGGTCCCCCATGCAGGTGGGCCCCACTCTGGAACCTTCTAGAACCTTCCCGGTACAATACCGAAAAATCCCGAACATTTTCCGGTGGCCAAAATAGGACTTCCCATATATAAATCTTTACCTCCGGACCATTCCGGAACTCCTCGTGACGTCCGGGATCTCATCCGGGACTCCGAACAACATTCGGTAGTCACATACTAGTCTTCCTAATAACCCTAGCGTCACCGAACCTTAAGTGTGTAGACCCTACGGGTTCGGGAGACATGCAGACATGACCGAGACGCTCTCAGGTCAATAACCAACAGCGGGATCTGGATACCCATGTTGGCTCCCACATGCTCCTCGATGTTGTCATCGGATGAACCACGATGTCGAGGATTCGATCAAACCCTGTATAGAATTCCCTTTGTCAATCGGTACGTTACTTGCCTGAGACTCGATCATCGGTATCCCAATACCTTGTTCAGTCTCGTTACCGGCAAGTCACTTTACTCGTACCGTAATGCATGATCCCATGGCCAACACTTTGGTCACCTTGAGCTCATTATGATGATGCATTACCGAGTGGGCCCAGAGATACCTCTCCGTCATACGGAGTGACAAATCCCAGTCTCGATCCGTGTCAACCCAACAGCTACTTTCGGAGATACCTGTAATGCACCTTTATAGTCACCCAGTTACGTTGTGACGTTTGATACACCCAAGGCACTCCTACGGTATCCGGGAGTTACACGATCTCATGGTCTAAGGAAGAGATACTTGACATTGGCAAAGCTCTAGCAAACGAACTAAACGACCTTCGTGCTATGCTTAGGATTGGGTCTTGTCCATCACATCATTCTCCTAATGATGTGATCCCGTTATCAACGACATCCAATGTCCATAGCCAGGAAATCATTACTATCTGTTGATCACAACGAGCTAGTCAACTAGAGGCTCACTAGGGACATATTGAGGTCTATGTATTCACACGTGTATTACGATTTCCGGATAATACAGTTATAGCATGAATAAAAGACAATTATCATGAACAATGAAATATAATAATACTTTTATTATTGCCTCTAGGGCATATTTCCAACAAAAGCATGGGTGCCGGATTTCGATCCTATTGAGGCAGCTCAAGGCTATCCCAGCCTGAAGGAAGATGGCTCCGAGTTCAATGAAGATGATTTGAGGGCGATAAACCGTGCAGTGCGCCCTCTAGCATGTCAATTGGCTGAAGAGGCAGACTTGTCGCATTATCAAGCCCAATACAACGATCAGAACAAACGAGTGCCCGCACCAACTCTTGAAGCGGAGAATCTGATTCCTCCAATCCGTAAGCATACTTACGCTCCTGATATTGATCTGTCTTCTCTGATCCATGAAGAAGTTGTCTTTCAAGCTTTAATGGGAATCGACTGGACCACTGTTGATTTCCAGCCAATGGATAGAGATGAGGAAGCTGAAGCGGCGCAGGACGATGAGCAAGCTTGAACCGAAAGCCGGTTTAAATAGTTACTTTATTATGACCCGCCAGAAGAACAATGATCGTATTTGGGCATCGTGTTGCCTTGTAATAGGATAGTTAATACTTTTGCCTTAAAATATGCCTTCGTGCATAAGTACTGATGCTTTTGCTTGAAAAACCTCAATTTATATTTCCTGCAATCAGAAAATCTTGAACTTCGGTGGCGGTTATACCGCCAGCCGGTTTATGATGTTGATATATATATCATCAATGTATTTAAAACATATAACCAAATTAAGCGATACAAAGTACCTGCCATCACTGGGCATGAAGTTGGCTTAGCCAGGCTTGAAGCGGAGGTTTTATAAACCATTACCGTCAAAGGGGAGAATACAGCTCCCATGTAAACCATGCTGGGTCATTACGAGCCCCCCCCCCCTGTTACTCCATGATGTTAACAGGAAAGGTAAACCGGGCATACTTCTCCGGATTAAAAATGAACCAAATCCGTCAGCTGAACCGGTAAAAAGTGTTGTTGGTTTAAATGAAACACAACAAAAATGAAGAAATAGCCATAAAAATAAATATGGAAACAAAGGCAATGATAAAAACCGTTTGCAAAAAACATGCTATACTGAGCTGATCAGATGGTGTTACCATGGTCGGACAGGACCAAGCCCCCAATAGGAGTGACAATGGTTCAAGTCAGCCAGGTCCCCAAATGAAACCGTGGCATATATGCCAATCAAAAGGCGTGGCAATGGTTCGGGTTCGACCAAGCCCCCAAGTGATTTTGTGGCCTTAGGCCGATTAAGAGGCATGACTGGTTCAGACTTGACCATGTCCCCAAGTGATCTGGTGGCTTTCGCCTATCAAAAGGTGTCGCATTGGTTCGGACACGACCAAGGCCCCAAGTGATATAAAAAAGCAAATTTCAAGGGGTAAACCGGAGGTCGCTTTAAAACAGAACCACTCCATGTAACCACGCATGATATGAAAAGACAGAGGCCCCGCTTTAGCTGAGGCTCCAGTTTTATTATATCAAAGATAATATATACACTGTCATAATACGTACATAGATAGAGCCAATGGCTCAGGTGTAGTAAGGCCGAAGATGAGCTATGTTCCACGGCCTGTTGGTCTCCTCCTCTGATGTGCGTGAGTCTTTATGCTCTCGAATATCAATCAGATAGTACGACCCATTGTGCAGATTCTTGCTGACCACGGAAGGTCCCTCCCAAGGTGGGGATAACTTGTGCATATCCGTCTGGTCTTGGATGAGCCGAAGCACCAAATCTCCTTCTTAAAAAGTTCTGGTTCTGACCCGGCGGCTGTGATAGCGACGAAGATCTTGTTGATAAATCGCCAAGCGGGCAGCCGCTATATCGCGCTCCTCGTCCAATAGGTCCAAAGCGTCTTGTCGTGCTGTCTCATTGTCCACTTCAACATAAGCTGCCACACGAGGCGAATCATTCCGGATATCACTAGGGAGAACCGCCTCCGCTCCGTAGACCATGAAAAACGGCATGTATCCTGTGGATCGGTTGGGTGTAGTATTGATACTCCATAGCACAGATGGTAGTTCTTCAACCCAACATCCTGGTGTTCATTGCAATGGAACCATAAGCCGGGGTTTGATGCCTCGCAAGATCTCTTGATTAGCCCGTTCTGCCTGCCCATTGGACTGGGGATGAGCCACTGATGATACATCAAGTCGGATGTGCTCACGTTCACAGAACTCCTTCATATCACCCTTGGATAAATTGGTACCATTGTCAGTAATGATACTGTGTGGAAAGCCAAACCGGAAAATCACCTTTTTGATGAACTGCACCGCTGTCGCTGCATCACACTTGCTGACAGGCTCCGCTTCAACCCTCTTGGTAAACTTGTCAACTGCCACCAAAAGGTGGGTTTTCTTATCCTTGGATCTTTTAAAAGGTCCGACCATATCCAGCCCCCAAGTTGCAAACGGCCAAGTGATTGGAATCATCCTCAATTCTTGAGCCGGCACATGAGCACGCCTTGAAAATTTCTGACAGCCATCACACCGTTTAACCAAGTCCTCCGCATCAGCATGCGCTGTCAACCAGTAGAACCCATGACGAAATGCCTTTGCCACCAGAGACTTT
This sequence comes from Triticum timopheevii, assembly GCA_963921465.1. Lineage (NCBI taxonomy): Eukaryota > Viridiplantae > Streptophyta > Magnoliopsida > Poales > Poaceae > Triticum > Triticum timopheevii. The sequence goes on along the minus strand of OY997272.1, from coordinate 378,520,385 downwards.
GAACTGGCGTGGTGACCACAATCCCCTTCATGGATTTCTCGTAAGATTTCACAGCCTTCCTCAGGAGAAACACAACGTTGAAACGCCCCTGATACACTGCAATGATGCAATTCGCCATTGACAATCGTCATAGACTTGGATCGCCGGACTATCTGCCTGGCTAGAATCTCATCCTCTGGCAACTCTCCCCGGTTCATGTACGCAAGATAAGGAACTGTCCAATCCGGTATGACATGCAGGGCTGCCACCAATTGAGCCTCCGGATCAGGAATAGCCAAATCCGCTTTACCTAGGAGCTTGACTGACGGGTTGTGCAACACATCAAGAAAGACATTAGGCGGGACCGGTTTACGCTGAGAGCCCAACTGGCTTAAAGCATCCGCCGCTTCATTCCTTCGATGGTCCACGTGATCCACCTGATAACCCTTGAAGTGACCCGCAATATTATCCACCTCACGACGATATGCGGCCATGAGAGGGTCCTTAGAATCCCAAGTGCGAGACACCTATTGAGCCATGAGATCCGAGTCACCGAAGCACTTAACCCGGCTTAAGTTCATCTCTTTAGTCATCCGGAGACCATGGTGCAAAGCTTCGTACTCAGCTACATTATTAGTACAAGGGAACATTAAGCGGAGAACATAACAAAACTTATCACCTCGTGGGGAAGTTAATACGACTCTAGCCCCCGAGCCTTCCAATTGCCTGGATCCATCAAAATGGATAGTCCAATATGTGAGATCCGGCTTCTCTTCTGGTGCTTGCAACTCCGTCCAATCAACAAGTGCTTGAGACTTCACTGCCGTCCGAGGCACGTACTTCAATCCGTGCGGCCCAAGTTCTATAGCCCACTTGGCAATCCGGCCAGTAGCCTCCCGGTTCTGTATTATATCGCCCAAGGGAGATGAACTAACCACTGTAATGGGGTGCCCTTGAAAATACTGCTTTAACTTCCGGCTTGCCATGAAAACTCCATATACCAGCTTCTGCCAATGCGGATACCTTTGCTTGGATTCAATAAGCACCTCGCTGATATAATAAACCGGCCGCTGAACCGGATATTCCTTGCCTGCCTCCTTGCGTTCCACCACAATAGCCACGCTAACTGCACAAGCATTGGCCGCTACGTATAACAATAACGGCTCTTTGTCGACCGGAGCCGCAAGAACGGGCGGATTGGCTAATTGCCGCTTCAAGTCCTCCAATGCTTCATCAGCAGCCGGACTCCAGATGAATTGATCTGTATTTCTCAGCATCTGGAATAAAGGGATAGCCTTCTCTCCGAGGCGGCTGATAAACCGGCTCAGTGCGGCGATCCGTCCCGCCAAACGCTGAACATCGTTGATACACTTCGGTTTATCCAGGGAGGTGATGGCCGTAATCTTCTCCGGATTAGCCTCGATTCCTCTGTTGGACACAAGAAAACCCAGTAACTTACCTGCCGGAACACCAAAAACACACTTGGCCGGGTTAAGCATCATATGGTAAACTCGCAAGTTGTCAAAGGTTTCCTTCAAATCATCCACCAGCGTCTCCTTCTGCCTTGACTTGACTACAATATCATCCACATAGGCGTGCACATTGTGGTCGATCTGTTTATGCAGGCAATTCTGTACGCACCGTTGATAAGTGGCTTGGGCGCTCTTGAGCCCAAAAGGCATAGATACATAACAGAAGGCTCCAAAGGGAGTAATAAACGTTGTTTTCTCCTGGTCCTTAACCGCCATTTTGATCTGATGATATCCAGAATATGCATCCAAAAAACTCAAACGCTCACAACCCGCTGTGGCATCAATAATCTGGTCAATGCGGGGGAGGGCAAAAGGATCCGCTGGACAAGCCCTGTTAAGATCCGTGTAATCCACACACATATGCCAAGTGCCGTTTTTCTTAAGAACCAGCACCGGATTAGTAAGCCACTCTGGATGGAACACCTCAATGATAAAGCCAGCTGCTAAGAGCCTGGCCACTTCCTCTCCAATAGCTTTGCGCCTTTCTTCGTTAAACCGGCGGAGAAATTGCTTTACCGGTTTATACATAGGATCCACATTAAGAGTGTGCTCAGCGAGTTCCCTCGGTACACCCGGCATGTCACAAGGCTTCCATACAAAAATGTCCCGATTCTCATGGATGAACTCGATGAGCACGCTTTCCTATTTAGGGTCCAAGTTGGCACTTACAGTGAACTGCTTGGACGAATCGTCGGGAACGAAGTCAACAAGCTTAGTCTCAGCCACCGATTTGAACTTCAGATCTGAATCATGCTCTGTGGTTGGCTTCTTCAAAGGGGTCATGTCCGCCGGATCAACATTGTCCTTATAAAATTTCAACTCCTCCGTGGCACAAACCGACTCTGCATAGGCCGCATCACCTTCCTCACATTCCAAAGCAACCTTATGGCTCCCATGAACCGTTATTGTCCCCTTGTAACCCGGCATCTTGAGCTGCAAGTAGATATAACAAGGCCGTGCCATGAATTTGGCATAAGCCGGCCGCCCAAACAAGGCGTGATACGGGCTCCGGATCTTCACCACCTCAAAGGTTAGTTTTTCGGATCGGGAATCATGCTCGTCCCCAAAAGCCACGTCCAGGGCTATCTTACCAACAGGATATGCTGATTTGCCAGGCACCACACCATGGAACATCGTATTGGACGGTCTGAGATCTTTGTCTGTTAGCCCCATGCGGCGGAATGTCTCATAGTATAGGATGTTAATACTACTCCCTCCATCCATGAGTACCTTGGTGAATTTATAACCTCCCACTTGAGGGTCTACCACTAATGCCAGCTGGCCCAGATTGTCAACCCGGGGTGGGTGGTCCTCCCTGCTCCACACGATAGGCTGCTCCGACCAGCGTAAGTAACGTGGTACGGCCGGTTCAACAGAGTTCACTGCTCGCTTGTGGAGTTTCCTGTCGCGCTTATCCAAGCTAGTTGTGAAAACATGATACTGTCCATTGTTCAACTGTTTTGGCTAGCTCTGATAACCCGACTGCTGCTGCTGCTGCTGTTGACCATTCTGATTATTCTGGTTGTTGTGACCGCCCTAATTGAAACCTGAACCGGAAGCTCCATCGTGACCCGGCCCATGGAAACCAGATCCTGAGCCACCACCTGACCCACAGTCATACCGGAAGGCATTAGAATTTTTAAATTCCTGCATAATGTAGCAATCCTTCCAAAGGTGGTTAGCCGGTGTCTCCTTCGTCCCGTGCTTTGGGCAAGGCTGATTCAACAAATAGTTTAAGCGATCCGGATTAGGATTTGGAGCCCCATTACGATTCGCTGCCTTACCTCTGCGCCGCTGACCCTTGTCCTGCGCATTAGTATTAGCCACAAAGTCCATGCTGCTGCCCGCCTTACGCTTGCCTCCGTTTCCATGGCCCGCCGGTCTGTACTGATGCCCCTTGGAATTGTTATTCTTCTTTCCCTTCCCTGCTTCATCATCGTCAGTCTCGGGATCCTTGGTACTATCAGAATCAGCATACTTTACCAAAGCATCCATGAGAGTTCCCATGTCATTACAGAACCGCTTCATACGCCCCAATTTCAGCTTTAAAGGCATAAACCGGCAGTTGCCCTCCAGGGTTAAGATCGCAGAATCAGCATTGATCCTGTCAGACGAGTGCAAGACTTCGGAAACGCGGCGTACCCAATGGGTTGTTGACTCTCTGTCCTCCTGAACACAAGCCGCCATGTCTGCTATGGATTTGGGCTGCTTACACGTATCTTTGAAATTCTGGATAAAACGGGCCCGCAACTGGGCCCATGAGCTGATAGAATTAGGCGGCAGGCTCTTCAACCAAGTACGGGCCGTGCCTTCAAGCATCATGGTGAAGTACTTTGCACACGCGGTCTCATCCACATCTAGCATCTCCATGGCCATCTCATAACTCTCTACCTACGCTTCCGGAGATAAATCAGCGGTGTAATTCGGCACCTTGCACGGACCCTTGAAATCTTTGGGCAGGCGCACGTTGCGTAAAGCGGGGACTAAACAGGGTACTCCCAAAGCAGATGCGACCCCTGGCCCGGCAGAGGTGGTAGGACGAACCGGTGTAAGCTGATCCGCCTTGTTCTGCGCTGCTAACTCGGCCTCCCTTCATGCCCGGGCCCGGTCCACTACATCCTGAGCATCGCGAACACCACCTGTCGGGTTATTGCCACGGGCCGCTTCATGACCTTGCGCATTGCTTGATATTGCCGGTTCATCCAGGCACCTGCTATAGCTCCGGCTTGGACGAGGTGTGGAGTGAATCCAATCACGGCTGTATGAATATGCCTCCTGTTGAATCAAAGCGGTCCGGAGAAGTTCCTTAAACCGGCGCGTCTCTATTGCTTGCGGAGAGTCTCCTTCCACCGGGATAGCTTCTAATCGCGCAGCTGCTGCAACAAGATTGTCCATAGGATTAGAATAATGACCCGGAGGTGTCTGGACCGGCGGAGGAATCACAACGTTCTGTCGAGGAGGTTCCATCAGGCGTGGTTGGACTGTCGCTCCTGGCCCTGGTGCCTTGACCCGGTTTACTTCCTGGTGCCCTGGAGGATTACTGGTTCCAGCACCCGGAGTGTGAAAGAGATTCTGAGGGTCGAAACCTAATGGCAGGCGTGATCTGTGCTTCTCCTTTACTACCTCCTGTGATGCGTTCTGGTCGAGCATGAACTTATAGGCCTGGGCGTCCAAAGCGGCTCGCTCTGCGGCCATCCTGTCCTTCTCTGCTGCCAGGTCAGCTTTGGCCTGTACTATCTGCTCTCTCACCTTGGCAATCTCTGCATCATGGGCCTCCTGATCCGCCGGATTGGCTTCTGCCATAAGTGCAGCTAGGGCATCAAACAGGTCAGATAGAACTTGAACCGGCAAGTGCACATGGCCTCCTGCCCCTGCTGCCGCTGCCGCTGCTGATCCGGAAAGCATTGCTGCTACGGTCGAAGAGTGATTCGCCGCCTGCATGCCGGCCATGAATATTCCAACCCGGTTGATCTGATCTGGGGGGTCCGGAATACTGTCGCCATCGGAACAGCCCCTGATCTGGTCGTCTTGCAACTGGTACAATGATTCGGTCTCTCCGGTTGAGGACTCGTCGCCGGAATAGACGACGGTCTCACCACTGTATTCTGACTCGTCCTCATGCTCTCCTCCATGGATGACTCCGACGAAGGCACGCTTCACGGCCGGTTTTACTTGGGTAGATTTCGCATGCTGAGCCGTCTCGACGAGGTCGGTGCAGATGTCCGGCTCAGGCCCAGGCTCACCGATCTTGCCGATGAAAACGTGTATGCCACCAAAGGGGACCCGGTACCCGTACTCGATCGAATCAGCTTCGGGACCCCATCCTGCATCGTCGATGTAGATCTTGCCACGACGACTCTTGGTCATCCGGCCCACAGCATAGCCTTCGAGTCCTTGGAGCTTGCCCTCCAAGATCATCAAACCGTCGTGCGATAGCCCCACGGTGGGCGCCAACTGTGTGGGTTTGTCACGGCAGATGTCCTAGTGAGAGGACTTAGTCGTGGGGCCATCGCTACGGGTTAACTTGAAGGGGTTAAAGCGGACACAAAGACACGAGGGTTTATACTAGTTCGGCCCCTTTGAGGAAGGTAAAAGCCTACGTCTAGTTGTGATGGAATTGATGTGGTCTCGATGGCTAGGGAGGAAACAAGCTTCGCCTAGGCTCGAGTTGTTGGTGTCTCCCTTGAACCGCCGCCGGGTCGTCCCCTTATATACACGGGTGACGCCCGTCGGTCCATGGAGTCCCATACCGGTTCATATTCGTACCCCGGTTGGTCTCTCTCTATTCCTAACTTACAATACAAGCTTTACATACCATGCCGGTTTACGGCTACAGGTTCTAAACCGACTACAGGCCGTGGGCCTTCATCTTCTTATATTACTAATGAAGTTAACCCGGCCCAAGTAGGCTGGTTCACGCCCAGTGGTAATATCCCCAACAGAGTCCAAACGGAATGAAACCTTCGGGAGCGTGATTTTCGGAACGAACGTGATCCGGAGAGCTTGGAGTGCAAGTCAAGAAGCACCCGAGGCCCCCACAAGATAGGAGGCCGCACCCCCCCCCTGTAGGGCGCGCCCCCTGTCTCGTGGGCCCCTTGGGTAGCCACCGACGTACTTCTTCCTCCAATATATACCTACGTACCACGAAAACATCCAGGGGCACCACGAAACACAATTTCCACCGCCATAAACTTCTGTATCCGCGAGATCTCATCTTGGAGCCTTCGCCGGCACTCTGCCGGAGGGGGAATCGACCACAGAGGGCCTCTACATCAACATCCTTGCCCCACGGATGTTTTGTGAGTAGTTTACCACAAACCTAAGGGTCCATACTTATTAGCTAGATGGCTTCTTCTCTCTTTTTGGATCTCAATACAATGTTCTCCCCCTCTCTTGTGGAGATCTATTCTATGTAAACTCTTTTTGCGGTGTGTTTGTCGAGATCCGATGAATTGTGGGTTTATGATTAAGTTTATCTATGAATAATATTTGAATCTTCTCTGAATTCTTTTATGTATGATTGAGTTATCTTTGCAAGTCTCTTCGAATTACCAGTTTGGTTTGGCCTACTAGATTGATCTTTCCTGCCATGGGAGAAGTGTTTAGCTTTGGGTTCAATCTTGCGGTGTCCTTACCCAGTGACAGAAAGGGTTGCAAGGCACGTATTGTATTGTTGCCATCGAGGATAACAAGATGGGGTTTATATCATATTGCTTGAGTTTATCCCTCTACATCATGTCATCTTGCTTAATGCGTTACTCTGTTCCTATGAACTTAATACTCTAGATGCAGGCAGGAGTCGGTCGATGTGTGGCGTAATAGTAGTAGATGCAGGCAGGAGTCGGTCTACTTGTTATGGACGTGATGCTTATATAAATGATCATGCCTAGATAATCTCATAACTATGCGCTTTTCTATCAATTGCTCGATAGTAATTTGTTCACCCACCGTAATACTTATGCTATCTTGAGAGAAGCCACTAGTGAAACCTATGGCCCCCGGGTCTATCTCTTATCATGTTTGCTTTTGATCTACTTTCATTTGCATCTTTACTTTTTCCATCTATATTATAAAATACCAAAAATATATTTATCTTATCATACTATCTTTATTAGATCTCACTTTCGCAAGTGGCCGTGAAGGGATTGACAACCCCTTTATTGTGTTGGTTGTGAGTTCTCAGTTTGTTTGTGTAGGTGCATGGGACTTTTGAGGATCCTCCTACTGTATTGATACCTTGGTTCTCAAAACTAAGGGAAATACTTACGCTACACTTGCTGCATCACCCTCTCCTCTTCGAGGAAAATCAACGCAAGCTCAAGACGTAGCAAGAAGGATTTCTGGCGCCGTTGCCGGGGAGGTCTTCGCTCAAGTCAAGACATACCGAGTACCCATCACAAACCCATCTCCCTCGCATTTACATTATTTGTCATTTGCCTCTCGTTTTCCTCTCCCCCACTTCACCCTTGTCGTTTTATTCGCGCTCTCTTTCCCAATCTCCTCCTCTCTTTTTGCTTGCGTTTTTCTGTCTGCTCGTGTATTAGTTCGTTTACCTTGTCGTTATGGCTAGTCCTCCTATCCTTATTCTCACTCCCGAACAAGAAATTCTCAATTTTAAGCAAAGGGAGAGAGAAAGTTTAAAAGATGATTGGCATAGAATTTGCAATGCCCAGTATAAAGCTACTAGGAAGCTTGCTACTTCCATTCTTCTCCGCAATTTTTATGTTGGCATTACTCCTTGGAATAGATGTGTTCTTGATATTGCTATCGGAGGTGATTTCATGAGTAGCCATACGTTTGATGCTTATAATGCTATGTTAGATTTGTTTGGCCCACCACCTCTTTTGGTTAATGAAACAGTTTCAACTCTAGAACATGTGATGCAACGGCTTGATATTATTGAAAATAAAATTGCCACTGTTGAGTTGATTGAAAGTTTGGATAAAAAGATTCATAATCACATTATCCAATTTGGATCTAGGGTTGGAGTTACTTTGAAAAATCTTAAAGAAAAAGAACCTATAGTCAATGAAAAAATAGATCTAGACTTTGCTAGAATCGGTAAACTTGAGGATATCATTACAAACTTAGGTTCCGCGTTTTTCCCCATGAAAAACACTCCAAAACCCCCTACTAAAACTGCCAAGTTTATTTATGTTCCTAAAATTAAGGGTGAATCTTCTAAGGGAGACGCGGATCTCAAATCCATAAGTGTTCTCCCCAATTGTCTCTCTATCGTTAAGGAACCTTTTGCTACCAATGAATTTCTTGAATTTTTGCCTAAAGGTTTAGCCATTGCTAAAAAGGGAGAAATCCCTAGAGATCACAATCTCTCTACTTATGAATTTAGTGCCAAAGATGGCACTCGTTAGATCTTTCTTTGCTTTTATGCCTAGCTAGGGGCGTTAAACGATAGCGCTAGTTGGGAGGCAACCCAATTTTCTTTATGTTTTTTGTTTTTGCTCCTGTTTAGTAAGAAATCTTGCATCTACCTTATGTTTAGATGTTTTTTTATCTTTTAATTAGTGTATGTGCCAAGTAGAACCTATAGGATAACCTACGATGATAGTTGATTTGATTCTGCTGAAAAACAGAAACTTTGCACGCACGAATATAATTTTGTTAAATCACAGGAACGTGATTTTGCGTTGATTCTTTTTGCTGCTGTTCAATAAATTTTTTTTCCAGGACTTCCTATTTCGGTAGGATTTTTAGAGTTCCAGAAGTTTGAGTTAGTTACAGATTGTTACAGACAGTTCTGTTTTTGACAGATTCTGTTTTTCGTGTGTTGTTTGCTGATTTCAATGCATCCATGTCTAGTAAATTAGTTTATAAACCATAAAGAAGTTGGAATACAGTAGTTTTAACACCAAATTAAATAAATAATGAGTTCATTGCCATACCTTATGTGGTGGTTTTGTTTTCTTTCACTAACGGAGCTTATAAGATTTCCTGTTGTGTTTTGTGTTGTGAAGTTTTCAAGTTTTGGGTAAAGCTTTTATGGACTATGGAACAAAGGGTGGCAAGAGCCTAAGCTTGAGGATGCCCATGGCACCCCAAGATATTCAAGAATAGCCAAAATTCTAAGCTTGGGGATGCCCCGGGAAGGCATCCCCTCTTTCGTCTTCGTTCATTGGTAACTTTACTTGGAGCTATATTTTTATTCGCCACATGATATGTGTTTTGCTTGGAGCGTCGTGTATGATAGTAGTCTATTTGATTAGAATTTGCTGTACACACGTTTTGGGATAAGCCTATTTGAATAGAATTTGCTAGAATACTCTATGTGCTTCACTTATATCTCTTGAGCTTGATAGTTTTTGCTCTAGTGCTTCACTTATATCTTTTAGAGCATGGTGGTGTCTTAATTTTGAAGAAATTGCTAGTCTCTCATGCTTCAATTATATTATTTTGAGAGTCTTTTAGAACAGCATGGTATTGGCTATGGTCATAAAGTTGGTCCTAGAATGATAAGCATCCAAGTTGGGTATAATAAAAACTATCATAGGAAGTGAATTGGATGCTATGATCAATTTGATGCATGATAATTGTTTTGAGATATGGAGGTAGTGATATTAAAGTCATGCTAGTTGGGTGATTATGAATTTAAAGAATGCTTGTGTTGAAGTTAGCAAGTCCCGTAGCATGCACGTATGGTCAAAGTTGTGTAACAAATTTGAAACATGAAGTGTACTTGGCTTGTGCATCCTTATGAGTGGCGGTCAAGGACGAGCGATGCTCTTTTCCTACCAATCTATCCCCCTAGGAGCATGCGCGTAGTACTTGGTTTTTGATGACTTCTAAATTTTTGCAATAAGTATATGAGTTCTTTTGACTAATGTTGAGTCCATGGATTATACGCTCTTTTACCTTTCCACCTTTGCTAGCCTCTTCGGTACCGTGCATTGCCCTTTCTCACCTTGAGAGTTGCTGCAAACTTCGCTGGTGCATCCAAACCCCGTGATACGATACGCTCTATCACACATAAACCTCCTTATATCTTCCTCAAAACAGCCACCATACCTACCTATTATGGCATTTCCATAGCCATTCCAAGATATATTGCCATGCAACTTTCCACCATTCCGTTCATCATCATCATGACATACTTTACTTTTGTCATATTGCCATTGCATGATCATGTAGTTGACATCGTATTTGTGGCAAAGCCACCATGCATTATTTTTCATACATGTCACTCTTGATTCATATAGAGTCATATCTTGATTCATATCGTATTTGTGGCAAAGCCACCATGGTCTATCTCTTATCATATTTGCTTTCAATCTACTATTATTTGCATCTTTAATTTTTGCATCTATATTATAAAATACCAAAAATATATTTATCTTATCATACTATCTTTATTAGATCTCACTTTCGCAAGTGGCCGTGAAGGGATTGACAACCCCTTTATTGCGTTGGTTGCGACTTCTCAGTTTGTTTGTGTAGGTGCGTGGGACTTTTGAGGAGCCTCCTACTGGATTGATACCTTGGTTCTCAAAACTGAGGGAAATACTTACGCTACACTTGCTGCATCACCCTCTCCTCTTCGAGGAAAACCAATGCAAGCTCAAGACGTAGCAACGCGTGCGGGGCTGCTGCGGGCCAGAGCTCGACCGCTTAGATTTGTCGCCGTTGCAGGGACGGACCCGTGCCCAAGCACCGTGCCAGTGCGAGCGGCTCCCGTTGTAGGCGCCAATCGAGAAGGCGATAATCACAGGTGGGTTAGGCATGAAAGGCAAATCAGCTTAGGCAAATGCAGGAGGGATATATGCCACTGGGTCGGACCCGAGCAGCCTGGGGATGATGCAGCCCGAGGGGCGCCCCCAGCAAGGTAAGCTAAAGACATAAGAAAAGGGATAAATGCCGCAGGGACGGACCCACACGGCCTGGGAATGATGCAGCCCTGAGGGCGCTCCCTGTTGAAATGAACTTGGAAGATGTCACGTGGTTCCATTGTACAGGGGGTGTTGGAGCAGCTGAAGATGCGCAGTGAAGAGGCCAACCCTCACGAGCCGCCGGGGCCCTGAGCCTCGGGAGGCTCTGGGGGTCCAGGTGGTTCCTTGAGGACCGCCTCAATCTCCGCCAGGACCGCGTGATGCCTGATATGTCTCCAACGTATCTATAATTTATGAAGCATTCATGCTATATTATTATCTGTTTTCAATGATTATGGGCTTTATTATACACTTTTATATTACTTTTGGGACTAACATATTAACCGGAAGCCCAGTCCATATTGCTGTTTTATTGCCTATTTCAGTATTTCGAAGAAAAGGAATATCAAACGGAGTCCAAACGGAATGAAACCGTCGGCAGCGTTATTTTTTGGAAGAATATGATCCTGGAGACTTGGAGTTCACGTCAAAAGATCCTCGAGGAGGCCAGGAGATAGGAGGGCACGCCCCCTGTCTCGTGGGCCCCTCGAGCACCTCCCGACTGACTTCTTTCGCCTATATATGCCTACGTACCCTAAAAACATCGAATATCAAGATAGATCGGGAATTCCGCCGCTGCAAGCCTCCATAGCCACCAAAAACCTCTCGGGAGCCCGATCCGGCACCCTGCCTGAGGGGAACCCATCACCGGTGGCCATCTTCATCATCCCGGCGCTATCCATGACGAGGAGGGAGTAGTTCACCCTCGGGACTGAGGGTATGTACCAGTAGCTATGTGTTTGATCTCTCTCTCTCGTGTTCTCTCTATGGCACGATCTTGATGTATCGCGAGCTTTGTTATTATAGTTGGATCTTATGATGTTTCTCCCCCTCTACTCTTTGTGATGAATTGAGTTTCCCTCTTGAAGTTATCTTATCGGATTGAGTCTTTGATTTGAGAACACTTGATGTATGTCTTGCCGTGTTTATCTGTGGTGACAATGGGATATCCCGTGCCACTTGGTGTATGTTTTGGTGACCAACTTGCGGGTTCCGCCCATGAACCTATGCATAGCGGTTGGCACATGTTTTCTTGACTCTCCGGTAGAAACTTTGGGGCACTCTTTGAAGTACTTTGTGTTGGTTGGATGAATTTGAGATTGTGTGACGCATATCGTATAATCATGCCCATGGATACTTGAGGTGACAATGGAGTATCTTGGTGACATTAGGGTTTTGGTTGATTTGTGTCTTAAGGTGTTATTCTAGTACGAACTCTTGAATAGATTGATCCGAAAGAATAACTTTGAGGTGGTTTCATACCCTACCATAATCTCTACGTTTGTTCTCCGCTATTAGTGGCTTTGGAGTGACTCTTTGTTGCATGTTGAGGGATTGTGATATGATCTATCTATGTTATTATTGTTGAGAGACCTTGCACTAGTGAAAGTATGAACCCTAGGCCTTGTTTCCCACCATTGCAATACCATTTATGCTCACTTTTATCATTAGTGACCTTGCTGTTTTTATTATTTCAGATTACAAAAACCTATATCTACTATCTATTTTGCACTTGTATCACCATCTCTTCGCCGAACTAGTGCACCTATACAATTTATCATTGTATTGGGTGTGTTGGGGACACAAGAGACTCTTTGCTATTTGGTTGCAGGGTTGTTTGAGAGAGACCATCTTCATCCTATGCCTCCCACGGATTGATAAACCTTAGGTCATCCACTTGAGGGAAATTTGCTACTGTCCTACAAACCAGTGCACTTGCAGGCCCAACAACGTCTACAAGAAGAAGGTTGCGTAGTAGACATCAAGCTCTTTTCTGGCACCGTTGCCGGGGATGTTAGTGATTGAAGGTATATCTTTAGATCTTGCAATCGAATCTTTTTGTTTCTTGTTTTATCAATAGTTTAGTTTATAAAAGAAAACTACAAAAAATGGAGTTAAGTTTGTCTAATACGCTTCGTCTTTTTAATATCTTTCGTGAGTTTTATGGAAAGGAAAATTGTGCTCAAGTTCTAGAAGAAGAATGCATTAAAATGCTTGGTACTAAATCTTTGAATGATGAGCATGATTTCAACATTGTTAGTATGAACTCTTTGAATATCCATAGTACTAATGATGATTGCACTAGTTATGATGAAAATGTCTCTTATAAGCATGTTGATTTTTGTGGAGTAGAACTGGTTTGCATGGACACACCAAATAGAGAAAATAGATATTGCAAGAGGCATAAGTATTTAAAAACTAAACGTTTGCAAGAAAGTCTTGATCATTGTGCTGAAAGATTCAATATTTTTCATGCCCCTTGTAAACTTTGCAATGAAAGTGGTCATCTACATCTCCTATGCAAATTATTTCATGATCAAATTGTGTCCACAAATTGTGATGATTTGATTTCCCTTGCACATTACAATGAACTTAGTTTACTTTTGGGTTATGAGGAATTGAAACATTTAATTAAAGACCTTCCAGAATTTGCCCATAAGAAATTCCTTGATATTGATCTAGAGAAGATTTATTTGTATTGTGCGGTGAATTGCATTGAAAATACTTATATTGACAATTACATAAAGAAAAGAAAGCAAATAGAAGATGATGAGAATACTAATGAAAGGGAAGAGACTTCCCAATATCCTCCTATAATTTCTTATGATGAATCAGGTAACGAGGAGGAGCCTTCTATTCAACCAATCTCGTCAATAAGGAGCTCAAAGAGGAAGGTTGAACCCACACATAATGTGAAAAATAAAAGGAAAAGAATGGGCAACAAAGTTAGAAAGGTATCCCTCCCAAAAGATGTCGCTCCTACTACTCATTGTGATGATGATAATTGCTTTACTATTGGTGCTATCCATATTTTTAATGATGAGAGTGATTATGCTTATGGTATGAAAGGGCCCAAGCTTGGGGAAGCTATGTTTGATGAGGATGAAATATTTGAGAATTTATTTGCTGAAATTAATGTTTCCCAAGCTTGGGGATGCTATGTTTAATGAAGATGATATTTTTAGCATCCGATGTTTTGATATGCAAAGTTGTTATGATCATAGCATGCCTCCTACTTATGATGATTATATTGATGAAAGTGGGTTTGGAAGAATGTCAACTTTAGGAAGTAGTTATCCCACTATTTTGGAGGATGTTGAATCTTATTGTGATGAATGTGGAAGTGGATTTGGAAGAGTGTCAACTTTATTTAGTGATGATTCCACTATCTTGGGAGAGGTTTCAATCGATTATGATGGGAACGAAGTTGCTACTTATGATGATTATTGTGATGAAACTTATGCTATAAAAAGTAGTGATGATTATATTTACAAATCTTGTCATGATTATGATTACCCTTTTTTTGAACATTACTCTTTTAATGTGGAAACAATTTTTAGTGTTCAAGTCTCTTATGATACTCCCACTATTCCGAATGAGAAGAATTTTGCTTATGTGGAGAGTAGTAAATTTTCTATGCTTGTAGATCATGGAATGAATGCTTTAGGTGCTGGTTATATTGTTGAATTCATTCATGATACTACTAAAAAAATTATGAGGGAGGAATATATGCTTGTAGGAATTGCAATAATGTCAAGTTTCCTCTCTATGTGTTGAAAATTTTGAAGCTATGCTTGTTTTACCTTCCTATGCTAGTTAATTATTGTTCCCATAAGTTGTTTGATCACAAAATCCCTATGCATAGGAAGTGGGTTAGGCTTAAATGTGCTAGTCATATGCTTCATGATGCTCCCATTATGTTTCAATTCTTATCTTTTATGTGAGCATCATTGTCATCATCATGCCTAGCTAGAAAGGCATTAAAGAAAAGCGCTTGTTGGGAGACAACCCAATATTTACCCTTACTGTTTTTGTGTGTCCACATGATTATTCTACTGTAGTAATCATATTTTATAGCTTTTGTTTCAATAAAGTGCCAAGTAAGACCTTTCGGATAGCTTACGGTGATAGTTGTGTTGATCCTGCTGAAAATCAGAAACTTCTGCACCTAGTAAATTAGTTTTGTTAATTCACAGAAACATGCTCTTGATCTGATTCTTTTTTCTCTGGATTGTTACACAAATTTCTTAGGACTTCCTGATTTGGTAGGATTTTTGGAGTTCCAGAAGTATACGTTTGCTACAGATTACTACAGACTGTTTTGTTTTTGACAAATTCTGTTTTCTATGTGTTGTTTGCTTATTTTGATGAATCTATGACTAATATCTGAGGGTATGAACCATAGATAAGTTAGATTACAGTAGATATTACACCACTATGAATTAAGAATGAGTTCATTACAGTACCTAACTGGTTGTTTTATTTTCTTATACTAACGGAGCTTACGAGTTTTCTGTTGAGTTTTGTGTTGTGGAGTTTTCAAGTTTTGGGTAAAGACTCGATGGACTATGGAATAAGGAGTGGCAAGAGCCTAAGATTGGGGATTTCCAAGGCACCCCAAGATAATATTCAAGAATAGCCAAAAGCTCAAGCATGGGGATGCCCCGGATGGCATCCCCTCTTTCGTCTTCGTTCATTGGTAACTTTACTTGGAGCTATATTTTTATTCACCACATGATATGTGTTTCTCTTGGAGCCTCATTTTATTTTGTTAGTATTTTCTTGCTGTTTTTTAGAATAATTTTTTGCATATTTAGTTTCAATAAAAATGTCAAGGATAGTCTTTGCCATGCTTATTTTGCTAGTATACATGTTGCTGTTTGAAAACAGAAAGTTTACCGCTATTGCAAAAATTCCCTAGAAAATTCAGAGAATGATATAATGTTAAAACTTTTTGCATAATGAGCTCTGATAAATCTTCTACAGAGTAGTATTTTTCTCATAATTTTTGGAGTTAGGGAAGTATTGATACTCTTGCATTCTTTACAAATTGTACTGTTTTGGCAGATTGGTGTTATGTTTGCATTGTTTGCATATGTTTGCTTGTTTAATGATTTTATTTGAGGATATGAGTATTAAATATGAAGAGGCATTTAGTATGCAATGTTGAGTAATAGTTTTAGTGATTTGTTACAGTACAAAATGATAAGGTTTTGTATTGGTTTAAACTAACCTATCTAACAAGTTTTTGTTGAGTTTGGTGTGGACGAAGCTTTTGAGAAATAGAGAAACCATGATATTAGAGGAATTAAGGAGACACAAAAGTTCAAGCTTGGGGATGCCCAAGGCACCCCAAGATAATGTTTCAAGAAGTCTCAAGCATCTAAGCTTGGGGATGCCCGGTTGGCATCCCACCTTTCTTCTTCAACAACTATCGGTTAGTATTGGTTGAGCCTAAGTTTTTGCTTCTTCACATGAGTTGTGCTATCCTTGCATTGTCATTTTATTTTGTTTTGCTTGCTGTTTGATTAGAGTACCAAGATCTGAAATTCTTAAATGAGAGAGAGTCTTCGCATAGTTGCATAATTATTTAGCAACTCATTGATCCTCACTTATATCTTTTTAGAGTAGTTCTTCATTTACTCGTGTGCTACACTTATATCTTATGAATAAATTGTTGAATGAGTTGATTGTCATATATCTGAAATTATATATGTCTTATTTGCTTATTCCATGGGGAGTAATGACTTCACATCTAAGAAGTAGAGGTTGTAAATTTATTGAAGGTTAGCAAGCATTGTATTGGTCATTTGAAAAATTCATGAAATAATATTGAAGGAAGAGAGATTTCACATATAAATATACTATCCTAGACATCTTTTATAGTTGGGAGCACTCATTAAGTATGACAGGCTAAAGAGTTGATGTTGGACAAGGAAGACAACGTAATGGGTTATGTTTTTCCGACATCTCAGTTAAATTCTATTGTCATGGATCATTCAAACATGTTGAGATTGCCTTTCCCCCTTGTCGGTGTCAAAACCGGCGGATCTCGGGTAGGGGGTCCCAAACTGTGCGTCTAGGCGGATGGTAACAGGAGACGAGGGACACGATGTTTTACCCAGGTTCGGGCCCTCTCGACGGAGGTAAAACCCTACGTCCTGCTTGATTAATATTGATGATATGGGTAGTACAAGAGTGGATCTACCACGAGATCAAGGAGGCCAAACCCTAAAGCTAGCCTATGGTATGATTGTTGTAATGTATGTTGTCCTATGGACTAAAGCCCTCCGGTTTATATAGACACCGGAGGAGGCTAGGGTTACACAGAGTCGGTTACAATGGTAGGAGATCTACATATCCGTATTGCCAAGCTTGCCTTCCACGCCAAGGAAAGTCCCATCCGGACATGGGACGGAGTCTTCAATCTTGTATCTTTGTAGTCTTGGAGTCCGGCGGACGATGATAGTCCGGCTGTCCGGACACCACCTAGTCCAGGACTCCCTCAGTAGCCCCTGAACCAGGCTTCAATGACGATAAGTCCGGCGCGCATAATGTTCGGCATTGCAAGGCGGGTTCCTCCCTCGAATAATCCAGAGAAGATCATGAACACCAGGATAGTGTCCGGCTCTGCAAAATAAATTCCACACTCCACCGTAGAGAGAATAAAATGTACACTAGTTCAATCTGCTGACGTATTATGCGGCGTGACATCACACCGCTACCAGGCTTTTACTTGAATCATTTTTTACTATACCACCTCAGCACGTTTAGCGAAGCGGTTTCCTTGGCACGTCTTGTCGAAGCAGAGATCGTGTTCCCCTTATTCCGGGATTGTCATTAATACGTGCGTGGGTAACCCAACCGTTCCCGTCGCCACGCCTCCTCTATCGAAGGTGAATCCCAGACGGTCATGCAGACGGCTCTCGGTATTTTTCCCCTTTATAAGAGGACCAAGGCTCGTTCTTGTTTCTTCAATCTCGCATCGAATCTCCTCCTCGCTCCCAGTTCCAACACCCAGAGCCTCAGATTCGAGCGCTTCGGATTCTCAACCATGTCCGGCTCCGACCTCCAGGGCCGGTGGATGCCCTCCTCCGTCACGGAGGAGGACGTATTGAAGTTGCGTGAGGCCAAGTACCTGTCCTACGAGATTTCGCACAGGTTGCCTGCCCAAGGGCAGGCCGTGCCCGCCCCCAAGCCCGGCGAATACGTCGTCTTCGTATCCCACCTCCGTCGGGGTTTAGGCTTCCCGACGGACCCCTTCGTGAGAGGGCTCATGTTCTACTACGGGCTGGATTTTCACGATTTGGCTCCGGAGTCCATCCTCCATATCTCCGCATTCATTATCGTCTGCGAGGCCTTCCTCCGCGTCACTCCCCACTTCGGCCTGTGGCTGAAGACCTTCAATGTGGAGCCGAAGATGATCGGGGGGCGTCAAGCGGAGTGTGGCGGGGCGACCATAAGCAAAAGGGCCGATGCCCCGTGGCCCGAGGGTTCCTTCCAAGAGGAACTCGGACTGTGGCAGCAGGAGTGGTTCTATATCACCGCTCCGAAGGGCAGCAAGCAAAAGCCTCCGCCTTCATTCCCCCCGGGACCTCCATGCCGACAGATGTCATGGTTTAACCAAGGGCTCAATTGGGGGCCGTCCGAAGACGTGCCCTTATTGCAGGGCCGAATTCGAGACCTCCAGGCGAGGGAGATCAATCTGGTTGTGGTGATGCAGGTTATGCTAATCAGGCATCTTTTGCCCTGCAAACGCCGTCCTCTCCGTCTACGGGAGTTCAACCCGGAGGGACCTCGGATTCTCCAACACTTCATGGGTGCGACACCCGTGGAGATGTATAGGTTGTTCTTCAGACCGCAGGTGGCGTGTCCGGAATTGGCCGAGGACGCAGGCCTAAGCCGCAATCGCCCGGATACTCAGGTAAATAGCTCAGAGTCCGGACGTTCTGTTTATCTGCCTTTCTAGAGTTCGCCTCCTGACCCATTACTCTTCACAGGAGTGGGTGGCGCGATCGAGGCTGATAAGGTGTCCGGACCCCCTCCCAGAGACCGGACTGGAGCCCATGCTGGTCAGAATGTTGGAGGTCGCGCCCATGGAAGGGAGCGATGGGGAAAATAGAGGAGCTATTATTTCGCCCAAAGGGGCGTCTGAAGAGGGGGGAATCAAAAACCCCTCCTTCCAGGGGGAGAAGAGGACCGCCTACGAAGATCCGGAGGCCAAAGCCCCTAAGCGGGGGAAGAGATCTTCACCGGGGGGTCTGGCGTCCGGCGAGAATCTGGACGTACAGTCATCACCAAAGGATCAGCCCTCCAGCGAGCCGTGAGTATGAACAGGGGAGTTAATTAGTAAGGAAATACCTCCATTTGTGCTCATGTGGGTAACCGAAATATTTATCTTGCAGTTCGGATCTGCAGCCTTCTCAGATGAGTTCATCTTCGGGGGACCTTCTTCCGGAGATGATGGAGAGCGAAACGCCTCCGTCGGCTGCGCCGTCAGATAAGGCAGACGAGCCTGAAGTATCGTCACGGAGGGTATCCCCGAGTCCGGAGGGGCCAGAGAGTTCGGCACCCGCTATTATCCGGGCGGGAGAACTGAAGAATCTGCTTGAGAGGGCGTCCATCTCAGAAGATCATCGTGCGTTGATGCGTATGGTGATTGGAAGGATTTCGTCCGCCGAGAGCGGATTGCGCAATGCCGCTATGAGTTTGCTGGCGGGGTTTGAGGTACGCAAGAATGACGCACCCTTTTGTCTTTTAACAATTTTGCACATAAAAATGCGCCCTATATAGATAGTAGCCCCTGAGACTCGGTAGGTTGTCGAAGACGACAGCGTGCCGAGGATCAAAATCGCAAGTAATTAATGTCGCCGTTCCTATGTAGGTGGCGGATAGTCCGAGGGCTAGCCAGACTAGTGGAGTTGCCGAGTTGATGCGGCAACTTGATGTGGCGGATGCGGACATCGCACTTGTCAACCGGTGACTTGACGAGTCGCAAGGTAAATGAGTTCTCCTCAGTCGCTTTATTAAGGGGGTCAAAGCCCTCCTCTGATAAATTATATGCTGTTGTACAGATGGTGCTGCTGCTGTGGAGAGCCTTCGGGCCGAACTTGCTCAAGCTAAGGAGCAAGCCCGAAGGAGTGACGCGGCTGCCTCGAGGGCGGCCGAGGAGTTGAAAGCCGAAAAGGCTGCACACTGCCTAAGCAGGGAAGAGGTGGCCGAATTGGCCGTGAAAGTAAAAGATGCTGTCGACCGCAATGAGGCTCTTGAAAAGGAGCGCTTATCGGAGCGGGAATACCTGAGGAAGGCCACCGCCGAGGCCAAGGATGCCCGCTCTACAATGCGGGCCATGAGGGAGGAGCTGCGCCAGGCCGGAGATATCGTGGCTGGCAAGCCTTATCTGCTGCGTCGCCGGTTTATAGATCAAAAGTATGCTCAATTTGATCGGCTGTGGAGTCCGGAGGATCCGTATATGGACTTAGCGGCAAGTGCGGCTGATGCCGTTGAGCACTTCCGGAGCCAGAAGGATCACAAGACGGAAGAGCTATTTTGGTCTCAATTCCATAGTCCGGATCGCTCACTTCCGTTGACCGACCGGTTGGCCGAATGGGCCGAGCTAAATAGATTGTCCGGACTTGCCATGACTGACATCGTGGCTCATGTCTGGCCAGAGAGGCCCAAGGCGACGAGCTACTTTGGCTTACTGCAGCAATTCCTTGGAGCGGTGCCACATATCAAGGATATGAAGCGGTCGGCCTGCATCGAGGGCGCGTGGAATGCTCTTGCCCATGTGAAGGTGCATTGGACGGAGATGGATGCCACCGCTGTTGCCGCCCAGGGTTCGGATGAAAGCCGGCTCCCTGCCGAGCACTATTTCGGGGAAGTTATGCGTGGCGCTCATGTAATAGAGTCGCAGTGCTCAAAAAATGTCACGTTCAAATGAACGTTTAAGCTTGCAAAACGATGATTATGCTATAACTGCTTTTTATACTTGTGCGTCCCAAGTAGTAAAACTTCTCCTATGCGGCCGTTTACGTATACACTTGTATAACCTGAAAGATTGCAGTCTTCGGCTTCATCCCCCACGCACAACGTGCGGGGGTGTTCGCAAAAATAACGCGTTTTCACACTTAATCCGACGTCTCAGTCCTGTTAAGGAGGTGGTAGCATAGAAAACGAGGCAATCCGTACTATAATGCTTTATCACTTTCACTTAGCCAGTGGAGTTCGAGGGTGGGGCTACGATATAGCCCCTTTGGGCACCGCACTTCTCCGAGTTCGGGGCGCGTGTGTGCCTGACCAGGAAACGGTCCTTCGTCAAAGCGGGGAATTCTATACATTCCGGTGGTCGATCGAGTGGTTGACCAGTCTCTCGCTATATCATGACAGTCAGTTTTCGGCTTTCTCTACTGAGGTGCTCGCCCAGCCGAACTGGGGCACAATCGCAGTAGTTCTCCTGGTGCCGTGTTAGCCGATGATACGGAACGTAAGGCAGCAAAACACAGGAGCCGGGCAAACCCAACATTTGACCAAAGACATGATTCAGAGCTGATGCATATAATGCCTAACTCGAGACGCCGAACACTCCCTAAGGTGTTCGGTCTTTATGATAATGGGCAGAACAATGCCCTAAGCCCCTGGTGTCCAGGTACGGGCATAGTCTTCTGACGCGGCCGATGCCAAAACGTCAGGCTCCACTTTGTCTATAGGAAGAACCAAGGGAGAATAACAACAAGAGACAATAATAAAGGTTTACGCAGGGTCTTAATTTGAAAAGAATCCTCACAACGGGTCCCTACTGCACGTCTGCGCTTGTGTCTCCGTTGCGCTGTTATCCTGGACGGGTATGCATGTTGTTCATCTGTAAAAAGAGAGGAACGCTTAGTTTGAAAACAATTCGTGCGAAAAATATATGTGTAAAGGAAGAAATATAAATAAGTAAAGCGGGGTTTGTATGAACCCGCGGTTGTTTGTGCGCGCAGCCCCCTGTGAAGAGGTGTGCGGCTAGGGAACCCCTAGCCTGCTGAAGCCGGACTCGTCTATCCGAGTCTGGGGTCTTTGAGTAATCCTCGCACTAAAATGATGCCATGCGGACCGGGCATCTTGAGTGTAAGAGACGCGTAATGCGGTATGGCGTTGAAACAGACAAAAGCCTTTCGTCCCAAGAGTGCTTGATATCCACTTTTAAATGGGACGATGTGAAAAATTAGTTTTTCGCGCCGAAAATTGTTCGGTGATCCGAACACGACTTCTAGTAATAGGGAGCCTGTGCACTTGGCGTAAGGGCCTGGCGTCACTCCTTTGAAGGAAGTGCGGCTATGTTGAATTTTGGTAGGGTCTATCCCCATCTGACGGATTGTGTTTGAATACAGCAGGTTTAAGTCGCTGCCTCCGTCCATTAGGACTTTAGTAAATTGTAGTCTGTCTATTATGGGATTCAATATCAGGGGAGACCGTCCCGCGTTTCGGACGCTTCTAGAATAGTCCAGGTGGTCGAAGGTGATTGGTTTTGATATCCAATCTCTATGGTCTGCTGGGTTGGACCGCGCGAAGCTCTTTTTCGAAAGTGCCGCACTATTTTTCCATATTATCACATCAAGTGATTTTACTGCTTTGACCCCTTGTGGGAAAGTCTTTTGTTTTCCGGTGCTCTGCTGGTGGGGTTTATCGTCTTCGCTTGATGCGTCGAGCCCCTTGTGTTCGGCGTTTAGTCGACCGGACTGTTTAAAAACCCAGCAATCCCGATGGGTGTGGTTTGAAGGCCTTCCGGGGGTGCTGTGGATTTGACATATCCCACCCAAAATCTTGTTTAAGTTGGATAGCTCATCGCCGTCATCCTTAAGAGGCGATGTTTTGTTGTTTGGCCGCGAGCTTTTGAATCTGGCGTTGACTGCCGTGCTCTTTGGGCTTTTCTCTTTATTCCAGCGCTGCTCTTTTCTGCGCCGTGATTTTCCGTTTCCATCTCTTGTCTCGGATGTACTTGGGTCGCTGGTGCTGCATCTTGCTAGCCAGCTATCCTCTCCCGCACAGAAGCGGGTCATGAGGCTTGTTAGCGCGGACATTGTCCTCGGTTTTTCTTGGCCGAGGTGTCTGGCAAGCCATTCGTCTCGGACATTGTGTTTAAAAGCTGCTAAGGCTTCGACGTCCGGACAGTCGACTATTTGGTTCTTTTTGGTGAGGAACCTGTTCCAGAATTTGCGCGCTGACTCTCCGGGCTGTTGAGTTATATGACTTCGATCATCTGCATCCGGAGGGCGAACATAGGTCCCTTGAAAATTTGCTCTAAACGCTTCCTCGAGCTCCTCCCAACTTCCCACAGTGTTTTCTGGGAGGCTTTTAAGCCAATGACGGGCTGGCCCTTTGAGCTTGAGAGGTAGGTATTTTATGGCGTGGAGATCATCTCCTCTGGCCATGTGTATATGTAGTATGTAATCTTCTATCCAGACTCCAGGGTCTGTTGTTCCATCGTAGGCCTCTATGTTTATGGGTTTAAATCCTGCTGGGAATTCGTGGTCCAGCACCTCATCGGTGAAACATAGTGGGTGTGCGGCGCCCCTGTATTTGGGTGTACCAATGTCTTCGGACACTTGACGTGTTGCCTTGCTTCCTGGGGCCTTCTTCTTTGGCCCGTAGATGGACCTGGCTGGGCCATCTGTCTTTCCAGGTTCATTAGTTGGTTTACGTGCGGTGCCGCTTTCAGAATTTGGCCTATCATCTGGCCGTCTATCCAACCAGGCAGCCTCTTTATTTTTTGACGGTGGAGGCTCTATGGCCTCCTCGTCGAATTCTGGTAGCAGCTTGCGCTTCGGGTAGCTCTTTGATTGGTGGCCATTGCCGTATTTATCCGCGGTTTTGAGCACTTTGCTCCATCTCATTCTGAGTGTGTCCTCCGCTGTTTTGAGCTTCCGCTTTTCCTTCTTCAGGCTTCTTGCAGTGTTGACGAGTCTTTTTCGAAGGTTTTTGCTCTCCGGCGGCGTGTCCGGCATGAGATGTCCGGACTGTCGTTTTCGCCGGGCCTGGACTGATTACCTGACTCGTCATGTTCAGATGGTTGCTTATCTGCATGTTCGTCGTCCACTTGTGATCCCTGCTGTATTACGGGCTCCTTAGGAGCGTTTTTGTCATCGAGGCGGGACTTAGGGCGGCGTCTGCGTCGCCGTTTTGGTTGTTTATCGGCGGGGTTATCTTCTGCCGCGGCCCGTTGGTCCTCGTTATCGCTTTCCTTTGGGGTATCCACCATGTATATGTCATATGACGAGGTGGTCCTCCCGTGCCTTATAGGCTCTGTTTCTTGTTCGTCTCCGGCATCATCGTATATTCAGTCGATGTCTTCGGAGTCATAGTCTAGCATGTCGGTTAGATCATCGACAGTGGCTACAAAGTGGGTGGTGGGTGGGTTCTGAATTTCTTCGTCGTCCGTACCCCAACCATCCTGGCCATAGTCCGGCCAGGACTCTCCTGATAATGAGAGGTGCTTTAGCGAATTTAGGATGTCGCCAAAGGGCGAGTGTTGGAAGATGTCCGCGGTGGTGAATTCCATAGCCGGCGTCCAATCCGAATCGATTGGTAGGGGCGCGGGAGGTTCGGAGTCCGGCAAGGAGTCCGGAACCTCGGCATCACGAGTTTCGCAGGGGACAAGATTAGTGTTCGGCTCCATCGCTGTGGAAGTTGAAGCCCCCAAGGTGGCGTCTATCCACCGATCCTCGATATGGGCGATCGGCTCCGGACTAATGGCCGGAGCGGATTCATGTGCGGCCACCAAGGCACTGTTCGGCGGCAGAGCTAGATCATGCCCATCATCACAGTGCGGCGCGCTCGGCTGTGGCTCGAGTTCGTCGAAGATCAAGTCTCCGCGGACATCGGCCGTGAAGTTTAGGCTTCCAAATCTGACCTGACTGCCAGGGGCGTAGCTTTCGATCTGCTCCAGATGGCCAAGCGAATTAGCCCGCAGTGTGAAGCCGCCGAACACGAAGATCTGTCCGGGGAGGAAATTCTCGCCCAGGACAGCATCGTTGGTTGTAGATGCCATCAAGCCTATTGGTGACGACAAAGAGGAACTCTCAATGAAAGCACCAATGTCGGTGTCAAAACCGGCGGATCTCGGGTAGGGGGTCCCGAACTGTGCGTCTAGGCGGATGGTAACAGGAGACGAGGGACACGATGTTTTACCCAGGTTCGGGCCCTCTCGATGGAGGTAAAACCCTACGTCCTGCTTGATTAATATTGATGATATGGGTAGTACAAGAGTGGATCTGCCACGAGATCAAGGAGGCTAAACCCTAAAGCTAGCCTATGGTATGATTGTTGTAATGTATGTTGTCCTACGGACTAAAGACCTCCGATTTATATAGACACCGGAGGAGGCTAGGGTTACACAGAGTCGGTTACAATGGTAGGAGATCTACATATCCGTATTGCCAAGCTTGCCTTCCACGCCAAGGAAAGTCCCATCCGGACACGGGACGGAGTCTTCAATCTTGTATCTTCGTAGTCTTGGTGTCCGGCGGACGATGATAGTCCGGCTGTCCGGACACCCCCTAGTCAGGACTCCCTCACCCCTCATGCTAGCCAAAATTACTTGCACCAAGTAGAAATACTACTTGTGCTTCCAAATATCCTTAAACCCAGTTTTGCCATGAGAGTCCACCATACCTACCTATGGATTGAGTAAGATCCTTCAAGTATGTTGTCATCGGTGCAAGCAATAAAAATTGCTCTATAAATATGTATGATCTTTTGGTGTGAAGAAAATAGCTTTATACGATCTTGTTATGGAAGCAATAAAAGCGACGGACTGCATAATAAAGGTCCATATACAAGTGGAAATATAAAGTGACATTCATTCGCATTAAGATTTTGTGCATCCAACCCTAAAAGCACATGACAACCTCTGCTTCCCTCTGCGAAGGGCCTATGTTTTAGTTTATGTCTTTTACTTTATGCAAGAGTCATGGTGATCTTCACCTTTCCCTTTTTCATTTTATCCTTTGGCAGGCAGCTCGTGTTGGGAAGATCCTGATATATATATCCAATTGGATGTAAGTTAGCATGAACTATTATTGTTAACATCACCCAAAGGTGAATACGTTGGGAGGCAACACTATAAGCCCCTATCTTTCTCAGTGTCCGATTGAAACTCCATAAGCATTAGTATTGTGTGAGTGTTAGCGATTGTAGAAGACCATATGATAGTTGAGTATGTGGAGTTTGCTATTCCTGAAAATAAGATGAATTGCAATTGTTTGATGACTGAGAATGAAGTTTGCTAGTTTTCAAGAAAGTTCGTGGCATATGCTTTGACATGTGAATTGCATGTTACTTTATCGTGAGAAGTTTTATGAGATGAACTACTGTTATGACATATTATCATGCTGGAAAAGGTGATTGAAATTATCATTGATCGAACTTGTGCACCTTCTAGCATTCACACTTCATAAATTCTTTCTTTTATCATTTACCTACTCGAGGACGAGTAGGAATTAAGCTTGGAGATGCTGATACGTCTCCAACGTATCTATAATTTATGAAGCATTCATGCTATATTATTATCTGTTTTGAAAGATTATGGGCTTTATTATACACTTTTATATTACTTTTGGGACTAACCTATTAACTGGAGGCCCAGCCCATATTGTTGTTTTATTGCCTATTTCAGTATTTCGAAGAAAAGGAATATCAAACGGAGTCCAAACGGAATGAAACCTTCGGCAGCGTTATTTTTTGGAAGAATATGATCCTGAAGACTTGGAGTTCACGTCAGAAGATCCTCGAGGAGTCCAGGAGATATGAGAGCGCCCCCCTACTAGGCGCGCCACCTGTCTCGTGGGCCCCTCGAGCACCTCCCGACCAACTTCTTTCGCCTATATATGCCTACATACCCTAAAAACATCGAATATCGAGATAGATTGGGAGTTTCGCCGTTGCAAGCCTCTGTAGCCACCAAAAACCTCTCGGGAGCCCGTTCCGGCACCCTGCCGGAGGGGGAACCCATCACCGGTGGCCATCTTCATCATCCCGGCGCTATCCATGACGAGGAGGGAGTAGTTCACCCTCGAGGCTGAGGGTATGTACCAGTAGCTATGTGTTTGATCTCTGTCTCTCTCTCTCTCGTGTTCTCTCTATGGCACGATCTTGATGTATCGCGAGCTTTGTTATTATAGTTGGATCTTATGATGTTTCTCCCCCTCTACTCTCTGTGATGAATTGAGTTTCCCTATTGAACTTATCTTATCGGACTGAGACTTTGATTTGGGAACACTTGATGTATGTCTTGCCGTGTTTATCTGTGGTGACAATGGGATATCAGGTGCCACTTGGTGTATGTTTTGGTGACCAACTTGTGGGTTCCGCCCATGAACCTATGCATAGCGGTTGGCACATGTTTTCTTGACTCTTCGATAGAAACTTCGGGGCACTCTTTGAAGTACTTTGTGTTGGTTGGATGAATTTGAGATTGTGTGACGCATATCGTATAATCATGCCCACGGATACTTGAGGTGACAATGGAGTATCTAGGTGACATTAGGGTTTTGGTTTATTTGTGTCTTAAGGTGTTATTCGAGTACGAACTCTCGAATAGATCGATCTGAAAGAATAACTTTGAGGTGGTTTCATACCCTACCATAATCTCTACATTTTTTCTCCGCTATTAGTGGCTTTGGAGTGACTCTTTGTTTCGTGTTGAGCGATTGTTATATGATCTATCTATGTTATTATCATTGAGAGAACTTGCACTAGTGAAAGTATGAACCCTAGGACTTGTTTCCCACCATTGCAATACCGTTTACGCTCACTTTTATCATTAGTTACCTTGCTGTTTTTATTATTTCAGATTACAAAAACCTATTTCTACTATCTATTTTGCACTTGTATCACCATCTCTTCGCCGAACTAGTGCACCTATACAATTTACCATTACATTGGGTGTGTTGGGGACACAAGAGACACATTGCTATTTAGTTGCAGGGTTGTTTGAGAGAGACCATCTTCGTCCTACACTTCCCACGGATTGATAAACCTTAGGTCATCCACTTGAGGGAAATTTGCTACTGTCCTACAAACCTGTGCACTTGCAGGCCCAACAACGTCTACAAGAAGAAGGTTGCGTAGTAGACATCAATGCCTGGCCTCCTGAGCCACCCGAATGCCCCGCCGGTGACGCTGGTAGGTGGCAGCCGCGTTCGGCGGACCCTCACAGCATCCCACGCGCGAAGGCCAGAGGCGCTCCTAAGATGCAGCTCGGTTGAGCCCTGAGACGTCGACGTAGACGCGCAGCCCACCATCCTCGCCTGGACGGGGAGCCACGCCAGGCTAGTGGCGGTCGCCGTGCATGGTGATACGTCCATTTTGCATCATGCTTTTATATCAATATTTATTGCATTATGGGCTGTTATGACACATTATATCTCAATACTTAGGGCTATTCTCTCTTATTTTACAAGGTTTACCATGAAGACGAGGAATGCCGGCAGCTGGAATTCTGGCTGGAAAAGGAGCAAATGTTGGAAACCTATTCTGCACAGCTCCAAAAGTCCTGAAACTCCACGAAACAACTTTTTGGAATTAATAAGAATTTCTGAGCGAAAGAAATACGCAAGGGGGCCCACACCCTATCCAGGAGATAGGGGGCGCGCCCCTCCTATAGGGCGTGCCCCCCTATCTCCTGGGCCCCTTGGTGGGCCTCCGGCGTCCATCTTCTACTATATCATCACTTTTACCCTGGAAAAAATTGGGGGCAAGCTTACAGGACGAAACTTCGCCGCCACGAGGTGGAACCTTGGCGGAATCAATCTAGGGCTCCAGCGAAGCTGTTCTACCGGGGACACTTCCCTCCGGGAGGGGGAAATCATCACCAACGATCCTCTCATCGGGAGGGGGTCAATCTCCATCAACATCTTCACCAGCACCATCTCCTCTCAAAACCCTAGTTCATCTCTTGTATCCAATCTTGTATCAAAACCACAAATTGGTACCTGTGGGTTACTAGTAGTGTTGATTACTCCTTGTAGTTGATGCTAATTGGTTTACTTGGTGGAAGATCATATGTTCAGATCCTTTATGCATATTATTACTCCTCTGATTATGAACATGAATATGCTTTCTGAGTAGTTATGTTTGTTCCTTAGGACATGGGTGAAGTCTTGCTATTAGTAGTCATGTGAATTTGGTATTCGTTCGATATTTTGATGAGATGTATGTTGTCTTTTCCTCTAGTGGTGTTATGTGAACGCCGACTACATGGCACTTCAACATTATTTGGGCCTAGAGGAAGGCATGGGGAAGTAATAAGTAGATGATGGGTTGCTAGAGTGACAGAAGCTTAAACCCTAGTTTATGTGTTGCTTCGTTAGGGGCTGATATGGATCCATATGTTTAATGATGTGGTTAGGTTTACCTTAATACTTCTTTTGTAGTTGCGGATGCTTGCAATAGGGGTTAATCATAAGTGGGATGCTTGTCCAAGTTGGGGCAGTACCCAAGTACCGGTCCACCCACATATCAAATTAGCAAAGTACGGAACGCGAATCATATGAACGTGATGAAAACTAGCTTGACGATAATTCCCAATGTGTCCTCGGGAGCTCCTTTCTCATTATTAGAAATTGTCCAGGCTTATCCTTTGGTAGATAAAGGATTGGGCCACCTTGCTGCACTTTATTTACTTTATTAACTTGTTACTCGTTACTATTTATCTTATCACAAAATTATCTATCACCTACAATTTCAGTGCTTGCAGAGAAAACCGCTTATCATTTCCTTCTGCTCCTCGTTGGGTTCAACACTCTTATCAAAAGGACTACGATTGATCCCCTACACTTGCGGTTGATCACATGGCTCTTGCTTCCTGAAGCTCCTGAGTGGTCTTGGTGATGAACTCCTGAACGTTGGGCTTCCCATGCCATGTGCCTTCCTGAGGGAAACGTGTCACGAAGCACACCTCCAAGTGGTGCCCGATCACCTTCCTTGTGATACTGAAAAGGTCCGAGGCCCTCCAGAAGAGAGCCCCCGAGCCCTGCCGGAAGAGGGCGCCGGGTGCGCCTTCCTATGTGATGGAAGGAGGCGCCCCTTGCACGGGCGCCGATCATGATGCGGCACCACTTGAGATGCCGACCTTCTGAGGCCTCACGCTGGGCGGTTGCTTCTTCTTCCTGGGGATGGCCTCAGGAGGGTTCTCGCCCTTGTTGTCCGGGTCCTCGATTGAGCAGCTTGGAAGGCACGCTCGAGGAGCACACCACATCTCTCTCTTCGCAAGGGACCGTGATGATTCCACCGCTTCCTGGCATCTTGAGGACGTTGTAGCCGTGGTGGGTCACTGCGATGAACTTGGCCAGGGCTGGATACCCGAGGATGGCATTGTACGGCAGGTGGATGTGGGCGACATCAAAATCGATGAGCTCAGTGCAGTAGCTGTCACGCTTCCCGAAAGTGACAGGGAGGCAAACCTACCCTATCAGGGTGGTGGAACCGTCAGTGACTCCTGAGAAAGGCTTGGTAGGCTGGAGCTGGTCATATGGCACTTGGAGGTTGTCGAACATTTCCACGGACAGGACGTTAAGCCCCGCGCCGCCATCGATGAGAGTCCTGGTGACTTGCACGTTGCTGATGACTGGGGAACAAAGCATCGGGAGGACGCTAGCAGTAGCTGCGCACTTGAGTTGATCTGCTGAGCTGAAGGTGATGGCGCACTTGGACCACCTGAGCGGGCGCGTGGCCTCAAGCTTGGGGAGGACTGTGTTCACCTCATGAGCAAACTGCTTGAAGATGCACTGAGAGGCTGGGGCCTGAGCTTCGCCCAAGATGCAAGCGATAGCACGTGGCTCCTAGAAGCCCCCAACCCCCTCGTCCTGATGATGGTCGTCATTCCTTCTTGGCGGCGGCAGCAGAGGAGGAAGGCCTGTGTTACCCTGCGGGCGATCCTCGCGAGGCTGATCCCTCCATGCGCCCTCGCGAGGCTGGTCTTGCCGACAATGCTCGCGAGGTCGGTCACGCCACTCCTGGAGAGGGCCATGGTCGTCCGATCGCCCTCCTCCTCATCCTCCTCCTTCGTCGTAGCCCTGGTCGTTGCGCTCGGGGCGTCGACCGAAGCGTCCTTCTCGAACGGCCCTAAGCTCCTGGTAGTCGCTGGTGTTGTGGGTGTGGAGGTTGTGGTAGGTGCAGAACGGTCGGCTGCCCTTGGTCGACTCCGGCTGGTCCCTGCCACACTTCGTGTCTGGTTCTGCCGAAGCACGGCTACTCCCTTGCGCTTCACGTCCTTGGCATTGGTCTTCTTTTCTTCTGGGTCCGTGGCTGGAAGCTCGAGGAGGGAGAGACGTCCTTCCTCAGCTCTTGCACACTTGGTTGCCAGGTTGAACAGCTCCAGGGATGTGCATAACTCCTCATGGATGGCGAGCTCCTCCTTCATCTTGACATCACGGACGCCATCAGAGAATGTTGAGATGATGGCCTCATCCGTCACCTTGGGGATCTTGAGGTGGGAGCTGTTGAAGCACTGGATGTATTTCTGTAGGGTCTCCCCAGGCTGTTGCTTGATGCGGCACAGGTCACCCGCGGCCGGGGGGCGATCGCGAGTGCCCTGGAAGTTGGCGATGAAGCGGCTGTGCATCTCGTCCTAGGAGGAGATCGAGCCGGGAGGCAGGTTCAGGAGCCACGTGAGGGCACCGTCCTTGAGAGCCATGGGAAACCAGTTCGCCATGACCTTCTCTTCTCCATTGGCCGC
Source organism: Triticum timopheevii (assembly GCA_963921465.1). NCBI lineage: Eukaryota > Viridiplantae > Streptophyta > Magnoliopsida > Poales > Poaceae > Triticum > Triticum timopheevii. The sequence continues at coordinate 378,488,937 of OY997272.1, read as the reverse complement.
CTCAATGCTCAGCTCGTAGAGCTGCAAGAACTCCGCGGGTCGGTGATACCGTAGTAGCAAGGAGGCACGTCCGGCTTGAACTTGCCCAGCCAGGCGACGCTACGCAGCTCGGGGGTGAAGGCGCGGAAACCTGCTGTGGTCACTAGAGCCCTTTGCTGACGCGGAGCTTGCTCTTGATGGTACCCTTGCACCGCCGCCAGGGGCAGCACGCGGTCTTGTCACGCCAGTGCAGGGAGCACGGGGGCGCCTTCTTGGGATTTCTTGGCAGCTTCTTTCTTGTCGTGCAGGCGCTGGATGGGGTGGGTCATGTCCAGGGGCCGCGTGCCTTGGATCTAGGGCACCGTCTTGGGGCAGAGGTGGTGGAGGCGCTCCCTGATCCGCATCGCCCGTACCTGGCGGAGGGTGAGGCAGCGAGAGGGACGGTGCGGGAGAGCCCCCTGCGCCACTGATGAGATCGGTGATGCCAGCGGGGCATTCTTTGTAGAGGTCATCGACGGGGCGGTAATGCAGGAGCTCACGTGCTAGAAGCAGCACGGCCTGCACGTCTGTGGGGGCGCGACGAGCGTGGGATGATGAACTGGTTGGGGTCAGCGACGGAGTGGTGGTGCGGCCTTCCCGCCGCACCGAGAGGTGCAGCGAGGATGCTTGCTGCTTGTTCCCCGCCGGGCCGATGGCGGCGTTGGCGACAGGCGACGGAGAACGACAAGGAGGCCCGCCAACAGGAGCCGTCTGGGCGACACGAGCGGCGAGAGCAGCCCGGCGCTCGGCGCGGGCTCGGCGGGCGTCCGACATAGGTGTGACGAAGCGATGGGACGCGGATCAGTGGAAAGAAGATTTCGGCCCACCCCTACCTGGCGCGGCAAATGTCGGATATCGGGTTCCGGCAAACCCCTTAAGGTTCGAACACTAGGGTGCACACGAAGACTTCCCCCTACCGAAACACGCCCTCAGCCTCGCCGCGATCTCTAAGCTAGCATGATGAACTCACAGCACAAGAGACACAAGATTTATACAGGTTCGGGCCACTGTTGTGGTGTAATACCCTACTCCTGTGTGTGGTGGTGGATTGCCTTTTGGGCCGATGATGAATAGTACCAGGGAAGAACAGCCTCACGAGGAGAGGTATTCTTGAGATGGTGTGGTGTTCTGCTTCGTCCGGATCCGATCCCCTTCTACTGTGATGGCTAGCTCTATTTATATAGGCCGTGGCCCTCTTCCCAAATATTGAGGGGGAAGGGATCCAACAACAACCATTTTGAAAGGGGACAACTAGTACAGGCTATCCTGACTAAAGGTGCACGTGGTCTTTGCCTGTCAAAGGTGTTGGTGATGACGCCGCCTTGGGATCCACGATGACCTCCGTCCTGCCGTCCTGCTAGTCTTGGTCTTGTTGCACCGATATGGAAACCTTTGCCTAATACCTCGGTACTCCACGCCTGCGCTTACCCCCTGTCACATCCCTAGCTTCTCGTGCTGCCTACTGTTTGCATCTTGCTTGCATCATGTTTAACTTTCATGGAAATTTGAAATGGGGATTTTCAAACCCTAGCATCAAAAGGAATTCAAATAGGTTCAACCAAAATATTTTTCAATGATTTCAAAATGCCCTTTAAAAATGTTCATCATTTCTGGATCAAGGTGGAAGCATCTACCAAAAATGGTTCACATTTTTGCAGGACATGTTTGGACTTTGAGTTAATTCAAACATATTTGAATTGGAGCTATTTAAATGCTATATATATTTTAAATGCTCCAAAAATGTTGGAAATTGTTAAGGGTCACTGGAATAATTCAGAAAGCACCCATAATTATTTCCAGGATTTTATGAAATGAATTAGTATTTTACTAATTCAAAACAGAGGAATAAAATAGAAAACTGAAACAAAATATAAAATAGAGCAGAAGGACTTACCTGCACCCACCTGCGGCCCGCTACTGTAGCTTGCTGGCAGCCCAACTGGCGGCCCAGCCCACTAGCGCCCCCTTGTCATCTTCCTCCTCTGCCAGGAGGACAACCAGGTGCGTGGCGAGCGCTGGCGCTGCTCTGGCCACCTCCTGCTTCCCCAACCCCTTCTAGCGACGCCACGGAGACGCCTCGAAGCCCCTGTTCCCTCTCTCTCACTCGCCGTTCTCCCTCTCCTCCTCTGGCTCTCTCCGCGCGGCACCACCGAAAACACCCGCTACCGCCGACGAGCACTGACGCGGTCGCAGCCGTCCCCGTGCCTCTCCGTTCTGATCCTACCGTCCGCCTCGACGCCGTGAAACTTTCCCCTCAGCAAGCGTAATCCCGGACACCCTGCAACCCCGATACTACTGTCGTCTTCCCCCTCGGGCTCTGACCACCACCGTCGTTGATTCGCCGCACGCAGGACGCCCCCGAGCCCGCCGAGTTTCTCTCCGACCTCGCAGTGAGCTCCTGATCCGAACCCCTCTCTTCCCCCTCGCGTTTGCGAGCTCTAGGCCATAGCTCCATCGTGGCCGAACTCCGGCCGCCGCTGACCTTGTCGCCGTTGCCGCTACGGACGCTGCAGTTTGCGCCCGAGCGCGTCATCGTCCTCACCTCGCTCCTAGGAGCCGAACGCACCTAGTAGCTCGTCCGTAGCCGCACCGTAGCCCCTAGCCGCTCGAGGCCGAGCTCCGGCCGCCGCCTCGCTCGCCGTATTTGCCGCTACCGGCCACCCCAGCCACAGCTGGACGCGCCGCGTCGCGGCCGCTCCAACAAGACCTACCGCGCGTCCTCCTGACGCCGGAGTTGGCCGGACGGGCATCGCCGCCGCACTCCGGTTATCGCCGGAGTTAATCCGGTGACAAGGTAGATTAGTTAGTGCTAATGACCCTACCAATTAGCCCACTCTCTCACTGACATATGGGCCCCACGCCCTTAACTAACCACGGCTTAAACTTCTGTTTAGATTAGTTTAATCATGCGGGACCCACCGGTCAGAGTTGACTGTGCTGACGTGTCTGTTGACCGGCCCCACCTGTCAGCGTCACTAACCAGTCCCAGTCACTGACCACTGGACCCCACTAGTCAGGTCTGCCCTGGGCTGGCGCCTTTGACCTGCTGACGTCACCCTGACGCAATGCCGATGCATTAATTCAATTACTGGAATTATTCTTATACAGGAAATTCCAGAAAATAGTCAAAACTTCTAAAAATCATAGAAAATCAACCGTGACTCCAAATCAAATAATTTATATATGAAAAATGATCAGAAAAATCCAGTCTATCCATCTGTACCATTTTAATGCATGTTAGAACAACTTATAGCTGCTGTTTAGGACAAATCATATAAAGGGCATTTAAACCCTGAAATATGGAGTTTGAATTTGAACCTAGGGTTCAAACCAACTTCATTTAACCTGTTGCTAGTTGAATTAGCTCAAATCACATCATATTGCCATGTCATGATCATGCATCATATTGTGCATTGCATTGATTGTGTTCTTTCTCTATTGTCAGTGTTTGTCCCCTCTCAGTATACGACGTACCGACGATGAGTTCAATGACACCGATGAAGAACTATATTATCTTCAGAAGTGGTACCGACGATAGACGTGGCTCCGATGAGTTCAATGACCCCTCGGTAGACGTGGTACCGACGATGTGATCGTTGACACTGATGAAGACTCAATGTTATCTTCAGAAGTGCCAGGCAAGCAAAACCCCCTTGTTCATTCCGATATAATCCCACTCTCTCGCTCCTGCTCTCTTTTACTGCATTAGGACAACAACGAATCAACTGTTACATGCTGCGGTAGTTGAACCCCTTTCCTCTGCATGACCTGTCATTGCCACAGTAAATAGATGAAACCCACTAGCTTGAGTAGGAGTTGTTTGAGCCCTGATGTGCCTACTCATTCATGCTTGTTTGTCATGCCTGCTATTGCTTAGAGTTGTGTCAGGTCTGATTCATCGGGGATGAATTGGAATGTGGTGAACATGTCCTATTGTTGAGAGCTAAGTGTGTGAACACGATTTGGTAAAGGTAGCGGTCAGAGGCCATGTAGGAGTACATTGTGGGTTGTCTCATTGCAGCCGTCCTCAGGAGTTGCAACTGAGTTCTATGTTTGTGATCCATGAACAGTTACTACCACACATTGGGCTCCGGGCGCTCCAAGCTCTCTCGACTTATTAATCAACCTGATCTCTGTCCAGGAGTTGCAACTAGTTTCTGGTGTTTGTAGGTAGTGTTAGTAGTCTACCAAGTGGCACCCGGTACAAGTGGGCTTGGGACGGACTAGGCACTGTGGCCCGGTGTACCAAGTGGCACCCGGTTGGTGGACTTGGGAACCCTGCACACATCATTTGGGGCCGTGAGCGACACCCCGGCCGGATCTCCTTGCGGATGGAACCCGAATAGGCGTTAAACCTGGACTAGAGACTTGTGTGGTTAGTCAGGTCGTGGCCGACTTCCTCGCCAGGCTTCTGCTTGAAGGTAGCCGAGATACACGAGGTGTACATGGCTGTAAGTGGCAACAGCGTGTGTGAAGAAGTACACCCCTGCAGGGTTAACATCATCTATTCGAATAGCCATGTCCGTGGAAAAGGACTTCTGGGTTGCCTATACAGTTCATAGACAAGTGAAATTGGATACCCTAAAATGTGCAAGATAAGCGTGAGTGCTATGGATGGCGTTCTCGTAGGGAGACGGGAGCGGATCCATAGTGGTGTATTGATATGGTGAATATGTGGACTCGTGTGCGCCACCTCAAAAGAGTTACTTGCAGTCATAGTTCAGGATAGCCACCGAGTCAAAGCTGGCTTGCTGCAGTTAAACCCCACCATCCCCTTTGTTGACAATGATGCATATGTAGTTAGATCTGATGTAAGTCTTGCTGGGTACATTTGTACTCAGATTTGCCTATTTTATGTTTTTGCAGAGAGACTTCAGTCTCACTAGTAGTTCCGCGTGGACTTCGACGTTTAGCTTGTCACCTCAGCTACGATCTTGTGCCCTCGGCAGGATCTGGTAGATAGTCAGGCTTCTCAGCCTTTTTTCATTTGTAGATGTCTGTACTCAGACATGCTAAGCTTCCGCTTGTGCTTTGACTTGTATGCTCTGAATGCTGGGTCGCCATATTTGTAATATCTCGCTCCACGGAGCCTATTGAATAAAATACTTGAGTTGTAGAGTCATGTTGTGATGCCATGTTGTATTTGCACATATCGAGCATATTGTGTGTATGTTATTGAAATGCTTGGTATGTGTGGGATCTGACTATCTAGTTGTTTATCCTTAGTAGCCTCTCTTACCGGGAAATGTCTCCTAGTGCTTCCACTGAGCCATGGTAGCTTGCTACTGCTCCGGAACACCTAGGCTGGCCGACATGTGTCCTTCTTCGTTCCTGTGTCTGTCCCTTCGGGGAAATGTCACCCGATGAATACCAGAGTCCTGTTAGCCCGCTACAGCCCGGTTCACCGGAGTCCTGCTAGCCCAGTGCTACAGCCTGGATTCACTCGCTGATGACCGACACGTTCGATGCTGGGTCATGGATGCCTCTCCCTGTAAGTTTGTGCCACTTTGGGTTTACGACTAGCCATGTCAGCCCGGGCTCCTTATCATATGGATGCTAGCGACACTATCATATACATGTGCCAAAAGGTGCAAACGGTCCCGGGCAAAGGTAAGGCGACACCCGTGGGAATACCGTGCGTGAGGCCGCAAAGTGATATGAGGTGTTACATGCTAGATCGATGTGGCATTGAGTCGGGGTCCTGAACCGGCGTTAAGCCGCCGGTGACACAAACCGCGGCGGAGATCTTCGGAAATCGCCCTCCGGTGATGGTTCGACGCGCGGCTAGGCTTGCTCGACTCCTGATAGTGCACCGCATCTAGTGGTGCCACTGGTTGGAGCCGGTGTGGCCGGGAACTATGCCGGCGTTGAGGTTTGGCGGCGGCCGAAGCACGGGAGCAGTCGGGTTCGGCGCTGCTGCGTACGGGAGGAGGATCTGGTGGGTGTGCTCGGCTTCTGGGAGTGTGCTGAGCGCGCTGATGGGCTCGGACGCGAGCGGCAGCGGCTATGGCCGCAGCGGCGACATGGCCGGAGGCGGAGTGCTCTCGGGCTCGAAGGGAATGGCAGCTAGAGAGGGAAATAGAGCACGGGGAGAGAGGGGTTCGGCAGAGGAGCTCACGGCGAGGTGGATGAGTAGCTCAGCGTGCTCAGGGGAGGCCGAACAGTGTCGGAGCATCTCCGGCGATCTCGGAGCCGAAGGTTGAAGACGATGGCGTCGGTGTCACTACAGGACTCCCGGAGTCGCTTGGCGCGGTGAGGAGGAAGAGTAGGTCAAGGAGGAGCTTTGGGACACGTCGGGGAGGCGTTGGGTGACCGGTGGTCGCGGCAACGACGGGCGGTGGCGACGGCTGCGCTCGGGCGGTGCAGGGGAGAGAACCAGAGGAGGGGATGGGGACGATGCAGTGAGAGAGGGGTTCCAGCGGCTCGGCGGCAAGTAGGTGACGGTGTGGCGAGCTCGGGCACGCCGGCGCTCACCTCTCTGCCTGCCTGGCAAGAGGAAACAGTTGACTGGCCATGGGCCAGCACAGTGCTGGGCCGCGAGGTGAGCGCCAGGTAAGTGGCCCAGGTAGGCTCTCTCTCTCTCTCTCTCTCTCTGGTTTTCCTATTTTTAGTTTTAGTTTTTCTATTATTCTGTAACTTCGAGGCTTTATTTAAAATACCAAAACATTTTCAAAAATCCTGAAGATAATTGTGGGCTCTGTTTGGATTATTCCTAACAGCCCTCACTTAACTTCAGAATTAACTGAGCACTTAAAATAATATATAGCATTTAAATGCCCAATTGCAAATAGCATATGATTTAATTCAGTGACCTTATGTGTCCTAGAAAATTGTGCACCATTTTTGTCAGAGGTTCTAGACCAAGGCAAAGATGATGAACATTTTAGAAGGGCATTTCAAGTTCATTGAAAAAGGTTTTAGTAAACCCTAATTGGTTTAAAAAGGGGGGGTGCTGGGGGTTCTGTCATCCCCATTTCATATTTAAGAGAAATTTAAACATGATGCATGGAAGCTAATGCAGAGACAAGTGTCGGTGTCAAAACCGGCGGATCTCGGGTAGGGGGTCCCGAACTGTGCGTCTAGGCGGATGGTAATAGGAGACAAGGGACACGATGTTTTACCCAGGTTCGGGCCCTCTCGATGGAGGTAAAACCCTACGTCATGCTTGATAAATATTGATGATACGGGTAGTACAAGAGTGGATCTACCACGAGATCAAGGAGGCTAAACCCTAAAGCTAGCATATGGTATGATTGTTGTAATGTATGTTGTGTCCTACGGACTACAGCCCTCCGGTTTATATATACACTGGAGAAGGCTAGGGTTACACAGAGTCGGTTACAATGGTAGGAGATCTACATATCCGTATCGCCAAGCTTGCCTTCCACGCCAAGGAAAGTCCCATCCGGACACGGGACGGAGTCTTCAATCTTGTATCTTCGTAGTCTTGGAGTCCGGCGGACGATGATAGTCCGGCTGTCCGGACACCCCCTAGTCCAGGACTCCCTCAGTAGCCCCTGAACCAGGCTTCAATGACGATAAGTCCGGCGCGCATAATGTTCGGCATTGCAAGGCAGGTTCCTCCCTTGAATAATCCAGAGAAGATCATGAACACCAGGATAGTGTCCGGCTCTGCAAAATAAATTCCACATTCCACCATAGAGAGAATAAAATGTACACAAGTTCAATCTGCTGACGTATTATGCGGCATGACATCACACCGCTACCAAGCTTTTATTTGAATCGTTTTTTATTATACCACCTCAGCACGTTTAGCGAAGCGGTTTCCTTGGCATGTCCTGTCGGAGCAGAGATCGTGTTCCCCTTATCCCGGGATTCTCATCAATACGAGCGTGGGTAACCCAACCGCGCCCGTCGCCATGCCTCCTCTATCGAAGGTGAATCCCGAACGGTCACGGAGACGGCCCTTGGTATTTTTCCCCTTTATAAGAGGACCAAGGCTCATTTCTTTTCTTCAATCTTCCACCGAATCTCCTCCTTGCTCCAAGTTCCAACACCCAGAGCCCCAGATTCGAGCGCTTCGGATCTTCAACCATGTCCGGCTCCAACCTTCAAGGTCGGTGGATGCCCTCCTCCGTTAAGGAGGAGGACGTGCTAAAGCTGCGTGAGGCCAAGTACCTGTCCTACGAGATGTTGCACAGGTTGCCCGCCCAAGGGCAGGCCGTGCCCACTCCCGAGCCCGGTGAGTACGTCGTCTTCATATCCCACCTCCGTCGGGGTTTAGGCTTCCCGACGGACCCCTTCGTGAGAGGGCTCATGTTCTACTACGGGCTGGATTTTCACGACTTGGCCCCGGAGTCCATCCTCCATATTTCCGCATTCATTATTGTCTGCGAAGCCTTCCTCCGCGTCACCCCCACTTCGGCCTGTGGCTGAAGACCTTCAATGTGGAGCCGAAGATGATCGGGGGACGTCAAGCGGAGTGCGGCGGGGCGGCCATAAGCAGAAGGGCCGATGCCCCGTGGCCCGAGGGCTCCTTCCAAGAGGAGCTCGGCTTGTGGTAGCAGGAGTGGTTTTATATCACCGCTCCGAAGGGCAGCAAGCAAAAGCCGCCACCTTCATTCCGCCTGGGACCTCCACGCCGACTAATGTCGTGGGTGAACCGAGGGCTCAATTGGGGGCCGTCCGAGGACGTGCCTTCATTGCAGGGCCGGATTCGAGACCTCCAGGCGAGGGAGATCGATCTGGTTGTGGTGATGCAGGTTATGCTAATCAGGCGTCTTCTACCCTGCAAACACCGTCCTCTCCGGTTATGGGAGTTCAATCCAGAGGGACCACAAATTCTCCAACACTTCATGGGTACGACTCCCGTGGAGATGTACAAGTTGTTCTTCGGACCGCAGGTGGCGTGTCCGGAATTGACCGAGCACGCAGGCTTAAGCTGCAATCGCCCGGATACTCAGGTAAATAGCTTAGACTCCGGACGTTCTGTTTATCTGCTTTTCTAGAGTTCGCTCCCTGACCCATTACTCTTCATCAGGAGTGGGTAGCGCAATCGAAGCTGATAAGGTGTCCGGCCCCCCTCCCAGAGACCGCACTGGAGCCCGTGCTGGTCAGAATGTTGGAGGTCGCGCCCGAAGATAGGGGCTATGGGGAAAATAGAGGAGTTAATACCTCGCCCAAGGGGGCGCCTAAAGAGGGGGGGATCAAAAATCCCTCCTTCCAGGGGGAGAAGAGGACCGCCTCCGAAGACCTGGAGGCCAAAGCCTCTAAGCGGGAGAAGAAATCTCCACCGGAGGGTCCTGCGTCCGGGGAGAACCCGGACGTACAATCGTCTCTAAAGGATCAGCTCTCCAGCGAGCCGTGAGTAGGGAAAGGGGAGTTCATTAATAAGAAAATACCTCCATTTGTGCTTCTGTGGATAACCGAAGTTTTTCTTTACAGTTCGGATTTGCGGACTTCTCAGATGAGTTCGTCTTCGGGGGATCTTCATCCGGAGATGATGGAGAGCGAAACGCCTCCGACTGCTACGTCGCCGGACAGGGCAGACGAGCCTGAAGTATCTTCACGGAGGGTGTCCTAGAGCCCGGTGGAACCGAAGAGTTCGGCGCCGACTAGTGTCCGGCCGGGGGAGCTGAAGAGTCTGCTTGAGAGGGCGTCCATCTCAGAGGATCACCGTGCTTTGATGAGTATGGTGATCGGAAGGATTTCGTCCGCCAAAAGCAGATTGCATAATGCCGCCAGGAGTTTGCTAGCGGGATTTGAGGTACGCAAGAATGACGCACCTTTTTGACAGTTTTGCACATAGAAGTGCGCCCTGTATAGATAGTAGCCCCTGAGACTCGGCAGGTTGTCGAAAGCGATAGCGTGCTGAGGATCAAAATCGTAGGTATTGAATGTTGTCCTTCCTATGTAGGTGGTGGATAGTCCGGGGGCTTGCCGGACTAGTGGAGTTGTCGAGTTAATGCGGCAACTTGATGTGGCGGATGCGGACATCGCGCTTATCAACCGGCGACTTGACGAGTCGCAAGGTAAATGAATTCTCCGCGGTCTTTTATTTGTGGGAGCCAAAGCCCGTGTCTTATAATGCATATGCTGTGATACAGATGGTGCTGCTGCTGTGGAGAGCCTTCGGGCCGAACTTGCTCAAGCTAAGGAGCGAGCCCGAAGGAGTGATGTGGCTGCCTCGAGGGCGGCCGAGGAGTTGAAAGCCGAAAAGGCTGCACACTGCCTAAGCAGGGAAAAGATAGCTGAATTGGCCGTGAAATTAAAAGATGCTGCCGACCGCCACGAGGCTCTTGAAAAGGAGCGCTTATCGGAGCGGGAAAACCTGGGGAAGGCCACCGCCGAGGCCAAAGATGCCCATTCTGCAATGCGGGCTATGAAGGAGGAGCTGCGCCAGGCTGGAGATATTGTGGCTGGCAAGCTGTTTCTGCTGCGTCGCCGGTTTATGGATCAAAAATATGCCTAACTTGGCCAGCTGTGGGGTCCGGAGGATCCATATATGGACTTAGCGGCAAGTGCGGCTGATGCCGTTGAGCACTTCCGGAGCCAGAAGCATCACAAGACGGAAGAGCTATTTTGGTCTGAATTCCATAGTCCGGATCGTTCACTTTCGTTGACTGATCGGTTGGCCGAATGGGCTGAGCTAAATAGATTGTCCGGACTTGCCATGACTAATATCGTGGCTCATGTCTGGCCAGAGAGGCCCAAGGCAACGAGCTATTTCGGCTTATTGCAGCAATTTCTTGGAGCGGTGCCACATATCAAGGAGATGAAGCGGTCGGCCTGCATAGAAGGCGCGCGGATGGCCCTTGCCCGTGTGAGGACACATTGGATAGAGATGGATGCCACCGCTATTGCTGCCCAGGGTTTGGACGAAAGCCGGTTACCCGCCGAGCACTATTTTGGGGAAGTTATGCATGGCGCTCATGTAATAGAGTCGCAGTGCTCAAAAAATGTTACGTTCAAATGAACGTTTTTATCTTGTAAGACAATGATTATAATGTAACCACTTTTTATACTTGTGTGTCCCAAGTATTAAAATATCTCCTATGCGGCCGTTTATGTATACATTTGTATAACCTGAAAGATTGCAGTCTTCGGCTTCAGCCCCCACGCACAAGGTGCAGGGGTGTTCGCAAAAATAGCGCATGTTCACACTTAATCCGACGTCTCGGTCCTGTTAAGGAGGTGGTAGCATAGCAAACGAGGCAATCCGGACTATGATGCTTTATCACTTTCACTTAGCCAGTGGAGTTCGAGGGTGGGGCTACGATATAGCCCCTTGGGGCACCGCGCTTCTCCAAATTCGGGGCGCGTGTGTGCATGACCGGGAAATGGTCCTTCGTCAAAGCGGGGAATTCTAAACATTCCGGTAGTCGATCGAGTGGTTGACCAGTCTCTCTACTGAGGTTTTCGGCTTTCTCTACTGAGGTGCTCACCCAGCCGAACTGGGGCACAATCGCAGTAGTTCTCCTGGTGCCGCGTTAGCCGATGATACGGAAGGTAAGGCAGCAAAACACAGGAGCCGGGCAAACCCAACATTTGACCAAAGACATGATTCGGAGCTGATGCATATAATTCCTAACTCGAGACGCCGAACACTCCCTAAGGTGTTCGGTCTTTATAGTAATGGGCAGAACAATGCCCTAAGCCCCTAGTGTCCAGGTACGGGCATGGTCCTCTGACGCGGCCGATGCCAAAATGTCAGGCTCCGCTTTGGTTATAAGAAGAAACCAAGGGAGAATAACAACAAGAGACAGTAAAAAAGGTTTACGCAGGGTCTTAATCTGAAAAGAATCCTCGCAATGGGTCCCTACTGCACGTCTGCGCCTGTGTCTCTGTTGTGCCGTTATCCTGGATGGGTGTGCACGTTGTTCATCTGTAAAAAGAGAGGAACTTAGTTTGAAAGGAACTTGTGCAAAAAATATTTATGAAGGAAGAAATATAAGTAAGTAAAGCGGAGTCTGTGTGAGCTCGCTGTTGCTTTGGCGCGCAGCCCCTTGTGAAGGGGTGTGCGGCTAGGGAGCCCCTAGCTTATTTATGCCAGACTCGTCTAACCGTGTCCGGGGTCTTTAAATGACCCTCGCACTGAGATGATGCCATGTGGACCGGGCATCTTAAGTGTAAGAGACGCGTAATGTGGTATGGCGTTGAAGCGGACAAAAGCTTCTCGTCCCAAGAGTGCTTGATAGCAACTTTTAAATGGGATGATATGAAAGACTAGTTTTTCGCGTCGAAAGTTGTTCGACAATCCGAACATAACTTCTAGTAATAGGGAGCCTGCGCACTTGGCGTAAGGGCCTGGCGTCACTCCTTTAAAGGAAGTGCGGCTGTGTCGAATTTTAGTAAGGTCTATCCCCAACTTGCGGATTGTGTTTGAATACAGCAGGTTTAAGTCGCTGCCTCCGTCCATCAGGACTTGTTTAAATTGTAGTCCGTCAATTATGGGATCCAATATCAGGGCAGTCCATCCTGCATTTCGAATGCTTCTGGAATAATCCAGGTGGTCGAAAGTGATCGGTTTTGATGTCCAATCTCTATGTTCCGCTGGGTTGGACCGTGCGAGACCCATTTTAACGGGTGCCGCACTGTTTTTCTGTATTATCACATGAAGTGAATTTACTCTTATGGGAAATTCTTTTGTTTTTGCTGGTGGGGTTTGTCATCTTGCTTGACGCGTCGAGCCCCTTGTGTTCGGCGTTTAGTCGGCCGGACTGTTTGAAAACCCAACAATCTCGATGGGTGTGGTTTGCAGGCCTTCCGGGGGTACTGTGGATTTGACATATCCGACCCAAGATCTTGTTTAAGTTGGATAGCTCATCACTGTCATCCTGAAGAGGCGGTGTTTTGTTGTTTGGCCACGAGCTTTTGAATCCGGCGTTGACTGCCGTGCTCTTTGGGCTTTTCTCTTTATTCTGGCGCTGCTCTTTTCTGCGCCGTGATTTTCCGTTTCCATCTCTGATCTCGGATGTACTTGGGTCGCTGGTGCTGCATCTTGCTAGCCAACTATCCTCTCCCGCACAGAAGCGGGTCATGAGGCTTGTTAGTGCGGACATTGTCCTCGGCTTCTCTTGGCCGAGGTGTCTAGCAAGCCATTCGTCTCGGACGTTGTGTTTAAAAGTTGTTAAGGCTTCGGCGTCCGGACAGTCGACTATTTGGTTCTTTTTGGTGAGGAACCTGTTCCAGAATTTGCGCGTTGACTCTCCGGGCTGTTGAGTTATATGACTTAGATCATCTGCATCCGGAGGGCAGACATAAGTCCCTTGAAAATTTGCTCTAAACGCGTCCTCGAGCTCTTCCCAACTTCCAACAGTGTTTTCCGGGAGGCTTTTGAGCCAATGACGAGCTGGCCCTTTGAGCTTGAGGGGTAGGTATTTTATGGCATGGAGATCGTCTCCTCTAGCCATGTGTATGTGTAGTATATAATCTTCTATCTAGACTCCAGGATCTGTTGTCCCGTCGTAGGCCTCTATGTTCATAGGTTTAAATCCTGCTGGGAATTCATGATCCAGCACCTCGTTGGTGAAACATAGTGGGTGTGCGGCGCCCCTGTATTTGGGTGTACCAATGTCTTCGGACACTTGACGTGTTGCCTTTCTTCCTGGGGCCCTCTTCTTCGGCCCGTAAATGGACCTGGCTGGGCCATCTGTCTTTCCAGGGTCAGTAGTCGGCTTATGTGCGGCGCCGCTTTCGGATTTTGACCTATCATCTGGCCATCTATCCAACCAGGCAGCCTCTTTGTTTTTTGACTGTGGGGGCTCTATGGCCTCCTTGTCAAATTCTGGTAGCAGCTTGCGCTTTGGGTAGCTCTTTGATTGACGGCCATTGCCGTATCTGTCTGCGGTTTTGAGCACTTTGCTCCACCTCATCTTGAGTGTATCTTCCACTATTTTGAGCTTCCGTTTTTCCTTTTCCAAACTTCTTGCGGTGGCGACGAGTCTTTTCCAAAGGTTTTTACTCTCCGGGGTGTGTCCGGCGTGAGGTCGTCCGGACTGTTGTTTTCGCCGGGCCTGGACTGATTATCTGACTCGTCCTGTTCGAACGGTGGCTTATCTGCATGTTCGTCGTCCACTTGTGTGCCCTGCTGTATTGCGGGGTCATTAGGAGCGCTGTTGTTGTCGAGGCGGGACTTAGGGCGGCGTCTGCGCCGCCGTTTTGGCTGTTTGCCGGCGGGGTTATCTTCTGCCGCGGCCCGTTGGTCCTCGTTATCGCTTCCTTTTGGGGTATCCACCATATATACGTCGTGTGATGAGGTGGTCCTCCCATGCCCTATAGGCGCTGGTTCTTGTTCATCTCCGGCATCGTCGTCCGTACCGTCGATGTCTTCGGAGTCATAGTCTAGCATGTTGGTTAGGTTGTCGACAGTGGCTACGAAGTGGGTGGTGGGCGGGCCTTGAATTTCTTCGTCGTCCGTATCCCAACCATCCTGGCCATAATCCGGCCAGGATTCTCCGGATAGCGAGAGATGTTTTAGCGAATTTAGGATGTCGCCAAAGGGCGAGTGTTGGAAGATGTCCAATCAGATTCGATTGGCAGGGGCGCGGGAGGTCCGGAGTCCGGCAAGGAGTCCGGAACCTCGGAGTCACGAGCTTCGCGAGGGACAAGGGTAGTGTTCGGCACCATCGCCGTGGAAGTTGAAGCCCCCGAGGCGGTGTCCAACCACCGGTCCTCGATCTGGGCGGTCGGCTCCGATCTAAGGGCCGGAGCGGATTCTTGTGCGGCCACCAGGGCACTGTTCGGTGACAGAGCTAGATCAAGCCCATCGTAACAGTGTGGCACGCTTGGCTATGGCTCGAGCCCGTCGAAGATCAAGTCCCCGCGGATGTCGGCCGTGAAGTTTAGGCTTCCGAATCTGACCTGACGGCCAGGGGCATAGCTTTCGATCTGCTCCAGATGGCCAAGCGAATTAGCCCGCAATGCGAAGCCGCCGAATACAAAGATCTGTCCGGGGAGAAAAATTTCACCCTGGACAGCGTTGTTGGTTGAAGATGCCATCGAGCCTATCGGTCACGACACAGAGGAACTCTCAATGAAAGCACCAATGTCGGTGTCAAAACTGGCGGATCTCGGGTAGGGGGTCCCGAACTGTGCGTCTAGGCGGATGGTAACAGGAGACAAGGGACACGATGTTTTACCCAGGATCGGGCCCTCTCGATGGAGGTAAAACCCTACGTCCTGCTTGATTAATATTGATGATATGGGTAGTACAAGAGTGGATCTACCACGAGATCAAGGAGGCTAAACGCTAAAGCTGGCCTATGGTATGATTGTTGTAATGTATGTTGTGTCCTACGGACTACAGCCCTCCGGTTTATATATACACCGGAGAAGGCTAGGGTTACACAGAGTCGGTTACAATGGTAGGAGATCTACATATCCGTATCGCCAAGCTTGCCTTCCACGCCAAGGAAAGTCCCATCCGGACACGGGACGGAGTCTTCAATCTTGTATCTTCGTAGTCTTGGAGTCCGGCGGACGATGATAGTCCGGCTGTCCGGACACCCCCTAGTCCAGGACTCCCTCAACAAGCAAGGCCTGAACTGGGGCTGTGATCCTAAACCCTAATTTCAACTAATGAAATTCAGGTCGACAGACTTGTCTTCCTTGCATCTTTGATAGCTCTTAAATCTTCGGACATTAATATCATCTTGGGTATGGACTGGATGTCAGCCCATCATGCCAAAATTGATTGCTTCTCTAGAACTGTTCAATTTACGCACCCTTCGGGAAAGATAATCAATGTCTTGACCCGAATAGCCAAGCGACAGCTATATTCTCTTAATGCCAGCCCCTTGCTAGACCTCGAAGACGTTCCGGTAGTCCGTGACTTTCCGGATGTCTTTCCAGAAGAATTGCCAGGTATCCCACCTGACAGAGATGTCGAGTTCGTGATAGATCTCATTCCAGGAACTGTCCCAATTTCTAGAAGACCCTATAAGATGGCACCACTAGAACTAGCCGAACTTAAGAAACAACTCGATGAGTCCTTGAAAAAGGGTTTCATCCGTCCTAGTTCATCTCCATGGGCTTGCCCCGTCCTCTTCATCAAGAAGAAGGATGGTACGGACCGGATGGTTGTAGATTATCGACCCGTCAACTTGGTCACAATTAAGAACAAGTATCCGCTCCCCAGGATCAACGATCTGTATGATCAGCTCGCTGGATCCTCAGTCTTCTCTAAAATGGATTTGAGGTTGGGCTACCATCAAATCAAAATCCGGAACGGGGACATTCCCAAAACGGCCTTTGTTACTCGTTACAGCCAATACAAGTACACCGTCATGTCCTTCGGTTTAACCAACGCTCCAGCCACCTTCTCTCGGTTAATGAACTCAATCTTCATGGAGTATTTGGATAAATTCGTTGTGGTTTACCTCGATGATATATTCATCTACTCCAAGAACGAGGAAGAACATGCCGAACATCTAAGGCTAGTGTTGATGAAACTTCGAGAGCATAGCCTTTATGCCAAGTTCTCTAAATGCGAATTTTAGTTGCCGGAAGTGACCTATCTAGGACATGTAATTTCTGGTAAAGGTATTGCTATCAATCCCGAGTGAGTTCAAGCCGTCCTTAATTGGACTCCACCTGAATCAGTCAAGCAAGTTCGGAGTTTCCTTGGCTTAGCGAGTTATTGTCGCCGCTTTGTCGAGAATTTCTCCAAAGTTGCTAAACCTCTAACTGAACTCCTCAAGAAAGATAAAAAGTTCGAGTGGACTCCACAATGTGAGCACAGTTTCCTGGAACTGAAAAGACGATTGACTTCTGCTCCCGTACTGGTACCACCAGATTTCTCCAAGGACTTTGTTATCTATTGCGACACCTCGCGACAAGGACTAGGTTGTATTCTCATGGAAGATCGACACGTAATTGCTTATGCTTCACGGCAATTACACCCACATGAGGAAAACTACCCTACTCATGATCTAGAGCTTGCAGCTGTAGTCCATGCACTCAAAACCTGGCGACATTACCTTCTCGGTAATCGTTGCGAAATCTTCACTGATCACCAAAGTCGGAAGTACATATTCACCCAACCGGATCTGAATCTCAGGCAAAGATGTTGGGTCGAGTTGATCACAGATTTCGACTTAGGGATAACTTACACCCAGGAAAAGCCAACATCATGGCTGATGCGCTAAGTCGTAAATCTTATTGCAACAATCTGATGTTGCAACAAAGTCAACCACTTCTCCATGAGGAGTTTCGGAAGCTTAATCTTGACATCGTTCCTCAAGGATTCCTTTCCACCTTGGTGGCGAAACCTAATCTTACGGATCAAATCATCGCTGCCCAAAAACGAGATAAAGGAATATCCCGAATCAAGGAGAACATTGTTAGCGGAGATGCTAAATGTTTCTCTACAAATGATCATGGTGTTGTGTACTTTCAAAACCGTCTAGTAGTTCCCAAGAACCAACACTTGCGGCAGTTGATCCTTAGGGAGGCTCATGAATCTCCTCTCACCATTCATCCCGGTAGCACTAAGATGTATCAGGACCTACGCCAGAGGTTCTGGTGGACTAGGATGAAGAGAGACATTGCTCAATTTGTTGCTAATTGCGACGTCTGTCGTCGTGTAAAAGCAAAGCTTCAACGGCCTGCTGGCACCCTTCAACCCTTAGCTATTCCTGAATGGAAATGGGATAAAATTGGTATGGATTTCATCACCGGTTTTCACAGGACCAAGAGAGGGAATAATGCTATCTTCGTCGTTATCGACCGTCTTTCCAAAGTGGCCCATTTCTTACCTGTTCACGAGAGTTTAACCGCTAGTCAGTTAGCAGACTTGTACATCTCCCAAATAGTGTCTCTCCATGGTGTTCCACTGGAAATTAACTCGCATCGAGGAAGTCTTTTCACCTCACGATTTTGGGAAAGTTTCCAAAACGCTATGGGAACCCGCCTTTCCTTTAGCACTGCCTTTCACCCTCAATCAAGTGGTCAAGTAGAACGCGTCAACCAGATCCTAGAAGACATGCTTTGAGCTTCTGTTATCTCATTCAGAATGGATTGGGAGAAATGCCTTCCATTTGCCCAATTTGCTTATAACAACAGCTATCAACCTAGCTTGGTTAAAGCCCCTTTCGAAGTTCTCTATGGACGAAGGTGTCGAACGCCTCTTAACTGGTCAGAAACCGGGGAAAGACAATTCTTTGGCCCGGGTATGATCCAAGAAGCAGAAGAGCAAGTTCGCATCGTTCGTGAAAAGTTGAAAACAGCCAAATCTCGTCAAAATAGTCAATATGACCGAAAACATAAGGCTATGACTTTTGAGGTTGACGAGAAGGCTTATCTTCGGGTTACTCCTCTGAAGGGAACCCATCGTTTCGGTATCAAAGGCAAATTGGCTCCTCGCTACATTGGACCTTTTCGCATTCTTATCAAACAAGGAGAAGTTGCCTACCAATTGGAACTACCTCCGCATCTCTCTAGAGTCCACAATGTCTTCCACGTTTCTCAACTCAGGCGTTGCTTCTCGGATCCTATCCCTGGAGTGGACCACGAAACGCTTGATCTTCAAGATAGTCTCATGTATCGAGAGTACCCCGTTCGTATCCTCGATCAAGCCGAGCGTACCACTCGACTACATAATATCAAGTTTCTCAAGGTTCAATGGTCGCACCATTCTGAGAAAGAAGCAACTTGGGAAAGGGACGATCGTCTTCGACTTCAGTATTCCGCCTTCTTCCCGGAGGAACCTAAATCTCGGGACGAGATTCTTTTGAGTGGGGGTGAGTTGTCACACCCTAGCTAGTTCATGCATTAGAGTGTTGCATCATGTCTATTCCATTCAACGGAAACTTGAAATGGGGATGAGAGAACCCCCAGCCCCCTCTGAATCCAACTAGGGTTTACTAAAAATATTTTCAATGAACCTGAAATGCCCTTCTAAAATGTCCATTATTTTTGTCTTGGTTCAGAACCTCTGCCAAAAGTGGTGCACAATTTTCTAGGTCATCCTAAGGTCTTTGAATTAAATCATAAGTATTTGAATTTGGGCATTTAAAATTTATAAAATATTTTAAATGTTCAAATATTCCTAAACTAAAATATTCCATGTTGTTTATATTTTAAACAGTGGGCATGAGCAGTTTGGGGATTTTTGGAGTTGCTTAGGTAATTTTAGAAATCCACAAAGCTACAGAAGTAAATAGAAAACAGAAATAAAAAGAGAGAGAGGGAACTAACCTGGCAGACCACCAGCCAGCCCACCTAGCCGGCCCAGCCCAGCCACCGCTCCAGCGAGCTGCTTGGCTTCGCCAGGCAGGCAGCCAGGTGCTCGACGTCGGCACCAGAGCGTGCCACGCAGCTGCCCGCCGCTCTGCTTGCTCCCCTCGCCGTTCTGCCACCCTGGGTCGATCACCCACTTCGCCCTCGAGCTCACAGACACACCCCTCTTCTCCAGCTCCTCTCCGTCGCTCCCCCGCACCATGGCCGACGCCACCGCCGCCGCACCGCCGCCGTAGTCGCGCTCTCCGTCGTCCCTGCGCCGTGCCACCGTGTCCAGGAGCTCCGCCGCCCTCCTCTCCGACGAGCAAGCCAGGCCCCGAGCGCTCGCTTGCCTCGAAGCCACTGCACCGACCTCGTTCGACCCCGCCACCGCCGGAGATCCCTTTCGCCGTCGCCGCCGCACCAGCTCGTCCCCGACCGCGCCATCCGCTTCCTCAAGACCGCCGTGAGCCTACCTACCTCCTCCCCCTTCCCTTTCTAGCTCTCGTGCACTACAGCAAGCGGACAGAGCTTCACCACACGCGCCGCCGCCGAGCTGGTCGTCGACGTGTCTCCGGCCAACCACCGGCCACACCACCATGTCTAACGCACTCATCGCAGCCCCAGGAGCCCAACGCACCTCACCACGAGCCTCGCTGTGTCCCGTAGCCTCGGATTCGTCTTCACTCGACTCCGGCGACCTCCAAAGTCGTCGCCGGCGACATCTCCGGCCACCCCGAGCTCAAACACCACCACCAAGAGCTGCGGCTCATTCCCAGCTACACGTAGATGCCCTCCGCCGCTCATTTGGCCGTCGGAATGCACAAATGCACATCCACCGCCTAGTCTGGCCTCACCGGCGGCTAAACACCGACGTGTTTGACCATTGACTTTGACTAGGGTGGGTCCAGGTTGACTCCCCTGAGTCTATGACAAGTGGGGGCCCCCTTTGCTAATTAACCCAGATTAGTTTTAACTAAATTTAGTTAGTTTAATTAACTACTGACATGCGGGACCCACTAGTCAGTTTGACCTGGACCAGCTCCGTTTACCACTGACGTCATCCTGACGTATTGCTGACGCAGTAAGTTATTTACTGGAATTATTTCTACACAGGAAATTCCAGAAAATACCACAAACTTCAAAAAATCATAGAAATTAATATGTAGCTCCAAATGCAATGTGTTATATATGAAAAATGATCAGAAAAATCCAATATATCCATCTGTACTGGTTTCATGCATGTTTAAACAAGCTAACCTGCTGTTTAGCACAGAACAAGATAAAGCACTTAAAAGGGCCACTTATGAGTTTGAAACTTGAATCTTTGGTTCAAAATAGTTCAAACCCATCTGGTCTTAGTTGCATTAGCCCAATACACTCATTTTGCCATGTCTCATGCATGCATCATATTATTGCATATTGTTTGGTGATGATTGTGTATCGGTGCTCTCTGCGGCAGGTCCTGCCCCTGAGGAGTACCGTGATTACCCCAACGAAGAACAATACTAGTGCACCGACCCATCAGGCAAGCAAACAACCATTTGATCATATCGATATAATCCCATGTTCTCGCTTCTGCTCTCTTTTACTGCATTAAGACAACGCAATTCAAACTGCTGTGTGCTGCGGTAGTTGAACCCATTTCCTCTGCATGACCTGTCATTGCCACAGTAACTAGATGAAACCCACTAGCATGTGTAGGAGTTGATTGAGCCATATGAATTTGTTGTTCCTACCTTGCTATGCATGCTATGCTTAGAGTCGTGTCAGGTCTGGTTCATCTGGGTGATGGGCTAGAGTGAAATGATCGTGTCAGTATGAGAGTAATGTGTTGAACACGATTTGGTAAAGGTATCGATGAGAGGCCATGTAGGAGTACATGGTGGGTTGTTTCATTGAAGCCGTCCTTAAGCACTGAGATCTGTATGTGTGATTTAAGATTCAGCTACTACCATACATTGGGCCCTGAAATATGACCCCGCTCGACTTCTTATTCACCCTAGTCCTCTGTCCAGGAGTTGCAAGTAGTTTCTGGTGTTTGTAGCCTACTGGAGGCCGTGGACAGCGCTGACCGTGGGGTGGGCTGTGATGCGGTAGGTACGTGGCATGGTGTACCGGATGCCCGTTAGGTATCTTGGGAACCCTGTTCACATCGTTCGGGGCCGTATGTGGAAACCTCGGCCGGACTCCCTGCGGATGGAACCTGAATAGGCGATAAACCTGGACTAGAGACTTAGGTGTCTAGGTAGGTCGTGGTCTACACCCACGTCGGCTTTCGCTTGAAGTCTGCCGAGCACATGTCGTGTGCAGACGCTAAGTGGTGGAAACATGTATAAAGAAGTACACCCTTGCAGGGTTATCATCATCTATTCGAATAGCCGCGTCCGCGGTAAAGGACTACTTGGTTGCCTATACAGTTCATAGACAAGTAAATGGAAACTACTAAAAGCCTGAAGATATGCGTGAGTGCCGAGGATGGCTCTTCCGTAGGAAGATGGGAGGGGATCCATAGTGGTGTATTGAAATGGTGAATATGTGGACTCGTGTGCACCACCTCAAAAGAGTTACTTGCAGTAGTAGTTAAGGATAGCCACCGAGTCAAAGCTGGCTTGCTGCAGTTAAACCCCACCATCCCCTTTGTTGATAATGATGCATATGTAGTTAGTTCTGATGTAAGTCTTGATGGGTACATTTGTACTCACATTTGCCTATTTTATGTTTTTGCAGAGAGACTTCAGTCTCACTAGTAGTTCCACGTGGACTTCGACGTTTAGCTTGTTACCTCAGCTACGATCTTGTGCCCTCGGCAGGATCTGGTAGATAGTCAGGCTTTCAAGCCTTTTTCATTTGTAGATGTCTGTACTCAGACATACTAAGCTTCCGCTTGTGCTTTGATTTGTATGCTCTGAATGTTGGGTCATGGGACCCATGTTTGTAATATCTCGCTCCTCGGAGCCTATTGAATAAAATACTTGAGTCGTAGAGTCATGTTGTGATGCCATGTTGTATTTGCACATATCGAGCATATTGTGTGTATGTTATTGAAATGCTTGGTATGTGTGGGATCTGACTACCTAGTTGTTTATCCTTAGTAGCCTCTCTTAACGGGAAATGTCTCCTAGTGCTTCCACTGAGCCTTGGTAGCTTGCTACTGCTCCCGAACACTAAAGGTGGCCGGCATGTGTCCTTCTTCGTTCCTGTGCCTGTCCCTTCGGGAAAATGTCACGCGATGAATACCGGAGTCATGTTAGCCCGCTACAGCCCGGTTCACCGGAGTCCTACTAGCCCAGTGCTACAGCCTAGATTCACTCACTGATGACCGACATGTTCGATGTTGGGTCATGGATGCCTGTCCCTGTAAGTTTGTGCCACTTTGGGTTTACGACTAGCCATGTCAGCCCGGGCTCCTTATCATATGGATGCTAGCGACACTATCATATACGTGTGCCAAAAGGCGCAAACGGTCCCGGGCAAAGGTAAGGGGACACCCGTGGGAATACCGTGCGTGAGGCCGCAAAGTGATATGAGGTGTTACTTGCTAGATCGATGTGGCATTGAGTCGGGGTCCTGATAGCTTTGGACTCTGTCGGGGTCTCTGTCGTCCTGAATTTACCAAAGCTGTCAGGGGAGAGAGGGCCGTCGGGGAGAGTGAGCGAAGCGGTCAGCGGTATCGGGACGGCACGCGGGAGTCGTCCACGCGTCCAGGGGCTCGTTGGCAAGCAGGAGGTGGCGCATGGCGGTGCGCGCGCGTCGGGCATGCGCCCGTCCTCCTGGCAAGGAGGAAGGCGACAGAGGAGGGGCCAGGCGGGCTGGGCTGCGCAGGTTGGCTGGCCAGCTGGGCCGCGACAGGTAAGTCAGGTAAGTTCTCTCTCTCTCTCCTCTATTTTCTAGATTATCCTGACACCAACCTGATTTGAATCTCAGGCGGATATGATGGTTGGAACATTTCTCAAGAACTATGATATAGGTTCCAGTAAAGTGGACGCACCTAGATGGAGGCACTATTGTTGTAGTATCTTGATTAAGCCGTTTGGTCACCTCCCATGACGATCTCGCTTGACTTATTCTAGAATTTGATCCTTATGGATTTTGTGCTCCCGAAGTCCGACCTTTACTTGATGGCCATGTCGATACTTTTAAGCATGATCGTGGTAGCTAGAACATCAAGGAGAACATTAGAAGCGGAGTCCTAAATGTCTCTCGGTCGATCATCCAGATCTCGTTTCCTTGGACTCGCTAAGGGGAAGTCTGAGGAGGTGTTATCTTCATTTTTATCCGCATCATCCATCACTATTCATCATGGTAGTATGAGGTGTTGCCAGGATCCTCGGCACGGATGTTGGTAAAACCCTGATGAATTTGGAAATGCTCAAGTTCTTGAAGGCATGCTCAGGCACTAGGTTACATCCTCGGTGTCAATTGGAAGGTGCCTCCCATTTGCCGAATTGCCCTATAACCATAGTTTCCTTTCCAAACTGAGTATGCCATTTCTTCGAATTCCTTCAAACGATCGTTTGTGAATTGCCATTAGCCTAGTATGAAGAGCTTCAATAATCCTTTTCGATAGAGTTTCTTTCTATCGTCGTCGTGTTAGATGAAGATCTCACAAGCAAAGATATCAAGATCAATTTGGAGCAATAAATCAATATCAACGATGAGGGCACTTGGATCATGAAGATCGTGCTAGCTTTGTATCCCCTCTATCTTCTTACCTCAAGTCTTGAATCTCGGGACGAGATTCTTGTTTAGTGGGGGTGAGTTGTCACAGCCCTAGCTTTGGCCTTGCTTGTCAGTACATCATCATCTTGCATCATGTTTAAATTTCTCAGAAACTTGAAATGGGGGTGTTCAAACCCTAGCACCAAATGAAATGCAACTAGGATCAAAATAAAAATATTTTCAATGAACCTGAAATACCCTTCTAAAATGTCCATCATTTTTGTCCTGGGTTAGAACCTCTGGCAAAATTGGTTCACATTTTTCCAGGACAACATTAGGTCACTTAATTAAATCATACCTTATTTGCATTTGGGCATTTAAATTTAATATATTATATTAAATGTCCAAATATTCATGAACTAAAATTCTGGTTATTTGAAATAATCCAAATAGTGGCCACAAGCAGTCTCATTATTTTTGGAAGTGCATAGGTATTATTAATAAAGCCCTTAAAATTTTCAGAATAATAGAAAACTGAAATAAATAGAAAAAGGAGAGAGAGAAAGGATCCAGCCACTTACCTGGCGCAGCCAACCTGGCAGCTCACTGGCCGGCCCAGCACTGTGCTGGCCCGTGCCAGTCATCACCTACCTCTGCCAATAGGCAGAGGAGGGACACGGCGCACGCGCCCGAGCTCGCCACGCCACCACCCTGCTCGTCTGCATCACCTGGTCACCGCTTCGACGCCGCGAACGCCTCCCCAGTGTCGCCCCGGTCCATCCGACACCTCACTCTCCCCCTACTCTCTCCCTCGCTTCCTCAACGCCATGGCCGATGCAGCCGCGTCCGCGCCAATGGGCACCACCGCGGCCATCGTCCACCCCCTCACCTCTTCCACTCGGCCCGAGCTCCGCCGTGCCTCCCTAGTCCTCCACGACGGCTCACGCGACCGGAAGAGCCCCGAAGCGCCACCCCGACGCTTCTCCCCTCCTCGGCCGCCGGAGATCGGCCTCGCCGCCCCGCTCAGCTCCGGCCTTCCTCGAGCCCGCTGAGCATATCGTCGCGCCCTCCGTGAGCTCCTGCTCCTGCTTCCCTTCTCCGTTTTTCCCCTCCTGCACCATAGCGACTGCACCGCGCTCACCCGCACACGCCGCCGCAAACCTCGTCACCGGCGCTACTCCGGCCACTCCCCGGCCGCGCCACCACCATGGTTGGATGCGGACGAGCGTCCGCATCCTGTAGCTGCGCTCCGCGCGCCAAACGGCACTCCGTAGGCAAAACCCGCACCACCCCGCCGCGTCTGGCCTCGCCGGCGGCTAAACGCCGGCGAGTTTGACCCCATTTGACCATGTTTGACATCGTATGGGCCCAGGTTGACCTTCCCCCATGAGTCTATGACAGGTGGGGCCGGCCTGTTAATTAGGTTAGGATTAGTGTTAACTGAATATTAGTTAGACTAATGACCTGACACGCGGGACCTACAGGTTATAGTTGACCTGGACCATGCCTTTGACCTGATTACGTCACCCTGACGTCATGCTGACGCAATAATTATTTACTGGAATTATTCTTATTCAGGAAACTTCAGAAAATACCCCAAACTTCTAAAAATCGTATAAATTCAACCGTAGCTCAGAATGAGATAAATTATATATGAAAAATGATCAGAAAAATCCAATCTATCCATCTGTACTGTTTTCATGCATGTTAGAACAACTTATAGTTGCTGAATTGGGAAAAACAAATAATGGCATTTGAATATCCACATATGGAGTTTGAATTTGAACCTAGGGTTCAAACCAACTTCATTTAACATGTTGCTAGCTGCATTAGCTCAAACCACAACATATTGCCATGTCACATTCATGCATCATATTGTTGCATTGAATTGATTGTGTTTTCTCTGTGTTGCCGATATTTCTCCCCTCTCGATAGACTTGGTTCCGACGATGCGATCGATGACACAGATGAAGAGCTATATTATCTTCGGAAGTGCCAGGCAAGCAAAACCCCTTGTTCATTCCGATACAATCCTACTCTCTCGCTCCTGCTCTCTTTTATTGCATTAGGACAAAAACAATTCATCTGATACTTGCTGCGGTAGCTGAACCCCTTTATCCTCTGCATGACCTGTCATTGCCACAGTAAATAGATGAAACCCACTAGCATGATTAGGAGTTGTTTGAGCCCTGATGTGCCTAGTAATTCATGCTTGTTTGTCATGCCTGCTACTGCTTAGAGTTGAGTCAGGTCTGATTCATCGGGGATGAATTGGAGATGTGTGAACATGTCCTACTGTGTGTGAGCTAAGTGTGTGAACACGATTTGGTAAAGGTAGCGGTGAGAGGCCATGTAGGAGTACATGGTGGGTTGTCTCATTGCAGTCGTCCTCAGGAACTGAGTTCTGTGTTTGTGATCCATGAACAGTTACTAACACACATTGGGCTCCAGGCACTCCAAGCTCTCTCGACTTATTAATCAACTCGATCTCTGTCCAGGAGTTGCAACTAATTTATGGTGTTTGTAGGTAGTGTTAGTAGTCTACCAAGTGGCACCCGGTACAGGTGGGCTTGGGACAGACTAGGCACAGTGGCCCGGTGTACCAAGTGGCACCCGGATGGTGGGCTTGGGAACCCTGCACACATCGTTTGGGGCCGTGAGCGACACCCCGGCCGGATCTCCTTTCTGATGGAACCCGAATAGGCGATAAACCTGGACGAGAGACTTGTGTGGTTAGTCAGGTCGTGGCCGACTCCCTCGCCAGGCTTCCGCTTGAACGTTGCCGAGATACCCGAGGTGTACATGGCGTTAAGTGGTGAGAGTGTGTGTGAGAAGTACACCCCTGCAGGGTTAACATCATCTATTCGAATAGTCGTGTCCGCGGTAAAGGACTTCTGGGTTGCCTGTACAGTTCATAGACAAGTGAAAGCGGATACTCTGAAATGTGCAAGATAAGCGTGAGTGCTACGGATAGCGTTCTCGTAGGGAGACAAGAGCAAATCCATAGTGGTGTATTGATATGGTGAATATGTGGACTCGTGTGCGCCACCTCAAAAGAGTTACTTGCAGTCGTAGTTCAGGATAGCCACCGAGTCAAAGCTGGCTTGCTGCAGTTAAACCCCACCGTCCCCTTTGTTGATAATGATGCATATGTAGTTAGTTCTGATGTAAGTTTTGCTGGGTACATTTGTACTCACGTTTGCCTATTTTACGTTTTTGCAAAGACTTCCGTCTCACTAGTATTTCCGCGTGGACTTCGACGTTTAGCTTGTTACCTCAGCTACGATCTTGTGCCCTCTGCAGGATCTAGTAGATAGTCAGGCTTCTCAGCCTTTTTCATTTGTAGATGTCTGTACTCAGACATGTTGAGCTTCCACTTGTGCTTTGACTTGTATGCTCTGAATGTTGGGTCATGAGACCCATGTTTGTAATATCTCGCTCCTCGGAGCCTATTGAATAAAATACTTGAGTCGTAGAGTCATGTTGTGATGCCATGTTGTATTTGCACATATCAAGCATATTGTGTGTATGTTATTGAAATGCTTGGCATGTGTGGGATCTGACTATCTAGTTGTTTATCCTTAGTAGCCTCTCTTACCGGGAAATGTCTCCTAGTGCTTCCACTGAGCCATGGTAGCTTGCTATTGCTCCGGAACACTTAGGCTGGCCGGCATGTGTCCTTCTTCGTTCATGTGTCTGTCCCTTCGGGGAAATGTCACGCGATGAATACCGGAGTCCTGTTAGCCCGCTATAGCCCGGTTCACCGGAGTCCTGCTAGCCCAGTGCTACAGCCCGGATTCACTCGCTGATGACCGACACGTTCGATGCTGGGTCATGGATGCCTGTCCCTATAAGTTTGTGCCACTTTGGGTTTACGACTAGCCATGTCAGCCCGGGCTCCTTATCATATGGATGCTAGCAACACTATCATATACGTGTGCCAAAAGGCGCAAACGGTCCCGGGCAAAGGTAAGGCGACACCCGTGGGAATACCGTGCGTGAGGCCGCAAAGTGATATGAGGTGTTACATGCTAGATCGATGTGGCATTGAGTCGGGGTCCTGACAGCCTTGGTATCAGAGCACTTCTAAAAATCCTGAAAATAATTGTGGGCACCTTCTTAAATATATGCAACAGCCCTCAACTATTTTCAGAATTATTAGAGCATTTAAAATATTATAGAATTTAAATGCCCCAATTCAAATACAATATGAGTTAATTCAAAAATCCATAAATGGCCAAGAAATATGCTCATCAGTTTTGCCAGAGGTTTTCACCTTTATCAAAAATCATGAACATTTCCAAAGGGCATTCTGGGTTCATTGAAGATTATTTTAGGTTGAATCTATTTGATTTGATCTGGTGCTAGGGTTTGAACAATCCCCATTTCAGGTTTAAATGAAATTTATACATGATGCAGCAACCAAGCTAGTCCAAGTGCATGGCAATGGCCTTTAGAAAAGTTCATTAATTTTGGAATGAGTGAATACTTCTTCCAAAAATGATGCACACATTTCTAGGACATTTCTGGATTTTGGAGTTAATTCATACGTATTTGAATTTGGACAATTAAATGTTATATAATATTTTAAATGTCCAAATAATTCTGAACTTAAGTGGGGGCTGTTGGAAATATTCCAAACAGAGCCCACAATTATTTTCAGGGTTTTTGAAAATGCCTTAGCATTTTAATTAAGTCAAAACAATTGCAGAAAAATAGAAAACAGAAACTAAACTAAATTAGAAGAGAGAGAGAGAGAAGTTACCTGGCCACCTACCTGTCGCGGCCCAGCTGGCCAACCCACCTGGTGGCCCAGCCCACTGGCCTCCTCCCTGTCGTCTTCCTCCCCTGCCTGTGTGCTCGCTGCTGGAGACGGCCCCGAGCGCCACGACACCCCTGGAATCCCCTCAACCCTCTCTCACTCTCCCTGGATCCCTCCGTCTCCTCTGCTCTCTCCCGCAGCACCACCGACACGCCACCATCGCCGCCGACGCCGATTGCCGCAGCCACCGTGCTCCCCTCGCCTCACCGACGCGCCAACAAACCCCGTCTCGTTCCCCTCTTCCTCCTCACCAAGACAGAAGGTGCCGGGAAGCCCTGGATGCCGCCAGCTCCGCCGTTCCCCTCCTCGGCCACCGAGGATCGCCGCCGCCCGTATGTCACCGTCCGGCCTTCTCCGAGCCCGCGTCGACGCCCTCTGCAACCACTATGAGCCCCGCGTCAAAAACCCCTCTCACCCGAGCTCGTTACGCCCTGTAGCCGTCGCCCCCTTGCCGACCAAATCGCGCCGCCGCCTGAGCTCCTCACCGTCGTGGCCATGCCCACTGGGTCTCGAAGCTGAGCGCGTCACCGCGCTCAGCGCGTCACCACGGGACCGGAGAAACCATCTGTCGCTCCTTTCGTGCCCTGCGACGTCGACACGGTCGACGTCCGAACTCCGGCCGCCGCGGATGACCTCGCCGCGGTCGTCTCCGGCCACCCCAGCTCCCGCCGTCTACTCCATCAGCTGTGCGCGAGCAGCAGCTCTTCGTAGAGCCTCCCCACGCCCAAAACCATCGCTTGTGGGCAATTTCCGAAGCCTCCGCCATCTCTGTCGTCGCCGGCGACGAGCCGTGGACCAGGTCCGGCGGGTTTGACCCCGCTGACCGTTGATCGGTAGGCCCAGTTGACCCTTTGGTCTATGACAGGTGGGGCCCTCCCTGCTAACTAACTCAGGATTAGCGCTAACTAAATTTAGTTAGTTTAACTAACTACTGACAGACGGGACCCACTGGTCAGTTTGACCCAAACCATGCCCCGTTGACCTGCTGACGTCATGATGATGTCAGGCTGATGAAGTAATGCCCTTTTCTGGATTTATTCTTATTCGGAAAAATCCAGAAATTAGCCTAAACTTCTAAAATTCATAGAAAATAATCTATAACTCAGAATGAAATAATTTATATATGAAAAATGATCAGAAAAATCCAATCTATCCATCTGTACCAGTTTCATGCATGTTTAAACAAGTTAACTTGCTGTTTAGTGCAAAACATGATAAAGCACTATTTAAGATCACAAGTGTGTTTGAACTTTGAATCTTTGGTTCAAAATAGCTCAAACCCATCTGGTTGTAGTTGCATTAGCCCAACACATTCTTATTGCCATGTCATAGCATGCATCATATTGTGCATTGCATTGATCGTGTTCTTCTCTGTTTGTCGGTGTTGTTCCCCCTCGATAGACATTATACCGACATTGTGATCATTGACACTAATGAAGACTCAATGCTATCTTCAGAAGTGCTTGGCAAGCAAAACCCCCTTGTTCATTCCGATATAATCCCACTCTCTCGCTCCTGCTCTCTTTTACTGCATTAGGACAAACAACGATTCATCTGTTACTTGCTACGGTAGCTGAACCCCTTTATCCTTTGCATGACCTGTCATTCCACAGTAAGTAGATGAAACCCACTAGCATGAGTAGGAGTTGTTTGAGCCCTGTTGTGCCTACTCATTCATGCTTGTTTGTCATGCCTGCTATTGCTTAAAGTTGTGTCAGGTCTGATTCATCCGGGATGAATCAGAGGTGTGTGAACATGTCCTACTGTGTGTGAGCTAAGTGTGTGAACACGATTTGATAAAGGTATCGGTGAGAGGCCATGTAGGAGTACATGGTGGGTTGTCTCATTGAAGCCGTCCTTAGGAACTGATTTCTGTGTTTGTGATCCATGATTCAGCTACTACCATGCATTGGGCCCTGAAATATGACCCCGCTTGACTTCTTAATCACCCTTGTCCTCTGTCCAGGAGTTGCAAGTAGTTTCTGGTGTTTGTAGTATGCTAGAGGCCGTGCGCAGTGCTGACTGAAGGGGTGGGCTGTGATGCGGTAGGCACGTGGCACGATGTACCGGGCGCCCATTTGGTGTCTCGGGAACCCTGCACACATCGTTTGGGGCCGTGAGCGAAACTCCGGCCGGATCTCCTCACGGATGGAACCCGAATAGGCGATAAACCTGGACTAGAGACTTGAGTGTTTAGGTAGGTCGTGGTCTACACCCACGTCGGCTTTCGCTTGAAGTCTGCCGAGCACATGTCGTGTGCAGACGCTAAGTGGTGGAAACATGTATGAAGAAGTACACCCCTGCAGGGTTAACATCATCTATTCGAATAGCCGTGTCCGCGGTAAAGGAATTCTGGGTTGCCTATAACAGTTCGTAGACAAGTGAAAGTGGATACTCTAAAATACGCAAGATAAGCGTGAGTGCTATGGATGGCGTTCTCGTAGGGAGACGGGAGCGGATCCATAGTGGTGTATTGATATGGTGAATATGTGGACTCATGTGCGCCACCTCAAAAGAGTTACTTGCAGTCATAGTTCAGGATAGCCATCGAGTCAAAGCTGGCTTGCTGCAGTTAAACCCCACCATCCCTTTGTTGATAATGATGCATATGTAGATAGTTCTAATGTAAGTCTTGCTGGGTACATTTGTACTCACGTTTGCCTATTTTATGTTTTTGTAGAGAGACTTTAGCCTCACTAGTAGTTCTACGTGGACTTCGACGTTTAGCTTGTTACCTCAGCTACGATCTTGTGCCCTCGGCAGGATCTAGTAGATAGTCAGACTTCTAAGCCCTTTTTCATTTGTAGATGTCTGTACTCAGACATGCTAAGCTTCCGCTTGTGTTTTGATTTGTATGCTCTGAATGTTGGTTCATGAGACCCATGTTTGTAATATCTCACTCCTCAGAGCCTATTGAATAAAATACTTGAGTCGTAGAGTCATGTTGTGATGCCATGTTGTATTTGCACATATCGAGCATATTGTGTGTATGATATTGAAATGCTTGGTATGTGTGGGATCTGACTATCTAGTTGTTTATTCTTAGTAGCCTCTCTTACCGGGAAATGTCTCCTAGTGTTTCCACCGAGCCATGGTAGCTTGCTACTGCTCCGGAACACTTAGGCTGGTCGGCATGTGTCCTTCTTCGTTCCTGTGTCTGTCCCCTCGGGGAAATGTCACGCGATGAATACCGGAGTCCTGTTAGCCCGCTACAGCCCGGTTCACCGGAGTCCTGCTAGCCCAGTGCTACAGCCTGGATTCACTTGCTGATGACCGACACGTTCGATGCTGGGTCATGGATGCCTGTCCCTGTAAGTTTGTGCCACTTTGAGTTTACGACTAGCCATGTCAGCTCGGGCTCCTTATCATATGGATGCTAGCGACACTATCATATACGTGTGCCAAAAGGCGCAAACGGTCTCGGGCAAAGGTAAGACGACACCCGTGGGAATACCGTGCGTGAGGCCGCAAAGTGATACGAGGTGTTACATGTTAGATCGATGTGGCATTGAGTCGGGGTCCTGACAGCTGGGAAAGATGATATTAATGTTACCTTCCTTTGCATCTGCATCGTCCATCGTTGTTCATCATTGTAGTACGTTGTGTTGCCAGGATCCTTGACATGGATACTGGTGAAACCTTGATGAATATGGAAATGCTCAAGTTCTTGAGAGCATGCACAAGCGCTAGGTATTATCATCGACACTAACTGGGATTGCTCTTAGTTTCCTCGGTTATGCTATAACCTTTCAAACAGTGGTCTCACTCTCTACTGTTGAGCTTCTCCGAGTTACTAAAATCATCCCTTGTGTTGTTTTCAACAAGGTAATCCACATCATCCATTCTATTTCGGGCATGCCATTCTACCGACCCCCTCCAAACGATCGCTCGAGAATTGCCTTAGGCTGGTATAAAGAATCTCGATGATCTATGAATCAAAGGTAATTCTTTTGCCACTTAAGGGGATATTTCTACGAGTCACCTCCCCCAAGGTGCCCCGATATGGAATCATGGCAATTATCTCCTCGCTACTTTGAAACCATGCACCATCTTACTCAAGCGTGGAAATGTTGCCCATGGAGTTGAACCGTCGTCATCTGTTTCTTTCCACCCCTCTTGATGTGTGTTTCGTGTCTCAACTCGAGAGATGGTTCTATGTCTCATTCCGTGAGTTGCTCGATCTTCAAGAAGATCAACTCTTCTAAAAATCTCCCTTTCTTCTCATTGTCATGTTGGATGTAGTTCTCAAGGCAAAACATAAAGATCAAGGTGTTGTAATGAATCAACATCTTCGAGAAGTGCAACCTAGATCGTGAAGATTGCGTTAGTTGTGTTCCCCCATCATCTTACCCTACGCTTGAATCTCGGGACGAGATTCATGTTTAGTGGGGGAGAGTTGTAACATCCCTAGCTTCTGGTGCTGCCTACTGTATGCATCTTGCTTGCATCATGTTTAACTTTCATGGAAATTTGAAATGGGGATGTTCAAACCCTAGCATCAAAAGGAATTCAAATAGGTTCAACCAAAATATTTTTCAATGATTTCAAAATGCCCTTTAAAAATGTTCATCATTTCTGGATCAAGGTGGAAGCATCTACCAAAAATGTTTCGCATTTTTGCAGGACATGTTTGGACTTTGAATTAATTCAAACATATTTGAATTGGAGCTATTTAAATGCTATATATATTTTAAATGCTCCAAAAATGTTGGAAATTGTTAAGGGTCACTAGAATAATTCAGAAAGCACCCATAATTATTTCTAGGATTTTATGAAATGAATTAGTATTTTACTAATTCAAAACAGAGGAATAAAATAGAAAACAGAAACAAAATATAAAATAGAGCAGAAGGACTTACCTGCACCCACCTGCGGCCCGCTACTATAGCTTGCTGGCAGCCCAGCTGGCGGCCCAGCCCACTAGCGCCCCCTTGTCATCTTCCTCCTCTGCCAGGAGGACAACCAGGTGTGTGGCGAGCGCCGACGCTGCTCTGGCCACCTCCTGCTTCCCCGGCCCCTTCTAGCGATGCCACGGAGACGCCTCGTAGCCCCTGTTCCGTCTCTCTCACTCGCCGTTCTCCCTCTCCTCCTCTGGCTCTCTCCGCACGGCACCACCGAAAACACCTGCTACCGCCGACGAGCACTGCCGCGGTCGCAGCCGTCCCCGTGCCTCTCCGTTCTGATCCTGCCGTCCGCCTTGACGCCGTGAAACTTTCCCCTCAGCAAGCGCAAGTCTGGACGCCCTGCAACCCCGACACTACCGTCGTCTTCCCCCTCGGGCTCCGACCACCACCGCCGTCGATTCGCCGCATGTAGGACGCCCCTGAGCCCGCCGAGTTTCTCTCCGACCTCGCAGTGAGCTCCTGATCTGAACCCCACTCTTCCCCCTCGCGTTTGCGAGCTCTAGGCCATAGCTCCGTCGCGGCCGAACTCCGGCCGCCGCTGCCGCTACGGACGCTGCAGTTTGCGCCCGAGCGCGTCATCGTCCTCACCTCGCTCCTAGGAGCCGAACGCACCTAGTAGCTCATCCGTAGCCGCACCGTAGCCCCTAGCCGCTCGAGGCCGAGCTCCGGCCGCCGCCTCGCTCGCCGCAGTTGCCGCTACCGGCCACCCCAGCCACAGCTGGACGCACCGCGTCACGGCCGTTCCAACAAGACCTGCCGCGCGTCCTCCCGACACCGGAGTTGGCCGGACGGGCATCGACGCCGCACTCCGGTTATCGCCGGAGTTAATCCGGTGACAAGGTAGATTAGTTAGTGCTAATGACCCTACCAATTAGCCCACTCTCTCATTGACATATGGGCCCCACGCCCTTAACTAACCACGGCTTAAACTTCTGTTTAGATTAGTTTAATCACGCGGGACCCACCGGTCAGAGTTGACTGTGCTGACGTGTCTGTTGACCAGCCCCACCTATCAGCTTCACTAACCAATCCCAGTCACTGACCAGTGGACCCCACTGGTCAGGTTTGCCCTGGGCTGGCGCCTTTGACCTGCTGACGTCACCCTGCCGCAATGCTGATGCATTAATTCAATTACTGGAATTATTCTTATAGGAAATTCCAGAAAATAGTCAATACTTCTAAAAATAATAGAAAATCAACCGTAACTCCAAATGAAATAATTTATATATGAAAAATGATCAAAAAAATCCAATCTATCCATCTGTACCATTTTCATGCATGTTAGAACAACTTATAGCTGCTGTTTAGGACAAATCATAAAAAAGGGCATTTAAACCCTCACATATGGAGTTTGAATTTGAACCTAGGGTTCAAACCAACTTCATTTAACCTATTGCTAGTTGCATTAGCTCAAATCACATCATATTGCCATGTCATGATCATGCATCATATTGTGCATTGCATTCATTGTGTTCTTTCTCTATTGTCGGTGTTTGTCCCCTCTCAGTAGATGACGTACCGACGATGAGTTCGATGACACCGATGAAGAACTATATTATCTTCAGAAGTGCCGGGCAAGCAAAACCCCCTTGTTCACTCCGATATAATCCCACTCTCTCGCTCCTGCTCTCTTTTACTGCATTAGGACAACAATGAATCAACTGTTACATGCTGCAGTAGTTGAACCCCTTTCCTCTGCATGACCTGTCATTGCCACAGTAAATAGATGAAACCCACTAGCATGAGTAGGAGTTGTTTGAGCCCTGATGTGCCTACTCATTCATGCTTGTTTGTCAAGCCTGCTATTGCTTAGAGTTGTGTCAGGTCTGATTCATCGGGGATGAATTGGAATGTGGTGAACATGTCCTATTGTTGAGAGCTAAGTGTGTGAACACGATTTGGTAAAGGTAGCGGTGAGAGGCCATGTAGGAGTACATGGTGGGTTGTCTCATTGCAGCCATCCTCAGGAACTGAGTTCTGTGTTTGTGATCCATGAATAGTTACTACCACATATTGGGCTCCGGGCACTCCAAGCTCTCTCGACTTATTAATCAACCTGATCTCTGTCCAGGAGTTGCAACTAGTTTCTGGTGTTTGTAGGTAGTGTTAGTAGTCTACCAAGTGGCACCCGGTACAGGTGGGCTTGGGACAGACTAGGCACAGTGGCCCGGTGTACCAAGTGGCACCCGGTTGGTTGATTTGGGAACCCTGCACACATCGTTTGGGGACATGAGCGACACCCCGGCCGGATCTCCTTGCGGATGGAACCCGAATAGGCGTTAAACCTGGACTAGAGACTTGTGTGGTTAGTCAGGTCGTGGCCGACTCCCTCGCCAGGCTTCCGCTTGAAGGTTGCCGAGATACACGAGGTGTACATGGCGGTAAGTGGCGAGAGTGTGTGTGAAGAAGTACACCCCTGCAGGGTTAACATCATCTATTCGAATAGCCGTGTCCGCGGAAAAGGACTTCTGGGTTGCCTGTACAGTTCATAGACAAGTGAAATTGGATACTCTAAAATGCGCAAGATAAGCGTGAGTGCTATGGATGGCGTTCTCGTAGGGAGATGGGAGCGGATCCATAGTGGTGTATTGATATGGTGAATATGTGGACTCGTGTGCACCACCTCAAAAGAGTTACTTGCAGTCGAAGTTCCGGATAGCCACCGAGTCAAAGCTGGCTTGCTGCAGTTAAACCCCACCATCCCCTTTGTTTACAATGATGCATTTGTAGTTAGATCTGATGTAAGTCTTGCTGGGTACATTTGTACTCACGTTTGCCTATTTTATGTTTTTGCAGAGAGACTTCAGTCTCACTAGTAGTTCCGCGTGGACTTCGTCGTTTAGCTTGTCACCTCAGCTACGATCTTGTGCCCTCGGCAGGATCTGGTAGATAGTCAGGCTTCTCAGCCTTTTTTCATTTGTAGATGTCTGTACTCAGACATGCTAAGCTTCCGCTTGTGCTTTGACTTGTATGCTCTGAATGCTGGGTCGATAGACCCATATTTGTAATATCTCGCTCCATGGAGCCTATTGAATAAAATACTTGAGTTGTAGAGTCATGTTGTGATGCCATGTTGTATTTGCACATATCGAGCATATTGTGTGTATGTTATTGAAATGCTTGGTATGTGTGGGATCTGACTATCTAGTTGTTTATCCTTAGTAGCCTCTCTTACCGGGAAATGTCTCCTAGTGCTTCCACTGAGCCATGGTAGCTTGCTACTGCTCCGGAGCACCTAGGCTGGCCGGCATGTGTCCTTCTTCGTTCCTGTGTCTGTCCCTTCGGGGAAAGGTCATGCAATGAATACTGGAGTCCTGTTAGCCCGCTACATCCCGGTTCACCGTAGTCCTGCTAGCCCAGTGCTACAGCCTGGATTCACTCGCTGATGACCGACACGTTCGATGCTGGGTCATGGATGCCTGTCCCTGTAAGTTTGTGCCACTTTGGGTTTACAACTAGCCATGTCAGCCCGGGCTCCTTATCATATGGATGCTAGTGACACTACCATATACGTGTGCCAAAAGGCGCAAACGGTCCCGGGCAAAGGTAAGGCGACACCCGTGGGAATACCGTGCGTGAGGCCGCAAAGTGATATGAGGTGTTACATGCTAGATCGATGTGGCATTGAGTCGGGGTCCTCACACCCCCTTTGCACCAAAGAGGAAATGAAGACACTGCGCGGGCTGGCGCCCGCCTTGCATCCGCCTAGCCTTGGTCGTCACGGCTTGCATCACGAGAACCTCGCGAGGTACCCCTTGCCTTGATCTTTCCACCTCCTCGCGAGCCTGCCTAATGAGGCCACTCCTGAGGAGGCCTTGTGTCATCCTCCCCACAAGGCTTGGCCCCTCGCGAGGGTCTTGAGTGTTGGTTGATGAAGATGGGTCGTACTGGGCCACTGGTGGAGCCACGCCACAGGCCACAGGCAGGCAAGTCTTGGGACCCCCATTCCTAGAACGCCGACAAGGCTGATCCATTTGGAGGTCTTGGTGTCGTTCGCCTCGCGAGGCTTGGCCCCTCGCGATGTTCTTGAGTTGTTGATGTTGAAACTGGGCCATACAAACAGGCCGTCAATGGAGCCACGCCGTGGGCCACAGGCAGGCAAGTCTGGGTACCCCCGTATCCAGAACGTCGACAGTAGCCCCCAGGCCCAAGGCACACTCGGACTTGGCTTCTGGGCAAAGCCAAAGGGCAAGTGCGGAGCGCCATGGGCCCTAACTGCCTGCGGCGTTGGACGGCGCATGGCGATTGATGGGACGTGGGTGTCTCCGCTTCCCCACGCTACCTCGATAACTGCCCAACTTGATGATTCGATGTTGCATGCAGAGGGAACATCATTGCGTGAGATCGTGGAGGCCGGCAGTTGGCCTCCCTCTGGCTATCAATGAGGGGAGGGGCTGAGCCCCCCTCGCTCATCTCTATATTCATCTTCTCGCTGATCATTCCTTCTTCTTCTCCACTTTGCCATAGTTGCGAGGCTCATGGCGCCGGCGAGGAGGTTGTCGGATGCTCAAAAAGGGAAGGCCCCTAAGGAGGGGCCAGCTTCGCCGCCACCCAAGAGGGGCCACGGCCGTCCCGACCCCAGCGGCGGGCCCCAGGGGGCGCAGGCACACTTCTCCAAGAGCCGGCGTCTCCCTTGGCGTCTATGGTGGTGCTTCTTCTCGCGGCGGGGGCCACCGGCCACGGGGCAGCCCCTGTGACGAGGGGAGGTGTGCCATGGTCGCCCGTCCTCCCCGACCGCACTTCCCCTTGGTGGATGCACTCCCGGAGTTCATGGTGTGGTCGGAGAGGCCTGCCGGCACCTTACTTCGGCTTTCATGCTTTTTCACCGGCGAGCTACCGACCTCGACGCTTGGCGGACTCTGGCTGTAGGCCGACGGCTGCTGTAGTAGGGCCTTGTGGGTTGGGATCGAGGTCACCGCTGCGGGCAGTATGGTCCTGACCCACGGCTGGCAAGTGTTTGCCCGTGCACAAGGCCTGAGCAGGAGGTGCACTCTCCACTTCAAGTACAATGGCCTTGCGACCCTCTTCGTGAGGGTGTTTAGGGAAGACGGCCACCGTGCGGGGTGCTGCCCAGAAGACGGCAGCGGCGATGATGAGCTTGGCCTTGACGTCGGCTGTGCCGGCGACGAGGGTCAGCTTGGCCTTGACGATGTCCACACTTCCTACCACAACAGTAGCTCTTCTTCGGGCGAGAGCTCCACCAGCAGCGGCTATGAACAACGTCCGCGATGCCGAGCTCGCATCGAGGAAGGCGGCGCATTGTCTCGCCGCCGCGCCCCAGTGAAGCAGGAGGAAGGCCCGGTCTGACCTCGGGGCTGCCGAGCTTAGCTTCAGGACCCGCTCGTCCTTGCGGGCCGCTTTTGTTTAAACTTTCCTTTCTTCTGCGATTTGAAAAAAGTAGGGTGCCCCGCTGGGGTGTGTAATGAACTATGGCAGTTATGCCCTTTATCCTATGCTTATTACCTTAATGTTGTGTGATAACACACAAGTGTAGGGGATCGCAACAGCTTTCGAGGGTAAAGTATTCAACCCAAATTTATTGATTCGACACAAGGGGAGCCAAAGAATATTCTTGAGTATTAGCAGTTGAGTTGTCAATTCAACCACACCTGGATAACTTAGTATCTGCAGCAAAGTATTTAGTAGCAAAGTAATATGATAATATAGGTAACGGTAGCAAAAGTAATATTTTTGGGTTTTGTAGTGATTGTAACAATAGCAACAGAAAAGTAAATAAGCGAAACACAAGATGTGAAAAGCTCGTAGGCAATGGATCAGTGATGGATAATTATGTCGGATGCGATTCCTCATGTAATAGCTATAACATAGGGTGACAGACAACTAGCTCCAGTTCATCAATGTAATGTAGGCATGTATTTCGAATATAGTCATATGTGCTTATGGAAAAGAACTTGCATGACATCTTTTGTCCTACCCTCCCGTGGCAGCGGGGTCCTAGCGCAAACTAAGGGATATTAAGGCCTCCTTTTAATAGAGAACTGGAACAAAGCATTAGCACATAGTGAATATATTAACTTCTCAAACTACGGTCATCATCGAGAAGTATCCCGATTATTGTCACTTCGTGGTTGTCGGATCATAACACATAATAGGTGACTATAGACTTGCAAGATAGCATCAAGAACACACATATATTCATGAAAACATAATAGTTTCAGATCTGAAATCATGGCACTCGGGCCCTAGTGACAAGCATTAAGCATAGCAAAGTCATAGCAACATCAATCTCAGAACATAGTGGATACTAGGGAACAAACCCTAACAAAACTAACTTGATTACAAGGTAAATCTCATCCAACCCATCAACGTCCAGCAAGCCTACGATGGAATTACTCACGCACGGCGGTGAGCATCATGAAATTGGTGATGGAGGATGGTTGATGATGATGACAGCGACGAATCCCCCTCTCCGGAGACCCGAACTGACTCCAGATCAGCCCTCTCGAGAGTGATTAGGGCTTGGCGGCGGCTCTGTATCGTAAAGCGCGATGGAACTTTCTCTCTGACTTTTTTCTCCGCGAGACGAAATATATGGAGTTGGAGTTGAGGTCGGTGGAGCCTCACGGGGCCCACGAGACAGCGGGGAGCGCCCAGGGGGGTGGGCGCGCCCCCACTCTCGTGGACAGGGCGTGGATCCCCTGGTCTTGATTCTTTCGCCAGTATTTTTTATATTTTCCAAAAAGTGCCTCCGTGGATTTTCAGGACATTCCGAGAACTTCTGTTTTCTACACATAAAACAACATCATGGTAGTTCTGCTGAAAATAGCGTCAGTCCTGGTTAGTTTCATTCAAATCAAGCAAGTTAGAGTCCAAAACAAGGGCAAAAGTGTTTGGAAAAGTAGATACATTGAAGACGTATCAACTCCCCCAAGCTTAAACCTTTGCTTGTCCTCAAGCAATTTAGTTGATAAACTGAAAGTGATAAAGAAAAGCTTTCACAAACTCTATTTGCTCTTGTTGTTGTAAACATGCAAAGCCAGCATTCAGGTTTCAGCAAATATCATGAACTAACCATACTCATAATAACACTTAGGTCTCACAATTACTCATATCAATAGCATAATCAGCTAGCAAGCCATAATAATAAAACTCAGATGACAACACTTTCTCAAAACAATCATAACATGATATAACAAAATGGTATCTCGCTAGCCCTTTCTGAGACCGCAAAACTTAAATGCAGAGCACCTCTAAAGATCAAGGACTGACTAAACATTGTAATTCATGGTAAAAGAGATCCAGTCAAGTCATACCCAATATAAACCAATAGTAATGAATGCAAATGACAGTATGCTCTCCAGCGGGTGCTTTTTAATAAGAATGGTGATGACTCAACATAAAAGTAAATAGATAGGCCCTTCACAGAGGGAAGCAGGGATTTGTAGAGGTGCTAGAGCTCGATTTTAAAATAGAGATTGAATAACATTTTGAGCGGCATACTTTTGCTGTCAACGCAACAACTATGAGATGGCTATATCTTCCATACTACATGCATTATAAGCAGTTACCAAAAAGAATGGTAAAGGTTTATACTCCCCCAACCACCAACAAGCATCAATCCATGGCTTGCTCGAAACAACGAGTGCCTCCAACTAACAACAGCCCTGGGGGAGTTTTGTTTAATTATTTTGATTTGCTTTGATCTTTCTGGATCATGGGACTGGACATCCCGGTTACCGGCCCTTCTCGTGAATGAGGAGCGGAGTCCACTCCTCTTGAGAATAACCCACCTAGCATGGAAGATATAGGCAGCCTAGTTGAAACATGAGCTGCTCGAGCATACAAAACAGAATTTCATTTGAAGGTTTGGAGTTTGGCACATACAAATTTACTTGGAACGGCAGGTAAATACCGCATATAGGAAGGTATAGTGGACTCATATGGAACAACTTTGGGGTTTAAGGAGTTTGGATGCACAAGCAGTATTCCCGCTTAGTACAGGTGAAGGCTAGCAAAAGACTGGGAAGCGACCAACTGAGAGAGCGACAATAGTCATAAACATGCATTAAAATTAATTCACACCGAGTACAAGCATGAGTAGGATATAATCTACCATGAACATAAATATCATGAAGGCTATGTTGATTTGTTTCAACTACATGCGTGAACATGTGCCAAGTCGAGTCACTCAATTCATTCAAAGGAGGATACCATCCCATCATACCACATCATAATCATTCTAATAGCATGTTGGCATGCAAGGTAAACCATTATAACTCATAGCTAATCAAGCATGGCACAAGCAACTATAATCTCTAAATGTCATTGGAAATATGTTTACCTCATAATAAGCTGAATCAGAAACGATGAACTTACCATATTTACAAAAACAAGAGAGGTCGAGTTCATACCAGCTTTTCTCATCTCAATAAGTCCATCATATATAGTCATTATTGCCTTTCACTTGCACGACCGAATGATGTGTATAATAATAATAGTGCACGTGCATTGGACTAAGCTGGAATCTACAAGCATTCAACTCAAGAGAGAAGACAGAATTATATGGGCTCTAAGTTAAATAAACAATCATGCATATGAGAGCCACTAAACATTTTCAAAATGGTCTTCTACTCTCGACCCCCAAAGAAAAGAAAAGAAAAGAAAACTATTTACACGGAAAATCTCCCAACAAGTAAGAAGAAGAACGAGAAATCTTTTTGGGTTTTCATTTTAATTACTACTACAAGCATGGAAATTAAACTAACTAATTTTTTTGGTTTTTCTTAACGTTTATCGAAAACACAAGAAGAAAGTGAGAAAAAGAAAATTAAACTAGCATGGATAATACAAAGAAAGAGTATGAGCACCGACGACTAGAATAGTGTGTGAACATGAATGTAAAGTCGGTGAGAAATACGTACTCCCCCAAGCTTAGCATTTTGGCCTAAGTTGTCTAATGCCAAGGATAGCCTGGCTGAAATCCGTAGTTGTAACTGGGTCATACTGAGATGCAGCAGCAATTGCCTCCTGAGCGGCGGCATGTTGGCGAGCCGCCTCTGCTCTCCCCTCGTGTTTAGCTGCTTCCTCCCTGGTAAAAACATATCTTCCTTTTGTCTGGTAATCAAAAAGGAGAGGAGCAGGAAGAGTAACATGGATGACGTTGCGTCTGTCATAGATTAGTCGATATTGGACGAATTGTTCATTCCTCCTAAGAAAATGATGATGGACCATAGCGTCATAATCTAGATAAGCAGGAGGCAACATCATATCCCCCTCTCATGGGGCTATACCAAGATAATTAGCCACACGGGTCGCATAAATTCCTCCAAATAAATCTCCAGCTCTACCATTATTATGCAACCTACATGCAACTATTGCCCCATGTTATAACCTTTATAACCTAACACAGCACTCTTGAGGACACAAAGATAAGGAACACACATATGACATGCTTCATATTTACCGTTAATGCATCTACCGATGAAGAGAGCAAAATAATGTATAGAAGGAAAATGAATGCTCCCTATGGTAGCTTGTGCAATATCCCTGGATTCTCCCACAGTAATACTAGCAAGGAAATCTCTAAATTCAGATTTGTGGGGGTCATTAATATTACCCCACTGCGGAAGTTTGCAAGCAGTTGTAAAGTCCTCTATGTCCATGGTATAAGATGTATCATAAATATCAAATAGGACACTAGGAGAATTACGCGCACAATTATATTTAAACCTCCGCACAAAGCAATCAGTCAATTGATAGTACTGTGGACATTTATCTTGTAAGAAGTCCTCCAGATCAGCATTACGCCCATACGCGTCAAATTCCTCCTTAAAGCCTGCTTCGACAATAAAATCATCGGATGGCCACTCACAAGCTCGTACATCTGCGTCCCTCGGTAATTCAACATCTTGCTCACGTATAGCAATCCTGGGGCCTTTCTTTACCGAAGAACCACCTTTGTACATTCTCCTAGACATAATTCTTTTTCTGAAAAATTTCTGAAATTTTATTAACTTCAAAATAAAAGTGAATAAAACTAAACCAGATTGGTAGCAACTACTCCTACAAGTGCCTAGAGCCTATATCATGCATTGGAATTGCTTGGGACCTCATAAATTTAACATGCAAGCTCAATAACATGGTCAC
This sequence comes from Triticum timopheevii, assembly GCA_963921465.1. NCBI lineage: Eukaryota > Viridiplantae > Streptophyta > Magnoliopsida > Poales > Poaceae > Triticum > Triticum timopheevii. The sequence goes on along the minus strand of OY997272.1, from coordinate 378,445,245 downwards.
CTATGCAGCAAAAATTTGCAATGAATAAAGCACTAGAACAAAAACTAATTGGACCAATGGAGGAGTCACATACCAAGCAACAATCTCCCAAAGCAGTTTTGTGAATGGAGCTTTGAGCAAGGAGATCGAAAATCGCAGCAAAATGAGCTAGAGCTCGTGCTTGAGCTGGATGGGGGTTCTTTTGGGAAGAAGATGGAGTGTGTCGGCGCTGGCATAAGTGGAGGGGGGCCACCAGGGGCCCACGAGACAGGTGGGCGCGCCCTCCACTCTCGTGGCCTGGTGCTTGCCCCTCCTGCAGTGTTTTCAGTGCCTAAAATTCTCAAATATTCCATAAAAAATCATACTAAATTTGCAAGGCATTTGGAGCACTTTTGTTTTCGGCATATTTTTTATTGCACGGATAATTCAGAAAACAGATGAATAATACTATTTTTGCTTTATTTATTCTAAATACCAGAAAGTAAAAAGAGGGTACAGAAGGTTGTGCCTTCTAGTTTCATCCATCTCATGATCATCAAAATGAATCCACTAACAAGGTTGATCAAGTCTTGTTAACAAACTCATTCCGAATAACATGGAACTGGAAAAATTTCGAATAACACTAAGTTACCTCAACGGTTATATGAATATCCCCAATAATAAGAATATCATACTTTTTCTTGACAGTAGGGAGAGGAAATTCAAAACCTCCAATAATAATAGTTGGAACTTTTCCAATAGAATTGATGCTATGAACTTGAGATTGTTTCCTTGGAAAGTGTACCGTATGCTCATTACCATTAACATGAAAAGTGACATTGCCTTTGTTGCAATCAATAACAGCCCCTACAGTATTCAAAAAGGGTCTACCAAGGATAATCGACATACTATCGTCCTCAGGAATATCAAGAATAACAAAGTTCGTTAAGATAGTGACATTTGCAACTACAACAAGCACATCCTCACAAATACCGATAGGTATAGTAGTTGATTTATCAGCCATTTGCAAAGATAGGTGTCAACTTATTCAATTCAAGTCTACGATATAAAGAGAGAGGCATGACACTAACACCGGCTCCAAGATCACATAAAGGAGTTCTAACATAATTTCTTTTAATGGAGCATGGTATAGTTGGTACCCCCGGGTCTCCAAGTTTCTTTGGTATTCCACCCTTAAAAGTGTAATTAGCAAGCATGGTGGAAATTTCAGCTTCCGGTATCTTTCTTTTATTTGTAATGATATCCTTCATATACTTAGCATAAGGATTTACTTTGAGCATATCAGTCAAGCGCATATGTAAGAAAATAGGTCTAATCATTTCAGCAAAGCGCTCAAAATCCTCATCATCCTTTGTCTTGGATGGTTTAGGAGGAAAGGGCATGGATTTCTGAACCCATGGTTCTCTTTCTCTACCGTGCTTCCTAGCAACAAAATCTCTCTTATCATAACGTTGATTCTTTGATTGTGGGTTATCAAGATCAACAGCAGGTTTAATCTCTACTTCATTGTTTTTGCTAGGTTGAGCATCAACATGAACATTATCATTAACTTTATCACTAGGTTCATGTTCATCACCTGATTGTGTTTCAGCATCAGAGATAGAAATATCATTGGGATTCTCAGGTGTGTCTGCAGCAGGTTCACTAGAAGCATGCAAAGTCCTATCGTTTTTCTTTTTCTTCTTTTTGGAAGAACTAGGTGCCTCTAAATTGTTTCTCTGAGAATCTTGCTCGATTCTCTTAGGATGGCCTTCAGGATACAAAGGTTCCTAAGTCATTCTACCGGTTCTAGTAGCCACTCTAACAACAAAATCATTTTTATTATTTAATTCATCAAGCAAATCATTTTGAGCTTTAAGTACTTGCTCAGATTGAGTAGCAACCATAGAAGCATATTTGCTAACGAGTTTAAGTTCACATTTAACTCTAGCCATATGATCGCTCACGCGTCCTATCTCGAAAGCATTATTCTTAAACTCTCTACCAACATAAGCATTAAAACTTTCTTGTCTAGCCATAAAGTCATCAAATTCATCAAAGCATGGGCTATGAAATTTAGTAGAGCGAATTTCAACTTTATCATATCTATAGAGAGAATTTACCTTTACTACCTGTGTCGGGTTATCAAGACAATGTGGTTCTTCAACAGGCGGTATATTAAGACCATGTATTTCTTCAATACGTGGTAAAATCTTAACACCTTCAGCATTTATACCTATTTCTTTCATTGATTTCTTTGCCTCTTGCATTTCTTCAGGACTGAGAAATAAAACACCTCTCTTCTTCAGAGTGGGTTGAGGAATAGGCTCAGGAGTTGGCTCAATTGGCTCAGGAATAGCCTCAGGAATTGGCTCGGGATGAGTCCAATTATTTTCATTAGTCAACATATTATTCAATAGTAATTCAGCTTCGTCGATTGTTCTTTCCCTGAAAACACAACCAGCACAACTATCCAAGTAGTCCTTGGAAGCATCAGTTAGTCCATTATAAAAGATATCAAGTATTTCATTTTTATTAAGAGGATGATCAGGCAAAGCATTAAGTAACTGGAGAAGCCTCCCCCAAGCTTGTGGGAGACTCTCTTCTTTGATTTGCAGAAAATTATATATTTCCCGCAAGGCAGCTTGTTTCTTATGAGTAGGGAAATATTTAGCAGAGAAGTAATAAATCATATCCTGGGCACTATGCACATAACGTTGATTCTTTGATTGTGGGTTATCAAGATCAATAACAGGTTCAATCTCTACGTCATTGTTTTTTCTAGGTTGAGCATCAACATGAACATTATCATTAACATTATCACTAGGTTCATGTTCATCACCTGATTGTGTTTCAGCATCAGAGATAGAAATATCATTGGGATTCTCAGGTGTGTCTACAACAGGTTCACTAGAAGCATCTAAAGTCCTATCGTTTTTCTTTTTCTTCTTTTTGGAAGAACTAGGTGCCTCTAAATTGTTCCTTTGAGAATCTTGCTCGATTCTCTTAGGGTGGCCTTCAGGATACAAAGGTTCCTGAGTCATTCTACCAGTTCTAGTAGCCACTCTAACATCAAAGTCATTTTTATTATTTAATTCATCAAGCAAATCATTTTAAGCTTTAAGTACTTGCTCAGCTTGAGTAGCAACCATAGAAGCATATTTGCTAATGAGTTTGAGTTAACCTTTAACTCTAGCCATATTATCGATCACGCGTCCTATCTTGAAAGCATTATTCTTTAACTCTCTACCAACATAAGAATTTAAAATTTCTTGTCTTGCCATAAAGTCATCAAATTCATCTAAGCATGGGCTATGAAATTTAGTAGAGGGAATTTCAACTTTATCATATATATAGAGAGAATTTACCTTTACTACCTGTGTCGGGTTATCAAGACATATGGTTCTTCGACAGGCGGTATATTAAGACCATGTATTTCTTCAATAGGTGGTAAATTCTTGCCATCTTCAGCTTTTATACCTTTTTCTTTCATTGATTTCTTTTCCTCTTGCATATCTTCAGGACTGAGAAATAAAACACCTCTCTTCTTTGGAGTGGGTTTAGGAATAGGCTCAGAAGTTGGCTTAATTGGTTCGGGAATTGCCTTAGGAATTGGCTCAGGAAGAGTCCAATTATTTTCATTAGTTAACATATTATTCAATAGTAATTCAGCTTCGTCGATTGTTCTTTCCCTGAAAACACAACGAGCACAACTATCCAAGTAGTCCTTGGAAGCATCGGTTAGTCCATTATAAAAGATATCAAGTATTTTGTTTTTCTTAAAAGGATGATCAGGCAAAGCATTAAGTAATCGGAGAAGCCTCCCCCAAGCTTGTGGAAGACTCTCTTCTTTGATTTGCACAAAATTATATATTTCCCAAAAGGCAGCTTGTTTCTTATGAGCAGGGAAATATTTAGCAGAGAAGTAATAAATCATATCCTGGGGACTACTCACACAACCAGGAGCAAGAAAATTGTACCAAGTCTTAGCATCGCCCTTTAATGAGAATGGAAATATCTTAAGGATATAATAATAGCGAGATTTATCATCATGAGTAAACAGTGTGGCTATGTCATTCAACTTGGTAAGATGTGCCACAACAGTTTCAGATTCATTGCCATAAAAGGGATCTGATTCAACCAAAGTAATTATCTCAGGATCAACAAAGAATTCATAATCCTTATCAATGACACAGATAGGTGAAGTAGCAAAAGAAGGGTCAGGTTTCATTCTAGGATTAAGAGATTGCTGCTTCCATTTAGCTAATAACTTTTTAAGATCATATCTATCTTTACAGGAAAGGATAGCTCTAGCAGCTTCCTCTTCCATAACATAACCCTCGGGAACAACAGGTAATTCATAATCATTGGGAGAACCTTCATCATCACTATCATCAATAATTTCATTCTCAATAATTTCTTTCTCCCTAGCCCTAGCAAGTTGCTCATCAAGAAATTCACCTAATGGCAAAGTGGTATCACGAACAGAAGTAGTTTCATCATAAGTATCATGCATTGCAGAAGTGACATCATCAATAACATGCGACATATCAGAATTCATAGCAGTAGCAAGTTTAGGTGTCGCAAGCTTACTCAAAACAAAAGGAGAATCTAGTGCAGAGCTAGATGGCAGTTCCTTACCTCCCCTCTTAGTTGAGGGAAAAATCGTAGTTTTCGCGTCTTTCAAGTTCTTCATAGTGATCAACAGATATAAATCCCAAGTGACTCAGAGAATAGAGCTATGGTCCCCGGCAACAGCGCCAGAAATTAGTCTTGATAACCCACAAGTGTAGGGGATCGCAACAGCTTTCGGGGGTAAAGTATTCAACCCAAATTTATTGATTCGACACAAGGGGAGCCAAAGAATATTCTTGAGTATTAGCCGTTGAGTTGTCAATTCAACTACACCTGGATAACTTACTATATGCAGCAAAGTATTTAGTAGCAAAGTGGTATGATAATAAAGGTAACAGTGGCAAAAGTAAAGATAATAGTTATGTAATAGTTGTAACAGTAGCAATGGAAAAGTAAATAAGCGGAACACAAGATGTGAAAAGCTCGTAGGCATTGGATCAATGATGGATAATTATGTCGGATTCGATTCCTCATGTAATAGCTATAACTTAGGGTGACACAGAACTAGCTCCAGTTCATCAATGTAATATAGGCATGTATTCCGAATATAGTCATACGTGCTTATGGAAAAGAACTTGCATGACATCTTTTGTCCTACCCTCCCGTGGCAGCGGGGTCGTAGCAGAAACTAAGGGATATTAAGGCCTCCTTTTAATAGAGAACCGGAACAAAGCATTAGCACATAGTGAATACATGAACTCCTCAAACAACGGTCATCACCGAGAAGTATCCCGATTATTGTCACTTCGGGGTTGTCGGATCATAACACATAATAGGTGACTATGGACTAGTAAGATAGGATCAAGAACACACATATATTCATGAAAACATAATAGGTTCAGATCTGAAATCATGGCACTCGGGCCCTAGTGACAATTATTAAGCATAGCAAAGTCATAGGAACATCAATCTCAGAACATAGTGGATACTAGGGATCAAACCCTAACAAAACTAACTTGATTACATGGTAAATCTCATCCAACCCATCACCGTCCAGCAAGCCTATGATGGAATTACTCACGCATGGTGGTGAGCATCATGAAATTGGTGGTGGGGGATGGTTGATGATGACGACGGCGACGAATCCCCCTCTCCGAAGCCCCGAACGGACTCCAGATCAGCCCTCCCAAGAGAGATTAGGGCTTGGCGGCGGCTCCGTATCATAAAACGCGATGAAACTTTCTCTCTGATTTTTTTCTCCGCAAGACGGAATATATGGAGTTGGAGTTGAGGTCGGCGGAGCCTCAGGGGGCCCACGAGACAGGGGGCGCGCCTAAGAGGGGTGGGCGCGCCCCCCACCCTCGTCGACAGGGTGTGGGCCCCTGGTCTTGATTCTTTCGCCAGTATTTTTTATATTTTCCAAAAAGTGCCTTCGTGGATTTTCAGGACATTCTGAGAACTTTTGTTTTCTACACACAAAACATCATGGCAGTTCTGCCGAAAACAGCGTCAGTCTGGGTTAGTTTCGTTCAAATCATGCAAGTTAGAGTCCAAAACAAGGGCAAAAGTGTTTGGAAAGTAGATATGTTGGAGATGTATCATTGTGTCGTTATGTTTGTATTCTGGGTAGGCACGGGTAGGGTAACTTAGCTTGACATGTTTGTGGTAGCTTCCGACCTCGCGGGGGCGCGACACTTCATGCCTGGCGGATCCCCCCTTCCTGATGACTCAGGGGCCACTGATCTCGGGAGGTGATGTAGGCCTTGGGAGACGCTGTAGAGCTGCTGCAGAGTTGTTTAAAGGAATAGAAACCTTAACGGGCACCTCATTCTTCCTTGCACGAACCCCTTGCCATAGGTTTAGTTGTGGCTTAATGCACCGCGTCACGCTGCCCGAGGGGCACGGACATGAGAGGGCGCCGATGCCCACGAGCTCGATGGAGGGCGCCTCGCGAGGATTAGAAAGCTGAAGCACTTGGGCAACGGGGCTCGGCGAAATATGCTTGTGTGAGGGTGGACCCGTGCACACACACCTACCTAGCCCCCATGCGCAGGGCGCGCGAGGAAGAGCGACGGGCAACTACCGCCCTTTCCTAGCCCAGGCTAAGAATGAGAGAAACGAGAGGAGAGAAAATCCAACTTGGCGAACCAAACGCGAAAACTCCGAACTCATTAAAAGATTGTGAAACAACTACGGAAAGCAAGCAAATGAACAGCCGCGTCCGGCACCTAGTCTAGTCTTCTCACCGGCGTGGAGCTAAGTGCTACCACTAGGACGTGGGAGGGAGCCCCCGTGACGCCCCAGGGCGGCACTCAGGAGACTCCGGGGCGTGTACAGCCCCACTCATTATTACGTGAGAGTGTCACGAGCGAAGACCTTCACAGGCCGGAGCCTTGCTTCATGGGTAGAACTTCCGGAGGTGCTGGATGTTCCATGCTTTCTGGATGTGGATCCCGTCCTGTGTCTCCAGGCGTGTGGTGCCAGGCCTGGAGACACGGGAAATCCTAAATGGGCCCTCCCACATGAGAGAGAGCTTGTGCATCCCTTCCCTGGAGAGCACCCGCCTCAAGACGAGATCACCCACCTCGAGCGTCCTAGGGTGGACGTTGTGGCACTAGTACCACCGCAGCGCCTGTTGGTACCTTGCCGCTCAGAGCGAGGCTTGACGGCAGCATTCCTCCCCCACCATGAGATCCATCCCGCATGTGGCATCCTGGCGTGCCTCGTCAAACACCAGGACCCGCGTGGAGTGACGCTTGACCTCGTGTGGGAGAACTGCTTCAGCTCTGTAGACGAGGAAGAACAGTGTCTCGCTGGTCGGCTTGGTCACGGTGGTGCGGATGGAGCACAGCACATACTGGATGTCACGCCTAATATGCGATCCTATCCGAGAGGAACTCGAAGGTCCCACCAAGGATAGAGCCGCATATTGCAACACTATTGCAAGGTGGATATCATTAGATCGTACCATTACATAATAGATGGGGATACATACAAAAGGCATACAATGCCACATGAATACAACGACATCATACATTAGAGCATAATCTAATTACGGATGAAACACAAACAGAAACTCAAATGACATCCATCCTGCTAGCCCAGGCTGCCAACCAGGAACCTATCCCCTGAACAAAGAAGAAGCAGAAGAAGAACTCCAAAACGAGTAAACATTTCTCTCACGTCAGATCATTGCATTACTTGTACATGCAAATGTTTTTGTAGTAATCTGTGAGCCACGAGGACTCAGCAATCCCATTACCATGGGTATCAAGACTAGCAAAGCTTAATGGGTATGGAAAGGATAAGTGGTGAGGTTGCAGCAAGCGACTAAGCGTTGTATGGTGGCTAACTTACGAGTACAAGAATAAGATGAGAAGCTACGCGAACGGTCGCAAACTAGTAATGATCAAGAAGTGATCCTGAACTACTTACGTTCAAACATAACCCCACCATGTTCTCTTCTCGAACTCACCCGAAAAGAGACCATCATAGTTACACACGCGGTTGGTGTACTTTAATTCGAATCTGGTGTCAAGATCTACCGGACATTAAAAATTCCCATCTGCCACATAACCGCGGGCACGACTCTCGAAAGTTTAAACCCTGCAGGGGTGTCCCAACTTAGCCCATTACAAGCTCATGATCCACGGAAACAGTCCTTCATCGTGGGACATCCGATCAGACTCGGGATCCCGATGCACAAGACATTTTGACAATGGTAAAACAAGTCCAGCAAGACCTCCCGACGTGCCGACACCCTGATAGTAGCCGCGCATATCTAGTCTCGAGCCACGACAGATGAGCGACGCGTACAGGTGCTAAAAATAACCCAGGTTGCCCCAGGGCGGCCCGCACAATGCTCTAGTTTGGGACCAACACCATCAGCACTGGCACCCCCTGTTTATGTGGAATTACTCCTCGGGTTCATGATGCCCTATGCCAATTAATTAATTCATTATTATCATGTAGGCAAATGTTAAAACCAATGTTGGGTCTTGCTGGAAGAGTTTTATTCAAAGCGAACTGTCAAGAGGGACCCATAAACCCTCATCATATTAGGCATGCAAAGTCAAGGAACATAGCACCGGTATGACGGAAACTAGGGCGCCAAGAGTGGAACAAAACACCAGGCATAAGGCCGAGCCTTCCACCCTTTACCAAGTATATATGTGCATCAATTAAATAAGAGATATTGTGATATCCCAAGATATCCATGTCCCAACATGGGACAACCCACAACTGCACCTGCAACTAGCAACGCTATAAGAGGGGCTGAGCAAAGTAGTAACATAGCCAAACAATGGTTGCTGGGATGGTGGAAAAGGTTAGAGGTTATTTCATGGCATATAGGGAGGCTTGATAAAAAAAGTGGTAGGAAGGGCGACATAGCGATAGCATCAAGACAACTAGCATAGCAATTATAGTAGTGAGATCCAGGGTAATGGTCATCTTGCCTGAAATCCCGCTAGGAAGAAGAATGAGTCCATGAAGAAGACGAAGCCACATAGATGAACCAAGCGTAGTCGAACGAATCCTCACGATCGCAATGAAACAGGAACTAACGAGAAGAAGCACAACCAGAAAGAAGCAAACAACATGATAAACACCCAACACATAAACATGGCATGATGCTCAGCGAAGGATGATGCATGACAAGGCTATATGATGCTACTCATGGCAAGAAATGATGCATACAAGAACATCACGTCAAAGCAAGTTTAAATGAGGTCGAAAACAACATATAACAATTCGGGTAAGTCCTCATATGCAAATTTAGAAATTGGTCCGGGTCTTTACAAAACATTAAGGATAAGTTGTTACATAGCAAGTTAAAATGCACCATGATGATCTACACGTTTTTCTAGTCAATTTACATAAAATTTCATTTAATTCAGAGCTACGGTCTATAAGATATGAGCAACACAAGTTAAACATGGCATTGATGCAAAATGCACTCAAACATCAAGCACACACCTCAAAACATGGATGCAACAAGATAGTATGAATCTATATGCAATTCTAAGCAAGTTTCATATAGAACACGCTCAAAACGAAGCTACGGTGCAACACATACACTCCAAACAAGTTATATCAACAATCTGCCCAAAATAGCAACTAGGCACTTTGTAATCATCAAAACAACATGCTACAGGAATCATATGAACACAAACTTGATATGCACTCAAAGTACAGATAACATGCTTCAAATAAGATTAAGGTTCAGGTTAATAGGCATCAAGATTAAACCAAGGTGATCAATGCAAGGAGCAACTTAATAACATAGATTATGACTTAGTGAAAAACAGGGCATATGCATGAGCGGAGTTAATATGATGACATGGCAAAGAGCAACACGCAAGCGAATGACATGGCAACGACGGCGAATAACTGGAAGACACCTGGCGCATCGGCCTCAGGGCATTACAACTCTCCTCCACTAACAGAAGATCTCGTCCCGAGATCTTAGGAACGAGACGGAAGAAAAAAGAGGATGAGGTGAAGTGAGAACACAAGAGAGAAGAAGAACAAAGTCGAGAGCACTCGGGTAGAAAAGAGGAACGACGAATATGACGAGAATCAAAAGCTTAAGGAATAAGATAGGCTATGAAACTACTCCAGTTAGAACAAGGTAGAAAAGGAGCAAGAACGAAAGAATTTTGGTAGCACTTAGACTAAAAATAGAAGGAATAGAGCATGAACTTCACAATATGGGATGACACTTTACGTGATGAACAACATAATGCCTCCGGAAGAATTGAAATAGTGGAATGAAAAGAATTGATAAGAGAACGAAAACTTACACCACGAACGAATTCGATAGCATCCTTAGAAGGAAGGATTGAACGGAGTTGTTGAGAAAATCAACAACAAAAGAATCATCTTGATGTGGACTTATGGAAAAACATCTGAAAACTTGAGGTGAAATTATGCCACAACCAAATGGTTGAATAGCTGAGAAGAAAAAAGAATTTTAAAACTCTACTTCAAAAAAATACGGAGAATTAATTGCACTTCGAGACGCAGGAAGAAAAGATACTTGAACTCCTCCAACAAGAATCTTGATGAACACTTGAAGAATGAATTAAATCCTTAATGAACCACCACGAAGAACTTCTATAACAAAAGGATGATGACATCGACTTGAAGGATGAAAAGAATAAGATTAAAGCCCCGCGATGATTTAGATGGGGCTTTGCAACGAGATAGCCGAGAAAACTTTGAACTCTGGAAAAGAAAAGACGAACAATTTAGAACCGAGAAATTATTCATCATGAACAAACTCTGAACGAAGGGATTAATCAATTTGATGAAAGAAGAATAAGAATTATGTTATGCTTATCCCCCACCAATTAAATTGATGAGAAGCAATGGGTTGCATACTATTTATTCCCATTGGGAAAGGATTAAGCAGAGATATAGCGCAAAACTTGGAAGGTCTTGATGAACCACCGGCAGGATTGGAAAGAACGAATGAATTGATAAGATAACGAAGGAAAGGGAATCTTGAATGAACCACCATGGGAATTTGAAAATGAATGAAGAAAGAGAATTCCTCACCCGGAAGAATTAGAAGAGCAAATATGCTTGAGGGGATATAGAAGCCAAAGAACGAAGAGATCACGAGCTGACTAAAGAATACTTGACATATGCGCCGGGATAATTGGAGAACGATAGCTGGAATGCGAGGGCGAAGAATTCTTCTGGAATTATGGCCTCCGGTGAAACAAAATGGGAAACAACTCCTGACGTACTCCAGATGGGTAAGAAAAGAATCTCTAACAAATGGAATAATTTGAGAGGATAACATGAAGCTAGAACCATGAATCTTCGAGAGATCCAACAAGATTTAGAGGAAAACTCTTCTTCGTTCTTCAAAAGTAGAGAATGACTATGAGGAACACTACCAAAATTGTTGAGACACTCCGGAAGAATGAAAAGAGTAAAGGTTGATCGAAAGATGAAAATGATTTATAAACGTTCCTGGAGAAGGCATATGACTGATGGAATCCATTCTTACGTCACGCTTTTGGGAAGGATTTGGGAATAACTCCGGAAAATTAAAAGAGTTAGGTAAGATCCTGTGGAAAAACCTCTGGGTTAGGGCCCATTGAAGAGGAAACACCGTTGAAAAAGGATTGTTGAATGAGAACTGATGCACCGGAACGATTGAAAGACTTCAGTGAGGTGACAACCTCAAAATAATTGAATGCAAACACGAATCTTCTGGGATGTCTTCATGTAGCGCCCCGAGACCGACGCTCCAGAAGACTTCCAGATGTTCCGAGTTTTGCCGTGTGATTTATTTTTGCTTGTTGCATTTCATCATAACATCATGCGCATTGCATCTGCATGTTTTCATAAAGCTTGCATCCGTTCGTAGTTGTTGCGTCCCCCCTTGCCTTCGTTGACCGATCTGAGTCCAACCGGGTTTTCGATTCCCACTAGTCAAACCACCTAACCCCTCTTTGCATAGTGCATCGACCCCTCGCCCACGTCTGAAACTCCCCCGGACCCGAAGCGCTCAATCATGACCGTTGGGTCCGGATCATCCCCAATCCCTAAAACATCATCAGTTCTTTATTGGATTCACCTAGTCTATTTTTCTCAACCACTCGATGTTGATCAGAGTTTCCATATCTTACCCTAACCTAATCCAGTGCTATATATATCAGACCGAACCCTAATTTTTAGGAGATGTCCCATCCATCCTATCCTCCGTTGCCGCCACTCTCCACCTGGTCTCCTCCTCGTTTTCCCCTCTCAAGCAACCACCGAGACCCAGCCACATGTAACACCCCAGATGTAGCTTTCCATAATTGTAACTGCAACTCTTGCCATTTCCGGCTATGTGATATATTATTTACTTCGTGGTTGGGGTTTTGTCTTTTTTTTGCATTTTCTTCAGGTCATGCATCTCATCTCATAGCATCATGCGCATTGCATCTGCATGTTTTCATAAAGCTTGCATCCGTTCGTAGTTGCCGCATTTCCCCTACCTTCGTTGACCGATCCGAGTCCAACCGGGTTTTTCATTCCCTCTTGTGTGACTGTTTGACCCTCTCTGCTCTTTACTCAGACCCCTCGCATGCGTCCGAAAGTTGTCCCGGACCCGACCCGGGCAGTCGTTACCTTTGAGTCCGGATCATCCCCTAACATCTATAAAACATCTCCGTCTTCTTAGTTGGACTCCCTAGCATATTTATTCTCGTCCGCCGGATTTCGACCAGAAGATCCAAACTTTCCTCCTTTCCATATATGTAGACCACCCCCTAACCAAATCTGTCTAAACCAAACCCTAGCCTAGCTCCTAGCCCCTCCTGCGCCGCCATCCTCCTCGGATCCAGCACTGAACCAACCAGTCTTCCTACCTTGTTTTCCAGATCCATCCAACCACATCCATCCATCCCATCATCCGTCTGGACTGTCAGATCCAGATCGAACAGCCCGTAGCCTGCCAGTTCGTCCTCCCACCTACCGCAACAACAAAGAGCCCCATGCTCTACCACTTGTTCTCCTCGAGCAAGCTCCTGCCTCGTTCCCCTCCGACCTCGCCCGTCCTTCGCGCATGGCAAGCCGCAGCACCAGCGGAGCTCCCTCCGTCGACGAGCATCTCCAGCAGATGAGCCCTCACCGCCTGGTTCTCTCTCCCCCTGCACCCCCCATTTTCCCTCTCTGGTTCTCCCCTCACCTCGTATCTCCCTTTGCTCTCTTCACAGGAGCACACCAGCGCCATGGAAGCCTCCCGATGGACCCCGGCCTCCTCCCCGCCTCGTCGGAGCACGCCGTCAGGTCGTCATCTCGTTTTTCCCCTCCTCCCTTCCCTTTATTTTCTCTCTTATGCTCTCTCTCTAATCCTTCTCCCTCTCCATGCGTTTGCCTTCTCTGCCAAGATACGCATGGAGCGCCGGCCGGCCTGAGCCGCACTTCTCCCTCTGCCTTGCCCGCTCGTCGGAGCTCGTGCGCTGCTCTGCATCGCGCCAAGTTCCTCTGACCAGCCTCGCTGTGTGGACCTCCTCCCCCACCTGGCAGATCCGGCCTCTCCTGCCCGTTGACTGCGCTGCCGGAGCACTGCATCGCGCCAAGTCCGCCGCTGCATCCTCTTCTTTCCCTCCGCTGTTGTTTGAGAGAAGCAGAGCGCAGCGCTCCAGCTTCCTTGACTGCGACCGCCCGAGCCGGCCTGCTGCTGCTGTTGACCCCGGCGCCAAGGCCCAGCCGCCCGCAATATGCCGGCCCCGCTGCTTCCCCTACAGATCCAGCCTGCCCCACCGCTCCACCACCTGGGCCTCAGCCCATGGTGAGCCACTCTGTGGCCCCCTTCCACTGTTGTCCCAAGTGCAGATTCGGCCCATAGATGTTTTTTCAGTTCTGCGAATTTAGCATTATCCAGTGTTTTACTGTTTTGTAGAAAAACCCTCATGATCATGCATTTAATAACTCCATAACCGTGCACCGAATTAAAATGAATTGTATATGTAAAATGTTTAGAATTTCACCTAGTTTCATAATATGCTGCTTGCATCCAAGTTTAAAATGTTTAAAATGATGTTTGTTTAAATTTGCTTAGATGACATGTTAAAATGATTTATTTCATAACTAATTAACCGTAGCTCCGGATTTAATAAACTTTATATGTAAATGGGGTGGAAAATGCATAGTTTAACATGGTGCACTTTGTTTTAATGCCTAACAACATTAAAATATGGTTTAGGACAGAACAGTACCAAATTTGAAATATGGACATAAGGATTTTCCAGAATTGTTGTTTGTGGTTTTCGGCCTCATTTAAACTTGCCTAGATAGGTAGTTTTCATATGCTTCACCCCTTGCCATGTTTAATAAAATTTAATGTTGTCGGGTACATAAACAAAAGTGAACTAAATAATTGAACGTGGCGTTTTGTCAATATGCAACTTGTTGCATATTGAGCTCCACTTAACTTGTAGTATTGTTTGTTGCACTTTGCCATGCCATGCCTCATTAAACCGGACATGCATCATACTTGATTGTGCATCATGCCATGATTATGCTTGTGTGTTTACCATGTTGTTTGCTTCTTTCCGGTTTGCTTCTCTCGTTAGCTTCGGTTTCGTTCCGGAGTTGTGAGGATTCGTTCGACTACGTCTGTTTGTCTTCTTCATGGACTCGTTCTTCTTCCTTGAGGGATTTCAGGCAAGATGACTGCTACCCTGGATCTCACTACTATCATTGCTATGCTAGTTGCTACGTTCTATCGCTATGCTGAGCTACCTATCTCTTGTTTATCAAGCCTCCCAAATTGCCATGTCGTCCTGTAACCTTTTTCACCCTTCCTAGCAAACCGTTGCTTGGCTATGTTACCGCTTTGCTCAGCTCCTCTTATAGCATTGCTAGTTGCAGGTGAAGTCGAAGATTGCTCCATGATGGACAGGATTATGTTGGGATATCACAATATCTCTTATTCAATTAATGCATCTATATACTTGGTAAAGTGTGGAAGGCTCGGCTTTATGCCTGGTGTTTTGTTCCACTCTTGCCGCCTTAGTTTCCGTCATACTGGTGTTATGTTCCTTGATTTTGCGTTCCTTACGCGGCGGGGTATATGGGAACCCCTTGACAGTTCGCTTTGAATAAAACCCCTCCAGCAAGGACCAACGTTGGTTTTACATTTGCCTAACAACCTATAACTTTCCCTTGGGATTGCAAACTCGAGGGTCATCTTTATTTTGAACCCCCCGGGCCAGTGCTCCTCTGAGTGTTGATCCAAACTAGAGCCCTTTGCAGCGCCCCCTCAGGGAAACTTGAGGTCTGGTTTTAGTTGTACGGATTGCTCATCCGTTGTGCCCTCAGAATGAGATATGTGCAGCTCCTATCGAGATTTGTCGGCACAGTCGGGTGGTCTACCTGGTCTTGTTTTACCATTGTCTAAATGTCTTGTAACCGGGATTTTGAGACTGATCGGGTCTTCCCGGGAGAAGGAGTATCCTTTATTGGTTGTGAGAGCTTATAATGGACTAAGCTGGGACACCCCTGCAGGGGATAAACTTTCGAAAGTCATGCCCGCGGTTATGTGGCAGATGGGAATTTTTTAATGTCCAGTTGTAGAGAACTTGACACCAGACTCGAATTAAAATGCATCAACCGCGTGTGTAGCCGTGATGGTCTCTTCTTGGCGGAGTCCGGGAAGTGAACACGGTTTTGGGTTATGTCTGAACGTAAGTAGTTTCAGGATCACTTCTAGCTTCTCAACCATTCCGTTTGCTTCTCTTCTCACTCTTATTTGCGTATGTTAGCCACCATATATGCTTAGTCGCTGCTGCGACCTCACCACTTATCCATTCCATACCCATTAAGCTTTGCTAGTCTTGATACCCATGGTAATGGGATTGCTGAGTCCTCGTGGCTCACAGATTACTACAACAACTGTTGCAGGTACAGGTTATGCGATGATCATGATGCGAGAGCGATGCTTGCTTGTTTTGAGTTCTTCTTCTGCTTCGTTGTTCAGGGGATAGGTTCCTAGTCGGCAGCCAGGGCTAGCAGGGTGGATGTCGTTTGAGTTTTTGTTTGTGTTTCATCCGTATTCAGATGATGCTCTTATGTATGATACTGTTGTATTCGTGTGGCATTGTATGCCTCTTGTATGTATCGCCAACTATTATGTAATGGTACGATGTAATGATATCCACCTTGCAAAAGTGTCTCCAATTTGCGCTCCTATCCTTGGTGGGACCTTCGAGTTCCTTTAGGATAGGGTCGCGTATTGGGCTTGACAAGTTGGTATCAGAGCCTTGACCGACCATAGGAGCCCCCTTGAGTGATCGTAGTTGGCCGTTGTCGAGTCTAGAAGAAAACTATTTCTAAGTCTAGTTATATCGGAGAGTAGGAATTCTTTTTACTCCTCAGCCCTTAGTCGCTCTGGTGAGGAATCTTGACATAGGTGTTATGACTTACTCCTCTTCCCCTTCAAATTTTTCTTTAGGATCACGTGGTTAGTTTTCCTTTCGTTGGTTCTCAGCTCTTTTTCATCCGGTGCATTTCTCGTCAAGTCGATTCGACCTCTTTGTTTTCGCAAGATCAATCCTTAGTTGTTTTCTTTTCCCACCCACCCACCCATTTTATTCTCGGAGCCAGAGCCCGTAATCGAGTATCCATCCTAATCGCGCGAAGCCTTTGCATTCTTTCCTCAATTATTTCAACCGGTGTTTTCTCTTCAAGTTATTCGTCGGTTCGCCCTTCCAAGTTGCCTTTGTTTTTCCTGCACTCCCACCCCTTTTCTTTCTGGAGTTTGCGTCTCTATTCGAGCATCAATTTCACTTGTGCGAAGCCTCTTTAGTCTTCTCTCAGTTATTTCAACCGGTGAATTCTCATCTCGTTTGACATTCTTCATCTCTTTTTCTTCTCCGGTGGACTCAATTCAAGTTTTCGGGTTGATCATATTCTTTTACTTGGATCAAATGTTTCCACTTGCTCGTTCGCCTTTCGTCAGTTTATCCTTCCGGAGTACTCAAGACATCTCAGGAGATTCGTCGGTGTTTGAAGTAATATGAGATTGTCACCTCATTCAAGTCTTTCGGGTGTTCCGGTGCATCATCTATTCCGCAATCGTTTGCAACGGTGTTTTTTCTTCAGTGGGCCCTAACCCACAGGTCTTTTCCCAGGATCTTACCTGACTCTTCTAATTATCAGGAGCGATTCTCAAATTCATTTCCAAGTTTGACGTAAGAATAAATTTTCATCAGTCACATGCCTTCTCCAAGGTTGTTTTCAAATTCTTTTCATCTTTGGCTTAACCTTAACTCTTTTAATCCTTCTGGAGTGTCTCAGCAATTCGGTGGTGTTTCTCGTCGTCGTTCTCGGATTTTGAAGACCGAAGAAGAGTTCCTCTTAAATCCATACCCGTTCTTCCAAAGATGCGTAGTTCAAGCTTGATGCCATCCTCTCATAATTGTTTTCGTTTGTGAGAATTCTTTTCACCCATTCGGAGCATTTCATGAGTTGTTTCCATTTCTTTCCTATGAAGGCCACCATGTCATAATTCTTCATTCTCAGTGTGTAGCTATCGTTCTCCAAATCTTACCGGTGGATCGTTCAATTATACTCTTTAGTCAGCTCATGATCTGTTCGTTCTCATGTATCTAAATCCCCTCAAGTATCTTCATTTGTTGTCCAATTCTTCCCGGTGAATTGTGCCTTTCCTACTCTCATTTCAATTCTTATGGTGGTTCATTCAAGATTTCACTTCCTTCGTTATCACATTAATTCATTCGTTGTTTCCAAATTCGACCGGTGGTTCCATCAATACCTTCTCAAGTTTGCACTATATCTCTCTTAATCCTTTCTACGAGAATAAGTAGTATGCCAAATCTGTTACTTGTCATCAATTTAACTTGGTGAAGGATACGCATAACGTAATTCTCATTATTGTTTCATCCAAGTGATCTAGTTTCTTCTTTCCAGAGTTGTTCATCATGTCACATTTCCCGGTTCGAGATGTTTCATCTTTTCTTGTCCGGAGTTCAAAGCTTTCTCATTTCGAAGCTCCATCTAAATCATTGCAAGGGTTCACCTTGTGTTTTCAACTTCTCTTTCTTTTTATCATCCTTTTATTACCGGATTTCTTCATGGAGGCTCTACATGATGTTTCGTCAAGGATTCATTCCATTCTTCAATTGTTCTTCAAGATTTCTCTCGAAGCTAAGATCCGCCAAGCTATACTAAAAAATTAAACATGGTGCTCAACACATGTTTTGTTTTGAGGCGTTCAAGCATTCTTCATTTTGCATTCCGAAATGCAATTCTTTCTACCTTATCTTTTGAGGTGGTGTTATGTCACTCTTGACAATTTCCCTTGGTGATTCAAGTTGTCAAGAATGAGGTATTTTAAATCCATTAATCTCTTCCTTGGAGTTATCTTGTGTCATATTTCACCAAAAGCCTTCCCTAAGGAATGTTGCTATTGTGGTGATTATCAATGGTCCAAGTTATCTCTCTATGATCTTGGTGGAAGAAGTTTTTCATCTCATTGGTGTTATCAATTATATTATTTGTTTCCGTAGTGGCAGAATTTCGCCTCAATTTTGAGAAGTTTTCCATAAGCCCACTACAAGCTTATTCGTTTCGTTGTTGGTTTTCCAACAACTCCGTTATAACCTTCTTGGAAGGGTGCTTTCCAAGCCCATTTGTGGCAAAAGTTGGTATTTTCTTCTCCATTCTGTTATTCCAATGATCTATCTTCTATTCTTTCTTCCAGAGGCATTGTGATGTTGCTCTTTTCACTCATCATCTTGAATTGTGGGGATCGTGTTCTTTTCGTGCTTATCCATTTATCCAGAGTGCTTGCATGTACTTCTTGTCCATTGTAACCCTTTTCTTATGTCTTTCAACCCCCAAGATTCACATGGTGTTCCTTGTTTCTATTTTCTACTGCAGTTCTCTCAATTGTGTTCAACTCCATTGTGTTCTTTCTTCAACTTTTGAACCTCTCAAGGTTCTTTGGTTTCACTCATTGGTCGAAGAAGCGACTTAGTTTTACCTCTTATCTTCATCTTCTATTTCTCTCCGGTGCCATCCTAGATCTCGGGAAGAGATCCTCTTGTAGTGGTGGAGTGTTGTAACACCCCGGATGTAGCTTTCCATAATTGTAACTCCAACTCTTGCCATTTCCGGCTATGTGATATATTATTTCCTTCGTGGTTGGGGTTTTGTCTTTTGTTTTGCATTTTGTTCAGGTCATGCATCTCATCTCATAGCATCATGCGCATTGCATCTGCATGTTTTCATAAAGCTTGCATCCGTTCGTAGTTGCCGCATTTCCCCTGCCTTCGTTGACCGATCCGAGTCCATCCGGGTTTTTCATTCCCTCTTGTGTGACCGTTTGACCCTCTCTGCTCTTTACTTAGACCCCTCGCGTGCGTCCGAAAGTTGTCCCGGACCCGACCCGGGCAGTCGTTACCTTTGAGTCCGGATCATCCCCTAACATCTATAAAACATCTCCGTCTTCTTAGTTGGACTCCCTAGCATATTTATTCTCGTCCGTCGGATTTCGACCAGAAGATCCAAACTTTCCTCCTTTCCATATATGTAGACCACCCCCTAACCAAATCTGTCTAAACCAAACCCTAGCCTAGCTCCTAGCCCCTCCTGCGCCGCCATCCTCCTCGGATCCAGCACCGAACCAACTAGTCTTCCTACCTTGTTTTCCAGATCCATCCAACCACATCCATCCATCCCATCATCCGTCTGGACTGTCAGATCCAGATCGAACAGCCCGTAGCCTCCCAGTTCGTCCTCCCACCTACCGCAACAACAAAGAGCCCCACGCTCTACCGCTCGATCTCCTCGAGCAAGCTCCTGCCTCGTTCCCCTCCGACCTCGCCCGTCCTTCGCGCGCGGCAAGCCGCAGCACCAGTGGAGCTCCCTCCGCCAATGAGCATCTCCAGCAGATGAGCCCTCGCCGCCTGGTTCTCTCTCCCCCTGCACCCCCCATTTTCCCTCTCTGGTTCTCCCCTCACCTCGTATCTCCCTTTGCTCTCTTCACAGGAGCACACCAGCGCCATGGAAG
Source organism: Triticum timopheevii (assembly GCA_963921465.1). Lineage (NCBI taxonomy): Eukaryota > Viridiplantae > Streptophyta > Magnoliopsida > Poales > Poaceae > Triticum > Triticum timopheevii. The sequence goes on along the minus strand of OY997272.1, from coordinate 378,425,168 downwards.
CCTCCCGATGGACCCCGGCCTCCTCCCCGCCTCGTCGGAGCACGCCGTCAGGTCATCATCTCATTTTTCCCCTCCTCCCTTCCCTTTATTTTCTCTCTTATGCTCTCTCTCTAATCCTTCTCCCTCTCCATGCGTTTGCCTTCTCTGCCAGGATCCGCATGGAGCGCCGGCCAGCCTGAGCCGCACTTCTCCCTCTGCCTTCCCCGCTCGTCAGAGCTCGTGCGCTGCTCTGCATCGTGCCAAGTTCCTCTGACCAGCCTCACCGCATGGACCTCCTCCCCCACCTGGCAGATCCGGCCTCTCCTGCCCATTGACCACGCTGCCGGAGCACTGCATCGCGCCAAGTCCGCCGCTGCATCCTCTTCTTTCCCTCCGCTGTTGTTTGAGAGAAGGAGAGCGCAGCGCTCCAGCTGCCTTGACCGCGACCGCCCGAGCCGGCCTGCTGCTGCTGTTGACCCCGGCGCCAAGGCCCAGCCGCCCGCAATATGCCGGCCCCGCTGCTTCCCCTACAGATCCAGCCTGCCCCACCGCTCCACCACCTGGGCCTCAGCCCATGGTGAGCCACTCTATGGCCCCCTTCCACTGTTGGCCCAAGTGCAGATTCGGCCCGTAGATGTTTTTTCAGTTCTATGAATTTAGCATTATCCAGTGTTTTACTGTTTTGTAGAAAAACCCTCATGATCATGCATTTAATAACTACACAACCGTGCATCGAATTAAAATGAATTGTATATGTAAAATGCTTAGAATTTCATCTAATTTCATAATATGCTCCTTGCATCCAAGTTTAAAATGTTTAAAATGCTGTTTGTTTAAATTTGCTTATATGACATGTTAAAATGATTTATTTCATAACTAATTAACCATAGCTCCGAATTTAATAAACTTTATATGTAAATGGGGTGGAAAATGCATAGTTTAACATGCTGCACTTTGTTTTAATGCTAACAACATTAAAATATGGTTTAGGGCAGAACAGTACCAAATTCGAAATATGGACATAAGGATTTTCCGGAATTGTTGTTTGTTGTTTCCGGCCTCATTTAAACTTGCCTAGATAGGTAGTTTTCATATGCTTCACCCCTTGCCATGTTTAATAACATTTAATGTTGTCGGGTACATAAACAAGAGCGAACTAAATAATTGAACGTGGCGTTTTGTCAATATGCAACTCGTTGCATATTCAGCACCACTTAACTTGTAGTATTGTTTGTTACACTTTGCCATGCCATGCCTCATTAAACCGAACATGCATCATAATTGATTGTGCATCATGCCATGATTATGCTTGCGTGTTTACCATGTTGTTTTCTTCTTTCCGGTTTGCTTCAATCGTTAGCTTCAGTTTCGTTCCGGAGTTGTGAGGATTCGTTCGACTACGTTCGTTTGTCTTCTTCATGGACTCGTTCTTCTTCCTTGCGGTATTTCAGGCAAGATGACCACTACCCTGGATCTCACTACTATCATTGCTATGCTAGTTGCTACGTTCTATCGCTATGTTGCGCTACCTATGTCTTGTTTATCAAGCCTCCCAAATTGCCATGTCATCCTCTAACCTTTTTCACCCTTCCTAGCAAACCGTTGCTTTGCTATGTTGCAGCTTTGCTCGGCCCCTCTTATAGAGTTGTTAGTTGCAGGTGAAGTCAAAGATTGCTCCATGATGGATAGGATTATGTTGGGATATCACAATATCTCTTATTTAATTAATGCATCTATATACTTGGTAAATGGTGGAAGGCTCGGCCTTATGCCTGGTATTTTGTTCCACTCTTGCCGCCTTAGTTTCCGTCATACCGGTGTTATGTTCCTTGATTTTGCGTTCCTTACGCGGTCGGGTGTATGGGAACCCCTTGACAGTTCGCTTTGAATAAAACTCCTCCAGCAAGGCCCAACTTTGGTTTACATTTTCCTAACAACCTATAACTTTCCCTTGGGGTTGCAAACCCGAGGGTCATCTTTATTTTAAACCCCCCGGGCCAGTGCTCCTCTGAGTGTTGGTCCAAACTAGAGCCCTTTGTAGCGCCCCCTCAGGGAAACTTGAGGTCTAGTTTTAGTTGTACGGATTGCTCATCCGTTGTGCCCTGAGAACGAGATATGTGCAGCTCCTATCGGGATTTGTCGGCACAGTCGGGTGGTCTTGCTGGTCTTGTTTTACCATTGTCGAAATGTCTTGTAACCGGGATTCCGAGACTGATCGGGTCTTCCTAGGAGAAGGAATATCCTTCGTTTCTCGTGAGAGCTTATAATGGGCTAAGTTGGGACACCCCTGCAGGGTATAAACTTTCGAAAGCCGTGCCCGTGGTTATGTGGCAGATGGGAATTTGTTAATGTCCGGTTGTAGAGAACTTGACACCAGACTCGAATTAAAATGCATCAACCGCGTGTGTAGCCGTGATGGTCTCTCATCGGCGGAGTCCGGGAAGTGAACACGGTTTTGGGTTATGTCTGAATGTAAGTAGTTTGAGGATCACTTCTAGCTTCTCGACCGTTCTGTTTGCTTCTCTTCTCGCTCTTATTTGCGTATGTTAGCCACCATATATGCTTAGTCACTGCTGCAACCTCACCACTTATCCATTCCATACCCATTAAGCTTTGCTAGTCTTGATACCCATGGTAATGGGATTGCTGAGTCCTCGTGGCTCACAGATTACTACAACAACAGTTGCAGGTACAGGTTATGCGATGATCATGACGCGAGAGCGATGCTTGCTTGTTTTGAGTTCTTCTTCTGCTTCGTCGTTCAGGGGATAGGTTCCTGAGCTAGCAGGGTGGATGTCGTTTGAGTTTCTGTTTGTGTTTCATTCGTAGTCAGATGATGCTCTTATGTATGATGTTGTATTCGTGCGGCATTGTATGCCTCTTGTATGTATCCCCAACTATTATGTAATGGTACGATGTAATGATATCCACCTTGCAAAACCATCTCCAATATGCGCTTCTATCCTTGGTGGGACCTTCGAGTTCCTCTAGGATAGGGTCGCATATTGGGCGTGACACCGCATCCTTCCACCCTAGGATCCATCCCGATCCAAAATCCCCAACTCGTGCTCGGCCTCGTCTCCTCAACCACCTCGTGCAGCCTGCTTCCTACCTTGCCTTGGTCCCGACACCGTCGAGCGACGGAATGTCGCCACCCACTAGGCCAACACCTCGCCTGCCCCAGCCTCTCTCTCCAACTTCCTCCCTTCGCTGCTTTTTCTTCCTCTCTGATCATCTCTCTCGCTGAACTAGGAGCTCCCCGCCACCATGAACGCCTCCTCGAACCGGATCTCATCGCTGTCGGGAATCGTCGTCTGTCACCAGAGATCGCATCCTCGTCCTGGATCCGTGTGACGCCCCGAGACCGATGCTTCAGACGCCTTCCATGTTTTGCATGTCAGTTGTGTTATTTATTTGTTTGTTGCATTTCATCACAGCATCATGTGCATTGCATCCGCATGTTTTCATAAAAGTTGCATCCGTTCATAGTTGTCATGTTCCCCTTGCCTTCGTTGACCGTTCCGAGACCAACCGGGTTTTTTTCGAGTCCCTCTTGTCTGACCACCTAACCCCTTTGCCTCCATGGCCTTTTGTCACACCTCTCGCGCGCGTCCGAAACCTGTCTTGAACCTGACCCGCTCTGTCGTTACCGTTGGATTCGGATCATCTCCAAACATCCCTAAAATATCTTCGGTTATTTGTTTGGACTCCCAAAGCATTTTATTCTTGATCGGCCGATTACGGTCGAAGGGTCGAGATAACCCCTAACCTAACCCACTCGCTATATATATTAGTCTAAACCGAGACCAAATCCCTAGTTTCTAGGGATCCTCCTAGCCGCCGCTACCACCACTCTCTCCCGCATCTTCATCGGGATCCTCCCAGATCCATCCCCACCACCACCAGCCTCCGACCATCTCCCTCGTTTTCAGCCCCCTCCATCCACCAGCGCCTTCTCTGCTCGATCCCGAGGGGATCACGAGCAGCTCGCCACCGGCTGCAAGCAGCAGCACCACCAGGACCCCGTCGCCCCTGCCCCTCTTCTTCTCCTCCGTCCCTTCTCCCTCTGGTTCTCTCCCTCGTCTCTCATGCATCTCCCTCTCTGTACCAGGAACAACCATGGTTGACCACAACTCCCTTGTCGTCGTTTGCACCAGGCCCAGCCGGGAGACAGACGGATCCGCACCTCCCTCTGTTCCCTGCACCCCAGCGTCGCTGGAGTAGAAGCTCCATCCGCCGCTGCGGCCTGCATTGCCTGAAGCCGCCCCATGTCTCGCCTCCTCTGTCTGCTTCCTCTTCATCGAGTAGCAGCTCGGGAACGAGCAGGCCCGCCGGCCAGCCAGATCACCGGAGCTCCCTCCGCCATCAAGCACAACCAGCAGATGAGCTCCGCACCGCCCCTTCCTTCCTTTCCTGCTTCTCCCTTCTCCCTCTCACATCTCCGTCCTGTTTTTTTCGATAGAGAACCATCAGCCGAAGCCATCCGCGCCGCTCGAGCTCCTACCTGCACAGCGCGCGCCCGCGCGACCCCATCGCTGGCGACCCGTCTCTGGCCATCCCCATCGTCATCCACCTCGCTGCCCATTTGCCCCACGCGCCGGAGCTCTGCTCCCGGCCACCGCCGCCCCGCTCGCCTCCTCTGCTTTGTCCTTGCGCGAGGAGGACGACCCAACGCCAAGTCCCGCTTCGCCGTTGACTATGCCCCTTCCACCTCCTCGTTCGATCCAGCCAGGCCCAGATCTGCTAGATCCCTGTGAGCCCAATGTGAGCAGCCCAGTTCCATCACTTTCGGCCCAGTGTAGTTTTTTTACCTGTCTGCGAATTTGTCTATTTATCCAGAAATTGCATATTTACAGATTAACCCTCCATGTTCATGCATATAATAACGAATAAACTGTGCATTGGTTTAAAATGACTTATATATGTAAAGTGCTTAGAATTTCATCTAGTTTCATAATATGCTGCTTTCATCCATGTTTGAAATGTTTAAAACGTTGTTTGATTAAATTTGCTCAAATGCCATGCTAAAATGATTTATTTCATAACTAAATAACCGTAGCTCCAATTTTAATAAACTTTATATGTAAATGGGGTGGAAAAATGCATAGATTAACTTGGTGCACTTTGTTTTACTGCTTAACAACATTAAAATATGGTTTAGGGCAGAACAGTAGTTAGTTCAAAATATGGACATGAGGATTTTCCGGAATTGTTGTTTGTTGTTCCGGCCTCATTTAAACTTGCCTAGGTAGGTAGTTTTATTATGCTTCACCCCTTGCCATGTTTAATAACATTTAATATGGTTGGGTACATAACCGAGAGAGAACTAAATAATTGATGTCGTGTTTTGGCAATATGCAACTCGTTGCATATTGAGCTCCACTGAATTTGTAGTGTTGTTTGTTGCACTTTGCCATGCCATGCATATTTAAACCGGACATGCATCATACTCGAATGTGCATCATGCCATGTTTATGCTTGTGCATTTACCATGTTGTTTGCTTCTTTCCGGTGTTGCTTCTTAGTTCTGGTAACATTGCAATTGCGAGGATCCGTTCGACTACGTTGCTTCGTCTACTTCATGGTTTCGTTCTTCTTCCTAGCGGAATCTCAGGCAAGATGACCATTAACCTCGATATCACTTCTATATTTGCTTGCTAGTTGCTTCGTTCTATTGCTATGTTGCGCTACCTATCACTTGTTTACCATGCCTCCCATATTGCCATGTCAAGCCTCTAACCCACCTTTCCTAGCAAACCGTTGTTTGGCTATGTTACCGCTTGGCTCAGCCCCTCTTATAGCGTTGTTAGTTGTAGGTGAAGTTGAAGATTGCTCCATGTTGGATCAGGATTATGTTGGGATATCACAATATCTCTTATTTAATAAATGCATCTATATACCTGGTAAAGGGTGGAAGGCTCGGCCTTATGCCTGGTGTTTTTGTTCCACTCTTGCCACCCTAGTTCCCGTCATACCGGTGTTATGTTCCTTGATTTTGCGTTCCTTATGCGGCTGGGTATATGGGAACCCCATTATAGTTCGCTTTGAATAAAACTCCTCCAGCAAGGCCCAACATTGGTTTTACATTTGCCTAACAACCTATAACCCTCCCTTGGGCAGGCCAACCCAAGGGTCGTCTTTATTTTAACCCTCCTCCCCCCCCCCCCCGGCCAGTGCTTCTCTAGGTGTTGGTCCGAACCGAGCAGCCTGCGGGGCCACTGATAACCCACAAGTGTAGGGGATCGCAACAGCTTTCGAGGGTAAACTATTCAACACAAATTTATTGATTCGACACAAGGGGAGCCAAAGAATATTCTTGAGTATTAGCAGTTGTTCAACCACACCTGGATAACTTAGTATCTGCAGCAAAGTATTTAGTAGCAAAGTAGTATGATAATAAATGTAACGATAGCAAAAGTAATATTTTTTGGTTATGTAGTGATTGTAACAATAGCAACGGAAAAGTAAATAAGCGAAGAATAATATGTGAAAAGCTCGTAGGCATTGGATCGGTGATGGATAATTATGTCGGATGTGATTCCTCATGCAATAGCTATAACATAGGGTGACACATAACTAGCTCCAGTTCACCAATGTAATGTAGGCATGTATTCCGTAAATAGTCATACGTGCTTATGGAAAAGAACTTGCATGACAGCTTTTGTCCTACCCTCCCATGGCAGTGGGGTCCTAGCGGAAACTAAGGGATATTACGGCCTCCTTTTAATAGAGAACCAGAACAAAGCATTAGCACATAGTGAATACATGAACTCCTCAAACTATGGTCATCACCGAGAAGTATCCCGATTATTGTCACTTCGGGGTTGTCGGATCATAACACATAATAGGTGACTATAGACTTGCAAGATAGGATCAAGAACACACATATATTCATGAAAACATAATAGGTTCAGATCTAAAATCATGGCACTCGGGCCCTAGTGACAAGCATTAAGCATAGCAAAGTCATAGCAACATCAATCTCAGAACATAGTGGATACTAGGGATCAAACCCTAACAAAACTAACTTGATTACATGGTAAATCTCATCCAACCCATCATCGTCTAGCAAGCCTACGATAGAATTACTCACGCACGGCAGTGAGCATCTTGAAATTGGTGATGGAGGATGGTTGATGATGAAGACGGCGATGAATCCCCCTCTTTGGAGCCCCGAACAGACTCCAGATCATCCCTCCTGAGAGAGATTAGGGCTTGGCGGCGGCTCCGTATCGTAAAATGCGATGAAACTTTCTCTCTAATTTTTTTCTCCGCGAGACGGAATATATGGAGTTGGAGTTGAGGTCGGCGGTGCCTCAGGGGGCCCACGAGACAGGGGGCGCGCCCCCCACCCTCGTGGACAGGGTGTGGGCCCCCTGGTCTTGATTCTTTCGCCAGTATTTTTTATATTTCCAAAAAGTGCCTCCATGGATTTTTAGGACATTCCGAGAACTTTTGTTTTCTACACATAAAACAACATCATGGCAGTTCTGCTGAAAACAGCGTCAGTCCGGGTTAGTTTCATTCAAATGATGCAAGTTAGAGTCCAAAACAAGGGCAAAAGTGTTTGGAAAAGTAGATACGTTGGAGAAGTATCAACTCCCCCAAGCTTAAACCTTTGCTTGTCCTCAAGCAATTTAGTTGATAAACTGAAAGTGATAAAGAAAAACTTTTACAAACTCTGTTTGCTCTTGTTGTTGTAAAATGCAAAGCCAGCATTCAGGTTTCAGCAAATATTATGAACTAACCATACTCACAATAACATTTAGGTCTCACATTTACTCATATCAATAGCATAATCAGCTAGCGAGCCATAATAATAAAACTCGGATGACAACACTTTCTCAAAACAATCATAACATGATATAACAAAATTATATCTCGCTAGCCCTTTCTGAGACCGCAAAACATAAATGCAGAGCACCTTTAAAGATCAAGGACTGACTAAAGATTGTAATTTATGGTAAAAGAGATCCAGTCAAGTCATACCCAATATAAACCAATAGTAATGAATGCAAATGACAGTGTGCTCTCCAGCGGGTGCTTTTTAATAAGAAGGGTGATGACTCAACATAAAATTAAATAGATAGGCCCTTCGCAGAGGGAAGCAGGGATTTGTAGAGGTGCCAGAGCTCGATTTAAAAATTGAGATTGAATAACATTTTGAGCGGCATACTTTTGCTGTCAACGCAACAACTATGAGATGGCTGTATCTTCCATACTACATGCATTACAGGCAGTTCCCAAACAGAATGGTAAAGGTTTATACTCCCCCAACCACCAACAAGCATCAATCCATGGCTTGCTCGAAACAACGAGTGCCTCCAACTAACAACAGCCCTCGGGGAGTTTTGTTTAATTACTTTGATTTGCTTTGATCTTTTTGGATCATGGGACTGGGCATCCCGGTTTCTGGCCCGTTCTCGTGAATGAGGAGCGGAGTCCACTCCTCTTGAGAATAACCCACCTAGCATGGAAGATATAGGCAGCCCTAGTTGAAACATGAGCTGCACGTGCATATAAAATAGAATTTCATTTGAAGGTTTGGAGTTTGGCACATACAAATTTACTTGGAACGACAGGTAAATACAGCATATAGGAACGTATGGTGGACTCATATGGAACAACTTTGGGGTTTAAGGAGCTTGGATGCACAAGCAGTATTCCCGCTTAGTGCAGGTGAAGGCTAGCAAAAGACTGGGAAGCGACCAACTGAGAGAGCGACAACAGTCATAAACATGCATTAAAAATAATTCACACCGAGCACAAGCATGAGTAGGATATAATCTACCATGAACATAAATATCATGAAGGCTATGTTGATTTGTTTCAACTACATGCATGAGCATGTGCCAAGTCGAGTCACTCAATTCATTCAAAGGAGGATACCATCCCATCATACCACATCATAATCATTCTAATAGCATGTTGGCACGCAAGGTAAACAATTATAACTCATAGCTAATCAAGCATGGCACAAGAAACTATAACCTCTGAATGTCAATGCAAATATGTTTACTTCATAATAAGCTGAATCAGGAACGATGAACTCATCATATTTACAAAAACAGGAGAGGTCGAGTTCATACCAGCTTTTCTCATCTCAATAAGTTCATCATATATCGTCATTATTGTCTTTCACTTGCACGACCGAATGATGTGTATAATAATAATAGCACATGCATTGGACTAAGTTGGAATCAGCAAGCATTCAACTCAAGAGAGAAGACAAAGTAATATGGGCTCTAAGTTAAATAAACAATCATGCATATGAGAGCCACTAAAACATTTTCAATATGGTCTTCTACTCTCCACCCCCAAAGGAAAGAAAAGAAAATAAAACTATTTACATGGGAAAGCTCCCAACAAGTAAAAGAAGAATGAGAAATCTTTTTGGGTTTTCATTTTAATTACTAGTACAAGCATGGAAATTAAACTAACTAATTTTTTGGTTTTTCTTAAGGTTTATCAAACACACAAGAAGAAAGCGAGAAAAAGGAAATGAAACAAGCATGGATAATACAATGAAAGAGTATGAGCACCGACGACTAGTGTGTGAACATGAATGTAAAGTCGGTGAGAAATACGTACTCCCCCAAGCTTAGGCTTTCGGCCTAAGTTGGTCTAGTACCAAGGACCACTGCTACTCTCCCCGGTGTACTGGGAGGTGTAATCAGGATACCACTGGCTTATATCCGTAGTTGTAACTAGGGTCGTACTGAGATGCAGCAGCAACCGCCTCCTGAGTTGTGGCATGTTGGCGAGCCGCCTCCGCTCCCCCCTCGTGTTCAGCTGCTCCCTCCCTGGTAACAACATATCTTCCTTTTCCCTGATAATCAAAAAGGAGAGGAGAAGGAAGAGTAACATGGACGATGTTGCGTCTGTTATAGATTAGTCGATACTGGAGCAATTGTTCATTCCTCCTATTAAAATGATGATTGACCATAGCGTCGTATTCTAAATAAGCAGGAGGTAACATCATATCCCCCTCTCATGGGGCTATACCAAAATAATTAGCCACACGGGTTGCATAAATTCCTCCAAATAAATCTCCAGCTCTACCATTATTCTGCAACCTACGTGCAACTATTGCCCCCAAGTTATAACTTTTATAACCTAACACAGCACTCTTGAGGACACAAAGATCAGGGACACACATATGGCGTGCTTCATCTTTATCGTTAATGCATCTACCAATAAAGAGAGCAAACTAATGTATAGCAGGAAAACGAATGCTCCCTATGGTAGCTTGTGCTATATCCCTCGATTCTCCCACAGTAATACTAGCAAGAAAATCTCTAAATTAAGATTTGTGGGCATCATTAATATTGCCCCACTGCGGAAGTTTGCAAGCAGTTGTAAAATCCTCTAAGTCCATGTTATAAGATGTGTCATAAATATCAAATAGGACACTAGGAGAATTACGCGTACAGTTATATTTAAACCTCCGCACAAAGGAATCAGTCAATTGATAGTACTAAGGACATTTATCTTGTAAGAAGTCCTCCAGCTCAGCATTACGCACATACGCGTCAAATTCCTCCTTAAAGCCTGCTTCAACCATAAAATCTTCGGATGGCAAATCACAAGCTCGAACATCTGCATCCCTCGGTAGTTCAACATCTTGCTCGCGTATAGCAATCCTGGGCCCTTTCTTCACCGAGGAACCACCTTGGTACATTCTCCTAGACATATTTCTTTTTCTGAAAAATTTCTGTAATTTTAGTAACTTCAAAATAAAAGGGAATAAAACTAAACAAAATTGATAGCAACTACTCCTACAAGTGCCTAGAGCCTATATCATGCATTAGAATTGCTTGTGACCTCATAAATTGAACATGCAAACTCAAGAACATGGTCACCTATGCAGCAAAAATTTTCAATGAATAAAGCACTAGAACAAAAACTAATTGGACCAATGGAGGAGTCACATACCAACCAACAATCTCCCAAAGCAGTTTTGTGAATGGAGCTTTGAGCAAGGAGATCGAAAATCGTAGCAAAATGAGCTAGAAATCGTGCTTGAGCTGGATGGGGATTTTTTGGGAAGAAGATGGAGTGTGTGGGTGCTGGCATAAGTGGAGGGGGCCACCAGGGGCCCACGAGACTGGGGGGGCGCGCCCTCCACTCTCGTGGTCTGGTGCTTGCCCCTCCTGTAGTGATTTCAGTGCCTAAAATCCTCAAATATTCCATAAAAATCATACTAAATTTGCAGGGAATTTGGAGCACTTTTATTTTCAGGATATTTTTTATTGCACGGATAATTCAGAAAACAGACAGATAATACTATTTTTTCTTTATTTATTCTAAATAACAGAAAGTAAAAAGAGGGTCTAGAAGGTTGTTACTTCTAGTTACATCCATCTCATGATCATCAAAATGAATCCACTAACAAGGTTGATCAAGTCTTGTTAACAAACTCATTCCGAATAACATGGAATAGGAGAAATTTCGAATAACACTAAGTTACCTCAACGGGGATATGAAAATCCCCAACAATAAGAATACCATATTTTTTGTTGACAGTAGGGAGAGGAAATTCAAAACCTCCAATAATGATAGTTGGAACTTTTCCAATAGAATTGATGCTATGAACTTGAGATTGTTTCCTCGGAAAGTGTACCGTATGCTCATTACCATTAACATGAAAAGTGACATTGCCTTTGTTGCAATCAATAACAGCCCCTGCAGTATTCAAAAAGGGTCTACCAAGGATATTTGACATACTATCATCCTCGGGAATATCAAGAATAACAAAGTCCGTTAAGATAGTGACATTTGCAACCACAACAGGCACATCCTCAAAAATGCCGACAGGTATAGCAGTTGATTTCCCAGCCAATTGCAAAGATATTTCAGTAGGTGTCAACTTATTCAATTCAATTCTACGATATAAAGACAGAGGCATAACACTAACACCGGCTCCAAGATCACATAAAGCAATTCTAACGTAATTTCTTTTAATGAAGCATGGTATTGTTGGTACCCCCGGATCTCCAAGTTTCTTTGATATTCCACCCTTAAAAGTGTAATTAGCAAGCATGGTGGAAATTTCAGCTTCCGTTATCTTTCTTTTGTTTGTAATGATATCCTTCATACACTTAGCATAAGGATTCACTTTGATCATATCAGTTAAGTGCATACGTAAGAAGATAGGTCTAATCATTTCAGCAAAGCACTCAAAATCCTCATCATCCTTTGTCTTGGATGGTTTAGGAGGAAAGGGCATGGGTTTCTGAACCCATGGTTCTCTTTCTCTACCGCGCTTCCTAGCAACAATTCTTATCATAATGTTGATTCTTTGATTGTGGGTTATCAAGATCAATAACAGGTTCAATCTCTACGTCATTGTTTTTTCTAGTTGAGCATCAGCATGAACATTATCATTAACATTATCACTAGGTTCATGTTCATCACCTGATTGTGTTTCAGCATCAGAGATAAAAATATCATTGGGATTCTCAGGTGTGTCTACAACAGGTTCACTAGAAGCATCTACAGTCCTATCGTTTTTCTTTTTCTTCTTTTTGGAAGAACTAGGTGCCTCTAAATTGTTTCTTTGAGAATCTTGCTCGATTCTCTTAGGGTGGCCTTCAGGATACAAAGGTTCCTGAGTCATTCTACCAGTTCTAGTAGCCACTCTAACATCAAAGTCATTTTTATTATTTAATTCATCAAGAAAATCATTTTAAGCTTTAAGTACTTGCTCAGCTTGAGTAGCAACCATAGAAGCATATTTGCTAATGAGTTTGAGTTCACCTTTAACTCTAGCCATATTATCGCTCACGCGTCCTATCTTGAAAGCATTATTCTTTAACTCTCTACCAACATAAGAATTTAAACTTTCTTGTCTTGCCATAAAGTCATCAAATTCATCTAAGCATGGGCTATGAAATTTAGTAGAGGGAATTTTAACTTTATCATATCTATAGAGAGAATTTACCTTTACTACATGTGTCGGGTTATCAAGACATATGGTTCTTCGACAGGCGGTATATTAAGACCATGTATTTCTTCAATAGGTGGTAAATTCTTGACATCTTCAGCTTTTATACCTTTTTATTTCATTGATTTCTTTGCCTCTTGCATATCTTCAGGACTGAGAAATAAAACACCTCTCTTCTTTGGAGTGGGTTTAGGAATAGGCTCAGGAGTTGGCTTAATTGGTTCAGGAATTGCCTTAGGAATTGGCTCAGGAAGAGTCCAATTATTTTCATTAGTCAACATATTATTCAATAGTAATTCAGCTTCGTCGACTGTTCTTTCCCTGAAAACACAACCAGCACAACTATCCAAGTAGTCCTTGGAAGCATCAGTTAGTCCATTATAAAAGATATCAAGTATTTCATTTTTATTAAGAGGATGATCAGGCAAAGCATTAAGTAACTGGAGAAGCCTCCCCCAAGCTTGTGGGAGACTCTCTTCTTTGATTTGCAGAAAATTATATATTTCCCGCAAGGCAGCTTGTTTCTTATGAGTAGGGAAATATTTAGCAGAGAAGTAATAAATCATATCCTGGGCACTATGCACACAACCAGGAGCAAGAGAATTATACCAAGTCTTAGCATCACCCTTTAACGAGAACAGAAATATCTTAAGGATATGATAATAGCGAGATTTATCATCATGAGTAAACAGGGTGGCTATATCATTCAACTTGGTAAGATGTGACACAACAGTTTCAGATTCAAGGCCATAAAAAGGATCAGATTCAACTAAAGTAATAATCTCAGGATCAACAGAGAATTCATAATCCTTATCAGTAACATAGATAGGTGAAGTAGAAAAAGCAGGGTCAGGTTTCATTCTAGCATTAAGAGACTGCTGCTTCCAATTAGCTAATAATTTCTTAAGATCATATCTATCTCTACAAGCAAAGATAGCTCTAGTAGCTTCCTCTTCCATAACATAACCCTCAGGAACAATGGTCAATTCATAATCATTAGGAGAACCTTCATCATCACTATCATCAATAATAGCATCTTCAATAATTTTGTTCTCTCTAGCCCTAGCAAGTTGTTCATCAAGAAATTCACCTAATGGCAAAGTAGTATCACGCACAGAAGTAGTTTCATCATAAGTATCATGCATAGAAGAACTGGCATCATCAATAACATGCGACATATCAGAATTCATAGCAGTAGCAGGTTTAGGTGTCGCAAGCTTACTCAAAACAGAAGGAGAATCTAGTGCAGAGCTAGATAGAAGTTCCTTACCTCCCCTCGTAGTTGAGGGCAAAATCTTGGTTATGTCGTCTTTCAGGTTCTTCATAGTGATCAACAGATATAAATCCCAAGTGACTCAGAGAATAGAGCTATGCTCCCCGGCAACGGTGCCAGAAATTAGTCTTGATAACCCACAAGTGTAGGGGATTGCAATAGCTTTCGAGGGTAAAGTATTCAACCCAAATTTATTGATTCGACACAAGGGGAGCCAAAGAATATTCTTGAGTATTAGCAGTTGAGTTGTCAATTCAACCACACTTGGATAACTTAGTATCTGCAGCAAAGTATTTAGTAGCAAAGTAGTATGATAATAAAGGTAACAATAGCAAAAGTAATATTTTTGGGTTTTGTAGTGATTGTAACAATAGCAACGGAAAAGTAAATAAGCGAAGAACCATATGTGAAAAGCTCGTAGGCATTGGATCAGTGATGGATAATTATGTCGGATGCGATTCCTCATGTAATAGCTATAACATAGGGTGACACAGAACTAGCTCCTGTTCATCAATGTAATGTAGGGATGTATTCCGTAAATAGTCATACGTGCTTATGGAAAAGAACTTGCATGACATCTTTTGTCCTACCCTCCCGTGGCAGCGGGGTCCCAGCGGAAACTAAGGGATATTTAGGCCTCCTTTTAATAGAGAGCCGGAACAAAGCACTAGCACATAGTGAATACATGAACTCCTCAAACTATGGTCATCACCGAGAAGTATCCCAATTATTGTCACTTCGGGTTGTCGGATCATAACACATAATAGATGACTATAGACTTGCAAGATAGGATCAAGAACACACATATATTCATGAAAACATAATAGGTTCAGATCTGAAATCATGGCACTCGGGCCCTAGTGACAAGCATTAAGCATAGCAAAGTCATAGCAACATCAATCTCAGAACATAGTGGATACTAGGGATCAAACCCTAACAAAGCTAACTTGATTACATGGTAAATCTCATCCAACCCATCACCGTCCAGCAAGCCTACGATGGAGTTACTCACGCACGGTGGTGAGCATCATGAAATTGGTGAAGGAGGATGGTTGATGATGACGACAATGACGAATCCCCCTCTCTGAATCCCGAACGGACTCCGGATCAGCCCTCCCGAGAGAGATTAGGGCTTGGTGGCGGCTTCATATCGTAAAACGCGATGAAACTTTCTCTCTAATTTTTTTCTCCGCGAGACGGAATATATGGAGTTGGAGTTGAGGTCGGCGGAGCCTCAGGGGCCCACGAGACAGGGGGCGCGCCCAGGGGGGAGGGCGCGCCCCCCACCCTTGTGGACAGGGTGTGGGCCCCCTGGTCTTGATTCTTTCGCCAGTATTTTTTATATTTTCGAAAAAGTGCCTCCGTGGATTTTCAGGACATTCCGAGAAATTTTGTTTTCTACACATAAAACAACATCATGGTAGTTCTACTGAAGACAGCGTCAGTTCGGGTTAGTTTCATTCAAATCATGCAAGTTAGAGTCCAAAACAAGGGCAAAGTGGAAAAGTAGATATGTTGGAGACGTATCAGCCACCTCGGGGAAACTTGAGGGTTGGTTTTACTCGTAGCTTGTCTCATCCGTTGTGCCCTGAGAATGAGATATGTACAGCTCCTATCGGGATTTGTCGGCACATTCGGGCGGTCTTGCTGGTCTTGTTTTACCATTGTCAAAATGTCTTGTAACCGGGATTCCAAGACTGATCAGGTCTTTCCGGGAGAAGGAATATCCTTCATTGGTCGTGATAGCTTATAATAGGCTAAGTTGGGACACCCCTGCAGGGTATAAACTTTTGAAAGCCGTGCCCGCGGTTATGTGGCATATGGGAATTTGTTAACGCCCGGTTGTAGAGAACTTGACACTTGACTTAATTAAAACGCATCAACCGCGTGTGTAGCCGTGATGGTCTCTTTTCGCCGGAGTCCGGGAAGTGAACACGGTCTTTGTGTTATGATTGTGCGTAAGTAGTTTCAGGATCACTTCTTGAGCACTTCTAGCTTCTCGACCGTTGTGTTGCTTCTCTTCTCGCTCTTATTTGCGTATGTTAGACACCATATTTGCTTAGTGCTTGTTGCAACTCCACCTCATTACACTTCCTACCCATAAGCTTAAATAGTCTTGATCTCGCTGGTTTTGAGATTCCTGAGTCCTCGTGACTCACCAGATACTATCACAACAGTTGCAGGTGCCAATGATACCAGTGCAGGTGATGAAACTGAGCTCAGATGGGAGCTGAACGAAGATCTTGGTCGTTGCTATGTTTCTTTTCCGGATGATCAGTAGTGGAGCCCAGTTGGGACGATCAGGGATCTAGCATTTGGGGTTATCTTCTTTTCTTTTGGCTTCGTCTGTAGTCGAACTATGTGTGTACTCTGAATGTTGTATGAATTATATGTTCATTGTGTGAAGTGGTGATTGTAAGCCAACTCTTTATCCCATTCTTATTCATTACATGGGGTTGTGTGAAGATGACCCTTCTTGCGACAAAACCACCATGCGGTTATGCCTCTTAGTCGTGCCTCGACATGTGGGAGACATAGCCGCATTGTGGGTGTTACAATCCGGCCAGTTCCGTCGTCCCATAGCGCCCCCTTCTCCTTCCTTCGGTCTCCTCGTCCACTCACGTCTCATTCGCTATCTCTCTTCTCCTTGTAGCGCTGCCGCCTCCTGCCTGTGTGTCATGCGCGAGACCCAGTAGAGTCTCCAACGCCATGGCCTTCACCTCCTATGCCCGAGCGCCTCCAGGACCTCGTCTGCCCCGCCGTGCCGCCCGCTCCACCTCCTCGCCTCAATCCTGCTCTGCGCCTCCCTTCGCCGAAGTCCCAAACAGCGCCAGGCCGCCGCTGCGTCCCCTGCTTCCCGTTGTGCCGGCCTTTGCTTCCTCTTCATCGAGGAGGAGCGCTCATCCCCAAGTCCCGTTACTGCCTCCGTTTGAGAGGAGGACGACGCGGTTGACGAGTGCGTTGACGACGCCCTACCTCGCTTCTATCTGCCTACGAGGCCCAGCGCCACGCCAAGCCAAGTTTCCCCGCTGGCCTGCTGCTTCACCGACCTGGGCCAAGGCCCACAAGGTGAGCTGCGCCCCGTCCAAATCCTGTTCAGCCCAGTTCATTCAGATTCGGCCCGTGTAGTTTTTTTCCAGATCTGCGAATTTACCATTATCCAGTGATTTACAGATTTGCAGAAAACCCTTCATGTTCATGCATATAATAATTAATAAACCGTGCATCAGATTAAAATGTTTTAAACATGTAAAATGCTTAGAATTTTGTGTAGATTCATAATATCCCACTTTCATCCCTGTTTAAAATGCTTAACTTGCCGTTTGCATTATTTTGCTAAATAGCATGTTAAAATGATTTATTTCATAACAAAATAACCGTAGCTCCGAATTTAATAAACTTTATATGTAAATGGTGTAGAAAAATGCATAGATTAACATGGTGCACTTTATTATTCTTGACTAACAACATTAAAATATGATTTAGGGAAGAACATTACCAAATCCAAATATATGCACATGGGGATTTTCCGGAATTATTGTTTGTTGTTTCCAGCCTCATTTAAACTTGCCTAGATAGGTAGATTACTTATGTTTCACCTCTTGGGTTGTTCATTTAATATTGTTGGTTAGATTAAACAAGATCAAACGAAATAATTGTGTGTGGTGTTTTGCCAATATGAAACTCGCTGCATATTGAGCTCCACTTAATTTGTAGTCTTGTTTGTTGCACTTTGCCATGCCATGCCTATTAAACCGGACATGCATCATACTTGAGTGTGCATCATGCCATGTTCATGCTAGTGTATTTACCATGTTGTTTCTTTCTTTCCGGTGTTGCTTCTTATCTAGTTCCGGTAATGTTGCAATTGTGAGGATTCGTTCGACTACACCCGTTCGTCTACTTCATGGACTCGATCTTCTTCCTAGTGGGATTTTAGGCAAGATGACCGTTATCCTGGGTCTCACTACTATCATTGCTATGGTAGTTGTATCAATGCTATCGCTATGTCACTCTACCCACCACTTGTTTATCAAGCATCTCATTATGCCATGAAACATCCTCTAACCTTTTCCACGATCCTAGCAGCTGTTGTTTGGCTATGTTACCGCTTTGCTCAGCCCTTCTTATAGCATTGCTAGTTGCAGGTGCTGTTGCAGGTTGGGACATGGATATCTTGGAATATCACAATATCTCTTATATTTAATTAATGCACATATATACTTGGTAAAGGGAGGAAGGCTTGGCCTTTTGCCTGGTGTTTTGTTCCACTCTTGCCGCCCTAGTTTCCGTCATACCAGTGTTATGTTCCTTGATTTTGCGTCCCTAACATGATGAGGGTTTATGGGCCCCTCTTGACAGTTCGTTTGAATAAAACTCTTCCAGTAGGGCCCAACATTGGTTTTACCATTTGTTAATAACAACTAAAACTTGCATAGGGACCGGCTAGCACCCGAGGACTTTTAATCAACCCCTGGGGTAGTGCTCCTCTGAGTGTTGGTCCAAACTAGAGCACCGTGCGGGAACGCCCCTGGGCAACTTGGGTATTTGGCTCATGTACGCTTCGCTCATCCGGTGTGCACTGAGAACGAGATACGTGCGGCTCTTACCGGGATTTGTCGGCACATCAGGCAGTCTTGCTGGTTTTGTTTTACAATTGTCGAAATGTCTTGTGCACCAGGACCCCGAGTTTGATCAGATGTCTCGCGATGGAGGATTGTATCCATGGATCGTGAGCTTGTCATGGGCTAAGTTGGGACACCCATGCAGGGTTTAAACTTTCGTGAGCCATGCCCGCGGTTATGTGGCAGATGGGAGTTTTCAATATCCGGTTGTAGGGAACTTGACACCAGATTCGAACTAAAATACACCAACCGTGTAACCGTGATGGTCTCTTTTCGGGTGAGTTTGAGAAGAGAACATGGTGGGGTTATGATTGAACGTAAGTAGTTTAGGATCACTTCTTGATCATTACTAGTTTGCGACCTCTTGTGTAGTCTCTCATCTTACTCTTGTACTCGTATGTTAGCCATCATACAATGCTTAGTCGCTTGTTGAAACCTCACTACTTATCCATTCCATACCCATTAAGCTTTGGTAGCCTTGATACCCATGGTCATGGGATTGCTAAGTCCTCATGGCTCACAGATTACTAGAACAATAGTTGCAGGTACATGTTAAACGAGGATCATGACATGAGAGCGATGCTTGCTTGCTTTTGGAGTTCTTCTTCTTCGATCAAGGGATAGGTTCCGGGTCGGGGAGCCTGGGATTAGCAGGGTGGATGTCGTTCTTATTTTTCGTTTGATTTCATCTATAGTCGGATCCTGCTCTTCTGTATGATGATTGCTATGTATTGATGAACTATTGTATTGATGTTGTAGCTTGTGGCGAGTGTAAGCCTTTATCTTGTATTCTCACTATTCAGTACATGGTATGTTGTAATGATATCCACCTTGCTATGCGCTCGAAATGTGATTGTACCCCGATCATGAATTCATCACGTGATTGGGATAGAATCGCATCTTGTGCGCGACAAGTTGGTATCAGAGCCTTACCGACCTTAGGAGCCCCCTTGATTGATCGAACCGCTGCCGTTGTTGAGTCTAGAAGAAAAAACTATTTTGAGTCTAGTTATATCAGAGAGTAGGAATTCTTTTACTCCTCATCCCCATCATCGCTCTGGTGAGGACTCGTGACGTAGGTGTTTTTGTTTCCATCACTCTTCTCTTTTTCACTCAATTTTTTTAGGATCACGCAGGTATTGTGGAATCAGTATGATACCATTGTGACGGGAATTTTGTCTTGGTGCCTCCTGAAATTTAGGGGTTGTGGCAGTGTCCCGGGGAGTTGAGCTCCAAGGTGTTTTCGTCACAGTGTTTATCGTTTCAGTTCCGTAATACCATATGACACCGACATCAAAACGCTACCATACTTTTCATGGTAGCAAATAGTGTCGTGACTTATCCCCAGTACTGGAGGAGATAGCACGGATGATCCTCCATGACTAGTATCATTATGTGTTTGAAGGTCTGAGGTACACGATTTCCGAGGTTTTTCTTCGTTATGTGTTGACGGATGGATATAGTTGGAGTGTAGGATTTGTTAGTTGTGTGAGATATTTGTGCCTCCATGTATCCCCAACACCACCAGAAAGTTTCGGGAGTTAATAGGTGGGAATTCAAGTAGTTACCCAGGATTTCTTTTCCACATATGTATGATTTGAGATTGGGGTCCAACGTCAGTGGTTAGTTTTTCACGGTCGATTTATAGTGGTCGCGAGGCGTCTTAAGGAATACTTGGCTATGCCGATTCGGGGACGTCTTGTTTGTCATTCCCTGACGTCCGTTGTACGTCATGCCCGTGGGGCCTCATCACGAACACTTTGGGTGTAATCTCTATCATATGTTTTTTTCTGGCCTATTCTGCAAGCCAAATCCTTTGTTTTGTTTTGAGTTGTGGTATTCGAGTTGCTTCGAAGTCAAATGTGGATACCATACCTTTCGTAAATGGTGTCCTCATGTCTCTTTGGTAGTGCTAATCCTTCTTGATCATCGAGATTGTCATGTTCATTGTTTCTAAACAACGTGCTTCTCATCAAGTTAATCCTATCCTTTAAATATTTGCAAGATCAATTCTCACTTTTCTCAACAACCTTCGTTTCATCCGTCCCAAGTTGCCTTTGTTTTCCCGTCGTCCCACCCTTTTCTTCATGGAGCTAGAATCGGTAATCAAGTATCCATTTTATTCATATCAGATTTTTTACATTCTTTTCCATCTATGTTCTACCCGGTGATTCTCAGGAAGTTGCTAAGGAAGTTTCAAGTTTATCATTCTTCGCTCTCGTTTTCTTCTCTGGTGGATTCAATGCAAGCTTTCGGTGTTGATCATATCCCTTTCGTCCTTTCATATACTTTCCCATGCCAGTGCACCTCTTATTTATTCACCTCTATTCATATACGGAGTGTAGAAGATATCTCAGAAAATTCATGTTTCCATTCTTAACCCGTTCAAGTTATTTCGAGGTTGATATCTCATTCAAGACATTTAAATCAACCGGTGCAATCTCCCTTTCAAGTAATTGTTCCTTCGAGTGGGCCCTACCCCATAGGTCATTTCCCAGGATCTTACCTGACTCTTCTAATTTTTTTCTGGAGTTATACTCAAATTCTTCTCAAATTTTGACGTAAGAATGAATTTTCATCAGTCAGATGCCTCCTCCAAGATTTCTTTCAAATTATTTTCATCATTGGCTCAATCTTCCCTCTTTTCATTGTTTCAAACTGTCTCAACAATTTGGTGGTGTTCCTCCTCATCATTCTCAGCTTTGAAAACCGAAGAAGAGTTTTCCTTAAATCTTGCTCTGTTCTCTTGAAGTTTCGTGGATCTAGCTTGTTGCTATCCTCATAATTGTTTTTGATTGTGAGAATTCTTTTCATACCCATCTGAAGCAGTTCAGGAGTTGTTCTTGTTTCTATATCATCCGGAGGCCATCATTTCTGTAGATTTCTTCATTTTGAGTTTTCAGCTTCATTCTCCAAGTATTGTAAATTGATGCCTCTTCGTTCGTCTCCATATTCTACCAGTGCTTCATTCAAGTATTCTCTAGTCGGCTCGTGATCTCTTCATTCTCTTGTATCTAAATTTCCCCAAGTATCTTCGTTCGTTTTCTTGTTCTTCTCGATGATTGGTCCCTTTGCTACGTTCATTTTCAATTCCTACGGGTGGTTCGCTAAAGACCTTATTCAAGTTTGTGCTATATCTCTCTTAATCTTTTCAACGAGAATAAGTAGCATGCCTATTCGTTGCTTGTCATCAACTTAAGATGGTGAAGGGTAAGCATGACATAATCCTTATTCTTGTTTTGCCTCAACGTGATTTAATTCCTTCCTCCAGAGTTCATTCGTGGTATCAATTCTCGATTCAAGTTGCTCACCTTTCTTTTCTGAAGTTCCAAGTTTTCTTAGATGTCTTTTCATGAAGCTCCATCTAAATCATTGCAAGGCTTCACCTTGTTCTTTCAACTTCTCTTTTCTCTCTATCATTCTCTTTTTACCGGAGTTCTTCATGGAGGCTGTACATGGTGGTTCATCAAGAATTTAATTCATTCTCGAAGTGTTCTTCAAGATTCTTGTTGGAGTTAAAGCATTCTTCATCTTGCATTCCGAAGTGCAATTCCTTCTATCTTATCTTTTGAGATGGTGTTATGTCATCCTTGACAATTTCACTTCATGTTTCATGATTCAAAAGTTGTCAAGAATGAGATATTTTAAAACCATCATTTTCTCTTTGATCATGAGTTGTTTCAACCCATCATAATTGCTTCGTTGGAGGTTATCTTGGTATAGATTTCACCTAAACCTTCCATTGGGAATGTTGCTATTTGTGGTGCGTATCAATGATCCAAGTTATCTCCTTGTCATCTTGGTGGAAGAAGTTTTTCATCTCTTTGGTGTTCTCAATCAAATTAATTGATTCCGTTAGTGGCTGGTTTTCACCTCAAATGTTGGGATGTTTTCCATAAGCCCACAACAAGCGTGTTCTTTTCGTTGTTGATTTTCCAACAACTCTGTTCAACTCTTCTTCGTAAGGATGTTCTCAAACTCATTTGTAGTAGAAGATGTTGTTCTTCTTCGTTATTTTCACTCCATTATTCCTTCTGGAGACAGTGTGTTGTGGATTCCATGCAGTATCATCCAATCTTCTCAAGTTCATGTTAATTCCTTCCATTTTTAGTCGGAGTGCTGTCTAAATTATTTCATTCTTATCCCCTCTTTATCTTGTTTTAACTGGAGTGGTTTCAATGTCTATCTTGTCATTCTCGATGATTCCTTGTTCCTCTTGTCCAACAGACTATTTGCGGTCTCATTCATCTCTACTGTATTCATTCTTTCAAGTTGTTCAACCTCTCGAGGTTCTTTGGTTTCACTCGTTTGTCAAAGAAGCAACTTTGTTTTACCTCTTCCTTTTCTGCTTCTCTTCGGTGCCATCCCTAGGATCTCGGGTCGAGATCCTCTGTTAGTGTGGGGGAGTTGTGACGCCCCGAGACCGACGCTCCAGAAGATTTCCAGCTATTCCGAGTTTTGCTGTGTGATTTATTTTTGCTTGTTGCATTTCATCATAGCATCATGCACATTGCATCTGCATGTTTTCATAAAGCTTGCATTCATTCGTAGTTGTCCCGTCCCCCTTGCCTTCATTAACTGATCTGAGTCCAACCAGGTTTTCGATTCCCTCTTGTCAAACCACCTAACCCCTCTTTGCATAGTGCATTGACCCCTCACCCGTGTCTGAAACTCCCCGGTCCCGAAGCGCTTAGTCATGACCTTTGGGTCCAGATCATCCCCAACCCTAAAACATCATCGGTTCTTTATTGGATTCACCTAGTCTATTTTTCTCAATCACTCGATTTTGATCGGATCTTACCCTAACCTAATCCAGTACTATATATATATCAGACTGAACCCTAATTTTTAGGAGATGTCCCATCCATCCCATCCTCTGCCGCCGCCACTCTCCACCTAGTCTCCTCCTCGTCTTCCCCTCTCAGCCAACCACCGAGACCCAGCCACATCTGTCCACCCCGGGATCCTCCCGATCCAAAATCCCCAACCCGTGCTCGGCCTTGTCTCCTCAACCACCTCGCGCCGCCTGCCTCCTACCTCTCCTTGGTCCCGCCGCCATCAAGCGATGGAACGCCACCACCCACTAGGCCAGCACCTCGCGTGCCCTGCATCTCTCTCCAACTTCCTCCCTTCACTGCTTTTTCTCCCTCTTTGATCATCTCTCTCGCTGAACCAGGAGCTCCCCGCCACCATGAAGGCCTCCTCGAACTGGAGCTCGTCGCTGCCGGGAATCACCGTCTGTCACCGGAGATCACGTCCTCATCCTCGATCCGGTTAGTTCCATCATCCCACAGCATGCCCTTCTCCTTCCCTCGGTCTCCTCCTCCACTCACATCTCATTCCCTCTCTCTATTATCCTTGTAGCGTTGCCGCCTCCTACCTGTGCGTCGTGCGCGAGACCAAACAGAGTCTCCATCGCCATGACCTTCACCTCCTCTACCCGAGCGCCTCCAGGACCTCTTCCGCCCCACCGCGCCGCCCGCTCCGCCGCCTCGCCTCGATCCTGCTCTGCGCCGCCCTTCACCGGAGTCCCAAATCGCGCTAGGCCGCCACTGCGTCCCCTGCTTCCCGTCGCACTGGCCTCTGCTTCCTCTTCATTGAGCAGGAGCACTCGTACCCAAGTCCTGTTGATGCCTCTGCTCGAGAGGAGGACGAGGCGGTCAACGAGCGCGTTGACCATGCACTGCCTCGCTTTGATCTGCCTACAAGGCCCAGCGCCATGCCAAGCCCAGCTTCCACGCTAGCCTACTGCTTCACCAACCTAGGCCAAGGCCCACAAGGTGAGCTATGCCCCGTCCAAATCTTGTTCAGCCCAGTTCATCCAGATTCGGCCCGTGTATTTTTTTCTAGATCTGCAAATTTAGCATTATCCAGTGATTACCCCTCCATGTTCGTGCATATAATAACTAATAAACCGTGCATCAGATTAAAATGTTTTAAACATGTAAAATGCTTAGAATTTTGTGTAGATTCATAATATCCCACTTTCATCCCTGTTTAAAATGTTTAACTATCCGTTTGCATTATTTTGCTAAATAGCATGTTAAAATGATTTATTTCATAACTAAATAACCGTAGCTCCGAATTTAATAAACTTTATATGTAAATGGGGTAGAAAAATGCATAGATTAACATGGTACACTTTATTTTCGTGTTTAACAACATTAAAATATGGTTTAGGGAAGAACAGTACCAAATCCAAAAATATGCACATGGGGGTTTTCCAGAATCATTGTTTCCGGCCTCATTTAAACTTGCCTAGATAGGTAGATTACCTATGTTTCACCTCTTGCCTTGTTTATTAATATTGTTGGTTAGATTAAACAAGATCAAACTAAATAATAGTGTGTGGTGTTTTGACAATATGCAACTTGTTGCATATTGAGCTCCACTTAATTTGTAGTGTTGTTTGTTGCACTTTGCGATGCCATGCCTTTTAAACCATACATGCATCATAGTTGAGTGTGCATCATGCCATGTTCATGCTAGTGTGTTTACCATGTTGTTTCTTTCTTTCCAGTATTCCTTCTTATCTAGTTTCGGTAATGTTTGATTGTGAGGATTCGTTCGACTACACCCGTTCGTCTACTTCATGGACTCGATCTTCTTCCTAGCGGGATTTCAAGCAAGATGACCGTTATCCTGGATCTCACTACTATCATTGTTATGCTAGTTGTCTCAATGGCATCGCTATGTCACGCTACCCACCACTTGTTTATCAAGCCTCCCATTATGCCATGAAATAGCCTCTAACATTTTCCACCATCCTAGCAGCCGTTTGTTTGGCTATGTTACCGCTTTGCTCAGCCCTTCTTACAGCGTTGCTAGTTGCAGGTGCAGTTGCAGGTTGTTCCATGTAGGGACATGGATACCTTGGAATATCAAAATATCTCTTATATTTGATTAATGCACATATATACTTGGTAAAGGGTGGAAGCCTCGGCCTTTTGCCTGGTATTTTGTTCCACTCTTGCCACCCTAGTTTCCATTATACCGGTGTTATGTTCCTTGATTTTGCGTCCCTAAAATGATGAGGGTTTATGCGCCCCTCTTGACAGTTCACTTTAAATAAAACTCTTCCAGCAAGGCCCAACATTGGTTTTACCATTTGCCTAATAAAAACTAAAACTTGCATAGGGACCGGCTAGCACCCGAGGACTCTTAAGCAACCCCCAGGCCAGTGCTCCCCTTAGTGTTGGTCCAAACTAGAGCACTGTGTGGGACCGCCCTAGGCAACATGGGGTATTTGGTCTTGTATGCTTTGCTCATCCGGTGTGCATTGAGAATGAGATACATGCGGCTCCTATCGGGATTTGTTGGCACATCGGGCAGTCTTGCTGGTTTTGTTTTACCATTGTTGAAATGTCTTGTGCACCGGGACCCCGAATTTGATCGGATGTCCCATGATGGAGGATTGTCTCCACGGATCGTGAGCTTGTCATGGGCTAAGTTGGGACACCCGTGCAGGGTTAAAACTTTCGAGAGTCGTGCCCACGGTTATGTGGCAGATGGGAGTTATTAATATTCGGTTGTAGAGAACTTGACACCAGATTCGAGTTAGAATACACCAACCACGTGTGTAACTGTGATGGTCTCTTTTCGGGTGAGTTCGAGAAGACAACACGGTGGGGTTATGTTTGAACGTAAGTAGTTCAGGATCACTTCTTGATCATTACTAGTTTGCAACCGCTTGGGTAGTTTCTCATCTTACTCTTGTACTCGTAAGTTTGCCACCATACAATGCTTAGTCGCTTGCCACAACCTCACTACTTATCCATTCCATACCCATTAAGCTTTGCTAGCCTTGATACCCATGGTAATGGGATTGCTGAGTCCTCGTGGCTCATAGATTACTACAACAATAGTTGCAGGTACATGTTATACGATGATCATGACATGAGAGCAATGCTTGCTTGCTTTTGGAGTTCTTCTTCTTCGATCAAGGGATAGGTTCCGGGTCGGGAGCCTGGGATTAGCAGGGTGGATGTCGTTCTTCTTTTTTGTTTGATTTCATCCGTAGTCAGATCCTGCTCTTCTGTATGATGATTGCTATGTATTGATGAACTATTGTATTGATGTTGTAGCTTGTGGCGAGTGTAAGCATTTATCTTGTATTCTCATCTATTTAGTACATGGTATGTTGTAATGATATCACCTTGCTATGTGCTCGAAATGCGATTGTGCCCCGATCATGAATTCATCACATGATTGGGATAGAATTGCATCTTGGGTGTGACACTTCAGCCCTCCGAAATGATTAAATGGCGAGAAGCAAACAAGCAAGAGGAAACATTTGAGCCAAGGCAAAGAATATGATCAACACCGAATACTTGAATTGAGTCCATCGGAATAGAAAATAAGATGAATCAATGATGAACTTGATGAGAATTCACACTTTGAAAAGATTGAGGAAAGACTGAAGAGGCTCCACACGATTGAAATTGATGCTCGAATAGAGATATAGACTCCGAGAATAAAAGGGGTGGGAGGGCGGGAAAAAACAAAAGCAACTTGGAATGGGGAATTGACGAATAACTTGAAGAGAAAATCACTGGTTGAAATAATTGAGGAAAGAATGCAAAGGCTTCACACGAGTAGGATGGATACTCGATTACGACTCTGGCTCCGAGAAGAAAAAGGGGGTGGGTGGGTGGGAAAAGAAAGAAAACTGAGGACCGAGAAACAATGTCATTGAGAAGGAACTGAGGATTGATCTTGCAAAATATGAAGAGGATCGAATGAATCAAAGAGAAGTGTGCCGGATGAAAAGAGCTGGCATCGCAACAAACAAAAACTAATTGCGTGTCCTAAAAAATTTGAAGGGGAAGATGACAAGAATCGAACACCTACGTCAAGATTTCTCACCAGAGCGACGAAGGGGCTGAGGAGTAAAAAGAAGTCCTAATCTCTGATATAACTAGACTCCGAAAAAGTTTTCTTCTAGTCTCGACAACGGCCAAACTATGATCAATCAAGGGGGCTCCTATGGTCGGTCGAGGCTCTGATACCAACTTATCACGCCTAATATCCTATCCTATCAGAGAGGAACTCGAAGGTCCCACCAAGGATAGAGCCGCATATTGAAACGCTATTGCAAGGTGGATATCATTACATCATACCATTACATAATAGATGGGGATACATACAAAAGGCATACAATGCCACATGAATACAACGACATCATGCATCAGAGCATTATCCGACTATAGATGAAACACAAACAGAAACTCAAACGACATCCACCCTGCTAGCCCGGGCTGCCGACCAGGAACCTATCCTCTGAACAAAGAAGAAGCAGAAGAAGAACTCCAAAACAAGTAAACATCACTCTCACGTCAGATCATCCCATTACATGTACCTGCAACTGTTGTTGTAGTAATCTATGAGGCACGAGGACTCAGCAATCCCATTACCATGGGTATCAAGACTAGTAAAGCTTCATGGGTATGGAAAGGATAAGTGGTGAGGTTGCAGCAAGCGACTAAGTATTGTATGGTGGCTAACTTATGAGTACAAGAATAAAATGAGGAGCTACACGAACGGTCGCAAACTAGTAATGATCAATAAGTGATCCCAAACTACTTACGTTCAAACATAACCCCACCATGTTCTCTTCTCAAACTCACCCGAAAAGAGACCATCATGGTTACACACGCGGTTGGTGTATTTTAATTTGAATCTGGGATCAAGTTCTCTACAACCGGACATTAAAAATTCCCATCTGCCACATAACCGCAGGCACGGCTCTCAAAAGTTTAAACCCTGCAGGGGTGTCCCAACTTAGCCCATTACAAGCTCATGATCTGCGGAGACAATCCTCCATCGCGGGACATCCGATCAGACTCGGGATCCCGGTGCACAAGACATTTTGACAATGGTAAAACAAGTCCAGCAAGACCTCCCGGCGTGCCAACACCTGAAAGTAGCCATGTGTATCTAGTCTCAGGCCATGAACAAAGGAGCGATGCGTACAGGTGCCAAAAATAACACAGGTTGCCCCGGGGCGGCCCCACACAGTGCTCTAGTTTGGGAACAACACCATCAGCACTGCCCCCCAGTTTATGTGGAATTACTCCTCGGGTTCTTGACGCCCTATGCCAATTAATTAATAAATTCAGTATTATTATGTAAGCAAATGTTAAAACCAATGTTGGGTCTTGCTGGAAGAGTTTTATTCAAAGCAAACTGTCAAGAGGGGCCCATAAACCCTCGTCGTGTTAGGGACGCAAAATCAAGGAACATAACACCGGTATGACGGAAACTAGGGCGGGAAGAGTGGAACAAAACACTAGGCATAAGGCCGGGCCTTCCACCCTTTACCAAGTATATATGTGCACTAATTAAATAAGAGATATTGTGATATCCCATGATATCCATGTCCCAACATGGAACAACCCGCAACTGCACCTGCAACTCGCAACGCTATAAGAGGGGCTGAGCAAAGCGGTAACATAGCCAAACAACGGTTGCTGGGATGGTGGAAAAGGTTAGAGGTTGTTTCATGACATATAGGGAGGCCTGATAAAAAAGTGGTAGGAAGCGCGACGTAGCGATAGCATCGAGACAACTAGCATAGCAATGATAGTAGTGAGATCCAGGGTAAGAGTCATCTTGCTTGAAGTCTCGCTAGGAAGAAGGACGAGTCCATGAAGAAGACTAAGCCATGTAGATGAACCGAGCGTAGTCGAACGAATCCTCACGATCGCAACGAAACAGGAACTAACGAGAAGAAGCACAATCGGAAAGAAGCAAACAACATGGTAAACACCCAACACATAAACATGGCATGATGCTCAGCCAAGGATGATGCATGACAAGGCTATATGATGCTACTCATGGCAAGAAATGATGCATACAAGAACATCACATCAAAGGAAGTTTAAATGAGGCCGGAAACAACATATAACAATTCCGGTAAGTCCTCATATGTAAATTTCGAAATTGGTCCATATCTTAACAAAACATTAAGTTGAAGTTGTTACATGACAAGTTAAAATGCACCATGATGATCTACACGTTTTTCGAGTCAAATTACATATAAAGTTCATTTAATTCGGAGCTATGGCCTAGAAGATATGAGCAACACAAGTTAAACGTGGCATTGATGCAAAATGCACTCAAACATCAAGCACACACCTCAAAACATGGATGCAACAATATAATATGAATCTATATGCAATTCTAAGCAAGTTTCATATAGAACACGCTCAAAACGGAGCAACGGTGCAACACATACACTCCAAACAAGTTATATCAACAATCTGCCCAAAACAGCAAGTAGGCACTTTGCAATCATCAAAACAACATGCTACAGGAATCATATGAACACAAACTTGATATGCACTCAAAGTACAGATAAGATGCTTCAAATAACATTAAGGTTCAGATTCATAGGCATCAATATTAAACCAAGGTGATCAATGCAAGAAGCAACTTAATAACACAGATTATTACTTAGTGCAAAATAGGGCATGTCCATGAGCGGAGATAATATGATGACATGGCAAAGTGCAACACGCAAGCGAATGACATGGCAACGACGGCGAATAACTGGAAGACACCTGGCGCATCGGTCTCAGGACGTTACATTGGAGCTTGTCGAGCCAGCCCCTGTCGCAGGCCTCGAGCTTCTTCTTGATGGTCCTTGCCTTGAGGCCTCTCAAGACCCCTGCATTGGCGCGCTCGGCCTGGCCGTTGCTCCTGGGGTGTGCCACCGAGGCGTAGCATATCTGCGTTCCAAGGTTAGCAAAGTATGTTTTGAAAAGGTTGCTAGTGAACTGCGAGCCATTGTCGGTGATGATGTGATTAGGAACCCCAAACCGGCTCACGAGGCCCTTGATGAACTTGACGGTTGAGCTGGCCGGGATGGTGCGGACAGCTTCTACCTCCGCCCACTAGGTGAACTTGTTAATAGCGACATAGAGGTAGCGGTAGTGTCAGGACCCCGACTCAATGCCACATCGATCTAGCATGTAACACCTCATATCACTTTGCGGCCTCATGCACGGTATTCCCACGGGTGTCGCCTTACCTTTGCCCGGGACCGTTTGCGCCTTTTGGCACACGTATATGATAGTGTTGCTAGCATCCATATGATAAGGAGCCCGGGCTGACATGGCTAGTCGTAAACCCAAAGTGGCACAAACTTACAGGGACAGCCATCCATGACCCAGCATCAAACGTGGCGGTCATTAGCGAGTGAATCTAGGCTGTAGCACTGGGCTAGTAGGACTCCGGTGAACTGGGCTGTAGCAGGCTAACAGGACTCCGGTATTCATCGCGTGACATTTCCCCGAAGGGACAGACACAGGAACGAAGAAGGACACATGCCGGCCAGCCTAAGTGTTCCGGAGCAGTAGCAAGCTACCATGGGTCAGTGGAAGCACTAGGAGACATTTCCTGGTAAGAGAGGCTACTAAGGATAAACAACTAGATATTCAGATCCCACACATACCAAGCATTTTAATAACATACACACAATATGCTCGATATGTGCAAATACAACATGCATCACAACATGACTCTACAACTCAAGTATTATATTCAATAGGCTCCGAGGAGCGAGATATTATGGGTCTCACTACCCAACATTCAGAGCATACAAGTCAAAGCACACGCGGAAGCTTAACATGTCTGAGTATAGACAACTACAAATGAAAAATGCTGAGAAGCCTGACTAACTACCAGATCCTGCCGAGGGCACAAGATCGTAGCTGAGGTGACAAGCTAAACGTCGAAGTCCACGAGGAACTACTAGTGAGACTGAAGTCTCTTTGGCAAAACATAAATTAGGCAAACGTGAGTACAAATGTACCCAGCAAGACTTACATCAGAAATAACTACATATGCATCATTTTCAACAAAGGGGGTGGTGGGGTTTAACTGCAGCAAGCCAGCTTTGACTCGGTGGCTATCCTGAACTACGACTGCAAGTAACTCTTTTGAGGTGGCGCACACGAGTCCACATATTCACCATATCAATACACCGCTATGGATCCGCTCCCGTCTCCCTACAAGAACGCCATCCATAGCACTCACACTTATCTTACGTATTTTAGGGTATCCACTTTCACTTGTCTATGAACTGTACAGGCAACCCAGAAGTCCTTTACCGCGGACACGGCTATTCGAATAGATAATGTTAACCCTGCAGGGGTGTACTTCTTCACACACGCTCTCACCACTTATCGCCGTTTACACGACATGTACTCGGCAACCTTCAAGCAGAAGCCCAGCGAGGGTGTCGGCCACGACCTGACTAACCACACAAGTCCCTCGTCTAGGTTTATCGCCTATTCGGGTTCCATCCGCAAGGAGATCCGGCCGGGGTGTCGCTCACAGCCCCAAACAATGTGAGCAGGGTTCCCAAGCCCACCATCCGGGTGCCACTTGGTACACCGTGCCACTGTGCCTAGTCTGTCCCAAGCCCACCTGTACCGGGTGCCACTTGGTAGACTACTAACACTACCTACAAACACCAGAAACTAGTTGCAACTCCTGGACAGAGATCAGGTTGATTAATAAGTCAAGAGGGGCCGAGTTACCGGAACCCAATGTCTGGTAGTAGTTGTTCACGGATCACAAACACAGAACTCAGTTCCTGAGGACGGCTTCAATGAGACAACCCACCATGTACTCCTACATGGCCTCTCACCGCTACCTTTACCAAATCGTGTTCACACACTTAGCTCACACACAGTAGGACATGTTCACACACCTCTGATTCATCCCCGATGGATCAGACCTGACTCAACTCTAAGCAGTAGCAGGCATGACAAACAAGCATGAATGAGTAGGCACAACAGGGCTCAAACAACTCCTACTCATGCTAGTGGGTTTCATCTATTTACTGTGGCAATGACAGGTCATGCAGAGGATAAAGGGGTTCAGCTACCACAGCAAGTAACAGATGAATCGTTGTTGTCCTAATGCAGTAAAAGAGAGCAGGAGCGAGAGAGTGGGATTGTATCGGAATGAACAAGGGGGTTTTGCTTGTCTGACACTTCTAAAGATAATATACTTCTTCATTGGTGTCATCGAACTCATCGTCGGAACCACGTCTATTGAGAGGGGACAAACACCGGCAAATAAGGAAGAACACTATCAATGCAATGCACAATATGATGCATGATCATGACATGGCAATATGCTGTGATTTGAGCTAATGCAACTAGCAGCAAGTTAAATGGAGTTGGTTTGAACCCTAGGTTCAAATTCAAACTCCACATGTGGTTATTTAAATGCTATTCATTTGATTTGTCCTAAACAGTAGCCATAAGTTGTTCTATCATGCATGAAAATGATACAGATGGATAGATTGGATTTTTCTGATCATTTTTCATATATAATTTATTTCATTTGGAGTTACGGTTGAATTTCTATGACTTTTAGAAGTTTGTGGGATTTTCTGGAATTTCCTGTATAAAAATAAATCCAGAAAATACTTATTGTGTCAGCATTGCATCAGCATGACATAAGCGAGTCAACGGGGCGGCCCAGGTCAAACTGACTAGTGGGGCCCGCGTGTCAGTGTCTAACTAAACTAACCTAGTTTAATTAGCACTAACCTAGGTCAAACTAATTAAGTATACACCTCAACTAGATTAATTAGCCGGGCGGGGTCCGCATGTCATAGACCCAGGGGAGGTCAAATCCCCAGTTCAACCGGGGCTAAACCACCGGCGGTCAAGGCGGTCAACCTGCCGGCGTTTAGCCGCCGGCGAGGCCGAACGCGGCGGATGCATCGGGAATCGCCCACAGGCGACCATTTGCGCGGAGGAGAGGCTCTACGTGACGAGGAGACTCGTCCGCGTCTAATGGTGGTGGTGTTTGGGCTCGGGGTGGTCGGAAAAGACGCCGGCGACGACGTTGGCGGCTGCCGGAGCTCGGACGAGCTCGGGGTCGTCGCTAGGAGGCATGGCAGGAGATGTGGAGCGGTGTTGCGGGCTCCTGGGGATGCGGCGAGTGCGGTGACGCGCTCGGTTTCGAGCTTAGGCGTCTGTGGCCACGACGGCGACATGGCCGGCGGAGCCGAGCTCTCGGCCGTGATGGCCAACGGGGTTAGGGGGCAGCTCGAGCGACATGGCTAGGGGGAGAAGAAAGATGAACTCACGGAGAGTGCAGTGGTGGCCTCAGAGAGCTCGGGAAGGCAGCGAGTCGAGCGCGGGGTCGCCGGCGATCTCGGGGCCCGAAGGTTGAAGAAGAGGTCGAGGAAGCCGTTGTGGGGCGCATCCGATCACGTGGATCGTCGGAGATGGCGTAGAGGTTGACGGTGGATCTTTCTACCATGGTGGGGAGGCTAGGCGAGCTCGGTGGGCACGGTGGCAGCAAGCGGCGGCGATGGCAACGCTCGGTTGCGCGCGAGAGAGAGGGTTAGAGGAGGGGGCGAGAGCAGAGAGTAACGGGGAGAGGCAGAGAGGGTGGTCGGGGCTGCGTGGCGTCGCGACGGAGGCCCAGGCGACGAGGGGGAAGCGGTAGGAAGCAGGAGGTGGCACGGGCGTGTGCCGGCGTGCGGCGAACACACGCCTCGTGTCCTTCTGGCACGAGGTGGAGGACAACTCGCAGATGGGCCTGGTGGGCTGCTACAGCGCCAGGCCGGCCAGGTAAGTGCCAGGTAAGTGGCCCAGGTAAGCGTTCTCTCTCTCTTTTCTAAATTGTTTCTGTTTTCTATTTTCTGTAATCGTGTTTGGCTTTAATAAAAATGCCAGGGCATTTCCAAAAATCATGAAACTAATCATGACTACTGTTTGGAATATATCCAACAGTAAACATTTTAGTTTATGATTATTTGAGCATTTAAAATATTTAATAGCATTTAAAGGCCCAAATGCAAATACTATAAGATTTAGTTAAAAGCCCAAATATGTCATGGAAAAATGTGCAACACCTCTGGTTATTGCTTCTAGCATTTTCCAGAAATGATGGACATTTTTAAAAGCCATTTGGATTCACTGAAATTATATTAGTTGAACCTAGTGAATTCCTTTGATGCTAGGGTTTGAAATAATCCCCATTTCAAATTTAAGAGAAATTTAAACATGATGCAACACAAGACTAGCTAACCCAGAGCAGGCCAGAACTAGGGATGCGACGACTCACCCCCACTAAACAAGAATCTTGTCCCAAGATTCAAGACGTGAGGTAACAAGACAGAGGGGGCACAAACTATCACGGTCTTCACGATCCAGATATCATTCTCGAGGGTATTGACTCATTGCATCACCTTGATCTCGATGTCTTGCTCTGAGAACTACAACCAACATGACAACGACAAGAAAGAGAGGATTTTAGAAGAATCAGTCTTCTTGGGGTCCAAGCAATTTAGGATCATCTTAATGATCACAAGATCAACTCACGAAATGAGACATAGAAACATCGCTGGAGCTGAGAGGCAACACATACATCAGGAGCGACAGAAGAAACAATTTGACGAGGGTTTCAAAGTAGCGAGGGAAATTGCCATGATTCAAAAAACGAAGCACCTCAGGGAAGGTGACTCGAAGAGCTATTCCCTTAAGTGGAAAAAATAATTACTTTTGATCCATAGATCATTGAAACTCTTCATACCATCTTAAGGCAATTTACAATTGATCGATTGAAAGAGCTCGAAGGAATGGCATACTCGGACTAGGATGGATGATGTGGACTACCTTGTTGAAGACAACGCAATGGATGATCTTTGCTTATCATCGGGAATGGATGGGTCCCATGGTAGGACCACTTTTGAGGATGATCCTGAACAGGAGTTACTAAGAAGGCAGCTCATAGTGAAATGGCACAAAGACGGTGCAAGCTAGGAACAAAATGCAAATGTTGGAATGTTCCAACCATCATATCTGCCTGAGATTCAGATCTAGTTAGTAACAGGATACTTCAGACAACATGTCCGAAAAGGAAAGGTTGCAACACAATCGACGAGATGATATTTCGAGATTCTCGGGGAATGAACTACGATAGCAAGCTCCAAAACATGAGCTGATTCCGCTACTCACATGTGAACACGCTGTCCTAGACAAGCACGACCACATGGTAGTCTTATAATAAAACACTACCGAGTTCCATGTGGGGAACCATCATCGCGGATATCAAAGTCCTTGCATAAGGTATACTCTTAAGAAGGAACTTCTTCTCCTTGAACAAATCAATCAGTGGCTTGGTGAGCTAGGGATACATATAGAATGAAGATGATCAGTCTATCAGACCATAGAATACTTTGCACATGCATGACTGACTTGGGATGGTTCCAGAGGAAGTAAAAAAACTTGCTTTCTCGAATTCACGGCGGCAACTTGCATCAAATGCACATGAATTAGAAGAAGTCACTTCTTACATTCGAGCATATGCTTCATGGGCGGGTCATGAAGATAATGCTTATAAAAGTTTCCAATACTAGCTGGATGTTCAACACAAATCATGGAGAAGTTAAGGATATTGTTGATGGGCTCAACAACATTTCATCCAGAATCCCATGGAGATGGAATTCCATAACTATGTGAACAAGGTGATAGTATTGGTCAGACCCAAAAGACATAATGGTGTATGCTCAAGGAAAATCCACGAGTAAGACAACATTGCGAACATCGTTGATTCTGATTTGATTTGAGGATAGCCCATACTCAAATCAAAGTTTTGGAAAGACAATAGCTCCAACAACTGGTCTCGAGGATCAATCGATGAAGATATCATCTTTCTTCAACACACACACAAAAAGATATCCCTTAAAATGAACTAAGCCAGGTAAGCTTTTATCCTCCAACTCTCCAAGTTGTTGTTTGGCTTAACCAACTAGCTCAGGGGTATCCAACACGGATTCTTGGAGAAGGGGTGGTTACAGAGAACCAACTTGCTCACAAACTCAACATAGCGGCCAGGTGACGACCTGGTGATACTTCCGAGAAGATATTCGGAAAATCATGAACCACTGATATGTTACTAAATTCGAGAACAATCTTGCTTTTCAGGGCAAGACGATATGATCAACAGAGCGAGGGATTGACACAATCCTAACTCATTGATCGAAGGGTGCACCAGGGAAAATGGACTAGGTGGCACGATCAACCTTAGGGTGATGGTTCAACAACCAACACGCTAAGAATGAGAGTATTGTCCATTAACTACCAAGCAACAAGTTGCTCGGAGTATTGATTTCGCACATCACAGTTCACTTGTCGGCATTCCGGTTGCAACAACACATAACCGAGGAATGAACAATGATGGCAAGAAGTATCACTGTGTCAAAAGTTCATAGGATGGTGTGCAATTCCCATGACATTCTTGTTATAAAGATGATAATACTCCAAGGTACAACGGATCAAAATCTGGATTGGCATTTTGATTTGCGGATTACAACTACTTTGACCCAATCCTGGATATGGATGAGGTTCTGGAGTTTGTTTCTCCTAGTCATTCCGGAATAGAATGGCTCGATGGACCACAAGAATAATAGGCATCGATAACACGAATGCATGACATAAACTTGGCTATCAACTGATAGACAAGGATCGGAATACAACTACAGAGGGACAACTCAAAGGAACATATATCTTTCTGAGTTGTGGATGCATAGGTTAGTATGTCAAACAAGTTCAACATATTTCTTCTGGATAACCCATGCTGAAGAGGAAGGACTGGCAGATTCACAATTATGAATGGAGAACCCTCAAGAGTACTCTAATTGTGATCTTTTGGTTCAAATAACTTCTGCCTTAATGGTTCATGGTATTTGGAAGAAGGAAATACCACGGACCTCAAGGACTATCGCAAGGTTACTAATAACCTAAAGGAACTAGCAAACACTATCAACATGAAGTAAGTAGGGTAAATCTCGGGTTCAAGAACCCAGGAATAGAATACCAACTACTAAGTGGCATCATGGGATGCTTTCGAGAATAAAGGCCAGAATTATCACACCGGGAACACAAAACATGGCTAGATTACTAGGTGGTTCTCTAAGACACCTAGTGTCATAATAGTAGCTCCAACATATATACTGAGGCAATAGAGTACCTCAACGCACTGTTTAGTGTGCTTATTCTGACCAAAAAGGACATCAGAAGCGGAAAGAAAGGATTTGCAAATGCATCAAATTATTTAGAAACCTAGGATGACTCGGACAACATAACGGCTGTAAATGCTCGAAAAGATTTAAGACATCCTATAAAATGGTGGCATAACCACTCGATTATCATAATATCAAGGTCCTGAGATCAACTATGAATACAGGGAAATAATAGGAACTGAACCGAGGCTTGAATCCAACAATCTTATGGGTCTACTAAATAGTAACACGTGATCCTGATAGAAAGAAGAGAAAGCCTAGTTCATTAACCCCGTAGGAGAGATAAGATGACTCGGATCAGAAGGGCATAAGGTAAAGGAGTAAAAAGAGCCTTACGTTCCATCCCACAATCAATTCCCTTATATAACTAAAGAATTTCTAGACTCAACTTCGACCAGTTTGGCTTGATAATCCTACAGGCAATCAACCTGGCTCTGATACCAAAGCTGTCAGGACCCCGACTCAATGCCACATCAATCTAGCATGTAACACCTCATATCACTTTGCGGCCTCACGCACGGTATTCCCACGGGTGTCGCCTTACCTTTGCCCGGGACCGTTTGCGCCTTTTGGCACACGTATATGATAGTGTCGCTAGCATCCATATGATAAGGAGCCCGGGCTGACATGGCTAGTCGTAAACCCAAAGTGGCACAAACTTACAAGGACAGGCATCCATGACCCAGCATCGAATGTGTCGGTCATCAGCGAGTGAATCCAGGCTGTAGCACTGGGCTAGCAGGACTCCGGTGAACCGGGCTGTAGCGGGCTAACAGGACTCCGGTATTCATCGCGTGACATTCCCTCGAAGGAACAGACACAGGAACGAAGAAGGACACATGCCGGCCAGCCTAAGTGTTTCGGAGCAGTAGCAAGCTACCATGGCTCAGTGGAAGCACTAGGAGACATTTCCCGGTAAGAGAGGCTACTAAGGATAAACAACTAGATAGTCAGATCCCACACATACCAAGCATTTCAATAACATACACACAATATGCTCGATATGCGCAAATACAACATGGCATCACAACATGACTCTACAACTCAAGTATTATATTCAATAGGCTCCGAGGAGCGAGATATTACAAACATTTGTCTCACTACCCAACATTCAGAGCATACAAGTCAAAGCACAAGCGGAAGCTTAACATGTCTGAGTACAGACAACTACAAATGAAAAAGGCTGAGAAGCCTGACTAACTACCAGATCCTGCCGAGGGCACAAGATCGTAGCTGAGGTAACAAGCTAAACGTCGAAGTCCACGTGGAACTACTAGTGAGACTGAAGTCTCTCTGCAAAAACATAAAATAGGCAAACGTGAGTACAAATGTACCCAGCAAGACTTACATCAGAACTAACTACATATGCATCATTTTCAACAAAGGGGGTGGTGGGGTTTAACTGCAGCAAGCCAGCTTTGACTCGGTGGCTATCCTGAACTACGACTGCAAGTAACTCTTTTGAGGTGGCGCACACGAGTCCACATATTCACCATATCAATACACCACTATGGATCTGCTCCCGTCTCCCTACGAGAACGCCATCCATAGCACTCACACTTATCTTGCGTATTTTAGGGTATCCACTTTCACTTGTCTATGAACTGTACAGGCAACCCAGAAGTCCTTTACCGCGGACACGGCTATTCGAATAGATAATGTTAACCCTGCAGGGGTGTACTTCTTCACACACGCTCTCACCACTTATCGTCGTTTACACGACATGTACTCGCAACCTTCAAGCAGAAGCCCAGCGAGGGTGTCGGCCACGACCTGACTAACCACACAAGTCTCTCGTCCAGGTTTATCGCCTATTCGGGTTCCATCCGCAAGGAGATCCGGCCGGGGTGTCGCTCACGGCCCCAAACGATGTGAGCAGGGTTCCCAAGCCCACCATCCGGGTGCCACTTGGTACACCGTGCCACTGTGCCTAGTCTGTCCCAAGCCCACCTATACCGGGTGCACTTGGTAGACTACTAACACTACCTAGAAACACCAGAAACTAGTTGCAACTCCTGGACAGAGATCAGGTTGATTAATAAGTCGAGAGGGGTCGAGTTACCGGAACCCAATGTGTGGTAGTAGCTATTCATGGATCACAAACACTTAGCTCACACACAGTAGGACATGTTCACACACCTCTGATTCATCCCCGATGAATCAGACCTGAATCAACTCTAAGCAGTAGCAGGCATGACAAGCAAGCATGAATGAGTAGGCACAACAGGGCTCAAACAACTCCTACTCATGCTAGTGGGTTTCATCTATTTACTGTGGCAATGACAGGTCATGCAGAGGATAAAGGGGTTCAGCTACCGCAGCAAGTAACAGATGAATCGTTGTTGTCCTAATGTAGTAAAAGAGAGCAGGAGCGAGAGAGTGGGATTGTATTAGAATGAACAAGGGGGTTTTGCTTGCCTGGCACTCCTGAAGATAATATAGTTCTTCATTGGTGTCATCGAACTCATCGTCGGAACCACGTCTATCGAGAGGGGACAAACACCGGCAAATAAGGAAGAACACAATCAATGCAATGCACAATATGATGCATGATCATGACATGGCAATATGCTGTGATTGGAGCTAATGCAACTAGCAGCAAGTTAAATGGAGTTGGTTTGAAACCTAGGTTCAAATTCAAACTCCACATGTGGTTATTTAAATGCTATTCATTTGATTTGTCCTAAACAGTAGCCATAAGTTGTTCTAACATGCATGAAAATGATACAGATGGATAGATTGGATTTTTCTGATCACTTTTCATATATAATTTATTTCATTTGGAGGTACGGTTGAATTTCTATCACTTTTAGAAGTTTGTGGTATTTTCAAGAATTTCCTGTATAAAAATAAATCCAGAAAATACTTATTGCGTCAGCATTGCATCAGCATGACATAAGCGAGTCAACGGGGCGGCCCAGGTCAAACTGACTAGTGGGGCCCGCGTGCAGTGTCTAACTAAACTAACCTAGTTTAATTAGCACTAACCTAGGTCAAACTAATTAAGTATACACCTAAACTAGATTAATTAGCCGGGCGGGGCCTGCATGTCATAGACCCAGGGGAGGTCAAATCCCCAGGTCAACTGAGGCTAAACCACTGGCGGTCAAGGCGGTCAACCTGCCGGCGTTTAGCCGCCGGCGAGGCCGAACGTGGCGGAGGCATCGGGAATCGCCCACAGGCGAGCATTTGCGCGGAGGAGAGGATCTACGTGATGAGGAGACTCGTCCGTGTCTAGTGGTGGTGGTGTTTGGGCTCGGGGTGGTCGGAAAAGACGCCGGCAATGATGTTGGCGGCTGCCGGAGCTCGGACGAGCTCGGGGTCGTCGCTAGGAGGCATGGTAGGAGATGTGGAGCGGTGCTGCGGGCTCCTCGGGACGCGGAGACTGCGGTGACGCGCCCAGTTTCGAGCTTACGTGTTTGTGGCCACGACGGCGACAAGGCCGGCGGAGCCAAGCTCTCGGCCATGATGGCCAACGGGGTTAGGGGGCAGCTCGAGCGACGTGGCTAGGGGGAGAAGAAAGATGAACTCACGAAGAGTGCAGCGGTGGCCTCAGAGAGCTCAGGGAGGCAGCGAGTCGAGCGCGGGGTCGTCGGCGATCTCGGGGCCCGAAGGTTGAAGAAGAGGTCGAGGAAGCCGCTGTGGGGCGCATCCAATCACGTGGATCGTCGGAGATGGCGTAGAGGTCGACGGTGGATCTTTCTGCCATGGTGGGGA
This sequence comes from Triticum timopheevii, assembly GCA_963921465.1. NCBI lineage: Eukaryota > Viridiplantae > Streptophyta > Magnoliopsida > Poales > Poaceae > Triticum > Triticum timopheevii. Next base: position 378,383,571 of record OY997272.1, on the reverse strand, counting down.
GGCTAGACGAGCTCGGTGGGCACGGTGGCAGCAAGCGGCGGCATTGGCAACGCTCGGTTGCGCGCGAGAGAGAGGGTTAGAGGAGGGGGCGAGAGCAGAGAGTAACGAGGAGAGGCAGAGAGGGCGGTCGGGGCTGCGTGGCGTCGCGACGGAGGCCCAGGCGACGAGGGGGGAGTGGCAGGAAGCAGGAGGTGGCACGGGCGCGTGCCGGCGTGCGGCGAACACACGCCTCGCGTCCTTCTGGCATGAGGTGGAGGACGACTGGCAGATGGGTCTGGTGGGCTGCTACAGTGCCAGGCCGGCCAAGTAAGCGCCAGGTAAGTGGCCCAGGTAAGCATTCTGTCTCTCTTTTCTAAATTGTTTCTGTTTTCTATTTTCTATAATCGTGTTTGGCTTTAATAAAAATGCCAGGGCATTTCCAAAAATCATGAAACTAATCATGACTACTGTTTGGAATATATCCAATAGTAAACATTTTAGTTTATGATTATTTGAGCATTTAAAATATTTAATAGCATTTAAATGCCCAAATGCAAATACTATAAGATTTAGTAAAGAGCCCAAATATGTCATGGAAAAATGTGCAACACCTCTGGTTATTGCTTCTAGCATTTTCCAGAAATGATGGACATTTTCAAAAGCCATTTGGATTCATTGAAATTATTTTAGTTGAACCTAGTGAATTCCTTTGATGCTAGGGTTTGAAACAATCCCCATTTCAAATTTAAGAGAAATTTGAACATGATGCAACACAAGACTAGCTAACCCAGACCAGGCCAGAACTAGGGATGTGACAGGTAGCCCCCTAGCGCTCGGGGAAATGGACCCAAGATGTCCAGCCCCCAGACCGCAAACAGCCACATAAGCGGGATAGTCTGGAGGCCTTGCGCGGGCTAGTGGATCTGCTTGGCGTGGAACTGGCAGGCTTCGCAGGGTGCACCAGTTCGGTGGTATCGTTGAGTGATGTGGGCCAATAGAACCCACTGCGGAACGCCTTGCCACCGAGGGTGCGTGATGAAGAGTGGTGTCCGCAGTCCCCACCATGTATGTCAGTCAGCAGCTCGAGCCCCTGCTCCCTGGAGATGCATCACAAAGAAACATCATTGGGCCTTTTGTGGTACAGCTCACCGTCCTGGATGCAGTATGCAGTGGCCTGGCGAGCCACGCGCTCGGCATCCTCTTCCTTCTCCGGCAAGGTCCCCTAAACAAGTACATCTTGAACTCCTCGGTCCAGCACCCCTCCTGAGGCTCGAGCGCGAGGAGCAGGTGGACCCCTGAGGTTCGGCTGCAAGCCGGGGTACCTGTTGCTGGGGCTCGGGGTAGGTCCTCCTGAGGTGGTGCTGGTGCCACAACGGGGAGAGCTACCGACGGCTTGAAGAGACATTCCTAAAAACTCCCGACTCCTAAGGTAGCGCCGGGATGCCCTCTTGGCGATGTTGTCCGCCTCCTTGTTCGTACCTCGTGGCACGTTGTTGGTGTCAAAACCGGCGGATCTCGGGTAGGGGGTCTCGAACTATGCGTCTAGGCGGATGGTAACAGGAGACAAGGGACACGATGTTTTTACCCAGGTTCGGGACCTCTCGATGGAGGTAAAACCCTACTCCTGCTTGATTGATATTGATGATATGGGTAGTACAAGAGTGGATCTACCACGAGATCAAGCAGGCTAAACCCTAGAAGCTAGCCTATGGTATGATTGTTGTAATTGTTGTTGTCCTACAGACTAAAACCCTCCAGTTTATATAGACACCGAAGAGGGCTAGGGTTACACAGAGTCGGTTACAATGGTAGGAGATCTACATATCCGTATTGCCAAGCTTGCCTTCCACGCCAAGGAAAGTCCCATCCGGACACGGGATGAAGTCTTCAATCTTGTATCTTCATAGTCTTAGAGTCCAGCCGATGATGATAGTTCGGCTATCCGGACACCCCCCAGTCCAGGACTCCCTCAGTAGCCCCTGAACCAGGCTTCAATGACGACGAGTCCGGCATGCATATTGTCTTCGGCATTGCAAGGCGGGTTCCTCCTCCGAATAATTCATAGAAGATTGTGAACACCAGGATAGTGTCCGGCTCTGTAAAATAAATTCCACATACCACCGTAGAGAGAATAATATTTACACAAGTTCAATCTGCTGACATATTTTGTTGCGTGACGTCACACCACTGCCAAGCCTTTACTCGAATCGTTTTTATTATACCACCTCAGCGCGTTTAGCGAAGCGGTTTCCTTGGCACATCTTGTCGAAGCAGAGATCGTGTTCCCCTTATTCCGGGATTCCCATCAATACGGACGTGGGTAACCCAACCGCGCCATTGATTGTGGCGCTTGGGAGATAAGCGAGTTTTACCAGGCCGGTGGGGACGCGTAGTTTTCGTCCGCCCATATATAAGGGGATAAGAATCCACCTCTTTTACCTACGCCTTCTTCCTCTGCTTATCCATCTCCGCGCACTCGAGCTCCAGCGCCCAAGTCCGCACATCTCACCTCGACCTCCTCCAGCCATGTCCGGAGCGGGAGGCAAGTGGATGGCCTCCTCCGTCACGGAGGGGCACATCGAGAAGCTGCGCAGCGCCGGATACTTGTCCAGCGACATCATGCACCAGCTGCCCGACGAGGGGCAGCTCATCCCCACCCCTAGGCCCCATGAGAGGGTGGTATTCCTTCCCCATTTCCTCCGCGGACTGGGCTTCCCACTCCACCCCTTTGTCCGGGGGCTCATGTACTACTACGGCCTGGACTTCCACGATCTGGCCCCAAATTTCATCCTCAATACCTCGGCGTTTATCGTTGTTTGCGTGGCCTTCCTCTGCAACCAGCCCCACTTCAGCTTGTGGCTAAAGACCTTCAATGTCAAGCCGAAGGTTGTGAAGGGCAGACAAGCGGAGTGCGGAGGCGCCATGGTGGGCAAAATGCCCAACGTCACTTGGCTCGAGGGTGCCTTCGTGGAATCCATCAAAGGGTGGTAATCGGGGTGGTTCTACATCACCGAGCCGCGTGACCCCAAATGGGTGGCGGCCCCTGAATTCAGATCTGGCATCCCCATGCAGCTCACCTCCTGGAAAGAGAAGGGCTTGCTTTGGGGTAGTTCGGAGGAGCTGACCAGACTCCAGTCCTGTCTCCAAACCCTGGTGAACAAGAAGCTTAAGCTTGTCAATGTGATCTAGGTCAAGCTCGTCCGCCGGATTCTCCCCTGCCAGCAACGGGACTTCAATTTGTGGGAGTTTGATCCGGTGCAGCACCGGACCTTGAGCGGGCTCTTCGACACTACATACGAAGCTGCCTAGAGGGTGCTGTTCAAGGGCGCCGAAGCTCCCGCATCCGCAACCGAAGATCGCGGATTCAGCACGCAGCGCCCGGCCGGCGAGGTAAGCTATGTTATCCTTTATGGGACACTCGCTTTTCATAGTTTGACTCTATGCAGGATCCAAACTCCCAATACCTTTAACAGGACTGGCAGAAGACGTCCGAACAAGTTAACTATACGGCTCCCCTTCCAGAAGACCCAACGGACGCCCATTTGACAGGGCTGCTGGTCCCGGCACTTTACGTGGTGCCGGAGAAGAAGGCCAAGAGGAAGGCCATGGGAACCCGGAGGAGTTCCCGGCGTCAGGTGGTATCGGACTCATCGTCCAATGACTCCGAGGTGGACTCCTCCCATGAGGATGAGGAGGAGAAGAAAGAGGCCTCTCCCCCAGCGGGGGAAGAGAAGAAGAGGAAGGCCTCCCCAACGAGGGAGGCCGAAGGGTCCAAGACGGAAAGGACCCTTCCTATGGACTGCACCGCCAATGTCGACGATGACGACGAGGAGTGGCCCTCAAGGGCCAAGCCCCTGGCAAGATCGTAATTATCCGGACTCCTGGATGATTTATAATTTTTCTTTTTGCCACGCGGTGTCATTCTAATGCCGCATACAACCTGTACTCCGGCCAAGGACGATCTTCCCGCCTCGTCGAGCGGGTCCTTGGGCACGTCGGATATGGATTCTCTTCCGACCGCCTCTACCCCTCGTGACGCTGACGACGTTGAGGTGGGATCCCAGGAAGGGACCCGCCAGGAGGAGGAGGCCCCAGAGGTGCCGCAGGGCAACCTCCCAGACTGTGCACCGGACTCCGCTCCGGAACCTGCAGTGGTTTCGGAGTCCGGCAAGCGGCCCCTTCGTAAGAAGGGCAAGACTGTGACGCCGGCGGCCTCCGTCCAACCAGATACGCCGGATAACTTGCTGGAGGTGCTCAACGACGCTTCCATCGAAGAAGAACACCGCACTATTATGAGTGTGGTAATTCAGAAGGTTTAGCTCGCCAAGAGCGGGCTGACCGAAGCCTGCAGCAGCCTTCTAACAGGCTTTGAGGTAAGAATTTTAAGATGTGTAATATAATACCACATAGACAGTAGCCCCTGATGCTCGGTTCGATGTTCGGAAAGAAAAGCCGGACTGAGGATCTAAAAAGATATACGCAGGAGTCTAAAAAATATGTCAATATGGGATTGCAGGCTGCGCTGCTGACCTCTGCCACACTGACTGCGGAGGTCGATGCTTTGAAGCAAAGCCTCGAGCGGTCCGAGAGCGAGCTCGGCCATGCCAAGAAGTAGCTCGAGGACGAGGAAGGTGAGTAACACCTTATTAAATTTTTACCTTACAGAAAAGGATTTGGTTGCAAGAGAAAATAACAAAGATAACGTGGGTACTACAGGGGCCACGAACGAGCTGGCGACCCTGAAGTAGGCGGTGTCCGCGGCGGAACGGAATGCGGCCGCGGAACAAGCCGAGCGAGAGAAGCAGGAGGCGCGGGTGGCGGAGGTGCAGCAAGAGCTCCAGGCTCTCGTGGAAAAACATGAGAGTTTGGAGCGTGACTCAAAGACTCGAGAGTCTGAGCTTGCATCGGCTCTTGAGAGTGCCAAAGCCGCTAAGGCCGAAGCCCACAAGGCCCTCTAGGAAATTGAGGCGTTAAAGAAGATAGCGGCGGGTAAGGCATTTTTCATGCAAAGTAAGCATGTAAATGTGAATTACCTATTACTTACCCGAATTCAGAGCTCTCCAGGAGCGTTCATAGATCTGCCCCGCAGCGTGTCCAATGCTGCCGCATTCTATCGGGCCGAGGAAGGGAGTTTGACGGAGAAGGTCTTCTGGTCTCAGTATGCTGAGGCCGGACATCCGGTGCCCCTTAGCGACCACCTGAAGCAGCTGGTCGAGCTCCACAAGGTGGCCGAACAGGCCATGAAGGGCCTCATAGTTCAGCTGTGGCCCAAGGAGGCTATGCCTGGGAGCTACTTCGGCCTGGTGCGGCGGCTGGTGGATGCATGTCCCTGGGTTGAAGTCGTCAAGCACTCCGCCTGCATTGAAGGTGCCCGTCGGGCCCTTGCCCGTGCAAAAGTGCACTGGGGCAGGATGGACGCTGAGAAGCTTCTGACAGACGCGCCGCCAGCGGGCAAGGAGTATCGTACGCCCGAAATGTATTATAGGAGTGTCCTGAAGGGTGCCCGCATGATTGCGGGTGAGTGCTCCAAAGATGTAATATTTGAGTAGACTCGCATTTTCTTATCCTGTGAGGTGAAGACTTTGTTCATATGCGCTAAGCAACGCTTCTTAATTTAAAATATTACCTTCTGTGCGGCCGTTTATCAAATCTGAGAGATTTCAAGTCGTCGGCTTCAGCCCCCATGCCACGAGTGCTGGGGTGTTCGGGATAAACTTGAGCGCTCTCGTTCCCATTTTTGGGTCCATCTAGGGAGGCGCTCAACGCAACGAATGAGGCAACCGGACTTATAATGCTTGAACACTCTCACTTAGCCATAGAATTCTATAATTTTAAATTTCGGCGAAGCCCCTAGTGTTCGGAAGACCGAGTTCGGGGCGCTATCCACGCCTGGGCCGGACAAAGCCGGTTCCTCGCTCTAAGCGGCATAAGTCTTTAGGGACTCGAAAAGACCTCTCGAACAGCGACCAGCTCTCGCCTTATCATGATGGTCAGTTTTAGCTTTCTCCACTGAGGCGCTCGCCCAACTCAACCGGGGCGCAATCGCAGTGGTTCTCCCAGTGCTACCTTAGCCGACACAACGGAACGTAAGGTACCAAAACATGGGAGCCGGGCAAACCCAACTATTGACCCAAGACATGATTCGGAGCCGATGCATATAATGCTATCAGTTCGGGGTGCCGCACTTGTGAAAGTGTTCGGACTTATCACACCATAATGTGGGGAACTTAAGCCCCTGGTGTATTTAGCCGTACCAAAGTGTACGGATGCAACATGTCATAAATGAACATATGTATAAGAAAGAAATGCAATTATAAGCAAAAAGTGATGCATTGTTTATTCAAGAAATACTGCCATGAATGCAGAACGATACAAATAGTGCGGTAGGCAAGGGTTGGGACTATTAAACATGTCCCCCTCCAGGAGTAGGCTGCGGAATGGTGTATAAAATAGATTTAATGCTCGTAATGGAGACCACCTGGATAATCGTCGTAGCCTTTCTCCTTCCCTGGCTATTGCATCGTGAGATCGGTAGGTCTACTGCCGGACAGGGCCTCTGGTGAACGGAGTCCTGTGGGTAAAAAAAGAGAAAAGAAAAAAATAGATGGCACACTTGGGAGCCCCTGGTGTGGTTTAGCCGCACTCTGGGCCTGTTGTGGTCGTGCCCCTCCCCCTATGCCCATGGTATCTCCAGGGCGTAGTGATGTACACGAAGGACCAGTCTTGCAATTTTGCAAGGGCTGGGGTTGGGGCCGCATTGCTATGCGTGCTCGGAACGTGCCAGGTGGTCTTGTTGTAGGTTACTCCGGGCGCGTTTGGCCGTGTCCGGTCGTTTAACGGCTGGACTCGAAAATTGCCTTAAGAGGCTACTCTGTACTTCTGCCGCGAGAGCCGCTGTGTGTTCCTCCGTTCGGAGGGAGCGTTCAGTGTTTCCGTTGACCGTGATGACTCCTCGAGGGCCTGGCATCTTGAGCTTGAGGTATGCGTAAAGCGGCAGAGCATTGAACTTTACAAATGCGGTCCGTCCGAGCAGAGCGTGCTAGCCGCTGCGGAACGGGACTATGTCGAAGATTAACTCCTCGCTTCGGAAGTTATCCGGGGATCCGAAGACCAGTTCTAGTGTGACTGAGCCTGTACAATTGGCCTCTACACCTGGTATGACGCCTTTGAAGGTCGTCTTTGTGGGTTTAATCCTTGAGGGGTCTATGCCCATCTTGCGTACTGTATCCTGATAAAGCAGGTTCAGGCTGCTGCCGCCGTCCATCAGGACTCTGGTGAGGTGAAATCCATCGACGATTGGGTCTAAAACCAATGCGGCGAATCCTCCATGGCGGATACTGGTGGGGTGGTCCCTTCGATCAAAAGTGATCGGGCAGGAGGACCATGGGTTGAACTTCGGGGCGACTGGCTCCAATGCATACACGTCCCTCAGTGCACGCTTCCGCTCCCTCTTGGGTATGTGGGTTGCGTATATCATGTTTACCGTCCGCACTTGTGGGGGGAAACCTTCTGTCCTCTATTGTTTGGTGGTCGGGTCTCCTCCTCGTCATCGCTATGCAGCCCCTTGTCATTGTTTTCAGCAATTAACTTGCCTGCCTACTTGAATACCCAACAATCCCTGTTGGTGTGATTAGCTGGCTTTTCGGGGGTGCCGTGTATCTGGCACGAGCGGTCGAGTATTCGGTCCAAATTGGATGGACCCGGAGTAGTTCTTTTGAATGGCTTTTTCCGCTGACCGGGTTTGGAGCCTCTGAATCCGACGTTGACTGTCGTATCCTCAGTGTTATCGCCGTTAACACGGCGTTTGTTTTTGTTGCGACGCGACCTGCCATTGTGGTCCTTGTTATCCGGACTGCTAGAGTTTTTGCTGAGGTTGTTACTGCGGGCTAGCCAGCTGTCCTCTCCCGCGCAGAAGCGGGTCATGAGTGATGTGAGGGCTGCCATGGATTTCGGCTTTTCTGTCCTAGATGCCGGGCAAGCCACTCGTCGCGGATGTTATGTTTGAAGGCTGCGAGAGCCTCTGCATCTGGACAGTCGATGATTTGATTTTTCTTTGTTAAGAACCGTGTCCAGAATTGTCTGGCCGATTCGTCTGGCTGCTGAATTATGTGGCTTAGGTCATCGGTGTTTGGTGGTCGCACATATGTGCCCTGGAAGTTGTCAAGGAATGCGGTTTCCAGGTCCTCCCAACACCCAATTGATTCTGCTGGCAAGCTGTTAAGCCAATGCCGAGCTGGTCCTTTAAGCTTGAGTGGGAGTTATTTGATGGCGTAAAGATCATCGCCGCGGGCCATGTGGATATGAAGGAGATAGTCTTCTATCCAAACCGCAGGGTCTCTTGTGCCATCGTAGGATTCAATATTCACGGGTTTAAATCCTTCGGGGATTTGATGATCCATTACTTCATCTATGAAGCATAGTGGGTGTGCGGAGCCTCTATATTGGGCTATATCACGACGTAGCTCAAGCGAGCTTTGTCTACTGTGTTCGGCCCGGCCGGAGTTGCTGTATCCGGCATGACAATCGTCGTCGCGCATTGTGGGGCGCCCACGCGATCCGTAGATTGATCTTGATTGTCTTGCCTTATCCTCCAATATGTCTCGCAAGTCCGGTGCATTCCCCTGTGGCTTTGTACTTTTCGAGCGGTGCCGGGGTACGGTTTTGGTGGAGGGCCTAGAGGCCTCTCTGTCGCGGCCACGAGGTGGTCGGTCAGCCGTATTGTGCGCTGGTGATGCAGGTTTGTATGCCTCCTCCTCTAGTCGGGGGAGCAGCTTGCGTTTGGGGTAGCTTTTGGAGGGGCGTTCGAGTTCATGCTCTTCGGCCGCAAGGACTTCAGTCCATCTGTCGGCTAGCAGATCTTGATCAGCTTTAAGCTGTTGCTGCTTTTTCTTGAGGCTGTTCGCCGTGGCCATAAGCCTGCGTTTAAAATGCTCTTGTTCGACGGGATCCTCGGGCACAACGAATTCGTCGTTGTTGAGGCTTACCTCATCTCCAGAGGGAGGCATGTAATTATCATCCTCTACCTCATCATCTGCCGCTCTCTCATGAGGGCTGGCTTCTCCGTCCTCCTGCGCTGAATCTTGCTGGAGGGGGTTGTCTTCGGCACTCTCTGGGGTGTTGTTATCTCCAGTGCCGGAATCTCCATTCTTGTTGTGGAGGGATTTAGAGCGGCGCTGCTGACGCTGCCGCTTGGGCTGTTTCTTGGAGGAGTCTTCCTCCGCTGCATCCTCGCCATTCCCATCCTTTGGGATGTCCACCATGTATATGTTGTATGACGAGGTGGTCTTCCAGTGCCCCGTAGGTGCTGGTTCTTGGTCGTCTCCGGCATCGTCGTCCATACTGTTGATGTCTTTGGAGTCGTAGTCTAGCATGTCGGTTAGATCATCGACAGTGGCTACAAAGTGGGTGGTGGGTGGGCTTTGAATTTCTTCGTCGCCCGCATCCCATCCACCCTGGCCGCAGTCCGGCCAGGGCTCTCCTGATAACGAGAGATACCTTAGCGAATTCAGGATGTCGCCGAACGGTGAGTGTTGAAAGATGTCCGCAGCGGTGAACTCCATGATCGGCACCCAATCGGATTCGTTTAGAGGGGGCGCGGGTGGTTCGGAATCCGGCGAGGAGTCCGGCACCTCGGAGTCACGAGCTTCACAAGGGACAAGGTCAGTATTCGGCTCCATCGCCGTAGGGGTCGCAGCCCCCAAGGCGGTGTCTAGCCACACATCCTCGATCTGCGCAGTCGGCTCCGAATTGAGGATCGGAGCGGACTCGTGTGCGGCCTCCAGGGCACTGTCTGGCAGCAGAGCTAAGTCATGCCCATCGTGACAGTGCGGCGCGCTCGGCTGTGGCTCGAATCCATCGAAGATCAACTCTCCACGGATGTCAGCCGTGAAGTTCAGACTTCCAAATCTGACCTGATGGCCAGGGGCGTAGCTTTCGATCTGCTCCAGATGTCCAAGCGAATTGGCCCGCAGTGCAAAGCCGCCGACTACAAAGATCTGTCCAGGGAGAAAAGTCTCACCCTGGACCGTGTTGTTGTTGATGATCGAACGAGCCATCAAACCTATCGGTGACGACACAGAGGAACTCTCAATGAAAGCACCAATGTCGGTGTCAAAACCGGGGGATCTCGGGTAGGGGTCCCGAACTGTGCGTCTAGGCAGATGGTAACAGGCGACAAGGGACACGATGTTTTTACCCAGGTTCGGGCCCTCTCGATGGAGGTAAAACCCTACTCCTGCTTGATTGATATTGATGATATGGGTAGTACAAGAGTGGATCTACCACGAGATCAAGGAGGCTAAACCCTAGAAGCTAGCCTATGGTATGATTGTTGTAATTGTTGTTGTCCTACAGACTAAAACCCTCCGGTTTATATAGACACCGGAGAGGGCTAGGGTTACACAGAGTCAGTTACAATGGTAGGAGATCTACATATCTGTATTGCCAAGCTTGCCTTCCACGCTAAGGAAAGTCCCATCCGGACACGGGACGAAGTCTTCAATCTTGTATCTTCATAGTCTTAGAGTCCGGCCGATGATGATAGTTCGGCTATCCGGACACCCCCCAGTCCAGGACTCCCTCACACGTGTTGTAATTCCAAGCCCAAGAATCATTTTTCCATTTTGCGTACCTCTTCCAGGTATGCTTCCATGTGCTCATCCTTCGGAATGTACTCTTTGTTGGAGCAGTTGATGAGGAGCTAGGAATCGCCCCTGATGGTGAGACGCTTCACCCCAGCGCCACCGCAGCCCTAAGGCCGGCTAGGCCTTCGTATTCTGCAATGTTGTTGGAGACCTTTTCGCCCTACTAAAAACATAGTTGTACAGCACAGTAGAGCTTGTCCTTGGTGGGTGAGATGAGGACGGCTCCAGCCCCCGCGCCCTGACGTGCGAATGCACCGTCGAAGTACATGATCCACCCGTCTGGAGCCTCATCTCCGGGCAAAGAGGGAGCGATCCTCGCATATTCCACGATCAGGGACGTCGGTCCACTCTGCCATGAAATTTGCGAGGGCCGCATCCTTGATGACCCTGGTGGTGCTAAACTCCAGCTGGAATGCCTGAAGCTTGATGTTCCACTCTGCGACCCTTCCGGCAACGTTAAGGATCCGGAGTACCCTCTCCGGTGGGTGGGCTAAAACAACCTTGATGGGATGACCCTAGAAGTAGTGGCGCAGCTTTCGGGAGGCGACGAGGAGTGCGAGCAAAAGCTTTTGAGTCATGGGGTAGCGCGCCCATGCCTCCCATAAAACTGTGTTGATGAAGCTGACTGGATGCTCGACGAGGGAGGAGGTATTGGAGAGGTCTTGTATCTCTTGAGGATGCTGGCCTTCAGGGGTCTCACCACCTGCCACATCAGTCGCGGCCTCGTGAGCCTTAGCCTTAGGAGCCCCACCGGCTGAAAGGTCGGCTTGGGCCTAGGGAGGGACATTGGTTGTCAGGTCGGCTAAAGCCTCAGGAGAGCCAACCCGAGGCTATTGCGCCCTGCTTGGTGACGAGGCACCCTGCTGAGGGTCCTTGCTCGGGCGCTCTTCCCTTAGCACCACCAGAGCGGCGCTGGCGGAGTGAGGAGTGGCGGCCAAATAGAGCACCAAGGGCTCGAGGGGGCGCGGCGCCACCATCACTGGTGGGCTGGTGAGGTATCTCTTGAGGTCTTGGAAGGCCGCGTCAGCTTAAGGGGTCCACTCAAACGGCCCTTTCCTCTTCATCAGCTTGAATAATGGGAGGGCACGTTCCCCCATCTTGGAGATGAAACGCCCCAGCAAGGTCACGCAGCCCGCCAACTTCTACATCTCCTTGAGTATTTGTGGCGGGCTCATGTCTTCTATGGCCTTTACTTTCTCTGAGTTGGCCTCGATTCCTCTGTGCGACACTAGGAAACCCAGCAGCTTGCCAGAGGGGACTCCGAACACACACTTCTCGGGATTGAGCCGCAGGTCCACCCTGTGCAGGCTGGCAAATGTTTCCTTCAGGTCTCATTCAGGGTCTTTGCCTCCCAAGACTTCATCACTATGTCATCAACATAAGCCTCAGCATTCCTCCCGAGCTGTTGGCCCAGAGCAATGTGCATTAGCCACTGCAAGGTGGCACCAGCATTACGCAGCCTGAAAGGCATGCAGGTGTAGCAGTAAACCCCACAGGGGGTTTGGAACACTGTCTTCTCCACATCTTGCACAACCATTTTGATCTGGTGGTAGCCTGAAAAGGCGTCCAAAAAGTACAGCAGGTCACACTCGACGGTGGAGTCGATGATCTGGTCGATGCACGGGAGCGGGAAGGGGTCCTGAGGGCAGGCCTTATTGAGGTTGGTGAAGTCGACGCACATGCGCTCCTTCCCCCTCCTTCTTGGGGACAATAACTAGGTTTGGCAGCCACTCCGGGTACCGCACTTCCCGGATGACACCAGCATCCTGCAGCTTGCGGGTTTCTTGGACGATGAACGCCTGCTTCTTTATGGACTTCCATCGTGCCTTCTGCTTTACTGGGCATACAATTGGGCACACCCTCAGGTAGTGCTTGATTATTCCCCTTGGGATCCCAACCAGGTCCTTGGGCTCCCATGCAAACACTTCCTTGTTGGCACGCAAGAAGCTGACCAACGCTCTCTCTTGGTCTGGGGGAAGGCCAGCTCCTATGGTGAAGGTGGCGCCTGAAGCCCCATCCTCATCGACTGGCACTTGCTTCGGCTCGGCTCGGTCTTGAGAAAACAACTGCTTCTTCTTGGCTGGCATGGCCCCCGGAGCCTCAGGACCTGTCGTGGAATTAACACGTCAGATGTCCTAGTGAGGACTTAGTCGTGAGGCCAACGCATCTATGTGGTAGCTTGAGATGGGTTGAGCGGAATCGAGAGACGCAACACGCAAGACAAAGATTTAGACAGCTTCGGGCCCCGGGAAACATTATCCGGTAATAGCCCTACATGCTGTTTGAGTCTAGATCTCATTATCATCACGCGGGAGTCGCCGTAAACCGGCTCTCCTAGTTGTGTCTAGCCCTAAGATTGTTTCTCTTGCCTCCTTGTCCCTCTTTGGGGAGCCCTGCCCCTCCTTATATATGTTGAAGGGGCGGGTTACATGACTAGTCCTAGTAGGATTAGGATTACTCTATTACAAGTGGAGTCCTAGTCTTGCTTCCTTTGTAGAAAAATATTCCTTGTGCTTTTCTCATAAACCGGCCCACCATAGCGTGATCCGGCCTTCCATAAACCGCCCATTGGGCCACCGGGTCTTGTCGCTCCTCTGACCCTCCTACCAGATTACCAATGAATCTTAAACCGCCAGGTCCAAGTGGGTCGCCGGTGAATCGCCAAACTCTAGTCGGGTCATACATCCGGCGGTTTATACCACGGGGTATATCCCCGACATTAGCCCCCAGTTTAATTTGGATTCATCCATGTTAAACTGATCTGCAACATAAACACAAGAACAAATTTGTCGGGTTGTGCTCCGGTTTAAATATTCTTGTAAACCGGCACTTGATCATCCTTAAATCCTTGTCATTTCTTCCTTCTAAAAAATCCGAGTCAATAGACCAGTTTCATAATCGATTTGCTTGTAGAAGATATTTTGTAAATAAAGAATCCATTTGAATTGGCCATCAATGCTTTGACTTGACAAAAATATTAGTCTCTGAAATATTCAACTGATATCCAGCCGGCTTGAAGATGTAAAACTTGCCGGTTTATGATTACCACCATTGTCGGGTTATAAAAACTGACAATTCCGGGTCATGATTGTTGCCAACGCCGGTTCATGATTGTTGCCAACGCCGGTTCATGATTATTGATGACGCCGGGTTGCAGACACAGGGTCGTAATGATTGGTGACGCCGGGTCAATCCGGTTTGCTCAAAACAGAGAATTTGAAAATAGTTCTTCGATAATAATATAATACCTGTAGCCCCCAAGTCTTGAGCAGAACAAAGTGATGGCTTAAGACTTGCTTCAATGTAAATACTGCCACTTAAGAAGAAATCCATGTTGTTCATCCCAGTCACTTAGTAAAAACTGAATACTCCATATTATGTAGCCCCCAAGTGTCAGGTTGTCATGCTTGCAGCAACCTAGGACTTGTAATTGTCTTATACTCATAAAACTTCAACCAGTGTATCCCCCAAGGGTCGGGTCATTATACAATAATGAGCAGGGACTTTGTAGGTATAATCATGTAGATTTGAGCAATGATGTGTAGCCCCCAAGGGCCGGCTCAGTAAGATAATATTGAGCTAGGACTTGATATATACTTCAATGAAAATAACATAATATGATGTAACCCCCATCATGGGACTTGAATCCACGTCCGCAAGGTTAAGAGCCTTGTGCTTTACCAACTGAGCAGTGGACCCTTCAATATAATGAATAAAAAGCTTTGTACCTTCAATTGTTGACAGGAGCAATTGGTAGCTCCCAAGGGCCGGCTCATTACGATGTGATGAGTCGGGTCTTCAATAAGGTGAGCAAACAATGACTTTGCATTAGCCCCCAAGTGTCATGGTGCATGCTTGCAGTGACATGAGACTTGTATATTTGATGTAATCTCAACTTAAATAATGTAGCCCCCAAGTGTCGGGTCGTAAGCCTGCAGCGACTCGGGACTATCCCCTCCATTGTAGAATAAATCATATCCATTGATAAAATAATAGCCATTGCGCTGAAGCGACTTTGAAAACCTCAATCATAATATTGGTTATTGATAACCATAATAAAAATCCAGCCATGTTGGCTATTAAAGATTTGAATAATATACCCAAAGATTTATAAGCGCGTGATTTCAATGGCGCGATCCAAATATATACTAGCGACTTATAGTCCAAAGCCAGGCCGGGTTAATAAACACCGGCGATTTGTATTTATGCTTTATTCAACCTGTTTCTGCATACAACAAGTTTAAAGTGTCCTAGCGGTTTACCGCCGGACGGGTCATAATGCCCAACATATAACCCGGGTTTATAACCAAGGCTGCACTTAAGAATAATCAAATATGAAATATATCATACCTGTGACATTGAATCACATCTTTGGTTTACCAACTTTTTGTAGTAAGGGTGATAACCCAAATCTGGAGTGCTGATAACTCCCCTCATATTTTGTCGGTTTGTAATAAAACCGTGCCGGGTTGTAAAAAACACCGGATGATCATCCTGGCGACTTATAGTCAATGCCAGACTGGATTAAGAGATGCCGGTTCATAATGGATTATGTGCTAACAGCTGATAACTGTAAGCCATGCCGGGTTAAGAAACACCGGGTTGATGTAATGACATATGGTCTGGCTGGGTCAGTAGACACCGGTTTAACTTAGAACTTTATTAACAGAGATAAAATTTGCAAAAAATATAATCAAATAAAACTTGTAGTCGAGGCTTTTCAAGGGCTGCCAGGCCCAAATTCGAGGCTTTTGGTGGGCTGCCAGGCTGCTGAGTTAAACCATTTGACAAAGCCCTTTAAGATGGGCCTCCAACTAACCAATCGTTGTTTTAACTTTGACAAGTTCAGGGTCTATATAAAAGTAACTTGTCAAACGTTCGGCGGGTCATGCCAGGATTACCTGGATAGGAGTGGCTTACTTGATGAAGGCAGGTTAACCCGGGGTTTTAGGTGAATACACCAGGCTTCCAAGTCGTGGGTCGATACCCAATTACAAGGGTTCTTTCAAACTCTTTGTTACTTTGCACAAAGAGCCCCCAAGTAACTTTGTGAGCTGTGCTCAATGGGTGCCTATGTTTGAGTTGTGCTTTTAGCAACAATACTCTCTTTGGCCCCTTGGGTGTGAAGCTCCCAAGCTTTGTTGTGGCGTGATAGCCGGATTAATGGACAGGACTCCGCTTTGTCAGCTGAAGCCCCCATTTGCTATATTTTTGAGTTGTGCTCGCCGGGTGCCTATGTTTGAGTTGTGCTGTGCGACAAACTCTCTTTGGGCCCTTATGATAATACTGGCTTGATAGCTGCATCAAGAGGGTAGTAACGCTATGTTCACTTTGGTGAACACACCTATGTCTGAACAGGAAGCCCCAAGTGATCATATGAAGATGATAAGTGTCACACCCTGGTTTTCATGGCACAACACTTAAGTCAATAAATAATGTCAAAATGTGGATTGACAAAAACTTTTGAGTGTTTTGTCTTTGCTTTGATTGAATGTTTGTTTGCTGTTTGCAAGTGCTCTAAAAATCAAATAAATTCTCCAACTCTTATACTCCTTCTCCTTGATCCAAAAACCTTTCCCAATGATCATGCCATGTGTATAGGACATAAAAACTAATTTCTTGCAAAAAATAATTTGGCCAAATAGCATTTTCAAAAATTAGTTTTTCAAAAACCCCTGAATTGAGGTTTGCACTGCAAGTACTTAGTTAATGGCAGTAAAAATCTTTATAAAAATATATTTGACTCCTATTAGATATAGGATACCCAGAAACCACAAAAATATAATTTTGAAAGTTATTTTCCTATTTTATTTAAAAGATTTTTCTTAAGGCCAGAAATGGTCTTTAATAGGAAAAAAATATTTTTATTGCTTCAAAAATATTTGACAAAATTTAGGGAAACTCATAGGACATATATTGTCCATATATAAGAGTTTCAACACATGGTCATGTTCAAAATATTGGTCAAATCCCTCAAAAACCCTTTCTGGATATTTCAAGCTTTTGAAATATTTACAAAGGAAATATTCTCCAAAAATTCCGAAAAAATTCTATCATGTCACATATGACATATTTGGTGATCTTGCCAAGTCTCATGTCTTGGAGAACAAGATAACATCATCAAATCCCCTCAAAAGCACTTCTGTCCATTTTTAAGTTTGAGCAACTTTACATTGCCAAACATGTCCAAATGTTCTCAAACCTTGTGAACATGCTAAAATGGTCTAATAGTTCATCTAGACTAAATGGCACAAGTTGGAGAACAAGTTAACTTGATCAAAGTGCCCCAAAACCATTCCTGTCCAGAACCAAATTTGAACAACTCTACATTGTAAACTTTCTCTCCTTGATTCCAACTTTTGTGAGCATGATCACATGATCAAATGATGACACTACACCAAGTGGTGCATCAAGGAGAACATATTTTCATGACTAAATCTTGGGAAACCCATTTCTATTCATTTCTAGGGTTTACCAAAGTTGCATTGTCAACTTGCTCCAAATGAGCTCCAAATTGGTGGAAGGCCCTAATAATGTGTGTCATTTCACCATGTGGAGCCTCATGACAAATGGAAGTCATCTTATTGCCCAAACCAACATCAAACACCTTCTGACATAAACATAAAATGCTTGTTTTAGCCATTTCCACACATCTCCATGAGCTAAGCTTTTTCCCACAGCCTCATATGGTCCTCCTCTACCTCCTGCATCTTTCCCTGCCCGAGAAGCCTTGATGAAGGAGGTGAAAACTCCATTTTTCTACTCTGGACAGCAGCATTTCCACTCCCCCTCAACTCCCTCTTCCCTCCAGTGGATCCCCAGGGCATCCAATGCTATTTCCGCATTGTTTACTCCCCCTTTCAGCTACCAGACACAAGTGGACGCGCGGGTGCGCGCAAAAAGCCGCGGGTGCCGGCCATTTGCATGCTCTGGAGCGCCTGGTAGCGCGTTTGACCGTTGACGCGGCGTCCCCCGAACACCTCGGGCCTCCCCCGCGCGCCTGCCGATGCGCCTCGGCGTCCGCAACACGCTACGCGGTCGGCCCCCTTCTCTCTCCCCCTCCCCGCGCCTCGGCGCTAGCAAACAGAGGCCGCCAAGCGCGCCAATGGTGCAGCTCACACGCGCGGCACCCTGGCCCTTCCCCGCTCCTTTTCTTCCCTCCTCTAGCCCTAGACCAACCCCACGAACACCCCAGACACGCCCACGCACGCCCCCGTGGCCTCCAGCAACGGCTAGGAGCTCGCCGGCGCACGAGTCCACGGCACCCCGCCGTTCGCTTATTTAAAGGCCTCCCCGAACCCTCTCTGGCCTCCTTTCGCCCTCTCTCACTCCCAGTGACCCCCTGGACCAACCCACTCCTCCTCCCGTGCCCTCTGTCCACCTCCATGGCCGGAGCAGTGCCGCCGGCCTCCACCTAAAATCAGCCGAGCCTGAGCTCTTCTCCCTCTCCTCTCTCCAGCAGCAGGCTCCCCTGAGCAAGGCGGAGCTCCCACGATCTTTCCCTCGTCCGAGGACGCACCGCAGCACCGTGCCCCAACCTCGCTGTCGCCTCCATCTGCTGCGGGTGATGCACCGCCCGCATCCGACCACCCCTGCCTCCGTGGAGCACCTCGTCGGACGCGCCACTCTCCCCTGAGCACGCCGGTGGCCGGACCTCCGAAAACGGTGGCCGGTAGCGCCAACGGCCGCCGTCGAGCATTTGCTCTGTCTCCCGTCGCGCCCGCGCGGGAGGTAGCAGATGAACCTGCAGCTGGACCCCGCCTGTCGGCCGGCCAGTAGGCAGGGGCCACTGACGGGTGGGCCACGCCTCGCCGCTTAAGTGGAGGCGGCATAGGCCGCATGCCGTTTCCGCCAGAGGGAGGCGTACTCCTGTGAAGACGCCACCGATGTGGCCCCTGTCGCCCGCGTGGCCGAGCAGCTGGGCCGGCCCAATGCGTTGTGGCGCTATGCTGCCCTCGGTGCGCAGTATAGGTATAACCCCTTCCCTTTTCTTTTCCTTTTTTTCCAGTCAACTTCAAAATTCCATAAATAATTCAACAGAGCTCCAAATCCAATGATTCAAATTTCTAGTAGTTTCTAAAATCATGCCCTACCACATGGTGCTATTTGCACCTTTTTCCAGAGACATTTTCTTCACAAATGTTTATCAAATCCTATCTTTCCTATATCTGTGATGAACTTTAGAAAATCATAGAGAGCTCAAACTTGATCTAAATGCCATGATTCAAATTCCTAGATGCTTATAAGTTCATAACTTAGTTTATGAACATTTTTCTTAATACCTTCTGTGCCCCACAAAATAATGAGCAATTTCTTCATGTTTGTTAACTTTGCAAATTCATAGAGAAATCATTTGAACTCCAAATCCAGTGAAACCAAATCCTAAATGCTTCTAAAATCATCCTTTGTTAAATGGGTATCTTTGCCCATTTTCCAAAAATATATTTCTATACACTTCTTGCAAATCCATAAACCTCCTGATTCCATCATATTGAAATGTTTAGAGATATCCATTCATCAAATCCCAATGAAACCACTTTGGTCATCCCTCATATGACCAGAGGTATCCTAGAAAAGTCCCACTCATATTTTTAGAGCACTTTTATTTCCTGCCTTATTGTGTTGCTTATTATGGTTGCTTTCGACGATAGTTGACGAAGTAGACGAAATGCTCGGAGTTGGACCAGAGATATTTGAAGACCTCGAAGACTTTGTTAAATAGGCAAGCAGCCCTTTGACCATGTCTATGAAACCTTTTTATGCATGCCATATAGCTCTTTATTATTGTTGCATCGGAATCATGATGAGATGGTGAACCACGTGGGTTGGTTGCCTCGGTTACTTCCTCGTTGATACTTGCATTGTGCATGGCCCTACCTTCTTATGAGGGCTATGCCGGTGGGAGTAGATAGGATGCTAAAGTAGTTGCTACGCAAAAAGGGACGGGTTATGCATGGTGAAGGAGACAAAGCTTTATCAAAAGACTTTTCGAAAACCTCATCGGGTGCCACTTATGCCCGAGGGAGATGATGATATGGGTAACCACTTGATGACGAAGTGGTGTACCAAGGAAAGTGTGTGTTGTTTTCAAAATGGATTGGTCGGAGTTGCGATCGTTATTCCAACCTTGCATGCGCAACCACTCTACCCTTATATGGGAAAGTGCATTATTGAGTACCTAGACCGACACTAGCTTGGAGCCCGCATTACTAGTGACGGGGGAGAGTTGGTGCTCTCTCTTGGGACGGGGTCGTGCCAGGTAGGGCGACCAAGAACATTTTTATGGGGCACCAGACACACCGTTGGTACCCCGTGCTTGTGATGTGAGATGATTATGGAGCGTGACTCCACGATAATATTATGTGATAATGTTGGGCACGGGGGTTACTACCAATCGAGTGGAATCCATGTTAGTGTCGTCTAGGGAAAGGTAGTGATCGGGTGCTTACCCCGGGTACTTGAGGTACCGCGGGTCGTGGCTGACACGGAAGTTCCCCGGATCTTGTGGTTACAGTGTGCAACATCTGCAGAGTGTAAAACTATTCAAATAGCCGTGTCCACGGTCAAGGACAGTTGGGTAACCGCTCTTGGGCTACGTCCACTTGTTACAAACCAAGCGTGTGTGTGTTGATAAGAATGACTTGGGTCATGTCAAGGGACTTGACATGACTGAGATGGATTGGTGCCCACTCTATTTATGTTAGATGGGTTGGTGCCCACTCTATTTATGTTGATATCTGTAACCTGTCTTCATGGTTACTTGAATTCCCTTGATGCATGCCTTACAAAGTTGTTGAACATGTCATTGCACTCAAAACTAGCTTTCTGCAAAATTTACCTATATCAAGCATTGTTGTACCTTGAACCAAAACATGGGTTGCTTGCGAGTACATTCAAAGTACTCATTGGCTTGCCACTAGTTATTTTATTGGCCAGGCATGAAAGAACAGGATGTGATGAAGAACACTTCGGTGACGAACATGCGAGCTAGGACGCTTCCCAGTCAGAATGCCTGTAGGGTTAAGGAAGATGGCATGGGTCCAAGATATCGACGAAGATTTCCACTGCGATGATATACTCAGGACTTGATCATAATGTTCCTACTTGTGTAATACGGTATGTATGGATGTAAGACTCTTGTTATTCAGCTTCTGTGTTCAGTGAGCATTGATCTCCGGGATCACTGTACACGTGCATTCGGTGATCACGACTTATGAGTCGGGGTCCCCACAGAGCTGGTATCAGAGCCATCCTGACTGTAGGAAGCCTTAGTTAGCATGGTCGTTAGTTAGGGTAAAACTGTTTCCAAAACTACTATTAGTTTTCAAAACTATCTGTACTTCTCTTCCCTTCTCAGTTTTTCGAAAACTAAGGTATACTTTCCTTATTAAACTCTTCCCCTTCAAACCTTTGGTCGCTAGAACCCTTATGCCCCTGACCACTCGATTCCTTGTAATCCTCGTGGATAATCAAGAAGGAAGATGCCTTGCCAGACATTCACCTACATCTCCTGAACTCAAGATTGGCGACATCACAACAAGACGATACCAACAGAAGATACATCCTCGAGGAATGAGGACCTGAAGACCCAGGAGATGGTGACACCCTTGACACTGCCCCAAGATGATGCAACCTTAGCCTACGCTGATCAGGGCGTAGAATATGCAAGATCATGATATACATCGCTAATAGAGTAACCATGTCACTACCGTTGTTGTATCGGCAACCACCGATGGATGAGAACCTAGCCATTTGGTCCGCCTCACCATAGTGAGCAGGAAAACGGTTCTCCTCATCCCCCGCTCTTGGTGTCGAAGTTTTCATCAACGTAACCGACATGATGGACCTCTATTATGCGTTGCTAATGTCATTGCATAAAGGATTATCTACTTAGTACCTTCGACACCTTAGAATACAAGAAGGGATCGTCATGATTAAGAAGACAACAGAAGACCGAGTCAATGCCTGCTATGAGAAGCCACCTTCACCCCATCACTTCAATAGGCAAGAAGTTGTTGAAGACTCTTCAAGCTCAACCGGGATCGTTTCATCAAACAACTACAAGAGACGTAGCAGCACCTGAGGAAAACCCGGGAGACTGCACGAGGCACAAGGCACGACTATGGAGTCCGAGAACCCCTAGGGTAGGATGAGTCGTGTAACCCCCTATGCGCAGTCGAGTCCGTATGATGGTTTGTGTAGAACCATGATTGTGTGTTGCTTGTTTTTATTTGTTGTGTTTTGATATCAGTCGCCCTTTTTGCCCTAGGCAACAAGTACGCGACTATATCACCTGCCTTATTTTGTTGTTTGTGTTTGGCCCCTTTTTCACCTGATTGCTTGCACTTGCACTATAGAACCGCCTTTAGGCATTCCCCTCCTCTATGCTACTTTTCCCTCTCATCTCTCTCCTCAACTGAAGACAAGCAAGACAATATGCACCAAGGATTCCACCTCGGCAACCAACAAGCACTGAAGACTTTTGCTACAACCTCCTCGACCAAGTGCAACCCCTTAGAGTTATGGTTTCCCCTCAAGATTAGAGACCCATTCCTAGACCCTTCGAGACTTCACGAGATACCCCAGATCGAAACCTTAACCCTGAGCTTAACCTACGGAATCACAAGAGGACAAGTTAAGCTACAGTAAGCCTTGCTTATCACTGGGTTCATTATGGAACTAGTGGGCGCAGTGAATGAGCACATTACCATCCTAAGGTAGCACCAGAACTGACGATGCCATAGGAAAGACCGATTTGGGGGATATAGGAACAGAGGACAAATGACTTGATGAGTTTATATCAATGACTTGAGGAATTATATGAGACTATTTGGTGGATTATGAGGCTTTGATGTGGGTAGATGAACTTGGTGGGATCATGAGTATAGATTAGCATAGCTTTCATTACCCCTGAGTAAAATGGATTTAGTAGGATAATCGTGTTCGCAAGCTAGAATTCTTGGAAGTTTTTGGATTTAACTTAGCCATGGGATATTGATAGGAGACAGTTGATATTACGTAAATGACTTGGGGGAACATGTAGGAATTCTCGTTGGACAAAAGATTTGGATTTAAGTAGGTGATTCTAGTTGAATATAGATGCTGAGCATGTCTGCATGGTTCGGAGTAAATTGGATTTAGACTGATGATCTCGATCATGATACCATGATTCTCGGTGGACAATAAACTAGGAGATTGGATAAATTGTCGGAGTTGATTTAGCGTTAAATATAAGCTTGACCTTGGGGTTTACTTGACCATGATAATGGGAATTGGTGGACTGACTATTGTAAATATAGCTCTTTCAAGTATTCGTGGATTATAAGGACTTTGGAAGATCATGTGGAACACCAGCATAGGCGTTGGATTTGTAGAATTAATGGATTATGCAGTGATCGATGGAAGTTAACAGGTTGTTGGAGTTAATTCATAGGAAGGAAACAAGATCTTGGAGTGGCATACGACGTGTTTCCTTAGGATAGAGATGCACTAGTATGGGCCTTGGAAGAATAGGGTGAGCACTTGGATTGTCCTGTTCTATTCCAGCTTGGAAGCTTGTATGCTCTACCCATGGATTTTTAGGGGTAGCCACGCACACATGAGTTTGGGGATCGTAGACATATATGATTTTGTTAGACCTCCTCTCGAAAGTCATGAGGATATGAATCACATGAGTGATGATTGGAGTTGACCTATATGAAATGATACCATCAGTGATATGGTGTGATTTGTTTAAAGGACTAGATAGCACAGTTGGCATCTCAGAAACTGTGCTCAAGGATGGGTTGATAAACTTTCACTCGCACACTAGAACCATTGAAACCCTTACGCCTTACCAAGCCACAACATGGTCAGATCCTGACCTTGGGCTTTGGCTCTAGATCGATAAGACCTTGGCCAATACTCAACCGTGACCATCACCAATGCCTCAGCCCACTTTGCGTACCCCATAGACTTCATGGAGTGCTTAGACAAGATAATTCTCATCATCATTTGGTGACCTACTTGTCCACCTGAAGACAGAAGAAGAGCCGTTCAGCTAGTCCAGGAACATTTAAAGATCGTCATGCCAAGGAGGAAGAACTACACCTACCACCATCATCAAGAAGTAGACATCCGCGTCGAAGACCAGGTGTATCTGCAAGCCACTTCTCTCTAAGGAACCAAGCATTTCCGTCACAAGGATATCCACACCAGGATGTATCAAGACCTGAAGGAAAGACTCTGGTGGCACAGGATAAAAAGGGAGATTACCACCAATGTTGCAAAGTGTGACGTATGCCAGAGAGTCAAAGCTGAACATCAGCGACCCGCTGGATTGTTGCAACCCCTCAAGGTGCCTGAATGGAAGTGGGACAAAGTCGGGATGGACTTCATCACCGGTTTACCCAGGTCAAGCAAGGGACATGACTCCATATGGGTCATTGTTGACCATTTGACCAAGGTGGCCCACTTCATTCCTGTCAAGACGACCTACAAGGGGAACCAGTTAGCCAGTCCCTACATCAACCGAATCGTAAGCATTCATGGCGTTCCCAAGGAAATTGTGTCGGATAGAGGAACCCAATTCACCTCAAGGTTCTGGAAGAAGTTCCAGGAGGCCATGGGGACCGAGTTTTCCTTCAGCACTGCTTTCCACCCACAGACCGGAGGTCAGACAGAACGAGTGAATCAGATACTCGAAGACATGCTCCGAGCCTGTGTCTTAGCATATGGATCTAAGTGGGAAGATTGCCTTCCTTTCGCCGAGTTCTCTTACAACAACAGTTATCAGTCAAGCCTTCAGATGGCACCATTTGAGGTGTTATACGGACGGAAATGCCGCACACCCCTCAATTGGTCAGAAACCGGAGAAGGACTTGTCTTTGGGCCGATATCCTCCGTGAAGCCAAAGAGCAAGTCCGGCTTGTCAGAGAACGTTTGAGGACTGCTAAGTCAAGGCAAAAGAGCTACGCTGACTCATGTCATGACACATGACCTTCCGGGTTGGAGACCATGTTTATCTCCGGGTCACCCCTCTCAAAGGAGCCCAGCGCTTCCATGTCAAAGGAAAGCTCGCCCCAAGATTCATCAGCCTTCTTCAAGATCACTCCAGGATTTAACAACCCCCCCCCTCCGAGATCACTTCAAGACAAAGAGAAGACAGTTACCAGCTGGAGTTGCCACCTGAGTTACCTAATGTGCACAATGCTTGCCATGAATCACAATCCCGGAAACGTTTCCAACTTCCTAACTAGCCCGGTCTCTACAAACACATTAACCACCGAGCCATCGACCCCTAGCCCGATCTAACCTACCATGAGCTACCCATTAGCAACATGGATCAAGAAGAGCGTCATACACGAAGCCACACCATCAAGTACTTCAAGATCAATGGAGCACTTCACGAAGCAGAAGCAACATGAAGACTTGAAGACTACCCCAGGTCCAAGTTTCTGTATCCCTTTCCGCGCCTAGTCTGGGAATCTCGGGGACGAGATTCTTGTAAGGGGGGTAGGTCCGTCACACCCTGGTTTTCATGGCACAACACTTAAGTCAATAAATAATGTCAAAATGTGGTTTGACAAAAACTTTTGAGTGTTTTGTCTTTGCTTTGATTGAATGTTTGTTTGTTGTTTGCAAGTGCTCTAAAAATCAAATAAATTCTCCAACTCTTATACTCCTTCTCCTTGATCCAAAAACCTTTCCCAATGATCATGCCATGTGTATAGGACATAAAAAATAATTTCTTGCAAAAATAATTTGGCCAAATAGCATTTTCAAAATTTAGTTTTTCAAAAACCCCTGAATTGAGGTTTGCACTGCAAGTACTTAGTTAATGGCAGTAAAAATCTTTCTAAAAATATATTTGACTCCTATTAGATATAGGATACCCAGAAACCACAAAAATATAATTTTGAAAGTTATTTTCCTATTTTATTTAAAAGCTTTTTCTTAAGGCCAGAAATGGTCTTTAATAGGAAAAAAATATTTTTATTACTTCAAAAATATTTGACAAAATTTAGGGAAACTCATAGGACATATATTGTCCATATATAAGAGTTTCAACACATGGTCATGTTCAAAATATTGGTCAAATCCCTCAAAAACCCTTTCTGGATATTTCAAGCTTTTGAAATATTTACAAAGGAAATATTCTCCAAAAATTCCAAGAAAATTCTATCATGTAACATATGACATATTTGGTGATCTTGCCAAGTCTCATGTCTTGGAGAACAAGATAACATCATCAAATCCCCTCAAAACCACTTCTGTCCATTTTGAAGTTTGAGCAACTTTACATTGCCAAACATGTCCAAATGTTCTCAAACCTTGTGAACATGCTAAAATGGTCTAATAATTCATCTAGACCAAATGGCAAAAGTTGGAGAACAATTTAACTTGATCAAAGTGCCCCAAAACCATTCCTTTCCAGAACCAAATTTGAACAACTCTACATTGTAAACTTTCTCTCCTTGATTCCAACTTTTGTGAGCATGATCACATGATCAAATGATGACACTACACCAAGTGGTGCATCAAGGAGAACATATTTTCATGACTAAATCTTGGGAAACCCATTTCTGTTCATTTCTAGGGTTTACCAAAGTTGCATTGTCAACTTGCTCCAAATGAGCTCCAAATTGGTGGAAGGCCCTAATAATGTGTGTCATTTCACCATGTGGAGCCTCATGACAAATGGAAGTCATCTTATTGCCCAAACCAACATCAAACACCTTCTGACATAAACATAAAATGCTTGTTTTAGCCATTTCCACACATCTCCATGAGCTGAGCTTTTTCCCACAGCCTCATATGGTCCTCCTCTACCTCCTGCATCTTTCCCTGCCCGAGAAGCCTTGATGAAGGAGGTGAAAACTCCATTTTTCTACTCTGGACAGCAGCATTTCCACTCCCCCTCAACTCCCTCTTCCCTCCAGTGGATCCCCAGGGCATCCAATGCTATTTCCGCATTGTTTACTCCCCCTTTCAGCTGCCAGACACAAGTGGACGCGCGGGTGCGCGCAAAAAGCCGCGGGTGCCGGCCATTTGCATGCTCTGGAGCGCCTGGCAGGGCGTTCGACCGTTGACGCCGCGTCCCCCGACCACCTCGGGCCTCCCCCGCGCGCCTGCCGATGCGCCTCGGTGTCCGCAACACGCTACGCGGTCGGCCCACTTCTCTCTCCCCCTCCCCGCGCCTCCGCACTAGCAAACAGAGGCCGCCAAGGGCGCCAATGGTGTGGCTCACACGCGCGGCACCCTGGCCCTTCCCCGCTCCTTTTCTTCCCTCCTCTAGCCCTAGACCAACCCCACGAACACCCCAGACACGCCCACGCGCGCCCCCGTGGCCTCCAGCAATGGCTAGGAGCTCGCCGGCGCACGAGTCCACGGCACCCCACCGTTCGCTTATTTAAAGGCCTCCCCGAACCCTCTCTAGCCTCCTTTCGCCCTCTCTAACTCCCAGTGACCCCCTGGACCAACCCACTCCTCCTCCCGTGCCCTCTGTCCACCTCCATGGCCGGAGCAGTGCCGCCGGCCTCCACCTAAAATCAGCCGAGCCTGAGCTCTTCTCCCTCTCCTCTCTCCAACAGCAGGCTCCCCTGAGCAAGGCGGAGCTCCCACGATCTTTCCCTCGTCCGGGGACGCACCGCAGCACCGTGCCCCAACCTCGCCGTCGCCTCCATCTGCGGCGGGTGATGCACCGCCCGCATCCGACCACCCCTGCCTCCGTGGAGTACCTCGTCGGATGCGCCACTCTCCCCTGAGCACGCCGGTGGCCGGACCTCCGAAAATGGTGGCCGGTAGCGCCAACGGCCGCCGTCGAGCACTTTCTCTGTCTCCCGCCGCGCCCGCGCGCGAGGTAGCAGATGAACCTGCAGCTGGGCCCTGCCCGTCGACCGGCCAGTAGGCAGGGGCCACTGACGGGTGGGCCACGCCTCGCCGCTTAAGTGGAGGCGGCATAGGCCGCATGCCGTTTCCGCCACAGGGAGGCGTACTCCTATGAAGGCGCCACTGACGTGGCCCCTGTCGCCCGCGTGGCCGAGCAGCTGGGCCGGCCCAATCCATTGTGGCGCTATGCTGCGCTCGGTGCGCAGTATAGGTATAACCCCTTCCCTTTTCTTTTCCTTTTTTTCCAGTCAACTTCAAAATTCCATAAATAATTCAACAGAGCTCCAAATCCAACGATTCAAATTTCTAGTAGTTTCTAAAATCATGCCCTACCACATGGTGCTATTTGCACCTTTTTCCAGAGACATTTTCTTCACAAATGTTTATCAAATCCTATCTTTCCTATATCTGTGATGAACTTTAGAAAATCACAAAGAGCTCAAACTTGATCTAAATGCCATGATTCAAATTCCTAGATGCTTATAAGTTCATAACTTAGTTTATGCACATTTTTCTTAATACCTTCTGTGCCCCACAAAATAATGAGCCATTTCTTCATGTTTGTCAACTTTGCAAATTCATAGAGAAATCATTTGAACTCCAAATCCAGTGAAACCAAATCCTAAATGCTTCTAAAATCATCCTTTGTTAAATGGGTATCTTTGCCCATTTTCCAAAAATATATTTCTGTACACTTCTTGCAAATCCATAAACCTCCTGATTCCATCATATTGAAATGTTCAGAGATATCCATTCATCAAATCCCAATGAAACCACTTTGGTCATCCCTCATATGACCAGAGGTATCCTAGAAAATTCCCACTCATATTTTTAGAGCACTTTTATTTCCTGCCTTATTGTGTTGCTTATTATGGTTGCTTTCGACGATAGTTGACGAATTAGACGAAATGCTCGGAGTTGGACCAGAGATATTTGAAGACCTCGAAGACTTTGTTAAATAGGCAAGCAACCCTTTGACCATGTCTATGAAACCTTTTTATGCATGCCATATAGCTCTTTATTATTGTTGCATCGGAATCATGATGAGATGGTGAACCACGTGGGTTGGTTGCCTCGGTTACTTCCTCGTTGATACTTGCATTGTGCATGGCCCTACCTTCTTATGAGGGCTATGCCGATGGGAGTAGATAGGATGCTAAAGTAGTTGCTACGCAAAAAGGGACGGGTTATGCATGGTGAAGGAGACAAAGCTTTATCAAAAGACTTTTCGAAAACCTCATCGGGTGCCACTTATGCCCGAGGGAGATGATGAGATGGGTAACCACTTGATGACGAAGTGGTGTACCAAGGAAAGTGTGTGTTGTTTTCAAAACGGATTGGTCGGAGTTGCGACCGTTATTCCAACCTTACATGCGCAACCACTCTACCCTTATATGGGAAAGGGCATTATTGAGTACCTAGACCGATACTAGCTTGGAGCCCGCATTACTAGTGACGGGGGAGAGTTGGTGCTCTCTCTTGGGACAGGGTCGTGCCAGGTAGGGCGACCAAGAACATTTTTATGGGGCACTGGACACAACGTTGGTACCCCGTGCTTGTGATGTGAGATGATTATGGAGCGTGACTCCACGATAATATTATGTGCTAATGTTGGGCACGGGGGTTACTACCAATCGAGTGGACTCCATGTTAGTGTCGTCTAGGGAAAGGTAGTGATCGGGTGCTTACCCCGGGTACTTGAGGTACCGCGGGTCGTGGCTGACACGGAAGTTCCCCGGATCTTGTGGGTACAGTGTGCAACCTCTGCAGAGTGTAAAACTATTCGAATAGCCGTGTCCACGGTCAAGGATAGTTGGGTAACCGCTCTTGGGCTACGTCCACTTGTTACAAACCAAGCGTGTGTGTGTTGATAAGAATGACTTGGGTCAAGTCAAGGGACTTGACATGACTGAGATGGGTTGGTGCCCACTCTATTTATGTTAGATGGGTTGGTGCCCACTCTATTTATGTTGATATCTGTAACCTATCTTCATGGTTACTTGAATTCCCTTGATGCATGCCTTACAAAGTTGTTGAACATGTCATTGCACTCAAAACTAGCTTTCTGCAAAATTTACCTATATCAAGCATTGTTGTACCTTGAACCAAAACATGGGTTGCTTGCGAGTACATTCAAAGTACTCATTGGCTTGCCACTGGTTATTTTATTAGCCAGGCATGAAGGAATAGGATGTGATTAAGAACACTTCGGTGACGAACATGCGAGCTAGGACGCTTCCCAGTCAGAATGCCTGTAGGGTTAAGGCAGATGGCATGGGTCCAAGATATCGACGAAGATTTCCGCTGCGATGATATACTCAGGACTTGACCATAATGGTCCTACTTGTGTAATACGGTATGTATGGATGTAAGACTCTTGTTATTCAGCTTTTGTGTGTTCAGTGAGCATTGATCTCTGGGATCACTATACACGTGCATTCGGTGATCACGACTTATGTGTCGGGGTCCCCACAATAAGCCAATAAGGCAGGATACCCATGTTTGAACCGCACATCATGGCAACAGGTCCTCTTCAGCAACCTTTAACTTTTTGCAAGAGATAAATTCTTCTTGAACCAGATATTGAGAGCTTCAAAGCTTTATGGGAGACATCTTTCCCTTGAACCGGATTTTGAACTGGAATCTTCATTTTTAGCGAGAAATTTTCTGATGGCCTTTAAACTCGAACTTGCGAGAAGTTAATTCCTTTTTTGAACCGGAAATTCTTAAACCGGAATTGAGAGCTTCAGAGCTTTGTGGGAGAATAGACTTCTCTTGAACCGTATTGTAAAACGGATATTTGAAAGCTTCAGTGAGACTGACTTCCTTTGAACCGGATTTTGAACCGGAAACTTTATGACGGCCTTTAATTTTTCATCCATATAATAGTAGCCTCCGGGACCGGGTTATCTTTCCCTTCAACATCCTGGGGCACTTGAATTTGCTAAAACTGGCAAGACTTGCTGAGTGATATCATCATAGCCCCCGAGTCTTAAGATGACTCAAGGAGTTGTCTTGAGACTCTTCGTACTTGACCATAGCAGAAGGTATATATCATTGGTGCTGATAACGCGATGTAAATCCATAGAAGGTTGAGGTGACTGCGGCGGGTTATAAATGATCCCGTATAAGCCGTGTCAGCAACTCGGCCAATGGTTCCTTCCAACTGGCGATTTGAAGTTAACTAAACTGTAGTGGCGGCGACATGTGCGCCTGCCCATTGAACCACCCAGTGCAGACGGCGGTTGATAGTATATGATAATTTACCTCCATTTTGTTGAAAGAAAACCAGGCTACCCAAGTTGTTGACATGCTCATACTCAATAAACAACTCATGCAGATAGGTGCGGCCCGTTGTGTTGATGTAGACCAGGCTACGGCGTTGTATGCCGGTGCGGACAAGCAAGTTGTTCTCCTTGTTGTAAACTAGCGCGGACATGTGAACCGGCTGCGAGAGCAGACGGGCGAGTCGTCCGTGGCGTTGTAAGCCGGTGTGGACGAGCAAGTTGTCCTCCGCACGTAAACCGGCGGCAAAGGCGGACGGGCAAGTCGATGTAGATCAGACACGGCATTGATGCAGACTCAACAACAGGAGCGGCGGTTTATATGTGTGTCCGTCGAGCAGCATGACACGGATGAACACCATTGCTGTCACATCCCTAGTTCTGACAATGCCTAGGGCATGCATTAGAGTGTTGCATCATGTTTAAATTCCAAAGAAATTTGAAATGGGGATTGTTGAAACCCTAGCACCAAATGAAATTTAACTAGGTTCAATAAAAATATTTTCAATAACCCAGAATGCCCTTTGGAAAAGTTCATGATTTCTGTTAAAGGTGAAAACCTCTGCCAAAAATGATGCACAATTTCCTAGGTCATCTTAGGGTCTTTGAATTAAATCATAAATATTTGAATTTGGGCATTTAAAATTATATAAAATATTTCAAATGCCCAAATATTCCCAATCTAAATGTTTCATGTTGGAAATATTCCAACTATGGACCAGGAGCAGTTTGGTGATTTTAGGAGTTACCTAAGTATTTTTAATAATTCAACAAAGTTGCAGAGGTATAAAAATAGAAAACAGAATTAGATAAAAATAAGAGAGAGAGAGAGAGAAGTAAGTCACCTGGCGCCTACCAAGCCCACCTGGGCCTCACCTGGCCGGCCCAGCTAGCAGCCCAGCCACCTGGCCAGCCCACCTCCCCCTGTCGTCTTCCTCCCCTCGCCCCGAAGCAGCTCGGTGGCGAGCGCTGGCGACGCCGTGGCCTCCTCCCTGCCTGCCTCACGCCCTCGAGGCCCTTCCAGCGCCACGGAGGCGGCCACGCAACCCCTCGGACCCCTCTCACTCTCTCCCCGAGCTCCTCTCCTCCTCTGGCTCCCTCGCGCGCAACCACCGAATGCAGCCGTCGCCGCCGACTAGAACCACCGCGGCCACAGGCCCTCCCCCGCCTCGCCGACGTGTCCATGGCCTCCGTTTCGACCTCCTCGTCCTCCCCGTCGACTCACTCGACGCCGGATGCCTCAAAACACCGTCACCGGCCTCTTCTTCATCGCCGGCCGCCGCGGATCCCCATCATCGACTCGTCGCCGTCCGGCCTTCCCCGAGCCTGCTTCGACGTCTGCTGCAACCGCCGTGAGCCACCGAACCTTTTCCCCCTCTCCGTTCTCGCTCTCGTGCGCCGTAGCCGCCGCCCCTTGCTAACAGCAGCCGCCGCCGCCGCACGGGCTCGTCGCCGGCGAAACCCCGGTGACCATTTGGTCACGGGCATGCACCCGTTGTGCTTTCCGCGACCCGTAGAGCCCCTCCAGCGCCTCAGCTCCCTCGTTTGTGAGCAGCAGCACCGAACCCGACCGCACCCGAGCTCCGGCCGCCGCTCACGAGCTCGCCGTCGTCGGTTCCGTCCACCACAGGCACGGCCACCACCACCGTTCGACGCGCGCCAGCGAGGGCTCTCCAACGAGCCCAAGCACACCTCGAACCGAGCCCTGTGGGCATTTCCCGAACACCTCCGCCGCGTCTGGCCATGGCCGGCGGCCTAACTCCGGCGAAAACGCCATCAGGCACTAATCTAATGACCCTCTAGGTCACTTACATGTGGGCCCATGCCTCACTGACACTTTTTAGTTAGGACTAAATTAGCGCTAACAGTCTTTGTTAATTAACTAGGACACTGACATGTGGGGCCCACTATCAGGTTTGACCCTGGTTAGGCGCTGTTGACCGCTGACGCATGCATGACGCAGCGCTGACGCAGTAAGTGTATTCTGGAATTTAAATAAATCTTAAATGATTTATTAATTCCAGAAATTGCCCTAAACTTTGAAAAATCATAGAAATTCAACCGTAACTCCAAATGAAATAAATTATATATGAAAAATGATCAGAAAAATCCAATCTATCCATCTGTACCATTTTCATGCATGTTAGAACAACTTATAGCTGCTGTTTAGCACAAATCATATAAATGGCATTTGAATAATCACATATGGAGTTTGAATTTGAATCTTGGATTCAAACCAACTTCATTTAACTTTGTTGCTAGCTGCATTAGCTCAAAACACCAGCATGTTGCCATGTCATAGCATGCATCATATTGTCGCATTGCATTGATTGTGTTCTTTCTCAGTTGCCGGTATTTGTCCCCTCTCGATAGACGTTGCACCGACGTTGTGATCGTTGACACTGATGAAGACTCAATGCTATCTTCAGAAGTGCCAGGCAAGCAAAACCCCCTTGTTCATTCCGATACAATCCTACTCTCTCGCTCCTGCTCTATTTTACTGCATTAGGACAACAACGATTCATCTGTTACTTGCTGCGGTAGCTGAACCCCTTTATCCTTTGCATGACCTGTCATTCCACAGTAAATAGATGAAATCCACTAGCATGAGTAGGAGTTGTTTGAGCCCTGTTGTGCCTACTCATTCATGCTTGTTTGTCATGCCTGCTACTGCTTAGAGTTGAGTCGGGTCTGATTCATCGAGGATGAATCAGAGGTGCGTGAACATGTCCTACTGTGTGTGAGCTAAGTGTGTGAACACGATTTGGTAAAGGTAGCGGTGAGAGGCCATGTAGGAGTACATGGTGGGTTGTCTCATTGCAGCCGTCCTCAGGAACTGAGTTCTGTGTTTGTGATCCATGATTCAGCTACTACCACGCATTGGGCCCGAAACCAATGGACCCTCTCGGCTTCTTAATCACCCTTGTCCTCTGTCCAGGAGTTGCAAGTAGTTTTTGGTGTTTGTAGTATGCTGGAGGCCGTGCGCAGCGCTGACCGTAGGGGTGGGCTGTGATGCGGTAGGCACGTGGCCGGGTAAACCGGGCGCCCGTTTGGTGTCACGGAACCCTGTTCACATCGTTTGGGGCTGTGAGCGAAACTTCGGCCGGATCTCCTCACGGATGGAACCCGAATAGGCGATAAACCTGGACTAGGGACTTGAGTGTTTAGGTAGGTCGTGGCCGACACCCACGTTGGGCTTCCGCTTGAAGGTTGCCGAGTACATGTCGTGTAAACGGCGGTAAGTGGTGAGAGCGTGTGTGAAGAAGTACACCCCTGCAGGGTTAACATCATCTATTCGAATAGTCGTGTCCGCGGTAAAGGACTTCTGGGTTGCCTATATCAGTTCATAGACAAGTGAAAGTGGATACTCTAAAATACGCAAGATAAGTGTGAGTGCTATGGATGGCGTTCTCGTAGGGAGACGGGAGCGGATCCATAGTGGTGTATTGATATGGTGAATATGTGGACTCGTGTGCGCCACCTCAAAAGAGTTACTTGCGGTCGTAGTTCAGGATAGCCACCGAGTCAAAGCTGGCTTGCTGCAGTTAAACCCCACCATCCCCTTGTTGATAATGATGCATATGTAGTTAGTTCTGATGTAAGTCTTGCTGGGTACATTTGTACTCACGTTTGCCTATTTTATGTTTTTTGCAGAGAGACCTCGGTCTCGCTAGTAGTTCCGCGTGGACTTCGACGTTTAGCTTGATACCTCAGCTACGATCTTGTGCCCTCGGCAGGATCTAGTAGATAGTCAGGCTTCTAAGCCTTTTTCATTTGTAGATGTCTGTACTCAGACATGTTAGCTTCCGCATGTGTTTGACTTGTATGCTCTGAATGTTGGGTCATGTGACCCATGTTTGTAATTTCTCGCTCCTCGGAGCCTAATGAATAAATACTTGAGTCGTAGAGTCATGTTGTGATGCCATGTTGTATTTGCACATATCGAGCATATTGTGTGTATGTTATTGAAATGCTTGGTATGTGTGGGATCTGACTATCTAGTTGTTTTTCCTTAGTAGCCTCTCTTACCGGGAAATGTCTCCTAGTGTTTCCACCGAGCCATGGTAGCTTGCTACTGCTCCGGAACACTTAGGCTGGCCAGCATGTGTCCTTCTTCGTCCCTGTGTCTGTCCCTTCAGGGAAATGTCACGCGATGAATACCGGAGTCCTGTTAGCCCGCTACAGCCCGGTTCACCGGAGTCCTGCTAGCCCAGTGCTACAGCCCGGAACTCACTCACTGATGACCGACACGTTCGATGCTGGGTCATGGATGCCTGTTCCTGTAAGTCTGTGCCACTTTGGGTTTACGACTAGCCATGTCAGCCCGGGCTCCTTATCATATGGATGCTAGCGACACTATCATATACGTGTGCCAAAAGGCGCAAACGGTCCCGGGCATAGGTAAGGCGACACCCGTGGGAATACCGTGCGTGAGGCCGCAAAGTGATATGAAGTGTTACAGGCTAGATCGATGTGACATTGAGTCGGGGTCTTGACAGCTTTGGTATCAGAGCTTGACTGCCTGTAGGATTACCAAGCCAAACTGGTCGAAGTTGTGTCTAGAAATGCTTTAGTTATATGTAGGGGAATTGATTGTGGGTTGGAACGTAAGGCTCTTTTTACTCCTTATACCTTATGCCCTTCTGATCTGAGTCAACCTCTTCTCTTCTACGGGGATTAAGAACTAGGCCTTCTCATCTATCTATCAGGATGACGTGCTACTAATCCATAGACTTATAGGATTGTTGGCTTCAAGCCCCAGTTCAGTTCCTACTATTTCCGTGTGTTGTTAGTTGATCTCAGAACCATGTTATTGTGATGTTGAGTGGTCATGCCACTATTTTGAAGGATGTCTCCAATCTTTTGAGCATTTACAGCCGTTATGCTGTCCGAGTCATTCCAGGTTTCTAAAACAATTTGATGCGCTTGCAAATCCTTTCCCTCTGGTGTTTATGTCCCTTTGGGCCAGGTTAATCACACTAATTGCTGAGTTGAGGTATTATTTTACCTCGACATATATGTTGGAGTTAATATTATGACCCTAGGTGTCTTAGGGGATCATCTAGTAATCTAGCTATGATTTGTGTCCCAGTGTGATGACTCTGGCCTTTATTCCCGAAAGCATCCCGTGATGCCACTTAGTAGTAGGTATTCTACTTCTGGGTTTTGAACCCGAGATTCACCCCACTTACTTCATGTTGATAGTGTTTGCTCGTCCCTTTAGGTTATTAGTAACCTTGAGTTAGTCCTCGAGGTCCGTGGTATTTCCTTCTTCCAAATACCATGAACCATTTAGGCAGAAGTTATCTGAACCAAAGGATCACAACAAAAGTGCTCGATGAGTTCTCGATCCCATATTGCGAATCTGCCAGTTCTACCCTTTCCGCATGGGTTATCCGGAAGAAATGTCGAGCTTCGCTCGACATACTAATCTATGCATCCACAACTCAGAAAGTTATATGTTCCTTTGAGTTGTTCTCTTTAGTTGTGTCCTGACCCTCGTCTGTCAATTGATAGTCAAGAGTATGTGTGCATTCGTTCATCGGTGCCTATTATTCTTATGGTCCGTCAAGCCATTCTATTCCGGAATGACTAGGAGAAACAAACTCCAGTACCTCATCCATATCCAGGATTGGGTCAAAGAAGTTGCGCTCTGCAGATCAAATTGCTAATCTAGCTTTTGCTCTGTTCTACCTTGGAGTATTACCATCTTTATATCAAGAATGTCATGGGAATTGCACGCCATCCTATGAACTCTTGATACAGTGATACTTCTTGCCATCATTGTTCATTCCTCAGTTTCCGTGTTATTGTAACCGGAATGCCGACAAGTGAACCGTGATGTGTGAAATCAATACTGCTAGCAACTCCGTTGCTTGGTAGTTAAATGGACGATAACCTCATTCTTAGCATGTTGATTGTTGGATCGTCACCCTAAGGTTGATTGTGCTACCTAGTCCCTATTTCCGGTGCACTCTTCGCTCGTTGAGTTAGGATTTTGTCAATCCCTCGCTCATTTGATCATATCTTCTTGCCCTGAAAAGCAAGATTGCTCTCGGGCTTAGTAACATACCGGTGGTTCGTGATTTTCTGATTATCTTCTCGGAAGTATCACCAGGTCATCACCTGACCGCTATGTTGAGCTCGTGATCAAGTTGGTTTCTTGTAACCACCCCTTCTCCAAGGATCTGTATCGAGTACCCCTGAGCTGGTTGGGTAAGCTGAACAACAACTTGGAGAGTTGGAAGATAAAAGCTGCCTGACTTAGTTCGTGTGAAGGGATATGTTGTGTGTGTGTTGCAGAAAGATGATATCTTCAGTGATTGATCCTCGTGATCAGTTGGTGGACCTTTTATCTTGCCAAGACCTTGATTTGAGTATGGGCTATCCTCAAATCAAGTCAGAACCAACGATGTTCATAATGTTGTCTTACTCGTGGATTTTCCTCGAGCATACACATTATATCTTTTGGGTCTGACCAATACTATCACCTTGTTCACATAATTATGGAATTCCATCTCCGTAGGAATCTGGATGAATTGTTGTTGAGTCCATCGACAACATCCTTGTCTTCTCCATAATTTTGTTAAACATTAAGCTAGTGTTGGAAACTTTTGAAGGCATTTCTTCATGCTAGCTCATGAAGCATATGTTCGAATGAAAGAAGTGACTTCCTCTAATTCATGTGCATTTTATGTAAGTTGCCGCCGTGAGTTCGATAAAGTCAATGTTGCTTCCTTGGAATCATTCCAAATCAGTCATGCAAACGTGTGAAGTATTCTGTGGTCTGATAGACTGATCATCTTCATTCTATATGTATTCCTAGCACACCAAGCCACTGATTGATTTGTTCAAGGATAATAGGTTCTACGTGCTAGTCCTGAAGGTACCAGACGGATTTGTACAAGATTTCGTTATCCTCAATGATGGTTCCCCTCCTGAACTCGGTAGTGTTTTATTGTAAGACTACCATGGGATCATGTCTGTCTAGGACAACGTGTTCACATGTTTGTAGCAGAACCGACTCATGTTTTGGAGCTTGCTATCGTA
The DNA here is from genome assembly GCA_963921465.1 of Triticum timopheevii. Taxonomy (NCBI): domain Eukaryota; kingdom Viridiplantae; phylum Streptophyta; class Magnoliopsida; order Poales; family Poaceae; genus Triticum; species Triticum timopheevii. Next base: position 378,345,746 of record OY997272.1, on the reverse strand, counting down.
GTTCATCCCCTGAGAATCACGCAACGACTTCTCATCGGTTTGTGTTGTAAACTTTCATTTTTCTTTCTAGACTCGATGAGTCTAGATTATTCTGACACCAACCAGATCTGAATTTCAGGCAGATATGATGGTTGGAACGTTTTCCCAAGAATTATAATATTGGTCTCTTTGTAACCCGGTAAAGTGGATGCGTGTCCAACACACCCAGCCGGAAGACCTGTTGTTGTAATATCTTGATTGAAGAAGTTGGCCACCTCTTCATAAGGACTTCCTAGGAATTATTCCCTATTTGTGTGCCTTGTGACTTTTGTGTTCTGAAGTCCGGCCTTTACTTGATGTTCTAGGTACCAGACCATTTCAATGAATAGGATACGCTAGTACATCAAGGAGAACATTAGAAGCGGAGTGCTAAGTCTCTCGGTCGATCATCCAGATTTAGTTCCCTTGGCCCCGCTAAGGTGAAATCTGAGAAGGTGTTATCTTCCTATGCATCTGCATCATCCATCATTATTCATCATGGTAGTATGTTGTGTTGCCAGGATCCTTGACACGGAGATTGGTAAACCTTGATGAACATGGAAATGCTCAAGCTCTTGAGAGCACGCGCAAGCACTAGATGCTATCATAGTTACCAACTGGGATTGCTTCCAGTTCTCTCAGTTATGCTATAACCATTCCAATAGTGGAATCACTCTCTGCTGTTGGGTTTCTCCCCAGTTACTAGGATCATTCCCAGCACTTGTATTTTGTTCCCAACTTGCACTGTCATTGTGCCATCCTATCTTGGGTCCCATCCATTTCCGATGATAAGCAAAATCATCCCTTGTGTTGTCTTCAACAAGGTAATCCACATCATCCATTCTGGCCCGAGAACGTTATTCTTTCGGACTCCTTCAAATGATCGATTGTGAATTGCCTTAGGCTGGTATAAAGAATTTCAATGATCTTTGAATCAAAGGTAATTCTTTTTGCCACTTAAGGGGATAATCTACGAATCACCCTCGTCCAGGATGTCTCGCTGAGGTATCATGGCAACTCAACTCCTCGCTACGTTGACAACCGTTCACCACCCTCTTAAGGGTAAAATTGCTGTCTACCTAGTGAACCCTCGTCATCTGTTCCACTCCATCCCTCTAGATGTGTGCTTCATGTCTCAGCTTGAGAGATATTTCCATGTCTCAATCTATGAGTTGATCCTAAGTTGTTCGATCTTCGAGGAGATCGATCCTTCTAGAGTTTTCCCTTTCTTCTTGTCATCATGTTGGATAAAGATCTCGAAAGCAAAGACGTCAAGATCGGTTTGAAGCGATGAATCAACATCTTCGAGGAATGCAATGCATCATGAAGACTGTGTCAGTTCCGTGTCCCCTCTATCTTCTTACCTCACCGTCTTGAATCTCGGGACGAGATTCTTGTTTAGTGGGGGTGAGTTGTCACATCCCTAGTTCTGACAATGCCTAGGGCATGCATTAGAGTGTTGCATCATGTTTAAATTCCAAAGAAATTTGAAATGGGGATTGTTGAAACCCGAGCACCAAATGAAATTTAACTAGGTTCAATAAAAATATTTTCAATAACCCAGAATGCCCTTTGGAAAAGTTCATGATTTCTGTTAAAGGTGAAAACCTCTGCCAAAAATGATGCACAATTTCCTAGGTCATCTTAGGGTCTTTGAATTAAATCATAAATATTTGAATTTGGGTATTTAAAATTATATAAAATATTTCAAATGCCCAAATATTCCCAATCTAAATGTTTCATGTTGGAAATATTCCAACTATGGACCAGGAGCAGTTTGGTGATTTTAGGAGTTACCTAAGTATTTTTAATAATTCAACAAAGTTGCAGAAGTATAAAAATAGAAAACAGAATTAGATAAAAATGAGAGAGAGAGAGAGAGAGAAGTAAGTCACCTGGCGCCTACCAAGCCCACCTGGGCCTCACCTGGCCGGCCCAGCTAGCAGCCCAGCCACCTGGCCAGCCCACCTCCCCCTGTCGTCTTCCTCCCCTCGCCCCGAAGCAGCTCGGTGGCGAGCGCTGGCGACGCCGTGGCCTCCTCCCTGCCTGCCTCATGCCCTCGAGGCCCTTCCAGCGCCACGGAGGCGGCCACACAACCCCTCGGACCCCTCTCACTCTCTCCCCGAGCTCCTCTCCTCCTCTGGCTCCCTCGCGCGCAACCACCGAATGCAGCCGTCGCCGCCGACTAGAACCACCGCGGCCACAGGCCCTCCCCCGCCTCGCTGACGTGTCCATGGCCTCCGTTTCGACCTCCTCGTCCTCCCCGTCGACTCACTCGACGCCGGATGCCTCAAAACACCGTCACCGGCCTCTTCTTCATCGCCGGCCGCCGCGGATCCCCATCATCGACTCGTCGCCGTCCGGCCTTCCCCGAGCCTGCTTCGACGTCTGCTGCAACCGCCGTGAGCCACCGAACCTTTTCCCCCTCTCCGTTATCGCTCTCGTGCGCCGTAGCCGCCGCCCCTTGCTAACAGCAGCCGCCGCCGCCGCACGGGCTCGTCGCCGGCGAAACCCCGGTGACCATTTGGTCACGGGCATGCACCCGTTGTGCTTTCCGCGACCCGTAGAGCCCCTCCAGCGCCTCAGCTCCCTCGTTTGTGAGCAGCAGCACCGATCCCGACCGCACCCGAGCTCCGGCCGCCGCTCACGAGCTCGCCGTCGTCGGTTCCGTCCACCACAGGCACGGCCACCACCACCGTTCGACGCGCGCCAGCGAGGGCTCTCCAACGAGCCCAAGCACACCTCGAACCGAGCCCTGTGGGCATTTCCCGAACACCTCCGCCGTGTCTGGCCATGGCCGGCGGCCTAACTCCGGCGAAAACGCCATCAGGCACTAATCTAATGACCCTCTAGGTCACTTACATGTGGGCCCATGCCTCACTGACACTTTTTAGTTAGGACTAAATTAGCGCTAACAGTCTTTGTTAATTAACTAGGACACTGACATGTGGGGCCCACTATCAGGTTTGACCCTGGTTAGGCGCTGTTGACCGCTGACGCATGCATGACGCAGCACTGACGTAGTAAGTGTATTCTGGAATTTAAATAAATCTTAAATGATTTATTAATTCCAGAAATTGCCCTAAACTTTGAAAAATCATAGAAATTCAACCGTAACTCCAAATGAAATAAATTATATATGAAAAATGATCAGAAAAATCCAATCTATCCATCTGTACCATTTTCATGCATGTTAGAACAACTTATAGCTGCTGTTTAGCACAAATCATATAAAAGGCATTTGAATAATCACATATGGAGTTTGAATTTGAATCTTGGATTCAAACCAACTTCATTTAACTTTGTTGCTAGCTGCATTAGCTCAAAACACCAGCATGTTGCCATGTCATAGCATGCATCATATTGTTGCATTGCATTGATTGTGTTCTTTCTCAGTTGCCGGTATTTGTCCCCTCTCGATAGACGTTGCACCGACGTTGTGATCGTTGACACTGATGAAGACTCAATGCTATCTTCAGAAGTGCCAGGCAAGCAAAACCCCCTTGTTCATTCTGATACAATCCTACTCTCTCGCTCCTGCTCTATTTTACTGCATTAGGACAACAACGATTCATCTGTTACTTGCTGCGGTAGCTGAACCCCTTTATCCTTTGCATGACCTGTCATTCCACAGTAAATAGATGAAACCCACTAGCATGAGTAGGAGTTGTTTGAGCCCTGTTGTGCCTACTCATTCATGCTTGTTTGTCATGCCTGCTACTGCTTAGAGTTGAGTCGGGTCTGATTCATCGAGGATGAATCAGAGGTGCGTGAACATGTCCTACTGTGTGTGAGCTAAGTGTGTGAACACGATTTGGTAAAGGTAGCGGTGAGAGGCCATGTAGGAGTACATGGTGGGTTGTCTCATTGCAGCCGTCCTGAGGAACTGAGTTCTGTGTTTGTGATCCATGATTCAGCTACTACCACGCATTGGGCCCGAAACCAATGGACCCTCTCGGCTTCTTAATCACCCTTGTCCTCTGTCCAGGAGTTGCAAGTAGTTTTTGGTGTTTGTAGTATGCTGGAGGCCGTGCGCAGCGCTGACCGTAGGGGTGGGCTGTGATGCGGTAGGCACGTGGCCGGGTAAACCGGGCGCCCGTTTGGTGTCACGGAACCCTGTTCACATCGTTTGGGGCTGTGAGCGAAACTTCGGCCGGATCTCCTCACGGATGGAACCCGAATAGGCGATAAACCTGGACTAGGGACTTGAGTGTTTAGGTAGGTCGTGGCCGACACCCACGTTGGGCTTCCGCTTGAAGGTTGCTGAGTACATGTCGTGTAAACAGCGGTAAGTGGTGAGAGCGTGTGTGAAGAAGTACACCCCTGCAGGGTTAACATCATCTATTCGAATAGCCATGTCCGCGGTAAAGGACTTCTGGGTTGCCTATATCAGTTCATAGACAAGTGAAAGTGGATACTCTAAAATACGCAAGATAAGTGTGAGTGCTATGGATGGCGTTCTCGTAGGGAGACGGGAGCGGATCCATAGTGGTGTATTGATATGGTGAATATGTGGACTCGTGTGCGCCACCTCAAAAGAGTTACTTGCGATCGTAGTTCAGGATAGCCACCGAGTCAAAGCTGGCTTGCTGCAGTTAAACCCCACCATCCCCTTGTTGACAATGATGCATATGTAGTTAGTTCTGATGTAAGTCTTGCTGGGTACATTTGTACTCACGTTTGCCTATTTGATGTTTTTTGCAGAGAGACCTCGGTCTCGCTAGTAGTTCTGCGTGGACTTCGACGTTTAGCTTGATACCTCAGCTATGATCTTGTGCCCTCGGCAGGATCTAGTAGATAGTCAGGCTTCTAAGCCTTTTTCATTTGTATATGTCTGTACTCAGACATGTTAGCTTCCGCATGTGTTTGACTTGTATGCTCTGAATGTTGGGTCATGTGACCCATGTTTGTAATTTCTCGCTCCTCGGAGCCTAATGAATAAATACTTGAGTCGTAGAGTCATGTTGTGATGCCATGTTGTATTTGCACATATCGAGCATATTTTGTGTATGTTATTGAAATGCTTGGTATGTGTGGGATCTGACTATCTAGTTGTTTTTCCTTAGTAGCCTCTCTTACCGGGAAATGTCTCCTAGTGTTTCCACCGAGCCATGGTAGCTTGCTACTGCTCCGAAACACTTAGGCTGGCCGGCATGTGTCCTTCTTCGTCCCTGTGTCTGTCCCTTCGGGGAAATGTCACGCGATGAATACCGGAGTCCTGTTAGCCCGCTACAGCCTGGTTCACCGGAGTCCTGCTAGCCCAGTGCTACAGCCCGGAACTCACTCGCTGATGACCGACACGTTCGATGTTGGGTCATGGATGCCTGTTCCTGTAAGTCTGTGCCACTTTGGGTTTACAACTAGCCATGTCAGCCCGGGCTCCTTATCATATGGATGCTAGCGACACTATCATATACGTGTGCCAAAAGGCGCAAACGGTCCCGGGCATAGGTAAGGCGACACCCGTGGGAATACCGTGCGTGAGGCCGCAAAGTGATATGAAGTGTTACAGGCTAGATCGATGTGACATTGAGTCGGGGTCTTGACAATTGCAGAGTAATGCTGACCCGCGCTCCATATCCATAGCACTTTTGTGACGGATAATTATCCTGCATTTAAAACACACATACCAGAGTAGTTTGTTTTTTGAAGAAATTAATATGCGCTAAAATAGACCAGACGAATATCACCTGGTACTTTTACATCTGAGGCGCTCATACTGGATAGGCACATTTTGTTCCTGGACTATGCATGTGCTTGGTCCAGTGACTTGCGCCCAGCCTCCGGGTTTCTTCTGAATACATTCTATCAATCCCAATGGTTGGTTTGACCGCCATAATAATATAGTAGTTGATTTTTGCTAGCTTTTGCTAGCAGTTTTGAGACGATAGCTCCATTATAAATACAACCATCTCTGAAGGCCTTAACTGATCTTTGATGTGAGCACTTGACTAATCCTTAGTGGATGAATTCCTTTTTGTTCACATGGAGGAAACAGGCGAGGCGATTCAGGCATGGCAAGGTCCGACGGCACAGTTGAGCAGAGGCGAGCGGGCACAGCCGGCCAGCGTCGACGGGTCAACGGAGCTGCTACTTAGGGCGTTTCAAGGCGGAAACGGAGTCCAGGTTTGGCATGCTACAGCAAAGGGCGACCTGGGCGGCGGCAGCTTGAAGCTCGGGTAAGGCAGGAACAAGTCCCTGGCGGCTCAAGGAAAAAAAGTACGCGACGGCGATGTTGACTTGGCGGCGCGGCCGTGCGGCGACTCTCCCGCTGCAGCTGAAAACGGGCGGCTCAAGCAGAGGCAGAAAGCTCGGCTGAGCCAGCAGCGGGTTGAAGCACCGGTGCAGCGGGGGCCGCGCCCAAGCAACCGTCGGAGGCCCGTCCGGCGATAGCGGCTCAGAGACCAAAACTGAATCCGTATTGACCAAGGCTTTGTAAGACGTGCGGTGATAGTTTGCCTCTAATCGATCTCTTCTTTCCTTGGTATTCACTTGTTGAACTCACGTAGTAGCTTTTCCTTCCTGGTAGATTCCTTATGGGCATGTAGCAACCAATGTTGACAAAAGGAAAAACCGATTTGGCTTCTGGTGACGGTCTCGATGACTCCTGTACGCGGTAGCAGCGACTTGGCGAATCAGACAAAGCAACCATAATTTTATGACGTTGTTCCGTACACATGAAAACCCCCTTTGCACTTGGCTTTCTTGCGGCGAAGAAGGAAAAAGTGATCCGACCACGACTGATCGCCTGCTTGCATATGACGGCGCACACAGATATTAATTTTCTCAGACCTCATATTTTATAAACTTTGAAGTTGATGTAGATCTTTTCAACCCGGCTCTTCTTTATCCGAAAAATCACGAACTTCTCGATCCCTGGGAGAGATCCCTCCAAGAACTCGATACCACCATGTGCGAGCCCCACGGTGGGCGCCAACTGTCGTGGAATTAACACGTCAGATGTCCTAGTGTGAGGACTTAGTCATGAGGCCAACGCATCTATGTGGTAGCTTGAGAGGGGTTGAGCGGAATCGAGAGACGCAACACGCAAGACAAAGATTTAGACAGCTTCGGGCCCCAGGAAACATCATCCGGTAATAGCCCTACATGTTGTTTGAGGCTAGATCTCATTATCATCACGCGGGAGTCGCCGTAAACCGGCTCTCCTAGTTGTGTCTAGCCCTAAGATTGTTTCTCTTGCTTTCTTATCCCTCTTTGGGGAGCCCTGCCCCTCCTTATATATGTTGAAGGGGCGGGTTACATGACTAGTCCTAGTAGGATTAGGATTACTCTATTACAAGTGGAGTCCTAGTCTTGCTTCCTTTGTAGAAAAATATTCCTTGTGCTTTCCTCATAAACCGGCCCACCATAGCGTGATCCAGCCTTCCATAAACTGCCCGTTGGGCCACTGGGTCTTGTCGCTCCTCTAACTCGCCTGCCGGATTACCAATGAATCTTAAATTGCCAGTTCCAAGTGGTTCGCCGGTGAATCGCCAAACTCTAGCTGGGTCATACATCCGGCGGTTTATACCGCGGGGTATATCCCCGACAGGACCCCTTTCTCGCACGACTGCGCGGGCGCCGCAGGCCTGAAGGGAGCTTAAGGGCCAGTAGTGTGTCCTTGGTATCCCCTGCTACCGTGAGGACACCGCTGCTACCTGGCATCTTCATGAGGTTGTAGGTTGGATGAGTTGCTGCCATGAACTTGGGTAGGGCTAGGTTCCCAAGGATGGCGTTGTATGGTAGGCCGATCCGGGCGATGTCGAAGTCGATGAGCTTGGTGCGGTAGTTGTTGTGGGTTCCGAAGGTGACGAGAAGGCGGATTTACCCCAGGGGGCTGGTAGAGACGTTGTCGGCCCCCGAGGAGGGCTTGGTGGGGCGGATTCGGCCATGGGGCATGTGGAGCAAACCGAATGCCTCCACGGAGAGCACATTTAGGCCGGCTCCACCATCGATGAGGGCTTGGTGACCGGCACGTTGCAGATGGTGGAGGTGCAGAGCATCGGGAGCGTGCCTGCACCCGCCGTGGTAGCAGGGTGATCTTCTGGGATGAAGGTGAGGTCGGCCTAGGGCGGCGCCCAGCCCGGGGGAGCCCCCAGCTGCACTTGGGAGGCACTCACCTAGCGGTAGAACTGCTTGATGTGGCGGTCTGAGGGTGGCGCCTACGAGCCACCCAGGAGAGTTGCGACGGCGGGAGGTGCCAGTGCCGTGAAGTGCGTGATGAAGAGGCCACGCAGCTCCTCCCAGGAGGACACAAAAGACTCTGGCAAGCTGAGCAGCCAGGCGCGTGGCACGCCCACGAGGGCCATGGGGAGCCAGTTTGCCATGACCTTGTCGTCCCCGCCGGCTGCCCAAATTGCCTCCTCTTACGCTTGGAGGAAGCCACCTGGATCTACTGCGCCATCGTAGCAGGGCGGCATCTCCCGCCTGAACTTGGGTGGCCACTGCACCGCCGCAAGGCGGGGGTGAAAGCACGGAGGCCCATGGCTCCCCCAAAGGTGTGCGACGGCCGAGTCGACGGAGGAGCGCCTGCCACCGGAGCGGCGGTGGAGTGCGGCGGACAAAGCGGCGGATCTTTGACGCACCCCTACCTGGCGTGCCAAATGTCAGAGTTTGGATTCCGCAAACCCTTGAGAGATTCGAACTCTAGGGTGCGTGCGGAGATCTCAACCTACACAGTCTGCTGACTCGCTAATCTCATAGCCTAACACAATGAGCTCGAAGGGAAAGAAAGACATAGCAGTTTACCCAAGTTCGGGCCACCTTGCGGTGTAAAACCCTACTCCTGCTTTGTGGTGGATTTGCCTCGAGGGCCTGAGGAAGAACTAGTATAGTGGAGAATAGCCTCAGGAGGCGTGTTCTTGGGCTCAAGTGAGCTGGTGAGCTGGTGAGGGTGGAATGGATCCGATCGGCCTCCCTTCTCCGTGGTGGTGGCTAGGTCCTATTTGTAGTGGCCTTGGTCCTCTTCCCAAATGTAGGCGGGAAGGGATCCCACAGCGGCCAAAAAGGGAGACAACAAGTACATCCTATCCCGACTAAAGTGGTCTTCGCCTGGAAAAGCCTCTGGTCGTGACGCTGCGGTGGGCTCGGCGATGACCTCCGTCCTGCCGTCCTGGCGGTCTTGGTATTGTTGCACGGGAATGGAAACCTTTGGTTGATTCCTTGGGACTCCACGCCTGCTGCTTGCCTACTTTGCACCAAAGAGGAAACTGGTACTCTGCACCCGCTGGCGCCCACCTGGCCTTGGGTGTCATGGCTCACGTCAGTCGGACCTCGTGAGGTGAGCCTTGCAAAGGAATCTCCGCTCCTCGGGAGCCAGCCTAAGGAGGCCGATCCCTTTGGAGGTCTTTGTGTCATTCACCTCGCGAGGCTTGGCCCCTCACGAGGGTCTTGAGTTGTTGATGTTGAAACTGGGCCATACCAGGCCGTCGATGGAGCCACGCCGTGGGCCATAGGCAGGCAAGTCTGGGTACCCCCGTATCCAGAACGCCGACAGTTCTTACAACTTCTTTCATCTTCGGATTTAACTGACATTGGTGATCAACAACGGGTTTGGCATCAGGTTTCATATTAATCTTGTGCTGACATAGAGTGGGACTAATGCCCTTAAGATCATCAAGAGTATATCCAATAGCAGCCCTGTGCTTCCTTAAAACTTTCAATAATCTTTCTTCTTCATGTTCTGAAAGGTTAGCACTAATAATAACATGATATATCATTTTCTCATCAAGATAAGCATATTTCAAAGTGTCCGGCAATTGTTTTAATTCAAACACAGGATCACCTTTAGGTGAAGGAGGACCTCCTAGAGTTTCAATAGGCAAATTGTGTTTAAGCAGAGGTTGTTGTTCGAAAAAGATTCTATCTATTTCCTTCCTTTCACGCGTATGCAAATCATTTTCATGGTCTAGAAAATATTGTTCCAAAGGATCAGTAGGAGGCATAGCAATAGAAGCAAGACCAATAATCTCATCCTTACTAGGCAAATCGTTCTTATGAGGTTGTCTACTAAAAATTAAATTCATGAGATTCATCACCAAAGCTAACACTGATAGTTTGTTTCTCATAATCTATTTTAGCATTGACGGTGTTCAAGAAAGGTCTACCAAAAATAATGGGACAAAAGTCATCTTGTGGGGAGCTAAGAACAAGAAAATCAGTAGGGTATTTTATTTTCCCACACAAGACTTCAACATCTCTAAGAATCCCAATTGGTGCTATAGTATCTCTATTAGCAAGTTCAATAGTGACATCTATGCCTTCTATTTCAGCAGGTGCTATTTCATCTTTAATTTATTGATATAAGGAGAAAGGAATAGCACTCACACTAGCACCTAGGTCACATAACCCATGATAACAGTGATCTCCTATCTTAACTGAGACAACAGGCATGCCAACAACTGGTCTATGTTTATCTTTTCCTTCAGGTTTGCAATTCTAGAAGCTTCACCACAGAAGTAAATAACATGCCCATCAATATTATCAACTAAGAGATCTTTAACCATAGCAACACTAGGTTCAACTCTGATTTGTTCAGATGGTTTGGGTGTTCTAACATAACTTTTGTTAACCATAGTTGAAGCTTTAGCATGTTCCTTCATCCTAACAGGAAAAGGTGGTTTTTCAATATAAGCAGTGGGAACAACTGGATCAACATTGTAAATGATAGTTTCTTCTTTAGCTTTTACCGGTTCTTTAAATGGTGGGTGATATTTAAACCACTTCTCCTTAGGGAGATCAACATGAGTAGCAAAAGATTCACAAAAGGAAGCTACTATCTCAGAGTCAATTCCATATTTAGTGCTAAACTTTTGAAAAGCACCGGTATTCATAAAAGATTAACACAATCAAACTTAGGTTTAATACCAGACTCTTTACCTTAGTCGAGTTCCCAATCTTCAGAGTTGTGTTTAATTCTTTCTAAAATATCCCACCGGAATTCAATAGTCTTCTTCATAAAGGAACCAGTACAAGAAGTATCGAGCATGGTTTGATCATTACGAGAAAGCCGAGCATGAAAATTCTGGATAAGAATTTCTCTTGAGAGAACATGATTGGGGCATGAACATAACATTGACTTAAGCCTCCCCCAAGCTAGAGCGATACTTTCTCCTTCATGAGGCCAAAAATTATATATATAATTCCGATCACGATGAACTAGATGCATAGGATAATTTTTTTGATGAAATTCCAATTTCACGTGGTTCCAGTTCCAAGATCCAATATCATCGCATAGCCTATACCATGTCAATGCTTTTCTCTTCGAAGATAAAGGGAAAACCTTCTTCTTAGCTTCATCTCCGGGCAAACCTGCAATCTTAAACAATCCACAAATTTCATCCACATATATCAAGTGCATATCAGGATGTTCAGTTCCATCTCCTGCATAAGGATTAGCTAGCAGTTGTTCTAACATACCCAAAGGAATTTCATATTCAACATTTTTAGTAGGTGCAGTAGGTTGAGGGGAAACTAATTGTGGTTCCGATCGAGGTGAATGTTGGGGAACGTAGTAATTTCAAAAAAAATCCTACGCACACGCAAGATCATGGTGATGCATAGCAACAAGAGGGGAGAGTGTTATCCACGTACCCTCGTAGACCGAAAGCGGAAGCGTTAGAAGAACGCGGTTGATGTAGTCGTACGTCTTCACGGCCCGACCGATCAAGCACCAAAAACACGGCACCTCCGAGTTCTAGCACACGTTCAGCTCGATGACATCCCTCGAACTCCGATCCAGCCGAGTGTCGATGGAGAGTTCTGTCAGCACAACGGCATGGTGCTGAGGATGATTTTCTACCGTCGCAGGGCTTCGCCTAAGCACTGCTACAATATTATCAAGGAGGACTATGGTGGAGGGGGGCACCACACACAGCTAAGAGATCAATGATCTGTTGTTGTTATTGTGTCTAGGGTGCCCCCTGCCCCCGTATATAAAGGAGCAAGGGGGGAAGGTGCGGCCGGCCAGGAGGAGGCGCGCCAGGAGGAGTCCTACTCCCACCGGGAGTAGGACTCCCTCCCTTCCTTGTTGGATTAGGAGAAGGGGGAAAGAGGAGGGAGAGAGAGGAAGGAAAGGGGGAGCCGCCCCCCACTCCTTGTCCTATTCGGACTAGGGGGAGGGGCGCGCGGCCCTGCCCTGGCCGCCTCTGCTCTTCTCCACTAAGGCCCACTATGGCCCATTAAGGCCCCGGAGGGTTCCGGTAACCCCTCCATACTCCGGTAAAATCCCGATTTCACCCAAAACACTTCCGATATCCAAATATAGGTTTCCAATATATCAATCTTCATGTGTCGACCACTTTGAGACTCCTCATCATGTCCATGATCACATCTGGGACTCCGAACAACCTTCGGTACATCAAAACTCATAATATAATCGTCATTGAAACTTTAAGCGTGCAGACCTACGGGTTCGAGAACTATGTAGACATGACCGAGACACGTCTCCAGTCAATAACCAATAGCGGAACCTGGATGCTCATATTGGCTCCTACATATTCTACGAAGATCTTTATCGGTCAAACCGCATAACAACATACATTGTTCCCTTTGTCATCAGTATATTACTTGCCCGAGATTCAATCGTCGGTATCTCAATACCTAGTTCAATCTCGTTACTGGCAAGTCTCTTTACTCGTTACATAATGCATCATCCTGCAACTAACTCATTAGTCACATTGCTTGGAAGGCTTATAGTGATGTGCATTACTGAGAGGGCCCAGAGATACCTCTCCGACAATCGGAGTGACAAATCCTAATTCAAAATACGCCAACTCAACAAGTACCTTCAGAGACACCTGTAGGGCACCTTTATAATCACCCAGTTACGTTGTGACGTTTGGTATCACACAAAGTGTTCCTCCGGTAAACGGGAGTTGCATAATCTCATAGTTGTAGGAACATGTATAAGTCATGAAGAAAGCAATAGCAACATACTAAACGATCAAGTGCTAAGCTAACAGAATGGGTCAAGTCAATCACATCATTCTCCTAATGATGTGATCCCGTTAATCAAATGACAACTCATGTCTATGGTTAGGAAACTTAACCATCTTTGATTAATGATCTAGTCAAGTAGAGGCATACTAGTGACACTATGTTTGTCTATCTATTCACACATGTATTATGTTTCCGGTTAATACAATTCTAGCATGAATAATAAACATTTATCATGATATAAGGAAATAAATAATAACTTTATTATTGCCTCTAGGGCATATTTCCTTCAGTCTCCCACTTGCACTAGAGTCAATAATCTAGATTACACAGTAATGATTCTAACACCCATGGAGCCTTGGTGCTGATCATGTTTTGCTCGTGGAAGAGGCTTAGTCAACGGGTCTGCAACGTTCAGATCCGTATGTATCTTGCAAATCTCTATGTCTCCCACCTGGACTTGGTCCCGAATAGAATTGAAGCGTCTCTTGATGTGCTTGGTCCTCTTGTGAAATCTGGATTCCTTTGCCAAGGCAATTGCACTAGTATTGTCACAGAAGATCTTCATTGGTACCGCTGCACTAGGTATGACACCTAGATCGGATATGAACTCCTTCATTTGTTGCTTCAAAAGTAGCTATGTACTCTGCTTCGCATGTAGATCCCGCCATGACGCTTTGTTTAGAACTGCACCAACTGACAGCTCCACCTTTCAATATAAACACGTATCCGGTTTGCGATTTAGAATCGTCTGGATCAGTGTCAAAGCTTGCATCGACGTAACCATTTACGACTAGCTCTTTGTCACCTCCATAAACAAGAAACATATCCTTAGTCTTTTTCAGTTATTTCAGGATATTCTTGACTGCTGTCCAGTGATCCACTCCTCGATTACTTTGGTACCTCCCTGCTAAACTTATTGCTAAGCATAGATCAGGTCTGGTACATAGCATTGCATACATGATAGAGCCTATGGCTGAAGCATAGGGAACATCTTTCATTTTCTCTCTATCTTCTGTTGTGGTCGGGCATTGAGTCTGACTCAACTTCACACCTTGTAATACAGGCAAGAACCCTTTCTTTGCTTGATCCATTTTGAACTTTTTCAAAACTTTATCAAGGTATGTGCTTTGTGAAAGTCCAATTAAGTGTCTTGATCTATCTCTATAGATCTTGATGCCTAATATGTAAGCAGCTTCAACGAGGTCTTTCATTGAAAAACTTTTATTCAAGTATCCTTTTATGCTATCCAGAAATTCTATGTCATTTACAATTAACAATATGTCGTCTACATATAATATCATAAATGCTACAGAGCTCCCACTCACTTTCTTGTAAATACAGGCTTCTCCAAAAGTCTGTATAAAACCATATGCTTTGATCACGCTATCAAAGCGTTTATTCCAACTCCGAGAGGCTTGCGCCAATCCATAAATGGATCGTTGGAGCTTGCACACTTTGTTAGCACCTTTTGGATCGACAAAACCTTCTGGTTGCATCATATACAACTCTTCTTCCAGACATCCATTCAGGAATGCAGTTTTGACATCCATTTGCCATATTTCATAATCATAAAATGCGGCAATTGCTAACATGATTCGGACAGACTTAAGCATGGCTACGGGTGAGAAAGTCTCATCGTAGTCAACTCCTTGAACTTGTCGAAAACCTTTCACAACAAGTCGAGCTTTGTAGACAGTTACATTACCATCAGCGTTAGTCTTCTTCTTGAAGATCCATTTATTCTCGATGGCTTGCCGGTCATCGGGCAAGTCAACCAAAGTCCATACTTTGTTCTCATACATGGATCCCATCTCAGATTTCATGGCCTAAAGCCATTTTGCGGAATCTGGGTTCATCATCGCTTCCTCATAATTCATAGGTTCGCCATGGTCAAGTAACATGACTTCTAGAATAGGATTACCGTACCACTCTGGCGCAGATCTTACTCTGGTTGACCTACGAGGTTCTGTAGTAACTTGATCTGAAGTTTCATGATCAATATTATTAGCTTCCTCACTGATTGGTGTAGTCATCACAGGAACCGGTTTCTGTGATGAACTATTTTCCAATAAGGGAGCGGGTACAGTTACCTCATCAAGTTCTACTTTCCTCCCACTCACTTCTTTCGAGAGAAACTCCTTCTCTAGAAAGGATCCAAATTTAGCAACAAAAGTCCTGCCTTCAGATCTGTGATAGAAGGTGTACCCAATGGTCTCTTTTGGGTAGCCTATGAAGACACATTTCTCAGATTTGGGTTCGAGCTTATCTGGTAGAAGTTTCTTAACATAAGCATCGCAGCCCCAAACTTTAAGAAACGACAACTTTGGTTTCTTGCCAAACCATAGTTCATAAGGCGTCGTCTCAACGGATTTTGATGGTGACCTATTTAACGTGAATGCAGCCGTCTCTAAAGCATAACCCCAAAACGGTAGTGGTAAATCAGTAAGAGACATCATAGATCGCACCATATCTAGTAAAGTACAATTACGACGTTCGGACACACCATTACATTGTGGTGTTCTGGGTGGCGTGAGTTGCGAAACTACTCCGCATTGTTTCAAATGTAAACCAAACTCGTAACTCAAATATTCTCCTCCACGATCAGATCGTAGAAACTTTATTTTCTTGTTATGATGATTTTCCACTTCACTCTAAAATTCTTTGAACTTTTCAAATGTTTCAGACTTGTATTTCATTAAGTAGATATAGCCATGTCTGCTCAAATCATCTGTGAAGGTGAGAAAATAATGATACCCGCCGCGAGCCTCAATATTCATTGGACCACACACATCAGTATGTATGATTTCCAACAAATCAGTTGCTCACTCCATAGTTCCGGAGAATGGTGTTTTAGTCATCTTGCCCATGAGGCACGGTTCGCAAGTACCAAGTGATTCATAATCAAGTGATTCCAGAAGTCCATCAGTATGGAGTTTCTTCATGCGCTTTACACCAATATGACCCAAACGGCAGTGCCACAAATAAGTTGCAGTATCATTATCAACTCTGCATCTTTTGGCTTCAACATTATGAATATGTGTATCACTACTATTGAGATTTAATAAAAATAGACCACTCTTCAAGGGTGCATGACCATAAAAGATATTACTCATATAAATAGAACAACCATTATTCTCCGATTTAAATGAATAACCATATCACATCAAACAAGATCCAGATATAATGTTCATGCTCAATGCTGGCACCAAATAACAATTATTCAGGTCTAAAACTAATCCCGAAGGTAGATGTAGAGGTAGCATGCCGACCACGATCACATCGACTTTGGAACCATTTCCCACGCGCATCGTCACCTCGTCCTTACCCAATCTTCGCTTAATCCGTAGTCCCTGTTTCGAGTTGTAAATATTAGCAACAGAACCAGTATCAAATACCCAGGTGCTACTGCGAGCATTAGTAATGTACACATCAATAACATGTATATCACATATACCTTTGTTCACCTTGCCATCCTTCTTATCCGCCAAATACTTGGGGCAGTTCCGCTTCCAGTGACTAGTCTGCTTGCAGTAGAAGCACTCAGTCTTAGGCTTAGGTTCAGATTTGGGTTTCTTCTCTTGAGCAGCGACTTGTTTGTCGTTCTTCTTGAAGTTCCCCTTCTTCTTCCCTTTACCCTTTTTCTTGAAACTGGTGGTCTTATTGACCATCAACACTTGATGCACCTTTTTGATTTCTACCTCCGCAACCTTTAGCATTGCGAAGAGCTCGGGAATAGTCCTGTCCATCCCTTGCATATTATAGTTCATCATGAAGCTCTTGTAGCTTGGTGGCAGTGATTGAAGAATTCTATCAATGACACTATCATCAGGAAGATTAACTCCCAGTTGAATCAAGTGATTATTATACCTAGACATTTTGAGTATATGTTCACTGATAGAACTATTCTCTTCCATCTTGTAGCTATAGAACTTATTGGAGACTTCATATCTCTCAATCCGGCCATTTGCTTGAAATATTAACTTCAACTCTTGGAACATCTCATATGCTCCATGACATTCAAAACGTCATTGAAGTCCCGGTTCTGAGCCGTAAAGCATGGCACACTGAACTATCGAGTAGTCATCAGCTTTGCTCTGCCAGACGTTCTTAATGTCGTCAGTTGCATCTGCAGCAGGCCTGGCACCCAGCGGTGCTTCCAGGACGTAATTCTTCTGTGCAGCAATGAGGATAATCCTCAAGTTACGGACCCAGTCCGTGTAATTTCTACCATCATCTTTCAACTTAGCTTTCTCAAGGAACGCACTAAAATTCAACGGAACAACAGCATGAGCCATCTATCTACAACAAACATAGACATGCAAAATACAATCAGGTACTAAGTTCATGATAAATTTAAGTTCAATTAATCATATTACTAAAGAACTCCCACTTAGGTAGACATCCTTCTAATCATCTAAGTGATCACGTGATCCAAATCAACTAAACCATGTCCGATCATCATGTGAGATGGAGTAGTTTTCAATGGTGAACATCACTATGTTGATCATATCTACTATATGATTCACGCTCGACCTTTCGGTCTCAGTGTTCCAAGGCCATATCTGTATATGCTAGGCTCATCAAGTTTAACCTGAGTATTCTACATGTGCAACTGTTATGCACCCGTTGTATTTGAACGTAGAGCCTATCACACCCGATCATCATGTGGTGTCTCAGCACGAAGAACTTTCGCAATGCATACTCAGGGAGAACACTTATACCTTGAAATTTAGTGAGAGATCATCTTATAATGCTACCGTCAATCAAAGCAAAATAAGATGCATAAAGGATAAACATCACATCCAATCAATATAAGTGATATGATATGGCCATCATCATCTTGTGCTTGTGATCTCCATCTCCGAAGTACCGTCATGATCACCATCGTCACCGGCGCGACACCTTGATCTTCATCGTAGCATCGTTGTCGTTTCGCCACCTATTGCTTCTACGACTATCGCTACCACTTAGTGATAAAGTAAAGCAATTACAGGGTGATTGCATTGCATACAATAAAGCGACAACCATATGGTTCCTGTCAGTTGCCGATAACTCGGTTACAAAACATGATCATCTCATACAATAAAATATAGCATCACGTCTTAACCATATCACATCACAACATGCCCTGCAAAAACAAGTTAGACGTCCTCTACTTTGTTGTTGCAAGTTTTACGTGGCTGCTACAGGCTGAGCAAGAACCGTTCTTGCCTACGCATCAAAACCACAACGATAGCTCGTCAAGTTAGTGCTGTTTTAACCTTCTCAAGGACCGGGCATAGCCGTACTTGGGTCAACTAAATTTGGAGAAACAGACACCCGCCAGCCACCTGTGTGCAAAGCAAGTCGGTAGAACCAGTCTCGCGTAAGCGTACGCGTAATGTCGGTCCGGGCCGCTTCATCCAACAATACCGCCAAACCAAAGTATGACATGTTATCGCCCACAACTCACTTGTGTTCTACTCGTGCATATAACATCTACGCATAAAACCAGGCTCGGATGCCACTGTTGGGGAACGTAGTAATTTCAAAAAAATTCCTATGCACACGCAAGATCATGGTGATGCATAGCAATGAGAGGGGAGTGTTTTCCACATACCCTCGTAGACTAAAAGCGGAAGCGTTAGAACAACGCGGTCGATGTAGTCGTACGTCGTCATGGCCCGACTGATCAAGCACCGAAAACATGACACCTCCGAGTTCTAGCACATGTTCAGCTCGATGACATACCTCAAACTTCGATCCAGCCAAGTGTCGAGGGAGAGTTCCGTCAGCACGATGGCGTGGTGATGATGATGATGATGTTCTACCGTTGCAGGGCTTCGCCTAAGCACCGCTACAATATTATCGAGGAGGACTATGGTGGAGGGGGCACCGCACACGGCTAAGAGATCAATGATCTGTTGTTGTTGTTGTGTCTAGGGTGCCCCCTGCCCCGTATATAAAGGAGCAAGGGGGGAGGTGTGGCCGGCCAGGAGGAGGCGCGCCAGGAGGAGTCCTACTCCCACCGGGAGTAGGACTCCCTCCCTTCCTTGTTGGATTAGGAGAAGGGGAAAGAGGAGGGAGAGAGAGGAAGGAAAGGGGGGCGCCGCCCCCTCTCCTTGTCCTATTTGGACTAGGGGGGAGGGGCGTGCGGCCCTGCCCTGGCCGCCTCTCCTCTTCTCCACTAAGGCCCACTATGGCCCATTAAGCCCCCGGGGGGTTTCGGTAACCCCTCGATACTTCGGTAAAATCCCGATTTCACCTGGAACACTTCCGATATCCAAATATAGGCTTCCAATATATCAATCTTCATGTGTCGACCATTTCGAGACTCCTCGTCATGTCCGTGATCACATTCGGGACTCCGAACAACCTTCGGTACATCAAAACTCATAAACTCATAATATAACCGTCATTGAAACTTTAAGCGTACGGACCCTACGGGTTCGAGAACTATGTAGACATGACCGAGACACGTCTCTGGTCAATAACCAATAGTGGAACCTGGATGCTCATATTGGCTCCTACATATTCTACGAAGATCTTTATCGGTCAAACCGCATAAATACATACGTTGTTCCCTTTGTCATCGGTATGTTACTTGCCCGAGATTCGATCGTCGGTATCTCAATACCTAGTTCAATCTCGTTACCAGTAAGTCTCTTTACTCGTTACGTAATGCATCATCCCGCAACTAACTCATTAGTCACATTGCTTGCAAGGATTATAGTGATGTGCATTACTGAGAGGGCCCAGAGATACCTCTCCGACAATCGGAGTGACAAATCCTAATCTCGAAATACGCCAACTCGACAAGTACCTTCGGAGACACCTATAGAGCACCTTTATAATCACCCAGTTACGTTGTGACATTTGGTAGCACACAAAGTGTTCCTCTGGTATTCGGGAGTTGCATAATCTCATAGTTGTAGGAACATGTATAAGTCATGAAGAAAGCAATAGCAACATACTAAACGATCAAGTGCTAAGCTAACGGAATGGGTCAAGTCAATCACATCATTCTCCTAATGATGTGATCCTGTTAATCAAATGACAACTCATATCTATGGTTAGGAAACTTAACCATCTTTGGTTAACGAGCTAGTCAAGTAGAGGCATACTAGTGACACTATGTTTGTTTATGTATTCACACATGTATTATGTTTCCGGTTAATACAGTTCTAGCATGAATAATAAACATTTATCATGATATAAGGAAATAAATATTAACTTTATTATTGCCTCTAGGGCATATTTCCTTCAGTGAAGATACCCCGAACAAACCCCTCAAAGGATTGTTTTCCATAGTAGCAAGTGACAATAAATTTCAGCACGTAGTAATAATGTTTCGTTACCAATTTCCACTTACGAACAGCGCTTCACTTCCCGGCAACAGCGCCAGAAAATAGCCTTGATGACCCAAAAGTATATGGGGTCAATTGTAGCCTTTTTGATAAGTAAGAGTGTTGAACCCAGTGAGGAGCACAAGGAAATGACAAGTGGTTTTCAGCAAGGTAATGTCTGCAAGTGCTAAAATTGTAAGTAGCAGAGTAGTTTGATAGCAAGATAATTTGTAGCGAGCAAGTAACAATAGTAGTAGCAAAAGTGCAGCAAGGTAACCCAAGCCTTTTGAGGCAAAGCACTGGACAAAATGGTTTCTTATGATAATCAAAGTGTTCTTGAGGGTACACGGGAATTTCATCTAGTCACTTCCATCATGTTGGCTTAATTCGTGTTCGGTACTTTGATAATTTGATATCTGGGTGGACCGGTGCTTAGGTGATGTTCTTACTTGAACAAACCTCCTACTTATGATTAACCCTCTCGCAAGCATCTGCAACTATGAGAAAAGTACTAAGAATAAATTCTAACCATAGCATTAAACTTTTGGATCCAATCAATCCCTTACAGAATAGCGCATAAACTGGGGTTTAAGCTTCTGTCACTCTCGCAACACACCATCTAATAACTACTCCACAATGCATTCCCTTAGGCCCAAATATGGTGAAGTGTCATGTAGTCGACGTTCACATGACACCACTAAGAGAATGACAACATACATATCATCAAAATATCGAACACATATCAAGTTCACATGATTACTTGCAACATGATTTCTCCCATGACCTCAAGAACGAAAGTCGCTACTCACAAATGGTAAACATGCTCAAGATAAGAGGGGTATTAAATAGCATAATGGATCTGAACATATAATTTTCCACCAAATAAACCATATAGTAATCAACTACAAGATGTAATCAACACTACTAGTCACCCACAAGCACCAATCTATAGTTTTGATACAAAAATTGAACACAAGAGATGAACTAGAGTTTGAGAGGAGTTGGTGTTGTGAAGATGTTGATGAAGATAGCCCTCCCCAAGATGGTAAAGTTGTTGGTGATGATGATGACGATGATTTCCCCCTCCGGGAGGGAAGTTCCCCCGGCAGAATCGCTCTGCCGGAGGGCAAAAGTACTCCTGCCCAAGTTCCGCCTCGAGGCGGCGGCGCTTCGTCCCGAATGTCCTCCTCTCATTTTTTCTAGGTCAAAATGACTTATATAACAGAAGATGGGCACCGAAGGTGGACCGAGGAGGGCAGCACCCACCAGGGCGTGCCTGGGCCTCCTAGCGTGCCCAGGTGGGTTGTGCCCGCCTGGTGGCCCCCCTATGGTACTTATTTGCTCCAATATTTATTAAATATTCCATAAAAATCATTGGGAAGTTTAAGCTCATTTGGAGTTGTGCAGAATAGGTAACTTGATGTAGCTTTTCCAGGTCCAGATTTCCAGCTGCCGGAATTCTCCCCCTTGGTGCTTACCTTGCATATTATGAGAGAAAAGGCATTAGAATTACTCCAAAAAGCATTATTATACAATAAAACAACATAAATAATAGTAGGAAAACATGATGCTAAATGGACGCATCATTGTGCAGCAATGAGGATAATCCTCATATCACGGACCCAGTCCACATCATTGCTACTATCATCTTTCAACTTAGTTTTCTCTAGGAACATATCGAAAATAAACAGGGAGCTACAGCACGAGCTATTGATCTACAACATAATTTGCAAATACTATCAGACTAAGTTCATGATAAATTAAGTTCAATTAATCATATTACTTAAGAACTCCCACTTAGATAGACATCCCTCTAGTCATCTAAATGATACGTGATCCAAATCAACTAAACCATGTTCGATCATCACATGAGATGGAGTGGTCTTCAATGGTGAACATCACTATGTTGATCATATCTACTATATGATTCATGTTCGACCTCTCGGTCTCCAGTGTTCCGAGGCCATATCTGTATATGCTAGGCTCGTCAAGTTTAACCCGTGTATTCTACGTGTGCAAAACTGGCTTGCACCTGTTGTATTTAAACATAGAGCCTGTCACACCACATCATCACGTGGTGTCTCTGCACAAAGAAATTTCACGATGGTGCATACAAGGGGAGAACACTTATACCTTGAAATTTTAGTGAGGGATCATCTTATAATGCTACCGCCGTACTAACCAAAAAAGATGCATAAAAAATAAACATCACATGTAATCAAAATATGTGACATGATATGGCCATGATCATCTTGTGCTTTTGATCTCCACCACCAAAGCAACTTCATGATCTCCATCGTCACCGGCTTGACACCTTAATCTCCATCATAGTGTCGTGGTCGTCTCACCATCCATTGCTTCTACGACTATCGCTACTGCTTAGAGATAAAGTAAAGCAATTACATAGCATTTGTATTTCATACAATAAAGCGACAACCATATGGCTCCTGCCAATTGCCGATAACTTGTCACAAAACATGATCATCTCATACAACAAATTTCTATCACATCATGCCTTGACCATATCACATCACAACATGCCCTGCAAAAACAAGTTAGACGTCCTCTACTCTGTTTGTTGCAAGTTTTATGTGGCTACTACGGGCTTCTAGCATGAACCATACATACCTACGGCACAAAAACCACAATGGTGATTTATCAAGTTTGTTATTTTAACCTTCACAAGGACTGGCCGCAGTCAAATTCAATTCAACTAAAGTTGGAGAAACAGACACCCGCTAGCCACTTTTATGCAAAACTAGTTGCATGTCTGTCGGTGGAACCGGTCTCATGAACACGGTCATGTAAGGTTGGTCCGTACCGCTTCATCCAACAATACCGCCGAATCAAAATAAGACATTGGTGGTAAGCAGTATGACGATCACTGCCAACAACTCTTTGTGTTCTACTCATGCATATCATCTACGCATAGAATTGGCTTCGATAACACTGTTGGGAAATGTAGCATGCAATTTCAAACAATTTCCTATGCTCACGCAAGATCTATCTAGGAGATGCCTAGCAACGAGAGGGAGAGTGTGTCCACGTACCCTCGTAGACAAAAAGCGGAAGCGTTAACTTAACGCGGTTGATGTAGTCGAATGTCTTCTCGAATCAACCGATCAAGTACCGAACGTACGGCACCTCCGAGTTCTGCACACGTTCAGCTTGATGACGTTCCTTGAACTCTTGATCTAGTAGAGTGTCGATGGAGTAGACGAGTTCCGTTAGCGCGACGACGTGGTGATGGTGTTGGTGATGAGATCCGTGCAAGGCTTCGCTTAAGCACTACGACAATATGATCGGAGGGGTAAATGGTGGAGGGGGCACCGCACACGGCTAAGAATCAATTGATGTGCTTTGGGGTGCCCCCTGCCCTCGTATATAAACGAGGAGAGGGGAGGCCGCCAGCCCTAGGGAGCATGCCAAGTGGGGGGAGTCCCATGCTACCTCTTGAGCATGCGTTGGTTTTCCCTTGAAGAGGAAAGGGTGATGCAACAAAGTAGCATAAGTATTTCCCTCAGCTTTTGAGAACCAAGGTATCAATCCAGTAGGAGGCTACACGCAAATCCCTCGTACCTACACAAACAAATAAGAACCTTGCAACCAACGCGATAAAGGGGTTGTCAATCCCTTCACGGCCACTTGAAAAAGTGAGATCTGATAGAGATAATAAGATAAATATTTTTGGTATTTTTATGATATAGATTGCAAAGTAAAGATTGCAAAATAAAATAGATCGGAAACTTATCTGATGGAAAATAGACCCGGGGGCCATAGGTTTCACTAGTGGCTTCTCTCAAGATAGCATAGGTATTACGGTGGGTGAACAAATTACTGTCGAGTAATTGATAGAAAAGTGCATAGTTATGAGAATATCTAGGCATGATCATATATATAGGCATCATGTCCGCAACAAGTAGATCGAAATGATTCTGCATCTACTACTATTACTCCACACATCGACCGCTATCCAGCATGCATCTAGACTATTAAGTTCATAAGAACAGAGTAACGCATTAGGCAAGATGACATGATGTTGAGGGATAAACTCAAGCAATATGATATAAACCCCATCTTTTTATCCTCGATGGCAACAATACAATACATGCCTTGCTGCCCCTGCTGTCACTGGGAAAGGACACCGCAAGATTGAACCCAAAGCTAAGCACTTCTCCAATTGGAAGAAAGATCAATCTAGTAGGCCAAACCAAACTGATAATTCGAAGAGACTTGCAAAGATAAGAAATCATACATAAAAGAATTCAGAGGAGATTCAAATATTTTTCATAGATAATCTTGATCATAAACCCACAATTCATCGAATCTCGACAAACACACCGCAAAAAGAATTACATCGAATAGATCTCCAAGAAGATCGAGGATAACTTTGTATTGAGATCCAAAGAGAGATAAGAAGCCATCTAGCTAATAACTATGGACCCGAAGGTCTGAGGTAAACAACTCACACTTCATCGGAGAGGCTATGGTGTTGATGTATAAGCCCTCTGTGATCGATTCCCCCTCCGGCGGAGTGCCAGAAAAGGCCCCAAGATGGGATCTCATGGGTACAGAAGGTTGCAGCGATGGAAATAGGGTTTCGTGGTGCTCCTGGATGTTTTTAGGGTATATGAGTATATATAGGCGAAGGAAGTCGGTCACGGGAGCCACGAGGGTCCCACGAGGGTGGGGGCACGCCTACCCCCCTGGGCGCGCCTCCCTGCCTCGTGGCCGCCTCGTTTCTTTCTTGACGTCCACTCCAAGTCTCCTGGATTGCGTTTATTCCAAAAATAACTCTCCCGAAGGTTTCATTCCGTTTGGACTCCATTTGATATTCCTTTTCTACGAAACACTGAAATAGGCAAAAAAAACAGCAATTTGGGTTGGGCCTCCGGTTAATAGGTTAGTCCCAAAAATAATATAAAAACGTATAGTAAAGCCCATTAAACATACAAAACAGATAATATAATAGCATGGAACAATGAAAAATTATAGATAAGTTGGAGACGTATCAAGCATCCCCAAGCTTAATTCTTGCTCGTCCTCGAGTAGGTAAATGATAAAAAACAGAATTTCTGATGTGGAATGCTACCTAACATATTTCTCAATGTAATTTTCTTTATTGTGGCATGAATGTTCAGATCCAAAAGATTCAAGATAGAAGTTTAATATTGACATCAGAATAGTAATACTTCAAGCATACTAACAAAGTAATCATGTCTTATCAAAATAACATAGCCAAAGAAAACTTATCCCTACAAAATCATATAGTTTGGCCATGCTTCATTTTCGTCACACAAAATGCTCCCATCATGCACAACCCCGGTTTCAGCCAAGCAATTGGTTCATACTTTTTAACGCGCTTCAGCCTTTTCAACCCTCATGCAATACATGAGTGTAAGCCATGCATATAGCACTATGGGTGGAGTAGAGTATGATGATAGGGATTATGTGAGAGAACAAAAAAGGAGAAAGTCTCATATTGACGCGGCTAATCAACGGGCTATGGAGATGCCCATCAATTGATGTCAATACGAGGAGTAGGGATTGCCATGCAACGGATGCACTAGAGCTCTAAATGTATGAAATCTCATCAAACGAAACAAAGTGGGTGTGCATCCAACTTGCTTGCTCACGAAGACCTAGGGCATTTTGAGGAAGCCCATCATTGGAATATACAAGCCAAGTTCTATAATGAAAAATTCCGACTAGTATATGAAAGTGACAACATAGGAGACTCTCTATTACGAAGATCATGGTGCTACTTTGAAGCACAAGTGTGGTAAAAGGATAGTAACATTGTCCCTTCTCTCTTTTTCTCTCATTTTTTTTCTTTTCTTTTTTCCCCTTTTTTTATTTTGGTGGGCTTCTTTGGCCTCTTTTTTTATTTGGGCTTCTTTGGCCTCTTCTATTTTTCATAAAGTCCGGAGTCTCATCCCGACTTGTGGGGGAATCATAGTCTCCATCATCCTTTCCTCACATGGGACAATGCTCTAATAATGAAGAGCATCACACTTTTATTTATTTACAACTCAAGAATTACCAATCAATACTTAGGACAAAATATGACTCTATGTGAATGCCTCCAGCGGTGTACTGGGATATGCAATGAATCAAGAATGACATGTATGAAAGAATTATAAAGGTGGATTTGCCACAAATACGATGTCAACTACATGATCATGCAAAAGCAATATGACAATGATGGAACGTGTCATAATAAACGGAGCCGTGGAAAGTTGCATGGCAATATATCTCGGAATGGCTATGGAAATGCCATAATAGGTAGGTATGGTGGCTGTTTTGGGGAAGATATAAGGAGGTTTATGTGTGATAGAGCGTATCGTATCACAAGGTTTGGATGCACCGGCGAAGTTTGCACGAACTCTCAAGGTGAGAAAGGGCAATGCACAGTACCATAGAGGCTAGCAAATTACGGAAGGGTAAGAGTGTGTATAATCCATGGACTCACATTAGTCATAAAGAACTCATATACTTATTGCAAAAGTTTATTAGCCCTAGAAGCAAAGTACTACTATGCATGCTCCTAGGGGAAGGGTTGGTACGAGTTAACCATCGCGCGATCCCGACCTCCACTCATAAGGAAGGCAATCAAAGAACACCCCGTGCTTCAAATTTGTCACACAACGTTCACCATACGTGCATGCTACGGGACTTGCCAACTTTAACACAATTATTTCTCAATTTCATAATTACCCAACTAGCATGACTCTAACATTACCACCTTTATATCTCAATTATCAAGTATCAAATTTATCATAGTATTCAATGCACTTTATATGATAGTTTTTATTGTACCCAACTTGGATGCCCATCATATTAGGACTATTTTTATAACCAAAGAAAATACCATGTTGTTCTAAAAGACTCTCAAAATAATATAAGTGAAGCATGAGAGATCAATAATTTCTATAAAATAAAACCACTACCGTGCTCTAAAAAGATGTAAGTGAAGTACTAGAGCAAAATTGTCTAGCTCAAAAGATATAAGTGAAGCACATAGAGTATTCTAATAAATTCCGATTCATGTATGTCTCTCCAAAAGGTATGTACAGCAAGGATGATTGTGGTAAACTAAAAGGCAAAGACTCAAATCATACAAGACGCTCCAAGCAAAACACATATCATGTGGTGAATAAAAATATAGCCTCAAGTAAAGTTATGATAGACGAAGACGAAAGAGGGGATGCCTTCCGGGGCATCCCCAAGCTTAGGATTTTGGTTGTCCTTGAATTTTACCTTGGGGTGCCTTGGGCATCCCCAAGCTTAGGCTCTTGCCACTCCTTATTCCATAATCCATCAAATCTTTACCCAAAACTTGAAAACTTCACAACACAAAACTCAACAGAAAACTCGTAAGCTCCATTAGTATAAGAAAACAAACCACCACTTTAAGGTACTGTAATGAACTCATTCTTTATTTATATTGGTGTTAAACCTACTATATTCCAACTTCCCTCGAGTTCATACCCCCCGATACTAGCCATAGATTCATCAAAATAAGCAAACAACACACGAAAAATAGAATCTGTCAAAAATAGAACAGTCTGTAGTAATTTGTAACTTCCAAATTCTTATGGAACCCCAAAAATTCTACCAGAATAGGAAGTCCTAGAAATTTGTCTATTAATCTTCTGCAAAAAGAATCAACTGAAAATCACGTTTCTGTGATTTATTAAAATTATTCTCGTGCGCGCAAAAGTTTCTGTTTTCAGCAAGATCAAATTAACTATCACCCAAGATGATCCTATAGGTTCTACTTGGCACTAAAACATAAAACCACATCTAAACAGAAGCTAGATGAATTATTTATTACTAAACAGTACCAAAAAGCAAGGAACAAAAATAAAATTGGGTTGCCTCCCAACAAGCGATATCGTTTAACGCCCCTAGCTAGGCATAAAAACGAGAATAGATCTAAGTATTGCCATCTTTGGTATTTGTCTTTTTAATGGACTTATGCTCGGATCTGGGAGGTTCCTTGAATTTTCCTTCATGCTCGGATATCTTTAGATCTAGAGCATCCAACCGCTTATTGCAAAGTGTAATCAAAGTATTCATGCGGTTGAGATTCCCACCAACATTTTTAAGAGGTTCAATAGCTTTTTGCAATTCACATTATTTCTCTAAGATTTGAGTTCCCTCTTGAGTAAGGGGTGGTCCCTTTTGTAGGGGAAGTACTCCTACTATCCCCTCTATAATTTCATAAGCAATGCTAGGATCAATTTCAATAAAATTCCCTTTGGCGGCAAAATCAAGGAGTTGTCTATGGGATATGGTTTGCCCAACATAAAAATTGCAAAGTAAAATCTTGAAATCTCCTTCTATATTGCAACTACGATAGGATTCTAACATCCTATACCAAGCATCTTTTAAGTTTTCTCCTTGTATTTGTTTGAAGTGGAGGACTTCAAAATCGGGAGACGAAGGAAGGAAGAAACAGCTAGCCATGACAACAAACGACAACGCAAGAAGCAAGCGAGAAAAGAGGCAAACGGGAAAAAGAGGGCGAATAAAACGGCAACGGTGAAGTGGGGGAGAGGAAAACGAGAGGCAAATGGCAAATAATGTCACGTGAGGAATAAGAGTTTGTGATGAGTACTTGGTATGTCTTGACTTGTGCGTAGACTCCCCGGCAACGGCGCCAGAAATCCTTCTTGCTACCTCTTGAGCATGCGTTGGTTTTCCCTTGAAGAGGAAAGGGTGATGCAGCAAAGTAGCGTAAGTATTTCCCTCAGTTTTTGAGAACCAAGGTATCAATCTAGTAGGAGGCTACACGCAAATCCCTCGTACCTACACAAACAAATAAGAACCTTGCAACCAACGTGATAAAGGGGTTGCCAATCCCTTCACGACCACTTGCAAAAGTGAGATCTGATAGAGATAATAAGATAAATATTTTTGGTATTTTTATGATATAGATTGGAAAGTAAAGATTGCAAAATAAATAGATTGGAAACTTATATGATGGAAAATAGACCCGGGGGCCATAGGTTTCACTAGTGGCTTCTCTCAAGATAGCATAAGTATTATGGTGGGTGAAAAAAATACTCTCGATCAATTTATAGAAAAGTGCATAGTTATGAGAATATCTAGGCATGATCATGTATGTAGGCATCACGTCCGCGACAAGTAGATCGGAACGATTCTGCATCTACTACTATTACTCCACACATTGACCGCTATCCAGCATGCATCTGGAGTATTAAGTTCATAAGGACGGAGTAACGCATTAGGCAAGATGACATGATGTAGTAAACTCAAGCAATATGATATAAACCCCATCTTTTAATCCTCGATGGCAACAATACAATATGTGCCTTGTTGCCCCTGCTGTCACTAGGAAAGGACACCGCAAGATTGAACCCAAAGCTAAGCACTTCTCCCATTGCAAGAAAGATCAATCTAGTAGGCCAAACCAAACTGATAATTCGAAGAGACTTGCAAAGTTAACAAATCATACATAAAAGAATTCAGAGGAGATTCAAATATTGTTCATAGATAATCTTGATCATAAACCCACAATTCATTGGATCTCGAAAAACACACCGCAAAAAGAATTACGTCGAATAGATATCCAAGAAGATCGAGGAGAACTTTGTATTGAGATCCAAAGAGAGAGAAGAAGCCATCTAGCTAATAACTATGGACCCGAAGGTCTGAGGTAAACTACTCACACTTCACCGGAGAGGCTATGGTGTTGATGTAGAAGCCCTCCATGATCGATTCCCCCTCCAGCAGAGCGCCGGAAAAGGCCCCAATATGGGATCTCATAGGTACAGAAGGTTGCAGCGGTGGAAATAGGGTTTCGTGGTGCTCCTAAATGTTTTCAGGGTATATGAGTATATATAGGCGAAGGAAGTCAGTCACGGGAGCCACGAGGGGCCCACGAGGGTGGGGCGCGCCTACCCCCCTGGGCGCGCCTCCCTGCCTCGTGGCTGCCTCGTTTCTTTCTTGACATCCACTCCAAGTCTCCTGGATTGCGTTTGTTCCAAAAATAACTCTCCCAAAGGTTTCATTCCGTTTGGACTCCGTTTGATATTCCTTTTCTGCGAAACACTGAAATAGGCAAAAAAACAACAATTTGGGTTGGGCCTCCAGTTAATAAGTTAGTCCCAAAAATAATATAAAAGTGTATAGTAAAGCCCATTAAACATCCAAAACAGATAATATAATAGCCTGGAACAATCAAAAATTATAGATACGTTGGAGACGTATCATCCCACTAGGACTCCTAGTCCTAGTCCCCCCTGACTTTCCAACGGATGGGGAAAGAGGGAAGTGGAGGGAGAGAGGGAGAAGGAAAGGGGGGCCGTGCCCCCTCCCCCTTGTCCAATTCGGACTCCCATGGGGGGGTGCCACCTCTTGTGTCTGCCTCCTCCTCTCCACTATGGCCCAATAAGGCCAATTACTTCGCCGGGGGGTTCCAGTAACCCCTCGGTACTCCGAAAAATAGATGAACCTCTCCGGAACCATTCCGGTGTCCAAATATAACCTTCCAGTATATCAATCTTTAGCTCTCAACTATTTCAAGACTCCTCGTCATGTATGTGATCTCATCCGGGGCTCCGAACAACCTTCGGTCACCAAAACACATAACTCATATAATACATATCATTATCGAACGTTAAGCGTGCAGACCCTACGGGTTTGAGAACTATGTAGACATGACCAAGACACCTCTCCTGTCAATAACCAATAGTAGAACCTGGATGCTCATATTGGTTCCCACATATTCTACGAAGATCTTTATTGGTCGAACCGCAATGTCAGCATACATTATTCCCTTTGTCATCGGTATGTTACTTGCCCGAAATTCGATCGTCGTTATCCTCATACCTAGTTCAATATCGTTACCGACAAGTCTCTTTACTCGTTCCATAGTGCATCATCCCGTAACTAACTCATTAGTCACATCGCTTGCAAGGCTTCATATGATGAGAATTACCGTGAGGGCCCAGAGATACCTCTCCGATACTCGAAGTGACAAATCCTAATCTCGATCTATGCCAACCCAACAAACACATTCAGAGATACCTGTAGAGCATCTTTATAATCACCCAATTACATTGAGACGTTTGATAGGACACAAGGCATTCCTCTGGTATCCGGGAGTTGCATAATCTCATAGTCGGAGGAATATATATTTGACATGAAGAAAGCAGTAGCAATAAAACTGAACGATCATTATGCTAAGCTAACGGATGGGTCTTGTCCATCACATCATTATCCTAATGATGTGATCCCGTTCATCAAATGACAACACATGTCCATGGCTAGGAAACTTAACCATCTTTGATTAGCGAGCTAGTCTAGTAGAGGCATACTAAGGACACGGTGTTTTGTGTATGTATTCACACATGTATCAAGTTACCGGCTAATACAATTCTAGCATGAATAATAGACATTTATCATGATATAAGGAAATATAAAATAATAACTTTATTATTTCCTCTAGGGCATATTTCCTTCACCAAGTCCCAGTTATTTTCAAAGAGCTCAGAGATAGGTGGATCTCCCGGTTCGGGCAATACAAAAAGAGTGTGGGGAAGGCCACGGAGAGAGTAGAATCCCCACACCACCAATCAAGACAAAAACGAGTAGAATTACCATTACCCACCATAAATCTAACATGATCTTTAAAAAGAGGACGAACTTTGACTAGATCTTTCCAAAACTGGGAACTTCCCAAAGGAGAAGCAAATATGGGGCTGGAATTAGGGAAGTACTTAGCCTTGAGGATGGAGAGCCATAAGGTGTCCTCCTCGGTCGTCATGATTTTCCACCACCATTTCATAATGAGGCATTTGTTCATAATTTCAGTGTTAAGAATACTAAACCCCCCGAGTTTTTTGGGCCTACAAATGACTTTCCATTTAACCATCCTATATTTACATTTGTTATCTGAAGCATTCCAACAGAAAGCACCCTTGTGCTTATCGAACCCTCCATGAATACCTCTCGAGAGGAGATAAAATCCCATGATAAACATCGGAAGGGATTAAAGGCAAGCGTTAGTGAGAGCAACTTTACCAGCATTGGTATTAAAACTACCCCTCCAAGGCATAACCCTATTACCCACCTTGGAATTGATGAGAGCAACTTTACCGGCATTGGTGTTATTGAAGGAAATATGCCCTAGAGGCAATAATAAAGTTGTTATTTTATATTTCCGTATTCATTATGAAGGTTTTTTATTCATGCTAGAATTGTATTGATGAAAACCGGAGGAATACCTTGTGTGCTGTCAAACGTCACAACATAACTGGGTGATCATAAAGATTCTCTATAGGTATCTCTTAAGGTGTTTGTTGAGTTCGCACAGATCGATATTAGGATTTGTCACTCCGAGTATCGGAGAGGTATCTCTGGGCCCTCGCTGTAATACACATCATAAGCTTGCAAGCAAATGACTAAGGAGTTAGTCACGAGGTGATGTATTATGGAACGAGTAAAGAGACTTGCCGATAATGAGATTGAACTAGGTATGAAGATACCAACGATCGAATCTTGGGCAAGTAACATA
Organism: Triticum timopheevii; assembly: GCA_963921465.1. Classification (NCBI taxonomy): domain Eukaryota; kingdom Viridiplantae; phylum Streptophyta; class Magnoliopsida; order Poales; family Poaceae; genus Triticum; species Triticum timopheevii. Next base: position 378,312,917 of record OY997272.1, on the reverse strand, counting down.
CCAATAGACCAGGGGAATAACGTATGTTGTCATAACGGTTCGACCAATAAAGATCTTCGTAGAATATGTAGGAGCCAATATGAGCATCCAGGTTCCGCTATTGGTTATTTACCGGAGAGGTGTCTCAGTCATGTCTACATAGTTGTCAAACCCATAGGGTCCGCACGCATAACATTCGATGACGATATAGTATTATATGAATTATGTGATTTGGCGACCGAATGTTGTTCGGACTCCCGGATGAGATCACGGACATGACAAGGAGTCTATAAATGGTGGAGAGGTAAATATTGATATATAGGACGATGGTATTCGGACACCTGAAGTGTTCTGGAGGGTACCGGGTACATATCGGGTCACCAGAAGGGGTTTCGGGCACCCCCGGCAAAAGATATGGGCCTTATGGGCCAAGAGGCTACAAAAAAAATACACTTCCATGATGATACGTGTTTGTCATAGTAGGTCGCGTTTTTTGTCATGCATGTACATCCATGACGATTTTATGAGAGAATCAAGATAGTCATACTTGTGCTGTCGTAGAAGTGTTCCATGACATTACCAAAATTATCATCACAGAAGTGTCCAGTTCCATGACGATAATCAACCTGTGAAGGAAATATGTCCTAGAGGCAATAATAAAGTTGTTATTTTATATTTCCTTATATCATGATAAATGTTTATTATTCATGCTAGAATTGTATTAACAAGAAACTTGATACATGTGTGAATACATAGAGAAAACACCATGTCCCTAGTAAGCCTCTACTAGACTAGCTCGTGACATGTTTTGTCATTTGATGAACGGGATCACATCATTAGGAGAATGATGTGATGGACAACACCCATTCGTTAGCTTAGCATATTGATCGTTCAGTTTTATTGCTATTGCTTTCTTCATGTCAAATACATATTCCTTCGACTATGAGATTATGCAACTCCCGGATACCGGAGGAATGCCTTGTGTGCTATCAAACGTCACAACGTAACTGGGTGATTATAAAGATGCTCTACAGGTATCTCCAAAGGTGTTTGTTGGGTTGGCATAGATCGAGATTAGGATTTGTCACTCCAAGTATCAGAGTGGTATCTCTGGGCCCTCTCGGTAATGCACATCATAAGAAGCCTTGCAAGCACTGTGACTAATGAGTTAGTTGCGGGATGATGCATTATGGAACGAGTAAAGAGACTTGCCGGTGATGAGATTGAACTAGGTATGAAGATACTGACGATCGAATCTCCGGGCAAGTAACATACCGATGACAAAGGGAATAGTGTATGTTGTCATTACGGTACGATCGATAAAGATCTTCGTAGAATATGTAGGAACCAATATGACCATCAAGGTTCCGCTGTTGTTTATTGACCAGAGAGGTGTCTCGGTCATGTCTACATAGTTCTCGAACCCTTAGGGTCCGCACGCTTAATGTTCGATGACAATTTTGTATTATATGATTTATGTGTTTTGGTGATCGAATGTTATTCGGAGTCCCAGATAAGATCACGGATATGACCAGGAGTCTCGAAATGGTCAAGAGGTAAAGATTCATATATAGGATGATAGTATTCTGACACGGGAAGTGTTCCGGAGAGTATCGGGTACCTATCGGGTCACCGGAAGGGGTTCCGGGCACCACCCCCCCCCCCCCCCCGCTGCAAAGATATGGGCCTAATGGGCCAAGAGTGGGATATACCAGCCCACAAAGGGCTGGTGCGCCCCCATATTGGCCGAAGTAGGAGGAGAAGGAAAGATGGGAATAGAGAAATGAAGGGGAAGGATTCGGCCTCCCCCTTCCTTCCCTCCTCTTTCGTCCGTCCTTCTCCCTTCGGAAAATATGGTAGGGGGCGAATTGGACTAGGCCCCCAAGTAGGATTCCTCCTACTTGGGGCACCCCATGGTTGTCCCCCTCCCCCTCCCACCTATATATACGTGGGGAGGGGGCGCCTAGAAGACACACCAACAATTGTTAGCCGTGTGCGGGGCCCCCCTCACAGTTTACGCCTCCGGTCATATTCTCGCAGTTCTTAGGAGAAGCCCTGCGTGGATCACTTCACCATCACTGTCACCATGCTGTCGTGCTGACGGAACTCTCCCTGGACACTTTACTGGATCAAGAGTTCGAGGGACGTCATCGAGCTGAACATGTGCAGAACTCGAAGGTGCCGTGCGTTCGGTGCTTGATCGGTCGGAACGAGAAGAAGTTCGACTACATCAACCGCATTGTCAAACGCTTCCGCTTTCAGTCTACGAGGGTACGTGGACACACTCTCCCCCTCTCTTTTCTATGCATCTCCTAGATAGATCTTGTGTGAGCGTATAATTTTCTTTGAAATTGCATGCTATGTTTCCCAACAGTGGCATCCAAGCCAGGTCTATGCGTAGATGATATGCACGAGTAGAACACAAAGAGTTGTGGGCGCTGATAGTCATACTTCTTACCACCAACGTCTTATTTTGATTCCGGTATTGCTGGATGAAGCGGTCCGGACCAACCTTACATGACCACATTCATGAGATCGGTTCCACCGACATACATGCAACTAGTTTTGCATAAAGGTGCCTGTTAACGGCCTGTTCGCACATAGCTCATTTACAGCCCGCTAACCCAAGGCCCTTTATGCCCTATCCGAATTAGGCCCAGTAGCGTCATCTCGGCCATCCAATATGATTCCAGCCCGTTTTCACTTCTGGACCATGTATGGCCCATGACGTCTTTTGGCCCATATGAGGCCCTATGTAACTCTTGGCCTATTAACGGCCCGTGGTGAAACTGGCCCGCAATGAATAGTGTATCACTTTACACCCATTAACGGCCCGTGGTGAAACTAGCCGGTAATGAACAGTGTATCACTTTATACCCATTAACGGCCCGTTATTCTGTTGGGCCGTTTCCATCCCATGTTATCTTTCGGCCTTCTCAGAGCCCATTTATTTTTGGGCTCATTTCTAGCATTCGTTTACTTACGGCTCGTTACTGTCATTTTTTGCTTGTGAGCCAAATTCAGCCCGTCGTTACAGTCGGCCCGTTTGCGGACCGTTAATACGTTGGGCTGTTTTCATGTCAAAAAAACCCGTTGGGCTATTTTCATAGAGTTATCAAATACGGTCTATTAACGGCCCGTTATGGTCCATGAATAGTACGGCCCATGATTGGTGAAATGATGATACGCCCCGTAGAAGGCCCATGGATCTACGGCCCATATGAGGCCCATGGATCTATGTCCCGTATGAGGCCCATGGATCTATGGCCCGTAGAAGGCCCATGGATCTATGTCCCGTATGAGGCCCATGGATCTATGGCCCTTAGAAGGCCCATGGACCCTAGGGCCCATAGAAGGCCCATGTACCCTAAGGCCAGTAGAAGGCCCATGGACCCTAAGACCCGTATAGAAGGCCAATGGATCCTACGGCCCGTATAGAAGGCCAATGGATCCTACGGCCGGAAGAAGGCCCATGGATCATACGGCCTGCAGGAGGCCCATGGTTACAACATTCCGTGTGTTGCCATGATTATTTTGGCCTAGTTACCAAAAATAGGCTATTGTGGCCACTAGAAAAACACGGAAAAAGAACTGCAGTGACTACAAGCAAACAACTAAACAAAGGAAATAAATAAGCAAGCAATTAACGCTAGCCTATTACCGCTATTACACATATTACATCCACTAGGCATCAAAGTTCGCCACCAATGCAAATATAGGGAACAAAGCAGCATATTACATACACTGGCCGTCAAAATTGGCCACCAGTGCAAATAAACGCGGCAGCAAAACAAGAGCATAGCTGAAACAACTTCAGAAGAGCTCAAGAAACGTTATCCTGGGTATCCACCATACTGGCAATAAGCTTAGCAAGCTGATTAGCTTTGTCCTATTTGGCGCTAAAATCCTCCAACGCTTGCTGTTGCACCAAAAAGTATGCATCTGAATGCTCCAGGGACTTCCGCAGTCCTTCTGCTTCTTGTCGCAGCACAGCTGATCGATGTCTTTCAGCTTGTAGTTGAGACTCAAGAAACTGAACTGATTCAGACAGTGAGTTTGAATAGCTTGTGCAAGCGGTAGTGGCCAGTAACTCGAACACTAAACCAAGACAGGACTTTGGGGTTGTCTGCTGTCTTCAAGATATTCTTCCTTAGCTGTTTTATCAGCTTTGTTGGAGACCAACAAGGATGTGTCACTATCCTGAACCTTATCTGCATTACTTCCTTTACCATTGCTTAATAAGGCACTCTTCCCCAATATTCTGTCAGCATTCTAAAAGAAGAAACAAGCAGACACATAACAAGTTTAGCATGTACTAGTATATGAAACTCATTTCAGTGAACCAGTTCATTAGTAAGGTGGACAGGATTAAACTACCAAGTCTTCTATTGCCAAGTACTAGTACATAATAAAAGCATCAAACAAACATATATCTGTGTCCTATGGTCACTGCATTGTCTTGCCAAATCAAAGTAGAGACACGGTTCAAATCATATCAGTTCAAGACAAAGCAGCTGTGAAAGAATACAAAGCGTGGGAAACTACACGGCACAACAAGATTTCAGATGGGTACCACGGGTCTACATGTACAACAACACTATTGGCTCTGTTGTGATGCTAGTAATGTGCATGATATGAAAGTCAACTGTATACACAATTGAAATTGAAATCAAAAGAGCTATTGTTAAGAGCAAACCTGCTAAAGAAACATGCGTGAACATACCTGTTGTGCCATTGGAGTTTCGATTGGATCCTTCAATTTAAAAATAAGTTTGTATGAGTAAATATAGTGATACAAGAGCAAAGCAATCATAGTTAAAAAATGGCGTGCCTAAGCGAGCGCTTAAGCGCGCCTAGGCGCTAGGCGTTGGCAGAACGCATTGCGCATAACTACGCTTAACCTGTGCATAACTGCGCATAAGCATGCGCTTTGGTCAGTAAAGCGCAAGGCGGTGGCAAAACGCACAATTAACGCCTAGCGCTTTTTTGAACTATGATAGCAATGGAATCTTAAATTAGAACACTTGTTCTTCAGGTTTGGGCACTTGTTCTACATGAAAAGAGTACAGTAAGAGGCAAGAATATAATACTTAAAAATAGAAAATGAGCTCATAGACCTTACCACATTCTTGGTTCGGGACCAGTACAGAACAAGGCGTTACCAGTCATCGTCCAGTAAATGTGTATCAGGAGAACATAAGGGAATTTGATGAGTTTCTTTGCCGGTGAAGTACGTTTTCTTCAGGTAATTCTGATACTGCCACCAAGCATTCTTGAAGATAGCAGAGGTATTAGCACAGGTTACCTCATCCTGAGTTTCCAAATCGGTCCTTCTCTATAGAGAAAAACGGGAAAATTTGTTGTATTATAACCATCATGGAGGTAGGACGCATAGGACGAAGCAAAGTAATTGCCAAGAATAACATTACTTACACATAACTCCTGGACAAACACCTGCAACTGGCATTTTCCTTCATCTTCAGTATAATATTTCCAAGATGGGAAGATACGCATATACGATTTAACAACATCAAATGCGATAGATGCTAAACTGCGACTAGCTGGTTGTGCTTCCTCCACAGGAATAGGCGTACTAACTGGTGGAGTTGGGGTTCGCCGTGATAGTACTGGCCCTTTGGGCACTGGAGCTGCCTTACTAACTTCTCTTGTTTGGGAGCTCTGTGGTGGAGATGGTGTTGTGTCAACAGGAACTGGGTTACTATCGGCTGGGGTTGGGGTTAGATTGGGTGAAGCTGGTTCTCTGTCCATCGCAGTAGGGGTACAATCTGCGAGAGTTTGGGTTATGTGTGGTAGGGCTGGTTCTTGTGCATGTACAACCGGGGTGCTATCTCCACCAAGAGGTAGCACTGTTTTATTTGAAGACCATGTTTTTAGTCCGCTAGATACTGGCATCACCCGCTCCAATTCAAATGGCTAATAAACAGGAAACATAGTTGAATGTACAGACATTGTATGAGAGACAGATGCAATAGATAGTGTGGAAAAAAGAGGGCATGAAATAGTTGACATGTATATTATTTAACTAAAATGGATAGCATGATATAATTTCACATATATGATGTCTATCTAAACTGGATAGCATAGCATAACATAATTCAAAGATATGATGAATAACTAAACAGGGTCGCATGACATAATTCACCTACATGTTATCTAAGTAATCAGGATCGCATCATTTAATTCACATATGTGATTTATATTCTAAATAGAGGGCATTCGATATGATGTCTGAACTAAGAACATGGTGTTAAATATTGTGTATATGATGTCTAAACTATGCAATGCAAGACACCGTATGCGTGATATGAGCAGTATAACCGTGCCAAGTTAGAGCATACACCTCAGTGGGGGAATAGGACTGGTCATCTGTCTTTGAATCCATCTCTAAGGAGCTATCGGGACCCAACAAGAGATCTGCTTCGACAGGTAGCATTGTCTGCTCTGAAGGCCTTGTTTTCACTCCAGATTTTTCCATCTCCCACACAAATGGCTGATTCACAGGAAGAGTAGTTTAATGTACAAACATTGTCGACAAATGGAAATGTAATGAAGAAAAGGATGGGCAAGATATCATTCAAATATATGATGCCTGGTTAAACAGGATGGCATTGCACATTTCACATATATTATGGCTGGCTAAAAGACATGAGACTGCATAATTCCCATATATGATATAGAAACTAAATAGGTGGCATTACAGAACATGTCTAAACTAAGAAGATGACATATATGATGTCAAAAGTAGGCATTGCAAGGCAACATATGCATGATATGACTAACATAATCATGCCAAGGTAGAGCAAACACCTTGGGGGTAAATAAGAGTGGTCAGCGGCGTCTGAATCCGTCTCAGAATAGATATCTTCCTCCGGATTACAATCTGGAGAGGGGTGGGGAGGGTTTGCCATTGAACCCACCATGGAGCGATGTCTGCATGACATTGTATTGCCGCGTAAAACTCTTCTCTTTTTCTCTACATGTTCAGCATGACTGTGTACAATATCTGACATGCATACGAAAAAATATGGTGAGATTATGTAAGGAGAGCATGCATAAATTTAGAATGATGGTAACAACCAGTGGATGGATCGAAAAATAATGATAGCAAGCTGATGATTGCTTTAAATTAATAAAAAGACAGATGATGATTGCTTTACTATTTGTTTCCCACCTAAGATGAACAGCATAGGCATACCCTAGGTGAACCAGATATTAGACAGACATACTATTCATTGCTGCCTCGATATGTGCCCCACAACTAATTTAGAACTCAAGTTTGAACATTAATTTGGACTTGACTTGGGAGTCCAAGAGATGAAAAGGACGATAAAGTAGCAAGTAAGTTTAAGCAATGCATAACATAAGCAGAAACAAAAGAGTGCGACCTCTCTTGTGGACCCATGTACTCCTCAGGTTCATCTGCTGAGTCGATGATGGTGATGCCGTTGCGGTGGGTGCCGGTGGCAGGGAAGGAGACCTGAGGCGGCAAAAGACGGTCAAGAGTCGTGATGTCTGGTATGGTGGATGCTTCTGTCGATGGAGCAGCTCAGGTGAGGTGGACGACGTCGCGGCAGGAGCAGGACAAACCACACAAAGTTCCCTTCGACACGTACCTATAACTGAAGTAATTCTGTAAGGGCTCATTTGGCTTGCATGATTCTTAAAATGCAGGGATATGAAAAACATCGGAATAGGATAGGAAAATCACATGGTAAACAGAGCATTTGTGAACACAGGATTTCTGTCAACTTGGGTGTTTTGTTTACACGAATTGGAAGAGCAAAGGAATGCAAAGAAACATGGCCAAAATAAAGTGAAACCATATGAAAGCATGTACAGTTAGAATGTTATTCTGGCACTAATGCACTTGGTCTTGTTTTCATGCATAGGATTTTGAAAAGTAGGTCCAGGTGGATGTTTTGCTTCATTCCTTTCAACAAAATGCATGAATAATTGAATAGTAGCCATTGGAAAATTCCCTATTGCTATGTTTTTCCGTTGAACCAAAATAGCCCTAATGGATCGACGTGAATGTATAGTAATAAGTGATGCAACAAGTGTACAACCTCTTTGCCGTAGCCGTGTCGACCTCAGCATCATTGGGTTGGTCGCTGAAGCAGTTGAGGTAGAGGTGGCTGTCAGAGGTGTGGAGGAAGATCTGAGGAATCTGTAGACGGCGTCCAGGGCACTGCTCTGTTGTGATGGATCATTCTGTCATTGGAACAGCTCCGGTGAGCCGTAAGACATTAAGGCTGAAGCAGCACAAGACAGACATTGTCAATCTCAAGTGGGATTCTAATAGCATCTCCAATAGATGATGTAAGATGGATGTAAAATTAACATCACCAAAAACCAGCTGACTACAACAGATGAGGTAAAAACTGTTGACTCTGAACTTAACTGTCGAAACTGAATGCAATGGTAGCAGAGAGGCACTTGACATGTAGTTTAGGGAGGGCCTGTAGTTCATCTTCAACCTGCACCCCCTGAGCCGCTAGCCACCACCGGCCAAACCGCCAGCCCCAACGCCGCCTCGCCGCCCTGAAACAACTCGCCACCGCCGCCCCGGCCAGCCCTCTAGGCCCCCCGCCCCCACCTGAACCCTAAGATAGATAGTGGGGTACCTCTCCGGCGAGCCCCCGTCCCTGCTGCAGGTGGTTCTTCCTTAACTCCGGGGAGCCCACCCAACCCCTGAAAATCGACTGACCCAAAAGTCGATTCAGTTGACTGAAGTGTGGCTTAATCGGAGCAGAGCAGCAGCACGAGCAAGAGGGAGAGCAGCAGCAGCAGCTGGGCGAGCGAGCGATCGAGCGAGAGACGGAGCAACAGCAGCAGCAGCGCAAGCGAGCAAGCAAGAGTTGGAGCAGAAGCAACAGATCCGGCTGGTATGGACGCTGCCGCCGAAGGGGCCTCGCACTGGGGGAGAGCCGCCATGGAGATGTCGCCCGCCGCGCCGGCTTCAAGGTAGCCGCTCCATGGGGGTGCGGGATGGAGCACCGTCGGCGCCGGGAGGTCGAGTTAAGGAGAAGGTGCGATGCGATGAGTGTACAACCTCTTTGGTGGCGCCGAGTAGGCCTCGGCTTCGTCCGAGGAGTCGGTGAGGATGATGCGGTTCTGGTGGAGCAGGTTAAGGCGGTGCTGTGGGGATGGAGCAGCCGCAATAGACGAGACAATCGTCAGAGCAGCTCCTTGGAGGTGGAGGACGGATCCTCATCCGGGGAGGTGGACGAGGGACGTCGAGCTATTGCGGTGGACGATGTCATCAGGGAAGAGGCTCCGGCTGGGCAGCGGTGACATGGCGGACGGAGGAGGGTGGGGTTTCGCGGCTGGAGCGGAGAGGTTATGGCGGCCTATTTCGAATGGTGAAAAGGGGGCGATGGGAGGGGTGAAGCATGACTTAGGGACGCGCTTGTCCAAAATGTAGGGTGTGTTACAAAAGTACCCCCCACGGATTTGAACTAGCGGCCCTTTCGGCCTTTCGGCTCAGGGTTAGAAGGGGGATTTCACGTGTCGGGATTTGGCAGCTGGAGGGAGTTTTCGTGCGCGTTGTAATTTTGGGATAGCAAGGCGCGGGTTGTGAAGGCGCCAGTTTTGGGAGCACGATATCTGAATTTTTGGGATATAACAAGACACGGGTTGAATTTTAGGGACAAGCCTAACGTGTAGTAATATTGTACTTGTACGTACCAAATCAATTCGCACTTCCCTCAACCAAAAAGAAAACAAAAAATAAAACTATTCACACCACACAAAGAGAGAGCCTTGCCCCGTTTTACTATACAAATGCTATTCAAAGCTACTCCCTCCTTCCATCTATATAGGGCCTAATGCATTTTTTGATGCTAACTTTGACCAAATATTAGAGCAATGATATATGACATGCAACTTACACAAAGCACACCGTCTGTGAAAGGTTCTTTTAATGATATAATTTTCACATTGTCCATGTCATGTACTATTAATCTTGTGAATAGTCAAAGGCGGTCTTAAAAATCTCATTACACCCTATATAGATGGAAGGAGGGAGTATGAATCCATGTTATCTCCGATTAAATTTTTTTGCTTGCTGTATAATGCATGTAACCTACTCATACCAACATTTTAGTGCATTCCAAATGTCTATACTGCCGCTGCAATTCGAACTAAATTTGAATTCGTTTCTCTATTTCAATAAGAATCTGCAATCATGATTGTTGCCAACTTCAACCATCATTCGTGTATTACCTTAATAACACACCACATGATTACTATGGAGATAGATATGAACTATGTGTACTACATGAACTCGAATTCTATTTTTTGAATACACTTGATGTTGATTCCAAATAATAGTACATTTGATGTACTAACTATATATTCATAATCTAAACCATGTTCCATACGTACACCGTGTTTATCACACAAAGTATAGTGCCCCGCCCCCTACATTATGACAAGTATTTAGACCTGAGTTGCAAAAGCGACACATTAGCCCAAATTATAATCAATGTTATACATTATGATATCTTCTTCAAGTATCCATATCCACTTTTTTATAATGAATTATGATCTTTGTTCGTCTTTTACACCTTCACGATCCTCTTCTATTTGTAGCTAGCTAGCGCTAACTTTCTATCGTGCATGCACACGCCCGCCCCCCTCACACACCCTTAGAGTCCCCTCCATCGCGCACGTTCATTATTTCTCTTTAGGCCGTCCACCAGCGGAGTGTGTAGGCCCCCGGCTCCTTCTTTCTAGCACACACCGGTCGATATACCTCTCTAGCCAAGTGTGCCTACAACAAACACATATATACTTCCCCTCTTCTCTTCTCACCGTCCATGCCACCATATGTCCAATACGATTCCACACAGGCGCACACTCCCGCCCCTCTTTTCATTTATCACATGCTCGCACACTCCTCCCCCCTCGACTTGGTAGGCCTCTCGCACCACCTCCTAGCCACACCCTCTCCCCCTGTCTGCCTCTCCAGACCTTATTTGCTTCTAACACATGCAGGCGTGTATATGAACTGATCTCCCTACATATAGCCAGGTCGACTATAATTCGATTTCACCAAGCACCGATGCACTTACCTCGCTAGTTATGTCTCTCCTTTTCTCGGACACATGACGGTTAATCTTCCTATGTAGTTATGCATGCTTACCACAACAATATATTCTCCCCTCATCATCCTTGAATACCTCCCGACCCGTCTCTCACACGCACGTGCATAGACAGACAGACATCCCCCGCCCTCTCTTATTGATATTGCACTCATACCCTCTGTTTGTCTAGCAGGCCTCTCCCACCATTTGTGAGACGCCACTCCACCACCAACCCTCCGTCGCTCTACCTTTGTCTTTTTCCCAACCTTATTCCTTTGCTACACATATCCATGGATGTCGATCGATCTCCCTCAATACATAGCTAGGTCTCTCTCCTTCCCCACACATATATTAGTCGACCGGTCTCTACCCCCCCCCCCCCCCACACACACACCGATAGTTGAACATTGTAGGTAGGTATCCATGCCACGGAGAAGAACTGCACCTTTGCCCTCTCAAATTCTAGTAGGCCAGCTGCCCTGTATCTTTGACGTGGGTAAACACAAATTCGATGGCACTCTTTATCGATCGCGCAGCCACACACTTCATCCCTGTTTTCAATTCTATCAATATCTCACGTCCATGACTCCGTTTCACACACATTGCATATGTTACGTTTTTCTGATTGAGATATCATCAACACATTGCCTCTGTTTCGCACAAACTATCTCTCTCACACCCACCCACGTACGTACCTGCACCTAAAGAAGAAGTGCACGCAGGACGCACGTACTCACGTCTCGTTCCCGGCCACACCCATGCGGGTACACGGTGGAGTTTGTTTCTGTATGAAAAGGCAGCCCACGTGATAATTTGACGCGTGTAGCGGTTGTTTACTCGAAGGAGGGTCGGGTACCATGCCTAGAATATAAAAAGATTGCCATGGGGAAAATGGAAAATGGGTTTGTCTCTCGTCACACCATCTCACACAAGGCCGCCATGGCCTCTCTCTCTCGGCGTTGGTCAGTGATTCGGCCGCATCCCGTCCACCGGCGGAAAGGGAGGATGTGCATCGTATCTTCGTTCGACGGCGTTGAGGCAGCTCGTCCCGATCTGCGGTACCCGCCGTTCTCTGTGACCAAGCTCCGGCACGGTAGGGCTTTCGCCACTTGCTCGCTGCCGCAGTATGGGAAGATCCCAGCCGCCGGGGCCCTCCTAGTATCATCCCGACGACCCTCAGGTACAACTTCCTCTGGCCTTGCTCCACTGCCCATCTTCCCACGTTGCTGCATGTGGATCTTCTTTAGTTGTTTGCTTAAATCATCTCTCGTCCGGCGTACTTTCCATCTTGCAATCTCGTCCTCAAACCATTTTTGATAAACCATCATGTGTTATATTTCCCTTTTTACATGGAACATGCTTCTTTTTTGTCGGCGTATGTGTCTTCAACTCGTGTTATTGGGCAGTAATTGTTTCCTTTTGACCTCCTTTTGCAAACAGGGCTATCCATTTTCACCTCATTGCTATTGCAACCTTTTGGTGAACTGCACAAATCACTTTTCTAAAGAGTGTTTTGTGCAGTTCCGCCAAAATGTCACACGGGCAACGTTTTTACATTTCTGTGGGATTGCGGAAAGGAAGATTGGTTTTGCTATCCTCCTCATCCAACTCCGTGCCTAATCTTCTCCAACAAGAAGTTAGTCCTAAAGAGAGATCGTAGAGGTGATCGGCTTCTATTTATGTGTGTTATGTTTCATCATCTAGTTCAACTATTATTGTAATCACACTGACTATATATCTTTGCAAACAGGGATGATCCGCTCGATTTTACTGGAGTTGCACAAAATGATCGGATTGTGGTGTCCTTCATACACCTCTTTTTTGGCTACAGAGCTGGGTGAAACTAGCTTCCAAGAAATGAACATTGTGCCAAGGAAATGGAGCCATGCCTACGAACAGCATCGATCAATTATATTTTTTTTATTTGTACACCTTCTCACAACTTTGTCTTCAGTTGTGATGTGAATATTGGCGCTGATCTGCGAACCATTGAGATGCATTAGCCATGGTAGTTTCATTTCTATTTGATGGAATGTTGTAACGAGATAATGTCGAGGCAAGACACATGAATCCTAAGTTGAAACCTTTTTTCCTGCGGGAACCAAAGTTGAAACCTTCATAGCATCACAGTACAATTTCATCAAAATTATGCATACATATAAACAAATCCGGAAGGATTGATAGCAACGCTAAAAACAATTCAACTTCGTTTCGCCGACATGTTGGACATCCTTCATCCGGCTCCACCTGCCATGCAGCAATATTGAGTGCACAACACAACTTCAGGGAAAGATTCACCCCGGTCGTTGCGCCACAGTAGTAATGACTAGTGAGCAGTCAAATCATAGAGCCCCACCTTCGCCACAGTAAGTTGCTCGGACGAAGCAACCATCATTTCTTTGTTCCTTGAATCCGCTGGTACTCCCATATTCCCACAGTAATAAGTTGCTCGGGCGAATCAACCATCACTATATCCGCTCACATGTGATGACTACAGGAGCTATCCATTCAGATTGCATGTTAAAAAAATAAAGGTCGATAACTAATGCGGCAAACTTTCAAAAAAAATGCGGCACCTCGGGCCAACACGGCCAGATCGCATTTTGCACGAGAAATTACACACCATGTTTCGTTGACATGTGGTCCCGTTCCAACATATCAGTGAGACGACGGCGAGTAGTAGGAGTATCTCCGAACCGACGTGTAGGCCGGGGCACCTCTTTGTGAACCGTGGCAAACTAGCAACCGTCCATCGACTCTTCGCCTTTCCCTCTTGATTTGGAACTGCTGTCGCACGCTCTTCCTCTCCCTCCTCCATTTTCCTTTAGCCCTTCACCCTTTCTTCTGCCATTGTTCGATCGTCTTCTCCATGGAGGGAACAGGACGAAAACGACCCCGTTATTCTTGCCCCGATTTGAAAGATGACGTGGTGGAGGAACTCATTGATCGGTGCGACGTCATCACCTAGGCTAGCATGGCAGGTTCGTTCAAGCCCATTCTCGACTCAACTAATAACATCATTACAAGGAACCCAAGAGTCAAGGAGCAGTTCGATCTCCCCTATCTTCTTCGCCGTGACCCTGATGACTGGCGCCGGCATGACGGAGGCCTCGCCCTATGCAAGTTGATGCCGCTTGATAATGATACGTATGATGTTAAGATGCCATCGCTTGAGGGCAAGGCTTGGGCAGGCGCAAATGGAGATTGGGTTGTTTACATTGGGTCCAACTGCGAGTGGGAACTTGTGAATGTGTACATTCGTGACCGGGTTCCACTTCCAAAAATCTCAGCAGACTGCCCAGAGGTTGAGCACACCGGTATTGTACGCACGTTCAAATACAATCATGGTGACTGTCTTCTACGGAAGATAGCAATTTGTCGAGTTCCCAACCGCTCTTGGAATTACAACAACTATGAAGTTGTTGCTATCTTCGACAAGCTTGTTGTCGTCCTTGGTGGTTTGACTCGATGGATATTGCTCAAAAATCAGTTTTTATACATGGATGAGTGTTGTGATGCAATTCAATACGAGGGTCTTGTGTTTGCTTCCACGCTCATGGCACTGTTTTTGCATGGGATCCTCGTAGTTTCGGTACGTCTTTCTTCCACCGTAATTATAATTGTTTCATCCACATGCATGCGGGTTAGCAAGTTTCCCTTTACTAATTAACCTTCTTCTTGTGTTTCCAAGGTCTTGTGAACATTCCACCACCTATACTTGAAAAAATTTATAACCAAGGGGGAGATGGCGATGGTGATGATCACGAGCATGAGGACGAGCAGAACGTATATACTCAGTGGCGCCTAGCAACTAATTCCGATGGATCACCTCTTCTTGTGTGTATACATCCCACTAATGATGTTACTGCTGACGGAGCACGTGTTGTCTCCCATGGTCGCACTCTCTGGACCTATTCCAACACCCGTTGCATGGTATTCGAGATGGATACTAGTGTGCTAGCACCAACACCTTCTCCCTAGTACAAAATTGATAGTCTTGGAGAAAACTCGCTCTTCCTTGGACAAAACTATCCGATGATGGTGAAAGGCGATCCAACTGTTGTTGACACAACGTTACTAGTACCATTTATGAGAAGCAACTGTGTCTATACCTCGGACATTAGGGTGGTTCCCTACCCTGGTACTGATATAGTAGGCCGCTTCAGCATGGATGATTAGTCCTGCGTTGGTCTCAAGATCGACAATAGATGGCCCGTCCCAGAGAATCACTTGTGGTTCAAAGCAAGCATTTCCAACGCCGAGGAATGGTTGAGTTGAAGTTTATTTCATTGCTTGTTATTTGTTGTGTGGTGAAAACTTTAGTATTTATAATGTATCCTCGTTGTCGATGTGGGTTGATGACCTTTTGTATGTAATAAAATGGTATGCCTGTGATAAACTTACTAAATTTATGAATGGCTTTCGAGTTGCTTCTGTGAGTGAGTGGTGCGACTAGGCAAAAAAAATCCGAATACATAATTGTACGTGCATTGCAACAGGTTATCGGATGAGGCCAATCAACAATAGTAGTACACTATTTGTACTAGCTTCACATGCTTCGCGCGTCGTGCGGGTGTTTTTACTGTAGCCATATTGTACGTAACCAGCCTCGAATCCTCGATACTATATAGTTTGATCTTTATTGGATTTGTTTTTCATCACCAGCACGTCGAGGTGAAAGATGTGTAGGTTCAGTGGGTCTTCTTGCGTTTTCACTGACACATGGGGCCGCATGTGAGCAAACAGACGATGGACTCCGCGCGTCCGCTGGCTGGCTAAGAAGAGAGATAGAGGAGGGCTGAGCACGGACTACAGGAAATTTGTTCTACATAACCAGCACCTTGATATTCGCGTGCGATTGTTTCTAGAATAAAAAAAGGAGGTACCCCTACTTATGTTACTCCAACTACGCCTAGCCTAAGGTTAGTAGGTGACCTTGCGCTTGGCTCTTCGCCTCTTCCGGAAGTCGATGCTTCTATAGTAGTGCTTCTAGCAATCTGACACCAAACGAACTGCTGCATGTCCACCGCTTGTAAGCAAAAGTTTCTCCTCGTGTTGCGAGCCACCACGCATGTCTTAGCGAGGGAGAAGGCGTAATCAAGCTTCTCGTCGTTCTACGAGTTGACAGGACACATCAAACTTATTTACTAGTAGTACGTACTCTCTCCAAAAAAGGGTTGACCATGTCAGTGCTACCATCCCGTGCTCCGTCATTGAGTACGTGCACTATTCACGTGCCATCGAGGAGAAAAAATATTGCATAGGTGCCATCGAAGTGCATGACTCACTTACGAAAAAGGGTTTCCCCCCGCTTCCCCCCCCCCCCTCCCGCACGACTCACTTACGCACTGCTTATCTGATTATCTCCATTTTCTTGCATGACACGTGCACCTTGATGCTAGATGTCTCGCATGTTGGGAAAAGGATGAACAAAGCTCACGTAAAAGAAAAGAGTTGAAGAGCGTAGATTCCCGACGACCGAGGAGGAGCAAGGAACCTCAAGGTGGAGCGTCTACAAGGAGCCTTGCGCGTTTTCCCCTGTTTTTTTGCCGCCTGCCCACCTATAAACAAATAAAAGAACATGAAATTTTCGCTAACCACTAGAAACGGTACATCAGGATGCTAAGTTGAAGATGTTTTATACTCCCTCCGTTCCCAAATATAAGTCTTTTTAGATATTTCAATAAGGGACTACATACGAAACAAAATGAGTGAATCTACACTCTAAAATATGTCTACATACATCTGTATGTTGTAGTCTATTTGAAATGGCTAGAAAGACTTATATTTAGGAACGAGGGAGTAGTTTATATTGAATTATTGATAACCACACAACAAGCCACGCATGTACAGGACGCATGCAGCCACGCATGTACACAAGCCAACGCACTAACTCCATCCGATCCAACTCATGCACAGACATGCACAGCATGGAGCACACAATGCAGGTACACAAGACGTGCGTGCACACATGCTCGGCCGCAGAATGCACGTGAATAACACATGCATGCGCACACACTCGGCTCCATGGAGGCGTGCGCCATCCGCGGCGACGTCCGGTTCGTCGTGCTACGGCGAAGCTCGCACGCAACGGCGCATACGCATCTCTTGCAGCACTCTTTGCCGTCGTTGTTCAACTACTAGTCGGAGACGAAGTCGACCGCAGCCTCGGCCTTAGAGCTAGCACCGATGGAAATACATGCACGCTGCACGCACACGAGCACATACGGAGTGCCCACGATGTGGTGGTGGTGCGTCCCCAGTCGCCTCTACTCCTTCTGCGCACGTTGTCTATCAAGGCGGCTGCATGCTAATGATGATGTGGGTGAGATCTTCTAGGACTCAGATGATGACGAGGAAAATTATGAGACACAAGGTGACGTACACCGTCAAGGTCCACGGTCAAGGGGTTGCTAGTAAGTGCTTAGATGTGCTTAGAGCAAGTACAATAGAGCTGAGTCAGCGGGCTATAAGGAATAAACTAGTAGTATATTTCTGCTTAGTTGGAGGAAAGAGAAGAGGAGAGAGAAGGTAAGCGGGCTCTTTGTGAAGAGCCAGCTCTAGCACGTGCTCCTAGGCACTTTGTGAGAATGAAAGGTGGGCCACAGAATAAAAAAGTAGTAGTACACTCTTTTGATCTACACTATTGTACATGTTGACTATTAGATGGGCTGTAGATGACATGGCACTGGCTTATACTACTAATGCTCTTTAGATGAGGTGCTAAGTGCATTAAATGGCTTAGTAACTCAAGTCTTCAATGCATTGGTGCTTAGTTTATTGGTGCCACATCATATTTTATGCCTACGTGGCAGGCTTAGCAGCTGGCTACTTCTGGGCCCTCCTGACCAAGGGCGTCGTCGCCAACCAGGCACTCACCTCCGGGCTCCGGCGACACCACGCCCGCGCTTGTTGCGCAGAACGCCAACAATATCTACTTGTTCGTCGGTGCCGGACAGATACGCACCAACACACCAACTGCAGGGTCGTACGTACACTGATCAGTTCTTGTTATAGCTTCCCTTTTTTATTTAAACTACACGGTCACTCTTATGTCTCATTTCGGCTAGCTTCGCAAGTGGTAAACCGAATGCAACGGAATTACTATACATCAACTGGTAAAACGAGTGCGCATGAGATGCCTGGTGAGCTCAAATCTTTTTTTTGCGAGAATCTGGTGAGCTCAAATCTGTTATGTGATACTGAAATAGTAGATTTGGTTTCACTAGTCATGTAGTCAAAAGACAAAACATATTTTAGTCACATAATATATCAGGGGTAGAATGGTCTTTTCATGTTAGACTTAACATTGTTATGTGCCAAATTTGACGGAAGTGTCATGAAAGGAACAAAATAAAAATTGTGTGTCAAAAAGAAGAAATGATATTTTTTTAGGGCCAAAAAAGGAAGCAAAATTTAAGAAAGGGCCAAATAAGGAATTCTCTCCATGATATTTCCCCGTCCGGACCGATACCAAGTTGGCTTCTCACCTTCTTGGCTCAACAAAAACCCCTCCCCTCCCACGCGTGCTTCTCGCCCGGCGCCAGCTGAGCCCGCCGCTCCACATTGATAGCAAGTCAGGGCGACGCGACCTCTCACTGCTTCCGCCGTTGAAGCAGCGCGCCGACCAAGGGCACCGCCCGCTGCACGCCCGACATTTCAGACTACATAGTGGATAGTAACTTTAGAGCAAGTACTACAATTAGATGACATAAGCAGGCTATAAGGATTTAAATATAGTATTTGTACTTAGTTGAAGGAGAGAGAAGAGGATAGAGAAGATAAGCGGATTGTAAACGTGCAGCCGGTTGTACTCCAACATACTTTGTGAGACAAAAGGTGGGGCCATTATTAATGATATTGTATTTATACTAAAGGGACTAACGGACGCCTTAATTACTCCGTTTTTTTAGACAAACCTTGGCGGGGCTATTATTGACTTTTTTGAGCTATTCTTGACTTGGACGTGGGGTTTGGGGCCAAAGGCCTACTATTATACTCGCACGACCGACCTGACATGCTCTACCCTAGTCGCCGATGTATCATATGGTTTCGCACCGTTCCAGATCTTAGCGCCGCCATGCAATTCTTCTCCAGCCCTCCTTCCAGCGTGCACTGCGAGAAGGGGCAGCAGTCCTCCGAACCCCGCCTTTCGTGATCCTATACGGGAGAGGGGCGATCAGGTTTTTGGGGAGCACACTCCTGTGACTGCTGCCAGCGACGACTTCCTCAATGACAGCCTTCTTCCCCGACCTCGGTAACCTCTTCATCAACGACATGAGTGACAACATCAACCACATCGGTTCTGCTCCCGCTGTACAGTATGTGATTCTGTCCTCCTGGTTTAGTCCGCATCATTACTTTGATGTTTGCAATTATCGTCATGATCTATTTACTGTTGATTTAGATTAAATCTCATACTAAATTGCTCATATATTCAACAATCCAATCCAAAAACCTGATTACAGGCAATTTACTCCGAGTGGTTTTGCTGCGATTTTGAAGCCGCCTACTTTTAAGGGGGTGCAATATAAAAGGTGGCGCACAAGAGCAGTATATTGGTTTCAGATCATGTACTGCTATGACGCCACTAAGGGTAAGCCTGAGGGAGATCTCAATCCTACACAGCAGGAAGCTTTTCAGAACATGGATACCCTCTTCAAAGCCACCCTGCTGAGTGTTCTTGACGATTCCATTGTGGATTCATATATGTCGTTTGACAGCAGCAAAGACATGTGGGTTGCGCTCGAGGCCACGTTTGGGTCCTCGGGCGCTAGCAATGAGTTGTACGTCATGGAGCAATTCTATGACTACAAGATGACTGATGAGCGCTCTGTTGTTCAGCAGACTCATGAGATACAGTCACTCTCTAAGGAACTTGAGTACTTTAACTGTGTGTTGCCGGACAAATTTGTTGCTGGGACCATCATTGCCAAGCTTCCACCTTCGTGGAATGATTTTCTTACTTCTCTGAAAAACAAGAGACATGAGTTTTCTGTTTTGGATCTCATTAGCACTCTTGATTTTGAGGAGAAGGCGAGAGCAAAAGACACACGTGCTCGGGTCACTGAGGGAGCTTCTAGTGCCCACATGGTACACGAGAAGAACTTCCAGCCCAACTAGCCCCAAAACAACAAGAACAAATCTCAGGGGAAAGGCAAGTTTGATGCAAAGAACAAGCCGTCACATTCTACCAAATTCAAGAAGAATTCTCATAATGGGAAGGGATACAAACCTCAATTTTGGTAGCACCACACAATATTTATATGGCTGCATCTACCTGCTGTCAGCTAACCTCATGGTTCTCCAGGTATTCCTACATTCGTAACTAGGTACAATGACCACCGCAAGATGAAATTAGCTTATTCGTACGTTGACTTGCTGAATGCAGTGCGGAATGATCCTGTCATGTGTGGAGGAGCAAACAAGCAGTGCAGCCGAAGGTGGAAATCAACCAAGGACTTATGAAATTATATGTAATCTTCCTCAGGCAGGTCAATATCCCCTTTGTTCAAATGATCGTGTTTTGTCATGCTGAGCTATTGATATGTGCTATTGTTTTGAAACACCGTTTAAGTATAGCTACTGTTTTCCTATCTTTTCAGATTCAGGACAATGAATATGATATCAGGGGAACTGCACAATATGGACCCATGTTGAGTCATCTCTATTGCCTCATGTGTTTGCTGCAAATGTGTCAGCATCAATTGCAAGATGAGGTAGCTAGCTAGCTGTGGAGTTGCCAACATGCTCAAAGTGCTCGCAACATTGAGAAGAAACAAGCATGCCCAGGAAATTAATGTGTGCGCAGGGAGGCCCTTTGCTTAGAGAAGCATTGACCGATTTTCTTTATTTCCACACCTTCTCACAGCTTTGTATATTGGTTATAGTATGGTGAATCATTGAGATGCATAGAGATGCTAAACTTTTGTTCTTCTGAATGGTAGTTCAATGTGAGTGTCTGCATCCAGTACCGCATCCTCTAATTTGGTGGATGCACATAGAGAAAATAAATCTCCTTAATTTAATCCATAACCACCCTATTAAATAGGCCTAGTAACAAACCAGGCGTATGCAGTGGTCGGCGGGCACATGCATCCTGCATGCATGGCCAGTCAGCCAAGCCCATGCGCTAGCTACAATGCAGCAATGCAAAAGAAGAGAGCGGTTCTTGGGAAAAAGTGAGTGGTTAGTGCAGCGGGCCATATAAACACGAACAACTCACTCTCCCGCTTCTGTCTCCCCACCCAAATCCCCCCCGCTCCGCAATCTTCCTCACTCGTCCAGAAAACCCCGCTCACCTTCTTCCTCACTCGTACAGAAAACGCCTACTCCTCTTCTTCCACTGCTATAGAAATCCCAGGCCCTCCTTCTTCCCCACTCGCACTGCCACTAGGCTCGTCTCTGGCTACTCTGCTCAAACCCGTGAGCTCGGCGCGACGCCCACAAGGAAAATGGAGTCGGCTGGCCCCAGCGCCAAGAAGATGAGGCTCCCGTGAGCGGCGGCGCCGGTTGTAGATCCCGCACCCGGTAGCGCGAGGAGAAGCGGTGAGCCCCCCACCCCCCACCCCACCCGGATCTGAGGAACCGGTAGAATCTCCGGTGGACCGCATCAGCGATCTCCCGGGCGTCATCCTTGAGGAGATCATCTCGCTTCTCCCCACCAAGGATTGCTGCCGCACACAAGTCCTCTCAACTTGGTGGCGCCCTATATGGCGCACCGCGCCCCTCAATCTCGACTGTCGTCAGATATCTGTCCTTCCTGAATTTGATCTCATCAGAGCCATCGTCTCTTCTCACCAGCAGGGCCCCGTTCAATGCCTCTGCATCCCGACAAGCTACCTGCTGTCCATACCCGACAAGGTGGACGCTTGGCTGACATCCCTTGAATTCGGAAAACTCCAGCAGTTTGAGTTCTACCATTACCAAGAAAGTTTCATACCACGAACATACCAAGAATTCGTGCCCACACCACCATTGTCCATCTCGCGGTTTTCCTCCTCTCTCCACATTGCCACCTTCGCCCAGTGCCATCTACCAGACGATCTGGTACAAATGCTTCGACTCCCACTGCTAAAAAAACTTTCGCTTGTGGTGGTTTATCTGTCGGAGGCCTCACTGCACAGCATCATCCACTCCAGTTGCCTTGCCCTGGAGCGCTTGCTGATTGTTTTGGGAATAGAAATCGATATCAGTTGTCTCCAAATAAAGTCGCCTCACCATAAAAGCATTGGAATTTGTTTTAAAGGGCAGCAGCTCATCATTGAAGATGCCCCTTCACTTGAAAGGTTGCTCCTTCATAATTGTTATACACCTTCAGAAATAACTGTCGTCTCTGCGCCCAAACTGGAGACCTTGGGTGTAATTCATGACCCGTTTAATAATCACAAGGAGTTGGTGTTTGGCTCCTCACTTTTTCAGGTACCGTATATTATCATCTACACATTTGTAATCATATGCTGCATTTTTCATTTGCGCGCATAAGTTTTATATCATCTTGGAGTACACTTTGGGTACTAATATTATGTTATATGCTCAATGAAGAGTTCGTCCATTGATAGCCTATCAATGCCGCTAGATTCTGTCAAGATCATATATATCAGAATGTATAGTTTTGATCTGGACATAATTATTGGCTTGTTGCGATGCTTTCGATCTCTGGAGAATTTTTACATAGAGGTGATGATTTCATGCACATTGAAAGCCCGTATATATTGTACTAGAATTAACTGTTCAGCTGTCGTTCTTTCGACATACTCTCTTTTCAGACCTTAACTGTTTTCAATCTTCATGTCTACTTAGGCAGAACCACATGGAGAAAAACATATAACCAATCGTTGGCGTAATAAGCACAAGTATTTTCTCAGTTCTCATGACATTCGTTTGAGGACAATAACGATGGGACGATATGCATCCAACCAGGCAAATAGAAGCTTTGTCACATTCTTCATGTTGAATGCGAGGTTACTATTGTCCATGAGGCTTAATTTTTACAGCAAGAGATTTCTCACGGACGAACATGTTGAACAGCAAAAAAAGAAGTTTCAGGTGGACAAATGGGCTTCTAAATGTGCTCGGCTTCTATTTACAATAAGTTGTAGACATCCTGAAATAAATTTTTTTGCACAGGATGTTGATTTTATGGATCAGACCGATCCATTTGTTTGTGTCTGCAAAAAGAGTGGTTGGGTTAGATGTTACTGTCATGTTCAATCTGGGTTTTGTCTAAAAATTTGGTGAACAATTAATCCTTGGGCATTTTGTACCATTTGTATGCTTGACTTGCATGTTGTTGCCCTCGTACTCACCTCCACCTGCCACTACACTGCCGCATCTTCCATGGCTGATGTTCGTTCCCGTCCGAGGCCTTGCCGTCGTTCTCCGCCTTGGTTAGCTCGCTATTCCCGCCGCCATCTGGCGTTGTCAACATGGTTAACAACCAAGAGGAATCAGGAGGTGACTGTACGTGGAGAGGCTGACAGTAGGGACCCACCAGGGTTATTGCATTTTGCAAGCAGGTGCCTCGTTATTACAAGCCAAAAAAATACTTCCTCCTAATTGTTTGACAACTAGGTTCCACGCCATTGTCAATGTAGTCAATAAACGAGAAAATTACACAACGAGCGGATAACACCAGGGACCCAGTAGCTCGCCCAGTTGTTTTTCAATTTCAGAGATGGAGCTCAACTGCGTGTTGTGCGGGGGCTGTGGCCCGTCTAGCCCACGCTTAAGCTTTTATTAAGCACATGACGAGCCCAGTTGATATATTTTTTATTTTTGAAACTGGCTAGCCCAGTTCTTTTTGTTGGAGAATACCAAAACCGAGGCCTACTTGCTTTTCTCAGCCCTGCTGGGCTGCAAATCTTTCAAGACGAGGAGGGATGTAAGTAGTAAGAAATGGGATTCCCCAGAAAACGGGCTATAAGTTGTAAGAAATGGGCTGTAAATTTTTAAACCAAAGCCAACCGGCAATTGCATTAAAATATCATTTTTTTAAGGATTTGTCTACTCTCTACTCTTATAAAAACCAAAGCCAACTGGCAATTACATTAAAATATCATCTTTTCTCCCACAAGATAAACTACTCATACAAATGCATCTTCATGTTCCGTGCAACGAACGGGCATCTTGCTAGTTAAGATTCTAAATTTTCAATTTTTTGCGGAGGATTGTTTTTTGAATTTTATTTTGATATAATTTTTTGAAAATTATTTTCAACATGACTCGAAATTTCGTGATTAAAAGAGTTCGGACCCCACCAAAATATGCAAAATTTCATTGAATTTTTAGCAGTGCCCGTGGTCTGTAATGCTAATAAAAAGAATATGGGCTTCAAATATCCTTAAGAATTAGCAAATGGGCTGTAAATTATTGAAAATAATGGCTAATGGGCTGTATGCTGTTTTCCACATATTTGGAGGCTGACTTCTGGGCCTACTAGGTTGACGATGACACTGTCCTAAAAAAAATTTGACGCGTACGCAAGGCTTTGTCAACTTAGTCAACACACAGCAGTGACTGTTGGATGTCCATCCAACAGCCGCCGTGCTTCTTCAATCTCTGATCTTCCTGCTCCAGCCGCCCAAACCAGCACCGACAAGACTGCCTGCTCCCTCCTCCCGTGGCTGGCTGTGCTGCCGCCAGGCCACCCCTCTAACCACCCACACATCCTGTTATTTTCAGGCGACGTCAGCCTCACCCCGCAGTCGACCAGTCAGCGCTCGTTCTCCCCTCAGCGTGGGCATCCATTGCGGTGGCTTCGCCGACTCCGGGTGGTTCTCTTCCTAGGCCTCGCCCTCGTCCACCGCATTTGTGCTCTCGGCGCAGTGAGGTCAACATGGTCAACAAACAACAGCCATCTGAAGAGGCTGACAGTAGGGGCCCACACAGGAAAATGCCTCCTTATTACGCGCAAAATAATGATTCCTCCACCTGATAGGTGGGACCCACCGGAAGGGTCTCTGTATTTCGCGAAAAAAACGTTCCCCCCGCTGTCAGCTCGGACCCACCAGAAATGCCTCCTTATTACGCACAAAAAAATGAATACTCCCCCTGCCAGCTGGGACTCACCTTGGTGGGAGGATGACTTGTGGGCCTACTAAGTTTATGGGGATGGAGGGCTTTGTCAACTTAGTCAATATGAATGATTCTAGCTCCAGTGACCGTACGATGTCCATCCAACGGCCGTAGTGCTTCTTCAACCTCTTGTCTTCGTGCTCCATCCGCCCAAAGCAGCGCCGGTCGTGCCGCGTGCTCTTGCCTCCCATGGCCGGCTGTGATGCCGCAGAGGCCTCACCGCCCCCTACTACTCCCACCGCTGGCCAGGCCATCCCTCTACTCACCCACACCCCATGTTATTCTGCAGCGACGGCAGCCTCACACCACAGCTGAACCAGTGAACCCTCGTACTCCTCTTCGCGTGGGCATCCACTGATGTGTCTTCCCCGGCTCCGCATCATCCCCTTCCTAGGCCTCGCTGTCGTCCACTGCCGTGGTGCTCTCGGCGCGGCGTGGTCAATGTGGTCAAGGACTGACTTCCATCGGAAGAGTACCGTGCGTGGAGAGGCTGATAGCTGGGTCCACGGCGACCGCAAGGAAGTGCCTCC
Organism: Triticum timopheevii; assembly: GCA_963921465.1. Lineage (NCBI taxonomy): Eukaryota > Viridiplantae > Streptophyta > Magnoliopsida > Poales > Poaceae > Triticum > Triticum timopheevii. Next base: position 378,287,224 of record OY997272.1, on the reverse strand, counting down.
TTATTACGCGCAAAATAATTATTCCTCCACCTGACAGCAGGGACCCAACGGACGGGCCACCGTATTTCACGAAAAAATGTTCCCCCCTGACTATTGGGACCCACCAGCTACGTCTTCGCACGCAAGGAAGTGCGTCCGGGCAAAAAAACAAAACAATTTGCCCCCTTGACTGCTGGGACCCACCAGCTACATCTTTGAGGAAAGGAAGTGCCTGACAGTCGGGACCCACGTGGTCGAAGCGTATGTAGCATTGTCATTCTGGTCATGAACGTGTACGTACATATATACTGGTCGATGTAGAGGCGCGCACGTGTCGTACTAGAGGCGCGTACATGTCATAGTAGAGGCGCTCATGTAGCATGTACACGTACGTACAACGGCCAGGGTGCAGGAAAGAAAATATGGCCACGTATGTGTACATATGGGTGGGGTCTCGAATGCCTACTCATGCATACGTACGGCGAGGGCTCGTGTACATGGCTGGGTCGGAACAGAGAAATAGCGTCGTCGTCGTGTTCATGGGGAGGCAACGGAATGCGTCGTGTTAATCGGGAGGCAACGAAATGCGTCGTGTTCATGGGGAGGCAACGGAATGCGTCGTGTTCATCGGGAGGCAACAGAACGCGTGGGAGCCAACCGGCTGGGCCGGAACGGAATGCGTCGTCATGTTCATCGGGAAGGCTTGGACGGAACAGGCGATGGAAACGAGGCCTGGAATACCGCAGAATGGAGGAAATGGACCTCCTATGTTCGGAACGGGGTCCTGTTGATCAGGAGGGGTGTGGCGTACTGCAAAACGGAGGAAATGGACCTCCTACGGTCGAAACGGGGGTCCTATTGATCGGGAGGGGTGTGGCGTACCGCAAAACGGACGAAACGGACCTCCTACGGTCGAAATGCGAGTCCTGCTGATCGGGAGGGGTGTGGTGTACCACAAAACGGACGAAACGGACTTGTGTTCGAGCGCTACGATCGAAACGGGGGTCATGTTCATCGGGAGGGGTGTGGCGTACCGCAAAACGGGACTCCACGGGATACTATTCATCTCCACCGTCGACCTCCTCCAGCCTCCACGGGCTACCGTCGACCTCCTCCAGCCTCCACGGGCTCCTGTTCATCCAGCCTCCACCGCGCGCTGCTCCACCGGCTACTGTTCAACCACCCCTCCCCCGTCTACTATTCATCCAGCCCTCCACACCACAGGGTCCTGTTCATCCAGAGGCAACGCCATCGCTCACTGTTCATCCAAACCCCCCGCAACGCTCACTGTTCATCCAATCGATCGGCTTCAGTTAGCAGCAGTAGCGAAGGAATCGCTCTATCGGGTTCAGTTAACAGCCATTGATCGATCGCTCGGGTTCAGTAACGCGTAGCCTGAGGGCAATCGCTCGGGTTCATTTAGAGCCCAACGCCTCGCTCGGGTTCAGTTAGAGCCAATGCCTCGCACACACACGCGTACGTGTACGAGATAAATGCGCATCGCTCGGCCCCCGACCTCCCACCGTAACCGGGAACTCCCAGAAATTTTCCTCCCCCTTGCTTCTACCACGGTTTTTTCCATCATGGATGGCCCAAAGAATGTCATGCAGCTGCGTCTCCGGCCCGCCCAAGATGGAAAGCCCATTTTCTATCATGATTTTTTGTCATAGAAGTAGGAGCCCACCACATCTATGATGATACCGGGTTTTGTCACAATTATCGTCATAGAAGTGTCATATGTATGACAGGAAAAAAATCCGTTCGGCCCAAAATGTCACGGATGTGTCTTTTTTTTGTATTGGGGGAATTGCACCAGCCACAAGGGGCTGGTATGCCCTCCATGTGGGCTGAACCAGGAGGAGAAGGAAAGAGGGGAAGGGAGAAGGAAAGGGGGGATTCGGCCTGCCCCTTCCTTCTCTCCCCCCTTCTCTTTCCTTCCCCCTTCGGCAAATAAGGAAGGGGGCGCGCCACTTGGGAGGACCCCAAGTAGGATTCGGCCTACTTGGGGCACCCTCCTGGCTGCTCCCTCCTACCCCCTATATATACGTGGGAGGGGGCGCCTAGCACAACTAGGCAATTGCCTAGCCGTGTGAGGCGCCCCCCTCCATAGTTGACACCCTGGTCATATTCTCATGGTGCTTAGGCGAAGCCCTGCGAGGATCACTTCTACTACATTTATGTCTTGCTGGATAAAGCAGGCGAGGGACGTCACCAAGTTGAACGTGTGCAGAACTCGGAGGTGTCATACATTTGGTACTTGATCGATCGGAGCATGAAGAAAGTTCGACTACATCAACCGCATTGTGAAACGCTTCCGCTTATGGTCTATGAGGGTACATAGACACACTCTTCCCCTCGTTGATATGCATCTCCATGGATAGATCATTGCGTGTGCGTAGAATTTTTTTTGTTTTCCTTGCAATGTTTCCCAACAGTGGCAGCATGAGCCAGGTCTATGCATAGATGATATGCACGAGTAGAACACAAAGAGTTGTGGGCAGTTATAGTCATACTTCTTAATTACCACCAATGTCTTATTTTGATTCGGCGGTATTATCAGATGAAGCGGCCCAGACCAACCTTACATGTCCACGTACATGAGACCGGTTCCACCGACTGACATGCAACTAGTTTTGCATAAAGGTGGCTGGCGGGTGTCTGTTTCTCCTACTTTAGTTGAATCGAATTTGACTGCGGCCGGTCCTTGAAGAAGTTTAAAATAGCAAACTTGACAAAACACCGGTGTGGTTTTATGCATAGGTAAGAACAGTTCTTGCTAGAAACCCATAGCAGCCGCATAAAACTTGCAACAACAAAATAGAGGACCTCTAACTTGTTTTTGCAGGGTATGTTGTGATGTGATATGGTCAAGACATGATGTGATATATATTATTGTATGATATGATCATGTTTTGTAAGACATCAGGCAACCGGTAGGAGCCTTATGGTTGTCTCTTTATTGTATGAAATGCAAATGCCATTTAATTGCTTTACTTTATCACTATGCGTTAGCGATAGTTGTAGAAGCAATAGTTGGCGAGACGACCACGACACTATTTTGGAGATCAAGGTGTCGAGCCGGTGACGATGGAGATCATGATGATGCTTTGGAGATGGAGATCAAAAGCACAAGATGATGATGGCCATATCATGTCACATATTTTGATGTATGTGATGTTTATCTTTTATGCATCTTATTTTGCTTAGTATGACGGTAGCATTATAAGATGATCCCTTCACTAAATTTCAAGGTAAAAGTGTTCTCCCTGAGTATGAACCGTTGCTATAGTTCGTCTTTTCGAGACACCACATGATAATCAGGTGTGATAGACTCTACGTTCACATACAACGGGTGCAAGAAAGTTTTGCACATGTGAAATACTTGGGTTAAACTTGACGAGCCTAGCATGTACAGACATGGCCTCGGAACACGAGAGACCGAAAGGCCGAACATGAATCATATAGTAGATATGATCAACATAGAGATGTTCACCATTGATAACTACCCCATCTCACGTGATGATCGGACATGGGTTAGTTGATTTGGATCATGTATCACTTAGATGAATTGAGGGATGTCTATTTAAGTGGGAGTTTTTAAGTAATTTTGTTAATTGAACTTAAATTATCATGAACTTAGTCCTGATAGTATTTGCAAATCTATGTTGTAGATCAATAGCTCTTGATTTTGCTCCCTTATTTTTTGATATGTTCCTAGAGAAAAATAAGTTCAAAGATGATAGTAGCAATGATGTGAACTGGGTCTGTGATCTGAGGATTATCCTCATTGCTGCATAGAAGAATTATGTCATTGATGCACCGCTAGGTGACAAACCTATTGCAGGAGCAGATGCATATGTTATGAACGTTTTGCAAGCTCGATATGATTACTACTTGATAGTTTAGTGTGCCATGCTTTACAGCTTAGAACCGAGACTTCAAAATGTTTTTAACGCCACGGAGCATATGAGATGTTCCAAGAGCTGAAAATTGGTGTTTTAGATTCATGCCCGTGTCAAGAGGTATGAGACCTCTGACAAGTACTTTGCCTAAATGATGGAGGAGAATAGCTCAGCCAGTGAGCATGTACTCAGAATGTCTGGGTACTATAATCACTTGAATCAAGTGGGAGTTAATCTTCCAGATAAGATAGTGATTGACAGGGTTCTCCAATCACTATCACCAAGTTACTAGAACTTTGTGATGAACTATAATATGCAAGGGATGACAAAAACAATTCCCAAGCTCTTCGCAATGTTGAAATCGGCAAAGTAGAAATCAAGAAAAAGCATCAAGTGTTGATGGTTAACAAGACCACTAGTTTCAAGAAAAAGGGTGAGGGAAAGAAAGGAAACTTCAAGAAGAATGACAAGCAAGTTGCCACTCCCGTGAAGAAGCCCAAAGCTGGACCCAAGCCTGAAACTAAGTGCTTCTATTGAAAAGGAAATGGTCACTGGAAGTGGAACTGCCCAAAATACTTGGAGGATAAGAAGGATGGCAAAGTGAACAAAGGTATATTTGATATACATGTTATTGATGTGTATTTTACTAGTGTTCTTAGTAACCCCTAGGTATTTGATACCGGTTCAGTTGCTAAGATTAATAATTCGAAACAAGAGTTGCAGAGACTAGTTAAAAGCAAGGTGACGATGAGTGTTGGAAATGATTCCAAGGTTGATATGATCACCATCGCACTCTCCCTCTACCTTCAGGATTAGTGTTGAACCTAAATAAATGTCATTTGGTGTTTGCGTTGAGCATGAATATGATTAGATCATGTTTATTGCAATACATTTTTTCATTTAAGCCAGAGAATAATTGGTGTTCGATTTACATGAATAAAACATTCTATGGTCCTACACCCAATGTGAATGGTTTATTGAATCTCGATCGTAGTGATACACATATTCATAATATTGATGCCAAAAGATGCAAAGTTGATAATGATAGTGCAACATACTTGTGGCACTACCGTTTAGGTCATATTGGTGTAAAGCGCATGAAGAAACTCCATGCAGATGGACTTTTGGAATCACTTGATTATGAATCATTTGATACTTGCAAACCATGCCTCATGGACAAGATGACTAAAACTCCGTTCTCCGGAACAATGGAACGAGCCAATGACTTATTGGAAATAATACATACCAATGTATGCGGTCCGATAAGTGTTGAGGCACGTAATGGGTATTGTTATTTTCTGACCTTCACAAATGATTTGAACAGATATGGGTATATCTACTTAATGAAACACAAGTCTAAAACATATAAAAAGTTCAAGGAATTTCAGAGTGAAGTGGAGAATCATCGTAACAAGAAAATAAAGTTTCTACGATCTAATCGTGGAGGTGAATATTTGAGTTACGAGTTTGGCCTTCATTTAAAACAATGTGGAATAGTTTCACAACTCACGCCACCTGGAACACCACAGCGTAATGGTGTGTCCGAACGTCGTAACCGTACTTATTAGATATGGTGCGATCTATGATGTCTCTTATCGATGTATCACTATCGTTTTGGGGTTATGCATTAGAGACAGCTGCATTCACGTTAAATAGGGCATCTCTAAATCCGTCGAGACGATACCTTACGAACTGTGTTTTGGCAAGAAACCTAAGCTGTCGTTTCTTAAAGTTTGGGGATGCAACACTTATGTCAAAAGGCTTCAGACTGATAAGCTCAAACCCAAATCAGAGAAGTACATCTTCATAGGATACCCTTAGGAAACAATTGAGTACACCTTCTACCATAGATCCAAAGGCAAGATCTTTGTTGCCAAGAATGGAACATTTCTAGAGAAGGAGTTTCTCTTGAAAGAAGTGAATGGGAGGAAAGTAGAACTTGATGCGGTAATTGTACTTTCTCTCGAATTGGAAAGTATCACATCAGAGAAATCCGTTCCCATGGTGCCTACACCAACTAGATAGGAAGCTAATGATGATGATCATGAAACTTCATATCAAGTTACTACTGGACCTCGTAGGTTGGACAGAGCATGTTCCGCACCAGAGTGGTACCGTAATCCTGTTCTGGAAGTTATGTTACTAGACCATGGCGAACCTATGAACTATGAAGAAGCTATGATGAGCCCAGATTCTGATAAATGGCTTGAGGCCATGAAATCTGAGATAGGGTCCATATATGAGAACAAAGTGTGGACTTTGGTGGACTTGCCCGATGATCGGCGAGCCATAGAGAATAAATGGATCTTTAAGAAGAAGACTGACACTGATGGTAATGTTACTGTCTACAAAGCTCTACTTGTCGCGGAAGGTTTTCGACAAGTTCAAGGAGTTGACTACAATGAGACTTTCTCACCCGTAGTGATGGTTAAGTCTGTCTGAATCATGTTACCAATTGCTGCATTTTATGATTATGAAATCTGGCAAATAGACATCAAAACATCATTCCGTAATGGATTTCTTAAAGAAGAGTTGTATATGATGTAACCTGAAGGTTTTGTCGATCCTAAGGGTGCTAACAAAGAGTGCAAGCTCCAACGATCCATCTATGGACTGGTGCAAGCATCTCAGAGTTGGAATATATGCTTTGACGAGGTGATCAAAGCATATGGTTTTATACAGACTTATGGAGAAGCATGTATTTACAAGAAAGTGAATATGAGATCTCTAGCATTTCTGATATTATATGTGGATGATATATTGTTGATTGGAAATGATATAGAATTTCTAGATAGCATAAAAGGATATTTGAATAAGAATTTTTCAATGCAACACTCGGTGAAGCTGCTTACATATTGGGCATCAAGATCTATAGAGATAGATCAAGACGCTTGATAAGATTTTCAATGAGTACATACCTTGACAAGATTTTGGAGGAGTTCAAAATGGATAAGTCAAAGAAGGAGTTCTTGCCTGTATTGTAAGGTGTGAAGTTGAGTAAGACTCAAAACATGACCATGACAGAAGATAGAGAGAGAATGAAAGTCATTCCCTATGCCTCAGACATAGGTTCTATAAAGTATGCCATGCTGTGTACCAGACTGGTGGTGTGCCTTGCCAATGAGTTTGGCAAGGGGGTATGATAGTGATCTAGGAGTGGATCACTAGACAACAGTCAAAATTATCCTTAGAGGGCAAAGGAAATATTTCTCGGTTATGGAGGCGATAAATAGTCCGTCATAAAGAGTTACGTCGATGCAATCTTTTACACCGATCCAGATGACTCTGAGTCTCAATCTGGATACGTATTGAAAGTGGGAGCAATTAGCTAGAGTAGCTCCATGCAGAGCATTGTATACATAGAAATTTGTGAAATACATACGGATCTGAATGTGGCAGACCCGTTGACTAAACCTCTCTCACAAGCTAAACATGATCACACCTTAGTACTTTTTGGGTGTTGATCACATAGCGATGTGAACTAGATTATTGACTCTAGTAAAATCTTTGGGTATTGGTCATGTGGTGATGTGAACTATGGATATTAATCACATGACGATGTGAACTAGATTATTGACTCTAGTGCAAGTGCGAGACTGAAGGAAATATGCCCTAGAGGCAATAATAAAGTTGTTATTTTATATTTCCTTATTCATGATAAAGGTTTATTGTTCATGCTAGAATTGTATTGATCGGATACCTTAATACATGTGTGAATACATAAACAAACATCGTGTCCCTAGTGAGCCTCTACTAGACTAGCTTGTTGATCAAAGATGGTTAAGGTTTCCTAACCATGGACATGTGTTGTCATTTGATAATGGGATCACATCATTAGGAGAATGATGTGATGGGCAAGACCCACCCGTTATCTTAGCATAATGATCGTTCAGTTTATTGCTATTTCTTTCTTCATGTCAAATACTTATTCCTTCGACTATGAGGCTATGCAACTCCCGGATACCAGAGGAATACCTTGTGTGCTATGAAATGTCACAGCGTAACTAGGTGATCATAAATATGCTCTACAGGTATCTCCGAAGGTGTCTGTTGAGTTGGCATAGATTGAGATTAGGATTTGTCACTGAGTATCGGAGAGGTATCTCTTGGCCCTCTCGATAATACACATCATAAGCTTGCAAGCAAACAACTAAGGATTTAGTCATGAGGTGATGTACTAAGGAACGAGTAAAGAGACTTGCCGGTAACGAGATTGAACTAGGTATGAAGATACCGACAATCAAATCTCGGGCAAGTAACATACCGATAGACAAAGGGAATACATATGTTGTCATAACGGTTCAACCGATAAAGATATTCCTATAATATGCAGGAGCCAATATGAGCATCTAGGCCCCGCTATTGGTTATTGACCGAAGAGGTGTCTCAGTCATGTCTACATAGTTCTCGAACCCGTAGGGTCCGCACGCTCAACGTTCAATGACGATATAGTATTATATGAGTTATGTGATTTGGTGACCGAATGTTGTTTGGAGTCCCGGATGAGATCACGGACATGACGTGGAGTCTCAAAATGGTCGAGAGGTAAAGATTGATATATAGGACGATGGTATTCGGACACCGGAAGTGTTCCGAAGGGTACCAGGTACACATCCGGTCACCGGAAGGGGTTCCGGGCACCCTCGGCAAAAGATATGGGCCTTATGGGCCAAGAGGGGAAACGCACCAACCACAAGGGGCTGGTGCGCCCCGCATATGGGCCGAACCAGGAGGAGAAGGAAAGAGGGGAAGGGAGAAGGAAAGGGGGGGATTCGGCCTCCCCCTTCCTTCTCTCCCCCCTTCTCTTTCCTTCCCCCTCCGGCAAATAAGGTAGGGGGGCGCGCCACTTGCGAGGACCTGATGCGGAGCATCCTACAATCATCCCCATGTCCACTTTGACCACTCCCCATGACCCAAGGATACATAAGATGAGACCTCAACTATATGCCATTGGACACAAGGTGAACTCGCTCCTCTCCGAACCTTCTCTTTCCACATGTGAGACATGGCTACTACCTCAAATATATGTGCTATGCATGACCAGGAACAAAGAGGAAGACCATGGAAAAGACGACGAGGACACCGAGTAGGAAGGAGAAGAAGAAGAGATACCAAAGAAGCTCCTGCCAGCGAACGTCCGCCCAGGACCGGACGTCCGGCGCATGATGCTCCAGCCAGCGGACGTCCGACCAGGACCGGACATCTGATGCCTGAAGGCCCAACCGACCCAAGTCCCAGCTAACAAGAGCTACAGCGAGCGGACGACCGCCATGGACCGGACGTCCGGCGACACATCCCAGCGAGCGGACGTCCGACCCCCACCGGACGACCGAAAGTTCCACTACAGGACGAAAATAGCGGAAGTCCGAGCCCTACCGGACGTCCGGACCTCCGCGAGCGACCGGACGACCGGTAGAGACCGGATGTCTGCTGCATGTGTGTGTGCACAGTTACGGGCCGAGGCCCATGTATCTCCCACTTACCCCTTCGTGGCCCTAGACTATATATACTCCTCCCCCTCCTTCTAGTTAGGGTTAGCGTTGTGATAGCTCATGTGAGATATGGCCTCGCTCATCCATCCGGATATGCTCCTCCGAGAGAGATTGTGCCTCTACAGAGAAGATCCACTTGGATTCAAGACCCCAAACAGGAAGAACTCAAGATCTCCTCATGGAGAAGAACGGGTTACCCTGTGTATCGTCCTTTGCTGGATTCGGATCGTGTATCTCTTTGTGTTTCGAGGATCTAGCACTTGTGTGATTGATCTTGTTGGTTGAGTGATTTCTCTTGTGTTTCCTCTTGTTTTCCCCTTATTTTCCCCTCGTGTTCTTTGTGTTCTTGGTAGGATTTCCCTCCAAACGTGTAACGCCCCGGATTCGATGCGCCAGGTGTCTGCCAGTTATTCGCCGTCGTTGCCATGTCATTTGCTTGCGTGTTGCACTTTATCATGTCATCATGTGCATCTCATTTTGCATACGTGTTCGTCTCATGCATCCGAGCATTTTCCCCGTTGTTCGTTTTGCAATCCGGCACTCCTATGTCATCCGGCATCCCTTTCTTCTCTCCTGTTATGAGCGGGTGTTAAACTTTCTCGGAATGGACCGAGGTTTGCCAAGCGGCCTTGGTATAGCACCAGTAGACCGCTTGTCAAGTTTCGTGCCATTTGGAGGTCGTTTGATACTCCAACGGTTAACCGGGTAACCGCAAAGGCCTCTTTTGTGTGCATCCCAACACCCCTTTAAAAGTGGCCCAAAGCCCAGCAAACTCCCCTCCATGCTCTCAGTCGTTCGATCACGATCGCGTGGCTGAAAACCGCTCCTCATTTGGACTCTCCTAGCTCCCTCTACCTATAAATATGTGCACTCCCCCGAATTTTTCGGATCCCCAAACCCTAGCCCGCTCCTCCTCCGCCGCCGGACACGTCCGGGCGAGCCGGACACGTCCGCCGCCGCGCGCCCGGCGAATCCCAGCCTGCCACGTCGCCTCCCGCGCCCGACCCCGCCGCCGGCCCGCTGCAGGCCCGCGGGGCCCGTGCGCCGCCGGCGCCCGGCCCGCAGCGCGCCCGCTCGCCCGCGCCCTCCCGCCGGCGCGCCTGGCCGCCGCCGCCCTCGGCCGCCGCCGCCGCCCTCGGCCGCCGCCGCCGCGTCCCCGCCCGCCGGCGCTCCTCCGCCGCCCGCCGGGCTCCACCGACCCCGCCGCCCGCGCCCTCCCCGCGCAGCGCCCCGCGCCCGGGCTCCGCCCTGCCGCCGCCCGCCGCCCGAGGCTCTGCCGCACCGCGCCGGCGCCGCCCTCCGCCGCCGAGCGCCGCCGCCCCGGCGTGGGCCTCGCCTCGGCGCGGCTCCGACCAGATCCGGCCACGGCAGGACCGGATCCGGTCGTCCCCGACCTCCCCGGCCACCTCCCGCCTCTCCGGCCCTCTTCCTCGTCCTCTCCGGCGAGACTCCGGCGAGCTCTCCGCCTCGCCTCGCAATCCATGCAGCGCAGAGGTTGACCCCGAAATATCTCCAAGTCCCTGTTATTTTTGCATTATCATGCCATGTTCGTCATGTCGTATCTCTGCATCGGTAGCTCCGTTTCGTGCGTGTAATATGTCAAATTGTTCACCTCGACGAGTACTTCATTTCATTCCATTGAATCATTTTCATTTAAGCTCATCGTGGTGCCCAAAATGCTGTTGGAAGAGTGCATGTTGATGTTAATCTGCTAAAACTGTTATAACTTGCTCATTTGTCATTTTTGCCATGATTGATGTGTGCATCCTATGGGGTTGATGTCTTCATGTGTTTTGATCTATGCCATGACATCTTTCCAGGGATGTATGCCATGTATTTTTGAGATCAATGTGGTGACTAGCACAAGCATGCAAACTAGGCTTCGTGATATTGCTGATTTTAGTCCCTGTTCTGCTGTTATTTTGATGCCATGTAAACTTGATGCTACAGAGAGATCCATGCTTATTTTGAGATACTTCAGTAAGGGTGTTTTGAACATATGGTTATTGTCTATCCATTCATGCCCTTGTTTGCAATTATGGAGTAGCCTAGCATGTCATTTGTGTGCTCTACTTTTGCTTCAAAATGTTTCCTGGTAGATTGTTTACGTGTTATTCAATTTGGCCAAGCTTGCTATAGTTGATCCTTGCATGCTATGGACTTGTTCTTGACTTGGTTTGTTTCATAAACATGTCTTCTTGATGATGTTATGCTTATCTTGTCATGCAATGACTTGTGGTGAGTGAATCGAGCTTGTTAAGTAGTGTACTTGTTGTTGCTGTTTTGCTAGACTGAATCTGTTATTTCGTGATGCTATATAAACATGTTGCTACTAATCATTCTATGCATAATCTGGAGATGCTCTATAAACATGTTTTGATCTACATGTCATGCTCTATCCATACATGTCCCTATTTGCATTTATAGCTTGCTGTAGATTGTTCATATCTTGCTCCAAAGTTGCTTGATAATGTTGCTATCAGCCTGTTAACATTAAGTTCACTTGTTCCCATGTGTTTTGCTAGTGTTCCATACACCCTATGACCTTGCACTTGCATTGCTTAGCTTCATAAACATGTCTTCTTACTATTAGTTGCCTTGCCATGCCATGTATTGCTCCGTGGTGAGTGTTTCAAGCTCACCAACATGCCTACTTATTATTGTTCCTGCCATGTATGAATCTGTAATATAACTTGCCATGTTTAGATGGGTGCCATCATATTTTCTGTGCCCTTTTGGCTCATGGTCAGTAAGGGACTTTTGATCTATGCAATTAGTAGATTATTGTAATGCCTTTGTTTTCCATGATAAGTTCCTGTAACATGTTGTTTGCTTGCTCTAAACATTGCAACCTGATGTTATTTCTGCAAAGTCTGAAACTGTTATTATTTGCAATATCTCCATGTCTTTTTGAGCTTGTTCTAGTGATTTCTGGAGATAGCTCAGTGTTCATGTTTTGTTATGCTTTACGTGTACTTCATGCCCATGCCTTTCGTTATTATGTTGGGGTGCTGTAGCTTATTGTTTTGATGCTTGCAAGATGCCTAGTTGCTGTTTTGGACAGATTGTTGCTATAACTTGTATAGTGTGCATATGTTGAACCATTGCTCCGTTTTGAGTGTGCTCTATATGAAACTTGCTTGATTTTGCATGTAGCTTCATATTATCATGTTGCATCCTTGTTTTGAGGTGTTTTCTTGATGTTTGGGTGCATTTTGCATCAATGCCATGTATAACTTGTTTTGCTCATATCTTCTAGGCCGTAGCTCCGAATCTAATGAACTTTATATGTAACTTGACTAGAATCTCGTGTAGATCATATTGGTGCACCTTAACTTGCTGTTGAACAACTTGAACATAATGTTTATTCAGTTCTGGACCAATTTCAAAATTTGCATATGAGGACTTACCGGAATTGTTATATGTTGTTCCCGGCCTCATTTAAACTTGCCTTGATGTGTTGTTCTTGTTTGCATCATCTCTTGCCATGAGTAGCTTCATGTAGCTTGTTCATGCATCATGCTTGTTGTGCATCATGTCTTGTTCACATGTGGTGTGTTTACCATGTTGTGTGCTTCTTCTCGATAGTTCCCGTTTTGTTGCGATCGTGAGGATGCGTTCGTCTACGTGTGGTTCGTCTTCGTGGCTTCATCTTCTTCATGGAATCGTTCTTCTTCCTTGCGGGATTTCAGGAAAGATGACCGATACCCTGGATCTCACTACTATCATTGCTATGCTAGTTGCTTCGTTCTATCGCTATGCTGCGTTACCTATCTTTTTCTCATCAAGCCTCCCCAAATTGCCATGAACCTCTAACCTTTGACACCATTCCTAGCAAACCGTTGCTTGGCTATGTTACCGCTTTGCTCAGCCCCTCTTATAGCGTTGCTAGTTGCAGGTGAAGTTGAAGATTGCTCCATGGTGGACAAGATTTATGTTGGGATATCATAATATCTCTTATATTATTAATGCATCTATATACTTGGTAAAGGGTGGAAGGCTCGGCCTTATGCCTGGTGTTTTGTTCCACTCTTGCCGCCCTAGTTTCCGTCATACTGGTGTTATGTTCCCGGATTTTGCGTTCCAAACGCGGTCGGGTGATTTATGGGACCCCCCTGACAGTTCGCTTTGAATAAAACTTGTCCAGCAAGGCCCAACCTTGGTTTTACCATTTGCCTCACCACCACCTACTTTTCCCTTGGGAGTCGCTCTCTTGAGGGCCATCTTTATTATAGCCCCCCCTCCCCCCCCCCCCGGGCCAGTGCTTCTCTAAGTGCTGGTCTGAACCGGGCAGACTGCGGGGCCCCCTCGGGGCAACTCGAGGTCTGGTTTTACTCGTAGGCTGACCTATCCGGTGTTGCCCTGAGAACGAGATATGTTCAGCTCCTATCAGGATTGTCGGCGCATCGGGCGGCTTTGCTGGTCTTGTTTTACCATTGTCGAAATGTCTTGTAAACCGGGATTCCGAGACTGATCGGGTCTTCCTGGGAGAAGGTCTATTCCTTCGTTGATCGCGAGAGCTTGTCATGGGCTAAGTTGGGACACCCCTGCAGGGTTTAAACTTTCGAGAGTCGTGCCCGCGGTTATGTGGCAGATGGGAATTTGTTAATGTCCCGTTGTAGATAACTTGACACCAGATCCGAATTAAAACGCATCAACCGCGTGTGTAGCCGTGATGGTCTCTTCTCGGTGGAGTCCGGGAAGTGAACACGGTCTTTGGGTTATGCTTGAAGTAAGTAGGAGCTCAGGATCACTTCTTGATCATTACTAGTTGACGACCGTTCCGCTTGTTTCTCTTCTCGCTCTCATTTGCGTATGTTAGCCACCATACTTGCTTAGTCGCTGCTGCAACCTCACCACTTTACCCCCTTCCTTTCCCATTAAGCTTTGCTAGTCTTCATACCCATGGTAATGGGATTGCTGAGTCCTCGTGGCTCACAGATTACTACAACAATAGTTGCAGGTACAGGTTATGCGATGATCATGACGCGAGAGCGACGCTTGCTTGCGTTGAGTTCTTCTTCTGCTTCTTCGATCAGGGGATAGGTTCCAGGTCGGCAGCCTGGGCTAGCAGGGTGGATATTGTTTGAGTTTCTGTTTATGATTCATCCGTAGTCGGATGTTGTTCTTGTATGTTGTATTGTTGTATTCATGTGGCATTGTATGCCTCTTGTATGTATCCCCATCTATTATGTAATGTTGATGTAATGATATCCACCTTGCAAAAGCGTTCCAATATGCGGGTCTATCCTTGGTGGGACCTTCGAGTTCCTTTTGGATAGGGTCGCATATTGGGCGTGACAAGTTGGTATCAGAGCCTCGACCGACCCTAGGAGCCCCCCTTGTTTGATCATGTAGTTTGGCCGTTGTTGAGTCTGGAATAAAACTGTTTTTGGAGTCTAGTTATATCGGAGAGTAGGAATTCTTTTTACTCCTCAGTCCCTTCGTCGCTCTGGTGAGGAATCTTGACGTAGGTGTTTTGATTTATTCCTCTTCCCATTCAAATTTTTCTTTAGGTTCACGCGGTTAGTTTTTCGTTCGTTGGTTCTCAGCTCTTTTATCCAGTGCAATTCTCGTCAAGTTGACTCGAGTCTCTTCATCTTTGCGTTCAATCCTCAGTTGTTTTCTTTTCCCACCCGCCCACCCCTTTTCTTCTTGGAGCCGGAGTCCGTAATCGGGTATCCATTCTACTCGTGTGAAGTCTTTGCTTTCTTTCCTCAATGATTTCAACCGGTGTTTTCTCTTCAAGATATTCGTCGGTTCCCCCTTCCAGGTTTCCTTTGTTTTTCCCGCCCTCCCACCCTTTTTCTTCCCGGAGTCTGAGTCTCTTTCGACCATCTATTTCATTCGTGTGGAGCCTCTTCAATCTTGTGTCAATCATTTCAACCGGTGAATTCTCATCTCGGTGGACATTCTTCATCTCTTTTTCTTTTCCGGTGGATTCAATTCAAGTTTTTCAGTAGTGATTATATTCTTTTCCGTCGGCTCAAGTGTTTTCCCTGCTCGTTCGCCTCTCGCCAGTTTATCCTTCCGGAGTTCGGAAGAAATCTCAGAAGATTCGTCTGTGTTCCAATTAATTCGAGGTTGTCACCTCATTCAAATATTTCAATCATTCCGGTGCATCATCTATCTGTTCAACATCCCTTTCCAACGGTGTTTTTTTAGTGGGCCCTAACCCACAGGTCTTTTCCCAGGATCTTACCTGACTCTTCTAATTCCCCCAGAGTCATTCATAATTCTTTTCAAAGTGTGACGTAAGAATGGATACCATCAGTCACATGGCTTCTCCAAGATCTCGTTCAAATTCTTTTCATCGTCGACTCTACCTCTTTGCTTTTCATTCTCCCGGAGTATCTCAGGAATTTTGGTGGTGTTTCTCATCATCATTTGAAGACCAAAGAAGAAGAGTTTTCCTCTAAATCTTGTCTGTTCCCCGGAGATTCGCGGTGCTAGCTCGATGTTATCCTATCAAATTGTTTCAAGTCATGCAATTATTTTGATCCATCCGGAGCATTTCAGGAGTTGCTTTCTCTCTCGATCATCCGGAGGCCATCTTTTCAGAAGATTTCTTCGTTCTAAGTTTTTCAAATTCGTTCTCCAATTATTCTATATCTGTGCCCTTTTCGGTCGTCTCAATATTCTTCCGGTGCTTCGTTCAAGTATTCATAATCAGCTCATGATCTCTTTATTCTTTTGCATCTAAATCCCCTCTAGCATATTGGTTCTGCTAATTCTTCCCGGTGATTCATTCTATTTCATCAGTCATTTTGAATTCTTACGGTGGTTCATTCAGATTATTTTTCCTTTGTCATCATTTAAATCCATTCGTTCTTTTCTATCCTACCGGTGGTTCATGAAGACCTTCTCAAGTTTGCGATATGTCACTTCTCAATTCTCTTTCAAGAAGAATAATTAGTATGAAAAATCCATTGCTTCTCATCAATTTAATTTGATGAAGGATAAGCATACAATAAATCTTATTCTTATTTCTTCCAAGTGAATAATCCTTTCCTTCGGAGTTTGTTCTTGTTGAATAAATTCTAGTTCCAAGCGTTTTCATCTTTTCTTTTCCGGAGTTCAATTTCCTCGGCCATCTCGTCGGAACCTCCATATAAATCACCGCAAGGCTCATCTTATTTTTTTTTCTTCCTTCATTCTATCTCATCATCTTTTTGTCACCGGAGTTCTTCATGGTGGATCGCCATAATTTAATTCATTCTTCAGGAGTTCATCAAGTATCATTCCATCCTCTCAACTTCTTGTTCTAATCCTTCCTTTTTCAGCCGGAGTGCTGCCTAAATCCTTTCAGTCTTATCCGTTTCTTTTCTCATTCTAACCACTCCGGTTAGAACGAGTGGTTTCATAGTCTATTTGATTCCGTGAGCTTTCAATCCTTGTCATCCTCGTCGTTCCTCTCTTCTTCCCGAGTGCTCTCGATTCTTTGCTTCTTCTCTTGAGTTCTTGTTTCACCTCACCCTTTTTCCCTTCCGTCTCGGTCCTAAGATCTCGGGACGAGATCTCTTGTTAGTGGAGGAGTGTTGTAACGCCCCGGATTCGATGAGCCAGGTGTCTGCCAGTTATTCGCTGTCGTTGCCATGTCATTTGCTTGCGTGTTGCACTTTATCATGTCATCATGTGCATCTCATTTTGCATACGTGTTTTCTCATGCATCCGAGCATTTTCCCAGTTGTCCGTTTTGCAATCCGGCACTCCTATGTCATCCGGCATCCCTTTCTTCTCTCCTGTTATGAGCGGGTGTTAAACTTTCTCGGAATGGACCGAGGTTTGCCAAGCGGCCTTGGTATAGCACCGGTAGACCGCTTGTCAAGTTTCGTGCCATTTGGAGGTCGTTTGATACTCCAACGTTTAACCGGGTAACCGCAAAGGCCTCTTTTGTGTGCAGCCCAACACCCCTTTCAAAGTGGCCCAAAGCCCAGCAAACTCCCCTCCATGCTCTCGGTTGTTCGATCACGATCGCGTGGCCGAAAACCGCTCCTCATTTGGACTCTCCTAGCTCCCTCTACCTATAAATATGTGCACTCCCCCGAATTTTTCGAATCCCCAAACCCTAGCCTGCTCCTCCTCCGCCGCCGGACACGTCCGGGCGAGCCGGACACGTCCGCCGCCGCGCGCCCGGCGAATCCCAGCCTGCCACGTCGCCTCCCGCGCCCGACCCTGCCGCCGGCCCACTGCAGGCCCGCGGGGCCCGTGCGCCGCCGCCGCCCGGCCCGCCGCGCGCCCGCTCGCCCGCGCCCTCCCGCCGGCGTGCCTGGCCACCGCCACCCTCGGCCGCCGCCGCCGCGTCCCCGCCCGCCGGCGCTCCTCCGCCGCCCGCCGGGCTCCACCGACCCCGCCGCCCGCGCCCTCCCCGCGCAGCGCCCCGCGCCCGGGCTCCGCCCTGCCGCCGCCCGCCGCCCGAGGCTCTGCCGCCCCGCGTCGGTGCCGCCCTCCGCCGCCGAGCGCCTCCGCTCGCCGCCGAGCGCCCCCGCCCCCGCGTGGGCCTCGTCTCGGCGCGGCTCCGGCCAGATCCGGCCATGGGAGGACCGGATCCGGTCGTCCCCGACCTCCCCGGCCACCTCCGGCCTCTCCGGCCCTCTTCCTCGTCCTCTCCGGCGAGACTCCGGCGAGCTCTCCGCCTCGCCTCGCAATCCGTGCAGCGCAGAGGTTGACCCCGAAATATCTCTAAGTCCCTGTTTTTTTTTGCATTATCATGCCATGTTCGTCATGCCGTATCTCTGCATCGGTAGCTCCGTTTCGTGCGTGTAATATGTCAAATTGTTCGCTTAGACGAGTACTTCATTTCATTCCATTGAATCATTTTCATTTGAGCTCATATTGGTGCCCGAAATGCTGTTGGAAGAGTGCATGTTGATGTTAATCTGCTGAAACTGTTATAACTTGCTCATTTGTCATTTTTGCCATGATTGATGTGTGCATCCTATGGGGTTGATGTCTTCATGTGTTTTGCTCTATGCCATGCCATCTTTCCAGGGATGTATGCCATGTATTTTTGTGATCAATGTGGTGACTAGCACAAGCATGCAAACTAGGCTTCGTGATATTGCTAATTTTAGTCCCTGTTCTGCTGTTATCTTGATGCCATGTAAACTTGATGCTACAGAGAGATCCATGCTTATTTTGAGATACTTCAGTAAGGGTGTTTTGAACATATGGTTATTGTCTATCCATTCATGCCCTTGTTTGCAATTATGGAGTAGCCTAGCATGTCATATGTTTACATGGGTGCCATCATATTTTCTGTGCCCTTTTGGCTCATGGTCAGTAAGGGACTTTTGATCTATGCAATTAGTAGATTAATGCCATGCCTTTGTTTTCCATGATAAGTTCATGTAACATGTTGTTTGATTGCTCTAAACATTGCAACCTGATGTTATTTCTGCAAAGTCTGAAACTGTTATTATTTGCAATATCTCCATGTCCTTTTGAGCTTGTTCTAGTGATTTCTGGAGATAGCTCAGTGTTCATGTTTTGTTATGCTTTACGTGTACTTCATGCCCATGCCTTTTGTTATTATGTTGGGGTGCTGTAGCTTATTGTTTTGATGCTTGCAAGATGCCTAGTTGTTGTTTTGGACAGATTGTTGCTATAACTTGTATAGTGTGCATGTGTTGAACCGTTGCTCCGTTTTGAGTGTGCTCTATATGAAACTTGCTTGATTTTGCATGTAGCTTCATATTATCATGTTGCATCCTTGTTTTGAGGTGTTTGCTTGATGTTTGGGTGCATTTTGCATCAATGCCATGTTTAACTTGTTTTGCTCATATCTTCTAGGCCGTAGCTCCGAATCTAATGAACTTTATATGTAACTTGACTAGAATCTCGTGTAGATCATATTGGTGCATCTTAACTTGCTGTTGAACAACTTGAACATAATGTTTATTCGGTTCTGGAACAATTTTGAAATTTGCATATGAGGACTTACCGGAATTGTTATATGTTGTTCTCGGCCTCATTTAAACTTGCCTTGATGTGTTGTTCTTGTTTGCATCATCTCTTGCCATGAGTAGCTTCATGTAGCTTGGTCATGCATCATGCTTGTTGTGCATCATGTCTTGTTCATGTGTGGTGTGTTTACCATGTTGTGTGCTTCTTCTCGATAGTTCCCGTTTCGTTGCGATCGTGAGGATGCGTTCGTCTACGTGTGGTTCGTCTTTGTGGCTTCATCTTCTTCATGGACTCGTTCTTCTTCCTTGCGGGATTTCAGGCAAGATGACCGCTATCCTGGATCTCACTACTATCATTGCTATGCTAGTTGCTTCGTTCTATCGCTATGCTGCGTTACCTATCTTTTGCTCATCAAGCCTCCCCAAATTGCCATGAACCTCTAACCTTTGACACCATTCCTAGCAAACCGTTGCTTGGCTATGTTACCGCTTTGCTCAGCCCCTCTTATAGCGTTGCTAGTTGCTGGTGAAGTTGAAGATTGCTCCATGGTGGACAGGATTTTTGTTGGGATATCATAATATATCTTATATTATTAATGCATCTATATACTTGGTAAAGGGTGGAAGGCTCGGCCTTATGCCTGGTGTTTTGTTCCACTCTTGCCGCCCTAGTTTCCGTCATACCGGTGTTATGTTCCCGGATTTTGCATTCCTAACGCGGTCGGGTGATTTATGGGACCCCCTTGACAGTTCGCTTTGAATAAAACTTGTCCAGCAAGGCCCAATCTTGGTTTTACCATTTGCCTCACCACCACCTACTTTTCCCTTGGGAGTCGCTCTCTCGAGGGTCATCTTTATTATAGCCCCCCCCCCCGGGCCAGTGCTTCTCTAAGTGCTGGTCTGAACCGGGCAGACTACGGGGCCCCCTCGGGGCAACTCGAGGTCTGGTTTTACTCGTAGGCTGACCTATCCGGTGTTGCCCTGAGAACGAGATATGTGCAGCTCCTATCGGGATTGTCGGTGCATCGGGCGGCTTTGCTGGTCTTGTTTTACCATTATCGAAATGTCTTGTAAACCGGGATTCCGAGACTGATCGGGTCTTCCTGGGAGAAGGTCTATTCCTTCGTTGATTGCGAGAGCTTGTCATGGGCTAAGTTGGGACACCCCTGCAGGGTTTAAACTTTCGAGAGCCGTGCCCGCGGTTATGTGGCAGATGGGAATTTGTTAATGTCCGATTGTAGATAACTCGACACCAGATCCGAATTAAAACGCATCAACAGCGTGTGTAGCCGTGATGGTCTCTTCTCAGCGGAATCCGGGAAGTGAACACGGTCTTTGGGTTATGCTTGACGTAAGTAGGAGCTCAGCATCACTTCTTGATCATTACTAGTTGACGACTGTTCCGCTTGTTTCTCTTCTCGCTCTCATTTGCGTATGTTAGCCACCATACTTGCTTAGTCGCTGCTGCAACCTCACAACTTTACCCCCTTCCTTTCCCATTAAGCTTTGCTAGTCTTCATACCCATGGTAATGGGATTGCTGAGTCCTCATGGCTCACAGATTACTACAACAACAGTTGCAGGTACAGGTTATGCGATGATCATGACGCGAGAGCGACGCTTGCTTGCGTTGAATTCTTCTTCTGCTTCTTCGATCAGGGGATAGGTTCCAGGTCGGCAGCCTGGGCTAGCAGGGTGGATATTGTTTGAGTTTCTGTTTATGATTCATCCGTAGTCGGATGTTGTTCTTGTATGTTGTATTGTTGTATTCATGAGGCATTGTATGCCTCTTGTATGTATCCCCATCTATTATGTAATGTTGATGTAATGATATCCACCTTGCAAAAGTGTTCCAATATGCGGGTCTATCCTTGGTGGGACCTTTGAGTTCCTTTTGGATAGGGTCGCATATTGGGCGTGACAAAACGTGAAAGATCAGGCGTCTAGGGTTCAACCCCACATCATCTTGGATCACAACAAGGTTGATCACGTATTTGGAGCCCCTACCCCTTGTTTTCTAGCTTGATTTTGTTGTGTTCTTCCCCAATTTCAAAAATCCCCACCAAAAATAGCCCCAATTTTTTGTGATTTTCTGGTTCGATGAGGTTTTGTTTATTTTGATCTGTGGATTTGCTTGGTTTCAAGTGGATCTAGCATCTCCCCGGTTTCCCCATCTTCCATCCGTCAAATTCCGCGAATTTTGACCCCGAAATCCACTTTTCCGCCCAAAATCGCGTCCCCGATCTCGATCCCGAGTTACCCCAGACTCACCGGAAGTCCAGACATTTATGGACGTCCAGAGCCTCTCGAAGCACCGGACTTCCGGACATTACCGGACGTCCGGCATCCCATTATAGAACAGAATTTACGGATTTCCGAGCCGACCGGACGTCTGGCCACCGGACATCCGTCCATTTTCGGACGCCCGCAACCTGTAGATATCAACTTCGGCTGATTTTTGTTTTGTCCATAACTAATTCATCCGAACTCCGATTTTGACGTTCTCTAGCTCGTTCTGAAGCTGTTGGCATCCCCCATCCCACAAAAATACTACCAACTTCATTTGACTCCATCAGTTTTGGAACTTTAGCATCTTTGCCTAGGGCCTTCACCACATCATCCGCATAGCCACCACCGACTTCCGCAACCTAAACAATTTTGTTCCCCATAGCATTAGTGGTTGTTGAGTAGCAATTCAAGTTCTCCTAAGGTGTTTAGGCTACTTAGGGACGATTGCTTCTTCATCAACCACCACCACCACCACTTCCGCATAACCTTGCCTACCATACACTTCCACCACCCCAACCTAACCCAATTTTGTTTGAGCTTGTTTGGGTTGTGGCTTGTGTCTCCTAAGGTGTTTCGGCTACTTAGGGACGGCAACTTCAACTCCAACACATGTATAGCCCATCATTCCACTTCCGCATTGTCAAGTGGAAAACCACCACCGCTTTCCGCTACCACCATTTGACATTTGCCTTTGGAGATTTTGAGTTTGCGGTTTTTCCGTTTCCTAGGGTGTTTCCGCTAACTAGGAACGGGTCGACATCGGCAACACCGCCTCTCATCATCGACAAGGATGGTAACCTCGACGACACCATTGTATATTAAACTTGCCATTGCATTGTTAACCCCTAGCCCATTTTGCATCACTTGCCAATCGAGACTAGCCTTTGAGTATTGCTGGCAACGTTACTTGTGCACATTAGTGATCTACACCTCCCATTGCATACATACCATATCATCTTGGTATCATCATATCATCACTTGTGTCACAAGATTGTTCCCGCATATACACAATTGCTATCTTGGTTCGTGCAAAGTGGCCATACAAAAAAAAGAATAAGCTTTTAAGCAAAGACAGAGTGAGCAAAGAAGCTTGTAAGCAAGTGCCATAGCATCATACCTCATTGCATATAAGATTTTCATATTCGATCATCTTGGATCATCTTGTTAACCACCGGGAACATCATACATACATAGCATACTTGGGATAGAAAGTTTATCCATTTTGCATCTTATAGGTTGTGCACAAGTGTCGTATCCGCCTGTTGAGCAATCGTGCTAGCATCTCTCTTGAGTTGTGCAACACGAGCGTTTTACGTGGATTCCACATTTTGTGCTCATTCCTTGGTTGCGCGACCCCATTTATCTATCTGTGTGTGTGTTTCTGTGTGCCATTTATTGCTATTGGTCTACTTGTTTCGCTTGCGAATTTGTGAATCTCTTTCAACATTATTGACTCTTGCTAACATTTCACATCCAATTATTGTGCCACTGTCCTCACCGAGCTCCACCGTAAGCCTTACTTGTGTAGGTGTGAGAAATTGACGAGATCGGTACCAATTGTGCTATTTCCTTGTTACATCATTGAGTGATCATTGATCCATTTTTCAGCATCGGTCAAGGTACATTTGGTATAGTTCTCTCCTTTATTCCACTCATATTTTCTCGAGTCTTGTGATGGATAGGAAAGGCATTTCATCTCCGGTCTTCGACAACAATGATGGCGCGAACAAATAAATCACCAAAGCGTCCATCTTCGGTCTACAACAACAAATGCACGCACAATCAAGATTGCGAGAGTGCATCGAGAACCTTTCCATCAACATTTGTCACTCCGAAGCAAGAAAAAGGGACTACATCAACAAGAAGCTTTCCGCACAAAAAGAGGAGCAAGATGCAAGGATGGAGGAGATTCAGGCCTTGATCAAGTCTTCTTCCCCTTCGTCATCTTCAAGGCGGCGACGTTCAAGCCACAAGTCTTTGGAGCGCGAAAACGATGCAAGCGCAATTCATCCTCGTCCACATCTCCATGGCGACCACCATCAAGTTCGTGATCAACATCGTCATGAAGGGCAAGTCACCTCCAAGTATCATGTGCATGACGACAACAAACACCATCAAGCTCAAGCACGACAATGACACCATCATCATGAAGATGCTCACCAAGCGCA
The DNA here is from genome assembly GCA_963921465.1 of Triticum timopheevii. Classification (NCBI taxonomy): domain Eukaryota; kingdom Viridiplantae; phylum Streptophyta; class Magnoliopsida; order Poales; family Poaceae; genus Triticum; species Triticum timopheevii. The sequence continues at coordinate 378,263,490 of OY997272.1, read as the reverse complement.
AATGTACAACTCCCAACAAGCCCTACTTCACACCAAGTCCAAGCTTCGTGAGAAAAAGAGAAGATAGCGAAACGAGCACCACCAAGACGGAGCTACGGCTACCACCACCACTTCGGCATCTTCGCCAAGTGCTATCAAGGCATCTTCGCCTTTGGATGTACGACATCTTCACCTACTTCCCACGAGTTCACCTACATCGACATCTTCAACAACAAGGCGACCACCTACAAGCGAGGGAGACACTTCCATCTTCGGAAGCCCCTTAAGGAAGATGACCGAGCATGGGAAATTCCCTTCGGTCATGGAGATGAGCTATGAGGTTCCACATCATATGGGCCTCCCACACCAAGACGGTGACAAGAAGGTCGAGCAAGGGCCATCCCCTTTGACCATGGCGATAGGAGTTGAGCATGGAGACATTTGCACCTACATCTCTCCGGCACCCACATATGTTGAGATGCCCCATTTGTCATGTGAGGAGAGCCACCACCCATGAGTGAGATGACTGACTCCACCATATATGACATTGAGAGCATTTCATATGAGAGGATGAGTGTCACCACCACTAGCCCCACACATGAGAGCATGCCACACATCCTATGTGAGTTTGAGCGCGATTTGAGTGACTCCACCAACCATATGAGTGAGAGCATCCTTGAGGGAGTGAGTGAGCCACAACACTTAGAGAGTGAGGTAGTTGAGAGGGCACGTGAGGCCACTATGATTTCTAACGACTTAACCTCTACTTCGAGTGTGTTTTCTTTGGTTCTAGGTCTCCTACATGACGACATGCCTATCCTCGACGAATCCATCCCTCCAAAGGAGACGACGATGGCCATGGTGGACGATGATGCACCCCCCACATGGTTCCATCAAGATGAAGATGACAACGAGTGGATCTTCAACACCTCACCTACAACACATGAGCGATGCTCCAAAGGTAACATAGTGATGGTGCTTCTCTTGTCCTAGTAGCGGACTATCTTCCCAATGATTGCTTGCATGATGTTGACCCACCTATTCCCATGCTTCATGTTAGTGCGACTTCCTCATGTCATGACTTACCTATTTATGATGAGCATGTTGAGTTTGCATAGTTTGATGCTATGCTCCATAGGATATCATGTAAAAATTCTTTTGGTCACATCATGTTCGGCAACCCTTTAAGCTTGTCATATGCTATGAGTGAGATCTCCCATATTGCATCATTTCAATCTCAACATAGTAACTATGCATGCCCCATTAAAATAAATCCCATTTGCACTTATGGTATAGATGACGAGATGATGGTCATTGGCTTTTGTTTTTCATGTGATGATATTGACATGCTTCCTTTACATGATTTGCGCAATTCATCTACTATGCCATGCCATGATCACATTGTTCCAAATATGCATTGTTTTGGATGTTCTCAATATTCTCCATGTGATGTTTCTACTAATTCTCATGAGGAGACCCCCATAGTTTCCTCATACATATTAGGAGATTCTGATGCATTCCATACTTTGCATGATTCCCATAATTGTGTGCACCGTATGCATTCCATGAATAACAATGCTCTACATATATCTCATGATGCATTACATCCTTTGAGTCTCCATTATGCCATGCATAACAACAGACCTATCATGATGGATGACATGTTTCTATATCACGCATCTCATTTATTTGAGCATTGGATATTTTGTGCTAACCAACACAAGCACGTGCGCATCATGATGGATGATGTGTAGATATACCACGCACACACAATTTTCCCTTTGTATTCATTTTGTGTATGTACTCACATATACTCCTCAACCTCTCAATCCCAAGAGTTGACGAAACGAGCTCTCGAGAGCAACGATGACTTGGGATCCCGTGGACTATCCTTACCACCGTCCCCTTCACGCAAGGACTATGCACATCTCTTCTACTTGGCTCTCACACGGCTATGGGCTATTTACCACTTGTCACATTATGCCTATACTATCGTGTTCACGCAAGGACTATCGTGTTTACTATGCACATCTCTTTACATGATTTTGCCATGCAATTGTGACCCTTGTTTGCATCTACCCATGATTCACCATTATGCTACTTCTATGTGTATTTGCATGCTTGGTAGAGATACTTGTTACGATTGCCATGTTTACCATGTGCCAAATGCTATTATTGATTCTTTTGTTGGGAGAGTCATGATGTTCCATTGCTATTTACCTAGGACTTCTTGCCAACACAACGATGATACTCTCCTCATATCTTGCTTTCATGCTTGTGTTATGTCATGTGAATTATTCATGCCCACTTTTTGCACACGTGACATGACTGCCATGTTTACCTCTAGTATGTTGCATCTTTGCACTACTAGCTTGCTTGACTTGATCACTATCATTACTTGCTTGGTTGCATCACCCATGTTCCATTCTTACTCACTTTCTTGGGTTGATGACATATATGTTGATGCATCTCACTTGATTTATCTTGCTTATTGTCACTTGTCTCCATTAGTTGCACATCTCATATGCCATTTTAGTGAGTGCACCCATGCTATGTTTATTGATCTTGGAGACTTGGACATATTACTTGTGATGCATGCTTGCTTGATTAAGCCTATTGTATTTGGTTGTTCTCGCATCATATGCCTTCATACTATGAAATGCCCCCTTGTCCTTTCTTATGATGAGCATGATGCATACACTTGTTGGGTATCTTACCACACGAATGATAGGTTTTGCACTTCCGCTAACCTCATTTGTTTTTCCGAGTGTTTGTCATGTTCTTTCATTTTGGGAGATTCACAAGGCGGTGCCGTTACGTGACAACTTGGCCATGCGAAGGCATACACGATGTGCAACACCAACATTTGCGAGAATATCCTAAAGGTGAACTCCTTCCCTTTGAGCCATCCTCAAGTACACATAAGATGGGTCACTCTTTCATTGTTGTTTCCTTCTCGTTGTCTACATGATACATCTCGTGAACGGAGGAGCGACATTGGAGATTGGTTCTATTGACCTTCACATTGAGGAGCGCTTGCACTTATTGGATGCACCTTCGGAACTCCACTCATGCCACATTCCTTTGACACATTGCACCAACACCTCCATATTTGTTGATTGTGCTCCCACATGTCATGCTCGATGGACATATCATACTCACCACAAGTTTGCACCCTATGCATGGATTGACTTGCATTATGATTGCCTTGTTGCATCTTGTACTCCCATGTCATCCATGATATATGAGCTTGTGCACTTCCTTAGCAAATTTGTTGTGATCTTTCTTGATGGCATATACATACATCATGATCATATTGTCCAACATCAATTGCATGATAACATACACATATTGAGCATCCATTGCCATATTCATGCTTTTACTACACCATCCCATTATGACATCATTTTGCACAATGGTAGAATTTATCGCTTTGTGCACCATGTTTTTGTTCCCATGAATGCTTTGCATGTCATTCTATATCATCTTGATAAGCTTCATGCGCTTTGTCACACACTATCTCTGTAACGCCCCGGATTCGATGCACCAGGTGTCTGCCAGTTATTCGCCGTCTTTGCTATGTCATTTGCTTGTGTGTCACATTTTATCATGTCATCATGTGCATTTCATTTTGCATACCTGTTCGTCTCATGCATCCGAGTTTTTTCCCCGTTGTCCGTTTTACAATCCGGCACTCCTATGTTCCCCGGCGTCCCCTTTTGTCTCTCGTTGTGAGCGGGTATTAAACGTTCTCGGAATGGACCGAGGTTTGCCAAGCGGCCTTGGTATAGAACCAGTAGACCGCCTGTCAAGTTTCGTGCCATTTGGAGGTCGTTTGATACTCCAACGGTTAACCGGGTAACCGTAAAGGCCTCTTTCGTGTGCAGCCCAACACCCCTTCCAAAGTGGCCCAAAGCCCAGCAAACTCCCCTCCATGCTCTCGGTCGTTCGATCACGATCGTGTGGCCGAAAACCGCTCCTCATTTGGACTCTCCTAGCTCCCTCTACCTATAAATATGTGGCCTCCCCCGAAATTCTCGCAGTCCAAACCCTAGCCCCCTTCTTCCTCCGCGCGCCGGACACGTCCGCTCGGCGCCGGACACGTCCGCTTTGCCACCCCGGCCAACCGCACGTTGACACGTGTCCCGCGCCGCCGTCTCCCGTCCAGCACGCTGCCGCGGCCCGCCGGGCCCGGTTCGGGCCCGCGCGAGCCCATCTGGCTCCGCCGCCAGGCCCCGCCCGGCTCCCGCCGCCGGCACCGCGGCCCGCCGCCGTCCGGTGTGTCCCGCGCCGGCAACCGCCCTGCCTCACCTCCGCCGGCGCGCCTCCGCCCGTCCCCGCCCGAGTCTGCGCCCCCGCCGCCTCCCGCCGGCGCCGGGCCGCCGCGGGCGCCGTCCCGCGCCGCCCCAGGCCCAGCTGCCGCCCCGCGCCCGCGTCCCCGCGCCCGGCCTCCGGCAGCGCGTCGCCGCCGCCTCTTCGCCGGCGACCGGCCACGAGCGCCCCGCCGCCGACGTCCTCCGGTCGCCCCGACCTCTCCGGCCTCCTCCTCCTCATCCCGCAGCTCCGGCGAGCTTTCTTCGGCGAGATCCCGACGTGCATCAAAAACCGTGCAGATCTGGAGGTTGACCCGAATTTGCCTAAGTCCCTGTATTTTGCACATAATCATGCCATGTTCATCATGCTGTATCTCTACATCCGTAGCTCCGTTTCGTGCGTGTAATATGTCGAATTGTTCGTCTCAACGAGTACTTCATTTCATTCCATTGCATCATTTTCATTTGAGCTCATCTTGATGCCCGAAATGCTGTTGGAAGAGTGCATGTTGATGTTAATCTGCTGAAACTGTTATAACTTGCTCATTTGCCATTTTTGCCATGATTGATGTGTGCATCCTATGAGGTTGATGTCTTCATATGTTTTGATCTATGCCATGCCATCTTTCCAGGGGTGTATGCCATATATTTTTGTGATCAATGTGGTGACTAGAACAAGCATGTAAACTAGGCTTCGTGATATTGCTGATTTTAGTCCCTGTTCTGCTGTTATTTTGATGCCATGTAAACTTGATGCTACAGAGAGATCCATGCTTATTTTGAGATACTTCAGTAAGGGTGTTTTGAACATATGGTTATTTTCTATCCATTCATGCCCTTGTTTGCAATTATTGAGTAGTCTAGGATGTCATTTGAGTGCTCTACTTTTGCTTCAAAATGTTTCCTGGCAGATTGTTTACATGTTATTCAATTTGGCCAAGGTTGTTATATTTGATCCTTGCATGCTATGGACTTGTTCTTGACTTGGTTTGTTTCACAAACATGTCTTCTTGATGATGCTATGCTTACCTTGTCATGCAATGACTTGTGGTGAGTGAATCGAGCTTGTTAAGGAGGGTAATTTCTGTTGCTGTTTTGCTAGACAGATTCTATAATTTTGTGATGCCATGTTAACATGTCGCTACTAATCATTCTATGCATAATCTGGAGATGTTCTATAAACATGTTTTGATCTACATGTCATCCTCTATCCATCCATGCCCCTGGTTGCATTTATAGGTTGCTATAGCTTGTTGTAATCTTGCTCCAAAGTTGCTTGATAATGTTGCTATCAGCCTGTTAACATTAAGTTCACTAGTTCCCATGTGTTTTGCTAGTGTTCCATGCACCCTATGACCTTTCTCTTGCCATGTATAGCTTCACAAACATGTCTTCTTACTGTTGGTTGCCTTGCCATGCCATGTATTGCTCTGTGGTGAGTGGTTCAAGCTCACCAACATGGCTACTTATTGTTGTTTCTGCCATGTTTGAATCTGTAATATAACTTGCCATGTTTACATGGGTGCCATCATATTTTTCTGATCCTTTTTGGCTCATGGTCAGTAAGGGACTTTTGATCTATGCAATTAGTAGATTCATGCCATGCCTTTGTTTGCCATGATAAGTTCTTGTAACATGTTGTTTGATAGCTCTAAACATTGCAACCTGATGTTATTTCTGCTAAAGTCTGAAACTGTTATTATTTGCAATCTTACCATGTCTTTTTGAGCATGTTCTAGTTGTTTCTGGAGATAGCTCAGTGTTCATGTTTTGTTATGCTTTACCTGTACTTCATGCCCATGCCTTTTGTTGTTATGTTGGGGTGCTGTAGCTTATTGTTTTGATGCTTGGAATATGCCTAGTTGCTGTTATGGACAGATTGTTGTTATGTCTTGTATAGTGTATGTGTGCTGCACCGTCGCTCCGTTTTGAGTGTGCTCCATATGAAACTTGCTTGATTTTGCATGTAGCTTCATACTACCATGTTGCATCCTTGTTTTGGTGTGCTTGCTTGATGTTTGGGTGCATTTTGCATCAATGCCATGTTTAACTTGTTTTGCTCATATCTTTTAGCCCGTAGCTCCGAATCTAATGAACTTTATATGTAACTTGACTAGAATTTTCGTGTAGATCATCTTGGTGCATCTTAACTTGCTGTTTAACAACTTGAACATAATGTTTATTCAGATCTGGACCAATTTCGAAGTTTGCATATGAGGACTTACCGGAATTGTTATATGTTGTTCCCGACCTCATTTAAACTTGCCTTGATGTGTTGTTCTTGTTTGCATCATCTCTTGCCATGAGTAGCTTCATGTAGTTTTGTCATGCATCATGCTTGTTGTGCATCATGTCTTGCCTATGTGTGGTGTGTTTACCATGTTGTGTGCTTCTTCTCGATAGTTCCCGTTTCGTTGCGATCGTGAGGACGCGTTCGTCTATGTGTGGTTCGTCTTCGTGGCTTCATCTTCTTCACGGACTCGTTCTTCTTCCTAGCGGGATTTCAGGCAAGATGACCGCTACCCTGGATCTCAATACTATCATTGCTATGCTAGTTGCTTCGTTCTATCGCTATGCTACGCTACCTATTACCTGTTTATCAAGCCATCCCATATTGCCATGAACCTCTAACCTTTGACACCTTTCCTATGCAAACCGTTGTTTGGCTATGTTACCGCTTTTGCTCAGCCCCTCTTATAGCGTTGCTAGTTGCAGGTGAAGTTGAAGATTTCTCCATGGTGGACAGGATTTTTGTTGGGATATCACAATATCTCTTATATTATTAATGCATCTATATTCTTGGTAAAGGGTGGAAGGCTCGGCCTTATGCCTGGTGTTTTGTTCCACTCTTGCCGCCCTAGTTTCCGTCATACCAGTGTTATGTTCCCGGATTTTGCGTTCCTAACGCGGTCGGGTGATTTATGGGACCCCCCTGACAGTTCGCTTTGAATAAAACTTGTCCAGCAAGGCCCAACCTTGGTTTTACCATTTGCCTCACTACCACCTACTTTTCCCTTGGGAGTCGCTCTCTCGAGGGTCATCTTTATTTTAGCCCCCCCCCCCCCGGGCCAGTGCTTGTCTAAGTGCTGGTCTGAACCGGGCAGACTGCAGGGCCCCCTCGGGGCAACTCGAGGTCTGGTTTTACTCGTAGGCTGACCTATCCTTTGTTGCCCTGAGAACGAGATATGTGCAGCTCCTATCGGGATTGTCGGCGCATCGGGCGGCTTTGCTGGTCTTGTTTTACCATTGTCGAAATGTCTTGTAAACCAGGATTCCGAGACTGATCGGGTCTTCCTGGGAGAAGGTCTATTCCTTCGTTGATCGCGAGAGCTTGTCATGGGCTAAGTTGGGACACCCCTGCAGGGTTTAAACTTTCGAGAGCCGTGCCCGCAGTTATGTGGCAGATGGGAATTTGTTAATGTCCGGTTGTAGATAACTTGACACCAGATCCGAATTAAAACGCATCAACCGCGTGTGTAGCCGTGATGGTCTCTTCTCGGCGGAGTCCAGGAAGTGAACACGGTTTCTGGGTTATGTTTGACGTAAGTAGGAGTTCAGGATCACCTCTTGATCATTGCTAGCTTCACGACCGTTCCTTTATTTCTCTTCTCGCTCTCATTTGCATATGTTAGCCACCATACTTGCTTAGTCGCTGCTGCAACCTCACCACTTTACCCCTTCCTTTCCCATTAAGCTTTGCTAGTCTTGATACCCATGGTAATGGGATTGCTGAGTCCTCGTGGCTCACAGATTACTACAACAACAGTTGCAAGTACAGGTTATGTGATGATCTTGACGCGAGAGTGATGTTTGCTTGTTTGGAGTTCTTCTTCTGCTTCTTCTTCGATCAGGGGATAGGTTCCAGGTCGGCGGCCTGGGCTAGCAGGGTGGATATTGTTTGAGTTTCTGTTTATGTATCATCCGTAGTCGGATGTTGATCTCTTGTATGATGTATTGTTGTATTCGTGTAGCATTGTATGCCTTATGTATGTATCCCTATCTATTATGTAATGTTGATGTAATGATATCCACCTTGCAAAAGCGTTTCAATATGCGGGTCTATCCTTAGTGGGACCTTCGAGTTCCTTCTGGATAGGGTCGCATATTGGGCGTGACAAGTTGGTATCAGAGCCTCGACCGACCCTAGGAGCCCCCTTGATTGATCGTGTAGTTTGGCCGTTGTTGAGTCTAGAATAAAACTGTTTTCGGAGTCTAGTTATATCGGAGAGTAGGAATTCTTTTTACTCCTCAGCCCCTTCGTCTCTCTGGTGAGGAATCTTGACGTAGGTGTTTTGAATTATTCCTCTTCCCATTCAAATTTTTCTTTAGGTTCACGCGGTTAGTTTTCCGATCGTTGTTCTCAGCTCTTTTGATCCGGTGCTTTTCTCGTGGACTCGAACCTCTTTGTCTTTTGCGAGATAAATCCTCAGTTGTTTTCTTTTCCCACCCGCCCACCTTTTTTTTCTCCTCGGAACCGGAGTCCGTAATCAAGTATCCATCCTACTCACGCGAAGTCTTTGCTTTCTTTCCTCAATTATTTCAACCGGTGTTTTTCTCTTCAAGATATTCGTCGGTTCCCCTTCCAAGTTGCCTTTGTTTTCCCGCCCTCCCACCCTTTTTCTTCCCGGATCCTGAGTCTCTTTCGTCCATCAATTTCATTCGTACGGAGCCTCTTCAGTCTTCACTCAATTATTTCAACCGGTGAATTCTCGTCTTGTTCGTCATTCTTCATCTTTTTTTCTTCTCCTGTGGGCTCAATTCAAGTTTTTCGGGTGATCACATTCTTTTCCTCGGTTCAAGTGTTTTCCTTGCTCGTTCGCCTCTCGCCAATTTATCCTTCCGGAGTGCTCATGACATCTCAAGAGATTCGTCTGTGTTCTAATTAATTCGAGGTTGTCACCTCATTCAAATATTTCAATTATTCCAGTGCATCATCTATCTGTTCAACAATCCTTTCCAACGGTGTTATCTCTTCAGTGGGCCCTAACCCACAGGTTCTTTTCCCAGGATCTTACCTGACTCTTCTAATTCCCCCGGAGTTATTCTCAATTCTTTTCAAGTGTGACGTAAGAATGGATCTCACCAGTCAGATCTTTCCCAAGATCGATTTCAAACTCTTTTTATTGTTGGCTCTACCTCTTTGTTTTTCATTCTCCCAGAGTATCTCAGTAATTTTAGTGGTGTTTCTTGTCATCATTTGAAGACCGAAGAAGAGTTTTCCTCTAAATCTTGTCCGTTCTCTCGAAGATTCGCGGTTCTAGCTTCTGGTTATCCTCGTCAATTATTCCATTTGTCAGTTATTCTTTTCATCCATCCGGAGTATTTCACGAGTTGCTTTCCCTCTCGATCATCCGGAGGTCATCTTTTCGGAAGATTTCTTCATTCTAAGTTTTCAGCTTCAGTTCGTCTCAATATTCTTCCGGTGCTTCGTTCAAGTATTCTTCAATCAGCTCATGATCTCTTTGTTCTTTTGCATCTAAATCCCCTCAAGCATATTTGTTTTTCTAATTCTTCCCGGTGATTCATTCTCTTTCTTCAGTCATTTCGGAATTCTCACGGTGGTTCGTTCAAGATTCTTTTTCCTTGATTATCGTTTAATCTGTGAGCCACGAGGACTCAGCAATCCCATTACCATGGGTATCAAGACTAGCAAAGCTTAATGTGAAAGGAAGGGGTAAAGTGGTGAGGTTGCAGCAGCGACTAAGCAAGTATGGTGGCTAACATACGCAAATGAGAGCGAGACGAGAAACAAAGGAACGGTCGTGAAGCTAGCAATGATCAAGAGGTGATTCTAAACTCCTACTTACGTCAAACATAACCCAGAAACCGTGTTCACTTCCCGGACTCCGCCGAGAAGAGACCATCACGGCTACACACGCGGTTGATGCGTTTTAATTCGGATCTGGTGTCAAGTTAATACAACCCGACATTAACAAATTCCCATCTGCCACATAACCGTGGGCACGGCTCTCGAAAGTTTAAACCCTGCAGGGGTGTCCCAACTTAGCCCATGACAAGCTCTTGCGATCAATGAAGGAATAGACCTTCTCCCAGGAAGACCCGATCAGTCTCGGAATCCCGGTTTACAAGACATTTCGACAATGGTAAAACAAGACCAGCAAAGCCGCCCGATGCGCCGACAATCCCGATAGGAGCTGCACATATCTCGTTCTCAGGGCAACACCGGATAGGTCAGCCTACGAGTAAAACCAGACCTCGAGTTTCCCCAAGGGGGCCCCACAGTCTGCCCGGTTCAGACCAGCACTTAGACAAGCACTGGCCCGGGGGGGCTAAAATAAAGATGACCCTCGAGAGAGCGACTCCCAAGGGAAAAGTAGATGGTGGTGAGGCAAATGGTAAAACCAAGGTTGGGCCTTGCTGGACAAGTTTTATTCAAAGCGAACTGTCAGGGGGGTCCCATAAATCACCCGACCGTGTTAGGAACGCAAAATCCGGGAACATAACACCAGTATGATGGAAACTAGGGCGGCAAGAGTGGAACAAAACACCAGGCATAAGGCCGAGCCTTCCACCCTTTACCAAGTATATAGATGCATTAATAATATAAGAGATATTGTGATATCCCAACAAAAATCCTGTCCACCTTGGAGAAATCTTCAACTTCACCTGCAACTAGCAACGCTATAAGAGGGGCTGAGCAAAAGCGGTAACATAGCCAAACAACGGTTTGTATAGGAAAGGTGTCAAAGGTTAGAGGTTCATGGCAATATGGGATGGCTTGATAAACAGGTAATAGGTAGTGCAGCATAGCGATAGAACGAAGCAACTAGCATAGCAATGATAGTAGTGAGATCCAGGGTAGCGGTCATCTTGCTTGAAATCCCGCTAGGAAGAAGAACGAGTCCGTGAAGAAGATGAAGCCACGAAGACGAACCACACGTAGACGAACGCGTCCTCACGATCGCAACGAAACGGGAACTATCGAGAAGAAGCACACAACATGGTAAACACACCACACATAGGCAAGACATGATGCACAACAAGCATGATGCATGACAAAACTACATGAAGCTACTCATGGCAAGAGATGATGCAAACAAGAACAACACATCAAGGCAAGTTTAAATGAGACCGGGAACAACATATAACAATTCCGGTAAGTCCTCATATGCAAATTTCGAAATTGGTCCAGATCTGAATAAACATTATATTCAAGTTGTTAAACAGCAAGTTAAGATGCACCAAGATGATCTACACGAAAATTCTAGTCAAGTTACATATAAAGTTCATTAGATTCGGAGCTACGGGCTAAAAGATATGAGCAAAACAAGTTAAACATGGCATTGATGCAAAATGCACCCAAACATCAAGCAAACACACCAAAACAAGGATGCAACATGGTAGTATGAAGCTACATGCAAAATCAAGCAAGTTTCATATAGAGCACACTCAAAACGGAGCGACGGTGCAGCACACATACACTATACAAGACATAACAACAATCTGTCCATAACAGCAACTAGGCATATTCCAAGCATCAAAACAATAAGCTACAGCACCCCAACATAGCAACAAAAGGCATGGGCATGAAGTACAGGTAAAGCAAAACAAAACATGAACACTGAGCTATCTCCAGAAACAACTACAACATGCTCAAAAAGACATGGCAAGATTGCAAATAATAACAGTTTCATACTTTAGCAGAAATAACATCAGGTTGCAATGTTTAGAGCTATCAAACAACATCTTACAAGAACTTATCATGGCAAACAAAGGCATGGCATGAATCTACTAATTGCATAGATCAAAAGTCCCTTACTGACCATGAGCCAAAAAGGATCAGAAAAATATGATGGCACCCATGTAAACATGGCAAGTTATATTACAGATTCAAACATGGCAGAAACAACAATAAGTAGCCATGTTGGTGAGCTTGAACCACTCACCACAGAGCAATACATGGCATGGCAAGGCAACCAACAGTAAGAAGACATGTTTGTGAAGCTATACATGGAAAGAGCAAGGTCATAGGGTGCATGGAACACTAGCAAAACACATGGGAACTAGTGAACTTAATGTTAACAGGCTGATAGCAACATTATCAAGCAACTTTGGAGCAAGATTACAACAAGCGACAGCAACCTATAAATGCAACCAGGGGCATGGATGGATAGAGGATGACATGTAGATCAAAACATGTTTATAGAACATCTCCAGATTATGCATAGAATGATTAGTAGCGACATGTTAACATGGCATCACAAAATTACAGAATCTGTCTAGCAAAACAGCAACAGCAATTACCCTCCTTAACAAGCTCGATTCACTCACCACAAGTCATTGCATGACAAGGTAAGCATAGCATCATCAAGAAGACATGTTTATGAAACAAACCAAGTCAAGAACAAGTCCATAGCATGCAAGGATCAAATATAGCAACCTTGGCCAAATTGAATAACATGTAAACAATCTGCCAGGAAACATTTTGAAGCAAAAGTAGAGCACTCAAATGACATGCTAGACTACTCAATAATTGCAAACAAGGGCATGACTGGATAGACAATAACCATATGTTCAAAACACCCTTACTGAAGTATCTCAAAATAAGCATGGATCTCTCTGTAGCATCAAGTTTACATGGCATCAAAATAACAGCAGAATAGGGACTAAAATCAGCAATATCACGAAGCCTAGTTTGCATGCTTGTGCTAGTCACCACATTGATCACAAAAATACATGGCATACACCCCTGGAAAGATGGCATGGCATAGATCAAAACACGTGAAGACATCAACCTCATAGGATGCACACATCAATCATGGCAAAAATGACAAATGAGCAAGTTATAACAGTTTCAGCAGATTGACATCAACATGCACTCTTCCAACAGCATTTCCGGCATCAATATGAGCTCAAATGAAAATGATGCAATGGAATGAAATGAAGTACTCGTCTAAGCGAACAATTTGACATATTACACGCACGAAACGGAGCTACCGATGCAGAGATACGGCATGACGAACATGGCATGATAATGCAAAAAAAACACCCTTACTGAAGATGAGTCCTCTCCAAACTATACATAAGATGAGTCCCTGTTTTTTTTTTGCATCATCATGCCATGTTCGTCATGCCATATCTCTGCATCGGTAGCTCCGTTTCGTGCGTGTAATATGTCAAATTGTTCGCTTAGACGAGTACTTCATTTCATTCCATTGAATCATTTTCATTTGAGCTCATATTGGTGCCCGAAATGCTGTTGGAAGAGTGCATGTTGATGTTAATCTGCTGAAACTGTTATAACTTGCTCATTTGTCATTTTTGCCATGATTGATGTGTGTATCCTATGGGGTTGATGTCTTCATGTGTTTTGATCTATGACATGCCATCTTTCCAGGGATGTATGCCATGTATTTTTGTGATCAATGTGGTGACTAGCACAAGCATGCAAACTAGGCTTCGTGATATTGCTGATTTTAGTCCCTGTTCTGCTGTTATTTTGATGCCATGTAAACTTGATGCTACAGAGAGATCCATGCTTATTTTGAGATACTTCAGTAAGGGTGTTTTGAACATATGGTTATTGGCTATCCATTCATGCCCTTGTTTGCAATTATGGAGTAGCCTAGCATGTCATATGTTTACATGGGTGCCATCATATTTTCTGTGCCCTTTTGGCTCATGGTCAGTAAGGGACTTTTGATCTATGCAATTAGTAGATTAATGCCATGCCTTTGTTTTCCATGATAAGTTCATGTAACATGTTGTTTGGTTGCTCTAAACATTGCAACCTGATGTTATTTCTGTAAAGTCTGAAACTGTTATTATTTGCAATATCTCCATGTCCTTTTGAGCTTGTTCTAGTGATTTCTGGAGATAGCTCAGTGTTCATGTTTTGTTATGCTTTACGTGTACTTCATGCCCATGCCTTTTGTTATTATGTTGGGGTGCTGTAGCTTATTGTTTTGATGCTTGCAAGATGCCTAGTTGCTGTTTTGGACAGATTGTTGCTATAACTTGTATAGTGTGCATGTGTTGAACCGTTGCTCCGTTTTGAGTGTGCTCTATATGAAACTTGCTTGATTTTGCATGTAGCTTCATATTATCATGTTGCATCCTTGTTTTGAGGTGTTTGCTTGATGTTTGGGTGCATTTTGCATCAATGCCATGTTTAACTTGTTTTGCTCATATCTTCTAGGCCGTAGCTCCGAATCTAATGAACTTTATATGTAACTTGACTAGAATCTCGTGTAGATCATATTGGTGCATCTTAACTTGCTGTTGAACAACTTGAACATGATGTTTATTCAGTTCTGGACCAATTTTGAAATTTGCATATGAGGACTTACCGGAATTGTTATATGTTGTTCTCGGCCTCATTTAAACTTGCCTTGATGTGTTGTTCTTGTTTGCATCATCTCTTGCCATGAGTAGCTTCATGTAGCTTGGTCATGCATCATGCTTGTTGTGCATCATGTCTTGTTCATGTGTGGTGTGTTTACCATGTTGTGTGCTTCTTCTCGATAGTTCCCGTTTCGTTGCGATCGTGAGGATGCGTTCGTCTACGTGTGGTTCGTCTTTGTGGCTTCATCTTCTTCATGGACTCGTTCTTCTTCCTTGCGGGATTTCAGGCAAGATGATCGCTATCCTGGATCTCACTACTATCATTGCTATGCTAGTTGCTTCGTTCTATCGCTATGCTGCGTTACCTATCTTTTGCTCATCAAGCCTCCCCAAATTGCCATGAACCTCTAACCTTTGACACCATTCCTAGCAAACCGTTGCTTGGCTATGTTACCGCTTTCCTCAGCCCCTCTTATAGCGTTGCTAGTTGCAGGTGAAGTTGAAGATTGCTCCATGGTGGACAGGATTTTTGTTGGGATATCATAATATATCTTACATTATTAATGCATCTATATACTTGGTAAAGGGTGGAAGGCTCGGCCTTATGCCTGGTGTTTTGTTCCACTCTTGCCGCCCTAATTTCCGTCATACCGGTGTTATGTTCCCGGATTTTGCGTTCCTAACGCGGTCGGGTGATTTATGGGACCCCCCTGATAGTTCGCTTTGAATAAAACTTGTCCAGCAAGGCCCAATCTTGGTTTTACCATTTGCCTCACCACCACCTACTTTTCCCTTGGGAGTCACTCTCTCGAGGGTCATCTTTATAATAGCCCCCCCCCCCGGGCCAGTGCTTCTCTAAGTGCTGGTCTGAACCGGGCAGACTACGGGGCCCCCTCGGGGCAACTCGAGGTCTGGTTTTACTCGTAGGCTGACCTATCCGGTGTTGCCCTGAGAACGAGATATGTGCAGCTCCTATCGGGATTGTCGGCGCATCGGGCGGCTTTGCTGGTCTTGTTTTACCATTATCGAAATGTCTTGTAAACCGGGATTCCGAGACTGATCGGGTCTTCCTGGGAGAAGGTCTATTCCTTCGTTGATCGCGAGAGCTTTTCATGGGCTAAGTTGGGACACCCCTGCAGGGTTTAAACTTTCGAGAGCCGTGCCCGCGGTTATGTGGCAGATGGGAATTTGTTAATGTCCGGTTGTAGATAACTCGACACCAGATCCGAATTAAAACGCATCAACAGCGTGTGTAGCCGTGATGGTCTCTTCTCAGCGGAATCCGGGAAGTGAACACGGTCTTTGGGTTATGCTTGACGTAAGTAGGAGCTCAGGATCATTTCTTGATCATTACTAGTTGACAACTGTTCCGCTTGTTTCTCTTCTCGCTCTCATTTGCGTATGTTAGCCACCATACTTGCTTAGTCGCTGCTGCAACCTCACCACTTTACCCCCTTCCTTTCCCATTAAGCTTTGCTAGTCTTCATACCCATGGTAATGGGATTGCTGAGTCCTCATGGCTCACAGATTACTACAAGAACAGTTGCAGGTACAGGTTATGCGATGATCATGACGCGAGAGCGACGCTTGCTTGCGTTGAGTTCTTCTTCTGCTTCTTCGATCAGGGGATAGGTTCCAGGTCGGCAGCCTGGGCTAGCAGGGTGGATATTGTTTGAGTTTCTGTTTATGATTCATCCGTAGTCGGATGTTGTTCTTGTATGTTGTATTGTTGTATTCATGTGGCATTGTATGCCTCTTGTATGTATCCCCATCTATTATGTAATGTTGATGTAATGATATCCACCTTGCAAAAGTGTTCCAATATGCGGGTCTATCCTTGGTGGGACCTTTGAGTTCCTTTTGGATAGGGTCGCATATTGGGCGTGACAAAACGTGAAAGATCGGGCGTCTAGGGTTCAACCCCACATCATCTTGGATCACAACAAGGTTGATCACGTATTTGGAGCCCCTACCCCTTGTTTTCTAGCTTGATTTTGTTGTGTTCTTCCCCAATTTCAAAAATCCCCACCAAAAATAGCCCCAATTTTTCGTGATTTGCTGGTTCGATGAGGTTTTGTTTATTTTGATCTGTGGATTTGCTTGGTTTCAAGTGGATCTAGCATCTCCCCGGTTTCCCCATCTTCCATCCGTGAAATTCCGCGAATTTTGACCCCGAAATCCACTTTTCCGCCCAAAATCGCGTCCCCGATCTCGATCCCGAGTTACCCCAGACTCACCGGAAGTCCGGACATTTATGGACGTCCAGAGCCTCTCGAAGCACCGGACTTCCGGACATTACCGGACGTCCGGCATCCCATTATAGAACAGAATTTACGGATTTCCGAGCCCACCGGACGTCTGGCCACCGGACATCCGTCCATTTTCGGACGTCCGCAACCTATAGATATCAACTTCGGCTGATTTTTGTTTTGTCCATAACTAATTCATCCGAACTCCGATTTTGACGTTCTCTAGCTCGTTCTGAAGCTGTTGGCATCCCCCATCCCACAAAAATACTACCAACTTCATTTGACTCCATCAGTTTTGGACCTTTAGCATCTTTGCCTAGGGCCTTCACCACATCATCCGCATAGCCACCACCGACTTCCGCAACCTAAACAATTTTGTTCCCCATAGCATTAGTGGTTGTTGAGTAGCAATTCAAGTTCTCCTAAGGTGTTTAGGCTACTTAGGGACGATTGCTTCTTCATCAACCACCACCACCACCACTTCCGCATAACCTTGCCTACCATACACTTCCACCACCCCAACCTAACCCAATTTTGTTTGAGCTTGTTTGGGTTGTGGCTTGTGTCTCCTAAGGTGTTTCGGCTACTTAGGGACGGCAACTTCAACTCCAACACGTGTATAGCCCATCATTCCACTTCCGCATTGTCAAGTGGAAAACCACCACCGTTTTCCGCTACCACCATTTGACATTTGCCTTTGGAGATTTTGAGTTTGCGGTTTTTCCGTTTCCTAGGGTGTTTCCGCTAACTAGGAACGGGTCGACATCGGCAACACCGCCTCTCATCATCGACAAGGATGATAACCTCGACGACACCATTGTATATTAAACTTGCCATTGCATTGTTAACCCCTAGCCCATTTTGCATCACTTGCCTATCGAGACTAGCCTTTGAGTATTGCTGGCAACGTTACTTGTGCACATTAGTGATCTACACCTCCCATTGCATACATACCATATCATCTTGGTATCATCATATCATCACTTGTGTCACAAGATTGTTCCCGCATATACACAATTGCTATCTTGGTTCGTGCAAAGTGGCCATACAAAAAAAAGAATAATCTTTTAAGCAAAGACAGAGTGAGCAAAGAAGCTTGTAAGCAAGTGCCATAGCATCATACCTCATTGCATATAAGATTTTCATATTCGATCATCTTGGATCATCTTGTTAACCACCGAGAACATCATACATACATAGCATACTTGGGATAGAAAGTTTATCCATTTTGCATCTTATAGGTTGTGCACAAGTGTCGTATCCGCCTGTTGAGCAATCGTGCTAGCATCTCTCTTGAGTTGTGCAACACGAGCGTTTTACGTGGATTCCACATTTTGTGCTCATTCCTTGGTTGCGCGACCCCATTTATCTATCTGTGTGTGTGTTTCTGTGTGCCATTTATTGCTATTGGTCTACTTGTGTCGCTTGCGAATTTGTGAATCTCTTTCAACATTATTGACTCTTGCTAACATTTCACATCCAATTATTGTGCCACTATCCTCACCGAGCTCCACCATAAGCCTTACTTGTGTAGGTGTGAGAAATTGACGAGATCGGTACCAATTGTGCTATTTCCTTGTTACATCATTGAGTGATCATTGATCCATTTTTCAGCATCGGTCAAGGTACATTTGGTATAGTTCTCTCCTTTATTCCACTCATATTTTCTCGAGTCTTGTGATGGATAGGAAAGGCATTTCATCTCCGGTCTTTGACAACAATGATGGCGCGAACAAATAAATCACCAAAGCGTCCATCTTCGGTCTACAACAACAAATGCACGCACAATCAAGATTGCGAGAGTGCATCGAGAACCTTTCCATCAACATTTGTCACTCCGAAGCAAGAAAAATGGACTACATCAACAAGAAGCTTTCCGCACAAAAAGAGGAGCAAGATGCAAGGATGGATGAGATTCAGGCCTTGATCAAGTCTTCTTCCCCTTCGTCATCTTCAAGGCGGCGACGTTCAAGCCACAAGTCTTTGGAGCGCGAAAACGATGCAAGCGCAATTCGTCCTCGTCCACATCTCCATGGCGACCACCATCAAGTTCGTGATCAACATCGTCATGAAGGGCAAGTCACCTCCAAGTATCATGTGCATGACGACAACAAACACCATCAAGCTCAAGCACGACAATGACACCATCATCATGAAGATGCTCACCAAGCGCAAATGTACAACTCCCAACAAGCCCTACTTCACGCCAAGTCCAAGCTTCGTGAGAAAAAGAGAAGATAGCGAAACGAGCACCACCAAGACGGAGCTACGGCTACCACCACCACTTCGGCATCTTCGCCAAGTGCTATCAAGGCATCTTCGCCTTTGGATGTACGACATCTTCACCTACTTCCCACGAGTTCACCTACATCGACATCTTCAACAACAAGGCGACCACCTACAAGCGAGGGAGACACTTCCATCTTCGGAAGCCCCTTAAGGAAGATGACCGAGCATGGGAAATTCCCTTCGGTCATGGAGATGAGCTATGAGGTTCCACATCATATGGGCCTCCCACACCAAGACGGTGACAAGAAGGTCGAGCAAGGGCCATCCCCTTTGACCATGGCGATAGGAGTTGAGCATGGAGACATTTGCACCTACATCTCTCCGGCACCCACATATGTTGAGATGCCCCATTTGTCATGTGAGGAGAGCCACCACCCATGAGTGAGATGACTGACTCCACCATATATGACATTGAGAGCATTTCATATGAGAGGATGAGTGTCACCACCACTAGCCCCACACATGAGAGCATGCCACACATCCTATGTGAGTTTGAGCGCGATTTGAGTGACTCCACCAACCATATGAGTGAGAGCATCCTTGAGGGAGTGAGTGAGCCACAACACTTAGAGAGTGAGGTAGTTGAGAGGGCACGTGAGGCCACTATGATTTCTAACGACTTAACCTCTACTTCGAGTGTGTTTTCTTTGGTTCTAGGTCTCCTACATGACGACATGCCTATCCTCGACGAATCCATCCCTCCACAGGAGACGACGATGGCCATGGTGGACGATGATGCACCCCCCACATGGTTCCATCAAGATGAAGATGACAACGAGTGGATCTTCAACACCTCACCTACAACACATGAGCGATGCTCCAAAGGTAACATAGTGATGGTGCTTCTCTTGTCCTAGTAGCGGACTATCTTCCCAATGATTGCTTGCATGATGTTGACCCACCTATTCCCATGCTTCATGTTAGTGCGACTTCCTCATGTCATGACTTACCTATTTATGATGAGCATGTTGAGTTTGCATAGTTTGATGCTATGCTCCATAGGATATCATGTAAAAATTCTTTTGGTCACATCATGTTCGGCAACCCTTTAAGCTTGTCATATGCTATGAGTGAGATCTCCCATATTGCATCATTTCAATCTCAACATAGTAACTATGCATGCCCCATTAAAATAAATCCCATTTGCACTTATGGTATAGATGACGAGATGATGGTCATTGGCTTTTGTTTTTCATGTGATGATATTGACATGCTTCCTTTACATGATTTGCGCAATTCATCTACTATGCCATGCCATGATCACATTGTTCCAAATATGCATTGTTTTGGATGTTCTCAATATTCTCCATGTGATGTTTCTACTAATGCTCATGAGGAGACCCCCATAGTTTCCTCATACATATTAGGAGATTCTGATGCATTCCATACTTTGCATGATTCCCATAATTGTGTGCACCGTATGCATTCCATGAATAACAATGCTCTACATATATCTCATGATGCATTACATCCTTTGAGTCTCCATTATGCCATGCATAACAACAAACCTATCATGATGGATGACATGTTTCTATATCACGCATCTCATTTATTTGAGCATTGGATATTTTGTGCTAACCAACACAAGCACGTGCGCATCATGATGGATGATGTGTAGATATACCACGCACACACAATTTTCCCTTTGTATTCATTTTGTGTATGTACTCACATATACTCCTCAACCTCTCAATCCCAAGAGTTGACGAAACGAGCTCTCGAGAGCAACGATGACTTGGGATCCCGTGGACTATCCTTACCACCGTCCCCTTCACGCAAGGACTATGCACATCTCTTCTACTTGGCTCTCACACGGCTATGGGCTATTTACCACTTGTCACATTATGCCTATACTATCGTGTTCACGCAAGGACTATCGTGTTTACTATGCACATCTCTTTACATGATTTTGCCATGCAATTGTGACCCTTGTTTGCATCTACCCATGATTCACCATTATGCTACTTCTATGTGTATTTGCATGCTTGGTAGAGATACTTGTTACGATTGCCATGTTTACCATGTGCCAAATGCTATTATTGATTCTTTTGTTGGGAGAGTCATGATGTTCCATTGCTATTTACCTAGGACTTCTTGCCAACACAACGATGATACTCTCCTCATATCTTGCTTTCATGCTTGTGTTATGTCATGTGAATTATTCATGCCCACTTTTTGCACACGTGACATGATTGCCATGTTTACCTCTAGTATGTTGCATCTTTGCACTACTAGCTTGCTTGACTTGATCACTATCATTACTTGCTTGGTTGCATCACCCATGTTCCATTCTTACTCACTTTCTTGGGTTGATGACATATATGTTGATGCATCTCACTTGATTTATCTTGCTTATTGTCACTTGTCTCCATTAGTTGCACATCTCATATGCCATTTTAGTGAGTGCACCCATGCTATGTTTATTGATCTTGGAGACTTGGACATATTACTTGTGATGCATGCTTGCTTGATTAAGCCTATTGTATTTGGTTGTTCTCGCATCATATGCCTTCATACTATGAAATGCTCCCTTGTCCTTTCTTATGATGAGCATGATGCATACACTTGTTGGGTATCTTACCACACGAATGATAGGTTTTGCACTTCCACTAACCTCATTTGTTTTTCCGAGTGTTTGTCATGTTCTTTCATTTTGGGAGATTCACAAGGCGGTGTCGTTACGCGACAACTTGGCCATGCGAAGGCATACATGATGTGCAACACCAACATTTGCGAGAATATCCTAAAGTGAACTCCTTCCCTTTGAGCCATCCTCAAGTACGCATAATATGGGTCACTCTTTCATTGTTGTTTCCTTCTTGTTGTCTACATGATACATCTCGTGAACGGAGGAGCGACATTGGAGATTGGTTCTATTGACCTTCACATTGAGGAGTGCTTGCACTTATTGGATGCACCTTCGGAACTCCACTCATGCCACAACATCGAGCATTGGTACATCCACACTCCTTTGACACATTGCACCAACACCTCCATATTTGTTGATTGTGCTCCCACATGTCATGCTCGATGGACATATCATACTCACCACAAGTTTGCACCCTATGCATGGATTGACTTGCATTATGATTGCCTTGTTGCATCTTGTATTCCCATGTCATCCATGATATATGAGCTTGTGCACTTCCTTAGCAAATTTGTTGTGATCTTTCTTGATGGCATATACATACATCATGATCATATTGTCCAACATCAATTGCATGATAACATACACATATTGAGCATCCATTGCCATATTCATGCTTTTACTACACCATCCCATTATGACATCATTTTGCACAATGGTAGAATTTATCGCTTTGTGCACCATGTTTTTGTTCCCATGAATGCTTTGCATGTCATTCTATATCATCTTGATAAGCTTCATGCGCTTTGTCACACACTATCTCTGTAACGCCCCGGATTCGATGCACCAGGTGTCTGCCAGTTATTCATCGTCTTTGCTATGTCATTTGCTTGTGTGTTGCATTTTATCATGTCATCATGTGCATTTCATTTTGCATACATGTTCGTCTCATGCATCCGAGTTTTTTCCCCGTTGTCCGTTTTGCAATCCGGCACTCCTATGTTCCCCGGCGTCCCCTTTTGTCTCTCGTTGTGAGCGAGTATTAAACGTTCTCGGAATGGACCGAGGTTTGCCAAGTGGCCTTGGTATAGCACCGGTAGACCGCCTGTCAAGTTTCGTGCCATTTGGAGGTCGTTTGATACTCCAACGGTTAACCGGGTAACCGTAAAGGCCTCTTTCGTGTGCAGCCCAACACCCCTTCCAAAGTGGCCCAAAGCCCAGCAAACTCCCCTCCATGCTCTCGGTCGTTCGATCACGATCGTGTGGCCGAAAACCGCTCCTCATTTGGACTCTCCTAGCTCCCTCTACCTATAAATATGTGGCCTCCCCCGAAATTCTCGCAGTCCAAACCCTAGCCCCCTTCTTCCTCCGCACGCCGGACACGTCCGCTCGGCGCCGGACACGTCCGCTTTGCCGCCCCGGCCAACCGCACGTTGACACGTGTCCCGCGCCGCCGTCACCCGTCCCGCGCGCCGCCGCGGCCCGCTGGGCCCGGTTCGGGCCCGCGCGAGCCCATCTGGCTCCGCCGCCAGGCCCCGCCCGGCTCCCGCCGCCGTCCGGTGTGCCCCGCGCCGGCAACCGCCCTGCCTCACCTCCGCCGGCGCGCCTCCGCCCGTCCCCGCCCGAGTCTGCGCCCCCGCCGCCTCCCGCCGGCGTCGGGCCGCCGCGGGCGCCGTCCCGCGCCGCCCCAGGCCCGGCTGCCGCCCCGCGCCCGCGTCCCCGCGCCCGGCCTCCGACAGCGCGCCGCCGCCGCCTCTTCGCCGGCGACCGGCCACGAGCGCCCCGCCGCCGACGTCCTCCGGTCGCCCCGACCTCTCCGGCCTCCTCCTCCTCATCCCGCAGCTCCGGCGAGCTTTCTTCGGCGAGATCCCGACGTGCATCAAAAATCGTGCAGATCTGGAGGTTGACTCGAATTTGCCTAAGTCCCTGTATTTTGCACATAATCATGCCATGTTCATCATGCTGTATCTCTGCATCCGTAGCTCCGTTTCGTGCGTGTAATATGTCGAATTGTTCGTCTCAACGAGTACTTCATTTCATTCCATTGCATCATTTTCATTTGAGCTCATCTTGATGCCCGAAATGCTGTTGGAAGAGTGCATGTTGATGTTAATCTGCTGAAACTGTTATAACTTGCTCATTTGCCATTTTTGCCATGATTGATGTGTGCATCCTATGAGGTTGATGTCTTCATATGTTTTGATCTATGCCATGCCATCTTTCCAGGGGTGTATGCCATATATTTTTGTGATCAATATGGTGACTAGAACAAGCATGCAAACTAGGCTTCGTGATATTGCTGATTTTAGTCCCTGTTCTGCTGTTATTTTGATGCCATGTAAACTTGATGCTACAGAGAGATCCATGCTTATTTTGAGATACTTCAGTAAGGGTGTTTTGAACATATGGTTATTGTCTATCCATTCATGCCCTTGTTTGAAATTATTGAGTTGTCTAGCATGTCATTTGAGTGCTCTACTTTTGCTTCAAAATGTTTCCTGGCAGATTGTTTACATGTTATTCAATTTGGCCAAGGTTGTTATATTTGATCCTTGCATGCTATGGACTTGTTCTTGACTTGGTTTGTTTCACAAACATGTCTTCTTGATGATGCTATGCTTACCTTGTCATGCAATGACTTGTGGTGAGTGAATCGAGCTTGTTAAGGAGGGTAATTGATGTTGCTGTTTTGCTAGACAGATTCTGTAATTTTGTGATGCCATGTTAACATGTCGCTACTAATCATTCTATGCATAATCTGGAGATGTTCTATAAACATGTTTTGATCTACATGTCATCCTCTATCCATCCATGCCCCTGGTTGCATTTATAGGTTGCTGTAGCTTGTTGTAATCTTGCTCCAAAGTTGCTTGATAATGTTGCTATCAGCCTGTTAACATTAAGTTCACTAGTTCCCATGTGTTTTGCTAGTGTTCCATGCACCCTATGACCTTTCTCTTGCCATGTATAGCTTCACAAACATGTCTTCTTACTGTTGGTTGCCTTGCCATGCCATGTATTGCTCTGTGGTGAGTGGTTCAAGCTCACCAACATGCCTACTTATTGTTGTTTCTGCCATGTTTGAATCTGTAATATAACTTGCCATGTTTACATGGCTGCCATCATATTTTTCTGATCCTTTTTGGCTCATGGTCAGTAAGGGACTTTTGATCTATGCAATTAGTAGATTCATGCCATGCCTTTGTTTGCCATGATAAGTTCTTGTAACATGTTGTTTGATAGCTCTAAACATTGCAACCTGATGTTATTTCTGCTAAAGTATGAAACTGTTATTATTTGCAATCTTGCCATGTCTTTTTGAGCATGTTGTAGTTGTTTCTGGAGATAGCTCAGTGTTCATGTTTTGTTATGCTTTACCTGTACTTCATGCCCATGCCTTTTGTTGTTATGTTGGGGTGCTGTAGCTTATTGTTTTGATGCTTGGAATATGCCTAGTTGCTGTTATGGACAGATTGTTGTTATGTCTTGTATAGTGTATGTGTGCTGCACCGTCGCTCCGTGTTGAGTGTGCTCTATATGAAACTTGCTTGATTTTGCATGTAGCTTCATACTACCATGTTGCATCCTTGTTTTGGTGTGTTTGCTTGATGTTTGGGTGCATTTTGCATCAATGCCATGTTTAACTTGTTTTGCTCATATCTTTTAGCCCGTAGCTCCGAATCTAATGAACTTTATATGTAACTTGACTAGAATTTTCGTGTAGATCATATTGGTGCATCTTAACTTGCTGTTTAACCACTTGAACATAATGTTTATTCAGATCTGGACCAATTTCGAAATTTGCATATGAGGACTTACCGGAATTGTTATATGTTGTTCCCGACCTCATTTAAACTTGCCTTGATGTGTTGTTCTTGTTTGCATCATCTCTTGCCATGAGTAGCTTCATGTAGTTTTGTCATGCATCATGCTTGTTGTGCATCATGTCTTGCCTATGTGTGGTGTGTTTACCATGTTGTGTGCTTCTTCTCGATAGTTCCCGTTTTGTTGCGATCGTGAGGACGCGTTCGTCTATGTGTGGTTCGTCTTCGTGGCTTCATCTTCTTCACGGACTCGTTCTTCTTCCTAGCGGGATTTCAGGCAAGATGACCGCTACCCTGGATCTCACTACTATCATTGCTATGCTAGTTGCTTCGTTCTATCGCTATGCTACGCTACCTATTACCTGTTTATCAAGCCATCCCATATTGCCATGAACCTCTAACCTTTGACACCTTTCCTATGCAAACCGTTGTTTGGCTATGTTACCGCTTTTGCTCAGCCCCTCTTATAGCGTTGCTAGTTGCAGGTGAAGTTGAAGATTTCTCCATGGTGGACAGGATTTTTGTTGGGATATCACAATATCTCTTATATTATTAATGCATCAATATACTTGGTAAAGGATGGAAGGCTCGGCCTTATGCCTGGTGTTTTGTTCCACTCTTGCCGCCCTAGTTTCCGTCATACCAGTGTTATGTTCCCGGATTTTGCGTTCCTAACGCGGTCGGGTGATTTATGGGACCCCCCTGACAGTTCGCTTTGAATAAAACTTGTCCAGCAAGGCCCAACCTTGGTTTTACCATTTGCCTCACCACCACCTACTTTTCCCTTGGGAGTCGCTCTCTCAAGGGTCATCTTTATTTTAGCCCCCCCCCCCCCCGGGCCAGTGCTTGTCTAAGTGCTGGTCTGAACCAGGCAGACTGCGGGGCCCCCTCGGGGCAACTCGAGGTCTGGTTTTACTCGTAGGCTGACCTATCCTTTGTTGCCCTGAGAACGAGATATGTGCAGCTCCTATCGGGATTGTTCGCGCATCGGGCGGCTTTGCTGGTCTTGTTTTACCATTGTCGAAATGTCTTGTAAACCAGGATTCCGAGACTGATCGGGTCTTCCTGGGAGAAGGTCTATTCCTTCGTTGATCGCGAGAGCTTGTCATGGGCTAAGTTGGGACACCCCTGCAGGGTTTAAACTTTCGAGAGCCGTGCCCGCGGTTATGTGGCAGATGGGAATTTGTTAATGTCCGGTTGTAGATAACTTGACACCGGATCCGAATTAAAACGCATCAACCGCGTGTGTAGCCGTGATGGTCTCTTCTCGGCGGAGTCCAGGAAGTGAACACGGTTTCTGGGTTATGTTTGACGTAAGTAGGAGTTCAGGATCACCTCTTGATCATTGCTAGCTTCACGACCGTTCCTTTGTTTCTCTTCTCGCTCTCATTTGCATATGTTAGCCACCATACTTGCTTAGTCGCTGCTGCAACCTCACCACTTTACCCCTTCCTTTCCCATTAAGCTTTGCTAGTCTTGATACCCATGGTAATGGGATTGCTGAGTCCTCGCGGCTCACAGATTACTACAACAACAGTTGCAGGTACAGGTTATGTGATGATCTTGACGCGAGAGTGATGTTTGCTTGTTTGGAGTTCTTCTTCTGCTTCTTCTTCGATCAGGGGATAGGTTCCAGGTCGGCGGCCTGGGCTAGCAGGGTGGATATTGTTTGAGTTTCTGTTTATGTATCATCCGTAGTCGGATGTTGATCTCTTGTATGATGTATTGTTGTATTCGTGTAGCATTGTATGCCTTATGTATGTATCCCTATCTATTATGTAATGTTGATGTAATGATATCCACCTTGCAAAAGCGTTTCAATATGCGGGTCTATCCTTAGTGGGACCTTCGAGTTCCTTCTGGATAGGGTCGCATATTGGGCGTGACAAGTTGGTATCAGAGCCTCGACCGACCCTAGGAGCCCCCTTGATTGATCGTGTAGTTTGGCCGTTGTTGAGTCTAGAATAAAACTGTTTTCGGAGTCTAGTTATATCGGAGAGTAGGAATTCTTTTTAATCCTCAGCCCCTTCGTCGCTCTGGTGAGGAATCTTGACGTAGGTGTTTTGAATTATTCCTCTTCCCATTCAAATTTTTCTTTAGGTTCACGCGGTTAGTTTTCCGATCGTTGTTCTCAGCTCTTTTGATCCGGTGCTTTTCTCGTGGACTCGAACCTCTTTGTCTTTTGCGAGATAAATCCTCAGTTGTTTTCTTTTCCCACCCGCCCACCTTTTTTTTCTCCTCGGAACCGGAGTCCGTAATCGAGTATCCATCCTACTCGTGCGAAGTCTTTGCTTTCTTTCCTCAATTATTTCAACCGGTGTTTTTCTCTTCAAGATATTCGTCGGTTCCCCTTCCAAGTTGCCTTTGTTTTCCCGCCCTCCCACCCTTTTTCTTCCCGGATCCTGAGTCTCTTTCATCCATCAATTTCATTCGTACGGAGCCTCTTCAGTCTTCACTCAATTATTTCAACCGGTGAATTCTCGTCTTGTTCGTCATTCTTCATCTTTTTTTCTTCTCCGGTGGGCTCAATTCAAGTTTTTCGGGTGATCACATTCTTTTCCTCGGTTCAAGTGTTTTCCTTGCTCGTTCGCCTCTCGCCAATTTATCCTTCCGGAGTGCTCATGACATCTCAAGAGATTCGTCTGTGTTCTAATTAATTCGAGGTTGTCACCTCATTCAAATATTTCAATTATTCCAGTGCATCATCTATCTGTTCAACAATCCTTTCCAACGGTGTTATCTCTTCAGTGGGCCCTAACCCACAGGTTCTTTTCCCAGGATCTTACCTGACTCTTCTAATTCCCCCGGAGTTATTCTCAATTCTTTTCAAGTGTGACGTAAGAATGGATCTCACCAGTCAGATCTTTCCCAAGATCGATTTCAAACTCTTTTTATTGTTGGCTCTACCTCTTTGTTTTTCATTCTCCCGGAGTATCTCAGTAATTTTGGTGGTGTTTCTTGTCATCATTTGAAGACCGAAGAAGAGTTTTCCTCTAAATCTTGTCCGTTCTCTCGAAGATTCGCGGTTCTAGCTTCTTGTTATCCTCGTCAATTATTCCATTTGTCAGTTATTCTTTTCATCCATCCGGAGTATTTCACGAGTTGCTTTCCCTCTCGATCATCCGGAGGTCATCTTTTCGGAAGATTTCTTCATTCTAAGTTTTCAGCTTCAGTTCGTCTCAATATTCTTCCGGTGCTTCGTTCAAGTATTCTTCAATCAGCTCATGATCTCTTTGTTCTTTTGCATCTAAATCCCCTCAAGCATATTTGTTTTTCTAATTCTTCCCGGTGATTCATTCTCTTTCGTCAGTCATTTCGGAATTCTCACGGTGGTTCGTTCAAGATTCTTTTTCCTTGATTATCGTTTAATCTGTGAGCCACGAGGACTCAGCAATCCCATTACCATGGGTATCAAGACTAGCAAAGCTTAATGGGAAAGGAAGGGGTAAAGTGGTGAGGTTGCAGCAGCGACTAAGCAAGTATGGTGGCTAACATACGCAAATGAGAGCGAGACGAGAAACAAAGGAACGGTCGTGAAGCTAGCAATGATCAAGAGGTGATTCTAAACTCCTACTTACGTCAAACATAACCCAGAAACCGTGTTCACTTCCCGGACTCCGCCAAGAAGAGACCATCACGGCTACACACGCGGTTGATGCGTTTTAATTCGGATCTGGTGTCAAGTTATCTACAACCGTACATTAACAAATTCCCATCTGCCACATAACTGTGGGCACGGCTCTCGAAAGTTTAAACCCTGCAGGGGTGTCCCAACTTAGCCCATGACAAGCTCTCGCGATCAACGAAGGAATAGACCTTCTCCCAGGAAGACCCGATCAGTCTCGGAATCCCGGTTTACAAGACATTTCGACAATGGTAAAACAAGACCAGCAAAGCCGCCCGATGCGCCGACAATCCCGATAGGAGCTGCACATATCTCGTTCTCAGGGCAACACCGGATAGGTCAGCCTACGAGTAAAACCAGACCTCGAGTTTCCCCGAGGGGGCCCCGCAGTCTGCCCGGTTCAGACCAGCACTTAGAGAAGCACTGGCCCGGGGGGGCTAAAATAAAGATGACCCTCGAGAGAGCGACTCCCAAGGGAAAAGTAGATGGTGGTGAGGCAAATGGTAAAACCAAGGTTGGGCCTTGCTGGACAAGTTTTATTCAAAGCGAACTGTCAGGGGGGTCCCATAAATCACCCGACCGTGTTAGGAATGCAAAATCCGGGAACATAACACCAGTATGATGGAAACTAGGGCGGCAAGAGTGGAACAAAACACCAGGCATAAGGCCGAGCCTTCCACCCTTTACCAAGTATATAGATGCATTAATAATATAAGAGATATTGTGATATCCCAACAAAAATCCTGTCCACCTTGGAGAAATCTTCAACTTCACCTGCAACTAGCAACGCTATAAGAGGGGCTGAGCAAAAGCGGTAACATAGCCAAACAACGGTTTGTATAGGAAAGGTATCAAAGGTTAGAGGTTCATGGCAATATGGGATGGCTTGATAAACAGGTAATAGGTAGCGCAGCATAGCGATAGAACGAAGCAACTAGCGTAGCAATGATAGTAGTGAGATCCAGGGTAGCGGTCATCTTGCTTGAAATCCCGCTAGGAAGAAGAACGAGTCCGTGAAGAAGATGAAGCCACGAAGACGAACCACACGTAGACGAACGCGTCCTCACGATCGCAACGAAACGGGAACTATCGAGAAGAAGCACACAACATGGTAAACACACCACACATAGGCAAGACATGATGCACAACAAGCATGATGCATGACAAAACTACATGAAGCTACTCATGGCAAGAGATGATGCAAACAAGAACAACACATCAAGGCAAGTTTAAATGAGGTCGGGAACAACATATAACAATTCCGGTAAGTCCTCATATGCAAATTTTGAAATTGGTCCAGATCTGAATAAACATTATATTCAAGTTGTTAAACAGCAAGTTAAGATGCACCAAGATGATCTACACGAAAATTCTAGTCAAGTTACATATAAAGTTCATTAGATTCGGAGCTACGGGCTAAAAGATATGAGCAAAACAAGTTAAACATGGCATTGATGCAAAATGCACCCGGACATCAAGCTAATACACCAAAACAAGGATGCAACATGGTAGTATGAAGCTACATGCAAAATCAAGCAAGTTTCATATAGAGCACACTCAAAACGGAGCGACGGTGCAACACACACACTATACGACATAACAACAATCTGTCCATAACAGCAACTAGGCATATTGCAAGCATCAAAACAATAAGCTACAGCACCCCAACATAACAACAAAAGTCATGGGCATGAAGTACAGGTAAAGCATAACAAAACATGAACACTGAGCTATCTCCAGAAACAACTAGAATATGCTCAAAAAGACATGGTAAGATTGCAAATAATAACAGTTTCAGACTTTAGTAGAAATAACATCAGGTTGCAATGTTTAGAGCTATCAAACAACATGTTACAAGAACTTATCAAGGCAAACAAAGGCATGGCATGAATCTACTAATTGCATAGATCAAAAGTCCCTTACTGACCATGAGCCAAAAAGGATCAGAAAAATATGATGGCACCCATGTAAACATGGCAAGTTATATTACAGATTCAAACATGGCAGAAACAACAATAAGTAGCCATGTTGGTGAGCTTGAACCACTCACCACAGAGCAATACATGGCATGGCAAGGCAACCAACAGTAAGAAGACATGTTTGTGAAGCTATACATGGAAAGAGCAAGGTCATAGGGTGCATGGAACACTAGCAAAACACATGGGAACTAGTGAACTTAATGTTAACAGGCTGATAGCAACATTATCAAGCAACTTTGGAGCAAGATTACAACAAGCTACAGCAACCTATAAATGCAACCAGGGGCATGGATGGATAGAGGATGACATGTAGATCAAAACATGTTTATAGAACATCTCCAGATTATGCATAGAATGATTAGTAGCGACATGTTAACATGGCATCACAAAATTACAGAATCTGTCTAGCAAAACAGCAACAGCAATTACCCTCCTTAACAAGCTCGATTCACTCACCACAGGTCATTGCATGACAAGGTAAGTATAGCATCATCAAGAAGACATGTTTATGAAACAAACCAAGTCAAGAACAAGTCCATAGCATGCAAGGATCAAATATAGCAACCTTGGCCAAATTGAATAACATGTAAACAATCTGCCAGGAAACATTTTGAAGCAAAAGTAGAGCACTCAAATGACATGCTAGACTACTCAATAATTGCAAACAAGGGCATGAATGGATAGACAATAACCATATGTTCAAAACACCCTTACTGAAGTATCTCAAAATAAGCATGGATCTCTCTGTAGCATCAAGTTTACATGGCATCAAAATAACAGCAGAATAGGGACTAAAATCAGCAATATCACGAAGCCTAGTTTGCATGCTTGTGCTAGTCACCACATTGATCACAAAAATACATGGCATACACCCCTGGAAAGATGGCATGGCATAGATCAAAACACGTGAAGACATCAACCTCATAGGATGCACACATCAATCATGGCAAAAATGACAAATGAGCAAGTTATAACAGTTTCAGCAGATTGACATCAACATGCACTCTTCCAATAGCATTTCCGGCATCAATATGAGCTCAAATGAAAATGATGCAATGGAATGAAATGAAGTACTCGTTGAGACTAACAATTTGACATATTACACGCACGAAACGGAGCTACGGATGCAGAGATGCAGCATGATGAACATGGCATGATTATGTGCAAAATACAGGGACTTAGGCAAATTCGGGTCAACCTCCAGATCTGCACGGTTTTTGATGCACGTCGGGATCTCGCCGGAGAAAGCTCGCCGGAGCTGCGGGATGAGGAGGAGGAGGCCGGAGAGGTCGGGGCGACCGGAGGACGTCGGCGGCGGGGCGCTCGTGGCCGGTCGCCGGCGAAGAGGCGGCGGCGGCGCGCTGCCGGAGGACGGGCGCGGGGACGCGGGCGCGGGGCGGCAGCCGGGCCTGGGGCGGCGCGGGACGGCGCCCGCGGCGGCGCGGCGCCGGCGGGAGGCGGCGGAGGCGCAGACTCGGGCGGGGACGGGCGGAGGTGCGCCGGCGGAGGTGAGGCAGGGCGGTTGCCGGCGCGGGGCACACCGGACGGCGGCGGGGCGTGGCGGCGGAGCCAGATGGGCTCGCGCGGGCCCGAACCGGGCCCGGCGGGCCGCGACGGCGCGCGGGACGGGAGACGGCGGCGCGTGACACGTGTCAACGTGCGGTTGGCCGGGGCGGCAAAGCGGACGTGTCCGGCGCCGGGCGGACGTGTCCGGCGCGCAGAGGAAGAAGGGGGCTAGGGTTTGGACTGTGAGAATTTCGGGGGAGTCCACATATTTATAGGTAGAGGGAGCTAGGAGAGTCCAAATGAGGAGCGGTTTTCGGCCAGGCGATCGTGATCGAACGACCGAGAGCATGGAGGGGAGTTTGCTGGGCTTTGGGCCACTTTGGAAGGGGTGTTGGGCTGCACACGAAAGAGGCCTTTACGGTTACCCGGTTAACCGTTGGAGTATCAAACGACCTCCAAATGGCACGAAACTTGACAGGCGGTCTACCGGTGCTATACCAAGGCCGCTTGGCAAACCTCGGTCCATTCCGAGAACATTTAATACCCGCTCACAACGAGAGACAAAAGGGGACGCCGGGGAACATAGGAGTGCCGGATTGCAAAACGGACAACGGGGAAAAAACTCGGATGCATGAGACGAACACGTATGCAAAATGAAATGCACATGATGACATGATAAAATGCAACACGCAAGCAAATGACATGGCAAAGACGGCGAATAACTGGCAGACACCTGGCGCATCGAATCCGGGGCGTTACAATCTCTTCGCATGGACTCACGCTTAATTGATGGACATTTTGTGTGCGCTAATCATTGTATTTCCGAGTGTCGCTTGTGTTTGCTCATTTTGCATGTACCACATACCAGACACTGTGAGGTACTTGGATTGCGCCATGCCTTCAACTCCGTCCAACTACAAGTCCGTCCACGACAACCGTTTCCATGGTGATGAGAATCATGATCTGAGGTCGGATCTTTCCCGGGGGGGAGATGATGCAGAGCATCCTACGATCATCCCCATGTCCACTTCGACCACTCCCCATGACCCAAGGATACATAAGATGAGACCTCAACTATATGCCATTGGACACAACATGAACTTGCTCCTCTCCAAAACTTCTCTTTCCACATGTGAGACATGGCTACTACCTCAAGTATATGTGCTATGCATGACCAGGAACAAAGAGGAATTCCATGGACAAGACGGTGAGGACAGCGAGTACGAAGGACAAGAAGAAGAGCTACCGAAGAAGCTCCTGCCAACGGACGTCTGCCCAGGACCGGACGTCCGACCCATGACGCTCCAGCCAGCGGACGTCCGACCAAGACCGGACGTCCGGCGCCTGAAGCCCAGCCGACCCAAGTCCCAGCCAACGAGAGCTACAACGAGTAGACGACCGCCATGGACTGGACGTCCGGCGACACGTCCCAGCGAGCGAACGTCCGACCCCCACTAGACGATCGAAAGTTCCACTACAGAACAAAAATAGCGGAAGTCCGAGCCTTACCGGATGTCCGGACCTCCGCGAGCGACAGGACGACCGGTAGAGACCGGACGTCCACTGCCTGTGTGTGTGCACAATTACGGGCCGAGGCCCATGTATCCCCCCACATACCCCTTCGTGGCCTTAGACTATATATACTCCTCCCCTCCTCCTAGTTAGGGTTAGCTTTGTGATAGCTCATGTGATATAGAGCCTCACTCATCCATCCGGACTGCTCCTCCGAGAGAGACTGTGCCTCTGCGGAGAAGATCCACTTGGATTCAAGACCCCTAACGGGAAGAACTCAAGACCTCCTCACGGAGAAGAACCGGTTACCCTATGTATCGTCCCTTGTTGGATTCGGATCATGTATCTCTTTGTGTTTCGAGGATCTAGCACTTGTGTGATTGATCTTATTGGTTGAGTGATTTCTCTTGTGTTTCCCCTTGTTTTCCCCTCGTTTCCCCCTCGTGTTCTTCGTGTTCTTGGTAGGATTTCCCTCCAAACGTGAAAGATTGGGTCTAGGGTTCTACCCTGCATCAGGACCCCAAGTAGGATTCGGCCTACTTAGGGTGCCCTCCTGGCTGCTCCCTCCTCCCCCACCTATATATATGTGGGAGGGGGCGCCTAGCACAACCAGACAATTGCCTAGCCATGTGCAGCGCCGCCCTCCATAGTTTACACCCCGGTCATATTCTCACAGTGCTTAGGCGAAGCCCTGCGAGGATCACTTCACCATCACCACGCCGTCATGCTGACGGAACTCATCTACTAACTCGACGTCTTGCTGGATCGATAAGGTGAGGGACGTCACCGAGCTAAACATGTGCAGAACTCGGAGGTGCCGTACATTCGGTACTTCATAGGTCAGAGCACGAAGAAAGTTCGACTACATCAACCGCGTTGTGAAACGCTTCCTCTTATGGTCTATGAGGGTATGTAGGCACACTGTTCCCCTCGTTGCTATGCATCTCCATGGATTGATCATTGCGTGTGCGTAGAATTTTTTATTTTCCTTGCAACATTTTCCAACAATTATACGTGTCCCTCATGTTCTGATGATGTCTAGATATACATAGAAGAGCAGCAACAACAACACACATCAGTTGTAATTGTACATCACTATCTAACATCAAAGGAGAGCAGCACAACAACAATACTACTTATACATTCTTGGCATAGGAGAGTAGTTTTTGGCTAAAATATGTTGCCTAGTTAGTCGGCCCAGCTGATAATTCGGCTTGACAACCGATAAATCTGCTTGTCAGGTCGTTTAGCTGGGCCTCCCAGTTAATGGGCCGAATAGGCCTTTCTCATACCGGAGGGGGCCGAATAGCAGTTAACTATAGTTAATTGGACGATATTTGTAACAATGTATATACTCCTTCCGCCTCATAATATAAGATGTTAATTCATCCAATATGTGAGTATATTGGATGTAATAAGATATTATATAATGGGACGGAGGGAGTGTTATACTACATCATTGTGTAATTGCAATTTAGCTTCTAATATTAACTTGGTGCTTACGGGTACATATGTCATTGGTAAAGGTCCGCACTTTGAACCTTTATGCGTATGGGGCAATGAGATATTTATGAACCAACATCATGTGAGGAAAGTGATAAAGACTGTTAGTAAAATTGGTTAAAATATGACAATTAAACTATTTGTTTACATTTTATCCAAGACAACAGTGAACTACAGGATGATAAGTAAGAACTCCGTAGCCTTATTTTTACTGCCCATAATGAGTATTAGATGACAATGTCTGAATTTTTTCCTTTGCAATGGTTCACAAAGCAGTTTACTCAAGATTACCTCTCAAACTACATGGTTGGTGGACATGCAAAGGTTAAAGTATTTCTACCGGACTACAATGACTATCTAGAAGTTCTCATTAAGACAATGAAGGATGGGCGGTCGTCCATCACAAGGGGTTGGACTAGAGTCGTGCGTGCATTCGACATGGAGAATGTCTTTCGCCTCTTTCTTTACCGCCTTTAATACAAATATACAACCCTGGTTCATCATTCTTTATTTGGTGCTTATGTAATTCTTGAACATTTGTACTTGTGAATCAAATAGTGCATTGGTTGTTGAACGTAATGGATATGAATAAAGTTATTGCCTACTTTCAAATTCAAATTTTGTACAATTTTAAAATGCATCGATTAAATTAGGGAGAAATTACGCTCTGCATGTCATTAGGGCGCACACGGTTTGTAAAGCACAAGTGTGTGATATACCTCATAATTCGACACGTTTCATGGAGAGAAAACATGCGCGACCATGCACACAGTTGCCATTTGCATAATCATGTGTGATGTCAAACGATATCATAAATGCTGTGACCAAACTAAATTTTTGTGATAGTTGCCTTATCGTACCCACTTTATAATCATGAATTGAATGTGGTGTCATACGCATCGTAAACGTTACACCATAGAATAGCGTATGCGATAATTGTCTCATCCGACACTGGTATGATAGTCGGACGTTTCATAAATTCATCTGACACTCGTACGGTAATTAACTTATCTTCTCAATTATATATCGCATACGGTTCGGGAAAACTGAATGTGTGTGATAGTCTCCTTATACACACTTTAGAATCGGGAACTGTTTGTGATGTGGCGCACATGATAAATGTTGCACCACAGAATACCACATGCGATTGCCAGGACGCACGAGTAGCAAGGATGGAGCGTTTGGGATATTCGATATATCCCAAGCAGTTGTGTGAGGACTCGTGTTTGGGATATATGCGGGCATGCATACGCTTACTTTTGCAAAATGTATGCATTCCTACACTCTATTGCCGATGGTTTCTGGGTCGTGTGATAAGGTCCCCCCTATCGCACACATAGGCAAGGCGACGGTTTAAAACTCCATCGCGGAAAGGGGGTAAAAACCGTTTGTATAGCAGGTGCTGCACCAGTGATCTATACCCCTCTTAATAGTATGATGGTCCTATTACTCGATAAGAGAAAGAAGAACAACGAAACAAATGCTACTTCTTCGCTTCGCCTTCAAACTTCTCGGGTATAGTCATTCTTCTTCAGACACACCGAATGGAAATTGCTTTGCGTCAACAATAATTTTAAGGGGTCAATTCCTTCACACAATCTTCTCGGTATCATCTCTTCTCAAAATGTATCTCTTCCTTCTCTGCAACATAGATGACCTTCGGTGAAGTTCTTGGAACTTCAAGATAGAGCATAACATTCTTCTCGGATCTCCATGGACTATTTCTCTTTATATGCACTAGCAAGCAAATCAGTCCATGACTGTTTCTAGAGACAATCTCGAAACACAAGGGGCAAGATATTGCACCAACATATCCTGAGCTAAGCGTTTGTGTAAGATGGTAATAGGGACACGAGGTTTACCCAGGCTCAGACTTTCCAAAGAGACAATACCCTACGTCATGTTTGTGTTTATTGCGTTGGAGTAAGTACAAAGTACAAATGTCTAACCTAAGATTGTAATGTTGTCCTCTACGATGAGACGGACCACGATTTACATAAGATACCGAAGGCCTAGGATTACATGAGTCCTGGTCAACTACGTCGGTGGAGAGGAGTCCTTGTCTGGTATGCCAAGACTTCTTGTAAATCGCCATGGGCAGTCCAAAGTGACCCGAGATGGAACCGACCTAGGGATCCACAGCCGGACCCACCAGGCCGGGAGTCGACATGGTGAGAGGCCCCCTAGCCGGGACACCGTCAGCTACTACTTTCGCCCGGAATTACTTGACGTTGAAGTGGATGTATCTAGAAGGAGGGAGTAGTAAACTTAATATATTATAATGTTGTTTTAATCAATTTCTATATACAAGTTTGTTGTATGCGGCAACACATGAGCATTCAACTATGTGATACATTTTCTTTCTAAGACGAATTATGAGTTTTCTCACATGATTGCACGCTTACTAGTGGTATAAGTACTAAAAGAAGGAATGCATTTGCTAGTTGATTAGTGTGTTCTACGTGGATCCGTGGTTTTTCTGGAAAAACTGCAACACTAAGGGCATGTACAATGGTGCTATCTTAGATGTGCCATGTAGGATAAATGATGAGGTGGAGGAGAGAGAAGTCATAGGAAAAGGCTTGACTTTTCTTATTTAAGAGAAGACAAGATATGATCTCTTAGCACAATATGTCTCACCATATTTTTAGGAATTCCTAGTTAATGAAGATAAGGCTAAGAGATGACCCATTGTAGATATTTTCTCCTGTCATATCTAAATTACATGCAAGACTTAAGATAAGGCTATCTTATCAACCATTGTACATGCCCTAATGTGGTGGTTTTATGATTTTTAAACGTGCACATGTGAGGCTCATGATGGTGATCTTTTGTTGATCTGAACCTATACCAAAGTAGTTTAATAATTTTTGTTTTCATAGTACGATTTTGACATATATTTTTCTTTCAAAAAGAAGTTATTTAGTTTGTTTGCTTTTGAAGATAAGGCTAAGAGAATCTAAATTACATGCAAGACTTAAGATAAGGCTATCTTATCAACCATTGTACATGCCCTAATGTGGTGGTTTTATGATTTTTAAACGTGCACATGTGAGGCTCATGGTGGTGATCTCTTGTTG
The DNA here is from genome assembly GCA_963921465.1 of Triticum timopheevii. Classification (NCBI taxonomy): domain Eukaryota; kingdom Viridiplantae; phylum Streptophyta; class Magnoliopsida; order Poales; family Poaceae; genus Triticum; species Triticum timopheevii. Next base: position 378,224,739 of record OY997272.1, on the reverse strand, counting down.
ATCTGAACCTATACCAAAGTAGTTTAATAATTTTTGTTTTCATAGTACGATTTTGACATATATTTTTCTTCCAAAAAGAAGTTATCTATTTTGATATTAGTTTGTTTGCTTTTAGAAAATTTTGAGCATAACGAAGGATTGGATCCATGGCCTCGTATTCTTATGGTGTGTGGTCCGGGGGCTCCCTTTCTCCATCTCCAGCGTGGTACCCTCATCCCAAATCCTAACTCGTCGGACTTACATACTAAGCAACGTCTCAGAGTAGCTGGAGCGCGGTGCTAGCCGCTGCGACTAACAATTCCATATGTTAGGATTGCAGCATCATACTTAAGGAAGCATTCAACAGCGGCAGGGATCTAGGGGATGACCTACTGCAACTGCAAGTGAGCTATAACCACCAAAATTCCTAGGATTTTGTAGATAAAATGGCAATCCGCCTTATAAATACATAAGCCGAAACAGATTTACAACTATTTCATATTTCATAGAAAAAAAGTTCATATTTCATAGCAAACTTTTTCATATTTCATAGCAAAAAATTAAAACTCAAACCATTTTTGGCAATCTCAATTTTTTTTCCAAAAAATGAACAAAATGAAAATGAGATTGTTTTTAAAAATTACGAAGAATTTTTTGAAAATGCAAAACAATTTCCGAAAAAACGGAACACAAAACTGAAAGCAAGAACATTTTTCAAAATTACGAACAAAATTTTCAAGACGCGAATATTTTCTGAATTCCCCAAAACAATTTTGGAATTTGGCGTCAAATTTGAAAAACATGAACATTTTGATGATGCGAACAAATTTGGAAAGCGGGAACATTTTTGGAGATTCCCATTTTTTTAAATTGGTGAAGAAAATTTAATAAATATGAACCTTTTTCGAAATTCCCGAACATTTTTTGAATTTGTGAGCAAAACTTAAAAACATGAACATTTTTTGAATTTGCGAACAAATTTCGAAAGCTGGAACATTTTTTGAAATTCCATTTCTTTTAAATTGCAAATTTTTTTGGAAAGCGAAAATAATTTCCGAGGTTGTAAAAAAATAAAAAATGCGTACATTTCTTGAAATAGCGAACAAACTTTGAAAATATGAACATTTTTTTAATTTGTGAAGAAAATTTGAAAGTAGGAACATTTTCTGAAAAAACACGAACATTTTCTGAATTTGTGAACAAAAATTAAATAAAAACAAATATTTTATGAAGTTCTCCCAAACTTATTTTCAATTTGCGGAAAATTATGAAAACGTGAATGTTTTTGAGTTTGTGAACAAATTTTGAAAACAGAAGCATTTTTAAAAAACGAACAATTTTTGCAAGACGCGAACAAGTTTCAAAAATTTTATTTAATTTCCCGATTTTTTTTGAATTGACGAACAAATTTTGGAAACATGAACGTTTTGAAAATTTTTGAACTGTTTTGAATACAGGATCATTTTTTGAAATCAGTGAACATTGTTTGAATTATTGAACAAAATTAGAAAATGCGAAAAAACTGAAATTGTAATATTTTTGAATTTTCGAACATTTTTTGAAAAGAAGTGAACAAATTTTGAAGTACTAATCTTTTCGGAATTTGTGAAGGAACTTTGAAAACAGGAACAAAATCTGAAAATTGAACAAAATTTAAGAAATACGAATATTTTTTACTTCCAGAAAATTTGTTGAAAAAAGAAATAAATGCGAAAGGAAAACTGAAATAAAATTTAAAAGAAAAGAAAAAAAGAAAAAAGAAACAGAAAAAATAAAAAAGACAGAAAAAAGGAAAACAAAAAATAGAAAGAAAAAAAGGAAGGAAAAAAGAAAAAAACTGTTCAGGAACTTCTAGAAGGTTCCTTCAACCAGAAAAACCGGTTTAGGAACTTCTAGAAGGTTCCCAAAACCCAAAAAAAACGGCTGGGAATCCTTTGGAAGGTTCCTAAAACCAGAACCTCAAAACTGTACGTACGCTTCTAGTTGGGCCAGCCCAAATCGCTCGCTAGCTCGTCTGCTGAATGTTTGACGCAAAACTAGTCAATGTGTACGTGCAATACATGTTAATTTAGAAGTATATTAAGTGCATGCGGATATTAAGTAGGATATTATTTACATGTTATTATGTGACTAGCAAATATGCCCATGCGTTGCAACGGGAGAAAAACAATCAGATTATATAGATATGATAGAGATAAAAAAAAGTCTGAATCAAATGCAAGGATGAGATAAGGATTTTCAATATGTCATTTCACAAACTATATCTGAGTGATGTTATGATGAGAAGGGACATTTAAAAAGTCATTTCAAAAACAGAAAATGTGATGGTCTCATCATGACTTAATTTTCTAGGGTGCCACAACGAAAAACATTTTTTTGGTTGAGCAAACTACATTGTTGGACCGCTGCCTGAGCTAGACTGATACATGATGTGTCTCACATTGACCTAGTGTAGCGATGTTTTCCAAAACCAGTAAAACTTTGGTACGAGAATAGTTGTGTACGGAGGCAAAACAGACATTTAGTCATTTCCATATAGTTTACAAAAACTAACCATAGCAAGATGTGTCAATTTTTTTAGGCTCGGTGCTGTAGAGAATACGAAAATTTATTTTTACCCGAGGCGCAAGGGACTAAATAAAATCATAAAACGACCTCTACAGATACCCTAATAAAACCTCTACCTAAGCGATTGTTTGTTTTATTCGTTACTTAAGAACCGGTTTTAATTTTTCTGAACATTTTCTAAAATTTCATGGAAATTGTTTTCAAATTCCCGAATATGTGTTGAATATACGATTATATTTTTAAAAATCATGAAAAAAATTTATTTCATTGTTTTTTAAATCATGTTTTTCTATAATATGCGAACAATTTTTTTAATCATGAACATTTTATAATCCCCTAATAAAACTTTACAGATCCCCTAATAAAACCTCTGCCTAAGCTATAGTTTATTTTGTTCGTTACTTAAGAATCAGTTTTAATTTTTGTGTACATTTTCTAAAATTTCATGCACATTGTTTTCAAATTCCAGAATATGTGTTGAATATACGATTATATTTTTAAAAATCATGAAAAAAATTTATTTCATTGTTTTTTAAATCTTGTTTTTCTATAATATGCGAACAATTTTTTTAATCATGAACATTTTATGATCCCCTAATAAAACTTTACAGATCCCCTAATAAAACCTCTGCCTAAGCTATGGTTTATTTTGTTCGTTACTTAAGAATCAGTTTTAATTTTTGTGTACATTTTCTAAAATTTTATGGACATTGTTTTCAAATTCCCAAATATGTTTTGAATACACGATTATATTTTAAAAATCAGGAATTTTTATTTTATTATTTTTTAAATATGCGAACAGTTTTGTTTTAAAATCACGAACTTTTTATGATTTCTCAAATGTTTTCTGAATTCACAAACATTTTGTGATGTATCTATATATTTTTTCAGTACTCGTAACTTTCTTGAAATTTGTTTTTTTAGCAATCCCAAAGTAATTTAAAGAAAGAAAAAGAGAAAAAAAATAAGAAAGAAAAAAGCAAAAGAAAAACAGGGGCGTCAGTACGGGCCGGCCCATTACCGCCTGTATATTGCAGAAAAGAGGAGAGAAAAAGGGTACTACCATGGGATCGAACCCTGGTGTCCGGTGCGGACAACTTCGGCCTTAGCCACTGCGCTGGCTTTCTACAACTGTTATATATTTGTATTGACGGTTCTATAAGAACCAAATTTGACAGTGATTCTAAATAAAAAAGGCGAATCGTTTTCTTTACTTATTGGTGGCATGGTGGGTAAATAGGGACAATTTCAGGGGCAATTTATATGACGGACGACAGAAACCTAATTCTCTTTATTATTAGGTAAAGATTAGCACTATTTGGCATAAAATTACGGAAATGTTAACGCCCACACGTGTGGGCGTTTGCACATCGCCCACACGCCTCCATCACCACTCATTTTGCCATGTATGAATAGATGACATCAGCAAAATTTTTTTTGGTTTTTGGCTTAAAAATGTTGTATCTCCTAAATAAAAAAGCGAACTAAAAATCCGTTTTCACCATTAGATCCGTCTCGATGAGATCTTCAAAACTAGACCCCATGTTGATATGTTTCGACGATTTTTTTTTGCCAGAAGTTGCCACGATGTTTACACTGCAGTTGCCATAGGGCTTAAACTAAAGTTGCCATGTAGCAATTTTAGTTTGTAGATCATAGCAATTTTAGTATTTTGATGATGGCAACTCCAAGACTTTGACCATGAAAATTATTATTTGTATGAACCATGGCAATTTTACGTGCATGTATCATGACAATTTTGATTTATGGTTCATGGAAAGTCTAGTTTCTTAATTCCCCGTTTTATAAATGTTAAAATTTACTTTTAAATGTAGAAGAAAATAGTTGAAACATATCATGACAACTTCAGTGTAAACATCATGGCAATTCATATGCAATAGACATGGCAACTTTTAGTCCAAAAAAAATTTCATCAAAACATATCAACATGGGATCTAGTTTCGAAGATCTCATCGCGAGGGATTTAATGGTGAAAACGGATTTTCAATCGGATTTTTCGTTTAAGAGATAAAACATTTTAAAAACTAAAAATCCAAAAAGATTCCTGCATGCATGCATGCGATGACATTGCAATCTGTTTACATTAGAGACATGTGATGCGTCTCCCTTCCTGCCACACGTGTGGCAGTTAGCACGACCCTAAAATTAACTGCGTGCTAAACGGGTTGAGCGCTCGACATTGAAACAGTCTAGATCGTTGGATTGACATGATTTGATGACTCAGATTAATTATATCTGCCCTTTTGGGTCTTTTTATATTGATATAGATATAGATATAGATGCGTCAAATAGGTTTTTTCCTGTTTTTCTCCTAGATAGAAGGGTGAGTGGCGTTCCTTTGTTTGGGCCTACTATAAGAAGGTTTTTTTAATACGACCTACGGCCCAGTCCCAGAGGCCCAACGACAACAACCGCAGTGCACCTTTCCCCAAGGCCCCGACTATGCAAGTCAAAGAAAATAATAAATCTTTACCTAATAATAAAGAGTATTGGGTTTCTGTCGTCCGTCATATAAATTGCCTCTGAAGTTGTCCCAATTTACCCACCATGCCACCGGTAAGTAAAGAAAACGATTCGTTTTAAAAAAAATCACCGTCCAATTTAGTTGTTATAGGGCAGTCAATACAATTATATAGCACTCGCCGGAAAGCCAGCGCAGTGGCTAGATCCAAAGCCGCCCGCACGGGAGACCAGGGTTCGATCCCTGGTGGTCGTGCATACCCTTTTTCTCCCTCCCCTTTTCTGCAATATATATAGCAGGCCATAATGGGCCGGCCCGTAGTGACGCCCCTGTTTTTCTTTTGATTTTTTCCTTTCTCATTTTTTTTTCTGTTTTTCTTTCTTTAAATTACTCTGGGATTTCCAGAAAAAAAATCAAAAAAGTTGCGAGTACTGAGAAAATATATAGATACATCATAAAATGTTTGTGAATTCAAAAAACATTTGAGAAATCATAAAAAAATCGTGATTTAAAAACAAAACTGTTCGCATATTTAAAAAAATCGTGATTTAAAAAACAATAAAATAAAAATTCATGATTTATAAAAATATGATTGTGTATTCAAAATATATTTGGGAATTTGAAAACAATGTCCATGAAATTTTAGAAAATGTTCACAAAAATTAAAACTGATTCTTAAGTAACGAACAAAACAAACCATCGCTTAGGTAGAGGTTTTATTAGGGGTTCTGTAGAGGTTTTATTAGGGGATCATAAAATGTTCATGATTAAAAAAATTGTTTGCATATTATAAAAAAATCATGATTTAAAAAAAATGAAATAAAAAATGTTCATGATTTCTAAAAATATAATCGTGTATTCAACACATATTCGGGAATTTTAAAACAATGTCGCGAGCCCAACAAAGTTGACACATCTTGCTATGGGTTACTTTTTGTAAACTATATGAAAATGACAAAATGTCCGTTTTGCCTCCGTACACAACTATTCTCGTACCAAAGTTCTACTGGTTCTGGAAAACATCGCTACGCTAGGTCAATGTGAGACACATCATGCATTAGTCTAACTAAGGTAGGGGTCCAACAATGTAGTTTGCTCAACCGAAAAATTATTTCGTTGTGGCACCTTAGGAAATTAAGTCGTGATGAGACCATCACATTTTCATCATAACATCACTTGGACATAGTTTGTGAAATGATATATTGAAAATCCTTATCTCATCCTGGCATTTGATTTAGATCTTTTTATCTCTATTATATCTATATAATCTGATTGTTTTTCTCCCGGTGCAACGCACGGACATATTTGCTAGTAAACTAAAAAGAAAACACTTATATTAGTCCAGTCCCAGATGCCCCAACGACAACAACCACAGCGCACCTTTCCCCTCGCCCAAACCCTAAAAAAGAAAAAAACCTTTCCCCTCGGCCTAAAGGAAATCTCCAAACCCTAGCACGTCCTCCGCCGCCCCCCCGCCGCCCATGGCGCAGCTTGTCCGACCTCGCGACCGCTACAACCAACCAAAGCACCCCTCTCCCCTCTCCTCCCCTCCTCCGACGCTCGGAGGCGACCAGCAACCCACGTCCCTATTTCGTCGTCCCGACCTAATTCTTCTTCCCGACGGTCGACGAATCTCTATCTACGAAGATAGGCATGGAGTTCTCGTCACCGATGCCCTCCGCTGGTCGACACGACCCGTCGAAGATGTCTACATGGAAGTCCTCTACGATCTCCAGACGAGTCCGCGCGATCTTCCACCCCCCATCGCGGAGCCCGTCCGACGCCGCCACCGCGGCCGAGATGCCCATCAACCCCCTATCCGATGTATTCTTCCTGACAAGCGAATAATCCATGCCTCCAATGATAGGCACGGGGTTCTCGTCACCGACGACATGGACGGGTCGACACGACGTGTCGAGGATCTCTTCAGGGAAGTCATCTCCGACCTGCCCCGCTATCGTCTACCGCCCCACATGGCGAAGCCCGCCCGACGCCACCACCTCGGCCGACGCCACCACCTCGGTGGCGATCCCCACAAACCCCTTCTTATCCTATGTCTTCTTCCTGATGACCGCATAATTCATGCCTACAATGATATGTATGGGTTTCTCGTCACCAAAGACATGAACGGGTTGACACGGCCCGTCCAAGATGTCTTCAGGGAAGTCCTCTACGACCTCTGGACGAGGCCCTGCGATTCTCCACCGCCGTATGCGACTGTTTTTATTTTATTTTGTTTTTGCAGTGGTTATCATGTCTTGTCGTGTTTATTGAATCCTGAAACTTGCTTGATTAGGGTTGTTGATGCCACCGAGGAAGATCAGACTGCAGCCGAACAAACGGCCACTCCAAGCCCTGATCCCTCCGGATCGCAATTCATTGATGATCTGCTGAACAGAGCTTCTGTTGCCCAAAAGCTGAAGCTGGCTCAAAGGTATGCGCTTCATCCGACCCATTTTTGGTAAATTAGCTGCAAGTAACCCATAATTAGGCGCCAACGTATAAGAACTTACATTCTTGAGAAGATACCTGACTATAAAACTGTGCATTGATGGACACTCATGGGTTTCTAATAACAGTTTTGCTGGCTAGCTACCATCAATCAATCATCAACGCATTCAAATCTTAGTCGTTTTGTCCATTGACATTTTGAGCCTGAGCCTATACTGCTGTGCGACCACACCATTGGCACACCACTGCACCTTGCACTGACCGAGGACAGAGAAACAAATTCAATTTGTTATTATGTGTCTGCACACCCTAATTACAACTTAGATACTACTCCCTCCGTCCCAAAGTATGGAGTGCCTTACTTTGCACGGTCTTTAATGCACGACTTTGACCACTAGTATGTACCACATTATTTGGATTTATAATTTATAATGTATATAAATTGTATTGCTGTATTTTTCTTGCAAAATTCTTTCATTTCATACATCTACATACTCCCTCCGTTCCTAAATATTTGTCTTTCTAGAGATTTCAACAAGTGACTACATACGGAGCAAAATGAGTGAATATATACTCTAAAATATGTCTATGTACATCCTTATGTAGTAGTCCATTTGAAATCTCTAAAAAGACAAATATTTAGGAACGGAGGGAGTGATAATTTGTGGTCATATAATGAATTACAAATCACAGTCAAAGTTTTAAGTCAGTGACCAGCGAAAATAAAGCGCACCTTGTATTTTTGGAGGGAGGGAGTACTAAATAGACTCAATGCCCAATTTGAACAAGTTAGCCCAACTTCCTTTACTCTATTGCTTGTGCCAGTTTTGAAACACTGACCAACAGAGTGGTATATAGACGAAGGGATCTAAGTTTGTCGTTTCATCTTTCTTTCTCTTGAAACCAGATTGTTTTTATTGCATTACAATCTGCCTCTTTTTTTTTTCAGGCGTGAGGACAGAGAACCAACTGTCTTGGCCTCGAAGGAGCTTCTTGGCACTACAACACTGGAGGAGTCATCAATTACTAATGCTTCGTCTCTGCTGCAGCCTACACTGTATCTCTCTCTCTCTCTCTCTCTCTCTCTCTCTCTCTCTGTCTCTCTCTCTCTCTCTCGTCCGTGGGGAGAGGTGGTTGGTAGTATGTATTGTCCGTTTGTTCTAGTCGAGATGAAATTTCTTAAGGGTGTTTTGGTTCAGGAACCAACTGTCATGCTATGGAATGGTTCCTAATGGAACGGGTTGGTTCTGTTCCTGTATTTGGTATGAGCAAAAAAGTAAAATGGAATGGTTCCGTTCCTGTGTTTGGGTTGCAAGCACGGAATGAAAAATGAATTAACAAAAAATCGAAGTTTCGGCAGCTCTCTTTGTTTGTAATTTTTTTTCAAGAAAAACAACATAACTGTATATTGACAAGCATGATACATGTATGACATCACATAGAACACAATCTTCAACAACATCATAAGGCAGCAATAAGGTAACAAGTTCATTTGTCACATCCAAAAGCAATCAGCCATACATGTCTTAATTCACATGCCAAACACCCAAAAGCAACCAAAGTGTGCTACAGCCATACACGTCAAGTTAGCATACTTGAGAGCCATACAACCATATTGAATTTAAAAGTTCTTCTTGACATACCTACTCACCCAAACAGACTTGTTGGTTTGGGAAAGTTTCATGAAGGTTCTTGTTGTCTTGGGATTGTCAACGGGATGAGCATAGTAGTGGGCAAGGTGCTCTTCATCAAAATCTGGCAATTGGGAGACTACGGGGCTGTTTGGATTGCATCCATCCCGTGCCTTGCCAATATATTGGCGTTGACTGGGAGGCTGCATCGTGTTTGGATGGGAACCAAAACTTTGGCAAGCCCACGACGCCCCAGCCTTCTCTCTGTACTTTATGCGCCCAGTTGCTGGCGAAACGTGGGCGGCCGAATTGGTCGCCAATTTTTTGGCTCGCCAATGACGCCCATGATTTGGCAAGGTAGTCTTGGGCAGAAACCAAACAGGCTCTACATCCCAAAGGTCATCGGCTATAGCTTCATCATCTCCATTAGACTTACATGATCTTCAGCCACAAGTTTGAACCCATCCTTCAGAGTGATAACTAGGTCATCATCATCAACTTCCTTTACCTTAGCCTTCTTTTTATGGTCCTTTGGGGTTAGAATTCTCACCAATATATGGTGACGTGTTCAGCTCACCATTTTCCTCATCGTGGACATCAATAGAAAGGAGATCATTCCTGGACCTAAGCATTCATCCCCGTAGCCGTGGTTGTTCCAAAAATGGTTGCCATGGCATTCAAGAAGGGGCCATCAGATTTGTGGTTCTACAAAAAAGTGCAAGTGATTAGCATAATTTAGACATGAAATGGCATGATATTGCTCATAGCATTAGAAGCATACCATACAATGCCTTGCATAGTGTTCATCGCTGAGCCTAGCTGTGCAAGTATCTTCATCCCATAGAGCTCTACTTTAGATTCTTCAAATTGACTACCCTCCCCCAAATCTTCCTCCACTTCTTGAGATGGTTTCTGACTTGATCTCCGGTGACAACTAGCTTAAATTGCTTGTTCAAAACAGCAGCCCATTGTTTTATAAAGAGATCCAAGTTTGTTGTTGTTTCTTCTTTCTTTACTCTCTTGAAACCAGATTGATTTTCTGCATTACAATCTCCCTCTTTTTTTATTCAGGCGTGAGGACAAAGAACCAAATGTCGTGGCCTCAAAGGAGTTACTTGGCACTACAACACTGGAGGAGTCAATCACTAACGCTTCCTCTCTGCTGCAGCCTACACCGTATGGATCTAATGTCCAATTTGAACCAGTTAGCCCAACTTTCATCACTCTCTTGCCAGTGTCAGTTTCGAAACACACTGGTCAGCAGAGCGATATTTAGATGAAGATATCTAAGTTGCTTGTCGTTTCTCCTTGGGGAGAGGTGGTTGGTAGTATGTATTGTCTATTTGATCTTAATGGTATATTTGCTTCATGCCTATGTTGTAGTCGAAATCAAATTTCTTAAATGAATTCAATGCCCAATTTGAACTAGTTAGCCCAACTTTCATCACTCTCTTGCCAGTGCCAGTTTCGAAACACACTGGTCAACAGAGCGGTATTTAGATCAAGATAGCTAAGTTGCTTGTCGCTTCCTTCTTTCTTTACTCTTGAAACCAGATTGTTTTTTCTGCATTACAATCTCCCTCTTTCTTTTTCATTTAAGGCATGAGGACAGAGAACCAAATGTCCTGGCCTCGAAGGAGCTGCTTGACACTACAACACTGGAGTCAATCACTAACGCTTCCTGTCCGCTGCAGCCTACACCGTATGGCTCTCTCTTTCTCTCTCTCTCTCTCTCCCTCCCTCCCTCCCTCCCTCCCTCCCTCCCTCTCCCTCTCCTTGGGGAGAGATGGTTGGTAGTATGTATTATCCATTTTTATCTGTATATTTCCTTTATGCTTATGTTCTAGTCGAAATCAAATTTCTTAAATGAATTCAATGCCCAATTTGAACCAGTTAGCCCAACTTTCATTACTCTCTTGCTCGTGCCAGTTTGAAAACACACTGATCAACAGGGTGGTATTTAGATGAAGAGATCTAAGTTGATTGTCGTTTCTTCTTTCTTTACTCTTGTGAAACCAGATTGCAGCCAGATATGTTGTCATCCAAGGACGCTTCCTTCACATGGGCAGAGGAGGTGACTCCCTCGCTGACGCCACCCATTTTGGCCCGGAAACCTGCCGGATGGAATCATCAATTTTTCATCAGAGTAGATCTTGGGGGATTTTTCCACACGTATCCTGAGCTGGGTGGGCCGTTCCGGAGCTTGGAGGAAGCTAAGAAGGCTATACTCTGCCACCTTGATAAACTACGTGATCGAAAAATGTAAAGCTTCTTCTTAGCTCCCCCTAGTCTTTTCGAAAATAAGAAGCAATTACTAATAGACAGCTCTCTAATTAATCAAAACAGAAGCCAGCAGCAGGTGTATTCCTCCTCTGACTTGTCCAAGGTTTCTCACTCTTGCTCTCTTACAGGGTTAAAGTTCATTAATTAGCTTCCATTCATTGTTTCTCAGGTGCACAAACGATGGGCTTTCCAGTTCGGAGATTGCTATACGAGATGCTCTTCACTGGCCAGATGGCACGAGGAAGTATTCTTCGAGATCCAATCCGGATGAAGATCATATGGGGCTATTGGTTCAAGCTTTGTTGGACAAGTACAATGAGGAGAATAATCTTTTGGGGGTTTGCTCACTCTCCCTCACTCCTGGGACTCACTTGCATCAGTTGCTAATTTACCTTTGTAGCTACTTTGTCGAATGCGCTCATGCCGCCTTGATTGTCTTGTACTGTACCAATTAATTGTTGATGCAATCTGATTTCAGGATGATGCATATAATGTTGAAGATGTCGTGAGCTTCCAAGAAGTTTATGAGGGCAAAGGTGGCTGGTACTACCATCTGAATTGTACTAGAAAGACTAAAGGTGGCGTCGACAATCTCTTCTTTGCCGAAGTCTTGAGAATGAATAGAGGATTACAATTCAAGCTCACCTGTCTCCATATGGTTAAACCTGCTGTTGATAACGGTACTAGTCTTGACTTTAGATTTCGGCAAGTTTTGTCCATACAGCTGTTTGGCTTATTCCCTTGCTTGAGGCTCACTGCATATACTCCTTCTGTAAAGTATTTCCTTACAGAGGGAGTACATTTTAATATCTCTAAGAGCTAGTTAAATGAAATATGAAGGTACATGCTATGGTTGTAAAAAAACCAATGTTAGTATGAAGCACCCCATTGACGCTGGTAAATACAAAGGTGGCCACGATCCCTCGTGGCCACCACGGCTTTGCATGGTTCTTCCACCGGATTTGCCTGAGGGTTTTGATGCTAAGATGAAAGCTATGGAGGAAAGGATTAGATATCAATTCCAGGTATGTATTTTATCTCGTGCGTCGTTTGTTAGTTATGTCACTACTTGAGTGGTCTATGTGTTTAGGACTCTGATGTGTTGATATCGGATGCTGGAAGAACTGCTGCTGCTGATGGTTTGGACAAGAGCCAGCTGGGAAGAAGGGGCTTCCCAGCTGCTGATGCTAGGATGAACAAGGAAAGGACTGGATATGTATACGGGGTATGTTTTTATCTCGTGCACTTGGTACTGTGTTTGTATAACGTCACTCAAGTGGTTTATTTGTTTAGGACCGTGATGTGGCAAAATCGGATGCTGGAAGGCCTGCTGCTGGTTTGGAGGGAAAGTGGGGCACGTACGTTATACCGCCGATGCGTCTGAAGGTTTGAGAAGATGGACGGTATATCAGTTTGGAATTACTGTCCGATGGTCAAACAAAAAAGTGGTTATGGGACAGTTAAAAGTTTTATTTTGCATGTCTTTGAATCACATGGCTAGATCGTCGTTTTCTAGCATGTGTGGTACATCCAACATCCAAATATGCAAGCGGGACGAATTGCAAGTTTTATTTTGCAAGACTAGCCTGACGTAAATCAAAGTTGTCACGTACAACTCCCAAACCATTCTTGTATAAGAAAGAAACCCTTAAATAAACGGCGACGCACATGCACCGAATAATCTGTACTTGGCACAGCTAGGCATCTCGCGGTGCCTGTGGTTTTATAAATTTGACAAATGTAAGTAGGCCGACCAGGTATTTTGATAATTAATTAATTAGGAAATGCTTGTGTCGATCTAAGCTCCGTCCCTCCTTAGAGCAAGTACAGTAGAGCTGAGTCAGCGTGCTATAAGGAATAAATTAGTATATTTTTGCTTAATTGGAGGAAAAAGAAGAGGAGAGAGAAGGTAAGCTGGCTCTTCGTGAAGAGCCAGCTTTAGCACATGCTTCGTGAAGAGCCAGCTTTAGCACATGCTCCTAGGTACTTTGTGAGAATAAAAAGTGAGCTGCATAATAAAAATGTAGTACACTATGTTGCTGTACTATTGTACATGTTGACTATAAGATGGGCTGTAGATGACATGGCATTGGCTTATGCCATCAGCTGGCTATACTATTAACCATGCTCTTAGAGTAACTCCAACGTGCTGAAACGGCCGAGTGCAGTGCTTTGAACATTTTTCGTCCTTTGGCTCAGCTAGGCGGACGTGTGCGACTTTTGATATGGGTTGGCAGACATGCCCATCGTGAGGAATACCCCTTTTTGACTTGAATGGCCGAAATAAAATTAGAAAAATATAATTAAACATAAGTGGTTGGTCAATGCCGGTCAAAGTCCTCTTAAACAGTAATTAAACATAAAAAAAATATCGTCCACCTTGCCGTTGTCGTCGCCGCATGTGAGGTCGATGAAGATGGGAGGCGGCCCAGCCCAGCTGAACATGGATTGATAGGCCGTTAGGGGCTGCCTTCTCCGATGTCTGCTGCGGCGGCGACATTATGGCGAGGCGGGCACGCTCCTCCTCCTTGCACTCCCTCCGCATGAGTCGCTCCTCCACCCGCAATGCTCCCGGCGACATCCAGCTAGCTGATCTGTTATTGCCGCCATTGAAACAACGGCAAGCAGTTCAGTTAGGCGTTTATTATCAAGAAGCAAAAATTCCCTGAAAAAAACAACATAGATAGATTGATGGATACTTGCAGGTGTTTATTACAAAGACGATGGAATTAAGAATCAGATACTTACATGCTTGTTGAAATCAAGTTGCGTTGTAACCCATACGAGCGTGCAAACTAAATGGCGGCCGAACGGCGGGCCACCGAAAATGATAATCAGTGGGAAATACGATCGAATGATTGATTCTGGTGTGTTGAAAGATATCGTGAGCACATAGTTAGAAATCATGTTTGTAGTTTTTTTTTACGGGGGATAATGTTTGTAGTTGCTCAAGGCAAAATAAAGGTTGCGCATAAAATGTATGCAGATACATAGGAAGTGGTTTGTATATTATAGACAGATTAGATGGCATGGTTATAATATACATCAGCACGGTGAGTAGAGCCTCCGAAGAATGCAGCAAGCCAAATGAATCACAACAAAACAATGGACAAGGGAGCATACATATGTAATACACAAACATAGATCACAGGCTCCATTTACCATATCGACATAGAGGGCCCAAGAGTGCATTAGATGATAGACCACTGTTAGCGTTCTAAGATCGGGGTACCCATACTTGCCTGTCTACGACCCAACGCGTGGCCCGTCAACGGCTCGGTACGGCCCAGCTACAAGACCCCAAGGGCAAGACCCTCACGAGGGACCCCGGCCACGCGAGGCAAACGACACCAAGACCTCCCGAGGGGCAGCTTCCCGAGTCTGTCTCCCGAGGAGCGGAGATCTCTATGCAAGCCTCGCGTCTCAAGAGGCGCACGATGACGTGAGCCGTGACGACCAAGACCAGGTGGGCGCCAGCTGGCACAAAGGAGGACAGTTTCCTCTTTGGTGCTAAGGAGGCAAGAACGTACGGGGATTTTCAAGGAGTCCCCCAAAGGTTTCCATTCCAGTGCAACACAACCAAGACCACGAGCTGGCCGGACGGATGTCATCGCCGAGCCCACCACTACGTCATGGCCACAAGCTTTGCAGGTGAAAACCACCTTTCGTCAGGATAAGATGTACTCTTGTCCCTTTCAAATTGGTCGATATGGAACCCCTTCCCGCCTAAGCTATGAGGGAAGAGGACCAAGGCCACCATAAATATAGGCTAGTCTCCACCGTGGAGAGGGTCGATTCATACTCACCCTCTGAGCCCTGACGAGGAGCTCACCCACTATACTAGTTCATCCTCATCCTCCTCGCGAGGCAATCCACCACAAAATAGGAGTAGGTTTTACACCGCAAGGTGGGCCGAACCTGGGTAAACTGCTGTATCCCCTCTTTTCCCCGCTCGCACGAACTCGACGAGGCCAAGCCATGAGGCGATGAGCTTGAGGCTGCAGCTAGGCCAGATCTTCGCACACGCCCGAGAGTTTGAACCTAGTTTGGGCCCGCGGAGCCCCGATTCCGACGTTTGGCGCGCCAAGTAGGGGCGTGTGGAAGCTCTTCCTTCCGCTTCATTTCGTCTTCACTTCGTCGCTCCCATGGTTGACGCCCGTCGAGTTCGCGCTGAGCGTCGGGCTGCTCGCGTCGCCCAGACGGCGCCCGTGGGCCGCGGTGTTCCACGCCGTTCTGCTTCTCCCACTGCCATCGTCCCCGCTGCTCGTGAGCAGCAGGACTCTTCGATGTCGCCTTCTGTGCAGTGTGATGGCCACACCGCCACTCCTTCCCTCACTCCCGCCACGGCGTCGTCCTCCCACGCTCGTCGCGGGCTTGCAAACGCGCAGGTTGCGCTGCTCATGGCGCATGAGCTGCTATGCTACCGTCCCACCAACGAGGGCTACGACACATGGATGGGCCGCATCGCCGAGCTCTTCAACGCCGCCGGCGAGGCCCCGGCGCCATCCCACTTGCTCCGCCTCCCCGCCCTCCCGTGAGGGCGACGTGGCTCATGGCGCACCTCCTCCTCCTCCTCTACGCAGTGCAGACGCCGAGCCCAGGTGCGACGCGGGTCCGCGTGACCCACTGCGCAGGGCGCCAGCGCCGGCGCGGGATGAGGCCAGCTGCCAGGTGGTGCAGTAGCCGCAATATGACGCGCGTGCGCTCCCCACACCGCCACGCCATCACCAAGACCGGGCAGCTCTGGGGCTGCAGCGCATGGGCGTCAGGGTCATGCTCCCCTCGCGCGGGCCGCACCTATGAGTGTGGCGGGCTGCCGCGCTTTCACTCATGAGCTGCGCCCCGTCGTTTGGCCCGACAAGTTTAAGCCAGACCTGCTCCCGCGCTATGATGGCTCTGGAGATGTTCAATCTGGCGGACAGGTGCACCAGGGCCGAGGAGGGCCGCCTTTCCCTCCTTGAGTGCCCCGATGTCGATCTCGAAAATAAGAACGTCAAGGCTAAGGAGGCGAAGCGCAAGGGCCCCACCGTGCTGGCAGCAGAGCCTGAGTTGAAGCGCGGCCGTGACTGCGACGACCCAACAAAGGATAACCGCCCATTCTGCGTCTTCCACAATGTTCACACCCACAACACCAATGACTGCCAGGAGCTCAGGGCACACTGGGACGAGCGCCTGGGCTGCCGCCACGAGCGCGGTGACCGTGGCTTTGGCCGTGGAGGAGGCCGCGACGGAGGCCACCGGGACAACCACAACCCTCGTCAGGACTGGCACGACCTATTGGGAAATGTAGCATGCAATTTCAAAAAAAATTCCTACGCTCATGCAAGATATATCTAGGATATGCATAGCAACGAGAGGGGGAGAGTGTGTCCACGTACCCTCATAGACCAAAAGCAGAAGCATTTGACAACGCGGTTGATGTAGTCGAACTTCTTCTCGTTCCGACCAATCAAGTACCGAACGTCACCTCCGAGTTCTGCACACATTCAGATTGATGACGCCCCTCGAACTCTTGATCCACCAAAGTGTCGATGGAGAGTTCCGTTAGCACAACGGCGTGGTGACGGTGATGGAGAAGTGATCCGCGGAGGGCTTCGCCTATGCACTACAAAGATATGACCGAAGGCGTAAACTGTGGAGGGGGGCGCCGCACACGACTAATAATTGTTGGTGTTGTGCTAGGGGCGCCCCCTCATATATATAGGTGGGAGGGGGAGGGGAGGCAGCCTGGCGCACCACATAGGTGGCCGGCCGGCCCTAGGGCTCCTGCCGTGCTGCCCCCCTGCCATGTTTGGACAAGAGGGAAAGGAAGGAGGGGGGAGGGGAAGGAAGTAGGAGTCCTACTTCACACTTTCCTTCTCCTCCTCTACTTTCCTTTCCTCCCCATATGGCTGGCCCTATAGGTGGTGCACCAGCCCCTTGTGGGCTGGTGTGTTCCCTCACTTGGACCATTAAGCCCATATCTTTGCCGGGGGTGCCCGGAACCCCTTCCGTTGACCTGATATGTACCCGATACTCTCCGGAACACTTCCGGTGTCCGAATACCATCGTCCTATATATCAATCTTTACCTCTCGACCATTTCAAGACTCCTCATCATGTCCGTGGTATCATCCGGGACTCCGAACAACATTCGGTCACCAAACCACATAACTCATATAATACTAAATCGTCATCGAACGTTACGCGTGCGAACCCTATGGGTTTGAGAACTATGTAGACATGACCGAGACACCTCTCCGGTCAATCACCAATAGCGGAACCTGAATGCTCATATTGGCTCCTACATATTTTACGAAGATCTTTATCGGTCGAGCCATAATGACAACATACGTTATTCCCTTTGTCATCGGTATGTTACTTGCCCGAGATTCGATCGTCGGTATCTTCATACCTAGTTCAATCTCGTTATCGACAAGTCTCTTTACTCGTTCTGTAATACATCATCCTGCAACTAACTCATTAGTCATATTGCTAGCAAGGCTTCTTATGGTGTGCATTACCGAGAGGGTCCAAAGATACCTCTCTGATATTCGGAGTGAAAAATCCTAATCTCGATCTATGCCAACCCAACAAACACCTTCAGAGATACCTATAGAGCATCTTTATAGTTGCCCAGTTACGTTGTGACGTTTGATAGCACACAAGGCATTCCTCCGGTATCCAGGAGTTGCATAATCTCATAGTCGAAGGAATATTTATTTGACATGAAGAAAGCAATATTAATAAAACTAAATGATCAATATGCTATGCTAACGGATGGGTCTTGTCCATCACATCATTCTCCCAATGATGTGATCCCGTTCATGAAATGACAACACATGTCTATGGTTAGGAAACTTAACCATCTTTGATTAACGAGCTAGTTTAGTAGAGGCTTACAAGGGACACGGTGTTTTGTCTATGTATCCACACATGTATCAAGTTTCCGATTAATACAATTCTAGCATGAATTATAAAAATTTATCATGATATAAGGAAATATAAAATAACTACTGTATTATTGCCTCTAGGGCCTATTTCCTTCAGTCTCCCACTTGCACTACAGACAATAATCTAGTTCACATCGCCATGTGATTTAACACCAATAGTTCACATCTTTATGTGATTAAGACCCATAGTTCACATCGCCATGTGACAAATACCCAAAGAGTTTACTATAGTAAATAATCTAGTTCACATCGCCTATGTGATTAACACCCAAGAGTACTAAGGTGTGATCATGTTTTGCTTGTGAGAGAGGTTTAGTCAACGGGTCTGCCACATTCAGATCCGTATGTATTTTGCAAATTTTTATGTCTACAATGCTCTGCACGGAGATACTCTAGCTAATTGCTCCCACTTTCAATATGTATCTAGATTGAGACTCAGAGTCATCCGGATCAGTGTCAAAGCTTGCATCGACGTAACCCTTTACGACAAACTCTTTGTCACCTCCATAATCGAGAAACATTTCCTTAGTCCTCTAAGGATATTTGACCTTTGTCCAGTGATCTACTCCTGGATCACTATTGTACCCCCTTGCCAAACTCATAGCAAGGCACATAGTAGGTCTGGTACACAGCATGGCATACTTTATAGAACCTATGGATGAGGCATAGGGAATGACTTTCATTCTCTTTGTATCTTCTGCCGTGGTCGGGCTTTGAGTCTTACTCAACTTCACACTTTACAATACAGGCTAGAACTCCTTCTTTGACTGATCCATTTTGAACTCCTTCTAAATCTTGTCAAGGTGTGTGCTTTGTGAAAGTCCTATTAAGCGTCCCGATCTATCTCTATAGATCTTGATGCCCAATACATAAGTAGCTTCACCGAGGTCTTTCGTTGAAAAAATTCTTATTCAAATATCCTTTTATGCTATCCATAAATTCTACATCATTTCCAATCAACAATATGTCATCCACATATAATATCATAAATGCTACAGAGCTCCCACTCACTTTGTAAATATAGGCTTCACTATAAGTCTGTATAAAACCATATGCTTTGATCACCTTATCAAAGCGTATATTCCAACTCCGAGATGCTTGCACCAGTCCATAGATGGATCGCTGGAGTTTGCACACTTTGTTAGCACCTTTAGGATCTACAAAACCTTTTGGTTGCATCATATACAACTCTTCTTTAAGATATCTATTAAGGAATGCAGTTTTGACATCCATTTGCCAGATTTCATAAAATGCGGCAATTGCTAACATGATTCGGACAGACTTAAGCATCGCTACGAATGATAAAATCTCATTGTAGTCAACACCTTGAACTTGTGGAAAACCTTTTACGACAAGTCGAGATTTGTAGATAGTAACACTACCATCAACGCCCGTCTTCCTCTTGAAGATCCATTTATTCTCAATGGCTTGCCGATCATCAGGCAAGTCTACCAAAGTCCATACTTTGTTCTCATACATGGATCCTATCTCAGATTTCATGGCCTCAAGCCATCTGTCGGAATCTGGGCTCATCATAGCTTCTTCATAGTTCGTAGGTTTGCCATGGTCTAATAACATGACTTCCAGGACAGGATTACCGTACCACTCTGGTACGGAACGTGCTCTGTTCGACCTACGAGGTCCAGTAGTAACTTGATCCGAAGTTTCATGATCATCATCATTAGCTTCCTCTCTAGTTGGTGTAGGCATCATGGGAACGGATTTCACTGATGAGCAACTTTCCAATTCGAGAGAAGGTACAATTACCTCATCAAGTTCTACTTTCCTCCCACTCACTTCTTTCGAGAGAAACTCCTTCTGTAGAAAGGTTCCATTCTCGGCAACAAAGATCTTGCCTTCGGATATGTGGTAGAAGGTGTACCCAATTGTTTCCTTAGGGTATCCTATGAAGATGCATTTCTCCGATTTGGGTTCGAGCTTATCAGGCTGAAGCCTTTTGACATAAGTGTTGCAACCCCAAACTTTAAGAAATGACAACTTAGGTTTCTTGCCAAACCACAGTTCATACGGCGTCGTCTCAACAGATTTAGACAGTGCCCTATTTAACGTGAATGCAGCTGTCTCTAATGCATAACCCCACAACGATAGTGGTAAATCGGTAAGAGACATCATAGATCACACCATATCTAATAAAGTACGGTTACGATGTTCGGACACCATTACGCTGTGGTGTTCCACGTGGCGTGAGTTGTGAAACTATTCCACATTGTTTTAAATGAAGGCCAAACTCTTAACTCAAATATTCACCTCTGCGATCAGATCGTAGAAACTTTATTTTCTTGTTACAATGATTCTCCACTTCACTCTGAAATTCCTTGAACTTTTCAAATGTTTCAGACTTGTGTTTCATTAAGTAGATATACCCATATCTGCTCAAATCATCCCTAAAGGTCAGAAAATAATGATACCCGCTGAGGGAGTCCTGGACTATGGGGTCCTCGAGGAGCCGGCCTATGTGACATGGGCCGGACTGATGGGCCGTGAAGATACGAGATAGAAGGCCTCCTCCCGTGTCCGGATGGGAGTCTCCTTTGCGTGGATGGCAAGCTTGGCATCCGTATGTATAGTTTCCTTCCTCTGTAAATCGACTTTGTACAACCTGAGGCCCCTCCGGTGTCTATATAAACCAGAGGGTTTTTCCGTAGAGGCAATCATAATCATACAAGCTAGACATCTAGGGTTTAGCCATTACGATCTCGAGGTAGATCAACTATTGTAACCCCTATTCTCATCAAAGTCAATCAAGCAGGAAGTAGGGTATTACCTCCATCAAGAGGGACCGAACCTGGGTAAACATCATGTCCCCTGCCTCCTGTTACCTTCGATCCTTAGACGCACAGTTCGGGACCCCCTACCCGAGATCTGCCGGTTTTGACACCAACACCCGCTGCGTGCCTCAACACTCACCGGACCGCATACATCGGTATGTATCATTTCCAGTAAGTCATTGGCTCGCTCCATTGTTTCGGAGAACGGAGTTTTAGTCATCTTGCCCATGAGGCATGGTTTGCAAGTATCAAATGATGCATAATTAAGTGATTCCAAAAATCCATCCATATGGAGTTTCTTCATGCGCTTTACACTAATATGACCTAAACGGCAGTGCCACAAATATGTTGCACTATCATTATCAACTTTGCATCTTTTGGCATCAATATTATGAATATGTGTATCACTACGATCGAGATTCAATAAACCATTTACATTGGGTGTATGACCATAGAAGGTTTTATTCATGTAAACAGAACAACAATGATTCTCTGACTTAAATGAATAACCGTATCGCAATAAACATGATCCAATCATATTCATGCTCAATGGAAACACCAAATAACATTTATTTAGGTCCAACACTAATCCTGAGGGTAGAGGGAGTGTGCGATGGTGATCTTATCAACCTTGGAATCACTTCCAACACACATCGTCACCTAGCCCTTAACTAGTCTCTGTTCATTTTACAACTCCTATTTTGAGTTACTAGTCTTAGCAACTGAACCGGTATTAAATACCTAGGGGTTACTATGAACACTAGTAAAGTACACATCAATAACATGTATATCAAATATACCTTTGTTCACCTTGTCATTCTTCTTATCTTCCAAGTATTTGGGGGTAGTTCCGCTTCAAGTGACCATTCCCTTTGCAGTAGAAGCACTCAGTTTCAGGCTTAGATCTAGCTTTGGGCTTCTTCACGGGAGTGACAACTTGCTTGTCATTCTTCTTGAAGTTCCCTTTCTTTTCCTTTGCCCTTTTTTCTTGAAACTAGTGGTCTTATTAACCATCAACACTTGATGATCTTTCTTGATTTCTACCTTCTTCGATTTCACCATCGCGAAGAGCTTGGGAATCTTTTTCGTTATCCCTTGCACATTATAGTTCATCGTGAAGTTCTAGTAGCTTTGTGATAGTGACTAGAGAACTCTGTCAATCACTATTTTATCTGGAAGATTAACTCCCACTTGATTCAAGCGATTGTAGTGCCCAGACATTCCGAGCACATGCTCACTGGCTGAGCTATTCTCCTCCATCTTGTAGGCAAAGTACTTGTCATAGGTCTCATACCTCTCGACACGGGCATGAGTCTGAAATACCAATTTCATCTCTTGGAACATCTCATATGCTCCGTGGCATTCAAAACGTTTTTGAAGTCCCGGTTCTAAGCCGTAAAACATGGCGCACTAAACTATTAAGTAGTCATCATACCAAGCTTTGTCAAACGTTCATAACATCTGCATCTGCTCCTGCAATAGGTCTGTCACCTAGCGGTGCATCAAGGATATAATTCTTCTGTGCAGCAATGAGGATAATCCTCAGATCACGGACCCAATCTGCATCATTGCTACTATCACCTTTCAACTTTTTTTTCTAGGAACATATCAAAAATAGGGGAGCTACACCGTGAGCTATTGATCTAGAACATAATTTGCAAATACTATCAGGACTAAGTTCATGATAAATTAAAGTTAAATTAATCAAATTACTTAAGAACTCCCACTTAGATAGACATCCCTCAAGTCATCTAAATGATACGTGATCCAAATCAACTAAACCATGTCCGATCATCATGTGAGATGGAGTAGTCATCAATGGTGAACATCTCTACGTTGATCATATCTACTATATGATTCACGTCCAAATAGCAGGCCAATTATCCTATTAATAATCCATTTATTGATCTAATTGACATTTCATATTAAGAACACAATATATTTCATTTTGATAATTGAAATACATCAGAGTACATCATCATATAGCTTCAGCACTCAGCTACCCCATTACACAACTGCACCAGCACCAAGTTTCACATGCAACATCTATAAACTTTCAAAATTAGCATCATAGATGGTACATAGACAGATGTATCTCATCTAGAAAACTACTGAAGCAGAAGGCGAATATTGAGCCTTCATTGATGTTGAAGGTCTTTGCAATTTTAGGCCAGTGTCTGTGGATGATTGACCGTCCATCCTTCGTCCTCTTCAGGAACACTTCAATATTGAACCGTGGGTGTTGTATGAATACCTTCCTCACCTCCTGACCATACAAGTGGTTTGAGAGGTAATCATTAGTGAACTGCTTTGGAAAGGCCCAAGGATGCGCATAAATATCTTCTCTATATTGGAAATGGGGCAAAGGAATAAAACAGACAAGGTATAATAGTTAGTACCATCCTGTAGTGAACTGATGTCTTCTTCATTGTGCAGACAAAGATCTTGTTGTTTTTTTGTCGCTAATGTCTTTATCCTAACAATCTTTCTGAGTTTCTTGACTTGACTGATATTCATGGACAACTCATCTCCTCATATGCAAAAAGGGTCGAACAGTGGGTCAAAACCTCTGACAGCAGGACCTACATGTGCAAGACCAAATTGTTTAAAACCTAAGTATTAGAATGGTTCCTGCAATTGCACAATAATGTGCTATTAGACAAAGGATCATGCATGTGCAAACCTCGATTGTAAACGTCAGTGCTTCCCATTGTTTCCCTGCAACACATATAAGGTAGTTAGTGATCAGGTTAAGTGAGGGTTCGCATGCTATTAGTAAAATATGTTGATGAAAAATAAGCACATTGCAGATTCATCAGATTAATCAAGCCACATGGGAAACCCATTTATCCAAACCAAGCATGATTAAGAACTAGGAACTATAGCAATTGTATATGTTTCCCATGTATTAAGTGCAACCAAATTCGATTATTACTCACATGCACAACAATACAAAATTCTACCCACGACAATTGGACATTGCATTGTAGAATTGAACCAAGCAATTAACTAAACACCACAACAAATGAACCAAACATTAACTGAGCATCACATTGCACAATATAGCATACTCCTAATAGAAGATCAGACGGTTAACCAAACCAAGCATGCTTAACAACTTGGAAATATAGCAATTGTATTTGTTTCTCATGTATTTAGTACAGCCAAATTCGATTTATTTCTCACATGGTATACAATAACAGAATGCACCCACAACAATTGAACATCGCATTGCAGAATGGAACCAAACAGTTAACTAAACACCACAACAAATGAACCAAACTTTAATTGAGCACCACATTGCACAATGTATAACATACTAGAAGATCAAATAGTTAACCAAACCAAGCATGCTTGACAACTTGGAAATATAGCAATTGTATTTGTTTAAATTCGATTTATTTCTCACATGGAAGACAATACAAAATTGCACCCTGAAGAATTGAATATCACATTTGCAGAATTGAACCAAACAGTTAACTGAACACGACAACTAATTAACCAAATAGTTAATAAGTGAGCACCACATTGCACGACATATAGAACATATACACTAGAGCAACATATTGCGTGGTAAAAGTAGATAGCACAATTCACTAGAATTTGTTAAGGAAAGGCTGTAGCTAGCAAACTGAACATGGGTCCTTATAGTGAGCTAATAAGACAAGCTACTCCTCATTGTCGGAGATATCGATGGCGATTGGCTCCTTGACATGGAAGAGGGCGAGACCTCTGCATCGTGGGTGCCCTCGTCGTAGTGGTGAGTTGCCTGAGCCGCTCTGGGCACCAACCTTTTGGCTCTCGAGTTGAGGTAAGCACGCTGACAAAACACCTTGTAGTCTTCGTCGAAGGCACCAAGGGTGGCCTTGAGAAAACGCCACCAACTGTCGTTTAAAGTAGCCAACCGCATCGCGGCGTCGACGCATGAGGCGTCGATGGTGGCCTCGATGGCGAGGTGCTCCTCCAAGATCTGGGGGTCAACATGAATGGCAGCCATCACGACCTCATCCGCGTGTGCGGCCGCGATTTGCTTCTCTGCTGCCAAATGCTCCTTGAGCTCCTGGCTATACTGCGTGCACCATGGCTTAGGGCGATGCTTATTTGGTGGAGGGGTCGGTGATTTGGGTGGAAGGTGTCGCGTCGGCGGTCGGGGCATGTGGGATGTGGAAGGAGGAGGATGGGGGTCTGGTGTGGATTACCTGCCTGGATAGACGAGGCTGGGCAGCGTGAAGGAGGGTCGTCGGCGAGGGGTTGACGCTGCAAGCAAGGAGTGAAGGTTTCAACTTGGAAAGGAAGACAGAAACAGGGGAAATGTGGCTTTTGGTAAGGGGAGGGGGCGGGGAGGTAGATATTTTTGCGGAAGCCAAAATTTTTGAATTGGTTCAGCGAAAAAACTGGCGCGCAAAGTGTCATTAGACACGGTCTCTTATCCAGAACTGTGTATGATATGTGAACATCACAAATGATTCAGATAGCTTAACCCGTGTGTGATGAGTTTGAACGTCAAAATTTTTGGTTCCAATTTCCCTGGTTACAGTGCTCATCCACGTCATTGCATAATTTGGATACACAAAGGAGACTACAGCACACCCACACTGTAGCCGACGCACCTTCTCGCGTAAGCCGTATGCGTACTATACACCGACGGTGCTCTAAGATATTTTGTACTGCATCTCACACGGTTGGTGATAATAAACCGTGTGCGATCTACTTGATTTTTCGTCTTGATTTGAATTACATAATGGGGTCGCAACTGCAAAGGATAGTGTTTGAATTGCTAGAACTTCTATCTGCAGCGAACATGCAACTATAGGTGTGTCGTCAAAAAAATTGGAATTATTCAGGGTTCGTTTGGACATTTTTATATAGTAACTTGGTTTTCTAGGCATTTCAGGTGCACAATTCAAAATTAAACTACATGCACATGCTCCATTGAACCAAAATGGGTTGTAAAATGATATATGTGTCCATGGGTTGATGCTTACGTCCCATTCAAGAAATGGGGATGAATTTCAAACACCACAACACCGTGGCTCTCCGGCAAATGTTGAGGTGCTTGCTTTTGCAATTCTGTAAATACAAAACTCGTCTTAAATTCATGAACCTTGGCATGCTATCATGGAACGGCATCAAGATGCTGGGTAAAAAAATATTGTCCCATTTGGGGCAGGTTATGGTATAAGCTTCTCGCAAACCAAAGCTTCTCTCACAACAAGCATGATGGTTTCAGTAGGGAACGTGCCACCTTGGCGGACGAAACGATATCTGTTGCCACTTCTTACTTTCAATTTTTTTCTCGTGGCAACATAGAACAATAGGAGTGTTGTGATTTTTTTTGGGATTTTCCGGGGTCCGCGTGGACATTTTTATACATTAACTGAGTTTTCTATGCATTCATGTGCATAATTCAAATTTGAACTACATGCACATGCTCCACTGCATATAAACGGGTTGAAAAATCAAATGTGTGTCCTTGGTTGCAACTTTAGGTCCCATGCAAGAAATGAGAATGAATGTGACACCTTTGCCACCGTCGCCTCGGCCGCTAACATTGAGATACATGGTTTTAAAATTCTAGTAAATCGGAAACTCGTGTAAAATTCATGAAACTTGACATGCTATCATGGAACGGCAGCAACATGCAGTGGTAAAATTATTGTCCCATTTGGGGCAGGTTGGGGTATAAGCTTCTCACAAACCAGAGCTTCTCACAACAAGCCTCATGGTTACGGTAGGGAACATTTCACCTTTCTGGACGAAACGATATCCGTTGCCTCTTCTTGATTTCAATTTTTTCTCTAGTGTCAACATAGAACAACAGGAGTGTTGTGTTAAATTTTGGAATTTTTCGGGGTTCATTTGGACAATTTTATGCATATTAATTGAGTTTTCTATGCATTTATGTGCATAGTTCAAGTTTGAACTACATGCACATGCTCTAATGCATATAAATTGGTTGAAAATTCAAATCTCTCTCCTTGGTTGCATTCTTAGGTCCCATGCAAGAAATGGGAATGAATGTCAAACACCCTACCACCGTCACTCGGCCACAAACATTGAGATACCTGGTTTTTAAATTCTAGTAAATCCAAAACTCGTCTGAAATTAATGAAACATGTCATGCTATCATGAAGCGGCATCAACATGCCGTGGTAAATTTTTTGTCCCATTTGGGGCAGGTTTGGGTATACGCTTCTCACAACAAGCCTGATGGTTTCGGCGGGGAATGTTTCACCTTTTTGGACAAAATGATAGCCGTTGCCTCTTCTTGATTTCAATTTTTTCTCTAGTGTCAATATAGAACAACAAGAGTGTTGTGTTAATTTTTGGAATTTTTCGGGGTTTGTTTGGACATTTTTATACATTAACTGGGTTTTCTAGGCATTTTATGTGCATAATTCAAATTAGAACTACATGCTAGTCCTGGCCATCTCAGGCCCGGCCCTGTCGGCCCACCCAGGCCCGACCCTAAAATCCAGGGCCTAGGCCCGATGGGCTTACCCATGGGCCGGGCTTGGGCCTAAGTTTTGAGCCCACCAGTAGGGCCTAGACGGGCTTGGGCTTGGCATATTGGCATTTTAAGGAAGAGGCCCGACCGATGGCCCTAAGCCCTAAGGGATGTTTAGGGCTCTTTACCAGATGGGCCGGGCTTGGGCTTGAAAAGTAGGCCCAGTGATAGGGCCTGGGCCTCAGTTTTCTGCCGTGGGATTTTTCAGGCCCGACCCAAGCCCGGCCCGGCCCGGCCCATGGCCAGATATACTACATGCACATGCTCCAGTGCATATAAATTGGTTGAAAAATCAAATTTGTGTCCTTGGGTGCATGCTTAGGTCCCACACAAGAAATGGGAATGAATTTCAAACACCAGGGCACTATTGATTTCCGGCAAAACGTTGAGATACTTTGTTTTTAAATTCTAGTAAATCCAAAACTCGTCTGAAATTCATGAAACTTGGCATGCTATCATGGAATGACACCCGACATGCTGTGATAATTTCGTGTCTATTTTGAGAGAAGGCGCACTCGAATAACAGTCAACAAAGGCATTTTGAAACAAATAGCCGCCACTCTAACATTGCAAATGTTTTAGATAGAACACCCGTATGTACACTAACAGCTTCCCCAGTAAGCCAAGGGAAAATGTGCCGAGAAGGATTTGTGCAGCTCTTCATCGCAAACGTTTTAGATAGAACACATTTATGCAAAGTGAGAGCTATGGTCTTCTGCAGTAAGGCAAGGGAAAATTCGCCGTGTAGGATTTGTGCATCTCTTCAACGCAAACAGTTCAGATTGAATAAGTATGCAAAGCGAGACTTCGACGCTAGGCCAAGAGAAAATTTGGCAAGCAGGATTTATACCTCCCTTCAACGCAAATGGTTTTTTCGGATGACCCGTGTGCAACCACGTACAGACAATTTGGTAAGATTTGCATCTGTCATATTGGGTATATTGCCATTTGTCAAACTGAAAAGATTGACATTTGTTGATCTAGTAACATTGCCATTTGTCAATCCTTGTAACACTGCAATTTGTCAAAATATGCAGCTAAAAATCACTAGGACTATCTAATTTTTGCAACAAAAATTTAGTAATTAAGCATAGATTTCATTCATAGATTAAGCATTCGTGCTTGATTTATACAAACAGTTCAACTCGATAGCTGAACCGACCAAACTTTTCCCCAATTGTTGCCAACCACGTACTAAAATAGCTAGTTCAACTATATATACTAGCTAATTTTAAGTACGTTGTACAGTTCCACCACATTTATAGTCAGATGAACTGGACAAAATAGCCCATAAATACTGCTACTACTTCTACGGAGGGGTTTTGTACTACTTCCGGCAGCCTCTCCTCTGCCAAGCGTGCTCAGTAAGAGGAAGAGGAGGAGGAGCCTACCGACGAGCTGGACAACTGCAATACGGCGCCTGCCGCTACTGCACCTTCAGCGGCGCTCACCTCGAACGCCCTTTGCCACTCCAGACGAACCCTCCCGAAGCGGCCAGATTGCTCGTAGATCTCCTGATTCCTCACTTCTGCGTCAGCGTGTGCCGCGGCCATGGCAGCGGTAAGGCTCTTTGCATGCTCGACGAGGCACTCCTCCTCCTCCCACAGGAACTCGATGTAGCGCGCAAGGTCACTGCCGCACATGTTGGCCTCCACCTCCGCCTCCCTTCTTCGGGTGGCGATGGCGGAGCGGGTGATGATCCTGACAGTCGACGGTGGGCTGGCGGCCATGGCGGCCGATGATGGGGTGGCGGCCACGACCACCACCTCCCGCCTTCGGGCCGCGGTGGCGGAGCGGGTGATGGCCGGCAGTGGGGGTGGTGGCCACGACAACCACCTCCCGCCTTCGGGACATGGTGGCGGAGCGGGCGATGGCCTTGACTTTCGACGGAGCTATGGCAGCAATGGCAGCCGGCAATAGCTGCCGACGGGCACTGGCGGCTGAGCGTGTGGTGGGTGTTCCGCGCACACCCAACAGGGACGCCACGCGCACTACACTATGCCAGGGACTGCGTCGCCGCCACGGTGTAGCCTCCCAGCTGGAGCTGTGCTCTGATGATGGCGGAGTGACTGAGTGACGACGACGGACCAGTGCTATTGCCGATTGTGGGAGAAGCAGACGAGATAAGCTATAGGGAGGGAGGGGAAAATACGACACAGGACTCGCCGGCCATGAGGGTTTATATAGTAGGCTGGTAAGCATTGGGATTTTGGAGGATTTCACCAAGTCGGGCGGGAAGCTTGCGCAGGAACCTGCACGGTTGCACGGGAATGGGCTCACCACCGTTTGGCCAAAAGAACGCCCCCGCGCGCTGCTCAAGCTTGCGCTCGATCCGTCTGCGATAGAGGGGTGACAAGACGTGCGAGAAGAGGACGAAAGGACACGTACACATATGTTTAATAAAAAACATTTGCGATTTAATTACCTACTATACCCCCATCCTGGTTTATAAGTAGGATTTAATTAATAAAAAATGAATGCATGTCGCCAAAGATTATATCATTGGATTCATATTTGAACATAGTTTCTAGTTATATAATTTTTGTAACATGCATTAACATTTTGTTGGTTAAATTTGAGGTTATATACCAGCAAGCGTTTGCCCACAACACACACGGCTTATTCCATCACAAACAGCTAGGATGGATCAACTGTATGCCATGTATCACACACGCAACTCTAATCTGATTCGTGCTTGATGTCTCTGACATCGCTTGCACAGTTTGTCTTATTTGCCACGTATCACTGTGCCGGCCTCTGCTTGCGTCCCTCGGCAAGCTCTGCTCGCAGCGTGCTGTGCTTGCTGTTAGGCGCCGCGGCGCGCTCTGCTCGCTTCCATCAGCGTGCTGGGGTTATGGATAGCTTTTCCTTGTGTGTTCAACTGCTATATGAATATATATGGTTGCTCGCCGTTGAGGCGACCGCGGAGCGCTCTGCTCGCGTCCCTCCGCGTGCGCTCTACCAGTGGTTGGGCCTGTGCACGATCACGTCGGGGTCCGCATATGCATGCGGTTGTGCCGCGCGTCTCGCCACACGATTCAGTTACGTGCGGCACGATGGAGTTATGCGCTGCGTATTAGAACTGCCATCAGGACGTGCCGATCGATATTCCAAGCCGTTCGGCTTCCCCTTTAATTCCTACAGCCATTATAACCTTAGTCTCTTCAATCTTTCAATCGCTCCCCACAACACAACAAGCACACCGACGACGACACATAGAGGGGGGATGTCTAGCGGCGCTCCAATGGAGTTTGGCGAGCATAAAGTGGAGACCCACGCGAGGGGGCCGGATCTCTCGGTGGTTTACACCATCAACCCGGCTGTGGTGGAAGACTACATCAACACCGTTGAGAAGTTGCTTGCTAGAGACAAGCACAAGGTGGTCGACATCAACCTCTAGTACACCGCCGGTCTTCCCGGCAAAGATCAGAAGTTTGTCGTCTCCCAGTTGTGCGTGCGCCATCATGTCCTCATCTACCACTACCGCATGGCCATAGAGCCTTGCATCCGTTTCGCCAGGTTTTACAACAGCACCGACTACAAGTTCGCTATGGTGGAAACCATCGACGATGTAAAAGTGCTCAGGGTTACTGGCTTGGCCTACAAGAACATTGTTG
This sequence comes from Triticum timopheevii, assembly GCA_963921465.1. Taxonomy (NCBI): domain Eukaryota; kingdom Viridiplantae; phylum Streptophyta; class Magnoliopsida; order Poales; family Poaceae; genus Triticum; species Triticum timopheevii. The sequence goes on along the minus strand of OY997272.1, from coordinate 378,193,500 downwards.
AAATCCGTGAGCACTACAGGGTCTAGGGCAGCAGGAAGGACTCCCTAGTTGAACTTGCCTCAGCCATCATCGACCCCTACTACGAAAAGATGAAGTAGGATGCCAGAGAACAAGTTCCGTATCCTGGCACAGGGCCTGGATGCGGCAATTGGATGAACCTCACCTCAGGTTCACGGCCAAGAGCGTGCACACATGCTACGAGATGCACAGGCAGATCGTTGACATGAGGAAGTGCCTCATTACCCAAATCGACGAGCCCTGATCAAGCCACAAGCAGAGCAATCATCACAAGCAGTAGATGATGATCAGATGATCGTTTATGCTAGTTAATCATGCATGTAATATAGAATTTACTTTGGTGTGTGGAAATGTCATGTGTGTAGTAGCCACCTATGTAATTATGCATGTAATAGTTTACTTTGGTGTGTGCAAATGCCATGGTTGTAGTAGCCACCTATGTAAGTGGATGTTTAATTTGGTTATGCAACCATGTCCTTATAAGTGTGTATATATATATGTTGTTGTTCTGTATGCAATCCCATCGCACAACACACATGTCTTATTAGCAGCAATCGTTTGTGTTATTATCGGTCTTCGCACACATTTCTGATTATAGACCTATTTGCCACGTATCACACACATCTTGTTATATTGAACTGTTTATGTTCTCTTGTCTCAACACACACAGTTCATCTGAGTGAACCACATGCCATATATCACACACACCTTGATCTGGTTGACCATTTCTTTTGTGTTGCCTAATCACAAACAGTTCATCCTAGTGAACCGTATGCTGTTTATCGCACACATCTTCATCTGGCTGCCCGTTTCTTTTGTTGCTCCTCATCACAAATAGTTAATTGCACTGAACTGTATGCCCTGCATCACACACGGAACTAAAATCTGAACCGTGTTTGATGCATCCGTCATCGCAAACATTTTGTACCTTTTTGACAGTTTTTACACCACCGTTTGCCATTAATGCATCTCAGACAGTTTCGTCAAAGGGTCTCTGATCGTAGTGTCGCGTTAGCAACATCCTGCACTAGTGTGCTACCGTCGTACTAAGCAAAATAAGATGCATAAAAGATAAACATCACATGCAATCAAAATATGTGACATGATATGGCCATCCTCATCTTGTGCTTTTGATCTCAATCCAAAGCATCGTCATGATCTCCATCGTCACCGGCTCAACACCTTGATCTCCATCATCGTGTCATTGTCGTCTCGCCAACTATTGTTTCGACAACTATCGCTACCGTATAGTGATGAAGTAAAGCAATTACATGGCGTTTGCATTTCATAGAAGAAAGAGACGACCATAAGGCTCCCGCCGGTTGCCCATAACTTTTACAAAACATGATCATCTCACACAATAACGTATGTCACATCATGTCTTGACTGTATCACATCACAACATGCCCTGCAAAAACAAGTTAGACGTCCTCTACTTTGTTGTTGCAAGTTTTACGTGGCTGGTATGGGCTTCTAGCAAGAACCGCTCTTACCTACGCATCAAAACCACAACGGTGTTTCGTCAAGTTTGCTATTTAAACCTTATTCAAGGACCGGCCACAGTCAAATTCGATTCAACTAAAGTAGGAGAAATAGACACCCGCTAGCCACCTTTATGCAAAACTAGTTGCACGTCTGTCGATGGAACCAGTCTCATGAACGTGGTCATGCAAGGTTGGTCTAGGCCGCTTCATCCAACAATATTGCCGAATCAAAATAAGATGTTGGTGGTTAGCAGTATGACTATCATTGCCCACAACTCTTTGTGTTCTCTCGTGCATATCATCTACGCATAAACCTGGCTCGGATGCCACTGTTGGGAAATGTAGCATGCACTTTAAAAAGTAATTCCTAAGCTCACGCGAGATCTATCTAGGAGATGCATAGCAACAAGATGGAGAGAGTGTGTCCATGTGCCCTCGTAGACCGAAAGAGGAAGCTTTTGACAACGCGGTTGATGCATTCGAACTTGTTCTCGTTCCGACCGATCAAGTACCGAATGTACGACACCTTCGAGTTCTGCACACATTTAGCTTGATGACGTCCCTCGAACTCTTGATCTGGCAAAGTGTCGACGGAGAGTTCCATCAGCACGACGGCGTGGTGATGGTGATGGTGAAGTGATTCGCGTAGGGCTTCGCCTAAGCACTACGAAGATATGACCGAAGGAGTAAACTGTGGAGGGGGGTGCCGCACACGACTAACAATTGTTAGTGTTGTGCTAGGGGCGCCCCCCTCATATATATAGGTGGAAGGGGGAGGGGAGGCAGCCTGGCACACCACATAGGTGGTCGGCCGGCCCTAGGGCTCCTGCCCTGGGCACACCCCTGCCATGTTTGGACAAGAGGGAAAGGAAGGAGGGGGAGGGGAAGGAAGTAGGAGTCCTACTTCACACTTTCCTTCGCCTCCTCTCCTCTCCTTTCCTCCTCATATGGTTGGCCCTATAGGGGACGCACCAGCCCCTTGTGGGCTGGTGGGTTCCCTCACTTGGCCCACTAAGCCCATATCTTTGCCGGGGGGGGGGGGGGGGGTGCCCGGAACCCCTTCCGGTGACCCGATATGTACTTGATACTCTTCGGAACACTTTCGGTGTCCGAATACCATCGCCCTATATATCAATCTTTACCTCTTGACCATTTTGAGCTCCTCGTCATGTCTGTGATCTCATCTGGGACTTCGAACAACATTCGGTCACCAAATCACATAACTCATATAATACTAAATCATCATCAAACCTTAAGCGTGCGGACCCTACGGGTTCGAGAACTATGTAGACATGACCGAGACACCTCTCCGGTCAATAACCAGTAGCGGAACCTGGATGCTCATATTGGCTCCTACATATTTTATGAAGATTTTTATCGGTCGAACCGTAATGACAACATATGTTTATTCCCTTTGTCATCGGTATGTTACTTGCCCGAGATTCGATCATCGGTATCTTGATACCTAGTTCAATCTCGTTACCGGAAAGTCTCTTTACTCATTCTGTAATACATCATCCTGCAACTAAGTCATTAGTGACATTTCTTGCAAGGCTTCTTATGATGTGCATTACCGAGAGGACCCAGAGAATCCTCTCCGATTTTCGGAGTGACAAATCCTAATCTCGATCTATGCGAACCCAACAAACACCTTCGGAGATACCTGTAGATCATCTTTATAATCACCTAGTTACATTGTGACGTTTGATAGCACACAAGGCATTCGTCCGATATCCGGGAGTTGCATAATCTCATAGTCGAAGGAATATGTATTTGACATGAAGAAAGCAATAGCAATAAAACCGAACGATCAATATGCTATGATAACGGATGGGTCTTGTCCATCACATCATTCTCCTAATGATGTGATCCCGTTCATCAAATGACAACACATATCTATGGTTAGGAAACATAACCATCTTTGATTAACGAGCTAGTCTAGTAGAGGCTTACTAGGGACACGGTGTTTTGTCTATGTATCCACACATGTATCAAGTTTCTGGTTAATACAATTGTAGCATGAATAATAAACATTTATCATGATATAAGGAAATATAAAATAACAACTTTATTATTGCCTATAGGGCATATTTCCTTCACGACCAGCCTCATGAGGATCGCTCGCATCATCAGCCTCGCGACGCCCCCTGGCGTGATCAGCCTCATGAGGCCCATCCTCAGGGAAACGCTGGCCTCCCTCCGCTGCCACCATCACCAAGAAGGAACAATGACAACCATCAGGACGATGGGGCTGGGGGCTTCCAGGAACCTCACGCGATCGCCTGCATCCTTGGCGGTGCCCAGGCACCCGGCTCGAACCGCGTCTTCAAGCAGTTCTCTCGTGAGGTGAACACGGTCCTCCCGAAGCTTGAGGCCGCGCGTGCCCTCAAGTGGTCACAGTACGCCATCACCTTCGACTACAAGGACCACCTTAGGTGCGCGGCCATTGCTGGCACACTCCCCATGCTTTGCACACCCACCATCAGCAACGTCTTTGTCACCAAGACTCTCATCGATGGTGGTGTTGGTCTCAATGTGCTCTCCGTCGAGACCTTTGAGATGCTTCAGGTGCCCTATGACCAGCTCATGCCCACTAGGCCATTCTCTGGGGTGACTGACAGTTCCACCGTCCCTCAGGGGCAATTGCACCTCCCCGACACCTTTGGCAAGCGCGATAACTACCACACTGAGCTCATTGTTTCGACGTCGCCCACATCAGCCTCCTGTACAATGCCATCCTTGGGTACCCTGCCCTCGCCAAGTTCATGAAGGCAACCCACCATGGCTACAATGTCCTCAAGATGCCAGGGTGCAGTGGCGTCATCACGGTCGTCTGCGATGAGAAGGATGAGTCTATTCTCTTGTGCATGCCTACTGTCGGCGTTCTGGATATGGGGGTATCCAACCCTGCCTATCTGCGGCCCACCACGCGGCTCCATCGACGGCCTGGTACGGCCCAGCTTCAGCATCAACAACTCAAGACCCTCGTGAGGGGCCAAGCCTCGCCAGGCGGACGACGCCAAGACCCCCGAGGGGATCGGCCTCCTCAGGCTGGCTCCCGAGGGGCGGAGAGTTCTATGCAAGGTTTACCTCATGAGGCTCAGCTGACGTGAGCCATGACGACCAAGACCAGGCGGGCGCAGAGCGCAGGTTTCCTCTTTGGTGCAAAGGAGGCAAGCTGCAGATGTGGAGTCCCGAGGAATCAGCCATAGGTTTCCATTCTGGTGCAACAAGACCAAGACTGCCAAGATGGCAGGACGGAGGTCATCGACGAGCCCACCGCAGCGTCACGACCAGAGGCTTTTCGCAGGTGAAGACTACTTTTGTTAGGATAAGCTGTACTACTTGTCCCCTTTCAAATCCGGCCATTGTGGGATCCCTTCCCGCCAACATTTGGGAAGAGGACCAAGGCTACTATAAATAGGACTAGCCACCACCATAGAGGCAAGACAGGCTGAACGAGCTCACACCTCACTAGCTCCCTCGAGCTCAAGAACACCACACCTCCTGAGGCCAGTTCATCCACTGTACTAGTTCATCCTCAGCCCCCCGAGGCAATCCACCAAAATGCTGGAGTAGGGTATTACACCGCAAGGTGGCCCAAACCAGGATAAACTGCTCTGTCTCTTTATCTCTTTGAGCTTGTCGCGCTAGGCTTAGGAGGATCACGAGTAGGCAGGATGGGTAGGTTGAGATCTTCGCACGCACCCCAGAGTTCAAACCTCTCAAGGGTTTGCGGAACCCCTAATCCGACATTTGGTGCGTCGGGTAGGGGTGCGTCGGATCTTCTCTTCCGTTGATCGATCCACCGCCACTCCGACACCTCCATGGCCGACGCACGACGAGCTCGCGCCGAGCGTCGGGCCGCAGTCGCCGCCGGCGTCGCTCAGACGGCTCCGGCGGGCGATGGCTATGCCCGTCGTGCTCCGTCTCCGGTGGCCATCACCGCCACGGGCCCTACCGGCCACGAGCCCTACCGGCCACGAGCAGCAAGCTTCATCGCTACACTCGTCGGTGTGTTGCGACGGGCGCACCGCTACTCCGTCATTGACCCCAGCAGCTTCGTCCTCCCACGCGCGTTGCGGCCAGGAGGACGCACATGCCGCTCTACTCATGGTGCAAGAGCTCTTTCGCTACCGCCTGGTTGGTAACCTCTACGAGGAGTGGCTCGAGCGATCGCTAAGCTCGTCAGCGTGGCGCACGGGGGCTCCACCAATCCGACTCACTCGCTGCCTCAGCAGCCTCCTGCAGCGGGCGACGTGGCGCATGGGGTTCCTCCACCACCTCCATCCCAGGGCGCCATCGTCAGGCCAAGGCGAGCGGCACCACAGCACGACCCGCCGCGCCCTGCGCCGACTCGGGAGAATGTGAGCTGCCAGGTGGTGCAGCGACCTCAAGGAGAAGCGCGCGACTTCCAGCACCCCAGCACCAGGCCCGCGTACCTCCGCAGGAGGTGGTGGTGCACGTGCACCAGGACTAGTTTCCACCCCCTTGACGACCTCCGGTGGCTGTCGGTGTCAAAACCGGCGGATCTCGGGTAGGGGGTCCCGATCTGTGCGTCAAAGGCTGATGGTAACAGGAGGCAAGGGACACGATGTTTTACCCAGGTTCGGGCCCTCTCGATGGAGGTAAAACCCTACTTCCTGCTTGATTGATATTGATGTTATGAGTATTACAAGAGTTGATCTACCACGAGATCATAGAGGCTAAACCCTAGAAGCTAGCCTATGATGATTATGATTGTGTCTCTAAGGACTAAACCCTCCGGTTTATATAGACACCGGAGGGGGCAAGGGTTTACACAGAGTCGGTTACAAAGAAGGAAATCTATTATCCGGATCGCCAAGCTTGTCTTCCACGCAAAGGAGAGTCCCATCCGGACACGGGACGAAGTCTTGAGTCTTGTATCTTCACACTCCAATAGTCCGGACAAAGTGTATAGTCCGGCTGTTCGGATACCCCCTAATCCAGGACTCCCTCAGTAGCCCCTGAACCAGGCTTCAATGACGATGAGTCCGGCGTGCAGATTGTCTTCGACATTGCAAGGCGGGTTCCATCTCCGAATGCTCCAAAGTAGATTTAAGGATTGTGTCCATCTTTGCGAGATAATTTCCGCACACCTCCGTAGAGAGCATAGCACTTCATAAATCTGATCTGCTGGTAATTTTTGTATTGTGCGCTCTTACGCCATGGTCTGGTCCAACACGACCAGTTTTTCTTGGCCTGCCTTGATATGCGTTGCGAGGCGGTTTTATTGGCACGCCCTACCAAAGCAGAGATCGTGTTCCCCTTATCACGGGATCTTCCATCGATATGGGCGTGCGCAACCCCACGACGATTGTTGGTATGACTCCGTGTTTTTAGGTAAGCCCCAAACGGTTACGCTGAGGACGCTTAATATTCACCCCTTTTATAGAGGGGCCGAGGCCTATCCCTTTTTCTACCATGCTTGCGCCTTTTCGCACCTCGAGTTCCAACACCCGAAGCCCAAGCTCAAGCCCTCCGGATCTTCAATCATGTCCGAATCCAACCTTCAAGGCTGGTGGGTGGCTTCCTCTATCACAGAGGAGGATATTGTGAAGCTTAGGGAGGTCGGATACCTGACTGCCGACATCAAACACAAGCTCCCCGCTCCAGGGCAGATAATCCCTACTCCCAAGCCCAATGAGAGCGTCGTATTTGTCTCTCACTTCCTCCGCAGCTTAGGCTTCACTCTTGATCCCTTCGTGAGAGGGCTCATGTTCTGCTAAGGGCTATATTTTCATGATCTAGCTCCGGACGCCATCCTTCATATCTCGTCGTTCATCGTTGTGTGCAAAGCTTTTCTCCACGTCACCTCGCACTTCGGCTTATGGCTCAATACCTTCAATGTGAAGCCAAAGATGATTGAGGGGCGACACGTAGAGTGCGAAGGTGCTGCAATAAGCTGGAACGCCGATGCCCCATGGCCAGAGGGTTCCTTCCCGGAGGTGTCTGATCTATGGCAGCGGAGGTGGTTTTACGTCACGGATCCCAGAGGCACAAAGTGGGTGGCTGCCCCTGACTTCCGTTCTGGCCCTCCGCCTCAACTAGCGTCATGGGCCAACGTAGGACAGGATTGGGGGCCTGCTAATGATGTACCCACGTTGCAGAGCCGCATACGGGAGCTTCTTGAGAGGGACATCAGCCTTGTAAGTGTAATTCAGGTAATGCTAATCTGACAGATCTTGCCGTGCAAACGCCGGCCTCTCCGGATGTGGGAGTTCAATCCGGAAGGTCCGCAGACTATTCAACACTTCTTCAGCGTCATGCTCGAAGGAATGTGTAAGTTATTCTTCGGACCACAAGTAAAGTGTCCGGACACCACCGAGGATGCGGGCCTGAGCTGCAACCGCCTAGATACCCAAGTAAGCAACCCAGAAACCGAACACTTTGTTTATTTTTATCATAACATTATTCTGAAAATCCTCCCTGGCCAGGAATGGCTCAGTAAGGCGGAGAGAATCAGGTGTCCGGCGCCACTTCCCGAAGGCTCGCCTAGTCCCACCATAGCCAAGATGCTTGGTCGTGTGCTAAGTAAAGTGCCCTCGGGGAAAGAAGAAGGGAAGAGCAGAGAAGCAGAACTGCACACATTGTCCATCCAAACCGGGGGAATTGCTACCTTCCCAAAGGAGGATAGTCGGGGAGGGGAATGTAAGGCCTCCTCCCCTCGCGGGAAGAAGGGGGCCGCCTCCGAAGACTTGGAGATGGAGGTGCCCAGACAAGGGAAGAAAGCTTCACCAAGGGGCCCTGCCCCGAAGAGCGTCCTCACCGCGCCATGCCCGCCAACGGGCCAGCCCTCAGCCGAGCTGTAAGTTAATCATAAGTACGAAGGTACTACTTCCTTCTCCGAGAAAAATAACCAGAATCCATTCTTTGTAGTCCGGCTAGCAACTCTTCTCGACAGAGTTCATCTTCGGGGGATCTCCTTCCGGAGATGATGGAGAGTGAGACCCCACCAACCTATCCACCTCATGGGGCGGGCGACCCTGAGGTATCGTCACAGAGGAGTCCAGATCTGCCGAAGCCAGAAGCTAATACTTCGGCCGCCCTGAGCCCGGGGCGTTCGGCTCCCACGGGGGGCGATAAGAAGGGTCCGACACAGTTCGGCGTCCGGCCGGACACACTGACGGGCCTTCTGGAGCGAGCTGCTCTCTCGGAGGAGCACTATTCAATAATGAGCATGGTGCTTGAGAAGATTTCATCCACCACAAGCGGGTTGAATGAAGCCTTTACGAGCCTGCTCAGAGGCTTTGAGGTATGAAATGAAAATACCTGATTTTTGACTGTGACGCACGCGCTAGGTGTGCTCCATATGGATAGTAGCCCCTGAGACTCTGGTTGTTAGCCCTAGGCGGCAAACGAAGGATCACATTGTTAAGTAACGATCGTGCTATATTTATGCACAGGTGTCTAAGGATCCGGCAGCCGACCGGTCCGTTGAAATTGCTGAACTAAGGAGGCAGATTGGAGTTATTGATGCCGATATCACACTTGTGAATGAGCGGCTTAACGAGTCACAAGGTATGTGCTCTACTTTCCTTATTTTTTATAGGAAAAAATTGAGAGGAGCATAATATTAATGCTTGGACTGCAGACGGTGCTACTGCCATGGAAGCCCTGAGGGCGGAACTTGCCCTGGCCAAGGAACAAGGCTGGGCTAGCAATGCGGCTGCCCTAAAGGAAGCCGAAGAGTTGAGAGCCGAACAGGCTGCTCATCGCCGAAGCGAAGACAAAATAGCCGAGATGGCTGTGGAGCTGAAAAATGCCGCCGACCGGTATGAGCTCCTTGAAAAAGAGAATCAGGCTAATTCGGCTGACCTGAAAAAGGCACTTGATGCGGCCAAGGAGACGCGGTCCAAAATTAGGGATGCGCGGGAGGAGCTTCGCCAGGCCGGAGAAATCGCGGCTGGAAACCCCTATTTATTGCGGATGAAGTTTTTAGATCCGAAGTATGCTCCCCTGGATCGACGCTGGAGCCCTGCAGACGCGTATGCGGATTTGGCGAAGAGTACGGCTGATGCAGCCAAGTTTTTCGAGGATCAAAATGATAAAGAAGTGGAGAAGCTGTTCTGGTCGCAATTCAGTGCTCCCATGTGCCCATTGCCGTTGAGTGAGAGGATGGCTACTATGGCTGAGCTTCATAGGCTGTCCGGTCTTGCAATATGGTCTGTAATAGACCATCTATGGCCGAAGGGGCCTAAGTCGGACAGTTATTTTGGTTTAGTGCAACAATTCCTTGGTGCCGTATCGCAGATCGATGCCGTGAAGAGGTCGGCGTGCATAGAGGGTGCACGGATGGCTGTTGCCCGCGTTAAAGCATATTGGACAGATATGGAGGCCACCATCATTGCGACCCAGAATCCGGCGGGAGGCCAAGATCTGGCCGAGCACTACTTGAAGCAGGTAACAGAAGGTGCTCGCTTAATAGAGGCTCAGTGCTCGAAGAATGTCATGTTCGAGTGACAGATCGTTTCATTGTAAAAACAATGCTATTTTAATTATGAAGGCTATGTTTATACTTTTTGCCCGAAAGTGTTATTGTGCCTCCTATGCGGCCATTTTATGTGTATATGTAATCTGAAAGTTAGCAGTCGTTGGCATCAGCCCCCACGCATGCAATGCGGGGGTGTTCGCGATAATGTGCATAATCACACTTGGTCCAACGTCTTGGTCCATTAAGGAGGTGATCGCACGTCGAACTAGGCAACCAGACTATATAGCTTTAACACCTTCACTTAGCCATAGGAGTTTGACAGCGGGGCTACTAGTAGCCCCTGGTACCTTCGCGTGCATTGAATACGGGCGCGTGTGTACATGACTGAGGGAGTCCTGGATAAGGGGGTATCCGGACAGCCGGACTGTATACATCGTCCGGACTATTGAAGTGTGAAGATACAAGACTCAAGACTTCGACCCGTGTACGGATGGGACTCTCCTTGGCGTGGAAGGCAAGCTTGGCGATCCGGATATTGTGTTTCCTTCCTTGTAACCGACTCCATGTAAACCCTAGCCCTCTCTGGTGTCTATATAAACCGGAGAGGTTGGTCCTTAGAAGGCCGATCACAATTACAATCATACCATCATAGGCTAGCTTCTAGGGTTTAGCCTCTACGATCTCGTGGTAGATCTACTCTTGTACTACCCATATCTTCAATATTAATCAAGCAGGAAGTAGGGTTTTACCTCCATCGAGAGGGCCCGAACCTGGGTAAACACCTGTGTCCCTTGCTTCCTGTTACCATCAGCCTTGACGCACAGATTGGGACCCCCTACCCGAGATCCGCCGGTTTTGACACTGACATTGGTGCTTTCATTGAGAGTTCCTCTGTGTCGTCGCCGCAAGGCTCGATGGCTCATCTCGTCATCAAGGACGACATTACCTCGGAGGGAGCTCTGGCTATAGGCCAAACTCTCTGACTTGGCGGCTTTATCATGGCCACCCCATCGGCGGTAGCGCTGACGATGGCCTCTCGGGTCATCAATCGTAACCTTCGCGTCAGTTCGGAACTTGCCGAACAGATAGATCCGATGGAGCTCTTATCCCTTAATGAGCTCTTGGATCACATCGCCGCTCTGGGAGTCGCTACGGACTATGATCGGATCAGGCTTAAACCCGACCAAAGGGACATCAGATCCCCGCCGGCCACCCATGAGATAGCGGTAGTGGAGGAACCACACACGGACCGCCCCTCGACTTTGAGGATGAACTATGTCTGGATCACCAAACTCCTTGAGCCGAATACCTGCTCAAAGGAAGACATGACCCAAGTCCCGGACTTAGAACCGGGCATTGGGCCGAAGAAATTGGGCGGCACTCCGGATCCCGAGCTGTTAGGCTCGGAACCTCCCACGCCCCTGAGTGTTAGATCGGATCAGAATCCGGATTCAGCTAACAACACCCACCAGGACCTAAACCGTCTCTCCCGCATCAGGCAAGAGCCCCAGGAGACTGTACATCGCTACTGGGCCAGATTCCTCCTTCGCTTAACAAGGTCGAGGACTGCCGCGAGGAGGATGTAGTCTTACTCTTCTGCAAAAGCTGCACGGACAAAGGACTCCTTAATGCTATAAGCCGCCGTGACATAGTACGCTTCACGGATTTGGCAATCATAGTACAGAAGTACTGTGCGATCGAAAGCACCTAGAAAACCCAAACATAATTTTGGGACAGTATGGCTCTCACCAAGACCTTTGTCCGAACTAAACGGGCGAACTCTCGTAAGTCGGCCGATCCTGTCCCCAAGAAACCAAAACACACCCCGGGGCGGGGAACCGTATTGGAAGAATGGCTCAATGGACCATGTAAACTCCACAGCACTCCGAACACGACACCAACTCATAGCCTTAGAGCATGTTGGATACTCCGGTAGGTTGCAAAAAGTGGCGAGGACCTTCTTGAAAGCCATAAAGCAGAACAACATCCCGCCAATGAACACAATGCGGTATTAAAAGTCTTCGAGACTTTCGCCTCAAACAATAGGCGCAAGCAAGCTCACCAAAGCTCCGCTGAAATTTGCCATGTGGCAAAGATAAACCCCTGGAACAACACTGCTATAACCTTCAATGCCAGTGATGAACCTCGATTCTAGACTGTCCGGGCGCCGGCCGCTCTGGTCCTTAGCCCAATCGTGGACGGCTTCCGGCTCACTAAAGTACTCATGGACGGCGGAAGCGGATTAAACTTGATCTATGAAGAAACGCTCAACAAGATGGAAATTGGTAAAGGCTACATCGAGCAAAGCGGCACCACCTTCAGGGGAATCATCCCTAGTTGGGAAGTGCGGTGTGCGGGAAAAATCACACTCGATGTGGTATTCGGCACCCCAGAAAATTACAGGTCCGAAGAAATCACATTCCAAGTGGCTCCCTTTAGCAGCGGATACCACGCCCTTTTAGGGCGGGACGCGTTTATGAGCTTTCAAGCCATACCCCATTATGGGTACATGAAGCTTAAAATGCCCGGTCCTAATGGAATCATCACTCTAGCTAGTGATCCGGACGTTGCACTTCGCGCCGAAAACAAAACCGCAGCAGTGGCCCTGGAAGCATTATCGGAGGCCCTAGCAGCCGAAGAATTAACAATGCTATGGGCCACCGTGGACAGGGACGACGTGATACTCGACAAGAGACCCAAGTCCACCTCATTTAAACACGCAGACGAGATAGTCAAATTCCAAGTCCATCCAACGAACCCCACGAAGACAGCTTCCATCGGGACACAGTTGAGCCCCGTAATGGACGCCGCACTACGAGACTTTTTACGCGAGAATTGGGACATTTTCGCCTGGCACCCATCGGACATGCCGGGCATCCCGCGTGGATTGGCTGAGCATAGCCTTAGTATACTAAAGGGATATAAACCTGTCAAACATACCCTAAGGCGATTCTCAGAGCCCAAATGACAAGCAATGGGGGAAGAGCTAGCCAAGCTACATGAGGCCTGATTCATCAGAGATATTAAACATCCGGATTGGCTGGCAAATTTGGTAATGGTACCAAAGAAGGACAAATCCTGGCACCTATGCGTCGACTTCAAAGACCTCAACAAGGCTTGCCCCAAGGATCCCTTTCCCCTCCCTTGCATCGATCAGATCATCGATGCCATAGCTGGACATGACTCGCTGTGTTTTGTTGACGCATACTCGGGATACCATCAAATAAAGATGGCAGAGTCTGACCATGCTGCAACAACTTTCATAATGCCATATGGCCCTTTTTGCTTCAACACTATGCCTTTCGGGCTCAAGAATGCCGGCGCAACCTATCAACGCATGATTCAAACATGCCTGGAAAAAAAAATCGGCAAAACAGTGGAGGCATATGTGGACGACGTGGTCATAAAAACAAGACACGTCGAAATAGATGACTTGAGGCTTACATTCGATAACCTCCGGACATACGACATCAAGTTGAATCCGGAAAAATGCGTTTTCGGCATCCCCTCTGGGAAACTGCTGGGCTTCATTGTTTCCAATAGAGGAATTGAAGCGAATCTAGCGAAAATCTGAGCTCTGTCGCAGTTGGCTATACCAACAGACCTCAAGCACATCCAGAAACTAGCCAGATGCGTGGCTGCTTTGAGCCGTTTTATCTCCAGGTTAGGAGAAAAGGCATTACCTCTTTACCTCCTCCTTCGGCGCACCGAACACTTCGTGTGGACGGATGCAGCCGCGGCCGGACTCGATGAAATAAAGACCTTACTGGCCAGTAATCCAATCCTAACATCGCCGAACATCGGCGAGCCTATGCTACTGTATATAGCTGCAACACATCCGTTGTAAGCGCAGTACTCGTCGTCGAATGAGAGGTTGACAGATACAAATTCCCGCTCCAAAAGCCGGTTTATTACGTATCCACAATCCTCACTCCATGCAAATCCCAATACCCACACTATCAAAAAATAGCATACGCGGTCTTCATGGCATCCCGGAAGCTGCGACACTACTTTCAAGAGTGTTCAATTACAGTAGCCTCCGAAGTACCACTCAATGACATAATAAATAACTGCGACGCTACGGGCCGAATTGCTAAATGGGCTATCGAGCTCCTTCCGTTCGACATAATGTACAAACCACGGCGGGCCATCAAGTCGCAAGTACTGGCCGACTTTGTTGCCGAATGGACGGAAGCCGAACTCCCTAAAGAGTACGGCACATACTCCAACTGGATCATGCACTTCGACGGCTCTAAAATGCTGGCCGGATTGGGAGCAGGTGTAGTCCTGATGTCTCCCACCGGAGATACGGTCCAGTACGTGATACGTGTCCGTCATATCTACTTTTCCAAACACTTTTGCCCTTGTTTTGGACTCTAACTTGTATGATTTGAATGGAACTAACCCGAACTGACGCTGTTTTCAGCAGAATTGCCATAGTGTTGTTTTATGTGCAGAAAATAAAAGTTCTCGGAATGACCTGAAACTCCACGGAACACCTTAGAAAAAACAATAAAAAATCCTCGCCAAAGATGAAGACCAGGGGGCCCACACCCTGCTCACGAGGGTGGGGCGCGCGCCCCCCTACCTCGTGGGCCCCCTGGGGGCCCTCCGACGCCAACTCCAACTCCATATATTGGCTTTCGGGGAGAAAAAAATCAGAGAGAAGAAATCATCACGTTTTACGATACGGAGCCGCCGCCAAGCCCTAATCTCTCTTAGGAGGGCTGATCTGGAGTCCGTTCGGGGCTCCGGAGAGGGGGATTCGTCGCCGTCGTCATCATCATCAACCATCTTCCATCACCAATTTCATGATGCTCACCGCTGTGCGTGAGTAATTGCATCGTAGGCTTGCTGGACGGTGATGGGTTGGATGAGATTTATCATGTAATCGAGTTAAATTTGTTAGGGTTTGATCCCTAGTATCCATTATGTTCTGAGATTGATGTTACTATGACTTTGCTATGCTTAATGCTTGTCACTAGGGCCCGAGTGCCATGATTTCAGATCTGAACCTATTATGTTTTCATGAATATATGTGTGTTCTTGATCCTATCTTGCAAGTCTATTGTCACCTACTATGTGTTATGATCCGGCAACCCCGAAGTGACAATAATCGGGACCACTCCCGGTGATGACCATAGTTTGAGGAGTTCATGTATTCACTATGTTTTAATGCTTTGTTCCGGTTCTCTATTAAAAGGAGGCTTGAATATCCCTTAGTTTCCAATAGGACCCCGCTGCCATGGGAGGGTAGGACAAAAGATGTCATGCAAGTTCTTTTCCATAAGCACGTATGACTATATACGGAATACATGCCTACATTACATTGATGAACTGGAGCTAGTTCTGTGTCACCCTATGTTATGACTGTTACATGACAAACCACATCCGGCATAATTATCCATTGCTAATCCGGTGCCTACGAGTTTTCCATATACTGGTTCTCGCTTATTTACTTTTCCGTTGCTACTGTTACAATCACTACAAAATACCAAAAACATTACTTTTGCTGTCTTTACTTTTGTTACCGTTACCACTACTATCATACTACTTTGCTACTAAACACTTTGCTACAGATACTAAGTTTCCAGGTGTCGTTGAATTGACAACTCAGCTGCTAATACTTGAGAATATTCTTTGGCTCCCCTTGTGTTGAATCAATAAATTTGGGTTGAATACTCTACCCTCGAAAACTATGCGATCCCCTATACTTGTGGGTTATCAGTACGTCCTCCAAATATTATACACAGACTCCAACAATGCAGCCGAATATGAGTCTGTGTTGCATGGTCTTCGGATGGCAGTCTCTATGGGCATCCAATGCCTGGAAGTGCGCGTGATTCGAACCTCGCAATATCACAAATAAGCGGAGACTTTGATGCCAAGGATCCGAAAATGGCGGCCTACAGTAATGCCGTCCTCAAAATGTCAGCTCGGTTCGAGGGGCTCGAATTCCACCATGTGGCTCGAGAAAACAATCAAGCGGCGGACATCCTCGCCCGCATCGGCACTAAACGCGACCCTGTCCCACCTAACATATTCTTGGAAAGGTTGTTCAAGCCATCTGTAGTATGGGAAGGGGAGTCCGACAATACTAGCACGGATCCGAACACACCCCCAGATTCCGAACCATCAGACACAATCGGAGGCTCTGCCACCGAAATAACATCTTCGGCCCACGAGATCATGGCTGTAATCGCCCCGTGGACTGAGCCTTTCTTGGCCTACCTAAATAGGCAGGAGCTCCCCGAAGACCAAAATGAAGCATGCTGCATTGTCCGGCGTTCTAAAGCTTACAAAGTCCATGAAGGGGAACTCTATAAGAAAAGCGCGACTGGAGTGCTCCAAATGTGCATCTCCGAAGAGAAAGGGTGGCAGCTCTTGGCCAAAATCCATGCCGGACTGGGCGGACACCATGCTGCGGCTCGAGCGCTAGTCACCAAGGCCTTCCGTACAGGCTTCTATCGACCAACGGCCCGAGTAGACGCACATGACCTTGTTCAACATTGTGTCGGTTGCCAGCTCTTCGCCAATCAGAGTCATATGCCCCCTACCGCTCTCCAAACAATCCCCATAACTTGGCCCTTCGCAGTCTGGGGGCTGGATATGGTCGGACCTCTTATAGGGGGAAGCCATAAGAAAAAATACTTATTGGTCATGGTGGACAAGTTCACCAAATGGATACACTACAAAAAAAAGACACATCCGTGACATTTTGGGCCGAACGAAATTTTTTTTGTCATACATATGACACTTCTATGACGATAATTGTGACAAAACCCGGTATCATCATAGATGTGGTGGGTTCCTACTTCTATGACAAAAAATCATGATAGAAAATGGGCTTTTCGTCCTGGGCGGGCCGGAGACGCAGCTGCATGACATTCTTTGGGCCGTCCATGATGGAACAAACCGTGGTAGAAGCGAGGGGGAGGAAAATTTCGGGGAGTTGCCGGTTACGGTGGGAGAGCGATGCGCGTTTCTCTCGTACAGGTACGCGCGTGTGTGCGAGGCGTTGGCTCTAACTGAACCCGAGCGAGGCGTTGGGCTCTAGCTGAACCCGAGCGATTGCACTGCAGGCTACGCGTTACTGAACCCGAGCGATCGATCGATGGCTGTTAACTAAACCCGATGGAGCGATTCCTTTGCTACTGCTGCTAACTGAAGCCGATCGATGCTGCCTCTGGGATGAAAAGTGAGCGTTGCGCGCGCGCGGGGGGGGGGGGGGGGGGTGGATGAACAGTGAGCGGTGGCGTTGCCTTTGGATGAATAGGAACCCGTGGTGTGGAGGGCTAGATGAACAGTAGACGGTGGAGGCGTGGCCGTGGAGGGGTGGTTGAACAGGACCCCGTGGTGTGGAGGGCTGGATGAACAGTAGACGATGGAGGGGTGCCCGTGGAGGGTGGTTGAACAGTAGCCGATGGAGTAGCGCGCGGTGGAGGCTGGATGAACAGGAGCCCATGGAGGCTGGAGGAGGTCGACGGTAGCCCATGGAGACTGGAGGAGGTCGACGGTGTAGATGAACAGAATCCCACGCCTTCATCGACGGTGAAGATGTCATGCAAGTTCTTTTCCATAAGCACGTATGACTATATACGGAATACATGCCTACATTACATTGATGAACTGGAGCTAGTTCTGTGTCACCCTATGTTATGACTGTTACATGACAAACCACTTCCGGCATAATTATCCATCACTAATCCGGTGCCTACGAGTTTTCCATATACTAGTTCTCGCTTATTTACTTTTCCGTTGCTACTGTTACAATCACTACAAAATACCAAAAACATTACTTTTGCTGTCTTTACTTTTGTTACCGTTACCACTACTATCATACTACTTTGCTACTAAACACCTTGCTGCAGATACTAAGTTTCCAGGTGTGGTTGAATTGACAACTCAGCTGCTAATACTTGAGAATATTCTTTGGCTCCCCTTGTGTCGAATCAATAAATTTGGGTTGAATACTCTACCCTCGAAAATTGTTGTGATCCCCTATACTTGTGGGTTATCAAGACCTTTTTCTGGCGCCGTTGCCGGGGAGCATAGCTCTATTCTTTGAGTCACTTGGGATTTATATCTGCTGGATACTATGAAGAACTTGAAAGATGATCGAACTACTATTTTGCCCTCAACTACGAGGGGAGGTAAGGAACTGCCATCTAGCCTTGCACTAGATTCTCCTTCTGTTATAAGTAAGCTTGCGACACCTAAACCTGCTACTGCTATGAATACTGATATGTTGCATGTTATTGATGATGCCACTTCTGCTATGCATGATACTTATGATGAAACTACTTCTATGCTTGATACTACTGTGCCCCTTGGTGAATTTCTTGATGAGCAAATTGCTAGGTCTAGAGAAAGAGAAATTATTGAATCTGAATATGATGATGATAGTGATGACGAAAATATGCCTGCTATTCCTGAGGGTTATCTTTTTGATACTGAATCTTCTGTAGCTATTTTTGCTTGCCAGGATAGATACGAACTTAAGAGGTTGCTAACTAAATGGAGTAAAGAATCTCTTAGAGATAGGATGAGACCCGACCCTGCTTTTGCTACTTCACCTATTTGTGTTCTTGATAAGGATTATTATGATTTTTCTATTGATCCAGATATAGTTACTTTGGTTGAATCTGATCCTTTTTATGGCTATGAATCTGAAACTGTTGTGGCACATATTACTAAGTTAAATGATATAGCCGCCCTGTTTACTAATAATGAGAGATCACGCTACCTTTATTTACTCAAAATATTTCCGTTCTCATTAAAGGGTGATGCTAAGATATGGTTTAATTCTCTTGATCCTGGTTGTGTGCAAAGTCCCCAGGATATGATTTATTACTTCTCTGCTAAATATTTCCCTGCTCATAAGAAACAAGCTGCTTTGAGGGAAATATACAACTTTGTGCAAATTGAAGAAGAGAGTCTCCCACAAGCTTGGGGGAGGCTTCTCAAGTTACTTAATGCTTTGCCTGATCATCCTCTTAAGAAACCTGAAATACTTGATATCTTTTATAATGGACTAACCGATGCTTCCAGAGATTACCTGGATAGTTGTGCTGGTTCTCTTTTCAGGGAAAGAACACCGGATGAAGCTGAAATTCTATTGAATAATATGGTGGCAAATGAAAATAATTGGGCACCTCCTGAGCCACCTCCTGAGCCAGTTCCAGAGCCAATTACTGAGCCTATTCCTAAACCAACTCCGAAGAAGAGAGGTGTTCTATTTCTCAGTCCCGAAGATATGCAAGAGGCAAAGAAATCTATGAAAGAAAAAGGTATTAAAGCTGAAGATGTTAAGAATTTACCTCCTATTGAAGAAATACATGGTCTTAATTTACCGCCTGTTGGAGAAGTATATGATCTCAATTACTTATTTACTGAAGAACCTCCCGATATCCCGACACAGGTAGTAAAGGTAAATTCTCTCTATAGATATGATAAAGCTGAAGTCCCTCCTACTAAAATTGCTAGTCAGTGCTTGGATGAGTTTGATGACTTTATGTTTAAGCAAGATGACTTTAATGCTTATTTTGGTAGACAATTAAAACATAATACCTTTATGATTAAACGCTTGGGTGATTATATGGCTGATATTAGAGGTGAACTTAAACTTGTTAGCAAACATGCTTCTATGGTTACCACTCAAGTAGAACAAGTACTTAAAGCTCAGAAAGAAGTGCTTGATGAAATGAATAGTAAGAAAAATGATTATGCTGTTAGAGTGGCTACTAGAACTGGTAGAATGACTCAGGAACCTTTGTATCCTGAAGGCCACCCTAAGAGAATCGAGCAAGATTCTCAGAGAAATAATATTGATGTACCTAGTTCTTCTAAGAGGAAGAAAAAGAAAAATGATAGGACTTTGCAAACTTCTAGTGAACCTATTGCTGAACCACCTGAGAATCCAAATGATATCTCTATTTCTAATGCTGAAACACAATCAGGTGATGAACATGAACCTAATGATAATATTAATGATAATGTTCATGTTGATGCTCAACCTAGTAATGATAATGATGTAGAAGTTGAACCTGCTGTTGATCTTGATAACCCACAATCAAGGAATCAACGTTATGATAAAAGAGACTTTGTTGCTAGGAAACATGGTAAAGAAAGGGAACCATGGTTTAGAAACCCATGCCTTTTCCACTGAAACCATCCAAGAAAAAGGATGATGAGGATTTTGAGCGCTTTGCTGAAATGATTAGACCCATCTTTTTGCGTATGCGATTAACTGATGTTCTCAAAACAAATCCTTATGCTAATTATATGAAGGATATCATTACTAATAAAAGAAAGATACTTGAAGCTGAAATTTCCACCATGCTTGCTAATTATACTTTTAAGGGTGGAATACCAAAGAAACTTGGAGATCTAGGAGTACCTACTATACCTTGCTCCATTAAGAGAAATTATGTTAAAACTGCTTTATGTGATCTTGGAGCCGGTGTCAGTGTTATGCCTCTCTCTTTATATCATAGACTTGATTTGAATAAGTTGACACCTACTGAAATATCTTTGCAAATGGCTGATAAATCAACTGCTATACCTGTCGGTATTTGTGAGAATGTGCCCGTTGTGGTTGCAAACGTTACTATTTTAACGGACTTTGTTATTCTTGATATTCCCGAGGATGATAGTATGTCTATCATTCTTGGAAGACCTTTCCTTAATACTACAGGGGCTGTTATTGATTGCACCAAAGGCAATGTCACTTTTCATGTTAATGGCAATGAGCACACGGTACACTTTCCGAGAAAACAACCTCAAGTTTATAGTATCAACTCTATTGGAAAAATTCCATCGATTATATTTGGAGGTTTTGAATTTCCTCTCCCTACTGTCAAGAAAAAGTATGATATTCTTATTGTTGGGGATTTTCATATCCCCGTTGAGGTAACTTAGTGTTATTCGAAATTTCTCCGGTTCGTGATTATTCGGAATGAGTTTGTTAACAAGACTTGATCAACCTTGTTAGTGGGTTCATTTTGATGATCACGAGATGGATGAAACTAGAAGCACAACCTTCTGTACCCTCTTTATATTTTCTGTTATTTAGTAGAAATAAAGTAAAATAGTATTTTTCTGTCTGTTCCCTGACTTATCTGTGCAATATAAAAATATCCCGAAAATAAAAGTCCTCAGAATGCCATGCCAATTTAATATGATTTTTTCGGGAATATTTGAGGATTTACTGTGCAAAAATTACCGCGGGGGGAGCTGCCACCTGGCCACGAGGGTGGAGGGCGCGCCCTAGCCCCCTGGGCGCGCCCCCTACCTTGTGGGCCCACGGTGGCCCTCCTCCACTTATCCCTGCACCCATCTTCTTCCTCTGCCTCACACAATCACGAAAAACCAACTCAAGCACGAGTTCCAGCCCCCGTTGCTGTGATTTTCGATCTCCTTGCTCAAAGCACCTCTTGCAAAACTGCTTGGGGAGATTGTTCCTTGGTATGTGACTCCTCCATTGGTCCAATTAGTTTTTGTTCTAGTGCTTTATTTATTGCAAATTTGTGCTGCATAGGAGACCATGTTCTTGAGCTTGCATGTCAAATTTATATGGTTCCAAGTAGTTCTAATGCTTTATATAGGCTCTAGGCACTTGTGGGAGTGGTTGCTATCAATTTTATTGAAGTTGGTTCACTTTTATTTGAAGTCACTAAAAATTTCAGATTGTTTCAGAAATAATGAAGAGACTTTTGAGGGGCTCGTCGAGCCGAAGCTCTAAGGAAAAACAAAAGGAAGAAGAGCAGAAGCCCAAATTTAATTTACCTCGCACCGCGGAGGTCCGGCCGTGTGAATGGCTCTCCGATGACTTCTTGAGGAGAGCCGGGATTTATGAGGATTTCTATTTATTGATTGAGAACGCCGGCCTCACCGACTTCCTCCACGACCAACGTCATCAGTATCTCTTACTCACAAATACTTTTGTGCAAAACTTCTACTTTTTCCCTAAGAAATCACCTCCAACAGTAGAGTTTCATTTATATGACGTTGTTAAAGAGATGACATTAGCTGAATTCTGTGAGGTTTGCAGAATACCCTTTGAGGGCACCTTAGATGAACCCCACCGTAACGAAGTAGAAGCTTTTATTAACACTATCACTGTGGGAGAAACCAGGAAGGTTTCTGATGCAAGGATCACTAGCATACATTTTCCTGTTTTACGCTACTTTGCCTTATTTGCTAGTCGTTGCTTGATTGGACGCGGGAACTGTGGGAACCTTAGTATTCCTGATATTATTATTTTGTTCCATGGTTTATACCGCAATAACTCTGTTAGTATGGGTGGGATTGTTGCTAGATGGTTAAGTCTGAACCGTATGAAGGGCCCATCTTTGGAGGCATTTATGCTTCACGCCTAGCTGAACATTTTGAAATACCTATTAGGCATGAGGAGAAAGAAGAAACAGCGCTGCCCCATGCTTATTTAGATTATAAGAGTATGATAGCGCATGACTTTCTTGTTAAGAGTCACCAAGGGGAGCTCAAATACAAATTATACTTTGATAAACATCACCCTGAGACTATCACTTTGCCTGCTCCTTCTTTGTTTAACTTATCTGCAGGTCCTCACATCGTTCCGTGGTCGGCTGTTCAAGCCTATCACAATCCTGCACCAGCCCCGGAACCGGAGCCACAAGATGAGCCTCCACGTCTATCTGTTTATTCTTGGGATCCAGAGGAGGTTGCCAGCCAGTGGCGGCCGGAGCCTTCTTCATCACAATACGACCCCAGCTACACCTTCGGGTATTCGCCAGGCTATCCCTGGCAATAGACCAACTTAGGCCAAAAGCCTAAGCTTGGGGGAGTACATATTTCCCACCGACATTACATTCATGTTCACACACTCATTGCTAGCTGTCGGTGCTCATACTCTTTCACTGTAATATCCATGCTAGTTTATTTTCTTTTTCCTGCTTTCTTCTTGTGAGTTTAATAAACCTTAAGAATAAACCAAAAAAAATTAGTAGTAGTTTATTTCTTTGCTGTAGTAATTAAAATGAAAACCCAAAAATATTTCCCGTTCTTCTTTTGCTTGTTGGGAGCTTTCCCGTGTAAATAGTTTTTATTTCTTTTCCTTTCTTTGGGGGTTGAGAAGACTTTATTGAAAATGCTTAGTGGCTCTTATATGCATGATTGTTTATTTAACTTAGAGCCCATATTACTTGTCTTCTCTCTTGAATTTAATGCTTGCAGATTCCAGCTTAGTCCAATGCACGTGCACTCTTATTATTATACACACCGTTCGGTCGTGCAAGTGAAAGGCAATAATGATGATATATGATGGACTTATTGGGATTAGAAAAGCTGGTATGAACTCGACCTCTCTTGTTTTTGTAAATATGATGATTCATCGTTCCCGAGTCAGCTATTATGAAGTAAACATATTTGCAATGTTAGAGATTATAGTTGCTTGTGCCATGCTTGATTAGCTATGAGTTATAATGGTTTACCTTGCGTGCCAACATGCTATTAGAATGATTATGATGTGGTATGATGGGATGGTATCCTCCTTTAAATGAATTGAGTGACTTGACTTGGCACATGTTCACGCATGTAGTTGAATCAAATGAACATAGCCTTCATGATATTTATGTTCATGGTAGATTATATCCTACTCATGCTTGTATTCGGTGTAAATTAATTTTAATGCATGTTTACGACTGTTGTCGCTCTCTCAGTTGGTCGCTTCCCTATCTTTTGCTAGCCTTCACCTGTACTAAGCGGGAATACTGCTTGTGCATCCAAACTCATTAAACCCCAAAGTTGTTCCATATGAGTCCACTATACCTTCCTATATGCGGTATTTACCTGCCGTTCCAAGTAAAATTGTATGTGCCAAACTCCAAACCTTCAAATAAACATTCTGTTTTGCATGCTCAATTAGCTCATATGTCAACTAGAGCTGCCCTTATCTTCCGTGTTAGGCGGGTTATTCTCAAGAGGAGTGGACTCCGCTCCTCATTCACGAGAAAATGGCTGGTCTTCGGGATGCCCAGTCCCATGCTTTATGCAAACCAAATCAAAATAACTGAAAACAAAACTCCCCCTGGGACCCGTTGAATGTTGGAGGCACTCGTTGTTTCGAGCAAGCCATGGATTAATGCTTGTGGAGGAGGGGGAGTATAAACTTTACCATTCTGTTTGGGAACCGCCTATAATCTGTTTAGCATGGAAGATATCATCGTCTTTTAGTTGTTATGTTGACAATGAAAGTATGCCGCTCAAAATATAAATTATCTCTATTTCAAAACCCAGCTCTGGCACCTCTACAAATCCCTGCTTCCCTCTGCAAAGGGCCTATCTATTTACTTTTATGTTGAGTCATCACCCTTCTTATTAAAAGCACCCGCTGGAGAGCACACTGTCATTTGCATTCATTATAATTGGTTTATATTGGGTATGACTTGACTGGATCTCTTTTACCATGACTTACAATGTTTAGTCAGTCCTTGATCTTTAAAGGTGCTCTGCATTTATGTTTTGCGGTCTCAGAAAGGGCTAGCGAGATACCATTTTGTTATATCATGTTATGATTATTTTGAGAAAGTGTTGTCATACGAGTTTTATTATTATGGCTCGCTAACTGATTATGCTATTGATATGAGTAATTGTGAGACCTACGTGTTATTGTGAGTATGGTTAGTTCAAAATATTTGCTGAACTTGAATGCTGGCTTTTCATGTTTACAACAACAAGAGCAAACAGAGTTTGTAAAAGTTTTTCTTTTTCTCTTTCAGTTTGTCAACTGAATTGCTTGAGGACAAGCAAGGGTTTAAGCTTGGGGGAGTTGATACGTCTCCGTCGTATCTACTTTTCCAAACACTTTTGCCCTTGTTTTGGACTCTAACTTGTATGCTTTGAATGGAACTAACTCGGACTGACGCTGTTTTCAGCAGAATTGCCATGGTGTTGTTTTATGTGCAGAAAATAAAAGTTCTCGGAATGACATGAAACTCCACGGAACATCTTAGAAAAAACAATAAAAAATCCTCACCAAAGATGAAGACTGATACGTCTCCAACGTATCTATAATTTTTGATTGCACCTTGCTATTTTATCTACTGTTTTGGACTATATTGGGCTTTATTTTCCACTTTTATATTACTTTTGGGACTAACCTATTAACCGGAGGCCCAGCCCAGAATTGCTGTTTTTTTGCCTTTTTCAGTATTTCGAAGAAACAGAATATCAAACGGAGTCCAAACAGAATGAAACCTACGGGATCGTGATTTTCCAACCGAACGTGACCCAGGAGACTTGGACCCTACTCCAAGCAGTGCCCGAGGAGGTCACAAGGGTCGAGGGCGCGTCCCCCTGGGCGCGTCCCCCTACCTCGTGGGCCCCTCGGAGCTCCACCGGCGTACTCCTTCCTCCTATATATACCTACGTATCCCCGAACGATCAGAACAGGAGCCAAAAACCTAATTCCACCGCCACAACCTTCTGTATCCACGAGATCCCATCTTGGGGCCTGTTCTGGAGCTCCGCCGGAGGGGGCATCCACCATGGAGGGCTTCTACATCATCACCATAGCCCCTCCGATGAAATGTGAGTAGTTTACTTCAGACCTTCGAGTCCATAGCTAGTAGCTAGATGGCTTCTTCTCTCTTTTTGGATCTCAATACAATGTTCTCCCCCTGTCTCGTGGAGATCTATTCGATGTAATCTTCTTTTTGCGGTGTGTTTGTTGAGATCGATGAATTTTGGGTTTATGATCCAGTATTATCTATGGAAAATATTTGATTCTTCTCTGAATTCTTTTATGTATGATTGAGTTATCTTTTCAAGTCTTAGAATTATCTTTTTGG
Organism: Triticum timopheevii; assembly: GCA_963921465.1. NCBI lineage: Eukaryota > Viridiplantae > Streptophyta > Magnoliopsida > Poales > Poaceae > Triticum > Triticum timopheevii. The sequence continues at coordinate 378,167,713 of OY997272.1, read as the reverse complement.
TTTGTCCAACTAGATTGGTAGTTCTTATAATGGGAGAAGTGCTTAGCTTTGGGTTCAATCTTGCGGTGTCCTTACTCAGTGACAGAAAGAGTTGCAAGGCACGTATTGTATTGTTGTCATCGAGGATAACAAGATGTTTTTTTTATCATATTGCATGAATTTATCCCTCTACATCATGTCATCTTGCTTACGGCGTTACTCTGTTTTTACTTAATACTCTAGATGCATGCTGGATAGCGGTCGATGAGTGGAGTAATAGTAGTAGATGCAGAATCGTTTCGATCTACTTGTTTTGGACGTGGTGCCTATATACATGATCATTGCCTAGATATACTCATAACTATGCTCAATTTTGTCAATTGCTCAATAGTAATTTGTTCACCCACCGTAGAATACTTATGCTCTTGAGAGAAGCCACTAGTGAAACCTATGGCCCCCGGGTCTATTCTCATCATATCAATCTATATCACTTTATTTAATTTCTTTGTTTTTACTTTGCCTTTACTTTTTACTTTGCATCTATCTATCAAAAATACCAAAAATATTATCTCTATCAGATCTCACTCTCGTAAGTGACCGTGAAGGGATTGACAACCCCTAAGCGTTGGTTGCGAGTTGCTATCGTTTTGTGTAGGTACGAGGGACTTGTGCGTGGTCTCCTACTGGATTGATACCTTGGTTCTCAAAAACTGAGGGAAATACTTACGCTACTTTACTGCATCATCCTCTCCTCTTTGGGAAATCCAACGCAGTGCTCAAGAGGTAGCAAGAAGAATTTCTGGCGCCGTTGCCTGGGAGGCTCACGCAAGCAAGTCAACCATACCAAGTACCCATCGCAATCCCTATCTCTCGCATTACATTATTTTCCATTTGCCTCTCGTTTTCCTCTCCCCCACTTCACCCTTGCCATTTTATTTGCCCTCTCTTTCCCAATCTCCTCCTCCTTTCCCTTTTGTTTACTTTCTTCCACCTTGCTTTTTCTGCCACTATGTCTGAAATTGGGGAGATTATCGTCGATATGGACAACAATGATAATATAGAAAATCTCGAGGCTCCGGCCGCTGAACCTCCTATCTTGCATACCAAAAAGTTTCGAATCGGTAGTGGTAACATTATTGGCAAAGGCGTTATTAAAGATTTCTTTACTTATGCCGGTGCTTTACCTTCCATGGGCTGTTCTATTCTTCATAAAACTAGTAGCCTTGCGGATGCTATAGCTATGCTTGTGGTTGAACTTGAAAGACAATTTATGCATATGCACCCTTGCATACAGAGAATTTTCTTAGAATTCTCTAATATTGAGCACTCTTCTATTAAGCGCGTCGTTACTATCTTTTTAGCTCATGAATTTAGATTTATCATAAGAGAAGCCAAAGAAATCTGTTCGCACTATAGGGTGGACGCCGGTCGTCCACCCATAGAAGCAATCCTCTATGATCAAGAGGAAATTAGACGTTTTCAATCTTCGGACTATGTCGCTTTCAATGAAAACCTTAGAGAAAAGGTCCCTATCAATGTCTTAGTTGATTGCATTAACGAGCCTAATAATGATTTTGCCCTTAGAAATAATGAGCTAGGATACTCTCTTGAGTATAAGTTCACAAGATTTTGCCAAAAGAATGCTTTCAGTGATGAAATAGTTGTGCATTATGAAGGGCCAAGGGAGGAACCCGTTCCTCACGCGATTGATCTTGGGGATTTTTGTCCCGCTAAATTTAGCCCTTTTGATTATTTTTGCTTGCCTCAAAGGAAACTTGCTGCCGAACATAGGGAATACGAGATGAGCTTTCAAGATCTATCTTATTATTACGGCACGACCTAGATCTATCCTTGCTTTTATGCCTAGCTAGGGGCGTTAAACGATAGCGCTTGTTGGGAGGCAACCCAATTTTATTTTGTGTTTTTTGTTTTTGATTCTGTTTAGGAATAAATAATCCATCCACCTTCCGTTTGGATGTGGTTTTATGTTTTAATTAGTGTTTGTGCCAAGTAAGACCTATAGGATAACCTACGATGATAGTTGATTTGATTCTGCTGAAAAACAGAAACTTTGCGCGCACGAATTTAGTTATGATAAATCATAGGAACATGCTTTTGTGTTGATTCTTTTTGCTGCTGATCAATAACCAAATTTTCCAGGACTTCCTAGTTTTGTAGAAATTTTAGAGTTCCAGAAGTTTGCGTTACTTACAGATTGCTACAGACTGTTCTGTTTTTGACAGATTCTGTTTTTTGTGTGTTGTTTGCTTATTTTGATGAATCTATGGCTAGTAAATTAGTTTATAAACCATAGAGAAGTTGGAATACAGTAGTTTTAACACCAATATAAATAAAGAATGAGTTCATTACAGTACCTTGAAGTAGTCTTTTGTTTTCTTTCTCTAATGGAGCTCACGAGATTTCTGTTGAGTTTTGTGTTGTGAAGTTTTCAAGTTTTGGGTGAATTCTTTTGATGGATTATGGAACAAGGAGTGGCAAGAGCATAAGCTTGGGGATGCCCATGGCTCCCCCAAGATAATCCAAGGACACCAAAAAGTCAAAGCTTGGGGATGCCCCGGAAGGCATCCCCTCTTTCGTCCACTTCCATCGGTAATTTACTTGGAGCTATATTTTTATTCACCAACATGATATGTGTTTTGCTTGGAGCGTCTTGTATTATTTGTGTCTTTGCTTGTTAGTCTACCACAATCATCCTTCCTGTACACATCTTTTGAGAGAGCCATACATGAATTGGAATTTGTTAGAATACTCTATGTGCTTCACTTATACCTTTTGAGCTTGATAGTTTTGCTCATAGTGCTTCACTTATATCTTTTGAGCGTGATAATTTTTGCTCTAGTACTTCACTTAGATCTTTTAGAGCACGGTGGTGGATTTGTTTTAAAGAAACTATTTGATCTCTCATGCTTCACTTAGATTATTTTGAGAGTCTTTAATAGCATGGTTATTTGCTTAATGTTAATATACTTGGTGTTCAAGATATGTGAAACTTTCTTTTGAGTGAATTGAATACTAAGATAAGTTTGATGCTTGATAATTGTTTTGAGATATGGAGGTTATAATATCAAAGTCGTGCTAGTTGGGTGATTATGAATTTGATAAATACTTATGTTGAAGTTTGCAAGTCCCGTAGCATGCACGTATGGTTAAAGTTGTGTAACAAATTTGAAACATGAAGTGTACCTGGCTTGTGCATCCTTATCAGTGGCGGTCGGGGACGAGCGATGGTCTTTTCCTACCAATCTATCCCCCTAGGAGCATGCGCTTAGTACTTGAATTTTTGATGACTTCTAAATTTTTGCAATAAGTATATGAGTTCTTTTGACTAATGTTGAGTCCCTGGATTATATGCACTCCCACCTTTCCACCTTTGCTAGCCTCTTCGGTACCGTGCATTGCCCTTTCTCACCTTGAGAGTTGGCGCAAACTTCGCTGGTGCATCCAAACCCCGTGATACGATACGCTCTATCACACATAAACCTCCTTATATTTTCCTCAAAACATCCACCATACCTACCTATCATGGCATTTCCATAGCCATTCCGAGATATATTGCCATGCAACTTCCATCATCATATTCATGAAATACATTACTTTTGTCATATTGCCATTGCATGATCATGTAGTTGACATCGTATTTGTGGCAAAGCCACCATGCATTATTTTCCATACATGTCACTCTTGATTCATTGCACCATCCCGGTACACCGTCGGAGGCATTCGTATGGAGTCATATCTTGTTCTAAGTTTCGAGTTGTAATCCTTGTGTTGTAATCAATAGAAGTGTGATGATCATCATTATTAGAGCATTGCCCAAATAAAAAAAAGAGAAAGGCCAAAAAGAAAAAAAAAGAAAGGCCCAAAAAAAATAAAAAAAATAAAAAGGGCAATGCTACTATCTCTTTTTCCACACTTGTGCTTCAAAGTAGCACCTTGTTCTTCATGTAGTGAGTCTCATATATTGTGCTTCAAAGCATCACCTTGTTCCTCATATAGTGAGTCTCATAAGTTGTCTTTTTCATACTAGTGGAAAATTTTCATTATAGAACTTGGCTTGTATATTCCTACGATGGGCTTCCTCAAATGCCATAGGTCTTCGTGAGCAAGCAAGTTGGATGCACACCCACTAGTTTTCTTTTGTTGAGCATTCATAGCTCTAGTGCATCCGTTGCATGGCAATCCCTACTCCTCATGTTGACGTCAATTGATGGGCATCTCCATAGTCCATTGATTAGCCTCTTCAATGTGAGACTTTCTCTTTTTTTGTCTTCTCCACACAATCCCCATCATCATATTCTATTCCACCCATAGTGCTATATCCATGGCTCACGCTCATGTATTGCGTGAAGGTTGAAAAAGTTTGAGATTATTTAAGTATGAAACAATTGCTTGGCTTGTCATCGGGGGTATAGAAGTTGGGAACATCTTTGTGTGACGAAAATGAAGCATAGCTAACTATATGATTTTGTAGGGATGAACTTTCTTTTGCCATGTTATTTTGAGAAGACATGATTGCTTTGATTAGTATGCTTGAAGTATTATTATTTTTGTGTCAATATGAACTTTTGTCTTGAATCTTTCAAATCTGAATATTCATATCACAACTAAGAAGATTTAAATTGAAATTATGCCAAAGTATCACTCCGCATCAAAAATTCTTTTTTATCATTTACCTTCTCGAGGACGAGCAGGAATTAAGCTTGGGGATGCTTGATACGTCTCCAACGTATCCATAATTTTTGATTGCACCATGCTACTTTAAATACTGTTTTGGACTATATTGGGCTTTATTTTCACTTTTATATTACTTTTGGGACTAACCTATTAACCGAAGGTCCAGCCCAGAATTGCTGTTTTTTTGCCTTTTTCAGTATTTCGAAGAAACAGAATATCAAACGGAGTCCAAACGGAATGAAACCTACGGGATTGTGATTTTCCAACCGAACGTGACCCAGGAGACTTGGACGCTACTCTAAGCAGTGCCCGAGGAGGTCATGAGGGTGGAGGGGGCGCGCCCCCCAACCTCGTGGGCCCCTCAGAGCTCCACCGACGTACTCCTTCCTCCTATATATACCTACGTATCCCCGAACGATCAGAACAGGAGCCAAAAACCTAATTCCACCGCCGCAACCTTTCGTATCCACGAGATCCCATCTTGGGGCCTGTTCCTGAGCTCCGCCGGAGGGGGCATCCACCATGGAGGGCTTCTACATCATCACCATAGCCCCTCCGATGAAGTGTCAGTAGTTTACTTCAGACCTTCGGGTCCATAGCTAGTAGCTAGATGGCTTCTTCTCTCTTTTTGGATCTCAATACAGTGTTCTCCCCCTCTCTCGTGGAGATCTATTCGATGTAATCTTCTTTTTGCGGTGTGTTTGTTGAGACCGATGAATTGTGGGTTTATGATCCAGTATTATCTATGGAAAATATTTGATTCTTCTCTGAATTCTTTTATGTATGATTGAGTTATGTTTGCAAGTCTCTTCGAATTATCTTTTTGGTTTGGCCAACTAGATTGGTAGTTCTTGCAATGGGAGAAGCGCTTAGCTTTGGGTTCAATCTTGCGGTGTCCTTACTCAGTGACAGAAAGAGTTGCAAGGCACGTATTGTATTGTTGCCATCGAGGATAACAAGATGGGGTTTTTATCATATTGCATGAATTTATCCGTCTACATCATATCATCTTGCTTACGGCGTTACTCTGTTTTTACTTAATACTCTAGATGCATGCTGGATAGCGGTCGATGAGTGGAGTAATAGTAGTAGATGCAGAATCACTTCGATCTACTTGTTTTGGACGTGATGCCTATATACATGATCATTGCCTAGATATACTCATAACTATGCTCAATTCTGTCAATTGCTCAACAGTAATTTGTTCACCCACCGTAGAATACTTATGCTCTTGAGAGAAGCCACTAGTGAAACCTATGGCCCCCGGGTCTATTCTCATCATATCAATCTATATCACTTTATTTAATTGCTTTGTTTTTTACTTTGCCTTTACTTTTTACTTTGCATCTATCTATCAAAAATACCAAAAATATTATCTCTATCAGATCTCACTCTAATAAGTGACCGTGAAGGGATTGACAACCCCTAAGCGTTGGTTGCGAGTTGCTATCATTTTGTGTAGGTATGAGGGACTTGTGCGTGGTCTCCTACTGGATTGATACCTTGGTTCTCGAAAACTGAGGGAAATACTTACGCTACTTTACTGCATCATCCTCTCCTCTTCGGGGAAATCCAACGCAGTGCTCAAGAGGTAGCAAAGACCAGGGGGCCCACACCCTGCTCAGGAGGGTGGGGGCGCGCCCCCCCTACCTCGTGGGCCCCCTGGTGGCCCTCGGACGCTAACTCCAACTCCATATATTGGCTTTTGGGGAGAAAAAATCAGAGAGAAGAAATCATCGCGTTTTACGATACGAAGCCGCTGCCAAGCCCTAATCTCTCTCGGGAGGGCTGATCTGGAGTCCGTTCGGGGCTCCGGAGAGGGGGATTCCTCGCCGTCGTCATCATCAACCATCTTCCATCACCAATTTCATGATGCTCACCGCCGTGCGTGAGTAATTGCATCGTAGGCTTGCTGGACGGTGATGGGTTGGATGAGATTTATCATGTAATCGAGTTATATTTGTTAGGGTTTGATCCCTAGTATTGCTACCTCTTGAGCACGACGTTGGATTTCCCCGGAGAGGAGAGGATGATGCAGTAAAGTAGCGTAAGTATTTCCCTCAGTTTTTGAGAACCAGGTATCAATCCAGTAGGAGACCACACACAAGTCCCTCGTACCTACACAAAACGATAGCAACTCGCAACCAACGCTTAGGGGTTGTCAATCCCTTCATGGTCACTTACGAGAGAGAGATCTGATAGAGATAATATTTTTGGTATTTTTGATAGATAGATGCAAAGTAAAAAGTAAAGGCAAAGTAAAAACAAAACAAGTAAATAAAGTGATATAGATTGATATGATGAGGATAGACCCGGGGGCCATAGGTTTCACTAGTGGCTTCTCTCAAGAGCATAAGTATTCTACGGTGGGTGAACAAATTACTGTTGAGCAATTGACAGAATTGAGCATAGTTATGAGTATATCTAGGCAATGATCATGTATATAGGCATCACGTCCAAAACAAGTAGATCGAAACGATTCTGCATCTACTACTATTACTCCACTCATCGACTGCTATCCAGCATGCATCTAGAGTATTAAGTAAAAACAGAGTAATGCCGTAAGCAAGATGACATGATGTAGAGGGATAAATTCATGCAATATGATAAAAACCCCATCTTGTTATACTCGATGGCAACAATACAATACGTGCCTTGCAACTCTTTCTGTCACTGAGTAAGGACACCGCAAGATTGAACCCAAAGCTAAGAACTTCTCCCATTGCAAGAACTACCAATCTAGTTGGCCAAACCAAAAGGATAATGCGAAGGGACTTGCAAAGATAACTCAATCATACATAAAAGAATTCAGAGAAGAATCAAATATTTTCCATAGATAATACTGGACCATAAACCCACAATTCATCGGTCTCAACAAACACACCGCAAAAAGAAGATTACATCGAATAGATCTCCACGAGAGAGGGGGAGAACATTGTATTGAGATCCAAAAAGAGAGAAGAAGCCATCTAGCTACTAGCTATGGACCCGAAGGTCTGAAGTAAACTACTCACACTTCATCGGAGGGGCTATGGTGATGATGTAGAAGCCCTCCGTGGTGGATGCTCCCTCCGGCGGAGCTCCGGAACAGGCCCCAAGATGGGATCTCGTGGATACAGAAGGTTGCGGCAGTGGAATTAGGTTTTTGGCTCCTGTTCTGATCGTTCGGGGATACGTAGGTATATATAGGAGGAAGGAGTACGTCGGTGGAGCTCCGAGGGGCCCACGAGGTAGGGGGGTGCGCCCAGGGGGGCCCCTCCACCCTCGTGACCTCCTCAGGCACTGCTTGGAGTAGGGTCCAAGTCTCCTGGGTCACGTTCGGTTGGAAAATCACGATCCCGAAGGTTTCATTCCGTTTGGACTCTGTTTGATATTCTGTTTCTTCGAAATACTGAAAAAGGCAAAAAACAACAATTCTGGGCTGGGCCTCCTGTTAATAGGTTAGTCCCAAAAGTAATATAAAAGTGGAAAATAAAGCCCAATATAGTCCAAAACAGTAGATAAAGTAGCATGGAGCAATAAAAAACTGTAGATACGTTGGAGACGTATCAAGCATCCCCAAGCTTAATTCCTGCTCGTCCTCGAGTAGGTAATGATAAAAAAAGAATTTTTGATGCGGAGTGATACTTTGGCATAATTTCAATGTAAATCTTCTTAATTGTGATATGAATATTCAGATCCGAAAGATTCAAGACAAAAGTTCATATTGACACAAAAATAATAATACTTCAAGCATACTAATCAAAGCAATCATGTCTTCTCAAAATAACATGGCAAAAGAAAGTTCATCCCTACAAAATCATATAGTTAGGCTATGCTTCATTTTCGTCACACAAAGATGTTCCCAACTTCTATACCCCCGATGACAAGCAAAGCAATTGTTTCATACTTAAATATTCTCAAACTTTTTCAACCTTCACGCAATACATGAGCGTGAGCCATGGATATAGCACTATGGGAAGAATAGAATATGATGATGGGGATTGTGTGGAGAAGACAAAAAAAGGAGAAAGTCTCACATTGACGAGGCTAATAAATGGACTATGGAGATGCCCATAAATTGATGTCAACATGAGGAGTAGGGATTGCCATGCAACGGATGCACTAGAGCTATGAATGCTCAACAAAAGAAAACTAGTGGGTGTGCATCCAACTTGCTTGCTCACGAAGACCTAGGGCATTTGAGGAAGCCCATCATAGGAATATACAAGCCAAGTTCTATAATGAAAAATTCCCACTAGTATGAAAAGGACAACTTATGAGACTCACTACGTGAGGAACAAGGTGCTACTTTGAAGCACAATATATGACACTCACTACATGAAGAACAAGGTGCTACTTTGAAGCACAAGTGTGGAAAAAGAGATAGTAGCATTGCCCTTTATTTATTTATTTTTTAATTTTTTGGGCCTTTCTTTTTTTTTTCTTTTTGGCCTTTCTCTTTTTTTTATTTGGGCAATGCTCTAATAATGATGATCATCACACTTCTATTGATTAGAACACAAGGATTACAACTCGAAACTTAGAACAAGATATGACTCTATATGAATGCCTCCGGCGGTGTACCGGGATGGTGCAATGAATCAAGAGTGACATGTATGGAAAATAATGCATGGTGGCTTTGCCACAAAAACGATGTCAACTACATGATCATGCAATGGCAATATGACAAAACTAATGTATGTCATGAATATGATGATGGAAGTTGCATGACAATATATCTCAGAATGGCTATGGAAATGCCATGATAGGTAGGTATGGTGGCTGTTTTGAGGAAGATATAAGGAGGTTTATGTGTGGTAGAGCGTATCGTATCACGGGGTTTGGATGCACCAGCGAAGTTTGCGCCAACTCTTAAGGTGAGAAAGGGCAATGCACGGTACCGAAGAGGCTAGCAAAGGTGGAAAGGTGAGAGTGCGTATAATCCATGGACTCAACATTAGTCAAAATAACTCATATACTTATTACAAAAATTTAGAAGTCATCAAAAATTCAAATATTACGCGCATGCTCCTAGGGGGATAGATTGGTAGGAAAAGACCATCGCTCGTCCCCGACTGCCACTCATAAGGATGCACAAGCCATGTACACTTCATGTTTCAAATTTGTTACACAACTTTAACCATACGTGCTTGCTACGGGACTTGCAAACTTCAACACAAGTATTTATCAAATTCATAATCACCCAACTAGCACGACTTTGATATTATCACCTCCATATCTCAAAACAATTATCAAGCATCAAACTTATCTTAGTATTCAATTCACTCAAAAGAAAGTTTCACATATCTTGAACACCAAGTATATTAACATTAAGCAAATTACCATGCTATTAAAGACTCTCAAAATAATCTAAGTGAAGCATGAGAGATCAAATAGTTTCTTTAAAACAAATCCACCACCGTGCTCTAAAGGATCTAAGTGAATTACTAGAGCAAAAATTATCACGCTCAAAAGATATAAGTGAAGCACTATGAGCAAAACTATCAAGCTCAAAAGATATAAGTGAAGCACATAGAGTATTCGAACAAATTCCAATTCATGTATGGCTCTCTCAAAAGATGTGTACAGAAAGTATGATTGTGGTATACCAACAAGCAAGGACACAAATAATACAAGACGCTCCAAGAAAAACACATATCATGTTGGTGAATAAAAATATAGCTCCAAGTAAATTACCGATGGAAGTGGACAAAAGAGGGGATGCCTTCCGGGGCATCCCCAAGCTTTGACTTTTTGGTGTCCTTGGATTACCTTGGGGGTGCCATGGGCATCCCCAAGCTTAGGCTCTTGCCACTCCTTGTTCCATAATCCATCAAAAGAATTCACCCAAAACTTGAAAACTTCACAACACAAAACTCAACAGAAATCTCGTGAGCTCCGTTAGAGAAAGAAAACAAAAGACAACTTCAAGTTACTGTAATTAACTCATTCTTTATTTATATTGGTGTTGAACCTACTGTATTCCAACTTCTCTATGGTTTATAAACTAATTTACTAGCCATAGATTCATCAAAATAAGCAAACAACACACGAAAAACAGAATCTGTCAAAAACAGAACAGTCTGTATCAATCTGTAACTAACGCAAACTTATGGAACTCTAACAATTCTACAAAAATAGGAAGTACTGGACAATTTGTTTATTGACCAGAATCAAAAAGAATCAACTCAAAAGGACGTTCCTGTGATTTATCATAACTAAATTCGTGCGTGCAAAGTTTCTGTTTTTCAGCAGAATCAAATCAACTATCATCGTAGGTTATCCTATAGGTCCTACTTGGCACAAATACTAATTAAAACATAAAACCACATCCAAGCAGAAGGTATATGGATTATTTATTCCTAAACAGAAGCAAAAACAAAAAACACAAAATAAAATTGGGTTGCCTCCCAACAAGCGCTATCGTTTAACGCCCCTAGCTAGGCATAAAAGCAAGGATAGATCTAGGTATTGCCATCTTTGGTAGGCAATCCATAAGTGGCTCTCATGATAGATTCATATGGTAATTTTATTTTCTTTCTAGGGAAGTGTTCCATACCCTTCTTTAAGGGAAATTGGAATCTAATATACACTTCCTTCATATCAATAATTGCACCAATCGTTCTAAGGAAAGGTCTACCAAGAATAATAGGACATGAAGGATTGCAATCTATATCAAGAATGATAAAATCTACGGGCACATAATTCCTATTTACAACAATAAGAGCATCATTAATTCTTCCCATAGGCTTTTTAATAGTGGAATCCGCAAGATGCAAGTTTACAGAGCAATCATCAAAATCACGGAAATCTAGCAAATCACATAAAGTTTTGGGGATAGTAGAGACACTAGCACCCAAATCACACAAAGCATGAAACTCAAAATCTTTAATTTTAATTTTAATAGTAGGTTCCCACTCATCATAGAGTTTTCTAGGGATAGAAACTTTCAACTCAAGTTTTTCTTCATAAGATTGCATCAAGGCATCAATAATATGTTCGGTAAAGGCCTTATTTTGACTATAAGCATGAGGAGAATCTAGCACGGATTGCAACAAGGAAATACAACCAATCAAGGAACAATTTTCATAATTAAATTCCTTGAGATCCTAAATAGTGGGTTTAGCAACATCACGGTTTTTATTTATTTCAATCCCACTTTCATCAATTTCATCATCAAGATCTAGAAACTCCGAATTCTTAGAACGCCTTCTAGGTAAAGGAAGATAATCTTCAGATTCATCAAGATTCATATTGCAAAACAAAGATTTAATGGGGGACACATCAATAACTTTTAGATCTTCATCTTGATTATCATAGGAATTCGGTTTAGCGGCCATCTTATTGACTAAGGTAGCTTGCATATCCGAAATTTCAGCGGTCATTTTTGCAAGACGAGCAATTTGGGCCCTTATACCATCAAATTCTTTAGACATATCATCGAGTTCTTTATTCATAAAGCTCATAAAACTTTTTTGTTCCTTCAGTTCATTTCTAAAGAAATTATTGTGCTCAAATTGCAAAACCATAAACTTTCTAACATTGCTTTCGATTTCCTCTAGCCTTTTAAGGTGAAGGTCACCAAATCTAGGTAGAGCCATCGCAACAAATAGGCAAACTAACACACGAGCAAGCAGAAAGGCAACGAGAAAAAGGCAAACGGCAAAGAGAGGAGGAGATTGGGAAAGAGAGGGCGAATAAAACGGCAAGGGTGAAGTGGGGGAGAGGAAAACGAGAGGCAAATGGCAAATAATGTAATGTAAGAGATAGGGATTGCGATGGGTACTTAGTATGGTTGACTTGCTTGCGTGAGCCTCCCCGGCAACGGCGCCAGAAATTCTTCCTGCTACCTCTTGAGCACTGCGTTGGTGTCACGCCCAATATACGACCCTATCCAAAAGGAACTCGAAGGTCCCACCAAGGATAGACCCGCATATTGGAACGCTTTTGCAAGGTGGATATCATTACATCAACATTACATAATAGATGGGGATACATACAAGAGGCATACAATGCCACATGAATACAACATCACCTCAAACATAAGATCAACATGCGACTACGGATGAAACACAAACAAAAACTCAAATGACATCCACCCTGCTAGCCCAGGCTGCCGACCTGGAACCTATCCCCTGATCGAAGAAGCAGAAGAAGAACTCCAAACAAGCAAACATCGCTCTCGCATCATGATCATCGCAAAACCTGTACCTGCAACTGTTGTTGTAGTAATCTGTGAGCCACGAGGACTCAGCAATCCCATTACCATGGGTATCAAGACTAGCAAAGCTTAATGGGAAAGGAAGGGGTAAAGTGGTGAGGTTGCAGCAGTGACTAAGCATATATGGTGGCTAACATACGCAAATAAGAGCGAGAAAAGAGCAAAAGGAATGATCGTGAAGCTAGAAATGATCAAGAGGTGATCCTGGACACCTACTTATGTCAAACATAACCCAGAAACCGTGTTCACTTCCCGGACTCCGCCGAGAAGAGACCATCACGGCTACACACTCGGTTGATGCATTTTAATTCGGATCTGGTGTCAAGTTATCTACAACCAGACATTAACAAATTCCCATCTGCCACATAACCGCGGGCACGGCTCTCGAAAGTTTATACCCTGCAGGGGTGTCCCAACTTAGCCCATGACAAGCTCTCGCGATCAACGAAGGAATAGACCTTCTCCCAGGAAGACCCGATCAGTCTCGGAATCCCGGTTTACAAGACATTTCGACAATGGTAAAACAAGACCAGCAAAGCCGCCCGATGTGCCGACAATCCCGATATGAGCTGCACATATCTCGTTCTCAGGGCAACACCAGATGAGACATCCTACGAGTAAAACCAGACCTCGAGTTTCCCCGAGGGGGCCCCGCAGTCTACTCGGTTCAGACCAACACTTAGACAAGCATTGGCCCGGGGAGGGGGGGGGGCTAAAATAAAGATGACCCTTGGGATGCGCGACTCCCAAGGGAAAAAGGTAATAGGTGAGGCAAATGGTAAAACCAAAGTTGGGCCTTGCTGGAGGAGTCTTATTCAAAGCAGACTGTCAAGGGGGTCCAATAAATCACCCGACCGCGTTAGGAACGCAAAATCCGGGAACATAACACCGGTATGACGGAAACTAGGGCGGCAAGAGTGGAACAAAACACCAGGCATAAGGCCGAGCCTTCCACCCTTTAGCAAATATATAGATGCATTAATAATATAAGAGATATTGTGATATCCCAACATAACCCTGTCCACCATGGAGCAATCTTCTACTTCACCTGCAACTAGCACCGCTATAAGAGGGGCTGAGCAAAGCGGTAACATAGCCAAGCAACGGTTTGCTAGGAATGGTGTCAAAGGTTAGAGGTTCATGGCAATTTGGGGAGGCTTGAAGAACAAGTGATAGGTAACGCAACATAGCGATAGAACGAAGCAACTAGCATAGCAATGATAGTAGTGATATCCAGGGTAGCGGTAATCTTGCCTGAGATCCCGCAAGGAAAAAGAACGAGTCCATGAAGAAGATGAAGCCACGAAGACGAACCAAGCGTAGACGAACGAATCCTCACGATCGCAACGAAACGGGAACTATCGAGAAGAAGCACACAACATGGTAAACACACCACACGTAGACAAGACATGATGCATAATAAGCATGATGCATGACAAAGCTACATGAAGCTACTCATGGCAAGAGATGATGCAAACAAGAACAACACATCAAGGCAAGTTTAAATGAGGCCGGAAACAACATATAACAATTCCGGTAAGTCCTCATATGCAAATTTCGAAATTGGTCCAGATCTGAATAAACCTTATGTTTAAGTTGTTAAACAGCAAGTTAAGATGCACCAAGATGATCTACACGAAATTCTAGTCAAGTTACATATAAAGTTCATTAGATTCGGAGCTACGACCTAGAAGATATGAGCAAAACAAGTTAAACATGGCATTGATGCAAAATGCATACAAACATCAAGCAAACACCTCAAAACAAGGATGCAACATGATAATATGAAGCTAAATGCAAAATCAAGCAAGTTTCATATAGAGCACACTCAAAACGGAGCAACGGTTCAACACATACACTCTATACAAGGCATAACAACAATCTGTCCAAAACAGCAACTAGGCATCTTACAAGCATCAAAAAAATATGCTACAGCACCCCAACATAATAACAAAAGACATGGGCATGAAGTACAGGTTAAGCATAACAAAACATGAACACTGAGCTATCTCAAGAAACAACTAGAACATGCTCGAAAAGACATGGAAAGATTGCAAATAATAACAGTTTCAGACTTATCAGGAAATAACATCAGGTTGCAATGTTTAGAGCAAGCAAACGACATGTTACAGGAACTTATCATGGCAAACAATGGCATGGCATGAATCTTCTAATAGCATAGAACAAAAGTCCCTTACTGACCATGAGCCAAAAAGGCACGGAAAATATGATGGCACCCATGTAAACATGGCAAGTTATATTACAGATTCATACATGGCAGGAACAACAATAAGTAGGCATGTTGGTGAGCTTGAACCACTCACCACAGAGCAATACATGGCATGGCAAGGCAACCAACAATAAGAAGACATGTTTGTGAAGCTATACATGGCAAGAGCAAGATCATAGGGTGCATGGATCACTAGGAAAGCATATGGCCAAAACTGAACTTCATGTTAACAAGCTGACAGCAACATCATCAAGCAAATTTGGAGCAAGATTATAATATGCTAAAACAATCTATAATTGCAACCAAGGGCATGAATGGATAGAGCATGACATGTAGATCAAAACATAGTTAGTGGTCATCTCCAGATTATGCACACAATGACTTGTAGCAGCAGGTTAACATAGCAACAAAATATAACAGAATCTGCCAGGAAAACAGCAACATCAAGTACCATACTTAACAAGCTCGATGCACTCAGCAGACAACTCACAAAAATACATTGTTGGCACCACTGGAAAGATGACATAGCATAGATCAACATACATGTAGACATCAACCTCATAGGATGCACACATCAAACATGGCAAAAATGACAAATGAGCAAGTTATAACAGTTTCAGCAGATTAACATCAACATGCACTCTTCCAACAACATTTCGGGCATCAAGATAAGCTCAAATGAAAATAATGCAATGGAATGAAATGAAATACTCGTTGAGGCAAACAATTTGACATATTACACGCACGAAATGGAGCTACATGCACAGAGATACAATGCAATGAACATGGCATGATAATGTTGAAAAACTGGGACTTAGTCATATTTCACCTCGCGGGAAAAGCTGGACGGGACGGTCCCGGGGACGAGTCGGTACGGGACGGGGGTGCCGGAGCGTTTGGTTGGCGGGTCGGGGCTGGATCTGGACGTGGCCATCCCGGCGCGCGGGCCGACGACGACCGGCGGCAGGGCGGTGCCCCGGACCTCCGGCGAGGCGCGGAAGTCAAGGCGGACTCGGGGACGGATGGGGAAGGCGCGGGCGGCCGGATCTGGTCGCTGCACCCCCGGATCGGAGCACGGGGCGGCGTTGGGCGGTGGATCCGGTGAGGCTCGGGGCGAGCCGGCGGGAGGCGACCGGGCGGAGGCGCACGGCGGCGGGTCGGCGAACGGGCGGCGCCGGCCGGGAGGCGGCGCGGGGCGCATGGCAGCGCCGAACAAGGGCGACGGCGGACGAGGCACTAGGCGTGGGCGGCGGGCAGGCTCTGCGGCAGGGTGAAGTCGCGGCGGCGGCGGCCGAGGTTGCCGGCGTCGGGCGGCGAGCGGAGGACGCGCGGGCCGAGCGCGGGCCTGAACCGGGCCCGGCGGGCCGCGGCGGCGCGCGGGACGGGAGACGGCGGCGCAGGACACGTGGTGACGGCTGGTTGGCGGAGGGGGCGATGCAGACATGTCCGGCGGCGGCGCGGGCGTGTCCGGCGGCGCGGGGAGGATTTGCTAGGGTTTCATCCGGGATTTCGGGGGAGAGGGCATATTTATAGATAGAGGGAGCTAGGAGAGTCCAAATGAGGAGCGGTTTTTGGCCACGCGATCGTGATTGAACGACCGAGTGCATGGAGGGGAGTTTGCTGGGTTTTGGGCCACTTTGGAAGGGGTGTTGGGCTGCACACAAAAGAGGCCTTTTACGGTTACCCGGTTAACCGTTGGAGTACCAAACGACCTCCAAATGGCACGAAACTTGACAGGCGGTCTACCGGTGCTATACCAAGGCCACTAGACAAGCCTCGGTCCATTCCAAGAACGTTTAACACCTGCACAAGAGAAGAGGCAAAAAGGGGACGCCGGATGACATAGGAGTGCCGGATTGCAAAACGGACAACGGGGAAAATGCTCGGATGCATGAGATGAACGCGTATGCAAATGTGATGCACATGATGACATGGAAAAATGCAACACGCAAGCAAATGACATGGCAACTACGGCGAATAACTGGCAGACACCTGGCGCATCGAAACCGGGGCGTTACAACACTCGTCCACTAACAAGAGATCTCGTCCCGAGATCTTAGGACCGAGACGGAAGGGAAAAGGGAAGAGGTGAAGCAAGAACTCAAGAGAAGAAGCAAAGAATCGAGAGCACTCGAGAAGAAGAGAGGAACGACGAGGATGACAAATCGAAAGCTCACGAATTCAGATAGACTATGAAACAACTCCTGTTAGAACGAGTTAGAAACGAATAAGACTGAAAGGATTTAGGCAGCACTCCGGCTGAAAGTGGAAGGATTAGAACACGAGCTGATTAAAGAACATTTGAATGAAGCGCCGAGATAATTGGATAACGTTAGCTGAATTGTGAGGACGAAGAATTCTTCTGGAACGATGGCCTCCGGTGAAAAGAAACAGAAATCAACTCCTGACATACTCCGGATGGGTAAGAAAAGAATATATGACAAATGGAATAATTTGAGAGGATAATATGGAGCTAGAATCACAAAACTTCGTGAGAACAGACAAGATTTAGAGGAAACTCTACATCGGTCTTCAAAGCTGAGAATGACGACAAGAAACACCACCGAAATTACTGAGATACTCCGGGAGAATGAAAAGCGAAGAGGTTGAGCCGACGATGAAAATGATTTGAAATTGATCTTGGAAAAGATCTAACTGATGAAATCCATTCTTACGCCACACTTTGAAAAGAATTGAAAATAACTCCGGAGGAAATTAGAAGAGTCAGGTAAGATCCTGGGAAAAGACCTGTGGGTTAGGGCCCACTAAAAGAAAACACCGTTGGAAAGGATTGTTGAACGGGTAGACGATGCACCGGAACAATTTAAATATTTGAATGAGGTGACAACCTCGAATTAATTCTAACACAGACGAATCTCCTGAGAAGTCTTGAGAACTCTGGAAGGATAAACTGGCGAAAGGCGAACGAGCGGGGAAAACACTTGAGCTACGGAAAAGAATATGATCAACCTAAAAAACTTGAATTGTATCCACCGGAAAAGAAAAGAGATGAAGAATGACAAACAAGACGAGAAATCACCGGTTGAAATAATTGACGAAAGACTGAAGGGGTTCCGCACGAATGAAATTGATGCCCAAAAGAGACTCAAACTCTGGGAAGAAAAAGGGCGGGAGGGCGGGAAAAAGAAAGACAACTTGGAAGGGGAACCGACGAATATCTTGAAGAGAAAACACCGGTTGAAATAATTGAGGAAAGAAAGCAAAGACTTCGCACGAGTAGGATGGATACTCGATTACAGACTCCGGCTCCAATAAGAAAAGGGTGGGCAGGTGGGAAAAACAAGGACAACTTCAGACAGGGAAACAACATCGATCGAAAATAGCTGAGGATTGATCTCCCAAAGACAAAGAGGTTCGAATCAACTTGACGAGGAATGCGCCGGACAAAAGAGGATGGAAAACGAACGGAAACTAACCGCTTGATCCTAAAGAAAAATTTGAAAAGGAAGAGAAGTAGTCCAAAACACCTACGTCAAGATTTCTTACCAGAGCGACGAAGGGGCTGAGGAGTAAAAATAATTCCTACTCTCCGATATAACTAGACTCAGAAAACAGTTTTCTTCTAGACCCAACAACGGCCAAACTACACGATCAATCAAGGGGGGCTCCTAGGGTCGGTCGAGGCTCTGATACCAACTTGTCACGCCCAATATGCGACCCTATCCAAAAGGAACTCGAAGGTCCCACCAAGGATAGACCCGCATATTGGAACGCTTTTGCAAGGTGGATATCATTACATCAACATTACATAATAGATGGGGATACATACAAGAGGCATACAATGCCACATGAATACAACATCACCTCAAACATAAGATCAACATCCGACTACAAATGAAACACAAACAAAAACTCAAACGACATCCACCCTGCTAGCTCAGGCTGCCGACCTGGAACCTATCCCCTGATCGAAGAAGCAGAAGAAGAACTCCAAACAAGCAAACATCGCTCTGGCGTCATGATCATCGCAAAACCTGTACCTGCAACTGTTGTTGTAGTAATCTGTGAGCCACGAGGACTCAGCAATCCCATTACCATGGGTATCAAGACTAGCAAAGCTTAATGGGAAAGGAAGGGGTAAAGTGGTGAGGTTGCAGCAGTGACTAAGCATATATGGTGGCTAACATACGCAAATAAGAGCGAGAAAAGAGCAAAAGGAACGATCGTGAAGCTAGCAATGATCAAGAGGTGATCCTGAACACCTACTTATGTCAAACATAACCCAGAAACCGTGTTCACTTCCCGGACTCCGCCGAGAAGAGACCATCACGGCTACACACTCGGTTGATGCGTTTTAATTCGGATCTGGTGTCAAGTTATCTACAACCAGACATTAACAAATTCCCATCTGCCACATAACCGCAGGCACGGCTCTCGAAAGTTTATACCCTGCAGGGGTGTCCCAACTTAGCCCATGACAAGCTCTCGCGATCAACGAAGGAATAGACCTTCTCCCAGGAAGACCCGATCAGTCTCGGAATCCCGGTTTACAAGACATTTCGACAATGGTAAAACAAGACCAGTAAAGCCGCCCGATGCACCGACAATCCCGATATGAGCTGCACATATCTCGTTCTCAGGGCAACACCAGATGAGACATCCTACGAGTAAAACCAGACCTCAAGTTTCCCCGAGGGGGCCCTGCAGTCTACTCGGTTCGGACCAACACTTAGACAAGCATTGGCCCGGGGGGGGGGGGGGCTAAAATAAAGATGACCCTTGGGATGCGCGACTCCCAAGGGAAAAAGGTAATAGGTGAGGCAAATGGTAAAACCAAAGTTGGGCCTTGCTGGAGGAGTCTTATTCAAAGCGAACTGTCAAGGGGGTCCCATAAATCACCCGACCGTGTTAGGAACGCAAAATCCGGGAACATAACACCGGTATGACGGAAACTAGGGCGGCAAGAGTGAACAAAACACCAGGCATAAGGCCGAGCCTTCCACCCTTTACCAAATATATAGATGCATTAATAATATAAGAGATATTGTGATATCCCAACATAACCCTGTCCACCATGGAGCAATCTTTAACTTCACCTGCAACTAGCACCGCTATAAGAGGGGCTGAGAAAAGCGGTAACATAGCCAAGCAACGGTTTGCTAGGAATGGTGTCAAAGGTTAGAGGTTCATGGCAATTTGGGAAGGCTTGAAGAACAAGTGATAGGTAACGCAGCATAGCGATAGAACGAAGCAACTAGCATAGCAATGATAGTAGTGAGATCCAGGGAAGCGGTCATCTTGCCTGAGATCCCGCAAGGAAGAAGAATGAGTCCATGAAGAAGATGCAGCCAAGCGTAGACGAACGAATCCTCACGATCGCAACGAAACGGGAACTATCGAGAAGAAGCACACAACATGGTAAACACACCACACATAGACAAGACATGATGCATAACAAGCATGATGCATGACAAAGCTACATGAAGCTTCTCATGGCAAGAGATGATGCAAACAAGAACAACACATCAAGGCAAGTTTAAATGAGGCCGAAAACAACATATAACAATTCCCGTAAGTCCTCATATGCAAATTTCGAAATTGGTCCAGATCTGAATAAACCTTATGTTCAAGTTGTTAAACAGCAAGTTAAGATGCACCAAGATGATCTACACGAAATTCTAGTCAAGTTACATACAAAGTTCATTAGATTCGGAGCTACGGCTTAGAAGATATGAGCAAAACAAGTTAAACATGGCATTGATGCAAAATGCATACAAACATCAAGCAAACACCTCAAAACAAGGATACAACATGATAATATGAAGCTACATGGAAAATCAAGCAAGTTTCATATAGAGCACACTCAAAACGGAGCAACGGTTCAACACATACACTCTATACAAGGCATAACAACAATATGTCCAAAACAGCAACTAGGCATCTTACAAGCATCAAAAAAATATGCTACAGCACCCCAACATAATAACAAAAGACATGGGCATGAAGTACAGGCTAAGCATAACAAAACATGAACACTGAGCTATCTCCAGAAACAACTAGAACATGCTCGAAAAGACATGGAAAGATTGCAAATAATAACAGTTTCAGACTTATCAGGAAATAACATCAGGTTGCAATGTTTAGAGCAAGCAAACGACATGTTACAGGAACTTATCATGGCAAACAAAGGCATGGCATGAATATTCTAATAGCATAGAACAAAAGTCCCTTACTGACCATGAGCCAAAAAGGCACGGAAAATATGATGGCACCCATGTAAACATGGCAAGTTATATTACAGATTCATACATGGCAGGAACAACAATAAGTAGGCATGTTGGTGAGCTTGAACCACTCACCACAGAGCAATACATGGCATGGCAAGGCAACCAACAGTAAGAAGACATGTTTGTGAAGCTATACATGGCAAGAGCAAGATCATAGGGTGCATGGATCACTAGGAAAGCATATGGCCAAAACTGAACCTCATGTTAACAAGCTGACAGCAACATCATCAAGCAAATTTGGAGCAAGATTACAATATGCTAAAACAATCTATAATTGCAACCAAGGGCATGAATGGATAGAGCATGACATGTAGATCAAAACATAGTTAGTGGTCATCTCCAGATTATGCACACGATGACTTGTAGCAGCAGGTTAACATAGCAACAAAATATAACAGAATCTGCCAGGAAAACAGCAACATCAAGTACCATACTTAACAAGCTCGATGCACTCAGCAGACAACTCACAAAAATACATTGTTGGCACCACTGGAAAGATGACATAGCATAGATCAACATACATGTAGACATCAACCTCATAGGATGCACACATCAAACATGGCAAAAATGACAAATGAGCAAGTTATAACAGTTTCAGCAGATTAACATCAACATGCACTCTTCCAACAACATTTCGGGCATCAAGATAAGCTCAAATGAAAATAATGCAATGGAATGAAATGAAATACTCGTTGAGGCAAACAATTTGACATATTACACGCACGAAATGGAGCTACATGCACAGAGATACAATGCAATGAACATGGCATGATAATGTTGAAAAACTGGGACTTAGTCATATTTCACCTCGCGGGAAAAGCTGGACGGGACGGTCCCGGGGACGAGTCGGTACGGGACGGGGGTGCCGGAGCGTTTGGTTGGTGGGTCGGGGCTGGATCTGGACGTGGCCATCCCGGCGCGGGGGCCGACGACGACCGGCGGCAGGGCGGTGCCCCGGACCTCCGGCGAGGCGCGGAAGTCAAGGCGGACTCGGGGACGGATGGGGAAGGCGTGGGCGGCCGGATCTGGTCGCTGCACCCCCGGATCGGAGCACGGGGCGGCGTTGGGCGGCGGATCCGGTGAGGCTCGGGGCGAGCCGGCGGGAGGCGACCGGGCGGAGGCGCACGGCGGCGGGTCGGCGAACGGGCGGCGCCGGCCGGGAGGCGACGCGGGGCTCGCGGCAGCGCCGGACGAGGGCGACGGCGGACGAGGCACTAGGCGCGGGTGGCGGGCAGGCTCCGCGGCGGGGTGAAGTCGCGGCGGCGGCGGCCGAGGTTGCCGGCGTCGGGCGGCGAGCGGAGGACGCGCGGGCCGAGCGGCGTTGCCAGATGGGCTCGTGCGGGCCCGAACCGGGCCCGACGGGCCGCGGCGGCGCGCGGGACGGGAGACGGCGGCGCGGGACACATGTCGACGGCTGGTTGGCGGAGGGGGCGATGCGGACATGTCCGGCGGCTGTGCGGGCGTGTCCGGCGGCGCGGGGAGGATTTGCTAGGGTTTCATCCGGGATTTCGGGGGAGAGGGCATATTTATAGATAGAGGGAGCTTGGAGAGTCCAAATGAGGAGCGGTTTTTGGCCACGCGATCGTGATCGAACGACCGATAGCATGGAGGGGAGTTTGCTGGGTTTTGGGCCACTTTGGAAGGGGTGTTGGGCTACACACAAAAGAGGCCTTTTACGGTTACCCGGTTAACCGTTGGAGTACCAAACGACCTCCAAATGGCACGAAACTTGACAGGCGGTCTACCGGTGCTATACCAAGGCCACTAGACAAGCCTCGGTCCATTCCAAGAACGTTTAACACCCGCACAAGAGAAGAGGCAAAAAGGGGACACTGGATAACATAGGAGTGCCGGATTGCAAAACGGACAACGGGGAAAATGCTCGGATGCATGATATGAACGCGTATGCAAATGCGATGCACATGATGACATGGAAAAAGGCAACACGCAAGAAAATGACATGGCAACAACGGCGAATAACTGGCAGACACCTGGCGCATCGAAACCGGGGCGTTACAGTTGGATTTCCCCGAAGAGGAGAGGATGATGCAGTAAAGTAGCATAAGTATTTCCCTCAGTTTTTGAGAACCAGGTATCAATCCAGTAGGAGACCACACACAAGTCCCTCGTACCTACACAAAACGATAGCAACTCGCAACCAACGCTTAGGGGTTGTCAATCCCTTCACGGTCACTTACGAGAGTGAGATCTGATAGAGATAATTTTTTTGGTATTTTGGATAGATAGATGCAAAATAAAAAGTAAAGGAAAATTAAAAACAAAGCAAGTAAATAAAGTGATATAGATTGATATGATGAGAATAGACCCGGGGGCCATAGGTTTCACTAGTGGCTTCTCTCAAGAGCATAAGTATTCTACGGTGGGCGAACGAATTACTGTTGAGCAATTGACAGAATTGAGCATAGTTATGAGTATATCTAGGCAATGATCATGTATATAGGCATCACGCCCAAAACAAGTAGATCGAAATGATTCTGCATCTACTACTATTACTCCACTCATCGACCACTATCCAGCATGCATCTAGAGTATTAAGTAAAAAATGCATCTAGAGTATTAAGTAAAAACAGAGTAACGCCGTAAGCAAGATGGCATGATGTAGAGGGATAAATTCATGCAATATGATAAAAACCCCATCCTGTTATCCTCGATGGCAACAATACAATATGTGCCTTGCAACTCTTTCAGTCACTGAGTAAGGACACCGCAAGATTGAACCCAAAGCTAAGCACTTCTCCCATTGCAAGAACTACCAATCTAGTTGGCAAAACCAAAAAGATAATTCGAAGAGACTTGCAAATATAACTCAACCATACATAAAAAAATTCAGAGAAGAATCAAATATTTTCCATAGATAATACTGGATCATAAACCTACAATTCATCGATCTCAACAAACACACCGCAAAAACAAGATTACAACGAATAGATCTCCACGAGGGAGGGGGGGAACATTCTATTGAGATCCAAAAAGAGAGAAGAAGCCATCTAGCTACTAGCTATGGACCCGAAGGTCTGAAGTAAACTATTCACACTTCATCGGAGGGGCTATGGTGATGATGTAGAAGCCCTCCATGGTGGATGCCCCCTCCGGTGGAGCTCCGGAATAGGCCCCAAGATGGGATCTCATGGATACAGAAGGTTGCGGCGGTGGAATTAGGTTTTTGGCTCCTGTTCTGATCATTCAGGGATACGTAGGTATATATAGGAGGAAGGAGTACGTCGGTGGAGCTCCGAGGGGCCCACGTGGTAGGGGGGCACGCCCAGGGGGGGGTGCCCTCCACCCTCGTGGCCTCCTTGAGCACTGCTTGGAGTAGGGTCCAAGTCTCGTGGGTCATGTTCGGTTGGAAAATCATGATCTCGAAGGTTTCATTCCATTTGGACTCCGTTTGATATTCTGTTTCTTCGAAATACTGAAAAAGGCAAAAAACAGCAATTCTAGGCTGGGCCTCCGGTTAATAGGTTAGTCCCAAAAGTAATGTAAAAGTGGAAAATAAAGCCCAATATAGTCCAAAACAGTAGATAAAGTAGCATGGAGCAATCAAAAATTATAGATACGTCGGAGACGTATCAAGTATCCATTATGTTCTGAGATTGATGTTGCTATGACTTTGCTATGCTTAATGCTTGTCACTAGGGCCCGAGTGCCATGATTTCAGATCTGAACCTATTATGTTTTCATGAATATATGTGTGTTCTTGATCCTATCTTGCAAGTCTATAGTCACCTACTATGTGTTATGATCCGGCAACCCCGAAGTGACAATAATCGGGACCACTCCCGGTGATGACCATAGTTTGAGGAGTTCATGTATTCACTATGTTTTAATGCTTTGTTCCGGTTCTCTATTAAAAGGAGGCCTGAATATCCCTTAGTTTCCAATAGGACCCCGCTGCCATGGGAGGGTTGGACAAAAGATGTCATGCAAGTTCTTTTCCATAAGCACGTATGACTATATACGGAATACATGCCTACATTACATTGATGAACTAGAGCTAGTTCTGTGTCACCCTATGTTATGACTGTTACATGACAAACCACATCCATCATAATTATCCATCGCTAATCTGGTGCCTACGAGTTTTCCATATACTGGTTCTCGCGTATTTACTTTTCCGTTGCTACTGTTACAATCACTATAAATTACCAAAAACATTACTTTTGCTGTCTTTACTTTCGTTACCGTTACCACTACTATCATACTACTTTGCTACTAAACACTTTGCTGCAGATACTAAGTTTCCAGGTGTGGTTGAATTGACAACTCAGCTGCTAATACTTGAGAATATTCTTTGGCTCCCCTTGTGTTGAATCAATAAATTTGGGTTGAATACTCTACCCTCGAAAACTATTGCGATCCCCTATACTTGTGGGTTATCAGTATGTCCTCCAAATATTATACACAGACTCCAACAATGCAGCCGAATATGAGGCTCTGTTGCATGGTCTTCGGATGGCAGTCTCTATGGGCATCCAACGCCTGGAAGTGCGCGGGGATTCGAACCTCGCAATATCACAAATAAACGGAGACTTTGAAGCCAAGGATCCGAAAATGGCAGCCTAGCGTAATGCCGTCCTCAAAATGTCAGCTCGGTCCGAGGGGCTCGAATTCCGCCATGTGGCTTGAGAAAACAATCAAGCGGCGGACATCCTCGCCCGCATCGGCACTAAACGCGACCCTATCCCACCTAACGTATTCTTGGAAAGGTTGTTCAAGCCATCCGTAGTATGGGAAGGGGAGTCCGGCAATACTAGCACGGATCCGAACATACCCCCAGATTCCGAACCATCAGACACAATCGGAGGCTCTGCCACCGAAATAACATCTTCGGCCCACGAGATCATGGTCGTAATCGCCCCGTAGACTGAGCCTTTCTTGGCCTACCTAAATAGGCAGGAGCTCCCCGAAGACCAAAATAAAGCACGCTGCATTGTCCGGCGTTCTAAAGCTTACAAAGTCCATGAAGGGGAACTCTATAAGAAAAGCGCGACTGGAGTGCTCCAAAGGTGGCAGCTCTTGGCCTAAATCCATGGTGGACTGGGCGGACACCACGCCGCGGCTCGAGCGCTAGTCAGCAAGGCCTTCCGTACAGGCTTCTATTAGCTGACGGCCCGAGCAGACGCACATGACCTTGTTCAACATTGCGTCGGTTGCCAGCTCTTCGCCAATCAGAGTCATATGCCCCCTACCGCTCTCCAAACAATCCCCATAACTTGGCCCTTCGCAGTCCGGGGGCTGGATATGGTCGGACCTCTTAAAGGGGGAAGCCATAAGAAAAATACTTATTAGTCATGGTGGACAAGTTCACCAAATGGATACACTACAAAAAAAGACACATCCGTGACATTTTGGGCCGAACGAAAACTTTTTTTGTCATACATATGACACTTCTATGATGATAATTGTGACAAAACCCGGTATCATCATAGATGTGGTGGGATCCTACTTCTATGACAAAAAATCATGACAGAAAATGGGCTTTTCGTCCTGGGCGGGCCGGAGACGCAGCTGCATGACATTCTTTGGGCCGTCCATGACGGAAAAAACCGTGGTAGAAGCGAGGGGGAGGAAAATTTCGGGGAGTTGCCGGTTACGGTGGGAGAGCGATGCACGTTTCTCTCGTACAGGTATGCGTGTGTGTGCGAGGCGTTGGCTCTAACTGAACCCGAGCGAGGCGTTGGGCTCTAACTGAACTCGAGCGATTGCACTGCAGGCTACGCGTTACTGAACCCGAGCGATCGATCGATGGCTGTTAACTAAACCCGATGTACCGATTCCTTTGCTACTGCTACTAACTGAAGCCGATCGATGCTGCCTCTGGGATGAACAGTGAGCGTTGCGGAGGGGGGGGGGTGGATGAACAGTGAGCGGTGGCGTTGCCTCTGGATGAACAGGAACCCGTGGTGTGGAGGGCTGGATGAACAGTAGACGGTGGAGGGGTGGTTGAACAGGACCCCGTGGTGTGGAGGGCTGGATGAACAGTAGACGATGGAGGGGTGCCCGTGGAGGGTGGTTGAACAGTAGCCGATGGAGTAGCGCGCAGTGGAGGCTGGATGAACAGGAGCCCGTGGAGGCTGGAGGAGGTCGACGGTAGCCCGTGGAGGCTGGAGGAGGTCGACGGTGTAGATGAACAGTATCCCGTGGAGTCCCGTTTTGCGGTATGCCGCACCCCTCCCTTCCCGTTTCGACCGTAGCGCTCCAACACAAGTCTGTTTTGTCCGTTTTGCGGTACGCCACACCCCTCCCGATGAAAAGGACCCCCGTTTCGACCATAGCGCTCCAACACAAGTCCGTTTCGTCCATTTTGTGGTACGCCACACCCCTCCTGATCAACAGGACCCCCGTTTCGACCGTAGGAGGTCCGTTTCCTCCGTTTTGTGGTACGCCAGGCCCCTCCCGATCAACAGGACCCCGTTTCGAATGTGGCCGGTTGAACACAAGGCCGTTTCCTCCGTTGTGCGGTACGCCAGGCCTCGTTTTCATCGCCTGTTCCGTCCAAGCCCTCCCGATGAACACAACCATGCATTCGTTCTGACCCAGCCGGTTGGCTCCCACGCGTTCCGTTGCCTCCCGATGAACAAGATGCATTCCGTTGCCTCCCCATGAACACGACGCATTCTGTTGCCTCCCCATGAACATGACACATTCCGTTGCCTCCCCATGAAGACGTCGCATTCCGTTGCCTCCCCATGAACACGAGCGCTCGCCGTACGTATGCGCGACTAGGCGTTCGAGACCCCGCCTGTATGTACACATACGTGACTGTATTTTCTTTCTTGCACCCTGGCCGCTGTACGTACGTGTACATGCTACGTGCGCGCATCTACTACAACACATGAACGCCTCTACTACGACACGTGCGCGCCTCTACATCGACCAGTATGCACGTACACGTTCGCGACCAGGATGACAACGCTACGTACGCTTCGACCAGGTGGGTCCCGACTGTCAGGCACTTTCTTGCGTGCGAAGGTGTAGCTGCTGGGTCCCAGCAGTCAGGGGGGCGAATCATTTTTTTGCCTGGACGCACTTCCTTGCGTGCGAAGGTGTAGCTGGTGGGTCCCAGCAGTCGGGGGGCGAATCGTTTTTTTTGGATGCACTTCCTTGCGTGCGAAGATGTAGCTGGTGGGTCCCAGCAGTCAGGGGGGACGAATCGTTTTTTTTTCGGACGCACTTCCTTGCGTGCGAAGATGTAGCTCGTGGGTCCCAGCAGTCAGGGGGCGAATCATTTTTTTCGCGAAATACGGTGGCCTGTCCGGTGGGTCCCCGCTGTCAGGTGGAGGAATAATTATTTTGCGCGTAATAAGGAGGCACTTCCTTGCGGTTGCTGTGGACCCAGCTGTCAGCCTCTCCATGTACAGTCCACGTCCGATGGAAGTCGTTCCTTGACCATGTTGACCACGCCACGCCGAGAGCACCACGGCGGTGGACGACGGCGAGGCCTAGGAAGGGGACGATGCGGAGCCGGGGAAGACGCGGCAGTGGATGCACACGCGGAGAGGAGTACGAGGGTTCACTGGTTCGGCTGCGCTACCATCGCCGCAGAATAACAGGGGGTGTGGGTGAGTGGAAGGATGACCTGGACAGCGGTGGGAGTAGTAGGGGGCGGCGAGGCCTCCGTGGCAGCACAGCCGGCCATGGGAGGCAGGAGCAGGCGACACGACCGGCGCTGCTTTGGGCGACTGGAGCAAGAAGACCAGAGGTTGAAGAAGCACGACGGCCGTTGGATGGACATCGTATGGTCACTGCAGCTAGAATCGTTTATATTGACTAAGTTGACAAAGCCCTTGGTACATCAACTTAGTAGGCCCACAGGTCAGCTTCTGAAACGGTGCACCCCAGATGTCAGGGGGATGAATCATTTTTTGGACGGGTGAAGCTAGAATATCCGAGATTGAAGAAGAAGCATGGCATCCGTTGGATGGACATCCAATGGCCACTGCTGCTAGAACCGTGTGTTGACTATAAGTTGACAAAGCCTTGCATACCCATCAACTCTGTTTTTTTAGGAGACGCGTCAACTTAGTAAGGCCAGAAGTGTGTGGCAGAGAACTTATAGCCCATTTGAGATTTGTAAGAATGTGTAGCCCATTTTTGAATTCTAACGGAACTTACAACAACCCATTTACAGTTTGTTAAAAGTACATCCCATTTCAACCAACCGTTCAAAACAGAATTCAATAAAATTTCCCACATTTTGATGGGATCCGAATATTTTTATCCCGAAATTTCAGTCAGATTAAATACAATTTCAATATAAATTTATATTGCGTAAAAATCCAAAGAAACATTCCGCTCGCAACAATTAATGAAATTAAAATTTTCAATATTCCAAAAATAATATTTTATAAAGTAATCACTGTTTGGTGCATTTTTTATAGTTACTACCCAGTTTTTGTAATTACATCCCATTTATTATTTCTTAAAGCCCATTTTCTTGTTAAGCCTAATGCATCCCTCCTAGGAAAGATTTGCAGCCCAGCGGGGCGGAGAATAACAACTTGACCTTGCCTGGGTATTCCTAAAAAAAGTATAGCTGGGCTAGCCATTTTCAGCTTGAAAAAAATTAATATCTGGGCTGGATATCTGGCCTGGGCTAGATGGGCAATAGCCCGCCCAGTTAATACCTGCAGCAATGTTTTCGTTGTTGTTTAGAGGAGAAAATTAATATCAGGGGTAAACATCGAAAAACTCTGCAGTGCTCACACCTCAAAAACACAAATACTGCTCGAGCTGCTTGGTCCTAGCTGTCAGCCGCTTCTTGTGCAATTCTCTCGTTTATTGACTACTCCCTCCTTTCCCGTTTATAATGCTCAATTCAAAAATCTCACCAATCAAGGTAGATGGCGAGTGGTGGAATACTTTTTCTAGTTTTGCAAAAGCACCTAATTAATGCTCTTGTTATCCTCAAAAAATTATGTTTATCAATGCATTAATTGCAATGCATGCATGCATAAAGTACATGCATTGGTCAATTTTCTCTTAATACTTGCACGCAATGATTTAATGCACCTTGGAATCTGAACATGTGATGGAAAACAACCAAATTGAGCCTTATAAAATTGAAAAACTAAAATTTTGAGATAAGCCCTATAAACCGGAAAGGAGGGAGTACATAGGTAGACAATGGTGTGGGACCGTGATGTCAGGAAACCAGGAGGAAGCAAAATAAATTATAGTCTTATACATATATATATATAATAAGGAGGCACTTCTATACATGAGGCTATGGACCTGGTGGGTCCCCATTGTCATCCTATCCAAGTAAAGTGATCTCCTTGACCGCGCGCGCTTTCCGCCCGAAACAGTCAGCGTCGGCCGCCCGGCTTCCCGGTGCAGGCGATTGCTCTGCCTTCAAACGACACAAGTGGCATCTGTCCGTCATCTGCCGCACACATTAATGATACACAGTTGCCGAGGCGGCTACTCCGGCGTCACACGTCCGTCCCTCCGCCCGCCCACCATTGCTATATAAACTGCTGCACCGGCCATAGCCGCAGTCATCCGCATCCGTTGCCTTTCTCCTGTCCACACCACTACTGCCCACCATGGCTTCCTCGCGCTCCAGCGCTCTTCGGGACAGGCGGACGACGGACCACAAGGAGATAGCATCCATTGCTGCCGACCGGCTGGCCGGCAGGAAGCCGGAGGACGACGACATCCCAATGGAGAACATGGTAGTCGACGATCCGGCGCCAACCCCCTCCTCCGCGCCATCCTCGCCGGTGCATTGCACCATGACCATCGGTGAGGCCCGTGCCCAATATATGGACATGGTGAGGCAGATGCGTGAGGAGCAGTTCCGAGAGGCGCAGGCTGACGCCGCCTACAACCACCATCTCCTCCAGGAGCACCTGCAGGCAGAGGAGCAGATCGCCATGGAGCGGGCGGAGCAGGAGGCGCTGCTCGACTCGTACCGCTTCGCCCGCAAGGACCGCCTCAAGCGCTGGCGGTACCGCATGCGGGTGGCGGAGGCTGCGGCCACCTACAAAGAGGCTAGCAAAGAGGGTGATGAAGCGGGCGAGGCACTGTTTGGCGAGACCGAGGACGAGGCAGAGGACAATGCTGGCTCCGATGAGTCCCCGCTCCGCTGGCGTCGATGACGCCCTGCTCCGTCGACGCCCCGCGGCGCCAGCAACGAGGCAGAGGACACCGTCGGCTCCGCCGAGGCCCCGCGACGCCAACAATGAGGCAGAGGACACCGCCGGCTCTGCCGAGGCCCCGCCCCGCAAACAACGAGGCAGAGGACATCGCCGGCTCAGCCGAGGCCCCACCGTGCTAGCAACGTGGGGGAGGATTTCCACCGCTCCACTGAGGCGCCGCCCGCCGGCAACGAGACAGAGGCATCGCCGGCTCCGCCGAGGCCCCGCCCCGCTGCCAACGAGGCCGCGCCACACAGAAAACGAGGAAGAGTAGAACACGGTAGGTCGCCGCTGCTCGGGTCCAAGTAAGGCCACCGCTGCTACCCCCCGGTTGAAGCCAAGCTAGGCGGGTTGACCATTGATGGCCGGTTAGCTTCTTGGCGACGACGTGGAGTCGGAGAGCTGCGCTGGAGAAGAACGCTGCTTTTACTTAACTGCTGGTGCAGTTGGCTGGCTGACACATGGGCCTAACAGGCCACATGTCAGTTATGCAACTGCACCTGCAGTTAAGTCACTGAAGCTTCTGTTCGGCTCAGCGGGACACAGGTGGGTAGGTTCAGTTAATTAATTATACCTCCAGCGCACCCCTTTTTAGTTTTTTTCGAAAAGGAGGATGACCCCCGGCCTCTGCATCTGGGAGATGCATGCAGCCACAAACACCCCTTTTTAGTTGAAGAATGTATGAAATGTAATGAAATCCGACATGTTTATATGAAATCCAACCGTGTATGAATGAATTTATTTCGATTAGTTCGAATTCCTGTATCATTGGCATTGGATGAACATGCAAAACAATACGTACTAACATTATTCCCAGGGTGATCACCACGTTTGCAGCAGTTTCACATGTACTCCCTCCAGTCCTTTCTAGTCTGCATACAAGTTTTGTCTGCAATCAAAGTATCTCTACTTTGACCAATCTTATACAAAAAAGTATGCACTTTCACAATGTGCGAAGTTAAAAGGAACAGAAGGAGTACAAAGAGCTTGAGCAGCTTTTAGCATTTCTGTACATTGCAATCAAACACACAGGCCTGGCAATTCATAGAGAACATTCAAAACAATAGATGATTATGCATCTCAGCGACTCACATGTCAGAGGCAATATTTACTTCACAACTAAAGAATAAAGAAAAAATTGATCACCGCTGCTGACAGCAAAGGGCGTCCCATTCGAAATATCAAACGCATATCTTGCTAAAATCAATCAGCAAAATTTGACAAGGTTGTTTGCTAAAATATAAAATGCCTACGATTGTGTAATGGGCAGGGTTTGCCATTAGTTCGGACATTGACATGGCACCTTGTGCTAAATAAACCAGCTGTTCTTTTTGTGCAGTTCCACCAAAATCAACCAAATTCGCGCGTAGCTTGTATGATTTCGCCCTTATATGTTGCAAAGCCTTGAACTTATGGGCACCTCCTTTCTTGTGGTGGAAATGAATGATTCGATGTATTCATGAACATTTTGTGCAGTTCCCGTTGAAATCAAGCTGAGCACCCCCGTTTGCACAAATACAAAAAAGTGATTAGTATAAAGCAAACTGTACAATGAATTGACAGTTTCAACTGGCACATACATGGTCCATGTAGAGCACACTTTTAGAAAAATGGAACTCACCAGAAAGAATCCTAGAACAACATTGTACTCGCGCATCACAGCAAAAAAATGGAGATTTGTCAGTCCTTCTGAGCTAAAGTTAGTTTGGTCTTGTGGGGAGTAATGTAACCATCCTTCAACTGCTCCTTCTGATGAGAAGATAGACAGTGCTTCTTCATCCTGGCATAATCGGAACTAGTCACTTCATGTACTCCATATTCTTCTTCAGAGGAAGATGATCCTATTGTGCAAAGACAAGATGACTACTAAATGCTAGCATCCATGTTTGCTCGAAAAAAAGGAAAGGAAATATTTAAAACAGCACACATGAAGCACTTCCCAAGGACAATACCACTTTTTCATGATAGTATCTAAACAGTAGCACAACACCAATAGAGATGACAAAGCTCAATCATATGGATAATATTAGTGGGCGAGTACCAACCTTTGTCAGCAGGCTGATTGTGTAGAGCATACAAATGAAGCACTTCTCGGGAACCATCTGTTGCTATCTACGGGGGTGGCCATGCTTACTATATACTCCTCGATTAGTTTAATGTTTCCAACATCTTCTTGTGCAGTTCCACTAAAATATATGGTATCTTCAAAGAAGATCCCTGTTTGCACAAGTAGAGATAATTACGTATGGCATCAAATCAGTGGCAAAACAATTGCTCGTTCCAGCCATAGCAATAAATTAAGATGCAAAACAATATCATTACTTGTGTCATCACAGTTCCAGTGCTTCATTACAGCACCGGGAGTTGATTTTTATTTTTCTTCTGCTTGTTCTTCCCCGTCATCACTTGGTTCAATAACAGACAAGCTTCGCCTTCAATGTAAGATTTGGCATGTCAATTAGGGAGCACAAGTATAGTACTAAACTTAATTTTCTGATGAAAGTGGCAAAATACAGGCCAGCAGTTGTGAAATATCCTTATCTTACCTCAATGGGATATTACGGTGCACATACAGATTGGAAGTCTTGTCTCCATTTGTGCAGTTCACTAAAATCAAGCAACGTTATCGTACAAGTAGCACAACATATGAAAGCACACTGCAGAATCATGTGAAAGAAGGCTAGTACTGACCTCTCATGATGCGAAATTCAAACAACTCACAAGAAGAAGATCTGAACCAAATTCACCTTAACGGATAGGAAGTAAGATCTCCTCTTGTGCAGTTCCACTAAGATTAAGCAATCAAGCAACATTGTCGGTGTGACATTTTTGTTGAACTGCACAAAACACTCTTAAAACAAAAGTGTTTTGTGCAGTGCAAGAAAAGGTCACAATGGCAACGAGGTGAAGTAGATAACCCTGTTTACACAGAGGTGCAAAGGAAACAATTAGTGGTCAATAACGGTGGATGACACAGAAGCCAACAAAAAGAAGCATCTACCTTATCTAAATGGGAAAGAAAGCAAGACAGTAGCATTTCTCAAACGGTGGCACTGATTAATATTAACATAGAGATTATATTAACAATAAAATTCGTTAAACATGTAATTTGCTTTTAACTGTGGCATTGCATCAATTTTCCAGCGGCATTATTAGAGGGTGTTTGTTTACAGTGACATTTTGGTGTAGGGACTGAAAAAACTCCGTGTCAGTCACATCTAAACCAAACAGGAGGGACTTTTCGGGACTAAAAGTGGGCATTTGGGACTAAAGAAAGAAGACCCCGAGGGAGTCTTTTTGGGATTTTTTCCAACAGTTGCCCCTGCAACACATCACACCTTGTTTCTATTAGTTCATTACTAGGGGTAACATGGTCTTTTATCATGTCATTTAATAACCTCTTGTCCATGTTTAGTCCCTGGAACCAAGCAGGTAGGGACTAGGGAGTTTTTAACCAAATAGGGCCATAGATTAACAACAGCTAATGAGTTGCACGGGACAGTGGACGCACCAACACCATGTGCATCTACCGATGTACTGTGGTCATGCACAGTCTGTTGCAACAAAGAATAAACAACCAAGGAGCATATTTGTGTTGGTCCCAGTTTTGTTATCTTTAGACACCTTTCCCTATGTGAGCGCAGCAAATCTAGTCCTGCTCAAACTCTACAGCCTTGTCCCTTCCTTTCCCTTTTGAACTAGTACTTTTGCCCCTTCCTTTCATCTTTGAACCACGTCCTAGATTTATGCGATACAACTTTCCCCACTACTTTCCCCCATTCCTTTCCTCTTTGAACCACGTCCTAGATTCATGCTATACAACTTTCCCCCTTCATTTCCTCTTTGAACCACGTCCTAGATTCATGCTATTCACTACTTTTCCCACTACTTTCCCCCACTCCTTTCCTCTTTGAACCACGTCCTAGATTCATGGTATACATGCAGCTAGAGCAATGCATGTGGAGTAAGTAAAATATACCTTAAGGTTCTTGGGGCGTGGTTCGGTGGGCGACGGGACGGCGGCGAAGAAGAAGGGGTCGGAGGCCCTCCCGCGCCGCCGCTGGGTGGAAAGTGAACAGCAGCACCGGTAGTGGATTCCCTCCCTCGCCGACGGCGATAGCGTTAAGCCTCCTTCCCTTCCCGGCGGACGGATCCTGTCGGCTCTTTGAGCAGCAGTGAGGGGAGAGAGAGGCCAACGAAGTCTTGTTTAGATCTGGAGAGGGCGAGAGAGTGTGAAGAGAGCAACTACAAGCGCTGAGGATCTAACGGGAGAGAGCGAGAGAGTGTGAAGAGAGCAACTACAAGCGCTGAGGCTCCAGCGTGTATATATATATATATATATATATATATATATATATATATATATATATACTGGAGAGAGAGAGAGTGTGTGAAGCGTGCAAACCCTAGAAAACATTTTGACCAGTCAAAGAATCCTCCTGGCAAAAATTATGCTCAAGTGTAGTTATCAAACCCGAGACCTCAAGTTTGATGAGCGAACAGGCTAACCAGCTACACAACCCTCCCGTTATGTTCAACGAGAGGAAGATAACCTTTTATACATTCCTGCATTCGTGTGACAGGCATGCCATGTTTTTTTGTGTGTGTGTGTGTGGGAGTCATTAGGATTTCAATCATAATAGTGTCATGTGGCTTTGGTGGTAAGACTATCCACAGTGGTGCAGAAATAATGCAGCCTTAGTCACCTTACCTCTCTCCACGTAGTACGTTGGGTCCCACCAGTCAGAGGGTGAAACAAACAAATTAATAAGAAAAATTAAAAGTGCTAGCGGTGTATCTTACTACCTCACACTTCTCGCTACTGCTCGGGAACACTGTCCAATTGATCCCTTTGTTCGCTCACGTACTATTTTAAGTGAATCCTTATTATAACATGCACACAAATTTTGGGCACTTGTATTCGACTTAAGTCAGTGTGCCACTGTATCTCGTATACTTACTACTCCCTCCGTCTAGGTGTAATAAGTCACATTAGAAGGTGCAATGGGACCAAGGTGCATGCGTGTGCGCGTGTGTGTTTAACGGCATGTGTGTGTTAGAGAGTGCGATAGATCAACCTACTCCTACAGAGATATGGTGTGTAGTGTACAATTTTAGCCGCGAGAGTCGTGCATCCTCTTGTTTCCGGGCGTGTCCAGTAGGGACATGCGGACAGCTGCCACGCCTGCTCCTGACCAGCCTGGCCCACCCAAAGCCCCTCCACCACCCGCGCGCGCTTCCCGCCCGAAACGGTCAGCGCCGCTCCAAAGAATCGGTGCCGCATTCATGCCCGGGTAGAGTGGACGCGACCTCTCACTGGTGCAAGAGTGATGGTTGCTTCATCCGTCCGACTTACTGCTGGGTCTATGTGATTTGACGGCTCATTGGTCTTTATTACTGAGGTGGTAGGACTGCTGGATGTCCCACGCTTTCGACGAAAGGAGGTAGTAGATTACAATTTTCTCCATTCTTACAGCGGAGGAGTGCAAGAGCAGTGAAAACACGCAGGCTCAGTGATTACATGGCCCACCTCACACTATCACCTGCGACACCTAACTCTTACATAGTACTCCCTCCGTTACTAAATATTACTAGATGAGTCCCCGCTCGTTGCCGCGGAACAACGGTATATCTCTCTGCGCAAAATTATCGATTTCATAGAACTAAAAAAAAACTATAACCTGATGACAAATGTGGCAGCCAAACTAAATAAACTCACATCATCATTTAGATCATCCCACATAAGGAAAAAAGATCAGCCAACTCCTACTGCATAATGGGATTATGGGACTTAAAAGCACACTTACATGCATGCTACCGGTGCATGCTTGCATGCAGACATGTTGATGTGATTAAAAACCCACTCACATGCATGTGCCACGGTATTTCTGCATGCTTGCATGTGG
This sequence comes from Triticum timopheevii, assembly GCA_963921465.1. NCBI lineage: Eukaryota > Viridiplantae > Streptophyta > Magnoliopsida > Poales > Poaceae > Triticum > Triticum timopheevii. Next base: position 378,130,289 of record OY997272.1, on the reverse strand, counting down.
CTTAGTGCTAAGCCTCTCAACGTCTAGATCAGACGGCTATTATGACTGATTTACTTCATCTAACGGTTACGTCAATTTTGATGATGTGGCTCAAGGAGAGGATAGAGAATTCCTAGTAGTGGGGGCTAGCTATTACTAGTAGATAAGTCTTTGTAGAGATTCCACTAGGTGAACTACATACGGAACAAAATGAATGAATCTACACACTACTAGGAAAAAGGCTATAGATAGGATTGACTCTAATGGCACATCGGGCTTGTAGTGCGCCACTAGTATATACTAATGGCGCACTAGTTTGTGATGCGCCATTAGAGTGGAAGACACTAATGGCGCACCAGATAAAAGGTGCACCACTAGTGATATTTTTTTTTCATTTTTACATACATACTAATGGCGCATCCGACCGAAGTGCACCATTACTAGTTCTAACTAGTAATGGCGCCCCGGATAGAAAGTGCGCCATTAGTATATTTATGAATATGAAAAATATTAAATATTCATGAGGACACTCGATCTCGATCCCCCTCCCTCTCGATAGCTATCCCCCTCGCCAGATCCCCCTTGCCACCGAGCAACCCCCGCACCCTCCCCCCTCTCCACCGCCGCCGCCGACCCCCCGCACCCTCCCCCGCTCCACCGCCACTGAGCACCCCCCACACCCTTCCCCGCTCCACCGCCGCCGCCGACCCACCGCACCCTCCCCCGCTCCACCACCGCCGCCGACACCCCGCACCCTCCCCCGCTCCACCGTCACAAATGAATGCAACTAAAAATAAAAAAACAATTTTGATTATATTTTCAAATAAAAAATTTGATGATATTTTCAAATAATAAATTTGATGATATTTTTTCATATTCATAAATATTTTCAAATAACAAATTTGATGATATTTTTTAAAAAATTATTACTGTTTCATATTCATATTCATTTTATAAAAAATTATTAGATGCAACAAAAAATAATAATAAAAAATTACTTATGGCAAAAAATAATAAAAAAAACATACTAATCGCGCACCGCTAGTGGGTGCGCCATTAGTAATCTTGCCCCCTAGCTAATTCGGCAGTCCCACACCCTCGCCAGATTCACTCCCCCCCGCCGCCACACGCGCGCCCCCTCCTTCCGCCGCCCGGTCATCGCCGCGCCACCGTGCTCGCCCGCCCTCTCTCCCGCTCGCCTTCTCCGCCAGATCCCGAGCCTCGCCGCCGTGTTAGCCGCGGCCATCGCCAGACCCCTCCCCTCCTAGGTCAGTGTCGTCCATCTCCTCGCTGGCACCTCTCTCTCCGGCAATCTTCCCCACCCCGTGCCGCGCCCGCGCCGGCCTCCCCCGCGCCTCTGCCTCCACGCCAGCGCCGGCCTCCCCCAGGCGCACCAATGCCACTCCCGCAGCCGACACCGCCGCGCCCTCCACCTCCCCTCCACCCTCCTCCCCGCCGTCAGCCCCGCCCCCAAGTCTGAAGCTCCCCGGCTCGCCGCCACCCGCCGCGCTCCCCCTCTGAAGCCCGCGCCTTCCACGCCCCCCCACCAGCCCTAATCCCCATCGCGGCGTCCGTGGCGGGCTCCTCGGCGCTACCGTCGTCTCGGACCTCTGCCGCCTGCTACCTTCCCATCTCTAATTTGCAGTGATGCGAACTTATCCAGTGGGTTTTGTGATGCATAATAATGCACATCACAGTTCATAGTTAGATTAGATTAGTAGCTTAAATCGTGATGCAATGTGCCATGATGGGTATCTCATTTCCATTTGGTGGTATTTCATTCATGTTAAAAATCTTTATGATTAGTATGGATAATCTCCCCCAAATTAATCATGTTATCGTGCTGACACCTGCACTTGTTTTACTTGTTCTGCTGTTTGACATCCCTGGTGCTTTGTTAAACTTGGCTGGTTAGTCCTGTTCTGTATGGTGATTAGTGAATTATAGCTATGGGTTGATACTGTGATTGCATATTATGTCATATAGGAAGAATCACAAGCACTCATGTCGAAAGACTTTGTGATTGTAGACAGCTGCATTTTGATGAATTTTGCAACTAGACTAACTTAAACTTGTGTTCCTTAGGCTGATTGTGTTGTTTCATTTTGAGATTTCTGGCCTTGCTATGCTTTTATGTTTTTAGGATTCCTTTGTGCTTAATTGCACAATTTGAGAATACGTAATTTCAGTCAAATACTTTCTGGTACTGTCGGTCTGAAAGAATATGTGCATGGTGATTGCTGGCAGGTTGACCTGATCCTCTGCTGGTTTTTATTTCATAGGTTGACCTGCTGTTTTGTCCGAGATTGCGGTGGTGTACTGGTGGTTGCAGTGGTAATCTTCTCCCAGATTGCAGTGGTGTTCTTCTCCCAGGTTGAAGGTAATTCTTGATCCAAACTTATGCAAATTCTTTACTGCTGTCTTCTTGTATGCTATGAATGTTTTATTGTGTGCACAACATCTTACAATTAGATAATTGCAATCAAATCTGAGAATGGTTTTGCTATAACCGGGTTCCTTGGGTCGGTTCCTCTATGTTGGTATGTGTAGTTCAGTTCAGTGAATGGGTTCCTCTATGTCTTGACCCATTAGAGCAAACAGTTTTCAACCCAATCAGTAAATGAGTTTAACCCATAGATGGGCACTCGGTTTAGTTCAGTTCGGTGAAAATATCTGGTGGGTTTGGTTTAAGTTTGGTTGTTAATTTTTTAAATGGGTTCAGTTGAGGTTGGGCTGACAGAAATTTTCATGCGGGCTCAGTTGAGGACTCGGTTTAGCAGCAGCGACTATGGCTATAGCGAAAGCAGCAGCGATTCTGGCTGTAGCGAAAGCAGCAGCAATTCTGGCAGCAACATAGACAACAAGAAGGATGATCCGGACTGGAGTGCGGGAGAAGAGGAGCAGAGTGAGGATGAGGAGCTGCAGGATGACGATGGGCATCAGGCTGATGATGACCTAGCGCTGGTGGTGGCTGACCAAGGGCAAGAGATGGTGGTTGCTGACCATGGGCAGGAGATGGAGGTGGCTGAGGATGACCTAGCGATGGTCGTTCCTGAAGGTGGCCTCGCGATGGTGGTGGTGCCTGACAATGACCACGCATTGGTGGTGGCGCCGGCGATCCCACAGCTGGGCAACATGACCATGCCAATTGTGGTAGAAGACTACATCCCATTGCCTCCACTGCCTCCACCGCCTCGCCGCTCTAGGCGCATCAGGGAGAGGAAGGAGAAGGAGAAGGAGAAGAACAATGCGTGAGAACTGAACTTTGTCAGGTATGTCAGATCTCCTATAGGTTAGTTATCCAAAATGATATATATATATACTTAGTTACCTATGTTATCTCTAATATGCTTAGTTTCCTATAGGTTAGCTTCATTTTTACCTAAGTTGGCTCTAATATGCTAACTTAGAGCTTATATGCTTAGTTTCCTATAGGTTAGCTTCATTTTTACCTAAGTTGGCTCTAATATGCTAACTTAGAGCTTATATGCTTAGTTTCCTATAGGTTAGCTCCAAAATAACTTATGTTAGCACAAAATGATCAAGTTTACATAATAAGCTTATAGTCTTTTTCTTATTCTTCTTCTTTTCCAAAATGACATAGGTTAGCTTCATTTTACCTAAGTTTGCTCTAATATACTAACTTAGAGCTTATATGCTTAGTTTCCTATAGGTTAGCTCCAAAATAACTTATGTTAGCACAAAATGATCAATTTTACATAATAAGCTTATAGTCTTCTTCTTATTCTTCTTCTTTTCCAAAATGACATAGGTTAGCTTCATTTTACCTAAGTTGGCTCTAATATACTAACTTAGAGCTTATATGCTTAGTTTCCTATAGGTTAGCTCCAAAATAACTTATGTTAGCACAAAATGATCAAGTTTACATAATAAGCTTATAGTCTTCTTCTTATTCTTCTTCTTTTCCAAAATTCTTCTTATTCTTCTTCTAGTGTTCTTCTTCTTCTAGTATTCTTCTAGTCTTCTTCTTTTTCTTCTTCTAACTTCTTGTTTATCATTTTGCAGATTTGATTTAATTGACGGAAGCTTGCGTGGATGGAGTGCTTCTTTTCCATTTGTGTTTTTATGTTGTATCAATGTGAAACTTTTGTGAATTGATGGATAACGGTGTTGGATGAACAATGTGAAACTTTTGTAATATGTAACGATGGAACTATGTGTTGGCTATGTATGTATATATGATGGAACTTGTGTGTTGGCTATGTATGTATATATGATGGAACTTGTGTGTTGGCTATGTATGTATATATGATGGAACTTGTGTGTTGGCTATGATTGTTATATGGATGCTTGTTGTATATATATGTGTTGGATATCTCATAGGTGAAATAGTGACATGAGATTAAGAAAAAAATTAAAAAAATTGTTACTAATGGCGCACTACCACGTGATGCGCCATTAGTATAGAAGACACTAGTGGCGCACTATGGGCAAAACTAATGGCGCACTCCTTGGTGCGCCATTAGTGTACTAGATACTAATGGCGCACCAGTGGTGCGCCATTAGTAAAAAATACTAGTGGCGTGCTACTAATGGCGCACTGGTAATGCGCCATTAGTAGGCAAAACCAGTGCGCCATTAGTAGACCTTTTCCTAGTAGTGACACTTAAAATGCATCTATATACATCCGCATGTGGTTAATGGTGAAATCTCTACAAAGACTTATATTTAGGAATGGAGGAAGTACTAGTATAGTACTAGTCCATACTGTAATTTATCAGTGAGATAAATTTGTACAATGCTATGAAGCTTCCATCTCCTGTTACATGTATCTTGCATCCAAGGTTGCCCGTTGCAACATTTCATCGAATACAAAGGAGACTAACATGCATGCTATTGCTTCTCTACTTTGTGCAAACTTTAGTACAAAGTTGTACTACTACTAAAGTTGACACTTATTTTGGAACAGAGGCAGCTAAAGAAAAAAAGATCCATGCAGTCCCTAGCCCTTGAACCGTGAACCCTGACCAGGCTTCAATTTGCCGGCAACGTTTGAGCTTCCTAATAAATGAAGTTTGCAACCTTTTGACCATCGGATCATTTTGTGTAGTTTCACCAAAATCGAGATGAGCATCCCTGTGGCAAAGAAATTGAAGAAGCGTGATTAGAATAAGATTACTAGGACTAGTTGATGAGACATAAACTCATCACAAATACAGTACGTAGAAGCCAATAGAGGTATCAGGTATGTGCGGGGCAAAGAAGTAGAGAAATATCCACAGGTAGTGATGTGGGCAGCTGGAGCAGTGGTGCAAGCTGGCTGTAAAGGGAGTTGTACCTGAGGGACGTAGCTTGACCCTGAGGAGGGCGGCGGGAGGCGGCAACTGCCCATGTCGCGGCAGTGAGCAAGGGACGAAGGCGACCTCACCGGCTTTGTGAGAGAGAACGATGGGGACCCCTGATCGGGACGTGCCGACAGTGGGTTTTCGCCGCCGGCGACGGCCACCGCATCTACACTAAGCATCCACCCCTTCCCTAAGCGGATGTGATCCGCCGGGATGTTAGAGATGTGGCCACAGTCATTTTGTGCGAGAGAGTGTGAAGAGAGCAACCCCAGCAAGCAACCGTGTAGGCTGGCCCGTCCTGACTATGTATATAGTGGAGCGGTTTCCTTTTCTCTCCATATGAACCTATCATATTGCGTACGTGCCACTGAAGAAAAAAAATTATTTATAAATGACGCGGCACCTACTACTCGTTCTCCTATAACCTTGCGCTCGGCATCTCCAAAATATTAACCTTACGATTGGCTCTTCGCCTCTTCGGAAAGTCGAGCAATAATGGTAGTGCAGTATATATCATTCTGGCTATATGAGACCGAATGAATTGCTGCACGTCCACCACGTGGGCGAGGGTCGAGGGGCGAGGGAGAGTGCTACTACATACGGAGCAAAATGAGTGAATGTACACTCTAAAATACGTCTATATGCATCAATGTTTGGAGTATGTACTAGTAGTTCATATTGAAATCTACTAAGGACATATATATTCCAAACAATATGATATAATCTCTATAACCAAGGTAGTAGGGACGAGGAGTAAACAAAGGGAGTAGTAAATTTTTCTCCTCGTCCTGCGAGCCACTGCGCGCATGGGCGAGGGAGGAGCAAGCTTCACCTCATCCTGCGAGTCACCGCGCCCGTGGGCGGGGGAGACGGCGTACTAAGCAAGCTTCTCCTCATTCTGCGAGTTGACGGGACACATCAAAAGTACTCCAGTGTATAGAGCCTTGCCTCTAAGGTAGGCCCCACATGGTTTGCCTCTTTTTTAATTTAACATAACGCGTCAAGTCGCAATTTGTTTGTTCACCCGTGGTAGACGATCATACCTCCACCAAGTGGACAACCAGTACACATGCCAAATTACCACGTGGGCTGCCTTTTTCGTACAGAAACGAGCTCCACCGTGTACCCGCGCGGTGTGGTTGGGAAAGAGACGGGAGTACGTGCGCCGTGAATGCACCTCTTCTCTTCGTGCACGTCCCCAACCTACGTGGGTGTGTGTGAGAGATACAAACCGCGTTCGTGAGTGTTTTTTGTTTTGTGGTGGGGGGTGGGGGGTTGATTTCGTGAATTATTTGTGGGAATATGTGTCGATGACATCTCAAACAAAATTTTGCATGCAATGTGTGTGAAATGGAGGCCTATCCATATCATACATAGAGGGTCGGGCAATCCACGAGAAGAGAGGGAGGGGTCATAGCTATCGATAGAGTCGAAGAGAGGATCAAGTACAGGTGGGTGCGAGATTGATTGAGAGAGCCATCGAAATTGCGTGTGTGTGTGCAAGTCAAAGATATAGGGCGACTGGCCTACCGGAACGTTAGAGGGCACATGTCAAGTTTGTGTGTGGCAGGGAGACATGACTAGAGCGCTTGATGTATCGGTGTGTGTGGGGGGGAGTGGGTGGGGGAGGGGTAGGCAGAGGCCTAACTATAAAGGTAGAACGACTCGTATATGTGTTGAGAAGGAGAGACCCAGCTATATCATGAGGGAGATCGGTCGACATCCATACATAACTGAAGGACGGGAAATATGATGGGACAGAGAGAGAGGAGAGAGAGAGGGAGGGAGAGGGGTAGAGTGCTCGATGGGTGATGGAGTTGCTTCTCGGAGATGTTGGGAGAGGCCTACTAGACAAACTGAGGGTGGAACTGCAATGTTATCAATAAGAGTGGGGATGTGTTTCTCTGTGTGCCTGTGCGTGATAGAACTGTCGGGACGCATCCATGGATGATGAAGGGGAACCATGTGTTTGGTAAGCAAACCTAACTAGATCGGTAGATCAGTTGTTGTTTGTCGGAGGAAGGGAGAGACACAACTAATGAGGTAGATCGATCGATGTGTGGGTAAAAACAAGTTATTAGGACCTAGATGGCTATATTTATAGCGAGAGATCGGTCGGTGTATGTCCATTTGTTAGAGGCAAATAAGGCCCAGCAAGACGGATAGATAGAGAGAATGGAGCTAGGAGGTGGTGCGAGAGGCCCAACTACTAGCTAGATAGGGGGAGGAGTGTGCGGTTGTGAGATCGATTAAAAGAGGGGTGAGAGTTTACACGTGTGTCTGACCATATGAGAGACACGAGGCAAGAACACATAAAGGAGGAGATTGAAGCTGTGTGTGTATGCTGTAGGCAGGCATTGCTGGAGAGGTTTATCGATCGGTGTGTGTCGGAAAGGAGTTGTGGAGACTCTGGGAGAACGACCTAAAGGAAAAAATGAATGTGCCTGGTGGATAGAATGCCGAGGGAGGGGGAGGGCGAGGAGAGAGTGTGCATGCACGAGAGAAAGTTAGTGGTAGCTACAAAGGTTAGAGGATTGTGTGGGTGTAAGAGACTAACAAAGATCATAATTTGATATGAAAGCGGATTCATATATTTGAATAGGAGATCATAGTGTTTTAAACATTGCATGCATGAATATAGCGGTGATACACGTGCTGTGCACATGTTATACCATAATGTGATAATGCATGGCATTTGCAACTCACATCTAAATGCCGAACAATCTAAACCATACTATAAATCAAAAAATCTCACATTTTATTTGAATTTGTGATAATGTGCAGCATTTGCAGCTTACAACTAAATATCGAGCAATCTAAACAATACTATATATCAAACATTCTCACATTTTATTTGAATTTGTGGTAATGTGTGGTGTTTGCAACTCACATCTAAATACTTGTAGGCGTAGGGGGCGGGGCACCATACATAATGTGATAAACACATTATACATATGAGACATGGTTTAGATTATGAAGATCTAGCTAGAGCTAGAAATGTAATGTGATTTGAAATCAAAATAAAGTGGATTCAAAAAATCTAGTTCGAGTTCATATAGTACACATAGTTCATATGTAACTCGATACTGATCATGTGGTGTGCTGTGAAGATAATACACAAACGATGGTTTAACTTGACAACAATGATGATTGTAGATCTTACTAAAATAGAGAAATGAATTCAAATGCTTTGACTTCACAACAATCATTACTGTAGATCTTATTCAAATTTAGTTCATATTGAAGCAGTAGTATTTACGTTTGGAATGCACTAAAACGTTCATTTGAGTAGTAGGTTGCATGCATTATACATGTAGCAAAATATTTTAATTGAACATAACATGAATTCAAAGTTTTGAATGACATTTGTAGTGCGCATTGATTTGGTACAGTACACGTTAGGCTTGTCCGGAAATTTCAACCCGCGCCTTGTTAGCCCGAAATATTTAAGATATATCTTTGTCTCGTTGTGCTCCGACAACTCCCTCCATCTCAACCTACGCCTTGCTATTCCGAAATTAGAACGCGCGCGAAAACTCCCACCTCCTGTGAAATCCCGACATGCGAAATGCCCGTGGTACCCCTGAACCGAAAGAACCTCCTCAAATCGGTGTGTGTGGGGGGATACTTTCGTAACTTACCCCACATTTCGGACAAGCGTGTCTCTAAGCCATGGTTCCCCACTGCCATCCCATCCGCCCACCCATTCGTACACCGAGGCCGCGAAAACCCGTGACGAAACCCCACACCCTGCTCCGTCCGCCACCCAGCCGGAGCTTCTTCCCCGACGACGTCGTCCACAGCAACACCTCGACATTCCTCATCCACCGTACTGGATGAGGATCCGTCGTCGATCTCATCGTCCCGCCGGTTCAGCCACCCCGTCCTCCACCTCCAAGGAGCTGCCCCGACATTCCCCTCATCTTTCGCGCCACCTCCATTCCCACACCACCGTCTTCACCTGCACCACCGGAAGAGCATCATCATCACCGTTTCCTCGGATGAAGCTGCGGCCTAATCGGCGCCACCAAAGAGGTTGTACACTAATCGCTGCATTTTCTTCTTGATACGATCTCACGGTGCTGCCGGCGCTCGGTCCCGAGCCGACACGGTGCGGCTCCATCCACGGCGACATCGCCGACCACTTCCTCCACGGTGTCGCTCCCTCGGCGGCGACGTCCACATCAGTAGGAGCTGCTACTGCTTTAGCTCTCGCTCGCGCTGCTGCTCTGCTCTTGCTCTCGGTCCCCTGCCTGGTCTGCTCTTGCTATTGCTCTTGCTCGCGCTGCTGCTCTTGCTCTTGTTCTTGCTTGTGATGCTGCTCCGATTTGGCTACACTTCAGTCGACTGAATCGACTTTTGGGTCATTCGATTTCCAAGGGGTGGGCTCGCCGGGGTGAAGGAAGAACGAGCTGCAGCGGGGAGGGGGGCTCGCATGAGAGGTACCCCACTATCTATCTTAGGGTTCAGGATGGTGGCGGTGGTCGCCGGCGGTGGAGGGGTGTTGGCGGGGCGGTGGCATGGGGATCGCCGGAGAAAAAGCTCGCCACAGGGGGGCCTAGAGGGATGGCCGGGGCGGCGGCGGACCAGCGGTGGGGAGTGTTTTCGGGGTGGGTGGGGCGGCGCACCGCCGGCCGCGGGCGGCGGGGGGCTGCTGTTTGGCCGGTGGTGGCTGGCGGCTCAGGGGGGTGGAGGTTGAAGATGAACCACATGCCCTTGATTTCGTATCCAACGGCTGCAAAATTGACTGACCAGAGATGAAAAAGTCAGTCAACTGACGTGTAGCCTCACCTTGCTAGTGCATTCAGTTTCGACAGCAAAATTCAGTTTCGACAACAAAATTCAGTTTGGACAGTTAGGTTTAGTTTCGACAGTTAGGTTCAGTTTCGACAGTTAAGTTCAGTTTCGACAGTTAAGTTTAGAGATGAGCGGCTGATGTATTTTACATCTAGCACTTTGTGGTTATGTATTTTATGTCATGTATTGGATATGCTATTAGAATTCCACTTAGGTTAACGTTGTTCGTTGTCTCTCTTGTCCTGCTTCAGCCTCGGCGTCGTACAACTCACCGGAGCTTCTCCAACGACGAAACCCTCCATCACAGCGGAGCAGTACCTCGGGCTCCATCTCCAGACGCCTAAGATCTTCTACCCCTCCTCCGACAGCAAAGTCAGCCGGAGCATCCTCACCGGCCAACCCAATCACGCTGAGATCGACATGGCTTCGCCAAAGAGGTTGTACACTTGTTGCATCTCTTTTTTACTCTACATGTTATATATATTGTCCACTGAGGACACGTATTTGTTCCTTTAGTGTCTCCTTGAAAGAAAAAACGTAGGAATTTTAATTTTCACTTGTCCTCCTTTTCAAATTCCTATTCATGAAGCACAAGACTAAGAGATAGTAGCATAGTAGCATTATAACCGTACATTTTCTTGTGGTTTGACTTAATCTCACCATGCTTCTTTGCATCCTGTGATCTTCCAATTGTTGTGAATCAAACACCCAGATTGGCAGAAATCCTGTGTTTTTAAATTCTCTGTTTGCACATGCATTCCGATCCTATTCCTGTCTATTTCATATCCCTGCATTGTTGGAATCCTCCAATTCAAACGAGCCCTTACAGAATTACTTCTCTTACAGATAGTTGTCAAAGAAAACCTTGCGTGGTTTGTCCCGGTCCTGCTGCGCTGTCGTCCACCCCAGCTCAGCTGCTCCAACGACAGAAGGGTCTAGCATAGCAGGGATCCAGCCTCCAGACTATCTTTCGCCGCCTCAGATCTTCTTCCCAGCTGTTGGCAGCCATGAAAATTGCATTACCATCATCAACCGAGAAGATGACCTCGAGTACTACACGGGTCCACAAGAGAGGTCGCACTCTTTCGTGTCTGCGTACGTTATGCATCGTTTAATATTACATGCTACTCTATCGTCCTATGCACCAATTAGACTCTGAGTCAGCTCCAAACTAATGGGAAAACTTGAGTTTTTAAATGGTTGTGGGGTACATATCGGGGCCGCTATCAATAGTATCTATCTACTATCTGGTTAATCTCTGGTGTCTACTATGAGTTTCATGTTGGGTGGGAAACAAACAGTAAAGAAGCCATTATCTGTATTTATTAACTGAAGCCATTATCTGCCTGCTATTATTGGTTTTGGGTCTATCCACAGGTTGCTACCATCACTCTGGATTTCTGCATGCACTCCTTACATAATCTCACTATGTTTTATTCCTATGCATGATAGTTATTGTAAACAATGGAACTAAACATGTAGAGCAAAAGAGACGAGCCTTGCGTGGCAATATAATTTCATGTAGACGTCGCTCCATGGTAGGCGCAAAGGCAGCCCCCCTCCACGCATTTCGGATTGTAATCGAGAGGAAGATATCTGTTCTGAGGGGGATTCAGAAGGAGAAGATAACTCCTATTTACCCCCTGAGGTCTTCGCTCTAACTTGGCATGCTAATGTTGGTTATATCATGCATATGGTGTCTTGCATTGCTTACTTTATACATCAAATATGTCATATGCTTAGTTTAGACATCCTTTGTGCGAATGCCATCTGTTTAGTTTATTCATCGTTTATGTGAATTATGCAACGCCACCTTGTTTAGCCAGGCATCATATATGTGAATTTTGCAATGCCATCCTGCTTAGCCAGTCATCTTATATGTAAATTATATCAGGCCATCCTTTTTTTTGTTACATATTACATTCATTAACAATGTTAGTACATTCAACTGCTCTTCGTGTGGATCAGCCATTTGACACGGTGATGGCAAATTCTGGAGTGAAAACAAGGTCTTCTGAGCAGACTATGCTATCTGACGAAGCGCATATCTCGCTGGTTACGGATAGCTCCTCAGAGGAGGATTCAAAGACAGATGACCAATCCTATTCCCCCCGAGGTGTATGCTCTAACTTGGCAGGGTTATGTTGCTCATATCGTGTGTATGGTGTCCGCATTGCTATGGCATTTCATTAGTTTAGACATGCTTTGTGTGAATGCCACCTGTTCAGTGTCTAATTACCATATATGTGAATTATGCATTGCCATCTTGTTGCAAGACATTATATATGTGAATTATACAATGCTATCTTGTTGCAAAGGCATTATATATGTGAATTATGCAATGCCATGTTGTTTAGCCAATCATCATGTATGTGAATTATATCATGCTATCATTTTTTTGTATTACGTGTTCCATTTGTCGACAACGTTTGTATATTCAACTACTCTTCCTGTGCATCAGCCATTTGAAGCGGTGATGGAAGTATCTGGTGTGAAAACAAGGTATTCAGAGAAGACAATGCTACCTGCTGAAGCAGACATCTTGCTGGCTACAGAGAGCTCCTCAGAGGAGGATTCAGAGACTGATGACCAGTCCTATTTCCCCCCTGAGGTCTATGCTCAAACTTAGCAGGGTTATATTACCCATGTCATGCATGTTGTCTTGCATTGCTTAGTTTTTACATCATATATAGATTGCCATCTTCTTACTTGCTTACTATATAAATCATATATTTGAATTATATCATGCCATCATGTTTACATAGTACATACACATCATCTATCTAAATTATGGCATGGCAACCCATTTAATAAAGACATCCTATAGTTATATCATCTCATCCTGTTTAGTGTTTACAGTCATCATATTTAGAATTATGGCATTCTATCCATGAATGTATGTGAATTATGGCATGCCAACCTATTTAATAAACACATTATATAGTTATGTCATGTCATCCTGTTTACATAGTCTCATATTTTGAACTATGCCTTTCCATCTTTTTTAGCTAGCCATCATAATGTGAAATTGTGTCATGCTATCCTGTTTAGTTAGCCATCATATATGTGAAATTGTGTGATGCTATCCTGTTTGGTTAGACAACATAAATATGAATTATTTCATGCCCTCTTTTATTCCCCACTATCCATTGCACCTGTCTATCATACAATGTCTATACTTTCAATTACTTTTCTTGTTTATCAGCCATTTGAATTGGAGAGCGTGATGGCAGTATCTAAGGGAGTAACAACACGGTCTTCAGAAAAGATAGTGCTACCAGTTGATGCAGATAGAAGCACGGTTGTACTTGCCCAAGGACCAGATCCACCACACATAATCCAGATTCTCGCAGATTGTACCCCTACCCAGTTGGACAGAGAACCAGCAACACCCTTCTAACCCCAACCCCGGCAGATAGTAACCCAGTTCCATTTGACACAGCATCGTCTCCACCACAGAGCACCCAAACACGAGCGGTTAGTAAGGGAACTGCAGTGCCCAAAGCACGAGGACCACCACTTCGAATCCCAACTCAACGCTTAAAGGAGAAGAAGATTTGTTCTCAGGTCAGGTTCTGTAGCTATGGTTCATACTCCTTTGCTCTTGCATTACTGTATTTATTCATACCAACTATTTTCAAATTTGAAGGATGGAATTGAAACTCCAATGGCGCAACAGGTATGTTTTAAACCTGTTTCTTTAACTGGTTTGCTGTTGTAACCTACTCTATGTTGATTTCAGTTTCAATTGAATAAACAGTTATGTTCTCATGTCATGCACATTACAAGTGTTGTTATTGCTCTATAGTTACCCACACTTATATTCTGTCTATTCTGCTTTGTCTTGAACAAATATTATTTGAACTGTGTCTCTATCTTGATTTGGCAACAAAAACTAGAATGATATAGACCATAAAGTGACCATGGCACATAGATATATGTTTGTTTCATGCTGTTATCCTGTCCACTTTACTACTGAACTCATTTACGAAAATGAGTTTCATATACAACATGGTAAACATGTGATGTGTCTGCTTGCTTCTCTTTTAGAATGCGGACAAAATATTGGAGAACAGTACCGCGTTATCCAATGGTAAAGGAAGTAATGCAGATAAGGTTCAAGATAGTGAGACATCCCTGTTGGTCTCCAAGAAAGCTGATAAAAACTATCTTGACGACAGTGAGGGAACCCAAAAGTCCTGTCTTGATGTAGTGTTCGAGTTACTGGCCACTACTGCTGGCACAAGCTCTTCGAACTCGCTGCCTCAATCAGTTCGTCTTCTTGAGTCTCAACTTCAAGTTGAAAGACATCGATCAGATGTGCTGCGACAGGAAGCTAAAGGACTGAAGAAGTCCCTGTAGAATTCAGCTGCATATTTTCTGGTGCAACAGCAAGCGCTGGAGGATTTAAGTGCGAAACAAGAGAAAGTTAATAAGCTTGCTAAGCATCTTGCCAGCATTATGGGTACCCAGGATATTGTTTCTTGAGATCTTCTGAAGTGGTTTTAGTTCAGGATTTGTTTTGCTGCGGTGTTTATTTGCGCTGGTTGCCAACTTTGATAACCAGTGTATATGATATGCTGCTTTGTTCCCTATATTTGCACTGGTGGCGAACTTTGATGCCCAGTGGATGTAATATGTGTAACAGCCGTGATAGCCTAGCATAAGTTGCTTGCTTATTTATTTCCTTGTTGTCTTGTTTATTTGTTTGCTTGTAGTTAGTGCAGTTCTTTTTAAAACTAGGCCACAATAACCATGGGCTAATATTTACTGTAGTGACACTGGGCCTCCTACGGGCCGTAGAAACAGTGGGCCTTCTACGGGCCGTAGAAACAGTGGGCCTTCTACGGGCCGTAGAAACAATGGGCCTTCTACGGGCTGTAGAAACAATGGGCCTTCTACGGGCCGTAGAAACAATGGGCCTTCTACGGGCCGTATCATCAATGGGCCTTATACGGGCCATATGACCATAATGGGCCATCGTTAATAGGACGTATTTGATGATGCTATGAAAACGGCCCAACGTATTAACGGACCACAAATGGGCCGATGTAACCACGGGCTGAATTTGGCGCACAAGCAGAAAATGAAAGTAACGGGCCGTAAGTAAACGAATGCTGGAAATGAGCCCAAGAATAAATGGGCTCTGAGAAGGCCAAAAGATAACATTTGCTGGAAACGGCCCAACTGAATAACGGGCCCTTAATGGGTATAAAGTGATTTACTGTTCATTACGGGCCAGTTTCACCACAGGTCGTTAGTGGGTGTAAAGTGATACACTGTTCATTGCGGGCCAGTTTCACCACGGGCCGTTAATAGGCGAAGAGTTACATAGGGCCTCATATGGGCTGAAAGACGTCATGGGCCATACATGGGCCAGAAGTGAAAACGGGCTGGAATCATATTGGATGGCCCAGATGACGCTACTGGGCTTAATTCGGATAAGGCGTAACAGGCTTTGGGTTAGCGGGCTGTAAATGGGCTATATGCGAACATGCCGTTAATAGGCTTTCCATGGGCCGGCCCGCCACCTTTTGACCAAGTCAAATGGGCCAGCCTTTTCACACGAATGGGCCTCTGTTGGGCCGTGCCACGTGTCGACGTATCATAGGCGCCTTCTGTCCAATGAGTGGATGACATCTGTCCCAACGGTGAGCCGACACGTGTTTCCTCCAGCCAATGATGATTTTACATGTGGAAAATCCCCATTGGTTGGGGCTGTTAACGGGTTATCGGATCCAAAACCCGACCCGATAGCTTAACGACATTCCATTACGGTGGATGCCACGTGTCGGTCACCCTTGAAGAAAGCACTTCTGTGACGCGCGATTTATCATGATGGAAGTGGACACTTCCGTGATGATAATTTTGGTAATGTCATCGAACACTTCTACGACAGCACAGGTATGACTATCTTGATTCTGTCATAAATTTGTCATGGATGTACATGCATGACAAAAAACGCGACCTACTGTGACAAACACGTATCATCACGGAAGTGTATTTTTTTGTAGTGATAGAAGCCAAACCAGTCAAAACGGCCGAATCCGGACCAGTAATAGACTTCATATCCGGGGTCGTACACCGATTCGGTGTCCCCCACAGCATCATCACTAATAATGGATCAAATTTCAAAGCTGATGAAGTGAAAACTTGGTGCAGCAAAATGGGCATTAAGCTCGACTACACTTCCGTCTACCATCCCCAAACAAACGGCCAGGTCGAATGGGAAAACGGTCTCATCATGAGCGGCATCAAACCCAGACTAGTGCGATCTTTAACAGAATCGGGTACGCACTGGGTGGAGGAGCTCGACTCCGTACTATGGGGGCTGCGGACCACACCGAATCGCACCACTGGATATACACCATTTTTTATGGTGTACGGTGCGGAAGCACTACTACCCTGCGACATAATACATGATTCGCCACGCGTACGCATGTACAAAGAGAAGGAAGCTGAGTTAGATCGGCATGACAACTTGGATGCCATGGAGGAGGAGCGCGACATCGCAAAAGCCCGTTCCGCATTCTATCGGCAGCAGGCTCGACGATATCAAAGCAGAGAAGTGCGGGCCAAAACTTACAATATTGGCGAGCTCGTTCTACGCCTACCGGAGAAGAAGAAGGACAAACTCAAACCCAAGTGGGAAGGTCCCTTCGTCATTGACAAAGACTGCTTACGTAATGCATCCGATAACAGACTCGAGCCTAACCCATGGAACGCGGCCAGACTCCGGAGATTCTACGCCTAACGCCGAACTCCGTGTTCGTCTCCTTACTCCCTCCCTTTTACTTATGCTCCACCCCACTTTTATTTCTCGACACTTTTTCTCTTCACACAGAGTACTTAGTACAGTGCGGACTCCCGGATTACTCCGGCCGCACTCTGTGTGTAAGCAATACCTAGGGGCTTCCTATATGGGAGCTAAAAATAATTACGCAAATGGCTTTTTGCCCATCACATATGAGTTTCTTTTTCATATGTGCCTTTTCTTCACCATTATATGCATCGATATGACTTAAGATGTGGCCAAGCTGGGTTGCCTCGCTCTTGTGTTTATGCCGTACATTCCCGTTAATTCGGCTAGGGCATAAGGGGAGCACCTCTGCGATTGTTACTGCTGGTTCAGCTGGATGTGTTCCTCAGACTGGGTGAAGCCGAAATCTAGTTTCTTAAGAGGATATTCAATCGGTGAACAAAAGACGTATTCGTTTATTACAACATAAATCCCCAGAAGTCTTGTATCCTGCGCCATAGTTCGCAGTTCGGACATGCGCATTGCCGCATGCATACCCAGGGAAAGGAACCCCTAACAGAACTATTCTCCCTGGAAGATGTTTCTTACTATCCATGTAATATAACATAACTAGTTGGGTACTTGTCTGTTCAAGCACTTATGACCCCTACGCCTGGTCTCCACGCATACCCTGGTTTTGTATAACTGAGCGGGTATTCGGACACACCCCGGACTATAGGATCCGGGGGCTGAAGCGAAAAGGTCCGCCATGACAAATGATTTTAATCCGACTAGGGGCTACTTATGCCCATTAAAATACACAGTCACTTGAACTGACTATATTCTTCCTCTATACCATCTAAAAGGCTATCTAGCTTACAATCCTGTTGAGAATACTTAGCGGCTAACGCTACTTGGTCATATACCAGAATTACGGGAATTTCTTGCCCATCGGGCCCCGCCGGTCCTACTTCGGCCATATGGTTCAGGTGCAGCTTGGTGTAGCGCATCTTCACCATTTCCCAAGCTTCTCTTACACCTTGCCGGTATGCTGATATCTTCCATAGTCGGAAGCGACGCCGGGCTCCTTGAAGCAGGTCCTCAAGCTCCCCCATGCCATTCGGCACGTGGCTTGATGGCCACAAGGCCTGAGCAATGCCATGCATCAGCCGTCGAGCTCGCTCGTGCAACTGTGAAAGCTCTTCCAGTAAATCACTTGCAGATGAGGGCATCTCCTCTTCAGGGCAACCCGTTAACATTCCTGCAAGCAAAATTCTTTCAAAATACTTCCTCACCGAACTATCATACAGTTCGTCTGGGCACTCACCATAAATGTCACGTCAAAGCCTTTTGTTCTCCTTCACGGAGTCCGCCAGCTGAGCGCGGACGTCTTTTAATTGCACGTCCAGCCGAATATTGGCATCTTGAAGATTGTTCTTCTCTTGCTTCACTTGCATAAGGATGCACTCGCCAGCCTTTAGCTGCCTTTTAAGATGCGATTCGTCATCCGTTACGCCCTCTGGGTTCACCCCGGGATTGTCTGCAGAATTTTCTGTTAGACTAGTCATACCAGCCATTCACTAACTGGTGCATCTTCGTACAATTAAGACAAATGTTACCAGAGGAGGCCTTCTGGGATTCCTCTAACTTGGCAACCGCGTCCTTCAGCTGGGATTTACATTCCTCCAGCTTCCGAGCCAATTGTTCATTCTTGTCCACAAGAGCCTGTGCATAAATTGATCCTTCAAACAGTTGTTCCAACTATTTGAAGTCTCAGGGGCTACTGCTATACATACTTATCAAAAATTCTTACCCGTATATCTTTGGTATACTGGTTTGTCACTTGGGCAAGCCCGCCTTGAGCAGCTTGGACGTATGCGTCTGCCGAATTGAAGGCATTAAAAGCCTCTTCAGAAAAGATGTTGTTCCGAAGCACGGTCCTCCGGCGCCGGTGATTCATGGCACTCTCCACTTCGGAGTTCGTGGCCGAACACATATCCGCATCCTCTGTCGGAGAACTATGCGGTACTGGCCCCGTGTCCGCCTCCTCCCTCTAAGCCGGTTCTGGAACCCGGCTGGTGGAGGCATGATTGGCGGGATCCCCGGATATAGTCTGGCTGCTCCTCTTCCTGCCAGACACAAAGGGCGCTGTCTTATTTCAAATACTATAATCACAGGACAGGTTATTACTTTACCTCTGTAGCGGTGTGTCAACCCTCACCGCCTTCCTCTTGAGCCTGCCCGATCTGGACGCCCGTGGTTGACGAGTCCCTAGGGGCTCGACCCCTCGCTCCGCTCATCGTCTCTGCAAACAACACGATGCCTCAAGGGTAAATCATAATACCTGAGGGGAGTTCTCTTCGGAGGATAGGGTTTTTAGTTCGGCTTACACGTGACACAGGGAGCAGTCCGGGATAGTTGGCCGTAATGGCACTGAGGCACCATCCCAGCTCGCTTGATAAAATACCCCATTGACAAGCTCCACGGTAATATCCGGATCTTCTTGGAGTCCCGGATCTAGGGCCCTCCCGGGGTCCTCTGGCTGCGGGGAGGGGCTGAACATTCCTTCTACGGCCCTCCTCAGTTCCTGCTCAGAAACATCGATGCAGGTAATCTTAGCAGAAGGACGCTAAAGTAAGTAAAGAAGGGAAAAGAATGGCAACTTACCCACTCTGGGGGGTTGTACATGGAGAATCCGTCCCGCGTTTTAATGCAGAGGAATTCCTCCTCTTCCCCTTTGTATAAATCTGACAATATCCTTGCCAAAACAGTGGCGGAGTCCGGACCCTTACGGCTGCAGCGGGTGGCGTCGTCTTCCCCGTTGAAGTGCAACATGGGCTTCCCCCGATATTGAAGTGGTTGCACTCCCCGCCTTATGCATATCGCCATGACCTCAACTATCGTCAGTCCGGATTTGGCCAGTAACTTTATCCTGCTCATCAGGAAGTGTATTTCCTCATATCCTCTTCTTGAGGGCCTTGGGGGCACCAGCTTAGGCGTGCCCTCAGCGGGGTGTTACTGAACTTGGGGAGACCTGTCCGGACTGGATACGGAAGGGGAACATCATCAATGTAAAACCACTCTAAAGGCCAGTTTTCTGGTGCCTTCTTAGGAGTGCCGGACAGGTATCTGGTCTCGGCAATGCGCCATACTTCGGGCCCGCCCACTTGGCATAGGGATTCTCCCTGGGTGCGGAGGACGAGGCAGAACAGCTTCCTCCATAATCCGAAGTGTGGTTCGCAGCCTAAAAACAGCTCACAAAGGGCGACGTACTCCGCTATATGCAGAATGGAGGCAGGGGTAAGGTTGTGCAACTGGAGGCCGTAGAACTCCAGGAGCCCGCGAAGAAACGGGTGGATGGGAAACCCGACGCCCTTTAGCAGATGCGGGATGAGGCATATACGCTCCTCTGGAGATGGATTAGGAGATCCCTCCGCTTGTTCCCCTCCGTCGTAAGTGGCTATTCCGGCTCGGGCAGGGACCATGAACGCCGGTGGGAGAAACCGTTGGGTTTGTAACTCTATCAAACGGCTATGAGGAACCGAACACTCTCCCCAATCCCCCGACTTGGAACGAGGAGGGCGAGCAGAAGAGCTGCGACGGCCAGCCATGTTGGAATGGTTTTTCGCGGAGCTCTCTGTTGGATGCTAGCTCAGGGAGGGAGAGTGAGGTTTGGATCTAAGAATCCCCATCCCATCAAATAGACGGTCAGCCCCGAGGATTGAGGATGGCAAATGCAAAAATGCCTCGACTCTTCGCATTCGCTTGACATGTGGAGATGGTCATTATTGAGACACCGAAGCCGAGGAGTACAACATTGATGGGATGCCTGACACTATTCATTGTAATAGGTACTTTGGAGTATTCGGAGATGGAACCCGCCTTGCAATGCTGAAGACAAGACTGTGCGCCGGACTCATCGTCATTGAAGCCTGGTTCAGGGGCTACTGAGGGAGTCCTAGATAAGGGGGTATCTGGACAGCCGGACTATATACATCGTCCGGACTATTGAAGCGTGAAGATACAAGACTCAAGACTTCGGCCCGTGTCCGGATGGGACTCTCCTTGGTGTGGAAGGCAAGCTTGGCGATCCGGATATTGTGTTTCCTTCCTTGTAACCGACTCCATGTAAATCCTAGCCCTCTCCAGTGTCTATATAAACCGGAGAGGTTGGTCCTTAGAAGGCCGATCACAATTACAATCATACCATCATAGGCTAGCTTCTAGGGTTTAGCCTCTACAATCTCGTGGTAGATCTACTCTTGTACTACCCATATCTTCAATATTAATCAAGCAGGAAGTAGGGTTTTACCTCCATCGAGAGGGCCCGAACCAGGGTAAACACATGTGTCCCTTGCTTCCTGTTACCATCAGGCTTGACGCACAAATCGGGACCCCCTACCCGAGATCCGCCAGTTTTGACACCGACAATGACCGGGAAACGGTCCTTCGTTAATGCGGAGGAATCCTAAAGATTCCGATAAGTCTTCGAGTGGTTGAACAGTTTCTCGCTATATCATGACAGTCAGTTTTCGGCTTTCTCTACTGAGGTTCTCATTCAGAATAATCAGGGCACAATCGTAGTAGTTCTCCTTTGGCGGTCTTAGCCGATAAGAATGGAACATAAGACGGCAAACCCAGGAGCCGGGGAAACCCAACATTTGACCGAAGACATGATTTGGAGCTGATGCATATAAGGCCAAACTTGCGACGCCGAACACTCCCAAAGGTATTCGGACTTTATAACATATACTGGGCTGAATAACGCCCTTTATTATGAACCTGTATTTCCAGGTACGTGCGTTAGTTTGTCATGCCGAAATGCCAATAACGACAGTATCCTCTGTGGGTGTAGTTCCCATGGGATGTGTAAACAACAAGAGACAATAAAAAGGTTTACACAGTGGCTTAATCTAAAGAGAAACCTTTGAGCGGGGCCCTGCTGCACGTCTGCGCCTTTATCTCCGTTGTGCCGTGTCCTGGGAGGGTATCACACGAATGGTGTCTGTAAAAAGAAAATCTCATGTAGAACAATATGACGTAAGCATGCGAAGAGTTAGCTATCACCAATGGATAGAAAAAGTGAAAGACATTGGCCTGTTAACAAGGTCAAGCCAAGAGTTGGGCTTTATTAAATATCTATAGCCCCTGGTGTCCTCTATGGGATTACATGTGTAGCGCCCAGCTCAGGTTTATCTGGGCTGCTGGACTCGTCTAACCGTGCCCGTGGTCTGGACGACCAATCATGCGTTCATATATTAGAGGCCGCTTAGAGTCCGGCTGCTAGAGCCGTAAGGAACGCTCTGTATTTCTGGTGACGATGATGACGCCACGTGGGCCGTACATCTTGAGTTTAAGGTAGGCGTAGTGCGGTACTGCGTTGAAGCGGGTGAAGGCCGTTCTCCCGAGCAAGGCATGATAACCACTTTGGAGGGGGGCGATTGTGAAGAGTAGTTCTTCGCTTCTGAAGTTGCATGGGGAGCCGAATGTTACCTCTAGTACGAGGGAGCCCCTGCAGCGGGCTTCGACGCCTGGTATCAGCCCTTCGAAGGTGGTGTTACTTTGGCTGATTCTGGATGGGTCTATCCCCATACTGCGGACAGTGTCCTGGTATATTAGGTTAAGACTACTGCCGCCGTCCATGAGGACGTGAGTGAGATGGTATCCGTCGATTATTGGGTCGAGCACCAAGGTAGCTGATCCTCCATGCCGCATACTAGTCGGATAGTCCATGTGATCGAATGTGATCGGGCAGGCCGACCGGTGGTTAATTTTGGGGGCCACAGGCTCTATAGCGTATGCGTCTCTGAGCGCGCGTTAGCGCCTTCTTGTGGGTATGTGGGTCGCATGGATCATGTTTACTGTTTTTACCTCTGGTGGGAATTTTTTCTGTCCCCCAGTGTTCAGCTGGCGAGGCTCATCCTCGTCTTCAATTGGTGTTTCCCTTCCCTTGTGTTCGGCATTTAATTTGCTGACCTGCTTAAAGACCCAGCATTCTCTATGAGTGTGGTTCACAGGTTTTTTTGGGGTGCCATGAATTTGGCACAGTCTGTCCAGGACTTTGTTTAGGCCGGACGGTCCTTCTTTGCTGCCCTTAAATGGCTTCTTTTGTTGACCGGGTTGAGAGCCCCTGAATCCAGCGTTGACCGTTGTGTTGTCCGGACTTTCTTCCTTGTTTCGACTTTTGTTTTATTGCGCCGTGGCTTCCCATTGCGATCCCTTATTTCGGATGTATTTGGGTCACTGGTGCCTCTACGGGCCAACCAGCTGTCTTCACCCGCGCAAAAGTGGGTCATAAGGCTTGTTAAGGTTGCCATTGTCCTCGGCTTTTCTTGGCCGAGGTGTCTGGTGAGCCACTCGTCCCGGATGCTGTGCTTGAAGGCCGCCAGGGCTTCGGCATCCGGACAATCGACAATTTGTTTTTTCTTAGTGAGGAATCTGTTCCAAAGCTTGCGGGTGGACTCTCCGGGCTATCGAATTATGTGACTTAAGTCGTCCACATCCGGAGGTCGGACAAAGGTCCCTTGAAAATTTGCCCTGAAGGCATCCTCGAGTTCCTCCCAACTTCCGATTGAATTTTCGGGGAGGCTTTTCAACCAGTGCCGAGCTGGTCCCTTCAACTTGAGGGGAAGGTATTTGATGGCGTGGAGGTCGTCCCCACGAGCCATGTGGATATGCAGGATAAAATCCTCAATGCAGACCCCGGGGTCTATCGTTCCGTCGTATGGCTCTATGTTTATGGGTTTGAATCCCTGTGGAAATTCGTGGTCCAGTACCTCTTCGGTGAAGCACAGAGAGTGAGCAGCTCCTCTATATTTGTACATGTTGTGGCATGCTGTTGACTGTTGTTGTGTCCGGTGGTGATTCCGAACTGGTACTCCATCAGTATGATCGTTTTGGGGACCATAATCCTTCGCCGGAGCGTGTCCTCTAGATCTGTAGATGGACCTGGTCGCCTTGGCCCTTTTGTCCAGTAGCTCGCGTAAATCATGTGCAGTATCAGTGGCTGCTTTGTTGTGGTTACGAAGTGGTTTGTCCGGCCTGCTGGCCGTATTGTTCTTCAGTGGAACGGCCTCATCGTCGAATTCTGGCAGCAGCTTGCGCTTTGGGTAGCTCTTTGTGCGGCGATCATCGCCGTATTTTTCTTCAGTGTCTAGCACCGTATTCCATCTGCAATTGAGCGTTTCCTGGGCGGCCTTAAGCCTTTGCTTCTGCTTCTTTAGACTTCTAGCAGTGGCCATGAGCTTTCTGTGGAGGTTATCTCATTCCAAACGTGTTTTCAGGATGATGAATGCATCGTCGTCCGGACTTCGCTCCTCTCCCGGGGCGGTTTGTTGGGTTCGGCCCTTGGGATCGCTGTGGTCGGGCGTCTGCTCCGGGCTGTGTTCGACATGACCTGGCTCATCCTGCTCCATCGCTGGGTCCATATGGTCATTGTTGCCTTTGGAGTTGTCTGGGGTGTCAATCCTTCGAGCGTTGTTATCACTGTTTTTTACTGTGGCTGGACTTAGAGCGGCGTCTGCATCGTCATTTTGGCTTTTGTCCGGGGTTTTTATCCTCCATTTTATCTCCATCGTCCTCTTTAGGCCTATCCACCATGTATATATCATATGATGAGGTGGCAGCCCAGCGCCTCATGGGTGGTGATTCTGAATTGTCTCCTGCACCTACGTCCATACCGTCGGTGTCATCAGAGTCGAAGTCAAGCGTGTCTATTACGTCGTCAACAGTGGCTATGAAGTGGGTGGTGGGTGGGCAACGAATTCCCTCGTCGCCTGCTTCCCACTCGAGCCGAACATAGTTCGGCCAAGACTCTCCTGACAAAGAAAGATACTTTAACGAGTTCAGCATGTCGCCAAAGGGCGAGTGCTGGAAGATATCCGCAGCGGTGAACTCCATTATCGGAGCCCAACCAGTTTCGGCGGGCTCGGGGATGCGCAGACTAGAACCTACAAACGGATACGAGTCCGGGGGTCCAGTGTCACAGGCTTCCTTGGGGGTGAAGCTGGTGCACGGCTCTACCGCTGATGGGTGTGCGGCCTCCGGGGCAGGATCCATCCACCCGTCCTCGGACGACGCGGTTTGCCCCGGATTTAGGTCCGGAACTCCTGTAGGTGCGATATCTCGAATATTGTCAGACAGTAGGTCTAAGCCATGCTCGTCGTGACTATTCGGCGCTCTTGGCATAGGCCCGAATCTGTCGAAGATCAAGTCTCCGCGGACATTGGCCGTGTAGTTCAAGCTTCCGAATCTGACCTGATGGCCAGGGGTGTAGCTGTCGATCTGCTCCAGATGGCCAAGTGAGTTGGCCCATAGTGCGAAGCCGCCGAACACGAAGATCTGTCCGGGGAGAAAAGTCTCACCCTGGACAACATTGTTGTTGATGATTGAAGGAGCCATCGAGCCTTGAAGCGACGACACAGAGGAACTCTCAATGAAAGCACCAATGTCGGTGTCAAACCGGTGGATCTCGGGTAGGGGGTCCTGATCTGTGCGTCTAAGGCTGATGGTAACAGGAGGCAAGGGACACGATGTTTTACCCAGGTTCGGGCCCTCTCGATGGAGGTAAAACCCTACTTCCTGCTTGATTGATATTGATGATATGAGTATTACAAGAGTTGATCTACCACGAGATCGTAGAGGCTAAACCCTAGAAGCTAGCCTATGATGGTTATGATTGTGTCTCTAAGGACTAAACCCTTCGGTTTATATAGACACTGGAGGGGGCTGGGGTTTACACAGAGTCGGTTACAAATAAGGAAATCTATTATCCGGATCGCCAAGCTTGTCTTCCACGCAAAGGAGAGTCCCATCCGGACACGAGAAGAAGTCTTGAGTCTTGTATCTTCACGCTCCAATAGTCCGGACAAAGTGTATAGTCCGGCTATCTGGATACGCCCTAATCCAGGACTCCCTCAGTGGCCACGGCAGGATGCCGCGCGTTCACCCCGGAGCTCCGCAACATCGTCTGGCCGAGCAAGTTCAAGCCTGACCTGCCTCCACGCTACGACGGCACCGCCGACCCCGCCGAGTTCATGCAGCTCTACGAGCTGAGCATTGAAGCAGCCAGCGGTGATAAGAACATCATGGCAAACTGGTTCCCGATGGCCCTCAAGGATGGCGCGGGTTCTTGGCTCCTGAGCCTACCCGAGGGGTCGGTTTCTTCCTGGGAGGAGATGCGCGGCCGCTTCATCGCCAACTTCCAGGGCACTCGCGACCGTCCACTGGCCGCGGGTGACCTGCGTCGCATCAAGCAACAACCTGGAGAGACCCTGCAGAAGTATATCCAGCGCTTCAACAACGTTCGCCTCAAGATCCCCAAGGTGTTGGACGAGGCCATCATTTCAGCGTTCACTGATGGCGTCCGCGATGTCAAGATGGAGGAGCTCGCCATCCATGAGGATCGCAGCACAGCTCTGGAGATGTTCAACATGGCGAACAAGTGCGCAAGGGCTGAGGAGGGGCACCTCTCCCTCCTCGAGCTCCCCGATGCTGATCCAGAAGACCAGAAGACCAAGGCCAAGGACGTGAAGCGCAAGGGGCCGGCCGTGCTTGCGGCCAAACCGGAGACGAAGCGCGGCTGCGATCACCCCTGATACGTCTCCAACGTATCTATAATTTTTGATTTCTCCATGCTACTTTATCTACTGTTTTGGACTATATTGGGCTTTATTTTCCACTTTTATATTACTTTTGGGACTAACCTATTAACCGGAGGCCCAGCCCTGAATTGCTGTTTTTTTGCCTTTTTCAGTATTTCAAAGAAACAGAATATCAAACGGAGTCCAAACGGAATGAAACCTTTGGGATCGTGATTTTCCAACCGAACGTGACCCAGGAGACTTGGACCCTACTCCAAGCAGTGCCCGAGGAGGACACGAGGGTGGAGGGTGTGCCCCCCCTGGGCGCGCCCCCTACCTCGTGGGCCCCTCGGAGCTCCACCGACGTACTCCTTCCTCCTATATATACCTACGTATCCCCGAACGATCAGAACAGGAGCCAAAAACCTAATTCCACCGCCGCAACCTTCTGTATCCACGAGATCCCATCTTGGGGCCTATTCCGGAGCTCCGCCGGAGGGGGCATCCACCACGGAGGGCTTCTACATCATCACCATAGCCCCTCCGATGAAGTGTGAGTAGTTTACTTCAGTCCTTCGGGTCCATAGCTAGTAGCTAGATGGCTTCTTCTCTCTTTTTGGATCTCAATACAATGTTCTCCCCCTCTCTCGTGGAGATCTATTTGATGTAATCTTCTTTTTGCGGTGTGTTTGTTGAGACCGATGAATTGTGGGTTTATGATCCAGTATTATCCATGGAAAGTATTTGATTCTTCTCTGAATTCTTTTATGTATGATTGAGTTATCTTTGCAAGTCTCTTCGAATTATCTTTTTGGTTTGGCCAACTAGATTGGTAGTTCTTGCAATGGGAGAAGTGCTTAGCTTTGGGTTGAATCTTGCGGTGTCCTTACTCAGTGACAGAAAGAGTTGCAAGGCACGTATTGTATTGTTTCCATTGAGGATAGCAAGATGGGGTTTTATCATATTGCATGAATTTATCCCTCTACATCATGTCATCTTGCTTACGGCGTTACTCTGTTTTTACTTAATACTCTAGATGCATGCTGAATAGCGGTCGATGAGTGGAGTAATAGTAGTAGATGCATAATCGTTTCGATCTACTTGTTTAGGACGTGATGCCTATATACATGATCATTGCCTAGATATACTCATAACTATGCTCAATTCTGTCAATTGCTTAACAGTAATTTGTTCACCCACCGTAGAATACTTATGCTCTTGATAGAAGCTACTAGTGAAACCTATGGCCCCAGGGTCTATCCTCATCGTATCAATCTATATCACTTTATTTACTTGCTTTGTTTTTACTTTGCCTTTACTTTTTACTTTGCATCTATCTATCAAAAATAACAAAAATATGATCTCTATCAGATCTCACTCTCGTAAGTGACCATGAAGGGATTGACAACCCCTAAGCGTTGGTTGCGAGTTGCTATCGTTTTGTGTAGGTACGAGGGACTTGTGCGTGGTCTCCTACTGGATTGATACCTTGGTTCTCAAAAACTGAGGCAAATACTTACGCTACTTTACTGCATCATCCTCTCCTCTTTGGGGAAATCCTATGCAGTGCTCAAGAGGTAGCAACCCCGAGTCATCCAACAGAAACCGGCGGTTCTGCGTCTTCCACAACATTCACAACCACAACACCAACGACTGTCAGGAGCTCAGGGCCCTCCATGACGGGCGCCTCGGTTGACGCCCCGAGCGCAACGATCGAGGCTACGGTCATGGAGGCAGCCAAGGTGGAGGACGCTGGGACGGATGCGACCACCGTCAGGAGTGGCGTGACCAGCCTCGTGAGGACCGCTGGCAAGGCCAGCCTCGCGAGGGCGCCTGGAGGGAGCAGCCTCGCGAGGAGCGCCCTCAGGGCAATGCAGCTCTGCCTCCTCTGCCTCCACCACCAAGAAGGAATGAAGATCACCACCAGGACGAGGGGGCTGGGGGCTTCCAGGAGCCTCGAGCCATCGCCTGCATCTTGGGCGGCTCATAGGTCCCGGCTTCCCACCGCGCCTTCAAGCAGTTGGCGCGCGAGGTGAATGTAGTGCTCCCCAAGCCCGAAGCAACTCGCCCTCTCAGGTGTTACAAGTGCGCCATCACCTTCAGCTCCTCAGACCAGCTCAAGTGCGCGGCCGCTGCTAGCGTGCTCCCTATGCTCTGCTCCCCCGTCATCAGCAACGTGATCGTCACCAAGACTCTCATCGATGGCGGAGCCGGCCTCAATGTTCTGTCTGTTCAGATGTTCAACAGGCTCCAAGTGCCATACTACCAGCTTCACCCAACCAAGCCATTTTCAGGAGTGACCCACGGTTCTACCCACCCGATAGGGCAGGTTCGCCTCCTTGTCACCTTCGGCGAGCACAGCAACTACCGCACCAAGCTCATCGACTTCAATGTCACTGACATCCGCCTGCCCTACAATGCCATCCTAGGGTACCCAGCACTGGCCAAGTTCATCGCAGCTACGCACCACGGCTACAACATCCTCAAGATGCCAGGAAGCTGCGGCGTCATCACGGTCGCGTGCCAAGAGAATGATGCGGTGTGCTCCCTCCTGAGGTCGCCCCCAAGATGAAGAAGCTGAAGTTGGGATAGGGGTCTCGTGATGGAGTGTCACTCGAGGATGTTGTGCTGAGCCTCGCGTCCCCGGACGCGGCACCTTCAGCCATCGCATAGGAAGGCGCGCCCGGCGCCCCTCTCAGGTTGGGCTCGAGGCTCTCCTCAAGAGGGCCTCAGACCTAGCCAGGTTCACGAGGGAGGCGCTCGGGCACCATGTGGAGGCGCTCTTTAGAGCATGCTTCCCAGGAGAAGGCAGTAGGCGGGAGGCGCTAGGTGGTCAGGAGTTCATCAGCAAGGCAATCGAGGAGATTCAAGAAGCAAGGGTTCTGCAAGGCGATTGTCGCCTGCCGCGCGGCGTAGCTCACTGCCCTGGTGTGGGTAAGAGTTCCACGTCTGCATCGACATCCCTGGGCTCAACAGGGCCGCGTCTCGGCAGCTCATGTGGCTGTCTTGTGTTGGCCGATGCGAGGGTCCACCTCACAGCTACGTTCGCATGCCTTTCGGCCTGCCGGGCGCGGCTGTGGTGTTCTAGCGCTGCATGAGAGACACCCTGGTGGCTTGCGAGGCCAGGCATCAGGCGATCCTGGCAGAGATGTTGGAGCACCTCTAGGAGCCTCCTGGGCCCTCTGAGCCTCCTAGGGCTCGGCACTAGAGCGGCTCGTGAGGAACGACTCCGGCGGTGTGCGTTTTTGGCTACTTCAACACCTCTTCAGCGACGGTACCAGTTGACATCTCTCTAGTTCGTTCAGTCTGGGGGCACCCTTGGGGCTGCATCATCCCCAGGCCGTGTGGGTTCGTCCCTATGGCATGTATCTCTTCTGCATCTATCAGAGTTAGTTTACAATCCTTTGCAAGCTACTTTTGAATTATTAACTGCCTGACCGTCGCTTCATCGCTAAGAACGTCTCGCGTCCTTGAGAGCCCTCCCACGACCGCCTCATGATTAAGGACTGGCATGGTGTCTGTGCCCGGTTCCTTCCCTGCAGCATCGCTAAATCCAAGAGGCTGAGCTCTAGCTCACGGGCTAGTCCCCGTGTACATCACCTCCCATGGCTCTTGGTGCCTTGTTCTCGCATGAGCTAATTACGGGCGGATGAGTGAGGGCGCGCAACCTGGTGCCCCCGTGGCCATGGGAACCGCGCGTCGGTTGTTTTTCTTCAGGACCTTTGCATGAGAATACTAGGCACGGCGTCTGTGCTCAGGTCTGTCCCTGCAGCGTCGATAAACCCAATGGCTGAGCTCTGTCTGACGGGCCGGCCTCGTTCATGTCACCTCCTGGGGTCGTTGGCGTCTGGCCCTCTCATGCAATAACCTCAAGAGAATCATTCGGCACTGGCTGCCTAACCATCTCGCAGGACTAATCCAAGCATCCCCAATCAAGACCAGGCGCAAGCCGCCTTGAGGTAGGGCCTCATGAGTCCCGCGCTGGCTCAGGGGTGCCCATATACACCTCCTTCAGCCCTGCCGTGCAAGCCACGTGTCAGGGCGGGGCTGTACACGCCACAGGGGCTCTCCTCAGAGGGAGCCCCCTCCCACGCACCAATGGAAGCACCATGCTCCGCGCTGGCCATCGACACTGCCAAGGAGCGGCTATGCCCGTGCAAGAGCGAAACCTCTATGCTCCGCGTTGGTGATAAACAACTAGGGGTGGCCTCGCGGCCGGAATAACCTCAGGGAGCCTCCGGGATCAGTGACCAGCCTCACAGTGTTGCTCTCCCTTAGGAGGGTAGCACGAGGGGGCTGGGCACGGGGGCTGCGCTCAGGTCACGCCTGACCTACCCCACCTCACTAGGCCTCACGGGCTAGTCTTCGTGCGCCCCTCCCAAGCGAGAGCTCGGTGAGGAAAAGGTATGATGGTTGGTTCATACGTCAAGGGGGACTCCTGAGCATCGCGTCTCAGGAGCCTAACTGGCCACGTAGCCCCTCACCCTTTGGTCTCGTCCTGGCGATCCGGATGACCCAACGGTGGCTGAGGCATGCGCAGGGCCGGGCCCTGCCGATTTAGAACATCAAGGCTTGACTCCGTGCCTTTTTCTAAGCTGTTCGCACATCAAGGGGGACTCCTGAGCATCGCGTCTCAGGAGCCTAACTGGTCGCATAGCCCCTCAGCCCTTGGGCTTGTCCTGGCGATCCAGACGACCCAACAGCGGCTGAGGTATGTGTGGGGCTGGGCTCTGCCGACGCAGAATGACAAAGCAAACGGAAAAGTCGAGGGACCATAATCTAATTATTACAAAACAAATTGTTCCAAGCCAACAATTTTAAACGCGTCCCCGAGGCATGGTACACGATACAGGACGAACATGGAAGAGCTGTGTCGCCAAGCCACCTCCTCAGACCTAGGCGCCACCGTCGCCCGCCAGTGGAGCCTCGTCGCCAGGCGCGTCGCCCGTCCCCTCGGCCTCGGTCGGAGGATCAACGACCAGGAAATTACTCAACATGGCATCCACGGAGCTCTTCATGGCGGCCAGCAGCGTCCTGGGAGTCGGAGTCCACCGGAGTGAGGAAGGAGGAGAGGTCGAAGCCGGTGTCCTGGAGATAGAGATGGCTGAAGACGCACATAAGGGCCGAGGAAGAAAGCGAGCGCGCCTCACTTTCCACCAAAGAGGCAAACCCATCGATAGCATCTTCGAGCACCGCCAAGACTTCAGGGAGCAAAGCAGTAGGGCTCTCCCTTGGGGTCATCACCGTCACCTTCTTCAAGGGATCGTCCCCAAAGAGCAACTGCTGAGCCTTGTGGAACCTCGCCTCGAGAGAGGCAAGGGTGCTGTGCTCCATGACGGCCGCCCCCCAGCAAGGGCCGCCTCCGCCTCCTCCTTCAGCTTCGTCAGGCGATCACGCTCGGCAGCATGCTCCAAGGCCGCCTTCTTCACCTCGGTATATCGATTGGCGATGGCAACCTCCTGGACCTTCAGCTTCTCCTCACGCTCCTGGAGCTGCCTGGCACGAGCAGCCTGCTGATCCTGAAGAGCCTTCAGTTCGGCCTCCACCATGCGACACCGATCCTCGGCTTCCGTGGCCTCCTTCCGCGCCAGGTCGCGCTCGGTGGCAACCACCCCGAGCACCTTCTGGGCTTCCTCTGCAGAGCCCCAGGCCGCGCGGACAGATGCGTCGGCCTGGAGCCAACCAGAGATCAGCCCCAGGCGTCCTAGTGCCGAGCGACGGTCCGGGCCCCGAAGTTCACCCTGGAGGAGGTTTAGCGCCGCCCTTGCCTCCTCCAGGGCCCCGGAGGTGGCCGGAGTGCCACGGCTCGGCTGCATGGGAGAAGACGCACTGGCGCCAAGACAGAAGAAGCCTCAGCCTCAGGAAGGACCGGGGGCTCCAGAGGCTGGGCAACCTCAGCAGCCGTAGCATGGATGGGCGCCGACACCTCCTAAGGAAGGGCTTCCATGCCCTGGGGAGACGACATCATCACCGAAGCTGCAGGGGCCGCGGCACTCTCCTTCTCCTGGGCCACGGCGGCCACTCTGGCGCCTTCGACCACGGCGACCTCCGTGCCCTCCTTCTGCTTCTTCGACGAATGCTGCCTAATGACAGGCGAAGGCGCTAAGCATCACTTCAAGAATCAACAAGCAAGGCTAAGGAAAAGACTTATTGGCCGACAATGACATAGCTCCTCTTCAGGCTCAGCAGCGGGCGCCGAGGCAGGGCAGATGGTGATGAGCTCTTGGGAGCAGGAGAACTCGCGGTTGGCGCCACTCGGGACGCCGTCGGCAAAGGCGAAACGCTGCCCGGAGGAATCAGCGTGGTCCTACCCTTCTTCGTGGCCGTCCGCTTGGGCTGCTTCAAAGAGGACACCCTGGATCTCGTGGTAACTCCAGAAGGGCGAGGCACCTCCACCACCGGAGGCTCATCATCATCATCATCATCATCATAATCGTCAGGGAAGTCGCGGAGGAGCTCTCTCTGCCGCAGGGTAGAGGATTCTTCCACAACCTCATCCTCGGTGGCCTCGGAGGATTGGTCGCCGGAGGACAGGTGCACCAAGGAGGCAGACGGCGGGGGAGGCCCCGCCTGCACGAGCCCGAAATCATCGAAGACCAGCATGGTAGCAGCGACCTCCTCCCCGTT
This sequence comes from Triticum timopheevii, assembly GCA_963921465.1. Classification (NCBI taxonomy): domain Eukaryota; kingdom Viridiplantae; phylum Streptophyta; class Magnoliopsida; order Poales; family Poaceae; genus Triticum; species Triticum timopheevii. The sequence continues at coordinate 378,097,260 of OY997272.1, read as the reverse complement.
GACCCAACAGTACAATGGGAGCCAATCCTCCGGAGGATTGCTCGGGTCCTTCCCCATCAATTAAAGCAACACCTTGCTCAACTCCTCCTCAGGAAGGGCGTCCTGGCGCAGGCGGATCTTGTCGTCGACGCCCCCAAGCTTCCACAGGGGGCAGGAGCAATCTTGGAGCAGTGCTATGCGCTGCGTCAAGAACTCCTAGATGAACATGGCCCCCATCAACCTCTCGCTCCTTAGGTCCTCCTCCATCTTCTTCACCAACGGCTTCAGGGAAGGGTCAGTGATCTTCTCAGAGTACCACCCCTTCCCGGAGGTGGGGAGCTCGGCCGGCAGTTCCAACAAGTCATGAGAGCTCTTGGCATCCATCAGAGCCCACCTGTTCAGGGCATCCTCCACCTTCTTCCTGGCGCGGGAAATCGCATTACCGCCCCGCGCTGCAATGAAGCTGATGCACCCAACGGGGTGCTCGCCGGTCATGCGAAGGAAGAAGAAGTGTCGGAGCATGGTGACGAAGGGCATCACCCCCATGAACACCTCACAGTAGAAGGCGAAAATGGACAGGAGGATGGAGTTGGCGTGAATGTGGAGCGTGTGGAGGCCATAATGGTGAAGAACAACATAGAAGAAGTGGGAGAATGGGGGCACCAACCTTGAGTACACGCTGCGCTGGAAGAAAGGTAAGAAAGTGCTATTCGCGAGCTCCGGCGCGACGGTGGTGACCCGGAGCGCCGTCCCCTTCCACTTGTTGTCCTCACTCGCCGTCAGGAGGAGCATGGTTTGGAGCTTCTCCCTGGCCACGGAAGGCGCAAGCAGCGCCGGCTCGTACCAGGCAGAGCCGGCAGCCGAGGCTGAGGCCGTAGTCTTCTCAGCGGCCATTGAACAAAGGACTGGAGGGGAAAATCGACAGATCTGGTGAGTTCTTGCGCTGCTGGGAGAAGGGGATCTGGAGCAAGACGAAGAAGAGGCAATGAAAGGCTAGCGGTGGATGGCAGCCCTTTTGTCAGATGGAAACAATTGCCGAGGCAGCATGGGGAAGCGGAGTCGCCCATGTCCCATCAGTCGCCACGCGTCATCAAGGCCGCAAGCGGTTAGGGCCCATGACGCTCCGCACTTGCCCTTTGGCTTCGCCTAGAAGTCAAGTCCGAGTGCGCCTTGGGCCCGGGGGCTACTGTCGGTGTTCTGGATATGGGGGTATCCAGCCCTGCCTGCCTGCGGCCCACCCCGCGGCTCCATCGACGGCCTGGTATGGCCCAGCTTCAGCATCAACAACTCAAGACCCTCGTGAGGGGCCAAGCCTCACGAGGCGGATGATGCCAAGACCCCCGATGGGATTGGCCTCCTCAGGCTGGCCCCCAAGGGGCGGAGAGTTCTATGCAAGGTTTACCTCATGAGGCTCAGCTGACGTTAGCCATGACGACCAAGGCCAGGCGGGCGCCAGGAGGGTGCAGAGCGCAGGTTTCCTCTTCGGTGCAAAGGAGGCAAGCCACAGGCGCGGAGTCCTGAGGAATCAGCCAAAGGTTTCCATTCTGGTGCAACAAGACCAAGACCGCCAGGACGGCAAGACGGAGGTCATTGACGAGCCCACCGTAGTGTCACGACCAGAGGCTTTTCGTAGGCAAAGACTACTTTTGTCAGGATAAGCTGTACCACTTGTCCCCTTTCAAATCTGGCCATTGTGGGATCCCTTCCCACCAACATTTGGGTAGAGGACCAAGGCCACGATATATAGGACTAGCCACCACCATAGGGGCAAGACATGCTAAACGAGCTCACACCTCACCAGCTCCCTTGAGTTCAAGAACACCTCACCTCCTGAGGCCAGCTCATCCACTGTACTAGTTCGTCCTCAACCCCCAAGGCAATCCACCAAAACCCTGAAGTAGGGTATTACACTGCAAGGTGGCCCAAACCAGGATAAACTGATGTGTCTCTTTGTCTCTTTGAGCTTGTCGCACTAGGCTTAGGAGGATCACGAGTAGGCAGGCTAGGTAGGTTGAGATCTCCGCATGCACCCCAGAGTTCGAACATCTCAAGGGTTTGCGGAACCCATAATCCGACACCTACCATGCCGCAGCAGCCGAGAACTCTGATGACCAGGGTGGCGTCCTGCCTCCCGAGGACACCCCCGCAAAGAAGAAGCAACTCCTTCCCAAGAGCCGTCGCGAGACCAAGAAACCCGCTGCCAGTGCCTCAGGCTCTTCCCACTGCCGGGGCGCCTCTTCCTCCTGCATAGGAAGGCGCACGTGGCACCTCCCTTAGGATGGGCTTGGGGGCTTCCGTCTGGAGAGCCTCTGACCTAACCAGCGCGACGAGGGAGGTGTTCGGGCACCACTTGGAGGCGTGACTCAATGCATGCCCCCACGAGCAAGGAGTACGACGCGAGGCGCCAGGGGTGCGAGAATTCATCACCAAGGCGATTGAGGAGCTTCAGGAGGCGCAAGCCATGCACGGCGAGCGGTGCCCCGCGCGGCCCACCAGTGCGCTTGCCGCCCCCGATGCGGGTGGTGAGCTGCGCGTCTGTGTCAACATCCCGAGCCTCAACAGGGCCGTTTCATAGGACCTCTTTTGGCTGTCGCGCGCCGGCCCGAGTGGGGGCTACCCCTACAACTACGTCCGCATGCCGTTCGGCCTGCTGAACATGGGCGCTTCATACCAATGCATGGCACAGCGTGCTATGGTGTCTCACGAGGCCAGGCGCTCGGCGATCGCGTCTCAGGAGGCCCCGGACCCTCGCGAGCCCCCAGGCCTCAGGAGCCGCCCGGCTCATGAGGAGCATCCTCCACGACGCACTTGTTCGGCTACCCCGATGCTTCTACAACATTGGTGCCAGGTGACTTCTTGGTTTGTTCAACTGAGGGTGCCCCACAAACCGCATCACCCTCATGCCGCTAAGGGTACCTTGAACCAGTTATGCTTTCATAAGCTACAGTGGCTGTTAACCCCGCGCTTGATGATATATCACTTCTGGAGTCGCCTTTGCGGGCTTCGAGCGTTGCCAGCTCTCCCCTTGAACGTCTGATACGTCTTCAACGTATCTATAATTTTTGATTGTTCCATGCTATTATATTACCCCTTTTGGATATTCATGGACTTTATTTTACACATTTATATCATTTTTGGGACTAACCTACTAATCGGAGGCCCAGCCCGTATTGCTGTATTTTTTTACCTATTTCAGTATTTCGAAGAAAAGGAATATCAAACGGAGTCCAAACGGAACGAAACCTTCGGGAGCATGATTTTTGGAACGAACGTGATCCAGAGGACTTGGAGTGCAAGTCAAGAAGCAGCCGAGGCGGCCACGAGAGGGTAGGGCGCGCCCCCTGTCTCGTGGGCTCCTCGGACGGCCACCGACGTACTTCTTCCTCCTATATAAGCCTACGTACCCCAAAAACATCCAGGGAGCCAACGAAACACAATTTCCACCGCCGTAACTATCACGCCAAATATGCGACCCTATCCAAAAGGAACTCGAAGGTCCCACCAAGGATAGACCCGCATATTGAAACGCTTTTGCAAGGTGGATATCATTACATCAACATTACATAATAGTGGGGATACATCCAATACATACAATGTCACATGAATACAAAAGGACAACATCCAAGAACAACATCCGACTACGGATGAGTCATAAACAGAAACTCAAACAATATCCACCCTGCTAGCCCAGGCTGCTGACCTGGAACCTATTCCCTGATCGAAGAAGCAGAAGAAGAAACTCAACTCAACGCAAGCAAGCATCGCTCTCGCGTCATGATCATCGCATAACCTGTACCTGCAACTGTTGTTGTAGTAATGTGTGAGCCACGAGGACTCAGCAATCCCATTACCATGGGTATCAAGACTAGCAAAGCTTAATGGGAAAGGAAGGGGTAAAGTGGTGAGGTTGCAGCAGCGACTAAGCATGATATCGTGGCTAACATACGCAAATGAGAGCGAGAAGAGAAACAAAGGAGCGGTCGTGAAGCTACCAATGATCAAGAGGTGATCCTGAACTCCTACTTACGTCAAACATAACACAGAAACCGTGTTCACTTCCCGGACTCCGCCGAGAAGAGACCATCATGGCTACACATGCGGTTGATGCGTTTTAATTCGGATCAGGTGTCAAGTTATCTACAATCGGACATTAACAAATTCCCATCTGCCACATAACCGCGGGCACGGCTCTCGAAAGTTTAATCCCTGCAGGGGTGTCCCAACTTAGCCCATGACAAGCTCTCGCGATCAACGAAGGAATAGACCTTCTCCCAGGAAGACCCGATCAGTCTTGGAATCCCGGTTTACAAGACATTTCGACAATGGTAAAACAAGACCAGCAAGACCGCCCGATGCGCCGACAATCCCGATAGGAGCTGCACATATCTCGTTCTCAGGGCAACACCGGATGAGACAGGCTAGGTGGCCCCGCAGGCGGCTCGGTTCGGACCAACACTTAGACAAGCACTGGCCCGGGGGGGGGGGGGGGGGGGGCTAAAATAAAGATGACCCTCGGGTTGGCCGACCCCAGGGAAGGGTATAGGTGGTGGTGAGGCAAATGGTAAAACCAAGGTTGGGCCTTGCTGGACAAGTTTTATTCAAAGCGAACTGTCAGGGGGTCCCATAAATCACCCGACCGCGTTAGGAACGCAAAATCCGGGAACATAACACCGGTATGACGGAAACTAGGGCGGCAAGAGTGGAACAAAACACCAGGCATAAGGCCGAGCCTTCCACCCTTTACCAAATATATAGATGCATTAATAATATAAGAGATATTGTGATATCCCAACATAACCCTGTCCACCATGAAGAAATCTTCAACTTCACCTGCAACTAGCAACGCTATAAGAGGGGCTGAGCGGTAACATAGCCAAACAATGGTTTGCTAGGAATGGTGTCAAAGGTTAGAGGTTCATGGCAATTTGGGATGCTTGATAAACAGGTAATAGGTAGCGCAGCATAGCGATAGAACGAAGCAACTAGCATAGCACCTATAGTAGTGAGATCCAGGGTAGCGGTCATCTTGCCTGAAATCCCGCAAGGAAGAAGAACGAGTCCATGAAGAAGACGAACGGGTGAAGCCTAACCAACCGTAGACGAACGAATCCTCACGATTGCAACGCAACAGGAACTAACAAGAAGAAGCACACAACATAGGTAAACACACCACACATGAACAAGACATGATGCACAACAAGCATGATGCATTACCAAGCTACATGAAGCTACTCATGGCAAGAGATGATGCAAACAAGAACAACACATGAAGGCAAATTTAAATGAGGCCGGGAACAACATATAACAATTCCGGTAAGTCCTCATATGCAAATTTCGAAATTGGTCCAGAACTGAATAAACCTTATGTTCAAGTTGTTAAACAGCAAGTTAAGATGCACCACGATGAACTACACGAAATTCTAGTCAAGTTACATATAAAGTTCATTTAATTCGGAGCTACGGCCTAGAAGATATGAGCAAAACAAGTTAAACATGGCATTGATGCAAAATGCACCCAAACATCAAGCAAACACCTCAAAACAAGGATGCAACATGGTAATATGAAACTACATGCAAAATCAAGCAAGTTTCATATAGAGCACACTCAAAACGGAGCAACGGTTCAACACATGCACACTATACAAGTCATAGCAACAATCTGTCCATAACAGCAACTAGGCATCTTGCAAGCATCAAAACATAATGCTATAGCATCCCAACATAATAACAAAAGGCATGGGCATGAAGTACAGATAAATCACAACAAAACATGAACACTGAGCTATCTCCAGAAACAACTAGAACATGCTCAAAAAGACATGGGAAGATTGCAAATAATAACAGTTTCAGACTTTAGCAGAAATAACATCAGGTTGCAATGTTTAGAGCTGTCAAACAACATGTTACAGGAATATATCATGGCAAACAAAGGCATGGCATGAATCTACTCATTGCATAGATCAAAATTCCATTACTGACCATGAGCCAAAAAGGCATAGAAAATATGATGGCACCCATGCAAACATGGCAAGTTATATTACAGATTCATACATGGCAGGAACAACAATAAGTAGGCATGTTCGTGAGCTTGAACCACTCACCACAGAGTAATACATGGCATGGAAAGGCAACCAACAGTAAGAAGGCATGTTTATGAAGCTAAGCATGTCAAGAGCAAGGTCATAGGGTTCATGGAACACTAGCAAAACACATGGGAACTAGTGATCTTAATGTTAACAGGCTGACAGCAACATTATGAAGCAAGTTTGGAGCAAGATAACAACATGTTCCAGCAGGCTATAATTGCAACCAAGGGCATGAATGGATAGAGCAAGACATGTATATCAAAACATGTTTATAGGACATCTCCAGATTATGCATAGAATGATTAGTAGAAGCATGTTAACATAGCAACAAAATATAATAGAATCTGTCAGGAAAACAGCAACAGCAACTACCCTAATTAACAAGCTCGATTCACTCACCACAAGTCATTGCATGACAAGATAAGCATAGCATCATCAAGAAGACATGTTTATGTAACCAACCAAGGCAAGAACAAGTCCATAGCATGCAAGGATCAACTATAGCAAGCTTGGCCATATTGAATAACAAGTAAACAATCTGCCAGGAAACATTTTGAAGCAAAAGTAGAGTACTCAAATGACATGCTAGGATACTCCATAATTGCAAACAAGGGCATGAATGGATATACAATAACCATATGTTCAAAACACCCTTACTGAAGTATCTCAAAATATGCATGGATCTCTCTGTAGCATCAAGTTTACATGGCATCAAAATAACAGCAGAACAGGGACTAAAATCAGCAATATCACGAAGCCTAGTTTGCATGCTTGTGCTAGTCACCACATTGATCAAAAAAATACATGGCATACACCCATGGAAAGATGGCATGGCATAGATCAAAACACATGAAGACATCAACCTCATAGGATGCACACATCAATCATGGCAAAAATGACAAATGAGTAAGTTATAACAGTTCCAGCAGATCAACATCAACATGCACTCTTCCAACAACATTTCGGGCATCAAGATGAGCTCAAATGAAAATGATGCAATGGAATGAAATGAAGTACTCGTTGAGGCGAACAATTTGACATATTATACGCACGAAACGGAGCTACGGATGCAGAGATATAGCATGATGAACATGGCATGATTAATGACAAGATTCGGGGACTTCGAGAGAAAACCACCTCCGGAAAAGTCAACCCGGGACGACGCGGTACCGGGACGGAGGGAACCGGGGCGCGGGGCTCGCGTTTGGATCCTGGGACGGGTGGATCTCGTCCACCCGCCCGGATCTGTCGAAGAGGCGACGCCGGCGAGGCTCCGGCGAGCTCGCCGGCCGGTGGCGGGGCCGAAGGGAGGCGCGGGCGGAGGGATGAGGTGGCGGGGCGGAGCACGGGCGCCGGAGCGCTCCCGTGGCGGCGAGGGGAGGCACCACGGCAGGCGGCGGCGGAGGCGATGGCGAGGGCCAGCGGCGGCGGTTGGGGCGCGGCGGCGCGAAGCGCAGGCGCGGGAGGCGCCGGGGCGGCGGGCTGGCGGCGGCCACGGCCAGGCGCGGGCGGCGCGCGGCCGGGACGGCGGAGGCCGAGCGCGGCGCCGGCGGAGAAGGGCAGGCGGCGACGAGCTCCGGTCGCCGGAGGACGGGCGCGCCGGCGAGGCGGCGGCGGACGGCGCGCGGGCCGCGCGGGGCTGGCGGCGCGGCGCGCGGAGACGGCGGCGGGCCCGATCTGGCCCGGGGCGGGCCCGATCCGGGCTCCCTTGGGCCGCGGCGGCGGAGGACGGCGGCGGGACAGGTGGCGGCGTCCGATTGGGCGTGGGGGCGGCGCGGACATGTCCGGGCGGCGGGAGGATGTGTCCGACGGCGCGAGGTAGGTGGAGGCTAGGCTTTGGACTGCGGGATTTTGGGGGAGGCCACATATATATAGGTAGAGGGAGCTAGGAGAGTCCAAATGAGGAGCGGTTTTCGGCCACGCGATCGTGATCGAACGACCGAGAGCATGGAGGGGAGTTTGGTGGGTTTTGGGCCACTTTGGAAGGGGTGTTGGGCTGCAAAGAGAAAGAGGCTTTACGGTTACCCGGTTAACCGTTGGAGTACCAAACGACCTCCAAATGGCATGAAACTTGACAGGCGGTCTACCGGTGCTATACCAAGGCCGCTTGGCAAACCTCGGGCCATTATGAGAAAGTTTAATACCCGAACACGAAAAGAGTCAAGAAGGGGACGCCGGATGACATAGGAGCGCGGATTGCAAAACGGACAACGGGGAAAATGCTCGGATGCATGAGTCGAACACGTATGCAAATGCGATGCACATGAAGACACGATATGAAATGCATATGATGACATGGCAAAGTGCAACACACAAGCAAATGACATGGCAACGACGGCGAATAACTGGCAGACACCTGGCGCATCGAATCCGGGGCGTTACAGTAACCTTCTGTATCCGCAAGATCCCATCTTGGAGCCTTCGCCGGCGCTCTGCCGAAGGGGGGATCGACCATGGAGGTCTTCTACATCAACACCATAGCCCCTCCGATGAGTCGTGAGTAGTTTACCACAGACCTTTGGGTCCATAGTTATTAGCTAGATGGCTTCTTCTCTCTTTTTGGATCTCAATACAATGTTCTCCCCCTCTCTTGTGGAGATCTATTCGATGCAAACTCTTTTTGCGGTGTGTTTGTCGAGATCCGATGAATTGTGGGTTTATGATCAAGTTTATCTATGAGAAATATTTGAATCTCCTCTGAATTCTTTATGTATGATTGAGTTATCTTTGCAAGTCTCTTCGAATTATCTGTTTGGTTTGGCCTACTAGATTGATCTTTCTTGCCATGGGAGAAGTGCTTAGCTTTGGGTTCAATCTTGCGGTGTCCTTACCCAGTGAGAGCAGGGGTTGCAAGGCACGTATTGTATTGTTGCCATCGAGGATAAAAAGATGGGGTTTATATCATATTGCATGAGTTTATCCCTCTGCATCATGTCATCTTGCTTAAGGCATTACTCTGTTCTTATGAACTTAATACTCTAGATGCAGGCAGGAGTCGGTCGATGTGTGGAGTAATAGTAGTAGATGCAGGCAGGAGTCGGTCTACTTGTTGCGGACATGATGCCTATATACATGATCATGCCTAGATAATCTCATAATTATTCTCTTTTCTATCAATTGCTGGACAGTAATTTGTTCACCCACCGTAATACTTATGCTATCTTGAGAGAAGCCACTAGTGAAACCTATGGCCCCCGGGTCTATCTCTTATCATATTTGTTTCCAATATACTTTTATTTGCATCTTTAATTTTTGCATCTATATTATAAAATACCAAAAATATATTTATCTTATCATATTATCTCTATTAGATCTCACTTTCGCAAGTGAACGTGAAGGGATTGACAACCCCTTTATTGCGTTGGTTGCGAGTTCTTTGTTTGTTTGTGTAGGTGCATGGGACTTTTGAGGAGCCTCCTACTGGATTGATACCTTGGTTCTCAAAAACTGAGGGAAATACTTATGCTACTATTGCTACATCACCCTTTCCTCTTCAAGGAAAACCAACGCAAGCTCAAGACGTAGCAAGAAGGATTTCTGGCGCCGTTGCTGGGGAGGTCTTCGCTCAAGTCAAGACATACCAAGTACCCATCACAAACTCATCTCCCTCGCATTTACATTATTTGCCATTTTCCTCTCGTTTTCCTCTCCCCCACTTCACGCTTGCCGTTTATTTGCACTCTCTTTCCCAACTACTCCTCTCTCTTTTGCTTGCCTTTTTGTTTGCTTGTGTCTCCATGTGCCTTCTATGTGCTTGCATCTTTGCTTGCTAAAAATCTATTGCTATGGATCCACTTATAGTGTTCTACTTGGATCATCTTCGATCCTTATGCGCTCGTGCTAAAACCCCAACTAGCCTAGTTGATGGGAAATCTTTAGACGAGCATGCTCATTTTGTGCGTCACCGTTTGTCTGAAAAAGGGAGACTCTTATGGGATCATATAAACAGATTGCTGTGTTATGCTTGGAATCTTTGTGAAATTTATGATTTTATTTGTTGCTCTAAGAACCCTAAAAAACACCTTCCCTACCTATGTGAGTTTAATGATAATGAAATCATATCTTCTTATGCAAAGGGTGTTTATAGTTACTACGATATCGAACAATCTGAAGAATTTGTTGCTTTTAAGGGTGCTTATGAAGTTGCCTCTTTGATTGAAAAGTATGATATTACTCTCTACGAATCTGAAAATTTTGACATACTTAAATATTGCTATATAAACTATGCTCATAATGTCTATGTCAAAGAATTTATTGAGAGAATGACCGTTGCTTTGGAAGAAAATAATGATATGCATGAATCTATAGATAATGATTCCGATGATTTGATGGAAATATCCCTTGATGAGCATGATGCTTGCTATTCTTGTGTCCATGATGCCAATATTTATGAAGATGAATTTGCTATTGTTCCTTATGTTAAACATGAGATTGTTGCTATTGCACCCACACTTGGTAGTTCCTTCGATGAAAAGCATGATTGCATGTCAGGACCCCGACTCAATGCCACATCGATCTAGCATGTAACACCTCATATCACATTGTGGCCTCACGCACGATATTCCCACGGGTGTCGCCTTACCTTTGCCCGGGACCGTTTGAGCCTTTTGGCACACGTATATGATAGTGTCGCTAGCATCCAGATGATAAGGAGCCCGGGCTGACATGGCTAGTCGTAAACCCAAAGTGGCACAAACTTACAGGGATAGGCATCCATGACCCAACATTGAACGTGTCGGTCATCAGCGAGTGAACCCAGGCTGTAGCACTGGGCTAGAAGGACTCCGGTGAACCAGGCTGTAGCGGGCTAACAGGACTCCGGTATTCATCACGTGACATTTCCCCGAGGGGACAGACACAGGAACGAAGAAGGACACATGCCGGCTAGCCTAAGTGTTCCGAAGCAGTAGCAAGCTACCATGGCTCAGTGGAAGCACTAGGAGACATTTCCCGGTAAGAGAGGCTACCAAGGATAAACCACTAGATAGTCATATCCCACACATACCAAGCATTTCAATAACATACACACAATATGCTCGATATGTGCAAATACAACATGGCATCACAACATGACTCTACAACACAAGTATTTTATTCATTAGGCTCCGAGGAGCGAGATATTACAAACATGGGTCTCATGACCCAACATTTAGAGCATACAAATCAAAGCACATGCGGAAGCTTAACATGTCTGAGTACAGACATCTACAAATGAAAAAGGCTTAGAAGCCTGACTATCTACCAGATCCTACCGAGGGCACAAGATCGTAGCTGAGGTAACAAGCTAAACATCAAAGTGCAAGCGGAACTACTAGCGAGACTGACGTCTCTCTGCAAAACATAAAATAGGCAAACGTGAGTACAAATGTACCCAACAAGACTTACATCAGAACTAACTACATATGCATCGGTATCAACAAATGGGGTGGTGGAGTTTAGCAGCAGCAAGCCAGCTATGACTCGGTGGCTATCCTAAACTACGACTGCAAGTAACTCTTTTGAGGTGGCGCACACGAGTCCACATATTCACCATATCAATACACCACTATGGATCCGCTCCCGTCTCCCTACGAGAATGCCATCCATAGCAATCACGCTTATCTTGCGTATTTTAGAGTATCCACTTCCACTTGTCTATGAACTGTTATAGGCAACCCAGAAGTCCTTTACCGCGGACACGGCTATTCAAATAGATGATGTTAACCCTGTAGGGGTGTACTTCTTCACACACGCTCTCACCACTTACCGCCATTTACACGACATGTACTCGGCAACCTTCAAGCGGAAGCCCAACGAGGGTGTCGGCCACGACCTGACTAACCACACAAGTCTCTAGTCCAGGTTTATCGCCTATTCGGGTTCCATCCGCGAGGAGATCCGGCCGGAGTTTCGCTCACAGCCCCAAACGATGTGTGCAGGGTTCCCGAGACACCAAACGGGCGCCCAGTACACCGTGCCACAGTGTATCTACCGCATCATAGCCCACCCCTAGGGTCAGCGCTACGCACGGCCTCCAACACATATCCTACAAACACCAGAAACTAGTTGCAACTCCTGGACAGAGGGCAAGGGCAGTTAATAAGTCGAGAGGGTCCATTGGTTTCGGGACCAATGCGTGGTAGTAGCTGTTTCATGGATCACAAACACAGAACTTAGTTCCTGAGGATGGTTTCAGTGAGACAACCCACCATGTACTCCTCATTGGCCTCTCACCGCTACCTTTACCAAATCGTGTTCACACACTTTGCTCACACACACAGTAGGACATGTTCACACACCTCTGATTCATCCTCGATGAATCAGACCTGACTCAACTCTAAGCAGTAGCAGGCATGACAAACAAGCATGAAAGAGTAGGCACAACAGGGCTCAAACAACTCCTACTCATGCTAGTGGGTTTCATCTATTTACTTTGGAATGACAGGTCATGCGAAGGATAAAGGGGTTCAGCTACCGCAGCAAGAAACAGATGAATTATAGTTGTCCTAATGCAGTAAAAGAGAGCAGGAGCAAGAGAGTGGGATTGTATCGCAATGAACAAGGGGGTTTTGCTTGCCTGGCAGTTCTGAAGATAGTATAGCTCTTCATTGGTGTCATCGATCTCATCGTCGGTATCACGTCTATCGACATGGGACAAATACCGGCAACACAGAAGTAAACACAATCGATGCAATGCACAATATGATGCATGATCATGACATGGCAATATGCTCTGGTTTGAGCTAATGCAACTAGCAGCAGGTTAAATGAAGTTGGTTTGAACCCTAGGTTCAAATTCAAACTCCATATGTGAAGGTTTAAATGCCATTATAAGATTTGGCCTAAACAGCAGCCCAAAGTTGTTTTATCGTGCATGAAAATGGTACATATGGATAGATTGGATTTTTCTGATCATTTTTCATATATAATTTATCTCATTTGGAGTTACAGTTGATTTTATATTATTTTTAGAAGTTTTGGATACTTTCTAGAATTTCCTGAATTAAAAATAAATCCAGAAAATACATATTGCGTCAGTATGACATCACCCTGATGTCAGCAAGTCAACTGGGCGCCTCCAGGTCAAACCTGACCTATGGGTCCCGCGTGTCAGTGTCATAACTAACTTAACATAATTAGTTAGTGTTAGGTTAACCAGTATTCTAGGTTAATTAGGGATAAACTAACCTAACTAATAATTAACAAGGGCGGCCCACACGTCAGTGGGAAGTCAAACCCAGGTCAAGCGGGATCAAACCCGCCAGACTTGGTCCACGGCTCGTCCCGGTGAAGCCCGAGACGGTGGAGGGGCTTGGAATTTGCCCACGGTCGACCAAATCGACCGCGGCTTGGTCCTACGCGTAGCTGGGGCTCGCGCGCATCTGGTAGGCCAACCGGGTGGAGCTGGGGTGGTCTGAGTCGACGGCGCGAGCACGAATGCGGCGGCCGGAGTTCAGGGTTGGTGCGGGTTAGCGCTAGGAAGCACGGGTGGGGGAGCTACTGGTGGCTACAGACTCCTGGAGCTGCGCTGAGCACGGTAGTGTGCTCGGCTTCGAGCCTCTATGGATCAGGCCACGACGGCGACGAGGCACGGCGGCGGCGAGCTTCAGCCATGGTGGAAGACGGAGCTATGGGACGGAAACGGAGGGGGCGAGCAAAAGGGAAATAGAAGGAGCTCACAGCGGATCCGTAGGGATGGTTAGCGGCCTCGGGACGCTCGGGAGGCGGCAAATCGACGACGACGATCTTCGGTGGCCGACGAGGGAAACGGCGGCGGTGGCAGCGTTGCGGCGCGTCCGGGGCCTCGTGGCTCATCGAGAAGGTCGGGGACGTCGAGACAGAGCTCACAGGCATGGCGAGGGAGCAGCAAGCGGCGGCGACGGTGGTGCTCGGGTGAGCTCGGGAAGGAGCTAGAGGGCGAGGGAGAGAGCAGACAGTGAGGGGAGAGGCAGAGGGGGCTGCGGGGCGTCTCCAGATGCGTCGGGGGCGCCTCGGTGGCAAACAGGAGGTGGAGCTCGGGCGCGCATGCTGTCGACACGCCTCTGCCTACTGGCAGAGGTTGTAGACAACCGCTTCAGGCCAGTGGGCTGGGCCGCCACTGGGTCTGCCAGGTGGGTCGGCCAGGTAAGTGGCCCAGGTAAAAATTGCTCTCTCTCTCTCTTTCATCTATTGTTTCTGTTTTTCTATTATTCTGTAGTCTTTAGGGCTTTATTTAAAATACTTAAATTGATCCAAAAATCATGAAACTAATCATGGCTACTGTTTAGAATATATCCAACAGTAAACATTTAATTTATGATTATTTGAGCATTTAAAATATTTTATAGTATTTAAATGCCCAAATGAAAATACCATATGATTTAATTCAGAGCCCAAATATGTCATGGAAAAATGTGCAACACCTCTGGTTACTGTTTCCAGCATTTTCCAAAAATGATGAACATTTTTGAAAGCCATTTGGATTCACTGAAATTATTTTAGTTGAACCTAGTGAATTCCTTTGATGCTAGGGTTTAGGCAATCCCTATTTCAAGTTTCAAAAGAATTTAAACATGATGCAACACATGACTAGCTAGCTCAGTGCATACCAGAACTAGGGATGTGACAACTCACCCCCACTAAACAAGAATCTTGTCCTGAGATTCAAGACGTGAGGTAAGAAGACAAAAAGGACACAAGCTAACACAAACTTCACGATCCAGATGTATTTCTCGAGGATGTTGATTCATTGCATCACCTTGATCTCGACGTCTTGCTTTGAGAACTACATCCAATATGACAACGGGTAGAAAGGGAGAATTTTAGAAGAAGTAATCTTCTGGAGGTTCGAGCAACTTACGATCACCTTAATGATCACAAGATCAACTAACAAAAGGGGACATAGAAACATCTCTGGAGCTGAGAAGCAAAACATGCATCAGGAGGGGCGGAAGAAACAATTTGACGAGGGTTTCAGAATAGCGAGGATGAATTGCCATGATTCCATAACGGGGCACCTTAGGGAAGGTGACTCATAGAATTATTCCCTCAAGTGGCAAAAAGGAATTACTTTTGATACATGGATCATTGAAACTCTTCTCACCAGCCTGAGGCAATTTTCCGAACGATCGTTTGATGGAGCTCGAGTGGCTTATCCGGATTCGAATGGATGATGTGGACTACCTTGTTGAAGACAACGCGATGGATAATTTTGCTTATCATCGGACATGGATGGGACCCATGGTAGGACCACTGTTGAAGGCGATCCTGACCAGAAATTACCGAGAAGGGTAGTCCATGGTTGGATGGCACAATGGCGGTGCAAGCTAGGGACAAAGTGCTAATGCTGGGAATGTTCCAACCATCATATCTGCCTGAGATTCAGATCTGGTTGGTGTCAGGATATTCCAGACTCATCAAGTCTAGAAAGAAAAATGAAGGTTTGCAACACAAATCGACGAGATGACGTTGCGAGATTCTCGGGGAGTGAACTACGATAGCAAGCTCCAAAACATGAGCTGGTTCTGCTACATACATGTGAACACGCTGTCCGGGACAAGCATGACCACATAGTAGTCTTACAACAAAACACTGCCGAGTTCTGGTTAGGAACCATCATTGCGGAGAGCGAAGCCCTTGCGTAAGTCATATGATTAGCTCTTATGAAGGAACTTCTTCTCCTTGAACAAGTCAATCAGTGGCTTGGTGTGCTAGGAACACATATGGAGTGGAGGCGGCCAACCTATCAAACCATAGGGCACTTCGCACGTGCATGACTAACTTGGGATGATTCCAGAGGAAGTAAAAACAAACTTTCTCGAATTCACGACGGCAACTTACATCAAATGCACGTGAATTAGAGGAAGTCACTTCCTCCATCCAAGCATAAGCTTCATGAACGGAACACAAAGACATTGTTTACAAAGTTTTCAACACTAGGTTGATGTTCAACATGAATCATGGGGGAGACAAAATGTTGTTGATGGTCTCAATAGCAATTCATCGGAATTTCCATATCACTGGACTTCCACCATCATGTGAACACGGTGATAGCATTGGTCAGACCAAAAGATGTAATGGTGTATGCTCGAGGGATCAACCACGAGTAAGACAACATGACGAACATCGCTGGTTCTGATTTGACTTGATGATAGCCCATACTCAAGTCAGAGTTTTGGCAAGAGAACAGATCCAACAACTGATCACGAGGACCAATTGGTGAAGGTATCATCTTTCTTCAACACACACACACAAAAGGATATCCCTTAAAATGAACTAAGTCAGACAAGCTTTTATCTTCCAACTCTCCAAGTTGTTGTTTGGCTCAACCAACTAGCTCAGGGGTATCCAACATAGATTCTTGGAGAATGGGTGGTTTGGAGAAAACCGGCATGATCGCGAACTCAACATAGCGGTCAGGTGACAACCTGGTAATACTTTCGAGAAGATATTCGGAACATCACGAACCACCGATATGTTACTAAGCTCGAGAACAATCTTGCTTTTCAGAGCAAGACGATATGATAAAATAAGCAAGAGACTGAGTAATCCTAACTCATTGATCGAAGAGTGCACCAGAAATAAAGACTAGGTAGCACGATCAATCTTAGGATGATGATTCAATAACCAACACACTAAGAATGAGAATATTGTCCATTTACTACCAAGCAACGAGGTTGCTAGGAGTATCGATTTCACACATCACAGTTCACTTGTCGGCATTCCGGTTACAACAACACGGGACCGAGGAATGAATAATGATAGCGAGAAGTATCACTACGTCAAGAATTCATGAGAGATGGTGCAATTCTCATGACAATCCTGACATAAAGGGGGTATACTCCGAGGTAGAGCAGAATCAAAAGTTGGATTGGCATTTTGATCTGCAGAATACAACTGCTTTGACCAAATTCTAGATATGGATGAGGTACTGGAGTTTGTTTCTCCTAGTCATTCTGGGATAGAATGGCTTGACAGACCACAAGAGTAATAGGCATCGATGAACGAATGCACGCATACTCTTGACTATCAACTAATAGACAAGGGTCAGAATACAACTAAAGAGGGACAACTCAAAGGAACATATAACTTTCTGAGTTGTGGACGCATAGATTAGTATGTCGAACGAGTTCAACATATTTCTTCCGGATAACCCATGCAGAAAGGTAGAACTGGTAGAGTCACAAATTTGAATGGAGTACTCCTCAAGAGCACCCTGGTTGTGATCTTTTGGTTCAACGAACTTCTACCATAATGGTCCATGGTATTGGAAGAAGGGTTTACCACAGACCTTGAGGACTATCGCAAAGGTTACTAATATCCTAGGGAACTAGCAAACACTATCAACATGAAGTATGTAGGGTGAATTTTGGGCTCAAAAACCCAGGAAAGAATGCCTACTAACTAAATGGCATCACGGGATGCTTTTGAGAATAATGGCTAGAATCATCACACTTGGGATACAAAACATGGCTAAGTTACTAGGTGATACTCTAGACACCTAGGGTCATAATAATAGCTCAAACATAAATGTCGAGGCAATGAAATACCTCAACACACTAGTTAGTGTGGTTGATCTGGCCAGAAGAACATCGGGAACGGAAAGAAGGGACTTGCAAATGCATCAGACTATTTAGAGACCTGGGATGACTCGGATAGCATCACGGCAGTAAATGCTCAGAAAAGATTTGAGACATTCACAAGGATTTGCATAGTCACTTAACAACATCATATCAAGGTTCTGGTTCAACTGAGAACATACTGAAAGTAGTAGAAACTGAATTGAGGCTTGAAACTATCAATCCTATAAGTCTCTAACATAGTAACTCGTCATCCTAGTAGATAGATAGCCTAGTTCCTAAACCCCGTAGAAGAGAACAGGATGACTCAGATCAGAAGGCCATGAGGTATAAGGAGTAAAAAGAGCCTTACGTTCTCTTCCACAATCAATTCCCTTACATAACTAAAGCATTTCTAGACACAACTTCGACCAGTTTGGCTTGGTAATCCTACAGGCAGTCAGGCTCTGATACCAAAGCAGTCAGGACCCCGACACAATGCCACATTGATCTAGCATGTAACACCTCATATCACTTTGCGGCCTCACACACGGTATTCCCACGGGTGTCGCCTTACCTTTGCCCGGGACCGTTTGCGCCTTTTGGCACACGTATATGATAGTGTCGCTAGCATCCATATGATAAGGAGCCCGGGCTGACATGGCTAGTCGTAAACCCAAAGTGGCACAAACTTACAGGGACAGGCATCCATGACCCAGCATCGAACGTGTCGGTCATCAGCGAGTGAATCCAGGCTGTAGCACTGGGCTAGCAGGACTCCGGTGAACCAGGCTGTAGCGGGCTAACATGTCTCCGGTATTCATCGCGTGACATTTCCCCGAGGGGACAGACACAGGAATGAAGAAGGACACATGTCGGCCAGCCTAAGTGTTCCGGAGCAGTAGAAAGCTACCATGGCTCAGTGGAAGCACTAGGAGACATTTCCCGGTAAGAGAGGCTATTAAGGATAAACAACTAGATAGTCAGATCCAACACATACCAAGCATTTCAATAACATACACACAATATGCTCGATATGTGCAAATACAACATGGCATCACAACATGACTCTACAACTCAAGTATTTTATTCATTAGGCTCCGAGGAGCGAGATATTACAAACATGCGTCTCATGACCCAACATTCAGAGCATACAAATCAAAGCACATGCGGAAGCTTAACATGTCTGAGTACAGACATCTACAAATGAAAAAGGCTTAGAAGCCTGACTATCTACCAGATCCTGCCGAGGTCACAAGATCGTAGCTGAGGTAACAAGCTAAACGTCGAAGTCCAAGCGAAACTACTAGCGAGACTGACGTCTCTCTGCAAAACATAAAATAGGCAAACGTGAGTTCAAATGTACCCAGCAAGACTTACATCAGAACTAACTACATATGCATCGGTATCAACAAATGGGGTGGTGGAGTTTAACAGCAGCAAGCCAGCTATGACTCGGTGGCTATCCTGAACTACGACTGCAAGTAACTCTTTTGAGGTGGCGCACACGAGTCCACATATTCACCATATCAATACACCACTATGGATCCGCTCCCGCCTCCCTACGAGAACGCCATCCATAGCACTCACGCTTATCTTGCGTATTTTAAAGTATCCACTTCCACTTGTTTATGAACTATTATAGGCAACCCAAAAGTCCTTTACCGCGGACACGGCTATTTGAATAGATGATGTTAACCCTGTAGGGGTGTACTTCTTCACACACGCTCTCACCACCCACCGTTTACACGACATGTACTCGGCAACCTTCAAGCGGAAGCCCAACATGGGTGTCGGCCACGACCTGACTAACCACACCAGTCTCTAGTCCAGGTTTATCGCCTATTCGGGTTCCATCCGTGAGGAGATCCGGCCGGAGTTTCGCTCACAGCCCCAAACGATGTGTGCAGGATTCCCGAGACACCAAACAGGCGCCCGGTACACCATGCCACGGTGTATCTACCTTATCATAGCCCACCCCTAGGGTCAGCGCTACACACGGCCTCCAACACATATCCTACAAAACACCAAAAACTAGTTGCAACTCCTGGACAGAGGGCAAGGGCAGTTAATAAGTCGAGAGGGTCCATTGGTTTCGGGCCCAATGCGTGGTAGTAGCTGTTTCATGGATCACAAACACAGAACTCAGTTCCCGAGGACGGTTTCAGTGAGACAACCCACCATGTACTCCTACATGGCCTCTCACCGCTACATTTACCAAATCGTGTTCACTCACTTTGCTCACACACAGTAGGACATGTTCACACACCTCTAATTCATCCTCGATGAATCAGACCTGACTCAACTCTAACCAGTAGCAGGCATGACAAACAAGAATGAATGAGTAGGCACAACAGGGCTCAAACAACTCCTACTCATGCTAGTGGGTTTCATCTGTTTACTGTGGAATGACAGGTCATGCAAAGGATAAAGGGGTTCAGGTACCGCAGCAAGAAATAGATGAATTGTAGTTGTCCTAATGCAGTAAAAGAGAGCAGGAGTGAGAGAGTGGGATTGTATCGGAATGAACAAGGGGGTTTTGCTTGCCTGGCACTTCTGAAGATAGTATAGCTCTTCATCGGTGTCATCGATCTCATCGTCGGTATTACGTCTATCGAGAGGGGACAAATACCGGCAACACAGAAGGAAACACAATCAATGCAATGCACAATATGATGCATTATCATGACATGGCAATATGCTGTGGTTTGAGCTAATGCAACTAGCAGCAGGTTAAATGAAGTTGGTTTGAACCCTAGGTTCAAATTCAAACTCCATATGTGAAGGTTTAAATACCATTATAAGATTTGGCCTAAACAGCAGCCCTAAGTTGTTCTATCATGCATGAAAATTGTATAGATGGATAGATTGGATTTTTCTGATCATTTTTCATATATAATTTATCTCATTTGGAGTTACGGTTGATTTTATATGATTTTTTAGAAGTTTTGGATATTTTCTAGAATTTCCTGAATTAAAAATAAATCCAGAAAATACATATTGCGTCAGTATGACATCACCGTGATGTCAGCAAGTCAACTGGGCGCCTACAGGTCAAACCTTACCTGTGGGTCCCGCGTGTCAGTGTCATAACTAACTTAACAGAGTTAGTTAGTGTTAGGTTAAGCACTGTTCTAGGTTAATTAGCGCTAAACTAACCTAACTAATAATTAACAAGGGAGGCCCACACGTCGGTGGGTCAGGGGGGAAGTCAAACCCTGGTCAAGCGGGGTCAAACCCGTCGGACTTGCTCCACGGCTCGTCGCCGGTGAAGCCCGAGACGGCGGAGGGGCTCGGAATTTTCCCACGGTCAACCAAATCGACCGCGGTTTGGTCCTACGCGTAGCTGGGGCTCGCACACATCTGGTAGGCCAATCGGGAGGAGCTGGGGAGGTCTGAGTCAACAGCGGCGAGCACGAATGCGGCGGCCGGAGTTCGGGGTTGGTGCGGGTTAGCGCTAGGAAGCACAGGAGGGGGAGCTACTGGTGGCTATGGACTCCTGGAGCTGCGCTGAGCACGACATTGTGCTCAGCTTCGAGCCTCTATGGCTCTGGCCACGATGGCAACGAGGCACGGCGGCGGCGAGCTTCGGCCGTGGTGGAAGACGGAGCTAGGGGACGGAAATGGAGGGGGCGAGCGCAGGGGAAGCAGAAGGAGCTCACAGCGGATCCGTAGGGATGGTTAGCGGCGGTGGCGGCATTGCGGCGCGTCCGGGGCCTCGTGGCTCGTCGAGAAGGTCGGGGACGTCGAGACGGAGCTCACAGGCATGGCGAGGGGTCGAGGGGGAGGCGGTGGCCGCGGGAGCAGCAAGCGGCGGTGACGGTGGCGCTCGGGTGAGCTCGGGAAGGAGCTAGATGGCGAGGGAGAGAGCAGACAGTGAGGGGAGAGGCAGAGGGGGCTGCGGGGCGTCTCCAGACGCGTCGGGGGGGCCTCGGTGGCAAGAAGGAGGTGGAGCTCGGGCGCGCGCGCTGTTGACACGCCTCTGCCTACTGGCAGAGGTTGAAGACAACCGCTTCAGGCTAGTGGGCTGGGCCGCCAGTGGGTCTGCCAGGTGGGTCGGCCAGGTAAGTGGCCCAGGTAAAAATCGCTCTCTCTTTTTCATCTATTGTTTCTGTTTTTCTATTATTCTGTAGTCTTTAGGGCTTTATTTAAAATACTTAAACAGATCCAAAAATCATGAAATTAATCATGGCTACTGTTTAGAATATATCCAACAGTAAACATTTTAGTTTATGATTATTTGAGCATTTAAAATATTTTATAGTATTTAAATGCCCAAATGAAAACACCATATGATTTTATTCAGAGCCCAAATATGTGATGGAAAAATGTGCAACACCTCTGGTTACTGTTTCCAGCATTTTCCCGAAATGACGAACATTTTTGAAAGCCATTTGGATTCACTGAAATTATTTTAGTTGAACCTAGTGAATTCCTTTGATGCTAGGGTTTAGGCAATCCCTATTTCAAGTTTCAAAAGAATTTAAACTAATGACTAGCTAGCTCAGTGCATACCAGAACTAGGGATGTGACATTGCAATAATGGTATTATAAATTCTTTTGATGTCAATTGTGCTAATAATATGCAAAACCCTAAGCTCGGGGATGCTATTTTTTCTATGACTACTATTTGTTGCAATGATCATGATTGGGGTGATTCTTCTTTTGATATTGAAAATTTATTTAAGCCCCATGATGAATATGAGATTGATAATAGTGTTTGCAATAATATTGAAAGTCGGTTTGGAAGAGTGTCAACTTTAGATCCCACATATTTGGAGTATGTTCAATCTTATGATATTTTCGATAAAAGTGGGTTTCGAGAGGTCATGACTTTAGTTAATGTTAATCCCACTATCTTGGAAGAGTGTCAACTTTGCATGCATGTGGATCATGTTGAGAATATGTTATGTGATAGCTATTTTGTTGAATTTTCCTATGATACTACATGTAATTATTATGAGAGGGGAAAATATGGTCGTAGAAATTTTTATCTTACTAAATTACCTCTCATCATGTTGAGATTGCTATCGTCTCTTTCTTCTTCCTTGCATATGCTAGTTTTTGCTTGCCCTGCAAATTTGTTTGCTTATAATATGCCTATGCGTAGGAAGTATGTTAGACTTAGATGTGTTTGTCACATGTTTCATGATGCTCTCGTTGCGCTTTAATTCGTGTCTTTCATGTGAGCATCATTAAAGTTATCAACACCTAGCTAAAAGGCTTTAAAGAAAAGCGCTTGCTGGGAGACAACCCAATATTATTCCTTGCTGTTATTTAATAAATTTTGCTTCTACCTTCTGTTTAGATGTGTTTTTATCTTTTAATTAGTGTTTGTCCCAAGTAGAACCTATAGGATAACCTATGATGATAGTTGATTTGATTCTGCTAAAAAACAGAAACTTTGCGCGCACGAATTTAGTTTTGTTAAATCACAGAAACCTGCTTTTGTGTTGATTCTTTTTGCTTCTGATCAATAGATAAATTTTACAGGACTTCCTATTTTTGTAGGATTTTTAGATTTCCAGAATTTGTGTTACTTACAGATTGCTACAGACTGTTCTGTTTTTGACAGATTCTGTTTTTCGTGTGTTGTTTGCTTATTTTGATGCATCTATGGCTAGTAAAATAGTTTATAAACCATAGAGAAGTTGGAATACAGTAGGTTTAACACCAAAATAAATAAAAAATGAGTTCATTACAGTACCTTATGTGGTGGTTTTGTTTTCTTTCACTAACGGAGCTTATAAGATTTCCTGTTGAGTTTTGTGTTGTGAAGTTTTCAAGTTTTGGGTAAAGCTTTTATGGACTATGGAATAAGGAGTGGCAAGAGCCTAAGCTTGGGGATGCCCATGGCACCCCAAGATATTCAAGGATAGACAAAAGCCTAAGCTTGGGGATGCCCCGGGAAGGCATCCCCTCTTTCGTCTTCGTTCATTGGTAACTTTACTTGGAGCTATATTTTTATTCGCCACATGATATGTGTTTTGCTTGGAGCGTCGTGTATTATATTAGCCTTTGCTTTTTAGTTTACCACAATTATCCTTGCTGTACACAAATTTTGGGAGAAGCCTACTTGATTAGGATTTGCTAGAATACTATATGTGCTTCACTTATATCTTTTGAGCTTGATAGTTTTTCCTCTAGTGCTTCACTTATATTTTTTAGAGCACGGTGGTGACTTAATTTTGAAGAAATTGCTAGTCTCTCATGCTTCACTTATATATTTTTGAGAGTCTTTTAGAACAGCATGGTATTTGCTATGGTTACAAAGTTGGTCCTAGAATGATGAGCATCCAAGTTGGGTATAATAAAAACTATCATAGAAAGGAATTGGATGCTATGATCAATTTGATGCTTGATAATTGTTTTGAGATATGGAGGTAGTGATATTAAAGTCATGCTAGTTGAGGTGATTATGAAAAATACTTGTGTTTGGGTTTGTGATTCCCGTAGCATGCACGTATGGTGAACCGCTTTGTGATGAAGTTGGAGCACAATTTTATTTATTGATTGTCTTCCTTATGAGTGGCGGTCGGGGACGAGCGATGGTCTTTTCCTACCAATCTATCCCCCTAGGAGCATGCGCGTAGTGCTTTGGTTTTTGATGACTTCTATATTTTTGCAACAAGTACATGAGTTCTTTTGACTAATGTTGAGTCCATGGATTATACGCACCTCACCCTTCCACCATTGCTAGCCTCTCTTGTGCCGTGCAACTTTCGCCGATACCATGCACCCACCATATATCTTCCTCAAAACAGCCACCATACCTACCTATTATGGCATTTCCATAGCCATTCCGAGATATATTGCCATGCAACTTTCCACCGTTCCGTTCATATGACACGCATTACTTTTGTCATATTGCTCTTTCCATGATCATGTAGTTGACATCGTATTTGTGGCAAGGCCACCTTCATAATTTTCATACATTTCGCTCTTGATTCATTGCATATCCCAGTACACCGTCGGAGGCATTCATATAGAGTCATATCTTGTTCTAGCTTTGAGTTGTAATTCTTGAGTTGTAAATCCATAAAACTGTGATGATCTTCATTCTTACAGCATTGTCCTAGTGAGGAAAGGATGATGGAAACTATGATTCCCCCACAAGTCGGGATGAGACTTCAGCCTTTCCAAAAAGGAAAAAAAGGAAAAAAAAGAAAGTCCAAAAATAAAAAATAAAAAGAGAGAAAGAGAGAGAAGGGACAATGCTACTATCTCTTTTTCCACACTTGTGCTTCAAAATAGCACCATGATCTTCATGATAGAGAGTCTTATATGTTGTCACTTTCATATACTAGTGGGAATTCTTCATGATAGAACTTGGCTTGTATATTCCAATGATGGGCTTCCTCAAAATGCCCAGGTATTCGTGAGCAAGCGAGTTGGATGCACACCCACTTAGTTTCTTTTGTTGAGCTTCCATATATTTATAGCTCTAGTGCATTCATTGCATGGAAATCCCTACTCACTCACATTGATATCTATTAATGGTCATCTCCATAGCCCGTTGATATGCCTAGTTGATGTGAGACTATCTTCTCCTTTTTGTCTTCTCCACAACCACCATTCTATTTCACATATAGTGTTATGTCCATGCCTCACGCTCATGTATTGCGTGAAAGTTGAAAGAGTTTGAGATTATTAAAGTATGAAACAATTGCTTGGATTGTCATCTGGGTTGTGCATGATTAAATACTTTGTGTGATGAAGATAGAGCAACAGCCAGACTATATGACTTTGTAGGGATAACTTTCTTTGGCCATGTTATTTTGAGAAGACATGATTACTTTGATTAGTATGCTTGAAGTATCACCATTTCATGTCAATATGAACTTTTATTTTGTATCATTTGGATCTGAACATCCATACCACAATAAAGAAAATTACATTGAGAATTATGCTAGATAGCATTCCACATCAAAAATTCTGTTTTTATCATTTACCTACTCAAGGACGAGCAGGAATTAAGCTTGGGGATGCTTGATACGTCTCCAATGTATCTATAATTTTTGATTGTTCCATGCTATTATATTACCCCTTTTGGATGTTTATGGGCTTTATTTTACACATTTATATCATTTTTGGGACTAACCTACTAACCGGGGGCGCAACCCGTATTGCTGTTTTTTGCCTATTTCAGTATTTCGAAGAAAAGGAATATCAAACGGAGTCCAAACGGAATGAAACCTTCGAGAGCGTGATTTTTGGAACGAACGTGATCCAAAGGACTTGGAGTGCAATTCAAGAAGCAGCCGAGGCGGCCACAAGAGGGTAGGGCGCACCCCCCTATAGGGCACGCCCCCTGTCTCGTGGGCCCCTCGGACGGCCACCGACGTACTTCTTCCTCCTATATAAGCCTACGTACCCCGAAAACATCCAGGGAGCCAACAAAACACAATTTCCACCGCCGTAACCTTCTGTATCCACAAGATCCCATCTTGGAGCCTTCGTCGGCGCTCTGTCGGAGGGGGAATCGACCATGGAGGGCTTCTACATCAACACCATAGCCCCTCCGATGAGTAGTGAGTAGTTTACCATAGACCTTCGGGTCCATAGTTATTAGCTAGATGGCTTCTTCTCTCTTTTTGGATCTCAATACAATGTTCTCCCCCTCTCTTGTGGAGATCTATTCGCTGTAAACACTTTTTGCGGTGTGTTCGTGGAGACCCGATGAATTGTGGGTTTATGATCAAGTTTATCTATGAGAAATATTTGAATCTCCTCTGAATTCTTTTATGTATGATTGAGTTATATTTGCAAGTCTCTTCGAATTATCAGTTTGGTTTGGCCTACTAGATTGATCTTTCTTGCCATGGGAGAAGTGCTTAGCTTTGGGTTCAATCTTGCGGTGTCCTTACCCAGTGAGAGCAGGGGTTGCATCATCTCATCTTGATTAAGGCGTTACTCTGTTCTTATGAACTTAATACTCTAGATGTAGGCAGGAGGCGGTCGATGTGTGCAGTAATAGTAGTAGATGCAGGCAGGAGTCGGTCTACTTTTTGCGGACGTGATGCCTATATACATGATCATGCCTAGATAATCTCATAATTATTCGCTTTTCTATCAATTGCCCGACAGTAATTTGTTCACCCACCGTAATACTTATGCTATCTTGAGAGAAACCACTAGTGAAACCTCTGGCCCCCGGATCTATCTCTTATCATATTTGCTTCCAATCTACTTTTATGTGCATCTTTACTTTTTTGCATCTATATTATAAAAACCAAAAATATATTTATCTTATCATATTATCTCTATTAGATCTCACTTTCACAAGTGGCTGTGAAGGGATTGACAACCCCTTTATTGCGTTGGTTGCGAGTTCTTTGTTTGTTTGTGTAGGTGCGTGGGACTTTTGAGGAGCCTCCTACTGGATTGATACCTTGGTCCTCAAAAACTGAGGGAAATACTTACGCTACTATTGCTGCATCACCCTTTCCTCTTCAAGGAAAACCAATGGAAGCTCAAGACGTAGCAACGTCCCACGAGCAGGGCTACCGGTACAACGCCTGTGCTTGGATCCATCCCTGCAGCACTGATAAATCTAAGAGACTGAGCTCGGGCTCGCGGGCCGGCCCCGTGCATGTCACCTGACTAAGTCCTTAGTGCCTCCGTCTTCTCATGGAACGATCATGAGAAGGTCAGCAAGCGCGCGTCGCCTCTCGTATTTTGTAATGAGCTAATACACAGGAACCTCAAGAGACAGGCACTTGAGCGGCCTTGACAACACCTTACCGCCTCAGGAAGATCCTTCTCGATCAGGCAGCGGTTTGTTCGCAAAAGGCTAAGTAAAATTTCTTCACATGCCTCATATCACTGGTCAAAGTCCTTTTCCTCGGTGCCTTCGCGAGGTGAACCGCTCCTTTTTCGCGCAAGCCGCTTGCACGTTAAAAGGGGTGCTCTTGAGCATCGCGCCTCAGGAACCCTTACTGGCTCTTGGGCCCTCAACCCCTGGCCTTGTTCCAGGTATTGCGACTTGACATACCAGTGGCGGTTGAGCCCGCCCGAGGGCCGGGTCCTGAGGACGTGGAGCATCTTGGTAAGAAATGGAGAGGCAAACCCCACGCGGGAGCACGGGAAGTGGGGTGCGGCCCAGCCACGCAGGCACCACTCGAAATGCTAAAGTATGCAAGTCTTTTCACGCACCCTAGCGGGAGTTTCCTTGATTCGTTTCAGAACATAAGCGGAGGACCAAGCTCCAGGAAAGCGTGCCCTCACGACACAGAAACACCTCGCAAATCATGAGAACCCATAGCTAAGTCATCTTCTTTGTGCCAGGCGCGATCCTTACTATTGACACCACACCTCTGTTTCCGCAATCTCGTTTAGGCGAAAACCCTTTCCCATCCGAAAGCCGCCTGTGCGTGAAGGGGGACCTCCTGAGCATCACGCCTCAGGAGCTCTTACCGGACCTCGGGTCACTCACGTCCTGGCCTTGCACACGGCATCGTGACCTGGCATACCAGCGATGATGGAAGATTACTTGGGGACTGGTACCCGGCAACGAGGGCACTAAGCTAGCATGAGGAGAAAAGGGCTCGAGTTTAAACGAGAGACGCCAACATGACTTAGAAACGCAAATAAAACGTTAAGGTAAAAGGCGCGAGCGCCACAGTTTCTTACACGCCCCCGCGGGGCCCTTCATGACTTCTAGTGTAGGAAATAAAAACAAAATAAACAGCCCCCGGAGGCCATGGCTCCTGAGGCGCCGGCTTCAACGACGCCGACGCTTAGTCGGAGTCCTCCTCCACCTTGACACCGCGGCATGACGGCTCGTCCTGGTCATCGTCGCTCGAGCTTCCCCCGGAGGAAGCGTCATCTCTGCTGGAGGCATCGCCACCTGGACATTGTCGTCATCAGAGGGATGGTCGCCTTCTGTTGTCGCTCTCCGGGCAGCATCCCAGGCTTCTGCCGTCTTCCCCGAAGATCTTGACGAAGAGCATCATCGCCCCATCGTACTTGAAGTGGAGGGTGTGCCTCCCCTTCAAGCCGCGGGCACGGGTGAGCAACCGCCATCCCCGGGTCAGGTAGATGTAGCCCGAGGGGGTGACCTCAACCTCCGCCCATGAAGACCGATTGCAGCAGCCATCAGGATGCAGCCACAGCCGACAGGTCCTCCCGCCGGTAGCTCCTCCGCGAAGGAGTGCGGGAGCCGGATCTAGGTGCCCGGCGGCCTCTCCATCCACACCACGAACTCGCGGGCCATGTCATCCAAGTGCGCCCGTGGGCGAGCTGGTCGCACGGCCACCGCATGCCTCCCCCCTCGGCCTCGGCCGCCACGGCTTCTGTGGCCACTTTCGTGGGAGGGGTTCTTCCCACGGCTGCCAGAGCCGACGGGACACCCAACAGAGCGCGTCCGCGCCCCTGGGGAGGCCTCGTGGGCATCTATAGAATCGAAAGTATGTCTAGAGGGGGGGTGATTAGACTACTTGACCAAATATAAACTTATCTTTTTCCCAATTTTAGTCTTTGGCAGATTTTAGCTATCTAGGCACAAGTCACGCAATCTTAACACAATTCAAGCAAGCATGCAAAGAGTATATGAGCAGCGGAAAGTAAAGCATGCAACTTGCAAGAATGTAAAGGGAAGGGTTTGGAGAATTCAAACGCAATTTGGAGACACGGTGATTTTTGAGCCGTGGTTCCGATAGGTGGTGCTATCGTACATCCATGTTGATGGAGACTTCAACCCACGAAGGGTAACGGTTGCGCGAGTCCACGGAGGGCTTCACCCACGAAGGGTCCACGAAGAAGCAACCTTGTCTATCCCACCATGGTCGTCGCCCACGAAGGACTTGCCTCACTAGCGGTAGATCTTCATGAAGTAGGCGATCTCCTTGCCCTTACAAGCTCCGTGGTTCAACTCCACAATCTCGTCGGAGGCTCCCAAGTGACACCTAGCCAATCCAGGAGACACCACTCTCCAAGAAGTAACAAATGGTGTGTTGATAATGAACTCCTTGCTCTTGTGCTTCAAATGATAGTCTCCCCAACACTCAACTCTCTCTCACAGGATTTGGATTTGGTGGAAAGAAGATTTCAGTGGAAAGAAACTTGGGGAAGGCTAGAGATCAAGATTCATATGGTAGGAATGGAATATCTTGGCCTCAACACATGAGTAGGTGGTTCCTTCTTAGAAACAGCAAGTTGGAAGTGTAGGTTTGTTCTGATGGCTCTCTCCACGAATGAAGAGGAGGTGGAGGGGTATATATATCCTCCACACGAAATCTAACCATTACACACAACTTGCCAAACTCGGTGGGACCGAATTGATAAACTCGGTCGGACCGATTCAGCAAATCTAGTGACCGTTAGGATTTTCGGTGGGACCGACATGCAACTCGGTAGGACCGATATGGTTAGGGTTAGGGCATAACGTAATCTCGGTGAGACCGATTACACAAACTCGATGAGACCTATTTTGGTAATAAGCTAACCAGAGAGTTGGTCAGGTAAACTCGGCGGAACCGATTCGCCCATCTCGATGGGACCGAAATGTTACGAAAAGGAAACAGGGAGTTTACATTGCAATCTCGGTGGGACCGATCGCTCATCTCGGTGGTACCGAAACGTTTTGAAGGGAAACAGAGAGATTACAACCCCATCTCGGTGAGACCGAGATCCCTATCGGTGGGACCGATTTGCCTAGGGTTTGTGGCAGTGGCTATGACATCTGAACTTGGTGGCGCCGGGTAGGAAGAATTGGTAGGGCCGAGTTTGACTTTTGGTTTAGGTCATATGTGGATATGAGAAAGTAGTTGAGGGTTTTGGAGCATATCACTAAGCACTGTGGAGCAAGAAACTCATTAAGCAACACCTCATCCCTCCTTGATAGTATTGGCTTTTCCTATAGACTCAATGTGATCTTGGATCACAAAAATATAAAATGTAGATTCTTGAGCTTTTGAGCTTGAGCCAATCCTTTTCTCTTTAGCATTTTGAGGGATCCACTTTTCTCATCCATGCCATGCCATTCATTGAGCTTTTCCTAAAATATTCATCTTGGAATAATGTTAGCCCAATGAGCTATATGTTGTTAGGAATTACCAAAACCACCTAGGGATAGTTGCACTTTCAAACTCCCCCTTTTTGGTAATTGATGACAACATATAGATCAAAGCTTCGACAAATGATAATAAGAGTGAAAAACATAGTCGCTTTGAGAAGTATGTGATAAGAAAGAGATCCCCCTAAATTTGTGCATAGTTTAAGATTTGCTTTGGACTACAAATGCACAAGGAGTTAGGCTCATGGGTTACTCTTCCATGTCACATACATCTTGGTGGAGCACTAAAAATGATAATAATTGAATACAAGCACTCATCACCAAGTAAAGTGAATGATCATATAGAGATAAACGAGATAATGTCATCCAACAAGCATAAATGTAGCATATGATCAAACACACGATAATCAAGTATCACACAGACATAGAGTATCTCAAACAAGCAAATAAAGTTTAACCACCAAAGCAAGAGAGAACAAAAAGCAACACTCTCTCTTGAAGCCTATGATCTATACATTTTTCTTCCCCTTTGGCAACAAGTTACCAAAAAGTTCATAGAGAATGCATAGTACTAGATCGACTCTCAGGCTTGATCTTCAGGTGGTGGTGTAGATAGAACTCCAAGGACGAAAGCATCAGTTGATGTAGATGGAGCTGGAGGTGTGGGTGCTGAAGCTGGTTGCATTGGAGCTGTAGGAGCTGTAGCTGGTGCAGATGAAGTGGCTCTGGTGTCTATCACTGGCATTGTAGCTGATCTCTGAGCTCTAGGCACTCTGGCAAATGCATCTGTGGTTGTCTTGACCTTCCTCTCCTCCATGTCATCCTGAAGCTGCTCAACAACAGACTGGATCTCTGTCACCTTCACATCTAAATTGTAGAACTTTTGCTCCATGATCCTCTCCAGGCTCTCCTGGTTTTGAGTCAAGGTGGCCAGCCCCTTCTCAATCCTCAGGGTGGATGCAATCAAGTAGCCTAGTTGATCCTGTTTGCTTTTTAGAAAGTACTGAGATGCCTCTTCCATTGTTGGCATCTTGGTAGCCTTCTCTGTCCTTGCCTTCTCCTTCTTGGCTTGAGCACGCACAGAAGATGGTTCATCTTCATTCATAACCACTTGGTTGTCCTCAAATTCTGGATAGATGGGAAAATGTTCCTTGTCCAGCAAGTATGTGCCTGTGCCCATCTTGGAGTTAATCAGCTCCTGAATCTATGTGGCATACCCACAACTTCTCTTCTGGTCTGCTGCTGTCCTCTTGATAGTCTCAACAATGAGGCTCATGACCTTGAATTTCTGTGGCACATCAAACAAGTGTAGCATGTTTATAGCATGGCCTCTTATCATGTTGTGGTCACCTGACTTGGGCAATAAGGTATGCCTGAGGATCCAGTTGATCATTGGGAGTCCTGACAGAAGATAATGTACAGATCCAAATTTATGTGTCTCAACTGCAGCATCTGGGATCTCCTTGTACATATGAGCCATGGAATTGTGATCCATCTTCTTCTTGGCATAGACATCCAAGTCATCTTCCTGCTCCTTGGGTGCATTGATCAGATTTGCCCATTCCTCAATAGTTGATTGGTACCTTGTACCTTCAGACATCCACACTATCCTGCCATCTGCGTAAAAGTGTGCTGTGGAGTAGAATTGCATGATGAGCTCATCATTCCAATTTGTGAGCTTCTGCCCAACAAAGTCTACAACTCCACAAGCAATGAAACTATCTTGCACTCCAGGATAGTGTTCCTCATTTTCCTTCATGTAGGTCCAGTCGACTCACCTCATGTCACAAACTATAGGCTTCTTTTCCAACAACACTGTCTCATAGAAATCCTGCTGTTCCTTAGTATGTAACCTGTAGTCAATAACAGTCCTTCTCCTGGTAGCATAAGGATCAGACAACCTCCACTGTCTGAGTCCTGCATCCTTTCTCAGCTTCATGTTCTCAGCCACGGGATGAGCATCATTGTGGTCTGGAATCTTTGGCTTCAGCTTCCTCAGAACATGCTCTTCATCTTCTTCTTCCTCAGCAACAGTTTCAGGCACTGGGGCCTTGTTTTTCTCTGCAGCAGGTATGTTTCTAGTACTCCTCTTTGGTGCAATCTTGGGCTTGGAGGCAGCTTTGGGTGCTTCTTTGGGCTTTGATGATGCAGCCCCTGACCTTATAGCATCACCCATAAGCTTCTGAGCCTTGGGTGCTGGTGCAGCAACCTCTTCTTCCTCTTCCTCAGAGTCTCTCCTCATAGAGGGATTGCCAAGAACTTTGGCAGTGGTGGTTCTGATTCTCTTCTTCTTTTTGTCTTGACCAGTAGCCTCATCTTCTGACTTAATAGTAAACTTCATGGTTTCTCCAGTGGCAACCTTCCTGGGTTTGGAAGTGGGTACCCTTCTTGCAGGTGCCTTTTTCTGCACAACTGGCTTAGTGGCTGCAGCTGACCCATATTCTTTCTTGACCACCTTCTTCTTGGAAGTGGCCTCATCCTCTACTGCCACATAATCTTCATCCTCAGATTCTGAGGTTTTCTTCTTTCTGGCCCTGGTGGCAGCTTTAGGCAGATTTCTTGGGGTTCTCCTACTACCCTCATATGAGGTTCTAGAGGGACTAGTGCCCCCACTCATCTGAACCTGCTCCTCTTCCCTCTTCTGGCTGTCACTTTGATCAGACATTTTGCAAACACTGACTGCTGACCCTGTGAATAGATGTAGATGAGATAGAGTGGATGATCATCACAAAATACAGAGGTTTTTGCAAAAGAATGATTCAAAAACTTAGTTTTAGTTTTCCACAGAAAGCATTTCGGATCAACCGATTTGCAAACTCGGTGATACCAAAGCAGCTTTTGGAACCTAAACTAGTGAACTTGGTCAGACCGAGTCACAGTTCGGTGGCACCGAGACTGCTAGGGTTTCACAAAGTCCTGAACTCGGTTACACTGATTTGCAATTCTCGGTCAGACCGAGAATCACTTGTGCAATGACATTCGCCAAATCGGTGGAACCGAGTTCTACAACCCGGTGGGTCCGAGATGGTTTCGGCGGAAACCTAACCCTAAATTTTCAAATCACTTCTAATCTAAGGATTGTTTTGACTGGATAGAATTTGTTTCAAACGTGGCAAGAATCATAATGAACACAATGTGCTAGGAATCAGACGGGGATAGCACTGTGATCGAGTCCATACCCTAGGCGGCAACGGCGGGGGTGAATTCCGTTGACGACAGCGGAGACCAGCGACTAGAGGCGGCTGGCATTGAGGAGTCGATCCAGAGACCCTGGAGGTAGAGCGAGCTATGCGCGGGCGAAGAGGTTTGGAGAAAGTTTCCAAATTTTTGCCCGTGAGTATATATAGCCCGACCCTGTCGGTGTGACCGAGTGGAACAACTCGGTGGCACCGAGATGCATAACTGGATACAGTTACAGCAACTCGGTGTGACCAAAAGGTTCAAATTGGTTGCACCGAGATTGAAAACCTAGATCAACTTAGTGATCTTGGTATGACCGAAATGGAGGAGTCGGTCAGACCGAAACGCACGAAGAAGTTTTGGAAGTTTAAGTCTATGACGAATCGGGGACTCCGAGTGCTCCTCACACAGAGTGGTTCGAATCTGACTTGATCAAATTTTGTGATGTAGCATGAATAGAGTTTGAGACGAGAAAGGCATCGATAGCTAGAGAAGGTTCTTAGGCATTCTTGTCCATCCACTTGGCAAAAGAAAAAGAAACCAATCAATCAAAGCAACAAGTGGATGTCGTCGAATGAGTAAAATATGCAACCAACATGCTCACACAACAAAATGGCAAATGAAATATGTGGCAAAGCATGCACAACCAATTCTAGCATCTATCAAGCAATTGGCGATGACTAGGTCATCTATGTATGAGTATTTTGACTTAGGAGTCAAATGAGAACATTTGATCATAGGTCATACTCATCGTTTAAGCTCAAGTGGGGTTACCACTTTTACATAATGCATTGATGTGTTCACACCATTAGAGTTGCTTTGACTCAATTCTTAGAATTAAGCTCCCCCTAGATGTGAGATCCCCCCTTAGAGGGATAAACTAACCTTGGGTTTTGTCGATGATGACTTCATGTAGGTGTTGAAGATGTGGATGCTCAATGTTGATGTAGATCATTTGGAGCAATCCCTTGGAGTGAGTTGCACTTTCAATACCTACGCGGGTTAGTCCCACAAGGAACAAACAAGGATATCCATAGACATAGTGTGATGCACACACAAGATGATGTCTATGAAAGCATTAGGTTACCTTGTCCCTTGTCTTGCCAACAAGAGGGTTTGTGACTCCTTGAAGTAGTTCAAGATGTGGAAGTTGATTGCACTTGTAGTTGCCAAAAAGATATGAGTGAAATATGTTGGCGGAGTCACCCTCAAGAACTCTCTAGTTCTTCTTCTTCGGGATCCACATCATCTTGATGGGAATGCTTGGAGTTGTAGCTGTACTTGATGAGGTAGAGCTTGATGTAGTCTTGGGAACCCACTTGACCAAGGCCTTGGGAGCTTCTTCAAATGCATTAATCTCCTCTTGAAGCTTGTCCTTGCCTTTTTGGTTGTGGTCTTGTGGTGGAAGATCATCTTGAGCTTGTGTCCCCTTGAGGGAAGTAGGATCATACTTCTCTTGTTAAGGAACAAACTTCGTCTTGGGGTATTGATCTTCTTCCCACTCAACTCCATTGGCATTGAACTTTCGTTCAAAACCAACACCTTGGTTCTTCCGGTGCCTTCCTTGCTTGCATACAATTTCCTCAAATTGCTTACTCCCGACAAGGCTCTTGTAAACACCTTTCTCTATAATTCCCTTCAATAAGCTATTTTATTGCTCAAGTGTAACTTGGCTAAGAGAATCATTAGTGGAATCAAGAGAACTACTAGAAGCAACAATATTTGATTTAGCATGATTGTTGTTACTACTAGAGGAAGAATCCTTCTTGTTCTTGTTAATGGACTTGACTTGAGGCATGTAAGTGGATAAGAGTAAACGCTTGGCAATGTAAGAAGAACTTTTCTTATAGAGATCATCATTGATTGCCTTTAAGAACTCATGTTCTTGCTCAAGGTTGAGCTTTTCAAAGCGTAACTTCTCATGAGTCCTTACATGTTCTCGATGATCTTCAAAGATAGTCTCATGAGCTAACTTAAGAGTGTTTAGCTCTTTAGTTAGAAGCTCAATCTTCTCCTTATCATTGTCATTCATTTTATCTTGATTAGCATGATTAATTGACGTCTCATCATAGTATTCATCACTAGAGTTGTCAACAAGTAAATCATCATCACCTAGCAAGTCATCTTCATCAATATTGAAATCAACATACTCGGGGTGTGTTACCTTTGGGCCTTTAGCCATGAAGCATCTTTCAATTCCTTCATTGGGTGAATCAAATATGTCGTAGGAGTTGGTTGACACAAGTGCTAGACCGGCAACACCTTCATCTTGAGTATATTCGGAGTCGGAGTGATAGCTTCTTTCGAAGTGATTGTCAGAGTCGGAGCCGGATACCCATTCACCAACATGAGCTTGATGTCTTCATTTTGTGTAGCTCCTTGATGACTTGTCCTTCCTTTCCGAATCCTTGCTTCTCCGGGATGTTCTTCGTTCATAACGATCATCTCTACTCCTCCTCTCTCTTGGTGGTGATTCCTCTCTTCTACTTCTCCTCTTGGGTGATTCTTCTCTTCTTTTGTGGGGTGTCGTACACTCATTGGAATAGTGTCCGAGTTTCCCACAATTGTAGCAATTGCGCTCTCGACTAGAAGATCTTTTGTCATTGTAGGACCTTGACTTGGAGCTTCTTTCTTTGCTTCTACTCTTGTAGAACTTGTTGAAGTTCTTCACCATTAAGCTCAATTATTCATTGAAGGTTTGTTTCTCACTTGATGATGTGGGGGATTCACACGAGGCTTTGTAGGAACCACTTGACTTGTTGTGAAGTTCCTCCTTATCCATGAGTGACATCTCATGAGCAACAATTCTTCCAATGACTTCCGTTGGCTTGAGATCTTTGTAATTTGGCATCATTTGGATCAATGTGCACACGGTATCATATTTTCCGTCCAAAGCTCTTAGGATCTTCTTGATGATGAATTTGTCGGTCATCTCTTCACTTCCTAAGCCGGCAATCTCATTTGTGATAAGAGCAAGCCTAGAGTACATTTCAGCGACACCTTCACCATCATTCATTTTGAACTTGTCAAGTTGACTTTGGAGCACATCCAACTTGGATTCCTTGACGGAGTCGGTACCTTCGTGCATATCAATCAAAGTGTCCCAAATTTCCTTTGCATTCTCAAAACAGCTGATTTTGTTGAATTCTTCGGGGCATAATTCGTTGAAGAGGATATTGCAAGCTTGAGCATTGTATTGCAGCATCTTCAACTCTTCCGCACTAGCTTCACGGTTTGGTTCTCTCCCATCAAAGAATTCACCTTGCAAGCCAATACACACAATAGCCCAAATGGCGGGGTTATGTCCAAGAATATGCATTTTCATCTTATGCTTCCAACTAGCAAAATTTGTACCATCAAAGTAAGGACCTCTACGGTGATAATTTCCCTCGCTAGACGCCATACTCTCCTAGGTTGTGAAACCAAGGCTATGACCACCAAAAGCTATGGAAATCAAAGCAAATGGATACCAAAGCTCTGATACCACTTGTAGGATCGAAAGTATGTCTAGAGGGGGGTGATTAGACTACTTGACCAAATAAAAACTTATCCTTTTCCCAATTTTAGTCTTTGGTAGATTTTAGCTATCTAGGCACAAGTCAAGCAATCTTAACACAATTCAAGCAAGCATGCAAAGAGTATATGAGCAGCGGAAAGTAAAGCATGCAACTTGCATGAATGTAAAGGGAAGGGTTTGGAGAGTTCAAACGCAATTTGGAGACACGGTGATTTTTGAGCCGTGGTTCCGATAGGTGGTGCTATCGTACATCCACGTTGATGGATACTTCAACCCATGAAGGGTAATGGTTGCGCGAGTCCACGGAGGGCTCCACCCACGAAGGGTCCACAAAGAAGCAACCTTGTCTATCCCACCATGGCTGTCGCCCACGAAGGACTTGCCTCACTAGCGGTAGATCTTCACGAAGTAGGAGATCTCCTTGCCCTTACAAACTCCTTGGTTCAACTCCACAATCTCGTCGGAGGCTCCCAAGTGACACCTAGCCAATCTAGGAGACACCACTCTCCAAGAAGTAACAAATGGTGTGTTGATGATGAACTCCTTGCTCTTGTGCTTCAAATGATAGTCTCCCCAACACTCAACTCTCTCTCACAGGATTTGGATTTGGTGGAACGAAGATTTGAGTGGAAAGCAACTTGGGGAAGTCTAGAGATGAAGATTCATAAGGTAGGAATGGAATATCTTGGCCTCAACACATGAGTAGGTGGTTCCTTCTCAGAAACAGCAAGTTGGAAGTGTAGGTTTGTTCTGATGGCTCTCTCCATGAATGAAGAGGAGGTGGAGGGGTATATATAGCCTCCACACAAAATCTAACCGTTACACACAACTTGCCAAACTCGGTGGGATCGAATTGATAATCTCGGTCAGACAGATTCAGCAAATCTAGTGACCGTTAGGATTTTCGGGGGGACCGACATGCAACTCGGTAGGACCGATATGGTTAGGGTTAGGGCATAACGTAATCTCGGTGAGACCGATTACACAAACTCGGTGAGAGCGATTTTGGTAATAAGCTAACCAGAGAGTTGGTCAGGTAAAC
Source organism: Triticum timopheevii (assembly GCA_963921465.1). Taxonomy (NCBI): domain Eukaryota; kingdom Viridiplantae; phylum Streptophyta; class Magnoliopsida; order Poales; family Poaceae; genus Triticum; species Triticum timopheevii. The sequence goes on along the minus strand of OY997272.1, from coordinate 378,058,925 downwards.
TCGGTGGAACCAATTCGCTCATCCCGGTGGGACCGAAAGGTTACGAAAAGGAAACAGGGAGTTTACATTGCAATCTCGATGGGACTGATCGCTCATCTCGGTGGTACCGAAACGTTACAAAGGGAAACAGAGAGATTACAACCCCATCTCAGTGAGACTGAGATCCCTATCGGTGAGACCAATTTGCCTAGGGTTTGTGGCAGTGGCTATGACATCTGAACTCGGTGGCGCCGGGTAGGAAGAATCGGTATGGCCGAGTTTGAATTTTGGTTTAGGTCATATGTGGATATGAGAAAGTAGTTGAGGGTTTTGGAGCATATCACTAAGCACTGTGGAGCAAGAAACTCATTAAGCAACACCTCATCCCTCCTTGATAGTATTGGCTTTTCCTATAGACTCAATGTGATCTTGGATCACTAAAATATAAAATGTAGAGTCTTGAGCTTTTGAGCTTGATCCAATCCTTTTCTCTTTAGCATTTTGAGGGATCCACTTTTCTCATCCATGCCATGCCATTCATTGAGCTTTTCCTGAAATATTCATCTTGGAATAATGTTAGCCCAATGAGCTATATGTTGTTAGGAATTACCAAAACCACCTAGGGATAGTTGCACTTTAAGTGTCACAGTGGACTTGCAAGGGCGGCTGCGCCCCCTCTTCGGCGGCGGCAGCTCTAGCTCCTCTCTAGGCGCCTTGCCTTTCTCAGCAGCGGAGAACCTTATCATTGGCGCCATTGATGCTACAATAAAGGTTTGGAATGGAGAAGAAAGAAGACGAAGATGGGTTGGGGGCTCCGCTCCCCTCGCCCTCTTATAGGCGATTAGAGAAGGCCAACCGGCGTCCCTTCACATTCAAGAAATGATGACACCGCGACGCGCGCCTGACTTTTGTCAGTCTGGGCAGTTGCCGAGGCGACATAGGGAAGTGGTGGCATCCGCGTCCCGTCGTGCGCCACGTGTCAAGCCTGGCCTGCAGGCGATTGGGGCCATGTCTCTTCGCCCTTCACTCCTTTCCTTCGCTCTGAAGCTAGGTCAAGCGCGCCTTGGGCCCGAGGGCTACTGCCGGCGTTCTGGGATCGGGGGTACCCAAACTTGCCTGCCTACGGCCCAGCACGTGGCCCCGTCGACGGCTCGGTACGACCCAGCTACAAGACTCCAAGGGCAAGACCCTCACGAGGCCCCCCGGCCTCGTGAGGCAAGTGACACCAAGACCTCCCGAGGGGCAGCTTCCCGAGCCTGCATCCCGAGGAGGGGAGATCTCTATGCAAGCCTCCCGCCTCACGAGGCACACGATGACGTGAGCCATGATGACCAAGGCCAGGCGGGCACCAGCGGGCGCAGAGGAGGACAGTTTCCTCTTTGGTGCTAAGGAGGAAAGTATGTATGCGGGTTCCCAAGGAGTCCCCCAAAGGTTTCCATTCTAGTGCAATGCGACCAAGACCACGATCTCGCCAGGACGAATGTCATCGCCGAGCCCACCACTGCGTCATGGCTAGAAGTTTTGTAGGCGTAGACCACCTTTCGTCAGGATAAGATGTACTCTTGTCCCCTTTCAAATTGGTCATTGTGGAATCCCTTCCTGCCTAAGCTATGAGGGAAGAGGACCAAGGCCACTAAAAATATAGGCTAGTATCCACCATAGAGAGGGTCAATTCATTCTCACCCTCTCAGCCCACACGAGCAACTCACCCACTGTAGTAGCTCATCCTCATCCTCCTCGTGAGGCAATCCACCACAAAGCAGGAGAAGGGTTTTACACCACAAGGTGGTGAAGGAAATGTGCCCTAGAGGCAATAATAAATTTGTTATTTTATATTCCTTATTCATGATAAAGGTTTATTATTCATGCTAGAATTGTATTGATCGGAAACCTTAATACATGTGTGAATACATAAACAAACACCGTGTCCCTAGTGAGCCTCTACTAGACTAGCTCGTTGAACAAAGATGGTTAAGATTTCTTAACCATGGACATGAGTTGTCATTTGATAACAAGATCACATCATTAGGAGAACGATGTGATGGACAAGACCCTTCCATTAGCTTAGCATAATGATCGTTCAGTTTTTATTGCTATTGCTTTCTTCATGTCAAATACATATTCCTTCGACTATGAGATTATGCAACTCCCGGATACTGGAGGAATGCCATTTGTGCTATCAAACATCACAATGTAAGTGGGTGATTATAAAGATGCTATACAGGTATCTCCGAAGGTGTTTGTTGAGTTGGCAAAGATCGAGATTAGGATTTGTCACTCCGAGTATCGGAGAGGTATCTATAGGCCCTCTCGGTAATACACATCATAACCTTGCAAGCAAACGACTAAGGAGTTGGTCACGAGGTGATGTATTACGGAACGAGTAAAGAGACTCGCCATAACGAGATTGAAATAGGTATAGAGATACCGATGATCGAATCTCGGGCAAGTAACATACCAACGGACAAAGGGTACTATGTATGTTGTCATAACAGTTCAACCGATAAATATGTTCGTAGAATATGTAGGAGCCAATATGGGTATCCAGGTTCCGCCATTGGTTATTTACCGGAGAGGTGTCTTGGTCATGTCTACATAGTTCTCGAACCATTGGGTCCGCACGCTTAACATTCGATGACGATATTGTATTATATGAGTTATGTGATTTGGTGACCGAATGTTATTCAGAGTCCCGGATGAGATCACAGATATGATGAGGAGTCTTCAAATGGCCGAGAGGTAAATATTGATATATAGGATGATAGTATTCGGACATCGGAAGTTTTTCGGAGGGTACCGGGTACATATCGGGTCACCGAAAGGGGTTCCAGGCACCCTCGACAAAAGATATGGGCCCTATGGGCCAAGGGGGAAACACACCAGCCACAGGGGGCTGGTGCACCGCCCATATGGGATGAGCTAGAGGATAAGGAAATAGGAGAAGGGAGAAGGAAAGGGGGGATTTGGCCTCCCCCTTCCTTCCCTCCTCCATCCTCTTTCCTTCCCTCTTCGGTAAATAAGGAAGGGGGAGGGGGGGGGCGACGGCCTAGGAGGAACCCAAGTAGGATTCGGTCCTACTTGGGGCGCCTCCTGGCCTCTCCCCTCTCCTTCCCACCTATATATGTGGGGGGGCGCCCCTAGCACACACCAGACAATAGTTTTAGCCGTGTGCGGCGCCCCCCTCCACAGTTTACACCCCCGGTCATATCTTTGTAGTGCTTAGGCGAAGACCTACGAGGATCACTTCACCATCTCCGTAACAACGTCGTCGTGCTGTCAGAACTCATCTACTACCTCGCTATCTTGCTAGATCAAGAAGGCGGAGGACGTCACCGAGCTGAACGTGTGCAGAACTCGGAGGTGCCGTACATTCGGTACTTGATCAGTCGGAGCTAGAAGAAGTTTGACTACATCAACGATGTTGTCAAACGCTTCCGCTTATAGTCTACTATGGTACATGGACATACGCTCCCCTTCGTTGCTATGCATCTCCATGGATAGATCATTGTGTGTGCATAGAATTTTTTTTGTTTTCCATGAAAAGATTCCCAATAGTGGCATCATGAGCCAGGTCTATCCGTAGATGATATGCACGAGTAGAACACAAATAGTTCTGTGTGGTGATAGTCATACTGCTTACCACCAACGTCTTTTTTTGGTTCAGCGGTATTGTGGATGAAGCGGCCCGGACCAACCTTACATGTCCACACACATGAGACTGGTTCCACCGACCGACATGCAACTAGTTTTGCATAAAGGTGGCTGGCGGGTATCTATTTCTCCTACTTTAGTTGAATCGAATTTGACAGCAGCTGGTCCCTGAAGAAGGTTAAAACAACAAACTTGATGAAACACCATTGTGATTTGATGCGTAGGTAAGAACGGTTCTTGCAAGAAGCCCGTAGCATCCACGTAAAACTTGCAACAACAAAGTAGAGAACGTCTAACTTGTTTTGTAGGGCATGTTGTGATGTGATATGGTCAAGACATGATGTGATAAAGGTTATTGTATGAGATGATCATGTTTTGTAATATATCTTACAACCGACAGGTGCCTTATGGTTGTCTCTTTATTGTATGAAATGCATACGCCATGTAATTGCTTTACTTTATTGCTATGAGTTAGCAATAGTTGTCGAGATGACAATGATGCAACGATGGAGATCAAGGTGTCGAGCCGAAGATGATGGAGATCATGACGATGTTTTGGAGATGGAGATAAAAAGCACGAGATGATGATGGCCATATCATGTCACATATTTTGATTGCTTGTGATGTTTATCTTTTGTGCATCTTATTTTGCTTAGTACGACGGTAGCATTATAAGATGATCCCTTAACTAAATTTCAAGGTAAACTTGTTCTCCCTGAGTATGCAGCATAGCTACAGTTCATCGTGCTGAGACACCACGTGATGATCGGGTGTGATAGTGTTGGAAATATGCCCTAGAGGCAATAATAAATTAGTTATTATTATATTTCCTTGTTCATGATAATCGTTTATTATCCATGCTATAATTGTATTGATAGGAAACTCAGATACATGTGTGGATACATAGACAACACCATGTCCCTAGTAAGCCTCTAGTTGACTAGCTCGTTGATCAATAGATGGTTACGGTTTCCTGACCATGGACATTGGATGTCGTTGATAACGGGATCAAATCATTAGGAGAATGATGTGATGGACAAGACCCAATCCTAAGCCTAGCACAAAGATCGTGTAGTTCGTATGCTAAAGCTTTTTCTAATGTCAAGTATAATTTCCTTAGACCATGAGATTGTGCAACTCCCAGATATCGTAGGAATGCTTTGGATGTACCAAATGTCACAACGTAACTGGGTGGCTATAAAGGTGCACTACAGGTATCTCCGAAAGTGTCTGTTGGGTTGGCATGAATCGAGACTGGGTTTGTCACTCCGGTAAACGGAGAGGTATGTCTGGGCCCACTCGGTAGGACATCATCATAATGTGCACAATGTGACCAAGGGGTTGATCACGGGATGATGTGTTACGGAACGAGTAAAGAGACTTGCCGGTAACGAGATTGAAGAAGGTATCGGCATACCGACGATCGAATCTCGGGCAAGTATAATACCGCTAGACAAAGGGAATTGTATACGGGATCGATTGAGTCCTTGACATCGTGGTTCATCCGATGAGATCATCGTAGAACATGTGGGAGCTAACATGGGTATCCAGATCCCGCTGTTGGTTATTGACCGGAGAACGTCTCGGTCATGTCTACATGTCTCCCGAACCCGTAGGGTCTACACACTTAAGGTTCGATGACGCTAGGGTTATAAAGGAAGTTTGTATGTGGTTACTGAATGTTGTTCAGAGTCCCGGATGAGATCCCGGACATCACGAGGAGTTCCGGAATGGTCCGGAAGTAAAGATTTATATATGGGAAGTTGTTGTTCGGGTTCCGGAAAAAGTTCGGGTTTTTTCGGTATTGTACTGGGAAGCTTCCAGAAGGTTCCGGAGGATTCTGGAGGGGTCCGGAGGTCCGGAAATTGTTCCACCACGTCCAATACAGTAGCATGGGCTGTAGGGGGGCGCCCTAGCCTTAATGGGCCAGGGGCACCAGCCCCCCGCCAAAGCCCATGCGCATGGGGAGGAAAAACCCTAAGGGGGGAGGGCCTCCACTTGACTTGGGAGGCACTCCTCCCCCCTTGGTCGCCGCCCCCTCCCCAGATTGGATCTGAGGGGCCGGCCCCCTCTCCCTTTCCCCTATATATATGTGGGGGGTGGGAGGGCAGCCGCACCACAAGTTCTGGCGCAGCCCTCCCCCTCTCCCAAGTACTCCTCCTCTCCCGCGGTGCTTGGCGAAGCCCTGCAGGATTGCCACGCTCCTCCACCACCACCACGCCATTGTGCTGCTGCTGGATGGAGTCTTCCTCAACCTCTCCCTCTCTCCTTGCTGGATCAAGGAATGGGAGACGTCACCGGGCTGTACGTGTGTTCAACGCGGAGGTGCCGTCCGTTCGGTACTAGGATCTCCGGTGATTTGGATCACAAAGAGTACGACTCCTTCAACCCCATTCTCTTGAACGCTTCCGCTTAGCAATCTACAAAGGTATGTAGATGCACTCTCCTTCCCCTCGTTGCTGGTTACTCCATAGATAGATCTTGGTGACATGTAGGAAAATTTTGAATTTCTGCTACGTTCCCCAACAGTGGCATCATGAGCTAGGTCTATTGCGTAGATTCTTTGCACGAGTAGAACACAAAGTAGTTGTGGGCATTGATTTTGTTCAATATGCTTACCGTTACTAGTCCAATCTTGTTTCGACGGTATTGTGGGATGAAGCGGCCCGGACCGACCTTACACGTACTCTTACGTGAGACTGGTTCCACCGATTGACATGCACTTGGTGCATAAGGTGGCTAGCGGGTGCCAGTCTCTCCCACTTTAGTAGGAACGGATTCGATGAAAAGGGTCCTTATGAAGGGTAAATAGCAATTGGCATACCACGTTGTGGTTTTGCGCAGGTAAGAAACGTTCTTGCTAGAAACCCATAGCAGCCACGTAAAACATGCAACAACATTTAGAGGACGTCTAACTTCTTTTTGCAGGGTATGCTATGTGATGTGATATGGCCAAGAAGAATGTGATGAATGATATGTGATGTATGAGATTGATCATGTTCTTGTAATAGGAATCATGACTTGCATGTCGATGAGTATGACAACCGGCAGGAGCCATAGGAGTTGTCTTTATTTATTGTATGACCTGCGTGTCATTGAACAACGCCATGTAATTACTTTACTTTATTGCTAACCGATAGCCATAGTAGTAGAAGTAATAAGTTGGCGAGACAACTTCATGGAGACACGATGATGGAGATCATGATGATGGAGATCATGGTGTCATGCCGGTGACGATGATGATCATGGAGCCCCGAAGGTGGAGATGAAAAGGAGCAAAATGATATTGGCCATATCATGTCACTATTTGATTGCATGTGATGTTTATCATGTTTATGCATCTTGTTTACTTAGAACGACGGTAGTAAATAAGATGATCCCTTACAACAATTTCAAGAAGTGTTCTCCCCTAACTGTGCACCGTTGCTAAAGTTCGTCGTTTCGAAGCACCACGTGATGATCGGGTGTGATCGATCCTTACGTTCACATACAACGGGTGTAAGACAGTTTTACACATGCAAAACACTTAGGGTTAACTTGACGAGCCTAGCATGTACATACATGGCCTCGGAACACAGAGACCGAAAGGTCGAGCATGAGTCGTATGGAGGATACGATCAACATGAAGATGTTCACCGATGATGACTAGTCCGTCTCACGTGATGATCGGACATGGCCTAGTTGACTCGGATCATGTAATCACTTAGATGACTAGAGGGATGTCTATCTGAGTGGGAGTTCATAAGATGAACTTAATTATCCTGAACATAGTCAAAAGATCTTTGCAACTTATGTCGTAAGCTCGCGCTTTAGTTCCACTGTTTAGATATGTTCCTAGAGAAAATATATTTGAAAGTTGATAGTAGCAATTATGTGGACCGGGTCCGTGAACTGAGGATTGTCCTCATTGCTTCGTAGAAGACTTATGTCCTTAATGCACCGCTCAGTGTGCTGAACCCCAAACGTCGTTTGTGGATGTTGCGAACATCAGACATACACGTTTTGATAACTACGTGATAGTTCAGTTAAACGGTTTAGAGTTGAGGCACCAAAGACATTTTCGAAACGTCGCAGAACATATGAGATGTTTCAAGGGCTGAAATTGAAATTTCAGGCTCGTGCCCACGTCAAGAGGTATGAGACCTCCGACGATTTTCTTAGCCTGCAAACTAAGGGAGAAAAGCTCAATCATTGAGCTTGTGCTCAGATTGTCTGAGTGCAACAATCACTTGAATCGAGTGGGAGTTGATCTTTCAGATGAGATGGTGATGTTTCTCCAAAGTCATTGCCACCAAGAAGTTAGAGCTTCGTGATGAACTATAACATATCAGGGATAGATATGATGATCCTTGAGGTATTCGCGATGTTTGACACCGCGAAAGTAGAAATAAAGAAGGAGCATCAATTGTTGATGGTTGGTGAAACCACTAGTCTCAAGAAGGGTAAGGGCAAGAAGGGATACTTCATGAAACGGCAAATTAGCTGCTGCTCTAGTGAAAAAACCCAAGGTTGAACCCAAACCCGAGACTAAGTGCTTCTGTAATAAGGAGAACAACCACTGGAGCAGAATTACCCTAGATACTTGGTAGATGAGAAGGCTGGCATGGTCGATAGAAGTATATTAGATATACATTTTGTTAATGTGTACTTTACTAGTACTCCTAGTAGCACCAGGGTATTAAGATACCGGTTCGGTTGCTAATTGTTAGTAACTCGAAATAAAAGAGCTACGGAATAAACGGAGACTAGCTAAAGGGGAGCTGACGATATGTGTTGGAAGTGTTTCCAAGTTTGATGTGATCAAACATCGCACACTCCCTCTACCATCAAGATTAGTATTAAACCTGAATAATTGTCATTTGGTGTTTGCGTAGAGCATAGACATGATTGGATTGTGTCTATCGCAATATGGTTATTCATTTAAGAAGAATAATGGTTACTCTATTTATTTGAATAATACCTTCAATGGTCTTGCACCTAAAGGAATGGTTTATTGAATCTCGATCGTAGTGATACACATTTTCATGCCAAAAAGATATAAGATAGTAATGATAGTACCACTTACTTGTGGCACTACCATGTAAGTCATATTGGTGTAAAACGCATGAAGAAGCTCCATGTTGATGGATCTTTGGACTCACTCGTTTTGAAAAGTTTGAGACATGCGAATCATGTCTATTGGTGTATACGCATGAAGAAACTCCATGCAGATGGATCGTTTGGACTCACTTGATTTTGAATCACTTGAGATATGCAAATCATACCACATGGGCAAGATGACTAAAAAGCCTCGCTTTTCAGTAAAATGGAACAAGATAGCAACTTGTTGGAAGTAACACATTTTGATGTGTGCAGTCCAATGAGTGCTGAGGCATGCAGTGAATATCGTTATCTTCTTACTTCACAAATGATTCGAGTAGATGTAGAGTATATTTACTTGATGAAACACAAGTCTGAATTATTGAATGGTTCAAGTAATTTCAGAGTGAAGTTGAATATCATCATGACAAGAGGATGAAATGTCTATGATATGATCATAGAGATGAGTATCTGAGTTACGAGCTTTGGCACGCAATTAAGACATTGTGGAAATTGTTTCACAATTAATACCGCCTGGAACACCATAGTTTGATGGTGTGTCCGAACATCATAGTTGCACCCTATTGGATATGGTGCGTACCATGATGTCTCTTATCGAATTACCACTATCGTTTATGGGTTAGGCATTAGAGACAACCACATTCACTTTAAATAGGGCACCACGTAATTCCGTTGAGATGACACCGTATGAACTATGGTTTAGAGAAACCTAAGCTGTCATTTCTTAAAGGTTTGGGGCTGCGACGCTTATGTGAAAAAGTTTCAGGTTGATAAGCTCGAAGCCAAAGAGGATAAAATGCATCTTCATAGGACACCCAAAACAGTTGGGTATACCTCCTAATTCAGATCCGAAAGCAATAGGGATTGTTTCTTGAATCGGGTCCTTTCTCGAGGAAAAGTTTGTCTCGAAAAGTTGAGTGGGAGGATGGTGGAGACTTGATATGGTTATTGAACCGTCACTACAACTAGTGTGTAGCAGGGCACATGTGACACACGGATAATCAAGCTACAGTAATTCCACGCTAATCATGCCATGACACCTCGGTTACTGTTACTATCCTCGCAATAATTCGAAACCGTTCGAAATTCAAATTCAAATTAATGATAACAATAAAAGTTTTCAAAATTTAAAACAGAATTATTCGGTGGTTGCCGAATATTACAAAGGTAATTATGGTGCAAGAAACACATTTTTTATAAAATGACTAAATGGTTTAAAATGAATTTAAACAGAAAAGAAATAATAAAGAAAATACAACAGAAAAAAAGAGAAACAAAAAAAGGAGAAACCCCCCTGGGCCGTGGCCCAACTGGGCCAACCCACCAGCCCCAACCGGCCCACCCTGTGCCCCATAACCTCCCCCCACTCCCCCACACACCCACCGACACACCCCCACACCCCCCGCAAAATATCTCTCCCCCTCTCCCCCGATTGGATCGGGATCGGGGGAGGAGGCCCTCGTCGCCGTCCGTCGCCGCCAGGACTGCGCCGCCGCCCGGAGCTCGCCGCCCCACGCCAGGACACCGCCACCTCGTCGTCCTTCTTCCACTCCGTCGCTCGTCCCCGTCGGCATCCCCAAACTTCCCCGAGCCCGCTGCCCGTGCCCTACTCCTCCTGTGAGCTCCCCCTCTCCTCGTCCGTCACCGCGGTCACCGCACTCAGCGCCCGCGCTCGTGGCCGCGCCACACGCGCCCCGGTCCTCCTCCCCGTGCCCGTGCGCCGCGCTCGCCCGCGGCTCTGCTGCAGCTGCTCCTGGCACCGCCTGAGTTCTTGCTCAGCGCCACCGGCCGGCGCTCCCCCTGACCTCACCCCGGTCGCCGCTCGCGCCAGCTGCGCCCCTCACCTGCATCGCCCGGCGCCTGCCGCACCCCATCGCTGCTGCTGTGCCGCCCCGCCTCGTCACTACTGTCGTGTCGCGGCCCGCACCCGGCCATGCCCACAGCCGCCTGGCTCGCCGCCGTCCTGCTCCCCGCGGGCGACCGCCCTCGCCCCGCGGCCATCCCCTGCGCCCAGGCGGGCTTCGCCCCGCACGCGCCCGCTACACAGCCGCCCGTTTTGGCCCCCTGGGCCACTGACCCAGGGGCCCCACGCCCCTTTTTTCTAAAAAATAAAGTAAATAAATAAAAAGTTAATTAATAATTACAATAATTAATTAATTAAGGATTTAATTAAGTTAATTAATCATATTTAGATTAATCTAATCAGTAATTAACCTAGTCAATTAACTAAACTAATTAAACCTACTACCTCCGTCACAGTTTAGAAGGCACAGTTAAATTTGCGTGCCTTTCCACAATAGACAAGGTTTAAGGTGCATTGCATTTATTTCTAGTAGCTAATTAGTACTCCGATAGTACTATTTCTATATGCATGCGCAGTGTGAATGCTATTTTTTAGCTCATCTCACAACCAATAGATAACCACCTAGGTCCCAGAGAATTTCCTAGCGCGCCTTCTAAACCGTGACGGAGGGAGTAATTAGTTAGTCTCAGACTATGACAGGTGGGTCCTACTGGACTCACCGGTCAGGTTGACTCTGGTCAGCGGACCGTTGACCGCTGACGTCACCTCTATGTCATGCTGACGTCACCAGGCACTGGTCTGGATAATGCTGAATTAAAATAATTAAATAAATCCTAAAAATGATTTGAATATTTTAAAATCAATATAAAATAAACCGTAGCTCGGATGGAAAAACTTTGTACATGAAAGTTGCTCAGAACGACGAGACGAATCCGGATACGCAGCCCGTTCGTCCGCCACGCGTCCCTAGCATAGTGAACCTGCAACTTTTCACCTCCGGTTCATCTGTCCGAAAACACGGAACACCGGGGATACTTTCCCGGATGTTTCCCCCTTCACGGGTATCACCTCATACCACGTTAGAACACGTCTAGCTCTGCTTGTTGTACTGTTATGCACTTGCTTGCTATGTATTTACTGTTTCTCCCCCCTCTTCTCTCTGGTAGACCCCTTGACAATGTTGATGCCCCTGTGGTCGAATACGTCACCGACGACCCCTACTTGTCTGAGCAACCAGGCAAGCCCCCCCCCCCCTTGATCACCAGATATCGCCTATTCTCCTCTATACAGCTTGCATTAGAGTAGTGTAGCATGTTACTGCTTTCCGTTGATCCTATTCTGATGCATAGCCTGACATTGTTGCTACATCTGTTGATACCTTACCTGCAATCCTAAATGCTTAGTATAGGATGCTAGTTTATCATCATTGGCCCTACATTCTTGTCAGTCTGCCTTGCTATACTATTGGGCTGTGATCACTTGGGAGGTGATCACGGGTATATACTATACATATATACATACTACAGATGGTGACTAAAGTCAGGTCTGCTCGAAGAGTACCCGCGAGTGATTCACGGATTGGGGGCTGAAAGGACCTTTGTCCCGACAGCCCTCTGTGTGGATCTTTGTGGCGGAGCGACAGGGCAGGTTGAGACCACCTAGGCGAGAGATGGGCCTGGCCCTGATCGGTGTCTGCGGTTGCTTCATAATAACACGCTTAACGAGATCTTGGTATTTGATCTGAGTCTGGCCATTTGGTCTATACGCACTAACCATCTACGCGGGAGTAGTTATGGGTATCCCGACGTCGTGGTATCAGCCGAAGCCTTCTTGACGTCAGCGACTGAGTGGCGCGCGCCGGATTGGAACATAAGCCTGCACTTGTATTAAGGGGGCTACTTCTGCTTCCGGCCGCGTTCGCAACGTGCAGGTGTGCAAAGGGCGATGGGCCCAGACCCCTGCGCCATAGGAGTTAGACCGGCGTGCTGACCTCTCTGTTGTTCCTAGGTGGGGCTACGACGTGTTGATCTTCCGAGGCCGGGCATGACCCAGGAAAGTGTGTCCGGCCAAATGGGATCGAGCGTGTTGGGTTATGTGGTGCACCCCTGTAGGGAAGTTTATCTATTCGAATAGCCGTGTCCCTCGGTAAAAGGACGACCCGGAGTTGTACCTTGACCTTATGATAACTAGAACCGGATACTTAATAAAACACACCCTTCCAAGTGCCAGATACAACCCGGTGATCGCTCTCTAACAGGGCGACGAGGAGAGGATTGCCGGGGTAGGATTATGCTATGCGATGCTACTGGAGATGCTACTTGGAGATGCTACTTGGAGGACTTCAATCTACTCTCTTCTACATGCTGCAAGACGGAGGCTGTCAGAAGCGTAGTCTTCGACAGGATTAGCTATCCCCCTCTTATTCTGGCATTCTGCAGTTCAGTCCACTGATATGGCCCTTTACACATATACCCATGCATATGTAGTGTAGATCCTTGCTTGCGAGTACTTTGGATGAGTACTCACGGTTTCTTTCTCCCCCCTTTTCCCCCTTTCCTTTCTTTCTGGTTGTCGCAACCAGATGCTGGAGCCCAGGAGCCAGGCGCCACCGTCGACGACGACCCCTACTACACTGGAGGTGCCTACTACTACGTGCAGCCTGCTGACGACGACCAGGAGTAGTTAGGAGGATCCCAGGCAGGAGGCCTGCGCCTCTTTCGATCTGTATCCTAGTTTGTGCTAGCCATCTTATGGCAACTTGTTTAACTTATGTCTGTACTCAGATATTGTTGCTTCCGCTGACTCGTCTATGATCGAGCACTTGTATTCGAGCCCTCGAGGCCCCTGGCTTGTAATATGATGCTTGTATGACTTATTTATGTTTTTAGAGTTGTGTTGTGATATCTTCCCATGAGTCCCTGATCTTGATCGTACATGTTTGCGTGCATGATTAGTGTATGATTGAATCGGGGGCGTCACAAGTTGGTATCAGAGCCGACTGCCTGTAGGAATCCCCCTTCCACACTCCTTGGCCGTAGTCGAGTCTAGTCATTACAAAACTTTTACGAACTTGGTTGTGTGCCTTACGGGCCCACGTCGCCATTGGGTGGTATTAGGATCTTTTACTCCTTGATCCTTACTATGGGACTCTGATCTCTCTTCTATTCGAGTTAAATGATTTTCTAAAAATCTAACTTTAGGTTCTCGAAAACACTTTCTCCCGGAGAGCCCCTTCAGTCCAGATGATTGCCGACTGCACTAGAAGATTTCGAAGTTACTTATCGATACGCTTTTGAGACTTTGTGCCCGTTGCTTTTGCAATTCCCTACCACCGAAATATTCGTATGGATAAATACATACACTTGCCATTCTTTTAACTGGAATTGGTTCTCGACCAATCCAATTGTCGTTGATTGTACCATAAGGCTATTCAACTTATCCATCCCTAATCAGAGCATTGCTTCTGATCCCTTGATTTGGAAATCATAATTCCTTTGCATTTGACAAATTGAGTTAGTCAGTTGTTTCTATAATCTGATCTCCTTGCATTCTTCTTCCTCTAGTTGAGTACCGATGCTCACGTCAGATCCCTTGTGGACCACCAGATCCCTTGTTGGGTTTTATCTGACAACGCCCTTCATATTCAATAACCTTGTGAGCATTTCCTATGATACATAATGCCTTTGGTAAATTGTATCCTCTTCTTTCTCAACCATGCTGTGCCTTCGAGCTTGAGTTAATTACTTCTAAAGATTCTGGTATATGATTCTAATATGCCCCGATGGGTTGAACCTATGCCTGCCTTAATATGTGTGAACTCGAAAGTTTTCACGAGTCGTACTCTTCTGGTATTTTGCCAGATAATATTTCAACACTACAACTTCATCGAAAGCGAGAAGTGAATGAAAGGGTATGCATTGGAGGAGTGGGAGCCGATCTTGAACTCTGCGTTCATGCCCATGGACCCGATGTGGAACTTATCATGGAAGCTTCTTGCCAAATATTTACTCATTCGAGTAATTCTTTCGGTGTTATTAAATTGGACCCCTTGTAGTTATGGTTTCGACCATATTGTTCTTCTTTGTTCCCATTTCTCGGGCAAGTTTAAACATTTGTCTTCTACGGATCAATACCCCAGTCCAACCTCTACTTTGATCCGTCTTCGAGTATTACCCCCCTAGTATCTCGAGATTATCTTGGAACTGCATAACTTCTTATGAGTTCTTCATCAAGTACTACATTCTCACTGATTATAGTAATTCATGGGCTCTGAGTTATTAAACACTCAAAGGCCCCGATAACTGAATCGAGTCTGCACTACGGTTCAACAACTTTTGATAATCTTCTTTAAGTACGAGTTTGTACCCGATCGCGTCATTTCTAGCCTGTTCGGCTACATCCTTACCGTGCTAATTTTAATTGTGCTACTTGGTCCTTCCCGGAGCACAAATTTCGACGGTGAGCTAATCTTACATCGATCTTCCTCGTCATATCACTTCACCTTGAACATCAAACTTGATTTCGAGTTTGTGTCGTACCCTTGGTTCCAATAACCTTTCGCTTCACCATTCATTTGACTTGATGTCATCGCCGATCGATTACATCTTGAAATCTCTCGACAAAGTGTGTCATGATCTTCATCAACCTTATGAGCTTTTCCAGGATATCAATTGAATTCATGATGAGAAATACCATCCTTGCCTCGATGATTTTTGTTGTCATGGACCACTTTATTGCCTTCCCTCCAACACAAACTTCTTCTAAGTTTTGTGTTGTACCTTGAGTTCCTTGCTATCCAACTTATGTTATGATCTACCGCGGAGTATTACCATCTTTGATGTCAAGAATGTTGTGAGGATTGCTCCACCTCTTAAGAAATTCTTGCTATAATGATACTTCTCACCATCACCATTCTTTCTTGGTCCTCGTGTGGATTCCAACCGGGGTACCCACATGTGAATGGTGTTGTTTGGATTCTGCACTTCTAGCAACCCTATTGCTTTGAAGTTAATGATCGATAATTCATTCTTAGCCTATCGGTTGCTGAACCACCATTCTAACGTTGATCATGCTACTATAAGCCCACATTTCGGTTGCACCTTTCAACTGATGTTTAATTGGGTATGTTTTCCTCGAGCATACCCATTATATCATTTGAATTGACAAGCGTCATCTTCTTGTTCACATTATTGTGGAAAGCCATCCGTTTGGAATTCTTGATGAATTGTCGCTGAGGCCATCAGCCACGTTCTCATCCCCTCCTTGGTTTAAGGATGAACTATTGCTTCAAGAACCCGCTCCCATAATTCATTTCTCGAGAATCTTACGATGTCCTCTCGTCGAATTGCGTTGCACCTTTTTCTTCTCAGGCATCCTGAGTCTGAGGTATCCTAACACCGATCAGATCTGAATCTCGGTCAGATATGATGGTTGGAACATTTTTCCAAGAGTTATAGCACTGGTCTTTTATGATCCAGCAAGGTGATGTCATGCCTAGCACACCAGGCCGGAGGACCTCCTGCTATAATTTCTTTTTAGCAAGGTTAACCATACTTTCATGAGTACATCATAGGACTTATTCTATGAGTTGTTCATGATGGATGCCTTGTGTGTCCAAAGTCCGAACTTTGCTTAAAGACCATGTCAATGTTATCTCGAAGCATGCATATGGTACTTCGATTTTCAATAAAAACATTTGAAGCACAATGCTAAATTTTCCTTGTCAATTATCCAAACACCATTATATGGGTAATGTCAGGAAATTTCTCTCCCCTTACCTAAATGGTTTTCTACCTTCTATCTTGTCATGGATATCATCTGCTTGTCCTTGGGAAGGATATACCCCTGGAATATTTGTTTAAACACATTTTTCCTTTCCATTGATCTGGTTTAATCTGATAATCATATTTTCCTCTCCATTGTTTTGTTTAAATCTTTGTTGTGATCTATATGATCTAAGCAGTAATATTCTTCTACTTATGTAAACACCTTGGTGTACTACCGTGTCGGTAAGACCCTATTGCATTTGTCGATAGCATTCCGGTAACCACCGATGGACGAGAACTTTGCCTATTGGTCCGCCTCGTTCAACGAGCAGGAAAATGGTTCTCTTTGTCCCTCGCCCTTGGTATCGATGTTGTTGCCGACATAACTGACAGGCTACCCTCTGACATGCCTTGCTATCGTGACCGTGCAAGATGTCAGCCCCCTTTCTACTTTAACCAACATGGTGGGCCCATAACCCACAGTTTCACAGGATCGAAACCTGACTCTCCTATACAACCCTGTTTCTAAAGTTATTCCGCACGCTTGACATCGTATGTAATTCACGAGCCACCTTCCGTGTGATCATCGATTCTGGTATTAAGCATGTTACCTATACCCGTTGCCTTGTTTCAGGCAACGACGATTGTCTATCCGCTTCAAACTTCTTATGGTACGTTCTTACTTTGGTGTCGAGGTGTTTCATTTGTTCAACTCGATAGGTACTCTTATGATCATTCTTGGGATACCCCCTAGATGATTTTACCTTATAACATTCAATTGTTGTAAAGCTGCCCCTTACCTATTTATAAGTACGATGGAGTTCCCAAAGAAAGTACGACCACTTCACCATGATGACCTGAAGCAAAGAAATGAAGACGTCAATGTAACGGATCGACCTATTCGAGGAGAGCAACCAAGGCCAAGGAGATCCGTTAGAATTTTGTAACTAGACCTCCCCCCCCCCCCGTCTCTACCTCTTAAATCTCGGGACGAGATTTCTTGTAGTGGAGGAGAATTGTGACGCCCGAATAATCAAGCTACAGTAATTCCACGCTAATCATGCCATGACACCTCGGTTACTGTTGCTATCCTCGCAATAATTCGAAACCGTTCGAAATTCAAATTCAAATTAATGATAACAATAAAAGTTTTCAAAATTTAAAACAGAATTGTTCGGTGGTTACCGAATATTACAAAGGTAATTATGGTGCAACAAACACATTTTTTATAAAATGACTAAATGGTTTAAAATTAATTTAAACAGAAAAGAAATAATAAAGAAAATACAACAGAAAAAAAAACAAAACAGAAACAAAAAAAAGGAGAAACCCCCCTGGGCCGTGGCCCAACTGGGCCAACCCACCGGCCCCAACCGGCCCACCCCGTGCCCCATAACCTCCCCCCCACTCCCCCACACACCCACCGACGCACACCCACACCCCCCCGCAAAATATCTCTCCCCCTCTCCCCCGATTGGATCGGGATCGGGGGAGGAGGCCCTCGTCGCCGTCCGTCGCCGCCAGGACCGCGCCGCCGCCCGGAGCTCGCCGCCCCACGCCAGGACGTCGCCACCTCGCCGTCCTTCTTCCACTCTGTCGCTCGTCCCCGTCGGCCTCCCGAAACTTCCCCGAGCCCGCTGCCCGTGCCCTACTCCCCCTGTGAGCTCCCCCTCTCCTCGTCTGTCACCGCGGTCACCGCACTCAGCGCCCGCGCTCGTGGCCGCGCCACACGCGCCCCGGTCCTCCTCCCCGTGCCCGTGCGCCGCGCTCGCCCGCGGCTCTGCTGCAGCTGCTCCTGGCACCGCCTGAGTTCGTGCTCAGCGCCACCGGCCGGCGCTCCCTCTGGCCTCACCCCGGTCGCCGCTCGTGCCGGCTACGCCCCTCACCTGCATCGCCTGGCGCCTGCCGCACCCCATCGCTGCTGCTGTGCCGCCCCGCCTCGCCACTACTGCCGTGCCGCGGCCTGCACCCGGCCATGCCCACAGCCGCCTGGCTCGCTGCCGTCCTGCTCCCCGCCGGCGACCGCCCTCGCCCCGCGGCCATCCCCTGCGCCCAGGCGGGCTTCGCCCCGCACGCGCCCGCTACACAGCCGCCCGTTTTGGCCCCCTGGGTCACTGACCTAGGGGCCCCACGCCCCTTTTTTCTAAAAAATAAAGTAAATAAATAAAAGTTAATTAATAATTACAATAATTAATTAATTAAGGATTTAATTAAGTTAATTAATGATATTTAGATTAATCTAATCAGTAATTAACCTAGTCAATTAACTAAACTAATTAAACCTAATTAGTTAGTCTCAGACTATGACAGGTGGGTCCCACTGGACCGACCGGTCAGGTTCACTCTGGTCAGCGGACCATTGACCGCTGACGTCACCTCTACGTCATGCTGACGTCACCAGGCACTGTTCTGGATAATGCTGAATTAAAATAATTTAATAAATCCTAAAAATGAATTGAATCTTTTAAAATCAATATAAAATAAACCGTAGCTCGGATGGAAAAACTTTGTACATGAAAGTTGCTCAGAAAGACGAGATGAATCCGGATACGCAGCCCGTTCGTCCGCCACGCGTCCCTAGCATAGTGAACCTGCAACATTTCACCTCCGGTTCATCTATCCGAAAACACGGAACACTGGGGATACTTTCCCGGATGTTTCCCCCCTTCACCGGTATCACCTCATACCGCGTTAGAACACATCTAGCTCTGCTTGTTGTACTGTTATGCACTTGCTTGCTATGTATTTACTGTTTCTCCCCCTCTTCTCTCCGATAGACCCCGTGACGATGCTGATGCCCCTGTGGTCGACTACTTCACTGACGACCCCTACTTGTCTGAGCAACCAGGCAAGCCCCCCCCTTGATCACTAGATATCGCCTATTCTCCTCTATACTGCTTGCATTAGAGTAGTGTAGCATGTTACTGCTTTCCGTTGATCCTATTCTGATGCATAGCTTGACATTGTTGCTACATCTGTTGATACCTTACCTGCAATCCTAAATGCTTAGTATAGGATGCTAGTTTATCATCATTGGCCCTACATTCTTGTCGGTCTGCCTTGCTATACTATTGGGCCGTGATCACTTGGGAGGTGATCACGGGTATATACTATACATATATACATACTACAGATGGTGACTAAAGTCGGGTCCGCTCGATGAGTACCCGCGAGTGATTCACGGATTGGGGGCTGAAAGGACCTTTATCCCGACGGCCCTGTGTGTGGATATTTGTGGCGGAGCGACAGGGCAGGTTGAGACCACCTAGGCGAGAGATGGGCCTGGCCCTGATCGGCGTCCGCGGTTGCTTCATAATAACACGCTTAACGAGATCTTGGTATTTGATCTGAGTCTGGCCATTTGGTCTATACGCACTAACCATCTACGCGGGAGTAGTTATGGGTATCCCGACGTCGTGGTATCAGCCGAAGCCTTCTTGATGTCAGCGATTGAGTGGCGCGCACCGGATTGGAACGTAAGCCTGCACTTGTATTAAGGGGGCTAGTTCTGCTTCCGGCCGCGTTCGCAACGTGCAGGTGTGCAAAGGGCGATGGGCCCAGACCCCTGCGCCATAGGAGTTAGACCGGCGTGCTGACCTCTCTGTTGTGCCTAGGTGGGGCTGTGACGTGTTGATCTTCCAAGGCCGGGCATGACCCAGGAAAGTGTGTCCGGCCAAATGGGATCGAGCGTGTTGGGTTATGTGGTGCACCCCTGTAGGGAAGTTTATCTATTCGAATAGCCGTGTCCCTCGGTAAAAGGACGACCCGGAGTTGTACCTTGACCTTATGATAACTAGAACCGGATACTTAATAAAACACACCCTTCCAAGTGCCAGATACAACCCGGTGATCGCTCTCTAACAGGGCGACGAGGAGAGGATCGCCGGGTAGGATTATGCTATGCGATGCTACTGGAGATGCTACTTGGAGATGCTACTTGGAGATGCTACTTGGAGGACTTCAATCTACTCTCTTCTACATGCTGCAAGACGGAGGCTGCCAGAAGCGTAGTCTTCGACAGGATTAGCTATCCCCCTCTTATTCTGGCATTCTGCAGTTCAGTCCACTGATATGGCCCTTTACACATATACCCATGCATATGTAGTGTAGATCCTTGCTTGCGAGTACTTTGGATCAGTACTCACGGTTGCTTTCTTCCCCCTTTTCCCCCTTTCCTTTCTTTCTGGTTGTTGCAACCAGATGCTGGAGCCCAGGAGCCAGAGGCCACCGTCGACGATGACCCCTACTACACTGGAGGTGCCTACTACTACGTGCAGCCTGCTGACGACGACCAGGAGTAGTTAGGAGGATCCCAGGCAGGAGGCCTGCGCCTCTTTCGATCTGTATCCCAGTTTCTGCTAGCCATCTTATGGCAACTTGTTTAACTTATGTCTGTACTCAGATATTGTTGCTTCCGCTGACTCGTCTATGATCGAGCACTTGTATTCGAGCCCTCGAGGCCCCTGGCTTGTAATATGATGCTTGTATGACTTATTTATGTTTTTAGAGTTGTGTTGTGATATCTTCCCGTGAGTCCCTGATCTTGATCGTACATGTTTGCGTGCATGATTAGTGTACGATTGATTCAGGGGCGTCACAGCACAGGAAGTTGTTCCTGTGGCACCTACACCAATTGAAGTAGAAGCTTATGATAGTGATCATGAAACTTCGGATCAAGTCCCTACCGTACCTCGTAGGGTGACAATGATGCGTACTGCTTCAGAGTAGTACAATAATCTTGTCTTGAAGGTCATGTTGCTAGACAACAATGAACCTACGAGCTATGGAGAAGCAATGGTGGGCCCAAATTCCGACAAATGGTTAGAAGCCATGAAATCTGAGATAGGATCCATGTATCAGAACAAAGCATGGACTTTGGTGGACTTGCCCGATGATCGGCAAGCCATTGAGATAAATGGATCTTTAAGAAGAAGACGGACATGGACGGTGATGTCACCGTCTATGAAGCTCGACTTGTGGCGAAGAGTTTTTCACAAGTTCAAGGAGTTGACTATGATGAGATTTTCTCATCCGTGGCGATGCTTAAGTCCGTCGGAATCATGTTAGCATTAGCTGCATTTATGAAATCTGGTAGATGGATGTCAAAACGAGTTTCCTTACCAGTCTTCGTAAGGAAAGGTTGTATGTGATACAATCCGAAAGTTTTTGTCGATCCTAAGGATGCTAAAAGGTATGCTGGCTCCAGCGATCCTTCTAAGGACTGGAGTAAGCATCTCGGAGTTGGAATGTGCGCTTTGATGAGATGATCAAAGATTTTGGGTTTATACAAAGTTCATGAGAAACTTGTATTTCCAAAGAAGTGAGTGGGAGCACTATAGAATTTCTGATGAGTATATGTTGTTGACATATTGTTGATCAGAAATGATGTAGAATTTCTGGAAAGCATATATGGTTATTTGAAAGGTGTTTTTAAATAGAAAACCTGGATTAAGCTACTTGAACATTGAGCATCAAGATCTATGAGGATAGATCAAAAACGCTAAATGGTACTTTCAAATGAGCACATACCTTGACGTGATCTTGAAGGAGTTCGAGATGGATCAGTCAAAGAAGGAGTTCTTGCCTGAGTTGTAAGGTATGAAGTTAAGAGTTAAAGCTCGACCACGGCAGAAGAGAGATAAAGGACGAAGGCCATCCCCTATGTTTCAGATGTAGGCTCTATAGTATGCTATGCTGTGTACCGCACCGGAAGTGTGCCTTGCCATGAGTCAGTCAAGGGGTACAAGAATAATCCAGGAATGGATCATTGGACAGCGGTCAAAATTGTCCTTGGAGTAAATAAGGACATGTTTCTCTATTATGGAGGTGATAAAGAGTTCGACGTAAAGGGTTACGTTGATGCAAGCTTTAATACCTATCCGAATGACTCTGAGTAGCAAACCGGATACGTATAGTGGAGCAACCATTTGGAATAGCTCCAAGTGGAGCGTGGTAGCAGCATTTACAATATGACCTAGAGATTTGCGAAGTACATACGGATCTGAATGTTGCAGACCCGTTGACTAAAACCTCTCTCACAAGCAAACATGATCAAACCCCAGAACTCATTGAGTCTTAATCACATGATGATGTGAACTAGTTTAATGACACTAGTAAACTCTTTGGATGTTGGTCACATGGCGATGTGACCTGTGAGTGTTAATCACATGGCGATGTGAACTAGATTATTGAGTCTAGTGCAAGTGGGAGACTGTTGGAAATATGCCCTAGAGGCAATAATAAATTAGTTATTATTATATTTCCTTGTTCATGATAATCGTTTATTATCCATGCTATAATTGTATTGATAGGAAACTCAGATACATGTGTGGATACATAGACAACACCATGTCCCTAGTAAGCCTCTAGTTGACTAGCTCGTTGATCAATAGATGGTTACAGTTTCCTGACCATGGACATTGGATGTCGTTGATAATGGGATCACATCATTAGGAGAATGATGTGATGGACAAGACCCAATCCTAAGCCTAGCACAAAGATCATGTAGTTCGTATGCTAAAGCTTTTTCTAATGTCAAGTATCATTTCCTTAGACCATGAGATTGTGCAACTCCCAGATATCGTAGGAATGCTTTGGGTGTACCAAACGTCACAACGTAACTGGGTGGCTATAAAGGTGCACTACAGGTATCTCCGAAAGTGTCTGTTGGGTTGGCATGAATCGAGACTGGGATTTGTCACTCTGGTAAACGGAGAGGTATCTCTGGGCCCACTCGGTAGGACATCATCATAATGTGCACAATGTGACCAAGGGGTTGATCACGGGATGATGTGGTATGGAACAAGTAAAGAGACTTGCCGGTAACGAGATTGAACAAGGTATCGGCATACCGACGATCGAATCTCGGGCAAGTATAATACCGCTAGACAAAGGGAATTGTATACGGGATCGATTGAGTCCCTGACATCGTGGTTCATCCGATGAGATCATCGTAGAACATGTGGGAGCCAACATGGGTATCCAGATCCCGATGTTGGTTATTGACCGGAGAACGTCTCGGTCATGTCTACATGTCTCCCGAACCCGTAGGGTCTACACACTTAAGGTTCGATGACGCTAGGGTTATAAAGGAAGTTTGTATGTGGTTACCGAATGTTGTTCGGAGTCCCGGATGAGATCCTGGACGTCACGAGGAGTTCCAGAATGGTCCGGAGGTAAAGATTTATATATGGAAAGTTGTTGTTCGGGTTCCGGAAAAAGTTCGGGTTTTTTCGGTATTGTACCGGGAAGCTTCCAGAAGGTTCCGGAGGATTCTGGAGGGGTCCGGAGGTCCAGAAATTGTTCCACCACGTCCAATACAGTTGCATGGGCTGTAGGGGGGCGCCCTAGCCTTAATGGGCCAGGAGCACCAGCCCCCCCCCCAAAGCCCATGCGCATGGGGAGGAAAAACCCTAAGGGGGGAGGGCCTCCACTTGACTTGGGAGGCACTCCTCCCCCCCTTGGCCGCCGCCCCCTCCCCAGATTGGATATGAGGGGGCCGGCCCCCCTCTCCCTTGCCCCTATATATATGTGGGGGGTGGGAGGGCAGCCGCACCACAAGTTCTGGCGCAGCCCTTCCCCTCTCCCAAGTACTCCTCCTCTCCCGCGGTGCTTGGCGAAGCCCTGCAGGATTGCCACGCTCCTCCACCACCACCACGCCTTTGTGCTGCTGCTGGATGGAGTCTTCCTCAACCTCTCCCTCTCTCCTTGCTGGATCAAGGCATGGGAGACGTCACTAGGCTGTAGGTGTGTTGAACGTGGAGGTGCCGTCCGTTCGGCACTAGGATCTCCGGTCATTTGGATCACGAAGAGTACGACTCCTTCAACCCCGTTCTCTTGAATGCTTCCGCTTAGCAATCTATAAGGGTATGTAGATGCACTCTCCTTCCCCTCGTTGCTGGTTTCTCCATAGATAGATCTTGGTTGCACGTAGGAAAATTTTGAATTTCTGCTATGTTCCCCTACAGATAGACTCTACGTTCACATACAATGGGTGCAAGACAGTTTTGCACATGCGAAATACTTGGGTTAAACTTGACGATCCTAGCATGTAGAAACATGCCTCAGAACACTTGAGACCAAAAGGTCGAATGTGAATCATATAGTAGATATGATCAAAATAGAGATGTTCACCATTGATGACTATACCCCATCTCACGTGATGATCGAACATGGATTAGTTGATTTGGATCACGTATCATTTAGATGACTTGAGGGATGTCTATCTAAGTGGGAGTTCTTAAGTAATTTGATTAATTGAACTTAATTTATCATGAACTTAGTCATGGTTGTATTTGCAAATCTATGTTGTAGATCAATAGCTCGCGATATAGCTCCCATATTTTTGATATGTTCCTAGAGAAAAATAAGTTGAAAGATGATAGTAGCAATGAAGCGGACTAGGTCCGTGATCTGATGATTATCCTCATTGTTGCACAGAAGAATTATGTCCTTGATGCACCGTTAGGTGACACACCTATTGCAGGAGCAGATGTAGACGTTATGAACGTTTGACAAGCTCGATATGATGACTACTTGACAGTTTAGTGCACCATTCTTTACGACTTAGAATCGGGGCTTCAAAGACGTTTTGAACGCCATGGAACATATGAGATGTTCCAAGAGCTGAAATTGGTATTTCAGACTTATGCCTGTGTTGACAGGTTTGAGACCTCTGACAAGTACTTTGCCTACAAGATGGAGGAGAATAGCTCAGCTAGGGAGCATGCACTCAGAATGTATGGGTACGACAATCAAGTGGGACTTAATCTTCCAGATAAGATAGTGATTGACAGAATTCTCTAGTCACTGTCACCAAGCTACTAGAACTTTCATGATGGACTATAATATGCAAGGGATGACGAAAATGATTCCCGAACTTTTCGCGATGATGAAATTGGCGAAGGTAGAAATCAAGAAAGAGCATCAAGTGTTGATGGTTAACAAGACCACTAGTTTCAAGAAAAAGGGCAAGGGAAAGAAAGGGAACTTCAAGAAGAATGGCAAGCAAGTTGCCACTCCCATGAAGAAACCGAAAGCTGGACCCAAGCATGAAACTGAGTGCTTCTACTACAAAAGAAATGGTCACTTGAAATGGAACTACCCCAAATACTTGGCGGATAAGAAGGATGGCAAAGTGAACAAATGTATATTTGATATACATGTTATTGATGTGCACTTTACTATTGTTCGTAGTAGCCCCTGGGTATTTGATAATTGTTCAGTTGCTAAGATTAGTAACTCAAAACAGGAATTGCAGAATGAACTTAGACTAGTTAAGGAAGAAGTGATGATGTGTGTTGGAAGTGATTCCAAGGTTGATACGATCGCCATCGCACACTCCCTCTACCTTCGGGATTAGTGTTAAACTTAAATAAATGTTATTTGGTGTTTGCATTGAGCATGAATATGATTGGATCATGTTTATTGCAATACAATTATTCATTGAAAGTTAGAGAGTAATTGTTGTTCTATTTACATGAATAAAACCTTCTATGGTCATACACCCAAAGTGAATGGTTTATTGAATCTCGATCGCAGTGATACACATATTCATAATATTGATGCCAAAAGATGCAAAGTTGATAATGATAGTGCAACATATTTGTAGCACTGCCGTTTAGGTCATATTGGTGTAAAGCGCATGAAGAAACTCCATGCAGATGGACTTTTGGAATCACTTGATTATGAATCATTTGATACTTGCGAACCATGCCTCATGGGAAAGATGGCTAAAACTCCGTTCTACGGGACAATGGAGTGAGCTAATGACTTAATGGAAATAATACATACCAATGTATGCGGTCCGATGAGTGTTGAAGCATGCAGCAGGTATCATTATTTCCTCACCTTCACAGATGATTTGAGTAGGTATGGGTATATCTACTTGATGAAACATATGTCTAAAACGTTTGAAAAGTTCAAAGAATTTCAGAGTGAAGTAGAGGATCATCGTAATAAGAAAATAAAGTTCCTACAATCTGATCGCGAAGGCCAATATTTGAGGTACGAGTTTGGCCATAAAACAATGTGGAATAGTTTCACAACTCACGCCACCTGGAACACCACATCGTAATGGTGTATCCGAACGTCGTAACCATACTTTATTGGATGTGGTGCGTTCTATGATGTCTCTTACCGATTTACCACTATCCTTTTTGGGTAATGCATTACAGACAACCGCATTCACATTAAATAGGGCACCATCTAAATCCATTGAGACAACACCGTATGAACTATGGTTTGGCAAGAAACCTAAGCTGTCATTTCTTAAAGTTTAGGGTTGCGACACTTATGTAAAAAGACTTCAGCCTGATAAGCTCAAACCCAAATCGGAGAAGTGCATCTTCATAGGATACCATAAGGAAACAATTGGGTACACCTTCTACCACATATCCTAAGGCAAGATCTTGTTGGTAAGAATGGATCCTTTCTAGAGAAGGAGTTTCTCTCAAAAGAAGTGAGTGGGAGGAAAGTAGAACTTGATGAGTTAATCATACCTTCTCTCGAATTGAAAAGTAGCACATCAGAGAAATCCATTCCCGTGATGCCTACACCACCTAGAGAGGAAACAAATGATAATGATCATGAAACTTTAGATCAAGTTGCTACTGAACCTCATAGGTCAACCAAAGCACGATCCGCACCAGAGTGGTATGGTAATCCTATTCTGGAAGTCATGTTATTAGACCAAGGCGAACCTACAAACTATGAAGAAGCTATGATGAGCCCAGATTCCGACAGATGGCTTTAGGCCATGAAATCTGAGATAGGATCCATGTATGAGAACAAAGTGTGGACTTTGGTGGACTTGCCCGATGATTGGCAAGCCATAGAGAATAAATGGATCTTCAAGAAGAAGACTGATGCTGATGGTAATGTTACTGTCTACAAAGCTCGGGTTGTTGCAAAATGTTTTCGACAAGTTCAAGGGGTTGACTACGATTAGACCTTCTCACCCGTAGCGATGCTTAAGTCCGTCTGAATCATGTTAGCAATTGCCACATTTTATGATCATAAAATCTGGCAAATTGACGTCAAAAGTACATTCCTTAATGGATTTCTTAAAGAAGAGTTGTATATGACGCAACCAGAAGGTTTTGTTGATCCTAAAGGTGCTAACAAAGGGTGCAAGCTCCAGCGATCCTTCTATGGACTGGTGCAAGCATCTCGGAGTTGGAATATACGCTTTGATGAGGTGATCAAAGCATATGGTTTTATACAAACTTTCGGTGAAGCCTGTATTTATAAGAAAGTGAGTGGGAGCTCTATAGCATTTCTGATATTATATGTGGATGGCATTTTTCTGATTGGAAATGATATAGAATTTTTGGATAGCATAAAAGGATACTTGAATAAGAATTTTTTAATGAAAGACCTCAGTGAAGCTACTTATGTATTGGGCATCAAGATCTGTAGAGATAGATCGAGATGCTTAATAGGACTTTCACAAAGCACATACCTTGACAAAGTTTTGAAGAAGTTCAAAATGGATTAGTCAAAGAATGGGTTCTTGCCTGTGTTGCAAGGTGTGAAGTTGAGTAAGACTCAAAGCCCGACCACGGTAGAAGATAGAGAAAGAATGAAAGTCATTCCCCATGCCTCAGCCATAGGATCTATAAAGTATGCCACGCTGTGTACCAGACCTATTGTGTACCTTGCCATGAGATTGGCAAGGGGGTACAATAGTGATACAAGAGTAGATCACTAGACATCGGTCAAAATTATCCTTAGTAACCTAACAGGACTAAGGAAATACTTCTCGGTTATGGACGTGATAAAGAGTTCGTCGTAAAGGGTTATGTCGATGCAAGCCTTAACACCAATTTAGATGACTCTGAGTCTCAATCTTGATATGTATTAAAAGTGGGAGAAATTAGCTAGAGTAGCACCATGCAGAGCATTGTAGATATAGAGATTAGCAAAATATATACGGATCTGAATGTGGCAGACCCGTTGACTAAACTTCTCTCAGAAGCAAAACATGATCACACCTTAGTACTCTTTGGGTGTTAATCACACGGCGATGTGAACTAGATTATTGACTCTAGTGAACTCTTTGGGTGTTGGTCACATGGCGATGTGAACTATGGGTGTTAAATCACAAGGTGATGTGAACTAGATTATTGACTCTAGTGCAAGTGGGAGACTGAAGGAAGTATGCCCTAGAGGCAATAATAAAGTTGTTATTTTATATTTCCTTATTCATGACAAAGGTTTATTATTCATGCTAGAATTGTATTGATTGGAAACCTTAATACATGTGTGAATACATAAACAAACACCATGTCCCTAGTGAGCCTCTACTAGACTAGCTCGCTGATCAAAGATAGTTATCTTTCCTAACCATGGACATGAGTTATCATTTGAAAACAGGATCACATCATTAGGAGAATGATGTGATGGACAAGATCCATCCGTTAGCTTAGCATAATGAACGTTCAGTTTATTGCTATTGATTTCTTTATGTCAAATACTTATTCCTTAGACTATGAGGCTATGCAACTCCCAGATAGCGGAGGAATGCCTTGTGTGCTATGAAAGGTCACAACATAACTGGGTGATTATAAATATGCTCTATAGGTATCTCCGAAGGTGTTTGTTGAGTTGGCATAGATTGAGATTAGGATTTGTCACTCTTAGTATCGGAGAGTATCTCTGGGCCCTCCTAGTAATACACATCACAAGCTTGCAAGCAAATGACTAAGGAGTTGGTCACGAGGTTATGTATTAAGGAACGAGTGAAGAGACTTGCTAGTAAGGAGATTGAACTAGATATAGAGATACCGACTATCAAATCTCGGGCAAGTAACATACCGACGGAGAAAGGGAATTATGTATGTTGTCATAACGGTTCGATCGATAAAGATCTTCATAGAATATGTAGGAGCCAATATGGGCATCCAAGTTTTGCTATTGGTTATTGACCGGAGAGGTGTCTCAGTCATGTCTACATAGTTCTCGAACCCGTGGTTGTTGGTGAACTCTGTGATCATCATGTGGTTGGCGTTGAGTCCGCGTTCCGCCATCCCTTGGCACTTGAAAACTTGTTGCTTCATTGCTTCGAGTCTTGTCTCCATGCTTCTGGTCCTCCTCGGCCCCTCAACGTCGTGGATGTGTAGCACCCCCTCATGCATCTCAATGGGTGGAGGGTGTTGCAGCACCTCAGGGTCCGCGTCGGTGTCAAAACCGACAGATCTCGGGTAGCGGCCCAAGCTGTGTGTCTGAGGATCAATGGTAACAATAGACAAAGGGACATGGTGTTTACCTAGGTTTGGGCCCTCTTAAAGGAGGTAAAACCTTATGTCCTGCTTGATTGTATTTAACGAGTATGGGGGTTACAAGAGTTGATCTACCTCAAGATCGTAATGGCTAAACCCTAGCTTGTCTAGCCTATGAATATTGTGATAGCCTCTATGGACTAAACCCTCCGGTATATATACACACTGAAGGGGCCTAGGGCATGTACAAAGTTGGTCCATAAGGGAAGTAAACAATACATCCGGACTCTAATCTTGCCGTCCACGCACATAGGAGTTCTACCCGAACATAGAGGATGGCCTTCAGCTTTATCTTCACGGCCCATTCAGCCCGGCCTGCATCCTTGGGTCGGACACCAGAGGACACCCGAAACCAGGACTCCCTTAGTAGCCCCCGAACTTGCCTTCAACGATGATGTAGTATGCGGATTCATGTCTTCGGCTTTTCAAGGCGGGTTCTTCACCATATTCCGAATTGATGATAGTCCGGCATCAGCTTCTGAGCCTAGTCTTAATGATTCCTTCCTATCGTCGCCTCGATTTCCATGCGTTGAGAGAATGCAAACGTTCCGTGCCTTTTTTGCAACTTAAACCTTTACCAGGCACGGTGGTGTCTATATAATGAGGTTAGATCCCCAAACGCCACCTCACATCGCCCAAAGAGCTTTGGAGCAAACCACAAAATACTTCAAACTATGGCAAGCACCCCTTGCTCCTCCTCGCGCCCCCATGGCCCTCAAGAGGTTGATTGGTGAAGTTGTTCAGTATCCCACCTTCAGCTGAATCGACTTCAGACGCAAGGATATCTCCCCCCCCCCCCCCGCGGATCTAGTCTCCATGCGAGCGGGATTAGCTTCTATGGGCGATGATGTACTAGCAGAGAACTTCCCAAACCCTAGCCAAGAGGAGAGGGTTTGCTTCATTTCGTTTCTTCTGAGGGGTGTATGATTCCCAATCGACCCCTTCCTCGGTGGTCTATTGGAATTCTATGGGATCCAGCCGCACAATCTCACACCAGGTTCTATTCCACACATCTCTGGTTTTGTCGCTCTCTGTGAATTGTTTTTAGGCTGCGAGGCTCATTTCGAACTATGGAGAAAGTTATTTTGCCTCGTCCCCTGCCATCAAGGTGGAGGGTCTATATTCAAAGTGGGAGGCACCAAAGTATGGCGCATAGCCAGATCAAGCTACCCTATTGGCACTCCAAAAGGGGGGTGCAAAGAATGTTCTTCAGAATGGTTTTACATCGAGGATGTTCCCCTGCCGGACCCAGTTCAGCCCGGACTTCCCAAATTTTCCAGCGCTCCTCTGAAGAAGCTATTCAACTGGTGCCCCAGGTGCCCCAAGCAAGAGTACAGTGTGGAGGTAATGAGACTGGTTAGCAAGGTTAGACTACTTGCCCATTTCGGACTATCCATCGTTGAAGTCATGGCCATCATGATAAAATGATGCATCCAGCCCCTCCAATCCAAAGTAGCCCCTTTATGGTGCTATAACGGGGAGGACGACACGTCTCGTTATAGGTGAGAGGGTCCAGATAACCTAGCCGCTCTGGCTGCCATGATGGCCGACCTTTATAAGGGGGAGGAAGAAGAATTCGTTTGCTTAAATTGCCAGGAAGGCTTTTCCATGTACAACCCCATTTAATGGGTAAGTTGGTCATTTATCATTATTTATTTTTTCTTACTGTTGGTATGCATTAATCAAACTACTCTGGTTGCCTTAAAGCAGGCATGGAGGAAGGTAGTCGAAAACGTCTATTGCCCCCCTCAGTCAGAGGACCATGCTCGCAACGAAGACCCGGGATTCCACGAGGATCCAGATATATTTGTAGAATTTGATGATGGAGTCTATTATCAGGCGAGCCTTGATAGCTCAGAGGTAGCCATTATGGCCGACTACCTTGACCTCTACCCTTTCGTTAAGGTAAGTGTTCGGAAATCATTCTAAAAGAGAGATACCTCCATTCGCATCTCACCTACCGCACTGAACCATGTTTTATAGGATCAGTGCTCAGCGAGCCATACCCAAGCACGGGCGGCCAAAAGAAAGACAACGCCTTCGCCGGGCGAGCGTGTGATGCGAAACAAGACCGGGAGCGACACTGAGCCTCCTCCGTCACCACCGAGGTACATTCCTCACTTCATTCCTAGGTATAAGGCCGAATTGTCATTTTCCTCCTCCTTCTATCATCTCAGAAGAGGTACACGGCGAACCGTACAAAAGATCTCGGCCAGCCGAGTTGCAGCCAATTTGGCACCGAACTCTTTAACTAGGATGGGGGCTCATATGGGGGTGGCGCCAACTCATCCACCTCATGAGGATTAGGATGACGTATCCGTCACCAATTCCGAAGTGGAGAGTGCGATGAATCATCAACGCCTAAAAGAGACCCTACATGCCCCTGCTTTCTCTGAGCAGGAATTTACTGCCCTCAACACCATAGACGCATATATCCGAGCTGCACGGGACGGATTTACTGGAGTTACTCGCCTATTCTCGAAGGATATACAGGTGAAAATTTGTGCAAAATTTATGGACATGTTCCAGTAGCACCCGAGACTTAAAGCGGTAGAGTCTAACCGATTTGAGGATTGTTATAACCGCAGGTTCTCAAAGAGAGGAACAATGCACTATCCTAGGAGCTCGAGACAAACCGAACACTGTTAAATGCTGCTATCGCCGAGCTTGAAGAAATGAAGGGCGGCACCGATGACCAGCGGCGAAAAGAAAAAACTGGAGGAGGAAGTGAATAAGCAAGTCGAAGAGATAAGGAGGTTAAAGGCTCAACTCTTGGATGCGCAGAAGGAAAACCAAAAGTTGAAGGGCCGCCTATTCGGTATGACTCTTGAACCATCCGGAGGAATTTATACAATCCTATAATACGGAATGTTATAATGCTGTTCTTGCAGGTCTATTAACCAGCCTCCATGAAGAAGAAGTGTCTGGGTTCCAAGGCGACGTTCTAAAAGAACTGTCGAAAGTGCACAAGCGAACCTGGAAAGCCATGAAGAGTATGGTCAAAGCCCTATGGCCATCCGATGCCCCTCCAAAAAGTATGGAGGGGTTGCCGGACCTGTTCAAGGGTGCTCGTCGTCGTTTCAAGTTATGGAAGACGTCCGCATGCATCAAGGTGCGCGAGAGGCATGGGCAATGGTGAAGACGTTCTACACCAGACTCGATCCGAATCATATGGCCCGAGTTGGACTGCAGGGACCGGATGGAATAGAAATTCCTGTAAACTTGGTATATGAACAAGTGATGATAGCGGCGAAATATTATCAAGGAGACTATAAACTAGATAGTCTTATAGATGGTGTAGAAAAAGAGTAGGCATTCGATTCTATGTAATAATTTTACTTTATCATCGAACTTGATCTCCGGCCGAACTTGTAAAAATTTGTCATCGCAGGCCATCGGCTTTAACCTCCAAACCAAGAAGTTGGAGTGTTTTCGAATACTATGTTGAATAAGAAACATTTAATATGTCTGGAAACCAGGCAATCTGGTCGACAGAATGTGTTTGGGGAGTTATGTTATATTACTGCATAACGTAAGAAACATCTTCCAAGAAAAATAGTTCTGTTAGGGGTTCCTTTCCTTGGGTCGGCATGCTGAATAATGCATGCCTGGGCTTGTATTCGAATGATGGGCAGCCTATTCCGTATTTGTTGCAAACGCAAAATAGTCCGTCATTGTTTGCCGACCAATTATTCCCTTAAGAATGCCAGCTTTCGGCTTCACCTGTCTGAGGTACATATCTGGATAACCTGGTTGTAACAATCGCAGAGGTACTCCCTTTACACCCTAGTCGAACAATCGGGAACGTAGGGTATAAGCACAGGAGCGAGGCAACCCAACTTGGCAAAAACTTAAGTCATAGAGGTGCATATAATGGCAAAATATGTATAGAACAATCGACATAGACAATGTAAGCTATAAGCTTGTAATAATAAGCTTCATTAAAGAAGCCCCGAGGTATAGTGGGGTATATACATTTAAAGATGTGTATACATTTAAAGATGTGTACCCCTAATAGTGCGGTAGATCCGAACATTCCTTGGGATATGCAAGGGAAAAACAACAAAGGAGAGGATAATGGGAAAAACCTAGTCAAAGTAAAACATAAAGAGGCCGAACTATGCGTAAAATCTTCGAAGATGCGCGGCATTCCATGGGTTTGGCACAAGGCGATCATCCGCTGCATTGCGAAGGAGATAGGCTCCTCTTGTAAGGACTTAATCTATGATGAAGGGGCCCTCCCATTTTGGTTTGAGATTGTCCTTTTTCTTTTTCGGGAGGCGTAAAACAAGTTCTCCGACATTGTATGTCTGAGCCCGCAATTCTCTGGTTTGGTATCGCCTGGCCTGTTGTTGATAAAATGCGGAACAAGCCTTTGCAAGGTCACGCTCCTCTTCGAGTCCGTCTTGGTCATCCTGTTGGTCTAGTTCGGCTTCTTGCTCTTCATACATGTGCACTCGAGGTGAGTCATGAATAATGTCGCAGGGCAATACAGCCTCTGCGTCGTACACCATAAAGAAAGGTGTGTATCCGGTCATTCGATTGGGCGTGGTCCGCAACCCCCAGAATACGAAATCAAGTTCCTCGACCTAGTGCTTATCTGATTCTCGTAAGGAGCGCACCAGTCTGGGCTTAATGCCACTCATGATCAGACCATTGGCCCATTCCACATGGCCATTTGTTTGAGGGTGGTATACGGAGGCATAATCGAGTTTAATGCCCAACTTAGCACACCAGGTTTTCACCTCATCAGCTGTAAAATTGGAGCCATTATCAGTGATGATACTATGCGAGACACCATAACGGTGTACCACACCGGATATAAAGTCAATGACTGGCCCTGCTTCAGCTGTTTTTACTGGTTTGGCCTCTATCCATTTAGTAAATTCATCTACCATCACCAGTAAATATTTCTTTTTGTGGCTTCGCCCTTTAAGGGGACCGACCATATCAAGCCCCCAGACCGCAAAGGGCCAGGTGACGGGGATTGTCCTTAAGACAGTGGGAGGCATATAAATTTGGTTGGCTAAAAGCTGACAGCCCACACAACGTTGGACAAGGGCTTGTGCGTCTGCTCGGGCCATTGGCCAGAAAAAACCTGTCCTGAAAGCTTTGCTTACGAGGGCCCGAGCTGCGGCATGGTTACCGCCCAGACCAGCATGTATTTCTGCCAAGAGTTGCCGCCAATCCTCTTCGGAGATGCACCTTTGAAGGACTCCGGTAGTGATCCTTTTGTATAGTTCACCCTCATGCACTTTGTAGGCTTTAGAGCGCCAAACTATGCAACGGGCTTCATTCTGATCGTCGGGAAGCTCCTGCCTATTAAGGTAGGCCAGGAAGGGCTCAGTCCATGGAGCGATAATGGCCATGACCTTATGAGCAGAGGGTGTTATTTCTATATCCAAACCCCCGACGGTATCTGCATTGTGTTCGATTGTTGGGGGTGTGACCAGGTCCGTACTAGATTCTCTGCTCTCACCCTGCCATACTACGGATGGCTTAAAGAGCCTTTCCACAAAGGTGTTAGGTGGGATAGGGTCGCGCTTAGCTCCCATGCAAGCGAGGATGTCGGCTGCCTGGTTACTGTCTCGAGCGACATGATGGAATTCAAGTCCCACGAACCAAGCTGATATTTTTAATACGTCATTTCGATATGCCGCCATTTTTATATCTTTTGCATCAAACTCTCCATTGGCCTCTAGGCGTTGTATACCCATGGAGACAGCCATGCGAAGACCGTGTAGAAGCGCCTCATATTCGGCTGCATCATTGGAGTCTATATACATGATTTCTAACACTTATCGGACTGTGTCCTTGGTGGGGGATGCCAAAATGACGCCAGCCCCTAGTCCAGCCTGCATTTTGGAGCCGTCAAAGTACATAATCCTGTTGGAGTATGAACTATACTCTTTAGGTAGTTCGGCTTCCGTCCATTTAGCGACAAAGTCGGCCATCACCCGAGATTTAATAGCCCGGCGTGGCTTTTATGTTATTTCGAACAATAAAAGTTCGATGGCCCATTTTGCTATGCAGTCAATGGCGTCCCTGTTGTTAATAATGTCGTTAAGTGGTACTTCCAATGCCACTATGATCGAACACACTTGAAAATAGTGTCGTAATTTTCGGGATGCCATGAAGACCGTATAGGCTACCTTTTGGTAGTGGGGGTATCGGGATTTGCATGGTGTGAGGACATCCGATACATAATAAACTGGTTTATAGGTGGGGAATTTATGTCCCTCTTCCCCTCGCTCGACAACGAGTACGGCGCTGACTACCTGGTTAGTTGCCGAGATATACAACAACATCGGCTCGCCAACATCTAGGGCGGCTAGGATTGGGTTGCTGGCAAGTAAGGCCTTGATTTCTTCCAATCCGACAATGGCCGCGTCCATCCATTTGAAGCTATCAGTGCGTCTTAGTAGCTTGTAGAGTGGCAATGCTTTCTCTCCTAATTTGGAGATGAAGTGGCTTAAAGCCACAACGCACCCTGCTAGTTTTTGGACTTGCCTTCGGTCTGTTGGTATAGCCAATTTTGATAAAGCTCGGATCTTAGCTGGGTTTGCTTCAATTCCTCTATGGGAAACAATGAACCCTTGCAATTTTCTGGCCGAA
Organism: Triticum timopheevii; assembly: GCA_963921465.1. NCBI lineage: Eukaryota > Viridiplantae > Streptophyta > Magnoliopsida > Poales > Poaceae > Triticum > Triticum timopheevii. The sequence continues at coordinate 378,022,731 of OY997272.1, read as the reverse complement.
ACTCCGAAGACACATTTTTCCGGATTGAGCCGTATGTTGTATGTTCGGAGATTGTCGTAGGTGAGGCGAAGATCGTCCACTAGTGTTCGACGTGCTTTGTCTTGATTACCATGTCATCCACATATGCTTCGACCGTTTTGCCGATTTGTTTTTCCAAGCATGTTTGAATCATACGTTGGTAAGTGGCCCCAGTGTTTTTGAGCCCAAAGGGCATAGTGTTGAAGCAGAAAGGGTCGTACGGGGTGATGAACGATGTTGCGGCCTGATCCAATTCCTTCATTTTAATCTTATGGTATCCAGAATAGGCATCGAGGAAGCACAATGAGTCGTGTCTTGCGGTCGCATCAATGATCTGGTCAATGCGGGGAAATGGGAAAGGATCTTTAGGGCAGGCCTTGTTGAGGTCTTTAAAATCGACGCAAAGGCACCTGGATTTGTCCTTCTTTGGTATCATGACCAAGTTGGCTAACCAATCCGGGTGTTTGATTTCCCTAATAAACCCGACTTCTAGCGGTTTGGCTAGCTTTTCTCCCATGGCTTGACGCTTGGGTTGGGAAAACCGCCGCAATGTTTGCTTAATGGGTTTAAACCCCTTGATTATATTGAGGCCGTGTTTGACCAGCCTGCATGGGATGTCGGGCATGTCCGAAGGGTGCCAGGCAAAAATATCCCAGTTTTTGCGTAGGAATGTGCGTAAAGCAGCATCCACTGCCGGATCCAGCTATGCCCCAATAGATGCTGTCTTGTTGTGGTCCTCGGGTGCACTTGAAATTCAACTATTTCCTCTTCTAGTTTGAAAGAGGTGGATTTAGGTCTCTTATGAAGGATCACATCGTCCTTGTCCACCGTGGACCATAGGGTGGTTAGTTCTTGGGCCGCTAGGGCTTCAGATAATGCTTCGAGGGCTAAGGATGTGGTCTTGTTTTTGGCGCGGAGTGCTTTGTCCGGGTCGCTCAAGATTGTGATGATTCCGTTGGGCCCGTGCATTTTAAGCTTCATATACCCATAATGGGGTATAGCCTGGAAGCATGAAAAGGCGTCCCATCCGAGGATGGTGTGATATCCACTGCTAAAGGGGACCACATGAAAAAGCAACTCTTCAGACCTGTAGTTTTTGGGCGTGCCGAATACGACACCCAATATAATTCTCCCATAGCATCGTGCTTCTCGACTGGGGATGATGCCTCGAAAGGTGGTGTTGCTTTTCTCAATGCGTGTTCTATCAATCTGCATTTTGTCAAGCGTGTCTTCATAGATGAGGTTAAGCCCACTGCGGCCGTCCATGAGCACTTTGGTAAGCCGAAAACCGTCCATGATGGGGTTTAGGACTAGGGCGGCGGGTGCTCGGACTGACCGAGCCTTTGGTTCGTCTTTGGCAGTGAAGGTTATTGCTGTGTCGTTCCATGAGCTCAGTGCAGTAACTTGGTGCACTTCAGCAAGGTCACGGAGTGCCCTTTTTCACCAATTATTTGAAGAAAAGGTCTCAAAGACCATGAGGACATTAAAATCTTTCATCTCCGGGGAGTATTTCTCTGGAGTTATGGTGGCGAGGATGGCCTCGCCACTCTTTCCTACCTGCCGGAGTACCCAACATGCTCGAAGGCTATGGGTTGGGTCTATGCTCGAAGTCGCATGTATCGGATAGGCCTTTTCAAGGAGTTCGTCAAGAACGGACCTATATCCCGTAAAGGGTTTATTTTTTCTATTAACAGATTGGTGATCGGATGCCCTGCTAGGGTGCATCTGTTTAGTCCGGGCCGCACACTACTTTAAGGCAGCGGGCTCTAGTTGAGTTTTTTGGGCCTTCCATGTGCTTTCCATCGTGCAGTACTTTTGCACTACCTATGATAGTTCCATGAAACTATTCCCTCGTCGGTACAATTGCGATGGAAGACCGAGACTACATCATCGTCGCATCAATCTTTGATCTTGCTTTTAATAAGTAGGAGTCTGGCCCAAAAGTGATGGACCGTTTCCTGAGGTTGCTGCCGTACATACATCAAGGGCCTGAGTTGCTTGGAGAGTATTGATTGTGGTGGGTGGGTGGGTTAAAATTTGAATCACGACCCACATCTGTGCTTGGAGCTTGCAAAATCTCCGAAGTGACCAGTTCGGGTCTGGGGACACCCAAGTGCTCCCCCGATCCTACATCCAAGCCAGAGTTCGGGGGACATGGAGTCCCATCTAAAGGAAGAGTATTCGGCTCGAGGGGTTCAGAGAACCGAACATATTTGGTTCTCAACATTGGGGGAGAGGAGTCCTCGGCTCGTTCCTCGACGACCGCTGCTATGTGGGTGATCGGCGGGATGATGAATTTCCCTCTGATCAGGCTTAAGCCCAATCCGACCGTAGTCTATTGAAACCCCAAGTGCGGCGATGCAATCTAGCAGCTCGTTTAACGACGAGACGTCTACCGGATCCATCTTCTCAGAGTGTTCGAGACCAATACGAAGACGGTGTTCGACGGTCGTAGGGGCCGCTGTAGGCTTGATGGCCATAGGGGCGCCTATGAAGAAACCGCCGAGCTGAAGGATCTGCCCTGAAATTAGGCTCCTTCTAGAAGTGATATTGTCGTTGATGACTAGGTGAGCCATAGATCGCTTTTTCAGGACTACACAACCAAACTCTCAATGAAAGCACCAATGTCGGTGTCAAAACCAGCAGATCTCGGGTAGGTGGACCAAGCTATGTGTCTGAGGATTAATGGTAACAATGGACAAAGGGACAAAATGTTTACCCAGGTTCGGGCCCTCTTAAAGGAGGTAAATCCCGCTTGATTGTATTCAATGAGTATGGGGGTTACAAGTGTTGATCTATCTCGAGATCGTAATGGCTAAACCCTAGCTTGTCTAGCATATGAATATTGTGATAGCCTCTATGGACTAAACCCTCCGGTTTATATACACACTGGAGGGGCCTAGGGCTTGTACAAAGTCGGTTCATAAGGGAAGGACACAATACATCCGGACTCTAATCTTGCCGTCCACGCACATAGGAGTTCTACCTGAACACGAGGATGGCCTTCAACTTTATCTTCACGAGCCATTCAGCCCGGCCTGCATCCTTGGGCCGGACACCTGAGGACCCTCGAAACCAAGACTCCCTCAGTCTGCACGCTTAACGTTCGATGACGATATTGTATTATATGAGTTATGTGATTTGGTGACCGAATGTTGTTCGGAGTCTCGGATGAGATCACGGACATGATGAGGAGTCTCGAAATGGTCGAGAGGTAAAGATTGATACATAGGACGATAGTATTCAGACACCGGAAGTGTTCTAGAGGGTACCGAGTATATATCGGGTCACGGGAAGGGGTTCCGGGCATCCCCGGCAAAAGATATGGGCCTTATGGGCCAAGAGGGGAAACGTACCAGCCATAAGGGGCTGGTGCGCCCCCCATATGAGCCGAACCAGAGGAGAAGGAAAGAGGAGAAGAGAGAAGGAAAGGGGGAGATTCGGCCTCCCTCTTCCTTCCCTCCTTCCTCTTTCCTTCCCCCTCCGATAAATTAGGAAGGGGGGGGGGCGCCGGCCTAGGAGGAACCCAAGTAGGATTTGGTCATACTTGGGGTGCCTCCTGTCCTCTCCCCTCTCCCTCACACACACACACACACACACACACACACACACACACACACACATATATATATATATATATATGTGTGTGTGTGTGGGGGGGGGGGGGTCCCTAGCACACACCAAACAATAGTTTTACCCGTGAGCGGCGCCCCCCTCCACAGTTTACACCCCAGGTCATATCTTTGTAGTGCTTTGGCGAAGCCCTGCGAGGATCACTTCACCATCACCATCACCATGCTATCGTGCTGTCGGAACTCATCTACTACCTCGCCGTCTTGTTGGATCAAGAAGGCGGAGGACGTCACCGAGATGAACGTGTGCACAACTTGGAGGTGTCGTACGTTCGGTACTTAATCAGTCGGAGCTAGAAGAAGTTCGAGTACATCAACCTTGTTGTCAAACTCTTCCGCTTATGGTCTACGAGGGTACATGGACACACTCTCCCTCGTTGCTATGCATCTCCATTGATAGATCATTGCATGTGCATAGACTTTTTTTGTTTTCCATGCAATGATTCCCAACAGGTGGCCCGAACATGGGTAAACTATGGTGTCCCCTCTTTTCCCTGCTAACACGAACGCGACGAGGCCAAGCCATGAGGCGATGAGATTGAGTTTGCAGCTAGGCTAGATCTTCGCACATGCCCTAGAGTTCGAACCTAGCTTGGGGTCCACGGAGGCCCGATTCCGACAACCACATAGTAGCAAGGAGACGCTGTCAAATATTGTACAACTTGTCTACATATCTACATTTGAAATCACCAAGGCTTTCCTACCCTCTACATATAGATGAAACCTTGATCGAAAATGAAACACGAGGCTAAGAAACCTTTCAAGGGTGATGCATGTCAGTTGGTCAACCTGCTTGTTTCATCTTGAGGCACCGAAGCTCTGATATCCATTTATAAGTTGCACATCTAAAACGCATGCAATAGACAAGTTACTTTACAACTTGGAAATTGGAGCCAAGAAATGGATAATATAAAGGAAGATCAAGTATATTCAAACTTGGGAAAAGGACAGTCTCCATCCATGTAGCCCGTAGTCTTTATAGACAACGAGATAACCACAACAACAACAACCATCGTCACCTAGAAGCAACCAAGTGATTTGGCAATGAGAGGCTGCGAGCGGGAGCTAAATAGGGGAATTGCTAGTACATGCATACTGCTAAAAGACAATCTATTTACAACTATATTTCCCAAAAGGCTTAGCTCACCAAATTATGTGTCGGGGGTTGGGGGCGACATATGCCGAAGGATGGCTTATCATGGTGGGGGCGAGTAGAACGTCGCCGGTGCCTGGAAACGGGATGAGGCGAAGACATGCACACCGGCAGATCTTACCCAGCTTCAGGTCTCTCCGAGGAGATAACACCCCTACTGCTGCTCTGCGGGGTCTCCGCATGGTCACTATGGCAAAGTGAATACAAGGTTGCTCCTAGAGCTGTTTCTGGTAGAAGGAGAAGGCGAGGCTTGCAATCTCCTTCCAATATGGTCTATCTAGTGCTAGTTGATTCCGACCCCCTTGCATGGGTGCCCTGAGGGGTTTATATAGGCCTACCCCCCAGGGGTACAAGGTAAAACCGGCTGGGCGCGGGTCCCAGTTGTCTGTCTCTCAGGCGTCGTCTTCCCCGCCGACTCCTGGGGCCCGCCGACTGGCCTGGTACAAGGGCGTCAGCCCTTGTCCGCCGCGGTCGGGTTGTGCCGGCTGCAGATTACTGTAGCCGTTCTTCTAATGACGCAGGCTTGGTCATGGGGTCATGGCAACAGTGCCGCCGCCTGTCGGGCGATCACTGTTGCCATTCCCCTGTCGCGTCTGGTTAATGGCTTGTGGGGCCCGTGGGAGGGGCCAGCCAACTCCTGGGGGCTAACTCCCAACGGGTCCGACTCTTGGTGCTCTCGCCATCTTCAGTACGCTCGCTGACTGATGGGCCCGCCGTTTTCGGGCCGTACAGACAGACTGTCGTGGGCACAAGGCCCCGCCCCCAAGAGCTGATGTCAGGGCCGGCATGGCAATAGTGCCGCACCGGGCGGATATCTCCGCGAGTACGACGCACTATGGCCATACCAGCCCTTAAATAACAGGGTGGTTGGAGTCGCAGGCCGACTTCCGTAGTCGGCCCTCTTGGAGTCGCCTCTAGGACTCGGCTTATCTGGAGTCGCCTCTGGGACTCGGCTTTATCTGGAATCGCCTCTGGGACTCGGCTTTATCTGGAGTCGCCTCTGGGACTCGGCTTTATCAGGAGTCGCCTCTGGGACTCGGCTTGTCTGGAGTCGCCTCTTGGACTCGGGGCGCAGCTTGCCCTGATGTCTTGAAAGGTTCTGGGGCTCGGGTTGGCCTACCCTTGGCCCATTAATCCGACAGTAGTCCCTGAAGCTAGTGAGGCTCTGAGGATGATAAGTCGCGGGCCTCAACAGTTTCATTCTTCCGGTGGTAGGATTTAGGCCTTGCTCGCCGTCTTCCTCCGAGCCGACTAGCCGGAGTCGGACTCTCAGAGGGCCGCCTTGCTTCAAACCGACTAGCTGGAGTTGGATTCGCTGAGGGCCGTCTTGCCCCCCCCCCCAAACAGTTTGAAAGCCGCCGCGGGAACCAGGCGGCGTGCCTGATACGCTTCCCACGGCCGCCCTCCTCGGCCCCGTCGCATGGCGCCACGTGGCAGGGGCAGTCTGCCTGCCCACGCGCACGACGGGACAGGCCGTCTGGTGGGGCCCGCCACTACCGCGCCTCGGCGCGCGAACGGATCCGTTGCGGCCGTGCTGGCGGTTGGGTTCCCCACGTCGTTACTGCGCTCAGTAACTTCATGGGTAATCGTGGGGGGCGTGGGGTCCTGCGCGCAGTTAATCCCATGCCGCCCCATCGGCTTCTCAGCCCGCAGGCCTATAAGTAGGCGGGGGGGGGGGGGGGGCTGGACGGGAAACGCACGCGCCCATTCCTCCCTGCTCCCCTGCCTCCTCCTGCTTCTTCTTCCTCCAGCCATCACCGCGCCAAGCCGCCCCACATCCGTAGCTATGAGTTCTTCCTCCGCCGCCGCGGCTCCTGCCGTGCGTTCCGGCATTTGGGACGGCTCCAAAGTGGACGACGACGCCATCGAGCACCTCCGCAAGACGCGCCGGCTCCCCGGCGAGAACTTGGTGCGAGCCCGCGCCCCGCCGGCGGGGGAAATAAGGCCGGCGCCGCAGTAGGGCGAGCGGGTCATATTCCGCTCGCACCTCATGCGCGGCCTGGGCCTGCCAGCGAGCGGCTTCCTCCACTCCTTCTTGGAGTTCAACGGACTCCAGCCGCACCACCCCACTCCAAACACAGTGGTGCTGCTGGCCGCCTTCGCCACCCTCTGCGAGGGTTTCCTTGGCGTTCTCCCCACCATCGAGCTGTGGGGAGAGCTCTTTCAATGCAAGCTCGGCACGCACGTCGTCGGCGTGCCGGCTCAATGCGGCGCCTTCATCGCGATGCGCAGGTCGACCGCCGACAACCCATTTCCCCCCATCGCTCTGATCAAGTCGGTGAAGATGTGGCAGCGGTCGTACTTCTACGTGAAGAACGTCGCCACAGAAGGCGACTGGGTCAACCTGCCGCCCTATGAGGCCGGCGCGCCGGCTGGGAGGCTTCCTAGTTGGTCCCACCGGGCCCAGACGCTGACTCCCGCCGGCGTCGCCGCCATCGCGCGACTCCGGGTGCTGACGCAGTTGGAAGGCCTGGTCGGGGCCGACTTGCTGGCCGCCTTCGTGGCGCGCCGAGTCCTCCCTCTCCAAGGCCGACCTCATCTGATTAGTCAGATGAGCGGCCGCCGAGACCCGAGATGGATGTGCACCTGGGACATGCCCCACGCGGAGGTGGCGAAAATGGTGAATCACATCGCGAACTGCGAGCTCGCCGAAGATTGGCAGTTCGGCAAGGAGCCGTACTCGCGTGCCAACCCCCCGCCTGCGGTAAGTCGTATATTTTGCTTTCTGTTTTTCTTTGTAGCCGAATCCGAATTCTGATCTTCTTGGGTTTTTCGAGTCAGAACCCCCTCATCCCACCCGCAGCCGGCAACACTGGACAGCCCCGCGAGTTCGCTCCAGATCGAGCGTAGAGCAATGTCGAGGACCCCGACTTGGGGGCGGCGACGATGGAGGCCGACGCCGAAGGCGGAGGAGGAGGAGCGTAAGGCAGCCTCCGGCCCTCGGCGACCTTCGCCAGCTGGCCAGAAGACAACGCCGAAGGGGAAGTCGTCCCGCGCCGCCAACCGAAAGCCGGCCATCTAGGCGCGAGTTCCTCCGCCGGCTTGGCCGGTCAAGTCGGCGCGAAGAAGCGACGGGCCGCGCCGAGTTCGCTCGGCGGCCGGCCGAAGAAGTTCAAGGGGGCGGCCGCCACGCCCAAGCGGGAGGAGGCGGTCGCGAAGGCCAACCGCTTCTGCAAGGAAGTGAACAAGCCGCCGCTAGTCTATGCGTAAGTGTTGACTACCTTTGTCTTGTTTTCTTTGACGGATCCTTTCCGAGTCTTTTTCATTCCGTCTTTTGCTTCAGGGCCCCTCTTTCTCTTGAGAGGGTCGCCGTCCCCTCTGTCATGGGGTCGGCCAAGACGTCCGCCAATACTCGGCGGATTGATCCCGCCGCCGACCTCTGGGAGGCGACGGAGCGCAACGCGCAGGAGAAGCGCGACGAGGAAGAGGCTGACTGTATGGAGAACCCGGAGGCCGAGAAAGCGGCGGCCTCCGCCCAGAAGAAGCTGGAGGAGGCCGAAGCCGCCGCCGCAGCCAAACAGCGGGCCAAGGAGACCGCACGCCGCCAGTCGGCACTGCTTGTCGTCCCGCTGAACTCCGCGCCGCCGCCCCGGAGTTCACGGGGCAGACTGGAGAAGTCGGCAGGGAGCACTCCATCGTGGAGAAGGACGGTGGCAAGGCCTCTGCATCGGGCACAGCCACGCCGCCTATGTCGCATGGCAAGCAGTCGGCGGGCCCACCAGTGCCGCCGACTGAGGACGAGGCGGTGGCGAGGCTGCTCCTTCAAGTCGCCTCACCAGCGCGCTGCCGCCTTGAGAAGGCGGTTTCGGCGCCACGCCCCTTGGAAGCCGGTGCCACCAGCTCGGCCATTCCAGATGCTGAGGCATCAAGTGCTGCGCCCACTGGATGGGTGCGAGGAGGCGGCGACGGTCCGCTGAACCAGGCGCTCCTGGACGTGCAGGCGAAGCTGCGAGCTGCGGGCGAAGCCATCCAAGGCTGCACCAGGGCGCATCTGGCATCACGAGCGTCTATCCGGGTACGTTTTCTTTTTTGACTTTGTCTTTTCTCGTTCTTCTTTGTGGGGGCGCACCAGCGCACCCACTGGGTGTAGTCCCCGAGTTTCGGGCCGGCTATTGAGCAGGCGGCCCGGAACTCAATCTGGCGAGTTCCTCATTTTTGTCTTTGTCTGATTGCTTATCACAGGAGTATCACAACCTCCCCGTCACCGCCTTCAACCGTAACGTTGTGCAGCTGGGGAAGCGGACTGCTGACTTGTCGAAGAGCCGGAGTAAGTTCTTCTTCTTTTTCGCATGGGCGCGCTGGCGCACCCGCGGGCTGTAGTCCCCGAGATTCGGGCCGACTGCTGAGCAGCCGGGCCGAATCTTCCTGCTGACCTTCCTTGTTGACGACTTAATGTCTTTCTTTTTGTTCTTCAGAGGCCAATGCCGTTCTTCAGGAACGGTTGGGCGAAGTCAGCACGGCCCTACGCGCCAAGGAGGAGTGCGGCAAGCTCGCCACAGAGCGTGACTTGCTGGCCGCGCAGTTGGCGGAGCAGAAGGAGCTGCTTGAGGCGGCTCGGAACAAGGCGGAGAAGGAAGAAGCCGGTCTCCTGGCCGAGTTTGAGATCGAGCGCTCCTCCTGGACTGACAAGGAGGCGATGCTGACTTCCGGCTTCCACGAGATCGAAGACATTGTCGACGGTGAGCTTCTTTGCTTCCTTTCTTCGAACCGCCGACTGCAAGTCAAGCCGACTTCTGATTCTTTCTTTCGCTTCTTTCTGTTTTGGGCAGACTTCTTCCCTGGCCATTCGCAGGCGATCACTCGAGCCATCGAGGCTAATCGCGAGGTGCGGAGGGCAAATGGCGAGGAGATCGCCGCTAACGCCCCCCTGACCGTCGACGAGCAGCTCCTGAGCATCGAGACTCGCCTACGGCTGGTCCACCAGCTGCTGCACCGGCTTCAATGTGCCGGGGCCCAGGCGATCTCCGCCCTGTGGCCAGGCATGCCGGCCCTGCGCACTCCCAGTCGGACTGCCGACTGGCTGGAGGTCGCAACTGGCCGTCTTGAGGCTTTGAAGGATTCCTCGGCCCGGGCTGGAGCGCGCCGAGCCTTGGAATTTGTCAAGGCTTGGTATCCAGGGCTGGACCTGGACTGGCTGGCCGCATTCCGCTCAGAGGCCAGGTAGAACTGGCGTGTGTGGAAGGTGCCCTCGTCGAGTGTGCGGCGGCGATCGCCGACTACACCGCGTCTTCGTTCCTGAACGGGCCACGAATAGTGAAGAGGTGCCGCCGGAGTGGTTCGGGATGAACCCGGACTATGACGAGGACTCGGCGGAGGTGATCGGTGTTGGGGAACGTAGTAATTTCAAAAAATTTCCTACGCACATGCAAGATCATGGTGATGGCATAGAAACGAGAGGGGAGAGTGTTGTCCACGTACCCTCGTAGACCGTAAGCGGAAGCGTTAGCACAACACAGTTGATGTAGTCCTACGTCTTCACGATCCGACCGATCCAAGCATCGAACGTACGGCACCTCTGAGTTCAGCACACGTTCAGCTCGATGACGATCTCCGGGCTCCGATCCAGCAAAGCCCCGGAGACGAGTTCCGTCAACACGACGGCGTGGTGACGATGATGATGTTCCACCGGCGCAGGGCTTTGCCTAAACTTCGCGACGATATGACCGAGGTGGAATATGGTGGAGGGGGGCACCGCACACGGCTAAGGAACGATCCGTAGATCAACTTGTGTGTATGGGGTGCCCCCCGCCCCCGTATATAAAGGAGCAAGGGGGGAGGCCGGCCGGCCCTTGGAGGGCGCACCAAGGAGGAGGAATCCTCCTCCTAGTAGGAGTAGGACTCCTCCTTTCCTAATCCTACAAGGAGGAGGAAGGAAGGGGGAGAGGGGGAAGGAAAGGGGGGGCGCCGCCCCCCTCCTAGTCCAATTCAGACAAGAGGGGGGAGGGGGCGCGCGGCCCATGCTGGCCGCCCCTCTCTCCTTTCCCCTAAGGCCCATAAGGCCCATTACTCTCTCGGTGGGTTCCGGTAACCCTCCGACACTCCGGTTTTCTTCGAAATCACCTGGAACACTTCCGGTGTCTGAATATAGTCGTCCAATATATCAATCTTTATGTCTCGACCATTTCGAGACTCCTCGTCAGGTCCGTGATCACATCCGGGACTCCGAACAAACTTCGGTACATCAAAACTTATAAACTCATAATAAAACTGTCATCGTAATGTTAAGCGTGCGGACCCTACGGGTTCGAGAACTATGTAGACATGACCTAGAACTATTCTCGGTCAATAACCAATAGCGGGACCTGGATGCCCATATTGGTTCCTACATATTCTACGAAGATCTTTATCGGTAAAACCGCATAACAACATACGTTGTTCCCTTTGTCATCGGTATGTTACTTGCCCGAGATTCGATCGTCGGTATCCAATACCTAGTTCAATCTCGTTACTGGCAAGTCTCTTTACTCGTTACGTAATGCATCATCTCGTAACCAACTCATTGATCACATTGCTTGCAAGGCTTATAGTGATGTACATTACTGAGAGGGCCGAGAGATACCTCTCCGACAATCGGAGTGACAAAACCTAATCTCGAAATACGCCAACTCAACATGTACCTTCGGAGACACCTATAGTACTCCTTTATAATCACCCAGTTACGTTGTGACGTTTGGTAGTACCAAAAGTGTTCCTCCGGTAAACGGGAGTTGCATAATTCTCATAGTTACAGGAACATGTATAAGTCATGAAGATAGCAATAGCAATATACTAAACGATCAAGTGCTAGGCTAACGGAATGGGTCATGTCAATCACATCATTCTTCTAATGATGTGATCCCATTAATCAAATGACAACACATGTCTATGGTTAGGAAACATAACCATCTTTGATTAATGAGCTAGTCAAGTAGAGGCATACTAGTGACTATATGTTTGTTTATGTATTCACACATGTATCATGTTTCCGGTTAATACAATTCTAGCATGAATAATAAACATTTATCATGATATGAGGAAATAAATAATAGCTTTATTATTGCCTCTAGGGCATATTTCCTTCAGTCTCCCACTTGCACTAGAGTCAGTAATCTAGTTCACATCGCCATGTGATTTAACACTAATATTCATATCTGTATATGATTAACACCCATAGTTCACATCGTCATGTGACTAACACCCAAAGGGTTTACTAGAGCCAATAATCTAGTTCACATAGCTATGTTATTAACACCCAAAGAGTACTGAGGTGTGATCATGTTTCGCTCGTGAGAGAAGCTTAGTCAACGGGTCTGTCACATTCAGAGCCGTATGTATTTTGCAAATATTCTATGTCTACAATGCTCTGCACGGAGCTACTCTAGCTAATTGCTCCCACTTTCAATATGTATCCAGATTGAGACTTAGAGTCATCTGATTGGTGTAAAAGCTTGCATAGTTGTAACCTTTTACGACGAGCTCTCTTATCACTTCCATTATCGAGAAATATTTCCTTAGTCCTCACTAAGGATATTCTTGACCGCTGTCCAATGATCTACTATTAGATCAAAATTGTATTCCTTGGCCAAACTCAGAGCAAGGTATACAATAGGTCTGGTACACAGCATAGCATACTTTATAGAACCTATAACTGAGGCATAAGGAATGACTTTTCATTCTCTTTTCTATTTTCTGCCGTGGTCGGGATTTGAGTCTTACTCACTTTCACACCTTGCGACACAGGCAAGAACTCCTTCTTTGACTGTTCCATTTTGAACTACTTCAAAATTTTATCAAGGTATGTACTCATTGAAAAAACTTATCAAGCGTCTTGGTCTATCTATATAGATCTTGATGCTCAATGTGTAAGCAGTTTCACCAAGGTCTTTCTTTGAAGAACTCCTTTCAAACATTCCTTTATGCTTTCCAAAAAATTCTACATCATTTCCAATTAATAATATGTCATTTACATATACTTACCAGAAAGGCTGTAGTGCTCCCACTCACTTTCTTGTAAATACAGGCCTTTCCAAAAGTCTGTATAAAACCATATGCTTTGATCCACTCATCAAAGCGTATATTCCAACTCCGAGATGCTTGCACCAGTCCATTGATGGATTGCTGGAGCTTGCACACTTTGCTAGCATCTTTAGGATTGACAAAACCTTCTGATTGCATCATATACAACTCTTCTTTAATAAATCCATTAAGGAATGCAGTTTTGACATCCATTTGCCAGATTTCATAAAATGTGACAATTGCTAACATGATTCGGACAGACTTAAGCATTGATACAAGTGAGAAAATCTCATCGTATTCAACCCCTTGAACTTGTTGAAAACCTTTTGCAACAAGTCGAGCTTAGTGGATAGTGACACTACTATCAGTGTCCGTCTTCCTCTTAAAGATCCATTTATTTAACATGGCTTGCTGATCATCGAGCAAGTCAGTCAAAGTCCATACTTTGTTCTCATACATGGATCATATCTCAGATTTTATGGCCTCAAGCCATTTCGCGAAATCTGGGCTCATCATCGCTTCCTCATAGTTCGTAGGTTCATCATGATCTAGTAACATGACTTCCAGAACAGTATTACCGTACCACTCTGGTGCGGATCTTACTCTGGTAGACCTACGAGGTTCAGTAGAAACTTGATCTAAAGTTTCATGATCAATATCATTAGCTTCCTCGCTAATTGGTGTAGTTGTCACAGGAACCGGTTCTTGTGATGAACTACTTTCCAATAAGGGAGCATGTATAGTTACCTCATCAAGTTCTACTTTCCTCCCACTCACTTCTTTCGAGAGAAACTCCTTCTCTAGAATAGAAGGTGTACCCAACAGTTTCCTTTGGGTATTCTATGAAGATGTACTTCTCCGATTTGGGTTTGAGCTTATCAGGATGAAACTTTTTCACATAAGCATTGCAGCCCCAAACTTTAAGAAACGACAACTTGGGTTTCTTGCTAAACCATAGTTCATATGGTGTCCTCTCAACGGATTTAGATGGTGCCCTTTTAACGTGAATGCAGCTATCTCTGATGCATAACCCCAAAACAATAGTGGTAATCAGTAAGAGACATCATAGATCGCACCATATCCAATAAAGTGCGGTTACGACGTTCGGACACACCATAACATTGTGATGTTCTAGGTGGCGTGAGCTGTGAAACTATTCCACATTGTTTTAATTGAAGACCAAACTCGTAACTCAAATATTCGTCTCCGCGATCAGATCATTGAAACTTTATTTTCTTGTTACGATGATTTTTCCACTTCACTATGAAATTCTTTGAACCTTTCAACAATTTCAGATTTATGTTTCATCAAGTAGACATACCCATATCTGCTCAAATCATCTGTGAAGGTCAGAAAATAACGATACCCGCCACGAGCCTTAATACTCATTGGTCTGCATACATCAGTATGTATTATTTCCAACAAGTTTGTTGCTCGTTCCATTGTTCGGAAGAACGGAGTTTTAGTCATCTCGCCCAAAGGCACGGTTCGCAAGGATCAAATGATTCATAACCAAGTGATTCCGAAAATCCATCTTTATGGAGTTTCTTCATGCGCTTTGCACCGATATGACCCAAACGGCAGTGCCACAAATAAGTTGCACTATCATTATTAACTTTGCATCTTTTGGCATCAATATTATGAATATGTGTATCACTATGATCGAGATCCAACAAACTATTTTCATTGGGTGTATGACCATTGAAGGTTTTATTCATGTAAACAGAACAACAATTATTCTCTGACTTTAAATGAATAACCGTATTGCAATAAACATGATCAAATCATAATCACGCTCAATGCAAACGCTAAATAACATTTATTTAGGTTTAACACTAATCCCGAAAGTATAGGGAGTGTGCGATGATGATCATATCAATCTTGGAACTACTTCCAACACCCATCGTCACTTCCCCTTCAACTAGTCTCTGTTTATTCTGTAACTCCTGTTTCGAGTTACTAATCTTAGCTACCGAACAAGTATCAAATACTCAGGGGCTACTATAAACACTAGTAAGGCACACATCAATAACCTGTATATCATATATACCCTTGTTCACTTTGCCATCCTTCTTATCCACAAAATATTCAGGGCATTTCCGCTTTCAGTGACCATTTCCTTTGCAGTGTAAGCACTCAGTTTCAGGCTTTGGTCCAGCTTTGGTCTTCTTCACGGGAGTGACAACTTGTTTGCCATTCTACTTGAAGTTTCCCTTTCATTCCCTTTGCCCTTTTCTTGAAACTAGTGGTCTTGTCAATCATCAACACTTGATGCTCTTTCTTGATTTCTACCTTCGTCGATTTCAACATCACGAAGAGCTCAGGAATCGTTTTCGTCATCCCTTGCATACTATAGTTCATCATGAAGTTCTAGTAACTTTAGTGATGGTGACTAGAGAACTCTGTCAATCACTATCTTATCTGGAAGATTAACTCCCACTTGATTCAAGCGATTGAAGTACCTAGACAATCTGAGCACATGCTCACTAGTTGAGCGATTCTCCTCCATCTTTTAGCTATAGAACTTGTTGGAGAATTCATATCTCTCAACTCGGGTATTTGCTAGAAATATTAACTTCAACTCCTGGAACATCTCATATGGTCCATGACGTTCAAAACGTCTTTGAAGTCCCGATTCTAAGCCGTTAAGCATGGTGCACTAAACTATCAAGTAGTTATCATATTGAGCTAGCCAAACGTTCATAACATCTGCATCTGCTCCTGCAATAGGACTGTCACCTAGCGGTGCATCAAGGACATAATTCTTCTGTGCAGCAATGAGGATAAACCTCAGATCACGGATCCAATCCGCATCATTGCTACTAACATCTTTCAACACAATTTTCTCTAGGAACATATCAAAATAAACATATGAAAGCAACAATGCAAGCTATTGATCTACAACATAATTTGCAAAATACTTCCAGGACTAAGTTCATGATAAATTTAAGTTCAAATAATCATATTACTTAAGAACTCCCACTTAGATAGACATCCCTCTAATCCTCTAAGTGATTACGTGATCCAACTACACCATGTCCGATCATCACGTGAGATGGAGTAGTTTCAATGGTGAACATCACTATGTTGATCATATCTACTATATGATTAACGTTCGACCTTTCGGTCTCTGTGTTCCGAGGCCATATCTGTATATGCTAGGCTCGTCAAGTTTAACCTAAGTACTCTGCGTGTGCAACTGTTTTGCACCCGTTGTATTTGAACGTAGAGCCTATCACACCCGATCATCACGTGGTGTCTCAGCACGAAGAATTTTTGCAACGGTGCATACTCAGGGAGAACACTTCTTGATAATTAGTGAGAGATCATCTTAAAATGCTACCATCAATCAAAGCAAGATAAGATGCATAAAGGATAAACATCACATGCAATCAATATAAGTGATATGATATGGCCATCATCATCTTGTGCTTGTGATCTCCATCTCCGAAGCACCGTCGTGATCACCATCGTCACCGGCGCGACACCTTGATCTCCATCGTAGCATCATTGTCGTCTACGCCATCTATTGCTTCTACGACTATCGCTACCGCTTAGTGATAAAGTAAAGCAATTACAGGGCATTTGCATTTGATACAATAAAGCGACAACCATATGGCTCCCGCCAGTTGCCGATAACTTCGGTTACAAAACATGATCATCTCATACAAGAAATTATAGCATCATGTCTTGACCATATCACATCACAACATGCCCTGCAAAAACAAGTTAGACGTCCTCTACTTTGTTGTTGCAAATTTTACGTGGCTGCTACGGGCTTAGCAAGAACCATTCTTACCTATGCATCAAAACCACAACGATAGTTCGTCAAGTTGGTGCTGTTTTAACCTTCGCAAGGACCGGGCGTAGCCACACTCAATTCAGCTAAAGTGAGAGAGACAGACACCAGCCAGCCGCCTTTAAGCACGAGTGCTCGTAACGGTGAAACCAGTCTCGCGTAAGCGTACGCGTAATGTCGGTCCGGGCCGCTTCATCTCACAATACCGCCGAACCAAAGTATGACATGCTGGTAAGCAGTATGACTTGTATCGCCCACAACTCACTTGTGTTCTACTCGTGCATATAACATCAACGCATAAAAACTGGCTCGGATGCCACTGTTGGGGAACGTAGTAATTTCAAAAACTTTCCTACGCACACGCAAGGTCATGGTGATGGCATAGCAACGAGAGGGGAGAGTGTTGTCCACGTACGCTCGTAGACCGTAAGCGGAAGTGTTAGCACGACGCGGTTGATGTAGTCGTATGTCTTCACGATCCGACCGATCCAAGCACCGAACGTACGGCACCTCCGAGTTCAGCACACGTTCAGCTCGATGACGATCTTCGGGCTCCGATCCAGCAAAGCTCCGGAGATGAGTTCCGTCAGCATGACGGCGTGGTGACGATGATGATGTTCTACCAGCGCAGGGCTTTGCCTAAACTCCGTGACGATATGACCGAGGTGGAATATGGTGGAGGGGGGCACCGCACACGGCTAAGGAACGATCCGTAGATCAACTTGTGTGTATGGGGTGCCCCCCCCGCCCCCGTATATAAAGGAGCAAGGGGGGAGGCCGGCAGGCCCTTGGAGGGCGCGCCAAGGATTAGGAATCCTCCTCCTAGTAGGAGTAGGACTCCTCATTTCCTACTCCTACTAGGAGGAGGAAGGAAGGGGGAGAGGGGGAAGGAAAGGGGGGGCGCCGCCCCCCTCCTAGTCCAATTCAGACCAGAGGGGGGAGGGGGCGTGCGGCCCATGCTGGCCACCCCTCTCTCCTTTCCCCTAAGGCCCATAAGGCCCATTACTCTCCCGGGGGGTTCCGGTAACCCTCCGGCACTCCGGTTTTCTCCGAAATCACCTGCAACACTTCCGGTGTCCGAATATAGTCATCCAATATATCAATCTTTATGTCTCGACCATTTCGAGACTCCTCGTCATGTCCGTGATCACATCCGGGACTCCGAACAAACTTTGGTACATCAAAACTTATAAACTCATAATAAAACTGTCATCGTAACGTTAAGCGTGCGGACCCTACGGGTTCGAGAACTATGTAGACATGACCTAGAACTATTCTCGGTCAATAACCAATAGCGGGACCTGGATGCCTATATTGGTTCCTACATATTCTACGAAGATCTTTATCGGTCAAACCGCATAACAACATACGTTGTTCCCTTTGTCATCGGTATGTTACTTGCCCGAGATTCGATCGTCGGTATCCAATACCTAGTTCAATCTCATTACTGGCAAGTCTCTTTACTCGTTACGTAATGCATCATCTCTTAACCAACTCATTGATCACATTGCTTGCAAGGCTTATAGTGATGTACATTACCGAGAGGGCCCAGAGATACCTCTCCGACAATCGGAGTGACAAAACCTAATCTCGAAATATGTCAACTCAACATGTACCTCCGGAGACACCTGTAGTACTCCTTTATAATCACCCAGTTACATTGTGATGTTTGGTAGTACCCAAAGTGTTCCTCCGGTAAACGGGAGTTGCATAATTCTCATAGTTACAGGAACATGTATAAGTCATGAAGAAAGCAGTAGCAATATACTAAATGATCAAGTGCTAGGCTAACGGAATGGGTCATGTCAATCACATCATTCTTCTAATGATGTGATCCCATTAATCAAATGACAACACATGTCTATTGTTAGGAAACATAACCATCTTTTAGTAATGAGCTAGTCAAGTAGAGGCATACTAGTGACTATATGTTTGTCTATGTATTCACACATGTATCATGTTTCTGGTTAATACAATTCTAGCATTAATAATAAACATTTATCATGATATGAGGAAATAAATAATAACTTTATTATTGCCTCTAGGGCATATTTCCTTCAATCGGCTCTAGCACTGAGGAGGAAGACGAGGCGGGGGACGGAGACAATACGGAGGCGCCAGAAGACAGAGCGGACGACCAGCCTCAGCTCGATCGCGCCTCCAGCAACAAGACACGTCCAACTGAGCCGGCTGCCGCCGGAGACGATCAAGCCGAGACTGCCCAGCCGGCCGCTCCGGCGCCTAACACCGCCATCTCCGCCGACCCTCCGAACCCGTCTGCCGCTTCTTAGGCTTCCGTCCTGTCTTTTATTTTATCTGCTTTCATAGTCTTTGAAGAACTTGTTAATTTGCACAATTCCACCCGCGGGGTGTATCTTGAACTTGGCCAGAGGCCTATGTTATGTAAATATCTATCCGGCTTCTATCTTTCCTTGTTTATTGCTCTTTTGGCTTTTTCCTTTGCCGCCTTTCCATAGTCGCCGCTTTGCCAGACGAACAGCCGCTCTGCGGACTGCCGCTGGGTCAAATGCTTGGCTACCTTAGAGAAGGCAAGTACTTGGCCTTTTTTAGAGTTTTTTAACAAGTTGGATAGAAGGCGGCGAGCTGACTATTCGAGAGTCGGCTCTGCGAAGAGAGGCTGGAAGCCGGCTTGGGCTATGCATATGCTTTGAGTCCTTAGCCATTTTTTCGTGTGTGCGCTTGTTCTTGCTTACTCTCTGCCTACCAACAGTCGCTCTGTGAGCTGCAGATTTCGACAGGAGACGGCTTAAGCGCCGCACACTACTTGTCCGACTGCAGGAAGCATTTCAAAGTGCAAGACGGTGAGTCCTCGGGCCGACTAGTCGCACCCGGTGCCAAGCGGCATAACAAAGAGTAGCATACTCGGAGGCATAATTCTTATCATACAGATAACAAAAAGGGCAGTCCCTGAGCTCGTCTCGGGGGCCCAAAGTCTCAGTACTTTAATACAAAGGATAGCGTGGTACATACTGCATCAACTGTAAAATCTTCGAAGAAGATTTGCATTCCATGGTCGTTCTGACTCCTTGCTGGAGTCGTCCCTCTTGCGCGCTCGAGGCTTCTGAGCGTCGATTAGGTAGTAGGAGTCCTTGCCCAGCACTTTGATGATGATGAAGGATCCTTCACAATGTGCCGACAACTTTTGCTGGCCGGCTGTTCGCTGAATCAGCCAGAGCACAAGGTCGCCCTCTTGGAAAGATCTCGGCCTGACCTTCCGGTTGTAGTATTGGCGCAGACTCTGCTGGTAGATGCTGGACCGGCTGAGTGCCAACAGCCGGCCCTCTTCCAGCAGATCGACGCCGTCTTGACGTGCTTCTTCTGCTTCTTCCTCGGTGTACATGGTGACTTGCGGGGAGTCGAATTCTATGTCCGTCGGGATGGCGGCTTCGGCACCGTAGATGAGGAAGAAAGGCTTGAAGCCGGTTGACTTGTTTGGAGTCATGCGCAGACTCCAGAGGACGGCTGGTAGCTCCTCAAGCCAACAGCCTGCCGAACGCTCGAGTGGTTTGACCAGTCGAGGTTTGATGCTGGACAGAATGAGGCCGTTTGCTTGCTCCACCTGGGCGTTTGACTGCGGATGGGCAATGGACGCTAAGTCCAATCGGATGCCCTGCATCGCGCAGAAACGGGCCAAGGCGCCTTTGGCGAAATTTGTGCCATTGTCGGTGATGATGCTGTGCGGTATGCCGTACCGCACCGTGATGTCAGCGATGAAAGTCACTGCAGTCGGACCGTTCAACTTCTTGATGGGCTTTGCTTCTATCCACTTGGTGAACTTGTCCACCGCGACAAGCAGATGAGTTAGGCCACCTCGGGCCATCTTGAATGGTCCCACCATGTCCAGGCCCCACACTACAAAGGGCCAGGCGATGGGGATTGTCTTCAGCGCGGAAGCCGGCTGAAGCGGCTTGGAGCGGAACTTCTGGCACCCCTTGCATTTTTGGACTAACTCTTTAGCCTCTTCCAGGGCAGTCGGCCAGAAGAAACGTTTCCGAAAGGCTTTGGCGACGAGTGCTCTTGAAGCCGCATGGTGGCCGCACTCGCCTTGGTGGATGTCTCTGAGAATTGCTTAGCCTTGCTTTGGCTCCACGCAGCGCTGGTAAACTCCAGTGACGCTGCACCTGACCAGCTCTCTGTTGATTATGGTGTAGGCTGCCGCTCCACATTGCACTTGCCAAGCCAAGATTTCATCGGTTGGCAGCTCTCTGTTCACTAGAAACTTGAGGATGGGCTGCGCCCATGAGGGTGCTGCTATTTCTTCAACCGCCACCACTTCGACTTGGACAAGGGCGGCTGGGCTGGGAGGCGGCGGGCTGGAGTCTGCGGCCGCTTGCTGGATTGACGAAGTCCCCAGGCCGACCGGCACAGTCCCCAGGCCAACTGGCGCAGTCCCCGGGCCGACTGGCACAGTCCCCGAGCTGAGTTCTGAAGTCTTTGGGCCGGCTTTGTTCGTGGGCTCTTGAGTCGGATCTGACTTCTTCGGGGGGAGCCGGCACAAAGATGGAGTCTGATTCTGGTGAAGGCTTGATAGACGCCTTAAGGAGGCGCTGAAGAGCGATGCCGGATGGTATTTCTTGGCGGGTGGAGCCGACTCATGCCAAGGCATCTGCTTGGTCATTGTCATTCCTTGGCACGTGAAGGAACTCGCACCCCTCGAAGTATCCGCTGAGTTGCTGCACCAAGAAACGGTAGCTCGCCATGTTTGCATCTTTGGCGTCCCAGTCGCCAGATGACTGTTGGACCACCAAATCGGAGTCGCCATAGCACAGGATCCGGCGAATGCCGAGTTCTTTGGCAAGCCGGAGCCCGTGAATGAGCGCCTTGTATTCGGCGATGTTGTTGGAGGCGGTGAAGCGGATCTGCAGCACATACTTGAGCTTGTCGCCTTTAGGGGAGGTGAGGACGACGCCGGCTCCCAGGCCAGTGCGCATCTTGGAGCCGTCGGAATGCATCCGCCAATGGGTGGAGTCGGGTGCTGGCGGCAGGTACTGGGTCTCGGCCCAGTCGACCAGGAAGTCGGCCAGTGCTTGCGACTTGATGGCGGTGCGGGGCTGGTAGTAGATGGTGTAGGGAGCCAAATCTATGGCCCATTTGGCTACTCGGCCAGAAGCATCTCGGCTCCCGATGATCTCGGCTAGCGGAGTCGTGCAAAACACAGTGATTGGATGCTCTTGAAAGTAAGGCTTCAGCTTCTTGGCGGCAAAATGCACACCGTAGCACATCTTCTGGTAGTGGGGGTAGTTCTGCTTGGAGGTCGACAGTACCTCGCTCAGGTAATACACCGGTCTCTGGACAGGGAGCGCCTTGCCTTCCTCTTTGCATTCGACTACAATGACTGTGCTGACTACTCGGCTGGTGGCGGCAATGTACAGGAGCATGGGCTCTTTGGGAGTCGGATCCGCCAACACAGGAGGAGTAGTCAACATCTTCTTCAGCTGGAGAAATGCTTCATCCGCCTTGTGGTTCCACTCAAAGAAGGTGGTCTTCTTCATTAATTGATACAAAGGGAGAGCTTTCTCGCCCAGCCGACTGATGAATCGGCTGATGGACGCCAAGCAGCCGTTGAACTTCTGCACATCTAACAGTCGGCTGGGTACCTCCATTCTCTCAATGGCCTTGATCTTCACAGGGTTGCACTCTATGCCGCGTTCAGAGACCAGGAAGCCAAGGAGTTGGCCGGCTGGTACTCCGAAAACGCACTTCTCAGGGTTGAGATTGATCTGGAATCGGCGCAGGTTCTCAAAGGTCTCCTTGAGGTATTCCGGCAGTGTCCCATGCTTCTCCGTCTTCACCACTACATCATCCACATAGACGTGGGCATTTCTGCCGAGTTGCTTGAGGAGGCACTTCTGCATGCAACGCTGAAAGGTGGCGCCGGCATTCCTTAAGCCGAACGTCATGGTCAGGTAGTAGAAGGCTCCGAACGGCGTGATGAAGGCAGTCTTCATTCTGTCTGCCGGGTTCAGCTTGATCTGGTGATATCCTGAATATGCATCTAAGAAACTCAACAGCTCGCATCCGGCTGTGGAGTCTATCACCTGATCGATTCTCGACAAAGCAAAGGGGTCCTTGGGGCAAGCTTTGTTGAGGCTTGTGTAATCAATGCACATCCACCACTGCTTGTTTTTCTTCAGTAGCAAGACCGGGTTTGCCAACCATTCTGGAAAAAATACCTCCATAATGAAGCCGGCCGCTAGGAGCCGGGCTATCTCTTCTCTGACAACTCTTCTCTTCTCTTCTGATAGGCGGCGCAAGGGCTGCCTGACGGGCTTCACATCAGGTCAGACATGTAACTTGTGCTCGGCGAATTCCGTCAGTACACCTGGCATGTCTTTAGGGGACCATGCGAAGATGTCTCGATTCTCATGGAGGAAATCGACGAGCTCGCCTTCCTATTTACTGTCAAGGTTTGTACCCATGACAATGTACCTCTCTGGGTGTTCCGGGTCCAAGGGTATCTTCTTGGTCTCTTTGGCCAGCTTGAACGAACCTTTAGCTTCTGACTCCTTGGGGTCGGGCGACATCTCTGGCTGCTTTCCGGCCATCGCCACGACCCGATCAAGGAGCTGCTTCTTAGCTGCGATCACCAAGGACTCGGCCAGCTGACTACTCTCCGCCGTGCAGGAGGACGACTTCCTGTAGTCACTAGCGACGGTCAGAATCCCCTTGGAACTCGGCATCTTCATCTTGAGGTAGGCGTAGTGGGGAACCGCCATGAACTTGGCCAGTGCAGGTCGGCCAAGTAACACATGGTATGGGCTTTCAAGGTCCACTACTTCAAACCAGACTGGCTCTCAGCGGAAATGATCTTTGTCCCCGAAGAGAACGTCTATCAGGATCTTGCCGATTGGTGAGCAGGAAAGGCCAGGTACGATGCCGTGGAACACAGTCCGGCTGCTCTGCAGCTGTCTTTGCTTGATTCCTAACTTCTCCATAGTGTCCTTGTACAGGATGTTGATGCTACTGCCTCCGTCTATCAGTACTCTCGAAAAGCGGGCGGCCCGCCTATCAGTGGCCAAGGTGGCTCCTAGGACCAGGGCGTAGGAGCCTGGATTCGGCATCACCTCTGGGTGATCTGCTCTGCTCCTACTGATAGGCTTCTCGGACCAATGCATAAACTCTGGAGTATTCGATGCCACTACATTTACTTCCTGCTGCTGCAGCCGTCTGCTGCGTCGATCATCAGCTACACTGGTGAACACCACATAGGCTCCATGCTCTTCTGGGTACTCGTCTTGTACTGCGCCGACTGGCCGAGCAGCCGGCTGCTGGGGCGGCGGTGGAGGCAGCGGCCCAGCAGGCGGCGGAGGAAGGAGGCCGTCTCCCTTGGCGATTCTGGTGAGCCAGTGGCACTTTCAGGTGGTATGATTTGATGGCTTCGCGCCACTGTGGAACTTGCAGGGACCATCCAGAGTCTACTCATAAGAGAAGGCCAGCAACCAGTTGGAGTTGCCACCTTTCTGTCGCTTGGTCGGAGGCTGCCCCTCCGGCTGTTGATCTTCGACTGTTGCAACCTGCCGACTGCTGGAAGTCAGCTATTGGGCCTTGTGTTTGTTGTCGTTCTACTGTTGTCGCCGACTGGTGTCTCCAGCCGGAGTTCTGGGAGCCTGAGGGGCCACTTTGCCAGCCGCATTGACTTGAATCTCCGTCTTCATGGAGGAGTCGGCTGTGGCGTACTTGTCTGCTATGACCAGCAGTTCGTCGAGGGTTTCCGGCTCGTCGCAGAGGAGCTTGTGCTTGAGGAGGGTGCCTTCTCGGCACCCGGCGGTGAAGTACTCGATAGCCTGCACCTCGTGCACGCCCTCGCAGGAGTTCCGAAGCTCGCCCCAGCGCGTGAGGTAGTCGCGTGTTGACTCGTCAGGGCCTTGCACGCACAGGGAAAGCTGGCGCAGCTTGGGAGGTCGCTTGTACGTGCTCGTGAAGTTGTGGATGAAGGATTCGGTGAAGTCGACCCAGCTGTTGATGCTGCGGGGCTTCAGACTGTTCAACCACGTCCGGGTTGTGCCCTGAAGGATGAGTGGAACATACTTCACGGCAACTCGCTTGTTGCCGTTCGCTATGTTGACGGCCTTGGAGTAATCAATTAGCCAGTCTTCCGGCTTCACGGAGCCGGTGTACTTGGGTGTGTCTCGGGGAAGCGTGAACCCTTTGGGAAAAGACTCGTCTCGGATGCGGGGTCCAAAGCAAGGCGGACCCAGCTCATCTTCTTCTTCCAGCGCCAGGGATCGGTGGAATCGGTCGATCCGGTGGCGGGCGTCGTTTCCTCCGAATCCCTCTCAGCGGCCAAGGCGGCCACCGAGAGTCGGATGCTCAACAGGCGGCGGGGAAACTCGCCGTTCTCTTCTCGGTGGGGGAGGCAGGTAGTCGCCCTGCCGTTCCACTGCTCTCGGATGGCCGTCTTGGTCGCGCTCAATGGTGATGCGAGTCCGACTGTGGCTGACAGCCGGCTCTTTGTCTTTTCTTCCGCGGACTCCACCAGTCGGCGTCCGAGACGTCGCACCTTGATCTCGGCAGGGAGGCAAGTCGTCGTTTAGTTGCTGCGGGGCATCTGTGCGGCCGTCGGCCGCGTTCTGCGCAGCAACCGCGTCGAGGAGCTGCTGGACTCACTCCGTCATCATGCGGCGCTCTTCGCCCTCGAAGTTCTTCAGCTCGTCAGTCGCCGCTTGGGCGGCGCGGATGTTCTCCGCAGGGGTGGCGTATACGGGGCGATTGGCCCCAAACAGGTTGGCGATGGTCGCGCCGTGCTGTCGGACCGCGCCTAGGCGGCTAGGCCCAGTCGGAGCCGGCGAGCCGCCCACGGCGTGATCCATTTCGCGCTGGTAGGCTTCTGACAGGCGCCTCATGCTCGCCAGCTTCTTGGCGCCTTCGATGATCTGAAGGCGGCATGTCTCCAGCGTCTCGGCATCTGCGTCTTCTGGAATAGGCACAGTCATGTCTTGCAGGGCCGCGCCGAGCGGGTCCTGAGCTCCTTCACCGGAGCGCTCATCATGACTGATGACGAGTACTTCCGTGACGGCGCTTCCGCCGCTCTCGTCGTGAGGGAGCAGCACGTCGTAGACCACCACATTGGTGGGGAAAGTGTCAAGCGACACGACGTCGGAATCGACCAGCATCGGGTCGGTGGAGCCTACGGACTCCAAGTCTACGGCAGGCTCGCCGGTGACGTGGAGCTGGTCGAGGAGGCCCGCGAGGAGGCTCTCGGGGCCACTCGTGCTTGCGTCGGATGCAGGCTCGTCGGAGAGGAGAACCTTGCCGACAAGTTCGGCGAGGCAGCTCGCTGCACAAGCGGCCTCAGCGCCGCGCAGCGCGTCGATGCAGACTCCGTCTAGCGAGCCTGGTTGGCTGCGCTCGCCAGGGAGGAAGAGGGTTCCCGTCCAGAACAGATCTCCGGACAACGGTGCACCAGGCTCACACGGTGGGCGCCAAATGTCAGGGGTTGGGAGCGACATATGCCAAAGGATGGCTTATCATGGTGGGGGCGAGTAGAACGTCACCGGTGCCTGGAAACGGGATGAGGCAAAGACATGCACGCCGGCGGATCTTACCCAGCTTCAGGGCTCTCCGAGGAGATAACACCCCTACTGCTGCTCTGCGGGGTCTCCGCATGGTCACTATGGCAAAGTGAATACAAGGTTGCTCCTAGAGCTCTTTCTGGTAGAAGGAGAAGGCGAGGCTTGCTCTCTCCTTCCAATATGGTCTATCTAGTGCTAGATGATTCCGACCCCCTTGCATGGGTGCCCTGAGGGGTTTATATAGGCCTACCCCCCAGGGGTACAATGGTAAAACCGGCTGGGCGTGGGTCCCAGCCGTCTGTCTCTCAGGCGTCGTCTTCCCCGCCGACTCCCGGGGCCCGCCGACTGGTGGGTCCCGCCGACTGGCCTGGTACGAGGGCGTCAGCCCTTGTCCGCCGCGGGCGGGTCGTGCCGGCTGCAGATTACTGTAGCCATGCTTCTAATGACGTGGGCTTGGTCATGGGGTCATTGCAACAGTGCCGCCGCCTATCGAGCGATCACTGTTGCCATTCCCCTGTCGCGTCTGGTTAATGGCTTGTGGGGTCCGTGAGAGGGGCTAGCCGACTCCTGGGGGCCGACTCCCAACGGGTCCGACTCTTGGTGCTCTCGCCGTCTTCAGTACGCTTGCTGACTGATGGGCCCGCCGTTTCCGGGCCGTACAGACAGACCATCGTGGGCACAGGGCCCCGCCCCCAAGAGCTGATGTCAGGGCCGGCATGGCAACAGTGCCACGCCGGGCGGAGATCTCCGCGAGTACGGCGCACTGTGGCCATACCTGCCCTTAAATAACAGGGTGGTTGGAGTCGCAGGCCGACTTCCGTAGTCGGCCCTCTTGGAGTCGCCTCTAGGACTCGGCTTATCTGGAGTCGCCTCTGGGACTCGGCTTTATCTGGAGTCGCCTCTAGGACTCGGCTTTATTTGGAGTCGCCTCTGGGACTCGGCTTTATCTGGAGTTGCCTCTGGGACTCGGCTTTATCAGGAGTCGCCTTTGGGACTCGGCTTGTCTGGAGTCGCCTCTTGGACTCGGGGCGCAGCCTGCCCCGATGTCTTGAAAGGTTCTGGGGCTCGGGTTGGCCTACCCTTGGCCCATTACTCCGACATTATGTCACTCTTCCTGAAAAAAAATACAAGAATTAATGAGCAATGATCTGGCACAACATCAACGGTAGTAAAAGTTCTAGAAATGAAAGATATCAATTAAAAATGAGGGAAGCGGGGAAAATAGACGTGTACGTACCTAGGAAAAGGTCCTACTTCCTGCCTTTCTTTCTCACATTGGTTGGGGCAATATTTCACACAGATGGTTCAGATCTGCAAAAGTGGATACAAGATAAAAATATATCATGAGGTCTGCAACAGTTTTGTAATTTAAGAAAAAGAGATGTCGAGAGGCACAAGAACAATGAGTATCTATTTGCATTGTTTGTTTCATCAGGAAGTGGCAACTTGTTCTTCTCATTGAAGATCTCCTTAGTTGAGCTCAACATCTCATCAGCCTATGAGAGCAATCACAGGTAAGGCAACAGGCACACACGAAAAGTATAATCTTGAAAATTCAAAAGATCAGGGGGCTACCAGTAGCAAAAAAATAACATAGAGAAAACACAGAAGAGGAGGGAAACCACAAGTAAAGCTCAATCAGTGGCAGCCTGTGTTTTTATGCTACTGGTATATAATGGATAAACACGGGAAAACACGGTTATATTGCTACTATCACAAAAATACTCCTATTTCAAAGCCCTATATAGGAGATTTGGCTTTGGAGAAAAATCGATCCACTGTATCCTGCAAATCACTAAAGGAGGTTCAATGGGGGTTAAACTAAACAATGCTGAAAGTGAGTTTTTCATTACTAGTAAAGGGCTAAGACAAGGGGACCCAATCTCCCCTCTACCTTTCAACGTAGTGGTTGATGAACTTACTAGGATGTTGATCAAAGCAGCAAACCAAAATCTGATTGGAGGATTGTGTCCTAAAGTCTGTCTTGGGGGGGTTATCTGTCTGCAATACGCTGATGAGACCATTTTGTTCTTAGACAAAAAATTAGAGCATGATAAGAACCTTAAGATTATACTCACTTGCTTTGAGCAGATATCTGGGATGGGAATTAACTATAGTAAAAGTTAACTCATTCCCATCAATATAGAAGATGATGAATTTAGAAGTTTCCTAGGAATTTTAGAATGCACTGGTGGCTCTTTTCCCATTAAGTACCTTGGAATCCCTCTGCACTATGATAAGCTTGGAAGAGAGGATATCCAACCTCCTATTGACAACATTATGAAAATAATTGCTGGGTGGAGAGGGAAGCTACTCTCCTACAAGGGCATGTTAATCCTCATTCAGGCCTGCCGTGCTAGCATTCCTATATACCCGCTATATTTCTTTAAATTTCCTAAGTGGGCCATTGATCTTATAAACTCCTAAATGGCCAACTGTTTGTGGCGTGACTTTGAGGGTCACATAAAGCTTCATTTGGCCAACTAGAAAATGGTGTGTACGAAAAAAGAATTCGGTGGCCTAGGTATCCCCAACCTCCATGATATGAACCTATGTCTCCTAGGATCTTGGGTCAAGAGGTACTATGAGGGGGAGGGGAAACCATGGAAAATGATAATAGATGAGAAGTACATAAGAGGCAAAACCAACTTATTTGCTCCCAGTACTAATATAAATGTTTCTAGATTTTGGAAGGGGTTAAATCCATCATCCAAACTTTGAAATTTGGTTATAGGTGGAAGGTAAGAGTAGGGAATAAAATCAGGTTTTGGGAAGATACTTGGTTTGCTACTTCTCCCCTGGCAGTACAATTTTGGCCAATTTAAGTGCTCTGTAATGAACAGAGTAAAAGTATTGGTGAGGTATGGGATGGTGAAGCCCTTAAACTTACTTTTAGGAGAAACTTTGATGATAGACTCATGGAGCAATGGTACCAAGTTGTAGATATTGCTGGGGGGATTAACTTCAGCAATGATCTAGATGCCCTCATCTGGCAACTAGGAAACAAAGGGGTCTATTCTTCTAGTTCTTTGTATCATGTGATAAACTTCAGGGGTGTGAAGCTAATGTTTCTCCCTGCTGTGTGGAAACTGGCAGTGCCCCCAAAGATTCATGTGTTTCTCTGGTTGTTTCACAAAACAAGCTGATGTCAAGGGATAACCTGAGGAAAAGGCACATAATCGAACTCCCTAGATTGTGTATTATATGCTGAAAATGAGACAAATCACCATTTATTCTTTGATTGCATAGTTGCAAGGAATGTATGGTTCTTTGTCAGCCCAAATCGAGATAGGCACAAACTTTGAGTCTGTTGCTCGAATTTTGGGTTTCTAACAAGAAGAATTTAGCTGTGGACATTATTAGCTCTGCTGTCATATGGTGTTTGTGGAAATATAGGAACTCTATGATTTTTAGCAACACCATCTGGACCTCTATTATTCAGGTGTGGAGTATGATCCTCAGAATGCTCAAATTCTAGGTGATTCTGACCCCAAAGGCTGGCAAACCCAAGATGGAGGCGTTCTTGAGTGCTCTGACAAAACTTCTCCAACAACCCCTGAGGATTTTGAGTGGCTGGATGAAGGCCACAAGATTTGAAGTTCATGCTGGCTGGAGTAACCTCAGGATCTCGGAAGAGAAAGGGGCTTCCACTCTCCTGCCAGGAAGGGAGAAACCAATGACAAGATCGCCATGACCAGCCCGGTGTCCACCCGATCGCTATCTGCTGGTCACCTCAAGCTACACTGGCGCTGCCATTCAAGTTCATAAAAGTTGAAGACATGATCATAGTGTGATAAAAGAGCGGGTGCCCGCGGTACTTTGGCCCTCTGTACCACTCTCTAGTAGCTTTCGTTTGAACTGTTGGGGGTTATGACTTGATTGTCCCTTGTTTTTCCCTTTTCTACCATTTTGCATTAGCTCAACTATTTCATGTGTGTGCTGCTTGTAATAAAGAACCCTCAGATGGTTTCATTATAGCTAATGGAACCGGGGAGAGGCCTCCCCGTTCATCTAAAAAAACTACGACACACATGTACAACTCCCAAATTTGGTCCTTGACCATTCTTGTACATGAAACCCCTAAATAAACAGCAACACACATGCACTGAATAATCTGTACTTGCCACCCCTAGGCATCTCGCAGTGCCTGTGGTTTGTAGATTTGACAAATGTAAGTAGGCCGCCTAGATCTTTGATAATTAATTAATTAGTAAATTCTCATGTCGCTCACTCCCGAGGGGAGGATTCCAGCTCCTTACCGGACACAACGCGGGTGCTGTAAAGGCACTTGGTCCCTAACATGTGGGCTAGCCAACTGTTGGGCCCACATGTCATAGACACAAAGGCAGGAGCCTTAAGGCACCGAAGCTCCGTCCCTTCTTAGAGCAACTCCAACGCGCTGACCCAAACGGCCGCGCGCTTTGTCCGTTTTTCGTCCTTTGGCTCAGCTAGGCGGACGTGCACGACTATTCAATATGGGTTGGCAAGTGTGCCCAAGGTGAGGCATACCCATTTTTGACTCGAGTGGCCGAAATAAAATTAGAAAAATATAATTAAACATAAGTGGCCGGTGAACACCGGCCAAAGTCCTCTTAAATAGTAATTAAACATAAAAAAAGAAACCATCCGCATGTTGTCCTAGTCGTCCACCTTGCCCTTGCTGTTGTTGTCACTTCCAGTGAGGTTGATGAAGACGGGAGGTGGCCTAGCCCAGCCGAACACGACTTTAGAGGCCACTAGGGCTTCCTTCTCTGAAGTCTGTTGTGGCAACGACATTGTGGCGAGGCGGCGCGCTCCTCCTCCTCCTCACGCTCGCTCTGCGTGTGCCGCTCCTCTGCCAGCGAGTGCTGCCTCCAGTGCTAGAGGTACGCAACATGCCTAGCCAAATGAGGGGGAGTGGGCTGTCCCACTCCTACAATTTGCAGGTCCAAATGTAGCGGTCGACCGGCTTGGGCTTAGGCATTAGGGGGCGAGCAACGGTGGCACCATGTAGTTGCCGACCGCAAAGAGGTCGATGGCCTCCACCAGCCTTGCTTGGTAGTATGCCTCCTCCGCTTCCACCTTCAGCTCCTCCTCCTCAATGGAGGTCTCCAAGGCCGACGCCTAGTACGCAGCCTCCTGCTCCTGCTTCTCCGGCTTGACGACTGGGGGAGGCGGGGGGTGGGGGAGGGGGTTGGCGTGGTGGTGCTGCACGCCGAGTCGTTGTTGTTCCTCGTGCTTGAGGGCAAACAAGACTGTCGGTGTTTTGGATATGGGGGTATCCAGACTTGCTTGCCTGCGCCCCACCACGTGGCTCCATCGACGGCCTGGTATGACCCAGCTTCAACATCAGCAGCTCAAGAGCCTTGCGAGGTGGATGACGCCAAGACCCCCGAGAGGATCAGCCTCTTCAGGCTGGCTCCCGAGGGGCGGAGAGTTCTATGCAAGGTGCACCTCACGAGGCTCAGCTGATGTGAGCCATGACGACCAAGGCCGGGCGGGCGCCAGGCGGGTGCCAGCGGGGGAAGAGCGCCAGTTTCCTCTTCAGTGCAAGGGAGGCAAGCCACAGGCGCGGAGTCCTGAGGAATCAACCAAAGGTTTCCATTCTGGTGCAACAAGACCAAGACCGCTAGGACGGCAGGACGGAGGTCATCACCGAGCCCACCGCAGTGTCACGACCAAAGGCTTTTCGCAGGCGAAGACTACTTTTGTCAAGATAAGCTGTACTACTTGTCCCCTTTCAAATCCGGCCATAGTGGGATCCCTTCCCACCAACATTTGGGAAGAGGACCAAGGCCACTATAAATAGGACTTAGCCACCACCATATGGGGGGATCGGATCCATTCTCACCCGGCCACCTCACAAGCTCTCTTGAGCCCAAGAATACCTCACCTCCTAAGGCCGGTTCATCCACTGTACTATTTCATCCCCAGCCCTTCGAGGCAATCCACCAAAAACGCTAGAGTAGGGTATTACACCGCAAGGTGGCCCGAACCAGGATAAACTTCTGTGTCTCTTTGTCTCTTCGAGCTTGACGCGCTAGGCTTAGGAGGATCGCGAGTAGGCAGGCTGGGTAGGTTGACATCTCCGCATGCACCCCAGAGTTCGAACCTTTCAAGGGTTTGCGGAACCCGTAATCTGACATTTGGCGTGCCAGGTAGGGGTGCGTCGGAGATCTTCTGCCCCGTCCGCCAGATCGTGCCACCGGCCCTGATGGCGAACTCTCCTCCATTGACTCGGCTGACGCGTGCCTCCGAAGAAGTGCTGGGCTGCGCTTTTCGGATTACGGGTTCCGCAAACCCTTGAGAGGTTTGAACTCTGGGGTGCGTGCGGGATCTCAACCTACCCAGCCTGCCTACTCGCGATCCTCCTAAGCCTAGCGCGACAAGCTCGAAGAGACAAAGAGACACAACAGTTTATCCTGGTTCAGGCCACCTTGCGGTGTAATACCCTACTCCAGCGTTTTGGGTGGATTGCCTCGAAGGGCTGAGGATGAACTAGTACAGTGGATGAACTGGCCTCAGGAGGTGAGGTGTTCTTGAGATTGAGGGAGCTGAGGGGATGTGCACTAGCTACCAGATCAGATGCCCCTCTATGGTGGTGGCTAAGTCCTATTTATAGTGGCCTTGGTCCCTGAGGGAGTCCTGGACTAGGGGATGTCCGGATAGCCGGACTATCATTGTCCGCTGGACTCCAAGACTACGAAGATACAAGATTGAAGACTCCGTCCCGTGTCCGGATGGGACTTTCCTTGGCGTGGAAGGCAAGCTTGGCGATACGGATATGTAGATCTCCTACCATTGTAACCGACTCTGTGTAACCCTAGCCTCCTCCGGTGTCTATATAAACCGGAGGGCTTTAGTCCGTAGGACACAACATACATTACAACAATCATACCATAGGCTAGCTTTAGGGGTTAGCCTCCTTGATCTCGTGGTATATCCACTCTTGTACTACCCATATCATCAATATTAATCAAGCAGGACGTAGGGTTTTACCTCCATCGAGAGGGCCCGAACCTGGGTAAAACATCGTGTCCCTCGTCTCCTGTTACCATCCGCCTAGACGCACAGTTCGGGACCCCCTACCCGAGATCCGCCAGTTTTGACACCGACATTGGTGCTTTCATTGAGAGTTGCTCTGTGTCGTCACCGATAGGCTCGATGGCATCTTCAACCAACAACGCTGTCCTGGGTGAGACTTTTCTCCCCGGACAGATCTTCGTATTCGGCGGCTTCGCACTTCGGGCTAATTCGCTTGGCCATCTGGAGCAGATCGAAAGCTACGCCCCTGGCCGTCAGGTCAGATTCGGAAGTCTAAACTTCACAGGCGACATCCGCGGAGACTTGATCTTCGACGGACTCGAAGCCACAGCCAAGCGCGGCGCGCTGTTACAATGGGCATGATCTAGTTCTGCCGCCGAACAGTGCCTTGGTGGCCGCACGCGAATCCGCTTCGTCCTTTAGCCCGGAGCCGATCGCCCGGATCGAGGATCGGTGGATGGACACCACCTCGGGGGCTTCAACTTCCACGGCGATGGAGCCGAACGCTAATCTTGTCCCTCGCAAAACTCGTGATTCTGAGGTGCCGGACTCCTTGCCGGACTCTGAACCTCCCACGCCCCTACCAATCAATTCGGATTGGGCGCCGGTTATGGAATTCACCACCGCGGACATCTTCCAACACTCGCCCTTTGGCGACATCCTAAATTCGCTAAAGCATCTCTCGTTATCGGGAGAGTCCTGGCCGGACTATGGCTAGGATGGTTGGGATACGGATGACGAACAAATTCAGAGCCCACCCACCACCCACTTTGTATCCACTATCGACGATCTAACCGACATGCTAGACAACGACTCCGATGACATCGACGCTATAGACGACGACGCCGGAGACGAACAAGAACTAGCGCCTACAGGGCACGGGAGGACCACCTCGTCATATGACATATATATGGTGGATACCCCAAAACAGAGCGATAACGAGGACCAACGGGCCGCGGCAGAAGATAACCCCGCCGACAAACAACCAAAACGGCGGTGCAGACGCCGCCCTAAGTCCCGCCTCGACAACAACAACGCTCCTAAGGACCCCGCAATACAGCAGGGCACACAAGTGGACGACGAACATGCAGATAAGCAACCGTCCGAACAAGACGAGTCAGATAATCAGTCCAGGCCCGGCGAAAACGACAGTCCGGACGATCTCATGCCGGACACGCCGCCGGATAGTAAAAACCTTCGGAAAAGACTCATCAACACTGCAAGAAGCTTGAAGAATGAAAAGCGGAAGCTCAAAACAGCGGAAGACACACTCAGAATGAGGTGGAGCAAAGTGCTCAAAACCGTGGATAAATGCGGCAATGGCCACCAATCAAAGAGCTACCCGAAGCGCAAGCTGCTACCAGAATTCGACGAGGAGGCCATAGAGCCCCCACCGTCAAAAAATAAAGAGGCTGCCTGGTTGGATAGACGGCCAGATGATAGGCCAAATTCTGAAAGCGGCGCCGCACACAAACCAACTAATGAACCTGGAAAGACAGATGGCCCAGCCAGGTCCATCTACGGGCCAAAGAAGAAGGCCCCAGGAAGCAAGGCAACACGTCAAGTGTCCGAAGATAGTGGCACACCCAAATACAGGGGCGCCGCACATCCACTATGTTTCACCAATAAGGTGCTGGACCATGAATTCCCAGCAGGATTCAAACCCATAAACATAGAGGCCTACGACGGAACAACAGACCCTGGAGTCTGGATAGAAGACTATATACTACATATACACATGGCCAGAGGAGATGATCTCCACGCCATAAAATACCTACCCCTCTAGCTCAAAGGGCCAGCCCGACACTGGCTTAAAAGCCTCCCAGAAAACACTGTGGGAAGTTGGGAAGAGCTTGAGGACGCGTTTAGGGCAAATTTTCAAGGGACTTATGTCCGCCCTCCGGATGCAGATGATCTAACTCATATAACTCAACAGCCCGGAGAGTCAGCGCGCAAATTCTGGAACAGGTTCCTCACCAAAAAGAACCAAATAGTCGACTGTCCGGACGCCGAAGCCTTAGCAGCTTTTAAACATAACGTCCGAGACGAATGGCTTGCCAGACACCTCGGCCAAGAGAAACCGAGGACAATGTCCGTGCTAACAAGCCTCATGACCCGCTTCTGTGCGGGAGAGGATAGCTGGCTAGCAAGATGCAGCACCAGCGACCCAAGTACATCCAAGATAAGAGATGGAAACGGAAAATCACGGCACAGAAAAGAGCAGCGCCGGAATAAAGAGAAAAGCCTAAAGAGCACGGCAGTCCACGCCGGATTCAAAAGCTCGCGGCCAAACAACAAAACACCGCCTCTTAAGGATGACAGCGATGAGCTGTCCAACTTAAACAAGATTTTGGGTCGGATATGTCAAATCCACAGTACCCCCGGAAGGCCTGCAAACCACACCCATCGAGATTGTTGGGTTTTTAAACAGTCCGGCCGACTAAACGCCGAACACAAGGGGCTCGACGCGTCAAGCGAAGACGATAAACCCCACCAGCAGAGCACCGGAAAACATAAGACTTTCCCACAAGAGGTCAAAGCAGTAAACTCACTTCATGTGATAATACGGAAAACAGTGCGACACTTTCTAAAAAGAGCCTCGCACGGTCCAACCCAGTAGACCATAGAGATTGGATATCAAAACCAATCACTTTCGACCACCTGGATTATTCCATAAGCGTTCGAAACGCGGGACGGACTGCCCTGATATTGGATCCCATAATCGACGGACTACAATTTACTGAAGTCCTAATGGACGGAGGCAGTGACTTAAACCTGCTGTATTCAAACACAATCCGCAAGATGGGGATAGACCCTACTAAAATTCGACACAGCCGCACTTCCTTCAAAGGAGTGACGCCAGGCCCTTACACCAAGTGCACAGGCTCCCTATTACTAGAAGTTGTGTTCGGATCACCGAACAACTTTCGGCGCGAAAAACTAATCTTTCATATTGTCCCATTTAAAAGTGAATATCAAGCACTCTTGGGACGAAAGGCTTTTGTCCGTTTCAACGCCATACCACATTACGCGTCTCTTACACTCAAGATGCCAGGTCCACGAGGCATCATTTTAGTGCGAGGGTTACTTAAAGACCCCGGACACGGATAGACGAGTCCGGCACCGGTAGGCTAGGGGCTCCCTAGCCGCACACCCCTTCACAAGGGTCTGCGCGCACAAACAACCGCGAGTTCATACGAACCCCGCTTTACTTATTTGTATTTCTTCTTTCACACATACCTTTTTTGCACGAGTTGTTTTCAAACTAAAGTTCCTCTCTTTTTACGGATGAACAACGTGCACACCCGTCCAGGATAATGGCACAACGGAGACACAGGCGCAGACGTGCAGTAGGGACCCGTCGCGAGGATTCTTTTCAGATTAAGACCCTGCGTAAACCTTTTTTACTGTCTCTTGTTGTTATTCTTCCTTGGTTTCTTCCTATAACCAAAGCGGAGCCTGACGTTTTGGCATCGGCCGCGTCAGAGGACCATGCCCGTACCTGGACACTAGGGGCTTAGGGCATTGTTCTGCCCATTATTATAAAGACCGAACACCTTAGGGAGTGTTCGGCGTCTCGAGTTAGGCATTATATGCATCAGCTCCGAATCATGTCTTTGGTCAAATGTTGGGTTTGCCCGGCTCCTGTGTTTTGCTGCCTTACTTTCCGTATCATCGGCTAACACGGCACCAGGAGAACTACTGCGATTGTGCCCCAGTTCGGCTGGGCGAGCACCTCAGTGGAGAAAGCCGAAAACTGACTGTCATGATATAGCGAGAGACTGGTCAACCACTCGATCGACTACCGGAATGTTTAGAATTCCCCGCTTTGACGAAGGACCATTTCCCGGTCAGGCACACACGCGCCCTGAACTCGGAGAAGTGCGGTGCCCCAAGGGGCTATATCGTAGCCCCACCCTCGAACTCCACTGGCTAAGTGAAAGTTATAAAGCATTATAGTCCGGATTGCCTCGTTTGCTACGCTACCACCTCCTTAACAGGACCGAGACGTCGGATTAAGTGTAAAAACGTG
This sequence comes from Triticum timopheevii, assembly GCA_963921465.1. Taxonomy (NCBI): domain Eukaryota; kingdom Viridiplantae; phylum Streptophyta; class Magnoliopsida; order Poales; family Poaceae; genus Triticum; species Triticum timopheevii. The sequence continues at coordinate 377,985,545 of OY997272.1, read as the reverse complement.
CTATTTTTGCGAACACCCCCGCACCTTGTGCGTGGGGGCTGAAGCCGAAGACTGCAATCTTTCAGGTTATACAAATGTATACGTAAACGGCCGCATAGGAGAAATTTTACTACTTGGGACGCACAAGTATAAAAAGCAGTTATAGCATAATCATCGTTTTACAAGCTAAAACGTTCATTTGAACGTGACATTTTTTGAGCACTGTGACTCTATTACACGAGCGCCACGCATAACTTCCCCGAAATAGTGCTCGACGGGGAGCCGGCTTTCATCCGAACCCTGGGCGGCAATAGCGGTGGCATCCATCTCTGTCCAATGTGTCTTCACACGGGGAAGAGCCATCCGCGCGCCTTCGATAAAGGCCGACCGCTTAATATCCTTGATATGCGGCACCGCTCCAAGAAATTGCTGCAGTAAGCCGAAATAGCTCGTCGCCTTGGGCCTCTCTGGCCAGACATGAGCCACGATGTCAGTCATGGCAAGTCCGGACAATCTATTTAGCTCGGCCCATTCGGCCAACCGATCGGTCAACGGAAGTGAACGATCCGGACTATGGAATTGAGACCAAAATTGCTCTTCCGTCTTGTGATCCTTCTGGCTCCGGAAGTGCTCAACGGCATCAGCCGCACTTGCCGCTAAGTCCATATACGGATCCTCCGGACTCCACAGCTGGCCAAGTTGAGCATACTTTTGAGCCGTAAACCGGCGACGCAGCAGAAAAGGCTTGCCAGCCACGATATCTCCGGCCTGGCGCAGCTCCTCCTTCATGGCCCGCATTGCAGAACGGGCATCCTTGGCCTCGGCGGTGGCCTTCCCCAGGTCTTCCCGCTCTAATAAGCGCTCCTTTTCAAGAGCCTCATTGCGGTCGGCAGCATCTTTTAATTTCACGGCCAATTCGGCCATCTCTTCCCTGCTTAGGCAGTGTGCAGCCTTTTCGGCTTTCAACTCCTCGGCCGCCCTCGAGGCAGCCGCGTCACTCCTTCGGGCTTGCTCCTTAGCTTGAGCAAGTTCGGCCCGAAGGCTCTCCACAGCAGCAGCACCGTCTGTATCACAACATATAATTTATCAGAGGAGGGCTTTGACCCCCTTAATAAAGCGACTGCGGAGAACTCATTTACCTTGCGACTCGTCAAGTCGCCGGTTGACAAGTGCGATGTCTGCATCTGCCACGTCAAGTTGCCGCATTAACTCGGCAACTCCACTAGTCCGGCCAGCCCTCGGACTATCCGCCACCTGCATAGGAACGGCGACATTCATTACTTGCGATTTTGATCCTCGGCACGCTGTCATTTTTGACAACCTACCGAGTCCCAGGGGCTACTATCTATACAGGGCGCACTTTTATGTGCAAAACTGTCAAAAAATAAAGGGGTGCTTCATTCTTGCGTACCTCAAATCCCGCCAGCAAACTCATAGCGGCATTACGCAATCCGCTCTCAGCGGACGAAATCCTTCCAATCACCATACACATCAACGCACGGTGATCTTCTGAGATGGACGCCCTCTCAAGCAGATTCTTCAGTTCTCCCGGCCGGATATTAGCGGGCGCCGAACTCTCCGGCCCCTCCGGACTCGGGGATACCCTCCGTGACGATACTTCAGGCTCGTCTGCCCTATCTGACGGTGCAGCAGACGGAGGCGTTTCGCTCTCCATCATCTCCGGAAGAAGGTCCCCCGAAGACGAACTCATCTGAGAAGGCTGCAAATCCGAACTGCAAGATAAAAATTTCGGTTACCCACAGAAGCACAAATGGAGGTATTTTCTTACTAATGAACTCCACTTTTCATACTCACGGCTTGCTGGAGGGCTGATCCTTTGGCGATGATTGAACGTCCGGGTTCTCCCCGGATGTCGGACCCCCCGGTGAAGATCTCTTCCCCCGTTTAGGGGCTTTGGCCTCCGGATCTTCGGAGGCGGTCCTCTTCTCCCCCTGGAAGGAGGGGTTTTTGATTCCCCCCTCTTCAGACGCCCCTTTGGGCGAAATAATAGCTCCTCTATTTTCCCCATCGCTCCCTTCTACGGGCGCGACCTCCAACATTCTGACCAGCACGGGCTCCAGTGCGGTCTCTGGGAGGGGAGCCGGAAACCTTATCAGCTTCGATCGTGCTACCCACTCCTGTAAAGAGTAATGGGTCAGGAGGCGAACTCTAGAAAAGCAGATAAACAGAACGTCCGGACTCTAAGCTATTTACCTGAGTATCTGGGCGATTGCAGCTTAGGCCTGCGTCCTCGGTCAATTCCGGACACGCTACCTGCGGTCCGAAGAACAACTTGTACATCTCCACGGGTGTCGCACCCATGAAGTGTTGGAGAATTCGAGGTCCCTCCGGGTTGAACTCCCATAGACGGAGAGGACGGCGCTTGCAGGGCAGAAGACGCCTGATTAGCATAACCTGCATCACCACGACCAGATTGATCTCCCTCGCCTAGAGGTCTCAAATCCGGCCCTGCAATGAGGGCACGTCTTCGGACGGCCCCCAATTGAGCCCTTGGTTGACCCACGACATCAGTCGGCGTGGAGGTCTCGGGCGGAATGAAGGCGGCGGCTTTTGCTTGCTGCCCTTCGGAGCGGTGATATAGAACCACTCCTGCTGCCACAGTCTGAGTTCCTCTTGGAAGGAACCCTCGGGCCACGGGGCATCGGCCCTTCTGCTTATGGCCGCCCCGCCGCACTCCGCTTGACGCCCCCCGATCATCTTCGGCTCCACATTAAAGGTCTTTAGCCACAGGCCGAAGTGGGGAGTGACGCGGAGGAAGGCTTCGCAGACGATAATGAATGCAGAGATATGGAGGATGGACTCCGGAGCCAAATCGTGAAAATCCAGCCCATAGTAGAACATGAGCCCTCTCGCGAAGGGGTCCATCGGGAAGCCTAAACCCCGACGGAGGTGGGATACGAAGACAACATACTCACCGGGCTTGGGGGCGGGCACGGCCAGCCCTTGGGCGGGTAACCTGTGCGAAATCTCGTAGGACAGGTACTTGGCCTCACGCAGCTTTAACACGTCCTCCTCCGTGACGGAGGAGGACATCCACTGACCCTGGAGGTCGGAGCCGGACATGGTTGAGAATCCGAAGCACTCGAATCTGAGGCTCTGGGTGTTGGAACTAGGAGCGAGGAGGAGATTCGATGCGAGATTGAAGAAAAAGAACGAGCCTTGGTCCTCTTATAAAGGGGAAAAATACCAAGAGTCGTCTCCGTGACCGTTCGGGATTCACCTTCGATAGAGGAGGCGTGGTGACGGGCACGGTTGGGTTACCCACGCACGTATTGATGAGAATCCCGGAATAAGGAGAACACAATCTCTGCTTCGACAAGACGTGCCAAGGAAACCACTTCGCTAAACGTGCTGAGGTGGTATAGTAAAAAACGATTCCAACAAAGGCTTGGTAGCAGTGTGATGTCACGCTGCATAATACGTCAGCAGATTGGACTGTTGTACATTTTATTCTCTCTACGGTGAAATGTGGAATTTATTTTGCAGAGCCGGACACTATCCTGGTGTTCATGATCTTCTTTGGGTTATTCAAGGTAGGAACCTGCCTTGCAATGCCGCACATTATGCGCGCTGGACTTATCATCATTGAAGCTTGGTTCAGGGGCTACTGAGGGAGTCCTGGACTAGGGGGTGTCCGGACAGCCGGACTATCATCGTCCGCCGGACTCCAAGACTACGAAGATACAAGATTGAAGACTCCGTCCCGTGTCCGGATGGGACTTTCCTTGGCGTGGAAGGCAAGCTTGGCGATACGGATATGTAGATCTCCTACCATTGTAACCGACTCCGTGTAACCCTAGCCTCCTCCGGTGTCTATATAAACCGGAGGGCTTTAGTCCGTAGGACACAACATACATTACAACAATCATACCATAGGCCAGCTTTAGGGTTTAGCCTCCTTGATCTCGTGGTAGATCCACTCTTGTACTACCCATATCATCAATATTAATCAAGCAGGACGTAGGGTTTTACCTCCATCGAGAGGTCCCGAACCTGGGTAAAACATCGTGTCCCTCGTCTCCTGTTACCATCCGCCTAGACGCACAGTTCGGGACCCCCTACCCGAGATCCGCCGGTTTTGACACCGACAGTCCCCTTCCCAAATGTTGACGGGAAGGGATCCCACAATGGACGGATTTGAAAGGGGACAAGTAGTACAACTTATCATGACAAAAGTAGTCTTTACCTGTGAAAAGCCTCTGGTCGTGATGCTACGGTGGGCTCGGTGATGACCTCCGTCCTACCGTCCTGGCGGTCTTGGTCTTGTTGCACCAGAATGGAAACATTTGGCTGATTCCTCGGTACTCTGTGCCTGTGGCTTGCCTCCCTTGGACCAAAGAGGAAACCTGCGCTCTGCGCCCGCCTGGCGCCCGCCTAGACTTGGTCGTCATGGCTCACATCAGCTGAGCCTCGTGAGGTGAACCTTGCATAGAACTCTCTGCCCCTCGGGAGCTAGCCTGAGGAGACCGATCCCCTCGGGGGTCTTAGCGTCGTCCACCTCGCAAGGCTTTGCCCCTCGCGAGGGTCTTGAGTTGTTGATGCTAAAGCTGGGCTGTACCAGGGCGTCGATGGAGCCATGCGGTGGGCCGCATGTAGGCAGGGCTGGATACCCCCATATCCAAAACGCTGACAGTAGCCCCCAGGCCCAAGGCGCGCTCGGACTTGGCTTCCAGGAAAATCCAAAGGGCAAGTGCGGAGTGCTGCGGGCCCTAACCGCCTACGGCCTTGATGACGCGTGGCCATTGATGGGACGTGGGCGACTCCACTTCCCCATGTTGCCTCGGCAACTGTTCACTTGATGGGACGATGCGGCATGCAAAAGATCATGATGGCACGAGGCTGTGGAGGCCGGCGGTTGGCCTCCCTTGACTATAAATTCTAGGGAGGGGCAGAGCCCCTCGCCCATCTCTCCTTCGTCTTGCTTTCGCTTTCTTCCTCTCCTTCTTGCCTCTATGGCGCCGATTAGGAGGTACTCTGCGACTGAGAGGGGGAAGGCCCCTAGGGAGGGGCCCGATCCTCTCATGCCGAAGAAGTGGCTCCGCCTCCCTCATGATGTCGGCATGGGGCAGGAGGTGACCAAGCCTTGGCAATCGAGGCCTCCGTTTGGCTTCCCTCTTCCCCTGTACGGTCGAGCTTAGGATGAAGATGTGCGCCGTCGAGCGGTCCCTGACGGTGGTGGCAGGGCCGCCATTGCTTTGCCGACCGCGCCATGGACCCACGCTGAGGCTAGCTCGCGCGAGTTTGTGGTGTGGGCGGTGATGCCTACCGACTACTGGATCCGGCTCCCGAGGTTCTTCAACAGCGAGCTGCCTCCGAGGGGGCCACTTGCGTTGTGGCTGCAGCATGCTGGGTGCTGCAGCTTGGCCACCGGAGCTGAGGTCGAGGTGGTGCCCCCTAGAGACCTCTTCATGACGCGCGGATGGGGTGAGGTCTCCTGGGCTTGCCGCGCAGAGGGATCCCTGGCGATTCACTTCGAGTATGACGGTGTGGCCACCTTGTTCTTCAAGGTCTTCAATGAGAAGGGTGAACGGGAATGCTGCCCTGGAGGAAACAGCCCACGGAATGCTGCAGCGGGCACCGGGCCTGCTGCTGTCCCCTTGGCACCTTGCCCAGTAGCAGCGGCGACTCCTGGGAAACCAGTGACTCTCCTGAGCCTAGTGAGTCTCCGGAGTCGAGTGACGACAGTTATCTGCAACCAAGCTTTCGCCGAAGTCGGAGTGCGGCAGCGGCTGCCGTCCAACGTTGCCGGTGAGGCTCTAGGGCTTAGTAGCTGCCTTCCCTCTTTTGCTTTCCCTATGCGGAATGAAGATCAGCCCCTGTGGGGTTTGTAAGGATCGGAATGTATTCAATATCAGCGTTGCTTATTTTGATTTTGTGATGGATTTGCATATCCCAGTTCGGCAAGGTTCCTCCCTTTTCTTCTCTCTAGATAGCGCGATGCTCTACGCCGACATGACCTAGTCCCCAGGCAGGCTTCAGCCGTTGCTAGTATGCCATGTCGCGATGTCGTGGTCAAGGCTAGGAGGTGAGCGTCCCGGGGTCCGGTAAGAGCTCATGAGACGCGATGCTCACGAGGTCCCCCTTGGCGTGCAAGCAGTAGTCCAGAGAATCAAAAAGGGGAGAGAAACCGCCGGAATGGGATTGTGAGGCATGCTGAATCATGACTTATCTTTTGATGTCTTGGTTCGTAAGGAAGAGGGTGCTTGCTCTTGCATTCGTGGCAATATCACTGGGCTTGGTCAGCAGCGGCTACCTTCTTGCCTCGGTCGCCCAGGTGCTCTACATCCTCAGGTCCCGGCCCTCGAGCGAGCTCAGCCGCTGCTGGTATGCCAGGTCGCGATGCCGTGGTCAAGGCCAGGGGGCGAGGGCTGGAGAGCCAGTAGGAACTCTCAAGACGCGATGCTCGGGAGGCCCCCCTTTAATGTGCAAGCGACTCGTGAGGACAGATGGTGGTCGTCCAAGTCGTCCAGTGAACCACCGTCAGATGAGCCTGCAGGTTAGGTGACAGAAGAGGCGAGAACCCCTGCAGAGCGGGCCTGCAGCCCAGGGCCCAGGGCACCGGACGAAGGCACCAAGGACCCGGTGAGGTGGTGTGCGCGAGACGGGTCGCGAACCAGAGCTCGATCCTCAAGTTTATCAGCGTTGCAGGGATGGACCTGAGCACAAGCGCCGTGCCGATATGAACTGTCATGCAGTGATGCGAGTGAGGGACAAACCAGCAGACATGAGGGGGGCCGTGAGGCGGCGAAGACTCGTGGCCATAGCATGGTGATCATAGGGAAACTCATAGAAGACGGTTAGACAGTCCTAGTGAAATGCAAAATGATACATGCCGCAGGGGTAGACCCACGCGGCCTGGGGATGATGCAGCCCTAGGGGCGCCCCCAAACTGAAAGAACTGGAGAGATGTCGACTGGTACCATCGGTGAAGAGGTGTTAAAGTAGCCAAAAACGGGCACTGCCGGAGTCGTTCCTCATAAGACGCTCTGGTGCCGAGCATCGGGAGGCTCCTGGAGGCGCTCCTCCATCTCCGCCAGGATCACCTGATGCCTGGCCTCGCGAGCCGCAAGGGCGTCCCTCATTGAGTGCTGGAACACCACAGCCGCGCCGGGCAGGCCGAAGGGCATGCAGACGTAGCTGTGGGGTGGTCCCTTGCATCGGCCGACACAAGACGACCAGATGAGCTTCCGAGATGCGGCCCTGTTTAGCCCGGGGATGTCGATGCAGACGCGGAACTCCTTGCCCTCGCCAGGGCAGTGAGCCGTGCCTCGTGGCAGGCGGCGATCACCTTTCAGAACCCTTGCTTCTTGAATCTGCTCGATTGCCTTGATGATGAACTCCTGAATGCCTGGCGCCTCTTGCTGATGCCTTCTCCTGGGAAGCGTGCTCTGAAGAGCACCTCCACATGGTGCCCGGGCACCTCCCTCGTGACCCTGGATAGGTCTGAGGCCCTCCCGAGGAGAGCCCCCGAGCCCAGTCTGAGGGGGGCACTGGGCGCGCCTTCTGATGCGATGGGTGAAGGTGCCGCGTCCGGGGACACAAGGCTCAGTGCGGTGTCCTCAGATGATGCTCCTTCACGAGACCGCTGTCCCAGCTGCAACTCCTTCATCTTGGGGGCGACTTCAGGAGGGAGGGCACCTCCCTCGTCTTCAGGGTACTCGACCGCTACAGCCTGGAAGGCACGCTCGAGGGAACACACCACATCCTTCTCTTGACATGCGACCATGATGGCGCCGCCGCTTCCTGGCATCTTGAGGACGTTGTAGCCATGGTGCATAGCTGCCATGAACTTGGCCAGTGCTGGGTACCCTAGGATGGCGTTGTAGGGCAGACGGATGTCGGTGACATCGAAGTCGATGAGCTCGGTGCGGTAGTTGTTGCGCTCGCCGAAGGTGAAAAGGAGGCGGACCTGCCCTATCGGATGTGTAGAACTGTCAGTCACTCCTGAACATGGCTTGGTTGGGTGAAGCTAGTAGTACGACACTTGGAGCCTATCGAACGTCTGAACAGATAGAACATTGAGCCCTGCTCCACCATCAATGAGAGTCTAGGTGATGACCATGTTGCTGATGAAGGGGGAGCAGAGCATTGGGAGCGCGCCGGCAGTGGCCACGCACTTGAGATGGTCTGAGGAGCTAAAGGTGATGGCGCACTTGGACCACCTAAGAGGGCAAGTTGCTTAGGGCTTGGGGAGCACTACATTCATCTCGCGCGCGAACTGCTTAAAGACGCGGTGGGACGCTAGGGTCTGCAAGCCACCCAAGATGCAGGCGATGGCTCGAGGCTCCTGGAAGCCTCCAGCCCCCTCGTACTAGTGGTGTTCTTCGTTCCTTCTTGGCGGTGGAGGCAGAGGAGGCGGAGCTGCGTTGCCCTGAGGGCGCTCCTCAGGAGGCTGCTCCCTCCAGGCGCCCTCGCGAGGTTGGCCCTACCAACGGTCCTCACGAGGCTGGTCACGCCACTGCTGACGGTGGTCGCGTCCGTCCCAGCATCCTCCACCTCGGCCTCCTCCATGACCGTAGCCTCGATCATTGCACTCAGCGGTCGACGCCCGTAGCGAAGGGCCCAGAGCTCCTGACAGTCGTTGGTGTTGTGGCTATGCACGTTTTGGAAGACCCAGAATGGTCGGTTGCTCTTGGATGACTCGGGGTGGTCGCAGCTGCGCTTCGTCTCCGGCTCGGCCACAAGCACGGCTGGCCCCTTGTGTTTCACGTCCTTGGCCTTGGCCTTCTTGTCTTATGGATCAGTATCGGGGAGCTCGAGGAGGGAGAGGCGCCCCTCCTCAGCCCTTGCACACTTGTTCGCCATGTTGAACATCTCCTAGGCTATGCAGAGATGCTCATGGATGGAGAGCTCCTCCTTCATATTGACATCGCGGACGCCATCAGTGAACGCTGAGATGATGGCCTTGTCCGACACCTTGGGAATCTTGAGGCGAACGTTGTTGAAGCGCTGGATATACTTCTGCATGGTCTCTCCAGGTTGCTGCTTGATGCGATGTAGGTCACCTGCGGCCGGCGGACAGTCGCGAGTGCCCTGGAAGTTGGCGATGAAGCGGCCGCGTGTCGGGTGGTAGGTGCAACATATGCCAACGGGTGGCTTATCATTGTGGGAGCCAGTAAGACATCGCCGGTGCCTGGAAACGGGATAAGGCGAAGACATGCATGACGGTGAATCTTACCCAGGTTCGGGGCTCTCCTAGGAGATAACACCCCTAGTCCTGCTCTCCGGGGTCTCCGCATGATCACTAGATCAAAACAAGTAGCTACAAGAGGCTCCTTGAGCTGTTTAGCTAGAGGAAGAAGAAGGGCAAGGCTAGCTCTCCTCTTCTCTCTATGTTGTGTCTAAAACTCTAAGAGATCAACCCTTTGCATGGGTGCCCTAGGGGGGTTTATATAGGCCTACCCCCCTAGGGGTACAATGGTAATCCGGCTAGATGTGGGTCCAGAATGTCAGTGTCTATAGTCGCCGGCTTCTTCGCCGGCCGCTGGGGCCCGCCGACTGGTGGGTCCCATCGACTACCGGCCTCTTGGCCGACAGGCTGGGCCCACCGCCCGGGGGTCATCTCGGCTGCTGGTTACTGTAGCCTTAGTCTTGGTGACGATGGCTTTGTCGGGGTAAGCATGGCTACAGTGCCGCCGCCTGGCGGGCATTCACTGTAGCCTTACCCCATCTTATCTGCTTAATGGTGCACAAACTTCCAGGGTGGGGGCAGGCCGACTGCTGGGAGCCGGCCACCCCCAGGCCGACTAGTCAAGCTCAACCGCCTTCTGATGTCTCTCTGGCAGGAGGGGCCCGCCGCCTGCGGGCCGTACTGATAGCTTGTCGTGGGTGATGTCATGGTCAACATGGCAACAGTGCCGCACCGGACGGGGAGTGGCCGCCCTGTACGGCGCACTGTGGCCGCGCTTGCTCCGGGTGGCAGGCTTCACTGTAGCCACGCCCCGTATTATCGCTTTTATGTGGGTGCAAACTTTGAGGGTGTGAGCCCGGCCGCCTGCTAGGAGTCGGCCACTCTGGTGGCTGGCTGCTAGGAGTCGGCCCTCTTAGAGAGGGCTCTTTGAGCCTTGCCGCCTTCCAGCAGCAGGCCAGTGGGACAGCCGGCCAAGAGAAGGTGGCCCTGCGTCTTGGATGTCCGAGGGCTCAGTCGGCCCGATATTTTTTGAAGAGCCAGGGTGAGCCGGTTAGGCCACCCGTGGTCATTTACTCCGACACCGCGCATCTCCTCCTAGGAAGAGGCCGACCCCTCGGGTAGGTTCAGGAGCCAAGAACACGTGCCATCCTTGAGGGCCATCGAGAACTAGTTTGCCATGATCTTCTTGTCGCCGCTGGCCGCCTTGATGCTCAGCTCATAGAGCTGGAGGAACTCGGCGGGGTCGGCGGTGCCACCATAGCGTGGAGGCAGGTCAGGCTTGAAATTGCTTAGCCAGACGACATTGCGGAGCTCCGGGGTGAATGCGCGGCATCCTGTTGTGGCCACTTGAGGTTGTTGAGGGGGTGGAAACTGGTCCTGGTGCACGTGCACCGCCACCTCCTACGGCAGTACACAGACCTGGTGCAGGGGCGCTGGAAGTACGGGCGCTTATTCTTGAGGTCGCTGCACCACCTGGCAGCTCACATCCTCACGAACAGGCGCTGGGCGCAGCGGGTCGCGCCTCGGTGCCACACGCCTCGGCTCGATGATGACACCCTAGGCCGGAGTTGGTGGAGGAGCCCCGTGAGACACGTCGCCCACTGCAGGTGGCTCCTGAGGCAGTGAGCGAGTCGGAGCAGCGGAGCCCCCGGCCACGCTAACGAGCTCAGCGATCCCCTCGAGCCACTCCTCGTAGAAGTCACTGACCGAGAGGTAGCGAAGGAGCTCCCGCGCCATGAGCAGAGCAGCCTGCGCGTCTGCCAGGTCTGACGCGAGTGGCGTGCGCCCGTCATGATGCACCAATGGGTGCAGCGAAGAAGCTTGCTACTCGTGGCCGGCAGGGCCCAAGGAGGCATTGGCCACTGGAGACGGAGCACGACGGGCACAACCATCGCCCGCTCGAGCCATCTGAGCAAAGCGAGCAGTGACCGCGGCCCGACGCTTGGTGCGAGCTCGGCGTGCATCGGCCATAGAGGTGTCGGAGTGGCGGTGGATCGTTCGTCGGAAGAGAAGATCCGACGCACCCCTACCTGGCGCACCAAATGTCAGATTACAGGTTCCGCAAACCCTTGAGAGGTTTGAACTCTGGGTGCGTGCCGAGATCTTAACCTATCCAGCCTGCCTACTCGCGATCCTTCTAAGCCTAGAGCAACGACCTTGAAGAGACAAAGAGACACAATAGTTTATCCTTATTCGGGCCACCTTGCGGTGTAATACCCTACTCTAGCGTTTTGGTTGGATTGCCTCGGAGGGCTGAGGATGAACTAGTACAATGGATGAACTGGCCTCAGGAGGTGAGGTGTTCCCTAGCTCGAGGGAGCTGAGGGGATGTGAACTAGCTACCAGATCAGATGCCCCTCTATGGTGGTGGGTAAGTCCTATTTATAGTGGCCTTGGCCCTCTTCCCAAATGTTGGCGGGAAGGGATCTCACAATGGCCGGATTTGAAAGGGGACAAGCAGTACAACTTATCTTGACAAAAGTAGTCTTCGCCTATGAAAAGCCTCTGGTTGTGATGCTGCAGTGGGCTCGGTGATGACCTCCGTCCTGCCGTCCTGGCGGTCTTGGTCTTGTTGCACGAGAATGGAAACCTTTGGCTGATTCCTCGGGACTCCGCGCCTGTGGTTTGCGTCCCTTGCACCGAAGAGGAAACCTTTGCTCTGCGCCCGCTGGCGCCCGCCTAGCCTTGGTCGTCATGGCTCATGTCAGCTGAGCCTCGTGAGGTGAACCTTGCATAGAACTCTTCGCCCCTCGGGAGCCAGCCTGAGGAGGCCGATCCCCTCAGGGGTCTTGGCGTCATCCGCCTCATGAGGCTTGTCCCCTCGCGAGGGTCTTGAGTTGTTGATGCTGAAGCTGGCCATACGAGGCCGTCGATGGAGCCACACGGTGGGCCGCAGGCAGGCAGGGCTGGATACCCCCATATCCATAACACCGACAATGCTGCTTCACCCTCTCCCTGCGGCCAGTGGATTGGCCACTCAAGTTCAGGCCAGAGATGCCGCCATGCTACGATGGCGTGGCAGATCCGGCCGCCTTCCTCCATGCGTATGAAGAAGTTGTTTGGGCGGTCGGAGGAGACGACAAGGTGAAGGCCAACTGGCTCCCCATGGCCGTCGTAGGCGCACCGCGTGCCTAGTTGCTCAACCTGCCGGAGCCCTCCGTGGCCTCCTGGGAAGAGCTGCGCGGCCTCTTCCTCGCACACTACGCGGTACCAGTGCCCCCCATCGTGGCATCTCTCATGGGTGGCTCGCAGGCACTGCCTTTCGACCACCGCATCAAACAGTTCTATCGACATAAGTGCCGCCCAGACGGGCTCGGGGGCTCCTCTGGGCTGGGCGGCGCCCAAGGCCGACCTCACCTTCGGCTCCGAGGATCATCCGGCCACCACAACCAGAGCGGGCGTGCTCCTGATGCTTTGCACCCCCTCCATCTGCAATTTGGCAGTCACCAAGACTCTCATCGATGGTGGAGCAGGCCTCAACGTGCTCTTTATGGAGACATTCGGCCTGCTGCACGTGCCCCCCGGCCGGCTACACCCCACCAAACCCTTCTCCGGGGTCGACGGTGGCTCCATCGCCCCCTGGGGCAGATCAGCCTCCCTGTCTCCTTCGGGACCCGCGACAACTACCGCACCGAGCTCATCGACTTTGGCATCGCCAGGATCGACCTGCCTTACAACGCCATCCTGGGGTACCCGGCCTTGGCAAAGTTTATGGCGGTGACTCACCCAGCATACAACCCCATGAAGATTCCTGGAAGCAATGGTGTCCTCACAGTGGTAGGGGACACCAAGGATGCGCTACAGGCCCTCAAGCTTGCCTTCAGGTCAGCGGCATCCACCCTGCCAGATGAGAAAGGGGATCCGGAGGCCCCGGAAACGGTGCCGGCCAAGAAGAAGCAGTTGTTCTCCCAAGACCGAGCCGAGACGAAGCAAGTGCTGGCCAGTGAGGAAGGAACAACCAGTGCCACCTTCACCATAGGGGCTGGCCTCCCTCGGGACCAAGAGAAAGCGTTAGTCGACTTCTTGCGCGCCAACAAGGATGTATGCACTTGGGAGCCCAAAGACCTGGCCGGGGTCCCGAGGGGAATAATCTAGCACCACTTGAAGGTATGACCAAACATGCGACCAATGAAGCATAAGGCTCGTCATCAGTCCACCGAGAAGCAGGCCTTCATCGTCCAAGAAACCCGCAAGCTGCAAGCCGCAGGGGTCATCAGGGAAGTGAGATACCCGGAATGGCTGGCGAACACCGTCATCGTCCCCAAGAAAGGAGGGAAGGAGCGCATGTGTGTCGACTTCACCAACCTCAACAAGGCCTGCCTGCAAGATCCTTTCCCGGTTCCCCGCATTGACCAGATCGTGGACTCCACCGCCGAATGCGACCTGTTGTGCTTCTTGGATGCCTTCTCGGGCTACCACCAAGTCAAGATGGTCATGCACGATGTGGAGAAGACAGCATTCCTGACCCCCTGCCTGGTGTACTACTACACCTGCATGCCCTTCGGGCTGCGTAATGTCGGGGCTACCTTCCAGCGGCTGATGCATATCGCCCTGTGCTCGCAGCTCGGGAGAAACGCAGAGGCCTATGTCGATGACATAGTGGTGAAGTGTCGGGAGGCCAGGACCCTGATAGCAGATCAGGAGGAGACGTTTGCCAGCTTGCGCAAGGTGGATCTTCGGCTCAATCCCGAGAAGTTTGTGTTCGGGGTTCCCTCTGGCAAGCTGCTGGGCTTCCTGGTGTCGCACAGAGGAATAGAGGCCAATCCAGAGAAGGTCAAGGCAATAGAAGACAAGAGCCCCCCGCAGACCCTGAAGGATATGCAAAAGCTAGCGGGTTGTGTAACCTCGCTTGGGCACTTCATCTCCAAGCTGGGGGCCCTCCCGTTCTTCAAGCTGATGAAAAGGAAGGAGCCGTTCGAATGGACCCCCGAGGCAGACGCCGCCTTCCAAGACCTCAAGAGGTACCTGACCAGCCCACCAGTGACGGTGGCGCCGCGTCCTCTCAAGTCCTTGGTGCTCTATTTGGCAGCCACCCCTCACTCAGCTAGCGCCACCCTGGTGGTGCTAAGGAAGGAGCGCCCGTCCAAGAAACCTCAGCAGGACGCACAACCACCAAGCAAGGCGCATCACCCTCAGGACAACGCACCCGGGGCCTCAGCCAACCTAGTGGTCGATGTCCCTCCCGAGGTTGCGATCGACCCCACTGCTGGGGGGGCTCCCGAGGACATACCTCGGAAGCGATCAAATACCCACGCCCTCAGGAAGAGCAAGACTCTGCTGATGCCTCTCTCCTCGTCGAGCACCCTATATACTTCGTCAGCACGTTGCTGAGGGAGGCGTGAGCATGCTACCCCATGCCACAGAAACTCTTGCTCATGCTCCTCGTCACCTCCCGAAAGCTACGCCACTACTTTGAAGGCCACCCCATCAAGGTCGTTTCGGCATACCCACAGGAGAGGGTGCTCCGGAGCCCGAACGCTGTCAGGTGAGTTGCAGAATGGAACATCAAGCTTGAGGCGTTCCATCTCGAGTTCAGCACCACTAGGGTTATCAAGGGTGTAGCCCCCGCTAACTTCTTGGCTAAATGGACTGACATCCCCGACCACGAGGCGAGCGAGGTCCGCTCCCTCTCACTAGGAGACGAGGAACCAGACGGGTGGATCATGTACTATGACGGAGCATTCGCGCGGCAAGGCGCAGGAGCAGGGGCCATCCTTATCTCTCTCACCAAGGACAAGCTCTACTACACAGTACAACTCTAGTTCCAGCAGGGCGAGAAGGTCTCCAACAACATTGCGCAATTTGAAGGCTTGCTCGCCGGTCTCAGGGCCGCGGGGGCGCTGGGGGTAAAGCGCCTCACCATCAAGGGCGATTCTCAGCTCCTCGTCAACTTCTCCAACAAGGAATACACACCCAAGGACGAGCATATGGAGGCATACCTAGAAGAGGTATGCAAGATGGACAAGCGGTTCATGGGCTTGGAGATGCAGCACGTGCCGCGAGGAACAAACAAGGAGGCGAATGATATCGCCAAGAGAGCCTCCCGAAGGCTCCCTTAGGAGTTGGGGGTGTTTGAGGAGCGGCTCTTCAAGCCGTCTGCGGCTCCCCCCACCACGACTCCAGCACCACTTCAGCAGGACCTGCCTCAGGCGCCTGAGACGGGCGCCCCAGCATGTGGCCACCCCACGGGGGACCGCCTGCTGCTTGCGCTTGAGCCTTAGGAGGGGTGCTGGACTGGAGAGTTCAAGGTGTGCCTGCTTCAAGGGACCTTGCCAGAGAAGGAGGAGGATGCCGAGCGTGTGGCTCGTCAAGACACACGTACTGCATCCAGGACGGTGAGTTATATTGCAAGAGGCCCAATGGCGTTTCGTTGCAATGCATCTCCAGGGAGCAGGGGCTTGAGCTGCTAGCGGACATACATGGTGGAGACTGTGGGCATCATTCCTCGTCATGCACTTCGGTGGGCAAGGCGTTCCATAACGGCTTCTATTGGCCCACCGTGCTCAACGATGCCACGGAGCTAGCGAGTTCTTGTGAGGCATGCCAGTTCCACGCCAAGCAAATTCACCAGCCCGCACAGGGCCTCCAGACAATCCCTCTCACATGGCCGTTTGCGGTCTGGGGGCTGGACATCTTGGGGTCGTTCCCTCGAGTGCCAGGGGGCTACCGATACCTCTATGTCGCCATTGAGAAATTCACCAAGTGGGCGGAGGTAGCCGTTTGCACAATTCCAGCTGGATCGGCCGTCAAGTTCATCAAGGGAATCGTTAGCCGGTTTGGGGTCCCTAACCGCATCATCACCGACAACGGCTCGCAATTCACTAGCAACATTTTCAAAACATACTGTGCTAACCTTGGAACACATATATGCTACGCTTCAGTAGCACACCCTCGGAGCAACGACCAAGCCGAGCAGGCCAATACCAAAGTCCTGAGGGGCCTCAAGACAAGAACCTTAAAGAAGAAGCTCGAGGGCTGCGGTAGGGGCTGGCTTGATGAGCTACAGTCTGTGCTATGGTCCATCCACACCACCGCGACCAAGCCAACGGGAGAAACGCCATTCTTCCTCATCTACGGAGCAGAAGCGGTTCTCCCACATGAGGTCAAGCATCACTCCACGCGGGTCCTGGAGTTCGACGAGGCACGTCAGGATGCCACGCGGGGGATGGATCTCGTGCTAGGGGAGGAATGCCGCCGTCAAGCCTCGCTCCGGGCGGCAAGATACTAGCAGGCGCTGCGGCAGTATCACGGCCGCAGCGTCCGCTCCAGGACATTAGAGGTGGGCGACCTCGTCCTGAGGCGGGTGCTCTCAAGGGAGGGGCTGCACAAGCTCTCTCCCATGTGGGAGGGACCGTTTAGGATTGCCCGTGTCTCCAGGCCTGGCACCATGCGCCTGGAGACATAGGACGGGGTCCGCATCCAAACGCCTGGAACATCCAGCACCTCCATAAGTTCTACCCCTGAAGAAAGGCTCCGGCCTGTGAAGCAAGGCTCCGGCCTGTGAAGGTCTCTGCTCGTGACACTCCCATGTAATAATGAGTGGGGCTGTACACGCCCCGGAGTCTCCTGAGAGTCGCCTTGGGGCCTCATGGGGGCTCCCTCCCACGTCTTAGTGGCAGCACTTAGCTCCGCGCTGGTGAGGAAACTAGATTAGGTGCCGGACGCGGCTGTTCATTTGCTTTCCGAAGTTGCTTGCAGTTTTTAGTGATCTTTCAATGGATTTGGTATTTTCGAATTTTGGTTCGTCGAGTTAATTTCTTCTCCTAATCCGTTTTTGGCCTAAGGACAGGAGAGAGGTGGTAGTTGCCCGTCACTTTCTCTCGCGGGCCTCGCGCGTGGGGCTAGTCAGGTGTGTGCGCCTTGGGTCTACCCTCGCGCGCGCACACCGCACTGAACCCTGCTGCCCCTAGTGCTTCGGCCTTGTCCTCGCGAGGAGCCCTCGATCAAGCTCACATGCATCAGCACCCATCATATCCATGCCCCCCGGTTAACGTGACGTGGTGCATTAAGTCAGATCTAATCTATGGTAGGGGGATCGCATAAGGAGGAGTGAGGTGCTCATTAGTTTTTCCTTTTCTTTAAAAGCAGCCCTGCAGCAGCTCTGCGGAGGCTCATGAGACCCCGAGGCATCCCTTGATGTCTGAGACCTTCAGCTCCCCAGGAAGGTGGCCTCGTTGAGTACCTAAGGCCAGGTATTTGCGAGGCGGAAAACTACTACGCACATATCAAGCTAAGTTTCCCTATCCTGGCTTACTCAGAGTGCAAACGTTACAGCACGCACAACATCAAGATAGCAAGCATAGCATAAAGGGCATAACTGCCACAGTTCATTACATGCCCCCACGGGGTACACCATCTTTTTTCTTTTCGAACTACAAGAGAAAGGAAAGGCTAAACAAAGAAGGCCCGAAGGCATACGAACCCGGCACCAGCACCGCATCCTCAAGCAATGCCTCAAGGTGGCCCGATGCTCCACCAGTTCCCCCATAGGTGACCTGGGGCTACGGCCAGTCTTGAGTCCAAGTTTGCTGACCCCCAGACTAACGCCGGTCTCCTCTCCATCTTCACTGAGCGCTGCGGCGGGATGAACCACCGACATCCTTGACCCGAGCGCAAAGACGTGGGGGCCGGTCGTAGCCACCACTGCTTGAGCTCTCATCTGAGGAGGAGCTGCCGTCGCGGGAAGAGGAGCGCGCGCCACCAAGATCGAGCTCACCTTCGCCACCCTCGTCGTCGCTGCCATCCTCCGGGAAGCACCGCACACGAGGGCCGTCCTCCCTGAACACCCTCACATAGAGGGTCGCCAGACCGTTGTCGGTGTTCTGGGAATGGGGGTCCCTAGACTTGCGTGCCTATGGCCTGTGGCGTGGCTCAAGGGGCGGCCCAGTACGACCCGTCTTCATCGAGCCGAGCTCAAGACCCTCGCGAGGGGCCAAGCCTCGCGGGGTGGACAATGCAAGGCTTCCTCATGGGCGGCCTCACCAGGTAGGCTCACGAGGAGGCGGGGAGATCAAGGCAGGGGTACCTCGCGAGGTGCTCATGATGCAAGCCATGACGATCGAGACCAGGCGGGCGCCAGCCTGGGTAGTGTCCTTGTTTCCTCTTTGGTGCAAAGGGGGCAAGCACAGGCACGGTGTACCGAGGCATCAAGCAAAGGTTACCATTTCAGTGCAACGAGACCAAGACCAGCAGAGCGGTAGGATGGAGGTCACCATGGAGCCCAAGACGGCGTCATCACCAGTGCCTTTGGCAGCCGAAGACCAACTTTAGTCAGGATAACTTGTACTACCTGTTCCCCTTCAAAATGGACGTTGTTGGCTCCCTTCCCGCTCAATATTTGGGAAGACGACCAGGGCCTCTATAAATAGAGTTAGCCACCACGGAGAGGAGATCATCTGATCCAAAGACAATCGAATCCACCCAAGTAGAACACTACACCAGCTCAAGAACACCCCTCGCTAGGCTGTTCTTCCTCTATACTGTTCATCATCAGCCCCCGAGGCAATCCACCAGACCACAAACTAGAGTAGGGTATTACACCACAACGGTGGCCAGAACTAGTATAAAACTTGTGTCCCTTGTGTTGTTCTTCGTGTAGCTAGATTCTTGGCGAGGCGCTGGGACGTGGATCGGTAGGGGGAAGATCTTCGCGTGCACCCCAGAGTTTGAACCTTAAGGGTTTTGCCGGAACCCGATATCCGACATTTGGCGCGCATGGTAGGGGGTGCGCCGGAATCTTTCTTCCGCTGCTCCGCGTTCCATCGTTCGTCGCATCCATGGTGGACGCTCGCCGAGCTCACGCCGAGCATCGGGATGCTCTCACTACCCACGTCACCCAGACGGCTCCCGTCGGTGGGCGTCCCCGTCGTTCTCCGTCGCCTGCTGCCAACGCTGCCACCGGCCCGGCGGGGAATGAGCAGCAAGCATCATCGCTGCATCCCTCGGTGCGGCGGGAAGGCCGCACCGCCACTCCGTCGCTGACTCCAGCTGGTTCATCGTCTCACGCTCGTTGCGCTCCCACGGACGTGTAGGCCGCGTTGCTCCTAGCACGTGAGCTCCTACACTACCGCCCCGTCGACGACCTCTATGAGGAGTGGCTCGCTCGCATCACCGACCTCGTCAGCGCCGCAGGGGGCTCTCCTGCGCCATCCCTCTTGCTACCTCACCCTCCGTCCTGCATGGGTGACGCAGTTCAGGAGGTGCCTCCGCCACCTCCTCCCCAAGAAGGCGCCCTGGATCCAAGGCGCGCGACCCCTGGACGATACCCGCCGTGTCCAGCGTCCGCGCGACAAGAAGGAGCTGCCAAGAGATCCCTCGTCCCCAAGAAGGCGCTCCCGTGCTACCCCCTCCAGTGCGTCAAGACCGCATCCCTGCGCCAGCATGTCAAGACCCCACGCTGCCCCTGGCGGCAGCGCGCGGGAATCTCCAAGAGCAAGCCCCGCGTCTGCAAAGGGCTCCGGTGGCCACCGCAGGCTGCCGCGCCTTCACCACCGAGCTAAGCAGTGTCACCTGGCCGGGCAACTTCAAGCTGGATCTGCCTCCTCGCTACGACGGCACTGCCAACCCCGCGGAGTTCTTCAGCTCTACGAGCTGGGTATCGAGGCGGCCAACAGAGACAAAAAGGTCATGGCGAACTGGTTTCCCATGGCGCTCAAAGATGGTGCCCGCACCTGGCTCCTGAACCTACCTTCCGGCACGATCTCCTCTTGGGACGATATGCACACCCGCTTCATCTCCAACTTTCAGGGCACTCGCGACCATCCTCCAGTCATGGGTGACCTGTGCCACATCAAGCAGCAACCTGGAGAGACCTTGCAAAAGTTCATCCAGCACTTCGACATCGCTCGCCTCAGGATTCCCAGAGTGACTGAGGAGGCCATCATCTTAGCGTTCTCTGACAGCATCCGCGACGTCAAGATGAAGGAGGAGCTGGCAATCCACGAGGATCTGTGCACATCTCTAGAGCTGTTCAACCTGGCGACCAAGTGCGCAAAGGCTGAGGAGGGGCGCCTCTCCCTTCTCGAGCTTCCAGCTGCTGACCCAGAAGAGAAGAAAGCCAAGGCCAAGGACGTGAAGTGCAAAGGAGCAGCCGTGCTCGCAGCAGAGCCAGACACGAAGCACGGGAGGGATCAGCCGGAGTCGTCCAAGGGCAGCCGATACTGCGCCTACCATGACCTCCACACCCACAACACCAATGAATGATAGGAGCTCAGGGCCATTCGAGAAGGACGCATCGGTCGACACCCCGAGCGCAACGATCGGGGCTACGACCAAGGAGGAGGAAGAGGTGGAGGACGATGGGACGACCGAGGCCCTTGCCAGGGGTGGCGTGACCGACCTCGCGAGGACCACTGGCAGGACCAGGCTCGCGAGGGCGCTTGGAGGGATCAGCTTCGCGAGGATTGCCCGCAGGGCAATGCAGGCCTTCCTCCTCTGCCGCCACCGGTAAGAAGGAATGATGACTGAGGGAGTCCTGGACTAGGGGGTGTCCGGACAGCCGGACTCCAAGACTATGAAGATACAAGATTGAAGACTTCGTCCCGTGTCCGCATGGGAATTTCCTTGGCGTGGAAGGCAAGCTTGGCGATACGGATATGTAGATCTCCTACCATTGTAACCGACTCTGTGTAACCCTAGCCCTCTCCGGTGTCTATATAAACCGGAGGGTTTTAGTCCGTAGGACACAACCATTACAACAATCATACCATAAGCTAGCTTCTAGGGTTTAGCCTCCTTGATCTCGTGGTAGATCCACTCTTGTACTACCCATATCATCAATATCAATCAAGCAGGAGTAGGGTTTTACCTCCATCGAGAGGGCCCTAACCTGGGTAAAAACATCGTGTCCCTTGTCTCCTGTTACCATCCGCCTAGACGCATAGTTCGGGACCCCCTACCCGAGATCCGCCGGTTTTGACACCGACATTGGTGCTTTCATTGAGAGTTCCTCTGTGTCGTCACCGATAGGCTTGATGGCTTCTTCAATCAATAACAACGTCGTCCAGGGTGAGACTTTTCTCCCCGGACAGATATTCGTGTTCGGCGGCTTCGCACTGCGGGCCAATTCACTTGTCCATCTGGAGTAGATCGAAAGCTACACCCCTGGCCATCAGGTCAGGTTTGGAAGCCTAAACTTCACGGATGACATCCGCGGGGCTTGATCTTCGATGGAGTCGAGCCACAGCCGAGCGTGTCGCACTGTCACGATGGGCATGATCTAGCTCTGCCGCCGAACGGTACCCTGGAGGCCGCACACAAGTCCGCTCTGACCCATAGTTCGGAGCCGACCGTGCAGATCGAGGACAGGTGGCTGGACACCGCCTCGGGAGCTGCAACTTCCACGGTGATGGAGCCGAATACTGACCTTGTCCCTTATAAAGCTCGTGACTCCGAGGCGCCGGACTCCTTGCCGGACTCTGAACCTCCTGCGCCCCTGCCAATCGAATCCGATTGGGCGCCGATCATGGAGTTCACCGCTGCGGACATCTTTCAGCACTCACCCTTTGGCGACATCCTGAATTCACTAAAACATCTCTCGTTATCAGGAGAACCCTGGCCGGACTGCGGTCAGGATGGTTGGGATGCGGACGACGAAGAAATCCAAAACCCACCCGCCACCCACTTTGTAGCCACTGTCGACGATCTAACTGACATGCTAGACTACGACTCCAAAGACATCGACGGCATGGACGACGATGCCGGAGACGATCAAGAACCATCACCCACAGGGCACTGGAAGACCACCTCGTCATATGACATATACATGGTGGACACACCAAAGGATGGGGACGGTGAAGAAGCAGCGGAGGCAGATTCTTCTAAGAAACAGACCAAGCGCCGACGTCAGCGGCGCCGCTCTAAATCCCGCCACAGTAAGAATGGAGAGTCCAGCACTGGAGATAATAACACCCCAGAGAGTGCCGAAGACAACCCCCTCCAGCAAGATTCAGCACAGGAGGACGGGGAAGCCAGCCCTCGAGAGAGAGCGGCAGACGAGGAGGATGAAAACTACATGCCTCCCTCCGGAGACGAGGCAAGCCTCAACGACGACGAATTCGTTGTGCCAGAGGATCCCGTCGAACAAGAGCGTTTTAAACACAGGCTTATCGCCACGGCAAATAGCCTAAAGAAAAAGCAGCAACAGCTTCAAGCTGATCAAGACCTGCTGGCCGACAGATGGACCGAGGTCCTCGCGGCCGAAGAGTATGAACTCGAACGCCCCTCCAAGAGCTACCCAAAATGCAAGTTGCTCCCCCGACTAGAGGAGGAAGCATACTAACCTTCATCACCAGCGCATAATACGGCAAACCGACCACCCCGTGGTCGCGACAGAGAGGCATCTAGGCCCTCCTTCAGGACCGTACACCGGCACCGCTCGAAAAGTACGAAGCCACGAGGGAATGCGCCGGACTTGCAGGATATATTGGAGGACAAGGCAAGACAATCCAGATCTATCTACGGATCACGTGGGTGCCCCACGACCCACGACGACTACCGTCGCGCCGGATACAGCAACTCCGGCCAGGCCGAATACAGCAGACAACGCTCTCTTGAGCTACGTCGTGATATTGCTCAATATAGAGGCGCCGCACACCCACTATGCTTCACATACGAAGTAATGGATCATCAAATCCCCGAAGGGTTTATCCCCGTGAACATTGAATCCTACGATGGCACAGCAGACCCCGCGGTTTGGATCGAAGATTATCTCCTTCACATCCATATGGCCCGCGGTGACGATCTCCACGCCATCAAGTACCTCCCACTCAAGCTTAAAGGACCAGCTCGGCATTGGCTTAACAGCTTGCCAGCAGAGTCAATTGGGTGTTGGGAGGACCTGGAAGCCGCATTTCTTGATAACTTCCAGGGCACATATGTGCGACCACCAGACGCCGATGACCTAAGCCACATAATCCAGCAGCCAGACGAATCGGCCAGACAATTCTGGACACGGTTCTTAACAAAGAAAAATCAAATCGTCGACTGTCCGGATGCAGAGACCCTCGCAGCCTTCAAACATAACATCCACGACGAGTGGCTAGCCCGGCACCTAGAACAGGAAAAGCCGAAATCCATGGCAGCCCTCACATAACTCATGACCCGCTTCTGTGTGGGAGAGGACAGCTGGCTAGCTCGCAGCAACAACCTCAGCAAAAATGCTGGCAGTCCGGATACTAAGGACCACAATGGCAGGTCGCGTCGAAACAAAAACAAACGCTGCGTTAACGGTGCTAACAATGAGGATACGGCAGTCAACGCCGGATTCAGAGGCTCTAAACCCAGTCAGCGGAAGAAGCCATTCAAAAGAACCACTCCGGGTCCGTCCAATTTGGACCGAATACTCGACCGCTCTTGCCAGATACATGGCACCCCGAAAAGCCAGCTAACCACACCAACAGGGATTGTTGGGTATTCAAGCAGGCAGGCAAGTTAATTGCCAAAAACAATGACAAGGGGCTGCATAGCGACGACGAGGAGGAGACCCGGCCGCCGAACAGTAGAGGACAGAAGGGTTTCCCCCCACAAGTGCGGACGGTAAATATGATATACGCAACCCACATACCCAAGATGGAGCGGAAGCGTGCACTTCGGGACGTATATGCGATGGAGCCAGTCGCCCCGAAGTTCAATCCATGGTCCTCTTGCCCGATCACTTTTGATCGAAGGGACCACCCCACCAGTATCCGCCATGGCGGATTCGCCGCATTGGTTTTAGACCCAATCGTCGATGGATTTCACCTCACTAGAGTCCTCATGGACGGCGGCAGTAGCCTGAACCTGCTTTATCAGGATACAGTGTGCAAGATGGGAATAGACCCCTCAAGGATTAAACCTACAAAGACGACCTTCAAAGGCGTCATACCAGGTGTCGAGGCCAATTGTACAGGCTCGGTCACACTGGAAGTGGTCTTCGGATCCCCGGATAATTTCTGAAGCGAGGAGTTAATCTTCGACATAGTCCCATTCTGTAGTGGCTATCATGCCTTGCTCGGACGAACCGCGTTTGCAAAGTTCAACGCGGTGCCGCATTGTGCATACCTCAAGCTCAAGATGCCAGGCCCTCGTGGAGTCATCACGGTCAACGGAAACACCGAACGCTCCCTCCGAACGGAGGAACACATAGCGGCTCTCGCGGCAGAAGTACAGAGCAGCCTCTTAAGGCAATTTTCGAGTCCGGCTATTAAAAGACCGGGCATGATTAAACGCGCCCGGAGTAACATACATCAAGACCACCTGGCACGTTCCGAGCACGCGTAGCAATGCGGTCCCAACACCAGCCCTTGCATGATTGCAAGACAAGCTCCCCGCGTACATCATTACGCTCTGGAGGTACCTTGGGCATAGGGGGAGGGGCACGACCACGACAGGCCCAGAGTGCGGCTTAACCACACCAGGGGCTCCTAACTGTGTCGCTCTTTTTCTTTTCCTTTTTTTATTTTATTTTATCCACAGGACTCCGTTTACAAGAGGCCCTGTCCGGCAGTAGATCGGCTGAACTCACGATGCAACAGCCAGGGAGGAACAAGGGCTACGACAAACACTCAGGTGGTCTCCATTACGAGCATTAAATCTGTTTATTACACCATTCCGCAGCCCACCCCTGGAGGGGGACATGTGTAAAATAGTCCAAACCCTTGCTTACCGCACTATTTGTATCGTTCTGCACTCACAGCAGAACTCCTTGAATAAACAATGCATTATTTTTTCGCTTATAATTGCATTCCCTTTATTTATATATATGTTCATTTATGACATCTTGCATCCGTACAATTTGGTACGGCCGAATACACCAGGGGCTTATGTTCCCCGCATTATGGTGTGAAGTCCGAACACTTTCACAAGTGCGGCACCCCGAACTTATAGCACTATATGCATCGGCTCCGAATCATGTCTTGGGTCAATAGTTGGGTTTGCCCGGCTCCCATGTTTTGGTACCTTACGTTCCGTTCTGTCGGCTAAGGTAGCACTGGGAGAACCACTGCGATTGCATCCCGGTTGAGCTGGGCGAGCGCCTCAGTGGAGAAAGCTAAAACTGACCGTCATGATAAGGCGAGAGCTGGTCGCTGTTCGAGAGGTCTTTTTGAGTCCTTAAAGACTTATGCCACTTAGAGCGAGGAACCGGCTTCGTCTGGCCCAGGCGTGGATATCGCCCCGAACTCGGTCTTCCGAATACTAGGGGCTTCGCCGAAATTTAAAATTATAGAATTCTATGGCTAAGTGAGAGTGTTCAAGCATTATAAGTCCGGTTGCCTTGTTCGTTGTGTTGAGCGCCTCCCTAGATGGACCCAAAAATGGGAACAAGAGCGCTCAAGTTTATCCCGAACACCCCAGCACTCGTGGCATGGGGGCTGAAGCCGACGACTTGCCATCTCTCAGATTTGATAAACGGCCGCACAGAAGGTAATATTTTAAATCAAATAAGCATTGCTTAGCTCATATGAACAAAGTTTCAGCGCACAGGATGACACATTGCGAGTTTACTCAATAATTACATCTTTGGGGCACTCATCCGCAATCTTGCGGGCACCCTTCAGGACACTCTTATAGTACATCTCGGGCATACGATACTCCTTGCCCGCTGGCGGCGCGTCCGTGATAAGCCTCTCCGCATCCAGCCTGCCCCAATGCACCTTTGCGCGGGCAAGGGCCCGACGGGCACCTTCAATGCAGGCGGAGCGCTTGATGACCTCCACCCAGGGGCACGCATCCACCAGCCGCCGCACGAGGCCGAAGTAGCTCCCAGGCATGGCCTCTCCAGGCCACAGCCGGACTATGAGGCCCTTCATGGCCTGCTCAGCTACCTTGTGGAGCTCGACCAGCTACTTCAGCTGGTCGGTAGGGGGCACCGGATGTCCGGCCTCAGCGTACTAAGACCAGAAGACCTTCTCTATTGAGCTCCCCTCCTCGGCCCGGTAGAATGCGGCGGCATCGGACACGCTGCGAGGCAGATTTGCAAACGCCCCTCGAGAGCTCCGAATTCGGGTAAGTAACAGGTAATTTACATTCACATGCTTGCTTTGCATGAAAAATGCCTTACCCGCCGCTATCTTATTCATCGCCTCAATCTCCTGGAGGGACTTATGGGCCTCGGCCTTAGTGGCTTTGGCACTTTCAAGATCCGAGGCAAGCTCGGACTCTCGAGTCTTCGAGTCACGCTCCAAACTCTCATGCTTTTCCATGAGAGCCTGGATCTCTTGCCGCACCTCCGCCACCCGCGCCTCTTGCTTCTCTCGCTCCGCCCGTTCCGCGGCCGCATTGCGTTCGGCCGCGGACACGGCCTCCTTCAGGGTCGCCACCTCGTTCGTGGCCCGTGCAGTACCCACGTTATCCTTGTTATTTTTATTGCAACCAAAATCCTTTTCTGTAAGGTAAAAATTTAAAACTGGTGTTACTCACCTTCTTTGTCCTCGAGCTGCTTCTTGGCAAGGCCGAGCTCTTGCTCGGACCGCTCGAGGTCCTGCTTCAAAGCACCGACCTCCGCAGTCAGTGCGGCAGAGGTCAGCAGCGCAGCCTGCAAACCCATATTGTCATAATTTTTGGCACTCCTGCGTATATCTTTTATAGATCCTCAGTCCGGTTTTTCTTTCCGAACACCGAACCGAGCATCAGGGGCTACTGTCTATGCGGTATTACATTACGTATTGTTAAACTTCTTACCTCAAAGCCTATTAGAAGGCTGCTGCAGGCTTCGGTCAGCCCGCTCTTGGCAAGCTGAACCTTCTGAATCACCGCACTCATGATAGTGTGGTGTTCTTCCTCGATGGAAGCGCCGTTGAGCGCCTCCAACAAGTTGTCCGGCGCCTCCGGTTGGACGGAGGCTGCCGGTGTCACGTTCTTGCCCTTCTTATGAAGGGGCCGCCTGCCGGACTCCGGAACCACTGCAGGTTCCGGCATGGAGTCCGGTGCAAAGTCCGGGAGGCTGCCTTGCGGCACTTCCGGAGCCTCCTCCTGATGGGTCCCCTCCTGGGACCCCACCTCGACGTCGTCAGCATCACGGGGGTTGGAGGCGGTCAGAATGGAATCCACGTCCGACGGAGCCAAGGACTGCTTGATGAAGCGGGAAGATCATCATCGGCCGGACTACAGGTAGTGTGCGGCATTAGAAGGACACTATGTGACATAAAAGAGAAATTATAAATCATTCAGGAATCCGGATACTCACGATCTTGCCGGAGGCCTGGCCCTTGAGGGCCACTCTTCGTCGCCAACGTTGGCATTGGCGGAGCTGTCCGGGGGAAGGGTCCTTCCCCTCTTGGACCCTCCGGCCTCCCCCGGGGGGGAAGCCTTCCTTTTCCTCTCTCCCCCCTCCGGGGAGAGTCCTCTTTATCCTCCTCGTCTTCAGGGGAGGAGTCCCCCTCGGAGCCATCGGACGATGAGTCCGATATCACCTGGCGCCGAGAACTTCTTCGAGTTCCCGTGGCCTTCTTCTTGGCCTTATTCTCCGGCACCACATAAAGTGCCGGGACTAGCAGCCCCATTAAACGGGCATCTGCTGGGTCTTCGGGAAGGGGAGCCGGACAGTCTACCTGTTCGGACGTCCTCTGCCAGTCCTGTCAAAGGCATTGGGAGTTTTAAATCCCACATAGAGTCAAACTATGAAAGAAAATAAGTGTCCCATAGAGGATAACAAAGCTTACCTCGCCGGCCGGGCGCTTGGTGCTGAATCCGCGGTCTTCCGTCGCGGATGCGGGGGCTTCTCCGCCCTTGAACAGCACCCTCCAGGCAGCTTCGTACGTCGTGTCGAAGAGCCCGCTCAGGGTCCGGTGCTGTGCCGGATCGAACTCCCACAAATTGAAGGCCCGCTGTTGGCAGGGGAGAATCCGGCAGACGAGCATGACCTGGATCACATTGACAAGCCTAAGCTTCTTGTTCACCAAGGTCTGGAGACAGGACTAGAGTCCTGTCAGCTCCTCCGAACTGCCCCATAGCAAGCCCTTCTCTTTCCAGGAGGTGAGCTGCATGGGGATACCAGATCTGAACTCGGGGGCCGCTGCCCATTTAGGGTCACGCGGCTCGGTGATGTAGAACCACCCCGATTGCCACCCCTTGACGGACTCCACGAAGGCCCCCTCGAGCCAGGTGACATTGGGCATTTTGCCCACCATGGCGCCTCCGCACTCCACTTGAACGCCCTTCACAACCTTCGGCTTGACATTGAAGGTCTTGAGCCACAAGCCGAAGTGGGGCTGGATGCAGAGGAAGGCCTTGCACACGACGATAAACGCCGAGATGTTGAGGATGAAGTTTGGCGCCAGATCGTGGAAGTCCAGGCCGTAGTAGTACATGAGAACCTGGACGAAGGGATGAAGTGGGAAGCCCAGTCCGCGGAGGAAGTGGGGAAGGAATACGACCCTCTCATGGGGCCTGGGGGTGGGGATGAGCTGCCCCTCGTCGGGCAGCCGGTGCGCGATGTCGCTGGAAAGGTATCCGGCGCCGCAGCTTTTCGATATGCCCCTCCATAACGGAGAGGCCAACCACTTGCCTCCCGCTCCGGACATGGCTGGAGAAGGTCGAGGCGAGATGTGCGGGCTTGGACGCTGGAGCTCGAGTGCGCGGAGATGGATAAGCAAAGGAGGAAGAAGGCGTAGGTGAAAAGGTGGATCCTTATCCCCTTATATATGGGCGGACGAAGACTATGCGTCCCCACCGGCCTGGTAAAACTCGCTTATCTCCCAAGCGCCACCATCAATGGAGCGGTTAGGTTACCCACGTCCGTATTGATGGGAATCCCGGAATAAGGGGAACACGATCTCTGCTTCGACAAGACATGCCAAGGAAACCTCTTCGCTAAACGCGCTGAGGTGGTATAATAAAAAACGAATCAAGTAAAGGCTTGGTAGTGGTGTGACGTCATGCCACAAAATACATCAGCATATTGAACTTGTGTACATATTATTCTCTCTATGGTGGAATGTGGAATTTATTTTGCAGAGCCGGACACTATCCTGGTGTTCACAATCTTCTATGAATTATTCGGAGGAGGAACCCGCCTTGCAATGCCGAACAATATGCGCGCCGGACTCATCGTCATTGAAGCCTGGTTCAGGGGCTACTGAGGGAGTCCTGGACTAGGGGGTGTACGGACAACCGCACTATCATCGTCAGCCGGACTCCAAGACTATGAAGATACAAGAATGAAGACTTCATCTCGTGTCCGAATGGGACTTTCCTTGGCGTGGAAGGCAAGCTTGGCGATACGGATATGTAGATCTCCTACCATTGTAACCGACTCTGTGTAACCCTAGCCCTCTCCGGTGTCTATATAAACTGGACGGTTTTAGTCCGTAGGACACAACCATTACAACAGTCATACCATAGGCTAGCTTCTAGGGTTTAGCCTCCTTGATCTTGTGGTAGATCCACTCTTGTACTACCCATATCATCAATATCAATCAAGCAGGAGTAGGGTTTTACCTCCATCGAGAGGGCCCGAGCCTGGGTAAAAACATCGTGTCCCTTGTCTCCTGTTACCATCCGCCTAGATGCACAGTTCGGGACCCCCTACCCGAGATCCGCCGGTTTTGACACCGACAATGACCACCACCAGGACGAGGGGGCTGGGGGCTTCCAGGAGCCACGTGCTATCGCTTGCATCTTGGGCGGTGCCCAGGCCCCAGCCTCTCAGCGCATCTTCAAGCAGTTTGCTCGCGAGGTGCATGCAGTCCTCCCCAAGCTTGAGGCCACGCGCCCTCTTAGGTGGTCCACGTGCGCTATCACATTCAGCTCAGCGGATCAACTCAAGTGTGCGGCTACATCTGGCGTCCTCCCAATGCTTTGTTCCACAGTCATCAGCAATGTGCAAGTTACCAGGACCCTCATTGATGGCGGCGCAGGGCTCAACGTTCTGTCCGTTGAGACGTTCAACAATCTCCAAGTGCCATATGATCAGCTTCAGCCAACCAAGCCTTTCTCAGGAGTCACTGACGGCTCCACCACTCTGATAGGGCAGGTTCGCCTTCCTGTCACCTTCGGACAACGCAAGAACTACCGTACCGAACTCATCGACTTTGACGTTGCCCACATACGCCTGCCATACAATGCCATTCTCGGGTATCCAGCCCTGGCCAAGTTCATGGCGGTGACTCACTGTAACAGCCTGATTTTTGGCCCTTTCTTTTTCTTTTGTTTTTCTGAGGTTTTTTCCTTAGTTTTTCTTTTTCGTGGCTTTGTGGTCTGGAAACTGAAGAAGATGCTCTCTTCTTTGCTTCCAGAGTGGGTTGTCATTCCCAAATCTTTCCCTAGACCCTGTCATTTCCATCCTAGCCCAAATCCCAATATTCTTTTTACTGGGAATATTCCTTTTCTATTAAAGGAATAATTCAAATTGCCCTAGGTTGTGAAGCAACCTATATTTCCCTAACTCCTAAAATTCCCAAATAATTCTCATAAATTGTTTGGGTCATATATTGATCAAATATGGCAAAAACTTTCATTTCCATGTTCAAAAATAATTCCCTAATATTCCTTTTTCTATTCTGCCCTGAATGGCACTTTGTGAAGGAAGTGTCATTTATGTTTACCTAGCAGCTCCCAACCTTTTTGTGCATGTTTATATGTCCAAATAGTTGCCTCATGCACAAGTTAAAATTTATTTTCCTAGCCAATCTTCCTCAGTGAATTTTCAAAGTTTCTGTCAGACAGAGGGCTTTGTGAAGGAAGTACTAGCTAGGAGTACCCAAATGAGTTGAACTTTTTCACACTCCGTAATGTGCTCACATTAACCCCTTCCACCCATTTGTAGCCCCATCCAATAATCTATGTGAGCACAGGAGCAAATCTTTGATTCTGGCAATATTTTCAGGTTGTGAAGCAAGTGCATTTTATATTGCTTCAAAAATCCTGATAAATTACCAGATCATTCTTGTACCCATAAAACATCTCTCCACCCAATTTGGCATCATTTTTTTGAGCCATTTGACCCCCAATATTATTTCAAGTTTCTGGTCAACAGAGATGTTTGTGAAGCAAGTACCCTTTTGGCTTTGCCAAATGGCATGATACTTGGTGAGCATCTTCATATGACCAAATGGCTAAGCTTTGCCCAATTTGAGCTCAAGTGGACACTCCATGTGAGTGCACCATCATAATCTTCATTTCTAGATCATTTTGGCAGTTGCAAAGCAACTATAATAAAGCCTTGTCCATTTCTCCTCAAAACCTCAAGGATCATAGTCCCTCCATAGCTAAAGACCCTAGACAACTTATTTGGCCCATAGCGTATCTCTGTTGATCACCAGTGCTCACCCAAGTTTACTACAGTAAATTTCAAAGGTGGATTGCTACTTAACCAGAGTACCTTTAACCAAGTTACCACCGTAGATGCAATCTACCCATGAAGGACTAACCTACAGACATCATTTGGAAACATTTGTGGCACTTTGTGCACCAGTGCGCGTGGTGACCATCGCCCTGGCGTGTAGTAAACGTGCTCTGGATCATCCCCGATGTTGTGCTTGTCCATTCCCTCCTCGTCTCGACTCACCAGCATGTCCAGTGGCCTCCTCGTGATTGACTATGTCACCCTGAGCCCTTGTCCCTCCGTCCGCTTGCTCACCGACGCAAACCGCCGCGCGTCCACGGACGCACAGTGGAGTTTTGGATCCGTTCGTCACCGTCGTCTTCCTCCCTGCGCCCCCTTGGCCTCCTCTGCCCCGCAAGACCCCCACTACTCCTCCCTCGTCGTTTGCCCCCGAGTACATGCGCGCGAGCACGCGTCCACGGCGCCGGACACGCATCCGCGGCGGTGACAGCGCGGCCTCCTTGTCCCGCCACTATATAAGCCATCCCCGGCCTCGTCCGAGCTCACCCGAGCCTCGCCTCACTCCCAGCTCCCTCCCCGTACACTCGCTCGAGCTCCAAGAGCTCCTGAGCCCGCACTTGCCACCATGGACGCCGCCTCTGCCCCTCCTCAATTCGGGCAAGTCGAGCTCCCTCTCCTCCTTCTACCACCACCAGCGCTCCACCCAGTCCTCGAAGATCCTCCCCATCTACTCCGTTCATCGCCGGACTCACCGTAGCCCCAACCCCATCCTCGCCTGAAGCTCTTGTCCACCGGCGTCGAAACCTCCGTCGACTCGGTCCACTCCGACGACCATGGATGGGACCAGTCGATGCGTCTCTTGACGCTGAGCAGTTCTGTAGGCGGAGCATTGCCGGAGGTGCCCTATAGTGCCAGCAGGCCTCATCGGGGCCGGCTCTGCTATGGCCAGGTGTGGGCGAGAGGAAGGAGAAGGCGCCGCCATCGCCAGCTGGCCACGGGCCCCTCCAGTCAGCCTCCCAGGAGCCCGGCCCCGCCTCTGCCCCGTTGACTGGTCAAGGGCCACGTCAGATAAGTGGAGACGCCATTTGAGTGTGCGTTTTCGTTTGCCGAAAGCGTATTTCTTATTTTACACTTCTGTCTTATCCACTCAGGGACTTGGTTGTGATGTTATTTTTGCAAAAAAGTCCTTGAACTTCAACCCTCCATAACTTTTTATCCGTAACTCCAAATGAGGTGACTCCAAAGCCTACTTCTTTGTTTCGTCGAGCCCGTTCTGTTGGTCATGCTTTCACTATGGTTTGACACTGTGAAAATGACCTTTTTGCCCTTGCGCGTAAACAGCCCCTCTGAGAGAGAACGGTTTCCGGCAAATATTTCCGCGGCTTCATCGCACTTCTCCCCGGTGCCTTCTTCATCCCCAGGCAAGCCACAATACCCACTTGCATGATAGTCATGCAGTAGCCATGGTTTTCAACTTGAATCTTTATTAAATGTTTGCTTGTTGGAAAGATGGTTATCATTGTTCCGGTGATGTTCAAATTGGCATATTCACTTTTGTGCTATGTTGTTTTGTACTCTGTTATCATGTTATACCTGCTAGTATTTCCTTTCATATGTTTATGCTTGCTAGTAGTACATGTTGATGTTGGTGATGGTCATGCTAGTCAGTATGCCATGCTCAGTGGATATGATTTATTATTGATATGGTGCATAGTTATGTGATACCCTCATGATTATGTTGATATCATGTTCATGCATTTAATCATGGCTCAGCATATTTGCATTCAAGTTAACCAGATTAAATTGAACTTGAACAACTGTTGGCTGAGTCATGGTGCCGCTGAATCGATGTTGACCAGTGCAACCACACTTACCGGTATGGGACGGTCCTAACTGGGTCTATTGTCGTGCCTCTCGCTGGTGCCTCCAACGATGGAAGGTTATGGGCGTGATGTACCCTGGCCCGGTAAGCAGGCATAACCTTGTGTGCCCGTTGTTGAGTTCTGTTTGAGTTTTTGGATCCGTGTCCCCGTGTGGGACGGGACATGACGGTGGTCGTTGTGTCTTGAGGTAGACACGGGGCCACCCATGACTTAGCCTAGTGGGGAGTGAGTCGGAGTGGCCGGGAGAGTGTCATGGCAGTAGGATAGTTTTGTCGGAACGCTGTTGGTCCACCTGAATGGGAGTGCGAGGCTATGGGTTCCGTAGTGTGGGTACAGTGTACTAACCTCTGCAGAGTGTATATTAAATCTATCGATAGCCGCACCCGCGGATAAGGGCCCAGGTCGAAAGTAGGGTACACCATGAGTCAACAGTAATAAGAATAATGTGCTTAATAACAATGAGATAAGTTGGTTGTGATCGTCGTAAGGATCACGGGCCAAGTGCTGGTCGGGTTGTGATCGCCGTAAGGATCACGGGCCAAGGGTTGGTCGGGTTGTGATCGCTGTAAGGGTCACGGGCCATTTCTTGGTCGGGTTGTGATCACCAGAAGGATCACGGTTTGGGGCCAAGTGTTGGTCGGGTTGTGATCGCCGTAAGGATCACGGTGGTATCGAGGATACCGAGTTGTTGTATATTCGTGATGTTATGCGAGAATAATGGGTAAAGATCGAGCTCCTTGTGGTCATTTAATGATTACTACGGTATTTTTTATACCAAGCTTGATTTGATCCTAAGATGATCGTGTGATGTCCGAGGTTGGTATGTGATGCATGTGTTGGTTACGAGGTAACCCGAGCAGAATAAATGGTGCATGTAGTGTCATCTAGTTGCATCCTAGTATTGTCGGATCAGTACATTCATGTGGTGATAGTTGTATCATGTTTATGTTGCTCATGCCATGTTATTTTGATGATCTCATGATAATTCCTGTTTAACCTGTAATTGCCATGCTGTTGTCTGTCTTGAATGCTTTTGGTTATTGTGAGCTTGCAAGTTCATTCAATGTACTGAACTGGCGTGTCATGCCAGCTTGCAGGTCATGTCATATTTGATTGCTTGCTTGTCGTGGTTTCCATTCGTGCGATCTAGGATAAGCATTCCAGCCAGAGTCCCTGCGGAGTGGAGTTCACCATCGTCGCTGTTGTTCCGCTGGTAGAGTTCTTCCGCTGCATCGTGTTGTTCAGCTGCTTGCATAGAGCAACAGTGGCAGGCGTAGTGTCGCCATGCCGATGTTATTCATTGTAATATCGGAGACCTTGTATTCATATTCGTGTAATAACAGAAAGCTGGTTTGTTCTATGCTAAGCAGTACTGTATTGCAGAAGACTTCATCTCGATCTCTGGGCTGGAATACGGGGCGTCCCAGTTTTCTCCGAGCCGGGGTGCCACACTCACCATGGTTAAAATGTCCTCAAGATGCTGGGAAGCGGTGGAATCATCACAGTCCCATGCGAGGAGAAGGATGCGGTGTGCTCCCTCGAGCGTGCCTTCCAAGATGCATCAGTCGAGGACCCAGACAGCAAGAGTGAGAACCCTCTCGAGGCAGTTCCCAAGAAGAAGAAGACATCACCCAGCTCAAGGCCTCATGAGGCAGGCATCTCCGGAGGCGCCGCGCTAGGACCTGCACCCGTGCAAGGGTCGCCTCCCTCCATCGCATAGGAAGGAGCGCCCGGCGCCCTCCTCGGGCAAGGCTCAGGAGCTCTCTCCTTGAGGGCCTCAGGCTTTGCCAAGATCACGAGGGAGGAGCTCGGGCACCACTTGGAGGCATGCTTCGCAGCATGTTTCCCCCTGGGAGGCATGGGGCAAGGAGGGACCAACCCTCAGGAGTTCATCACCAAGGTCACTCAGGAGCTGCAGGAATCAAGAGTCATCCGCGGCGATTGCCGCCTACCCGGCGTAGCTCCCCATCTAGGCGAGGATGGCGGGGTGCGCGTCTGCATTGACTACCCAGGGCTCAACCGAGCCACGTCTCAGGTGTGTTTCTGGCCTTCGTGCGTGGGACGCTGCAAGGGTCCGCCAAACGCGGTTGCTGCTCACCAGCGTTTTATGCGGAGCATTTTGGAAGCTCATGAGGCCAGGCACCACGCGGTCCTGGTAGAGATGGAGATGGTCCTCGAGGAACCGCCCAGACCCCCAGAGCCTCTCGAGGCTCAGGGCTCCGGTGGCTTGTGAGGATTGGCTTCTTCACCGCGCACCGTCAGCTACTCCAACACCCACTCTGCAATGATAGCAGGTGACATCTTTCGAGTTTCACATTAGCTGGGAGCACCCTCATGGCTGCATTATTCCTAGGTCGCATGGGTCTGTCCCTGTGGCATGTATCCGTTTTGCTTATGTCTTTAGTTCACTTTGCTGGGGGTGCCCCTCGGGCTGCATCATCCCCAAGCCGCTCGGGCCTGACCCAGTGGCATGTATCCTTCCTGCAGTTATCCAAGCTGATTTGCCTTTCATGCTTAACCTGCCTATGATTTTCATCTCTCACCTATCGTGGCCCCTTTTTCTCCCTCATGCAAATTGCTTGCACGTTAAAAGGGTGGCGCCTGAGCATCGCGACTCAGGGGCTCTTACTGGCTCTCCAGCCCTCACCCCTTGGCCTTGTCCACGGCATCGCGACCTGGCATACCAGCGGTGGCTGAGCTTGCTCGAGGGCCAGGACCTGAGGACGTAGAGCATTTGCATCTAACCACCTTGCAGGAACACTCAGCCTCCCAAGGCTCAAGATCAGGCGCAACCCGCCTTGAGGTAGGGCCTCATGAGTCCCGCACTGGCTCACGGGTGCCTAGATACACCTCGTCTAGCCCTACCGTGCTGGCCACGTGTCAGTGCGGGGTTGTACACGCCCGGGGGCTCCTCCAGGAGGGGCCCCCCTCCCACGTACCAGTGGAAGCACCATGCTCCATGCTGGCTGATGACGCTGCCAAGGAGCGGCTATGCCCGTACACATACGGAAGCGCTATGCTCCGTGCTGGTGATAAACATCTGAGGGTAGCCCACCACTGTATTAACCTCAGGGAGCCCAGAGCTCAATGTCTGTCCTCATCACAACGCCTCCCCTCGGGAGCGCCGCGCGAGGGGGCTGGACACGGGGGCTGCGCCCAGGTCACGCCCGAGCGCACGCCACCCAGCCAGGTCCCTCGGACCTGGTCGTCGCGTGCCCCTCCCCGAGCGGAGCCAAGGTACGAAAACCATTTGAGCGTCAAGGGGGACTCCTGAGAATAGCGACTCAGGAGCCTAACTGGTCACGTAGCCCCTCACTCCTTAGTTCCGACAGGCTAACGGCGGTTGAGGTGCGCGCAGGGCCGGGCCCTGCCGACTTAGAACGATAGATCTACTCCTACAACCCTCCCTATTTGCTGTTCGCGCGTCAAGGATGACTCCTGAGCATCGTGACTCAGGAGCCTAACTTTCCACGTAGCCCCTCACTCCTTGGTCCCGTCCTTGTGATCTGGTTGGGGCTAACGGCCGCTAAGGTATGCGCGGGGCCGGGCCCTGCCGACGTAGAACACAAAGCAAATAGGAAGGAAACCGCAAAATCTCGCGAATTCAGAAGCAAATATTACAGACCATAAATTGTCCTCACACAAGTTTAAACGCCTCCACGAGGCACGGTGTATGTTGCCGGAGTTGAAATAGGAACGAAGCAGCGAGGAGATCACCCTTGAGCAGCGCCGTCACTCGTGGCGGAGTTGCACTTGTCAGCTCCACCTCTCGAGGCCTCAGAACCAGCAGCACCTGCCTTGGGCGCAATGGCGAAGGTGCGGAACTTCGCCAGCAGGGCTTCCGCTCGGCCCTTCACGGCCTCAGCAGCAGCAGCAGAGCGTTCGGCGTCCACAGGCTCCAGCAGATCGTCAAGGTTGGCGTCGGGGTTGTGAAGGTAGACGTGGCAGCACTGCGGAGGAAAGGACGTGAGCTTCAACCTCGGCCATGGGGCCGATGCCGGTCACGACCTCCTCAAGCGCTTCGACCAGGAAGGGAAGCAGCTTGGCGGGGCTGTCCGTGGCTCTGGCCAGCGGCTTCTCCAGTCCATCATCGTAAAGCGACTTTAGAGCCTTGCGAGATCTCTCCTCGTAATCCGCGAAGGCCACGCGATCCTCGGCCAAGACCTTCGCCTTGGCGCCTTCAGCTTCTGCTCCAGTGTCTTCAGCCGACCGCGATCAGCGGACAGCTCGGCGTCGTGGTCCCCGATGGCGGCCTCCTGAGCCTTCATCTCTTCCTCATTTGCTGGACGGTCACGAACCTCCTTGGCGAGCTCATCACGCAGGCCTTGTAGCTGATCCTCCAGCGCCTTGTAGCGGCCCCAGAGAGTTGAAGCATGCTTCAACACCACGTTACGAGTGGCTATGGCCTGGGTGGCGACTTGCTTCTCCTTCTCGGAAGCCGTCACAGCCTGGCTCAGTGCCGCTCGGACGGAGGGGTCAGAGTGAACCTAGCCAGAGACCAGCTCCAGGTGCCCGGCCACAGGCGGGGGTTGTCGCCCTGGAGATCTTCTCGCAGCCGACCCAGCTCAGCAACAGCAGTGGTCCAAGGTGGTGGAGGAGGCAGAGGAGTCTGGAACCAGCGGAGCATGAGGAGAAGACGGCAGCGTGATCACGGCCTGGGAGGCTGGGAGCTCCTGAGCCTTGGCAACCTCGGCGACAACATCAAGCACCGGCGCCTCCAGAGTCTGCAGGGCAATGGAGGTTGGCACCCCGCCAGAGCGTCCCTCCTGGCCTCGCGAGGACGACTGGGCAGGGGAGGTGCGAGCTCCACTGCCTCCCCTTCCCATAGGTGAAGGTGCGACCACGACAGACGAGCTTGCCCCAAGCGGAGCCACCGTGTCCCCCTTCAGCCTCTTCGCCGCAAGCGGCAGCCTACCCAGGCGATGGAGGATGTCAAGCCCTGACACCAAAAACAAGAGCAAAGCAAAGTTCAAGTACTTATTGGTCAATCACGGCATGTTCTGGCGGCCTCCTGCCGAGCTTAAAGCCCGAGAGCCTCTTGCGGGGTGCAGCCTCAGGAGGTCCAGCAGCAGAGGAGGGCGCACCCGAAGGGCTGGAGCTATCTTCGGGCAGTGCCGGAGCCGGAGTAGACCCTCGGGAGATCAGCCCCGACCTGTCCTTCTTCGGGATCACGGGCGGGTCCTCTCCCCCTTGCCTAGTGTGGGCCTCGTCGTCGTCCGGCATGGAGCGGAGGACGTTGGCCCTACGCCAGGGGTAAGTCTCCCCCATCTCCTCAGTGGTCGTCTCTGAGTCACGCTCCTTCTCTTCCTTGTCTTCCTCTTCTCCTCCGTGGGAATCATCGGAGGAAAGCTCCACCGGCGCTGCCGCCTCCTGGCCCTCAGGAGGCACCTCCGGCACCAGGCCGCTCCCACCGAAGGTGGGCATGGCGTTCACCACATGTTCCCAGTCGTCGCGAAGGAACAGGGGGACAGGAGCGCCCTCTAGACCTTCCACATCCTGTCCAACCAGGAAGCCGAGAGCTACGGTCAGATCTTCATCAGCCAGGGCCTACGAGTTTAGGCGGAGATCAGTGTCCGCATCCCCGAGCCTCCACAGCGGGCGCGAGTGCGCCTGAAGCGGAGCCACCCAATGCGCCAGGAACTCCCTTAGGAGCGTGGCCCCGGTCAGCTTCGCCGCCTTCATGTTGCTCGGCCTCAGGTTGGCATTCATCTTCTCCAGCACCAGCTTCGCCCGTCGGTCGTCAAGCATCGCACGGGACCACGCCTCGTCCGCCTGGGGCTACTCCGTGGGCAGCGCCAGCTGAGAATTGATGCATCCAGCATCCAGCATGACCCACTTGCTCCGAAAACCATCGGCCCTCTTCCCGGCCTTCGAGATCGCGTTGGCTTTGGAGTATGCAACAAAGCTAGCGCACGCAGAGGTTTGTGCACCGGTGACTCGGGGATAGAAGAAGTGGTGCAGAAAGGCCACGGAAGGCATCATCCCTACGTGCGCCTCGCAGTAGTAGGTGAAAATCGACAGAAGGAGAACAGAGTTGGGATGGAGATGCAGAGCCTGCAACTTGTTATGGCGAAGGACAACATAGAAGAACTCTGAGAAAGGAGGCACCAAGCCGGCGATGATGGCGCTCATGAAGAAGGGATAGAAGGTGCTCCCTTTGTCCTCCGGCTGGGCGGAGCCGGCTCGGAGCGCAGTCTCCCCCATCTCGCTGCCTTGCGCCGCCGTCATCAGGCGCGTGAGGGCGAGATTCTTCTCCGTCATGTTCGGAGGATCCAGAGCCACCGAGTACCAGGCAGATGGAGCCTCGGCCGTGGTCTTGCGGGGCGCCATTGCTCGCTGGAGGGGAATGGATGAGGCGGATCTGGAAATTTCGGAAGCAGGAGGGCAAGAGCAAGAAAGGGGATCTGGAGCAAGGCGAATGAGAGCAATGAAGGTAAGCCTAACCCAGGCCAGCCTTTTGTCAGACAGGCAGTTGCCGAGGCAGTGTGGGGAAGCGCAGACGCCCACGTCCAATCAACTGCCACTCGGCGACCAAGGCCACAGGCTGTTGGGGCCCATGGCGCTCCGCACTTGCCCTTTCGCTTCGCTGCTAAGCCAAGTCTGAGCACGCCTCGGGCCCGGCGGCTACTGTCGGTGTTCTGGGAATGGGGGTCCCCAGACTTGCCTGCCTGCGGCCTGCGGCGTGGCTCAAGGGGCGGCCCAATATGGCCCGTCTTTGTTGACCCAAGCTCAAGACCCTCACGAGGGGCCAAGCCTCGCGGGGCAGATGACGCAAGGCTTCCTTAGGGGCGGCCTCACCAGGCAGGCTCACGAGGATGCGGAGAGATCAAGGCAGGCGTACATCGCGAGGTGCTCATGATGCAAGCCATGACGATCGAGACCAGGCGGGCGCCAGGAAGGCGCCAGCCTGCGCAGTGTCCTTGTTTCCTCTTTGGTTCAAAGGGGGCAAGCACAAGCGCCGAGTACCGAGGCATCAAGCAAAGGTTACCATTTCGGTGCAATGAGACCAAGACCAGCAGTGCGGCAGGATGGAGGTCACCGTGGAGCCCAAGTTGGCGTCATCACCAGTGCCTTTGGCAGCCGGAGACCAACTTTAGTCAGGGTAACTTGTACTAACTGCTCCCCTTCAAAATGACCGTTGTTGGCTCCCTTCCCGCTCAATATTTGGGAAGAGGACCAGGGCCTCTATAAATAGAGTTAGCCACCATGGAGAGGAGATTATCTGATCCAGAGACGATCGAATCCACCCAAGTAGAACACCACACCAGCTCAAGAACACCCCTCGCGAGGCTGTTCTTCCTCCGTACTGTTCATCATCAGCCCTTGAGGCAATCCACCACACCACAAACTAGAGTAGGGTATTACACCACAACGGTGGCCCGAACTAGTATAAACCTTGTGTCCCTTGTGTTGTTCTTCGTGTAGCTAGATTATTGGCGAGGCGCTGGGACGTGGATCGGTAGGGGGAAGATCTTCGCACACACCCCAGAGTTCGAACCTTAAGGGTTTTGCTGAAACCCCATATCCGACAACCGTCGTACTTGAAGTGGAGGGTGCACTTTCCTCCCAGGCCTCATGCGCGAGCGAATGTCTGCTAGCAGCGGGTCGGGACCACGCTGCCGGAAGCGGCGACCTCGGCCCCGACCGACGAAGCTCTGCTGCAGCAGCCATCGGCCTGCAGCCAGAGACCATCAAGCCCAAAGGAAGGAAGCTCACCGGAGAAGAAACATGGAAGCCGGAGCGAGGTGCCGGCCAGGCTCTCCGACCACACCACGAACTTAGGGAGCACGTCCAGCGAGGAGAAGTGCGGCCGACGTGGGTGCACGATCACGACACACCTCCCCTCGTCATGGGGGCTTCTCCGAAGCCGGTGGCCCCGCCGCGAGAAGAAGTGCCATCGCGAGCACCAAGAGAAGCGCGGCCGCCGTATGAGCCACGAGATGCTTGCAGGGATGGCCGCGACCTCTCTTTGGATCCAGAGAGGCTGGTCCCTCCTTGGAAGCTTTCCCCTTCTCGTCCGCTGAGAACCTCCTCGGAGATGCCATGGAAGCAAGTTGAGGAAGGAGAAGAAGCAGGTGGAAGCAAGATGAAGGAAAGATGAGCGGGGGGTTCTGCCACTCCCCCTCATTTATAGCCGAGGAAGGCCAACCGCCAGCTCCCATGACCTCGCGCCATGATGACCTTCTGCATGCTGCATCATTTCGTCAAGTCGAACAGTTGCCGAGGCGGCATGGGGAAGTGGAGACGCCCACGTCCCATCAGTCGCCACGCGTCATCAAGGCTGCAGGTGGTTAGGGCCCGCGGCGCTCCGTACTTGCCCTTTGGCTTTCCTTGGAAGCCAAGTCTGAGCGCGCCTTGGGCTCGGGGGCTATTGTCGGCGTTCTGGATATGGGGCTATCCAGACTTGCCTGCCTGCAGCCCACCACATGGCTCCATCGATGGCCTGGTACGACCCAACTTCAACATCAGCATCTGAAGACCCTCGCGAGGTGGATGACGCCAAGACCCAGGAGGGGATCAGCCTCTTCAGGCTGGCTCCCGAGGGGCGGAGAGTTCTATGCAAGGTGCACCTCATGAGGCTCAGCTGACGTAAGCCATGACAACCAAGGCCAGGCGGGTGCCAGGAAGGCGCCAGCGGGGGTAGAGTGCCAGTTTCTTCTTCGGTGCAAGGGAGGCCATCCACAGGCGGGAGTCCCGAGGAATCAGCCAAAGGTTTCCATTCTGGTGCAACAAGACCAAGACCGCCAGGACGATGGGACGGAGGTCATCACCGAGCCTACTACAGCGTCACAACCAGAGGCTTTTCGCAGTCAAAGACTACTTTTGTCAGGATAAGCTGTACTCCTTGTCCCCTTTGACATCCGGCCATTGTGGGATCCTTCCTGCCAACATTTGGGAAGAGGACCAAGGCCACTATAAATAGGACTTAGCCACCACCATATAGGGGGATCAGATCCATTCTCACCCGACCACCTCACCAGCTCTCTTGAGCCCAAAAACACCTCACCTCCTGAGGACGGTTCATCGACTGTACTAGTTCATCCTAGCCCTTCGAGGCAATCCACCAAAAATGCTGGAGTAGGGTATTACACCACAAGGTGGCCCGAACCAGGATAAACTGCCGTGTCTCTTTGTCTATTCGAGCTCGACGCGCTAGGCTTAGGTGGATCGCGAGTAGGCAGGCTGGGTAGGTTGAGATCTCCGCACGCACCCCAGAGTTCAAACCTTTCAAGGGTTTGCGGAACCCGTAATCCGACAAAGACCTCCAAATGGGAAGAGTTTGTTGTGTACTTCGGCATCCGTCGCTGCTCCGGCGTGAGCTGCGATCGTCACCTACGCACCTCCTCGGCGTGCCCCATTGTGACCACGGCACCGCCAACACCGTGATCCACTGCGGATCAAGATGCCAGACGTGTGGTAGTGTCACGTCAGGATGTGCAGGCACTACCACGCGTGGCGGGTAGGCGCCGGCGGCTGCATAGGAGGAAGAGCAGGGGAGGAGGAAGCACCGGGGGTAAACTTGTAACACCCTGGATTTTGGCCCATTCTTTTTCATTTGGTTTTATTTGGATTTTGCTTTGCATCTCTTTTTCAGTGGCTCTGTGGTCTTGAAACCTAGGAAGACCATCTCTGATTCCTCTCCCTAGTGGCTTGTCATCCTCAAATTCTTCCCAAGGCCATGTCATTTCCATCTTAGCCAAACCCCAAATTCTTTTCTTGGGAATATTCCATTTTCTATTAGAGGAATAATCCTGTTTGCCCTGGGTTGTGAAGCAACCTATATTTCTGCATTCCACAAAATTTCCAAAAGATTCTTATAATTATTTTGGATCATATATGCCCTAAATATGTCCAAACTTTCCTTGCCTAGCCCAAAAATAATTCAGCAATATTCAATTTTCTATTCTGTCCAAAGTAGCACATTGTGAAGGGAGTGTCATTTATATTTTCTTGGTTGCTCCGAAAAGTTTTGTGCGCTCTTTCCTATCCAAATTATTGCCTCATGCGAAAATCCATCTCCATTTGTCTAGTGAATCTTCCTCGGTAAATTTCCAAAGTTTCTGTCCAGAGGGAAGCTTTGTGAAGGAAGTACTAGCTACGTTAATCCAAATGAGCTGAAATTTTGCAAGATCCTTCATGTGCTCAAATCATTGCTCTCCACCAAATTTCAGCTCATTTCCATTATCTATGCGAGTAGACCTTTAACTCTTTGTTTCCAGCTATATTTCAGTTTGTGAAGCAAGTATATTTTATATTGCTTCATTAATGCTGAAAATTTACTAGGACAGGCTCATACCCATATAAATTATCTGCACAAAATTTGGGATTATTTCATTGAGCCAATATGTCTCCATATCGTTCTCAAGATTCTGTCTAGAGAAGACCACTGTGAAGGAAGTACCATTTTGGCATGTCCAAATGGAATGAAATTTTTACAGTGTCTTCTTAGGGCTAAATAACTTCCCTCTACCAAGTTTCATCCCATTTTATCACTCTTTGTGAGTGCCAGATCCTTATCTTGTTTTTGGACCAGATTATGCAGTTGTAAAGCAATTATAGTAAATCTTGGTCCAAATCATCTCATATTTCA
Organism: Triticum timopheevii; assembly: GCA_963921465.1. Taxonomy (NCBI): domain Eukaryota; kingdom Viridiplantae; phylum Streptophyta; class Magnoliopsida; order Poales; family Poaceae; genus Triticum; species Triticum timopheevii. Next base: position 377,941,680 of record OY997272.1, on the reverse strand, counting down.
TAGGATTGTTGTCCTTCCTACCCAAAACCTCCGAGACATCTTGTTTCACCATTTAGCTATCCCTGTTCACCTGAGTATCCTGTCCAAGTTTGCTACAACAACCTTTTCTTGATGCCTCCCATCAGCATAGAGCTCCCTCTGCTGATCCATCACCTCAAGAGTGTCCTCGGGAGAAAGGAAAACACACTAGACAACATTTTCCAGTCCATTGTGTAATCTCCTTGCTATTCAATGCGGTGACTGTGTGTTTGCACGCCTGTGCGTGCGCTCTAGCCGCTATGATCGCGCTCTGTGTGTCGGGACGCATCGGGCAGCTCCTTCCCGGGGGTGCTTGCGCGTCCCCGAGTGCCGTCTAGCCTTCCCCTCCTCTCACATCTCCCTCTGGACCCCGTTCCCCTTCTGCAGCTATCTCGTTAGTGCTTGCCGCCTCGTGCAAACGGGTGCACAGTGCGCCGACCGGCTCTGTGCCTTAGTCATCGACCCGTCTTCTTCCTCCACATCCCTTGGCTCCATCTCTGCTCCGTGGAACACATCTGCTCTCTCCTATCATCTCCATGGCTCACGGGCGCCCTTATGTTCGCCAGAGCCCCGATCGAGCCCTCGCGGCGGCATCTATACGCGGGCATCTGGCCCTGGCTATTTAAGTCTTGCCGGAGCCCCCCCCCTTGAGATCACCAGCCTCCTCTCCACCCTCCTTCACACAAAAATACACTTCTGTGATGATACATGTTTGTCATATTAGGTCACGTTTTCTGTCATGCATGTACATCCATGACGATTTTATGACGGAATCAAGATAGTCATACCTGTGCTGTCGTAGAAGTGTTCCATGACATTACCAAAATTATCATCACGGAAGTGTCCAGTTCCATGATGATGAATCGCATGTCATAGAAGTGCTTTCGTCAAGGGTGACCGACACGTGGCATCCACCATAATGGGCCGCCGTTAAGCTATTTGGTTCCGGTTTGGATCCGATAACCCGTTAACAGCCTGGACCAATGGGGATTTTCCACGTGTAAAGTTCTCATTCGCCGGATAATGCATGTGTCAGCTCATCGTTGGGACAGATGTCATCCCTAAAATGGATGGAAGACGCCTATGATATGTCGACACGTGGCACAGCCCAACATTCGCCCATTTAAGGTTAAAAGGCCGGCCCAGCTAAAGGCCTACCATATTTTTTCAGACACTAGTGAGCTGGCCTGTTAATAGCCTTCCATGTTTTGGGTCAAATTGAGGCCCATATCAGATTAGGCCTGTTCACAGCCTGCCGTGTTTTGGGCCAAATTATGGCCCATATCGGATCAGGCCCATTAATAGGTCACTGTTCTTTTGGGCCCATTCTAAGGCAGGTTTGTATTTCAGCCTATTAAATGCCCGTTTACCAGTACGGCCCAATAATAGTTTTGGCTTGTTAGCGGCCCATGGTGCATCTGGGACATTGTAGGCCCGGTTTAACTTTACGCCATTTAATGGCCCATGCAGAAACTGGGCTATTTCTTGTCTGAAGTAACTTTTGTCCTCTTAACGACCGTAGTCTTCGTGAATAAATTTTAGCCCAACTAGCCTATCCGCCTTTTAATGGCCCGTGGAATTGTTGGGCCTAATTACAGCCCGCGTTGAATCCGGCCAGCTTACAACCCATCTGATAATGGTCTGTGACACTTTTGGGCCTACGGCCCGCGTGGATACCGGCCTGCTTAAAGCCCATAATTGTATTGGGCCAAACAGGGCCTGAGATATATTTTGGCATGTTAACGGCTCATCCTATTTGGTCCAAACATGGGATTTAGGCAGTTTCGGCCTGTGTTGGCCCGTGAATTTTTTGGCTCAACGCTAGCCTAATCTAGTTTTTAGCCTGTTAAAAGCCCATGGTATTCTCTGGCCCAGCTAGCCAGAACTTTACTCAGCATGTTAAAGGCGGAAAACTACTATACGTTTAGACCTGCTAATGGCCTAAGAAGATTATAGACCCACGTTTTGGCCCATATGAGTAACGTGCTGGCCTGAAGACCGACAACACTGAGATCCATTAAACCTTCCGGCCTAAATTACCGCATACCGACCAAGAATAAACCTAGACTATACAATAAAGAAATTACGACATATTACATCCACTGGGAATCAAAGTTCGCCACCGTTGATAATAGAACGCAACATGACCACAGGTTACATACACTGGGCATCAAAGGTCCCCACCAGTGCATATAAACACGCCGACAAAGGAATATACAAAATTGAGAGAACTTCAGAAGGCATTGGGCCTGGCCAGGACGGGCACCACAATTAGCCAAACAAGCTGATGAGACCTTAGTTGTGTCAACGATAGATACTCCATCCCTAGATTTATAGCACCGTAGCGTGCAAGGCAGTCGTCTGAGATCTTTATTGCATCATTGACATCAAGTCGATGCTGAGATGAAGCAAGCCTTTCCACTTTAAGTTGAGACTAAAGAACTCGAACTGATTGAGGCAGAGACTGAACAGAGGTTATCTCACAGCTGCTGGTGAGTAGCTTCGACTCACTGTCTTCATCAAGATAGGAAGTTAGGGTCATCTCTCTCTCTTCAAGATGGTTTGGGTCACTATCTTCCCTAAAGTTCTGCCTGGCATAACAGGTACGAATCTAAAAGAGAGACAAGGAGACACGTAATAGGTTTCACAATTATATAAACAAATAAATGGATCTGTTCTGCATAAGGAACATGTTTTTACAACTACAATTCAAAACTGGTAGTTGTTGCAAATATCCAATCAGATGTAAACAGCAAAGTAAACAGCAGTGGAGGAAATGATGCCTATCCAAATCTATACTAGAACAAATTTTGAAGGCTTGAGAAGGATGAACTTACATTACATGTTAACACGGGCTGGAGAAAGCCCTTCTCCATGCCGGTGGAAGGATAATTCAATAAATTCCCCAAAGAAACTTCTTTATAAGCATTACCATTATTCTACATTTTGCAAAGAGTAAATATGGATCAAATAATATTGGAAGAAATAGAGGATAATGAAGCTCAGGTGCAGACTGATGATAAATAATCAAATAGCAAATAATTAAGTACAGGGTTACAAGGCAAAAGGTACTGACAAGAGGAATGCATACATCAATGTGTGCAGTGGCATTGGCTTTATTCAACATTTTGGTAAGAGTAAATGTAGATCTGATAATTTGGAGAAAGTGGAGGGCTGGGCAGATAAGATGCAGAGTAATGCTAGACAATCAACTATCTTGCGATGCAAGTACAGTAATACCACTATCGTCCGTTATACTTGTCGCTCAAATGGATGTATCTAGCACTATTAAGTTCTAAATACATCCAGTTGATCAACAATTAATTCGATACAGAGGGAGTACATGACAACATGTACTTACATGAGCAATCCAAAACTTCATAACCATTGTGTTAATTCTACATTTATCCAATAGTAAATATAGATCTTATAATTTAGAGCAAAGTTAGGATAAAGAAGCGAACATTTACAGTGACGCTACATAATCAAACAACAATGAGTGTAAGTATGCTGACAAAGGGCAAGAGGTACTGACAAGAGCAATGAAGTGCCCAGTATTGTTGTGAGATCCTATGATCCTTTGAGCAAGGAGATTCATCTGAAATTAATTTTCATAGAAGAGAGAAGTTAAGGCACATGCAGAAATTTAGGAGTTCAAATTTTGAATTCATATCATAGACAGTACCTGACGCTGGGCTCTCGCAAGTTGTAATAGGGGTTTGACTAGTGGAGTAGGGGTAAAGTGTGGTACAGTCGGGCCTTTGTTTTTTGTGGCTACTGATCTATATGATTTAACAGGTATCATTACCTTTTCCAAATACTTAGTTTGTACTCCTTGAAGATCTGCACTCACCCTCTTCCTTTTGGACATCTGTTATGAAAGAATAACATTTGACTAGAAAAACATAGTATGATGACACATGGAATAGGTACAGAAAATGGATAGGTATGACATATACTCATATATGATGCTTAAACTAAGCAGATGTTGGTGTAACAAAGTAGAAGTAATGCAAGAGGTCATATGCAAAATATGTGCGACCAATACAACCTTGCCAAGTTAGAGCAAGCACCTTGATGGGTGAATAAGATAGGCCATGCTCCATCATGCCAAGTTTGTTAGCCAGTGGATTGTTCCGCAATATTCCTCTTGTGCACCCATTCTCATATTCATTTTTATCATGATCAATACCTGACATGCATGAAAACATAAAAACAAGTGAGGTTATCTTTGTAATGCAGAAGTGATTCTAATCCAATATTGCCTCCCTGTAAACCCCTTTGTGCTATGTCTGCAATTCTTCTGAGAGATGCCATGCATGCTCTAATTTGGTGTGTGCATTAATATAATGTGGCCTACCAATCAAAATATGAGAGCTCCAGAAGTGATGATACTTCACAGATGACAGCTTCAACATATAGTAAAGAAGAACAAGTTGACCTGACCTGACCGATTTAAAATATACTAAGGGAGAATAACTCGACCTGACTAGTCAACCACAAATGTCTCTGCTACTCCAAAAAGGAACATACTTATTAAAGAAGAGAAGAGGATCATGTTAAAGAGGAGCAGAAGAGCAAGCAGATTGAAGTTATTATAAGTCTTTCTACACAATGTCTGTTTCCCACCCATGATGAACCAGAGCTCACACAGAAATAGTATTCCTTCCGATCTCTCCATATGTGGCTCACATGCATTTCGAAACTAAAGTAGGAACATTTAGCTGACCAATTAAACATGTCTCAGTTTTACTAATATCAGCATAATATCAGATTTGAATTTGTACAACTAAGCTCGTTTAGCTCAATAGGTGGAGCAGTGCTATTATGACATGAACCATGTAGGCTGATCATGGTCATCATAAAATGGGGAAACCATAAGCATGATGAGTATAGTATTGATCGTGGTAGTGGGATGGCAGATCTGAAGCTGCAAACCGTGCAAAGTGTAGTTAGCAACCGATGTTTGCTTTGAAATAACAACTAAGATTTGGTATGGACAAGAAAGTACAGTTAATAGGTGACAAAGAAATGTAATTCTGCTGTCTCTCTATATGTCACGACATGAATTTGGAAACTCAAGTGGGACCTTCGGCTAACCAATTAAATGTGTCTGTTATTAACTAATACCAGTATCATATCACAATCATATTTGAACAATTAAGCTTTGGAATTATGAGTGTTGTGTTGTTTAGCTTGAAGGGTGGAGTACTGCTAGTACAACAGAAAGCACCTACGCATGTCATAGTAGAGTAGATAAAAGGGGAAAACCCTAAGCATCAAGAGTAAAATCAGGAAAGTGGAACTAGCTGGACCAGTGGGTGGTGCACATGCTTTTCAAAACGAATATAGGAACATTAGGTGACCAATTAAAAGTTGTCTGTTTTAGTAATATGAGCATCATATCAGATTCGTATTTCAAGAACTAAGCTTTGGAATTATGAGTGGCTTGTTGTTTCGCTTGATGGGTTGTGGTCTTGAGGAGCAGTGCTAGCACGACATGAAGCACCTATGACGATGGTAGTGAATATAAAGGGGGTAAACCATAAGCTTTACGAGTATAGTGACCGTGCCATGTGATACGTCTCCAACGTATCTATAATTTTTATTGTTCCATTCTATTATATTACCCGTTTTGGATGTTTATGGGCTTTACTATACACTTTTATATCATTTTTGGTACTAACCTACTAACCGGAGGCCCAGCCCGAATTGCTGTTTTTTTGCCTATTTCAGTATTTCGAAGAAAAGGAATATCAAACGGAGTCCAAATAGAATGAAACCTTTGGGAGCGATCTTTTTGGAACAAACGCAATCCAGGAGACTTGGAGTGGACGTCAAGAAGCAGCCGAGGCGGCCACGAGGGTGCAGGGCGCGCCCCCCAATCCTCGTGGGCCCCTCGTGCCTCCCCTAGCCGACCTCCTTCGCCTATATATACTTGCATACCCTGAAAACACCGAGGAGCACCACGAAACCCTATTTCCACCGCCGCAACCTTTTGTACCAGTGAGATCCCATCATGGGGCCTTTTCCAGCGCTCTGCCGGAGGGGCGATCGATCATGGAGGGCTTCTATATCAACACCCTAGCCTCTCCGATGAGTTGTGAGTAGTTTACCACAGACCTTCGGGTCCATAGTTATTGGCTAGATGGCTTCTTCTCTCTCTTTGAATCTCAATACAAAGTTCTCCTTGATCTTCTTGGAGATCTATTCGATGTAACTCTTTTTGCGGTGTGTTTGTCGAGATCCGATGAATTGTGGGTTTATGATCAAGTTTATCTATGAGAAATATTTGAATCTCCTCTAAATTATTTTATGAATGATTGGTTATATTTGCCAGTCTCTTCGAATTATCAGTTTGGTTTGGCCTACTAGATTGATCTTTCTTGCAATGGGAGAAGTGCTTAGCTTTGGGTTCAATCTTGCAGTGTCCTTTCCCAGTGACAACAGGTGCAGGAAGGCACGTATTGTATTGTTGCCATCGAGGATAAAAAGATGGGGTTTATATCATATTGCTTGAGTTTATCCCTCTACATCATGTCATCTTGCCTAATGCGTTACTCTGTTCTTATGAATTTAATACTCTAGATGCATGCTGGATAGCGGTCGATGTGTGGAGTAATAGTAGTAGATGCAGGCAGGAGTTGGTCTACTTATTGCGGACATAATGCCTATATACATGATCATGCCTAGATATTCTCATAACTATGCACTTTTATATCAATTGCTCGACAGTAATTTGTTCACCCACCGTAATACTTATGCTATCTTGAGAGAAGCCACTAGTGAAACCTAGGCCCCTTGTTCTATCTTCCATCATATAAGTTTCCAATCTACTTTATTTTGCAATCTTTACTTTCCAATATATACCATAAAAATACCAAAAATATTTATCTTATCTTATTATCTCTATCAGATCTCACTTTTGCAAGTGGCCATGAAGGGATTGACAACCCCTTTATCGCGTTGGTTGCGAGGTTCTTGTATTTTTGTGTAGGTACGAGGGACATGAATGAAGCCTCCTACTGGATTGATACCTTGGTTCTCAAAAACTAAGGGAAATACTTACACTACTTTGCCGCATCACCCTTTCCTCTTCAAGGGAAAACCAACGTTGTGCTCGAGAGGTAGCACCATGGCGGATCTGAAGGTGCAAATAGGACAAAGCTACTTCGCAACCAATGTTTGCTTTCAACTAGCCACTACGACTTGGTACGGACAAGAAAAATACAGTAAACAATTTACGATCTATTTTCTGGGTGATATCAATAACTTAAGCAGATATGAAGGAGTACCACCTCTCTTGCGACGCCGTGTAGGCCCCTGCTGATACGTTGAGGGTGCTGCGGGTGCGATGGCTGTTGGTGGCGTGTAAGAAGACTTTAGACGGCAGATGGCCGGGTCGAGGGATAAGTCCTGTTACCATGGACGAGGCGGTCGTAGGAGCAGCAACAACAAGGTGGACAACGGCTCCGATGAAGTGAGAGGACGCGGTGAAAGGATCCTGGTCCGGCGTCGTGGATGAGAGACGTTCATCTCTTGTAGTGGACGGTGGGGTAGGGGTAGCAGCTCCGGCAAGGTGGAGGATGGGGTGGAAGACGGAGGAAGCCGGCCAGAGTAGGGAGGTTGTTGTGTTGGCGATGGTGTATGAATGGGGAAATGGAGGGGGAGGGGGGATCTCAAACTTTGGGACGTGCTTGTCTGAAATGTGGGAAAGTTATGAACTTGTCCCCCATTTGAAATTTAGGACATCACGTCGGTTGGGGATAGAATGGTAATCTTGCATCTAACCAATATTGCCGGTAGCGATTTCGGGCGAGGAGAGGGTGTTCTTCCACCCACGGTTGGCGCCCACAATGTACGAACGGGGCTAACAGGTAGGGCGGTTGTGTCACGTCTGAGCGAAGTTACACATATGCCCCTATTTAAAATATTTGCCTACATCGATTTCAGATGAGGAGAGTTTGTTTTACCGCCGACCATGTATAAATGAGGAAATGGAGGGAGAGACACATGTCTTTCGGACGAGCTTGAATCAAATGTGTTTTGCCGCCCATGTTTGGCGCCCACCATGTCTGAATGGGCTCAGAGGCGGTCGTGTCACGTCTAATTTAAGTTACTAGTCTACCCCTATCGACAGCAGTGGAAATCGGGTCGATTAGGATGTGAAGTGTCAGGGGTAATCCATCCCGCAAACACTTGCTTTGGGCAGCCGACAAATGATAGTGGGTGTTTTGCCACTTTTCGTTTGAAATTTGGGAGAATTAGCATTCATGTTTACCCTGGGCCTTGCCAACTAAATTCAAATCCAATTTGTAATCAATTACGAATATCCATACTTCAATCTATGTTTTGTTATTTATTTCTTCAAAACCATGACAAAAATTTATTCCAGCTTTATATATGATTATGATTTAGAAATCCCGTGATCTTCGAATTCAGTAGGTCGGAAACACTTTGAGTCAAACAGTTATTTCATCCAATACAATATGTTGACACGAAGAACAATTCACCTTATGTCAATCATACAAGTACTGAGGATTACCTCGCCTAAAAAATTCAGATCATTACAACACTTGGACAACATAGGGGGTCTTAGAACATAATCCATTTAGAGACATGACACAACATGCAAGTATAATAATCTAATGACAATTTCAACTGGTATCTAAAGAAGAACTGGGATTACCCTGGGCTTTATTTAGCAGAAGCAGCAGGACCTCCTCCGTCTTCAAATGCAATATTCTTACTTCCTCCAATTCTTGGGTTGCTTGCATAATGCGTGCAGCTAATTGCATAATTTCCAGCTTCAAGATCGATATTACCTCATTCATGGCAACCACACCATGTTTTCCACCTCTACTAGAGCCTCAAGAACTATAATATCTGTGCTCAGACTGCTCTCCGGCGGTGTTGCCTCTGAACTGCTACCATCTGGTAACATGGATGGCGCACTGCTTCCACAAATAGATTTGGGGGTTGTACATTGTGTCCTAGTGTGAACGGCATCCTAAAAGGTTTCTGCTAGATATAAGTAAGAGATAGTTATCGCATGATCTAGGCAGTAAGCTTACATGGTAAATGACATACGAATTATTGCCGAGCATGCACTACTGTAGGAAGCTGCTAAAGCGACACTCTGATCAGAGACCCTTCGACTAAACAGTGTGCGATGCAATAATCGCAAACAGTGGTGTAAAAATGTGGGGACCCTGACTCATAAGTCAAGATCACCGAATGCACGTGTACAGTGATCCCAGAGATCAATGCTCACTGAACAAAAAGAAGCTGAATAACAAGAGTCTTACATCCATAAATACCGTTTTACATAAGCAAGACAATTATGGTCAAGTCTTGAGTGTATCATCGCTGCGGAAATCTTCAATAACAACTTGGACCCATGCCATCTGCCTTAACCCTACAGGCATTCTGACTGGGAAGCGTCCTAGCTCGCATGTTCGTCACCAAGGTACTCTTCATTATATCCTCTCCTTTCATGCCTGGCCAATAAAATAACCAGTGGCAAGCCAATGAGTACTTTGAATGTACTCGCAAGCAACCCATGTTTTGGTTCAAGATACAACAATGCATGATATAGGTAAATTTTTGCAGAAAGCTAGTTTTGAGTGCAATGACATGTTCAACAACTTGTAAGACATGCATCAGGAGAATTCAAGTAACCATGAGGACAGGTTACAGATATCAACATAAATAGAGTGGGTATCAATCCAACTCAATCATGTCAAGTCCTTTGACTTGACCCAAGTAGATCTTCCCATTTATCCAAACACACACTGGTTTGTAAACATGTGGACATAGCCCAACAGCGGTTACCCAACTGTCCTTGACCGTGGACATGGCTATTCAAATAGTTTGACACTCTGCAGAGGTTGCACACTTTACCCACAAGATCCGGGGAACTTTCGTGTCATCCACGACCCGCCGTACCTCAAGTACCCAGGGTAAGCACCCGATCACTATGTTTCCCTAGACGACACTAACAAGGAGTCCACTTGTTGTTCCTTATCCTCACGATGTACATCATACGAGACTCACTCGAGATCGTAACATCCGAGAGGGGACACAACGGTGTATTCGTTGCCCTGTGAAAACAGTCATGGCCGCCCTACCTGGCACGACCCTGTCCCGAGAGAGAGCACCAACTCTCCCCCGTCACTAGTAATGCGGGCTTCAAGCTAGTATCAGCCTAGGTAATCAATAATGCCCTTTCCCACATAAGGGTAGAGTGGTTGCGCATGTAAGGTTGGAATAACGGTCGCAACTTAAACCAATCTGTTTTGGAAGCAACACATACACTTGCCTCAGTACACCACTTCGTCATCAAGTGGTTACCAAACTCATCATCTCCCCCGGGCATAAGTGGCACCCGATGGGGTTTTCGTAAAGTCTTTTGAAAATACTTTGTCTCCATCACCATGCATATTCCCGTCCCTTTTTGCATAGCACTACTTTAGCATCCTATCTACTCCCACCGGCATAACCCTCATAAGAAGGTAGGGTCATGCACAATGCAAGTATGAACGAGGAAGGGCGGTGGCAAACCACCTCAAGTGGTCACCATTTTATCATGAATTCGATGCAAGCAATAAAAGTGCCATATGACATGCATAAAAAGGGTTTCTTAGACATGGTCAAAGGGATGCTTGCCTGGTTCATCAGAGTCCTGAAATCTTCTGGTCCTTCTCCAAGTACTCCGTCTACTCCATCAACTAACGCCGGAAACAATCATAATAAGCATAACAACAAGGTAAAAATAAAAGTGCTCTAAAAATCTGAATTTGACTTTCCTAGGATACCTTTGGTGACCAAGGTGGTTTCATTGGGATTTGATCAATGGATATTTTTGAACATTTCAATATGATGGAATCAAGGGGTTTGTGGATTTGCAAGAAGTGTACATAAATATATTTTTGAAAAATGAGCAAAGGCACCCACTTAACAAATCATAATTTTTGAAGCATCTAGGAGTTGGTTTCACTGGATTTGGAGTTCAAATGAATTTCCTATGAATTTGCAAAGTTGACAAATATGAAGAAATGGCTCATTATTTTATGTGGTACAGAAAGTATTAAGTAAAATGTTCATAAACTAAGTTATGAACTTATAAACATCTAGAACTTTGAATCATGGCATTTAGATCAATTTTGAGCTCTCTGTGATTTTCTAAAGTTCATCACAGAACTGGAAAATGGGGGTTTGATTAATATTTATGAAGAGAAAGTTTTAGGAAAAATTGTGCAAATAGCACCATGTGATAGATCATGATTTGTGGATCCCCTAGAAATTTGAATCATCAAATTTGGAGTCCATCTGAATTCTCTAGAGATTTTACAATATTTATAAAAAGAGAAAAAGGAAGAAAATATGTCAACCTTATAAAGCGCACTAGGCGAATCGCAACTAAACAGCGCCTACTGGGCTCGGCCCGGTGGCTCAGCTACGCGAGGGAGGAGGTGACGCCGAAGGCGCACTACAGGAGAGTGCCACCTAGCGGGGCAAGCGGATCAGCTAGAAGCCGTTTCCACTTAACCCGACTGGTGGGCCGGCTCGGTCACCTCTACCGCTGACGGACGAGCCCCCTGCCAGCTGGCGGGGTGGTCGTCCGCTACCTCGCGCCTGAGGAATAGGAGGAACAGGGGAGGCATGGCCTAGCGGCACCGGCGCCCGTCCCGGCGGCTTCGGTCACCTGCGATGGTGCCCAGCACACCGGAGGACTCAGCGCAGTGCGCCGATCCCGTCCATGTGCTTTGTGCCCCCGGAGGAGCTCGGGATATCACGAATTTTGGTGGCGGCTGGCGACGATTCTTTGGCTGTGGAGGAGGATAGGGGACGCGGGAGAGAGAGAGAGGGCTGATCCAGAAGGACTAGGGGAGGGGGAGAGAGTGAATGGAGATGAGGGAGAGACCAGGGGAGGCCCTATTAGGCGAGGCCATGGCGCACCATGAGCCAAGCTCACGGGTGCCCGCGGAAATCGCGGTGGCGGTCGAGGGAGGGTTCCTGGATGGGTCAGTGGCGCTCGTGGAGTTCGTCCAGGAGCGAGGGAGGTGATAGGGGAGCGGGGCGAGGTCAGAGGCGGGCCAGCCGCGTGGCCAGGGATTGGCCGAGTCGGGCGGTGCTCGGGCACGCGACGATGGGCTCAAAGGAGAGAGAAGGAGGAGGGGGCCGACCGCGTAGCGTGTCACGCACGCCGGGACGGCCTTGGGGGACACGTACCCGACGCCCAAGGTCGACGGGAGCATCGGGAAGAGGGTGGCTACAGTGCCCTGGTGCACTATAGCGCGCTCCAGAGCGCGATCATTGCATGCCATGGCATGCATATGGCTTCCTGCGCGTGGCCAAGCCTGTCCACTAGCTCCTGGGAGTTTCTGATATGCTCCATAAAGCTTAGTAGTTACGGCAAGTCCATAAGAAAGAAGGGGGAGGGAAAAGAGGTGATGCCATGGTGAAAAGGGAGGGGTAAACCAGGGTTTTACCCTCCTCAATTATTGAACCAGGGTTGGAGCTTTTACTGGAGGTAGAAGGGAACTAGGAGGGCCTGTGGTAAAAAGATATGGCCATGGAGATTAGTGGAAGTGGTCAAAAATGGAATTTTAGTAAGGTGGCAGAAGGTGTTTGTTGTTGGTTTGGGCTGGTAAACGAATTCCAATTGGCATGAGACTCCACGGGGTGAAATGGCACATACAATTAGGGTCTTACACCAACTTTGAGCTCATTTGGGCAAAGTTCACAATGTAACTTTTGTAAATCCTAGAAATCAACAGAAATGGACTTGTGTAGATCTAGTTGAGCAAATCACTTCTCCTTGATGCACCACTTGGTGTAGTGGCCTCATTTGGTCATGTGAACATTCTCATCAAAGTTGGGGTCAAGGAGAGAAAGTTGGTAGTACAAAGTTGTTCAAATTTGATTCTGGTCAGAGAGGGTTTGGGGGCACTTTGATCAATATAACATTTTCTCCAACTTGTGCCATTTTGTCTAGATAAATTATTAGACCACTTGAGCATGTTAACAAGATTTGAGAGCATTTGGACATGTTTGGCAATGTAAAGTTGCTCAAACTTCAAAATGGACAGAAATGGTTTTGAGGGGATTTCATGGGGTTATACTATTCTCCATGACATGATACTTGTCAAGATCATCCAACATGTCATATTTGACATGATAGAATTTTCTTGGAATTTTCGGAGAATATTTCCTTTGCAAATATTTCAAAAGCTTGAAATATCCAGAAAGGGTTTTTGAGGGATTTGACCAATATTTTGAACATGACCATGTGTTGCAACTCTTATATATGGACAATATATGTCCACTGAGTTCCCCTGATTTTTTTCAAATATTTTTAAAACACTAAAATAATTTTTCCATATTAAAGACCATTTCTGGCCTTAAGAAAAAGCTTTTAAATAAAATAGGAAAATAACTTTTAAAATTATATTTTTGTGTTTTTTGGTAGTCCTATACCTAATAGGAGTCAAATATATTTTTGGAAAGATTTTTACTGCCCTTAATTAAGTACTTGAAGTGCAAATCTCAATTCAGGAGTTTTTGGAAAACAAATTTTTGAAAATACTATTTGGCCAAATTATTTTTGTAAGAAATTATTTTTATGTCCTATACACATGGCATGATCATTGGGAAAGGTTTTTGGATCAAGGAGAAGGAGTATAAGGGTTGGAGAATTTATTTGATTTTTAGAGCACTTGCAAACAACAGTCAAACATTCAATCAAAGCAAAGACAAAACACTCAAAAGTTTATGTCAAACAACATTTTAGCATGATATATTGACTTCAGTGTTGTGGCATGAAAATCAGGGTGTGACAGACCTACCCCCCTTACAAGAATGTCGTCCCCGAGATTCCCAGACTAGGCACGGAAAGGGATACAGAAACTCGGATCTGGGGTAGTCTTCAAGTCCTCATGTTGCTTCTGCTTCCGTGTGGTGCTCCATTGAACTTGAAGTACTTGATGATGTGGCTTCATATATGACGTTCTTCTTGATCCGGGTTGCTAATGGGTCTCTCGTGTTAGCTCAGGTTGGGCTGGGGGTCGATGGCTCGATGATCGATGTCCTTGTTAGTGACCGGCTAGCTAGGAAGTCAAAAACACTTCCAGAGTTGTGTCGTGTGGAAACATTACGCACAGTGGGTAACTCAGGTGGTGACTCTAGCTGGTAGTCTTCTCTTCATCTCGTTGTGATCTCAGAGGGGGTTGTTAAATCTTGGAGTGATCTCGAAGAGGGCCGATGAATCTTGGTGTGGGTTCCCTTGTCATGGAAATGCTTGGTTCCTTAGAGAGAAGTGGCTTGCAGATACACGTGGTCCTCGACAAGAAAGTTCACTCCTTGACGATGGTGGTTGGTATGCTTCTTCCTCCTTGACATGGTGGTCTTCAGAAATCCCCTAACTTGCTGAACGGTTCTTCTTCCGTCTTCGGGTGGACAGGTATGTCCTCAAATAACGATGACAACCAGCTTGTTCAAGTACTCCGTGAAGAGTTGCCCACGGGGTACATAGGGTATAGGTTGGGGTATCCATGGTGGTCACGGTTGAGTATTGGTTAGGGTCTTCTCGACCTAGAGTCAAGGCCCAAGGTCATGATCCTACCATGATGTGGCTTGGTAAGGCTTAAGGGTTTCAAGGATTCTAGTGTGCGAGTGAATGTTTATCATCCCATCTTTGAGCACAGTTCCTGAGATGCCAATTGTTCTATCTAGTCCTCCAAACAGATCACCTTATACCATCGAAAGTACCAACTCGTGTAGATCAGCTCCAATCATTACTCATGCTATTATTATCCTCATGACTCTCGGGAGGAGGTCTAACAAAATCATATATGTCTACAACCCCCAAACTCATATGTATGTCTACCCCTAAAAATCCATGGGTAGAATATACAAGCTGCTAAGCTTGAACATGACAATCCAAGTGCTCAACCTATTCTTCCAGGGTCTAAGATAAAGCATCTCTATCCTAAGGAAACACGTCATAAGCCACTCCAAGATCTTGTTTCCTTCCTATGAATCAACTCCAAGAACCCATTAACTACACCAATCACTACATGATCTAGTAGTTCTACAAATCCAATCTCTATGGTGTTCCACAAAACCTTCTAATATCCTATAATTATTAAATCCTTGAAAAAGTATAGCCTTACTATAGTCACTCCACCAATTTCCATTACCATGATCGAGTAAACTCCAAAGTCAGGCGTATTTAGATCCCTAAATCAACTCCGACAATTAATCCAATCTCCTAGTTTTATCGTCCACCGAGAAACATGGTATCATGATCGAGATCATCAGTCTAAATCCAATTTACTCCGAACCATGTAGACATACTCAGCAACTATATTCAACTAGAATCACCTACTTAAATCCAAATCTCATGCCCAACAAGAATTTCCACACTTATCCCCAAATCATTATCGTAATATCAACTATCTCTTATCAATATCCCCTGGCTAAGTCAAATCCTTATACTTCCAAGAATTTCAGCTTGCGATCATAATTGTCCTATTAAATCCATTTTACTCAGGGGCATTGAAAGTTATGCTATTCTATTAACTGATCCCACCAAGTGCATCTGCCAACATGGAAGCCTCATTGTCGGTGTCAAAACCGGTGGATCTCGGGTAGGGGGTTCCGAACTGTGCGTCTAGGCGGATGGTAACAGGAGACAAGGGACACGATGTTTTTCCCAGGTTCGGGCCCTCTCGATGGAGGTAAAACCCTACTCCTGCTTGATTAATATTGATGATATGGGTAGTACAAGAGTAGATCTACCACGAGATCAAAGAGGCTAAACCCTAGAAGCTAGCCTATGGTATGATTGTTGTTCGTCCTATGGACTAAAACCCTCCGGTTTATATAGACACCGGAGAGGGCTAGGGTTACACAGAGTCGGTTACAATGGTAGGAGATCTACATATCCGTATCGCCAAGCTTGCCTTCCACGCCAAGGAAAGTCCCATCCGGACACGGGACAGAGTCTTCAATCTTGTATCTTTATAGTCTAGGAGTCCGGCCAACGGTGATAGTTCGTCTATCCGGACACCCCCTAATCCGGCACTCCCTCAGTAGCCCCTGAACCAGGCTTCAATGACGACGAGTCCGGCGCGCATATTGTCTTCGACATTGCAAGGCGGGTTCCTCCTCCGAATACTTCATAGAAGATTTTGAACACAAGGATAGTGTCCGGCTCTACAAAATAAGTTCCTCATACCACCGTAGAGAGAATAATGTTTACACAAGTTCAATCCGCTGACGTATTCCATGGCGTGACATCACACCACGGCCAAGCCTTTATTCGAATCGTTTTTACTGTTCCACCTCAGCACGTTTAGCG
The DNA here is from genome assembly GCA_963921465.1 of Triticum timopheevii. Taxonomy (NCBI): domain Eukaryota; kingdom Viridiplantae; phylum Streptophyta; class Magnoliopsida; order Poales; family Poaceae; genus Triticum; species Triticum timopheevii. The sequence goes on along the minus strand of OY997272.1, from coordinate 377,925,296 downwards.
AAGCGGTTTCCTTGGCACGTCTTGTCAAAGCAGAGATCGTGTCCCCTTATTCTGGGATTCTCATCAATACGGGCGTGGGTAACCCAACCATGCCATTGATTACGACGCTTGGGAGATAAGCGAGTTTTACTAGGCTGGTGGGGACACATAGTTTCGTCCGTCCATATAAGGGGATAAGGATCCACCTTTTTACCTATGCCTTCTTTCTCCTTTGCTTATCCATTTCCGCGTACTCGAGCTCCAGCGCCCAAGTCTGCACATCTCGCCTCAACCTTCACCAGCCATGTCCGGAGCGGGAGGCAAGTGGATGGCCTCCTCCGTCACGGAGCGGCACATCAAAAAGTTGAGGAAAGTCGGATACCTGCACAACGACATTGCACATCGGCTTCCAGACGAGGGGCAACTCGTCCCCACCCCCAGGCCCCATGAGAGGGTGGTGTTCCTTCCCATTTCCTTTGCGGACTGGGCTTCCCACTCCACCCATTTGTCCGGGGGCTCATGTTCTACTACGGCCTGGATTTCAATGATATGGCCCCGAATTTCATCCTCAACATCTCAGCGTTTATCGTTGTGTGCGAGGCCTTCCTCCGCATCAAACCCCACTTCGGCTTATGGTTGAAGACCTTCAATGTCAAGCCGAAGGTAGTGGGCGGCCAGCAGGCGGAGTGCGGAGCCGCCATGGTAGGCAAGATGCCCAACATCATATGGCTCGAGGGCGCCTTCGTGGAAACCATCAAAGGGTGGCAATCGGGGTGGTTTTACATCACCAAGCCTTGTGACCCTGAATGGGCAGCGGCCCCCGAATTTAGATCTGGCATCCCCACAAGGCTCACCTCCTGGAAAGAGAAGGGCCTGACATGGGGTGATTTGGAAGAGCTGAACGGACTCCAAACATGCGTCCAAAACCTTGTGAACAAGAAGATGAAGCTTGTCTACACAGTCCAGGTCATGCTCATCCGCCGGATACTCCCATGCCAACAACGGGCTTTCAACTTGTGGGAGTTTGATCCGGCACAGCACCAGACCTTGAGTAGGCTCTTTGACACTACGTACGAAGATGCCTGGAGGGTGCTGTTCAAGGGCGCTGAGGCTCCCGCATCCGCTATCGAAGATCGCGGATTCAGCTCGCAGCCTCAAGCCGGCGAGGTAAGCTATTTTACCCTTTACGGGACACTTGTTTTTCATAGTTTGACTCTATGCGGGATCTAAACTCCCTTACCTTTGACAGGCCTGGCAGAAGAAGTCTGGGCAGGTTAACTGTCCGGCTCCCTTACCAGAAGACCCAGCGGACGCCCGATTGACGGGGCTGCTGGTTCCGGTGCCTTACGTGGTGCCGGAGAAGAAGGCCAAGAAGAAGGCCACGGGAACTCGAAGGAGTTCCCGGCGCCAGGTGTTGTCGGACTCATCGTCCGATGACTCCGTGGTAGACTCCTCCCGTGAAGAAAAGGAAGGCCTCCCAAACTGGGGAGGCTGGAGGGTCCAAGAAGGGAAGGACCCTTCCTCCAGACTACTCCACCAACGCCGATGACGGCGAGGAGGATTGGCCGTCGAGGGCCAAGCCCCTGGCGAGATCGTAAGTGTCCAGATTCCAGAATAACTCATGATTTTTCCTTTGTCGCGTAGTGTCTTCTAACGCCGAATACAACCATGTAGCCCGCCCAAGGATGAGCTCCCCGCTACGTCGAGCGGCTCCCTGGATTCGTCGGATGTGAATAACACTTCACTTCCGACCGCCTCCTCTCCTCGCGCTGCTGATGACGCCGAGGTGGGGTCCCAAAAGGGGTCCGGCCGGGAGGAGGAGGTCCCGGAGGTGCCGCAAGGCAACCTCCCGGACTTTGGGCACGAGGGGGATCAACCCCCAAAGGGTTCTGAGTTCGGCCCTGGGCCGGACTCCGCACCGGAACCTTTAGTGGTTCCGGAGTCCGGCGGGCGTCCCCTTCGTAAGAAGGGCGAGACTGCGACACCAGTGACTTCGTCCAGCCGGAGGCACCGGATAATTTGCTGGAGGCGCTCAATGGCGCCTCCATCGACGAGGAGCACCGCACTGTTATGAGTGCGGTGATCCAGAAAGTTCAGTCCACCAAGAGCGGGCTGACTGAAGCCTGTACCATCCTTCTAACAGGCTTTGATGTATGTAATTAAGATATGTAAAAATAGTACCGCATAGATAGTAGCCCCTGATGCTCAGTTTGGTGTTCGGAAGGAAAAAACCGAACTGAGGATCTAAAAAGATATACGCAGGAGTCTAACATAAGCATGTCAATATGGAAATGCAGGCTGTGCTGCTGACCTCTGCCGCAGTGACTGCGGAGGTCAATGTATTGAAGTAGAGCCTCGAGCGGTCCGAGAACGAGCTCGGCCGTGCGAAGAAGCAGCTCGAGGACAAAGAAGGTAAGTTATACCTTATTAAAGTAATACCCTATAGAAAGGATTTGGTTGCAAAAAATGACAGAAATAACGTGAGTATTGCAGGGGCCATGAACGAGGTGGCGACCCTGAAGGAAGCGGTGTCCAAGGAAGAAAGCAATGCGGCCGTGGAACGCACCGAGCGAGAGAAGCAGGAGGTGCGGGTGGCGGAGGTGCGGCAAGTGCTCCAGGCTCTCGTGGAAAAACATGAGAGTTTGGAGCGTGACTCGAAGACTCGAGAGTCCGAGCTCGCCTCGGCTCTTGAGAGTGTCAAAGCCGCTAAGGCCGAAGCCCAAAAAGCCCTCCAGGAAATTGAGGCGATAAAAAAGATAGCGGTGGGTAAGGCATTCTTCATGCAAAGCAAGCATGTAAAAGTGAATTATCTGTTACTTACCCGAATTCTGAGCTCTCCAGAAGCGTTCGCAGATCTGCCCCGTAGTGTGTCCGATGCTGCCGCGTTCTACCGAGCCGAGGAGGGGAGCTCAACGGAAAAGGTGTTCTGGTCTCAATATGCTGAGGCCGGACATCCGGTGCCCCTGAGCGACCAGCTGAAGCAGCTGGTCGAGCTCCACACGGTGGCCGAATAGGCCATGAAGGGCCTCATACTTCGGTTGTGGCCTAAAGAAGCCATGCCTGGGAGCTACTTCGGTCTGGTGCGGCGGCTGGTGGACGCCTGTCCATGGATTGAAGTCATCAAGCGTTCCGTCTGCATTGAAGGTGCCCGTCGGGCCCTTGCCCGCGCTAAAGTGCACTGGGGCAAGATGGACGCCGAGAAGCCTGTGACAGACACGCCACCGCCGGGCAAGGAGTATCGCACGCCCGAGATGTACTATAAGGGTGTCCTGAAGGCTGCCCGCCTTATAGCGGGTGAGTGCTCCAAAGATGTAATTTTTGAGTAGACTCGCATTTGTTATCCTGTGCGCTGAAAACATTGTTCATGTGCGCTAAGCAAGGCTTGTTAATTGAAAATATTACCTTCTGTGCGGCCATTTATCAAATTTGAGAGATGGCATGTCGTTGGCTTCAGCCCCCATGCCACGAGTGCTGGGGTGTTTGGGATAAACTTGAGCGCTCTTGTTCCCATTTTTGGGTCCTTCGAGGGAGGCGCTCAACACAATGAACGAGGTAACTGGACTTATAATGCTTGAACACACCCACTTAGCCATAGAATTCTATAATTTTAAATTTCGGTGAAGCCCCTAGTGTTCGGAAGACCGAATTCGGGGCGCTATCCACGCCTGGGCCGGACAAAGCCGACTCCTCGCTCTAAGCGGCATAAGTCTTTAGGGACTCAAAAAAACCTCTCGAACAGCGACCGGCTCTCACCCTATCATGACGGTCAGTTTTAGCTTTCTCCACTGAGGTGCTCAACCCAGCTCAATCGGGGCACAATCGCTGTGGTTCTCCCAGCGCTACCTTAGCTGATATAACGGAACGTAAGGTACCAAAACATGGGAGCCGAGAAAACCCAACTATTGACCCAAGACATGATTCGGAGCCGATGCATATAATGCTATAAGTTCGGGGTGCCGCACTTGTGAAAGTGTTCGGACTTATCACACCATATTTTGGGGAACTTAAGCCCCTGGTGTATTTGGCTGTACCAAAGCGTACGGATGCAACATGTCATAAGTGAACATATATGGATAGAAAAAAGGAATGCAATAATAGGCAAAAAGCGATGCATTGTTTATTCAAAAAATACTGCAATGAAAGCAGAACGATGCAAATAGTGCGATAAGCAAGGGATGGGACTATTTAACATGTCCCCCTACAGGGGTAGGTTGCGGGATGGTATGTAAAACAGGTATACTGCTCGTAATAGAGAACACCTGGACACTCGATGTAGCTTTTCTGCTTCCCTGGCTGTTGCATTGTGAGTTCGGCAATTCTACTGCCGGACAGGGCTACTGGAAAACGGAATCCTGAGAATAAGAAAAAAAAGAAGAATGACACAATTGGGAACCCCTGGTGCGGTTGAGCCGCTCTCCGGGCATGCCGTGGTCGTGCCCCTATCCCTATGCCCATGGTATCTCCAGAGCGTAGTTATGTACGCGTGGTACTGGTCTCGCGATTTTGCGAGGGCTGGGGTTGGGGCCGCATTGCTATGCGTGCTCGGAATGTGCCAGGAGGTCTTGTTGTAGGTTACTCCGGGCGCGCTTGACGGTGTCCGCTCGCTTAACAGCCGGACTCGAGAATTGCCTTAAGAGGCTGCTTTGTACTTCCGCCGCGAGAGCCGCTGTATGCTCCTCCATTCGGAGAGAGCGTTCGGTGTTTCCGTTGACCGTAATGACTCCTCGACGGCCTGGCATCTTGAGCTTGAGGTATGCGTAGTGCGGCACCGCATTGAACTTTGCAAATGCGGTTCGTTCGAGCAGTGCATGATAGCCGCTGTGGAACGGGACTATGTCGAAGATTAACTCCTCGCTTCGGAAGTTATCCGAGGATCCGAAGACCACTTCAAGTGTAACTGAGCCTGTACAGTTGGCCTCTACACCTGGTATGACGCCTTTAAAGATCGTCTTTGTGGGTTTAATCCTTGAGGGGTCTATGCCCATCTTGCGCACTGTATCCTGATAAAGCAGGCTCAGGCTGCTGCCGCCGTCCATCAGGACTCTAGTGAGGTGAAATCCGTCGACGATTGGGTCTAGAACCAATGCGGCGAATCCGCCATGGCGGATGCTAGTGGGGTGGTCCCTTCGATCAAAAGTGATCGGGCAGGAGGACCATGGATTGAACTTTGGGGCGACTGGCTCCATCGCATATACGTCCCTGAGTGCACGCTTCCGCTCCCTTTTGGGTATCTGGGTTGCGTATATCATGTTCACCGTCCGCACTTGTGGGGGGAAACCCTTCTGTCCTCTATTGTTTGGCGGCCGGGTCTCCTCCACGTCATCGCTATGCAGCCCCTTGTCATTGTTTTCGGCAGTTAACTTGCCTGCCTGCTTGAACACCCAACAATCCCTGTTGGTGTGATTGGCTAGCTTTTCGTGGGTGCCGTGTATCTGGCACGAGCGATCGAGTATTCGGTCCAAATTGGACGGGCCCGGAGTATTTCTTTTGAATGCCTTTTTCCGCTGACCGGGTTTAGAGCCTCTGAATCCGGTATTGACTACCGTATCCTCAGTATTGTCGCCATTAATGCGGCGCTTGTGCTTGTTGTGACGCGACCTGCCGTTGGTGTCCTTGGTATCCGAATTACCAGGGCTCTTGGTCATGTTGTTACTACGAGCTAGCCAGCTATCCTCTCCCGCGCAGAAGCGGGTCATGAGTGTTGTGAGGGCTGCCATGGATTTCGGCTTTTCCTGTCCTAGGTGACGGGCAAGCCACTCATCGCAGATGTTATGTTTGAAGGCTGCAAGGGCCTCTGCATCCAGACAGTCGACAATTTGATTTTTCTTGGTTAGGAATCGTGTCCAGAATTGTCTGGCCGATTCTTCTGGCTGCTGAATTATGTGGCTTAGGTCATCGGCGTCTGGTGGTCGCACATAAGTGCCCTGGAAGTTGTCGAGGAATGCGGCTTCCAGGTCTTCCCAACTACTAATTCACTCTGCTGGCAAGTTGTCAAGCCAATGCCGCGCTGGTCCTTTAAGCTTGAGTGGGAGGTATTTGATGGCGTGTAGATCATCACCGCGGGCCATGTGGATATGGAGGAGATAGTCCTCGATCCAGACCACCGGATCTGTTGTGCCATCGTATGATTCAATGTTTACGAGTTTGAAACCCTCAGGGATTTGATGATCCATCACTTCGTCTGTGAAGCATAGTGGGTGTGCGGCGCCTCTGTATTGGGCTATATCACGATGTAGCTCAAATGAGCTTTGTCTACTATGTTCCGCCCGGCCGGAATTGCCATATCCGGCGTGACGGTTATCATCATGTATTGTGGGGCACCCACGCGATCCGTAGATCGATCTTGTTTGCCTTGCCTTGTCCTCGAGTATATCCCGCAGGTCTGGCGCATTTTCCCACGCCTTGGTATTTTTTGAGCGGCGCCGGGGTGCGGCTTGAGTGTAGGGCCGAGAGGCCTCTCTGTCGCGGCCACGGGGTGGCCGGTCGGCCGCGTCATGCGCTGGTGATGTAGGTTTGGGTGCTTCCTTCTCTAATTGGGGTAGCAGCCTGCGTTTTGGGTAGCTCTTGGAGGGGCGATCGAGTTTGTACTCTTCGGCCGCAAGGACTTCAGTCCAGCTGTCGGCTAGCAAGTCTTGGTCAGCTCTAAGCTGTTGCTGCTTTTTTGTGAGGCTGCTTGCCATGGCCATAAGCCTGCATTTGAAACGCTCTTGTTCGACGGGATCCTCAGGCACGACAAATTCGTCGTCGTCAAGGCTTGCCTCCTCTTCGGAGGGAGGCATATAATTATTGTCCTCTACCTCTCTGTCTGCCGCTCTCTCATGAGGGCTGGCTTCTCCATCCTCCTGCGCTGAATCCTGCTGGAGGGGGTTGTCTTCGGCACTGTTTAGGGTGCTTTTGTCTCCGGCGCTGGAATCTCCATTTTTGCTGTGGCGGGATTTAGAGCAGCGTCGCTGACGCCGACGCTTAGGTTTTTTCTTGGAGCGGTCGTCCTCCATTGTTCCATCGCCATTCCCATCCTTTGGGATGTCCACCATGTAAATGTTGTATGACGAGGTGGCCTTCCAGTGCCCTGTAGGCACTGGTTCTTGGTCTTCTCCTGCATTGTCGTCCATACCGTTGATGTCTTCAGAGTCAAAGTCTAGCATGTCGGTTAAGTCATCGACAGTGGCTACGAAGTGGGTGGTGGGTGGTCTTTGAATTTCCTCGTCGTCTGCATCCCAACCGTCCTGACCATAATACGACCACGGCTCTCCTGATAAAGAGAGAGACTTTAGTGAATTCAGGATGTCGCCCAAGGGCGAGTGCTGAAAGATGTCCGCGGCAGTGAACTCCATAACAAGCGCCCAACCGGATTCGATTGGCACGGGCGCGGAAGGTTCGGAGTCCGGCACATTGGAGTCACGAGCTTCGCAAAGGACAGGGTTGGTATTCGGCTCTATCGCCGTAGAGGTAGCAGCCCCCGAGGCGGTGTCCAGCCACCCGTCCTCGATTGGCGCAGTCGGCTCCGAGCTAGGGGTCGGAGCTGACACTTGTGCGGCCTCCAAGGCACTGTCGGGCAGCAAAGCTAGATCATGCCCGTCCTGACAGTGTAGCGCGCTTGGCTGTGGCTCGAACCCGTCGAAGATCAAGTCTCCGCGGACGTCAGCCGTATAATTCAAACTTCCAAATCTGACCTGATTCGGCCCCAATGGTAATAGGAGACAAGGGACACAATGTTTTTACCCAGGTTCGGGCCCTCTCGATGGAGGTAAAACCCTACTCCTGCTTGATTAATATTGATGATATGGGTAGTACAAGAGTAGATCTACCACGAGATCAAAGAGGCTAAACCCTAGAATCTAGCCTATGGTATGATTGTTGTTCGTCCTACGGACTAAAACCCTTCGGTTTATATAGACACCGGAGAGGGCTAGGGTTACACAGATTCAGTTACAATGGTAGGAGATCTACATATCCGTATCGCCAAGCTTGCCTTCCACGCCAAGGAAAGTCCCATCCGGACACGGGACGGAGTCTTCAATCTTGTATCTTCATAGTCTAGGAGTCCAGCCAACGGTGATAGTTCGGCTATCCGGACAACCCTAATCCGGGACTCCCTCACTCATGATCTACCAAGGTCTCCAAAACCCCTCAAGGTCACTGATATAAACTCATCAAGTCATTTGTCCTCTGTTCATATATCCTCAATTTGGTCTACCCTATGGCATCGCCAGTTCTGGTACTATCTTAGGATGATAATGTGCTCGTTCACTACGTCCACTAGTTCCATAATGAACCCATTGTTGTGCATGGTTATTAAGCACATGATTAAGGGTTCGTGTTGGAGTATCTCGTGAAGTCTCGAAGGGTCTAGGAATGGGTTTCTAGTCTGGAGGGTTAAACATAATTCTACGGGGTTGCACTTGGTCATGGAGGTTGTAGCAGAAGTCTTCATTGCTAGTCGGTTGCAGAGGCAGAATCCTTGGTGCATCTTGCCTTGCTGGTCTTCAGTTGATGAGGGAGATGAGAGGGAAAAGTATCATAGAGGAGGGGAATTCCTAAAGGGGTTCTATAGTGCAAGTGCAAACAAACAGGTGCAAAAAGGGCCAAACAAAAGAAACAGGGTAAGGAAGGTGATATAGTCGTGTACTTGTTGCCTAGGGCAAAAGTGTGACCTATATCAAAACACAAACAAATAAAAACAAGCAACACACAATCTTGGTTCTATTCGAACCATCATACGGCTCGACTGCGCATAGGGGGTACACGACTCATCCTACCCTAGGGGTTCTCGGATTTAGTAGTCGTGCTTTGCTCCGTGCCTCATGAAGTCTTCTGGGTTTTCCTCAGGTGTCGCTACATCTCTTGTAGTTGTTTGATGAAACAATCCGGGTTGGGCTTGAAGAATCTTCATCAACTTCTCGCCTGTTGAAGTGATGGGGTGAAGGTGGCTCCTCGTAACTGGCATTGACTTGGTCTTCTACTGTCTTCTTAATCACGACGATCCCCTTTTTGTCTTCTAACCTGCCGATCGTACCAGGTAGGTAATCCTTTAAGCAATGACATTATCAAGGCATAATAGAGGTCCATCATGTCGGTTACGTTGATGACAACATCGACACCAAGAGCGGAGGATGAGGAGAACCGTTTTCCTGCTCACTATGGTGAGGCGGACCAAATGGCTAGGTTCTCATCCATCGGTGGTTGCCGATACAACAATGGTAGTGACAGGGTTACTCTATTAGCGATGTGTATCATGATCTTGCATATTCTATGCCCTGATCATCATAGGCTAAGGTTGCATCATCTTGGGGTAGTGTCAAGGGTGTCACCATCTCCTAGGTCTTCAGGTCCTCATTCCTCGAGGATGTATCTTCTGTTGGTATTGTCTTGTTGTGATGTCGCCAATCTTGTGTTTAGGAGATGTGGGTGAACGTCTGGCAAGGCATCTTCCTTCTAGATTATCCACGAGGATTACAAGGAATCCAGTGGTCAGGGGCATAAGGGTTATAGCGACCAAAGGTTTTGAAGGGGAAGAGATCAATAAGGAAAGTACACCTTAGTTTTCGAAAAACTGAGACGGGAAGAGAAGTACAGATAGTTTTGAAAACTAGTAGTAGTTTTGGAAATAGTTTTACCCTAACTAATGACCATGCTAACAAAGGCTTCCTATAGTTAGGATGGCTCTGATACCAGCTCTGTGGGGACCCCGACTCATAAGTGGAGATCACCGACTGGACGTGTACAGTGATTCCAGAGATCAATGCTCACTGAACACACAGAAGCTGAATAACAAGAGTCTTACATCCATACATACCGTTTTACACAAGCAAGACCATTATGGTCAAGTCTTGAGTGTATCATCGCAGCGGAAATCTTCAATAACAACTTGGACCCATGCCATCTGCCTTAACCCTACAGGCATTCTAACTGGGAAGCGTCCTAGCTCGCATGTTCGTCACCAAGGTACTCTTCATTATATCCTCTTCTTTCATGCCTGGCCAATAAAATAACTAGTGGCAAGCCAATGAGTACTTTGAATGTACTCTCAAGCAACCCATGTTTTGGTTCAAGATACAACAATGCATGATATAGGTAAACTTTTGCAGAAAGCTAGTTTTGAGTGCAATGACATGTTCAACAACTTGTAAGACATGCACCAGGAGAATTCAAGTAACCATGAGGATAGGTTACAGATATCAACATAAATAGAGTGGGCATCAACCCAACTCAATCATGTCAAGTCCTTTGACTTGACCCAAGTAGATCTTCCCACTTACCCAAACACACACACTGGTTTGTAAACATGTGGACGTAGCCCAAGAGCGGTTACCCAACTGTCCTTGACCGTGGACACGGCTATTCGAATAGTTTGACACTCTACAGAGGTTGCACACTTTACCCACAAGATTCGGGGAACTTTCGTGTCATCCACGACCCGCGGTACCTGAAGTACCCGGGGTAAGCACCCGATCACTATCTTTCCCTAGACGACACTAACAAGGAGTCCACTCGTTATTCCGTATCCTCACGATGTACATCATACGAGACTCACTCGAGATCGTAACATCTGAGAGGGGACACAACGGTGTATCCGGTGCCCTGTGAAAACAGTCATGGCCGCCCTACCTGGCACGACCCCGTCCCGAGAGAGAGCACCAACTCTCCCCCATCACTAGTAATGCGGGCTTCAAGCTAGTATCGGTCTAGGTAATCAATAATGCCCTTTCCCATATAAGGGTAGAGTGGTTGCGCATGTAAGGTTGGAATAACGGTCGCAACTTAAACCAATCCGTTTTGGAAACAACACACACACTTGCCTCGGTACACCACTTCGTCATCAAGTGGTTACCCAACTCATCATCTCCCCCGGGCATAAGTGGCACCCGATTTAGTTTTCGTAAAGTCTTTCGAAAATACTTTGTCTCCATCACCATGCATATTCCCGTCCCTTTTTGTGTAGCACTACTTTAGCATCATGTCTACTCGCACCGGCATAACCCTCATAAGAAGGTAGGGTCATGCACAATGCAAGTATCAACGAGGAAGTACGGTGGCAAACCACCTCAAGTGGTCACCATTTTATCATGACTTCGATGTAAGCAATAAAAGTGCCATATGACATGCAAAAAAAGGGTTTCTTAGACATGGTCAAAGGGCTGCTTGCCTGGTTCATTAGAGTCTTGAAATCTTCTGGTCCTTCTCCAAGTACTCCGTCTACTTCGTCAACTAACGCCGGAAACAATCACAATAAGCATAACAACAAGGCAAAAATAAAAGTGCTCTAAAAATATGAATTTGACTTTCCTAGGATACCTTTGGTCATATGAGAAGTGACCAAGGTGGTTTCATTGGGATTTGATCAATGGATATTTCTGAACATTTCAATATGATGGAATCAAGGGGTTTGTGGATTTGAAAGAAGTGTACATAAATATATTTTTGAAAAATGAGCAAAGGCACCCACTTAACAAATCATAATTTTTGAAGCATCTAGGAATTGGTTTCACTGGATTTGGAGTTCAAATGAATTTCGTATGAATTTGCAAAGTTGACAAATATGAAGAAATGGCTCATTATTTTACGTGGTACAGAAAGTATTAAGTAAAATGTTCATAAACTAAGTTATGAACTTATAAACATCTAGAACTTTGAATCATGGCATTTAGATCAATTTTGAGCTCTCTGTGATTTTCTAAAGTTCATCACAGAAATGGAAAATGGGGTTTTGATAAATATTTCTGAAGAGAAAGTTTTTGGAAAAATTGTGCAAATAGCACCATGTGATAGATCATGATTTGTGGATCCCATAGAAATTGGAATCATGAAATTTGGAGTCCATCTGAATTCTCTAGAGATTTTACAATAATTATAAAAAGAGAAAAAGGAAGAAAAGATGTCAACCTTATAAAGCGCACTGGGCGAAGCCCAGCTAAACAGCGCCTACTGGGCTCGGCCCGGTGGTTCAGCTGAGCGAGGGAGGAGGTGACACCGAAGGCACACTACAGGAGAGTGCCACCCAGCGGGGCAAGCAGATCAACTAGAAGCTGTTCCAACTTAACCCGACTGGTGGGCCGGCTCGGTCACCTCTGTCGCTGACGGACAGGCCCCCTGCCAGCTGGCGGGGTGGTCGTCCGCTACCTCGCGCCTGAGGAAGAGGAGCGACAGGGGAGGCACGGCCGAGCGGCACCGGCGCCCGTCTCGGCGGCTCCGGTCACCTGCGATGGTGCCCAGCACACCGGAGGACTCAACGCAGTGCGCCGATCCCGTCCATGTGCTTCGCGCCCATGGAGGAGCTCGGGATATCACGAATTTTGGCGGCGGCCCGCGGCGATTCTTTCGCTGTGGAGGAGGATAGGGGACGCGGGAGAGAGAGAGGGCTGATCCAGAAGGACTAGGGGAGGGGGAGAGAGTGAATGGAGATGAGGGAGAGACCAGGGGAGGCCCTATAATGCGAGGCCATGGCGCACCGTGAGCCAAGCTCATGGGTGCCCGCGGAAATCGCGGTGGTGGTCGAGGGAGGGTTCCTGGATGGTTCAGTGGCGCTCGTGGAGTTCGTCCAGGAGCCAGGGAGGTGATAGGGGGAGCGGGGCGAGGTCAAAGGCGGGCCAGCCGCGTGGCCAGGGAGTGGCCGAGTCGGGCGTTGCTCGGGCACGCGATGACGGGCTCAAAGGAGAGAGAAGGAGGAGGGGGCCGACCGCGTAGCTTGTCACGCACGCCGAGGCGGCCTTGGGGGACACGTACCAGACGCCCAAGGTCGACGAGAGCATCGGGCAGAGGGCGGCTACAGTGGCCTGGTGCACTGTAGCACGCTCCAGAGCGCGGCCATTGCATGTCATGGCATGCAAATGGCTTCCTGCGCGTGGCCAAGCCTGTCGACTAGCTCCTGGGAGTTTCTGATATGCTCCATAAAGCTTAGTAGTTAAGGCAAGTCCATAAGAAAGAAGGGGGTTGGGAAAAGAGGTGATGCCATGGTGAAAAGGGAGGGGTAAACCAGGGTTTTACCCTCCTCAATTATTGAACCAGGGTTGGAGCTTTTTACTAGAGGTAGAAGGGAACTAGGAGGGTCTGTGGTAAAAGGATAGGGCCATGGAGATTAGTGGAAGTGGTCAAAAATGGAATTTTGGTAAGATGGCAAAAGGTGTTTGTTGTTGGTTTGGGCAGGTAAACGAATTCCATTTGGCATGAGACTCCACAGGGTGAAATGGCACATACAATTAGGGCCTTCCACCAACTTTGAGCTCATTTGGGCAAAGTTCACAATGTAACTTATGTAAACCCTAGAAATCAACAGAAATGGACTTCTGTTGATCTAGTTGAGCAAATCACTTCTCCTTGATGCACCACTTGGTGTAGTGGCCTCATTTGGTCATGTGAACATGCTCACCAAAGTTGGGGTCAAGGAGAGAAAGTTGGTAGTACAAAGTTGTTCAAATTTGATTCTTGTCAGAGAGGCTTTTGGGGCACTTTGATCAATATAACATTTTCTCCAACTTGTGCCATTTGGTCTAGATGAATTATTAGACCACTTGAGCATTTTAACAAGATGTGAGAGCATTTGGACATGTTTGGCAATGTAAAGTTGCTCAAACTTCAAAATGGACAGAAATAGTTTTGAGGGGATTTCATGGGGTTATACTATTCTCCATGACATAATACTTATCAAGATCATCCAACATGTCATATTTTACATGATAGAATTTTCTTGGAATTTTTGGAGAATATTTCCTTTGTAAATATTTCAAAAGCTTGAAATATCTAGAAAGGGATTTTGAGGGATTTGACCAATATTTTGAACATGACCATGTGTTGAAACTCTTATATATGGACAATATATGTCCACTAAGTTTCCCTGATTTTTGTCAAATATCTTTAAAACAATAAAATAATTTTTCCCTATTAAAGACCATTTCTGGCCTTAAGAAAAAGCTTTTAAATAAAATAGGAAAATAACTTTTAAAATTATATTTTTGTGTTTTTTTGGTAGTCCTATACCTAATAGGAGTCAAATATATTTTTGGAAAGATATTTACTGCCCTTAATTAAGTACTTGCAGTGCAAATCTCAATTCAGGAGTTTTTGGAAAACTAATTTTTGAAAATACTATTTGGCCAAATTATTTTTGTAAGAAATTATTTTTATGTCCTATACACATGGCATGATCATTGGGAAAGGTTTTTGGATCAAGGAGAAGGAGTATAAGGGTTGGAGAATTTATTTGATTTTTAGAGCACTTGCAAACAATAGTCAAACATTCAATCAAAGCAAAGACAAAACACTCAAAAGTTTGTGTCAAACAACATTTTAGCATGATATATTGACTTCGGTGTTGTGGCATGAAAACCAGGGTGTGACAAAAAAACAGCCAAAAAAGGTGTAAAACGTTTGCGATGACGGATGCATCAAACACGGTTCAAATTTTGGTTGCGTGTGCGATGCAGGGCATACGGTTCAGTTAAATTAACTGTTTGTGATGAGGAGGAACAAAAGAAACGGGCTGCCAGATGAAGGTGTGTGCCATATACAACATACGCTTCACTCGGATGAACTATTTGTGATTAGGCAACACAAAAGAAACGGTCAGCCAAATCATAGTGTGTGCTATATACGGCATGCGGTTCACTCGGATGAAGTGTTTGCGTTGAGACATGAGAACAAAAATGGTTCAATATAACAAGATGTGTGTGATACGCGACAAACAGGTCTGTAATCAGAAATGTGTGAGAAGACCGATAATAACACAGACGATTGCTTCTAATAAGACGTATGTGATATGCTGTGTCTACACAACATCTATTGGCCATTGGGGGACGGGCGGTCATGCGGATACGCCATAAGGATGCGAAGAGGCATCCTATATCAACAAGGACTAACTGTTCCACCAGTAGCTCATGTAAGAGAACTCTCAAGTTAAGTGTGCTCAGGCTGGAGCAGCCATCAGATGGGTGACTGGATGGAAAGTTGTGTTGATGTTAAATTAATTGAGAGGATGGGTCTTTTCGGTCAAATGACCGAAAAGACCCATAGTATCTGTTAATTTAAACTTGAGGTCCTTGTTTTTATTTATTTTATTTTTTTAACATATGTTAAAGAAGGTCTACCGCATCACTTTTTGACAATGTGTATACGTGGCATACAATTGATCCATCCGACCTGTTTATGATGGAATTAGCCGTGTGTGTTGTGGGCAAAACACTTGCTAGTGTACAACCGTTTGCGATTGATGAATTCATCACCGACGGGTTCCCTAGTGTGGTCCGTGTTCGTCTCATCATCATCTACTTCTTGTGCTAGCTCGATGTTCCTTATATGCTAAGTTTCCATTAATTGATGGCGTTTTATGAACACGCCACCGTTTCCAGCCATTTCCTGACCTGTTTCCTGCCACCCAGTGATATTGCGCATAAACCTAGGGGCGGCGCGACACACGGAGGCAAGAAGCATAGCTTGTAGCACATCCACATTTTCCAAGCATCCCAACCCACCAAAGCGCTGCCTCTGCCATCAACCTCATCAACGAGGAAAACCAGAAGGCGCCACGGCCCGTCGAGGCCGCGACACTCCCCAGCAATGTGATGGACGACACCGTGATGCGCGTCATCGCCAGGGTTGAGCAGACCCTTGGTGCATGGCGCTTCAGCGCCGCGGATCAAGATAGGAACGTCAGCGCCGAGAGGCTGCAGCTCGCTGCACAACATGATCGATGACACGCCGCAGAGCAAGCTAGGCGCGTCCGCACAGATAGGTTGCGGCTCGCCGCATGGCGAGACCGTTGGAGCGCTGCAGAGCAAGAGGCGCGGTGCACTGCACAGCAAGAGCGGATCCATTGGCGCTTGCCTACTGCCGGCAGGGCATCGCAGCTGGGTACATGTCCCGTCAGTACCCCCGTTCCTCGCCAGGAGTGGGCACATGCCCTCTGCACCGTACTAGCACCAGAGGCCGGCCGCCCCGTACTTGCACCGGACGCCCGCTACGCTGTTCGCATGGGTCGCGCCGTTCACCTTGTCCGCAGCCCGCTCGATGCCAACACACTGGTCGGTAGGCTCGACTGCCTCCTTGGCCCATGCGTCCACCTGGGCACAGTAGAGGAACATGGCCGTCGCATCCTCGAGGTGGTGATCTCTGATGAAATAGCCAACTTGGAGCTCGAGATCGCGCTCCATATGTACAGTGAGTGTGTCGACCGCTTGGACGAACGCCTGCACGAGTTCAGGCAAAACCAGGAGCTATTGTAGGCAAGGGCTGCTGGTCATGGTCTCATGGACGCGTTTTATTTAGTTGAGTCATTTCAATGTGGATAGTTGTGTATTCACAACAATCATACTATTGCCCTGTTTATTTCTCTGTTTCAGTGTGTGTACTCTGGTCATTTGATCATCATAGAATATATGTAATATCATCATATATACGTGATGATACTTAACTACTAGGTACAATGCATAAATTGAAAATGAACAATACTAAAACTAATAATCCCTCCCGGGGCCAGTATTCCGGAAGCCCCTTGCCAGCAGCTCCCTGGCGCGCGGCGTCTTCCCAGCGCGGAGGCAGTACTCCACCTCCTCTGCCTCGCAGCGCTTGACGTACTGCCTCTTGCAGGAGGACGCGCGCGAACGTTCTTTCCATTTCATTGGGCACCCACCGGAGCTCATCGTTGGTGGCACGCTGGAGGTTATCGGCCTACCTCCACGCAACGGTGAGGCGCCTAGCGCCTTTGACCTTCCTCATGAAGTACCCGTCTTCATACACCTCCTCTACACGACAACGCTCCCGCCCCCAAAGCTCCACCGCCTCCTTTTTCTAGGCGGCATCATGTGCTTCACAGGCCGCCTGGTACCTTACATCCTCCTCCGCCATCTCCTTGAAAGCCACTTGCCTGGCTTTCTCAGCCGGTGACAGTGACTTCCAAATACAAAGATCGTACTGGCCCCAAAACCAATCTAAAGTTGGGGGGGGGGGTGAGCGAGTCCTGGATTAAGGGGTCCTCGGGCGTCTGGCCTATTGACATGGGCCGGACTGATGGGCTGTGAAGATACAAGACCGAAGACTCTCACCCGTGTTCGGATGGGACTCTCCTTGGCGTGGAAGGCAAGCTTGGCACCCAGATATGAAGATTCCTTTCTCTGTAACTGACTTTCTATAACCCTAGTCCCCTCCAGTGTCTATATAAACCAGAGGGCTTAGTCCGCAGAGGCAATGATAATCATACAGGCTAGACTTCTAGGGTTTTAGCCATCACGATCTTGTGGTAGATTAACTCTTGTAATACTCATATTCATCAAGATCAATCAAGCAGGAAGTAGGGTATTACCTCCATAGAGAGGGCCCGAACCTGGGTAAACATCGTGTCCCCCGCCTCCTATTACCATCAACCTTAGACGCACAGTTCGGGACCCCCTACCCAAGATCCGCCGGTTTTGACACCGACATTGGTGCTTTCATTGAGAGTTCCACTATGACGTCGAAGACAGGATTGATGGCTCGCCTTGTTATCAAGGACAATATCACCTCCGGAAGAGCCCTGGCCTCAGGCCAAACCCTTCGGCTGGGCGGCTTTACCATGACCGCTCATTCGGCAGTTAGGCCGACGATGACTTCTCGGGTCATCAAAAATCGCCTCACCTCTGGAGGAGCCCTGGCCTCAGGCCAAACGCTTCTGTTGGGCGGCTTTACCATGACCACCCGTTCGGCCGTTAGGCCGACGATGACTTCTCGGGTCATCAAAAATTGCCTCCGTGTCAACTCCGAATACTCCAAACGGATGGATCCGACGGAGTTGTCGTCTTTGAACGAACTCCTAGATCGCATCGCCATCTTGGGGGTTGCTACAAACTACGATCGGATTGGGCTTAAACCCGATAAGAGAGAAATCAAATCTCTGCCGATTACCCATCAGATAGCGGTAGTAGAGGAGCAATATAACAACTCTTCCTCTATATTGAGTATGAACTATGTTCGGATTTCTGAGCTCGAAGATCCGGATACCCATCCGTGGAAAGACGTGCCCCGTCCTCCGAACCTAGAGTCGGACGGTGGACCTGAAAAAATGGTCGATATCCCGGAGCCAGAACTGTTAAGCTCGGAAGTTTCTCAAACTCCGGATCCCAAATTTGGTCAGGGTTCGAATTCAAATCCACCCACCCACCCAAATATACGCGATCTCATGTTCATACGACAACAGTCTGAGGAAACAGTCCATCACTCTGGGGCCAGATTCCTCCTTATTAAAAATAAGATTAAAGATTGCCGCAACAAAGACACGATTTCTATATTCTGCAATAATTGCACGGACGACGGAATTCTCAATGCCATTAACCGCCGTCGTGTATTACACTTCGCTGACATGGCAACCATAGTACATAATTACTGCACAATGGAGAGCGCCTGGGAAACCCAGGCAGCTCCCTGGGAGCCACCAGTTTCCACTCAACCCCTCATCCGGGCAAAAAGGATGCACCCTCGTGGGTCGCCCAATCCAATAGTAAAGAAATCGAAGCCCATTACGGGGTGCGGAACCATTCTGGAGGGATGGCTCGATAGGCCATGCAAAATACACACAACACCGGATACCATACCAACCCACAGCCTTAGAGCATGTTGGATACTCCGGCAAGTGGCCAAGAGTGGCGAGGATCTCCTCACCAAAAATACCGCAGAGCAACACCCCACGAAAGACGACGACCTCAGAGTATTGATGGTCTTTGAAACTTTCGCCTCAAATAATAGGCGCAAAAGGGCACTCTATGGCCTCGCTGAAGTATGCAAAGTCACAGCAATAAACCCTTGGGGCGACACTTCAATGCCGGTGACGAACCAAAATTCAGGACAGTCCGGGTACCAGCCGCCTTGGTCCTCAGTCCAATCGTGGACGGCTTTCGTCTTACCAAAGTGCTCATGGACGGCGGCAGCGGACTAAAGCTCATTTACAAGGAAACTCTCAACAAAATGGGAATAGACAGGAGCCGCATTGAGCAAAGTAGCACGACCTTCCGAGGAATCATTCCCAGTCGGGAGGTGCGATGCGTGGGAAAAGTCACACTCGACGTGGTATTCGACACACCGGAGAATTATCGGTCCAAAGAGATAACCTTCCAAGTGGCCCCTTTCAACAGTGGATATCACACCTTATTAGGGCGAGATGCATTTACACGCTTCCAAGCTATACCTCATTACGGGTACATGAAGCTCAAGATGTTCGGGCCCAATGGTATTATCACTCTTGCAAGTGATCCGGACATAGCACTCCGCTCTGAAAACAAAACCGCAGCCTGACCCTCGAGGCATTGTCTGAAGCCCCCGCGGCCGAAGATTTACCCGCACTACGCTCCACTGTGGATAGGGACGACGTGATCCTGGACAAGTGACCAAAATCCACCTCCTTTAAACCAGCATATGAAATAGTCAAATTTGAAGTCCACCCGACGGACCCCAAGAAGACAGCATCCATCGGGCCACAACTGGACCCAATGGTTGACGCCGCGCTACGAGAGTTCCTGCGCGAGAACTCGGACATATTCGCCTAGCACCCTTCTAATATGCCGGGAATCCCACGCAGGTTGTCTGAACACAGCCTAAACATACTGAAGGGATATAAATCGGTCAAGCAAACACTGCGACACTTTTCCAAACCCAAACGACAAGCTATGGGGGAGGAGCTAGCCAAGTTAATCGAGGACGGATTCATTAGAGAAATAAAAACACCTGGACTGGCTGGCAAACCTGGTGATGGTGCCAAAGAAGGATAAACCCTGGCGCCTATGCATCGATTTCAATGACCTCAACAAGGCGTGCCCTAAGGATCCATTTCCCCTCCCTAGCATCGATCAGATTATTGATGCTACAGCCGGACATGATTCACTGTGTTTCCTCGACACATACTCCGGATACCATCAGATCAAAATGAAGTAGTCCGACCAAGCCGCAACAGCATTCATTACCCCATATGGCCCGTTCTGCTTCAACACTATGCCCTTCGGACTTAAAAACACCGATGCCACCTACCAACGCATGATTCAAACATGCCTAGAGAAACAGATCGGCAAGACAGTTGAAGCGTATGTGGATGAAATCATCATCAAAACTAGGCACGTCGAATCATTAGTAGACGATCTGCGTCTCACATTCGACAACCTCCGTACATATGACATCAAGCTCAATCAGAAAAAGTGTATTTTTAGCATTCCAGCTGGAAAACTACTGGGCTTGATCATTTCCAATAGAGGAATTGAGGCGAACCCAGCTAAAATCCAAGTTTTGTCATAGTTGGCTACGCCAACAGACCTTAAACAAGTCCAAAAACTAGCCGGATGTGTGGTAGCTTTAAGCCGCTTTATCTCCAGACTAGGAGAAAAAGCATTGCCACTTTATTGCCTTCTCCGACACACCGATCACTTCGAGTGGATGGACGTGGCAACGGCCGGACTTGAGGAAATAAAGGCTCTTTTAGTGAGCAACCTAATCCTGGCCGCACTGGACGTCGGCGAACCCATGTTATTATGCATATCGGCAACACACCAGGTCGTGAGTGCGGTGCTTGTCATTGAACGAAAGGAGGACAGACACAAATTCTTGCTTCAGAAGCCGGTATACTACGTATCCACTATCCTCACACCATGCAAATCCCGGTACCCTCATTACCAAAAAATAGCATAAGCGGTCTTCATGGCATCCCGGAAGCTACGACACTACTTTCAAGAGTGCTCAATCACGGTGGCCTCTGAAGTACCACTCAATGACATAATAAACAACTGCGATGCCACGGGCCGGATTTCCAAGTGGGCCATTGAGCTCCTCCCATTCGACATAGCATACAAACCGCGTCGGGCCAATAAATCCCAAGTACTTGCCGACTTTGTCGCTAAATGGACAGAGGTTGAACTCGCTAAAGAGTATGGCACATATTCCAACGGGTCATGCACTTTGATGGCTCCAAAATGCTGGCGGGCTTAGGAGCAGGCGTTGTCCTAACATCCCCCACTGGAGATAAAGTTCAGTACGTACTCCAAATATTATACACATATTCCAATAATGCATCCAAATACGAGGCCTTATTGCATGGTCTTCGGATGGCTTTCTCCATGGGCATACAACGCCTGGAAGTGCGCGAGGGTTCAAACCTGGCAATATCTCAAATAAAGGGAGATTTCGATGCCAAAGATCCGAAGATGGCGGCTTACAGTAACTCCGTTCTAAAAATGTCGGCTCGGTTCGAGGGGCTCAAGTTTCATCATGTGGCTCGAGAAAGTAATCAAGCGGCGGATGTCCTTGCTCGCATCGGTGCCAAGCGCGACCCCGTCCCACCTAACATCTTTTTGGAAAGTCTCTTCAAGCCATCCATGGTGTGGCAAGGGGAGAGCGGCAACACCAGTTCGGATCCGACTATAACCCCAGATTCCGAACACACCGATATCATCAGGGGCTCAGCCACTGAAATAACATTGTCGGCCCATCTTCTTGGCCTACCTCAATAGGTGAGAACTCCCTGAGGATCAGAATGAGGCGCGCTGCATCGTCCAGCGCTCTAAATCCTACAAGGTTCACGGCGAAGAACTCTACAAGAAAAGTGCTACTGGAGTACTTCAGAGATGTATCTCCGAGGAAGAGGGGTGACAACTCTTGGCTAAAATTCATGCTGGTCTCGGTGGTCACCATGCCGCGGCTCAGGCCCTTGTAAGCAAGGCCTTCCGTACAGGTTTCTATTGGCTGACGGCCTGAGCAGATGCACAAGACCTTGTCCAACATTGCGTCAGATGCCAGCTTTTCGCCAACCAAAGCCATATGCCACCCACCGCTCTACAAACAATCCCCATCACTTGCCCTTTCGCGGTCTGGTGGCTTGATATGGTCAGACCCCTTAAAGGAGGAAGCCATAAGAAAAAAATATATGTTGGTCACGGTGGATAAATTCACTAAGTGGATAGAGGCCAAACTAGTTAAAACGGCCGAAGCCCGACCAGTGATAGACTTCATATCCGGTGTTCTGCACCGTTATGGCATTCTACATAGCATCATAACCGATAACAACTCCAATTTCACAGCTGATTTGGTGAAAACTTGTTGTGTTAATCTGGGCATTAAGCTCGATTATGCCTCCGTCTATCACCCGCAAACAAATGGTCAAGTCGAACGAGCCAATGGTATTATTATGAGCGGCATTAAGCCCAGACTAGTGCGGTATTTCAAAGAATCGGACAAGCACTAGGTCGAGGAGCTCAACTCCGTACTCTGGGGGCTGCGGACCAAGCCCAATCGCACTACCGGATATACACCTTTCTTCATGGTGTATGGCGCAGAGGTTGTGTTACCCTGTGACATTATTCATGAATCACCTCGAGTGCGCATGTGAAGAGAGAGAGAGGCCGAGCTTGATCGGCAGGACAACTTAGATGCCCTGGAGGAGGAGCGCGATGTTGCAAAATCCCGTTCCGCATTTTATCAACAACATGACCGCAGATATCAAAATAGAGAAGTACGTGCCAAGACTTATAATATCGGCGAACTCGTTCTACACTTGCCGGAGAAGAAAAAGGACAAACTCAAGCCCAAGTCGGAGGGACCCTTCATCATTGACAAAGTTCTCATTGGAGGAGTGTACCGCCTGCGTGATGCATCAGACAATCGCCTAGGGCCGAACCCATGGAACGCGGCCAGACTCCGAAGATTCTATGCCTAGCACCGAACTCTTTGTTCGTCTCCTTCTCCCTTTTGTTTCCATTATTTTTTCCTCTCTTTTCGCTTTTTTTAGCCTTAAAGATTTCGTGCGGCTAAACCGTGCACCTATGACGTACAAATCCTCAAATATGTACGTCCATTATACCTGGGGGCTTCTTGTACAGAAGCTTATTATTATTATTTTCCGAGCATTAAGCTCACCACGTATGTCTCTTTTCCCCGTATGTACCTTTTCTTCGCCATTATATGCATCGATATGACTAAAGTTTTGGCCAGGCTGGGTTGCCTGGCTCCTGTGCTTATGCCCTATGCTCCTGTTAGTTCGGCTCGGGCATAAAGGGAGCACCTCTGCGATTGTTACTGCCGGGTCATCCAGATGTGTACCTCAGACTGGGTGAAGCCGAAAGCTAGCATTCTTAAGGGAATATTCAGTCGGCGTACTAAAGATGTTTTTACTCATTACACTATGAACCCCCAGATGTTACGTATACTACGATTTTTCAATCACAGTTTGGGCATGCACGTTAACGCATGCTCACCCAGGGAAAGGAACCCTTAACGGAACTATTCTCTCTGGAAGATGTTTCTTACAATTACAATGTAATATAACATAGCTAGCCAGATACAACTTGTCTGTTTAAGAAACTATGACCCCTACAACTGGTTTCCATGCATAACCCAGTTTATTTTGCCGCTTAGGTATTCGGAAACACTCCGCACCTTTGGGTCTAGTGGTCGAAGCGAAAAGGTCTGCCATGACAATTGTTATACAATCCGGCTAGGGACAAATATGTCAAGGAAAGTACATAGTCATTTGGACTCAAAAATTTCCTCTTCTATGCCGTCCAACAGGTTGTCTAGCTTACAATCCTATGGAGAATATTTTGCGGCTACTTTTACTTGGTCATATACCAAACTAACGGGAATTTCTTTTCCATCTGACCCTAAAGGTCCGACCCGGGCCATATGATTCGGATCAAGCTTGGTGTACCATGTTTTCACCATGGCCCAGGCCTCTCGTGCACCTTCCTGGCAGGCCGATATCTTCCACAATCAAAAACGCCGCCGCGCTCCCTTGAATACCTGTACAAGCTCCTCCATACTTCCTAGAGGGGAGGCAGATGGCCATAAGGCCTTGGCAACAATTTGCATTGCCTGGCGAGCTCGCTCGTGCATTTGTGACAGTTCTTGTAGCAGATTGCCCGAAGATCCGAACATCTCCTCTTTGGGACGGCCAGTCAGCATACCTACAGACATAACTCTGTCAGTTCCTTTCCTCGCCGAATTATGCGGAGGTAAGTTTGAACACATACTAAATATGCCGCCACGCAGCCCCTTATTTTCCTTCACGGAGTCAACCAGCTGGGCCGACACATCTTTCAGTTCTTCAGCCAGCTGGGTGTTGGAATCCTGGAGTTTGTTTTCTCCTCCCTGACCCGTGTCAGTATACATTCGCCCGCGGCCAGTTGCCTTTTGGCCTCTTGTTCACCCGCTTGTGCGACTTCCAGTGCCTCTCCCGGACGATCTGACGATCCTGCTATAAGATATGCAACTGTGTTAGCATTGCTGGTATATAATTCTGTTTTTCTTGATGGAGGGACATATTACCAGGCGATGCCTTCTTGGATTTCTCCAGTTCGGCTGTCGCAGAAGCTAGCTGGGTCCGACACTTTTCCAGCTCTTGAGACAACAAGTTGTTCTTCTTCGTAAGCACCTGGTTTTGCAACGATCCTTAAATCAGCTGAATCAAATGCTTCAAGTCTCGGGAGCTACTGGTATAGAATTATCAGGTTTATACAATGTGAGCTCAAATGCATATCTTTCAAATATTGGTCTGTGGCTCTGGCAAGCCCATCTCGAGCAGCTCGGATGTATGCATCAGCTGAGATGAAGGCATTGAATGCCTGTTTTGTAAAGGGGGGTCGCAAAGAGTGGCCCTCCGACGCCGATGGTTCATGACGCTCTCCACTTCCGAGTTAGTAACGGACACATCATCCGAATCCTCTGCCAAAGGACAATTCGGAGGCACTCCCGTATCAGCCCTCGTCATTACGACAAGGTCTGGAACCTGGCTATTGGGAGTGTGATTAGTAGGACTCCCGGACATAGTCCGGCGAACGCTCTTCCTGGTCAGACACGAACGGATAATGTCACAGTTGGATGTGACTGCCAAAGGGCATATTTACGAAGCCATACCTCTTTGATGACGGCTCCGTTGTGTCTTTGCTTGCCTTCCTCTTTGAAAGCTTGCCCAGTGTGGGTGCCGCTCTCTTTGGAGTCGCCTCTGGTGCAGGATGGCGCGCCGAGCGCCTCCCCTTTGGAGCACGAGATAGTGCGGTGGGTGAGGCAGAATGAGGAAGCTCTTTCAAAGGAGATGTCTCCTGATTACTTACATGTGAGGCAGGGAGAAGACTGGGATAGTCGGCGGTGATGGCCACTTCCGTGCCGTCATAGCTCGCCTAGTAGAACACCCCATCCTCGAGCTCCACGAATATATCTGGATCCTCTTCGAATCTGGAGTCAAGGTCCCAGTTGTGGTCCTCTGGCTGCGGGGCGGGGCTGTGGAGCCCCTTGGTGATCTTCCGCCATTCCTGTTACAAATGGAGGGATTAATGTCCATAGAAAGTGACTCAGGGAATAGATTGAGTAGAGTAGTGGGATTGGAACTCACCCAGCTAGGAGTGTTGTACATTGAAAATCCATCTCAGCGCTTAATACGAGTGAACTCCTCTTTTTCCCCTTTGCATAGTTTGGCCAGTATTTTGGCCAAATCAGCGGGGGTGTCTGGACCCTTCCGACCGCAGCGGGAGGCGTCATCTTCCCCATTATAGTGCCACATGGGAAACCTTCTGTATTGGAGTGGTTGAACCCCTCGTACTATGGAAGTCGCCATTACCTCGACTATTGATAATCCGGACTGGGCGAGCGAATTTATCTTGCTTATCAATTGATGGACTTCCGCACTATCTTCCTCCTTGGGGCTCCGAGGGCGCCAGCTGTGGCGTTTCTTTAACGAAATGCTTGAAATTTCAGGAAGACTCACTTGGACTGGGTCGGGAAGGGCGATGTCCTTGATATAGAACCATTCGGAAGGCCACTCTTTGGATGCCTTCTTCGGCACGCCGGACAGGTATCCGGTCCCGGCGATGCGCCATACCTCGGCTCCGCCCACTACAAATATTGATCCCTCTTGGCTACGAGGGACGAGGCAGAATAGTTTTCTCCATAATTCAAAATGGGCCTCACAACCCAGGAATAGCTCACAAGGAGCAACATAACACGCGATGTGCAGGATGGAGGTAGGAGTGAAATTGTGCAGTTGGAGGCCATAATACTCCAGAAGCCCTCGAAGGAACGGGTGGATTGGAAACCCAACTCCTCTCAACAAGTAGGGAACGAAGCACACTCGTTCCCCCTGGATGGATTAGGGAAATTCTCCGCCTGAGCCCCGCCATCGAAGGATGTCAATCCTGCTCGAACGGGGACTAGATCCGCGGGGGAAGAAATCCCTATGTGTGCAGCTTCACTAGATCGTTGTGGGATACGGAACATTTCTCCCATTCACCTTTTCCGGGGCCGTAGGGACGGGTGGAAGAGCTGGGGGCACTAGACATGTTGGAAGGGTTTCTCCTAGCAAGCTCTGAGGATTCCTCGCTTGGCGTGGAATGGATCTGAAAATCCCAATCTCTTTAAATAGACGCCTTTCTTACATGGTCAGTGTGATATGTGCAAAAATACCCCGACCACTCATATTCGCTCGACACGTGGAAGCTGAAGTCATGAAGGTGTGGAAGCCGATGGGCGCAACATTAAATGGAAAGCCGAATACTGCTCTTTAAGTCAAGTACTTTGAAGTAATCGGAGGAGGAACCCTGATACGTCTCCAACGTATCTATAATTTTTTATTGTTCCATGCTATTATATTACCCCTTTTGGATGTTTATGGGCTTTATTTTACATATTTATATCATTTTTGGGACTAACCTACTAACCGGAGGCCCAGCCCGTATTGCTGTTTTTTGCCTATTTTAGTATTTAGAAGAAAAGGAATATCAAACGGATTCCAAACGGAATGAAACCTTCGGGAGCGTGATTTTTGGAATGAACGTGATCCAGAGGACTTGGAGTGCAAGTCAAGAAGCAGCCGAAGCTTCCACGAGAGAGGAGGGCGCCCCCCTATAGGGCGCGCCCCTGTCTCATGGGCCCCTCGGGTGTCCACCGACGTACTTCTTCCTCCTATATAAGCCTACGTACCCCGAAAACATCCAGCGAGCAGATAAAACACAATTTCCACCACCGTAACCTTCTCTATCCGCGAGATCCCATCTTGGAGCCTTCGCCGGCACTCTGCCGGAGGGGGAATCGACCACAGAGGGCTTCTACATCAACATCCTTGCCCCTCCGATGAGTTGTGAGTAGTTTACCACAAACCTACGGGTCCATAGTTATTAGCTAGATGGCTTCTTCTCACTTTTTGTATCTCAATACAATGTTCTCCCCATCTCTTGTGGATATCTATTCGATGTAAACTCTTATTGCGGTGTGTTTGTCGAGATCCGATGAATTGTGCGTTTATGATCAAGTTTATCTATGAATAATATTTGAATCTTCTCTGAATTCTTTTATGTATGATTGAGTTATCTTTGCAAGTCTCTTCAAATTATCAGTTTGGTTTGGCCTACTAGATTGATCTTTCTTGCCATGGGAGAAGTGCTTAGCTTTGGGTTCAATCTTGCGGTGTCCTTACCCAGTGATAGAAAGTGTTGCAAGGCACGTATTGTATTGTTGCCATCGAGGATAACAAGATGGGGTTTATTTCATATTGCTTGAGTTTATCCCTCTACATCATGTCATCTTGCTTAATGCGTTACTCTGTTCTTATGAACTTAATACTCTAGATGCAGGCAGAAGTCGGTCGATGTGTGGAGTAATAGGAGTAGATGCAGGCAGGAGTCGGTCTACTTGTTGCGGACATAATGCCTATATACATGATCATGCCTAGATAATCTCATAATTACTCGCTTTTCTATCAATTGCTGGACAGTAATTTGTTCACCCACCGTAATACTTTTGCTATCTTGAGAGAAGCCACTAGTGAAACCTATGGCCCCCAGGTCTATCTCTTATCATATTTGCTTCCATTCTACTTTTATTTGCATCTTTACTTTTTGCATCTATATTATAAAATACCAAAAATATATTTATCTTATTTTACTATCTTTATTAGATCTCACTTTCGCAAGTGGCCGTGAAGGGATTGACAACCCCTTTATTGCGTTGGTTGCGAGTTCTTTGTTTGTTTGTGTAGGTGCGTGGGACTTTTGAGGAGCCTCCTACTGGATTGATACCTTGGTTCTCAAAAACTGAGGGAAATACTTACGCTACTCTTGCTGCATCACCCTCTCCCCTTCGAGGAAAACCAACGCAAGCATAAGACCTAGCAAGAAGGATTTCTGGCGCTGTTGCTACCCATCACAAACCCATCTCCCTCGCATTCACATTATTTGCCATTTGCCTCTCGTTTTCCTCTCCCCCACTTCACCCTTGCCGTTTTATTCGCTCTCTCTTTCCCAATCTCCTCATCTCTTTTTTGCTTGCCTTTTTCCATTTGCCGAGTGTTAGTTCATTTACCTTTTCACCATGGCTTGTCCTCCTATCCTTATTATCACTCCCGAACAAGAAATTCACAATTTTAAGCAAAGGGAGGGAGAAAATTTAAAAGATGCTTGGCATAGAATTTGCAATGCCCAATGTAAATCTTCTAGGAAGCTTTCCACTTCCGTTCTTCTCCGCAATTTTTATGTAGGCATTACTCCTTGGAATAGATGTGTTCTTGATATTGCTACCGGAGGTGATTTCATGAGTAGCCATACGTTTGATGCTTATAATGCTATGTTAGATTTGTTTGGCCCACCACCTCTTTTGGTCAATGGAACCGTTTTAACTTTGGAACACGTTATGCAGTGGCTTGAGATTATTGAAAATAAAATTGCCACTGTTGATTTGATTGAAAATTTGGATAAAAAGATTCATAATCACATTACCCAATTTGGATCTAGGGTTGGAGTTACTTTGAAAAATCTTAAAGAAAAAGAACCTATAGTTAATGAGAAAATAGACCTAGACTCTGCTAGAATCGGTAAACTTGAGGATATCATTACAAACTTAGGTCCGCGTTTTCCTCAATGAAAAACACTGCAAAACCCCCTACTAAAATTGCCAAGTTTATTTATGTTCCTAAAAATAAGGGTGAATCTTCTAGTAAGGGAGACACGGATCTCAAATCCGTAAGTGTTCGTCCCAATTGTCTCTCTATCGTTAAGGAACCTTTTGCTACCAATGAATCTCTGGAATTTTTGCCTAAAGGATTAGCTATTGCTAAAAAGGGAGAAATCCCTAGAGATCACAAGCGTTCTATTGATGAATTTAGTGCCAAAGATGGCACCCACTAGATCTATCCTTGCTTTTATGCCTAGCTAGGGGCGTTAAACGATAGCGCTAGTTGGGAGGCAACCCAATTTTCTTTATGTTTTTCGTTTTTGCTCAAGTTTAGTAATAAATCTTGCATCTACCTTCTATTTAGATGTGTTTTTATCTTTTAATTAGTGTTTGTGCCAAGTAGAACCTATAGGATAACCTATGATGATGGTTGATTTGATTCTGCTAAAAAACAGAAACTTTGTGCGCACGAATATAATTTTGTTAAACCACAGGAACGTGCTTTTGCCTTGATTCGTTTTTATGATGATCAATAGACAAATTTTCCAGGACTTCCTATTTTGGTAGGAGTTTTAGAGTTCCATAAGTTTGCGTTAGTTACAGATTTCTATAGACTGTTCTGTTTTTGACAGATTCTGTTTTTCGTGTGTTGTTTGCTTATTTCGATGCATATATGGCTAGTAAAATAGTTTATAAACCATAGGGAAGTTGGAATACAGTAGGTTTAACACCAAAATAAATAAATAATGAGTTCATTACAGTACCTTATGTGGCGGTTTTGCTTTCTTTCACTAACGGAGCTTATAAGATTTCCTGTTGAGTTTTGTGTTGTGAAGTTTTCAAGTTTTGGGTAAAGCTTTTATGGACTATGGAATAAAGGGTGGCAAGAGCCTAAGCTTGGGGATTCCCAAGGCACCCCAAGATATTCAAGGATAGCCAAAAGCCTAAGCTTGGGGATGCCCCGGGAAGGCATCCCCTCTTTCTTCTTCTTTCATTGGTAACTTTACTTGGAGCTATACATTTATTCGCCACATGATATGTGTTTTGCTTGGAGCGTCATGTATTATATTAGTCTTTGATTTTTAGTTTACCACAATCATCCTTGCTGTACACACCTTTTGGGAGAAGCCTATTTGATTAGGATTTGCTAGAATACTCTATGTGCTTCACTTATATCTTTTGAGCTTGATAGTTTTTGCTCTAGTGCTTCACTTATATCTTTTAGAGCACGGTGGTGACCTAATTTTGAAGAAATTTCTAGTCTCTCATGATTCACTTATATCTTTTTGAGAGTCTTGTAGAACAGCATGGTATTTGCTATGGTTACAAAGTTGTCCCTAGAATGATGAGCATCCATGTTGGGTATAATACAAACTATCATAGAAAGTGAAGTGGATGCTATGATCAATATGATGCTTGATAATTCTTTTGAGATATGGAGGTAGTGATATTAGAGTCATGCTAGTTGAGGTGATTATGAAAAATACTTGTGTTAAGGATTGTGATTCCCGTAGCATGCACGTATGATGAACCGCTTTGTGATGAAGTTCGAGCACAATTTTATTTATTGATTGTCTTCCTTATGAGTGGCGGTCGGGGACGAGCGATGGTTTTTTCCTACCAATCTATCCCCCTAGGAGCATGCGCATAGTGCTTTGGTTTTTGATGACTTTTAGATTTTTGCAACAAGTACATGAGTTCTTTTGACTAATGTTGAGTCCATGGATTAGACGCACTCTTTCACCCTTCCACCATTGCTAGCCTCTCTTGTGCCGTGCAACTTTCGCCGGTACCATACACCCACCATTCCTCAAAACAGCCACCATACCTACCTATTATGGCATTTCCACAGCCATTCTGAGATATATTTCCATGCAACTTTCCACCGTTCCGTTCATATGACACGCATTACTTTTGTCATATTGCTTTTTGCATGATCATGTAGTTGACATCGTATTTGTGGCAAGGCCACCTTCATAATTTTCATACATGTCGCTCTTGATTCATTGCATATCCCGGTACACCGCCGGAGGCATTCATATAGAGTCATATCTTGTTCTAGCTTTGAGTTGTAATTCTTGAGTTGTAAATCCACAAAAGTGTGATGATCTTCATAATTAGAGTATTGTCCTAGTGAGGAAAGGATGATGAAGACTATGATTCCCCCACAAGTCGGGATGAGACTTTGGACTTTACAAAAGAAAGAAAAGGGGAAAGAAAAAAAGGAAAGCCACAAAAAAAGGAAGGCCAAAGAAAAAAAAGAGAAAAAAAGTAAAATGAGAGAAAAAGAGAGAAGGGACAATGCTACTATCTCTTTTTCCACACTTGTGCTTTAAAAATAGCACCATGATCTTCATGATAGAGAGTCTCATATGTTGTCACTTTCATATACTAGTGGGCATTTTTCATTATAGAACTTGGCTTGTATATTCCAATGATGGGCTTCGTCAAAAATGCCCTAGGTCTTCGTGAGGAAGCGAGTTGGATGCACACCCACTTAGTTTCTTTTGTTGAGCTTTCATATATTTATAGCTCTAGCGCATCTGTTGCATGGCAATCCCTACTCACTCACATTGATATCTATTAATGGGCATCTCCATAGCCCGTTGATACACCTAGTTTATGTGAGACTATCTTCTCCTTTTTGTCTTCTCCACAACCACCATTCTACTCCACATATAGTGGTATGTCCATGGCTCACGCTCATGTATTGCGTGAAAGTTGAAAGAGTTTGAGATTATTAAAGTATGAAACAATTGCTTGGCTTGTCATCGGGGTTGTGCATGATTAAATACTTTGTGTGATGAAGATAGAGCAACAGCCAGACTATATGATTTTGTAGGGATAACTTTCTTTGGCCATGTTATTTTGAGAAGACATGATTACTTTGATTAGTATGATTGAAGTATCACCATTTTCATGTTAATATGAAATTTTATTTTGTATCATTTGGATCTGAACATTCATGCCACAATAAAGAAAATTACATTGAGAATTATGCTAGGTAGCATTCCACATCAAAAATTCTCTTTCTATCATTTACCTACTCTAGGACGAGCAAGAATTAAGCTTGGGGATGCTTGATACGTCTCCAACGTATCTATAATTTTTCATTGTTCCATGCTATTATATTACCCCTTTTGGATGTTTATGGGCTTTATTTTACATATTTATATCATTTTTGGGACTAACCTACTAACCGGAGGCCCAGCCCGTATTGCTGTTTTTTTGCCTATTTCAGTATTTCGAAGGAAAGGAATATCAAACAGAGTCCAAACAGAATGAAACCTTCGGGAGCGTGATTTTTGGAACGAACGTGATCCAGAGGACTTGGAGTGCAAGTCAAGAAGCAGCCAAAGCTTCCACGAGAGAGGAGGGCGACCCCCCTATAGGGCGTGCCCCCCTGTCTCGTGGGCCCCTCGGGCGTCCACCGACGTACTTATCACTCCTATATAAGCCTATGTACCCAGAAAACATCGAGGGAGCAGACGAAACACAATTTCCACCACCGTAACCTTCTGTATCCGCGAGATCCCATCTTGGAGCCTTTGCCGACACTCTCCCGGAGGGGGAATCGACCAGGAAGGGCTTCTTTATGAACATCCTTGCCCCTCCAATGAGTTGTGAGTAGTTTACCACAAACCTACGGGTCCATAGTTATTAGCTAGATGGCTTATTCTCTCTTTTTGGATCTCAACACAATGTTCTCCCCATCTCTTGTGGAGATCTATTCGATGTAAACTCTTTTTGCGGTGTGTTTGTTGATATCCGATGAATTGTGCGTTTATGATCAAGTTTATCTATGAATAATATTTGAATCTACTCTGAATTCTTTTATGTATGATTGAGGTACCTTTGCAAGTCTCTTCGAATTATCAGTTTGGTTTGGCCTACTAGATTGATCTTTCTTGCCATGGGAGAAGTGCTTAGCTTTGGGTTCAATCTTGCGGTGTCCTTACCCAGTGACAGAAAGGGTTGCAAGGCACGTATTGTATTGTTGCCATCGAGGATAACAAGATGGGGTTTATTTCATATTGCTTGAGTTTATCCCTCTGCATCATGTCATCTTGCTTAATGCGTTACTCTGTTCTTATGAACTTAATACTCTAGATGCAGGCAGGAGTCGGTCGATGTGTGGAGTAATAGGAGTAGATGCAAGCAGGAGTCGGTCTACTTTTTGCGGACGTAATGCCTATATACATGATCATGCCTAGATAATCTCATAATTATTCGCTTTTCTATCAATTGCTCGACAGTAATTTGTTCAGCCACCGTAATACTTATGCTATCTTGAGAGAAGCCACTAGTGAAACCTATGGCCCCAAGGTCTATCTCTTATCATATTTGCTTCCAATCTACTTTTATTTGCATCTTTACTTTTTGCATCTATATTATAAAATACCAAAAATATATTTATCTTATCTTACTATCTTTATTAGATCTCACTTTCACAAGTGGCCGTGAAGGGATTGACAACCCTTTATTGCATTGGTTGCGAGTTCTTTGTTTGTTTGTGTGGGTGCGTGGGACTTTTGAGGAGCCTCCTACTGGATTGATACCTTGGTTCTCAAAAACTGAGGGAAATACTTACGCTACTATTGCTGCATCACGCTCTCCTCTTCGAGGAAAACCAACGCAAGCTCAAGACGTAGCAAGAAGGATTTCTGGCGCCGTTGCCGGGGAGGTCTTCGCTCAAGTCAAGACATACCAAGTACCCATCACAAACCCATCTCCCTCGCATTCACATTATTTGCCATTTGCCTCTCGTTTTCCTCTCCCCCACTTCACCCTTGCCGTTTTATTCGCCCTCTCTTTCCCAATCTCCTTCTCTCTTTTTCGCTTGCCTTTTCCTTTTGCCGTGTGTTAGTTCGTTTACCTTGTCACCATGGCTAGTCGTCCTATCCTTATTATCACTCCCGAACAAGAAATTCACAATTTTAAGCAAAGGGAGGGAGAAAATTTAAAAGATGCTTGGCATAGAATTTGCAATGCCCAATGTAAATCTTCTAGGAAGCTTTCAACTTTCGTTCTTCTCCGCAATTTTTATGTAGGCATTACTCCTTGGAATAGATGTGTTCTTGATATTGCTACTGGAGGTGATTTCATGAGTAGCCATACGTTTGATGCTTATAATGCTATGTTAGATTTGTTTGGCCCACCACCTCTTTTGGTCAATGGAACCGTTTTAACTTTGGAACACATTATGCAACGGCTTGAGATTATTGAAAATAAAATTGCCACTGTTGAGTTGATTGAAAATTTGGATAAAAAGATTCATAATCACATTACCCAATTTGGATCTAGGGTTGGAGTTACTTTGATTTTTTTAAAGAAAAAGAACCTATAGTTAATGAGAAAATAGACGTAGACTCTGCTAGAATCGATAAACTTGAGGATATCATTACAAACTTAGGTTCCCCGTTTTCCTCAATGAAAAACACTCCAAAAACCCCTACTAAAATTGCCAAGTTTTTTTATGTTCCTAAAAATAAGGGTGAATCTTCTAGTAAGGGAGACGCGGATCTCAAATCCATAAGTGTTCGTCCCAATTGTCTCTCTATCGTTAAGGAACCTTTTGCTACCAATGAATCTCTGGAATTTTTGCCTAAAGGATTAGCTATTGCTAAAAAGGGAGAAATCCCAAGAGATCACAAGCGCTCTATTGATGAATTTAGTGCCAAAGATGGCACCCATTAGATCTATCTTTGCTTTTATGCCTAGCTAGGGGAGTTAAACGATAGCGCTAGTTGGGACGCAACCCAATTTTCTTTATGAATTTTGTTTTTGCTAATGTTTAGTAATAAATCTTGCATCTACCTTCTGTTTAGATGTATTTTTATCTTTTAATTAGTGTTTGTGCCAAGTAGAACCTATAGGATAACCTATGATGATGGTTGATTTGATTCTGCTAAAAAACAGAAACTTTGTGCGCACGAATATAATTTTGTTAAATCACAGGAACGTGCTTGTGCGTTGATTCTTTTTTATTCTGATCAATAAACAAATTTTCCAGGACTTCCTATTTTGGTAGGAGTTTTAGAGTTCCATAAGTTTGCGGTAGTTACAGATTTCTACAGATTGTTCTGTTTTTGACAGATTCTGTTTTTCGTGTGTTGTTTGCTTATTTCGATGCATCTATGGCTAGTAAAATAGTTTATAAACCATAGGGAAGTTGGAATACAGTAGGTTTAACACCAAAATAAATAAATAATGAGTTCATTACAGTACCTTATGTGGTGTTTTTGCTTTCTTTCACTAACGGAGCTTATAAGATTTCCTGTTGAGTTTTGTGTTGTGAAGTTTTCAAGTTTTGGGTAAAGCTTTTATGGACTATGGAATAAAGGGTGGCAAGAGCCTAAGATTGGGGATGCCCAAGGCACCCCAAGATATTCAAGGATAGCCAAAAGCCTAAGCTTGGGGATGCCCCGGGAAGGCATCCCCTCTTTCGTCTTCGTTCATTGGTAACTTTACTTGGAGCTATACATTTATTCGCCACATGATATGTGTTTTGCTTGGAGCGTCATGTATTATATCAGTCTTTGCTTTTTAGTTTACCACAATCATCCTTGCTGTACACACCTTTTGGGAGAAGCCTATTTGATTAGGATTTGCTAGAATACTCTATGTGCTTCACTTATATCTTTTGAGCTTGATAGTTTTTGCTCTAGTGCTTCACTTATATCTTTTAGAGCACGGTGGTAACCTAATTTTGAAGAAATTTCTAGTCTCTCATGATTCACTTATATCTTTTTGAGAGTCTTGTAGAACAGCATGGTATTTGCTATGGTTACAAAGTTGTCCCTAGAATGATGAGCATCCAAGTTGGGTATAATAAAAACTATCATAGAAAGTGAAGTGGATGCTATGATCAATATGATGCTTGATAATTCTTTTGAGATATGGAGGTAGTGATATTAGAGTCATGCTAGTTGAGGTGATTATGAAAAATACTTGTGTTAAGGATTGTGATTCCCGTAGCATGCACGTATGGTGAACCGCTTTGTGATGAAGTTAGAGCACAATTTTATTTATTGATTGTCTTCCTTATGAGTGGCGGTCGGGGACGACCGATGGTCTTTTCCTACCAATATATCCCCCTAAGAGCATGCGCATAGTGCTTTTGTTTTTGATGACTTTTAGATTTTTGCAACAAGTACATGAATTATACCTTAGATTGAGACTTTTGAGGAGCCTCCTACTGGATTTATACCTTAGTTCTCAAAAAGTGAGGGAAATACTTATGCTACTATTGTTGCATCACCCTCTCCTCTTCGAGGAAAACCAACGCAAGCTCAAGACGTAGCAAACCCGCCTAGGAATGTCGGAGACAATCTGCATGCCGAACACATCTTCATTGAAAGATTAGTTCGGGGGCTACTGAGGGAGTCCTGGATTAAGGGGTCCTCGGGCGTCCGTCCTATTGACATGGGCCGGACTGATGGGCTGTGAAGATACAAGACCAAAGACTCTCATCCGTGTCCGGATGGGACTCTCATTTGCGTGGAAGGCAATTTGGCGCCCGGATATGAAGATTCCTTTCTCTGTAACAGACTTTGTATAACCCTAGTCCCCTCCGGTGTCTATATAAACCGGAGGGGTTAGTTCGTAGAGGCAATCATAATCATATAGGCTAGACTTCTAGGGTTTTAGCCATCACGATCTCGTGGTATATGAACTCTTGTAATACTCATATTCATCAAGATCAATCAAGCAGGAAGTAGGGTATTACCTCCATAGAGAGGGCCCGAACCTGGGTAAACATTGTGTCCCCCGCCTCCTGTTACCATCAACCTTAGACGACAATTCGGGACCCCCTACTCGAGATCCGCTAGTTTTGACACCGACAGGGGATTCACAGCAACCTCGGCCGGCGGCGTGTAGGGGTCCTCGTCGCTGCTCTTCGAGGAGCGTCCTCGGGGGGCTGTGACTCCTCGTCTGCGCATGGGCAAACCGGCGGCGCCATGACAGAGATTTGAAAGAGAGAGAGAGAGAGCAAGGGGACGATGTAGATGAGAATGCAGGCGAGACGACATGAGCAAGGTCGTATTTATTGGCGGCCGGGATCTAGACCGACAGGAACAGTACACATGCCGGTCGCTGGAATTTACAAGTACTGTAGTTTGAATTACACACAATTCCCACAGCAAAATCCGTGTGTGAACATAATACCTGACGGTTCCCAATACAAAATCGTGTATGATTAATAACACCCGCCGATCACCTTCCAAACCTCGGGGCGCGAAACAGAGTGCCAATCGTGTTGGGCCAGTTGTCTGCCAGATTTTACATTTTCTTTTTTGAACACCAGATATTTACATCATCTGATGATTTTTTAACTCGTAGACAAGTACACAAATAAGATGTTTCAAACCATTATGGTTAACTGTTGCATGTAGATGTAGTTCAAATTTGAATTACGGTCATTAGAAAATCACTTAAATGTCTTCAAAAGGACAAACGACCCCTGAAATTTTCCAAAATTTCACATGATAGTTGTATTAGTGCACGTTACACGAAGAAAAAAAATTAAAGGCCATAAGAGGAAGCTATCTGCCGTTCATCATCCAACATGCATTGTTCCCTCTCAGAACCACGAGCCCTCTAGTGAGTTACTCCGGTTTGTGAGGGGTGTGTGTCCAAACTTTCATCAAACAGGCCAATTTTTCTACCACATCATCTTGGTGGCATGACATTACATCAAGCAAGGTTTCATGTTTTTTTGATCATTTTTTAAATTTTTTGGAATTAAAATGCCATGGTAGTCCATGCATGTGTCCATGTCGTGAGACCAATATGTTTGAAAATTTCTTCTAATTTACTCCACACGGAATTAACTCGCACACAAGTACACAAATAAGATTTTTCAAACCATTATGGTTAGGCGTTGCATGTACATCTAGTTCAAATTTGAATTACAGTCATTAAATGGCTAGAAAATCACTTAAATGTCTTCAAAAGGTTAAATGACCCCTGAAATTTTCCAAATTTTCACATGATAGTTGTATTAGTGCATGTTACAAGTAGAAGAAAAATTGAAGGCCGTAAGAGGAAGCTATCTGCCGTTCCTCATCAAACATGCATTGTTCCCTCTCGGAACCACGAGCCTTCTAGTGAGTTGCTTCGGTTTGTGAGGGGTGTGTGTCCAAACTTTCATCAAACAGGCCAATTTTTTACCACATCATCTTGGTGGCATGACATTACGTCAAGCAAGGTTTCATGTTTTTCTGATCATTTTTTAATTTTTTTGAATTAAAATGCCATGGCACTCCATGCATGTGTCCATGCCGTGAGACCAATATGTTTGAAAATTCCTTCTAATTTACTACACATGGAATTAACTCGCACACAAGTACACAAAAAAGATTTTTCAAACCATTATGGTTAGGCGTTGCATGTACATCTAGTTCAAATTTGAATTACGGTCATTAAATGGCTAGAACATCACTTAAATGTCTAAAAACGTCAAATGACCCGTAAAATTTTCCAAATTTTCACATGATAGTTGTATTACTTCACGTTACACGTAGAAAAAAATTGAAGGCCGTAAGAGGAACCTATCTGCCGTTCGTCATCAAACATGCATTGTTCCCTCTCGGAACCACGAGCCTTATAGTGAGTTGCTCCGGTTTGTGAGGGGTGTGTGTCCAAACTTTTGTCAAACATGCCAACTTTTTTACCTCATCATCTTGGTGGCATGACATTACATCAAGCAAGGTTTCATGTTTTTCTGATCATTTTTTAAATTTTTGGAATTAAAATGCCATGGCACTGCATGCATGTGTCCATGTCGTGAGACCAATATATTTGAAAATTCCTTCTAATTTACTGCACACGGAATTAACTCGCACACAAGTACACAAATAAGATTTTTCAAACCGTTATGGTTAGGCGTTGCATGTACATCTAGTTCAAATTTGAATTATGGTCATTATACGGCTAGAAAATCACTTAAATGTCTTCAAAAGGTCAAATGCCCCCTGAAATTTTCCAAATTTTCACATGATAGTTGTATTAGTGCACGTTAAACGTAGAAACAAATTGAAGGCCGTAAGAGGAAGCTATCTCTCGTTTGTCATCAAACATGCATTGTTCCATCTCAGAACTACGAGCCTTCTAGTGAGTTGCTCCGGTTTGAGAGGGGTGTGTGTCCAAACTTTCGTCAAACAGGCCAATTTTTTTACCACATCATCTTGGTGGTATGACATTACATCAAGCAAGGCTTCATGTTTTTCTGATCATTTTTAATTTTTTTGGAATTAAAATGTCATGGCACTCCATGCATGTGTCCATGCCGTGAGACCAATATGTTTAAGAATTCGTTCTAATTTACTGCACATGGAATTAACTTGCACACAAGTACACAAATAAGATTTTTCAAACCGCTATGGTTAGCCGTTGCATGTACATCTAGTTCAAATTTGAATTATGGTCAATGAATGGCTAGAAAATAACTTAAATGTCTTCAAAAGGTCAAATGACCCCTGAAATTTTCCAAATTTTCACATGACAGTTTGTATCAGTGCACATTACACATATAAAAACTTTGAAGGTCGTGAGAGGAAGCTATCTGCCGTTCGTCATCAAACATGAATTGTTCCCTCTCGGGACGATGAGCCTTCTAGTGAGTTGCTCCTGTTTGTGAGGGGTGTGTGTCCAAACTTATGTCAAACAGGCCAATTTTTGTACCACATCAGCTTGGTGGCATGACATTACATCAAGCAAGGTTTCATATTTTTCTGATCATTTTTTAATTTTTTTGGAATTAAAATGCCATGGCACTCCATGCACGTGTCCATGCCGTGAGACCAATATGTTTGAAAATTCCTTCTAATTTACTACACACGGAATTAACTTGCACACAAGTACACAAATAAGATTTTTCAAACCGTTATGGTTAGGCGTTGCATGTACATCTAGTTCAAATTTGAATTATGGTCATTATATGGCTAGAAAGTCACTTATATGTCTTCAAAAGGTCAAATGACCCTTGAAATTTTCCAAATTTTCACGTGATAGTTGTATTAGTGCACGTTACATGTAGAAACAAATTGAAGGCCGTAAGAGGAAGCTATCTGTCGTTCGTCATCAAACATGAATTGTTCCCTATCGGAACCACGAGCCTTCTAGTGAGTTGCTCCGGTTTGTGTGTGTGGGGGGGGGGTGTTCAAACTTTCATCAAACATGCCAAAATTTTAAGCACATCATCTTGGTGGCAGGGAATTACATCAACCAAGGTTTCATGTGTTTCTGATCCTTTTTTAATTTTTTGGAATTTAAATGACATGGCACTCCATGCTTAATTGTGTCATAGCCATTAGACCAATATGTTTGAAAATTCCTTCCAATTTACTACACATGGAATTAAATCGCATACAAGTACACAAAATATGACTTTTCAAACCATTTTGGTTAGCTGCAGCATGTACATGTAGTTCAAATTTCAATTATGGTCATTAAATGGCTAGAAAATCACTTAAATGTCTTAAAACGTCAAATGACCCTTGAAATTTTCCAAAAATTGACATGACAGTTGTCTACAAATTTTCTCGTACATTCAAAACACCATCCATTGCCACTTTACTCCAAATTCGTCTTTCACAGCTAATAAAAAATATCTACAACATCACACACAGTTGTTTTGTAGGAATCGTTTGCGATGAAAATTTTTGGGTTTATTTAAGTCTTCCTCCTTAAGCTTCGCCGACTCGTCTGTTCCAGTGCCGGCAACCCTGAATCCACAAATCCTGATCCCCATTCCCGCACCCTCTTCTTGCAAAGATGACACTGTGGAAATGCTTCGTTAAGGCCCGTACAATGGCCACGTCCCCCCCCCCCCTCCCCGAGCGCCACCGCCTGCGCCAAGAGCATGGCCGCCTACATCGAGAGTGCCGCCGCATCCGCATTGAGCGTGGACGCTTCCATCGAGAGGGCGTCTGTGGTAGCCGACAAGGCAGCTGCAGCAGGCGAGATGGCTACAACTGCTGCTGCAACGGTGGATGCAAACGCTGAGAACGCTCGAGCTGCCATCCGTGCCGCTGATGTCGCCCTGTCCTGAGTCGAGGTCATCCATGCCAAGATATTCTAGGCCACCTAGGAATCCATCATGCAACCCACGTCCGAAAAGGCGACGGTGGCCATGGAGCACCTGCTTCCTCATGATGTCGTCGAGCGGGAGCTGGAGATGCAGGAGCCGGCGGATATCGAGGAGCACCGGGAGGAGGAGTTGTGCGTGGGCCAGGTCGAGGTAGAGAAGAGTCTGTCCGTCGAGGAATCGACGGTGGAGTACCAACGCAACCTCTGGCGCAGCCACTACTACGAGTACTACAACCTTGAGGTAGGCGCCGAGGACGAGGACAAGGATGAGGACGCGGTCGACTTCGGCAGGGGGGGCGTGGATTCCACCAATGGCGGCATGCCGCCAGGACAAGTCATCGACGTCTCATCTCACACCGGCGATGCATAGGCCGGCGCGGCGGCAGATTTGTTAAAATTATTCGTAATTAGGCTTTGTTTTTAATGCTGGTCTTTTGTTAGAGCAATGTTTAGGTGAACTGGCTCTGTTTAATTACTAAAATTGCTCGATTCAGTAAGTCTGGTCTGCGTGCTGTACGCTCTTTTGTGTACCCAAATTAGCAAGCGATGTTAAACTATGCAATGATGTACCCAGGGAAATTTCCACCAAAATTTGAATGATCAAACTCATCCCATGTGCGCTAAGAACAAGAATCGTTTGTGATGCACACTATCGTTCAAATTGAATGGTGTCCGGCGGCACCGCATGCAAAGTTTCCCTCCACATTTCAAAAAATTTGTCCTACCGCCAAAATATCTACCCTCCCCCTCCCCATCCCCTTTTCTCCCCGACCACAAGTCACATTTCCCATGTTTCCCCCTTCCTTCCTTCCTTCCTTCCTAAGCTATAGCCGCTTCCTCGCTCTTGCCGTCTCGCATCCTACCGCTGGGGTCGCCATGGTCTTCTTCAAAGACCTCTCCAGCGGTTCCTCCTCCTCTGATGACTCCTTCACCACCCAGGTATGCCTCTCTTTTCTCTCTCGGGCTATGTCTTGGAATGAAGGATTTTTACTGGACGTTCGATTTGAGTCATTTCTTCCTCTTGTAGTTCCCTAGGACCATCAATTGCAACGAATGGAGTGGGTGGCTAAAGATCTATCTGCT
Organism: Triticum timopheevii; assembly: GCA_963921465.1. NCBI lineage: Eukaryota > Viridiplantae > Streptophyta > Magnoliopsida > Poales > Poaceae > Triticum > Triticum timopheevii. The sequence goes on along the minus strand of OY997272.1, from coordinate 377,883,272 downwards.
CGTTTTCACCATCAATCTCCATGCGTGAAGCCAGTTGTGTTTGAGTCTATGGACAGTGCGAGGAAGTTTCTGGCATGTGCAGAGAAGGTTAGACCCTCTTTCGTTGTTACAAATCATTTGTTGGATGTGATTCAGACACTGTCACGGTCCCAACCCATTCATACCACACCTTCAACCAAACGCATCCTAAGACAGTGTCACGGTTTGTACCTAGTATCTAAAAATGTTGACTCAGCGGTGCCATTAGAAAATTATTTGGCACCGCTTCAGCAGTTTGTCCAGCCAACTTGTCCACACATCCAAGCAGCCAAGCAGTAAAATACTAAATCTTTATGGCACAAAGGAACTGGGCGTCAGAGCAACTAGGTGCTCCGGAGTTCGGGTCCCTGATTTTTTTCCGCTGCATCGGCTCGCCAGTGCAGGGCACCGGTGCGAGATGTAGTAACATTTGTCTTTACACCGGTTTTGGCATACATAGTGGACAACCTTAGTGCTATTAGTTCTATGTTACTGAATTTGTGCATGGACACACCTATTAGTATCAATTTGCTATCATCCAAACACTGTCGCTATGTTGTTGTAGTTATATTTACCTTCCTCTTAAAATGTTCAATTTGTTATTTATAGTACATGAGTAAGAACTTGTAGCGTTGTTGTAGTTAATTATAACTTCTGATGTTTTAGAATTTGGTTGTTGTCTCAGTAGCAATTAATTCATTTGCACATTGATCTTTTTGAGAAGATATGTCATAATTAACCTGTTTCTTCAGTTTTTCAAAATAAGTATTGGTGATTTTCTATGTTGCTACAAACCCATTTCCCTACAATTGTTACTAATCTAGTTTTACATATTATAGGATGAACGAAAGTGTTCTTACTTGGAGTGGGTTGATCAAGAGTGGCCACAATCTTTGAGGATGTGCCTAGCAAAGCTTTGGAGCATGTATGACGAAGAGAACAGAGGTACCCTTAGAGAAAGTGTTGTCAACGCTAAAGAATATTTGAAGATGTGGGATAAAAAGAGGAAGGTGCAGAATGAGCTCAGATTTTTTATATTGGACTTTGCTAAGATGGTGATGGCAAAGGAGGAGGCACTTTCCCAGTTGGCCAGTGCAAAACAGGTTCTTACTGAATGATACGTCTTCAACGTATCTATAATTTTTGATTGTTCCATGCTATTATATTACCCCTTTTGGATGTTTATGGGCTTTATTTTACACATTTATATCATTTTTGGGACTAACCTACTAACCGGAGGCCCATCCCGTATTGCTATTTTTTTGCCTATTTCAGAATTTCGAAGAAAAGGAATATCAAATGGAGTCCAAACAGAATAAAACCTTCGGGAGCGTGATTTTTGGAACGAACGTGATCCAGAGAACATGGAGTGCAAGTCAAGAAGCAGCCGAGGCGGCCATGAGAGGGTAGGGCGCCCCCCCTATAGGGCGTGCCCCCCTGTCTCGTGGGCCCCTCGGGCGGCCACCGACGTACTTCTTCCTCCTATATAAGCCTACGTACCCCGAAAACATCCAGGGAGCCAACGAAACACAATTTCCACCGCCGTAACCTTTTGTATCCGCGAGATCCCATCTTGGAGCCTTCGCTGGCACTCTGTCGGAGGGGGAATCGACCACGGAGGGCTTCTACATCAACACCATAGCCCCTCCGATGAGTTCTGAGTAGTTTACCACAGACCTTCGGGTCCATACTTATTAGCTAGATGGCTTCTTCTCTCTTTTTGGATCTCAATACAATGTTCTCCCCCTGTCTTGTGGAGATCTATTCGATTTAAACTCTTTTTGCGGTGTGTTTGTCGAGATCCGATGAATTGTGGGTTTATGATCAAGTTTATCTATGAGAAATATTTGAATCTCCTCTGAATTCTTTTATGTATGATTGAGTTATCATTGCAAGTTTCTTCGAATTATCAGTTTGGTTTGGCCTACTAGATTGATCTTTCTTGCCATGGGAGAAGTGCTTAGCTTTGGGTTCAATCTTGCGCTGTCCTTACCCAGTGATAGCAGGGGTTGCAAGGCACGTATTGTATTGTTGCCATCGAGGATAAAAAGATGGGTTTTATATCATATTGCATGAGTTTATCCCTCTACATCATGTCATCTTGCTTAAGGCGTTACCCTGTTCTTATGAACTTAATACTCTAGATGCAGGCAGGAGTCGGTCGATGTGTGGAGTAATAGCAGTAGATGCATGCAGGAGTCGGTCTACTTGTCACAGACGTGATGCCTATATACATGATCATGCCTAGATAATCTCATAATTATTCGCTTTTCTAACAATTGCTCGACAGTAATTTGTTCACCCACCATAATACTTATGCTATCTTGAGAGAAGCCTCTAGTGAAACATATGGCCCCCGGGTCTATCTCTTATCATATTTGCTTCCAATCTACTTTTATTTGCATCTTTACTTTTTGCATCTATATTATAAAATACCAAGAATATATTTATCTTATCATATTATCTCTATTAGATCTCACTTTCGCAAGTGGCCGTGAAGGGATTGACAACCCCTTTATTGCGTTGGTTGCGAGTTCTTTGTTTGTTGTGTAGGTGCGTGGGAATTTTGAGGAGCCTCCTACTAGATTGATACCTTGGTTCTCAAAAACTGAGGGAAATACTTACGCTACTACCGCTGCATCACCCTTTTCTCTTCAAGGAAAACCAACGCAAGCTCAAGATATAGCAAGAAGGATTTCTGGCGCCGTTGCCGGGGAGGTCTTCGCTCAAGTCAAGACATACCAAGTACCCATCACAAACTCATCTCCCTCGCATTTACATTATTTGCCATTTGCCTCTCGTTTTCCTCTCCCCCACTTCACCCTTGCCGTTTTATTTGCCCTCTCTTTCCCAATCTCCTCCTCTCTTTCGCTTGCCTTTTTCTGTTTGCTTGTGTGTTGGATTACTTTTTGCCATGGCGCAAGATAATACCAAATTGTGTGATTTCTCCAATACCAATAATAATAATTTCCTTAGTACTCCGATTGCTCCTCTTAATGATGTTGAGTCTTGTGAAATCAATACTGCTTTGCTGAATCTTGTTATGAAAGATCAATTCACCGGCCTTCCTAGTGAAGATGCCGCTACTCATCTAAACAACTTTGTTGATTTGTGTGATATGCAAAAGAAGAAAGATACGAATAACAATATTGTTAAATTGAAGTTATTTCCGTTTTCACTTAGAGATCGTGCTAAAGTTTGGTTTTCGTCTTTGCCTAAAAATAGTATTGATTCTTGGAACAAGTGCAAAGATGCTTTTATCTCTAAGTATTTTCCTCCCGCTAAGATTATCACTCTTAGGAACGATATTATGAATTTTAAACAACTTGATCATGAGCATGTTGCCCAATCTTGGGAAAGAATGAAATTGATGATTCGCAATTGCCCTACTCATGGTTTGTATTTATGGATGATCATACAAAAATTTATGCCGGTTTGAACTTTGCTTCTAGAAATCTCTTAGACTCGGCCACGGGAGGCACGTTTATGGAAATCACGTTAGGAGATGCTACAAAACTTCTTGATAATATTATGGCTAATTATTCTCAACAGCACACCGAAAGATCTTCTGGTAAAAAAGTGCATGCTATAGAAGAAATCAATGTTTTGAGTGGAAAGATGGATGAACTTATGAAATTGTTTGCTACTAAGAATACTCCTCTTGATCCCAATGATATGCCTTTGTCTACTTTGATTGAGAATAATAATGAATCTATGGGTGTGAATTTTGTTGGTAGGAATAGTTTTGGAAATAATGCTTATAGAGGAAACTTTAATGCTAGACCATTCCCTAGTAATTCCTGTAATAATTATGGAAATCCCTACAATAATTCTTATGGTAATTTTAATAAGATGCCCTCTGATTTTGAGAATAATGTGAAAGAATTTATGATTTCTCAAAAGAATTTTAATGCCTTGCTTGAAGAAAAATTGCTCAATGTTGATGATTTGGCTAGGAACGTTGATAGACTTTCGCTTGATGTTGATTCTCTTAAACTTAGATATTCTTCTCCTAAGCATGATATCAATGAGTCTCTCAAAGACATGAGAATTTCCATTGATGGGTGCAAGGAAAGAACCGCTAGATTGCGTGCAAAGAAAGATTGCTTTATAAAGGCGTGTTCTTCTAGTTTCAATGAAAATAATGATGAAGATCTTAAAGTTATTGATGCATCCTATTAGATCTTTGTTTTGCAATATGAATCTTGATAATTATGGGACTGATGATGAGTCAACTTTACCTAGAAGGCGTCCCAAGAATTCGGAGTTTTTAGATCTTGATTCTAAATTTGGTAAAAGTGGGATTGGAGAGGTCATGACTTTAAATAGAATTGAACCCACTATCTCGGATTTCAAGGAATTTGATTATGGTAATTGTTCTTTAGAAGGTTGTATTTCCTTGCTGCAATCCGTTGTTAATTCTCCTCATGCTTATAGTCAAAACAAAGCTTTTACCAAACATATCATTGATGCCTTGATGCAATCTTATGATGAAGAACTTAATTTGGAAGTTTCTATACCTAGAGAACTTAATGATGAGTGGGAACCTACTATAAAGATTAGAATTAAAGATCATGAGTGTTTTGCCTTGTGTGATTTGGGTGCTAGTGTTTCCACGATTCCGAAAACTTTATGTGATATTCTAGGTTTCCATGATCTTGATGATTACTCTTTAAATTTGCACTTTGCGGATTCCACCATTAAAAAGCCAATGGGAAGAATCGATGATGTTCTCATTGTTGCAAATAGAAATTTGGTGCCCGTAGATTTTATTGTTCTTGATATAGATTGCAATCTTTCTTGTCCAATTATTCTCGGTAGACCTTTCTTTAGAACGATAGGCGCGATTATTGATATGAAGGAAGGGAATATTAGATTCCAATTCTCATTAAAGAAAGGCATGGAGCACCTTCCAAGAAAGAAAGACAAATTACTTTATGAATCTATCATGCGAGCTACTTATGAATTTAATGCCAAAGATGGCACTACTTAGATCTATCTTCGCTTTTATGCCTAGCTAGGGGCGTTAAACGATAGCGCTAGTTGGGAGGCAACCCAATTTTCTTTGTGTTTTTTGTTTTTGTTCTTGTTTAGTAATAAATCTTGCATCTACCTTCTGTTTAGATGTGTTTTTATCTTTTAATTAGTGTTTGTGCCAAGTAGAACCTATAGTATAACCTATGATGATAGTTGATTTGATTCTGCTGAAAAACAGAAACTTTGCGCGCACTAATTTAGTTTTGTTAAATCATAGAAACGTGCTTTTGTGTTGATTATTATTGCTTCTGATCAATAGCCAAAATTTCCAAGACTTCCTATTTTAGTAGGATTTTTGAAGTTCCAGAAGTTTGCGTTAGTTACACATTGCTACAGACTGTTCTGTTTTTGACAGATTCTGTTTTTCCTGTGTTGTTTGCTTATTTTGATGCATCTATGGCTAGTAAAATAGTTTATAAACCATATAGAAGTTGGAATACAGTATGTTTAACACCAAAATAAATAAAGAATGAGTTCATTACAGTACCTTATGTGGTGGTTTTGCTTTCTTTCACTAACGGAGCTTATAAGATTTCCTGTTGAGTTTTGTGTTGTGAAGTTTTCAAGTTTTGGGTAGAATAAGGAGTGGAAAGAGCTTAAGCTTGGGGATGCCCATGGCACCCCAAGATATTCAAGGATAGCCAAAAGTCTAAGCTTGGGGATGCCTCGGGAAGGCATCCCCTCTTTCCTCTTTGTTCATTGGTAACTTTACTTGGAGCTATATTTTTATTCGCCACATGATATGTGTTTTGCTTGGAGCGTCATGTATTATATTAGTCTTTGCTTTTTAGTTTAACACAATCATCCTTGCTGTACACACCTTTTGGGAGAAGCCCACTTGATTAGGATTTGCTAGAATACTCTATGTGCTTCACTTATATCTTTTGAGCTTGATAGTTTTTGCTCTAGTGCTTCACTTATATTTTTTAGAGCACGGTGGTGACTTAATTTTGAAGAAATTGCTAGTCTCTCATGCTTCTCTTATATCTTTTTGAGAGACTTTTAGAACAGCATGGTATTTGCTATGGTTACAAAGTTGGTCCTTGAATGATGAGCATCCAAGTTGGGTATAATAAAAACTATCATTGAAAGGAATTGGACGCTATGATCAATTTGATGCTTGGTAATTGTTTTGAGATATGGAGGTAGTGATATTAAAGTCATGCTAGTTGAGGTGATTATAAAAAATACTTGTGTTAAGGGTTGTGATTCCCGTAGCATGCACGTATGGAGAACCGCTTTGTGATGAAGTTGGAGCACAATTTTATTTATTGATTGTCTTCCTTATGAGTGGCGGTCGGGGATGAGCGATGGTATTTTCCTACCAATCTATCCCCTGTGACGCCCGGATAGTTAAGCTACAGTGAACCTCCGCTAATGATGCCACGTCCCCTCGGTTACTGTTGATAAAATCGTGTCAGTATGAAACCCAGTTCAAAATTTAAAATAAAAACAAACAACAAAAGTTTTCAAACAATAAAACAAACATGTTCGGGTTGTGGCAAATATTCCATACTAAATATTGGTGAAGGAACCACACTTCTGTAAAGTATTTAAGTGAACTATATCAATGAAAACAGTAGCAAAAATGATTATTTAAGTACCTTTTATAGTTAATAAAATGTCAAACTAAGTTATTTGGGGACTAGACTTTCGTGACTATGAACTTAGTTGAGATACTAATTTCGATGCTAAGTGTATATTTTACTAAAACTAAAATAAAATGTAACTAAAATAAAACAGGAAAAAATAAATAAAAAAAGAAATGAAATGAAACAAAAAGAAGAAGAAAAGAGAGAGAGAGCCCCCCCCCACTTGGCCAGGCCCAGCTGACCGCCGAACCGGCCGGCCCAGCCGGCCCAACCGCATCTCTCCATAACCCCCTGGACCCCGAAACCCTAGCCCGGTCCACGACACTCCCCCCACGCCTCGCTCCTTTCCTCCCTTCCCCGATCCAGATCGGGATCGGGGAAATCGCCCCCGTCGCCCGTCGCTGACCTTCGCCGCCCGGAACCCCCGCAGGAGTCGCCCCGCCACCCGCAGTCATCGGTGTCGCCTCCTCGTCTCCGTCGCTCGTCCTCATCCCCCTCCCAGCCGAACACCGTCGATGCACGCCGCCCCGCCGCTGCACGACCACCTCCTTGCCCGACCTCGCGTCCTCATCCTCTTCCCCGCCGGTCGCCAGCAAGCCTCGGCGCCCCCTCTCCCCATCAACGTTGGTGAGGCCCCGGGCCTCTCCCCTTCTCTGCCTCACGCATCGCTCACGGTCACGGCACGCTAGACTGCCCATGCGCGCGCCCGCGGTGAGCACGCGTTCACCGCGCCCAGCGCGCCCTCTGTGCCGTGCTCTCGACTGTCCCGTGCGTCGCGCCCCGCAAGCAGAGGCATCGCCGGTGCCCCGCTCAACGCCACCGCCTCTATGCTCCACCTCCGACCGCCCCACGACCACCACGAGATTCGTCGTTGAACGGGCTTTCCAAAGCCGCCACCCTTGTGAGCTCCCGTGGCCGGAGTCGGCCAGCCGGCGATCGCTGGAGCCGCCGAATTAGCACCGGTGGTTACTGAACCCACTAACACACCCCACTGCGACAGAGATGTGGGCCCCCACCATTGTTAATCACTTAATTAAAATAACACAATCCCTAACCTGAGTCTCTGACAGACTGGGCCCACTAACTAATTAGACTATTTTAAATAAATAAAACTTGTTAACAAACTGTCTCACTAACTGTGGGGACCCACAGGTCAGTTGACCAGTCAAACCGCTGACTGGGCAGTCCCAGTTAGTGACAGGTGGGACCCCCAGAGTCCACTTTGACTTTGTTGACAAGTCAACTGGTCAATAGTCGACTGGGCTGACCCAGCCCTTGGTCCCACATGGCATACAAAGTGGCTAGCTGCTGCTGTGTATAAAAAAAAGTATTTTCAGTTTATTTTCGAATTAATAACAAATCCAGTAATTCCAAAAATCAATAAAACTTTAGAAAATCATATAAAATAAATCGTAGCTCGGATGGAAAAACTTTGTACATGAAAGTTTCTCAGAATGACGAGGCGAATCCAGATACGCAGCCCGTTCGTCCGCATTCATTACATCATAGAAAACACACAACTTTCCCCCTCCGGTTCATCTGTCCAAAAACGCGAAACACCGGGAATACTTTCCCGGATGTTTTCCCCCTTCGCCAGTATCACCTATCCCTGCGTTAGATCACCCCTGGCACCGTGTATTGCCTTGTCATATTTTGTGATGCTTTGTTTGCTATGCATTCATTGTTTCTTCCCCCTCTTCTCTTCGGTAGACTACAAGACGGACGTTGCTGCTGCCTCGATCGACTACGGTGTTGACGACTCCTTCTTGCCAGATCAACCAGGCAAGACCCCCCTTTGATCACTAGATATCGCCTATTCTTCTCTCTACTGCTTGCATTAGAGTAGTTTAGCATGTTACTGTTCGGTTACTCCTATTCTGTTGCATAGCCTGTCATTGTTGCTACATTTGTTGATACCTTACCCGCAATCTTAAATGCTTAGTATAGGATGCTAGTTTACCATTAGTGGCCCTACATTCTTGTTAGTCTGCCATGCTATACTATCGGGCCGTGATCACTCGGGAGGTGATCATGGGTATATACTATACATACATACCATTCAGATGGTGACTAAAGTCGGGTTGGCTCGTTGAGTACCCGCTAGTGATTCCGATGTGGGGGCTGAAAGGACAGGTGGCTCCATCCCGGTAGAGGTGGGCCAGGGTTCCCGACGGCCCCCGACTGTTACTTTGAGGCGGAGCGACATGGCAGGTTGAGACCACGTAGGAGAGAGGTGGGCCTGGCCCTGGTCGGCGTTCGCGGTTGCTTCATAATAACACGCTTAACGAGATCTTGGTATTCGATCTGAGTCTGGCCACTAGCCTATACGCACTAACCAACTACGCGGGAAATATATGGGCACTCGACATCGTGGTATCAGCGGAAGCCTTCTAGACGTCAGCAACTAAGCAGCGCGCACGGATTGGAACGTAAGCCTGCTCTTGTATTAAGGGGGCTAGTTCTGCTTCCGGCCGCCCTCGCAACATGCAGGTGTGCAATGGGCGATGGGCCCAGACCCCTGCGCCATAGGATTTAGACCGGCGTGCTGACCTCTCTATTGTGCCTAGATGGGGCTGCGACGTGTTGATCTTCCGAGGTTGGGCATGACCCAGGAAAGTGTGTCCGGCCAAATGGGATCGAGCGTGTTGGGTTATGTGGTGCACCCTGCAGGGAAGTTTATCTATTCGAATAGCCGTGTCCCTTGGTAAAAGGACGACCCGGAGTTGTACCTTGACCTTATGACAACTAGAACCGGATACTTAATAAAACACACCCTTCCAAGTGCCAGATACAACCCGGTGATCGCTCTCTCACAGGGCGACGAGGGGAGGATCGCCGGGTAGGATTATTGAAAGTGCGTTATATCGACTAGAGGGGGGGTGAATAGGCAATTTTTATGAATTCTTCACTGAGGAATTTGCTGGTGAGGAAATTCCTTAGCGAAGAACTATTTGCAGCGGAATAAGTACTCATAAGTAAACATAACAAGATACAAACATAGTCATCATGATGAAACGAAAACTAGCACAGAGTACAGAAAGCGTAAACACAGGATAACAAGATGAAGATAAACAGACTGAAGAAATTGAACTGAGGAATTTGTGAAAGTCTTCAGTCAAAGTCTTCAAGTACAGATATGAACAACATACAACATAGTAATGAGGAAATGAAAGAGTTGAGGAAATAGAACCAGTTAGTTGGTGAAGACAATGATTTGGTAAACCAGTTCCAACTGCTGTCTCAGTTGTACGTCTGGTTGGAGCCGCTGAGTATTTAAACTCGAGGACACGCAGTCCCGGACACCTAGTCTCTGAGCCACAACTCAGGACACCCAGTCCTCACCGTATTCTCCTTGAACTAGGACCACGCATGCCTCGTCCAATCACTCGTGGTAAGTCTTCAGGTGACTTCCAAACCTTCACAGACTTGGTCACTCGGCGATCCACAATTCCTCTTGGATGCTCTAGACCTTGACGCCTAACCGTCTGGAAGAAGCACAGTCTTCAAAGGTAACAAGCGTCGGATCCACGCAGGATCAATTTCTTCAGTGATGCTCAATCACTTTGGGTTTGTGGGGGTTTGGTTTTGGGATTTTCCTCACTTGATGATTTTCGCTCAAAGTCCTCGGAGGATGGGTTGCTCTCAGATGACAAGTGTCAAGTTCTCTCGGAGCAGCCAACCAACTAGTGGTTGTAGGGGGCGGCTATTTATAGCCTAGGGAGCAGCCCGACATGATAAGACATAAATGCCCTTCAATGATATGACTGTTAGGTGAATAAGATATTTTGGATAGCCGGCGCGCAGCACAGCAATGGTCGGAAATCTGACTCTCAAATTCCTCAGGCCTAACATGTTCCTCACTGTGTAGGCAATTCGCACTGGCGAATTCCTAACTCCTCAGTCAGAGCAAAGTCCTCAGTGACCAGAAGAACTGCGTCTCTGTCATTGAAGAACTTGACTGAACTGTATGAGATTTCCAATGGCTTCACTCGAAGGGATTGGTAGGTGTAGGATTTTGAGTTGAGCATCACATGGAAATTTTTCCTTAGTATTTCCTCGACCCCCTTTAACAGTATGGTGTTTCCTATGACTCAAGAAAGAGAAAATGAAACTACGAAAACAAAAGTCTTCACGCTTCATGTTCCTCAAGTGAATACCAAGTCTTCAAGGTCACACCAATTTCTTCACTTTCAAAGTCTTCAGAAAGTCTTCAGAATATCAAAGTCTTCAGTCGAAGAACTTCATTTTTAGGGGTCGACTTTCTCTGTAAATATCAAACTCCTCATAGACTTATAGACCTGTGTACACTCACAAATGCATCAGTCACTTAACCTATAAGTCTTCAATACACCAAAATCACTAAGGGGCACTAGATGCACTTACAATCTCCCCCTTTTTGGTGATTGATGACAACATAGGTTAAGTTTTCAACGGGGATAAACATATGAAGTGTAAATAGTGATATTGAGGAATTTGAATGCAAGATATAGAAGAACTCCCCCTGAATATGTGCATAGTGAGGAATTTGCTTTTGAGGCAATGCACATTTGAAGAATTGAATCACGGAGATCTCCCCCTATACCTTGTAATTCAGACACGCATTTGATATATAATATGAAGAATTTGAAATGCATGATGAAATATGGTGCCTGATGAGATTCAGCATGCGTGCAATAATATTAACGAGGAATAAGCATGCAGAATAACACATCAAAAGTATCAGAGCACAGTGCATCAAAGTCAGAGCACAATGCACCGTTCAAAAGTATCAGGGCACCATCGGATTTAAGATTACAACTCGATCCAATAAAAGTTTTGGAAGAACGAGAGTTGTAACTTAACAAAACGCCCATAATATAAACCCGCTTGAAGACTAACTCAGATTTCTCCCCCTTTGTCATCAAATGACCAAAAGGATCGAAACTGAGGACTAACGCCCCTGAAGAATTTCAAGTCGATGGAGGAGAGCCAGCGTTGTCGGGGTTGTTCGTTGAAGTAGGGCCTGCCGCAGTGTCGTCCAAATCTTCATGTTCATCAGTTTCACGCGATGAAGAATAAGAGCTGGCCACCAGATCAGGAACTTTGACTCTCTTGAATTTCTTCGGAGGTGGTGCAGACCAGTCAAATGCTTCCTGGAGACCCATAGTTTTCAGTTCTTCCGCGGAATATACATGAGTGAGAACAGCCCAGGTGCGGTTGAGGGTTTCATGAAGGTGATACTAATTTTTCTTCACGGCATTATGGGTTGAGGTCATGTTGTGAAGAATTGCAGCAAATTGACGCTTCACCCATTTGTGATTGCGATCCACCTTTTGATGAAGACTGAGGAGTAACTCACAGTCAGTCATCACCCTGGGTGCTGTTGCTTGAGGCTTTTGCTTGGCTGATGTATTTGCGGCAGTGTCATGTGTTGCAGAATCGTCATTGGTGGAGTAAGATGTAGCTAGACGGAATTGACCATCCAATGGACGAGTGCCTTCATCGATCACAGCAGCTACCTTGCCCTTATCATCAGATGATGGAACTGGTCGCTTGAGGACTTCAATGGGCGGCAAGTAGCTACCATGGTTCAGAGTGTCAGCCTTGTAATTCAGTGAAGATCTCGCCCTTATGAATCTCATAATCCAAGGCGCATAGGGCTTCAGCTCAAAAGGTGACATTGCAACATTAGCCAGAGTCCTCATGAAGAAATCATGAAAGTTGACGGGAACGCCATGAATGATGTTGAAAAGCATGTTCTTCATGATGCCAATGACATCTTCATCATTTGAGTCGTTGCCTTTGATAGGACTCATTGTCTTCGTCAGGATTCGATAGACAGTCCGAGGCACATATAGCAATTCCTTGACGAGGAATTTGGTTCGAGGGGCCTGCCCTGGCTTCAAAGGCTTCATGAGCACTTGCATATAATGATCTGTCGGTTCGCGGTGATTGTAGATGCAACGTGCACTGTCATGGGGAGGATCAAGGGGAAGGACACGAAGCAATTCAGTTGCTGGTGCCTTATACTGAGTGTTTTTGTTCATCCAATCCAGCACCCATGAATTGACATCTTCAGCATCTCCGGTGATATGCAAGGTGACATAGAACTGAAGAATGAGTTCTTCATTCCAATCACAGATATCAGTGCAGAAATTCAGTAGTCCTGCATCGTGAATAACTCGGAGAACTGGTTCGAAGCACGGCAGAGATTCCATATCCACGTGAGGAATATGTTCATGATCGAAGATTTTGTCCTTGTCAAAGAGCACTGAGGAATAGAAGTTGGCTTGAGTAGCAGTCCAGAAACGTCTCTTCCTTATGCGAGCAGAGTCATATAGATTGTAATCAGTGAAGAACACATGCTCAGAAAAGAAGTCTTCAGCCTTGAATTTTTGCTTGCTAGAGAACGGATTCTTCGGTTTGGGCGGAGGAGTGTTAGTGATTTGCAGCACAACCTCAGGAATGACGATCTCAGGTGCTTCAGGCTGAGGAATTTTTGGTTCCTCTTCTTGTGCAGTTTGTGGATCAACAGCAGCAGGTTCTTCAGCACTAGCGGCTGGAATTTCTTCATGAACAGACGATGTGGGATGAGTTTCTTCAGAGCCCATTTGAATAGTTGTAGCCGGGGACTGAGGAATTTGTTGAATAGGAGTGAAGAGAGGAGTATTGGGATGCTGACTTTCCCAAAAGTCATCGTTCATCACTGGTGTAGTGCATCCAATGTCCACATCTTCATCTTCTTTTTCAATTTCCTCAACACCAGCCTCTTCAGCTGTGAACTGAGGCATAGGTGAGGAAATGACTGGCGTTGAAGGGAATGTTTCCACTTCAATTTCTTCATCAAACTGCTCTGAGGTAGCAACAGAATGATTTTCTTCATCAGATCCGCTTGGGATCTTGTAGTCTTCTCCATAAGGAACAATTTCCTTAGACGACATGGAGGAAATGGGAACGGCATCAATGGGATTTTCAAGCGAGCTGGTCATTGGCTTCATTTTCTTCCCGGCCGAAGAATTTGACGCAGCTGATGCCTTCCTTTTCTTCACAGCAGCTTGCTCTGCAGCCTTCGTCTTCTTCACTTCATAAGCAGAAGGAAGAATTGGAGTTGGTGTTGGCGCGGGAGGAGCTGAGGACTGTGGTTCAGTTTCTTCAGGCGCAACTGGTGCAGTTGCCCTGATCTCTTCAGTTTCTTCAGGCGCACCACTAGTGGATGCCCTGGGAATTTCTTCAGTGGCTGGGATGGAGACATCAGCCCTGGAACTTGTATTCTCATCAGCAGGCTGAAAGTCATCAGCAGTGCTGGCATGTTCTTCAGCAGACTGAGCAGAGTCTGCAGCCTGAGGATTTTCTTGTTGCGATGGGGCTGCAATAGTTGTCATTTTCTTCATCAAATTGACGAATCTCACTTTGGCTCCTTGCCAATCAGCATTGTATGCATCGAAATCTTTGCTGAGGGCTTGGATCTCAGATTGAGCCTTGAGAAGTTCTTCAGGTGATAGTCTGACAACGTTCTTCTTCAGAAGCTTCTCCTTTTCTAGCTTGTGCTCTCTTTATCTCACGAGCCTTTTCAAACTTCCATTTCTCTTGAGCGATGAAATGTGTCAGCATATGACTTTGACCAGGAGTCAGAGGCAGATCAGGCACTTGGCCATGAGGGCGCGGCTGAGGAACTTGGCCATGAGGGCGCTGATGGTGAATCACTTGGCTTGCGAGCAGGCTTCTTTGGCATTGATTTCCTCGGCTTGACCGAGGTCTCAGCGGCGGCAGCAGCAGTAGAATCCTCATTGAATTTCCTCACTGCCTCCTTGGCTTGTCTTGCCAATTTTGCTTGGCGCCTAGCCCATTCTTCAGGAAAGTCTTCACCACTTTTGATGCTAGTGGGATCAGCGACTTGGCCAGGTGCCAATGGAGCTCTTGGGCATGGAGGATTTAAGGCGAATTTCTTCATGTACTTTGGAGTAACATATCGATATTCTCTCCATTCTCGTGCCCATCTTCGTTCAATCCTCTGAATGCGCACTTTGCGCTGATTCTTGTTTTCTTTGCCAAACTTGGCTTCATCAGGTGTGCAATAATCCTTGTATATTTCATCAGGGTTCTCGAAAGCAGTCATGACCTCCGGGTTTTTTCCTCCTTTCTGCGGTCTCTTTCCTTCAGCCATTTTCTTCAGATGAGGAAGTTGAACAATTGAACACTTTGAAGAAGTATGCAGTTTTTCTTCGAGGAACGCTGCAAATGAGTTAAGTTGATGCGAACCTAGTGATTCAGCAGCAGACATGAGTACCTGTGAACAGAGTGTAGGTGCGAGAAATTTGGAGAGGTCATATGCGTTCTTAGAAGATTTTTCGAAAAGACAAGTTTTGAGGAATTTGACCAGTTGAGCCTTGAGGAATTTCACTAAGCGTTCTTGTCTTAGGTTCCAGAGTTGTACAGATCTAAAATTCGCACAATTGAGGAATCTTGAAGAAATGAGTGCTTAGAGAGATGGATCAAGAGCATACAGTGTGTGAGGTGTTCATATGTGAAGATTTGAAGAATAAAACACCTTTGAAGATTTTCAGAAAAGTTTGAGAATCAAAGCAAGTAATAAAGTGACTTTTAATTACCCGAATTGAAGAACACGACGAACAGAGATGAACAGCAGTGAAGTTCGTCAAGTTAGATCTCCCACGCCCTAATTTGGCAGAGGGAGACAGCTACGGCGGCGGCGGAGTGAAGATTTCCGCAGCCGGCGCGAGTACGACGGCGACGAGGTTGAGACAGTGAAGCTCTTCCACACCGGCGGCGATGGAGTAGCGGTGGCGCTAGGGTTTGAGGAGAGCTCGAGCAAGAGACAGCGACCGAGCGGAGTAAATGAAGTAAGGAAGGGGAGAGGGGTATTTATAGCCACGGTAAAAACTGTTCGCCCAAAGATTTTGGGACGAACATGCCCCTGCCCTTTCTTCTTCACGCGACATGTGTCACCCACATACTGTGCAGATGAGATCGTGTAAGATCGTGGGTGAATAAAATAATGCATCGTGGGATGCGGAACGGTTTGAGCGGTAAAACCGAAAATCTGGATAAGATTTGTTGTAAAGTTTCGTTCGCAATTTCTTCAGCTGACAAGGACACAGTGAAGACTTTGAACGAGTTTCAATCAGAACGCACATGAAGAATTTGTGAATAGATTGGGTTGAGTATAGCATAGAGGCGGAAGGGTCCGATCACATTCACTTAGCAGAAATCGCAACTTGAAGAGATAGCAATAAGTGAATGCTGTAGAGGACATAAACTCACATATATATATATAGCCAATGAAGAAAAACAACGGAAACAATGAAGATTTTGCAAAGTTGAAGAATTTGAAAGACTGAAGAATTTCAAAAATGAGGAAAAACTCAAATTGAAGATTTTCAACTTTTGTGGTGGCGTGACCCACCGTATAAGAATGATGATTTCAGACACCGCGTACAATTGTCGTAGAGTTCTGAGAATCAAATTCTTCATTAATTTCTTCACACTTAGAGTGTTATTCTTCATTGATTGAAGAAAAACGTTTCTTCATGTGTTGCACATCTAAGTCATCAATTCTGCATAAGGGTTAGGATGTGTGTCCTTTTCAAAGAACATTCGAAGATTCTAAGATATTTAGCTCATACCGCAACTTGCTAAATCTCTTCTCGTCCAAAGGCTTAGTGAAGATATCAGCTAGCTATTCTTCAGTCTTCACATGCTCGATGGAGATGTCACCCTTCAACACATGATCACGAAGAAAATGATGACGAATCTGGATGTGCTTAGTCTTCGAGTGCTGAACTGGGTTATGAGCAATCTTGATGGCACTCTCATTGTCGCAGAGGAGAGGCACACTCTTCACGTTGACGCCATAGTCCTTGAGGGTTTGCTTCATCCAAAGCAGTTGAGCACAGCATGAGCCAGCAGCAATGTATTCAGCTTCAGCAGTAGACAGTGATACGCAGTTCTGTTTCTTCGAGGACCAACAGACCAAAGATCGTCCGAGGAAATGACAAGTGCCAGATGTTGACTTGCGGTCCACACGATCACCAGCATAGTCAGAGTCAGAATATCCAATGAGATCAAAAGCAGAGCCCTTGGGGTACCATAATCCTACTGTTGGTGTGTGAGCTAGATATCGAAGAATATGCATCACAGCCTTATGGTGTGATTCCTTCGGTGCAGCTTGAAATTGGGCACACATGCAAACACTAAGCATTATATCTGGCCTAGATGCACATAAGTACAATAAGGAACCAATCATGGAGCGGTATACCTTGTGATCGAAGTAAATACCATTTTCATCAGTGCATAGATGGCCATTTGTGGGCATAGGAATTTTGACGCCTTTGCAATCTTGCATGCCGAATTTCCTCAGTACATCTTTGAGGTATTTCTCCTGAGATATGAATATGCCATTGCGCTGCTGATGAATTTGAAGACCTAAGAAGAATTTCAACTCTCCCATCATAGACATTTGATATTCTTCACTCATCATATAGGCAAATTCATCACTATATCGTTGGTTAGTACAGCCAAAGATAATATCATCAACATATATTTGGCACACAAACAGTTCACCATCATATGATTTAGTAAAAAGAGTAGGGTCGAGTGAACCGGGTGTGAAGCCATTCTTCACGAAGAATTCCTTCAATGTATCATACCACGCCCGAGGGGCTTGCTTGAGGCCATAGAGAGCCTTATTGAGTCTGAAGACTTTGTCAGGATTCTTTGGATCTTCAAAACCTGGGGGTTGAGCAACATATACTTCTTCCTCAAGCTTACCATTGAGGAATGCACTTTTCACATCCATTTGATATAAGGTGATATCATTATGGTTAGCATAAGCAAGTAATATGCGAATAGCCTCAAGTCTAGCAACAGGTGCAAAAGTTTCATCGAAATCAATTCCTTCAACCTGTGTGTAGCCTTGAGCTACTAGTCGTGCCTTATTCCTCACCACAAGGCCATTTTCATCTTGCTTGTTGCGGTAGATCCACTTTGTGCCAATGATATTATGCTTGCGAGGATCTGGGCGATTGACCAATTCCCAGACATTGTTCAGCTCGAACTGATGTAATTCTTCTTGCATAGCCTGAATCCACTCCGGCTCCAGAAATGCTTCATCTACCTTAGTGGGCTCTGTGATAGAGACAAAAGCATAGTGCCCACAAAAGTTAGATAAATGTGATGCTTTTGAGCGTGTGAGAGGACCTGGTGCGCTAATGTCATCGATGATCTTCTCCACTTGCACTTCTTTTGCAACGCGTGGATGAGTTGGTTGTCGCTGAGGATTTTGATCAGGATTTTCTTCAGCACCATTTTCCTCATCTTGTTCTTCAGCACCATTTTCCTCATCTTGTTCTTCAGGACGTTCTTCATGAACAGGAATGAATTCTTCAGCAGATTCTTCAGTCGGAATGACATCCTCAGTTGCCTTAAGCTTGATAGCATCCTCAGGTGCTGGTTCATCTAACACAGAAGGTAGGTGCTCTCTTTGCGAGCCATTAATTTCATCGAACCGCACATCTACAGTGTCAACAATCTTGTGAAGAACAATGTTGAAGACTCTGTAGGTGTGCGAGTCCTTTCCGTAACCAAGCATAAGACCTTCATGTGCTTTCGGTGCAAATTTAGAGTTGTGGTGAGGATCTCTAATCCAACATTTAGCACCGAAGACTTTGAAATAACTCACATTGGGTTTCTTGTCAGTGAGGAGTTCATAGGTAGTCTTCTTGAAGAATTTGTGAAGATATACTCTGTTGATGATGTGGCAAGCAGTATCAATTGCAGCAATCCAAAAACGCTGAGGCGTTTTGTATTCATCAAGCATAGTGCGAGCCATCTCAACAAGAGTTCTGTTCTTGCGCTCCACGACGCCATTCTGCTGAGGAGTATAGGGAGCAGATAACTCATGAGTAATACCAAGTTCATCAAGATATGCATTAAGACCGGAATTCTTGAACTCAGTTCCATTGTCACTTCTGATATGCTTGATCTTCACACCAAAGTTGGTTGAAGCCCTCGAGGAAAATCGTTTGAAGACTTCCTGCACTTCATGTTTGTAAGTAACAATGTGTACCCATGTATATCGAGAATAACCATCAACAATGACAAAACCATATAGAGATGCATCATTAGTGACTGCTGAATAATGATTAGGTCCGAAGAGGTCCATGTGAAGCAATTCGAATGGACGGGTAGTGGTCATGATAGTCTTTGCTGGATGCTTGTCCTTGGTCATTTTTCCGGCTTCGCATGCTCCGCATAAGTGATCCTTGAGGAATTTGACATTCTCAATGCCAATGACATGCTTCTTCTTCGCAAGCGTGTTCAAATTCCTCATGCCAGCATGACCAAGTTGTCGATGCCATAGCCAGCCTTCTGAAGCTTTTGCAAGTAGACACACGGCTGGTTGTGGTCCTGTAGAGAAATCAACAATATACAGATCTCCTCTCCTAAAGTCTTCGAAGACTTTGGAATTGTCAGCTTCCATAATCACAACACAGCGATATTTGCCAAAGACAACAACCATATCAAGATCACAAAGCATTGAGACTGACATGAGATTGTATCCTAAGGACTCAACAAGCATGAGTTTGTCCATGTGCTTATCCTTAGAGATAGCAACCTTACCGAGACCCAATACCTGACTTTTGCCTTTGTCAGCAAAGATGATATGCTTCAGAGGTGACGGTGATAAGGGAGCATCCATCAATAGATTCTTGTCACCAGTCATGTGATTAGTCCATCCACTATCAAGGACCCATTCAGTGGTTTTGGGTTGATCATCCTGCAGATGAATTAGTGTAGCTTACAATCTCATATGCTTCATCAGTGAAGAATATGATATCAAGTTCATCAGATGAATTTCATCAAGCAGTAAACAGATATAGCAGTATGAGGACGTGTGAAATGAAAGTTCATTTCATCATGATTCACCTGCGTCCCTTCAGGAAATTTTGTCAGGTCCCCAGCAAATTCTTCAGACGTTAAAGCACGTCTGGAGACCTGACCCTGCAGAAGAGATTAGTTCTTTTTCTTGACCACCCACATCTGGAGGGGTGGCAAAGAGTTCATCATTCCGCGAGCACCATATGAGAAAGGTGGCAAAGATGCCAAACCCTTTTGCTTCACATAAGAGGGGTTAGGGTAAGCATATGAATAAGCAGAGTAATTCTTCGAGGACTTATGAACATAATGGTTTGAAGAATAATGCACATATTCATAGCCCTTAGCTCTACCCTGCGAGACAGAGTTGTTAGCACGATGATAATCATATGAGGACTTTGATCCAGTTGAGGAATTTGATCCATGTGAAGAATTTGGTCCATATGAAGAATTTGATCTGGGGTTCCTGTTCTTCACAGGTGGTGTCATGAGGACATTCACCTGAAGACTTTCAACACAACTTTTGGGAACCCAGATTTTCTTCATAGGGGAACCGTTCCTGCAGTTAGTGCCAACATATCTAGCAAATACTTCACCATTCTGATTTTTGAACAGTTTATAGTTGGAGTCAAATGACTCATCAGAAGAATGAGGAGATTCACATGTAAAGCCAGATAAGTTAGATGGATCAACTGGAGGTCCCTTTGCAGCAACCCATGAGGTTTTGGGATACTGCTCAGGCTTCCAATATGTTCCATCAGCATTGAGTTTCCTCTCAAAGGCAATACCCTCTTTCCTAGGGTTTTTGTTGAGGATCTGCTTTTTGAGCACATCACAAAGTGTCTGATGCCCTTTGAGGCTTTTGTACATGCCTGTCATGTACAATTCCTTCAGCCCTGCATTGTCAGTGATACTAGCAATGTCCTCAGGTGAGGAATTAGTGATAGCAGAGGCAGATGAAGAATTTGTAACATTTGAAGCATTTGAACATTCAGGTGAAGAATTAGCAGATTCACGTTCAATGCACTTTAAGCAAGGGGGAACAAATTCTTCCTGAGAAGCGCTGATTTGTTGAGCTAGTAATGAATCGCGCTCCTTCTGAAGATCTTCATAACACACTCTTAGCTTTTCAAGATCTTCCTTTCTTTGAAGAGATTCAAGAGAAAGCTTCTCGTGATCTTGCTTTTCTTGAAGAAATTCATAAGAAAGTTTCTCATGATCAGACAAGAGAGCGTTATGATGACCTTGAAGGTTATCAAAACTAGACTGAAGTCTCTGAAGATTTTCAGTCAAGGCTTTAGTGCGATCCATTTCTTCACCCAACATATCGTCACTTTTATCTAGCATGTTTTGAAGCTTTTCAAGAGCCCATTGTTGTTTCACAGCAATCTTAGCAAGTTTAGAGTAGCTGGGCTTGAGATCCTCATCAGATTCATTTTCACTAGAGTCAGAGGAGTTGTATTTGAGTACCTTAGCACCTTTCGCCATGAAGCAATAGGTGGGAGCGTAGCCATCATTATCTTCATCAGGCTTGTCGGTGGAGTCAGTTTCTTCAGTGTTGAAGATGCACTTGCTGACGAAGGCAGTAGCAACGGCCAGACTCGCCACACCAGACTCAGATTCCTCAGACGCCTCCTCTTCATCATTTTCCTCAGATTCAGCTTCAGAGTCCATCTCCTTGCCAATGAATGCCCGAGCCTTCTTGGAGCTGCTCTTCTTGTGAGATGAAGACTTCGAGGATTTTGATGACGAAGATTTTGACGATTTCTTCTTCTTCTTCGCATCATCAGAACTGTAATCCTTGTATTTCTTCTTCTTCATTTCCTTTTCCCACTGAGGACAATCTTGAATATAGTGACCAGGCTTCTTGCATTTGTGGAAAAGCCTTCTCTTATAGTCACTGGATGAGGAATCATTGCCTCTTGAGGATTTTCCAAAGAAACCACGTCTTGTGAACTTCTGGAATTTCTTCACAAGCAGTGCAAGATCCTGGCTCAATTCTTCAGGATCACCAAGGCTACTACCAGAATCCTCATATTCAGAGTCAGACACAGCCTTGGCCTTCAGGGCACGTGGTTTGCCATAGTTTGAGCCATAGAGATCTCTCTTTTCAGCAAGCTGGAACTCGTGAGTGTTTAGCCTTTCGAGGATATCAGCAGGATCAAGCGACTTGTAGTCAGCACGTTCTTGTATCATCAGTCCCAGACTATCAAATGAGGAGTCAAGCGATCTCAATAGTTTCTTCACAACTTCATGATCAGTGATGTCAGTGGCACCGAGGGCTTGAAGCTCATTTGAGATGTCAGTGAGGCGATCAAAGGTTTGTTGGACATTCTCATTGTCGAGTCTTTTGAAGCGGTTGAAGAGATTCCGAAGAACATCGACTCGAGAGTCACGCTGAGTTGAAACTCCTTCATTTACTTTGGACAGCCTATCCCAGATAAGCTTAGCAGTTTGCAAAGCACTCACTCTTCCATACTGCCCTTTGCTCAGATGGCCACATATGATATTCTTCGCTTGAGAATCGAGTTGTTTGAATCTCTTCACATCGGTAGCGTTCAGTGAGGGAGTGATAGTGGGGACACCATTTTCCACAACATACCAGAGATCGTTATCAATTGCCTCAAGATGCATTCGCATCTTGTTCTTCCAGTAGGGGTAGTCCGTTCCATCAAAGGTAGGACACCCAGCCGAGACCTTGATCATACCTGCTGTCGGTGTCAAAACCGGCGGATCTCGGGTAGGGGGTCCCGAACTGTGCGTCTAGGCGGATGGTAACAGGAGACGAGGGACACGATGTTTTTACCCAGGCTCGGGCCCTCTCGATGGAGGTAAAACCCTACGTCCTGCTTGATTAATATTGATGATATGGGTAGTACAAGAGTGGATCTACCACGAGATCAAGGAGGCTAAACCCTAGAAGCTAGCCTATGGTATGATTGTTGTCATGTATGTTGTCCTACAGACTAAAGCCCTCCCGTTTATATAGACACCGGAGGAGGCTAGGGTTACACGGAGTCGGTTACAATGGTAGGAGATCTACATATCCGTATCGCCAAGCTTGCCTTCCACGCCAAGGAAAGTCCCATCCGGACACGGGACGGAGTCTTCAATCTTGTATATTCGTAGTCTTGGAGTCCGGCGGATAATGATAGTCCGGCTGTCCGGACACCCCCTAGTCCAGGACTCCCTCAGTAGCCCCTGAACCAGGCTTCAATGACGATAAGTCCGGTGCGCATAATGTTCGGCATTGCAAGGCGGGTTCCTCCCTTCAATAATCCAAAGAAGATCATGAACACCAGGATAGTGTACGGCTCTGCAAAATAAATTCCACATTCCACCGTAGAGAGAATAAAATGTACACCAGTTCAATCTGCTAACGTATTATGCGGCGTGACATCACACCGCTACCAAGCCACTGAATCATTTTTTACTATACCACCTCAGCACGTTTAGCGAAGCGGTTTCCTTGGCACGTCTTGTCGAAGCAGAGATCGTGTTCCCCTTATTCCGGGATTTTCATCAATACGGACATGGGTAACCCAACCGCGCCATTGATGGTGGCACTTGGGAGATAAGCGAGTTTTACCAGGACGGTGGGGGACGCACAGTTTCGTCCGCCTATATATAAGGGATAAGGATTTACCTTCTCACCTACGCCTTCTTCCTCCTTTGCTTATACATCTCCGCGCACTCAAGCTCCAACGCCCAAGCTCGCACATCTCGCATCGACCTTCTCCGAATATGTTCGGAGGGGGAGGCAAGTGGTTGGCCTCCACCGTCAAGGAGGAGCACATCACCAAGCTGCGCAGCGCCGGATACCTCTCCGGCGATATCGCGCATCGGCTGCCCGACGAGGGGCAGCTCATCCCTACCCCTGGGCCTCATGAGAGGGTCATCTTCCTTCCCCACTTCCTCCACGGACTGGGCTTTCCACTCCATCCATTTGTCCGGGGGCTCATGTTCTACTACAGCCTGGATTTCCACGATCTGGCGCCGAACTTCATCCTCAACATCTCGGCGTTCATCGTCGTGTGCGAGGCCTTCCTCTGCATCCGGCCCCACTTCGGCCTGTGGCTCAAGACCTTCAACGTCAAGCCGAAGGTTGTGAAGGGCACGCAAGCGGAATGCGGAGGCGCCATGTTGGGTAAACTACCCAACGTCCTTTGGCTCGAAGGGGCCTTTGTGGACTCCGTCAAGGGGTGGCAATCGGGGTGGTTCTACATCACCGAGCCGCGCAAGCCCACATGGGTGGTGGCCCCCGAGTTTAGATCTGGTATCCCCACGCAGCTCACCTCCTGGAAAGAGAAGGGCTTGCTGTGGGGCGATCCGAAGGAGGTGACTGGACTCCGAACCTGCATCCAGAAGCTGGTGAGCAATAAGCTCAGGCTCGTCGACGTGGTCCAAGTCATGCTCATCCGTCGGATTCTCCCATGCCAAGAACGGGCATTCAATCTGTGGGAGTTCAATCCGGAACAGCACCAGGCGCTGAGCGGGCTCTTCGATACGACATACGAAGGCGCCTGGAGGGTGCTGTTTAAGGGCGCCGAAGCCCCCGCATCCGCGACGGAAGATCGCGGATTCAGCTCGCAGTATCCAACTGACGAGGTAAGTGATTCGACCCCATTACGGGACACTTTGTAGTAATCGAATTGATTATAAGAGGGTTTCATCCCTTCCTTTCCTTTGATAGGAATGGATGGAGAAGGCCAGGCAGCTTATCAGCCCGGCTCCCATGCCAGAAGACCCAGTGGACGCCCGTTTAGCAGGGCTGCTGGTTCCGGCACCGCACGTGTTGCCGGAGAAGAAGGCCAAGAAGGTGGCCGCGGGGACTCGAAAGAGTTCTCGCAATCAGGTGTCCGACGACGAGGCGGACTCCTCTCCCGAAGACGAGGAGGAGGAGGAGGACTCTCTCCCGGAGGAGGGAGAGAGGAAGAGGAAGGCTTCCCCAATAGGGGAGGCCGAAGGGTCCAAGAGGGGGAGAGCTATCCCCCCGGACAGTTTCGCCAACACCAGCGTTGGCGAAGATGAGTGGCCTCCAAGGGCCAGGCGTCCGGCGAGTTCGTAAGTATCCGGATCCTTGATATGCAATATATTTTATGTCGCATAGTGTCCTTCTAATGCTGCGTTCTGTCCGTAGTCTAGCCGATGACGATCTCCCCGACTCATCGAGCGGGTCGTTGGCCCCGTCGGATGTGGATTCACTTCCGACCGCCTCTACTCCACGCGCCGACGAGGACGCCGAGGTGGGATCCCAGAGAGGGACCCATCAGGAGGAGGCTCCGGAGGCGCCGTCAGGCAGCCTCCCGGACTTCGCGCCGGACTCTACATCGGAACCCGCAGTGGTTCCAGAGTCCGACAAGTGGCCCCTTCGAAAGAAGGGCAAGACCGTGACGCCGGCGGCCTCCGTCCAACCGGAGGCGCCGGATAACTTGTTGGAGGCGCTTAAAGGCGCTTCCATCGAGGAAGAACACCGCACTATCATGAGTGCGGTGATTCAAAAGGTTCAGCTCGCCAAAAGCGGGCTGACCGAAGCCTGCAGCAGCCTTCTAACAGGCTTTGAGGTAAGAAGTTAAAATAATGTAATGTAATACCGCATAGACAGTAGCCCCTGATGCTCGGTTCGGTGTTCGGAAAGAAAAAGACGGACTGAGGATCTAACAAGATATACACAGGGTTGCTTAAAATATGTCAATATGTAATTGCAGGCTGCGCTGCTGACCTCTGCCGCACTAACGGCGGAGGTCGATGTGCTGAAAAAGGATCTCGAGCGGTCCGAGCAAGAGCTCGGCCATGCCAAGAAGCAGCTCGAGGACAAAGAAGGTGAGTCACACCGCTTTGAATGGTTACCTTATAGAAAAGGATTTTGGTTGCAATAAAATGAGCAAGGATAATATGGGTATTGCAGGGGCCAAGAACGAGGTGGCAGCCCTGAAGGAGGCCGTGTCCGCGGCCGAACGCAGTGCGGCCGCGGAGCGGGAGGAATGAGAGAAGCAGGAGGCACGGGTGGCGGAAGTACGGCAAGAGCTCCAGGCTCTCATGAAGAGGCATGAGAGGTTGGAGCGTGACTCCAAGACTCGAGAGTCCGAGCTTGCCTCGGCTCTCGAAAGTGCCAAGTCCGCCAAGGCCGAGGCCCATAAGGCCCTTCAGGAGG
Source organism: Triticum timopheevii (assembly GCA_963921465.1). Classification (NCBI taxonomy): domain Eukaryota; kingdom Viridiplantae; phylum Streptophyta; class Magnoliopsida; order Poales; family Poaceae; genus Triticum; species Triticum timopheevii. The sequence continues at coordinate 377,857,598 of OY997272.1, read as the reverse complement.
TTGAGGATATAAAGAAGATAGCGGCGGGTAAGGCATTTTTCATGCAAAGCAGGCATGTTAATGTAAACTACCTGACACTTACCCGCATTCGGAGCTCTCCAGGGGCGTTTGCAAATTTGCCGCGTAGTGCGTCTGATGCCGCCGCATTCTATTGTGGCGAGGAGGGGAGCTCGATGGAGAAGGTCTTCTGGTCTCAGTACGCTGAGGCCGGCCATCCGGTGCCCCCAAGCGACTAGCTGAAGCAGCTGGTCGAACTCCACAAAGTAGCTGAGGAGGCCATGAAGGGCCTTATCGTCCGGCTGTGGCCTGAACAGGTCATGCTAGGGAGCTACTTTGGCCTCGTGCGGCGGCTGGTGGATGCATGCCCCTGGGTGGATGTTATCAAGCCCTCCGCCTGTATTGAAGGTGCTCGCCGGGACCTTGCCCGCACGAAGGTGCACTGGGGCAGGTTGGATGCGGAGAAGCTTCTCACGGACCCACCGCCGCCGGGCAAGGAGTATCGCACGCCTGAAATGTATTATAAAACTGTCCTGAAGGGAGCCCGCAATATTGCGGATGAGTGCCCCCGAAATGTAATCTTTGAGTAAACTCGTTATGTATTATCCTGCGCGCTGAAACTTTGTTCATGTGCACGTTAAGCAACGCTTGTTTAATTTAAAATATTACCTTCTGTGCGGCCGTTTGTAAAATCTAAGAGATGGCAAGTCGTTGGCTTCAACCCCCAAGCCACGAGTGCTGGGGTGTTCGGGATAAACTTGAGCACTCTTGTTCCCATCTTTGGGTCCATCTAGGGAGGCGCTCAACACAATGAACAAGGCAACCGGACTTATAATGCTTGAACACTCTCACTTAGCCATAGAATTCTATAATTTTAAATTTCGGCGAAGCCCCTGGTATTTGGAAGACCGTATCCGGGGCGCTATTCACGCCTTCATCGGACATTGTCCGGAACTTCGCTCGAAGCGGCGTGAGTCTTTAAGGACCCGAAAAACCTCTCGAACAGCGACCAGTCTCTCGCCTTATCATGCCAGTCAGTTTTAGCTTTCTCCACTGAGGCGCTCGCCCGGCTCAACCGGGGCGCAATCGCAGTGGTTCTCCCAGTGCCACCTTAGCCGACAGAACGGAACGTAAGGCACCAAAACATGGGAGCCGGGCAAACCCAACTATTGACCCAAGACATGATTCGGAGCCGATTCATATAATGCTATAAGTTCGGGGTGCCGCACTTATGAAAGTGTTCGGACTTTATCACACCATAATTTGGGGAACAGAAGCCCCTGGCGTATTCGGCCGTACCAGAATATACGGGTGCAATATGTCATGTAATGAACATATATATATATATATATATATATATATATATATATAAAAGGTAATGCAATTGCAATCAAAAAAGGGTGCTGCATTATTTATGAAAGAAAGTCTGCTATGAGAGCGGACTGATACAAATAGTGCGGTAAGCAAGGGATTTGGACTAAGTAAACGTGTCCCCCTCCAGGGGTGAGCTGCGGACTTGGTGTATTTAATCGAATTTAATGCTCGTAATTGAGACCACCTGAGTGTTCGTCGCAGCCTTCTTTCGTCCCTGATTGTTGCATCATGAGTTCGGCAGGTTCATCGCCGGACAGGGCCTCTGGTTAACGGACTCCTATGTACATAAAGAAGAAAGATAAAATAAGAAAAAAGGGGAGCCCACTTGCGAGCCCCTGGTGTGGTCGAACCGCACTCTCGGTCCATTGCGATCGTGCCCCTTCCCCTGTGCCCATGGTATCTCCAAAGCGTAATGATGTACGCGGAGTGTTATTCTTGCGATCATGCGCGGGCGAGGGTTGGGGCCGCATTGCTACGCGTGCTTTGATCGAGCCAGGTGGTCTTGGTTGGTATTGCTTCGGGCGCGTTTTGCTGTATCCGGCCGTTTAACGGCCGGACTCGAGAATTGCCTTAAGAGGATGCTCTGTACTTCTGCCGCGAGAGCCGTTGTATGTTCCTCCGTTCAGAGGGAGCGTTCTGTATTCCCGTTGACCGTGATGACTCCGCGAGGGCCTGGCATTTTGAGCTTTAGGTATGCATAATGCGGCACCGCGTTGAATTTTGCAAACGCGGTTCGTCCGAGCAGAGCGTGATAGCCACTGCGAAACGGGACTATGTCGAAGATTAACTCTTCGCTCCGGAAATTATCCGGGGATCCGAAGACCACTTCCAGTGTGATTGAGCCTGTACAGTTGGCTTCCACTCCTGGTATGACACCTTTAAAGGTTGTCTTTGTAGGTTTAATCCTTGAGGGGTCTATGCCCATTTTGCGCTCTGTAACCTGATAAAGCAGGTTCAGGCTACTGCCGCCGTCCATCAGGACTCTCGTGAGGTGAAATCCATCAACGATTGGGTCTAAAACCAATGCGGCGAATCCACCATGGCGTATGCTGGTCGGATGGTCTCTTCGATCGAAAGTGATCGGACAAGAAGACCATGGATTGAACTTCGGGGCGACTGGCTCCATCGCATAGACGTCCCTTAGTGCGCGTTTCCTCTCCCTTTTGGGTATATAGGTCGCGTAAATCATGTTCACCGTCCGCACTTGTGGGGGAAAACCCTTCTGTCCTCTATTGTTCGACGGTCGGGTCTCTTCCTCGTCATCGCTGTTCAGCCCCTTGTCGTTGCTTTCGGCAATTAACTTGCCTGCCTGCTTGAACACCCAGCAATCTCTATTAGTGTGATTAGCTGGCTTTTCAGAGGTGCCATGTATCTGGCATAAGCGGTCGAGTATTCGGTCCAAATTGGACGGACCCGGAGTGGTTCTTTTGAATGGCTTCTTCCGCTGACCGGGTTTGGAGCCTCGGAATCCGGCATTGACTTCCGTATCCTCCTTATCGTCGCCGTTAATGCGGCTCTTGTTTTTGTTTCGATGTGACCTGCCGTTGTTGTCCTTGGTATCTGGACTGCCAGAATTTTTACGGAGATTGTTGCTGCGAGCTAGCCAGCTGTCCTCTCCCGTGCAAAAGCGGGTCATTAACGATGTGAGGGCTGCCATTGATTTCGGCTTTTCCTGCTCCAGGTGCCGGGCTAGCCATTCGTCCCGGATGTTATGTTTGAAGGCTGCAAGGGCCTCTGCATCCGGACAGTCGACGATTTGGTTTTTCTTTGTCAAAAACCGTGTCCAGAATTGTCTGGCCGATTCATCTGGCTACTGAATAATATGGCTTAGGTCATCGGCGTCTGGTGGTCGCACATATGTGCCCTGGAAGTTGTCGAGGAATGCGGCTTCCAGGTCTTCCCAGCACGCAATTGACTCTGCGGGCAAGCTATTTAGCCAATGCCGAGCTGGTCCTTTAAGCTTGAGTGGGAGATATTTGATGGCATGGACATTGTCGCCGCGGGCCATGTGGATGTGGAGAAGATAATCTTCGATCCAAACCGCGGGGTCTGTTGTGCCATCGTAGGATTCGATGTTTACGGGTTTAAACCCTTCAGGGATTTGATGATCCATTACTTCGTCAGTGAAGCATAGCGGGTGTGCGGCGCCTCTGTATTGAGCAATATCGCGACGCAGCTCAAGAGAGCGCTGTCTGCTGTGTTCGGCCCGACCGAGGTTATTGTATCCGGCGCGACGGTATTCGTCGTGGGTCGTGGGGCGCCCACGTGATCCGTAGATGGATCTGGATTGTTTTGCTTTGTCCTCCAATATGTCTCGCAAGTCCGGCGCGTTCCCTCTTGGCCTCGTACTTTTGGAGCAATGCCGGGGGACGTCTTGGCTAGGGGCCTGGATGCCTCTCTGTCACGACCACGGGGTGGTCAGTCAGCCATGTCGTGCGCTGGTGATTGAGGTATGTATGCTTCCTCCTCTAATTGGGGGAGCAGCTTGCGTCTTGGGTAACTTTTGGAGGGGCGTTCGAGTTTATACTCTTCGGCCGCAAGGACCTCGGTCCATCGATCGGCCAGCAGGTCCTAATCAGCTTGAAGCTGTTGCTGCTTTTTCTTTAGGCTGTTTGCTGTGGCGATAAGCCTGCGCTTGAAACGCTCTTGCTCGACGGGATCCTCAGGTACGACGAATTCGTCGTCGTTGAGGCTTGCTTCGTCTTCGGAGGGAGGCATATAGTTATGATCCTCAACCTCTTCGTCTGCCGCCCTCTCATGAGGGCTTGCTTCTGCATCCTCCTGCGCTGAGTCGTGCTGGAGGGGATTGTCTTCGGCACTCTCTGGGGTATTATTATCTCCTGTGCCAGAATCTCCATTCTTGCTGTGGCGGGATTTAGAGCGGCGCCGCTGACGCCGGTGTTTGGGCTGCTTCTTTAAAGAGTCCGCCTCCGCTGCTTCTTCGCCGTCCCCCTCTTTTGGGGTGTCCACCATATATATGTCGTATGACGAGGTGGTCTTCCAGTGCCCTGTAGGCGCTGGTTCCTGTTCGTCTCCGGCATCGTCGTCCATAGCGTCGATGTCGTCGGAGTCGTAGTCTAGCATGTCGGTTAGATCGTCGACAGTGGCTACAAAGTGGGTGGTGGGTGGGCTCTGAATTTCTTCGTCGTCCGAACCCCAACCATCCTGGCCATAGTCCGGCCAGGACTCTCCCGATAACGAGAGATACTTTAGCGAATTTAGGATGTCGCCAAAGGGCGAGTGTTGGAAGATGTCCGCGGCGGTGAATTCCATTACCGGCGCCCAATCCGAATCGATTGGTAGGGGTGCGGGAGGTTCGGAGTCCGGGAAGGAGTCCGGCACCTCGGAATCACGAGTTTCGCGGGGGATAGGATTAATGTTCGGCTCCATCGCCGTGGAAGTGGAAGCCCCTGAGGTGGCGTCTATCCATGGATCCTCGACCTGGGCGATCGGCTCCGGACTGGTGGCCGGAGCGGATTCATGTGCGGCCACCAAGGCACTATTCGGCGGCAGAGCTAGATCATGCCCATCGTCACAGTGCGGCGCGCTCGGCTGTGGCTTGAGTCCGTCGAAGATCAAGTCTCCGCGGACATCGGCCGTGAAGTTTAGGCTTCCGAATCTGACCTGACGGCCAGGGGCGTAGCTTTCGATCTGCTCCAGATGGCCAAGCGAATTAACCCGCAGTGCGAAGCCGCCGAATACAAAGATCTGTCCGGGGAGAAAAGTCTCACCCTGGACAGCGTTGTTGGTTGAAGATGCCATCAAGCCTATCGGTGACGACACAGAGGAACTCTCAATGGAAGCACCAATGTCGGTGTCAAAACCGGCGGATCTCGGGTAGGGGGTCCCGAACTGTGCGTCTAGGCGGATGGTAACAGGAGATGAGGGACACGATGTTTTTACCCAGGTTCGGGCCCTCTCGATGGAGGTAAAACCCTACATCCTGCTTGATTAATATTGATGATATGGGTAGTACAAGAGTGGATCTACCACGAGATCAAGGAGGCTAAACCCTAGAAGCTAGCCTATGGTATGATTGTTGTAATGTATGTTGTCCTACGGACTAAAGCCCTCCGGTTTACATAGACACTGGAGGAGGCTAGGGTTACACGGAGTCGGTTACAATGGTAGGAGATCTACATATCCGTATCGCCAAGCTTGCCTTCCACGCCAAGGAAAGTCCCATCCGGACACGGGACGGAGTCTTCAATCTTGTATCTTCGTAGTCTTGGAGTCCGGCGGATAATGATAGTCTGGCTGTCCGGAAACCCCCTAGTCCAGGACTCCCTCACCTGCGGTCGACATAACTAAAACTCCAGGCGGTTAAACCAAAATCACACAGAACAAGGGAGTACCTTGCTCTGATACCAATTGAAAGTGCGTTATATCGACTAGAGGGGGGGGTGAATAAGCGATTTTTATGAATTCTTCACTGAGGAATTTGCTGGTGAGGAAATTCCTTAGCGAAGAACTACTTGCAGCGGAATAAGTACTCAGAAGTAAACATAACAGGATACAAACATAGTCATCATGATGAAACGAAAACTAGCACAGAGTACAGAAAGCGTAAACACAGGATAACAAGATGAAGACAAACAGACTGAAGAAATTGAACTGAGGAATTTGTGAAAGTCTTCAGTCAAAGTCTTCAAGCACAGATATGAACAACATACAACACAGTAATGAGGAAATGAAAGAGTTGAGGAAATAGAACCAGTTAGTTGGTGAAGACAATGATTTGGTAAACCAGTTCCAACTGCTGTCTCAGTTGTACGTCTGGTTGGAGCGACTGAGTATTTAAACTCGAGGACACGCAGTCCTGGACACCCAGTCTCTGAGCCGCAACTCAGGACACCCAGTCCTCACCGTATTCTCCTTGAACTAAGACCACGCAGGCCTCGTCCAATCACTTGTGGTAAGTCTTCAGGTGACTTCCAAACCTTCACAGACTTGGTCACTCGGCGATCCACAATTCCTCTTGGATGCTCTAGACCTTGACGCCTAACCGTCTGGAAGAAGCACAGTCTTCAAAGGTAACAAGCGTCGGATCCACGCAGGATCAATTTCTTCAGTGATGCTCAATCACTTTGGGTTTGTGGGGTTTTGGTTTTGGGATTTTCCTCACTTGATGATTTTCGCTCAAAGTCCTCGGAGGATGGGTTGCTCTCAGATGACAAGTGTCAAGTTCTCTCGGAGCAGCCAACCAACTAGTGGTTGTAGGGGGCGGCTATTTATAGCCTAGGGAGCAGCCCGACATGATAAGACATAAATGCCCTTCAATGATATGACTGTTAGGTGGATAAGATATTTTGGACAGCCGGCGCGCAGCACAGCAATGGTCGGAAATTTGACTCTCAAATTCCTCAGGCCTATCATGTTCCTCACTGTGTAGGCAATTCGCACTGGCGAATTCCTAACTCCTCAGTCAGAGCAAAGTCCTCAGTGACCAGAAGAACTGCGTCTCTGTCATTGAAGAACTTGACTGAACTGTATGAGATTTCCAATGGCTTCACTCGAAGGGATTGGTAGGTGTAGGATTTTGAGTTGAGCATCACATGGAAATTTTTCCTTAGTATTTCCTCGACCCCCTTTAACAGTACGGTGTTTCCTGTGACTCAGGAAAGAGAAAATGAAACTACGAAAACAAAAGTCTTCACGCTTCATGTTCCTCAAGTGAATACCAAGTCTTCAAGGTCACACTAATTTCTTCACTTTCAAAGTCTTCAGAAAGTCTTCAGAATATCGAAGTCTTCAGTCGAAGAACTTCATTTTTAGGGGTCGACTTTCTCTGTAAATATCAAACTCCTCATAGACTTATGGACCTGTGTACACTCACAAACGCATCAGTCACTTAACCTATAAGTCTTCAATACACCAAAATCACTAAGGGGCACTTGATGCACTTACAATTATGCTATGCGATGCTACTTGGAGGACTTCAATCTACTCTCTTCTACATGCTGCAAGATGGAGGCTGCCAGAAGCGTAGTCTTCGATAGGACTAGCTATCCCCCTATTATTCTGGCATTCTGCAGTTTAGTCCACCGATATTGCCTTTTTACACATATACCCATGTATATGTAGTGTAGATCCTTGCTTGCGAGTACTTTGGATGAGTACTCACGGTTGCTTTGCTCCCTCTTTTCCCCCGTTTTCCTCTTCTTCTCGGATGCCGCAACCAGACGTTGGAGCCCAGGAGCCAGACGCCACCGTCGATGACGACTACTACACTGGAGGTGCCTACTACTACGTGCAGGCTGCTGACGACGACCAGGAGTAGACAGGAGGATCCCAGGCAGGAGGCCTGCGCCTCTTTCGATCTGTATCCCAGTATGTGCTAGCCATCTTATGGCAACTTGTTTAACTTATGTCTGTACTCAGATATTGTTGCTTCCACTGACTCGTCTCTGATCGAGCACTTGTATTCGAGCCCTCGAGGCCCTTGGCTTGTAATATGATGCTTGTATGACTTATTTATGTTTTTAGAGTTGTGTTGTGATATCTTCCCATGAATCCCTGATGTTGATCGTACACATTTGCGTGCATGATTAGTGTACGATTGCATCGGGGGCGTCACAAGCTGGTATCAGAGCCGACCGCCTGTAGGAATCCCCCTTCCAAACTCCTTGGCCAAAGTCGAGTCTAGACATTGCTATACTTTTACTAACTTGGTTGTGTGCCTTACGGGCCCACATCGCCATTGGGTGGCATTAGGATCTTTTACTCCTCGTCTATACTCTCGGACTCTGATCTCTCTTCTATTCGGGATAATTGAATTTTACTCAATCTAACATTAGGATCTCGTTATCACTTTCACCCGGAGAGCACCTTATTACCGATGATCGTCTGCTGCACCAGAAGACCCTGAAGATACTCTCCGTTGTTATCCCAAGAACTTGTGTTCATTGTGTTTGCAATTCCCGTTCCACCGTCAACCCTTATGGATAACTACATGCAGTTGTCATTCTTACATTCATCCCCAGTTGGTCTTGTTATTACAAGATACCCTGAAATACTCGTCGTTGTTTCAGTAATCCTTTGTGCCTACTGCCTTGCAGTTCCTTGTCGCCTGAATACACCTACAAATTAATCCTCACACTTACCGAGGATTTGTTTCTCCCAGTTGTTCAGGTGTTTCATGAAATTCTTCGAAATATTATCCGACCTTTCGAGAATTCTCTGTAGCCTATGGCTCTAGAAATTCTTGTCTGCCTGCATTATGGTTAAATCCAAATGCCTAGCATTATTCATTGACATTCTTTGCACTATCAATTTGAGACCATTGATTCAATATGATGCGGATGTTCGCAATCATCAGTCGCAATTAGGATTCATCCTTCCGACTCAGACGTCATTTTTGAACATGAGCTGGTTCTGGACCAATCAAATTGTCGTCGATTGTACCCCTAAGCTTACTCATCTTATCCTTCCTTAATCAGAGCGTTTGCTTCTGATCCCTTGATTTGGAAATCATAATTCCTTTGATTTTTGAGATTTCAATCAATCAGGTGTTTCTATAATTTGATCTCCTTACATTCTTTCTTCCTCTGTTGAGTACAAATGCTCACATCAGATCCCTTGAGGACCACTGGGTCCTTTGTTGGATTTTATCCGACAACTTCCTTCGTATTCAATAACTTTGTGAGTCCTTTCTCGGATACATAATGCCTTTGGTAAATTGTATCCTCTGCCTTGTCGAACATGCTCTGTTTTTGAGCTTGTGTTGATTACTCTTGAAGTTTGTGGTATATGTTACTAAGATGCCCCATCGGTTGAACATATGAATTCCCCTAATCCGTGAGAACCCGAAAGTTTTCACAAGTCATACTCTTCCGGTGTTCTATTTGATATAATTCCAACACTACAGTTTTATCAAAGCGAGAGGTGAATGAAATGATATGCATTAAAGAAGTGGGAGTCGACCTTGAACTTGTGTTCATGCCCATGAAAATGATGTAGATCGTCTCGGAAGCTTCTTGCAAAATGATTATCCAGCTGTATGATTCTTTCGGTATTCTTGAATTGATTCCTTACAGTTATGGTTCCGACCATGCTGTACTGATCTGATATATCTGATGGGAATTCATTCCAGTGCCTCGTCTATTTTTGGCAAGGTTGAAGTACCTACTATCATAGATCAATGACCCGGTTCTACTTCTATCATGTTCTACCTTCGAGTATTACCCCCTCGTATCTCGAAGATGTCTCGCCATTGCACCACATCTTACTAACTTTGTTGAAGTAATGTCTTTCCTTGTCGTAATCACTCTACGTGTTCTGGGTTGACACCGATGAGTGAAATTATTCCGCACTATAAATCAAATACCCCTAGTATTTTTACTGGGAAATTCTGAACCCAATCTGGTCATTCCTAGACTATCAGCTGCATCCTGGTCTTGCTATCTTTAACTGTTCTACCTCGTCCTTCTCTGGTGTACGAATTCATTAGTGTGTGAGCACGACTTACTTGAGCTTTCAATATCATGTTGCTTGTCTTGAAAGGCAACTTTGGTTCTGAGATTGCATCTTATATATTGATCCTATAACTTGCCACTTCGTCATTCCCTTGCTTATCACCATTGTTGTTTGATTGCATCCTCTTGAAACCTCCCGGCAAATGTGTCGGATCACCTTCAACACTTTGACTTCTTCCGAGATGTCAACTGTGTTCATGATGAGAAATACCCTCCTTGCCCTTGATGATTTTTATTATCATCGACAACACCCTTGACTTCCTTTCATCGCGAACTTGTCCACATTATGAATACAACTTGCTCTCCAGCTAGTGTTGTGTTCTACCTTCAAGTATTACTGTCTTTTTTGGCGAGAATGTTGTGGGGATTGCTCCACCTCTTAGAAATTCTCGGTATGATAATACTTATTGCCATCACCATTCTTTCTTGGTCCTCGTGTTGTATCTAATCGGAATACCGAGATTTGAACTATGATGCGTGAATTCAAAACTTCTAGCAACTCTATTGCTTTGAAGTGAATGGTCGATAGCTTCATTCTAAGTCTTTTGGTTATCGAATCAACATTCTAACGTTGATCATACTACCTAAGCCCATATTCCGGTTGCCCTTTTCAACCAACGTTTAATTGTGCATCTTTTCCTTGAGCATACCTCTTTATATCATTTGATCCGACAAATGTTATCTCCTTGTTCACATAATTGTGGAAATCCATCTTTTGGAAATTCAATGAGTCGTCACTGAGTTCATCAGCTACCTCCTCATCCTCTCCTTGGTTTAGTGATGAACTCTTGTTTCGGAACTCGCTTACATAGTTCATTTCCCGAGATTCTTACAATGTCATCTCGTTAATTTTTGTTGCACCTTTCTTCTCAGACATCCTGAGTCTGAGGTATCCTGACACCAATCAGATCTGAATCTCAGTCAGATATGATGGTTGGAACTTATTTCCAAGGGTTATAACATTGGTCTTTATATTACTAGGTACGATGATGGCATGTCTTGCACACTTGGCCGGAGGACCTATTGTTATAGTTTTATTTTTATCAAGGTTAGCCATTCTTCCAAGGGGAAATTGTCAGACTTACTCTATAAGTTGTTCCCAATGGATCCTTGGTGTATCCAAAGTCTGATCTTTTACCCAATGACCGTGTTAATGCTATCTCGAAGCATGTTTGTGATACTCCGTTCGTCAACCAGAACATTGGAAGCGCAATGCTAAATGTTTCTTGATCAACTATCCAAACACCATTGTTTGGGTAATGTCATGAAATTCCTCTCCCCTTACCTAAAAGGTTTTCTACTTTCTATCCTGTCATGGATATCATGCTCTACTTGTCCTTGGGAATAATATACCCCTGAAACATGTGTTTAAACACATTTTCCTTTCCATTGTTCTGTTTAATATGATAATCATATTTTACTTTCCATTGTTTGTTTGAACCTTTCTTTTGATCTATATGATCTAAGCAGCAATATTCTCCTGCTTATGTAAACACCTCGGTGTACAATTCTGTCAGCAAGAACCTGTTACTATTGTTGATGACATTCCGATAGCCACTGATGGACAAGAACTTTGCCTATTGGTCCGCCTCGTTCAATGAGCAGGAAAATGGTTCTCTTCGTCCCTCGCCCTTGGTACCGATGTTGTTGCCGACATAATCGACAGGCTACCTCTGACATGCCTTGCTATCATGACCATGCAAGATGTCACCGCTCCTTCTACTTTTATCCCACATGGTGGGCCCATAACCCACAGTTCCACAGGATGGAAACCCGACTCTCCTGTACACCCCTGTTGCTAAAGTTATTTCTCGCATTTGACTCCGTATGTAATTCACGGGTGAGCTTCCTAGAGATGATCTATTCTGGTATCAGACGCAATACTTATTCTTGTTGCTCTGGACCCCTTTCACACTTTGTTTCAGGAAACGAACGATTGCCTACCTGCTTGAAACTTACCATGATACCTCCTTACTTTGCTCTTGATATTTTCTTAAGTTTCAATTCGAGAGTTACTTTCCGCCACCTTCCCCGATGTTATCGACCAGATAGTCAACCTTGTAGAGATCCGTTCTTCTGGAATACCCATTCCTTTGTGGGGACCCCGACTCATAAGTCGTGATCACCGAATGCACGTGTACAGTGATCCCAGAGATCAATGCTCACTGAACACACAGAAGCTGAATAACAAGAGTCTTACATCCATACATACCGTATCACACAAGTAGGACCATTATGGTCGAGTCTTGAGTATAACATCGCAGCGGAAATCTTCGTCGATAACTTGGACCCATGCCATCTGCCTTAACCCTACAGGCATTCTGACGGGGAAGCGTCCTAGCTCGCATGTTCGTCATCAAAGTATTCTTCATCATATCCTGTTCTTTCATGCCTGGTCAATAAAATAACCAGTGGCAAGCCAATGAGTACTTTGAATGTACTCGCAAGCAACCCATGTTTTGGTTCAAGATGCAACAATGCATGATATAGGTAATTTTTTGCAGAAAGCCAGTTTTGAGTACAATGACATGTTCAACAACTAGTAAGACATGCATCAAGAGGATTCACGTAACCATGAGGACAGGTTACAGATATCAACATAAATAGAGTGGGCACCAACCCAACTCAATCATGTCAAGTCCCTTGACTTGAACCAAGTCATTTCATCAACACACACTCACGGTTTGTAAACATGTGGACGTAGCCCAAGAGCAGTTACCCAACTGTCCTTAACCGTGGACACGGCTATTCGAATAGTTTTACACTCTGCAGAGGTTGCACACTGTACCCACAAGATCCGGGAACTTCCATGTCATCCACGACCCGCGATACCTCAAGTACCCGGGGTAAGCACCCGATCACTACCTTTCCCTAGACGACACTAACATGGAGTCCACTCGATTGGTAGTAACCCCCGTGCCTAACATTTCAAATCATAAAGTTGTGGAGCCTCGCTCCCCTATTCATCACATACCACAAGCACGGGGTACCAACGGTGTGTCCGGTGCCCTGTAAAAACAGTCATGGTCGCCCTACCTGGAACGACCCCATCCCGAGAGAGAGCACCAACTCTCCCCCGTCACTAGTAATGCGGGCACCAAGCTAGTATCGGTCTAGGTACTAAATAATGCCCTTTCCCATATAAGGGTAGAGTGGTTGCGCATGTAAGGTTGGAATAACGGTCGCAACTTAAACCAATCCGTTTTGAAAACAACACACACACTTGCCTCAGTACACCACTTCGTCATCAAGTGGTTACCCATCTCATCATCTCCCTCGGGCATAAGTGGCACCCGACGGGGTTTTCAAAAAGTCCTTTGAAAATACTTTGTCTCCATCACCATGCATATTCCCGTCCCTTTTTGCGTAGCACTACTTTAGCATCCTATCTACTCCCACCGGCATAACCCTCATAAGAAGGTAGGGTCATGCACAATGCAAGTATCAACGAGGAAGTACGGTCGCAAACCATCAAGGTTGCTACCACCTCATCATGATTCCATTGCAACAACAATATGGTGCTATATGACATGCATAAAAAAAAGGTTTCATAGACATGGTCAAAGGGCTGCTTGCCTGGTTCCTCAGAGTCTTCAAGTCTTATGGTCCTTCTCCAAGTACTCCGTCTACTTCATCAACTAATGTCGGAAACAATCATAATAAACAACACAACAAGGCAAAAATAAAAGTGCTCTAAAAATGTGAGTTGGATTTTTCTAGGATATCTCTGGTTATATGAAAAATAACCAGAGTGGTTTCATTGGAATTGGATCAGTGGATATCACTGAACATTTTGATATGATGGAATCAAGGGGTTTATGGATTTGCAAGAAGTGTACAGAAACATTATCTTCAAAAATGAGCAGAGGCACCCATTTGACAAAGCATGATTTTAGAAGCATCTAGGAGTTGGTTTCACTGGATTTGGAGTTCAAATGAATTTCCTATGAATTTGCAAAGTTGGCTATACATGAAGAAATAGACCATTATTTGAGGTGATACAGAAAGTATTAGTAAAAATGTTCAAAAACTAAGTTTTGAACTTATAGACATCTAGGATTTTGAATCATGGAATTTGGATAAAAAATGGGCTCTCTGTGATTTTCTAAAGTTCATCACAGAAATGGAAAAACAAGATTTGATAAATGTTTTGTGAAGAAAAACTTCCTGGAAAAATGTGCATGTTGTACCAACAGGTAGATCATGATTTATAGAGTCACTAGAAATTAGAATCATCAAATTTGGAGTCCATTTAAATATTTGGGAGGTTTTACAAGTTTAAAGAAAAAGAAAAGAAAAGAGATTTTCACCTAAACGGGCTGGACCTGGGCGGCAACAATGCGCACCGGGCGAGGAATAGCAGCGGTGTTACTGGGCCGGCCCAGCGGTTCGGCCACGTTCGCGTAGTGGGGGTGACGTAGAAGGCACATTCTGGGAGGCTGCTACCCAGCGGGGCAAGCGGATCAGCCCGAAGCCGCGTCCACTTAACCCGACGGGTGGGCCGGCTCGGTTGCCTCTGCCGCTGACTGGCGGGCCCTTGCCTGCTGGCGGGGTGGTCGTCCCCTACCTCGCGCCTAAGGCAGAGAAGCGTCAGGGCACGCGAGGCTGAGTGCGCGCCGGCGCTTATCCCCGGTGACTCCGGCCATCCCCGGTGGCGTTCGATGCACCGACGTGCTCGGGACGCCGAGATGCGTCCATCCAGGGGCTTCGCGCGGGCTGGGAGGATCTGGGCCGACGACGGCCTTGGAGCCAGTGGGCAGCGTCGGGAGTGGATGGGCGCGACGCCATGGGCACAAGGTCAGGGGGAATAAGGATTGGGAGGGCTCCGCTGGCCTACAGCGCTTCTCCTGGTGGTCAAAGGAGAGGAGGGGAGGCCCTGGTTCGCCGGAGATGGGTGGAGGTCGACGGCGACCATGGCAGCCATGGAGGGGGCAAGAGGGCGCGAGGGGTAAAGGTGTCTTGTCTAGGAGATTGCTGGGGAAGAGGGAGAGCGGGAAGAAGCCATAGGAGAGCTCGGGAGGGCCTCTAAATAGAGGGGCCATGGTGCACCGTGGACGCGGCCTACGGCGCACTCGGGTGAGGTCGTGGAGGGGAGAGGAGAGAGGTTTAGGAGGGGGCCGGCAGCTTGCCGTGTCCCAGACGCCGAGGCGGCCTCGTGAGACACGCTGGGGAGGCCCGAGGTGGCTGGAGGCGGTTGGCAGGGGGCGGCTACAGTGCGAGAGTGCACTGTAGCGCGCTCCAAAGCGCACAAGTGGCTGTCCAGGCCATTTTCTATGCTTGTGGGCGCGCCGTTGCATGTCCAGTAGCATTTGGGGGGTGCTAAGGAAGGGATCTTGGCCTTGGATGCTTTGGTTGGCCAGTGGGTGAAGAGAGAGGATGGAGAAGAGTGGAAATGGGGCTGTCCAGAATAGAAAAGTGGAGTTCTTCCCCCCTCCATCATTGCTTCCTTGGGCATAAAAGCGTCCAGGTGCTAGAGAGGGACTAGGAGAGGTTGTGGTAAAAAGTAGAGTCCATGGAGATTAGTGGAAGTGGACAAAACATAAATTTTTAAGTTCTGCCAAAAGGTGTTTGATGGTGGTTTGGGCAAGCAAATGGATTCCAAATGATGTGAAGATTAACAGGATCAAGTGTCATATAGAAATGGAGTTGATCACCAAGTTGGAGCTCATTTGGAGGAAGTTGACAATGCAACTTTGGTAAACCCTAGAAATTAGCAGAAATGGCTTTACCAAGATTTAGTCATGTAAATCAATTCTCCTTGATGCACCACTTGGTGTAGTGTCATCATTTGAGGTTATGAACATGCCCACAAAAGTTTAGATCAAAAGGAGAAAGTTGCCAATGTAGAGTTGTTCAAATTTGATTCTGGTCAGGAAGGGTTTTGGGGCACTTTGATCAAGTTAACTTGTTCTCCAACTTGTTCCATTTGGTCTAGATAAATTATTAGACCACTTGATCATGTTCACAAGGTTTGAGAATAGTTGGACATGTTTGGCAATGTAAAGTTGCTCAAACTTCAAAATGGACAGAAATGGTTTTGAGGGGATTTCATGGAGTTATCTATTCTCCATGACATGATACTTGTCAAGATCATCAAACATGTCATATGTGACATGATAGAATTTTCTTGGAATTTTTGGAGAATATTTCCTTTGTAAATATTTCAAAAGCTTGAAATATCCATAAAGGGTTTTTGAGGAGTTTGACCAATATTTTGAATATGACCATGTGTTGAAACTCTTATATATGGACAATATATGTCCACTGAGTTTCTCTAGGTTTTTGTCAAATATTTTTGAAATAATTAAATAATTTTTCCCTATTAAAGACCATTTCTGGCCTTAAGAAGAAGCTTTTAAATAAAATAGGAAAATAACTTTTAAAATTATATTTTTGTGGTTTATGGGAATCCTATATCTAATAGGTTTCAAATATATTTTTGGAAAGATTTTTACTGCCCTTAATTAAGTACTTGCAGTGCAAACCTCAATTCAGGGGTTTTTGAAAAACTAATTTTAGAAAATACTTTTTGGCCAAATTATTTTTATAAGAAAATACTATATTTCTCTATACACATGGCATGATCATTGCGCAGAAGTTTGGTGCAAGGAAATGAAGTATCGAAGTTGGAGGATTTATTTGATTTTTAGAGCACTTGCAAACCGCAGTCAAACGTTCAATCAAAGCCAAGACAAAACACTCAAAAGTTTTTGTCAAACCACATTTTGTCATGATTTATTATCTTAAGTGTTGTGGCATGAAAATCAGGGTGTGACAGACCTACCCCCTTACAAGAATCTCATCCCCGAGATTCCCAAACTAGGCGCGGAAAGGGATACAGAAACTTGGATCTGGGGTAGTCTTCAAGTCCTCATGTTGCTTCTGCTTCCGTGTAGTGCTCCATTGAGCATGAAGTACTTGATGATGTGGCTTCGTGTATGACGCTCTTCTTGATCCAGGTTGCTAATGGGTAGCTCGCGGTAGGTTAGATTGGGCTAGGGGTCTTTAGCTTGGTGGCCAATGCCCTTGTAGAGATCGGGCAAGTTAGGAGGTTGGAAACACTTCCGGGGTTGTGATACATGGAAAGCATTGTGCACATCAGGTAGCTCAGGTGGCAACTCCAGCTGGTAACTATCTTCTCTTCGTCTCGTAGTGATCTCAGGGGGGGTTGTTAAATCTTGGAGTCATCTCGAAGGGGGCCGATGAATCTTTGTGTGGGTCTCCTTGTCATGGAAATGCTTGGTTCCTTAGAGAGGAGTGGTTTGTAGATACGCACGGTCTTCAACGAGGAAGTTCACTTCTTGGCGATGGTGGTTGGTGTAGTTCTTCCTCCTAGACATGACGATCTTCAGATGTTCCTTGACTAGCTCAACGATTCTTCTTCCGTCTTCGGGTAGACAAGTATGTCATCAAAGAAAGATGACAACTAACTTGTCCAAGCACTCCATGAAGTCCATGGGGTACGTAAAGTGGGCTGAGGCATTGGTGATGGTCATGGTTGAGCATTGGCCAAGGTCTTATTGATCTAGAGCCAAAGCCCAAGGTCAGGATCCGACCATGTTGTGGCTTGGTAGGGCTTAAGGATTTCAAGGATTCTAGGGTGCGAGTGAACGTTTATCATCCCATCCTGGAGCACAGTTTCTGAGATGCCAATACTTCTACCTAGTCTTCACCTCATATTACCAAAAGAATCATCTCGTATAGGTCAACTCCAATCATCACTCATGTGATTCATATCCTCATGGCTCCCGAGAGGAGGTCTAACAAAATCATATATGTCCACAATCCCCAAACTCATATGTATGTCTACCCCTAAAAATCCATGGGTAGAACATATAAGCTGCTAAGCTTGAACGTGACAATCCAAGTGCTCAGCCTATTCTTCCAAGGTCTAAGATAAAGCACCTGTATCCTAGGGAAACACGTCGTATGCCACTCCAAGATCCTGTTTCCTTCATATGAATCAACTCCAACAATCCATTAACTACACCAATCATTACATGATCCAGTAGTTCTTCAAATCCAATCTCTATGGTGTTCCACACGATCTCCTAATATCCTATAATCCACAAATACTAGGAAGGCTACCTTACTATAGTCAGTCCACCAATTTCCATTATCATGGTCAAGTAAACTCCAAGGTCAAGCTTATATAGAACCCTAAATAAACTCTGACAATTAGTCCAATCTCCTAGTTTATCGTCCACCGAGAAACATGGTATCATGATCGAGATCATCAGTCTAAATACAATTTACTCCGAACCATGTAGACATACTCAACATCTATGTTCAACTAGAATCACCTACTTAAATCCAAATCTCTTGTCGAACGAGAATTCCTACAGGTTCCCCCAAGTCATTTACGTAATAACAATTGTCTCCTATCAATATCCCCGGGCTAAGACAAATCCCTATTCCTCCAAGAATTCTAGCTTGCGATCATAATTGTCCTACTAAATCCAGTTTATTCAAGGGTAATGAAAGCTATGCTAATCCATAATCATGATCCCACCAAGTTCATCAACCAACATGGTAGCCTTATAATCCACCAAAGAGTCTCAGATAATTCCTCAAGGTCGTTGATACAAACTCACCAAGTTAGTTGTCCTCTGTTCCTATATCCTTGAATTGGTCTTCCCTATGGCATCATCAGTTTTGGTGCTATCTTAGGATGATAATGTGCTCGTTCACTATGTCCACTAGTTCCCTAATGATCCCAGTGATAAGCAAGGTGACGGAGGCTTAACAGGTTCTCTTGCAATTCTATGGTTTAAGCACATGGTTAAGGATTCGAGCTGGGGTATCTTATGAAGTCTCGAAGGGTCTAGGAATGGGTTTCTAATCTTGAGGTGTAAACATACGGGGTTGTACTTGGTCGAGGAGGTTGTAGCAAAAAGTCTTCAGTGCTGGTTGGTTGCCAAAGTAGAATCCTTGGTTTATCTTCTCTTGCTAGCCTTCAGTTGAGGAGAGAGATGAGAGGGAGAGGTAGCATAGAGGAGGGGAATGCCTAAAGGGGGTTCTATAGTGCTAGTGCAAAAAAACAGGTACAAAGAGGGCCAAACAAAAGGAACAAGGTGAGGAAGGTGATATAGTCACATACTTGTTGCCTAGGGCAAAAGTGCGACCTATATCAAAACACAAACAAATAAAAGAAACAAGCAACACACAATCATGGTTCTATTCGAACTATCATACGGACTCAACTGCGCATAGGGGGTACACAACTCATCCTACCCTAGGGGTTCTCGGACTCAGCAGTCGTGCCTTGTGCCTCATGCAGTCTTCTGAGTTTTCCTCAGGTGTTTCCACGTCTCTTGTAGTTGTTCGATGTAACAATCCGGGTTGAGCCTGAAGATTCTTGAACAACTCCTTGCTTGTTAAAGTGATGGGGTGAAGGTGGCTCCTTGTAACTGGCATTGACTTGGTCTTCTATTGTCTTCTTAATCACGACGATCCCTTTTTGTCTTCTAAGCCGTCGATGGTACCAGGTAGGTAATCCTATATGCAATGACATTATCAAGGCGTAATAGAGGTCCATCATGTCGGTTACGTTGATGACAACATCGACACCAAGAGCGGGGGATGAGGAGAACCGTTTTCCTGCTCACTATGGTGAGGCGGACCAAATGGCTAGGTTCTCATCCATCGGTGGTTGCCGATACAATAATGGTAGTGACAGGGTTACTCTATTAGTGATGTATATCATGATCTTGCATATTCTATGCCCTGATCATCGTAGGCTAAGGTTGCATCATCTTGGGGCAGTGTCAAGGGTGTCACCATCTCCTGGGTCTTCAGGTCCTCATTCCTCGAGGATGTATCTTCTGTTGGTATCGTCTTGTTGTGATGTCACCAATCTTGTTTTCAGGAGGTGTGGGTGAATGTCTGGCAAGGCATCTTCCTTCTAGATTATCCACGAGGATTACAAGGAATCCAGTGGCCAGGGGCATAAGGGTTCTAGCAACCAAAGGTTTTGAAGGGGAAGAGATCAATAAGGAAAGTATACCTTAGTTTTCAAAAAACTGAGAAGGGAAGAGAAGTACAGATAGTTTTGAAAACTAGTAGTAGTTTTGGAAATAGTTTTACCCTAACTAACGACCATGCTAACTAAGGCTTCCTACAGTCAGGATGGCTCTGATACCAGCTCTGTGGGGACCCCGACTCATAAGTCGTGATCACCGAATGCCCGTGTACAGTGATCCCAAAGATCAATGCTCACTGAACACACAGAAGCTGAATAACAAGAGTCTTACATCCATACATACCGTATCACACAAGTAGGAACATTATGGTCGAGTCTTGAGTATAACATCGCAGCGGAAATCTTCGTCGATAACTTGGACCCATGCCATCTGCCTTAACCCTACAGGCATTCTGACAGGGAAGCGTCCGAGCTCGCATGTTCATCATTGAAGTATTCTTCATCATGTCATGTTCTTTCATGCCTGGTCAATAAAATAACCAGTGGCAAGCCAATGAGTACTTTGAATGTACTCGCAAGCAACCCATGTTTTGGTTCAAGATGCAACAATGCATGATATAGGTAAATTTTTGCAGAAAGCCAGTTTTGAGTACAATGACATGTTCAACAACTAGTAATACATGCATCAAGAGGATTCACGTAACCATGAGGACAGGTTACAGATATCAACATAAATAGAGTGGGCACCAACCCAACTCAATCATGTCAAGTCCCTTGACTTGACCCAAGTCATTTCATCAACACACACTCACGGTTTGTAAACATGTGGACGTAGCCCAAGAGCGGTTACCCAACTGTCCTTGACTGTGGACACGGCTATTCGAATAGTTTTACACTCTGCAGAGGTTGCACACTGTACCCACAAGATCCGGGGAACTTCCGTGTCATCCACGACCCGCGATACCTCAAGTACCCGGGGTAAGCACCCGATCACTACCTTTCCCTAGACGACACTAACATGGAGTCCACTCGATTGGTAGTAACCCCCGTGCCTAACATTTCACATCATAAAGTTGTGGAGCCTCGCTCCCATATTCATCACATACCACAAGCACGGGGTACCAACGGTGTGTCCGGTGCCCTGTAAAAACAGTCATGGCCGCCCTACCTGGCACGGCCCCGTCCCGAGAGAGAGCACCAACTCTGCCCCGTCACTAGTAATGCGGGCTCCAAGCTAGTATCGGTCTAGGTACTCAATAATGCCCTTTCCCGTATAAGGGTAGAGTGGTTGCGCATGTAAGGTTGGAATAACGGTCGCAACTTAAACCAATCTGTTTTGAAAACAACACAAACACTTGCCTCGGTACACCACTTCATCATCAAGTGGTTACCCATCTCATCATCTCCCTCGGGCATAAGTGGCACCCGACGGGGTTTTCGAAAAGTCCTTTGAAAATACTTTGTCTCCATCACCATGCATATTCCCGTCCCTTTTTGCGTAGCACTACTTTAGCATCGTATCTACTCCCACCGGCATAACCCTCATAAGAAGGTAGGGTCATGCATAATGCAAGTATCAACGAGGAAGTACGGTGGCAAACCATCAAGGTTGCTACCACCTCATCATGATTCCATTGCAACAACAATATGGTGCTATATGACATGCATAAAAAAAAGGTTTCATAGACATGGTCAAAGGGCTGCTTGCCTGGTTCCTCAGAGTCTTCAAGTCTTCTGGTCCTTCTCCAAGTACTCCGTCTACTTCATCAACTAACCTCGGAAACAATCATAATAAGC
This sequence comes from Triticum timopheevii, assembly GCA_963921465.1. Lineage (NCBI taxonomy): Eukaryota > Viridiplantae > Streptophyta > Magnoliopsida > Poales > Poaceae > Triticum > Triticum timopheevii. Next base: position 377,836,034 of record OY997272.1, on the reverse strand, counting down.
AACACAACAAGGCAAAAATAAAAGTGCTCTAAAAATGTGAGGTGGATTTTTCTAGGATATCTCCGGTTATATGAAAAATAACCAGAGTGGTTTCATTTGAATTGGATCAGTGGATATCACTGAACATTTTGATATGATGGAATCAAGGGGTTTATGGATTTGCAAGAAGTGTACAGAAACATTATTTTCAAAAATGAGCAGAGGCACCCATTTGACAAAGCATGATTTTAGAAGCATCTAGGAGTTGGTTTCACTGGATTTGGAGTTCAAATGAATTTCCTATGAATTTGCAAAGTTGGCTATACATGAAGAAATAGACCATTATTTGAGGTGATACAGAAAGTATTAGTAAAAATGTTCAAAAACTAAGTTTTGAACTTATAGACATCTAGGATTTTGAATCATGGAATTTGGATAAAAAATGGGCTCTCTGTGATTTTCTAAAGTTCATCACAGAAATGGAAAAACAAGATTTGATAAATGTTTTGTGAAGAAAAAGTTCCTGGAAAAATGTGCATGTTGTACCAACAGGTAGATCATGATTTATAGAGTCACTAGAAATTTGAATCATCAAATTTGGAGTCCATTTAAATATTTGGGAGGTTTTACAAGTTTAAAGAAAAAGAAAAGAAAAGAGATTCACCTAAACGGGCTGGACCTGGGCGGCAACAACGCGCACCGGGCGAGGAATAACGGCGGTGTTACTGGGCTGGCCCAGCGGTTCGGCCACGTTCGCGGAGTGGGGGTGACGTAGAAGGCGCATTCTGGGAGGCCGCTACCCAGCGGGGCAAGCGGATCAGTCTGAAGCCACGTCCACTTAACCCGACGGGTGGGCCGGCTCGGTCGCCTCTGCCGCTAACTGGCGGGCCCTTGCCAGCTGGCGGGGTGGTCGTCCCCTACCTCGCGCCTAAGGCAGAGAAGCGTCAGGGGACGCGAGGCCGAGCGCGCGCCGGCGCTTATCCCCGGCGACTTCGGCCATCCTCGGTGGCGTTCGATGCACCGACGTGCTCGGGACGCCGAGATGCGTCCATCCAGGGGCTTCGCGCGGGCTGGGAGGATCTGGGGCGACGACGGCCTTGGAGCCAGCGGGCGGCGTTGGGAGTGGATGGGCGCGACGCCGTGGGCACAAGGGCAGGGGGAATAAGGATCGGGAGGGCTCCGCTGGCCTGCAGCGCTTCTCCTGGTGGTCAAAGGAGAGGAGGGGAGGCCCTGGTTCGCCGGAGCCGGGTGGAGGCCGACGGCGACCATGGCAGCCATGGAGGGGGCGAGAGGGCGCGAGGGGTAGAGGTGTCTTGTCTAGGAGATTGCTGGGGAAGAGGGAGAGCGGGAAGAATCCGTAGGAGAGCTCGGGAGGGCCTCTAAATAGAGGGGCCATGGTGCACCATGGACGCGGCCTACGGCGCACTCGGGTGAGGTCGTGGAGGGGAGAGGAGAGAGGTTTAGGAGGGGGCCCGCAGCTTGTCGTGTCCCAGATGCCGAGGCGGCCTCGTGAGACACGCTGGGGAGGCCCGAGGTGGCCGGAGGCGGTTGGCAGGGGGCGGCTACAGTGCGGGAGCGCACTATAGCACGCTCCAGAGCGCCCATATGGCTGTCCAGGCCATTTTCTATGCTTGTGGGCACGCCGTTGCATGTCTAGTAGCATTTGGGGGGTGCTAAGGAAGGGATCTTGGCCTTGGATGCTTTGGGTGACCAGTGGGTGAAGAGAGAGGATGGAGAAGAGTGGAAATGGGGCTGTCCAGAATAGAAAAGTGGAGTTCTTCCCCCCTCCATCATTGCTTCCTTGGGCATAAAAGCGTCCAGGTGCTAGAGGGGGACCAGGAGAGGTTTTGGTAAAAAGTAGAGTCCATGGAGATTAGTGGAAGTGGACAAAACATACATTTTTAATTTCCTCCAAAAGGTGTTTGATGGTGGTTTGTGCAAGCAAATGGATTCCAAATGATGTGAAGATTAACAGGATCAAGTGTCATATAGAAATGGAGTTGATCACCAAGTTGGAGCTCATTTGGAGGAAGTTGACAATGCAACTTTGGTAAACCCTAGAAATTAGCAGAAATGGCTTTACCAAGATTTAGTCATGTAAATCAATTCTCCTTGATGCACCACTTGTTGTAGTGTCATCATTTGAGGTTATGAACATGCCCACAAAAGTTTAGATCAAAAGGAGAAAGTTGCCAATGTAGAGTTGTTCAAATTTGGTTCTGGTCAGGAAGGGTTTTGGGGCACTTTGATCAAGTTAACTTTTCTCCAACTTGTGCCATTTGGTGTAGATGAATTATTAGACCATTTGAGCATGTTCACAAGGTTTGAGAATATTTGGACATGTTTGGCAATGTAAAGTTGCTCTAACTTCAAAATGGACAGAAATGGTTTTGAGGGGATTTCATGGAATTATACTATTCTCCATGACATGATACTTGTCAAGATCATCAAACATGTCATATGTGACATGATAGAATTTTCTTGGAATTTTTGGAGAATATTTCCTTTGTAAATATTTCAAAAGCTTGAAATATCCATAAAGGGTTTTTGAGGGGTTTGACCAATATTTTGAACATGACCATGTGTTGAAACTCTTATATATGGACAATATATGTCCACTGAGTTTCTCTAGGTTTTTATCAAATATTTTTGAAACAATTAAATAATTTTTCCCTATTAAAGACCATTTCTGTCCTTAAGAAAAATCTTTTCAATAAAATAGGCAAATAGGTGGATCGAAACCACAAGTGGGTTAAGCGTCAGTGTCGGTGTCAAAACCGGCGGATCTCGGGTAGGGCGTCCCGAACTGTGCGTCTAGGCGGATGGTAACAGGAGACAAGGGACACGATGTTTTTACCCAGGTTCAGGCCCTCTCGATGGAGGTAAAACCCTACTCCTGCTTGATTGATATTGATGATATGGGTAGTACAAGAGTGGATCTACCACGAGATCAAGGAGGCTAAACCCTAGAAGCTAGCCTATTGTATGATTGTTGTTCGTCCTATGGACTAAAACCCTCCGGTTTATATAGACACCGGAGAGGGCTAGGGTTACACAGAGTCGGTTACAATGGTAGGAGATCTACATATCTGTGTTGCCAAGCTTGCCTTCCACGCCAAGGAATGTCCCATCCGGACACAGGACGAAGTCTTCAATCTTGTATCTTCATAGCCTTGGAGTCCGGCCAATGATTATAGTTCGGCTATCCGGACACCCCCTAGTCCAAGACTCCCTCAGTAGCCCCTGAACCAGGCTTCAATGACGATGAGTCCGGCGCGCATATTGTCTTCGGCATTGCAGGGCGGGTTCCTCCTCCGAATAATTTGCAGAAGATTGTGAACGCCAGGATAGTGTCTGGCTCTGCAAAATAAATTCCACATACCACCGTAGAGAGAATAATATTTACACAAGTTCAATCTGCTGACGTATTTTGTGGCGTGACGTCACACCACAAACAATCCTTTACTCGAATCGTTTTTATTATTCCACCTCGGAGCGTTTAGCGAAGCGGTTTCCTTGGCACGTCTTGTTGAAGCAGAGATCGTGTCCCCTTATTCCGGGATTCTCATCAATACGGACGTGGGTAACCCAACCGCGCCATTGATTGTGGCGCTTGGGAGATAAGCAAGTTTTGCCAGGCTGGTGGGGACGCATAGTTTCATCCGCCCATATATAAGGGGATAAGGATCCACCTTTTTACCTTACGCCTTCTTCCTCCTTTGCTTATCCATCTCCGCGCACTCGAGCTCCAGCGCCCAAGTCCGCACATCTCACCTCAACCTTCTCCAGCCATGTCCGGAGCGGGAGGCAAGTGGATGGCCTCCTCCGTTACGGAGGGGCACATCAAGAAGCTGCGCAGCGCCGGATATTTGTCCAGCGACATCGCGCACCGGCTCCCCGACGAGGGGCAGCTCATCCCCACCCCCGGGCCCCATGAGAGGGTGGTATTCCTTCCCCATTTCCTCCGTGGACTGGGCTTCCCACTCCACCCCTTTGTCCGGGGGCTCATGTTCTACTACGGCCTGGATTTCCACGATCTGGCCCCGAATTTTATCCTCAACATCTCGGCGTTTATCGTCGTGTGCGAGGCCTTCCTCTGCATCAAGCCCCACTTCGTCTTGTGGCTAAAGACCTTCAATGTCAAGCCGAAGGTTGTGAAGGGAAGCCAAGCGGAGTGCGGAGGCGCCATGGTGGGCAAAATGCCAAACGTCACTTGGCTCGAGGGCGCCTTTGTGGAAACCATCAAAGGGTGGCAATCGGGGTGGTTCTACATCACCGAGCCGCGTGACCCTGAATGGGTAGCGGTCCCCGAATTCAGATCTGGCATCCCCATGCGGCTCACTTCCTGGAAAGAGAAGGGCCTGCTGTGGGGTAGTTCGGAGGAGCTGACCGGACTCCAATCCTGTCTCCAAACCCTGGTGAACAAGAAGCTTAAGCTTGTCAACGTGATCCAGGTCATAATCATCCACTGGATTCTCCCCTGCCAACAACGGGACTTTAATTTGTGGGAGTTCGATCCAGCACAGCACCAAACCGTGAGCGGCCTCTTCGACACTACGTACGAAGACGCCTGGAGGGTGTTGTTCAAGGGCGCCGAGGCCCCCGTATCCGCTACTGAAGATCGCGGATTCAGCTCGCAGCGTCCAGCTGGCGAGGTAAGCCATGTTATCCTTTATGGGACACTTGCTTTTCATAGTTTGACTCTATGCGGGATCTAAACTCCCAATACCTTTAACAGGCCTGGCAGAAGACGTCCGGATAGGTTAACTGTCTGGCTCCCCTTCCAGAAGACCCAGCGGATGCCCGTCTAACAGGGCTGCTGGTCTCGACACTTTACGTGGTGCGGGAGAAGAAGACCAAGAAGAAGGCCACGGAACCCGGAGGAGTTCCCGGCGCCAGGTGTTAACGGATTCATCGTCCGATGACTCCGAGGAGGACTCCTCCCACGAGGACGAGGATCGTAAGTATCCGCACTCCTGAATGATTTATAATTTTTCTTTTTGCCGCATGGTGTCTTTATAATGCCGCATACAACCCTGTAGTCCGCCCAAGGACGTTCTTCCCGCTTCGTCGAGCGGGTCCTTGGGCACGTCGGATGTGCATTCTATTCCGACCGCCTCCACCCCCCGCGATGCTGACGACGCCGAGGTGGGATCCCGGGAAGGGACCCACCGGGAGGAGGAGACCCCGGAGGTGCCGCAGGGCAACCTCTCGGACTATACACCGGACTCCGCACCGGAACCTACAGTGGTTCCGGAGTCCGGCGGGTGGCCCCTTCGTAAGAAGGGCAAGACTGTGACACCGGCGGCCTCCGTCCAACCGGAGGCTCCAGATAACTTGCTGGAGGCGCTCAATGGCGCTTCCATCGAGGAGGAACACCGCACTGTCATGACTGCGGTGATTTAGAAGGTTCAACTCGCCAAGAGCAGGCTGAGCGAAGCCTGCAGCAGCCTTTTAACAGGCTTTGAGGTAAGAATTTTAAGATATGTAAAATGGTACCGTATAGACAGTAGCCCCTGATGCTCGGTTCGGTGTTTGGAAAGAAAAGCCGAACTGAGGATCTAAAAAGATATACGAAGGAGTCTAACAAAAATATGTCAATATGGGAATGCAGGCTGCGCTGCTGACCTCTGCCGCACTGACTGCGGAGGTCAATGCTTTGAATCAGAGCCTCGAGCGGTCCGAGAACGAGCTCGGCCATGCCAAGAAGCAGCTCGAGGACAAGGAAGGTGAGTAACACCTTATTAAAGTTGTACCTTACAGAAAAGGGTTTGGTTGCAAAAGAAATAACAAGGATAACGTGGGTGCTCCAGGGGCTACGAACGAGGTGGCCACCCTGAAGGAGGCGGTGTCGGCGGCCGAACGCAATGCGGCCGCACAATGAGCCGAGCGAGAGAAGCAGGAGGCGCGGGTGGAGGAGGTACAGCAAGAGCTCCAGGCTCTCATGGAAAAGCACAAGAGTTTGGAGCGTGACTCGAAGACTCGAGAGTCCGAGCTTGCGTCGGCTCTTGAGAGCGCCAAAGCCGCGAAGGCCGAAGCCCACAAGGCCCTCCAGGAAATTGAGGAATTGAAGAAGATAGCGGCGGGTAAGGCATTCTTCATGCAAAGCAAGCATGTAAAAGTGAATTACCTGTTACTTACCCGAATTCGGAGCTCTCCAGGAGCGTTCGCAGATCTGCCCCACAGCGTGTCCGACGCTGCCGCTTTCTACATGGCCGAGGAGGGGAGCTCAACGGAGAAGGTGTTCTGGTCTCAGTATGCTGAGGCCGGACATCCGGTGCCCCTGAGCGACCAGCTGAAGCAGCTGGTCGAGCTCCACAAGGTGGCCGAACAGGCCATGAAGGGCCTTATAGTTCGGCTATGGCCCAAAGAGGCCATGCCTGGGAGCTACTTCGGCCTGGTGCGGCGGCTGGTCGATGCGTGTCCTTGGGTTGAAGTCATCAAGCACTCCGCCTGCATTGAAGGTGCCCGTCGGGCCCTTGCCCGTGCTAAGGTGCACTGCGGCAGATGGATGCTGAGAAGCTTGTGACGGACGCGCCACCACCGGGCAAGGAGTATCGCACACCCGAGATGTATTACAAGGGTGTCCTGAAGGGTGCCCGTATTATTGCGGGTGAGTGCTCCAAAGATGTAATATTTGAGTAGACTCGCATCTTGCTATCCTGTGCGCAGAAAACTTGTTCATATGCGCTAAGCAACGCTTGTTAATTTAAAATATTACCTTCTGTGCGGCCATTTATGAAATCTGAGAGATGGCAAGTCATCGGCTTCAGCCCCCATGCCACAAGTGCTGGGGTGTTCGGGATAAACTTGAGCGCTCTTGTTCCCATTTTTGGGTCCATCTAGGGAGGCGCTCAACACAACGAACAAGGCAACCGGACTTACAGTGCTTAAACACTCTCACTTAGCCATAGAATTCTATAATTTTAAATTTTGGCGAAGCCCCTAGTGTTTGGAAGGCCGAATTCGGGGCGCTATCCACGCCTGGGCCGGACAAAGCCGGTTCCTCGCTCTAAGGGGCATAAGTCTTTAGGGACTCGAAAAAACCTCTCGAACAGCGACCGGCTCTCGCCTCATCATGACAGTCAGTTTTAGCTTTCTCCACTGAGGTGCTCGCCCAGCTCAACTGGGGCACAATCGCAGTGGTTCTCCCAGTGCTACCTTAGCCGATATAACGGAACTTAAGGTACCAAAACATGGGAGCCGGGCAAACCCAACTATTGACCCAAGACATGATTCGTTGCCGATGCATATAATGCTATAAGTTCGGGGTGCCGCACTTGTGAAAGTGTTCGGACTTATCACACCATGATGTGGGGAACTTAAGCCCCTGGTGTATTTAGCCGTACCAAAGTGCACGGATGAAATCATGTCATAAATGAACATATGTATAAAAAAAGGGGAATGCAATTATAAGCAAAAAGTGATGCATTGTTTATTCAAATAATACTGCTGTGAATGTACAACGATACAAATAATGCGGTAAGCAAGGGGTGGAACTATTTAGCATGTCCCCCTCCAGGGGTAGGCTGCGGAATGATGTATAAAACAGGTATAATGCTCATAATGGAGACCACCTAGATACTCGTCGTAGCTTTTCTCCCTTCCTGGCTATTGCATCATGAGTTCGGCGGGTCTGCCGCCGGACAGGGCCTCTGGTAAATGGAGTCCTGAGGATAAAAAAAGGATGACACACTTGGGAGCCCCTGGTGTGGTTGAGCCGCACTCTGGGCCTGACGTGGTCGTGCCCCTCCCCCTTTGCCCATGGTATTTCCAGAGCGTGGTGATGTACGCGGGGTACTGGTTTTGCAATTTTGCAAGGGCTGGGGTTGGGGCCGCATTGCTATGCGTGCTCGGAACGTGCCAGATGGTCTTGTTGTAGGTTACTCTGGGCGCGCTTAGCAGTGTCCGATCGCTTAACGGACGGACTCGAGAATTGCCTTAAGAGGCTGCTCTGCACTTCTGCCGCGAGAGCCGCTGTATGTTCGTCCGTTCGGAGGGAGCGCTCAGTGTTTCTGTTGACTGTGATGACTCCTCGAGGGCCTGGCATCTTGAGCTTGAGGTATGCGTAGTGCGGCACCGCATTGGACTTTGCAAACGCGGTTCGTCCGAGCAGTGGATGATAGCCGCTGCGGAACGGAACTATGTCGAAGATTAACTCCTTGCTTCGGATGTTATCCGGGGATCCGAAGACCACTTCCAGTGTAACTGAGCCTGTACAATTGGCCTCTACACCTGGTATGACGCCCTTGAAGGTCGTCTTTGTGGGTTTAATCCTTGAGGGGTATATGCCCATTTTGCGCACTGTATCCTGGTAAAGCAGGTTCAGGCTGCTGCCGCCGTCCATTAGGACTCTAGTGAGGTGAAACCCATCGACGATTGGGTCAAGAACCAATGCGGCGAACCCGCCATGGCGAATGCTTGGGGGTGGTCCCTTCGATCAAAAGTGATCGGACAGGAGGACCATGGGTTGAACTTTGGGGCGACTGGCTCCATGGCGTATACGTCCCTGAGTGCACGCTTCCGCTCCCTTTTGGGTATGTGGGTTGCGTATATCATGTTCACCGTCCGCACTCGTGGGGGGAAACCCTTCTGTCCTCTATTGTTCGGCGGTCGGGTCTCTTCCTCGTCATCGCTATGCAGCCCCTTGTCATTGTTTTCGGCAATTAACTTGCCTGCCTGCTTGAATACCCAATAATCCCTGTTGGTGTGGTTAGCTGGCTTTTCCGCTGACCGGGTTTGGAGCCTCGGAATCCGGCGTTGACTGCCGTATCCTCAGTATTATCGCCGTTAGTGCGGCATTTTTGCTTGTTGCGACGTGACCTGCCATTGCGGTCCTTGGTATCCGGACTGCCAGGATTTTTGTTGAGGTTGTTACTGCGGGCTAGCTAGCTGTCCTCTCCCGCGCAGAAGCAGGTCATGATTGATGTGAGGGCTGCCATGGATTTTGGCTTTTCCTGTCCTAGGTGCCGGGCAAGCCACTCGTCACGGATGTTGTGTTTGAAGGCTGCAAGGGCCTCTGCATCCGGACAGTCGACGATTTGATTTTTCTTGGTTAAGAACCGTGTCCAGAATTGTCTGGCCGATTCATCTGGCTGCTGAATTATGTGGCTTAGGTCATCAGCGTCTGGTGCTCTCACATATGTGCCCTGGAAGTTATCAAGGAATGCGGCTTCCAGGTCCTCCCAACACCCAATTGATTCTACTGGCAGGCTGTTAAGCCAATGCCGAGCTGGGCCTTTAAGCTTCAGTGGGAGGTATTTGATGGCGTGAAGATCGTCGCCGCGGGCCATGTGGATATGAAGGAGATAGTCTTCGATCCAAACCGCGGGGTCTGTTGTGCCATCGTAGGATTCAATGTTAACGGGTTTAAACCCTTCGGGGATTTGATGATCCATTACTTCGTCTGTGAAGCATAGTGGGTGTGCGGCGCCTCTATATTGGGCTATATCACGACGTAGATCAAGCGAGCTTTGTCTACCGGCCTGGCCGGAATTACTGTATCCGGCGCGACGGTTGTCGTCGCGTGTCGTGGGGCGCCCACGCGATCCGTAGATCGATCTTGATTGTCTTGCCTTATCCTCCAATATGTCTCGCAAGTCCGGCGCATTCCCCCATGGCTTTGTACTTTTCGAGCGATGCTGGGGTACGGCTTTAGTGGAAGGCCTAGAGGCCTCTCTGTCGCGACCACGAGGTGGCCGGTCGGCCATATTGTGCGCTGGTGATGTAGGTTTATATGATTCCTCCTCTAATCGGGGCAGCAGCTTGCGTTTGGGGTAGCTTTTGGAGGGGCATTCGAGTTCATGCTCTTCCGCTGCAAGGACTTCGGTCCATCTGTCGGCTAGCAGATCTTGATCAGCTCTAAGTTGTTGCTGCTTTTTCTTGAGGCTGCTCGCCGTGGCCATAAGCCTGCGTTTGAAACGCTCTTGTTCGACGGGATCCTCAGGCACGACGAATTAGTCGTCGTTGAGGCTTGCCTCGTCTCCGGAGGGAGGCATGTAATTATCGTCCTCTACCTCTTCGTCTGCGGCTCTCTCGTGAGGGCTGGCTTCTCTGTCCTCCTGTGCTGAATCTTGCTGGAGGGGGTTGTCCTCGGCACTGTTTGGGGTGTTATTGTCTCCGGTGCCGGAATCTCCATTCTTGCCGTGGCGGGATTTAGAGTGGCACCGCTGACGCCGGCGCTTAGGCTGTTTCTTGGAGGGGTCTTCCTCCGCTATTCCTTCACCATTCCCATCCTTTGGGATGTCCACCATGTATATGTCGTATGAAGAAGTGGCTTTCCAGTTCCCTGTAGGCGCTGGTTCTTGGTCGTCTCCGGCATCATCGTCCATACCGTCAATATCTTCGGAGTCGAAGTCTAGCATGTCGGTTAGATCGTCGATAGTGGCTACAAAGTGGGTGGTGGGTGGGCTTTGAATTTCTTCGTCGTCCGTATCCCAACCGTCCTGACCGCAGTCCGGCCAGGGCTCTCCTAATAACGAGAGATGCTTTAGTGAATTCAGGATTTCGCCGAAGGGAGAGTGCTGGAAGATGTCCGCAGCTGTGAACTCCATGATCGGCGCCTAATCGGATTCGAATGGCAGGGGCGCAGGAGGTTCGGAATCCGGCGAGGAGTCCGGCACCTCGGAGTCACGAGCTTCACAAGGGACATGATCGGTGTTCGGCTCCATCGCCGTAGAGGTAGCAGCCCCTGAGGAGGTCTCCAGCCACCCGTTCTCGATTGGTGCAGTCGGCTCCGAGTTAAGGGTCGGAGCGGACTCTTGTGCGGCTTCCAGGGCACTGTCCGGCGGCAGAGCTAAATCATGCCCATCGAGACAGTGCGGCGCGCTCGGCTGTGGCTCGAATCCGTCGAAGATCAAGTCTCCACGGATGTCGTCCGTGAAGTTCAAACTTCCAAATCTGACATGATGGCCAGGGGAGTAGCTTTCAATCTGCTCCAGATGGCCAAGCGAATTGGCCCGCAGTGCAAAGCCGCCGAATACAAAGATCGGTCCGGGGAGAAAAGTCTCACCCCGGATCGCGTCGTTGATGATTGAAGGAGCCATCGGGCCTATAGGTGACGACACAGAGGAACTCTCAATGAAAGCACCAATGTCGGTGTCAAAACCGGCGGATCTCGGGTAGGGGGTCCCGAACTGTGTGTCTAGGTGGATGGTAACAGGAGACAAGGGACACGATGTTCTTACCCAGGTTCGGGCCCTCTCGATGGAGGTAAAACCCTACTCCTGCTTGATAGATATTGATGATATGGGTAGTACAAGAGTGGATCTACCACGAGATCAAGGAGGCTAAACCCTAGAAGCTAGCCTATGGTATGATTGTTGTTCGTCCTATGGACTAAAACCCTCCGGTTTATATAGACACCGGAGAGGGCTAGGGTTACACAGAGTCGGTTAAAATGGTAGGAGATCTACATATCCATATTGCCAAGCTTGCCTTCCACGCTAAGGAAAGTCCCATCCAGACATGGGACGAAGTCTTCAATCTTGTATCTTCATAGTCTTGGAGTCCGGCCAATGATGATAGTTCGGCTATCCAGACACCCCCTAGTCCAAGACTCCCTCACTCCCCCTCTTAAATCTCGGGACGAGATTTCTTATAGTGGAGGAGAATTGTGACGCCCGGATAGTTAAGCTACAGTGAACCTCCGGTAATGATGCCACGTCCCCTCGGTTACTGTTGATAAACTCGCGTTAGTATGAAACCCAGTTCAAAATTTAAAATAAAAACAAACAACAAAAGTTTTCAAACAATAAAAACAAAATGTTCGGGTTGTGGCAAATATTCCATACTAAATATTGGTGAAGGAACCACACTTCTGTAAAGTATTTAAGTGCAGTATATTAATTAAAATAGTAGCAAAAATGATTATTTAAGTACCTTTTATAGTTAATAAAATGTCAAACAAAGTTATTTGGGGACTAGACTTTTGTGACTATGGACTTAGTTGAGATACTAATTTAGATGCTAAGTGTATATTTTACTAAAACTAAAATAAAATGTAACTAAAATAAAACAGGAAAGAATAAATAAAAAAGAAATGAAATGAAACAAAAAAAGAAGAAGAAAAGAGAGAGAGCCCCCCCACTTGGCCAGGCCTAGCTGACCGCCGAACCGGCCGGCCCAACCGCATCTTTCCATAACCCCCTGGACCCTGAAACCCTAGCCCGGTCCACGACACTCCCCCCACGCCTCGCTCCTCTCCTCCCGTCCCTGATCCAGATCGGGATCGGGGCAATCGCCCCCGTCGCCCGTCGCTGACCTTCGCCGCCCGGAACCCCCGCCGGAGTCGCCCCGCCACCCGCAGTCATCGGTGTCGCCTCCTCGTCTCCGTCGCTCGTCCTCATTACCCTCCCAGCTGAACGCCGTCGATGCACGCTGCCCCGCCGCTGCACGACCACCTCCTTGCCCGACCTCGCGTCCTCATCCTCTTCCCCGCCGGGCGCCAGCAAGCCTCGGTGCCCCCTCTCCCCATAAACACTGGTGAGGCCCCAGGCCTCTCCCCTTCTTTGCCTCACGCATCGCTCACGGTCACGGCACGCTAGACCGCCCACGCACGCGTTCACCGCACCCAGCGCGCCCTCTGTGCCGTGCTCCCGACCGTCCCGTGCGTCGCGCCCCGCAAGCAGAGGCGTCGCTGGTGCCCCGCTCAACGCCGCCGCCTCTACGCTCCACCTCCGAACGCCCCACGACCACCACCAGATTCGCCGTTGAACGGACTTTCCAAAGCCACCACCCTTGTGAGCTCCCGTGGCTGGAGTCGGCCAGCCGGCGATCGCCGGAGCCGCCGGATTAGCATCGGTGGTTACTGAACCCACTAACACCCCCCACTGCCACAGAGATGTGGGCCCCCACCGTTGTTAATCACTTAATTAAAATAACACAATCCCTAACCCGAGTCTCTGACAGACTGGGCCCACTAACTAATTAGACTATTTTCAATAAATAAAACCTGTTAACAAACTGTTTCACTAACTGTGGGGACCCACAGGTCAGTTGACCAGTCAAACCACTGACTGGGCAGTCCCAGTAAGTGACAGTTGGGACCCCCAGAGTCCACTTTGACTTTGTTGACCAGTCAACTAGTCAACAGTCGACTGGGCTGACCCAGCCCTTGGCCCCACATGGCATACACAGTGGCTAGCTGCTGCTATGTATAAAAAAAGTATTTTCAGTTTATTTTCGAACTAATAACAAATCTAGTAATTCCAAAAATCAATAAAACTTTAGAAAAACATATAAAATAAATTGTAGCTCGGATGGAAAAACTTTGTACATGAAAGTTGCTCAGAACGACGAGACGAATCCAGATACGTAGCCCGTTCGTCCGCCACGCATCCCTAGCATAGAAAACACGAAACTTTCCCCCTCCGGTTCATCTGTCCAAAAACGCGAAACACCGGGAATACTTTCCCAGATGTTTTCCCCCTTCGCCAGTATCACCTATCCCTGCGTTAGATCACCCTTGGCACCGCGTATTGCCTTGTTATATTTTGTGATGCTTTGTTAGCTCAGTATTCATTGTTTCTTCCCCCTCTTCTCTCCGGTAGACTACGAGACGGACGTCGCTGCTGCCTCGATCGACTACAGTGTTGACGACTCCTTCTTGCCAGAGCAACCAGGCAAGCCCCCCCTTTGATCTCCAGATATCGCCTATTCTTCTCCCTACTGCTTGCATTAGAGTAGTATAGCATGTTACTGTACGGTTACTCCTATTCTGTTGCATTGCGTGTCATTGTTGCTACAGTTGTTCATACCTTACCCTCAATCCTAAATGCTTAGTATAGGATGCTAGTTTACCATTAGTGGCCCTACATTCTTGTCAGTCTGCCATGCTATACTATCGAGTCGTGATCACTCGTAAGGTCATCACGGGTATATACTATACATACATACCATTCAGATGGTGACTAAAGTCGGGTTGGCTTGTTGAGTACCCGCAAGTGATTACGATGTGGGGGCTGAAAGGACAGGTGGCTCCATCCCGGTAGAGGTGGGCCTGGGTTCCCAACGGCCCCCAACTGTTACTTTGAGGCGGAGCAACCTGGTAGGTTGAGACCACCTAGGAGAGAGGTGGGCCTGGCCCTGGTCAGCGTTCGCGGTTGCTTCATAATTACACGCTTAACGAGATCTTGGTATTTGATCTGAGTCTGGCCACTGGCCTATACGCACTAACCAACTACGCGGGAAAGATATGGGCACTCGACGTCGTGGTATCAGCCGAAGCCTTCTAGACGTCAGCGACTGAGCGGCGCGCGCTGGATTGGAACGTAAGCCTGCTCTTGTATTAAGGGGGCTAGTTCTGCTTCCGGTCGCCCTCGCAATGTGCAGGTGTCTATTTGGCGATGGGCCCAGACCCCTATGCCATAGGATTTAGACCAGCGTGCTGACCTCTCTGTTGTGCCTAGGTGGGGCTGTGACGTGTTGATCTTCCGAGGCCGGGCATGACCCAGGAAAGTGTGTCTGGCCAAATGGGATCGAGCGTGTTGGGTAATGTGGTGCACCCCTGCAGGGAAGTTTATCTATTCGAATCACCGTGTCCCGCGGTAAAAGGACGACCCAGAGTTGTACCTTGACATTATGACAACTAGAACCAGATAGTTAATAAAACACACCCTTCCAAGTGCCAGATACAACCCGGTGATCGCTCTCTCACAGGGCGATGAGGGGAGGATCGTCGGGTAGGATTATGCTATGCGATGCTACTTGGAGGACTTCAATCTACTATCTTCTACATGCTGCAAGATGGAGGCTGCCAGAAGCATAGTCTTCGATAGGACTAGCTATCCCCCTATTATTCTGGCATTCTGCAGTTCAGTCCACCGATATTGCCTCTTTACACATATACCCATGCATATTATTCTGCATCCTTGCTTGCGAGTACTTTGGATGACTACTCACGGTTGCTTTTCTCCCTCTTTTCCGCCGTTTTCCTCTTCTTCTTGGATGCCGCAACCAGATGTTGGAGCCCAGGAGCCAGACGCCACCGTCGACGACGACTACTACACTGGAGGTGCCTACTACTACGTGCAGGCTGTTGACGTCGACCAGGAGTAGACAGGAGGATCCCAGGCAAGAGGCCTGCGCTACTTTCGATCTGTATCCCAGTTTGTGCTAGCCATCTTATGGCAACTTGTTTAACTTATGTCTGTACTCAGATATTGTTGCTTCCGCTGACTCGTCTCTGATCGAGCACTTGTATTCGAGCCCTCGAGGCCCTTGGCTTGTAATATGATGCTTGTATGACTTATTTATGTTTTTAGAGTTGTGTTGTGATATCTTCCCGTGAGTCCCCGATCTTGATCGTACATGTTTGCGTGCATGATTAGTGTATGATTGAATTAGGAGCATGCGCTTAGTGCTTTGGTTTTGATGACTTCTAGATTTTTGCAAGAAGTACATGAGTTCTTTTGACTAATGTTGAGTCCATGGATTATATGCACCTCACCCTTCCACCATTGCTAGCCTCTCTTGTGCCGTGCAACTTTCGCCGGTACCATACACCCACCATATACCTTCCTCAAAATAGCCACCATACCTACCTATTATGACATTTCCATAGCCATTCCGAGATATATTTCCATGCAACTTTCCACCGTTCCGTTCATATGACACGCATTACTTTTGTCATATTGCTCTTTGCATTATCATGTAGTTGACATCATATTTGTGGCAAGGCCACCTTCATAATTTTCATACATGTCGCTCTTGATTCATTGCATATCCCGGTACACCGCCGGAGGCATTCATATAGAAACATATCTTGTTCTAGCTTTGAGTTGTAATTCTTTAGTTGTAAATCCATAAAAGTGTGATGATTTTCATTATTAGAGCATTGTCCTAGTGAGGAAAGGATGATGAAGACTATGATTCCCCCACAAGTCGGGATGAGACTCTGGACTTTACAAAAAGAAAAAAAAAGAGAAAGGCCAAAAAGAAAAAAAAAGGAGAAAGGCCAAAGAAAAAAAGGAGAAAAAGAAAAAAAAGTGAAAAAAGAAAAAAATGAGAGAAAAAGAGAGAAGGGACAATGCTACTATCTCTTTTTCCACACCTGTGCTTTAAAGTAGCACCATGATCTTCATGATAGAGAGTCTCATATGTTGTCACTTTCATATACTAGTGGGAATTTTTCATTATAGAACTTGGCTTGTATATTCCAATGATGGGCTTCCTCAAAATGCCCTAGGTCTTCGTGAGAAAGCAAGTTGAATGCACACCCACTTAGTTTCTTTTGTTGAGATTTCATATATTTATAGTTCTAGTGCATCCGTTGCATGGCAATCCCTACTCACTCACATTGATATCTATTAATGGGCATCTTCATAGCCTGTTGATAGGCCTAGTTGATGTGAGACTATCTTCTCCTTTTTTACTTCTCCACAACCACCATTCTATTCCACATATAGTGCTATGTCCATGGCTCATGCTCATGTATTGCGTGAAAGTTGAAAGAGTTTGAGATTATTAAAGTATGAAACAATTGCTTGGCTTGTCATCAGGGTTGTGCATGATTAAATACTTTGTGTGATGAAGATAGAGCAATAGCCAGACTATATGATTTTGTAGGGATAACTTTCTTTGGCCATGTTATTTTGAGAAGACATGATTACTTTGATTAGTATGCTTGAAGTATCACCATTTTCATGTCAATATGAACTTCTATTTTGTATCATTCGGATCTGAACATTCATGCCACAATAAAGAAAATTACATTGAGAATTATCCTAGGTAGCATTCCACATAAAAAATTATGTTTTATCATTTACCTACTCGAGGACGAGCAGGAATTAAGCTTGGGGATGCTTGATATGAAGGAAATATGCCCTAGTGGCAATAATAAAGTTATTATTTATTTCCTTATTTCAGGATATATGTTTATTATTCATGCTAGAATTGTATTAACCGGAAACATAATACATATGTGAATACATAGACAAACATAGTGTCACTAGTATGCCTCTACTTGACTAGCTCGTTTATCAGAGATGGTTATGTTTCCTAGCCATGGACAAAAGAGTTGTCGTTTGATTAACGGGATCACATCATTAGGAGAATGATGTGATTGACTTGACCCATTCCGTTAGCTTAGCACTTGATCGTTTAGTATGTTGCTATTGCTTTCTTCATGACTTATACATGTTCCTGTAACTATGAGATTATGCAACTCCCGTTTACCGGAGGAACACTTTGGGTACTACCAAACGTCACAACGTAACTGGGTGATTATAAAGGAGTACTACAGGTGTCTCCGAAGGTACATGTTGAGTTGGCGTATTTTGAGATTAGGTTTTGTCACTCCGATTGTCGGAGAGGTATCTCTGGGCCCTCTCGGTAATGCACATCATTATAAGCCTTGCAAGCAATGTAACCAATGAGTTGGTTACGGTATGATGCATTACAGAACGAGTAAAGAGACTTTCCGGTGATGAGATTGAACTAGGTATTGGATACCGACGATCGAATCTCGGGCAAGTAACATATCGATGACAAAGGGAACAATCTATGTTGTTATGCGGTTTGACCGATAAAGATCTTCGTAGAATATGTAGGAGCCAATATGGGCATCCAGGTCCCGCTATTGGTTATTGACCGAGAATAGTTCTAGGTCATGTCTACATAGTTCTCGAACCCGTAGGGTCCGCACGCTTAAGGTTTTGATGACAGTTATATTATGAGTTTATGAGTTTCGATGTACCGAAGGAGTTCGGAGTCCCGGATGAGATCGGGGACATGACGAGGAGTCTCGAAATGGTCGAGACGTAGAGATCGATATATTGGACGACTATATTCGGAGTTCGGAAAGGTTTCGAGTGATTCGGGTATTTTTCGGAGTACCGGAGAGTTACGGGAATTCGCCGGGGAGAAGTATTGGGCCTTATTGGGCCCTGCGGGAAAGAGAGAGGGGCTGCCTAGGGCAGGCCGCGCCCCCCAAGGCCTAGTCCAAATTGGACTAGGGGGAGGGGCCGCACCCCCTCCTTCCTTCCCTTCTCTCTTCCCCTTCCTTGTGTCCTACTCCTACTACATGGAAGGACCCCTAGTTGGACTAGGAAAGGGGGAATCCTACTCCCGGTGGGAGTAGGACTCCCCATGGCGCGCCCCTCCTAGGGCCGGCCTCCTCCTCCCTCCCTCCTTTATATACGGGGGCAGGGGGCACCCTATAGACACACAAGTTGATCTACGGATCGTTCCTTAGCCGTGTGCGGTGCCCCCTTCCACCATATTCCACCTCGGTCATATCGTCGCGGAGCTTAGGCGAAGCCCTGCGCCGGTAGAACATCATCATCGTCACCACACCGTCGTGCTGACGGAACTCATCTCCAGAGCTCTGCTGGATCGGAGACCGGAGATCGTCATCGAGCTGAACGTGTGCTGAACTCGGAGGCTCCGTACGTTCGGTGCTTCGATCGGTCGGATCGTGAAGACGTACGACTACATCAACCGCTTTGTGCTAACGCTTCCGCTTACGGTCTACGAGCGTACGTGGACGGACACTCTCCCCGCTCGTTGCTATGCCATCACCATGATCTTGCGTGTGCGTAGGAAATTTTTTGAAATTACTACGTTCCCCAACAGTGGCATCCGAGCCTAGGTTTTATGCGTTGATGTTATATGCACGAGTAGAACACAAGTGAGTTGTGGACGATATAAGTCATACTGCCTACCAGCATGTCATACTTTGGTTTAGCGGTATTGTGAGATGAAGCGGCCCGGACCGACATTACGCGTACGCTTACGCGAGACTGGTTTCACCGTTACGAGCACTTGTGCTTAAAGGTGGCTGGCGGGTGTCTGTCTCTCTCGCTTTAGTTGAACCGAGTGTGCCTACGCCCGGTCCTTGTGAAGGTTAAAACGGAGTCTATTTGACAAACTATCGTTGTGGTTTTGATGCGTAGGTAAGAACGGTTCTTGCTAAGCCCGTAGCAGCCACGTAAAATTTGCAACAACAAAGTAGAGGACGTCTAACTTGTTTTTGCAGGGCATGTTGTGATGTGATATGGTCAAGACGTGATGCTATATTGTATGAGATGATCATGTTTTGTAACCGAAGTTATCGGCAACTGGCAGGAGCCATATAGTTGTCGCTTTATTGTATGAAATGCAAACGCCCTATAATTGCTTTACTTTATCACTAAACGGTAGCGATAGTCGTAGAAGCAATAGATGGCGTAAACGACAACGATGCTACGATGGAGATCAAGGTGTCGCGCCGGTGACGATGGTGATCACGACGGTGCTTCGGAGATGGAGATCACAAGCACAAGATGATGATGGCCATATCATATCACTTATATTGATTGCATGTGATGTTTATCCTTTATGCATCTTATCTTGCTTTGATTGACGGTAGCATTTTAAGATGATCTCTCACTAAAATTATCAAGAAGTGTTCTCCCTGAGTATGCACCGTTGTCAAAGTTCGTCGTGCCCAGACACCACGTGATGATCGGGTGTGATAAGCTCTACGTCCATCTACAACGGGTGCAAGCCAGTTTTGCACACGCGGAATACTCATGTTAAACTTGACGAGCCTAGCATATGCAGATATGGCCTCGGAGCACGGAGACCGAAAGGTCGAGCGTGAATCATATAGTAGATATGCTCAACATAGTGATGTTCACCATTGAAAACTACTTCATCTCACGTGATGATCGGTCATGGTTTAGTTGATTTGGATCACGTGATCACTTAGATGACTAGAGAGATGTCTGTCTAAGTGGGAGTTCTTAAGTAATATGATTAATTGAACTTTAATTTATCATGAACTTAGTCCTAGTAGTATTTTGCAAATTATGTTGTAGATCAATAGCTCGCGTTGTTGCTTTCATAAGTTTATTTTGATATGTTCCTAGAGAAAACTGTGTTGAAAATGTTAGTAGCAATGTTGCGGATTTGATCCGTGATTTGAGGTTAATCCTCATTGCTGCACAGAAGAATTATGTCCTTGATGCACCACTAGGTGACAGACCTATTGCAAGAGCAGATGTAGACGTTATGAACGTTTGGCTAGCTCAATATGATGACTACTTGATAGTTTAGTGCACCATGCTTAACGGCTTAGAATCGGGACTTCAAAGACGTTTTGAACGTCATGGACCATATGAGATGTTCCAGGAATTGAAGTTAATATTTCAAGCAAATACCCGAGTTGAGAGATATGAAGTCTCCAACAAGTTCTATAGCTAAAAGATGGAGGAGAATCGCTCAACTAGTGAGCATGTGCTCAGATTGTCTGGGTACTTCAATCGCTTGAATCAAGTGGGAGTTAATCTTCCAGATAAGATAGTGATTGACAGAATTCTCTAGTCACCATCACTAAGTTACTAGAACTTCGTGATGCTGAAATCAACGAAGGTAGAAATCAAGAAAGAGCATCAAGTGTTGATGGTTAACAAGATCACTAGTTTCAAGAAAAGGGCAAAGGGAAAGAAAGGGAACTTCAAGTAGAATGACAAGCAAGTTGTCACTCCCGTGAAGAAGACCAAAGATGGACCAAAGCCTGAAACTGAGTGCTTACACTGCAAAGGAAATGGTCACTGGAAGCGGAAATGCCCTGAATATTTGGTGGGTAAGAAGGATGGCAAAGTGAACAAGTGTATATTTGATATACAGGTTATTGATGTGTGCCTTACTAGTGTTTATAGTAGCCCCTGAGTATTTGATACTTGTTCGGTTGCTAAGATTAGTAATTCGAAACGGGAGTTGCAGAATAAACAGAGACTAGTTAAGGGTGAAGTGACGATGTTTGTTGGAAGTGGTTCCATGATTGATATGATCATCATCGCACACTCCCTATAATTTCGGGATTTGTGTTGAACCTAAATAAATGTTATTTGGTGTTTGCGTTGAGCATGAATATGATTTGATCATGTTTATTGCAATACGGTTATTCATTTAAGTTAGAGAACAATTGTTGTTCTGTTTACATGAATAAAACCTTCTATGGTCATACACACCAACGAAAATAGTTTGTTGGATCTCGATTGTAGTAATACACATATTCATAATATTGAGGCCAAAAGATGCAAAGTTAATAATGATAGTGCAACTTATTTGTGGCACTGCCGTTTAGGTCATATTGGTGTAAAGCGCACGAAGAAACTCCATGCTGATGGGATTTTGGAATCACTTGATTATGAATCACATGATGCTTGCGAACCATGCCTCATGGGCAAGATGACTAAGACTCCGTTCTCCGGAACAATGGAGCGAGCAACTGACTTATTGGAAATAATACATACTGATGTATGCGATCCGATGAGTGTTGAGGCTCGCGGCGGGTATCGTTATTTTCTGACCTTCACAGATGATTTGAGCAGATATGGGTATATCTACTTGATGAAACATAAGTCTAAAATAGTTGAAAGGTTCAAAGAATTTCAGAGTGAAGTGGAAAATTCATCGTAACAAGAAAATAAAGTTTTTACGATCTGATCACGGAGACAAATATTTGAGTTACAAGTTTGGTCTTCAATTAAAACAATGTGGAATAGTTTCACAGCTCATGCCACCTGGAATACCACATCGTTATGGTGTGTCCGAACGTCGTAACCGCACTTTATTTGATATGGTGCGATCTATGATGTCTCTTTACCACTATCGTTTTGGGGTTATGCATTAGAGACAGCTGCATTCACGTTTTAAAATAGGGCACCATCTAAATCCGTTGAGACGACACCGTATGAACTATGGTTTAGCAGTAAACCTAAGCTGTTGTTTCTTAAAGTTTGGGGCTGCGATGCTTATGTGAAAAAGTTTCATCCTGATAAGCTCGAACCCAAATCGGATAAGTGCGTCTTCATAGAATACCCAAAGGAAATTGTTGGGTACACCTTCTATCACAGATCCGAAGGCAAGATATTCGTTGCTAAAATGGATCCTTTCCAGAGAAGGAGTTTCTCTCGAAAGAAGTGAGTGGGAGGAAAGTAGAACTTGATGAGGTAACAGTACCTGCTCCCTTATTGGAAAGTAGTTTATCACAGAAATTAGTTCCTGTGACAAATACACCAATTAGTGAGGAAGCTAATGATATTGATCATGAAACTTCAGATCAAGTTACTACAGAACCTCGTAGGTCTTCCAGAGTAAGATCCGCACCAGAGTGGTGTAGTAATCATGTTCTGGAAGTCATGTTACTAGAACATGATGAACCAACGAACTATGAGGAAGCGATGATGAGCCCAGATTCCGTGAAATGGCTCGAGGCCATAAAATCTGAGATATAATCCATGTATGAGAACAAAGTATGGACTTTGATTGACTTGCTCGATGATCAGCAAGCCATGTTAAATAAATGGATCTTCAAGAGGAAGAAGGACACTGATAGTAGTGACTATCCACTAAGCTCGACTTGTTGCAAAGGGTTTTCAACAAAGTTCAAAGGTGTTGAATACGATGAGATTTTCTCACTCGTATCGATGCTTAAGTTTGTCTGAATCATGTTAGCAATTGCCACATTTTATGAAATCTGGTAAATGGATGTCAAAACTGCATTCCTTAATGGATTTATTAAAGAAGAGTTGTATATGATGCAACCAGAAGGTTTTGTCAATCCTAAAGGTGCTAACAAAATGTGCAAGCTCCAGCGATCCATCTATGGACTGGTGCAAGCGTCTCAGAGTTGGAATATACGCTTTGATAAGTTGATCAAAGCATATAGTTTTATATGGACTTACGATGAAGCATGTATTTACAATAAAGTGAGTGGGAGCACTACAACCTTTCTGATTAGTATATGTGAGTGACATATTGTTGATCAGAAATGATGTAGAATTTTTTGCAAAGCATAAAGGAGTGTTTTAAAGGAGTTCTTTAAAAAGAAAAGACCTCAGTAAAAGCTACTTACATATTGAGCATCAAGATCTATTGAGATAGATCAAGACGCTTGATAAGATTTTCAATGAGTACATACCTTGGCAAGATTTTGAAATTGTTCAAAATGGAACAGTCAAAGAAAGAGTTCTTGCCTGTGTTGCAAAGCTATGAAATTGAGTAAGACTCAAATCCCGACCACAGCAGAAAATAGAAAGAGAATGAAAAGTCATTCCCTATGCCTCAGTCATAGGTTCTATAAAGTGTGCTATGCTATGTACCAGACCTATTGTATACCTTGCTCTGTATTTGGCAAGGGAGTACAATAAGTGATCTAGGAGTATATCACTGGACATTGGTCAAGAATATCGTTAGTAAGGACTAAGGAGATGTTTCTCGATTATGGAGGTGATAAAAGAGTTTCTTGTAAAAGTTACATCAGTGCAAACTTTTACACTGATCCAGATGACTCTAAGTCTCAACCTGGATACATATTGAAAGTGGGAGCAATTAGCTAGAGTAGCTCCGTGCAGAGCATTGTGGACATAAAATATTTGCAAAATACATACGGCTCTGAATGTGACAGACCCGTTGACTGAGCTTCTCTCACGAGCAAAACATGATCACACCTTAGTACTCTTTGGGTGTTAATCACATAGCGATGTGAACTAGATTATTGACTCTAGTAAACCCTTTGGATGTTGGTCACATGATGATGTGAACTATGGGTGTTAATCATATACATATATGAATATTGGTGTTAAATCACATGGCGATGTGAACTAGATTATTGACTCTAGTGCAAGTGGGAGACTGAAGGAAATATGCCCTAGAGGCAATAATAAAGTTATTATTTATTTCCTTATTTCATGATAAATGTTTATTATTCATGCTAGAATTGTATTAACCGGAAGCATAATACATATGTGAATACATAGACAAACATAGTGTCACTAGTATGCCTCTACTTGACTAGCTCGTTTATCAGAGATGGTTATGTTTCCTAGCCATGGACAAAAGAGTTGTCATTTGATTAACGGGATCACATCATTAGGAGAATGATGTGATTGACTTGACCCATTCCGTTAGCTTACCACTTGATCGTTTAGTATGTTGCTATTGCTTTCTTCATGACTTATACATGTTCCTGTAACTATGAGATTATGCAACTCCCGTTTACCGGAGGAACACTTTGGGTACTACCAAACGTCACAACGTAACTGGATGATTATAAAGGAGTACTACAGGTGTCTCCGAAGGTACATGTTGAGTTGGCGTATTTCGAGATTAGGTTTTGTCACTCTGATTGTCGGAGAGGTATCTCTAGGCCCTCTTGGTAATGCACATCATTATAAGCCTTGCAAGCAATGTAACCAATGAGTTGGTTACGGGATGATGCATTACAGAACGAGTAAAGAGACTTGCCGGTGACGATATTGAACTAGGTATTGGATACCGACGATCGAATCTCGGGCAAGTAACATATCGATGACAAAGGGAACAACGTATGTTGTTATGCGGTTTGACCGATAAAGATCTTCGTAGAATATGTAGGAGCCAATATGGGCATCCAGGTCCCGCTATTGGTTATTGACCGAGAATAGTTCTAGGTCATGTCTACATAGTTCTCGAACCCGTAGGGTCCGCACGCTTAAGGTTTCGATGACAGTTATATTATGAGTTTATGAGTTTTGATGTACCGAAGGAGTTCGGAGTCCCGGATGAGATCGGGGACATGACGAGGAGTCTCGAAATGGTCGAGATGTAAAGATCGATATATTGGACGACTATATTCGGAGTTCGGAAAGGTTCAGAGTGATTTGGGTATTTTTCGGAGTACCGGAGAGTTACGGGAATTCGCCGGGGAGAAGTATTGGGCCTTATTGGGCCCTGCGGGAAAGAGAGAGGGGCTGCCTAGGACAGGCCGCGCGCCCCCCCAAGTCCTAGTCCGAATTGGACTAGGGGGAGGGGCCGCACCCCCTCCTTCCTTCCCTTCTCTCTTCCCCTTCCTTGTGTCCTACTCCTACTACATGGAAGGACCCCTAGTTGGACTAGGAAAGGGGGAATCCTACTCCCGGTGGGAGTAGGACTCCCCATGGCGCGCCCCTCCTAGGGCCGGCCTCCTCCTCCCTCCCTCCTTTATATACGGGGGCAGTGGGCACCCTATAGACACACAAGTTGATCTACAGATCGTTCCTTAGCCGTGTGCGGTGCCCCCTTCCACCATATTCCACCTCGGTCATATCGTCGCGGAGCTTAGGCGAAGCCCTGTGCCGGTAGAACATCATCATCGTCACCACGCCGTCATGCTGACGGAACTCATCTCCGGAGCTCGGCTGGATCGGAGACCGGAGATCGTCATCGAGCTGAACGTGTGCTGAACTCGGAGGCTCCGTACGTTCGGTGCTTGGATCGGTCGGATCGTGAAGACGTACGACTACATCAACCGCGTTGTGCTAATGCTTCCGCTTACGGTCTACGAGGGTACGTGGATGGACACTCTCCCCTCTCGTTGCTATGCCATCACCATGATCTTGCGTGTGCGTAGGAATTTTTTTGAAATTACTACGTTCCCCAACATGATACGTCTTCAACGTATCTATAATTTTTGATTGTTCCGTGCTATTATATTACTCCTTTTGGATGTTTATGGGCTTTATTTTACACATTTATATAATTTTTGGGAATAACCTACTAACCGGAGGCCCAGCTCGTATTGCTGTTTTTTTTGCCTATTTCAGTATTTCGAAGAAAAGGAATATCAAACAGACCCAAACGGAATGAAACCTTCAGGAGCGTAATTTTTGGAACGAACGTGATCCAGAGGACTTGGAGTGCAAGTCAAGAAGCAGCCGATGCGGCCACGAGAGGGTAGGGCGCGCCCCCCTATAGGGCGCGCCCCTGTCTCGTGGGCCCCTCGGGCGGCCACCGACGTACTTCTTCCTCCTATATAAGCCTACGTACCCCAAAAAGATCCAGGGAGCCAACGAAACACAATTTCCACTACCGTAACCTTCTGTATCCATGAGATCCCATCTTGGAGCCTTCG
This sequence comes from Triticum timopheevii, assembly GCA_963921465.1. Taxonomy (NCBI): domain Eukaryota; kingdom Viridiplantae; phylum Streptophyta; class Magnoliopsida; order Poales; family Poaceae; genus Triticum; species Triticum timopheevii. Next base: position 377,810,197 of record OY997272.1, on the reverse strand, counting down.
CCGGCGCTCTGCCGGAGGGGGATTCGACCATGGAGGGCTTCTACATCAACACCATAGCCCCTCCGATGAGTTGTGAGTAGTTTACCACAGACCTTCGGGTCGATAGTTATTAGCTAGATGGCTTCTTCTCTCTTTTTGGATCTCAATACAATGTTCTCCCCCTCTCTTGTGGAGATCTATTCGATGTAAAATCTTTTTGCAGTGTGTTTGTCGAGATCCGATGAATTGTGGGTTTATGATCAAGTTTATCTATGAGAAATATTTGAATCTCCTCTGAATTCTTTTGTGTATGAATGATTGATTTATCATTGCAAGTCTCTTCAAATTATCAGTTTGGTTTGGCCTACTATATTGATCTTTCTTGCCATGGGAGAAGTGCTTAGCTTTGGGTTCAATCTTGCGGTGTCCTTACCCAGTGACAGCAGGGGTTGCAAGGCACGTATTGTATTGTTGTCATTGAGGATAAAAAGATGGGGTTTATATCATATTGCATGAGTTTATCCCTCTACATCATGTCATCTTGCTTAAGGCGTTACCCTGTTCTTATGAACTTAATACTCTAGATGCAGGCAGGAGTCGGTCGATGTGTGGAGTAATAGCAGTAGATGCAGGCAGGAGTCGTTCTACTTGTCATGGACATGATGCCTATATACATGATCATGCCTAGATAATCTCATAATTATTCGCTTTTCTATCAATTGCTCGACAGTAATTTGTTCACCCACCGTAATACTTATGCTATCTTGAGAGAAGCCTCTAGTGAAACCTATGGCCCCCGGGTCTATCTCTTATCATATTTGCTTCCAATCTACTTTTATTTGCATCTTTACTTTTTGCATCTATATTATAAAATACCAAAAATATATTTATCTTATCATATTATCTCTATTAGATCTCACTTTCGCAAGTGGCCGTGAAGGGATTGACAACCCCTTTATTGCGTTGGTTGCGAGTTCTTTGTTTGTTTGTGTAGGTGCATGGGACCTTTGAGGATCCTCCTACTGGTTTGATACCTTGGTTCTCAAAAGCCGAGGGAAACACTTACGCTACTATTGCTGCATCACCCTTTCCTCTTCAAGGAAAACCAAGGCAAGCTCTAGACGTAGCAAGAAGGATTTCTAGCACCGTTGCCGGGGAGGTCTTCGCTCAAGTCAAGACATACCAAGTACCCATCACAAACTCATCTCCCTCACATTTACATTATTTGCCATTTGCCTCTCTTTTTCCTCTACCCCACTTCACCCTTGCCGTTTTATTTTCCCTCTCTTTCCCAATCTCCTCCTCTCTTTCTCTTGCCTTTTTCTGTTTGCTTGTGTGTTGGATTACTTGTTGCCATTGCACAAGATAATACCAAATTGTGTGATTTCTCCAATACGAATAATAATGATTTCCTTAGTACTCCGATTGCTCCTCTGAATGATGTTGAGTCTTGCAAAATCAATACTGCTTTGCTGAATCTTGTTATGAAAGATCAATTCGCCAGCCTTCCTAGTGAAGATGCCGCTACTCATCTAAACAACTTTGTTGATTTGTGTGATATTCAAAAGAAGAAAGATACAGATAACAATATTGTTAAATTGAAGTTATTTCCGTTTTCACTTAGAGATCGTGCTAAAGTTTGGTTTTCGCCTTTGCCAAAAATAGTATTGATTCTTGGAACAGGTGCAAAGATGCTTTTATCTCTAAGTATTTTCCTCCCACTAAGATTATCACTCTTAGGAATGATATTATGAATTTTAAACAACTTGATCATGAGCATATTGCCCAATTTTGGGAAAGAATGAAATTGATGATTCGCAAGTTCTATAATGAGAAATTCCCACTAGTATATGAAAGTGACAACATAGGAGACTATATATCATGAAGGCCATGGTGCTACTTTGAAGCACAAGTGTGGTAAAAGGATAGTAGCATTGTCCCTTCTCTCTTTTCTCTCATTTTTTATTTGGCCTTTCTCATTTTTTTATTTGTCCTTTATATTTATTTTATTTGGGCTTCTTTGGCCTCTTTTATTTTTATAAAGTCCAAAGTCTCATCCCGACTTGTGGGGGAATCATAGTCTCCATCATCCTTTCCTCACTTGGGACAATGCTGTAATAATGAAGATCATCACACTTTTATTTACTTACAACTCAAGATTACAACTCAATACTTAGAACAAGATATGACTCTATATGAATGCCTCCGGTGGTGTACCGGGATATGCAATGAATCAAGAGTGACATGTATGGAAAATTATGAAGGTGGCCTTGCCACAAATACGGTGTCAACTACATGATCATGCAAAGAGCAATATGACAATGATGGAGTGTGTCACAATAAATGGACCGGTGGAGAGTTGCATGGCAATATATCTCGTAATGGTTATGGAAATGCCATAATAGGTAGGTATGGTGTCTGTTTTGAGGCAGGTATATGGTGGGTGTATGGTACCGGCAGAAGTTGCGCGGCACAAGAGAGGCTAGCAATGGTGGAAGGGTGAGAGTGCGTATAATCCATGGACTCAACATTAGTCATAAAGAACTCATATACTTATTGCAAAAATCTACAAGTTATTGAAAACAAAATACTACACGCATGATCCTATGGGGATAAATTGGTAGGAAAAGACCATCGCTTGTCCTCGACCGCCACTCATAAGGAAGACAATCAATAAATAAATCGTGCTCCAACTTCATCACAAACCGGTTCACCATACGTGCATGCTACGGGAATCACAAACTTCAACAGAAGTATTCTTTAAATTCATAATCACCCCACTAGCATGACTCTAATACCACCATCCTCATGTCTCAACACAATTATCAAGCATCAAATTGATCATAGCATCCAATTCACTTTCTATGATAGTTTTTATTATACCCAACTTGGATGCCCATCATTCTACGACCAAATTTATAACCATAGCAACTACCATGATATTCTAAAAGACTCGCAAAATAATATAAGTGAAGCATGAGAGATCAACAATTTCTTCAAAATAAAAGCCACTGCCGTGCTCTAAAAAATATAAGTGAAGCACATAGAGCAAAACTATCTAGCTCAAAAGATATAAGTGAAGCACATAGAGTATTCTAATAAATTCCAAATCATGTGGGTTTCTCCCAAAAGGTGTGTACAACAAGGATGATTGTGGTAAATTAAAAATCAAAGACTAATATCATACAAGACGCTCCAAGCAAAACACATATCATGTGGCGAATAAAAATATAGCTCCAAGTAAAGTTACTGATAAACAAAGACGAAAGAGGGGCATCCCCAAGCTTAGGATTTTGGTTATAATTGAATATATTGTGGTGCCATGGGCATCCCCAAGCTTAGGCTCTTTCCACTCCTTATTCCATAGTCCATCAAATCTTTACCCAAAACTTGAAAACTTCACAACACAAAACTCAACAGGAAATCTCATAAGCTCCGTTAGTGCAAGAAAGAAAAACCACCACATAAGGTACTGTAATGAAATCATTCTTTATTTATATTGGTGTTAAACCTACTGTATTCCAACTTCTCTATGGTTCATACCCCCCGGTACTAGCCATAGATGCATCAAAATAAGCAAACAACACACGAAAAACAGAATCTGTCAAAAACAGAACAGTCTGTAGCAATCTGTAACTTTCGAATACTTCTGAAAATCTAAAAATCCTATAAAAATAGGAAGTCCTGGTAAATTTGTCTATTGATCTACAGAAAAAATAATCAATGCCAAATCACGTTCCTGTGAATTACTAAAATTATTTTCGTGTGTGCAAAGTTTCTGTTTTTCAGCAGAATCAAATTAACTATCACCGTAAGTTATCCTATAGGTTCTACTTGGCAAAAACACTAATTAAAACATGAAAACACATCTAAATAGAAGCTCGATTAAATATTTATTACTAAGAAGAAGCAAAAATAAGGAAACAAAAATAAAATTGGGTTGCCTCCCAACAAGCACTATCGTTTAACGCCCCTAGCTAGGCATAAAAGCGAGGATAGATTTAAGTAGTGCCATCTTTGGCATTCAATTCATAAGTAGCTCGCATGGTAGATTCATAAGGTAATTTAAATTTCTTTCTTGGAAAGTGTTCCATGCCTTTCGTTAATGGAATCTAATATTCCCTTCCTTCATATCAATAATTGCACCTGTCGTTCTAAGGAAAGGTCTACCAAGAATAATAGGACATGAAAGATTGCAATCTATATCAAGAACGATAAAATCTACGGGCACATAATTCCTATTTGCAACAATAAGAACATCATTGATCCTTCCCATAGGTTTCTTAATGGTGGAATCCACAAGGTGCAAATCTAAAGAGCAATCATCAAAATCATGGAAACCTAGAACATCACATAAAGTTTTCGGATTCGTGGAAACACTAGCACCCAAATCACATAAAGCATAGCACTCATGATATTTAATTTTAATATTTATAGTAGGTTCCCACTCATCATAAAGTTTTCTAGGTACAGAAACTTCCAAATTAAGTTTTTCTTCATAAGATTGCATCGAGGCATCAACAATATGTTTGGTAAAAGCTTTATTTTGACTATAAGCATGAGGAGAATTCAACACGGATTGCAACAAGGAAATACAATCTATTAAAGAACAATTATCATAATTAAACTCCTTGAAATCCATAATAGTGGGTTCAATGCTATTTAAAGTCCTGACCTCTCGAATCCCACTTTTACCAAATTTAGCATCAAGATCTAAAAGCTCCGAATTATTGGGACGCCTTTTAACTAAATTTGAGTCATCTCCAGTCCCATCATTATCAAGATTCATATTGCAAAACAAGGATTTAATTGGGGACACATCAATAACTTTTAGATATTCATCATTATTTTCATGGAAACTAGAAGAACACGCTTTTACAAAGCAGTCTTTCTTAGCACACAACCTAGCAGTTCTTTCTTTGCACTCATTAACAGAAATTCTCATGGCTTTGAGAGACTCATTGATATCATGATTAGGTGGAATAGATCTATGTTTCAAAGAATCAACATCAAGCGAAAGTCTATCAATGTTCCTAGCCAAATCATCAACTTTAAGCAATTTTTCTTCAAGCAAAGTATTAAAATTCTTTTGAGAGATCATAAATTCATTAACACTATTCTCAAAATCAGAGGGCATCTTATTAAATTTTCCATAAGAGTTGTTGTAGGAACTACCATAATTATTAGAGGAATTGCTAGGGAACGGCCTAGGATTAAAGTTTCCTCTATAAGCATTGTTACACAAATTATTCCTACCAACAAATTTCACATCCAAAGATTCATCATTATTCTCAATCAAAGTAGACAAAGGCATATCAGTGGGATCAATAGGAGCACTCTTAGTAGCAAACAATTTCGTAAGTTCATCCATCTTTCCACTTAAAACATTAATTTCTTTTGTAGCATGCACTTTTTACTAGTAGATCTTTTGGTGTGCCATTGAGAATAATTAGCCATAATGTTATCAAGGAGTTTAGTAGCTTCTCCTAAGGTGATTTCCATAAAAGTGCCTCCTGTGGCCGAATCTAAAAGGTTTCTAGAAGCAAAATTCAATCCGGCATAAAAAAGTTGTATGATCATCCGTAAATTCAAACCATGAGTAGGGCAATTTTGAATCATTAATTTCATTCTTTCCCAAGATTGGGCAACATGATCATGATCAAGTTGTCTAAAATTCATAATATCGTTCCTAAGAGAGATGATCTTAGCGGGAGGAAAATACTTAGAGATAAAAGCATCCTTGCACTTATTCCATGAATCAATACTATTCTTAGGCAAAGACAAAAACCAAGTTTTAGCACGATCTCTAAGTGAAATCGGAAATAACTTCAATTTAACAATATCGTTATCCATATCTTTCTTCTTTTGCATATCACACAAATCAATAGAGTTGTTTAGATGAGTAGCGGCATCTTCACTAGGAAGGCCGGAGAATTGATCTTTCATAACAAGATTCAGCAAAGCAGCATTGATTTCACAAGATTCAACATCATTAAGAGGAGCAATCAGAGTGCTAAGGAAATCATTATTATTCCGGTTGGCTCCCACGCGTTCTGTTGCCTCCCGATGAACACGACACATTCTGTTACCTCCCGATGAACACGACGCATTCCGTTGCCTCCCCATGAGCACGAAGCATTCCGTTGCCCCCCCATGAACACGACGCATTCCGTTGCCTCCCCATGAACACGACGCATTCCGTTGCCTCCCCATGAACACGAGCCCTCGCCGTATGTATGCGCGACTAGGCGTTCGAGACCCTGCCCGTATGTACACATACATGGCCGTATTTTCTTTCTTGCACCCTGGCCGCTGTACGTACATGTACATGCTATGTGCGCGCCTCTACTACGACACGTACACGCCTATACTACGACACGTGCGCGCCTCTACATTGACCAGTATATATGTACGTACAAGTTCGCAACCAGAATGACAACGCTACGTACGCTTCAACCAGGTGGGTCCCGACTGTCAGGCAGTTCCTTGTGTGCGAAAATGTAGCTGGTGGGTCCCACCAGTCAGAGGGGCGAATCGTTTTTTTGCCCGGACGCACTTCCTTTGCGTGCGAAGATGTAGCTGGTGGCTCCCAGCAGTCAAGGGGGCGAATCGTTTTTTTTTTTGCTCGGACGCACTTCCTTGTGTGCGAAGATGTAGCTGGTGGGTCCCAGCAGTCAGGGGGCGAATAATTTTTTTTGCCCGGACGCACTTCCTTGCGTGCGAAGGTGTAGCTGGTGGGTCCCAGCAGTTAGGGGGGAAACGTTTTTTTGTGAAATACGGTGGCCCGTCCGGTGGGTCCCCGCTATGAGGTGGAGGAATAATTATTTTGCGTGTAATAAGGAGGCACTTCCTTGCTGCGGCCGTGGACCCAGCTGTCAGCCTCTCCACGTACAGTCCACGTCCGATGGAAGTAGTTCCTTGACCATGTTGACCACGCCGCACCGAGAGCACCACGGCGGTGGACGACGGCGAGGCCTAGGAAGGGTACGACTCGGAGCTGGGGAAGATGCAGCAGTGGATGCACACGCGAAGAGGAGTACGAGGGTTCACTGGTTCGGCTGCGATGTGAGGCTGCTGTCGCCGTAGATTAACAGGGGGCGTGGGTGAGTAGAGGGATGGCCTGGCCAGCGGTGGTAGTAGTAGGGGGCGGTGAGGCCTCCGAGTTATCACAGCCGGCCATGGGAGGCAGGAGCACGCGGCACGACCGGTGCTGGTTTGGGCGGCTGGAGCAAGAAGACCAGAAGTTGAAGAACAACTGTTGGATGAACATCATACGGTAACAGGAGCTACAATCATTCATATTGACTAAGTTGACAAAGCCCTCCGTCCCCGTTAACTTGGTAGGCCCACAAGTCAGCCTCCCAGTATGCTGGGTTCCAGCTAAGCAGAGCTGCTAGCAGCAAGAGGCGGGAGGTGGTCCCGGCGGCGCTGGAGGAAGAAGACGAGAGATTGAAGATAGATGCCGGCCGTTGGATGTAAATCCAACGGCTAACATGTTAGAAACATTTGTTGACTAAATTTACAACGACTTGCATTGGCTTCGACCTATTGGCCCACATTTCAGCCTCCAAAAATGTGGCACGTATTCAACCCATTTTTTCAGAAGTTTCAGTCTTTTTTTTACGCGGTAGAATTTACAGTCAATTTGATCTTTTTTTGAATTACAGCCATTAGCTGGGCTGGGTGAACAATTAATGTAGCTTGCATGCGGCCCATTTATTTTATTTCCTAAAAAATTACAGGCCATTTGCACTTTATCTAGATACACGATTTTGCTGCGCTGATTCTAATTATAATGTTGGGTTGGGCCAGCAATGTTATCAAAAAATAAAAAAGGGCTGAGCATTTATTTATAAATATATTTAAATAATAAGTGATATTATTACATTCGTCCCTAAATCTTACCAAGCTTTTGTACACAATCACTAGGATTTTCGTGCCAAAACAATGAAGGATTTTATTTGTTAAGAAATTATTTTTATAAGTTAATAAGATGTGGGATATTGTTTTCTTACATATATAAGTATCTGTTAAATATATGATGACAATAAAAATAATATATAATAACATATAAAATAATTTAAATATATATAATATAGTTAAAAGGGAAACATAAGTTGTACCTGGCGTTCCTATTCTTATATAGAAAAATAGAACAGACCGCTGCGTTTTCTTCAAAAAAAATACATAAATTGGGCTGCCAAAAATAAAACCTCGGATGGGAGATCCATAGGCCGGTCGATACATGACGGCCCTAAGAAAATACAAATAGGCCCTCCCATCCGAGGTCGTGGGCTGCGCATGTTAAAAATGAAAGCCTAGACGGGGCAGCCCAAAACCACGTCCAACACTTGCCAAAACTATGTCCCTCGTTTTCTCTTTGTTTCGCACACTCAACATTGTGTGGGCATTTTGACTGTGCATCATATGAAGATGTGCTATGCATGAATGTTGATCAGCATGATGTTAACTGGCTGGTAGTTCCATTTACAACCATGAATAAAACTTCGAACATGATGTTAACCCTGTTTGAAAAGGCCGTGTTAATATAAATGCTCTACCTCTGAAAGTTGCAGTTTCTTATCTGAAACTGAACTTGCAGTTTCTTATATGAAACTGAAACTTGCAGTTTCTTCTCGTCTGCACTTTTATACTCCTATGAAACTACATTTTTAAGTGCTAAAAATAGATCTCTGGAATTTATAAAATTCTTCATATGCTCAATACTGCAAATCTGAAATTCAAAAGACATTCATATCTGAAAGTACTCTCAAAATACACTACACAAAACACAATTCACAACCTGCAAATACTGACAACCCTAAGCTCCTCCTGACAATTCACAACCTGCCCGACTATTGGGCTGGGGGGCAGTCCCCTCCTATTCCTCGGCGGCAGACAGTCGCCCCATGAGACGATGTGAACGGAGAGGGAGACGATGGCGGGGAAGCGTCGTCGGGCCAACTGCTTTTCTCCTCTTGCAGTTGGGTTCGGTCGACGAAGACTCCATCGGCTCGCTCTGGCAGGACACCCTCACAAACGGCACCCTGTAGATGCCCGATCCTTCAATCTCTGGTGGATGCTCCATCTGGGATCGATACTACCACCACCGCTCCCTCACAATCGGATTCGGTGAATCTGTTTGCTCCATGGCCTAGAGGAGCAGCTCCATGTACTCCGGCGCGACTCCCTCCGGGAGTATCGCCGCCTTTTCTCTCTGTTGCAGATATTTGGCCATGGATGTCGCCGTCGCCGCTAGTTGGTCCTTGTTGTCAAACCAAGACTGTATCTCCAACATCCTAGCTAGCTTCACAGGGTCGCCGTCTGCGATCCTCACGTATCGATTGTACTCCTCCATCGATCTACTTCTCCATAGAACCTTCACTCGCCGGCGGTGGTTTTTGAATGGAAGAGGAGAGGAGCGGCGCTGGTTTTGGATTAGAACGGGAGAGGAGCGACGCTGGTTTTGGACTGGACCAGGAGAGGAGGGGCGGTGGTTTTGAAATGGAAGAGGAGAGGAGAGGCGCTGGATTTAGATTGGAACAATAAAGGAGCGGCGGTGGATTTAGATTGGAACAGGAGAAGAGCAGAAGAGCGGCGCTTGTCTCGGAAGTATTTTTTTGTTGTTTTGCGTATTTTGGGTCAAAGTTTGACCATGTTCTGTATGTGACAAGCAAAATATGAATGCATGTCACCAAAAATTGTATCGTTTGGTTCGTATCTGAATGTACTTTCAAATTATATTATTTTTGCAACGTACAACATATATTTTATGTGCGAAAATCATGGTCAATTATGACCCTGTATAAAAGGGAGACTAGTTAATATGGGGTCGCTTTCTTAATTGAAGGGTAAATTGATTTTGATTTTGATCCAATCACAGCGCGCCGGCCCTCTCGCCCAATGCTAAATCGCTGTCGCACGCTCCTCTCCCTCTTCTCCATTGCAAAACCACCTCCTCTCCTCTCCATCATCTCCATTCCAAAACCACTGTCTCGCCTCTTGCTCTTCTGATCTTCTCCATTGCAAAACCACCTCCTCTCCTCTCCATCATCTCCATTCCAAAACCACCTCCTCTCCTCTCCATCATCTCCATTCCGAAACCACCTCCTCTCCTCTCCCTCTTCTCTATTGCAAGACCACCGTCTCTCCTCCCATCTTCCAAAGCTAGCACCGAACCACTCAGAACGACATCTATGGAGAGGATGCAGCAGCGAATCAGGCAGATCGCCGGCGGCGACCAGGCAAAGTTAGCCAGGTTGAAGGAGATCCTTAGTTGGTTTGACAATGAGTGGGAGATTTCGAGGACGGTGCGGGCCATGTGGCAATGTATGCGAAAGAGCGAGACGTCGGCGATGAGGGCGGCGATGTACATGTACTCCTCGGCGGCAGTCACGCCGCAGTCCTCCGAGTTCATCGAGTATCTCCTATGGGCGATGGAGCAGACAGATTCGCCCGAGGTGACAGTCAGGCGGAGGTGGTGGGTGTACAGGTCGAAGGTCGAGCACCCAGAGGATAACGAATCGATCGAGTATGGTGTGCCGTTCGTGAGGGTGCAGAGCCAGCTGGAGCCACAGGAGTATTCGTTCTCCCACCGCAAGAGGAGGCCGGATGGCGCGACGTTGCTTCCCCGACATTCTCCACGGTTCCCTCGACGCTCGCCTCGTTTCAACGGCGGCGGTAGGGTTTAAGGTAAGCTTCACACTAACCTAATCTTCCACCTGCTCATGCTTACAATCAGTGTGACAGCTAATGAAAATCATGCTTACAATCATTCTCCGAGTACTACGCCAATCACCCTAAAATAGCTCTGGACCTTTGGGTTAAAGTTGTGACACAGTGTACAAATAAAGAAAAATAGATTGGTGCTTCTTTCAGAAAAGAGTACTCCCTAGAAAACTACCAATATAAGCTACTAGTATTTGGTTAGGGGATTTGCTGCCGAGAAAGATCCGTCCACAGAGAGCGCCACACATCCCACTGGTTGTGGTGGATGCCAATGCGTGCATGCAGCATGGTTGGTGTCGGTAATTTTTACTTGGCACACCTCGCACTCTGCATATATGCCGGTTCCATACGTACATTTGTGCAGTTCCACCAAAATGCAGCTGAATAACCCTGTTTCAACAGATAATGAGAAAGTGTGATTACATTATAGTGGCACTAGTTGATGAAACACACAAAATAAATAGAATAAAATATTGCGATAGTATCATAGTATGCCATGCTGCGAGGGCGAGATGGGCCCTGCGACGCCTCATACGGTACGCCTCATACTGGGCATCGTCCCAAGTCTCCCAGATACACCTTCTGCCAGTGATGAACATTAGTGTACAACAGTAGTACAAGGAGGCGCCTTGAGACACTCAAATCTCTATTTTTGTACATATCAACTAAAATTAAGCACCCCAGTTTGCAGAAACGCTTAAACATTAACAATGGGACTAGTTGATGAAACATACTTTAACAAAGAGAAGCACTTTCTTTATCTACATTGGAAATGAAATGATAGAGATGACACTCGCTCTATTTTAAATGTATTATTACTTCATTTTATCAGTGACACTAGGGTCGAGCAGGTGGCAAACAAGGTGTACCATGCGTCGCAAGGATGGAGGCCGGGGGTGCTTAGACTGGGATGCTGAAGCTGGCTCTTTCAGTCGCCAACATGGATGATTCAATTCATGGGACCTTTGGTGTAGTTCACCTAAAATGAAGCAATGTCTCGTGAGCTAGCAACTTCTTCTTCAATTTTTTTTAAGAAAAGGGCTCCAGCCCCGGTTCCATTTCCATCAGAAAACGAAACCCACGGAGCTTCTTCTTCATTAGTTGCAATAAAATTGAGCAACATCAAGGTTGGTTGTGAAGCTCCTAGAATGCTCAACTATAATTTGGATATCATTTGTGTAGTTCAACTAAGATCGAGCGTGAAATGTATAACTCTGTTTGCACAAAAAAGGTGGAAAGGAGGGTGACTAACAAGTAATAAGTGATGAAACATGCATCAAATGAAAAGAAGCATGTTCCTTATCTGAATGGCAATCCTACAAGGACAGTAGCAATTTCAAAAGCAGTGGCATTGCTAGATATTAGTGTGGGCATCAGGATTAACTATGACAACCATTAAATACGACATTACTTTGGGCACGGGAGAGTAGGCGGACCAGGACAGTTGCATTTCTAACGAAAAGAACCAACTTATCTTAATGGGAAATTTTAGCAGGACATGTAAAGAAGTGCCATTGATTCATATTACTGGAGGCATTACATTGAAAACAACATTGGTTTAACATGTCCTTACTTTTAACAGTGCGACTGCTACATTTTACCAGTGGCATTACATAAGAGTTGCTCGGGGCAACAAACATCAGAACATGATATCTGGATTGGTCCCATTTTTGTTTGGTATAGCCACCTTATACTGTGTGAGGCTAGCAAATCTAGTGCTGGACTTACTCTGTTGACTTGTCCCCCAGTCCCCACTTTCTTTCCTTTTTCAACCAATAGATCGGGTTTATATTGAGTTTGTACTGCATTTCCCTTTATTTCCCTATTAGACCTAGAGACCAGTTGGATAGCCAGTCTCTGCTACTTTTTGCCCCTGTTATTTCCTCTTTCGACCAAGTCCTAGATTCAGGTAACAAATCCTCCCCCACCCCCACCCCCTTTCTTCCTTGTTTGAAACAAGTAGTACTAGATTCGAGTGCATGAAGTAGTTTTACCTCTTAAACGTAAAAAAATTAGGTGGTTTTCGAACAGCCGATCGATCCTATCTACGAGGGGGCCTGAGAAATAGTAAAAGTTACAAATGCAGCGACGTCAGGAGCTCGGGAAGTAGAGAAAGGCCGGTTTCGAAGGAAGTTATACCTGATGGTCGCCAGGATGTCGCTAGGTGGGCGGCAGGAGGCCGGATCTGCCCACACTACGGCAGTGAGGAAGAAGGGGTCGGAGGCCCTCCCTCGCCAGCGGTGCTTGGGAGAGAACGGCAAGGCAGGCTGATCGGGACGCGCCCAGCAGTGGGTAAGAGCCGTCGCCGAGGACGACTGCATGAATGTTGCACCTTCTCACCTTCCCCGGCGGAGAGGATCCGACTGGATCTGTCACCAGCGGTGAGCAGAGAGAGAGAGAGTGTGTGGCCACCCCTGTCGTGTTTAGATCTGGAGAGACCGAGAGGGTGTGAAGAGAGCAAAACTAGCAAGCAAGCGCGGAGGCTCCTGCCTATATAGTGGAGTAGTACTTAGTTTTCTTTTGTCTACCGGAGCCGGCTTAACCTCGTCAATGACTGTCGAGAAGGCTTCATGCACGTGGCCCGGAGGCGCAGTTGTCGTCATTTTGATCTGAAGCGCCGGATTATAACATATAACACGAAAAAATGCCACATAACAAGAAATCATAACCTCACTGCCCGAAGGAGACAACATGAATCCCGACGGACAAACTAGACGAGGAACAAAGCTCAAATTAAAGATAAACTCGTAGAAAAGGGGCCCGTCAATAGATGTCCTAATTAACATAGCCGGCTTGACCTAGATGGCAGCCGAGTAGTCACTGTTCGTGCATGTGGCCCCAATGACTAGCCGAACTCAGTTGTCGCTGTTTAACCCTCGCAGTGATCCGAAGGACATGACACATAATTTTGCGAGATGACAAGAAACCTTCTTTTAGATTTCTCACCACAACTACAGCCATGTACAACACAGCCTGCACGATATGTAGACGATAGCCAATCCAGGCGTGTCTGCTGGAGTCTGGTCACATGCATGGACGAACTGTTCTTCCGTGTCTTGCAGGGATCGTCCAGGCACCAACGTAGTACAACACTTCTCTAGTACTATCGCTCGTCTCCCTCTTCTATTAAGTCACCCGACTTGCGGGGCCGGGGAGTGTGCCTATGGTCGGTTCTCAATTGCCATCCCACATGTGTGTGCGAACGCAATATGACACGCATTCCATTCGGAGAGCAGCGTGCCAGACCGACCGACCGTCTGGGGTGCGACTCGAACGCGACGTGCGTGCTGTATACTCCGTACATGTGTACCGCCATTTTCTAGACGCTTTGCTCCATGGCGCGGGCACAATCCATGGATACAAAATTAGTATACTGTATACTATTTAAAAGTCGAGGGCGGGGCTTTTCCTGCCTGGTAGGCGGCGGGACAGTTCCACCTAGTCAGTTCGACAGAGACGCGAGAAGACGAGGGAGTATGCTGCTGCAAACGTAGGGCTGTGTGATTTGACAGCGAGTTACTGCTGGGCAGGTGGGGCCCCATGATTTGACTTGCCATTATCATTTTAACTGTGGCGCTACGACCGGCGTGAGTCTCCCGATTCCTGACCACCTCCATACAGGTGCCTCTCCCAATGCTCCACCATGTAGTAGTAGAGGCTGGCTCTTGCATGAGAGCCCACTTCTCCACTTTTTCCTTGCCTCTCTTTCCTCCACATATGCAAAAATGCCATGTAAAGCTCACCCTCCGTCTAGGTGTGTAAGTCATCTTACGAAAACCAAAAAATCCCAAAACACTTAGGCGCGGTGCATTAACTTCTACCTCGTTTCTTGTTTCTTGACATATCAACCAATAAGAGATAAAGGGTGTGCATGCTTTTAATGACTTGAGACTATCAAACATGACATGCAGTGGTTAGTTCATTGCATGCAATACTATTAATTAGCAAATAAAAGTTAACGTTTCCTGTTTTCTCCTCCTCCTTGGTCACGGTGCACAGCCTAAGATGGTATTGTACTTACTTGTTCCTACAGGTGCTTAAGCTTGCCACATAGGCATAAAGTCTGATGTGGCAAGTTAATCAAGAAGAGAGAGACTAGTTTGGTGACCCAAGGAAGAAACGGTGCTAAGTGCATGTACCTAGGTGAAAACGACAATTTTGAGTCTATAGCTAATTAAATGAATCAAACTTAGCAACACCATTTCATTGGAAGAGGTCACTCCTTGGCAAATGCAATAAATACTAGTACTCCCTGTATCCCATTATATAAGAACGTTTTTGACACTACACTAGCTAGTGTCAAAAACGTTCTTATATTATGGGATGGAGGGGGTACGAAGAAAGAGATAGAGAGGAGTAAAAAAACACACTTATAGGCAACCTTATAGCCAACCTTGTTGTAGTATGAGTGACTAAGTGATGAATATGTATGACATGCCAACATCAGATAGCCTAACACACCGTGTTAAATCTCCAAGGGCGCGACCACGTGAGTGACGCAATGGTCGTGGTAGGCGCGACCATGATACGGCTACTGGCAGCCCTTGGATCTGAGATCAAACGGTCGCATGCTAAGTTGCTGAAAATTTTAAGAATAACCCTCCAGGATAGGATATTCACCCATAGGTCTAGAATCACGCCATGCAAACATTCGATCTCAGATCCAAGGGCTCTCGGAAGCCCATATCATGGGAGAACGGAAAGCCACTACCCTGCCGTTCGCATGCTGGCAGTTCGCTCCTACTCTTTCCCGCACGTCCTTTAATACTACGACGGTTCGCTCCTAGTCGTCCCGTCCATTCACATTACGGCAGTTCCACTAATCCTAACCCTCCTCCCAAATACATGGCGTCCCAAATCTCCCCGATCGGCGGTGAGTACAAGGTTAGAACCATCACCGGCGATGAGTTCGACGTCATCTACACCCGTACTTCCGCGATGGTGAAAGGATGCCTTTCTCGCTTCAGACGCATGTTCGAAAACTCACATGATGAGTGGGTCGCTGGGCTAGATGTTGAGTACACCACAGTTCTGGGACGAGAGAAGGATCTAAAGGACGAAGAGAGGAAGAAGCCCGCTGTGATCCAGGTTGCGTACATAACGTTTGCTTGGTCTACCACATATGCCATGCCGACATTGAGTGCCAGGATTTTAAGAACTTCCTCGAGGACAAAACAGTCAAATTCGTTACTATAGACTTTAAGAACGACAAAGAAGTCCTGCATCGGATAGGCCTCGTTGTAGGCAACCCCTTCGACCTCCAGAAGAATTGGCTGGTGCCCTCTCGTCAGCCCTCAATGCTGACCCTGGCAGGAGCCATGGTTCATCCTTCGTACCGCAAACTAGAGAAACCTCATTACACGTTTCATAGTCATGCATGGCAGCGGAATGTGCTAGATATAGACCACATCCAGTACGCTGCAATGGATGGCTACCTTTGTTTCAATATCTACAAGGGTTGGATGAAGAGCAATAGCCAAGTTGGCGGTTCAAGCAAAGAAGTATCGGCCAAGAGGAAGAGGGACAAGGACGAAGTTGAGGATGTGGACGAGGACTCCGAGTAAGGTGGCAGTGTCGTTGCTCATGGCGGTTCTAAACTTCTAATGCAGTGTCTATCGGATTAGTTGCATAGTTTAATTTCAGGTGTGCTTAGTTTAATTTGAGGGGTGTGTTGTGCTGAGCTCCCAGCAAAACTATGTTATGTTTCTTCTCGTTACTTTAACTCTTCAGTATGTACATACTAGTACTAGTATTTCTTTAATAGAATTTAGCACCCCAATTAATCACGTACTAGCTTTTTTAATAGTACTATATGTATAATTTGGCGACGAGCGCTCTCTATATGTACCACCTTTTTTTGAAATTTCAATTTTTGCTCCATGGCGCAATCCATCGATAGTGGAGTACTACTATACAAAAGTATACATTTTTAAAAGGCTAGCGTACTGTTCATCACATATATATATAGCCAGTTAAATTATCAACCTAGAACGACGTGCATGCCATGTAGTAAACCGATTCGGAGGAAGTATAGTAAAAATGAGGTGATTTTACCCAGCGATCGGCGGGGGAGCATGGCCTGTCATGCGGTCCCACGTGTCATGATGTACCAAGGCGATGTGTGTGTCCCTCTTGAGACAGAAGCAATACTAGTACGTGGTTTGAGATGATGTCCAACCGAAGTGTGAAATAATGGTTGCTTCATCCGTCTGGGAAGGTGCGGCATTGTGATTTGACGTCTCATTGCTCATTACTAACACTGGGCCAGTACAAGTGGAGTGCGTCCCCCCTGCTATTCTGCACTGTTATTTCGTGCTTGACACGTCGACCCGGTTGCACATGAGATGACCCCCACATCCTTTGTCAAAATAAACAACACGCCGATCAATGCATTTCACTCTTTCGTGCAACGGACGGGCACCTTACTTGCTCCAACATGTGCTTAAGCTTGCCACATAGGCATAAAGTCTAATGTGGCAAGTTAATCAAGAAGAGAGAGACTAGTTTGGTGACCCAAGGAAGAAACGGTGCTAAGCGTGTGTACCAAGGTGAAAAGACAACTTTGAGTCTATAGCTAATTAAATGAAGCAAACTTAGCAACACCATTTCATTGGAAGAGGTCACTCCTTGGCAAATGCAATAAATACTAGTACTCCCTGTGTCCCATAATATAAGAATGTTTTTGGAACTACACTAGTGTCAAAAACGTTCTTATATTATGGGACGGAGGGAGTACGAAGAAAGATATAGAGAGGAGTAAAAAAATACACTTATAGCCAACCTTATAGCCAACCTTGTTGTAGTATGAGTGACTAAGTGATGAATATGTATGACATGCCAACATCAGATAGCCTAACACACCGTGTTAAATCTCCAAGGGCGCGACCGCGCGATCGACGCGACGGTCGTGGTAGGCGCGACCATGATACAGGCTGCTGGCAGCCCTTGGATCTGAGATCAAACAGTCGCATGCTAAGTTGCTGAAAATTTGCAGAATAACCGTCCAGGATAGGATATTCACCCATTGGTCTAGAATCACGCCATGCAACCGCTCGATCTCCGATCCAAGGGCTCTCGGAAGCCCGTATCATGGGAGAATGGAAAGCCACTACCCTGCCGTTCGCACGCTGGCAGTTCGCTCCTACTCGTCCCCGCACGTCCTTTAATACTACAGCGGTTCGCTCCTAGTCGTCCCGTCCATTCACAATACGGCAGTTCCACTAATCCTAACCCTCCTGCCAAATCCATGGCGTTTCAAATCTCCCCGATCGGCGGTGAGTACAAGGATAGAACCATCACCGGTGATGAGTTCGACGTCATCTACACCCGTTCTTCCGCGACAGAGAAAGGATGCCTTTCTCACTTCAGACGCATGTTCGAAGACTCACATGATGAGTGGGTCGCCGGGCTAGATGTTGAGTACACCACAGTCGTGGGACGAGAGAAGGATCTAAAGGACGAAGAAAGGAAGAAGCCCGCCGTGATCCAGGTTTGCGTGCATGACCTATGCTTGATCTACCACATATGCCATGCCAATGTTGTGTGTCAGGATTTTAAGGACTTCCTCGAGAGCAACCTAGTCAAATTCGTTACTGTAGACTTTGGTAACGACAAAGAAGTCCTTCGTCGGATAGGCGTCGTTGTAGGCAACACCTTCGACCTCCAAAAGAATCGGCTGGTGTCCTCTCGTCAGCCTTCAATGCTGACCCTGACAGGAGCCATGGTTCATCCTTCGTATGGTAAACTGGAGAAACCTCCATACACGTTTCATCGTCATGCATGGCAGCGGAATGTGCTAGATATAGACCACGTCCATTACGCTGCAATGGATGGCTACCTTTGTTTCAATATCTACAAGGGTTGGATGAAGAGCAACAGCCAAGTTGGCGGTTCAAGCAAAGAAGTATCGGCCAATAGGAAGAGGGACAAGGACGAAGTCAAGGACATGGACGAGGACTCCGAGTAAGGTGGCAGTGTCGTTGCTCATGGTGGTTCTAATGAAGTGTCTTCCGGAATAGTTGCAAAGTTTAATTCCAGGTGCTTAATTTAATTTGAGGGGTGTGTTGTGCTGAGCCCCCAGCAGAACTATGTTATGTTTCTTCTTGTTACTTTAACTCTTCAGTAAGTACATACTATTATTTCTTACATTTCATCTTTTAGTTGGTATAGTACTACCACTCGTTTATTCACATTATATACATACAATATATATGGCCAACATCATATAGCCAGCAGTTTAGTTGTCAAAGAATTTCATGGTGCTTAGTTTTGTCAAAGAATTCCAGGGTGCTTAGTTTTATTTGAGGGGTGGGTTGTGCTGGACACCATTATTGTGACTAGCCTTTTTAATAGTACTATATGCATAATTTGGCGACGAGCGCTCTCTATATGTACCACCTTTTTTTTAATTTCATGTTTTGCTCCATGGCGCAATCCATCAATACTACTGATGTACAAAAGTATAAATTTTTTAAAAGGCTAGAAGGCAGGACAGTCTATCTTGGTCGGTTTCACGAGAGGCGAGGGCCTTTGTGATTTGACGGCTAATTACTGTTGGAAGGTGAGGCCTTGTGATTTGATTGCTCGTATAAATGCGCCGACGACCTGATCGAGGAGGATCAAAGAACCGTGCGATATACTCATGTTTTCCACTGGAGTAGTACTACGACAGAGGAGCACGAAACACGGCAGCCCAGTGCCATATGGTGATAAGAAATGATCTAATTTGCTAGTCATCTCATTGTTAGCATTGTTCTATTCATTCCCTCAAAAAACAAAAACCATTGTTCTATTCATGCCTCGCAGAGAACGTGACACGTGCGGCGAAACACCCGAAGCAAAAGATGAAACAACAGCAAAAGAAGAAGGAAGATTATCACCCCAAATGATCTAATTCGCCGCGGAGTCGTAACTGCTTCTTCATCGCCTCCACGACCTCCATCTCCTTGCGCGTATCCTCCGCCATCTTCTTCATTCTGTCCATGATGCGGGATTTCTCGACGCGAGCCTTCATCATCTGTTCCACAGCCACATTACGTACCTTGATAGCAGCCGGGTGCTCGATGCGGAGCTTCGCCAACTCCTCCTTATGTTCCATGATGAGGGCCTACAGCATCTTCATCGAGGAACTACTATTCTCATGCAGCTTCTTCCAGCCGGCGTTCTTCTCCTTCAACAGGTCGATCTCGTGGCAGAGCTTCGCCTTGTCCTCCTGAAGTCGCAGGATTTCACCGGTCGCCTTCTTCTCCGAGGCAATGCTCTTCTTCAGCAGCATCACCAAGCCGGCGGTCAACTCCCCCTGCTGGTTGAGCTCAGCGGGCATGTCGTTGAGGCTGTCCTTTAGCAACTCCGTCAAGCCTTGGATGAACTCCTTCTGCTTATTGAGGTGCTTATTGAACTCCTTCCGTCAAGCATGCCGTCGAGGGATAACGACTCCGGCTCCGCCGGCTCGGCATGTTCGCCTCCGCGGCTAGGGCGGTCCTGGGAGCCATGGCCTACCCGTGGGAGATCTTTTGAGGTCTCTGCGTGGCGGCGAGCCCTCTTTTTTTTTCCACAGCCTTGGTTGCAGCTCCCTTGTTACGAGTAGTTCTCGACCTAGAGCCCTGCTCATCGGCCATGGCAACAACGGACGAAGAAGAAGCACTTATGAGGAGGAAAGGTAGAGTAATTTTCGGTTAGGTAGTTCCCCTTTTTATAACCTAAGTACTAGCACTAGTAGTACTAATACCTGCATAGGGGAAGACGTTCAGGTTTTGTACGTAGTACTAGTAGGTGTGATCAGGCTTTCGAATGTGATGGGAACAAGGTAAAGATTACTTGATGGTTTTGGTTTCGAGGCCCGAAACGGCTCCCGATGAGTTTAGTGGAACATAAATTTCAAGTAGACTATTACTGTCAAAAATTGGTACAAAATATGAAGGAGACCAATGGAAGTACTACTAGAAACCCATGATTTAGCTACTCGCATGCGCGCAGCGGAGTAATAATGTCTTTCTTCCGCCCTCACGTCCACTCAATCTACATGCACTGTATTAATTGACCATCAATTAAGTGAACGACTTTACACGCGTCAAATTATCACATGGGGTGGATCTTGGTACAAAATTGCATCCGCCCGTGTACCCGCGTGTGCGTGCGAGGGAATGAGTGCGTGCGTGGCGTGCGTGCACATCTTCGCTTCGTGCATGTACCGCCAGTATGGCTTAGGGAGGACGAGTACATTCTTCTGGAACCAGCAGCACGTCACTGTGATCAATCCACGCAAGGAGGTCGCGACAACGCCTCCACATGTGCCATGTGGCTTCATGAACTGTAAGAGAGACACTATGTAGCGTGCCATTAGTATTCTAATATATGTGTTTTGCACATACTCGAAGTACTAGTAATTTACACGTGCATTGCACGCATCAGATTTCGCAACCAAATTATGAATAAATACCACACTATAACATGTAAGCTCTTAGTCATATATGCATGATGTAGACCTTCGTTTAATTCTTATAGTTCATCTCATTCAAAATCAAATTAGTTTTTATGAAAAAGCTAAGAACGCGTGAATAGGAAAAACATGGGATTATAGTGGAATGTTGTATTGAATCCTACAGGATTGTACGAGTGTTTGATTGTGCATAGAAAAAACGCAGAATTCTTTCAAAGAGGTTTGAGTGGATGGGATGTTTCCTATGAAATCTAGTGCAAATGAATCATATGAAAAAATTCCTATGGTTTACAATCCTACGAATCAAACAACCAAGATAGGAAAAATTCCTAATGATTAGAATCCTCCAAAATTCCTTTGAGAATCCTTTGAATCAAAGAAGCCCTTAATCTATTTTATGATTCATGGAATTGTGCGTTGTAAAGCATAAAGTAAAAACAAATAATGGCAATTCAACTAGAAAAAAAGTTTGGGCAGTTATGATACAGAAGATTCTAGAACAAAAGAGAACCACTGTTGTTTTGAGGTTTGTGCATTATGCTTAAGTTCAACCATGGAGTCTGCTAGATTGTACATGTGGCAAAATCCGGTGGGGGGCTAGAAGATGGTGCGAGGGGCCGAGTGGAGGGAGACTATGAAGGAATGCACAAGTGCGAGATCGATATTTAGAGAGAGGCGGCGAACACGTGATCTATTGAACGCAGTGGCGGAGCCATGAAAAATAAATGAGCTAGGGGGCCAAGGATTGCTAATCCTTTACGAGGAGGGTCAATTCATGAAATTAAACCTTTTTTAGCAGCAATTGTCTAATGATCACATTCATATTAGCCTCGATATATAGTGATGTTAGGGGGGCAGGACCCTTACTGCCCCCTGTCTTCGCCATTGTACACGCATCTGAGAGATGAAGCGAAAGGCATGGATGATGAGAGGGGGACGTTGGATATATAATTAATGTGGGTGTATTGGCTATTTATGTTAATCCTATATAGAGAGGTATACATTGATCGATATGGACATGGGAGAGGTATAGATTGATCGATGTGGACGTGGGAAAGAGCATGAGACCTCACTGGATATATCAATTGATCGGTTCGTGTGGATAACTATGAAAGACCTAGCTATATACACACATACATAGAGGAACATCGATCGTTGCGCATGCACGCGTGAGAGATAAAGAATGCCCGGTATGAGGGAGAGGGGGATGTGTGTGGGTGTGTTCCTTCATGGGAGACCGACCTGAAGAAAAAGATTGCATGCGTGCGATAGATAATGCCGACTAGTAGTGTGTGTGCATGCATGCACGAGAGAAAGTTAGTGGTACAATTATAAAGAGAAGACTACTGTGTGGGTGTAAAAGAATAGGTGAGGTCATAATCAATGTAAAGTTGAATTCAAATATTTGAATAAGAGATCCTGATGTTTGAAACCCATGCATGCATGAATATAACGGAGATCTGCACGGTGTGCTTTGGAAACGAGCATGTTGTAATGTATACACATTGAACAAGGTCAGACTGATTTGAATTTGAGATACCGATGGCAGACATCATTTGCCCATGTCGCCTCCGTGCATGTAATTGGAGATGATGGGCGGCTTTTGCATCGCATATCTATATCTATACCCCTATATATATATATATATATTATATTATATATATTTTTATATTGTGAGCGGGTAACTTTAACTTTGAAAGATGGTCATTGGATGAGGCAAATCCGAAGGACCAAAGATGGCAAATTTGAGCACTATTGGCCGTTGGATATCATCTAGATTCCACCAGATTTTGCCACATGTATAATCTAGAAGACTCCATGATTGAACTTAAGCATAATGCACAAACATCAAAACACAAGCAATTCTTAGTTGTTCTAGAATCTTCCGTATCATAATTGCCCAAATGTTTTTCTACATGATTTGCCATTATTTGTTTTTACTTTATGTCTTACAACGCACAATTCCATGAATCTTAAAATAGATTAGCTTTCTTATAAAAACTATATGATTTTGAATGAAATGAACTATAAGAATTAAACGACATCTACATCATGCATATATGACTCAAAGCTTGCATGCTATAATGTGGCATTTATTCATAATTTGGTTGCCAAATCTCATGCGTGCAATGCACGTGTACCTTACTCTAGTCTAAATGGTGTTTGTGTGTGTGTGTGTTGTGCGTGCTGAGGTGCAAATTGTCTTTTTTTGGGTACACGTTAAGCTTGTTCTTCCTAAATTTCAAGCCGCGCCTTGTTATGCCGAAAATTGAAGCTAGCGTCTCTGTCTATCCTGCTGCGAAACTCCCGCCTCTTCAACCCGCGCCTTGTTAGCCCGAAATATTTAAGATATATCTTTGTCTCGTTGTGCTCCGACAAATCCCTCCATCTCAACCCGCGCCTTGCTATTCCGAAATTACAACGCGCGCGAAAACTCCCACTTCCTGTGAAATCCCGACAGGCGAAATGCCCGTGGTACCCCTGAACCGAAAGAACCGCCTCAAATCGGTGGGGGTACTTTCGTAACTTACCCCACATTTCGGACAAGCGCGTCTCTAAGCCATGGTTCCCCACTGCCATCCCATCCGCCCACCCATTCGGAGCCGCGAAAACCCGTGACGAAACCCCACACCTTGCTCCGTCCGCCACCCAGCCGGAGCTTCTTCCCCAATGACGTCATCCGCAGCAACACCTCGATGTCCCTCATCCACCGTACCGGATGAGGATCCGACGTCGATCTCATCGTCCCACCGGTTCAGCCACCCCGTCCTCCACCTCCAAGGAGCTTCCTCAACGTTCCCCTCGTCTTTCGCGCCACCTCCATTCCCACACCGCCGTCTTCACCTGCACCACCGGAAGAGCATCATCATCACCGTTTCCTCGGATGAAGCTGCGGCCTAATCGGCGCCACAAAAGAGGTTGTACACTAATCGCCGCATTTTCTTCTTGATTCGATCTCACGGTGCTGACGGCGCTCGGTCCCAAGCCAACATGGTGCGGCTCCATCCACGGCGGCATCGCCGGCCACTTCCTCCACGATGTCGCTCCCTCGGCGGCGACGTCCACATCAGTAGGAGCTGCTGCTGCTTTAGCTCTCGCTCGCGCTGCTACTCTGCTCTTGCTCTCGGTCCCCTGCCTGGTCTACTCTTGCTATTGCTCTTGCTCGCGCTGCTGCTCTCACTCTTGCTCTTGCTTACGATGCTGCTCCGATTTGGCTACACTTCAGTCAACTGAATCGACTTTTGGGTCAGTCGATTTCCAAGGGGTGGGCTCGCCGGGGTGAAGGAAGAACCAGCCGCAGCGGGGAGGGGGGGCTCACCAAAGAGGTACCCCACTATCTATCTTAGGGTTCAGGATGGGGGCGGTGGTCACCGGCGGTGGCGGGGCGTTGGCGGTGTGGTGGCGTGGGGATCGCCGGATAAAAAACTCGGCATGGGGGGGCCTAGAGGGATGGCCAGGGCGGCGGCGGACCGGCGGTGGTGAGTGTTTTCGGGGCAGGCGGGGCGGCGCACCGCCGGCCGCGGGCGGCGGGGGGCTACTGTTTGGCCGGTGGTGGCTGGCGGCTCAGGGGGGTGGAGGTTGAAGATGAACTGCAGGCCCTTGATTTCGTATCCAATGGCTGCAAAATCGACTGACGTATAGCCTCACCTTGCTACTGCATTCTGTTTCGACAGCAAAATTCTGTTTCGACAGCAAAATTCAGTTTCGACAATTAGGTTCAGTTTCGGCAGTTAAGTTCAGTTTCGACAGTTAAGTTCAGAGATGAGCGGCTGATGTATTTTACATCTAGCACTTTGTGGTTATGTATTTTACATCATGTATTGGATATGCTATTAGAATTCCACTCAGGTTAATGTTATTCGTTGTCTCTCTTGTCCTGCTTCAGCCTCGGCGTCGTACAACTCACCGGAGCTGCTCCAATGACGAAACCCTCCATCATAGTGGAGCAGTACCTTGGGCTCCATCTCCAGACGCCTAAGATCTCCTTCCCCTCCTCCAACAGCAAAGTCAGCCGGAGCTGTAAGTGCATCTAGTGCCACTTAGTGATTTTGGTGTATTGAAGACTTATAGGTTAAGGGACTAATGTGTTTATGAGTGTACACAGGTCTATAAGTCTATGAGGAGTTTGATATTTACAGAGAAAGTTGACCCCTAAAAATGAATATCTTCGACTGAAGATTTTGGTATTCCTGAAGACTTTCATGAAGACTTTGAAAGTGAAGAAATTGGTGTCTCCGTGAAGACTTGATATTCATGCAAGGAATATGAAGCTTGAAGACTTTTGTTTTCATAGTTTTGTTTTTCTCTTTCTTGAGTCATAGGAAACACCGTACTGTTAAAGGGGGTTGAGGAAATACTAAGGAAAAATTTCCATGTGATGCTCAACTCAAAATCCTACACCTACCAATCCCTTCGAGTGAAGCCATTGGAAATCTCACACAGTTCAGTCAATTTCTTCAGTGATAGAGACGAAGTTCTTCTGGTCATTGAGGAATTTGTTTTGACTGAGGAGTTAGGAATTCGCCAGTGCGTATTGCCTACATAGTGAGGAAGATGATAGCCCTAAGGAATTTGAGAGTCAAATTTCCGACCCTTGCTATGCTACGCGCCAGCTGTCCCAAAATATCTTATCTACATAACGGTCATATCATTGAAGGGCATTTATGTCTTATCATGTCAGGCTGCTCCCTAGGCTATAAATAGCCGCCCCCCTACAACCACTAGCTGGTTGGCTGCTCCGAGGGAAACTGACACTTGTCATTTGAGAGCAACCCATCCTCTGAGGACTTTGAGCGAAAATCATCGAGTGAGGAAAATCCAAACCCAAACACCCACAAACCCAAAGTGATTGAGCATCACTGAAGAGATTGATCCTATGTGGATCCGATGCTTGTTACCTTTGAAGACTGTGCTTCTTCCAGACGGTTAGGCGTCATGGTCTAGAGCATCCAAGAGGAATTGTGGATCGCCGAGTGACCGAAGTCTGTGAAGGTTTGGAAGTCGCCTAAAGACTTACCACGAGTGATTGGACGGGGTCTGTGTGACCTTAGTTCAAGGAGAATATGGTGAGGACTTGGTGTCCTGAGCTGCGTGCTCAGCGACTGGGTGTCCGGGACTATGTGTCCACGAGTTTAAATACTCAGCCGCTCCAACCAGACGTACAACTGAGACAGCAGTTGGAACTGGTCTACCAAATCATTGTCTTCACCAACCTTACTGGTTCTATTTCCTCAACTCTTTCATTTCCTCATTATTTTGTTGAGTGATTGTTCATATCTGTGTTTGAAGACTTTGACTGAAGACTTTCTCAATTTCCTCAGTTCAATTTGTTCAGTCTGTTTGTCTTCATCTTGTGTTATCATGTGTTTACGCTTTCTGTACTCCGTGTTTGTCTTCATTTCATCATGATGATCATGTGTGTATTCTGTCATGCTTACTTCTAAGTACTTATTCCGCTGCAAGTAGTTCTTCGCTAAGGAATTTCCTCACCGGCAAATTCCTCAGTGAAGAATTCATAAAAATTGCCTATTCACCCCCCTCTAGTCGATATAACGCACTAGCAAGGTACTCCCTTGTTCTGTGTGATTTTGGTTTAACTGCCTAGAGTTTTAGTTATGTCGACTGCAGGTATGATCAAGGTCTCTGCTGGGTGTCCTACCTTCGATGGCACGGACTACCCCTACTAGAAGAATAAGATGCGAATGCATCTTGAAGCAATTGACAACGATCTTTGGTACATTGTGGAAAATGGTGTTCCCTCAGTCACACCTTCCCTGAATGCTGCTGATGTGAAGAGATTCAAGCAACTCGATTCTCAAGCGAAGAATATCATATGTGGTCATCTGAGTAAAGGGCAGTATGGTAGAGTGAGTGCTTTGGAAACTGCTAAGCTTATCTAGGATAGGCTCTCCAAAGTAAACAAAGGAGTCTCAACTCAACGTGACTCTCGTGTTGACGTTCTTCGCAATCTCTTCAACCGCTTCAAAAGACTCAACAATGAAAATTTTCAGCAAACCTTCGATCGCCTCACTAATATCTCAAATGAGCTTCAAGCGCTCGATGCCACTGACATCACCGATCATGAGGTGGTGAAGAAATTGCTGAGATCACTCGATTCGTCATTTGACAGTCTGGCACTGATGATTCAAGAGCGTGCCGATTACAAGTCACTAGATCCTGCTGATATCCTCGAGAGGCTAAATACTCTATGGTTCAAGCTATGGCAAACCACGTGCCCTGAAGGCCAAGGCAGTGTCTGAATCTGAATGTGAAGATTCTGGTAGTAGCCTTGGTGATCCTGAAGAATTGAGCCAGGAGCTAGCACTGCTCGTGAAGAAGTTCCAGAAATTCTCAGGACGTGGTCACTTTGGAAAATCTTCAAGGAGCAGTGATTCCTCAACAAGTGACTATAAGAGAAGGCTATGCCACAAATGCAAGAAGCCTGGTGACTACATTCAAGATTGTCCTCAGTGGGACAAGGAACTAAAGAAGAAGAAATACAAGGATTACAGTTCTGATGATGCCAAGAAGAAGAAGAAATCTTCAAAGTCTTCATCATCAAAATCCTCGAAGTCTTCATCCCACAAGAAGAGCAGCTCCAAGAAGGCTCGGGCATTCATTGGCAAGGAAATGGATTCTGAGGCTGAATCTGAGGATAATGAGGAAGAGGAGGCATCCGAGGAGTCTGAGTCAGGTGTGGCAAGTCTGGCTCTTGCTACCTCATTTGTCAGCAAGTCTATCTTCAACTCTGAAGAAAATGGCAACACCAACAATGCTGATGAAGGCAATGACGACTACGCTCCCACCTATTGCTTCATGGCAAAGGCTGGTAAGGTAACTAAATACCCCTCCTCTGAATCAAGTGAGGATGAATCTGATGAAAATCTCAAGCCTAGCTATTCTAAACTTGCTAAGATTGCTGTGAAACAACAAAAGGCTATTGAAAAACTTCAAAACATGCTAGACAAAAGTGATGATATGTTGGGTGATGAAATGAAAAATCATCAGAGACTTCAGTCTAAGTTTGAC
The DNA here is from genome assembly GCA_963921465.1 of Triticum timopheevii. Lineage (NCBI taxonomy): Eukaryota > Viridiplantae > Streptophyta > Magnoliopsida > Poales > Poaceae > Triticum > Triticum timopheevii. The sequence goes on along the minus strand of OY997272.1, from coordinate 377,782,023 downwards.
AACCTTCAAAGTCATCATAAAACTCTCTTAACTGATCACGAGAAGCTTTCTTATGAATTTCTTCAAAGAAAGCAAGATCTTGAGAAGCTAAGAGTGAGTTATGAAGATCTTTAGAAGGAGCGCAATTCATTACTTGCTCAACAAATCAGCGCTACTCAGGAAGAATTTGATCCTCCATGCTTAAAGTGCATTGAAGGTGAATCTGCTAATTCTTCACCTGAATGTTCAAATGCTTCAACTGTTACAAATTCTTCACCTGCCTCTGCTATCACTAATTCCTCATCTGAAGACATTGCTAGTATCACTGGTGATGCAGGGCTAAAGGAATTGTATATGACAGGCATGTACAAAAGCCTCAAAGGGCATCAAACTCTTTGTGATGGGATTAAAAAGCAGATCCTCAACAGAAACCCTAGGAAAGAGGGTATTGCCTTTGAGAGGAAACTCAATGCTGATGTAACATATTGGAAGCCTGAGCAGTACCCCAAAACCTCATGGGTTGCTGCAAAGGGACCTCCAGTTGACCCATCTAACTTATCTGGCTTTACATGTGAATCTCCTCATTCTTCTGATGAGTCATTTGACTCCAACTATAAACTGTTCAAAAATCAGAATGGTGAAGTATTTGCTAGATATGTTGGCACTAACTGCAGGAACGGTTCCCCTATGAAGAAAATTTGGGTTCCCAAAAGTTATGTTGAAAGTCTTCAGGTGAATGTCCTCATGACACCACCAGTGAAGAATAGGAACCCCAGATCAAACTCTTCATATGGACCAAATTCTTCATATGGATCCAAGTCCTCATACGGACCAATTCCTCACATGGATCAAATTCCTCAAAAGGATCAAAATCCTCATATGAACATCATCGTGCTAACAACTCTGTTTCGCAGGATAGAGCTCAGGGCTATGAATATGTGCATTATTCTTCAAATCATTATATTCATAAGTCCTCGAAGAATTTCTCAGCTTATTCCTATGCTTACCCTAACCCCTCTTATGTGAAACGAAATGGTTTGGCATCTTTGCCACCTTTCTCATATGGTGCTCGCAGAGTGATGAACTCTTTGCCACCCCTTCAGATGTGGGTGGTGAAGAAAAAGATATAATCTCTTATGCAGGGTCAGGTCTCCAGACGTGCTTTAACGTCTGAAGAATTTGCCGGGGGCCTGACAAAATGCCTGAAAGGACGCAGGCGAATCATGATGAAATGAACTTTCATTTCACACGTCCTCACATTGCTTATCTGTGCTATTGCTTGATGAAATTGAACTTATGATACTGATGTCATATTCTTCACTGATGAAGTATATGAGTTTGTAAGCTGCACTAATTCATCTACAGGATGATCAACCCAAAGCAAATGAGTCGGTCCTCAATAGTGGATGTACAAATCACATGACTAGTGACAAGAATCTATTGATGGATGCTCCCTTAACACCGTCACATCTGAAGCATATCATCTTCGCTGACAAAGGCAAAAGTCAGGTATATCTCTAAGGATCGACACATGGACAAAGTCATGCTTGTCGAGTCCTTAGGATACAACCTCATGTCTGTCTCAATGCTTTGTGATCTTGATATGGTTGTTGTCTTTGGCAAGTATCGTTGTGTTGTGATCATGGAAGCTGACAATTCCAAAGTCTTCAAAGGCTTTAGGAGAGGAGACTTGTACATTGTTGATCTCTCTAGAGGACCACAACCTGCCGTGTGCTTACTTGCAAAAGCTTCAGAAGGCTGGCTATGGAATCGATGACTTGGTCATGCTGGCACGAGGAATCTGCACATGCTCGCGAAGAAGAAGCATGTCATTGGCATTGAGAATGTCAAATTCCTCAAGGATCACTTGTGTGGTGCCTGTGAAGCTGGGAAGACGACTAAGGCCAAGCATTCAGCAAAGACTATCATGACCACCACTCGACCATTTGAATTGCTTCACATGGATCTCTTTGGTCCTAATCATTATTCTGCTGTGACTAATGATGCATCTCTATATGGCTTTGTTATTGTTGATAATTACTCTCATTACACATGGGTACACATTGTTACATACAAACATGAAGTGTAGGAAGTATTCAAACGATTTTCCTCGAGGGCTTCTACCAACTTTGGTGTGAAGATCAAGCACATCAGGAGTGACAATGGAACTGAGTTCAAGAATTCCGGTCTTAATGACTATCTTGATGAACTTGGTTTTACTGATGAGTTATCTGCTCCTTATACTCCTCAGCAAAATGGCTTCGTGGAGCGCAAGAACAGAACTCTTGTTGAGATGGCTCACACTATGCTTGATGAATACAAAACACCTCATCGTTTTTGGATTGATGCAATTGATACCGCGTGTCACATCATCAACAGAGTATATCTTCACAAATTCTTCAGGAAGACTGCCTATGAACTCCTCACTGACAAGAAACCCAATGTGAGTTATTTCAAAGTCTTCGGTGCTAAATATTGGATTAGAGATCCTCATCACAATGCTAAATTTTCACCGCAAGCACATGAAGGTTTTATGCTTGGTTACGGAAAGGACTCGCACACCTACAGAGTCTTCAACATTGCTCTTCACAAGATTGTTGAAACTGTAGATGTGCGGTTCAATGAAACTAATGGCTCGCAAAGAGAGCACCTACCTTCTATGATAGATGAACCAGCACCTGAAGATTCTATCAAGTTCAAGGCTACTGAGGATGCCATTCCTACTGAAGAATCTACTGAAAAATTCATTCCAGAACACGAAGATCGTCGAGCTGATGTACCTCAGGAAAATGCTGAAGAAAATGCTGATCAAATTCCTCGACGACAACCAGCTCATCCTCGCGTTGCAAAAGAAGTGCAAGTTGAAAAGATCATCGATGACATTGAAGCACCAGGTCCTCTCACATGCTCAAAAGCTTCACATTTATCTAACTTTTGTGGGCACTATGCTTTTGTCTCTATCACAGAGCCCACTAAGGTAGATGAAGCATTTCTGGAGCCTGAGTGGATTCAGGCCATGCAAGAAGAATTACATCAGTTCGAGCTCAACAATGTCTGGGAACTGGTCAAACGTCCAGATCCTCGCAAGCATAATATCATCGGCACAAAGTGGATCTACCGCAACAAGCAAGATGAAAATGGCCTTGTGGTTAGGAATAAGGCACGACCTGTAGCTCAAGGCTACACACAGGTTGAAGGAATTGATTTCGATGAAACTTTTGCACCTGTTGCTAGACTTGAGGCTATTCGCATATTGCTTGCTTATGCTAACCATCATAATATCACTTTATATCAAATGGATGTGAAAAGTGCATTCCTCAATGGTAAGCTTGAGGAAGAAGTATATGTTGCTCAACCCCCAGGTTTTGAAGATCCAAAGAATCCTAACAAAGTCTTCAGACTCAACAAGGCCCTCTATGGCCTCAAGCAGGCCCCTCGGGCGTGGTATGATACTTTGAAGGAATTCTTCGTGAAGAATGGCTTCACACCCGGTTCGCTCGACCCTACTCTCTTTACTAAATCTTATGATGGTGAACTGTTTGTGTGCCAAATATACGTTGATGATATTATCTTTGGCTGTACTGACCAACGTTATAGTGATGAATTTGCCTATATGATGAGTGAAGAATATCAAATGTCTATGATGGGAGAGTTGAAATTCTTCTTAGGTCTTCAAATTCGTCAACAGGACAATGGCATATTCATATCTCAGGAGAAATACCTCAAGGATGTTCTGAGGAAATTCGGCATGCAAGATTGCAAAGGAGTCAAAATTCCTATGCCCACAAATGGCCATCTATGAACTGATGAAAATGGTATGGACTTCGATCACAAGGTATACCGCTCCATGATTGGTTCTTTATTGTACTTATGTGCATCTAGGCCAGATATAATGCTTAGTGTTTGCATGTGTGCCCGATTTCAAGCTACACCGAAGGAATCACACCATAAGGATGTGAAGCATATTCTTCGACATCTAGCTCACACACCAACACTAGGACTATGGTACCCCAAGGGCTCTACCTTTGATCTCACTGGATATTCTGACTCTGATTATGCTGGTGATTGTGTGGACCACAAGTCAACATCTGGTACTTGTCATTTCCTCGGTCGATCCTTGGTCTGTTGGTCCTCGAAGAAACAGAACTGCGTATCACTGTCTACTGCGGAAGCTGAGTACATTGCTGCTGGTTCTTGCTGTGCTCAATTGCTGTGGATGAAGCAAACTCTCAAGGACTACGACATCAACATGAAGAATGTGCCTATCTACTGTGACAATGAGAGTGCCATCAAGATCGCTCACAACCCAGTTCAGCACTCGAAGACAAAGCACATTCATATTCGTCATCATTTCCTTCGTGATCATGTGTTGAAGGGCGACATTTCTATTGAGCATGTGAAGACTGAAGAACAGCTAGCCGATATCTTCACAAAGCCCTTGGATGAGAAGAAATTTAGCAAGTTGCGGTGTGAGCTAAATATCTTAGAGTCTTCGAATGTTCTTTGAAAAGGACACACATCCTAACACTTATGCAAAATTGATGACTTAGATGTGCAACACATGAAGAAACGTTTTTCTTCAATCAATGAAGAATAACACTCTAAGTGTGAAGAAATTAATGAAGAATTTGATTCTCAGAACCCTATGACAATTGTACACGGTGTCTGAAATCACCATTCTTATACGGTGGGTCACGCCACCACCAAAGTTGAAAATCTTCAATTTGAGTTTTTTTTCAGTTTTGAAATTCCTCAGTTTTTCAAATTCTTCAACTTTGCAAAATCTTCACTATTTCTGTCGTTTTTCTTCATTGGCTATATATATATGGGTTTATGTCCTCTACATCATTCACTTATGGCTATTTCTTCAAGTTGCATTTTCTGCTAAGTGAATGTGATCGGACCCTTCCCCCTCTATGCTATACTCAACCCAATCTATTCACAAATTCTGCATGTGCGTTCTATTTGAAACTCGTTCAAAATCTTCACTGTGTCCTGTCAGCTGAAGAAATTGCAAACGGAACTTTAAAACTAATCTTATCCAACATTTTCGGTTTTGCCGCTCAAACCGTCCCGTATCCCACGATATACTTATGTATTCACCCACGATCTAACACGATCTCCACTTTTCAGTACGTGGGTGACACATGTCAAGCAAATGAGAAGGGCCACGGGCACGTTCGTCCTAAATCTTCGGGCGAACAGTTTTTCACTGCGACTATAAATACCCCCTCACCCTTCCTCACTTCCTTTACTCCACTAGACCGCTCTCTCTCGCTCGAGCTTCTCAAACCCTAGCGCCGCCGCTACTCCATCATCGCCGGTGAGGAAGAGCTTCACTGCCTCGACCTCGTCGCCGTCGTACTCGCGCCGACCGCGGAAATCTTCACTCCGCCGCCGCCGTAGCTGTCTTCCTCCTCCAAGTTAGGGCGTGGAGGATCTAAACTAACGAGCTTCGAATCTACACTTCTCAGTTCGTCGTGTTCTTCATCCAGGGTAATTAAAAGTTACTTTTACTACCCTCTTTGATTCAAATTTTCTCCACAAAATCTTCAAAGGTGTTTTATTCTTCAAATCCTCACACACAAAACACCTCACTAGTCATCTATTCTTGATTCGTTTCCCTAAGCATCATTTTTCTTCAAGATTCCTCAATTGTGTGGATCGTCGATCTATACAACTCTGGAACCTGAGACAAAGTACGCTTAGTGAAATACTTCAAGACTCATCTGGTCAAATTCCTCAAACTTGTTCATTTTGAAAACCTTCTGAGAACGCATATGACCTCTTCAAATTCCTCGCAACTATACTCTGTTCACAGGTACTCATGTCCGCTGCTGAATCACTAGGTTCTCATCAACTTAACTCATTTGCAGCGTTCCTTGAAGAAAAGTTGCATACTTCTTCAGAGAATTCGATTGTTCAAATTCCTCATCTAAAGAATATGGCAGAAGGTAAGAAACCACAGAAAGTAGGAAAGAAGCCTGAGGTCATGACTGCATTTGAAATTCCTGAGGACATCTATGCTGACTATTGCACACCTGATGAGGCCAAGTTCGGAAAGGAGAACAAAAATCAGCACAAGGTGCGCATACAGAGGATTGAAAGGAGATGGGCAAGAGAATGGAGGGAGTATAGATATGTAACTCCAAAGTATATGAAGAAATTCGCTCTAAATCCTCCATGTCCAAGAGCTCCATTGGCACTTGGTCAAGAAGCTGATCCCACCAGCATCAAGCGCGTGAGGATTTTCCTGAAGAATGGGCCAAGCGCCAAGCCAAGTTGGCTAGACAAGCCAAAGAAGCAGTGAGGAAATTTAATGAAGACTCTGCTGCTGCTGCTGCCACAAAGGCCTCTGACAAGCCTAGAAAATCAATGGCAAAGAAGCCTGCTCACAAGCCAAGTGCTTCATCAACTGTGCCCTCACGGCCATTTCCTCAGCAATGCCCTCACGGCCAGAATCTTCAAAGCCCTCACGGCCAATTTCTTCAAAGCCCTCATGGCCAATTCCTCCTGCTGCTCCTGCTCCTCCAAAGTCCTTAGTTGCTCCGGCAAAGTCCTCAACACCTATACATCTGGCCACATGCCAAAGGACTGCAGGCATCTCGATTGCCTCTGGTGTCTCAGCAAGTTCCTCAGCTGCACCAAAGTCTTCATCAGGCCCCACTCTGCTGAAGACCAAGGCCACTGCTGGACGAGGTCCTCGGCCTAGTCCAAAGAAGAAACAAGTTGCCTTCCAGGTGCCATCTGACAATGAAGCTGATGATGATGAACTTGCAGAAATCATCAGAGACAGGCAAGAAAGGGCCGCTAGAGCCAAAGGCACAAATGTGCCACTACTTTTGGATCCAAAGGTGATCCTCGATTACATTGATCTCTGGCACAAGACCCAAACACTCCTATGCCTGATTTTCATCTGACTCCTGGCCAAAGTCACGTGCTGACCCATTTCATCAATGAAGAGAAATGGAAATTTTAGAAGGCCAGGCATCAAGAAGGCTCAGTTCAGGAAAGAGAAGTTCCTGAGGAACAACATTGTCAAAATGACAACTGATGAACTCCTCACGATCCAGTCTGAAATCAAAGCCCTCAGCGATGATTTCAATGCTTATTATGCTGATTGGCAAGGAGCCAAAGTCAGGTTCGTTAGACTGACTGAGAAGTTCACCAATGTTGCAGCCCCATCGCAACAAGAAATTCCTCAAGCTGAAGCCTTTGTTCAGCAAACTGAAGAACATGCCAGCACCGCTGATGATTTTCAGTCTGCTGAAGAAAATGCTAGTTCCAGGGCTGATGACTCCATTCCAGCTGCTGAAGAAACTGCCAGGGCATCCACTAGTGGTGCGCCTGAAGAAAATGAAGAAGTCAGGGCAACTGCATCAGTTGCTCCTGAGGAAATACCAACAGATTCCTCAGCGCCTACCCCAACTCCTACCCTTCCATCTGCATCAGATGTGAGGAAGACCAAGGCTGCAGAGAAAGCTGCAGTGAAGAAAAGGAAAGCATCATCTGCTTCAGATTCTTCTACTCTGAAGAAAATGAAGACTATGACCAGCTCACTTGAGAATCCAATTGATGCTGTTCTGATTTCCACCATGCCATCAAAGGAGCTTGTTCCTTATGGTGAAGAATGTGTGATCCCTAACGGATCTGATGAAGAAAATCATTCTGTTGCTTTGTCAGAGCAGATTGATGAAGAAATTGAAGTGGATGCGTGTCACGCCCAATATGCGACCCTATCTAAAAGGAACTCGAAGGTCCCACCAAGGATAGACCCGCATATTGAGACGCTTTTGCAAGGTGGATATCATTACATCAACATTACATAAATAGAGGGGATACATACAAGAGGCAGACAATGCCACACGAATACAACATCACAACATACAAGAACAACATCCGACTACGGATGAATCATAAACAGAAACTCAAACAATATCCACCCTGCTAGCCCAGGCTGCCGACCTGGAACCTATCCCCTGAACGAAGAAGAAGCAGAAGAAGAACTCCAAACAAGTAAACATCGCTCTCGCGTCATGATCATCGCATAACCTGTACCTGCAACTGTTGTTGTAGTAATCTGTGAGCCACGAGGACTCAGCAATCCCATTACCATGGGTATCAAGACTAGCAAAGCTTAATGGGAAAGGAAGGGGTAAAGTGGTGAGGTTGCAGCAGTGGCTAAGCAAGATATGGTGGCTAACCAACGCAAAGAAGAGCGAGAAGAGAGCAAGAGGAATGGACGTGAAGCTAGCAATGATCAAGAGGTGATCCTGAACTCCTACTTACGTCAATCATAACACAGAAACCGTGTTCACTTCCCGGACTCCGCCGAGAAGAGATCATCATGACTACACACGCGGTTGATACATTTTAATTCGGATCTGGTGTCAAGTTATCTACAACCGGACATTAACAAATTCCCATCTGCCACATAACCGTGGGCACGGCTCTCGAAAGTTTAAACCTTGCAGGGGTGTCCCAACTTAGCCCATGACAAGCTCTCGCGATCAACGAAGGAATAGACCTTCTCCCAGGAAGACCCGATCAGTCTCGGAATCCCGGTTTACAAGACATTTCGACAATGGTAAAACAAGACCAGCAAAGCCGCCCGATGCGCCGACAATCCTGATAGGAGCTGCACATATCTCGTTCTCAGGGCAACACCGGATGAGACATCCTACGAGTAAAACCAGACCTCGAGTTGCCCCGAGGGGGCCCCGCAGTCTACTCGGTTCGGACCAGCACTTAGACAAGCACTGGCCCGGGGGGGCTAAAATAAAGATGACCCTCAAGAGAGCGACTCCCAAGGGAAAAAGTAGGTGGTGGTGAGGCAAATGGTAAAACCAAGGTTGGGCCTTGTTGGACAAGTTTTATTCAAAGCAAACTGTCAGGGGGGTCCCATAAATCACCCGACCGCGTTAGGAACGCAAAATCCGGGAACATAACACCGGTATGATGGAAACTAGGGCGGCAAGAGTGGAACAAAACACCAGGCATAAGGCCGAGCCTTCCACCCTTTACCAAATATATAGATGCATTAATAATATAAGAGATATTGTGATATCCCAACATAAACCCTGTCCACCATGAAGAAATCTTCAACTTCACCTGCAACTAGCAACGCTATAAGAGGGGCTGAGCAAAGCGGTAACATAGCCAAACAATGGTTTGCTAGGAATGGTGTCAAAGGTTAGAGGTTCATGGCAATTTGGGAGGCTTGAAGAGCAAATAATAGGTAACGTAGGATAGCGATAGAACGAAGCAACTAGCATAGCAATGATAGTAGTGAGATCCAGGATAGCGGTCATCTTGCCTGAAATCCCGCAAGTAAGAAGAACGAATCCATGAAGAAGACGAACGGATGAAGCCGAACCACCCGTAGACGAACGAATCCTCACGATCGCAACGAAATAGGAACTATCGAGAAGAAGCACACAACATGGTAAACACACCACACATGAACAAGGCATGATGCATAACAAGCATGATGCATGACAAAGCTACATGAAGCTACTCATGGCAAGAGATGATGCAAACAAGAACAACACATCAAGGCAAGTTTAAATGAGGCCGGGAACAACATATAACAATTCCGGAAAATCCTCATATGCAAATTTCGAAATTGGTCCAGATCTGAATAAACATTATGTTCAAGTTGTTAAATAGCAAGTTAAGATGCACCAAGAGAATCTATACGAAATTCTAGTCAAGTTACATATAAAGTTCATTAGATTTGGAGCTACGGCCTAGAAGATATGAGCAAAACAAGTTAAGCATGGCATTGATGCAAAATGCATACAAACATCCAGCAAACACCTCAAAACAAGGATGCAACATGATAATATGAAGCTACATGCAAAATCAAACAAGTTTCATATAGAGCACACTCAAAACGGAGCAACGGTGCAACACATACACTCTATACAAGTCATAGCAACAATCTGTCCATAACAGCAACTAGGCATCTTGCAAGCATCAAAACAATACGCTACAGCACCCCAACATGATAAAAAAAGGCATGGGCATGAAGTACAGGTAAAGCATAACAAAACATGAACACTGAGCTATCTCCAGAAACCAATGGATCATGCTCAAAAAGACATGGAGATATTGCAAATAATAACAGTTTCAGACTTTAGCAGAAATAACATCAGGTTGCAAAGTTTAGAGCTATCAAACAACATGTTACGGGAACTTATCATGGCAAACAAAGGCATGGCATGAATCTACTAATAGCATAGATCAAAAGTCCCTTACTGACCATGAGCCAAAAAGGCACAGAATATATGATGGCACCCATGTAAACATGGCAAGTTATATTACAGATTCATAACATGGCAGGAACAACAATAAGTAGGCATGTTGGTGAGCTTGAACCACTCACCACAGAGAAATACATGGCATGGCAAGGCAAACAACAGCAAGAAGACATGTTTGTGAAGCTAAGCATGGCAAGATCAAGTTCATAGGGTGCATGGAACACTAGGAAACAATCATGGAAACATTGAACTTCATGTTAACAGGTTGACAACAACATTATCAAGCAACTTTAGAGCAAGATAACAACATGTTCCAGCAGGCTATAATTGCAACCAAGGGCATGAATGGATAGAGCAAGACATGTTGATCAAAACATGTTTATGGGACATCTCCAGATTATGCATAGAATGATTACTAGAAGCATGTTAACATGGCATCACAAAATTACAGAATCTGTCTAGCAAAACAGCAACAGCAAGTACCCTTCTTAACAAGCTCGATTCACTCACCACAAGTCATTGCATGACAAGATAAGCATAGCATCATCAAGAAGGCATGTTTGTGTAACAAACCAAGTCAAAAACAAATCCATAGCATGCAAGGATCAAATATAGCAACCTTGGCCAAATTGAATAACATGTAAACAATCTGCCAGGAAACATTTTCAAGCAAAAGTAGAGCACTCAAATGACATGCTACGCTACTCCATAATTGCAAACAAGGGAATGAATCGATAGACAATAACCATATGTTCAAAACACCCTTACTGAAGTATCTCAAAATAAGCATGGATATCTCTGTAGCATCAAGTTTACATGGCATCAAAATAACAGCAGAACAGGGACTAAAATCAGCAATATCACGAAGCCTAGTTTGCATGCTTGTGCTAGTCACCACATTGATCACAAAAATACATGGCATACACCCCTGGAAAGATGGCATGGCATAGATCAAAACACATGAAGACATCAACCTAATAGGATGCACACATCAATCATGGCAAAAATGACAAATGAGCAAGTTATAACAGTTTCAGCAGATTAACATCAACATGCACTCTTCCAATAACATTTCGGGCATCAAGATGAGCTCAAATGAAAATGATGCAATGGAATGAAATGAAGTACTCGTTGAGACGAACAATTTGACATATTATACACGCGAAAGGAAGCTACGGATGCAGAGATGTGATGCGATGAACATGGCATGTTTATGCAAGAAATCTGGGACTTAGAGAAATATTCAACCTCGCGGGAAAAGTCAACCGCGGCTGATCACGCCGGAGTTCTCGCCGGAGAAGGGGGAGACGGTGAAGACGGGCGGATCCGGGCCGGATCTTGCCGGATCCGGCCGGATCCCGGCGTGGGGCGGCGCGGGGAGGCACGGGGGCGGCGGAGGCGCTCGGGAGGAGCTCATCAGCGGCGGCCCGGTCCTTGCGGCGGACGGGAGCCGCGGAGGCCGGCGAGGGCAGAGTCGGCCGGCGAGGGGACGAGGCGCAGCGGGGCAGCGCCATGGCCGGCGACGGGGCGGAGGGGCCGAGGCGGCGGGGCGCGGGGCGGCGCCTGCGGCAGCGGCCGGCGGCGCCTCGGGACGGCGCTCGGGGGAGCGGGCCGCGGCGGCGGCGGCCGGGCCGGGCGGCGGCGCGGACGGGCGACAGCGGGCGCGGTGCGGGCCGCGGGGGGGCCCCGCTTGGGCCCCGGCGGGCCGGCGCGCGGCGGCGCAGGGAAGTGGGCGCGGACGGCTTGGCGAATCCAGAGGCGACACGGCGCGGCGAGGGCGGCGGACATGTCCGACCAGTGGGAAGAAGACGTCCGGCGGCGCGAGGAGAGGGAGGGCTAGGGTTGCACCGCGAATTTCGGGGAGGCACACTTATTTATAGGTAGAGGGAGCTAGGAGGCTCCAAATGAGGTGCGGTTTCCGGCCACGCGATCGTGATCGAACGACCGAGAGCATGGAGGGGAGTTAGATGGGTTTTGGGCCACTTTGGAAGGGGTGTTGGGCTGCACACGAAAGAGGCCTTTACGGTTACCCGGTTAACCGTTGGAGTATCAAACGAACTCCAAATGGCACGAAACTTGACAGGCGGTCTACCGGTGCTATACCAAGGCCACTTGGCAAACCTCGGGCCATTCCGAGAAAATTTGACACCCGCACAAGATAAGAGGCAAAAAGGAGGCGCTGGAGGACATAGGAGTGCCGGATTGCAAAACGGACAACGGGGAAAATGCTCGGATGCATGAAACGAACACGTATGCAAAATGAAATGCACATGATGACATGATATGAAATGCAGATGATGACATGGCAAAATGCAACACGCAAGCAAATGACATGGCAACGACGGCGAATAACTGGCGGACACCTGGTGCATCGAATCCGGGGCGTTACAATGCGATCCCTTCAACACCTGTTGCTTCCTCGCCCATGCCTCAGTTCACAGCTGAAGAGGCTGGCGTTGAAGAAATTTAAGATGAAGATGTGGATATTGGATGCACTACGCCTGTAATGAATGATGACTTTTGGGAAAGTCAGCATCCCAATTCTCCACACTTCACCCCACTACAACAAATACATCAGTCCCCTGCACCAACCGTTCAAATGGGCTCTAAAGAAACTCATCCCACCTCATCTGTGAATGAAGAAATTCCAGCCACTAGTGCTGAAGAAACTGCTGCTGCTGATACCTTGAACATGCAGACTGCTACTGAAGAGGAACCAGAAATTCCTCAGCCTGAAGAACCGGAGATTGTGATTCCTAAGGTTGTGATGCAACTCACTGACACTCGTATGCCCAAGCCAAAGGATCCATTCTCAAAGAAGCAAAAATTCAAGGCTACTGATTTCTTCAACGAGCATGTGTTCTTCACTGACTATAATCCCTATGATTCTGCTCGCATAAGGAATAGGCGTTTCTAGACTTCTAGTCAAGCCAATTTCTATTCCTCTGTGCTATTCGACAAAGACAAAGTCTTCGATCATGCACACATTCCTCACGTGGACATGGAATCTCTGTCGTGCTTCGAGCCAGTTCTCGGTGTTCTTCACGATGCTGGATTACTGAATTTCTGCACTGACATCTGTGATTGGAATGAAGAACTCATTCTTCAATTCTATGCGACGCTGCACATCACAAGAAATTCTGAAGATGTGAACACTTGGGTGCTGGACTGGATGTCAGAAAATACTCACTACAAGGCACCATCAACTGAATTGCTTCGTGCCCTCCCACTCAGTCCTCCCCTTGATGGTGCCCATTGCATCTACAATGAACCTGAGCTTACAAATCATTACATGCAAGTGCTGATGAAGCCTTTGAAGCCAGGGCAGGCCCCACGAACCAAATTCCTTGTCAAGGAATTACTGTATGTGCCTCGGACTTTCTATCGCATTCTTACGAAGACAATGAGTCCTATCAAAGGCCATGCCTCAAATGATGATGAAGTTGTTGGCATCATGAAGAATATGCTTTTCAATATCATTCATGGCGTTCCCATCAACTTCCATGATTTCTTCATGAGGACTCTGGCAAATATTGCTATGTCACCATTTGAGCTGAAGCCTTATGCACCATGGATTATGAAATTCATTAGGACAAGGTCTTCACTCAACTACAAGGCTGATACTCTGAACCATGGCAGTTTCTTGCCTCCAATTGAAGTCCTCAAACGGACATTTTCCTCAGCTGATGACAAAGGCAAGGCAACTGCTGTGATAGATGAAGGCATTCGTCCATTGGATGGTCAATTTCACAAGGCTGCATCCTACTCCACCAATGATGACTCTGCCACACATGATTCTGCCGCCAACACCTCGGCCAAGCAAATTCCTCAAGCTACAGCACCCAGGGTGATGACTGATCATGAGTTACTCCTCAGTCTTCATCAGAAAGTTGATCACAATCATAAATGGGTCAAGCGTCAGTTTGGTTCAATTCTTTACAACATGACCTCAACCCACAATGTTGTGAAGAAAAACCTATACTACCTCAATGAAACCTTCAACCGTACCTGGGCTGTTCTATCGCATATCTACAACGCCGAAGATCTGAAGAGCATGGGTCTCATGGAAGAATTTGACTGGTCTGCACCTCCACCGAAGAAATTCAAGAAGGTTAAGGTTCCTTCCTTGGTGGCCAGCTCCTATTCTTCATCGCGCGACATTGATGAAAATGAAGACTTGGACGACACTGTGGCAGTCCCTATTAAGACAACCGACCCCGACAACGCTGGCGCTCCTCCAGCAACTTGATATTCTTCAGGGGCGTTAGTCCTCAGTTTCGATCCTTTTGGTCATTCGATGAGAAAGGGGGAGAAATCTGAGTTAGTCTTCAAGCGGGTCTATTATATGGGCGTTTTTTGCTAAGTTACAACTCTCGCTCTTCTAAAACTTTTATTGGATTGAGTTGTAATCTTAAACCCGATGGTGCTCTGATACTTTTGATGCACTGTGCTCTGATGCTTTTGATGCGTTATTCTGCATGCTTGTTCCTCGTTAATATTATTGCACGCATGCTGAATTTCTTCAGGCACCATATTTCATCATGCATTTCAAATTCTTCATATTATATGTCAAATGCGTGTATGAATTACAAGATATAGGGGGAGATCTCCATGATTCAACTCTTCAAATGTGCATTGCTTCAAAAGCAAATTCCTCACTATGCACATCTTCATGGGGAGTTCTTCTATATCTTGCAATCAAATTCCTCAGTATCAGTACTTACACTTCATATGTTTATCCCCGTTGAAAACTTAACCTATATTGCCATCAATCACCAAAAAGGGGGAGATTGTAAGTGCATCTAGTGCCCCTTAGTGATTTTGGTGTACTGAAGACTTATAGGTTAAGGGACTAATGTGTTATGAGTCTACACAGGTCTATAAGTCTATGAGGAGTTTGATATTTACAGAGAAAGTCGACCCATAAAAATGAATATCTTTGACTGAAGATTTTGGTATTCCTGAAGACTTTCATGAAGACTTTGAAAGTGAAGAAATTGGTGTGTCCGTGAAGACTTGATATTCATGCAAGGAATATGAAGCTTGAAGACTTTCATTTTCATAGTTTTGTTTTTCTCTTTCTTGAGTCATAGGAAACACCGTACTGTCAAAGGGGGTCAAGGAAATACTAAGGAAAAATTTCCATGTGATGCTCAACAGATTTTGATGGTGCCCTATTTAACGTGAATGCGGCCGTCTCTAAAGCATAACCCCAAAACGATAGCGGTAAATCGGTAAGAGACATCATAGCTCGCACCATATCAAGTAAAGTACGATTACGACGTTCGGACACACCATTTCGTTGTGGTGTTCCGGGTGGCGTGAGTTGCGAAAATATTCCGCATTGTTTCAAATGTAAACCAAACTCGTAACTCAAATATTCTCCTCCACGATCAGATCGTAGAAACTTTATTTTCTTGTTACGATGATTTTCCACTTCACTCTGAAATTCTTTGAACTTTTCAAATGTTTCAGACTTGTGCTTCATTAAGTAGATATACCCATATCTGCTCAAATCATCTGTGAAGGTGAGAAAATAACGATATCCTCCACGAGCCTCAAGATTCATCGGACCACATACATCTGTATGTATGATTTCCAACAAATCTGTTGCTCTCTCCATAGTTCCGGAGAACGGTGTTTTAGTCATCTTGCCCATGAGGCGCGGTTCGCAAGTACCAAGTGATTCATAATCAAGTGATTCCAGAAGTCCATCAGTATGGAGTTTCTTCATGCGTTTTATACCAATATGACCTAAACGGCAGTGCCACAAATAAGTTGCACTATCATTATCAACTCTGCATCTTTTGGCTTTAACATTATGAATATGTGTATCATTACTATCGAGATTCAATAAAAATAGACCACTCTTCAAGGGTGCATGACCATAAAAGATATTAATCATATAAATAGAACAACCATTATTCTCTGATTTAAATGAATAACCGCCTCGCATCAAACAAGATCCAGATATAATGTTCATGCTCAACGCTCGCACCAAATAACAATTATACAGGTCTAAAACTAATCCCGAAGGTAGATGTAGAGGTAGCGTGCCGACCGCGATCACATCGACTTTGGAACCGTTTCCCACGCGCATCGTCACCTCGTCCTTGGCCAGTGCTCGCTTATTCCGTAGTCCCTGTTTCGAGTTGCAAATATTAGCAACAGAACCAGTATCAAATACCCAGGTGCTACTACGAGCTCTAGTTAGGTACACATCAATAGCATGTATATCACATATACCTTTGTTCACTTTGCCATCCTTCTTATCCGCCAAATACTTGGGGCAGTTCCGCTTCCAGTGACCAGTCTGCTTGCAGTAGAAGCACTTAGTTTCAGGCTTAGGTCCAGACTTGGGTTTCTTCTCTTGAGCAGCAACTTGCTTGCCGTTCTTTTTGAAGTTCCCCTTCTTCTTCCCTTTGCCCTTTTTCTTGAAACTAGTGGTCTTGTTGACCATCAACACTTGATGCTCTTTCTTGATTTCTACCTCCGCGGCTTTTAGCATTGCGAAGAGCTCAGGAATAGTCTTGTTCATCCCTTGCATATTATAGTTCATCACAAAGCTCTTGTAGCTTGGTGGCAGTGATTGGAGAATTCAGTCAATGACACTATCATCAGGAAGATTAACTCCCAGTTGAATCAAGTGATTATTATACCCAGACATTCTGAGTATGTGTTCACTGACAGAACTATTCTCCTCCATCTTGCAGCTATAGAACTTATTGGAGACTTCATATCTCTCAATCCAGGCATTTGCTTGAAATATTAACTTCAACTCCTGGAACATCTCATATGCTCCATGACGTTCAAAACGTCGTTGAAGACCCGGTTCTAAGCCGTAAAGCATGGCACACTGAACTATAGAGTAGTCATCAGCTTTGCTCTGCCAGACGTTCTTAACGTCGTTAGTTGCATCAGCAGCAGGCCTGGCACCCAGCGGTACTTCCAGGACGTAACTTTTCTGTGCAGCAATGAGGATAATCCTCAGGTTACGGACCTAGTCTGTGTAATTTCTACCATCATCTTTCAACTTTGCTTTCTCAAGGAACGCATTAAAATTCAACGGAACAACAGCACGAGCCATCTATCTACAAACAAACATAGACAAGCAAGATACTATCAGGTACTAAGTTCATGATAAATTTAAGTTCAATTAATCATATTACTTAAGAACTCCCACTTAGACAGACATCTCTCTAGTCATCTAAGTGATCACGTGATCCAAATCAACTAAACCATAACCGATCATCACGTGAGATGGAGTAGTTTTCAATGGTGAACATCACTATGTTGATCATATCTACTATATGATTCACGCTCAACCTTTCCGCCTCCGTGTTCCGAGGCCATATCTGCATATGCTAGGCTCGTCAAGTTTAACCTGAGTACTCTGCGTGTGCAAAACTGGCTTGCACCCGTTGTAGATGGACGTAGAGCTTATCACACCCGATCATCACGTGGTGTCTCGGCACGACGAACTTTGGCAACGGTGCATACTCAGGGAGAACACTTCTTGATAATTTTAGTGAGAGATCATCTTAAAATGCTACCTTCAATCAAAGCAAGATAATATGCATAAAGGATAAACATCACATGCAATCAATATAAGTGATATGATATGGCCATCATTATCTTGTGCTTGTGATCTCCATCTCCGAAGCACCGCCGTGATCACCATCATCACCGGCACGACACCTTCATCTCCATCGTAGCATCATTGTCGTTTACGCCATCTATTGCTTCTATGACTATCGCTACCACTTAGTGATAAAGTAAAGCAATTACAGGGCATTTGCATTTCATACAAAAAAGCGACAACCATATGGCTCCTGCCAGTTGCCGATAACTTCGGTTACAAAACATGATCATCTCATACAATAAAATATAGCATCACGTATTGACCATATCACATCACAACATGCCTTGCAAAAACAAGTTAGACGTCCTCTACTTTGTTGTTGCAAATTTTACGTGGCTGCTACGGGCTTAGCAAGAACCGTTCTTACCTACGCATCAAAAACCACAACGATAGTTCGTCAAGTTGGTGCTGTTTTAACCTTCGCAAGGACCGGGCGTAGCCACACTCGATTCAGCTAAAGTGAGAGAGACAGACACCCGCCAGCCACCTTTAAGCACGAGTGCTCGTAACGGTGAAACCAGTCTCGCGTAAGCGTACGCGTAATGTCGGTCTGGGCCGCTTCATTTCACAATACCGCCGAACCAAAGTATGACATGCTGGTAAGCAGTATGACTTGTATCGCCCACAAATCACTTGTGTTCTACTCATGCATATAACATCAAAACCATAAAACCTAGGCTCGGATGCCACTGTTGGGGAACGTAGTAATTTCAAAAAAATTCCTACGCACACGCAAGATCATGGTGATGGCATAGCAACGAGAGGGGAGAGTGTTCATCCACGTACCCTCGTAGACCGTAAGCGGAAGCGTTAGCACAACACGGTTGATGTAGTCGTACGTCTTCATGATCCGACCGATCCAAGCACCGAACGTACGGAGCCTCCGAGTTCAGCACACGTTCAGCTCGATGACGATCTCCGGCCTCCGATCCAGCCGAGTTCCAGAGATGAGTTCCGTCAGCACGATGGCGTGGTGACCGTGATGATGTTCTATCGGCGCAGGGCTTCGCCTAAACTCCGCGACGATATGACCGAGGTGGAATATGGTGGAAGGGGGCACCGCACACGGCTAAGGAACAATCCGTAGATCAACTTGTGTCTATGGGGTGCCCCCTGCCCCCGTATATAAAGGAGGGAGGGGGGAGGCCGGCCGGCCCCTTTGGGCGCGCCAAGGGAGGAGGAATCCTCCTCCTAGTAGGAGTAGGACTCCTCCTTTCCTACTCCTACTAGGAGGGGGAAGGAAGGGGAGAGGGGGAAGGAAAGGGGGGGCGCCGCCCCCCCCCCTCCTAGTCCAATTCGGACCAGAGAGGCGGGAGGGGGCGTGCGGCCCGTGCTGGCCGCCCTTCTCTCCTTTCCCCTAAGGCCCATAGGCCCAATACTCTCCCGGGGGGTTCCGGTAACCCCCCCCCCCCCCGGCACTCCGGTTTTCTCCGAAATCACCCGGAACCTTTCTGGTGTCCGAATATAGTCGTCCAATATATCAATCTTTATGTCTCGACCATTTCGAGACTCCTCGTCATGTCCGTGATCACATCCGGGACTCCGAAGAAACTTCGGTACATCAAAACTTATAAACTCATAATAAAACTGTCATCGAAACGTTAAGCGTGCGGACCCTACGGGTTCGAGAACTATGTAGACATGACCTAGAACCATTCTCGATCAATAACCAATAGTGGTACCTGGATGCCCATATCGGTTCCTACATATTCTACGAAGATCTTTATCGGTCAAACCGCATAACAACATACTTTGTTCCCTTTGTCATTGTTATGTTACTTGACCGAGATTTGATCGTCGGTATCCAATACCTAGTTCAATCTCGTTACTGGCAAGTCTCTTTACTCGTTCCGTAATACATCATCTCATAACTAACTGATTAGTTACATGCTTGCAAGGCTTAGGTGATGAGTATTACCGAGAGGGCCCAGAGATACCTCTCCGACAATCGGAGTGACAAAACCTAATCTCGAATTATGCCAACCCAACATGTACCTTCGGAAACACCTGTAGAGCACCTTTATAATCACCCAGTTACGTTGTGACGTTTGGTAGCACACAAAGTGTTCTTCCGGTAAACGGGAGTTGCACGATCTCATAGTTGCCGGAACTTTGTATAAGTCATGAAGAAAGCAATAGCAGTATACTAAACGATCAAGTGCTAGGCTAATGGAATGGGTCATGTCAATCACATCATTCTCCTAATGATGTGATCCCACTAATCAAATGACAACACATGTCTATGGTTAGGAAACATAACCATCTTTGATTAATGAGCTAGTCAAGTAGAGGCATACTAGTGACTATAGTATTGTCTATGTATTCACACATGTATTATGTTTCCGGTTAATACAATTCTAGCATGAATAATAAACATTTATCATGATATGAGGAAATAAATAATAACTTTACTATTGCCTCTAGGGCATATTTCCTTCAGATATGGCCACTAATGGCGCACCAGACATGTGGTGCGCCACTACTATATAGCAGTGGCGCACCATGTGTTGGTGCGCCATTAGTGTGAAAGACACTAATGGCGCACCAGACCCATGGTGCACCACTCGTAACAAATTTTTTTTCCAAAAATACTAATGGCGCACCAGGGCAGAGTGCGCCATTACTAGTTTTAACTAGTAATGGTGCACCAGCCACACAGTGTGCCACTAGTAACATTTTTTTTCCAAAAATACTAATGGCGCACCATGGCAGAGTGCGCCATTACTAGTTTTAACTAGTAATGGTGCACCAGCCACACAGTGCGCTACTACTATTTTTTTTATTTTTCTGCAAAACTACTAATGGCACACCACCAGCTAGTGCGCAGGGTTACTAATGGCGCATTTGTGTGTGGTGCGTCATTAGTAACCTGGGACCAGCTAGATATTTTGGACAGCCACGCCTACACACTCACTTTCCCCACTTCATTCTCTCCACCTCCTCCTCCAAGCTTGTCTCGGCTGACTTCTCCTCCTCACCTCATTTGCACCATAGATTCATCCAAATTAAGTGGTTAAATTACCTTTTTTTGATAGGTAAGTAAGGGGGAAGCTATATTTATGTTGTAGATCTACTTTTTCTCTCCCTCCAACAACGTGCACATGCACTTTTTATGGCCTAGCTAGATCTATGTATGTTTGTGGTGTTGCATATGTTTGTGGTGTTGCATATATGTTTGTGTTTGCAGGTACCGGTATTTGAAATGCGATAGTTGCCAATATTTTGCCGGAATGTTGAGTCATTTCCGTTTCAGCGAGAATTTTGGCACTATGCATTCTTTTTGGTCCTATTTTTAGGAAAAGTCATGCCAAATTTTTTCTTGGTTCTAAAATATCGTTTTGCTCTACCCTGCAGGCGACCATGGTCTGCACGATGATCGAAGGCATCGTGTATAGATTTTTGAGCTCCGTGATGGCCGAGATGCTTCAAAAGAACGAGACGGAGATAAGATGTCTGTGTCGAAGATGCAAGCTGAAGAGCCTTATTGCGGACCCGGATTCTGGGCAGGTGTGGGACCACCTGCTCTTGTGTGGTTTCATGGATGGCTATCGGTGGCAAGGTGATGAAGATGACTATGAAGTCATCCATGGGGGCCGGGCAAGAAATGAGGAAGGGCAGGGACACTGTCAACTCATGTCTGAGTTTCCCGGCTGCAAATTATTGGATGAGATATCCCACGATCCAACCGTGAAGGTGAAGCTCATGAGTTTGGTCGAAAAATACAGATACAAGGTCAATTATGGGAAGGTATGGATATCCAAGGCAAATGCTATTAGGATGTTGCATGGTGATTATGAGGTTGCATACAATATTCTCCTGAGGATGTTGAGAGCCATTTCACATAGGAACCCTGGCATGGGACACGGGGTTGAGAAAATTGGCAGGGTGTTTCACCGTGCCTTCTAGAGTTTTGGACAATGCATTGAGGCAATTAAGCATTGTCGTCAACTGTTGTCTATAGATGGCACTTTCTTGACCAATAAATACAAGGGCACACTAATGGTGGAAATGGCTCACTCGTCCAATGATAACGCGATGCCGGTGGCATTTGCTTTAGTGTCTTCCGAGCACGACGACAACTGGGAGTGGTTCATGGGGCATGTGAATGTTGGGGAACGTAGTAATTTCAAAATTTTCCTACGCACACGCAAGATCATGGTGATGGCATAGCAACGAGAGGGGAGAGTATTGTCCACGTACCCTCATAGACCTTAAGCGGAAGCGTTATGACAACGCGGTTGATGTAGTCGTACGTCTTCACAATCCGACCGATCCAAACACCGAATGTACGGCACCTCCGTGTTCAGCACACGTTCAGCTCGATGACGTTCCCCGGGCTTCGATCCAGCAAAGCGTCGGGGATGAGTTTCGTCAGCACGACGGCGTGGTGACGATGATGATGTTCTACCTGCACAGGGCTTCGCCTAAACTCCGCGACGATATGACCGAGGTGGAATATGGTGGAGGGGGCACCGCACACGGCTAAGGAACGATCCGTAGATCAACTTGTGTCTCTAGGGTGCCCCCCTGCCCCCGTATATAAAGGAGCAAGGGGGGGTGCGGCCGGCCCTAGGAGGAGGCGCGCCGGAGGAGTCCTACTCCCACCCGGAGTAGGACTCCCCCCCTTTCCTAGTTGGATTAGGACTTGGGGGGAGGGAAAGAGGAAAGGGGGGCGCCGCCCCCCCCCCCCCCCCCTTCCTTGTCATATTTGGACTAGGGGGAGGGGGGCGCGGCCTTCCCTGGCCGGCCCTCCTCTTCTCCCTCATGGCCCATTAGGGCCTATTAACCCCCGGGAGGGTTCCGGTAACCCCCCGATGTTCCGGTAAAATCCCGTTTTCACCCGGAACTATTCCGATGTCCAAACATAGGCTTCTAATATATCAATCTTTATGTCTCGACCATTTAGAGACTCCTCGTCATGTCCGTGATCACATCCGGGACTCCGAACAAACTTCGGTACATCAAAACTTATAAACTCATAATAAAACTGTCATTGTAATGTTAAGCGTGCGGACCCTACGAGTTCGAGAACTATGTAGACATGACCTAGAACTATTCTCGGTCAATAACCGATAGCGGAACCTGGATGCCCATATTGGTTCCTACATATTCTATGAAGATCTTTATCGGTCAAACCGCATAACAACATATGTTGTTCCCTTTGTCATCGGTATGTTACTTGCCCGAGATTCGATCGTCGGTATCCAATACCTAGTTCAATCTCGTTACCGGCCAGTCTCTTTACTCGTTATGTAATGCATCATTCCGTAACTAACTCATTAGCTACATTGCTTGCAAGGATTATAGTGATGTGCATTACCAAGATGGCCCAGAGATACCTCTCCGACAATCGGAGTGACAAAACCTAATCTCGAAATACGCCAACCCAACATGTACCTTTGGAAACACCTGTAGTACTCCTTTATAATCACCCAGTTATGTTGTGACGTTTGGTAGCACCCAAAGTGTTCCTCCGGTAAACGGGAGTTGCATAATCTCATAGTTTCATGAACATGTATAAGTCATGAAGAAAGCAGTAGCAACATACTAACGATCAAGTGCTAAGCTAACGGAATGGGTCAAGTCAATCACATCATTCTCCCAATGATGTGATCCCGTTAATCAAATGACAACTCTTTTGTCCATGGCTAGAAACATAACCATCTTTGATAAACGAGCTAGTCAAGTAGAGGCATACTAGTGACACTATATTTGTCTATGTATTCACACATGTATTATGTTTCCGGTTAATAAAATTCTAGCATGAGTAATAAACATTTATCATGATATGAGGAAATAAATAATAACTTTATTATTGCCTCTAGGCATATTTCCTTCAGTCTTCCACTTGCACTAGAGTCAATAATCTAGATTACATAGTAATGATTCTAACACCCATGGAGTCTTGGTGTTGATCATGTTTTGTTCATGAGAGAGGCTTAGTCAACGGGTCTGCAACATTCAGATCCGTATGTATCTTGCAAATTTCTATGTCTCCCACATGGACTTGGTCCCGGATGGAATTGAAGCGTCTCTTGATGTGCTTGGTCCTCTTGTGAAATCTGGATTCCTTTGCCAAGGCAATTGCACCAGTATTGTCACAGAAGATCTTCATTGATCCCGATGCACTAGGTATGACACCTAGATCGGAAATGAACTCCTTCATCCAGACTCCTTCATTTGCTGCTTCCGAAGCAGCTATGTACTCCGCTTCACATGTAGATCCCGCCACGACGCTTTGTTTAGAACTGCACCAACTTATAGCTCCACCGTTTAATAAAAATACGTATCCGGTTTGCGATTTAGAATCGTCCGGATCAGTGTCAAAGCTTGCATCGACGTAACCATTTACGACTAGCTCTTTGTCACCTCCATATACGAGAAACATATCCTTAGTCCAGTGATCCACTCCTGGATTACTTTGGTACCTACCTGCCAAGCTTATTGCTAAGCACATGTCAGGTCTGGTACAGAACATTACATACATGATAGAGCCTATGGCTGAAGCATAGGGAACATCTTTCATTTTCTCTCTATCTTCTGCTGTGGTCGGGCATTGAGTCTGACTCAACTTCACACCTTGTAGCACGGGAAAGAACCCTTTCTTTGCCTGATCCATTTTGAACTTTTTCAAAATTTTATCAAGGTATGTGCTTTGTGAAAGTCCTATTAAGCGTCTTGATCTATCTCTATAAATCTTGATGCCCAATATGTAAGCAGCTTCACCGAGGTCTTTCATTGAAAAACTTTTATTCAAGTATCCCTTTATGCTATCCAGAAATTCTATATCATTTCCAATTAATAATATGTCATCTACATATAATATCAGAAATGCTACAGAGCTCCCACTCACTTTCTTGTAAATACAGGCTTCTCCAAAAGTCTGTATAAAACCATATGCTTTGATCACACTATCAAAGCGTTTATTCCAACTCCGAGATGCTTGCACCAGTCCATAAATGGATCGCTGGAGCTTGCACACTTTGTTAGCACTTTTTGGATCAACAAAACCTTCTGGCTGCATCATATACAACTCTTCTTCCAGAAATCCATTCAAGAATGCAGTTTTGACATCCATTTGCCAAATTTCATAATCATAAAATGCAGCAATAGCTAACATGATTCGGACAGACTTAAGCATCCCTACGGGTGAGAAAGTCTCATCGTAGTCAACCCCTTGAACTTGTCGAAAACCTTTCGCAACAAGTCGAGCTTTATAGACAATTACATTACCATCAGCGTCAGTCTTCTTCTTAAAGATCCATTTGTTCTCAATGGCTTGCCGATCATCGGGCAAGTCAACCAAAGTCCACACTTTGTTCTCATACATGGATCCCATCTCAGGTTTCATGGCTTCTAGCCATTTTGCGGAATCTGGGCTCATCATCGCTTCCTCATAGTTCGTAGGTTCATCATGGTCAAGTAACATGACTTCCAGAATAGGATTACTGTACCACTCTATTGCGGATCTTACACTGTTAGACCTACGAGGTTCAGTAGAAACTTGATCTGAAGTTTCATGATCATTATCATTAGCTTCCTCACTAATTGGTGTAGGTGTCACAGGAACCGATTTCTGTGATGAACTACTTTCCAATAAGGGAGCTGGTATAGTTACCTCATCAAGTTCTACTTTCCTCCCACTCACTTCTTTCGAGAGAAACTCTTTCTCTAGAAAGGATCCATTCTTAGCAACGAATGTCTTGCCTTCAGATCTGTGATAGAAGGTGTATCCAACAGTCTCTTTTGGGTATCCTATGAAGACACATTTCTCCGATTTAGGTTTGAGCTTATCTGGTTGAAGTTTCTTCACATAAGCATCACAGCCCCAAACATTCAGAAATGACAACTTTGGTTTCTTGCCAAACCACAGTTCATAAGGCGTCGTCTCAATGGATTTTGATGGTGCCCTATTCAACGTGAATGCGGCTGTCTCTAAAGCATAACCCCAGAACGATAGCGGTAAATCAGTAAGAGACATCATAGATCGCACCATATCTAGTAAAGTACGATTACGATGTTCTGACACACCATTTCGTTGTGGTGTTCCGGGTGGCGTGAGTTGCGAAACTATTCCGCATTGCTTCAAATGTAAACCAAACTCGTAACTCAAATATTCTCCTCCACGATCAGATCGTAGAAACTTTATTTTCTTGTTACGATGATTTTCCACTTCACTCTGAAATTCTTTGAACTTTTCAAATGTTTCAGACTTGTGTTTCATTAAGTAGATATACCCATATCTGCTCAAATCATCTGTGAAGGTGAGAAAATAACGATATCCGCCACGAGCTTCAACATTCATCGGACCACATACATCTGTATGTATGATTTCCAACAAATCTATTGCTCTCTCCATAGTACCGGAGAAGGGTGTTTTAGTCATCTTGCCCATGAGGCACGGTTCGCAAGTACCAAGTGATTCATAATCAAGTGATTCCAAAAGTCCATCAGTATGGAGTTTCTTCATGCGCTTTACACCGATATGACCTAAACGGCAGTGCCACAAATAAGTTGCACTATCATTATCAACTCTGCATCTTTTGGTTTCGACATTATGAATATGTGTATCACTACTATCGAGATTCAATAAAAATAGACCACTCTTCAAGGGTGCATGACCATAAAAGATATTACTCATATAAATAGAACAACCATTATTCTCTAATTTAAATGAATAACCATCTCGCATCAAACAAGATCCAGATATAATGTTCATGCTCAACGCTGGCACCAAATAACAATTATTCAGGTCTAAAACTAATCCCGAAGGTAGATGTAGAGGTAGCGTGCCGACCGCGATCACATCGACTTTGGAACCGTTTCCCACGCACATCGTCACCTCGTCCTTGGCCAGTGCTCGCTTATTTCGTAGTCCCTATTTTGAGTTGCAAATGTTAGCAACAGAACCAGTATCAAATACCCAGGTGCTACTGCGAGCTCTAGTAAGGTACACATCAATAACATGTATATCACATATACCTTTGTTCACCTTGCCATCCTTCTTATCCGCCAAATACTTGGGGCAGTTCCGCTTCCAGTGTCCAGTCTGCTTGCAGTAGAAGCACTCAGTTTCAGGCTTAGGTCCATACTTGGGTTTCTTCTCTTGAGCAGCAACTTGTTTGTTGTTCTTCTTGAAGTTCCCCTTCTTCTTCCCTTTGCCCTTTTTCTTGAAACTGGTGGTCTTGTTAACCATCAATACTTGATGCTCCTTCTTGATTTCTACCTCCGCAGCTTTTAGCATTGCGAAGAGCTCGGGAATTGTCTTGTTCATCCCTTGCATATTATAGTTCATCACGAAGCTCTTGTAGCTTGGTGGCAGTGATTGGAGAATTCTGTCAATGACACTATCATCAGGAAGATTAACTCCCAGTTGAATCGAGTGATTATTATACCCAGACATTTTGAGTATGTGTTCATTGACAGAACTATTCTCCTCCATCTTGCAGCTATAGAACTTATTGGAGACTTCATATCTCTCAATCCGGGCATTTGCTTGAAATATTAACTTCAACTCCTCGAACATCTTATATGCTCCATGACATTCAAAACGTCGTTAAAGACCCGGTTCTAAGCCGTAAAACATAGCACACTGAACTATCGAGTATTCATCAGCTTTGCTCTGCCAGACGTTCTTAACGTCGTCAGTTGCATCAACAGCAGGCCTGGCACCTAGCGGTGCTTCCAGGACGTAATTCTTCTGTGCAGCAATGAGGATAATCCTCAGGTTACGGACCCAGTCCGTGTAATTGCTACCATCATCTTTCAACTTCGCTTTCTCAAGGAACGCATTAAAATTCAACGGAACAATAACACGAGCCATCTATCTACAACAAACATAGACAAGCAAAATACTAGCAGGTACTAAGTTCATGATAAATTTAAGTTTAATTAATCATATTACTTAAGAACTCCCACTTAGACAGACATCTCTCTAGTCATCTAAGTGATCACGTGATCCAAATCAACTAAATCATAACCGATCATCACGTGAGATGGAGTAGTTTTCAATGGTGAACATCACTATGTTGATCATATCTACTATATGATTCACGGTCGACCTTTCGGTCTGCGTGTTTCGAGGCCATATCTGCATATGCTAGGCTTGTCAAGTTTAACCTGAGTATTCTGCGTGTGCAAAACTGGCTTGCACCCATTGTAGATGGACGTAGAGCTTATCACACCCGATCATCACGTGGTGTCTGGGCACGACGAACTTTGGCAACGGTGCATACTCAGGGAGAACACTTCTTGATAATTTTTAGTGAGAGATCATCTTAAAATGCTACCGTCAATCAAAGCAAGATAAGATGCATAAAGGATAAACATCACATGCAATCAATATAAGTGATATGATATGGCCATCATCATCTTGTGCTTGTGATCTCCATCTCCGAAGCACCGTCGTGATCACCATCGTCACCGGCGCGACACCTTGATATCCATTGTAGCATCGTTGTTGTTTACGCGATCTATTGCTTCTACGACTATCGCTACCGCTTAGTGATAAAGTAAAGCAATTACAGGGCGTTTGCATTTCATACAATAAAGCGACAACCATATGGCTCCTGCCAGTTGCCGATAACTTCGGTTACAAAACATGATCATCTCATACAATAAAATATAGCATCACGTCTTGACCATATCACATCACAACATGCCCTGCAAAAACAAGTTAGACGTCCTCTACTTTGTTGTTGCAAGTTTTACGTGGCTGCTACGGGCTTAGCAAGAACCGTTCTTACCTACGCATCAAAACCACAACGATAGTTCGTCAAGTTAGTGCTGTTTTAACCTTTGCAAGGACCGGGCGTAGCCACACTCGATTCAGCTAAAGTGAGAGAGACAGACACCCGCCAGCCACCTTTAAGCACGAGTGCTCGTAACGGTGAAACCAGTCTCACATAAGCATACGCGTAATGTCGGTCCGGGCCGCTTCATCTCACAATACTGCCGAACCAAAGTATGACATGCTGGTAAGCAGTATGACTTGTATCGCCCACAACTCACTTGTGTTCTACTCATGCATATGACATCTACGCATAAAACCAGGCTCTGATGCCACTGTTGGGGAACGTAGTAATTTCAAAATTTTCCTACGCACACGCAAGATCATGGTGATGGCATAGCAACGAGAGGGGAGAGTATTGTCCACGTACCCTCGTAGACCGTAAGCGGAAACGTTATGACAACGCGGTTGATGTAGTCGTACGTCTTCACGATCCGACCGATCCAAGCACCGAACGTACGACACCTCCGTGTTCAGCACACGTTCAGCTCGATGACGTTCCCCGGGCTCTGATCCAGCAAAGCGTCGGGGATGAGTTTCGTCAGCACAACGGCGTGGTGACGATGATGATGTTATACCGGTGCAGGGCTTCGCCTAAACTCCGCGACGATTCGACCGAGGTGGAATATGGTGGAGGGGGGCACCACACACGGCTAAGGAACGATCTGTAGATCAACTTGTGTCTCTAGGGGGCCCCCCCTGCCCCCATATATAAAGGAGCAAGGGGGGGTGCGGCCGGCCCTAGGAGGAGGCGCGCCGGAGGAGTCCTACTCCCACCGGGAGTAGGACACCCCCCTTTCCTAGTTGGATTAGGACTTGGGGGGAGGGAAAGAGAAAAGGGGGGGCGCCGCCCCCCCCCCCTTCCTTGTCCTATTCGGACTAGGGGGGGAGGGGGCGTGCGGCCTGCCCTGGCCGGCCCTTCTCTTCTCCCTCATGGCCCATTAGGGCCCATTAACCCCCGGGAGGGTTCCGGTAACCCCCCGGTGTTCCGGTAAAATCCCGATTTCACCCGGAACTATTCTGATGTCCAAACATAGGCTTCCAATATATCAATCTTTATGTCTCGACCATTTCGAGACTCCTCGTCATGTCCGCGATCACACTTCGGTACATCAAAACTTATAAACTCATAATAAAACTGTCATCGTAACGTTAAGCGTGCGGACCCTACGGGTTCGAGAACTATGTAGACATGACCTAGGACTATTCTCGGTCAATAACCAATAGCGGAACCTGGATGCCCATATTGGTTCCTACATATTCTACAAAGATCTTTATTGGTCAAACCGCATAACAACATACGTTGTTCCCTTTGTCATCGGTATGTTACTTGCCCGAGATTCGATCGTCGGTATCCAATACCTAGTTCAATCTCGTTACCGGCAAGTCTCTTTACTCGTTATGTAATGCATCATTCCGTAACTAACTCATTAGCTACATTGCTTACAAGGCTTATAGTGATGTGCATTACCGAGAGGGCCCAGAGATACCTCTCCGACAATCGGAGTGACAAAACCTAATCTCGAAATATGTCAACCCAACATGTACCTTTGTAAACATCTGTAGTACTCCTTTATAATCACCCAGTTATGTTGTGACGTTTGATAGCACCCAAAGTGTTCCTCCGGTAAACAGGAGTTGCATAATCTCATAGTTTCAGGAACATGTATAAGTCATGAAGAAAGCAATAGCAACATACTAAATGATCAAGTGCTAAGATAACGGAATGGGTCAAGTCAATCACATCATTCTCCCAATGATGTGATCCCGTTAATCAAATGACAACTCTTTTGTCCATGGCTAGGAAACATAACCATCTTTGATAAACGAGCTAGTCAAGTAGAGGCATACTAGTGACACTATATTTGTCTATGTGTTCACACATGTATTATGTTTCTGGTTAATACAATTCTAGCATATATAGTAAACATTTATCATGATATGAGGAAATAAATAATAAATTTATTATTGCCTCTAGGGCATATTTCCTTCAGTGAGGACCAAGGTGATTGGGAATAGGGAGGTATGCATCATATCTGACTGGCACCATGGCATTCTCAAGGTCATAGACGTTGTTATTCCCGCCCTTCCAAAGATTCACCACCGATGGTGCATGAGGCATTTCGTGGCTAACTTTTATCGGGCATGCAAGAGCAAGGAGTTTTTCAAAGACCTTACCCATGTTTGTGTGGCATTCACCACCGATGCATTCAAAAGTCGCTAGGTAAACTCTTGAAGGCGTTGGAAAAGAACAAAAGGGGAAGAGATTTCTTGAAAAGGAATTTGGGGGAGAAGCACAAGTGGTCACGCACTTACGATGAAGGAGGTCAGAGATATGGCAACATAAAGAGCAACATGGTCGAATGCCAAATGGATAGGTGAAAAAAAGATACCTTCTTGAAGCTCAACGAGTATTTTCTTAGGCATTCCTGAACCACTGCCAAATGGATAGGTGAAAAAAAGACTATCCCAACATGGTTGATGATTGGCTGAGGTTTCAAGCAAGAAAGTCTTCACATTAACAAATCATTAGATTCAACATTAATGAAATGATCTACCAAGTCGACGAGCCAGGTGGCACAACACGAGACTGTGTGACTTGAAGTGGTATTGTGTATGAGGTGCACCTCAAGAATCGGTGGTGTGCTTGTGAGAGGCCTCATAAGTATCACTGGCTGTGTTCGCATTTGATGATGGCAGCCAAGGCGAGAAACTTGTCTGTTTCCGATGGGAGGACAATGTGGTAGCAGGAATTCACATTGGAAGCCATGAGATTGACATGGGCGCCTCGATTCCACCCTTTCTTTGACCAGTCACAGTGGCCTGAGTATGGTGAACCACATATTGTGCCTGATTCTGAACTCATGGTACCTACAAAGGGAAGAAGAAGAAAGAAGAGGTCCAGGGGTGACATGGAAGATCTAGCTGATATACCGACATGAAAAAAATTGGTAGCCGTCGGTGGCATCCCCTCTTTCTTCTAACGACCATCTGTATTTTACTTGGAGCTATATTTTTATTCGTCACATATCATGAGTTTTGCTTGGAGCGTCTTGTATGATATGAGTCTTTTCTTGTTTTGCTTTTTATTTTTAGCCATGAATCCTTGCTGGACACACCTATTTGAGAGAACCAAAATTATACTATGACTTGTTAGAATTGCTCTCTATGCTTCACTTTAATCTTTATGAGTTATGGAATTGCTCTAGTGCTTCATTTATATCTTTTTGAGAACGGTGTGCTTTATTATTTGTGAAGAAATTCTCTCATGCTTCCCTTAGATTTATGTGACAGTTAGTAAATTTTTAAGAAATTATCTCATGCTTCACTTAAATTATTTTGAGAGAATAAAAATTTAGGCTCATGTTCTTCACTTAGATTTGTTTGAGCTATCAAAAGCAACATATGAAACTAGTCCCAAAGTGATAGATATTCAAGAGGAATATAATAAAAACTTTCATGAAGATCATTGGACAAAATAAACTTGATTCCTTGTAATAGTTTTGAGATATGATGATATAATATGTGAGTCATGTTGATGAGTAATTATGCTTTAGTAAGAATATTGGTGTTAAGGTTTGTGATTCCCTATGCAAGCATGAAAGTCAACAGTCATGCAATGAAATTACATCCTACTTATGGTGCATTATTCGGTGTTAGTTATGCTTAATGCTCACTTATGAGATTTTTTGTTTCTTGGTTGGATGCTTCTCAGTATTTTGCTAACCTTCATTTGCACTAAGTATGATAACTACTTGTGCATCCAAAATCCTTTAAACTAGTTTTGCCATATGAGTCCACTATACCTACCTATATGTGGTATTTTGCCGTTCTAAGCAAATTTGTATGTGCCATCTCTAATTTTCAAAATAAACTTCTCTTTTGTGTGCTCGTACCGCTCATGAAACGGTAGGGGGTGGCTGATATATTTCCATGCTAGATGTGTTATTCTCAAGATGAGTGCTTATTCACTTGCCATTGCATGAGAGTACGACAAAGGTATTAGGGATGCCTAGTCCCGAAATGAAAATTGAATTTACTTTATGTTGTCAACTAATAAATTCCTTGGAAAGTGTTGGTATGGAAGGCACCCATGGATACGGTTAGCCATGGAAAGTGAAAGTATGGTGGAAAAAGGAATAAACTTTATTTTCTGTTTGGGAAACACCTATGATATATCTAGCATGGAAAGTATTGGGAACTACTCGATCATTTTCATTGATAGGAAAAGCATGCCACCCAAAATGTTTTATCTCTATCTTTTCGTTTTGAGCTCTCGCACCTCTACAAATCCCAACTTCCCTCTACAAAGGGCCTTTCTATTTACTTTATGCAATTTTTATTTGAGTCTCTATCTTCTCTTATAAAGCACCAACTAAGGGGCACTATGATCGTACTTGAGCATTGGGTGTAGCTAATATGGGAGTGTGTTTCATGAATGGATCAATGATTGAGCATAATGGGCTAGGGATAACTTGCTTTAGTGTTGATATTTTGAAAGACATGGTTGCTTGTTGGTATGCTTGAGTATTGAAATCTTCATGTCAAAGCTAGACTATTGCTTTGAATCATATAAAAGTCTAAATGTCCATGCTACAAAGAAAAGAATATGTGATGAACATGTTAGGCATCACTCCACATCAAAAATTCTGTTTTTATCATTTACCTACTCGAGGACGAGCCGGAATTAAGCTTGGGGATGCTGATACGTCTCCAACGTATCTATAAATTTTGATTGTTCCATGCTGTTATATTATCATTCTTGGATGTTTTACAATCATTTTATAGCAACTTTATATCAATTTTTGGGACTAACCTATTGACATAGTGCCAGTGCCAGTTGCTATTTTTTGCTTGTTTTTTTACTTCGCAGCAATAAGTACCAAACGGAGTCCAAACGCGGCAAAACTTTTTGGTGATTTTTTCTGGACCAGAAGACACCCGATGGGCCAAGAAAGTACCTGAGGGGGGCTATGAGGGGAGCACAACCCACCAGGGCGTGCCCACCTCGGTGGCCTCTTGCATCGCCTCTTTGCTCTATAAATACCCCAATATTCCAGAAACCCTAGGGGAGTCGACGAAAATCAATTCTAGCTGCCGCAAGTTCCAGAACCACCAGATCCTATCAAGACACCATCACAGAGGGGTTCATCATCCTCATTGGTGCCTCTCCGATGATGCATGAGTAGTTCATTATAGACCTACGGGTTCGTAGTTAGTAGCTAGATGGCTTCCTCTCTCTCTCTCTCTCTCTTTTGATTCTCAATACAATGGTCTCTTGGAGATCTATTTGATGTAACTCTTTTGCGGTGTGTTTGTTGGGATATGATGAAATTTGAGTTTATGATCATATCTATGTTTTTATCCATGAAAGTTATTTGAGTCTTTTGATCTCTTATATGCATGATTACTTAGTGCCTCGTATTCCTTCTTCGAATATTTGGTTTAGTTAGGCCAACTAGATCAATTTTTCTTGCCATGGGAGGAGGTGCTTTGTGATGGGTTCGGTCTTACAGTGCTTGATCCCAGTGACAGAAGGGGAACCGACACGTATGTATCGTTGCTATTAAGGATAACAAGATGGGGTCTATATCTACATAAATAGATCTTGCCTACATCATGTCATCGTTCTTATTGCATTACTCCGTTTCTCCATGAACTTAATACACTAGATGCATGCTGGATAGCGGTCGATTTGTGGAGTAATAGTAGTAGATGAAGGCAGGAGTCGGTCTACTAATCTTGGGCGTGATGCTTTTATAATGATCATTGCTTGGATATCATCATGATTATTTGAAGTTCTATTAATTGCCCAACAGTAATTTTTTTACCCACCGTATGCTATTTTTCTCGAGAGAAGCCACTAGTGAAACCTACGGCCCCCGGATCTCTTCCTTATTATATTTGCCTTTGCGATCTATTTTTATTTGCTTTTATTTTTAGATCTATTAAATAAAAAATACAAAAATACCTTTCTGTAATTTTTATTTATTTATTTTATCTCGCGTTCCCGCGTGATCTATTTATCCAATCTACTACAATTTTACCTATATTTTTACCCGTGAGGGATTGAAAACCCCTCTCTTACGTCGGATTGCAATTATTTGTTCTTTGTGTGCAGGAGCTGTTTACGTGGTGTTGCATGGTTCTCCTACTGGTTCGATAATCTTGGTCTCATCACTAAGAGAAATACCTACCGTAGTTGTGCTGCATCGTCCCTTCCTCTTTGGGGAAATACCGACATAGTTCAAACCGCATCAGGTGCAAAACCACCTCAAAGGTATTCTTTCTATCGTGGGAAACCACGGCCACCTATGGGACCATGAGCCCCTGTTTGTTCGGTGGGGGGATGTGCACGTTGCACAAAGAGCAGAGAAGCGCACCACAACACGCCAGAGATCACATGGGCAGTTTTACCCAGGTTCAGGCCGCCATGAGGCGTAAAACCCTATTCCTGCCTTGGTGGATTGATGGTGGGTAATGGTGGAGAACGCGACGCTCTTTCCCGGCAAGGTTGCCTTAGGGCGAAATTGACTACACACGTACGAATGTGTGAGAGTCTGAATCCTTTCTACGGTTGCCATGGGCCTCCTTTTATAGATAAAGGGTCACCACAGTGGCAAATTAGTCATTACATGCTGATTAGATAGTAAACAGAGCTATCATACCTACCTCTGTAGGCAGACTGAGCGCATTAAATGCGCCACACAATGTCATATCATAGTGTGCCTAGCAAGCCTTGCCAGGCTGTTTTGCCAGCCTCGCACCTGCTTGCTTGACACGTCTCAGGACGGGTGTCATTTGGAGGTATTTCCTGTAGGAAGTGGCTGCCATGTGGCAGGAAGTAGCCACTTAGTCACTTAGGGGCTTGACACTGCACCGATCGATGACTTGCCTCACTGTGAGGTGGTGCGGTGGAGTGGTTTGCTTCCGCAAGCCCCGGCAGGCCTGCGGGGCCGACCTGGAGGCTTGCTTCCGGGGTAACCCCAACCTTGCCAGGCTCGCCTGCCCGGCAAGGAAGGTTCTTCCCTTGGTGATGTCTTGCTTCTCCGACTAGTCTTGGTCCTCTTGATCTACACTTTGGTCCTTCAAAGGACTGATCTCTTGTGCTTGGTCTGTTCTTGGGTGCTGTAATCTTGTCCTTGGGCTTGTTGGCTTGCTGTCTGTGCACAAGTCAGGGGAAAAATATACACCCCTGTGTGTGTTCCTCGACAGAAGCCCCCTGGCCTGAGCCATACGTGTCGCTGGGCACGTTGGGTTAGGCCCCAAACATGGCAGAAGAAAGCTGCGCACACAGCGGTTCGTCATGCTGACCAGTCAATCCAATGTACACTTCACGTAATTACCACGGGTTGTGGGGGTGTGGGACTATAGCAATTAATGTAAAAATGACAACTTTTCTTAAGAGCCATGTCCTCTCCCACGCCTTTTCTCTTAAGAGGGGAAAACGCGGAAGGGTACTACTCATTCATCGTCTGCCCCGCCTCCTCATCACCTTCCTCCACAAGCCAAGCAACTGCCACCTTTCCTCGCCCACATTCGCTGCCCATCCCCTTTCAATTTCCTTCTCGTGCTCTCTCCACATGTTAGGAGACATGGGTAAGAAAACCGCTGCTAGGGGAAAGTGGACGACCGCCATGAAGGAGGCGACCGCCGAGGGGAGCAAGAGGGCAACAGAGCTGGACAAGAAGCAAAGGGAAGACGTTGGCTTCTTCCCATTGAATCTCGATGGCGATTTTCTACAGACGAGGTATGGATACTTGTGGGGGAGGGAGGTCCCGAAGGGGAATGGTGCTCCCAATGTTCTGGTGGACGGCAAAGAGGACCCACCAGATTCATACAGATTCTTCTGCGATCTCTGCCCTCCCATCTCGGATTACTTCGAGGCTATGATGGCGATCTATGGATTCCATCTCTTAGATTTCACGCCAAATGCAATGGCATGTATGGCGATCTTTGCCCATTTGTACAAGAATTTCGTCGGGGTTGCCCCCAACGTTCATCTGTTCAGGCACTATTTCGTCCCGTGGGTGGAGAATAAGAACCACCATTCTGGGAACATAAGTTGGATGCCACGATAGAGACGGAGCCAAGAGAATGACATCCGTGAGAGATGAGGCCACAAGTACACTAAGCATGATGTTTATGTCATCGGTATGTATTCGAATGATTTAGACTATGATGGTGGTAT
Source organism: Triticum timopheevii (assembly GCA_963921465.1). Classification (NCBI taxonomy): domain Eukaryota; kingdom Viridiplantae; phylum Streptophyta; class Magnoliopsida; order Poales; family Poaceae; genus Triticum; species Triticum timopheevii. Next base: position 377,745,160 of record OY997272.1, on the reverse strand, counting down.
GCATCCTGCTGCAGCTAACCCTAGTAGTGTTTCCAAGAGTCTTTTTAACACATCGTCGGCCGACGACACTCAAAATGACCAATCTCAAAATCCACCCAAAGCCAAGGTGACTCCAAACACCTTGGGTGGGGCAGTCCAAGACAGTTTGGTCGGTGTACCCGCCAATGCTATACCAAAGAAGAGGAAGTCACGGGCTACAAAGAAGAATTGCCAAGCCACAGACGGTTGCGTTCCACGCCTAATGATCCATTGTTTCAAGTGGTCCAATTTCCTGGTGAACCCATGGTACTAGTTTTCATGTACAAGACCATGGTTCCTGAGATGAAGCTTCTTCTTGACGATATCCTGACACAGAGCTGATACGTCTCCGTTGTATCTATAATTTTTGATTGTTCCATGCCAATATTATTCAACTTTTATATACTTTTGGCAATTTTTTATACTATTTTTTGGGACTAACATATTGATCCAGTGCCCAGTGCCAGTTCCTGCCTGTTGCATGTTTTTTGTTTCGCAGAAACCAAATATCAAGCGGAGTCCAAACGGGATAAAAACGGACGGAGATTTTTTTTGGAATATTTATGATTTTTGGGAAGTAAAATCAACGCGAAACGGTGTCCGGGGTGGCCACGAGACAGGGTGGCGCGCCCTCCCCCTCTGGGCGCACCCTGGACTCTCGTGGGCCACCCATATGGCGGTTGACACTCTTCTTTTGGCACAAGAAAGCTAATTTTATGAGAAAGATCTGGGTGAAAGATTCACCCCAGTCAGAGTTGCGGATCTCCGGATATTTAAGAAACGGTGAAGGGGTAGAATCTGAGAACGCAGAAACAGAGAGATAGATCCAAGGACCAGAGGGGAAACCTTTCTCCCATCTAAGGAGAAGGTCAAGGAAGAATAAGAAGAAGGGGGGATCTCTCCAGTGCCTTCCGATGGCGACGGAACGCCGTCGGGGGCCATCATCATCACCGCGATCTTCACCAATATCTCCATCACCTTCCCCCATCTATATCCAGTGGTCCACTCTCCCGCAACCCGCTGTACCCTCTACTTGAACATGGTGCTTTATGCTTCATATTATTTTCCAATGATGTGTTGCCATCCTATGATGTCTGAGTAGATTTTCGTTGTCCTATCGGTGATTGATGAATTGCTATGATTGGTTTGAGTTGCATGTTTTATTATTGGTGCTGTCCTATTGTGCCCTCCGTGTCGCGCAAGTGTGAGGGATTCCCGATGTAGGGTTTGCAATATGTTTATGATTTGCTTATGGTGGGTGGCGTGAGTGACAGAAGCATAGACCCGAGTAAGTAGGTTGTTTGCGTATGGGATAAAGGGGACTTGATACTTTAATGCTATGGTTGGGTTTTACCTTAATGAATCTTTAGTATTTGCGGATGCTTGCTAAAGTTCCAACCATAAGTGCATATGATCCAAGTAGAGAAAGTATGTTAGCTTATGCCTCTCCCTCAAATAGAATTGCAATAGTGATTACCGGTCTAGTAACATAGTCAATTGCTTAGGGACAATTTCACAACTCCTACCACCACTTTTCCACACTCGCTATATTTACTTTATTGCATCTTTATCTAAACAGCCCCTAGTTTTTATTTACGCGTTCTTTATTATCTTGCAAACCTATCAACAACACCTACCCAGTACTTCTACTTTCATACTTGTTCTAGGTAAAGCGAACGTCAAGCATGCGTAGAGTCGTATCAGTGGCCGATAGGACTTGAGAGAGTATTTGTTCTACCTTTAGCTCCTCGTTGGGTTCGACAGTCTTACTTATCGAAAGAGGCTACAACTATCCCGTATACTTACAGGTTATCAAGACCTTTTTCTGGCGCCGTTGCCGGGGAGTCATAGCGTGGGGTGAATATTCTCGTGTGTGCTTGCTTGCTTTATCACTAAGTAATTTTTATTTGCTGTTCTAAGTTGTTCTCTATCTTTAGTTATGGATATGGAACGCAAAATACCAAAAAAATTAGGTGTACTTGCTACTCATGGAGATGGGGTAACTCCTAAAACCCTCGATTCTCATTATGCGAAAGATATTATGTACTACTTTGATAATCCTGAGAAAACCCCATTCAACTTTATAATGGGAGACACGTTGGATCAACGTGAATACTTTAGGGATTATCGCTCGACACAAAAAGGGAAACTATTATGGGATAAATTTATTATGTTGCGTTGGTATGCCTGGAATCTATGCTTGAGATATGATATTACTTGTTGCTCTAGGATGAAGGCTCCACACCTTCCCTTTTCATGCAAATTTAATGATAATGAAACCTTAGCTTCTTATGCTAATGGTATATATGATTACTATGATGTGGAACAAATAGAAGAATTTGTTGCTTTTAAGGCTGCTTATGAAATTGAATCTTTGTTTGAAAAGTATGAAGCTTTAGATGATGATGCCTATAGGCCTGAAAATCTTGCTATACTTAGATGTTGCTATGAAAATTATGAATACAATTACTATATTAATGCATTTATTGAGAAAGTCTCCGCTGTCCAAGAAGAGATTAATATTTTGCAGGAAGCTATGGAAGAAGAAATTGATGAAACTGCGAGCTCATTGGATGAAAAAGATGATGAGGAGAGCGAAGAACAAAAGGAGGAAGAGCAGATTAGGTACCCGTGCCTAGCTTCTAATGAGAGTAACCCTCCAACTCATACATTATTTAATTCCCCTTCGTGCTTACCGAAGGATGATTGCTATGATCCCTTGAATTTGTTTGAAATATCCCTTTTTGATGATGCTTGCTATGCTTGTGGCCAAGATGCTAATATGAATTATGCTTATGGAGATGAACTTGCTATAGTTCCTTATGTTAAACATGAAATTGTTGCTATTGCACCCACGCATGATAGTCCTATTATCTTTTCGAATTCTCCAAACTACACTATATCGGAGAAGTTTGTGCTTAGTAAGGATTATATTGATGGGTTACCTTTTACCATTGCATATGATGATTTTGATGAATGTAATATGCATGTGCTTTGTTCTCCTACTTGCAATTATTATGAGAGAGGAACTATGTCTCCACCTCTTTATGTTTCCAATACGTTAGAATTGCAAGAAACTGCTTATACTAAGCATTGGCCTTTACTTGGTGTGCATGAATTGTTCTTTTATGACATGCCGATGCATAGGAAGAGAGTTAGACTTTGTTGTTGCATGATATATGTTACTTTGTGCTCACTACTAAATTACAAATCATTGTTAATTAAAATAGGCTTTGATATACCTTGGGATCCGGGTGGACTCATTACTTGAGCACTAAATGCCTAGCTTAACGGCTTTAAAGAAAGCGTTGCTAGGGAGACAACCCGGAAGTTTTAGAGAGTCATTTATTTCTGTTGAGTGCTTTTATATAGTTTAAAAACAAAAAATAAAGAGGGGAACCTAAAAACTTTTCAAAAAGGAAAGTGAATGTGAGAAAGACAAGCATTGTTGAAGTGGGAGCTAGCCTTGAACTTTGTTCATGCTCACGGAAAATTTGTGAATCTTGATTACAGAAACTTATCATAAAAAATAATTATCCCCTTGAACAATTCCATTTCATTATAAAAATAATGTGCTAAGGTTTGCCTTTAGGATGTTTACAATGCTTGTTGGTTTGTACGGTGCAGGATAGAAACTTTGGCTGTAGTGCGCGATTTTACATTTTTAACTGGAAAGTCAATTGGTTCTGATTTCTTTCGCACTGTCTTTATATACAACTTTTTTATTTTTCATAATTTTGGTAGAATTTGTGGGGTAACATAAGTATGGTGAATGTTCAGATTGCTACAGACTGTTCTGTTTTGGACAGATTCTGTTTTTGATGCATAGTTTGCTTGTTTTGATGAATCTATCAATTTATATTTGTGGATTAAGCCATGTAAAAGTTATATTACAGTAGACATGATGCAAAACAAAATATGAATTGGTTTGCATCAGTACTTAGAGTGGTGATTTGCTTTATTATACTAACGGATCTTACCGAGTTTTCTGTTGAAGTTTTGTGTGGATGTAGTGTCTAATCGAGGATGTCTCGATATGAGGAAAAGGAAGAGAGGCAAGATCTCAAGCTTGGGGATGCCCGAGGCACCTCAAGTAAATATTCAAGGAGACTCAATCGTCTGAGCTTGGGGATGCCCCGGAAGGCATCCCCTCTTTCTTCAATAAGTATCGGTATGTTTTCGAATTCATTTTGTTCATGCATTATGTGCAAGTCTTGGAGCGTCTTTTGCATTTAGTTTTCACTTTTCTTTTATGCACCATGCTGGTATGAGATAGTCCTTGGTTGATTTATAGAATGCTCATTGCATTTCACTTAAATCTTTTGAGTATGGCTTTATAGAATGCTTCATGTGCTTCACTTATATCATTTGAAGTTTGGATTGCCTATATTTCTTCACATAGAAAACCGCCATTTGTAGAATGCTCTTTTGCTTCACTTATATTTGTTAGAGCATGGGCATATCTTTTGTAGAAAGAATTAAACTCTCTTGCTTCACTTATATCGATTTAGAGAGATGTCAGGAATTGGTCATTCACATGGTTAGTCATTAAATCCTATATAAACTTGTAGATCGCTGAATCTGATATGTTTGATTCCTTGCAATAGTTTTGTGATATAAAGGTGGTGATATTAGAGTCATGCTAGTGGGTGGTTGTGGATTGTAGAGACACTTGTGTTGAGGTCTGCAAGTCTCGTAGCATGCACGTATGGTAACCGTTGTGTGACAAATTTGAAGCATGGGATGTTTCTTTGATTGTCTTCCTTATGAGTGGCGGTCGGGGACGAGCGATGGTCTTTTCCTACCAATCTATCCCCCTAGGGGAATGCGTAGTAGTACTTTGCTTCGAGGGCTAATAAACTTTTGCAATAAGCATATGAGTTCTTTATGACTAATGTGAGTCCATGGATTATACGCACTTTTACCTTTCCACCATTGCTAGCCTCTTCGGTACCGTGCATTTCCCTTTCTCACCTTGAGAGTTTGTGCAAACTTCGCCGGTGCATCCAAACCCCGTGATACGATACTCTCTATCACACATAAGCCTCATTATATCTTCCTCAAAACAGCCATCATACCTACCTATCATGGCATTTCCATAGCCATTCCGAGATATATTGCCATGCAACTTCCATCATCATCATATACATGACTTGAGCATTTATTGTCATATTGTTTTGCATGATCGTAAGATAGCTAGAATGATGTTTTCATGGATCGTCCGTTTTTGATGTCATTGCTACGCTAGATCATTGCACATCCCGGTACACCGTCGGAAGCATTCATATAGAGTCATATCTTTGTTCAAGTATCGAGTTGTAAGTAAATAAAAGTGTGATGATCATCATTATTAGAGCATTGTCCCCAAAAAGAAAAAAAAGAAAGGCCAAAAAAAGAAAGGCCAAAGAAAAAAAGAAAAAGAAAATAAAAGAAAATAAATAATAAGGGGCAATGTTACTATCTCTTTTTCCACACTTGTGCTTCAAAGTAGCACCATGTTCTTCATGTAGTGAGTCTCATATCTTGTGCTGCAAAGTAGCACCATGTTCTTCATATAGATTGTCTCCTATGTTGTCATTTTCATATACTAGTGGGCATTTTCATTATAGAACTTGGCTTGTATATTCCAACGAGGGGCTTCCTCAAATGCCCTAGGTCTTCATTAGCAAGCAAGTTGGATGCACACCCACTTAGTTTCTTTTGTTGAGCTTTCATACACTTATAACTCTAGTGCATCCGTTGCATGGCAATCCCTACTCCTTGCATTGACATCAACTGATGGGCATCTCCATAGCCCGTTGATTAGCCGCGTCGATGTGAGACTTTCTCCTTTTTTGTCTTCTCCACATAACCTCCATCATTATATTCTATTCCACCTACACTGCTATATCCATGGCTTGTGCTCATATATTGCGTGAGGGTTGAAAAAGTTGAAGCGCGTTAAAAAGTATGAACCAATTGCTCGGCTTGTCATCGGGGTTGTGCATGATGGGGACATTTTGTGTGACGAAAATGAAGCATGGCCAAACTGTATGATTTTGTAGGGATAAGCTTGCTTTTGCCTTGTTGTTTTGAAAAGACATGATTGCTTTATTGGTACGCTCAAAGTATTATTGTTTTTATGTCAAATGATAGACTATTGCTTTGAATCACTCGTGTCCTAATATTCATGCCATGATTAGACATATGATCAAAACTATGCTAGGCAGCATTCCACATCAAAAATTATCTTTTTTATCATTTACCTACTCGAGGACGAGCAGGAATTAAGCTTGGGGATGCTGATACGTCTCCGTCGTATCTATAATTTTTGATTGTTCCATGCCAATATTATTCAACTTTTATATACTTTTGGCAACTTTTTATACTATTTTTTGGGACTAACATATTGATCTAGTGCCCAGTGCCAGTTCATGTCTGTTGCATGTTTTTTGTTTCACAGAAACCCAATATCAAACGGAGTCCAAACGGGATAAAAATGGACAAAGATTTTTTTTAGAATATTTATGATTTTTAGGAAGTAAAATCAACGCGAAACGGTGTCCGGGGTGGCCACAAGACAGGGTGGCACGCCCTCCCCCTCTTGGCGCGCCCTGGACTCTCATGGGCCACCCGTAAGGAGGTTGACGCTCTTCTTTTGGCACAAGAAAGCTAATTTTATGAGAAAGATCTGGACGAAAGATTCACCCCAATCGGAGTTATGGATCTCCGGATATTTAAGAAATGGTGAAGGGGTAGAATCTGAGAACGCAGAAATAGAGAGATAGATCCAATCTCGGAGGGGCTCTCGCCCCTCCCACGCCATGGGAGCCAAGGACTAGAGGGGAAACCCTTCTCCCATCTAGGGAGAAGGTCAAGGAAGAAGAAGAAGAAGGGGGGCTCTCTCTCCCTTGCTTCCAGTGGCGCCGGAACGCCGCCGGGGGCCATCATCATCACCGTGATCTTCACCAACACCTCCGCCATCTTCACCAACATCTCCATCACCTTCCCCCATCTATATCTAGTGGTCCACTCTCCCGCAACCAGCTGTACCCTCTACTTGAACATGGTGCTTTATGCTTCATATTATTTTCCAATGATGTGTTGCCATCCTATGATGTATGAGTAGATTTTCGTTGTCCTATCGGTGATTGATGAATTGCTATGATTGGTTTGAGTTGCATGTTTTATTATTGGTGCTGTACTATTGTGCCCTCCGTGTCGCGCAAGTGTGAGGGATTCCCGCTGTAGGGTTTGCAATATGTTTATGATTTGCTTATGGTGGGTGGCGTGAGTGACCGAAGCACAGACCCGAGTAAGTAGGTTCTTTGTGTATGGGATAAAGGGGACTTGATACTTTAATGCTATGGTTGGGTTTTACCTTAATGAATATTTAGTATTTGCGGATGCTTGCTAGTTACAATCATAAGTGCATATGATCCAAGTAGAGAAAGTATGTTAGCTTATGGCTCTCCCTCAAATAGAATTGCAATAGTGATTACCGGTCTACTAACATAGTCAATTGCTTAGGGACAATTTCACAACTCCTACCACCACTTTTCCACACTCGCTATATTTAGTTTATTGCATCTTTACCTAAACAACCCCTAGTTTTTATTTACGTGTTCTTTATTATCTTGCAAACCTATCCAACAACACCTACCCAGTACTTTTAGTTTCATACTTGTTCTAGGTAAAGCGAACGTTAAGCATGCGTAGAGTTGTATCAGTGGCCGATAGGACTTGAGAGAGTATTTGTTCTACCTTTAGCTCCTCGTTGGGTTCGACACTCTTACTTATCGAAAGAGGCTACAACTATCCTGTATACTTGCGGGTTATCAAGAGCTGGCGGCTAAGATTGATTTTTGCAGTATGCATTAAAAGCTTTTGGTATACACAGTCAAGGTGACTAAGGGTCTCGACCTCATGAGGATTTCCCCACTGACAAGTTCTATTTACATTTTGACAAGATCTTTAGCATGATCCACCTCTACTAGTTAGAGGGATGCAGCTTAGTCAGGCTATGGGTGCTTCATCTAGCGAACAAGCTCAAGTTTGATAATGTGAGGATGGTCACCATGGTAGACCCTTATCACATGCACCACATAAACCTTCAGAGTCTAGAAGGTATGAAAGTGATGAAGACGTATGAGGGAGTCCTAGACTAGGGGGTGTCCGGACAGCCGGACTATCATCGTTCGCCGGACTCCAAGACTATGAAGATACAAGATTGAAGACTCCGTCCCGTGTCCGGATGGGACTTCCCTTGGCGTGGAAGCTAAGCTTGGTGATATGGATATGTAGATCTCCTACCATTGTAACCGACTCTGTGTAACCCTAGCCCTCTCCGGTGTCTATATAAACCGGAGGGCCTTAGTCCGTAGGACAACATCCATTACAACAATCATACCATAGGCTAGCTTCTAGGGTTTAGCCTCCTTGATCTCGTGGTAGATCCACTCTTGTAATACACATCATCAATATTAATCAAGCAGGACGTAGGGTTTTACCTCCATCAAGAGGGCCCGAAACTGGGTAAAACATCGTGTCCCTCGTCTCCTGTTACCATCCGCCTAGACGCACAGTTCGGGACCCCCTACCCGAGATCCGCCGGTTTTGACACCGACATTGGTGCTTTCATTGAGAGTTCCTTTGTGTCGTCACTGATAGGCTCGATGGCTTCTTCAATCAACAACAACGCCGTCCAGGGTGAGACTTTTCCCCCCGGACAGATCTTCGTATTCGGCGGCTTCGCACTGCGGGCTAATTCACTTAGCCATCTGGAGTAGATCGAAAGCTACGCCCCTGGCCGTCAGGTCAGGTTCGGAAGCCTAAACTTCACGGCCGACATCCGCGGGGACTTGATCTTCGACGGACTCGAGCCACAGCCGAGCGTGCCGCACTGTCATGATGGGCATGATTTAGCTCTGCCGTCGGACAATGCCTTGGTGGCCGCACACGAATCTGCTCCGGCCCTTAGTCCGGAGCCGATCGCCCAGATCGAGGACCGGTGGCTGGACACCATCTCGGGGGCTGCAACTTCCGTGGCGATGGAGCCGAACACTGACCTTGTCCCCTATAAATCTCGTGACTCCGAGGTGCCGGACTCCCTGCCGGACTCCGAACCTCCTGCGCCCCTGCCAATCGAATCCGATTGGGCACCGATCATGGAGTTCACCGTTGCGGACATCTTCTAGCACTCGCCCTTTGGCGACATCTTAAATTCGCTAAAACATCTCTCGCTATCCGGAGAGCCCTGGCCGGATTATGGCCGGGATGGTTGGGATGAGGATGACGAAGAAATTCAAAGCCCACCCACCACCCACTTTGTAGCCACTGTCGATGATCTAACCGACATGCTAGACTACGACTCCGAAGACATTGACAGTATGGACGACGATGCCAGAGACGATCAAGAACCAGCGCTCACAGAGCACTGGAGGGCCACCGCAACCCATGATGTATATATGGTGGATACCCCGAAAGGAAGTGATAATGAGGACCAACGGGGCGCGGCAAAGGATAATCCCGCCGATAAACAACCAAAACGGCGACGCAGATGCCGCCCTAAGTCCCGCCTCGACAACAACAGTGCTCCTAATGATCCAGCAATAGAGCAGGGCAAACCAGTGGACGACGAACATGCAGCCAAGCAACCGTTCGAACAGGACGAGTCGGATAATCAATCCATGCCCGGCGAAACCAACAGTCCAGACGACCTCACGCCAGACACACCACCGGAGAATAAGAGCCTTCGGAAAAGACTCGTCGCCACTGCAAGAAGTTTGAAGAAGGAAAAACGGAAGCTCAAAACAGCGGAAGACATACTCAGAATGAGGTGGAGCAAAGTGCTCAAAACCGCAGACAAATACGGCAATGGACATCAATCAAAGAGCTACCCGAAGCGAAAGCTGCTGCCAGAATTTGACGAGGAAGCCATAGAGCCTCCACAGTCAAAAAACAAAGAGGCCGCCTAGCCGGATAGAAGGCCAGATGATAGGCCAAAATCTACAAGCGGCGCCACACACAAGCCGACTCATGATCCTGGGAAAACAGATGGCCCAGCCAGGTCCATTTACGGGCCAAAAAAGAGGGCCCCAGGAAACAACACAACACGCCAAGTGTTCGAAGACAGCGGTACACCCAAATACAGGGGCGCCGCACACCCACTATGTTTCACCAATGAGGTGCTGGATCATGAATTCCTAGCAGGGTTTAAACCCATAAACATAGAGGCTTACGACGGAACAACAGACCCTGGAGTCTGGATAGAGGATTATATACTACACCTACACATGGCTAGAGGAGATGACCTCCACGCCATAAAATACCTACCCCTCATGCTCAAAGGGCCAGCTCGGCATTGGCTCAAAAGCCTCCCAGAAAACACTGTTGGAAGTTGGGAAGAGCTTGAGGACGCGTTTAGAGCAAATTTTCAAGGGACTTATGTCCGTCCTCCGGATGCAGACGATCTAAGTCATATAACTCAACAGCCCGAAGAGTCAGCGTGCAAATTCTGGAACAGGTTCCTTACTAAAAAGAACCAAATAGTCGACTGTCCGGACACCGAAGGCTTAGCAGCTTTTAAACACAACGTCCGAGATGAATGGCTCGCCAGACACCTTGGCCAAGAGAAGCCGAGGACAATGTCCGCGCTAACAAGCCTCATGACCCGCTTTTGCGCGGGGGAAGACAGCTGGCTAGCAAGATGCAGTACCAGCAAACCAAGTACATCCGAGATCAGAGATGGAAATGGAAAATCACGGCGCAGAAAAGATCAGCGCCGGAATAAAGAGAAAAGCCCAAAGAACACGGCGGTCAACGCCGGATTCAAAAGCTAGCGACCAAACAACAAAACACTACCTCTTAAGGACAACAGTGACGAGGTATCCAACTTAAACAAAATTTTGGATCGGATATGTCAAATCCACAGTACCTTCAGAAGACCCGCAAACCACACCCATCGAGATTGTTGGGTTTTCAAACAGTCCGGCCGACTCAACGCCGAACACAAGGGGCTTGACGCACCAAGCAAGGACGACGACGAACCCCACCAGTAGGGCACCGGAAAACAAAAGACTTTCCCACAAGAAGTCAAAGCAAGAAACTCACTTCATTTTATAATACGGAAAAACAATGCGGCACCCGCTAAGATGGGTCTCGCACGGTCCACCCCAGTGGAACCTGGAGATTGGATGTCAAAACCAATCACTTTTGACCACCTGGATTATTCCAGAAGTGTTCGAAATGCAGGATGGACTGCTCTGATATTGGATACTATAATCGACGGACTACAATTTACACAAGTCCTGATGGACGGCGGCAGCGATTTAAACCTGCTATATCCGAACACAATCCGCAAGTTGGGGATAGACCATACTACAATTCGACATAGCCGCACTTCCTTTAAAGGAGTGACGCCAGGCCCTTATGCCAAGTGCACGGGCTCCCTATTACTAGAAGTTGTGTTCGGGTCACCGAACAACTTCCGACGTGAAAAACTAGTCTTTCATGTCGCCCCATTCAAAAGTAGCCATCAAGCACTATTGGGCCGTGAAGCTTTTGTCTGCTTTAACGCCATACCACATTAGGCGTATCTTACACTTAAAATGCCCGGTCCACGTGGCATCATTTCATTAAGAGGGTCATTCAAAGACCCCGGACACGGCTAGATGAGTCCGGCATAAATAAGCTAGGGGCTCCCTAGCCGCACACCCCTTCACAAGGGGCTGTGCGTATAAGCAATACTTAGCTAATATAGACTCCGCTTTATTCATTTACTAATATTTTTTTCATGCACTTTTTCGCACGATTTCCCTTCAAAACTAAGTTCCTCTCTTTTTACAGATGAACAACATGCATACCCGTCCAGGATAACGGCACAACGGAGACACCGGCGCAGACGTGCAGTAGGGACCCGTTGCAAGGATTCTTTTCAGATTAAGACCTTGCGTAAACCTTTTTTACTGTCTCTTGTTGCTATAATCCCCTGGTTTTTTACTATAACCAGAGTGGAGACTGACGTTCTGGCATCGGCCGCGTCAGAGGACCTCGCTCGTACCTGGACACTAGGGGCTTAGGGCATTGTTCTGCCCATTATTATAAAGACCGAACACCTTAGGGAGTGTTCGGCGTCTCGAGTTAGCCCTTATATGCATCAGCTCCGAATCATGTCTTTGGTCAAATGTTGGGTTTGCCCGACTCCTGTGTTTTGCTGCCTTACGTTCTGTATCATCGGCTAATGCGGCACTAGGAGAACTACTGCGATTGTGCCCCAGTTCGGCTGGGCGAGCACCTTAGTAGAGAAAGCCGAAAACTGACTGTCATGATACAGCGAGAGACTGGTCAACCACTCGATCGACCACCGGAATGTTTAGAATTCCTCCGCTTTGACGAAGGACCGCTTCCCGGTCAGGCACATGCGCGCCCCGAATTCGGAGAGCGCGGTGCCCCCAGGGGCTATATTGTAGTCCCACCCTCGAACTCCAATGGCTAAGTGAAAGTGATAAGGCATTATAGTCCGGTTGCCTTGTTTGCTACGCTACCACCTCCTTAACGGGACCGAGACGTCGGATTAATTGTGAAAATGCGCTATTTTTGCGAACACCCCCGCATCTTGTGCGTGGGGGCTGAAGCCGAAGACTGCCATCTTTCAGGTTATACACACGTATACATAAACGGCCGCATAGGAGATATTTCAATACTTGAACGCACAAGTATAAAAAGCGATTACACCATAACCATTGTTTTACAAAATAAAACGTTCATTTGAACGTGACATTTTTCGAGTAGTGCGACTCTATTACACGAGCACCACGCATAAATTCCCCAAAATAGTGCTCGACGGGTAACCGACTCTCGTCCGAACCCTGGGTTGCAATAGCGGTGGCATCCATCTCTGTCCAATGTGTCTTCACACGGGCAAGGGCCATCCGCGCACCCTCTATGCAGGCCGACCGCTTCATCAACTTGAGATGCGGCACCGCCCCAAGAAATTGCTGCAATAAGCCAAAATAGCTCGTCGCCTTGGGCCTCTCCGGCCAGACATGAGTCATGATATCTGTCATGGCCAGCCCGGACAACCTATTCAGCTCAGCCCATTCGGCCAACCGATCGGTTAGCGGAAGTGAACGATTCGGACTATGGAATTGAGACCAAAACAGCTCTTCCGTCTTGTGATCCTTCTGACTTCGGAAGTGCACAACGGCATCCGCCGCACTTGCCGCTAAGTCCATATATGGATCCTACGGACCCCACAGCTGGCCAAGCTGGGCATAATTTGGATCCGTAAACCTGCGGCGCAGCAGAAAAGGCTTGCCAGCCACAATGTCTCCGGCCTGACGTAGCTCCTCCTTCATAGCCCGCATTGCAGAGCGGGCATCCTTGGCCTCGGCGGTGGCTTTCCCCAGGTCTACTCGCTCCGATAGGCGCTCCTTTTCAAGAGCCTCATTGCGGTCGGTAGCACCCTTCAATTTAACGGCCAGTTCGGCCATCTCTTCCTTGCTTCGGCAGTGTGTAGCCCTTTCGGCTTCTAACTCCTCGGCCGCCCTCGAGGCAGCCGCATCACTCCTTCGGGCTTGCTCCTTGGCTTGAGCAAGTTCTGCTTGAAGGCTCTCCACAGCAGCAGCACCATCTGCGTCAAGCATAAATATTGTAAGAGGTGGGCTTTGGCTCCCTTAATAGGTGACTGCGGAGAGACAACTTACCTTGCGACTCGTCAAGTCGCTTGTTGACTAGCGTGATGTCTGCATCCGCAACATCGAGTTGCCGCAATAACTCAGCAACTCCATCAGTCCGGCTAGCCCCCGGACCATCCGCCACCGGCATAGGAAAGGCGACACTCAATACCTGCGATTTTGATCCTCGGCACGTTGTCGCTTTCACAGCCTACCGAGTCTCAGGGGCTACTATCTATACAGGGCGCACTTTCACGTGCAAAACTGTCAAAAAGGTGCGTCGTTTTTACATACCTCAAACCCCGCCAGCAAACTCCTGACGGCATTATGCAATCCGCTTTCGGCAGACGAAATCCTTCTAACCACCGTACTCATCAATGCGTGGTGATCTTCTGAGATGGATGCCCTCTCAAGCAGATCCTTCAGCTCCCCCGGCCGAACACTAGTTGGCGTCGAACTCTTCGGCTCTGCCGGGTTCGGGGATACCCTCCGTGACGACACTTCAGGCTCGTCCGCCCTCTCCGACGGCGCAGCAGACGGAGGCGTCTCACTCTCCATCATTTCCGGACAAAGATCCCCCAAAGATGAGCTCATCTGAGAAGGTCGGAGATCCGAACTACAAGGTAAAAATTTCGGTTATCCTCAGAAGCACAAATAGGGATGTTTCTTATTAACGAACTCCCCTTTTTCTACTCACGGCTCGCTGGAGGGCTGATTCTTTAGAGAAGATTGTGCGGCCGGGACCTCCCCGGACGCAGGACCCTCTGCTGAAGATTTCTTCCCTCGCTTAGGGGCTTCGGCCTCTGGGTCTTCAGAGGCGGTCCTCTTCTCCCCCTTTAGGGAGGGATTCTCGATCCCCCCTTCTTCAAGCGCCCCCTTGGGCGAGGCGGTAGCTCCTCTATTTTCCCCTTCACCTTCTTCCGAAGGCGCAACCTCCAACATTCTGACCAGCACGGGCTCCGGCGCGGTCTCTGGGAGGGGGGCCGGACACCGTATCAGCTTTGCTTGTGCTATCCACTCCTGTTGAAGGATAACGGGTTAAAAGGCGAATTGTAGAAAGGCAAACAAACGGTGTGTCCGAACACTGAGCTACTTACTTGAGTATCCGGGCGATTGCAGCTTAGGCCGGCATCCTCGGTCAATTCCAGACACGCTGCTTGTGGTCCGAAGAACAACTTGTACATCTCCACGGGTGTCATACCCATAAAGTGTTGGAGAATCCGTGGTCCCTCCGGATTGAACTCCCATAGCCGGAGAGGACGGCGTTTGCAGGGCAGGAGACGCCTAATTAGCATAACCTGCATCACCACGACCAGATCGATCTCCCTCGCCTGGAGGTCTCGAATCCGGCCCTACAATAGGGGCACGTCTTTTGACGGCCCCCAGTTGAGCCCTTGGTTGACCCACGACATTAACCGTCGAGGAGGTCCCGAGCGGAATATGGGCGGCGGCTTTTGCCTGCTGCCCTTCGGAGCGGTGATATAGAACCACTCCTGCTGCCACAAGCCGGGCTCCTCTTGGAAGGAGCCCTCGGGCCACGGGGCATTGGCCCTCCTGCTTACGGCCGCCCCGCCGCACTCTGCTTGACGCCCCCCGATCATCTTCGGCTCCACGTTGAAGGTCTTCAGCCACAGGCCGAAGTGGGGGGTGACGCGGAGAAAGGCTTCGCAGACGACGATGAATGCGGAGATATGGAGGATGGACTCCGGAGCCAAGTCATGGAATTCCAACCCATAGTAGAACATGAGCCCTCTCACAAAAGGATCCGTCGGGAAGCCTAAACCCCGACGGAGGTGAGGTACAAAGACGACATACTCGCCGGGCTCGGGGGTGGGGATGGCCTTCCCTTCGGCGGGCAACCTGTGCGAAATCTCGTAAGACAGGTACTTGGCCTCTCGCAGCTTTAGCATGTCCTCCTCCGTGACGGAGGAAGGCATCCACCGGCCCTGAAGGTCGGAACCGGACATTGTTGAAGGTCCGAAGCACACGAATCTGGGGCTCTGGGTGTTGGAACTTGGAGCGAGAAGGAGATTCGATGGAGGATTGAAGAAAAGAAACGAGCCTTGGTCCTATTATTAAGAGGAAGAATACCAAGAGCCGTCTCCGTGACCGTTCGGGACTCGCCTTCAATAGAGGGAGCGTGGCGACGGGCGCGGTTGGGTTACCCACGACCGTATTGATGAGAATCCCGGAATAAGGGGAACACGATCTCTGCTTCGACAAGATGTGCCAAGGAAACCGCTTCGCTAAACGCGCGGAGGTGGTATAATAAAAAATGATTCAAGTAAAAGCTTGGTAGTGGTGTGACGTCATGCCGCAGAATACGTCAGCAGATTGAACTTGTGCACATATTATTCTCTCTACGGTGGAATGTGGAACTTATTTTGCAGAGCCGGACACTATCCTGGTGTTCACAATCTTCTATGGATTATTCAAAGGAGGAACCCGCCTTGCAATGCCGAACATTATGCGCACCGGACTTATCGTCATTGAAGCCAGGTTCAGGGGCTACTGAGGGAGTCCTGGACTAGGGGGTGTCCGGACAGCCGGACTATCATCGTCCGCCAGACTCCAAGACTACGAAGATACAAGATTGAACACTCCTTCCCGTGTCCGGATGGGACTTTCCTTGGCGTGGAAGGAAAGCTTGGCGATACGGATATGTAGATCTCCTACCATTGTAACTGACTCTGTGTAACCCTAGCCCTCTCCGGTGTCTATATAAACCGGAGGGCCTTAGTCCGTAGGACAACATCCATTACAACAATCATACCATAGGCTAGCTTCTAGGGTTTAGCCTCCTTGATCTTGTGGTAGATCCACTCTTGTAATACACATCATCAATATTAATCAAGCAAGACGTATGGTTTTACCTCCATCAAGAGGGCCCGAACCTGGGTAAAACATCGTGTCCCTCGTCTCCTGTTACCATTCGCCTAGATGCACAGTTCGGGACCCCCTACCCGAGATCCTCCGGTTTTGACACCGACAACGTACCTTGCCAAATTCATGGTTCAACATAGACATGCACACAACTATCTTGCACCTTACTATATGTGGTAAGTGTTCGCTAGCCAACATCACTGCGCATATGCTTTCTCAGATGTATTATATATCTGCACCGTACAAAGATTGACAATAGTTATTGCTTTGTTTGATCATCGGATCCTCTTTGTTCTATCCCTAAAGACTTGCAATCTTATGTCTTGGATTCACATCGGAAGATCAAGAAAGACTACAAAAAATTGAAGTCGGTTCTGGATGATGTTGTCACAGAGTTTGAATACAGCATAGGATCAGTGATAAACCCATAATTCAGAAAGGAAAGCAATGTCGGCTTGGTATGCTTTGGCCACAACACAACCTTCTGTTGCATGCAACAACAAACTGGGAGAAGTCGGCCTGCCTACTACGTCATGAACCACATGATTGATTACATGCAGAAGCATACAACCTCCATAAGAAAGGATGATGTCACCAAATTGCGGGGGGGGGGGGGGGGCTGCGACTCTTGCACCGGAAGATATATATAGTCGAGTTGAGTTTGGACGGAACCATAACACCCTTACAACCATCATTAACAACGATGTCGTTAGCAAGGAGGGGATGTACTACGATGACTCACACGAACCCCGTGAGGAGTAGCGGGATCGGTAGAAGCGACAACATAGCGACTTCCACGGTTTGACTATGTCCATGAAATAAAGGACACTCATAGTTGACTCATGGTATTATGTAAAACAACAGTAGTCATGTTGAAAATGTTGTTCTAAACAAGACTGGGTATCCGTACCGTAACTTTTGTGTCAGTTGGAACTTAATCCCTTAAGCGTGTAACGTTGGTACTTATTGCACGTATCAAGACATCAAGACTCTAGCAGGACAACAAAATTAGCCCTTTTGGCTCATAGATGCTGCCATGGACAAACAATTAGCCCTTGATTTGGTTCATAAATGATGTCATATTTTGCTATATAATCTTCCTATAGATTGCCATACATGTGCTATGTTAATTTGGTATCCATGTATGCTCAGTTGTTTTTTCCAGATGATTCGTCAACCACAACTTCAAGTTCAGAGCCGCTGCCCATGACCAAGCCGCCGTTGTGAAATGCACAACTATTTTATAAATTTGGCATGTGAAGTGCATATGCTTGTAATTCAGCAATATCAATGTGCTATGTGAATTGAACATGTATCTGCATATGTTGCAACTTGGATTCATGTAAAATGTATTACATAATAACATTCATTATTTAATTGCTTCAGTATGTTTCTATATGTATGAAATGTGCAAATGATGCTAGCAAAAAATGTTGCAGCAACAATATTTTTCTTGCCCTACTACAAAACAAACTAGCAACGATTAAATTGAGTAAGCGCCACTAACAATATAAAAAACTAGCAGTGTTCGGCCTGCAGCTAAAATCTGACACTAGCCGCGTTTAAGGTAGGCAAACGTCGCCAATGTTAGACAACTGGCAGTGTGTATTGATACGTCTCCAATGTATCTATAATTTTTGATTGCTCCATGCTACTTTATCTACTGTTTTGGACTATATTGGGCTTTATTTTCCACTTTTATATTACTTTTGGGACTAACCTATTAACCGGAGGCCCAGCCCAGAATTGCTGTTTTTTGCCTTTTTCAGTATTTCGAAGAAACAAAATATCAAACGGAGTCCAAACGGAATGAAACCTTTGGGATCGTGATTTTCCAACCAAACGTGATCCAGGAGACTTGGACCCTACTCCAAGAAGCTTCCGAGGAGGTCACGAGGGTGGAGGGCGCGCCCCCCTGGGTGCGCCCCCCTACCTCGTGGGCCCCTCGGAGCTCCACCGACGTACTCCTTCCTCCTATATATACCTATGTATCCCCGAACGGTCAGAACAGGAGCCAAAAACCTAATTCCACCGCCGCAACCTTCTGTACCCACGAGATCCCATCTTGGGGCCTGTTCTGGAGCTCCGCCGGAGGGGGCATCCACCATGGAGGGCTTCTACATCATCACCATAGCCCCTCCGATGAAGTGTGAGTAGTTTACTTCAGACCTTCGGGTTCATAGCTAGTATCTAGATGGCTTCTTCTCTCTTTTTGGATATAAATACAATGTTCTCCCCCTCTCTCGTGGAGATCTATTTGATGTATCTTCTTTTTGCGGTGTGTTTGTTGAGACCGATGAATTGTGGGTTTATGATCCAGTATTATCTATGGAAAATATTTGATTCTTCTCTGAATTCTTTTATGTATGATTGAGTTATCTTTGCAAGTCTCTTTGAATTATCTTTTTGGTTTGGCCAACTAGACTGGTAGTTCTTGCACTAGGAGAAGTTCTTAGCTTTGGGTTCAATCTTGCGGTGTCCTTACTCAGTGACAGAAAGAGTTGCAAGGCACGTATTGTATTGTTGCCATCGAGGATAACAAGATGTGGTTTTTATCATATTGCATGAATTTATCCCTCTACATCATGTCATCTTGCTTACGACGTTACTCTGCTTTTACTTAATACTCTAGATGCATGCTGGATAGCGGTCGATGAGTGGAGTAATAGTAGTAGATGCAGAATCGTTTCGATCTACTTGTTTTGGACGTGATGCCTATATACATGATCATTGCCTAGATATACTCATAACTATGCTCAATTCTGTCAATTGCTCAACAGTTATTTGTTCACCCACCGTTGAATACTTATGCTCTTGAGAGAAGCCACTAGTGAAATCTATGGCCCCCGGGTCTATTCTCATCATATCAATCTATATCACTTTATTTACTTGCTTTATTTTTACTTTGCCTTTATTTTTACTTTGCATCTATCTATCAAAAATACCAAAAATATTATCTCTATCAGATCTCACTCTCGTAAGTGACCGTGAAGGGATTGACAACCCCTAAGCGTTGGTTGCGAGTTGCTATCGTTTTGTGTAGGTACGAGGGACTTGTGCGTGGTCTCCTACTGGATTGATACCTTGGTTCTCAAAAACTGAGGGAAATACTTACGCTACTTTACTGCATCATCCTTCCTCTTCGGGGAAATCCAACGCAGTGCTTAAGAGGTAGCAAGAAGAATTTCTGGCGTCGTTGCCGGGAGGCTCACGCAAGCAAGTCAACCATAACATGTACCCATCACAATCCCTATCTCTCGCATTACATTATTTGCCATTTCCCTCTCGTTTTCCTCTCCCCCACTTCACCCTTTCCGTTTTATTTGCCCTCTCTTTCCCAATCTCCTCCTCTCTTTCCCGTTTGCCTTTTTCCCTTTGCCTTTTTGTTTGCTTGTGTGTGTTGGATTACTTGTTGCCATGGAGCAAGATAATACCAGATTGTGTGATTTCTTGAATACTACTAATAATAATTTCCTTAGTACTCCGATTGCTCCTCTTAATAATGATGAGTCTTGTGAAATCAATACCGCTTTGTTGAATTTTGTTATGAAAGATCAATTCACCGGCCTTCCTAGTGAAGATGTCGCTACTCATCTAAACAATTTTGTTGATTTGTGTGATATGCAAAAGAAAAAAGATATGGATAACAATATTGTCAAATTGAAGTTATTTCCGTTTTCACTTAGAGATCGTGCTAAAGTTTGGTTTTCATCTTTGCCTAAAAATAGTATTGATTCTTGGAACAAGTGCAAAGATGCTTTTATCTCTAAGTATTTTCCTCCCGCTAAGATTATCACTCTTAGGAACGATATCATGAATTTTAAACAACTTGATCATGAGCATGTTGCCCAATCTTGGGAAAGAATGAAATTAATGCTTCGCAATTGCCCTACTCATGGTTTGAATTTATGGATGATCATACAAAATTTTTATGCCGGATTGAAGTTTGCTTCTAGAAATCTTTTAGATTCGGCTGCGGGAGGCACTTTTATGGAAATTACGTTAGGGGATGCTACCAAATTGCTTGATATATTATGGCCAATTATTCTCAATGGCACACCGAAAGATCTTCTAGTAAAATGCATGCTATAGAAGAAATCAATGTTTTGAGTGAAAAGATGGATGAACTCATGAAGATGTTTGCTCCTAAAAATACTCCTCTTGATCCCAATGATATGCCTTTATCTACTTTGCCTGAGAATAATAATGAATCTATGGATGTAAATTTTGTTGGTAGGAATAGTTTTGGAAACAACGCTTATAGAGGGAATTTTAATCCTAGACCTTATCCTAGTAATCCTTCTAATAATTATGGAAATTCCTACAATAACTCTTATGGAAATTTTAATAAGATGCCCTCTGAATTTGAGAGTAGTGTTAAAGAGTTTATGAATTCACAAAAGAATTTTAATGCTTTGCTTGAAGAGAAATTGCTTAAAGTTGATGATTTGGCTAGGAATGTTGATATAATTTATCTTGAAATTGATTCTTTAAAGCTTAGATCTATTCCTCCTAAGCATGATATCAATGAGTCTCTCAAAGCCTTGAGAATTTCCACTGATGAGTGCAAGGAAAGAACCGCTAGGATGTGTGCTTCCAAAGATGCCTTTATTAAAGCGTGTTCTTCCAATCCCTATGAAAATCAAGATGAAGATCTAAAAGTTATTGATGTGTCCCCCATTAAATCTTTGTTTTGCAATATGAATCTTGATGAATCTGAAAATTATCTTCCCTTACCTAGAAGGCGTTCTAAGAATTCGGAGTTTCTAGATCTTGATGATGAAATTGATGAAAGTGGGATTGAAATAAATAAAAACCATGATGTTGCTAAACCCACTATTTTGGATATCAAGGAATTTAATTATGAAAATTGCTCTTTGATTGGTTGTATTTCCTTGTTGCAATCCGTGCTAGAATCTCCTCATGCTTATAGTCAAAATAAGGCCTTTACCGAACGTATTGTTGATGCTTTGATGCAATCTTATGAAGAAAAACTTGAGTTGAAAGTTTCTATCCCTAGAAAACTCTATGATGAGTGGGAACCTACTATTAAAATTAAAATTAAAGATTTTGAGTTTCATGCTTTGTGTGATTTGGGTGCTAGTGTCTCTACTATCCCCAAAACTTCATGTGATTTGCTAGATTTCCGTGATTTTGATGATTGCTCTCTAAACTTGCATCTTGCGGATTCCACTATTAAAAAGCCTATGGGAAGAATTAATGATGTCCTTATTGTTGCAAATAGGAATTATGTGCCCGTAGATTTTATAGTTCTTGACATAGATTGCAATCCTTCATGTCCTATTATTCTTGGTAGACCTTTCCTTAGAACGATTGGTGCAATTATTGATATGAAGGAAGGGAATATTAGATTCCAATTTCCCTTAAAGAAGGGTATGGAACACTTCCCTAGAAGGAAAATAAAATTACCATATGAATCTATTATGAGAGCCACTTATGGATTGCCTACCAAAGATGGCAATACCTAGATTTATCTTTGCTTTTATGCCTAGCTAGGGGCGTTAAACGATAGCGCTTGTTGGGAGGCAACCCAATTTTATTTTGTGTTTTTTGTCTTTGCTTCTGTTTGGGAATAAATAATCCATCTACCTTATGTTTGGATGTGGTTTTATGTTTTAATTAGTGTTTGTGCCAAGTAGGACCTATAGGATAACCTACGATGATAGTTGATTTGATTCTGCTGAAAAACAGAAACTTTGCACGCACGAATTTAGTTATGATAAATCACAGGGACGTGATTTTGTGTTTATTCTGTTTGCTGCTAATCAATCAACAAATTGTACAGGGCTTCCTATTTTGGTAGAATTTTTAGAGTTCCAGAAGTTTGCGTTAGTTACAAATTGCTACAGACTGTTCTGTTTTTGACAGATTCTGTTTTTCATGTGTTGTTTGCTTATTTTGATGAATCTATGGCTAGTAAATTAGTTTATAAACCATAGAGAAGTTGGAATACAGTAGGTTTAACACCAATATAAATAAAGAATGAGTTCATTACAGTACCTTGAAGTAGTCTTTTGTTTTCTTTCTCTAACGGAGCTCACGAGATTTCTGTTGAGTTTTGTGTTGTGAAGTTTTCAAGTTTTGGGTGAATTCTTTTGATGGATTATGGAACAAGGAGTGGCAAGAGCCTAAGCTTGGGGATGCCCATGGCACCCCCAAGATAATCCAAGGACACCAAAAAGTCAAAGCTTGGGGATGCCCCGGAAGGCATCCCCTCTTTCGTCCACTTCCATCGGTAATTTACTTGGAGCTATATTTTTATTCACCAACATGATATGTGTTTTGCTTGGAGCGTCTTGTATTATTTGTGTCTTTGCTTATTAGTCTACCACAATCATCCTTGCTGTACACATATTTTGAGAGAGCCATACATGAATTGGAATTTGTTAGAATACTCTATGTGCTTCACTTATATCTTTTGAGCTTGATAGTTTTGCTCATAGTGCTTCACTTATATCTTTTGAGCGTGATAACTTTTGCTCTAGTACTTCACTTAGATCTTTTAGAGCACGGTGGTGGATTTGTTTTAAAGAAACTATTTGATCTCTCATGCTTCACTTAGATTATTTTGAGAGTCTTTAATAGCATGGTAATTTGCTTAATGTTAATATACTTGGTGTTCAAGATATGTGAAACTTTCTTTTGAGTGAATTGAATACTAAGATAAGTTTGATGCTTGATAATTGTTTTGAGATATGGAGGTGATAATATCAAAGTCGTGCTAGTTGAGTGATTATGAATTTGAGAAATACTTGTGTTGAAGTTTGCAAGTCCCGTAGCATGCACGTATGGTTAAAGTTGTGTAACAAATTTGAAACATGAAGTGTACCTGGCTTGTGCATCCATATGAGTGGCGGTCGGGGATGAGCGATGGTCTTTTCCTACCAATCTATCACCCTAGGAGCATGCCTGTAGTACTTGAATTTTTGATGACTTCTAAATTTTTGAAATAAGTATATGAGTTCTTTTGACTAATGTTGAGTCCATGGATTATACGCACTCTCACCTTTCCGCCATTGCCAGCCTCTTCGGTACCGTGCATTGCCCTTTCTCACCTTGAGAGTTGGCGCAAACTTCGCTAGTGCATCCAAACCCCATGATACAATACGCTCTATCACACATAAACCTCCTTATATCTTCCTCAAAACAGCCACCATACCTACCTATCATGGCATTTCCATAGCCATTCCGAGATATATTGCCATGCAACTTCCACCATCATCATCATGACATACATTACTTTTGTCATATTGCCATTGCATTATCTTGTAGTTGACATCGTATTTGTGGCAAAGCCACCATGCATTATTTTCCATACATGTCACTCTTGATTCATTGCACCATCCCGGTACACCGCCGGAGGCATTCATATATAGTCATATCTTGTTCTAAGTTTCGAGTTGTAATCCTTATGTTGTAATCAATAGAAGTGTGATGATTATCATTATTAGAGAATTGCCCAAATAAAAAAAGAGAAAGGCCAAAAAGAAAAAAAGAAAGGCCCAAAAAAAAGAAAAAAAAAGAAAATAAATAATAAGGGGCAATGTTACTATCTCTTTTTCCACACTTGTGCTTCAAAGTAGCACCTTGTTCTTCATGTAGTGAGTCTCATATATTGTGCTTCAAAGTAGCACCTTGTTCCTCATGTAGTGAGTCTCATAAGTTGTCTTTTTATACTAGTGGGAATTTTTCATTATAGAACTTGTCTTGTATATTCCTACAATGGGCTTCCTCAAATGCCCTAGGTCTTCGTGAGCAAGCAAGTTGGATGCACACCCACTAGTTTTCTTTTGTTCAGCATTCATAGCTCTAGTGCATCCGTTGCATGGCAATCTACTCACTCACATCGATATCTATTGATGGGCATCTCCATAGCCCGTTGATACACCTAGTTGATGTGAGACCTTCTTCTTTTTTGTCTTCTCCACACAATCCCCATCATCATATTCTATTCCACCGATAGTGCTATATCCATGGCTCACGCTCATGTATTGCATGAAGGTTGAAAAAGTTTGAGATTATTTAAGTATGAAACAATTGCTTGGCTTGTCATCGGGGGTATATAAGTTGGGAACATCTTTGTGTGACGAAAATGAAGCATAGCCTAACTATATGAGTTTGTAGGGATGAACTTTCTTTTGCCATGATATTTTGAGAAGACATGATTGCTTTGATTAGTATGCTTGAAGTATTATTATTTTTGTGTCAATATGAACTTTTGTCTCGAATCTTTCGGATCTGAGTATTCATATCACAATTAAGAAGATTTACATTGAAATTATGCCAAAGTATCACTCCGCATCAAAAATTCTTTTTTTATCATTTACCTACTCAAGGACGAGCAGGAATTAAGCTTGGGGATGCCTAATACGTCTCCAACGTATCTATAATTTTTGATTGCTCCATGCTACTTTATCTACTGTTTTGGACTATATTGGGCTTTATTTTCCACTTTTATATTACTTTTGGGACTAACCTATTAACCGGAGGCCCAGCCCAGAATTGCTGTTTTTTGCCTTTTTCAGTATTTCAAAGAAACAGAATATCAAACGGAGTCCAAACGGAATGAAACCTTCGGAATCGTGATTTTCCAACCGAACGTGATCCATGAGACTTGGACCCTACTCCAAGAAGCTTCCGAGGAGGTCACGAGGGTGGAGGGCGCGCCCCCCTACCTCATGGGCCCCTCGAAGCTCCACCGACGTACTCCTTCCTCCTATATATACCTACGTATCCCCGAACGATCAGAACAGGAGCCAAAAACCTAATTCCACCGCCGCAACCTTCTGTATCCACGAGATCCCATCTTGGGGCCTGTTCCGGAGCTCCGCCGGAGGGGGCATCCACCATGGAGGGCTTCTACATCATCACCATAGCCCCTCCGATGAAGTGTGAGTAGTTTACTTCAGACCTTCGGGTCCATAGCTAGTAGCTAGATGGCTTCTTCTCTCTTTTTGTATCTCAATACAATGTTCTCCCCCTCTCTCGTGGAGATCTATTCGATGTAATCTTCTTTTTGCGGTGTGTTTGTTGAGACCGATGAATTGTGGGTTTATTATCCAGTATTATCTATGGAAAATATTTGATTCTTCTCTGAATTCTTTTATGTATGATTGAGTTATCTTTGCAAGTCTCTTCGAATTATCTTTTTGGTTTGGCCAACTAGATTGGTAGTTCTTGTAATGGGAGAAGTGCTTAGCTTTGGATTCAATCTTGCGGTGTCCTTACTCAGTAACAGAAAGAGTTGCAAGGCACGTATTGTATTGTTGCCATCGAGGATAACAAGATGGGTTTTTTATCATATTGCATGAATTTATCCCTCTACATCATGTCATCTTGCTTACGGCGTTACTCTATTTTTACTTAATACTCTAGATGCATGCTGGATAGCGGTCGATGAGTGGAGTAATAGTAGTAGATGCAGAATCGTTTCGATCTACTTGTTTTGGACATGATGCCTATACACATGATCATTGCCTAGATATACTCATAACTATGGTCAATTATGTCAATTGCTCAACAGTAATTTGTTCACCCACCGTAGAACACTTATGCTCTTGAGAGAAGCCACTAGTGAAATCTATGGCCCCGGGTCTATTCTCATCATATCAATCTATATCACTTTATTTACTTGCTTTATTTTTACTTTGCCTTTATTTTTACTTTGCATCTATCTATCAAAAATACCAAAAATATTATCTCTATCAGATCTCACTCTCGTAAGTGACCGTGAAGGGATTGACAACCCCTAAGCGTTGGTTGCGAGTTGCTATCGTTTTCTGTAGGTACGAGGGACTTGTGCGTGGTCTCCTACTGGATTGATACCTTGATTCTCAAAAACTGAAGGAAATACTTACGCTACTGTACTGCATCATCCTCTCCTCTTCGGGGAAATCCAATGCAGTGCTTAAGAGGTAGCATGTATATGCATTGAACATTGTTGGTTAGTAACACACTAGCCGCATGCACGCAGAGTGCTGCTAATTGTGTCACACTAGCCGCATGTGGAGCACACATGGCTAACGGTACCTTACCAACAACATCATACCGACGGTGTTCACACCGAACACGTCAGGAGGGTTAGAGAACACGCGGCTAGTAAGGTTTCCTACGCTGGTGCATCACCAATCTGCAATGAGTATTATGCAAACCATGGGCCACTATCTGGCCTCATATTGCGTGCTAGCTTTAGATGACGCATGCAATCCCAAAAAAAGACCTACGCAATGAAGAATCAATTATCTGAGCCCTTGACCCCTTACGGACGACAGGGAGCACCTGCCTAAAATCTCCATCAAACAGTATTGTCTTTGCACCAAATGACAAGTCAGGTCAGCTCATTATATCACGCATACTATTGTCCAGATTGAAGAAAATTTCCCGTGTGTCGCAAAGGGGATACACTAAAAGTGTTGGGGAATGTAGTAATTTCAAAAAAATTCCTACGCACACGCAAGATCATGGTGATGGCATAGCAAAGAGAGGGGAGAGTGTTGTCCACGTACCCTCATAGACCGTAAGCGGAAGCGTTAGCACAACGCGGTTGATGTAGTCGTACGTCTTCACGATCCGACCGATCCAAGCACCGAGCATACGGCACCTCCGAGTTTAGCACACGTTCAGCTCGATGATGATCCCCGGGCTCCGATCCAGCAAAGCTTCGGGGATGAGTTCCGTCAGCATGACGGCATGGTGACGATGATGATGTTCTACAGGCGCAGGGCTTCACCTAAACTCCATGACGATATGACCGAGGTAGAATATGGTGGAGGGGGGCACCGCACACGGCTGAGGAACGATCCTTTGATCAACTTGTGTGTCTATGGGGTGCCCCTCTGCCCCCGTATATAAAGGAGCAAGGGGGGAGGCCGGCCGGCCCTTGTGGGCGCGCCAAGGAGGAGGAATCCTCCTCCTAGTAGGAGTAGGACTCCTCCTTTCCTACTCCTACTAGGAGGGGAAAGGAAGGGGGAGAGGGCGAAGGAAAGAGGGGGGCGCCGCCCCCCCTCCTAGTCCAATTTGGACCAGAGGGAGAGGGGGAGCGCGGCCCACCCTGGCCGCCCCTCTCTCTTCCCACTAAGGCCCATGTGGCCCATTAACTCTCCCGGGGAGGTTCCGGTAACCCTCCGGCACTCCGGTTTTCTCTGAAAACGTCCGGAACACTTCCGGTGTCCGAATATAGTCATCCAATATATCAATCTTTATGTCTCGACCATTTCGAGACTCCTCGTCATGTCCGTGATCACATCCGGGACTCCGAACAAACTTCGGTACATCAAAACTTATAAACTCATAATAAAACTATCATCGTAACGTTAAGCGTGCGGACCCTACGAGTTCGAGAACTATGTAGACATGACCTAGAACTATTCTCAGTCAATAACCAATAGCGGAACCTGGATGCCCATGTTGGTTCCTACATATTCTACGAAGATCTTTATCGGTCAAACCGCATAACAACATACGTTGTTCCCTTTGTCATCGGTATGTTACTTGCCCGAGATTCGATCGTCGGTATCCAATACCTACTTCAATCTCCTTACCGGCAAGTCTCTTTACTCGTTACGTAATGCATCATCCCGTAACCAACTCGTTGGTCACATTGCTTGCAAGGCTTATAGTGATGTGCATTACCGAGAGGGCCTAGAGATACCTCTCCGACAATCGGAGTGACAAAACCTAATCTCGATATATGCCAACTCAACATGTACCTTCGGAGACACCTGTAGTACTCCTTTATAATCACCCAGTTACGTTGTGACATTTGGTAGTACCCAAAGTGTTCCTCCGGTAAACGGGAGTTGCATAATCTCATAGTTACAGGAACATGTATAAGTCATGAAGAAAGCAATAGCAATATACTAAATGATCAAGTGCTAGGCTAACGGAATGGGTCATGTCAATCACATCATTCTCCTAATGATGTGATCCCATTAATCAAATGACAACACATGTCTATGGTTAGGAAACATAACCATCTTTGATTAATGAGCTAGTCAAGTAGAGGCATACTAGTGACTATATGTTTGTCTATGTATTCACACATGTATCATGTTTCCGGTTAATACAATTCTAGCATGAATAATAAACATTTATCATGATATGAGGAAATAAATAATAACTTTATTATTGCCTCTAGGGCATATTTCCTTCAGTCTCCCACTTGCACTAGAGTCAATAATCTAGATTACATAGTAATGATTCTAACACCCATGGAGTCTTGGTGCTGATCATGTTTTGCTCGTGAGAGAGGCTTAGTCAACGGGTCTGCAACATTCAGATCTGTATGTATCTTGCAAATCTCTATGTCTCCCACTTGGACTTGGTCCCGAATGGAATTGAAGCATCTCTTGATGTGTTTGGTCCTCTTGTGAAATCTGGATTCCTTTGCCAAGGCAATTGCACCAGTATTGTCACAGAAGATCTTCATTGGTCCCGATGCACTAGGTATGACACCTAGATCGGAAATGAACTCCTTCATCGAAACTCCTTCATTTGCTGCTTCAGAAGCAGCTATGTACTCCGCTTCACATGTAGATCCCGCCACGATGCTTTGTTTAGAACTGCACCAACTTACAGCTCCACCGTTTAATAAAAATACGTATCCGGTTTGCGATTTAGAATCGTCCGGATCAGTGTCAAAGCTTGCATCAACGTAACCATTTACGACTAGCTCTTTGTCACCTCCATATACGAGAAACATATCCTTAGTCCTTTTCAGGTATTTCAGGATATTCTTGACCGCTGTCCAGTGATCCACTCCTGGATTACTTTGGTACCTTCCTGCCAAGCTTATTGCTAAGCATACGTCAGGTCTAGTACACAACATTGCATACATGATAGAGCCTATGGCTGAAGCATAGGGAACATCTTTCATTTTCTCTCTATCTTCTGCTGTGGTCGGACATTGAGTTTGACACAACTTCACACCTTGAAGCACGGGCAAGAACCCTTTCTTTGCCTGATCCATTTTGAACTTCTTCAAAATTTTATCAAGGTATGTGCTTTGTGAAAGTCCTATTAAGCGTCTTGATCTATCTCTATAGATCTTGATGCCCAATATGTAAGCAGCTTCACCGAGGTCTTTCATTGAAAAACTTTTATTGAAGTATCCCTTTTTGCTATCCAGAAATTCTATATCATTTCCAATTAATAATATGTCATCTACATATAATATTAGAAATGCTACAGAGCTCCCACTCACTGTCTTGTAAATACAGGCTTCTCCAAAAATTTGTATAAAACCATATGCTTTGATCACACTATCAAAGCGTTTATTCCAACTCCGAGATGCTTGCACCAGTCCATAAATGGAACGCTGGAGCTTGCACACTTTGTTAGCACCTTTTGGATCAACAAAACCTTCTGGCTGCATCATATACAACTCTTCTTCCAGAAATCCATTCAAGCATGCAGTTTTGACATCCATTTGCCAAATTTCATAATCATGAAATGCAGCAATAGCTATCATGATTCGGACAGACTTAAGCATCGCTACGGGTGAGAAAGTCTCATCGTAGTCAACCCCTTGAACTTGTCGAAAACCTTTCGCAACAAGTCGAGCTTTATAGACAGTTACATTACCATTAGCGTCAGTCTTCTTCTTAAAGATCCATTTATTCTCAATGGCTTGCCGATCATCGGGCAAGTCAACCAAAGTCCATACTTTGTTTTCATACATGCATCCCATCTCAGATTTCATGGCCTCTAGCCATTTTGTGGAATCTAGGCTCATCATCGCTTCCTCATAGTTCGTAGGTTCATCATGGTCAAGTAACATGACTTCCAGAATAGGATTACCGTACCACTTTGGTGCGGATCTTACTCTGGTAGACCTACGAGGTTCAGTAGAAACTTGATCTGAAGTTTCATGATCAATATCATTAGCTTCCTCACTAATTGGTGTAGTTGTCACAGGAACCGGTTCTTGTGATGAACTACTTTCCAATAAGGGAGCAGATACAGTTATCTCATCAAGTTCTACTTTCTTCCCACTCACTTCTTTCGAGAGAAACTCCTTCTCTAGAAAGGATCCGATTTTAGCAACGAAAATCTTGCCCTCAGATCTGTGAAAGAAGGTGTACCCAATAGTCTCTTTTGGGTATCCTATGAAGATACATTTCTCCGATTTGGGTTCGATCTGGTTGAAGTTTCTTCACATAAGCATCGCAGCCCCAAACTTTAAGAAACGACAACTTTGGTTTCTTGCCAAACCACAGTTCATAAGGCGTCGTCTCAATGGATTTTGATGGTGCCCTATTTAACGTGAATGCGGTCGTCTCTAAAGCATAACCCCAAAACGATAGCGGTAAATCAGTAAGAGACATCATAGATCGCACCATATCTAGTAAAGTACGATTACGACGTTCGGACACACCATTTCGTTGTGGTGTTCCGGGTGGCGTGAGTTGCGAAACTATTCCGCATTGTTTCAAGTGTAGACCAAACTCGTAACTCAAATATTATCCTCCAAGATCAGATCGTAGAAACTTTATTTTCTTGTTACGATGATTTTCCACTTCACTCTGAAATTCTTTGAACTTTTCAAATGTTTCAGACTTGTGTTTCATTAAGTAGATATACCCATATCTGCTCAAATCATCTGTGAAGGTGAGGAAATAACGATACCCGCCGCGAGCCTCAACATTCATTGGACCACAAACATCAGTATGTATGATTTCTAACAAATCTGTTGCTCGCTCCATAGTTCCGGAGAACGGCGTTTTAGTCATTTTACCCATGAGGCACGGTTCGCAAGTACCAAGTGATTCATAATCAAGTGATTCCAAAAGCCCATCAGTATGGAGTTTCTTCATGCGCTTTACACTGATATGACCTAAACGGCAGTGCCACAAATAAGTTGCACTATCGTTATCAACTCTGCATCTTTTGGTTTCAACACTATGAATATGTGTATCACTACTATCGAGATTTAATAAAAATAGACCACTCTTCAAGGGTGCATGACCATAAAAGATATTACTCATATAAATAGAACAACCATTATTCTCTGATTTAAATGAATAAATGTCTCGCGTCAAACAAGATCCAGATATAATGTTCATGCTCAACGCTGGCACCAAATAACAATTATTTAGGTCTAAAACTAATCCCGATGGTAGATGTAGAGGTAGCGTGCCGACCGCGATCACGTCGACTTTGGAACCATTTCCCACGCGCATCGTCACCTCGTCCTTAGCCAATCTTCGCTTAATCCGTAGTCCCTATTTCGAGTTGCAAATATTAGCAACAGAACCAGTATCAAATACCCAGGTACTACTGCGAGCATTAGTAAGGTACACATCAATAACATGTATATCACATATACCTTTGTTCACTTTGCCATCCTTCTTATCCGCCAAATACTTGGGGCAGTTCCGCTTCCAGTGTCCAGTCTGCTTGCAGTAGAAGCACTCAGTTTCAGGCTTAGGTCCAGACTTGGGTTTCTTCTCTTGTGCAGCAACTTGTTTGCTGTTCTTTTTGAAGTTCCCCTTCTTCTTCCCTTTGCCCTTTTTCTTGAAACTAGTGGTCTTGTTAACCATCAACACTTGATGCTCCTTCTTGATTTCTACCTCCGCGGCTTTTAGCATTGCGAAGAGCTCGGGAATAGTCTTGTTCATCCCTTGCATATTATAGTTCATCACGAAGCTCTTGTAGCTTGGTGGCAGTGATTGAAGAATTCTGTCAGTGACACTATCATCAGGAAGATTAACTCCCAGTTGAATCAAGTGATTATTATACCCAGACATTTTGAGTATGTGTTCACAGATAGAACTATTCTCTTCCATCTTGCAGCTATAGAACTTATTGGAGACATCATATCTCTCAATTCGGGCATTTGCTTGAAATATTAACTTCAACTCTTAGAACATCTCATATGCTCCATGACGTTCAAAACATCGTTGAAGACCCGGTTCTAAGCCGTAAAGCATGGCACACTGAACTATCGAGTAGTCATCAGCTTTGCTCTACCAGACGTTCTTAACGTCGTCAGTTGCATCAGCAGCAGGCCTGGCACCCAGCGGTGCTTCCAGGACGTTTTTTTGTGCAGCAATGAGGATAATCCTTAGGTTACGGACCCAGTCCGTGTAATTGCTACCATCATCTTTCAACTTTGCTTTCTCAAGGAACGCATTAAAATTCAACGGAACAACAGCACGAGCCATCTATCTACAAAAATACATAGACAAGCAAAATACTATCAGGTACTAACTTCATGATAAATTTAAGTTCAATTAATAATATTACTTAAGAACTCGCACTTAGATAGACATCTCTCTAGTCATCTAAGTGATCACGTGATCCAAATCAACTAAACCATGTCCGATCATCACGTGAGATGGAGTATTTTCAATGGTGAACATCACTATGTTGATCATATCTACTATATGATTCACGTTCGACCTTTCGGTCTCCGTGTTCCGAGGCCATATCTATATATGCTAGGCTCATCAAGTATGACCTGAGTATTCCGCGTGTGCAACTGTTTTGCACCCGTTGTATTTGAACGTAGAGCCTATCACACCCGATCATCACGTGGTGTCTCAGCACGAAGAACTTTCGCAACGGTGCATACTCAGGGAGAACACTTCTTGATTATTAGTGAGAGATCATCTTAAAATGCTACCGTCAATCAAAGCAAGATAAGATGCATAAAGGATAAACATCACATGCAATCAATATAAGTGATATGATATGGCCATCATCATCTTGTGCTTGTGATCTCCATCTTCGAAGCACCGTCGTGATCACCATCATCACCGGCGCGACACCTTGATCTCCATCATAGCATCGTTGTCGTTTACGCCATCTATTGCTTCTACAACTATCGCTACCGCTTAGTGATAAAGTAAAGCAATTACAGGGCATTTGCATTTCATACAATAAAGCGACAATCATATGGCTCCTGCCAGTTGCCGATAACTTCGGGTACAAAACATGATCAGCTCATACAATAAAATATAGCATCATGTCTTGACCATATCACATCACAACATGCCTTGCAAAAACAAGTTAGACGTCCTCTACTTTGTTGTTGCAAATTTTACGTGGCTGCTACGGGCTTAGCAAGAACCGTTCTTACCTACGCATCAAAACCACAACGATAGTTCGTCAAGTTAGTGTTGTTTTAACCTTCGCAAGGACCGGGTGTAGCCACACTCGATTCAGCTAAAGTGAGAGAGACAGACACCCGCCAGCCACCTTTAAGCACGAGTGCTCGTAACGGTGAAACCAGTCTCGCGTAAGCGTACGCGTAATGTCGGTCCGGGCCGCTTCATCTCACAATACCGCTGAACCAAAGCATGACATGCTGGTAAGCAGTATGACTTGTATCGCCCACAACTCACTTGTGTTCTACTCGTGCATATAACTTCAACGCATAAAACCTAGGCTCGGATACCACTGTTGGGGAACGTAGTAATTTCAAAAAAATTCCTACGCACACGCAAGATCATGGTGATGGCATAGCAACGAGAGGGGAGAGTGTTGTCCATGTACCCTTGTAGACCATAAGAGGAAGCGTTAGCACAACGCGATTGATATAGTCGTACGTCTTCAAGATCCGACCGATCCAAGCACCGAACGTACGGCACCTCCGAGTTCAGCACACGTTCAGCTCGGTGATGATCCCCAGGCTCCGATCCAGCAAAGCTTCAGGGATGAGTTCCGTCAGCACGACGGCGTGGTGACAATGATGATGTTCTACCGGCGCAGGGCTTCGCCTAAACTCCGCGACGATATGACCGAGGTGGAATATGGTGGAGGGGGGCACCGCACACGGCTGAGGAACGATCTGTAGATCAGCTTGTGTGTCTATGGGGTGCCCCCCTGCCCCCGTATATAAAGGAGCAAGGGGGGAGGCTGGCCGGCCCTTGTGGGCGCGCCAAGGAGGAGGAATCCTCCTCCTAGTAGGAGTAGGACTCCTCCTTTCCTACTCCTACTAGGAGGGGAAAGGAAGGAAGAGAGGGGGAAGGAAAGAGGGGGGCGCCCCCCCCCTCCTAGTCCAATTCGGACCAGAGGGAGAGGGGGCGCGCGGCCCACCCTGTCCACCCCTCTCTCTTCCCACTAAGGCCCATGTGTCCCATTAACTGTCCCGGGGGGGGGGGGGTTCCGGTAACCCTCCGGCACTCCGGTTTTCTCCGAAAACGACCGGAATACTTCCGGTGTCCGAATATAATCTTCCAATATATCAATCTTTATGTCTCGTCCATTTCGAGACTCCTCGTCATGTCCGTGATCACATCCGGGACTCTGAACAAACTTCGGTACATCAAAACTTATAAACTCATAATAAAACTGTCATCGTAACGTTAAGCGTGCGGACCCTACGGGTTCGAGAACTATGTAGACATGACCTAGAACTATTCTCGGTCAATAACCAATAGCGGAACCTGGATGACCATATTGGTTCCTACATATTCTACGAAGATCTTTATCGGTCAAACTGCATAACAACATACGTTGTTCCCTTTGTCATCGGTATGTTACTTGCACGAGATTCGATCGTCGGTATCCAATACCCAGTTCAATCTCGTTACCGGCAAGTCTCTTTACTCGTTACGTAATGCATCATCCCGTAACCAACTCGTTGGTCACATTGCTTGCAAGGCTTATAGTGATGTGCATTACCGAGAGGGCCCAGAGATACCTCTCCGACAATCGGAGTGACAAAACCTAATCTCGAAATATGCCAACTCAACATGTACCTTCGGAGACACCTGTAGTACTCCTTTATAATCACCCAGTTACGTTGTGACGTTTGGTAGTACCCAAAGTGTTCCTCCGGTAAACGGGAGTTGCATAATCTCATAGTTACAGGAACATGTATAAGTCATGAAGAAAGCAATAGCAATATACTAAACGATCAAGTGCTAGGCTAACGGAATGGGTCATGTCAATCACATCATTCTCCTAATGATGTGATCCCATTAATCAAATGACAACACATGTCTATGGTTAGGAAACATAACCATCTTTGATTAATGAGCTAGTCAAGTAGAGGCATACTAGTGACTATATGTTTGTCTATGTATTCACACATGTATCATGTTTCCGGTTAATACAATTCTAGCATGAATAATAAACATTTATCATGATATGAGGAAATAAATAATAACTTTCTTATTGCCTCTAGGGCATATTTCCTTCAAAAAGATGTTGCCATGATGGAAAAATGGGCGAAGAAAAGAATGATTACGTGTGTTTTTACCTCCTCACTCTCACGGTCACTTTGTCATTGTCCTGCATCATTTACAATGACATGACAACACACCATTGCCTATGATCCTACCAGAGATCTACCTCTTTTCCACTGTCCATCATTACCATGATGCCCCTCCCCCGGACTATATGTGAATTACCTCCAAAATCCCTTCACCGCCTATATTAATGTCAAATGTTACAATATTCATATTATTTTATTCATTAGTAAGCATTATTAATTCATCGAGGAAATTTACAATTTATGAACCCAATATGCATTGTCTACTTCCAAAACTGGCCAACTGGATTGTGTGTGAAGTACTTTCAAAATTTATTGGTCACCTACATGAAGCCTTTACTTCAATACTACTGGCTAGTATGCCTAACTAACTAACGGGCAATACATGTTGAACTGATAATTGACATGTAGTTTGCTAGTAATTTTTTAATTAGTTTCACCTCTATTCAATCCCATGATCTCGGCTACTATACATGAGCTCAAATACCATACCAGCAGATAAAAATATTCTTAATGAGTTGGTGTATTGATATTTTTTCATTAAAATGGATGTGCATATTA
Organism: Triticum timopheevii; assembly: GCA_963921465.1. Classification (NCBI taxonomy): domain Eukaryota; kingdom Viridiplantae; phylum Streptophyta; class Magnoliopsida; order Poales; family Poaceae; genus Triticum; species Triticum timopheevii. The sequence continues at coordinate 377,708,803 of OY997272.1, read as the reverse complement.
GGGATGTGTTCTACTTATGTGCTAATAATGTTAATCTAGTTACATCAATCAACTTAATAGAGGAGGCAACTCTTAAAATGACAAATAAGTGATACGTCTCCATCGTATCTATAATTTTTGATTGTTTCATGCTATTATATTATCAATCTTGAATGTTTTATATACATTTACTAGCAACTTTATATCATTTTTTGGGACTAACCTATTAACTTAGAGCCCAGTGTTAGTTGTTGTTTTTTGTTTGTTTTTTACTTTGCAGAATATCAATACCAAACGAAGTCTAGATGCCACGAAACTTTTTGGAGATTTTCTTCTGGCAAGAAGAGACCCTGGAAGTCACCCTGGGCATTCGGGTTTACCCGAATTTTCGGGTCGGGTATTTCAGGTTTTTTGAAATTCGGGCTTTCAAAAACAACTCCAGAAATATCTCTAAAAAAATAAAACCCAAAATATCGGGTACCCGAATTTTTGGGTTCGGGTTCGGGTAGTCCCAAATTTCCCAAACTATGAAAAAAGGTACTTACTGATGTGATTATTTTCCCTCTTCTTCTATTTATTAGTCTATATGAATGATGGTTGATTTATACTTACTAATGGAAAAAGTGGCATTTAGACTTACTATCATCCATGTTCTATTTGAAGTGAGATAGAAACAAAGCCACACACTTGCAAAAATAGAGTACATCTAAGTAGCAGAATAATGTAGCATGGAAAATGTCAATTTTTAGCAGGATAACTCAGCATGACAAATGGTAGTGAGCAGCATAACAACATGCAAATGATAGTTTTGAACAACATAAGTGCATAACAGCATAACATTTACAACAACATAACAACACAAGGAATAATGGTTTGCAGCAACACATTGCATGGCAATATTCAATAGCATAACCTTAACAGGAGTACATAGTTTCACTTCTCAACAAACAGTAGCACAGGTGTTCACCATAACCCACAAGTACACCATGACAAAGATTCAAACAACATAGTAGGCTACGAGGCACCAGTCACGAAACATAGCATAACACAAATTAGTTCAGTTTTGACATTTAGTAGCCACCAAACACTAAAAACTCTCCAACACCAACGACCAGCAGGCCAAAATGAAGCACTTCCTTAGCCAACACTTGAATCAACCATACCATCAGCAACTCTCGAACAACAGTCCACACAAGCTCATGCTGCAATAACGAGTGCGAGTTCATTGCATTATCTTATAATGAGGATATGTCAGTTGTCAACTTGCATGACAAAACTTAAAATGGTATACCTTTAAGGCTTTAAGTAAATGTTTCAATGGTGGAGTTGAACTTGCTTGCTTGTGATTTGGAAGTGGAAGACATGCTTTTCTCACTTTTATCTTGCCACTTTTCTTTGGGCCCAAATTCTTCAATTAACTCTGCAATGCAAGCATGTAGTTCAGGATCTAATATGATGTGAAAGTCAATGAAATTGTAATAGATCCAAGACCATGAGATCAAGAATACAACAGCTAGCGCATTTAGAAATCTGAGCAAATCTTTCACATAAAGAAACTATGAAGAAATCACTATTGTGTTTCCAAAAAGACCAACATGTTATAACTTTTTCGATCATCGCCAACTCCTCCATATTTTCTTGAATGTCAATTGGTGTTCCCATTCTCGCCCAATCTTGTGCACACACCAGAGTTTCCAACATGAATGGAGTAAGGGATGTACGAAAGTCATCTAAAATACGCCCACTTGTGCTAAAAGCAGACTTTGATGCTACTGTTGAGATGGGTATAGCAAGGACGTCATAGGCCAAGCATGCCAATATTGGAAATCGAGCCGCATTGTTCTTCCACCAAGCTAGAATGTCAACATTGCTCTCTATATCCTCAGTATTTTTAGCAAGATATTTATCAAGTTCTGACTTGACATTCATACTCAAACCATTGTTCATCTTCAACTTCTTTGTTATAACATCAGTGAGCAAGGCTGCTCTACCTCCCTTTGATTGTCTTGGTTCAGGTACTTGATTTGGAAATTCAGTTGGAGCAAAAAGATCCCTATATTCAATAAGTTATGGACACAAGCTTTAAGAGCTTCCCAAACTTGTTGTCCCTTTTCCTCACCAAATATTTCATCAACAATAGCATTTGTGAATAGAGATAACTTGTATCTTGGATCAATAACTACAGCAAAAAAATCAGTAAATTGACATTCTCCTTCTTGTCCTTACCCCTTCCCTTCCCCTTTCCCCTTCTCCTTATCTGTGTCATTCATGTCCTACTCCTTTGTGTGCCAAAGTCCCCGGTACTTGTCAAAATTATCCTTCATTCTTTTTCCCATTGCTGCTTGCAAAGTATCAGGACTGTTTATCCAAGCTTGAATCAGCAAACGCACTTCTCCAATCTCATGAACAAATCTGTTTGAAGTAGCATGAAGAGTAGCAGAGACACGAGCAGTAAGGTCATGAAAATGTTCCAGAAAAACTTCTAACATCTTTGCATTCTCCTATCCGACTCTTCAGGGTAACCAAAGCCATCATTCTCTTTGGAAAGATCGTCAATGTAAAGGATATCCTCTCCAACTAACCTTATGAACACCTTCTCATAAATATTTGCATCTTTGAGCATGAGGAAAGTTGAGTTCCATCTGGTTGGGACGTCAATATTCAGAGATGCCTTGTTGTTCATCTTTTCCTGCTTAGCAATCTCCTTAAATTTGACCACTCTTGAGCCACCATTTCTAATATACCTAACAATAGCTCTAACATGCTTCACAGAGACATCAACTTCTTTTATGCCATCTTGAACAATAAGGTTAACTATGTGTGATGCACACCTCATGTGCAAGAACTTGCCATTAGCTATGTTTGTTTTGTTTAGCTGCCTCCTCAGATAAGAAATGCCACCATCATTATTACTTGCATTGTCAACTGTTACAGTCATTACTCTCTCCAAACCCCATTCAGTCAAGCATCTTACCAAGTTTTTCCTGATGTCATCTCCCTTGTGCCCCTTCACCAAGAAAAAACCAATGATTTTCTTATGTAGACTCGAAGGTTCATCAATAAAACTTGCAGTTACAGTCATATATCCATCTAGCTATTGATAAGTCCAACAACCTGTTGTTAGGCAAACTCGCCGACAAGAATCCTTGAAGAATTTCTTAAGCTTGGCCTTCTCTAGGAAGAATAGGCGCACAATGTCCCTACTGCAGGTTCTTCTAGATGGCGGTTTGAAACGTGGGCAAGCTTTGGACATAAATTTCCTAAATCCCGGCTTGTCACCAAAACAAAAGGGAACTCATCTTGAATAACCATCTTAGCAAAAGTTTCCTTAAGATCATCAGGATCAAACCTCCAGGTTCTAACACCTTCTCCTTGAGTTACCCTCAAAGTGGTCTGCTTCGGATCTTTGGCCAGCTTGTGAGGGTTAAGCTTGCACACATAAAAGTGTCTGATCAAAGATGATGTACCATGATCCTTTGTGTCAGCTTTCAATTCATGTTTGCAATATTTGCATTTACCAGCCTTCACCACATTATTCTTATCCTTAATCTTGTCAAAATGGTCCCACATCTTTGATCATGGTGCCATCTCCTTCCTTCCCTGACCTTTCTTACTATCCTTCTCATTTACAAATCAACGACCCAGTGGCAGATTTCTCTTGAGAAGTTGGTTTTGAACCACAAGCTTGCTCCTTGGAAGATGGTTGTGAACCAGAACATTCAGCCGATACGATTGTGCTACGAGTGGCCTTATGACTAGTGCCCACTTCCTCCATCTCTATGTGCTGATCATCATCATGTTGAATCATCTATAAGAAAGGGAAAAAAGTAGCAACATCACTCATTTTGGTATAATTGTAAACACAGATTATGAAATCCAAAAAATTGCAATAAGCATGTAAATATTTCAAGGTTTCTGCCACATCTAAATCTGGAACACAATTTATTAACTTCATACAACAACAATCATGCAACATCAAGATCATTTTAACTAGTGGCGGAGCTACACAGAAATAGCTGGGCAGGCTAGGCAAACAAGCATCTTCCAATGGATGCAATTCGGGACTAAATACAATGTACGGCTATCAATCTTCTAACTAAGCATCTTCCGGTGGCCATGGTTGTGCTGCTTGAGTGCTTGTTGTGCCAACTCTGCTCGGCTGCTCCTGTGGCCAAAAACTTCTAATCCTAGTGCTACATCATAGCAGTTGAGAAGTCAACAACAACAACAACAACAACGACAACAACAACAACAACAATCATGCAGTACTGCAGTGTAAGCTTTTAATAACAAGTACAACAGTCCACAGTAGAACACATGATCCTTCATTGCTTCAAGTTTAGAGGACGTGAGGAACAAGAACATATGTATGATATACCTTGCAAGATCCTTCGCTGCTTCAGCCTTCGAGTAGTCGCGCCGGGACACCAGGGACGAGGATGTGGGCCAGTGACCGGGAGTCCGGGACGGCAGGAAGTGACAGCGGACGGCCAAGGGATGGGGCAAGCAGCGGGACCCAAAGGCGGGATGGCGGGATGCCCGAGCGGCGGAACGGCGAGACGACCGAGCGGCGGGATGGCGGGACGGCCGAGTAGCGACCGCCGACCGGTGGTGATGGTGGGACTAGTGGGCGGCGGCCGACGCCCGATGGGTGACTTTGACGAGCAGCCGGGAGTGTGGCGGCTAGGGTAGGAATCGGGGAAGGTTCAAGGGTTGTGACTTGTGAGTGGGGAACGTGGGGAGGAGTTGGCGTCGTTGTAGGCCAAAACTGGGCCGAGCTAAATGAGCTACTATCATACTGTGCAGGCTGGAACTTCTGTCTTTTCTATTCGGGCTTCGGCCTATTTGGGTACCGAGGCAAAACACCCGAATTTCCCAAAATAATTTCGGGTTTTCCTACAGGCCACCCGAGAAATGTGTTTGGTTTTTAGGTTCGGGTTATACGGGTTCGGGCTTCGGGTTTTTCGGGTTTGGGATTCGGGTTCGAGAAAAAGTGCCTAGTGTGACCTGGAAGCTTCTACAGACCATGAGAAGATGGGCTAGTGGGCCACTAGGCACCAGGGCGCGTCAGGGCCCTCTGGCACGCCCTCGTGGGTAGTAGGGACCACGTGGCTCCGTTTGACCTACCTCTGCCTCTATAAATACTCTAAAATCCCGAAACCCTCAAGGGAGTCGACAAAATACTTTTCTGCCGCCGCAAGTTCTAGAACCATGAGATCCAATCTAGAGGCCTTTTTTGGCACTCTGCCAGAGGGGCCAACGATCACGGAGGGGTTCTTCATCATCCTTGCTACCCCTACGATAATGCGTGAGTAGTTTACCACAGGCCTATTGGTCTGTAGTCAGGTATGTAGTTAGTAGCTAGATGGCTTCTTCTCTCTTTTTGATCTTCAATACAATGTTCTCCTTTATGTTCCTAGAGATATATTTGATGTAATGACTTTTTGCGGTGTGTTTGTTGGGATCCGATGAATTGTGAGTTTATGATTTGATCTATCTATGAATATCATTTCAGTTTTCTTTGAACTCTTTTATTCATGATTGTTATAGCCTCGTATTTCTTGTCTGATTTATTGGTTTGCTTTGGCCAGCTAGATTGATTTATCTTGCCATGGGAAGAGGTGCTTTGTGATGGGTTCGATCTAGCAGTGCTCATCTCAGTGACAGAAAGAGATATGAAATGCATGTATCATTGCTATTAAGGGTACCAAGATGGGGTTATTCATATGTGAGTTTATCTTGTCTACATCATGTCATCTTGCTTAATGCCTTACTCCATTTTTCCATGAACTTAATACACTAGATGCATGCTGGATAGCGGTCGATGTGTGGAGTAATAGTAGGAGATGCAGTATCGTTTCGGTCTACTAATCTTGGACGTGATGCCTATATACATGATCATTGCTTTGGATATCATCATAATTATTAGCTTTTCTATCAATTGCCCAATAGTAATTTGTTTACCCACTGTATGCTATTTTCTCGAGAGAAGCCTCTAGTGAAAACTATGGCCCCCGGGTCTATCTTTTATCATATAAAAATCCTAAAAAAACTTGCTGCAATTTTCTTTTGTTTATTTTATTTTTTTATTTTAGCTAGATATATTTATCAAATCATATATAATTTAATCTATCTCAATACCGTTGAGGGATTGACAACCCCTCTACGCGTTGGGTTGCAAGTATTTTTTGTTTGTGCACATGTGTTGTTTACATAGTGTTGCTTGGTTCTCCTACTAGATTGATAACCTTAGTTTCATAACTGAGGAAAATACTTATCTCTACTATACTGCATCATCCCCTCCTCTTCGGGGAAATCCCAATGCAGTTCACAAGTAGCAGGAAGAATTTCTGGCACCATTGTAAGGGAGACATCATCAACATCTATCAATTACGTACGCATAAACTTTCATCTCCTTGCATTTGCATTATTTGCCTTTTGCCTGTCATTTTCATCTCCCCCACTTCTAAAATGTTTCATAAAAAATGTTTTACTTTGTTGCTTTGCTTGCTTGTTTGCCATTGATGTCTACTACACAACCTTCTTCTTGTAGACGTTGTTGGGCCTGCAAGTGCACATGTATTTAGGACAGTAGCAAATTTCCCTCAAGTGGATGACCTAAGGTTTATCAATCCATAGGAGGCGTAGGATGAAGATGGTCTCTCTCAAGCAACCCTGCAACCAAATAACAGAGAGTCTCTTGTGTCCCCAACACACCCAATACAATGGCAAATTGTATAGGTGCACTAGTTCGGCGAAGAGATGGTGATACAAGTGCAATATGGATGGTAGATAAAGGTATTTGTAATCTGAAATAATAAAAACAACAAGGTAACTAATGATTAAAGTGAGCATAAACGGTATTGCAATGATAGGAAACAAGGCCTAGGGTTCATACTTTCACTAGTGCAAGTTCTCTCAACAATAATAACATAGATAGATCATATAACAAGCCCTCAACATGAAACAAAGAGTCACTCCGAAGCCACTAATAGCGGAGAACAAACATAGAGCTTATGGTAGGGTATGAAACCACCTCAAAGTTATTCTTTCGGATCAATCTATAAAAGAGTTCGTACTAGAATAACACCTTAAGACACAAATCAACCAAAACCCTAATGTCACCTAGATACTCCATTGTCACCTCAAGTATCTGTGGGCATGATTATACGATATGCATCACACAATCTCAGATTCATCCAACCAACACAAAGTACTTCAAAGAGTGCCCCAAAGTTTCTATCGGAGAGTCAAGAACGTGTGCCAACCCCTATGCATAGGTTCCCAATGTCATGAAACCCACAAGTGGATCACCAAAACATACATCAAGTGGCACGTTATATCCCATTGTCACCACAGATAATCACGGCAAGACATACATCAAGTGTTCTCATAAAAGACTCAATCCGATAAGATAACTTCAAAGGGGAAACTCAATTCATCACAAGAGAGTAGAGGGGGAGAAACATCATAAGATCCAACTACAATAGCGAAGCTCGGGATACATCAAGATCGTGCCATAGAGGGAACACGAGAGAGAACACGAGAGAGAGAGAGAGAGATAAAACACATAGCTACTGGTACATACCCTCAGCCCCGAGAGTGAACTACTCCCTCCTTGTCATGGATAGCGTCGGGATGATGAAGATGGCCACCGGTGATGGGATCCCCCTCCGGCAGGGCGCCAGAACGGGCTCCCGAGAGGTTTTTGGTGGCTACAGAGGCTTGCGGCGGCGGAACTCCCGATCTATCTTCTGTTCTGGAAGTTTTACGATTTGTAGGTATATATGGGTGCAGGGGGTACGTCGGTGGAGCTACGTGGGCCCCACGAGGTAGGGGGCGCACCCTAGGGGGGTGGGCGTGCCCCCCACCCTTGTGGGCAGCCCGTATCTCCCCTGACGTGCACTCCAAGTTCCCTGGGTTGCTTTCCTTCCAAAAATAACTTCTCCAGTTGATTTCGTTCCGTTTTGACTCCGTCTGATATTCCTTTTCCTCAAAACACTGAAATAGGCATAAAATAGCAAATCTGGGCTGGGCCTCCGATTAATAGGTTAGTCCCAAAAATAAAATAAAAGTGGATAATAAAGCCCAATATAGTCCAAAACATTAGATAAAGTAGCATGGAGCAATCAAAAATTATAGAAACGTTGGAGACGTATCAAGCATCCCCAAGCTTAATTCCTGCTCGTCCTCGAGTAGGTAAATGAGAAAAAAGATAATTTTTGATGCGGAGTGATACTTTGGCATAATTTCAATGTAAATCTTCTTAACTGTGGTATGAATATTCAGATCCGAAGGATTCAAGACAAAAGTTCATATTGACATAAAAATAATAATACTTCATGCATACTAACAAAGCAATTATGTCTTCTCAAAATAACATGGCCAAAGAAAGTTATCCCTACAAAATCATATAGTCTGGCTATGCTCTATCTTCACCACACAAAGTATTTAAATCATGCACAACCCCGATGACAAGCCAAGCAATTGTTTCATACTTTAACATTTTCAAAACTTTTTCGATCTTCACGCAATACATGAGCGTGAGCCATGGATATAGCACTATATGTGGAATAGAATGGTGGTTGTTGAGAAGACAAAAAGAGGGGAAGATAGTCTCACATCAACTAGGCGTATCAACGGGCTATGGAGATGCCCATCAATAGATATCAACGTGAGTGAGTAGGGATTGCCATGCAACGGATGCACTAGAGCTATAAGCATATGAAAGCTCAACAAAAGAAACTAAGTGGGTGTGCATCCAAATCGCTTGCTCACGAAGACCTAGGGCATTTTGAGGAAGCCCATCATTGGAATATACAAGCCAAGTTCTACAATGAAAAATTCCCACTAGTATATGAAAGTGACAAAATGAGAGACTATCTATCATGAAGATCATGGTGCTACTATGAAGCACAAGTGTGGTAAAAGGATAGTAACATTGTCCCTTCTCTCTTTTTCTCTCATTTTTTTATTTTTTATTTGGGCCTTTTCTCTTTTTTTTATGGCCTCTTTTTTTCTCCTTTTTCTTATTTTTTTCGTCCGGAGTCTCATCCCGACTTATGGGGGAATCATAGTCTCCATCATCCTTTCCTCACTGGGACAATGCTCTAATAATGATGATCATCACTCTTTTATTTTTCTTACAACTCAACAATTACAACTCGATACTTAGAACAAAATATGACTCTATATGAATGCCTCCGGCGGTGTACCGGGATGTGCAATGACTCATGAGCGACATGTATGAAAGAATTATGAACGGTGGCTTTGCCACAAATACGATGTCAACTACATGATCATGCAAAGCAATATGACAATGATGAAGCGTGTCATAAGAACTGAAGGGTGGAAAGTTGCATGGCAATATATCTTGGAATGGCTATGGAAATGCCATGATAGGTATGTATGGTGGCTATTTTGAGGAAGGTATATGGTGGGTGTATGATACCGGCGAAAAGGTGCGCGGTATTAGAGAGGCTAGCAATGGTGGAAGGATGGGAAAAAGTGCGTATAATCCATGGACTCAACATTAGTCATAAAGAACTCATATACTTATTGCAAAAATCTAGAAGTTATCAAAGCAAAGTATTACGCGCGTGCTCCTAGGGGGATAGATTGGTAGGAAAAGACCATCGCTCGTCCCCGACCGCCACTCATAAGGAAGACAATCAATAAATAAATCATGCTCCGAGTTCATCACATAACGGTTCACCATATGTGCATGCTAGGGGAATCACAAACTTCAACACAAGTATTCTTTAAATTCACAACTACTCAACTAGCATGACTATAGTATCACCATCTTCATATCTCAAAACAATTATCAAGCATCAAACTTATCTTAGTATTCAACGCACTCATAAGAAAGTTTCACATATCTTGAATACCAAGTATATTAACATTAAGCAAATTACCATGCTATTAACGACTCTCAAAATAATCTAAGTGAAGTATGATAGTTCATCTATTTCTTCAAAATAAAACTACCACCATGCTCTAAAAGGTATAAGTGATGCACTAGAGCAAATGACAAACTACTCCGAAAGATATAAGTGAAGGTCAATGAGTAGCTAAATAATTATACAACTATGCGAAGACTCTCTCTCATTTAATAATTTCAGATCTTGATACTTTATTCAAACAGCAAGCAAAGCTAAAGAAAACTACATTGCAAGGATAGCACAACTCATGTGAAGAAGCAAAAACTTAGGCTCAACCGATACTAACCAATAGTTGTTGAAGAAGAAAGGTGGGATACCTACCGGGGAATCCCCAAGCTTAGATGCTTGAGACTTCTTGAAATATTATCTTGGGGTGCCTTGGGCATCCCCAAGCTTGAGCTTTTGTGTCTCCTTAATTCCTCTCATATCATGGTTTCTCTTTTTATCAAAAGCTTCATTCACAACAAACTCAACAAGAACTCGTGAGATAGGTTAGTATAAACCAATGCAAAACCTTATCATTTTCTACTGTAACAAATCACGTAAATAATTATTCAACATTGCATACTAAATGCCTCTGCATATTTAATACTCCTATCCTCAAATAGAATCATTAATCAAGCAAACATATGCAAACAATGCAACCATAACAGCAATCTGCCAAAACAGTACAGTCTGTAAAGAATGCAAGAGTATCAATACTTCCCTGACTCCAAAAATTATGAACTAATATTCCTACTGTAATAAATTTATCATATCTCAATATGCAAAAAGATTCAACATTATACCACTCTCTGACTTTTCTAGGGAATTTTTGCAACAGCGGTAAACTTTCTGCTTTTCAAACAGCAACATGTATACTAGCAAAATAAGCATGGCAAAGGCTATCCTTGACTTCTTTATTGAAACTAAAGATGCAAAACATTATTCTAAATAACAGCAAACTAATACTAACAAAAGAAAATGACGCTCCAAGCAAAACACATATCATGTGGTGAATAAAAATATAGCTCCAAGTAAAGTTACCAATGAACGAAGATGAAAGAGGGGATGCCTTCCGGGGCATCCCCAAGCTTAGGCTCTAGGTTGTCCTTGAATATTACCTTGGGGTGCCTTGGGCATCCCCAAGCTTAGGCTCTTGCCACTCCTTATTCCATAGTCCATCGAATCTTTACCCAAAACTTGAAAACTTCACAACACAAAACTCAACAGGAAATCTTATAAGCTCCGCTAGTGAAAGAAAACAAAACCACCACATTGGTACTGTAATTAACTCATTATAAATTCATATTGGTGTAATATCTACTGTACTCCAACTTATCTATGGTTCATACCCTCCGATACTACTCATAGATTCATCAAAATAAGCAAACAACACATAGAAATCAGAATCTGTCAAAAACAGAACAGACTGTAGTAATCTGTATCAAACGTATACTTCTGGAACTCCAAAAATCCTACCAAATTAGTAAGTCCTAAGAAATTCGTGTAAGAATCCATAGCAAGAAGAATCATATCAGAAGCACGTTTCTGTGAATTAACAAAACTAATTTACTGAGTGCAAAAGTTTCTGATTTTCAGCAGGATCAACACAACTATCACTGTAAGCCATCCTAAAGGTCTTACTTGGCACTTTATTGAAACAAAAGCTATAAAACATGATTACTACAGTAGCATAATCATGTGAACACACAAAAACAGTAAGGGTAAATATTGGGTTGTCTCCCAACAAGTGCTTTTCTTTAATGCCTTTCTAGCTAGGCATGATGATGACAATGATGCTCACATAAAAGATAAGAATTGAAACATAACAGGAGCATCATGAAGCATATGACTAGCACTTTTAATTCTAACCCACTTCCTATGCATAGGGATTTTGTGAGCAAACAACTTATGGAAATGATAATCAACTAGCATAGGAAGGTAAAACAAGCATAGCTCAAAACTTTAAGCACATAGAGAGGAAACTTGATATTATTGCAAATCCTACAAGCATATATTCCTCCCTCATAATAATTTTCAGTAGCATCATGAATGAATTCAACAATATAACCAGCACCTAAAGCATTCTTTTAATGATCTACAAGCATAGAATTTTTATTACTCTCCACATAAGCAAAATTCTTCTCATGAATAGTAGTGGGAGCAAACTCAACAAAATAACTATCATATGATTTAAAATTAGGATCAAGATGACAAGTTTCATGGTTATCATTATTCTTTAAGGCATACGTCTCATCACAATAATCATCATAGATAGGCGGCATGCTTTCATCATAGTAAATTTGCTCATCAAAGCTTGGGGGACAAAAAATATCATCTTCATCAAACATAGCTTCCCCAAGCTTGTGGCTTTGCATATCATTGGCATCATGGATATTCAAGGAATTCATACTAACAATATTGCAATCATGCTCATCATTCACATATTTTATGCCAAGCATTCTATGTAATTCTTCTTCTAGTACTTGAGCACAGTTTTCCTTCCCATCATTTTCACGAAAGACATTAAAAAGATGAAGCATATGAGGCATCGTTAATTCCATTTTTTTGTAGTTTTCTTTTATAAGCTAAACTAGTGATAAAACAAGAAACAAAAAGATTCGATTGCAAGATCTAAAGATATACCTTCAAGCGCTAACCTCCCCGGCAACGGCGCCAGAAAAGAGCTTGATGTCTACTACACAACCTTCTTCTTGTAGACGTTGTTGGGCTTGCAAGTGCACATGTTTGTAGGATAGTAGCAAATTTCCCTCAAGTGGATGACCTAAGGTTTATCAATCCATAGGAGGCATAGGATGAAGATGGTCTCTCTCTCGCAACCCTGCAACCAAATAACAGAGAGTCTCTTGTGTCCCCAACACACCCAATACAATGGCAAATTGTATAGGTGCACTAGTTCGGCGAAGAGATGGTGATACAAGTGCAATATGGATGGTAGATAAAGGTATTTGTAATCTCAAATAATAAAAACAGCAAGGTAACTAATGATAAAAGTGATCGTAAACGGTATTGCAATGATAGGAAACAAGGCCTAGGGTTCATACTTTCACTAGTGCAAGTTCTCTCAACAATACTAACATAGATAGATCATATAACAAGCCCTCAACATGCAACAAAGAGTCACTCTAAAGCCACTAATAGCGGAGAACAAACGTAGGGATTATGGTAGGGTTCGAAACCACCTCAAAGTTATTCTTTCGGATCAATCGATAAAAGAGTTCGTACTAGAATAACACCTTAAGACACAAATCAACCAAAACCCTAATGTCACCTAGATACTCCATTGTCACCTCAAGTATCCATGGGCATAATTATACGATATGCATCACACAATCTCAGATTCATCCAACCAACACAAAGTACTTCAAAGAGTGCCCCAAAGTTTCTATCGGAGAGTCAAGAATGTGTGCCAACCCCTATGCATAGGTTCCCAATGTCATGAAACCCGCAAGTTGATCACCAAAACATACATCAAGTGGCACATGATATCCCATTGTCACCACAGATAATCACGGCAAGACATACATCAAGTGTTCTCATAAAAGACTCAATCCGATAAGATAACTTCAAAGGGGAAACTCAATTCATCACAAGAGAGTAGAGGGGGAGAAACATCATAAGATCCAACTACAATAGCAAAGCTCGGGATACATCAAGATCGTGCCATAGAGGGAACACGAGAGAGAGAGCTCAAACACATAGCTACTGGTACATACCCTCAGCCCCGAGAGTGAACTACTCCCTCCTCGTCATGGATGGAGCCGGGATGACAAAGATGGCCACCGGTGATGGGATCCCCCTCCGGCAGGGCGCCGGAACAGGCTCCCGAGAGGTTTTTGGTGGCTATAGAGGCTTGCGGCAGCGGAACTCCCGATCTATCTTCTGTTCTGGAAGTTTTACGATACGTAGGTTTATATGGGTGCAGGGGGACGTCGGTGGAGCTACGGGGGCCCCATGAGGTAGGGGGCGCGCCCTAGGGGGGTGGGCGTGCCTCCCACCCTTGTGAGCAGCACGTATCTCCCCTGACGTGCACTCCAAGTTCCCTGGGTTGCTTTCCTTCCAAAAATAACTTCTCCAGTTGATTTCGTTCCGTTTTGACTCCGTCTGATATTCCTTTTCCTCGAAACACTGAAATAGGCATAAAACAGCAAATCTGGGTTGGGCCTCCAGTTAATAGGTTAGTCCCAAAAATAATATAGAAGTGGATAATAAAGCCCAATATAGTCCAAAACAGTAGATAAAGTAGCATGGAGCAATCAAAAATTATAGATACGTTGGAGACGTATCAACCATAATTGTGTGTTTATTGAAAATCAGAAAACAAAAAGCTTATGGATCCTCATCCACTTGCTTATCTTTTTAAAAGATCCAGTTATGATGAACCAATTGCTAGTCAGTTGAGTGCACTAGATTATCTTTATGAGGTTTTGATTGAAATTCGTGAATCTAAAAATTGTGATGAAGTGTTAAAATAAGAAATTTATAAAGTGGTTCACGATAGCTCCTTGAATGAAAAGTATGATTGCAATGATGTTATTATAAATTCTATTCATGTTAGTTGTGCTAATAATATGCGAAGCCCCAAGCTTGGGGATGCTAATTTTTCTATGTCCACTACTTATTGCAATAATCGTGATTGGGGTGATTCCTCTTATGACCTTGAAAAATTATTTTAGCCTCATGATGAATATGATATTGATAATAATGTTTGCAATAATATTGAAAGTGAGATTGGAAGAGTTCCAACTTTAGATATAAAAGTGGGCTTGGGGAGGTCATGACTTTATTCATCATGAGGCTTAAATAAATTTTCAAGGTCGTAACTTTATTTTCAAGGTCGTAACTTTATTTTCAATGTCATAAGAGGAATCACCCCAATCATGATCATTGCAATAAGTAGTGGACATAGCAAATTTTTGGAGAGTGATCAATCTTATGAAATTTTTGATAAAAAAGGGCTTGGAGAGGTCATGACTTTATTTGATGATAACCCCACTATTTTTGAAGAGTGTCAACTTTGCATGCATGTGGATCATGTAGAGAATATGTTATGTGATAGCTATATTGTTGAATTTGATATGATCCCAAATGTAATTATTATGAGACAGGGATATATGGTTGCAGAAATTTTCATGTTGCTAAATTACCTCTCTTCATGTTGGGATTGTCAATGTTTTATTCTTCTTGCTTGCATATGCTAGTTCTTGCTTGTTTTGATAATTTGGTTGCTCATAAAATGCCTACGCATAGGAAGTATGTTAGAATTATATTTAATTTTCACATGCTTTATTATGCTCTCTTTGTGCTTCAATTCTTGTCTTTCATGTGAGCATCATTAAAATTATCAATGCCTAGCTAAGAGGCTTTAAAGAGAAGTGCTTGTTGGGAGACAACCCAATATTTTTCTTTTTTCTTTTTATGTGTTTATGAAATTATGCTACTATTATGATTGTGCTTTTTATGTTTCAATTCGTGTTTGTGCCAAGTAAAGCCTGATTCTGTGCATTAACAGAAACATTTGCGTCCAGTAGCAGAATTGTTAAAATTTGCTGGAGTGTGATAAAATTCTATTTTTTACGCATGATTGATATACAAATTTCCCACGTTTTCCTAGTGTTTCAGAGCTTTTGGAGTTACAGATGTACAGTCAATATCCAGATTGCTACAGACTATTCTGTTTTTAACAAATTCTATTTTTGTTGCATTGTGTGCTTATTTTGATGAATCTATGGACTGTATCAGGGGTATAAGCCATGGTAAAGTTAGAATACAATAGGTATAATGCAATAATAAAATACGAATGAGTTTGCAACAACACTTAAAGTGGTGATTTGCTTAATTATACTAACAGATCTCACAAAGGTTTTGTTAAGTTTTGTGTGATTGAAGTTCTCAAATTTTGGGTGAGATCACGATGGATGAAGGAATAAGGAGTGGCAAGAGCCTAAGCTTGGGGATGCCCAAGGCACCCCAAGGTAATATTCAAGGACTCCCAAGCAACTGAGCTTGGGGATGCCCCGGAAGGCATCCCCTCTTTCTTCTAACAACCATCGGTAATTTTACTTGGAGCTATATTTTTATTCGTCACATATCATGAGTTTTTCTTGGAGCGTCTTGTATTATATGAGTCTTTGCTTGTTTTATTATTTATTTTGTCACAATCATCCTTGCTAAACACACATGTTTGAGAGAGCCACATGCATTCATGATTTGCTAGAATACTCTATGTGCTTCACTTAAATCTTTTGAGCTAGGCAGTTGCTCTAGCACTTCACTTATATCTTTTTTAGCACGGTGGTGGTTATATTTTGAAGAAATAAACTCTCATGCTTCACTTATATTATTTTGAGAGTTTCAAAATCTTAAAGAAATATGCTCTCATGCTTCACTTATATTATTTTGAGAGATGAAAATTCTGAAGAAATATTTATGCTCTCATGATTCACTTAGATCTTTTTGAGAGTTAAGAATGGCAATCACTAGTAGAAAACAAGGTACTAGTCCCAGTTCCAGAGGGCCTTCAGTCCTGGTTCTGGAACCGGGACAAAACAAATGGGACTAATTTAGTCTCGGTTGGCTTACAAACCGGGACTAAAGGGGCTCCACGTGGCCGCTATGGGGCGCCCAGGCAGGAGGACCTTTAGTCCCGGTTAGTAACACCAACCGGGACTAAAAGGCAGCCACGTTTCAGCAGCTCGCATGCACTAGTTTTTTTTGTTTTTTAAGGGGAGTTTAGGGGTTTTGGTGAAGAAAGAATCCCACCAATTCCTCTTGAATTGCTCGTATGCGATCATGTGGTAGGAGTTCATTCCGCATCTACGAGATTTAATTTAAAGAAGGGGGTCAATACATATATATGAATGAAACTCAACACAATTGATTGTAATAAAATAAAATTGTGAATATTTTTTATGTACTTCATATTGTTTGTCAGAGTAGCCCCGCTCAGAGGTCAAGTGGCAAATGAACTCGCAAACATAGTATCCACATAAATCATTCCCGCCTTCCTGCCACAAGCACTTTACGAGAATAGAGTTCAGTCGAACTGATAATCAAGCATGATAAATGGTATTGATGAAACTAGAATCAATGAGAGATGCGCGGAACTAGCTAGTACTACTTACTTTGGGGTGTGTAAATCGCAACTCCTTCTACAGACCCGGAACCATTCCGGTGAACTTTTTCCAAACCCTGCCAGGCAAAGAAAATGATTACTTGATATTAGGAAATGAACGAAAGTTGCCGATATGGTGCGATAATGATTGAACTTACTTCTGGAGCATTGCAGTCATGTCTGCATAATCCTAGGGATCTTCATGTCTCGAGTCTAAGACAGTTACTACTCCCCCGTCAAGCTTAATGGATAGCAGAATAAAGTGGAACTGCGCACGCATAACTCATCAATTACATTACTTAACCTCGAGTAAGCGAAAAGGAATATGCACAAGATAGTAACACTCACTTGAAGTCGTAAGGAAAGAGTATTGCCCCTTTGTTTTGATGTCTAAGGAAAGATTGTAGCAAGTTTTTTCCAGTATCTTCAACTCCGTTTTGTAGCATCCATTCATTTACATTATTTGGGCTAATGAACCCAATGTAATAGATTTGTCCTTTTTTGCATTCGACGATCTTCAATCTGCAAAATATAGTGAGGATAATTATATATACATGCAATGAATGAGCTAAGCTAGAGAATTAATTACAGAAGTAATATTTACAGACAGTAGCAAGCCATGAGTTGTTTGTCGAGGGTGTCTTGATCGAATAACTGAAATAATTCCACAAATTTAACAGGCATCACCTCAACTCCAACGAGTTCGTGCTCATCTTTAATTCTAGCAATATATTGTCAGCCCGAGACTTCCTGTAGGTTTCCATGTACCAGTTGTTAGAGGAGGAGGATCAGGTTTGATGAGAGGCTTCCCGTTCTCGTATCTAAAGATCTCTACTACCTTGGTCGTTTCAAACTATACATCATCTCCCACATAATCACCAAGAGTGGTACTAGGCAGTAGCCCTGGATGATTAGCGATATTGCTAGACACCTTAAGCGGGGGGCACGATTGCTTCTCCTGTAAGACGAGCTGGGGAATTGTTTTCCCACTTCATCATTTTGCTTCTCTTGCAGCACTGGTAGTACTTCCCGACCGCCGCGCTTCATCATATGTCTTTTCAATATAGGGGTCATAGTTGGATTGCGGTGGAGGCAACGTTGGTCGCTTAAGGGCATCCAGAGTGCGCTTCACTTTCACCGGATCTATTGTTTCTTCGGAGGTGGACGTTTCCATTCAAAATGGGCCAACACTTCGGCAGCACTGATGTCCGTGTCTTCCTCGTCAGTCCTCTCATATGGTAACTTTGTAGGAGCCTTGAGGCTTGGACCAAATTTGAATTTCTTCCCGCCTCTTGTATTGCTAGTGGCTGAAGCGGCGGCGTCTCTCTTCTGCCGTTGCTGAGGCAGCGGAGTCCGCTAACGCGCCGAAGAAGGCAGAGTATGTCGGAGGAGGAGGTGGACTGACGCGCTGGGGACAACTGAGGCAGAAGAGGACTCTGCTGAGGGGCCTCATCCCGCTGATCTGTTTGCTAAGGGGACTCATCCGGCTAACACGCCAGAGGTAATGGAGGAGGAGGAGGAGTCCAGTTTGGAAGCTTGATGTACTTCTTTCTCCATGGACAGGTACTCCTTAAAGCCTTTCTAGATGAATCTCCCCTTCACCTGTAGGGTAGTCAATCTCTAGCCCCTTAAATCCCTCCATTATTTCATTCACCATCACAATAGCATGGCCATGTGGATTCGGACGGTAATGGAAAGTTCCCTCAGCTCGAGGAGATGCAACTTACTTCTGGAGCATTGCAGTCATGTCTGCATAATCCTAGGGATCTTCATGTCTCGAGTCTAAGACAGTTACTACTCCCCCGTCAAGCTTAATGGATAGCAGAATAAAGTGGAACTGCGCACGCATAACTCATCAATTACATTACTTAACCTCGAGTAAGCGAAAAGGAATATGCACAAGATAGTAACACTCACTTGAAGTCGTAAGGAAAGAGTATTGCCCCTTTGTTTTGATGTCTAAGGAAAGATTGTAGCAAGTTTTTTCCAGTATCTTCAACTCCGTTTTGTAGCATCCATTCATTTACATTATTTGGGCTAATGAACCCAATGTAATAGATTTGTCCTTTTTTGCATTCGACGATCTTCAATCTGCAAAATATAGTGAGGATAATTATATATACATGCAATGAATGAGCTAAGCTAGAGAATTAATTACAGAAGTAATATTTACAGACAGTAGCAAGCCATGAGTTGTTTGTCGAGGGTGTCTTGATCGAATAACTGAAATAATTCCACAAATTTAACAGGCATCACCTCAACTCCAACGAGTTCGTGCTCATCTTTAATTCTAGCAATATATTGTCAGCCCGAGACTTCCTGTAGGTTTCCATGTACCAGTTGTTAGAGGAGGAGGATCAGGTTTGATGAGAGGCTTCCCGTTCTCGTATCTAAAGATCTCTACTACCTTGGTCGTTTCAAACTATACATCATCTCCCACATAATCACCAAGAGTGGTACTAGGCAGTAGCCCTGGATGATTAGCGATATTGCTAGACACCTTAAGCGGGGGGCACGATTGCTTCTCCTGTAAGACGAGCTGGGGAATTGTTTTCCCACTTCATCATTTTGCTTCTCTTGCAGCACTGGTAGTACTTCCCGACCGCCGCGCTTCATCATATGTCTTTTCAATATAGGGGTCATAGTTGGATTGCGGTGGAGGCAACGTTGGTCGCTTAAGGGCATCCAGAGTGCGCTTCACTTTCACCGGATCTATTGTTTCTTCGGAGGTGGACGTTTCCATTCAAAATGGGCCAACACTTCGGCAGCACTGATGTCCGTGTCTTCCTCGTCAGTCCTCTCATATGGTAACTTTGTAGGAGCCTTGAGGCTTGGACCAAATTTGAATTTCTTCCCGCCTCTTGTATTGCTAGTGGCTGAAGCGGCGGCGTCTCTCTTCTGCCGTTGCTGAGGCAGCGGAGTCCGCTAACGCGCCGAAGAAGGCAGAGTATGTCGGAGGAGGAGGTGGACTGACGCGCTGGGGACAACTGAGGCAGAAGAGGACTCTGCTGAGGGGCCTCATCCCGCTGATCTGTTTGCTAAGGGGACTCATCCGGCTAACACGCCAGAGGTAATGGAGGAGGAGGAGGAGTCCAGTTTGGAAGCTTGATGTACTTCTTTCTCCATGGACAGGTACTCCTTAAAGCCTTTCTAGATGAATCTCCCCTTCACCTGTAGGGTAGTCAATCTCTAGCCCCTTAAATCCCTCCATTATTTCATTCACCATCACAATAGCATGGCCATGTGGATTCGGACGGTAATGGAAAGTTCCCTCAGCTCGAGGAGATGCAACAGAGTCGAGCACTGCCTTCAAGGTCAGGTTTTGGCATTTCGTCATTAGCACACAATATTTAGCCTCCGTGATACTATCCACAGGGTAGAGAGGAGCCGTGAAATTAGGTTGAACGAGATCCGTGGAAGCCATGATGCTTATCCGCTGAGATGGTGGGGTAGCTTCTGGTGCAGCATTGAAGGGAGGATCTTCGTGTCGCTGAGATGGTTGGCCGGCAGCTCGCTGGCTCTCAAGTACCTCTAGTTTTGCTAATCTTGCACCGAGCTTCTGCATTTCTCTTGCTTCCCGTTTCTTTTTTCTGTCTCAGCTTCTATAACCAACGCTGTCGGCAAACCCATGCACCCACGGAATGGAGCCTGATGTGCCTCGTATTCGTCCAGGGTGTTCAGGATTCCCGAGGGCCTCTGCCAGCTCGTCCTTCTCTTTGTCGGGGATGAACGTCCCTTCTTGCGCTGCCTTAATTGCTGCCTGAAGCTTCCGGATGGGTATTGCAAGTTGCTCATGCATCCAAACACATTCCCCTGTTTTTGGGTCCAAAGTTCCCCCAACCCCGAAGAACCAAGTCCTTGAACGATCTGGCGAGTGCAATGTTGCTGGTTGGACCCCTTTAGCAGGCAGGTCTTGCTCATCTTTGTTCCATAACGGTCGGGCTTTGTCATATCCACCTGACCTCGTGTGATGGTGATACTTCATCTTTGCAGCATTTTTCTTTTTTGTTAGTGACCTTTTCTTACCCTTCTCTGATTTCTTGTAGGCCACAAATGCGGGCCAGTGATCTCTTATCTTCTCATATCGACTGATGAATTCTAGAGTCCCCTCTTTCTCGATAAACTTTGTGTTCAACTCTTTCTTCCGGTTCCTGAATAGTTCTGCATCTTCTTAAGAGCAAACGCCTTGATATTTCGCTCTATAACTGGGTTATTCGGATCCTCCTCTCGCGGTAGGCTGAAATTTGTCATCAACAAGGTCCAAATATCATCTTTCAGTCTATCCTGGACATAAGAAACTTCAGGGTCCTTCTTCTTATTCCATTCTTGTACGCTGATCAGGACGCTGTCCCTAACAATAACTCCGCACCAATGTACAATGCATCCTTGGTCCGCTTGGAGCAATCGGTTGGCCATCTCGAGCGACTTCTGTCATCGCGAACCTTTCATCTTGGCACAACCTTTTCTTCAGGCTTCGTCTCCTTATGGAAGTTTGGCTCGATCCGAAGGGCTAAAAGAACAAAGAAGCGTTAATATATGTACATACAAAACAATTAATGCATCAATTCAGCACAGGCTTAATATATAAAAACTTTCTATGAACAAAAAACTTTATATGAATAAAAAAGCATTCATCAATGGACAAAAAAAATCTATGAACCAAAACGAATCATACATCAATGCATACATCCATGGATCATCCATACATCTGCATATACATACATACAACATCCATACATACATCAATGGACAAAAAATGTATGAACAAAAAAAGCAGAGCAGGCCAGGGCGGCAGCGGCGACGCAACAATCAGAGCAGAGGCACGACACAACAAACAGAGCAGGGGCAGTGGCGCGGGGGATGGGGGGCTCACTTGGGGTGGCATCGGGGAAGGGGAAGGGGCATGACGGTGTAGGGAAAGGGCAGGGGTGCGGGAAGCGGCGCCGACGTCGGGGCAGGGCACGTGTCGGGGCAGAGGGCATCGAGGGCATTGGCGAGGGCGTCGACGGCGAGGTGGAGTAGCCTGACGGCGTCGACGGGGCACAGGGCGGCGAGCTCGCGTAACCTAGCGGCATCGATGTGCTCGACGTTGTTGGGGGCAACTGCAGATGAACTCTGAAAAATTCTTAAGTCCCTACTTATATACCCAACCCTTTCGTCCCGGTTGGTGGCTCCAACCTGGACCAATGCCGCCCTCTCACTAAAAAAACAAAGGCACATCTGTGACATTTTGGGCTGAACGAATTTTTCTCTCTCATGCTTATGACACTTCTACGATGATAATTGTGACAAAACCCGGTATCATCATAGATGTGGTGGGCTCCTACATCTATGACAAAAAATCATGACAGAAAATTGGCTTTTCGTCCTGGGCAGGCTGGAGACGTAGCTGCATGACATTCTTTGGGCCATCCATGATTGAAAAAACCATGGTAGAAGCTAGGGCGTGGAAAATATCGTGGTGTTCCCGGTTATGGTGGGTGGTCGGGGCCGAGCGATGCACGGAGGTTTGCATGTTTCTCTTGTCCACGTGCGCGCATGTGTGCGAGTCATTGGGCTCTAACTAAACCTGGGCAAGGCATTCGCTTACTGAACCCGAGTGATTGTAGTGGCTATGCGTTACTGAACCCGAGCGATCGATCGATCCCTGGCTGTTAACTGAACCCGAGCGAGCGACTCCTTCCCTACTGCTGCTAACTGAAGCCGATCGAACCTGCTACCTCTTGATGAACAATGACTGTTGTTGGGGGTTGGATGAATAGTTCCCGGTGGGGGTTGGATGAACAGGACCCCGTGGTAGTAGAGGTCGTTGCCGTTGGATGAACAGGACCCCGATCGAGAGGAGGCCGCCACACACCCGAGCCGGCTAGGGCTGGATGAACAGTACCCCATGGAGGGCTGGTTGAACAGGATCCCATGTGGAGGGCTGGTTGAACAGTAGTCGGTGGAGGCTAGATGAACAAGACCCCGTAGAGGGCTGGTTGAACAGTAGCCGATGGAGGTTGGATGAATAGGAGCTCGTGGAGGCAGGAGGGAGACGCCGTGGATGAATAGTAATAGGTGGAGCCTGGAGGAGGTTGACAGTGGATGAACAGTAGCCCGTGGAGGCTGGAGCGAGCAGTAGACGGTGGATGAAGAATAGCCCGTGGAGTCCCATTTTGTGGTACGCCACACCCCTCCTGATGAACAGGACCCTGTTTCGACCGTAGGATGTCGAAGAGAAGTCCGTTTCCTCCGTTTTGCGGTACGTCACACCCCTCCCAATTAAAAGGACCATGTTTTGACCGTAGGAGGTCGAAGAGAAGTCCATTTCCTCTGTTTGCGGTACGCCACACCCCTCCCAATGAATAGGATCCCGTTTTGACCATAGGCGGTCGAACAGAAGGCCGTTTCCTTTGTTCTGCGATATGCCAGGCCTCATTTTGGTTGTTCCGTCCAAGCCAGTTGGCTCCTGATGAACACAACACGGTTTCTTCGTATCGACCCAGCCGGTTGGCTGCCGATGAATAGGACGTTGTTGCTGCCCTCCACCGCCTCTCCATGTACGCGAGCTCTGGCCGTATGTATGTGCGAGTAGGCGTTCGAGACACCGCCCGTATGTACGTACGTGGCCGTATTTACTATCTTGCACCTTGGATGTACGTATGTGTAGACGATATAGATGGGATTGTGTAACATGCTATGTCCACGCCTCTACTACGACACGTGCCCTTCATTACTTGGCCATGGTTCATCGTTGCAGCCTGCAGACAGACCGATCGACCAGTATGTACGTACACGTTCGCGATCGGACAGACAACTCTACACTACTGGAATTAGGAACTTTGCCATCAGCCGTTTCTTTGCCATCTGCTAACTGATGGCAAAGACGGTCTTTTCCATCAGCTTGACAAAAACGGACAGCAAAGAAGTAGCTAACGGCAAAGAAATTGTTTGTCGTCCGCAAAATCTTTGCCGTCAGCTAGCTGATGGCATAGAACCTTTGTCGTCCGCTAGCTGACGACGAAGAGGCAGGGTGGACCGCTGGTGAGAGCCACCTAACGACCACTTTCTTTGTCGTCCGCTAGCTGACGGTAAAGAATCTTTGTCGTCCACCAGCAGACGGTAAAGAAAGTGGCCAAACTAACGTCCGTTAGCTAGGCTCTTTGCCGTCTGCTAGCGGACGGAGAGCCGTGCCCTATCTAACAAAACGCCCAGCTCGGTGTCAATGGTACCCTAAAACCAAATTGAGACAAGTCGCTAATGGTTTTGACTATAAGGTCCGTTCATTTGACAAATACGACATCAATGGGTATCGCTTTCGTACCTATGGCAAAGAGCTATCTATGGCCGACCGAAAGTCTAGAAATTGTTGTGTCTCTGCTATCGGCGAAGGAGATGCCGAGTATTATGGAAGAGTTCAAGCAATTTATGAACTTCAATTCTATGGTGCAAACCCACCAAACATCATAGTCTTCAAATGTTATTGGTTCCAGCCGAAGGAGACTAGAAGGACTCATGAACAAATATGGCTAGTGGAAATCAATCAAAGAACCCATTTGGATGTTCCCGATGTCTATATTATGGCTCAACAGGCAACCCAAGTTTTCTATCTACCGTGGGCCTATCAAAGTGATCCTAATCTCAAAGGTTGGGATGTCGTTTATGAAGTGCCGCCACGTGTTAGACCACCTCCCCCCAATGAAGATGATTATGAACCTCACATTAACCCAAACACATATGAAGGAGAATTCTTCCAAGAAACATGTCTTTCCAAAAAAATACATTTCAAGAACCGCTCTACTTCACCCCAGAACATTGAAGTAGACATCGACAGTGAACCCAACTTCACCCCTCAGCCGGAACAAGAAGAGCCTGAACTAGAAGAAGTTACTGCTGTGGATGACCTGTCAATGCTTGACAGATTACGTAGAGGTGGCCTTCCACATGATGATGCATTTATTAATGATGATGATGATGATGATGATGATGATGAGCACGTCATTACTGATAGTGATGATGATGCATTTATTGATCCCGAAGCATTTATTGAACCAGATTATTACTAGGTATTAAATTTTTTTATGTTTTACTTGATTTGTATAGTTACTTGTATGATTTATATAGTTACTTGTATAATTTTCTTACTTTCTATGATTTTTGTTATACATAGTGCCATGGTCTTGATATCCGTCCCCGTCGGTCCTCGCCCGCTTTATGATTTTGATGTGGTAAATCCTCTTTTATAACTATTTGTTGCATTTTGCATTTATGACAATTATGGCCATCAAGTTGACATAGAGATATTTTAATCTAGGAGGTATGTGAACCGGAATTTTCAACCGACCCTCTTGTCGCGAAGTTAAATTTAGTTGAAAAAGAAAATGACTATTTGAAAGAAAAAATTAAAAGAACTGAAGAAGAGAAGATGACATTGGAGTTGTATGTTGCCGATGTGGTCGATGATCACAAGATGAAGATGAATGCAATGCGCTTGAAGATGGATGCAATGCACTTGAAGATTAAGAAGATCAGAAAATATGCCATTGATAATGAGGCTTGGTATCATTATGCCGTTGGATCAATTGTTATCTTAGTTGCGATCATCATCGCATTTGTTGTGATGAGGGTAAGTTTTCTCTAGTGTTTTTCTTAACAAATGCATACTTAGCTACTTTCCTCCTAAATGGCATAACTACCTAAGTTAGACAAAAAATGAGCTATACTTAGCTTTCTTTCCTACAAAAATGTCATGATAATCTTTGTTACCTTCAAAATGATATAGACTTACCTTACTTTCCTCAAAAATGACATAATAACCTTACTAAGCTCCAAAATGACCTCTTTACCTAGATTATCTCTAAAATGACCTACACTTAGCATTTTTACCTAGCTTAGCAGAAAAATGGCATTTTTACCTACCTTAGTTAGAAGAAGAAGAAGATAAAAAAGAGGAGAGGACAAAAAGAAAGAGAAGAAAAAATCTTCTTCTTCTTCTTCTTCTTCTTCTTCCTCTTCCTTTTCTTTCTCTTCTTCTTCTTCTTCTTCCTCTTCTTCTTCTTCTTCTTCTTCTTCTTCTTCTTCTTCTTCTTCTTCTTCTTCTTCTTCTTCTTCTTCTTCTTCTTCTTCTTCTTCTTCTTCTTCTTCTTCTTCTTCTTCTTCTTCTTCTTCTTCTTCTTCTTCTTCTTCTTCTAGCTAGTCTTCTTCTTCTTCTTCTTCTTCTTCTTCTTCTTCTTCTTCTTCTTCTTCTTCTTCTTCTTCTTCTTCTTCTTCTTCTTCTTCTTCTTTTTCTAGCTAGTCTTCTTCTTCTTCTTCTTCATCATCATCATCATCATCATCATCATCATCATCTTCTTCTTCTTCTTCTTCTTCTTCTTCTTCTTCTTCTTCTTCTTCTTCTTCTTCTTCTTCTTCTTCTTCTTCTTCTTCTTCTTCTTCTTCTTCTAACTTGCTTCTTTCCCAATTTGCAGATTTGCTTTAGATGAGGAAGCTTGCGTTGATGGAGTCTACCCTTCTCTTTATGCTTCCATCTTGTTTTGATTTGCTTTAGATGAGGAAGCTTGCTACCTATATATGTATGGATGGGTATGCTTGTTGTTGGATATGTTGGCTATGTATATGTGTTGGATGAAACCATTTGCTATGTATATGTGTCGGATGATCATATCCATATGGCAGGGATACGCTTTGCTATGTATATGTGTTGGTATGCTTGTCGAAAGTATTTTCATATGTGTGTGTATATATATATGTGTGAAATTCTGTCAAATTGAATGAAATCGAGAAAAAACAGAAAAAACAGGGGCCGTATAGACTCTTTGCCGTCTGCTGGCGGACGGCAAAGAGCTTTTCCATCAGCCAGCGGACGGCAAACATGCCACGTGTCAGCGACCTGTGCAACCTGGGGCAGTAGGCTGGCTTTTAGTAGCTTTGTCGTCCGCTAGCTGACGGCAAAGCCGTTGAATTTTTGCCGTCAGCCAGCTGACGGCGAAGCTACCAAATAGGCCAGCCCCCCACGTGCTGCCACGTGGCAATGTTATGCCATCCGCTGGCGGATGGCAAATAATCAATGTTCTTTGCCGTCCGCCAGCAGACGGCAAATCACGCCGTTAACCCCTTAACTGAACTAAGCTAACACGTGTGTCGTCCTGGATTTTTGCCGTCCGCTGGCGGACGGCAATGACCTTTGCATCTTTGCCATCCGCCAGCAGACGACAAAGAAGCCTTTGCCGTAGCCTGTTTAGCCGGACGTGTTGCCGTCTGCTAGCTGACAGCGAAGTTCTTTGTCGTCCGCTATGTGTGCCTTTGCCGTCAGCCATGGCGGACGGCAAAGTTCCTGATTCCTGTAGTGCTACGTACGGTAAGACTGGGTTGGTCCCAGCTGTCAGGGAGGATAAGGAGGCACTTTCTTGTGTGCGAAGATATAGCTGGTGGGTCCCAGCTGTCAGGGGGAGAATCATATTTTTTCATAATATGGACACACTTCCTTGCGTGCGAAGATGTAGCTGGTGGGTCCCAGCTATCAGTGGCAGGAATAAGGAGGCACTTCCTTCCATGCGAAGATATACGTGGTGGGTCCCAGCTTTCAGGAGGAGGAATAATTTTATTTTCGCGTAATAAGGAGGCGGCTGCATGCTTGCATCCATGGACCTGGTGCGTCCCCACTATCAGCTTCTCCACGTACAGTCCTCTTCCGATGACTCTCGTTTGTTGACCATGTTGACCACGCCGCATCGAGAGCATCCAAGGTGGTGGACGACGGCGAGGCCCCGGACGGCAACGAGCCATAGATGGGAAGACGCGGGAGTGGAATTGATGTCATGATCATTTGCTGAGTAAGTTGACAATGACTTGCGTTGGCTTCAACCTATTAGCCCACATTTCAGCCTCTAAAAATGTGGCACATATTCAACCCATTTTTTCAGAATTTACAGTCCATTTGATCTTTTTTTAGAATTACAGTCCATTTGTTGTGCTGGGTGAACAAATAATGTACCATCCATGCGGCCCATTTTTTTAAAACTATAGCCCATTTTCACTTTCTCGAAATACACGAATTTGCTAGGCTGGCTGAATGAATAATGTAGCATCCATGCGGCCCAATTATTTTTTCCTAAAAAATTACAACCCATTTGCACTTTCTCGAAATACACGATTTTGCTGGGCTCGTTCTAATTATAATGTTGGGTTGGGCGTAGCAATGTTATCAAAAAATAAACAGGGACAGAGCACTTTGTTATAAATATATTTAAATAATAAGTTCTTTATTACATTGGTCCTTAAATCTTACCAAGCTTTTGTACACGATCACTAGGATTTTCCTTGTCTTAATGTAAAAAATCCAGGATTTATTGTTAAAAAATTATTTTTATAAGTTAATAAGACGTGGGATATTTTTTTCTTATATATGTAAGTATCTGCTAAATATATGATGACAATAACAATAATACATAATAACATATAAAATAATATAAATATATATAATATAGTTAGAAGGGAAATATAAGTTGGATCCGATGTTCCTATTCTTATATAGAAAAATACAACAGACCTCTGCGTTTTCTTCAAAAAAATACATAAGTTGGGTTGCGGATGTGAAAGTGTGTTATATCGACTAGAGTGGGGGTGAATAGGCGATTTTTATTAATTCTTCACTGAGGAATTTGCTGGTGAGGAAATTCCTAAATCAAGTACTACTTGCAGCGGAAGAAGTACTCAGAAGTAAACATAACAGAACACCAGCATAGTCATCATGATGAAATGAAGACACGCACAAAGTACAGAAAGCATAAACACAGGATAACACAAGAAAGAAGACGGACAGACTGGAGAAATTGAACTGAGGAAATCGAGAAAGTCTTCAGTCAAAGTCTTCAAACAGATATGAACAGGCACACAACAACAGACATGAGGAAATGAAAGAGTTGAGGAAATAGAACCAGTAAGCTCGGTGAAGACAATGATTTGGTAGACCAGTTCGAAATGCTGTCTCAGTTGTACATCTAGTTGGAGCGGCTGAGTATTTAAACTCGAGGACACCCAGTCCTGGACACACAGTCCTCACCGTATTCTCCTTGAGCTAAGGTCACATAGACCTCACCCAATCACTTGTGGTAAGTCTTCAGGTGACTTCCGAACCTTCACAAACTCGGTCACTCGGCGATCCACAATTTCTCTTGGATGCTCTAGACCTTGATGCCTAACCGTCTGGAAGAAGCACAGTCTTCAAAGGAAACAAGCGTCGGATCCACGCAGGATCAATCTCTTCAGTGATGCTCAATCACTTTGGGTTTGTAGGTGTTGGGTTTGGGTTTTCCTCACTTGATGATTTTCGCTCAAAGTCCTCGGAGGATGGGATGCTCTCAATGACAAGTGTCAGTTTCTCTCGGAGCAGCCAACCAGCTAGTGGTTGTAGGGGGCGGCTATTTATAGCCTAGGGAGCAGCCCGACATGATAAGACATAAATGCCCTTGTCTGATATGACCATTAGGTGGGTAGATATTTTGGAACTGCTGGCGCATAGCACAACAACGGTCGGAATTTTGACTATAAAAAATCCTCAGGGCTAGCATGTTCCTCACTGTGTAGGCAATTCACACTCACGAATTCCTAACTCCTCAGCCAGAACAAATTCCTCGGAGAGCAGAAGAACTTCGTCTCTGTCACTGAAGAATATGACTGAACTGTATGAGATTTCCAATGGCTTCACTCGAAGGGATTGGTAGGTGTAGGATTTTGAGTTGAGCATCACATGGAAATTTTTCCTTAGTATTTCCTCGACCCCCTTTAACAGTACGGTGTTTCCTATGACTCAAGAAAGAGAAAATGAAACTATAAAAACAAAGGTCTTCATGCTTCATGTTCCTCGAATGATTACCAAGTCTTCAGGGTCACACCAATTTCTTCACTTTCAAAGTCTTCAGAAAGTCTTCAGAAATTCAGTCTTCAGTCGAAGAACATCATTTTTAGTGGTCGACTTTCTCTGTAAATATCAAACTCCTCATAGACTTATAGACCTGTGTACACTCACAAACGCATCAGTCCCTTAACCTATAAGTCTTAAATACACCAAAATCACTAAGGGGCACTAGATGCACTTACAATCTCCCCCTTTTTGGTGATTGATGACAATCTAGGTTAAGTTTTCAACGGGGATAAACATATGAAGTGTAAATACTGATATTGAGGAATTTGATTGCAAGATATAGAAGAACTCCCCCTAAAGATGTGCATAGTGAGGAATTTGCTTTTGAAGCAATGCACACTTGAAGAGTATAATCATGGAGATCTCCCCCTATATCTTGTAATTCATACACGCATTTGATATATAATATGAAGAATTTGAAATGCATGATGAAATATGGTGACTGATGTAATTCAGCATGCGTGCATTAATATTGATGAGGAATAAGCATGCAGAAGAACACAGCAAAAGTATCAGGTCACCATAGAGTTTAAGATTACAACTCGATCTAGCAAAGTCATCAGAAGAACGAGAGTTGTAACTTAGCAAAAAATGCTCATATAAGATAGACCCGCTTGAAGACTAACTCAAATTTCTCCCCCTTTGTCATCGAATGACCAAAAAGGTTGAAACTGAGGATTAACACCCCTGAAGAATATCATGATGATGGAGGAGCGCCAGCGTTGTCAGGGTCTTGAGTCGTTGTAGGACCTGCTGTAGTGTCCTCCAAGTCTTCATGCTCGTCCGTGGCGCGTGATGAAGAATATGAGCTAGCCACCAAGGAAGGAACCTTGACCTTCTTGAATCTCTTCGGTGGAGGAGCAGACCAGTCAAAGTCTTCCTTGAAGCCCATTTGCTTCAGATCTTCTTCACCATATAGATGTGACAGAATAGCCCAGGTGCGATCAAACACTTCATGGAGGTAGTAGTGGTTTTTCTTCACTGCATTATGTGTAGAAGTCATGTTGTAAAGAATAGATCCAAACTGACCGAGGGAGTCCTGGACTAGGGGGTGTCCGGATAGCCGAACTATCATCATTGGCCGGACTCCAAGATTATGAAGATACAAGATTGAAGACTTCGTCCCGTGTCCGGATGGGACTTTCCTTGGCGTGTAAGGCAAGCTTGGCAATACGGATATGCAGATCTCCTACCATTGTAACCGACTCTGCGTAACCCTAGCCCTCTCCGGTGTCTATATAAACCGGAGGGTTTTAGTCCATAGGACGAACAACAATCATACCATAGGCTAGCTTCTAGGGTTTAGCCTCTTTGATCTTGTGGTAGATCCACTCTTGTACTACCCATATCATCAATATCAATCAAGCAGGAGTAGGGTTTTACCTCATCTAGAGGGCCCGAACCTGGGTAAAAACATCGTGTCCCTTGTCTCCTGTTACCATCCGCCTAGACGCACAGTTCGGGACCCCCTACCCGAGATCCGCCGGTTTTGACACCGACACTAACGCTTAACCCACTTGTGGTTTCGATCCACCTTCTGGTGAAGACTTATAAGCAGTTCACGATCAGTCATCACACGAGGAGCAGTAGCTTCAGGACTTGACTTGGTAGCATTGGCAGCAGTATCATGAGTGGTAGAGTCATCATTGGTGGAGTAAGATGCAGCTTTGCGGAACTAACCATCCAATGGACGAATGCCTTCATCGATAATTGCTGGTGACTTGCCCTTCTCATCAGATGAGGAAATTGTCTGCTTGAGGACTGCAATAGGGGGCAAGTAGCTGAGGTGATTCTGAAAATCAGCCTTGTAGTTGAGTGACGACCTTGTTATGATGAATCTCATGATCCATGGCACGTAAGGCTTCAGCTCAACTGGAGAAAGTGCAACATTTGCCAGAGTCCTCATGAAGAAATCATGATAATTTATGGGGATGTTATGCATGATGTTGAAAAGCATATTCTTCATCATTCCAATAATTTCTTCATCGGATGAGTCATCGGATAATTTCTTCATCGGATGAGTCAAGCTCTTCATTCCAGTCAACTATGTCAGAGCAGAAATTGAGCAAGCCAGCATCATGAATCATGCTGAGGACTTGAGAGAAGCAAGGCATGGATTCCATATCCACATGAGGAATATGCTCATGATCGAAGACTTTGTCCTTGTTGAAGAGCACTGAGGAATAGAAGTTGGCCTGGCTGGCAGTCCAGAAATGCTTCCTTCTATGACGAGCATTGTCATAGGGGTTGAATTCGGTGAAGAATACGTGCTCGTCGAAGAAATCATCAGCCTTGAATTTTTGCTTCTTGGAGAAAGGATCCTTTGGCTTGGGCTGAGGAGTGTCAGTCAATTGCTTCGCCCCTGGCCAATTCGCTTGGCCATCTGGAGCAGATTGAAAGCTACGCCCCTGGCCATCAGGTCAGATTTGGAAGTTTGAACTTCATGGCCGACGTCCGCGGAGACTTGATCTTCGACGGATTCGAGCCACAGCCGAGCGTGCCACACTGCCACAATGGGCATGATTTAGCTTTGCTGCCGGACAGTGCCCTGGAGGCCGCACACGAGTCCGCTCTGACCCTTAATCCGGAGCCGACTGCGCCGATCGAGGATGGGTGGCTAGACACCGCCTCGGGGGCTACTACCTCTACGGCGACGGAGCCGAATACCGACCCAGTCCCTCATAAAGCTCGCGACTCCGAGGCGCCAGACTCCTCGCCGGACTCCGAACCTCCCGCGCCCCTGCCAATCGAATCCGATTGGGCGCCAATCATGGAGTTCACTGCTGCGGACATCTTTCAGCACTCGCCTTTTGGCGACGTCCTGAGTTTGTTAAAGTGTCTCTCTTTGTCAGGAGAGCCTTGGCTGGATTATGGCCAGGATGGTTGGGATGCGGACGACGAAGAAATTCAATGCCCACCCACCACCCACTTTGTAGCCACTATCAACGACCTAACCGACATGCTAGAATTCGACTCCGAAGACATCGACAATATGGATGACGATGCCGGAGACGACCAAGAACCAGCGCCTATGGGGCACTGGAAAGCCACCTCAACTCACGATGTATACATGGTGGATACGCCAAAAGGAAGAGATAGCGAGGAACAACGGGACGCGGCGAAGGACAATTCCCCCGAAAAACAGCCAAAACGGCGACGCAAATGCCGCCCGAAGTCCCGCCTCGACAACAACAGCACCCATACAGACCCAGCCGAAGAGCAGGGCGAACCAGTGGACGACAAACATGCCACCAAACAACCGTCCGAACATGATGAATTGGACGAGCAACCCATCTCTGGCGAAAACAACAGTCCAGATGATCTCATGCTGGACACATCACTGGAGCATAAGAACCTCCACAAAAGGCTCATCGTCACTGCAAGAAGTTTGAAGAAGCAGAAGCGGAAGCTCAAAACAGCGGAAGACGTACTCAGATTGAGATGGAGCAACGTACTCAAGACCGTAGATAAATACGACGATAGTCACCAAGCAAAGAGCTACCCGAAGCGCAAGCTGTTGCCCGAATTCGACGAGGAGGCCGTAGAGCCCCCACAGTCAAAGAACAAAGAGGTCGCCTAGTCGGATAGACGACCACATGACAAGCAAAGAGCAGCAAGCAGCGCCGCACACAAGCCGGCACAAGATCCACATAAGGATCCTCGTAAAAAGGATGGCCCGGTCAGGTCCATTTATGGGCCAAGAAAGAAGGCTCCAGGGAGCAACACAACACGTCGAGTGTTCGAAAATAATGGTACACCTAAATACAGGGGTGCCGCACACCCCCTACGTTTCACCGATGAGGTACTGGATCATGAATTTCCAGCGGGATTCAAACCCGTAAACATAGAGGCATACGACGGAACAACAGACCCCGAAGTCTGGATTGAGGATTATATCCTACACATACATATGGCTAGAGGAGACGATCTCCATGCCATCAAATACCTACCCCTCAAGCTCAAAGGGCCAGCTCGGCATTGGCTCAAAAGCCTCCCAGAAAATACCATTGGAAGTTGGGAAGACCTCGAGGATGCGTTTCGAGCAAATTTTCAGGGGACTTATGTCCGCCCTCCGGATGCAGACGATTTAAGTCATATAACTCAACAGCCCAGAGAGTCAGCCCGCAAATTCTGGAACAGGTTCCTCACCAAAAAGAACCAAATAGTCGACTGTCCGGACGCCGAAGCCTTAGCAGCCTTCAAACATAATGTCCGAGACGAATGGCTCGCCAGACACCTCGGCCAGGAAAAGCCAAGGACCATGGCCGCACTAACAAGCCTCATGACCCGCTTCTGCGCGGGAGAAGACAGCTGGTTGGCAAGATGCAGCACCAGCGACCCGAGTACATCCGAGGTCAGGGATGGAAATGGGAAGCCACGACGCAGAAAAGACCAGCGCCGGAC
Organism: Triticum timopheevii; assembly: GCA_963921465.1. Classification (NCBI taxonomy): domain Eukaryota; kingdom Viridiplantae; phylum Streptophyta; class Magnoliopsida; order Poales; family Poaceae; genus Triticum; species Triticum timopheevii. The sequence goes on along the minus strand of OY997272.1, from coordinate 377,674,455 downwards.
TAAAGAAAATGGCCCCAAGAACACGGCGGTCAACGCCGGGTTCAAAAGCTCGCGGCCAAACAACAAAACACTGCCTCTTAAGGACAACAGTGACGAACTATCCAACCTAAACAAAATCCTGGATAGGATATGTCAAATTCACAGTACCCCCGGGAAGCCTGCAAACCATACCCACAGAGATTGTTGGGTCTTCAAGCAGTCCGGCCGACTTAATGCCGAACACAAGGGGCTCGACACACCAAGCGAGGATGATGACGAACCCCACAAGTAGAGCACCGGAAAACAAAAGAACTTCCCACAAGAAGTCAAAATAGTGAATTCACTTCAAGTGATAACAAAGAAAAATAGGGCGGCACCTACTAAAGTACGCGCCGCACGGTCCACCCCAGCGGAGTCCCGAAATTGGATGTTGAAACCAATTACTTTCGACCATCAGGATTACTCCAGAAGTATTCGAAACGCAGGATGGACTACTTTGATACTGGATCCTATAATCGATGGACTACGATTTACACAAGTCCTAATGGATGGCGGCAGCGATATAAACCTGCTATACCAGGACACAATCCGCAGAATGGGGATAGACCCTACCAAAATTCGCCATAGCAACACTTCCTTTAAAGGAGTGACGCCAGGCCCTTATGCCAATAGTACGGGCTCCTTACTACTAGAAGTTGTGTTCGGTTCATCCGACAACTTCCATCGCGAAAAGCTAATCTTCCATATCGCCCCATTTAAAAGCAGCCATCAAGCACTATTGGGGCGCGAAGCTTTCGCCCGCTTTAACGCAATACCGCATTATGCGTCTCTTACACTTAAAATGCCCGGTCCGCGCGGCATCATCTCTTTAAAGGGTAACTTCGAGTGTTCCTCGACCACGAAAAAACGTGAGACTGCCTTGACAGCCACACACTAATCCGGCCTGGCTGATCGAAGCCCCCAAAACAGGTCATTCAGACCCCGGACACGGCTAGGTGAGTCTGGTATAAATAAACAAGGGGCTTCCTAGCCGCATGCCCCTGTACAAGGGGCTGCACGAACGAAGAATGAGAGCCAATAAAGCTCAATTTTATTCATTTTTTAAATCATACTTTTTTCATATACATTTTTCACGATCTTTTTTCAAACTAAGTTCTTCTCTTTTACAGATGAACAACGTGCTACACCCATCCAGGATACAGCACAACGGATACACAAGCGCAGACGTGCAGCAGGGACCCGTTACAAGGATTCTTTTCAGATTAAGACCCTGCGTAAACCTTTTTTACTGTCTCTTGTTGCTACACATCCCCCGGTTTCTTACCATAACCGAGGAGGAGGCTGGCGTTTTGGCATCGGCCGCGTCAGAAGATTTCGCGTGTATCTGGACACTAGGGGCTTAGGGCATCGTTCTGCCCGTTTCCATAAAGACCGAATACCTTAGGGAGTGTTCGGCGTCTTGAGTTAGGCCTTATATGCATCAGCTCCGAATCATGTCTTTGGTCAAATGTTGGGTTTGCCCGGCTCCTGTGTTTTGCTGCCTTACGTTCCGTATCATCGGCTAACGTGGCACTAGGAGAACTACTGCGATTGTGCCCCGGTTCGGCCTGGCGAGCACCTCAGTAGAGAAAGCCGAAAACTAACTGTCATGATATAGCGAGAGACTGGTCAACCACTCGATCAACTACCGGAATGTCTAGAATTCCTCCGCTTTGACGAAGGACCGTTTCCCGGTCAGGCACATACGCGCCCCGAATTCGGAGAGCGCGGTGCCCCTAGGGGCTATATCGTAGCCCCACCTTCGAACTCCTATGGCTAAGTGAAAGTGATAAAGCATTATAGTCCGGTTGCCTAGTTTGCTATGCTATCACCTCCTTCACAGGACCAAGACGTTGGATTAAGTGTGAAAATGCGCCTTTTTGCTAACACCCCCGCACCATGTGCGTGGGGGCTGAGGCCGAAGAATGCCATCTTTCAGGTTATACATACATATACATTAACGACCGCACAGGAGATATTTCAATACTTGAACGCACAAGTATAAAAAGCACTTATATTATAAATATGGTTTTACAAATCATACATGTCATTTGAACATAATGTTTTTCGAGCACTGCGACTCTATTAAACGAGCACCCTGCAGGACTTCCTCAAAATAGTGCTCGGCGGGTAATCGGCTTCTGTCCGTACCCCGGGATGCAACATCGGTGGCGTCCATATCTGCCCAGCATGTTTTGACACGAGCGAGAGCCATCCGTGCACCCTCTATGCATGCCGACCACTTCATCGCCTTGATATGCGGCACCGCATCAAGGAATTGCTGCACTAAGCCAAAATAAGTCTTCGGCTTGGGCCTTTCTGGCCACAGATGAGCCACGACATCCTTCATGGCAAGTCCGGACAACCTATTCAGCTCAGCCCACTCAGCCATCCGATCAGTTAACGGAAGTGGATGCTCCGTACTATGGAATTGAGACCCTAAAAGCTCTTCCATTTCGTGATTCTTTTGGCTTCGGAAGTGCACGACTGCGTCCGCCGCACTCGCCGCCCAATTCAGATAAGGATCCTCCGCACCCCACAACCGGCCTAACTGTGCATACTTTTGATCCGTGAACTTCCTACGCAGTAGGAAGGGCTTTCTAGCCACAATATCTCCGGCCTGACGCAGCTCCTCCTTTATAGCCCTCATTGCAGAACGGGCATCCTTGGCTTCGGCGGTGGCCTTCTTCAGGTCCTCTTGCCCCGCTCGGTGTTCTCTTTCAAGAACGTCATAGCGGTCGGTAGCATCCTTAAGCTTCACAGCCATTCCGGCCATCTCCTCCCTGCTTCGGCAGTGAGCAGCCTTTTCGGCTTTTAGCTCTTCGGCTGCCTTCGAGGCAGCCGCATCACTCCTTCTGGCTTGCTCCTTGGATCGAGCAAGCTCTGCCCGAAGGCCCTCCATAGTAGCGGCGCCATCTGCATCAAGCATACATGTTGTGAGGCGTGGGCATCAGCTCCCTTACCAGGTGACCGCGGAGAAACCACCCACCTTGTGACTCGTCAAGTCGCTTATTAACCAGCGCGATGTCCGCATCCGCAACGTCCAGTTGCCGCTTCAGTTCGGCAACTCTATCAGTCTAGCTGGCCACCGAACGCTCCGCCCCTGAATAGGAACGGTGACATCTTAACACTGAGATTATGATCCTCGGCACGCCGTCACTTCTGACAACGTACCGAGTCTCAGGGGCTACTATCTATACAGGGCGCACTCTATGTGCAAAACTGTCAAACGGTATGTCATTTTTACGTACCTCAAACCCCGTCAGCAAACTTCTGACGGCCTCATACAACCCGCTCTCAGCGGATGAAATCCTCTCAATCACCATACTCATTAATGTACGGTGATATTCTGAGATAGACGCCCTCTCGAGCAGATTCTTCAGCTCCTCCGGTCGTACACCAGTTGGTGTCGAACTCTCCGGCCCCGCCGGACTCGGGGAGACCCTCCGTGACGACACCTCAGGTTCGTCCGCCCCGCCAGATGGCGCGGCAGATGGAGGCGTCTCGCTCTCCATCATCTCCGGACGAAGATCCCCCGAAGATGAGCTCAACTGAGAAGGGCAGAGATCCAAACTACAAGGTAAAAACTCCGGTTATCCTCAGAAATGAAAATAGGGATGTCCCTTATTACAAAACTCCCCTTCTTCTACTTACGGCTCGCTGGAGGTCTGATTCCCTTGGGGAGACAGTGCGGTCGGGGCTTCTCCTGGCACATGACCTTCCGGTGCAGATTTCTTCCCCCGCTTTAAGGCCTTGGCCTCCGGGTCTTTAGAAGCGGTCCTCTTCTCCCCCCGAAGGGAGGGATTCTCGATCCCCCCCCTTATTGAGAGCCTCCTTGACGGAGGCAGTAGTTTTCCTGTTCTCCCCTTCACCCTCTTCCGAAGGCGCAACCTCCAACATCTTGACTAACACGGGATCCGGCGCGGTCTCAGGGAGGGGGGCCGGACACCGTATCAGTTTTGCTTTCGCTGTCCACTCCTGTTCAGGGGATAGCCAGTTAAAAGGCAAATCTATGATAAATAAACGGACGATATGTCTGGACACAGGACTACTTACTTGATTATCCGGGCGATTGCAGCTTAGGCCAGCGTCCTCGGTCAATTCCGGACACATCTCTTGTGATCCGAAGAACAGTTTATACATCTCCACGGGTGTCGTACCCATGAAGTGTTGAAGAGCTCGCGGTCCCTCCGGATTAAATTCCCACAGGCGGAGGGGGCGATGTTTGCAGGGCAGAAGGCGCCGAATCAGCATAACCTGCGCCACTACGATCAGATTGATCTTCCTTTCTTGGAGGTCTCGAATGCGGCCCTGCAAAAGTGGCACGTCCTTGGACGGCCCCCAGTCAAGCCCTTTGTTGACCCACGACGTCAGCCGTTGTGGAGGGCCCGAGTGAAAGGCGGGGGGCGCCACCTGCCTGGTGCCCCTAGGAGCGATGATGTAGAACCACTCTTGCTACCACAAACCAAGCTCCTCTTGAAAGGAGCCCTCGGGCCATGGAGCATCGGCCCTCTTGCTTATAACTGCCCCTCTACACTCTGCCAGTCGCCCCTCGATCATCTTCGGCTCCACGTCGAAGGTCTTGAGCCACAATCCGAAGTGAGGGGTAGTGCGGAGAAAGGCTTCGCAGACAACAATGAACGATGAGATATGGAGGATGGACTCTGGAGCCAAGTCATGGAATTCCAGCCCATAGTAAAGCATGAGCCCTCTCACGAAAGGATCCATCGGGAAGCCTAAACCCCGACGGAGGTGAGACACGAACACGACGCTCTCACCAGGCTTGGGAGTGGGAATGACTTGCCCTTGGGCGGGCAACCTATGCGAAATCTCGTAGGTTAGGTACCTGGCGTCTCTCAGCTTTAGCACGTCCTCTTCCGTGACGGAAGAGGGCATCCACCGGCCCTGAAGGTTGGAGCCGGACATTGTCGAAGGTCCGAAGCGCCTGAATCTGGAGCCTTGGGTGTTGGAACTCGGGGCGAGGGGCGGATTCGATTGAGGATTGAAGAAAAGGAACAGGCCTTGGTCTCATTATAAAGGGGTAGAATACCAAGAGCCGTCCCCGTGACCGTTTGGAACTCGCCTTTGATGGAGGAGGCATGGCAACGGGCGCGGTTGGGTTACCCACGTCCGTATTGATGAGAATCCCAGAATAAGGGGGACACGATCTCTGCTTCGACAAGACGTGCCAAGGAAACCGCTTCGCTAAACGCGCTGAGGTGGTATAACAAAAATGATTCGAGTAAAGGCTTGGCCGTGGGTGACGTCACTCCACGAAGTACGTCAGCAGATTGAACTTGTGTAGATAATATTCTCTCTATGGTGGTATGTGGAATTTATTTTGCAGAGCCAGACACTATCCTGGTGTTCACAATCTTCCATGAAGTTATTCGGAGGAAGAACCCGCCTTGCAATGCCGAAGACAATATGCGCGTCGGACTCGTCGTCATTGAAGCCTGGTTCAGGGGCTACTGAGGGAGTCCTGGACTAGGGGGTGTCCGGATAGCCAAACTATCATTGTTGGCCAGACTCCAAGATTATGAAGATACAAGATTGAAGACTTCGTCCCATGTCCGGATGGGACTTTCCTTGGCGTGTAAGGCAAGCTTGGCAATATGGATATGTAGATCTCCTACCATTGTAACCGACTCTATGTAACCCTAGCCCTCTCCGGTGTTTATATAAACCGGAGGGTTTTAGTCCATAAGACGAGCAACAATCATACCATATGCTAGCTTCTAGGGTTTAGCCTCTTTGATCTCGTGGTAGATCCACTCTTGTACTACCCATATCATCAATATCAATCAAGCAGGAGTAGGGTTTTACCTCCATCGAGAGGACCAGAACCTGGATAAAAACATCGTGTCCCTTGTCTCCTGTTACCATCCGCCTAGATGCACAGTTCGGGACCCCCTACCCGAGATCCGCCGATTTTGACACCGACACTGATGCTTAACCCACTTGTGGTTTCGATCCACCTTCTGGTGAAGACTTATAAGCAGTTCACGGTCAGTCATCACACGAGGAGCAGTAGCTTGAGGACTTGACTTGGTAGCATTGGCAGCAATATCATGAGTGGCAGAGTCATCATTGGTGGAGTAAGATGCAGCTTTGCGGAACTGACCATCCAATGGACGAATGCCTTCATCGATAACTGCTGGTGACTTGCCCTTCTCATCAGATGAGGAAATTGTCTGCTTGAGGACTGCAATAGGGGGCAAGTAGCTGAGGTGATTCTGAAAATCAGCCTTGTAGTTGAGTGACGACCTTGTTCTGATGAATCTCATGATCCATGGCACGTAAGGCTTCAGCTCAAATGGAGAAAGTGCAACATTCGCCAGAGTCCTCATGAAGAAATCATGATAATTTATGGGGATGTTATTCATGATGTTGAAAAGCATGTTCTTCATCATTTCGATAATTTCTTCATCGGATGAGTCATGGCCTTTGATGGGACTCATGGTCTTTGTCAGAATGCGGTAGATGGTTCTTGGCACATAGAGCAATTCCTTCACGAGGAATTTGGTCCTTGGAGCTTGATCTAGCTTCAGCGGCTTCATCAGCACTTGCATATAGTGATCAGTGAGTTCAGGCTCATCATATAGACAACGAGCACCGTCAGGTGGAGGACTGATTGGCAAGGCACGAAGAAATTCAGAGGCTGGTGCCTTGTAATGAGTGTTTTCAGTCATCCAGTCCAACACCCACGAGTTGACGTCAGCAGCATCACCTGTGATATGCAGAGTTGCGTAGAACTGAAGAATAAGCTCTTCATTCCAATCAACTATGTCAGAGCAGAAATTGAGCAAGCCAGCTTCATGAATCATGCTGAGGACTTGAGAGAAGCAAGGCATGGATTCCATGTCCACATGAGGAATATGCTCATGATCGAAGACTTTGTCCTTGTTGAAGAGCACTGAGGAATAGAAGTTGGCCTGGCTAGCAGTCCAGAAATGCTTCCTTCTGTGACGAGCATTGTCATAGGGGTTGAATTCAGTGAAGAATACGTGCTCGTCGAAGAAATCATCAGCCTTGAATTTTTGCTTCTTGGAGAAAGGATCCTTTGGCTTGGGCTGAGGAGTGTCAGTCAATTGCAGCACCACTTCAGGAATCGCAATCTCAGGTTCCTTAGGCTAAGGAATTTCAGGCTCTTCTGCAGCTTCAGCCTGGGTCGTCAATTCTTCATTGACAATTTCTTCAGCACTAGTGGCCGGAATTTCTTCATGAATACTTGGGGTTGCATGAGGTTCTTCAGATCCCATTTGCACTTTAGTGGCAGCAGGGGACTGAGGAATTGCTTGGAATGGAGTGAACATTGGAGAGTTGGGATGTTGACTGTCCCAAAATTCATCATTGAGCACAGGAGTGGTACAGCCAATGTCCACATCCTCGTCTTCTATTTCTTCAACACCTGCCTCTTCAGCAGTGAACTGAGGCATGGGTGAGGAAATGACTGGGGTTGAAGGGATTTTATCCACTTCAATTTCTTCGTCCAACTGCTCTGTCGAAGCAGCAGAAGGAGTTTCTTCATTAGATTCATCGGGAATCACATAATCTTCACCAAAAGGAATAAGGTCCTTTGATGGCATTGATGAGACTGGAACGGCATCAATTGGATTGTCAATTGAACTGGTTAGAGTCTTCATCTTCTTCGGAGCTGAAGAAGTTGATGAAGTTGATGCCTTCCTTTTCTTCATAGCTGCACACTCTGCAGCCTTGGTCTTCTTTGCATCTAATGCAGATGGAAGGATCGGAGTTGGTGTAGGCGCAGGAGGTGCAGAGGACTTTGGTTCATTTTCCTCAGGCACAACTGATGCAGTTGCCCTGACTTGTTCACTTTCTTCAGGCGCACCACTAGTGGATGCCCTGGCAATATCTTCAGCGGCTGGAATGGAGTCATCAGCCCTGGCACTCTCATTTTCTTCAGCAGCATGATTGTCATCAGCGGTGCTGGCATGTTCTTCAGTAGGCTGAGCAGATGCTTCAGCCTGAGTAACTTCAACGTGCATAGGTGGAGCAGCACTTGAAGTGAATTTCTTCGTCAGATTGACGAAACACACCTTGGCGCCCTTCCAATCTACATGGTAGCGATCAAATTCATCGCTCAGCTGTTTGATTTCAACTTGCAAGGCAAGGAGCTGATCAGGAGTGAGAGTGAGGACATTGTCCTTGAGGTAGCGTTGTTCTTGTACTGCGCTTTCTTCAAACTTCTGCCTTGTTGAAATTTCCATTTCTTCCTCAATGAAGGCAGGCAGAACATGACTTTGACGAGGAGTGAGGTTCATCTCCAGCAAAGGCGTGTTAGGATCCTTGTGCCACAGGTCAATGTAGTCAAGGATCAACTTTGGATCCAACATCAGCGGCACATTGCTGCCTTTGGCTCTAGCGGCCCTGGCTTGCCTGTCTCTGATGATTTCGGCAAGTTCTTCATCATCAGCCTCATCATCATCAGAGGGCACTTGGAAGGCGACCTGCTTCTTGTGAGGACTTGGTCGAATGCCTCGTCTAGCATTGGCCTTTTTTTCAGCAGTGAGGGACCAGCTGAGGAATTTCGAGCAGCTGAGGAGCTTGCAGATGCTCCTGAGGCAATTGAGAAGCCTTGAGTCCTTTGGCACATGGCGAGATGCACAGGTGCCGAGGATTTTGTTGCAGCAGCTAAAGACTTTGACGGAGGAGCTGAGGACCTTGAAGGAGCAGTCTGACGAATTTGCCGTGAGGGCCTTGAAGAATCTGGCCTTGATGGCATAGCAAAGGAGCTTGGCCTTGAGGGCATTGAAGGTGAAGCACTGGACTTATGCACATGCTTCTTAGGCATTGCCTTCTTTGGCTGACTAACAGAGGCCTCAGTAGAGGCAGCAGCAGCAGCAGAGTCTATGTTGAATTTCTTCGCTGCTTCCTTTTCTTGCTTAGCCAGTTTGGCTTGGCGTTTTGCCCATTCATCAGGATAATCCTCACCGCGCTTGAGGCTGGTGGGATCTGCCAACTGGCCTGGTGCCAATGGAGGTCTTGGGCATGGAGGGTTGAGTGCGAATTTCTTCATATACTTGGGAGTGACATATCTGTACTCCCTCCATTCTCGTGCCCATCTCCTCTCTATCCTTTGTATGTGCACCTTGCGCTGATTCTTGTCCTCTTTGCTGAATTTGGCTTCATCAGGAGTGCAGTAGTCCTTGTATATGCACTCAGGAATTTCAAACACAGTATTGACCTCAGGCCTCTTTCCTCCCTTCTGTGGCCTTTTGTCAGCCATTTTCTTCAGCTGAGGAATATGAACAACTGAAGTTTCTGACGAGGTGTGCAACTTTTCTTCGAGGAACACTGCAAATGAGTTAAGTTGATGAGAACCTAGTAATTCAGCAGCGGACATTTGTACATGTGAACAGAGTATAGTTGCGAGGAATTTGGAGAGGTCATATGCGTTCTCAGAAGGTTTTTCAAAAAGAATCGGTTTTGAGGAATTTGACCAAATAAGTCTTGAGGAATTTCACTAAGCGTTCTTTGTCTTAGGTTCCAGATTTGTATAGATTGAATAATCCACACAATTGAGGAATCTTGAACAAAATCATTGCTTAGAGAAACGAATCAAGAGCAGATGACATGTAAGGTGTTCATGTGTGTGAAGATTTGAAGAATAAACACCTTTGAAGATTTTCAAGAAAACTTGAGAATCAAAGCGAGCAGTAAAAGTAACTTTTAATTACCCGAAGTGAAGAACACGACGAACTGGGAAGTGTAGATGTGAAGTTCGCCAGTTCAGATCTTCCATGCCCTAACTCGGTAGAGGAAGACGGCTACGGCGGCGGCGGAGTGAAGAAATCCGCAACCGGCGCGAGTACGACGGCGACTAGGTTGAGGCAGTGAAGCTCTTCCTCACCGGCGACGATGAAGTAGCGGTGGCGCTAGGGTTTTGGGAAGCTCGAGCGGGAGAGAGTGCGAGCGAGGTGAAAGTGAAGTGAGGAAGAGACAGGGGTATTTATAGAGAAAGTGAAAAATTGTTCACCCGAGGAAATCGGACGAACATGCCCCTGGCCCCTTCTCATTCGCTTGACATGTGTCACCCATGTACTGAGAGGTGGTGATCGTGTAGGATCATGGGTGAATAGATAGTATTGTCGTGAGAAGCGGAAAGGTTTGAGCGGCAAAGCCGAAAATTCAGATAAGATAAGTTTAAAAGTTTCATTCGCAATTTCTTCAGTTGTCAAGGACACAGTGAAGATTTTGAACGAGTTTCAAATAGAACGCATATGAGCAATTTGTGAATAGACTGGGTTGAGTTTAGCATAGAGGGGAAAGGGTCCGATCACATTCACTTAGCAGAAGAAATCAACTTGAAGAAATAGCAATAAGTGAATGCTGTAGAGGACATAAAACTCATATATATATATATATATATATATATATATATATATATATGTATATATATATATATATATATTATGATAACACCCCATAAGACCTTATTCTGCACACCAAAACGCCTTATTCTGCACACCACCAAGATCGCGCCGCTGCCCCTCCCCTCCCGGCCTTCTTCCGCGGCAGCGGCCTGGGCGAGCTGCCGCCCTTCCCCTCCCGGCCTTCTTCCGCGGCGGCGGCCTGGGAGCGATGCCGCCCCTCCCCTCCCCGCTTTCTCCCGCGGCAGCGGCCTGGGAGCGACGCCGCCCTTCCCCTCCCGGCCTTCTTCCGCGGCAGCGGCAGGCAGCGACGCCGCCCCTCCCCTCCCGGCCTTCTTCCGCGGCAGCGGCCAGGCAGCAACGCCACCCGTCGCCTCTTGGCCTTCTTTCGCGGCAGGCACCGAGCAACACCAGCCTATCGGCCTTCTTCCACGGCAGCAGCTCGGTAGCGCCGCCACCGAACTCCTCCGGGCCTGCAATTAGATGTACTTCATCAAATGTGGATTGGTGCTGCCTCGACATCAAACCAATTCGAGTAAGGAGGAGTGTGCGAAAGGTTGCTTCATCCACGGTAGCTTCTTGGAATAAGTCTGCATCGACCTTCAGAGCAAATCCTCCTTCCCCGTTCACCTTGAGCAACGTATAGACCGCCCATGAACTTCTGAAGGGCAAGTGGACTGCACGGGCGAACGTGAAAGTTGTGCAAGCGGACAAGAAGGGAACTTCCTCCTGTAAACGCAAGGAATCAGTGCATCACGAGGTAAGCAGTACACTTCCTCAACCATCTCAGTGTAGTTATCATAGACAAAGCAGTACAAGCAGTACAACGCGCGATTCTGCAGTACAAAACCTATGCAGTGCGGTTTCTTCAGTTCGTTGTGGGGGAAAATGCAGTACGCTTGTATAGGTTCATTATAGATAATGATGCAGTGCAGTTGCTTCAGTTCACCTTGCGGGGTGCTGTAGTTACCATGCAATGCTTCGGCAGTACCATTTTGAACACATTGCAGTTCGCATGATTCAGTTCATTTAACCTGACAATGCAGCTCGGTCATTTTGTGTGCAGGAGATGACGTTCAACAGATACAAAATGCCGCGCATAATTGACAGCACTGAGAACAACAACTTTCAGAAGAGTGGATATTCTTCTGAAAGAGATACTGGCTGGGTTACACCTGAGATCCTCGTGGATTCTTCACGACGACAAACAGGGTGCAGTACTCTCCACAAGAAGATTTTTCCCATGACAAAGATGTAGTTGAAGATGACGATGATGTCACATTCATCTGGGAAGGCACTCACCAACGCGATGATGAAGACGATGACAATGAAGATGAGCCGATAACAGTTCTCAACCCAGAGTATAAGCATGAGTTCACTACGTTTGGACAGCATGTCCGAACAGACAATGATGACGCAGTTGAACACGATGTTGCAGCAGATGATGATTTTGTCTATGATGATGTGCCACTGCTCCAAAATTTTCAAAAGAATCCACCGAGACATCGTCACAAGACTGGATTACCACCACGTCCACCTACCGCACCCCAAAACAGAGCTCAGCGTCCACCTGCTGCACCGAAAAACAGAGCTCCAACCAGACCTGCTGCATCAACTTCGACGCTGCGGCCACCAATGGTGCCTCGGTCAAAAGTAAATAGCAGGTACAAATCCTCCTCACTGTTGCTACCGTGAGATCCTCAACTACACACATCTGCTATAACCCCGCCATGTCCAATACAACCCGGCGAGCTGCAAACACCATCAGACGAACGACTCTACACACATGTAAGTTTATGGTCTGAAAAAAAATAGTTGCAGTCCATTCAAATAACATTGCAGTGCACACTGATACTTCTTCTGAGCTTTGGCTAGGAACATTGCAAATGCTTTATTAAACTCGTATGCACTCCTCATATTCAAAAAACAGAACAGAACAAATTTTCTCATATAGCATTTCAATTAATGCAGGATAAAAACATGCCGCTGAACCTCGTACCTGCTGCTGGAATGAAGTTCACCACGTACGACAAGGCATGGGACTTTTACAACAATTGTGCAAGATGTGCAGGGTTTGGTATACGCAAGAGGGCAAAACATAGGACAAATGCCTACATTGTCTGCTCAAGAGAAGGGGTCCACAAGCAGGCTGTGTCAGATTATCACCGGGTACGTCAGAAGACATCAAAAAGGATTGGCTGCAATGCAAAGATTAGAGTCAAAAAAAGGAAGGATGGCAAATTTGTGATAGAAATGGTTCAACTCAACCACAATCACAAGATGCTTTTGCACATGCGATCGCACAAAAAAGACAATCCTTTGATAGACCAGTTAGTGAAAGACATGCAACTGGACAACCACACACATGCTCAGATGATGTCAACGCTGTCGCGTATGTCCGGTGGTCTGCAGTACATGGGACATACTAGCCGCGACTGGGTAAACAAGTAAGCACGTAATAGAGCATATCTCTTGAGCATTCTATCTGTAATTATTCCATGTTTGATGAGATAAGTTTGCATTGTCTCTGAAAATGCAGGAAACAGAAGTTTGCCAGAGAAGAGTCTGAAGATGATGTCAAGAAACTTCTGGATTTCTTCGAGAAAATGCAAAAGATAAACCCAGAGTTCTTCTATGATTATGACGTTGATGCAGATAACCGTGTAAGAAACATCTTTTGGGCGAACGCAAGTTGCAGAGGATCGTATGAAGATTTTGGAGACTGCGTTACATTTGACACGACGTATAAAACTAACAAATTCCACATGCCGCTGGGAGTGTTTGTGGGGGTGAACCATCATCTACAGAGCACCATATTTGTTGTTGCACTCGTGCGAGATGAAACAATACCATCATTTGAGTGGGTTTTCAAAACCTTTCTGAGGTGTATGAACAACAAGCCGCCAATCTGCATGCTCACAGGTAAAAAAAATAAAGAACACCTGCATACTTACGTTTTGTTTTGTTTTGTGCACTTATATTTCTTCCATCTATCTTCCAAACACACAAACAACTTAACAAAAAAACACTGTTTGTCTCTTCTCAGACCAGTGTTCTTCGATGAAGGCAACATTAAAAACTATCCTCCCACAATCTCTACATAAGCTGTGTCGGTGGCATATCATGAAGAAGTACAAGGACCACCTCGCCTTGCTGTATAAGGTGCACGAGAAGCTCAAGGACGAACTCAATGCAGTGCTGAACCACCCACTAATGCCGTCAGAATTTGAACGAGCATGGAAGAACCTCATTCAGAGGTACAACTTGCAAGACGACGAAGTGATGAATTCACTGTGGGATGACAGGCACGAGTGGATCTCAGCTTACTACAAGGAAATTTTCTCTGCTCGGATGACTTCCACACAAAGAAGCGAGAGCATGAACCGCATACTGAAGAAAATTTTTGTCAGGGAGAAGCATGATCTCTATCTGTTTGCTCAGCAGGTGGACAAGTGCATTCAGACCAGGAAGGCCGTCGAGCACGCAGAGACAGTAGCAAATGAGGTAAACAAAATGTCAATCAAAAACTGCTTAAAAATATGACTACAAAAACAAACAATTTTTTCATTTCTCTAGATTGTAACAGTGCATTTGTGATCATGCAGTCAGAGGTAAAAACAACAACAAAGTTTGGCTTCGAAGTTCAGCTATCAAAAGTGTATACAAGGGCAGTGTTTGCAGATTTCAAAGAAACACTCTACCGTAGCACTACATTCAGAGCAGAACGGTGCCATGAGAACCCGACAAAGTATCTCGTACACCACTACAACAGATCGGATGCATTTGACTGGGCAAGGCATAATTTCCAAGCGGTCGCCGATGAAGAGAAAGGTGTCTACGAATGTGAGTGCAAACTCTGGACACACACAGGTGAGACTCCTAGCAAAAAAATTCTAGATTCTCATAGTCATGCACGAAAGCTAACTTACTGAACTTTAGAAGTACATATGCATGTGTAATTCACAAAACCAAATGAAGTTCACTTCTTTAAAAAATGGACAAATGATGAAAAAAAAATGTTTACTAATTTCATGCAGTTCACTTACAGAACAAAAAAAATCATGTGTTTGTCTGCAGGCCTCTTCTGCGTCCATTTCTTATGCATGCTTTCTCATTTGAGAGTACTCAACATTCCTGAGGTGTACATCATGAAAAGATACACCCGTAACGCAAGATCAGATGCAACGTTTGACAGAAGAGACTACGAGCAAACAACACCAGATGGAACCTCGCTTTTTTGCCATAGAAAATTGCTGACAGAAACAGCAATGGACCTTGCAAACAGAGCGACAAGGTTCGACGCTGGGTGCCATAGAGCGTTGTCTGGTATGAGGGCACTGATAGAGGAAGTTGACGTGCTCAACGAAGAAGAAGAAGAAGAAGAAGAAGAAGCAAAACTAAAGCAAGCAGAGAAATACCAACATGACAATAAAGCCGAGCAAGTAGAAAAAACTGAACACATTGGAACTGGTGCTATCAAAAAAGAAACAATTCTTCCACCTCCTGTTTCAAACACAAGAGGAAGAAAGAAAGGGGGAGACGCAAACCAGAAAAAGGTGGCATGCAAGGAGAAAAATGATGACAAAAACAGTAAGCCACAGCCTGAGCTGGACAGTGATGGTCGCCCACTGGGAGTAAGAATGTGCAGAACATGTAATGAAGTCAGCGGCCACAATTCCGGGACATGTACAAACAGAAATGAACAAGAAAAACGAGGACATGGAGATGCACAACAAAACAGAAATTCCACTCACAACACTAAGAAATGGACGAAACCGAGACGTTGTAGCATCTGCAAAAAGAGGAAGAGACACAATTCAAGAACCTACCTCAAAAGAAAAAGAAAAAGATCAGAAAATGAGGAAGACTAAGAAGGTGAGATCAAAGAAGAATATGATGACATAACTGAAGAAGAAATGGCTTATGAAGAAGCAGATGGAGAAGAGGAGGAAGAAGAAGAGAGTGAAGAGGACGAAGAACGTGAAGAAACTGAAGAAACAGTGGCTTATGAAGAAACAGATGATGAAGATGATGAAGAGGAAGAAGAGAGTGAAGAGAATGAAGAGAGTGAAGAGGACGAAGAACATGAAGAAACAATATCAACAAGACCACCACGAGGAAATGCTTCAACCAGCGCGCGGGGATCAAAGAAGGATGCAGTTTACAGCACTGTAAAACGAAAACCACCATCAACCAGCACGCGGGGATCAAAGAAGGATGCAGTTCTCACCACTGGAAAACGAAAGCAGCCAACAACCAGCACGCGGGGAGCAAAGAAGGATGCAGTTCATAGCACTAGAAAACCAAAGCAGCCATCAACCAGCGCGCGGGGGGCAAAGAAGGATGCAGTCCACATCGCCAAAAAACCAAAGCAGCCATCAACCAGCGCGCGGGGAGCAAAGAAGGATGCAGTTCACAGCGCTGAAAAATGAAAGCAGCCATCAACCAGCACGTGAGGGGCTACAAACACAAAGGTGGAGAGACAAGAACCAGCAACACCGCCATGGAAAACAAAAGAAAGTGCAACATTAGACACGCTCCAGTCACCGCGCAGAAGCAGCAGGTTAACGACCAAATAGATGAACAGACAATAAATTAATCGTATGCATAGCAATTTGCTTATCTCTATGACTTATGTATCAGTTTAAATTTTGTGTAAACCATGCAAGAAGAAAATGGTATATAGAGTATACCATATATATATAGCAGTCTTGAGTAAAACATTGACACATTTTGATTCAAAAACCATGTAAAAAATGCTGTTAGATCGCTGCAGTCCAACAAGTAGTACATATAAAACGCATTTCAATATGCAGTATGGAACTTGCAAAAATGCAGTATGCTTCGAACTATCATGCAGTACTATAGACTAACTACATGTAGTACACACTGCAAATTGGGAAAAAAAAGTGGAAACATGTAATGCTCAGCTGACATATAAGCAGTTCACATATTGTAACCATGCAAACACAAATTTACCGTTGAATAATAATTGAAGCGGTTCATATCACAAAAGTGCTTATTACAAAACACATCACAAAGATGAAAGCGTTCAACACGCAGAAGTACTTATTACAAAATCAACCTCATAACCTTAACCAATCACGTCAAACGTGATTCTAACAGTATGATCCTCGAGTTCAAAGAAGTTGAGGACAACAACTTGCTTAGACTTCAGGCCGCTATCAATGACAAATTCCTTCCACCCTTTGTGCAGACAAAGCCGCCCGTCAATGCCTACACTGTACTTGGCTGGTTTAAGGTATCCATTACCAAGAACAACTTCAAGAATTCCTTTCTTCTTGAGCCGCACATACCTAACAGCTCGTTGAGGAATTTTCTGTAAAACATAATAAAATTGTTTGAGAACGAAACTAGCAGTACAATTCTCATGTTTTGAACAGAGATAGATGAATTGCACAACAGTCCAACAAGTAGTACATATAAAACGTTTTCAATATGCAGTATGGAACTTACAAATATGCAGTTCTCTTCAAACAATCATGCAGTGCTATAGACTAGCTACATGTAGTACACACCATACAAAATTGGAAAAAATGTAGAAATATGAAGTGCTCAGCTAATATATAAGCAGTTCACATATTCTAACTTGTAAACTAAAACATAAGCTACATGCACACGAGCAAAAAAAATAAAAACAAGAAAATGAGAACACATTGCAGTACACTTCAAAAAAACACAAAGAAAAAAGTGCGTTCCTAAAATACTACAAGTTCAGGATACAATGGAATTATACAAAAAAAACACTAAGAAAAAAAATCATATCTAACGAAACATACCATCTTGTAGTGAGTCTCCACATCTGTTGGCGTAAGCTGATGGACAAAAGGACTCGTGCAGCCAAGGCCACGGCGAAGTAGCGCAGAATAGAACGCCGATACGTTGATCTGGCCCATATCCAATCCTTCTATGAATACTGTACCATATGCAAGCTGCTCGGCTCACCCAGCTCGGCACAATACCTTCCCACCACGACGAGCACGACGGGCCTGCGAGCAAGCTGAACAATTGCAGTGCGTCGGCCAACACAACCATGGCCGCAGCAGAAGAGATACGCACAGGGGCCTGGAGCCATCGCAACAAAAACCTAGAGAAGCAAAAAAATAATAATAGGCTGGAGAAAGGAGAGAACTTGTGGCTAGAGGAGAAAATGTAATGCAAAGGAAGGGTATAAGTTAGCCTTCATTTATATAAGAGGAATGCAAAAAGGTCAAAACTGAAAATTAAAGGGGACTTGTTGGAAATTATGTTCCCAAGAATAAAGGACAATCAATAAAAGCTTATGTTACCAAAGGAAGAGGAACAGAAAAAGAAGGTGTACTTTGACTGCAGCAATTCCCACGAACAAAACCACAGATCATTAAAAAATAATACTCTGAAAAATTATAATCCACGGACCATTTTATGTGTGCAGTTCTCCAAATTCGTACCAGGAAGTTCACTATATGTGTGCATGAAGTGCAATACGTTCTTTTTGGCACAAAGAAGGATGCACGCAGTGCAAAATGTGTACACCTGCAGCACAAAATTATGACGAATGCAGTGCGCATAGGAGCACAAAAGCAGTGCACACCCGTACACTAAGAAAAAAGGATACGAAACAGGAAAAACAATAAAGAAAAATGATACCAATGCAGTGCACAAAAATGTAGCCTAGAAAATGTGCAGTACTGTATGTGTGCACATGCAGTACTGAAACTAAATCAATGCAGTGCACGCATGATTTACTAAAAAAAGCAGTGCACGCCCCAACGTTGAAAAATTAACAAAGGAAAAAAATTGACCACCCAGGTGCTACCGGCCCCAGCCAGTCTCGTAATAGGTCTGCACCCACAGAAGGGGAGTCGTTCTGAGCCACAGTGCATGGGGCCGGTTGCACATGGGCCCACAGGTCATAGAGCATATAGCTGTGAGCGCCGTGTATAAGCACCCAGATAAGTATACGGAGGAGTTCGACCAGTATGCCTCGCCGGCACTTATAAACAGGTCGGGCGCGCCTTCCGCGGGCGAGGTGGGACTAAACATTAGGATGCACACACAGCGAAACGGGAACCAAGCCGTGCTCACAGGCCGACTTGGACCCAAGTACGTCTCTAAACTAGCCAAACACAGGCCCAACAAGGCCGACTAAGAAAAAACAATAAGTTTAAAAAAATGGGGGCCCCCCACCCCCCCCTTTCCCTACCCCTCCCGTACCAGCGATTGCAGTAGGTACAAGCAAAAACAAGATGCAGTATGTAGCTGTAAACAATGCAGTGCATTACGTTACACGATGTAGTGCGGTATGACAATCTAGTTCCCGATTACCCCTACACGAATAAATAAACTTAAAAACAGTGAAGTACACACATGTATACACAAAGTGCGGTACCGAATTCTAGAAGATGCAGTGCAGGACTATATACAAATGCAGTTCATTATCGCACAAGATGCATGTATAAAACGTAACAAAATGCCCGTTCGCATAGAAAAAAATGGTGGTTAAAAAATGTGCTGATCAAAAATAAAACAAACCCACCTTAAAAAAACCCACGTTCGCATACAACCACCCGATCGGAGCAGTTCCATCGCCACAAGCCCACGATCACAGATGCAAAAACCAACCCATGATCCGCACAACCGCATCATCAGCGCGATCGTGCAGTTCATCCGACGAGGCCATCCCACCCCGCGCCCTCCCCTTAAATTCAGACCCCTGCCAAAGGCCTTCTCATCCACAAACAACACAAGTATCCATTGCGCTCCCACCAAAAGCACCAAGCCCTGCCACCGGCGATGACGTTCATCGACCAGTACATGGGAGACAACGCTGTGGAGGCACACGGCAACACCAAGTTGCACGTCATCCACACCAACAACAGGAAGCAGATGGCGATCACCCTCGCGCAGTACGAGCGTCACCTCAGCCTCCAGCACTACAAGTCGTCAGCATTGATCTCGAGTACGACAATGACCCTGAAGCGACGCAGAAACCCGCTCTCTGCCAGCTCTCCATCGGCAAGAATCACCCAGTGCTGCTCTTCCAAATGAGCGACACTGAAAGGTGCACCGTCTTCGACAACTTCCTCGCCGACTCCAGGTACACCTTTGCAGGCTTCTCCATCGATGGCGACAAAACCAGGCTGGAGCGCGTCAAACTGGAGGTCGCCAACTTCGTCGACATCCAAAAGGAGTGGAGGGTGCCCGAGGCAACCAAGCCGTTGGACTCCCTCGGAGACATCTCCGGCGTGCTCATCGACGACTACTACAACAACATGAAGAGGAAGATCACCGACGACGAGCACCAGCGTTGGGCCACCTTGCCTCTGTCTAGGAGGCACATCGAGTACGCGGCAAAGGACGCCTATGCATCGTACGAGATATGGAACCGCATCACCCTCACCCAGGACGGCCTTCGCCGTGCAAAGCTGGAGAAGGAGGAGCCCCCCAAGAAGCGTGCCATGAGCAGCTGGGGATGGGGAGAGCCTGACTGGTGAAGAAGAAGATGGTGCCAGCTAGGAGCCAACAATGCCAGCGTTCTTTTAGAATTATCATCAAATTTGCTTTGTGTTGTTTCCTTATGTATCGTTAGTTTGCTTGTGAACCTAGTTTGCTTGCCATGCACAATCGCCTGTAATGATGAACTCAGATTATGTTAGTTTGCTTTCTGTTCAACTTAGCTTGCTGGTGATGAAATTGTCGTACAGAATGCAAACAGGACGCATGCAGTGCAAGTTGCGCACGAATGCAGTACAGAATTTGTCGAATGAAGTCTTAACATACCCAACAAAGCAGTGCACGAACATAAATTTGAAAAAAGGAATACATAAGAGCAAAAACACAAATAGAAAAACGCAAAAAACGTAAAATAATTCAATACAGTCCGGAAGTACATGAAAATACAGCACAGAACCATAATGAGTGAAGTACAGGTATGATTTACTAAGCAGTGCACTCCCATACATTGGGAAAAAAGATTACATAATAGCAAAAATACGGAAACAAAAAATGGCAACTGTACATGCAGTACGCAATGCGTATACCATGTAGTACAGAACCCTGATCAATGCAGTGCACGCCCCCGACATTGAAAAAAACACCTAAGACAGAAATATAAACAGAAAAAATAAATTGACCACCCAGGTGGCACCGACCCCAGCCAGTCTCGTAATAGGTCTGCGCCCACAGAAGGCGAGTCGTTCTGAGTCACAGTGCATGGGGCCGGCAACACATGGGCCCACAGGTCAGAGAGCATACAGCTGCGAGCGTCGTGTTTAAGCGCAGAAATAAGTAACAAGAGGAGTTCGACACAAAGGCCTCGCCACCGCTTATAAACATGTTGGTCGCGCCTTCCGTGGGCGGGGTGGGACTAAACATTAGACCGCACACAGCGCACCGGGAACCAGCCGTGCTCATAGGCCGACTTGGGCCCAATTCCATCTTCACTACCCGAACACAGGGCCAACAAAGCCCACTAAGAAAAAACAATACGTTCAAAAATAAAACATTAAAAAGAAAAATGACAAACATTTTTTAAATGAATAACAACAAACAAAATAAAATGTGCGTCGGCACTGTAAGAATATTAATAAATAAAACGCAGGAAGCCCGATGTTAACGTACAGATGCAGTCAGCGACGTACAACAATGCAGTTCTCCACGTGGAAGCACAACGTATTTTTTTTATGAATTGCAGTTATCTTCGCTCTGCAATGCAGTATGGCTGAAATAAGAATGCAGCCCTGTTACTTAACCAAAGCACTCCGACAACCCCTAGCCACACTACCCTCCATCCACACAAACGCTGTATTACCACAAAGATCAAGAGAAGAAAAGAAAGAACACCATCAAGAGAAGAAAAAAAGTACATCTGTGTGAATCATAATGCAGTACACTACGTGGACCTGAGCAGTTTGTTTCTGATAGAAAAGAAGTGCACTGGCTTGGACAATTGACCGAAAACACAATCATCACATTTTCTGACAGTTGCGTCAATACATTGATCTAATCACGAAAAAAGAGGCGATGACGTTCCGGATTTCCATCGCACTAATAAGAGCCTCCTCATAGCAGAACCTGTTGACAGTTGCCACGTAAACTTAAAACAGAGCCCCACCATGCTACCGCCCCGCTCCACCTCTCCCACGTCCTATCAAGGAGAGCAGAGGAAAAAAACACAACTGCTTCGTCCCCCCAAAAAACCCAATTGCATCTTCTTCTCCACTCTTCCTGTCACTAACCTCTCTCTCTATAACAAACACCAGAGAGCACAGGAGAATCATGGCGGATGCACCTTTGTACAAGAAGCACCGCAAGTACACCAGGGAGCTCCACGACGTCCACCTCCACGGCAATCACAAGCTCCACGTCCTTTGCACAAGTAAGGGCAAAGACGTGGACAAGATGTTGTCCACGTTCAGGAGGAAGCTCGGTGGAATGCCCATCAAACTAGTCGGCTTGATGTCGAGTACACACACTACAAGAAGCCACAGCGTGCAGCGGTACTACAGCTATGCATAGAAAAAGAATGCCTTGTCTACCACATATCTGCAGCTAAAGACAGGTAAGAATAACGGTTGCTTGTCAATATTGATTTTAAATTTTCTTCACTGCAATTGCCATAATATTTAACCTTTGGTTCTCATTCTTGAAAAAGCATGGCATATGAATTTATTGACAGTTTTGATCTGGCTCCATGTATGTCACTCATGTGTTCAATTCTTGAATTATATTATCTAGCAAGACGCGTAGTTTAATTATATTTTCTTCACTGCAACATTACCATACAGAACATGTATGAAATTAGGTTCAAGAATACAAGCATACACAAAACATGCATTGTTTATGCAATCTATTATCAGATTTACTAGTTATGCTGAAGAAAGTATTAGCAACTGCTCAATGCAACAGATTCAGATATCCATATTAAAGTTCAGTTTCAGAAAAACACAAAAAAAATTGCTAGTTCTAAATAAATAAAATATATTCACTCTATACAAATATATTGCAGGCCAATGGAACTAGACAAATTCCTGATGAATGATGAGTACACCTTCGTCGGATTCGCTATTGAAGGAGACAAAAGCAAGCTGAAGGTATCTGGTTTGGAGATCAACTCCAACAACTACATTGATATTCAGGTGGAATGGAAAGGCCCATACAATAAAAAGAAGTTTGACTCTTTGGCTGATGTTGCTGGCAGGATGATAGACATTCACTACCATGACATGAAGAAAAAAATTAACCGCAAGGAGGACCATACTCTGTGGGGATTTTGCCCGCTGCCAAAAAAGCTTATCAAGTATGCAGCAATAGATGCATTCGCAACATATGAGTCATGGAGAATCATCTACGATGTCATAATGGGACTGGACAGGGCAAAAAGAGACAAAGAAGAAAAGAAGAAGAAGAACAAGGTTGTAATCAAATACAGCAACTAGAAAAAATCAGGTTGTGTTTATTCTCACTTTACTTTAGGCGTTGTGTTGTTCTTTGTTTCATGTATGCAAGATTTTGATAATGTCCGTTGCTTCATATTGAACATTTCTTTTATAAAAACAATGTCAGTTTGCTTGTGATCAATTGCTTTCGCAGAAATTAGTTTGCATTAGAACAAGTATCTACACAACTTTGAAAAATTTAATGAGTGACACCAAAACATACTATGCACATACAAAACATAACAGTCCACAAAAAATAGTAATTATATAAAAATAAAAAGGAGTACACATGTCTCAACATGCAGTCCACAAAAAATAGTAATTATATAAAAATAAGAATTAATATTGATATATCTAAAAAAATATAATCCGTATACCTTTCTAAACAAACGTGAATACAGTTCATAGAACGAACATAAGGCAGTTCAACAAGTGTATGCGTGAAGTGTAGTACATGCATAAATGAAGAACGAAAAGGGCCCCAACACACACACTTGCTACACGAAGTGCAGTACTCAATGTTTGTGCAAGCAGTACAAATGACAAGGGCCCAAACACATAAATGAAGAACGACAAGGGCCCCATCAAAGGGACGCGCGCAAAAACCACCCCCCGGACCCCACACACCCTAAGATAGACAGGGGGCGATGGGGTATGACGGACTCGCCTACGCATGCGGCGCCGCGGCAAGCCGCGTCGCCGCCTGCTCCGGCTTGTTCCAGGCTCGGCCTCGCAGGGGGATGTGGAGGGGGGGTCACGACCCCCCCTCCCCACCCCCTTCTCGGCCTCGCGCTAACGCACGCAGTGTGCTTGGTTGACAGGCGTAGTGCGGACATTCTGTTTTTTCCATCAAAGGGGACGCGCGCAAAAATCACCCCCCGGACCCCACACCCTAAGATAGACAGGGGGCAACGGGGTATGACGGACTCGCCTAGGCATGCGGCGCCGCGGAAAGCCGCGTCGCCGACTGCTCCGGCTTGTTCCAGGCTCGGCCTCGCAGGGGGATGTGGAGGGGGGGTCACAACCCCCCCTCCCCACCCCCTGCTTGGCCTCGCGCTAACGCACGCAGTGCGCTTGGTTGACAGGCGCAGTGCGGACATTTTGTTTTTTCCATCAAAGGGGACGCGCGCAAAAACCACCCACCGGACCACACACACCCTAAGATAGACAGGGGCGACGGGGTATGATGGACTCGCCTACGCATGCGGCGCCGCGGCAAGCCGCGTCGCCGCCTGCTCCGACTCGTTCCAGGCTCGGCCTCGCAGAGGGATGTGGAGGGGGGGTCACGACCCCCCACCCCCTGCTCGGCCTCTCGCGCTAATGCATGCAGTGCGCTTGGTTGACAGGCGCAGTGCGAACATTCTATTTTTTCCATCAAACGGGACGCGCGCAAAAACACCCCGGACCCCACACACCCTAAGATAGACACGGGGCAACGGGGTATGTCGGACTCGCCTACGCATGCGGCACCGCGGCAAGCCGCGTCGCCGCCTGCTCCGGCTCGTTCCAGGCTCGACCTCGCAGGCGGATGTGGAGGGGGGTCACGACCCCCCCTCCCCACCCCCTGCTCGGCCTCGCGCTAACGCATGCAGTGTGCTTGGTTGACAGGCGTAGTGCGGACATTCTGTTTTTTCCATCAAAGGGGACGAGCGCAAAAACCACCCCCCGGTCCCCACACACCCTAAGATAGACAGGGGGCAACGGGGTATGACAGACTCGCCTATGCATGCGGCGCCGCGGCAAGCCGCGTCGCCGCCTGCTCCGGCTCGTTCCAGGCTCGGCCTCGCAGGGGGATGTGGAGGGGGGTCACGACCCCCCTCCCCACCCCCTGCTCGGCCTCGCGCTAATGCACGCAGTGCGCTTGATTGACAGGCGCAGTGCAGACATTCTGTTTTTTCCATCAAAGGGGACGCGCGCAAAAACCACCCCCGGACCCCACACACTCTAAGATAGACAGGGGGCAATGGTGTATGACGGACTCGCCTACGCATGCGGCGCCACGGCAAGCCGTGTCGCCGCCTGCTCCGGCTCGTTCCAAGCTCGGCCTCGCAGGGGGATGTGGAGGGGGTGTCACGACCCCCCCTCCCCACCCCCTACTCGGCCTCGCACTAACGCACGCAGTGCGCTTGGTTGACAGGCGCAGTGCGGACATTCTTTTTTTTTTCATCAAAGGGGACGCGCGCAAAAACCACCCCCTGCAACCCACACACCCTAAGATAGACAGGGGGCAACGGGGTATGACGGACTCGCCTACGCATGCGGCGCCGTGGCAAGCCGCGTCGCCGCCTGCTCCGGCTCGTTCCAGGCTCGGCCTCGCAGGGGGATGTGGAGGGGGGTCACGACCCCCCCCCTCCCACCCCCTGCTCGGCCTCGCGCTAACGCACGCAGTGCGCTTGGTTGACAGGCGCAGTGCGGACATTCTGTTTTTTCCATCAAAGGGGACGCGCGCAAAAACCACCTCCCGGACCCCACACACCCTAAGATAGACAGGGGGCAACGGGGTATGACGGACTCGCCTACGCATGCAGCGCCGCGGCAAGCCGCGTCGCCGCCTGCTCTTGCTCGTTCCAGGCTCGGCCTCGCAGGGGGATGTGGAGGGGGGGTCACGACCCCCCTCCCCACCCCCTGCTCGGCCTCGCGCTAACGCACATAGTGCGTACAAGAACAATACATAAATATATAGATAACTAAAAAAATTGGGGGGGGGGCAACCCCCCCCCCATGTACCTTAACGTACAAGCAAATAAAAAAACCAACTACAAAACGCAACTATAGGCAAAAAGCAATGCGTTTTTTGTTTTGGCAAAAAAAGAGCAGTTCGGTGTCATAAAGCAATGCAGCTTTGGCATGCACACACGTGCAGCACTTTGCTTGAATGCCCGAAAAAAATGCAGTTCTCTTATATTGGACAAAGAAGTTCGGCATCAAATGCGATACAGTTTATCGAACACATATCATACATATAAGCGTGACAAAATGCAAGTTCGCATAGACCGTGGTCGTCAACAAAAAATAAAATTATACACTTATATATATTGTATCAGTTATTGATATAAAATACACATACATATACAAATTCATCCACATGCACTGCTGCATAAACGAACCAGAAGAAACGCAACGACAAAAAAATGTCTTTTTCATACATTGTCTACCTTAGTCAGCACACACAAACACTACATCAAACCCTAGCTATTGTCCACGCATAGCCACAAATGACTGTTACTGCGTCTGCGACTACGTCTGCGATTGCGATAGGGAAGTGAGCCCGAGGTTCGCAATCAATTCACGTAACTCAACCGGCATGTCTTCATAACACAACATGTTCAAAGGATTGAACAGCAGCTGGAACATATACTCCGCCTTCCAATCTTCAGCAGCAGGCTGAAAAAAAGAAAACAAATGCAAACAAGTGATTAAAAAAAGGTTGTCATAAAGAACAAAAAAGTAAAAAGAAAACAGAGAAGTTGTTACGTCGGATTTCAAAATTTTCTCAACTAGACGTTGGCCGTCATACAACTGCGTCATCCTCAGAACATAGATTCCGCACTCATTTGCTCCCTACACTGGCACGACCGGGTAAGATGGCTTCTCTGCCAATTTAACCCAGTCAGGGTGGTTCCTCGATTTATACATTTTTTCACCATAAATCACCTTCAGTAGCTGAGTCATCCTCCTCATCTGCCAAAAAAAAGAAGCACAAGGTAAGAATTACACACATCACGGATCAAAAAGTTGATATTCAAACGAACCCAAAAAAAGTTGTTCTCAAACATCTAAACAATCCCTCTTTTAAGTGCACGTGAGAAAAATGCAGTTCTGTCGCGCATATGTTGAAGTTCAATACATAAGCAATTGCAGTTTATAAAAAAATACAGTGGGAGAAAGCAAAGAAAGCTTTACGCTGGCAAACAAAAAATAACATACCACTTCAGTGCAATCTGCGTGGTAGTCAGTCCTGCGCCACCTTGTCGTGACATCAGGATGGCCAGTGTACTTCCTACTGTCATGGATATCAAGGGTCTGACGATGCTGGTTCATTGTGTACAAGGAATAATGACCATCCTTGAATCGCGGCATCATAATCTGTTCGCATAAAAAAATGAAATCAAAAGTTCTTTCGACACGTACCACCAGGACCACTGTTCCAAAAATAACTATAAAAAGAAATGCAACAAACCAGGAAAAATAAATGACAAAAAACAATGAATTTACCAGTTTTGCATCCAACAGGTTTGCGCCGTCGTTCACAAAAAATTTGAACAGCTTAACTGCATCTTCTAAAACAAACAAGCTATGCACAACTGGCAACACAGGATTTCCGTCATTGTCTCTCATCACAGAGGTTTCCATTTGAAGAACGTACTGCACACAAAAAAGAACAAAAAAATGGACATGAAAAAAAAGAATAAACAATGCAAGCAGGCATGGACATGAAAAAGCCAGTGTAGTAGGAAAGAATGACAGCAAACGTTTACCATGATAAATAAAGGTGAAAGTAGCAAACGTTCACCGGATTGATAAGCTAAACCCAATTTAGGGTCTTGCTTCCAGTACTTGATGACAAAATCCATGATATACGAATCCATTAAAGCTCCTTTGCCAAATGTGCCATAGATATACTCGATATTGTAAGTATCGACATCATCAAAAGGACCATGCACCATAAAGAACGCGTTCCTGCAGTAAACATGCACAGATGGGATCAATAAAATTAGAATTAAAATCAAAACACACAAAAAGCATGAAAGGGCACACATATCACATAAAAATTTACTCGCGGTATTTGATTACAAAATCTTTAATGAGAACAAGATCCTTTATTTTAATCGCCTCATCCATATATCTGAACCTCGGAGGCTTCAATTTCTCTAAAGAGCATCTCAACTTAAAAGCCCTCTCACCTGCCCTCTTGTTCGAAAATACTTCAACCTCATCCAAATGAGCACGATTAATTGTTGCACTCCTAGTCCTAGTTACACGTGCACATGGTGTAACAAAATCATCATCATCAACATCATATACATCGTGTGGAGAGCTAGCTCGAGAGACACTTCCACCATCAGGTCCAGACGCCACATTTGTGTTCAAACCAGAATTATCTGGAGAGATTTCAATGACACAATCCTCCATAACCACATCAGAACCCTGGGACTCAAAAAGTGACGTACAGCCTTCATGAAGCCCCCAATCAAAACCTAAAAACGTGCAGAAAAAACATGGAAGCACTCAGTACAAAACACAAAAACCAAAAAACATATATAGAGAAAAAATAGAATGCAGCCCACTATTGTATACAGCAATGCAGCCCACATCTCTACAGCAATGGAGCCCACATATAAATAACAATGTAGCCCACTTCTCTACATCAATGCATCCCACACTTGTATAAAGCAATGCAGCCCACATGTAAAAGAACAATGCAGCCCACTGTTGTATACATCGATGCAGCCCACATCTCTACAGCAATGCAGCCCACATATAAAAGAACAATGCAGCCCACTTCTCTACAGCAATGCAGCCCGCACTTGTATACAGCAATGCAGCCCACATATAAAAGAACAATGCAGCCCACTTGCTGTGACGCCCCCGATTCAATCGTACACTAATCATGCACGCAAACATGTATGATCAAGATCAGGGACTCACGGGAAGATATCACAACACGACTAAAAAAACATAAATAAGTCATACAAGCATCATAATACAAGCCAGGGGCCTCGAGGGCTCGAATACAAATGCTCGATCATAGACGAGTCAGCGGAAGCAACAATATCTGAGTACAGACATAAGTTAAACAAGTTTTCCTTAAGAAGGCTAGCACAAACTGGGATACAGATCGAAAGAGGCGCAGGCCTCCTGCCTGGGATCCTCCTAAACTACTCCTAGTCGTCGTCAGCAGCCTACACGTAGTAGTAGGCACCTCCAGTGTAGTAGTCGTCATCGACGGTGGCGTCTGGCTCCTGGACTCTAGCATCTGGTTGCGACAACCATAAAGAAAGGAAAGGGGGAAAAGGGGGGAGAAAGCAACCGTGAGTACTCATCCAAAGTACTCGCAAGCAAGGGGCTACACTACATATGCATGGGTATATGTGTAAAGGGCCATATTAGTGGACTGAACTGCAGAATGCCAGAATAAGAGGGGGATAGCTAATCCTGTCGAAGACTACGCTTCTGGCAGCCTCCGTCTTGCAGCATGTAGAAGAGAGTAGATTGAAGTCCTCCAAGTAGCATCGCATAGCATAATCCTACCCGGCAATCCTCTCCTCGTCGCCCTGTTAGAGAGCGATCACCGGGTTGTATCTGGCACTTGGAAGGGTGTGTTTTATTAACTATCCGGTTCTAGTTGTCATAAGGTCAAGGTATAACTCCGGGTCGTCCTTTTACCGAGGGACACGGCTATTCGAATAGATAAACTTCCCTGCAGGGGTGCACCACATAACCCAACACGCTTGATCCCATTTGGCCGGACACACTTTCCTGGGTCATGCCCGGCCTCGGAAGATCAACACGTCGCAGCCCCACCTAGGCACAACAGAGAGGTCAGCACGCCGGTCTAACTCCTATGGCGCAGGGGTCAGGGCCCATCGCCCTTTGCACACCTGCATGTTGCGAACGCGGCCGGAAGCAGAACTAGCCCCCTTAATACAAGTGCAGGCTTACGTTCCAATCCGGCGCGCGCCACTCAGTCGCTGACGTCAAGAAGGCTTCGGCTGATACCAGGACGTCGAGTGTCCATATCTTTCCTACGTAGTTGGATAGTGCGTATAGGCCAGTGGCCAGACTCAGATCAAATACCAAGATCTCGTTAAGCGTGTTATTATGAAGCAACCGCGGACGCCGACCAGGGCCAGGCCCACCTCTCGCCTAGGTGGTCTCAACCTGCCCTGTCGCTCCGCCACAAAGATCCACACAGAGGGCCGTCGGGACAAAGGTCCTTTCAGCCCCCAATCCGTGAATCACTCGCGGGTACTCTTCAAGCGGACCCGACTTTAGTCACCATCTGTATAGTATGTATGTATAGTATAGTATATACCCGTGATCACCTCCCAAGTGATCACGGCCCGATAGTATAGCAAGGCAGACTGACAACAATGTAGGGCCAATGGTGATAAACTAGCATCCTATACTAAGCATTTAGGATTGCAGGTAAGGTATCAACAGATGTAGCAACAATGTCAGGCTATGCATCAGAATAGGATCAACGGAAAGCAGTAACATGTTACACTACTCTAATGCAAGCAGTATAGAGGAGAATAGGCGATATCTGGTGATCAAGGGGGGGCTTGCCTGATTGCTCTAGCAAGAAGGAGGGGTCGTCAACTCCGTAGTCGAACTAGGCAGCAGCGGTGTCGGTCTCGGTGCCTAGCGAGAGAAGAGGGGGAGGAAACAATAAATATTTAAGCAAAAAAATGCAAAGCGATGCATGACATGACATGTATCGGTGCTAGGGGTGCCCTTACGCGGTATGAGGTGATACCGGTGAAGGGGGAAAACATCCGGGAAAGTATCCCCGGTGTTTCACATTTTCGGACCGGTGAACCGGAGGGGGAAAGTTGCGTGTTCGGTATGCTAGGGGTGATACGGGCTACGTATCCGGAATCGTCTCGCCGTTCCGAGTAACTTTCATGTACAAAGTTTTTTGATCCGAGCTACGGTTTATTTTATATTAATTTTAAAAGGATTTAATCATTTTCTAGAACTAACAGAATTAATTTAATTAGAAAATGTAATTATGACGTAAGCATGATGTCAGGGTGATGTCAGCAGTCAACAGTCGGTTGACTGGATCCAACTAACGCTTGGGTCCCACTGTCATTGACTAAGATTAACTAAAACATATTAATTACTTTAATTAGTGATTAGGTTAATCTAATCAGGATTCATTAACTTAATTAATTACTTAATTAATTAATCATTTTTATTTATTATTATATTTTTTTAAGTCTCTTTTTTTATTCCTTTTTTTAAATGGTTTAGGGGATGACCCCACTTGTCATAGGCCCCTGGGGGCCTTAGCGGGTCTCGGGCGGGGTTCTCGGGTGCCAGGACCCGGCTGGGGCACCCGAACAAGGCTGTGGGCGCCGGGTCCCCGGACCCGGGCGCGTGCTGGCTGGCCGGCGGTCACGGCAGGGCGACCGCAGCTGACCAGAGTGGGGATAGCAAGGTGAGGGGGCGGTGGCCAGGTGCGGCATAGGGCGCACGGGGCGAGCAAGGCCGTGCACATGCGAGCGAGCGCGGGGCGCAGCGACCGCACGATGTCCGTGGCCATGGTCAGAAGCACGGACGGCGCGAATGGCAGCCTACAACAGTGAATCGAGAGGGGGAAGGAGGAGCCCGCTCACAGTGTTGCAGGGGAGGCTCGAGGAGGTTGACGGGGACGACGTGCGTAGAAGGGGAAGTCTGGCGGCGTCCGGGACGCTTCGGGCGACGGAGTCGGGGTCGAGGCGGCGATGGCGGAGCGGCACCGGGAGGAAGCAGAGGCCGGCCAGGGAGGAGGGGTGGACGGGGCGGTGTCGGGTGGCGGCGGGGCGGTCCGGCGTGTGGCGGGACAGCACCGGGCGCGGGGCGGCGTCGAGCGGCGTCGGCCTCCTCTGGATCCCGATCCAGATCGGGAGAGAGGAGGGGGGCGTCGTGGGGAGAGTGGGGTGTGGGTGCGGGGAGTGGGTTAGGGTTTGCGGGGTGAGGGGATAAGGAGAGGGAGTGGCCGGCCGGGCCTTTGCCCAGTTGGGCCGGTGGCCGAATGGGCCGGCCAGTTGGGTCGGCTGGCCCGGGGGGTTCTTTTCCTTTCTTTCTTTCTTTCTTTTCTTTATTTTTCTTTTCTGTTTTATTTCATTTTAAAGTATTTAGGTATTTTCTAAAAATGTGTTTACTTCACCATAATTACCTATGTAATATTTGGCACCCCCCGAACATTTTTGTTTTGACTTTTGAAAACTTTGGGTGTTTGTCGCTAATTCATTTTTGAATTTGCAATGCTTTTGAACTACCACTTAATTAGCAACAATAGCATAGATGACATGGCATCATCAGGAGAGTTTTACTGTAGTCTAATTATCCGGGCGTCACAATTCTCCTCCACTACAAGAAATCTCGTCCCGAGATTTAAGAGGTGGAGTAAGGGGGAAGGGATTTGATTACGAAATTCTAACGGATCTTCTCGGTCTTGCTTGCTCTTCTCGACGTGGTCGATCCATAGCATCGATGACTTCATTCCTATGCATCGATGCATCATGATTAGGTTGTCGTCCTTTCTTCAGGAACTCCATCGTACTTACGAAAATGACAAGGGGTAACTTCGAAAGAACGGGCCTCTGAAAGGTTGACTATCTGGTTGATAACATCGGGGATGGTGGTGGAAAGTAACTCTCGAATGGAATCTTAAGAAAATATTGAGAGTAAATTAAGAAGGTATCATGAGAAGTTTCTAGCGGGTGGGCAATCGTTCGGTGCCTGAAACAGGGCGTGAAATGGGGTTCGTAGCAACGGGGATAAGTATTGTATCTGATACCAGAGTTGATGATCTCATCGGAAGGTGGCTCGTGAATTACGTATGAGGCCACGCGCGAGGAATAACTTTGGGAACAGGGGGTGTACATGAGAGTCAGGTTTCGATCCTGTGGAACTGTGGGTTATGAGCCCACCATGGGGGTTAAAAGTAGGAAGGGCGGTGTCATCTTGCACGATCATGTAAGCAAGGCATGTCAGAGGATAGCCTATCAGTTATGTTGACTGCATCGTTGGTACCAAGGGCGAGGGACGAAGAGAACCATTTTCCTGCTCGTTGAAACAAGGCGGACCAATAGGCAAAGTTCTCGTCCATCGCTGATTTACCGAAATGTCATCAACAATAGTAACACGATGTTACTGACAAGGTTGTACACCACGGTGTTTACATAAGCAGGGATGTATTACTGCTTATGTCATACCGATCACAGAAAGGTTAAACAAAACAATGAAAAGGAAATGTGATCAACAGATTAAACAGAACAACTCAAAGGAAAATGTGTTTAAACACATATTTCAGGGGTATATCCTTTCCAAGGGCAAGCAGAGCATGATATCCATGGTAGGATATGAAGTAGAAAACCATTTAGGTAAGGGGGGAGAAATTTCATGACATTACCCATACAACGGTGTTTGGATAAATTTTGATAAAGAAAATTTAGCATTGTGCTGCAAATATTCTCATAGAAAAAAAATCAGAGTACCACATACATGCTTCGAGATAGCATTGACAAGGTCATCATGTAAGAGTCAGATTTAGGATACACCAATGACCCATCAGGAACAACTTATAGAATAAGTCTTACGTTTTCCTCATGGAAGTATAGGTCCTACGGCCAGGTGTGCTAGGCATGACATCATCTTACCGGGTCAATTAAAAGACCAATGTTATAACTCTTGGAAATATATTCCAACCATCATTTCTGACCGAGATTCAGATCTTATTGGTGTCAGGATACCTCAGACTCAGGATGCCTGAGAAGAAAGGTGCAACACAAATTGACGGGATGAGACTGTAAGATTCTCGGGAAATGAACTATGAAGTGATTTCCGTTACAAGAGTTCATCAATAAACCAAGGAGAGAGTGAGGAGTTAGCTGATAGACTCAGCGAAAATTCATCAAGAATTCCAACACGATGGATTTTCACAACTATGTGAACAAGGAGATAACATTAGCCAGATCAGATGACTTAATGATGTATGCTGGAGGAAAACATACACAATTAAACATTGACTGGAGGGTGCACCCGAAATATGGGTTGGGTTGCACGACCAATGTCGGAATGGCGATTGAGCAACCAACACACCAAATTGGAATTATTGTCCAATAATTTCGAAGCAATAGGGTTGCTAGAGATATTAAATTTGCGCAACAGAGTTCACTCAACACGGGGACCAAGAAAAGAATGGTGATGGCGAGAAGCATCACCGTATCACAAATCCTTAAGAGGTGGTGTAATTCTCACAACATTGATGACATAAGAGATGGTAATGTTCCGAGTAAAGAAGAACAATTGCTGGTTGGCAGGGAACTCAAGGTATAACACCAAACACGAACAAGCTGTGTTGGTGGGAAGGCAATAAAGTGGTCGATGATAATAAAATTCATCGAGGGCAAGGATGGTATTCCTCATCATGAATTCAATTGATATCCTAAAAGATCTCAGAATGCTGATGATGATCATGACACATTTGTTGAGAGATTTCATGAAGATGTAATCAACCGGTGAGGACATCAAGTCATGGGAATGATGAAGTGAAAGGCTATTGGAACCAAGGGTACGACACAAACTCGAAATCAAGTTTGTTGTTCAAGAAGAAATGATATGATGAGGAACATGGGCGTAAGCTTAGCTCATTGTCAAAAATTGTGCTCCGGAAAGAAGGACCAGGTAGCACAGTTAAAATTTAGCACAATAATGCTATAGCCGATCAGGCTAGCAATGTCTTGAAGGATTAATAAACGCATAAGCAATGAAGAATACTTAGAGTTATTGAATCAAAGTGCGGAATTGATTCACTTATCAGTGTTCTCGGTTGACAACAACCCAGAACCCAGGAAAATTGAAATTGGTGAGAAATAACAGTTGATGAAGAACCCATAAGAAGTTATGTAGTTCCATGATATTCTCGCGGTACCAGAGGGTATACTCAAGGGTAGAGCGGGATAGAGGTCGGACAAGTGAAATCATTTGCAGAAGGCAAGCACTTAAACTTGTCCAAGAAATGGGATCAAAGAAGAACAGTATGGTCGAAACAACAGTCGCAAAAGACCAAGCATAGGTAACAGAAGAAGTTATAACAAGGGAATTGTTATTACTACGAGAATCTTCCATGATAAGTTCCACCTCGGGTCCATGGGCATGGACACAAAGTTCAAGGTCGACTCCCACTTCTCCAAAGCATAACCTTACATTCACTTCTCGTTTCGATAATGGCATTGGTGTTGAAAGTTTTACCTGGTGAAATACCAGATGAGTATGACCCGTGAAAACTTCCGAGTTCACACATAGTAAGGAAGGCATAGGTTCAACCCATCAGGGCATCTTAGGAACATATACCACAAGCTTCAAGAGTAAATATCACTAGCTCGAAAGCAGATCATGGTTGGCAAAAGGAGAGGATACAATTTACCAAAGGCATTATGTGTCGAAGAAAGAACTCACAAGGTGATTAATTATGAAGGACACTGTCCGATAATAATCCAACAGTGGATATGGCGATCCACAACGGAGTTGATGTGAGTATCGATACCCAATCAGAGGAAGAAAGAATGCAAATGCATCGGTTTATAGAACATCTGAATAATTCAATGTTTAAATAACAAAGGAATTATGATTTTCAAATCAAGGATCAGGAGCAACCGCTCTGATCAAGGATGGATAAGTTGAATAGTCTTAGTGGTACAATCGATGGCAATCTGATTGGCTGAGAACTAGCTCATGTTCGAAAGACGTCTGAGCCGGAAAGATACTTTATAAGGATCAACTGATGATTGTGTGCATTCGCAACATATTGAATCAAGGGACGCAAAATGATAGTGACAAAAGATGCCAATAAGATTACCAGACTTATGGTATTAACCAAAATGCAAGCAAGCAAGAATTTCAAGAGCAACAGGCTACTCAGGGTTTTCGAAAGGTCGAATGGCACTTCGAAGACTTTTGTGAAACACCTGAACAACTGGGGATGAGCGAATACTCGATAAGTGCGAGGAATTATCCGTAGGGGTTATTCATTAGGCAAGAACTGCAGGGCAGTAAGCTCAAAGGATTTTCGGAACAACGGAGAGCAGTTCGGGGCATCTTCTAATAACAAGATCAATGGATTGAATGTAGGCAAGTGTGTTCAGTTATCCATACAGATAATAGGGGTAGGGAATTTGCAAAAACGGTCGGCACAATCGTCTCGGGAAAACAACGAATAGCATCTTCGAAACCTCCTGGTGCAGCAGGCGATCAATGTAATAAGGGGCTCTCCGGGAGGAAGTAGTTACGAGAACCTAGAGTCAGATTTAGCAAAATCATTTAACCCGAGTAGAAGAGAGATCAGAGTCCTAGAGTATAGACGAGGAGTAAAAGAGCCTAATACCACCCAATGGCGACGTGGGCCCATAAGCCGCACAGCCATGTTAGTAAAAGTTTTGTAATAACTAGACTTGACTTCGGTCAAGGAGTTGGAAAGGGGATTCCTACAGGAAGTCGGCTCTGATACCAACTTGTGACGCCCCTGATTCAATCGTACACTAATCATGCACGCAAACGTGTACGATCAAGATCAGGGACTCACAGGAAGATATCACAACACGACTAAAAAACATGAATAAGTCATACAAGCATCATAATACAAGCCAGGGGCCTCGAGGGCTCGAATACAAATGCTCGATCATAGACGAGTCAGCGGAAGCAACAATATCTGAGTACAGACATAAGTTAAACAAGTTTGCCTTAATAAGGCTAGCACAAACTGGGATACAGATCGAAAGAGGCGCAGGCCTCCTACCTGGGATCCTCCTAAACTACTCCTAGTCGTCGTCAGCAGCCTACACGTAGTAGTAGGCACCTCCAGTGTAGTAGTCGTCATCGACGGTGGCGTTTGGCTCCTGGACTCCAGCGTCTGGTTGTGACAACCAGAAAGAAAGGAAAGGGGGAAAAGGGGGGAGAAAGCAACCGTGAGTACTCATCCAAAGTACTCGCAAGCAAGGGGCTACACTACATATGCATGGGTATATGTGTAAAGGGCCATATCAGTGGACTGAACTGCAGAATGCCAGAATAAGAGGGGGATCGCTAATCCTGTCGAAGACTACGCTTCTGGCAGCCTCCGTCTTGCAGCATGTAGAAGAGAGTAGATTGAAGTCCTCCAAGTAGCATCGCATAGCATAATCCTACCCGGCAATCCTCTCCTCGCCGCCCTGTTAGAGAGCAATCACCGGGTTGTATCTGGCACTTGGAAGGGTGTGTTTTATTAAGTATCCGGTTCTAGTTGTCATAAGGTCAAGGTACAACTCCGGGTCGTCCTTTTACCGAGGGACACGGCTATTCGAATAGATAAACTTCCCTGCAGGGGTGCACCACATAACCCAACATGCTCGATCCCATTTGGCCGGACACACTTTCCTGGGTCATGCCCGGCCTCGGAAGATCAACACGTCGCAGCCCATCCTAGGCACAACAGAGAGGTCAGCACGCCGGTCTAACTCCTATGGTGCAGGGGTCTGGGCCCATCGCCCTTTGCACACCTGCACGTTGTGAACGCGGCCGGAAGCAGAACTAGCCCCCTTAATACAAGTGCAGGCTTACGTTCCAATCCGGCGCGCGCCACTCAGTCGCTGACGTCAAGAAGGCTTCGGCTGATACCACGACGTCGAGTGCCCATATCTTTCCTGTGTAGTTGGTTAGTGCGTATAGGCCAGTGGCCAGACTCAGATCAAATACCAAGATCTCGTTAAGCGTGTTATTATGAAGCAACCGCGGATGCCGACCAGGGCCAGGCCCACCTCTCGCCTAGGTGGTCTCAACCTGCCCTGTCGCTCCGCCACAAAGATCCACACAGAGGGCCGTCGGGACAAAGGTCCTTTCAGCCTCCAATCCGTGAATCACTCGCGGGTACTCTTCGAGCGGACCCGACTTTAGTCACCATCTATATAGTATGTATGTATGTATAGTATATACCCACGATCACCCCCCAAGTGATCATGGCCCGATAGTATAGCAAGGCAGACTGACAAGAATATAGGGCCAATGGTGATAAACTAGCATCCTATACTAAGCATTTAGGATTGCAGGTAAGGTATCAACAGATGTAGCAACAATGTCAGGCTATGCATCAGAATAGGATCAACGGAAAGCAGTAACATGCTACACTACTGTAATGCAAGCAGTATAGAGGAGAATAGGTGATATCTGGTGATCAATGGGGGGGGCTTGCCTGATTGCTCTCGCAAGAAGGAGGGGTCGTCAACTCCGTAGTCGAACTGGGCAGCAGCGGCGTCGGTCTCGGTGTCTAGCGAGAGAAGAGGGGGAGGAAACAATAAATATTTAAGCAAACAAATGCAAAGCGATACATGACATGACATGTATCGGTGCTAGGGGTGCCCTTACGCGGTATGAGGTGATACCGGTGAAGGGGGAAAACATCTGGGAAAGTATCCCCGGTGTTTCGCGTTTTCGGACCGATGAACTGGAGGGGGAAAGTTGCGTGTTCGGTATGCTAGGGGTGTGTGGCGGACGAACGGGCTGCGTATCCGGATTCGTCTCGCCGTTCCGAGTAACTTTCATGTACAAAGTTTTTCGATCCGAGCTACGGTTTATTTTATATTAATTTTAAAAGGATTTAATCATTTTCTAGAATTAACAGAATTAATTTAATTAGAAAATGTAATTATGACGTCAGCATGATGTCAGGGTGATGTCAGCAGTCAACAGTCGGTTGATTGGATCCAACTGACGCGTGGGTCCCACTGTCATTGACTAAGATTAACTAAAACAGATTAATTAGTTTAATTAGTGATTAGGTTAATCTAATCAGGATTCATTAACTTAATTAATTACTTAATTAATTAATCATTTTTATTTATTATTATACATACTTTTAAGTCTCTTTTTTTTATTCCTTTTTTAAATGGTTTAGGGGAAGACCCCACTTGTCATAGGCCCCTGGGGGCCTTAGCGGGTCTCGGGCGGGGTTCTCGGGTGCCAGGACCCGGCTGGGGCACCCGAACAAGGCTGTGGGCGCCGGGTCACCGGACCCGGGTGCGTGCTGGCTGGCCGGCGGTCACGGCAGGGCGACCGCAGCTGACCAGAGTGGGGATAGCAAGGTGAGGGGGCGGTGGCCAGGTGCGGCGCAGGGCGCACGGGGCGAGCAAGGCCGTGCACATGCGAGCGAGCGCGGGGCGCAGCGACCGCGCGATGTCCGCGGCCACGGTCAGAAGCACGGACGGCGCGAATGGCAGCCTACAACAGTGAATCGAGAGGGGGAAGGAGGAGCCCGCTCACAGCGTTGCAGGGGAGGCTCGGGGAGGTTGACGGGGATGACGTGCGTAGAAGGGGAAGTCTGGCAGCGTCCGGGACGCTTTGGGCGACGGAGTCGGGGTCGAGGCGGCGATGGCGGGGCGGCGCCGGGAGGAAGCAGAGGCCGACCGGGGAGGAGGGGTGGACGGGGCGGCGTCGGGTGGCGGCGGGGCGGTCCGGCGTGTGGCGGGACAGCACCGGGCGCGGGGCGGCGTCGAGCGGCGTCGGCCTCCTCTGGATCCCGATCCAGATCGGGAAAGAGGAGGGGGGGCGTCGTGGGGAGAGTGGGGTGTGGGTGCGGGGAGTAGGTTAAGGTTTGCGGGGTGAGGGGATAAGGAGAGGGAGTGGCCGGCTGGGCCTTTGCCCAGTTGGGTCAGTGGCCGAATGGGCCGGCCAGTTGGGTCGGCTGGCCCGGGGGGGTTCTTTTCCTTTCTTTCTTTCTTTCTTTTCTTTATTTTTCTTTTCTGTTTTATTTCATTTTAAAGTATTTAGGCATTTTCTAAAAATGTGTTTACTTCACCATAATTACCTATGCAATATTTGGCACCCCCCGACCATTTTTGTTTTGACTTTTGAAAACTTTGGGTGTTTGTCGCTAATTCATTTTTGAATTTGCAATGCTTTTGAACTACCACTTAATTAGCAATAGTAGCATAGATGACATGGCATCATCCGGAGAGTTTTACTGTAGTCTAATTATCCGGGCGTCACACTTGCCCATAAAGAAGCGGAAACAGGCAGTAGTCCAAAATAAAATAAAGCAAGGATAAAGAAGTTCTATAGAACAACCTCTGTCTGCAAAAATTAGAAGTGATGTTAAATCAAGGCAACACTTCCTAGATGTTAGCCAGCTATAGAGCATGGCCTTTCTGATGTAGCCAATGTGCTCCACCCCAAACTTAGCAACTCGAACACCATCCCATGTCTGCAAGAATTGAAACATATAGAATCCACAATCATGCCTGCAATAAAAAGAATAAAAAACATCAGTTTCACAAAAATTAAGTGAAAAAAAACTTGAACGGTATGACACAGAAGGGCTGTAAAGAACGCACCCATTTGGCTACAATGGGACAATGACATGTTTCAACATAAATCCATCGAGAGTGGGAGGATTTAGCGGCTCATCAGAACTCAAGCTACCTTCTTTCCATGCACGCTTGATATTTTTAACCATCCTCCTAAAAACCCTGACCGCATCAGGGCTGCCAAGCTTGTTGAGCGAGTCAAGAAATTCAAACCGCCTTTCTTTCACATTTAACGCAACTACACAATAATGACCAACACCATCCCTCGTATCTGGCGGATCAAAAGTTGCAAAAAGGACCTGTTGGAAGCATGAATAAATAAATAAAATTATTATAAGAAGAAAAAACAGAATGCTATAAAAACAAAACAGGCAAAATACACATAAAAACGTCTCTCACCATATCCTTTTTATCAACACGCTCCTCGGCTTTTGAAGAGAACATCATTTTAACACTCCTGCCTACAGTACCACCATTCCAAATATTTGTCTGCCAAATCAAAACCAAAAATAAAATAAGCAAAACAAGTCGTCACACGAAATCCGAAAATAAAATCAAAAAAATAAAACAAAAATTTCTACATTCTTACACAAATATGGTACGGGACAACCATTGTCGGAGATCACTTAAACTAATCTACCAGCAAAGAAACCCAAAGATCTACAAGCCTTGTAGTGAGCATCCCTTTATCCCAAAAGGATTGACCAACTTCGCCAATACTAATATCACCCATCTCAGTTTTAAAAGCAATCATGTCCCTGAATTTTTCATGAAAAACTCAAACATAAGATACTAAAAAAAATAACAACAAATAAAAACGGGTAAATACAAAAATTAGATAATACATATGAACAAAACAATTTCTAAAAAACCATACTTCTTCTTCTTGTCCTTCCGAGCCCTTGTAACAGCAGCGTACAACTCATTGTATCTTTTCAGAAGAGCTGGATCAATGCTCGACGGTGTCACAACAGGAAGTTCATCATCTGTAATAAAAAAGGTGAAGTTCACTTATCCAAACAATGAAGTTTAAATATTAAGATAAGGGAATTCTGCTAGCTATTTTGAAAATCATAGACAAAAGATCAAAGTTTCACTTATCATTAAACATCTAATACAGATACCATAGTAATTAAACAACATGAATGAGAAAAACATCAAACTGCACCGTTAAAAAAAATCTCTTGCCTTCAGTGTCAGAGTCTTCAGGCTGCTGTTCTTTAGAACTGAGCAAAATATTTCCTTGCATAGGTTGCGACGAATCCACCACAACCTCACTGGACTTTCCTTTTGCAGCAACATCAGCATTCTCTCGATTTACAACAGTCTGGTCAACGACAGCTTCCTTAGATACTTCAACTACATGAGGCTCCACTATCGATACTTCCGGAACATCATTGGACACCAGAGCATAGGGGAAGCAACAACACTAGCATCAGGGGCAACATTCTCCAGTGGCTTTTCAATGCCAACATCAGAATCTTCATGCCGACTGGTGGGAACAACATCATGGGATCCTTGAGCTACAGAAGGATCTGCACACTCAACGGCAACCGATACAGAAGCATCAACACTGCCACGGCCATCAACAGCACAACTGCCCTGATTCAGATCAACGTGGACTTCCACGTTTTGTTCTCCAACCTGTGGAAAGTTTAAAAAACACCCAGTAACACAAAAATAAGCATGGGGATAACTAACACAACAACACACAGCACACTTATGTCAAAAGACTGCTGGCAACATACACATAACAACTACAGTCCACATATGCAAAACAACACCAACACACGTGTGTCAAACATAAAAAAAAGAACTGCAGTTCGCTTTGACAAACGCTGCAGTTCAGTTATGTTAAATACTGAAGCTCACTTATGTAAATAAGTATGGATCACGCATGCCAAAAAGAACTGCAGTTCACTTCTGTCAAATAGTGAAGATCACACATGTAAAACTATTGCATCTAACATACGCAAATGAAAATGCATATGGATGAACATAACAGCATACATCGAGTTTATAACAGACAACAAAAAATTAGATTACAACCCACT
Source organism: Triticum timopheevii (assembly GCA_963921465.1). Lineage (NCBI taxonomy): Eukaryota > Viridiplantae > Streptophyta > Magnoliopsida > Poales > Poaceae > Triticum > Triticum timopheevii. The sequence goes on along the minus strand of OY997272.1, from coordinate 377,632,501 downwards.
AACAGAACAAGTAATACAACTATACCTTATCAGCTACAACATCCAGAGGGGACGCTGCATCACCCAAGACCTCATCCTTCCCAGAGCCATCATAGGTCTCTTTGTGCACATCACGAGCAGCAACACCAGTCTACGGGCATAGAACAAACCAAAAACGAGAAATAAGATGGTACCGACCGAAAAAGAAAACTCCAACTATGCACAAGCAGTACACACTTCACAACAGAGAAGTACACACAACAAATATGGGAACCAAACAAATGCAAGTTCAAAGAAAAAGGGAAGCATGGCAGAACAGAAGATTCCATCGTCTCTAGTTCCATCGACACCAGAAGATTCCACTCCAGCCTATAACAAAAAAAATAGTGAGGAGCAGTCAACATAATACACAAAAAAAGAGGTCCAAAGCCACAAAAAACCTAGGACATACATTATCAGCGCCAACGCCAGCGTCCTGACGGATCATTTCGTCCACAATATGCCCAGCATCGTTCTCATACTTACCGCATTTTTCTTCTTGTGAATGTCTCAATTGAGCATACGAAGAACGAACATTTGTCACTGCAATCTTCAGGCTTTCAATCACACCACAGTCAAAATTGTGAGCAGCAACAATATCTTCATCTCGTGGGCCATGGCCAACAGGGAAAAAACCAGTAACTGTCCTCAACCTGTCACCAGAGGATGGCAATTCTTCAGTCAGCTTCAAAACCTTCAGAAGAAGCTCATCAATCTCCTCATGCTTTTTGCCACCAACAAATGTCTGTTTATAAGAGCTTGTATTATCAAACATCTGTCGAGTCATGAAACCACGAGTATGTGGCACCTCATCATCACAGGCAGGAAGCTGACTACAGATAGGCTCATAAAACCTATCATGAGTGCTAGGCCCCGCATCAGAGCTGCCGTGTACAACTGCAATAGGACAGTTGTACACAATATCACCTAACGCCTTCCACTGCAAAAAAAGACAACACACAAAGAGAAGTACACATGTGAGGTACTAGAAGAGTTCACATTTATAATGACTGCATATTTTTTTTAAAAAATCTGATATTAAAAAATCAGGTGCACTAATCGGCAGCTTCCCAAATTTGTAACTTTCCAAGTAAATCTTTCCCTTCACAAGCACATCCTCATTGTACAACTTCATCAGGTCCTTGGTCATCAGGTATGACGCGCGTGGCATCAACCTGTGCATGACTGAAAATTTGCGAAGCTTCAAGCAGTCAAGATACATAATCAGGGGGACAATGGCACAACCCTCTGCACACTTCTGCTTGCTGCCTTCTGATTGCCACCTAACCACGGCTGCCTGCAACTCATCAACAACAAGCTGACAAAAGTCCATCTGAGCCATAGCCGCATAATCCATGTTCTCTACCATCGCAGCAACTCTACCCAAACGAACTGTAGGCCCCGGGCACAGCAAATTCTGGTAAAGTATCAGGAAGAACACCTTCACAGCAAGGTCAACACTCACATAATCATCTTCCTCCACCAACACCTTCAACTTCTCAAGCAAGTCCTTGACACCTATACTTTTTGAACGCTCAAAGCCAAGCTCATCCTTGAGGGCAGTCAACGATTCATCATGACCGCTGGAAGCAGGCATGGGTGCAGTGTGACGTCCCATAGGTAAATCAAAAATGTGATGAACTGCATCACGATTGATTCGAAGGACCCTGCCATTCCCAAAGTCCATTAACATAGTGGCAGGGTCAATCACTCCCATCAGATAGCACATAAGAATGCGTGACACATTTTTCTTTACTGTCAGATCAAAGACAACACCAAATCCAGCATCCCTAACACGGCTGCAATGCGCCTCTTTCAACAAAGAAGCAGCCTTACAAACAGTGGGAAGTGACAAATGCACGGTCTTGTTAAATCGAGAATCATATCCCTCACCATCATCTTCAGTTGCATTGCTCTTACTAGACTTCTTCCTCTGTGTAAAGGGAAATGCAGTCCACATTAGAAGATTAGGCATAAAAAAAGAGACATAGAAAATGCAGAAAGAATAACAAATGAAGGAAACAAATGCAGTGCACTTCAACAAACCTTTGGAGCAGTATCCACCTCCTCGCCAGAATCACCACCAACATCTTCATCGACATCATCATGGGCACGCTTGGGTACACTCTTAGATGAACCACAGTCTTTCCGTCTAGAAGGATGAACACCCTTCACATAATCAGCAAGCACAAAGTCGTCGTCATCAGAATTGGGACCTTCAGTGACATCTAGTCGTTTGCGTTGAGGATCATCACTTCCACCAGCTTCAGCGGTTCTCTTGCCAAGATTCTTCTTCATTCCACCAACACATGGACTCCGCCGAGGTGTACCACCTTCCTCAGCAACAGTACTCAACCTCTTCTTCACCTTGCCAAATTTACCACCCTTGGCACCATCTGCAGATCTCCTCTGTTTCTCCTTCTCAGCAAACTCTTTTGACTCAATTTCAAACCTCAACTTCTTCTTGCTTTGCTTCAACTCATATTGACGAAGCTGTTCCGGGACCATCCAATCCTGTGTAACTTCCTCTGTACCATCAACAGACTGCGACTGTGTTTCAGACAAGACAGGACGTCTCTGATCAAAGCTCACACCAACATTACCCTCTGCAAAATAATGGTCAATCAATTGAGTAACCTCCTCAAACCCAGGCGCCCCATCATGGAAAACAGACACTGCGTCAAAATAAAGTTTGACCGTGCTCGTTAAAAATTGCACAAAAAAGAACAAATGCAGTACAGTTAGACATATAAATGCAGTGCTCAACCATAAAATCAAAATAAAAAATAATGCATTGTACAAAAAACTTGAATAAAACAACAATGCAGTTCACAAGTACATACAGTGGAGTTCACATACAAAAATAAAATGCAATGCTGCATATACTAAACTAACGGATATTCGCAACAAAAATGTCGAACTAGATAAAACAAAGCATACACAAAAATAAGCAAATTAATCACATACCAGAAGGAGGGGCCACACTTATAGGAGAAGATTCAATCGGCGAATTCACTTGATGTCCTCCCTCGACACCATGATCCTTACCACCAGGACAAGGAGAGACAATTGGTGTATCATTATGAGCACTGCAATCACCTGCTGGATTAAAAAAACAAGAAAAAAGAAATTACAAAAATATCACATGACAAAATAATGCAAACGAACGCTGACAACTAACAGAGCATAACCCAATATGCAGGATGAATTAGGAAACTAGATAAACAAAGCCTAAGGAATAAGCACTCCACATACCCTGAACTCCTTCTCCCGGCCTGCTCGGCGAAGATATAGTGTTTCCCTGCAACACAAAGGACGAAGTGACAGACATAAGCAAGAAAATCGACGAAAATCTCACGAAACCCTAGATCCGCATTGCTACACACAACTATCGACTTCAAAACGAGATAAAATCGACTGCCTACGAAAAATTACACAAGAAAAAAGAGCTACAGGAACTACAAGAATCACAAAAACAAGGCGAGGGGACAATCAACACCGAGCCAAGCGGAACGTACCGAAGAAAAGTGTGCGGCGACGGCGGCGGGAAGGGGGAAGGGGGGGCGGTGACGGGAACAGACAGGAAAGGGCTGCGGGAGCGCAGCGGCAAGGGCTCATGGAGCGGACATTGACGCCGAATGCAGGAATAAGGACCTCCTGAGGGCGGCGGTTCTCCGGGCGACGGCGGTTGCTGCGCGCGACGGCGGTTTTGCCCAAGGGAGAGATGCCTCGGGAGAAACTGCAAGAGAGGAGAGGTGATTGTTCTCGGTCTCTTTCTCTGACAGCGGAGCGGTGGAATAGCCTGGAAACGACACGTAGGAGGCCCGCGTGTCGCAAAAAGGGTCAGAAATAACGGGCCGGCCCAAAAACAGCCCGGACAAAATAAGCCAGTCTACATCAAAACGCACATATTACTAAAAAACAAAAGAAAAACGAAAAACACATGATGCAGTTCTCTGTGAAAAATCATGAAGTTCAAAACAGTAAAACAACAAATAAAATACATACAGTTCGTAAAAAAGTTAAAATCAAAAACAAAGCATGTTAAGAAAACACATCCGAAAAAAAGCTACCTTCAATTAAGTGCCACACAAAAAAATGTGCCCCCCCCCCCTCCGCTCTCCCCTTAAACCTCCCGTACAGTGAAGTAAGCATAGGCAAAAAAACAAATGCAGTACGCACTACTGAAAAAATGCAGTGCATTTCTATACGGGATGCAGTACGCCATTATGCATTTATTTTCGGGATGAAGAAAAACGTGAACGCGGAAAAAGTTAACGCAGTGCGGAAGTACACGAACTTGCAGTATAGTATCATAAACAATGCAGTACAGTTGTAATTTGCTAAGCAGTGCAGTCCCATACATTCGGAAAAAAAGATAACAAAAAAAGAAAAAACACGGGATAAAAAATGAGAACTGTACATGCAGTAAGGAATGAAGTTCACATCTAATACATAACCATGATCAATGCAGTGCACCGATGATTTACCAAAAAGCAGTGCACTCCACGACATTAAAAAGCATACAAAAAATAAAAACTGATCACCCAAATGATACCGGCCCCAGCCACACAAAAATTGACAACGTAGATGCGTCTCTGAAATAACCAAACACAGGCCCAACAAAACCGACTAAGAAAAAACAATAAGTTCAAAAAAAAGTGGGGGGGCCCCACCCCCCCCCCCCTCCCATTTCCCTATCCGTCCCGTGCCAGGGACTGCAATAAGTACCGGCAAAAACAAGATGCAGTACGGGGCGGTAGAAGTATGCAGTGCATTCGGTTGCGCAATGCAGACCGCCGAAGCATATAGCAAAGACACGCAAAAAACGATGAAGTACACACATGTATACAATGTTGCAGTTCTGATTTGTACGCGACGCAGTGCATAAGTGTAAGCAATGCAGTTATGTTGTCACACAGTATACATCTATAAAATATGACAAAATGTCCGTTCGCATAGAAAAAGGTGGTGGTTAAAAAAATGTGCTGTCAAAAATAAAACAAACCCACCTTAAAAAAACCACGTTCGCATACATCCACCCGAGCGGAGCAGTTCCATCGCCACAAGCCCACGATCACAGATGCAAAACCAACCCACGATCCGCACAACCGCATCATCAGCGCGATCGTGCAGTTCATCCGACGAGGCCATCCCACCCCGCGCCCTCCCCTTAAATTCAGACCCCTGCCAAAGGCCTTCTCATCCACAACAACACAAGTGTCCATTGCGCTCCCACCAAAAGCACCAAGCCCTGCCACCGGTGATGACGTTCACCGACCAGTACAAGGGCGACAACGTCATGGAGGCGCACGGCAACACCAAGTTGCATGTCATCCACACCAACGACAGGAAGCAGATGGCGATCACCCTCGCGCAGTACGAGCGCCACCTCAGCCTCCAGCGCCACAAGATCGTCGGCATTGATCTCGAGTACGACAACGACCCTGAAGCGACGCAGAAACCCGCCCTCTGCCAGCTCTCCATCGGCAAGAATCACCCGGTGCTGCTCTTCCAAATGAGCGACACTGAAAGGTGCACCATCTTCGACAACTTCCTCGCCGACCCCAGGTACACCTTTGCAGGCTTCTCCATCGATGGCGACAAAACCAGGCTGGAGCGCGTCAAACTGGAGGTCACCAACTTCGTCGACATCCAGAAGGAGTGGAGGGTTCCCGGGGCAACCAAGCCGTTGGACTCCCTCGGAGACGTCTCCGGTCTGCTCATCGACGACTACTACAACAACATGAAGAAGAAGATCACCGACGACGAACACCAGCGCTGGGCCATCCTGCCTCTGTCCAGGAGGCACATCGAGTACGCGGCAAAGGATGCCTACGCAGCGTACGAGATATGGAACCGCATGACCCTCACCAAGGACGGCCTTCGTCGTGCAAAGCTGGAGAAGGAGGAGCCTCCCAAGAAGCGCGCTAGGAGCAGCTGGGGATGGGGAGAGCCTGACTGGTGAAGAAGAAGATGGTGCCGGCCGGGAGCCAAGAATGCCAGCGTTCTTTTAGAATTATCATCAAATTTGCTTTGTGTTGTTTGCTTATGTATCCTTAGTTTGCTTGTGTGCTGAACCTAGTTTGCTTGCCATGCAGAATCGCTTTGTAATGATGAACTCTGATTATGTTAGTTTGCTTTCTGTTCAACTTAATTTGCTGGTGATGAAATTGTCGTATAGAATATCTGTGATAATTTGTTTTCTGTTGTCTGCTAATGTATCATTAGATTCGAGTAGTGCAGAAAACGAAAAATGAGTTGCAGTGTGCAAACAGGACGCATGCAGTGCAAGTTGTGTACGAATGCAGTACAGAATCTGCCCAATGAAGTATTAACATACCCAACAAAGCGGTGCACGAACCTAAATTTGAAAAAAGAATACATAAGAGCAAAACCAGAAAATGAAAAACGCAAACACGTAAATAATCAATGAAGTACAGAAATATATGAACGTGCAGTACAGAACCATAATCAACGCATTACGCGTATGATTTACTAAGCAGTGCACTCCGATACATTGGGAAAAAAAGATTAAATAATAGCAAAAAGACAGAAACAAAAAATGGCAACTGTACATGCAGTACGCAATGCGTATACAATGCAGTACAGAACCCTGATCAATGCAGTGCACGCCCCCGACACTAAAAAACACCTAAGACAGAAATATAAAAAGAAAAAAAATTAACCACCCAGGTGGCACCAGCCCCAGCCAGTCTCGTAACAGGTCTGCGCCCACAGAAGGCGAGTCATTCTGAGTCACAGTGCATGGGGCCGGTTGCACATGGGCCCACAGGTCATAGAGCATATAGCTGCGAGCGCCGTGTATAAGCGCCTAGATAAGTATACGGAGGAGTTCGACCAGTATGCCTCGCCAGCGCTTATAAACAGGTCGGGAGCGCCTTCCACGGGCGAGGTGGGACTAAACATTAGACCGCACACAGCGCACCGGGAACCAGCCGTGTGCTCACAGGCCGACCTGGGCCCAATTGCATCTTCACTACCAGAACACAGGGCCAACAAAAAAAAAGAGAGGCACTGAAAATTAAAAAAAATGCTACATACCATACACAAACACAGGCCCAACCACGCGTTCGTAGTTCGTCGTGATATCACAATGCAGTTCGCTATTCTCAAGTAAGCAGTATTGTTCCTTCTTGAATGCATTCGTGTTCACTGAATCAGCCAATCCACCACTTAACGCCAACCACAACATTTATTACTTCCATTGCTCGATTCGTTGCATAAAAACTTATCCATTCGTGCTATAGACTAACACAACTCCTTCCCCCCCCCCCCCCCGTTCCTCATTTTCCTCAAAATGTAGATCTAGGGTTCATCCCATCCACAGCTCTTCTCTGGAATTCCACTGAACCCGCCATGGACTGCAAGTGCGGGTGCTTGGCAAGGATGGCGCCGGTAGCGGACACATGCGTCTACGCAGAAGGCCTACAGCTCACCAACACCGAGTGGCGCAGCATGCTCGGCTGCTTGATGATACCCAACAGGGGGTTTCGTGCGCTATTTCTTCATCGCCTCACAACCGCAGATCTACAGGAAAGTTGGGTATGTTTTCCAATCACAATTTTTGGACATAATCTAGACTTCAAATACACATCTGAATATATAGTTCAATCAATTTGTTCAGTAATATCAACAAAAATACAAAACAGAATTTGTATTGTTGTTCAGATCTGTTAGCTATTAAGACTAGATGCTTCCACCTATCTTTCTTCAGTACCACACCATGTATCGACATATGTACAAAAAAAGGGCCAGTAGATAAGCGTTGCAGATATATTAACATGTTGGAGAAGTATACTGTTACTGACATTGCAGTGCACACATGTTGCAGTATAATATATATCCCAGTAAAACTAGGAGTCAATTGTGTATATAAGTTTGTTTGTACATTGCAACTACTTTACAAAATACAATCATATGTATGTAACTATTTAAGTAAACATAAACAAATCATACTAAGTATAAAACAAAAACATTTGCTGTTTACTTATAAATTCTTTTTCCACCCATTACAATATATAGAAACTGCCATCCGCAATAAAAATTCATGCTCCAAGTTCAGGGAAGCTTACATTGGAGACAGAACAAAAGAATGGCTATGGAGACATGGAAGCTGAATACCACATCGACTCTGAAGACTGCATCAACATAACTACTGGTTGGAAAGATTTTGTCTCCCACAATGGCTTTGAGGCCGGAGAAGTGGCCATGGTCTTTTTCTACAAAGAAGAAGACTCCATCAAGTTTACAATATTTGCACTCCACGCTGTCTAATTTGAAGCAACCAATATTTCTAATGCTTTTCTTATGCTGTATGCTTTTAAAATTATGTCCAACAGACAATTTGAACGATGCCTATTTAAAGTATACAACCTCAATTGCGTCATTTTATCATCCTTTTTAGGCAAAGTTGTTGTTGGCAGTAATGCAGTTCTCTCGAACACATAGTGTGGTACTAATAATAACAAAAAGCAGCCATCTGAATAGTAACAAGGAAATGCAAATGGTAGAAACTTTGCACTTAACATATGATGTTTAAAAACAATTCTCATAGTATGCAGTTCAAAAAAAATCTTATAATAACTATTCAGCTAACACAAGCGTATCATGGACCATCCATTCTAATAGCAGAATAGAAAATTAACAACACTGCTAATGCAGTACAAAAATGCATATTATGCAGTCATCTAGAACACAGAATGTAATAACACAGAATGTAGTTTAAGAAAAGGAGAAATCTCATAAACAGCCATAACCACTGTAATAAAGCTACAACGAAGTACGGTACCAAAGAAAATGCAGTGCACTACAACGTATGCCGCGACTACAACAAATAAAATTAAAGCAGTAAAACTACAGACAATGTGATAGACTGATCGAGGTGTCAATTTCACTCGCACTTCCATAACTCGCCTAAAAATTGTACAGCCACTAAACTATCGAAAAATACACCCGCAAAAATTTACATGGAAGACATGGCAACTTGACGAACAGCATCACCTTTCATTTAAAAAACGCGATTCAAAAAATGACAATTATACCCGCAATACAATGAATTCAAACCTACAGCAACAGTAATTACAATATTCAAACACACGTGGACGGGCAAAAATCAAAAAAATCAACAAGAACAGAGGAGCGGACGAAGCTCACACGCCCGCACAACCAAAATAACAAGAATTGAAAACTAACTCCTAAAAATTAACAAATTATAGAGTGAACGGACTGATTAAAACAAACGCAATCAAAGAATTCCTACTAAGGGCCTGTTCGGCAACTTCCCTGCTTCTGCAAAACTTCCCATAACTCGCTTCTCGCGTGGCTTCTCGCTTCAGGTGGCGACCTGGACATCGTTCGGCAGCGTCAGCTTCTTGAAGTACCAGCTCCCAGTCGATAGCCCATGTATTCGGCCAATTTGATCAAAGTTTTGCAGTGGGCTGAGAGCCCAAGTGGCTGTGAAAGAGGCGTGGGCTATAGGCCCGGTCGGATTGGTGAGTGTGAATGTTATTTTTAGCCCAAGTGGCAGGTTGGCTAGTGCATGTTATGTTCGCTCGTGACGATTTCTCTCGTACCGGTTCGATCCAGTCACTTGGCGGTGGCACTGCTTTGTAATTTCAGTCAACTTCAACTTCACCGTTTTCTGAGATCTGGGAAAGGCCAGCTTCTCAAACTCCTCAGTTTTTGCACTTGGGACGCCTGCCAGCTTCTTGATTTCTACTACATGGAGCTAAAGCGTTCGGCTCATCTTCATGTGTGGAGTAGAGGAAGCTGGGGGCTGGAGCATTGCCGAACACGCCCTAAATAACAACATCCGAGCACAAAAAAATCGCATCTGACGCGAACACGAACGAACAGAGAAAGCTCATCCGCCAAATCCCTCAATTTGCAAGCACTCTAGTATATTTTCCTGTAAATTAGAAAGAATAAAGCTAAAATGAGATGCAGACACAAACTGAATCATCCTGCGACACCCGATTCCACATAGAACACGCGGGCGGAACACCGGAAAATTAAGCAGTTCTCCCGTGAAGCATTGCAGTGCCCAACGTAAAGAAGATGCAGTGCACTTACGTTCAGCGTGCAGTGCGGAAGTGGTGTGCAGAATAGTTATTCTGCTAATATTAGCAGAATAGACCATCTATATGTATATATATATATATATATATATATATATATATATTCAAATGAAGAACAACACCGGAAAGAGTGAAGACAATGCAAAGTTGAAGAATTTGAAAAAACTGAGGAATTTCATAAACGAAGAAAAACTCATATTGAAGATTTTCAACTTTGGTTGGTGGCGTAACCCACCGTATAAGAAAGCTGATTTCAGACACCACGTACAATTGTCGTAGGGCTCTGAGAATCAATTTCTTCATAAGTTTGTTCACACTTAGAGGGTTAGTCTTCATTAATTGAAGAAAAATGTTACTTCGTGTGTTGTGCATCTAAGTCATCAAGTTAGCATAAGTGTTAGGATGTGTGTCCATCTCAGAGAACATTCGAAGATTCTAGGATATTTAGCTCACACCGCAACTTACTAAATCTCTTCTCATCCAAGGGCTTAGTGAAGATATCGGCCAGTTGATCTTCAGTGCTGAAGTGGTCGATAGAGATGTCGCCCTTCAACACATGATCACGAAGAAAATGATGACGAATCTGGATGTGCTTGGTCTTCGAGTGCTGAACTGGGTTATGAGCAATCTTGATGGCACTCTCATTGTCACATTAGAGAGGCACATTCTTCACGTTGACGCCATAGTCCTTGAGTGTTTGCTTCATCCATAGTAGTTGAGCACAGCACGATCCGGCAGCAATGTACTCAGCTTTTGCAGTGGAGAGTGATACGTAGTTCTGTTTCTTCGAGGACCAACAGACCAAAGATCGTCCGAGGAAATGACATGTGCCAGATGTTGACTTGCGGTCCACGCGATCGCTAGCATAGTCAGAGTCTGAATATCCAATGAGATCAAAAGTAGAACCCTTGGGATACCATAATCCAAGTGTTGGTGTGTGAGCTAAGTATCGAAGAATATGCTTCACAGCCTTATAGTGTGATTCCTTCGGTGTAGCTTGAAATCGGGAACACATGCAAACACTAAGCATAATATCTGGCCTAGATGCACATAGGTACAATAAAGAACCAATCATGGAGCGGTATACCTTTTGATCAAAGTCTTTACCATTTTCATCAGTGCATAGATGGCCATTTGTGGGCATTGGAATTTTGACCCCTTTGCAATCTTGCATGCCGAATTTCCTCAATACATCCTTGAGGTATTTCTCCTGAGATATGAATATCCCATTGCGTTGTTGACGAATTTGAAGACCTAAAAAGAATTTCAATTCTCCCATCATAGACATTTTATATTCACGCCCGAGGGGCTTGCTTGAGGCCATACAGGGCCTTGTTGAGCTTGAAGACTTTGTTAGGATTCTTTGGATCTTCAAAACCTGGTGGTTGAGCAACATATACTTCTTCCTCAAGCTTACCATTGAGGAATGCACTTTTCACATCCATTTGTTGTAAGATAATATCATGATGGTTAGCATAAGCAAGTAATATGCGGATAGCCTCAAGTCTAGCAACAGGTGCAAAAGTTTCATCGAAGTCAATTCCTTCAACCTGTGTGTAGCCTTGAGCTACAAGCCATGCCTTATTCCTTACCACAAGGGCATTTTCATATTGCTTGTTGCGGTAGATCCACTTTGTGCCAATAATGTTGTGCTTGCGAGGATCTGGACATTTGACCAGTTCCCAAACGTTGTTGAGCTCAAAATGATGTAATTCTTCTTGCATAGCTTGAATCCACTCAGGCTCCAGAAATGCTTCATCTACCTTAGTGGGCTCTGTGATAGAGACAAACGCAAAGTGCCCACAAAAGTTAGATAAATGTGAAGCTTTTGAGCGTGTGAGAGGACCTGGTGCTTCAATGTCATCGATGATCTTCTCGATTTGCACATCATTTGCAATACGAGGATGAGCAGGTTGTCTTTGAGGAATTTGATCTGCATTTTCTTCAGGTGCATTTTCCTTAGCACCATTTTCTTCATGTGCGCCAGCTCGACGTTCATCACGTTCTGGAATGAATTCTTCAGCAGATTCTTCAGTAGGAATGACATCCTCAGTGGCTTTGAACTTGGTAGAATCTTCAGGTGCTGGTTCATCTATCACAGAAGGTAGGTGCTCTCTTTGCGAGCCATTAGTTTCATTGAACCGCACATACACAGTTTCAACAACCTTGTGAAGAACGTTGTTGAAGACTTTGTAGGTGTGCGAGTCCTTTCCGTAACCAAGCATGAAACCCTCATGTGCTTTCGGTGCAAATTTAGAATTGTGATGAGGATCTATAATCCAACATTTAGCACCGAAGACTTTGAAGTAACTCCCATTGGGTTTCTTGTCAGTGAGGAGTTCATAGGCAGTCTTCTTGAAGAATTTGTGAAGATATACTCTGTTGATGATGTGGCACGCGGTATCAATTGCCTTACTCCAGAAACGACGAGGCGTCTTGTATTCATCAAGCATAGTGCGAGCCATCTCAACAAGAGTTCGGTTCTTGCGCTCCACGACGCCATTCTGTTGAGGAGTATAAGGAGCAGATAACTCATGAGTAATACCAAGTTCATCAAGATAGTCATCAAGACCAGAATTCTTGAACTCAATTCCATTGTCACTCCTGATGTGCTTGATCTTCACACCAAAGTCGGTTGAAGCCCTCGAGGAAAATCGTTTGAAAACTTCCTGCACCTCATGTTTGTAAGTGACAATGTGTACCCATGTATAACGAGAATAATCATCAACAATAACAAAGCCATATAGAGATGCATCATTTGTAACAGCAGAATAATGATTAGGACAGAAGAGATCCATGTGAAGCAATTCAAATGGTCGAGTGGTAGTCATGATAGTCTTTGCTGGATGCTTGGCCTTTGTCATCTTCCCAGCTTCACAGGCTCCGCATAAGTGATCCTTGAGGAATTTGACATTCTCAATGCCAATGACATGCTTCTTCTTCGCGAGCGTGTGCAGATTCCTCATGCCAGCATGACCAAGTCGTCGATGCCATAGCCAGCCTTCTAAAGCTTTTGCAAGTAAGCATACGGCCGGTTGTGGTCCTATAGAGAAATCAACAATGTACAAGTCTCCTCTCCTAAAGCCTTCGAAGAGTTTGGAATTGTCAGCTTCCATGATCACAACACAAGGATAGTTTCCAAAGACAACAACCATATCAAGATCACATAGCATTGAGACAGACATGAGGTTGTATCCTAAGGACTCAACAAGCATGACTTTGTCCATGTGTATGTCCTTAGAGATCGCAACCTTACCTAGACCCAATACCTGACTTTTGCCTTTGTCAGCGAAGATGATATGCTTCAGATGTGATGGTGATAAAGGAGCATCCATCAATAGATTCTTGTCACCAGTCATGTGATTTGTACATCCACTACCGAGGACCCACTCATTGGCTTTGGGTTGATCATCTTGCAGATGAATTAGTGCAGCTTACGAACTCATATACTTCATCAGTGAAGAATATGACATCAATATCATCAGATCAATTTCATCGAGCAATTAGAACAGATGAACAGTATGAGGACGTGTGAAATGAAAGTTCATTTCATCATGATTAGCCTGCGTCCTATCAGGCACTGTTCAGGTCTCCAGCGAATTCTTCATCGTTTTGAGCACGACTGGAGACTTGACCCTGCATAAGAGATTAGTTCTTTTTCTTCACCACCCACATATGAAGGGGTGGCAAAGAATTCATCACTCTGCGAGCACCATATGAGAAAGGTGGCATAGACGCCAGTCCACTTCATTTCACATAAGAGGGGTTAGGGTAAGCATATGAATAAGCAAAGAAATTCTTCGAGGACTTATGAACATAATGATTTGAAGAATAATGCACATATTAATAGCCCTTAGCTCTACCCTACGAAATAGAAGGGTTAGCACGATGATGATCATATGAGGACTTTGATCCTTTTGAGGAATTTGATCCACATGAGGAATTGGATCCATATGAAGAATTAGGTTCATATGAAGAAGTTGATCTGGGGTTCCTATTCTTCACAGGTGGTGTCATGAGGACATTCACCTGAAGACTTTCAAGACAACTTTTGGGAACCCAGATTTTCTTCATAGGGGAACCGTTCCTGTAGTTAGTCCCAACATATCTAGCAAATACTTCACCATACTGATTTTTGAACAGTTTATAGTTAGAGTCAAATGACTCATCAGAAGAATGAGGAGATTCACATGTAAAGCCAGATAAGTTGGATGGATCAACTGGAGGTCCCTTTGCAGCAACCCATGAGGTTTTGGGGTACTGCTCAGGCTTCCAATATGTTCCATCAACATTGAGTTTCCTCTCAAAGGCAATACTCTCTTTCCTAGGGTTCCTGTTGAGGATTTGCTTTTTGAGCACATCACAAAGAGTCTGATGCCCTTTGAGGCTTTTGTACATGCCTGTCATGTACAATTCCTTCAGCCCTGCATCATTAGTGATACTTGCATTGTCCTCAGATGAGGAATTAGTGATAGCAGAGACAAATGAAGAATTTGTAGCATTAGATGCATTTGAACATTCAGGTGAAGAATTAGCAGTTTCATGTTCAATGCATTTCAGACATGGAGGAACAAATTCTTCCTGGGTAGCGCTGATTTGTTGAGCAAGTAATGAATCGCGCGCCTTCTGAAGATCTTCATAATCCACTCTTAGCTTTTTAGATCTTGCTTTCTTTGAAGAAATTAATAAGAAAGCTTCTCGTGATCAGATAAGAGAGTGTTATGATGACCTTGAAGATTGTCAAACCTGGACTGGAGTCTCTGAATATTTTCAGCCAAGGTTTTAGTGTGATCCATTTCTTCAACCCACGTATCATCACTTTTTTCTAGCATGTTTTGAACCTTTTCAAAGGCCTTTTGTTGTTTCACAACAATTTTAGCAAGTTTAGAGTAGCTGGGCTTGAGATTTTCATCAGATTCATCCTCACTAGAGTTAGAGGAGGCGTATTTAGTTACCTTGGCACCCTTTGCGATGAAGCAATAGGTGGGAGCATAGTCATTATTGCCTTCATCAGCCTTGTTGGTGAAGTCGTTTTCTTCAGAGTTGAAGATAGACTTGCTGACGAATGCAGTAGCAAGAGCTAGGCTCGCCACACCAGACTCGGACTCCTCAGATGCCTCCTCGTCCTCATGTTCCTCGGATTCAGCCTTAGAGTCCATTTCCTTGCCAATGAATGCCCAAGCCTTCTTGGAGCTGCTCTTCTTGTGAGATGAAGACCTCGAGGATTTTGATGATGAAGACTTTGAAGATTTCTTCTTATTCTTTGCATCATCAGAACTGTAATCCTTGTATTTCTTCTTCTTTGATTCCTTATCCCATTGAGGACAATCTTGGATGTAGTGACCAGGTTTCTTGCATTTGTGGCATAGTCTCTTCTTGTAGTCACTGGATGAGGAATCATTGCTCCTTGAGGGTTTTCCGAAGTGACCACGTCTAGAGAACTTCTGAAATTTCTTCACGAGCAGTGCAAGTTCCTGGCTCAGTTCTTCAGGGTCACCAAGGCTGCTAGCAGAGTCTTCATCTTCAGACTCAGAGACCCCTTGGCCTTCAAAGTACGTGATCGGCCATAGTTTGAACCGTAGAGGTCTCTCTTCTCAGCAATCTAGAACTCGTGAGTATTTAGCCTCTCGAGGATATCAGCGGGATCAAGTGACTTGTAGTCAGTACGCTCTTGAATCATTAGTGCCAGAGTATCAAATGAAGAATCTAGCGATCTCAGCAATTTCTTCACCACCTCATGGTCGGTGATATCAGTGGCGCCAAGCGCTTGAAGCTCATTTGAGATGTCAGTGAGGCGATCGAAGGTTTGCTAAACATTTTCATTGTCGAGTCTTTTGAAGCGGTTGAAGAGATTGTGGAGAACGTCAACACGAGAGTCACGTTGAGTTGAGACTCCTTCATTTACTTTGGACAGCCTATCCCAGATAAGCTTAGCAGTTTCCAAAGCACTCACTCTTCCATACTGTCCTTTGCTCAGATGGCCACATATGATATTCTTCGCTTGAGAATCGAGTTGCTTGAATCTCTTCACATCAGTAGCGTTCAGAGAAGGTGTGACTGAGAGAACACCATTTTCCACAACATACCAGAGATCGTTGTCAATAGCCTCAAGATGCATTCGCATCTTGTTCTTCTAGTAGGGGTAGTCCGTTCCATCGAAGGTAGGACACCCAGCAGAGACCTTGATCATACCTGTGGTCGACATAACTAAAACTCCAGGCGGTTAAACCAAAATCACACAGAACAAGGGAGTACCTTGCTCTGATACCAATTGAAAGTGTGTTATATCGACTAGAGGCGGGGTGAATAGACAATTTTTATGAATTCTTCACTGAGGAATTTGCTGGTGAGGAAATTCCTAAATGAAGAACTACTTGCAGCGGAATAAGTACTCAGAAGTAAACATAACAGAACACAAGCATAGTCATCATGATGAAATGAAGACAGGCACAGAGTATAGAAATCGTAAGCACAGGATAACACAAGAAAGAAGACGGACAGACTGAAGAAATTGAACTTAGGAAATTGAGAAAGTCTTCAGTCAAAGTCTTCGAACAGATATGAACAGGCACACAACAACAGACATGAGGAAATGAAAGAGTTGAGGAAATAGAACCAGTAAGCTCGGTGAAGACAATGATTTGGTAGACCAGTTCCAACTACTGTCTCAGTTGTACATCTAGTTGGAGCGGCTGAGTATTTAAACTCAAGGACACCCAGTCCCGGACACATAGTCCTCACCATATTCTCCCTGAGCTAAGGTCACACAGACCTCGCCCAATCACTCGTGGTAAGTCTTCAGGTGACTTCCGAACCTTCACAAACTCGGTCACTCGGCGATCCACAATTTCTCTTGGATGCTCTAGACCTTGATGCCTAACCGTCTAGAAGAAGCACAGTCTTCAAAGGAAAAAAACGTCAGATCCACGCAGGATCAATCTCTTCAGTGATGCTCAATCACTTTGGGTTTGTAGGTGTTGGGTTTGGGTTTTCCTCACTTGATGATTTTCACTCAAAGTCCTCGGAGGATGGGATGCTCTCAAATGACAAGTGTCAGTTTCTCTCGGAGCAGCCAACCAGCTAGTGGTTGTAGGGGGTGGCTATTTATAGCCTAGGGAGCAGCCTGACATGATAAGACATAAATGCCCTTGTCTGATATGACCGTTAGGTGGGTAGATATTTTGGAACCGCTGGCGCATAGCACAGCAATGGTCGGAATTTTGACTATCAAAATCCTCAGGGCTATCATGTTCCACACTGCGTAGGCAATTCACACTGGCGAATTCCTAACTCCTCAGTCAGAACAAATTCCTCAGAGACCAGAAGAACTTCGTCTCTGTCACTGAAGAATATGACTGAACTGTATGAGATTTCCAATGGCTTCACTCAAAGGGATTGGTAGGTGTATGATTTTGAGTTGAGCATCACATGGAAATTTTTCCTTAGTATTTCCTCAACCCCCTTTAACAGTACGGTATTTCCTATGACTCAAGAAAGAGAAAATGAAACTATAAAAACAAAGGTCTTCACGCTTCATGTTCCTTGAATGATTACCAAGTCTTCAGGATCACACCAATTTCTTCACTTTCAAAGTCTTCAGAAATTCAAAGTCTTCAGTCGAAGAACATCATTTTTAGGGGTCAACTTTCTCTGTAAATATCAAACTCCTCATAGAGTTATAGACCTGTGTACACTCACAAACGCATCAGTACCTTAACCTATAAGTCTTCAATACACCAAAATCACTAAGGGGCACTAGATGCACTTACAGGATGTTTTAGGAAAAATAAAACCTAGGATGGGAGGTCCATAGGCCGGTCGATACATGACGGCCCTCAAGAAAATACAAACCGGCATGTCCATGTTAAAGAAACAAAGCCTAGATGGGGTAGCCCACAACCCAGCTTATACTTGCTGGCCCACTGATAATAAATGATACTTGCTAGCTCTCCCGGCTTCATTGTAAATTTATCTCCTTTAGTAACTACGTTGAAGCACCTCAAAAAAATTTAACTATGTTGAAAAACCCGTGGGAACCAATGTCAGTATATCATTCAGAGGAAGTATTATTTTCAATGAGGCACTTGCTTGCGTACGGCCATGGACCTGGTGGGTCCCGGCTGTCCATCTCTACACATACAGTCCTCTCCAGATTCCTCTCATTGGTTCAGCATGTTCACAACGGCAGACAATGGAACTGTGGCGAGTGCACAAAGGTGGAGGATGACGCCCAGGCCCCAGACGAGAACAAACCGAAGCTGGGGAAGGCATGCTACAGTAATGGTAGATGTTGTGCTTAATTTCTAGAAAAACTACTGAACTAGCCCAGTGGCCAAGTGACACTACCGACTGTTGTTCCACCCGGGTTTGATTCCACCCAATCCAGTGAAAATATCTCCAATTTTTTTACCTCTGCCATTATTAACATGTGGGTCCCCATTGTCATCTACGCACACCACGTCTAACATTTGCCAAACTTCGTCCCTCGTTTTCTCTGTTTTTTGCACACTCGACATTGTGTGGGCATTTTGAAAATAGCATATATTTTTGACTGTGCATCATATGAAGATGTCTTATGCATAAATGTTGATCAACATGATGTTAACTGGTTGGTAGTTCCATTTTCGACCATGAATAAAACTTCCAACATGATGTTATCCCTGTTTGAAAAGGGCGTGTTAATATAAATGCTCTACCTCTGAAACTTGCAGTTTCTTATTTGAAACTGAAACTTGCAGTTTCTTCTTTGAGAATCACATTGTCTGCACTTTTATATGAAACTACATTTTTTAAAGTGCTAAAAATATATCTCTAGAATTCATAAAATACTTCATATGCTCAATACTGCAAATCTGAAATTCAAAAGACATTCATATCTGAAAGTACTCTCAAAATACACAACACAAAACACAATTCACAACCTGCAAATACGGACAACCCTAAGGTCCTCCTGATAATTCACAACCTGCCCAACTATTGGGTTAGGGGGGCAGTCCCCTCCTATTCCTCGGTGGCGGATAGCCGCCCCATGAGACGAGGTGAATGGCGAGGGAGAGGATGGCAGGGAAGCATCATCGGGCCAACTGCTTTTCTCCTCTTACAGTTGGGCTTGGTCGACGAAGACTCCACCAGCTCGCTCTGGCACAGCACCCTCACAAACGGCACCCTGTAGACGCTAGATCCTTCAATCTCTGGTGGATGCTCCATCTTGGATCGATACTCCCACCAATGCTGCCTCACGATCGAATTCGGTGAATCTGTTTGCTCCATGGCCCAGAGGAGCAGCTCTATGTACTCCCGCGTGACTCCCTTTGGGAGTGTCGCCGCCTTTTCGCTTTGTTGCAGATACTTGGCCATGGATGTCACTATCGCTACTAACTGGTCCTTGTTGTCAAACCAAGATTGTATCTCCAACATCCTAGCTAGCTTCACAGGGTCACCGTCTGCAATCTCACGTATCGGTTGTACTCCTCCATCGATCTACTTCTCCACAGCACCTTCACTCACCGGCGGTGGTTTTTGAATGGAAGAGGAGAGGAGCGACGCTGGTTTTGGATTAGAAAAGGAGAGGAGCGGTGTTGGTTTTGGATTGGAACAGGAGAGGAGGGGCGGTGGTTTTGAAATGGAAGAGGAGAGGAGCAGTGCTGGATTTGGATTGGAATAGGAGAGGAGCTACAGTGGTTTAAGAGGAGAGGAGCGGCGCTAGTCTTGGAAGTATTTTTTTGTTTTGCGTAATTTGGGTCAAAGTTTGACCACGTACTGTATTTGACAAGCAAAATGTGAATGCATGTCATCAAAAAGTATATCATTTGGTTCATATCTGAATGTACTTTCAACTTATATTATTTTTGCAACATATAACATATATTTTACTTGTGAAAATCATGGTCAAATATGACCCAGAATACAAGGGAAACTAGTTAATGTGGGGTCGCTTTCTTAATTGAAGGGTAAACTGATTTTGATTTTGATCCAGTTACAGCGTGTCGGCCCTCTCATCCAATCCTAAATCGTCGTCGCACGCTCCTCTCCCTCTTCTCCATTGCAAAACCACCTCATCTCCTCTCCATCATCTCCATTCCAAAACCACCGTCTCGCCTTTTCCTCTTCTCCATTGCAAAACCACCCCCTCCCCTCTTCTCTCCCTCTTCTCCAAGACCACCGTCTCGCCTCTCCCTCTTCTCCATTGCAAGACCACTGTCTCTCCTCCCATCTTCCAAAGCTAGCACCGGACCTCTCAAAAGGACATCTATGGAGAGGATGCATTAGCGAATTGGGCACATCGCCGGCAGCGACCAAGCGAAGTTATCCAGGTTGAAGGAGATCCTTACTTGGTTTGACAACGAGTGGGAGATTTTGAGGACAGTGAGGGCCATGTGGCAATGTATGCGAAAGAGCGAGATGACAACAATGTACTCCTCGGCGGCAGTCACGCCACAGTACTTCGAGTTCATCGAGTATCTCCTCTAGGCAATGGAGCAGGCAGATTTGCCCGAGGCAAAAGTCAGGCGGAGGTGGTGGGCGTATAGGTCGAAGGTCGAGCATCCAGAGGATAACGAATTGATCGAGTACGATGTGTCCTTCGTGAGGGTGCAGTGCCAGCCGAAGCCACAGGAGTATTTGTTCTCCCACCGCAAGAGGAGGCCGAATGGTGCGACGTTGCTTCCCCGCCGTTCTCCATGGTTCCCTCGCCGCTCGCCTCCTTTCAACGGTGGTGGTAGGTTTTAAGGTAAGCTTCACACTAACCTAATCATCCATCTGATCATGCTTACAATCAGTCTGACAGCTAATGAAAATCATGCTTACAATCAGTCTCCGAGTACTACGCCAATCACCCTAAAATAGCTCTGGACCAAAAACAAAGTTGTGACACTGTGTACAAATAAACAATAATAGATTGGTGCTTCTTTCAGAAAAGATTACTCCCTAGAAAAGTGCCAATATAAGTGATACGTCTCCAACGTATCTATAATTTATGAAGTATTCATGCCATGTTTACAATAGTTTTATATGATTTTGGTATGATTTGATTAGAACTAACCCAGACTGACGTTGTTTTCAGCAAAACTACCGTGGTGTTGTTGTTGTGCAGAAATAAAAGTTCTCGGAATGTGCTCAAAATCAACGGAGATTTTTTCTGGAAAATATAAAAAATACTGGAAGAAAAAGTTATCGGAGAGGAGTCCTCTGGGGCCCACGAGGGTGGGGGGCGCGCCCCTGTGCCTCGTGGACTTCTCATGGGTCCCCCTAACTTGTTCTCGACGCCAAACTCTCCTATAAATGCCCAAACCTCTAGAAAATAACCTAGATCAGAAGTTCCGCCGCCGCAAGCCTCTGTAGCCATGATAAATCAATCTAGGCCCTCTCTGGCACCCTGCCGGAGGGGGCCATCATCACCGGAGGCCATGGGGAAGGATCTCATAGGGGCCATCATCGCCATGAAGGCCAAGGACTAGAGGGGGAACCTCTCCCCATCCAGGGGGGAGGCCATGGAGGAGGAAGCACAAGGGGGAGAACCTCTCCTCCTCTCTCTCGGTGGCACCAGAGTGCCATCGGGAGGGAATCATCGCCGTGGTGATTGTCTTCATCAACATCACCATCATCATCACCATCCTCATCTCTTTCACGCGGTCCACTCTCCCGCACCCCGCTGTAATCCCTACTTGAACATGGTGCTTTATGCCACATATTATGATCCAATGATGTGTTGCCATCCTATGATGTTTTGAGTATATATCCTTTGTCTTTGGGTTGATTGATGATCTAGATTGGTATGTTTTATTTTGGTGCTGTCCAATTGTGCCCTCCGTGTCGCTCAAGCATGAGGGATTCCCGCTGTAGGGTGTTGCAATACGTTCATGATTTGCTTATAGTGGGTTGCTTGAGTGACAGAAGCATAAACCCGAGTAAGGGGGTTGTTGTGTATGGGATAAAGGGGACTTGATGCTTTAATGCTATGGTTGGGTTTTACCTTCATGATCTTTAGTAGTTGCGGATGCTTGCTAGAGTTCCAATCATAAGTGCATATGATCCAAGAAGAGAAAGTATGTTAGCTTATGCCTCTCCCTCATATGAAATTGCAATAGTGATTACCGGTCTTGTTAACAATTGCCTAGGATAATTCCGCACACCGACCCATCATTATTCCACACTCGCTATTTATAACATTTATTAATATATTATAACTTTATGATAACAGCACCTACTTTTATATTTTAGCTCTCCTATATCATGCAAAGTTATCCTCTTCATACCCACAACGTAGTTTTATTTCTCGTTTCTAGTTGGAAGCAAACGTTCGGTGTACGTAGAGTCATATCAGTGGCAGATAGGACTTGACAGAATATTGATCTTACCGTTAGATCCTTGTGGGTTCGACACTCCATAATTATCACTTCCACCTTTGGGAATTGCTACGATGATTCCCTGCACTTGGGGATTATCAATAAGCTACTAGTGTTTGATTAGAGGATTTGCTGCCGAGAAAGATCTTTCTCACAGAGAGCGCCACCCATCCCACTGGTGGTGGTGGATTCCAATGCTTAGATGGAGCATGGTTGGTGTCGGTAATTTTTACTTGGCACCTCACACTCTGCATATATGTCGGTTCCATCCGTACATTTGTACAGTTCCACCAAAATGCAGCTGAATAACCCTGTTTGTCCAGATAATGAAAAATCATGATTACATTATAGTGGCACTAGTTGATGAAACATACACTAACAAATAGAAGAAAATATAGCGGTAGTATCATAGTATGCCATGCTGCGAGGGCAAGATGGGCCCTGCGACGCCTCATACGGTAGGCCTCATACTGGAAATCGACCCAATTCTCCCTGATACACCTTCTGCCAGTGATGAACATCAGTGTACAGCGGTAGTACAAGGAGGGGCCTTGAGACATTCCAATCTTTATTTTTGTGTAGAACAACTAAAATTAAGCACCCCAGTTTGCAGAAACCCTTAAACATTAACAATGGGACTAGTTGATGAAACATATACTAACAAAGAGAAGCACTTTCTTTATCTACATTGGAAATGAAATGATAGACAGGACACTCACTCTATTTTACCTGTATTATTACTTCATTTTATCAGTGGCACTAGGGTCGAGCAGGTGGCAAGCGAGGTGTACCGTGCATTGCAAGGATGGAGGTCGGGGGTGCTTAGACTAGGATGCTGAAGCTGGCTCTTTTAGTCCCTATCTTCCCCGTGATGCTTCTGTGGTAGCATTTGGGTTGTAATCCAAACTTGGTCAAGCTAGTGCTATGTCCCCCTACCTGCCTAGCTTATGTGGCGAACTTGTCTCCTGCTAGTACTCAGTCTGTTCTAGTTGTAGTTGCATAACTGCCCATTTACACTGAGATGTTGTCGGATAATGGTCTCTATGGTTGGGTTTCTTTAATGAAATCGGAGGAAACCCCCTCTTTCGATATAAAGAAATCAGTGGCACTAGTGGTGCCAAAACATTGCCTCAAATTAATGGTGCCACTAGATTAAGGTGCAAAATAATAACATTACTGCTTTATCATGGTAGTGCCAAAACAGTAGGACAAGAGCAGACTCAACATGCAGGATCTTTGGCAAATGGTTGGACCAAAAAGGAACATACCTCGTGATGGGAACCATATCTGCAGTCAACGCCATCATAGAAGGGATGGCACTAGTCACCAACATGGATGATTCAATTCATGGGACCTTTTTGTGTTGTTCACCTAAAATGAAGCAATGTCCAATGAGTTAGCAACTTCTTCTTCATTAGTTGCAATAAAATTGAGCAACATCAAGGTTGGTCGTGAAGCTCGTGGAATGTTCAACTATAATTTGGATATCATTTCTGCAGTTCAACTAAGATCAAGCGTGAATGCATATCTCTATTTGCACAAAAAGGTGGAAAGGAGGGTGACTAACAAGTGATAAAACATACATCAAATGAAAGGAAGCATGTTCCTTATCTGAATGGTGATCCTACAAGGATAGTAGCAATTTCTAAAGTAGCAGCATTGCTAGATATTAGTGTGGGCATTAGGATTAACTATGACAACCGTTAAATATGACATTACTTTAATGGTGCCATTGCTTCATTTGACCAGCAACATTACATTAACAGCCGCTAAAGAGTTGGTATTTGGGCACGGAGAGTAGGCAGATCAGGACAATGTCACATCCCTAGCTTTACCTTGCACTAGGCTAGCACTTGTCTGTTGCATCATGTTTAAATTTTATGTAATTTGAAATGGGGATTGGTAAACCCTAGCACCAATTGAAATTTAAATAGGTCAAATAAAATATTTTTCAATGACCCAGAATGACCTTTGGAAATGTTCATGATTTCTGATAAAGGTGAAAGCCTCTGCCAAAAATGATGAACATATTTATAAACTATTTGACTTTGGGCATTTATACACTATAAATAATTTAAGTGCTCAAATAATGTTGGAACTATTTGTGGGACACTGAAATAATTCATAAAGTGCTCATGAATATTTTCAGGATTTATAAAATTGATTTGGTTTTTAAAACTGGATCAAAACCAAACTTCAAATTAGAAAACAGAAACAAAAATAGAAAAGGGTTAGAACTCACCTGGCTTACCTGTCCAGCCCAGCCGGCCTGGCACTGTGCCGGCCCAGTCCACTGGCTAGCTCCATTCGTCCTCAACCTCGTGCTAGTGGGCACGCGGGCGTGTGCCCACGGTGCGCTAGCACGCACGCGGCCACTGGCGGCCACCTCCTGCTTCTGCCAATGCCCTGGACGACTCTAGGCGATGCCACGCATCCCCCTGGCCTCTCTCTCCCTCACCCGTGGCCTCTCCCCTCCCCTGGCTTTCTCTCTCTCTCACCGGCCGAGCGGCACCGTCGCTGCCCTTCGTTGCCCTCGCAGCCACCGCCTCCCCCTCGCCTTACGGACGTCTCCCCGAGCTCCGCCGTGTCTCCCTCGACCTCCTCACCCAGCTACGCAACGCGGAACGCCCCCAAACGCCGGCGACACCGTCGTCTTCAACCTTCGGCTCTCCAGATCGCCGGAGATGCTCCGAAGCCATATGACCTTCCCCGAGCCCACTAACCAGCCCTTCGTGACTGCGCTGAGCCCCCGGTCATTTTCCCCCTAACCTCTCCTCCGTTTGATCGTCGTAGCCGTCACCCCCTTGATGACTGAGACGCACCACCGCCTGAGCTCGCCGTCGGTGATGCTCCGGTGACCAAATGGTCACCCTGGAGTGCCCAACCTGCTCCCCACAATGCGTACCGCCCTTCTAGCCTTTTGCCTCGCTCATTTATGCACAGAAACGCCAACCCCGTGCACACCCGAACTCCGGCCACCGCACTTCCCTTCACCGCCGTCGTTCTGGTCCTCTCCGGCGCGAGATGATGGCTCCATTGGGTGCAGACGAGGACCAGCATCACGCCAAGCCAAACCGCCGCTCGTTTGGTCGCCGGAGAGCGAAACCCGACGCTCCCCACCGTCTCTGGCTCCGCCGGCGACTAGCCGCGGGTCAACTCCGGCGAGTTGACCCGGGTTCGACCACGGCTGGACCCCACCCTGAGTCTATGACATGTGGGGCCAGCCTCTGACTTAATCTAGTTTAGGAATTATGTTAGCGTTGACTATCCCTGTTAATCTAATGAATCACTGACATGTGGACCCAGGACCTAATTAAGTTAGGTTAGTATTTAACTTAACACTAACTAACAAAGTTAGTTAGTTGTGTCACTAACCAGTGGGCCCGACACGTCAATTTGACCTGGGCTGACCCGTTGACTCGCTAACGTCACCCTAACGTAATGCTGATGCAGTAAGTGATTTTCAGGATTTAAATTAATTCAGAAAATTCTAGAAATAGTATAAACTTCTAAAATTCATATAAATTCAACCGTAACTCCAAATAAGATAAATTATATATGAAAAATGATTAGAAAAATCCAATCTATCCATCTGTACCATTTTCATGCATGTTATAACAACCTATGACTACTGTTTAGGACAAACAAAATGAATGGCATTTGAATATCCACATATGGAGTTTGAATTTGAATCTTTGGTCCAAACCAACTTCATTTAATCTGGTTTTAGTTGCATTAGCTCAAATCACAACATCTTGCCCGGTAATGATCATGCATCATATTGTGTATTGCATTGATTGTGCTTTCTCTCTGTTGCCGGTACATGTTCCCCCCCAGAGTAGACATTGTTACCGACGACGTGATCGATGACACTAATGAAGAGCTATATTATCTTCAGAAGTGCCAGGCAAGCAAAACCCCCTTGTTCATTCCGATACAATCCCACTCTCTCACTCATGCTCTCTTTTACTGTATTAGGACAACAACGACTCATGTATTACTTGCTGCGGTAGTTGAACCCCTTTCCTCAACATGACCTGTCATTGCCACAGTAAATAGATGAAACCCACTAGCATGAGTAGGAGTTGTTTGAGCCTTGATGTGCCTACTCATTCATGCTTGTCTGTCATGCCTGCTACTGCTTAGAGTTGAGTCAGGTCTGATTCATCAGGGATGAATCGGAGGTGTGTAAACATGTCCTACTGTGTGTGAGCTAAGTGTGTGAACACGATTTGGTAAAGGTAGCGGTGAGAGTCCATGTAGGGGTACATGGTGGGTTGTCTCATTGAAGCCGTCCTCAGGAACTGAGTTCTGTTTTTGTGATC
This sequence comes from Triticum timopheevii, assembly GCA_963921465.1. Classification (NCBI taxonomy): domain Eukaryota; kingdom Viridiplantae; phylum Streptophyta; class Magnoliopsida; order Poales; family Poaceae; genus Triticum; species Triticum timopheevii. The sequence goes on along the minus strand of OY997272.1, from coordinate 377,605,714 downwards.
CATGAACAGATACAACCACACATTGGGATCCTTAATTGACTCTCTCGGTTTCTTAACCACCCTTGTCCTATGTCCAGGAGTTGCAAGTAGTTTCTGGTGTTTGTAGTATGCTGGAGGCCGTGCGCAGCACTGACCCGCGGGGTGGGCTATGATGCGGTAGGCACGTGGCATGGTGTACCGGGCGCCCGTTTGGTGTCTCGGGAACCTTGCTCACATCGTTCGGGGCCGTATGTGGAAACTTCGGCTGGACTCCCTGCGGATGGAACCCGAATAGGCGATAAACCTGGACTAGAGACTTGAGTGTTTAGGTAGGCCGTGACCGACTCCCTCGCTAGGCATCCGCTTGAAGGTTGCCGAGATACACGATGTGCACATGGTGGTAAGTGGCGAGAGCATGTGTGAAGAAGTACACCCCTGCAGGGTTAACATCATCTATTCAAATAGTCGTGTCCGCAGTAAAGGACTTCTGGGTTGCCTATACAGTTCATAGACAAGTGAAAGTGGATACTCTAAAATACGCAAGATAAGCGTGAGTGCTATGGATGGCGTTCTTGTAGGGAGACGGGAGCGGATCCATAGTGGTGTATCGCTATGGTGAATATGTGGACTCGTGTGCGCCACCCCAAAAGAGTTACTTGCAGACGTAGACTAGGATAGCCACTGAGTCAAAGCTGGCTTGTTGCAGTTAAACCCCACCATCCCCTTTGTTGATAATGATGTATATGTAGTTAGTTCTAATGTAAGTCTTGCTGGGTACATGCTACGTCTCGAGCTTGCGTTGGTTTTCCCCGAAGAGGAGAGGATGATGCATCACAGTAGCATAAGTATTTCCCTCAGTTTTTGAGAACCAAGGTATCGATCCAGTAGGAGGTCACACGCAAGTCCCTCGTACCTGCACAACACCATAGCAACTCGCAACCAACGCTTAAGGGTTGTCAATCCCTTCACGGTCACTTACGAGAGTGAGATCTAATAGAGATAATATTTTTGGTATTTTTGATAGATAGATGCAAAGTAAAAAGTAAAGGCAAAGTAAAAACAAAGCAAGTAAATAAAGTGATATAGATTGATATGATGAGAATAGACCCGGGGGCCATAGGTTTCACTAGTGGCTTCTCTCAAGAGCATAAGTATTCTACGGTGGGTGAACAAATTACTGTTGAGCAATTGACAGAATTGAGCATAGTTATGAGTATATCTAGGCAATGATCATGTATATAGGCATCACGTCCATGACAAGTAGATCGAAACGATTCTGCATCTACTACTATTACTCCACTCATCGACCGCTATCCAGCATGCATCTAGAGTATTAAGTTAAAAACAGAGTAACGCCTTAAGCAAGATGACATGACATAGAGGGATAAATTCATGCAATATGGTAAAAAAAACCCATCTTGTTATCCTTGATGGCAACAATACAATACGTGCCTTACAACTCTTTCTGTCACTGAGTAAGGACACCGCAAGATTGAACCCGAAGCCATGCACTTCTCCCATTGCAAGAACTACCAATCTATTGGCCAAACCAAACGGATAATTCGAAGAGACTTGCAAAGATAACTCAATCATACATAAAAGAATTCAGAGAAGAATCAAATATTTTCCATAGATTGTACTGGATCATAAACCCACAATTCATCAGTCTCAACAAACACACCGCAAAAAGAAGATTACATCGAATAGATCTCCACGAGAGAGGGGGAGAACATTGTACTGAGATTCAAAAAGAGAGAAGAAGCCATCTAGCTACTAGCTATGGACCCGAAGGTCTGAAGTAAACTACTCACACTTCATCGGAGGGGCTATGGTGGATGCCCCCTCCGGCGAAGCTCCGGAACAGGCCCCAAGATGGGATCTCGTGGATACAGAAGGTTGCGGCGGTGGAATTAGGTTTTTGGCTCCCGTTCTGATCATACGGGGATACGTAGGTATATATAGGAGGAAGGAGTACGTCGGTGGAGCTCCGAGGGTCCCACGAGGTAGGGGGGCGCGCCCAGGGGAAGGGGCGCACCCTCCACCCTCATGACCGCCTTGTGGCTTTCTTGACGGAGGGTCCAAGTCTCCTGGGTCTTATCTGAAGAGAAAATCACGTTCCTGAAGGTTTCATTCCGTTTGGACTCCGTTTGATATTCTGTTTCTTCAAAATACTGAAAAAGGCAAAAAAACAGCAATTCTGGGCTGGGCCTCCGGTTAATAGGTTAGTCCCAAAGATAATATAGAAGTGGAAAATAAAGCCCATTATAGTCCAAAACAGTAGATAAAGTTGCATGGAGCAATCAAAAATTATAGATACGTTGGAGACGTATCAAGCATCCCCAAGCTTAATTACTGCTCGTCCTCAAGTAGGTAAATGATAAAAAAGAATTTTTGATGCGGAGTGATACTTTGGCATAATTTCAATGTAAATCTTCTTAATCATGGTATGAATATTCAGATCCGAAAGATTCAAGACAAAAGTTCATATTGACACAAAAATAATAATACTTCAAGCATACTAATCAAAGCAATCATGTCTTCTCAAAATATCATGGCAAAAGAAAGTTCATCCCTACAAAATCATATAGTTAGGCTATGCTTCATTTTCGTCACACAAAGATGTTCCCAATTTCTAAACCCCCGATGACAAGCCAAGCAATTGTTTCATACTTAAATAATCTCAAACTTTTTCAACCTTCACGCAATACATGAGCGTGAGCCATGGATATAGCACTATGGGTGGAATAGAATATGATGATGGGGATTGTGTGGAGAAGACAAAAAAGGAGAAAGTCTCACATCAACGAGGCTAATCAATGAGCTATGGAGATGCCCATCGATTGATGTTAATGCAAGGAGGAGGGATTGCCATGCAATGGATGCACTAGAACTATGAATGCTCAACAAAAGAAAATTAGTGGGTGTGCATCCAACTTGCTTGCTCATGACGACCTAGGGCATTTGAGGAAGCCCATCGTAGGAATATACAAGCCAAGTTCTATAATGAAAAATTCCCACTAGTATAAAAAGACAACTTATGAGACTCGCTATATGAAAAACATGATGCTACTTTGAAGCACAATATATGAGACTCACTACATGAAGAACAAGGTGCTACTTTGAAGCACAAGTGTGGAAAAAGAGATAGTAGCATTGCCCCTTTTTTTATTTTCTTTTTTTTATTCTCTTTTTTTGGGCCTTTCTTTTTTTGGCCTTTCTCTTTTTTTGGGCCTTTTTTTTATTTGGCCTTTCTCTCTCTTTCTTTCGGGCAATGCTCTAATAATGATGATCATCACACTTCTATTGATTACAACATATGAATTACAACTCGAAACTAGAACAAGATATGACTCTATATGAATGTCTCCGGCGGTGTACCAGGATAGTGCGATGAATCAAGAGTGACATGTATGGAAAATAATGCATGGTGGCTTTGCCACAAATACGATGTCAACTACAAGATCATGCAATGGCAATATGACAAAAGTAATGCATGTCACGATGATGATGGTGGAAGTTGCATGGCAATATATCTCGGAATGGCTATGGAAATGCCATGATAGGTAGGTATGGTGGCTGTTTTGAGGAAGATAAAAGGAGGTTTATGTGTGATAGAGCATATCGTATCACGGGGTTTGGATTCACCGGCGAAGTTTGCACTAACTCTCAAGGTGAGAAAGGGCAATGCACGGTACCGAAGGGGCTAGCAAAGGCGGAAAGGTGAAAGTGCATATAATCCATGGACTCAACATTAGTCAAAAGAACTCATATACTTATTGCAAAAATTTAGAAGTCATCAAAAATTAAAATACTACGCGCATGCTCCTAGGGGGATAAATTGGTAGGAAAAGACCATCGCTCATCCCCGACCGCCACTCATAAGGATGCACAAGCCAGGTACTCTTCATGTTTCAAATTTGTTACACAACTTTAACCATACGTGCATGCTACGGGACTTGCAAACTTCAACACAAGTATTTCTCAAATTCATAATCACCCAACTAGCACGATTTTGATATTATTACCTCCACATATCAAAACAATTATCAAGCATCAAACTTATCTTAGTATTCAACGCACTCAAAAGAAAGTTTCACATATCTTGAATACCAAGTATATTATCATTAAGCAAATTACCATGCTATTAACGACTCTCAAAATAATATAAGTGAAGCATGAGAGATCAAGTTTCTTTAAAACAAATCCACCACCGTGCTCAAAAAGATCTAAGTGAAGCACTAGAGCAAAAATTATCACGCTCAAAAAGATATAAGTGAAGCACTATGAGCAAACTATCAAACTCAAAAGATATAAGTGAAGCACATAGAGTATTCTAACAAATTTCAATTCATGTATGGCTCTCTCAAAAGGTGTGTACAGCAAGGATGATTGTGGTAAACTAACAAGTAAAGACACAAATAATACAAGACGCTCCAAGCAAAACACATATCATGTTGGTGAATAAAAATATAGCTCCAAGTAAATTACCGATGGAAGTGGACGAAAGAGGGGATGCCTTCCGGGGCATCCCCAAGCTTTGACTTTTTGGTGTCCTTGGATTATCTTGGGGGTGCCATGGGCATCCCCAAGCTTAGGCTCTTGCCACTCCTTGTTCCATAATCCATCAAAAGAATTCACCCAAAACTTGAAAACTTCACAACACAAAACTCAACAGAAATCTCGTGAGCTCCGTTAGAGAAAGAAAACAAAAGACTACTTCAAGGTACTATAATGAACTCATTCTTTATTTATATTGGTGTTAAACCGAATGTATTCCAACTTCTCTATGGTTTATAAACTAATTTACTAGCCATAGATTCATCAAAATAAGCAAACAACACACGAAAAACAGAATCTGTCAAAAAACAGAACAGTCTGTAGTAATCTGTAGCTAACGCAAACTTCTGGAACTCTAAAAATTCTACCAAAATAGGAAGTCCTGGACAATTTGTTTATTGATCAGCATAAAAAAGAATCAACCCAAAAGCACTCTCCAGTAAAACATGACAGCTAATCAAATCAACTATTATCGTAGGTTATCCTATAGGTCCTACTTGGCACAAACACTAATTAAAACATAAAACCACATCCAAACAGAAGGTAGATGGATTATTTATTCCTAAACAGAAGCAAAAAAACACAAAATAAAATTGGGTTGCCTCCCAACAAGCGCTATCGTTTAACGCCCCTAGCTAGGCATTGAGATTATGATGATGCTCACATGAAATATAGGAATTGAAGCACAAAGAGAGCATCATAAAACATGTGACAAACACATTTAAGTCTAGCATACTTCCTATGCATAGGCGTCTTGTAAGAAAACAAATTATCAAGGCAAGCAAAAACTAGAATATGCAAGGAAGAACAAAGAGATGATAGCAATCTCAACATGAAGAGAGGTAATTTAGTAACATGAAAACTTCTACAACCACATTTTCCTCTCTCATAATAATCACATGTAGGACCATAAGGAAATTCAACAATATAGCTATCACAAAACATATTCTTAACACGATCCACATGTATGCAAAGTTGACACTCTTCCAAAATAGTGGGATTAACATTAACTAAAGTCATGACCTCTCCAAACCCACTTTTATCAAAAACTTCATAAGATTGAACATTATCCAAATATGTGGGATCTAAAGTTGACACTCTTCCAAACCCACCTTCAATATTATTGCAAACACTATTATCAATCTCATATTCATCATGGGGATTAAATAAATTTTCAAGATCATAAGAAGAATCACCCCAATCATGATCATTGCAAGAAGTAGAGGACATATCAAAACTAGCATCCCCAAGCTTAGGGTTTTGCATCTTATTAGCACAATTGACAACAAAAGATTTTATAATAAAATCATTCCAATCATGCTTTTTATTCAAAGATCTATCGTGAGTCACTTCACGGATTTCAGGCAAAACCTTATAAAGATAATCTAGTTAAAAATAGAGTAACGCCTTAAGCAAGATGACATGATCTAGAGGGATAAATTCATGCAATATGATAAAAAAAACATCTTGTTATCCTCGATGGCAACAATACAATACGTGCCTTGCAACTCTTTCTGTCACTGAGTAAGGACACCGCAAGATTGAACCCAAAGCCATGCACTTCTCCCATTGCAAGAACTACCAATCTAGTTGGCCAAACCAAAAGGATAATGCGAAGAGACTTGCAAAGATAACTCAATCATACATAAAAGAATTCAGAGAAGAATCAAATATTTTCCATAGATAGTACTGGATCATAAACCCACAATTCATCGGTCTCAACAAACACACCGCAAAAAGAAGAGTACATCGAATAGATCTCCACGAGAGAGGGGGAGAACATTGTATTGAGATCCAAAAAGAGAGAAGAAGCCATCTAGCTACTAGCTATGGACCCGAAGGTCTGAACTAAACTACTCACACTTCATCGGAGGGGCTATGGTGATGATGTAGAAGCCCTCCGTGGTGGATGCCCCCTCCGGCGGAGCTCCAGAACAGGCCCCAAGATGGGATCTCGTGGATACAGAAGGTTGCGGCAGTGGAATTAGGTTTTTGGCTCCCGTTCTGATCATACGGGGATACGTAGGTATATATAGGAGGAAGGAGTACGTCGGTGGAGCTCCGAGGGGCCCACAAGGTAGGGGGGCGCCCTGGGGGGAGGGGCGCGCCCTCCACCCACGTGACCGCCTCGTGGATTTCTTGACGGAGGGTCCAAGTCTCCTGGGTCTTATCTGGTGAGAAAATCACGTTCCCGAAGGTTTCATTCCGTTTGGAGTCCGTTTGATATTATGTTTCTTCGAAATACTGATAAAGGCAAAAAACAGCAATTCTGGGCTGGGCCTCCGATTAATAGGTTAGTCCCAAAAATAATATAAAAGTGGAAAATAAAGCCCATTATAGTCCAAAACGGTAGATAAAGTAGCATGGAGCAATCAAAAATTATAGATACGTTGGAGACGTATCAGTACATTTGTACTCACGTTTGCCTATTTTATGTTTTGTAGAGAGACTTCAGTCTCACTAGTAGTTCCACATGAACTTCGACGTTTAGCTTGTTACCTCAGCTATGATCTTGTGCCCTCGGCAGGATCTGGTAGTTAGTCAGGCTTCTCAGCCTTTTTCATTTGTAGTTGTCTGTACTCAGACATGTTAAGCTTTGATACGTCTCCAACGTATCTATAATTTTTGATTGTTCCATGCTATTATGTTACCCCTTTTGGATGTTTATGGGCTTTATTTTACATATTTATATCATTTTTGGGACTAACCTATTAACCGGAGGCCCAGCCCGTATTGCTGTTTTATTGCCTGTTTCAGTATTTCGAAGAAAAGGAATATCAAACGGAGTCCAAACGGAATGAAACCTTTGGCATCGTAATTTTTTGGAAGAATATCATCCTGGAGGCTTGGAGATCAAGTCAGAAGACCCTCGAGGAGCCCAGGAGATAGGGGGCGCCCCCCTATAGGGCGCGGCCCCCTGTCTCGTGGACCCCTCGAGCACCTCCCGACCGACTTCTTTCGCCTATATATACCTATGTACCCTAAAACCATCAAAAATCAAGATAGATCAGGAGCTCTGCCGCCGCAAGCCTCTATAGCCACCAAAAACCTCTCGGGAGCCCGTTCCGGCACCCTGCCGGAGGGGGAACCCATCACCGGTGGCCATCTTCATCATCCCGGCGCTCTCCATGACGAGGAGGGAGTAGTTCACCCTCGGGGCTGAGGGTATGTACCAGTAGCTATGTGTTTGATCTCTCTCTCTCTCTCTCGTGTTCTCGACTTCACATGATCTTGATGTATCGCGACCTTTGTTATTGTAGTTGGATCTTATGATGTTTCTCCCCCTCTACTCTCTTGTGATGAATTGAGTTTCACCTTTGAAGTTATCATATCGGATTGAGTCTTTTATGAGAACACTTGATGTATGTCTTGCCGTGTTTATCTATGGTGACAATGGGATATCATGTGCCTCTTGATGTATGTTTTGGTGACCAACTTGCGGGTTCCGCCCATGAACCTATGCATATGGGTTGGCACACGTTCTTGACTCTCCGGTAGAAACTTTGGGGCACTCTTTGAAGTACTTTGTGTTGGTTGGATGAATCTGAGATTGTGTGATGCATATCGTATAATCATGCCCACGGATACTTGAAGTGACAATGGAGTATCTAGGTGACATTAGGGTTTTGGTTGATTTGTGTCTTAAGGTGTTATTCTAGTACGAACTCTTTTATAGATCGATCCGAAAGAATAACTTTGAGGTGGTTTCGTACCCTACCATAATCTCTACGTTTGTTCTCCGCTATTAGTGGCTTTGGAGTGACTCTTTGTTGCATGTTAACGGTTTGTTATATGATATATCTATGTTATTAATGTTGAGAGAACTTGCACTAGTGAAAGTATGAACCCTAGGCCTTGTTTCCTATCATTGCAATACCGTTTATGCTCCCTTTTATCATTAGTTACCTTGCTGTTTTTATATTTTCAGATTACAAAAACCTATATCTACTATCCATATTGCACTTGTATCACCATCTCTTCGCCGAACTAGTGCACCTATACAATTTACCATTGTATTGGGTGTGTTGGGGACACAAGAGACTCTTTGTTATTTGGTTGCAGGGTTGTTTGAGAGAGACCATCTTCATCCTACGCCTCCCACGGATTGATAAACCTTAGGTCATCCACTTGAGGGAAATTTGCTACTGTCCTACAAACCTGTGCACTTGCAGGCCCAACAACGTCTACAAGAAGAAGGTTGTGTAGTAGACATCAAGCTCTTTTCTGGCGCCGTTGCCGGGGAGGCTAGGTAAAGGGCACTCACTCACACCCCGTCAACCAAGCTCTTTTCTGGCGCCGTTGCCGGGGAGGTGAGTGCTTGAAGGTATATCTTTAGATCTTGCAATCGAATCTTTTTGTTTCTTGTTTTATCACCAGTTTAGTTTATAAAACAAAACTACAAAAAAAATGGAATTGAATTTGTCTCATGCGCTTCGTCTTTTTAATATCTTTCGTGAGAATGATGGAAAGGAACAATGTGCTCAAGTGCTAGAAAAAGAATTACATATAATGCTTGGCATGAATTATGTGAATGATGAGCATGATTGCAATGGTGTTAGTATGAATTCCTTGAATATCCATGATGCTAATGATATGCAAAGCCACAAGCTTGGGGAAGCTATGTTTGATGAATATGATATTTTTAGTCCCCCAAGTTTTGATGAGAATATTTATTATGATAAAATCATGCCTCCTATTTATGATGATTATATTGATAAAAGTGGGTTTGGAAGAGTGTCAACTTTAGGAAGTAGTGATCCCACTATTTTGGAGGATGCTGAATCTTATTGTGATGAACATGAAAGTGGATTTGGAAGAGTGTCAACTTTATTTAGTGATGATTCCACTATTTCAGAAGAGGTTCCAATTGATTATGAGAACAAAGTTGCTATCTATGATGATTATTGTGATGACTTGTATGCTATTAAGAATAATGATAACCATGAAACTTGTCATCATGATTTTAGTTTTCAATTGGATTATGCCTCACATGATAATTATTTTGTTGAGTTTGCCCCCACTATTATTCATGAGAAGAATTTTGCTTATGTGGAGAGTAGTAAATTTTCTATGCTTGTAGATCATGAAAAGAATGCTTTAGGTGCTGGTTATATTGTTGAATTCATTCATGATGCTACTGAAAATTATTATGAGGGAGGAATATGTGCTTGTAGGAATTGCAATAATATCAAGTTTCCTCCCTATGTGTTGAAAATCTTGAAGCTATGCTTGTTTTACCTTCCTTTGCTAGTTGATTATTGTCCCCATAAGTTGTTTGCTCACAAAATCCCAATGCATAGGAAGTGGGTTAGGCTTAAATGTGCTAGTCATATGCTTCATGATGCTCCCGTTACGTTTCAATTCTTATCTTTTATGTGAGCATCATTGCCATCATCATGCCTAGCTAGAAAGGCATTAAAGAAAAGTGCTTGTTGGGAGACAACCCAATATTTATCCCTACTGTTTTTGTGTGTACACATGATTATGCTACTGTAGTAATCATGTTTTATAGCTTTTGTTTCAATAAAGTGCCAAGTAAGACCTTTAGGATAGCTTACGGTGATAGTTGTGTTGATCCTGCTGAAAATCAGAAACTTTTGCGCCCAGTAAATTAGTTTTGTTAATTCACAGAAACGGGCTTCTGACCTGATTCTTTTTGCTATGAATTGGTACACAAATTTATTAGGACTTCCTAATTTGGTAGGATTTTTGGAGTTCCATAAGTATACGTTCGATACAGATTACTACAGACTGTTCTGTTTTTGACAGATTCTGTTTTCTATGTGTTGTTTGCTTATTTTGATGAATCTATGGCTAGTATTAAGTGGTATGAACCATAGATAAGTTGGAGTACAGTAGATATTATGCAAATATAAATTTAGAATGAGTTCATTACAGTACCTAAGTGGTGGTTTTATTTTGTTATACTAACGGAGCTTACGACTTTTCTGTTGAGTTTTGTGTTGTGGAGTTTTCAAGTTTTCGGTAAAGATTCGATGGACTATGGAATAAGGAGTGGCAAGAGCCTAAGATTGGGGATGACCAAGGCACCCCAAGATAATATTCAAGAATAGCCAAGAGCCTTAGCTTGGGGATGCCCCGGAAGGCATCCCCTCTTTCGTCTTCATTCATCGGTAACTTTACTTGGAGCTATATTTTTATTCACCACACGATATGTGTTTTGCTTGGAGCGTCATTTTATTTTGCTATTATTTGCTTGCTGTTATTTATAATAGTGTTTTGCATCTTTAGTTTCAATAAAAAAGTCAAGGATAGCCTTTGCCATGCTTATTTTGCTAGTATACATGTTGCTGTTTGAAAACAGAAAGTTTACCGCTGTTGCAAAAATTCCCTAGAAAAGTCAGAGCATGATATAATGTTGAAACTTTTTGCATAACGAGCTCTGATAAATTTACTACAGTGGGAATTTTATTTCATAATTTTTGGAGTTAGGTAAGTATGATGACTCTTGCATTCTTTACAGACTGTACTGTTTTGATAGATTGCTGTTATGTTTGCATTGTTTGCATATGTTTGCTTGTTTAATGTTTCTATTTGAGGATAGGAGTATTAAATATGCAGAGGAATTTAGTATTAAATGTTGAATAATAATTTTAGTGATTTGTTACAGTAGAAAATGATAAGGTTTTGCATTGGTTTATACTAACCTATCTCACGAGTTCTTGTTGAGTTTGGTGTGGATGAAGCTTTTGATAAATAGAGAAACCATGGTATGAGAAGAATTAAGGAGACACAAAAGTTCAAGCTTGGGGATGCCCAAGGCACCCCAAGATAATATTCCAAGAAGTCTCAAGCATCTAAGCTTGGGGATGCCCCGGTAGGCATCCCACCTTTCATCTTCAACAACTATCGGTTAGTATCGGTTGAGCCTAAAGTCTTTGCTTCTTCACATGAGTTGTGCTATCCTTGCAATGTCATTTTATTTTGTTTTGATTGCTGCTTGAATAAGATACCAAGATCTGAAATTATTTAATGTTAGAGAGTCTTCACATAGTTGCACAATTATTTGACTACTCATTGATCTTCACTTATATCTTTCGGAGTAGTTTGTCATTTGCTCTAGTGCTTCACTTATATCTTTTAGAGCACGGTGGTGTCTTAATTTTGAAGAAATTACTAGTCTCTCATGCTTCACTTATATCATTTTGAGAGTCTTTTAGAACAGCATGGTATTTGCTTTGGTCATAAAGTTGGTCCTAGAATGGTAAGCATCCAAGTTGGGTATAATAAAAACTATCATACAAAGTGAATTGGATGCTATGATCAATTTGATGCTTGATAATTGTTTTGAGATATGGAGGTAGTGATATTAAAGTCATGCTAGTTGGGTGATTATGAATTTAAAGAATGCTTGTGTTGAAGTTTGTGATTCCCGTAGCATGCACGTATGGTGAACCGCTTTGTGATGAAGTTGGAGCGCAATTTTATTTATTGATTGTCTTCCTTATGAGTGGCGGTCGGGGACGAGAGATGGTCTTTTCCTACCAATCTATCCCCCTAGGAGAATGCGTGTAGTGCTTTGGTTTTTGATTACTTCTAGATTTTTGCAACAAGTACATGAGTTCTTTTGATTAATGTTGAGTCCATGGATTATACGCACCTCACCCTTCCACCATTGCTAGCCTCTCTTGTGTCGCGCAACTTTCGCCGGTACCATACACCCACCATATACCCTCCTAAACACAGCCACCATACCTACCTATTATGGCATTCCCATAGCCATTCCGAGATATATTGCCATGCAACTTTTCACCGTTCCGTTCATATGACACGCATTACTTTTGTCATATTGCTCTTTGCATGATCATGTAGTTGACATTGTATTTGTGGCAAGGCCACCTTCATAATTTTCATACATGTCACTCTTGATTCATTGCATATCCCGGTACACCGCGGAAGGCATTCATATAGAGTCATATCTTGTTCTAGCTTTGAGTTGTAATTCTTGAGTTGTAAATCCATAAAAGTGTGATGATCTTCATTATTAGAGCATTGTCCTAGTCAAGAAAGGATGATGAAGACTATGATTCCCCCACAAGTCGGGATGAGACTTCAGACTTTACAAAAAGAAAAAAAAGAAATAAAAAAAAAGAGAAAGGCCAAAAAGAAAAAAAAGAAAGGCCAAAGAAAAAAAAAGAAAAAAATGAGAGAAAAAGAGAGAAGGGACAATGTTACTATCTCTTTTTCCACACTTGTGCTTTAAAGTAGCACCATGATCTTCATGATAGAGAGTCTCATATGTGTCACATACTAGTGGGAATTTTTCATTATAGAACATGGCTTGTATATTCCAATGATGGGCTTCCTCAAAAGTGCCCTAGGTCTTCGTGAGGAAGCAAGTTGGATGCACCCCACTTAGTTTCTTTTGTTGAGCTTTCATATATTTATAGCTCTAGTGCATCCGTTGCATGGCAATCCCTACTCACTCACATTGATATCTATTGATGGGCATCTCCATAGCCCGTTGATACACCTAGTTGATGTGAGACTATCTTCTCCTTTTTGTCTTCTCCACAACCACCATTCTATTCCACATATAGTGCTATGTCCATGGCTCACGCTCATGTATTGCGTGAAAGTTGAAAGAGTTTGAGATTATTAAAGTATGAAACAATTGCTTGGCTTGTCATTGGGGTTGTGCATGATTAAATACTTTGTGTGATGAAGATAGAGCAACAGTCAGACTATATGATTTTGTAGGGATAACTTTCTTTAGCCATGTTATTTTGAGAAGACATGATTACTTTGATTAGTATGCTTGAAGTATCACCATTTTCATGTTAATATGAACTTTTATTTTGAATCATTTGGATCTGAACATTCATGCCACAATAAAGAAAATTACATTGAGAATTATGCTAGGTAGCATTCCACATCAAAAATTCTGTTTTTATAATTTACCTACTCAAGGACGAGCAGGAATTAAGCTTGGGGATGCTTGATACGTCTCCAACGTATCTATATTTTTTATTGTTCCATGCTATTATATTACCCCTTTTGGATGTTTATGGGATTTATTTTACATATTTATATCATTTTCGGGACTAACCTATTAACCGGAGGCCTAGCCCATATTGTTGTTTTATTGCCTGTTTCAGTATTTCGAAGAAAAGGAATATCAAACGGAGTCCAAACGGAATGAAACCTTCGGCATCATGATTTTTTGGAAGAATATCATCCTGGAGGCTTGGAGATCAAGTCAGAAGACCCTCTAGGAGCCCAGGAGATAGGGGGCGCCCCCCCTACAGGGTGCGGCCCCCTGTCTCGTGGACCCCTCGAGCACCTCCTGTCGGTGTCAAAACCGGCGGATCTCGGGTAGGGGGTCCCGAACTGTGCGTCTAGGCGGATGGTAACAGGAGACAAGGGACACGATGTTTTTACCCAGGTTCGGGCCCTCTCGGTGGAGGTAAAACCCTACTCCTGCTTGATTGATATTGATGATATGGGTAGTACAAGAGTAGATCTACCACGAGATCAAAGAGGCTAAACCCTAGAAGCTAGCCTATGGTATGATTGTCGTTCGTCCTACGGACTAAAACCCTCTTGTTTATATAGACACCGGAGAGGGCTAGGGTTACACAGAGTCGGTTACAATGGTAGGAGATCTACATATCCGTATCGCCAAGCTTGCCTTCCACGCCAAGGAAAGTCCCATCCGGACACGGGACGGAGTCTTCAATCTTATATCGTCATAGTCCAGGAGTCCGGCCAACGGTGATAGTTCAGCTATCCGGACACCCCCTAATCCAGGACTCCCTTAGTAGCCCCTGAACCAGGCTTCAATGACGATGAGTCCGGCGCGCATATTGTCTTCGGCATTGCAAGGCGGGTTCCTCCTCCGAATACTTCATAGAAGATTTTGAACACAAGGATAGTGTCCGGCTCTGCAAAATAAGTTCCACATACCACGGTAGAGAGAATAACATTTACACGAGTTCAATCTGCTGACGTATTCCGTGGCGTGACATCACACCACGGCCAGGCCTTTATTCGAATCATTTTTACTGTTCCACCTCAGCACGTTTAGCGAGGCAGTTTCCTTGGCTCATCTTGTCAAAGCAGAGATCGTGTCCCCTTATTCCGGGATTCTCATCAATACGGGCGTGGGTAACCCAACCGCACCATTGATTACGGTGCTAGGGAGATAAGCGAGTTTTACCAGGCTGGTGGGGACGCATAGTTTCGTCTGTCCATATAAGGGGATAAGGATCCACCTTTTCACCTACGCCTTCTTCCTCCTTTGCTTATCCATTTCCGCGTACTCGAGCTCCAGCGCCCAAGTCCGCACATCTCGCCTCAACCTTCCCCAGCCATGTACGGAGCGGGAGGCAAGTGGATGGCCTCCTCCGTCACGGAGGGGCACATCAAGAGGCTGCGGAAGGCCGGATACTTGTCCAGCGACATCGTGCATCGGCTCCCCGGCGAGGGGCAGATCATCCCCACCCTCGGGCCCCATGAGAGGGTGGTGTTCCTCACCCACTTCCTCCGCGGACTAGGTTTTCCACTTCACCCATTTGTCCGGGGGCTCATGTTCCACTATGGCCTGGATTTCCACGATCTGGCCCGAATTTCATCCTCAACATCTCGGCGTTCATCGTCGTGTGCGAGGCTTTCCTCTGCATCCAGCCCCACTTCAGCTTATGGCTGAAGACCTTCAATGTCAAGCCGACGGTAGTGGGCGGCCGCCAAGCGGAGTGCGGAGGTTCCATGGTGGGAAAGATGCCCAACGTCCTATGGCTCGAGGGCTCCTTTGTGGAGACCATAAAGGGGTGGCAATCGGGGTGGTTCTACATCACCGAGCCGCAGGACCCTAAATGGGTAGCGGCCCCCGAATTCCGATCTGGCTTCCCTACACGGCTTACCTCCTGGAAAGAGAAGGGCCTATCGTGGGGTGATTCGGAGGAGCTAACCAGACTCCAATCCTGCGTCCAAACCTTGGTGAACAAGAGGCTCAAGCTTGTCAACGTAGTCCAGGTCATGCTCATCCGCCGGATCCTCTCATGCCAAAAACGGGCTTTCAACTTGTGAGAGTTTGATCCGGCACAGAACCAGACCTTGAGCAGGCTCTTCGACACTACGTACGAAGACGCCTAGAAGGTGCTGTTCAAGGGTGTCGAGGCTCCCGCATCCGCTACCGAAGATCGCGGATTCAGCTCGCAGCGTCAAGCTGGCGAGGTAAGCTATTTTACCCTTTACGGGACACTCGTTTTCCATAGTTTGATTCTATGCGGGATCTAAACTCCCTTTACCTTTGACAGGCTTGGCAGAAGACGTCCGGGCAGGTTAACTGTCCGGCTCCCTTGCCAGAAGACCCAACGGACGCCCAATTAACGGGGCTGCTGGCTCCGGCGCCTTACATGGTGCCGAAAAAGAAGGCCAAGAAGAAGGCCACGGGAACCCGAAAGAGTTCCCGGCATCAGGTGTTATCGGACTCATCGTCCGATGACTCCAAGGCGGACACCTCCCGCGATGACGAGGAGGAGAAAAAAGAGGCTTCTCCCCCAGCGGGGGGAGAGAAGAAAAGGAAGGCCTCCCCAACTGGGGAGGCCGGAGGGTCCAAGAAGGGAAGGACCCTTCATCCGGACTGTTCCACCAACGCCAACGATGGCGAAGAGGAGTGGCCACCGAGGGCTAAGCCCCTGGCAACATCGTAAGTGTCCGGATACCAGAATAATTCATGGCATTTCGTTTGTTGCATAGAATCTCCTAACGCTGAATACAACCCTGCAGCCCGCCCAAGGACGGGCTCGATATTTCAACGAGCGGCTCCCTGGCTCCGTCGGACGTGAATAGTACTTCACTTCCGGCTGCCTCCTCTCCTCGCGCTGCTGATGACGCCGAGGTGGGGTCCCAAAAGGGGCCCGGCCAGGAGGAGGAGGAGGTCCCGGAGGTGCCGCAAGGCAACCTCCCGAACTTTGGGCACGAGGGGATCAACCCCCAAAGGGTTCTGAGTTCGGTCCTGGGCCGGACTCCATGCTGGAACCTTTAGTGGTTCCGGAGTCCGGCGGGCGGCCCCTTCGTAAGAAGGGCGAGACTGCGACACCGGTGACCTTCGTCCAGCCGGAGGCATCGGATAATTTGCTGGAGGCGCTCGATGGCGCCTCCATCGACGAGGAGCACCGCACTGTTATGGGTGTGGTGATCCAGAAAGTTCAGTCCGCCAAGAGCGGGCTGACTGAAGCCTGTACCAGCCTTCTAACAGGCTTTGAGGTATGTAATTAAGATATGTAAAAATAGTACCGCATAGACAGTAGCCCCTGATGCTCAGTTTGGTGTTCGGAAAGGAAAGCCGAACTGAGGATCTAAAAAGATATACGCAGGAGTCTAACATAAGCATGTCAATATGGGAATGCAGGCTGCGCTGCTGACCTCTGGCGCACTGACTGTGGAGGTTAATGCATTGAAGCAGAGTCTCGAGTGGTCCGAGAACGAGCTCGGCCGTGCCAAGAAGCAGCTCGAGGACAAGGAAGGTAAGTAATACCTGATTAAAGTAACCTTATAGAAAGGATTTGGTTGCAAAACATGACAAGAATAATGTGAGTATTGCAGGGGCCACGAACGAGGTGGCGACCCTGAAGGAGGCGGTGTCCAAGGCCGAAAAAAGTGCGGCTGCGGAGCACACCGAGCGAGAGAAGCAGGAGGCGCGGGTGGCGGAGGTGTGGCAAGAGATCCAGGCTTTCGTAGAAAAACATGAGAGTTTGGAGCGTGACTCGAAGACTCGAGAGTCCGAGCTTGCCTTGGCTCTTGAGAGTGCCAAAGCCACTAAGGCCGAAGCCCAGAAGGCCCTCCAGGAGATTGAGGCAATAAAAAAGATAGCGGCGGGTAAGGCATTCTTCATGCAAAGCAAGCATGTAAAAGTGAATTATCTGTTACTTACCCGAATTCGGAGCTCTCCAGGAGCGTTCGCAGATCTGCCCTGTAGTGTGTCTGATGCTGCCGCGTTCTACCGAGCCGAGGAGGGGAGCTCGACGAAAAAGGTGTTCTAGTATCAATATGCTGAGGCCGGACATCCAGTGCCCCTGATCGACCAGCTGAAGCAGCTGGTCGAGCTCCACAAGGTGGCCGAATAGGCCATGAAGGGCCTCATAGTTCGGCTGTGGCCTAAAGAAGCCATGCCTGGGAGCTACTTCGGTCTGGTGCGGCGGCTGGTGGATGCATGTCCATGGAATGAAGTCATCAAGCGTTCCGTCTGCATTGAAGGTGCCCGTCGGGCCCTTTCCCGCGCTAAAGTGCATTGGGGCAAGATGGACGCCGAGAAGCTTGTGACGGACGCGCCACCGCCGGGCAAGGAGTATCGCATGCCCGAAATGTACTATAAGGGTGTCCTAAAGGGTGCCCGCCTTATAGCGGGTGAATGCTCCAAAGATGTATTTTTTGAGTAGACTCACATTTGTTATCCTGTACGCTGAAAACTTTGTTCATATGCGCTAAGCAACACTTGTTAATTTAAAATATTACCTTCTGTGCGGCCGTTTATCAAATTTGAGAGATGGCAAGTCGTTGGCTTCAGCCCCCATGCCACGAGTGCTGGGGTGTTTGGGATAGCCTTGAGCGCTCTTGTTCCCATTCTTGGGTCCTTCAAGGGAGGCGCTCAACACAACGAACAAGGTAACCGGACTTATAATGCTTGAACACTCCCACTTAGCCATAGAATTCTATAATTTTAAATTTCGGCAAAGCCCCTAGTGTTCGGAAGACTGAATTCGGGGCGCTATCCACGGCTGGGCCGGACAAAGCGGGCTCCTCGCTCTAAGCGGCATAAGTCTTTAGGGACTCGAAAAACCTCTCGAACAGCGACCGGCTCTCGCCTTATCATGACGGTCAGTTTTAGCTTTCTCCACTGAGGTGCTTAACCCAGCTCAACCGGGGCACAATCGCAGTGGTTCTCCCAGCGCTACCTTAGCCGATATAACAGAACGTAAGGTACCAAAATATGGGAGCCGGGCAAACCCAACTATTGAGCAAGACATGATTCGGAGCCGATGCATATAATGTTATAAGTTCGAGGTGCCGCACTTGTGAAAGTGTTCGGACTTACCACACCATATTTTGGGGTACTTAAGCCCCTGGTGTATTTGGCCGTACCAAAGCGTACGGATGCAACATGTCATAAGTGAACATATATAGATAGAAAAAGGAATGCAATAATAGGCAAAAAAATGATGCATTGTTTATTCAAAAAATACTGCAATGAAAGCAGAACAATGCAAATAGTGCGATAAGCAAGGGATGGGACTATTTAACATGTCCCCCTCCTGGGGTAGGCTGCGGGATGGTATGTAAAACAGGTATACTGCTCGTAATAGAGACCACCTGGACACTCGACATAGCTTTTCTGCTTCCCTGGTTGTTGCATCGTGAGTTCGGCAATTCTACTGCCGGACAGGGCTTCTGGAAAATGGAGTCCTGAGAATAAGAAAAAAAGAATGACACAATTGGGAGCCCCTGGTGCGGTTGAGCCGCTCTCCGGGCATGCCGTGGTCGTGCCCCTACCCCTATGCCCATGGTATCTCTAGAGCATAGTTATGTACGCGTGGTACTGGTCTCGCGATTTTGCGAGGGCTAGGGTTGGGGCCGCATTGCTACTCGTGCTCGGGACGTGCCAGGCGGTCTTGTTGTAGGTTACTCCGGGCGCGCTTGACGGTGTCTGGACGTTTAGTAGTTGGACTCGAGAATTGCCTTAAGAGGCTGCTTTGTACTTCCGCCGCGAGGGCTGCTGTATGCTCCTCCGTTCAGAGAGAGCGTTCGGTGTTTCCGTTGACCGTGATTACTCCTCAGGGGCCTGGCATTTTGAGCTTGAGGTATGCGTAGTGCGGCACCGCATTGAACTTTGCAAATGCGGTTCGTCCGAGCAGTGCGTGAAGCCGCTGCGGAATGGGACTATGTCGAAGATTAATTCCTCGCTTCGGAAGTTAACCAGGGATCCGAAGACCACTTCAAGTGTAACTGAGCCTGTACAGTTGGCCTCTACACCTGGTATGACGCCTTTAAAGGTCATTTTTGTAGGTTTGATCCTTGAGGGGTCTATGCCCATTTTGCGCACTGTATCCTGATAAAGCAGGTTCAGGCTACTGCCGCCGTCCATCAGGACTCTAGTGAGGTGAAATCCGTCAATGATTGGGTCAAGAACCAATGCGGCGAATCCGCCGCGGCGGATGCTAGTGGGGTGGTCCCTTCGATCAAAAGTGATCGGGCAGGAGGACCATGGGTTGAATTTTGGGGCGACTGACTCCATCGCGTATACGTCCCTCAGTGCACGCTTCCGCTCCCTTTTGGGTATGTGGGTTGTATATATCATGTTCACCGTTCGCACTTGTGGGGGAAAGCCCTTATGTCCTCTATTTTTCGGTGGCCGGGGCTCCTCCTCGTCATTGCTATGCAGCCCCTTGTTGTTGTTTTCGGCGTTTATCTTGCCTGCCTGCTTGAACACCCAACAATCCCTGTAGGTGTGGTTGGCTGGTTTTTCGAGGGTGCCATGTATCTGGCACGAGCGATCGAGTATTCGGTCCAAATTGGACGGGCCCTAAGTATTTATTTTGAACGGCTTTTTCCGCTGACCGGGTTTAGAGCCTCTGAATCCGGCATTGACTGCCGTATCTTCAGCATTATCGCCGTTAATGCAGCGTTTGTGCTTGTTGCGACGCGACCTGCCATTGCTGTCCTAGGTATCCGAACTACCAGGGTTTTTGGTCAGGTTGTTACTACGAGCTAGCCAGCTTTCCTCTCCCGCGCAGAAGCAGGTCATGAGTGATGTGAGGGCTGCCATGGATTTCTGCTTTTCCTGTCCTAGGTGCCGGGCAAGCCACTCGTCGCGGATGTTATGTTTGAAGGCTGCAAGGGCCTCTGCATCCAGATAGTCAATGATTTGATTTTTCTTGGTTAAGAACTGTGTCCAGAATTGTCTGTCCGATTCATCTGGCTGCTGAATTATGTGGCTTAGCTCATTAGCGTCTGGTGGTCGCACATATGTGCCCTGGAAGTTATCAAGGAATGCGGCTTCCAGGTCTTCCCAACAACCAATTGATTCTGCTGGCAAGCTATTGAGCCAATGCCGAGCTTGTCCTTTAAGCTCTAGTGGGAGGTATTTGATGGCGTGTAAATCATCACTGCGGGCCATGTGGATGTGAAGGAGATAGTCCTCGATCCAAACCGCAGGATCTGTTGTGCCGTCGTATGATTCAATGCTTATGGGTTTGAAACCCTCGGGGATTTGATGATCCATTACTTCGTCTGTGAAGCATAGTGGGTGTGCGGTGCCTCTGTATTGGGCTATATCACGACGCAGCTCAAATGAGCTTTGTCTACTGTGTTCGGCCCGGCCGGAATTGCTGTATTCGGCGTGACGGTTGTCATCACGTATCGTGGGGCGCCCACGCGATCCGTAGATCGATCTTATTTGTCTTGCCTTGTCCTCCAATATGTCTCGCAAGTCTGGTGCATTCCCCCGTGGCTTTGTACTTTTCGAGCGACACCGGGGTGCGGCTTTGGTGGAGGGCCTAGAGGCCTCTCTGTCGCGGCCACGAGGTGGCCGGTCGGCCGGGTCATGCGCTAGTGATGTAGGTTTGGGTGCATCCTCCTCTAATTGGGGTAGCAGCCTACGTTTTGGGTAGCTCTTGGAGGGGCGATCGAGTTTATACTCTTCGGCTGCAAGGACTTCGGTCCATCTGTCAGCTAGCAAGTCTTGGTCAGCTCTAAGCTGCTGCTTTTTCTTGAGGCTGCTTGCCGTGGACATAAGCCTGCGCTTGAAACGCTCTTGTTCGACGGGATCCTCGGGCACGACAAATTCGTCGTCGTCGAGGCTTGCCTCATCTTCGGAGGGAGGCATATAATTATTGTCCTCTACCTCTCTGACTGCCTCTCTATCATGAGGGCTGGCTTCTCCCTCCTCCTGTGATGAATCCTGCTGGAGGGGGTTGTCTTCGGCACTGTCCGGGGTGTTATTATCTCCCGTGCCGAAATCACCGTTTTTGCTATGGCGGGATTTAGAGCGGCGCCGCTGACGCCGGCGCTTGGGCTGCTTCTTGGAGGGGTCATCCTCCGCTATTCCATTGCCATTCTCATCTTTTGGGATGTCCACCATGTATATGTTGTATGACGAGGTGGCCTTCCAGTGCCCTGTAGGCGCTGGTTCTTGGTCGTCTCCTGCATCGTCGTCCATACCGTCGATGTCTTCGGAGTCGAAGTCGAGCATGTCGGTTAAATCATCGACAGTGGATACAAAGTGGGTGATAGGTGGGCGTTGAATTTCTTCATCGTCCGCATCCCAACCTTCCTGACCATAGTCCGGTCAGGGCTCTCTTGATAAAGAGAGAGACTTTAGTGAATTCAGGATGTCGCCGAAGGGCGAGTGCTGAAAGATGTCTGCGGCAGTGAACTCCATAACCGGCACCCAATCGGATTTGATTGGCAGGGGCGCGGGAGGTTCGGAGTCCGGAGAGGAGTCTGGCACCTCAGAGTCACGGGCTTTGCGAAGGACAGGGATGGTGTTCGGCTCAATCGCCGTAGAGATCGTAGCCCCCGAGGCGGTGTCTAGCCACTCGTCCTCGACCGGCGAAGTCGACTCCGAGCTAGGGGTCGGAGCAGACGCTGGTGCGGCCTCCAGGGTACTGTCCGGCGGCAGAGCTAGATCATGCCCATCAAGACAGTGCGGCGCGCTTGGCTGTGGCTCGAATCTGTCAAAGATCAAGTATCCGCGGATGTCAGCCGTGTAGTTCAAACTCCCAAATCTGATCTGATGGCTAGGGGCGTAGCTTTCGATCTACTCCAGATGGCCAAGTGAATTGGCCCGCAGTGCAAAGCCGCCAAATACGAAGATCTGTCCGGGGAGAAAAGTTTCACCCTGGACCGCGTCGTTGTTGATGATCGAAGGAGCCATCGGGCCTAAAGGTGACGACACAGAGGAACTCTCAATGAAAGCACCAATGTCGGTGTCAAAACCGGCGGATCTCGGGTAGGGGGTCCTGAACTATGCGTCTAGGCGGATGGTAACAGGAAACAAGGGACACGGTGTTTTTACCCAGGTTCGGGCCCTCTCGGTGGAGGTAAAACCCTACTCCTGCTTGATTGATATTGATGATATGGGTAGTACAAGAGTAGATCTACCACGAGATCAAAGAGGCTAAACCCTAGAAGCTAGCCTATGGTATGATTGTTGTTCGTCCTACGGATTAAAATCCTCCAGTTTATATAGACACTGGAGAGGGCTAGGGTTACACAGAGTCGGTTACAATGGTAGGAGATCTACATATCCGTATCGCCAAGCTTGCCTTCCACGCCAAGGAAAGTCCCATCCGGACACGGGACAGAGTCTTCAATCTTGTATCTTCATAGTCCAGGAGTCCGGCAACCGGTGATAGTTCGGCTATCCGGACACCCCGTAATCCAGGACTCCCTCACCTCCCGACCGACTTCTTTCGCCTATATATACCTACGTACCCTAAAACCATCAAAAATCAAGATAGATCGGGAGTTCCGCTGCCGCAAGCCTCTATAGCCACCAAAAACCTCTCGGGAGCCCGTTCCGGCACCCTGCCAGAGGGGGAACCCATCACCGGTGGCCATCTTCATCATCCCGGCGCTCTCCATGACGAGGAGGGAGTAGTTCACCCTCGGGGCTGAGGGTATGTACCAGTAGCTATGTGTTTGATCTCTCTCTCTCGTGTTCTCGACTTCACACAATCTTGATGTATCGCGAGCTTTGTTATTGTAGTTGGATCTTATGATGTTTCTCCCCCTCTACTCTCTTGTGATGAATTGAGTTTCCCCTTTGAAGTTATCATATCGGATTGAGTCTTTTATGAGAACACTTGATGTATGTCTTGCTGTGTTTATCTGTGGTGACAATGGGATATCATGTGCCTCTTGATGTATGTTTTGGTGACCAACTTGCGGGTTCCGCCCATGAACCTATGCATATGGGTTGGCACACGTTCTTGACTCTCCGGTAGAAACTTTGGGGCACTCTTTGAAGTACTTTGTGTTGGTTGGATGAATCTGAGATTGTGTGATGCATATCGTATAATCATGCCCACGGATACTTGAAGTGACAATGGAGTATCTATGTGACATTAAGGTTTTGGTTGATTTGTGTCTTAAGGTGTTATTCTAGTACGAACTCTTTTATAGATCGATCCAAAAGAATAACTTTGAGGTGGTTTCATACCCTACCATAATCTCTACGTTTGTTCTCCGCTATTAGTGGCTTTGGAGTGACTCTTTGTTGCATGTTGAGGGTTTGTGATATGATATATCTATGTTATTATTGTTGAGAGAACTTGCACTAGTGAAAGTATGAACCCTAGGCCTTGTTTCCTATCATTGCAATACCGTTTATGCTCCCTTTTATCATTAGTTACCTTGCTGTTTTTATATTTTCAGATTACAAAAACATATATCTACTATCCATATTGCACTTGTATCACCATCTCTTTGCCGAACTAGTGCACCTATACAATTTACCATTGTATTGGGTGTGTTGGGGACACAAGAGACTCTTTGTTATTTGGTTGCAGGGTTGTTTGAGAGAGACCATCTTCATCCTATGCCTCCCACGGATTGATAAACCTTAGGTCATCCACTTGAGGGAAATTTGCTACTGTCCTACAAACCTGTGCACTTGCAGGCCCAACAATGTCTACAAGAAGAAGGTTGTGTAGTAGACATCAAGCTTCCGCATGTGTTTTGACTTGTATGCTCTGAATGTTGGGTCGTGAGATCCATGTTTGTAATATCTCGCTCCTCGGAGCCTATTGAATAAATACTTGAGTTGCAGAGTCATGTTGTGATGCCATGTTGTATTTGCACATATCGAGCATATTGTGTGTATGTTATTGAAATGCTTGGTATGTGTGGGATCTGACTATCTAGTTGTTTATCCTTGGTAGCCTCTCTTACCGGGAAATGTCTCCTAGTGCTTCCACTGAGCCTTGGTAGCTTGCTACTACTCCGGAACACTTAGGTTGGCCGGCATGTGTCCTTCTTCATTCCTGTGTCTGTCCCTTCGGGGAAATGTCACGCGGTGTCTATCGGAGTCCTGTTAGCCTACTACAGCCCGGTTTGTCGGAGTCCTACTAGCCCAGTTTCTACAGCCCAGATTCACTCGCTGATGACCGACACGTTCGTTGCTGGGTCATGTATGCCTGTCCCTGTAAGTTAGCGCCACTTTGGGTTCACGACTAGCCATGTCAGCCTGGGCTCCTTGTCATATGGATGCTAGCGACACTATCATATACGTGTGCCAAAAGGCGCAAATGGTCCCGGGCACGGTAAGGCGACACCCGTGGGAATACCGTGCGTGAGGCCGCAAAGTGATATCAGGTGTTACATGATAGATCGGTGTGGTATTGAGTCGGGGGCCTGAAAGCTTTGGTATCAGAGCCTGACTGCCTGTAGGATTACCAAGCCAAACTGGTCGAAGTTGAGTCTAGAAATGCTTTAGTTATATGTAGGGGAATTGATTGTGGGATGGAACCTAAGGCTCTTTTTACTCCTTGTACCTTATGCCCTTCTGATCTGAGTCATCCTATCTTTCCTACGGGGTTAAGGAACTAGGCTATCTCCTCTTTCTATCAGGATCACGTGTTACTAATATGTAGTCTTGTAAGATTGTTGGATATAAGCCAGTTCAGTTTCTACTACTTCTGTGTATTCATAGTTGATCCCAGAACCTTGATATTGTGCCTCTGAGTGGTTATGCCACCACTTTTCAAGATATCTCAAACCTTTTCGAGCATTTATAGTCGTTATGCTGTCCGAGTCGTCCCAGGTTTCTAAATAGTCTGATGCATTTGCAAATCCCTTCTTAACCACACTAACTGGTGTGTTGAGGTACTTCATTGCCTCGGCATTTATGTTGGAGCTATTATTATGACCCTAGGTGTCTTAGGGGATCATCTAGTGATCTAGCCATGTTCTGTGTTCCCAGTGTGATGACTCTGGCCGTCATTCTCGAAAGCATCCTGTGATGCCATTTAGTTAGTAGGCATTCTATTCTTGGGTTTTGAACCCAAGAATCACCCTACTTACCTCATGTTGATAGTCTTTGCTCGTTCCTTTAGGATATTAGTAACCTTTGCATTATTCCTCGAGGTCCATGGTATTTCCTTCTTCCAAATACTATGAACTGCTTATGGCAGAAGTTTGTTGGATCAAAGGATCACAACAGGGGTGCTCTCGATGAGATCTCCATTTTATATTGTGACTCTGCCAGCTCAACCTTTATGCATATGTTATCCGAAAGAAATATGTTGAACTCGTTTGACATGCTAGTCCATGCATCCACAACTCAGAAAATCATATGTTCTTTTGGGTTGTCCCTCTTTAGTTGTTTTCTGGCCTCGTCTATCAATTGATAGTCAGGAGTAGTTATGAATTCGTGTTCATCGATGCCCACTACTCTTGTGGTCCGTTAAGCCATTCTATTCTGGAATGAATAGGAGAAACAAACTCCAGTACCTCATCCATATCCAAGGTTGGGTCAAAGCAGTGGTATTCCGCGGATCAAATGCAATCCAAATTTTGGTCTGTTCTACCCTGAGGTGTTACCCTCTTTACGTCAAGATTGTCATGAGAATTGCACTATCTCTTATGAATTCTTGACGCAGTGATACCTCTTGCCATCATTGTTCATCCCTCGGGTTCCGTGTTATTGCAACTGGAATGCCGACAAGTGAATCGTGATGTGTGAAATCTATACTCCTAGCAACGGACAATAACCTCATTCTTAGCGTGTTGATTATTGAATCATCACCCTAAGGTTGATCGTGCTACCTAGTCCTTATTCCCTGTGCACTTTTCAATCAATGAGTTAGGATAGTGTCAATCCTTGCTTATTTGATCATATCGTCTTTCCTGAGAAGCAAGATTATTCTCAAGCTTAGTAACATACCGGTGGTTCGTGATTTTCCGAATATCTTCTCGGAAGTATTACCAGGTTATCCCCTGACTGTTATGTTGAGCTCGTGATCAAGTTGGTTCCTTGTAACCACCCCTTTCTCCAAGAGTCTGTGTTGAATATCCCTGAGCTAGTTGGTTAAGCTAAACAATAACTTGGAGAGTTGGAAGATAAAAGCTTGCACAGCTTAGTTCATTTCAAGGGATATATTGTGTGTGTTGAAGAAAGATGATATCCTCATCGAATGGTCCCTGTGATCAGTTGTTGGACCTATTATCTTATCAAAACTTTGATTTGAGTGTGGGCTATCATCAAATCAAATCAGAGTCAACGATGTTCGTAATGTTGTCTTACTCGTGGTTGATCCCTCGGGCATACACCATTACATCCTTTGGTTTGACCAATGCTATCTCCGTGTTCACTTAATTGTGGAATTCCGTCTCTATGGAAACCTGGATAAATTGTTGTTGAGCCCATCGACAACATCATTATCTCCTCCATGATTTTGTTGAACATTAAGCTAGTGTTGGAAACTTTATACGCAATGTCTTCATGTCCCGTTCATGAAGCATATGTTTGGATGAAAGAAGTGAATTTCTCTAACTTATGTGCATTTGATGCAAGCTGCCGCCGTGGATTCGAGAAAGTTAGTTTTGCTTCCTCTGGAATCATCCCAAGTTAGTCACGCATGTGCGAAGTACTCTATGGTTTGATAGGTTGGCCGCCTCCATTCTATATGTGTTTCCTAGCACACCAAGCCACTGATTGACTTGTTCAAGGAGAAGAAGTTCCTTCTTAAGAGCATGCCTTATGCAAGGACTTCGATATCCTCGATGATGATTCCCCACCTGAACTCAGTAGTGTTTTATTATAAGACTACTATGTGGCCATGTTTGTCTAGGACAATGTGTTCACATGTTTGTAGCAGAACCAGCTCATGTTTTGGAGCTTGCTATCGTAGTTCATTCCCCGAGAATCTTGCAATGTCATCTCGTCGATTTGTGTTGCAAACTTTCATTTTACTTTCTAGACTCGATGAGTCTAGATTATTCTGACACCAACCAGATCTGAATCTCAGGAAGATATGATGGTTGGAACGTTTTCCAAGAATTATAATATTGGTCTCTCTGTAACCCGGTAAAGTGGATGTTGTGGCCAACACACCCAGCCGGAAGACCTGTTATTGTAATATCTTGATTGAAGAAGTTGGCCACCTCCCCATAAGGACTTCGTAGGAATTACTCCCTAGTTCTGCCTTATGATTTTTGTGTTCCCGAAGTCCGACCTTTTACTTGATGTTCTAGATATCAAACCATATCTATGAATGGGATACGCTAGCACATGAAGGAGAACATTAGAAGCGGAGTGCTAAATGTCTCTCGGTCGATCATCCAGATTTTGTCCCCTTGGCCTCGCTAAGGTGAAATCTGAGAAAGTGTTATCTTCCTTTGCATCTGCATCCTCCACCGGTATTCATCATGGCAGTATGTTGTGTTGCCAGGATCCTTGACACGAATATTGGTAAAATCTTGATGAATATGGAAATGCTCAAGTTCTTGAGAGCACGCACAAGCACTAGGTGTTATCACCGGCACTAACAGGGATTGCTCCCAGTTCTCCTCGGTTATGCTATAAATTTTCAAATAATGGACTCACTCTCTACTGTTGGGTTTTATCCCCAGTTACCAAAATCATTCCCAGCATTTGCATTTTGTTCCCATCTAGCACCTGTCAGTGTGCCAGTCTGCCATGGGTCTCATCCATTTCCGGTGATAAGCAAAATCATACGTTGCGTTGTCTTCAACAAGGTAGTCCACATCATCCATTCTGTCCCGAGAATGTCATTCTTTCAGGCTCCTTCAAATGATCAATTGTGATTTGCCTTAGGCTGGTATAAAAAGTTTCAATGATCTCTGAATCAAAGGTAATTCTTTTTTCCACTTAAGGGGATATATCTACGAGTCACCATCCCTAAGGTGTCTCCTTGTGGTATCATGGCAACTCAACTCCTCTCTACATTGACAACCGATCACCACCTTCTTAAGTGTGGAATTGTTGTCTACCTAGTGAACCTTCGACATCTGTTTCACTCCATTCCTTTGGATAGATGCTTCGTGTCTCGGTTCGAGAGATGTTTCTACGTCTCGTTCCGCGAGTTGATCTTGTGATCTTTATAGACATGTCTCGCTTTCTATCCTCGTGTTGGATTAAGATCTCGAAAACAAAGACGTCAAGATCAATTTGAGTCAATGAATCAACATCTTCGAGAAGGACAGTTGGATCGTGGAGATTGTGATAGTTTGTGTTCCCTCTGTCTTCTTACCTCACGTCTTGAATCTCGGAACGAGATTCTTGTTTAGTGGGGGTGAGTTGTCACATCCCTAGCTTTACCTTGCACTAGGCTAGCACTTGTCTGCTGCATCATGTTTAAATTTTAGGTAATTTGAAATGGGGTTGGTAAACCCTAGCACCAAATGAAATTTAAATAGGTTCATATAAAATATTTTTCAATGACCCAAAATGCCCTTTGGAAATGTTCATGATTTCTGATAAAGGTGAAAGCCTCTGACAAAAATGATGAACATATTTATAGGCCATTCCTGGATTTTTGAATTAAATCATAAACTATTTGACTTTGGGCATTTAAACACTATAAATAATTTAAGTGCTCAAATAATGTTGGAACTATTTGTGGGCCACTGAAATAATTCATAAAGTGCTCATGAATATTTTCAGGATTTATAAAATTGATTTGGTTTTTAAAACTGGATCAAAAACAAACTGCAAATTAGAAAACAGAAACAAAATAGAAAAGGGTTAGAACTCACCTGGCTTACCTGTCCAGCCCAGCCGGCCTGGCACTGTGCCGGCCCAGTCCACTGGCCAGTGCCAGTCGTCCTCAACCTCGTGCCAGTGGGCACGCGGGCATATGCCCGCGGTGCGCTAGCACGCGCGCGGCCACTGACGGCCACCTCCTGCTTCTGCTAATGCCCTATACGACTATAGGCGACGCCACGCATCCCCGTGGCCTCTCTCTCCCTCACCCGTGGCCTCTCCCCTCCCCTGGCTCTCTCTCTCTCACCGGCCGAGCGTCACCGTCGCTGCCCTTCGTTGCCCTCGCAGCCACCGCCTCCCCCTCGCCTTACGGACGTCTCCCCGAGCTCCGTCGTGTCTCCCTCGACCTCCTCACCCACCTACGCAACGCGGAATGCCCCCGAACGCCGCCGACGCTATCGTCTTCAACCTTCGGCTCTCCAGATCGCCGGAGATGCTCCGACGCCGTACGGCCTTCCCCGAGCCCACTGACCAGCCCTTCGTGACCTTGGTGATTACCCGGTCATTTTCCCCCTAACCTCTCCTCCGTTTGATCGCCATAGCCGTCGCCCCCTTGATGACTGAGACGCACCACCGCCTGAGCTCGCCGTCGGCGATGCTCCGGTGACCAAATGGTCATCCTGGAATGCCCAACCTGCTCCCCGCAATGCGTACCACCCTTCTAGCCTTTTGCCTCGCTCATTTATGCACCGAAACGCCATCGCCGTGCACACCCGAACTCTGGCCACCGCACTTCCCTTCGCCACCGTTGTTCTGGTCCTCTCCGGCGCGAGATGATGGCTCCATTGGGTGTGGACGAGGACCAGCATCACGCCAAGCCAAATCTCCGCTCGTTTGGTCGCCGGAGGGCGAAACCCGACGCTCCCCGCCGTCTCTGGCTCCGCCGGCGACGAGCCGCGGGTCAACTCCGGCGAGTTGACCCGGGTTTGACCACGGCTGGACCCCACCCTGAGTCTATGACATTTGGGGCCAGCCTCTGACTTAGTCTGTTCTAGGAATTATGTTAGCGTTGACTATCCCTGTTAATCTAATGAATCACTGACATGTGGACCCAGGCCCTAATTAAGTTAGGTTAGTATTTAACTTAACACTAACTAACAGAGTTAGTTAGTTGTATCACTGACCAGTGGGCCCTGCAGGTCAGTTTGACCTGGGCTGACCCGTTGACTCGCTGACGTCACCCTAACATAGTGATGACGCAGTAAGTGATTTTCAGGATTTAAATTAATTCAGAAAATTCCAGAAATAGTATAAACTTCTAAAATTTATATAAATTCAACTGTAACTCCAAATAAGATAAATTATATATGAAAAATGATCAGAAAAATCCAATCTATCCATCTGTACCATTTTCATGCATGTTATAACAACTTATGACTACTTCTTAGGACAAACGAAATGAATGGCATTTGAATATCCACATATGGAGTTTGAATTTGAATCTTTGGTTCAAACCAACTTCATTTAATCTGGTTTTAGTTGCATTAGCTCAAATCACAACATCTTGCCCCGTCATGATCATGCATCATATTGTGCATTGCATTGATTGTGCTTTCTCTCTATTGCCGGTACCTGTTCCCCCTAGAGTAGACGTTGTTACCGACGACGTGATCGGTGACACTGATGAAGAGCTATATTATCTTCGGAAGTGCCAGGCAAGCAAAACCAACTTGTCATTCCGATACAATCCCACTCTCTCGCTCCTGCTCTCTTTTACTGTATTAGGACAACAACGACTCATGTATTACTTGCTGCGGTAGTTGAACCCCTTTCCTCTGCATGACCTGTCATTGCCACAGTAAATAGATGAAACCCACTAGCATGAGTAGGAGTTGTTTGAGCCCTGATGTGCCTACTCATTCATGCTTGTCTGTCATACCTGCTACTGCTTAGAGTTGAGTCAGGTATGATTCATCGGGGATGAATCAGAGGTGTGTAAACATGTCCTACTGTGTGTGAGCTAAGTGTGTGAACACGATTTGGTAAAGGTAGCGGTGAGAGGCCATGTAGGAGTACATGGTGGGTTGTCTCATTGAAGCCGTCCTCAGGAACCGAGTTCTGTGTTTGTGATCCATGAACAGCTACTACCACACATTGGGATCCTTAATTGACTCTCTCGGCTTCTTAACCACCCTTGTCCTCTGTCCAGGAGTTGCAAGTAGTTTCTGGTGTTTGTAGTATGCTAGAGGCCATGCGTAGCGCTGACCTACGGGGTGGGCTGTGATGCGGTAGGCACGTGGCACGGTGTACCAGGCGCCCGTTTGGTGTCTCGGGAACCCTGCTCACATTGTTCGGGGCCGTATGTGGAAACTTCGGCCGGACTCCCTGCGGATGGAACCCGAATAGGCGATAAACCTGGACTAGAGACTTGAGTGTTTAGGTAGGCCGTGGCCGACTCCCTCGCCAGGCTTCCGCTTGAAGGTTGCCAAGATACACGACGTGTACATGGTGGTAAGTGGCGAGAGTGTGTGTGAAGAAGTACATCCTTGCAGGGTTAACATCATCTATTCGAATAGCCGTGTCCGCGGCAAAGGACTTCTGGGTTGCCTATACAGTTCATAGACAAGTGAAAGTGGATACTCTAAAATACACAAGATAAGCGTGAGTGCTATGGATGGCGTTCTCGTAGGGAGACGGGAGCGGATCCATAGTGGTGTATTGCTACGGTGAATATGTGGACTCGTGTGCGCCACCCCAAAAGAGTTATAGCCATCGAGTCAAAGCTGGCTTGCTGCAGTTAAACCCCACCATCCCCTTTGTTGATAATGATGCATATGTAGTTCGTTCTGATGTAAGTATTGCTGGGTACATTTGTACTCACGTTTGCCTATTTTATGTTTTGCAGAGAGACTTCAGTCTCATTAGTAGTTCCGCGTGAACTTCGATATTTAGCTTGTTACCTCAGCTACGATCTTGTGCCCTCGGCAGGATCTGGTAGTTAGTCAGGCTTCTCAGCCTTTTTCATTTGTAGTTGTCTGTACTCAGACATGTTAAGCTTCCACATGTGTTTTGACTTGTATGCTCTGAATGTTGGGTCGTGTGACCCATGTTTATAATATCTTGCTCCTCGGAGCCTATTGAATAAATACTTGAGTTGCAGAGTCATGTTGTGATGCCATGTTGTATTTGCACATATCGAGCATATTGTGTGTATGTTATTGAAATGCTTGGTATGTGTGGGATATGACTATCTAGTTGTTTATCCTTGGTAGCCTCTCTTACCGGGAAATGTCTCTTAGTGCTTCCACTGAGCCTTGGTAGCTTGCTACTACTCCGGAACACTTAGGTTGGCCAGCATGTGTCCTTCTGCGTTCCTGTGTCTGTCCCTTCAGGGAAATGTTACGCGGTGTCTACTGGAGTCCTGTTAGCCTGCTACAGCCCGGTTCACCGGAGTCCTGCTAGCCCAGTTGCTACAGCCCGGATTCACTCGCTATGACCGACACGTTCGTTGCTGGGTCATGTATGCCTGTCCCTGTAAGTTAGCGGCACTTTGGGTTCACGACTAGCCATGTCAGCCCGGGCTCCTTGTCATATGGATGCTAGCGACACTATCATATACGTGTGCCAAAAGGCGCAAACGGTCCCGGGCATGGTAAAGCGACACCCGTGGGAATACCATGTGTGAGGCCGCAAAGTGATATGAGGTGTTACATGCTAGATCGGTGTGGTATTGAGTCGGGGGCGTGATAGACAATTGCATTTCTAACGAAAAGAAGCAACTTATCGTAATGGAAAGTTTAGCAGGACATGAAAAACAGTGCCATTGATTCATATTACTGGAGGCATTACATTGAAACAACATTGGTTTAACGTGTCCTTACTTTTAACAATGGGACTGCTACATTTTACCAGTGGCATTACATAAGAGGGGCTCGGGGCAACAAACATCAGAACATGATATCTGGGTTGGTCCCATTTTTGTTTGGTATAGCCACCTTATACTGTGTGAGGCTAGCAAATCTAGTGTTGGACATACTGTGTTGACTTGTCCCCCAGTCCCCACTTTCTTTCCTTTTTCAACCAATAGATCGGTTTATATTGAGTTTATACTGTGTTTCCCTTTATTTTCCTATTAGACCAAGAGACCTGTTGGATAGCCAGTCTCTGCTACTTTACGCCCCCATTATTTCCTCTTTCGACCAAGTCCTAGATTCAGGTAACAAATTTTACCCCACCCCCACCCCCTTTCTTCCCTGTTTGAACCAAGTAGTACTAGATTCGACTACATGAACCTCTTAACAGTAAAAATTTAGGTGTCCTTCGAACAGTCGATCGATCCTATCTACAAGGGGGCTTGAGAAATAGTAGAAGATACAAATGCAGCGATGTCAGGAGCTGGGAGAGTAGAGAAAGGCTGGTTTCGAAGGAAGTTATACCTGAGGGTTGCCGGGATGTCGCTAGGTGGGCCCTGGGAGGCCGGATCTGCCCACACTACAGCAGCAAGGAGGAAGGGGTCGGAGGCCCTCCCTAGTCGGCGCGGCGTGGGAGAGAACAGCAAGGCACACCAATCGGGACGCGCCGGCAATGGGTAGGAGACATCACTGAGGATGACCACATGAACATTGCACCTTCTCACCTTCCCCAACGGAGGGGATCCGACTAGATCTGTGACCAGCGGAGAGCAGAGAGAGAGTGTGGCCACCGCTGTCGTGTTTAGATCTAGAGAGGACGAGAGAGTGTGAAGAGAGCAACACTAGCAAGCAAGCATGTAGGCTCCTGCCTGTATAGTGGAGTAGTTTCTTTTATCTACCGGAGCCGGCTTGACCTCGTCAATGACTGTCGAGAAGTCTGCATGCACGTGCCCCGGAGGCGCAGTTGTTGTCATTTTGATCTAAAGCACCAGATTAACATATAACACGAAAAAATGTCACATGACAAGAAACCATAACCTCACTGCCCCAAGGAGACAACATGAATCCCGACGGACAAACTAGACGAGGATCAAAGCTCAAATTAAAGTCCAACTCGTAAAAAAGGCGTCAATCGATAGATGTCCTAATTAACATAGCCGACTTGACCTAGATGGCAGCCGAGTAGTCTTCATGCATGTGCCCCCAATGACCAGCGCCTTGGAGGAACTCAGTTGTCGTTGTTTAACCCTCGCAGTGACCCGAAGCACATGACACCTAATATTGAGAGATGACAAGAAACCTTTTTTTAGATTTCTCATCAGAACTACAGCCCTGTACAACACAGCCTGCACGATATGTAGACGATAGCCAATCCAGCCGTCTACTGGAGTCTGTTCATATGCATGGACGAACTGATCTCCCATGTCATGCATGGATTGTCCAGGCATCGACGTCCGTACAACACTACTCCAATATTATCGCTCGTCTCTCTCTTCTATTAATTCAACTGACTTGCAGGGCTGGGGAGTGTGCATACGGTCGGTTCTCAATTGTGGTCCCACATGTGTGTGTAAACGCAATATGACGCGCGTTCCTTTCGAAGAGCAGCGTGCCAGACCGACCGACCGACTGGGGTGCGACGCGAACGCGATGGGCATGCTGTATACATGTGTACCGCTATTTTCTTTAGGCTTTGCTCCATGGTGCAATCCATGGATACAAAATTATATTTAAATGTCGAGGGCGGGGCAGTTCTGCCTAGTCGGCTCGACAGCGAGGCGAGAAGATGAGGGAGTAGGCTGCTGCAAACATAGGGCTGTGTGATTTGACGGCTCGTTACTGCTGGACAGGTGAACCCATGTGATTTGACTTGCCATATCATTATTACTGCGGTGCTACGACCGCCGTGAGTCTCCCAATTCCTGACCACCTCCATGGTACTCCCTCCTTTCCAGTTCATAGGGCTAAATTCAAAAATCTCACCAAACAAGGTAGATGGTGAGTGGTGGATACAGATGCCAAGTGTTGTACTCCTTACTCCTTGGCAAATGCAATAAATACTATGAAGAAAGAGATAGAAAGAAGTAAAAAAATACTCTTATAGCCAACCTTATAGCTAACCTTGTTGTATGAATGACTAAGTGATGACTATGTATGACATGCCAACATTAGATAGCCTAACGTACCTGGACGGATGAAGTGGTTTCATGCATGCGAAGTAGGAAAAAAATGCTCATTTATAGCCGTCCAAGGGCGCGACCGCGTGAGCGAGGTGACGGTCTTGGTAGGCGCGACCATGATACGGGTTGCTAACAGCCCTTGGATCTGAGATCGAACGGTCGCATGCTAAGTTGCTGAAAATTTGCAGAATAACCCTCCAGGATAGGAGATTCACCCATAGGTCTAGAATCACGCCATGCAATCGTTCGATCTCAGATCCAAGGGCTCTCGGAAGCCCGTATCATGGGATCATGGAAAGCTTCGTATCACCTGTAATTTTCCCGATACTTGACGTGCGAACATGCAGATGCATGAAGCCATTTAATTGGGCATCTAGTAGACATGACATCTAATTTGGCCCCCATAGTACTGTCCATGAATCCATTTATCCACCGGGCAAAACACTACACCCTACTGTTCACATGCCCCACTCAGCATTTTTACAATTGTAAAACCGCTAGCAGTTCGCTCCTACTCGTCCCCGGCCGTCCTTTAACATTACGGCAATTCGCTCCTAGTCGTCTCGTCCTTTCACATTACAGCAGTTCCACTAATCCTAACCCTCCTCCCAAATCCATGGTGTCCCAAATCTCCATGATCGGCGGTGAGTACAAGGTTAGAACCATCACCAACAATGAGTTCGACGTCATCTACACCCATTCTTCCGCAATGGTGAAAGGATGCCTTGCTCGCTTTAGACGTATGTTTGAAAAGTCAAAGGGTGATGAGTGGGTCGCTGGGCTAGATGTTGAGTGCACCACAGTCCTGGGAAAAGAGAAGAATCTAAAGGAGTAAGAGAAGAAGAAGCCCGTCGTGATCCAGGTTTGCGTGCATAACTTGTGCTTGGTCTACCCCATATGCCATGACGATGTTGAGTGCAAGGATTTTAAGAACTTCCTCATGGGTGGCAAAGTCAAATTCGTTGTGTAGACTTTAGGAACAACAAAGAAGTCCTGGATCGGATAGGCCTCGTTGTAGGCCAGCCCTTCGACCTCTAGAGGAATGGGCTGGTGTCCTCCTGTCAGCCTTCAATGCTGACCCTAGCAGCAGCCATGGTTGATCCTTCGTACGGTAAACTGACCAAACCTCTGCCCAAGTTTCATCTTGCATGGCAGTGGAATGTACTAGATAGAGACCACATCCAGTATGCTGCAATGGATGCCTACCTTTGTTTCAATATCTACAAGGGTTGGATGAAGAGCAAGATCCAAGTGTGCGGTTCAAGCAAAGAAGTATCGGCAAAGAGGAAGAGGGACAAGGACGAAGTCGAGCACGTGGACGAGGAGTCCGAGTAAGGTGGCAGTGTCGGTTGCTCATGGTGGTTCTAATGTATTGTCTACCGAATTAGTTACTTAGTTTAATTTCAGGGTGCTTAGTTTTATTTGAGGGGTGTGTTGTGCTAAGCCCCCAGCAGAACTATGTTATGTTCCTTCTCGTTACTTTAACTCTTCAGTACATAAATACTAGTATTTCTGACAGTTCATCTTGTAGTTGGTAGTACTACCAATCGTTTCTTCACATTATATGCGTACAATATATATGGCCAACATCATATAGCCAGCAGTTGGCTATACTATTAACCATGCTCTAAACATGCCACATACGCAGAACACTTAAATGAGATACGTAATTCTAAAAAAACTTAAATGAGAGAAGTTACCCAAAGCATGAAGGAGTTTAGTTGTCAAAGAATTAAATAGGTATGCTAATTTCTTTAATAGACTTTAGCACCCCATCTAAGCACGTACTAGATTTTTAAATAGTACTATATGCATAATTTGGCAATGAACGCTCTCTATATGTACCACCTTTTTTCTTTAATTTCATATTGTTAGTTTTGCTCCATGGCGCAATCCATCGATACTACTACTATACAAATATACATTTAAAAGGCTAGAGGGTGGGGCAGTCTCACTTGGTCGGTTTCACAAGAGGCGACGGCCTTTGTGATTTGATGGCTCATTACTGCTCAAAGGTGGGGCCTTGTGATTTGACTACTCGTATATATGTTGCGAACAACCTGAGGAGGAGCAAAGAACCATGCGGTATACTCAAGTTTTCCACTGGAGTACTAGTACGACGGAGGAGCACGAAATATGGCAGCCCTGTGCGATATGGCGATAAAAATGATCTAATTTGCTAGTCAACGATCCCATAGTGCCGCTCATTGTTAGCATTGTTCTATTCATGCCTCGCAGAGAACATGACATGTGCGGCGAAACACCCGAAGCAAAAGAAGAAACATAGGAGCAAAAGAAGAAGGAAGATTATACCCCCCAAAAAGGAAGGAAGACGCACACACAAGTCTAGGGCGCTGCTCTCTACTACATGAAGGGTTGCTGGCCGTGGAGTCGTAAATGCTTCTTCATCGCCTCCACAACCTCCATCTCCTCCGCCATCTTCTTCATTCTGTCCATGATGCGGGATTTCTCGATGCGAGCCTTCATCATCTTTTCCACGGCCGCATTACGTACCTTGACAACAGCCAGGAGCTCGATGCGGAGCTTTGCCAACTCCTCCTTCTGTTCCATGATGAGGGTGTGCTGCATCTTCACCGAGGAACTACTCTTCTCATGCAGCTTCTTCCAGCCGATGTTCTCCTCCTTTGGCAAGTCGAGCTCATGGCGGAGCTTCGCCTTGTCCTCCTGAAGTAGCAGGATTTTGCTAGTCGCCTTCTTATCCGAGGCAATGCTCTTCTTCAGCAACATCACCAAGCCGGCGGTTAACTCCCCCTGCTCATTGAGCTCAGCGGGCATGTCGTCGAGGCTCACCTTCAGCAGCTCCACCAAGCCGTTGATGAACTCCTTCTGCTTATTGAGCTGATTGGGCATGTCATCGAAGGATAATGACTCTAGCGCTGCCGGCTCGGCATGTTCGCCTCCGCGGCTAGGGCACTCCTGGGAGCCCTCGCCTACCTGTGAGAGATCTTTCGAGGTCTCTGCAAGGCGGCGAGCCCTCTCTTTTTTTTCCACGGCCTTGGTCGTCGCTCCCTTGTTACAAGTAGTTCTCGACCTAGAGCTCTGCACACCGGCCATGGCAAGGATGGACAAACAAGAAAGACTTGTGAGGAGGAAGAGGTAGAGTGATTTTCGGCTAGGTACTAGTTCCCTTTTTATAACCTAGTACTAGAACTAGTACTAAAACCTGCATAGTGGAACACATTCAGGTTTGATACGTACTAGGTGTGAGTAGGTTTGCACTTAATTATACTATACTTTGGAATATGATGGGAACAAGCTAAAGATCAATTCATGGTTTTGATTTTGAGGCCCGAAACGGCTTCCGATGAGTTTCCTGGAACACAAATTTCAAGTACGACTGCTCAAATGTGGTCGCACAAGTCAGTGATGTAACTGGTCATACATGTCAGACCAAGCCGATGCGTGTCCCTTCGATGAGACACGGGTCCGACCGACCATCTGTTGGTGCGACCGACCATTAGTATTACGCGATGGAGACTTCTGGTTGTGGCTTCGGGTGATTTTCACGACCAAGCATTCAAAAACTAGTGATAAATCAATTACTACCATCTTTTTCGAGATGACCAAAGTATTTTCACAGGAGTATAATACATATAGATGGAGTGATTGTCACGGTTGCAAACCGCCATGGTGCCACAAGTTCACTACAGCAGCAACCGAGTAGGTCACTACATCGCTGGTGGGGAAGGAGGGCAGCTCACCTCGCATATGATGCATGTCCAGCAGCGCTGCCGCAGCTGGTCCCACAATTTGGCTTCTCCTACCGCCCATTTGAATAGTTGCACCGGCTGCTCATGCCATTCCGAAATCAATGCGACGCTGCTCGATGCTGACATCCCTCAGCATCTCTCCCCTGAGATCGACTTGTGCCTCCGCCTTGTGCTTCGCCAGGCGCAGCTCCTTCGAACTTGTCTCCAATCGATGCGACGCTTGCTCGATTTGATTTGCCCTTGCTGCCTATCACCTGAAATGCAGCCCTGGCATGTCCTCCGACGCCACTGATCTATGATTCCAGAGCAATGGATCCCCTTTGAAACACATGTGGGTTTTGCTCAAAGGCAGTAGTGTCGCCGGGAGCAGTGAGAGGGCAGCCTGCGGGATCCTGGGATCTAAGGGATTATCCATGGCGGGATCTAGTGGGCGAGGCGGGGAGGCGAGCGTAGGCGCTGGGAGAGCCCTACGAGGCTAAGATAAATATAGTAGTACTCCACTCCGTCCATATTTAAATATAAAGACCACCAACAGTAACCTAGGCAAAAATTCATCATCCTGCCTGCGTCCTGGTTTATTAGCCCCTTTTTTATTTTGTGCCAATTTTTGACCAAAAATTTAACTAAGAAAATGTTAATGCATGTCACGAAAAATCATATTATTGGAATCACATTTGAACATAGTTTTTGATGACATTAATTTTTATGACAAGCATAAATATTGTGTTACTTAAAATTATGGTCAAAAATTGGCACAAAATACTTATAAAGGAGACCAATGGAAGTAGCAACCCATGATTTAACTACTCGCATGCGCGCAGTGGAGTAGTAATGTCTTTATCAACTACTTCCTCCCTCACGTCCACTCAATTTGCAAGCACTGTATTAATTGACCATCAATGAAGTGAATGACTTTACACGTGCCAAGTTATCACATGGGGTGGATCTTCATACAAAAATGCGTCCCACCATGTACCCGCATGTGTGTGTGAGGGAATGAGTGCATGCGTGCACATCTTCGCTTCGTGCATGTACTACCAGTTTGCATGAGAGAGGATGAGTACATTCTTCTGGAACCAGCAGCACATCATTGTGATCAATCAACACAAGGAGGTCGCGACAACGCCTCCACATGTGCCATGTGGCTTCATGGATGCCCCCACATCATTTTAATTTATTAACCGAAAAAGGGAGAGACACTGTGTAGCGTGCCATTGGAATTATAATTTATGTGTTTTGCACATACTGGAAGTACTAGTAAGGTTCATGTGCATTGCACACATGAGATTTGGCAACCAAATTATGAATAAACACCACACTATAGCATGTAAGCTTTGAGTCATATATGCATGATGTAGATGTTCATTTAATTCCTCTAGTTCATCTCATTCAAAATCAATTAGTTTTTATAAAAAAACTAATCTATTTTAAGATTCATGGAATTGTGCGTTGTAAAGCATATAGTAAAAACAAATAATGGCAATTCATCTGGAAAAAAATGGGCAATTATGATACGTAAGATTCTAGAACAAAGGAGAAGTGCTTGTGTTTTGGGGTTTGTGCATTATGCTTAAGTTTAAACATGGAGTCTTCTAGATTGTACATGTGGCAAAATCTGGTGGAATGTTGATGATATCCAACGGTCAGTACTACTCTGATTTATCATCTCTGCACCGTCAGATTGGCTTCATCCAAGGACCATCTTTCAAAGTTATTCACACACACTATATAGGGGTATAGATATAAAGGTATAGATATAGACTAGTGGAACATCATCTAAAGCCTTTCTACACGCTTATTTTTTGTACAAGTGTGATCCACTATGCACCCACACGTTTGTATGTGGGAACGAGTGCGTGTGTGCACGTCTTCTCTTTCGCACACGTAGTCCGTGTGTGTGAGAGATACTAAGATATGGTGAGGGAATACGTGTCAATGCAATTTGTGTGAAGGAGAGGCCTATATACATACATTTATGTGCATGGGGCCGGGGTGATATACGAGGAGGGAGGGTAGGGGTCGACCGCGCGAGATATCGATAGAGATAGATAGAGGGAAGAGCTCTACAAGCGTACAAGCACTGGGATATGGGGGTGGAGTGCTGGAAGGTGCGAGGGGCCAAGTGGAGGGAGACTATGAAGGATTGCACAAGTGCGAGATCGATCTTTAAAGAGAGGGGTCGAGAACGTGCGCGGTTGCCCGCGGTGGTGGAGCCATGAAAAATAAATGAGCTAGGGGGCCAATCATTGCTAATCCTTTATAGGGAGAGCCAATTCATCAACTTAAAACATTTTACCAGCAATTGATCTACTGATCACATTCATATTAGCCTTAGTATATAGTGATGTTAGGGGGGGCAGGGC
Organism: Triticum timopheevii; assembly: GCA_963921465.1. NCBI lineage: Eukaryota > Viridiplantae > Streptophyta > Magnoliopsida > Poales > Poaceae > Triticum > Triticum timopheevii. The sequence continues at coordinate 377,564,305 of OY997272.1, read as the reverse complement.
CCTTGCTGCCCCCTATCTTCGCCACGCGTCTGGGAGATGAAGCGGAAGGCATGGATGATGAGAGGGGGACGATGTATAGATAATATAGGTGTATCAGCTATGTAATCCTATATAGCAGGTATAGATTGATCGGTGTGTATGTGGGAAAGAGGGTGAGACCTGACTAGATATATAGATCGATCGGTTTGTGTGGAAAACTGGAAAGACCTAGCTATATATACACACAAATAGAGGAACACTGATCGTTGCGCATGCATGTGAGAGATAAAGAATACACGAAGTGATGAAGAGGGGGAGGTGTGTGTGTGTGTGTGTGTGTGTGTGTGCGCATGCATGGGAGACCGGCCTGAAGAAAAAGATTGCATGTGTGCGATGGATAATGTCGAGTGGTAGTGTGTGTGCATGCATGCACAAGAGAAAGTTAGTGGTACAATTATAAAGAGAGGACAATTGTGTGGGTGTAAAAGACTAGGTGAGGTCATAATCAATGTAAAGTTGAATTCAAATATTTGAATAAGTGATCATTATGTTTGAAACCCATGCATGCATGAATATAACTAAGATATGTGTGGTGTGATTTGCAAACGAGCATGCTATATACTGTATACACATTGAACAAGGTCAGACTGATTTGAATTTGAGATACCAATGGCAGGCATCGTTAGTCCACATTGCATCCGTGCATGGACACACTATTCAAACTGGATATGATGGGTGGCTTTCGCATCACATATCTATACCCCTATATAGTGTGCGAATAACTTTGAAAGATGTTCGTTGGATGAAGCCAATCCGACGGTGCAGAGATGGCAAATCCGAGCACTACTGGCCGTTGGATATCATCTACATTCCACCAGATTTTGCCACATGTACAATCTAGAAGACTCCATGGTTGAACTTAAGCATAATGCACAAACCTCAAAACACAAGCACTTCTCCTTTGTTCTAGAATCTTCCGTATCATAATTGCCCAATTTTTTCTAGATGAATTGCCATTATTTGTTTTTTACTTTATGCTTTACAATGCATAATCCCATGAATCTTAAAATAGATTAGCTTTTTATAAAAACTAATTAATTTTGAATGAGATGAACTATAAAAATTAAACGAACATCTACATCATGCATATATGACTCAAAGCTTACATGCTATAATGTGATATGTATTCATAATTTGGTTGCCAAATCTCATTCGTGCACTGCATGTGTACCTTACTAGTCTAAATGGTGTGTGTGTGTGTGTGTGTTGTGCATGTTAAACACATTGTATGTAGTATCATACATGGTTTAGATTCTGAACGTCTAGCTAGAGCATACATGTACTATGATTTGAATTCGACATAAAATGGATACATGTATTTGAATTCGAGATCATATGTACATGTAGTTCATTTACATGGGAATTTACTACTCCTATATTCATGTCATGTGTTGTGAAGATAATATTTAGATGGTTGTATAACTAACAGGAGTACAATCCCATTCAAATAGGGAAAATGTACTCAAATTTAGTTCATATGCTAGACAGCACAAATTATTTTTTTATTGTTGAGGGAAGCACAAATTGATTTGGTACAGTACACGTTAAGTTTGTTGTCCATTTTTTTGTTTTTTGTTGTTGTATTTGAATGCATTTCTAGTAATATAGTAAAACGGGACATGGCCCTCTCTAGTGAGGTGCGAATTGTCTTCTTTGTACACGTTAAGCTTGTTCTCCCGAAATTTTAAGCCGTGCCTTGTTATGCCGAAATTTCAAGCTGGCATCTCTATCTATTGTGCTGCAAAACTCCCGCCTCTTCAACCCGCGCCTTGTTATCTCGAAATTTTAAGATATCTATTTGTCTCGTTGTGCTCCGAAAACTCGCTCCATCTCAACCCGCTCCTTGCTATCCCAAAATTACAACCCGCACGAAAACTCTCGCCTCCTGCCAAATTCCGACATGTGAAATTCCCATGATACCCCTGAACCGAAAGAACCACCTGGTTCAAATCGGTGGGGCTACTTTTGTAACTTAACCCACATTTCAGACAAGTGCATCCCTAAGCCATGGTTCCCCCTCCCATCCCCTCTGCCCCAATTCGTACACCAAGGCCGCGAAAACCCGCGAAGCCCCACACCCTCCTCCGTCCGCCCACCCAGCCGGAGCCTCTTCCCCAACGACGTCGTCCACAGCAACACCTCGACATCCCTCATCCACTGCACCGGATGAGGATCCATCGTCGATCTCATCGTCCCACCGGTTCAGCCACCCCATCCTCCACCTCCAAGGAGCTGCCCCGATGTTCCCCTCATCTTTCACGCCACCTGCATTACACACCGCCGTCTTCACCTGCACCACCAGAAGAGCAGCATCATCACCAATTCCTCGGATGAAGCTGAGGCCTAATCGGTGCCACCAAAGAGGTTCTCCACTAATCGCTGTATTTTCTTCTTGATTCGATCTCATGGTGCTGCCGGTGCTCGGTCCCGAGCCAACATGGCGCGGCTCCATCCACGGCGGTGTCGCCGGCCACTTCCTCCATGGCGACGCTCCCTCGGTGGTGACATCCACATCCTGCTTTGGTTCTCGCTCGCACTGTTGCTCTGCTCTTGCTCTCAGTCCCCTGCCTGGTCTGCTCTTGCTCGCGCTGCTGCTCTTGCTCTTGCTTGCGCTACTACTCTACCCTTGCTTGCGCTGCTGTTGCATGAGTAGCAGATCCTGCTCTCGCTCGAGCCCCTGCAGCTGCTACCCGAGATGCTGCTACATGATCAGCTGCCCCGGCTCTCGCACGCATTATTGCTCCGGGCATTGTTGTTGCTGCTACTACTTTTCAGCTACTAGTGCGTTCAGTTTTGACAGCAAAATTCAGTTTTGACATTAAAATTCAGTTTCGACAGTAAAATTCAGTTTCAACAGTTAAGTTCAGAAATGAGCGGATGACGTATTTTACATCTAGCACTTTGTGGTTATGTATTTTACATCATCTGTTGGAGATGCTATTAGAATTCAACTTAGGTTAACATTGTCTCTCTTGTCCTACTTCAGCCTCGTCGTCGTACAACTCACCGGAGCTGCTCCAACAACGAAACCCTCCATCACAGTGGAGCAATACCCCCGACTCCATATCCAGACGCCTAAGATCTTCTTCCCCTCCTCCGACAGCCAAATCAACCGGAGCATCCTCACCAACCAACCCAATCATGCTGAGATCGACATGACCTCGCCAAAGAGTTTGTACACTTGTTGCATCGCTTTTTACTCTACATGGTATATATATTGTCCACTGAGCACACGTAGTAACGTGAAATATGATTTTTCTCCTACTATATGACAAGCAGTGAGGTACCAGGCAACTTAGCTACCCATGATGGACTCTCTTGAATGCCATCATTATTAATTTCTGCGCATTTGAGCTATGCATTTGTAGATGGGCCTGGGAGTTGAGCTAGTAGGGCAGTGGCCTGGGTCCAAATTAGTAGAAGTAGCACAAAAAAATTGAGTGTAGGATTTTCCCTGTTCAAGCCTACCTACTAGAATCGCCAGTGCTTGAAAGGAAAAGTGAAGGAAAAACATAGAAGTTGGAAAGTTTCCTATGGTACTACTATTCATGCATTTGGTACAAAGGAATGGAGCAAAGGAAAATTGTAGGATTTGTTCCTTTAGTGTCTCCTTGAAAGAAAAATCGTAGGAATTTTAATATCCACTTGTCCTCCTTTTCAAATTCCTATTCATGAAGCACAAGACTAAGAGATAGTAGCATAATAGCATTATAACCGTACATTTTCTTGTGGTTTGACTTAATCTCACCATGCTTCTTTGCATCATGTGACCTTCTAATTCTTGTGAACCAAACACCCAGATTGGCAGAAATCCTGTGTTTTTAAATTCTATGTTTTGCACGTGCATTACTATCCTATTCCCGTGTATTTCCTATCCCTGCATTGTTAGAATCCTCCAATTCAAACAAGCCCTTACAGAATTACTTCTATTACAGATATGTGTCAAAGAAAACCTTATGTGGTTTCTCCCGCTCCTGCTGCGATGTGGTCCACCCCAGCTCAGCTACTCCAACGACGGACAGATTCACCACGGCAGGGATCCACCCTCCAGACCATATTTTGCCGCCTCAGATCTTCTTCCCCGCCGTCGGCAGCCACGACAACTGCATTACCATCATCAACTGAGCAGATGACCTTGAGGACTACACGGGTCCGCAAGAGAGGTCGCACTCTTTCGTGTCTGCTTTCGTTATGCATCGCTTAATATGATGACATGCTACTTTATCATCCTGTTCACCGATTAGACTCCGAGTCAGGTCCAAACTAATGCTCAAACTTGAGTTTTTAAATGGTTGTGGGGTACATATTGGGGCAGCAATCAAAACTATTTGTCTACTATCTGGTTAATCTCGAGTGTCTACTATGAGTTTCATGTTGGGTGGAAACAAACATAAAGGAGCCATTATCTGTATTTTTTAACTGAAGCTATTATTTGCCTGCTATCATTGGTTTTGGGTCTATCCATACTTTGCTACCATCACTCTGGATTTGTGCATGCACTCCTTACATAATCTCACTATGTTTTATTCATATGCATGTCAGTTATTGTACACAATGGTACTGAACATGTAGAGCAAAAGAGACGAGCCTTGTGTGGCAATAAAATTTCATCTAGCATCGCTCCATGGTCGGCGCAAAAGCAGCCCCTCCCCCCATTCTAGACTATAATCAAGAGGAAGATACCCCCCAGGGGGGATTTGGAGGGAGCAGACCACTCCTATTTACCCCCTAAGGTTTTTTGCTATAACTTGGCATGATGATGTTGGTCATATCATGCATATGGTGCCTTGCATTGCTTACTTTATACATAAAATATGTCATCTGCTTAGTTTGGACATGCATTGTGTGAATGCCATATGTTTAGTTTCTATATCATATATGTGAATCATGCAATGCCATCTTGTTTAGCCAGTCATCATATATGTGAATTTTGCAATGCCATCCTGGTTAGCCAGTCATCTTATATGTGAATTATATCATGCCATCCTTTTTTATTACGTATTAAATGTGTCAACAATTTTAGTACATTCAATTACTCTTCCTGTGCATCAGCCATTCGACACGGTCATGGAAAAATTTGGAGTGAAAACAAGGTCTTCAGAGCAGATAATGTTATCTAACAAAGTGCATGTCTTGCTGGTTACGGATAGCTCCTCAGAGGAGGATTCTGAGACAGATAACCAGTCATATCCCCCCCCCCCCCCGAGGTGCATGCTCTAACTTGGCAGGGTTATATTTCTCATATCGTGCATATGGTGTCTTGCATTGGCATGTCATTTGCTTAGTTTAGACATGCTTTGTGTGAATGCCACCTATTTAGTGTCTAATAACCATATATGTGAATTTTGCAATGCCATCTTGTTACAGGACATTATATATGTGAATTATGCAATGATATCTTGTTGCAAGGCATTATGTTTGTGAATTATGCAATGCCATGCTGTTTAGCCAAGTGTCATATATGTGAATTGTATCATGCCATTTTTTTGTCTTACTCATTCCATTTGTCGACAATGTTTGTATATTCAACTGCTCTTCCTATGCATCGGCCATTTGAATTGGTGATGGATAAATCTGGACTGAAAACAAGGTCTTCAGAGCAAACAATGCTACCTGCTGAAGCAGATATCTTGCTGGTTACGGATAGCTCCTCAAAGGAGGATTCAGAGGCAGATGACCAGTCCTATTTCCCCCCTGAGGTGTATGCTCAAACTTGGCAGGGTTATATTACTCATATCATGCATATGTTGTCTTGCAATGCTTAGTTTTTACATCATATACACAATATTGAATGCCATCTCCTTAGTTGACACATCATATATGCGATTGCCCTCTACTCACTTGCTTAGTATATAAGTCATATATTTGAATTATATCATGCCATGATGTTTACACAGACAACACATATCTGAATATGGCATGCCAACCCATTTTCTAAAGACATAATATAGTTATATCATCTCATCATGTTTACACAGTCATCATATTTTGAATTACGTCATTCTATCCGTGAATTATATCATGCCATCATGTTTCCATCGACGACATGTTTGTGAATTATGGCATGCCAACCTCTTTAATAGACACATCATATAGTTATATCATGTCATATTATTTACATAGTCATCATATTTTGAAGTATGTCATTATATCCTGTTTAGTTAGCCATCATATATGTGAAATTGTGTCATGCTATCCTGTTTAATTAGCCATCATATATGTGAAATTATGTCATGCTATCTTGTTTATTTAGACAACATAATTGTGAATTATTTTATGCCATGTTTTATTCCCGGCTATCCATTGCACCTATCTACCTTACAATGTCTGTACATTCAATTTCTTTCCTTGTTTATCAGCCATTTGAATTGGAGGGGGTGATGACAGTATCAATGGGAGTAAAAACATTGTCTTCAGAAAAGATCGTGCTACCCGTCGATGCAGATAGAACCATGGTTGTACTTGCCCAAGAACCATCCCCACCACACATAACCCAGACTCACGCAGATTGTACCCCTACCTAGTTGGACAGAGAACCAGCTACACCCTTTCTAACCCCAACGCCAGCAGATAGTAACCCAATTCCAGTTGACACAACACCGTCTCCACCACAGAGCACCCAAACACGAGCAGTTAGTAAGGCAACTGCATTGCCCAAAGCACGAGCACCACCACTCTGAACCCCAAGTCAACGCTTAAAGCAGAACAAGAATTGTTCTCAGGTCAGGTTCCGTAGCTATGGTTCATACCCCTTTGCTCTTGTTTCACTTTATTTACTCATACCAACTAATTCCAAATTTGAAACTAAAACACCAATGGCGCAACAGGTATGTTTTAAACATGTTTCTTTAACGTGTTTGCTGTTGTAACTTGCTCTATGTTGATTTCAGTTTCAATTGAATAAACAGTTATGTTCTCATGCCATGCACATTACAAGTGTTGTTATTGCTGTGTAGTTTCCCACACTTATATTCTGTCTATGCTGCTTTGTCTTAAACAGATATGATTTGAACTGTCTCTATCTTGATTTGGCAACATAAACTAGAATGATATAGACCATACAGTGATCATACTACTTAGATATATGTTTGTTTCATGTTGTTATCCTGTCCACCTTACTACTGAACTAGTTTACCAAAATGAGTTTCATATACAACATGGTAAACCTGTGATCCGTCTGCTTGTTTCTCTTTTAGAATGCGGAAAAAATATTGGAGAAGAGTACCCCCATTATGCAATGGTAAAGGAAGTAATGCAGATATGGTTCAAGATAGTGAGACATCCCCGTTGGTCTCCAAGAAAGCTGATAAAAACTATATTGAAGACACTAAGACAACCCCAAAGTCCTGTCTTGATGTAGCGTTCGAGTTACTAACCACTACTGTTGGCACCAGCTCTTCAAACTTGTTGCCTGAATCAGTTCGGCTTCTTGAGTCTCAACTTCAAGTTGAAAGACATCGATCAGATGTGCTGCAACGTGAAGCCGAAGGACTGAGTAAGTCCCTGCAGAATTCTGATGCATACTTTCTGGTGCAACAGCAAGCGCTGGAGGATTTAAGCGCCAAACAAGAGAAAGTTAATAAGCTTGCTAAGCATCTTGCCAGCATTATGGGTACCCAGGATATTGCTTCTTGAGCTCTTCTGAAGTCGTTTCAGTTCTGGACTTGTTTTGCTGCGGCGTTTATTTGCACTGGTCGCCAACTTTGACAACTAGTGTATGTGATATGCTACTCTGTTCCCTATATTTGCACTGGTCGTGAACTTTGATGCCCAGTGGATGTAATATGTGTAATAACCATGATAGCCTAGTGTAAGTTGCTTGCTTATTTATTTCCTTGTTGTCTTGCTTATTTGTTTGCTTGTAGTCAGTGTAGTTCTTTTTTCACGGTTTGCTAGTGGCCGCAATAACCTATTTTTTAAAACTAGGCCACAATAACCATGGGCTACATATTTACTGTAGTGACCGTGGGCCTCCTACGGGCCGTAGAAACAATGGGTCTTCTACGGGCCATAGAAACAATGCCTTCTACAGGCCGTAGCATCAATGGGCCTTCTACGGGCCGTATGATCAATTGGCCAAACATGGGCCAATAATGGACCGCTTTATGTGTCATAAACAGGCTAGAGTTGGAATCGTCCGTTCATGGGCCGACCATAACGGGCCGTCGTTACTCGCCCGTATTTGATGACGCTATGAAAATGGCCCAACGGATTAACGGGCGACTGTAACCACGGGCTGAATTTGGCCCACAAGCAGAAAAGTCCAGTAATGTGCCGTAAGTAACCGAATGCTGGAAATGAGCCCAAGAATAAATGGGCCCTAAGAAGGCCGAAAGATAACATGGGCTGGAAACGGCCCAATGAAATAATGGGTTGTTAATGGGTATAAATCGATACACTATTCATTACAGGCCAGTTTCACCACGGGCCGTTAATGGGCCAAGAGTTACAAAGGGCCTCATATGGGCTGAAAGACGTCATGGGCCATACATGGACCGGAAGTTACAACAGGCTGGAATCATAGATGACCCAGATGATACTAATGGGCCTAATTCGGATAGGCCATAACGGGTCGTGAGTTAAAGGGCTGTAAATGGGCTATATGTGAACAAGCCATTAATAGGCTTTCCGTGGCCTGGCCCGCTACCTTTTGACCAAGTAAAACGGGTCGGCCTTTTCACCGGAATGGGCCTCTATTGGGGTCGTGCCGTCGACGTATCATAGGCGCCTCCGGTCCAATGAGTGGATGACATCTGTCCCAACGGTGAGCCGACACGTAGTTCCTCTGGCCATTGAGAATTTTACACGTGGAAAATCCCCATTGGTTCGGGCTGTTAATGGGTTATCGGATCCAAAACCGGATCGGATAGCTTAACAGCGACCCGTTATGGTGGATGCCACGTGTCGGTTACCCTTGACGAAAGCACTCCCATGATGCGCCATTTATCATCATGGAAGTAAACACTTCTGTGATGATAATTTTGGTAATGTCATGGAGCACTTCCACGTCGGCACAGGTATGACTATCTTGATTCTATCATAAAATCGTCATGGATGTACATGCATGACAGAAAACGTGACCTACTGTGACAAACACGTATCATCACGGAAGTGTATTTTTTTGTAGTGTTTCGTCCCGGTTCGAGCCACCAACTGGGACTAAAGGTCAATTTCAGCATCCCAAAGGGCGGGAAGCAGAGACCTTTAGTCCCGGTTGGTGGCTCGAACAGGGACGAAACGGTGGCATTGGTCCTGGTTGGTGGCTCAAACCGGGACCAAAGGCACCCTTTCGTCCCGGTTCGAGCCACCAACCGGGACCAATAGCCTGGCACAGCGGTGTGGTGGGAGTTTAGTCCCACTTCGCTAATTGAGAGAGGGCAGCACTGGTTAAGGTGCGCTGCTCCCAAGCATTCGAGCCCCTCTCTAATGCAGGCATTATACTTGCCTAACCTTTGTCACTGCCATGTTGGGCCTGTTGGTCCTACAGGCCTGCATCCTGGCCCATGTATAGATGGGTTTCTAGTCGTATGCAGGCCATGGTGGCCGAGTAGGCGGCATTTTTTGTGTCATTTTAGTTTGCTATTAAAGTTTTTAACATAAAATACTTTATGAAAGTTCTTTTTGCTATCGAAGTTTTAACAAAAAATACTTTGATGATTTTAGTTGCATAAATTTTATATAATATTAAGTGAATATTATTTTGATAATACTTTTTATTTTTTATGTCATATTAGTTTGCTAATAAAGTTTTTAACATAAAATACTTTATGAAAATTCTTTTTGCTATTAAAGTTTTTAACAAAAAAATACTTTGATAATTTTAGTTGCTTAAATTTTATATAATTTTACGTTAATATTATCTTGATAATAACTAGAGGTTTATAAAAGCTTTTTAGTTGATTCTTTTTGCTATTGAAGAATTTATAGTTTTGTTTTAGTTGATCATAACAAAATATTTTAATTTATTCTTTTTAGTTCATTATTTTTGCTATTAGAGTTTTATAAAAGCTTTTTAGTTCATTCTTTTTACTATTAGATTTTTATAAAAGCTTTTTAGTTCATTCTTTTTGCTATTAGAGTTTTATAAAAGCTTTTTAGTTCATTCTTTTGAAAAGCACTACAAATGGACTGTGAAAAGGTTGAAAGTTGGCACGGTATCATCATTTCACCCACATAGCATGTGCTAAAAAGTTGAGAAGGTTACGGCAAAAGCTGGATGCACTTCGGGTACAAAATGGACAATCTCTTTCGAAGTATCAGGGTTTTAGACGAAAACTCATCTGTTACAAAGGGATTTCATTTGTTTGAAATTATTTTAACTCCGGATTTTTTGTGTGTTCAAAATGCACCATTCAAAGTCACATCATCAATTTTCAACCCTTTCCGACTTCATTTGTTATTTTTCACGCATTAACTGATTTTTTAGCTAAATGACCCTGAAATTGAAAAACACTACAAATGAACTCTGAAAAGGTTGAAAGTTGGCGTGATATCATCATTTCACCCACATAGCTTGTGCTAAAAAGTTGAGAGGGTTACGGCAAAAGCTGGATGCACTTCGTGTACAAAATGGACAATCTATTTCAAAGTATCAGGGTTTTGGACGAAAACTCATCTGTTAGAAAGGGATTCCATTTGTTTGAACTTATTTTAACTCCGGACTTTTTGTGTGGTCAAAATACACCATTAAGCCACATCATCAATTTTCAACCCTTTCTGACTTTATTTGGTATTTTTCATGCATTTACAGATTTTTTAGCTAAATGACCCTGAAATTGAGAAGCACTACAAATGGACTCTGAAAAGGTTGAAAGTTGGCATGGTATCATCATTTCACCCACATAGCATGTGCTAAAAAGTTGAGAGTGTTACGGCAAAAGATGGATGCACTTCATGTACAAAATGGACAATCTCTTTCGAAGTATCGGGGTTTCAGATGAAAACTCATCTGTTATAAAAGGCATTTCATTTCTTGACATGTAACTATAGTGATATTCTAGATCAAAGCCATCATCAGAATAGTTGTGGAGAGAAAGTCTTCATTTTTTCTTTGCATGTGTCCCTTGCTTATTGCGCCGTAACCATGGATAATCTTCATCGTTTAATAGGGTGCTTGGGTTAGCCTTGACTTCGAAGGGAGAAATTTCATGAAACTTTTCATAATCTTCAGACATGTCTGTCTTGCCCTCCACTCCCAAGATGTCTCTTTTCCCTAAAAGAACTATGTGGCACTTTGGCTCATCGTATGATGTATTCGCTTCCTTATCTTTTCTTTTTCTCAGTTTGGTAGACATGTCCTTCACATAGAAAACATGCGCCACATCATTGGCTTGGACGAATGGTTCGTCTGTGTACCCAAGATTGTTCAGATCCACTGTTGTCATTCCGTATTGTGGGTCTACCTGTACCACACCTACTGAAAGATCGACCCATTTGCACCGAAACAAAGGGACCTTAAAATCATGTCCATAGTTGAGTTCCCATATGTCCACTATGTAACCATAATATGTGCCATTTCCCCTGTTGGTTTTTTGCATCAAAGCGGACACCACTATTTTGGTTGGTGCTCTTTTGATCTTGGGCGATCATGTAAAAAGTATTCTCATTTATCTTGTACCCATTGTAAGTCAATACAGTCAAAGATGCCCCCTAGCTAACGAGTACAACTCATCTGCAATAGTGGTGTTACCCATGAGATGTGTTTGCAACAAACTGCCGAAAGTCCTGATGTGTTCACATGTAATCCAGTCATCACACTGTTCCGGGTGTTTGGAGCACAGAATATTCTTGTGTTCATTGACATACGGGGTCACCAAGGTTGGATTCTGTAGAACTGTGTAGTGTGCTTGAGACCAAGAATGCCCGTCCCTACATATTATTGAGTCCGCTCCTAGTGTGTCTTTTCTAGTCAGTCTCCCCTCATACCGTGAATGAGGGAGACCAATCGGCTTAAGGTCAGGAATAAAGTCAACACAAAACCCAATGACCTCCTATGTTTGATGGCCTGTGGAGATGCTTCCTTACGGCCTAGCACGGTTACGAACATATTTATTTAAGACTCCCATGAACCTCTCAAAGGGGAACATATTGTGTAGAAATACAGGGCCCAGAATGGCAATCTCGTCGACTAGATGAGCTAGGACGTGCATCATGATATTGAAGAAGGATGGCGGGAACACCAGCTCGAAACTGGCAAGACACTGCACCAAATCATTCTTTAACCTTGGTAGGATTTCTGGATCGATTACCTTCGGAGAGATTGCATTGAGGAATGCACATAGCTTCACAATGGATAATTGAACATTTTTTAGTAGAAGCCCCCTCAATGCAATCGATAGCAGTTGCGTCATAATCACGTGGCAGTCATGAGACTTTAGGTTCTGGAACTTTTTCTCTACCATATTTATTATTCCCTTTATATTGGACGAGAAGCCAGACGGGACCTTCATACTGAGGAGGCATTCAAAGAAGATTTACTTCTCTTCTTTGGTAAGAGCGTAGCTGGCAGGACCTTCATACTGCTTTGGATGCATGCTGTCTTTTTTGTGCACACGTTGCTGGTCTTCCCATGCCTCCGGTGTATCTTTTGTCTTCCCATACACACCCAAGAAGCCTAGCAGGTTCACGCAAATATTCTTCGTCACGTGCATCACGTCAATTGCAGAGCGGACCTCTAGGTCTTTCCAATAGGGTAGGTCCCAAAATATAGATTTCTTCTTCCACATGGGTGCGCATCCCTCAATGTCATTCAGAACAGATAGTCCGCCAGGACCCTTTCCAAAGATTACTTGTAAATCATTGACCATATGAAGTATGTGATCACCAGTATGGAGGGCGGGCATCTTCTGGTCATCTGCCTCACCTTTGAAATGTTTGCCTTTCTTTTGACATTGGTGGTTGGTCGGAAGAAATCGATGATGTCCTAGGTACACATTCTTCCTGCATTTGTCCAAATATATACTTCCGGTGTCATCTAAACAGTGCGTGCATGCGTGGTATCCCTTGCTTGTCTGTCCTGAAAGGTTACTGAGAGAAGGCCAATCATTGATGGTTACAAATAGCAACGCATGTAGGTCAAACTCCTCCTAATTGTGCTCATCCCACACACGTACACCTTTTCCATTCAACAGCTATAAAATTTCTTCAACTAATGGCCTTAGGTACACATCAATGTCGTTGTCGGGTTGCTTAGGGCCTTGGATGAGCACTGGCATCATAATAAACTTTCACTTCATGCACAACCAAGGAGGAAGGTTATAGATACATAGAGTCATGGGCCAGGTGCTATGGTTGTTGCTCTGCTCCCCAAAAGGATTAATGTCATCTGCGCTTAAACCAAACCATATGTTCCTTGTGTCGCCTAAAAAGTCCCCCATCTTCTCTCGATTTTTCTCCACTGCGACTCGTCAGCGGGTGCTCTCAACTTCCCGTCTTTCTTACGGTCCTCTTTGTGCCATCGCATCAACTTGGAAAGCTCTTTGTTTCTGAACAAATGTTTCAACCGTGGTATTATAGGAGCATACCACATCACCTTGGCAGGAACCCTCTTCCTGGGACGCTCGCCCTCAACATCACCAGGGTCATCTCGTCTGATCTTATACGGCAATGCACCGCATACTGGGCATGCGTTCAAATTCTCGCGTACGCATCACGGTAGAGGATGCAGTCATTAGGGCATGCATGTATCTTCTGCACCTCCAATCCTAGAGGGCATAGAACCTTCTTTGCTTTGTACGTACTGTTGGGCAATTCGTTATCCTTTGGAAGCTTCTTCTTCGTTATTTTTAGTATCTTCCCAAATCCGTTATCAGATACAGCATTGTCTGCCTTCCATTGTAGCATGTTGTACCGAGCTTTGTGTTGTCATCTTCGCAATTTGGGTACAACCCTTTTTTTTTATCCTCTAACATGCGGTCGAACCTCAACTTCTCCCTTTCACTTTGGCATTGTCTCTTTGCATCGACAATGACCCGACGAAGATCATCATCAGGCACATTGTCTACTTCCTCTTAATCTTCAGCTTCCCCTGTTGCACCATCACCATATTCAGGGGGCGGATAGTTGTCATCATCCTCTTCTTCTTCGTTGTCTTCCATCATAATCCCTCTTTCTCCGTGCTTGGTCCAAACATTATAGTGTGGCATGAAACCCTTCTCAAGCAGGTGGACGTGAAGGGTTTTCGAGTTAGAGTAATCCTTCACATTCCCATAGATAGGGCATGGACAATACATAAAACCATTCTGCTTGTTTGCCTCAGCCACTTCGAGAAAATTATGCAAGCCCTTAATGTACTTGGAGGTGCGTCTGTCATCGTACATCCATTGTCGGCTCATCTGCGTGCGCTATATAATTAAGTGTATCAAAAACCATTACAGAACATCATGAATAGAGAAGTGAACAAATTAATAGAAGTTCATCATCACACTAAAACCAAAGTACAGTAGTGATCAAATGTTATTACTGAAAAAATAAGTACATAAAGTTCATACATAGTTCTCATTGAACAACATATAGCTCTGTAGAGCATCTAACTAAAACATACATTAAAACTATGTAAAACATTTAAATGCAACAACAAATGCGATCATAATCGCAACTAAGGTAACAATTGATCCAACGGCATAATGATACCAAGCCTCAGTATGAATGGCATATTTTCTAATATTTCTAATCTTCAAGCGCATTGCATCCATCTTGATCTTGTGATCATCGACGACATCGGCAACATGCAACTCCAATTCCATCTTCTCCTCCTCAATTCTTTTCAATTTTTCTTCAAGTAATTGTTTTATTTTTCAACTAAATTTAACTTCTCGACAAGAGGGTCGGTTGGAATTTCCGGTTCACTTACCTCCTAGATAAAAACATCAATGTCACATTGGTCGGCATAATTGTCGTAAACACTAAATGAAACAAATAGTTATAAAAGATAATATACCACATCCAAATCAGAGACAATACAAGGGCCGACAGGGGCGGATACCAGAACCATGGCACTATATAACAACAAACAATAATAAAAGTAAGAAAATTATACAAGTATATATCTAAAGCATACAAGTAAGACTTTTTTCTTTTAGAAAGAAGATAAGAACAAGAGGCTCACCACGGTGGTGCCGGCGACGAGATCGGCGCGAGCGATCGACGGCGGTGAGGACGGGGACGGGATAGGACGGACCGCCAAACCTAGGAAAATCTTGAGGAAATGGAGCTTAGAGGTCGAGCTTGGAGAGGAGAAAGCTTAAGTGTGGCTCAGGCATTTCACCGAACACCTCATGTGCATAGGAGGTGAGAGCTAGAGCAACCCACACCTGCACACGCCGGCTGGCCAAAAAAATAGGAGTGAGCGGGCAGGGGCTAGGGTATATATAGGTATATCTTTAGTCCCGGTTGGTGGCTAGAACCGGGACAGAAGACTGACCTTTGGTCCTGGTTCCAACCACCAACCGGGACTAAAGGTGCTGGGCCAGGAGCGAGGCCCATTGGTCCCGGTTCGTGTCTGGAACCGGGACCAAAGGGGTCAGACAAACCGGGACCAATGGCCCCCGAGGCCCGGTCGGTGCCCTAGCCTCACGAACCGGGACTGATGCACCCTTTGGTCCCGGTTCGTAAATGAACCGGGATTAATGCCCTTATCCTGGCCTCGACCAAAGCCCTGTTTTCTACTAGTGAATGATAATTTGCACGAGATATGAATGGTCCCAAAGTGATAGATATTCAATGGGGATATAATAAAAACTTTCATGAAGATCATTGGATATTAAAACATGATTCCTTGCAATAGTTTTGCGATATGGAGATAGTGATATGTGAGTCATGTGGGTGAGTAATTATGCTTTAATAAGAATATTGGTGTTAAGGTTTGTGATTCCCTATGCAGGCACGAAAGTCAATAGTTATGCAATGAAGTTAAATCCTACTTGTGGTTCATTATTCAGTGTTAGTTATGTTCAATGCTCGTTTATGACCGTTTTGGTTTTTGGCTGGTCGCTTCTCAATCTATTTGCTAGCGTTCATTTGTACTAAGTGGGAATGCTCCTTTTTCATCCAAATCTTAAACCCAAATTTGTGACAAATGAGTCCACCGTACCTACCTATATGCAGTATTTCCATGTCGTTCCAAGTAAATTTGTATGTGCCAACTCTAATTTTCAAAATGAATTTCCTTTTTGTGTGCCTGTACCGCTCATGAAGCGGCAGGGGGTGGCCAATATTTTCCATGCTAGGTATTTTATTCTCACGATGAGTGTTTATTCAGTTGTCATTGCACGAGAGTGTGGCAGGTAATAGGGATGCCCAATCTCAAAATGAAAAAGAAATACTACGATAATAAATTCCTTGGAAAGTGTTGGTATGGAAGGCACCCATGGATGCTGCTAGCCATGGATTGTGAAAGAATGGTGGAAAGAAAATAAACTTTACTTTTTGTTTGGGAACCATCTATGATTTATCTAGCATGGAAGATATTGGGAATTTTCGGTTGTTTTCGTTGATAGGAAAAGCATGCCTCTCAAAATAATTTTATCTCTCAATTTAAGCTATGAGCTCTGGCACATCTACAAATCTCTGCTTCCCTCTACGAAGGGCCTATATTTTTTACTTTTATGCAATTTCATTTTATGTTGAGTCTCCATCTTCTCTTATAAAGCACCAACTAGGGAACACTATTGTCATACTTGTGCAGTGGATGTAGTTAATATTTGAGTGTGTTTCATGAATGGATCAATGATTGAGCATAATGGGCTAGGATAACTTTCTTTATTGTTGATATTTTGAAAGACATAGTTTCTTGTTGATATGCTTGAGTATTGATGTTTCCATGTCAAATTACAGATTATTGCTTTGAATCATTCTGGTCCAAAAGTCCATGCTACAAAGAAAAGAATATATGATGAATATTTTAGGTAGCATTCCACATCAAAAATTCTATTTTTATCATTTATCTACTCGAGGACGAGCATGAATTAAGATTGGGATGCTTGATACGTCTCCAACATATCTATAATTTTTTATTGTTCCATGCTATTATATTATCAATCTTGGGTGTTTTATATACATTTACTAGCAACTTTATATCATTTTTTGGGACTAACCTATTAACTTAGTGCCCAGTGCCAGTTGTTGTTTTTTACTTTGCAGAATATCAAAACTAAACAAAGTCTGAATGCCACAAAAAAATTTGGAGATTTTTTGCTAGCAAGAAGAGACCCTGGAAGCTTTTGGAGGCCATGAGAAGATGGCCAGTGGGCCACTAGGCACTAGGGCGCGCCAAAGGCCATGGGTAGTGGGGCCCAAGTGGCTCCATTTGACCTACCTCCGCCTCTATAAATACTCTAAAATCCCAAAACCCTCAGGGGAGTCGACAAAATACTTTTTTCCCTGCCGCAAGTTCCAGAACCACGAGATTCAATTTAGAGGCCTTTTTGGCACTCTGCCAGAGGGGGCAACAATCACGAAGGGGTTCTTCATCATCCTTGCTGCCCCTCCGATGATGCGTGAGTAGTTTACCACAGACCTACGGGTCCATAGTTAGTAGCTAGATGGCTTCTTCTCTCTTTTTGATATTCAATACAATGTTCTCCTTGATGTTCTTGGAGATCTATTTGTTGTAATGACTTTTTGCGGTTTGTTTGTTGGGATCCGACGAATTGTGAGTTTATGATTTGATCTATCCATGAATATTATTTGAGTTTTCTCTGAACTCTCTTATGCATGACTATTATTGCCTTGTATTTCTTCTCTGATTTATTGGTTTGGCTTGGTCAACTAGATTGATTTAACTTGCCATGGGAAGAGGTGCTTTGTGATGGGTTCGGTCTTGCGGTGCTCAATCTCAGTGACAGAAAGAGACATGAGATGCATGTACCATTGCTATTAAGTGTAACAAGATGGGGTTTATTCATACGTGAGTTCATCTTGTCTACATCATGTCATCTTGCCTAATGCATGACTTCATTTTTCCATGAACTTTATACACTAGATGCATGCTGGATAGCGGCTGATGTGTGTAGTAATAGTAGTAGATGCAGAATCGTTTCGGTCTACTAATCTTGGATGTGATGCCTATTTACATGATCATTGCCTTGGATATCGTCATAATTATTTGCTTTTGTATCAATTGCCCAACAACAATTTGTTTACCCACCGTATGCTATTTTCTCGAGAGAAGTCTCTAGTGAAATCTATGGCCCCCGGGTCTATCTTTTATCATATAAAAATTATAGAAATACCTTGCTACAATTTTCTTTTATTTATTTTATTTTGTATGTTAGTTATATGTATTTATCAAATCCTATATAGTTTCATCTATCTCAATATCATTGAGGGATTGACAACCCCTCTACGCGTTGGGTTGCAAGTAATTGTTGTTTGTGTGCATGTGTTGTTTACATAGTGTTGGTTGGTTCTCCTACTGGATTGTTAACCTTGGTTTCATAACTGAGGGAAATACTTATCTCTGTTGTACTGCATCATCCTGACCTCTTCGGGGAAATCCAATGCAGCTCACGAGTATAGGACAATACTCAAATTCATTTATTCATGGAACATATTATTATTTCCCTATTCATAAAGCAATCACTTGAAGAAAGCAACATGCTTCAGGACTATATACATGCCCGCGTGTGGTGTGACCAATCTAGTATGTACGCAAATGATCAATTTAGCTAAGCTTCAGATTCCAACCATGCAAGGTATGAATTCACTGATTCTAAGCATCTTGTAATTCCATATGTTAACCACCAAATATTAACCAATGGGAACCTGTGGACTTAAGGAAGAAGATTAAACCTGAGGTAATATTGAGTGGTCCATCTTGCATCATGGCTTTGGGTTGGAGTAACAATGCCATGGCAAGGAGCCGACTTCGTCCCTCACAAATGTTGCAAACAAAATGCTACAAAACCACATTAGTCCATAACAAGTTGAAATGATTACCAATGCCAAGTGTGACGATTGTGGACAGACATGCCCACTTAGTTGGTTTCATCCTTCCCTCGTGAAGCACATGGCACTTCTTATTTTTGTCACAATCAAGGAAGGTGATCCCCTAAAATAAAACTTGTTGTCTATGCGTGACTTCGTCAATGGGATAAACGGCTTCACCACATGCAATACGAGTACACCTCCTCGTAAACATCTAGGCAAAAAAGATCTAGTCCAATACATTCATACACAAAGCGATCCTAAGTGAAACATATGACAAAAATCCTCTAAAAACATCAAAAAATTCATGCTCAGCTAAAATTTTGGATAAAAAATACAAGAACCTAAACATGGAAATGTTAGGCCTATAGAACATAGATTTGCGAAAAAATAGTTGGGGATTTGAGGAGAAACATACCATAAATTGTTCGCGCTGAAGGATTCAAACTGAAAACAAGCAGGGAGAGAGATCCAACAAGGGTTTGAAGAGATTTGGAGGAAGAAGAGAGAGGAGATTGAAAAATTGGATTGATTTGCCTCCTCCTTAGGCTCATATGGTTGATATTACAAGAAAATGTGTTGGTGCATGCCTAGTACGACCAATGGTACGAGCACTAGTGCTCAATGAGAAAACTGACCTTTTGTTGCTCTAGCCACGCAGATGGTACGACAGATGGCATGAGTGCTCAATGCTCATACCGTCCACCTTCATGACAAAACGGACCTTCTGTTGCTCTAGCCATGCAAATGGTATGACAAATGGCACGAGCGCTCAATGCTTGTGTCATTAGCCGTCGTGGAAAATGATACCTTCTGTAAGTCCCTGCCAAATTTGGTACAACCGGCGGTACGAGCGCTCACGCTCGTACGTTAGCCGTCTTTTGCTCTGGCACTGTTGGCTTGCCTATCCTCCTCTAGCACGACTGCGGGTATGGTCGTGATGGGTTGTACCATGCACCATCTTTTGCCCTAGATGCCTTAATTGAATTTTTCTTCGGGCTTTTTCTTCTTAAGACTGAGACGTTAGTTCCAACATATTCAAAAGGCAAAATTTCCAGACTTTTTAATATAAGCACAACACCTAGTAACTTTTTAATGTCGGTAACAACCATCTTCTTCTTCTTCTTCTTCTGTAAACTAAATTTCAGCACTCTTTAAACAAACAAAATAAAAGCAAAACAAACTTACTCACTCTACCTTATTTGCATGGGGTGCTTCCCATGAAGCACTTTGTTTTTGGTTGGTTAGCTTGACCGAAGTGATAGTTACTTCTCTTTGAGTGCAGGAATGCCTAGCCCGTTGAGGGAGTTATGGACTAAGGGGTCCTCGGGATGTCGGCCCATCAAATATGGGTCGAACTGGTGAAGTCGTACAGCAACAGGAGATCAATGAAGCCATGGTGTGCCCTCCAAGTCAAGGATAGGCAGGATCTCTTTATCAATGAACTTGTGGATCTATCTCCGGTAACCCTAACCCTATCGGTGTCTATATAAACCGGGGGTTGTAGTCTTTAGGGCTAGAACCATATTCATAACCTCATCGCCTTAGGGTTTAGCTCATGCTGATCTCGAGGTAGATCTACTTTGTAAACCATACAATACATCTAATACAAACAAGCAAGACGTAGGGTATTACCTCTTCGAGGGGGCCTGAACCTGGGTAAACACTGTCTTCATCGTCCCTTGTTACCCATTGATCCTAGATCCACAGCTCGAGACCCCCTACCCTGAGGTCTGCCAGTTTCGACACTGGCATTGGTGCTTTCATTGAGAGTTCCGCTGTGCGGTCGCCCGAAGGATCGATGGCTCGCCTGATCATAGGAGAAGGCATCGGACCCGGGGACTTCTTTGTCCCCGGTCAACTCTTCATGTTCAGCAGCATCGTGTTGCACGCCGACCTGACTGGTCGTTTGGATCAGATCGACAAATTCACTCCCGAACACCGAATTCGATTTGGTAATCTAGAATATGTTGCGGACACGCGGGGCAATCTGGTTTTCTTCGGATTCACTACCCCCTTCCGCACCCTCGCGGGCCTCCCACAGCCCACACTGGAGTCCCCCTCCGATTCGATTTACAGATCGGCCCCCGCCCTCGGACAGCTTCGAGCCAGGAGGGCTCCGCTTTAAGCGGGAGCCAGACTCCACCCTTGGTTGGGTCCGTCGTGTCAGCGGAGGACCTATCCTCGACCTTCGAGGCAGAATCAGGAGGCAAAGGCCAAGAGTCAATCTCAGACAAACTTCCCCGTCACAATGCTCCTCTGGCCTTAAGCCCTTACGACGAGCCGGCAACCGATGGCCAGGGTCACCCCCGGCCGAAGCAACTTGATCATGAATCCCAGTGTGGAAACCACACGCAAAAACCAAGGCCCGTCCTTAGTCCCTAGTTACAATCTGGACCCTCTCAAGGATCCGGCACAGTACCCTGAGTTTAGCTTGGCCTGTGGGAACCAAGGACCAGCCAGGGCACTAACTGCCTCCCACCCCGTTACAATGGAATTTGGCCTAGAGCCCTCAAATTCGGCGACCCTCGCTATGTTAAACGAAGCACTAGACCGAATCCAGAAAATGACCATCCAGGAGGACCTATCCTCCGCTCACAACCATCAACCCTTCGAGGGATACCACGGGGAATTTTATGTCCCATCCACCACCCACTTGGTAGCCACTGTCGATGATTTAACTAATATGCTAGATTACAATTCGGAAAACGCCGAATACATGGACGAGGATAGTGGAACCACGTCTAATACCGATGTTACCCCTGTCACCGGTCGCTGGTCGGCTACATCCACCTACGATATTTACATGGCGGATACCCCCAAGGATGGCGATGGCACTCCTAATCAGGAAAAAGACAAACCCGAAGATGAGTGCTACCCCTTGAGCACTGCGTTGGTTTTCCCTTGAAGAGGAAAGGGTGATGCAGCAAAGTAGTGTAAGTATTTCCCTCCGTTTTTGAGAACCAGGGTATCAATCCAGTAGGAGGCTACACGCAAGTCCCTCGCACCTACACAAACAAACAAGAACCTCGCAACCAACGCGATAAAGGGGTTGTCAATCCCTTCATGACCACTTGCGAAAGTGAGATCTGATAGAGATAATAATAAGATAAATACTTTTGGTATTTTTATGGTATAGAATGGAAAGTAAAGGTTACAAAATAAAGTAGATCGAAAACTTATATGATGGAAAATAGACCCGGGGGCCATAGGTTTCACTAGTGGATTCTCTCAAGATAGCATAAGTATTACGGTGGGTGAACAAATTACTGTCGAGCAATTGATAGAAAAGTGCATAGTTATGAGAATATCTAGGCATGATCATGTATATAGGCATCACGTCCGCGACAAGTAGAGCGACTCCTGCCTGCATCTACTACTATTACTCCAGACATCAACCGTTGTCCAGTATGCATCTAGAGTATTAAGTTCATAAGAATAGAGTAACACATTATGCAAGATGACATGATGTAGAGGGATAAACTCAAGCAATATGATATAAACCTTGTCTTTTTATCCTCGATGGCAACAATACAATACGTGCCTTGCTGCCCCTGTTGTCACTGGGAAAGGACACCGCAAGATTGAACCCAAAGCTAAGCACTTCTCCCAATGCAAGAAAGACCAATCTAGTAGGCCAAACCAAACTGATAATTTGAAGAGACTTGCAAAGATAACCAATCATACATAAAAGAATTCAGAGGAGATTCAAATATTTCTCATAGATAAACTTGATCATAAACCCACAATTCATCGGATCTCGACAAACACACCGCAAAAAGAGTTACATTGAATAGATCTCCAAGAAGATCGAGGAGAACATTGTATTGAGATTCAAAGAGAGAGAAGAAGCCATCTAGCTAATAACTATGGACCCGAAGGTCGGTGGTAAACTACTCACAACTCATCGGAGAGGCTATGGTGTTGATGTAGAAGCCCTCCATGATCGATTTCCCCTCCGGTGGAGCGCTGGAAAAGGCTCCAAGATGGGATCTCACAGGTACAGAAGGTCGTGGCGGTGGAAATAGGGTTTCGTGGTGCTCCTGGATATTTCCAGGGTATGTTGATATATATAGGCAAAAGAAGTTGGTCAGGGGAGCCACGAAGGGCCCGTGAGGGTGGGGGGCGCGCCCACCCCCCTAGGGCACACCCTGGACCCTCGTGGCCGCCTCATTTACTTCTTGACGTCCACTCCAAGTCTCCTGGATTGCGTTTGTTCCAAAAATAACTCTCCCAAAGGTTTCATTCCATTTGGACTCTTTTTGATATTCCTTTTCTTCGAAACATTGAAATAGGCAAAAAAACAGCAATTTGGGCTGGGCCTCTGGTTAATAGGTTAGTCCCAAAAATGATATAAAAGTTTATAGTAAAGTCCAAACATCCAAAACGGGTAATATAATGGCATGGAACAATCAAAAATTATAGATACGTTGGAGACGTATCAATGAGCCACCCAAGCGCCAAAAACAGTGTCGTCGATCAAAGCCACGTCAAAGCCAGGCAAGTAACATGGACTCCACGGAGAATGGCACCGCGAATAATATGAATGGCCTCGCCGGAGCTGCGGCTAACGAGCATCATCAGTATGACCCCACGGGGCAGGAGGACCCGTTCAACCCGGAAAACCCCCGATGACTCCAAAGATAGCAACTACCACCCACTCTCTGAAGCGGAGGCCAGTCTCGGGGAAGACGATTTCATCGTCCCCAAAGACCCGCTGAAGCAGGAACGGTTCAAGCGGAGGCTTCTATCCACCACCCGCGGCCTGAAGAAACAAAAGCGCAAAATCACGGCCGAGCAGGACACCCTCAATGATCGATGGACCAAAGTCCTAGCCGCCGAAGAAGGGTAAGGTCGCGAACAGCCAATCAAAAGCTATCCCAAGTGAAGATTGCTGCCGCAGTTTGACGACGAGGCCGTAGAGCCAACACGTCCAACATACACATGCGTCGAACAGCCGGACCGCCCCCCTAGAGGACAGGACGAAGAAGCTGACAAGGCCGAGCACCCTACTAACCTACCTCGTCGTCATGGCAAGGATCAAGTGCGGCCCACCTACGAGTATGACCTGCCATGACCTAGATGCTCGAGGAGGCCATACCATGTCCATCTACGGACCTAGAGAAGATCCACCCACTCAATGGGAGGGATATTACGAGTGGTCGAATCGAGACGATAGAATCTGGGAGCAGCAGCAGACTCGGATGTCCGAAGACCTCCGACGGGATGTAGCTCGAGTTAGGGGTGCCGCACACCCCGTGTGTTTCATAGTGAGGGTAATGCAACACCAATCCCCTGAAGGCTTCAAGCCTGTGAACATTGAACCATACGACGGAACCACGGATCCGGTCGTATGGATAGAGGATTTCCTCCTCCACAACATGGCGCGAGGAGATGACCTTCACGCCATCAAATGTCTGCCACTAAGGCTTAAATGTTTGGCTCGACATTGGTTGAATAGCCTTCCCGAGGACTCTATAGGCTGTTGGGAAGAGCTTGAGGACGCTTTTCGAGCGAACTTTCAGGGCACCTATGTCCGGCCTCTGGACGCTGAAGACCTAAATCACATCACACAACAACCGAGAGAATCTGCCCGACATTTTTGGAACCGATTCCTGATAAAGAAAAACCAGATCATTGACTATCCGTATGCCAAAGCCTTGGCCGCTTTCAAGCATAGTGTCAAGGACGAATGGCTTGTAAGACAACTCGGGCAGGACAAACCAAGAACTATGGCAGCCCTTACTTCTCTCATGACCCACTTCTGCGCGGGCGAAGACAGTTGGCTCGCTCAAAAAAAAGCCAACCCCGACACACCCGGTACCTCCGAGGTTCGGGACGGAAATGGAAAGCCCCGACGCAGCAAGAGTAAACATCACCACAATGACGACGAGGGCAAGGATACGATAATAAATGCTGAATTCCAAAATCAGAAGCCTGGACCCCAAAAGAAAGCCCCTAAAGGCAACAGCGACGGCCCATCCAGACTAGACGCAATCCTGGACAGGACTTGCCAGATCCACGAGACTCTAGAGAAGCCCGCCAACCACTCCAACCGTAATTGTTGGGTGATGAAGCAGGCTGGTAAGCTTACAACCGAGGACTCAGGCAAAAGCCCACGAAGCAAGGACGATGACAAGCCCGCAGGCCGAATAGTGGAGGACAGAAACCCTTCCCTTTCGAGGTCAAGACGGTGAATATGATCTACGCAACCCACATACCAAAGAAGGAAAGGAGGCGAGCGCTGCAAGACATATATTCTGTCGAGCCCATAGCACTGAAGTTCAATCCATGGTCAGCCTACCCGATCACTTTTGATCGTATGGATCATCCGACCAGTATACGCCATGGAGGATCTGCAGCCTTAGTACTCGACCCCATCATCGACGAATTCCGCCTCACTAGAGTCCTAATGGACGGGAGCAGTAGCCTCAGTCCGATATACGCAGACACAATGAGGAAGATGGGGATCGATCCGTCAAGGATCAAACCCAGTAACACCACCTTCAAGGGGGTCATTCCAGGAGTGGAGGCCCAATGCACATGCTCTGTGACACTTGAAGTAGTGTTCGGCTCTTCGGACAACTTTCAAAGCAAGGACTTGATCTTTGACATCGCACCTTTCCGCAACAGCTATCATGCCCTCCTTGGCCGAACGGCGTTTGCCAAGTTCAATGTCCTCCCGCATTACGCATACCTTAAGTTGAAGATGCCTAGCCCTTCGGGTTTCATAACCATCAACGCCAACATAGAACGCTCACTTAGGACCGAAGAGAACACAGCGACCCTAGCGGCCGAACACCAAACCGGCCCATACATGTCCGGATGCCGACCAGCCGTAAAGGCTGGCGACAATACTAAACAAGTTTGAACCTATTCCTCGTCATGGGAACCCGCATGCGTTCGCCGCAAATAGGGATGCGCGCCCCACATCACGCCCACATTCGTTGCGCTTCGCTAATGTCTACTACACAACCTTCTTCTTGTAGACGTTGTTGGGCCTCCAAGTGCAGAGGTTTGTAGGATAGTAGCAAATTTCCTTCAAGTGGATGACCTAAGTTTATCAATCCGTGGGAGGCGTAGGATGAAGATGGTCTCTCTCAAACAACCCTGCAACCAAATAACAAAGAGTCTCTTGTGTCCCCAACATACCCAATACAATGGTGAATTGTATAGGTGCACTAGTTCGGCAAAGAGATGGTGATACAAGTGCAATATGGATGATAGATATAGGTTTTTGTAATCTGAAAATATAAAAACAGCAAGGTAACTAATGATAAAAGTGAGCGTAAATGGTATTGCAATGGTAGGAAACAAGGCCTGAGGTTCATACTTTCACTAGTGCAAGTTCTCTCAACAATAATAACATAGATAGATCATATAACAATCCCTCAACATGCAACAAAGAGTCACTCCAAAGCCACTAATAGCGGAGAACAAATGAAGAGATTATGGTAGGGTACAAAACCACCTCAAAGTTATCCTTTCTGTTCTATCTATTCAAGAGTCCGTAGTAAAATAACATGAAGCTATTCTTTCCGTTCAATCTATCATAAAGTTCATACTAGAATAACACCTTAAGACACAAATCAACCAAAACCCTAATGTCACCTAGATACTCCATTGTCACCTCAAGTAACCGTGGGCATGATTATACGATATGCATCACACAATCTCAAATTCATCTATTCAAACCAACACAAAGTACTTCAAAGAGTGCCCCAAAGTTTCTACCGGAGAGTCAAGACGAAAACGTGTGCCAACCCTTATGCATAGGTTCATGGGAGGAACCCGCAAGTTGATCACCAAAACATACATCAAGTGGATCATGTGATATCCCATTGTCACCACAGATAAGCACGGCAAGACATACATCAAGTGTTCTCTAATCCTTAAAGACTCAATCCGATAAGATAACTTCAAGAGGAAAACTCAACTCATCACAAGAGAGTAGAGGGGGGAAAACATCATAAGATCCAACTATAATAGCAAAGCTAGCGATACATCAAGATCGTGCCATAGAGAGAACACGAGAGAGAGAGAGAGATCAAACACATAGCTACTGGTACCCTCAGCTTCGAGGGTGAACTACTCCCTCCTCATCATGGAGAGCACTAGGATGATGAAGATGGCCACCGGTGATGGGTTCCCCCTCCGGCAGGGTGCCAGAACGGGCTCCCGAGAGGTTTTTGGTGGCTACAGAGGCTTGCGGCGGCGGAACTTCCGATCTATCTTGTTCTCCAATGGTTTTAGGGTATATGGGAATATATAGGCGAAAGAAGTCGGTCGGGGGAGCCTCGAGGGCCCACGAGGGTGGAGGGCGCGCCTAGAGGGGTGGGTGTGCCCCCCTATCTCGTGGCTTCCTCGACGCTTCCCTAGCTTGCACTCCAAGTTCCCGGGATTGCTTCTGTTCCAAAAATAACTTTTCCGAAGGTTTCATTCTGTTTGGACTCCGTTTGATATTCCTTTTCTTCGAAACACTGAAATAGGCAAGAAAACAGCAATATGGGTTGGGCCTCCGGTTAGTAGATTAGTCCCAAAAGTAATATAAAAGTGTATAATAAAGCCCGTAATCATTCAAAACAGATAATAAAATAGCATGAATGCTTCATAAATTATAGATACATTGGAGACGTATCAGCATCCCCAAGCTTAATTCATGCTCGTCCTCGAGTAGGTAAATGATAAAAGAAAGAATTTATGAAGTGTGAATGCTAGCAGGTGCACAAGTTTGATCAATGATAATTTCAATCACCTTTTCTAGCATGATTATATGTCATAACAGTAGTTCATCTCATAAAACTTCTCAAGATCAAGTAACAAGCTATTCACATGTTAAAGCATAGACCATAAACTTTCTTGAAAACTAGCAAACTTCATTCTTAGTCATCAAACAATTACAATTCATCTTATTTTCAGGAAGGGTCTATGTCAGAGCTTTGATTTAGCAAACTCCACATACTCAACTATCATATAGTCTTCCATGATTGCTAACACTCACGCAATACTAATGGTTATGGAGTTTTAATCGGATACTGAGAAAGATAGGGGCTTATAGTGTTGCCTCCCAACGTATTCACCTTTGGGTGATGTCAACAATAATAGTTCATGCTAACTTACATCCAATTGGATATATATATACCAGGATCTTTCCAACATGAGGTGCTTGCCAAAGGATAAAACGAAAAAAGGGAAAGGTGAAGATCACCTTGGCTCTTGCATAAAGTAAAAGACATAAAGTAAAAGATAGGCCCTTCGCAGAGGGAAGCAGAGGTTGTCATGCGCTTTTATGGTTGGATGCACAAAATCTTAATGCAAAAGAACGTCACTTTATATTGCCACTTGTATCTGGACCTTTATTATGCAGTCCGTTGCTTTTATTGCTTCCATAACAAGATCGTAGAAAGCTTATTTTCTTCACACTAATAGATCATATATATTTAGAGAGCAATTTTTATTGCTTACACCGATGACAACTTACTTGAAGGATCTTACTCAATCCATAGGTAGGTATGGTGGACTCTCATGGCAAAACTGGGTTTAAGGATATTTGGAAGCATAAGTAGTATCTCTACTTGGTGCAAGGAATTTTGGCTAGCATGAGGGGGAAAGGCAAGCTCAACATGTTTGAATGATCCATGACAATATACTTTAACTGAGATGTGAAAAACATAACCCATTACGTTGTCTTCCTTGTCCAACATCAACTCTTTAGCATGTCACACTTAATGAGTTCTCACAATTATAAAAGATGTCTAAGATAGTATATTTATATGTGAAATCTGTCTTCCTTCAATATTCTTTCATGAATTGTTCAAATGACCAATACAATGCTTGCTAACCTTCAATAAATTTATAACCTCTACTTCTTAGATGTAAAGTCATTACTCCCAATGGGGTAAGCATATGAAACATATATAATTTTAGATTTATGACATTCAATTCATTCAACCATTTACTCATAGGATATAAGTGAAGCACACGAGTAAATGACAAACTACTCCAACAAGATATAAGTGAAGATCAATGAGTAGCTAAATAATTATGTAACTATGTGAAGACTCTCTCTCATTTAAGAATTTCAGATCTTGGTATTTTATTCAAACAGCAAGCAAAACAAAATAAAATGACATTGCAAGGATAGCAACTCATGTGAAGAAGCAAAAACTTAGGCTCAACCGATACTAACCGATAGTTGTTGAAGAAGAAAGGTGGGATCCCTAACGGGGCATCCCCAAGCTTAGATGCTTGAGACTTCTTGGGATATTATCTTGGGGTGCCTTGGGTATCCCCAATCTTGAACTTTTGTGTCTCCTTAATTCCTCTCATATCATGGTTTCTCTATTTCTCAAGAACTTCATCCACATAAAACTCAACAAGAACTCGTGAGATAAGTTAGTATAAACCAATGCAAAAGCCTTATCATTTTCGACTGTAACAAATCACTAAAGTTATTATTCAACATTGCATACTAAATGCCTCTGCATATTTAATAATCCTATCCTCAAATAGAATCGTTAAACAAGCAAACATATGCAAACCAGCAATCTCCAAAACAGTATAGTATGTAAAGAATGCAAGATTCATCATACTTCCCTAACTCCAAAAATTATGAGAAAAATACTAAGTTGTAGAATATTTATCAGAGCTCAATATGCAAAAAGTTTCAACATTATACCATTCTCTGACTTCTCTATGGAATTTTTGCAACAGCGATAAACTTTCTATTTTCAAACAGCAACGTGTATACTAGCAAAATAAGCATGGTAGAGGCTATCCTTGACATTCTTATTGAAAATAAAGATGCAAAACAGCAAGCAAATACTAACAAAATAAAATGATGCTCCAAGCAAAACACATATCATGTGGTGAATAAAAATATAGCTCCAAGTAAAGTTACCGATGAACAAAGATGAAAGAGGGGATGCCTTCCGGGGCATCCCCAAGCTTAGGCTCTTGGTTGTCCTTGAATATTACCTTGGGGTGCCTTGGGCATCCCCAAGATTAGGCTCTTGCCACTCCTTATGTTGGAAATATGCCCTAGAGGCAATAATAAAATGGTTATTATTATATTTCCTTGTTCATGATAATTGCCTATTGTTCATGCTATAATTGTATTAACTGGAAACCGTAATACATGTGTGAATACATAGACCACAACATGTCCCTAGTGAGCCTCTAGTTGACTAGCTCGTTGATCAATAGATGGTTATGGTTTCCTGACCGTGGACATTGGATGTCATTGATAACGGGATCACATCATTAGGAGAATGATGTGATGGACAAGACCCAATCCTAAGCATAGCACAAGATCGTGTAGTTCGTTTGCTAAAGCTTTTCTAATGTCAAGTATCATTTCCTTAGACCATGAGATTGTGTAACTCCCGGATACCATAGGAATGCTTTGGGTGTACCAAACGTCACAACGTAACTAGGTGGCTATAAAGGTGCACTACAGGTATCTCCGAAAGTGTCTGTTGGGTTGGCATGAGTTGAGACTGGGATTTGTCACTCCGTATGATGGAGAGGTATCTCTGGGCCCACTCGGTAATGCATCATCATAATGAGCTCAATGTGACTAAGTAGTTAGTCACGGGATCATGCATTACGGAACGAGTAAAGTGACTTGCCGGTAACGAGATTGAACGAGGTATTGGGATACCGACGATCGAATCTCGGGCAAGTAACATACCGATAGACAAAGGGAATTGTATACGGGATTGACTGAATCCTCGACATCGTGGTTCATCCGATGAGATCATCGTGGAACATGTGGGAGCTAATATAGGTATCCCGATCCTGCTATTGGTTATTGGCCGGAGAGGTGTCTCGGTCATGTCTGCATGGTTCCCGAACCCGTAGGGTCTACATACTTAAGGTTCGGTGACACTAGAGTTGTTATGGGAAATAGTATGTGGTTACTAAAGGTAGTTCGGAGTCCCGGATGTGATTCCGGATGTCACGAGGAGTTCCGGAATGGTCCGGCGGTGAAGATTGATATATTGGATGAAGGGTATTGGGGTCCGGAAGTGTCCCGGGGGTACCAGGCTATGGCCAGCATGACCGAGAGGTGTTTCGGGAGCCCCGGCAGGTGTTGGAGGGCCTCATGGGCCAAAGGGGAAGGGGCAAACTAGCCCACTAAGGGGTGGTGCGCCCCCACGCCCTTTCCCACATTATTTGGAGAGGTGGGGCGCCTCCACCTGGCTTGGGAGGCAATCCTCCACCTGCTTGGCTTGGGGGGCCAAGTCTCCCTAGGATTTTCCCTAGGGAGATCCAATATACTTGGCTGCCGCCCCCTAGGGGAAACTCTAGGGCGCCTCCCCCTCTCTCCTTGCCCCTATATATAGTGGAGGGGGTGGGAGGGCAGCCGTACCTCTTCCCTGGCGCAGCCCTCTCCCTCCTCCAACACCTCCTCCTCCTCCGTAGTGCTTGGCGAAGCCCTGCCGGAGAACCACAAGATCCATCGCCACCACGCTGTCGTGCTGCTGGAATTTTCCCTCAACTTCTCCTCTCCCCTTGCTGGATCAAGAAGGAGGAGACGTCCCCGGGCTGTATGTGTGTTGAACGCGGAGGCGCCATCCGTTCAGCGCTTAGATCGGAATCCACCACGATCTGAATCGCTTCGTGTACGACTCCACCGACCGCGTTCTTGCAATGCTTCCGCATCGCGATCTTCAAGGGTATGAAGATGCACTCCCCTCTCTCTCGTTGCCAGTTACTTCATAGATTGATCTTGGTGATGCATAGAATTTTTTTGAATTTTTGCTACGTTCCCCAACAGTGGCACCATGAGCTAGGTCTATGCGTAGTTTCTATGCACGAGTAGAACACAACTTGTTGTGGGCGTCAATTTTGTCAATTTACTTGCCACTACTAGTCTTATCTTTATTCGGTGGCATCGTGGGATGAAGCGGCCCGGACCGACCTTACACATACGCTTACGTGAGACAGGTTCCACCGACTGACATGCACTAGTTGCATAAGGTGGCTAGCGGGTGTCTGTCTCTCCCACTTTAGTCGGATCGGATTCGATGAAAAGGGTCCTTATGAAGGGTAAATAGCAATTGGCATATCACGTTGTGGTTTTGACGTAGGTAAGAAATGTTCTTGCTATAAACCTATAGCAGCCATGTAAAAACTTGCAACAACAATTAGAGGACATCTAACTTGTTCTTGCAGCATATGCCGTGTGATGTGATACGGCCAAAGGATGTGATGAATGAAATATATGTGATGCATGAGATTGATCATGTTCTTGTAATAGGAATCACGACTTGCATGTCAATGAGTATGACAACCGGCATGAGCCATAGGAGTTCTCTTAATTTATTGTATGACCTGCGTGTCATTGAATAACGCCATGTAATTACTTTAATTTATTGCTAAAACCGTTAGCCATAGTAGTAGAAGTAATAGTTGGCGAGACAACTTCATGAAGACACGATGATGGAGATCATGATGATGGAGATCATGGTGTCATGCCGGTGACGATGATGATCATGGCGCCCCGAAGATGGAGATCAAAAGGAGCAAAATGATATTGGCCATATCATGTCGCTATTTGATTGCATGTGATGTTTATCATGTTTTTACATCTTATTTGCCTAGAACGACTGTAGCATAAATAAGATGATCCCTCGCTAAAATTTCAAGAAAGTTTTCCCCCTAACTGTGCATCGTTGCGAAGGTTCGTTGTTTCGAAGCACCACATGATGATCAGGTGTGATAGATTCTAACATTCGAATACAACGGGTGTAAGCCAGATTTACACAAGCAAAACACTTAGGTTGACTTGATGAGCCTAGCATGTACAGACATGGCCTCGAAACACAAGAGACCGAAAGGTCGAACATGAGTCGTATAGCAGATACGATCAACATGAAGATGTTCACCGATAATGACTAGTCCGTCTCACGTGATGATCGGACACGGCCTAGTTTACTCGGATCATGTATAACTTAGATTACTAGAGGGATGTCTATCTAAGTGGGAGTTCATTAAATAATCAGATGAACTTAATTATCAGGAACATAGTCAAAAGGTCTTTGCAAATTATGTCGTAGC
This sequence comes from Triticum timopheevii, assembly GCA_963921465.1. Classification (NCBI taxonomy): domain Eukaryota; kingdom Viridiplantae; phylum Streptophyta; class Magnoliopsida; order Poales; family Poaceae; genus Triticum; species Triticum timopheevii. Next base: position 377,531,278 of record OY997272.1, on the reverse strand, counting down.
TTACGCTTTAGTTCTACTATTTTAGATATGTTCCTAGAGAAAATTTGGTAGAAAGTTGATAGTAGCAATTATGCGGAATAGGTCCATAAACTGAGGATTGTCCTCGTTGCTACGCAGAAGACTTATGTCCTTAATGCACCGCTCGGTGTGCTAAACCTCGAACGTCGTCTGTGGATATTGCGAACATCTGACATACACGTTTTGATGACTACGTGATAGTTCAGTAATGTTAAACGGTTTAGAATTGAGGCGCCGAAGACGATTTTCAAACGTCGCGGAACATATGAGATGTTCAAAGGGTTAAAATTGGGATTTCAGGCTCGTGCCCACGTCAAGAGGTATGAGACCTCTGACGAGTTTCTTAAGCCTGTAAACTAAGGGAAGAAAGCTCAACCATTGAGCATGTGCTCAGATTATCTGAGTACTACAATCACTTGAATCGAATGGGAGTTAATCTTCCAGATGAGATAGTGATGGTTCTCCATAGTCACTGCCACCAAGCTATTAGAGCTTCGTGATGAACTATAACATATCAGGGATAAACATGATGATCCTTGAGCAATTTGCGATGTTTGACACCGCGAAAGTAGAAATCAAATAGGAGCATCAATTGTTGATGGTTGGTAAAACCACTAGTTTCAAGAAGGGCAAGGGCAAGAAGGGATACTTCATGAAACAGCAAATCAGTTGCTGCTCTAGTGAAGAAACCCAAGGTTGAACCCAAACCCGAGACTAAGTGCTTCTGAAATAAGGGTAGGGATGGCAATGGGTAGGGTATGGGCGGGTACAACCTCCTTCTGCCCAAACCCATACCCATAGAAACCTTCTATACCCACCCACTACAATACCCATGGGTATAAATCGATACCCATGCCCATACCCATCGGGTATCCTATACCCTCCAATGGATACAATCTATGGTATTTATATTTATAAAATATAGAGAAATGAGTCTAAAATTCAAGTGATGATAAGCGAGTAGTATAGCACCGACGCAGCCTCCTCCGGTGGGTGACCTCTTGGAGGAATCAAACGAGTATGAGCAACGATTGGCGGAATCTCGATGTAGTGGGAGACGGCTGTGGGAATTGAGGATCACTAGATTGAGAGATGGACAGGAGTTTTCGACGACGATAATTCAAGATTTCATCTTTTCGAGGAGACATATATGATGTAGGGGGGGTGGCGAGAAAGCGCGTGTGAGCATATGAGCTATGGACGGTTTAGGGAATACAAGATTTAGGGATGGGCCATGGGAGTTGAATGTTGACACCACATGTCATAGGACTTATTTTCATTTTTTTGTGGGTATCCATTGGGTTACCCATGGGCGCAATTTCATACCCATGCCCTACCCATATATTTTGCGGGTATGGATACCCGTTACCCATGGGTACAAAACCTCTTCAAGTCTTGCCCATGCCCATTGTATTCGGGTAGGGTACCCGCGGGTACCCATACCCATGGGCAAAACTGCCATCCCTAAATAAGGGGAACGGTCACTGAAGCGGAACTACCCTAGATACTTGGTAGATGAGAAGGCTGGCAAGGTCGACAGAAGTATATTGGATATACATTATATTAATGTGTACTTTACTAGTACTCCTAGTAGCACCAGGGTAATAAATACCGGTTCGGTTGCTAAGTGTTAGTAACTCGAAATAAAAAGCTACGGAATAAACAAAGACTAGCTGAAGGTGAGATGACGATATGTGTTGGAAGCATTTCCAAGGTTGATGTGATCAAGCATCGCATGCTCCCTCTACCATCGAGATTGTTGTTAAACCTAAATAATTGTTATTTGGTGTTTGCGTTGAGCATAGACATGATTGGATTATGTTTATCGCAATACGGTTATTCATTTAAGGAGAATAATGGTTACTCTATTTATTTGAATAATACCTTCAATGGTCTTGCACCTAAAATGAGTTTATTGAATCTCGATCGTGGTGATACACATGTTCGTACCAAAAGTAATGATAGTACCACCTACTCGTGGCACTGCCATTTGAGTCATATTGGTATAAAACGCATGAAGAAGCTCCATGTTAATGGATCTTTGGACTCACTTATTTTTTGAAAAGATTGAGACATGCGAACCATGTCTATTGGTATATACGCATGAAGAAACTCCATGCAGATGGATCATTTGGACTCACTTGATTTTGAATCACTTAAGACATGCAAATCATACCACATGGTCAAGATGACTGAAAGGCCTCGTTTTCAGTGAGATGGAATAAGGGAGCAACTTGTTGGAAGTAATACATTTGATGTGTGCAATCCAATGAGTGCTGAGGCTCGCAGTGAATATCGTTATGTTCTTACTTCACAGATGATTTGAGTAGATGCTAAGTATATTTACTTGATGAAACACAAGTCTGAATTATTGAAAAGGTTCAAGTAATTTCAGAGTGAAGTTGAAGATCGCCGTGACAAGAGGATAAAATGTCTATGAAATGATCATAGAGATGAATATCTGAGTTACGAGTTTGGTACACAATTAAGACCTTGTGGAAATTGTTTCACAACTAATACTGCCTGGAACACCATAGTGTGATGGTGTGTCCGAACATCATAATTGCACCCTATTGGATATGGTGCATACCATGATGTCTCTTATTGAATTACCACTATCGTTTATGGGTTAGGCATTAGAGACAACTGCATTCACTTTAATAGGGCACCACGTAATTCCGTTGAGATGACACCGTATGAACTATGGTTTAGAGAAACCTAAGTTGTCATTTCATAAAAGTTTGGGGATGCAACGCTTATGTGGAAAAGTTTTAGCCTGATAAGCTCGAACCCAAAGCGGATAAATGCATCTTTGTAGGACACCCAAAACAGTTGGGTATACCTCCTAATTCAGATCCGGAAGCAAAAGTGATTGTTTCTGGAAACGGGTCCTTTCACGAGGAAATGTTTCTCTCGAAAGAATTGAGTGGGAGGATGGTGGAGACATGATGAGGTTATTGAACCGTCACTTCAACTAGTGTGTAGCAGGGCATAGGAAGTTGTTCCTGTGGCGCCTACACCAATTGAAGTGGAAGCTGGTGATAGTGATCATGAAACTTCAGATCAAGTCACTACCAAACCTTGTAGGTCGACAAGGATGCGTACTACTTAAGAGTGGTATGTAATCCTGTCTTAGAGGTCATGTTGCTAGACAATAATGAACCTACGAGCTATGGAGAAGCGATATTGGGTGTCGGTGTCAAAACCGGCAGATCTCGGGTAGGGGGTCCCAAACTGTGCGTCTAGGCGGATGGTAACAGGAGATAAGGGACACGATGTTTTTACCCAGGTTCGGGCCCTCTCGATGGAGGTAAAACCCTACTCCTGCTTGATTGATATTGATGATATGGGTAGTACAAGAGTGGATCTACCACGAGATCAAGGAGGCTAAACCCTAGAAGCTAGCCTATGGTATGATTGTTGTTCGTCCTATGGACTAAAACCCTCCGGTTTATATAGACACCGGAGAGGGCTAGGGTTACACAGAGTCGGTTACAATGGTAGGAGATCTACATATCCGTATTGCCAAGCTTACCTTCCATGCCAAGGAGAGTCCCATCCGGACACGGGACGAAGTCTTCAATCTTGTATCTTCATAGTCTTGGAGTCCGGCCAACGATGATAGTTCGGCTATCCGGACACCCCCTAGTCCAGGACTCCCTCAGTAGCCCCTGAACCAGGCTTCAATGATGATGAGTCCGGCGCGCATATTGTCTTCGGCATTGCAAGGCGAGTTCCTCCTCCGAATAATTTCATAGAAGATTGTGAACACCAGGATAGTGTCCGGCTCTGCAAAATAAATTCCACATACCACCATAGAGAGAATAATATTTACACAAGTTCAATCTGTTGACGTATTTCGTGGCGTGATGTCACCCACGGCCAAGCCTTTACTCGAATCGTTTTTATTATTCCACCTCAGCGCGTTTAGCGAAGCGGTTTCCTTGGCACGTCTTGTCGAAGTAGAGATCGTGTCCCCTTATTCCAGGATTCTCATCAATACGGACGTGGGTAACCCAACCGCGCCCGTTGCCACGCCCCTTCCATCGAAGGCGAGTTCCAAACGGTCACGGGGACGGCTCTTGGTATTCCCCCCCTTTATAATGAGACCAAGGCTTGTTCCTTTTCTTCAATCCTCAATCGAATCCGCCCCTCGCCCCAAGTTCCAACACCCAAGGCTCCAGATTCGGGTGCTTCGGACCTTCGACGATGTCCGGCTTCGACCTACAGGGCTAGTGGATGTCCTCTTCCGTCACGGAAGAGGACGTGCTAAAGCTGAGAGACGCCAGGTACCTGACATACGAGATTTCGCATAGGTTGCCCGCCCAAGGGCAAGTCATTCCCACTCCTGAGCCTGGTGAGAGCGTCATGTTTGTGTCTCACCTCCGTCGGGGTTTAGGCTTCCCGATGGATCCCTTCGTGAGGGGGCTCATGTTCTACTATGGGCTGGATTTCCATGACTTGGCTCCGGAGTCCATCCTCCATATCTCATCGTTCATTGTTGTCTGTGAAGCCTTCCTCCGCACTACCTCTCACTTCGGTTTGTGGCTCAAGACCTTCAACGTGGAGCCGAAGATGATCGAGGGGCGACAGGCAGAGTGTGGAGGGGCAGTTATAAGTAAGAGAGCCGGTGCTCCATGGCCCGAGGGCTCTTTTCAAGAGGAGCTCGGCTTGTGGCAACAGGAGTGGTTCTATATCACCGCTCCCAGGGGCAGCAGGCAGGTGCTGCCACCCGCCTTTCGCTCGGGCCCTCCACAATGGTTGGCGTCATGGGTCCACAAAGGGCTTGACTGGGGGCCGTCCAAGGACGTACCAATATTGCAGGGCCGGATTCGAGACCTCCAAGAGAGGGAGATCGATCTGGTCGTAGTGACGCAGGTTATGCTGATTCGGCGCCTTCTGCCCTACAAACGCCGCCCCCTCCGTCTGTGGGAATTCAATCCGGAGGGACCTCGAGCTCTTCAACACTTCATGGGTACGACACCCGTGGAGATGTATAAACTGTTCTTCGGATCACAAGAGATGTGTCCGGACCTGACCGAGGACGCCGGCCTAAGCTGCAATCGCCCGGATACTCAAGTAAGTAGTCCTGTGTCCAAACATACCGTTCGTTTGTATATCATGGATTTGCCTTTTAACCAGCCATCCCTTGAACAGGAATGGATAGCACAAGCAAAACTGATACGGTGTCCGGCCCCCCTCCCGGAGACCACGCTGGATCCCGTGTTAGTCAAGATGTTGGAGGTTGCGCCTTCAGAAGAGGGTGAAGGGGAAAACAGGGGAACTACCGCCTCTACTAAGGAGGCTCTCGAAAAAGGGGGGATCGAGAATCCCTCCTTCCAGGGGGAGAAGAGGACCGCTTCCGAAGATCCGGAGGCCAAGGCCTCAAAGCGGGGGGGGAAAATCTTCACCGGAGGGTCCTGCGCCAGGGGAAGCCCCGGCCGCACTATCTCCCCAAGGGAATCAGCCCTCCAGCGAGCCGTAAGTAGAAAAAGGGCAGTTTTGTAATAAGGGACATCCCTATTTTATTTCCGAGGATAACCGAAGTTTTTACCTTGTAGTTCGGATCTCAGCCCTTCTCAGCTGAGCTCATCTTCGGGGGATCTTCGTCCGGAGATGATGGAGAGCGAGATGCCTCCATCTGCCGCGCCATCGGGCGGGGCGGACGACCCTGAGGTGTCGTCGCGGAGGGTCTCCTCGAGTCTGGCAGGGCCAGAGAGTGAGGCACCAACTGTTGTGCGGCCGGGGGAGCTGAAGGATCTGCTCGAGAGGGCGTCTATCTCATAAGATCACCGTACATTAATGAGTACGGTGATTGAAAGGATTTCATCCGCTGAGAGCGGGATGCATGAGGCCATCAGAAGTTTACTGACGGGGTTTGAGGTACGTAAAAATGAAATACCTTTTGACAGTTTTGCACATAGAGTGCGCCATGTATAGATAGTAGCCCCTGAGACTCGGTGCGTTGTCAGAAGTGACGGCGTGCCAAGGATCATAATCTCAGTGTTAATATGTCGCCGTTCCTATCCAGGGGGCGGAGCGTTCGGTGGCCAGCCGGACTGATAGAGTTGCCGAACTGAAGCGGCAACTGGACGTTGCGGATGCGGACATCGCGCTGGTCCATAAGTGACTTGACGAGTCACAAGGTGGGTGGTTTCTCCGCGGTCACTTGGTAAGGGAGCTTATGCCCACGCCTTACAACATGTATGCTTGATGCAGATGGCGCCGCTGCTATGGAGGGCCTTCGGGCAGAGCTTGCTCGAGCCAAGGAGCAAGCCAAAAGGAGTGATGCGGCTGCCTCGAAGGCAGCCGAAGAGCTAAAAGCCGAAAAGGCTGCTCACTGCCGAAGCAAGGAGGAGATGGCCGGAATGGCCGTGAAGCTGAAGGATGCTACCGACCGCTATGAGGTTCTTGAAGGAGAACGCCGAGCAGGGTAAGAGGACCTGAAGAAGGCCACCGCCGAAGCCAAGGATGCCCGTTCTGCAATGAGGGCTATAAAGGAGGAGGTGCGTCAGGCCGGAGACATTGCGGCTGGAAAGCCCTTTCTGCTGCGTAGGAAGTTCACGGATCCGAAGTATGCTCAGTTGGGCCAGTTGTGGGGTGCGGAGGATCCTTATCTGAATTTGGCGGCGAGTGCGGCGGATGAAGACATGCACTTCCGAAGCCAAAAGGATCACGAAATGGAAGAGCTTTTTTGGTCTCAATTCCATAGTCTGGGGCGTCCACTTCCGTTGACCGATTGGTTGGCTGAGTGGGCTGAGCTGAATAGGTTGTTCGGACTTGCCATGAAGGATGTTGTGGCTCATCTGTGGCCGGAAAGGCCCAAGCCGAAGAGTTATTTTGGCTTAGTGCAGCAATTCCTTGATGCAGTGCCGCATATCAAGGCGATGAAGTGGTCAGCATGGATGGAGGGTGCACGGATGGCTCTCGCCTGTGTCAAAACATGCTGGGCAGAGATGGATGCCACCGATGTTGCATCCCGAGATTCGGACAGAAGCCGATTACCCGCCGAGCACTATTTTGAGGAAGTCCTGCAGGGCGCTCGTTTAATAGAGTCGCAGTGCTCGAAAAACGTTATGTTCAAATGACATGTATGATTTATAAAACCATATTTATAATATAAGGGCTTTTTATACTTGTGCGTTCAAGTATTGAAATATCTCCTGTGCGGCCGTTAATGTATATGTATATATAACCTGAAAGATGGCAGTCTTCGGCCTCAGCCCCCACGCACATGGTGCGGGGTGTTTGCAAAAAAGCGCATTTTCACACTTAATCCAACGTCTTGGTCCTGTGAAGGAGGTGGTAGCGTAGCAAACTAGGCAACCGGACTATAATGCTTTATCACTTTCACTTAGCCATAGGAGTTCGAAGGTGGGGCTACAATATAGCCCCTAGGGGCACCGCGCTCTCCGAATTCAGAGCGTGTGTGTGCCTGACCGGGAAACGGTCCTTCGTCAAAGCGGAGGAATTCTAAACATTCCGGTAGTCGATCGAGTGGTTGACCAGTCTCTCGCTATATCATGACAGTCAGTTTTCGGCTTTCTCTACTGAGGTGCTCGCCAGGCCGAACCGGGGCACAATCACAGTAGTTCTCCTGGTGTCGCGTTAGCCGATAAAATGGAATGTAAGGCAGCAAAACACAGGAGCCGGGCAAACCCAACATTTGACCAAAGACATGATTCGGAGCTGATGCATATAAGGCCTAACTCGAGACGTCGAACACTCCCTGAGGTATTCGGTCTTTATGAAAATGGGCAGAACGATGGCCTAAGCCCCTAGTGTCCGGGTACGCGCGAAATCTTCTGACGCGGCCGATGCCAAAATGCCAGCCTCCTCCTCGGTTATGGTAAGAAACTAGGGGATGTGTATCAACAAGAGACAGTAAAAAAGGTTTACGCAGGGTCTTAATCTGAAAAGAATCCTTGCAACGGGTCCCTGCTGCACGTTTGCGCCTGTGTCTCTGTTGTGCTGTATCCTGGACGAGTGTAGCACGGTGTTCATTTTTAAAAGAGAAGAACTTAGTTGGAAAAAGGATCGTGCGGAAAATGTATTTAAAACAGAGTATGATTTAAGAAATGAATAAAATTGAGCTTTATTGGCTCTCATTCTTCGTCCGTGCAGCCCCTTGTGAAGGGGTACGCGGCGAGGAAGCCCCTTGTTTATCTATACCGAACTCGCCTAACCGTGTTCGGGGTCTGAATGACCTGTTTTAGGGGCTTTGGTCAGCCGGGCCGGATTAGTGTGTGGCTGTCAAGGCAGTCTCATGTTTTTCCGTGGTCGAGGAACACTCGAAGTTACCCTTTAGTGAGATGATGCCGCGTGGACCGGGCATTTTAAGTGTAAGAGAAGTGTAATGCAGTATTGCGTTTAAGCGGGCGAAAGCTTCGCGTCCCAATAGTGCTTGATGGCTACTTTTGAATGGGGCGATATGGAAGATTAGCTTTTCGCTACGGAAGTTGTCGGATGAACCGAACCCAACCTCTAGTAGTAAAGAGCCCGTACAATTGGCATAAGGGCCTGACGTTACTCCTTTAAAGGAAGTGCTGCTATGGCGAATTTTGGTAGAGTCTATCCCCATTCTGCGGATGGTGTCCTGGTATAGCAGGTTTATATCACTGCCGCCATCCATTAGGACTTGTGTAAATTGTAGTCTGTCGATTATAGGATCCAATATCAAAGCAGTCCATCCTGCATTTCGGATACTTCTGGAGTAATCCCGATGGTCGAAAGTAATTGGTTTTGACATCCAATTTCGGGACTCTGCTGGGGTGGACCGTGCGGCGCGTACTTTAGTAGGTGCCGCCCTATTTTTCCTTGTTATCACTTGAAGTGAATTTACTGTTTTGATTTCTTGTGGGAAATTCTTTTGTTTTCCGGCGCTCTGCTTGTGGGGTTCGTCATCGTCCTCGCTTGGTGTGTCGAGCCCCTTGTGTTCGGCGTTGAGTCGGCCGGACTGCTTGAAGACCCAACAATCTCTGTGGGTATGGTTTGCAGGCTTCCCGGGGGTACTGTGGATTTGACATATCCTGCCCAAGATTTTCTTTAGGTTGGATAGCTCGTCACTGTTGTCCTTAAGAGGCAGTGTTTTGTTGTTCGGCCGAGAGCTTTTGAACCCGGCGTTGACCGCCGTGCTCTTTGGGCCATTTTCCTTAGTCCGGCGCTGATCTTTTCTGCATCATGGTTTCCCATTTCCATCCCTGACCTCGGATGTACTCGGGTCGCTGGTGCTGCGTCTTGCCAGCCAGCTATCTTCTCCCACGCAAAAGCGGGTCATGAGGCTTGTTAGTGCGGCCATTGTCCTTGGCTTTTCCTGGCCGAGGTGTCTGGCGAGCCATCCGTCTTGGACGTTATGTTTGAAGGCTGCTAAGGCTTCGGCGTCCGGACAGTCGACTATTTGGTTCTTTTTGGTGAGGAACCTGTTCCAGAATTTGCGGGCTGACTCTCCGGGCTGTTGAGTTATGTGACTTAAAACGTCTGCATCCGGAGGGCGGACATAAGTCCCCTGAAAATTTGCCCGAAACGCATCCTCGAGCTCTTCCCAACTTCCAATAGTATTTTCTGGGAGGCTTTTAAGCCAATGCCTGGCTGGCCCTTTAAGCTTGAGGGGTAGGTATTTTATGGCATGGAGATCATCTCCTCTAGCCATATGTATGTGTAGGATGTAATCCTCAATCCAGACTCTGGGGTCTGTTGTTCCGTCGTATGCCTCTATGTTTACGGGCTTGAATCCCGCTGGAAATTCATGATCCAATACATCGTCGATGAAACATAGGGGGTGTGCGGCGCCCCTGTATTTGGGTGTGCCGTTATTTTCGAACACTCGACGTGTTGTGCTGCTCCCTGGAGCCTTCTTTCTTGGCCCATAGATGGACCTGACCGGGCCATCCTGTTTGCGAGGATCCTTATGTGGATCGTGTGCCGGCTTGTGTGCGGCGCCGCTTGCCACTCTTTGCTTGTCATGTGGTCGTCCATCCTGCCAGGCGGCCTCTTTGTTTTTTGACTGTGGGAGCTCTACGGCCTCCTCGTCAAATTCGGGAAACAGCTTGCGCTTCGGGTAGCTCTTTGCTTGGTGACTATCGCTGTATTTATCTGCGGTCTTGAGTACTTTGCTCCATCTCAATCTTAGTATGTCTTCCGCTGTTTTGAGCTTCCGCTTCTGCTTCTTCGGACTTCTTGCAGTGGCGACGAGTCTTTTGTGGAGGTTCTTATGCTTTGATGATGTGTCTGGTGTGGGGTCATCCGGACTGTTGTTTTCGCCGGGGATGGGTCGCTTAGTGGCATGTTCGTCATCCACTGGTTCGCCCTGCTCTATGGCTGGGTCTATATGGGTGTTGTTGCTGTCGAGAAGGGACTTCGGGCGGCGCTTGCGTCGCCGTTTTGGCTGTTTTTCGGGGGAATTATCATCCATTGTGTCCTGTTGTTCCTCGTTGTCGCTTCCTTTTGATGTATCCACCATGTACACATCGTGAGTTGAGGTGGCTTTCCAGTGCCCTGTAGGCGCTGGTTCTTGGTCGTCTCCGGCATCGTCGTCCATACCGTCGACGTCTTCGGAGTCGAAGTCTAGCATGTCGGTTAGATCGTCGACAGTGGCTACAAAGTGGGTGGTGGGTGGGCTTTGAATTTCTTCGTCGTCCGCATCCCAACCATCTTGACCGTAGTCCGGCCAGGGCTCTCCTGATAACGAGAGATACTTTAGCGAATTCAGGATGTCGCCAAAAGGCGAGTGCTGAAAGATGTCCGCAGCGGTGAACTCCATGATCGGCGCCCAATCAGATTCGATTGGTAGGGGCGCGGGAGGTTCGGAGTCCGGCGAGGAGTCCGGCACCTCGGAGTCACGAGCTTCACATGGGACAGGGTCGGTATTCGACTCCATCGCCGTAGAGGTAGCAGCCCCCAAGACGGTGTCTAGCCACCGATCCTCGATCTGCGCAGTCAGCTCCGAGTTAAGGGTCGGAGCGGACTCGTGTGCGGCCTCCAGGGCACTGTTCGGCAGCAGAGCTAGATCATGCCCATCGTGACAGTGCGGCGCGCTCGGCTGTGGCTCGAATCCGTCGAAGATCAAGTCTCCGCGGATGTCGGCCGTGAAGTTCAAGCTTCCAAATCTGACCTGATGGCCAGGGGCATAGCTTTCAATCTGCTCTAGATGGCCAAGCGAATTGGCCCGCAGTGCAAAGCCGCCGAATACAAAGATCTGTCCGGGGAGAAAAGTCTCACCCTGGACCGCGTCGTTGTTGATGATCGAAGGAGCCATCGGGCCTATAGGTGACGACACAGAGGAACTCTCAATGAAAGCACCAATGTCGGTGTCAAAACCGGCGGATCTCGGGTAGGGGGTCCCGAACTGTGCGTCTAGGCGGATGGTAACAGAAGACAAGGGACACGATGTTTTTACCCAGGTTCGGGCCCTCTCGATGCAGGTAAAACCCTACTCCTGCTTGATTGATATTGATGATATGGGTAGTACAAGAGTGGATCTACCACGAGATCAAGGAGGCTAAACCCTAGAAGCTAGCCTATGGTATGATTGTTGTTCGTCCTATGGACTAAACCCTCTGGTTTATATAGACACCGGAGAGGGCTAGGGTTACATAGAGTCGGTTACAATGGTAGGAGATCTACATATCCGTATTGCCAAGCTTGCCTTCCACGCCAAGGAAAGTCCCATCCGGACACGGGACGAAGTCTTCAATCTTGTATCTTCATAGTCTTGGAGTCCGGCCAACGATGATAGTTCGGCTATCCGGACACCCCCTAGTCCAAGACTCCCTCAGTGGGCCCGGATTCCGACAAATGGCTCAAGGCCATAAAATCTGAGAGAGGATCCATGTATGAAAACAAAGTATAGACTTTGGAACTACTTGATGGTCATAAGGCTGTTGGGTACAGATGGATTTTAAAAGGAAGACGGACAATGATGGTAAGTATCACCATTAAGAAAGCTCGACTTGTCGTTAAGATGTTTTCCGACAAGTTCAAGGAGTTGACTGCGACGAGACTTTCTCATTCGTAGTGATGCTAAGAGTCTGTTGGAATTATATTAGCAGTTACTGCATTATTTATGAAAGCTTGTAGATAGGATGTCAAAACATTGTTTCCTCGACGATTTTCTTGAGGAAAGGTTGTATGTGATACAACCAGAAGGTTTTGACAATCCTGAAAGATGCTAACAAGTATGCAAAGCTCCAGCAATCCTTCTAAGGACTGGAGTAAGCATCTCGGAGTTGGAATACACTTTGATGAGATGATCAAAGATTTTGGGTTTATACAAAGTTAATGAGAAATTTGTATTTCCAAAGAAGTGAGTGGGAGCACTATAGAATTTCTGATGAGTATATGTTGTTGACATATTGTTGATCAGAAATGATGTAGAGTTTCTGGAAAGCATATAGGGTTATTTGAAAAGTGTTTTTCAATGGAAAACCTAGATTAAGCTACTTGAACATTAAGCATCAAGATCTATAAGGATAGATCAAGATCGCTTGATAGTACTTTCAAACAAACACATACCGTGACAAGATTTTGAAGGATTTCAAAATAGATCGGCAAAGAAGGAGTTCTTGGTTGTGTTATGAGGTGTGAGTATTGAGTAAGACTCAAGACCTGACCACGGCAGAAGAGAGAGAAAGGACGAAGGTCGTCCCCTATGCTTTAGACGTAGGCTCTACAGTATGTTATGCTGTGTACCGCACCTCAAGTGTGCCTTGCCATGAGACAATCAAGGGGTACAAGAGTGATCCAGGAATGGATCACATGACAGCGGTCAAACTTATCCTTAGTAACTAGTTGACTAAAGGAATTTTCTCGATTATGGAGGTGGTAAAAGAGTTCGTCGTAAAGGGTTACACCGATGCAAACTTTGACACTAATCTGGATGACTCTGCATAGTAAATCAGATTCGTATAGTAGAGCAGTTATTTGGAATAGTTCCAAATAGCATGTGGTAACTTCATCTAGAAGATGACATAGAGATTTGTAAAGCACACACGGATCTGAAAGGTTCAGACCCATTGACTAGTAACCTCTCACAAGCGAGATATGATCAAACCCCATGGGTGTTGGATTCATTATAATAACATAGTGATGTGAGCTAGATTATTGATTCTAGTGCAAGTGGGAGACTGTTGGAAATATGCCCTAGAGGCAATAATAAAATGGTTATTATTATATTTCCTTGTTCATGATAATTGTCTATTGTTCATGCTATAATTGTATTAATTGGAAACCGTAATACATGTGTGAATACATAGACCACAGCATGTCCCTAGTGAGCCACTAGTTGACTAGCTCGTTGATCAATAGATGGTTATAGTTTCCTGACCATGGACATTGGATGTCATTGATAACAGGATCACATCATTAGGAGAATGATGTGATGGACAAGACCCAATCCTAAGCATAGCACAAGATCGTGTAGTTCGTTTGCTAAAGCTTTTCTAATGTCAAGTATCATTTCCTTAGACCATGAGATTGTGCAACTCCCGGATACCGTAGGAATGCTTTAGGTGTACCAAACGTCACAACGTAACTGGGTGGCTATAAAGGTGCACTACAGGTATCTCCGAAAGTGTCTGTTGGGTTGGCATGAGTCGAGACTGGGATTTGTCACTCCGTATGATGGAGAGGTATCTCTGGGCACACTCGGTAATGCATCATCATAATGAGCTCAATGTGACTAAGTAGTTAGTCATGGGATCATGCATTACGGAACGAGTAAAGTGACTTGCCGGTAACGAGATTGAACGAGGTATTGGGATACCGACAATCGAATCTCGGGCAAGTAACATATCGATAGACAAAGGGAATTGTATACGGGATTGACTGAATCCTCGACATCGTGGTTCATCCGATGAGATCATCGTGGAACATGTGGGAGCCAATATGGGTATCCAGATCGCGCTATTGGTTATTGGCCGGAGAGGTGTCTCGGTCATGTCTGCATGGTTCCCGAACCCGTAGGGTCTACACACTTAAGGTTCGGTGATGCTAGAGTTGTTATGGGAAATAGTATGTGGTTACCGAAGGTAGTTCGGAGTCCCGGATGTGATTCTGGACGTCACGAGGAGTTCCGGAATTGTCCAGTGGTGAAGATCGATATATTGGATGAAGGGTATTGGAGTCCGAAAGTTTTCCGGGGGTACCAGGCTATGGCCAGCATGACCGAAAGGTGTTTCGGGAGCCCTGGCAAGTGTTGGAGGGCCTCATGGGCCAAAGGGGAAAGGGCAAACCAGCCCACTAAGGGGTGGTGCACCCCCCCCCCCCCAGACACACCCTTTCCCACGTTATTTGGGGAGGTGGGGCGCCTCCACCTGGCTTGGGAGGCAATCCTCCACCTGCTTGGCTTGGGGGGAAAGTCTCCCTAGGATTTTCCCTAGGGAGATCCAATCTGCTTGGCCGCCGCCCCCTAGGGGAAACCCTAGGGCGCCTACCCCTCTCTCCTTGCCCCTATATATAGTGGAAGGGTGGGAGGGCAGCCATACCTCTTCCCTGGCGCAGCCCTCTCCCTCCTCCAACACCTCCTCCTCCTCTGTAGTGCTTGGCGAAGTCCTGCCGGAGAACCACAAACTCCATTGCCACCACGCCGTCGTGCTGCTGGAGTTTTCCCTCAACTTCTCCTCTCCCCTTGCTGGATCAAGAAGGAGGAGACGTCCCCGGGCTGTACGTGTGTTGAACGCGGAGGCGCTATCCGTTCGGCACTTAGATCAGAATCGACCGCGATCTAAATCGCTTCGTGTACGACTCCACCGACCGCGTTCTTGCAACGCTTCCGCATCACGATATTTAAGGGTATGAAGATGCACTCCCCTCTCTCTCGTTGCTAGTTACTTCATAGATTGATCTTGGTGATGCGTAGAATTTTTTTGAATTTCTGCTATGTTCCCCAACACCTTATTCCATAGCAGTCCATCCAATCTTTACCCAAAACTTGAAAACTTCACAACACAAAACTTAACAGAAAACTCGTAAGCTCCATTAGTATAAGAAAATAAATCACCACTTAGGTACTGTAATGAACTCATTATAAATTCATATTGGTGTAATATCTACAATATTCCAACTAATCTATGGTTCATACCCTCCGATACTACTCATAGATTCATCGAAATAAGCAAACAACACATAGAAAACAGAATCTGTCAAAAACAGAACAGTCTGTAGTAATCTGTATCAAACGTATACTTCTGGAACTCCGAAAATCGTACCAAACTAGGAAATCCTAATAAATTTGTTTACCAATCCATATCAAAAAGAATCATATCAAAATCACGTTTTTGTGAATTATCAAAACTAATTTACTGGGTGCAAAAGTTTCTGATTTTCAGCAGGATCAACACAACTATCACCGTAAGCTATCCTAAAGGTCTTACTTGGCACTTTATTGAAACAAAAGCTATAAAACATGATTACTACAGTAGAATAATCATGTGAACAAACAAAAACAGTAGGGGTAAATATTGGGATGTCTCCCAGCAAGCGCTTTTCTTTAATGCCTTTCTACCTAGGCACGATGATGACAATGATGCTCACATAAAAGATAAGAATTGAAACATAACGGGAGCATCATGAAGCATATGACTAGAAATTTTAGTCTAACCCACTTCCTATGCATAGGGATTTTGTGATCAAACAACTTATGGGAACAATAATCAACTAGCATATGAAGGCAAAACAAGCATAAGTTCAAAACTTGAAGCACATAGAGAGGAAACTTGATATCATTGCAATTCCTACAAGCATATGTTCATCCCTCATAATAATTTTCAGTAGCATAATTAATGAATTCAACAATATAACCAGCACCTAAAGCATTCTTTTCATGATCTACAAGCATAGAAAATTTACTACTCTCCACATAAGCAAATTTCTTCTCATTCGGAATAGTGGGAGCGAACTCAACAAAATAACTATCATGTGAGGCATAATGCAATTGAAAATTAAAATCATGATGACAAGTTTCATGGTTATCATTATTCTTTATAGCATACATGTTATCACAATAATCATCATAGATAGCAACTTTGTTCTCATAATCAATTGGAACCTCTTCCGAAATAGTGGAATCATCACTAAATAAAGTTGACACTCTTCCAAATCCACTTTCATGTTCATCACAATAATATTCAACATCCTCCAAAATAGTGGGATCACTACTTCCTAAAGTTGACACTCTTCCAAACCCACTTTCATCAATATAATCATCATAAATAGGAGGCATGCTTTCATCGTAATAAATTTGCTCATCAAAACTTGGGGGACAAAAAATATCATCTTTATCAAACATAGCATCCCCAAGCTTGTGGCTTTGCATATCATTAGCATCATGGATATTCAGGGAATTCATACTAACAACATTGCAATCATGCTCATCATTCACATATTTCATGCCAAGCATTATATGTAATTCTTCTTCTAGCACTTGAGCACAATTTTTCTTTTCATCATACTCACGAAAGATATTAAAAAGATGAAGCGTATGAGACAAACTCAAATCCATTTTTTTGTAATTTTCTTTTATAAACTAAACTAGTAATAAAACAAGAAACAAAAAGATTCAATTGTAAGATCTAAAGATATACCTTCAAGCACTCACCTCCCTGGCAACGGCGCCAGAAAAGAGCTTGATGTCTACGACACAACCTTCTTCTTGTAGACGTTGTTGGGCCTCCAAGTGCAAAGGTTTGTAGGACAGTAGCAAATTTCCCTCAAGTGGATGACCTAAGGTTTATCAATCCATGGGAGGCGTAGGGTGAAGATGGTCTCTCTCAAACAACCCTGCAACCAAATAACAAAGAGTCTCTTGTGTCCCCAACACACCCAATACAATGGTGAATTATATAGGTGCACTAGTTCGGCGAAGAGATGGTGATACAAGTGCAATATGGATGATAGATATAGTTTTTTGTAATCTGAAAATATAAAAACAGCAAGGTAACTAATGATAAAAGTGAGCATAAATGGTATTGAAATGGTAGGAAACAAGGCCTAAGATTCATACTTTCAGTAGTGCAAGTTCTCAACAATAATAACATAGATAGATCATATAACAATCCCTCAACATGCAACAAAGAGTCACTCCAAAGCCTCTAATAGCGGAGAACAAACGAAGAGATTATGGTACAGTACGAAACCACCTCAAAGTTATCCTTTCTGTTCTATCTATTCAAGAGTCCGTAGTAAAATAACACGAAGCTATTCTTTCCGTTCAATCTATCATAGAGTTCATACTAGAATAACACCTTAAGACACAAATCAACCAAAACCCTAATGTCACCTAGATACTCCATTGTCACCTCAAGTATCCGTGGGCATGATTATACGATATGCATCACACAATCTCAGATTCATCTATTCAAACCAACACAAAGTACTTCAAAGAGTGCCCAAAAGTTTCTACCGGAGAGTCAAGACAAAAACGTGTGCCAACCCTTATGCATAGGTTCATGGGCGGAACCCGCAAGTTGATCACCAAAACATACATCAAGTGGATCACGTGATATCCCATTGTCACCACAGATAAGCACGGCAAGACATACATCAAGTGTTCTCAAATCCTTAAAGACTCAATCCGATAAGATAACTTCAAGAGGAAAACTCAATTCATCACAAGAGAGTAGAGGGGGAGAAACATCATAAGATCCAACTATAATAGAAAAGCTCGCGATACATCAAGATCGTGCCATAGAGAGAACACGAGAGAGAGAGAGATCAAACACATAGCTACTGGTACATACCCTCAGCCCCGAGGGTGAACTACTCCCTCCTCGTCATGGAGAGCGCCAGGATGATGAAGATGGCCACCGGTGATGGGCTCCCCCTCCGGAACGGGCTCCCGAGAGGTTTTTGGTGGCTAGGCTTGCAGCGGCGGAACTCCCGATGTATCTTGTTCTCCGACGGTTTTAGGGTACATGGGAATATATAAGCGAAAGAAGTCGGTCGGGGGAGCCTCGAGGGGGCCACGAGGGTGGAGGGCACGCCCAGGGGGGATGGGCGCGCCCCCCTATCTCGTGGCTTCCTCGACGCTTCCCTGGCTTGCACTCCAAGTTCCCGGGATTGCTTCTATTCCAAAAATAACTTTTCCAGAGGTTTCATTTCGTTTGGACTCCATTTGATATTCCTTTTCTTCGAAACACTGAAATAGGCAAGAAAACAGCAATATGGGCTAGGCCTCCGGTTAGTAGGTTAGTCCCAAAAGTAATATAAAAGTGTATAATAAAGCCCGTAATCATTCAAAACAGATAATAAAATAGCCTGAATGCTTCATAAATTGTAGATACGTTGGAGACGTATCATTCGCGTGCCTCGTTAGCACAATTTCGCACTCAAAACTCCATGGGCACCCGTGAGGCATATATCAATAAATCCGAAGTACATTTTCGGCTAACCCGAACTTCAGAATCACCTCATCTTCGGACGACCCGGGGCCAATTCCGGAAACCCCCAAGCATAAAGCTTCACCAACAGGATCCTCGCCCCTCAAGGTCTCGTCAAAGGTCCCAACCTCCACCTCTCATAAGCAAAGGAGCAGACGTGCAGCAGGGCACAGTGAAGGCTTTGGCTCATGCATCAAGGCCCTGCGTAAACCTTTACTCTGTATTTTTTTCTTAAAAATAATGTCTTCGCAGTTCCAATTGTACGGTTAGACGTGTCGAGCCTATGAGAAATAATAAAAAGCGCCCTTCATGGTGTTCGGATATTCGCATCTTGCGATTGTCTATTTTCTTTTCGATTCTCCCCACACTCTTCGAACACCGCCGCATAAAAACATGACTGGTTAACTAACCTAGAGCTCGATTTCCCCATCAGCTCAGTACCCCAAGTCCAACACAGCTTTCCGCTGAGTGTTCAGCGTCTCGGATATTGCACTATATGCATCAAGTTCCGAACTACGTCTTAGGTCAATAGTTGGTTTGCCCGGCTCCTAAGCTTGCCCTTTATGTTCCACATGTTCGGCTAAGAGGGCAAAGGGAGAACCCCTATGATTGTACTTCTGTATCGCCCGGTCAAGTACCTCAGGAGGAGAAAGCCAAAAACTGACCGTCATAATAAGCATGAACTGATTAGTGATCCGATGACAACGTTTAACTCTAAAAATCATTGGCGATTTCGCCGTGTCACACGAAGGGTTCATATTCACACAAACCACATGATCAGAAAGGGCAGGCATTTCCCCCAAGTACATTACAAAACATAGGGGGCTAGTCCTTAGCCCCCACCGTCAAGCTCCTAAGGCTAAGTGAAAGCAGTAAAACCGAATAGTCTGATTGCCTAGTTTTGCTCACACGCTACCGCCTCCGGGTACCAAGATGTTGGCTAAGGATAACAGTACGAAGACAAAACACCTGTCGGTGTCAAAACCGGCGGATCTCGGGTAGGGGGTCCCGAACTGTGCGTCTAGGCGGATGGTAACATGAGACAAGGGACACAATGTTTTTACCCAGGTTCGGTCCCTCTCGATGGAGGTAAAACCCTACTCCTGCTTGATTGATATTGATGATATGGATAGTACAAGAGTAGATCTACCACGAGATCAAGGAGGCTAAACCCTAAAAGCTAGCCTATGGTATGATTTTTGTTCGTCCTATGGACTAAAACCCTCCGGTTTATATAGACACCGGAGAGGGCTAGGGTTACACAGAGTCGGTTACAATGGTAGGAGATCTACATATCCGTATTGCCAAGCTTGCCTTCCACGCCAAGGAAAGTCCCATCCGGACACGGGACAAAGTCTTCAATCTTGTATCTTCATAGTCTTGGAGTCCGACCAATAATGATAGTTCGGCTATCCGGACACCCCCTAGTCCAGGACTCCCTTAGTAGCCCCTGAACCAGGCTTCAATGACGACGAGTCCGGCGCGCATATTGTCTTCGGCATTGCAAGGCGGGTTCCTCCTCCGAATAATTCATAGAAGATTGTGAACACCAGGATAGTGTCCGGCTCTGCAAAATAAATTCCACATGCCACCGTAGAGAGAATAATATTTACACAAGTTCAATCTGCTGACGTATTTCGTGGCGTGACGTCACCCACGGCCAAACCTTTACTCGAATCGTTTTTATTATTCCACCTCAGCGCGTTTAGCGAAGCGGTTTCCTTGGCACGTCTTGTCGAAGCAGAGATCATGTCCCCTTATTCCGGGATTCTCATCAATACGGACGTGGGTAACCCAACCGCACCATTGATTGCGGTGCTTGGGAGATAAGCGAGTTTTACAAGGCTGGTGGGGACGCATAGTTTCGTCTGCCCATATATAAGGGGATAAGGATCCACCTTTTTACCTACGCCTTCTTCCTCCTTTGCTTATCCATCTCCGTGCACTCGAGCTCCAGCGCCCAAGTCCGCACATCTCACCTCGCCTTCTCCAACAATGTCTGGAGTGGGATGCAAGTGGATGGCCTCCTCCATTACGGAGGGGCACATCAAGAAGCTGCGCAGTGCCGGATATCTGTCCAGCGATGTCGCGCACCGGCTCCCCGACGAGGGGCAGCTCATCCCCGCCCCCGGGCCCCATGAGAGGGTGGTATTCCTTCCCCATTTCCTCCGCGGACTGGGCTTCCCACTTCACCCTTTTGTCCGGGGGCTCATGTTCTACTATGGCCTGGATTTCCATGATCTGGCCCCGAATTTCATCCTCAACATCTCGGTGTTTATCGTCGTGTGCGAGGCCTTCCTCTGCATCCAGCCCCACTTCGGCTTGTGGCTCAAGACCTTCAATGTCAAGCAGAAGGTTGTGAAGGGCAGCCAAGCGGAATGCGGAGGCGCCATGGTGGGAAAGATGCCCAACGTCACCTGGCTCGTGGGCGCCTTCGCGGAAACCATCAAAGGGTGGCAATCGGGGTGGTTCTACATCACTGAGCCGTGTGACCCTGAATGGGTAGCGGTCCGCGAATTCAGATCTGGCATCCCCATGCGGCTCACTTCCTGGAAAGAGAAGGGCCTGCTGTGGGGCAGTTCGGAGCTGACCGGACTCCAATCCTGTCTCCAAACCCCGGTGAACAAGAAGCTCAAGCTTGTCAACGTAGTCCAGGTCATGCTCATCCGCCGGATTCTCCCCTACCAACAACGGGACTTCAACTTGTGGGAGTTTGATCCGGCACAGCACCGGACCTTGAGCGGGCTCTTCGACACTACGTACGAAGATGCATGGGAGGTGCTATTCAAGGGCGGCGAGGCCCCCGCATCCGCTACCGAAGATCGTGGATTCAGCTCGCAGCGTCTGGCTGGCGAGGTAAGCCATGTTATCCTTTATGGGACACTTGCTTTTCATAGTTTGACTCTATGCGGGATCTAAACTCCCAATGCCTTTAACAGGCCTGGCAGAAGACGTCCGGACAGGTTAACTATCCGGCTCCTCTTCCAGAAGACCCAGCGGATGCCCGTCTGGTAGGGCCGCTGGTCCCGGCACCCTATGTGGTGCCGGAGAAGAAGGCCAAGAAGAAGGCCACGGGAACCTGGAGGAGTTCCCGGTGCCAAGTGTTATCGGACTCATCGTCCGATGACTCCAAGGCGGACTCGTCCCACGAGGACGAGGAGGAAAAGAAAGAGGCCTCTCCCCCAGCGGGGGGAGAGAAGAAGAGGAAGGCCTCCCCAACGAGGGAGGCTGAAGGGTCCAAGAAGGGAAGGACCTTCCCCCGGACTGTTCTGCCAACGCCGGTGACGGCGACGAGGAGTGGCCCTCAAGGGCCAAGCCCCTGGCGAGATCGTAAGTATCCGGACTCCTAAATGATTTATAATTTTTCTTTTTGTCGCATGGTGTCTTTCTAATGCCGCATACAACCCTGTAGTCCGCCCAAGGACAATCTTTCCGCTTCGTCGAGCGGGTCCTTGGGCACGTCGGATGTGGATTCTATTCCGACCGCTTCCACTCCCCGCGATACTGACGATGCCGAGGTGGGATCCCGGGAAGGGACCCACCAGGAGGAGGCCCCGGAGGTGCCGCAAGGCAACCTCCCGGACTTTGGACCGGACTCCACACCGGAACCTGCAGTGGTTCCGGAGTCCGGCAGGCGGCCCCTTCGTAAGAAGGGTAAGACTGTGACACTGACGGCCTCCGTCCAACTGGAGGCGCCGGATAACTTGCTGGAGGCGCTCAATGGCGCTTCCATCGAAGAGGAACACCGCACTGTCATGAGTGTGGTGATTCAGAAGGTTCAGCTCACCAACAGCGGGCTGACCGAGGCCTGCAGCAGCCTTTTAACAGGCTTTGAGGTAAGAATTTTAAGATATGTAAAATAGTACCGCATAACCAGTAGCCCCTGATGCTCAGTTCGGTGTTTGGAAAGAAAAGCTGGACTGAGGATCTAAAAAGATATACGCAGGAGTCTTAACAAAAATATGTCAATATGGGAATGCAGGCTGCTGTGCTGACCTCTGCCGCACTGACTGCGGAGGTTGATGCTTTGAAGCAGAGCCTCGAGCGGTCCGAGGACGAGCTCGGCCGTGCCAAGAAGCAGCTCGAGGACAAGGAAGGTGAGTAACACCTTATTGAAGTTTTACCTTACAGAAAAGGATTTGGTTGCAAGAGGAATGACAAGGATAACGTGGGTACTTCAGGGGCTACGAACGAGGTGGCGACCCTGAAGGAGGCGGTATCTGTGGCCGAACTCAATGCGGCCGTGGAACGCGTCGGAGAAGCAGGAGGCGCGGGTGGAGGAGGTACAGCAAGAGCTCCAGGCTCTCGTGGAAAAACACGATAATTTGGAGCGTGACTCGAAGACTCGAGAGTCCGAGCTTGCGTCGGCTCTTGAGAGTGCCAAAGCTGCTAAGGCCAAAGCCCACAAGGCCCACCAGGAAATCGAGGAATTGAAGAAAATAGAGGCGGGTAAGGCATTCTTCATGCAAAGCAAGCATGTAAAAGTGAATTACCTGTTACTTACCCGAATTTGGAGCTCTCCAGGAGCGTTCTTAGATCTGCCCCGCAGCGTGTCCAATGCTGCCGCTTTCTACAAAGCCGAGGAGGGGAGCTCGACGGAGAAGGTGTTCTGGTCTCAGTATGCTGAGATCGGACATCCGGTGCCCCTTAGCGACCAGCTGAAGCAGCTGGTCGAGCTCCACAAGGTGGCCAAACAGGCCATGAAGGGCCTTATAGTTCGGCTATGGCCCAAAGAGGCCATGCCTGGGAGCTACTTCGGCCTGGTGCGCTGGTGGATGCGTGTCCCTGGGTTGAAGTCATCAAGCACTCCGCCTGCATTGAAGGTGCCCGTCGGGCCCTTGCCCGTGCTAAAGTGCACTGGGGCAGGATGGATGCTGAGAAGCTTGTGACGGACGCGCCGCCGCCGGGCAAGGAGTATCGCACACCCAAGATGTATTATAAGGGTGTCCTGAAGGGTGCCCGCATTATTGCGGGTGAGTGCTCCAAAGATGTAATATTTGAGTAGACTCGCATTTTTTTATCCTGTGCGCCGAAAACTTTGTTCGTATGCGCTAAGCAACGCTTGTTAATTTAAAATATTACCTTCTGTGCGGCCGTTTATCAAATCTGAGAGATGGCAAGTCGTCGGCTTCAGCCCCCATGACATGAGTGTTGAGGTGTTCAGGATAAACTTGAGCGCTCTTGTTCCCATTTTTGGGTCCATCTAAGGAGGCGCTCAACACAACGAACAAGGCAACCGGACTTATAGTGCTTGAACACTCTCACTTAGCCATAGAATTCTATAATTTTAAATTTCGGCAAAGCCCCTAATGTTCGGAAGGCCGAATTCGGGGCGCTATCCACGCCTGGGCCGGACAAGGCCAGTTCCTCGCTCTAAGCGGCATAAGTCTTTAGGGACTCGAAAAACCTCTCAAACAGCGACCGGCTCTCGCCTCATCATGACAGTCAGTTTTAGCTTTCTCCACTGAGGTGCTCGCCCAGCTCAACTGGGGCACAATCGCAGTGGTTCTCCCAGCGCTACCTTAGCCGATATAACGGAACGTAAGGTACCAAAACATGGGAGCCGGGCAAACCCAACTATTGACCCAAGACATGATTCAGAGCCGATGCATATAATGCTATAAGTTCGGGGTGCCGCACTTGTGAAAGTGTTTGGACTTATCACACCATGATGTGGGGAACTTAAGCCCCTGGTGTATTTAGCCGTACCAAAGTGTACGGATGCAACATGTCATAAAGGAACATATGTATAAGAAAGGAATGCAATTATAGGCAAAAAGCGATGCATTGTTTATTCAAAAAATACTGCCTTGAATGCAGAATGATACAAATAGTGCGATAAGCAAGGGGTGGAACTATTTAGCATGTCCCCCTCCAGGGGTAGGCTGCGGAATGGTGTATAAAACAGGTATAATGCTCATAATGGAGACCACCTGGATACTCGTCGTAGCTTTTCTCCCTCCCTGGCTGTTGCATCGTGAGTTCGGCAGGTGTGCTGCTGGACAGGGCCTCTGGTAAATGGAGTCCTGAGGATAAGAAAAAAAAGAAAGAAAAAAGGATGACACACTTGGGAGCCCCTGGTGTGGTTGAGCCGCACTCTGGGCCTGCCGTGGTTGTGCCCCTCCCCCTTTGCCCATGGTATTTCCAGTGCGTAGTGATGTACGCGGGGTACTGGTTTTGCAATTTTGCAAGGGCTGGGGTTGGGGCCGCATTGCTACGCGTGCTCGGAACATGCCAGGTGGTCTTGTTGTAGGTTACTCCGGGCGCACTTAGCAGTGTCCAGTCGCTTAACGGCCGGACTCGAGAATTGCCTTAAGAGGCTGCTCTACACTTCTGCCGCGAGAGCCGCTGTGTGTTCCTCCATTCGGAGGGAGCGTTCAGTGTTTCCATTGACCGTGATGACTCCTCGAGGGCCTGGCATCTTGAGCTTGAGATATGTGTAGTGCGGCACCGCATTGAACTTTGCAACCGCGGTTCGTCCGAGCAGTGCATGATAGCCGCTGCGGAACGGAACTATGTCGAAGATTAACTCCTCGCTTCGGAAGTTGTCCGGGGATCCGAAGACCACCTCCAGTGTCACTGAGCCTGTACAATTGGCCTCTACACCTGGTATGACGCCCTTGAAGGTCGTCTTTGTGGGTTTAATCCTTGAGGGGTCTATGCCCATCTTGCGCACTGTGTCCTGGTAAAGCAGGTTCAGGCTGCTGCCGCCGTCCATCAGGACTCTAGTGAGGTGAAATCCGTCGACGATTGGCTCTAGAACCAATGCTGCGAACCCGCCATGGCGGATGCTGGTAGGGTGGTCCCTTCGATCAAAGGTGATCGGGCAGGAGGACCATGATTGAACTTTGGGGCGACTGGCTCCATCGCATATACGTCCCTGAGTGCACGCTTCCGCTCCCTTTTGGGTACGTAGGTTGCGTATATCATGTTCACCGTCTGCACTTGTGGGGGGAAACCTTTCTGTCCTCTACTGTTCGGCGGCCGGGTCTCTTCCTCATCATCGCTATGCAGCCCCTTGTCATTATTTTCGGCAATTAGCTTGCCTGCCTACTTGAATACCCAACAATCCCTGTTGGTATGATTAGCTGGCTTTTCGGGGGTGCCGTGTATCTGGCACGAGCGGTCGAGTATTCGGTCCAGATTGGACAGACCTGGAGTAGTTCTTTTGAATGGCTTTTTCCGCTGACCGGGTTTGGAGCCTCTGAATCCGGCGTTGACTGCCGTATCCTCAGTATTATCACCATTAATGCGGCGTTTGTTCTTGTTGCGACGCGACCTGCCATTGTTGTCCTTGGTATCCGGACTGCCAGAATTTTTGCTGAGGTTGTTACTGCGGGCTAACCAGCTGTCCTCTCCCGCGCAGAAGCGGGTCATGAGTGATGTGAGGGCTGCCATGGCTTTCGGCTTTTCCTGTCCTAGGTGCCAGGTAAGCCACTCGTCGCAGATGTTATGCTTGAAGGCTGCGAGGGCCTCTGCATCCGAACAGTCGACGATTTGGTTTTTCTTTGTTAAGAACCGTGTCCAGAATTGTCTGGCCGATTCGTCTGGCTGCTGAATTATGTGGCTTAGGTCATCGGCGTCTGGTGGTCGCACATATGTGCCCTAGAAGTTATCAAGGAATGCGGCTTCCAGGTCCTCCCAACACCCAATTGATTCTGCTGGCAAGCTGTTAAGCCAATGCCGAGCTGGTCCTTTAAGCTTGAGTGGGAGGTATTTGATGGCATGGAGATCATCACCGCGGTCCATGTGGATATGAAGGAGATAATCTTCGATCCAAACCGCGAGGTCTGTTGTGCCATCGTAGGATTCAATGTTCACGGGTTTGAACCCTTTGGGGATTTAATGATCCATTACTTCGTCTGTGAAGCATAGTGGGTGTGTGGCGCCTCTATATTGGGCTATATCACGACGTAGCTCAAGCGAGCTTTGTCTACTGTGTTCGGCCCGGCCGGAGTTGTTGTATCCAGCGCGACGGTCATCGTCGCGCATCGTGGGGCGCCCATGCGATCCGTAGATCGATCTTGATTGTCTTGCCTTATCCTCCAATATGTCTTGCAAGTCCGGCGCATTCCCCTGTGGCTTTGTACTTTTCGAGCGATGCCGGGGTACGGCTTTGGTGGAGGGACTGGAGGCCTCTCTGTCGCGGCCACGAGGTGGCCGGTCGGCCGTATTGTGCACTGGTGATGTGGGTTTATATGCTTCCTCCTCTAATCGGGGCAGCAGCTTGCGTTTAGGGTAGCTTTTGGAGGGGCGTTCGAGTTCGTACTCTTCGGCTGCAAGGAGTTCGGTCCATCTGTCGGCTAGCAAATCTTGATCAGCTCTAAGCTGTTGCTGATTTTTCTTGAGGCTGCTTGCCGTGGCCATAAGCCTGCGTTTAAAACGCTCTTGCTCGACGGGATCCTCAGGCACGACGAATTCGTCGTCGTCGAGGCTTGCCTCGTCTCCGGAGGGAGGCATGTAATTATCGTCCTCTACCTCTTTGTCTGCCGCTCTCTCGTGAGGGCTGGCTTCTTCATCCTCCTATGCTGAATCTTGCTAGAGGGGGTTGTCTTTGGCACTGTCAGGGGTGTTATTGTCTCCGGTGCCGGAATCTCCATTCTTGCTGTGGCGGGATTTACAGCGGCGCCGCTGGCGTCGGCGCTTAGGCTGTTTCTTGGAGGGGTCTTCCTCCGCTGTTCCATCGCCATTCCCATCCTTTGGGGTGTCCACCATGTATATGTCGTATGACGAGGTGGCCTTCCAGTGCCCCGTAGGCACTGGTTCTTCGTCGTCTTCGGCATCGTCGTCCATACCGTCGATGTCTTCGAAGTCGAAGTCTAGCATGTCGGTTAGATCGTCTCAGTGGCTACAAAGTGGGTGGTGGGTGGGCTTTGAATTTCTTCGTCGTCCGCATCCCAACCATCCTGACCGTGGTCCGGCCAGGGCTCTCCTGATAACGAGAGATACCTTAGCGAATTCAGGATGTTGCCAAAAGGTGAGTGCTGAAAGATGTCCGCAGCGGTGAACTCCATGATCGACTCCCAATCAGATTCGATTGGTAGGGGCGCGGGAGGTTCGGAGTCCGGCGAGCAGTCCGGCACCTTGGAGTCACGAACTTCACAAGGGACAGGGTCGGTATTCGGCTCCATCGCCGTAGAGGTAGTAGCCCCCGAGGTGGTGTCTAGCCACCGATCCTCGATCTGCACAGTCGGCTCTGAATTAAGGGTCGGAGCGGACTCGTGTGCGGCCTCCAGGGCATTGTCCGGCAGCAGAGCTAGATCATGCCCATCGTGACAGTGCGGCGCGCTCGGCTGTGGCTCGAATCCGTCGAAGATCAAGTCTCTGTGGATGTCGGCCGTGAAGTTCAAGCTTCCAAATCTGACCTGATGTCCAGGGGCGTAGCTTTCAATCTGCTCCAGATGGCCAAGCGAATTGGCCCGCAGTGCAAAGCCGCCGAATACGAAGATCTGTCCGGGGAGAAAAGTCTCACCTGGGACCGCGTCGTTGTTTATGATCGAAGGAGCCATCGGGCCTATAGGTGACGACACAGAGGAACTCTCAATGAAAGCACCAATGTCGGTGTCAAAACCGGCGGATCTCGGGTAGGGGGTCCCGAACTGTGCGTCTAGGCGGATGGTAACAGGAGACAAGGGACACGATGTTTTTACCCAGGTTCGGGCCCTCTCGATGGAGGTAAAACCGTACTCCTGCTTGATTGATATTGATGATATGGGTAGTACAAGAGTAGATCTACCACGAGATCAAGGAGGCTAAACCCTAAAAGCTAGCCTATGGTATGATTGTTGTTCGTCCTATGGACTAAAACCTTCCGGTTTATATAGACACCGGAGAGGGCTAGGGTTACACAGAGTCGGTTACAATGGTAGGAGATCTACATATCCGTATTGCCAAGCTTGCCTTCCACACAGGAAAGTCCCATCCGGACACGGGACGAAGTCTTCAATCTTGTATCTTCATAGTCTTGGAGTCTGGCCAATAATGATAGTTCGGCTATCCGGACACCCCCTAGTCTAGGACTCCCTCAACACCCCTCGTGACATTCACCTGGGGCTGAAGCTGACGACTGGTAGCTTTCAGAATAAACATACGGCCGAATAGGAGTTAAAATTAAAATCATGACAATATGAAACAAGTCAAGAGGCCACATTATAAAGCACAAGGTCCACTTGGTACAAATTTAATACAGGCATTCAAGCATTACATCTTTTGAACACTAGCCCTCTATCGCCCGCGCGCCATTCATCACCTGTGCAAAGTACTGCTCAGGACAACGATGCTCTTTTCCCTTAGGCGGAGGACTAGTGGCCATGTCCATTGGATTAATCTTCGGACAATGCACCATGGTCTTTGCAAACGCAAGCCTCGCCCCCTCAAGGTACGCAGAGCGCTTCATGGCGTCAATCTGGAGCGAAGCCTCTCGTAGCTTCTACAACAGGCCTAAGTAGGTGTCCCGAATGGGCTCGGCGGACCATAGACTGACACAGAGGTCCTTCACGGCCAGCTCGGACATCCGATGCATCTCCATCAGCTGCTTCATTTGATTGTTGAGGAGGGGAGGATGCTCGAAATCCAAAAACTGCGACCAGAAGAGCCGTTGCGTGGAGTCCTCCTCGTGAGTAGCATAGTGCTTCATGCGGCTGCCACATTCTTCAGAAGTTCGGCGAAGACGCCTGCGGAGCCCCAGACCTGCGTCAGCAGGGCGAATCTGTTGCCTCCAAACACACTCTGCAATAAGTATTTCTTACCATTTGCAATTTGCCCGACTTGGCGGAGCTCTTCCCAGACACCTCGCACGTCAGTCCTTGTCTCCTGGAGCTCTTTCTCCGCCTTGGACAGCTGGGAGGATCGCTCCTCCTTTTCCTTCTCAAGGACCTCTAGCTTCTTGGCGGCATCCTGGAGCTCCACTTGCACTTCGGTTACACGAGCCTCATGCTGCCCACCAACGAGCTTGGCCTTCTCGAGCTCGGCCACCACCTCGTCAGTGGACATTTTCTTTGCGGCCGCCTCGGCCTCGGCTTTCTTCAGGGCCTCCCTCAAGCCGATCCATCTCATCAAGTGTCGCGGCATTAGCAGCCGCGACCGTGAAAGATGCCTGCATCAGCAAAAGAAATGTCGAGATTATTAATTAGCCTACCGAATTTGATCCTCTACAGGCTTCTCCGAAGTCCTTGCAGAGTTTTGGGGGTTACTATATACACGGCCTATCCAAACTAAGGACTAAATCTGATTTATGAGAAAAGAGCATTACTTGACTTACCTCAAAGCCTGTTAGTAGGCCTTGAACAGCGTCGTTCAGTCCGGAATGAAGGGACCGAACACCCTGTATAACCGCACTCATAAAGTCATAAGAGTGTGGTGCTCGTCGACGGCGACAGAGTTGTCCACCAACTCCGCCAGCACATCCGGCCAGCCCACCGCCGCCCGACTGGAGGTGTTCGACGTGGGCATTGGACTCCCAACACCTTCCCCATCGAAATGAGGTACTGGCTCCCTTGGGGGCTCTGGAGCCGAATTCGATAGGGGTTCGGATGATCCGAATCCCCTACCCGCGTCAGCCAGGAGGGATGCTGTTGGAAATATGCTCTAGAGGCAATAATAAATTAGTTATTATTATTATATTTCTTTGTTCATGATAATCGTTTATTATCCATGCTATAATTGTATTGATAGGAAACTCAGATACATGTGTGGGTGCATAGACAACACCATGTCCCTAGTAAGCCTCTAGTTGACTAGCTCGTTGATCAATAGATGGTTACGGTTTCCTGACCATGGACATTGGATGTCGTTGATAACGGGATCACATCATTAGGAGAATGATGTGATGGACAAGACCCAATCCTAAGCCTAGCACAAAAGATCGTGTAGTTCATATGCTAAAGCTTTTCTAATGTCAAGTATCATTTCCTTAGACCATGAGATTGTGCAACTCCCGGATACCATAGGAATGCTTTGGGTGTACTAAACGTCACAACGAAACTGGGTGGCTATAAAGGTGCACTACGGGTATCTCCGAAAGTGTCTGTTGGGTTGGCACGAATCAAGACTGGGATTTGTCACTCCGTGTGATGGAGAGGTATCTCTGGGCCCACTCGATAGGACATCATCATAATGTCACAATGTGACCAAGGGGTTGATCACGGGATGATGTGTTACGGAACGAGTAAAGAGACATGCCGGTAACGAGATTGAACAAGGTATCGGGATACCGACGATCGAATCTCGGGCAAGTACTATACCGGTAGACAAAGGGAATTGAATACGGGATTGATTGAATCCTCGACATCGTGGTTCATCCGATGAGATCATTGTGGAACATGTGGGAGCCAACATGGGTATCCAGATCCCGCTGTTGGTTATTGGCCGGAGAGTTGTCTCGGTCATGTCTGCATGGTTCCCGAACCCGTAGGGTCTACACACTTAAGGTTCGGTGAAGCTAGGGTTGTAGAGATATTAGTATGCGGTAACCCGAAAGTTTTTTGGAGTCCCGGATGAGATCCCGGATGTCACAAGGAGTTCCGGAATGGTCCGGAGGTAAAGATTTATATATAGGAAGTCTAGTTTCGGCCACCGAGAAAGTTTCGGGGGTCATCGGTATTGTACCGGGACCACCGGAAGGGTCCCGGGGGTCCACCGGGTGGGGCCACCCATCCTGGAGGGCCCCATGGGCTGAAGGGGCGTGGGAACTAGCCCCTGGTGGGCTGGTGCACCCCCCATGGGCCTCCCATGCACCTAGGGTTAGAAACCCTAAGGGGTGGGGGCGCCTCCGCTTGGCTTGGAGGCCAAGCCACCCCTAGGGCAGCCCCCCCTCCCTAGATGGGATCTACAAGGGGCCGGAGCCCCCCCTAGGCCCCTATATATAGTGGAGGGAAGGGAGGGCAGCCGCACCTGAGTCCCTGGCGCCTCCCTCCCTCCCGTGACACCTCTTCCTCCCCGCTTGCGCTTGGCGAAGCCCTGCCGGGATCCCGCTACTTCCACCACCACACCGTCGTGCTGCTGGATCTCCATCAACCTCTCCTCCCTTGCTGGATCAAGAAGGAGGAGATGTCTCTCCCAACCGTATGTGTGTTGAACGCGGAGGTGCCGTCCGTTCGGCGCTAGGATCATCGGTGATTTGGA
Source organism: Triticum timopheevii (assembly GCA_963921465.1). Lineage (NCBI taxonomy): Eukaryota > Viridiplantae > Streptophyta > Magnoliopsida > Poales > Poaceae > Triticum > Triticum timopheevii. The sequence goes on along the minus strand of OY997272.1, from coordinate 377,499,767 downwards.
TCACGGTGAGTACGACTCCATCAACCCCGTTCACTTGATCGCTTCCGCTTAGCGATCTACAAGGGTATGTAGATGCACTCCCCTCTCTCTTGTTGCTAGAATCTTCATAGATTGATCTTGGTGATGCGTAGAAAATTTTGAATTTCTGCTACGTTCCCCAACAGTGGCATCATGAGCTAGGTCTATGCGTAGTTTCCATGCACGAGTAGAACACAACGCAGTTGTGGGCATCGATATTGTCAATTTACTTGCCGTTACTAGTCTTATCTTGATTCGGCGGCATCGTGGGATGAAGCGGCACGGACCGACCTTACACGTACGCTTACGTGAGACAGGTTCCACCGACTGACATGCACTTGTTGCATAAGGTGACTAGCGGGTGCCAGTCTCTCCCACTTTAGTCGGATCGGATTCGATGAAAAGGGTCCTTATGAAGGGTAAATATCAATTGACATATCACGTTGTGGTTTTTTTTGTGTAGGTAAGAAACGTTCTTGCTAGAAACCCATAGCAGCCACATAAACACATGCAAACAACAATTAGAGGACGTCTAACTTGTTTTTGCAGGGTATGCTATGTGATGTGATATGGCCAAAAGAATGTGATGAATGAGATTGATCATGTTCTTGTAATAGGAATCACGACTTGCATGTCGATGAGTATGACAACCGGCAGGAGCCATAGGAGTTGTCTTAATTTATTGTATGACCTGCGTGTCAATGAACAACGTCATGTAATTACTTTACTTTATTGCTAAATTGTTAGCCATAGTAGTAGAAGTAATAGTTGGTGAGACAACTTCATGGAGACACGATGATGGAGATCATGGCGTCATGCCGGTGACGATGATGATCATGGAGCCCCGAAGATAGAGATCAAAAGGAGCAAAATGATATTGTGTCACTTTTGATTGCATGTGATGTTTATCATGTTTATGCATCTTATTTGCTTAGAACGACGGTAGTAAATAAGATGATCCCTCATTAAAATTTCAATAAAGTGTTCCCCCTAACTGTGCACCGTTGCGAAAGTTTGTTGTTTCGAAGCACCACATGATGATCGGGTGTGATAGATTCTAACGTTCACATACAGCGGGTGTAAGCCAGATTTACACACGCGAAACACTTAGGTTGACTTGACGAGCCTAGCATTACAGACATGGCCTCGGAACACAAGAGACCGAAAGGTCGAGCATGAGTCGTATGGTAGATACGATCAACATGAAGATGTTCACCGATGATGACTAGTCCGTCTCACGTGATGATCGGACACGGCCTAGTTGACTCGGATCATGTAATCACTTAGATGACTAGAGGGATGTCTATCTGAGTGGGAGTTCATAAGATGAACTTAATTATCCTGAACATAGTCAAAAGGTTTTTGCAAATTATGTCGTAGCTCGCGCTTTAGTTCTACTGTTTTAGATATGTTCCTAGAGAAAATTTAGTTGAAAGTTGATAGTAGCAATTATGCGGACTAGGTCCGTAAACTGAGGATTGTCCTCATTGCTTCGTAGAAGGCTTATGTCCTTAATGCACCGGTCGGTGTGCTAAACCTCGAACGTCGTCTGTGGATGTTGCGAACATCTGACATACACATTTTGATAACTACGTGATAGTTCAGTAATGTTAAACGGTTTAGAGTTGAGGCACCGAAGACGATTTCGAAATGTCACGGAACATATGAGATGTTTTGAGGGCTGAAATTGGGATTTTAGGCTCGTGCCCACGTCAATAGTTATAATACCTCCGACGAGTTTCTTAGCCTGCAAACTAAGGGAGAAAAGCTCAATCGTTGAGCTTGTGCTCAGATTGTCTGAGTACAACAATCACTTGAATCGAGTGGCAGTTAATCTTCCAGATGAGATAGTGATGGTTCTCCAAAGTCATTGCTACCAAGCTGCTAGAGCTTCGTGATGAACTATAACATGTCAGGGATAGATTTGATGATCCTTGAAATATTCGCGATGTTTGACGTCGCGAAAGTAGAAATCAAATAGGAGCATCAAATTGTTGATGGTTGATAAAACCACTAGTTTCAAGAAAGGCAAGGGCAAGAAGGGATACTTCATGAGACGACAAATCAGTTGCTGCTCTATTGAAGAAACCTAGGGTTGAACCCAAGCCCGAGACTAAGTGCTTCTGTAATAAGAGGAACGGTCACTGAAGCAGAACTACCCTAGATACTTGGTAGATGAGAAGGCTGGCAAGGTTGATAGAAGTATATTGGATATACATTATGTTAATGTGTACTTTACTAGTACTCCTAGTAGCACCAGGGTATTACATACCGGTTCGGTTGCTAAGTGTTAGTAACTCGAAATAAAAGCTACGGAATAAACGGAGACTAGCTAAAGGTGAGCTGACGATATGTGTTGGAAGTGTTTCCAAGGTTGATGTGATCAAGCATCGCACGCTCCCTCTACCATCGAGATTGGTGTTAAACCTAAATAATTGTTATTTAGTGTTTGCGTTGAGCATAGACATAATTGGATTATGTTTATTGCAACACGGTTATTCATTTAGGAGAATAATGGTTACTTTGTTTATTTGAATAATACCTTCAATGGTCTTGCACCTAAAGTGAATGGTTTATTGAATCCCGATCGTAGTGATACACGTGTTCATGCCAAAAGATATAAGATAATAATGATAGTACCACATACTTGTGGCACTGCAATTTGAGTCACATTAGTATAAAACGCATGAAGAAGCTCCATGTTGATGGATCTTTGGACTCGCTCGTTTTTGAAAAGTTTGAGACATGCGAACCATGTCCATTGGTGTATACGCATGAAGAAACTCCATGCAGATGGATCGTTTGGACTCACTTGATTTTGGATCACTTGAGACATGCAAATCATACCACATGGGCAAGATGACTGAAAGGCCTCGTTTTCAGTGAGATGGAACAAGAAAGCAACTTAATGGAAGTAATACATTTTGATGTGTGCAGTCCAATGAGTGCTGAGGCACGCAGTGGATATCGTTATGTTCTTGCTTCACAGATGATTTGAGTAGATGCTAAGTATATTTACTTGATGAAACACAAGTCTGAATTATTGAAAGGTTCAAGTAATTTCAGAGTGAAGTTGAAGATCGTCGTGACAAGAGGATAAGATGTCTATGATATGATCATAGAGAAGAGTATCTGAGTTACGAGTTTGGCATACAATTAAGACATTGTGGAAATTGTTTCACAACCAATACCGCCTGGAACACCATAGTGTGATGGTATGTCCAAACATCCTAACTGCACCCTATTGGATATGGTGCATACCATGATGTCTCTTATCGAATTACCACTATCGTTTATGGGTTAGGCATTAGAGACAACCGCATTCACTTTAAATAGGGCACCACGTAATTCCGTTGAGATGACACCGTATGAACTATGGTTTAGAGAAACCTAAGCTGTCATTTCTTAAAAGTTTGGGGCTGCGACGCTTATGTGAAAAAAAGTTTTAGGTTGATAAGCTCGAACCCAAAAGCGGATAAATGCATCTTCATAGGACACCCAAAAACAGTTCGGTATACCTCCTGTCTCAGTTCTGGAAGCAAAAGGGATTGTTTCTAGAATCGGGTCCTTTCTCGAGGAAAAGTTTCTCTTTAAAGAATTGAGTGGGAGGATGGTGGAGACTTGATGAGGTTATTGAACCATCACTTCAACTAGTGTGTAGCAGGGCACAGGAAGTTGTTCCTATGATGCCTACACCAATTGAAGTGGAAGCTAATGATAGTGATCATGAAACTTCAGATCAAGTCACTACCAAACCTCGTAGGTCGACAAGGATGCGTACTACTTTAGAGTGGTACTTAATCCTATCTTGGAGGTCATGTTGCTAGTCAACAATGAACCTACGAGCTATGGAGAAGCGATGGTGGGCCCGGATTCCGACGAATGGCTCGAGGCCATAAAATCCGAAAGGATCCATGTGTAAAAACAAAGTATAGACTTTGGAAGAACTACTTGATGGTAGTAAGGCTATTGGGTACAGATGGATTTTAAAAGGAAGACGGACAATGATGGTAAGTATCACCATTAAGAAAGCTCGACTTGTCGTTAAGATGTTTTCCGACAAGTTCAAGGAGTTGGCTATGGTGAGACTTTCTCACTCGTAGCGATGCTAAGAGCCTGTTGGAATTGTATTAGCAGTTACTGCATTATTTATGAAATCTTGCAGATAGGATGTCAAAACATTGTTCCCTCGACGATTTTCTTGAGGAAAGTTTGTATGAGATACAACCAGAAGGTTTTGTCAATCCTGAAAGATGCTAACAAGTATGCAAAGCTCTAGTAGTCCTTCTAAGGACTGGAGTAAGCATCTCGGAGATGGAATGTACACTTTGATGAGATGATCAAAGATTTTAGGTTTGTACAAAGTTTATGAGAAACTTGTATCTCCAAAGAAGTGAGTGGGAGCACTATAGAATTTCTGATAAGTATATGTTGTAAACATATTGTTGATCAGAAATGATGTAGAATTTCTAGAAAGCATATAGGGTTATTTGAAAAGTGTTTTTCAATGGAAAACCTGGATTAGGCTACTTGGACAATAAGCATCAAGATCTATAAGATAGATCAAAATGCTTGATAGTACTTTCAAATGAACACATATCGTGAGAAGATTTTGAAGGAGTTCAAAATGGATCGGCAAAGAAGGAGTTCTTGGCTGTATGGTGTGAGTATTGAGTAAGACTCAAGACATGACCACGATAGAAGAAAGAGAAAGGACGAATGTCGTCCCCTATGCCTTAGGCATAGGCTCTATACCAGTATGTCATGCTTTGTACCGCACCTGATATGTGCCTTGCCACATGTCTAGCAAGGGGGTACAAGAGTGATCCAGGAATGGATCATTGGACAGCAGTCAGAATTGTCCTTGGAGTAATAAAGGACATGTTTCTCAATTATGGTGGTGATAAAGAGTTCGGCGTAAAGGGTTACATCGATGCAAGCTTTAACACCTATCCGAATGACTCTGAGTAGCAAACCGGATACGTATAGTGGAGCAACCATTTGGAATAGCTCCAAGTGGAGTGTGGAAGCAGCATTTACAATATGACCTAGAGATTTGCGAAGTACATACGGATCTGAATGTTGCAGACCCGTTGACTAAAACCTCTCTCACAAGCAAAACATGATCAAACCGCAAAACTCATTGAGTCTTGACCACATGATGATGTGAACTAGTTTATTGACACTAGTAAACTCTTTGGATGTTGGTCACATGGCGATGTGACTTGTGAGTGTTAATCACATGGCGATGTGAACTAGATTATTGACTCTAGTGCAAGTGGGAGACTGTTGGAAATATGCTCTAGAGGCAATAATAAATTAGTTATTATTATTATATTTCCTTGTTCATGATAATCGTTTATTATCCATGCTATAATTGTATTAATAGGAAACTCAGATACATGTGTGGGTACATAGACAACACCATGTCCCTAGTAAGCCTCTAGTTGACTAGCTCGTTGATCAATAGATGGTTACGGTTTCCTGACCATGGACATTGGATGTCATTGATAACAGGATCACATCATTAGGAGAATGATGTGATGGACAAGACCCAATCCTAAGCCTAGCACAAAGATCGTGTAGTTCGTATGCTAAAGCTTTTATAATGTCAAGTATCATTTCCTTAGACCATGAGATTGTGCAACTCCCGGATACCGTAGGAATGCTTTGGGTGTACTAAACGTCACAACGTAACTGGGTGGCTATAAAGGTGCACTACAGGTATCTCTGAAAGTGTCTGTTGGGTTGGCACGAATCAAGACTGGGATTTGTCACTCCGTGTGACGGAGAGGTATCTCTGGGCCCACTCGATAGGACATCATCATAATGTGCACAATGTGACCAAGGGGTTGATCACGAGATGATGTGTTACGGAACGAGTAAAGAGACTTGCCGGTAACGAGATTGAATGTAACACCCTCGATGCGGCTATATCTCCCACGTGTCGAAGCACGACTTAGAGGCATAACCGCATTGAAAGCAATGTCGCAAGTGAGGTAATCTTCACACAACCCATGTAATACATAAGGGAAAGAGATACATAGTTGGCTTACAATCGCCACTTCACACAATTACATGAATAAAGCATTACATCATCCAGATACAATCAAGGTCTGACTACGGAACCAAAATAAGAAGAACCCCAAATGCGACAAAGGTCCCCGATCGACCCTAACTGGGCTCCACTACTGATCAACTAGAACGAAACAACACAAAGGGGCAAGATCATCATCGAGCTCCTCCTTGAGCTCGGATGCGTCACCTGCATGGTTTCATCGGCACCTGCAAACTGGTTTTGGAAGTATTTGGTGAGTCACGAGGACTCAGCAATCCCATTACCATGGGTATCAAGACTAGCAAAGCTTAATGGGAAAGGAATGGGTAAAGTGGTGAGGTTGCAGCAGCGGCTAAGCAAGTATGGTGGCTAACATACGCAAAAGAGAGCGAGAAGAGAAACAAAGGAACGGTCGTCAACTAGTAATGATCAAGAGGTGATCCTGAACACCTACTTACGTCAAACATAACCCAGAAACCGTGTTCACTTCCCGGACTCCGCCGAGAAGAAACCATCATGGCTACACACGCGGTTGATGCATTTTAATTCGGATCTGGTGTCAAGTTATCTACAACCGGACATTAACAAATTCCCATCTGCCACATAACCGCGGGCACGGCTCTCGAAAGTTTATACCCTGCAGGGGTGTCCCAACTTAGCCCATGACAAGCTCTCGCGATCAACGAAGGAATAGACCTTCTCCCAGGAAGACCCGATCAGTCTCGAAATCCCGGTTTACAAGACATTTCAACAATGGTAAAACAAGCCCAGCAAAGCCACCCGATGCGCCGACAATCCCGATAGGAGCTGCACATATCTCGTTCTCAGGGCAACACCGGATGAGACTAGCTACGAGTAAAACCAGACTTCGAGTTTCCCCGAGGTGGCCCCGCAGGCAGCTCAGTTCGGACCAACACTTAGACAAGCACTGGCCCGGGGGGGGGCTAAAATAAATATGACCCTTGGGTTGGCCGACCGAAGGGTGTAGGTGGTGGTGAGGCAAATGGTAAAACCAAGGTTGGGCCTTGCTGGACAAGTTTTATTCAAAGCGAACTGTCAGGGGGGTCCCATAAATCACCCGACCGCGTTAGGAACGCAAAATCCGGGAACATAACACCGGTATGACGGAAACTAGGGCGGCAAGAGTGGAACAAAACACCAGGCATAAGGCCGAGCCTTCCACCCTTTACCAAATATATAGATGCATTAATAATATAAGAGATATTGTGATATCCCAACATAACCCTGTCCACCATGGAGAAATCTTCAACTTCACCTACAACTAGCAACGCTATAAGAGGGGCTGAGCAAAAGCGGTAACATGGCCAAACAACGGTTTGCATAGGAAAGGTGTCAAAGGTTAGAGGTTCATGGCAATATGGGATGGCTTGACAAACAGGTAATAGGTAGCGCAGCATAGCGATAGAACGAAGCAACTAGCATAGCAATGATAGTAGTGAGATCCAGGGTAGCGGTCATCTTGCCTGAAATCCCGCTAGGAAGAAGAACGAGTCCATGAAGAAGACAAACGGACGCAGTCGAACGAATCCTCACAATCGCAACATTACCGGGACTAGGAAGCAACACCGGAAAGAAACAAACAACATGGTAAACACACAAGCATAAATATGGCATGATGCACAATCGAGTATGATGCATGTCCGGTTTAATGAGGCATGGCATGGCAAAGTGCAACAAACAATACTACAAGTTAAGTGGAGCTCAATATGCAACGAGTTGCATATTGACAAAACACCACATTCAAGTTATTTAGTTCCCTCTCATTATAAGCTACTCAACAATGTTAAATGTTATTAAACATGGCAAGGGGTGAAGCAAAAGTAAACTAACTATTTAGGCAAGTTTAAATGAGGCCGGAACAACAAATAACAATTCCGGAAAATCCTCATATGCAATTTATGAATTTGCTACTGTTCTGCCCTAAACACAATTTTATTGTTGGTAAACAGCAAAATAAAGTGCACCATGTTAAACTAGGCATTTTCCCACCCCATTTACATATAAAGTTTATTAAATTCGGAGCTACGGTTAAATAGTTATGAAATAAATCATTTTAGCATGGCATTTGAGCAAATTAATGCAAACAGCAATTTAGACATTTTTAACATAGATGAAAATGGCATATTATGAAACTAGATGAAAAACTAAGCATTTTACATATATAATTTGTTTTAACCCGATGCACGGTTAATTAATTATTACATGCATGAACATGAGGGGTTTTCTGTAAAACTGGCAACAACTGGATAAATAGCAAATTCGCAGGTCAGGGAAAAAACGTACGCGGGCCGAATCTGTTGGGCGACGGCCCGGTTGGTGGAGGCAGGCCGAGCGAGGCCGCTGGGCAAGGGCGCGGGATCGGTCAACGCGGGGACGACGCGTCTCCTCGTTCGTTGCAGGGTAGCAGGGCGATGCAGAGGAGGAACGAGGCAGGGGAGCGACGCAAAGACGCGGTCAACGCACGATGCAGGGGAACTTGGCGCGACCCCGGCGAGGACGGACGAAGTGAGGAGGAGCGGATGCGGCCTGCACTGGACCTTGGCGACGCACAGGTGAAGGAGGCCAGAGATCGAGCCGGTGAGGTCCTCGCTCGATGCCTCGAGCGCGTGGACGAGGACGGCTGCGGTGCTGCTGGCGGCTTGCTCGCCGAGGATGGCGCGGGCCGCGGCAGAGGAACAAGGGCGCGGCGGCGGGACTTGGCAGGAACGAGCAGAGGGACTTGGCGCAGCAGAGCAGCAGAGAAGCTCCAAGGCGGCGTCTGGGCTCGAAGACGGACTTGGCGACGGGAACGGCCGGGACGGGAAGGAGAGGACACGCGGCTCCGATCACCGGCGACCATGGCAGCAGGGGCGAGCGGCTCGGCGGGGACGTGGGTCTCCAGGGCGTCGGATCTGGCCGGCGTCGAGGAGCTCTAGGCGGCGCAGAAGCTTGAAGTGGATGCCATGGCGCTCCCTGTCCATGGAGATAACAGACAAGGGAAACGAGGTAAGGTTGGAAGGAGAAGGGAGGAAGAGGAGCAGGGAAGGAGGCGCAGGTGGCCGCTGCATCACCGGAGCTTGTCGGTGGCGGCGGAACAACGACGGGGCCGAGCAGAGGGAGCGTACAGGAGGGGCTCCAGAAGAAACTCCCCTTTCGGGAGCGCAAGGAGGAATTCCTCTCCTTGGATCGTGCGCTAGACATAGCAGGGGGGTCGAGCGCTGCTCCTGGTTGGTTGGATTTCGGTGGGGATCGGCCGTCGCTGAAAATTAGGAGGGAGGGGACTGGCTGTCTGGATCGGGGAAGGATCCCGAGGAACACGGGAGAGGATGACCGGCGGCGGCGCGATGGGACAAGGGGCTAGATTTTTAGGGTTGCTGCCTAGGGGATTGGTCTATATATATAGCACAGGATTTTTGGTATGGGGCTATTTCGTCCCTCCGATCAAAATCGGACGGTCGGAAAAAAAAATAGGTTAGGGAGTCCAATAAATAAAACGAAGATGTTTTATAGATGTTGGGGGATGATCCGGACCCAACGGTAATGACTGCCCGGGTCGGGTTCAGAGGAGTTTTCGGACGCACGCAGGAGGGGGCTGCGAGCTGGCAAGAGAGGTTAGGTGGTCACGGTCAAGAGGGAAGCAAAAACACAGTTGGTCTCGGGGCGGTCAACAAAAGAAAGGGGGGGACGCGACAACTACGAACGGGTGCGAGTTTTAAAATATGACGGCAACGGAGTGCCGATGCAATGCGAATGATGCGATGATGAAATGCAAGACATGAACAAAATGCAAAACGAAAAAAAAAACAAAAACCCAACCACAGAGGAAATAACATATCGCATCTCCGGAAAAGGCAGGAGTTGGAGTTACGAATATGGAAAGCTACATCCGGGGCGTTACAACACTCCACCACTACGAGAGGATCTCGTCCCGAGATCTAGGATGGCGCCGGAGGGAAAAAAACGGAAGAGGAAGAGAAGAGGTAAAACTAAGTTGCTTCTTTGACCAATGAGTGAAACCAAAGAACCTTGAGAGGTTGAACAAATTGAAAGAAACAAAACAACAGAGATGACCAAGATTGCAAACAATTCGTTGGACAAGAGGAACAAGGAATATGATGAGAACCAAGAGGTTGAAAGACTTGGAAATAAGAGCTTCACGAATGAAAAGAATATGACCACCTCGGTATAATGAGATAGCCAAGGAACAAGAATGGCAGAATTTGGATAGCACTCCGGTAGAAAAGAGAAGAAAACTTGATGAGATGAAAAGATATTGAAGAGATGATACAACACTCCGGTTAAATGGATAAGCAAGAAAAGAACACGATCCTCACAAAACAAGGTGATGGGTGAAGAGCACAACACCACAATGCTTCCGGGACGAACGAATAGAGATAGATCGTCGGAATAAGAGAACGGAGAAGGAAATGATAACTTCTGCCACAAATGGGCTCGGAAAGCACCCTTCCAAGAAGGTTATAACGGAGTTGTTGGAAAACCAACAATGAAAAGAATAAGCTTGTGACGGGCTTATGAAAACATCTCAAAATCATGAGGTGAGCTTCTGCCACCAACGGAAACAAATGATTGGATTGATATCAACAAGGAGACGAGAAACTTATTTCACCGGGAGGACAAATGAAGAACTTGGGTCATTTATAAGCACCATAAATAGCAACAATCCTTAGGGAAAGCTTTAGGTGAAATATAACCCAAGATAACTCCAATGAAGAGACTGATGGATTTAAAATACCTCATTCTTGACAACAATATGAATCATGAAACATGAAGGAAATTGTCAAGAGTGACATAACACCATCTCAAAAGATAAGATAGAAGGAATTGCACTTCGGAATGCAAGACAAAGAATACTTGAACGCCTCAAAACAAAACATGTGTTGAGCATCATGTTTATTTTTGGAGTATAGCTTGGCGGATCATAACTTCGAGAGAAATCTTGAAGAACAACTGAAGAATGAAAAGAATCCTTGAGGAACCACCATGAAGAACTCCGGTATTAAAAGGATGGTGGAAAGAAGGAGAAGTTGAAAACACAAGGTGAAGCCTTGCAATGATTTAGAATGAGCTTCGCGACGATAATGCGGAAAACTTGGAACTCCGGAAAAGAAAAGATGAAGCATCTCGAACCGAGAATGTGATATGATGACCAACTCCGGAAAGAAAGATGAATCACTTATAATCAAGAATTTATTCATCATGAATAATCTCCGTGATAATTAGCGCTTGGAACACCGGGAAAAAGAGAAGATGAAACAAATGAAACCGAGAATTTTAAGGGCCTCCGGAATAAAGAATTAATCACTTGGATGAACAAGAATAAGAATTATGTTATGCTTATCCTTCACCAATTAAATTGATGACAATCAACAGATTTGGCATACTACTTATTCTCGTAGAAAGGATTAAAAGAGATATATCAAAACTTGAGAAGGTCTTCAACGAACCACCGGTAGGATTGGAACAACAAATGAATTGATATGATGAACAAGGAAGAGAGATCTTGAAAGAACCACCGTAAGAATTGAAAATGGATCGAAGTAGGGGTGCATCACCGGTAAGAATTAGCAAATGAACGAAGGTGCTTGAGACAAACTAGATACATGAGAACAAAGAGATCAAGAACTGATTAGAGGATATTCGATTGATGCACCGGCAAGATAGGAGAATGATAACTGACAGCTGAGAATGAATAAACCTGAATTGATGGACTCCGGATGACAAACTGAGAAGACTCTTGAATATCTCCTGAAGGGTGAAAAAGATTCTCACAATCGAAAACAATTATGAGAGGATGGTAACAAGCTAGCACCATGAATCTTGAAGAGAATAGAGCAAGATTAAAGAGAAACACTTCTTCGGTCTTCAAATGATGAGAATGACAACGAGAAACACCACCAAGAATTATTGACGCACACCGTAAGAATCAAAAGCGAAGAGGTTGAGCCAACTATGAAAAGAATTTGAAAGATCTTGGAGAAAAGCATTTGACTGATGATAACTCATTCTTACGTCAAACTTGGAGAAGAATTTAGGATAGCTCTGGGAAAATAGAAGAGTCAGGTAAGATCCTGGGAAAAGACATGTGGGTTAGGGCCCACTCAAAAGAACACCGTTGAAAAGATTTAAAAGATATGTTGCACCGGTTGAATTAAATGACTTGAATGAGATACCAATCTCGAAAGAGTTTGAACTAATGCAGAGTGGAAACACGAATCTTCGAGATATCTTGAGCACTCCGGAATAACAAATAGTGAGAAGTAGAATGATAATGAGGTGCACCGGTATGAGAAGACATTGAAATGAGGAAAAAGGTATGATCAACAAAACTTGACTTGAATCCACCGGAGAAGAGAAAGGAATGAGGAATGACGAACTAGTAGAACATCTTCTTGAGAACCACCGGGTAAGAACATTGATGGAAAAGAATGGAGAAAACTTCACAAAAATAAAAGGATACTTGGTAAAGAAATCTTAGTCCTTGAGGAAAAAGGGTGGGTGGGTGGGAAAAAACAAAGGCAACTTGGAGACGCATGAAACAAACACCGTTGAGAAGAAATGATAATTGGTATTGCTGATGTTGAAGTGATCGGATCCACTTGAAGAGAAAACACGCCGGTTGAAAAGGATAGACATGACAATCTCGATTGTCGAGAAGGATTGGTATTCACATCGGAGTATGAGAACACCATTTCGGAAAGGTATGGAATCAACACTTGACATTGAAGCAACTCGAATACCACAACTCAAAACAAAAACAAAGGACTGGCTTGCAGAATAAGCCGGAACAAACATATGATAGAGATTTCGTCCGAAGTTTTCGTGGTAGGGCCTACACGGGCTCGATCGTACAGCACCATCATGTACAGGGCAGTGCACATGACATACGAAGCGTCCCCGAGTCGGCATAGCCAAGGACTCTTTAAGACACAACGATACCACTGTAAAACCAACCGTGAATAGGCGGACCACTAGACGTCGAACCCCAATTTCATATCATACATCCGTCGGAAAGATATCCTAAGAGCTACTTGAATTCCCACCTATGAAACTCCCGAAATTCTCCGGTTATGCAATCAGGTGTTGGGGATACAGGGGAAGCATAATATCTCACCCAAAACTAGCAAATCCTACATCCAGCTGTATCCATCCTTCAACACATAACCAAGAAACCTTCGGAAATCGTCTACCTCAACCTTCGAAAAGCATCCGTTATACAAGTCATGGCAATACTCCCGTACTCACCTCAGTACTGGGTTATCGGGGTTATCTCACCAACAACTGCATAAAAGAGATTTTCGATGTCGGCGTACTAAACTCAGGTATTCCAGAACTGCAACGATAAAATTATGACGACAACACCTCAGAGCTCAACTCCCCGGGACACTTCCACTAAACCCCTGACAGGAGGCACCAAGACAATGTTCTCATCATAAAACCATCAGAACGATTCCAAAATACCCGCGTGATCCTAAAAAAAATTTAGTGAAATTTGAGAAGAGAAGAGTCAAAACTCTACATCAGGATGCCTTACCAGAGCGATGAAGAGACTGGGGAGTAAAAAGAATTCCTAACTCTCCGATATATATAATCCTAAATGACTCAAAACATTTTTCTAGACACAACTCGACCGCTAAAAACGATCAAGCAGTGGGGCTCCTAAGGTCGGGGAAGGCTCTGATACCAACTTGTAACGCCCTCGATGCGGCTATATCTCCCACGTGTCGAAGCACAACTTAGAGGCATAACCACATTGAAAGCAATGTCGCAAGTGAGGTAATCTTCACACAACCCATGTAATACATAAGGGAAAGAGATACATAGTTGGCTTACAATCGCCACTTCACACAATTACATGAATAAAGCATTACATCATCCAGATACAATCAAGGTCCGACTACGGAACCAAAATAAAAGAAGAACCCCAAATGCGACAAAGGTCCCCGATCGACCCCAACTGGGCTCCACTACTGATCAACTAGAACGAAACAACACAAAGGGGCAAGATCATCATCGAGCTCCTCCTTGAGCTCGGATGCGTCACCTGCACGGTTTCATCGGCACCTGCAAACTGGTTTTGGAAGTATCTGGTGAGTCACGAGGACTCAGCAATCCCATTACCATGGGTATCAAGACTAGCAAAGCTTAATGGGAAAGGAATGGGTAAAGTGGTGAGGTTGCAGCAGCGGCTAAGCAAGTATGGTGGCTAACATACGCAAAAGAGAGCGAGAAGAGAAACAAAGGAACGGTCGTCAACTAGTAATGATCAAGAGGTGATCCTGAACACCTACTTACGTCAAACATAACCCAGAAACCGTGTTCACTTCCCGGACTCCGCCGAGAAGAGACCATCACGGCTACACACACGGTTGATGCATTTTAATTCGGATCTGGTGTCAAGTTATCTACAACCGGACATTAACAAATTCCCATCTGCCACATAACCGCGGGCACGGCTCTCGAAAGTTTATACCCTGCAGGGGTGTCCCAACTTAGCCCATGACAAGCTCTCGCGATCAACGAAGGAATAGACCTTCTCCCAGGAAGACCCGATCAGTCTCGGAATCCCGGTTTACAAGACATTTCAACAATGGTAAAACAAGCCCAACAAAGCCGCCCGATGCGCCGACAATCCCGATAGGAGCTGCACATATCTCGTTTTCAGGGCAACACCAGATGAGACTAGCTACGAGTAAAACTAGACTTCGAGTTTCCCCGAGGTGGCCTCGCAGGCAGCTCAGTTCGGACCAACACTTAGACAAGCACTGGCCCGGGGGGGGGGGGCTAATATAAAGATGACCCTTGGGTTGGCCGACCCAAGGGAAGGGTATAGGTGGTGGTGAGGCAAATGGTAAACCCAAGGTTGGGCCTTGCTGGACAAGTTTTATTCAAAGCGAACTGTCAGGGGGGTCCCATAAATCACCCGACCGCGTTAGGAACGCAAAATCCGGGAACATAACACCGGTATGACGGAAACTAGGGCGGCAAGAGTGGAACAAAACACCAGGCATAAGGCCGAGCCTTCCACCCTTTACCAAATATATAGATGCATTAATAATATAAGAGATATTGTGATATCCCAACATAACCCTGTCCACCATGGAGAAATCTTCAACTTCACCTGCAACTAGCAACGCTATAAGAGGGGCTGAGCAAAAGCGGTAACATGGCCAAACAACGGTTTGCATAGGAAAGGTGTCAAAGGTTAGAGGTTCATGGCAATATGGGATGGCTTGACAAACAGGTAATAGGTAGCGCAGCATAGTGATAGAACGAAGCAACTAGCATAGCAATGATAGTAGTGAGATCCAGGGTAGCGGTCATCTTGCCTGAAATCCCGCTAGGAAGAAGAACGAGTCCATGAAGAAGACAAACGGACGCAGTCGAACGAATCCTCACAATCGCAACATTACCGGGACTAGGAAGCAACACCGGAAAGAAACAAACAACATGGTAAACACACAAGCATAAATATGGCATGATGCATAATCGAGTATGATGCATGTCCGGTTTAATGAGGCATGGCATGGCAAAGTGCAACAAACAATACTACAAGTTAAGTGGAGCTCAATATGCAACGAGTTGCATATTGACAAAACACCACATTCAAGTTATTTAGTTCCCTCTCGTTATAAGTTACTCAACAATGTTAAATGTTATTAAACATGGCAAGGGGTGAAGCAAAAGTAAACTAACTATTTAGGCAAGTTTAAATGAGGCCGGAACAACAAATAACAATTCCGGAAAATCCTCATATGCAATTTATGAATTTGCTACTGTTCTGCCCTAAACATAATTTTATTGTTGGTAAACAGCAAAATAAAGTGCACCATGTTAAACTAGGCATTTTTCCACCCCATTTACATATAAAGTTTATTAAATTCGGAGCTACGGTTAAATAGTTATGAAATAAATCATTTTAGCATGGCATTTGAGCAAATTAATGCAAATAGCAATTTAGACATTTTTAACATAGATGAAAATGGCATATTATGAAACTAGATGAAAAACTAAGCATTTTACATATATAATTTGTTTTAACCCGATGCACGGTTAATTAATTATTACATGCATGAACATGGGGGGTTTTATGTAAAACTGGCAACAACTGGATAAATAGCAAATTCGCAGGTCAGGGAAAAAACGTACGCGGGCCGAATCTGTTTGGCCCAACAGTGCACGGGGGGGGGGGGGGGGGGGGGGTTGGGCGGCGCACCTTGGGCCACGGCCCGGTTGGTGGAGGCAGGCCGAGCGAGGCCGCTGGGCAAGGGCGCGGGATCGGTCAACGCGGGGACGACGCGTCTCCTCGTTCGTTGCAGGGTAGCAGGGCGATGCAGAGGAGGAACGAGGCAGGGGAGCGACGCAGAGACGCGGTCAACGCACGATGCGGGGGAACTTGGCGCGACCCCGGCGAGGACGGACGAAGTGAGGAGGAGCGGATGCGGCCTGCACTGGACCTTGGCGACGCACGGGTGAAGGAGGCCAGAGATCGAGCCGGTGAGGTCCTCGCTCGATGCCTCGAGCGCGTGGACGAGGACGGCTGCGGCGCTGCTGGCGGCTTGTCGCCGAGGATGGCGCGGGCCGCGACAGAGGAACAAGGGCGCGGCGGCGGGACTTGGCAGGAACGAGCAGAGGGACTTGGCGCAGCAGAGCAGCGGAGAAGCTCCAAGGCGGCGTCTGGGCTCGAAGACGGACTTGGCGACGGGAACGGCCGGGACGGGAAGGAGAGGACACGCGGCTCCGGTCACCGGCGACCATGGCAGCAGGGGCGAGCGGCTCGGCGGGGACGCGGGTCTCCAGGGCGTCGGATCTGGCCGGCGTCGAGGAGCTCTGGGCGGTGCAGAAGCTTGAAGTGGATGCCATGGCGCTCCCTGTCCATGGAGATAACAGACAAGGGAAACGAGGTAAGCTTGGAAGGAGAAGGGAGGAAGAGGAGCAGGGAAGGAGGCGCAGGTGGCCGCTGCATCACCGGAGCTTGTCGGTGGCGGCGGAACGACGACGGGGCCGAGCAGAGGGAGCGTACAGGAGGGGCTCCAGAAGAAACTCCCCTTTCGGGAGCGCGAGGAGGAATTCCTCTCCTTGGATCGTGCGCTAGACATAGCAGGGGGGGTCGAGCGCTGCTCCTGGTTGGTTGGATTTCGGTGGGGATTGGCCGTCGCTGAAAATTAGGAGGGAGGGGACTGGCTGTCTGGATCGGGGAAGGATCCCGAGGAACACGGGAGAGGATGACCGGCGGCGGCGCGATGGGACAAGGGGCTAGATTTTTAGGGTTGCTGCCTAGGGGATTGGTCTATATATATAGCACATGATTTTTGGTATGGGGCTATTTCGTCCCTCCGATCAAAATCGGACGGTCGGAAAAAAATAGGTTAGGGAGTCCAATAAATAAAGCGAAGATGTTTTATAAATGTTGGGGGATGATCCGGACCCAACGGTAATGACTGCCCGGGTCGGGTTCAGAGGAGTTTTCGGACGCACGCAGGAGGGGGCTGCGAGCTGGCAAGAGAGGTTAGGTGGTCACGGTCAAGAGGGAAGCAAAAACACAGTTGGTCTCGGGGCGGTCAACAAAAGAAAGGGGGGGACGCGGCAACTACGAATGGGTGCGAGTTTTAAAATATGACGGCAACGGAGTGCCGATGCAATGCGAATGATGCGATGATGAAATGCAAGACATGAACAAAATGCAAAACGAAAAAAAAAAACAAAAACCCAACCACAGAGGAAATAACATATCGCATCTCCGGAAAAGGCAGGAGTTGGAGTTACGAATATGGAAAGCTACATCCGGGGCGTTACATTGAACAAGGTATCGGGATACCGACGATCGAATCTCGGGCAAGTACTATACCGATAGACAAAGGGAATTGAATACGGGATTGATTGAATCCTCGACATCATGGTTCATCCGATGAGATCATCGTGGAACATGTGGGAGCCAACATGGGTATCCAGATCCCGCTGTTGGTTATTGGCCGGAGAGTTGTCTCGGTCATGTCTGCATGGTTCCCGAACCCGTAGGGTCTACACACTTAAGGTTCGGTGACGCTAGGGTTGTAGAGATATTAATATGCGGTAACCCGAAAGTTGTTCGGAGTCCCAGATGAGATCCCGGATGTCACGAGGAGTTCCGGAATGGTCCGGAGGTAAAGATTTATATATAGGAAGTCCAGTTTCGACCACCAGAAAAGTTTCGGGGGTCATTGGTATTGTACCGGGACCACCGGAAGGGTCCCGGGGGTCCACCGGGTGGGGCCACCCATCCCGGAGGGCCCCATGGGCTGAAGGGGCGTGGGAACCAGCCCCTGGTGGGCTGGTGCGCCCCCCCTTGGGCCTCCCATGCGCCTAGGGTTAGAAACCCTAAGGGGTGGGGGCGCCTCCACTTGGCTTGGAGGCCAAGCCACCCCTAGGGCAGCCGCCCCTCCCTCCCTAGATGGTATCTACAAGGGGCCGGCGCCCCCCTAGGCCCCTATATATAGTGGAGGGAAGGGAGGGCAGCCGCACCTGAGTCCCTGGCGCCTGCCTCCCTCCCGTGACACCTCTTCCTCCCCGCTTGCGCTTGGCGAAGCCCTGTCGGGATCCCGCTACTTCCACCACCACGCCGTCATGCTGTTGGATCTCCATCAACCTCTCCTCCCTTGCTGGATCAAGGAGGAGGAGATGTCTCTCCCAACCGTATGTGTGTTGAACGCGGAGGTACCGTCTGTTCGGCGCTAGGATCATCGGTGATTTGGATCACGACGAGTACGACTCCATCAACCCCGTTCACTTGATCGCTTCCGCTTAGCGATCTACAAGGGTATGTAGATGCACTCCTCTCTCTCTTGTTGCTAGAATCTCCATAGATTGATCTTGGTGATGCGTAGAAATTTTTGAATTTCTGCTACGTTCCCCAACAGATGCATCCCCCTGGTCTTCAACGATCGAGGCGTTGGCCTCGGCCATGGTGGCGTCGACTTCCTCCCCTGAGTTCGGAGGAGGAGGGGTCTTTCGCGACAACACCTCCCTGAGCTCTTCATGGATTAGAGGAAGCGCGGAACGTGAGTCGCTGTCCGCCAGTTCGGTGGGCAGGGACGTCCCCCACGAGGTCTCTTCGGTGGCCACGCGAAGGACTGCACCGCCAAGAAAAAACCATCAATCTATGTTCTACCAGGGACTACTACAGAACAAGGCAATTGAAAAGGCCACGATATCCGTTTTCAGGTGCTTCTTCAAGTTTTGTTAGGGTTTGTGTCCTGCTTAAGAAGATGAGACGGCGACGACTTCTTGAAGATGGGATAAGGTTTTCCCCGCCTAGCCCTCGTCCCAATGTCGTGTCTAGCATCGTCGGAGGGCGTGTGAAGGTGTGTCTCCGGTGAATCTCGCGAGATTTGGTCGGTGGTTGTCTTTGGTGGATCCGCTCGGATCTGATCTTTGTTCGTCTTTATTCATGTGTCTTCAGGTTGGATCTTTCCGATCTAAAATCGGCGGCGGTTGCTGTTCTGGGGCGTTGGCCCCATGAGACCTTAGCACAGCGACTTTCTGACTGCCTACTACAACAAGTTGTGCCCGCTCCGGTGTTCGTTGTACTGCCATGATTGAAGATGAATAGATCGACAGTTTCCCGCAAAAAACAAAAACAAAATCAAATCATAACAGAGCAATCATCAATTTGAAGGGCTACAAGTTGTTTTTAGAGTCGGTTGAACTTGTAAACACACTTTATGTTTTCCAAAACAAAAAAGTATCGAGCTCAGAACCGAAAGTATATTTACCACAGCTGACACTGCTACAGTTCGTTGGAGGGGGTGAGATCTTCAGTCTCAGTTTGCCGCGTAACGAATTTCGGACGAGTCTCTCCGACCGCCACACAGCAACTTTTTCCAGTCACAGAAATCACACCAACTTCTTCCCCAGTTCAGCTCACATCTCCTTCAGTCCATTCTGAGGGGCGTCTCTACCCAACTCCAATGCCTTCCAAACCCTAGCCCTCACCCCTCGGCCCCTCGCTGCCATGCCAGATCTGAGCACCGTCTGCCCCGAACTGTCTGCCGACGCCGCCGTGGACCTAGTGGGCGGGGATGCGGCCGCTGACCCCGCGACGGCAGCGGCGGCGGCGGCGACGGAATCCTCCTCCGGCGGCGATGGCGCTCCCATTATCCCTGTGGAGTGCCGTTGGAGCGGCCGCGTGCGCGCCTTTGACGTCCAGGGCGCGGTCCCTGTGACCGCCTGCCCCGAGGCGCGCCGCGGCGGCGAGAGGAAGTCGTCCTCTGTTCCGCCCCCTTCGTCCGCGGCGGCCTCACTTGCCCCGGTATCGGGTCGGGTGCTGGAGGACTATGTGAACGAGGGCGTGATCGCTGTCACTGCCGGCGCAGAGGCGCGCAGAGGAGGCGGCCGGAAGAACTCGTCCTCTGCCCCGCTGCCTCCGTCCGCAGCGGCACCAGCGCCGGCATCTGGTCGGGCACTCGAGGAGTATGTGAACGCCGACGTGGCCTCCCTCGCCGCCTCTCCTGAAGCGCACCACGGCGGCGGTAAGGACTCCTCTGCCCCGTTGCATTCTGCCGCCACGGCCGTACATGCGCCGGCACCGGGTGTGAAGCTCGAAGATTATGTGAACGTGTGCGCGGTCTCTGCCACTCCATATCTTGAGGCGCGCCGCAGTGGCGGAAAGAAACCGTCCTCTGCCCCGCTACCTTCGGCCGTGGCGCTGCTGCCAGCAGCAGCGCCGGCACCGGATCTGATGCTAGAGGACTATGTGAACAAGGGTGTGGTTTCTATCACAGCCCACCCTGAGGTGCGCCGCGGCAGCGGGAAGAGGTCGTCTTCGACTTGTTCGCCTTTATCTCCGGCAGCAACGGTGCTGGCGCTGGCATCGGGTCGGTCACTCAAGGACTATGTGAAGGAGTGGGAGGCGAGGAAGGTGGCGTCAGGTGCCTCCCTGCAGCATTGTGTGCTGCCATTCCTCACTGGTGCGCCCAAGGCGGTAAGGGTTTCTGCTCCTAATGACTGAATCGCCGGTGGCTGATTCAGCATTACTTAGAATTGCTGTTCTACCGAAATTTATGTTAAGGTGATTTACTCTGTGCATCATCAAACTTAACTATAAAATATCTCCACAACTGCATATTGTACCAAAATGCAACCCATACATCTCAATTGGTAATACACCGTCACAACTAAGATCAACCAATGCTCGAGCAGTTTGTCAACAGATGTAAACAAGCAAAGCCTTGATTATAAAACCATCACATTTGTCCTTGTGATGCACAGATTTACTTTCTCTATCCACAGCTCACATATTTTCAACAGCATGCTATCATAATTTCTAGTCATGTAGAGAACTTAGATTGATGACAGGTAGGCAGAGACTTATATAAAGTTTGCAATCAGCTGGCTAGCAAGCCATCTGATCTGTTCTCAGGATCAGCCGACTGATGCTGTAACGCCCCGGCCAAACCCACCGGTTCCTGGCCGTTGCGCCTGGCTACCACCTAGGATCTAGACTAGCCCCACAGACCAACACTAGTCTTTCCTGCGCACATTGTCCTCACTCGTGCGCACCCGGGATCAACTTCGTAGTCAGTCACCCATCCTCAAATTGCTCCAAGCCAAGCACGCTTAACTTTGAGGTTCCGGGAGCCGGAAAAGAAGGTGCACCTTGTTGATAAGAGTAGTTTATCATTTGACGTCGGCCCAGCAGGAACGTTCCCTCCTGGCACACGTCTGCGCGTCCAGCCCGGCACATGTGCCATGCCGTGTGCCATGACAGGTCACACGCGCCATACGCCACATGCCCGCGCACCTGACCCACACACACCTGTGTAACCGCGAGCGTCGCCTCTGATACCAATTGTAACGCCCCAGCCGAAACCCATTGGTTCCTGGCCGTTGCGCCTGGCTACCACCTAGGGTCTAGGCTGGTCTTTCCTGCGCACTTTGTCCTCACTCGTGCGGACCCGGGATCAACTTCCTAGTCGGTCAGCCATCCTCAAATTGCTCCAAGCCAAGCATGCTTAACTTTGAGGTTCCTTTTGGATGGGCTCCTGGAAAAGAAGGTGCACCTTGTTGATACAAGTAGTATATCACTCCTATTAAGCGGGGATCTCACTGATGCCTAACGCGCCTCAACATTGTTTGGGGTCAAAGTTACGACCCTTCTTCCAGTTGCGTGACTTAAGGCGCCAGCTCGTCCTGGCACCTAGGTGGCGACCTAGGTGGTGATTAGATAATCACATATATTAGTCAAATCATAACAAACAGCAATCATACAACAGAGAGAAAAATCAGAACAAATGACACTCATATGACATACATCCCACAACATCTCTCAAGCAAAAACACATTAAATTATCCAGTCCTTTCTCCCAGTGTTCTAATACCACCAGGCTGTCAGGTCCACTGCTTACCAACTCAATCCTTGTCCTCCTATTTCTAACTCTCTACTCTTATACTTGTACAATTCTATGTGAGTAGAGGAGAGCAAGCAGAATCCAGCACCGCTAGCCGCAGAGCTGACAGCTGAGAGGCAAGCAGCGGGGCAGAGGATGGATATGGGCAACGAGCTGCAAAGTAGAGTGGGGAGGGGGAGGAACAAAGAATAAAGGGAATGAAAAAAGAGTACCTGTGAGACGACGGCGGAAGACAGGGAGGCGACACCATGCTATGGACGGTGGCAACAGATGTGGGCTGGAGACGGTCAACAACTGGCATCAGTGGCTATGGTTCCTTCCCAGTTCTGAACCCTCTCTCCACTTCCTCTCTCCTAGCAAGCTGAAGACAAGATCTGAGCTCCCCTTTCCCTCCTAGATATCAGTCAGTTTAAGCAAGCAGCCACACTAGCCAACTGGCCAACATGTTAATATGCTATCAACTACACTGCACAGTGGTGAGCTGGCATGAACAATGTGGTTGTTCTTTGATCAATATGGGATCTGAGAAAAGTTGTTTTATGCAGTATTAGTTCCGGTGCTGCCTTTGACCCCCTCTCCATTTTCACTCTACGAGTAGACCAAAGACCAGATCTGATCCCCCCTTCCTTCCTAGATATCTGCCAGTTCAGGCGAGCAGCCACACGTTTGTTGCTTGCTGATCATGTTATTGACTACACATCACAGTGGCAAGCTGCCATGAGCAATGTAAAGTTGTTCTTTGATTAATGTGAGAACTGAGAGATTTTGTTTCCTTAAGTTCCACTGCCACCTTTCGAATTGCTTGATGCTTAATTACATATTTCTCAGCATACACCTCATCAAACTTCATATACGCCTCTGCCTACCTGTTGAAAGTTAAAACTGCAGCTCATGCATGATACCGTGATAAGTTTTCGTAATTAAATCAACATTGGGACCAAGTTTCAGTTTTGATCAATTTTTATTGGCTTTGTATCTGATGGTTCTTCGTATGTGCACAGGTTGAATGTCGTGTATGCTATAAGATTATCCATCCCTCGGAAGAAATAAAATGTTCAGTTAGCCGTTGTGAACAAATGTTTCATCTGACCTGTGTGGTGGAATATACTGCAAATTTCACTGCTGAAAGCTTCAGGTGCCCTCAGCATGTAAGTTGAAATGTTATTAAATGGGATATGTTTAATATTGCAAGTGCTGTGCATTGGCAAAAACATGAGATTTTCCTAAAAATGCAAGTTATGTAGCTTAAAGAACTTTTGTTGTGAAGTTGTTGGACTTGTCCAGTTGTCATACTTGAGTATGCCTACCCTGTTTTGATATGCAGTATTCGGTCCACATGGATAATTGTTGCATTCAACATACAATTATGCTATACTTGATGGTTTGGAAACTATAAATAGACACACTTATGGGTTATGTTAAGTAACACAATATATTTGCAAATGACTCAAATATATTTTGAGTCTTTGACAGGCTGATAGTTCATAGTTATGGTTGTCGATGTATGACCAATTCATGACCTGCACATGGCTTACTATTTGTGAAGGAATAAGTAAACGAAATAACACAGTACTCCCTCCATATCACAAATGCATGTCCTTTTGGACATGTCTTAACTTTGACTATGAATATTGTTCTAAATATTTAGATTGAGAACTTGTAAATCATATGTTTAGATTTGTGTCGAAAAGTATATTCATAATATAATAATTTTATATTTTTCTTGTGTATAATGCCGTAAGAATTAATGGTCAAAGGTAAATCGTGAAGACTGGGTCAGTATCCAAAACGACATGTATTTATGATATGGAGGGAGTACATTTTTTTTTTTTGCATTTTGTACAGAGAATATTTTTTAAAAGGTATTTAAAAGGCCAATTCCTGTAGTTCCGAATATTTTTGTAAGGTGGTCATACTTAATTTTGATACACATTAATTGGACTTTCTTTCTCTATAATCAGGGTTGCATGGTTTGTAAGCAAAAAATGTTTTTTTGGCGCTGTGGACGTTGTACAGTTGCAGCACATACAAAATGTGCACCATGGCCTCTAATTCATCTAAAAGATGACCAAGGAAGTGCAATTTGCTGGAGGCACCCTTCCAATTGGCTCCTTCAAAATGAGGTCTATCCTTTATCCCTTACAATTCCTCAATTCATATTGTTAAGCGTGAACAGGGTAACTACTTTGCCTTCTAATTTACTAGTCCCTCTTTCATGAATAGATGAGGTTTTGGACATGGACACTCTCCACTCGCAACTTTGACCATTACTTTTCATATGAACATGTTAGTAAAAAATGTTACAATCATAATATTTTCATGAAAATCTGGTGATACTAATCTCACTTGACCGATCTGAATGTTCTTTCATGTTTCTGGTAAAAGTTAGAGATGTTTGAGTGCAAACTTTCTAGGGCGTCATTTATTTACAGCTGGAGGTTGAATCGTTAAGTATTTCCACAAGAAGAAAAACCCAGCGCAAGTATTTTTAAGCATTTTTTATAGGAATATGGTTTTTGGTTCCCTCGCGTCTGACTTGCATCTTTTTATTCTGTTTGTGCAACTATGCTGAAAGCTACAAATCTTCTAATGCATTTCATTTAAATTAAGCCACTTCTTCCTTGAATATCAAATTGGTGGTACAGTCTTTTGTTCTCAGTTTGGCCATAGCAAACAGGATACCTACCTTTTCAAGTTTCTTTTTTGAGCTTCCGTCCCTCAAGTTTTAGCCCAGTTTTTCCCGCTAATATAAGTTTCTTTGATCATACCAGAAGTTCATCATTGGAAAAGTTGTTTTTGGTTTTCATATATGTTCACAGAAGAGTCTTGGTTCCAGATCTTGCTTCATAATTGCTCTATACGGATGCATGAACAACACTAATCTCTATCTCTATGCCATACCTTGCATACATGGTAGTTGATACAAGTATCCATGAATGCGTAAACATAACACATATTATCAATGCACCTCGAGAATTTGCCCATACTCCACTCTTTAGAGTTCTCTTAATGTTTCACCATTTGTATATCTGTAAAATGACCATTGCTCCGTGATTCTTCTTTTTTCTGTTAATAACAGATCACAAATTCATATTTTCCAAGTCCTAATGAAAAATGATTAATTTTATGGAGTTCATTCTTAATAAAACCAGAACTCTCTGCCATGAGGAGCATTTAGTTTTCTGCTGGTTCTGTTCCAACTATAACTAAGCTTGATTCATGGTTTCGTGCACTGCTGATCCTTACATTACTTTCTTTTACCTCTAGATTATTAATTTATATTATCAGAAAAAGTTAACTGCATTCCATACCTTTTTGTTAATATTTGTAATGCTTGAGGTGTCTGACAGGAGTACTTTGTTTGATGGTGACAGAATGCTGACCTGACAAACAACATAGAGGTTAGTGCTGGCATAATATAACTGTATGTTGCTACCTCCCTTTTTATATTTGCTTCTTTTAAGTTGTGTTGCGCTATTTTCGTAAATAGTTCATTTTCAAGGGTTCCTTACTTGTTCTTGCAGTGTTAATGCTCTGTAGGCTTTAGGATGCTTTTATCCTGTACTCCAGTCTTTAAGCAGACCAATATTGTTGTCTTGTGCTCCCTCTGCATGATAAAATAGCTGATGTTTTGGGATGGGTTTGGTCAGTTGTTTTAGAATGGCCACATGCAAAAAATATTTTCATATGCTTTTTTGGTTTAATTATACACACTACTATGGCTGAAAATGTACAATGGAGACTGAAAATAAGTGAAAATCGTCACTTTAGAATGGGAGGGTTACAGTCTTTGAAATCCATGAAGATTTGGGAGGAACCTATTTAGTTTATTAATGCTGGAATGCTGCAGAAACAAGTTAAATGATTGTTTTGTTCCAGAAAAGTAATATTTTGTCAAGAAGATTTATCTGTCTTGCCTACCAGGCTTTTGTGCATAACTAATGCTAACAATGCTTGTTTGACAGGAAGTCTTCTGCCGACTACCTCTTCCATATGTTAATGAAGAATTCAATATTGATTCAACCATTAGGAATTTCACGGCAATTGTTTGTAAACCGCCCTCCTACACACATATCAGGCGCAGTATCCTAAAGTAATACTTGCTGTAGTTATTCGATCGAGATATCTGGAGCTATTTACTTCCATTTGACTTCTTTATTGTGGAATGAGTTTCGTGTTCTTATGCCTTACACCTCTACACGTCATCATTGTTTTCTTAACGTTGTAAAAGATGTATATTTAGTCAAGAAGAAACGCGCCGATTCGAGTGCCGAGACTGGGTGCACAAATTGCAAATCGGATTCTGTTTGCAAAGATGATTGTGAATGCAGGTATTCTTTCTAACTCTATTAATACATTTTAGATGCATACATTAATAATGAAGTTTTGGCAAAACTATCTCTCATGGCATTCTGGCAAAAGAGCTATGCATTTGTGGGTACTTATAAAATTGCCTCGATACTCAACTATTGTACTGAGGGGAGCCTTGGCGCAGTGGTAAAGCTGCTGCCTTGTGACCATGAGGTCATGGGTTCAAGTCCTGGAAACAGCCTCTTACAGAAATGTAGGGAAAGGCTGCGTACTATAGACCCAAAGTGGTCGGACCCTTCCCTGGACCCTGCGCAAGCGGGAGCTACATGCACCAGGTTGCCCTTTTTTTTACTCAACTATTGTACTGACCATTCTAAGTTTCTAACCGAGATTGTGGGTCAGGAGCGATACAATGAGAGAGCGCAGGGAGAAGAGAGGAGATTTGGGCTGCCAGATGGGCCTGACTATACATTGTAATTTGTTTTTTCTGTTTAGTAAATGTACTGCTAACTGGAATACCACATCATCCATGTTAGTTCACATTTGCTGATTAGGAGTCCATGCCGCTTACCTGGCAAAACTACCACGATCACCAGCATCAAGGTTGATTTGATCTGGTTTAGATAGGAAAATAAATCGATGTTGGAGTTGTGCTGAAAATTACTTGGACCTAAATAGAACTTCACCATCAGTTTAAAAAAATGATTATTTAGTTTTTGTATATTACTGTTTTGCACCATGTATTATCTGTCTTCCCCTCCTGTAGCTCGGAAAAGTATACAATAATTATTTTGACAATATTGACAAAAGATCAATCTGTTTCAAATCCAGATTTGATCAATACAAAGAGAAACAAAAAAAAGAGGTGAATTCTGTCTATTGTCGATCCAGATTTGATCAATACAAAGATGAACAATAGCTTTATGTTAAAATGGAGAAAAGTAAAATATGAGCTCCTATTCAGTCACCACAGAATATGGATTTGAATGCGCACCGCAGATTCATCTATTGTCAATCCTGCAACTATGGTAGTACGGTAGCACCAAAATGCGCAATAGTATTGGATTATTTCTTTCTACTATAGCAAATGGAGTAATGTATTTTCTTGTTCTTTGAACATTAATGCTGGATTACTGTTACGTGTGCATATTACTAATCACTGAATAAGTTAGCTTGATTGTACAGATTTTGTACATGTGTACGATGTAGATATTTACCCTAGCAACCATACTTGTATTTATTTGACATATTGAAATTTGGTTGTCCTTTATCAGGGGTCTTTCTATGAGTTGTTCCAAGAGTTGCCACTGTTCAGATCTGTGTAGCAACAAGCCATTCCGCAAGGATAAGAAAATTAAAATTGTCAAGGTAGTCCTGTCTTTCAAATGATGTGCTTGTATACATTTGGACTTCGCTTGCCAATTTATTCACAAACCTGTGTAGTTACAAGCCATTCCGCAAGGATATGTTTAAACTACTCTTCTAATTTTTCAAGGTCCACTCTTTTCCCCTTCGAGAGTTTGTGTGTGCCATGAGTTGTACTGCTGGGAAACAGCTAAATGAAGGGGCACATTGTTTATACATGGGCCACTTGCATAAGCACTTCACCTAATTGCTACACAATGCAAATGAATGCACTAGTTCTGTTTTCCTCGGTGGCTGCCAAAGTACCCACTGCCTTCACAAATCCCCTTTCTTGTACTATTGGATGCAAAATGACATGTGGCAATGATAGGGGTGCGTTTTTGAGAATCGGTTGTGGTGTTATGCTTAATGAAAGATGTTTATTCTACTTCTTTGACTACAATAAACAACAGCCTTTTCCCTTTACAGTCAGAAGGCTGTGGATGGGGTGCTGTTGCATTGGAGCCATTGGAGAAAGGTGATTTCATAATTGAGTATGTGGGTGAAGGTACAAATTATTCTGCTACGTTACATATTTGTCTAATAGAAATAGCAAAAAGTTTCTAGATGACTGCACATATGCAATGGAGGAAATGACATGTAATTTCGTAATTTCGTTTATGCTTACTTGTGCCAAATAAATTTCGTTTATCTTGAGTTAATTCATGTAATTTCGTTTATGCTTACTTGTGCCAAATAAATTCTTGAGTTACATTTACGATTGCTCTTTGTTTAAGGGTGGTTGTTAGAGTTGAGAACCCGCTGCCCTAACGCCACATTACCACGTCAAGTTATGAGGAACACTCAAAGTAATGTATTGCAAGAGCCCAAAGGGCATACCTACAGAGCACAAGGGACACAACCCTGGACTTATGCCATTGAATGTAGAGCTCATGTTTTGTAAATTAAGGAAATAGAAACTAGTTTGGTTTTAGTCCTGAGTTATCTTCCGTAAATCTGCTGTGACGACTTAATGATATCCTTATGTATTTTCATTTTAAACCTTATTTCAGTCATCAATGATGCAACATGTGAACAACGGCTTTGGGACATGAAGCGGCGTGGGGACAAAAATTTCTACATGTGTGAAATCAGCAAAGATTTTACAATAGATGCAACTTTTAAAGGAAACACTTCACGTTTTCTAAACCATAGTTGTGATCCCAACTGTAAACTAGAAAAGTGGTAATGATTTCTGGAACAGAAAGCTTGTTTTGCATTCAGTGATGATAATTTTTGTTTTAAATGATGATGTTCCTCATTGTCTATTACTCTATATGGTTCATCAGGCAAGTTGAGGGTGAGACAAGAGTCGGTGTTTTTGCCTCTCGTTTCATTGAAGTTGGAGAGCCCTTAACTTACGACTACAGGTATTTACAGTCATTTTTTTTTCTTCAAAAGAGTACATATATTTCTTAATCTGATTAGGCGGAAATGAGTACATTATAGCAATATGGAGGGGCAACGAATATATTGCATCAAGTGGCCTGCTGCAATCAGCTCTAGTTGCTGATGAGTTTGTGATATTTGTAGTCAATCTCGTAACATTCCGATCCGGGTATGTACCACCAAAGTGACCAAATTAGCATTTAACTACAAATATTGTTACGGTGAGCCAGCAACTTGTCCATCTGAGCTTGGGGTCTTAGATCAGTAGGTCACTTGCCTTGGATTGTGATGTTCCAGAGAATAAACCGGTAGTAGCATTCCTGGGTTCCTGTTTGCCAATTTGCGTGCATTACTGTAAGCCAGGATATGCTGTTTAACTTCGCTTTAGTACGAACCAGGTTCAGTTGTTCCTAGTGTTCCCTGGTCTCAGTTAGTTGTTCAAACCTAGGTCATATGGTCAGACCCAAACACTTCTCTACCAAACTTGGGTTATATTATCTGGCCCAAACCACTCTGTGCAGTATGGACTGAAATGGGACATGCCTGCGATGAAGAAGTACAGCGTGCTTCCATACCTATTTCAGATGGGCTAACAAAACCCTTTTTGAACAGCCCAAGTCCTAGCTATCCTGATTGCAGGGCATTTCACTGGTTTTGATAGATTTATTCTTTACGCAGAGAGGATATAGTAATTCTGCATGGTTTAATGTATACTAATCAGGGGAGCAAGTGAAATGAGATTCTTTCCACCTTTACATCCATATTTCCCAAGACTGGTTATTTCTTTGAACAGTTATAGTTTACTGCTTTCTTCCAGGTTTGTGCATTTTGGAGAGAAGGTTAAGTGCCATTGCGGAGCAAAGAGTTGCCAAGGATACTTGGGCAGCCAACTAAAGAATCCAACGCAGAACGCTCTTGCGGCTGCGGCGCTTGAGAATAAGTTGCTCGTGCAACAGGGCAGCTGCTCTCCTTCAAGGGTGAAAACAGAGACTCGCCTGTTACCCTGGACCAACTGTATAGAGGTTCCCTTTAACTTGAGGAGCAAAACGAAGATAGACCGGATATGTTGGGGACAGAAACGGCAGCGGACGTCCCTTTTAGATCCATCGTCATCTTCAGCTAGCGTGCAGCCATCAGATATTGAAGCTGGTGCATTCATTCTATAGAGCTTTTCGGCTAAGCTGAAGTCCTGAGTCGATTCTGTATAAATATATCATGATGATACACTCGTATATGAGTTCATTTGAAACGATTCTTTCACATTTGCTGATTCAGGTCTTTTATGGTGTTGTAAGTTGTAACATTTTCTTCATCCCATAGTCAATTTTATAGTTGAAGTTGGAGAGAACGCTCTGATCTTTTGCAAGTTGTAAGCAGGCTTGAGCTGATTGCGTTTATTAACCTCCCGTTCATGCGAATGACCTGGTGTCGGCCGTGTTGAGCTTGTTTTCTCAAAGTTGCATGCAACCCATGACAGGTGGTTGCATCATCGAAGGCCTCTTTTGGTTTAGAGGATAGAAATATAGAAAAGCATAGGAAGTGAAATGACATTTACTATCTCAGATACCATTTGATTCATAGGATTTGTTGAGTCTAGATTAATGTAATTTTCCTTTGAAATGTTAAGGATTTGTTCTTATTCTGGATAGGAATAGGAGTCCATTTCTACAGTCTTTCCTACAGATTCATATCCTTTAGAATTCCTACAAAACTCCTGTGAATCAAAGGAGGCCTAAAATTCTACACTGACATGCCATGACATGCAGTTCTGATATGGTCGTTGAGGTTTGGTGACAATTCAGCCAGGGAGGGAATGCAGAAAAGAAGAGGATTTGATATACATGCCTAATTCTTGCTCCGTGGAGCATACTGCAAGAGCGGAACAGTAGTGGTCAACAATGCCAACACTCTAGTTCACACTCTAATTAGGGAAGTATCAAGAGACCTTCAAGGACGACCCTAGTACCCTGTTTTGAGAAGATCGGGAGGGCCGTTCTTTGGGCGCAGACCAAAAGGACTTGATGGCTTGGGGGTTCTCAACATCCTCAAAATATGCCAGAGCTTTGGTTAATTTGGGCAAGTCTTGCAATAACACTCGCATGGATTTCATATATGCAGCCACCCCCATCACCTGCATGGCCATGTTTTGGCACTCACCTTGGCTCAATGGGTGGAAGCTGAAGGATATCGCTTCCGCCATATTCCTCATCTCAAAAAGGAAGAATTCAACGGTGCGTGATGCTCTCGGGGACCTTGATTGGATTGCTAGGATCGACATGTCGAACGGGCTCCATCAACCAATATCCAGCAGTTATACACTGTATGGGCCGAACTTGACTGATGCTATTACTTGCAATGTCACCACCAAACGGGTGTATTCGGTGGCCTCCACATACAATGTGTGGTTCGAGGGGACGCCGCCCAAGTGCAAATTCTTTGCGTGCATATCTTTCTTATCGAGCATCGACAACCCCAAGAGATAGATTCTTACCGAATAATCACCACAAGCGGTACCAGTACAAGAACCTCGGCACCATCAGAATTGAATCAGATTCGCCACAGAATTCAATAGGTCCACGACAGACAAGAATGACTTCTAACAAAACTTTCAGGAAATAACAAAATAACATTTGCTCAACACAAGGCTTATTCTTATATTCATAAACCGTGCAGCCAGATACAGGCATTTCCATACATTCGCTCACCCTGGCAGAAAACGCTAACCATTTTCACGTCACTTGTCCATAACAAAGTAATAGGGCAGGAACAGGAAATCTAAGAACAAACTGACGCAACACAAGCTCATTCAAACCAGCTAGCATCACCATCAAGAGCTCTTCATCTTCTTACCAGCCCCTCTCATCCTTCTCCTGCGCAGCATCGTCTTCCCAGCAAAGGAAAGCATCCATCTTGGAGCCGCTCTCTAAATTGCCATCAACATAGCAATTCAGGACAGATCTTGGCGACCCAGTGGAGTCTTCACCGACAGCAGTGAAGCTCTGGTAGATGAGCGAGCCCCCGCCAGGCAGCTCCTGGACGACCATGTTGGTACTATCATAGACCCCAACATTCAGCCTCTCGCCCCAGGTGCCAGCAAGGCTGCGGCTGCCAAAGATGGTCACAGCAACGGAGAATTCAGACGGGCCAAAGGATCTCAGCACCCTCTTGACCAGGTCACCATTGGCCATGGAGGCAGGGTCTAACCCCATGACCTCATAGCTAGCATAGCTGAAGCCGTCCTCGGGGGTGACATGAATGGTGGAGAAAGCAGAGCCATGGATGGCGTTCATGGAGTAGCCACATGGCTCGAAATCAAAGTCGCAGATCTCCATCTCTGGGATTATGTCAGAGATGCCAGAGAGCTTGGTCATCTCCTTGGCACAAGATGTGTGGCCATCAGCAGAGGTCTTGAAGAAGAAAGAAGCTTTCTTCTTGTCCAGACCAGTCATGCACATCTCAAGGTTAACCACAGGCTGCTCGGGCTGCTGGGTGGCATAGTAGACATGCCACTTCTGGCCTGGCTTTGCAGGATCACCAATGACATAGGCATTGCCGCCAGACTTGAGTCCACCAAAGAAGCCATTCAGGAAGGCAACCTCGTCAGAGAAGTTCTTGTGTGGTGAAGGCTGTGCTTCAGGGAATATGAACGTCCCACGGGAGTACTTCACAGCAGCAAGTGGCAGGGACAGCTCCTCAGCAAGCTCAAGAACCCTTGGAATGGCCAGCAGGAGCTTGGTGGTACCGCAGGTCTTGATCACAACCTTGTACGGGTACACAAAGAGGCTTGATTCAGAAAGGACATACGAGTCAAACTTCTCATTGGAGAGCTCAGATACAATGGTGCACTTGGCAAGATCAAGGACCGAATCAATCTGGGCACGAGAGAGAGCACGCAAACCCCTGCCATTGGGGTCAGTGAAGACTGGCGCTTCAGAGAAAGTGATCTCCAGGCGCTTCTCATATCCCTCAAACCCAATCGCGGAGACAGCCATTGTTTCAGAAGGTTGGTAGAGGGAGAAAAGGATTTGCTGGTCGGAGAAAAATAGCTAGCCAGAGAAATTTAGGAAGATGGAATTGAAAGGGGAGGGAATTCTAAGCAATTAGGATGGGGCACGAGAGGGATTATCAGGATGGCTTCCTGGAGCACTGCAAAACAGAAGCAATTGGAAGTAGAAACTGTGAGCATCTAATCACAACAGGATATTCAACGAAAAGTAAGGAGGAGCTCAATTGATGGATACATACGTTTGAGTAGGCAGCGGAGCGGAACTTCTCAATGCCGCCTGCAGGGCGGACGTCCTCGATGCTGTAGCCGAGGGGAGCTTCGTACATGAGGGAGGAACGACTACTGCTGGACTTTTTACCACCCTTGGATTCCATAGCACATCAAATTCTGCAGTGGGTTGATATGGGTTAGAAACGATAAAGTACAGAACATATTGCGAGGTAAAAAGTACTCCCTCTGTAAACTAATATAAGAGCGTTTAGATCACTAAAGTAGTGTTCTAAACGCTCTTATATTAGTTTCCGTAGGGAGTACTACTAATATCCCTCTGGGATTCCCCGTTTCACCAGGTGCATAAAGTACAGGGATATTTCGCTAATCACTACTGAATTATTAGTCTACATGATATTC
Organism: Triticum timopheevii; assembly: GCA_963921465.1. Classification (NCBI taxonomy): domain Eukaryota; kingdom Viridiplantae; phylum Streptophyta; class Magnoliopsida; order Poales; family Poaceae; genus Triticum; species Triticum timopheevii. The sequence continues at coordinate 377,465,548 of OY997272.1, read as the reverse complement.
GACCTGATTTGAAGATGACTACTTCCAGGCATAACAGAAAGGGAGGAAAGCATCATGAAATAGAAAGGAATTGACATCAAGCAATATTCAGGTCAGCCAAAATCTACCAAAAATTGATGTACCGAACAGCATATTCGTACAGTAACAGGGATAATTTCTGACGGCGTTGCATATATTTCACAAAGTCTGTGAAATTACAGATAATCTAGACGACGGCGTTTATCTACTTTTCCTATCCAACCCATCACCGGGGCGAAAAGGAGTATGATCCTACTAGGCACAGGAAACAAATTTCTACCGCAGATCGAAGATGTCTATCGAATAGAAACAACATGAGCTGATGGAGAGAAACCTTACAGTTCCTGGAAGAACTTCGGAGGCGCGCGTCGAATCTGCTGCTCCTCCTCGTCACAGACCTCGAACAGGGAGCAATCGACGGATCTGTCTGTCCCCCTTCCTCACGGATCTCGAAAAAACGAAAGCAAACGGACGAACACAATCTCACTCCGAATTTCTAGGTTTTCGACGAGATGGTGGTGGGGAACGAACGCAGTTTGCGTTTGTGCTAAACAAATGAGGCGACTTGCAAGATGGGAAAGTCACCCCGGCCTGGGCAGCCTATTTATAAGGGGCCGAGCGAGCCCTGAAAAAGGACCCGGTCCACTGGACCGATCGGATAGAGGCTCACGGGCGCTCCGCGGCTGGCGGGTGCCGAGTCACGGTGGACCGCGTTCTGGCGCTTTTGCGTGCGGACTTCGCGGCGCGGCGCCGATATGCTTGGCTGGGAGGGCTCCGTTGTCCGGGAAGGGTCTCGGCTCGACGCGTGAGCCCGCTGCATGCACTGTACGTGTGATGAGCGTGGATCGTTTTCCTTTTGAAAAGGAGGTGGGGTTTTTGTTTCGTGTGGAGGAGTGGCTCCGTTGCGCTTTTTTTGATTCTGTGGCGTGGTGATGGAATCGCTTGCCCGCTCCGGATACCGTGGCACGTCACTGTCGTGGACAAGTGGTGATTTAGCGGCTGAGGTTTCCACCGTCTCAAGATGTGGCACACGAAATTAAAAAACTTGGCCCGCCTGACAATGGGTGGAAGGGTCGCGTGCCCGTTCTTTTTAACGGACACGTGCGGCGGGGCCGGCCTCATCCACTTCCCCCGTCCACATCTGGCTATCTTTGCTTCCTCGTCGGCGACCAGGAAACCCTAGCTAGCCAGTCAGCCAACAACAAACCCTAGCAAAAGACATGTGAATCTTCAACGGTTAGGGAGAGAAGAAGGGGAGGTTCAGCGCCGGAGCGAGCTCTTCCCGCGGGCTCCCTTCTCCACCGTCGCCGGCTAGACGCGGCACGCCACCGCGGGAGCGGGAGCGGCTGTACATCCCAGTCCACTAGGCGGGATGGCACTAGCAGTACCGTCAGCCCGTGCAGTATCCAGATGTGAACTTGCCGCACGGCTAGCATCTGGACCCGCAGCGTATCCCCATCCCGGCGGCGCAGCGGTCCGCGGGGGCGCACGGAGAGGAGATTTCCCGACGGTGCCAGCTCCTTACGTCGGAGCAGCGCGCCATGCGTGCCTACGTGTCAGACTCTTCCAACTGGGAGTGCTGGTAGGATCAATCGTAGTTCTTTCGATAAGTAAGAGTGTCGAATCCAATGAGGAGCAGAAGGAAATGACAAGTGGTTTTCAACAAGGTAATGTATGCAAGCATTGAAATTGTAGATAACAAGTTGTTTGATAGCAAGAAAAATTGTAACACGCAAGTAACGGTAACTGTAACAAAAGTGCAGCAAGGTAGCCCAATACTTTTGAGGCAAAGGACATGCCAAAACGGTCTCTTATAATAAGCAAAGCGTTCTTGAGGGTACACGGGAATTTCATCATATCACTTTCATCATGTTGGTTTGGTTCGTGTTCGCTACTTTGATAATTTGATATGTGGGTGGATTAGTGCTTAGGTGTTGTTCTTACTTGAACAAACCTCCTACTTATGATTAACCCCCTCACAAGCATCCACAACTACGAAAAAAGTTTTAAGATAAAATCTAACCATAGCATTAAACTTTTGGATCCAAATCGGTCCCTTACGAGTTAGCACATAAACTAGGGTTTAAGCTTCTGTCACTCCAGCAACCCATCATCTAATAACTACTCCACAATGCATTCTCTTAGGCCCAAATATGGTGAAGTGTCATATAAAGACGTTCACATGACACCACTAAGGGAATCACAACATGCATATCATCAAAATATCGAACACATATCAAGTTTGCATGATTACTTGCAACATGACTTCTCCCGTGACCTCAAGAACAAAAGTAACTACTCACAAATAATAATCATGCTCAAGATCAGAGGGGTATTAAATAGCATAATGGATTTAAACATATAATATTCCACCAAATAAATTATATAATAATCAACTACAAGATGTAATCAACACTACTAGTCACCCACAAGCACCAATAAAGGTTCTAGTACAAAGATTGAACACAAAAGATGAACTAGGGTTTGAGAGGAGATGGTGTTGTTGAAGATGTTGATGGAGATAGCCCTCCCAAAGATGGGAGAGTTGTTGGTGATGACGATGACAATGATTTCCCCCTCCGGGAGGGAAGTTCCTCCGGCGGAATCGCTCCGCCGGAGGGCAAAAGTGCTCCTGCTCAAGTTCCACCTTGAGACGGCGGCGCTTCGTCCCGAAAGTCTTTCCCTTATTTTTTTCTAGGTCAAAATGACTTATATACCAGAAGAGGGGCACCGGAGGTGGGCTGAGGAGGGCACAACCCAGCAGGGCGCGCCTGGGCTCCCTGGCGCGCCCAGATGGGTTGTGCCCACCTAGTGGGCCCCCTCTGGTAGTTATTTGCTCCAATATTAATATTCCATAAAAAATCTCCATGAAGTTTCAGCTTATTTGGAGATGTGCAGAATAGGTAACTCCAACGTAGCTTTTCTAGGTCCAGAATTCCAGCTGCCGATATTCTCCCTCTTTGTGTAAACCTTGCACAATATGATAGAAACGGCATTAGAATTATTTCAAAAAGCATTATTATGCATAAAACATTATAAATAATAGTAGGAAAACATGATGCAAAATGGACGTATCAACTCCCCCAAGCTTAGACCTCGCTTGTCCTCAAGCGAAAACTGAAATCAAAAAACATGTCCACATGCTTAGAGAGAGGTGTCGATAAAAACAAAATACAGACATAGAAGCATCATGCATATTATAACAACAAGGACCTTTAACATAAACTTTATCAAACAACTTTTATCATAAACTTCTCATGAACAAGTAACAATTCATCACAACATTGAAGTATAAAGCATAAACCCTATTGAAAACCAACAAACTATGTTCTCAGTCAACTTTGCAACTACAATTCATCATATTTTCAGGAAGAGTCATGTGTTAGAGCCTTTTGGCAAGTCCATATACTCAACTATCACTTAACCTTTTATGATTGCTAACACTCATAGCATACCCATGAACAAAAGTTTCAACCGGACACATGGAAGGATAGGGGCTTATAGTTTCGCCTATGTATTCACCTCAAGGGTGATATGTGCCTAGATCTTTCCTCACCACATGGTGCTTGCAAAAAGGGAAGATAAAAAGGAATAGGAAAGAATACTTTTGACTCTTGCATAAAAGTAAAAGATAGGCCCTTCGCAGAGGGAATTAGAGGTTATCATGCGCTTATTTGTTTGTATGCCAAATCCCTTACTACAAAATAACGTCACATTATATTGGCCCTTATGATAGCAACCTTTTTTATGCAGTCTGTTGCTTTTTTTTTTCTTTGCCATCACAAGTTCGTACAATGCTCAATTTTCTCTTACACTAAATGATCCAACACATTTAGAAGCAATTTTTATTGCCTTATTGCACCGATGACAACTTACTTGAAGTATCTTACTCAATCCATAGGTAGGTATGGTGGACTCCCAAAATAAGATTTGGGTTAAGGGTTTTTGGATGCACAAGTAGTATCTCTACTTACTGTGGAATTTTTGGCTAGAAAAGATATTGAGCAAGCACCACATGTTAAAGGATCTATGACAATATAACTTCTATGTGAATATGAACAAACATAAATTGTCTTCCTTGTCCAATGTCAACTATTTTGACGCAAAATATTTAATGGGGGCTCACAATCATAAAAGATGTCCAAGATAGTGTATTTGCATGTGGATCTTCTCTTCCCTTATTATTTCTTTCACGAGTTGCGTCATTGATGATTTCCTTTTCTTTTATGAAACATTAAAAAAAGAAACAAGACTCAAACTACTCTTTATTATATTTCTCGCACAGGATTACATCGATAGATAGATCACTAAGCAAACACTTGAAAAGAAAAAGATCGAACTAAACTTTTATTCAACTAAATCATAGGATAACTAAAGATCAAACTAAAATAGATAAAAGCAAAGATAGTGGTGGTGATACGATACCGGGACATCTCCCCCAAGCTTGGCACAAGCCAAGGGGAGTGCCCATACCATGAACTCAAGTCTCCTTTGGTGATGAAGATGATGGTGGGGGTGATGAGGTAGTAGCGAGCTTATCCTTTTTCTCTAGCTTGCGTTGGAGAGTAAAATTATCTATCCTCAACTCTTCGTTCTCCACCTCAAGCTTTATTATTCTCTTGCATAATGCTTCCTTGCTTTCTTGCCTGAACCAAGGAGGGACTAGCTCATCTTCATCCTCCTCATCGGTGAACCATATATAGGGATAGGTGTCCTTGAAGATTTTTTTATCCAAAGGCTGGTAAGAAACATGGCTCTCCTCCTATGAATCTTGAGATAACATATTTTTAGATTAGCCAGAAAACAACAAGAAAGAAGAATAGAAGATTTCTCCACGATACGGTGTTCGATATGTTTGGGGGGTATATAAAGATTTTTTATCTTGGGAAACAAGCAAACGGGAGGAAAACGGAGTCGGGAAGGTTCCCGAGGTGGGCACAACCCACCTGGGCGTGCCAAGTGTCTTGCGCCCCCCTCGGGTGCCTTCCTGGTTGTTTCTTATTTTCGTAATTTTCAAAATATTCCAAAACTAGCAGAAAATATTTTTGCGGATTTTTCGGAGTCCGTTTACTTACCGTATCACGTACCTCCTCTTTTTCAGTTATTTTGGAGTGTTCCGGAAGGTTTCTTTTATGTGTTCCTCAGGTGTCATGGTTTGAATAATATTACTTTCAACATTAATAGGTGTACCTAAGATATAGTGTTTAATTCTTTGCCCATTGACCACCTTCGGGTTAGTACCTTCGGCATTATTTATTTTAATAGCTCCAGAGCGATAAACCTCCATGATGATATATGGTCCTTCCCATTTAGAGAGAAGTTCTCCTGCAAAGAATCTGAAACGAGAGTTGTATAGAAGAACATATTCTCCAACCTTGAATTCTATCTTTTGGATTCTTTTTTCATGTCATCTTTTAACTTTTTCTTTGAATAATTTGGCATTTTCATAAGCTTGGGTTCTCCATTCATCTAGTGAGCTAATATCAAATAACCTCTTTTCTCTGGCAAGTCTGAAACCATAGTTGAGTTCTTTTATTGCCCAATATGCTTTATGTTCTAGCTCTAGAGGCAAATGACAAGCTTTTCCATAAACCATTTTATAGGGAGACATACCCATAGGATTTTTGTAAGCTGTTCTGTAGGCCCAAAGTGCATCATCTAATTTTTTAGACCAATTCTTTCGGGACCTATTAATGGTTTTCTGTAATATTAGTTTTATTACTCTATTGCTAAGTTCAACTTAACCACTAGATTGAGGATGATAGGGTGATGCAATTCTATGGTTAACATCGTATTTAGCAAGCATTTTACGGAAAGCACCATGAATGAAGTGTCCTCCATAGGCTTCGAAGTGACATTTCCGTAGGATTTGTTCATGTTCATGCTCAGGTACACAACGTTTAATAATACCATCTCTCCTTCTTTATAAAGATGCGGGTCATCCCAAAAGTAATGTCTTAAATCATAGAAGAATTTTTTCTTTTGTTGGTATGTGAAACTAGGTGGTATGTATTTAGCAACAATATAATTAGCATAGTTAGCATACCAAGGAGTGTTATGAGAAACATTTAGTGCAGCTAATTGCTCATGAGGAAAGCTATCATCAATAGGTAGTGGGTTATCAAGGATATTCTCTAACCTAGTCAAGTTATCAGCTACGGGGTTCTCAGCTCCTTTTCTATTGGTGATATCTAAATCAAATTCTTGTAGCAAGAGAACCCACCAAATGAGTCTAGGTTTAGCATCTTTCTTTTCCATAAGATATTTAATAGCGGCATGATCGGTGTGAACAATAACTTTGGAATCAACAATGTAAGATCTGAATTTGTCACAAGCAAACACAACTGCTAAAAATTCTTTTTCAGTAGTAGCATAATTTGTTTGGGCACTGTCTAGAGTTTTGATAGCATAATGAATAACATTTAGTTTATTATGAACTATTTGTACAGCATAATCACTAGCATCACACATAATTTCAAAAGGCAGGTTCCAATCAGGTGGTTGAACAATAGGTGTAGAAATTAAGGCTTTCTTAAGTGTTTCAAAGGCTTCTACACAATCATCATCACAAATGGAACATCCTTTTGTAAAATATTTGTAAGAGGCTAGAAATTTTAGAGAAGTCTTTAATAAACCTCCTATGGAAACCAGCGTGACCAAGGAAACTTCGAATACCTTTGACATCTCTGGGACATGACATTTTCTCAATTGCATCAACTTTAGCTTTATCCACCTCAATACCTCGTTCAGAAATTTTATGCCCCAAAACAATACCTTCATTAACCATAAAGTGGCACTTCTCCCAATTCAAGACAAGATTAGTCTGCTCACATCTCTGCAAAACTCGATCAAGATTGCTTAAGCAATCATCAAAAGAAGTTCCATAAACAGAAAAATCATCCATGAAAACCTCAACAATCTTTTCACAAAAATCAAAGAATATAGCAGTCATACGTCTTTGAAAAGTAGCAGGTGCATTGCATAAACCAAAATGCATTCGTCTAAAAGCATAAGTTCAAAAGGACAAGTAAAAGTGGTTTTCTCTTGAACAGGCTGTGAGACAGGTATTTAAGAAAAAACCAAAATATCCATCGAGAAAGCAAAAGTGTGTGTGCTTAGATAACCTTTCTAGCATTTGATCAATAAAAGGCAAAGGGTAGTGATATTTTCTAGTAGCTTTATTTAATTTTCTGAAATCAATTACCATTCTATATGAAGGAAATATTCCCTAGAGGCAATAATAAAGTTGTTATTTTATATTTCCTTATTTCACGATAAATGTTTATTATTCATTCTAGAATTGTATTAACCAGAAACTTGATACATGTGTGGATACATAGACAAAAAACCGTGTCCCTAGTAAGCCTCTACTAGACTAGCTCGTTAATCAAAGATGGTTAAGTTTCCTAACTATAGACATGTGCTGTCATTTGATGAACGGGATCACATCATTAGGTGAATGATGTGATGGACAAGACCCATTCATTAGCTTAGCATTATGATCATTCAGTTTTATTGCTATTGCTTTCTTCATGTCAAATACATGTGTGCTATCAAACATCACAACGTAACTGGTTGATTATAAAGATGCTCTACAGGTATCTCCAAAGGTGTTTGTTGGGTTGGCATTGATCGAGATTAGGATTTGTCACTCCGAGTATCGGAGAGGTATCTCTGGGCCCTCTCGGTAATACACATCATAAGAAGCCTTGCAAGCAAAGTGACTAATGAGTTAGTTGCAGGATGATGTATTACGGAATGAGTAAAGAGACTTGCCAGTAACAAGATTGAACTAGGTATGAAGATACCGACAATCGAATCTCGGGCAAGTAACATACCGATGACAAAGGGAATAACGTATGTTGTCATAACGGTTCAACCGATAAAGATCTTCGTAGAATATGTAGGAGCCAATATGAGCATCCAGGTTCCGCTATTGGTTATCAGTCATGTCTACATAGTTCTCAAACCTGTAGGGTCCGCATGCTTAACGTTCGATGACGATATTGTATTATATGAGTTATGTGATTTGGTGAACGAATGTTGTTCAGAGTCTCGGATGATATCATGGACATGACGAGGAGTCTCAAAATGGCCGAGAGGTAAAGATTGATATATATATATATGACGATAGTATTCGGACACCGAAAGTGTTCCGGAAGGTAGCAGGTACATACCGGAGTACCGAAGGGGTTACCGGAAACCCCGAGGAGAAGATATGGGCCATAAGAGGGGAGCACACCAGCCCACAAGGGGTGGCATGCCCCCCTTAGGCAGGAGGCCGAATTGGAGAAGGAACAAGGGGGTTTGGTCCCCCTTCCTTTCTCTCTTCTCCCTTCCCTTTCTTCTCCGGCAAAATAAGGAGGGGGGGGGGGGGTGATACGTCTACAACGTATCTATAATTTTTTATGGCTCCATGCTACTTTATCTACTGTTTTGGACTATATTGGGCTTTATTTTCCACTTTTATATTATTTTTGGGACTAACCTATTAACCGGAGGCCCAGCCCAGAATTGCTGTTTTTTGCCTATTTCAGTGTTTCGAAGAAACGGAATATCAAACGGAGTCCAAACGGAATGAAACCTTCGGGATCGTGATTTTCCAACCGAACGTGATCCAGGAGACTTGGACCCTACTCCAAGCAGTGCCCGAGGAGGTCACGAGGGTGGAGGGCGCGCCCCCCTGGGTGCGCCCCCTACCTCGTGGGCCCCCTGACGCTCCACCGACGTACTCCTTCCTCCTATATATACCTACGTATCCCCAAACGATCAGAACAGGAGCCAAAAAACCTAATTCCACCGCTGCAACCTTCTGTATCCATGAGATCCCATCTTGGGGCCTGTTTCGGAGCTCCACCGGAGGGGGCATCCACCATGGAGGGCTTCTACATCATCACCATAGCCCCTCCGATGAAGTGTGAGTAGTTTACTTTAGACCTTCGGGTCCATAGCTAGTAGCTAGATGGCTTCTTCTCTCTTTTTGGATCTCAATACAATGTTCTCCCCCTCTCTCGTGGAGATCTATTCGATGTAATCTTCTTTTTGTGGTGTGTTTGTTGAGACCGATGAATTGTGGGTTTATGATCCAGTATTATCTATGGAAAATATTTGATTCTTCTCTGAATTCTTTTATGTATGATTGAGTTATCTTTGCAAGTCTCTTCGAATTATCCTTTTTGGTTTGGCCAACTAGATTGGTAGTTCTTGCAATGGGAGAAGTGCTTAGCTTTGGGTTCAATCTTGCGGCGTCCTTACCCAGTGACAGAAGGGGCAGCAAGGCACGTATTGTATTGTTGCCATCGAGGATAACAAGATGTTTTTTATCATATTGCATGAATTTATCCCTCTACATCATGTCATCTTGCTTAAGGCGTTACTCTGTTTTTACTTAATACTCTAGATGCATGCTGGATAGCGGTCGATGAGTGGAGTAATAGTAGTAGATGCAGAATCGTTTCGATCTACTTGTTTTGGACGTGATGCCTATTGTCGGTGTCAAAACCGGCGGATCTCGGGTAGGGGGTCCCGAACTATGCGTCTAGGCAGATGGTAATAGGAGACAAGGGACACGATGTTTTTACTCCGGTTCGGGCCCTCTCGATGGAGGTAAAACCCTACTCCTGCTTGATTGATATTGATGATATGGGTAGTACAAGAGTGGATCTACCACGAGATCAAGGAGGCTAAACCCTAGAAGCTAGCCTATGGTATGATTGTTGTTGTGTCCTATGGACTAAAACCCTCCGGTTTATATAGACACCAGAGAGGGCTAGGGTTACACAGAGTTGGTTACAATGGTAGGAGATCTACGTATCCGTATCGCCAAGCTTGCCTTCCACGCCAAGGAAAGTCCCATCCGGACACGGGACGAAGTCTTCAATCTTGTATCTTCATAGTCTTGGAGTCCGGCCGATGATGATAGTTCGGCTATCCGGACACCCCCTAGTCCAGGACTCCCTCAGTAGCCCCTGAACCAGGCTTCAATGACGATGAGTCCGGCACGCATATTGTCTTCGGCATTGCAAGGCGGGTTCCTCCTCCGAATAATTCATAGAATATTGTGAACACCAGGATAGTGTCCGGCTCCGTAAAATAAATTCCACATACCACCGTAGGGAGAATAATATTTACACAAGTTCAATCTGCTGACGTATTTTGTGGCGTGACATCACACCACAACCAAGCCTTTACTCGAATCATTTTTATTATACCACCTTAGCGCGTTTAGCGAAGCGGTTTCCTTGGCACGTCTTGTCGAAGCAGAGATCGTGTTCCCCTTATTCCGGGATTCCCATCAATACAGACGTGGGTAACCCAACCGCGCCATTGATTGCGGTGCTTGGGAGATAAGCGAGTTTTACCAGGCCGGTGGGGACGCATAGTTTCGTCCGCCCATATATAAGGGGATAAGGATCCACCTTTTCACCTACGCCTTCTTCCTCCTTTGCTTATCCATCTCCGCGCACTCGAGCTCCAGCGCCCAAGTCCGCACATCTCACCTCGACCTTCTCCAGCCATGTCCGGAGCGGGAGGCAAGTGGATGGCCTCCTCCGTTACGGAGGGGCACATCAAGAAGCTGCGCAGCGCCGGATATCTGTCCAGCGACATCGCGCACCGGCTCCCTGACGAGGGGCAGCTCATCCCCACCCTGGGCCCCATGAGAGGGTGGTATTCCTTCCCCATTTCCTCCGCGGACTGGGCTTCCCACTCCACCCCTTTGTCCAGGGGCTCATGTTCTACTACGGACTGGATTTCCATGATCTGGCCCCGAATTTCATCCTCAACATCTCGGCGTTTATCGTTGTGTGCGAGGCCTTCCTCTGCATCCAGCCCCACTTCGGCTTGTGGCTCAAGACCTTCAATGTCAAGCCGAAGGTTGTGAAGGGCAGCCAAGCGGAGTGCGGAGGCGCCATGGTGGGCAAAATGCCCAACGTCACTTGGCTCGAGGGCGCCTTCGTGGAAACCATCAAAGGGTGGCAATCGGGGTGGTTCTACATCACCGAGCCGCGACCCTAAATGGGTAGCGGCCCCCGAATTCAGATCTGGCATCTCCATGTGGCTCACGTCCTGGAAAGAGAAGGGCCTGCTATTGGGTAGTTCGGAAGAGCTGATCGGACTCCAGTCCTGTCTCCAAACCCTGGTGAACAAGAAGCTCAAGCTTGTCAATGTGATCCAGGTCATGCTCGTCCGCTGGATTCTCCCCTGCTAACTACGGGACTTCAATTTGTGGGAGTTTGATTCGGCACAGCACCGGACCTTGAGCGGGCTCTTCGACACTACGTACGAAGATGCCTAGAGGGTGCTGTTCAAGGGCGCCGAAGCTTCCGCATCCGCTACCGAAGATCGCGGATTCAGCTCGCAGCGTCCGGCTGGCAAGGTAAGCTATGTTATCCTTTATGGGACACTTGCTTTTCATGTTTTGACTTTATGCGGGATCTAAACTCCCAACACCTTTAACAGGCCTGGCAAGCAACGTCCGGACAGGTTAACTGTCCGGCTCCCCTTCCAGAAGACCCAGTGGATGCCCGTTTGACAGGGCTGCTGGTCCCGGCACTTTACGTAGTGCCGGAGAAGAAGGCCAAGAAGAAGGCCACGGGAACCCGAAGGAGTTCCCGGCGTCAGGTGGTATCGGACTCATCGTCCGATGACTCCGAGGCGGACTCCTCCCACGAGGACGGGGAGGAGAAGAAAGAGGCCTCTCCCCCAGCGGGGGGAGAGAAGAAGAGGAAGGCCTCCCCAACGAGGGAGGCCGAAGGGTCCAAGAAGGGAAGGACCCTTCCCCCGGACTGTTCTGCCACCGCCGGCGATGGCGACGAGGAGTGGCCCTCAAGGGCCAAGCCCCTGGCGAGATCGTAAGTATCTGGACTCCTAAATGATTTATAATTTTTCTTTTTGTCGCATGGTGTCTTTCTAATGCCGCATACAACCCTGTAGTCCGCCCAAGGACGATCTTCCCACTTCGTCGAGCGGGTGTTTGGGCACGTGGATATGGATTCTCTTCCGACCGCCTCCACCCCTCGCGATGCCGACGACGCCGAGGTGGGATCCCAGAGAGGGACCCACCCAGAGGAGGAGGCCCCGGAGGTGCCACAGGGAAACCTCCCGGACTTTGTACCGGACTCTGCACCGGAACCTGCAGTGGTTCCCGAGTCCGGCGGACGGCCCTTCGTAAGAAGGGTAAGACTGTGATGCCAGCGGCCTCCGTCCAACCGAAGGCGCCGGATAACTTGCTGGAGGCGCTCAACGGCGCTTCCATCAAAGAGGAACGCCGCACTATCATGAGTGCGGTGATTCAGAAGGTTCAGCTCGCTAAAAGCGGGCTGACCGAGGCCTGCAGCAGCCTTCTAACAGGCTTTGAGGTAAGAATTTTAATATATGTAAAATAGTACCGCATAGACAGTAGCCCCTGATGCTCGGTTCGGTGTTCGGAAAGAAAAGCCGGACTGAGGATCTAAAAAGATATACGCAGGAGTCTTAAGAAATATGTCAATATGGGATTGCAGGCTGCGCTGCTGACCTCTGCCGCACTGACTGTGGAGGTCAATGCTTTGAAGCAAAGCCTCGAGCGGTCCGAGAGCGAGCTCGGCCGTGCCAAGAAGCAGCTCGAGGACAAGGAAGGTGAGTAACACCTTATGAAAGTTGTACCTTATAGAAAAGGATTTGGTTGCAAGAGGAATGACAAGGATAATGTGGGTACTCCAGGGGCCACGAACAAGGTGGCGACCCTGAAGGAGGCGGTGTCCGCGGCCGAACGTAATGCGGCCCCAGAGCGTGCTAGGCGAGAGAAGTAGGAGGCGTGGGTGGCGGAGGTACAGCAAGAGCTCCAGGCTCTTGTGAAAAAACATGAGAGTTTGGAGCGCGACTCGAAGACTCGAGAGTCCGAGCTTGCATCGGCTCTTGAGAGTGCCAAAGCCGCTAAGGCCGAAGCCCACAAGGCCCTCCAGGAAATCGAGGCGTTGAAGAAAATAGCGGCGGGTAAGGCATTTTTCATGCAAAGCAAGCATGTGAATGTGAATTACCTATTACTTACCCGAATTCGGAGCTCTCCAGGAGCGTTCGCAGATCTGCCCCGCAGCGTGTCCGATGCTGCCGCTTTCTACAGGGCCGAGGAGGGGAGCTCGACGGAGAAGGTCTTCTGGTCTCAGTGTGCTGAGGCCGGACATCCGGTGCCCCTTAGCGACAAGCTGAAGCAGCTGGTCGAGCTCCACAAGGTGGCCGAACAGGCCATGAAGGGCCTCATAGTTCGGCTGTGGCCCAAGGAGGCCATGCCTGGGAGCTACTTCAGCCTGGTGCGGCGGCTGGTGGATGCGTGTCCATGGGTTGAAGTCATCAAGCACTCCGCCTGCATTGAAGGTGCTCGTCGGGCCCTTGCCCGTGCAAAGGTGCACTGGGGCAGGATGGACGCTGAGAAGCTTGTGACGGACGCGCCACCAACGGGCAAGGAGTATCGCACGCCCGAGATGTATTGTAAGAGTGTCCTAAAGGGTGCCCGCATGATTGCGAGTGAGTGCTCCAAAGATGTAATATTTGAGTAGACTCGCATTTTGTTATCCTATGCGCTGAAAACTTTGTTCATATGCGCTAAGCAATGCTTGTTTAATTTAAAATATTATCTTCTGTGCGGCCGTTTATCAAATCTGAGAGATGGCAAGTCGTCGGCTTCAGCCCCCATGCCACGAGTGCTGGGGTGTTCGGGATAAACTTGAGCGCTCTTGTTCCCATTTTTGGGTCCATCTAGGGAGGCGCTCAACACGACGAACGAGGCAACCAGACTTATAATGCTTGAACACTCTCACTTAGCCATAGAATTCTATAATTTTAAATTTCGGCGAAGCCCCTAGTGTTCAGAAGACCGAGTTCGGGGCGCTATCCACGCCTGGGCCGGACGAAGCCGGTTCCTCGCTCTAAGCGACATAAGTCTTTAGGGACTCGAAAAAACCTCTCGAACAGCGACCAGCTCTCGCCTTATCATGACGGTCAGTTTTAGCTTTCTCCATTGAGGCGCTCGCCCAGCTCAACTGGGGCGCAATCGCAGTGGTTCTCCCAGCGCTACCTTAGCCGATATAACGGAACGTAAGGTACCAAAACATGGGAGCCGGGCAAACCCAACTATTGACCCAAGACATGATTCGGAGCCGATGCATATAATGCTATAAGTTCGGGGTGCCGCACTTGTGAAAGTGTTCGGACTTATCACACCATAATGTGGGAAACTTAAGCCCCTGGTGTATTTAGCCGTACCAAAGTGTACGGATGCAACATGTCATAAATGAACATATGTATAAGAAAGGAATGCAATTATAAGCAAAAAGCGATGCATTGTTTATTCAAGAAATATTGCCATGAATGCAGAACGATACAAATAGTGCGGTAAGCAAGGGATGGGACTATTAAACATGTCCCCCTCCAGGGGTAGGCTGCGGAATGGTGTATAAAACAGATTTAATGGTCGTAATGGAGACCACCTGGATACTCGTCGTAGCCTTTCTCCTTCCCTGGCTGTTGCATCGTGAGTTCGGCAGGTCTACTGCCGGACAGGGCCTTTGGTGAACGGAGTCCTGTGGGTAAGAAAAAAGAAAAAGGAAAAAAAGAATGACACACTTGGGAGCCCCTGGTGTGGTTAAGCCGCATTCTGGGCCTGTCGTGGTCGTGCCCCTCCCCCTATGCCCATGGTATCTCCAGAGCGTAATGATGTACGCGAAGGACCAGTCTTGCAATTTTGCAAGGGCTGGGGTTGGGGCCACATTGCTACGCGTGCTCGGAACGTGTCAGGTGGTCTTGTTGTAGGTTACTCCGGGCGCGTTTAGCCGTGTCCGGTCGCTTAACGGCCGGACTCGAGAATTGCCTTAAGAGGCTGCTCTGTACTTCTGCCGCGAGAGCCGCTGTGTGTTCCTCCGTTCGAAGGGAGCGTTCAGTGTTTCCGTTGACCGTGATGACTCCTCGAGGGCCTGGCATTTTGAGCTTGAGGTATGCGTTGTGCGGCACCGCGTTGAACTTTGCAAACGCGGTCCGTCCGAGCAGAGCATGATAGCCGCTGCGGAACGGAACTATGTCGAAGATTAACTCCTCGCTTCGGAAGTTATCCGGGGATCCGAAGACCACTTCCAGTGTAACTGAGCCTGTACAATTGGCCTCTACACCTGGTATGATGCCTTTAAAGGTTGTTTTTGTGGGTTTAATCCTTGAGGGGTCTATGCCCATCTTGCACACTGTATCCTGATAAAGCAGGTTTAGGCTGCTGCCGCCGTCCATCAGGACTTTGGTGAGGTGAAATCCATCGACGATTGGGGTCTAAAATCAATGCGGTGAATCCGCCGTGGCGGATGCTGGTGGGGTGGTCCCTTCGATCAAAAGTGATTGGGCAGGAGGACCATGGGTTGAACTTTGGGGCGACTGGCTCCATCGCGTATACGTCCCTGAGTGCATGCTTCCGCTCCCTCTTGGGTATGTGGGTTGCGCATATCATGTTCACCGTCCGCACTTGTGGGGGGAAACCCTTCTGTCCTCTATTGTTTGGCGGTCGGGTCTCTTCCTCGTCATCGCTACGCAACCCCTTGTCATTGTTTTCAGCAATTAGCTTGCCTGCCTGCTTGAATACCCAACAGTCCCTGTTGGTGTGATTGGCTGGCTTTTTGGGGGTGCCGTGTATCTGGCACGAGCGGTCAAGTATTCGGTCCAAATTGGACGGACCCGGAGTAGTTCTTTTGAATGGCTTTTTCCGCTGACCGGGTTTGGAGCCTCTGAATCCGGCATTGACTGCTGTATCCTCAGTATTGTCGCCGTTAATGCGGCGTTTGTGCTTGTTGCGACGCGACCTGCCGTTGCGGTCCTTAGTACCCGGACTGCCAGAATTTTTGCTGAGGTTATTGTTGCAGGCTAGCCAGCTGTCCTCTCCTGCGCAGAAGCGGGTCATGAGTGATGTGAGGGCCGCCATGGATTTCGGCTTTTCCTATCCCAGGTGCTGGGCAAGCCACTCATCGCGGATGTTATGTTTGAAGGCCGCGAGGGCCTCCGCATCCGGACAGTCGACGATTTGATTTTTCTTAGTTAAGAACCGTTTCCAGAATTGTCTGGCCGATTCGTCTGGCTGCTGAATTATATGGCTTAGGTCGCCAGCGTCTGGTGGTCGCACATACGTGCCCTGGAAGTTATCAAGGAATGCGGCTTCCAGGTCCTCCCAACACCCAATTGATTCTGCTGGCAAGCTGTTATGCCAATGCCGAGCTGGTCCTTTAAGCTTGAGTGGGAGGTATTTGATGGCGTGAAGATCATCACCGCGGGCCATGTGGATATGAAGGAGATAGTCTTCGATCCAAACCGCGGGGTCTGTTGTGCCATCATAGGATTCAATATTCACGGGTTTAAACCCTTCGAGGATTTGATGATCCATTACTTCGTCTGTGAAGCATAGTGGGTGTGCGACGCCTCTGTATTGGGCTATATCACGACGTAGCTCAAACGAGCTTTTTCTACTGTGGTCGGCCCGGCCGGACTTGCTATGTCCGGCACGACAGTTGTCGTCGCGTATCATGGGGCGCCCACGCGATCCATAGATCGATCTTGATTGTCTTGCCTTATCCTCCAATATATCTCGCCAGTCCAGAGCGTTCCCCTGTGGCTTTGTGCTTTTCGAGCGATGCCGGGGTACGGCTTTAGTGTAGGGCCTAGAGGCCTCTCTGTCGCGGCCACGGGGTGGTCGGTCAGCCATATTGTGCGCTGGTGATGCAGGTTTATATGCCTCCTCCTCTAATCGGGGGAGCAGCTTGCGTTTGGGGTAGCTTTTGGAGGGGCGTTCGAGTTCATGCTCTTCGGCCGCAAGGACTTCAGTCCATCTGTCGGCTAGCAGATCTTGATCAGCTCTAAGCGTTGCTGCTTTTTCTTGAGGCTGCTTGCCGTGGCCATAAGCCTGCGTTTAAAACGCTCTTGTTCGACGGGATCCTCAGGCACGACGAATTCATCGTCGTCGAGGCTTGCCTCGTCTCCAGAGGGAGGCATGTAGTTATCATCCTCTACCTCTTCGCCTGCCGCTCTCTCATGAGGGCTGGCCTCTCCGTCCTCCTGTGCTGAATCTTGCTGGAGGGGGTTGTCTTTGGCACTGTCTGGGGTGTTATTATCTTCGGTGCCGGAATCTCCATTCTTGCTGTGGCGGGATTTAGAGCGGCGCCGCAGACGCCGGCGCTTAGGCTGTTTCTTGGAGGGGTCTTCCCCCGCTGTTCCCTCGCCATTCCCATCCTATGGGATATCCACCATGTATATGTCATATGACGAGGTGGCTTTCCAGTGCCCAATAGGCGCTGGTTCTTGGTTGTCTCCGGCATCGTCGTCCATACCGTCGATGTCTTCGGAGTCAAAGTCTAACATGTCGGTTAGATTGTCGATAGTGGCTACTAAGTGGGTGGTGGGTGGGCTTTGAATTTCTTCGTCGTCCGCATCCCAACCGTCCTGACCGCAGTTCGGCCAGGGCTCTCCTGATAACGAGAGATACTTTAGCGAATTCAGGATGTCGCCGAAAGGTGAGTGTTGAAAGATGTCCGCAGCGGTGAACTCCATGATCGGCGCCCAATCGGATTCGATCGGAGGGGGCGCAGGAGGTTCGGAGTCCGGCGAGGAGTCCGGAACCTCGGAGTCACGAGTTTCACAAGGGACAAGGTCAGTATTCGGCTCCATCGCCGTAGAGGTTGCATCCCCCGAGGCGGTGTCTAGCCACCCGTCCTCGATCTGCGCAGCCGGCTCCAAATTTAGGGTCGGAGCGGACTCATGTGCAGCCTCCAGGGCACTGTCCGACAGCAGAGCTAAATCATGCCCATCGTGACAGTGCGGCGCACTCGGCTGTGGCTCGAATCCATCGAAGATCAAGTCTCCGCGGATGTCAGCCGTGAAGTTCAAACTTCCAAATCTGACCTGACGGCCAGGGGCGTAGCTTTCGATCTGCTCCAGATGGCCAGGCGAATTGGCCCGCAGTGCAAAGCCGCCGTATACGAAGATATGTCCGGGGAGAAAAGTCTCACCATGGACTGCGTCGTTGTTGTTGACGATCGAAGGAGCCATCGAGCCTATTGGTGACGACACAGAGGAACTCTTAATGAAAGCACCAATGTCGGTGTCAAAACCGGTGGATCTCGGGTAGGGGGTCCCGAACTGTGCGCCTAGGCGGATGGTAACAGGAGACAAGGGACACGATGTTTTTACCCAGGTTCGGGCCCTCTCGATGGCGGTAAAACCCTACTCCTGCTTGATTGATATTGATGATATGGGTAGTACAAGAGTGGATCTACCATGAGATCAAGGAGGCTAAACCCTAGAATCTAGCCTATGGTATGATTGTTGTTGTGTCCTATGGACTAAAACCCTCCGGTTTATATAGACACCGGAGAGGGCTAGGGTTACACAGAGTCGGTTACAATGGTAGGAGATCTACGTATCCGTATCGCCAAGCTTGCCTTCCACGCCAAGGAAAGTCCCATCCAGACACGGGACGAAGTCTTCAATCTTGTATCTTCATAGTCTTGGAGTCCGGCCGATGATGATAGTTCGGCTATCCGGACACCCCCTAGTCCAGGACTCCCTCACCTATATACATGATCATTGCCTAGATATACTCATAACTATGCTCAATTATGTCAATTGCTCAACAGTAATTTGTTCACCCACCGCAGAATACTTACGCTCTTGAGAGAAGCCACTAGTGAAACCTATGGTCCCCGGGTCTATTCTCATCATATCAATCTCTATCACTTTATTTACTTGCTTTGTTTTTACTTTGCCTTTTACTTTTTACTTTGCATCTATCTATCAAAAATACCAAAAATATTATCTCTATCAGATCTCACTCTCGTAAGTGACCATGAAGGGATTGACAACCCCTAAGCGTTGGTTGCGAGTTGCTATCGTTTTGTGTAGGTGCGAGGGACTTGTGCGTGGTATCCTACTGGATTGATACCTTGGTTCTCAAAAACTGAGGGAAATACTTACGCTACTTTGCTGCATCATCCTCTCCTCTTCGGGGAAATCCAACGCAGTGCTCAAGAGGTAGCAAGACGAATTTCTGGTGCCGTTGCCGGGGAGGCTCACGCAAGCAAGTCAACCATACCAAGTACCCATCGCAATCCCTATCTCTCACATTACATTATTTGCCATTTGCCTCTCGTTTTCCTCTCCCCCACTTCACCCTTGCCATTTTATTTGCCCTCTCTCTCCCAATCTCCTCCTCTCTTTCCCGTTTGCCTTTTTCCCATTGCCTTTCTGTTTGCTTGTGTGTTGGATTACTTGTTGCCATGGCGCAAGATAATACCAAATTGTGTGATTTCTCGAATACCAATAATAATGATTTCCTTAGTACTCCGATTGCTCCTCTTAATAATGATGAGTCTTGTGAAATCAATACCGCTTTGCTGAATCTTGTTATGAAAGATCAATTTGCCGGCCTTCCTAGTGAAGGTGCCGCTACTCATCTAAACAATTTTGTTGATTTGTGTGATATGCAAAATAAGAAAGATACGGATAACAATATTGTCAAATTGAAGTTATTTCCGTTTTCACTTAGAGATCGTGCTAAAGTTTGGTTTTCGTCTTTGCCTAAAAATAGTATTGATTCTTGGAACAAGTGCAAAGATGCTTTTATCTCTAAGTATTTTCCTCCTGCTAAGATTATCACTCTTAGGAACGACATCATGAATTTTAAACAACTTGATCATGAGCATGTTGCCCAATCTTGGGAAAGAATGAAATTAATGCTTCGCAATTGCCCTACTCATGGTTTGAATTTGTGGATGATCATACAAATTTTTTATGCCAGATTGAATTTTGCTTCTAGAAATCTTTTAGACTTGGCCGCGGGAGGCACTTTTATGGAAATTACATTAGGGGATGCTACCAAATTGCTTGATAATATTATGGCTAATTATTCTCAATGGCACACCGAAAGATCTTCTAGTAAAAAAGTGCATGCTATAGAAGAAATCAATGTTTTGAGTGAAAAGATGGATGAACTTATGAAGATGTTTGCTCCTAAAAATACCCCTCTCGATCCCAATGATATGCCTTTATCTACTTTGCTTTAGAATAATAATGAATCTATGGATGTGAATTTTGTTGGTAGGAATAGTTTTGGAAACAACGCTTATAGAGGGAATTTTAATCCTAGGCCTTATCCTAGTAATCCTTCTAATAATTATGGAAATTCCTACAACAACTCTTATGGAAATTTTAATAAGATGCCCTCTGAATTTGAGAGTAGTGTTAAATAGTTTATGAATTCACAAAAGAATTTTAATGCTTTGCTTGAAGAGAAATTGCTTAAAGTTGATGATTTGGCTAGGAACGTTGATAGAATTTCTCTTGAAATTGATTCTTTAAAGCTTAGATCTATTCCTCCTAAGCAAGATATCAATGAGTCTCTCAAAGCCATGAGAATTTCCATTGATGAGTGCAAGGAAAGAACCGCTAGGATGCGTGCTTCCAAAGATGCCTTTATTAAAGCGTGTTCTTCCAATTCCTATAAAAATCAAGATGAAGATCTAAAAGTTATTGATGTGTCCCCCATTAAATCTTTGTTTTGCAATATGAATCTTGATGAATCTGAATATGATCTTCCTTTACCTAGAAGGCATTCTAAGAATTCGAAGTTTCTAGATCTTGATGATGAAATTGATGAAAGTGGGATTGAAATAAATAAAAACCGTGATGTTGCTAAACCCACTATTTTGGATCTCAAGGAATTTAATTATGAAAATTGCTCTTTGATTGGTTGTATTTCCTTGTTGCAATCCGTGATAGATTCTCCTCATGCTTATAGTCAAAATAAGGCCTTTACCGAACACATTGTTGATGCCTTGATGCAATCTTATGAAGAAAAATTTGAGTTGAAAGTTTCTATCCCTAGAAAACTCCATGATGTGTGGGACCTACTATAAAAATTAAAATTAAAGATTATGAGTTTCATGCTTTGTGTGATTTGGGTGCTAGTGTCTCTACTATTCCCAAAGCTTTATATGATTTGCTAGATTTTCGTGATTTTGATGATTGCTCTTTAAACTTGCATCTTGCGGATTCCACTATTAAAAAGCCTATGGGAAGAATTAATGATGTTCTTATTGTTGCAAATAGGAATCATGTGCCCGTAGATTTTATCGTTCTTGATATAGATTACAATCCTTCATGTCCTATTATTCTTGGTAGACCTTTCCTTAGAACGATTGGTGCAATTATTGATATGAAGGAAGGGAATATTAGATTCCAATTTCCCTTGAAGAAGGGTATGGAACACTTCCCTAGAAAGAAAATAAAATTACCATATGGATCTATCATGATAGCCACTTATGGATTGCCTACCAAAGATGGCAATACCTAGATCTATCCTTGCTTTTATGCCTAGCTAGGGGCGTTAAACGATAGCGCTTGTTGGGAGGCAACCCAATTTTATTTTGTGTTTTTTGTTTTTGCTTCTGTTTAGGAATAAATAATCCATCTACCTTCTGTTTGGATGTGGTTTTATGTTTTAATTAGTGTTTGTGCCAAGTAGAACCTATAGGATAACCTACGATGATAGTTGATTTGATTCTGCTGAAAAACAGAAACTTTGCGCGCACGAATTTAGTTATGATAAATCACAAAAACGTGATTTTGCGTTGATTATTTTTGCTTCTGTTCAATAAACAAATTGTCCAGGACTTCCTATTTTGGTAGAACTTTAGAGTTCTAGAAGTTTGCGTTAGTTACAGATTGCTACAGACTGTTTCGTTTTTGACAGATTCTGTTTTTCGTGTGTTGTTTGCTTATTTTGATGAATCTATGCCTAGTAAAACAGTTTATAAACCATAGAGAAGTTGGAATACAGTAGGTTTAACACCAATATAAATAAAGAATGAGTTCATTACAGTACCTTGAAGCAGTCTTCTGTTTTCTTTCTCTAACGGAGCTCACAAGATTTCTGTTGAGTTTTGTGTTGTGAAGTTTTCAAGTTTTGGGTGAATTCTTTTGATGGATTATGGAACAAGGAGTGGCAAGAGCCTAAGCTTGGGGATGCCCATGGCACCCCCAAGATAATCCAAGGACACCAAAAAGTGAAAGCTTGGGGATGCCCCGGAAGGCATCCCCTCTTTCGTCCACTTCCATTGGTAATTTACTTGGAGCTATATTTTTATTCACCAACATGATATGTGTTTTGCTTGGAGCGTCTTGTATTATTTGCGTCTTTGCTTGTTAGTTTACCACAATCATCCTTGCTGTACACACCTTTTGAGACAACCATACATAGAATACTCTATGTGCTTCACTTATATCTTTTGAGCTTGATAGTTTTGCTCATTGTGCTTCACTTATATCTTTTGAGCGTGATAATTTTTGCTCTAGTACTTCACTTATATCTTTTAGAGCACGATGGTGGATTTGTTTTAAAGAAACTATTGATCTCTCATGCTTCACTTAGATTATTTTGAGAGTCGTTAATAGCATGGTAATTTGCTTAATGTTAATATACTTTGTGTTCAAGACATGTGAAACTTTCTTTTGAGTAAATTGAATACTAAGATAAGTTTGATGCTTGATAATTGTTTTGAGATATGGAGGTAATAATATCAAAGTCGTGCTAGTTGATAATTGTGATTTTGAGAAATACTTGTGTTGAAGTTTGCAAGTCCCGTAGCATGCACGTGTGGGTAAAGTTGTGTAACAAATTTGAAACATGAAGTGTACCTGGCTTGTGCATCATTATGAGTGGCGGTCGGGGACGAGCGATGGTCTTTTCCTACCAATCTATCCCCCTAGGAGCATGCACGTAGTACTTGAATTTTTTGATGGCTTCTAAATTTTTGCAATAAGTATATGAGTTCTTTTGACTAATGTTGAGTCCAAGGATTATACGCACTCTCACCTTTCCGCCTTTGCTAGCCTCTTCGGTACCGTGCATTTCCCTTTCTCACCTTGAGAGTTGGTGCAAACTTCGCCAGTGCATCCAAACCCCGTGATACGGTTTGCTCTATCACACATAAACCTCCTTATATCTTCCTCAAAACAGCCACCATAACTACCTATCATGGCATTTCCATAGCCATTCCGAGATATATTGCCATGCAACTTCCACCATCATCATCATGACATACATTACTTTTGTCATATTGCTATTGCATGATCATGTAGTTGACATCGTATTTGTGGCAAAGCCACCATGCATTATTTTCCATACATGTCACTCTTGATTCATTGCACCATCCCGGTACACCGCCGGAGGCATTCATATAGAGTCATCCTTTGTTCTAAGTATCAAGTTGTAATTGTTGAGTTGTAAGAAAAATAAAAGTGTGATGATCATCATTATTAGAGCATTGTCCCAAGTGAGGAAAGGATGATGGAGACTATGATTCCCCCATAAGTCGGGATGAGACTCCGAACGAAAAAAGAGGCCATAAAAAAGAAAGAAGAGAAAGGCCCAAACAAATTAAAAAAATGAGAGAAAAAGAGAGAAGGGACAATGCTACTATCCTTTTACCACACTTGTGCTTCAAAGTAGCACCTTGTTCTTCACGTAGTGAGTCTCATATATTGTGCTTCAAAGTAGCACCAAGTTCTTCATGATAGTGAGTCTCATAAGTTGTCTTTTTATACTAGTGGGAATTTCATTATAGAACTTGGCTTGTATATTCCAATGACGGGCTTCCTCAAAATGTCCTAGGTCTTCCCGAGCAAGCGAGTTGGATGCACACCCACTAGTTTTCTTTTGTCGAGCATTCATAGCTCTAGTGCATCCGTTGCATGGCAATCCCTACTCCTCATGTTGACATCAATTGATGGGCATCTCCATAGCCCATTGATTAGCCTCGTCAATGTGAGACCTTCTCCTTTTTTGTCTTCTCCACACAATCCCCATCATCATATTCTATTCCACCCATAGTGCTATATCCATGGCTCACGCTCATGTATTGCGTGAAAGTTGAAAAAGTTTGAGATTATTTGAGTATGAAACAATTGCTTGGCTTGTCATCGGGGGTATAGAAGTTGGGAACATCTTTGTGTGACGAAAATGAAGCATAGCCTAACCATATGATTTTGTAGGGATGAACTTTCTTTTGCTATGTTATTCTGAGAAGACATGATTACTTTGATTAGTATGCTTGAAGTATTATTATTTTTGTGTCAATATGAACTTTTGTCTTGAATCTTTTGGATCTGACTATTTCTATCACAATTAAGAAGATTTATATTGAAATTATGCCAAAGTATCACTCCGCATCAAAAATTCTTTTTTTATCATTTACCTACTCAAGGACGAGCAGGAATTAAGCTTGGGGATGCCTGATACGTCTCCAACGTATCTATAATTTTTGATTGCTCCATGCTACTTTATCTACTGTTTTGGACTATATTGGGCTTTATTTTCTACTTTTACATTATTTTTGGGACTAACCTATTAATCGGAGGCCCAACCCAGAATTGCTATTTTTTTTTGCCTATTTCAGTGTTTCGAAGAAACGGAATATCAAACGGAGTCCAAACGGAATGAAACCTTCAGGATCGTGATTTGCCAACCAAACGTGATCCAGGAGGCTTGGACCCTACTCCAAGCAGTGCCCGAGGAGGTCACGAGGGTGGAGGGCGCGCCCCCCTGGGCGCGCCCCCTACCTCGTGGGCCCCCTGACGCTCCACCGACGTACTCCTTCCTCCTATATATACCTACGTATCCCCGAACAATCAGAACAGGAGCCAAAAAACCTAATTCCACCGCCGCAACCTTGTGTATCCACGAGATCCCATCTTGGGGCCTGTTCCGGAGCTCTGCCGGAGGGGGCATCCACCACGGAGGGCTTCTACATCATCACCATAGCCCCTCCGATGAAGTGTGATTAGTTTACTTCAGACCTTCGGGTCCATAGCTAGTAGCTAGATGGCTTCTTCTCTCTTTTTGGATCTCAATACAATGTTCTCCCCCTCTCTCGTGGAGATCTATTCGATGTAATCTTCTTTTTGCGGTGTGTTTGTTGAGACCGATGAATTGTGGGTTTATGATCCAGTATTATCTATGGAAAATATTTGATTCTTCTCTGAATTCTTTTATGTATGATTGAGTCATCTTTGCAAGTCTCTTCGAATTATCCTTTTTGGTTTGGCCAACTAGATTGGTAGTTCTTGCAATGGGAGAAGTGCTTAGCTTTGGGTTCAATCTTGCGGTGTCCTTACCCAGTGACAGAAGGGGCAGCAAGGCACGTATTGTATTGTTGCCATCGAGGATAACAAGATGGTTTTTTTATCATATTGCATGAATTTATCCCTCTACATCATGTCATCTTGCTTAAGGCGTTACTCTGTTTTTACTTAATACTCTAGATGCATGCTGGATAGCGGCCGATGAGTGGGGTAATAGTAGTAGATACAGAATCATTTCGATCTACTTGTTTTGGACGTGATGCCTATATACATGATCATTGCCTAGATATACTCATAACTATGCTCAATTATGTCAATTGCTCAACAGTAATTTGTTCACCACCATAGAATACTTACGCTCTTGAGAGAAGCCACTAGTGAAACCTATGGCCCCTGGGTCTATTCTCATCATATCAATCTCTATCACTTTATTTACTTGCTTTGTTTTTACTTTGCCTTTTACTTTTTACTTTGCATCTATCTATCAAAAATACCAAAAATATTATCTCTATCAGATCTCACTCTCGTAAGTGACCGTGAAGGGATTGACAACCCCTAAGCATTGGTTGCGAGTTGCTATCGTTTTGTGTAGGTACGAGGGACTTGTGCGTGGTCTCCTACTGGATTGATACCTTGGTTCTCAAAAACTGAGGGAAATACTTACGCTACTTTGCTGCATCATCCTCTCCTCTTCGGGGAAATGCAACGCAGTGCTCAAGAGGTAGCAGGGGCGAATTGGGGAGGACCCCAAGTAGGATTTGGCCTACTTGGACACAAAACATCAACTGTTAGCCATGTGCGGTGCTCCCCTCCATAGTTTACACCCCCGGTCATATTGTCGTGATGGTTAGGTGAAGCCCTGCGCGGATCACTTCACCATCACCGTTACCATGCCGTCATGCTGACGGAACTCATCTACTTCCTTGACACTTTGCTAGATCAAGAGGGCGAGGAATGTCATCGAGCTGAATGTGTGTAGAACTCGGAGGTGCCGTACATTCGGCACTTGATCGGTCAGAGCTAGAAGAAGTTCGACTACATCAAAAGCGTTGTCAAATGCTTCTGCTTATGGTCTACGAGGGTACGTAGACACACTCTCCCCCTCTCGTTGCTATGCATCTCCTAGATAGATCTTGCGTGAGCGTAGGATTTTTTTGAAATTGCATGCTATGTTCCCCAATAGTGGCATCTGAGTCAGGTCTATGCGTAGATGATATGCACGAGTAGAACACAAAGATTTGTGGGTGGTGATCATCATACTGCTTAACACCAATGTCTTATTTTGATTCGGCCATGTTGTTGGATGAAGCGGCCCGGACCAACCTTACATGACCATGTTCATGAGACCGGTTCCACCGACAGACATGCAACTAGTTTTGCATAAAGATGGATGGCGGGTGTCCGTTTCTCCTACTTTAGTTGAATCGAATTTGACTGCGACCGGTCCTTGTTGAAGGTTAGAACAACAAAGTTGATAAATCACCGTTGTGGTTTTTGTGCCGTAGGTAAGAACGGTTCTTGCTAGAAGCCCGTAGCAGCCACGTAAAACTTGCAACAACAAAGTAGAGGACGTCTAACTTGTTTTTGCGGGGCATGTTGTGATTTTATATGGTCAAGACATGATGTGATATATGTTATTGTATGAGATGATCATGTTTTGTAAAAGTTATCGGCAACCAGCAGGAGCCTTATGGTTGTCTCTTTATTGTATGAAATGCAAAGGCCATGTAATTGCTTTACTTTATCACTATGTGGTAGCGATAGTTGTAGAAGCGATAGTTGGCGAGACGACCAAGACGCAATGATGGAGATCAAGGTGTCGAACCGATAACAATGGAGATCATGATGATGCTTTAGAGATGGAGATCAAAAGCACAAGATGATGATGGCCATATCATGTCACATATGTTGATTGCATGTGATGTTTATCTTTATGCATCTTATTTTGCTTAGTACGGCGGTAGCATTATAAGATGATCCCTTAACTAAAATTTCAAGGTGTAAGTGTTCTCCATTAGTATGCACCATTGCGATAGTTCTTCGTGCTGAGACACCACGTGAAGATTCGATGTGATATGCTCTACGTTCACATACAATGGGTGCAAGATAGTTTTGCACATGTGGAATACTTAGGTTAAACTTGACGAGCCTAGCATGTACAAACATGGCCTCAGAACACTGGAGACCAAAAGGTCGAACGTGAATCATATAGTAGTATGATCGACATAGAGATGTTCACCATTGATGACTACTCCATCTCACGTGATGATCGGACATGGTTTAGTTGATTTGGATCACATGTCATTTAGATGACTTGAGGGATGTCTATCTAAGTGGTAGTTCTTAAGTAATTTGATTAATGGAACTTAAATTTATCATGAACTCAGTCCAGATAGTATTTGCAAATTATATTGTAGATCCATAGCTCGCCTTGTAGCTCCCCTATTTTTGATATGTTCCTAGAGAAAACTAAGTTGAATAATGATGGTAGCAACTACACAGACTGGGTCCGTAACTTGAGGATTATCCTCATTGCTGCACAGAAGAATTATGTCCTTGATGCATCGCTAGGTGAAAGGCCTGCTGCAGGAGCAGATGCTGATGTTATGAACGTTTGGCAAGCTCGATCTGATGACTAATCGATAGTTCAGTGTGCCATGCTTTACGGCTTAGAATCGGGACTTCAAAGACATTTTGAACGTCATGGACCATATGAGATGTTCCAGGAGTTGATGTTAATATTTCAAGCAAATGCCTGAGTTGAGAGATATGAAGTCTCCAACAAGTTCTATAGCTGCAAGATGGAGGAGAACAGTTCTGTCAGTGAACACATACTCAGAATGTCTAGATATCATAATCACTTGACTCACCTGGGAGTTAATCTTCTAGATGATAGTATTATTGACAGAGTTCTCCAATCCCTGCCACCAAGCTATAAACGCTTTGTGATGAACTATAATATGCAAGGGATGGAGAAGACTATTCCCGAGCTCTTTGCAATGCTCAAAGCTGCGGAGGTAGAAATCAAGAAGGAGCATCAAGTGTTGATGGTTAACAAGACCACTAGTTTCAAGAAAAAGGGCAAGGGAAAGAAAGGGAACTTCAAGAAGAATGGCAAGCAAGTTGCCACTCCTGGGAAGAAGCCCAAAGCTGGACCCAAGCCTAAAACTGAGTGCTTCTACTTCAAAGGGACTGGTCACTGGAAGCGGAACTGCCCCAAGTATTTGGCGGATAAGAAGGATGGCAAAGTGAACAAAGGTATATTTGATATACATGTTATTGATGTGTACCTTACTAATGCTCGTAGTAGTGCATGGGTATTTGATACCAGTTTGGTTGCTCATATTTGTAAGTCAAAACAGGGACTATGGATTAAACGAAGATTGGCTAAAGATGAGGTGACGATGCGCGTCGGAAATGGTTCCAAGATCGATGTGATCGCCGTCGGCACATTACCTCTACATCTACCTTCAGGATTAGTTTTAGACCTGAATAATTGTTATTTGGTGCCAGCGTTGAGCATGAACAATATATCTGGATCATGTTTAGTGTGAGACAGTTATTCATTTAAATCAGAGAATAATGATTGTTCTATTTATATGAGTAATATCTTTTATGGTCATGCACCCTTGAAGAGTGGTCTATTTCTGTTGAATCTCGATTGTATACACATATTCATAATATTGATGCCAAAAGATGCAAAGTTGATAATTATAGTGCAACATATTTGTGGCACCGCCGTTTAGGTCATATTAGTGTAAAGCGCATGAAGAAACTCCATGCAGATGGACTTTTGGAATCACATGATTATGAATCATTTGATACTTGTGAACCATGCCTCATGGGCAAGATGACTAAACTCCGTTCTCCGAAACAATGGAGCGAGCCAATGTGTAAGTGCATCTAGTGCCCCTTAGTGATTTTGGTGCATTGAAGACTTATAGGTTAAGGGACTAATGTGTTTATGAGTGTACACAGGTCTATAAGTCTATGAGGAGTTTGATATTTACAGAGAAAGTCGACCCCTAAAAATGAATATCTTCGACTGAAGATTTTGGTATTTCTGAAGACTTTCATGAAGACTTTGAAAGTGAAGAAATTGGTGTGTCTATGAAGACTTGATATTCATGCGAGGAATATGAAGCTTGAAGACTTTCGTTTTCATAATTTTGTTTTTTTGTCTTTCTTGAGTCATAGGAAACACCGTACTGTTAAAGGGGGTCGAGGAAATACTAAGGAAAAATTTCCATGTGATGCTCAACTCAAAATCCTACACCTACCAATCCCTTCGAGTGAAGCCTTTGGAAATCTCATACAGTTCAGTCAATTTCTTCAGTGATAGAGACGAAGTTCTTCTGGTCGCTGAGGAATTTGTTCTGACTGAGGAGTTAGGAATTCGCCAGTGCGGATTGCCTACACAGTGAGGAACATGATAGCCCTGAGGAATTTGAGAGTCAAATTTACGACTGTTGCTGTGCTTTGCGTCGGCTGTCCCAAAATATCTTATCCACATAACGGTCATATCATTGAAGGGCATTTATGTCTTATCATGTCGGGCTGCTCCCTAGGCTATAAATAGCCGCCCCCTACAACCACTAGTTGGTTGGCTGCTCCGAGAGAAACTGACACTTGTCATTGGAGAGCAACCCATCCTCTGAGGACTTTGAGTGAAAATCATCGAGTGAGGAAAATCCAAACCCAAACACCCACAAACCCAAAGTGATTGAGCATCACTGAAGAGATTGATCCTGCGTGGATCCAACGCTTGTTACCTTTGAAGACTATACTTCTTCTAGACGGTTAGGCGTCATGGTCTAGAGCATCCAAGAGGAATTGTGGATCGCCGAGTGACCAAAGTCTGTGAAGGTTTGGAAGTCGCCTGAAGACTTACCATGAGTGATTGGACGGGGTCTGTGTGACCTTAGTTCAAGGAGAATACGGTGAGGACTTAGTGTCCTGAGCTGCGTGCTCAGCGACTGGGTGTCCGGGACTGTGCGTCCTCGAGTTTAAATACTCAGCCGCTCCAACCAGACGTACAACTGAGACAACAGTTGGAACTGGTCTAACAAATCATTGTCTTCACCAACCCTACTGGTTCTATTTCCTCAACTCTTCCATTTCCTCATTACTGTGTTAAGTAGTTGTTCATATCTATGTTTGAAGACTTTGACTGAAGACTTTCTCAATTTCCTCAGTTCAATTTCTTCAGTCTGTTTGTCTTCACGTTGTGTTATCCTGTGTTTACGCTTTATGTACTCTGTGTTTGTCTTCATTTCATCATGATGACTGTGCATGTCTTCTGTTATGCTTACTTCTGAGTACTTATTCCACTACAAGTAGTTCTTCACTAAGGAATTTCCTCACCGGCAAATTCCTCAGTGAAGAATTCATAAAAATAGCCTATTCACCCCCCCTCTAGTCGATATAACGCACTTTCAATTGGTATCAGAGCAAGGTACTCCCTTGTTTTGTGTGATTTTGGTTTAACCGCCTGGAGTTTTAGTTATGTCGACCGCAGGTATGATCAAGGTCTCTGCTGGGTGTTCTACCTTCGATGGCACGGACTACCCCTACTGGAAGAATAAGATGCGAATGCATCTTGAAGCAATTGACAACGATCTCTGGTACGTTGTGGAAAATGGTGTTCCCTCTGTCACACCTTCCCTGAATGCTGCTGATGTGAAGAGATTCAAGCAACTCGATTCTCAAGCGAAGAATATCACATGTGGTCATCTGAGTAAAGGGTAGTATGGTAGAGTGAGTGCTTTGGAAACTGCTAAGCTTATCTGGGATAGGCTCTCCAAAGTAAACGAAGGAGTCTCAACTCAACGTGACTCTCGTGTTGACGTTCTTCGCAATCTCTTCAATCGCTTCAAAAGACTCGACAATGAAAATGTTCAGCAAACCTTCGATCGCCTCACTGATATCTCAAATGAGCTTCAAGCGCTCGGTGCCACTGACATCACCGATCATGAGGTGGTGAAGAAATTGCTGAGATCACTCGATTCGTCATTTGACACTCTGGCACTGATGATTCAAGAGCGTGCTGATTACAAGTCATTAGATCCCGTTGATATCCTTGAGAGGCTAAATACTCATGAGTTCCAGCTTGCTGAAAAGAGAGATCTCTATGGTTCAAGCTATGGCAAACCATGTGCCCTGAAGGCCAAGGCAGTGTCTGAATCTGAGTATGAGGATTCTGGTAGTAGCCTTGGTGACCCTGAAGAATTGAGCCAGGAGCTAGCACTGCTCATGAAGAAGTTCCAGAAATTCTCAAGACATGGTCATTTTGGAAAATCTTCAAGGAGCAGTGATTCCTCATCAAGTGACTACAAGAGAAGGTTGTGCCACAAATGCAAGAAGCCTGGTCACTACATTCAAGATTGTCCTCAGTGGGACAAGGAACTAAAGAAGAAGAAATACAAGGATTATAGTTCTGATGATGCCAAGAAGAAGAAGAAATCTTCAAAGTCCTCATCATCAAAATCCTCGAAGTCTTCATCCCACAAGAAGAGCAGCTCCAAGAAGGCTCGGGCATTCATTGGCAAGGAAATGGATTCTGAGGCTGAATCTGAGGATAATGAGGAAGAAGAGGAATCCGAGGAGTCTGAGTCAGGTGTGGCAAGTCTAGCTCTTGCTATTGCATTTGTCAGCAAGTCTATCTTCAACTCTGAAGAAAATGGAAACACCAACAACACTGATGAATGCAATGATGACTATGCCCGCACCTATTGCTTCATGGCAAAGGCTGCTAAGGTAACTAAATACCCCTCCTCTGAATCAAGTGAGGATGAATCTGATGAAAATCTTAAGCCTAGCTACTCTAAACTTGCTAAGATTGCTGTGAAACAACAAAAGGCTATTGAAAAACTTCAAAACATGCTAGACAAAAGTGATGATATGTTGGGTGAAGAAATGGACCGCACTAAAGACTTAACTGAAAATCTTCAGAGACTTCAGTCTAAGTTTGACAACCTTTAGAGTCATCATAAAACACTCTTAACTGATCATGAGAAGCTTTCTTATGAATTTCTTCAAAGAAAGCAAGATCTTGAGAAGCTAAGAGTGAGTTATGAAGATCTTCAGAAGGAGCGCGATTCATTACTTGCTCAACAAATCAGCGCCACTCAGGAACAATTTGATCCTCCATGTTTAAAGTGCATTGAACGCGAATCTGCTAATTCTTCACCTGAATGTTCAAATGCTTCAAATGTTACAAATTCTTCACCTGCCTCTGCTATCACTAATTCCTCATCTGAGGAAATTGCTAGTATCACTAACAATGCAGGGCTGAAGGAATTGTACATGACAGGCATGCACAAAAGCCTCAAAGGGCATCAGACTCTTTGTGATGTGCTTAAAAAGTAGATCCTCAACAAAAACCCTAGGAAAGAGGGTATTGCCTTTGAGAGGAAACTCAATGCTGATGGAACATATTGGAAGCCTGAGCAGTATCCCGAAACCTCATGGGTTGCTGCAAAGGGACCTCCAGTTGATCCATCTAACTTATCTGGCTTTACATGCGAATCTCCTCATTCTTCTGATGAGTCATTTGACTCCAACTATAAACTGTTCAAAAATCAGAATGGTGAAGTATTTGCTAGATATGTTGGCACTAACTGCAAGAATGGTTCCCCTATGAAGAAAATCTGGGTTCCCAAAAGTTATGTTCAAAGTCTTCAGGTGAATGTCCTCATGACACCACCAGTGAAGAATAGGAACTCCAGATCAAATTCTTCACATGGATCAAATTCCTCAAAAGGATCAAAGTCCTCATATGAACATCATCGTGCTAACAACTCTGTTTCGCAGGATAGAGCTAAGGGCTATGAATATGTGCATTATTCTTCAAATCATTATGTTCATAAGTCCCCGAAGAATTTCTTTGCTTATTCATATGCTTACCCTAACCCCTCTTATGTGAAACGAAATGGTTTGGCATCTTTTCCACCTTTCTCATATGGTGCTCGCAGAGTGATGAACTCTTTGCCACCCCTCCAGATGTGGGTGGTGAAGAAAAAGAACTAATCTCTTATGCAGGGTCAGGTCTCCAGACGTGCGTTAACGTCTGAAGAATTTGCTGGGGGCCTGACAAAATGCCTGAAAGGACGCAGGCTAATCATGATGAAATGAATCTTCATTTCACACGTCCTCAATACTGCTTATCTATGCTTTTGCTTGATGAAATTGAACTGATGATACTGATATCATATTCTTCACTTATGAAGTATATGAGTTTGTAAGCTGCACTAATTCATCTGCAGGATGATCAACCCAAAGAAAACGAGTGGGTCCTTGATAGTGGTTGTACAAATCACATGACTGGTGACAAGAATCTATTGATGGATTCTCCATTAACACCGTCACATCTGAAGCATATCATCTTCGCTGACAAAGGCAAAAGTCAGGTATTGGGTCTAGGTAAGGTTGCGATTTCTAAGGATCGACACATGGACAAAGTCATGCTTGTCGAGTCCTTAGGATACAACCTCATGTCTGTCTCAATGCTTTGTGATCTTGATATGGTTGCTGTCTTTGGAAAGTATCGTTGTGTTGTGATCATGGAAGCTGACAATTCCAAAGTCTTCGAAGGCTTTAGGAGAGGAGACTTGTACATTGTTAATTTCTCTACAGGACCACAACCTGCCGTGTGCTTACTTGCAAAAGCTTCAGAAGGCTGGCTATGGCATCAACGACTTGGTCACGCTGGCATGAGGAATCTGCACACGCTCGCGAAGAAGAAGCATGTCATTGGCATAGAGAATGTCAAATTCCTCAAGGATCACCTGTGTGGTGCCTGTGAAGCTGGAAAAATGACCAAGGCCAAGCATCCAGCGAAGACTATCATGACTACCACTCGACCATTTGAATTGCTTCACATGGATCTCTTCGGTCCTAATCATTATTCTGCTATGACTAATGATGCATCTCTATATGGCTTTGTTATCATTGATGATTACTCTCGTTACACATGGGTGCACATTGTTACTTACAAGCATGAAGTGCAGGAAGTCTTCAAACGATTTTCCTCGAGGGCTTCAACCAACTTTGGTGTGAAGATCAAGCACATCAGGAGTGACAATGGAACTGAGTTCAAGAATTCCGGTCTTGATGGCTATCTTGATGAACTTGGTATTACTCATGAATTATCTGCTCCTTATACTCCTCAGCAAAATGGCATTGTGGAGTGCAAGAACAGAACTCTTGTTGAGATGGCTCGCACTATGCTTGATGAATACAAAACCCCTCATCGGTTTTGGATTGATGCAATTGATATCGCGTGCCACATCATCAACATAGTATATCTTCACAAATTCTTCAAGAAGACTTCCTATGAACTCCTCACTGACAAGAAACCCAATGTGAGTTATTTCAAAGTCTTCGGTGCTAAATGTTGGATTAGAGATCCTCATCACAATGCTAAATTTGCACCGAAAGCACATGAAGGTTTTATGCTTGGTTACGGAAAGGACCCGCACACCTACAGAGTCTTCAACATCGCTCTTCACAAGATTGTTGAAACTGTAGATGTGCGGTTCGATGAAACTAATGGCTCGCAAAGAGAGCACCTACCTTCTGTGATAGATGAACCAGCACCTGAAGATTCTATCAGGTTCAAGGCTACTGAGGATGTCATTCCTACCGAAGAAACTGTTGAAGAATTCATTCCAGAACGCGAAGATCGTTAAGCAGATGCACCTGAAGATAATGCTGAAGAAAATGGTGCTGAAGAAAATGCTGATCAAATTCCTCGACGACAACCAGCTCATCCTTGCGTTGCAAAAGAAGTGCAAGTTGAAAAGATCATCGATGACATTGAAGCACCAGGTCCTCTCACACGCTCAAAAGCTTCACATTTATCTAACTTTTGTGGGCACTATGCTTTTGTCTCTATCACAGAGCCCACCAAGGTAGATGAAGCATTTCTGGAGCCTGAGTGGATCCAGGCCATGCAAGAAGAATTACATCAGTTCGAGCTCAATAATGTCTGGGAACTGGTTAAACGTCCAGATCCTCGCAAGCATAATATTGTTGGCACAAAGTGGATCTACCGCAATAAGCAAGATGAAAATGGCCTTGTGGTGAGGAATAAGGCACGACTTGTAGCTCAAGGCTACACACAGGTTGAAGGAATTGATTTCGATGAAACTTTTGCATGTGTTGCTAGACTTGAGGCTATTCGCATATTACTTGCATATGCTAACCATCATAATATCACTTTATATCAAATGGATGTGAAAAGTGCATTCCTCAATGGTAAGCTTGAGGAAGAAGTGTATGTTGCTCAACCCCAAGGTTTTGAAGATCCTAAGAATCCCGACAAAGTCTTCAGACTCAAGAAGGCCCTCTATGGCCTCAAGCAGGCCCCACGGGCGTGGTATGACACTTTGAAGGATTTCTTCGTGAAGAATGGCTTCACACCCGATTCACTCGACCCTACTCTCTTTACTAAATCTTATGATGGTGAACTGTTTGTGTGCCAAATATACGTTGATGATATTATCTTTGGCTGTACTGACCAACGTTATAGTGATGAATTTGCCTACATGATGAGTGAAGAATATCAAATGTCTATGATGGGAGAGTTGAAATTCTTTTTAGGTCTTCGAATTCGTCAACAGCACAATGGCATATTCATATCTCAGGAGAAATACCTCAAGGATGTACTGAGGAAATTCGGCATGCAAGATTGCAAAGGAGTCAAAATTCCTATGCCCACAAATGGCCATCTATGCACTGATGAAAATGGTATTGACTTCGATCACAAGGTATACCGCTCCATGATTGGTTCTTTATTGTACTTATGTGCATCTAGGCCAGATATAATGCTTAGTGTTTGCATGTGTGCCCGATTTCAAACTTCACCGAAGGAATCACACCATAAGGCTGTGAAGTATATTCTTCGATATCTAGCTCACACACCAACACTAGGATTATGGTACCCCAAGGGCTCTACCTTTGATCTCATTGGATATTCTGACTCTGACTATGCTGGTGATCGTGTGGATCGCAAGTCAACATCTGGTACTTGTCATTTCCTCGGACAATCTCTGGTCTGTTGGTCCTCGAAGAAACAGAACTGCGTATCACTGTCTACTGCTGAAGCTGAGTATATTGCTGCTGGTTCTTGCTGTGCTCAATTGCTGTGGATGAAGCAAACTCTCAAGGACTACGGCATCAACATGAAGAACGTGCCTCTCTACTGTGACAATGAGAGCGCCATCAAGATTGCTCATAACCCAGTTCAGCACTCGAAGACAAAGCACATTCAGATCCGTCATATTTTTCTTCATGATCATGTGTTGAAGGGCGACATTGCTATTGAACATGTGAAGACTGAAGAACAGCTAGCCGATATCTTCACAAAGCCCTTGGATGTGAAGAAATTTAGCAAGTTGCGGTGTGAGCTAAATATCTTAGAGTCTTCGAATGTTCTTTGAAAAGGACACACATCCTAACACTTATGCAAAATTCATGACTTAGATGTGCAACACATGAAGAAACGTTTTTCTTCAATCAATGAAGAATAACACTCTAAGTGTGAAGAAATTAATGAAGAATTTGATTCTCAGAACCCTACGACAATTGTACGCGGTGTCTGAAATCATCATTCTTATACGGTGGGTCACGCCACCACCAAAGTTGAAAATCTTCAATTTGAGTTATTCCTCAGTTTTGAA
This sequence comes from Triticum timopheevii, assembly GCA_963921465.1. Classification (NCBI taxonomy): domain Eukaryota; kingdom Viridiplantae; phylum Streptophyta; class Magnoliopsida; order Poales; family Poaceae; genus Triticum; species Triticum timopheevii. The sequence continues at coordinate 377,428,712 of OY997272.1, read as the reverse complement.
ATTCTTCAGTTTTTCAAATTCTTCAACTTTGCAAAATCTTCACTGTTTCCATCGTCTTTCTTCATTGGCTATATATATGGGTTTATGTCCTCTATAGCATTCACTTATGGCTATTTCTTCAAGTTGCATTTTCTACTAAGTGAATGTGATCGGACCCTTCCCCCTCTATGCTATACTCAACCCAATCTATTCACAAATTCTTCATGTGCGTTCTATTTGAAACCCGTTCAAAATCTTCACTGTGTCCTTGTCAGCTGAAGAAATTGCGAATGAAACTTTAAAACCTATCTTATCCAAAATTTTCGGTTTTGCCGCTCAAACCATCCCATTTCCCATGATAAACTTATCTATTCACCCACGATCTAACATGATCTCCACTATTCAGTATGTGGGTGACACATGTCAAGCGAATGAGAAGGGCCAGGGGCACGTTTGTCCTAAATCTTCGGGCGAACAGTTTTTCACTGCGACTATAAATACCCCCTCACCCTTCCTCACTTCCTTTACTCCGCTCAACCGCTCTCTCCCGCACTCGAGCTTCTCAAACCCTAGCACTGCCGCTACTCCATCGTGGCCGGAGAGGAAGAGCTTCACTGCCTCGACCTCGTCACCGTCGTACTCCCACCGGCCGCGGAAATCTTCACTCTGCCGCCGCCGTAGCTGTATTCCTCCGCCAAGTTAGGGCGTGGAAGATCTGAACTGACGAGCTTCTAATCAACTCTTCTCAGTTCGTCGTGTTCTTCAATCAGGGTAATTAAAAGTTACTTTTACTGCCCTCTTTGATTCAGATTTTCTCCACAAAATCTTCAAAGGTGTTTTATTTTTAAAATTCTCACACACAAAACACCTCACAAATTATCTGTTCTTGATTTGTTTCCCTAAGCTTCATTTTCTTCAAGATTCCTCAATTGTGTGGATCGTAGATCTATACAACTCTGGAACCTAAGACAAAGTACACTTAGTGAAATTCCTCAAGACTCATCTGGTCAAATTCCTCAAACTTGTTCATTTTGAAAACCTTCTGAGAACGCATATGACCTCTTCAAATTCCTCGCAACTATACTCTATTCACAAGTACTCATGTCCGCTGCTGAATCACTTGGTTCTCATCAACTTAACTCATTTGCAGCGTTCCTTGAAGAAAAATTGCATACTTCTTCAGAGTGTTCAATTGTTCAAATTCCTCATCTGAAGAATATGGCTGAAGGTAAGAAACCGTAGAAAGGAGGAAAGAAGCCTGAGGCCATGACTGCTTTCGAGATCCCTGATGACATTTATAAGGACTATTGCACACCCGATGAGGCCAAGTTCGGCAAAGAAAACAAAAATCAGCGTAAGGTGCGCATTCAGAGGATTGAAAGAAGATGGGCAAGAGAATGGAGGGAGTACAGATATGTTACTCCAAAGTATATGAAGAAATTTGCTCCAAATCCTCCATGCCCAAGAGCTCCATTGGCACCTGGCCAAGTAGCTGATCCTACCAGCATCAAGCGTGGTGAGGATTTTCCTGAAGAATGGGCCAGGCGTCAAGCCAAGTTGGCTAGACAAGCCAAAGAAGCAGTGAGGAAATTTAATGAAGACTCTACTGCTGCTGCTGCCACAAAGGCCTCTGACAAGCCTAGGAAATCTATGGCAAAGAAGCCCGCACACAAGCCAAGTGCTTCATCAACTGTGCCCTCACGGCCAAGTCCCTCAGCAACGCCCTCACGGCCAGTATCTTCAAAGCCCTCATGGCCAATTCCTCATGCTGCTCCTGCTCCTCCAAAGTCCTCAGTTGCTCCGGCAAAGTCCTCAACACCTGTACATCTGGCCACATGCCAAAGGACTATAGGCATCTCCATTGCCTCTGGTGTCTCAGCAAGTTCCTCAACTACACCAAATTCTTCATCTGGCCCCACTCTGCTGAGGACAAAGGCCACTGCTGGACGAGGTCCTCGCCCTAGTCCGAAGAAGAAACAAGTTGCTTTCCATGTGCCATCTGACGATGAAGCTGATGATGAAGAACTTGCAGATATCATCAGAGACAGGCAAGAAAGGGCCGCTAGAGCCAAAGGCACAAATGTGCCACTGCTTTTGGATCCTAAAGTGATCCTCGACTACATTGATCTCCGGCACAAGGACCCAAACACTCCTATGCCTAATTTTCATCTAACACCTGGCCAAAGTCACGTGCTGACCCACTTCATCAATGAAGAAAAATGGAAATTTGAGAAGGCCAGGCAAATCAAGAAGGCTCAATTCAGGAAAGAGAAGTACCTGAAGAACAATGTTGTCAAAATGACACCTGATGAACTCCTCATGATCCAGTCTGAGATCAAAACACTCAGCGACAACTTCAATTCCTATTATGCTGATTGGCAAGGAGCCAAAGTCAGGTTTGTTAAACTGACTAAGAAGTTCACCAATGTTGCAGACCCATCGCAACATGAAATTCCTCATGCTGAAGCCCCTGCTCAGCAAACTAAAGAACATGCCAGCACCGCTGATGATTCTCAGCCTACTGAAGAAAATGCTAGCTCCAGAGCTGATGACTCCATCCCAGCTGCTGAAGAAACTGCCAGGGCATCCACTAGTGGTGCGCCTGAAGACACTGAAGAAGTCAGGGCAACTGCATCAGTTGCACCTAAGGAAATTCAACCAGATTCCTCAGCTCCTCCTGCGCCTACACCAACTCCTACCCTTCCATCTGCATCAGATTTGAGGAAGACCAAGGCTGCAGAGAAAGCTGCAGTGATGAAAAGGAAAGCATCATCCGCTTCAGATTCTTTAGCTCCGAAGAAAATGAAGACTATGACCAGCTCTTTTGAGAACCCTATTGATGTTGTTCTGATTTCCACCATGACTTCAAAGGAACTTGTTCCTTATGGTGTAGAATATGTGATCCCCAGCGGATCTAATGAAGAACATCATTCTGCTGCTTCGTCAGAGCAGATTGATGAAGAAATTGAAGTGGATACGATCCCTTCAACTCCTGCTGCTTCCTCGCCCGTGCCTCAGTTCACAGCTAAAGAGGCTGGCGTTGAAGAACTTGAAGATGAAGACGTGGACATTGGATGCACCACGCCTGTGATGAATGATGACTTTTGGGAAAGTCAACATCCCAATTCCCCACACTTCACTCCACTATAGCAAATACCTCAGTCCCCTGCACCAACTGTTCAAATGGGCTCTGAAGAAACTCATCCCACCTCATCTGTGCATGGAGAAATTCCAGCCACTAGTGCTGATGAAACTGCTGCTGCTGATACCCTGAACATGCAGACTACCACTGAAGAGGAACCAAAAATTCCTCAGCCTGAAGAACCCGAGATTGTGATTCCGGAGGTTGTGATGCAACTCACTGACACTCCCGTGCCCAAGCCAAAGGATCCCTTCTCAAAGAAGCAAAAGTTCAAGGCTGCTGATTTCTTCAATGAGCATGTGTTCTTCACTGATTATAATCCCTATGACTCTGCTCGCATAAGGAAGAGGTGTTTCTGGACTGCTAGTCAAGCAAACTTTTATTCCTCTGTGCTATTCGACAAAGACAAAGTCTTCGAGCATGCACACATTCCTCACATGGACATGGAATCTCTGCCGTGCTTTGAGCCTGTCCTCAGTGTTCTTCACGATGCTGGATTACTGAATTTCAGCACTGACATCTGTGATTGGAATGAAGAACTCATTCTTCAATTCTATGCAACGCTGCACATCACAGGAAATTCTGAAGATGTGAACACTTGGGTGCTGGACTGGATGTCTAAAAATACTCACTACAAGGCACCAACAACTGAATTGCTTCGTGTCCTTCCACTTAGTCCTCCCCTTGATGGTGCTCGTTGCATCTACAATGAACCTGAGCTTACAAATCATTACATGCAAGTGCTGATGAAGCCTTTGAAGCCAGGGCAGGCCCCACGAACCAAATTCCTCGTCAAGGAGTTACTGTATGTGCCACGGACTGTCTATCGCATTCTGATGAAGACAATGAGTCCTATCAAAGGCCACGACTCAAATGATGAAGAAGTCGTTGGCATCATGAAGAATATGCTTTTCAACATCATTCATGGCGTTCCCATTAACTTCCATGATTTCTTCATGAGGACTCTGGCGAATATTGCTATGTCACCGTTTGAGCTGAAGCCTTATGCACCATGGATTATGAAATTCATCAGGACAAGGTCTTCACTCAATTATAAGGCTGATACTCTGAACCATGGTAGTTTCTTGCCTCCAATTGAAGTCCTCAAAAGGATATATTCCTCAGCTGATGACAAAGGCAAGGCAACTGCTCTGATAGATGAAGGCACTCGTCCATTGGATGGTCAATTTTGCAAGGCTGCATCTTACTCCACCAATGATGACTCTGCTACACATGATTCTGCCGCCAACACCTCTGCCAAGCAAATTCCTCAAGCAACAGCACCCAGGGTGATGACTGATCGTGAGTTACTCCTCAGTCTTCATCAGAAAGTTGATCGCAATCACAAATGGGTCAAGCGTCAGTTTGGTTCAATTCTTCACAACATGACCTCAACCCACAATGCAGTGAGGAAGAACCAATACTACCTCCATGAAACCTTCAACCGTACCTAGGCTGTTCTATCTCATATCTACAACACAGATGATCTGAAGAGCATGGGTCTCAAGAAAGAATTTGACTGGTCTGCACCCCCACCGAAGAAATTCAAGAAGGTCAAGGTTCCTTCCTTGGAAGCCAGCTCATATTCTTCATCGCGCGCCACTGATGAAAATGAAGACTTGGATGACACTACGGCAGGCCCTACTACGACAACCAACCCCGACAACGCTGGCGCTCCTCCATCAACTTGATAATCTTCAGGGGCGTTAGTCCTCAGTTTCGATCCTTTTGGTCATTCGATGACAAAGCGGGAGAAATCTGAGTTAGTCTTCAAGCGGGTCTATTATATGGGCGTTTTTTTTCTAAGTTACAAGTCTCGCTCTTCTGAAACTTTTATTGGATCGAGTTGTAATCTTAAACCCGATGGTGCTCTGATACTTTTGATGCACTGTGCTCTGATTTTGCATGCTTATTCCTCGTTAATATTATTGCTCACATGCTAAATCTCTTCAGGCACCATATTTCATCATGCATTTCAAATTCTTCATATTATATGCATGTATGAATTACAAGATATAAGGGGAGATCTCCATGATTCAACTCTTCAAGTGTGCATTGCTTCAAAACAAATTCCTCACTATGCACATCTTCAGGGGGAGTTCTTCTATATCTTGCAATCAAATTCCTCAATATTAGTACTTACACTTCATATGTTTATCCCCGTTGAAAACTTAACCTATATTGTCATATGTTTATACAGTACGGTGAACCATGCCTCATGGGCAAGATGACTAAACTCCGTTCTCCGAAACAATGGAGCGAGCCAATGTGTAAGTGCATCTAGTGCCCCTTAGTGATTTTGGTGTATTGAAGACTTATAGGTTAAGGGACTAATGTGTTTATGAGTGTACACAGGTCTATAAGTCTATGAGGAGTTTGATATTTACAGAGAAAGTCGACCCCTAAAAATGAATATCTTTGACTGAAGATTTTGGTATTTTTGAAGACTTTCATGAAGACTTTGAAAGTGAAGAAATTGGTGTGTCCATGAAGACTTGATATTCATGCAAGGAATATGAAGCTTGAAGACTTTCATTTTCATAGTTTTGTTTTTTGTCTTTCTTGAGTCATAGGAAACACCGTACTGTTAAAGGGGGTTGAGGAAATACTAAGGAAAAATTTCCATGTGATGCTCAACTCAAAATCCTACACCTACCAATCCCTTTGGGTGAAGCCTTTGTAAATCTCATACAGTTCAGTCAATTTCTTCAGTGACAGAGACGAAGTTCTTCTGGTCGCTGAGGAATTTGTTCTGACTGAGGAGTTAGGAATTCGCCAGTGCGGATTTCCTACACAGTGAGGAACATGATAGCCCTGAGGAATTTGAGAGTCAAATTTCCGACCATTGCTGTGCTTTGTGCCGGCTGTCCCAAAATATCTTATCCACATAACGGTCATATCATTGAAGGGCATTTATGCCTTATCATGTCGGGCTGCTCCCTAGGCTATAAATAGCCGCCCCCTACAACCACTAGTTGGTTGGCTGCTTTGAGAGAAACTGACACTTCATTTGAGAGCAACCCATCCATCGAGGACTTTGAGTGAAAATCATCGAGTGAGGAAAATCCAAACCCAAACACCCACAAACCCAAAGTGATTGAGCATCACTGAAGAGATTGATCCGTGGATCCGACGCTTGTTACCTTTGAAGACTGTGCTTCTTCCAGACGGTTAGGCGTCATGGTCTAGAGCATCCAAGAGGAATTGTGGATCGCCGAGTGACCAAAGTCTGTGAAGGTTTGGAAGTCGCCTGAAGACTTACCACGAGTGATTGGACGGGGTCTGTGTGACCTTAGTTCAAGGAGAATACGGTGAGGACTTGGTGTCCTGAGCTGCATGCTCAGCGACTGGGTGTCCGGGACTATGTGTCCTCGAGTTTAAATACTCAGCCGCTCCAACCAGACGTACAACTAAGACAGCAGTTGGAACTGGTCTAACAAATCATTGTCTTCACCAACCCTACTGGTTCTATTTCCTCAACTCTTCCATTTCCTCATTACTGTGTTAAGTAGTTGTTCATATCTGTGTTTGAAGACTTTGACTGAAGACTTTCTCAATTTCCTCAGTTCAATTTCTTCAGTCTGTTTGTCTTCACCTTGTGTTATCCTGTGTTTACGCTTTCTGTACTCTGTGTTTATCTTCATTTCATCATGATGACTGTGCATGTCTTCTGTTATGCTTACTTCTGAGTACTTATTCCGCTGCAAGTAGTTCTTCGCTAAGGACTTTCCTCACCGGCAAATTCCTTAGTGAAGAATTCATAGAAATCGCCTATTCACCCCCCTCTAGTCGATATAACGCACTTTCACAATGACTTACTGGAAATAATACATACCGAAGTATGCGGTCCAATGAGTGTTGAGGATCGTGGCAGGTATCGTTATTTTCTGACCTTCACAGATGATTTGAGCATATATGGGTATATCTACTTCATGGAACACATGTCTGAAACATTTGAGAATTTCAAAGAATTTTCAGAGTGAAGTGGAGAATCATCGTAACAAGAAAATAAAGTTTCTACGATCTGACCGCGGAGGCAAATATTTGAGTTACGAGTTTGGCCTTCATTTAAAACAATGTGGAATAGTTTCACAACTCACGCCACCTGGAACACCACAGCGTAATGGTGTGTCCGGACGTAATCATACTTTATTAGATATGGTGCGATCTATGATCTCTCTTACCGATTTACCACTATCATTTTGGGGTTATGCAATAGAGATAGATGCATTCACGTTAAATAGGGCACCGTCTAAATCCGTTGAGACGACACTGTATGAACTGTGGTTTGTCAATAAACCTAAGCTGTCCTTTCTTAAAGTTTGGGGTTGTGACACTTATGTCAAAAGGCTTCAACCTGATAAGCTCGAACCCAAATCGAAGAAGTGTGTCTTAATAGGATACCCTAAGGAAACAATTGGGTACACCTCCTGTCGGGGATATACCCCGCGGTATAAACCGCCGAATGTATGACCCGGCTAGAGTTTGGCGATTCACCGGCGACCCACTTGGACCTGGCGGTTTGAGATTCTTTGGTAATCCAGCAGGCGGGTCAGAGGAGCGACAAGACCCGGTGACCCAACGGGCGGTTTATGGATGGGCCAGATCACGCTATGGTGGGCCAGTTTATGAGGAAAGCGTAAGGACTATTCTCCTACAAAGTAAGCAAGACTAGGACTCCAGTTGTAATAGAGTAATCCTAATCCTACTAGGACTAGTCATGTAACACGCCCCTTCAACATATATAAGGAGGGGCAGGGCTCCCCAAAGAGGGAGGAGCAAGGGAAATAATCTCTAAGGTTAGACACAACTAGAGGAGAGCCGGTTTACCGGCGACTCTCTCATGAGCATAATGAGACCTAGCCTCAAACAACATGTAGGGCTATTACCGGATGATGTTTCCCGGGGCCCAAAGCTGTCTAAATCCTTGTCTTGTGTGTTGCGTCTCTCGCCCCGATCAACCCCTCTCAACCTACCACATAGATGCGCTGGCCTCGCGACTAAGTCCTGACACTAAGGACATCTGCGATGACAAATCCACGACAGTTGGCGCCCACCGTGGGGCTAGCGTACAGTGGTGATGAGTTCTTGAAGGGATATTTTACAAGGATTGAGAAGCTCGTGTTTGTCCGGATGAAGAAGAGCAAGATCTACGTCATCAGCATACAGATTGAGACAAAGATTTTAGGGTTACGTGTGGCGCGGTCACCGCACACACCTTGGTAATCCGCCGAGTCCGCAACAAGAGTTTTCGGCGATTCTACAATCTCAGATTGTGTCGAGAAGGATTGGGACTTTCCACTTCAATCGCTATGGTTAAATCATTGAATTTTCGGATGGAGATACTTACCACGTTCGCAACATCAAGAAAAGCAAAAGAAAGATTGAGAAAAACAAGGGCGCTGGCCACTGTGCTACGCTGCGATTGCTAGAATTCTTTTTTCTTCAAGTCCTGAGAAGACTCGCCGGAGCAAATCCAGCCATCAACTACCAAAAGTGACACGCTGGCTGATCAAAGGATTGCTCCAAACCAAACCGGACCCGTGGCCTGGCCTAGCTCCACCTCCGGCTCGGATTCACTAGCCGCTCCGAGCAGCCGTTGAGTCTCGCCGCTCCTGAACCGCCTCCGCGGAGTCGCCTTCCGTACGAGTCGCCTGCGACTGGCTGCCGCGCTCACCTCAGCCTGCCGCTCTACGCTACCATGCGCTGAGCCGCCGCGGTGTCGACCCGCCTGAATCCTAAAACCACCCTGTGCGTCTCACGCCTACGGCCGGTCACGGTTCCAAGTTGCCCTCTGCCTCGCCGAGTCCAGGTTACCACTGCGGCCTCCGCTACGAGCCGTCATGTCCAACAGTGCATGCCCTGAGATGGCCTTTCGCCGGCTTGCTGCCGGAGTCGAGCCTCCGCTCCTCCACTGCCGCGGGCGAGCCACCTCTTGCTCCGTTGACTCGCCTCGGTGGAAGGCTTGCTCTGCGTTTTTTTACTACAAGTCGCTGCGCCTGACTGGGTCGCGCCCCCGCTTTCTCTGAGCCACTGGCGCGTTTTGTTTCTTCTGAAGCCACTGTCGAGGCCGCTGTCTGTGCCGTGCCTGAGCTGTTGCTGTTGACGCCGGTCTCCGCCGTGGTCGCCTTGAGCCCCCTATATGCCACACGCAGCAGGCTGCCTCGCTTTTGCCACAAATCGCCGGGCCCTTCCGCTGGGTCACCGCGCCCTGCCTTGGTTGCCCCGCTCGCTCCACCTGGTGTGCTGCAGGCCGCCTTGTCCCGCCGGATCCTCTCCCTCTGCTGGCCTCACCTGCGCCCTTGAGCGCCTCGCCGGTTCTGGCCTTCTCCGGCTCACCCAGCGCGTAGACCAAGCCGCCCGCCTCCAAACTCTCGTTGACAGGGCCGCCGCCGCGAGCCACCTACGCCCTGAGCCACCGGCCGCCTTGGGATGGGGTAGTGGCCGTCCGAGCCTGCAAGCCGCCGGCGAGTCACTCAGTCCTCTTATGCTAGGCTCGGCCTCGAGCCGTTTGCCTTGCCTTGTGCTGTCAGTATTTTTACAGTAGCACATTCAGGGATTGCAGCAGGTGCAAATTTGTTAGAGAGAACTGGAAAGATTGTTTGCTTGAGTGGAATCGTCAGAAGCTGCTTAACTGTCAGTCTGCTAAAGGAAGTAATATAGGCGGTCCTGAAGCTGCTTGAGGGAATCTCGTCTGCATCAGATGGTTATGGTGGTCAGAACTTAACAAAGCTAACCATGGTGAGACTCGATTGGAGTTGGGCGTGTCCAAAGCAAAAATCAGTCACACCGTTAATGAATGGAAGTTTTCTGGGTCACAAAAAGTGCTATCAGTTTCTACAGTGAATAGAAGTGGTCTCTGCCACCTGCAGATTACGTTATGTGCAAAGATTCTACATACAGGACCATTATTCCTTAAAAAAGGTGTCGCAAAAGGGGCGTGAGAAAATGTTGTTTGTGCGCTAGCGCTCGTCCTGCACAAGTTGCCACCCCTGCTATATCAACACACGTGACTGATTCATTGTCCGTGCCCATGGCCGAATCGCCTGTGTCTGTGCCGGTTCCAACGCAGCGGATGACTCGCCCATCTGTGCCGCCTTACAACGCCACGGATGACTCGCCCGTTCGCCCTTGCGGTCGGTTCACGTGTCCGCGCCGGCTTACAAACGTTGCGGCCGACTCACCCGTCCGCACCGGTTTACCACGCCGCGGCCGGTTCACCCGTGAGCGACTTCAACTCCACCTAGCGATCATCAATTTCATGGCGGATTATTTTCGGCCTGGCACATCAGGTGATATTCATCTAAAATATATTTATTTGGCACCTATTATTTTTGTCAAAGAGCAGTTTATCTTTGCCTTGGTCTGCAATATTGTTGATGCAGGACAGTTGTTCACTACATCAAAACGACGTGGTTAACTCGCCCGCCCGTGCCGGTTTACAACACCGCGGCCGGTTCATCTGTTTGAGCCGCCTATGATGCTGAGGTCATCTTTTCCGTCCATTTCTCACGGCCTGGTCTACATCAACATATTGGGCCACACCTATCTGCATGGGCTGTTTATTGAAGTATGAGCAAGTCACAGCTTGGGTAGCCCGGCTTTCTTTCAAATTGGAGGCAAATTATCATCAACCGCCGTCTGCACTGGATGGTTCAATGAGCAGGTGCACAAGTCGCCGCCACTACAGTTTGGTGAATTTCAATAGCCAGTTGGAAGGAACCATTGGCCGAGTTGCTGACACGGCTCATACGGGATCATTTATAACCCACCGCAGTCACCTCAATCTTCTGTGGATTCACATCGGGCTATCAACACCAATGATATACAACTTTTGCCGGTTTACATCACGGTCACATATGGAGAATCTCAAGCCAACTCTTCGAGTCACCTTGAGATTTGGGGGCTACGATGATATGACGCAACAAGTCTTGCCAGTTTCAGCAAATTTTAAAACCCCAGGACAATGGAGGGAAAGATAACCCGGTCCCGGAGGCTACTGTTATTTGAAGGCCGTCAGAAAATTTCCGGCTTAGAAAGTATATGACAATTACAAAATCCCGGTTCAATAAAGAAGTTCTGGGTCATCAGAAAAGATTCTGGTTTAAAATCCGGCTCAAGGGAAGCCAGTCTCACTAAAGCTCTCAAATCCGGTTTAAGAATTTCCGGTTCAAAAAGGAATTAACTTCTCGCAAGTTCGAGTTTAAAGGCCGTCAGAAAATTTTCGGCTGAAACTGAAGATTCCGGTTTAAAGTCCGGTTCAAGGGAAAGATGTCTCCCACAAAGCTTTGAAGCTCTCAATATCCGGTTTAACGTCTGGCTCAAGAAGGATTTATCTCTTGCAAAAAGTTAAAGGGTGCCAAAGAGGACTTGCTGCCATGATGCGCGGTTCAAACATGGGTATCATGCCTTATTGGCTTATCATGTTATTGATCAATTGGGGGCTTGGTCATGTCTGAACCATAGTCACACCTCTTGATCGGCGCAATGCCACAATATCACTTGGGGGCTTGGTCGCGTCCGAACCAATGCAACACCTTTTGATAGGCGAAAGCCACCAGATCACTTGGGGACATAGTCAAGTCTGAACCAGTCACGCCTCTTGATCGGCCTAAGGCCACAAAATCACTTGGGGGCTTGGTCGAACCCGAACCATTGCCATGCCTTTTGATCGGCATAAATGCCACGGTTTCATTTGGGGACCTGGGTGACTTGAACCATCGCCACACCTATTGGGGGCTTGGTCCCGTCTGACCATGGTAACACCATCTGATCAGCTCAATAAAGCATTTTTCTTGCAAATGGTTTTATCATTTCCTTCTGCTTTAGTCTTTTTCTTAAATGACTATTATTTTTGTTGCATTTTTTAAACCGACATTGTTAATCTGGTTCAACTGTCAATTACAAATTGGCGGAACACGGTTAAATCTTAATCCGGAGACTATCTGCCCGGTTTGATTTTATGTTACCATCTTATTATGGAGTAAACCGGTGTTCATTAACCCGGCTTGACTTGCAATTACAAGTTGTCAGTATATGATCAAATCATAATCCGGAGATTATCAGCCCGGTCTGGTTTGACTATGAGTCGCCAGTATTGTATATGGTTAAACCGGTGTTTATCACAACCCGGTACGGTTTTATCATAAACCAGCACAATATGAAAGGAGTTATCGTTACTCAAAATTGGGGTTATCACCCTTACTACAAAAAGTTGGTAAACCAATGATGTGATTCAATGTCACAGGTATGATATATTTCATATTTGATTATTCTTAAGTGCAGCCTTGGTTATAAACCTATGTTATATGCTGGGCATTATGACCCGTCCGGCGGTAAACCGCCAGGACACTTTAAACTTGTTGTATGCAGAGACAGGTTGAATAAAGCATGATGATAAATTATCCGGTGTTTATTAAACCGGCCTGGCTTTTAGACGATAAGTCGCTAGTATATGATGAGAAATTATCCGGTGTTTGTTGACCCGGCCTGGCTTTGGACTATAAGTCGCCAGTACATATTTGGATTGCGCCATTGGAATCATGCGCTTATAAATCATTGGGTTATATTATTCAAATGGCCAAACTTGGCTGAATTTTCATTATGATATTGAATGAATAAGATTTTTCATACCAGATTATATTATCTTGAATAGCCAACATGGCTAGATTTTTATTATGGTTATTAATAACTGGTATTATTGAGGTTTTCAAAGTCGCTTTAGCGCAATGGCTATTATTTTATCAAAGGATATGATTTATTCTATAATGAAAGGAATAGTCCCGAGTCGCTGCAGGCTTACGACCCGGCACTTGGGGGCTACATTATTCAAATTGAGATTACATCGAATATGCAAGTCCCATGTCACTGCCAGCATGCACCATGGCACTTGGGGGCTAATGCAAAGTCATTGTTTGCTCACCTTATTGAAGACCCGACTCATCACATTGTAATGAGCTGGCCCTTGGGAGCTACCAATTGCTCCTGTCAACAATTCAAGGTACATAAATTTTCATTTATCATTGAAGGGTCCACTACTCAGTTGGTAAAGCACAAGGCTCTTAACCTTGTGGACATGGACTCAAGCCCCATGATGGGGGTTACATCATATGATGTTATTTTCATTAAAGGATATATCAAGTCCCTGCTCATTATTGCATAATACCCGGCCCTTGGGGGCTACACTGGTTGAAGTTTTTATGAGTATAAGACAATTACAAGTCCCAGGTTGCTGCAAGCAGGATAACCCGACACTTGGGGGCTACATAATATGGAGTATTCAGTTTTTACTAAGTGGCTGGGATGAACAACATGGATTTCTTCTTAAGTGGCAGTATTTATATTGAAGCAAGTCTTAAGCCATCACTTTTGTTCTGCTTAAGACTTGGGGGCTACAGGTATTATATTATTATCGAAGAACTATTTTCAAATTCTCTATTTTGAGCAAACCGGATTGACCCAGCGTCACCAATCATTACGACCCTGTGTCTGCAACCCGACGTCATCAATAATCATGAACCGGTGTTGGCAACAATCATGAACCGGTGTTGGCAACAATCATGACCCGGAATTATCAGTTTTTATAACCCGACAAAGGCGGTAATCATAAACCGGCAAGTTTTACATCTTCAAGCCGGTTGGATATCAGTTGAATATTTCAGAGATTAATATTTTTGTCAAGTCAGAGCATTGAAGGCCAATTCAAATGGATTCTTTATTTACAAAATATCTTCTGCAAGAAAATCGATTATGAAACTGGTCTATTGACTCAGATTTTTTAGGAGGAAGAAATGACAAGGATTTAAGGATGATCAAGTGTCGGTTTACAAGAATATTTAAACCAGAGCACATCCCGACAAATTTGTTCTTGTGTTTATGTTGCAGATCAGTTTAACATGGATGAATCCAAATTAATCTGGGGGCTAATGTCGGGGATATACCCCACGGTATAAACCGCCGAATGTATGACCCGGCTAGAGTTTGGCGATTCACCGGTGACCCACTTGGACCTGGCGGTTTGAGATTCTTTGGTAATCCGGCAGGCGGGTCAGAGGAGCGACAAGACCCGGTGGCCCAACAGGCGGTTTATGGATGGGCCAGATCACGCTATGGTGGGCCGGTTTATGAGGAAAGCGTAAGGACTATTCTCCTACAAAGGAAGCAAGACTAGGACTCCACTTGTAATAGAGTAATCCTAATCCTACTAGGACTAGTCATGTAACCCGCCCCTTCAACATATATAAGGAGGGGCAGGGCTCCCCAAAGAGGGAGGAGCAAGGGCAATAATCTCTAAGGTTAGACACGACTAGAGGAGAGCTGGTTTACCGGCGACTCTCTCATGAGCATAATGAGACCTAGCCTCAAACAACATGTAGGGCTATTACCAGATGATGTTTCCTAGGGCCCGAAGCTGTCTAAATCCTTGTCTTGTGTGTTGCGTCTCTCGACCCAATCAACCCCTCTCAAGCTACCGCATAGATGCGCTGGCCTCGCGACTAAGTCCTGACACTAAGGACATCTGCCGTGACAAATCCACGACATCTCCCATCATAGATCCGAAGGCAAGATCTTTGTTGCTGAGAATGGGTCCTTTCTAGAGAAGGAGTTTCTCTCGAAAGAAGTGAGTGGGAGGAAAGTAGAACTTGATGAGGTAAATGTACCTTCTCTCGAATTGGAAAGTAGTACATCAGAGAAAATTGTTCCCGTGATGCTCACACCAACTAAAGAGGAAGCTAATGATGATCATGAAACTTCAGATCAAGTTACTACTGAATTTCGTAGGTCAACTAGAGCTTGATTCACACTAGAGTGGTACGACAATCCTGTCCTAGAAGTCATGTTACTAGACCAAGGTGAACCTATGAACTATGAAGAAGCTATGATGATCCCAGATTCCGACATATGGCTTGAGGCCATGAAATCTGAGAAAGGATCCATATATAAGAACAAAGTGTGGACTTTGGTGGACTTGCCCGATGATCGACAATCCATAGAGAATAAATGGATCTTCAAGAAGAAGACTGACACTGATGGTAACATTACTGTCTACAAAGCTCGACTTGTCGCAAAAGGTTTTCGACAAGTTCAAGGGGTTGACTACAATGAGACTTTCTCAAGCGTAGAGATGTTTAAGTCCATCCGAATCATGTTAGCAATTGCCACATTTTATGAAATCTGGCAAATGGATGTCAAAACTGCATTCCTTAAATGGATATATCTAAGAAGAGTTGTATATGATGCAACCAAAAGGTTTTGTCGATCCTAAAGGTGCTAACATAGTGTGCAAGCTCCAGCGATCCATCTATGGACTGGCGCAATCATCTCGGAGTTGGAATATACTCTTTGATGAGGTGATCAAAGCATATGGTTTTGTACAGACTTTCGGAGAAGCCTGTATTTACAAAAAAGTGAGTGGGAGCTCTGTAGCATTTCTAATATTATATGTGGATGCCATATTGTTGATTGGAAATGATGTAGAATTTCTGGATAGCATAAAAGGATACTTGAATAAAAGTTTTTCAATGGAACACCTCAGAGAAGCTGCTTACATATTAGGCATCAAGATCTATAGAGATAGATCAAGACGCTTGATAGGTCTTTCAATGAGTACATACCTTGACAAGATTTTGAAGGAGTTCAAAATGGATTAGTCAAAGAAGGAGTTCTTGCCTGTATTGTAAGGTATGAAGTTGAGTAGAGACTCAAAACCCGACCATGGCAGAAGATAAAGAGAGAATGAAAGTCATTCCCTATGCCTGAACCATAGGTTCTATAAAAGTATGCCATGTTGTGTACCAAACCTATTGTGTACCTAGCCTTGAGTTTGGCAAGGGGGTATAATAGTGATCCAGGAGTAGATCACTGGACAGCGGTGAAAATTATCCTTAGTTACCTTAAAGAGGACGAAGGAAATGTTTCTCGGTTATGGAGGTGATAAAGAGTTCTTCATAGAGAGTTACGTCGATGCAAGCTTTGACACTGATCTAGATGACTCTAAGTCACAATCTAGATACGTATTGAACGTAGGAGCAATTTTCTAGAGTAGCTCCATGCAGAGCATTGTAGATATAGAAATTTGCAAAATACATATGGATCTGAATGAGGCAGACCCGTTGACTAAACTTCTCTCATAAGAAAAACATGATCACACCTTAGTACTCTTTGAGTGTTAATCACATAGCAATGTGAACTAGATTATTGACTCTAGTAAACCCTTTGAGTATTGGTCACATGGCGATGTGAACTATTGGTGTTAAATCACATGGCGATGTGAACTAGATTATTGACTCTAGTGCAAGTGGGAGACTGAAGGAAATATGCCCTAGAGGCAATAATAAAGTTGTTATTTTAAATTTCGTTATTTCATGATAAATGTTTATTATTCATGCTAGAATTGTATTAACCGGAAACTTGATACATGTGTGGATACATAGACAAAACACCGTGTCCCTAGTAAGCCCCTACTAGAATAGCTCATTAATCAAAGATGGTTAAGTTTCCTAACCATAGACATGTGTTGTCATTTGATGAATGGGATCACATCATTAGGAGATTGATGTGATGGACAAGACCCCATTAGTTAGATTAGCGTTATGATTGTTCAGTTTTATTGCTATTACTTTCTTCATGTCAAATACATATTCCTCCGACTATGAGATTATGCAACTCCCGGATACCGGAGGAATGACTTGTGTGCTATCAAATGTCACAACGTAACTGAGTGATTATAAAGATGCTCTACAGGTATCTCCGAAGGTGTTTGTTGGGTTGGCATAGATTGAGATTAGGATTTGTCACTCCGAGTATCGGAGAGGTATCTCTGGGCCCTCTCGGTAATACACATCATAAGAAGCCTTGCAAGCAAAGTGACTAATGAGTTAGTTGCAGGATGATGTACTACGGAATGAGTAAAGAGACTTGTCGGTAACAAGATTGAACTAGGTATGAAGATATCGATGATCGAATCTCGGGCAAGTAACATACCGATGACAAAGGGAATAACGTATGTTGTCATATGGTTCGATCGATAAAGATCTTCGTAGAATATGTAGGAGCCAATATGAGCATCCAGGTTCCACTATTGGTTATTGGCCAAAGAGATGTCTCAGTCATGTCTACATAGTTCTCGAACCCGTATGGTTTGCACGCTTAACGTTCGATGACTATATTGTATTATATGAGTTATGTGATTTGGTGACCGAATGTTGTTCGGGGTCCTGGATGGGATCACAGACATGACGAGGAGTCTTGAAATGGTCGAGAGGTAAAGATTGATATATAGGACGATAGTATTCGGACATTGGAAGTGTTCCGGAAGGTACCGGGTACATATCGGAGTACAGGTGGGGTTAGCGGAAACCCCAGGGAGAAGATATGGGCCATATGGGCCATAAGAGGGGAGCACACCAGCCCACAAGGGGTGGCACGCCCCCCATATAGGGAACACCCTACACTATACAAAAATGGCTTGCTGTTTTCTTCAGCCGGTGGCTGCACGTTAAGAACAAATTTTGTATCGCACCAAACAAATTACAACTATAACAAAAGGAAGGTTGGCATCAAACTTAACAGTGTAGTAGATAAATGCACCACCAGAAGTTCAGAAGCTCAGTCCATTTGACCTGACTGCTACGTTTTCATGCTGTATTGTCCGATGGAGCACCATAACCCTCGCCTTCATTTCTCCTAGGCTCCTGAACAACATAGCAAATGTCTGATAGTCTGGTTTCAAACCCATGCATATCTTGATGACATCGAACAATGTCTCTCCTTGTTTCACAAAGGGTCTCTGTTAGGGAATGGACTTGTGTCTGGAGCGCAGATACAACATTGCTTTGAGCATGCATATCTTGATCATGAGGCAGTTTGGATGAGATTGCCTTAACAACCAACCCAGTATTACGCAGGAACATGCTTTTGGCACTATTAGTGGACAGGTACTGACCCACTGTAGCAAGAGCTGACATTGCGGTTATAGTTGCCTCTCCACCTTCAGAAGGTGGCGGTTCCACCATTTTTCCATAGCTCGCTGAAAAGTTGAGTTTGAACATTAGTCGTACCAGAACAGACGATATTAAGGAGGCAGCAAAACCAAACAAAATAGCTTTGGTCTATATACAAAACTTATTCTGGTGAACCCATGTAAAATATTAGTTGTATTTTATTGCAAAGTACATAATAAAACCAGGTTCCAAACATATGACCATGTACCATCGCTACTGTATTGTCTATTTCTTGACATTGTATTGAGGGCTAAGGATAAAGAGATGAAGTTTATAATACGGTAAGCATAGTATGACATCATTCATATCACAAAACAACTGAGAACAGACAAACAAGCAATTGTAACGTTGTGTGGGCAAGTCCAGCACGGAACTAGATTACGGGTCAAGAATCAAAGGAACATCACTCCTCTCTTTTAAACCTTGTAAGGTGCAATGATACGCTAAGACAATTGTGTATAAAATTGAAAAGAGTAATAGACATTGGCTGCAAACCATGTAGTTCAAGGCACAAGTTAGATTAAGTAGTAGTTAAAAGGCATGAGGATTAAGGACTTACAACAGCGGCTTTGACTGGTGTAGTCATGCCCTTCTTCTTGCTGGTGTGACAGTCCTTGAAGATTTTCACATCATTTGGTTCAGGTACTTTTTGGTCCTTGCGGGCTTTCTCTGCATTGGAACAAGTTAATATAGATTTGATAATATGGTACAACAAAAAGAGTGAAATAGTAGCTAATTACAAGAGCCTTGCAGTGTGCAATATAGCTACGAGATCCTGTCGTCTGTTGGAATTTCACTTTCGTATGGTTGGCCTTGTTCTTTGAACAGTTCACCTACAAGAAGATAGATTTGTGTGGCACATGCCTAAATAGGACTTCAACATGTGATTTGATCACATATATATAATGTACCTGATAGTTCGGATCAGACCAGTATTTAATGAGGCCCCTCCAGTCTTCATCCGATATATTTTCCACTGGAGATGTGTGGGAAAGTTCACTGTTAGCCTTGCCTTCAAAGTGAGTTTTCCTCAAGCTATACTGATACTATCGCAGAGCAGACTTGAAAACATGGGTGCAAGCTTGTCTGGTTGCATCATCTTGGCTATCCAACTTGAACCTCATTTGTTGAAAATTTTGGGAGTCTCATTATCAGCAACCTAGAAAGTATGGGACAGAGCAAGACGATATTACTAGTTTCCATACATAACCATACTTACAGATAAATGGTCGAGGAAGGTGTTGAACTGGGTTTCTTCTTTGTCATTCCTGTATTGGATCCATGTTGGGAGGATACGTACAAGACACCTAACGGCAACCGCTGCCTCTGATACCAACTTGGCTGACTCTGTAGCATCACGTGGCCTTTTTAAACCTGCCTCAAAATGGATCTCCATTCTTCCTCCTCTAGATTTAGTTAACCTATCGAGCATTATCCCTGATGTTTGTTTCCTCTTGTGCCTAGGTGCTAGTCCAACAACGAACATAGGAAGTGTTAGTGTACATCAAATTGTGAGACTACATATAAAGAAGCATGCAACTGTAACTTGACTCCAGCAACTACCTTCTTACTGTTGAATCTCACAAGGTTCATCTGATCTTGCCAACTCGTCTTGTGTCAAGAGTGCTTGGGAAGTAGTGTCAGGTGGCAAGGGAGCTTGGGAACGTGCTACTAGCTCAGTTGACGCACGAGTAACTCGTGCAGCTGGTAGTACTATGGAAGGTGTTGCAAGAACTAGGGCTGTCTCTGCTTGTTTGGTGGCAGCTATTTGTTTCTGTTTGGCTTGTTTGCAGCTCGTGTAGCATGGGATGCCCTGTTTGTACAATTTTCCGCTGGACTTTGACCTTCTATTGCACCATCAGTACTAGCAGAATCTGCAGGATTCATCCGCTTCTCATTCCCTGCCATTTTGTGTTTCTTCCTCTTTCTCTATGCCATGTTAAGTCAAGCCGACAAGAAAAACGAATAACAATTTAGTTCTTCAGAACAATTGATGCGTGATGCAGACGAATTGAACTTTGATGTTAGACAACCACATGATAGGAGGATGTAATATGTACAAAAAATATGACGGAGAGATAACCAGAACTATGATGTGTAAACTAAGCAGAAGACATTTCACCAAATTAGAAGCAATGCAATGGAAGGTAGACACCATATGAAAGATGCTACAAATATTGCTCTGCCAAGTTAACAATGTCTCATCATAAATGGCATTTAAACAAATGTGAAGCAGTACAAGAAATAAATCATATGCAAGATGCAAACAACATCACACTACCAAGTTAGAGGTCTCTCGTCATTAGTGCCATTGCATATTCACAACTTATGATGTGTAAACTAAGGAGAAGGCATTTCAACAAATTAGAAGCAATGAAAGCTAGACACCATATGAAAGATGCAACGAATATCACTCTACCAAGTTAAAACTGTCTCGTCATAAGTGCCATTTCAACAAATTAGTAGTACAAGCTAGAAAAGAATGCGAGATGTAACCTATATCACACTCCCAAGTCAAACGTGTCTTATGATAAGTGATTGTTGCAGGTTACACAACAGTAGTAATTTGATGTAAGAACATGGTGTGATAGACAGATATTGTATGTTCTAGAAATAGGAACATGTGTCTTATTCAAGTATAATGTGTAAAGTAAGCAGATGGAATTCAACAAAATTAGAAGCAATACAAGCTAGACATCACACATAACATGCAACCACATATAACAGTGCCAAGTTAGAGGGAGCACCGGTGATGGTGCACTAAGGGAGACGTGCTCATCATAAACGCAACAACGTTGAGTGTCTATGCATGTGTTGTCTTGGAAATCATCTTGGGGGGTGGAGGAGTAGAAACTGTAGAGGCCCTCCGTTTGGAAGGAGCACCTTTATCCGCTGCCTTGCTAACTTCCTTCTGCTTTATTGATTTTGAATTGTCAAGTAAAACTGACAATGAAAAGCAATAAAATTCTCTCTTCAGAACTCATTCATGCATGATATTGACAATCACTACTTTGATGTAAGGCAAACACATGTTACCAGGATGGAATATGTACGAAAAACAGGACGGCATGACATGTTCACAACTGTTTGTGTAAATTAAGGAGAAACCATTCCAACAAATAAGAAGCAATGCAAGCTAGACACCACATGAAAGATGCAACCCATATGACTCTGTCAAGTTAAAAGTGTCCCATCATAAATGGAATTTCAACAAATTAGAAGCAGCTCATGCTATAAATCATATGAAAGATGCAACTAATATCGCACTACATATACTAAAGGTGTCTCGTCATATTGATTGATGCGGGATACAAAAAAACAATAGTTTTATGCAAGGACATGCTTAATAGACAGATGTACTATGTACTAAATATAGGAAGGCATGTCACATTAACATGTATAATGTATAAGCTAAGCAGACTGGCACATGCAGTTTAACCAGATTGGAAGAATTACAATCTAGACACCATATGCAACATGCAACCACATATCACTCTGCCAAGTTAGAGCAAGCACCTGCGATGCTAGTGTAGGGGAAATGCGGTAATAACCTATAGAGCAAGGTTCACTATCTTCATCTAGCCTTGCTGTTTCTTGAGAATCATGTCGGGAGGCTAACACTGCATTCTTTAAATGAGGAGTAGTCCACTTGCCCGCCTGCCTCATCATAAGTGACTGATGAGGGATACACAAAAACATTAGTTTGATGTAAGAACATGGTTAATACACAGTAAGGAAATATGCCCTAGAGGCAATAATAAAGTTATTATTTATTTCCTCATATCATGATAAATGTTTATTATTCATGCTAGAATTGTATTAACCGGAAACATGATACATGTGTGAATACATAGACAAACATATAGTCACTAGTATGCCTCTACTTGACTAGCTCATTAATCAAAGATGGTTATGTTTCCTAACCATAGACATGTGTTGTCATTTGATTAATGGGATCACATCATTAGGAGAATGATGTGATTGACATGACCCATTCCGTTAGCCCAGCACTTGATCGTTTAGTATATTGCTAATGCTTTCTTCATGACTTATACATGTTCCTATAACTATGAGATTATGCAACTCCCATTTACCGGAGGAACACTTTGGGTACTACCAAACGTCACAACGTAACTGGGTGATTATAAAGGAGTACTACAGGTGTCTCCGAAGGTACATGTTGAGTTGGCATATTTCGAGATTAGGTTTTGTCACTCCGATTGTCGGAGAGGTATCTCTGGGCCCTCTCGGTAATGCACATCACTATAAGCCTTGCAAGCAATGTGACCAATGAGTTGGTTACGAGATGATGCATTACATAACGAGTAAAGAGACTTGCCGGTAACGAGCTTGAACTAGGTATTGGATACCGACGATCGAATCTCGGGCAAGTAACATACCGATGACAAAGGGAACAACGTATGTTGTTATGCGGTTTGACCGATAAAGATATTCGTAGAATATGTAGGAACCAATATGGGCATCCAGGTTCCGCTATTGTTTATTGACCGAGACTAGTTCTAGGTCATGTCTACATAGTTCTCGAACCCATAGGGTCCGCACGCTTAATGTTACGATGACAGTTTTATTATGAGTTTATAAGTTTTGATGTACCGAAGTTTGTTCGGAGTCCCGGATGTGATCACGGACATGACAAGGAGTCTCGAAATGGTCGAGACATAAAGATTGATATATTGGACGACTATATTCGGACATCGAAAGTGTTCCGGACGTTTTCGGAGAAAACCGGAGTGCCGGAGGGTTACCGGAACCCCCCGGGAGAGTTAATGGGCCACATGGGCCTTAGTGGGAAGAGAGAGGGGCGGCCAGGGTGGGCCGCGTGCCCCCTCTCCCTCTTGTCTGAATTGGACTACGAGGGGGGCGGCGCCCCCCTCTTTCCTTCCCCCTCTCCCCCTTCCTCCCCCCTCCTAGTAGGAGTAGGAAAGGGGGAGTCCTACTCCTACTAGGAGGAGGACTCCTCCTCCTGGCGCGCCCCCCTTGGGCCGGCCGGCCTCCCCCTTGCTCCTTTATATACAGGGGCGGGGGGGGGGGGCACCCCATAGACACAGAAGTTGATCTATGGATCGTTCCTTAGCCGTGTGCGGTGCCCCCTCCACCATATTCCACCTCGGTCATATCGTCGCGGAGTTTAGGCGAAGCCCTGCACCGGTAGAACATCATGATCATCACCACGCCATCGTGCTGACGGAACTCGTCCCCGAAGATTTGCTGGATCAGAGCTCGGGGATCGTCATCGAGCTGAACGTGTGCTGAACTCGGAGGTGCCGTACGTTCGGTGCTTGGATCGGTCGGATCGTGAAGACGTACGACTACATCAACTGCGTTGTGCTAACGCTTCCGCTCACGGTCTACGAGGGTACGTGGACATCACTCTCCCCTCTCGTTGCTATGCCATCACCATGATCTTGCGTGTGTGTAGGAATTTTTTTGAAATTACTACGTTCCCCAACAGTGGCATCCGAGCCTAGGTTTTATGCGTTGATGTTATATGCACGAGTAGAACACAAGTGAGTTGTGGGCGATACAAGTCATACTGCTTACCAGCATGTCATACTTTGGTTCGGCGGTATTGTGAGATGAAGCGGCCCGGACCGACATTACGCGTACGCTTACGCGAGACTGGTTTCACCGTTACGAACACTCGTGCTTAAAGGTGGCTGGCGGGTGTCTGTCTCTCTCACTTTAGCTGAATCGAGTGTGGCTACGCCCGGTCCTCGCGAAGGTTAAAATAGCACTAACTTGACGAACTATCGTTGTGGTTTTGATGCGTAGGTAAGAACGGTTCTTGCTAAGCCCGTAGCAGCCATGTAAAATTTGCAACAACAAAGTAGAGGACGTCTAACTTGTTTTTGCAGGGCATGTTGTGATGTGATATTCTCAAGACGTGATGCTATATTTTATTGTATGAGACGATCATGTTTTGTAACCGAAGTTATCGGCAACTGGCAGGAGCCATATGGTTGTCGCTTTATTGTATGAAATGCAAACGCCCTGTAATTGCTTTACTTTATCACTAAGCGGTAGCAATAGTCGTAGAAGCAATAGATGGCGTAAACGACAACGATGCTACGATGGAGATCAAGGTGTCGCGCCGGTGACGATGGTGATCACGACGGTGCTTCGTAGATGGAGATCACAAGCACAAGATGATGATGGCCATATCATATCACTTATATTTATTGCATGTGATGTTTATCCTTTATGCATCTTATCTTGCTTTGATTGACGATAGCATTTTAAGATGATCTCTCACTAATAATCAAGAAGTGTTCTCCCTGAGTATGCACCATTGCGAAAGTTCTTCGTGCTGAGACACCACGTGATGATCGGGTGTGATAGGCTCTACGTTCAAATACAACGGGTGCAAAACAGTTGCACACGTGGAATACTCAGGTCATACTTGACGAGCCTAGCATATACAGATATGGCTTCGGAACACGGAGACCGAAAGGTCGAACGTGAATCATATAGTAGATATGATCAACATAGTGATGTTCACCATTGAAACTACTCCATCTCACGTGATGATCGGACATGGTTTAGTTGATTTGGATCATGTGATCACTTAGATGACTAGAGAGATGTCTGTCTAAGTGGGAGTTCTTAAGTAATATGATTAATTGAACTTAAATTTATCATGAACTTAGTACCTGATAGTATTTTGCTTGTCTATGTTTGTTTGTAGATAGATGGCTCGTGCTGTTGTTCCGTTGAATTTTAATGCGTTCCTTGAGAAAGCAAAGTTGAAAGATGATGGTAGCAATTACACGGACTGGGTCCGTAACCTGAGGATTATCCTCATTGCTGCACAGAAAAGTTACGTCCTGGAAGCATCGCTGGGTGCCAGGCCTGCTGCTGATGCAACTGACGACGTTAAGAACGTCTGGCAGAGCAAAGCTGATGACTACTCGATAGTTCAGTGTGCCATGCTTTACGGCTTAGAACCGGGTCTTCAACGATGTTTTGAACGTCATGGAGCATATGAGATGTTCCAGGAGTTGAAGTTAATATTTCAAGCAAATGCCCGAATTGAGAGATATGAAGTCTCCAATAAGTTCTATAGCTGCAAGATGGAAGAGAATAGTTCTGTCAGTGAACACATACTCAAAATGTCTGGGTATAATAATCACTTGATTCAACTGGGAGTTAATCTTCCTGATGATAGTGTCATTGACAGAATTCTTCAATCACTGCCACCAAGCTACAAGAGCTTCGTGATGAACTATAATATGCAAGGGATGAACAAGACTATTCCCGAGCTCTTCGCAATGCTAAAGGCCGCGGAGGTAGAAATCAAGAAGGAGCATCAAGTGTTTATGGTTAACAAGACCACCAGTTTCAAGAAAAAGGGCAAAGGGAAGAAGAAGGGGAACTTCAAAAAGAACAGCAAACAAGTTGCTGCTCAAGAGAAGAAACCCAAGTCTGGACCTAAGCCTGAAACTGAGTGCTTCTACTGCAAGCAAACTGGACACTGGAAGCGGAACTGCCCCAAGTATTTGGCGGATAAGAAGGATGGCAAAGTGAACAAAGGTATATGTGATATACATGTTATTGATGTGTACCTTACTAATGCTCGCAGTAGTACCTGGGTATTTGATACTGGTTCTGTTGCTTATATTTGCAACTCGAAACAGGGACTACGGATTAAGCGAAGATTGGCTAAGGACGAGGTGACGATGCGCGTGGGAAATGGTTCCAAAGTCGATGTGATCGCGGTCGGCACGCTACCTCTACATCTACCATCGGGATTAGTTTTAGACCTAAATAATTGTTATTTGGTGCCAGCGTTGAGCATGAACATTATATCTGGATCTTGTTTGATGCGAGACGGTTATTCATTTAAATCAGAGAATAATGGTTGTTCTATTTATATGAGTAATATCTTTTATGGTCATGCACCCTTGAAGAGTGGTCTATTTTTATTAAATCTCGATAGTAGTGACACACATATTCATAGTGTTGAAACCAAAAGATGCAGAGTTGATAACGATAGTGCAACTTATTTGTGGCACTGCCGTTTAGGTCATATCGGTATAAAGCGCATGAAGAAACTCCATACTGATGGGCTTTTGGAATCACTTGGTACTTGCGAACCGTGCCTCATGGGCAAGATGACTAAAACGCCGTTCTCCGGAACTATGGAGTGAGCAACTGATTTGTTGGAAATCATACATACTGATGTTTGTGGTCCAATGAATGTTGAGGCTCGTGGCGGGTATTGTTATTTTCTCACCTTCACAGATGATTTGAGCAGATATGGGCATATCTACTTAATGAAACACAAGTCTGAAACATTTGAAAAGTTCAAAGAATTTCAGAGTGAAGTGGAAAATCATCATAACAAGAAAATAAAATTTCTATGATCTGATCGTGGAGGAGAATATTTGAGTTACGAGTTTGGTCTACACTTGAAACAATGCGGAATAGTTTCGCAACTCACGCCACCCGAAACACCACAACGAAATGGTGTGTCCGAACGTCGTAATCGTACTTTACTAGATATGGTGCGATCTATGATGTCTCTTACTGATTTACCACTATCGTTTTGGGGTTATGCTTTAGAGACGACCATATTCACGTTAAATAGGGCACCATCAAAATCCGTTGAGACGACGCCTTATGAACTGTGGTTTGGCAAGAAACCAAAGTTGTCGTTTCTTAAAGTTTGGGGCTGCGATGCTTATGTGAAGAAACTTCAACAAGATAAGCTCGAACCCAAATCGGAGAAATGTGTCTTCATAGGATACCCAAAAGAGACTATTGGGTACACCTTCTATCACAGATCTAAGGGCAAGATTTTCGTTGCTAAAATTGGATCCTTTCTAGAGAAGGAGTTTCTCTCGAAAGAAGTGAGTGGGAGGAAAGTAGAACTTGATGAGATAACTGTATCTGCTCCCTTATTGGAAAGTAGTTCATCACAAGAACCGGTTCCTGTGACAACTACACCAATTAGTGAGGAAGCTAATGATATTGATCATGAAACTTCATATCAAGTTTCTACTGAACCTCGTAGGTCTACCAGAGTAAGATCCGCACCAGAGTGGTACGGTAATCCTATTCTGGAAGTCATGTTACTTGACCATGATGAACCTACGAACTATGAGGAAGCGATGATGAGCCCAGATTCCGCAAAATGGCTAGAGGCCATGAAATCTGAGATGGGATCCATGTATGAGAACAAAGTATGGACTTTGGTTGACTTGCCCGATGATCGGCAAGCCATTGAGAATAAATGGATCTTTAAGAAGAAGACTGACACTGATGGTAATGTAACTGTCTGTAAAGCTCGACTTGTTGCGAAAGGTTTTCGACAAGTTCAAGGGGTTGACTACGATGAGACTTTCTCACCCGTAGCGATGCTTAAGTCTGTCCGAATCATGTTAGCTATTGCTGCATTTTATGATTATGAAATTTCGCAAATGGATGTCAAAACTGCATTCTTGAATGGATTTCTAGAAGAAGAGTTGTATATGATGCAGCCAGAAGGTTTCGTTGATCCAAAAGGTGGTAACAAAGTGTGCAAGCTCCAGCGATCCATTTATGGACTGGTGCAAGCATCTCGGAGTTGGAATAAACGCTTTGATAGTGTGATCAAAGCATATGGTTTTATACAGACTTTTGGAGAAGCCTGTATTTACAAGAAAGTGAGTGGGAGCTCTGTAGCATTTCTGATATTATATGTAGATGACATATTATTAATTGGAAATGATATAGAATTTCTGGATAGCATAAAGGGATACTTGAATAAAAGTTTTTCAATGAAAGACCTCGGTGAAGCTGCTTACATATTGGGCATCAAGATCTATAGAGATAGATCAAGACGCTTAATAGGACTTTCACAAAGCACATACCTTGATAAAATTTTGAAAAAGTTCAAAATGGATCAGGCAAAGAAAGGGTTCTTGCCCGTGCTACAAGGTGTGAAGTTGAGTCAAACTCAATGCCCGACCATAATAGAAGATAGAGAGAAAATGAAAGATGTTCCCTATGCTTCAGCCATAGGCTCTATCATGTATGCAATGCTGTGTACCAGACCTGACGTATGCTTAGCAATAAGCTTGGCAGGAAGGTACCAAAGTAATCCAGGAGTGGATCACTGGACAACGGTCAAGAACATCCTGAAATACCTGAAAAGGACTAAGGATATGTTTCTCGTATATGGAGGTGACAAAGAGCTAGTCGTAAATGGTTACGTTGATGCAAGCTTTGACACTGATCCGGACGATTCTAAATCGCAAACCGGATACGTATTTTTATTAAACGGTGGAGCTGTAAGTTGGTGCAGTTCTAAAAAAAGCGTCGTGGCGGGATCTACATGTGAAGCGGAGTACATAGCTGCTTCTGAAGCAACAAATGAAGGAGTCTGGATGAAGGAGTTCATTTCCGATCTAGGTGTCATACCTAGTGCATCGGGACCAATGAAGATCTTCTGTGACAATACTGGTGCAATTGCCTTGGCAATGGAATCCAAATTTCACAAGAGGACTGTCGGTGTCAAAACCGGCGGATCTCGGGTAGGGGGTCCCGAACTGTGCGTCTAGGCGGATGGTAACAGGAGACAAGGGACACGATGTTTTACCCAGGTTCGGGCCCTCTCGATGGAGGTAAAACCCTACGTCCTGCTTGATTAATATTGATGATATGGGTAGTACAAGAGTGGATCTACCACGAGATCAAGGAGGCTAAACCCTAAAGCTAGCCTATGGTATGATTGTTGTAATGTATGTTGTGTCCTACGGACTAAAGCCCTCCGGTTTATATAGACACCAGAGAAGGCTAGGGTTACACAGAGTCGGTTACAATGGTAGGAGATCTACATATCCGTATCGCCAAGCTTGCCTTCCACGCCAAGGAAAGTCCCATCCGGACACGGGACGGAGTCTTCAATCTTGTATCTTCGTAGTCTTGGAGTCCGGCGGACGATGATAGTCCGGCTGTCCGGACACCCCCTAGTCCAGGACTCCCTCAAGGACCAAGCACATCAAGAGACACTTCAATTCCATTTGGGACCAAGTCCAAGTGGGAGACATAGAGATTTGCAATATACATACGGATCTGAATGTTGCAGACCCGTTGACTAAGCCTCTCTCACGAGCAAAACATGATCAACACCAAGACTCCATGGGTGTTAGAATCATTACTATGTAATCTAGATTATTGACTCTAGTGCAAGTGGGAGACTGAAGGAAATATGCCCTAGAGGCAATAATGAAGTTATTATTTATTTCCTCATATCATGATAAATGTTTATTATTCATGCTAGAATTGTATTAACCGGAAACATGATACATGTGTGAATACATAGACAAACATATAGTCACTAGTATGCCTCTACTTGACTAGCTCATTAATCAAAGATGGTTATGTTTCCTAACCATAGACATGTGTTGTCATTTGATTAATGGGATCACATCATTAGGAGAATGATGTGATTGACATGACCCATTCCGTTAGCCTAGCACTTGATCGTTTAGTATATTGCTAATGCTTTCTTCATGACTTATACATGTTCCTATAACTATGAGATTATGCAACTCCCGTTTACCGGAGGAACACTTTGGGTACTACCAAACGTCACAACATAACTGGGTGATTATAAAGGAGTACTACAGGTGTCTCCGAAGGTACATGTTGAGTTGGCATATTTCGAGATTAGGTTTTGTCACTCCGATTGTCGGAGAGGTATCTCTGGGCCCTCTCGGTAATGCACATCACTATAAGCCTTGCAAGCAATATGACCAATGAGTTGGTTACGAGATGATGCATTACGTAACGAGTAAAGAGACTTGCCGGTAACGAGATTGAACTAGGTATTGGATACCGACAATCGAATCTCGGGCAAGTAACATACCGATGACAAAGGGAACAACGTATGTTGTTATGCGGTTTATCTGATAAAGATCTTCGTAGAATATGTAGGAACCAATATGGGCATCCAGGTTCCGCTATTGGTTATTGACCTAGAATAGTTCTAGGTCATGTCTACATAGTTCTCGAACCCGTAGGGTCCGCACGCTTAACGTTACAATGACAGTTTTATTATGAGTTTATAAGTTTTGATGTACCGAAGTTTGTTCGGAGTCCCGGATGTGATCACGTACATGACGAGGAGTCTCGAAATGGTCGAGACATAAAGATTGATATATTGGACGACTATATTAGGACACCGGAAGTGTTCCAGACGTTTTCGGAGAAAACCGGAGTGCCGGAGGGTTACCGGAACCCCCCAGGAGAGTTAATGGGCCACATGGGCCTTAGTGGGAAGAGAGAGGGGAGGCCAGGGTGGGCCGCGCGCCCCCTCTCCCTTTGGTCCGAATTGGACTAGGAGGGGGGGGGGGGCGGTGCCCCCCTCTTTCCTTCCCCCTCTCCCCCTTCCTTCCCCCTCCTAGTAGGAGTAGGAAAGGGGGAGTCCTACTCCTACTAGGAGGAGGACTCCTCCTCCTGGCGCCCCCCCTTGGGCCTGCCGGCCTCCCCCCTTGCTCCTTTATATACGGGGGCGGGGGGGCACCCCATAGGCACAGAAGTTGATCTACAGATCATTCCTTAGCCGTGTGCGGTGCCCCCTCCACCATATTCCACCTCGGTCATATCGTCGCGGAGTTTAGGCGAAGCCCTGCACCGGTAGAACATCATCATCATCACCACACCGTCGTGCTGACGGAACTCATCCCCGAAGGTTTGCTGGATCGGAGCCCGGGGATCGTCATCGAGCTGAACGTGTGCTGAACTCAGAGGTGCCGTACGTTCGGTGCTTGGATCGGTCGGATCATGAAGACGTACGACTACATCAACCGCGTTGTGCTAACGGTTCCGCTTACGGTCTACGAGGGTACGTGGACATCACTCTCCCCTCTCGTTGCTATGCCATCACCATGATCTTGCGTGTGCGTAGGAATTTTTTTGAAATTACTACGTTCCCCAACACACAGATGTACTAGTATGTACCAAAAACAGAAAGGCATGTCATACTCAAAGGTATAATGTGTATGCTAAGCAGATGCAATTTAACCAAATTGGAAGCAATACAAGCTAGACATTCGGATGGAGTGGTGAGCATGATCATCTAGGACCTGAGAGCCTGGTGGGAGGCGGGCTGCTTCGCCACCATGGCGGCTTTTTAGTTGGCTTCCAGGTGATGCCTGTCTTTGCTGGGCTTGTCACTGGCTCGGCCAGTGCCCTGACTAGCTATTTGTCTTCTGGTGCTCACGGGATGGTGGTTCATGTAAAAAATATCTTTCCTTATCTTAATAAAGACCAACTTCGGCCTTTCGAATACAAGCTAGACACCATATGGAACATGCAACTACATATGACATCACGAAGTTAAAGCAAGCACCTGGGATGGTGGTTCATTGTGAGCGAGGTCATCAACTCTAGAGCTACGTTTATCATCTCCATCTGTTGACATTGCACCCTTTATAGCACTGTAACGTGTCATGCCTACCCGCGTAGAAAGCTGGCACAACTTCTCTCTTTTCTTTGCTGCGTCTCTCGAGGCAGACTCTGAAATACCCTTGCATAAAAACACAATAGTGAGAGTATGGGTGAAGTGTGTGCAGAACTAGTGCACTGTAAAAGTAGCAGATAGCAGGTGGATGAAAAATAAATGATTCTACAACATTGCATGGCAAACAAAATTAGATTCTACTCCATATGATTTTGTAATATATGAGCACAGGAAATGCAGGTACTCCTCCAGCACACCACCACATGTGGTCATATCTAAGATAACAGTCGACTGAAAATAAATAGGTCAGTCAATTTTCTTAGTGAACCGTCTGATCTATAAGGAATGGACAGATGGCCTTCATCTACCTCCCGCCAGTCACTATTGACGATCTTTCTCGAACCGCCAGTGACCACCAGCCCAGACTCCTGCCTCCGCCGCCCGCCCTCCCCTCGACCTCACACCACCGCCGTGCTTGGCAGCGCCCCCAGGCCATCCCTTTAATCCCGGCCGACCTCCAGATCGGGCGCCAGTAGCTCTAGGCCCCACACGCCCCTAAGATAAACACCGAGGCGCTGCTTAGTGCCTGTTACGCCGAGGAATGCTTCCGTTAATTGGGAATCAACTGACCAGAAATTGAAATTCAGGGAGGCGACAGACCTCTAGCTAAGGTGAAATAGTATATGAGGAGAAACCTTGTGCATCGCGAGTTACTAGGAACATCTAGTATGAAGAAGAAGCGGTCAACTAGTGTCTTCTGTGGGATGAATACCGTGCAAGCAGACACGTAAGATTTGCACGAATAAGGGAAGAGAAGTACCCTTATCGGTTGCCAGTGTGATCTCCTCCATATGTCGTGGCGATCTACTTTTTTCTCCCGGGGGAACTGATGTTTTGGAGAGCCGTGGATCCTTGGACAAACCCATGGCCAAATTTTTGACTGTGTTTCCATGGCCGTATATCGGCGGAGGGGAAGCAGATTCGAGGCGGCGAAGGACAACATAGCAGGAACAACTCCGGTGCGGTGGACAGTGGCGAAGATGGAGCGGCAGTGGTGAGGCGCAGGACGGCGTGGTTGAACTGGCTCGGGTACGGACGGCTCGGCCTCGGCATCAACTACTAGCCGTGGAGGGCGTTTCGGTTGAGGTTGTGGTGGACGATGACGTCGGGGTATTGGCTCCGGTGTGATGGAGGAGGGCGGCGATTGATGGGTGGGATGGGGTGGCGGACGAAGGACGCCGGGGTTTCACGGCTGGTGGAGAGGTAGTTTTTGTGCCCACGGAGTACAAATGGGGAATCAGACGGGTGGGCGGGGGGGGGGGGGGGGGGGGAGGGGAGAACCATGTTTCGGTCTGGGACACGCTTGTTTTTGGCTTTTTTGAACAGAAGATAGGACATGCTTGTTTGAAATTTGGGGAAAGTACAAACTTTGCCCCCCTCTTAAATTTCGGACCTACTGCGGGTCAGGGGTAGGATGGTAATCCCAGGTGTCTCAAATAGTGGGCGGGAGTGATTTCGGCCGCGTGCATGTGTGCTTAGGCGGCCATTGTGTATGAATGTTTTTCGAAGGCGGTTGCGTGGCGTCTAGATGAAGCTACAAACCTACCCCAGTTTAGACCTTTGGACGTCGAGCCGGTAGGTTTCACGGGTCAGAGTTATTAGAAAAGTAATTTCCTTGTACTACCAAACATTGGTCTCACGCGGTTTCGGGCGAGTAGAGGCTCTTTTGGCGCTTCGTTCGAAATTTTGAAACACAAGCATTCACATTTAGAGTACTCTTGAACTATGAGGATTGACCTAAATAGATAACGTTATATTTGAGCTTGTATGTTTGAAAACCTCATTAAATTATCCGCTTCTTTTTGAAATTTTGACACTTGAAAATCCTATAACTACGGTTATTTTGGAATGGAGGAGCTAAATTTGAATCTATTTTGTACACGACTACATATGCTATTATGTACAAAATCAGAGCAAAGATTGGTGCCCCTATAATTTAGGTATGATTTACAAATGCCATGATATCAAATTCAAATAATTGAATGGACTTCATGTTGAATTCAATTTTTTAAACCACCTTAAGTTGAATTCAAATGTATGCTAGTTCATAGGTAGCTATCTATAATGTTCATTGTGTAACTTTCATATGTATAATGTGCTTTACACACAACATGAACTATACACACGTTTATATTCGATTACTATAGCGATGCATTGTTTGGAGTTCAAAATACTAACTATGTGGATCAATTGTGTCGAATAATAACATCGACATGCTAAAATTTGATAGAATCTAGATGTCTGATGGATCAATGACCGTTCCTTACGCGAATTGCAAATATCATGATCCCATCCTAATATTTGGATACAATTTATATCTTTAATCAATGTGTACAACAGTCTTTTATGTGTAGTTTCACTCTCCATCGGTGGTCTCTCACACATGCTCACACACTCTCTCCCGAGCTGTCTTTCTCGCGCACATGCTCCCGATATAGCGCTTCCTCCCTCTCGTAACCATTTACAACTGTTTTCACTAACCTTTATCACAAGCACTCTTCCTCTCGCAAGCATACACACGCACAATCCCCATCGACCCTTTCTATATACATAGACCTGCCTACGTGTCTCCTGTACGCACATTATCTTTAGGCCTGTCTCTCACGCATTGTCTCACACCTTTCTTCCTAATCGATGAGTATGATTCTAGCAGAGCATTCTATAGGATGCCCCTTAAAGTTAGGTTGGATGAATAGTAATATTAGAGATAAAGGGGTTACCTTAGTCCGAGAACCTAGGGTTACAAATCCTAGCCGGTTTTGTCAGTGGACACAGAGTCCTTCACAATTCTGCTATCTTTGTCATGTACGACTAGTCATCCATGGGTCTCCCTAAATGCGTCACAGGCCGACCAATGTGGCGCAGGACGGAACCGAACGAAGGGCCTCACCTCGACTCACCGGACCTCACACGGTGACACACCCTCGGCCCCCACGTCTCGTTATCTTCTCACACCCACACATACAACACAAACACCACACACACAAAAAAAATCTCCTGGTGCCTCTATCCCCTCCCCCCTAGCATATACACACTCAAGGGAATCTCTCGCCGTGACGTCATATTCATCTCTCTCTCTAGATCACTCTCATTTCTCGTGCTATCTCTCCCATGCTCCCCGCCGGCCCCTCTATCCATGCCTCTCTCGAGTACGTAATACACACACATACCTCTCTAGGCCCTGCCAAATGCATCAACTACACATTCACACATGTTACATCACGTACACCATTGATCTAAAAAGCCCTCTCTTCACATTTATTTCGCATACAACATTCCTTTTGAATAAAGTGTGGCCAAAAAATTATTTTAGAATTTCTACATATATACAACATTACAAAGTTATATGGAGGAGTACGAACGCTAATTTGCATTGCAAGGTGCCCACAATGATATTTATTCCGCACTGTGAATTTGTATATTTTTATACTATATATAAAGTTAGTCATAATAAAGAGAAACGAAGAGCATCTCTCTCTCCATCGCATACCCCCCATACGCCCCTTTCACGTATGCACACAAACTATCTCCAGGTCCTCTAAAAGTAAGCGCCCAACACATTCACGCATGTTTCATATTTCTCTCGCGATATATACAATGACGATCATTGTATTTGAAGCGAAAGCATGATACGTACATTGGACTTCAGAATCCACTCATTATGGCCACCATTTATGTTTTGTGGTTATTATACAGTCATGGGCTCACCATACAACTCTGTATTTGCTCAAGACATGACTAGTTGACCAGTTAAACGCTCCACGTGGCACCTCTAGTGTTGCATCACATTATCTCACTACCACCGTGCCCACCTGTCGGCTTGTATCTACTCTACATCTATACTCTTATAAAATACACTCGTATAAAAACAGAGTTGGTGATGATGGTGTGCCTGCCATCCTGCAATATAGGCCGTCCAAATTATATCAGACCGATAGGAAAGAAACTATGGCAATTTTGCAAAAAGGTACCCACACACCTCTCCACATTTGCAAATAAGGCCTTCCCTCGTTCATCCTTTTCTCTCACAAGATAAACTAGTCATACAAATGCATCTTGATGTTACGTGCAATGCACAGGCATCTTGCTAGTAAGAATGAAAACAAATGACAAAAAAATATTGGACGGTGGTTCGAAGTCATGACCGCGGGCACAGCGGACAAGGTGGCCTTGTATTGGTATGCTGAGCCGTCCGTTTTAACACACAAGAGCTGGTGTGGTGATTATACACACACGCACGCATGAACACGAACGGCATGCACGCAACACTCACACGAACACATGCACCCACGCACGCACGCAACACTCACACGTACACACGCAGCCACGCATGCACGCAACACTCACACGTACACACGCAGCCACGCACGCACGCAACACTGACACGCACACACGCACGCATGCATGCACACACCAGTACACCACACGACCAACACACACTCTCACGCTAAGTGCTCAACCTACACGTGCATGCGCACACGACAGACACATACACAACCAGGTGATTCCCGCGCACGGGTTGGAGTCTTGTCGCGCCTGTGTAAATTTGTGTTTATCTGACCTTTTCCCTATGCGAACTGACAGGTGGGACCCACAAGGAACATGGTCAATTTAACTAGTCAACATGGCGCCATGCAGACTATTTGGCCGGTCAACAGAGTGCAATCCGATGCTGAACCGTGAGCAAGTGACCGTATAATCACCGCAAAACGTATATAGTGATCGTAATCAGCTTATTCTGAAGTTCAGAGACCGTATTACGCTTTTCTCTATGTAGGCCCTCCAAAACTACATCTATACAGGTTCTCGCATGTTACATCTAACAACTATGCAATACAGCACTACTACTACATTCTAACACAATAAATCATATGTGTTTTTAGTTTTACTACATACCATATTGTTACTTAATTATTCAGTTTGCATACATTAAAATTGCGTTTGAAATGTATGGCTAGTATCATTTATCGCGCGGGAAAAATCCCGCCCTTTCCTGTTTAATCGGGTTTATATCGATGGATCGTGCGAAACAGCAAAACTATAGTACTATACAGTACAAGTGACAGTTCACTGGGCCGTCGTGTCGTGTACTCCTCCGTCGTAAGAGTGGAGCGCTTGCTTTCATAAATCTTCTAGTCCCTTTTGCCGACATGTGGGACATCAAGCTACTGGGTCCACATGCCATACCAGAATATAGTGCAGAGCAGCCGGGGTGAAGCACCCCAGTCATGGCGTCGGCGTAGTAATGAGCAATGAGGCGTCACATCACAAAGCTGCACCTTTCCCACAGTTAAGTTCGAGGGACGAAGTAATAATGCTAAAAAAAGAAGTTGGAGGGACGAAGCAACCATCATTTCACTCGTTGCTGAATCCGCTTCTCCCTCATCTTCTTCAACTTAACCACGTGTTGCTTCTGCCGTTGTTTTGCCTCATGTGGGACGCGGATCGGCTTCGTAAAGCACTGACACGTGGGACCGCATGTTAGCAAACCGCAGGACAACATCCTCTAAAAATAAGAAACCTCCCCCGCCATCTGCGCGGCAAAATCACCTCCTTTTTACTAATCTTGATTCTATAATTTTTTAGTCAATATAATTGAGATTTGTATAGATAGCACATAGGAGCAAAACCAAGTGGTACGGATAAGGGCATCCACAATGTGTAGCCAAATGTGAAAATAGCTTTTGGCATCGTGGGAACCATTGTGGACGGTGTTGCCAAAGCCAAAAAGATGGAACCGAAGCTCCCTGATTGATTGATTGAAGGAAGGAATAGAAAAATGCAACGTCTCTCCTCTTTCTCCCATGCTTGGATGCATGTATAGTATAGAGCACAGAATCTACTTCCCTGTCCCTTCTATCACAAATCACAAAGCAGTGAGGCATCAAATCACAAAAGCACGGACGAAGCAACCATCACTTCACTCTTCGCTGACTCTGCTTCTCCATTGTCTTCTTCAAGAAACCATCTCACCGCACTAAGCTGGACGGACGACGCTATTGTGTACTACTAGTAGTACTAGTACATTTATGCGTTCTTTGGTTCAACGGACTTCCTGGATGCAAATAAGGCGATTTTCTCGGCTTGCAGGCGGCACTTGCGAATGACTTACCGTGGTCTCCCTCAATGGTGTTCTCCGTCGAACGCACTTCGCCAAACCACAACGTTCGAGATATCGTCTACGTCACCGCAATGGGAAGGAAGTCAAATATAGTTACTACCTCCATTTTCTTTGTACACAAGGTCAGTATATCAAAATTACAATTTGCAAAAGGACACTAACACTAATCGAGGCAAAATTGATGGGGTTTGCCTCATACTAGCAACCAAGGACATTAATATCCCCTGCATGCATGCAAAAGTGAGAAGGTTGGTTTGCATGGTGCTGCATTAATCAAGCGACGAGGAGTGAGATGGTTAGCTCTTTGGTCTATGGAGAAAAAATACGCATTAATTGACACGTGAAACGAGGATTTGTATCAATTAAATCCTGCGAAGGAAAACCCCGCCTTTCTTTTTTAACACTAGTACTCCTAGTACGTATGTACTTATCTGTTTGGGTCTAGGCCTTGCATTGCCGTACTTTGCCACACATTTTTGCCAATCTTGCCTAAAGTTTTCAAAATGAAAGGAGGTACACTTGTGCACGGCTGTCGCGGTTGCACCGCACCCTCACACGGTCGCTCCTGCACGCCGCAGTCACACCGCACCCCTCACACAGTCGCTCCTGCACGTCGCAAACCCAACCAAGGGAACGCACCCTCACTGACACGTGCTGTCGCATGTGAACAAACCAAACTCAACCATCCCACCACTGACACATAATTTTCGTTCATAGAGTATGTTTATCCAGTCGCATGTTGGGGAGTATCCATACGGCCTGTGCGGTGGTCTGTTGGGGAAGAAGAAGAGGTGAGGAAGAAGGGTTAGGAGACGTAGGATATTCATCCAACCGCCTAAAATGGTAGACTGACCCAAGTCAGGCGACTTTCATAACAATATATGTTTTTACACAACAAAAGATCCATAAAAACAACAACATAAAGAAAAACTATCACTGCTCGCGAAACGAGACAACCTTGTCGTCTTTGGCTGCCGGCGCGAACCAGCCGTAGCTGCCGACGTGTGTCTCCGCACTGTGGTTGTCCTCGGCCTCCAGCTACTCGTTCACGCAGAGCATGCGGGCGCTCTGCATGGAGCACAACTCGACTCAAGTTGAGGACGTCTGGTTCCGCCTGCAGGAGGGCCTCGATGGCAGCGGCATCCACGCACTCCGCGTCGAGTCGAGCCTCCTGATACGTCTTAACATATCTATAATTTTTTTATTGTTCCATGCTATTATATTACCCGTTTTAGATGTTTATGGGCTTTACTTTACACTTTTATATCATTTTTGGGACTAACCTACTAACCGGAGGCCCAACCCGAATTGCTGTTTTTTTTCCTATTTCAGTGTTTCGAAGAAAAGGAATATCAAACGGAGTCCAAACGGAATGAAACCTTCGAGAACGATCTTTTTGGAACAAACGTGATCCAGAGGACTTGGAGTGGAAGTCAAGAAACAAGCGAGGCGGCCATGAGGGTGCCCGACGCGCACCCTAGGGCTGGGCACTCCCCTCACCCTCGTGGGCCCCTCGAGCATCCACTGACCTACTTCTTCCTCCTATATATACCCACGTACCTCGAGAACACCAGAAGTGACCACGAAAAACTATTTCCACCGCCGAAACCTTCTGTATCCATGAGATCCCATCTTGGAGCCTTCGCCAGCGCTTCACCGGAGGGGGAATCGATCACAGAGGGCTTCTACATCAACACCATAGCCCTTGTGATGATTTGTGAGTAGTTTACCACAGACCTTCGGGTCCATAGTTATTAGCTAGGTGGCTTCTTCTCTCTCTTTGAATCTCAATACAAAGTTCTCCCTGATCTTCTTGGAGATCTATTCGATTTAACTCTTTTGCGGTGTGTTTGTCGAGATCCGATGAATTGTGGGTTTATGATCAAGTTTATCTATGAGAAATATTTGAATCTCCTATGAATTCTTTTATGTGTGATTAAGTTATCTTTGCAAGTCTCTTCAAATTATCAGTTTGGTTTGGCCTACTAGATTGATCTTTGTTGCAATGGGAGAAGTGCTTAGCTTTGGGTTCAATCTTGCGGTGTCCTTTCGCAGTGACAGCAGGGGCAGCAAGGCACATATTGTATTGTTGCCATCGAGGATAAAAAGATGGGGTTTATATCATATTGCATGAGTTTATCCCTCTAGATCATGTCATCTTTCTTAATGCGTTACTCTGTTATTTATGAACTTAATACTCCAGATGCATGCTGGATAGCGGTCGATGTGTGGAGTAATAGTAGTAGATGCAGGCAGGAGTCAGTCTACTTGTCATGGACGTGATGCCTATATACATGATCATGCCTAGATAATCTCATAATTATTCGCTTTTCTATCAATTGCTCGACAGTAATTTGTTCACCCACCGTAGTACTTATGCTATCTTGAGAGAAGCCACTAGTGAAACCTATGGCCCCCGGGTCTATCTCTTATCATATACTCTTTCAATCTACTTTTATTTGCATCTTTACTTTTCTAATCTATATCATAAAAATACCAAAAATATTTATCTTATCATATTATCTCTATCAGATCTCACTTTCGCAAGTGGTCGTGAAGGGATTGACAACCCCTTTATTGTGTTGGTTGTGAGTTCTTGTTAGTTTGTGTAGGTGCATGGGACTTCTGAGGAGCCTCGTACTGGATTGATACCTTGGTTCTCAAAAACTGAGGGAAATACTTACACTACTATTGCTGCATCACCCTTTCCTCTTCAAGGAAAACCAACGCAAGCTCAAGACGTAGCAAGAAGGATTTCTGGCGCTGTTGCCGGGGAGGTCTTCGCTCAAGTCAAGACATACCAAGTACCCATCACAAACTCATCTCCCTTGCATTACATTGTTTTCCATTTGCCTTTCGTTTTCCTCTCCCCCACTTCACCCTTGCCGTTTTATTCGCCCTCTCTTCCCTATCTCCTCTCTCTTTCGCTTGCCCTTTTGTTTGCTTGTGTGTTGGATCGCTTGTTGTGATGGCGCAAGATAATACCAAATCGTGTGACTTTTCCAATACCAATAATAATGATTTCCTTAGTACTCCGATTGCTCCTCTTAATGATGTTGTGTCTTGTGAAATCAATGCTGCTTTGCTGAATCTTGTTATGAAAGATAAATTCTCTGGCCTTCCTAGTGAAGATGGCGCTACCCATCTAAATAACTTTGTTGATTTGTGTGAGATGCAAAAGAAGAAAGATACGGATAATGATATTGTTAAATTGAAGTTATTTCCATTTTCACTTAGAGATCGTGCTAAAGTTTGGTTTTCGTCTTTGCTGAAGAATAGTATTGATTCGTGGAATAAGTGCAAAGATGCTTTTATCTCTAAGTATTTTCCTCCCGCTAAGATCATCTCTCTTAGGAACGATATTATGAATTTTAAACAACTTGATCATGAGCATGTTGCCCAATCTTGGGAAA
The DNA here is from genome assembly GCA_963921465.1 of Triticum timopheevii. Lineage (NCBI taxonomy): Eukaryota > Viridiplantae > Streptophyta > Magnoliopsida > Poales > Poaceae > Triticum > Triticum timopheevii. The sequence continues at coordinate 377,387,527 of OY997272.1, read as the reverse complement.
TAATGAAATTGATGATTCGCAATTGCCCTACTCATGGTTTGAATTTATGGATGATCATAATATTTTTTTATGCCGGATTGAATTTTGCTTCTAGAAATCTTTTAGATTCGGCCGCGGGAGGCACGTTTATGGAAATCACCTTAGGAGAAGCTACCAATCTCCTTGATAATATTATGGCTAATTTTTCTCAATGGCACACCGAAAGATCTACTAGTAAAAAAGTGCATGCTATAGAAGAAATTAATGTTTTGAGTGGAAAGATGGATGAACTGATGAAATTGTTTGCTACTAAGAGTGCTTCTATTGATCCCAATGATATGCCTTTGTCTACTTTGATTGAGAATAATAATGAATCTATGGATGTGAATTTTGTTGGTAGGAATAATTTTGGTAACAATGCTTATAGAGGAAACTTTAATCCTAGACCGTTCCCTAGTAATTCCTCTAATAATAATGGAAATTCCTACAATAATGCTTATGGTAATTTTAATAAGATGCCCTCTAATTTTGAAAATAGTGTTTAAAATTTATGATCTCTCAAAAGAATTTTAATACCTTGTGAGGGAGTCCTGGACTAGGGGGTGTCCGGATAGCCGGACTATCATCATCGGCCGGACTCCAAGACTATGAAGATACAAGATTGAAGACTCCGTCCCGTGTCCGGATGGGACTTTCCTTGGCGTGGAAGGCAAGCTTGGCGATACGGATATGTAGATCTCCTACCATTGTAACCGACTCTGTGTAACCCTAGCCCTCTCCGGTGCCTATATAAACCGGAGGGTTTTAGTCCGTAGGACGAACAACCATTACAACAATCATACCATAGGCTAGCTTCTAGGGTTTAGCCTCTTTGATCTCGTGGTAGATCCACTCTTGTACTACCCATATCATCAATATCAATCAAGCAGGAGTAGGGTTTTACCTCCATCGAGAGGGCCCGAACCTGGGTAAAAACATCGTGTCCCTTGTCTCCTTTTACCATCCGCCTAGACGCACAGTTTAGGACCCCCTACCCGTGATCCGCCGGTTTTGACACCGACATTGGTGCTTTCATTGAGAGTTCCTCTGTGCCGTCACTGTCGTGGGAAACGAGCACCTATGGGGCAGGGCCCCTTCTCGGTCCGGCAGGGAGCGGAGGGCGCATGAAGAGCAGATCGAGGCGAAGCACACGAGGGATTTTACCCAGCTTCGGAGCTCTCCGGAGAGATAAAACTCCTACTGCTGCTTTGTGTTTCTATTCTGTTCTTGCTCGAGAGCGTGGGTGTGTAGTAGTTTCGAATGAGTGGAACCCCCTCTAAGTTGCGCATGGGCCTCCTTTTATAGGTCAAAGGGGTCACCGACAGGTGGCAGTGCAGAGAGGGGTAAAAAAGTAAAAAGAAGGGTTGGTACAACCGCTATCTACAGTGCCCGCTACCTAACTCTGACGGCAGGGGACAAGGGCATTTAATGCCCGTCCGGTCGCCCAAACAGTGTAGGAAACGACCATTAGGGGCGCCACCGATCGCCACGATGGCCTTCTCGTCATCTCCACTTGCCACCTCGCACCGCTTGGCTGCACAGCTACCCGCCACGTGCGCTAGGAACGATCCTGTGGCGACACGTCGTCGGATGTGCTGGAGCATGGGCGCAGAGTGGCGGCTTCGCCGCGGCAAGCGCCTTGCCGCGGTCGTTGTCTTGTGGCACTCGAAAGCTTTTCGCTCGCCGGGTCTTGCCGGGACGCGAGGCGCGTCGCGGCAAGTTTCTTGGCTGGCCCTCCCGGCAAGCTCCTCTTGCCGGGGCCTTGTTCTTCTCGGCAAGCTCCTCTTGCCGGGGCCTTGTCTTCTTAGTTAAAACACTTTGTTCTTGAATGGCATAAATATGAGCTACGGAGGATCTTGGCGGATGCCCGGCAAGCCTTGCCGCCGGGCGCTGCGACTGCCCGTGCACAAGTTCAGGATACTAAGGTACCCCTACTTTAGTACACCGACAGGAGCCCCCGGGCCTGGGCCACACACGGTGCCAAGCGCTATTGGGCCAGGCCCAAAACAAGGCACGGGCACGCGCGACCTGGGTCCATACCAAATCTAACTCCGTATCCACCGCGCCCTCCCGTAACGGCACGCGTCAAACGCGGCGTTGTGGGAGAGATCATGGGCAATTCTTTAATCAAGAAAGGCGTAACGTTCGCCTCTCCTCTTTATAAGCAGAGGAAACAGGGGCCGTTCCCCCACCTTCGCCACTTGCGATTTCTTCCTTAGAAAGCTCCGCCGCTCCCCTCCGCTTCCCAAGCCGAAAGAGAGCAGCGCTCCGCCGCCCGTCGCCGCCGTCGCCACCAACGCCTCCGTGCTCCCCCACCGTCTCCGCCATGGCTCCGAAGACCGGAAAGAGTGCGAAGTCGACCGAGGCGCTGCGGCTCGAGGCGCTGCGCAAGGAGCAAGCACTCCCCCCCCCGAGCTCACCCCGAAGGCGCTGCGGGAGGAGTTCTATCTCTTCTGGTCGACGGAGACGCGGGCGCATCCGCGCACGCCGGTGCTCTCCGCCGAAGCTTCTACATCGAAGCGGTGCCCAAAAGGGTATCATTTCTTCCCAGTGTTCTTCTATTGCGGGCTCTGCCCGCCCTTTTCCAATTTCTTCTGCGACGTCATGAATACATACGGGCTCCATCTCCTTGACTTCACCCCCAACGCCGTTCTGACAATGGCGGTTTTCGCGCATCTTTGCGAGAACTTCGTCGGAATCCACCCCAACGTTGCCCTTTTTCGCCACTATTTCATGCCCCGGGTCGAGAAAGGAGAGCCCTTGTCTGGCGGTGTCTCCTGGATCTTGAGGGCCGGCAAGAAGGAGGTGTATCTGGAGGGGGAGCTCCGCAGCAAATGGGACGAGTGGAGGGCTGAATGGTGTTGGATTGTTGACGCAGATCCGCAGCCATTCACCAATTTGCGCCAGACCCGAGTAGTGCGCGGCGGCGACTGGAGCGCCCTGGCGGCGGACGATGCCAAGCTGAAGATCGCCACCACTCAGATTCTGCGGCTCAGGCTTGCCGGGCTCACTGTAGGGGCCGTTGGCGCAGACTTCCTTCTCCGCCGCATCGCCCCTCTGCAGGAGAGGGGGAGGCCCACCTGGCTGTTCGGGGGCCCGGCAGATATCATGAGGCTGCGCCCAGGCCTCAATTTCAACTTCACTGTTTTGGAGTTGGATGGGATGCTCAAGGAGTTGTTCAAGCACGACGCCAACCATACGGAGTGGTTCAGGCTGCCGCAGGGTGTCATCCCGCTGTGCAACAACTCCAGTCTTGATCGCATCCGCGCAATGATGCCGGAGTGTGACTCGCACGGGATTATCCCGACTTGGCGGGAACCCTCCGACGACATTGTGCGGCAATTCTTCGACGGCTTGGTGGAGGTAGCAGTCCATGCCGACGAGCAAAAGCTCCTCACTCGCGACACCACCGACGACGAGATACGGTACATCGCCACCAGGGCCGAAGAGGCGGCGGCAGCCGCCGCCGCGGGCGAGTTCGGTTTCACTTTGGAGGAGGCAGAGGCGGCCGAGGCGGCAAGCCTTGCCGATCGAGAGGACCTTGGCGGGGGGGTCGTTGGCGAGGGGGAGCCCGAAGCCGAGGCGAGCGAGCCTGTCGGGGGCGCAAGTGGCCAGCCATCTTCAAGCAGCTTGCCTTAGACGGGGCCCTCAGCGCAGCCCCCAGCTCAACCAAGGAGACGCCTGCGCAGGACCGGAGACATAGCAGGGCGGAGGACGGGCCAGCAGCCGCCGCGCCGCGGGACAGGCTCCACCGCGCCAAGCACCGCTGACACGGGAGCGTCTCATGCCGCGCCGGCAACTGGAGAGGGGTCTTCTTGGGCCGCAACGCCCGATCCTGCCGCAGCTCCCGACAAGCGTCCAAGGGAGCCTACTCCTCCGCCTCACTGCGCAGAAAGGGTACCAGACTTCGACCTCTCCGTGCTGAGCTCCGACGAGGAGGAAGAAGAGGAGGAGGAGTAAGACTTTCTTCTTGTTGTACTTGTATTTCTTTGATTTTTGTTGTTTCTTGTCTTACATCTGATTTGCTTCCCTCTGAACCTCGTTCCATTTTAGGACTCTGGCCGAGAGAGCGGCGAAGAGGGCCAAGGTCCCCGGGGTTGTCATCGAGGACGATCCTGCTGTGATGGCAGAGGACACGTCCGAGACCACCTTGACGGACCGGGTACCCTCTCCTCGAAGCAGCCCCCAGCACAGCCCCCAGCGTAAGTATTTGTTCACTTCCTGTTGTGGGGCGCGCATGAGTGCTCTTCCTTTGCTGACATCTTGATTGTTGATTTACTTGTGTAGGAGCAGAACAGGCCCACCAGGAACAACCAGAAGCCGCTCCTGAGGTGCTGTCTGCTTCGACTACGCCGCCAAGGGGCGATTCCCCGACAAGGGAGCGTTCTCCGGCAAGGGAGAGGTCCCCGGCAAGGGGTGGTTCCCTGGCAAGGGGCGGGACTAGCGAGCCTTCGGTGGTGGAGCCCACAGTCACAGAGCCCAGCACAGGTAACCCTCCTTGTCAGAAATTTTCCATTGGGTTCTTCTTCTTCTGGTTTTCTTTTTGGATATTTGCTTGACTTTTTCTTCCTCTTCCTGTCTTCAGATCCCCTGCCACAGATCTGATGGAGACTGAGGCCACCGGCGAGGAGGACGCGCGCGGTAATACTGAAGATGTTGCCGCCGCCGAGGAAGAGGTCGGTGCTGACGACCCCGCCGGCGAAGAGGCCGCCAAGGCTGCCGGTGCAGGAGCTGGCGAGGGGTCCGGCGATCGCACTAACGACCCTGAGGGCGCAGGAGCGCAAGGCGCTACACTGACCGCCGACCCCTCTGCCGCTGATGCAGCGCTGGGCCCCGAGGAGCCCCAGCCCGGCGCCTACTTGAAGGCCGGCGAAGGTGTCTTTATCCATCTTCCCTGGGCGTCGAGCTCCAGGGCGCCGATCGAGGGAGAGTCTTTTGACGGAGAGGTGCTCGCCTCCGCCGGGCTGTCAGTGGTTGACGCACCAAGCAGCAGCAGCAGTGAGTCCGAGGAGGAGCAACTGCTCCGGAAGTTGGTGTCGCTCTACCGTGCCTGGCAAGCGAAGTTGGAGTCCCGGGAAGCGCTTGTCGCGCAAGCGGGAGTTCACATAGAGAAGCATGCGGAGGAGCTCCAGAGCCGCAACCAAGAGGCCCTCCGGTCCATTGCGGAGGAGAGGGCGTAGCTTGTCGAAGCGCGGAAGGCCTTCATCCTTGAGAAGGCAGAAGCTGAGGAGCAACAGAGGCTTGCCGCTGAGGAGGTGTCCACCCGGGAAGGTGAACTGACGCAGCAGAAAGTCAATCTGGACAGCTACGAGGAGGAGCTCGCCGCACGCGAGCAATCACTTGGCGGGGCGCTCAAGGAGGCGAAGGACACTGCCGCAGCTGCCGAGGCCGCCAAGAAGGACTTGGAGGTGAAGGTGACGCAACTAGAGGCTGACATGAAAGGGAAGAATGAGCAGCTTGCCGCGCTCCAGCGCGAACGTGAGAAGGATGCCCTTGCTCATGGCGATCTGCAAGTTCAACTCGCCGATAAGGTCAAGGAACTGAACACCGCCAAGGACTCAAATGCTGATCTGGAACTGAAGCTGGCCACACTGATGGAGACGCTGGATGGCGCCAAGAGGCGAGAAGATGACTTGAAGAAAGAGATCAAGGGCAACGAGGAACTGCTAACGAGGGCCGCCGAGACTCAAAACACCTTCAGGGCTACGGTGGAGCTCTGGACGGAGGGCCTCGTCAACATTGCTGCAACCATCGACGAGGAGCTGGTGCAACTGGACTTGGCGGGCTTCGGGTACTCCACTGACGAGAACCTCCAGCCCAGCGCCAAGCTTACTCTGTTCTTCAAGGGCGTGGTGACGGCTCTCCAGCAACTCCGGGAAAGGATCCCAAAGCAGCTGGCTGACGAGTCGCGCGCCATCTGTGCCAGAGTCTTGGAGAAGGTGTTGGTGAAGGTGCTTTTCCGCAATCCGACCCTCAACCTCACCAACGTTCTCAAGAAGCTGCCGGCGGGTGCTGATCTTGCAGAGCTCAAAGCCCTTGTCGCACCCATTGTGGACAAGGTGAATGAAGTCAGAAGGGTTGACGGCGACCGTGTAGATTAGGCCGCCTTTCTTCCTCCTTTTTCTTGCCGCTGCCAGACATGTCACAGGAACAATCCATTAGAGCGCGGCAAGTTATTTATTGTAATATAACTTTATCCTGGGTACTATCTGCTATGTTATTTCCTTTACTTGATTCCCTCCTTTGCATGTTTTTACCCTACGCTTTTACGGAACTTGCCGGTGCAGGCACCCTTGCCGCGAGCGCTGAGTGCGGAACATCAGCAGCCTGCTGGCGGTGTCGCCTCCGGCAAGAAACCTTGTCGGAACTAGTCGTAGCACACTTACGTTGTTGAGCGGACTCGAAACAAAGTAAGGGCGCAACTAGCCACGAGTTGGTTCCTCCGCGCACAGGTTTTCCATACAAAGCACGGTCGTTCAAGGAAGATAACTTAAAAATTTAAAATTGATTGTGCTCAAACTTTGGCAACTTAGCTTTTCTGTCGTCTGCGTCCCGGCAAGGCTATACTTCTTTGAACGACGCCTGGTCCACACCATTATAGTCTCCTTCCCCCCGGTGAACTTGTGGGTGAAGGAACCTTCTTTTTGAGAAAAAGAAAGAAGAGAAAATAAAGATATGGAGCCTTAAGGCTCGTTATTACTTACCGGGGGCAAGTGCTGCACAAAGTGTCAGATAATACATGCAAAAGAAAGAAAGCATGAAATTTGACAATATTTGCAGAGCATATGATCTTTATTTATGCACGGGATCTGCGCCCGGCTTTGTACAAAGGGTTACATGCAACAGCGGCAAGGCTTGTACAAAAGGTGGTTGCCGGGACTGCACGCTCCGGCAACCGCGCCTCATGGGTAAAACTTACGAAGATGCTCTATGTTCCAGGAGTTGCTCACCGGAAAGCCATCTTCGGTCTCAAGGTGGACAGCGCCGGGCCTAGTGACTCGCTTTACCCGATAAGGGCCTTCCCACTTCGGCGTCAACTTGTTGGAATTCTTGGCGGATTGAACGCGCCGAAGAACAAGGTCGCCTTCCTCGAAACTTCTGGCATTAACTTTGCGGCTATGATAGCGACGCAAAGCTTGCTGGTAGCGAGCCGCTCATACAACAGCCTGAAGACGATCTTCCTCAAGGGGCAGTGCGTCATTTTGCCGCAGCTGCTCTTGCTCAAGCTCATCATAAGCGAGCACTCGAGGCGATCCGTATACGAGTTCTGTGGGGAGAACTGCCTCTGCTCCGTAGACTAGAGCAAAAGGTTTCTGGCCAGTGGCTCGATTTGGCGTCGTCCTGATCGACCAAAGAACCACTGGCAGCTCCTCGATCCAATTTCTTCCGCACTTGTGCAGCCTGTCGAAAGTTCTGGTCTTGAGCCCGCGCAGCACTTCAGCGTTCGCCCTCTCCGCTTGACCGTTGCTTCTCGGGTGAGCAACAGAAGCGAAGCAGATCTTGGCGCCAAGATCTTGGACGTACTGCATGAAGGTGCGGCTCGTGAATTGTGTGCCATTGTCGGTGATGATCCTGTTAGGGACTCCGAAACGGCAAACAATCGACCTGAAGAACTTGACTGCTGACTGTGCTGTCACCTTCCTCACTGCTTCCACTTCCGGCCACTTTGTGAACTTGTCGATTGCAACGTACAAGTATTCAAAGCCCCCGACAGCTCGGGGAAAGGGGCCGAGGATGTCGAGCCCCCAGACCAAAAATGGCCAGGATAAAGGGATCGTCTGGAGAGCTTGAGCTGGTTGATGTATCTGCTTGGAGTGGAACTGGCATGCTTCACACTTGGTTACTTGTGCAGTTGCATCCTGGAGGGCTGTTGGCCAAAAGAAACCTTGCCGGAAAGCTTTGCCGGCAAGTGCTCTTGCGCCAATGTGGTGACCACATATGCCTCCATGTATCTCCGCCAACAGCTCCTGTCCATCTACCCGGGGAATGCACTTCAATTTCACACTGTTGAATCTTCTTCTGTATAGCATGTCATCGACAAACTGATACATATTTGATTGCCGGGCTACTCTCTCCGCTTCTTCTTGCTCTTCGGGAAGTTCTCCTGTTTGAAGGAAACGGACGATCTGCTGCGCCCATGCCGGAGCTTGTGGCTCGACGACAAGGACCAAAGGCGCAAATGGTGCTGCCGGAACATCTGCTTCCACAGCAAGAATCTGTGGCTCTGCCGGAGCTTGATGTTCCCCGGCAAGCTCGCCGGAGCAAAACTTGTCGGGGGCGTCTGCTTCAACGAAACAAGCCCTAGGGCTTGTCGGAGCAGACTGCCCCTCAGCACTCTTTGTGTTGATCTTGGGGACCTTCTTGGCGGCGGCTTCGGGGAGCTCAGCCGGAAAGTAGTCACCAGAAATCAACTTCCTCTTCTTGTTCTGTCCAGTTGATGGCGTTACAGATGGTTGAGTCAGCTTGAGCACAAAGATCCCTGGTTCCACAGGCAACTTGAGTGTGGCGCACTTTGACAGGCCATATGCAATGTCGTTCTGAGCTCTCGGAACATGTTCCATTTGCAGGCCGTCAAAATGCTCTTCCAACTTCCTCACCTCATCTATGTAGGCCTCCATCAACGGACTCTGATAATCTTTGTTCACTTCGCGGACGACAAGCTGCGAGTCACCCCTGACAATGAGCTTCTTGATCCCAAGGTCTGCCGCAATCCTAAGTCCGGCAAGCAAGCCTTCATATTCTGCAGTATTGTTTATTGCTTGCTCCTTGGGAAAGTGCATCTGGACCACGTACTTGAGGTGCTCTCCAGTGGGTGCGACAAGTAACACACCCGCACCAGCGCCTTGCAGCGAGAAGGCACCATCAAAGTACATGATCCATTCTTTGCCCGCCTCCTTGGCGGGGATGCTCGTTTTCGGAGTTTCTTCATCAGGTGTTGGTGTCCACTCTGCTATGAATTCTGCCAATGCTCAGCTCTGGATAGTTGAAGTACTTTCAAACTTGAGGCCAAAGCTCGACAGTTCCAGTGCCCACTCGACAATCCTGCCTGTTGCTTCTGGATTCTGCAATATCCTCTTCAACGGAAAGCGAGTGACAACTGTGATCTCATATGCTTGAAAGTAATGGCGCAGCTTCCTTGAGGCCATGAGAAGGCCAAAAAGCAACTTCTGCACACCAGAGTACCTTGATCTAGCCCCCTGCAGAAGGGAGCTGACAAGATAAACTGGGCGCTGCACCATCTTCTTTTGTTTCTCTTCTTGCGGCTGCACAAATCCATCCTTGTCGGGACCAGAGCTTGTCGCTGGACTCGCTTGCCGTGGTCGCTGGCTCATCATCCGCCTCCCTTTCCACTACTAACGCAGCACTAACCACTTGATTGGTTGCCGCCAGATATAGCAGCAACTTCTCTTGTGGCTTAGGTGCGACAAGTATCGGAGTGGAGGATAGGTATCTCTTCAAGTCCTGCAGCGCAGCCTCCGCTTCCGGAGTCCATTTCATTGGACCTGGCTTTTTCAAAATTTTGAAAAATGGCAGGGCGCGCTCAGCAGACTTAGAGATGAACCTACTGAGAGCAGCAACGCAGCCGGCAAGCCTTCGCACATCCTTGACGCGCTTTGGTGCTTCGATCTGCTCAATGGCCTTGATCTTGTCGGGATTGGCTTCAATCCCCCTCTGGGATACAAAGAACCCGAGAAGCTTGCCGGAAGGAACTCCAAACACGCACTTCTCGGGGTTCAGCTTGAGATTGATCTTGCACAGATTTGCAAAAGTCTCATCCAAATCCTGGATCAAAGTTTCTTTGTCCTTGCTCTTGACCACTATGTCATCCATGTAAGCTTCTACATTTCTGTGCAACTGTGGCTCAAAAGCATGACTGACTACTCTTGCAAATTTTGAACCAGCATTCTTTAGTCCAAAAGGCATCCGTACAAAGCAGTACGTGCCACATGGAGTAATGAATGCGGTCTTCTCTTCATCCTCTTCTGCCATGAAGATCTGATGATATCCTGAGTATGCATCAAGAAATGAAAGCAAATCACATCCTGCCGTGGAGTCGACAATCTGGTCAATGCGCGGCAAGGGAAATGGATCCTTGGGACAAGCTTTATTAACATCAGTGAAGTCAATACAAAGCCTCCACTTCCCGTTCGCCTTGCGCACGACTACTGGATTGGCTAACCACGTTGGATGGAGTACTCCTCGGACCAGGCCTGCTGCTTCCAACTTCTTGATCTCTTCTGCAATGAACTCTTGGCGTTCCACCGCTTGCTTCCTAACTCTCTGCTTGACGGGCCGCGCGTGAGGACAGACGGCAAGGTGGTGCTCAATTACTTTCCTGGGAACACCGGGGATGTCGGACGGTTTCCATGCAAACACATCGACATTCTCCCGCAGGAAAGCAACGAGCGTGCTTTCCTATTTAGGGTCAAGCGTGGCACTGATGTTGAAAGTACCACTAGTGCCGTCCTCCTTGGCGGTCACTTTCTTGGTGTCTGGTGAAGCTGTCTTTGCCTTCTTGCACTTGCCGGTGGAGCTCGATGGTGCGTCCTCGACGGTAGCATAGCACTCCGAAGAGGTGCGCTTGCCGGAGTGGGCATCAGAGCTACTCTTGCCGGACTTGGTCTTCTTCTTCCCCCCGGGAGCTTCAGCGGCAAGTGTCTAGCGATCTGCTGCGGCTGCTGCTTCCCGGTAGATCTTGTCGGTACAGATAAGGGCATCTTTCTTGTCGCCAGTGATAGAAATGACACTTATCGGACCAGGCATCTTGAGCACGTTGTAGGCATAATGAGAGGCTGCCATGAACTTGGCGAGCGCTGGACATCCAAGTATCCCATTGTAGGGCAATGGGAAATCGGCAACGTCAAAGGTGACCTTCTCTGTCCTGAAGTTCAGCTCGCTGCCAAATATCACTGGCAGTGTGATCTTCCCCTTCGGCTTGCTCCTTCCCGGGTTAATTCCTTGAAATGTACCAGTCTCTTCGAGATCGCTGTCAGGGATCTGGAGCTTCTTGAGCACCGCGGAGGAGATCAGATTCAAGCTGGCCCCGCCGTCAACCAGCATCTTCGTGACCTTGAGGTTGCGGATGGTTGGCGAGACCAACATCGGCAAGCACCCGACCGCAGTTATGCGATCAGGGTGATCCTCAACATCAAAGATGATGGGCGTGCTGGACCACTTCAGAGGCTTGCGCGACTCAACTGACGGTTCTGCTGCATTTACTTCCCGCACCCACTGTTTGAGCTGGCGGTGCGAGGTATGCAGAGAAGCACCGCCGTCGATGCACAAAACCTCTGTCGCTTTCTGAAACACCTGCTCGTCGGTCTCATCCTCATCCATCTCATCATCTTCGTCTTCGTCTTCGTCCTTGTCGCGGCCGCGGGGAGGCCTGTCTCCTTGCCGCTGCTTAGCCTTGCCGCGGCGCCCTCCCCAGGCGGGACGCTTCTTGCCGGATCCTCCTCCACCTTCCTGGGCCTTCTCCTTGTCGCGGCGCTCGTACTCAGCTTTCTGCAGTTCTACGAGCTGCTCAACCTTCTTGCAAGTCTGGAGATCATGGCCCTTGGTGCGGTGGATCTTGCAGTACTGCTTGCCGGAGCCGTCCTTCTTGTCGGCGGCTACTACAGCCTCGCCGGAGTCACCAGCTTTGGCCTTCTCGATGCCACCTCCGTTGCCAGACTGCTCGATAACTAGCACATCCTTAGCTTTCCTCTTTCTGTTATTCCGCCTCCGGTTCTTCTTTGTCGGGGCGGCATCCTCACTGTCAGACCCTTCTGCTCCTGCGTTCTCTCCGGGGAGTTTCCTCCCCTCTTCAGCACGTGCACACTTGTCGGCCAGAGCGTATAGCTCGCTGACATCTCTGATTTTGCACATCGCCATCTCCTCCCTCATCCTGCGATTACGCACGTTCTGATGGAACGCGCTGATGACTGCGGCAGGGTGGACATCTGGGATGTTGCGCTGCACTTGGCTGAATCTCTGTATGAACTTGCGCAGGGGTTCTCCTTCCTTCTGGGCGAGCAGATGAAGGTCGCTCTCCTGGCCATGAGGCTTGTGGCCGCCTGTGAAGGCGCCAACAAACTAATGGCACAGGTCCGCCCACGAAGAGATGGAGTTGTCCGGCAAGTGCATGAGCCAAGACCTGACGTTGGGCTTGAGCACCAGCGGGAAGTAGTTGGCGTGGATCTTCTCGTCGCGCCCCCCGGCAGCCTGCACCGTGATGGTGTAGACGCTGAGGAACTCCGATGGATGTATCCTGCCATCGTACTTCTCGGGTACGTCTGGCTTGAAGTTCTTGGTACTGGGCCACTGGACCTGCCGCAGCTCACGAGTGAACGCAGGGCAACCTACCGCGTACGGCAAGTCGCCTGGTTCCCCTGGCGCATGCATATCAATAGTGGGCCCAGCGCGCTGGTCTGACTGACGCCGCGCTTCTCTTTGATGCTCGATGCGAGTACGAGCATCTTCTTGTCGTCATTCTTGGAGAACTTGGCGCTGATCGCGACGAGCTCGCGGGTCCGACGACGCGGTGGAGTCGGTGTCGAGGTCGGCCCGGCGAGTCGGCGATCTTGGCGTTCGGGGCGGGGAGTGCACGGTGGTGGCACCCCCACTAGTCTTGTCGCCACTGGCTTGCGCCTGGGCGTCTTGCCGCGGCTTCGACGTGCTTGGTTGCCGGGGCTTGTCACCGTTGGCGAAGCCGATGAGGCTCTGGATGGTGATCCTCCAGTCGTCGATCTTGTCCGGCGCTGGAGGGTAGTCAAGTAGCAGTTGGGCTCGAGCCAACGCTTCTTCTGGGGTTTTCGGCGGCGGGGGCGAACGACGCGAGGAGCGGGATATGCTCAAACTTCTAACAGTGTTAGAAGGAGCAACATCTCATCCAGGCGACCGTGCCGCGCTCGCGCCAACATGTTGGCGTGCATGTTGGCCTTGAGCGTCCCGCAAAACACCAGCTTGGCCTTGTTCTAATGCAAGCACGGTGCTGGGAGCACCATGGCGTTGTCGATCCTGCACCTCCTGAGAGGGGTGCGGTGCATGCACGGACACCGAAGTTTGTGGGGCCTTGTCCTTGGATCTGGTGAAAATGTGGGTTCCCCCGTCGGCGCCCGTTCCTCCGCCAGTGTCTACTCCACCGCCCGTTTGCTCCGGTGGCGGTGGAATCGACGCGGACGGACCAACCACCTCCGAAGCCTTCTTCTTCGGTGGCATGTCGATGAAGATGACGATGTAGCGCGCGCGAAGACCGGATCAGGTTCGCACAACCTCGACGCCCCCTACCTGGCGTGCCAAAGATGTCGTGGGAAACGAGCACCTATGGGGCAGGGCCCCTTCTCGGTCCGGCAGGGAGCGGAGGGCGCACGAAGAGCAGATCGAGGCGAAGTACACGAGGGATTTTACCCAGCTTCGGAGCTCTCCGGAGAGATAAAACTCCTACTGCTGCTTGGTGTTTCTATTCTGTTCTTGCTCGAGAGCGTGGGTGTGTAGTAGTTTCGGATGAGTCGAACCCCCTCTACGTTGCGCATGGGCCTCCTTTTATAGGTCAAAGGGGTCACCGACAGGTGGCAGTGCAGAGAGGGGTAAAAAAGTAAAAAGAAGGGTTGGTACAACCGCTATCTACAGTGCCCCCTACCTAACTCTGACGGTAGGGGACAAGGGCATTTAATGCCCGTCTGGTCGCCCAAACAGTGTAGGAAACGACCGTTAGGGGCGCCACCGATCGCCACGATGGCCTTCTCGTCATCTCCACTTGCCACGTCGCACCGCTTGGCTGCACAGCTACCCGCCACGTGCGCTAGGAACGATCCTGTGGCGAGACGTCGTCGGATGTGCTGGAGCATGGGCGCAGAGTGGCGGCTTCGCCACGGCAAGCACCTTGCCGCGGTCGTTGTCTTGTGGCACCCGAAAGCTTGTCGCTCGCCGGGTCTTGCCGGGACGCGAGGCGCGTCGCGGCAAGTTTCTTGGCTGGCCCTCCCGGCAAGCTCCTCTTGCCGGGGCCTTGTTCTTCCCGGCAAGCTCCTCTTGCCGGGGCCTTGTCTTCTTAGTTAAAACACTTTGTTCTTGAATGGCATAAATATGAGCTATGGAGGATCTTGGCGGATGCCCGGCAAGCCTTGCCGCCGGGCGCTGCGACTGCCCGTGCACAAGTTCGGGATACTAAGGTACCCCTACTTTAGTACACCGAAAGTCACCGATAGGAAGGTTGCCTCTTCCCGTCTTTAAAGACGGTATCTTCGCCAAAGGAGCCTTGGCCGCCGGCCAAACTATCCGGCTGGGTGGTTTTCTCATGACCTCCTATTCGGCCACTGCTTCGACGATGACCTCTCGGGTCATCAAAAGCAATCTTCACATCAACTCGGAATTCGCCGAGCAGCTGGATCCAATAGAGCTCTCGTCCGTAAACGAGCTCTTGGATCGCATCACCGCCCTGGTAGTCGCTACAGATTACAATCAGATTGGGCTTAAAACCGATCTGAGAGAGATTAACTCTCCCCAGGTTACCCACCACGTTGCGATAGTAGAGGAACAACGCGGCGACTCTTCTCCTGTATTGAAAACTAGTCATGTCCGGACTCCCGAACCCTCCATGCCGGATTCCCGCGGAGGGACGGACTCCGATCGAGCACTGAACCTAAAGTCAGGCATCGGACCGGACTCGTTGGACAACGTCCAGCAATCCAAGCTTCCAAATTCGGAAACTTTTCGGCCCTTGAGCCTCGAGATGGGTAGGGTTCCGGACTTAATTCCACCCACCCACCCAGACATATGCGATCTATCTCTAATCCGGCAAGAGCCTGCTGAAACAGTACATCATTACTGGGCCAGATTCCTCCTGGTTATGGATAGGATAAAGGACCACCGAGAGGAAAACGCAATATCAATTTTCTGCAATAATTGCACGGACGAGGGAATCTTGAATGCCGTTAGTCGCCGTGAAATTACACGCTTCACCGATCTGGCGTCCATAGTACGAAAGTACTGTGCTATGGAGAGTTTCCGAAAAACCGAAACTAAGTTTTGGGACAATCCGGCCCCGAATACAACCCTAATCCGTAACAAAAGGGTGCATCACACCCAGGCACCAGGTACAAAAACCAAAAAGCAAAAACCCCATAAAGGGCATGGAACCATACTGGAGGGATGGCTCAGCGGACCCTGTAAAATTCACAGTACAGAAGGCGCCACTCCAACACATAGCCTTCGAGCATGTTGGATACTGCGGCAGGTGGCCAAAAGTGGCGAAGGGCTTCTAGCCCCGGAGAGCCACTCCAGCAGTACCAGTACGGTGTCAACAGTCTTCGAGACTTTCGCATCAAATAATATGCGGAAACGAACAATCCGCAGCCTCGCCGAAGTCTACCAAGTAGCAACAACAAATCCATGGAGTGACACGGCCATCACCTTCAACGCCAGCGACGAACCCAAATTCCGAACAGCCCGAGTACCAGCCGCATTGGTCCTCAGTCCAATAGTGGACGGCTTTCGCCTTACCAAGGTACTCATGGATGGCGGCAGCGGGTTAAACCTCATCTACGAGGAAACTCTTCAAAAAATGGAAATAGACTGGAGCCGCATTGAGCGAAGTAGCACAACCTTTAGAGGAATAATCCCTAGCCGGGAAGCGCGCTGCACAGGAAAAATCACACTTGATGTGGTGTTCGGCTCGCCGGACAATTACAGGTCCGAAGAGGTCACGTTCCAAGTGGCCCCGTTCAGCAGTGGATATCACGCTATACTAGGACGGGAGGCATTCACAATTTTTCAAGCCATACCCCATTACGGGTACATGAAGCTTAAGATGCCCAGGCCCGGCGGAATAATCACTCTCGTTAGTGATCCGGACACAGCACTCCACACCAAAAACAAGACAGCCGCATTAGCCCTGGAGGCACTAACCGAAGCCCTAGCTGCAGAGGAACTCACTGCGCCGCGCTCTACGGTGAATAGGGACGATGTGATACTCGATAAGAGATCCAAGTCCACCTCCTTTAAACCAGCTGACGAAATAGTCAAATTCCAGGTCCATCCAACGGACCCAACAAAGACGGCCTCCATCGGGGCACAGTTGAACCCTGATGTAGACACCGCACTACGAGAATTCCTTCGGGAAAATTGGGACATCTTGCCTGGCACCCTTCAGATATGCCAGGAATCCCATGCAGATTGGCAGAACACAACCTAAACATCCTAAAAGGATTCAAGCCAGTCAAACAGGCTCTTCGGCGATTTTCCGAACCCAAAAGACAGGCAATGGGAGAAGAGCTAGCCAAACTACTGGAAGCCGGATTCAATAGAGACATCAAATATCCGGACTGGCTAGCAAACCTGGTAATGGTACCAAAGAAGGATAAATCCTGGCGCCTATGTGTCGATTTTAAAGACCTCAACAAGGCCTGCCCAAAGGATCCCTTCCCCCTTCCCCGCATCGACCAAATAATCGATGCTACTGCAGGGCACGATTCATTGTGCTTCCTTGACGCATACTCCGGCTACCATCAAATTAAGATGGTGGAGGCGGACCAAGCCGCAACGACATTCATTACTCCATATGGACCATTCTGCTTCAACATGATGCCCTTTGGACTCAAAAACGCCGGCGTAACATATCAGCGCATGATTCAGACATGTCTGGCTACCCAGATCGGCAAAACAGTAGAGGCATACGTAGACGATGTAGTTGTCAAAACCAAACACGTTGAAACTCTAGTAGACGATTTGAGGCTCACATTTGACAACCTCCGAACATATGACATCAAGCTGAATCTGGAAAAATGCGTTTTCGGCGTACCAGCCGGAAAGCTCCTGGGCTTCATTGTATCCAGTAGAGGAATTGAAGCAAACCCAGCCAAGATCTGAGCTCTCTCACAGCTGGATATTCCAAAAGACCTCAAACAAATAGAAAAATTGACCGGATGCGTGGCGGCTCTAAGCCGCTTCATCTCCCGTTTGGGAGAAAAGGCATTGCCCCTCTATCGCCTCCTCAGGCGCACCGAACACTTCGAGTGGACGGATGCTGCCACTGCCGGACTCGAAGAAATAAAAGCCATATTGGCAACAAATCCGGTCCTGGCTGCGCCTAACCTGGGCGAACCAATGTTGTTATATATCGCGGCAACACATCAAGTTGTAAGCGCGGTGCTCGTCGTCGAACGAGAAACAGAAGGGCATAAATTCCCTCTTCAAAAACTAGTGTACTACGTATCCACTGTCTTAACTCCCTGCAAGTCCCGTTACCCGCACTATCAAAAGATAGCGTACGCGGTGTTCATGGCATCCCGGAAGCTTCGACACTACTTTCAAGAGTGTTCGATAGTAGTGGCCTCCGAAGTGCCCCTCAACGACATTATAAACAACCGCGACGCGACGGGCAGGATTGCAAAATGGGCATCGAGCTCTTACCATTCGATATAACTTACAAACCTCGGCGAGCTATAAAGTCGCAAGTCTTGGCTGACTTCGTCGCTGAATGGACTGAAGCCGAACTCCCTAAAGAGTACGGCGCATACTCCAATTGGATTATGCATTTCGACGGCTCCAAAATGTTGGCCGGCTTGGGGGCTGGCGTCGTATTGACGTCCCCAACCGGGGACACAGTCCAATATGTACTTCAGATAATGTACACGGACTCCAACAATGCAGCCGAATACGAGGCCCTCCTACATGGCCTCCGGATGGCAATCTCCATGGGCATTCAGTGCCTAGAGGTGCGCGGGGATTCAAACCTTGCAATATCCCAAGTAAATGGAGACTTTGACGCCAAGGATCCGAAAATGGCAGCCTATCGTAACGCTGTCCTAAAAATGTCAACTCGGTTCGAAGGACTCGAATTCCACCACGTAGCACGGGATAATAACCAAGCAGCCGACGTATTGGCACGCATCGGCGCGAAACGCGACGCTGTACCTCCAAACATCTTCCTGGAACGGCTCTTTAAGCCATCCGTACTATGGGAAGAGGAGTCCGGGAATAACAACCCGGAAGCAGCCGCACCACCCAACACAGAACAATCTGACATAATCGGCGGCTCAGCCAACGAAATAACACCTTCAGCCCACGAAATAATGGCAGTAATCGCCCCGTGGACAGAGCCATTCCTAGCCTACTTAATTAGGCAGGAACTTCCCGAAGACCAAAATGGGGCCCGCTGCATAGTTCGGCAATCTAAAGCCTACAAGGTCCACGAGGGAGAACTTGATAAGAAAAACACAACCGGAGTCCTTCAAAGGTGCATCTCCGAAGAGGAAGGGCGAAACCTTCTGGCTGAAATTCATGCCGGACTAGGCGGACACCACGCCGCAGCCCGGTCCCTTGTAGGCAAGGCATTCTGTACAGGATTTTATTGGCCAACGGCCCGAGCAGATGCTCAGGACTTAGTCCAAAGATGCGTTGGTTGTCAGCTCTTTGCTAATCAGAGCCATATGCCACCCACCGCCCTCAAAAATATACCCATTACCTGGCCGTTCGCGGTCTGGGGGCTTGACATGGTTGGACCCCTTAAAGGGGGAACCCACAAGCAAAAATACCTACTGGTCATGGTGGATAAATTCACCAAGTGGATAGAGGTTAAGAAAGTTAAAACGGCAGAGTCTGGACCAGTGATAGACTTCATATCCGGGGTAGTACACCATTACGGCGTCCCCCACAACATCATTACCGATAACGGCACGAACTTCACGGCCGATGAGGTCAAACTCTGGTGCAAAAATATGGGCATTAAGCTCGACTACGCTTCAGTTTACCACCCTCAAACCAACGGTCAGGTGGAACGAGCAAATGGTCTAATAATGAGGGGCATCAAACCCAGGCTAGTGCGGTCCCTTACGGAATCCAATACGCACTGGGTAGAGGAGCTCGACTCCATACTCTGGGGGCTGCGGACCACGCCAAACCGTACTACCGGATTCACACCATTCTTCATTGTATACGGCGCAGAGGCAGTTTTGCCCTGCGACATAATTCATGACTCACCTCGAGTGCACATGTACGAAGAAAGAGAAGCCGAGCTGGATCGGCAGGACAGCTTGGACGCATTGGAGGAGGAACGCGACGTGGCAAAGGCCCGTTCTGCATTCTATCAGCAGCAGGCTCGAAGATATCAAAGCAGAGAAGTACGGGCTAAAACTTACAATGTTGGCGAACTAGTTCTACGCCTGCCAGACAAGAAAAAGGACAAACTCAAGCCCAAATGGGAAGGTCCCTTCATCATCGACCAAGTCCTGACTGGCGGAGCATACCGTCTGCGGAATGCATCGGATAACCGACTAGAGCCGAACCCATGGAACACAGCCCGCCTCCGAAGATTCTACGCCTAGCGCCGGACTAAGAGTTAGTCTCCTTCCTCCACATTTTCACAATTCAGCTGTCTTTTGTTTCTCTCCCTTCTCCTACCTTTTTCATAAAAGCCCTTGAGGGCCTATTTGCGCATTGTTCGCACACACCTGATGTGCTACTCGCACTCATTATACCTGGGGGCTTCTCTAACAGAAGCTTACTTATAAGGGCTTCATGCCCAGCACATGTGTCAAACTTCCACATGTACCTTTTATTCACCATTATATGCATCGATATGACTTAAGTTTTGGCCAAGCTGGGTTGCCTGGCTCCTGTGCTTACCCCTACGTTCCCGATTGTTCGGCTAGGAGGTAAAGGGAGCACCTCTACGATTGTTACTGCCGGGTCAGCCGGATGTGTACCTCAGACTGGGTGAAGCCGAAAGCTAGCGTTCTTAAGAGAATATTCGGTCGGTGACTTGAAAGACGATTTTTTAAACATTTATCTATCTGCCCCCAGATGTTTTCCTGCTTTTTTCGCACTCCGGACATGCACTTTAGGGCATGCCTCCCAGGGAAAGGAACCCTTAACGGAACTATTCTCCCTGGAAGATGTTTCTTACTAACCATGTAATATAACATAACTAGTTGGGCACTTGTCTGATAAAGCACTAATGACCCCTACGCCTGGTCTCCACGCATGCCCCGGTTTTGTCATAACCGAGAAGGTATTCGGACACACTCCGGACTCTAGGGTCCCGAGGTCGAAGCGGAAAGGTCGGCAAAGACAAACGATCTACAATCCGGCTAGAAGGCATTTTACATGTCATTTTAAATACATCGTCAAATTGATTGACTGTACTCCTCCTCAATCCCGTCTAACAGGCTGTCTAATTTACAGCCCCGTTGGGAATACTTAGCGGCCAACTCTACTTGGCCGTACACTAAGCTGACAGGGATCTCCTTCCCATCAGGCCCCACAGGTCCGACCTCGGCCATGTGGTTTGGATCCGCCTTCTTGTACCGCGTCTTCACCATGGCCCAAGCCTCCCTGGCACCTTGACGGCAAGCCGATATCTTCCATAAGCGGAAGCGCTGCCATGCTCCCTGAAGCTTCTCCGCAAGCTCTCCAAGACCCTCGGGTAGGGAGACGGATGGCCACAGGGCCTGGACGATGCCACTCATCGCCTGCCGAACATGTTCGAGCAGTTGCACCAGCTCGGGAAGTTGGTCACCCGTCGAAACGGGCATTTCCTCCGCAGGGCGACCTATGAGCGCACCTACAAGACATATTTCTGTCAATAGGCTTCCTCGCCGAACTCTTCTTTTCAAAAGAATTCGCTTAAGCACTTACCATAGATGCCGCGACGAAGCCGCTGATTCTCCTTCACGGAGCCAGACAGCTCGGCCCGAACACCTTTCAGCTCTTCCCCAAGCTGGGTGTGGGCATCCTGGAGTTTGTTCCTCTCCTGCTGTACCTTCATAAGCACCCTCTCGCTGGCCTTCAGCTGGCGCAGTAGGTGTTGCTTGTCCGGATCCAGTCCGGCAACATCTGCAATATCATTGTCAGACTTACATGCATGCCGCACACCGCTTATCTTTTTGAAATAATGTGTTACCAGGAGGGGTCTCTGTGTCTCCTCCTGCGGCAGCGAGTGCGGCCTCAAGTTGGGCCTTGCACTCTTGTATCTCCTGAGACAATTGGGTATTCTTCTCTGTAAGATCCTGCACATTAAAAGATCCTTAAATCAGTTATTTTAACTACTTTAAGTCTCGGGGGCTACTGGCACATACCGCTATTATAATCCCTCACCCGTATGTCTTTTACATACTGCTTCGTGGCTCTGGTCAAACCATCTTGAGCAGCACGGAGGTGCGCATCTCCCGCGTTAAAGGCATTCAACGCCTCAGGGGAGAGACACGCGTCACGAAAAACTATCCGGCGGCGCCTATGGTTCATGGCGCTCTCCACCTCAGACCTGGTGGCGGACAGCCTGTCGGCATCCTCCGTTGGAGGAGTATCCGGCTCGCGCCTTGCGCTCGCCTCCCCCTCCGGACCAGGTGGTGGAGCCTAGCTGACGGAGGCTTGGGCAGCAACCTCACCGGGCACAGTCCGGCGAGCGCTCTTTCTCCTGAAAAAGTCATGAGCATTAATACACCCCCTAGGAATCTTTTCCTAAATAACGGTCGCGAGCTATACCATTGCGGTGATGTTTCGATTCGCACCGCACTCCTCTTCCGCCTGCAGGGTCGGACTGACCCTTGTTGGTCAGCCGCCACGGGTTCGGCTTCCCGCCTTGAAGGCACCTCGTGCAAGACACCGTTGTATACACTGGTCAGGAACGCGCAAGGATGAAATAATGGTGTCAGGACTTTGGTCATAAGTACCTGGGAAGCCGGTAACAAGCCGGGGTAGTCAGCCGTAATGGCGACTAGAGCATTGTCCATGCTAAGTTGGTGGAACACCCCGTCGATTAGCTCCACCTTTATGTCCGGATCCTCTTCGGAGGTCGGATCAAGGGATCTTCGTGGATCCTCGGGTTGTGGAGCTGGACTATGTATGCCCTCCACATCCCGACGCAGCTCCTGCGTCGAAATCGTAAAGTAAGGTACTTAAACTTTGAAGGCATGGGTCGGATAAATAAAATGTCCGCTTACCCAGCTCCGAGGGTTATTCATGGAGAACCCATTCAATGGGCTCGTCTGGAGGAAGTCCTCCTTCTCCCCCTTGTACAGGCCGGACAGAATCTTCACCAGATCTTCGGTCGATTCTGGCCCTTTGCGGCCATGACGGGTGGCATCATTTTCCCCGTTGAAATCCCACATGGGGTGGCCCCTGTATTGCAGTGGCTGCACCCCCCGCATTATGCACGTGGCCATGACTCCAATCATGGTCAATCCGGAATGGGCCAGCAACCTTATCCGGCCCATCAAATAATGGACGCCCTTGTCTTCCTCCAGTTGAGGGCTCCGCGGGCGCCAACTTAGGCGTTTCTTCAGAGGAGCCCTACTGAACTCTGGGAGGCCGATCCAAACTGGGTCCGGCAGTGGAGCGTCTTCTACATAGAACCATTCCGAAGGCCAGTCTTCGGACGCCTTCTTTGGGGTTTCGGATGGATATCCGGTCCCGGTGATGCGCCATATTTCGGCACCGCCCACTTGATATATTGACCCCTCGTGAGAACGGGGTACGAGGCAGAATAGCCTCTTCCTCAGCGCAAAATGGGGCTCGATGCCCAGGAATAGCTCGCAAAGAGCTACGAAACCTGCGATGTGCAGAATAGAGGCGGGCGTGAGGTGATGGGGCTGGAGTCCATAGAACTCTAGAAGCCCGCGAAGGAACGGATGTACGAGAAATCCAAGCCCCCTTATTAGATAGGGGATGAAACACACCCGCTCTCCATTAGAGGGGCTAGGGGTGGCGTCCGCTTGCTTCCCACCTTTGTAGGTGTCCAGCCCGGCTCGAACCGGGACCATAAAGGCCGGAGGAAGATATCCCTCCGCTTGAAGCTTCACCAGCTCATTATGCGGAACTGAACATCTCCTCCAATCTCCTGGCGGAGGGCTGGGAGCGCGAGAGGAGGAGCCGCGTCGATGGTCCATGATGGAATGGGTTTTACGTCAGAAGCGCTCCGATGAGTACTCGCGGAAGGAGGATGGTGTGATTTGGATCTGGATTCTTATCTCTCTTATAGGCAAATTATTTGCGCAGCTAGGGGGTAAAACATAAAAGATACCCTGGCTTTTCGCATTCGTGCGACGCGTGGAAGAGGGCCATTATTGGGCATGGAAGCCAAGGAGCGCAACATTTGTAAGGGAGCCGGACACTATTCGGCAAGCACATGGAATTTGGAGGAGAACCCGCCTTGCAACGCCGAAGACTATATGTGCTGGACTTGTCGTCATTGAAGCCTGGTTCGGGGGCTACTGAGGGAGTCCTGGACTAGGGGGTGTCCGGATAGCCGGACTATCATCATCGGCCGGACTCCAAGACTATGAAGATACAAGATTGAAGACTCCGTCCCGTGTCCGGATGGGACTTTCCTTGGCGTGGAAGGCAAGCTTGGCGATACGGATATGTAGATCTCCTACCATTGTAACCGACTCTGTGTAACCCTAGCCCTCTCCGGTGCCTATATAAACCGAAGGGTTTTAGTCCGTAGGACGAACAACCATTACAACAATCATACCATAGGCTAGCTTCTAGGGTTTAGCCTCTTTGATCTCGTGGTAGATCCACTCTTGTACTACCCATATCATCAATATCAATCAAGCAGGAGTAGGGTTTTACCTCCATCGAGAGGGCCCGAACCTGGGTAAAAACATCGTTTCCCTTGTCTCCTGTTACCATCCGCCTAGATGCACAGTTCAGGACCCCCTACCCGAGATCCGCCGGTTTTGACACCGACACCTTGCTTGAAGAAAAATTGCTTAAAGTTGATGATTTGGCTAGGAACATTAATAGACTTTCGCTTGATGTTGATTCTTTGAAACTTAGATCTACTCCTCCTAAGCATGATATCAATGAGTCTCTCAAAGCGATGAGAATTACCATTGATGAGTGCAAGGAAAGAACCGCTAGATTACGTGCTAAGAAAGATTGCTTTGTAAAAGCGTGTTCTTGTAGTTTTCATGAAAATAATGATGAAGATCTAAAAGTTATTGATGTGTCCCCTATTAAATCTTTGTTTTGCAATATGAATCTTAATAATGATGGGACTGGAGATGATTCAACTTTAGTTAAAAGGCGTCCCAATGATTCGGAGTTTTTAGATCTTGATGCTAAATTTGGTAAAAGTGGGATTGGAGAGGTCAAGACTTTAAATAGCATTGAACCCACTATCTTGGATTTCAAGGAATTTAATTATGAGAATTGTTCTTTAGTAGATTGTATTTCCTTGTTGCAATCCATGTTGAATTCTCCGCATGCTTATAGGTAAAATAAAGCTTTTACCAAACATATTGTTGATGCCTTGATGCAATCTTATGATGAAAAACTTAATTTGGAAGTTTATATACCTAGAAAACTTAATGATGAGTGGGAACCTCCTATAAGGATTAAAATTAAAGATCATGAGTGTTATGCTTTGCGTGATTTGGGTGCTAGTGTTTCCACGATTCCGAAAACTTTATGTGATATTCTAGGTTTCCATGATCTTGATGATTGCTCTTTAAACTTGCACCTTGCGGATTCCACCATTAAAAAGCCTATGGGAAGGATCAATGATGTTCTTATTGTTGCAAATAGGAATTTGGTGCCCGTAGATTTTATCGTTCTTGATATAGATTGCAATCTTTCATGTCCTATTATTCTTGGTAGACCTTTCCTTAGAACAATTGATGCAATTATTGATATGAAGGAAGGGAATATTAGATTCCAATTTCCATTAAGGAAAGGCATGGAGCACTTTCCAAGAAATAAAGTTAAATTACCTTATGAATCTATCATGCGAGCTAGTTATCAATTGAGTGCTAAAGATGGCACTACTTAGATCTATCCTCACTTTTACGCCTAGCTTGGGGCGTTAAACAATAGCTCTAGTTGGGAGGCAACCCAATTTTATTTCGGAAATGTTAACGCCCACACGTGTGGGCATTTGCAGATCGCCCACACGCCTCCACCACCACTCATTTTGCCACGTATGAATACATGACATCAGCAGAAATCTTTTTGGTTTTTGGCTTAAAAATGTTTTATCTCCTAAATAAAAAGCGAACTAAAAATCCGTCTCGACGAGATCTTCAAAACTAGACCCCATGTTGATATGTTTCGATGAAAGTTTTTTTTGCCCAGAGGTTGCCATGATGTTTACACTATAGTTGCCATAGTGCTTAAACTAAAGTTTCCATGTGGCAATTTTAGTTTGTAGATCATGGCAATTTTAGTTTTTTTATGATGGCAATTCCAATACTTTGACCATGAAAATATTTTTTTATTGAACCATGGCAATTTTAAGTGCATGTATCGTGGCAATTTTAGTTTATGGTGCATGGCAAGTCTAGTTTCTTAATTCTTTGGTTTATAATATGTTAAAATTGCTTTTAAATATAAAAGAAAATAGTTGAAACATATCATGGCAACTTCAGTAATATCATGGCAATTCATGCGCAATAGACATGGCAACTTTTAACCAAAAAAAAATTTCGCCGAAATATATCGATATGAGATCTAGTTTTGAAGATCTCGTCGCGAGGGATTTAATGGTGAAAACGGATCTTCAATCGGATTTTTTATTTAAGATATAAAACATTTTAAAAATTGAAAATCCAAAAAGATTCTCGCATGCATGCATGCGATGACGTGGCAATCTATTTACATTAGAGACGTGTGGTGCGTCTCCTTTCCCGCCACACGTGTGGCAGTTATCGGGACCCTTTTATTTTTGTTTTTTGTTTTTGCTTCTGTTTAGTAATAAATTTTTCATCTATCTTCTGTTTAGATGTGTTTTCATGTTTTAATTAGTGTTTGTGCCAAGTAGAACCTATAGGATAACCTATGGTGATAGTTAATTTGATTCTGCTGAAAAACATAAACTTTATGCGCACGAAAATAATTTTAGTAATTCACATAAACGTGATTTTGTGTTGATTCTTTTTTCTGTAGATCAATAGGAAAATTTCCCAAGACGTCCTATTTTGGTAGGATTTTTAGAGTTCCATAAGTATTCTAGAGTTACAGATTGCTACAGACTGTTCTGTTTTTGACAGATTCTGTTCTTCATGTGTTGTTTGCTTATTTTGATGCATCTATGGCTAGTATGTAGGGGTATGAACCATTGAGAACTTGGAATACAGTAGGTTTAACACCAATATAAATAAAGAATGAGTTCATTACAGTACCTTATGTGGTGGTCTTTCTTTCTTGCACTAACGGAGCTTATGAGATTTTCTGTTGAGTTTTGTGTTGTGAAGTTTTCAAGTTTTGGGTAAAGATTTGATGGATTATGGAATAAGGAGTGGAGAGAGCCTGAGCTTGGGGATTCCCATGGCACCCCAAGATATTCAAGGATAACCCAAAGCCTAAGCTTGGGGATGCCCCGGAAGGCATCCCCTCTTTCATCTTCGTCTATCGGTAACTTTACTTGGAGCTATATTTTTATTCGCCACATGATATGTGTTTTCCTTGGAGCGTCTTGTATGATATTAGTCTTTGCTTTTTAGTTTACCACAATAATCCTTGATGTACACACCTTTTGGGAGAAACCCATTTGATTGGAATTTATTAGAATACGCTATGTGCTTCACTTATATCTTTTGAGCTAGATAATTTTGCTCCAGTGCTTCACTTATATCTTTTAGAGCACGACGGTGGCTTTATTTTGTAGAAATTGTTAATCTCTCATGCTTCACTTATATTATTTTGAGAGTCTCTTAGAACAGCATGGTATTTTCTATGGTTATAAAATTGGTCCTAGAATGATGGGCATCCAAGTTGGGTATAATAAAAACTATCATAGGAAGTGAATTGGATACTATGATCAATTGGATACTTGATAATTGTTTTGAGATATTAGGATGGTGATATTAGAGTCATGTGTCGGAGTAATGGGCCACGGGTGGCCTAACCCTAGTCCCTGAGCCCTGCAAGACTTTGGGCCGGCTGCACCCCACGACATTCCAGAATGGAGCGCCGCCTTCTGGTGGCCGGCTGGCTCAACGGCCGGCTGCCGGAAAACGACCGAGCACCAGCAGACGGCACCAAGATGGGCCGACTCCTAGCTGGCGGCCTCCATATGGGCCGGCTCCTAGCAGGCGCCCCCAGCGCCCTCAGAGTCTACGCCCCTCATCAAGAGGACAAGACAGGGTGAGGCTACAATGTAGCCCCTCACCCCCAAATCCCGGGCTTGGCGTGGCCACAGTGCCCCGTACAGGCGGAGATCTCCGCACGACGCGGCACTGTTTCCACTCCACCCTCGACGTCACCCCTGTCAGGCGGGGCTTTCTCCCACGACGGCCTGTCGGTACAGCTCGCAGGTGGCGGGCCCTACCAGGCAGCGAGGGCCCGGAGGGCGGTCTAGCCTGGCCAGTCGGATCCAAGGGGATCCGGCTCCTGGCGGGCAGCCAGATCCTTCCTCGAGGCCCGTGCACCATTAACTAGACTAGACACAGCAAGGCTAGAGTGATCTCCCACCAGGCGGCGGGACTGTAGCCATGCCTTTCCCAACCAAGCCTGCGTCATTAGTATCACGGCTACAGTGATCAGCCACCAACCAAACTCGCCAGCGGCGGAGGCGGCCTGTCGGCTCCATACCAGACCAGTCGGTGGGGTCCATCAGGCGACGGGCCCCAGCTGCCGGCGGAGAAGTCGACGACCAGAGATGCTGATAGCCGGGTCCTACACCTGTCCAAGTTACCATTGTACCCCTGGGGGGTAGGCCTATATAAACCCACTAGGGAACCTATGCAAAGGGTTCCAAACCTGTTAGAATTAGACTCACACCTAGAGGAAGAAGAGGCTAGCCCTGCCTCCTTCTACCTCTAGCATACAGCTCAAGGAGCACCATTGTACTCACTAGTGCCTTAGTGATCATGCGGAGACCCTGCAGAGTAGGACTAGGGGTGTTATCTCCTAGGAGAGCCCCGAACCTGGGTAAATTGCGCCGGCGTTCGTGTCTACGCCTCATCCCGCTTCCAGGCACCGGTGACGTTCTACTCGCTCCCACCATGATAAGCCATCCTTTGGCATATGTCGCACCCAACCCCCGACATTTGGCGCCCACCATGGGGCGAGGTGCACCGTCATCCGGAGACCTGTTCTGGACGGGAACCTTGTTCCTTCCTGGCGAGCGCGGCCAGCCCAGCACGCCCGATGGCGTCAGCCTCGATGCGCTGCGCGGCGCGGAGATCGCTTGCGTAGCGAGGTGCCTCGCCGACCTTGTTGGCGAGATCTGCCTCTCCGACGAGCCTGCATCCGACGCGGGCACTGACTGCCCTGAGAGCCACCTCGTCAGCCTCCTCGACCAGCTTCACGTCACCAGCAAGCATGTCGTGGACTTGGAGTCTGTTGGCTCCACCGACCCGATGATCGTTGACTCCGACACGGCGTCGCTTGACGCGTTCCCCACCAACATGGTGGTCTCCGATGAGCTACCTCCTCGCGAGCACAGTAGCGGGAGCACTGTCACGGAGGTGCTTGTCATCAACAGTGGCGAGCACTCAGATGGAGGCGTTTGAGACCCACTCGATGCGGCGCTGCGCGACTTGTCAGCGCCCATTCCGGAAGACGCAGACGCTGAGATGCTGGAAGCATGCTGCGTCCAGCTCATTGAAAGCGCCAACCGACTGGACAGCATTCGACGCCTCTCAGAAGCCTACCGGCGCGAGATTGACCGAGCCGTCGGCGACACGCCGGCCCCTGAGGGGCCTAGCCGCATCGGCTCGATTCGGCAGCTTGGCGCGACCATCGCCAACATGTTCGGGACGGATCGTCCCATCTACGCCACGCCTGCGGAGAACATACGAGCTGCCCAAGCGGTAGCGGATGAGCTAGACAAGTTCGAGGGCGACGAGCGTCGCCACATGACGGAGCGCGTCCAGCAGCTCCTTGATACGGCTGCCAAGCAGCAAGAAGCCGGCGGCCGCACCGAAGCGCCCATCCGGTGGAATGATGAACCGCCCCTTTGCCAGGATCACGGCGTGACATCTTGGACGCCGACTGGTGGCGTCCGTGGTAGAAGAGGCAATGAGCCGTCTGCCAGCCGCAGTCAGACTCACCTCTCCATCGAGCGTGACGTAGAAGGCCGCCCTGAGCTGTGGAGCGGCAAGGCGACCCACCTCCTCCTTAGCCTCGTGGAGAAAGGCATCCCACTCCACCGCCTGTCACGCACCTGACACTCGGCGAACACCTTGGCTTCCGGGAAGGAGTCGGGGAGAACGACGCACGCCATCGAATCGACCACGTCAATCGTTCCTTGGTGCTAGAAGAAGAGGACGCTTTGGGTCCGCCCTATTTCAGCCCTCGAATCCGAGATGAGCCTTTCCCTCGAGGGTTCACACTCCCAAGGGATACGCCCAAGTACACCGGCTCTGTGAAGCCAGAGGATTGGCTGGTCGACTACTCCATGGCCGTCAGCATAGCAAACGACAACAAGCGCGTTGCTGTGAAGTACGTCCCGCTCATGCTCCAGGGCACAGCCCGGACGTGGCTTAACAGCCTGAAGCCCAAGCATCAACAGCTGGGTTGATTTCACTGAAACCTTCATCCACAACTTCACCAGCACGTACAAGCGGCCTCCCAAGCCTCGCCAGCTCTCCTTGTGCATCCAAGGGCCCAGCGAATCAACTCGCAACTATCTCATGCGCCGGGCCGAGCTGCGCAACTCCTGCGAAGGTGTGCACGAGGTGCAGGCCATTGAATACTTCACCGCCAGGTGCCGAGAGGGCACCCTCCTCAAGCATCGACTTCTCTGGGACGAGCTGGCGACTCTCGACGAACTGCTGATCATGCTGACAAATACGCCACGGCCGATGTCTCCATGAAGGTGGAGATCCAAGTCGACACATCTGGCTAGGTAGCTCCTCAGGCTCCTCGGACTCCGGCTGGCGACACCAGTCGGCGACAGCAACCAAGCGACAACAAGCGCAAGGCCATGCAGCCGGCTTCCACCAGCCGACAGGTGGCGACAGTTGAGGACCAGCAGCTGGAAGGGCAGCCTCCACCCAAGCATCAGAAGGGCAGCAAGCCCAATTGGTTGCTCGCTTTCTCATACGAGCAGACTCTTGATGCACCCTGCAAGTTACATAGTGGCACGAAGCCATCCAACCACACCACTCAGAAGTGCCATTGGCTCACCCGAATCGCCAAGGGAGACAGACTCCTGCCTCCTTCGCCTGCCGGCCCGCCGCCTCCTCCGCCCCAGCAGCCGGCGGTTCGGCCAGTCGGTGCCATACAAGATGAGTATCCTGAGGAGCATGGAGCCTATGTCGTGTTCACCGGCATGGCCGACGACAGGCGCAACAGACGGCAACAACAGCAAGAAGTACATGCAGTGGCGTGAGAGACCCCAGAGTTCATGCACTGGTCTGAGAAGCCTATCAGTTGGAGCAGGGCTGACCACCCGGAGGTGATGCCCTCTCCTGGTTCTTATGCCCTGGTCTTAGATGCCACCTTCACAACAGAGAGGCGCGCAGCTCGTTTCTCCCGAGTCTTGATAGATGGCGGCAGCAGTATCAACATCCTGTATCATGACATGATGGAGAAGTTGGGAATCAAGCAGAAGCAGCTTTACCACAGTCGGACTGTATTCCATGGCATAGTTCCTGGCCTTTCCTTCTCACCAATCGATAAGACCCAGATTGACATTCTCTTCGGAGACAAAGATCACTTCCGCTGAGAACCAGTCTGGTTTGAGGTGGTGGACCTCGAGAGCCCCTACACATGCACTACTTGGCCAGCCTGCTCTGGCCAAGTTCATGGCGGTCCCCCACTATGCTTACCTCAAGATGAAGATGCCAACTACCAAGGGAATTCTGACCATAGTCGGAGACTACAAGAAGTCGTCCGCCTGCGCTGCAGACAACAGCCGGCTGGCCGAGTGCCTTGTGATTGCAGCTGAAAAACGGCTCCTTGACCGGGTTGTGGCGATGGCAGGCATGTAGCCGGAAATGTCACCCCCCCAAGGAGTTGGAAATTGAGGGCTCGTTCAAGCCGGCAAAGGAAACAAAAAAGATACCCTTGGACCCGGAGCACCCGGAGAGGCATGTTGTCATAGGTGCAAACCTTGACAGCAAATAGGAAAGCGAGCTCGTCGATTTCCTCCGTGAGAATCGGGACATCTTTGCATGGTCTCCCAAAGACATGCCGTGTGTTCCGACAGATTTCGCCAAGCACAAGCTACATGTCCAACCTGACGCCAAGCCGGTCAGGCAGCCCTTGTGCCGCCTGTCAGAAGAAAAGAGAAGAGTTGTTGGGGAAGAGATAGCTCGGCTTCTAGCAGCCGGCTTTATCATGGAAGTATTCTTCCCAGAATAGTTGGCCAACCCAGTTCTTGTGCTGAAGAAGAATAAGCAGTGGGACATGTGTATTGATTATACCAGCCTCAACAAAGCTTGCCCCAAAGATCCCTTTGCTTTGCCAAGAATTGACCAAGTGATAGACTCCACAGATGGATGCGAACTGTTGAGTTTTCTGGATGCGTACTCAGGGTACCATCAGATCAAGCTAAATCCGGCCGATAGGCTGAAGACCGCCTTCATCACGCCATTCAGAGCCTTCTTCTACCTGACCATGACGTTCAGCTTGAGAAATGCCGGTGCCACGTTTCAGCGTTGCATGCAGAAGTGTCTCCTCAAGCAACTCAGCAGAAACGCCCATGTTTACGTGGATGATGTGGTGGTGAATACGAAGAAGCATGGCACGCTGCTAGAAGACCTCAAGGAGACATTTGAAAACTTGCGCCAATTTCAGATCAAGCTCAACCCGGAGAAATGCGTCTTCGGAGTACCTGCCGTCCAGCTTCTTGGTTTCCTGGTCTCGGAGCGTGGCATAGAGTGCAACCCCACGAAGATCAAGGCCATCGAGAAGATGGAGGTGCCCACCCGACTGCTAGACGTGCAGAAGTTCACCGGCTGCCTAGCATCTATCAGCCGTTTCATTAGTCGGCTGGGCGAGAAGGCTCTCCCCCTGTACCAGCTCATGAAGAAAACCACTTTTTTCGAGTGGAATGACAAGGCGGATGAAGCTTTTCTCCAGCTCAAGAAGATGTTGACCACTCCGCCTATCCTAGCGGCTCCGACTGATAAAGAGCCCATGCTCCTCTACATCGCCTCCACCAGTCGGGTGGTCAGCACAGTCATAGCGGTGGAGCGCAAGGAGGAGGGCAGAGCACTGCCAGTCCAGAGGCTGGTGTATTACCTGAGTGAAGTGCTGTCCGCCTCCAAGAAGAACTACCACCACTATCAGAAGATGTGCTATGGTGTGCACTTTGCCACAAAGAAGCTGAAGCCTTACTTTCAAGAGCACCCAATTACTGTTGTCTGCACTGCTCCGCTTGCTGAGATATTGGAAGCCGAGATGCTTCAGGCCGAGTGGCCAAATGGGCCATAGATCTGGCCCCCTACACCATCTACTACCAGCCTCGCACCGCCATCAATTCACAAGCGCTGGCCGATTTCCTCGTCGACTATGCCGAGACCCAGTACCTACTGCCAGCGCCAGACTCCACCCATTGGCGGATGCACTTTGATGGTTCAAAGATGCGCACCGGTCTGGGAGCCGTCATCGTCCTCACTTCTCCCAAAGGCGACAAGCTCAGGTATGTGCTGAAAATCCACTTTGCTGCCTCCAACAACGTAGCTGAATACGAAGCACTCATACACAGGCTTCGGCTTGCCAAGGAACTCGGCATTCGCCAGATCCTGTGCTATGGTGACTCTGACTTGGTGGTCCAGCAGTTGTCGGGCGACTGTGACACCAAGGATCCAAATATGGCAAGCTACCGCTTCCTCATACAGCAACTCAGTGGATACTTTGAAGGGTGCGAGTTCCTCCATGTGCCAAGAAATGACAATGAGCAAGCAGAATCCCTGGCACGGATCGGCTCCACCCGGCAAGAAATACCAGTCGGCGTCACCCTACAACGCCTCCTCAAGCCGTCTGTCAAGCTGTCGCCAGAATCAGACTCCATCTTCATGCCGGCCCCTCCTGAAGCAGTCGGATCCGACTTGAGGGCCCCAGAAGCCGGCGCGGGGACTTCGGCAAGCGGCCCAGGGACTGCAGCAGTCGCACCCGGCCCGGGGATTCAGAACCCGACTCGAGGACTGCAGCAGTCGGCCCGGGGACTTCTCCAACTCAAGAAGCGGCAGCCAACTCCAACCCGCCGCCTCCCGGCCCAACCGCCCTTGTACAAGTTGCAGTCCTGGCAGTCGAAGAAATAGCAGCACCTTCATGGGCTCAACCCATCCTCAACTTTCTGGTGAACAAAGAACTGCCAACTGATGAGATCCTAGCCCGACAGGTGCAATGATGGGCAGCAGCATACACCATCATCAATAGAGAACTGGTGCGACGCAGTGTCACTGGTGTGTACCAGCGCTGCGTGGAGCCGGACCAGGGCCAAGCAATCCTCAAGGATATCCACCAAGGCGAATGTGGTCACCACGCGGCTTCAAGATCACTTGTTGCCAAAGCTTTCCGCCATGGTTTCTTATGGCCGACTGCTATAGAAAACGCCAAGGACTTGGTCCAGAAGTGTAAAGGGTGCCAGAAGTTCCACTCCAAGCCACATCTACCGGCTTCTGCACTCAAGACCATTCCCATTGCCCGGCCCTTTGCCATCTGGGGGCTGGACATGGTGGGGCCATTCAAGACGGCTCGCGCTGGCATGACTCATTTGCTTGTCGTTGTGGACAAGTTCACAAAGTGGATAGAAGCAAAGCCAATCAAGAAGTTGAATGGGCCGACTGCTGTGACTTTCATCGCCGACATCACCACTCGGTATGGCATACCACACAGCATCATCACCGACAACGGCACAAACTTCACCAAAGGAGCCTTGGCTCGTTTTTGTGTGACGCAGGGCATCCGACTGGACTTAGCGTCCGTTGCCCATCCGTAGTCAAACGGCCAAGTGGAGCAAGCAAACGGCCTCATTTTGTCCGGCATCAAGCCCCGACTGGTCGAGCCTCTAGAGCGTTCGGCCGACTGCTAGCTCGATGAGCTACCACCCTTCCTCTGGAGCTTGCGCACAACTCCAAACAAATCAACTGGCTTCACGCCCTTCTTCCTCGTCTACGGTGCTGAAGCCGTCATCCCGATGGACATAGAATTTGACTCCCCTCGAGTCACCATGTACACCGAGGAGGAGGCCAAAGAAGCATGAGAAGACGACGTCGATCTGCTGGAAGAGAGCCGGCTGTTGGCACTCAGCCGGTCCGCCATCTACCAGCAGAGTCTACGCCGATACTACAATTGCAAGGTCAAGCCAAGATCGTTCCAAGAGGGAGACCTTGTGCTCCGGCTAATACAGCGAACAGCCGGCCAACACAAGCTCTCGGCACCTCGGGAAGGCCCTTTCATCGTCAGCAAAGTGCTGGGCAACGGTTCCTACTTCCTGATTGACGCTCAGAAGCCCAGAGCATGCAAAAGAGATGACTCAGGGAAGGAGAAGGAGAGTCCATGGAACGCAAACCTCCTCCGAAGATTTTACAGTTAAAGCAGTATGTACCACACTACCTTTTGTATTAAGTACGAGGACTCCGGGTCCCCCGAGAAGAGCTCGGGGACTACCCTCCTTTATCTATATGATAAGTATTATGCCTATGAATGTGTTGTTTCATTATTCCGCTTAGCACCGGGTTCGACTAGTCGGCCCAGGGGCTCGCCGCCTTCTACTATGTGTCGTTTCCTGCAGTCGGACAAGTAGTGTGTCGACACTAGAAACCTTCTCCTGTCAGAAGCCGCAGCTCACAGAGCGACTGTACGGCGGACATGGATTGCCAAAGCGGTGCCCATACGAAAAACGGCTAAGGAAAAATACACACATAGCCGAGGCCGGCATCCCGCCTCTTCGACCGGCTGCTGAGCAGCCGGCTGGCCGACTTCTACTTACCTTGCCAACGCTCCAATCGGCTAAGTACTTGCCATCCCATAAATAGCTAAGCACTCGACCCAACCGCAGTCCGCAGAGCGGCTGTTTGGCCGGCAAGAGGGTAGCAAAGGGAGGGCGGCAAAGGAAAAAAGCAAGGAGCAGAAAGCAAGAAAAGTCAGAACTCGGCAAATAAAGCACAATTTGTGATGAAGGATATTTACATAGCAAAAGGCCCATTGGCCAGCATTCAACAGAGTTTTAAATACACCCCGCAGGTGGAATTGTGCAAATTTAACCAAAGTTTGTCGAGACAGATAAGCAGGGAGAATAAAGGCGACAGCCTAAGGAGCAACAGAGGGTTCCAGCTGGACGACGGAGTTGGCGGCGCCGGTTGGTGCAGCAGACGGCTGGACCGCAGAACCGGCAGTGCCGGTTGGTTGAGTACACGGCTGGACGACAGAGTCGGCAGCGCCGGTTGGTGGAGCGGACGGCTGGTCGGTCTCCGCCTGGTCACCTCCAGCAGCAGTCGGCGCACTTGAGCGCGGATCGTTGCTCGAGGCGCGGTCAGGCTGAGGCTGACTGTCCGCTCCGATCTCCGGTGTGTCTTCTTCGCTTTCCTTGCCCTCTGCATCCTCCCCTTCGTCACTGGAATCAATCACCTTGGTCGAGTCCTCGCTGTCCTCCGGATTCAGCCTGAACCACTCCAGTGGCGCCTCGGTGCTGTCATCAACCAGCTCCGGGACGAAGACGCTGGTGTCGGTGTAGTCGGCGATCGCTGCCGCCCGCTTGACAAGGTCGTCCTCCACCGCCACCATCTCCTCATGTGCCTCCAGCCGAAACATGGTCAGCTGGGCTAGATCTAGCCCAGGATACCATGCCTTGAAGAATTCCAGAGCCTGGCGTGCTCCAGCCCAGGCCGAGGAGCCCTTCCAGGCTTCCAGGCGACCGGCCGCCACCTCCAGCTAGTCGGCAGTCCGATTGGGAGTGCGCGGAGCCGGCATGCCTGGCCAGAGGGCGGAGATCGCCTGGGCGCCGATGCGTTGAAGACGGCGCAACATCTGGTGAGCCGGCCGAAGACGGGCTCGGATGCTGCGAAGCTGCTCGCTAAGGGTCCGGGGAGCATCGGCGGCAATCTGCACGACTTCTGCCCTCCGCTCCTAGCGATAAGCCTTAATGGCCTGGTTCACAGTGACGGAGTGGCCTGGGAAGAAGTCTGCTTGGGTGGAAAGCAAGAAAGACAGAAGTTAGAAGCAAATGGTCGGCCTGAGCAGAGGCCGACAACTCAAAGAAAGAAAAAGGGGAAGCTTACCGTCGACCATGTCCTCAATGTTACCAAAGCCGGCAGTCAGCTGCACCTCCTTGTCGGCCCAGGCGGAGCTCTCAGTCTCAAACTCAGCAAGGAGGTTGGTCTCTTTCGCCTCCGCCTCCTTCTGAGCCGTCTGGAGACGCTCCGTCTGCTCCGCCAGCTGCATGACCAGTTGGTCATGCTCCTCGGCCAGTTTGCTACACTCTGCCTCCTTGGAGCGCAGCGCGGTGTTGGCTTCACCCAGCTGCTGCTGCAAGGCGGCGTTGGCCTGTGCAAAGAGAGAAGAAGAAAAGGACGTCAACATTCAACAAGGAAGGGATGCAGTTGCCGGGGAGATCCGGCCCGACTGCTCAGCAGTCGGCCCGAATCTCGGGGACTACAGCCCGCGGGTGCACTATCGCGCCCCCGTAGAGAAAGAAGTTATCAATGATCAACCAAAGAAATACAGTTGCTGGGGAGATCCTGCCTGACTGCTCGGCAGTCGGCTGAATCTCGGGGACTACAGCCCGCGGGTGCGCCAGCACGCCCCCATAGAGAAAGAAAGCCAAGACTTACTCCGGCTCTCCGAGAAGTTGGCGGTCTGCCTCTCCAGCTCCCGGACTCCGGAGTTGAAGGTGGCCGCGTGAAGGTTGTGGTAATCCTGCAATAGGGATGTCAGACGGAGTTAGCACTTGATGCTCGCAAGTTAAAGTTCCAGACCGCCTGCTCAGCAGCCGGCCCGAAACTTGGGGACTACACACTGTGGGAGCGCTGGCGCGCCCCCACCAAGGAATAAAAGGATCAAAAATAAAGGAGTGAGAAGCATACCCGGATGGCCGATCGCGAGTCCAGGAACGCCTCGTTGCACCGCTTGAGGGCATCGGCTTCAGCCCGGAGCTTTGCCTGGACATCAAGGGCTACCTGGTTCAAGGCTCCCATCTCGCCTCCGCGCACCCAGCCGGAGGGCGCGACGTTGGTCGCCTCGGTGTCCGGGACTGACGAACTTGCGGCGCCGGCCTCCAGCGGTCGCGGTGCCAAGACCGCCTTCACGAGACGATGACACACGGGTGTGCAGGCCACAGGAGTTGGGCCTGTCACCACCTCGTTCCCGGCTGGTGGCGCCGGTGGGGTGGCCGGCCGCCTGTCCTGCGCTCCGCCAGTCGGTGGTGGTGGAGGCACGACAACGTCCGGCATGGCGACATCGCCGCCCTCCCTCTCCATGGCCGGCTGCTCGTTGCCGGCTCCGCCAGTCGATGCCACGAACTCTGGTAGAGGTGGTGCGGAATTCAGGGGAGCGACGAGCAGCGGCTCTTGCCGGCGTGCGGCCTCCGCGAGCCGCTCCTTCGCCGTGGCAGCAGCCTCCGCCTCCACCAGCTTCTTTAGCGCAGATGCCTCCGCCTTGTCAGCCTCCGCCTTCTCCAGGCGGGCGGCTTCCTGCTCTTCACGCACCTCCCGCGCGTTTCGCTCCTGCGCCTCCCCGAGGTCGGCGACCGGATCGATTCGCCGGGTGGTGGTGGAGGTCTCCGCCGACCTGATGACAGAAGCGTCCGTCGACTTGTTGAGGGAGAGCGGGGCCCTGAGACAAGAAAGTAAGCGAAGAAATTTCAGGCCGAATCAACAAGGAAGAGCCCAAGGGAAAGCGCAAGGGAGGTACTTACGCCGACACCATGGGCGGCACCTTCGGTAGCTTCTGGAATTTGGCCACCTTCACCGCGGCCTCTTTCCGCCTGGTCGCGGCGGTCAGGTTCTTGGGCTTCTTTGGCACGCTACCGAACAGGGCGATGCCTTGCTTCTGTTTGTGCTTACGGCCCTGGGCGGACGGCTCGGCGGAGGGGCCGGCACCTGTGTTAACAGCACCCCGGGCGGGGCGCGGCTCGTCTTCCTCGTCGTCGTCATCGGGCCAATTCTCCATGCCACCCCCTTCTCCGGAGCCGCCTGCTCCGTCGCCGCCGCCTACGGCGTCGTCTTCAAGGCCCTCCCGGTCCGGCTGGTAGTTACCACCCGGCCCCACGATGGCGGCCGTCGCCGGAGACATGTAGATCCGTGTTCTAAAGAAGGACCACTTAATACCAAGATCAAGACCAAGGCAAGAACTAAAAGGGGAAAGCTAAGAGACTTACGGCAGGCGGCAGGTTGTCGCGGGAGTATGGCCGCTTGCTGAACCGCCAGGACTTCTCCGGTACCTTGAGGTCGGTGATCTCGTTCACCATTCGGGCCACCTCGGCAGTCGGCATGTACTTCGTGCACATCCAGCTCGGGTCGTGGTGCCCACTCATCCGACAGATCAGATGAGGACGGCCTTGGCGCGGGAGAACCCGGTGCTCAACAAAGGCGATCAACAAGTCGGACGCCACGAGACACTCCGCCTCCATCAGCACCCGGAGCCGGTTGATGGCGGCGGCCATGTCGGCTGATACGGGCTTCAGCTTGTAGCTCCAGTTGGCCTGAGGCTCAATAGGGGGGCCAGCCTCGTAAGGCGGCAGGTTGATGAAGTCGACCGCCGGTTCGACGTTCTCCACATAAAAGTACGATTGCTGCCACAGTTTCACCGACTGTGACAGCTTGATGACCGGGAAGGCATTCTTCGTCGACGGCCGGCGCACGGCGACGAAGGCACCGCACTGGGCCGCCTTCTCCTTGGCGGAGGTGCCCATTTTGGTGTAGAAGAAAGCTCCCCATAGCTTGATGGTGGGGAGGATGCCAAGGTAGCCCTCGCACACCGTGACGAAGGCGGACAGCAGTGTCACAGTGTTGGGCGTCAAGTGGTGTGGCTGGAGATGGTAAAACTCCATGAATGAGCGGAAGAGTCCGCTCACCGGGAGGCCGAAGCCGCGGAGGAAATGCGAGCGGAAGATGACCCGCTCATCCCCCTGCGGTGCTGGCGAGATCTCCTCCCGCGGCGGCACCCACACCTTAACGAAGGCTGCGTTGGGCATCCGGTGCGTGGCCCGGAGAAAGGTGAGGTGATCCTCAATCATCACTGAGCTGTCCCAGTCTCCTCCCTTCTCGCGCGCCATGGCGTCCGAGCGGGTCTGCGTGGGGAGAAGAAGCTTGACGGCGGCGAGCTGCTGCGGCGCTACGGCGGGCGCGGAGCAGCAGCAACAGAGAGAGGAGGAAGAAAGAATGGGGAGGAGGGGGCGCGTGCTCCGCCGCTCCCCTTCCTCCCCCTACTTAGAGCCCTCGGGCTGCGAAGCCGAGGGGCGGGATGTGGGATCGTGGGATTAACTGCGCCCATGACCCCACGATCCCCCGATTACTACGCAGAGTTACTACGGAGTAACTCCCATGGGAATCGCAACTGCCCGCCTCGGCCGCAGCAGATCCGCCCGTGTGCCAAGGCCGGGTGGTGGCAGGCCCAACCTGCTGTCACGTCCCATCAAGAGTGTGGGATGGCAGGCTGGCTGGGCTGACGTGCACCGCGTGACGTGCTTGTGGTGGGCGGCAAGCCTAGGGAAGCTTAGCAGGCACATCGTCTGCTTCCCGCCTTGGCGTTCAAAATCAACGAGCGAACCCGCCTTGTCAAATCGGTTCCTGGCGCCTGTGCGTCAGAAGGCGGACCAAGCGTTCGGTCGGAACGCGACACGGAAGGAAACTGCTGAGGCTTCACGGCCTATCAGCCGCGATGCCTCACCAGCTTCGGGGACTACTGTCGGAGTAATGGGCCACGGGTAGCCTAACCCGAGTCCCTGAGCCCTTCAAGACTTTGGGCCGGCTGCGCCCCATGAGATTCCAGAATGGAGCGCCGCCTTCTGGTGGCCGGCTGGCTCAACGGCTGGCTGCCGGAAGATGGCCGAGCACTAACAGACAGCACCAAGATGGGCCGACTCCTAGCAGGCGGCCTCCGTATGGGCCGGCTCCTAGCAGGCGGCTCGCAGCGCCCTCAGAGTCTGCGCCCGTCATCAAGAGCACAAGATAGGGTGAGGCTACAGTGTTGCCCCTTACCCCCGAATCCCAGGCTTGGCGTGGCCATAGTGCCCTGAACAGGCGGAGATCTCCGCACGACGCGACACTTTTGCCACTCCACCCTCGACGTCACCCCTATCAGACGGGGCCTACTCCCACGACGGCCTGTCGGTACGGCTTGCAGGCGGCAGGCCCTACTAGGTAGCGAGGGCCCGGAGGGCGGCCTAGCCTGGCCAGTCGGATCCAAGGGGATCCCGCTCCTGGCGGGCAGCCGGATCCTTCCTCAAGGCCCGTGCGCCATTGACCAGTCTAGATACAGCAAGGCTACAGTGATCTCCCACCAGGCAGTGGGACTGTAGCCATGCCTTTCCCAACCAAGCCTGCGTCATTAGCATCACGGCTAGAGTGATCAGCCACCAACCAGACCCGCCAGCGGTGGAGGCGGCCTGTCGGCTCCGTACCAGACCAGTCGACGGGGCCCACCAGGTGGCGGGCCCTAGCTGCCGGCGGAGAAGCCAGCGACCAGACACATTGACAGCCGGGTCCTACACTCGGCCAAGTTACCATTGTACCCCTGGGGGATAGGCCTATATAAACCTCCCAGGGCACCCATGCAAAGGGTTCCAAACCTGTTAGAATTAGACTCACACCTAGAGGAATAAGAGAGCTAGCCCTGCCTGCTTCTACCTCTAGCATACAGCTCAAGGAGCACCATTGTACTCACTAGTGCCTTAGTGATCATGCGGAGACCCCGCAGAGCAGGACTAGGGGTGTTATCTCCTAGGAGAGCCCTGAACCTGGGTAAAGTGCGTCGGCATTCGTGTCTATGCCTCATCCCGCTTCCAGGCACCGGTGACGTTCTACTCGCTCCCACCATGATAAGCCATCCTTTGGCATATGTCGCACCCAACCCCCGACATCATGCTAGTTGGGTGATTATGAATTTAAAGAATACTTGTTTTGAAGTTTGTGATTCCCGTAGCATACACGTATGGTGAACCGCTTTGTGATGAAGTTGGAGCACACTTTTATTTATTGATTGTCTTCCTTATGAGTGGCGGTCGGGGACGAGCGATGGTCTTTTCGTACCAATTTATCCCCCTAGGAGCATGCACGTAGTACTTTGTTTTCGATGACTTGTAGATTTTTCCAATAAGTATTGAGTTCGTTATGACTAATGTTGAGTCCATGGACTATACGCACTCTCACCCTTCCACCATTGCTAGCCTCTCTTATACCGCGCAACTTTCTCCGGTACTATACACCCACCATATACCTTCCTCTAAACAGCCACCACACCTACCTGTTATGGCATTTCCATAGCCATTCTGAGATATATTGCCATGCAACTTTTCACCGTTCCGTTTATATGACACACATCATCATTGTCATATTGCTCTTTGCATGATCATGTAGTTGACATCGTATTTGTGGCAAGGCCACCTTCATAATTTTCATACATGTCACTCTTGATTCATTGCATATCCTGGTACACCGCCGGAGGCATTCATATAGAGTCATATCTTGTTCTAAGTATCGAGTTGTAATCTTGAGTTGTATGTAAATAAAAGTGTGATGACCTTCATTATTAGAGCATTGTCCCAGTGAGGAAAGGATGATGGAGACTATGATTCGCCCACAAGTCGGGATGAGACTTCTGACTTTAAAAAAAAGAGAGGCCAAAAAAAAGAGAAAGGTCAAATTAAAAAAATGAGAGAAAAAGAGAGAAGGGACAATGCTACTATCCTTTTTACCACACTTGTGCTTCAAAGTAGCACCATGATCTTCATGATAGAGAGTCTCCTATGTTGTCACTTTCATA
Organism: Triticum timopheevii; assembly: GCA_963921465.1. Lineage (NCBI taxonomy): Eukaryota > Viridiplantae > Streptophyta > Magnoliopsida > Poales > Poaceae > Triticum > Triticum timopheevii. The sequence goes on along the minus strand of OY997272.1, from coordinate 377,345,713 downwards.
TACTAGTGGGAATTTTTCATTATAGAACTTGGCTTGTATGTCCAATGATGGGCTTCCTCAAAATGCCCTAGGTCTTCGTGAGCAAGCAAGTTTGATGCACACCCACTTAGTTTCTTTTGTTGAGCTTTCATACATTTATAGCTCTAGTGCATCCGTTTGCATGGCAATCCCTACTCACTCACATCGATATCTATTAATGGGCATCTCCATAGCCCGTTGATACACCTAGTTGATGTGAGACTATCTTTTCCTTTTTGTCTTCTCCACAACCACCATTCTATTCCACATATAGTGCTATGTCCATGGCTCACGCTCATGTATTGCGTGAAAGTTGAAAAAGATTGAGATTACTAAAGTATGAAACAATTGCTTGGCTTGTCGTCGGGGTTGTGCATGATTAAATACTTTGTGTGACGATGATAGAGCAACAGCCAGACTATATGATTTTGTAGGGATAACTTTCTTTAGCCATGTTATTTTGAGAAGACATGATTACTTTGATTAGTATGCTTGAAGTATTACTATTTCTTATGTCAATATGAACTTTTATTTTGAATCATTTGGATCTGAACATTCATGCCACAATAAAGAAAATTAGATTGAGAATTACGCTAGGTAGCATTCCATATCAAAAATTTTGTTTTTATCATTTACCTACTCGAGGACGAGCAGGAATTAAGCTTGGGGATGCTTGATACATCTCCAACGTATCTATAATTTTTGTTTGTTCCATGCTATTATATTACCCATTTTGGATGCTTATGGGCTTTACTTTACACTTTTATATCATTTTTGGGACTAACCAACTAACTGGAGGCCCAGCCCGAATTGCTATTTTCTTTTGCCTATTTCAGTGTTTTGAAGAAAAGGAATATCAAACAGAGTCCAAACGGAATGGAACCTTCCGGAACGATCTTTTTGGAACAAATGTGATCGAGAGGACTTGGAGTGGAAGTCAAGAAACAAGCGAGGCAGCCACGAGGGTGCCCAGCGCGCCCCCTAGGGCTGGACGCGCCCCCACCCTCATGGGCCCCTCGAGCATCCACCGACCTACTTCTTCCTCCTATATATGCCCACGTACCCTGAGAACATCAGAATCGACCATGAAAAACTATTTCCACCGCCGTAACCTTCTGTATCCGCGAGATCCCATCATGAAGCCCTTCCGATGAGTTGTGAGTAGTTTACCACAGGCCCTCGGGTCCATAGTTATTAGCTAGATGGCTTCTTCTCGCTCTTTTTGAATCTCAATACAAAGTTCTCCTTGATCTTCTTGGAGATATATTCAATGTAACTCTTCTTGCGGTGTGTTTGTCGAGATCCGATGAATTGTGGGTTTATGATCAAGTTTATCTTTGAGAAATATTTGAATATCCTCTGAATTCTTTTATGTGTGATTAAGTTATCTTTGCAAGTCTCTTCGAATTATCAGTTTGGTTTGGCCTACTAGATTGATCTTTCTTGCAATGGGAGAAGTGCTTAGCTCTGGGTTCAATCTTGCGGTGTCCTTTCACAGTGACAGCAGGGGCAGCAAGGCACGTATTGTATTGTCGCCATCGAGGATAAAAAGATGGGGTTTATATCATATTGCTTGAGTTTATCCTTCTACATCATGTCATCTTGCCACGGACGTGATGCCTATATACATGATCATGCCTATATAATCTCATAATTATTCACTTTTCTATCAATTGCTCGACAGTAATTTGTTCACCCACCGTAGTACTTATGCTATCTTGAGAGAAGCCACTAGTGAAACCTATGGCCCCCGGGTCTATCACTTATCATATACGCTTTCAATCTACTTTTATTTGCATCTTTACTTTTCTATTTTATATCATAAAATACCAATAATATTTATCTTATCATATTATCTCTATCAGATCTCACTTTCGTAAGTGGCCGTGAAGGGATTGACAACCCCTTTATTGCATTGGTTGCAAGTTCTTGTTTGTTTTTGTAGGTGCGTGGGACTTCTGAGGAGCCTCCTACTGGATTGATACCTTGGTTCTCAAAAACTGAGGGAAATACTTACGCTACTATTGCTGCATCACCCTTTCCTCTTCAAGGAAAACCAACGCAAGCTCAAGACATAGCACCTCCGCCCCCCGGTTCAAGTCCAGGACGTCCGGTTCCGCCTGCAGGAGGGTGTCGATGAGAGCGGCATCCGCGCGCTCCGTGTTGAGTTGAGCCTCTGCCGCCCGGTTCAAGTCCAGGACGTCCGGTTCTGCCTGCAGGAGGGCCTCGATGGCAGCGGCATCTGCACGCTCCGCCTCAAGTTGAGCATCTGCCGCCCGGTTCACATCCATGACATCCGGTTCCGCCTGCAGGAGAGCCTCGATGGCAGTGGCATGCACGCGCTCCACGTTGAGTTGAGCCTCTGCCTCCTGGTCCTTCTTTAGTATCGCCATGTTGAACCACTGGTCCGCCTGCACCATGGGGGACTCAGACGCCAGCACGAAGTCGACGTCCATCGTCTCATACCCATCGGGGGCCTTCTGCACCGCGACCTCCGCCATGAACATTGGATCGGCTTCCTCCTCCTTGTAGCTTGACTCCAGAGAACTTGGGGATTGGCCCGCCGCAAAGCGAGCTTGGGAACGGAGATCTGTGGCACCAACCGCCCCCGCGATTTCTGCGCGGTGCTCTGGCATCAGCATCTTGTAGTAAGTGATCTTGTAGCGCACCATGGCTTTCCGACGAACTAGGGGACACATGATGCGGGCTAGGGGATCAAAAGGTGGGGGAATGGGATGGAGATCAGGTGTGGTTTTAGGGCAATGGCTGGCGTAGGCCGAGCAGCGAAGGTTCTGGTGTGAATAGTGGTTCCGGTGACAACCGGTCAATCGGTTTTGACTATACATCGCTCTTGTCGCGTTCGCGTTGCAGCCCGGCACGCTGGACCCTCCACGTCGCTCATCGAATGGAACACGCTTTGTCTTGCGTTTTCACTCACTTGTGGGACTGCAGTTGAGAGCAAACCAACGTCCCTCCCCCTCCCCCGCCCGCGTCATTTATACTACCACTCCCTCTGTTTTATGCGGAGTAAATAAAAACAGAGGGACTAATGTGGCCAAACCCATTGAGTAACTGACATGTGAGGCCTAGCAAGCATGGGGTCCGCCAGTAAGTGACCGAAAGGGAGGGTAAGGCAGCGATACCTACGTCAGAGGATCCACTTCCACTACTACTCCCTCCTTCCATCTACTATACAGGGCCTAATGCGTTTTTCGAGGCTAACTTTGACCAAATGTTAGAGTAATAATATATTCTATGCAACTTACACAAAGCATACGGTCAAATTCGTATGTGAAAGGAGTTTCCAATGATATAATTTTCACATTATACATCTCATGTACTATTAATCTTGTCAATAGTCAAACGCGGTTTTGAAAAACGCATTAGAGCATGGTTAATAATATAACCAGTAGATGGCTATGAGGGACTGCCATGTCATCTATAGCCATCATCTATTATATGCACTCATACAGTAGTGTGGGCTATAAGGTTGGCTATTTCCCGCAATTTTTTTATAAGGTTGGCTATTGTATTAGTACTTTTTTCCATCTCCTCTCTATCTCTTTCTTCATATTTATTGTATTTAACTAGGAATGCGTATATAGCTAGGCTCTTGCATGAGAGCTCACTCCCCTTACTTTTTCACATCTCTCTCCTCCACATAGGCCCTATATAAATGGAAGGAGGGAGTACTACTATGAGCACCGCATACTCTAGTACAAATGTTGTCAGTACTCCACTAGTACTATTGGACAGGGAGCTTAAAAAAGTTACTATTGGACTGGCTATACGTGGCAAAATCCTAGTAGGAAGAGCGTGCGCGGGAACAAGCACATTCTGGTTGAAAACAAATTGGAAACCATCTCGAGTACAAATCTAGGAGTATGTACGAATCTAACAATATTGATTGGGCGTTTTTGAATGTTGATACTTTTTTTTATCAAAGTAGAGATACTTTGACTACACATAAAACTTATATGTAAACTAGAAAGGATAGGAGGGAGTATATTGTACGTTCAAAAACGAAACGAACATTGAATACCCTTTATATATGATTTGCGGATGCTATGATCACCGGTTCAAAATTTTGAATCCGCCTTAGGTATCACATGCCCCCACTCGCTCTCTCTCGATTTCATCTCGGGGTCAGGAGATCTATTGAAAGAGTACTAGGGTGGGTACATGCGAATGATACTCGGCGGAATGTTCAAATGAGGCATGTGGGAGGATGGACTCGACTGGAGGGCGACATGATCGATGGAGAAGAGGGTTGGAGAGGAATGAGAAATAAGCAAAGGCCACATGATTATACTTGAATGGCTCAAATAAACAATAAGTTGTCTCGCTTGGCCTACATAGTGAAAGACCTAATGCGCAACGCAGAGCACCGACGCTCGAATATGGCCAGGAAAATATGAAACCGACATGTGGGGCACACCCGTCGGGACGACGTAGCGCAGACTAGTCCAATGGAGGAGCTGGCCCATGACCTCCTCTCCACCGACAACCGTTCATGTGGGTCGTGGGGGCCAACAATGTGGCGCAGCTCCAGCACCGCCTCTGGACACGGCGACCGCGGTTTGCGACATGCTCATCGTCGCTAGACACGGTCGGTTTCAGTGTGCCGAGGGTGGCGTTAGTGCTGTGGCACGACAAACAATATGTTTGGTTTGTGCCCAAGGTTGCCCCATCAAAGCATTGGGTAGCCAAAATTTTGGTTGAGTTTTTGGTTGCCCATGATTTGGCTGACATTGCCAAGAAAAACAAACTAGAGTTGGCTAGAGTTCATTGGCATGCCAAAAAATGGCAACCATCCAAACAAAGACCAATCTTTGGGTCATGACCAAAATTTTGGTAAGGCGCACTTTGGCCACAATCCAAACACACCCCAACACCTGGCTCGTCGAGGATGCACGGGGCGCCGCAACATGTCCGCAGAGTGGTGTAGCGCGGCCAACTGCATCCTCGGGACCTGAGACCATGCCGGGTCGTCTTGCTTTTTCAATGACATGCGTGGATCGCATGTGAGCAACAGGCATCTCCAACATTGCCAAGACTGCATCTGACTACCCTGGCACACCAAAAACCCTCGTCCCTCGCGTTGTCGCACGGTGCGCTCCCAGCCAGCGCCAACTGCCTGCATTCATGCCGTCCGTTCGTATGCTTGATGCCCGAGGAACCAACTCCGGTGACTTAATGACGCACCCGGATGCTTGGCCTCACCAGAATGCGCTACTTAAAGCGGCAACGCCCAGCTAACCTCCACACCATAGTGCATCATCCTCCTACCTGGCACCACATCCGCCATGACCGCAAGCGCAAATGCTGTGCGGGAGAGCTTGTCTTCGGGGATGAAGCTCGAGGTCGCCGCCCTCGCTCAAGTCGCCTCTCGCGATGCAATAGTGGCGTAGCCGGACGCGGACGCGACCGCACAAGCGGTGGCCACGCTGGCGGCCGACAACGGGAGCACCATCAGCCACACGTCCTACTTGCCGCCGTCCAACATCCGGCACCGCCGAGGTCGGGGACTCCTCTAAGGATGAGTAAGGCATGGGAGGTGGCAGGGCATGGTGTGCCAACTGGCCGGTCCGTATCCCGTGTTCTACTCTTCCTCGCCGGAGATCGCACCTTCACTTCACGGGTCTTGAACCCCGCCCCCGTACATAGAGATCGCAGATGGAGGATGTTGGTCGCCGCCGTAGCATAGGTTTAGGGTCGGGTTTCTTTTATTTTTTTGTCATATAGAAGTTCGAAACGTAATGAAAATCTGCCGTGTTGGCATTATCTCGGCCGGTGTATATGAACTTTCACAATAATATAGTATATTGTAGGAGTACTAGCAAGATGCCCGTGTGTTGCATGGAAGATCAAGATCTTGTGGGAGAAAAGGATGAACAAGGGAAAGCCTTATCTGCAAATGCGGAGAGGAGTGCGGGTAAATTGTCATAGTTTCCTTCCTATCCGTTAGATATAGATCAGACGGCCTATATTGCAGGATGACAGGCACACCATCATCACCAACTCTGCTTTTTATTGAACCGAGACAAAGCTAACATGCGATGTAAAATAAACACATAGGGTCTATACATACACAATTTATCTTAGGCACTCCAATAGTACGTCCACTACACATTCACACATTTCACATCTTTCTACATCTACGAGAACTTACGAAAGGGTTAACGTAAATTGCCTCTCTCTCTCCTCCCTTGATTTTCATGGTGGTGGGCCCGTCCCTCCCCCCATTTACAACCAACAGCTCACACGTTTCACATTACGTTAATTACGTAACTGGGATTACGTAGGTGTAGCATTACTCGTCCTAAAAAACCCAACTAAGCCAATCTCCTAGCATATCGCGCGGGAAAAGTCCTGGCTGCATCGTTTTAGTTGGGATTACCGGATTACTAGTAGTAGTATTGATGGATCGCGCGAAGCAACAAGTTTTTTTAGGGGGCGAAGAACCTAGTTTAAAAGGAAAAAGGCGGTAAACTCACAACACTCTTGTCGTGGTCGCATTGCACCCCACACACGTTCGGTCCTGCACACGGCTCATGCAAACGGAACGTGCTTCGGCTTGCCTCTTCACTGACACGTGGGACTGCACTTGGAGAAACCGACCATGCGCCAAACTCCCCCCGCCCACCGTGCGAAAATCCTTGCCCCCACCCAAAAATTTCCCCCAAATCCGATTCAACCGCCCTTCGGCCAACTAGCCAATAATATTCCCCAAACCCCCTCCCCCCGCCCCCCTCCACTCCATTCGCTCCGCCAAAGCCGCCCTCCCCGCTGCACCGACACGTCGGCGCCGCGGTTCGTCGAGGGGATGCATGGCGATCTTCTCGCTCCCACAGTACGCTCTCGTAGACTATCGTCCTGTAGCCACGCTGCCACTGCTGGTTACGTTCTTGTGGAGGCGCACGGCGGTAAGCGCCGCCACCACTGGCGATGTTCGTGTGGAGACACATGGCGGTCAGCTTCTCCCATGGTACGAGCATTCTAGACTGAGGCCCCGTGCATGTCGGTGTAGCGCTGAATGTCAGCTGATAGACGCTGTTAATCTTACTGTTTGCCGAAGTAGTTTACAGTCAATATGCTTTGCTTAAGAAGGTTCCTTGCCCTATTCTGCACTCAATCTGCTTAGCTGAGATGGCATGCCAAGGCCGATTAGTTGCTAAAATATCCTGCCATATATTTATTGTGACGTAGATTGCCATGGTCTAGTAGCCAATCTGTTAGGTGAAATAGCTCTACACCGTTTTATACTCGATTTTTTGTTGCTGCGATGGCCGTCGATAGTTCGATGGCTGTGTGCTCGACCTCATTGACTGCTGAAACAACCTGCCATAATTTAGCACTCAAATCTGTTTGCTGAATTAGCTTTACATATATTTCGTTACTTAGATCTGCTCGTCCAAATATCTTGCCATGGCTTTAGACATCGACCTAGGTATTTTTTTTTCTGGACTTCATAAAATAGCATATGTTTTTCCTATAATATCTAGTAGAAGAACTAATTTATATGTCTAACAGATGGACATGACTTGTATAACTTCTGTTCGAAGATTCTCCGCTGCATATGTCGAGGGGGTTGAAAACTTCATGAACTTTATCAGAGCTGAGTACGGTGGTCCGAAATCAGATGTGCTCTGCCCGTGTAGCAGTTGTATGAATTCAGTTACAAGACCCCAGTCAACTGTGCAAAATCATCTACACTTGTATGGGATGTCGGGCACATATACTAGGTGGGTTCATCATGGTGAAACTGTGAACGTCAATGTTATTGACTACGTGGAAGCAGTAGATCACCATCTTGATCTGCCTGATGCTCAGGTGGAAGAGGAGGAGGAGGTGGTGGTGGCGGAGCCATTGAGTTTGACCAACATTGAAACAATGCTACGAAATGCTCGTGCATTCCGTGAACTTTCACCTGCAGAAGAAAAACGGTGGGCCCGCATGTTGGAACAATGCAACGTGGCTGTCACCCCAGGAAATAACCTGTCAGTATTCTCAGCTATGGTCACCTTTCTTCAGGTGAAGACATCTGAGCGGATGACCAACAAATCATTCGATTTGATGTTGGCTGCTTTCCGCAAATCTTTCACAGATGCGTCTGAGCTGCCACACACCTACAGTAAAATGAAGAATTTCCTTCGTGCACTTGGAATTGGATGTGATATGATCCATGTTTGTAAGAATAATTGTGTTCTGTTCCGGAATGATTATGCCAACTTAAGTGAATGCCCGAAATGCAAATCATCAAGATGGAAAGATGGTGATGCTGTGAAGAGGATTCCTCGTAATGTTCTGAGACATTTTCCAATTATACCAAGATTGCAGAGGTTGTTTCATGATGCTGAAACAAGAGAGGATGTACTGTGGCATTCTAGGAACAAGGAGTACAGAGATCAGAATGTAATGAGCCATCCATCCATGGTAGTGAGTTGAAAAGCTTCAATCATAAACACAAAAAGTTTGCTGCTGACCCGAGAAACATTAGACTTGGCTTAGCTTCGGATGGATTTAACCCATTTGGCCACCAGAGCGCCACATATAGCATGTGGCCAGTGCTTGTTATCCCTTACAACATGCCTCCAAATGTCTGCACCAAAGAATCAAACTACATGATGGCCTTGCTCATCCCAGGTCCAAAAAGTCCTGGAAAGTATTTCGATTTGTTCATGGAGCCTCTTGTGGAGGAACTTCAACAGCTATGGAGGGGTGTTCTCACTCGAGACCTATATAGCAGCCCACCAGCTGATTTCCTTCTGTGTGCTGTTATAATTTGGTGCATCCAGGATTATTCGGCTTTGGGCACTATGTCAGGGCGAACAACACATGGTTACAATGCATGTGTTCGCTGTGACAGGAATCCGCTGTCATACACAATACTTAGCAAGATCTGTTATATTGGACACCGCCGTTTCCTTGCCAAGGACAAGCCGCATCCTATAAAATACCGAAGACATGTGTTCAATGCAAAGCATGAAAACTGTGATGCGTCAAAGAGGCTCACCGTCGATGAGTTGCAAGTGGAATTAGAGAAGGTCAGGCATATTACACCAGGAAACCATCCTAGTAATGGTAGCGGGAAAAAGAAGCATGGCAGGGTAGAAGAGAGATTATTGTTTACCCGCAGGTCCACTTTGTGGGACTTGGAGTATTGGAAATATTTGGATCTGCGGCATAATCTTGATGTGATGCACATTGAGAAAAATATATGTGACAACATTATCATCACACTTCTTAGTATTGAAGGCAAGACGAAAGATTCCTTAAAATCTAGGATTGATTTGACACACCTGGGTATGAAACAGGATTTGCAGGTGCAAGATGAAGGTAAACCATGGGATATGGCACCAGCTGTGTACGTCTTGGACAAGGTAAAAAGAAAAGAATTCTGCGAGGTCCTGTCACGTGTGAGATTCCCATATGGATTTGCTTCCAACCCTGAAAGGAGAGTTAGTGCATATGGAAACAAGGTACAAGGGTTGAAAACTCATGACTGCCACGTCCTACTTCAAAGGGTTTTACCTATTATCCTTAGAGGATTGGGCCGCCCTGACTTATACAGTGCAGTTACAGAGTTGGGACAATTCTTCAGGGAACTCTGTAGTAGAAATATCAGGATAGATGCTTTGGAGCGTCTTAGAGACAAGATACCAACTATCCTATGTGACCTTTAGAAGATATATCCTCCAGCCTTCTTTGATGTGATGATGCATTTGGCTGTTCATCTACCTGATGAGGCACTACTTAGAGGTCCAGTACAGTATGGCCGGATGTACCCTATTGAAAGGCAGCTAGGCACTTTCAAGGGCTATTTTAGGAACAGAGCTAGACCCGAGGTTTCCATTGCAGAGGCCTACATTGCTACAGAAGCGTTGCCATTCTGCTCAAAATACATTGAAACAACTGATCAGCTTAGCAAAGAGGTGGGTGAAGACAATCCCGGGCTCAATGTTTTCGATTATTCTGTTCGAGTTACAGGGAAGAGTCGACAAGAGGACAAACCTAAAGATTTGGACAAAATGGTTTGGTATGTGTTGAATAACTATCCTGAGATACTACCTTATATCAAGTAAGTGCTAAGTACTGCAGCTTATACATCGTAATCTACTAAACTTGTAGCACATTCTGATATATTTAGATGTTTGACGTGATCACTATGTTGTGCAGCATCTACAAAAAGGAGTTACTGCCACAAAATCCAAGAAACATTGACAAACTGGTTATGGCAGGATTTGCGAAATGGTTCAAGAGCCATGTAAGCTTTTGAATTGCACTGTCAGTTTTTTTAATATATTGATTACATAAGATGATCAGCTTGTCTATTTTCTAACCATAGGTTAAGAAGATGCGGGAGGATGGGCAGGCAGTTGATGATGCCCTTTACTCACTAGCAATGGGTCCTGATACTCGGGTAAGACATTATGAATCTTGCATTGTTGGAGATGTGCACTACAACACCCTTGCACGAGATGAAGGCAGGAAGACACAAAACAGTGCCATCATGGGCACGGATACGAATGACAAAGAGACAACTGAAATGTATGCTAACATAACAGACATTGTTCAGTTGCAGTATATCTCCAGTTTCGAGGATCATCGGTGTGTGGTTCTGTTGTGTTGTCGTTGGTATAACCTGTTTTAAAGGATCGCAAAACCCAGAGCTGATGATTATTTCAAATCCATCAATGTCAAGGCGGCGTACCAGACCAACGAGCCTTTTATTTTGGCAAATCAAGTAACACATATATTTTTCTTGGAAGACACATTTGCATGTAGCGATGACTGGAGAGTATTACAAAGGTTTGAGCAAAGGAATTCGTTTAATGAAGTTTCACAACAAGATGATGCTTACACTGCTCCTAATGTACAGGATAACACAGATGTTCCTAATATCTTTGAGAACCTTCATGTCAATGACGCCGGCGAAAAGATTTCCTGTCGTGTTGTGGACATACAAGAGTTGATCAAGAAGAAGCCAGCGTTCGAGGACGTTGAGGACGAAGAAGAAGATGACACCGTGGGGAATTACGATTCAGACAGATACACATGGCAAAGATGTTGACGCTGCTACTACGGACGATGATTACATTGCTTTTGTCATATTTTCCTGTCAGAAGACGTTTTTTAATCTACTATGTAAAACTGTGTTTGCTATGACAACTGAAACCTGATGAACATGTTGTTTAGTATTTTGCTGTGAGAACATCACTTGTTATGTATGCTGATTTGTGTTTGGTGATTGTATCACAACTAAAACATGATGACATTGTTGTTTAGTTGTACTCATATTTGGCTGTGAAACTTGAATTTGATGACATAGTTTACTATTGGACTGCAATTTGCTCAACGTCTTCGAATGAGAACAAAGCTTACCCGACAGGGCCTCTACTAATTTTTTTATTTATTACCAAAAGGGCCTCTGCTATTTATTTATTTATGAGCAAAAGGGGTACCCCCTGATTTCCGTTAATAGAAATCATTAGATGTTCACAACAGTATGCCCGGCCTGCTACACAAGTTTCATTCATTACTAGTTTCAGCAAAGTGCTCATGTCATAGCCATTGAATACATCACGAGTGCTACATACACTGCAAATAAAGAGACAATCATCCTACATAGCACATCGATTTATCCCATTATCTTCACAAGATCTTTCATCTCCGCATTGCTGTCAAGGCCGTTCAGCAGCTGTTGCTTGGCCATGATCAGAGGAACTGCATCTTTAACCTTCTGCTCTGCATCTTCCTCTTCTGCCGTTCCTTTAGTTACTTGTCAAACACCCCAACCTGTTGGTATTGGGATTCCCCAGCTAACCAAATAATCAGCGTAGTTGCATCCCCCCACATCAGCAACTTCCCAGAAATACAAATCACACGAATCTTCCCTTTTCTGCACAAATCAAATTGGAAGATCATCAACCAAACTATTAAAAAAATCAGCAACTGAAAGCAGTAGAACAACACTTAAACATATTATTACCCCATGATTCGGGCATTTGTAGAAGACTCGGCCAGGGTTGAGGATTGTGGTTGAGACGCGACGGATGACTCTGCGTGATTTGCAGCAGTGGCACCACACCAACAGCAGCGGGTTGCGATGAGCAATCGGCTGCGGTGCGCGTGCTGGTGGGGGTGTGATGAGACCCAAAGGCGATGGTACAGGGTGGCGACTTGGTGCATATCTGGTTGTTGCCTACTGAAGAGCAGGTGGACGAGCAGCCAGCGGACATGGTTGCTGCGGCCAGAGCTTCTGATGCTAGGCAGAGTAAGTAGAGAAGAGGAGAAGAGAACGTTGGATATGTCAGTTTCATTACTTGCAGAGTAGCATAGCACCATATATAGTCATAGTCTAGGTTTGGATTCGAACCAGCTACAGGAGCACGTCTCTCTTTTTTTCTAAAACTCAGCAACGTCTCTTTACTGGTACACTAGCTTGTTCTGTATGCCTTCTCAAGTCTTTGATTTTCTTTCCCTTTTTTTGCAAGGAAGGAAGGAGGACAAAATTGAGAGTTCCTGGGACTCGAACCCAAGACCTCTCGGTTGAAAACCAAGGGTGCTAGTCACTTATGTGGTGAACTTTCCCTGGGAGGAGGACGACAGACGAACACATTTTCCTTGCAGTTTTAGTTGCGACACAAGATCGGACGGTCGCAATTTCGGGAATGTTATTAGGCGAACGAGCCTAGTTTTTATTTTCTTCCTATATATAAAAAAGTATGCTACTTGGTGTTGGCTTAGTCAACAAACGATTGTGCCAACCTTGACCACTGGACTGACATTCAAGGTCTGTCGTGTTTCTTCAGTCTCTTCTTCCTCGAGCCGCCAAAGCCAAACCAGCGCCGGCGGGACTGCCTGCTCCCACCTCCCATGGCTGGCTGTGCTGCCACGCACGCATCGTGGCCACATCGCACCCTAAAACTCTGCGCATCTTCCCCGGCTCCGATTCGTTCCCGTCCGAGGCCTCACCATTGTCCTCCGCCTTGGTTCGTTCACTGCAGCGCCGCCCTCCGGTGTTGTCAACATGGTCAACAACCAAGAGGAATAAGGAGATGACTGTAAATGGTGAGCATGACAGTAGGGACCCAACAGGGCGCGCAGTATTTTAGTTTTTTTGGGATGGAGAAGGGTATCAACTGGGTTGTGCGGGACATGTGGCCCGTCTAGCCCAGGCTTTTATTTCATATGTTTAGCACATGACCAGCCTAGTTTGTTTTTTTCCTTTCAGAAAATGGCTAGCCAGCTATTTTGTTTTTTGCAGAATAACCAACAAAGGCCTACTTGCTTTTCTACGCCCTGCTGGGCCGGAAATCTTTCAAGACGTGGAGGGATGCATTTTGCCCAGAAAATGGGCTATAAGTAATAAAAAATGAGCTATAAGTAATAATAAATGGGCTTTAAAATGAAAAAAATACAACAATCAAACAATTAGTTCCAAAATACTTTTTTCTTTCGAATTTTGATATTTTAAATTTCATTGTTTTTGTGCGGGTAAAATTTCATTAAATTTAAATTAAGGTATATTTAGATTTAAAATTAATTTGAATCTGGCTAGAAATTTCGGGTTGTATGCTATTTGGGACGGATTTGGAGGCTGACTTGTGGGTCTACTAGGTTGACGTGTACGAAAGGCTTTGTCAACTTAGTCCACAAACGATTCTAGCAGCAGTGACCGTTGGATGTTAATCCAACGACCGTGATGCTTCTTCAATATCTGATCTTCTTGCTCGAGCCACCCAAACCAGCGTCGGTGGGACTGCCTGCACCCGTCTCCCGTGGCCGACTGTGCCGCCGCACAGGCTACACCACCCCACCCTACTTCATTGCTGGCCAGGCCATTCCTCTACTCACCCACACCTCCTGTTATTTTCCGGCGACGGCAGCCGGACCAGTAAACCCTCGTACTCCCCACCGCGTGGGCAACCATTGCAGAGTCTTCCCCGGCTCCGTGTCGTTCCCTTCCTAGGCCTCACCCTCGTCCACCGCCATGGTGCTCTCGGTGCGGCCTGGTCAACATGGTCAACGAACGACATCCATCAGACATGGACTGTACGTGGAGAGGCTGACAGTTGGGTCCACGGCCGCACACAAGGAAATGCCTCCTTATTACGTGCAAAATAATGATTCCTCCACCTGACAGCTGAGACCCACCGTAAGGGCCTCTGTATTTTGCGAAAAAACGTTCCCCCCGCTGACAGGTCGGACCCACCAGCTATATCTTCGCACACAAGGAAGTTCCTCCTTATTACGCACAAAAAAATGAATATCCCCCTGCTAGCTGGGACCCACTATAGTGGGAGGCTGACTTGTGGGCTAACTAAGTTGACGGGGATGGAGGGCTTTGTCAACTTAATCAATATGAACGATTCTAGCTCCAGTGACCGTACGATATCCATCCAACGGCCATAGTGCTTCTTCAACCTCTAGTCTTCTTGCTCCAGCCGCCCAAACCAGCGCCGGTCGTGCCGTGTGCTCCTGCCTCCCGTGGCCGGCTATGATGCCGCGGAGGCCTCACTGCCCTCTACTACTCCCACCGCTGGCCAGGCCATCCCTCTACTCACCCACACCCCCTATTATTCTGCGGCGTCAGCCTCACACCGCAGCCGAACTAGTGAACCCTCATACTCCTCTCCGTGCGGGCTTCCACTGTCGCGTCTTCCCCGGCTCCGCGTCGTACCCTTCCTAGGCCTCGCTGTTGTCCATCACCCTGGTGTTCTCGGCGCGGCGTGGTCAACGTGGTCAAGGAACAACTTCCATTGGAAGAGTACTGTACGTGGAGAGACTGACAGCTGGGTCCACGTCGACCGCAAGGAAGTGCCTCCTTATTACGCGCAAAATAATTATTCCTCCACCTGACAGCAGGGACCCACCGGACGGGCCACCATATTTCGTGAAAAAAACGTTTCCCCCCTGACTGCTGGGACCCACCAGCTACATCTTCGCATGCAAGGAAGTGCGTCCGAGCAAAAAAAATGATTCGCCCCCCTAACTGCTGAGACCCACCAGCTACATCTTCGCACGCAAGGAAGTGTCTGATAGTCGGGACCCACCTGGTCGAAGCGTATGTAGCGTTGTCATTCTGGTCGCGAACGTGTACGTACATACTTGTGGATGTAGAGGCGCGCACGTGTTTTAGTAGAGGCGCACACGTAGCATGTACTCGTACGTACAACGGTCAGTGTGCAAGAAAGAAAATACGGCCACGTATGTACATACAGGCGGGGTCTCAAACGCCTACTCGCGCATACGTACGGCCAGGGCTCGTGTACATGGTTGGGTCAGAACGGAGAAACATCGTCATCGTCGTGTTCATGGGGAGACAACGGAATGCGTCGTGTTCATCGGGAGGCAACGGAACGCGTGGGAGCCAACCGGCTTGGACGGAACAGGTGATGGAAATGAGGCCTGGCATACCGCATAACGGAGGAAACGACCTTGTGTTCAACCGGCCACGCTCGAAACGGGATCCTGTTCATTGGGAGGGGTCTGGCGTACCGCAAAACAGAGGAAACAGACTTGTGTTGGACCTCCTACGGTCGAATAGGGGTCCTGTTGATTCGGAGAGGTGTGGCGTACCGCAAAATAGAGGAAACAGACTTGTGTTGAGCGCTATGGTCGAAACGGGGGTCCTGTTCATCGGGAGGGGTGTGGCGTACCGCAAAACAGGACTCCTCGGGATACTGTTCATCTCCAGCGTCGACCTCCTCCAGCCTCCACGGGATACTGTTCATCTCCAGCGTCGACATCCTCCAGCCTCCACGGGCTACTGTTCATCCACCGTCGACCTCCTCCAGCCTCCACCTACGACTGTTCATCCATGGGCCGCTGTTCATCCAGCCTCCACCGCACGCTACTCCACCGGCTACTGTTCAACCACCCCTCTCCACGGGCTCCTATTAAACCACCCCTCCACGGGCTACTATTCATCCACCCCTCCACCATCTAATGTTCATCCAGCCCTCCACGGGGTCGTCCTGTTCATCCAGCCCTCCACGGGGTCCTGTTCATCCAGCCCCAACCGGCTCGATCGATCGGGGTCTTGTTCTTCTAGAGGCAACACCACAGGGTCCTGTTCATGCACCCCCACCGCTCACTGTTCATCCACCCCCCACAATGCTCACTGTTCATCCAGAGGCAGCATCGATCGACTTTAGTTAGCAGCAGTGGCGAAGGAATCACTCGATCAAGTTAAGTTAACAGCCATCGATCGATCGCTCGGGTTCAGTAATGCGTAGCCTGCAGTGCAATCACTCAGGTTCAGTTAGAGCCCAACGCCTCGCTCGGGTTCAGTTAGAGCCCAACGCCTCGCACACACGCGCGTACGTGTACGAGAGAAACGCGCATCGCTTGGCCCCCGACCACCCACCGTTATTGGGGAACTCGCAAAAATTTTCCTTGCCCTCGCTTCTACCATGGGTTTTTCCGTCATGGACAAACCAAAGAATGTCATGCAATTGCGTTTCCGGCCCGCCCAGGACGAAAAGCCCATTTTCTGTCATGATTTTTTGTCATAGAAGTAGGAGCCCACCACATCTACGATGATACCGGGTTTTCTCACAATTATCGTCATAGAAGTGTCATAAGTATGACAGAATTTTTTTTCATTCAGCCCAAAATGTCACGGATGTGTCTTTTTTTTGTAGTGTAGGTGACTATAACTTGTAAGATAGGATCAAGAACACTCATATATTCACGAAAACATAATAGGTTCAGATCTAAAATCATGGCACTCGGGCCCTAGTGACAAGCATTAAGCATGGCAAAGTCATAGCAACATCAATCTTAGAACATAATGGATACTAGGGATCAAACCCTAACAAAACTAACTCGATTACATGGTAAATCTCATCCAACCCATCACCGTCCAGCAAGCCTACGATGGGATTACTCACACACGACGGTGAGCATCATGAAATTGGTGATGGAGGATGGTTGATGATGACGATGGTGATGGATTCGCCTCTCCGGAGCCCCGAACGGACTCCAGATCAGCCCTCCCGAGGAAGATTAGGGCTTGGCAGTGGCTCCTTATCGTAAAACATGATGAAACCTTCTCCTTTATTTTTGTCTCCACGAACGTGAATATATAGAGTTGGAGTTGAGGTTGGTGGAGGTCCAGGGCACTCACGAGGCAGGGGGGCGCACCCTAGGGGGGTGGGCGCGCCCTGCTCCCTCGTGGACAGGGTGTGGGTCCCCCTCTGTTGATTCTTTCGCCAATATTTTTTATTAATTCCAAAACGTGACTCCGTGGAGTTTCAGGTCATCCCAAGAACTTTTATTTCTGCACAAAAATAACACCATGGCAGTTCTGCTGAAAACAGTGTCAGTCCAGGTTAGTTCCATTCAAATCATGCAAGTTAGAGTCCAAAGAAGGGCAAAAGTGTTTGGAAAAGTAGATACGTTGGAGACATATCTACTCCCCCAAGCTTAAGCCTTTGCTTGTCCTCAAGCAATTCAGTTGACAAACTGAAAGTGATAAAGAAAAACTTTTACAAACTCTGTTTGATCTTGTTGTTGCAAATATGTAAAGCCAACATTCAAGTTTTCAGCAAAGATTATGAACAGACCATATTCACAATAACACTTAGGTCTCACATTTACTCATATCAATGGCATAATCAACTAGAGAGCAATAACAATAAATCTTGGATGATAACACTTTCTCAAAACAATCATAATATGATATAACAAGATGGTATCTCTCTAGCCCTTTCTGAGAACTCAAAATATAAATGCAGAGCACCCCTGCAGATCAAGGACTGACTAGACATTGTAATTCATGGCAAAAGAGATCCAGTCATAGTCATACTCAAGGTAAATTAATAGCAATGCATGCATATGACAGTGGTGCTCTCCAACTGGTGCTTTTTAATTAGAGGATGATGACTCAACATGAAAGTAAATAGATAGGCCCTTCGTAGATGGAAGCATGGATTTGTAGAGGTGCCAGAGCTCGAGTTTTGAAATAGAGATAAATAATATTTTGAGCGGCATACTTTCATTGTCAACATAACAACCAAGAGATCTCGATATCTTCCATGCTACATACATTATAGGCGGTTCCCAAACAGAATGGTAAAGTTTATACTCCCCCACCACCAACAAGCAGATTCCACGGCTGGCCGGAAACAATGGGTACCGTCCAACTAACAACAATCCTGAGGGAGTTTCGTTTGCAATTATTTTGATTTGATTTGAGCATCTGACTGGGCATCCCGTTTATCGGCCATTTTCTCGTGAATGATGAGCGGAGTCCACTCATCTTGAGAATAACCCACCTAGCATGGAAGAGATAGACAACCCTAGTTGATACACGAGCTATTCAAGCATACAAAACAGAATTTCGTTTGAAGGTTTAGAGTTTGGCACATACAAATTTACTTGGAACGACATGTAAGTACCGCATATAGGAAGGTGTGGTGGACTCATATGGAATAACTTTGGGGTTTATGGAAGTGGATGCACAAGCAATATTCCCGCTTAATACAAGTCAAGGCTAGAAAGAGACTGGGAAGTGACCAACTAGAGAGCGGCAACAGTCATGAACATGCATTAATATTAACCAACAATCAGTGCAAGCATGAGTAGGAAATAAATCGCCATGAACATAAATATCGTGAAGACTATGTTGATTTTGTTTCAACTACATGTGTGAACATGTGCCAAGTCAAGCCACTCGAATCATTCAAAGAGGATACCAACCTATCATACCACATCACAACCAGTTTAATAGCATGTTGGCACGCAAGGTAAACCATTATAAACTCCTAGCTAATTAAGCATGGCATGAGCAAGTATAATCTCTAATTGTCATTGCAAACATGTTTCATTCATAACAGGTTGAATCAGGAACGATTAACTAATCATATTTACAAAACAAGATAGGTCGAGTTCATACCAGCTTCTCTCATCTCAATCATTTCATCATATATCGTCATTATTGCCTTTCACTTGCACGACTGAACGGTGTAGATAATAATAATAGTGCACGTGCATTGGACTAAGCTGGAATCTGCAAGCATTTAATTCAAAGGAGAAGACAAGGTAATATGGGCTCTTGGTTAGATCAACAATAATGCATATGAGAGCCACTCAACATTTTCATCGTGGTCTTCTCCTCTCGACCCCCAAAGAAAAGAAAATAATTTCAAAGGAAAATAAAACTATTTACACGGGAAAGCTCCCAACAAGCAAAAGAAGAACGGGAAATCTTTTTGGGTTTTCTTTTAATTACTACTACAAGCATGGGAAGCAAACTAGCTAAAAGCTAAAACTAATTTTTTTTGTTTTTCTTAAGGTTTTTCAAACACACAAGAAGAACGCAAGAAAACAAAATAAACTAGCATGGATAGTACAATGAAAAAGTATGAACACCGACAACTAGAATGAGTGTGTGAACATGAATGTAATGTCGGTGAGAAATACGTACTCCCCCAAGCTTAGGCTTTTGGACTAAGTTGTTCTATGGCCACAGCTGGCCTGGCGGATATCCAAAGTTGTAGTCGGGGTTGTATTGAGATGCAGCAGCTACTGCCTAGAGAGCTGCAGCCTGGAGGCGAGCTGCCTCCGTCCTCCTCTCATATTCATCTGCCTCATCCCTGGTTATAAAATATCTCCTATTTGCCTGAAAGTTAAACCAAGTAGGAGCAGGGAGAGTAATATGGACAACACGCCGTCTGTCAAAGATTAGTCGGTACTGGAGGAACTATTCGTTCCTCTCAAGAAACTGATGGCGAGCCATAGCATTATTATCTAGAAAAGCAGGTGGCAACTCAATATCATTTCCATTTATAGGTACACCAAGATAATCAGCTAAATGAGTTGCATAAATTCCACCAAATAGATCCCCACTTTTACCATTAAGATGTAACCTTCGTGTGACAATGGCCCCCAAGTTATATTGCTTATCACCTAATACCGCACTCTTGAGGACACTAAGATCTGGAACACACATGTGACAAAGCTCATCCTTACCGTTAATGCATCTACCTATAAAGAGCGCAAAGTAATGTATGGAAGGGAAATGAATGCTCCCTATGGTAGCTTGTGTGATATCTCTAGTTTCTCCCAACGTAATACTAGCAAGAAAATCTTTATATTCAGATTTGCGAGGTTCACTAAAGTTGCCCCAGTATGGAATTTTACAAGCAGTGTTAAAATCTTCAAGGTCCATGGTGTAAGATGTATCATAGAGGTCAAATAAAACAGTGTGAGTGTTGCGCGTGGATGAAATTTAAACCTCCTCACAAAGGAATCAGTGAGGTAATAGTATTGTCGACACTTATCTGATACGAAGTCCTCCAAATCAGCATTACGTACATACGCATCAAATTCATCCTTGAAGCCTGCTTGGACCATAAACTCTTCGGATGGCCATTCACAAGGCCACACTTGAGCTTCCCTTGGTGGTTCAATGTCCGGCTCACAAATCGCGAGCCTTGGTTCTTGCTTCCTTGAAGAACCACCTTGGTACATTTTCCTAAACATTTTTCTTCCTCTAAAAAATTTCTGAAATTTTTAGTGACTCAAAATAAAAGTGAACCAAACTCAACAAAATTGAAAGCAACTACTCCCACAAGTGCCTAGAGGCTATATCGTGCATTAAAACTACATTGGACCATATTAATTTGACATGCAAGCTCAAGAAAAGGGTCACCTCAGCAGCAAAAATTTGCAAGAAATAAAGCACTAGAACAAAAACTAATTGGACCATTGGAGGAGTCACATACCGAAGAACAATCCCGCAAAGCAGTTTTGCAAATGGAGCTTTGAGCTAGGAGATCGAAAATGACAGCAAAACGAGCTAGAACACGGGTTTGAGCTACGGGATGATTTTTTCTAGAGGAAGACGAAGTGCGTGGGTGCTGGAATAAGTGGAGGGGGTCCACGCGGGGCCCACGAGGTAGGGGGCGCGCCCAGGGGGTAGGACACGCCCTGTACCCTCGTGACCAAATGGTGGGTCCCCCTGGTGTGTTCTAAGTGCCATAAATTCTCAAATATTCTACAAAAAATCATACTCCATTTTCAGGGCATTTGGAGAACTTTTATTTTCGGGGTATATTTTATTGCACAGATAATTCAAAAAACAAACAGAAAATACTATTTTTGCTTTATTTAATCTAAATAACAAAAAGTAAAAGGAGGGTGCAGAGAGTTGTGCTTCCTAACTTCATCCATCTCATGCTCATCAAAGCAATCCACTAACAAGGTTGATCAAGTCTTGTTAACAAACTTCTTCTGAATAACATGAAACTGGAGAATTTTCGAATAACACTAGGTTACCTCAACGGGGATATGCATGTCCCCAACAATAAGAATATCATATTTCTTTTTGGCAGTAGGAAGAGGGAATTCAAAACCTCCAATAGTAATTGTTGAAATTTTTCCAATAGAATTGATATGGTGAACTTGAGGTTGTTTCTTCGGAAAGTGTATCGTATGCTCATTACCAGTAACATGAAAAGTGACATTGCCTTTGTTGCAATCAATAACAGCCCCTACAGTATTTAGAAAAGGTCTACCAAGGATGATCGACATACTGTCGTCCTTGGGAATATCAAGAATGACAAAGTCCATTAAAATAGTAACATTTGCAACCACAACAGGCACATCCTCACAAATACCTATGGGTATAGCAGTTGATTTATCAGCCATTTGCAAAGAGATTTCAGTAGGTGTCAACTTATTCAAATCAAGTCTACGATATAAAGAGAGAGGCATAACACTAACACCGACTACAAGATCACATAAAGCAGTTTTGACATAATTTCTTTTAATGGAGCATGGTATAGTAGGTACTCCTGGATCTCCTAGTTTCTTTGGTATTCCACCCTTAAAGGTATAATTAGCAAGCATGGTGGAAATTTCATCTTCCGGTATCTTTCTTTTATTTGTAACAATATCTTTCATATACTTAGCATAAGGATTCATTTTAACCATATCAGTCAGACGCATACGCAAAAAGATAGGTCTAATCATTTCAGCAAAGAGCTCAAAATCCTCATTATCCTTTTTCTTGGATGGCTTAGGAGGAAAAGGCATGGGTTTCTGAACCCATGGTTCTCTTTCTTTACCGTGCTTCCTAGCAATGAATTCTCTCTTATCATAACATTGATTCTTTGATTGTGGGTTATCAAGATCAACAACAGGTTCAATCTCTACATACATTGTTATTACTAGGTTGAGCATCAACATGAACATCATCATTAACATTATCACTAGGTTCATGTTCATTACCATATTGTGTTTCAGCATCAAAAATAGAAATATCATTGGGATTCTCAGGTGTGTCAATAACATGTTCACTAGAAGCTTGCAAAGTCCTATCATTTTTCTTTTTCTTAGAAGGACTAGGTGCATCAACATTAGTTCTCTGAGAATCTTGCTCAACTCTCTTAGGATGGACCTCAAGGTACAAAGGTTCCTAGATCATTTTACCACCTCTAGTCATAACTCTAACAACATTATCATTGTTCTTATCATTTAATTCATTGAGCAAATCATCTTGTGCTTTAAGTACTTGTTCTACTTGAGTGGTGATCATGGAAGCATGTTTACTAATAAGTTTAAGATCACCTTTAACTCTAGAATATAATCACTCAAGTGTTCAACCATATAAGCATTACGTTTCAATTGTCTACCAACATAAGCATTGAAGTTTTCTTGTTTAACAATAAAATTATCAAACTCATCCAAGCATTGACTAGCAGACTTATTACGAGGAATATCACCTTGATCAAATCTATAGAGAGAATTTACCTTTACTACCTGTGTCGGGTTAACAAGACCATGTATTTCTTCAATAGGTGGTAAATTCTTAACATCTTCAGCTTTAATACCTTTTTCTTTCATAGATTTCTTTGCCTCTTGCATATCTTCAGGACTGAGAAATAGAATACCCCTTTTCTTCGGAGTTGGCTTAGGAGTTGGTTCAGGAAGTGTCCAATCATAATCATTACTCAATATATTATTCAATAGCAATTTAGCTTGCTCAACAGTTCTTTCCCTGAAAACACAACCAACACAACTATCCAGGTGGTCTCTGGAAGCATCGGTTAGTCCATTATAAAAGATATCAAGTATTTCATTTTTCTTGAGAGGCTGGTCAGGCAAAGCATTAAGTAATCGGAGAAGCTTCCCCCAACCTTGTGGGAGATTCTCTTCTTCAATTTGCACAAAATTAAATATTTCCCTTAAGGCAACTTTCTTCTTATGAGCAGGGAAATATTTTGCACAGAAGTAATAAATCATATCCTGGGGACTATGCACACAACCAGGAGCAAGAGAATTAAACCATATCTTAGGATCACCCTTTAATGAGAAAGGAAACAATTTAAGGATATAATAATAGTGAATGTTTTCCTCATGAGTAAATAGGGTGGCTATATCATTCAATTTAGTAAGATGTGCCACAATAGATTCAGATTCATAGCCATAAAAAGGATCAGATTCAACCAAAGTAATTAACTCAGGATCGACATCGAAATCATAATCCTTATCAGTAACACAGATAGGTGAAGTAGCAAAAGCAGGGTCATATTTCATTCTAGCATTAAGAGACTTTTCTTTCAGCTTAGCTAACAGTTTCTTAAGATCATATCTATCATTGCAAGCAAAAAGGTCTCTAGCAGTTTCTTCATCCATAACATAACCCTCAGGCACAACAGGAAATTCATATCTAGGGGGAGAATCTTCATCATCACTTCCATCAATATCATCAGTTTCAACAATTTTATTCTCTCTAACCCTAGGAAGTTGTTCATCCAGAAA
Source organism: Triticum timopheevii (assembly GCA_963921465.1). Classification (NCBI taxonomy): domain Eukaryota; kingdom Viridiplantae; phylum Streptophyta; class Magnoliopsida; order Poales; family Poaceae; genus Triticum; species Triticum timopheevii. The sequence goes on along the minus strand of OY997272.1, from coordinate 377,321,917 downwards.
TTCACCTAATGGCACAGTATTATCAAGCAGAGAAGTAGTTTCATCATAAGCATCATGCATGGCAGAAGTGGCATCATCAATAACATGCGACATATCAGAATCAATAGCAAGTGTAGGTGTCCCAAGTTTACTTAAAACAGAAGGTGAATCTTGGTTCCTTACCTCCCCTCGTAGTTGAGGGAAAATCTTGGTTCTTTCATCTTTTAAATTCCTCATAGTGATCAACAGATATAAATCCCAAATGACTCAAAGAATAGAGCTATGCTCCCCGGCAACGGCGCCAGAAAAAGGTCTTGATAACCCACAAGTATAGGGGATCGCAACAGTTTTCAAGGGTAGAGTATTCAACCCAAATTTATTGATTCGACACAAGGGGAGCCAAAGAATATTCTCAAGTATTAGCAGCTAAGTTGTCAATTAAAACACACCTGAAAGACTTAATATCTGCAGCAAAGTATTTAGTAGTAAAGTAGTATGGAGGTAACGGTAACAGTGGCAAAAGTGAAAGTAGCAGTTTTGTAGCAATCGTAGCATTGGCAACGGAGAAGTAACTAAGCAAAGATCAATATGTGAAAAGCTCGTAGGCAATGGATCAATGATGGATAATTATGTCGGATGCAATTCCTCATGCAACAGTTATAACATAGGGTGACACAGAACTTGCTCCAGTTCATCAATGTAATGTAGGCAGGTATTCCGAATATAGTCATATGTGCTTATGGAAAAGAACTTGCATGACATCTTTTGTCCTACCCTCCCGTGGCAGCAGGGTCCTATTGGAAACTAAGGGATATAAGGCCTCCTTTTAATAGAGTACCAGACCAAAGCATTAGCACTTAGTGAATACATGTACTCCTCAAACTACGGTCATCACCGGGAAGTGTTCCGACTATTGTCACTCCGGGGTTTGCCAGATCATAACACGTAGTAGGTGACTATAACTTGCAAGATAGGATCAAGAACACTCATATATTCATGAAAACATAATAGGTTTAGATCTGAAATCATGGCACTCGGGCCCTAGTGACAAGGATCAAGCATGGAAAAGTCATAGCAACATCAATCTTAGAACATAATGGATACTAGGGATCAAACCCTAACAAAACTAACTCAATTACATGGTAAATCTCATCCAACCCATCACCGTCAAGCAAGCCTACGATGGGATTACGCACGCACGGCGGTGAGCATCATGAAATTGGTGATGGAGGATGGTTGATGATGACGATGGTGACGGATTCCCCTCTCCGGAGCCCCGAACGGACTCCAGATTATCCCTCCCAAGGAAGATTAGGGCTTGGCGGCGGCTCCGTATCATAAAACGCGATGAATGCTTCTCCTTTATTTTTTCTCACCTAACGTGAATATATAGAGTTGGAGTTGAGGTCGGTGGAGGTCCCGGGACCCAAGAGGAAGGGGCACGCCCCACGGGGGTGGGCGCACCCTGCACCCTCATGGACAGGGTGTGGGTCCCCCTCTATTGATTCTTTCGCCAATATTTTTTATTAATTCCAAAATGTGACCCCGTGGAGTTTCAGGTCATTCCGAGAACTTTTATTTCTGCACAAAAATAACACCATGGTAGTTGTGCTGAAAACAGCGTCAGTCCGGGTTAGTTCCATTCAAATCATGCAAGTTAGAATCCAAAACAAGGGCAAAAGTGTTTGGGAAAGTAGATACGTTGGAGACGTATCAGGGGTTGCTCGCTCGATTCCGGAGCCATATGGGTCTCCGAAATAGTGTTCGGCTAGGGGCCGGATTGGTTATCGCCCGTCATCAGTCTCCTTGGAGGTTGGTCCCCCCATGTCCTTGGGAACCGAGGCGTTACCCTTTGGCGCCGTCTTGGCGGCCTCCCGCACCTCTCCATGGCCCGGAGAGGCTCTTCGGGACAAAACTTCGGTGTCATCCATAGTGGTTGGCGGAGAGGCTCGCGGGGGTATCTCGCTCTCCACCATCCCCGGCTCCAGCGAGTTCCCCGGAGATGATGATAGTTGGGGGAGATCGCGGGCCGGACTGGAGCGCACAATATAATGTATTAAAAACTACAATCATAAATGCCGATATATGTAAGGCATCCTTGGATACTTACGAATCAGCCAGGGGCTTTGACCTTGGGCACCACTCGAGGATAGCTTCGGCATCCGAATCTGAGCCGTCCGAGAGGGATATCTTCCCCCTCTTGGACGCCTCCGCCTCTGGGTGTTTGGAGGCCGAACTTTTCTTCTTCCTCCCCTTAAGGGGAGAATCGCTCTCTTCCTCCTCCTCCTTTTCGTCTTCATCTCCCTCTTGGGAGGAGAGAGCTTTAGTATCTCCGGACACACCGTCCGGAGTACCTTTACGGCGGGGGCCACCTGTGGCCTCCTTGCCCTTCTTCTTTGCCTTCTTATCCGATGCCTGGTAAGGCGCCGGGACCAGCATACTCGTCAGTAGAGGATCAACTGGATTTTTGGGCAGTGGAGCTGGACACTTGATCCGCTCCGCCTACTTCGTCCAGCCCTGATTAAAGGATGGAAGTCTCAGTATGCCCATTAGATCTCTAAACTAAGTTATGTTCGGAAACTAAAAAAATTACCTGGGAGGCCGGGTGAGCGCAGTCGAGGCCGATGTCGTCGGTCATCTCCGTCCACGACTTCTGGGCCTTGAAAAGTAGCTTCCAGATCTCTTCGTGCGTCGTGCCGAAGAATCGCTGCAGGGTCCATGGCCCTTCCGGATTGAACTCCCACAAACAAAGAGGCCGGCGCTGGCAGGGAATGGTCCGACGGAATAGCATTGATGACCCACAAGTATAGGGGATCTATCGTAGTCCTTTCGATAAGTAAGAGTGTCGAACCCAACGAGGAGCAGAAGGAAATGACAAGCGGTTTTCAGTAAGGTATTCCCTGCAAGCACTGAAATTGTAGGTAACATATAGTTTCGTGATAAGATAATTTGTAACGGAGAACAAGCAATAATAGTAAATAAGGTGCAGCAAGGTGGCCCAATCCTTTTTGTATCAAAGGACAATCCTGGGCAAATTCTTATAATGAGAAAAGCGCCCCCGAGGACACATGGGAATTATCGTCAAGATAGTTTTCATCATGCTCATATGATTCGCGTTCGTTACTTTGATAATTTGATATGTGGGTGGACCGGCGCTTGGGTGCTGTCCTTTCTTGGACAAGCATACCAGTTATGATTAACCCCTATTGCAAGCATCCGGAACTACAAAAGAAGTATTAAGGTAATCCTAACCATAGCATGAAACATATGGATCCAAATCAGCCCCTTACGAAGCAACTTATAAACTAGGGTTTAAGCTTCTGTCACTCTAGCAACCCATCATCTACTTATTACTTCCCAATGCCTTCCTCTAGGCCCAAATAATGGTGAAGTGTCATGTAGTCGACATTGACATAACACCACTAGAGGAGAGACAACATCTATCTCATCAAAATATCGAATGAATACCAAATTCACATGACTACTAATAGCAAGACTTCACCCATGTCCTCAGGAACAAACGTAACTACTCACAAAGCATATTCATGTTCATGATCAGAGGAGTATTAATATGCATTAAGGATCTGAACAAATGATCTTCCACCGAATAAACTAACTAGCATCAACTACAAGGAGTAATCAACACTACTAGCAACCCACAGGTACCAATCTGAGGTTTGGGTACAAAGATTGGATACAAGAGATGAACTAGGGTTTGAGAGGAGATGGTGCTGGTGAAGATGTTGATGGAGATTTACCCCCTCCCGATGAGAGGATCATTGGTGATGATGATGGTGATGATTTCCCCCTCCCAGAGGGAGGTTTCCCCGGCAGAGCAGCTCCGCGGGAGCCCTAGATTGGTTCCGCCAAGGTTCCGCCTCGTGGCGGTGGAGTTTCATCCCGTAAGCTTGCTTATGATTTTTTCCAGGGTAAAAGACTTCAAATAGCAGAAGATGGGCACTGGAGGGCCACCAGGGGGCCCACGAGGTAGGGGGGCGCGCCCAGTAGGGGTGGGCGCGCCCGCCACCCTCGTGGCCAGGGTGTGGGCCCCCTCTGGTACTTCTTTTGCTCAATAATTCTTATTAATTCCAAAATGACTTTCGTGGAGTTTCAGGACTTTTGGAGCTGTGCAGAATAGGTTTCCAATATTTGCTCCTTTTCCAGCCCAGAATCCCAGCTGCCAGCATTCTCCCTCTTCATGATAAACCTTGTAAAATAAGATAGAATAGCCATAAGTATTGTGACATAACGTGTAATAACAGCCCATAATGCAATAAATATAGATATAAAAGCATGATGCAAAATGTACGTAACAACTCCCCCAAGCTTAGACCTTGCTTGTCCTCAAGCGGAAGCCGATATTGAAAAATATGTCCACATGTTTAGAGATAGAGATGTCAAAAAAATAAAATACGGACATGAGGGCATCATGATCATTCTTATAACAGCAACATATATATATATTTTGTCATATGATTTCTTATGCTCAAGTAACAATCTATTCACAATGTCAAGTACGATTCAGAAACTTCAATGAGAACTAACAAACTATAATCTCAGTCATTGAAGCAATTGCAATTTATCATAACATCGGAAAGAGTCAACAATATAGCTTTTCAGCAAGTCCACATACTCAACTATCATTCAGTCTTCCACAATTGCTAACACTCACGCAATACTTATGGTTATGGAGTTTTAATTGGACACAGAGAAATATAGGGGCTTAAAGTGTCGCCTCCCAACGTCTTACCTCAATGGTAATGTCAACAATAATAGTTCATGCTAACTTACATCCAATTGGATATATATATCAGGATCTTTCCAACACAAGGTGCTTGACAAAGGATAAAAATAAAAAGGGAAAGGTGAAGATCACCTTGACTCTTGCATATTGTAAAAGACATAAAGTAAAAGGTAGGCCCTTCGCAGAGGGAAGCAGAGGTTGTCATGTGCTTTTTGGTTGGATGAACTAAATCTTAATGCAAAAGAACGTCACTTTATATTGCCACTTGTGATATGAACCATTATTATGCTGTCCGTCGCTTTTATTACTTCCATATGACAGGATCGTATAAAGCTTATTTTTTCGCACTAATAAGTCATACATATTTAGAAAGCAATTTTTATTGCTTGCAACATGACAACTTACTTGAAGGATCTTACCCAATCCATAGGTAGGTATGGTGGACTCTCATGGCAAAACTGGGTTTAAGGATATTTGGAAGCACAAGTAGTATCTCTACCTGGTGCAAGGAATTTGGCTAGCATGAGGGGGAAAGGCAAGTGTCCGTGTCAAAACCAGCGTATCTCGTAGTAGGGGTCCTAAGCTACGCATCTTGGAGCGATGGTAACATGAGGACGGGGTTTTACCCAGCTTCGGGCTCTCTTGATGAGATTATACCCTACATGCTGCTTTTGATTGTTTTCATATGACTGTAGTACAAAGTACACGTATCTACCACGAGATTGTAGTAATGAATATGAGATTGTCTATTGACTAGCCTGGCCTCGGTTTATATAACACACCGAAGGCCGAGGGTTTACAAGAGTCCAAGACTTGGGCGCCAAGTCTTGTGGAGGCCTTCTTGTATGCGGCATGGGCTGTTCGAACTGGCCCAATAGTGAACCACCACGGGGGTCCTCGACCCGATCCAGCTGGTCGGGAGACGACATGGTGAGTACCCCCTAGTCCAGGATACCGTCAGTAGCCCCCTGAACCGGTCTTCAAGTTGGGGACGCTCCTCGATTCTTCCAAACTGTTCTTCATCTTCGGTCGTCGGTCTTGAAAACTGGTTCAACAAATCTTCCCATCTTCGATCTTGAGGATCGCCATAGTGAATCCGAAGAGTTTACATGTCGGGTATCTGAGGAGCCCCTTTAAGTTCTCGGCCTTTATCAATGCCTTGTTATCTTTATGCCACGCCTTGGGTTTGAAGTTGTTCCCGTGCGGTGATGTCCTCTTGCATCCGAGCTCCAACGCCAGACTGCATTCGAGGTATCTTTTGCAGCCAAGCACAAACGCCAGACTGTATCCGAGCTCCAACGCTGGACTGTATCCGAGCTCCAATGCCGGACTATGTCCAAGCTCCAACGCCGGACTGTATCCGAGGTGTCATAGATCACCTTGGTTCAAAAAAGTTGAAGGAGTTTAGCCGAGCTTAATGCCGGAAATGCCCTCTATGGAGCCAGCCACTGGCGCCCAGGCTTTATGCTGGACTACTTCCAAGGTGGTGCACCCCCCGACCGCAGGCCGATTTTTTGTGAATATTTTTGATTGGTACAATTTATTCTCTGCCGAGATATATAGCCAGTAGCCCTCAAGGTGTGTATCGGTCTAAAAACCGAGATGAACCGGAAGGATGACACAAGACCGCTAATCCCAGTAGCCCCTGAGAATCAGGTTGATTCGCAGAATCAGCCTGAGGATCAACTCCTAGCTCGGCAGAATACTTCGGGACACAAAAAGCGGTGTGCAAAGTCCTCGAGACTCAGGTTGGGTGCGGCCGACCAACCCGAGGATCATAATCTCCTCAGAAACTATATTGCACTTTAAATTTTCTGCATTGGATTGTCAATGCAGTAGCCCCCGAGCCACTGGTCGGGTGGCAACACCAGATCAGGGGATCGATGTACCCCTTTAATATTTGTAAATGATAAGCACGAAGCCCAGTAGCTCCCGAGCCATAATGTGGGCATGGGTGGCCGAATTAAGGATCGATAACCAGAGTAAAATCACAAAGTATGTGTAATGATTCTATGTATCCATGTACTCTACATCATGAATGCTCGGATCCGCATTGTACAAAACTTTGTTGACCGACCATCGGCTTCCACCTCCTCGGCCAATAGCCGAGGAGTGTTTGTTCTACTTTATAAAGCCTTTATGAGGGCAAAGATTTACGACAAACAAGGCAATCCGGCCATACGGTTTTATAAACAAAGGTACGCAGAGAGATATGTTATATTATTGTTTTAACACAAAAAATGTCTTCCAAAGAAAATAGTCCTGCTATCGGTTCCTTTCTTTGGGTTGTCATGCTAAGCATGATCATCAAACCTCACCTCCGATCAGTGTGGATATTGAGGATTTAGTTTGGGGAAAGTTCCCGAACTATGTGATCCTTAGCGAACCTAAATTTTCACTTCCCTCATTGCCGACCAATTATATCCTTTAAGATTGCTAGCTTTCGGCTTCACCCAGTCTGAGGTACTAACTCGGATGACCCAGTAGTAACAATCATAGAAGTGCTCCCTTTACCGCCTAGCCGAACAATCGGGAACGTAGCGGCAAGCACAGAAGCTAGGCAACCCAGCTTGGCCAAAATCTTAAGTCAAATTGATGCATATTTATGGCTTTATAACGATGATTGTTGAAGGCAGCCCTCGTATATGAAATGTCGATGATATGTTTATTTTAACTCCGTTGCGACCGTTTATCAGTTGAAAGTGACCCATCGTCGGCTTCCACCCCCTTGTAGATGCTACGCAGGGTGTTGTTGCAATAACAAAACAACCCTTAGCCGACGTCTCGGTGCCCAAAGGCGGTTGTGTTAGCGGAAACGAGGCAATCAGATATGCGGGCTTTATAAGTTTCACTTAGTCATAGGAGGTTAAAGTTGGGAGGCCAGTTACTAGCCCTTGGTTAGTGTTCGGCGAAAGTCGAGGTCAAGCCGTAAACACTTCGGTCAATGTTATGAACGGACCGTCATTTAACATGGGGTTACCTCTATCGATCTTTATAGTTTAATACAGTCATCAGATAGCTGACCAGTTTACGCTTATTGTGACAGTCAGTTTTCGGCTTTCTCCACCGAGGCGCTTACCCATGCTAGCTGGAAGCACAATCGCAGTGGTTCTCCCTTTGCGCACCTAGCCGAACAAAGCGGAACGTAGGCGGCAAGCACAGGAGCCGGGCAACCCAACTATTGACCGAAGACACAATTCAGAACCAATGCATATATAGTAATATCCGAGCATGTTTTTGCCGAATCCCTAAAGGTGTCCGACGTTGCACTGCGAGACTAATGCTGGAAACACAGAAATAGTTTAAAAGTGCAATGGACTTGGAAAACCAAAAACTTCAGTAAAAATTGGTCGTCTGAACTAGATCAAGTGTTCGGTGCCAAATCGAAAATTGGTCTTAGAGAAAAAAATTGTGTTCCTGTCATGCTTTAGCATGACTCGTGCTATCTCAAGACTTCAAGCGGGTCAGCCTACGACTTCAACCTCCTATCCCGAAGGCGGAGTACTACTCGTTAGGCCAGTTGAGCAAACTAAACTCTAGCGGTTTTGAGAGAGAAATTAGGCTCCTCAGCTATTGACCACACACTCGCGTCGAAAAAGGGGGTGATAGAAAATGACTTTGCAACGACTAAGAATAAAACACCTATTATAAAATTGCTCATGTAAATCTAAGAGCCCCCAAGTGACTTGGGTAAAAGAATTTTATGTATAACGATTGTATGTACCGAAGTACTTATATCATATCTGTGTTCACCCGAACTTTAAATGCGTCCTAACCGACCGTCGGCTTCTCCCTCTTCGATCAAGGGCCGAAAAGTGTCATGTACTCCACTTGTCAAGAATATCGACGGTGTTTCCGATAACCAGGCAATCAGGCCATAAGGCTGTAACAGACAAAGTGCACTCAGGGAACATATGCTATATTACTGACGAAGTGTAAGAAGCATCTTCGAAGAAAATAGTACCTCCACCGATACCTTTCTTCGGTTGCTCATTGTTACTATGAGACTTATGCAATAGATTTTTTGTATTCATGAGTTCCATTGTGTGCCGACCATGATTGGAAACAATAAGAGCGCTAGCTTTTGGCTTCACCCAGTCTGAGGTCTGAGCTCGGATGATCCGATCGTGACAATCGCAGAGGTGGTCCCTTTACTCCCTAGCCGAACAATTGGGAACGTAGGGGTAAACATAGGAGCAAGGCAACCCAGCTTGCGGAACACTTAAGTCAATATGGTGCATATTGTGGCATAATACACGAACAAGGAACGAAGCCATACAAGTATAATCATATGCAAGAGGAAAGGCTTCATAAAGGAAGCCCCCAAGTAAACGGGGTATTTGAATTTGTGTCACAAACAAAGTTATGACAAGAATTTTTCACAAATGACTTTTTGCCAAAAAAGTATAATGCTTGGTCGAACCGAACAAAATTTAAAACTGAAAGTTTTTGAGCATGAAAGTGACTTAGTTGGTTAATGTGCTCGGTGTTGATGACGCGATTCGAGCTTGTGGCGGGACAAAGACACCCATTGATCTGTGATAGATCCGACTAGGTTCACAATCCTCGGCATGGCCGAGGTCCCAGCTCCCAAGCCTGAGGTGTCCGAGCAAGGAGTTCGGCACTCCGGAGTAGTGACACGGCTCGCCGATGTGGCAAGGCGAAGCCCCCGGTCCAACCGAGGTGGTGGAGTAGGTCGGCAAAGTGACGCCGAGGTGACCACGTGACACAATCGAAGTTGATTAGCTGCACATATAAAATTGTGCAACCCCAAAAGTAATAATGAAGAAATATAATAATTTAAAAATATTCTACTTAATTGATTTAAGTGAAATAAATAATGAAAAGAATATGGAGTCATCGGTAGGGTGCAGTGGAGTGGCAGCACGGAGATGCCGGCACAGGGACGCGTGCCGTGGCGATGCCATGGTTTGGTTGACACAGACGGGACGACGATGGCTCGCTGAAGTGGCAATGTGGGCCTAGTCGGGGTCGATTATCATGAAGGCATGACGAAGTCCCAACTTGCAGAGCAGCCCGGGCCCCGAACGGACCGCGAACAGAAAATTGGTTAGACCATTATATAGGTCGTACTGTGATCTATGTACACAAAAGACAGTACAAACAAACAAGAAGTATACTTGCATAAACAATTAATTATACGTAATTATTAGGAAGAATAACACCTGATAATTTATGAGACATCATCGGGAGATGTAGCAATTAGACATCATATTCCAATTGATACGACGTAGTTTGGCATCTCGTAAGTATTCAAGAGCTAACCACCATGTATGATCGGCGATGTTGGGCCAGTTATCATATTATCTCTCCGTCTACTCAGCGACGACACCAAAGTAAAGAAAGGAAAAAAAGAATATTGAAAAGGAAAGAGAGAGAGCTCCCTAGATGCGTTGGTGGAGAGAACAAATTTCTTTAATCATCCTTGAAATACGTGTTAGCAAATAACTGCTAGTATATGTTAGTACCTGATCTATGCATAGTCAATAGAAGCAATGGCCGACCAGCTGTAGATTTAATACTTAGTTTAGAAATAAAAGGAAAAGGAAGCAAAGAGCCTTTCCTGGATGGATATGTGGTTGCTAGAGGCCGAACTGAGTACGGCTGCCGGACTTGGTATTGCACTGGAGCAGCAACAGATCAATCTGGGACCCGAACCATGCTGCTCTGATTGGAGTTTCACATCGGCCGCCACTTTTGGGAGGCAGTGGGCAGAATTAAAAAAGGGGGAAAGCAAATATCCTTGGCTGCCGCTGCACGAGCATGATTGCTGCGCGACTTTGCTCCATCTTCGGCTGCCGCCTACACGTGTTCACAGTGGCCATGGCAGGTTGAGACTTGGGATTTGGCGCATCGCGGAACGCCGGTGACAGCCAGGGCCATAAAAGTCCTTGCTCTGTCCGGCACTACAAACGAATAACCCAATACAGCGACAATAATTTGCAGAAAAAATATAATTTATGTGAAACAGATCTAACTAAAAAAATATCACCTGATCATCCCATCGATCTGTGACGATCACCCAACAGGCTCTCAATGAAAGCACCAATGTCGGTGTCAAAACCGGCGGATCTCGTAGTAGGGGTCCTAAGCTAGGTGTCTTGGAGCGATGGTAACATGAACACTGGGTTTTACCCAGCTTCGGGCTCTCTTGATGAGATAATACCCTACATGCTACTTTTGATTGTTTTCATATGACTGTAGTACAGAGTACACGTATCTACCACGAGATTGTAGTAATGAATATGAGATTTTCTATTGACTAGCCTGGCCTCGGTTTATATAACACACCAGAGGCCTAGGGTTTAGGAGAGTCCAAGACTTGGGAGGCAAGTCTTGTGGAGTCCTTCTTGTATGCGGCATGGGCTGTTCGAACTGGCCCAATAGTGAACCACCTCGGGGGTCCTCGACCCGATCCAGCTGGTCGGGAGACGACATGGTGAGTACCCCCTAGTCCAGGACACCGTCAGCAAGCTCAACATGTTTGAATGATCCATGACAATATAATTTAACTAAGATGCGAGAAAACATAAACCATTACATTGTCTTCCTTGTCCAACATCAACTCTTTAGGATGTCATACTTTAATGAGTGCTCACAATTATAAAAGATGTCCAAGATAGCATATTTATATGTGAAAACCTCTATTTCTTTATTACTTCCTACTAATTGCAATGATGACCAAAACTATGTTTGCCAACTCTCAACAACTTTTAAGCCGCATACTCTTTATATGTGAAGTTATTACTATCCATAAGATCAATATGAACTCTTTTATTTTTTTATTCTTTTGTTCACTCAAGATCATAGCAAGATAGCAAAGCCCTTGACTCAACACTAATCTTTATTATATATAGCTTGCGGACTCGATTACATAGAGGGATCACAAAGCGAAACTCAAAACTAATTCATACCAAAGCTTTATTCTACTAGATCAAGATATTACCAAAAGGATCGAACTAAGAAAAATGGTAAAGATAGGAGTGTGATGGTGATACGATACCGGGGCAACTCCCTCAAGCTTGGCAATTGCCAAGGGGAGTGCCCATACCCATGTGATTATGTCCTCAGAGGTGGTGTTGTGATCTTCTTGGTGATGATGCCCCTCAGGATACGATTCTCCTCCTCGAGCTTATTGACTTGTTGTTTGTGGTCCATATTTTCCTTGCGGAGCTTGTCCGTGACGGCTAAAGCTCCTTTTACCCAAGGATGTTGCATAGCTTCTGGAGAACATGTGACACTCTTTTTCATATTTTCATAAGAAAGAAATTTAACATTGGAAGATATGACCGAGTTTGGAATAGCTGAGCTCTGTAGTTCCCCCATCATGAATCCTGCTTGGAAGCGAGAGGTAACTTCTTGATCCTCCTCCATCGCATCTATCCTTTTCAAGTCGGCCTCCATCTCATCCTCCGTTGATGGCCCGAAGTGATAAGCATCGCTGTTTGCTCCTGGACCTGGCGTCGGGTGGGACACCCGACTCTCCCCGACTGAATCTTGAGAAGACATCTTGCTCTAAATCTGTAACAGAAATGACTAGAAACAAAGACAGAAGATTTTTGCGTGATACGATGGTCAAAACCTTCGGGAGATTATATAATAAATTTTTACCGACCAAAAAAAGTATCGTGCAAGAAAACGTAGTCCGGAGAGCACACGAGGTGCCCACGAGGCAAGGGGGCGCGCCCAGTAGGGTAGGGCGCGCCCTCCACCCTTGTGGAGGCTTCGTGTCCTTCCCGGACTACTTCTTATTTTCCTATTTTCTTAAATATTCCAAAACGGAGAAAAATTGCTACTAGAACTGTTTTGGAGTTGGTTTACTTACTGTACCACATACCTATTCCTTTTTGGAGTCTAAAACATTCTGGAAAGTGTCCCTTATGTATTCCTACGGGGTTACGGTTTCAATAATATTAGTTTCAACATTTATAGGATTACCCGAGATATAATGTTTGATTCTTTGACCGTTCACCACCCTCAGACTTGTGACTTCGAAGTTGTTGATTTTTATGGTACCGGAACGATACATCTCCTCGATAACGTAAGGGCCTTCCCATTTAGAGAGAAATTTTCTTGCAAAAAAATCTTAAACGAGAGTTGAATAGCAACACATAATCATCTACGTTAAACTCACGCTTTTGTATCCTTTTGTCATGCCATCTTTTAACTTTTTCTTTAACAGTTTGGTGTTCTCATAGGCTTGGGTTCTCCATTCATCAAGTGAGCTAATGTCAAATAACCTCTTCTCACCGGCAAGTTTGAAATCATAATTGAGCTCTTTAATAGCCCAATATGCCTTATGTTCTAGTTCGAGAGGTAAGTGACAAGCTTTTCCATAAACCATTTTATATGGAGACATACCCATAGGATTCTTATATGCAGTTCTATAGGCCCATAATGCATCATCAAGTTTCTTGGACCAATTCTTTCTAGATCTATTAACAGTCTTTTGCAAAATTAATTTGAGCTCCCTATTGCTCAACTCTACTTGACCACTAGACTGCGGGTGATATGGAGATGCAATTCTATGATTAACATCATACTTAGCAAGCATTTTACGAAAAGCACCACAAATAAAATGTGAACCACCATCAGTCATTAAGTATCTAGGGACTCCAAACCTCGGAAAAATAACTTCTTTAAGCATCTTAATAGAGGTGTTATGATCGGCACTACTAGTTGGAATAGCTTCTACCCACTTAGTAACGTAATCAACATCAACTAAAATATGTGTATACCCATTAGAGGCAGGAAAAGGTCCCATATAATCAAAGCTCCAAACATCAAACGGTTCAATAATAAGAGAGTAATTCATAGGCATTTCTTGACGTCTACTAATATTACCAATTCTTTGACATTCATCACAAGACAGGACAAACTTACGGGCATCCTTGAAGAGAGTAGGCCAATAAAAACCGGATGGCAATACCTTATGTGCAGTTCTATCTCCAGCGTGGTGTCCTCCATATGCTTCGGAGTGACACTTGCGTAGGATCTGTTCCTGTTCATGCTCAGGTACACAACATCTAATAACACCATCTACTCCTTCTTTATAAAGGTGTGGGTCATCCCAGAAGTAATGTATTAAATCGTAAAAGAACTTTTTCTTTTGCTGGTATGTGAAACTAGGTGGTATAAATTTAGCAATAATGTAATTAGCATAATCAGCATACCATGGAGCAGTACGAGAAGCATTTATGACAGCTAGTTGTTCATCAGGAAAGCTATCATCAATAGGTAGTGGGTCATCTAGAACATTCTCTAACCTAGACAGGTTGTCTGCAACGGGGTTCTCAGCTCCCTTTCTATCAATAATATGCAAATCAAATTCTTGGAGCAAGAGGACCCATCTAATAAGTCTAGGTTTAGCATCTTTCTTTTTCATAAGATATTTAATAGCAGAATGATCAGTGTGAATAGTTACTTTAGAATCAACAATATAAGGTTTGAACTTATCACAAGCAAATACAACTGCTAAGAACTCTTTTTCAGTGGTAGCATAATTTCTCTGGGCAGTGTCTAGAGTTTTACTAGCATATTGAATAACATTTAGTTTCTTATCAACTCTTTGCCCTAGAACAACACCTACATCATAATCGCTAGCATCACACATAATTTCAAAGGGTAAGTTCCAATCAGGTGGCTGAACAATAGGTGCAGTAATCAAAGCTTTCTTAAGTATTTCAAATGCTCCTACACAATCATCATCAAAGACAAAAGGAATATCTTTTTGCAATAGATTAGTCAGAGGCCTAGAGATTTTAGAAAAGTCCTTAATGAACCTCCTATTAAAACCGGCATGACCAAGGAAACTTCTTATACTTTAATGTCCTTGGGACACAGCATCTTTTCAATAGCATCAACTTTAGCTTTATCAACTTCAATACCTCTTTCAGAAATTTTATGCCCCAAGACAATGCCTTCATTAACCATAAAGTGGCACTTCTACCAATTCAAAACGAGACTAGTGTCTTCTCATCTCTGCAAAACTCGATCAAGGCTGCTCAAGCAATCATCAAAAGAGAATCCATAAACAGAGAAATCATCCATGAATACCTCAAAAATCTTTTCACAAAAGTCAGAGAATATAGCCATCATGCATCTTTGAAAGGTAGTAGGTGCATTACATAAACCAAAAGGCATACGTCTATAAGCAAAAGTACCGAAAGGGCAAGTAAAAGTAGTCTTTGCTTGATCGTCCGCTGACTCAGGTATTTGAGAGAAACCAGAATAACCATCTAGAAAGCAAAATAGTGTATGTTTGGATAGTCTTTCTAGCATTTGATCAATAAAAGGTAAAGGGTAATGATCTTTCTTAATAGCTTTATTTAATTTACGAAAATCAATTACCATCCTATAACCTGTAATAATTCTTTGCGGGATCAATTCATCTTTATCATTAGGAACTACAGTAATACGTCCCTTCTTAGGGACACAACGAATAGGACTTACCCACTCACTATCAGCAACGGGATAAATTATACCTGCCTCAAGGAGCTTTAGTATTTCCTTTCTTACCACTTCTTTCATCTTAGGATTTAACCGTCGTTGATGATCCCTAACTGGTTTAGCATCTTCGTCCAATTTAATTTTGTGTTGGCATAAAGTGGGACTAATGCCCTTAAGACCATCAAGAGGATATCCAATAGTAGCACAGTGCTTCTTCAGAGTTTTAAATAATCTTTCCTCTCCCTGCTCTGAAAGGTTAGCACTAATAATAACATGATATATCTTCTTTTCATCAAGATTAGCATATTTCAGGGTATCAGGTAATGGTTTAAGCTCAAACACGGGATCACCCTTGGGTGGAGGAGGATCCCCTAGGATTTCAACAGGTAAGTTGTGTTTCAAAATAGCACCCTGTTTAAAGAATATTTCATATATTTCCCTTCTTTCATTCATAAACATATCATTTTCATGGTCTAGCAAATATTGTTCTAACGTATCAGTAGGAGGCACGACAATAGAAGCAAGACCAATAATTTCATCCTTACTAGGCAATTCTTTATCATGGGGTTGTCTACGAAAATTAGCAAAGTTAAACTCATGTGTCGTATCCCCCAGACCAATAGTAACAACATCCTTTTCGCGATCTATCCTAGCATTAACAATATTCAAGAAGGGTCTACCAAATATAATGGGACAAAAGCTATCTTGTGGGGAACCAAGAACAAGAAAATCAGCAAGGTATTTAACTTTCCCACACAAGACTTCAACATCTCTAACAATCCCAAATGGTGAAATAGTATCTCTATTGGCAAGCTTAATTGTAACATCAATATCTTCTAACTCAGCAGTTACAATATCATGCATAATTTCTTCATATAAGAAAAAAGGTATTGCACTAGCACTAGCACCCATATCACATAAGCCATGATAACAATGATCTCCTATTTTAACAGAAATAACAGGCATGCCCACCACAGGTCTATGTATCTTAGCATCGGGTCTAGCAACATTAGCAGCTTCATCACAGAAATAAATAACATGCCCATCAATATTATCAGCCAAGAGATCTTTAACCATAGCAATACTAGGTTCTACTTTAATTTGCTCAGGAGGTGTATAAGTTCTAGTATTACTCTTGCGAACAACACTTGAAGCTTTAGCATGATCCTTTATCCTAACAGGGAAAGGTGGTTTCTCAACATAAGTAGTAGGAACAATAGGATCATTATAAGTGATAGTATTTTCTTCAACTGTAGCAGGTGCAACTACTTTCATTTCAATGTGATGATTATATTTAAACCACTTCTCCTTAGGGAGACCAACATGAGTAGCAAAATATTCACAGAAAGAAGCTACTATCTCAGAGTCAAGTCCATATTTAGTGCCAAATCCATGAAAAGCATCGGTATTCATAAAATACTTAACACAATCAAACTTAGGTGTCATACCTGACTCCTTACCATCATCGGAACCCCAATCTTTAGAGTTGCATTTAATTCTTTCCAATAAGTCCCACTTGAATTCAATAGTCTTCAGCATATAAGAACCAGCACAAGAAGTATCGAGCATGGTGCGATCATTGAGAGAAAGCCGAGCATAAAAGTTTTGAATAATCATTTCTCTTGAGAGCTCATGATTGGGGCATGAATATAACATTGACTTAATCCTCCCCCAAGCTTGAGCGATACTTTCTCCTTCGTGATGCCAGAAATTATATATGTAATTACGATCACAGTGAACAAGATGCATAGGATAGAATTTCTGGTGAAATTCAATTTTCAATTGTTTATAGTCCCAAGATCCTGTATCATCACATAGGCTATACCATGTCAATGCGTCTCCCTTCAAAGATAAAGGGAATACCTTCCTCTTAACAACATCATCGGGCATACCTGCAAGCTTAAATAATCCACAAACTTCATCCACATAGATAAGGTGTAAATCGGGATGCAATGTTCCATCTCCTGCAAAGGGATTCGCTAGCAGTTTCTCTATCATACCCGAAGGAATCTCAAAGTAAACATTTTCAGTAGGTTCAGTAGGTTGAGGAGCAACTCTTTGCTCTACTGGTCGGGGCGAAGATGCCCCGAACAAGCCCCTCAAAGGATTAGTTTCCATAGTAACAAGTGATAGTAAATTTTAGCACACTATATAAATGTTTCCTTCCCAAGTTGCACTCACCAAAGGCGCTTCACTCCCCGTCAATGGCGCCAGAAAAGAGCCTTGATGACCCACAAGTATAGGGGATCTATCGTAGTCCTTTCGATAAGTAAGAGTGTCGAACCCAACGAGGAGTAGAAGGAAATGACAAGAGGTTTTCAGTAAGGTATTCTCTGCAAGCACTGAAATTGTAGGTAACAGATAGTTTTGTGATAACATAATTTGTAATGGGTAACAAGCAATAAAAGTAAATAAGGTGCAGCAAGGTGGCCCAATCCTTTTTGTAGCAAAGTACAAGCCTGGACAAATTCTTATAATCAGAAAAGCGCTCCCGAGGACACATGGGAATTATTGTCAAGCTAGTTTTCATCACGCTCATATGATTCGTGTTCGTTACTTTGATAATTTGATATGTGGGTGGACCGGCGCTTGGGTGTTGTCCTTTCTTGGACAAGCATCCCACTTATGATTAACCCCTAGTGCAAGCATCCGCAACTACAAAAGAAGTATTAAGGTAAACCTAACCATAGCATGAAACATATGGATCCAAATCAGCCACTTACAAAGCAACTTATAAACTAGGGTTTAAGCTTCCATCATCTACTTATTACTTCCCAATGCCTTCCTCTAGGCCCAAATAATGGTGAAGTGTCATGTAGTCGACGTTCACATAACACCACTAGAGGAGAGACAACATACATCTCATCAAAATATCGAACGAATACCAAATTCACATGACTACTAATAGCAAGACTTCACCCATGTTCTCAGGAACAAATGTAACTACTCACAAAGCATATTCATGTTCATGATCAGAGGTGTATTAATATGCATTAAGGATCTGAACAAATGATCTTCCACCGGATAAACCAACTAGCATCAACTACAAGGAGTAATCAACACTACTAGCAACCCATAGGTACCAATCTGAGGTTTGGGTACAAAGATTGGATACAAGAAATGAACTAGGGTTTGAGAGGAGATGGTGCTGGTGAAGATGTTGATGGAGATTGACCCCCTCCCGATGAGAGGATCATTGGTGATGATGATGGTGATGATTTCCCCCTCCCGGAGGGAAGTTGCCCTGGCAGAACAGCTCCGTCGGAGCCCTAGATTGGTTCTGCCAATGTTCCGCCTCGTGGCGGTGGAGTTTCGTCCCGCAAGCTTGCTTATGATTTTTTCCAGGGTAAAAGACTTCACATAGCAGAAGATGGGCACCGGAGGGCCACCAGGGGGCCACGAGGCAGGGGGCGCCCAGTAGGAGTGGGCGCGCGCCCCACCCTCGTGGCCAGGGTGTGGGCCCCCTCTGGTACTTCTTTTGCTCAATAATTCTTATTAATTCCAAAAATGACTTTCATGGAGTTTCAGGACTTTTGGAGCTGTGCAGAATAGGTTTCCGATATTTGCGCCTTTTCCAGCCCAAAATCCCAGCTGCTGGCATTCTCCCTCTTCATGATAAACCTGGTAAAATAAGAGAGAATAGCCATAAGTATTGTGACATAATGTGTAATAACAGCCCATAATGCAATAAATATAGATATAAAAGCATGATGCAAAATGAACGTATCAAGCATCAACTGGACTATGTTAGTGAGGCTGGTGTTCTTTTATATAGTGTTTTTGATGCACTTTTGCAGCATCAACACCTCGTCGGTCGACCCCCAGTCCAGACCCTTGTTGATCCACGATCCGAGCCGCATAGGGGGTCCGGATTTAAATTTAGGAGCAGCTGCCCAGTTGGCGCCGCGGGGTTCGGTGATGTAGAGCCATTCCCGCTGCCATATCTTGACAGTTTCCATGAAGGCCCCTTTGGGCTAGGTGACGTTGGGGAGTTTGCTCACAATAGCACCTCCGCAGTCTGCGTGCTGTCCGTCAACCACCTTTGGCTTGTTGAAAACTTTGAGCCATAAGCCGAAGTGGGAGGGGGGTGAAGGAAATATGCCCTAGAGGCAATAACAAAGTTATTATTTATTTCCTTATTTCATGATAAATGTTTATTATTCATGCTAGAATTGTATTAACTGGAAACTTAGTACATGTGTGAATACATAGACAAAACATATTGTCCCTAGTATGCGTCTACTTGACTAGCTCGTTTATCAAAGATGGTTGTGTTTCCTAACCATAGACATGTGTTGTCATTTGATGAACAGGATCACATTATTAGGAGAATGATGTGATGTACATGACCCATTCCGTTAGCTTCGCACTTGATCGTTTAGTATGTTGCCATTGCTTTCTTCATGACTTATACATGTTCCTATGACTATGAGATTATGCAACTCCCGAACATCGGAGGAACACTTTGTGTGCTACCAAACATCACAACGTAACTGGGTGATTATAAAGGTGCTCTACAGGTGTCTCTAATGGTGTTTGTTGAGTTGGCATAGATCAAGACTAGGATTTGTCACTCCGATTGTCAGAGAGGTATATCTGGGCCCTCTCGGTAATGCACATCAATATTAGCCTTGCAAGCAATGTGACTAATGAGTTAGTTATGGGATGATGCATTACAGAACGAGTAAAGAGACTTGCAGGTAACGAGATTGAACTAGGTATTGAGATACCGAGGATCGAATCTCAGGCAAGTAACATACCGATGACAAAGGGAACAACGTATGTTGTTATGCGGTTTGACCGATAAAGATCTTCATAGAATATGTGGGAGCCAATATGAGCATCCAAGTTGCTGCTATTGGTTATTGGCCGGAGACGTGTCTCGGGCATGTCTACATAGTTCTCGAACCCATAGGGTCCGCACGCTTAACATTCGGTGACGATTGGTATTATGAGTTTATGTGTTTTGATGTACCGAAGGTAGTTCGGAGTCCCGGATATGATCACAGACATGACGTGGAGTCTCGAAATGGTCGAAAAATAAAGATTGATATATTGGAGGACTATGTTTGGATGTTGGAATGGTTCCGGGTGAGTTCGGGCATATACCAGAGTACCGGGAGGTTACAGGAACCCCTCGGGAGGTATATGGGCCTTATTGGGCCATAGTGGGAGAGAAGAGAGGGAGGCATAGGAGGGAGCGCGCCCCCCCCTCAAGCCCAATCCAAATTGGTGGGGGGCCGGCCCCCTTTCCTCCCCCTCTCTCCCCCTTCCTTCCACTCCTAGTCCAACTAGGGAAGGGGGGAATCCTACTTCCTGGAGCGCGCCATAGGAGGGCTGGCCCTCCCCCTCCACCACTCCTTTATATACGGAGGAGGGGGGCACCCCATAGACATACAAGTTGATCATTGATCTCTTAGCCGTGTGCAGTGCTTAGGCGAAGCCTTGTGCCGGTAGCTTCATCATCACCGTCATCACGCTGTTGTGCTGACAAAGCTCTCCCTCGACACTCTGCTGGATCGTGAGTTCATGGGACGTCACCGAGCCGAACGTGTGCAGATCGCAGAGGTGTCGTACTTTCTGTACTAGGATCGGTCGGATCGTGAAGACGTATGACTACATCAACCGCGTTGTCATAATGCTTCCGCTTACGATCTACGAGGGTATGTGGACAACACTCTCCCGCTCGTTGCTATGCATCACCATGATCTTGCGTGTGCGTAGGAAAATTTTGAAATTACCGCGTTCCCCAACAGGGGGAATGCGGACGAGCGCCTCACACACGACGATAAACACCGAGATGTGGAGAAGGAGTTTGGGGCTAGAGCATCAAAATCTAGCCCGTAATAGAACATGAGGCCATGGACAAAAGGGTGAAGTGGAAACCCTAGTCCGTGGAGGAAGTGGGGGATAAATACCACCTCTTTGTCAGGCTCCGGAGTGGGAATGACCTGATTTTTGGCAGGGATCCTGTGCGCAACATCCGCACTCAGGTACCCCGCCTCTCGGAGCTCCTTGATGTCCTTCTCCATCACGGAAGAAGCCACCCGCTTGCCTAGAGAGCCGGATCCGGTCATGGCTGGAGAGGTTGGTGGCGGTGGGGAAGCTCGAAGCTGGGGCATTGGAGCTCGAAGATGGGAAGGTTGAGGAAGGAAGAAGGCGTGGGGTAGAAAAGATGGATCTTTATCCGCTTATATAGGCCCTGAATACCAAGCACCCTCCCCACTAGCCTTAAAACCTCGCCTGTTCCTAATGTGAGTATGCGACGTAGTCGGTTGGATTACCCAAATCTTATTGATGACACAATCCTGTAATATGTGGGCACGATCTTTGTTTTGACGAGACATGACGAGGGGCTCACCCTCGAAACACGAAACATGGGGTGTAAAAAGGGTTCAAAATACAGAAGGGTCAAGCCTAACGCTTCGTCAAGGATTAAAGCCGTCAATAAAGACATTATTCTTACTTTTTATATATCCTGCCTTCGCGGCTAAGGGTTGTGTTTATTATGAAAAGCCGGATACAATTCTTTTACAGAGGAAAGCCAATGTGTATTCTTCAAGGAACACTCTTCAATGCCAAAGACAATCTGAACGCCGAATATATCATCATTGAAGACTGGTTCAGGGGCGATTGTGGGAGTCCTGGATTAGGGGGTCCTCGGGCGTCCAGTTTATTGGATGTGGGCCAGACCGATGGGCCATTGAGATACAAGATAGAAGATCACCTTTCGTGTCCGGAAGGGACTCCCGTATGCGTGGGTGGCAAGTATAGGTGTCCGGATATGCTATTCCTTTCTGTAAAACTGACTTTGTATAACTCTAAGCCCATCCGGTGTCTATATAAACCGGAGGGTAGATCGGAGGCAGGAACATAACATTGCTAGGCTAGCTGATCAAGGGTAAGCTGAATCGATCTCGAGGTAGATCAACTTTTGTAACCCTTATACCCTCGAATATAATCAAGCAGGAGTAGGGTTCTACCTCCCTTAAGAGGGCCCGAACTTGGGTAAATAGTGTGTCCTTTGTCCATAGTTACCATTGGTCAATCTCCATCAACATCTTCACCAGCACCATCTCCTCTCAAACCCTCGTTCATCTCTTGTATCCGATATTTGTCTCAAAACCTCAGATTGGTACCTGTTGGTCGCTAGTAGCGTTGATTACTCCTTGTAGTTGATGGTAGTTGGTTTATTCGGTGGAAGATCATATGTTCAGATCCTCAATGCTTATTAATACCCCTCTAATTATGAACATGAATATGCTTTGTGGGAAGTTACGTTTGTTCCTGAGGACATGGGAGAAGTCTTGTTATAAGTAATCATGTGAATTTGGTATTCTTTCGATATTTTGATGAGATGTATGTTGTCTCTCCTCTAGTGGTGTTATGTGAAGGTCGACTACATGACACTTCACCATGCTTTGGGCCTAGGTAAAGGCATTGGGAAGTAATAAGTAGATGATGGGTTGCTAGAGTGACAGAAGCTTAAACCCTAGTTTATGCGTTGCTTCGTAAGGGGCTGATTCGGATCCATATGTTTCATGCTATGGTTAGGTTTACCTTAATTCTTCTTTCATAGTTGCGGATGCTTGCGAGAGGGGTTAGTCATAAGTGGGAGGCTTGTCCAAGGAAGGACAACACCCGAGCACTGGTCCACCAACATATCAAATTATCAAAGTAACGAACGTGAATCATATGAGCATGATGAAAACTAGCTTGACAATAATTCCCATGTCTCTTCGGGAGCACTTTGCTTTATATAAGAGTTCGACCAAGCTTGTCCTTTGCGACAAAAAGGATTGGGACACCTTGTTGCACCTTGTTTACTTTTGTCACTTGTTACCCGTTACGAATTACCTTATCACAAAACTATCTGTTACCGATAATTTCAGTGCTTGCAGAGAATACCTTACTGAAAACCGCTTGTCATTTTCTTCTGCTCCTCGTTGGGTTTGACACTCTTATTTATTGAAAGGACTATGATAGACCCCCTACACTTGTGGGTCATCAAGACTCTTTTCTGGCGCCATTGTCGGGGAGTGAAGCGCCTTTGGTAAGTGGAATTTGGTAAGGAAACATTTATGGGATTTTTACATATGTGCCCCTGGTTCCTTAGCTCTTCTCATTCATCCCCGCGCTCTTAACTTTTGCTCACTTTTCCCCACTCCCTTGCCAGAACCCTCAGAACTGGTCACAACGGACGTTGACGCCGGGTCAATGGCTTGACCATTAACTCTGGCGAGTGGGGCCGCCCTGGACTGTGTCATCCATTGGACCTGGCAAGTGGGGCTGTTGGGCGATGTCGTTGTTGGACCGTTGGGCCGTGGTTTCATTGGGCCGTCCCTTGCATTAAACGCTTGTGCACGCCACCATGACAGAATCCTGCTATGCATGCACCTAGCAAAGCCTGCCTGCATGCCTCGATGCACGCCGCCACGATGTGCTGACCGAGCCTGCATGCACTACGTGGTTACTAACAAAGCGATCGAGCTCTCTAAGAAAACAATCAACAAATATGTAGTCGCAATATGCAGATATGGCCAACAAGCCCATAGCACGATCACATAGTTCAAACTAGGAAGAACTTAGGGATGATAATAGAATGGATAGAAAACTTAATAATAGAACTTAGCCCTAGAACTTAATAAAAGGGCCAACAAGCCCATAGCATCTCCAACATAGTTCAATCCCTACAACTTAACATAACATCGACTCAAAGATAGAGGGTTTAGAACCCTAGCCGCCGCCTTCTCCACCTCGCTCCTCCTCCGGGCGCCCTTCACTGCTCCTCTTGGGTGTTGTCTATGGGGTACGGAAGAGTGTGCATGCGCGAAGCATTGGGGGAAGATGTTGTTATACTCCATGAACATGTTGTGGGTGGTGAAAGCGATGAACTCGTAGCCACACCAAAACACCCGGACGAGGAGGTAGAAGGCGTCGAATGTGTTGGTGAAGTGGGAAAGGAGAGCAACCACCACCCCATTTTGGATGACCTCCTCGGCACGGAACATCCTTGGAGATCGCCACGGGAGGTGGTGGTAGCCGTACGCGAGGAAGAACTCAGTGAAGTTCCTTGCGGTCCTCCACCTTGCTATCACCCACACATGTAGTGTGCGCTCAACTTACACGCCAGGAGGGTAGAGCCTCTCCGGCACGGTGGGTGGGAAGCGGTAGGTTGGTCCGGTGTACTGCATGGCTGAGGCTATGCTAGAAGAAGGAGAAGGGGTCAAAGAGCAAGAAGGGCAGATGGCAGAGAGGATGGGAGATAGATTAGGTATGGCAGAGGCAGAGGGTGGCTTAAATAGCCGTAGTGCTACGTGTTATTTGGCTGTGGCAATAATGGGGTCAAATGTGAAGTAGCCCATTTTCAAACCCACCGCAGCATCGGGAGTGTACACACGTGGGAAACGGTGGTTTGAAAAGAAGAAGAAAAAGAAGCTAATTGCACGCGTGAGAATCAGTGGTCATATATATATTATATGGACAAAAAGAGACAATTTTTGAATAATTTGTGGCCATTTTGCATGATAAAAATAAATTTGGTCATTTTGCATTTGTATAGAAAAAAAGAACTAAATTTTGCTACACAATGTCAATTGTTATGTAGTTTCAAACGATGCAAAAAAAATAGAGCCAACACGTTCACAAAAAACAGAGCAAACAATGCAAAAAAACGACGCAATTCGACTGCCCAACCAGAGCTTGGTTTCCTTTTGGGCCCAATAACAACATTTTTTCCACGGAGTCAGTGGTGGGCGAGCATCCAAGCACAACCAATAGGATCGCCTCTCGTGGACCACCCCACGATCCAACGATGCGGAGCCGTCCTTGTGATCCAACGGCGCGGAACCTGCACGCAGCCTGCCCACCGAATTCCTTCTAGAAGACCACATATGAGGGATGTTGCTTAGCGCACGGTATGATCGGATGGCTGACGTTCGGAGCTAGGGTTAGGCGAAACCCCGTGGGGTTTAGAGGGGTTTTGAGCTGGTCAACGGGGTTTCGAAGGCTTTGACTGAGCATAACTAATTTAAAAAAAGTCAAAAAATATGAAACCTTCGTCGTTCATTGTTTTATAAGACACACTAACGAGGAAAAATACTAAACTTGGTCTATGGTCATTTTCATGAAAAAAAAACCTAGCTGGCACGATCGAGGTCAAATGAGCACCATTAATTTAAAAAAAAATAAAAAATATATAAAGCCTGCGCACAATGTTGTCTTATGTGACATGTTACCAACCAAAAATCATAAACTTGGTCTATAGTCATTTTCATGAGAAAACCTTCACACATATGAGCTATCACGTACATGATCTCATAGAGTTCAAGGAGAGGAGGCAGGGTTACCTTCTGTTTTTGATTATTTTTAAAAAAAAAATCACCAAAGCTTTATTTCAAAGTGAATAAGAAGGATCTGAACTTAGTTTTCCATTTTCATATTTAAACGTGTTTTTAATAGTTTTTATATTAAAGCATATTTTTTCAAAAGAAAATGTAATAGTATGAAGATTAATACAAAAAATAGTGAGACTTTGAATCTACACTATGGAAAGTGAATAGGTGTTAATAAAAATCATTTGGCTCATTTAGAGTAGGTCCAAAAAAACTTGATTACAAATGGGTTGTTTACCCTAGCCTGCGAGATCATTTGGAGCACATTTCTCAAATTCAAATTGATTTGACCTCCTCTAAATCACCTCAAATTTTGCACACATGATCTCCTACACAAACATAAATAGTTTGCGAAGGTTTTATTTGTTTTTGCATTTTCTTGAATTTATACTGTTCTATCGGATGTCAGTTCAAAACATCGGATAATGAAACATGCTGGTGGGAAAAAGCATGCATTTGATTTGATTAATAAACTTGAGACAAATAATTAGGATAATACTCCTTTATGATCAGTGAAAAAGCAATATGTCTGATCGGTGAAGCAACAGTCAAACAACATGTGTGATAGTGAAGCAACACTGAAACAACATGTGTGATCAGTGAAGCAACACTGAAACAACATGTGTGATCAATGAAGCAACACTGAAACAACATGTGTGATGATTGCAGCACCTAAACTCATAGTCCACAATATCTAAACATAACTAACCATACACCACACGCAAATTTAAGGACAGACATACATAGATAGCATAATACATTACTAGCATCACCATAGATTCAGTTCAACACACCATAAACAGCCAGACTCAGTTTACGAAAAGTAACCCAACAGATAAAGATAAAGATTCAGTTCATCACAGGATCACATCATCACATCATCATATCACACCAGAGTCAGGGCCTTCATGAGGGTAGCATGCTGCCCCTGATCATGTAGTCCTCCCTGCGAATCGCAACATCCTCTGCATGAGACAGAAGGTGATTGAAGCGGCCATCCTTTGGCCTTAGCTTGGTGGTGCAGTAGGGGCAGTGCCACTTTTAATCTTGCGTTTGTAGAAGGAAGCAACTCCCTTGGCCTTGATCTTCACCACCTCCCTGGCCGTGAAGGACGCGACGTTGCCCTTGTACACTTCTTCTCCAGAATCATACTACACACATTAATGAGTTACATTAATACATTATAGATTCATGGATACACCATGTCAAAGGAACTAAATGAACAATCTAAATATCAAGTAGGCTTACCTCATATTCTTCATCGTCACTAGACTCTGGATCATACGGGTCCTACTGGCCTAGCTTCGTCTTTTTACCCCCCAACCATCATCCTCTTGAATATACAATTACATCCATCACTAGTAAATACGGAAGCCAATTGAAAATTTAGATATGCACACATGACACATTGATCATAGGGCTAATATATTCCCAATATACTATGATCCTATTTGCATTTTCCATTGTCATGCACACACATTGAACAACAGAGCTAATATAACTACATATTGTGGAAAAATTTATATAATAATGAATCAAATAACTTCTTAATCAATGGATTCCATTTAGGCATATGACATTCAAAACCCCAATCTGAGTAGCATTCAAAAACAAATCTAATAGGGACCCAATCTAATAACCATATAAGTCTGTAGCATTAAAGACCCCAATCTATGAGCATTAAAAATAAATCTAATAAGCATACATCTGTGTAGCATTGAAGAACAGAGATCCCTATCTCTCATACAGATCTATCTAGCATTTTTGCAACAAATTTATCCAACAAACCCTAGTACAAAACCCCCATCCCCCCAATACAAAAAACCCCGGCCCATCCGTCGAACCAACTACTCTAACCATTTGAACTACCGTATGAATCACAATCTAACCAATGAAACTAGGGAGCAACTAACTCTACAAGCTCATATCCTAAAGCAAGTGCAAATACCTGCTGCTCCTCGGTAGACTGCACATCGGGGTTATCAGGATGGACTGCGTCGCTCGACGTCGTCACCATCTGCAGCTCTAAGGTGTAGCTCGCCACCTCCTTCTCCACATCCACAACAGTTGTGAGTTACCCCGCAACACCGTGGACGCCGCCAACATAGGCGGTCACCGTGCCCTGTAGCTCCACCACATCTCCGGCCGCTGCGCCGACGTTGCCACGAGATGAGGAAGAGGATGCGGCGGGGGAGAGTGAGATGGTGTGGTGGAGGCAGTGGAGGAGAGCGAGACGACGCTGGTGGGGGAAAGGAAGACGATGTGGCAGGGAGGGGATTTGGGGGCAAATGGTAGGGGTGATGGAGGTGGTTGCCCCTCTTTATACGATGGGACGTTTTGGGCATGCCCCATGGACACATGCTATCCCAAGACTGTGGTCAGTTGCAAGCGCCCATGTATACGAATACCATTGTCGGCTAGCAGACAAAACCACTATACGGGTAAACGAAAAAGGTGTACTCGGCCCTACATGGCCCCACTCGTTAGAGTTAACGGTCAAAGGCATTGACCCGGTGGCAACATCCGTTGTAAACTGTTGTGAGGGTTTCTGGCAAGGGAGTGGGGAAAAGTGAGCAAAAGTTAACAGAGTGGGGTTGAATGAGTACAACTAACGAACCAGGGGCACAGAAATAAAAATCCAAACATTTATATAGTGTGCTGAAATTTACTGTCACTTGTTACTATGGAAAGTAATCCTTTGAGGGGCTTGTTCGGGGTATCTTCACCTCGACCAGAAGAGCAAAGAGTTGCTCCTCAACCTATTGAACCTACTGAAAATATTTACTTTGAAATTCCTTCGGGTATGATAGAGAAACTGCTAGCAAATCCCTATACAGGAGATGGAACATTACATCCCGATATGCACCTAATCTATGTGGATGAAATTTGTGGATTATTTAAGCTTGTAGGTATGCTTGAGGATGTTGTCAAGAAGAAGGTCTTCCCTTTATCTTTGAAGGGAATGGAATTGACATGGTATAGGCTATGTGATGATATTGGATCATGGAACTACAACCGATTGAAATTGGAATTTCATTAGAAGTTTTATCCTATGTGATGACATTAGAAGTTTCATCGTGATAGGAATTATATATATAATTTTTGGCCTCATGACAGAGAAAGTATCGCTCAATCTTGGGGTAGGCTTAAGTCAATGTTATATTCATGACCCAATCATGAGCTCTCAAGAGAAATTATTATTCAAAAATTTTATGCTCGGCTTTCTCATAATGATCGCTCCATGCTTGATACTTCTTGTACTGGTTCTTTTATGATGAAGACTATTGAGTTCAAATGGTATTTATTGGAAAGAATTAAATGCGACTCTGAAGATTGGGAACTCGACGAAGGTAAGAACTCAGGTATAAACCTCAAGTTTGATTGTGTTAAATCCTTTATGGATACTGATGCTTTTCGTGAATTTAGCACTAAATATGGACTTGATATGAGATAGTAGCTTCTTTATGTGAATCGTTTGCTACTCATGTTGATCTCCCTAAGGATAAGTGGTTTAAATATCATCCTCCCATTGAAGTGAAAGTAGTAGAAACTATTAAAGTTGAAGAAGAAACTATTACTTGTAATGTTGATCCTATTATTCCTACTGCTTATATTGAGAAACCACCTTTCCCTATTAGAATAAAGGATCATGCTAAAGCTTCAACTATGGATTGTAAGAGTTCTATTAGAACACCTACACCCCCTGAGAAAATTAAAGTTGAACCTAGTATTGCTATGGTTAAAGATCTCTTGGTTGATAATATTGAGGGCATGTTATTTATTTCTGTGATGAAGCTGCTAGAATTGCTAAAGATAAACATAGACCTGTTGTTGGCATGCCTGTTGTTTCTGTTAAAATAGGAGATCATTGTTATCATGGCTTATGTGATATGGCTGCTAGTGTGAGTGCAATTCCTCACTCCTTACACAAAGAAATTATGCATGATGTTGCACCTGCTGAGAAAGAAGATATTGATGTTACTATTAAGCTTGCCAATAGAGATACTATTTCACCAGTTGGGATTGTTAGAGATGTTTAAGTCTTGTGTGGGAAATTAAAATACCCTACTGATTTTCTTGTTCTTGGTTCCCCACAAGATCACTTTTGTCCCATTACATTTGGTAGACCTTTTTTGAGTACTGTTAATGCTAAGATAGACTGCGAAAATGATATTGTTACTGTTGGTTTAGGGGGATATGTATCATGACTTTAATTTTTCTAAATTTTGTACACAACTCCTTGATAAAGAATTTCCTAGTAAAGATGAAATTATTGGTCTTGCTTCTATTGCCGTGCCTCCTAATGATCCTTTAGAAAATTATTTGCTAGACCATGAAAATGATATGTTTATGAATGAAAGAAGGGAAATAGATGAAGTATTGTTTAAGCAAGGACCTATTCTGAAACACAACTTGCCTGTTGAAATCCTTGGGGATCCTCCTCCACCCAAGGGTGATCCCATGTTTGAGTTTAAACAATTACCTGATACTCTTAAATATGATTATCTTGATGAAAAGAAGATATATCATGTTATTATTAGTGCTAACCTTTCAGAGCATGAAGAAGAGAAATTATTGAAAACTCTGAAGAAGCACCATGCCGCTATTGGATATACTCTTGATGATCTTAAGGGCATTAGTCCCACTCTATGCCAGCACAAAATAAAACTGGAGAAAGATGCTAAACCAGTTGTTGATCACCAACGATGGTTAAATCCTAAGATGAAAGAAGTCGTAAGAAATGAAATACTAAAGCTTCTGGAGGCAAGTATAATTTATCCTATTGCTGATAGTAAGTGGGTAAGTCCCGTTCATTGTGTCCCCAAGAAGGGAGGTATTACTGTTGTTCCTAATGATAAGAATGAATTGATCCCACAAAAATTGTTACAAGTTATAGAATGGTAATTGATTTCCCCAAACTAAATAAAGCTAGTACAAAAGATCATTAACCTTTACCTTTTATTGATCAAATGCTAGAAGGACTATCCAAACATACACATTCTAGATGGTTATTCTGGTTTCTCTCAAATACCTGTGTCAAAAGAGGATCAGGAAAAGACCACTTTTACTTGCCCTTTCGGTACTTTTGCTTATAGACGTATGCCTTTTGGTTTATGCAATGCACCATCTACCTTTCAAAGATGTCTGACTGCTATATTCTTTGACTTCTGTGAAAAGATTCTTGAGGTTTTCATGGATGATTTCTCCGTTTACGGAACTTCTTTTGATGATTGCTTAAGCAACCTTGATCGAATTTTTTAGAGATGTGAAGAAACTAATCTTGTCTTGAATCGGAAGAAGTGCCAATTTATGGTTAATGAAGGTATTGTCTTGTGGCATAAATTTCTGAAAGAGGTATTGAAGTTGATAAAGCTAAAGAAGATGCTTGATACGTCCATTTTGCATCATGCTTTTATATCAATATTTATTGCAATATGGGCTGTTACTACACATTATGTCACAATACTTATGCCTTTTCTCTCTTATTTTACAAGGTTTACATGAAGAAGGAGAATGCCGGCAGCTGGATTCTGGGCTGGAAAAGGAACAAAATATTAGAGAACTATTCTGCACAACTCCAAAAGTCCTGAAACCCCACGAAAGTTAGTTTTGGAATATATAAAAATATTGGGTGAAGAAAGCACCAGAGGAGGGCCACCTGTCGGTGTCAAAACTGGCGGATCTCGGGTAGGGGGTCTCGATCTGTGCGTCTAGGCTGATGGTAACAGGAAGCAAGGGACATAATGTTTACCCAGGTTTGGTCCCTCTTGATGGAGGTAAAACCCTACTTCCTGCTTGATTAATATTGAAGATAAGGGTAGTACAAGAGTAGATCTACCACGAGATCATAGAGGCTAAACCCTAGAAGCTAGCCTATGATGGTATGATTGTAATTGTGATCGGCCTTCCAAGGACCAACCTCTCCGGTTTATATAGGCACCGGAGAGGGCTAGGGTTTACATGGAGTCAGTTACAAGGAAGGAAACACAATATCGGGATCGCCAAGCTTGTCTTCCATGCAAAGGAGAGTCCCATCAAAACACGGGCCGAAGTCTTGAGTCTTGTATCTCCACGCTTCAATAGTCCGGACGATGTATACAGTCCGGCTGTCCGAATACCCCCTAATCCAGGACTCCCTCAGTAGCCCCTGAACCAGGCTTCAATGACGATGAGTCCAGCGCGCAATCTTGTCTTTGGCATTGCAAGGCGGGTTCCTTCTCCGAATACTCCAATGTGCCTGCGATGACGAATAGTGTCCGGCTTTAGTGCTTCAATAATGACCATCTCCACATGTCAAGCGAATGCGAGGAGGTGAGGCATTTTCGCATTTGCCACCCGTGATCTTTCCGGCGGGCCGTCTATTTGAAGAGACGGGAATTCTCAGATCCAAGCCTCACTCTCCCCCCTCAAGCAAGCATCCCATAGAGCACTCCGGAAAAAAACCATTCCAACATGGCCGGTCGTCGCGGCTCTTCTGCTCGCTCTCCTCGCTCCAAGTCGGGGGATTGGGAAGAGTGTTCAGTTCCTCATAGCCGTTTGATAAAGTTACAAACCCAAGGGTTTCTCCCACCAGCGTTTATGGTCCCCGTTCGAGCCAGAATAGCGACCTACAACAGAGGGGAACAAGCGGAGGGATCTCCTAATCCATCTCCAGAGGAGCGAATATGCTTCCCGCATCTGCTAAGGGGCGTCGGGTTTCCCATCCACCCATTTCTTTGCGGGCTCCTAGAGTTCTACGGGCTCCAGTTGCACAACCTTACCCCTGCCTCCGTACTACATATAGCGGGGTACGTTTCCCTTTGCGAGCTGTTTCTAGGCTGCGAACCTCACTTCGGGTTATGGAAGAAGCTGTTCTGCCTTGTCCCCTGCACCCAGGGAGGATCCCTATGTCAAGTGGGTGGGGACGAAGTATGGCGCATTGCCAAGACCGGATACCTATCCGGCACTCCCAAGAAGGCACCAGAGTACTGGCCTTCAGAGTGGTTTTACATTGATGACGTTCCCCTTTGGCTCCAGTCCGGACAGGTCTCCCCAAGTTCAGCAATGCCCTGCCGGGGGCACGTCTAAGCTGGCGCCCCCGGGGCCCCTAAGAGGATGATACCAGGGAAATACATTTCCTGATGAGCAGGATAAAGTTACTGGCCAAATCTGGACTGGCGATAGTCGAGGTCATGGAAATATGCATAATGCGGGGAGTGCAACCGCTTCAATATCGGGGAAAGCGCATGTGGCACTTCAACGGGGAAGACGACGCCATCCGCTGCGGCCGTAAGGGTTCGGACTCCGCCACTTCTCTGGCAAGGATATTGTCCGATTTATACAAAGGGGAAGAGGAAGAATTCCTTCGCATTAAACCGCGGGACGGATTATCCATGTACAACCCCCCCAGAGTGGGTAAGTCGTCATTCCTTTCCCCGCTTCACGTACTTTAGCGTTCTCTGCTAAGATTACCTGCATCGATGTTTCCGAGCAGGAACTGAGGAGGGCCGTAGAAGGAATCTTCAGCCCCTCCCCGCAGCCAGAGGTCCCCGGAAGGGCCCTAGATCTAGGACTCGAAGAAGATCCGGATATTACTATGGAGCTTGTCAACAGGGTAGTTTACCAAGCGAGCTGTGATGGTGCCTCAGTGGCCATTACTGCCGATTATCCTGGACTGCTCCCTGTGTTGCGTGTAAGCCAAACTAAAAACCCTATCCTCCGAAGAGGACTCCCCTCAGGTATCATGCCTTACCCTTGAGGCGTCGTGCTGTTTGCAGAGACGATGGTCGGAGCGCGGGGCCGAGCCCCTAGGGACTCGTCGAACACGGGCGTCCGGATCGGGCAGGCTCAAGAGGAAGGCGGTGAGGGTCGACGCACCGCTGCAGAGGTAAAGCAAAAAACTGTCCTGCGATTATGGTATTTGAAGTATAACAGCGCCCTCTGGTTCCTGGCAGGAAAAGGAGCAGCCGGACTATATCCAGGGATCCTGCAAATCACGCCTCCATCAGCCGGGTTCCAGAACCGATTTCGAGAGCGGAGGCGGACATGGGGCCGGTGCCGCATAGTTCTCCGACAGAGGACGCGGATATTCTATCGGCCACGAACTCCGAAGTAGAGAGCACCATGAATCACCGGCGCCGGAGGGCCGTGCTTCGGAACAACATCTTCTCCGAAGAGGCTTTTTTTTGAGAGTACGCCAATGGCGTACCATATTTTTATAGAAGAGAGAAAAGATAATTACAAGACACCTGCGACAGATGCGAACATCCGTCACCGGCAACACCACACCGGACACGGGGCTGAGGTCAACTCCTCACAAACCTATCTAGACCTCTGACACCTACACCTGCTCGTATCAGCTCT
The DNA here is from genome assembly GCA_963921465.1 of Triticum timopheevii. Taxonomy (NCBI): domain Eukaryota; kingdom Viridiplantae; phylum Streptophyta; class Magnoliopsida; order Poales; family Poaceae; genus Triticum; species Triticum timopheevii. The sequence continues at coordinate 377,287,987 of OY997272.1, read as the reverse complement.
TGTAAATCGTCGAGAATCCAACTAGTTAGTTCTCTAGGTCCCTTAACTTGCTCCGGTCGATGAAAGACACGTGCGTTCCTCTGTTTCCAAAGGGACCACGCTGTCTCGATGACGAATTTATCGAAACCCCTCCTCTCCTTGCCATGAAAATTGGCTCTAGCTCTCAACCACCATTCAGCGAAAGTGTCACTCGCTAATGGAGCCTCCACACTCAAGTGCATCGAATCTAGGAACGTGTGCCAAACCTCTCGCGCATAGATGCATTGCACCAAAATATGCTCCGCGTTATCCTCATCCTGCAGGCACGTGTAGCAAGGCGAGGGTGTGTCCTGCAGGCCGTGTCGCGCCCTTCTATCCGAAGTCCACAATCTGTGCTGCACAGCCAACCAAGCGAAAATTTTGCACTTTAGCGGTGCCCAGCTGCGCCAGGTCCCATTTGCCGTGGGGGAACGCAACCTACCCTGACAAAGCTGGGTGTAAGTGGATTTCGCCGTATATGCACCCGATCGATCGTGTGGCCAAGTGAGTCGATCCTCCTCCTGCTCATCTCTGGGCACCGACGCAACTGCATGCCTCAAATGCATGACTTGCAGGAGCGCACCAAGCGAGAACTGGAGCTGCACGTCCAGTGTCCAACTCTCCTCCTGAATGGCCTGAGCAACCGTCCTGTTGTTTCTTACTTTGGCGCACACTCCTTGGAACAGTGTGGGCACGATGTCCTTGACGGCAAATCCATGTATCCACCTATCTCTTCAGAACAAGACTTTATCCCCTTTGCCGACCGTGATGCTCACCAAACTATCAAAAACCCTCCTCGCATCCTCATCCACCATCATATGCAACCCTTGCCAAGGCCGAAGTTGGTCGGTCCGCCTTAACCATTCCCATCTCACTCTAAGTGCGAGTGCCTGAAGTTGAAGATTTTTCACACCGAGACCACCATAGGCCAGGGGCCTGCATATAGTGTTCCGAAGAGGCTTTTAATGCCTTCAATTCGGGGGACGCATACATCCGAGCAGCTCAAGGCAGGCTTGCCCGAGCGACGGACCAGTATACCAAAGATATACGGGTAAGAAATTTCGATAAGCATATATAAAAGTAGCCCCTGAGACTTGAAACGGTTGGAACAACTGTTTAAGGATCAATTTATGCACATGTCCTTGTAGATAAGAATGAACAATTAGCTTGGGAGCTAGAGGAATGCAAGGCCCAGCTGAGGAACACGGTTGCCAAGTTAGAGGAATCCCAGAAGGCCTCGTCTGGTAACGTTTGTCTCAATTGTACGAAGATGCACCAGTTAGTAAACGGCTGGCATGACTAGTCTAACAGAAAATTCTGCAGACCATCTCGGAGTGAATCCGGAGGGCGTAACGGATGACGACTCACATCTCAAAAGGCAGCTAAAGGCTGGCGAGCGCATCCTTACGCAAGTTAGGAAAGAGAAGAACAATCTTCAAGACGCCTATATTCGGCTGGGCGTGGAATTAAAAGACGTTCGCGCTCAACTGGCGGACTCCGTGAAGGAGAACAAATGGCTTCGATGCGGTATTTATGGTGAGTGCCCAGACGAACTATATTACAGTTTGGCGAGGAAGTGTATTGAAAGAATTTTGCTTGTAGGAATGTTAATGGGTCGCCCCGAGGAGGAGATGCCCTCATCTGTGGGCGATGTACTACAAGAACTTTCACAGTTGCACGAGCGAGCTTGGCGTTGCTTAGGCCTTATGGCCTACAAGCTTCCTGCCGAACGACATGGGGGAGCTTGTGGATCTGCTTCAAGGAGCCCGGCGACGCTTCCGTTTGTGGAAGATATCGGCGTGCCGACAAGGTGCAAGAGAAGCCTGGACAATGGTGAAGATGCGCTACACCAAGGTGGATCCGAACCATATGGCCGATGTAGGACCGGCGGGGCCAGATGGGCAAGAAATTCCTGTTAGTCAGGTATATGACCAGGTAGCGTTAGCCGCCAAGTATTCTCAACAGGATTGTAAGCTAGATAACATGTTGGATTGTATAAAGGAGGAATATAGTCAGTCCAAATGACTGTGTAATTCAATGGGCATAAGTAGCCCCTAGCCGGATTAAAATCATTTGTCATGGCGGACCTTTTCGCTTCAGCCACCAGATCCTACAGTCTGGGGTGTGTCCGAATACCCGCTCAGTTATACAAAACCGGGGTATGTGTGGAAACCAGGCGTAGGGGCCATAAATGCTTGAACAGACAAGTACGCAACTAGTTATGTTATATTACATGGATAGTAAGAAACATCTTCCAGGGAGAATAGTTCCGTTAGGGGTTCCTTTCCCTGGGTACACATGCGACAATGCACATGTCCGGACTGCGAATGATGGCGCAGGATAGAAGACTTCTGGGGATTTACGTTGTAATAAATGGATACATCTTTTGTTCACCGATCGAATATTCTCTTAAGGAAACTAGCTTTCGGCTTCACTCAGTCTGAGGTACACATCCGGCTGAACCGGCAGTAACAATCGCAGAGGTGCTCGCCTTATGCCCTAGCCGAATTAACGGGAACGTAGGGCATAAACACAAGAGCCAGGCAACCCAGCTTGGCCACATCTTAAGTCATATTGATGCATATAATGGTGAAGAAAAGGCACATATGGAAAAAGAAATGCATATGAGATGGGCGAAAAGCCATTAGAGTATTTATTTTTAGCTTCCGTATAGGAAGCCCCCAGGTATTGCTTACACACATAGTGCGGTCGGAGTAATCCGGAAGTCTGTACTGTATTCAATACTTTGTGTGAAGAGGAAAGAAAAGAAAAAGGTCGAGAAAGGAGAAGGGATGGAGCATAAATAAAAGGGAAGGAGTAAGGAGATGAACATTGAGTTCGGCGTTAGGTGTAGAATCTCCGGAGTCTGGCCGCGTTCCATGGGTTCGGCTCCAGCCTGTTATCGGATGCATTATGTAAGCGGTACGCTCCTCTGGTGAGAACTTTGTCGATGACAAAAGGACCTTCCCACTTGGGTTTGAGCTTGTCCTTCTTCTTCTCCGGTAGGCGTAACGAGTTCGCCAAAATTGTAGGTTTTGGCCCGTACTTCTCTGCTTTGGTATCGTCGAGCATGCTGTTGATAGAATGCGGAGCGGGCTTTTGCAACGTCGCGCTCCTCCTCCAGGGCATCCAAGTTATCCTGCCGATCTAGCTTGGCTTCCTTCTCTTCGTACATGCGTACGCGTGGCGAATCATGTATGATGTCGCAGGGTAGTACTGCTTCCACGCCGTACACCATAAAAAATGGTGTATATCCGGTGGTGCGATTTGGCGTGGTCCGCAGCCCCCCAGAGTATGGAGTCGAGCTCCTCGACCAAGTGCGTATCTGACTCTGTCAAAGATCGCACTAGTATGGGTTTGATGCCGCTCATAATGAGACCGTTTGCCCGTTCGACCTGGCCGTTTGTTTGGGGATGGTAGACAGATGCGTAGTCGAGCTTAATGCCCGTTTTGCCGCACCAAGTTTTCACCTCATCGGCTGTGAAATTGGAGCCATTATCAGTGATGATGCTGTGGGGGATGCCGTATCGGTGTACGACCCCGGATATGAAGTCTATGACTGGTCCGGGTTCGGCCGTTTTGACTGGTTTGGCTTCTATCCATTTGGTGAACTTGTCCACCATGACCAATAAGTATTTTTTCTTATGGCTTCCTCCTTTAAGAGGTCCGACCATATCCAGCCCCCATACCGTGAAGGGCCAGGTTATGGGGATTGTTTGGAGAGCGGTAGGGGGCATATGACTCTGATTGGCGAAGAGCTGACAACCGACGCAGTGTTGGAAGAGGTCCTGTGCGTCTGCTCGGGCCATCAGCCAATAGAAGCCTGTACGGAAAGCCTTGCTGACTAGTGCCCGAGCCGCGGCGTGGTGCCCGCCCAATCCGGCATGGATTTCAGCCAAGAGTTGCCGCCCTTCCTCCTCGGAGATGCATCTTTGGAGCACTCCGGTGGCACTTTTCTTGTAGAGTTCCCCTTCGTGGACTTTGTAAGCTCTAGAACGCCAGACAATGCAGCACGCTTCATTTTGGTCTTCTGGGAGCTCCTGCCTATTTAGGTAGGTCAAGAAAGGCTCAGTCCATGGGGCGATTACGGCCATGATTTCGTGGGCCGAAGATGTTATTTCGGTGGCAGAGCCTCCGATTATGTCTAATGGTTCAGAATCTGAGGGTGTGTTCGGATCCGTGCTAGTATTGCCGGACTCCCCTTCCCATACCATGAATGGCTTGAACAACCTTTCCAGGAATATGTTAGGTGGGACGGGGTCGCGTTTGGCGCCAATGCGGGCAAGAACGTCAACCGCAAGATTGTTTTCTCAAGCCACATGGTGGAATTCGAGCCCCTTGAACCGAGCTGACATTTTGAGGACGACATTACGGTAGGCCGCCATTTGTGGATCCTTGGCATCAAAGTCTCCGTTTATTTGTGATATTGCGAGGTTTGAATCCCCGCGCACTTCCAGGCGTTGGATGCCCATAGAGACTGCCATCCGAAGACCGTGCAACAGAGCCTCATATTCGGCTGCATTGTTGGAGTCTGTGTATAATATTTGGAGGACGTACTGGACCGTGTCTCTGGTGGGAGACGTCAGGACTACACCTGCACCCAGTCCAGCCAGCATTTTAGAGACGTCGAAGTGCATGATCCAGTTGGAGTACGCACCGTACTCTTTAGGGAGTTCGGCTTCTGTCCATTCGGCGACAAAGTCAGCCAGTACTTGCGACTTGATGGCATGCCGTGGTTTGTATATTATGTTGAACGGAAGGAGCTCGATAGCCCATTTAGCAATCTTGTCCGTAGCGTCGCGGTTATTTATTTTTTCATTGAGTGGAACTTCGGAGGCCACCGTAATTGAACACTCTTGAAAGTAGTGTCGTAGCTTCCGGGATGCCATGAAGACCGCGTATGCTATTTTTTGATAGTGTGGGTATCGGGATTTGCATGGGGTGAGTACTGTGGATACGTAATAAACCGGCTTTTGGAGCAGGAATTTGTATCCGTCAACCTCTCGTTCGACGACGAGCACTGCGCTTACAACTTGATGTGTTGCAGCTATGTACAGTAGCATGGGCTCGCCGATATTTGGAGTTGTTAGGACTGGATTACTAGCCAATAAGGTCTTTATTTCATCGAGTCCGGCCGCGGCTGCATTCGTCCACACGAAGTGGTCGGTGCGCTGAAGGAGGCGGTAAAGAGGTAATGGCTTTTCTCCTAACCTAGAGATAAAGCGGCTCAAAGCGGCCACGCATCCAGCTAGTTTCTGGATGTGCTTGAGGTCTGTTGGTATATCCAACTACGATAGAGCTCGTATTTTTGCCGGATTCGCTTCAATTCCTCTATTGGAAACGATGAAGCCCAGCAGTTTCCCCGAGGGGACGCCAAAAATGCATTTTTTCGGATTCAACTTGATGTCGTATGTCCGGAGGTTATCGAATGAAGCCTTAGGTCATCTATTAGGGTTTTGACGTGTCTTGTTTTTATGACCACATCGTCCACATATGCTTCCACTGTTTTGCTGATTTGTTTTTCCAGGCATGTTTGAATCATGCGTTGATAGGTTGCACCGGCATTCTTAAGCCTGAAAGGCATAGTGTTGAAGCAAAAGGGCCATATGGCATTATGAAAGTTGTTGCAGCTTGGTCAGACTCTGCCATCTTTATTTGATGGTATCCAGAGTATGCGTCGAGAAAGCACAGCGAGTTGTGTCCAGCTATGGCATCGATAATCTGATCGATGTGAGGGAGGGGAAAGGGATCCTTGGGGCAAGCCTTGTTGAGGTCTTTGAAGTCGACGCATAGGCGCCAGGATTTGTCCTTCTTTGGTACCATTACCAAGTTTGCCAGCCAATCTGGATGTTTAATATCTCTGATGAATCCGGCCTCGAGTAGCTTGGCTAGCTCTTCCCCCATTGCTTGTCGTTTGGGCTCTGAAAATCGCCTTAGGGTTTGTTTGACAGGTTTGTATCGCTTCAGTACGTTGAGGCTGTGTTCGGCCAATCCATGCAGGATGCCCGGCATGTCCGACGGGTGCCAGGCGAAAATGTCCCAATTCTCGCGTAAAAAGTCACGTAGTGCAGCATCCATTGCGGGGCTCAACTATGTCCCAATGGAAGCTGTCTTCATGGGGTCCGTTGGATGGACTTGGAATTTGACTATCTCGTCTGCGAGTTTAAATGAGGTGGACTTGGGTCGCTTGTCGAGTATCACGTCGTCCCTGTCCACGGTGGCCCGTAGCGTTGTTAATTCTTTGGCTGCTAGGGCTTCAGATAATGCTTCCAGGGCTAGTGATGCGGTTTTGTTTTCGGCGCGAAGTGCGACGTTCGGATCACTGGCTAGAGTGATGATTCCATTGGGCCCGGGCATTTTAAGCTTCATGTACCCGTAGTGGGGTATGGCTTTGAAAGCTCGTGAACGCGTCCCGCCCTAGAAGGGCGTGGTATCCGCTGCTAAAAGGAGCCACTTGGAATGTGATTTCTTTGGACCTTTAATTTTCCGGGGTGCCGAATACCACATCGAGTGTGATTTTTCCCACACACCGCGCTTCCCGACTAGGAATGATTCCGCTGAAGGTGGTGCCGCTTTGCTCAATGCAGCCTTTATCAATTCCCATCTTGTTGAGTGTTTCTTCATAGATCAAGTTTAATCCGCTTCCGCCGTCCATGAGTACTTTAATGAGCCGAAAGTCGTCCACGATTGGGCTAAGGACTAGAGTGGCCGGTGCCCGGACAGTCTGGAATCGAGGTTCATCACTGGCATTGAAAGTTATAGCAGTGTCGTTCCAGGGGTTTATCTTTGCCACATGGCAAATTTCAGCGGAGCTTCGATGAGCTTGCTTGCGCCTATTGTTTGAGGCAAAAGTCTAGAAGACTGTTAATACCGTATTGTGTTTGTTGGTGGGATGTTGTTCTGCTTTATGGCTTGCAAGAAGATCCTCGCCACTTTTTGCAACCTTCTGGTGTATCCAACATGCTGTGGAGTTTACATGGCCCATTGAGCCATTCTTCCAATATTAGTTCCCCGCCCTGGGGTGTGCTTCGGTTTCTTGGGAATTGGATCGGCTTACTTATGAGAGTTTGCCCGTTTAGTTCGGACAAAGGTCTTGGTGAGAGCCGTGCTGTCCCAAAATTCTGTTTGGGTTTTCTAGGCGCTTTCCATCGCACAGTACTTCTGTACTATGATTTCCAAGTCTGCGAAGTGTACTATGTCTCGGCGGCTTATAGCATTAAGGAGTCCTTTTTCCATGTAGTTTTTGCAGAAGAGTGAGACTACGTCCTCCTCGCGGCAGTCCTTGACCTTGTTAAGAGCAAGGAGGAATCTGGCCCAGTAGCGATGTACAGTCTCCTGGGGCTCTTGCCTGATGCCGGAGAGATGGTTTAAGTCCAGGTGGGGGTTTGTTAGCTGAATCCGGATTCTGATCCGATCTAACACCCAGGGGCGTGGGAGGTTTCGAGCCTGACAGCTCGGGATCCAGTGTGCTGCCCAATTTCTTCGGCCCAATTCCCGATTCTAAGTCCGGGACCCGGGTCATGTCTTCCTTTGAGCAGGTGTTCGGCTCAAGGAGTTCAGTGATCCGGACATAAGTCGTCCTTAAAGTTGAGGGGCAACCCGTGTGTGGTTCTTCCACTACCGCTATCTCATGGGTGGTCGGCGGGGATCTGATGTCCCTTTGGTCGGGTTTAAGCCCGATCCGGTCATAGTCTATAGCGACTCCCAGAGCGGCGATGTGATGCAAGAGCTCATTAAGGGAGGAGAGCTCCATCGGATCCATATGTTCAGCGAGTTCCGAACTGACACAAAGGTTATGCTTGATGACCCGAGAGGCCATCGTCGGTGCAATCGCCAAGGGGGCAGCCATGATAAAGCCGCCAAGTCAGAGATTTTGGCCTACAGCCAGAGCTCCCCCAGAGGTAATGTTGTCCTTGACGACGACACGAGCCATCGAGCCTTGCGGCGACGACACAGAGGAACTCTCAATGAAAGCACCAATGTCGGTGTCAAAACCGGCGGATCTCGGGTAGGGGGTCCCGATCTGTGCGTCTAGGCTGATGGTAACAGGAAGCAAGGGGCACAATGTTTACCCAGGTTTAGGCCCTCTCGATGGAGGAAAAACCCTACTTCCTGCTTGATTAATATTGAAGATAAGGGTAGTACAAGGGTAGATCTACCACGAGATTGTAGAGGCTAAACCCTAGAAGCTAGCCTATGATGGTATGATTGTAATTGTGATCGGCCTTCCAAGGACCAACCTCTCCGGTTTATATAGGCACCGGAGAGGGCTAGGGTTTACATGGAGTCGGTTACAAGGAAGGAAACACAATATCGGGATCGCCAAGCTTGTCTTCCACGCAAAGGAGAGTCCCATCCGGACACGGGCCAAAGTCTTGAGTCTTGTATCTCCACGCTTCAATATTCCGGATGATGTATACAGTCCGGCTGCCCGGATACCCCCTAATCCACGACTCCCTCACCACCCACTGTCCACGAGGGTGGGGGGCGCGCCCTACCCCCTGGGCGCGCCCCCTACCTCGTGGGCCACCTGGAAGCCCCCCGATGCCCATGTTCTGGTATAAGGTGTCTTTTTCCCTGGAAAAAATCATAAGGAAGCTTTCGGGACGAAGCACTGCCGTCTCGAGGCGGAACCTTGGCGGAACCAATCTAGAGCTCTGGCGGAGCTGTTCTGCCGGGGAAACATCCCTCCGGGGGGGGGGGGGGAATCGTCACCATCATCATCACCATCTATCCTCTCATCGGGAGGGGGTCAATCTCCATGAACATCTTCACCAGTACCATCTCCTCTCAAACCCTAGTTCATCTCTTGTATCCGATCTTTGTCTCAAAAACTCAGATTGGTACCTGTGGGTTGCTAGTAGTGTTGATTACTCCTTGTAGTTGATGCTAGTTGGTTTATTCGGTGGAAGATCATATGTTCTGATCCTTTATGAATATTAATACCACTCTGATTATGAACATGAATATGATTTGTGAGTAGTTATGTTTGTTCCTGAGGACATGGGAGAAGTCTTGTTATAAGTAGTCATGTGAATTTGGTATTCGTTCGATATTTTGATGAGATGTATGTTGTCTCTCCTCTAGTGGTGTTATGTGAATGTCGACTACATGACACTTCACCATTATTTGAGCCTAGGGGAAGGCATTGGTAAGTAATAAGTAGATGATGGGTTGCTAGAGTGACAGGAGCTTAAACCCTAGTTTATTCGTTGCTTCGTAAGGGGCTGATTCGGATATGCTATGGTTAGGTTTACCTTAATTCTTCTTTCGTAGTTGCGGATGCTTGCGAGAGGGGTTAATCATAAGTGGGATGCTTGTCCAAGGAACAGCAGTACCCAAGCACCGGTCCACCCACATATCAAATTATCAAAGTAACAAACGCGAATCATATGAGCATGATGAAAACTAGCTTGATGATAATTCTCATGTGTCCTCGGGAGCGCTTTCCTTTATATAAGAGTTTGTCCAGGCTTGTCCTTTGCTACAAAAAGGATTGGGCCACCTTGCTGCACCTTGTTTAATTTTGTTACTTGTTACCCGTTACAAATTACCTCATCACGAAACTATCTGTTACCGATAATTTCAGTGCTTGCAGAGAATACCTTACTGAAAACCGCTTGCCATTTCCTTCTGCTCCTCGTTGGGTTCGACACTCTTACTTCTCAAAAGGACTATGATAGATTCCCTATACTTGTGGGTCATCAAGACTCTTTTCTGGCGTCGTTGCCGGGGAGTGAAGCGCCTTTGGTAGGTGGAATTTGGTAAGGAAAAATTTATATAGTGTGCTGAAATTTACTGTCACTTGTTACTATGGAAAATAATCCTTTGAGGGGATTGTTAGGGGTATCTTCACCTTGAACAGTAGAGCAAAGAGTTGCTCCTGAACCTACTGAACCTACTGAAAATGTTTACATTGAAATTCCTTCGGGTATGATAGAGAAACTGCTAGCTAATCCTTTTACAGGAGATGGAACATTACATCCCGATATGCACCTAATCTATGTGAATGAAGTCTGTGGATTATTTAAGCTTTTAGGTATGCCTGAGGATGTTATCAAGAAGAAGGTCTTCCCTTTATATTTGAAGGGAAAGGCATTGACATGGTTTAGGCTATGTTATGATATTGGATCATGGAACTACAACCGACTGAAATTGGAATTTGATCAGAAGTTTTATCCTATGCATCTGGTTCATCGTGATCGTAATTATATCATGGAACGAAGGAGAAAGTATTGCTCAAGCTTGCGGGAGGCTTAATTCAATGTTATATTCATGCCCCAATCATGAGCTCTTAAGATAAATTATTATTCAAAATTTCTATGCTCGACTTTCTCTCAATAATCGCTCCATGCTCGATACTTCTTGTACTGGTTTTTTTATGATGAAGACTATTGAATTCAAATGTGATTTATTGGAAATTAAACGCAACCCTGAAGATTGGGATCTTGACGAAGGTAAGGAGTCAGGTATAAGACCTAAGTTTGATTGTGTTAAATCTTTTATGAATACCGATGTTTTTCGTGAATTTAGTACTAAATATGGACTTGACTTTGAGATAGTAGCTTCTTTTTGTAAATCATTTGCTACTCATGTTGATCTCCCTAAGGAGAAGTGGTTTAAATATCATCCTACCATTGAAGTAAAAGTAGTTGATCCTATTAAAGTTGAATAAAATACTATCACTTATAATGTTGATCCTATTGTTTCTACTGCTTATATTGAGAAACCACCTTTCACTACAAAAAAATACACTTCCGTGATGATACGCGTTTGTCACAGTAGGTCGCGTTTTTTGTCATGCATGTACATCTATGACGATTTTATGATAGAATCAAGATAGTCATACCTGTGCTGTCGTAGAAGTGTTCCATGACATTACCAAAATTATCGTCACGGAAGTGTCCACTTCCATGACAATAAATCGCGCGTCATAGAAGTGCTTTCGTCAAGGGTGATCGACACGTGGCATCCACCGTAACGGAATGCCACTAAACTATTGGGTCGGGTTTTGGATCCGATAACCCGTTAGCAGCCCCAACCAATGGGGATTTTCCACGTGTAAAATCATCATTGGCTGGAGGAAACACGTGTTGGCTCATCATTGGGATAGATGCCATCCACTCATTGGATGGAAGGCGCCTATGATACGTCGACACGTGGCACGGCCCAACAGAGGCCCATTCCTATGAAAAGGCCGGCCCATTTGACTTGGTCAAAAGGTGGCGGGCCGGGCCATGGAAAGCCTGTTAACGGCATGTTCGCATATAGCCCATTTACAGCCCGCTAACCCAAGGCCCGTTACGACCTATCCGAATTAGGCCCAGTAGCGTCATCTGGGCCATCCAATATGATTCCAGCCCGTTTTCACTTCTGGCCCATGTATGGCCCATGACGTCTTTCGGCCCATATGAGGCCTTTTGTAACTCTTGGCCCATTAACGGCCCGTGGTGAAACTGGCCCATAATGAACAGTGTATCACTTTACACACATTAACGGCCCATGGTGAAACTGGCCCGTAATGAATAGTGTATCACTTTATGCCCATTAACGGCCCGTTATTCCGTTGGGCCGTTTCTAGCCCATGTTATCTTTCGGCCTTCTCAGAGCCCATTAATTCTTGGGATCATTTCCAGCATTCATTTACTTACGGCCCATTACTGTCATTTTCTGCTTGTGGGCCAAATTCAGCTCGTGGTTACAGTCGGCCCGTTTGTGGTCCGTTAATACGTTGGGCCATTTTCATAGTGTCATCAAATATGGCCTATTAACGATGGCCCGTTATGGTCGGCCCATGAACGGACAATTCCAACTCTAACCCGTTTACGGCCATAATGCGGTCTGTTATTGGCCCATGTTTGGCCAATCGATCATACGGCCCATAGAAGGCCCATTGATGATACAGCCCATAGAAGGCCCACTGTTTCTACGGCCCGTAGGAGGCCCAGTGTCACTACAGTAAATATTAGCCCATGGTTATTGTGGCCTAGTTTTAAAAAATAGGTTATTGCAGCCACTAGCAGACCACGGAAAAAGAACTGCAATGTCTACAAGCAAACAAATAAACAAGACAACAAGGAAATAAATAAGCAAGCAACTTATGCTAGGCTATCACGGCTATCACACATATTACATCCACTGGGCATCAAAGTTCCCACCGGTGAAAATAAACGCGCCGACAAAAGAATAAACAAAACTGAGAGCACTTCAGAAGGCTAGGCCTGGCCAGGTCGGGCCCTCCAAATAGTCGAAGAAGCTGAGTAAACCTCAGTTGTGTCAACGATAGATGCATCAACAGTAGATGTATGGCATGATGGTGCGCACGATAGTCCTCTGACATCTTCATTGCATCTTTGACTTCAAGTCGGAGCTGAGTTGAAGCAAGCCTTTCCGCTTTAAGTTGAGACTGAAGAAGTCGAACTGATTGAGGCAGCGACTGCATAGAGGTTGTCTCACACCTGCTGGTGAGTAGCTTCAACTCACTGTCTTCATCAAGATAGGACCTTGGGGTCATCTCGCTGTCCTCAAGATGGTTTGGCTCACTATCTTCCCTAAAGTTCTGCCAGGCGTAAGAGATACGACTCTGAAAGAGAAACAAGGAGACACGTAACAGGTTTCACAATTATATAAGCAAATAAATGGATCTGTTCTGCATAAGGAACATGTTTTTACAACTACAATTTGAAACTGGTAGTTTTTGCAAACATCCAATCAGATGTAAACAGCAAAGCAAACAGCAGTGGAGGAAATGATGCCTATCCAAATCTATACTAGAACAAAGTTTTAAGGCTTGAGAAGGATGAACTTAGATTGCATGTTAACACGGGCTGGACAAAGCCCTTCTCCATGTTGATGGAAGGATAATTCAATAAATTCCCCAAAGAAAATTATTTATAAGCGTTGCCATTATTCTACATTTTGCAAAGAGTAAATATAGATCAAATAATGTTGGAAGAAACAGAGGATAATGAAGCTCAGGTGCAGACTGGTGATACATAATCAAATAGCAATTAATTAAGTACAACGTTACAAGGCAAAAGGGAGAGAGGTACTGACAAGAGCAATGCAGAGCCCAGTATTGTTGTGAGATCGTATGATCCTTTGAGCAAGGAGATTCATCCAAAATTAGTTTTCATACAAGAGAGAAGGTAAGGCACATGCAGAAATTTAGGAGTTCAAATTTTGAATTGATATCATAGACAGTACCTGACGCTGGGCTCTCAGTAGTTCTAATAGGGGTTTGGCCACTGGAGTAGGGGTAAAGTGTGGTACAGTTGGGCCTGTGTTTTCTATGGCTGCTGATCTATCTGATTTAACAGGTATCATTATCTTTTCCAAGTGCCTAGTTTATACTCCTTGAGGATCTGCACTCACCCTCTTCCTTTTGGACATCTATTACGAAAGAACAACATTTGACTGGAAAAACATAGTGTGATGACACATGGAATAGGTACAAAAAATGGATAGGTATGGAATATACTCATATATGATGCTTAAACTAAGCAGATGGTGTAAGAAAGTAGAAGTAATGCAAGAGGTCAGATGCAAAATATGTGCGACCAATACAACTTTGCAAAGTTAGAGCAAGCACCTTGATGGGTGAATAAGATAGGCCATCCTCCACCATGCCAAGTTTGTTAGCCAGTGGATTGTTCCGCCATATTCCTCTTGTGCGCCCATTCTCATATTCATTTTTATAATTTTCAATATCTGACATGCATGAAAACATAAAAACAAGTGAGATTTTCTTTATAATGCAGAAGTGATTCTAATCCAATACTGCCTCCCTGTAAACCCATTTGTGCTATCTCTGCAATTCTTTCAAGAGATGCCATGCATGCTGTAATTTGGTGTGTGAAGTAATATAATGTGGCCTACTACTCAAAATATGAGAGCTCCAGAAGTGATGACACTTCGCAGATGACAGCTTCAACATATAGTAAAGAAGAACAAGTCGACCTGACCTGACAGATTCAAAATATACTAAGGGAGAACAACTCGACCTGACCAGTCGACCGCAAGAGAAGAGGATCATCTTAAAGAAGAGCAGAAGAGCAAGCAGATAGAAGATATTACAAGTCTTTCAATACAATGTCGGTTGGCCACCCATGATGAACCAGAGCGCACAGAGAAATACTATTCTTTCCGGTCTCTCCATATGTGGCTCACATGCATTTCGAAACTAACGTAGGAACATTTAGCTAACCAATTAAACATCTCTTAGTTTTACTAATATCCGCAATAATATTAGATATGAATTTGTACAACTAAGCTTGTTTAGCTCGATGGGTGGAGCAGTGCTATTACAACACGAACCACGTAGGCTGATTGTGGTCATCATAAAATGGGGAAACCATAAGCATGATGACTACAATGTTGACCGTGGCAGTGGGATGGCAGATCTGAAGCTGCAAACGGTGCAAAGGGTAGTTAGAAACCGATGTTTGCTTTGAAATAACAACTAAGATTTGGTATGGACAAGAAAGTACGGTCAACAAGTGATAAAGAAATGCACTTATGTTGTCTCTCTATATGTCGCGACATGCATTTGGAAACTCAAGTGGGACCTTTAGCTAACCAATTAAATGTGTCGGTTAACTAATATCAGTATCATATCACAATCATATTTGAACAACTAAGTTTTCGAATTCTGAGTGTTGTTGTTGTTTAGCTTGAAGGGTGGAGTAATGCTAGTACGACAGAAAGCACCTACGCAGATCATAGTAGAGTAGAAAAAAGGGGAAAACCCTAAGCATCAAGAGAAAAATCAGGAAAGTGGAACTAGCTGGACCAGTGGGTGGCGCACATGCTTTTCGAAATGAATATAGGAACATTAGGTGACCAATTAAACGTTCCCTGTTTTAGTGATATGAGCATCATATAAGAATCGTATTTCAACACGTAAGCTTTGGGTTGAGGTCTTGAGGAACAGTGCTAGCGACCTACGATGATGGTAATGAATATAAGGGGGGAAACCATAAGCTTTGCGAGTATAGTGCCCGTGCCATGGCGGATCTGTAGGTGCAAAACGGACAAAGCTACTTCGCAACCAATGTTTGCTTTCAACTAGCCACTACGATTTGGTACGGACAAGAAAAGTACAGTAAACAAAGTACGATCTATTTTCCGGGTGAGATCAATAACTTAAGCACATATGGAAGAGTACCACCTCTCTTGCAACGCCGTGTAGGCCTATGCTGATACGTTGAGGGTGCTGCGGGTGCGATGGCTGTCAGCGGCGGGGAAGAAGACTTTAGACGGAAAACGGCCGGGTCGGGGGATAAATCCTGTTGCCGTGGACGAGGCAGTCGTAGGAGCGGCAACGGCAAGGTGGACGACGGCGCCGATGAAGCGAGAGGAGGCGATGAAAGGATCCTAGTCCATCGCCATGGATGAGAGACGTCCATCTCTTGCAGTGGACGACGGGGGAGGGGTAGCGGCTCCGACAAGGTGGAGGATGGGGTGGTAGACGAAGGAGGCTGGCCGCAGTGCGGAGGTTGTCGTGTCGCCAATGGTGTATGAATGGCGAAATGGAGGGGAGGGGATCTCAAACTTTGGGATGCGTTAGTCTGAAATGTGGGAACATTACAAACTTATCCCTCGTTTAAAATTTCGGACATCGTGTCGGTTGGGGATAGGACGGTAATCTCGCATCTCCCAAATATTTGCCGGTAACTATTTCGGGCGAGGAGAGGGTGTTTTGGCGCCCACGGTGTATGAACGGGGCTGATAGGTAGGGCGGTTGTGTCATGTCTGAGGGAAGTTACACATCTGCCCCTATTTAAAATATTAGCCTACATCAATTTCGGATGAGGAGAGTTTGTTTTGCCACCCACCGTTTATGAATGGGGAAATGGAGGAACAGACACATGTCTTTCGGACGAGCTTGAATCAAATGTGTTTTGCCGCCCACGTTTGGCGCCCACAGTGTCTGAATGGGATCAGAGGCCATCGTGTCACGTCTGATTGAAGTTACTAGTCTACCCCTATCGACAGTAGTGTAAATCCGGTCGATAAGGATGTCAAGTGTCAGGGGTAGACAGTAATTTCCATCTCGCAAACACTTGCTTCGGGCAGCCCACAAATTATAGTGGGTGTTTAGCCGCTTCATTCAAAACTTGGGAGAATTAGCATTCACATTTGCCCTGGGCCCTGGCAAACTAAATTCAAATCCAATTTGTATTCGATTACGAATATCCACAGATAATTCTACGTTTTGTTATTTATTTCTTCAAAACCACAACAAAGATTTATTCCACCTTTATATATGATTATGATTTAGAAATGTCGTGATCTTCGAATTCAGTAGGTTGGATACACTCTGAGTCAAACAGTTATTTCATCCAATACAATATGCTCACACGAAAAACAGGTCACCTTATGTCAATCATACAAGTACCGAGGATTACCTCGCCTAAAAAATTCAGATCATTACAACACATGGACAACATAGGGGGTCTTGCAACATAATCCATTCAGAGACATGACAAAACATGCAAGTACAATAATCTAGTGACAATTTCAACTGGTATCTAAAGAAGAATCGGGATTACCCTGGGCTTCAGATAGCAGAAATAGTAGGACCTCCTCCGTCTTCAAATGCAACATTCTTACTTCCTCCAATTCTTGGGTTGCTTGCATAATGCGTGCCGCTAATTCCGTAATTTCCAGCCTCAAGATAAAGATTACCTCATTCATGGGAGCCACACTATCTCTTTCTGCCTCTAGTAGAGCCTCAAGCACTATAATATCTGTGCTCAGACTGCTCTCCGGTAGTGTTGCCTCTGAACTACTACCATCTTGTAACATGGATGGAGCACTGCTTCCACAAATAGATTCTGGGGTTGTACATTGTGTCCTAGTGTGAAAGGCATCCTGAAAGGTTTCTGCTGGACATAAGTAAGAGATAGTTATCGTATGATGCAGGCAGTAAGCTTACATGGTAAACGACAGACGAACTATTACCGAGCATGGCAAGCTATATTTAAATGGTTCGAAGTAGCATCAGCCAAAAAGAAATTAAAATGGTAAGATGAAACTAGGGATGTAAGTGGCAAATAAACGACATCCGCCAGTCCCATCTACTTAGTTTTTGCTAGCTCCCTAGTTCATTCTCCTCAAAAAAAAACTCTTTTGAACTATCATACCACTAGTGGACTTTAATTGGGATTAAATGGGATCCAGTTGACATCTCTGGTTGAAAGGGAGTGTACCACCGCTATATTTAAGTTGCCAAGGCATCTAAGCAGTTGAAATAATCTGAGAAAGCACTTAATAGTGTGGCCTCATATAAACTACGAAGACAGTCTTTTGATGAAGTTGAGAGGAAAAGTTAAGGACTCAAATGAAATAGGCATGCATTTCTTTACGATAGTACAACAGGCACTGCTAACATATTGGCCAACTCAGGTATTAGCGTAACAACAAACAAGCATTCGAATCAAGCAATATAGCAAAGTAGACAACTAAACTATTTGTAATTCGGTAGGATTACAGGTTGAGGGCACAAGCCAAGAAAACAGCCCACTCGCATTACATTTCACATGTACTAAAACACACTGGCTTACCATATGTTGTTGTGAAGCCTCGCTGCTGTTGCAATGTTCTTTGAAGATATCGTGAGCATCTCGTGGTTGCAAATCTAGTTGTTTTTATTCTGCACCCTCTATTTAGGTAAAATTAATTTTAATTGCATGCACTGGTCCGAATTGATTATCAATGGTTCATCTAAACTAATGAAAGAAGGGTGTGTGCATACACGATAATATATCTGCTTCCCTCTATTTTTATGCTTGTTTGAGGGGCCAGCCCTAAAAGAACAAATATTTTGCTTGATGGGGTTGGCAGCTCCATAATTAATAGAAGCATCAAATTAGTCATGCAACTTGGGAAGATCAAGAACACACAAACATGTAATGAACAGAGGCTCGGAGCAGTGATGTAATAGCTAGCATCAGAAAATGTAGGGTAAAATGAACAAAAAGCAGCGGAACCACATGCTAGTTTGCTGATGTGTAATTAAGCATAGAGAACATTAAGCAGACTGATGGAAGCAACAAGTGGAATCAGAACAACACCGTTATCATAAATATAGCATTCAAGAAGTAAAATAGTAGCGAGTGGTATCTAGGAAGTACAGTAATACTCCCTCCGTTCCAAAATAGATGACCCAACTTTGTACTTACTTCAGTACAAAGTTAGTACAAAGTTGGGCCATCTATTTTGGAACGGAGGGAGTACTTAGGACAAAACTAAAGCATATTAACTATATGTGCACTGGTATGTAATTTAGCACATGTAACATGTTCACTGCCAGAAGTATGGCTCTACAGGTGCAAGCAGAATAACACGTCTCATGAAAAACTGAATGATGCCCTTAAGAAATTCAAAGGTGCGGTGCTTATGCTAGGAAAGTGAATGTAGGTTCCGGCCGTTGGATAATAGTACCTGATTCTCGGTGGCATATGGGTATCGTTGTCATACTTGATAGCTAAGGATCGTCGATGGTGCTCGTGTTGCGGTTGAGTTTGGGCCGGCTGTCGCCGTCGCTGAAGCGGCTCCGGTGCTACGGTTGCGGCGCCTGTCGACATACAAGAAAGCTCATCTATGGTAAGTGAACAGTTGCATGATAAATAGAAAAACCAAAGGAGTACAAATTGAAATAACCTGATGAGGCTGCGGCGTCGGTAAAGCAGGGCCAGTGGAGTTGAATATGGCGTCCGTGGAGCGGGTCCGGTGCAGTGGACGAAGGCTTCGGCAGGCGCATTGTACAGTGCTTTCGGTGAGGCGGATCTGTTGCGGCGGACGAGGGCTTGTATGAAGGGCCAGCAAAGGGGCGGACGAGGGAGTTAGTGAAGGGCCTACACTGTGGTGGACGAGGGCGCCGGTTAAGCAGATCCGGTGCGGTGTACCATGATGGCGGTTAAGGAGATCTGGAACGGTGGACAAGCCAGTCGCTGAAGCGGCTTCAGTGAAGTGGTGAGTTGGCAGTTGGGGGTTCCAAGGTGCGGAAGGTAGATCCGGATTGGTGTGAGGTCCACCGCTGCGGCGGAGGACTAGATTCGGCAGCTTTCCATGGTTGGGGGTCGGGGAGGGGAAGGGGAGGGGCTCTGGGGAAGAATGTTGGGGGCAAAGAGGGGAAAACAATGGAGTTACCAAAGCAGCCCTTTTCCGTTCATGTGGCAGGGGTAAAACAGGAATATCGTAGGGCTACACTTTTGGGCGCGTGATATTTTGATGTGAGCGGGAAGTTTGAAAGCTTTTGGCGCCTAAAATTATAAGTGTTCTGCTCTTGTACGGCCGACTATGATATCATGGCCGACAATTTGTTTGTTTTGCACGCAAAAAAAGTGCAAGTTTTGAAAATCAATGTCTCCAACTCGAAACTTAGATTGTCCATTCAATTCAAATATGGATCATTGAGCTACTACAAGCAAATACCATCATATGGTCCAATTCAAATGAAATTCCAAATGTGTTTATCCTAAATATGATGACAAAAGCAAAAATGTGTATGTGTATGAACAAAGTGGATGATTATAAAGTTTGAACATGCCCGTATGTGTATATCTCTAGGTTTGATATATGAATTTGAAATCACGAAATCCCGGCTTAAAAAATGTACCTTCGTTTAAATGAATTACAAAAGCTAATGATGGAGTCGAATTCCAAAATTCCAATCTTAGGTTTGTAATTCTGGTACATCAAGGTATATCACGCATGTTGAAAAGTATCATTATCTCATAGTCCAAACTATGAAACAAATTGATCAACCATGAGTGCACAATATCTCAATTATGCTAAAGTCCCTCAAATATAGACACATCACTCTTTATCTGAAGCCAACCCCCCCCCCCCCCTCCCCCCCACACACATAGAGAAGTCGTTCTCTCCCACAAACACCAACACATGAGCACATTAATACCCATCTCTCTTCTAAAGTCCGGACCCCAATATAGGTCTATATCACTTTGTCTCTCGGGCATGCACACATATCTTCCCTCACTCTCTAGGTCTCCCGCTATCTCTCTTTCTCAAGCACACGCACTATGTAGAGTGTATATTTCCCATACACACAAAACGTCGCCCCCAAATGTCTATCTCCCTAGTTATGTGGTTCTCGCGCACTCACCTCACACACCACCCCCACTGCAAACAAACACACTTTGTCTCCTTGTGCACCACTCTCCTCTTTCTATCTCTCCCACATGCGGACCCGCCCCAGCTCCTTCCCTGTATACATATATGTCGTGACTCTTTCCATAGCTCCCTAATGTATCATCGTTCTCGATTTCGCACATTGTTCTCTACACCATCTATTCTAGATCTCTCATGAAGTCCCTATCACACACACGATGACTCGCTTCCCTTGCGTCTCCGTACATAGGCCAATTTCGAACAATATCAACATTGTCTCCCTATCTATACGCCATTTATGGACACAAACGACCCCTCTCGCCCCCTCTCTTCATATCTCTCTCTCTCTCTCTCTCTCTCTCTCTCTCTCTCCGTCGCTAGCTCTCTCTCTCTAGCGCGCTCTCACACCCCTCTCCCACACACACATTCGATGTCTCTTCCAAATAGTCTGCTCCCCCTGCCCGCACCCATGCTATCCCGCTACTACACATGTCACACCATTCCCCCTTCCCTTATACTAGGTTTACATCATTAGTGGTCTCACTACTCCACATACACATACTCCCTCTCACACACAAACGCATGCACAAAAACACACAGACACGCACAAACACCCATTTATCTGGATCCTCATCTCTCCCCATGTCCGCATGTGTATCTCACACACTCACTCTCTAATTATGTATATGTGTCTCCATGTTACACAACACAAAGCCCCATGTACATATCTCTCTATATCCTCCACACACATAGACACAAAGAATCTGTTATCATTGCCTCAGTCTCTAACATATCACACACGCACACTGTCTCTCTCTCTTGCAAACACGCTCAACAAGGGTTTCCCTGTGAATAACTTACCGTCTATTCATCAACAGTCGTGGCAATACGACGAACACGAGACGTGAAAAAGAATAAATCTACACATGCTTAGACCACCTAGTATGACTACTAGGACTAGAGCAAGCCAAAAAGCACGCCGCCGTCACCCCCTCCTTATCGGGGACGGGAAAATCTTTGTTTTACGCAGTCGGGAAGTCATTGTGCTAAGGCCCCACATGCCGAGGCATTGAATAGAATGTAGATGCTAGTTTATGGAAGCAAGTATCGATAATATGTTCGTATCTCCATACTTATATTTCTTCTGTTATAAAAAACCAAGTTGGTGATGATGGTACGTGTGCCATCTTGCAATATAGATCGTCCGATCTATATCTGATGGATGGAAATTAAACTAAAAGATACCCGCACCCCTCTCCACATTTGCAGACAAGGCCTTCCCTCGTTCATCATTAGCTCCAACAAACCTCATTGTTGAGAAATTAAGAAAGGAAGCCTCTAGAACAAACTGGCCTGGTGGCCGCTGCCGATGTCGTCAATCCCCATGCATCCGCTCAGTCCGACCACCAATCACCACCACACCCCACTCCTCTTCACCTTATCTCATATTTCTCGAGGTATCATTAGTTTTTACACATGAGATTACTCCCACAAGGGTCAATCACAACAAGTGTTTTATAAAAAAATGCATCTTGATGTTCCGTGCAATGCACGGATCTTGCTAGTACTCCTACAGAAGACTAAGTTGGTGATGATGGTGTGTTTGCCGTCCGTCGATTCTGACCATTAGATCTACATCTAACGACTGTGAGGTAAGTTTGTTGCCTTTTCTCACCAACATCCCACTTGTCTACCAATTTGTAGAAAAAACCATAATTAGTATCTTAAAACCAACCACATCCCTCCCCGACCACACCAAAATAGCCCAAGGAATATATTCTAATTGACACTCTCTAGTGACATATGTATATCAAAATTAGAGTGTTTTGTATCAAGTTTGTGAATAAGTATTATTCTAATTATGATTCGTTGCAACACACATGAACATTGCTAGTATTTCCAACCATGCATTTTTTCCTAGTATTCCATATTTTCGAGTTTACCATCAAGATATTAGTCACTCATGGTTGATATTTACTTTCAATCATGTACACATATGCACTATGTAACTAGCCTTGCTTATTGGCTTCCAAAGCTTAACTTTCACTCCTACTTACAACATGTAGAGTATTTAACAAAAAACTACCACTTTCAACCAGCCCTAGGAAGAATCTATTGTACAAAAAATAGCAAAAACATACCCAAAATTTCTTAATCCATGCCAAAAACTACTACCTAGTACTCCTACCGATTAGGTTCGTTTAAACCCATTTATGACAGGGTTGGCCCACACGTCCGTGCTGACGAGGCAGCTTAAACCAACACATTTTGTTTGACCATTGACATGAGGGACCCACATCTGACCTTCTATCCTGTTATTCCCCCTCAAATCATTATTTTTTCTGAACATTACTTCAAACAGTAATGATGCGTGTTCGTCGGTGGCGCAGGTGATGAGCGAGTTGGCCGCCGCTCCGTCGGACGGGCCGGACGCCGCGCTGGCCTCCGCACGGGTTGGCAGGCTGGCCCGAGCATGACTCACGAGCGAGCAAGCCGCCGCGCTGGCCTTCGCTCGAGCCAGATGGCTGGCCTTAGCACGGCACGCGTGAGCAAGCCGCCGCGCTGCCGTGCCAATCTAGCTAGCAAACCTTGCAGACAAGCAGCTGGACGGAGCTGGCATTCGAGCTGCCGCAACATGGGCTCTGCACAGCCGGCTATTTTGACCTTGCCTTTTGCTGGCGGCGGTAGCTGCGTCCCATGGCCGAGGATGACTAGGTGGATGGGCCGGAGGTAGGAGGTCACTCGGGGATTTTTGTGCAGACTGACATGTAGGTCCCACAAGTCATAACGCCCGGTCGAATAGAAAGCGTTGACTTAATGGGCGACATGGGCCCTGTCAGAGTTAGAGTTAGATTCTAACCCTGAACTAACTCTAACCAAAGTGGTGTTTGGATGGCAGGGTTAGATTGACAACAAATGTATCCAAACAGGGCCATGGGTTGAAACGTGCCTATAACGGCACTTTGTAGAGTAGTCGTTTCTTGGTAGGGCTGGTTGGTAAGAGCATGTACAATGGTTGATAAGGTAGTCTTATCTTAAGTCTGCTACATATGCAAGTGGTAGTAGTTTCTTGGCATTTTAGTGGTTTCTTGCATTATCAGTGGTTTCTTGTAAGGAACAATGTACGTACTACTAGCGAAAAAGGCGATTCTAGGTTGCGTTGTACTCCAATGAGTACTACTAGTGGTCACGGGATTGTATACCTCCTTTTGTGGGTTCGATCCCGGGCGAACGTACGACGGCCTTTTTTTAAATAGTAACTTCGCTGCGAGCCAATATTTTACACTGGTAGTTTGAGTTTTGAAGTCAAACCGACGTGCGGCACCACAATCTGGGTGCACTGGATAGCCTAGCCACGTGAACGGGTTTTCCTTCCTAGCATCCTGTGGCTCGCGTGCTCGCCCTAGCCGCACCTTGCTTGCAGCTTCCTCATCAGCTAGTAGCATATTTAAATTTAAACTAGCGCCTCCCAATTAAGCCCGAGGAGCCGGAAAAGCCTGGCGGGGCATTGAGAACTGCGCAATATGGCTCTGTACGCAAAGTGCTCTACTACTACTCTATAGCTTGTGGCGTTGCACGCATGGACTTCACTCCATTATCAGCTCTACTATAAAAGAAATTCCTCTTGACGTGTTTTTTTGAAACGGAGGCAAAAGCTTTGCTTCATCTCATTCATAAAGAAGGAACTACTAGCAAAGTTCGACGAGATCCATTGCACCTCCACAAATGGAAGCGAAAAGCCTAGTCTCGCTGTATCATATAACTCAAATGTTCTGCCCCCGCAGTAACCGTCGCTGATAAACAGGCTGCTAGTGTGTGCGTGAGAGGAGCGGCTGAGTAGGCCAGCTATGTGAGAGGAGCGGCTGAATAGAGCTCCGAAAGTACCCACTAGGCCACTACGCAGATGTACTTTCCCTGCATTGATAGTACATTGATGGTTCTAGAGAACAGTAGTACCCTCCACTTCCAACTGTAGCTCCTTGGCCCTGAGATTCAAGAGTTCAAAACTGGTGCACTATACTAGACTAGACTAGAAGTACAGTACATCGCACTACTAGTTGAGAAGAAGTAGTACTAGTACTGCTACAGTACGAGTACGTACTCCTCCGTCACATAATGTAAGATGTTTTTTGAAACTAGTTGGCGTGTACAAAAACTAGTAAAAACAGACCCAAAATTTCTTAATCCACACAAAAAACTACTACCTAGTGCCAAAAATTTCTTACTAGTGTTATTATTTACAGTATAATGCAATCCCATAACGTTCCATAATGCTAGTACTAGCAGTAAATAGTAGCCTCACCCCTTCGCTAAGGAACGATCTACAGTTGGAAGGGACGAGGCCCTGCGGTTACTACGCTCTTATCTCCTCCTCGCCAGTTCCCCTCCCCCAGAAGAGAGGGTAGTTCGTCGCTGCTCCCATTGATTCGCCAGGCAGTTCTCCTCCTTGTCGGGGCTGGGAGACCTTGGACGACGATCCTCTGGGAGAAATCGCACGCCGCTCCGATGTCGTCACCGTTGCAAGACTCGGTGCTTCCTGCACCAACTTTTTAAAGACGGTGCTTAAACAGGCTTGGGAAAAGGCCATGCTTGTTGGTCTTCCATGCGTCCTCGAGGAGAAGGTTCTTCTGTGGGACAATCCTTCGAACAGTCCACTGCTCCCTGCCCATGGTTGCATGTTGACTCCACTAGAGTTGCCGACGTTGAGAGGTAGTCTGATTTTGTCCGATGAGCAGGTCAATAATGGAGTTTGATCATGTAGTACTTAGTTATTCCATTTCCATCCCGTCATTTCACCGCTGCCCACCGTCTTATATATAGGTCAGGGTCGATGCCAACGAAGATTGGCTTGCATACCTCCGGCCCGATACCACCATCATTTTGCACAACATCCACAGCAGTGCGGCCGTTCCGGTAGACCCCTTCTCCACCATTGGGATCGGCCTTCCGGACTGGCTGGGCTTGAATACATATGATGATTCCTACATGAGATTGAAGAAGATAGCAATTGCGGACCCGCCAACAAAGCGACGTGGGTACGATGATTACTATCTCATCGCGATGTCGACATAAGGATTACCATCAATGCAAGAGGCAGTAATGGCAGAGGCTGGCGCATGTTGGCGGCGGCAGATTTGTACCCCTACACGTTCGAAGACGCCGTGCGCCATCTAGGCCGCATCTTCGCGGTGACAAGCCAAGGGACTTGTTTCATCTGGTTGCCATCCTACGGTACGGGAGATTACAAATGGAATGCACAAACCATTATTTGCATCCCTAACGGTACTCCATTATTTTGCAGGGACCAGTCAATCCCCGATCAAAATAAGATCGCTGATCCTGGATGTGCATTTGCATCCGCGATTCTGTCTAACCTGGAACCTTGTAGCTGACTTTGGCATATTGGGATCAACTATCTAAGCAGTCATTACCCATGGTACCACTGATGTGCAACATGGTCACACAATCTACCACGATCGGACCGTCACCATCTACCCAGGTATTCCATTTTTAACCCTCTCGCCTTCTCTTTCATTGTTGTACGAGTAGTATACTTAGTAGTACTAGTAGGAGTACTTTTTACCTTGGAGGACGCGTATAGCTAGCTAGGCCCTTGAAGACTTGAACCCGCTAGCTGCCACCATTTTTGTTTTTCCATGTCTTACTATCTCATCCATGTAGCCAAGAGTGGCTATATATAATAAGCCAGTTATTTTACTTCCTCTATACCGGAGTAGTACTATTTGCTGCACAGCATTACTGACCACCATATTTGAGCACAACATTATTATGCATGGACCTTGACTATGCACGTGTGTCCATATCTGAGATGCCATGTGTACCAGATGAACGCGCCGAGTTCGACCCCCATGATGCTACGTGGGTGCCGAGGAACACTCTTGGAGAGTTCTCGCTTTTCATCGAGGACAGCTACCCCATTGTGAAGCGGATGCCACCTTCCGTGCACGACACGGAAGGCATACCGTTCATGAAGCATGGTTGTGTCTTCAGTGCGCACCGCCGGATGAACGACATGCTGGGACACGCTATCCCTGATTTATGCCGCTTCAGCTTGGATGAGTCTCCATCGTGTGGAACTGGACTAGAAAGCTGGGACAATGATTCCCGTTGCCCACCGCTATGGATCGTGCCATCCATGAAGAACACCTAGGACTGGAACCTGGAGGAGGACATGTAGCCCATCTATAACGTGTAAGTGGAGTACGGTAATTGTGAACGGTAGCGCTGTGAATATATGTGGACTAGTCATGCACAAATTTATCACATGAATTGGAGATGAACTTGTGTGGCATACTGGCATTTGTCCTTTAGAATTTATTACTAGTAAATGTGTTATGTGTACGTGCAACTTGTGTGGTTGTTGCACGGGCTCCAACACGCTCTTTGAGAAAAAAGGTGGCACAGCTCTGGATATACGTGACGTGGCGGCATCATACAGTAGCATCGTTCGCTATACTTGTAGTACACTCCTACTAGGAAGACAACTCCTATAAAACCTTGCGCTTGGCTCTTTGGCTCTTCGGGAGGTTCAATAGTTCGTACTCATGTGAACCTTGCACTTGGCTCTTCGCCTCTTCGGAAGGTCCAACAATGATGATACTACAGTACAATATGCTTCTGGCAATCTGACACCGATTGAACTGCTGCACGTCCGCCGCGAGGGCGAGGGTGAGGGCGAGGGAGAGGGAGAGGGAGAGGGAGAGGGAGAGGGCACTGTAGTCAAAACCCTCTCCTCGTCCTGCGAACCATAGCGCGTGTGGGCGAGGGAGAGGCGTAGTAAGCAAGCTTCTCCTTGTTCGGCGAGTTGATGGGACACATCAAAGTAGTACTAGTACTAGTAGTCCATACTGCATCCTTTCCGATTAATATGGCTTAATTAGAAACGAGAAAAATACACTCGCGGTCAACGTATGTTGTCGGTGTACTAAAGTAGGGGTACCTTAGTATCCCGAACTTGTGCACGGGCAGTCGCAGCACCCCGCGGCAAGGCTTGCCGGGTGACCGCCAAGTAGGGATGGCAATTTTATCCACGGATTTGGATACCCATGGATACCCGACCCGGTTGGGCAAGGGTATGGAGCACATTTTCGCCCATGGGTCCATGGATATGGATACCCACGAACAGCCGGGTTGGGCATGGTTATAGTTTGTGCTCTATGGATATCCAATGGATACCCGTATGACATATGGGGCCATATGCCAGTGATAGTAGAAAGAATGAATCAATGGGAAATGGCAGGAAATATGCAACTTGTTCCATGAGCTATATGCTGCAGAATCAACCTCTGGTATGTCACACTTAAGGACTCATCCTATTACTTGTTGCATACTTATGCATGTAGTTTATGTTGTCATTTGTGAGTGAATGATGATGAGTTAATTTTCTCTTTGGGAAGGCTTCATGCTAACTTTTCTATGCCCATGGAGCTCCATGGGTATGTGGGTATCCAGTGGGTTTGGACATGGGCACAAGTTTTGCCCATGGATAATTTGGTGGATGGGCAGAGGGTAGGAAGATGGGTCATGGGTTGGATTTGGACCAGCTCCACCCACCCCAAACCCGACCCATTGCCATCCCTACCGCCAAGGTCCTCTGTGGTTCCTTTGGAGCCATTCAAGAACAAAGTGTTCAAGGCCCCGGCAAGAGGAGCTTGCCGGGAAGGAGACAAGGCCCCGGCAAGAGGAGCTTGCCGGGAAGGCCAACCAAGGCATCTCAAGGAACTTGCCGCGACCCGCAGTGCGTCCCGGCAAGACCCGGTGAGCGACAAGCTCCCGGACGCGACAAGACAACGACCGCGGCAAGGCGCTTGCCGCGGCAAGCCACCACTCTGTACCCACGCTCCAGCGCATCCATCAACGTGTCGCCATGGGATCTTTCCAGGCGCGCGTGGCGAGAAGCTGTGCAGCCAGCGGTGCGAGGTGGCAAGCGGTGCTGACAAGATTGCCATCGTGGCAAGCGGTGGCGCCCCTAACGGTCACTTTTTTGCACTGTTTGGGCGACACGAACGGGCATTTAATGCCCTTGTCCCCTGCCGTCAGGGTTAGGTATGATTCACTGTGCAAGTAGGTGTACCAACCGCAGTTCTTTTACATTTTTGCCCTTGCATGCGTTGCCACCTGTCGGTGACCCCTTGAGCATATAAAAGGAGGCCCATGCGCAACGTAAAGGGGGGGTTCGAAACCATAAACACTCACGCTCGGTCTCACAGCTAGTGTACTGTAGCGTTCATCGCTTTCAAGCAAGAACACAATACAAACCACAAAGCAGCAGTAGGAGTATTATCTCTCCGGAGAGCTCTGAAGCTAGGTAAAAATTGCTCGTGTGCCTCGCCTCGATCCGCTCTTCATGCGATCTCCGCCCCCCGCCGAACCGAAAGGGGCTCCGGTCCCGTAGGTGTTCGTTCCCACGACATCTAATGGCGCGCCAGGTAGGGGGCGTCGAGGTTGTGTGAACCTGATCCGGCGTTCACACGAGCCAGATCTTCATCTTCTTCATCATCTTCATCGACATGCCACCGAAGAAGAAGGCTTTGGAGGTGGCTGCTCCGTCCACGTCGATCCCACTGCCACCAGAGCAAACGGGTGGTGGGGTAGACGCCGGCGGAGGAACGGGCGTCGACGAGGGAGCTCACGCTGCCGCCAGGTCCAAGGACAAGGCTGCGCAAACCTCGGCGTCCGTACATGCACCGCGCCCGTCTCAGGAGGCGCGGGACCGACAGTGTCATGGTACTCGCGGTACCATACATTTGTTGGACCGAGATCGAGCTGGTGTATCTCGGGATGCTCAAGACCAGCATGCGTGCCAACATGCTGGCACGAGCAAAACACGGTCGCCCGGACGGGATCCTGCTCCTTCTAACATAGTTAGAAGTCCGAGCATATCCCGCTCCTCGCACCGTTCGCCACCGCCACCCAAAACTTCGGAAGAAGCTTTGGCACGAGCTCAACTGCTCCTGGATTACCCTCCAACGGCGGACAAGATCGACGAATGGAGGGCCACCATTCAGAGTCTCATCGGCTTCGCTAACGGCGACACTCCACGGCAGCCGAGCGCAACGCAGCCGCGGCAAGATTGTCGGGCGCGAGCCGATGGCGACAAGACCGGTGGGGGTGCAACCACCGTGCACTCTCCGCCCCGAAGGCCAAGATCGCCGACTCGCCGGTTCAACCTCGACACCGACTCCACCGCGTCGTCAGATCCACGAGCTCGTCGCGATCAGCGCCAAGTTCTTGACGAACGGCAGCAAGAGGACGCTCGTACTCGCATCAAGCATCGAAGAGAAGCGCGGCGTCAGTCAGACCAGTGCGCTGGGCCCACTGTCGACATGCATGCACCAGGGGAACCAGGCGACTTGCCATATGCGGTAGGTTGCCCTGCGTTCACTCGTGAGCTGCGGCAAGTCTACTGGCCCAGCACGAAGAACTTCAAGCCAGACGTACCAGAGAAGTACGACGGCAGGTTGCATCCGTCGGAGTTCCTCAGCATCTACACCATTGCAGTGCAAGCTGCTGGGGGGCGAGACGACAAGATCCTTGCCAACTACTTCCTGCTGGTACTCAAGCCTAATGTCAGATCCTGGCTCATGCACTTGCCGGACAACTCCATATCCTCATGGGTGGATTTGTGCCATCAGTTTGTCGGTGCCTTTACAGGCGGCCAGAAGCCTCATGGCCAAGAGAGCGACCTTCACCTGCTCGCCCAGAAGGAAGAAGAGCCCCTGCGCAAGTACATTCAGAGATTCAGCCAGGTGCAGCGCAACATCCCAGACGTCCACCCTGCCACGGTCATCAGCGCGTTCCATCAGAACGTGCGAAACCGCAGGATGCGGGAGGAGATGGCGATGTGCTAGATCAGAGACGTCAGTGAGCTATATGCCCTGGCCGACAAGTGTGCACGTGCTGAGGAAGGGAGGAAACTCCCCGGAGAGAATGCAGGAGCAGGAGGATCTGACAGCGATGATGCTGCCCCGGCAAGGAAAAACCGGTGGCGGAACAACAGGAAGAAGAAGGGCAAAGATGTGCTAGACGTTGAGCAGTCCGGCCACGGAGGTGGCGCCAAGGAAGCCGAACCTGTGGCGGCCGCTGACAAGCAGAGCGGCTCCGACAAGCAGTATTGCAAGATCCACCGCACCAAGGGCCATGATCTCCAGAGCTTCGAGAAGGTCGAGAAGCTTGTCGAGCAGCAGAAAGCTGAGTACGAGCGACGCGACAAGGAGAAGGCCCAGGAAGGTACTAGAGGATCCGGCAAGAAGCGCCCCGGCCGGGGAGGACGCCGCGGCAAGGCCAAGCAGCAGCAAGGAGACAGACCTCCCCGCGGCTGCGACAAGGATGAAGACGACGACGACGATGAAGATATGGATGATGATGAGGCCGATGAGCAGGAGTTTCAGAAAGACACAGAGGTCTTGTGCGTTGACGGCGGTGCTTCTCTGCATACTTCACACCGCCAGCTCAAGCAATGGGTGCGGGAAGTAAATGCGGCAGAACCACCTGTCGACTCACGCAAGCCTCTGAAATGGTCCAGCACGCCTATCATCTTCGATATTGAGGACCACCCTGATCGCAAAACTGCGGTCGGGTGCTTGCCGATGTTGGTTTCACCAACTATCCGCAACCTTAAGGTCACTAAGATGCTAGTTGACGGCGGGGCCAGCTTGAACCTGATCTCCTCCGCGGTACTTCAGAAACTCCAGATCCTTGACAGCGAGCTCGAAGAGACCGGCACATTCCAAGGAATCAACCCGGGAAGGAGCAAGCCGAAGGGAAAGATCAAGTTGCCGGTAACATTTGGCAGCGAGTTAAACTTCAGGACTGAGAGGGTCACTTTTGACGTTGCTGATTTTCCATTGCCATACAATGGGATACTTGGCCGTCCAGCGCTCGCCAAGTTCATGGCAGCCTCTCACTATGCCTACAATATACTGAAGATGCCAGGCCCGATAAGTGTCATCTCTGTCCCTGGCGACAAGAAGGATGCTCTTATCTGCACCGACAAGATCTACCGGGAAGCAGCAGCCGCAGCTGAACGTAAGTCACTTGCCGCTGAAGCTCCCGGGGGGAAGAAGAAGACCAAGTCCGGCAAGAGTTCTGATGCCAGCTCCGGCAAGCGCACCTCTTCGGAGTGCTGCGCTACCATCGAGGATGCACCATCGAGCTCCACCGGCAAGTGTAAGAAGACGAAGGCAGCTCCGCCAGAGACCAAGAAGGTGTCCGCCAAGGAGGACAGCACTGGTGGTACCTTCACCATCAGTGCCACTCTCGACCCTTAATAGGAAAGCGCGCTCGTTGCTTTCCTGCGGGCGAATGTCGACGTGTTTGCGTGGCAACCGTCTGACATCCCCGGTGTTCCCAGGAAAGTAATCGAGCACCACCTTGCCGTCTCTCCTCATGCGCGGCCCGTCAAACAGAAAGTCAGGAAACAAGCAGTGGAGCGCCAAGAATTCATCGCAGAAGAAATCAAGAAGTTGGAAGCAGCAGGCCTTGTTAGAGGGGTGCTCCATCCTACGTGGTTGGCCAATCCTGTAGTCGTGCGCAAGGCAAACGGGAAATGGAGACTTTGTATTGACTTTACTGATGTTAATAAAGCTTGTCCCAAAGACCCATTTCCCTTGCCGCGCATTGACCAGATTGTTGACTCCACGGCCGGATGTGACTTGCTTTCATTTCTTGACGCATACTCAGGATATCATCAGATCTTCATGGCAGAAGAGGATGAGGAGAAGACCGCATTCATTACTCCATGTGTCACGTACTATTTCGTACGGATGCCTTTCGGATTAAAGAATGCTGGTTCAACATTTGCAAGGGTAGTCAATCACGCTTTTGAGCCACAGTTGCACAGAAATGTGGAAGCCTACATGGATGACATAGTGGTCAAGAGCAAGGACAGAGCAACTCTGATTCGGGATTTGGACGAGACCTTTGCAAATTTGCGCAAGATCAACCTTAAGCTCAACCCCAAGAAGTGTGTGTTTGGAGTCCCCTCCGGCAAGCTTCTCGGGTTCTTCGTGTCTCAGCGGGGGATTGAAGCCAATCCCAACAAGATCAAGGCCATTGAGCAGATTGAAGCACCGAAGCGCGTCAAGGATGTGCGAAGGCTTGCCGGTTGCGTGGCGGCTCTCAGCAGGTTTATCTCTAAGTCTGCTGAGCGCGCCCTGCCGTTTTTCAAAATATTGAAAAAGGTAGGTCCAATGAAATGGACTCCGGAAGCGGAGGCTGCGCTGCAGGACTTGAAGAGATACCTGTCCTCCACTCCAATACTTGTCGCACCTAAACCACAAGAGAAGTTGCTGCTGTATTTAGCGGCAACCAATCAAGTGGTTAGTGTTGCGTTAGTAGCGGAGAGGGAGGCGGATGATGAGCCAGCAACCGCGGCAGATACATCCAGCGACAAGCAGGGGGCTTCCCCGACAAGCTCTGGTCTCGACAAGAGTAGATCTGTGTAGGCACAGGAGGAGAAACAGAAGAAAATGGTGCAGCGCCCAGTTTACTTTGTCAGTTCCCTTCTGCAGGGGGCTAGGTCAAGGTACTCTGGTGTGCAGAAATTGCTTTTCGGCCTTCTCATGGCCTCGAGAAAGCTGCGCCATTACTTCCAAGCACATGAGATCACAGTTGTCACTCGCTTTCCGCTGAAGAGGATACTGCAGAATCCAGAAGCAACAGGCAGGGTTGTCGAGTGGGCACTGGAACTGTCAAGCTTTGGCCTGATGTTTGAGAGTACTTCAACTATCCAGAGCCGGGCATTGGCAGAATTCATAGCAGAGTGGACGCCAACACCAGATGAAGAAATTCTAGAAACGAGCATCCCCGTCAAGGAGGCAAGCAAAGAGTGGCTGATGTACTTTGATGGTGCCTTCTCGCTGCAAGGCACCGATGCGGGCGTGCTACTTGTCGCACCCACCGGAGAGCACCTCAAGTACGTAGTCCAGATGCACTTTCCCAAGGAGCAAGCAACAAACAATACTGCAGAGCATGAAGGTTTGCTTGCCGGTCTCAGGATAGCAGTAGACCTTGGGATTAAGAAGCTCATTGTCAGGGGTGACTCACAGCTTGTCGTCCGCCAAGTGAACAAGGATTATCAGAGTCCGTTGATGGAAGCTTAGATTGATGAAGTGAGAAAGTTAGAAGAACACTTTGACGGCCTACAGATGGAACATGTTCCAAGAGCTCAGAACGACATTGTTGATGGCCTGTCAAAGTGCGCTGCTTGAAGTTACCTGTGGAACCAGGGATCTTTGTGCTCAAACTAACTCAACCGTCTGTAACACCATCAACTGGACAGAGCAAGAAAAGGAAATTGATTTCTGGTGACTATTTTCCGGCAGAGCTCCCTGAAGCCGCCGCCAAGAAGGTCCCCAAAATCAACACCAAGAGTGCTGAGGAGCAGTCTGCTCCGACAAGCCCTAGGGTTTGTTCCGTTGAAGCAGACGCTCCCGACAAGTTTTGCTCCGGCAAGCTTGCCGAGGAACATCAAGCTCTGGCTGAGTCACAGGTTCTCGCCGTAGAAGCGGATGTTCCCACAGCAGCATATGTGCCTTTAGTCCTTGTTGTCGAGCCACAGGCTCCAGCATGGGCACAACAGATTGTCCGTTTCCTTCAGACAGGAGAACTTCCCGAAGAGCAAGAAGAAGCGGAAAGAGTAGCCCGGCAGTCAAGTATGTACCAGTTTGTCGACAACACACTGTATAGAAGAAGATTCAACAGTGTGAAATTGAAGTGTATTCACCGGGAAGATGGGCAAAAGCTGTTGGCAGAGATACATGGAGGCATATGTGGCCACCACATTGGCGCAAGAGCACTTGCCGGCAAAGCGTTCCGGCAAGGTTTGTTTTGGCCGACAGCCCTCCAGGATGCAACTGCACAAGTAACCAAGTGTGAAGCGTGCCAGTTTCATTCCAAGTAGATACACCAGCCAGCTCAAGCTCTCTAGACGATCCCTTTATCCTGGCCATTTTCGGTCTGGGGGCTCGACATCCTCGGCCCCTTTTCCCCGAGCTGTCGGGGGCTTTGAGTACTTGTACATTGCAATCGACAAGTTTACAAAGTGGCCGGAAGTGGAAGCATTGAGGAAGGTGACAGCACAGTCAGCAGTCAAGTTCTTCAGGTCGATTGTTTGTCGCTTCGGGGTCCCTAAAAGGATCATCACCGACAATGGCACACAATTCACGAGCCGCACCTTCATGCAGTACGTCCAAGATCTTGGCGCCAAGGTCTGCTTCGCTTCTGTTGCTCATCCGAGAAGCAACGGTCAAGCGGAGAGGGCAAATGCTGAAGTGCTGCGTGGACTCAAGACCAGAACTTTCGACAGGCTGCACAAGTGCGGAAAGAACTGGATTGAGGAGCTTGCGGTGGTTCTTTGGTCGATCAGGACGACGCCAAATCAAGCCACTGACCAGACACCTTTTGCTCTAGTCTATGGAGCAGAGGCAGTTCTCCCCACGGAACTCGTATACGGGTCGCCTCGAGTGCTTGCTTATGATGAGCTTGAGCAAGAGCAGCTGCGACAAGATGACACGCTGCTCCTTGAGGAAGACCGTCTTCAGGCCGCTGTACGAGCTGCTCGATACCAGCAAGCTTTGCGCCGCTACCACAGCCGCAAAGTTAATGCCAGAAGTCTCGAGGAAGGCGACCTTGTTCTTCGGCGCGTTCAGTCCGCCAAGAATTCCAACAAGTTGACGCCAAAGTGGGAAGGCCCTTATCGGGTGAAACGACTCACTAGGCCTGGCGCTGTCCGCCTTGAGACCGAAGATGGCACTCTGGTGAGCAACTCCTGGAATATTGAGGATCTTCGTAAGTTTTACCCGTAAGGCGCGGTTGCCGGAACCTGTTCCGGCAACCACCTTTTGTACAAGCCTTGCCGCTGTTGCATGTAACCCTTTGTACAAAGCCGGGCGCAGACCCCGTGCATAAATAAAGCTCATGTGCTCCGCACATCTTGTCAATTTCATGCCTTCTATTTTTTGCATGTATTATCTGATATTTTGTGCAGCACCTGCCCCCGGTAAGCAGTAACGAGCCTTAAGGCTCCATATCTTTATTTTCTCTTCTTTCTTTTTCTCAAGAAAAGGGAAGGTTCCCTCGCACACAAGTTTGCCAGGAGGGAAGGAGAAGATAATGGTGTGGACCGGGCATCGTTCAAGAAAGTTTCGCCTTGCCGGGATGCAAGCGACAGAAAAGCTAAGTTGCCAAAGTTTGAGCAATCAGTTTTAAATTTTTTAAGTTATCTTCCTCGAACGACCGTGCTTTGTATGGAAAACCTGTGCACGGAGGAACCAACTCATAGCTAGTTGCGCCCTTACTTTGTTTCGAGTCCGCTCAGCAACTTAAGTGTGCTGCGGCTAGCTGCGACAAGGTTTCTTGTCGGTAGCGGCACCGCTAGCAGGCTGCTGACGTTCCGCACTCAGCGCTCGCGGCAAGGGTGCCTGCACCGGCAAGTTCCCTAAAAGCGTAGGGTAAAAACATACAAAGGAAGGAATCAAGTAAAGGAAATAACATAGCAGTCGATACCCAAAATAAAAGTTATATTACAAAGATAACTTGTCGCAGCTCTAATAGATTGTTCTCGTAACATGACTAGCAGCGGCAAGAAAAGGAGAAAACAGGCGGCCTAATCTACGCGATCGCCGTCAACTCTCCTGACTTCATTCACCTTGTCCACAATCGGTGCGACAAGGGCCTTGAGCTCTTCCAGATCGGCATCCGCCGGCAGCTTCTTGAGGACGTTGGTGAGGTTGAGGCCTGGGTTGCGGAAGGCCACCTTCACCAACACCTTTTGCAGAACTCTCGCACAGATCGTGCGCGACTCGTTAGCCAGCTGCTTTGGGATCCTTTCCCGGAGTCGCTGGAGAGCCGTCGCCACGCCCTTGAAGAACAAAGTGAGCTTGGCGCTGGGCTGGAGGTTCTCATCGGAGGAATACCCAAAGTCCTCCAACCCCAGCTGCTCCAGCTCCTTGTCGATGACGGCGGCGATATTCATGAGACCCTCTGTCCAGAGTTCCACAGTCTCCCTGAGGGTGTTCTGGGTGGCGGCAGCACTCGCGAGCAGCTCCTCGTTGGCCTTGATCTCCTTCTTCAAGGCCGCCTCCTGCTCTCTGGCGCCGTCTAGCGTCTTTGTCAAAGTAGCCAGCTTCAACTCAAGATCAGCATTGGAGTCCTTGGCGGCGCTCAGCTCCTTGCCCTTCTCAACGAGACGACCCTGCAACTCACCGTGGGCATGGGCGTCCTTCTCGCGCTCACGCTGGAGCACGGCAAACTCTTCATCTCTCGCCTTGAGATCGGCCTCTAACCGCGCCACCTTCGTCTCCAGCTCCTTCTTGGCGGCCTCAGCAGCTGCGGCAGCATCCTTTGCCTCCTTGAGAGCCCCGCCAAGTCTCTGCTCTCGCACGACAAGCTCCTCCTCATGGCTGTCCAGATTAACCTTTCGCTGCGCCAACTCACCTTCCCGCACAGACAGCTCCTCGGCGGCAAGCCGCTGTTGCTCTTCAGCTTCAACCTTCTCGAGAAGGAAGGCTTTCCGCGCCTCGACGAGCTGCGCCCGCTCTGCTGCAATGGACCGGAGGGCTTCCTGATTGCGGCTCCGGAGCTCCTCCGCATGCTTCTCAATATCCACTCCCGCCTGTGCGACAAGCGCTTCCCAGGACTCCAGCTTGGCTTGTCGGGCGCGGTAGAGTGACACCAGCTTCCGCAGCAGCTGTTCCTCCTCAGACTCGCTGCTGCTGCTGCTTGGCGTGTCGACCAGCGTCAGCCCAGCGGAGGCGAGCACCTCTCCATCAAAAGCTTCTCCTTCGACCGGCGCCCTGGAGCTTGACGCCCATGGGAGCTTGATGAAGACGCCATCACCGGCCTTGAGATAGGCGCCGGGCTGGGGCTCTTCGGAGCCTGGTGCTGCGGCAGTGGCGGAGGGATCGGCGGTCGGCGTAGCGCCTTGCGCTCCTGCGGCCCCGGGGCCGTCAGTGCGACCGCCAGACCCCTCGCCAGCTCCTGCGCCGGCAGCCTTGGCGGCCTCCTCGCCGGCGGGATCATCGGCGCCAGCTTCCTCCTTAGTGGCAGCGGAGTCGTTGGTGTTGCCGCACGCGTTCTCCTCGCCGGTGGCCTCGGTCTCCATCGGCTCCATGGAAGATGGATCTGACGGCCAAAAGAGGGAGAAAAGTCAAGCAAATATCCAAAAAAGAAAAATCAGAAGAAGAAGAACACAAGGGAAGTTTTCAAGCAAGAAGGGGTACCTGTGCTAGGCTCTTCAGCCATGGGCTCCACCACCCTGGTGCCGTCCCTTGCCGGAGAGCTGTCCCTTGCCGGAGACTTCTCCCTTGCTGGAGAACGCTCCCTTGCCGGGGAATGCTCCCTTGGCGGCGTAGTTGAAGCAGATAGCATCTCGGGAGCGGCTTCCGGTTGCTCCTGGTGAGGCTGCTCTGCTCCTACACAAATCAAGAGACAGATATCAGCAAATAAAGAGCACCCATGCGCACCCAACAACGGGAAGTAAACAGATACTTACGCTGGGGGTTGCGCTGGGGGCTGCTTCGGGGAGTAGTTGCCGGGCCTGGCAAGGTAGTCTCGGGCGCGCCCCCTGCTGTCGCGGTGGGCTCGTCCTCGATGACAATCACCGGCGCCTTGGCTCTCTTCGCCGCTCTCTAGGCCAGGGTCCTGAAAAGGAATAATTTCAGAGTAAAGCAAATTAGATACAAGCCAAAAACAGCAAGAATCGAAGAACTACAAGTGCAGCAAGGGATCTTACTCTTCTTCCTCCTCGTCGGAGCTGAGTGCGGAGAGGTCGAAGTCCGGCCCTCCTCCGGTGCGACAAGGCGGAGGAGTGGGTTCCCTTGACCGCTTGGCGGGGGCAGCGGCAGGACCAGAAGCGGCGGTCTGGGAGGATCCCGCTGCAGTTGTCGCGGCGGAGCGCGTCGTGCGGCGCGACGACTATTGACCCATCTGCCGCCCTGCTACATCCCCGGCCCTGCGGAGATGCCTTCTTGGTGGAGCTGGGGGCTGCGCTGGGGGCTCTACCTGCGGCTAGCCGCTTGAAGATGGTGGGCCGCTCGCACCCTTGGCGGGCTCGCTTGACTCGGCTTCTGGCTCGGCGAGCTCTTCCTCGCCGGCAAGCTCTCCGGCAAGCTCATCTCGATTGGCAAGGCTTGCCGCCTCGGCTGCCTCTACCTCCTCCACAGTGAATCCAAACTCACCCGCGGCAGCGGCTGCCGCTGCCTCTTCCGCCCTAGTGGTGATGCGCCGCATCTCCGCATCGGTGGTGTCACGGGTGAGGCTCTTCTGTTCATCGGCGCGGACCGCCACCTCCACCAGGCCGTCGAAGAACTGCTGCACAACGTCGTCCGCAGGCTCTCGCCAGGTTGGGACAAGTCCATGCGAGTCGCACAGCAGCATCATTGCGCGGATGCGATCGAGCGAAGAGTTGTTGCACAACAGAACGACACCCTGCGGCAACCTAAACCATTCAGGATGCTGAGGGTCGTGCTTGAACAGCTCCTTGAGCATCGCATCCAGCTCCAAGACAGTAAAGTTGAAGTTGAGGCCCGGGCGCAGCCTCATGATGTCCGCCGGACCCCCAAACAGCCATGCGGGTCTCCCCCTCTCCTGCAGAGGAGCGATGCGGCGGCGAAGAAAATCTACGCCAACGGCGCCTACAGTAAGCCCGGCAAGCCTAAGGCGTAGGATCCGGGTGACGGCAATCTTCAGCCTATCGTCGTCCACGGCCAGGGCTCTCCAATCATTGCCGCGCACTGATGGAGCTTGGCGCAGGGCAGTAAACGGCTGCAGGTTCTCCTCAACAATCCAACACCATTCTGCTCTCCACTCCTCTCGTTTGCTGCGGAGCTCCCCCTCCAGATAGGCCACCTTCTTGCCGGCCCTCGAGATCCAGGCGATCCCGCCGGATAGGGGTTCCCCTCTCTCAACCCGGGGCATAAAGAAGTGGCGGAAGAGAGCTACGTTTGGGTGGACTACGACAAAGCTTTCGCAGAGATGTGCGAAAACTGCCATGGTCAGAACGACGTTGGGGGTGAAATCAAGGAGGTGGAACCCGTAGGTGTTCATGATATCGCAGAAGAATTCAGAGAAAGGCGGGCAGAGCCCGCAGTAGAAGAACAGCACGAAGAATGGGTATCCGTTTGGAGCCTGTTCCGAAGCAGCGGCGGAGAGTACCTTCGTGCGCGGATGCGCTCGTGTCTCCGTAGACCAGAAGAGGTAGTACCACTCCATCAGCTCCTTCGCGGCGAGCTCGGGGGGAAGAGCGCCCGCTCCTTTCGCAGCGCCTCGAGTCGTAGTACCTCGGCCGATTTCACACCCTTCCCAGCCTTCGGAGCCATGGCGGAGGTGGTGGGGGAGATCAGCGGCGTTGGTGGCACCGGCGGCGATGGGGGCGGAACGCTGCTCTCTTTCAGCTCTGGAAGAAGGGGGGAGTGGCGGAGATTTCTAAGATTGGAAACAGCAACTGGCGAGATGGGGGAACTACCCCTGTTTCCCCTGCTTATAAAGAAGGACAAGGCGAACGTTATGCTTTTTCCAAATAAAGAACCACCCACGATCTCTCCCACGATGCCGCGTTCGACGCGTGCCGTTAGGGGAGAGCGCGGTGGATACAGAGTAAGATACGGCGTGACCCGGGCCGCGCGTGCCCGTGCCCTGTTTTGGGCCTAGCCCAACAGCGCGCGGCACCGTGTGTGGCCCAGGCCCGGGGGCTCCTGTTGGTGTACTAAAGTAGGGGTACCTTAGTATCCCGAACTTGTGCACGGGCAGTCGCAGCACCCCGCGGCAAGGCTTGCCGGGTGACCGCCAAGGTCCTCCGTGGTTCCTTTGGAGCCATTCAAGAACAAAGTGTTCAAGGCCCCGGCAAGAGGAGCTTGCCGGGAAGGCCAACCAAGGCATCTCAAGGAACTTGCCACGATGCGCCGTGCGTCCCGGCAAGACCCGGTGAGCGACAAGCTCCCGGACGCGACAAGACAACGACCGCAGCAAGGCGCTTGCCGCGGCAAGCCACCACTCTGTACCCACGCTCCAGCGCATCCATCAACGTGTCGCCATGGGATCTTTCCAGGCGCGCGTGGCGAGAAGCTGTGCAGCCAGCGGTGCGAGGTGGCAAGCGGCGCTGACAAGATTGCCATCGTGGCAAGCGGTGGCGCCCCTAACGGTCACTTTTTTGCACTGTTTGGGCGACACGGACGGGCATTTAATGCCCTTGTCCCCTGCCGTCAGGGTTAGGTATGATACATTGTGCAAGTAGGTGTACCAACCACAGTTCTTTTACATTTTTGCCCTTGCATGTGTTGCCACCTGTTGGTGACCCCTTGAGCATATAAAAGGAGGCCCATGCGCAACGTAAAGGGGGGGTTCGAAACCAGAAACACTCACGCTCGGTCTCACAGCTAGTGTACTGTAGCGTTCATCGCTTTCAAGCAAGAACACAATACAAACCACAAAGTAGCAGTAGGAGTATTATCTCCCTGGAGAGCTCCGAAGCTGGGTAAAAATCGCTCGTGTGCCTCGCCTCGATCCGCTCTTCATGCGATCTCCGCCCCCCGCCGAACCGGAAGGGGCTCCGGTCCCGTAGGTGTTCGTTCCCACGACATATGTAACAATACGCTCTTTACGGTCACTACATATAGTTTTGCAATGATTATATGATCACTAGCTCATCATAGAGCACCGTATTGCACCCTACTGACCGGCCACATAGTTGACGTGGCACTTTGTTGACTGGTTAAATTGTCACCTAGTTTCTGGGTCAAATCTATCAGTTGGCAGAGCAAAGAAATGAGTTAAACAAAACTTTACGCAGGCGCGACACGAGTCCAACCCTTGCGCGCAAACCACCCTGGCTGTGTATGTGAGTGCATGCACGTGTACTCCCTCGGTCTTCTAACAAAGAGTGTACATTGGCTATAAAACAAAGAGTGTAGAACATGATGTACATCTACACTTCCAATGCATTTAGCCTTTAATCTAAATCGATATTGATTGACTAATGCACCAACTTGTGCTCTAGGTATAGGCTACATGTCTATCCTTAATTACAGCATGCAACGGCCTTCATTTAATCTTCTTCGCTCAATGGTCGCATGCACACATAAGTCTGCTACTTTTGGGCGTTAATTATGCCCTGGTCAATGTGTAAATCTCTAAATGTACAGTCTTTCACGGACGTAGGGAGTAGGTTGAGCACTTGAGCGTGAGCGTGTGTGTTGTGTCGTGTGTTGTGTGCCACATGGGTGCATGAGTGTTGCGTGTGTCCATTTGTACGTGTGAGTGTTGCATGTTGCATGCATGCATGGGGCTTACTCCCTCCCATTGACATGTTCATATTTCTAGCTTCCTCTGTTCCGTCCATATGGTGATACTCCCTCTGTTCCCAAATACGGAGTAAAAGCCTCCCCTGTTCCCAAATACTGAGTATTTGTCTTTCTACAAATTTCAAAAAGTGACTAGGTACGGAGCAAAATGAGTGAAGTGAGTGTAGAGGCATAGGCATACTATAGAAAGGAAGTCTTTGCGATCCATTAATCCCCATCTCGGTCAGAGAGAACTATTCAACTAGTCTTCGCAGTGAAGTGACAGTACACGCTGCAGCAGATGGGACATGTAATTAATAAGCTGAACCAGCATGTTGGTGTTACTAAATCCGCCTTACCCAGTACTGCCATCATGTTTGCCAGTAGAGCACGCTTCCAAAATATGCCTACGCACCTCTGTCCTCCATTAACTGACATATGGGCCCTCTTGTGGTAGACCCACATGTCATCGGTGTAACTATTTACACTCCGAAGGATGGTATATCCTGGTGGTAGTACTAGTAGAATTGAAATTTAATGCACTTTCTTCCCCGTCTTCCACTCTTCTTCCTCCTCTCTTCTTCTTCCTCCTCTCTTCCCCATCGTCGGCCACACACCATTTACCCCCGCTCACTACTCGCCCGCCCACGCCATCTTCCTTGGTAGCTCGCGTGTACCATATCCCCCCGCTCACTGGTCGGCCACACGAGGAGAAGCTTCTTCACTCGCCCGCCCGAATCCACTTCCCCGCTGGCTCGCAGGCACCGAAAACCCCAATGGCAGAACCGACCGACACGCAGAGCCGCGATTGGAATTCCCTCCCTGATGTCCTCTTGGAGCAGACCTGTAATCGTATGGACCTACTCAGCACCGTCCATCTGGCCGCATGCTCGGTGTCTTTGTACCGTCTACTCGTCTGCAACCGGTCGGCTCTTTTCAAGACACCCTGCTTGCTCATCATCAATCCTGTTGAGGCAACATTTAAGTCTGATGGTATAGTGCATGATGGCATCGTTTACGCGGTCGACGCACAGATTGGCTGCCTATACTAGTGGAATCTATCATCGTGTAATTGTTCTATCTCATCTCATCTTTACCATATGAATACGACTGCCTGTTCATTGTTAAAAATTTAGAATAGATAGTATATCTATAGACACATCATTGCGACTCCCTCCGTCCCAAAATAAGTGTCGCAAATTTGTACTAGCTCTAGTACAAAGTTGTACTAAGCTTAAGACAGTTATTTCTGGATGGAGGGAGTATATGTTCCTCTCATTTCCTAGATGTTTATGACCACACATGTTATTGTTAGAGTTGATATGAGAACAATTGGCATCTAATGATTGTTAGAATACATATTATGAGCATAACATCATGATTGCTATATGTTACTCTTGTTTCCAAGATTTTTATAACAACGCATGTTATTGCTTAGAGTTGATATGAGAACAGTAGTAGTAAGTGCTATGGTAGAATATGAGTAGGCTCTATCATATGTTTGAACCATGACATATTGCTAGAATATGAAAGCCATTGGCTTATTTTTTTTTAACTTGGGGTATGATTATGACCACAGCATTGCAATTCTTTGTCTATGATATGTGTCGCTGTTATAATAATATTAATTCCACACATACTCTGAACATGATTGTTTATTTTTGTCCTTTTAGTCTCCAATTTGAATTGTTGCAGCAGACGCACATGCGCTGGCCTTCATGATTCCAGGACCTGGAATCATACCAGCCGATGGGTGGTGGTTTATCGCTCGTTCAGCTGACGGCGGTCATTTGATGCTCATTCGCTCGTACCAAATTGACCAAACCATTACATCAAACCACATGCAGTACAATGTGTGGGGTGTTCGTGACATTGATGGCTATGGCTGCTTTGTGTTCGAGAAAGATCCCAGCTCCATTGGGCCAGGCGTATTCAACTGGAGGCGGGTTTACATCCTCGGCAACCAATCCTTGTTGCTCGGGCTCAATTATCCGATCATCCAACCAATCATCGATCATATCACCGGTGATGATTATCGTGCTATGCAACTTCCATTCGCGAGGGAGGACTGTATTTACACATCATACCATGGTGTAGGACCTTGAAGTATGTCTAGAGGGGGGCGGGGGGTGATTAGACTACTTGACCAATTAAAAACTTAACCTTTTCCCAATTTTAGAGTTTGGTAGATTTTAGCTACTTTAGGACAAGTCAAGCAATCATCACACTATTCAAGCAAGCATGCAAAGAGTATATAGGCAGCGGAAATTAAAGCATGCAACTTGCAAGAAAGTAAAGGGAAGGGTTTGGAGGATTCAAACGCAATTGGAGACACGAATGTTTTTGGCGTGGTTCCGATAGGTGGTGCTATCGTACATCCA
The DNA here is from genome assembly GCA_963921465.1 of Triticum timopheevii. NCBI lineage: Eukaryota > Viridiplantae > Streptophyta > Magnoliopsida > Poales > Poaceae > Triticum > Triticum timopheevii. The sequence goes on along the minus strand of OY997272.1, from coordinate 377,244,153 downwards.
CGTTGATGGAGACTTCAACCCACGAAGGGTAACGGTTGCGCGAGTCCATGGAGGGCTCCACCCACGAAGGGTCCACGAAGAAGAAACCTTGTCTATCCCACCATGGCCGTCTCCCACGAAGGACTTGCCTCACTAGCAGTAGATCTTCATGAAGTAGGCGATCTCCTTGCCCTTACAAACTCCTTGGTTCAACTCCACAATCTTGTCGGAGGCTCCCAAGTGACACCTAGCCAATATAGGAGACACCACTCTCCAAGAAGTAACAAATGGTGCGTTGATGATGAACTCCTTGCTCTTGTGCTTCAAATGATAGTCTCCCCAACACTCAACTCTCTCTCATAGGTTTTGGATCTGGTGGAAAGAAGATTTGAGTGGAAAGCAACTTGGGGAAGGCTAGAGATCAAGATTCATATGGTAGGAATGGAATATCTTGGCCTCAACACATGAGTAGGTGGTTCTCTCTCAGAAATGGTAAGTTGGAAGTGTAGGTTCATTATGATGGCTCTCTCCACGAATGAAGAGGAGGTGGAGGGGTATATATAGCCTCCACACAAAATCTAACCGTTACACACAATTTACCAAACTCGGTGGGACCGATTCAACAGACTCGGTCGGACCGATTTAGTAAACCTAGTGACCGTTAATGATTTTCGGTGGGACTGACATGCATCTCGGTGAGACTGATTCGGTTAGGGTTAGGGCATAACGTAATCTCGGTAAGACCGATTACACAAACTTGGTGAGACCGATTTGGTAATAAGCTTTCCAGAGAGTTGGTCAGGTAAAATCGGTGGGACCGATTTGCTCTTTTCGGTGAGACCGAAATGTTACAAAAGGGAAACAGAGAGTTTACATTGCAATCTCGGTGGGACCGATCGCTCACTTCGGTTTGACCGAAACGTTACGAAGGGAAACAGAGGGATTACAATCCTATCTCGGTAAGACCGATTTGCTTAGGGTTTGTGGCAGTGGCTATGACTTTTGGAATCGGTGGCGCCAGATAGGAAGAATCGGTATGACCGATTTTGGCTTTGGGTTTAGGTCATTTGTGGATGCGAGAAAGTAGTGGAGGGTTTTGGAGCATATCACAAAGCACATGAAGCAAGAGGCTCATTAAGCAACACCTCATCCCTCCTTGATAGTATTGGCTTTTCCTATAGACTCAATGTGATCTTGGATCACTAAAATATAAAATGAACAGTCTTGAGCTTTTGAGCTTGAGCCAATCCTTTGTCCTTAGTATTTTGAGGGATCCACTTTCATCATCCATGCCATGCCATTCATTGAGCTTTCCTGAAATAATAGTCTTGGAATAGCATTAGCTCAATGAGCTATATATTATGAATTACCTAAACCACCTAGGGATAGTTGCACTTTCAATCTCCCCCTTTTTGGTAATTGATGACAACATATAGATCAAAGGTTCGACAAATGATAATAAGATTGAATAACATCGTCGCTTTGAGAAGTATGTGATAAGCAAGAGCTCCCCCTAAATTTGTGCATAGTTTAAGATTTGCTTTGGACTACAAATGCAAAATGAATTAGGCTCATGGGTTACTCATCCAGGTCACATACATCTTGGTGGAGCACTCAAAATAATAAACATTGAATACATGCACTCATCACCAAGCACAGTGAATGATCACATAGGATAGATAAGATAATATCATCAAACATGCATAAGTGTAGCTTATGATCAAACACATGATCATCAATCTCTCACAAGCATAGTATCACAAGCAATCAAAAGCAAACAAGTTTAACCACCAAATAAAGCAAGAGAGAACAAAAGCAACTCTCTCTCTCTCTCTCTCGAAGCCTATGATCTATACATTTTTCTCCCCCTTTGGCAACAAGTTACCAAAAAGTTCATAGAAAATGCATAGTGCTAGATCGACTCTCAGGCTTGATCTTCAGGTGGTGGTGTCCGGATAACTCCAAGGATGAAGGCTTCAGTTGAAGTAGAGGGTGCTGGAGTTGATGCTGGAGCTGGTTGCACTGGAGCTGAAGGGGCTGTAGCAGGTGCTGAAGATGTTGCTCTAGTGTCTGTCAGAGGCACTGCAACTGACCTCTAGGCTCTAGGCACTCTGGCAAACACATTTGTGGTAGTCTTTCCCTGCCTCTCCTGCATATCATCCTGCAGCTGCTCCACAACTGACTGTATCTCAGTTACTTTGACATCAAGGTCATGGAATTTCAGTTCCATGATTCTTTCCAGGCTCTCCTGATTCTGAGTGAGGGTGGCCAGTCCCTTCTCAATCCTCAGTGTAGATGCTATTAAGTAACCAAGATGCTCCTGCTTGTTCTTCAAGAAATATTCAGATGCCTCCTCTTGAGTTGGCATCTTGGCAGCCTTCTCCTTCTTTGCCTTCTCCTTCTTCTCTTGAGCTTGAACTAATGTTGGATCATTCTCATTCCTGACAACCTCATTGTCCTCAAAGTCTGGATAAAGTGGAAAATGTTCCTTATCCAATTGATATTTCCCTGTGCCCATCTTTGAGTTTATCAACTCCTGAATCTGAGGTGCATATCCACAGCTCCTCTTCTGATCTGCTATAGTCCTCTTAATGGTTTCAATCATCAGGCTCATGACTTTAAACTTCTGTGGCACATCAAACACATGCAACATGTTGATGGCATGCCCTCTGATCATGTTATGGTCACCAGACTTGGGCAACAAAGTGTGCCTTAGAATCAAATTGATAGTTGGCAGCCCCGACAACAGAAAGTGGACTGATCCAAACTTGTGTGTCTCAACTGCCTTGTCTGGGATCTCCTTGTACATGTGTGCCATGGAATTGTGATCCATCTTCTTCTTTGCATAGATATCCAGGCATCCTCATTTTCCTTTGGGGCATTTATCGGACTTGCCCATTCTTCAATAGTGGAATGGTACCTTGTACCTTCAGACATCCAAACAATTCTTCCATCTGGATAAAAGTGTGCTGTGGAGTAGAATTGCATGATAAGCTCATCATTCCAGTGGGTGAGCTTTTGCCCAACAAAATCAGCTACTCCACAAGCAACAAAGCTTTCTTGCACTCCAGGATAGTGCTCTTCATTGTCCTTGATGTAGGTCCAGTCGACCCACCTCATGTCACAAACTATGGGCTTCTTATCCAACAGAATTGTCTCATAGAAGTCCTGCTGTTCCTTTGTATGGAACCGGTAGTCTACAACAGTTCTTCTCCTTGAGGCATATGGATCTTCCATCCTCCATAGCCTCAACCCTGAATCCTTCCTGATCCTCATGTCCTCAGCCACAGGATGGGCATCATTGTGGTCTGGTATCTTGGGCTTGAGCTTTGTTAGGACCTGTCCTTCTTCATCTTCTTCTTCAGCAACATTTGGCACTGGGGCCTTGTTCTTCTCAGCAGCTGGAATACTTCTAGTATTCCTCTTTGGTACTTGCTTGGCCTTGGAGGCAGCTTTGGGTGCTTCCTTGGGCTTAGATGTTGCAGCCCCTCACCTTATAGCATCACCCATAAGCTTGGGTGCCTTAGGTGCTGGTGCAGCAACCTCTTCTTCCTCTTCAGAATCTCTTCTCATAGAGGGCTTTCCAAGAACCTGGGTAGTTGTGGTTCTTGCTCTCTTCTTCTTCTTGTCCTGAGCACCTTCATCCTCTGATTCAATTGTAAACTTCATTGTCTCTCCAGTGGGAACTTTCTGAGATTTGGAAGTTTTGACTTTCTTTGTAGGTGCCTCTTTGGGTTCAGTCTGCTCTGGCACTTGAGTGGACCTTCTAGCCTTGGGCATTGGTGTCCTCTTGGCAGGAAGTTTCTTTTTCAGTCCAGGCTTTGTGCTATGTGCTGAGCCATATTCCTTCTTGAGCACCACTTTCTTGAAGTAGCCTCATCTTCTTCAGCTTTATAGTCCTCATCCTCTGAGTCTGAGGTTCTCTTCCTCCTTTGCCTGGTAGCAGCCTTAGGCAGGTTGCTAGGAGTGCTTCTGCTCCCTTCATCTGTAGAGCTTGAGGGACTAGTGCCCTTGCTCATGTCAATTTGCTCTTCTGACCTGTTCTGGCTGTCACTCTGGTCTGACATGCTGCAAAAACAGACTACTGACCCTGTGAAGAGTTATAGATGAGATAGAGTGGATGAGCATCACAAAATGCAGAGATTTTTGCAAAAGAATGATTCAAAAATTCAGTTTTAATTTTCCACAGAAAGTATTTCGGATCAACCGATTTTCAAACTCGGTGATACCGAAGCAGTTTTGGAACCTAAACTGATGAACTCGGTTGGACCGAGTCACAGTTCGGTGGCACCTTGACTGCTAGGGTTTCACAGAATCCTAAAATCGGTCGCACCGATTAGTAATTCTCGGTCAGACCGAGAGTCACTAGTGCAATGGCATAAGCCAAATCAGTGAGACCGAGTTTTTCAACTCGGTGGGTCCGAGATGGTTTCGGCGGAAACCTAACCCTAGAATTTTGAATCTCATCTAATCTACGGATTACTTTGGCTGGATAGGATTGTTTCAATCGTGGCAAGATTCAATAAGAACACAATGTGCTAGGAATCAGACGAGGATAGCACAATGATCGAGTCCATACCCTAGCTTGGCGATGAACTCGCTACGGCGGCAACGGCGGGGATGAAATCCGTTGACGGCGACGGAGACCAGCTACTAGAGGTGGTTGGCGACGAGGAGACGATCCGGAGACCTTCGATGGCAGAGCGAGCTATTGCGCGGGCGAAGGGGTTCGGAGAAATTTCCAAAATTTTGCCCGTGACTATATATAGCCCGACCCTGTCGGTGTGACCGAGTGGAATAACTCGGTGGCACCCAGATGCATAACTATGTACAGTTACAGCAAATCGGTGTGACCAAACAGTTCAAATCGGTTGCACCGAGATTGAAAACTCAGATCAACTTAATGATCTCGGTAGGACCGAAATGGAGGAATCAGTCAGACCGAGAATCACAAAGAGGTTTTGGAAGTTTAAGGCTATGACGAATCGGGGACTCCGAGTGCTCCTCACACAGAGTGGTTTGAATCTGACTTGATCAAATTTTGTGATGTAGCATGAATAGAGTTTGAGATGAGAACAACATAGATAGCTAGATAAAGTTCTTAGGCATTCTTGTCCATCCATTTGGCAAAAAGAAAAGAAGCCAAACAATCAAAACAACAAGTGGATGTCCTTGAATGATTAAAATATGCACCAACATGCTCATACAATAAGATGGCAAATGAAATATGTGGCAAAGCATGCACAACCAATTCTAGCATCTATCAAACAATTGGCGATGACTAGGTCATCTATATATGAGTATATTGACTTAGGAGTCAAATAAAAAACATTTGATCATAGGTCATACTCATCGTTTAAGCTCAAGTGGGGTTACCACTTTTACATAATGCATTGATATGTTCACACCATTAGAGTTGCTTTGACTCAATTCTTAGAGTTAAGCTCCCCCTAGATGTGAGATCCCCCCTTAGAGGGATGAACTATCCTTGGGTTTTGTCGATGATGACTTCATGTAGGTGTTGAAGATGTGGATGCTCAATGTTGATGTAGATCATTTGGAGCAATCCTTTGGAGTGAGTTGCACTTTCAATACCTACATGGGTTAGTCCCACAAGGAACAAAACAAGAATATCCATAGACATAGAGTGATGCACACACAAGATGATGTCCATGAAATCATTAGGTTACCTTGTCCCTTGCCTTACCAACATGAGGGTTTGTGACTCCTTGAACTAGTGCAAGATGTGGAAGTTGATTGCACTTGTTCTTGCCATAATGATATGAGTGAAGGATGTTGGCGGAGTCACCCTCAAGAACTCTCTAGTTCTTCTTCTTCGGGATCCACATCATCTTGAAGGGAATCCTTGGAGTTGTAGTTGTACTTGATGAAGTAGAACTTGACGTAGTCTTGGGGACCCACTTGAACGAGGCTTTAGGTGCTTCTTCAAATGCATCAATCTCTTCTTGAAGCTTGTCCTTGCCTTTGTTCTTGTGGTCTTATGGTGGAAGATCATCTTGAGCTTGTGTTCCCTTGAAGGAAGTAGGATCATACTTCTCTTGTTGAGGAACAAACTTCGTCTTGGGGTATTGATCTTCTTCCCACTTAACTCCATTGCCGTTGAACTTTCGTTCAAAACCAACACCTTGATTCTTCCGGTGCCTTCCTTGCTTGCGTACAATTTCCTCGAATTGCTTACTCCCGACAAGACTCTTGTAAACACCTTTCTCTATAATTCCCTTCAATAAGCTATTTTCTTGCTCAAGTGTAACTTGGCTAAGAGAATCATTAGTGGAATCAAGAGAACTACTAGAAGCAACAATATTGGATTTGACATTATTATTGTTACTACTAGAGGAAGTATCTTTCTTGTACTTGTTACTAGACTTGACTTGAGGCATGTAAGTAGATAAGAGTAAACGCTTGGCAATATAAGAAGAACTTTTCTTGCGGAGATCATCATTGATTGCTTTTAAGAACTCATGCTCTTGCTCAAGATTGAGCTTTTCAAAGCGTAACTTCTCATGAGCCCTTAAAAGTTCTTGATGATCTTCGAAGATAGTTTCATGAGCCAACTTAAGAGTGTTTAGTTCTTTAGTTAGAAGCCCAATCTTCTCCTTATCATTGTCATTCGTTTTATCTTGATTAGCATGATTAATTGATGTTTCATCATAGTATTCATCACTAGAGTTGTCAACAAGTAAATCATCATCCACAAGCAAGTCATCTTCATCACTATTGAAATCAACATACTCAGGATGTGTTACCTTTGGACCTTTGTCCATGAAGAATCTTCCAATTCCTTCATTTGGTGAATCAAATATGTCGTAGGAGTTGATTGACACAAGTTCTAGACCGGCAACACCTTCATCTTGAGTATATTCGGTGTCGGAGTGATAGCTTCTCTCGGAGTGATTGTCGGAGTCGGAGCCGGATACCCATTCACCAACATGAGCTTGATGTCTTTGTTTTGTGTAGCTCCTTGATGAATTGTCCTTCCTTTCCGAATCCTTGCTTCTCCGTGAGGGTCTTCGTTCATAACGATCATCTCTACTCCTCCTCTCTCTTGGTGGTGATTCTTCTCTTTTGCTTCTTCTTTTTGGAGAATCTTCTCTTCTTTTCTAGGGTGCCGTACACTCATTGGAATAGTGTCCGGATCTCCCACAATTGTAGCAATTGCGCTCTCGACTAGAAGATCTTTTTTCATTGTAAGACCTTGAATTGGAGCTTCTTTCTTTGCTTCTACTCTTGTAGAATTTTTTGAAGTTCTTCACCATTAGGCTCAATTCTTCATTGAAGGTTTGTTTCTCACTTGATGATGTGGGGGCTTCACTTGAGGCTTTGTAAGCACCACTTTACTTGTTGTGAAGTTCCTCCTTATCCTTGAGTGACATCTCATGAGCGACAATTCTTCCAATGACTTCCGTTGTCTTGAGATCTTTGTAGTTTGGCATCATTTGGATCAATGTGCACACGGTATCATACTTTCCATCCAATGCTCTCAGGATTTTCTTGATGATGAATTTGTCGGTCATCTCTTCACTCCCTAAGCCAGCAATCTCATTTGTGATAAGAGCAAGCCTAGAGTACATTTTAGCGACACCTTCACAATCCTTCATTTTGAACTTGTCAAGCTGACTTTGGAGCACATCCAACTTGGATTCCTTAACGGATTCGGTACCTTCATGCATATCAATCAAAGTACCCCAAATTTCCTTTGCATTCTCAAGACGGCTGATTTTGTTGAATTCTTCAGGCACAATCCGTTGAAGATGATATCACAAGCTTGAGCGTTGTATTGCAGCATCTTCAATTCTTCTGCATTAGCTTAACGGTTCGGTTCTCTCCCATCAAAGAATTCACCTTGCAAGCCAATACAAATAATTGCCCAAACGGCGGGGTTATGTCCAAGAATATGCATTTTCATCTTATGCTTCCAACTAGCAAAATTAGTACCATCAAAGTAAGGACCTCTACAGTTATAATTTCCCTCGCTAGACGCCATACTCTCCTAGGTTATGAAACCAAGGCTATGACCACCAAAAGCTATGGAAATCAAAGCAAATGGAGACCAAAGATCTGATACCACTTGTAGGACCTTGAAGTATGTCTAGAGGGGGGGTGATCAGACTACTTGACCAATTAAAAACTTAACCTTTTCCCAATTTTAGAGTTTGGCAGATTTTAGCTACTTTAGGACAAGTCAAGCAATCATCACACTATTCAAGCAAGCATGCAAAGAGTATATAGGCAGCGGAAATTAAAGCATGCAACTTGCAAGAAAGTAAAGGGAAGGGTTTGGAGGATTCAAACGCAATTGGAGACACAGATGTTTTTGGCGTGGTTCCGATAGGTGGTGCTATTGTACATCCACGTTGATGGAGACTTCAACCCACGAAGGGTAACGGTTGCGCGAGTCCACGGAGGGCTCCACCCACGAAGGGTCCACGAAGAAGAAACCTTGTCTATCCCACAATGGCCGTCGCCCACGAAGGACTTGCCTCACTAGCGGTAGATCTTCATGAAGTAGGCGATCTCCTTGCCCTTACAAACTCCTTGGTTCAACTCCACAATCTTGTCGGAGGCTCCCAAGTGACACCTAGCCAATCTAGGAGACACAACTCTCCAAGAAGTAACAAATGGTGCGTTGATGATGAACTCCTTGCTCTTGTGCTTCAAATGATAGTCTCCCCAACACTCAACTCTCTCTCATAGGTTTTGGATCTGGTGGAAAGAAGATTTGAGTGGAAAGTAACTTGGGGAAGGATAGAGATCAAGATTCATATGGTAGGAATGGAATATCATGGCCTCAACACATGAGTAGGTGGTTCTCTCTCAAAAATGGTAAGTTGGAAGTGTAGGTTCGTTCTGATGGCTCTCTCCATGAATGAAGAGGAGGTGGAGGGGTATATATAGCCTCCACACAAAATCTAGCCGTTACACACAATTTACCAAACTCGGTGGTACCGATTCAACAGACTCGGTCGGACCGATTTAGTAAACCTAGTGACCGTTAGTGATTTTCGGTGGGACTAACATGCATCTCGGTGAGACCGATTCGGTTAGGGTTAGGGCATAACGTAATCTCGGTAAGACCGATTACACAAACTCATTGCCTTGTTCAACATGGGAGTAGTCTATCTGGAATATGGTCGCCATACATGGTTATGTCTCATTATCAATCCTGTTGAGGCAACATTTCTGTCTGATGCTATAGTGCACGATGGCATCGTTTACGCGGTCAACGCACAGATTGGCTGCCTATACTGGTGGAATCTATCATCGTGTAATTGTTCTATCTCATCTCATCTTTACATTATGAATACGACTGCCTGTTCATTGTTAAAAATTTAGAATAGATAGTATGTCTATAACAACATCATTGCTACTCCCTCCGTCCCAAAATAAGTGTCGCAAATTTGTACTAGCTCTAGTACAAAGTTGTACTAAGCTTAAGACAGTTATTTCGGGACGGAGGGAGTATATGTTCCTCTCATTTCCTAGATGTTTATGACCACACATGTTATTGTTAGAGTTGATATGAGAAAAATTGGCATCTAATGATTGTTAGACTACATATTATGGGCATAACATCATGATTTTTATATGTTACTCTTGTTTCCAAGATATTTATAACAACGCATGTTATTGCTTAGAGTTGATATGAGAACAGTAGTAGTAAGTGCTATGGTAGAATATGAGTAGGCTCTATCATAGCTATTTTCCTCTCATTGTTACATGATGTTTGAACCATGACATATTGCTAGAATATGAAAGCCATTGGCTTAGTTTTTTAACTTGGGGTATGATTATGACCACGGCATTGCAATTCTTTGTCTATGATATGTGTCGCTGTTATAATAATCTTAATTCCACACATACTCTGAACATGATTGTTTATTTTTGTCCTTTTAGTCTCCAATTTGAATTGTTGCAGCAGACGCAAATGCACTGGCCTTCATGATTCCAGGACCTGGAATCATACCAGCCGATGGGTGGTGGTTTATCGCTCGTTCAGCTGACGGTGGTCATTTGATGCTCATTCGCACGTACCAAATTGACCAAACCATTACATCAAACCACATGCAGTACAATGCGTGGGGTGTTCATGACACTGATGGCTATGGCTGCTTCGTGTTCGAGAAAGATCCTAGCTCCATTGGGCCAGGCGTATTCAACTGGAGGCGGGTTTACATCCTCGGCAACCAATCCTTGTTCCTCGGGCTCAATTATCCGATCATCCAACCAATCATCGATCATATCACCGGTGATGATTACCGTGCTATGCAACTTCCATTCACGAGGGGGGACTGTATTTACACATCATACCATGGTGTAGGACCTTGAAGTATGTCTAGAGGGGAGGGGGTGATTAGACTACTTGACCAATTAAAAACTTAACCTTTTCCCAATTTTAGAGTTTGGCAGATTTTAGCTACTTTAGGACAAGTCAAGCAATCATCACACTATTCAAGCAAGCATGCAAAGAGTATATAGGCAGCGGAAATTAAAGCATGCAATCATCTCTTGATTTTGTTTTGCTATACAACTCTCGTTTAAGATTTTTTGCAGGAGAACTTCTTTCTAAATGGGAAGGTCCTTACGTTATCGAGGAGGTCTATCATTCTAGTGCCATAAAAATCAACAACTTCAAAGGCACAATCCAAAGGTGGTGAACGGTCAAAGAATCAAACATTATATCTCAGGTAATCCCATAAATGTTGAAACCAATGTTATTGACACCGTAACCCCGGAGGAGTACATAAGGGACACTTTCCATAATGTTTCAGACTCCGAAAAGGAATAGGTATGTGGTACGGTAAGTAAACCGACTCCAAAACAGTTCTAATTGCAATTTTTCTCTGTTTTGGAATATTTAAGAAAATAGGAAAATAAGTAGTCCGGGAAGGACACGAGGCGTCCACGAGGGTGGAGGGCACGCCCCCCAGCCTCGTGAGCACCTCGTGTGCCCTCCGGACTCCGTTTTCTTGCACGATGCTTCTTTTGGTCGGTAAAAATGCATTATAATATCTCCCAAAGGTTTTGACCATCGTACCATGACAAAATCCTCTGCTTTTGTTTCGAGTTGTTTTTCTGACAGATCTAGATCGCCATGAAGTCTTCAAGCGCCCCCAAGGACAAGTTTTTCAAGAAGGTCATCAACCCCTACCTCATGGAGGTACTGCAACACCCTCAAACCGTTGAGATGTGTGAGGGGGTGCTGCACATCCGCGATGTTGAGGGACCAAGGAGGACCGGAAGCGTGGAGACAAGACTCGAAGCAATGGAGCAACAAGTTTTCAAGTGCCAAGGGATGGTGGAACGCGGACTCAATGCCAACCACATGATGATCGCGGAGTTCACCAACAACCACAAGCTGGATGCCAAGAACATTGGGGAGACCATCTTCAAGATTCACGAGAAGATCGAGCACCTCCAAGCCCAGATCTATGACCTAGAAAACCAAAACTATGAGTATGAATATAGATTCAAGAGGATGAGTTTAGTTGCAGATTAGAGGATCCCGGAGACTCGATCATCCTTCTATGATGGTGACCCTATGCCTTGGAAGATGGACGACAAGCCTACATCATCAATAACTCCATCATCACCACCCCGAAGAAAGAGACGTAAACGTGGGTATGGGCACTCCCCTTGGCAACTGCCAAGATTGGGGGACGTGCCACGGTATCATATCACCATCACACTTCTATCTTTACCGTTTTTCTTAGTTTGATTCTTTTGGTTATATCTTGATCTAGTAGAATAAAGTTTAGTATGATCTAGCTTTGAGTTTTTGTGTTGATCCCTATCTATGTACTCGAGTTTGTGAGATATATATATAATAAAGATCAGTTTTGAGTCGGGGGCTTGGCTATCTTGCTATGATCTTGAGGGAATAAAAGAAAAAGAAAGAATAAAAAGAAACAAAAATATCATATTGATCTTATGGAGAGTAATGACTTCACATGTAAAGAGTATGATGAATAAAAGTTGTTGAGAGTTGACAAACATAGTTTTGGTCATCGTTGCAATTAATAGGAAGTAATAAAGAAAGAGAGGTTCTCACATATAAATATACTATCTTGGACATCTTCTATGATTGTGATCATTCATTAAAATATAACATGCTAAAAAGTTGATGTTGGACAAGAAAGACAACGTAATGGGTTATGTTTTCTTATATCTGAAATAAATTATATTGTCATGGATCATACAACATGTTGAGCTTGACTTTCCCCCTCATGCTAGCTAAACTCTTTGCACCAAGTAGAGAGACTACTTGTGCTTCCAAACATCCTTAAACCCAGTTTTGCCATGAGAGTCCACCATACCTACATATGGATTGAGAAAGATCCTTAAAGTAAGTTGTCATTGTCTCAAGCAATAAAAATTGCTCTCTAAAAAGTGGATGTGGGTTTTCGTAAAGCATTATTGTTGACATTACCCTTGAGGTAAAAAGTTGGGAGGCAAAACTATAAGCCCCTATCTTTCTCTGTGTCAGATTAAAACTCCATACCCATAATTATTGCGTGAGTGTTAGCAATTGTGAAAGAATAAATGATAGTTGAGTATGTGGACTTGCTGAAAAGCTCCTATATTTGACTCTTTCCGGCATTTGGGGTCCTAGGTTCATATGCACCCATTGTCGAAATACACATTTCGAAAAGTTAAAAAATGAGAGAGGCATTTTGGCTCCTAGGTGCATATCCACCCATTGTCGAAATACACATTTTGAAAAGTTAAAAAATTCGGAACAAAAAACCCACGTGTATATCCGGACATTTTATGTGCGTTCACAAGGTTTCGGTGAAAAACGACGTTTTTTGTGGCTTGTGTAAAAAAGACAATTTCTGATGCTTTATTCTAACTATTCACGAGGCATTTCTTTATCTTTTTTGTTGTTGTTCTAAGAATGATCATGATGCCCTCATGTCCATATTTTATTTTATCGACACATCTATCTATAAACATGTGGACATATTTTTCCATATCGGCTTCTGCTTGAGGACAAGCGAGGTCTAAGTTTGGGGGAGTTGATACGTCCATTTTGCATCATGCTTTTATATCAATATTTATTGCAATATGGGTTGTTACTACATATTATGTCACAATACTTATGTCTTTTCTCTCTTATTTTAAAAGGTTTACATGAAGAGGGAGAATGCCGGCAGCTGGATTCTGGGCTAGAAAAGGAACAAAATATTAGAGACCTATTATGCACAACTCCAAAAGTCCTGAAACTCCAAGAAAGTCAGTTTTGGAATATATTAAAAATATTGGGCGAAGAAAGCACCAGAGGGGGCCACCCACTGTCCAAAAGGGGGGGCGCGCCATACCCCCCTAGGCGCGCCCCTGCCTCGTGGGCCACCTGGAAGCCCCATGATGCACATCTTCTGGTATAAGGTATCTTTTGCCCTGGAAAAAATTATAAGGAAGCTTTCGGGACGAAGCGTCGCCGTCTCGAGGCGGAACCAATCTAGGGCTCTGGCGGAGCTGTTCTGCCGGGGAAACATCCCTCCGGGAGGGAGAAATCGTCACAATCGTCATCACCATCGATCATCTCATCGGGAGGGCGTCAATCTCCATCAACGTCTTCACCAGCACCATCTCCTCTCAAACCCTAGTTCATCTCTTGTATCCGATCTTTGTCTCAAAACCTCAGATTGGTACCTGTGGGTTGCTAGTACTATTGATTACTCCTTGTAGTCGATGCTAGTTGGTTTATTCGGTGGAAGATCATATGTTCAGATCCTTTATGCATATTAATACCACTCTGATTATGAACATGAATACGATTTGTGAGTAGTTACGTTTGTTCCTGAGGACATGGGAGAAGTCTTGTTATAAGTAGTCATGTGAATTTGGTATTCGTTCGATATTTTGATGAGATGTATGTTGTCTCTCCTCTAGTGGTGTTATGTGAATGTCGACTACATGACACTTCACCATTATTTGGGCCTAGGGGAAGGCATTGGGAAGTAATAAGTAGATGATGGGTTGCTAGAGTGACAGAAGCTTAAACCCTAGTTTATGCGTTGCTTCGTAAGGGGCTGATTTGGATCCATATGTTTCATGCTATGGTTAGGTTTACCTTAATTCTTCTTTCGTAGTTGCGGATGCTTGCGAGAGGGGTTAATCATAAGTGGGATGTGTTGGTGTCAAAACCGGCGGATCTCGGGTAGGGGGTCCCGAACTGTGCATCTAGGCGGATGGTAACAGGAGACAAGGACACGATGTTTTTACCCAGGTTCAGGCCCTCTCGATGGAGGTAAAACCCTACTCCTGCTTGATTAATATTGATGATATGGGTAGTACAAGAGTAGATCTACCACGAGATCAGAGAAGCTAAACCCTAGAAGCTAGCCTATGGTATGATTATTGTTCGTCCTACGGACTAAAACCCTCCGGTTTATATAGGCACCGAAGAGGGTTTGGGTTACACAGAGTCGGTTACAATGGTAGGAGATCTATATATCCGTATCGCCAAGCTTGCCTTCCACGCCAAGGAAAGTCCCATCCGGACACGGGACGAAGTCATCAATCTTGTATCTTCATAGTCTAGGAGTCCAGCCAAAGGTGATAGTTCAGCTATCCGGACACCCCCTAATCCAGGACTCCCTCAGTAGCCCCTGAACCAGGCTTCAATGACGATGAGTCCGGCGCACATATTGTCTTCGGCATTGCAAGGCGGGTTCCTCCTCTGAATACTTTATAGAAGATTTTGAACACAAGGATAGTGTCCGGCTCTGCAAAATAAGTTCCACATACCACCGTAGAGAGAATAATATTTACACAAATTCAATCTGCTGACGTATTCCATGGCGTGACATCACAGCACGGCCAAGCCTTTATTCGAATCATTTTTACTATCCCACCTCAGCGCGTTTAGCGAGGCGGTTTCCTTGGCACGTCTTGTCAAAGTAGAGATCGTGTCCCCTTATTCTGGGATTCTCATTAATACGGGTGCGGGTAACCCAGTCGTGCCCGTTGGCACATCTCCTCTATCGAAGGCGAGTCCCGAACGGTCACGGGGAAGGCTCTTGGTATTTAACCTCTTTATAAAGAGACCAAGGCTCCACTCCTTTCTTTCAATCTCAATCGAATCCGCCCCTCGCCTCGAGTTCCAACACCCAAAGCTCCAGATTCAGGCGCTTCGGACCTTCGATGATGTCCAGCTCCGACCTGCAAGGCCGGTGGATGCCTTCCTCCGTCACGGAAGAAGACGTGCTAAAGCTAAGAGATGCCAGGTATCTAACCGGCAAAATTTCGCATAGGTTGCCTGCCCAAGGGCAGGTTATTCCCACTCCCAAGCCTGGTGAAAGCGTGGTGTTCGCGTCTCACTTCCTTCGGGGGCTAGGCTTCCCGACGGGCCCCTTCGTGTGGGGGCTCATGTTTTATTATGGGTTGGAATTTCATGACTTGGATCCAGAGTCCGTCCTCCACATCTCATCGTTCATTGTCGTATGCGAAGCCTTCCTCCGCATTACCCCTCACTTCGGATTGTGGCTCAAGACCTTCAAAGTGGAGCCTAAGATGATCAAGGGGCAGCAGGCAGAGTGCGGAGGGGCTTTTATAAGCAAGAATGCTGATGCTCCGTGGCCCGAGGGCTCTTTTCAAGAGGAGCTCAGCCTATGGCAACAAGAGTGGTTTTATATCATAGCTCCCAGGGGCACCAAATGGGTGGCGCCACCGGCCTTTCGCTCGGGTCCTCCATCGCGGCTGGCATCATGGGTCAATAAAGGACTTGACTGGGGGCCGTCCAAGGACGTGCCCTTGTTGCAGGGCCGCATTCAAGACCTCCTAGAGAGAGAGATCACTCTGGTCGTAGTAGCGCAGGTCATGCTGATTCGTCGCACCCTGCCCTGCAAACGTCGTCCCCTCTGCCTGTGGGAATTTAACCCGGAGGGACCACGAGCTCTCCAACATTTTATGGGCGCAACGCCCGTGGAGATGTATAAGCTTTTCTTCGGATCACAAGCGATGTGTCCGGACTTGACCGAGGACGCAAGTCTGAGCTGCAATCACCCGGATACTCAAGTAAGTAGCCCTGTACCCAGACACACTGTCCCATATTTATCATGAATTTGCCCTCAAAAGAGTTGTCCCTTGAACAGGAGTGGATAGCGAAAGCAAAGTTAATCAGGTGTCCGGCCCCCCTCCCTGAGACCACGCTGGATCCCGTGTTAACCAGGATGCTGGAGGTTGCGCCTTCGGAAGAAGGTGAAGGGGGGAACAAGGAAGCTACCGCCTCTGTGAAGGAGGCTATTAGGAAAGGAGGGATCGAGAATCCCTCCATGCAAGGGAAGAAGAGGACCGCCTCTGAAGACCCGAAGACCATGGTCTCAAAGCGGGGGAAGAAATCTTCGTCAAAGGGTCCTGCACCGAGAAATGCCTCGGCCGCATTGTGCCCCCAAGGGGATCAGCCCTCCACCGAGCCGTGAGTAAAAAGGGTTTTTTTGAAATAAAGGATATCCCTTCCCTATTTCTGATGAAGATAACCGAAATTTTACCTTGTAGTTCGAATCTCAGCCCTTCTCAGCAGAGCTCATCTTCAGGGGATCATCGTCCGGAGATGATGGAGAGCGAAATGCCTCCCCCTGCCGTACCGTCTTGCGAGGCGGGCAACCCTGAGGTGTCGTTGTGGAGGGTTTCTCCGAGTCCGGCGGGGCCGGAAGGCAGTCGTATGTCCCCCCAAAGTCCTCCGCATCCAGCCTTCGAAAAAGGCCATTGGACCAGTCCGGCACCACCTGGTGTACGGTCGGAGGAGCTGAAGGATCTGCTCGGGTGAGCGCCTATCTCAGAAGATCACCGTGCGTTAATGGGTACGGTGATTGAAAGGATTTCATCCGCTAAGAGCGGTTTGCACGAAGCCATCAGAAGTTTACTAACAGGTTTTGAGGTACGCAAAATGATGTACCTTCTGACAATTCCGCATATAAAATGCTCCCTATGTAGATAGTAGCCCCTGAGGCTCGGTGTGTTGTCAAAAATGACAGCGCGCCGAGGATCATAATCCCAGGTATAATATGTCGCCCTTCCTATGTAGGTGGCGAAGTGTCCGGTGGCTAGCCGGACTGATGAATTTGCCGAACTAAAGCGGCAACTTGACGTGGTGGATGCCGACATCGCGCTTGTCAATGAACGGCTTGACGAGTCACAAGGTATGTGATTTCTCCGCGGACACCTGGTAAGGGAGCTTGATCCCCGTGCCTTAAAATATGTATGCTTGATGTAGATGGTGCCGCTACCATGGAGAACCTTCGGGCGGAGCTCGCCCGGGCCAAGGAGCAGGCCAGAAAAAGTGATGCAGCTGCCTTAAAGGCGGCCGAAGAGCTAAAAGCTGAACAGGCTGCTCACTGCCGAAGCAAGAAGGAAATGGCCGAGGTGGCCGTGAAGTTGAAGAATGCTGCCGACCGCTGCAAGTTTCTTGAAAAGGAAGATCGAGCGGTGCAAGAGGACTTGAAGAAGGCCACTACCAAGGCCAGGGATGCTCGCTCTGCGATGAGAGCTATGAAGGAGGAGCTACGTCAGGCCGGAGATATCGCGGCTGGAAAGCCCTTTCTGCTGCGGAGGAAGTTCATGGATCCTAAATATGCTCAGTTGGACCGGCTGTGAAGTGCGGATGATGCTTATATGGACTTGGCGGCAAGTGCTGTGGACGCGGCCGAACACTTCCGAGATCAAAAGGATCACGAAATGTAAAAGGTTTTTTGGTCACAGTTCCATAATCCAGAGCGCCCTCTTCCATTAACCGATCGCTTGGCCGAATGGGCGGAGCTGAATAGGTTATCCGGACTTGCCATGAAGGATGTCATGAGTCTTTTGTGGCCGAAAAGGCCCGAGCCGAAGGGTTATTTTGGCTTGGTGCAGCAGTTCCTTGGTGCGGTGCCGCATATCAATGCAATGAGGAGGTCAGCATGCATAGAGGGTGCACGGATGGCTCTGCCCGTGTCAAGACATACTGGGCGGCAAGGAGATGAAGGCCACCGATGTTGCATCCCAAGATTCGGACGGAAGCCGAGTACCTGTCGAGCAATATTTTCAGGAAGTTCTACAGGGCGCTCGTTTAATAGAGACGCAGTGCTCGAAGGATATTATGTTTGAATAACATGTATTATTGTGAAACAATGTTTCAAAGAAATATAAAAGCTTTTTATACATGTGCCTTCAAGAATTAAAATGCCTCATGTGCGGCCATTAATGTATATGTGTATATAACCTGAAAGATGGCAGTCTTCGGCTTCAGCCCCCACGCATATAATGCGGGGGTGTTTCCAAAAGGCGCATTTTCACACTTGATCCAACGTCTTGGTCCTATAAAGGAGGTGGTAGCGCAGCAAACTAGGCAACCGGACTATAATGCTTTATCACTTTCACTTGGCCATAGGAGTTTGACAGTGGGGCTACTATATAGCCCCTAGGGGCACCGTGCTCACCTGAATTCGGGGCGCATATGTGCCTAACCGGGAAATGGCCCTTCGTCAATGCGGAGGAATCCTAAAGATTCCGGCGTGTCATCGAGTGGTTGACCAGTCTCACGCTATATCATGACAGTCAGTTTTCGGCATTCTCTAATGAGGTGCTCGCCTGGCCGAACCGGGGCACAATCGGAGTAGTTCTCCTGGTGCCGCTTTAGCCGATAGAGCAGAATGTAAGGCAGCAAAACACAGGAGCCGGGCAAACCCAACATTTGACCAAAGACATGATTCGGAGCTGATGCATATAAGGCCTAACTCGAGACGCCGAACACTCCCTAAGGTATTCGGTCTTTATGAAAACGGGCCGAACAACGCCCTTGGTAATAAGCCCCTGGTGTCCAGGTACGCGCAAAATTCTGACGTGGCCCATGCCAAGACGCTAGCCTCCTCCTCGGTTATAGCAAGAAACCAGGGGATGTGTATCAACAAGAGACAGTAAAAAAGGTTTGTGCAGGGTCTTAATCTGAAAAGAATCCTTGCAACGGGTCCCTACTGCACGTCTGCGCCTGTGTCTCCGTTGTGCCGTATCCTGGACGGGTGTAACACGGTGTTCATCTGTAAAAGAGAGGAACTTTAGTTGAAAAAGATCGTGCGAGAATGTACGTTATACTAAATAAACAAAGTACAATTCAAAAAATGAATAAAATTCTTGTTGTACATGCACGGAGCCCCTTGTATAGGGGTATGCGGCTAGTAAGCCCTTGTGTGTTTATGCCGGACTCGTCTAGCCGTGTCCGGGGTCTGAACGACCTGTTTAGGTGCTTTGATTGGTGAAGCCGGTTTAGTGTGTGGCTGTCGAGGCAGTCACACAATCTTCCGCGCTCGAGGAACACTCGGTATTTCCCTTTAAGGAGATGATGCCTCGTGGACCGGGCATTTTAAGTGTAAGGGATGCATAATGCGGTATTGCGTTAAAGAGGGCGAAAGCTTCACTTCCCAGTAGTGCTTGGTATCTACTTGTAAATGGGGCGAGGTGGAAGGTTAACTTTTCGCGGCGGAAGTTGTCGGGTGATCCGAACACAACTTCTAGCAGTAGAGAGCCCGTACAATGGGCATATGGGCCTGGCATTACCCCTTGAAAGGAAGTGTTGCTATGGCAAATTTTGGTTGGGTCTATCCCCATTTTGCGGATTGTGTCCTGATATAGCAGGTTTAGATCACTGTCGCCGTCCATTAGCACTTGTGTAAATTGGAGTCCGTCGATTATCGGATCTAGTATCAAGGCAGTCCATCCTGCATTCCGGATACTTCTAGAGTAATCCTGATGGTCGAAGGTGATTGGTTTTAACAACTAGTGGCGGGACTCCACTAGGATAGGCCATATGGCATGTATCTCTATGGGCGCCATTCTGTTTTTCCCTTTTGTCACGTAAAGTGAGTTTACTGTTTTGTCTTCTTGTGGGAAATTCTTTTGTTTTCCGGTGCTCTACTTGTGGGGTTCATCATCGTCCTCGCTTGGTGTGTCGAGCCCCTTGTGTTCGGCATTGAGTTTGCCGGACTGCTTGAAGACCCAACAATCTCTGTGGGTATGGTTTGCAGGCTTCCCGGGAGTACTGTGGATTTGGCATATCTTGTCCAAGATTTTGTTTAAGTTAGATAGCTCGTCCCTGTTATCCTTAAGGGGCAGTTTTTTATGATTCTGCCGTGAGCTTTTGAATCCGGCGTTGACTGCCGTGCTCTTCGGGCTGCTTCCCTTTGTCCGGTGCTGGTCCTTGCTGCGTCGTAGTTTCCCGTTTGCATCCCTGACTTCGGATGTACTTGGGTCGCTGGTACTGCATGTTGCCAGCCAGCTATCCTCTCCCGCGCAAAAGCGGGTCATGAGGCTTGTTAATGCGGCCATTGTTCTTCGCTTTTCTTGGCCGAGGTGTCTTGCGAGCCATTCGTCTCGGATGTTGTGTTTGAAAGCTGCTAAGGCTTCGTCGTCCGGACAGTTGACTATTTGGTTCTTTTTTTAAGGAATCTGTTCCAAAATTTTCGGGCTGACTCTCCGGGTTGTTGAGTTGTGTGACTTAAATCGTCTGCATCCGGAGGTCGGACATAGGTCCCTTGAAAATTTGCCCGAAAAGCAACCTCGGGCTCTTCCCAACTTCCAATGGTGTTTTCGGGGAGGCTTTTGAGCCAATGCCGGGCTGGCCCTTTGAGCTTGAGGGGTAAGTATTTTATGGCGTGGAGGTCATCTCCTCTAGCCATGTGTATGTGGAGGATGTAATCCTCGATCCAGACTCCAGGGTCTGTTGTTCCGTCGTATGCCTCTATGTTTACGGGCTTGAATCCCGCTGGAAATTCATAATCTAGAACCTCATCGGTGAAACATAGGGGTGGGTGGCACCCCTATATTAGGTATACCATAATATTCAGATACTTGATGTGTTGCATTGCTTACTAGAGCTTGCTTTCTTGGCCCGTAGATAGATCTAACTAGGCCATCTTTTTGATGCGAATCCGTGTGCGGATCGCGTGCCGGCTTGTGTGCGGCTCCATTTGCCGCTCTATGTTTGCCATGGGGTCGTCTATCTGATCGGGTGGTCTCCTTGTTCTTTGATTGCGGGGGCTCTACGGCCTCCTCATCAAATTCGGGCAGTAGTTTTCGCTTCGGGTAGCTCTTTGTTTGGCGACTATCACCGTATTTGTCTGCGGTGTTGAGTACTTTGCTCCATCTGATTCTGAGCGCATTTTCCGCTGTTTTGAGCTTCCGCTTCTGCTTTTTCAGGCTACACGCAGTGGCGACGAGCCTTTTGTGGAGGTTCTTCTGCTCCAGCAACTTGTCCGGTGTGAGATCGTCCGGACTGTTATCTTCGCCGGGGACGGATTGTTTATCCAGATTGTCCTGTTCGGACGGTTGCTCGATAGCATGTTCGTCGTCCACCGGTTCGCCCTGCCCTATGGCTGGGTCTGTATGGCTGCTGTCTTTGTCGAGGCGGGATTTTGAGCGGCGCTTACGTCGCCGTTTTGACTGCTTTTCGAGGGAATGATCCCTCGTGGCATCCTGTTGTTCCTTGTTGTCGCTTCCTTTAGGTGTGTCCACCATGTATACGTCGTGAGATGAGGTGGCTGTCCAGTGCCTTATAGGTGCTGGTTCATGTTTATCTCCTACATCATCGTCCATACCGTCGATGTCTTCGGAGTCGAAGTCGAGCACGTGGTTTAAACATTCGACAGTGGCTACGAAGTGGGTGGTGGGTGGGTTTTGAATTTCTTCGTCGTCCACATCCCAACCTTCCTGACCATAATCCGGCCAGGGCTCTCCTGATAAAGAGAGAGACTTTAGTGAATTCAGGATGTCGCCAAAGGGCGAGTGCTGAAAGATGTCGGCGGCGGTGAACTCCATGACCGGCGCCCAATCGGATTTGATTGGCAGGGGCGCGGAAGGTTCGGAGTCCGGAGAGGAGTCTGGCACCTTGGAGTCACGAGCCTTGCAAAGGACAGGGATGGTGTTCGGCTCAATCGCCGTAGAGATCGCAGCCCCCGAGGCGGTGTCCAGCCACTCGTCCTCGATTGGCGGAGTCGGCTCCGAGCTAAGGGCCGGAGCAGACACTGGTGTGGCCTCTAGGGCACTGTTCGGCGGTAGAGCTAGATCATGCGCATCGTGAAAGTATGGCGCGCTCGGCTGTGGCTCGAACCCGTCGAAGATCAAGTCTCCGCGTACGTCAGCCGTATAGTTCAAACTTCTAAATCTGACCTGATGGCCAGGGGCGTAGCTTTCAATCTGCTCCAGATGGCCAAGAGAATTGGCCCGCAGTTCAAAGCCGCCAAATACGAAGATCTGTCCTGGGAGAAAAGTCCCACCCTAGACTGCATTGTTGTTGATGATCGGAGGAGCCATCAGGCCTAAAGATGACGACACAGAGGAACTCTCAATGAAAGCACCAATGTCGGTGTCAAAACCGGCGGATCTCAGGTAGGGGGTCCCGAACTGTGTGTCTAGGCGGATGGTAATAGGAGACAAGGGACACGATGTTTTTACCCAGGTTCGGGCCCTCTCGACGGAGGTAAAACCCTACTCCTGCTTGATTAATATTGATGATATGGGTAGTACAAGAGTAGATCTACCACGAGATCAGAGAGGCTAAACCCTAGAAGCTAGCCTATGGTATGATTGTTGTTCGTCCTACGGACTAAAACCCTCCGGTTTATATAGGCACCGAAGAGGGTTAGGGTTACACAGAGTCGGTTACAATGGTAGGAGATCTACATATCCGTATCTCCAAGCTTGCCTTCCACGCCAAGGAAAGTCCCATCCGGACACGGGACTAAGTCTTCAATCTTGTATCTTCATAGTCCAGGAGTCCGACCAAAGGTGATAGTTCGGCTATCCGGACACCCCCTAATCCAGGACTCCCTCAGGATGCTTGTCCAAGGAATGTCAGTACCCAAGCACCGGTCCACCCACATATCAAATTATCAAAGTAACAAACGCGAATCATATGAGCATGATGAAAACTAGCTTGACGATAATTCCCGTGTGTCCTCGGGAGCGCTTTCCTCTATATAAGAGTTTGTCCAGGCTTGTCGTTTGCTACAAAAAAGATTGGGCCACCTTGCTGCACCTTGTTTACTTTTGTTACTTGTTACACGTTACAAATTACCTCATCATGAAACTATCTGTTACCGATAATTTCAGTGCTTGCAGAGGATACCTTACTGAAAACCGCTTGTCATTTCCTTCTGCTCCTCGTTGGGTTCGACACTCTTACTTATCGAAAGCACTACGATAGTTCCCCTATACTTGTGGGTCATCAATGCTATTGAAAAGATGTCGTGTCCTAAAGATATCAAAGGTATAAGAAGTTTCCTTGGTCATGTTGGTTTCTATAGGAGGTTTATTAAGGACTTCTCTAAAATTTCTAGGCCTCTCACTAATCTCTTGCAAAAAGATGTTCCTTCTGTTTTTGATGATGGGTGTGTAGAAGCATTTGAAATACTTAAGAAGGCCTTGATTTCTGCACCTATTGTTCAGCCACTTGATTGGAATTTACCCTTTGAAATTATGTGTGATGCTAGTGATTATGCTGTTGGTGATGTATTAGGACAAAGAGTTGATAAGAAATTAAATGTTATCCATTATGCTAGTAAAACTCTAGACAATGCCCGGAGAAATTATGCTACTACTAAAAAAGAATTTTTGCAGTTGTATTTGCTTGTGATAAGTTCAGATCTTATATTGTTGATTCCAAAGTAAACATTCACACTGATCATGCTGCTATTAAATATTTTATGGAAAAGAAAGATGGTAAACCTAGACTTATTAGATGGGTTCTCTTGCTACAAGAATTTGATTTACATATTATTGATTAAAAGGGAGCTGAGAACCCCGTTGCAGACAACTTGTCTAGGTTAGAAAATGTTCTTGATGACCCACTGCCTATTGATGATAGCTTTCCTAATGAACAATTAGCTGCCATAAATGCTTCTCGTACTGCTCCATAGTATGTTGATTATGCTAATTACATTGTTGCTAAATTTATACCACCTAGCTTCACATACCAGCAAAAGAAAAAGGTTTTCTATGATTTAAGACATTACTTTTGGGATGACCCACATCTTTATAAAGGAGTAGATAGTGTTATTATACATTTTGTACCTGAGCATGAACAGGAACAGATCCTACACAAGTGTCACTCCGAGGCTTATGGAGGACACCACACTAGAGATAGAACTGCACATAAGGTATTGCAATCCAGTTTTTATTGGCCTACTCTCTTCAAAGGCTCGTAAGTTTGTCTTGTCTTGTGATGAATGCCAAAGAATTGGTAATATAAGTAGACGTCAGGAAATGCCTATGAACTATTCACTTGTTATTGAAACATTTGATGTTTGGGGCTTTGATTTTATGGGACATTTTCCTTCCTCTAATGGATATACACATATTTTAGTTGCTGTTGATTATGTTACTAAGTGGGTAGAAGCTATTCCAACTAGTGCTGCTGATCATAACACTTCTATTAAGATGCTTAAAGAAGTTATTTTTCCGAGGTTCGGAGTCCCTAGATATTTAATGACTGATGGTGGTTCACATTTTATTCATGGTGCTTTTCGTAAAATGCTTGCTAAGTATGATGTTAATCACAGAGTTGCATTTCCATATCATCGTCAGTCTAGTGGTCAAGTAGAATTGAGTAATAGAGAGATTAAATTGATTTTGCAAAAGACTGTTAATAGATCTAGAAAGAATTGGTCCAAGAAACTTGATGATGCATTATGGGCTTATAGAACTGCTTATAAAAATCCTATGGGTATGTCTCCGCATAAAATGGTTTATGGAAAGGCTTGTCACTTACCTCTTGAACTAGAACATAAGGCATATTGGGCTATTAAAGAGCTCAATTATGATTTCAAACTTGACAGTGAGAAGAGGTTATTTCACATTAGCTCGCTTGATGAATGGAGAACCCAAGCCTATGAGAATGCCAAGTTGCTTAAAGAAAAGGTTAAAAGATGGCATGACAAGAGGATACAAAAGCGCGAGTTTAATGTAGGAATACTTCCATTTAAGTTTTTTTGCAGGAAAACTTCTCTCTAAATGGGAAGGTCCTTACATTATCAAGGAGGTCTATCGTTCCGGTGCCATCAAAATCAACAACGCCGAAGGCACAAATCTGAAGGTGGTATACGGTCAAAGAATCAAACATTATATATCAGGTAATCCCATAAATGTTGAAACCAATATAATTGGCACTATAACACCAGAGGAGTATATACGGGAGACTTTCTAGAACATTTCAGACTCCAAAAAGGAATAGGTATGAGGTACGACAAGTAAACCGACTCCAAAACTGTTCTAATAGAAATTTTTCTCCGTTTTGGAATATTTTAAAAATTAGGAAAATGAAAAGTAGTCTGAAAGAGCCATGAGACAACCACGAGGGTGGAGGGTGCGCCCTACCCACCTGGGTGTGCCCCCTACCTCGTGGCCACCTCGTGTGCCCTCTGGACTCCGTTTTCTTGCACAGTATTTCTTTTGGTCAGTAAAAATTCATTATATAATCTCCCGAAGGTTTTGACCACCGTACCATGACAAAATCCCCTGTTTTCTGCCAGAGTTTTCAAGGTCAGGCATCATGTCGCCCCTCCTCTAACAACGCGACCGATGATGCTTGGCTAATAAAGATAGAGATGAAGCGAGAAGAACTAGGGGAAATCAGCGAAGGTGATAAGATCAAGAAGGCCGTGGAAGATCAAGTTCCAGCAGTAGAAGAAGACATCCTTCAACCTTACTACAATCATCTCACTCCTACTGAAATTGAAGCTTTCAAGATTATTGAAATAGTTCGTGCGCAAAACAAGTATCTCACGCGTGAAAATATTTTGTTGCAAGAGCATATCACCGCACTCAATGGCATCATTCATAAATCGGAGCATCTCCTTCACTCGATGTGTGGCACTACTTCATCAACAACTCCATCCTCACCACCTCAAAAGGGAGAAACATAAATACATGGGTATGTGCACTCCCCTTGGCAACTGCAAAGCTTGGGGGAGGTGCCCCGGTATTGTATCACAATCACACCTCTATCTTTATCGTTTTTCTTAGTTTGATCCTTTTGGTTATATCTTGATCTAGTAGAATAAAGTTTTAGTATGATCTAGCTTTGAGTTTTGTTTTGATCTCTATCAATGTAATCAAGTCCGTGACTTTTATATAATAAAGACTATTTTGAGTTGAGGGCTTTGCTGTCTTGCTATGATCTTAAGGGAATTAAAGAAAGCCTAAAAAGAAATAAAAGATCATATGTTGATCTTATGGAGAGTAATGACTTCACATATAAAGAGTATGATGAATAAAAGTTTTTGAGAGTTGACAAACATAGTTTCGGTCATCGTTGCAATTAATAGGAAGTGATAAAGACAGAGAGGTTTTCAGATATAAATATACTATCTTGGACATCTTTTGTGATTGTGAGCACTCATTAAAATATGACATGCTAAAAGGTTGATGTTGGACAAGGAAGACAACATAATGGGTTATGTTTTATTATATCTGAAGAAGTTATATTGTCATGGATCATCCAACATGTTGAGCTTGCCTTTCCCCCTCATGCTAGCCAAATTCTTTGCACGAAGTAGAGATACTGTTTGTGATTCCAAACATCCCTAAACCAAGTTTTTCCATGAGAGTCCACCATACCTACCTATGGATTGAGTAAGATCCTTCAAGTAAGTTGTCATTGGTGCAAGCAATAAAAAATTGCTCTCTAAATATGTATGATCTATTAGTGTGAAGAAAATAAGCTTTATACGAACTTGTGATATGGAAGAAATAAAAGCGACATACTGCATAATAAAAGTCCCTATCACAAGCAGCAATATAAAGTGACGTTCTTTTGCATTAAGATTTTGTGCATCCAACCATAAAAGCGCATGACAACCTCTGCTCCCCTCTACGAAGGGCCTATCTTTTAATTTTACCTTCTACCCTCATACAAGAGTCATGGTGATCATCACCTTTCCTTTTTACACTTTATCCTTTGGAAAGTACTATGTGTTGGAGAGATCCGGATATATATATCCACTCGGATGTAGGTTTTCACAAAGTATTATTGTTGACATTACCCTTGAGGTAAAAGGTTGGGAGGCGAAACTATAAGCCCCTATCTTTCTCTGTGTCGATTGAAACTTTGTACCCATAAGTATCGCGTACGTGTTAGCAATTGTGAAAGACTAAATGATAGTTGAGTATGTGGACTTGTTGAAAAGCTTGTGTATTGACTCTTTCCTATGTTATGATAAATTGCAATTGCTTCAATGACTGAGATCATAGTTTGTTAGTTTTCAATGAAGTTTCTGATTCATACTTTACCTTGTGAATGGATTATTACTTTAGCATAAGAAATCATATGACAATATATGTTGTTGTTCTGAAGATGATCATGATGCCCTCATGTCCGTATTTTATTTTATCGACACCTCTATCACTAAACATGTGGACATATTTTTCAATATTGGCTTTCGCTTGAGGACAAGCGAGGTCTAAGCTTGGGGGAGTTGATACGTCCATTTTGCATCATGCTTTTATATCAATATTTTTGCATTATGGGCTGTTATTACACGTTATATCACAATACTTATGCCTTTTCTCTCTTAGTTTATAAGGTTTACATGAAGAGGGAGAATGCCGGCAGCTGGAATTCTGGACTGCAAAAGGAGCAAATATTAGAGACCTATTCTGCACAACTCCAAAGGTCCTAAAACTTCACAGAGATGAGTTTTGGAATATATAAAAAATATTGGTCGAATAAAGCACCAAAGGGGGGCCACCAGTCAGCCACGAGGGTGGAGGGCGCGCCCTACCCCCCGGGCGCGCCCCCTACGTCATGGGCCCCCTGGCAAGCCCTCGACACCTATCTTTTGCTATATGGTGTATTTTGCCCTGGAAAAAAATCAGAGAGAAGCTTTCGGGACTAAGCGCTGTCTTCTCGAGGCGGAACCTAGGCAGCACCAATCTAGGGCTCCGACGGAGCTGTTCTGCCGGGGAAACATCCCTCCGGGAGGGGGAAATCATCGCCATCGTCATCACCATCGATCCTCTCATCGAGAGGGGGTCAATCTCCATCAACATCTTCACGAGCACCATCTCCTCTCAAACCCTAGTTCATCTCTTGTATCTGATCTTTGTCTCAAAACCTCAGATTGGTACCTGTGGGTTGCTAGTAGTGTTGATTACTCCTTGTAGTTGATGCTAGTTGGTTTATTCGGTGGAAGATCACATGTTAAGATCCTTAATGCTTATTAATACCCCTCTAATTATGAACATTAGTATGCTTTGTGAGTAGTTACGTTTGTTCCCGAGGACATGGGAGAAGTCTTGTTATAAGTAATCATGTGAATTTGGTATTCGTTTGATAGTTTGATGAGATGTATGTTGTCTCTCCTCTAGTGGTGTTATGTGAACATTGACAACATGACACTTCACCATGATTTGGGCCTAGGGGGAGGCATTAGGAAGTAATAAGTAGATGATGGGTTGCTAGAGTGACAGAAGCTTAAACCCTAGTTTATGTGTTGCTTCGTAAAGGGCTGATTTGGATCCATATGTTTCATGCTATGGTTAGGTATACATTAATTCTTCTTTTATAGTTGCGGATGCTTGCGGGAGGGGTTAATCATAAGTGGGAGGCTTGTCCAAGGAAGGACAGCACCCAAGCACCGGTCCACCAACATATCAAATTATCAAAATACTTACGCGAATCATATGGGCATGATGAAAACTAACTTGACAATAATTCCCATGTGTCCTCGGGAGCGCTTTGCTTTATATAAGAGTTCTTCTAGGCTTGTCCTTTGCTACAAAAAGGATTGGGACACCTTACTGCACCTTGTTTACTTTTGTCACTTGTTACCCGTTACGGATTATCTTATCACAAAACTATCTGTTAAAGATAATTTCAGTGCTTGCAGAGAATACCTTACTGAAAACCGCTTGTCATTTCCTTCTGCTCCTCCTTGGGTTCAACACTCTTATTTATTGAAAGGACTACGATTGATCCCCTATACTTGTGGGTCATCAGCCTCCTCCTGGCCACGTCGGAGCGCAAGCCGAACGACCATCTCCTCCTCAGGGCCGCGTGGGATGAGCTCGGGAATGACGGATCTAGAGGTGAAGGACTCAGTTCCGCTACCCGCCATGCCGGAGATGGTCGGAAGGATCCGAAGAAGAGCTTGGGTGCCAGAGGGGAGGTGTCGTGGAAATATCACGTCAGATATCCTAGCAAAAGGACTTAGTCGTGGAGCCATCGCAATGAGGTTAGCCTGAAGGGGTTACACCGGACAAGGGACACGAGAGTTATACTAGTTCGGCCCCTTCGATGAAGGTAAAAGCCTACGTCTAGTTTGTGATGGGATTATTGAGGTTTCGATGACTAGGGAGCAAACACGCTAGCCTGGGTCTCGAGTTGTTGTCTGTTGTCCCTGAACCGCCGCCGGGTCGTCCCTTTATATACACAGGTTGACGCCCGGCCGGTTTACAGAATTCCGAGGCCGACTCATACAAGTGTTCGGCTTGGTCTCTTCCTTTCCCTAACTTACAATACAAGTATACAAATATGGCGGTTTACAGCTATGGGCCCTAATCTGCCTCTAGGCTTGGGCCTCTAAGCTTCATCAGTAAAGCACCATCTTCTTATATTCATGGGCTTTGGTATGGTTGAGCGTGAACCGGCCCCTCCTGGGCAGTTTATACTCAGTAGTTATATCCTTAACATTAGGCCCCAGATTGATTTGAACCTATTCATGTCAATCTTCAACAATTAGACAAATTCCACGGGCATCTTCTGATGACTCCTGTGAATCGCCATGTTGTTGTTTCCCTGTAAATTTTGGTGAACCGCCGTGATGTCATCTTCTGTCACTGCAGTAAATCGTCATGATGTAATCTTCTGCATAAAATAGATACCCTTCATTAATTACATCCCGAAGATCGAGGCGACAGCTGCGCCCCCTTTCGCCGCTTTAGGCTCCTCGATTTTTGCGCCTGCCGTTTGTCTCCTTTTCTTTATAAATAGAGTCGGGGGTCTTTCCATTTTCCCCCCTTGCCTCTTGTCTTCCTCCTCGCGACCCGAAGAACTCCAGCGCCGCCGCCACCGCCGTCGGACCTCGAATCTGCACCAACCTAGGCCGCTGCATCACCTTGTTTGGACCAGAGCTCCTGCGATACTCCGCCGCCGCTGTGTGGCCCTGGTAAATCTTCCTTCCCCTAACCCTAGATCTCCATTAGGGCTTCAAGTTCATTTGTGTTCATCGATGTTCATCAACGCTTCTCTACCTTTCCCTTAGCCTTTTGCTGAATCTAGCTATACCTGGTTATTTCTTTTGCGGCTAGATCCTTAACTTTAGTCTGCCACACCATAACGCCTTACTGTTCTAGAAAAACTGCATCTGGACCTTCTCTGTTCCTCTTAGCGCCATTGTAGGGCTTCAGATAAAATTTCTTTACTAAACCATGGTAGATCCAAAATTATACTGCCACACTATGAAATCTGTTTCTGTAAACACTTAGTAGATTTCAACTCTGCCTCTTTTGTTTAAGGGCGGTTTAACTTTTAATAGTTGATTATCCGCCATATCCATTAGCCCTCACTTAAACCGCCATCTTATCTTGAGTAGAAAACTCCGGTTTAACTCACATATATGCTTTCATCAAATTCCCCGGTTTAACACCGATTAGTACATATCAGTCATCTATCGTAAACCGGCCTTCATTTTTCCTTTTACAGTTCGTTTCCAAGATGACCAAGCAATTCGCCGCTTGCAACTGGGTTCCTTCCAGGACCACAGAAACACAAATCAATGCATATGTTCTAACTGGTGCTTTAGCCTCAAAAAATATCCTTCATTTGCGAGTTCCTGGCCCTGAGTGCCCTCCTGAGCCTCAAGATGGCGAAGTAATTGTTTTTATGCAGCACTTAGACCGGGGATTTAGCCCTCTCGGATCAAAGTTCTTCTGGGATGTGCTTGCCAGCTTTCAACTCCATCCTCGGGACATTGGACCAAATTCTGTGTCCAACATATACAATTTCCAAGTTTTCTGCGAAGTTTACCTTCAAGAGGAACCAACTGTTGAGCTCTTCGGGGATTTCTTTCATTTAAACCGCCGGACTGAGTTCTCTGACGGCCCCAATACTGAACTTGGAGGGGTTTCAATCCAAAAGAGAAAGGAAGTTGATTTCCCTCATGCAAAGCACCACAGCCATCCTAAAGACGGGAACCAAACATGGTTTTACTGTAAGAATAATGCCCCTGCCGAAGAGAATCCCTTGTCGGGTTACCGTGCTCACATGCTTAGCAATGGCCATCCACTGCCTCAACGGCTCACCGCCAAGGAGCGACAGGCTTTCGCACCTCAACTCGCCAAACTCCGGGCTCTTCTAGCCAACGGTTTGACTGGCGTTGACCTTGTTCGCTGCTGGGTTGCATGGCATGTCCTTCCTTTAAGCCGCCGCCCCGGATTGATGCACGAGTATACCGGCAATGCCAAGGATCCTCAACGGTTTAATGAGATAGAAATGACTGATGATGAAGTCACAGAATCTATGAAGAAGATGCTAGATGAACCGATCGCTGCATGCAGCCAAACTGGGCTGGCCCCTTTTTACTCCTCCAACAAACCGCCAGCGGTAAAGATTTTAACCTTGTGCTTTCTTGATCCGCCTCCGCTTTAACATTGCTCTAATAAACCTTTGTTTAATTTTCCAGGCCAATAGCTCCTTTTGGAAAAGGAAAGCTTCAGACAAACCGGCAAGGGCTCCTCGTGCCAAGAGCAAAGTTATAAAGAGAGCAGCCAAGAAGAAGACTAGCGAAACTGCTGATCCACCCGAAGATATTCAAGATTCAGATCAAGAGGTAGAACTTGACTCCCTTGGCTCCTTTTTCATACACCTTATTAACAATGACTATTACCAGGATGATGCGGAAGCCAGCCGCGCTGATCATGTTGAGGTAATCTCACTTTCCTCCAGTTCAGATCATGTGCCGGTTCAGAAATTTCGTCGTGTAGTTCGGAAAGTAAAGCGCTCTCACCCACTTGCTCATTTGGATCCACAATTTTCTTTGAAGACACAGCAACAAGAAGGTCATTGCACGACCCGGCACAGTGGTCAGCAGGTCACTTCCTCCGGTTTACCAGACACTCCACCCCAGAAGCGTCGTCCGGAGGACTCTTCTTCTTTTAATAAGCCTTGTCCCTTGGCAGGTTGCTTCCGGAACCCACTTAATCCGTCTAACTCGAATTATCAGGTGTCTTCTAATTCCTCATCTAGCGGTTCATCAACCACTCAACTTCCTCCCCTTAAAACCGTCCCTGGGTAAGTGTACTGCCCTTTAACTTTTTCCTTCATGTATCGGTTTACCATACTAATCGTCTGTTTTGATCTTATAGTGCCAAGGGCCGGTTACGCAAGTGAACCTACTGATGAAGTTGAACCGGAGAAGACTCCAGAAGATGCCGGTAGAGACACTGATGTTATTATGGATGACTCTGCCCCACCGGATCCAGCCACTGATGCTAATCCACCGGAAGCTGACCCGGCTACACATGTTGATACATCAAGTCCACACGTCACTCCTCCAAGTCCAGCTGCAGATCCGCCGAGTCCCGCTGCTAATCCGCCAAGCCCTGCTGCTAATCCACTGAGCCAGCCAAAGATAATGTCAATCCACCGAGCCCATCAAAAGGTGGTGATGATGTTATTATCACTGGCACTGCTTATACCGCCCCAGGCAATCCAGTTGCTTTACCAAAACATACTGCCAAGGACAAATTTGCTGCTATGGGCAAGGGGAAAGGGAAGACCGATTTGTCAAGCTATGTTAATCTTTCTGCTCAGGATCTTCATTCCGGATTCTTGAACCGGCTTTACACAAGCCAAGATTATGAGGCCGGTTTGGTGAATCTGATGAAAGAACGCTATGAGGTAATCTTCCAAACACTTTCATCCTTATTCTGTACATTCACCATATTGTAGCCCCCAAGCGCCGGTTTGTCTCGTGAAGACAAACCGGGACTTTCAAGATAAAAAATACTTCGACTGAGTAGCCCCCAAGGGCCGGTTTATCTCTTGAAGATAAACTGGGACTTTTATATTCCATACTGTATTTTGTTAACTTCCCTTGCCTGTGTATTTTCTTGATCAAACACACATTAGCCCCCAAGTGCCTAGATTAAAACTTGTATTGATCCTTGGGACTTCAAACAATCAGTAGTAAAGAAGCAATCCGCATTAGCCCCCAAGTACCAAGTGTATAACTGGTTATATGCTTGGGACTTTTGACAAGATATTTACATGCTCCTCATCTGACTGTGGCAGGCTGATATAAATCACCAAGGCTCTGAAATTGCTGATCTTCAAGAGAATATCAAGTCCCAACAAGCAGAGACTTCCAAGGCCAAGGATGAGCTGAAAACTGCTTTGGCGGCCATGGAACAACTTAAAGAAGGGTTCAAGAATGAGCGTGCCAGCTGGGAAAAAAAGAAGACATCATTGTTGAAGTGGGCTGAGGACGCCGAGTCAGCTCTTAAACCAGTGGCGGAAGAACTAACTGGGTTGAAGCGCCAAGTAAATGCCATAACCTCTGCGATATTTGGTAAATACTTCTGTCAAGATCGAATAACCATCTTTGAAATTTGCCGGTTTAACATTAAAATCTTAAACCGTTGTAGGTGGCCGTGTTGCTCATCTGGGCTCTGACATGCGGATGAAGCTGAAGGCAGCCTATACGTTGATAGAGCAACTGTATACCGGTGCCCAACGGGTTATCTGTGCGGTCTCGTACAACAAACCGGCTCCAACATTGATCAAGGACACTCTAGCAAGGTTATCCATGACGCCAGCGCAGATAGAAGAGATGAAGCGATCCGCTGCCAGGGCTGGTGCTCTGTTGGCACTTACCTGAGCCAAAGCATGGATAGCTGACCTGGATCCGATTGATATTGCCAAGGGCTTTCCTGGTGAGCAAGAAAACGGGGCAGAATTTGACAATGAAGCCCTCAAAGTTCTGACAAAGGAGATGCGTCCCCTGGCGAGTCAATTGGCGGAAGAAGCTAACTTGATTGTTCACCGGTCCTTCTATGATGCGAATAACCAACGGATTGACACTGCTGTGAAGGAAGTGCAAAATCTTATCCCGCCAATCCATAAGCACACTTACGCCCCTAACGTTGATCCGTCCGAACTTATAAGTGAAGAGGTTGTCTTTCAAGCTTTAACCCGGATTGACTAGACCACCGTTGACTTCCAGCCACTGGATTGAAAGGAGGAGGCTGAACTGACGCCAGATGATCCATCAACTTCACGTCAACATGGTGATGAGCCTTGATCCGGCAATTGGGTTGATGTTTCACAAACTGTGCTCTGTGTAAAGAACAATCCTTTATTTTGGGCTGTAAAGCGCCTTGTAATAGGCTAGTTTGAAATACTTTGATCTGCCGCCATCGTGCACTGAGGTATGACTTTGTTTGATCTGCCATGATAATTTCAGTACTTGCATATGTACCTTTATAACATTATGTTGTCCTTATATCTGCATAACAAAAAATCTGTCCGGGCGTTTTACCGTTGGACGGGTCATAATGCCCAATACATAACCTAGTAGGTAACCAAGGTTGTAAAAATAGCAAAAATATAAATCATACCTGTAATATGAAATTATGTTGTTGGTTTACCAACTTATTTGTAGTAAGAGTGAATACCCAACTTTCACCATGCAATGCTGGTATTGTAAGAAGTAAGATCGGGTTGTGATGAACACCAGATGATTATACTGGCGACAGGTAGTCAAAGCCAGACCGGATTGAAAGATGTCGGTTCACCATTGCTTATATGCTTGAACAGATGATAACTGTAAGCCACACCGGGTTAAAAAACACCGGGTTGAGATGAGGACATATAGCCTGGCCGGATCAAGAGATGGCGGTTTACCTTAAAAGGTGAACAAATAAGGATAAAACTTGCAAAAACAAATCAAATAAAAACTTGTAGTCGAGGCTTTTCGAGGGCTGCCAGGCCCAAATTCGAGGCTTTTCGTGGGCTGCCAAGCCGCTGAGTTAAACCATTTGACAAAGCCTTTTAAGATGGGCCTCCAACTAACCAATCGTCATTTTAACTTTGACAAGTTCAGGGTCTCACTGAGAGTAACTGTCAAACGTTCGGTGGGTCATGCCAGGATTACCTGGATAGGAGTGGCTTACTTGATGAAGGCAGGTTAACCCGGGGTTTTAGGTGAATACACCAGGCTTCCAAGCCGTGGGTCGATACCCAGTTACAAGGGTCCTTTCAAACTCTTTGTTACTTTACACAAAGAGCCCCCAAGTAACTTTGTGAGCTGTGCTCAATGGGTGCCTATGTTTGAGTCGTGCCAGTAGCAACAGATCTCTCTTTGGCCCCTTGGGTGTGAAGCTCCCAAGCTGTATGATGGCATAATAGCCGGTTCAATGGACAAAACGGGTCATTGCTTTGGAAGCAGAAGCCCCCTTGTATCCTATAAATATTGGAAGAACGGCAGAGGCCCTGCTTGTAGCAAGGGTGCCGGTTTATTATATTGATCATAATATATACATTGTCATAATATGTACATAAGAAGAGCCTATAACTCAAGTGTAGTACGGCCGAAGGAGAGCTATGTTCCACGGCCGCCGAGTCTCCTCCTCAGAAGTGCGTGAGTCTTATCGA
Organism: Triticum timopheevii; assembly: GCA_963921465.1. Lineage (NCBI taxonomy): Eukaryota > Viridiplantae > Streptophyta > Magnoliopsida > Poales > Poaceae > Triticum > Triticum timopheevii. The sequence continues at coordinate 377,208,533 of OY997272.1, read as the reverse complement.
ACGTTAATGAGGTAGTATGATCCGTTGTGCAGATTCTTGCTGACCACAAAGGGCCCTTCCCAAGGTGGGGATAACTTATGCATGTCAGTCTAATCCTGGATGAGCCAGACCACTAAATTGCCTTCTTGAAAGGTTCTTGTTTTAACCCGGCGGCTGTGATAACGTCGCAGGTCTTGCTGGTAAACCGCTGAACGAGCCAAAGCCATATACCTCTTCTCATCTAACAGGTCCAGTGCTTCTTGACGTGCTTGCTCGTTGTCCGCTTCAACATAATATGCAACCCGAGGCGAGTCATTATGAATATCACTGGGGAGTACCGCCTCTGCTCTGTAAACCATGAAGATGGGCGTATAACCTGTAGATCGGTTTGGGCTGGTGTTTATGCTCCATAACACAGATGGTATTTCTTCCACCCAGCAACCCGGCGTCCACTTCAAGGGGACCATAAGCCAGGGCTTGATACCCTTTAGAATTTCCTGATTAGCTCGCTCAGCTTGACCATTGGATTGGGGATGAGCCACAAACGCTACATCAAGCCGGATGTGCTCTCGTTGACAAAAATCCTCCATCTCGCCTTTAGACAGGTTCATGCCCTTATCCGGGATAATGTTGTGTGGAAAACCGAAACGGAAAATCACCTTTTTAATGAATTGAACCGCCGTGGCTGCGTCACACTTGCTTACTGGCTCCGCTTCAACCCATTTAGTGAACTTGTCAACCGCCACCAACAGGTGGGTCTTCTTATCCTTTGATCGCTTGAAAGGCCCTACCATGTCAAGCCCCCAAGTTGCAAATGGCCAGGTGATAGGAATCATCCGTAGCTCCTGAGCCGGCACATGAGCTCGTCTTGAGAATTTTTGACAGCCGTCGCACCATCTGACCAAGTCATCAGCATCAGCATGAGCTGTCAACCAATAGAAACCGTGACGGAAAGCTTTAGCAACCAAGGATTTTGAACCGGCGTGATGATCACAGTCACCTTTGTGGATCTCACGTAAGATCTCACGACCTTCTTTAGGAGAAACACAGCACTGAAACGCACCAGAAACACTGCAGTGGTGTAACTCGCTGTTGTGAACAACCATGGACTTGGACCGCCGCACGATCTGTCTGGCCAAAATTTCATCATTTGGTAACTCGCCCCGGTTCATATACACCAAGTATGGAACTGTCCTATCCGGAATGATATGTAAAGCGGCCACCAACTGTGCCTCCGGATCAGGAATAGCGAGGTCCTCCTCTGTGGGCAGCTGAACCGAAGGGTTATGCAAGACGTCCAAAAAGGTATTGGGCGGCACTAGTTTATGTTGAGATCCTAGCCGGCTTAAAGCGTCAGCTGCCTCGTTTTTGTGCCGATCAATGTCATCCACTTGATATCCCTTAAAGTGACTAGCCACAATATCCACCTCTCGTCGGTAAGCCGCCATGAGTGGATCCTTGGAATCCCAAGTACCTGAAACTTGCTGGGCTACCAAGTCTGAGTCTCCAAAGCATCGTACGCGGCTTAAGTTCATCTCCTTAGCCACTCGAAGACCATGGAGTAAAGCTTCATACTCAGCTTCATTGATAGTACAAGGGAACATTAAGCGAAGAACATAATGAATTTTATCACCTCGAGGGGAAGTAAGGACAACTCCAGCCCCGAGCTCTCCAATTGCCTGGACCCATCAAAGTGAATAGTCTAGTATGTACTGTCCGGTTTGTGTTTTGGTGCCTGCAACTCGGTCCGGTCATTGATGAAATCCACAAGAGCCTGGGACTTGATGGCTATGCGAGGCATATACTTCAAACCGTGTGGTCCAAGCTCAATAGCCCATTTAGCAACCCGGCCAGTTGCCTCCCTATTCTGGATTATATCCCCCAAAGGAGCAGAACTGACCACTGTGATGGGATGACCTTGAAAGTACTGTTTAAGCTTTCGACTTGCCATAAACACCCCATACACCAGCTTCTGCTAATGCGGATACCTTTGCTTTGACTCAATGAGCACTTCGCTGATATAGTAAACCGGCCTTTGAACCGGGTACTCCTTCCCAGCCTCCTTGCGCTCCACCACAATGGCAACACTGACAGCCCGGGCATTAGCAGCCACATATAACAGTAGTGGCTGTCAACGGGACCAGCAAGGACTGGCGGTTCAGCTAACTGCCGCTTCAACTACTCAAACGCCGCATCAGCTGCATCACTCAAGACAAAATTGTCGGTTTTCTTCAGCATCTGATACAGAGGAATTGCTTTCTCTCCCAAACGGCTGATAAACCAGCTGTCGGTGTCAAAACCGGTGGATCTCGGGTAGGGGGTCCCGAACTATGCGTCTACGCGGATGGTAACAGGAGACAAGGGACACGATGTTTTTACCCAGGTTCGGGCCCTCTCGATGGAGGTAAAACCCTACTCCTGCTTGATTAATATTGATGATATGGGTAGTACAAGAGTGGATCTACCACGAGATCAAGGAGGCTAAACCCTAGAAGCTAGCCTATGGTATGATTGTTGTAATGGTTGGTGGTCCTACGGACTAAAACCCTCCGGTTTATATAGACACCGGAGAGGGCTAGGGTTACATAGAGTCGGTTACAATGGTAGGAGATCTACATATCTGTGTTGCCAAGCTTGCCTTCCACGCCAAGGAAAGTCCCATCCGGACACGGGACGAAGTCTTCAATCTTGTATCTTCATAGTCTTGGAGTCTGGCCGATGATGATAGTCCAGCTATCCGGACACCCCCTAGTCCAGGACTCCCTCAGTAGCCCCTGAACCAGGCTTCAATGACGACGAGTCTGGCGTGCATATTGTCTTCGGCATTGCAAAGCGGGTTCCTCCTCCGAATAATTCATAGAAGATTGTGAACACCAGGATAGTGTCCGGCTCTGTAAAATAAATTCCACATACCACCATAGAGAGAATAATATGTACACAAGTTCAATCTGCTGACGTATTTTGTGGCATGACGTCACACCACTACCAAGCCTTTACTTGAATCATTTTTATTATACCACCTCAACGCGTTTAGCGAAGCGGTTTCCTTGGCACGTCTTGTCAAAGCAGAGATCGTGTTCCCCTTATTCCGGGATTCCCATCAATCCGGACGCGGGTAACCCAACCATGCCTGTTGCCACACCTCCTCCATCGAAGGTGAGTCCCAAATGGTCACGGGGACGGCTCTTGGTATTCTCCCTCTTTATAATGAGACCAAGGCTCATTTCTTTTCTTCAATCCTCAATCGAATCTGCCCCTCGCCCCGAGTTCCAACACCCAGAGCCCCAGGTTCGAGCACCTCAGACCTTCAACAATGTCCGGCTCCGACCTACAGGGCCGGTGGATGCCCTCCTTCATCACGGAAGAGAACGTGCTAAAGATGAGAGAAGCCAGGTACCTGACCTACGAGATTTCGCATAGGCTGCCCGCCAAAGGGCAAGTCATTCCTACTCCCGAACCCGGCGAGAGCGTCATGTTCGTGTCCCACCTCCGTCGGGGTTTAGGCTTCCCGATGGATCCTTTTGTGAGAGGGCTCATGTTTTACTATGGGTTGGAATTCCACGACTTGGCTCCGGAGTCCATCCTCCACATCTCATCATTCATTGTCGTCTGCGAAGCCTTCCTCCGCACTACCCCTCACTTCGGTTTGTGGCTCTTCAACGTGGAGCCGAAGATGATCGAGGGGCGTCAAGCAGAGTGCGGCGGCGCCGTTGTAAGCAAGAGGGCCGATGCTCCATGGCCCGAGGGCTCTTTCCAGGAGGAGCTCGGCTTGTGGCAACAGGAGTGGTTCTATATTACCGCTCCCAGGGGCAGCAGGCAGAAGCCGCCGCCCGTCTTTCACTCGGGCCCTCCACAACGGCTGATGTCATGGGTCAACCAAGGGCTTAACTGGGGGCCGTCAAAGGACGTACCCCTATTGCAGGGCCGGATTCGAGACCTCCAAGAGAGGGAGATCAATCTGGTTGTAGTGATGCAGGTTATGCTGATTCGGCGTCTTCTGCCCTGCAAACGTCGCCCCCTCCGCCTGTGGGAATTCAATCCAGAGGGGCCATGAGCTCTCCAACACTTCATGGGTACGACGCCCGTGGAAATGTACAAATTGTTCTTCGGATCACAAGAAGTGTGTCCAGAATTGACCGAGGATGCCGGCCTAAGCTGCAATCACCAGGATGCTCAAGTAAGTAGCCCTGAGTCCGGACATACCGTCTGTTTGCATATTCTTGGATTTGCCTTTTAACCAACCGTCCTTTGAGCAGGAGTGGATAGCGCAAGCAAAACTGATACGGTGTCCGGCCCCCCTCCCAGAGACCACGCCGGATCCGGTCTTGGTCAAGATGCTGGAGGTTGCGCCTCTAGAGGAGGGCGAAGGGGAAAACAGAGAAACTACCGCCTCTACTAAGGAGGCTTTGGAGAAAGGGGGGATCGAGAATCCCTCCCTCCATGGGGAGAAGAGGACCACTTCTGAAGACCCGGAGGCTAAGGCCTCAAAGCGGGGGAAGAAATCTTCACCAGAGGGTCCTACGCCGGGGGAGGCCCCGGCCGCACTATCTCCCCCAAGGAATCAGCCCTCCAGCTAGCCGTAAGTAGAAAAAGGGGAGTATTGTAACAAGGGACGTCCCTATTTTTGCTTCAGAGGATAACCGAAGTTTTTACTGTAGTTCGGATCTCCGTCCTTCTCAGCTGAGCTCGTCTTCAGGGGACCTTCGTCCGGAGATGATGGAGAGCGAGACGCCTCCATCCGCCGCACCGTCGGGTGGGGCGGAGGACCCTGAGGTATCGTCGCGGAGGGTGTCCCCAGGTCCGGAAGGGCCGGAGAGTTCGGCACCGACTGGTGTACGGCCGGGGGAGCTGAAGGATCTGCTCGAGAGGGCGTCTATCTCAGAAGGTCACCGTACATTGATGAGTACGGTGATTGAAAGAATTTCATCCGCTGAGGGCGGGTTGTATGATGCAGTCAGAAGTTTGCTGGCGGGGTTTGAGGTACGTAAAAATGACATACCTTTTGACAGTTTTGCACATAAAGTGCGCCCTGTATAGATAGTAGCCCTTGAGACTCGGTATGTTGTCGAAAGCGACAGCGTGCTGAGGATCATAATCTCAGGTATTAATTCTCGCCTTTCCTACGTAGGTGGCGGATAGTCCAGTGGCCAGCCGGACTGATGGAGTTGTTGAACTAAAGCGGCAACTCGACGTTGTGGATGCGGACATCGCGCTGGTCAATAAGCGACTTGACGAGTCACAAGGTAGGTTGTTTCTCCGTGGTCACCTAGTAAGGGAGCTGAAGCCCACTCCTTACAACATGTGTGCTTAATGCAGATGGTGCCGCTGCTGTGGAGGACCTTCGGGCAGAGCTTGCTCGAGCTAAGGAGCATGCCATAAGGAGTGATGCGGCTGCCTCGAAGGCAGCCGAAGAGCTAGAAGCCGAAAGGGCTGCTCACTGCCGAAGTAGGGAGGAGATGGCCGGAATGGCCGTGAAGCTGAAGGATGTTACCGACCGCTATGAGGTTCTTGAAAAGGAACGCCGAGCGGGGCAGGAAGACCTGAAGAAGGCCACCGCCGAAGCCAAGGATGCCCATTCTGCAATGAGGGCTATAAAGGAGGAGCTGCGTCAGGCCGGAGACATTGCGGCTGGCAAGCCCTTTCTGCTGCGCAGGAAGTTCACAGATTAGAAGTATGCTCAGCTTGGCCAGCTGTGTGGTCCGGAGGATCCTTATCTGGATTTGGCGGCGAGTGCGGCGGATGCGGTTGTACACTTCCGAAGCCAAAAGGATCACGAGACGGAAGAGCTTTTTTGGTCTCAATTCCACAGTTCGGAGCGTTCACTTCTGTTGACCGATCGGTTGGCTGAGTGGGCTGAGCTGAATAGATTGTCCGGTTTTGCCATGACGGATGTAGTGATTCATTTGTGGCCGGATAGGCCCAAGCCGAAGAGTTATTTTGGCTTATTACAGCAATTTCTTGGGGCGGTGCCGCATATCAAGGCGATGAAGCGGTCGGCATGCATAGAGGGTGCACGGATGGCCCTTGCCCGTGTGAAGACATACTGGACGGAGATGGATGCCACCGCTATTGCAACCCGGTGTTCGGACGAAAGCCGGTTACCCGCCGAGCACTATTTTGGAGAAGTTTTGCAGGGTGCTCGTGTAATAGAGTCGCAGTGCTCAAAAAATGTCATGTTCAAATGATCTTTATGATTTGTAAGACGATATTCATAATATAAGTGCTTTTTATACTTGTGCGTTCAAGTATTGAAATATCTCCTGTGCGGCCGTTAATGTATACTTGTGTATAACCTGAAAGATGGCAGTCTTCGGCTTCAGCCCCCAAGCACATGGTGCGGGGGTGTTTGCAAAATAGCGCACTTTCACACTTAATCCAACGTCTTGGTCCTGTGAAGGAGGTGGTAGCGTAGCAAACGAGGCAACCAGACTATAATGCTTTATCACTTTCACTTAGCCATAGGAGTTCGAAGGTGGGGCTACGATATAGCCCCTAGGGGCACCGCGCTCTCCGAATTCGGGGCGCGTATGTGCCTGACCGGGAAACGGTCCTTCGTCAGAGCGGAGGAATTCTAGACATTCCGGTAGTCGATCGAGTGGTTGACCAGTCTCTCGCTGTATCATGACATTCAGTTTTCGGCTTTCTCTACTGAGGTGCTTGCCCGGCCGAACCGGGGCACAATCGCAGTAGTTCTCCTGGTGCCGCGTTAGCCGGTGATACGGAACGTAAGGCAGCAAAACACAGGAGCCGGGCAAACCCAACATTTGACCAAAGACATGATTTGGAGCTGATGCATATCAGGCCTAACTCGAGACGCCGAACACTCCCTAAGGTATTCGGTCTTTATGGTAACGGGCAGAACAATACCCTAAGCCCCTAGTGTCCAGGTACGGGCGAAAATTTCTGACGCGGCCGCTGCCAAAACGTCAGCCTCCTCATCGGTTATGGTGGAAAACCGGGGGATGTGAATCAACAAGAGACAGTAAGAAAGGTTTACGGAGGGTCTTAATCTAAAAAGAATCCTCGCAACGAGTCCCTGCTGCACGTCTGCGCCTGTGTCTCCGTTGTGCTGTATCCTGGACGGGTGTAGCACGCTATTCATCTGTAAAAGAGAGGAACTTAGTTTGAAAAGAAATCGTGCAAAAAATGTAATGAAAACAAAGTATGAATGAATGAATAAAGTTGAGCTTTTATTGGCTCTTTATTGTTCATACGCACAACCCCTTGTGAAGGGGTATGCGGCTAGGGAGCCCCTAGTTTATTTATGCCGGACTCTCCTAGCCGTGTCCGGGGTCTTGAACGACCTTTTAATGAGATGATGCCGCATGGACCGGGCATTTTAAGTGTAAGAGACGCGTAGTGCGGTATTGCGTTAAAGCGGGCGAAAGCTTCACGTCCCAATAGTGCTTGATGGCTACTTTTGAATGGGGCGACATGGAAGATTAGCTTTTCGCGACGGAAGTTGTCGAGTGATCCGAACACAACTTCTAGTAGTAAGGAGCCCGTGCACTTGGCGTAAGGGCATGGCGTAACTCCTTTGAAGGAAGTGTGGCTATGGCGAATTTTGGTAGGGTCTATCCCCAACTTGCGGATTGTGTCCGGATATAGCAGGTTTAAATTGCTGCCGCCATCCATTAGGACTTGTGTAAATTGTAGTCCGTCGATTATAGGATCCAATATCAGAGCAGTCCATCCTGCGTTTCGAATACTTCTGAAATAATCCAGGTGGTCGAAAGTAAATGGTTTTGACATCCAATCTCGGGATTCCGCTGGGGTGGACCGTGCGACGCGTACTTTAGCGGGTGCTGCACTATTGTTCCGTGTTATCACTTGGAGTGAGTTTACTGTTTTTGACTTCTTGCGGGAAAGTCTTTTGTTTTCCGGTGCTCTGCTAGTGGGGTTCATCATCGTCCTCGCTTGGCGTGTCGAGCCCCTTGTGTTCGGTGTTGAGTCGGCCGGACTGCTTGAAGACCCAACAATCTCGGTGGGTGTGGTTTGAAGGCTTCCCGGAGGTACTGTGGATTTGACATATCCAATCCAAAATTTTGTTGAGGTTGGATAGCTCGTCACTGTTGTCCTTAAGAGGCAGTGTTTTGTTTTACGGACGCGAGCTTTTGAATCTGGCGTTGACCGCCGTGTTCTTTGGGCCATTTTCTTTATTTTGGCGCTGATCCTTTCTGCGTCGTGATTTTCCATTTCCATCTCTGATCTCGGATGTACTCGGGTCGCTGGTGCTGCATCTTCCCAACCAGCTATCTTCCCCCGCGCAAAAGCGGGTCATGAGGCTCATTAGCGCAGCCATTGTTCTTGGCTTTTCCTGGCCGAGGTGTCTGGCGAGCCATTCGTCTCGGACATTATGTTTAAAAGCTGCCAAGGCTTCGGCGTCCGGACAGTCGACTATTTGGTTCTTTTTGGTGAGGAACTTGTTCCAGAATTTGCGCGCTGACTCTCCGGGCTGTTGAGTTATGTGACTTAAATCATCTGCATCCGGAGGGCGGACATAAGTCCCCTGAAAATTTGCTCTAAACGCGTCCTCTAGCTCTTCCCAACTTCCAATGGTATTTTCTGGAAGGCTTTTGAGCCAATGCCGAGCTGGCCCTTTGAGCTTGATGGGTAGATATTTTATGGCATGGAGATCGTCTCCTCTAGCCATGTGTATGTGTAGGATGTAATCCTCAATCCAGACTCCGGGGTCTGTTGTTCCGTCGTATGCCTCTATGTTTACGGGCTTGAATCCCGTTTGAAATTCATGATCCAGCACCTCATCGGTGAAACATAGTGGGTGTGAGGTGCCCCTGTATTTAGGTGTGCCATTATCTTCGAACACTCGGCGTGGTGTGCTGCTTCCTGGGGCCCTCTTCTTTGGCCCATAAATGGACCTGACCGGGCCATCCTTTTTGCGAGGATCTTTACGTGTGTCATGTGCCGGCTTGTGTGCAGCGCCGCTTGCCGCTCTTGGCCTGCCATCTGGTCGTCTATCCGGCCAGGCAACCTCTTTGCTTTTTGATTGTGGGGGCTCTACGGCCTCCTCGTCGAATTCGGGCAGCAGCTTGCGCTTCGGGTAGCTCTTTGCTTGGTGGCTATTGTCGTATTTGTCCGCGGTCTTGAGTACTTTGCTCCACCTCATTCTGAGTATGTCTTCCGCTGTTTTGAGCTTCCGTTTCTGCTTCTTCAAACTTCTTGCAGTGGCGACAAGCCTTTTGTGAAAGTTCTTATGCTCCGGTTGTGTGTCCGGCGTAAGATCGTCTGGACTGTTGTTTTCGCCGAGGATGGGTTGATTGTCCGATTCATCCTGTTCGGATGGTTGCTTGGTTGCATGTTCGTCGTCCACTGGTTTGCCCTGCTCTACGGCTGGGTCATTATGGGTGCCGTTGTTATCGAGGCGGGATTTGGGGCCGCGCTTGCGTCGGTGTTTTGGTTGTTTTTCGGGGGAATTATCCTTCGCCGCGTCCCGTTGTTCCTCGTTATCGCTTCCTTTTGGGGTGTCCACCATATATATGTTGTATGACGAGGTGGTCTTCTAGTGCCCCGTAGGCATTGGTTCTTGGTCGTCTCCGGCATCGTCGTCCATACTGTCGATGTCTTCGGAGTCGTAGTCTAGCATGTCGGTTAGATCGTCGACAGTGGCTACAAAGTGGGTGGTGGGTGGGCTTTGATTTTTTTCGTCGTCCGCATCCCAACCGTCCTGACCGCAGTCCGGCCAGGGCTCTCCTGATAACGAGAGATACTTTAGTGAATTCAGGATGTCGCCAAAGGGTGAGTGCTGAAACATGTTCGCGGCGGTGAACTCCATGATCGGCGCCCAATCGGATTCGATTGGTAGGGGCGCAGGAGGTTCGGAGTCCGGCGAGGAGTCCGGCACCTCGGAATCACGAGCTTTACAAGGGACAAGGTCAGTATTCGGCTCCATCGCCATAGAGGTTGTAGCCCCCGAGGCGGTGTCTAGCCACCCGTCCTCGATCTGCACGGTCGGCTCCGAACTAAGGGTCGGAGCAGACTCATGTGCGGCCTTCAGGGCACTGTCCGGCAGCAGAGCTAAATCATGCCCATCGTGACGGTGCGGCGCGCTCGGCTGTGGCTCGAATCCGTCGAAGATCAAGTCTCCACGGATGACATCTGTGAAGTTTAGGCTTCCAAATCTGACCTGATGGCCAGGGGCGTAGCTTTCGATCTGCTCCAGATGGCCAAGCGAATTGGCCCGCAGTGCAAAGCCGTCGAACACGAAGATCTGTCTAGGGAGAAAAGTCTCACCCTGGACTATGTTGTTGTTGATGATTGAAGGAGCCATCAAGCCTATCGGTGACAAGACAGAGGAACTCTCAATGAAAGCACCAATGTCGGTGTCAAAACCGGCGGATCTCGGGTAGGGGGTCCCGAACTGTGCGTCTAGGCGGATGGTAACAGGAGACAAGGGACACGATGTTTTTACCCAGGTTCGGGCCCTCTCGATGGAGGTAAAACCCTACTCCTGCTTGATTAATATTGATGATATGGGTAGTACAAGAGTGGATCTACCACGAGATCAAGGAGGCTAAACCCTAGAAGCTAGCCTATGGTATGATTGTTGTAATGGTTGGTGGTCCTACGGACTAAAACCCTCCGGTTTATATAGACACCGGAGAGGGCTAGGGTTACACAGAGTCGGTTACAATGGTAGGAGATCTACATATCCGTATTGCCAAGCTTGCCTTCCACGCCAAGGAAACTCCCATCCGGACACGGGACGAAGTCTTCAATCTTGTATCTTCATAGTCTTGGAGTCCGGCCGATGATGATAGTCCGGCTATCCGGACACCCCCTAGTCCAGGACTCCCTCACCAGCTCAAAGCCGCAATACAACCTGCCAGTCGCTGAACATCCTTGATACATGCCGGTTTAGCCAAGGATGTAATTGCCTTGATCTTTTCCGGATTAGCCTCAATGCGTCTGCTAGACGCCAGAAAGCCTAAGAGCTTGCCTGCCGGAACACCAAAAACACACTTAGCCGGATTGAGCATCATTTTATAGACTCTCAGATTATCAAAGGTTTCTCGCAAATCATATATGAGTGTCTCTGCTTTCCTGGACTTGACCACAATATCATCCACATAAGCATGAACATTGCACCCAATCTGAGTATGAAGACAATTCTGCACGCAACATTGATAAGTTGCCTGGGCACTCTTGAGCCCAAAGGGCATGGATACATAGAAGAAGGCTCCAAAGGGAGTAATGAAAGTTGTCTTCTCCTGGTCCTTAACTGCCATCTTGATCTGATGATAACCAGAATAAGCATCCAGAAAACTCAAACACTCACAACCCGCCGTAGCATCAATGATTTGATCAATACGAGGGAGGGCGAAGGGATCAGCTGGGCAAGCTTTATTCAAATCTGTGTAATCCACACACACACGCCAAGTGCCATTTTTCTTAAGCACCAGCACCAGATTAGCCAACCACTCTGGGTGAAACACTTCGACAATAAAACCAGCCGCCAACAAACGGGCTACCTCTTCTCCGATGGCCTTGTGTCGTTCCTCGTTGAAGTGGCGAAGGAACTGTTTGACCGGTTTAAACTTGGGATCAATATTGAGAGTGTTCTCAGCGAGTTCCCTCCGTACGCCTGGCATGTCAGAAGGCTTCCATGCAAAAATGTCCCGGTTGTCACGGATGAACTCGATGAGCGCGCTTTCTATTTCGGATCCAGATTTGTGCTGATACTAAACTGCTTGGATGAATCGCCAGGAATGAAATCAACAAGTTTAGTTTCATCAGCGAGTTGGAACTTCAGGGTCCAATCATGTTCTATAGAAGGCTTTTTCAAGAAAGTCCTGTCTGCCGGATCAACATTGTCCTTATAGAACTTTAACTCCTCCATTGCACAAACTGATTCAGCATATGCCGCATCTCCTTCCTCACACTCCAGAGCAATCTTACGGCTGCCATGAACCGTAATGGTCCCTTTGTGACCCGGCATCTTGAGCTGCAGATAAACATAAACCGGCCTTGCCATGAACTTAGCATAAACCGGCCGTCCAAATAAACCATGGTACAGACTTCTGATTTTGACCACTTCAAAGGTCAGTGTCTCGGACCTTGAGTCATGATCATCTCCAAAAATCACCTCCAGAGCTATCTTACCAATTGGGTAAGCCGATTTGCCAGGCACCACTTCGTGAAAAACGGTGTTTGACGGTCTAAGATTCTTATCCGTCAACCCCATACGTTGGAAGGTTTCATAGTACAAGATATTGATACTGCTCCCTCCGTCCATGAGTACCTTGGTGAACTTATATCCTCCCACCTGAGGTGCAACCACCAAAGCCAGGTGACCCGGATTGTCAACCCGAGGTGGGTGATCCTCCCTGCTCCAGACAATAGGCTGCTCAGACCAACGTAGATAACGGGGCACTGCCGGTTCAACAGAGTTCACTTCTCTTTTATGGAGCTTCTGATCGCGCTTGCACAAGCTAGTGGTGAAGACATGATATTGTCCACTGTTTAACAGTTTTGGGTTGCTCTGGTAACCCGACTGCTGTTGACACCCCTGATTACCCTGTTGATGGTTACCACCTTGGCTGTTCTAATTGCTCTGATGATTCTGGAATCCTGAGCTTGAACCGCCACCACCGTAACCCGGCCCATGGAATCCTGGACCGGAACCACCAGATGGACCCTGATCATACTGAAAAAGATCAGAATTTCTAAACTCCCTCATTATGTGGCAATCCTTCCAAAGGTGTGTGGCCGGAGCCTCCTTTGTCCCGTGCTTCGGGCAGGGCTGGTTTAACAGGCGTTCCAGATTCATTCCTCCACCATGCTGGGGCGGTTTACCCCTACGATGCTTCATATTACCCTGCACATTGGTGTTAGCCACAAAATCGGAATTATCCGCTTTACGCTTACCACTGTTTCCCTGGCTCGCCTGATTATGTTGTCCTTTTGAACCGGCATTCTTCTTTCCCTTCTCCTATTTCTCTTCATCAGAATCAGGGTCTTTGGTGTTATCAGAATCAGCATACTTAACCAGAGCCGCCATAAGTGTTCCCATATCATTGCAGTGGCGCTTGAGTTGTCCCAACTTCATTTTCAATGACTTAAACCGGCAATTACGCTCCAATGTTACGATCGTCGTGTCAGCATTGATACAGTTCGACGAATGCAAGACTTCTGAAACCCGGCGCACCCAATGAGTCGTTGACTCGTTCTCTCCTTGGACATAGGCATCTAAATCCACAATGGACATAGGTTGTTTGCACGTATCTTTGAAGTTTGCTATGAACTTGGCCTTCAATTGGTCCCATGATCCGATGGAGTTGGCGGGCAAGCTTTTTAACCAAGTGCGGGCCGTTCCTTCCAACATCATGGTGAAGTATTTTGCACATGCCGATTCATCTACATCCAGCATCTCCATTGCCATCTCATAACTTTCAACCCACGCCTCGGGGGGCTGATCAGTGGTGTAATTAGGCACCTTGCACGGCCCTTTGAAATCCTTGGGCAGCCGCACATTACGGAGAGCCAGAATGAGACAGGCACTCCCCAAGAGCTGAAGGCAAGCCCTGTCCCTCGCTCTATGGATGTTGTTGGCTGAACCGGGGCGGGTTGATGATGACCCGCGTACTGTGCCGCTAAAGCGGCCTCCCTTCGCGCTCTGCCATTATCCACTACGTCCTAAGCATTCCGACCACCGTTCGTCGGATTAGCCCCTCGAGGCGCATCTTGACGCCGTGCACTGCTTGACACGGTCGGCTCATCCATGTGCCTGCTGTAACTCTTGCTCGGACGGGGGATTGAATGTATTCTGTCTCGGCTGTAGGAATAAGCCTGTTGCTGAACAACCGCGGTTTGAAGAAGATCCCTGGCCCGCCGAGTCTCGATCGCTGCTAAGGAATCACCCTCCATCAGAATAGCCACCAAACGTGACGCTAATGCAATCATGTTGTCCAAAGGACTAGAAAAGTGACCCGGCGGCGTTGTGACATATTGTGCGGGTTGTCCGTCCGTCGAGGCGGGTCCATCGCCCGCGGCTGATCCGGCGCCGCCGCCAATGCATCGGTCCGGTTTACTCCTGCCGGATTGCTAGGCCCAGCTCCTGGTGTGCTGAAGAGATTCAGACCCTCGTAACTTTGCGGCAGTCAAGACCAGTACTTCCTTCTCATAACTTCGTTTGATGTGTTCTGATCCAACGTAAGTCGGTAATTCTGCGCTTGGATTTCCTATGATCGGGCATCTAAAGCGGCCCGTTCTTCATCCATCCTAGCCTCCTCAGTCGCCAAGTCCGCCTTGGCCTGAACTATCTGATCCTTTAACTTTGCAACATCTGCATTGTGTTGAACCTAAGTCTCCGGAGTTACCGCTGTGGTTAACAACACCGTCCAGTCGTCCAGTAAACCGGCAAGAACTTGAGCTGGTCGGCGCACCGAGCCTCCTGCCGCAGCTACCGATCCGGAGAGCATTGCTGCTGTAGATGAAGATTGCACAGTGGGCTGCGTACCGGCCATGAAGATCGCAACCCGGTTGGGCGGTTCAAGGGGATCCAGAATACTGTCACCATCGGAGTATCCCTCAAACCGGCCATCGTGCAGTTGGTATAGTGACTCGGTTTCCCCAGTGGACGATTCACCATCCGAGTAGACGGCCATCTCACCATCGAATACCTGTTCAGATTCTGCTCCGCGGATGAATCCTATGAACGCATGCTTCACAGCAGGCCGAACCCGGGTAGGACTTGCACGCTGAGCCGTCTCGACGAGGTCGGTGGAGATGTCCGTCTCAGGGCCCAGTTCGCCGATCTTGCCGATGAAAACGTGAATTCCGCCAAAGGGGACCCGGTACCCGTACTCGATTGAGCCGGCCTCGGGGCCCCAGCCTGCATTGTCCATGTAGAGCTTGCCGCGACGACTCTTGGTCATCCGGCCGACCACGTACCCCTTGAGTCCTTCAAACCTGCCCTTCAAGAACTCGAAACCATCATGTGATAGCCCCACGGTGGGTGCCAACTGTCGTGGAAATATCACATCAGATGTCCTAGCAGAACGACTTAGTCGTGGAGCCATTGCAATGAGATTAGCCTGAAGGGGTTAAACCGGACAAGGGACACGAGAGTTATACTAGTTCGGCCCCTTCGATGAAGGTAAAAGCCTACGTCTAGTTTGTGATGGGATTATTGGGGTTTCGATGACCAGGGAGCAAACACGCTAGCCTGGGTCTCGAGTTGTTGTCTGTTGTTCCTGAACCGCCGCCGGGTCGTCCCTTTATATACACAGGTTGACGCCTGGCCGGTTTACAGAATTCCAAGGCTGACTCATACAAGTTTTCGGCTCGGTCTCTTCCTTTCCCTAACTTACAATACAAGTATACAAATATGGTGGTTTACAGCTATGGGCCCTAATCCGCCTCTGGGCTTGGGCCTCTAAGCTTCATCAGTAAAGCGCCATCTTCTTATCTTCATGGGCTTCGGTATGGTTGAGCGTGAACCGGCCCCTCCAGGGCGGTTTATACTCAGTAGTTATATCCTCAACAGGAGGGGAGTGAAGTGGCTAGGGTTTGGTCCGGCGAGCAGATGGGGATAAATTTATGTGGGTTCGGGTGGTCCAGCGTGTGCCTGGTTCGATGTGGCGGGCGTGCCCGGGCTCCCCCATATCCGCCCCATATTTGGGTTGGATATGAGGGGTACCAGTCAGCCCGGGTGCCCCCATATCCGTCCCATATTTGGGTTGGATATGAGGGGTGCTAGTCAGCCCGGGCATTTTAGGGCCGTTTGCGGAGGCCGTGTGGGTCAAAATATCGTGACCGGGTAGTGACCGGCGGCCATCCCGGATATATGAGACGGGTTTGAGGTGCCCGGCTGTAGATGCTCTTACATCATCTGTTGGACTTGTATCTTTTTTTGAGATGTAAAATGCATGTTTTGGAGATGTGAATTTTTACATCTTCTGTTTTACATCTTCAAATTTGCATCATCTATTGGAGATGCTATAAAGGCCAAACTCTCCCTATTTTCCGTTTGATTTGTCGCATCATGTGGTTCGCTAGCATCTCCGGGTACGGCATCACCAATTTGGTTTAGCAGATTTTAGTGTCATACTCTAAAATCAAAATTTTGAAAGAAGATCTAATTGCTTTGCTAAAGTTGTTATTTCCTATAAATGATTTCATTTCTTTCAACACACTAGACTAGTGTATGATCACTTTAGTTAACACCTTTTGCAAATCCTAAATTAATACCGTAAGAAATAGAAGTGAATGAAAGAACTACCAAGTGTTCCATTGATTCCGAATCAAATATTTAAGCAAGAATTTGGGACCCCTTCGGAGAGGCATCTATTACGGGAGATGCTTGTTGGCATGATAAGGTCTCGTACGACGCTTTTACACTAAATCACGCGTGATGATTAACCTAATGATTGTTGGTTGTCAGAATGTTGGTCGATTCACAACCACATCCCCCCCTACAAAGTTGTTTCTCATAGTCTTGTACACAACCTCTGCGCCAGTCTCCCTTGGCAAGCTGCATGGCGGCGATGTATTCGGTTAACCAAAGATTTGGGTTTTCCTCTCCGTCTTATTTGTCGAGAAGGTTTTTGGGTTGTGCTAGGTGAACCCAGAGATTGGATGACATCTTGTTGCTTTGGGCCATGTGCTATGTCGCCGACTCGACAAACCGTCTCGGGCTCATTGAAACCTATGCCCCAAGCCGGATTGTCCACATCAACTGTCTACAATTCATCACCAATTCACGCGGAGGGCTTGTCCTCTCAGGCTCCATTAGTCTAGCAAACTTCATCAACCCACCCGTTTACCATGTCACGACCATTGTCGACACTTTCCACGTCGTCCTTGAGGTGGCCGGCGATACCGAGGAACTCGAGGACATCGATGAGGACATCGGCGATTCGGTTGTGAGTTTCCCAGATGCGATCCCGATCCTGATGCCACTTCATCCATGACAGGCGACATCAACCTACAGGTGCTACATAGTGGATGAAGCCACCAGGAAAAATGCCTAGGACGCCACTGCAACCGACGACGAGTTTGACTCCAAGTTCGAGGAGTTGGACGAAATAGATCTAAATACTCGATCACAGACACCGACCCCTGATAGCATGAGGATGGGGGAAACATGGGTGAAGATCCTCAAGAGACTAAAGAAAATCAACAACGAGAAGAATCGTCTGCTGAGAAGTGTTGGAAATATGCCCTAGAGGCAATAATAAAGTGGTTATTGTTGTATTTCCTTATTCATGATAAAGGTTTATTATTCATGCTAGAATTGTATTGACCGGAAACTTAAATACATGTGTGGATACATAAACAAATCCCGTGTCCCAAGTGAGCCTCTACTAGACTAGCTCATTTTCTAACCATAGACATGAGATGTCATTTGATAACGGGATCACATCATTAGGAGAATGACGTGATGGACAAGACCCAACCATTAGCATAGCATATGGTCGTTCAGTTTATTGCTACGGCTTTCTTAATGTCAAATACATGTTTCTTCAACCATGAGATCATGTAACTCCCGGACTCCGAAGGAATGCCTTGTGTGCCATCAAACGTCACAACATAACTGGGTGATCATAAAGGTGATCTACAGGTATCTCTGAAGGTGTTTGTTCAGTTGGCATGGATCGAGACTGGGATTTGTCACTCCGTGTGATGGTGAGGTATCTCTGGGCCCTCTCTGTAATACAACATCACAAGAAGCTTGCAAGCAAAGTGACTAAGGAGTTAGTTACAGGATGATGCACTACAAAAAAATACACTTCCGTGATGATACGTGTTTGTCACAGTAGGTCGCGTTTTTTGTCATGCATGTACATCCATGACGATTTTATGACAGAATCAAGATAGTCATACCTGTGTTGTCGTAGAAGTGTTCCATGACATTACCAAAATTATCATCACGGAAGTGTCCACTTCCATGACGATAAATCGCGCGTCACGGAAGTGCTTTCGTCAAGGGTGACCGACACGCGGCATCCACCGTAACGGAACGCCGTTAAGCTATCGGGTCGGGTTTTGGATCCGATAACCCGTTAACAGCCCCGACCAATGGGAAATTTCCATGTGTAAAATTCTTATTGGCCGGACGAAACACGTGTCAGTTCGTCAGTGGGTCAGATAGGCACCTATGATATGTCGACACGTGCCACGGCCCACCATTGGCCCATTTAGCTTACAAAGCCGGCCCGTTTGACTTGGTCAAAAGTTAACGGGCTGGCCCATGAAAAGCCTGTTAACGGTCTCTTCGCAAATAGTCCATTTTATGGCCCGTTAACTCACGGCCCATTAGGCCCTAAAGGAAATCGGCCCAACAACGTCATGTGGGCCGTCGAATATAACACCAGCCCATTTCACTTTCGGCCCATGTATGGCCCACGACGTCTTTCGGCCCATATGAGGCCTTCATATCTTTCGGCCCTTTACAGGCCCATGGTGACTCTAGGCCATAATGAACAGTAATTTTCTTTGTACCCGTTAACGGCCCGTGATTTACATGGGCCATTTCCAGCCCATGTTAGCCTTCGGACTATTGACGACCCATACATTCTTGGGCTCCTTTTCGGCCCTCGATTACTTCCGGCCCGTTACTGGCCTGTTCCCCTAATGGGCCAAATTCGGCCCATGGCAAGAGTCGGCCCCTTATTGGCCTGTTACCCTAATGGGCCAAATTTGGCCCATGGCAAGAGTCGGCCCGTTTCTGTCCTGTTAACCCGTTGCGCCGTTTCCAGTCCGTCTTATATTCTGGCCCATTAACGACCCTTTATGCCTGTGACAGAATTAAGCCTTTGTTGTCCTATGGCATGTTAACGGCCCGTTACCATGCTGGGCCGATACCAATTACGCCTGTTTACGGCCCATGTAGACCCATTTATCCGACCGCCCGAGGCCCACCTATTCTACGGCCTTGTTGGAGGCCCATTTATTGACGGCCTATAGGAGACCCATGGATCCTACGGCCCGTAGGAGACCCATGGATCCTACGGCCCGTATATGACCCATGGTTGTTGCGGCCACTAGAAAACTAGGGAAAAAGAAGACTAGGAAATAAATAAGGCCGAAACTAACGCTAGGCTATTAAGGCGATTGCACAGATTACATCCACTTGGCATCAAAGATCGCCACCAGTGCAAATATAGGGAACACCCTACACTATACAAAAATGGCTTGCGGTTTTCTTCAGCCGGTGGCTGCACGTTAAGAATAAATTTTGTATCGCACCAAAAAAAATTACAACTATATAACAAAAGGAAGGTTGGCATAAAACTTAACAGTCTAGCAGATAAATGCACCACCAGAAGTTCACAAGCTCAGTTTATTTGACCTGACTGTTACGTTTTCATGTTGTATTGTCCGATGGAGCACCATAACCCTCGCCTTCATTTCCCCTAGGCTCCTGAACAACATAGAAAATGTCTGATAGTCTGGTTTCAAAACCATGCATATCTGGATGACAACAAACAATGTCGCTCCTTGTTTCACAAAGGGTCTCTGTTAGGGAATGGACTTGTGTCTAGAGCGCAGATACAAGATTGCTTTGAGCTTGCATATCTTGATCATGAGGCAGTTTGGATGATATTGCCTTAACAACCAACCCAGTATTACACAGGAACGGGCTTTTGGCACTGTTAGTGGACAGGTACTGACCCACTGCAGCAAGAGCTGACATTGCGGTTATAGTTTCCTCGCCACCTTCAGAAGGTGGCAGTTCCACCATTTTTTCCATAGCTCGCTGAAAAGTTGAGGTTTTACATTAGTAGTACCAGAACCGAAGATATTAAGGAGGCAGCAAAACCAAACAAAATATCTTTGGTCTATATACAGAACTTATTCTGGTGAACCCATGTAAAATATTAGTTGTATTTCATTGCAAAGTACATAATAAAACCAGGTTCGAAACCTATGACCATGTACCATCGCTAATGTATTGTCTATTTCTTCACATTGTATTGAGGGCTAAGGATAAAGAGACGAAGTTTATAATATGGTAACCATAGTATGACATCATTCATATCACAAAACAACTGAGAACAGACAAACAGGCAATTGTAACATTGTGTGGGCAAGTCCAGCACGGAACTAGATTACGGGTCAAGATCAAAGGAACATCACTCCTCTCTTTTAAACCTTGTAAGGTGCAATGATACGCTAAGACAATTGTGTATAAAATTGAAAAGAATAATAGACATTGGCTGCAAACCATGCAGTTCAAGGCACAAGTCAGAGTAAGTAGTAGTTAAAAGGCATGAGGATTAAGGACTTACAACAACGGCTTTGACTGGTGTAGTCATGCCCTTCTTCCTGCTGGTGTGACAGTCCTTGAAGATTTCCACAACATTTGGTTTAGGTACTTTTTGGTCCTTGTGGGCTTTCCTCTGCATTTCGAACAAGTCAATATAGATCTAATAATATGGTACAGCAAGAAGAGTGAAAAAGCAGCTAATTACAAGAGCCTCGCAGTGTGCAATATAGCTACGAGATCCTGTCGTTTGTTGGAATTTCACTTTCGTACGGTTGGCCTTGTTCTTTGAACAGTTCACCTACAAGAAGATAGATTTGTGTGACACACGCGTAAATAGGACATCAACATGTGATCAGATCAAATATATATAATGTACCTGATACTTTGGATTAGACCAGTGTTTGACAAGGCCCCTTCAGTCTTCATCCGATATATTTTCCACTGGAGATGTTTGGGAAAGTTCACTATTAGCCTTGCCTTCAAAGTGAGTTTTCCTCAAGTTATACCGATACTGTCGCAGAGCAGACTTGAAAACATGGGTGCAAGCTTGTCTGGTTGCATCATCTTGGCTATCCAACTTGAACCTCATCTGTTGAAAATTATGGGAGTCTCATTATCAACAACCTAGAAAGTATGGGACAGAGCAAGACGATATTACTAGTTTCCATACATAACCATACTTACAGATAAATGGTCGAGGAAGGTGTTGAACTGGATTTTGTCTTTGTCATTCCTGTACTGAATCCATGTTGGGAGGATACGTACATGACACCTAACGGCAACCGTTGCCTCTGATACTAACTTGGCTGACTCTGTAGCATCACGTGGCCTTTTTAAACCTGCCTCAAAACGGATCTCCATTCTTCCTCCTCTAGATTTAGTTAACCTATCGAGCAATATCCCTGATGTTTGTTTCCTCTTGCGCCTAGGTGCTAGTCCAACAACGAACATAGGAAGTGTTAGTGTACATCAAACTGTGAGAGTACATATAAAGAAGCATGCAACTGTAACTTGACTCCAGCAACTACCTTCTTGCTGTTAAAACTCACAAGGTTCATCTGATATTGCCAAATCGTCTTGTGTTAAGAGTTCTTGGGAAGTAGTCTCAGGTGGCAAGGGAGCTTGGGAACGTGCTGCTATCTCAGTTGACGCACGAGTAACTCGTGCAGCTGGTAGTACTGTGGTAGGTGTTGAAAGAACTAGGGCTGTCTCTGCTTGTTTGGTGGCAGCTATTTGTTTCTGTTTGGATTTTTTCGCAGCTCATGTAGCATGGGATGCCGTGTTTGTAGAATTTTCCGCTGGACTTTGACCTTCTATTGCACCATCAGTACCAACAGAATCTGCAGGATTCATCCGCTTCTCATTCCCTGCCATTCTGTATTTCTTCCTCTTTCTCTGTGCCATGTTAAGTCAAGCCGACAAGAAAAATGAATAACAATTTAGTTCTTCGGAACAAATTAATGCATGATGCAGACGAACTGAACTTTGATGTAAGACAACCACATGATAGGAGGATGTAATATGTATGAAAAACAGGACGGAAGAGATAACCAGAACTATGATGTGTAAACTAAGAAGAAGGCATTTCACCAAATTAGAAGCAATGCAATGGAAGGTAGACACCATATGAAAGATGCTACAAATATCGCTCTGCCAAGTTAACAGTGTCTCATCATAAATGGCGTTTAAACAAATGTGAAGCAGTACAAGAAATAAATCATATGCAAGATGCAAACAACATCACACTACCATGTTAGAGGTCTCTCGTCATTAGTGCCATTGCATATTCACAACATTGTATATTCACAACTTATGATGTGTAAACTAAGGAGAGAAGGCATTTCAACAAACTAGAAGCAATGAAAGCTAGACACCATATGAAGGATGCAACGAATATCACTCTACCAAGTTAAAACTGCCTCGTCATAAGTGCCATTTCAAAAAATTAGTAGTACAAGCTAGAAAAGAATGTGAGATGTAACCTATATCACACTCCAAAGTCAAACGTGTCTTATAATAAGTGGTTGTTGCATGTTACACAACAGTAGTAATTTGATGTAAGAACATGGTGTGATAGACATATATTGTATGTTCTAGAAACAGGAACAGGTGTCTTATTCAATTATAATGTGTAAAGTAAGCAGATGGAATTCAACAAAATTAGAAGCAATACAAGCTAGACACCGCACATAACATGCAACCACAAATAACAGTGCCAAGTTAGAGGGAGCACTGGTGATGGTGCACTAGGGGAGACGTGCTCATCATAAACACAGCTTTGTTGAGTGTATATGCATGTGTTGTCTTGGAAATCATCTTGGGGGTGTGGAGGAGTAGAAACTGTAGAGGCCCTCTGTTTGGAAGGAGCACCTTTATCCGCCGCCTTGCTAACTTCCTTCCACTTTATTGATTTTGAATTGTCAAGTAAAACCGACAAGAAAAAGCAATAAAATTCTCTCTTCAGAACTCATTCATGCATGATACTGACAATCACTTCTTTGATGTAAGGCAAACACATGATACCAAGATGGAATATGTACGAAAAACAGGACGGCATGGTATGTTCACAACTGTTTGTGTAAACTAAGCAGAAACCATTTCAGCAAATAAGAAGCAATGCAAGCTAGACACCACATGAAAGATGCAACCAATATGACTCTGCCAAGTTAAAAGCGTCCCATCATAAATGGAATTTCAACAAATTAGAAGCAGCGCATGCTATAAATCATATGAAAGATGCAACTAATATCGCACTGCATATACTAAAGGTGTCTCATCATATTGATTGATGCGGGATACAAAAAAACAATAGTTTTATGTAAGGACATGCTTAATAGACAGATGTACTATGTACTAAATATAGGAAGGCATGTCACATTAACAGGTATAATGGATAAGCTAAGCAGACTAGCACATGCAGTTTAACCAGATTGGAAGAATTACAATCTAGACACCATATGCAACATGCAACCACATATCATGCTGCCAAGTTAGAGCAAGCACCTGCGATGCTAGTGTAGGGGAAATGCTGTAATCAACTACAGAGCTACGTTCACTATCTTCATCTAGCATTTCTGTTTCTTGAGAATCATGTCGGGAGGCTGACGCTGCATTCTTTAAATGAGGAGTAGTCCCCTTGCCTGCCTGCCTCATCATAAGTGATTGATGAGGGATACACAAGAACATTAGTTTGATGTAAGAACATGGTTAATACACAGATGTACTAGTATGTACCAAAAACAGAAAGGCATGTCATATTCAAAGGTATAATGTGTAAGCTAAGCAGATGCAATTTAACCAAATTGGAAGCAATACAAGCTAGACATCCGGCTGGAGTGGTGAGCGTGATCATCAAGGACCTGAGAGCCTTTAGTTGGCTTCCAGGTGATGCCTATCTTTGTTGGGCTTGTCACTAGCTCGGCCAGTGCCCTGACTAGCTATTTGTCTTCTGGTGCTCACGGGATGGTGGTTCATGTAAAAAAATATCTTTCCTTTCGAACACATGCTAGACACCATATGGAACATGCAACCACATATGACACCGTGAAGTTAAAGCAAGTACCTGGGATGGTGGTTCATTGCGAGCGAGGTCATCAATTCCAGATCTACGTTTACCGTCTCCATCTGCTAACATTGCACCCTTTATAGCGCTGTAACGTGTCGTGCCTAACTGCGAAGAAAGCTGGTTCAATTTCTCTCTTTTATTTTCTGCTTCTCTTTCGGTAGACTCTAAAATACCCTTGCATAAAAACACAATAGTGAGAGTATGGGTGAAGTGTGTGCAGAACTAGTGCACTGTAAAAGTAGCAGGTAGCAGGTGGCTGAAAAATAAATGACAGGAGACATATGATAGCTCTACAACATTGCATGGCAAACAAAAATAGATTCTACTCCATATGATTTTGTAATATATGAGCACGGGAAATGCAGGTACTCCTACAGCACACCACTACATGTGGTCATATCTAAGATAACAGTCGACTGAAAATAAATAGGTCGGTTGATTTTTTTAATGAACCGTCCGATCTATAAGGAACGGGCAGATGGCCTTCGTTTACCTCCCGCCAGTCACTGTTGACGATCTTTATCGAACCGCCAGCGACCACCGGCCCAGACCCCTGCCTCCGCCGCCCCGCCCTCCCCTCGACCTCACACCACCGCCGTGTTTGGCAGCTCCCCCAGGCCATCCCTTTAATCCCGGCCGACCTCCAGATCGGGCGCCAGTAGCTCTAGGATGCACACGCCCCTAAGATAAACACCAAGGCGCTGCTTCCCCGGCGTAATAGGCGTCCTAGCTCCTGTTATGTCGGGGAATGCTTCCGTTAATTGGGAATCAACTGGTCAGAAATTGAAATTCAGGGGGGCGACGGACCTCTAGCTAAGGTGAAATAGTATATGAGGAGAAACCTTGTGCATTGCGAGTTACTAGGAACATCTAGTATCAAGAAGAAGCGGTCAACTAGTGTCTTCTGTGGGATGAATACCGTGCAAGCAGAGACGTAAGATTTGCACGAATAAGGGAAGAGGAGTACCATTTTCGGTTACCGGTGTGGTCACCACCACATGTCGCGCCGATCTTCTTCTTTTTACCGGGGAAACCGACGTTCTGGAGGGTGCAGGCTTGGATGAACCCATGGCCAAATTGTTGACTGTATTGCCATGGCCGTATGTCGGTGGAGGGGAAGCAGATCCGAGGCGGCGAAGGACGGCTTAGCAGGAACAACTCCAGTGTGGTGGAGGGTGGTGAAGTTGGAGTGGCAGTGGTGAGGCGCAAGACGGCGTGGTTGAACTGGCTCGGGTACGGACGGCTCGGCCTCGACTTCAACTACTAGCCGTGGAGGGCGTTGCGGTTGAGGTTGCGGTGGACGACGATGTCGGGGTATCGGCTCCGGCGTGATGGAGGAGGGCGGCGGTTGATGGGTGGGGGGAACCATGTTTTGGTCTGGGACGCACTTGTTTTTGGCTTTTTTGAACAGAAGATGGGACGCGCTTGTTTGAAATTTGGGGAAAGTACAAACTTTGCCCCCCTCTTAAATTTTGGACCTACTGCGGGTCGGGGGTAGGATGGTAATCCCAGGTGTCCCAAATAGTGGGCGGGAGTGATTTCGGCCACGCGCATGTGTGCTTAGTCGCCATTGTGTGTGAATGTTTTTCGGAGGCGGTTGCGTGGCGTCTAGATGAAGCTACAAACCTACCCTGGTTTAGACCTTTGGACGTCGGGCCGATAGGTTTCACGGGTCGGAGTTATTAGAAAAGTAATTTCCTTGTACTACCAAACATTGGTCTCACGCAGTTTCGGGCGAGTAGAGGCTCTTTTGGCGCTTCGTTCAAAATTTTGAAACACAAGCATTCACGTTTAGAGTACTCTTGAACTATGAGGATTGACCTAAATAGACAACGTTATATTTGACCTTGTATGTTTGAAAACCTCATTAAATTATCCGCTTCTTTTTGAAATTTTGACACTTGAAAATTCTATACCTACGATTATTTTGGAATGGAGGAGCTAAATTTGAATCTATTTTGTACACGACTACATATGCTATTATGTACAAAATCAGAGCAAAGATTGGTGCCCCCTTAATTTAGGTATGGTTTACAAATGCCATGATATCAAATTCAAATAATTGAATGTACTTCATGTTGAATTCGATTTTTTAAACCACCTTAAGTTGAATTCAAATGTATGCTAGTTCATAGGTAGCTATTTATAATGTTCATTGTGTAACTTTCTTATGTATAATGTGCTTTACACACACAACATGAACTATACTCACGTTTATATTCGATTGCTAAAGCGATGCATTGTCTGGAGTTCAAAATACTAACTATGTGGATCAACTGTGTCGAATAATAACATAGACATGCTCAAATTCGATAGAATCTGGATGTCTGATGGATCAATGACCACTCCTTACGCGAATTGCAAATATCATGATCCCATCCTAATATTTAAGTACAATTTATATCTTTAATCAATGTGTATAGCAGTCTTTTACGTGTAGTTTCACTCTCCATCGGTGGTCTCTCACACATTCTCACACACTCTCTCCCGAGGTGTCTTTCTCGCTCACATCCTCTAGATATAACCCTCCCTCCCTCTCGTAACAATTTACAACTGTTTTCACTAACCTTTATCACAAGCACTCTTTCTCTCGCAAACATACACACGCACAATCCCCATCGATGCTTTCTATATACATGGACCTGCCTACGTGTCCCATGTACGCACATTATCTTTAGGCCTGCCTATTGGGTAACGTAGCAGAAATTCAAAATTTTCCTACGTGTCACCAAGATCTATCTATCGAGAGACTAGCAACGAGGGGAAGGAGAGTGCATCTACATACCCTTGTAGATTGCTAAGCGGAAGCGTTCAAGTGAACGGGGTTGATGGAGTCGTACTCGTCGTGATTCAAATCACCGATGATCAAGTGCTGAACGCACGGCACCTTCGCGTTCAACACACGTACAGCCCGGTGACGTCTCCCAAGCCTTGATGCAGCAAGGAGAGAGGGAGAGGTTGAGGAAGACTCCATCCAGCAGCAGCACAACGGCGTGGTGGTGGTGGAGGAGCGTGGCAATCCTGCAGTGCTTCGCCAAGCACCGCGGGAGAGGAGGAGGACTTGGGAGAGGGGGAGGGCTGCGCCAGAACTTCGTGTATAGCTCCTATGCGCCTCCCCACTATATATAGGGGTGGAGGGGCTGATTTCTTGCCCTCCAAGTCCATTGGGGCGTTGGCCAAGGTGGGAGGAAAGAAATCCCATCATTTCCTTCCCCACCGATTGTTATCCCCCCTTTTTAGGGATCTTGATCTTATCCCTTCGGGATATGATCTTATTCCTTCTAAGGGGGGATCTTGGTGCGCCTTGACCAGGGATGTGGGGCCTTGCCCCCACTACCCACGTTCATGTGGGTCCCCCCATGCAGGTGGGCCCCACTCCAGAACCTTCTAGAACCTTCCCGGTACAATACCGAAAAATCCCGAACATTTTCCGGTGGCCAAAATAGGACTTCCCATATATAAATCTTTACCTTCGGACCATTCCGGAACTCCTCGTGACGTCCGGGATCTCATCCGGGACTCCGAACAACATTCGGTAACCACATACAAACTTCCTTTATAACCCTAGCGTCATCGAACCTTAAGTGTGTAGACCCTACGGGTTCGGGAGACATGTAGACATGTCCGAGACGTTCTCTGGTCAATAACCAACAGCGGGATCTGGATACCCATGTTGGCTCCCACATGTTCCACGATGATCTCATCGAATGAACCACGATGTCAAGGACTCAATCGATCCCGTATACAATTCCCTTTGTCTAGCGGTATTTTACTTGCCCGAGATTCGATCGTCGGTATCCTTATACCTTGTTCAATCTCGTTACCGGCAAGTCTCTTTACTCGTTCCGTAACACATCATCCCGTGATCAACTCCTTGGTCACATTGCGCATATGATGATGTCCTACCGAGTGGGCCCAGAGATACCTCTCCGTTTACACGAAGTGACAAATCCCAGTCTCGATTCGTGCCAACCCAACAGATACTTTCGGAGATACCTGTAATGCACCTTTATAGCCACCCAGTTACGTTGTGACGTTTGGTACACCCAAAGCATTCCTACGGTATCCGGGAGTTGCACAATCTCATGGTCTAAGGAAGAGATACTTGACATTGGAAAAGCTCTAGCAAACGAACTACACGATCTTAGTGCTAGGCTTAGGATTGGGTCTTGTCCATCACATCATTCTCCTAATGATGTGATCCCGTTATCAACGACATCCAATGTCCATAGCCAGGAAACCATGACTATCTGTTGATCACAACTAGCTAGTCAACTAGAGGCTCACTAGGGACATATTGTGGTCTATGTATTCACACGTGTATTACGATTTCCGGATAATACAGTTATAGCATGAATAAAAGACAATTATCATGAACAAGGAAATATAATAATACTTTTATTATTGCCTCTAGGGCATATTTCCAACAGTCTCCCACTTGCACTAGAGTCAATAATCTAGTTCACATCGATATGTGATTAACACTCAAGGTCACATCCCCATGTGACTTACACCCAAAGAGTTTACTAGAGTCAATAATCTAGTTCACATTTACCATGTGATTAACACTCGATGAGTTCTGGGTTTGATCATGTTATGCTTGTGAGAGAGGTTCTAGTCAACGGGTCTGAACCTTTTAGATCCGTGTGTGCTTTACAAATCTCTATGTCATCTCCTAGATGTAGCTACCACGCTCTATTTGGAGCTATTCCAAATAACTGTTCTACTTGGAGCTATACTAAAAGTTGCTCCATTATACGTATCCGGTATTTCTACTCAGAGCTATCCAGATAGGTGTTAAGCTTGCATCGACATAACTCTTTACGTCGAACTCTTTATCACCTCCATAATCGAGAAAATTCCTTAGTCCACTAGTTAATAAGGATAACTTTGACCGCTGTTCTGTGATCCATTCTTGGGTCACTCTTGTACCCCTTGACTGACTCATGGCAAGGCACACTACAGGTGCGGTACACAGCATAGCATACTGTAGAGAGCCTATGATAAAAGCATAGGGGACGACCTTCGTCCTTTCTCTCTATTCTGCCGTGGTCGAGATTTTAAGTCTTAACTTCATACCTTACATCTCAGGCAAGAATTCCTTCTTTGACTGATCCATCTTGAACACCTTCAAGATCATGTCAAGGTACGTGCTCATTTGAAAGTACTATTAAGCATTTTGATCTATCTTATAGATCTTGATGCTTATTGTTCAAGTAGCCTAATCCAGGTTTTCCATTGAAAAACAGTTTTCAAATAACCCTATATGCTTTCTAGAAATTCTACATCATTTCTGATCTTCAATATGTCAACAACATATACTCATCAGAAATTCTATAGTGCTCCCACTCACTTCTTTGGAAATACAAGTTTCTCATAAACTTTGTATAAACCCAAAATCTTTGATCATCTTATCAAAGCGCACATTCCAACTCCGAGATGCTTACTCCAGTCCTTAGAAGGATCGCCGGAGCCAGCATACCTTTTAGCATCCTTAGGATCGACAAAACTTTTCTGATTGTATCACATACAACCTTTCCTTAAGAAAACTGGTAAGGAAACTCGTTTTGACATCCATCTGCCAGATTTCATAAATGCAGCTAATGCTAACATGATTCCGATGGACTTAAGCATCGCTACGGATGAGAAAATCTCATCGTAGTCAACTCCTTGAACTTGTGAAAAACTCTTCGCCACAAGTCAAGCTTCATAGATGGTGACATTACCATCCACGTCCGTCTTCTTCTTAAAGATCCATTTATCTCAATGGCTTGCCGGTCATTGGGCAAGTCCACCAAAGTCCATGCTTTGTTCTGATACATGGATCCTATCTCGGATTTCATGGCTTCTAACCATTTGTCGGAATTTGGGCCCACCTCCACTTCTCCATAGCTCATAGGTTCATTGTTGTCTAGCAACATGACCTTCAAGACAGGATTACTGTACCACTCTGAAGTAGTACGTATCCTTGTCACCCTACGAGGTAAGGCAGTGACTTGATCCGAAACTTCATGATCACTATCATAAGCTTCTACTTCAATTGGTGTAGGTGCCACGGGAACAACTTCCTGTGCCCTGATACACACTGGTTGAAGTGATGGTTCAATAACCATATCAAGTCTCCACCATCCTCCCACTCAACTTTTCGAGACAAACCTTTTCTCGAGAAAGGACCCGATTCAAGAAACAATCCATATTGCTTTCGGATCTGAATTAGGAGGTATACCCAACTGTTTTGGGTGTCCTATGAAGATGCATTTTATCCGCTTTGGGTTCGAGCTTATCAATCCTGAAACTTTTTCACATAAGCATCGCAGCCCCAAACCTTTAAGAAACGACAACTTAGGTTTCTCTAAACCATAATTCATACGGTGTCATCTCAACGGAATTACGTGGTGCCCTATTTAAAGTGAATGTGGTTGTCTCTAATGCCTAACCCATGAACGATAGTGGTAACTCGATAAGAGACATCATGGTATGCATCATATCCAATAGGGTGCAGTTATGATGTTCGGCCACACCATCAAACTATGGTGTTCCAGGCGGTATTAATTGTGAAACAATTTCCACAATGTCATAATTGTGTGCCAAAGCTTGTAACTCAGATACTCATCTCTATGATCATATCATAGACATTTCATCCTCTTGTCACGATGATCTTCTACTTCACTCTGAAATTACTTGAACCATTTAATAATTCAGACTTGTGTTTCATCAAGTAAATATTCTCAACATCTACTCGAATCATCTGTGAAGTAAGAACATAACGATATTCACTGCATTCATCAGCACTCATTGGACTGCACACATCAAAATGTGTTACTTCCAACAAGTTTCTATCTTGTTCCATTTTACTGAAACCGAGGATTTCAGTCATCTTGCCCATGTGGTATGATTTGCATGTCTCAAGTGATTCAAGATCAAGTGAGTTCAAACGGTCCATTTGCATGGAGTTTCTTCATGCATATACACCAATAGACATGGTTCGCATGTCTCAAACTTTTCAAAAACGAGTGAGCCCAAAGATCCATCAACATGGAGCTTCTTCATGCGTTTTATACCGATATGACTTACGTGGCAGTGCCACAAGTAGGTGGTACTATCATTACTATCTTTTGGCATGAACATGTGTATCACTACGATCGAGATTCAATAAACCATTAATTTTAGGTGCAAGACCATTCAAGGTATTATTCAAAGTAACCATTATTCTCCTTAAATGAATAACCGTATTGCGATAGACATAATCCAATCATGTCTATGCTCAACGCAAACACCAATCTGGATGGTAGAGGGAGCGTGCGATGCTTGATCACATCAATCTTGGAAATACTTCCAACACATATCGTCAGCTCTCCTTTAGCTAGTCTCCGTTTATTCCATAGCTCTTTTATTTTGAGTTACTAACACTTAGCAACCGAACCGGTATCTAATACCCTGGTGCTACTAGGAGTACTAGTAAAGTACACATTAACATAATGTATATCCAATATACTTCTATCGACCTTGCCAGCCTTCTCATCTACCAAGTATCTAGGGTAATTCTGCTCCAGTGGTTGTTCCCCTTATTACAGAAGCACTCAGTCTCGGGTTTGGGTTCAACCTTGGGTTTCTTCATTAGAGCAGCAGCTGATTTGCTGTTTCATGAAGTATCCCTTCTTGCCCTTGCCCTTCTTGAAACTAGTGGTTTCACCAACCATCAACAATTGATGCTCCTTCTTGATTTCTACTTTCGTGGTGTCAAACATCACGAATACCTCAAGGATCATCATATCTATCCCTGATATGTTTATAGTTCATCACGAAGCTCTAGCAGCTTGGTGGCAATGACTTTGGAGAACCATCACTATTTCATCTGGAAGATCAACTCCCACTCGATTCAAGCGATTGTTGTACTCAGACAATCTAAGCACAAGCACAACAATTGAGCTTTTCTCCGTTAGTTTGCAGGTTAAGAAAATCGTCAGAGGTCTCATAACTCTTGACGTGGGCACTAGCCTGAAATCCCAATTTCAGCCCTCGAAACATCTCATATGTTCCGCGACTTTTCGAAAAACGTCTTTGATGCCTCAACTCTAAACCGTTTCACTGAACTATCACATAGTTATCAAAACGTGTATGTCTGATGTTCACAACATCCACAAACGACATTTGGGGTTCGGCACACTGAGCGGTGCATTAAGGACATAAGCTTTCTACTGATTGCATAATCGCTACTGTCAACTTTCAACTATATTTTCTCTAGGAACATAACTAAATAGTAGAACTAAAGCGCGAGCTACGACATAATTTGCAAAAGGTCTTTTGACTATGTTCAAGATAATTAAGTTCATCTTATGAACTCCCACTCAGATAGACATCCCTCTGGTCATCTAAGTGATCACATGATCCGAGTCAACTAGGTCGTGTCCGATCATCACATGAGACGGACTAGCCAACGTCGGTGAACATCTTCATGTTGATCGTATCTACTATACGACTCATGCTCGACCTTTCGGTCTCCGTGTTCCGAGGCCATGTCTGTACATGCTAGGCTCGTCAAGTTAACCCTAAGTGTTTTCGCTGTGTAAAACTGTCTTACACCCGTTGTATGTGAACGTAAGAATCCATCACACCCGATCATCACGTGGTGCTTAGAAGCGACAAACTGTAGCAACGGTGCACAGTTAGGGGAGAACACTTCTTGAAATTGTTGTAAGGGATCATCTTATTTAATACTGTCGTCCTTAGTAAACAAGATGCATAAACATAATAAACATCACATGCAATTATATAGTAGTGACATGATATGGCCAATATCACATAGCTCCATTGATCTCCATCTTCGGGGCTCCATGATCATCATCGTCACCGGCATGACACCATGATCTCCATCATCGTGTCTCCATGAAGTCGTCTCGCCAACTTATTACTTCTACTACTATGGCTACCGGTTAGCAATAAAGTAAAGTAATTACATGGCGTTGTTCAATGACACGCAGGTCATACAATAAATTAAGACAACTCCTATGGCTCCTGCCGGTTGTCATACTCATCGACATGCAAGTCGTGAATCCTATTACAAGAACATGATCAATCTCATACATCACATATCATTCATCACATTCTTCTTGGCCATATCACATCACATAGCATACCCTGCAAAAACAAGTTAGACGTCCTCTAATTGTTGTTTGCATGTTTTACGTGGCTGCTATGGGTTTCTAGCAAGAACGTTTCTTACCTACGCAAAACCACAACGTGATATGTCAATTGCTATTTACCCTTCATAAGGACCCTTTTCATCGAATCCGTTCCGACTAAAATGGGAGAGACTGGCACCCGCTAGCCACCTTATGCACCAAGTGCATGTCAATCGGTGGAACCTGTCTCACGTAAGAGTACGTGTAAGGTCGGTCCGGGCTGCTTCATCCCACAATACCGTTAAAACAAGATTGGACTAGTAACGGTAAGCATATTGAACAAAATCAACGCCCACAACTACTTTGTGTTCTACTCGTGCAAAGAATCTACGCAATAGACCTAGCTCTGATACCACTGTTGGGTAACGTAGCAGAAATTCAAAATTTTCCTACGTGTCACCAAGATCTATCTATGGAGAGACTAGCAACGAGGGGAAGGAGAGTGCATCTACATACCCTTGTAGATCTCTAAGCGGAAGCGTTCAAGTGAACGGGGTTGATGGAGTCGTACTCGTCGTGATTCAAATCACCGATGATCAAGTGCCGAACGCACGGCACCTCCGCGTTTAACACACGTACAGCCCGGTGACGTCTCCCAAGCCTTGATCCAGCAAGGAGAGAGGGAGAGGTTGAGGAAGACTCCATCCAGCAGCAGCACAACGGCGTGGTGGTGGTGGAGGAGCGTGGCAATCCTGCAGGGCTTCGCCAAGCACCGCGGGAGAGGAGGAGGACTTGGGAGAGGGGGAGGGCTGCGCCAGAACTTCGTGTATAGCTCCTATGCGCCTCCCCACTATATATAGGGGTGGAGGGGCTGATTTCTTGCCCTCCAAGTCCATTGGGGCGTTGGCCAAGGTGGGAGGAAAGAAATCCCATCATTTCCTTCCCCACCGATTGTTATCCCCCCTTTTTAGGGATCTTGATCTTATCCCTTCGGGATATGATCTTATTCCTTCTAAGGGGGGATCTTGGTGCGCCTTGACCAGGGATGTGGGGCCTTGCCCCCACTACCCACGTTCATGTGGGTCCCCCCATGCAGGTGGGCCCCACTCCGGAACCTTCTAGAACCTTCCCGGTACAATACCGAAAAATCCCGAACATTTTCCGGTGGCCAAAATAGGACTTCCCATATATAAATCTTTACCTCCAGACCATTCCGGAACTCCTCGTGACGTCCGGGATCTCATCCGGGACTCCGAACAACATTCGGTAACCACATACAAACTTCCTTTATAACCCTAGCGTCATCGAACCTTAAGTGTGTAGACCCTACGGGTTCGGGAGACATGTAGACATGACCGAGACGTTCTCTGGTCAATAACCAACAGCGGGATCTGGATACCCATGTTGGCTCCCACATGTTCCACGATGATCTCATTGGATGAACCACGATGTCAAGGACTCAATCGATCCCGTATACAATTCCCTTTGTCTAGCGGTATTTTACTTGCCCGAGATTCGATCGTCGGTATCCTTATACCTTGTTCAATCTCGTTACCGGCAAGTCTCTTTACTCGTTCCGTAACACATCATCCCGTGATCAACTCCTTGGTCACATTGCGCATATGATGATGTCCTACCGAGTGGGCCCAGAGATACCTATCCGTTTACACGGAGTGACAAATCCCAGTCTCGATTCGTGCCAACCCAACAGATACTTTGGGAGATACCTGTAATGCACCTTTATAGCCACCCAGTTATGTTGTGACGTTTGGTACACCCAAAGCATTCCTACGGTATCCGGGAGTTGCACAATCTCATGGTCTAAGGAAGAGATACTTGACATTGGAAAAGCTCTAGCAAACGAACTACACGATCTTAGTGCTAGGCTTAGGATTGGGTCTTGTCCATCACATCATTCTCCTAATGATGTGATCCCGTTATCAACGACATCCAATGTCCATAGCCAGGAAACCATGACTATCTGTTGATCACAACGAGCTAGTCAACTAGAGGCTCACTAGGGACATATTGTGGTCTATGTATTCACACGTGTATTACGATTTCCGGATAATACAGTTATAGCATGAATAAAAGACAATTATCATGAACAAGGAAATATAATAATACTTTTATTATTGCCTCTAGGGCATATTTCCAACACTGCCTCTCACGCATTGTCTCACACCTCTCTTCCTAATCGACGAGTATGATTCTAGCAGAGCATTCTGTAGGATGCCCCTTAAAGTTAGGTTGGATGAATAGTAATATCAGAGATAAAGGGGTTACCTTAGTCTGAGAACCTAGGGTTACAAATCCTAGCCGGCTTTGTGAGTGGACACAGAGTCCTTCACAATTCTGCTATCTTTGTCTTGTACGACTAGTCATCCATGGGTCTTCCTAAATGTGTCACGGGCTGACCAATGTGGCGCAGGACGAAACCGAATGAAGGGCCTCACCTCGACCCACCGGACCTCACGCGGTGACACACCCTCTGCCCCCACGTCTCATTATCTTCTCACACCCACACATACCAACACAAACACCACACACACACACACAATTTTTTTCCTGGTGCCTCTATTCCCTCCCCCCTTGCATATACACACTCAAGGGAATGGAATCTCTCGTCGTGACGTCATATTCGTCTCTCTCTCTAGACCACTCTCATTTCTCGTGCTATCTCTCCCACGCCCCCCCCCCCCCTGTCGGCCCCACTATCCATGCCTCTCTCGAATACGTAATACACACACATACCTCTCTAGGCCCCACCAAATGCATCAACTACACATTCACACATGTTACATCACGTACTGCATTGATCTAAAAATCCCTCTCTTCATGTTTATTTCGCACACAACATTCCTTTTGAATAAAGTGTGGCCAAAAAATTATTTTAGAGTTTCTACATATATACAACATTACAAAGTTATATGGAGGAGTACGAACGCTAATTTGCATTGCATGGTGCGCACAATGATATTTATTCCGCACTGTGAATTTGTATATTTTTATACTATATACAAAGTTAGTCATAATAAAGAGAAACGAAGAGCATCTCTCTGTCCATCGCATACCCCCCCCTGTACGCCCCTTTCACGTATGCACACAAAACTATCTCTAGGTCCTCTAAAAGTAAGCCCCCAGAAAATTCATGCACGTTTCATCTTTCTCTCGCGATATATGCAATGACGATCATTGTATTTGAAGCGAAAGCACGATACATACATTGCACTTCAGTATCCATTCATTACGGTCACCATTTACGTTTAGTGGTTATTATATAGTCACGGGCTCACCGTACAACTCTGTATTTGCTCATGACATGACTAGTTGACCAGTTAAACGCTCCACGTGGCACCTCTAGTGTTGCATCACATTATCTCACTACCACCGTGCCCACCTGTTGACTTGTATCTACTCTACATCTGCACTCTTATAAAATACATAAAATACACTCTTATAAAAAACAGAGTTGGTGATGATGGTGTGCC
Source organism: Triticum timopheevii (assembly GCA_963921465.1). Lineage (NCBI taxonomy): Eukaryota > Viridiplantae > Streptophyta > Magnoliopsida > Poales > Poaceae > Triticum > Triticum timopheevii. Next base: position 377,172,146 of record OY997272.1, on the reverse strand, counting down.
TGCCATCCTGCAATATAGGCTGTCCGATTTATATCTGACGGATAGGAAAGAAACTATGGCAATTTTGCAAAAAGGTACCCACACACCTCTCCACATTTGCAAATAAGGCCTTCCCTCATTCATCCTTTTCTCTCACAAGATAAACTAGTCATACAAATGCATCTTGATGTTACGTGCAACGCACGGGCATCTTGCTAGTAAGAATGAAAATAAACGACAAAAAAAATATTTGGACGGTGGTTCAAAGTCATGACCGCGGGCACAGCGGACAAGGTGGCCTTGTATTGGTATGCTGAGCCGTTTTTTTAACACACAGGAGCTGGTGTGGTGATTATACACACACGCATGCATGCAGATGAACTGCATCCACGCAACACTCACACAAACACATGCACCCATGCATGCACGCAACACTCATACGTACACACACAGCCACGCATGCACGCAACACTCACACGCACACACGCACGCATGCACACACACACTAGTACACCACACAACCAACACACACTCTCACGCTCAAGTGCTCAACCTACACGTGCATGCGCACACATCAGGCCCTGACAGACACATACACAACCATGTGATTCCCGCGCACAGGTTGGAGTCTTGTCGCGCCTGCATAAATTTGTGTTTATCTGACCTTTTCCCTATGTGAACTGACAGGTGGGACCCACAAGGAACATGGTTAATTTAACTAGTCAACATGGCGCCACGTAGACTATTTGGCCGGTCAACAGAGTGCAATGCGATGCTGAACCGTGAGCAAGTGACCGCATAATCACCGCAAAACGTATATAGGACCGTAATCAGCTTATTCTGAAGTTCGGTGACCGTATTACGCTTTTCCCTCTGTAGGCCCTCCAAAACTACATCTCTACACGTTCTCGCATGTTACATCTAACAACTGTGCAATACAGCACTACTACTACACTCTAACACAATAAATCATATGTGTTTTTAGTTTTACTAGATATCATATTGTTACTTATAATTATTCAGTTTGCATACATTAAAATTTCCTTTGAAATGTATGGCCAGTATCATCTACCACGCGGGAAAAATCCCGCCCTTTCCTGTTTAATCGGGTTTGTATCGATGGATCGTGCGAAACAGCAAAACTATAGTACTATAAAGTACAAGTGACAGTTCACTGGGCCGTCGTGTCGTCTACTCCTCCGTCGTAAGAGTGGAGCGCTCACTTTCATAAATATTCTAGTCCCTTTCACCGACATGTGGGACATCAAGCTACCAGGTCCACGTGCCATACCGGAATACAGTGCAGAGCAGCCGGGGTGAAGCACCCCAGTCATGGCGTCGGCGTAGTAATGAGCAATGAGGCATCAAATCACAAAGCTGCACCTTTCCCGCAGTTAAGTTGGAGGGACGAAGTAATAATGCTAAAAATAAGAAGTTGGAGGGACAAAGCAACCATCATTTCACTTGTTGTTGAATCCGCTTCTCCCTCATCTTCTTCAACTTAACCACGTGTTGCTTCTGCCATTGTTCTGCCTCATGTGGGATGCGGATCGTCTTGGTAAAGCACTGACACATGGGACCGCATGTTAGCAAACCGCCAGGACAACGTCCTTTGAAAATAAGAAACCTCCCTCGCCATCCGCGCGGCAAAATCACCTCCTTTTTACTAATCTTGATTCTATAATTTTTTAGATCAATATAATTGAGATTTGTATAGATAGCACACAGGAGCAAAACCAAGTGGTATGGTTAAAGGCATCCACAATGTGTAGCCAAATGTGAAAATAGCTTTTGGCATCGTGGGAACCATTGTGGACGGTGTTGCCAAAGCCAAAAAGATGGAACCGAAGCTCCCTGATTGATTGATTGAAGGAATAGCAAAATGCAACGTCTGTCCTCTCTCTCCCATGCTTGGATGCATGTAGTACAGTAGAGCATAGAGTCTACTCCCCTGTCCCTTCTATCACAAATCACAAAGCAGTGAGGCATCAAATCAGAAAAGCACGGACGAAGCAACCATCATTTCACTCTTCGCTGACTCCGCTTCTCCATCGTCTTGTTCGAGAAACCATCTCACCGCACTAGTACTCCTAGTAGTACTAGTCCTTTGGTTCAATGGACTTCCTGGATGCAAATAAGGCAGTTGTCTTGGCTTGCAGGCGGCACTTGCGAACGACTTACCATGGTCTCCCTCAATGGTGTTCTTCGTCGAACGCACTTCGCCAAACCACAAAAAAAAATATATTGTCGACGTCACCGCAATGGGGAAGGAAGTCAAATATAGTTACTACCTCCATTTTTTGTACACAAGGCCAGTATATCAAAATTACAATTTGCAAAGGGCCACTAACACTAATCGAGGCAAAATTGATGGGGTTAGCAACCAAGGACATTAATATCCCCTGCATGCATGCGAAAGTGAGAAGGTTGGTTTGCATCGTGCTGCATTAATCAAGCGATGAGGAGTGAGATGGTTAGCTCTTTGGTCTTTGGAGAAAAAAATACGCATTAATTGACATGTGAAACGAGGATTTGTATCAATTAAATCCCGCGAAGGAAAACCCCGCCTTTCTTTTTTAACACTAGTACGTACGTAATTATCCTGTTTGGGTCTAGGCCTTGCATTGCCAAACTTCGCCACACATTTTTGCCAAGCTTGCCTAAAGTTCTCAAAATGAGAAGGAGGTACACTTGCGCACGGCTGTCGCGGTCGCACCGCACCCTCACACGGACACTCCTGCACGCCGCGGTCGCACCGCACCCTCACACAGTCGCTCCTGCACGTTGTAAACCCAACCAAGGGAACGCACCCTCACTGACACATGATGTCGCATGTGAACAAACCAAACTCAGCCATCCTACGGCTGACACATAATTTTCGTTCATAGATCGAGTATGTTTATCCAACCGCATGTTGGGAAGTATTTGTACGGCCCGTGCGATGGTCTGTTGGGGAAGAAGAGGAGGTGAGGAAGAAGGAAAGAAGGGTTAGGAGACGTAGGATATTCATCCAACCGCCTGAAATGGTAGACTGGCCCAAGTCAGGCGACTTGCATAACAAATATATGTTTTTACATAGCAAAAGATCCATAAAAACAACAACATAAATAAAAACTATCACTGCTCGCGGAACGAGATGGCCTCGTCATCTTTGGCTGCCGGCACGAACCAGCCGTAGCTGCCGACGTGTCTCCGCACAGTGGTTTTCCTCGGCCTCCAGCTACTCGTTCACGTGGAGCGTGCGGGCGCTGTGCACGGACGAGAGCACAGCCCGGTTCAAGTCGAGGACGTCCAGTTCCGCCTGTAGGAGGGCCTCGATGGTAGCAGCATCCGCGCGCTCCGAGTCGAGTCGAGCCTCCGCCGCCCGGTTCAAGTCCAGGACGTCCAGTTCCACCTGCAGGAGGGCGTCGATGAGAGCGGCATCCGTGCGCTCTGCTTCGAGTCGAGCCTCTGCCGCCCGGTTCAACTCCAGGACGTCTGGTTCCACCTGCAGGAGGGCCTCGATGGCAGCGGCATCCGCGCGCTCCGCCTCAAGTTGAGCCTCCGCCACCCGGTTCACATCCACGACATCCGGTTTCGCCTGCAGGAGAGCCTCGATGGCAGCAGCATGCGCCTGCCCCATGTTGAGTTGAGCCTCTGCCTCCCGGTCCTCCTTTAGTATCGCCATGTTGAACCGCTGGTTCGCCTGCACCATGGGGGACTCGGACGCCGGCACGAAGTCGACGTCCATCGTCTCATACCCACCGGGGGCCTTCTGCACCGCGACCTCTGCCATGAACATTGGATCGGCTTCCTCCTCCTCGTAGCTTGGCTCTAGAGAACTCGAGGATTGGCCCGCCGCAAAGCGAGCTTGGGAACGGAGGTCTGTGGCGCCGACCGCCGCCGCGATTTTTGCGCGGCGCTCCGATGTCAGCATCTTGTAGTAAGTGATCTTGCGGCGCACCATGGCTTTACGACAAACTAGGGGACGCTTGATGCAGGCTAGGGGATCGAAAGGTGGGGGAATGGGCTGGAGATTAGGTGTGGTTTTAGGGAAGTGGCTGGCGTAGGCCGAGCAGCGAAGGTTCTGGTGTGAATAGTGGTTTCAGTGACGACCGGTCAATCGGTTTTGACTGTACATCGCTCTTGTCGCGTTCGTGTTGCAGCTCAGCATGCTGGACCCTCCACGTCGCTCACTGAATGGAACGTGCTTTGTCTTGCGTTTTCGCTCGCTTGTGGGACCGCAGTTGAGAGCAAACTGACGTCCCTCCCCCTCCCCCGCCCGCGTCATTTATTATACTACCACTCCCTCTGTTTTATGCGGAGTAAATAAAAACAGAGGGAGTATACTATGGATGAGGATCCCCTGATGTGGCCGAACCCATTGAGTAACTGACATGCGGGGCCTAGCAAGCATGGGGTCCGCCAGTAAGTGACCGAAAGGGAGAGTAAGGCAGGGATACCTACGTCAGAGGATCCACTTCCACTACTGCTCCCTCCTTCCATTTACTATACAGGGCCTATGCATTTTTCGTGGCTAACTTTGACCAAATGTTAGAGTAGTAATATATGACATGCAACTTACACAAAGCATACGGTCAAATTCCTATGTGAAAGGAGTTTCCAATGATATAATTTTCACATTATACATCTTATGTACTATTAATCTTGTCAATAGTCAAATGCGATTTTAAAAACGCATTAGAGCATGGTTAATAATATAGCCAGTCGATGGCTATGAGGGGTTGCCATGTCATCTATAGCCATCATCTATTATATGCACTCATACGGTAGTGTGGGCTATAAGGTTGGCTATTTACCGCAAAAAATATAAGGTTGGCTATTGTATTAGTACTTTTTTCCATCTCCTCTCTATCTCTTTCTTCATATTTATTGTACTAGTATTTAACTAGGAATGTGTATATAGCTAAGGCTCTTACATGAGAGCTCACTTCCCTTACTTTTTCACATCTCTCTCCTCCACATAGGCCCTATATAAATGGAAGGAGGGAGTACAGATGTTGTCAGTACTCCACGTGTACTATTGGACAGGGAGCTTAAAAAAGTTACTATTGGACTGGCTATACGTGGCGAAATCCTAGTAGGAAGAGCATGCACGAGAACAAGCACATTCACGTGGTTGAAAACAAATTGGAAACCATCTCGAGTACAAATCTAGGAGTACGTACGAATCTAACAATATTGATTGTGCGTTGTTAAATGTTGATACCTTTTTGATCAAAGTAGAGATACTTTGACTACACATAAAACTTATATGTAAACTAGAAAGGATAGGAGGGAGTATATTGTACGTTCAAAAATGAAACGAACATTGAATACCCTTTATATATGATTTGCGGATGCTATGATCACCGGTTCAAAATTTTGAATCCGCCTTAGGTATCACATGCCCCCACTCGTTCCCACTCGATTTCATCTCGGGGTCCAAAGATCTATTGAAAGAGGACTAGGGTGGGTACACGTGAATGATACTCGGCGAAATGTTCAAATGAGGCATGCGGGAGGATGGACTCGACTGGAGGGAGACATGATCGATGGAGAAGAGGGTTGGAGAGGAATGAGAAATAAGCAAACGCCACATGATTATACTTGAACGGCTCAAATAAACAATAAGTTGTCTTGCTTGGCCTACATAGTGAAAGGCCTAATGTGCAAGGCGGAGCACTGACGCTCGAATATGGCCAGGAATACAGGGAAACCGACATGTGGGGCACACCCGTCGGGACAACGTAGCGCAGACTAGTCCAATGGAGGAGCTGGCCCACGACCTCCTCGCCACCGACAACCGTTCATGTGGGTCGTTGGGGCCAACAACGGGGCGCAGCTCCAGCACCGCCTCTGGACACTGGCGACCGCGGTGAGCGACACACTCATATTGTCACTAGACATGGTCGGTTTCAGTGTGCCGAGGGTGGCGTTAGTGTTGTGGCACGACCAACAGTATGTTTGGTTTGTGCCCAAGGTTGCCCCATCAAAGCATTGGGTAGCCAAAATTTTGGTTGAGGTATTGGTTGCCCATGATTTGGCCGACATTGGCAAGAAAAATGAACTAGAGTTGGCTAGAGTTTATTGGCATGCCAAAAAAATGGCAACCATCCAAACAAAGACCAATCTTTGGGTCATGACCAAAATTTTGGTTGAGGTATTGGTTGCCCATGATTTGGCCAACATTGGCAAGAAAAATGAACTAGAGTTGGCTAGACTTCATTGGCATGCCAAAAAATGGCAACCATCCAAACAAAAACCAATCTTTGGGTCATGACCAAAATTTTGGTAAGGTGCACTTTGGCCACAATCCAAACACACCCCAACACCCGGCTCGTCGAGGATGCACGGGGTGTCGCGACGCGTCCATGGAGTGGTGTAGCGCGGCCAACTGCATCCTCTGGACCTGAGACCATGCCGGGTCGTCTTGCTTTTTCAATGACATGTGGGGATCGCATGTGAGCAAAGGGCATCTCCAACATTGCTACGACCGCAGCTGACTACCCTGGCACACCAAAACCCTCGTCCCTCATGTCGTCGCGCATTGCATTCCCAGCCGGCGCCAGCTGTCCGTATTCATGACGTCCGTTCGTATGTCATCATTAAGAGGCTCGGTGCCTGAGGAACCAACTCCGGCGACTTAATGACACACCCGGAGGCTTGGCCTCACCAGAATGTGCTACTTAAAGCGGCAACGCCCAGCTAACCTCCACACCATAGTGCATCGTCCTCCTACCTGGCACAATATCCGCCATGACCGCAAGTGTGAACGCTCTACAGGAGAGCTTGTCTTTGGGGATGAAGCTTAAGGTCGCCGCCCTCGCTCAAGTCGCCTCTCGCGACGCAATAGCGGCGTAGCCGGACGCGGACGGGACTGCACAAGTGGTGGCCACGCTAGCGGCCGATGATGGGAGCACCGTCAGCCACGCGTCCTACTTGCCGCCGTCCAACGTCCGGCACTGCCGAGGTTGGGGACTCCTCCGAGGATGAGTAGGGCATGGGAGGCGGCAGGGCATGGTGTGCCAACTGGCCGGTCCGTATCCCGTGTTCTACTCTTCCTCGCCGGAGACCGCACCTTCACTTCACGGGTCTTGAACCCCGCCCCCGTACATAGAGATCGCAGATGGAGGATGTTGGTTGCCGCTGTAGAATAGGTTTAGGGTCGGGTTTCTTTTATTCTGTCCTATAAAAGTTTGAAATGTAATGAAAATCTGCCGTGTTTGCATTAATCTTGGCCGGTGTATATGAACTTTCACAATAATATACATATTGTAGGAGTACTAGCAAGATGCCCGTGCATTGCACGGAAGATCAAGATCTTGTGGGAGAAAAGGATGAACAAGGGAAAGCCTTATCTGCAAATGTGGAGAGGAGTGCGGGTAAATTGTCATAGTTTCCTTCCTATCCATTAGATATAGATCGGACGGCCTATATTGCAGGATGACAGGCACACCATCATCACCAACTCTACTTTTTATTGAACCAAAACAAATCTAACATGCGAAGTAAAATAAACACATAGGGTCTATACATACACAATTTATCTTAGGCACTCCAATAGTACATCCACTACACATTCACGCATTTCACATCTTTCTACATCTACGGGAACCTACGAAAGGGTAAACATAAATTGCCTCTCTCTCTCTCCTCCCCTGATTTTCATGGTGGTGGGCCCCTCCCTCCCCCCAATCTACAATCAATAGCTCACACATTTCACATTACGTTAATTACATAACTGGGATTACGTAGGTGTAGCATTACTCGTCCTAAAAAACCCAACTAAGCCAACCTCCCAGCATATCGCGCGGGAAAAGACCCGGCCGCGCCGTTTTAGTCGGGATTACCAGATTACTAGTAAGTAGTATCGATGGATCGCGCGAAGCAACAATTTTTTTTTGGGGGGGGGGGGCGAAGCACCTAGTTTAAAAGGAAAAAAGGTGGTACACTCACAGCACTCCTGTCGCGATCGCATTGCACCCCACACACGTTCAGTCCTGCACATGGCTCATGCAAACGGAACGCACTTCGGCTTGCCTCTTCACTGACACGTGGGACTGCACTTGGAGAAACCGACCATGCGCCAAACTCCCTCTGCCCACCACGCGAAAATCCCCCCCCCCCACACACACAAAAATTCCCCCCAAATCCGATTCAACTGCCCTTCGGCCAACTAGCCAATTATATTCCCCAAATCCCCCCCCCCATCCCCCTCCACTCCATTCGCTCCGCCAAAGCCGCCCTCCCCACCGCGCCGATACATCGGCGCTGCGGTTCGTCGAGGGGATGCACGGCGATCCTCTTGCTCCCACAGTACGCTCTCGTAGACTGCCGTCCTCTAGCCACGCCGCCACCTCTGGCTACGTTCTTGTGGAGGCGCACGGCGGTCAGCACCGCCACCGCTGGCGATGTTTGTGTGGAGACGCACGGCGGTCAGCTTCTCCCACGGTACGCGCATTCTAGACTGAGGCCCCGTTCATGTCGGTGTAGCGCTTAATGTTAGCTGATAGACGCTGTTAATCTCACTGTTTGTCGAAGTAGTTTACTGTCAATATGCTCTGCTTAAGAAGCTTCCTTGCCCTATTCTGCACTCAATCTACTTAGCTGAGATGGCATGCCAAGGCCGATTAGTTGCTAAAATATCCTGCCATATATTTATTGTGACGTAGATTGCCATGGTCTAGTAGCCAATCTGTTAGGTGAAATAACCCTACACCATTTTATACTCGATATTTGTTTCTGCGATGGCCTTCGATAGTTCGATGGCTGTGTGCTTGGCCTTATTGACTGCTGAAACAGCCTGCCATAATTTAGCACTCAAATCTGTTTGCTGAATTAGCTTTACATATATTTCGTTACTTAGATCTACTCGTCCAAATATCTTGCCATAGCTTTAGACATCGACCTAGGTATTTTTTTTCTGGACTTCATAAAAAGCATATATGTTTTTCCTGTAATATCTAGTAGAAGAACTAATTTGTATGTCTAACAGATGGACAGGACTTGGATAACTTCTGCTCGAAGATTCTCCGCTGCATATATCGAGGGGGTTGAAAACTTCATGAACTTTATCAAAGCTGAGTATGATGGTCCGAAATCAGATGTGCTCTGCCCGTGTAGCAGTTGTATGAATTCAGTTACAAGACCCCAGTCAACTGTGCAAAATCATCTACACTTGTATGAGATGTCGGTCACATATACTAGGTGGGTTCATCATGGTGAAGCTGTGAACGTCAATGTTATTGACAACGTGGAAGCAGCAGATCACTATCTTGATCTGCCTGATACTCAGGTGGAAGAGGAGGAGGAGGTGGTGGTGGCGGAGCCAGTGAGTTTGACCAACATTGAAACAATGCTACAAAATGCTTGTGCATTCCGTGAACTTACACCTACAGAAGAAAAACGGTGGGCCCGCATGTTGGAACAATGCAACGTGGCTGTCACCCCAGGAAATAAGCTGTCAGTATTCTCAGCTATGGTCACCTTTCTTCAGGTGAAGACATCTGAGCGGATGACCAACAAATCATTCGATGCGATGTTGGTTGCTTTCCGCAAATCTTTCCCAGATGCGTCTGAGCTGCCACACACCTACAGTAAAATGAAGAATTTCCTTCGTGCAGTTGGAATTGGATATGATATGATCCATGTTTGTAAGAATAATTGTGTTCTGTTCCGGAAGGATTATGCCAACTTAAGTGAATGCCTGAAATGCAAATCATCAAGATGGAAAGAGGCAATGCTGTGAAGAGGATTTCTCATAATGTTCTGAGACATTTTCCAATTACACCAAGATTGCAGAGGTTGTTTCATGATGCTGAAACAAGAGAGGATGTACTATGGCATTCTAGGAACCAGGAGTACAGAGATCAGAATGTAATGAACCATCCATCTCATGGTAGTGAGTGGAAAAGCTTCAAAGATAAACACAAAAAGTTTGCTGCTGACCCAACAAACATTAGACTTGGCCTAGCTTCAGATGGATTTAACCCATTTGGCCACCAGAGCGCCACATATAGCATGTGGCCAGTGCTTGTTATCCCTTACAACATGCCTCCAAATGTCTGCACCAAAGAATCAAACTACATGATGGCCTTGCTCATCCCAGGTCCAAAAAGTCCTGGAAAGGATTTTGATTTGTTCATGGAGCCTCTTGTGGAGGAACTTCAACAGCTATGGAGGGGTGTTCTCACTCGAGACCTATATAGAAGCTCACCAGCTGATTTCTTTCTGCGTGTTGTTATAATTTGGTGCATCCATGATGATCCGGCTTTGGGCACTATGTCAGGGCGAACGACACATGGTTACAATGCGTGTGTTCACTGTGACAGGAATCCGCTGTATACGCAATACTTAGCAAGATCTATTACATTAGACACCGCCGTTTCCTTGCCAAGGACAAGCGCATCCTAGAAAATACCGAAGACATGTGTTCAATGCAAAGCATGAAAACCGTGATGCGCCAAAGAGGCTCACCACCGATGAGTTGCAAGTGGAATTAGAGAAGGTCAGGCATATTACACCAGGAAACCATCCTGGTAATGGTAGCGGGAAAAGGAAGCGTGGCAGGGCAGAAGAGAGATTATTGCTTACCCGCAGGTCCACTTTGTGGGACTTGGAGTATTGTAAAGATTTGGATCTACGGCATAATCTTGATGTGATGCACATCGAGAAAAATATATGTGACAGCATTATCGGCACACTTCTTAATATTGAAGGCAAGACGAAACATACCTTTAAATCTAGGATTGATTTGACACACCTAAATGTTTTCGATGGGTGGGTGAAGACAATCCCGGGCTCAATGTTTTCGATTATTCTGTTTGAGTTACAGGGAAGAGTCGACAAGAGGACAAACCTAAAGATTTGGACAAAATGGTTTGGTATGTGTTGAATAACTGTCATGAGATACTACCTTATATCAAGTAAGTGCAGTACTACAGCTTATACATCATAATCTACTAAGCTTGCAGCACATTCTTATATATTTAGATGTTTGACGCGATCACTATGTTGTGCAGCATCTACAAAAAGGAGTTACTGGCGAAAAAGCCAAGAAACATTAATAAACTGGTTATGGCAGGATTTGCGAAATGGTTCAAGAACCATGTAAGCTTTTGAATTGCACTGTCAGTTTTTTTAATATATTGAGTACATAAGATGATTAGCTTGTCTATTTTCTAACCATAGGTTAAGAAGATGCGGGAGGATGGGCAGGCAGTTGATGATGCCCTTTACTCACTAGCAATGGCTCCTGATACTCGGGTAAGACATTATGAATCTTGCATTGTTGGAGATGTGCGCTACAACACCCTCGCACGAGACGAAGGCAGGAAGACACAAAACAGTGCCCTCATGAGCATGGATACGTATGACAAAGAGACAACTGAAATGTATGCTAACATACTAGACATTGTTCAGTTGCAGTATATCTCCAGTTTCGAGGATCATCGGTGTGTGGTTCTGTTGTGCTGTCGTTGGTATAACCTGTTTTCCAGGATTGCAAAACCCAGAGCTAATGATTATTTCAAATCCATCATTGTCAAGGCGGCGTACCAGACCAACGAGCCTTTTATTTTGGCAAATCAAGCAACACAAATATTTTTATTAGAAGACACATTTGCACGTAGCGATGACTGGAGAGTATTGCAAAGGTTTGAGCAGAGGAATTCGTTTAATGAAGTTGCACAACAAGATGATGCTTACACTGCTCCTGATGTACAAGATAACACAGATGTTCCTAATATCTTTGAGAACCATCACGTCAATGACGCCGGCGAAAAGATTGCCTGTCGTGTTGTGGACATACAAGAGTTGATCAAGAAGAAGCCAACGTTCGAGGATGTTGAGGATGAAGAAGAAGATGACACCATGGGGAATTACGATTCAGACTGATACACATGGCGAAGATGTTGATGTTGCTGCTGCGGATGATGATTACATTGCTTTTGTCGTATTTGACTGTCAGAAGACATTTTTTATCTACTATGTGAAATTGTGTTTGCTATGACAACTGAAACCTGATGAACATGTTGTTTAGTATTTTGCTGTTAGAACATCACTTGTTATGTATGCTGATTTGTGTTTGGTGATTGTATGACAACTAAAACATGATGACATTGTTGTTTACTTGTGCTCATATTTGGCTGTGAAACTTGAATTTGATGACATAGTTTGTTGTTGGACTGCAATTTGCTCGACGTCTTTGAATGAGAACAAAGCTGACCCGATAGGGCCTCTGCTATTTATTTATTTATGAGCAAAAGCGGATACCCCCTGATTTCTGTTAATAGAAATCATTAGATGTTCACAACACTATGCCTAGCCTGCTACACAGGTTTCATTCATTACTAGTTTCAGCAAAGTGCTCATGTCATAGCCACTGAATACATCACGAGTGCTACATACACTGCAAATAAAGAGACAATCATCCTACAGAGCACATAGATTTTGCCCATTATCTTCACAAGCTCTTTCATCTCCTCATTGTTGTCAAGGCCGTTCAGCAGCTGTTGCTTGGCCATGATCATAGGAACTGCATCTTTAACCTTCTGCTCTGCATCTTCCTCTGCTGCCATTCCTTCAGTTACTTGTCCAACACCCCAACCTGCTGGTATTGGGATTCCTCGGCTAATCAAATAATCAGCGTAGTTGCATTCCCCCACATCAGCCACTTCCCAGAAATACAAATCACACGAATCTTCCCTTTTCTGCACGAATCAAATTGGAAGATCATCAACCAAACTATTAAAAAATCAGCAACTAAATGCAGCAGAACAACACTTAAACATATTATTACCTCACGATTCGGGCTTTTGTAGAAGACTCGGCCAGGGTTGAGGATTGTGGTTGAGACGCGACGGATGACTTTGCGTGATTTGCAGTAGTGGCACCACACCAACGCCAGCAGGTTGCGATGAGCAATCGGCTGCGGTGCGTGTGCCGGTGGGGTTGTGATGAGACCCACAGGCGATGGTACGGATGGCGACTTGGCGCATATCTGATTGTTGCCTACTGAAGAGTAGGTGGATGAGCAGCCAGCGGACATGGTTGTTGCGGCCAGAGCTTCTGATGCTAGGCAGAGTAAGTAGAGAAGAGGAGAAGCAAACATTGGATATGTCAGTTTCATTACTTGCAGAGTAGCATAGCACCATATATAGTCATAGTCTAGGTTTGGATTCGAACCAGCTACAGGAGCACGTCACTCTTTTTTCTAAAACTCGGCAACGTCTCTTTACTGGTACACTAGCTTGTTCTATACGCCTTCCCAAGTCTTTGATTTTCTTTCCCTTTTTTGCGAGGAAGGAAGGAGGACAAAATTGAGAGTCCCTGGGACTCAAACCCAAGACCTCTCGGTTGAAAACCAAGGGTGTTAGTCACTTATGTGGCGAACGTTCCCTGTGAGGAGGTCAGCAGACGAACGCATTTTCCGCGCAGTTTTCTTCCTGTATATAAAAAAGTATGCTACTTGGTGTCCGCTTAATCAACAATCGATTGTGCCAACCTTGGCCGTTGGATTGACATTCAACGTCTATCGCGTTTCTTCAGTCTCTTCTTCCTCGAGCCGCCAAAGCCAAACCAGCATCGGCGGGACCGCCTGCTTCCGCCTCCCACGGCTGGCTGTGATCTTCCCCGGCTCCGGTTCATTCCCGTCCGAGGCCTCACCATCGTCCTCCGCCTTGGTTCGCTCGCCGCGGCGCCGCCCTCCGGTGTTGTCAACATGGTCAACAACTAAGAGGAATAAGGAGATGACTGTACATGGTGAGGATGATAGTAGGGACCCAGCAGCGCGCACAGTAATTTTGTTTTTTCGGGGCGGAGAAGGGTATCAACTGGGTTGTGCGGGACCCGTGGCTCGTCTAGCCCAGGCTTTTATTTCATATGTTTAGCACATGGCCAGCCCAGTTTGGTTTTTTCCTTTCTGAAAATGGCTAGCCAGCTATTTGTTTTTTGCAGAATAACCAATATTGGCCTACTTGCTTTTCTACGCCCTGCTAGGCCGGAAATCTTTCAAGACGAGGAGGGATGCATTTTGCCCAGAAAATGGGCTATAAGTAATAAGAAATGGGCTATGAGTAATAATAAATGGGCTGTAAAATGAAAAAAATACAACAAACATGCAATTAGTTCCAAAATACTGTTTTCTTTCGGATTTTGATATTTTAAATTTCATTGTTTTTGTGCGGGTAAAATTTCATTGAATTTAAATTAAGGTATATTTAGATTTAAAATTAATTTGAATCTGGCTAGAAATTTCGGGATGTATGCTATTTGGGACAGATTTGGAGGCTGACATGTGGGTCTACTAGGTTGACGTGTACTTTGGCTTTGTCAACTTAGTCCACAAACGATTCTAGCAGCAGTGACCGTTGGATGTTAATCCAACGGCCATGCTGCTTCTTCAATATGTGATCTTCTTGCTCCAGCCGCCCAAACCAGCTCCGGTGGGACTGCCTGCTCCCGCCTCCCGTGGCCGGCTGTGCTGCAGCACAGGCCGCACCGCCCCACCCTACTTCATTGTTGGCCAGGCCATTCCTCTACTCACCCACACCTCCTGTTATTTTCCGGTGACGGCAGCCGGACCAGTAAACCCTCGTACTCCCCACCGCGTGGGCAACCATTGCCGAGTCTTCCCCGGCTCCGTGTCGTTCCCTTCCTAGGCCTCGCCGTCGTCCACCACCATGGTGCTCTCGGCGCGGCCTGGTCAACGTGGTCAACGAACGACATCCATCGGCCGTGGACTGTACGTGGAGAGGCTGACAGCTGGGTCCACGGCCGCACACAAGGAAATGCCTCCTTATTACGCGCAAAATAATGATTCGTCCACCTAACAGCTGGGACCCACCGGAAGGGCCTCTGTATTTCGCGAAAAAAACGTTCCCCCCGCTGACATGTCGGACCCACCAGCTATATCATCACACGCAAGGAAGTGCCTCCTTATTACGCACAAAAAAATGAATACCCCCCTGCTAGCTAGGACCCACCATAGTAGGAGGATGACTTGTGGACCAACTAAGTTAACGGGGACGGTGGGCTTTGTCAACTTAGTCAATATGAACGATTCTAGCTCCGGTGACCGTATGATGTCCATCCAACGGCCGTAGTGCTTCTTCAACCTCTGGTCTTCTTGCTCCAGCCGCCCAAAGCAGCGCCGGTCGTGCCGCATGCTCCTGCCTCCCGTGGCCGGCTGTGCTGCCACGGAGGCCTCACCGCTGACGGTGTCCTGGACTAGGGGGTACTCACCACGTCGTCTCTTGATCAGTTGGATTGGGCCGAGGACCCCTATGGCCATATACTCATGTGCTAGTTCAGATAACCCCTACCGCATACAAGGAAGACTCCACAAGACTTGGCGCCCAAGACAAGGACTCTCCTAAACCCTAGGCCTCCGGTGTCTTATATAAACCGAGGCCAAGCTAGTCAATAGAAAATCTCATATTCATAACTACAATCTCGTGGTAGATACATGTACTCTGTACTACACCCATATGAATACAATCAAAAGCAGGACATAGGGTTTTACCTCCATCAAGAGGGCCCGAACCTGGGTAAAATCCTGTGTCCGTGTTACCATTGTTCCAAGATGCCTAGCTTATGACCCCTACTACGAGATATGCCGGATTTGACACCAACATTGGTGCTTTCATTGAGATCCTGCTGGGTGATCGTCACGGATTGATGGGATAATCAAGTGATATTTTTTCAATAAAGAGTTGTTTTGTGTAAAGTATCTTTTTGGCAAAATCGTCGTTGTGTTATGCTACTTAGTTTGCATGCAGATCAGGATTGAGAAAAGTTTATGCGGCAGCAGCCCTATCCGTCGCCGGACAGTACGTCCGATCCGAGAAGCGCTAGCGCGCAGTCAATGGCCTATAATCAGGCCTCGATCTAGGTCAGTACAAAAAATATCTGGCGATATGACCATAGGTGTTCCAGCCGAGAGGATGACACACGCGCAGCGGTACTGCATGGAACAATACACCGGATCCAACTTGAAATCCTGCCATGCGGCTGGCACCAGGGAGTTTCCGTTCCTCCACTTTTTCCTTTTTTTAATCCGGTGTCCACACGGCCGCGAGTACCTACTACCAATTGGACTTGAGGAGACCCAAGTACTAATGGGAATTGAGTGTACTGCTTTTGCAGCACGATCACCGAGATCTAGTGGAAACACTAGAATTTCTACAATATGGATCTCTTCTCTCTATTTTCTTCGGTCCTCCGTGACCGTTGTTATCCAGGTTTTATTTTTCCTAGCTATCCGTTTAAAACACAAAATATCTTTCTGCCGGTTTGCACTGCACTATTTTTGCAGAGATATTCTACCGACGCTTGTACGTGCAACCAGTCTGGCCAGCCTCTCATCATGACCTAGGCTGGCTAACTTTTATCAACATCACCGTGCCACAATACCGTCACGCCATCGAGCTGACCCCGGCGCTCAGGCCATATTTACCAAACCTTTTTCGCATAAATTAATTATGCAACTTTACTTTTTCACTATTATTATTCCTTGGTTGCACTACTCTGTGTGTGCAGGCAATATTTTTAGGTTGGGCCACGCCAACACCTCGGCAAGGCGATGTCGTCGTCCCGCCGACGTTGACCAAGTCGTGGCATCGCGCTGACACGTGTCCCTGTGTCAACCTTTCCGCATTGCGGCTCCGCCGGGCTGACTTTGTCGCCCAGGCCATATTTATTCAAAAACAAATTCAATTAAATAGAAGATTTTTTTTATTTTTGGACTGCACTATTTTATGTGCGCAGGTAATCACCTTCAACTTTGTCAGGCGGTCAACTCTATGGGGCCAACAACGTCGTCCTCCTTGCGTCGATCTAGTTGGGGAGTCGCCTTGGCGCACATCCCTTTGTCAGCATTACCACGCGACCACTTCACCAGGCCGACCTCGACGCTCAGGCCATATCTCTTTCATTATTTACTCACTTATATTAATTAAGTAGAAGATTTTTTTTTAGTATACATTATTATCTTTATTTGTCATTACATTTGGTTTGCACTATCTTATCTGTGCAGCCAATCGACTTAGACTGAGCCGCGCTGTTGCCTCAATCGGCCAAATTGATTTGTCGCCTTGGCACGCTGCCCTATGTTGGCAACCCCGCGTCATCGCTTCGTCAATCTACTCAGCCAGGGACTTCGGTGTCACCCGCCGACCTGCTCCATTACCACGGCTGGACAGGGGCTTCATCTTTTCGGAGTGCCGAACTCTCTACTCGTCCACCTCGGGACAATCCTGGGGGCTGGAACCTTGTCCCGCATCAAGCTCGGACTGCGTCACCAATGCCGAACACATTAACTAGCTAAGTCGCTCTCATGCTCAAATACTTTCAGTTTTAAATTTTGTTTGGTTCGACCAAGCATTATACTTTTTGACAAAAAGTTGTTTGTGAAAAACTTCCTTGTCCAAACTTTGTTTGTGACACACAAATTCAAATACCCCGTTTACTTGGGGGCTCCCTTGCTGGAGCTTTTCCTCTTGCATATGATTATACTTGTACGGCTTCGTTCCTTGTTCGTGTATTACGCCACAATATGCACCATATTGACCTAATTGATTTGCAAGCTGGGTTGCCTTGCTCCTGTGTTTACCCCTACATTCCTGATTGTTCGGCTAGGGAGTAAAGGGAGAACCTCTGCGATTGTCACGATCGGGTCACCCGAGTCGGACCTCAGACTGGGTGAAGCTGAAAGCTAGCGCTCTTACTGTTTTCAATAATGGTCAGCACACAACGGAACTCATCAGTACAAAGAAATCTATTGCACAAGTCTCATAGTGAGCAACCGAAGAAAGGTATCAGTGGGGGTACTATTTTCTTCGAAGATGCTTCTTACACTTCGTCGGTAATATAGCATAAGTTCCCTGAGCGCGCTTTGTCTGTTACAGCCTTATGGCCTGATTGCCTGGTTATCGAAAACACCGTTGATATTCTCGACAGGGGGAGTACATAACACTTTTCGGCCCTTGGCCAAAGAGGGAGAAGCCGACGGTCGGTTAAGACGCGTTTAAAGTTTGGGTGAACACATATATGATATAAGTGCTTCAGTACATACAATCATTATACATAAAATTCTTTTACCCAAGTCACTCGGGGGCTCTTAAATTTATGTGAGCTGTTTTATAATAAGTGTTCTTCTTCTTAGTCATTGCAAAGTCTTTTTTCTATCACTCCTTTTTTCGACACGAGTGTGTGGTCAATAGCCGGGGAGCCTAATTTCTCTCTCAAAGCCGCTAAAGTTTGCTAAACTGGCCTAATGAGAAGTACTCCGCCTTCAGGATAGGAGGTTGAAGCCGTAGGTTGACCCGCTTGAAGTCTTGAGATAAGATGTGTCATGTTAAAGCACGACAGAAGCACAATTTTTTAAGACCAATTTTCTGATTGGCACCAAACAATTGATCTAGTTCGGACGTCGAGCTTTTACTGACGTTTTTTGGTTTTCCAATCCTATGGCACTTTTCAACTATTTATGTGTTTTCCGCATAAGTCTCGCAGTGCAACGCCGGACACCTTTAGAGATTCGGCAAAAACTCTCGGATATTGCTATATATGCATCAGTTTCGAATTGTGCCTTCGGTCAATAGTTGGGTTGCCCGGCTCTTGTACTTGCCTCCTACGTTCCGCTTTGTTCGGCTAGGTGTGCAAAGGGTGAACCACTGCGATTGTGCTTCCAGCTCACATGGTTAAGCACCTCAGTGGAGAAAGCCGAAAATTGACTGTCACAATAAGCGTAAACTGGTCAGCGGTTCGATGACTGTATTAAATGACAGGCCGTTCATAACATTGGCCGAAGTGTTTACGGCTTGACCTCGGCTGTCGCCGAACCCTAACCGGGGGGCTACTTGCTGGCCTCCCAACTTTAAGCTCCTATGACTAAGTGAAAGTTATAAAGCCCGCATATCTGATTGCCTCGTTTTCGCTAAACACAACCTCCTTCGGGCACCGAGACGTCGGCTAAGGGTTTTTTGTTATTTTGGAAACACCGTACATAGCATCTACAAGGGGGTAGAAGCTGATGATGGGCCACTTTCAGATTATAAACAGTTGCAACAGAAGTAAAAATTTGGGTTCATTTAGACCACAGAGTTTGGAAGCTTTCCCCGAATTAAATCCTCAGTATTTTCCTCCCACATTGATCGGAGCTGAGGATTCATGATGATGCTTAGCATGACAACCCAAAGAAAGGAACCGATAGCGGGATTATTTTCTTTGGACAATGTTTCTTATGTTAAACAATAATATAACATGTCTCTCTGCGTACCTTTGTCTATAAAACCGTATGGCCGGATTGCCTTGTTTGCCGTAAATCTTTGCCCTCATAAAGGCTTTATAAAGTAGGCCAAGCACTCCTCGGCTGCTGGCCGAGGAGGTTGAAGCCGATGGTCGGTCAACAAAGTTTTGTACAATGCGGATCCGAGCATTAATGATGTAAAGTACTTGGATACATAGAGTCATTACACATAATTTGTGATTTTACTATGGATATCGATCCTTAATTCGGCCTCCCATGCCCGCATTAAGGCTCGAGGGCTACTAGGCTTCGGGCTTATTATTTATAAATATTAAAAGGGCATATCGATCCCCTGATCTGGTGTTTCTACCCGACCAGTGTCTCGGGGGCTACTGCATTGACAATCCAATGCAGAAAATTTAAAGCGCAATATAGTTTTCGAGGAGATTATTATCCTCAGGTTGGTCGACCGCACCCAACCTGAGTCTTGAGGACTTTGCACACCGCGTTTCTATTCCTAAGTATGTTGCCGAGCTGGGAATTGATCCTCAGGCTGATTTTATGAATCGACTTGAGTCTCAGGGGCTACTAGGGTCAGCGGTTTGATTTTTTCCTTCAGGTGCATCCCGGTTATTAGGCCAACACGCACCTTGAGGGCTACTGGCTATACATCAGGGCAGAGATTAGATTGCATAATTCGGAATTAAATTCATAAAAATCAGCCCATGGCCGAGGTGGTGCACCACCTCGGATACGGTCCGGCGTTGGTGCTCGACTACAATAGACACCCCAGAAGCAGACTGGCATAAAGCTCGGACGCCAGTGGCTGGCTCCGTAGAGGGCATTTCCGGCATCAAGCTTGGCTAAACTCCTTCCACTTTTTTGAACCAAGGTGATCCATGACACCTCGGACATAGTCCGGCGTTGGAGCTTGGATATAGTCCGGCGTTGGAGCTTGGACATAGTCCGGTGTTTGAGCTTGGACATAGTCCGGCGTTGGATCTTGGACATAGTCCGGCGTTGGAGCTCGGATATATTCCGGCGTTGGAGCTCGGAAGCGGTCCGGCATTGGTGCTCAGCTGCTAAAGATACCTCGAATGCAGTCCGGCGTTGGAGCTCGGACGCAAGAGGACGTTGCCGCTTGGGAACAACTCCTAACCCAAGGTGTGGCATACAAATAACAAGGCATTGATAAAGGCCGAAAACTTAAAGGGGCTCCTCGGATACCCGACGTGTAAACTCTTCGGATGCACTTCGGCAATCCTCAAGAAGATGAGAAGATTTGTTGAACCAGCTTTCAAGACCGACGACCGAAGATGAAGAACAGTTCGGAAGAATCGAGGAGCGTCCCCAACTTGAAGACCGGTTCAGGGGGCTACTGACGGTGTCCTGGACTAGGGGGTACTCACCACGTCGTCTCCTGATCAGTTGGATTGGGCCGAGGACCCCTATGGCCGTATACTCATGTGCCAGTTCGGACAACCCCTGCCGCATACAAGGAAGACTCCACAAGACTTGGCGCCCAAGACAAGGACTCTCCTAAACCCTAGGCCTCCGGTGTCTTATATAAACCGAGGCCAGGCTAGTCAATAGACAATCTCATATTCATGACTACAATCTCGTGGTAGATACATGTACTCTGTACTACACCCATATGAATACAATCAAAAGCAGGACGTACTCCATCAACAGGGCCCGAACCTGGGTAAAATCCTGTGTCCGTGTTACAATTGCTCCAAGACGCCTAGCTTAGGACCCCTACTACGAGATATGCCGGATTTGACACCGACAACTGCCCCCTACTATTCCCACCACTGGCCAGGCCCTGCGGCGGCAGCCTCACACCGCAGCCGAACCAGTGAACCCTTGTACTCCTCTCCGCGCGGGCTTCCGCTGCCGCGTCTTCCCCGGCTCCGCATCGTCCCCTTCCTAGGCCTCGTCGTCGTCCACCGCCATGGTGCTCTCGGCGCGGCGTGGTCAACGTGGTCAAGGAATGACTTCCATCGGACGTGGACTGTACGTGGAGAGGCTGACAGCTGGGTCCATGGCCGCAGCAAGGAAGTGCCTCCTTATTACGCGGAAACCTGACAGCTGGGACCCACCGGACGGGCCACTGTATTTCGTGAAAAAAAACGTTTCCCCCTGACTGCTGGGACCCACCAGCTACATCTTCGCACGCAAAGAAGTGCGTCCGGGCAAAAAAAAACGATTTGCCCCCCTGACTGCTGGGACCCACCAGCTACATCTCCGCACGCAAGGAAGTGCGTCCGGGCAAAAAAAAACGATTCGCCCCCTGACTGCTAGGACCCACCAGCTACATCTTCGCACAGAAGGAAGTGCGTCCGGGCAAAAAAACTGATTCGCCCCCCTGAATGCTGGGACCACCAGCTACATCTTCGCACGCAAGGAAGTGCGTCCGGGCAAAAAAAAACGATTCGCCCCCTAACTGTTGGGACCCACCAGCTACATCTTTGCAAGCAAGGAAGTGCGTCCGGACAAAAAAAACGATTCGTCCCCCTGACTGCTGGGACCCACCAGCTACATTTTCGCATGCAAGGAAGTGCCTGACAATCGAGACCAACCTGGTCGAAGCGTACGTAGCATTGTCATTCTGGTCGCGAACATGTACGTACATACTGGTGGATGTAGAGGGGCGCACATGTCATAGTAGAGATGCGATCGTGTCGTAGTAGAGGCGCGTACATGTCGTAGTAGAGGCGCGCATGTAGCATGTACACGTACGTGCAGCGGCCAGTGTGCAAGAAAGAAAATACGGCCACGTATGTGTACATATGGGCGGGGTCTCGAACGCCTACTCGTGCATACGTATGGCCAGGGCTCGTGTACATGGCTGGGTCGGAACGGAGAAACAGCGTCGTCGTCGTGTTCATGGGGAGCCAACCGGCTGGATCGGAACGGAATGTGTATCATGTTCATCGGGAGGGCTTGGATGGAACAGGGGATGGAAACGAGGCCTGGCATACCGCAGAACGAAGGAAACAGCCTTGTGTTCGACCGGCCACGTTCGAAATGGGATCCTGTTCATCGGGAGGGGTCTGGCATACCGCAAAACGGAGGAAACGGACCTCCTACGGTCGAAACGGGGGTCCTGTTTATCGGGAGGGGTGTGGCGTACCGCAAAACAGACGAAACGGACTTATGTTGGAGCGCTACGGTCGAAACGGGGGTCCTGTTGATCGGGAGGGGTGTGGTGTACCGCAAAACGGACGAAACGGACTTGTGTTGGAGCGCTACGGTCGAAACGGGGGTCCTGTTCATCGGGAGGGGTGTGGCGTACCGCAAAACAGGACTCCACGGGATACTGTTCATCTCCACCGTCGACCTCCTCCAGCCTCTCCATGGGCTACTGTCGACCTCCTCCAGCCTCCACGGGCTCCTGTTCATCCAGCCTCCACCGCGCGCTACTCCACCGGCTACTGTTCAACCACCCTCCACGGGCACCCTTCACCGTCTACTGTTCATCCAGCCCTCCACGGGGTCGTCCTGTTCATCCAGAGGCAATGCCACGGGGTCCTGCATCCACCCCCACCACTCACTGTTCATCCAACCCCCCCCCCACCCCCCCCTCCCCCCGCAACGCTCACTGTTCATCCAATCGATCGGCTGCAGTTAGCAGGAGTAGCAAAGGAATCGCTCGATCGGGTTCAGTTAACAGCCATCGATCGATCGCTCAGGTTCAGTAACGTGTAGCCTGCAGTGCAATCGCTCGAGTTCAGTTAGAGCCCAATAGCTCGCTCAGGTTTAGTTAGAGCCAACGCCTCGCACACACGCGCGTACATGTACGAGAGAAACGCGCAACGCTCGGCCCCCGACCGCCCACCGTAACCGAGAACTCCCCGAAATTTTCCTCGCCCTCGCTTCTACCATGGTTTTTTCCGTCATGGACGGCCCAAAGAATGTCATGCAGCTGCGTCTCCGGCCCGCCCAGGA
The DNA here is from genome assembly GCA_963921465.1 of Triticum timopheevii. Taxonomy (NCBI): domain Eukaryota; kingdom Viridiplantae; phylum Streptophyta; class Magnoliopsida; order Poales; family Poaceae; genus Triticum; species Triticum timopheevii. The sequence continues at coordinate 377,148,985 of OY997272.1, read as the reverse complement.
CGAAAAGCCCATTTTCTATCATGATTTTTTGTCATAGAAGTAGGAGCCCACCACATCTATGATGATACCGGGTTTTGTCACAATTATCATCATAGAAGTGTCATATGTATGACAGAAAAAATTTTGTTCGGCCCAAAATGTCACAGATGTGTCTTTTTTTTGTAGTGATGTATTACGAAACGAGTAAAGAGACTTTTCAGTAACGAGGTTGAACTAGGTATGCAGATACCGACGATCAAATCTCGGGCAAGTAACATACCAATGGACAAAAGGAACTATGTATATTGTCATAAAGGTTGATAAAGATCTTCATAGAATATGTAGGAACCAACAAGGGCATCCAGGTCCCGCTATTGGTTATTGACCGGAGAAGCATCTCGGTCATGTCCACATCATTCTCGAACCCATAGGGTACGCACGCTTAACGTTCGTTGACGATATAGTATTATATGAGTTGTGTATGTTGGTGACCGAATGTTGTTCGGAGTCCTGGATGAGATCACACACATGACGAGGAGCTCCGGAATAGTCCGGAGATAAAACAAATTATATATGGGATAATAATGTTTTGTCTCCGGAAGGGGTTTCTGATGTTTCCCGAAATATTCGGGTATGAGAACACTTTATTAGCCAAGGGGTAAAGCCCATGAGGCTTTAGGAAGGTGCAAACGACATTTTTGTGGAGGCCAAGGGGCCAGACGCCAGGGACCCTGGTGTTTGGGACTAGATGCCAAGGACCCTGGCGTGTAGGTCCTGGAGTCCGAGAAGGACTCTTGCCTTGCAGGGTAAACCGACTTTGAGGAGGCTCTTTCTCCAAGAAACGACCTCAGGGCTCAACATATAAATAGAGGAGCAGGGCTAGCACCCAGGACACATCAAGATTCACCAAGTCGTGTACCGGCAACCCCGTCCCCTGTAGTTGATCCTCCGTCTAGTTTCCGTTGTGCTTGGCAAATCCCTATGGAGATTTTTCTTCACCACCACCGTCACCATGCTGTCGCACTGCCGGAACTCATCTACTACTTCGTCCCTCTTGCTGGATAAAGAAGGTGAGGACGTCATCAAGGTGAACGTGTGTTGAACACGGAGGTGTCGTATGTTCCGTACTTGATTGGGACGGATTGTGAAGGTGTACGACTACATCAACCGCGTTAATAAACGCTTCCGCTTAGTGATCTTCAAGGGTATGAAGATGCTCTCCCCCTCTCGTAGCTATGCATCTCCATGGATAGATCTTGCATGTGCGTATAAATTATTTTGTTTTCCATGCAACATTCCCTGACAGTGGCATCATGAATCAGGTCTATGCATAGATGATATGCACAAGTAGAACACAAAGGAGTTGTGGGCAGTGATGTTCATACTGCTTACCACCACCATCTAACTTTGATTCGGTGGTATTATGGGATGAAGCGGTCCGGACCAACCTTACATGTCCATGTACAAGAGACCGGTTCCACCGACCAATGCAACTTGTTTTGTATAAGGTGGCTGGCGGGTGTCTATTTCTCTCACTTTAGTTGAATCGAATTTGACTACGGCCAGTCCTTGCAGAAGGTTAAAACAACAAACTTGATAATCAACGTTGTGGTTCTGCATAGGTATGAACGGTTCTTGCTAGTTACCCATAACAGCCATGTAAAACTTGCAACAACAAAGTAGAAGATGTCTAACTTGTTTTTGCAGGGTATGTTGTGATGTGATATGGTCAAGACGTGATGTGATATACGATGTTGTATGAGATGATCATGTTTTGTAATAACGACAACCGGCAGGAGCCTTAGGGTTGTCTTTTAATTATTGTATGACCTGCGTGTCAATCATTAAGTGCCATGTAATTGCTTTAGTTTATCGCTATGCATTAGTAGTTGTACAAGCAATAAATGGTGAGACAACCCCGACGCAACGATGGAGATCAAGGTATCGCGCCGGTGACAATGGAGATCATGACGTTGCTTTGGAGATGGAGATCAAAAGCACAAGATGATGATGGTCATATCATGTCACATATTTTGATTGCATGTGATGTTTATCCTTTGTGCATCTTATGTTGCTTAGAACGATGGTAGCATTATAAGATGATCCCTTCACTTAATTTCAAGATAAAAGTGTTCTCCCTGAGTATGCACCGTTGCTAAAGTTTGTTGTTTAGAAGTACCTAGTGATGATCGGGTGTGATAGACTCTATGTTCACATACAACGAGTGTAAGCCAGTTTTGCACCAGCAGAATACTTGGGTTAAACTTGACGAGCCTAGCATGTACACACATGGTCTCGGAACACTGGCGACTGAAAGGTCGAACATGAGTCATATAGTAGATATGATCAACATGAAGATGTTCACCATTGAAGACTACTCCATCTCACGTGATGATCAGACATGGTTTAGTTGATTTGGGTCATGTATCACTTGGACAACTTGAGGGATGTTGATTTAAGTGGGAGTTCATCAGTAAATTGATTATTTGAACTAAAATTTATCATGAACTTAGTATTAATAGTTTTTGCATATCTATGTTGTAGATCAATGGCCCGTTGAAAGGATCGATATGGTTGACTAGAGGGGGGGTGAATAGGCAACTAACAATTTTTAAGCTTTTCTTTACCAAATTAAACTTTGCAACAAATAGGTTGTCTAGATATGCAACTAAGTGAGCAACCTATATGATGCAATATCAACTAGCACGCAAGCAAACAAGAGATGTAACAATAAGTAAGCTTGCGAAAGTAAATGCACGAAATAACCAAGAGTGGAGCCGGTGGAGACGAGGATGTGTTACCGGAGTTCCTTCCTTTTAAGGGGAAGTACGTCTCCGTTAGAGCGGTGTGGAGGCACAATGCTCCCCAAGAAGCCACTAGGGCCACCGTATTCTCCTCACGCCCTCACACGATGCGAGATGCCGTGATTCCACTATTGGTGCCCTTGAAGGCGGCGACCGAACCTTTACAAGCAAGGTTGGGGCAATCTCCACAACAATCGGAGGCTCCCAAAAATAACAACACCATGAAGCTTCACCACAATGGAGTATGGCTTCGAGGTGACCTCAACCGTCTAGGGTGCTCAACACCCAAGAGTAACAAGATCCGCAAGGGATAAGTGGGGGGAATCAAATATCCTTTGGTGGAAGTGTAGATCGGGCCCTTGTCACCCAATCCCGAGAAAATCAACAAGTTTGATTGGCTAGGGAGAGAGATCGGGCGAAAATGGAGCTTGGAGCAACAATGGAGCTTAGAGGTGGAAGAGGTAGTCAACTAGAGGTAGAAGACATCCCTTATATAGTCGTGGAAAAAATCCAACCGTTATCCACATGTTCTGCCCGCGACTCACGGTACTACCACTCCAAGGAAGCGGTACTACCGCGACGCCGCGCGGTACTATCGTGGACGACCACGGTACTACCGTGGCAACTGCACAGGCCGGAACAAGCCTGACGAAGGAGCAGTACTACCGCTTGCGCGGTACTACCGCTCCCCCTTGCGGTACTACCGCAAGGCAGGAGGGTCACGGCCTGGGAAGGGCGCGGATGAAATAAATTACATCCGTGCCTACTTCCGCAGAAACTAGGGTGGTGCAAAAACCCGACGCGGTACTACCGCTTGCGAGGCGCGGTACTACCGTGGTCGGCGCGGATGTAAAAAATTACATCCGTGCCTACTACCGCGACACTGCGGTACTTGGCCGAAGGGCCACGGTACTACGACTCCTAGGGAGCGGTACTACCGTGTACCCCCGCGGTACTACCGCGCTGGACGAGCGGTACTACCGTGGGGGGCGCGGATGTAAAAAATTACATCCGCCCCTACTACCGCACCGGAGCGGCACTAGGCCAGGGTGCCGCGGTACTACCGCACCAAAGGGGCGGTACTACCGTGACGCGCCGCGGTACTACCGCTTGTACCTGCGGTACTACCGCAAGTCAACAGTAGTCGCCAGTTTTCCACACAACCAAGATAACGACGGGTAGCTCCAAAGTGCAAGGAAAGGAGGGACAAGTGTACGTGTGATTCCACCCTACCTTTCCGACGCGGACCCCCTCTTAATAGTACGGCTCTCCTACGACTCAACTCCACCAAAGAGAAACGTAGAACAACGCCGGCTTCAACAGCCTCCGAGGGGCACCGAATCGTCTTGTGCCTAATGATGAAGTATCTGAGGGACTCAAGGCACACGATTAGTCCACACAAGCATTGTCATCAATCACCAAAACACTTAGGGATAAATATGCCCTTACAATCTCCCCTTTTTTGGTGGATTGATGACAACACAGGATTTGCACAAAGATAAGATAATTTAGAGCGGGGGCAAACCCCACCTCTCTAAAATATAGACGGGCTCCCCCTAGATGTGTGCACTTTAGATGAATGCTTTGGACTGCATGGCACACAAACTAGGATCAACACTCCCCCTATATTTTAGAGACCAAGACATGATAATAAGCATAGCAAAGCATGAAGATAGCACAATATAATACAAGCTTCTAGGATAGATAGAGTGCATATGTCTTACACCATACGAAGTAAGATAACCAAGGTTCAAACGAGAAAAACAGCAAAGAGTTCAACTGAGAAAGCAGCAAACACACGACTCGCAAACTCGCAAATCCCTACACTCTCTCCCCTTTTGGCATCGAGACGCCAAAAAGGCAGAGAGGACACCTACACACACAAGAGGTGGCTCAAGCAGAGAAGTCGTCCCAAGCCTCTTCGTCAGACGCCTCTGCAGCTGGAATGGACTCCTCGACCTCCTCCTCAGAATCAGTCCACCTGTATCCTTGCTTCTCCATCCACTCGGTCTCAGGAGTGATGTGCTCCTCAGACCCGCCAGACACTTCCTCGCCGTAGAGCTGTAAGACCTTGTTGTGCCAGCGACGACTCTCCTTGGACTCCACGTGAGCCCTGTACTGCCCCTTGGCCTGCATGCAGAAAAGAGACTTCATCTTATCCTTCAACTTCGTGGCCCATGATGGCCTAGAGACACTCTGAGAGGGCCTAGCAGAACGGTCCTCAGCAACATCCTCAGCGCCAGCATCATCCTCATCAACAGCAGCCCTAGCAGCAGACGCCTCAGCACGAGTAGCGGTGTTGGCCCAGTTGGATTTGATCCGCAGACAAATGGGCTCATGGTGAATCCAGTCTGGAGCCAGGAACTCCTCCTCAGGGTACATCTTCTCCCAAGTCTTCGAAATCAGCAGAAATAGGTAGGGCCCATAAATAGGTACCTTGCGATTGAACACCGCAAACCAAAGCTCACACCACATGATGTGAGAGACATCAAGTGGCTGAGTCTGAGACGAGCGAGCCTCCTGGAAAATAAGCATCATGTCCACCATATAGGCATGAACCTTGTCTTTGTCACCGATGCGTGGGAACAAGGAGTTGCGGAAGATGCGGTACATGATATCCAAGAAGGGGTTGAGAACCAAAACTTTCTTGCCAGTGGCGAGCGTCTTCTCAACCATGAACGGGGTGAGCTTGTCCTTGTTGGCAGAGTCAGCATTGCCATGAGGGCGAACACCCACTGGAGTGTCAAGCCCATCATCAGGAACCTAAAGCAAATCCATGAACTCCTTCCAGGTAGCAGACAGTTGGCGGCCATTGGTCATCCAGGTCATCCTCCTTTCATCATTGGTGTGAAAAAACACTGAGGCAAAGAACTGACAGATGATCTCAGGGTCATAGTCCAGGTGGAAAGAGATCACATGCTCAATTCCAAACTGCTCCACCAAATCTAGAGCCTCCCCAAAGTAGTCACGAAACTTGTCCTTCCTCATGTGGTGCATATCAATCCACTTCACCTCCACATAGGTATTCTGCTTGTTCTTGATGACATCCAAGTAGATTTGGGTTTGGGTCTTGTTCCGGAACAGCTCACAGCCTCTGATAGTGGAGCGCGGGTGCACATAGGGGTGAAGTTGCCTGAGACGAACATACTCAGTATTGCCTATATCATCCATACCCCTGGCGGGCTCCTTGTGCTTGCTAGCTGTGGTCTTGACATTACGCTTGGACGCAGACGATCCCTCAGGAACTTCTCCTGGGTTGCGCAGACGCTTGGAGCCAGTGTCACGAATGGGATTGGACCAGCGAGAGCCACCACCTGAGACACACACGCAAAGCACCAAAACAAAAGGCGAAAAGAATCAATGCAAAGGCCATAAGACAGCACATGAAACCTATAGAAGATAAACGAGAAAGTTGGCATGCGATAGATGCGAGCCACAGTAGATCTGCCATGGTTTGCGGTACTAAAGGCTTAGTACAGCTCCAGACGCGGTAGTACCATGCGGGGTCACGGTAGTACCGTGGCTCGGGCAGTAGTAAACTTTTAGTACCGCACGGTGCGCGGTAGTACCGTGCCCTAGGGGCGGTAGTACCGTGGGAGCGGTAGTACCACTCCCTACGGGCGGTAGTACCACGTCGCGTCAGATCTAACAGGATTTGAATCTGAAAAAGAGCCGCGAAGCCATGGCGGTGCTATGGTGATCAGATCTAGCGCAAGACAACAATACAAGTGTAAATCCTATGCAATACCACACTCCTTCACCCTACTCTTGCAGAGATTTAGTCTAGGAATCTCAAGAACATACAAGCCTCCCCCAAAACCTAGAAGAACCAAACACAATCAAAAAGGAGAAGGATTTGGGGAAAACCCTTGATCCATAGCAAGAGCACGTGGTGGGGAACGATCCCACCGGACGGAATCACGGGAGGGCAGCCGGTGGAGGAGATCCGGCGACGAACGCCGGCTCCGTTCGTGAGCACGGGAGAGGAAGAGACGATGTGGAGAGAAAGAGGACAAATGGGTATGGGGAGTTAGAACTCCCCCTGCCTGGCCTTATCCCCACGCGCTCGAACTGGCGCGGTAGTACCGCGGGTCATCGCGGTAGTACCGCTCGGGCGGAAGTACCGCGCCGAGGCGGTAGTACCGCTCAACCAGGCGGCAGTAAAAAATTACTGCCGCTTGGGGACGGTAGTACCGTGCTCCCATCAGCGGTAGTACCGTGGTTGCCCGCGGTAGTACCGTGGCCGACCGCGGTAGTACCGTGAGCTCACGACACCGAAGGTTTCAAACAAGAGAAAAATACGCCTTTGCACGGAAAAACAGACACACACCCAAAACTATAAAAACAAGCACATACCAAGGGAACAACAGGAAATCTCTAAGTGACAAAGCCTCTCGAGGAGAGAGGGCGGTGGCCGAAGCCACCTATGTTTGAGTTGGATGGTATGGCACCGCGAAGAATTATCCTTGGGCCCATGACCAAAACTCGTCTTTGAAGCACAAGTACCATCAAAAATGGCTAATGTGAAAGAGGTGATCTATTTATGCATAATGGGGGGAGGGAGAGTTCATTGAGAGAACAACACTCCCCCTATGTCCATGCCTACACCTAAACTAGACAACAAGTTGAGTGTGGTGGGGGGTGCACGGGTTCAAGTCACATTGCTCAAATCAATGATATTTAGCTCATGCCTTAACTCGCGAAATCTTGCTTCATCCAAGGGCTTCGTGAAAATATCTGCAAGGTTATCATGAGTGTTGACATACTTGAGCTCGATCTCCCCTCGCCTAATGTGATCCCGGATGAAGTGATACCGAATCTCAATGTGCTTCGTCTTGAAGTGTTGCACCGGGTTGAGAGAAATCTTGATGGCACTTTCATTATCACACCAAAGAGGCACTTTGTCACAAATGACACCGTACTCCTTTAAAGTTTGCCTCATCCATAGGAGTTGAGCACAACAACTACCGGCCTCCACCTACTCCGCTTCGGTGGACGAGAGAGACACACAACTTTGCTTCTTGGAAGACCAACTTACCAAGGAGCAACCAAGAAATTGGCACCCTCCGGAAGTGGACTTCCTATCCACTTTGTCTCCCGCCCAATCAGAATCTGTGTAACCTTCAAGCTTGAAGTTTGCTCCTCTTGGGTACCATAAGCCAAAGTTTGGGGTATGAGCCAAATATCGAAAGATTCGCTTGACCGCCACATAGTGACTTTCCTTTGGTGCGGCTTGAAAACGTGCACACATCCCCACACTCAACATGATATCCGGTCTAGATGCACAAAGGTAAAGCAAGGAGCCAATCATGGAGCGATATACCTTTTGATCCACCGCTTTACCATTGGGATCGATGTCAAGTTGGCACTTGGTAGGCATTGGTGTAGTAGCCGGCTTGACATCACTTAGCTTGAATCTTTTAAGCATGTCTTGAGTGTATTTGGCTTGGTTGATGAAGGTTCCTTCTCTTCTTTGTTTGATGTCGAAACCAAGGAAGAACTTCAACTCTCCCATCGAAGACATCTTAAACTTGGAGGTCATGAGAGCGGCAAATTCTTTATTGAAAGCTTTGCTAGGGGAACCAAAGATAATATCATCAACATATAGTTGGCATAAAAACAACTCCCCGTTGACCTTCTTAGTAAAAAGAGTGGGGTCGATTAGCCCTACTTCAAATCCACGATCTTGTAACAACTCGGTAAGGTGGTCATACCACGCACGTGGGGCTTGTTTAATGCCATAGAGTGCCTTATCGAGTTGATACACATGATCCGGAAAGTAGGGATCCTCGAACCCGGGGGGTTGCTTGACATAGACCAACTCATTAATAGGACCATTAAGAAAAGCACTTTTCACATCCATTTGTTGCAACTTAAAGTTGTGATGGGAAGCATAAGCAATCAACAAACGAATGGATTCAAGACGAGCAACGGGAGTAAAGGTTTCACCGTAGTCGATACCCTCGACTTGGGAGTAGCCTTGTGCTACCAATCTTGCCTTGTTGCGAATGATGTTCCCATGAGCATCTTGCTTGTTCTTGAAGATCCACTTGGTTCCAATGACGTTGTGGTTCCCGGATGGTCTTGGCACCAATCTCCACACCTTGTTGTACTCGGAGTTGTTGAGTTCTTCATGCATGGCATTGAGCCAATCCGAGTCTTCGAGCGCCTCATTGACCTTTTGGGGTTCGACACAAGAGACAAACGCGTGATGTTCACAATAGTTTGCCAATTGTCTACGAGTGCTTACCCCCTTTCTTAGGCTTCCAACCACATTTTCCATGAGATGGCCTTGGGTGGTGAGCTTGGAAGCAATCTTCACGGCACGACGCTCTAATTCCTCCTCGGGTGTGGAAGGTGGAGGGTTGACTTGATAATCTTGAGCACCATCTTGAGCTTGTTTTTGATATCGAGGTTGCTCTTGATCTTGAACTCGCTCGAGGGGGAGAACTTGACCTTGGGCATCATTTAGTGGTTCACCACCTCTTGAGGTAGATCTTGCCCTTGGTCTTGTTCACGAGGTTGAGGGCCTTCACTTTGTTCTTCGGAAGCGTGTGGGTCTTGATGAAGTGATGGCTCTACTTGAGTAGAGCATTGTCCTTCTCCTTCGGCCACAAGGGGTTCCTCAATGGGTAGGATTTGACCAATACCCATTCTTCTTATGGCTTGGGGAGGAATTTCATCACCTATATCACAAGTACCACTTTGCTCCACTTGGGAGCCGTTATTTTCGTCAAACTCTACGTTACACGTCTCCTCAATGAGTCCGGTGGACTTGTTGAGGACACGGTAAGCATGAGAGTTTGTAGCATAACCAACAAATATGCCCTCATGAGCTCTAGCCCCAAATTTAGACAACCGAACACCTTTCTTGAGAATGAAACACTTACAATCGAACACCCGGAAGTACTTGAGGTTGGGCTTGTTGCCGGTGAGAATCTCATACGGAGTCTTGTTCAAGCCTTTGCGAAGATAGAGCCGATTGGATGCATGACATGCGGTGTTGATGGCTTCGGCCCAAAAGTTGTACGGAGACTTGAACTCCGCCATCATGGTCCTTGCCGCATCCATCAACGTCCGGTTCTTCCTCTCCGCAACACCATTTTGTTGAGGGGTATAAGGTGCCGCATATTGATGCTTGATCCCCTCATCACTAAGAAACTCATCCAAGGTGTAGTTCTTGAACTCGGTGCCGTTGTCGCTTCTTATTGTCAAGATCTTTGCATCATGTTGACGTTGAGCTTCATTTGCAAAGTTGATGACGGTTTGTTGGGTCTCACTCTTCCTCTTGAAGAAGTATACCGAAGTGTATCTTGAATAATCATCCACAATCACCAAGCAATACTTTCTTCCTCCAAGACTATCAAAAGATGGAGGCCCGAAGAGATCCATGTGAAGGAGCTCCAAGGGTCTCTTCGAGTAAATGATGGTTGAGGGAGGGTGAGCCTTTTCATGAAGCTTTCCTTCGATACAAGCACTGCAAGCACGATCTTTGGCAAAACTAACATTTGTTAGTCCACGGACATGGTCCCCCTTGAGAAGACTTTGCAAATATCTCATATTGACGTGGGCTAAACGGCGATGCCAAAGCCATCCCACATCAACTTTAGCCATTAGGCATGTCGTGGTCTTAGTGGTTTGCTCCGAAAAGTTAACCACATAGAGACCGTTCTCGACATGCCCAACGAAAGCTACTTTAAGAGTCTTGCTCCACAAGAGGGCCACGGTATCAATATCAAAGAATGTGGCAAAGCCCATGAGTGCAAGTTGACAAACGGAAAGTAAATTGAATGCAAGGGACTCAACAAGCATGACTTTCTCGATCGTTAGATCATGAGAAATGACAACCTTGCCGAGACCCAATACCTTCGAATGTGATGCATCAACCCACTCGACATTGGTGGGCATAGATGGAATCTCTTGCACGTCCACCACCAAGTCCTTGCTCCCGGTCATATGATTTGTTGCTCCACTATCGAGCAACCATGATCCCCCACCGGAAGCAAACACCTACACGAGATCAATGCTTGGTTTTAGGTACCCATTTAGTAATGGGTCCTTTGATGTTAGTAACAAGGGTCTTGGGAACCCAAATAGACCATTCAATGTATTCATAAGAGGAACCAACAAATCTAGCATAAACATGTCCATCACTAGCACGGCACAACACATATGAAGGGTTAAAGTCGCCGGCTTTGTTTGAGGAAATGCTTTTGCCCTTTTGGACATCAACTTCCTTCACTTTCTCCTTCTTCTTCTTAGAAGCACCCTCTCCCTCTTTCACGAACGTTTGTTTGAGGGGAGGAGGACGATTGGCCTTGTTGTTCTTCTTCTTCTTGCTCTTGGACTTGGGTGCAAACCCAATTCCTTCTTTGGCCACAACTTCCTTTTGATTGCTCAAAAGGTCGTTGAGGTTTTTCTCACCTTGAATGCAAGTCACAAGGCCTTTCTCAAGTTGATCCTTCAACTTGGCATTTTCCTCCACAAGATGCACATGCTCACAACAAGGGTTAGTAGCACATGCATTATCAATTAATACCATATGAGGAAAGGTGGCCTTTTCCTTGATTAGCTTAACTTGGAGTTGAGCATGAGACTCTTTGAGGCTAGCATGAGTACCCTTCAAGACCTTGTGGGCCTTGTCAAGTATCTCAAACTCCTCTTTGAGTCTAGCATGATCAACCCCAAGTTTAGCCTTCTCGAAGGTTAGCACACGAGACATGACAAGAGCATGATCAAGATCTTTCTTTAACTTAGCATGGTCATCATTGTGTGACTCCTCAAGAGTCAAACGATGCACACGCTCTTCCTCAAGAGCATTAGAGAGATCCGATATCTCATCGGCATAGTCACGACTATGACCTTCCATCTTGGAGATGGTTTCTTCGTGAGCCTCGATCATGTCATTGGCCTCACCAAGTTGTTCCAAGAGAGAAACAAAGTGCTTCTTGGACTTTCCCTTGAGCTTACTCATAAAAGACTCAAATTCATTCACTTCCTCATTAGACTCAACATGTCCATCAATGCAATCCTCCACGGAGGGATTAGTAATGATGGTGGTTGTGATATTGGGGGTTACCTTGTTTGAAGCCTTAGCCATGAGGCATCTAGCGGTGATGTTTTCGTTGGGTGATTCAAAGAGAGACACCCGGGGAGTAGCAATGGCAATGGAAACCATGGCCGTTGCTTCTTCATTCTCATCATCATCATCATCCTCTTGGTATTCTTCTTGAACCACCAATCCACGAGTGGGAGTCTTCTTGGCGAAGTTGTTCTTGTTGGGGAAGGACTTGGCTTTGTCTTTCCGAATGAACTTGCCACCATTGTCTTCCCGCTTGGACAATCCGTAACGAAATGGCTCACATTGCCACAGTTGAAGCAAGTTCTAACTCGTTGCTTGCCCTTGACGCCACTTGAGTTGTTTTTGTTGAATTTGGGTCTTGAGCTCTTCTTGCTCCAAAATTGTCTTGAAGCAAGGGCCATGTGCTCATGATAGTCAAACTTGGTGTCTTTGGGGTTGCTTTCCTCATCTTCCACTTCTTCCTCTTCTTCCATAGTAACCTTGGCCTTCAAAGCAAGGTTAGGCTTCTTTGCTCTTTGAGAACGGAGCACCGCATTGTCGGCGGTCTTGTCCAAGATGCTCATTGCAACGAACTCATCCAACACTTCACTTGAGGTCATGGTGTGGAAGTCCGGTCGTTGACGAATGACGGAGGACATGGCCTTGTTGTAGGGCATCGTGGCCTTAAGGAACTTCCGCTTGATCCAATTGTCATCCGTGTCCTTGCTTCCATGATCTCGAAGTGCGACCGCGAGTTTGGTCACTCTTCGGAAGAGCTCACGAGGTTCTTCATCTTCTTTCATTGCAAACTCATCGGCTTCATCTTGCACCACTTCATAGTTGGAGCATTGAATGCTAGCACTTCCACGGTAGAGACCCTCAACACATTTCCATGCTTCTTTAGCCACGACATGGGGTCGAAGATGAGGGAGATCTTCGGGAAGAATTGCATCTCGGATGATGAAGAGAGCACTCTCATTGAATTGATTGTCCACGTCTTCTCGAGGGGTGAAGTTGTTTGGGTCATGAGGGTAAAAACCTTCTTCAATGATTCTCCAAAGGTTAGTATTCACATGTTTCAAATGACGCTTAAAGCGATAGACCCAATTATCAAAATCTTCATGTTTATCATATTTAGGAGGTGGACCGGCATGATTCAAATGAGTGGAGGGGATTGGCCCTTTATAGACCGGGGGTTCCACATGGGCAAAGATGACAGTGCCATTTCTACCACTAGTAGAAGGACTCTTTTCATTGTTAGCTTCCCCCTTGTCGGAGATAGCATCCGTCACCTTGTTAGTAGGATCACCCACTTACATAGGCGCGGTAGATAGTTTAAGTCCCTCTAGAAAATCATTAAACATGCTTTTAACCTCGGCCGTCATGGAGGTTTTCAATGTGTCTAAAGCCACATTGAATTCCTCACGAGAGACCGAGGTTCCCCCTTCGGCCGAAGACGAGATGGGATTTACACCGGAGTGTTCCTCCGCACCATCGTTGGTGTCAACCATACTCTTCGGACGGCAAAGTCATTAATAAAGAGACGAGGCTCTGATACCAATTGAAAGGATCGATATGGTTGAATAGAGGGGGGGTGAATAGGCAACTAACAATTTTTAAGCTTTTCTTTACCAAATTAAACTTTGCAACAAATAGGTTGTCTAGATATGCAACTAAGTGAGCAACCTATATGATGCAATATCAACTAGCACGCAAGCAAACAAGAGATGTAACAATAAGTAAGCTTGCGAAAGTAAAGGCACGAAATAACCAAGAGTGGAGCCGGTGGAGACGAGGATGTGTTACCAGAGTTCCTTCCTTTTAAGGGGAAGTACGTCTCCGTTAGAGCGGTGTGGAGGCACAATGCTCCCCAAGAAGCCACTAGGGCCACCGTATTCTCCTCACGCCCTCACACGATGCGAGATGCCGTGATTCCACTATTGGTGCCCTTGAAGGCGGCGACCGAACCTTTACAAGCAAGGTTGGGGCAATCTCCACAACAATCGGAGGCTCCCAAAAACAACAACACCACGAAGCTTCACCACAATGGAGTATGGCTTCGAGGTGACCTCAACCGTCTAGGGTGCTCAACACCCAAGAGTAACAAGATCCGCAAGGGATAAGTGGGGGGAATCAAATATCCTTTGGTGGAAGTGTAGATCGGGCCCTTGTCACCCAATCCCGAGCAAATCAACAAGTTTGATTGGCTAGGGAGAGAGATCGGGCGAAAATGGAGCTTGGAGCAACAATGGAGCTTAGAGGTGGAAGAGGTAGTCAACTAGAGGTAGAAGACATCCCTTATATAGTCGTGGAAAAAATCCAACCGTTATCCACATGTTCTGCCCGCGACTCACGGTACTACCACTCCAAGGAAGCGGTACTACCGCGACGCCGCGCGGTACTACCGTGGACGACCACGGTACTACCGTGGCAACTGCACAGGCCGGAACAAGCCTGACGAAGGAGCAGTACTACCGCTTGCGCGGTACTACCGCTCCCCCTTGCGGTACTACCGCAAGGCAGGAGGGTCACGGCCTGGGAAGGGCGCGGATGAAATAAATTACATCCATGCCTACTTCCGCAGAAACTAGGGTGGTGCAAAAACCCGACGCGGTACTACCGCTTGCGAGGCGCGGTACTACCGTGGTCGGCGCGGATGTAAAAAATTACATCCGCGCCTACTACCGCGACACTGCGGTACTAGGCCGAAGGGCCACGGTACTACGACTCCTAGGGAGCGGTACTACCATGTACCCCCGCGGTACTACCGCACTGGACGAGCAGTACTACCGTGGGGGCGCGGATGTAAAAAATTACATCCGCCCCTACTACCGCACCAGAGCGGCACTAGGCCAGGGTGCCGCGGTACTACCGCACCAAAGGGGCGGTACTACCGTGACGCGCCGCGGTACTACCGCTTGTACCTGCGGTACTACCGCAAGTACAGCAGTAGTCGCCAGTTTTCCACACAACCAAGATAACGACGGGTAGCTCCAAAGTGCAAGGAAAGGAGGGACAAGTGTACGTGTGATTCCACCCTACCTTTCCGACGCGGACCCCCTCTTAATAGTACGGCTCTCCTACGACTCAACTCCACCAAAGAGAAACGTAGAACAACACCGGCTTCAACAGTCTCCGAGGGGCACCGAATCGTCTTGTGCCTAATGATGAAGTATCTGAGGGACTCAAGGCACACGATTAGTCCGCACAAGCATTGTCATCAATCACCAAAACACTTAGGGATAAATATGCCCTTACACCCGTGCTACCATTCCCTTGAATTTTAATGCGTTCCTAGAGAATGCTAAGTTGAAAGATGATGGTAGCAACTACACGGACTGGGTCCGTAACATGAGGATAATCCTCATTGCTGCACAGAAGAATTATGTCCTTGATGCACCGCTAGGTGACCCACCCGCTCCCGCTAGTCTAGATGTTGTGAACGCTTGGAAAACGTGGACTGACGGCTACTCGATGGTTCAGTGTGCCATGATTTACGGCTTAGAACCAAGGCTCCAAAAGCGTTTTGAGCACCATGGAGCATAAGAGATGTTCCAAGAGCTGAAATTGATATTTCAAGCTAATGCCCGGGTTGAGAGATATGAAGTCTCCAACAAGTTCTTTAGCTGTAAAATGGAGGAGATTAGTTCTGTCGGTAACACATACTCAGAATGTCTGGGTACCACAACCACTTGACTCAGCTGGGAATTGAGCTCCCAGATGAGTGTGTTATTGATAAAGTTATTCAATCACTGCCACCAAGCTATAAAGGCTTCATGATGAACTATAATACGCAAGGAATGACTAAAACAATTTCTGAGCTCTTCGCGATGCTAAAATCGGCGGAAGTAGAAATCAAGAAAGAGCATCAAGTGTTGATGGTTAAATAAACCACCAGTTTCAAGAAAGGGGCAAGGGAAAGAAAGGGAACTTCAAGAAGAACGACAAGTAAGTTACCACTCCCGTGAAGAAGCCCATAGCTTGACCCAAGCCTGAGACTGAGTGCTTCTACTGCAAGGGTAACGGTCACTAGAAGTGGAACTACCCCAAATATGGCGGATAAGATGGATGGCAAAATGAAAAAAGGTATACTTGATATACATGTTATTGATGTGTTCCTTACTGGTGCTCGTAGTAGTGCTTGGGTATTTGATACTGGTTCGGTTGCTCATATTTGTAACTCAAAACAGGAGATGCGGATTAAACGAAGACTAGCTAAGGACGAGGTGACGATGCGCATCGGGAATGGTTCCAAGGTTGCTGTGATCGCCGTCGGCACGCTACCTCTACATCTACCTTCGGGATTAGTTTTAGACCTCAGTAATTGTTATTTGGTGCCAGGGTTGAGCATTAACATTATATCTGGATCATGTTTATTGCCAGACGGTTATTCATTGAAGTCCGAGAATAATGGTTGTTCTATTTATATGAGTAATATCTTTTATGGTTATGCACCTTTTATGAATGGTCTATTCTTATTGAATCTCGACCGTAGTGATGCACATATTCATAATATTGATGCCAAAAGATGCAAAGTTGATAATGATAGTGCAACATACTTGTGGCACTGCCATTTAGGTCATATTGTTGTAAAGTGCATGAAGAAACTCCATGCAGATGGACTTTTGGAATCACTTGATTATGAATCATTTGATACTCGCGAACCATGCCTCATGGGTAAGATGACTAAAACTTTGTTCTCCAAAACAATGGAGCGAGGTAATGACTTATTGGAAATAATACATATCGATGTATGCGGTCCAATGAGTGTTGAGGCATGCGGCAGGTATCGTTATTTTCTAACCTTCACAGATGATTTGAGTAGGTATGGGTATATCTACTTGATGAAACATAAGTCTGAAACATTTGAAAAGTTCAAAGAATTTAGAGTGAAGTGGAGAATCATCATAACAAGAAAAGAAGTTTCTACGATCTGATCGCGGAGGCGAATATTTTAGTTACGAGTTTGGCCTTTATTTAAGACAATGTCGAATTGTTTCACAACTCACGCCACCTGGAACACCACAGCATAATGGTGTGTCCGAACATCGTAACCATACTTTATTAGATATGGTGCATTCTATGATGTCTCTTACCGATTTACCTTTATCATTTTTGGATTATGCATTGGAGATAGCCGCATTCACATTAAATAGGGCACCGTCTAAATCCGTTGAGACAACACCGTATGAACTATGGTTTGGCAAGAAACCTAAGCTGTCGTTTCTTAAAGTTTGGGGATGTGATACTTATGTCAAAAGGCTTCAGCCTGATAAGCTTGAACCCGAAGCGGAGAACTGCGTCTTCATAGGATACCTGAAAGAAACTATTGGGTATACCTTCTACCACAGATCCGAAGGAAAAATCTTTGTTGCTAAGAATGGGTCCTTTCTAGAGAAGGAGTTTCTCTCGAAAGAAGTGAGTGGGAGGAAAGTAGAACTTGAATGTGGTGGTTGTACCTGCTCTCGAATTGGAAAGTAGTACATCAGAGAAAACCGTTCACGTGATGATCATAAAACTTCAGATCAAGTTACTATTGGACCTCGTAGGTCGACCAGAACACGTTCCGCACCAGAGTGGTACGATAATCCTATCCTGGAAGTCATGTTGTTGGACACCGACGAACCTATGAACCATGAAGAAGCTATGACAAGCCCAAATTATGACAAATGGCTTGAGGCCATGAAAGCTAAGATAGGATTCATGTATGAGAACAAAGTATGGACTTTGGTGGACTTGCCCGATGATCGGCAAGCCATTGAGAATAAATGGATCTTTAAGAGGAAGACTAACGCTGAGGATAATATCTGTGTCTATAAAGCTCGACTTGTTGCAAATGGTTTTTGACAAGTTCAAGGGGTTGACTTCAATGAGACTTTCTCACCCATAGCGTTGCTTAAGACTGTCCGAATCATGTTAGCAATTGCCGCATTTTATGATTATGAAATCTGGCAAATGGACATCAAAACTGCATTCCTTAACGGGTTTCTTAAGTAAGAGTTGTATATGATGCAACCGGAAGGTTTTGTCCATCCTAAAGGTGCTAACAA
The DNA here is from genome assembly GCA_963921465.1 of Triticum timopheevii. Classification (NCBI taxonomy): domain Eukaryota; kingdom Viridiplantae; phylum Streptophyta; class Magnoliopsida; order Poales; family Poaceae; genus Triticum; species Triticum timopheevii. The sequence continues at coordinate 377,131,091 of OY997272.1, read as the reverse complement.
AGTGTGCAGGCTCCAGCGATCCATCTATGGACTGGTGCAAGCATCTTGGAGTTGGAATAAACGCTTTGATGAGGTTATCAAAGCATTTGGTTTTATACAGACTTATGGTGAAGCCTGTATTTACAAGAAGTGATGAGGTTATCAAAGCATTTGGTTTTATACAGACTTATGGTGAAGCCTGTATTTACAAGAAAGTGAGTGGGAGCTCTGTAGCATTTCTAATATTATATGTGGATGACATATTGCTGATTGGAATTGATATAGAATTTCTAGATAGCATAAAAGGATACTTGAATAAGAATTTTCTATGAAAGACCTCGGTGAAGCTGCTTATATATTGGGCATCAAGATCTATAGGGATAGATCAAGACACTTAATAGGACTTTCACACATCACATACCTTGATAAGATTTTGAAGAAGTTCGAAATGGATCAGTCCAAGAAGGGGTTCTTGCGTGTTTTGCAAGGTGTGAAATTGAGTAAGACTCAAAGGCCGACCACGGCAGAAGATAGAGAGAGAATGAAAGTCATTCCCTATGCCTAAGCCATAGGTTTTATAATGTATGCCATGCTGTGTAGCAGACCTGATGTGTGCCTTGCCATAAGTTTGGTAGGAAGGTACTAAAGTAATCTAGGAGTGATCATTGGACAGCGGTCAAGAATATCCTGAAGTACCCGAAAAGGACCAAGGATATGTTTCTCATTTGGAGGTGACGAAGAGCTCATAGTACATTTGGAGGTGACGAAGAGCTCATCGTAAAGGGTTACGTTGATGCTAGCTTCAACACAGATCCAAGATGACTCTAAGTCGCAAACTGGATACGTATTTATATTGAATGGTGGAGCTGTCAGTTGGTGCAGTTCCAAGCAGAGCGTCGTGGCGGGATCTACATGTGAAGCGGAGTACATAGTTGGTGCGGAAGCAGCGCATGAAGGAGTTTGGACGAATGAGTTCATATCTAATCTGGGTGTAATAACCAGTTCATCGGGTCCAATGACAATCTTTTGTGACAACACTGGAGCAATTGCCTTAGCGAAGGAATTCAGGTTTCATAAGAGAACCAAACACATCAAGCGACGCTTCAATGCCATTCGCGAATATGTCGAGGATGGAGGCATAGAAGTTTGTAAAGTACACACGGATCTGAATGTAGCAGACCCGTTGACTAAACCTCTTCTGCGAGCAAAACATGATCAGCACCAAGACTCCATGAGTGTTAGATTCATTACTATGTAATCTAGATTATTGACTTTAGTGCAAGTGGGAGACTGTTGGAAATATACCCTAGAGGCAATAATAAAGTTATTACTATTCTATTTCTTTATTCATGATAAAGGTTAATTATTCATGCTAGAATTGTATTGACCGAAAACTTAAATACATGTGTGGATACATAAAATAATACCGTGTCCCTAGTAAGCCTTTACTAGACTAGCTCGTTGATAGAGAGTGTTAAGGTTTCCTAACCATAGACATGAGTTGTCATTTTATAACGGGATCACATCAATAGGAGAATGATGTGATGGACAAGATCCAACCATTAGCATAGCATATGATCGTTCAATTTATTCCTACTGCTTTCTTAATGTCAAATGCATGTTTCTTCGACCATGAGATCATGCAACTCCTGGACTCCGGAGGAATGCCTTGTGTGCCATCAAATGTCACAAAGTAACTGGGTTATCATAATGGTGCTCTACAAATATCTCCAAAGGTGTTCGTTGGGTTGGCATGGATCGAGACTGGGATTTGTCAATCCGTGTGATGGAGAGGTATCTCTTGGCCCTCTCGCTAATACAACATCACAAGAAGCTTGCAAGAAAAGTGACTAAGGAGTTAGCTACATGATGATGTATTACGGAACGAGTAAAGAGACTTGCTAGTAATGAGATTGAACTAGGTATGGAGATACCGATGATCGAATCTCGGGCAAGTAACATACCGATGGACAAAAGGAACTATGTTTATTGTCATAAAGGTTCGACCGATAAAGATCTTCGTAGAATTTGTACGAACCAATATGGGCATCCAGGTCCCGCTATTGGTTATTGACCGGAGAAGCGTATCGGTCATGTCTACATCATTCTCGAACCTGTAGGGTCCACACGCTTAACGTTGTTTGATGATATAGTATTATATGAGTTATATATGTTGGTGACCGAATGTTGTTTGAAGTCCGGGATGAGATCATGGACATGATGAGGAGCTCCGGAATATTCTGGAGGTTTTTGTCTCCGGAAGGGGTTTCGGATGTTTCCCGAAATGTTCGGGTACGAGAACACTTTATTTGGGCCAAGGGGTAAAGCCCATGGGGTTTAGAAAGGTGCAAAAGGCAGTTTTGCGAAGGCCAAGGGGCCAGACGCTAGGGACCCTGGCATCTGGGGCTAGACACGAAGGACCCTAGTGTCTAGGTCCTGGAGTCCGAGAAGGACTCTTGCCTTGCAGGCTGAACCAACCTTGAGGAGGCTCTTTCTCCAAGAAACGACCCAGGGCTCAACACATAAATAGAGGGGCAGGGCTAGCACCCAGGACACATCAAGATTCACCAAGCCATGTGTCGGCAACCCCGTCCCCTCTAGTTTATCCTCCTTATAGCTTCCGCTGTGCTTGGCGAAGCCCTGCGGAGATTGTTCTTCACCACCAGCTTCACCACGCCGTCGTGCTGCCGAAACTCATCTACTACTTCGCCCCTCTTGCTGGATCAAGAAGGCGAGGACGTCATCGAGCTGAATGTGTGTTGAACACGGAGGTGCTTACATTCGTTACTTGATCGGGATGGATCGTGAAGGTGTACAACTACATCAACCGCGTTGATAAATGCTTCCGCTTAGCGATCTTCAAGGGTATGAAGATTTTCTCTCCCTCTCTCGTAGCTATGCATCTCCATGGATAGATCTTGCGTGTGCGTATAAATTTTTTATTTTCCATGCAATGTTCCCCAACAAGATGAGATATTGAGATCATACGCTCCACCAAGATGCTTCAAAACCGCCCCAAGCATTGTGCTCCCAACCAAGGATGCAATCACCCTAGCACGTGTCGATCGGGCGATGAACAACAAGTTCAATGGCGGTGACACCCCCTCCCAGACGTTTCTTACGTCGTCCAAGAACATGCAAGTACCAGCCAGAGTGTTTGGTAATATCACCCTCCCCGACGATCACCCACATTGACGTCGGTTAGAGGAAGGGTTGGAAGTACTGAAGACGGTGGTGGTACAATAGTAACGATATGCCGGGTCCAGGAGCCACACCGCAATCATAGGTGCACCTCAAATTTTTGAGTTGTTTCCATAATGCTAGGTGAATAACATATTTTCGGTTGTTGAGTTTTCAACAACAGCTTTTCAATCAATCTTTCTAAGGGTGCTCTTTTCTAGTCCTGTTTGGCAATGTTGCTTTCTTCTCCGTTCATTTGATTCCAAGTATCTAGCTCTCTATCAATTGTTTCGGAAGCATCATGTTGTTACCTTGCTTTCGAAGCCCTCCCTCCTCATCCAAATTCATGTTGTGTTCATTGCCTCTCTCTTTTCAACTGAAGTGGTGACAAAGTCAAATTCGGCAGATCTCGGGTAGGGGGTCCCGAGCTGGTACCCTTGGCATGATGGTAACATGACAAAGAAGGGAGACAATGTTTACCCAGGTCCAGGCCCTCTCGAAGAGGTAAAACCCTACGTCCCGATTTGTTGTACTGATTGTCGAGGGGGTACAAAGTACGTGTTGATCTCCCTTGAGATCAAATGTGATTGTCTCTACCTCTACGGTCTAAACCCCTTGGTTTACATAGATGTCAGAGATACCTATGTTTACAGATATGTCGATTGCATCTAGAGATAAACATGCCGAAGATTGCATTTGTGCCTTAGAGTACGCGCCAAGTCTTCGGAAGATTCCATCTTGAATACGGCATGGGGCCTGGCGAATGCGGCCAACTGGTTGTTCGTTTGGGGGTCCTCAGCCCAGCCTATCCTAAGGATCCGACGTGCTTAGCACTCCCTATGCGGGACACCATTAGTAGCCGACATTGAGATGCCATATTTGTTTCCTTTATACTCATACCTAAATTGCATCCCTATGAACCTTGTTTATGATCAGTAATAAAGAGTGTGGTTAGACTAAAAAAACTTAATGATTATATGTGACCAAGGAGTAGGTTATCTTGGGTCTCACCTTGTATCTGCACTCACCAGGTTGATCGGCCCATACGGCCCACACTGACTTTTCAACTACAAACCCCACCACCATAGCCGGCGCTTCCTCCGACCGCCACAGCCGATCGTGAGAGGTATATCTGACTCTTTATGACACCGAACACTGTCTCATTTCTGGCGCTTCAGCTAGCCGGCCAACCTAATACGGTGTGCTAGGTTTCTGGAGCAGATTTGGGCCATGTATTGATTCCGACCTGTTTTAGAAGCTTCCATGCTGATTTTTTCCTTTTTATTTTTCGTGTGGTTTTTGTATCGTTTTCTTTCCTTTTTTTCTCCTTTTTTATTTTATTTTTTATTTTCTTCCCTTTTTAGAATACATGCCGACTTTTTTTAAATACAAGTTGAACATTTTTTGCAGACATGCTGAAATTTTGTAGATACTGAACGATTTTTGTATACATGTTGAACATTTTTTAGATAAATGTTGACCATGTTTACCCAAATACATATTGAACATTTGTCAAATGCACATTGATTTCTTTTTATATCGGAGAACATTTTCCAGATACATGTTCTTCATGTTTTGGAATACGTATTGAACAATTTTCAAATGCACATTGAACATTTTTAAAATACACGGTGAAGATTTTTTTTAACACATATGGAATATATCTCATAAATCTCATGAACATTGTTTTAAAGCGTCCAAACTTTTGTTAAATGTTCATATTTTTAAAAAATACTCAAACATTTGTTTACATTGTATAAAAAATGTTTTAAATGCAAAACTATAGAAACATGTGAATATTTTATAAATTTGATGATCTTTTTAGTGATGTGAACACCTTTTACAAACTACGTTGATAAAATTTCAAATTTTTGCAACCAATTTTTAAATTTTCAAGGATTTTTGAACTTTTTTAATGTTATGAACTGTTTGTTTTTGAATTGTATGAACATTTTCTAAAAGTTGCGCACACAAATGTTTCAGGCTGCATAAACATGTTTTTAAATGTGCGATGAACACTTTTAAGATTTAAATAAGATAATTTTTAGAACATATATATATATAGATTATTACGAAATATAAACAAAAGTAAAAAAAAGAAAGCAAAAGGAATAAAATTGAACGAACAAGTCAGGAAAAGGAACAAAACGAAGGAAATAAGATAAATCGAACAGCACAACCGCTACTGGGGCGGCCCACTATGAGGCTGCTTGAGGCGAGAGCTGTACATCTATCTCTCGCTAAAACCTCAAAAAAAATAAGGCGAGGCACATAAGCTCCCACGGCGGATGGTTCACATGAAACCTTTCTATTCCGTCAGACAATCTCATTCCTTCCGGATCCATCATTTGAACCGTGTCTTTGTGCATCCGCCCACCGTATCACCGATTTGAGCCACCAATGATGTGAATCGTATGATGTGAATACTTACGCTCCCACGGCGGACGTTTCTGTGGGATGTGAATCGTGTAATAACCTGTGTGATGTACATTTTCCTGGATTGTTACTTCGGTAGTCAGTTCGGCACTTCAGTAGTAGTAATGATTTACTCCTATTGAGCGACCGTTTTTTCCTGTTCATCTTGAACATGCACCGAAATGCATGTTGTTTCGTATTGGAAGAAGGCGTTAAGATAACACCAAGCGTACAAAACCTAACAAAAACTGAAACAAAGACAGGCTAGCCCAATAAACGGCCAAAAGAGTAAGGTAGAAGAACTGAAACTGTTGAGAAACACTCATTCGCTGACTGAATTTGTTATTGACCGATGAGAGTGAAAAAGTTTGGGCAGCACTTTTGCTGACTGAATCTGTTGTCGACTGATCACGGTGTAAATTCTGCTAGTGTAGAATCATCATGTTTCATAAGATAAGAGCAGGCAAATAGTTTTCTTGCCAGTGTAATGGCTCGGCTGAGATTTTTCATCCTAAAAGCAGGTGGGAGAGTATTGCTGCTGGAAATTTAGACTTGAGGCATCAGAGGCCTGCATGTTAGCTGCTCAGAAAACAGTAGAAAAAACAGTTACCTTGCAAATGCATAAAGGGGAGGGTTTTCTATTAAGAGGAGCAAGGAAGGATGGCTTATTTCGTGAAGTGTTAACAGCTGATTCGGGCCGAGAGGTGGAATGAGCAGAGTGAGAATGGAACATTTCGCAGGGCCCCTCTGACCAGTCTTCTGTTTGAGAGTCACCTCCGGCCAGCCCACTGCCATCTTTTGATTGAAACGGCGATCAGTCCACTAGTTTAATCGCAGTGCTAGGGTTAACTTCTGGTTTAAGATCTGTGATTGATTACGCTTGCGCCTTGTATTTGTTCAGCAATAGCTGCAGAAGTGCCAGTGTAGGATATCATTTATGTTGCACTAATAACCGAGCATGATAATTCAGGCATGTTTGTCAACCCATTTTGTGCCTTACTAAGAATCATCTTCGCCGGGGGTTCAGCAAGCTATGGTGAGTGCAGACCTACCTGTTACTACTGAGTAGTACTCCCTCCGTTCCTAAATAATTATCTTTCTAGAGATTTCAACAAGTGGCTACATACGGAGCAAAATAAATGAATCTACACTCTAAAACATGTCTACATACATCCATATGTTGTAGTCCATTTAAGATGGCTAGAAAAACAATTATTTAGGAACGGTGCGAGAATGGCCCGAGGCGGACTAGTGTCCGTTCTGTATGGTCATGGCCATGGCAATGTTTGCTCGAAAGGTTGAAACCTACAAGTGCAGGTTTCAGTCAGATGGTACAGAGCATATTAACAGCGCTAGCTACTCCACCATAGAGAAAAAGATAGATAAAGAAAAGGAACGCTGCATGCGCACATGCAAATATATATATATATATATATATATATATATATATATATATATATATATATATATGGCCGACAGAGATTGAATGCGTTAACTCTGCCAACTTCATGGGCCGTGTTTTAACTGTGCTTTTCTGCTCGTTATCATGCGCGCTTTCTTGCTCGATCTCCACAAGAAAATAAAATAAAATAAACGTATCTAAGCTGTATGCACGGTTCCTTATCAGTTTTCATCTCTGTTTCTGATTTGCTTTTCTTCCATAGAGAACCAAGACAAACTCGATCGAGGCGAGCACCATAACAATATCACATTACAATCTTAGCTAGGCTTGCAGTTACATGAGAGAAGTACACATCGTGTCGCACTTCAAAATAAAAAAAGGAAGCTGCCTAACTTATCCTACTGAGTCTAAGAAACAGCAACCGGAGAAAGAAAGCTGAAAAAAGGATGAAGAAAGTGCTCAACACCAAATTTGCAACAAACATACGATATCTCTTACTAGGCATCGATGGCAGCATCACTCCTAAAGTCTACTCCTACATGTTACATCAAGCTCAAGAGGGATAGACGTGGTGAGTAGAGAAGAGAGGGTTGGTGCGTTGAAGAAGAGCGCGGTGCGAGGGAAAGTCTTGCAAGGTCAAGAACAGCCCGAAAAGGGGCGCTTGTACTTTGCCAAGGTGTTTGAGAGGTGGACGGCGAAGAAAGACGGCGATGGGAGGATGACGACGGTGTAGACGAGCTCAGGGAGGATAGAGCCGGGCCGTGGATCAGCGGGACGCAGCGCCTTGGGAGGGCCCGCCCTTGAGCCAACGGAGTGGACGACGACGCCTGGCCGTGGAGGAAAGCCTCGGGAGACAGCCAGCCGAGAAGCCCCGGTTGGCGATGGCATGCCGAGAGCAGGTGTGGCTCGGGCTCGGCATCTCGAGGCTAGAGGAGCGGAGAGCTGGGGAGGTATGCATAGACATCATGGTGGGTGGGTGGTCGGAGGAAGAATGGCTCGCCAGGTAGAGGCCCCTTATATAGCCCAAGGGCATAGCACTGTGAAGAGCTAGCCAAGGGTATAGAGAGTGAGAGAGAGAAAGCAAAACGGTGGGAAAGGCTCTGCCGATGAAACATGGCCTTTATGGATGGCGCAGCGGGAGGGGTTGGGTTGGGTTAATTTGATGCCCCATGCGGCATCAGCACACAGCAGCGATGGAGAGGGGGATACTCATACACGGGTCACTGCGATGGATCTCTCTCGTCTCGTGTACTGCATGCATGTGCGTGCCAGGCTTGTGACCAATGGAGGCAGTCGGGGCGTGGTGATCACTGATCATGGCGAGAGGAGAGGGGAGCCTAGCTAAGCTAGATTTGGGAAAAGGAAGGAGCTCTGAGTCGCCTGCGCCCCGGCTTGCACTCTTTCAGCAACGGGTGCACGCGGCGAGGCTAGCCTGGGCCAGATACACCAACTCGGCGGTGTTAGCTTGAATTCAGTGATCAACGTGGTGATCATGGCGACAGGCCGGCTCCTTCCTTTCCGAGTCCTGCGTCAAGCGCCTGCATGGGCTCCAACTCGATCGATCTCGGTGGCTCTACTTGTACACATCACATCACATCACATCACCTGCCTTCCTCCTCGACCACCAGATTAGTTTAGTTAACTGCTGGGGTAGTAATTGGCAGGGCGCTCTCAGTGGACGGGTAAAAAACTAGTCACATGACCGGCCGCCTGATCGGCCCAGTCAAGTCTGCCCATTGTCAACCTCGACTCCGTTAACCATCACCATTCACCAGCAGCGAGCAGCGAGCAGCTCTTGATAGACGAGTGCATGCGGATATTCTTCCTTGTCGGTCACTGCACTTATTGTTAGGATCGACCGACTTGATGGGCGGTGGGTGTGGGGAGGGTGACAATACGGTGGAGGCGAGGATGCGTGCATTGTTCCTGCACATGCAAACAGTGGCGCCACCATGCGCACCGCCGTTTACAGTTTTACTTTTACACATTTTATTATTTACATTGCCTCGCCTCCTTTTCTTATGAACCTGCTCCTTGGCTCTTTTTCTTTTTGTTCTCTTCTCTCCACGCGTCTGAGAAGTACCATGGCGTGCGGTGCAGCGTCCGCAGCTTGTGAAGTGAAGGATCCATTCCGTTTCCATTCCATGTGGCCCTGTCCTTGCAATATGGTACCCCCAACAGTTTTACCTTCTTCTGTTATTTCCTCCATTCCATAATACTCCATCCGTCTCAAAATAAGTGTCTTAACTTTATACTAGCTCTATCCGTCTCAAAAAGTAAGCTTGAGACAGTTATTTTAGGACGGAGGGAGTATAAGCCATTTTTTGACAGTGTAAAAAACGTGAACGAATGAAGTATTTTTCGATTTTTCAAAGAAAAGAGGCAGGTTGTGCTTGCACCCGCGTGTTAGGGCATATTTGTGAACGGAGGGAGTATCTCTTTAAATCTGTTTGCTCACAAATTATCCATAGCAGTATCCTTCACTACGGTGTACTACTGAAATTGACCCACTGCCTTAAGCTGCTGTTTGGACTAGTCCGCTCTTCTGACAGGCTGCACTGTTCCATTGGCGCTTGAGATTGTGGGTGCTTTTGTCCTGTGTTCATCAAACGGAGTCACGGCAAAACTGTTAGCGATGCTTTCCTTTATGGCGGCCAAATAATTGGATACAGTTGCCTCACACGCGGTCTTATTTGGACCGCATTTTATTCCACCACTGTACGTACCGCGGAATGAGTTGAGCTGCATTATTTTCGTGCGTGCAACTGTTTCATCCCGTACCACAGTATTCCTTTTCGTGTCATCAATAAGGCTATTATTGTAGGATGTATTTGGAATCAGGGCAAGGACAATGATTGCGTGCTTGTACACGCATGACTGTTAAACAGAGTGCCTTCACTTTGCTGAACTCTGAAAAAAAAATTGAAGCTAGATCGAATCATCCCGATTTCTGGAGCATAAATTTGGGATTGGTTCAATGGTTTTGGTCCGATATTGATACGATCATTTCATATTCTTGTTTGTTAATTGTTGATCCGTGGGGGGAAAGTAGTCGGCTTTGAGACAGGTGCACTGTTTGTAGCAGCACACCAGCTCGACTGATCATTGCTTATACGTATGGTCAACTGTGCTCACTACCCTAGGCTAGTGGGTAGTAACACATGTGTGATGTGATGCAAAGCTTTATTTATTAGATTATAGACTCATATTATTTAGGTATATGTGATGTTACGGTAACTAATTAAGTTACTTAATTTACCTGTCTTCTCGTTAACTCATTGCCACATAGACATATTTGCTGAGTTGGACCCGATGTTACTCTTGAAGTTACTCCCACTATGGCCAGTCTTAGGCCTAGTTCTTTTCGTGCGGAATTCTGCGGAATCAAGACCCTGGCAAACTCTCCCAAAATCTGCTTCCGGCAGAATCTTCTGTCGAGTTCTTTTCTGAGATTGTAGTTTGAGATTGTGGATTGAGTTGTGTGCTGAAATCTCTGTACTACCCTTAGGCAAGGAAACGTTTGATGAATTGTTAACACTGTTGTTTCAAACATTTTAGCTAAAAAGAAAAAGAACAGTAGGATGAGAAAGAGCATGGCTCGAAGTGGACTTGCGGTCGCCGTGTAGCTTCAGGAAGGAAGGGAGGCGTCAACTGCAGTTGGTGCAGAGGGGTGCGGGCAGCTTCAGGCATCCTGCGGGGGCAGAGGGACGACAGCGGGAAATGGGGCCCGCGGCGATGTGGACCGGGACGGTGAGGCGCGACCAGTGACGGCACTCGAACCCTAGCGCTCGGTGCGTGTCGCCGGGTGGAGTTTCCCTCGATGCGAAACTGTTGGGCATCGAGCGCAAGCACTCCTTTTCTTCTGTACGAAGCGGGGTTGCTCGGTGGCATTCTGGTCGTAATAACGTGCCGTAATAGGGGTGGTCTTTTAATTCTGAACAATTTTCTTTTGGGAGACTCTCCAAAATTCCGAGATTCTGAGAAATTCAAGTTTTGGGGAGATTTTGGATTGCACTAGGATTCTACAGAATTCTCTCAAGATTTTGGTCAGGCAATCGAGTTCTTTTCGCTCAAGATTTTCCAGACCGAGATTCTTCATAATCTGCTCAAAAGAACTGGGGCTTAGTCTTTTTCCCCCATTGCCGCCATGCTACTGCTATCTTATTCTCTATTCCGCTCAACTGTGCCTTATCATCTATTAGTAGATGATACAGCAAAGAATGTCACTAATTCATCTCTAGAGATGACAACCTTCTGTGTATTAGGGAATCTCCGACTCTGACCCACAAAACGGACATTGAATCCATTTATGGACCTCAAGGACTAGTCCACGGACATGGACGCGGGTGCCAGCCATCCAAAGCTATCCGCATACATCTGACTTTAAATTTTCTTTAAGCCTGCACGCTCAAATAGCTGCATAGTCTAGAATATTCAAATGTTCAAATGCAGCATTAGGGCATCTCAAGGCGGACCTGCAAACTGCCCGCATCCGTCCGGACCGTGTTGTCCGAACTGAGGAAGCCATCCATCGCGGGCCTGTATCAGTCCGCGGGGTGGTCTGGACGTGAGATTGCTACCTCTTGAGCACTGCGTTGGATTTCCCCGAAGAGGAGAGGATGATGCAGCAAAGTAGCGTAAGTATTTTCCTCAGTTTTTGAGAACCAAGGTATCAATCCAGTAGGAGACCACGCACAAGTCCCTCGTACCTACACAAAACGATAGCTACTCGCAACCAACGCGGTTAGGGGTTGTCAATCCCTTCACGGTCACTTACGAGAGTGAGATCTGATAGAGATGATAAATAATATTTTTGGTATTTTTGATAGATAGATGCAAAGTGAAAAGTAAAAGGCAAAGTAAAAGCAAAGCAAGTAAATAAAGTAATGGAGATTGATATGATGAGAATAGACCCGGGGGCCATAGGTTTCACTAGTGGCTTCTCTCAAGAGCATAGATATTCTACGGTGGGTGAACAAATTACTGTTGAGCAATTGACAGAATTGAGCATAGTTATAAGCATATCTAGGTAATGATCATGTATATAGGCATCACGTCCGAGACAAGTAGATCGAAACGATTCTGCATCTACTACTATTACTCCACTCATCGACCGCTATCCAGCATGCATCTAGAGTATTAAGTTAAAAACAGAGTAACGCCTTAAGCAAGATGACATGATGTAGAGGGATAAATTCATGCAATATGATAAAAAAAAACATCTTGTTAACCTCGATGACAACAATACAATACGTGCCTTGCTGCCCCTTCTGTCACTGGGAAAGGACATCGCAAGATTGAACCCAAAGCTAAGCACTTCTCCCATTGCAAGAACTACCAATCTAGTTGGTCAAACCAAAAAGGATAATTCGAAGAGACTTGCAAAGATAACTCAATCATACATAAAATAATTCAGAGAAGATTCAAATATTTTTTATAGATAAGTTGGATCATAAACCCACAATTCATCGGTCTCAACAAACACACCGCAAAAAGAAGATTACATTGAATAGATCTCCACGAGAGAGGGGGAGAACATTATATTGAGATCCAAAAAGAGAGAAGAAGCCATCTAGCTACTAGCTATGGACCCGAAGGTCTGAAGTAAACTACTCACACTTCATCGGAGGGGCTATGGTGTTGATGTAGAAGCCCTCCGTGGTGGATGCCCCCTCCGGCGGAGCTCCGGAACAAGCCCCAAGATGGGATCTCGTGGATACAGAAGGTTACGGCGGTGGAATTAGGTTTTTGGCTCCTCCTCTCATCGTTTGGGGATACGTAGGTATATATAGGAGGAAGGAGTACGTCGGTGGAGCAACAGGGGGCCCACGAGGTAGGGGGGCCCGCCCAGGGGGGCGCCCTCCACCCTCGTGACCACCTCTGGCACTTCTTGGAGTAGGGTCCAAGTCTCCTGGATCACGTTCGGTGAGAAAATCACGTTCCCGGAGGTTTCATTTTGTTTGGACTCCGTTTGATATTCCGTTTCTTCGAAACACTGAAATAGGCAAAAAACAGCAATTCTGGGCTGGGCCTCCGGTTAATAGGTTAGTCCCAAAAATAATATAAAAGTGGAAAATAAAGCCCAATGTAGTCCAAAACAGTAGATAAAGTAGCATGGAGCAATCAAAAATTATAGATACGTTGGAGACGTATCAGGCATCCCCAAGCTTAATTCCTGCTCGTCCTCGAGTAGGTAAATGATAAAAAAGAATTTTTGATGCGGAGTGATACTTTGGCATAATTTCAATGTAAATCTTCTTAATTGTGATATGAATATTCATATCCGAAAGATTCAAGACAAAAGTTCATATTGACACAAAAATAATAATACTTCAAGCATACTAATCAAAGCAATCATGTCTTCTCAAAATAACATGGCAAAAGAAAGTTCATCCCTACAAAATCATATGGTTAGGCTATGCTTCATTTTCATCACAGAAAGATGTTCCCAACTTCTATACCCCCGATGACAAGCCAAGCAATTGTTTCATACTTAAATAATCTCAAACTTTTTCAACCTTCACGCAATACATGAGCGTGAGCCATGGATATAGCACTATGGGTGGAATAGAATATGACGATGGGGATTGTGTGGAGAAGACAAAAAAGGAGAAAGTCTCACATTGACGAGGCTAATCAACGGGCTATGGAGATGCCCATCAATTGATGTCAACATGAGGAGTAGGGATTGCCATGCAACGAATGCACTAGAGCTATGAATGCTCAACAAAAGAAAATTAGTGGGTGTGCATCCAACTCACTTGCTCATGAAGACCTAGGGCATTTGAGGAAGCCCATCATAGGAATATACAAGCCAAGTTCTATAATGAAAAATTCCCACTAGTATAAAAAGACAACTTATGAGACTCACTGCATGGAGAACAAGGTGTTACTTTGAAGCACAATATATGAGACTCACTACATGAAGAACAAGGTGATACTTTGAAGCACAAGTGTGGAAAAAGAGATAGTAGCATTGCCCTTTTTTCTTTTATTTTCTTTTTCTTTTTTTTTGGGCCTTCCTTTTTTTCGGCTTTTTTTGCCTTTCTTTTTTTTCTTTTTTGGGCAATGCTCTAATAATGATGATCATCACACTTCTATTGATTACAACATAAGGATTACAACTCGAAACTTAGAACAAGATAAGACTCTATATGAATGCCTCCGGCGGTGTACCGGGATGGTGCAATGAATCAAGAGTGACATCTATGAAAAATAATGAATGGTGGCCTTGCCACAGATACGATGTCAACTACGTGATCATGCAATGGCAATATGACAAAAGTAATGTATGTCATGATGAAGATGATGGAAGTTGCATGGCAATATATCTCGGAATGGCTATGGAAATGCCATAATAGGTACGTATGGTGGCTGTTTTGAGGAAGATATAAGGAGGTTTATGTGTGATAGAGCGTATCGTATCACGGGGTTTGGATGCACCGGTGAAGTTTGCACCAACTCTCAAGGTGAGAAAGGGCAATGCACGGTACCGAAGAGGCTAGCAAAGGCGGAAAGGTGAGAGTGCGTATAATCCATGGACTCAACATTAGTCAAAAGAACTCATATACTTATTGCAAAAATTTAGAAGCCATCAAAAATCAAGTACTACGCGCATGCTCCTAGGGGGATAGATTGGTAGGAAAAGACCATCGCTCGTCCCCGACCGCCACTCATAAGGATGCACAAGCCAGGTAGACTTCATGTTTCAAATTTATTACACAACTTTAACCATACGTGCATGCTACGGGACTTGCAAACTTCAACACAAGCATTTCTCAAATTCATAATCACCCAACTAGCACGACTTTGATATTATCACCTCCATATCTCAAAACAATTATCAAGCGTCAAACGTATCTTAGTATTCATTCACTCAAAAGAAAGTTCCACATATCTTGAATACCAAGTATATTAACATTAAGCAAATTACCATGCTATTAACGACTCTCAGAATAATCTATAGCATGAGAGATCAATAGTTTCTTTAAAACAAATCCACCACCATGCTCTAAAAGATCTAAGTGAAGCACTATGAGCAAAACTATCAAGCTCAAAAGATATAAGTGAAGCACATAGAGTATTCTAGCAAATTCCAATTCATGTATGGCTCTCTCAAAAGGTGTATACAGCAAGGATGACTGTGGTAGACTAACAAGCAAAGACACAAATAATACAAGACGCTCCAAGCAAAACACATATCATGCGGTGAATAAAAATATAGCTCCAAGTAAATTACCGATGGAAGTGGACGAAAGAGGGGATGCCTTCCGGGGCATCCCCAAGCTTTGACTTTTTGGTGTCCTTGGATTATCTTTGGGGTGCCATGGGCATCCCCAAGCTTAGGCTCTTGTCACTCCTTGTTCCATAATCCATCAAAAGAATTCACCCAAAACTTGAAAACTTCACAAGACAAAACTCAACAGAAATCTCGTGAGCTCCGTTAGAGAAAGAAAACAAAAGACTACTTCAAGGTACTGTAATGAACTCATTCTTTATTTATATTGGTGTTAAACCTACTGTATTCGAACTTCTCTATGGATCATAAACTATTTTACTAGCCATAGATTCATCAAAATAAGCAAACAACACACGTAAAACAGAATCTGTCAAAAACAGAATAGTCTGTAGCAATCTGTAACTAACGCAAACTTCTGGAACTCTAAAAATTCTACCAAAATAGGAAGTCCTGGACAATTTTTTTATTGAACAGCATAAAAAAGAATCAACGCAAAATCATGTTCCTGTGATTTAACAAAATTATATTCGTGCGTGCAAAGTTTCTGTTTTTCAGCAGAATCAAATCAACTATCATTATAGGTTATCCTATAGGTTCTACTTGGCACAAACACAAATTAAAAGATAAAACCACATCCAAAAAGAGGATAAATGGATTATTTATTCCTAAACAGAAGCAAAAACAAAAAACACAAAATAAAATTGGGTTGCCTCCCAACAAGCGCTATCGTTTAACGCTCCTAGCTAGGCATAAAAGGAAGGATAGATCTAGGTGGTGCCGTAATAATAAGATAGATCTTGAAAGCTCATCTCGTATTCTCTACGTTCGGCAGCAAGTTTCCTTTGAGGCAAGAAAAAGTAATCAAAAGGGCTAAATTTAGCGGGACAAAAATCCCCAAGACCAATCACAGGAGGAACGGGTTCCTCCCTTGGCCCTTCATAGTGCACAACTATTTCATCACTGAAAGCATTCTTTTGGCAAAATCTTGTGAGCCTATACTCGAGAGAGTATCCTAGCTCATTATTTCTAAGGGCAAAATCATTATTAAGCTCATTAATGCAATCAACCAAGACATTGATAGGAACCTTTTTTCTAAGGTTTTCATTGAAAGCAACATAGTCCGAAGATTGAAAACGTCTAATTTCCTCTTGATCATAGAGGAACGCTTCTATGGGTGGACGACCGGCGTCCACCCTATAGTGCGCAAAGATTTCTTTGGCTTCTCTTATGATAAATCTAAATTCATGAGTCAAAAATATAGTAACAGCGCGCTTAACAGAAGAGTGCTCAATATTAGAGAATTCTAAGAAAATTCTCTGTATGCAAGGGTGCATATGCATAAATTGTCTTCCAAGTTCAACCACAAGCATAGCTATAGCATCCGCAAGACTACTAGTTCTATGAAGAATAGAACAACCCATGGAAGGTAAAGCACCGGTACAAGTAAAGAAATCTTGAATAACACCTTTGCCAATGATGTTACCACTACCGATTCAAAACTTTTTAGTATGCAAGATAGGAGGTTCATCGGCCGGAGCCTAGGGATTTTCTGTGTTATAATTATTGTCCATATCGATGATAATCTCCAATTTCAGACATAGCGGCAACAGAAGCAAGGCGGAAGAAAGCAAACAAAAAGGGAAAAGAGGAGAAGATTGGGAAAGAGAGGGCAAATAAAACGGCAAGGGTGAAGTGGGGGAGAGGAAAATGAGAGGCAAATGGCAAATAATGTAATGCGAGAGATAGGGATTGTGATGGGTACTTGGTATAGTTGACTTGCTTGCGTGAGCCTCCCCGGCAACGGCGCCAGAAATTCTTCTTGCTACCTCTTGAGCACTGCGTTGGATTTCCCCGAAGAGTAGAGGATGATGCAGCAAAGTAGTGTAATTAT
Organism: Triticum timopheevii; assembly: GCA_963921465.1. Classification (NCBI taxonomy): domain Eukaryota; kingdom Viridiplantae; phylum Streptophyta; class Magnoliopsida; order Poales; family Poaceae; genus Triticum; species Triticum timopheevii. Next base: position 377,113,985 of record OY997272.1, on the reverse strand, counting down.
TTCCCTCAGTTTTTGAGAACCAAGGTATCAATCCAGTAGGAGACCATGCACAAGTCCCTCGTACCTACACAAAACGATAGCTACTCGCAGCCAACGCGATTAGGGGTTGTCAATCCCTTCACGGTCACTTACAAGAGTGAGATCTGATAGAGATGATAAATAATATTTTTGGTATTTTTGATAGATAGATGCAAAGTGAAAACTAAAAGGCAAAGTAAGTAAATAAAGTAATGGAAATTGATATGATGAGAATAGACCCGGGGGCCATAGGTTTCACTAGTGGCTTCCCTCAAGAGCATAGATATTCTATGGTGGGTGAACAAATTACTGTTGAGCAATTGACAGAATAGAGCATAGTTATGAGCATATCTAGGTAATGATCATGTATATAGGCATCACGTCCGAGACAAGAGATCGAAACGATTCTGCATCTACTACTATTACTCCACTCATCGACCGCTATCCAGCATGCATCTAGAGTATTAAGTTAAAAACGGAGTAATGCCTTAAGCAAGATGACATGATGTAGAGGGATAAATTCATGCAATATGATAAAAAACCCATCTTGTTATCCTCGATGGCAACAATACAATACGTGCCTTGCTGCCCCTTCTGTCACTGGGAAAGGACACCGCAAGATTGAACCCAAAGCTAAGCACTTCTCCCATTGCAAGAACTACCAATCTAGTTGGCCAAACCAAAAAGGATAATTCGAAGAGACTTGCAAAGATAACTCAATCATACATAAAATAATTCAGAGACGATTCAAATATTTTCCATAGATAAGTTGGATCATAAACCCACAATTCATCGGTCTCAACAAACACACCACAAAAAGAAGATTACATCGAATAGATCTCCACGAGAGAGGGGGAGAACATTGTATTGAGATCCAAAAAGAGAGAAGAAGCCATCTAGCTACTAGCTATGGACCCGAAGGTCTGAAGTAAACTACTCACACTTCATCGGAGGGGCTATGGTGTTGATGTAGAAGCCCTCCGTGGTGGATGCCCCCTCCGGCGGAGCTCCGGAACAGGCCCCAAGATGGGATCTCGTGGATACAGAAGGTTACGGCGGTGGAATTAGGTTTTTGGCTCCTCCTCTGATCGTTTGGGGATACGTAGGTATATATAGGAGGAAGGAGTACGTCGGTGGAGCAACAGGGGGCCCACGAGGTAGGGGGGCGCACCCAAGGGGCGCCCTCCACCCTCGTGACCGCCTCTGGCACTTCTTGGAGTAGGGTCCAAGTCTCCTGGATCACGTTCAGTGAGAAAATCACGTTCCCGAAGGTTTCATTCCGTTTGGACTCAGTTTGATATTCCGTTTCTTCGAAACACTGAAATAGGCAAAAAAACAACAATTCTGGGTTGGGCCTCCGGTTAATAGGTTAGTCCCAAAAATAATATAAAAGTGGAAAATAAAGCCCAATATAGTCCAAAACAGTAGATAAAGTAGCATGGAGCAATCAAAAATTATAGATACGTTGGAGACGTATCAGTGATCTCCCGCAAATTGGAGACAAATTGGGGGAGGTTTGCGGGAGTCCGCACACTAAAAATGTAGGACTGCAACACCCCCAGCACACCCAATTCCCCCTCCCGGTCCCATTTCCCTCCACTCTGCCCTCACCCCCTTGCTTTGCATCCACACCCTCCACCTCCGTCGCCGCCGATGTTCGTCTCGGGCCGCCACAGAGGCATTGTTGGACGTCTGCAACCAGCACCGACGCGCCTGCTTGCTATTCCGACAAAGCTTTCCACCCTGGAGCCATTTGTACCCAAGTACACTCCTCCCCCTGTCGACGACCTCCATTGTGGACACCATGCCCGACAGGTGTTCGGTTAAATGTTGTTGAGCTACTTTCAAATGCTATGTCATTTTTTAGAGTACGAAGGGTGGTGAGCTACTCGACCATGGAGGATGAGTTGTTGCATGATGCGTGGCAGGACGTATCAGCAAATTTCGTAGGCAGGAGGAAAGGGGAGCCCTTCTAGGAGCAAGTGCATGAAAATTTTCATGCACAAAAGCACATTGGACCCTATGACATGTACATTGAAAGTGCAACTATCGCTGGGTGGTTTTGGTAATTCCTAACAACATATAGCTCATTGAGCTAATGCTATTTCAAGATAAATATTTCAAGAAAGCTCAATGATTGGCATGGCATGGATGAGAAAAGTGGATCCCTCAAAATGCTAAGGACAAAAGGATTGGCTCAAGCTCAAAGCACAAGACTCTACATTTTCTATTTTAGTGCTCCAAGATCACATTGAGTCTATAGGAAAAACCAATACTATCAAGGAGGGATGAGGTGTTGCTTAATGAGTTTCTTGCTCAAAATGCTTAATTATATGCTCCAAATCCCTCAACTACTTTCTCACATCCACATATGACCTAAACCAAAAGTCAAACTCGGCCCCACCAAAACCATCTATCCGGCGCCACCGAGTTCAGATGTCATAGCCACTGCCACAAACCCCAGTCTTTTCGGTCTCACCGATAGGGATCTCAGTCTCACCGAGATGGGATTGCAATCTCTCTATTTCCCTTCGTAACGTTTCGGTCAAACCGAGATGAGCGATCGGTCCCACCGAGATTGTAATGCAAACTCACTATTTCCCTTTCATAATGTTTCGGTCTAACCGAGATGAGCGAATCGGTCCCACCGAGTTTGCCTGACCAACCCTCTGGTGTGTCCATTACCAAAATCGGTCTCACCGAGTTTGTGTAGTCGGTCTCACCGAGATTATGTTATGCCCTAACCCTAACCATATCGGTCCCACCGAGATGACATGTCGGTCCCACCGAAAATCCTAACGGTCACATTATTTCCTGAATCGGTCCGACCGAGTTTCACGATTCGGTCCCCACCGAGTTTGGTAAGTTATGTGTAACGGTTAGATTTTGTGTGGAGGCTATATATACCCCTCCACCCACTCTTCAGTTGTGGAGAGAGCCATCAGAACGTGCCTACTCTTCCAGCATACATTTTCTGAGAGAGAACCACCTACACTTGTGTTGAGGTCAAGATCTTCCAATCCTACCACATAAATCTTGATCTCTAGCTTCCTCAAGTTGCTTTCCACTCAAATCTTCTTTCCACAAAATCCAAATCCTGTGAGGGAGAGTTGAGTGTTTGGGAGACTATCATATGAAGCACAAGAGCAAGGAGTTCATCATCAACACACCATTTGTTACTTCTTGGAGAGTGGTGTCTCCTAGATTGGCTAGGTGTCAGTTGGGAGCCTCCGTCAAGATTGTGGAGTTGAACCAAGGAGTTTGTACGGGCAAGGAGATCGCCTACTTCGTGAAGATCTACCCTAGTGAGGCAAGTCCTTCGTGGGCGACGGCCATGGTGGGATAGACAAGGTTGCTTCTTCGTGGACCCTTCGTGGGTGGAGCCCTCCGTGGACTCGCTCAACTGTTACCCTCCGTGGGTTGAAGTCTCCATCAACGTGGATGTACGATAGCACCACCTATCGGAACCACGGATAAAAAATCTCCGTGTCAACATTGCGTTTGCTCCCTCAAACTCCTCCCTTTACCTTCATATGCAATTGTTTTACATTCCGCTGCTATACTCTTAGAATTGCATGTGTAGGTTGATTGCTTGACTTGTGCTAAGTTGCTAAAATCTGCCAAGAACTAAAATTGGGAAAAGGCTAGATTTTTATTTGGTCAAGTAGTCTAATCACCCCCCCCCTCTCTAGACATACTTTCGATCCTACAAGTGGTATCAGAGCTTTGGTCTCCATTTGCTTTGATTTCCATAGCTTTTGGTGGTCATAGCCTTGGTTTCACAACCTAGGAGAGTATGACGTCTAGCGAGGGAAATTACCACCGTAGAGGTCCTTACTTTGATGGTACTAATTTTGCTAGTTGGAAGCATAAGATGAAAATGCATATTCTTGGACATAACCCCGCCGTTTGGGCTGTTGTGTGTATTGGCTTGCAAGGTGAATTCTTTGATGGGAGAGAACCGAACCGTGAAGCTACCGCGGAAGAGTTGAAGATGCTGCAATACAATGCTCAAGCTTGTGATATCCTCTTCAATGGATTGTGCCCCAAAGAATTCAACAAAATCAGCCGTCTTGAGAACGCAAAGGAAATTTAGGATACTTTGATTGACATGCACGAAGGTACCGACTCCGTCAAGGAATCCAAATTGGATGTGCTTCAAAGTCAACTTGACAAGTTCAAAATGAAGGATGGTGAAGGTATCGCTGAAATGTACTCTAGGCTTGCTCTCATCACAAATGAGATTGCCGGCTTAGGAAGTGAAGAGATGACCGACAAATTCATCATCAAGAAGATCCTAAGAGCCTTGGATGGAAAATATGATACCGTGTGCACATTGATCCAAATGATGCCCAATTACAAAGATCTCAAGCCAACGGAAGTCATTGGAAGAATTGTTGCTCATGAGATGTCACTCAAGGATAAGGAAGAGCTCCACAACAAGTCAAGTGGTTCTTACAAAGCCTCATGTGAAGCTCCCACATCATCAAGTGAGAAACAAACCTTCAATGAAGAATTGAGCCTAATGGTGAAGAACTTCAACAAGTTCTACAAGAGTAGAAGCAAGGAAAGAAGTTCCAAGTCAAGGTCCTACAATGACAAAAGATCTTCTAGTCGTGAGCGTAATTGCTACAATTGTGGAAGACCCGGACACTACTCCAATGAGTGTACGTCTCCCTACAAAAGAAGAGAAGATTCTCCAAAAAGAAGGAGTAGAAGAGAAGAATCACCATCAAGAGAAAGGAGTAGAGATGATCGTTATGAACGAAGAACATCCCAGAGAGGCAAGGATTCGGAAAGGAAGGACAAGTCATCAAGGAGATACACAAAACAAAGACATCAAGCTCATGTTGGTGAATGGGTATTCGGCTCCGACTCCGACAATCACTTCGAGAGAAGCTATCACTCCGACTCCGAATATACTCAAGATGAAGGTGTTGCCGGTCTAGCACCTGTGTCAACCAACTCCTATGACATATTTGACTCGCCAAATGAAGGACTTGGAAGATGCTTCATGGCTAAAGGCCCAAAGGTATCACACCCCGAATATGTTGATTTCAGTAGTGATTGAAGATGACTTGTTAGGTGATGATGATTTACTTCTTGACAACTCTAGTGATGAATACTATGATGAAACGTCAAATAATCATGCTAATAAAGATAAAACGAATGACAATGATAAGGAGAATATTGAGCGCCTAACTAAAGAACTAAACACTCTTAAGTTAGCTCATGAAACTATCTTAGAAGATCATTAAGAACTTTTAAAGACTCATGAGAAGTTACGCTTTGAAAAGCTCAACCTTGAGCAAGAGCATGAGTTTTTAAAGGCAATCAATGATGATTTCCACAAGAAAAGTTCTTCTTATATTGCCAAGCGTTTACTCTTATCTACTTACATGCCATAAGTCAAGTCTAGTAACAAGAACAAGAAAGATTCTTCTTCTAGTAGTAACAATAATCATGCTAAATCCAATGTTGTTGCTTCTAGTGGTTCTCTTGATTCCACTAATGATTTTCTTAACCAAGTTACACTTGAGCAAGAAAACAACTTATTGAAGGGAATTATAGAGAAAGGTGTTTACAAGAGTCTTGCCGGAAGTAAGTAATTCGAGGAAATTGTACGCAAGCAAGGAAGGCACCGGAAGAATCAAGGTGTTGGTTTTGAACGAAAGTTCAATGCCAGTGGAGCTGAGTGGGAAGAAGATCAATACCCCAAGACGAAGTTTGTTCCTCAACAAGGGAAGTATGATCCTACTTCTTTCAAAGGGACACAAGCTCAAGATGATCTTCCACCATAAGACCACAAGCAAAAAGGCAAGGACAAGGTTCAAGTGGAGATTGATGCATTTGAAGAAGCTCCTAAGGCCATGGTCAAGTGGGTTCCCAAGACTACATCAAGTTCTACTTCATCGAGTACAACTACAACTCCAAGGATTCCCATCAAGATGATGTGGATCCCAAAGAAGAAGAACTAGAGAGTTCTTGAGGGTGACTCCGCCAACGTACTTCACTCTTATCATTTTGGCAAGAACACGTGCAATCAACTTCCACATCTTGCACTAGTTCAAGGAGTCACAAACCCTTTTGTTGGTAAGACAAGGGACAAGGTAACCTAATGCTTTCATAGACATCATCTTGTGTATGCATCACTCTATGTCTATGGATATCTTTGTTTGTTCCTTGTGGGACTAACTCGTGTAGGTATTGAAAGTGCAACTCACTCCAATCGATTGCTCCAAAAGATATACATCAACATTGAGCATCCACATCTTCAACACCTGCATGAAGTCGGGCTCATCTAATGCCTCTTCTTCAGCTTCTTCCCGCATTGCCGGCTTGGCTTCTTCCCCCATTGTTGTACCATCGTATTCAGGGAAGCCATGGCCAGGATAGCTGTTGTCGTCCTCTTCTTCTTCATTGTCTTCCACCATAACCCCTCTTTCTCCGTGCTTGGTCCAAACATTATAGTGGGACATGAAACCGGACTCAAACAGGTCGACGTGAATGGTTTTTGACTTAGATTAATTCCGATCATTCTTACAGCCAGCACATGGACAAGACATAAAACCATCCGCCCGCTTGTTTGCCTCAGCCGCAAGCACAAAAGTACGCACGCCATTAATGAACCGGGGAGAGCATCGGTCATCGTACATCCATTGCCGGCTCATCTTCATTACACAGCACCAAAAAGACCAAATTAATACAAGTTCATACATAAAGTTCCATACACACTTATTCTCATAAAACAACATACAAACTCTCTAGCTAAAGCATTTAAATGCAATAACAAATGCGATCAAGATGGCAACTAATCTTTCTAATCTTCCAACGCATTTTCTCCATCTTGACCGTTCCCATCTAGGCCACACTCGCTCCCCCGTCGCCGGCAAGCAAACCCTAGCCAACCCTAGCCACCCCAACCGTCCAAAATGGGGCTCTTCTCCGGCGCCGGCAGCAGCAGCAAGTCGAAGAGCAAGGCCCTCGCCGTCCCCTTCCCCGCGGAGTTCATCCCGCCTCCGCCTGCGCCGGCTCGCCGGCAGAGGCAGTGGGTGAACGTGCCCGTGCACCAGGCGGAGTGGCACTGGCGCCACCACGTGCCTCTGCCGTACCCCGACGTTACCCTGCCGCACGACTGGCATCTGGATCCGGAGAGGATACCAGTGCCGGCGACGCCGCGGCCGGCTAGGGCGCACACGGAGGAGGTGCGTCGCTGGCAGGCGCTCCTGACGCCGGAGCAGCGCCACAACCAGGCCTACGGCTCCGACTCACCCAACTGGGCGCGCTGATTCGCCTTCGAGCACGAGGAGGCAAGGCGGCGCGGTGTGCGCGAGGTCGACCACAGTTTGCCGCCGCCGCCACTCATCGTTCGCGAGGAAGACCAGGCGGCAGAGGACACTTGCCAGGCGGCCCTTGCGGCCGTCTACCGGGAGAGCGAGGAGGACGAGCGGCGCAGGGTGGAGGTGGCAGAAGAAGAAGATGCACGGTATGAGGCGGCCATGGCCCTCTCCACGGCCGGCGACTGGGAGGTGCCGCCGGTGGCCCAGCCATCCCCTCCCCGCCGCCTCGCCAAAGCCGAGCCGCGGCCGGAGCCGGAGCCCATCGAGCGCTACTCCTAGACGGGAGTAGTGCACGAGTGGGTCAGGGCGCAGCCGGTCTGGCTACGGGCGACGCCGGAGCAAGAGGCGTCGTACCTCGAGCACTAGCGCCAGATCCGGGTGACCGAGGAGCGCCACGACGGCGAGTACCTCGAGATGCTCGAGCGCGACGCCGAGGCCGAGCGGCTCGAGGCCGAGGAGGAGGCGCGCCTGGCGGCGGCACAACCCACGCCCGACATGATCGTGCTCTGAAACACTGCGTTCGGCTGGGCCGGTCCGGCGCCGACGCTCATCGACCTCATGGACCCCGATGACTACGACGACGACGCCTAGGGCAATGCGCCGGCGCGTAGTTTTTAGTTTGTTTTTATTTTTATTAAACGCTAATGTGAACGCATGGACTCCCGCCGGCCTTCGTGACCGGCTTTAATATTTAATTAAATTTTTTTTGGTTAAATATGTACGCATTCAATTTTTTTTTGCACCGTCAAAATGGGCGCGTCAGCGTTGGGCGCTCGCGCCGACCCAAACGCGGAAACGGATGTTCGTGTCCGCCTGGCCGATCCAAACGGACAAAAGGCGGACAAAATCGGCGTTCGTTGGGTCGGCCCGTTGGAGTTGCTCTTACTGCCCAGTGGCCGGCCACATGCACTCCACCAATCTCGTTGGAAAATCCAACGCGATATGCTGTTCATCGGTGGAGAAACGGCAGTACCCCCTAGATTTCGAATCTTTGGTTGCTATAGCCTCGGCGCTGTTACACAGTCGCAGTGCTCGAACAGCCAGCGCACCACATTCCGAAAATTTTCTGTTTTGCCTTTGATTCGTGTAGGCTCCGTGCGTTACACGCTTGGGGCGCCAGATGATTGTCATGCATGTGCGGCGCGCGCCTCTAGCTGCACGCACGCGGTGTACTGTGGGCACGAGCACAACTAGTACGTACTATACGTAGTTCGTCTCGTCGGCATGACGGTGACCAGTCGATCTACTAGTAGTCTATATATGGAAGAGGCTGGAACTATTCGTCAATAAATTATGGCTTGAATCCATATTTATAAATGACGATAATTCAAAACAGCCCAGAGGCTCATCTACACCAGATGAATAGTACCGTCAAAAAAATAGTAACTAAATTCAGAAAATCTGAATTTTTTCGGCATCCAAGATGCTAATGTGTGCTAGGAGCGTGCAATTTTTTGTGGTGTTCGGGCATCCGAGGAGTTCGTACAAAAACATAAAATCGGCTTCGATGAAGCAGGTGCTGGGATGATCTTACGTGATAATGCAGGCAGTATAATCTTTTCAGCCTGCAGATCCCTGTTCTCTTGCAGGGATGCATTGGAGTCGGAGCTATGCGCATGTATGGAAGGATTGTCTTTTGCGATCCAAAGGCCGGACCTTCCGATAGAAGTCGAGATGGACTCAAGTACTGCAGTGGCTATGATCACAGGAGTGGAGACAGACCGGTCGATCTATGCTTATATGGTGGCAGAAATTAAGTACTTACTTAGTCTTCGGATTTCTTGTATTACTCGAGTTCCTCGGTGTCAGAATAAGGCGAGCGATAAACTAGCTAGTTTTGCTAAAGCCGAGGGTCGGACAATTACGTGGGTTGGGTCAGGCCGGATGAGGTAGTGTCGATTGTCCGAGATGACTGTAAGAACTTTATAATTGAGTAATGCAAGTGTTTTTCCCGCAAAAAAAAGCCTTTGAACATCTTCTTTTTCAAAGTTTCTCATACACCAAAAAATTGTTAGTTTCCACGTGAGCTCCTCTTATGTTCAAACACTACAAAAAATTACGCGCACCTTGCGCATGAGCATATTAGATGCCTAAAATGTTCAGATTTTTTTATACTTTTGACTGTTTTATTTGAATTTACTGATTCCATGACTATACCGAAGCCTTCAACTTATTTTTTTGAAAGTCAGCTTATTACTCAACCTATTTCCTTAGAAAATGCAATTTTCACAACACGAAAATTCATAATTCAGCCTTCTTCCACGCGGAGTGGTAGACAACGCCTAAAATCACGGAGAAGTCTTTGATAAACAAAACTAAAGTTTATAGAACCGCTGGAAATAATTACAAAAATCTAAAAATCTGATGTCATATTTTAGGCATGGCAAATTAAACATTTTTCATGGCAATTTATGCTGGTGTGAGAATGGAAATTTAGTTTACAAGCATGGAAATGTCCCGAAAAAGATGGACCGAGACGGACTTGCCATGCCCGTCAACTAAACTTGCGATCATCGACAAACATAATTTGTCACGAAAAATGCTTGATTTGTGTTGTCTAAAAATTTGACGTTTGTAGGATATTCCAGTCCAATAATTAACCATTAGTTTGCTCCTTCAGTACAACTCTTTCTTTCAGCTAGCTGGGGTACTACTACCTCCGTCCGGGTTTATTGGTCCTCATTGTCTTTCGTGTCAAATTTTGACCATATATTAAACTAACAATGTTCACACATGTCACCAAACATTATATTTTTGAAAATTATGTTCAAATACGAATCCAATGAGATAATTTTTCTTAACATGCATTAACATTTTGTTAGTTAAATTTTTAATCAAAATTTGGCATAAATTACAAGGGGACCTATAAACCAGCCCGAAGGTAGTAGCAGCGAACCAAATGGACAAAACATCAATTGCATGGATGCAGGGACATGCATGCCTGCTGTTACACGCAATTTTTTTTAAAAAAAATGCATGCCTGCTGTTGGGCGGGAGAGATAGCGCTATCTGGTCCCTCCACATGGGCGGATCGGATGCACGTACGTATACAAGCATAAAGGGAGGAACAGAAAGGCCTGATATGATGAGGCAGCGCCATTTATGAGCACGGCAACAAAATGGTTTCTTTTTCGTTTGGAAGGCAAACGAGTTTGAAACGGGTCACTCACAGAGTCATTTCGTCCTGGACGACGACGAGAAACACAGCGGCGGCAGCGGCTGCCGGGTGGGGACTGCCTGCCCTGAAAGGATTAGATAGACGGTCGCGCCCTTGGACTGGTCTTGTCCATTACGACGCATGCATGTTTGACAGTGTGCCTGAGTGTGAGATTTATGAAGATTTAAGACTGCCGCACCAGTGCGAGGACTGAGGACATGCATGGCTGTCATTGACTGCAGTTTTTACTTCACAGCTCACATCAATGCGTGTCTGAGGACGGAGTAGTATTCTGAATTTGTGATGATTGCTCAATTGGCCACAGAAAGTGAGGTGCCCCTCTCTTTTTTTTTCTTATGAGAAAACTTCAGATCTATTCAAGTTTAATCATGAAAGTATAACGAACATCAGAAATAATAAAAATTACATTCAGATCCGTAGACGCTACGATTACAAGCACTGAAACGAGCCGAAGGCGCGCCGCCATCATCGCACTTCCCGTGCTGGGGCCATGCAAAACTTGTTGTATTAGACAGGGGCGGACCCACGTTGAGCTGAGTGGGGTCCTAGGCCCCCAGTCAATTTATATTTTTACTGCTTTGAGTTCCAACATTTTACTAGTTGGGCCCCCAGTTAGCCAAACATTTGGGCCCCCACTGAATTCTTGGGCTGGGTCCGCCCCTGGTATTAGACAGTCAGGAAGTCTAGGGGCGGAGCCAGGATTTGAACATGGAGGGCCAAGCTTAGATGCTAAGATTTCTTTGTCTAGGTCTATCATAATACTATAATAAAGTGACAAAGTGGCACTATAAAAACATACTTATATTTCCATTAGATTAAACTATTTCATTACACTTGTTAGTAAGATGAAAATATTAATAATTTTGTCGGAAGAAAACTTACCTGCCAATTCCCTTTCAATGTAAATTATTCTGCAATGCCGAAGTAAGCCGCCTTCCATTTTAGTCTGAACTAATCTTGGCAGCGCTTAGCCAAGTTTTTTCTCTTCATAACTTCAAGTCTTCAAATTTGCATCAAGATCACACAAAACACAATCAAAAGAATTAATTTATGTGCAATTTGACAAGTATAAGGCACTAGTTTTTAAAGAATTTAGTGGAGAGTGGTCAGTAATGCAAACATTTGCTAGTTGGATGGGGAATTAACGACCAGGACAGCGCAGACGGCCTACCTCCAGCTATTGCCGTTCCTTCTTAGACGGTTGTGGCCTGGGCCCTGCTGCCCCCCCCCCCCCCCCCCCTCCCATGTTGTCTCCGCCACAGGGGAAGTCGTCGTGCTAAGGTCCAATAGGACCAGTGCACTAAAATAACAACTGCCGCTGATGAAGAGTAGCGTAGATCGAAATGATTCAACCTGAAGACACATGAACTTAAACGAACGACGACAAAATCCGAGCAAATCCACCAAAAATAGATCCGCCGGAGACACCTCCACACGCGCACCGACAATGCTAGACGCACCACCGGAACGGAGGCTACGCGGGAAGAACTTTATTCCATCTTTAGGGAGCCGCCGCCGTCTTGCCTTCCTGAGTATGATACAAAGCCTACTAAAACTTGAAGAAACATATAAAAACAGAGCCCTCCCGCCGGCAAAGGCTGAGATCCACCATGTCCCCATGGCCCTAAGGCCAACCGAGACGAGGCGGACCAGCGGTGGAGTCGGCGGGAGGCAGAGGAACCCTAATCTTTTTAGAGGAGGCAGATACATGAGAGGAGGCGGCTGTGTGCTTGTATGGGATCAGAGACCGGAAGTGCTATTCTGTGCTCGAGCACAGATGCCCTCGTTATCATACCTCTTCGTTCCCCTCGAGATCACCAACACGATTTGTATAGACCCGGGTATATATCTGGTATTCCTATTAATAAATAGGGCGATGGCCCACGTCTGGCTGCAAGGCGTCCAAACGCCGTCGGCCTCCACCGCACCAGCTCAGAATTACATAGACGGGTGGGCCGTAATCCTTCGGATTCTGGACTAACGTGAACGGGTGGCCCGTTATTGCGCCGTACAGTTACTAGCATTAAATTTTATGCACCATTGAACAAGCAACACTACACGCACGCCCGTATTCAACAACCAGCATGCAAACCAGAACCACAATGGATGCATTGCATGATCTGTTGGAGGTGGTCAGCAGTACGCATGACCAAGACCCTACAAAAATCTCCTTGGCGAGATGAACTCTGCTTCAGTGCTACATATTCAGAAAACAAAAAAATCCTAATAAATATGATCCCCAAATATGTGCTGGAAGACCACAGTTCAATGAAAATACAGAAATTTTACTGCCATGTCAAACTCGTTTGTAGTAACAGCAATATCTGGACTAATATCAGCACTACTCCTGTAAATGATAGCCATAATCCAAGGAATGCATCACAACAAGGATCTGTCAAACCAAAATGGGTTCTACCAAGATGGATACAAGATAAGTTCAGACGAACATCTTAAACGACCAAAGGCACACTGCTTTGACCACAGATTTCGGTCCGATGTACTAACAGAAGCACACTACTTTGATCACACTGCATTGCACTTGTTGACAGAAATCCTACCTAACATTGACATCATCATATGTTGTTTAGACGCAGATCACCAACTTTACAGCAGTTGTTTCGCCTATGTCCTTCCACACCACAACACCGCCCTAGTCTCCTAACTGGTGTTGAAACATCGCCACGATCTGGGCAGGTCGTCCTCTTGTGGCCTTGCTGCCGATAAATTGTACATAATCTTGTCCTCCTTAAACCCTCATACAGCGCCTTCTCTCTGATCGTCGTTGGTCGGCCAATCTCCTTTCTCTTTCTCGGTGCCAACAACCCCTCCAGCCTGTTTGCAGACCCATTTGCTGATAGTGCATCCTCGCCTTGGTTTCCAATGTCCCCTTTGTCCATAACAACAACAACTGCACCTGCTGCCAGTAACTGGTGAACTACATCCCCATTTTGTGCCATTCGGTCCTCTAAACCAAGACCGTCTCTCATTTCTGCATATGGTTGCATTTCAACCATGCAGTTCTTCAGCAGACCCATTAAATATCCAAAATTGCAGAAGTGTGGACTGCAGAAAAAGAGGCAAACTGAATGCAATTTGGCAGAAAATGATCGTAGGTAAACTTCAGAAGAAAATATCCAAAATGTTTTTTTCCTGCGAACACAATATCCAAAATGTTGAATCAAACATTCTTGGTCATAAACATTATCATTTCTCTGTAGAGAAACTATGAGCTAATGAAAGCAATTTTCCCAGTTTCCGCAATCACAAAATGTTGAACTGACGATGCATCTCTGAAATTTAACAATAACAATCTATGTTCACGCCAGCTGCATTTCCCAATTAAACTTGCGAGCTAATTAAGAACTCAGATGAATCATAACAACACAAACTGAAATCCTGAAATCATGAGCTGAGGAACACCTGATTCGGAGCAGTTCCAAAATACCAAAAACGAAATACTAAACACATCAGCCGAGAAATGCTTATGTGTACATCCAGAGTTTTCAACATTTCGATCTGATGTACTTTCCCATTTTTCACAAGCCACGATCCCTAGGATTTGTGTTCCACTCAAGCTGCATATCAGAAAGCTTCCCAACTAAATTCTGGTATTTATTAATTTTATATCAAAATCAATTATCCTCCAAACCAAACCAGGACTACTATGCTTTTTTGTTTTCATAATACACCTCCTAGTAGGAGCTCAAGCTAAGCCTACCAACATGACATGTATAACAGTTCTAACTTATATCCGTTTTTCATGAATGATTAATCTTTATTTACCATGTTGAACAAGCTCGCTGCCTCGCTTTTAGTCCACCATACTTTTTCTGTATTTCATGATCTAAGTTTCTAAGTACTAGTTTTCAGCTCAATTTCGCGATCTATTCCCTCGTATCAGTATCCAGTATCCATAAAACAGACTAACAAAGACATGCTTTCTGTTAATCTTGTGTTCCTGCTAGTTTGCAAAGCACTGCCTAAGAGGGAAGCACGCAAGCGTTTTCCAAAAATTCTGTATACAACCATTCCAATTTTTCCATTGTCTACCTTTTTCAAATTATGTTTATACATCCTACTGCAAAACTGGCCTGACTGCACGCAAGTCAGCCTATATGATTTGAAGTACACCTAATCGAACGAACACCATTAACCAAGAGATTACCCGTGAGTCCAGCCTGGAGTCTTTGGATAAATCTGACCTATAGATTGCTCAGATGCTTGCGGTTCATCATCCCCCTCGGCTGCGGCTGCCACATCCGCCTCACAAATCTGCCCGTCAACGCTACCTGTGGCCATTGGGGGTAGCTCATCGGCTCCTATCGCCACAGCTGGGCACTGCAGCGGCTCCATTGGTAGCTCGTTGTCATTCACCTCCACCATCACCGCCGTCCTGCAGTACACCAAATCCTTGGATCAGAGGCACAGATCCATTGCAAAATCCACCAGCTGAAACTCTCTGGAGATGGGTGGAGGGCTGGAGGGGGGCGGGGAACGGAGGTGGGGGATTTGGATTACCTCCTAACCGGTTGCATGAGGAACTCCATCCCGAAAATCGCCGCATTGTATTCCTTCCGCCGCAGATCTTGGCGGGCGTCAATGGCGATGCAAGAAATCCTGACGAGAGGTGGGAGAGAGCACCTTTTTTCTCTGATTCGTCATTTACTAGCCTGCCCACCGCCCCCTACCGGAGATCCAGCTACCTGAGCCACGGATCAGCAGTAGAACAATGACCCGAGCTACGGCTCAGGGAATCTCTCGTCACAACGCCAACCGCGGGCTCCGTCACCGGCGCTTCGTTTTACCGTATTTCCTCCTCTCGTGAATTAAAAACGATCGAACAGCTGGCGAGCCACAAATCCCAATGCCCTATCGAGCCGTCTAGATAACGCGAGCACCTGTGCTCGCGAGCAGAACAACCGCGTCCATCAGAGACGTACTTCTGTGATGAGGGTTACCCCTCTCGTCTACTCCATCCGTTCCGAATTACTTGTCTTAGATTTGTCTAGATACGGATGTATCTAGCACTAAAATGAGTCTAGATACATCTGTATCTAGACAAATCCAAGACAAGTAATTCGGAACGGAGGGAGTAGATGCGTTGGGCGTATAGTAGAAATTGCTTATGGCTGTAATTTATATCCTTTAGAACTCACGGAAATTACAATAAGGTGATGTAAGCGGGCTATAAGAATTTAAATATTGTATTTAAGCTGAGTTGGAGGAGAGCAAAGAGGAGAGAGATGATAAGTGAGGTTGTAGATTAACAAGCACCATTTTTGACAAATGGCGAATTTTATTACTCAAAATGAAGCATCAAGAGAATACAACCACAATGAGCACACACCCTATGACGCACACAGTCAACACCAACGCACACACATAGAGAAACGTCGACAGGTAGCAAAATCATATAAGACCAAAGCTATGCCTAAGAGTTGAAAAGAAAAGAAAAACCTGAAGCGATCAAATCCATGATCGACAAACCTACAACAATGACCATATCCGCACTAACCATCTCATGAAAGAACAACAATATTCTTCAACAGTAACGCCTTCATGGAGGGAACGACACTCGAGCGCCACCGTCACTAGAACCAACCATTAAAGGTCATAATCTGGGTTTTCACCCTGAAGAAACAGTCTGAGCATATCCGAGCAAAGCCTTTAACAAGGTAACGACACACAAATGTCGTCATTGCGAGGTATAACCAACATGGGCTAGACCTATGTTTTCACCCTGGAGCTCGAGACTAGGTACTCAAAAAGCACCATCATTGGAGTCAAGCATGTGTTGTCGCCGTCACTTTTCTGCGATCCTAGCAGCTGCATGTTCTAGGCTCAGAAAACTGATAGCCGCCACTATGCAGCCATGCCCTCTGCGTCAAGCCATTGTCCATAGATTGCATCTCACCACCAAACATAACCATCGGATCTTGGAAGAGTATCACTCGCAAAGACCTTTCGATGGCCATCACAATCCGTAGTAAGGCCGCCGCCAATCCGGAGTGTTCATCATGGTCAAACATCGATGACGGAGCACCTGACCGCTGACTGCCAGCTTGCCGCCCCGAGTACCAGCGTGTAGAGCCAGCCGAGCCCGCACAACTGCTGGCCGGACTCTCACACGCGTTAGTCTTGCCATGAACCGTGTCACACCCGTCGATCTGGACAAGTTTGTGCTATAAGCCTTGCGGATGTGCAGCAGAGTCTCCCGGTCCAACTAGTACGTTAGGGCCTCGCGCCGCCAGCCCCCCATGGCCAGATCCACGCAAGTCGGACCACACCGGCGACTCGGTGTAGGAGACACCCGACAAGCAACAGCCAAACCAGCCGATCGCATCTATGTTGGGCGCTACCAGGCAGCCAGCCATGACGGTGGACCATGAAACGATCTGCTTCCTGCGGCTAGCCCCGCGCCAGCGGCACATAGCCGCGCCACCCCACCACCAGGATCCGCCGCCCGAGCTCCGCCACCGGACGACAAGCCCCATTGCCAATTGATGAGTCGCGTCAACACAACTACACGTAACTGCTACCCTGCAGCACGGGAGCCGTCGCGAGGAGACGCACCGCGCCGCCGTCGGCTGCGCAGGCTTCGCCGCGGCGGCGTCCTCCGGCGGCGGCCCAGCGGGACGAGGGAGTAGAAAGGGTGGCGGTGCTAGGGCCACGACGTGCGCTCGAGTCGCCCTGGGCTGGCGACGCGGGGCCTCTTTCCTAACTAAAGCCAGATTAACAAGCACCTACAACACCGGGTCAAAGAAACTTTGTGAAAGAGTGAGGGGGCACACATTGATAAAGTGGTATCTATTTACAACTAACTACTATACATTGTGGCTATAAAATTGACTATAAATGACGTGACAACAATATATAACCATCAGTTGTCTCTACTATTAACCATGCTCTTATGCATCCTCTCATTTGATTTTCCCATGCAGTCCCAACTTGCCGGCTTTCCTTTTCATGTATGTATATCTCAATCCTTTCATCACCACACATGCATAATTATAAGCCTTTTTCAATTACCCTTTATAGGCATGTGATCGACTTTGTTTTGATGATTGCAAACATAACAATACACCTCATCCACCTGGATGGAGGGAGCACTAGCATGGAAGATGATTTGTGGCCACATGGGTGGGGGCACCCATGCATGCAGCTTCTTGATTGCGTCAAAATTCAGAAAGTGTTTTTGTGATTGGAGCTAATTGTTGCATGCATGCTGCTTTTGATACTCCCTCCGTCTAGGTGAGTAAGTCATCTTAGGTTGTGCACCTTGATCAAGGAGGAGGGGAAAGCGAGAGACCTTAATGTTTATTTGCTAATAAATTCATTGCATGCAATGAACTAACCACTGCATGTCGTGCTTGATAGTCTCAAGTCATTAAAAGCATGCACACCCCTCGTCTCTTATTGATTGATATCTGAAAAAACAAGAAACGAGATAGAAGTTAATGCACCGCGCCTAAGTGTTTTGGGACTATTTAGTTTTCGTAAGATGACTTACACACCTAGACGGAGGGAGTACAACTTTTGGCGGAGAGTGCAAACCCCACCCACCCAACCTCCCACTTTTTTTGACTTGTAAATTTGAACCTACTATGTCTTTTGAATTGAAAGGCCAATTTTCGTTTGCATTCTCGTTATTAGAGCTTATCCAAGGAGCTTGTGCCCAAAAGTTGCACTCTCGGCAAGCATGCTTTTATCACTTCTATGACAATGTTCACACCAGGACTGTATGCGTACACAGTGAATATGTCGTCCCAGAGATACAATGGTGTGACCAACTTTTTTTGGAATTGTTACTAATTGGAGGTATGGTATAGCCGAGTTGGCAAGGGTAGATCGCAACTTATGATGACTTTGATTTGGTGGTGCTACCTGGTCTCACACTCTAGGGAAAACCTAGTACCTTGTAATTGTATGATGTTCTCGTGTTAAGGGCATCACATAGTTATTCGGACTTGATATTTGGATGAAAATTCACAATATGTCCTTTACTTGTTGCATCATTTTTTTTCTCTATTTTCTAAAGGTTTATTGTTTTCTCCCAGTTTTTCATTTCCTTTTTTCCGTTACATTTTGTTTCTGTTTTTCCTTTACTTTCTATTTGTTAAATTAGTGAACATTTATAAATATTTAAACAATTTTTTGCAAACATATTTCGATTTTGTGGATAATTTTTAAAATTTATGGACATTTTAAAATTCCTGAACCTTTAAATTTGTATAAACTTAACAAATTTTTGAACACTTTTAAAATTTGGATTTTTTTAATTCATGAACATTTCTGGAATCCGTGATTATTTTTAAGTTCCTGATCATTTTTCAATTCGTGAATATTATCCAAATTAGTGGAAAATATTACTTCACCATTTTTTTTAAAAGTGTATATATATAGTGGAAAAAGGTAAAAAATAACAGGGAAATTCGTATGTGTATTTGCACCCATACGTGGGAAGGGAACGGATGGAACATGGGCACATATGAACCCATTTTTCAAAACAGTAATAATTTTAAAACTGGTAAAAAAATCATAAAAAATGTTGGCAACAAACTTGATAAAGTGTTACACACACGTGAACATTTTGGGGACGAAATGACTTTCGTGGTTTTGTCCAGGACAAAGTCAAAATCAGCACTATATTAGATGTAGTATTCACACTATATTGTCATGGACAATTTGTTTTATGCTCATATTTTTTGACGGACATTTTTTTGTGGTCAATTATTTTTATGATTAGACCAACAAGTCAACTTTGTTGGAATTTTTTTCGAAGTTTTTTGACTTTTTCTGAATTGCTAAAAAATATCCATGATTTCTTTTATAGGGTGCATCTACCGCCCGGTTCACAGGGGTATCTTCCCTGTATGTGTGCGTAGTTACCTATTGTGTGTATCAGTGTATTGATAGAGACGTGTGATGTGATGGAGCTAGAACAGTGGATGCAAAAAAAAAAAAAAACAGTGGATGCAAAAGTACGTGCATGCATGATTTTGTTCTGTATATGCAACGCTGAGTAGGCACGTTAAATATATTTGTACCAGTACTGATGCTTCTAGCACTTGCGCACTTGTACGTACGCGGCCAGGCCCAGCTATACTCTGCATGTGAAGGAAAGAGAGAATAATTAATGGATACATGGTGAAAAAAGAAAAGAATTGTCGCTGCTGCAACGACTTGTGACTCTTCAGGGGTTTGATGCATTGCAGCAACTGCAGCCATACGCATGGTCATGTACCTCTCACCCATCAGGGGAGGATGCAAGAGCCATGCATGGGTGGTGGTGGTGGTACGTACGCAGTACGCTAGTGCTGGAGCACTGGATGAGTAGCTGCTGGGTAGCACCAGTGCACCAGTGTATCACATCTCTTCTCTCCAAACTCACGCAAACATGCACAGAGCGAGCGAGGCAGCAGACTGCATGCAGAGATCATCGTGATTTCGTACGTGCATGTCAGCGTCGGGTGATGGGAGTGAACTAAAGAAGAAGGCCGGGTGGTAGATGTGAGGGTGGGTTGCCTGCATTTTGACTTGCACCTTTCTGGCGACATAGTGTTCGCAGGAGTTACAGCCAGCTGCAAGTAAATGCGAGCGACGAGGAGCCCATAGGTGAGCCTGGGCTTGGCTGGGCTATGATGAGGGCACTGCGCGCTCTTCTTCAATGCCCCTGGACGTAACTGCCTACCCTGTTTGCATTTACACTCACATACATGCACAATTTCTCATACAGTACAGTTTCTTCTCTCTTCCCCACTCTCCCTGCAGAAGTTTTAACTGGTGCTCTCTCATCTTCTGCGGTCTTGCGCTCTGAGACAGCAGACTGATGATTCCCTCTTCGTTGCTTGGGGACCTAGTAGATATGCATTTTTTTTTGTACTCATGTAACCTTGCTTTGCTCGTACTATTTCACATAATTAACTAAGCTTTTTAGGCCGTCCGATCTGTAACTTCTCTCGCTCTCAAATTCATACCAAGACTAGCTTTCTTCCAAAACGGAGGCCTAAGATTTGACTCGTCCACTAATTAGGAGAGAATTAAAGTGTTTTTCAAAGCTCCCACAAAACATAGTGGATCGTTACTCTCCCGACATGATTTGTCTTAAACGTTTTCCACCGACGATAACCCAAAGTGTTGCATCTTTCTTGATGCCTTCTAGAAGTATTGTTGGCGGTACAGACTTGTGATGGAAGATACCCGTGCATTCATGTCGTTCCAAGTAGCCCATCTGTTGGGGATATTGTTGGTCCACCAACTTTGGGCAAACCGACATTTCTAAAGCAAGTGTGGCACGGACTCTTGTTCTCACATACACAAAAGACGTAAACCAAAATTTGGCCACTCGCTCTTGGTCAATCTATCCGCGGTCCAAATCCTATTTTGGATAGCCAACCAAGCAAAAGTAAATAAATCACCTTTGGGGGCGCCGTGCCTTCCAAATTGTTTTTTCCATCGAGGTGTGTGTTGCTCCCAAAAATTGTGCCATGTAGGCGGAGGTCGCCGAGTAGTGGGTGATAGATGTGTGCTTCCAATTAATGTCATATTTAGTTCCATCATCAAGGGAAATATAGCAAAGCCTCAACCAAAGATAGATGAACTCTCATATGTGGCCCAACGATAATCAGTTAGAGATTTTTCTCTTGAGAACCCAAGCATTGTCTTGCATAACTTCATGACCATTCAATTCTTCCTCCTCGAGACCGCAAATATAAGAGGAGCAATCTCCTTGGGATTTTGATCATAAAACCAAGGGGAGTTCCGAAAGGGGGCATGGGCTCTATTGCAGATAAAGAGGGTCGTAGAAGCATAGAACAAGTCCATGTTCTCTCCTCATCACACGGGTTTCTCATGCCCACCCACATCTTGGAGGTCTCTTTCCACTCATGCCAAGGCCAATTCAATCTAAGAGGTATAGCCAAAATTTCAACATTAAGGACACCAAGGACGACGAGGACCTTGGGTGGCAAACGGTTCCACAATTCACTTACAATTTGTGTCGGTCGTCTTGTTGGCGTCCCATGAAATAAAAGCCCGCTCAAGCTTGTTGGCATTATGGAGGAAGACCAATGGTATGATTATAGGGGTGATTCATGGACGCTTGTGAGGTGAGCACAAACTTGACAAAGGCACTTAGGTAGACATTGTTGATGTTCTTTCCTTCCAAAGAAACAAGCTTTGAGGCAATTTTATCCTCAAGTATTAGAAATCCACCCCTTTGAGTTCCCAAACCAAGAGAGGGAGGCCCATATATTTGATTGGGAAAGCCATCCGAGATGGTGGTAGACTTTGAAGGATCGTCTAAAAGTTTAGGTGTGGTCAAGTCGAATAGGAACGACCGAACTTTTCTGGAATTTCTAGGTAACCACATGCCACCCCGATAGCTCCACAAGATGCACAATAAGTTGTCGATATCCTTCTTAATTTGACCATAAAGATCGTTGCATATTCGGCATATACTGAGGTCTAAAACATGGTGCCTGGATCACGTATCATACGAAGGTGGACATGAGTTGTGGCCAAACCAAGGATTTGTTGGGGGGGTGGGTGGGCAATCACGATGACAAAGTGGAGCGGCAATAACGGGTCCTTGGCGAAGGTTCCAACAATGCTTGATAAGGGGGCCAACCACCCGACGAGGAGGATCCACGGGGAGGATATATGGATCAAGGTGGTAATCCATTCCCCAAATTTTCTCGTGAATCCTCTCTTTGGAATGAGGTCAAGCATTTATGCCCACTTCACTGAGTCAAAAGCTTTGCATATGTCGAGCTTGAAAAGGAGGGATGTGGCTTTCGTCTTATGAAAATGTCATGAGCTATTGTCACGTACAGGATGTTGGCATGGATGCATCTCCTCTTGATGAAATCACTTTTGGCATTGGAAATGATATTCTTCATATGAGGTCCAAGGCGAATGGCAAGGATCTTGGCAATATCATGAATAAGGCTATCTGGCCTATAGTTGGAGAACCATGTTTGTAGAGTTTAGCCATTGAAGGCTGGCAATGTGAAGGTGGCCAAGAAGGTAGATTACTCTAATTATGTCCTCTTTAGTGATGTCTTAACACTTCTTGAAGAAGGCACCAGCAGACCCATTCGGCCCAGGTGCTTTGTCACTTGGTATTTTCTTGATGGCCTCCCTCACCTCTTCCTCAGTTAAGGGAGCATCGAGCTCATGCAAGTCACAAGTACAAAAGTTCAGCTCCTCCCAATATGATTGAAGTCTATAATTGTTTTGTTGGCTTTTCCTATGACATTGGAGAAGTGGTCAAGAATGATTTCTTCTTTTTGGTCATGCTCGGTGACCCAACTGTTGTTGTGTTTTAGACGTTGTATGTGGTTTGATCCTTATTTTAGCATGTACGCAGTGGTGGAAAAAATGGTTTGTATTGCCCTCTTTCAAGCCAGGAATGCGAGAACATTCTTTTTCTTGCTCACTCGAGAACGACCAAACTAGCCACCATTCTTTTTAATATCCCCTCCCCTAGTTCATACTCATCGGTGGATAAAGGGTGGTCTAACCGAGCCATTTCATGTGTTGAGGACGATCAAAAGGGTGTCATGAAGGTGAAGCTTTGCCTTAACAAATAAACCTCTACTTCACTCGAAGAGTCGCAAGCCAGTATTCTTAAGCTTGTGGAACAACACTTGATAGTTCTTGATATTTTGTGTGCTCATTCCATGGTTTGTGCACCACCTCACTGAAGCCCAGTGTGAAGGACCAAAAAATTTCAAACTTGAAACTACCGGGCCTTCTAGGTCCACTATCATCGGTGAATGAGAGCGGACAATGATCTAATAAGGATGGCGAGAGCATGTGGAACATGTGAGAGTTGAAATGCATGTCTTGTTCGATGTTGTGTAAGATGGAACCAAGCTTGCACAAGTTTGGATTATCTTTGGTTGCTCCAAGTTAATCTACAATTTTGAAAAAGAATATCTTTCAAACCAATATTTGAAGGGTTGCCTAAAGCGGATTATTCGTCTCCTATTGTTATTTCTCTTGTTTGGGCACGGAGTAATTGGTTGAAGTTACTGAGAGCAAGCCACATCACCCACTTGGTGGTTTTCGTGCGATGACCGCGATAGAAACCATATTTTCTTGCCGGGTTGGTTGGCACATAGACAGATGTGACATTGAAGCTTGTGTGCATCTCCCGACCAACTTCATGTGTTGTAATTAAACTGTCTAGATAGGCACAATTATGCATCAGACGATCCCTGTTTTCAGTTATCACATTGTATACTTGTAAGAAACGAATGTCGATGCCACCAACCAATTCACTGCCACCTTCTTGGGAAGGACTTCATAACTTTTCCCTATGTGCTCTGTGATGATAATCTAGTCCATGTTACCAAAATTAGCTTAGTGTTATAATGGAAGCATGGTGATCAAAGATTTTGACAACCAACGATAATAAAAGTAAATTACTTAAAACCACCATAAGTGAAGCTATAGATCTCTAGGGAAACCACTATATTTTCAATTATTGAAACTACTATGTTTCGGGTGAATAGCTTGTGATAGCAACGATTTTTAAATAAGAGCCTTTTTTACAACAAAAAAACACTGTAATAGAGCCCAATGTTAGGTCTCACATGCCAACTCTAGATGGACACAACCGAGTTCTGAATAATTTACTCATGATAACAATATGAATGCTAATTAAGTGGGGCCATGTATTAATATGTTATTTGTTTTTTGTTTTTAGCGCCAATGACTTTTTTGTAAGTCTTCATCCAACGGTGCACATCCATCTTCTCGCCACCAAAACATAACTTCTCAGCTTTGGCACCGCTGCTGCTTAGTCCCACACCACTTTTCATGCACCCTCTCTATTGTTGGTCTTTGGTGACTTTGCGGCCTCACCATTGTCTTAATGTCCCCTCCCCGAGGACTAATTGCCATATATATGTCTCCATGGTCACTAAAGAAAATAGGCAAAAACCATATGCAAAGGGAGCAAAACTCCCACTAGTCAAAGAAGCAATGGAAACTATACATAAAACATACCGCCCACACATGAACAGGCCAGGCAAAAACTCTCGAAGAAAAACCGCAACCGCATCGAGTCCTCCTACCCTCTAGCAAATAATCTAGATCTGGCATGGCCCGTCTAGATAGAGGCATGAAAGCCATGAAAGGATTCTGAAAGAGCAAGAAAGGTGTTACACAATCACATCACCTCCATACCATGCAAGGTTGTCTTTGAATGAGAGGCAAGCCAAAATTGCAAATACAAGAAAATTTGGGTTGTCCTATGAGGGCCCGCAAGACACATAGAGTTGTGTAGAAGCTTCATGTAAGTATCCCAATAATTTATTTATTTCCAACGAAAAGCGGAGGAGAATATTAATTTTTATATTCCTGTTGCACACAAGTTGTCATGGGTATTGTGCGAAGTAACTTTCTGAAGATCTACTAGTATTAGTATTGTTCCTTGGAAACAAATATACCATAAGGGTGGCGGAGATAAAGTTTGCAACAAGAGTAACAAAAGTTAGAAGTAAAAATATGAAGTAAAACGATTGAAAGTATACAGTTTCTTGTCTAAATGGAGAGGTTTGACGCGGAGAAACTTTGGATCATGGTTTACATCATGTGTGCTAGTGAAATGGTAATACCAGTTGCCTTGTATTGTAACTCTAGTGTGGAGATTATTTGTGCTGTAGGCGGTTCATCCTTCAGTAGTCGAACTCCTCCATGTCAGAATTATTCTCCCCTATTGTGATGTACTGACGTTGCCATAACTTGGTCATTTCTGCAGTTAAGGTCATAAGATTGGACTAACGGTCCAAGTATCGTGGATCCTCGTTATCCTCATATTGTCTGCTCCTCGTAGATACCAACACCTATCACCTGGAGGTCATGGATTCGCTAACAATATGTGCTAGTTGTGTAGGTCTTGGGATCATGCTACATAGGCCTTAAATTGGACAACACACATTACACTCACCACAGATAAACAACTTACTCATCAATCATAGAACTTGTATCACAAATGACGACATACAAAATAGACACATAATGAATCTCACAAACCCCCTACAGCTCGCATGCCTATGGGGATTTTACTCACGCATGAGAGGGAGATAACCAAATAACTCTGAGATTGAACACAAGGAAATCATCTAGATAATATCACAAAGACCTGCAGTAATGTGAATGACTAAACCAATCTCGGTCTCAAGACAAATACGAATAGAGTTACAAACCGTAGTATGGCAATGTGAAATTCCTCTCTCTATGGTAATGCTTACGACGAATGGAATGGGGGTGTGAATGGAAGATGCAGAATGGATCTCGTGAATACCCTTCTCTTTATCTCTTCTCTCTCTGTTCTGGTGTGTGTGTGGCGGCGACTCCTCTCTATATTCCTCTGCCTCCTCTTCACAAAATTGCTCATTTAGCCAAGGGAGTTGCAACACCGTGTGGTACGACATGGATCGCTCATACTAGACATCATTGTTTGTGTGCCAGATGGAATTTCTCCCAAAAATAGAATTTACTCTAGTGTTCACCATTTACTAGGATCTTCGATGGTTTTCTTCCAAAAGTGTTTTTTTTGTGTATTATTAGGAAAAAATCTTTCTCGAAGGACTAGCGTCAGAAAAAAAATGAGAATCGGTGAAAAACTTTTGAAAATCCTATCAAAATACCTTTATAGAAGTGTACAAATATTGAGCCATCATTCCAACATTGGTGGTGGTGAAAGCGCACCTCTAGGATCTGGCGCCATCCACAATGACGTACGACATTTCGAGGACTATAGGGTGCTTCCCTGCATTCAAATTATCTGTAGTGCTCCATGTGGTGGATTGACTCGACCATCACCACCACCACCCCCTAGGTCCGTCCTTCTAGCTAGTGGGGTGCAACCCAACCTTAACGTTTGAAACCCTAGCGAGTGGTTTCATATGCATTGGCTCCTCCACCTTAGCATCATTGCTCCATGCTGTTGATGCCTCCGCCTATGTTCTACACACAATTTCATGCAACTGACAAACATAAACGAGAATTTAGTTGGTATGCCATTGAGGTTGCATGCAACTAGTTTACCGTCATTGTTGTACCTTGAACTTCAGTTTCTTCATTTTTTTGATACAATGTCGGATTACCTAGCTAGGTTTGGGGAGCTACAAAGGCTCCCGAGGTAACTGATTCGACTGCATTATCCTCTTCGTCTTTGCATCTTCGATGAGCCACCATCGCCGACCACTGCGGCTCGGACCTATCTCCGCCCAAAGGTGTTCGTAAAATTGCCACAAAGATTTTTCTTTTCTTTTATTTGTTCTATTACAATTTTCCGCACTCAAATTGATGATTGAACTCTACAATGTTTGGATGAAGACTATTGAGTATATGTGTTATGTGCATATCTGTGTATGTGGCCCACCTCCTAGTTCTTTGTATAGTTGAGGTCATGGCCCACCTTTGTACATCATATATACGTGTGATTGCATATGATCAATACATCATGCAATTACATCATCATACATGGTCTCTGTTTCTGGGTTCTAAACCCTAGCTTCCGCCCGCCGCTGCCGTGCCCCTACCCCCACACCGCCACTGCCTCATCCGCCGCTATTGCCGCACTTCCATGGTGCGGCTGCCGCCGCGTCACCCTGCTGCCGCTGTCGTGCCTCCCTAGCGCAACCACCACCGCACCCTTCACCACCGCCGCAACCCTAGCTACTGCCGCCGCCGCAACCCCAAACCACCGCCTCAACCCTACGCCACCTCCGCACTCTAGCCCTGCGGCCGCCGCCCCCTCAACCGCTGCCGCACTCTAACCCTAGCTCCCCACCATGTCTTCCGTCACCTCCTCCGGTTCCAACCCGTTTGCCAATGCCAACCCTTCTGACGCTGCCGATATACGCAACCTGAACATCTACGAGCGGGTTTCGGTCCGTCTTGCTCAGACGAACTCCTCCCACTATGAATGGAAGACCTACTTCTCCCTCGTGTTCCGGGAGTACAATCTCCTTGACCACGTGGACAGTTCCGTTGACTCAAGCCTCGTGTCCGCGCATCACGAGTGGTCCACATTGACGCCACACTCATCCGATGGTTTTCCTCACCATCTCGCTGGACTTGTTTCATACGGTTCTGCAAGACGGTGATGATGCCCTCGCCGTTTGGACCAAGCTGAACAGACTCTTCA
The DNA here is from genome assembly GCA_963921465.1 of Triticum timopheevii. Taxonomy (NCBI): domain Eukaryota; kingdom Viridiplantae; phylum Streptophyta; class Magnoliopsida; order Poales; family Poaceae; genus Triticum; species Triticum timopheevii. Next base: position 377,086,282 of record OY997272.1, on the reverse strand, counting down.
CCGACAATCATCTCCAGCGCTGCGTTTTTTGCAGCAAGAGTTTTTTGGGTGCCACTAGGATAACTCTTCCGTCGACGACTACTATCGCCGTTTCAAGGCCCTTGCTGACGAGTTCCGTGACATTGGCGCGAAGATTGATGATGATCTCCTTCTCAGCATGCTCGGTCTCAACGAGGACTTCGACAACGCTTCCACGAATCTCACGCTCATCCTTGAGCCCTCCTTCGCCAAGTTTGTGGCCTATCTCCCGTTGGAGGAGCGCCGGATGAAGCAAGTGAAGAACCGGGCCATGCATACTTCGCCACCGGCACCACTCGCGGCGGCCCTCCACCACCGCCCGCTACTCCTCAATAGCAGCGGGCCGCCACGCCCTACCAGCTGCAATAGCAGCCGCTACTGCTACGCTGCCGACGGACCCCTATGGCACGCCCGCTCCCCCGCCGCCACCCGCGCCCCCTACCGATCGTTGTCGGGGCGGCCGGTACGGTGGCAGCAAGCAGCAGCAACATCAGCCGCAGACCCCTCCGCCTTGGGCCGGTGGCTACAACCCGTGGACTGGCGTCGTCCACGCGTACACCATGTCGGTCCCTCGGGCGCCAACGCCGACTCTTCTCGTGCCGCGCCGAGGCGCCGCAGCTGTACGGAGGGTATCCGCCTCCTCCACCACCACAGCTGACTGGCGCCTACAGCTTCCCCATGGCATCTCCGTTACTGTCATCGGCTATGGGACCCGGCGCTGCTCGCCGCGCTGCACACCGATCCTTCGCCCAACAACTACACCGGCGATGGCGACTGGTACATGGACACTGGGGCTACTGCTCATATGTTCGCTCATCCTGGTAATCTTGCCTCCTTTTCCCCTGTCAGGACCGCCACCCCCATCACTATCGGTGATGGTTCCACCCTTCCGATCACACATGTTGGGCACACCTCATTTCCTTCAAATTCCATGCTTTTATCTTTGTCTAACATACTTGTTTCACTCAACCTCATTAAAAATCTTATTTCCATTCGTTGTTTCATTCGTGAAAATCCTGTTACTGTTGATTTTGACGAACTTGGTATTTGTGTCAAGGACGCTCGAACCAGTATGGTACTTCACCAATGTGACAGCCCCGACAAGCTCTATCCGGTCCACCCGCCGTCCTCCACCACCACCGCTCCGGTTTCTCTCTTCGCCAGCGCAGATCTTTGGCACACTCGTCTGGGTCATCCCAACCCTGTCACTCTTTGTCATATTCTTAGGAGTTTCAGTTTCAGTTGTAATAAGATTGAGGATCATACTTGTCATGCATGTCATGTTGGCAACCACATTCGCCTTCCGTTTAATAATTCCACCACCATTGCTTAATTTCCCTTTCAGTTGATCCATAGTGATGTTTGGACCTCTCCAGTTCCTAGTAATTCGGGCTATCTATATTATCTTGTTATTCTTGACGATTACTCCCATTATGTGTGGACATTTTGTTTGCGGCGAAAATCGGATGCCCTTCCCACATTGGGGGCTTTTACTCCTATGTCAACACATAGTTTGGGCATCCCATTCTTGCTCTTCAGATTGACAATGGAAAAGCGTTTGACAATCTTGCGTTCCGCACTTTTATCTCGCATCATGGCATAGTTTTTCGTCTCACTTGCCCATATACTTCACAACAAAATGGTCGAGCCGAGCGTGTCCTTCCCACTCTTAATAGCTGCGTTCGCACGCTCCTGTTTCATGCCCACGTGTCGTCCCGCTTTTGGCCGGATGCCCTCGCTACTGCGTCGCTTCTTCTTAATCTCCGTCTGTTTCACCCCCGTTGGAACTATGCACCCCATCACCTACTTTTCGGTATGCCGCCTTCTTATGCTAGTCTACGTATCTTTGGGTGTATCTGTTATCCTAGCATTGCCGATACCATGATAACCCACAAGTATAGGGGATCGTTTGTAGCCTTTTGTGATAAATAAGAGTGTCGAACCCAACGAGGAGCTAAAGGTAGAACAAATATTCCCTAAAGTTCTATCGACCACCGATACAACTCTACGCACACTTAACATTTGATTTACCTAGAACAAGAATAACTAGGAGAACTTTGTAGGTGTAAAGGGATAAGTTTGCAAGATAAATAAAAACGTAAAAATGAAAAGTAAGTGTTGTTCTAATTAAAGTACAATTAAATTAGTATAGCGAATGTGGATTAGTAATGATAGGTTTTGCAGAATTGTCCCTTAGCAATTGACTACGTTAATAGACCAATAGCAAGTTTTTATGTGGGAGAGGCCACTGCTAGCATGCCGCCCCTTACTTGGAATTCTATGCACTTATGATTGGAACTATTAGCAAGCATCCACAACTACTAATGTTCATTAAGGTAAAACCCAACCATAGCATTAAGATATATAATGGTCCACCTTCCATCCTGTATGCATCAATTTCTATGGTAGGAAGAAGCTTTTGTCACCCTTTCCCTCCAATGCATATTCCTGTAAACATACAACTAACCCTATGGTGTGATCCACACGCGCGCTCATAGGCACCAAAGGACAACAACATAACCACAGGCAAATTAAACCAATCATAGCAATTCACCAATTATTGATAGGACAACAAAAATCTACTGAGATATCATAGGATGGCAATATATCATTGAGAAACAATATAATGGGGTGAGCTATGGCTTTCCACGGTGATTTAACGCTCCAAACCGTTCGATGAGTCTTTCAATACTCCGGATCGTCTTGTCATCCCACCTCACCTTGACAACTGTTTCTACCACTCCAACTCGTGCGTCCCGGTCGGCCCAACGTTAATGGGATGCTGCTCCGGATAGCGGCTTGGGAGCTCTCCCATTCACGGATGTATCCATCTCAGAAAGAAGAGCACGCATGGGCTGGAGTGCAGCTCGCTGCCGGTTTGGGTGAACCCTAGCTCAACTTCTAGTATAGGTGACGGTGGTGGCGGCAGCCTTTCTCTCACTACCGCGCGCCCTACAAAATGAGTCATATATCCGGTTACCATGTCCGCTCCATCGTCTGTCCTCCCATGGTCCATCCTCCGCCCACATAACATCGACCCACCCAACAGCTGGCTTGCTGGTAGCCTCCTTGGCTATTTGGTTGCTCGTTGTAGGCCGGGAAGCGGCGGTGAAGGAGATAGTGTGTCATCATCGCCACAGCCATTTAGCTTTCCGCCCGGATCCCAATCTTATCAGCGTGCTGACTACAGGAGATAAACACATGTGGTGGAATCGGAAACCCCTTTTCCTTCTGCTTCCTCCCGGTTATTCAAGGATACGTGCGTGTTTTTCTTAAGTGGTGGTTGCTACACCATGATCCCTGAGGATGGTACGGTGTAGGTTACATGATCTCTTTTGTTTTGTGAAGGTAACTTGTTTACTGATTTTCATCGATCAGACAGGTAAGTTGTTCGGCCTTGCCTCACTTTCTATGACGCAGGGGGTGGGGGTGGGGTTAAGAGTCACCCGTTTATCTTAATCCTGATATGGTGTCGCTATTTTGATTCTTTGCAGCGAGTCATGTGTGCATAGTTTATTGTACATCATCTTTATTGACGCAAATGTCAGCATAGTCTATTCTACATCATCTTCCTATGGTGACTTCCTGTGGTACCTGCTCCCTGCGTAGATCACTATTCTTGTGCAGGTATGCAAGAAATAGAATGTAAGTAGGATGAACTTCAATTCTTTTATCTCAAGGATGGATTTGGCATATGAGAGTATAACGTTTCGTGTGGCCTCATAGTTAAACAAATTGTACTCTACCAAAATCAAACAGTCTTTCTCTATGGTTCTTAACTTGAAGAACTATAAATTGAACTGTTCAAATTAGTCAGATATTTCTATTATTATTATTTTAGAATGGACGGGCGCGGCAACACGCTCCTTTATGGTCTAGTTGGATAGTAATATGAAGCATAAAGTACCATGTTCAAGTAGAGGGTACAACGGGTTGCGAGAGAGTGGACCGCTGAATATAGATGGGGGAAGGTGATGTAGTTGTTGGTGAAGATAACGAAGTTGTTGAAGTAGATTGCTATCACAAGATGATTGCCTTGGCGGTGTTCTGGCGCCACCGGTAGAGAGGGGGTGAGAGCCCCCTCCTTCTTCTTCTTCCTTGGCCTCCCCACTAGAAGGGAGGAGAGTTTCCCCTCTGGTCCATGGCCTCCATGGCGGCGAAGGGGCAGGAGCCCCTCCGAAGATTGAATCTCCCTCCCTGTTCTCTTTTGTTTTGTGTTTTTCAGATCAGGCCGAAAACCGTTTCTTAAATATCCGGAGATCCGGCTGCGCTGAGAATTTAACACATTTTTTTCTGGATATAAGCTTCATTGCGCCCGAAGTAAAGCAACAACCGCATTACGTGGTGAGGACAACCCACCACCACGTGCTAGGGGGCCCAGGCGCGCCCTGGTGTCTTGTCGCGGGGATGAACCCCGGGCAGGCAACGGAACCCGGATCCTTTTCAAAAACAACGGGGCCAGCATCGCCCCTCAAGCCGGCTCGCGCTTGGCCGGGTCGCTCAATCCGGCCAAGCCCCTCAACCCGGCCGAACTCTCCGACCCAGCCAAGCTCCTCGACTCGGCCCCAACAACCAACTCAAGGCAGCCGAACCCGACACACCAAGACTTCCCCAACAAGCCAGCTCCACCCTTGGCGTGTCCCTCAACCCAGCCACGGGTCAGCTCCCGTCCCATCCATGCCGTACTATGAGACAAGTCTCCGTCTACCGATGACTGAGGCGACAGTGCCCCGCCCATGCCTCTTGTCAGTCGGAGCATGGCAACAGTGCCCCTCACCTGCCCATTGACAAGGGGTGGCGTGGCATCAGTACCCCCATCATCACTGCTGACGCCAGCAAGCGGTGACCTGACGGAGCGCCACTGTACCCGACTCGACTCGGCCACTCCCTGACGATCGACAAGACGGCGCACAGTGCCCCTGGGCAAGTAGAGCCCACGCCTAGGGGAACCCGACGAACCACTGGCACCCGGCGGGTCCCAGCTCCGGGTTCCTAGACACTGACAACCCGGCCCTATGGCCTTGTAACATTACCATTGTACCCCTGGGGGGTTGGCCTATAAAACCCCCCAGGAGCCCTCATGCATACGGGCAAGCACACAGGAAAGTAGCAAATCGATCAGTAGAACACACACACGTAGAGAAGGAGCAGCCTAAGCCCTGGCCAGCCTTACTTCTCCCTCCATAAAGCTCTAGGAGCAACCCTGTACTGTTGCATATCAACCACACTCAGAAGGACTAGGGGTATTATCTCTCCGGAGAGCCCCGAACCTGGGTATGTCTTGCGTCCCGCGCTTGCTCATGCCGACCTCGCCTGTGGAGCCCACCAGTGCCCTCGAGCCTCCTCCCCTCTTTAGCCATCCCTTGGCATCTGCTGTGCGCCCACGACGACAGTTGGCGCCCACCATGGGGCAGCTCGAGCTCCTGGCTGAGAGCTTGCTTCAGATGGGGATCCTCTCCGACTCCGACGAGCCCGTCACGCTGGCGGACAACGTCATCGACGCTCTCTCCACCTCCTTCACCACGTTGCGCGTCTCTGATGCGCCTGCGGGCGATGAGTACCCTAGCGATGTACTTGAATTTTCCGACTCCCCCCTCTCCCTCGGCGGCAGCGCTCCTGCCGGGGCAATGGACATCCACGTGGAGGTCTTCGTCACCGGTATCGATGCCTCCTCCTCGTCGAGCACGGCAAGTGCTATGTCTGGAGCTTGCGTTGGTTTTCCTTGAAGAGGAAAGGGTGATGCAGCAATAGTAGCGTAAGTATTTCCCTCAGTTTTTGAGAACCAAGGTATCAATCCAGTGGGAGGCTCCTCAAAAGTCCCACGCACCTACACAAACAAACAAAGAACTCGCAACCAACGCAATAAAGGGGTTGTCAATCCCTTCACGGCCACTTGCGAAAGTGAGATCTGATAGAGATAATATGATAAGATAAATATATTTTTGGTATTTTATAATATAGATGCAAAAAGTAAAGATGCAAATAAAAGTAGATTGAAAGCTTATATGATAAAAGATAGACCCGGGGGCCATAGGTTTCACTAGCGGCTTCTCTCAAGATAGCATAAGTATTACGGTGGGTGAACAAATTACTGTCGAGCAGTTGATAGAAAAGCAAATAATTATGAGATTATCTAGGCATGATCATGTATATAGGCATCACGTCCGCAACAAGTAGACCGACTCCTGCCTGCATCTACTACTATTACTCCACACATCGACCGACTCCTGCCTGCATCTAGAGTATTAAGTTCATAAGAACAGAGTAACGCATTAAGCAAGATGACATGATGTAGAGGGATAAACTCAAGAAATATGATATAAACCCCATCTTTTTATCCTCGATAGCAACAATACAATACGTGCCTTGTTGCCCCTGCTGTCACTGGGAAAGGACACCGCAAGATTGAACCCAAAGCTAAGCACTTCTCCCATGGCAAGAAAGATCAATCTAGTAGGCCAAACCAAACTGATAATTCGAAGAGACTTGCAAAGATAACTCAATCATACATAAAAGAATTCAGAGGAGATTCAAATATTTCTCATAGATAAACTTGATCATAAACCCACAATTCATCGAATCTCGACAAACACAATGCAAAAAGAGTTACATCGAATAGATCTCCACAAGAGAGGGGGAGAACATTGTATTGAGATCCAAAAAGAGAGAAGAAGCCATCTAAATAATAACTATGGACCCGAAGGTCTGTGGTAAACTACTCACAACTCATCGGAGGGGCTATGGTGTTGATGTAGAAGTCCTCCGTGGTCGATTCCCCCTCCGGCGGAGAGCTGGTGAAGGCTCCAAGATGGGATCTCGCGGATACAGAAGGTTACGGTGGTGGAAATTGTGTTTCGTTGGCTCCCTGGATGTTTTCGGGGTACGTAGTACGTCGGTGGCCACCTGTGGGGCCCAGGAGATAGCGGGCGCGCCCAGAGGGGGTGGGCGCGCCCTCTTGTCTCCTGGCCGCCTCGCAAGCTTCTTGATATGCACTCCAAGTTCTCCGGATCACGTTCGTTCCAAAAATCACGCTCCCGAAGGTTTCATTCCGTTTGGACTCCGTTTGATATTCTTTTTCTTCGAAATACTGAAATAGGCAAAAAAAAAACAGCAATACGGGCTAGGCCTCCAGTTAGTAGGTTGGTCCCAAAAATGATATAAATGTATAAAATAAAGCCCATAAACATCCAAAAGGGGTAATATAATAGCATGGAACAATCAAAACTTATAGATACGTTGGAGACGTATCAGCAAGGAAGGCCGCCGAAGCGAAGGCCGCAACGGGTTGGGCCGCCTCGCCCAACCCATTGCGTGTCGCGATGCAGAGCCTTCGCGTCCCCATCGGCACCGACATCGATGCCTCCAACGTCGCCGAGGCCCGGGCCCGGATCGAGGAGAACCGCCAGCACCTGCTGGACTTGACCGAGATGCTCACCGCCACGCAGCGTCGCCTGTATTCCGCTCAGCTGGAGCGCAACCCCACCTACGGCTTCACACCTGCCGCGGCCGAGCCAAGCCAGATCGCCGATGTGCGAGCCCGGGGCGGCGCAATCGGCCGCACTTTCAGCGCCATACCGCCCGTCTACGAGACTCCCGTGAAGAACATGCGTGCTGCCGAGGCAGCCGCAGTCGGCCTGGACCAGGTCACGCGTGAGAAACTGAGGGAGCGCATCAAGCAGTTGAACGACCTCCTCGACACAGCCAACGCACAACAGGATCGCCTCAACCAACTCGCCAAGCCAGCGAGATCCGGCTCCACCCGCTCTGGCGAACCCGGCGATCATCAGCACACGGCGTCCTCACCACCCGGCGAGGCGCACTCCGGCTGCACCCGGACCCGTCGCGACCCGGCCCTGACGGCCGTCGGCGGCTTAGGCGACGAGCCGGCCCCAGAAAACCGACGCGGACCCGACCAACCCGGCCGACGTCCGGCTCCAACCGACCCGCCCTCCCCGTGGCTCGGTCGCCAGCCGACTCGGCGCACGTGCCATCAACGACACCGACGCTCGCCACCACCTTGACCGGCTCGCTTTCTCCCTGGAGGTGGAAGAGAGCGGCGCTGTTGAGCCGGCGTGCTTCGGCCCACGCATCCGGGATGAGCCCTTTCCCAAAGGGTTCACGTTCCCCCGCGACACCCCCAAGTACAACGGAACCGTGAAGCTGGAGGACTAGCTCACCAACTACACCACCGCCATCAGCATCGCAGTGGCAACCACCGGCTCGCAGTGTGCTACATGCCGCTCATGCTCCAAGGGTCGGCCCGCACCTAGTTGAACAGTCTGCCGGTGGGCAGCGTCAACACGAGGGTGGACTTCGAGCAGGCCTTCATCCACAACTTTACGGGGACTTATCGGCAACCCGGCCGTCCCAGCCAGCTCGCCATATGCGTGCAGGGGCCGGCGGAAACCGGTCACGAGTACCTCGCACACTGGACCGAGCTCCGAAACAGCTGCGAGGGCATCACGAGGTTCAAGCAATCCATTACTTCATCAACGGGTGCCGAGATGGCACCCTCCTCAAGCACAAGCTCTTGCGCTCCGAGCCGGCCACCATGGTCGCGCTCATGGTGATGGCGGACAAGTACGCCAATGCCGACTCCGGCATGAAGATCCAGGTAGCGCTGGATGAAGCCGGCAAAGCAAAGCCGATTCCACCTCCGAAGTCGGCCGGCAGCAGCACAACTAGCAAAACAACAAGCGCAAGGTCGACCAGCCGGCTCAGCGCTATGACAACCGGCTTGTCGCGGCCATAGAGCCCGCAGCCGACCCGGCAGCCAAGCGCCGGCAGACCGGCAAGACGGCGTGGCAACCCGCCATGAGCTTCGAAGAGATGCTCGACGCCCCCTGCAAGCAGCACAGGGGGGCAAGGCCGTCCATGCACATGATTCGGCAGTACGGCATCACCAAGCGCATAATGAGGGGCGGCGTCCCGCCTCCTTCAGCTCCGGCTCTGGGCGCGGGTCAGCCATCGCTGCCTCCTCCACCACCCCCAGCCGGCGGTGCGATGCGTGACGACGTCTACCCGGACCAGAACGCGACCTATGTCGTCTTCACCAGCCTCGGCAACGACAAGCAGAGCGAACGCCTCCTTTGGCAGGAGGTGAACACCGTCATCCCAGCCAAGTCGGAGTACATGCGCTGGTTGGAACGCCCGGTCACGTGGACCCGGGAAGACCACCCAGCTGTCATGCCGAATCCGGGTGGCTACGCCCTCGTCCTCAACCGCACCATCATCGCACCGCGGCACACGTGCAAGTTTTCCTGGGTCCTCATCGACGGCGGCAGTAGCGTCAACATCCTCTACCGCGACACCATGACCAAACTCGACGTCGAGGCCAAGGACCTGGAGCCGACCCGGATGATCTTCCACGACATCGTTCCCGGCCTCTCCTGCTCTCCGATTGGCCAGGTCCGGCTCGACATCCTGTTCGGCGACATCAATCACTTCCGGCACGAGCCGATCTGGTTCGAGGTGGTGGATCTATCCAGCGCATACCACCGCTGCTAGGCTGACCCGCGCTTGCCAAGTTAATGGTGGTCCCCCACTACGTGTACCTGAAGATGAAGCTACCGGGTCCGAAGGGCCTCATCACCATCACCGGCGACTACTGTAAGTCTCTGGAGTGCGCCCGAGACGACGCCAAGCTGGCCGAGTCACTGGTCATAGCCGAGGAGCAGCGCTAGCTCGACCAGATCATCGCCCTACCTAGCGAGACATCAGCCGCGCCGATCCCGGCCGAGGAGCCGGCTGACGAGGCCGCCTTCAAGCCTTCCAAGGAGACCAAGAAAGTGAAGCTAAACCTGAAAGACCCCAGCTGCAGCAAGTACGTTGTCGTAGGCACCCGCCTTGACAGCAAATAGGAAGGCGAGCTCATCGACTTCCTCCGTGAGAATTGGGATATCTTTGCACGGACCCCAAAGGACATGCCGAGTATCCCAAGGAAGTACGCCGAGCACAAACTCCAAGTACGCAAGGACGCCAAGCCTGTCTGCCAACCCCTACGATGTTTCTCCGAAGAGAAGAGAAGAACCATCGGTGAAGAAGTTCTCAAGCTTTTGGCGGCCGGCTTCATCATGGAAGTGTTCCACCCCAAGTGGCTGGCCAACCCAGTCCTCGTCCTGAAGAAGAACAACACCTGGCGCAGGTGCATCGACTACACCAGCCTGAACAAGGCCTGTCCCAAGGATCTGTTCGCCCTCCCGCGGATCGACAAAAGTCATCGACTCGACCGCCGGGTGCAAGCTCCTGTCCTTCCTGGATGCTTACTCCGGCTACCACCAGATCAAGCTGGACCCGGCCGACACCCTGAAGACGTCCTTCATCACGCCCTTCGAGGCGTATTGCTACATCACCATGTCGTTCGGCCTGAAGAACACTGGCACCACCTTCCAGCGCTGCATGCAGAAATGCTTGCTGCCGCAACTCAGCCGCAACATCCACGTTTACGTGGACGACATCGTGGTGAAGACCAAGCAGCACCTCACGCTCCTCGACGACCTGAAGGAGACATTCACCAACCTGCGCGAATACAAAGTCAAGCTCAACCGGGAGAAGTGCGTTTTCGGCTTCCCGCCGGAAAGCTACTTGGCTTCCTCGTCTCGGAGCGCGGCATTGAGGCGAACCCGGCGAAGATCAAGGCCATCGAGCGTATGCGCAAGCCGGCTCAGCTGCGTGATGTCCAGAAATTCATCGGCTGCTTGGCCTCGGTCAACCGGTTTCTGAGCCGGCTTGGCAAGAGGGCCTTGACCCTGTACCAGCTGATGAAGAAGATGACGCCGTTCGAATGGAACGACCAGGCAGGCGAGGCCTTTCGGGACATCAAGCACATGCTCTCCACTTCACCAGTCCTGGCCGCGCCGACCGAGAAGGAGCCGCTGTTTCTCTATATTGCCGCGACCTCATGGTCGGTCAACATGGTGCTAGTGGTTGAGCGACAAGAGAATGGCAAGGTCTAAGCCGTCCAGCGCCCGGTCTACTACCTGAGCGAGGTGCTCTCTGCCTCCAAGCAGAACTACAGCACTACCAGAAGATGTGTTATGGTGTGTACTTCACCGCCAAGAAATTGAAGCAGTACTTCCAAGAGCATGTTGTCACCGTGGTCAGCACGACCCCCCTCGGCGAGATCACCGGGTGCCGGGACGCTTATGGCCGGGTCGCCAAGTGGGCGCTCGATCTAGCCGGTCACACCATCCTCTATGAGCACCGCACCACGATCAAGTCCGAGGCCCTGGACGACTTCCTCGTCGACTGGACCGAGACCCAGTACCTGCCGCTGCCACCAGACTCAACGCACTAGCGCATGCACTTCGACGGCTCCAAGATGCGTCTTGGCCTAGGGGCCGGCATTATGCTGTCTTCCCCGAAGGGCGACCGACTCCGCTACGCACTCCAGATCCACTTCGTCGCCTCCAACAATGTTGCTGAATATGAAGCCCTTGTGCATGGCCTCCGGCTTGCCAAGAAACTCGGCATCCGGTGCATCCTGTGCTACGGCGACTCGGATTTGGTGGTGCAACAGTGCTCCGACGAGTGGGACGCCCGCGGCCCCAACATGGCGAGCTACCGTTTCCTCATCCAGAAGCTATCCGGATTCTTCAAGGGTTGCGAGTTCCTCCACGTCCCGCGCGTAGAAAATAAGGCAGCGGACACACTCACCAAAATCGCCTCGTCCCGGCAGTCCATCCCGACTGGCATCTCCCTCGAGCACCTACACAAACCATCCGTCAAGCCGTCTCCGGACTCCGAGTCCATCCATGTCCCAGACAACCCGGCCGCACCTCAACCCGGCCCGGGCCGAACCAGGCCCAGAGACTGCTGAACTTGGGCCGGGGACTGAAGCCGCCAACTCGGCCACCATCACCCTCGACCTGGCCGCCACCATCCCCGACCTGGGGGCTGCTCAGCCCGTCTCGAGGGCTGCCGACTCGGAACCCGCCCTGGTGGCCATTTTCGCCGTGGTGACGGCCCCGTCTTGGGCCCTACCTATCTCGGAGTTCCTGGAGAACGGGGTCCTCACCATGGACGAGACCACAACCAGTCAGGTGCAGCCCCGGGAATCCGCCTACGGCATCATCAATAATGAGCTTGTCAAGCGCAGCTCCACTGGCGTGTTCCAGCTCCTCATGTGCGAGGGATGCCAGCGCTTCAGCAAGGGCAGTCACCAGCCGGCGTCAGCACTACGGACCATCCCAATCGCCTGGCCCTTTGCGGTCTGGGAACTCGACATGGTGGGGCCCTTCAAAACCGCCCGAGGCGGCATGACGCATTTGCTGGTGGCGGTGGATAAGTTCATCAAGTGGATCGAAGCACGTCCAATCAAGAAGATGGACGGGCCAACAGCTGTCCCGTTCATCAAAGACATCATAGTACGCTACGGCATGCCGAACATCATTATCACGGACAACAATACCAACTTCACCAAGGACGCGCTCGCGCAATACTGCTCCGTCTCCGGCATCCGCCTCGACCTGGCCTCCGTTGCGCACCGGTAGTCCAACGGGTAGGTCGAGCGGGCCAACGGCCTCATCCTATCCGGCATCAAGCCGCAGCTCGTCGAGACGCTCATCCGCTCACCCGACAGATGGCTTGACGAGTTGCCGGCCGTCCTCTGGAGTCTCCGAACCACGCCAAACAGGTCGACCGGGTTCACCCCGCTCTTCCTCGTCTATGGAGCCAAAGCCGTCATCCCGACCGATGTCGAGTTCGACTCACCGTGTTTCGTGATGTACACAGAAGCCGAAGCCAAGGTAGCCCGCGGAGATGGTGTCGACCTACTCGAAGAAGCCCGCCTCCTGGCGCTCAGCTGTTTGGCCATCTACCAGTAAGTCCCGAGGCACTACCACAACAAGAAGATCAAGCCCCTCGCATTCCGCAAGTGAGACCTCGTCCTCTGACTCGTCCAAGAGCAAGCCGGCTAGCACAAACTGTCCCTCCATGGGAGAGCCCGTTCATCGTCAGTAGGTCCTTGTGCGATCGCAACGCCTACTACCTCATCGACGCACACAAGTCAAACAAGCGCAAGAGAGACACCCCGGTGAAGAAACAACCCGGTCGTGGAACATGGTACTCCTCCGGCCGTTTTACAGTTAGCTGTATGCACGCAGGTATCGCTGCCTTTTGTAATCGCATGAAACTATGGAGTCCCCGAACGACGCTCGGGGGCTGCCCTTTTCCGACCAAGTTATTGTGTCTCCTACATTTACGCATCACTTTGCTCTTAAATCTGGCCACCGGTTCGACTCGCTCGACCACGGGGCTCACGGGCTGGCTGGCTTGGTCGCCACCCGCCGCCTTACTTGGTGATTTCTGACGCGTTAGGGACGCCGTGGCCCCCCACTTCGCCCTAGGCCACAAGACCGGCTTCGGCTGTTGGCTGGCAAGAACAACAGGACAGAGCACCAGCACGCCTCAAACACTAAGTCAAAGGCCGCCGGGTCGCCCAACCCGGCCCGTCACTTTAAAAATGGCCGCACGACCGGCTGCCCGCCAACCGGCTTTGCCGGATTGCCGTCAACCGGCCCAGTGGGTGTTTCGCTCGCGCTCAACATTTTGAAAGCCTAAGTACTGCGCGCTCCTCTCAAAAAACTGAACTCCTTGTAATGAACTGGAGACTCGGCTGCCAGACTCGCGGGGAGGAGGTTCGATAGAGGAAAGTCACAAGAAAATGGCTCAAAAAGCGAAAAGCAAAAGCATAGGCACCCACGAAATATACACATCACAAAATATTAAAGGACGGGCCCATGGCCAGAGTTCATTACACCCAGAAACCCCCAGTGGGTGGGTGGATCTGCTACCTAACAGAAATGTTCACTAAGACATAACAGGCAGCCTCAGGCATCTCCAGCGGTGGGTCGCGCAGCTGACGGCTCCCCCACGGTGGCCTCCGGGTCCGCCGAAGTGCCGGTGTCTTCCTCCTCGGCACCCCCGTCGCGGTAGACGTCGGTCTCCTCTAAGATGCCCTCCGGGTTGTGCAAACGTAGGCCGTAGTCGTCTCTAGGCACGACTCCGCCATCTTCCACCCGTTCCGGGTGGAACTCGTAATGGAAGGCGAACCCGGCGATGTAGCTGGCCCGGGCAGCAATCCGCCTGGCCTGCGCCTGCAGCTGCTCCTCCAAGCTGACCTGCTAGCCCATCAACGCGTCCATCTGCAGGTCTAGGTGTCAGGACACCGCAAAGCTGAGCACCATGTCGGCGCTGACACGGGCACCAACTCATGGAGGTGGTCCGGCCCCATCTCCAACCAGCGCGCCAGCCGCGTGAAGCTGCTCGGCGCAACGGAGCCTGGCCACAGGGCCGCCGTCATCACCGTGCCGACCTGGGAGAGCCGCCCAATTTGGTCGCCCAAGACTCACAGACGAGCCTCGGCGGCGGTCATGATCTCCACGAAAGTCCAAGCCACCTGCGGGTTGGTCACGGAGCCAACGACCCCCAGTGGGTCGCGCTGAAAGCGGACGTCCTCTTCCGCCAGCTGGTGCGTCTCCGGGAAGGCCCCTGCCAGAAAGCAAAGCAAGTCAGAAAAAAGTCACCAAGGACAAGGAGCCGGGATCCCAACCCAGAAGAACTCAAGAAAGCACTAACTAGAGAAGGACTCTTCCAGGTGTTGCGCTTCAAGCAACGTACCGCGCCGCTCCCGATCAATGGTGCGGTCACGCTCCTGGAGCGTCTTCTCCAAGTCGGCCACCTTCGCAAGGGCCACCTTCAGCTCGGCGTCCTTATCCTCGGTCGCCTTCTCGGACGCTTCACGGCGGCGGGTCTCCTCCTGACGGGCCTCCTCCGCCGCGGCCACCTGCCCTTTCAGGCGCTCCACCTCGGCCTGGAGCTGGCCCTTGTCGCCGACCAGCTTGCCGCGTTGCTGGTCCACCTTGGCCAGGGCCCGCTGCGCCTCCACCACCTTGGCGGCCTCAGCCTTGTGTCCCTCCACCTCGGCCTCGAGATAGCTCTTGTCGCCTGCCAACTACTCCTGCAGCGAGCTGGCTTCGTCGAGCGACCGCCGGGCCACCACCGCCTCCGCCTTAGCCTGCGCCACCTCGGCTCCAAGCCGGTCGGCATCGGCAACAAGCCGGTCATAGTGAAGGCTGGCCCGAAATAGCCGGGTCTTTTGAGACAGGACCTCAGCTACAAAAAGAAGATTCAGAAACAAAGGACCAATTTAAAGATTCGACCCAACTGCTACGCAGTTGGCCCGAATATCGGGGGCTACACCCAGTGGGTGCGCTAGCGCGCCCCCACTAAAAAAGAGCACAAAAATACCTGCGGCGATGCGGAGCTCCTCCTCCTTGGCGACGAGCTGCTCGTTGAGCTCCTGATACTTTCCCAGGAGGCAGTTGAAGGCGCTGACCTGGTAGGAATCCAGTTGCTGTAAAAGGCAACGATCAGCACAAAGATGACATTTTAAAGATTCGACCCAACTACTATATAGTTGGCCCGAACCTCGGGGGCTACACCCAGTGGGTGCGCTAGCGCGCCCCCACAAAGAAGAAGCCACAAAAGAAGAAATATCAGAAGACGAGAAAAAGAACCCACCAACACGGCGCGCTCTAGCTCCCGCGTCCTCTCCACCTCGGCCTGGGCGAAGGCCTCAATCCGGTCCGTCCGCCCTCGCAGACGGTGGCTAACAGCTTCCATCGCTGCCTCCTCCTAGGTTTGGGCCCTGAAAACCACGCCGGCCCCGCCCCGTGCCAGCAGCGACTTGGCGGGCCGGCGTCCCCCTGGCCTGAGCACCAGGGCATGCTCTCCACTGGCCGCTCCCCCCGCGTCCGGCGCCTCCTCCGATGCCCTCTCCAACGTCGCCACCGGCTCGGTAGCCGGGGTGGCCTGCGGCGCCACCGTTGGCTCGGCAGCCGGGGTGGCCTGCAGGGCCACCACCAGCGGCGCCTCGCTCGTCGATGCTCGGGGCGTGCCCTGTGGCTCCATCCGTAGCGCCTCCTCCAAGATGGCATTGCCGCCACCTCCGTCGACCCCCGCTTGCTCAACCGCGTCGGTCCGCGGCGGGGTGTCGTCCTCAACAACCACGACCTCCTGATATGTCTCCAACGTATCTATAATTTTTGATTGTTCCATGCTATTATATTACCCCTTTTGGATGTTTATGGGCTTTATTTTACACATTTATATCATTTTTGGGACTAACCTACTAACCGGAGGCCCAGCCCGTATTGCTGTTTTTTTGCCTATTTTAGTATTTCGAAGAAAAGGAATATCAAACGGAGTCCAAACGGAATGAAACCTTCGAGAGTATGATTTTCGGAACGAACGTGATCCAGAGGACTTGGAGTGCAAGTCAAGAAGCAGCCGAGGCGTCCACGTGAGGGTAGGGCGCGCCCCCTGTCTCGTGGGTCACTCGGGCGGCCACCGACGTACTTCTTCCTCCTATATAAGCCTAGGTACCCCGAAAACATCCAGAGAGCAAACGAAACACAAGTTCCACCATCGTAACCTTCTGTATCCGCGAGATCCCATCTTGGAGCCTTCACCGATGCTCCGCCGGAGGGGGAATCGACCATGGAGGGTTTCTACATCAACACCATAGCCCCTCCGATGAGTTGTGAGTAGTTTACCACAGACCTTCGGGTCCATAGTTATTAGCTAGATGGCTTCTTCTCTCTTTTTGCATCTCAATACAATGTTCTCCCCCTCTCTTGTGGAGATCTATTCGATGTAAACTCTTTTTGCGGTGTGTTTGTCGAGATCCGATGAATTGTGGCTTTATGATCAAGTTTATCTATGAGAAATGTTTGAATCTCCTCTGAATTCTTTTATGTATGATTGAGTTATCTTTGCAAGTCTCTTCGAATTATCAGTTTGGTTTGGGCTACTAGATTGATCTTTCTTGCCATGGGAGAAGTGCTTAGCTTTGGGTTCAATCTTGCGGTGTCCTTACCCAGTGACAGAAAGGGTTGCAAGGCACGTATTGTATTGTTGCCATCGAGGATAAAAATATGGGGTTTATATCATATTGCATGAGTTTATCCCTCTACATCATGTCATTTTGCTTAAGGCGTTACTCTGTTCTTATGAACTTAATACTCTAGATGCAGGCAAGAGTTGGTCGATGTGTGGAGTAATAGTAGTAGATGCAGGCAGGAGTCGGTCTACTTGTTGCGGACGTGATGCCTATATACATGATCATGCCTAGATAATCTCATAATTATTCACTTTTCTATCAATTGCTCGACAGTAATTTGTTCACCCATCGTAATACTTATGCTATCTTGAGAAAGAAGCCACTAGTGAAACCTATGGCCCCCGGGTCTACATCTTATCATATTTGCTTTCAATATACTTTTATTTGCATCTTTACTTTTTTGCATCTATATTATAAAATACCAAAAATATATTTATCTTATCATACTATCTCTATCAGATCTCACTTTCGCAAGTGGCCGTGAAGGGATTGACTACCCCTTTATTGAGTTGGTTGCGAGTTCTTTGCTTGTTTGTGTAGGTGCGTGGGACTTTTGAGGATCCTCCTATTGGATTGATACCTTGGTTCTCAAAAACTAAGGGAAATACTTGCATTACTATTGCTGCATCATCCTTTCCTGTTCAAGGAAAACCAACGCAAGCTCAAGACGTAGCACCTCCCGGTCGAGGTCCACCACCTCCGAACGGCCTCCTTGGCCGCGCTCCCTCATTGACGATGGCTCGAAGACCGTCGCCGCCACCACTGTCCCCTCCGGCATCTCCGACCATGCTGGCTCCTCGCCGGCTCATGCCCACGTCACCGCGGCTTTGGTCCAGGCCTGCACCAATGCCGCCTCCAGCTCCACCTCGGCCCTGTTCCGGTCCCACCAGGCTAAGCCTTCGGTGTCGGCCGGGTCTAGACCGAGATCCGGATCCGCCGGGTCCTCCTCCTCGTCCCGGTGGGCGGCGTCGGACCGGCTCCTCCGGAATGCGGTGCCCTCGGTGGACGCGGCGTCTGCCGCCACCCTCGCCAGCGAAATCGGCGACTTGAAGTTCAAAATGAAGTAAGCAACAAGCAGGGCCACTCGACCACTCAAATGCAAGTAAGAGAAGAACTTACCCCGACAACACAAGAATGGCGGGCCTCGCTGGCCTCTCCTGTGCAGCGCCGCGCCTCCTCTTGCCAGTCGGCCTCGCGCCCTCGGCTGGGTCTGCTATGCTCTTCATGGCCGGGGAACGCGGCCCGACGCTATCCTTCCCGTGCGGTCGGCTCGCCGCCGGCGCCCCCCGCAACGATCCGGCTTCACCCGTGCCGCCGCCTCCTCCGCCCAGCGCCACTGCATCAATGGCCCGCGTCAGCATTGTCCGCGTCGCGTCGCGCCCGGCAAATCAAGGAGTATGGAAAACAAAACTTACCCGCGTGGCGCCCTGCGCCGACGTTGGCGGCCACCTCCTCCCCTTCGCTGCGGGCTGCGGGCTCCTCCAACGCGGCCCGCACCACCTGCGACGGCGCCCGGGCGTAAGGATGCCGGATGGCATTCAGAAGCACCTCTCGCGTCGCGTCGGGACGGATAAGAAGATGCACAACAGCAAAATACGGAGACCAGGGAGTCACCATGGGCACCAGATTCGCGTGGTTCTACGACGGCTTGCCGAACTGCCAGTCATCCCGCAGTGCGGCCTTGGAGATGTTGTTGACCCGACACGCAATCTGGTCCGCCCCCAGGCGCATGACCAACATGTGGTTGGGATCCTGAAGACCGGTCATTTGACCGATGAGTCAGCTGCGTCGTTGCAGCGGCAGAACCCGGCGCATAATGAAGGCGGCGATGAGGTCGGTGCCAGTGAGCCCCTCCCACGCCTTCATCTCTGACCCCCACTCGCAGAGGTTGAGTATCTCCTGCGGTGGGTCCCTGGAGTAATAACCCCAGTTCCGCTTCGCCTGCGGTAGCGCATTGATGAAGGGCAGCAAGTTGATATGATCTGCGCTGAGGTTGCTGACGTAGAAGAAAGAATTCTGCCATTTCTTGGCAGAATCCTCCAGCGGAATCTTGGGGCGGTCAGCGCCCGACCGCTTTGAGATGATGGTGGCCCCGCAGTCAAATAACTCCTTGGCCTTCGGCCCCTGCTGCTTCAAGGAGAAGAAGCGCACCCAGAGGTCAATCAAAGGTTCGACCCCCATGTACCCCTCGCAGAGGGTGACGAAGCCCGAGAGCTGCACGATGGCGCCGACGCCAAGATGATGGGGCTGGAGCCTGAAGAACTCCAGGAAGTCGCGGAAGAAGGTGCTCGCAGGAAGGCCGAGCCGGCGCTTGAAGTGCAGGAAGAAGACTACACGCTCCGTGCCCTCGGGCAGCGGTTCTCGCTCGCCCTACAGCAGGTGCACGACAACCTCCGTCTCCCCCAGCAAGCGCCTGGTGGTGCTGAGGTAGGCAATGTCGTCGGGGGTGACGGTTGAGCCCATCCACGAGCCCGACGGCAGCGCCATTGACGGAGATGAAAGAGAAAGAGGGAAGGTGAACGACGATGGAGCTCTGCTTGAAACGGCGGGCGTCGCAGCGCGGCTGTCGTAGAGAGCAGAGGGAGGATGAAAAGGCAGGGGAGCGCGAGTGAGAATGATGTCCGCCGCCCCCTCGCCCCAATTTATAAGCCCCGGTTCGAAATGTGGGGAAGTGGGATCGTTTGCACCCGCCCTCCCTCTTCCCTGCAATAAGCGCGCACGTACGCGCGCAATAACTGCATGGGGAAGAGCAACCGAATTGCGGACGCCGCAATAAATCCACGCGTGTGGGCCAAGGGCACGCGGCGGCATGCCCTAGCACATCGCCTAGTCCCATCACGCGCGTGGCCTATCAGGTCCATCCGGCTTCCAGGCGCCACGTGGCGCCCGCATGAAGCCGAAGGGATTGCCCCAAGATTCGACGGACCCTCCGATTTCCCGTCGCTACCGGGATGCCGCGATCTGGTTTCCGGAAACCGGCACACAGTGGGTGTTGCCGGACCCGGAAATCACAAAAATTCTCCTCCTCAAGGGGGGGGGGGGGACTGCGAAGGCCCTCCCATCCAAAGACGGTGGCCTTCACAACTTCAGGGACTACTGTCGGGGGGATGAACCCCGGGCAGGCAATGGAACCCGGATACTTTTCAAAAACAACAGGGCCAAGATCACCCCTCAAGCCGGCTCGCGCTTGGCCGGGTTGGTCAACCCGGCCAAGCCCCTCGACCTGGCAGAACTCTCCGACACTAAAAGAGCTGGATATCGACTAGAGGGCGGGTGAATAGGCAATTTTTATGAAAGTCTTCAAAAACATGGGAGTTTCGAAGACAAACAATAGAAATGACCCTATTCGTATGCAGCGGAAGCTAGACTACACTAGGCAAGCTATAGTCAAGTATTCAAAGAAGTGAAAGCACGAAGACTATTAGCTGCTAGGTAGTAAGGATCAGGATGGAAGATAGTATGAAGCCAATCAGAACAAGTAGTCACTTAGTGAAGTCAAACAGATAATGCAAGCAGGCAATGACTTCACGAAGACAAACCGTAAGTAAAGAGAAGTGAGAGATAGAACTAGTAGCTTGGAGAGGACAATGATTTGTTCGACCAGTTCCAGTTGCTGTGACAACTGTACGTCTGGTTAGGGAGGCTGAGATTTAACTCAGAAGACCGCGTTTTCACATTATTCCCCTTGAGCTAAGGACACTTAGTCCTTGCCCAATCACTCTGGTAAGTCTTCAAGGTAGACTTCCAAACCTTCACAGACTTCATTCACCGGCAATCCACAATGACTCTTGGATGCCCAGAACGCGACGCCTAACCAGCTGGAGGATTCACAGTCCTCAAGTGTAACAAGTCTTCAGATCACACGGATAGAAATACTTCAGTGATGCCAAACACTCTTTGGGCTCTGGGTGGTTTGGGGTTTGTCCTTGCAAGGATTCTCTCTCAAATGCTTCGGCGGTGGGTTGCTCTCAAAAGACAAAAGTCATGCACTAACTTTGAGCAGCCACCAATTTATGGTGTAGGGGGTGGGCTATTTATAGCCACAAGTCAACCCGACCTGATTTGTCCGAAATGACCCTGGGTCACTAAGGAACTGACACATGTTCCAACGGTTAGATTTCAAACACACGCAACAGCTTTACTTGGGCTACAAGTAAAGCTGACTCATCCGACTCTGGATAAGATTTGCAGTCATTGTCTTCGCTCGAAGACATAGG
Source organism: Triticum timopheevii (assembly GCA_963921465.1). NCBI lineage: Eukaryota > Viridiplantae > Streptophyta > Magnoliopsida > Poales > Poaceae > Triticum > Triticum timopheevii. The sequence goes on along the minus strand of OY997272.1, from coordinate 377,065,144 downwards.
ATTTGGTTGAGCATCACTTTAGTCACTCTGACTTTGTTCACTTGGACCCCAGTTAACAGTGCGGTGGTTCCTATGACTCAACAAAGAAGAAATGGAAACAACGGAACAACTAAGTCTTCGCGCTCCATAGTCTTCATGCGATGTCTTCTCATGCCATAGACTTCACTGTGAATAGCTTCACACACCACCATTGTCTTCAATGTCTTCACACATTTTTAGGGGTCATCTCCGGTAGGTAAACCAAATCAATGAGGGACTACTACTTGTGTTATCCTGCAATTCTCACAAACACATTAGTCCCTCAACCAGCTTTGTCGTCAATACTCCAAAACCAACTAGGGGTGGAACTTGATGCACTTACAATCTCCCCCTTTTTGGTGATTGATGACAAACTGGTTGAAGTTTTCAACGGGGATAAAAGTATGTGAAATTGTAAAGGATTAAGATATTGTCTTCGTAAGTGGCAAAAGGCTCCCCCTGAAGATGTGCATATAAATGTTTTGCTTTGGATTGCAAATGCACATGGCAGGTTGTACTTGTGGAGATCCTCTTCATCTTACAAAGACAATTCATCATGCATGAAAAAATATAACTAGGATAATGACATGCATAATGAAAAATGGATGTCTACAAGATGACTTCATGCGGGATTTATCATCGCACATGCGGAATTTATCATCGCATCACAGAATAGCAGAAAAAGTAGCAGACGACCATCAAGTTTAAGTGTTACAACTCAAAGAATCAAAAGTTTCAAAAGCGAGAGTTGTAAGCACTTGGCAAAAGTATAGCAACCACCCATATGGACCCGCTTGAAGACTATCAACTCATATGCTTCTCCCCCTTTTGTTAGTAAGGACCAAAAAGGTTTGAAGACATAGAGCCTCTACTCGTTCCCATGAGGAGTAGGTGAATCAGCAGGGTTGACGTTGAGGTTCGGTGGTGCAGACGAACTTGGTGCAGTGTTGATACGCGCTGAAGTTGGAGGTGGTGAAGTAGCATCATCGTCGTCATCTATGACTCTGGCATTAACAGTTGCCGCGGAGGTGGAATACTCAGAATCTTCGAGTGATGGAGTCCGGCGCAAGACAGCATTCCTGGGAGGAGTGGTATCAAACTTGAATCTCTCTGTGAAGCCATCATCTTGAAGATCAGCTTCAGCACTGAGCAATGTTAGACTCTTCCATGACCTCTGACAGGTTTCATGAGTGACAAACGCATTCTTGGTTGCAATATTTTGAATGCGATTAACATCCACCAAGAGGCTTTGCATCTGACACTTTAGCCAGTAATGATGCTTATCGTGTTTCTGATGCAAGGCAACGAGAAGCTCTCAGTCATTGAGCACACAAGATCTCTTCCGAGGCCTTGGAGCAATAGTGCTGTCAGTGGCTTCAATATGGGCACGACGAGGTGCACATGTATTTCCAACCAGATGATAAACACGAGTTGCAGCAAGAACTCCTTCAATGGGCTGAGTGAAGCTTTGGTGATCGGCGTTGTGAAGATAAATTGGCTCCTTGGCAGGCTCTGGGTATATGGCTTCGACAGACATATCAACCTCTGGCAAGAATATCAGATGGTTGTGCCCAGACGACTGGTAGTTGACAGCAGAATGAAGCTTGATGAGGCGCATAACCCATGGATCATAAAACTTCAGACCAAAAAAGTCAGAGCCAGATGCAGCCAATTGCCGTATGAAGAAGTCTTGAGCATTGAAGCTGCTGCCATTGAGTATATAGAAGACCAATGTCTCCATTGAGCCTTCAAGCTTTGCTGAAGAAGAATGTCCTTTGACAGGCCATAGAGTTCGCCTTATAATATGATAGATTGTCCGGGGCAGATATTTTAGGTCTTCAACAAAGAATGCCTTTGGATATTTAGCGTCTTGTGGCAATGGCTTCATCATGCTCAGCATTTGGCTCATATTAGGCTCAGGCTTCTGAAAGATGCTCTGCAAAGCATTGCGGTGATGCTGACAACCAGGCTCGTAAAGTTCACCTCGAGTGGGCAGGCCAGTAAGCTCAATAATGTCAAGAGCTTTGGCTTCATGATGTACATTGCTTGTCATTCACTCAAGGACCCATGTCTTCGAATCCCTGTTGTAGCCGCGAATGTGAAGAGTTGTATAGAATTGCAGCAGAAGTTCTTCATTCCAATTTTCTTTATCAGTCACAAACTGGAGAAGACCTGCATCTTTGAAACACTTGAGTGCTTCTTCTAAGAAAGGCAGGCCCGCAATGGCTTCACAGTCTAGATGCATATGGGGAAAGATGCACACCTGATTGTATAATATGCACGAATAGTAACTGCGCTGCTGATAACTCCAGAACTGATTAGATGATATTCTTGGCTTGGAATATGGGTTCTTGGCGCTATCAAAGAAGGTGTTGTGTGCTATGAAGCCATTTGCGTTGAATGAACCTGGCGCAGATGCAGTACCTGGAAACCTTGGCGGCCTTGGTTTTGGCTTTTGAACCTGAGGCCTGTGCTCCACATGATAACCAAATTGAGGTCCGGGAGCAGGCGGAGAAACGAGAATAGGCCATCTTACGGTGACAAGCTCGCCTTGATAAAATGCTTGCTCAATTGTGTGTGGCCTTGGAGGCAGTACAGGAGCAGTGGCATTGACAAGGGCTTCATGCTGCACATTGGTGGCAGGTGCATCATTGGCTTCAAACACCACGTTCACTGAAGGCACAACATTAGCTTCAGCCATGACGATGTCATTGGCTTCAGTTGTGTTGTTGGTGGCTGCCTCAGTATTTTCAACCTCCACTTGAGTAGTTGGAGGGTTTGACACATTCTCCTCGAGAACATCTTCTTGGTTGGTAGGGGGTGTGGCAACACGTTCTTCTTCTTCTTCATGGGTTTCTTGTTGTTCTATGGCTGATGCAGCCGATGTATCTTCAGCCACTTTGGCTTCAGATTCAGAGATGTTCACAGTGGGAGTGGCTTTAGGAAACACTTGTCGTGCAACTGAGTTGTTTTGCACTTCTCCTTCTGGAATGCTCGATGGAGCGACTTGTGGCCTTGGTCCTTTGCGAAGCCTGCGAAATGCGGGGGACGCTTTTGGAGAGGGAGTTGGCTAGACCACATAGTCGTCGTCATCAAGTACCGGATTGGTGACTTGAGGTGGGGGAGTACTTGGTGAGCTTTGACTTGGAGTTTATTGTTGTGGGTGATCAGCCCATGAAGCATCCTGAGTGATTAGCGTCAAAGGACGACCAATGCTAATGAGTTCACTGTTCGTGAGAACAGGCAATGATACCAGTGGGCGCTCGATCTGAGGAAGGACTTCATCATCATCTACATTGTCTTAGGGACTAATGTCTTCAGCTATGATGGGATCAACAGCTGGAGCTTCTTCAGCTTCAGGAGCCTCTGTGGAAGCAGGCTCGTGAACTATTAACTGACGCTCTTGGTGTTCGGATGCAGGATGAGCAAAAGAGATGGGCTCGACAACGAGGGGCTCTGTGGGAGCAGCCCGATCTTTATTCTTTTCCTTTCTCTTCTTGGTCAGTGGAGCATCGTCGATGGTGTTCTTGAACTTACGCTTTCTAGCTTCGGCTTCAGCTGCCCTTGTTTTCTTTAGTTCCGAAGCCACTGTGGGGACCTTAGGCTTCGAGCCTGTCATGCTGGCAGGGAAGACAATGCGAGGTTCTTCCCGCCCTGATGCTTCAACTTGTGCCACAGCAGGCTTCTTCTTCTTGGCAGCCATCTTTGGGTCTATGCCAGGACGCCCAAGTGCCTTGCGCTTCTCAGCTTCATTGTGAGCTTGAACATAGTGGGCAGCGAGGTTTTTCATTTGCTCGCATGAACCTTTTGCTTCTTCATGTTTCTTGTGAAATGCCTCCTTGAGGTCATGCAACATCAACTTGAAGTTTTGAACATCAGCCACACTGAGCTTGGCCATGTGCTTCTTGAACTGTTCTTTTCCATAGTCAATTTTGTTCTTTAGTTCAACAATTTTCTGAGCCAGAGCCAGCTCAGGAGCAATGGCGCCTTGGAAGGCGACGCTGATGCCAATTGGGAGCTGAAGATCATCAAAGCTGAGGTTTGGGTTGTCAAACCATTCATCAATGAAATTGTTTAGAATGTTCACATCAAAAAGGGGCAGATCATTGAAGATCTCCGCCTCTTGCTTGCTCTTGATCAGCTACTCAAGGGCATCATCACCACACTCATCATCAGTTGACAGATCAATAGCTTCATTCGCGTTTCGCAGAACGGCAGCTGGGGTCAGTGCCTGACCAGAACTCTTGACAATTTTATTCTGGGGCTTCTCTTCTTCTGGAGACTCGAGATAGATCTTCAGAATTAATACTTGGTGCAGGAGGAGCAGTTGCCAATGGCTTCACACGTGAAGCTTTTGGTGCAACAGAAGGTTTTGAAGCCTTAGTTTTCTTCTGCTTCTGCGGCTTAAGAGGAGCTAGCACTTCATCAGAATCTGCATCATCAGCTGAGTGATCCAGATTAGCCCCTTGAACTGATATGTGAGTGATGAGGCCTTCGAGATTGTAGAAGGGGCCGAGTCTGTTTTCATTGGCTTCGCGGGTGCCATCATCCCGAGGAGCAGATGGACCGGGGTTGAAGTCAACTCCAAATTCCTTCTTGTTCTTCACAGCAGAGTCTTTGGCAAACTTGAATTTGCGCTTGAACAGATTGTCTTCACGACACCGTAGCAGAGAAGATGGGTCGGCTGTCTCTGGCTGTGGTCCGCGAACCATGCAAGGGTAGAAGCCTTGATTAATGGCTTCGGACTTGGACTTGGGTGGAAGATTTTTGTATAAGATATCTCCCCAAGGTAGCTTGATGGCATTCTTCTCGGCATACTCAGCAGTGACAAATCTATACTTAAACCATTCTTCTGCCAGTATCTTCGAATCCATTGGATTCGATTTTTGCGTTCACCATAGGTTTCTTCAGGGTATGTCTTGTACAGTTCATGTAGCTCTAGTGGCAAATCTTTGGATGTATTTCCACGGTGCTGTCTGCCACCCTTTCTAGCTAACTTTTCAGTTGCCATGAAGATTAAACTAAATGGCTTCAGAGCTTGCAAAGGCTTCCGACGGCTGCTTAGACAAAAACTGGCTTCAGGAGAATTTATGTGACTCTGTAAGAATTCTGCAAATGAATGCAGACTATGAGAACCAAGGGATTCTCCCACGGACATGTACCTGTGACAGCATTAGAGGTGCGAGGGAAGGGGAAGAGGTCATATGCATTCTTAGAAGATTTTGAAGAAAAATCAGTTTGAAGACATTGACCTTATAACGCGAAGACATTCACTTATTTGTTCTGAGTTGGTTCCAGATTTGTACGAATCCTAGAATAGGTACAAGTGAGGAATATAACTTGTAGTGAAGCATAAGTGAATAGGCTAGGCATAATATGAGATGCAGAACATGATAGATTCAACTTTGGAAGCATAGAAACCATTTTGTTAGAAAAGGATGAATCTATCAGATCAAAAAGACAGTAAAAGTGAGTTTTAATTACCACATGAAGAACTGCTAGACAGAATGGAGTTGGTCAAGCAGTCCAATCTCCCGTGCCCTAACTTGGCGACGAAAGACACCTACGGCAGTGGCAAAGAAGACGAGGTCCGCGGACGGCGTGAGGACGGCGTCCGTGAGGTCGCGGCAGCTAAGCGCTTCGTCGCCGGCGTTGTCGAGAGCTAGCGGTGGCGCTAGGGTTTGTGCGAGGTGGCGAGGTGAGAGAAAGATTTTGACCGCGATGTGATGTGTATTTATAAGGAAAGGGATGGCTCAACGCAATTACGCAGGTGCCCCTGGCGGTTCACATCTGAAGGGCACGTGGCAATCATGCAACACATTGGAAGTTGTTCCATGTTCCCACGCACGCCTGGATTGTCGGGATGGTCGTTCCGGTTTCTTCGGTTTTCAGGCAATAAGGATATAGCATTAAAAACAGATATAAATGTTTGTCAGATTGGCTTCAGCTGACAAGGTCTCAGTGAAGACAATCGACAAGTTTCAATAGAATGCATATGATTTGGATAGATAGAATTTGAGGTAGAATCATAGAAGAGGTTAGGGTCCGATCACATTCACTTAGATCAAAAGATTCAAGCAAGAAGTCATAGCTATAAGTGAATGCTGTAGAGGACATAACACAAATATGTATATATCCTAGTATAAGATCAAATCAACAAGATGAAGATAATCATGAACATAAATCAAAGATGAAGACAAATCAAATGCGAAGACTTTTCAATTATAACGCCAAGAAAAACACTTCAAACAAAAGTTTGGTGGTGGCGTTACCCACCGTATAGGAAGTATTAGACCCAGACACGGCGCACAATTATCGTGGTGCTCCGAAGTCGAATTCCGCACTAATGTACTCACACTCAGAGTGTATGTCTTCATTGATTCAAGATATACATTACTTCGTGTGTTGCACATCTAAGTCATCAATATGCATAAGTGTTAGGATGTGTGTCCAACTACAGGACATTTGAGGATTCCAAGATATTTAGCTCACACCGCAACCTGCAAAACCTTTTCTCATCCAAGGGCTTTGTGAAGATATCTGCCAATTGCTCTTCAGTGTTGACGTGAATGATATCAATATGTTCCTTCATGACATGATCTCTGAGAAAGTGCTGACGAATTTCAATGTGCTTTGTCTTCGAGTGCTGAACTGGGTTGTTGGCAATCTCGATGGCGCTTTCATTGTCGCAGTAGAGTGGCACATGCTTCAGGTGAACACCATAGTCCTTGAGAGTTTGCTTCATCCATAGAAGCTGAGCACAGCAAGATCCAGCAGCAATGTATTCAGATTCAGTAGTGGAGAGAGATACACAGTTCTGCTTCTTTGAAGACCAACAGACAAGTGATCGTCCCAGAAAGTGACATGTGCCTTATGTGGACTTGCGATCAACCTTGTCACCAGCATAATCAGCATCTGAGAATCCAACTAGATCAAAATCCGAGCCCTTTGGATACCATAATCCTAGTGGGTGTAAGCCAAATATCGAAGAATTCGCTTCACGGCTAAGTGATGCAATTCCTTTGGCGCCGCTTGGAATCGGGCACACATGCAAACACTAAGCATTATATCTGGCCTAGATGCACAAAAATAAAGTAAAGAACCAATCATGGAGCGGTATACCTTTTGATCGAACTCTTTACCATTGGCGTCGGGACTCAGATGACTTTTGGTTGGCATTGGCGTCGTGTATCCTTTGCAGTCATGCATTCCAAACTTCTTCAAGCAATCTTTGAGATATTTTTCTTAATATATGAAGATGCCGTTGTGTTGCTGACGGATTTGGAGACCCAGGAAGAACTTCAGCTCGCCCATCATGGACATCGGATATTGCTCTTGCATCATGTGTCCAAACTCATCACTGTATTTCTTGTCAGTGCAGCCGAAGATAATGTCATCCACATAGATTTGGCACACAAACAGTTCACCATAATATGTCTTTGTTAAGAGTGTAGGATCTAGTGAACCAGGTTTGAAGCCTTTGCTCTTCAGGAAGTCTTTGAGTGTGTCATACCATGCATGAGGGGCTTGTTTGAGGCCATACAATGCCTTGTCGAGCTTGTATACCATATCGGGATGTTCTGGATCTTCAAAGCCAGGAGGTTGTGCAACATATACTTCTTCAATATTTCCATTGAGGAAGGCACTCTTCACATCCGTTTGATACAGAAGGATGTTGTGATGATTTGCATAGGCTAGCAGTATGTGAATGGCTTCAAGCCTAGCCACAGGAGCAAATGTTTCATCAAAGTCAATCCCTTCTACTTGAGTGTATCCTTGAGCAATGAGACGAGCCTTGTTTCTGACAACTTGACCATGCTCATCTTGTTTGTTGTGATATATCCATTTGGTGCCAATGATATTGTGCTTACGAGGATCAGGACGCTTGACCAATTCCCACACATTGTTCAGCTCGAACTGTTGAAGCTCTTCTTGCATAGCTTGAACCCATTGAGGTTCCATGAAGGCTTCAACAACTTTCTTGGGTTCAGAGATTGAGATGAATGCAAAATGCCCACAGAAATTTGCCAGTTGTGTTGTCTTGAACGAGTGAGTGGACCAGGTGCATTGATGCTGTCTATTATCTTCTCAATCTGTACTTCATTTGCAACACGAGGATGAACAGGACAAAGATTTTTCTCTTGCTGATCAATGTCATCATTTGGAGGGTTTTCTTCAGGCTGAGCATTGTCTTCAGGTTGATTAGGTGCAGAAATGATCAGTTCCTCTTCAGTCTGAGCCTCAGAAGGTATGATCTCTCCAGTTCCCATTTGCTTGATTGATTCACTAGGAGGTACTTCATCTAGCACATTTGGCAGGTGCTTTCTTTGCGAGCCGTTATTCTCATCGAACCACACATCCATAGTTTCAACCACTTTATAGTGGAAGAGGTTGAATACTCTGTAGGAGTGCGAATCCTTTCGGTAACCAAGCATAAAACCTTCATGCTTTCGGTGCAAATTTTGAAGTGTGATGTGGATCCTTGATCCAGCACCTAGCACCAAATACTCTGAAGTAACTAACATTTGGATTCTTACCAGTTAGGAGTTCATAGGATGTCTTCTTCAGAAGCTTGTGAAGATAAACATGGTTGATGATGTGGCATGCAGTATCAATGGCTTCAGGCCAGAACTTACTTGGAGTCTTGTACTCATCAAGCATCGTTCGAGCCATCTCGATAAGGGTTCTGTTTTTGCGCTCCACGATGCCATTCTGCTGAGGTGTGTACGGAGCAGAGAACTCATGAGTGATGCCCAAAGTATCCAGATAAACATCGAGGCCGGTGTTCTTGAACTCTGTGCCATTGTCACTTCTGATATGCTTGATCTTGACGCCATAGTTCGTATAGCACGATTGGCAAAGTGTCTGAAGACATCCTGCACTTCATTCTTGTAGAGGATTATGTGCACCCAAGTATATCTTGAATAATCATCAACAATGACGAAGTTATAGAGGCAAGCAGTGGTAGTAAGGGTAGAGTAGTGAGTAGGGCCAAATAAGTCCATGTGTAGCAGCTCAAAGGGTTGAGATGTAGTCATGATTGTCTTCGAGGGACTCCAGCTTCGTAGGCAGCACACATATGATCCTTCTTGAACTTGACGCCCGTGATGCCTACGACGTGTTTCTTCTTCACGAGAGTGTGCAAGTTCCTCATGCCAGCATGCCCTAGCCTTCGATGCCAAAGCTAGCACTCTGTAGCTTTTGCTAGAAGACATATTGCCATCTGTTGTCCTGCTGAGAAATCTACCATATACAGATCATCTTTTCGATACCCTTCAAAGACTAGAGACTCGTCAGATTCCATTAGAACAAGGCAACGATATTTTCCAAATAGGACAATCATGTTTAAGTCACAAAGCATTAAGACAGACATTAAGTTGAAACCAAGGGATTCAACAAGCATCACTTTATCCATGTGCTGATCCCTTGATATTGCAACTCTACCTAGACCCAATACCTTGCTTTTAAAAGTGTCAGCAAATGTGATGTGACTCTTGTCTGATGGATGTAGCGTTGAATCCATCAGAAGACTTCGAACGCCAGTCATGTGATTAGTGCATCCACTGTCCATAATCCATTTTGAAGTATGAGGTGTCATAGCCTACAGTACAGTTTGGGGGATAGGCTTCACCAAGCGAGTTGTGAAGCAGAAACATTTGACGAACAAGTGGAACATAGAAGTTCAGATCTTGGTTAGGATAGATACAGTGAGTGTCAAGGAATCCCGGGACGAAATACATAGTAAGACCATTTGGGCATTTTATCTTGCACCCCACAAGATGTTTAAGGTCCCCAGAATTAGCATCGGACGCCTTTGATTTCCGGCTAGAGACCTTTCCCTGCAAAAGAGAGTTAAGTATTCTTAACCACCCACATTTTTAGGGGTGGCTTAGAAGCAATGAGTCTAAGTGCAGCATCTGAGAACTTCAGCTTTGGAGCCCTAGCAAATAGCCTTGCAGGAGGTGAATAATACTCATAAGAATAAGCAGAAAAGTTCTTTGTTTTATGAACATAGCGGTTTGATGAAACACACTCATATTCATGGGTCTGAGTATGATTTTCCTGCAAAACATTGACGTTAGGGTGACTCATATGAGTCCTAGGTCTGTATGAAGCTTTTGGACCATACGAAGCTTTTGGTATGGGGTTTGTCTTCTTCCTAGGTGGTGTCATGATGACATTCACAGGAAGATTCTCAAGACAACTTTTGGGTACCCATATCTTCTTCATAGGTGGCCATTCCTACAGTTAGTACCAATATATCTGGCAAACACTTCGCCATTCTGATTCTTAAACAGTTTATAGTTTGCATCAAAGGATTCATCAATGATAATAGGGTTAGCACAAGTGAAACGAGATAAGGTGGATGGATCTACTGAGGTTTCCTTTGTAGCAACCCATGTGGTTTTGGGGCACTGCTTAGGCTTCCAGTAAGATCCATCAACATTCATTTTCCTCTCGAACCCAACACCCTCTTTCCTAGGGTTTTGGTTCAGAATCTGCTTTTTGAGGACATCACATAATGTCTGATGCCCTTTGAGACTTTTGTACATCCCTGTCTCAAGCAGTGTCTTCAACCTAGCATTTTCATCAACAATAGTAGTGGTATCCTCGGTAGAGGGGTTAGTTACCACATCAGCAGTTGAAGATATTGCAACAGTAGCAATAGTAGAACATTCAGCAACAGAGGTAGCGTTATCACGCTCAATGCATTTTATACATGGTGGTTCAAATCCTTCCTGAGCGGGACTGATCTCTTGAGTGCGAAGTGACTCGTTCTCCTTTTGAAGATCTTCATGAATCGTTCTCAATTTCTCAAGATCTTGCTTCCTTTGAAGATAATCGTAGGAAAGCTTTTCATCAGTTGTTGAGAGCGTTTCATGGCGACTTTCAAGTTCCGCGTACTTAACATGAAGGTTTTTGATGTCTTCAATTAAGGACTGAGATCGGGTCATTTCCACATCCAACAGGTCATCGCTTTTGTCTAACAGTTTTTGGATATGTTCCATAGCTTTTTGTTGTTTAGTTGCAATTTTAGCAAGTGTTTTGTAGCTATGTTTGGATTCACAATCAGAGTCATCTTCACATGATGTTTGAAAGTAAGCATCGCGTGATTTTACCTTGGCACCTCGTGCCATGAAGCAGTAGGTGGGAGCAGAGTCGTCCTTGTCATTATCATTAGCGGTGACGGAGCCATTGTCTTCATTGTTGAAGATGGATTTGGCAACGTAGTCTGTAGCTAGAGCCAGACTTGCAACGCCAGAGTTGGACTCCTCCTCAGACTCCACCTCCGCCTCCTCAAAAGCAGACTCCTCCTCTGAATCCATCTCCTTGCCAACAAAAGCACGAGCCTTGCCAGATGATCTCTTCTTGTGTGATGAAGACTTCGAAGAAGACTTGGAAGAAGACTTTGAGGATTTCTTCTTCTTATTGTCATCAGAATCATATTCCTTGCTCTTCTTCTTCTTCTTCTTCTTCTTCTTCTCATTATCCCACTGTGGACACTCAGAGATGTAGTGACCAGGTTTCTTGCACTTGTGGCATGTTCTCTTCTTGCAGTCATGGGTGGAAGCTTCATCATTTCTTGAGCTGGATCGTGAAGACTTTCTGAAGCCTTTCTTCTTAGTGAATTTCTGGAACTTCTTCACAAGCATAGCAAGCTCCTTTCCAATGTCTTCAGGATCACCTGAACTGCAGTCAAATTCTTCTTCAGATGAGGAAACAACCTTTGCCTTCAAAGCACGAGTTCAGCCATAGTTGGGGCCATAGATATCTCGTTTCTCAGATAGCTCAGACTCATGTGTGTTGAGCCTCTCAAGTATGTCAGACGGATCGAGAGTCTTGAAGTCAGGGCATTCCTGAATCATCAGGGCTAGGGTGTCAAACAAGCTGTCAAGTGATCTCAGTAGTGTCTTGAGTATTTCATGCTTCGTGATCTCAGTGGCGCTGAGTGCTTGGAGCTCATTTGTGATATCAGTGAGGCGATCAAATGTGAGCTGGACGTTCTCATTGTCGTGTCTCTTGAAGCGGTTGAAGAGGTTACGGAGGACACTGATCCTTTGATCTCTCTGAGTTGAGACGCCTTTGTTAACCTTGGAGAGCCAGTCCCAGACTAGCTTCGATGTTTCCAAAGCACTCACACGGCCATACTGTCCTTTGGTCAGATGACCACAGATGATGTTCTTGGCAGTAGAATCCAGTTGAACGAACTTCTTGACATCAGCAGGGGTGACACCTTCACGGGTCTTGGGAACGCCGTTCTTGACGACATACCACAGATCGACATCAATGGCTTCAAGATGCATGCGCATATTATTCTTCCAGTAGGGGCATTCAGTGCCATCGAAGAAGGGGCATGCAGCGGAGACTTTGATTATCCCTGCAGTCGACATAGCTAAAACTCCAGGTGCTTAAACCGAATCACACAGAACAAGGGAGTACCTTGCTCTAATACCAATTGAAAGAGCTGGATATCGACTGGGGGGGTGAATAGACGATTTTTATGGAAGTCTTCAAAACATGGGAGTTTCAGAGACAAACAATAGAAATGACCCTATTCGTATGCAGCGGAAGGTAGACTACACTAGGAAAGCCATAGTCAAGTATTCAATGAAGTGAAAGCACGAAGACTATTAGCAGCTAGGTAGTAAGGATCAGGATGGAAGATAGTATGAAGCCAATCAGAACAAGTAGTCACTTAGTGAAGTCAAACAGATAATGCAAGCAGGCAATGACTTCACGAAGACAAACCATAAGTAAAGAGAAGTGAGAGATAGAACCAGTAGCTTGGAGAGGACTGTGATTTGTTCGACCAGTTCCAGTTGCTGTGACAACTGTACGTCTGGTTAGGGAGGCTGAGATTTAACTCAGAAGACCGCGTCTTCACCTTATTCCCCTTGAGCTAAGGACACTTAGTCCTCGCCCAATCACTCTGGTAAGTCTTCAAGGTAGACTTCCAAACCTTCACAGACTTCGTTCACCGGCAATCCACAATGACTCTTGGATGATCAGAACACAACGCCTAACCGGCTGGAGGATTCACAGTCCTCAAGTGTAACAAGTCTTCAGATCACGCAGACAGAAAGATTTCAATGATGCCAAACACTCTTTGGGCTCTGGGTGGTTTGGGCTTTGTCCTCGCAAGGATTCTCTCTCAAATGCTTCGGCGGTGGGTTGCTCTCAAATGACAAAAGCCGTGCACTAACTCTGAGCAGCCACCAATTTATGGTGTAGGGGGTGGGCTATTTATAGCCACAAGGCAACCCGACCTGATTTGTCCGAAATGACCCTAGGTCACTAAGGAACTGACACATGTTCCAACGGTCAGATTTCAAACACACGCGACAGCTTTACTTGGGCTACAAGTAAAGCTGACTCATCCGACTCTGGATAAGATTTGCACTCATTGTCTTCGCTCGAAGACATAGGATTTGGTTGAGCATCACTTTAGTCACTCTGACTTTGTTCACTTGGACCCCACTTAAGAGTGCGGTGGTTCCTATGACTCAACAAAGAAGAAAAGGAAACAACGAAACAACTAAGTCTTCGCGCTCCATAGTCTTCATGCGATGTCTTCTCATGTCATATACTTCACTGTGAATAGCTTCATATACCACCATTATCTTCAATGTCTTCACACATTTTTAGGGTTCATCTCCGGTAGGTAAACCGAATCAATGAGGGACTACTACCTGTGTTATCCTGCAATTCTCACAAACACATTAGTCCCTCAACCAAGTTTGTCGTCAATACTCCAAAACCAACTAGGGGTGGCACTAGATGCACTTACAGACCCAGCCAAGCTCCTTGACTCGGCCCCAACAACCAGCTCAAGGCAGCTGAACCTGGCACACCATGACTTCCCCAACAAGCCAGCTCCACCCTTGGCGTGTTCCTCAAGCCAGCCACGGGTCAGCTCCCGTCCCATCCAGGCCATATGATTGGAGAAGTCTCCGTCTACCAATGACCGAGGCGACCGTGCCCTGCCCATGCCTCCGGTCAGCCGGAGCGTGGCAATAGTGCCCCTCACCTGCGTGCTGACCAGGGCCAGCGTGGCAACAGTATCCCCATCATCACTGCTGATGCCAGCAAGTGGCAACCTAACAGAGCGCCACTGTACCCGACTCGACTCGGCCACTCCCTGACGATCGACAAGACGGCGCACAGTGCCCCTAGGCAAGCGGAGCCCATGCCTAGGGGAACCCGGCGAACCACTGGCACCCGGCGAGTCCCAGCTCCGGGTTCCTAGACGCTGACAACCTAGCCCTACGGCCTTGTAACATTACCATTGTACCCCTGGGGGACTGGCCTATAAACCCCCCCAGGAGCCATCATGTATATAGGCTAGCACATAGGAAAGTAGCCAACCGATTAGTAGAACACACACACGGAGAGAAGGAGCAGCCTAAGCCCTGGCCAGCCTTCCTTCTCCCTCCTTACAGCTCTAGGAGCAACCCAGTACTGTTGCATATCAACCACACTTGGCAGGACTAGGGGTATTATCTCTCCGGAGAGCCCCGAACCTGGGTATGTCTTGCGTCCCGCGCTCGCTCATGCCGACCTCGCCTCTGGAGCCCACCAGTGCCCTCGAGCCTCCTCTCTTTAGCCATCCCTTGGCATCTGTCGTGCGCCCACCACGACATGTCTTGTGGGGGTTGTGGGCCTTCTTTTCCATTGATTCCAACTCCCAAAAATCACATATATTCCAAAATTATTCTCCGTAAATTTTTATCGCATTTGGACTTCGTTTGATATGTATTTTTCGCGAAACAAAAAACATGCAAAACACAGGAACTGGCACTAGGCACTGGATCAATATGTTAGTCCAATAGATCATATAAATTGTTGCCAAAAGTATGTAAAAGTTGTAGAATATTGGCATTAAACTATCAAAAATTATAGATACAACGGAGACGTATCAACATCCCCGAGCTTAATCCTGCTCGTCCTCGAGTAGGTAACTGATAAAAAAAGATAAGTTTTGCTGTGGAATGCTACCTAGCATAATCTTGATCATATATCTAATCAGGGCATGAATATTAAGACATAAGTGATTCAAAGCAATAATCTATAATTTGACATGAGACATTAATACTCAGGCATCCCAACAAACAATCGTGTCTTTCAAAATATCAGTGCTAAAGAAAGTTATCCCTACAAAATCATATAGTCTTGTCATGCTCCGTCTTCTTAACACAAAGTATTTATGATGCACAACCCTGATGACAAGCCGAGCAATTGGTTCATACTTTTTAACGCACTTCAACTTTTTCAACCCTCATGCAATACATGAGCCCAAGCCATGGATGTAACACTATGGGTGGAATAGAATATAATGATAGGGGTAAACATAGAGAATACAAAAAAGTAAGAAAGTCTCACATCACCACCATCGGATTGATATCAATGCGAGGAGTAGGGATTGCCATGAAACGGATGCACTAAGAGTTATAAGTGTATGGAAGCTAAATATGAAAACTAAGTGGGTGTGCATCTAACTCTATAATGAAAATTCCCACTACTATATGGAAGTGACAACATAGGAGACTCTCTATATGAAAAATATGGTGCTACTTTGAAAGGGCAACGCACGGTACCATAGAGGCTAGCAAATTGCGGAAAGGTAAGAGTGCATATAATCCATGGACTCACATTAGTCATAAAGAACTCATATACTTATTGCAAAAGTAGCCCTCGAAACAAAGTACTACTACGCATGCCCCTAGGGGGGTAGATTGGTAGGAAAAGACCATCGCTCGTCCCCGACTTCCACCCATAAGGAAGACAATCAATAATAAATCATGCTCCAACTTCATAGCATAACAAGAGACTATACGTGCATGCTTCGGGAATCACAAACCTTAACACCATTATTCCTACTAACCACAACTATTTACTAGTACCTCCCACATATTATCATCTCCATATCACGAAACTATTACAAAGAATCAAACATATCAGATTCAGTGATCCACAAGTTTTATGTAGGATTTTATGACTAACCATGTGAATGACCAATCATGTTGATTCTCTAAATAGAATTAAGTGAAGCATGCGAGTTTAATTCTTTCTACAAAAGACCATGCTCTAACAAATATAAGTGAAGCAAAAGAGCATCCTAGAATAACGGTTTTCCATGGGAAGAGAAACATGCAATCCAAACTTCAAATGATATAAGTGAAGCACATGAAGCATTCTATAAAGCCATACTCAAAAGATATAAGTGAAGTGCAATGAGCATTCTATAAATCAACCATGGACATATCAGCATTGTGCATAAAATAAAAGTGAAAACTAAACACAAAAGACGCTCCAAGATTTACACATGTCACATGAATGAAACGAAAACGAAAACATACTGATACTTGTTGAAGAAAGATGGGATGCCTTCCGAGGCATCTCCAAGCTTAGCCGCTTAAGTCTCCTTGGATATTTACTTGGGATGCCTTGGTGAAAGGGCTAGTTATTGACTAGAGGGGGGGGGGGGTGAATAGGCGATTTTTATGAAAGTCTTCAAAACATGGGAGTTTCGAAGATAAACACTATAACCACACTGTTCAAATGCAGCGGAAGGTAGACTACACTAGACAAGCCATAGTCAAGTATTCAATAGAGTGAAAGCTTGAAGACTAACAGCAGCTAGGTAGTAAAGATCAGGATGGAAGATAGTATGAAGTCAATCAGAATAGATAGTCACACAGTGAAGTCAAACAGATAATGCAAGCAGGCAATGACTTCACAAAGACAAACTGTAAGTAAGAGTGGTAAGAGATAGAACCAGTGGCTTCAGAAGGGCAGGGATTTGTTCGACCAGTTCCAGTTGCTGTGACAACTGTATGTCTGGTTAGGGAGGCTGAGATTCAACTCAGAAGACCACGTCTTCACCTTATTCCCCTTGAGCTAAGGACACCTAGTCCCCGCCCAATCACTCTGGTAAGTCTTCAAGTTAGACTTCCGAACCTTCACAGACTTCGTTCACCGGCAATCCACAATGGCTCTTGGATGCTCAGAACGTGACACCTAACCAGCCGGAGGATTCACAGTCCTCAAGTGTAACAAGTCTTCAGATCACGCGGACAGAAAGACTTCAGTGATGCCAAACACTCTTTGGGCTCTGGGTGGTTTGGGCTTAGTCCTCGCAAGGATTCTCTCTCGAAAGCTTCAGCGATGGGTTGCTCTCAAATGACAAATGCCGTGTACTAACTCTAAGCAGCCACCAATTTATGGTATAGGGGGTGGGATATTTATAGCCACTGGGCAACCCGACCGGATATATCTGAAATGACCCTGGGTCACTAAGGAACTGACACGTGTCGCAACCGTCAGATTTCAAACACACGCGGCAGCTTGACTTGGGCTACAAGTAAAGCTGACTTATCCGTTACAAGATAAGATTTTCTCTCATTGTCTTCACTCGAAGACATAGGATTTGGTTGAGCATCACTTCAGTCACTCCGACTTTGTTCACTTGGACCCCACTTAACAGTGCGGTGGTTCCTATGACTCAACAAAGAAGAAAAGGAAACAACGGAACAACTAAGTCTTCGCGCTCCATAGTCTTCACTCAGTGTCTTCTCGTGTCATAGTCTTCAATGTGAATATCTTCACAGACCACCATTGTCTTCAATGTCTTCACACATTTTTAGGGGTCATCTCCGGTAGGTAAACCGAATCAAGGAGGGACTACAACCTGTGTTATCCTGCAATTCTCACAAACACATTATTCCCTCAACCAGGTTTGTCGTCAATACTCCAAAACCAAGTAGGGGTGGCACAAGATGCACTTACAATCTCCCCCTTTTGGTGATTGATGACAAACTGGTTGAAGTTTTCAACAGGGATAAAAGTATGTGAAATTGTAAGGATTAAGATATTATCTTCATAGATGGCAAAAAGGCTCCCCCTGAAGATGTGCATACAAATGTTTTGTGTTGGAATGCAAATGCACATGGCAGGTTGTACTTGTGGAGATCCTCTTCACCGTATGAAGACAACACATTATGCATGAACAAATATACAGGAATAATGACATGCACAATGAAAAATGGACGTCTGCGGAATGAGTTCATGCGGGATTTATCATTGCACATGCGGAATTTATCGTCGCATCACACAGAATCATAGAAAAAGTAGCAGACGACCATCAAGTTTAAGTCTTACAACTCAAAGAACCAAATGTAGCAAAATAAGAGTTGTAAGCACTAGGCAAAATAGCAACCACCCATCAGGACCCGCTTGAAGACTATCAACCTATGCTTCTCCCCCTTTTGTTAGTAAAGACCAAAAAGGTTTGAAGACAGAGGCTCTACTCGTTCCCATGAGGAGTAGGTGAAGCAGCAGGGTCGTCGTTGAGGTTTGGTGGTGCAAAAGAACTCGATGCAGTGTTGATATGCACTGATGTCGGCGGTGGTGAAGTAGCATCATTGGATTCATCAATAACTCTGGCGTTTACTGCAGCTGCGGATGAAGAGTACTCTGAATCTCAAGAGACGGAGTTCGACGCAAAACAACATTCCGGGGAGGAGTGGAGTCAAACTTGAACCTTTCATTGAAGCCATCGTCTTGAAGGATCAGCTTCAGCACTGAGCAGTGTCAATCCCTTCCAAGTCCTCCGACAGGTTTCGTGAGCGACAAAGGCGTTCTTGGTGGCAAGATTGCGAATGCGATTGATATCCACCAAGAGGCTTTGCATTTGCCGCTTCTGCCAGAAATGATGCTTATCTTTCTTCTGATGCAAAGCCACAAGAAGCTCGTGGTCATTGAGCACATGAGATCGTTTGTGAGTTCTTGGAGCAATGGTGCTTTCTGTGGCTTCAGTGCATGCACGGTGAGTGTTGCCGGCCAGTGGATAAACACGAGAAGCAACCTGAACCCCTTCAACATGCTCGGAAAAGCTCTGACGATCTATATTGTGAAGATATAGGGCTTCCTTGGCAGGCTCTGGATAAATAGCTTCAATGGACATATCAACCTCTGGTAAAAATAAGAGATGGTTATGAGCAGAGGGCTGATAGTCAATTGCAGAGTGGAGCTTGATCAAACACATGATCCAAGGAGCATAGAACTTCAGACCAAAAATGTCAGACCTAGATGCAGCAAACTGGTGAATGAAGAAATCTTGAGTATTGAAGCTTTTGCCATTGAGTATGTAGAAGACCAATGTCTTCATTGCTCCTTCAAGCTTTGCTGAGGAGGAATGTCCCTTGATCGGCCAAAGAATTCTCTGAATGATATGATAGATGGTGCGGGGCAGATACTCTAGGTCTTCAACCAGGAATTCCTTGGGATACTCAGCATCCGGGGCAGTGGCTTCATCATACTGAGCATCTGGCTCATGTTGGGCTCAGGCTTCTGAAAGATGCTCTCCAATGCATCGTGGTGAAGCTGACAACCAGGTTCATATAGTTCGCCTGGAGTGGAGAGGCTGGTAAGCTCAATGATATCAAAGGCTTTGGCTTCATGATGAATGTTGCCCATCATCCACTCAAGGACCCATGTCGGTGTATCCCTGTTGTAGCCGCAGATGTGGAGGGTTGCATAGAATTGAAGGAGAAGCTCTTCATTCCAATGTTCCTTGTCAGTGACAAACTCCAGAAGACCAGCATTACGAAAGCAGTATAGGGCTTCTTCAAGGCAGGGCAGACCAGCAATGGCTTCAGTGTCCAGACGCATATGAGGAAATATGCGCTCCTGATTGTATAGAATTCAGGAGTAGTAGCTGCGCTGCTGGTAGCTCCAGAACCAATCTGATGAGATTCTTGGCTTGGAGTATGGGTTCTTGCCAGAATCGAAGAAGGTGTTGTGTGCAATGAAGCCATTGACATTGAATGAGCCTGGTGCCGATGCAGTACCTGGGAACCTTGGCAGCCTTGGTTTTGGCTTCTGAACCTGAGGCATGTGCTCCACATGATAGTCAAATTGAGGTCCAGGAGCAGGCGGAGGGATCAGAATTGGCCATCTTACAGGAACAAGCTTGCCTTGGTAGAATGCATGCTCAATTGTGTGGGGCCTTGGAGGCAGAACAGGAGCAGTGGCATTTGCAGAGGCTTCAGGCTGCACATTCATTGCAGGTGCAGCATTGGCTTCATTCACATTTTCAACTTGAGGCGCCACACTGTCTTCAGTCATGATAACATCATTGGCTTCAGGGACGGTGTTGGTGGCAGCCTTAGTATTCTTAACCTCCACTTGAGGAGCTGGAGGGTCGGGCACAGATAAGTTCTCCTCGAGAACGACTTCTTGGTTGGTAGGGGGAGGAACAACATGCTCTCCTTGTCTTTCTTCGGCTGATGCAGCCGGAATCTCTTCTAGAGCATTAGCTTCAGACGCAGGAACCGTCACAGAAGGATTGTCTTTAGAAAACACCTGACGTGCCACTGAGATGGATTGGTGTGAATCCTCTTCTGTGATGGTTGTCATGGAGACCGATGGCCTTTGGCCTTTGCGAAGCCGTTGGTACACGGGCGACGCTTTCGGGGATGGTGTGGTCTCCATGTAATTGTCATCATTGACATTGGACTGGGGCCTTGCGGTGGTGAAGGACGGGGTGTACTTGGTGAGTCTTGAACTGGGGTTGCTGGTTGAGGGCGATCAGCCCATGAGGCATCTTGTGAGATTGGCGTCAGAGGACGACCAATACTGATGGTTTTGCTGTTCGTGCGAATAGGCGATGATACCATTTGGGGCTGGATCTGAGTAAGGACTTCATCATCTTCTACATTGTCTTGGGGACCAATGTCTTCAGCGACTGGGGTCAACGACTGGAACCTCTTGAGCTTCAGGAGCCTCTGTGGAAGCAGGCTCATGAACAATCAATCGACGCTCTTGATTTGCAGATGGAGGGGGAGAAAAAGCAATGGGTTCAACAACCAGGGGCTCTTTGGGAGCAGCCGATCTCTCTTCTTGAGGGGGGTGCATCATTTGTGGTGTTCTTGGTATTGCGCTTTCTGGCTTCGGCTTTAGCTTCCTTGGTTTTCTGCTGATCTGAAGCCACAATGGAGACCTTAGGCTTCGAGCCTGTCATGCTGGCTGGGAAGACAATGTGAGGTTCTTCCCGCTGTGGAGCTTCAGTCTGGGCCACATTGTGGTTATTCTTGTGCTTGGCCGCCATCTTGGGGTCAATGCCAGGACGCCCAAGAGCCTTGCGCTTTTTAACTTTGTTGTAAGCCTGAACACACTTAGCAGCAAGAGTTTTCATGCGCTCTCTTGAGCCTTTGGCTTCCTCACATTTCTTGCGAAACGCCTCCTTGAGGTCATTGAGCATCACCTTGAATTTTTGGACATCAGCCATACTCAGCTTGGCTACATGCTTCTTGAACTGTTCCTATTCAAAATCAATCTTGTGTTTCAGTTCAACGATTCACTGAGCCAGAGCGAGCTCAGTAGCAATGGCGCCTTGAAAGGAGATGCTGATGCCAATGGGGAGTTGAAGATCATCAAAGTTGAGATCTTGATTGTTGAACCATTCGTCAATGAAAGTGTGCAGGATATTCACATCGAAGAGGGGCAGGTCATTAAAGATCTCCGCCTCTTGCTTGCTCTTGATCAGCTGCTCAAGGGCATCATTGCCAAATTCTTCATCTGAAGACAAATCAATGGCTTCAGATTTGTTCCTCAGAACGGCAGCAGGTGTAAGTGCTTGACTCTGTTGCTGAACATGTTTCTTCTTTGGCTTCTCACATCTCTTGGAGATGCGAGAGAGATCTTCAGAGGTGTTGCTGGGAGCAGGAGGAGCAGTTGCCAATGGCTTCACACACGAAGCTGTTGGAGCAGCAGATGACTTTGAAGCTTTAGTCTTCTTTTGCTTCTTCGGCTTTGAAGGTGGAGCTAGAGCTCCGTTAGTGTAAGCATCATTATCAGAATGATCCACCTTGGCACCTTGGACAGTTATGTGGGTGATGAGGCCATCAAGGTTGTAGAAGGGGGCCGATCCTGTTCTGATTGGCTTCGTGGGTGCCATCATCTCGAGGTGAGGAAGGACCAGGGTTGAAGTCGAGCCCCAGAGCCTTCTTGTTCTTCGTAACTGAGTCTTTGGCGAACTGGAAATTGCGCTTGAACAGATGGTCTTCACGGCACCACAACAAAGAAGAAGGATTAGCGTTCTCTGGCTGCGGTCCACGAATCATGCACAGATAGAATTCTCGTTGGAGGGCTTCAGAGAGGGGCTGGGGTTGAAGATTTTTTACACAATATCTCCCCATGGTCCCTTGATGGCATTTTTCTCTGCATATTCTTTGGCGACGAAGTGGTATTTGAACCATTCTTCTGCCCAATATCTTCGAATCCACTGGATTTGATTCTTGCGGCCAGTATATGTTTCCTCAGGATCAGTCTTGTACAGCTCGTGCAAATCTGGAGGTAAATCCTTGGAAGTGTTACCACAGCACTGTTTGCCACCCTTTCGTGCTGACTTTTCAGTTGCCATGAAGTGTAAGCTGAAGGGCTTCAGTACGTGCAATGGCTTCAACCGACTGGTCAGACAAGAACTGGCTTCAGGTGAGTTGATGTGACTCTGCAAGAATTCTGCAAACAAATGCAGACTATGAGAACCAAGGGATTCTCCCATGGACATGTACCTGTGACAGCATTAGAGGTGCGAGGGAAGGGGAAGAGGTCATATGCATTCTCAGAAGATTATGAAGATAAATCAGTTTGAAGACATTGACCTCACAATGCGAAGACATTCACTTATTTGATGAGAGTTGGTTCCAGAGTTGTACAAATCCCAGAATAAGTACAAGTGAGGAATCTAACTTGTAAAGAAGCATAAGTGAATAGACTAGGCAGAATATGAGATGCAGAATGAGATAGATTCAAGTTTGGAGATCTAAAAACACTTTTGGTAGAAACAGATGAATCTATCAGATCAGAAAGAAGGTAGAAAGTAAACTTTAATTACCACACGATGAACTGCTAGACGGAGCGAAGATGGAGGCCGAGCAGTTCAATCTCCCGTGCCCTAACTTGGCGACGGAAGACACCTGCAGCGACGGCGGAGAAGATGAGGTCCATGGCCTGCATGAGGACGGCGTCGAGGAAGTCGCGTCAGCTAAGCGCTTCGTCGTCGGTGTCGTCGAGAGCTAGCGGAGGCGCTAGGGTTTGTGAGAGTTGGCGAGGAGGAAGAAGAATTTTGACTGAGACGTAATGGTTATTTATAAAGAAAGAGACGGCACAGTGCAATTACGCAGGTGCCCCTGGCGGTTCACATCCGACGGACACGTGGCAAGCGTGCAACACCTTGGGAGTTGTTCCATGTTCCCACGCACGCCTGGATTGTCGGGGTGGTCGTTACGAATTCTCCGGGTTTCAGGAAAATAGGATAAAGCACTAAAAACAGATATAAATGTGTGTCAGATTGACTTCAACTGACAAGGTTTCAGTGAAGACAATCGACAGTTTTCAATAGAATGCATATGACTTGGATAGATAGAGTTGAGGTAGAAGCATAGATAGGTTAGGGTCCGATCAAATTCACTTAGTTCAAAAGGTTCAACACGAAGCCAGAGCTATAAGTGAATGTTGTAGAGGACAGAACACACACATATATAGTACTAGTCCAATTCAACCAATTGAAGATAAACTTGAGCATAATCCAAGGATGAATATGAATCACATATGAAAACAATGCGAGCATAACGCCAAGAGAAACACTTCAAACAGAAATTTGGTGGTGGCGTTACCCACCGTATAGGAAGTATTAGACCTAGACACAACGCACAATTATCGTGGTGCTCCGAAGTCAAATTCCGCATTAATGTATTCACACTTAGAGTGTATGTCTTCATTGATTGAAGATATACATTACTTCGTGTGTTGCACATCTAAGTCATCAAAATGCATAAGTGTTAGGATATGTGCCCATTCACAGGACATTTGAGGATTCCAAGATATTTATCTCACAACGCAACTTGCAAAACCTTTTCTCATCCAAGGGCTTTGTGAAGATATCGGCCAACTGTTCTTCTGTGTTGAAGTGAATGATATCAATATCTTCCTTCATAACATGATCTCTGAGAAAGTGATGACGAATTTCAATGTGCTTTGTCTTTGAGTGCTGAACTGGGTTGTTTGCAATCTTGATAGCACTCTCATTATCGCAGTAAAGAGGCACATTCTTCAGATCGATTCTATAGTCCTTGAGAGTTTGCTTCATCTAGAGAAGTTGAGCACAGCAAGATCCAGCAGCAATGTATTCAGTTTCAGCAGTAGAGAGAGATACACAGTTCTGCTTCTTTGAAGACCAACAGACAATAGATCGTCCCAGAAAATGACATGTGCCTGATTTGAACCTGCGATCAACCTTGTGATCAGCATAATCAGCATCTGAGAATCCAACTAGATCAAACTCTGAGCCCTTTGGATACCATAATCCTAGTGTTGGGGTGTAAGCCAAATACCGAAGAATTCGCTTCACAGCTAAGTGATGCGATTCCTTTGGCGCCGCTTGGAATCGGGCACACATGCAAACACTAAGCATTATATCTGGCCTAGATGCTCATAAGTAAAGCAAAGAACCAATCACGGAGCGATATACCTTTTGATCGAACTCTTTACCATTGTCGTCGGGACCCAGATGACTTTTGGTTGGCATTTGCGTCGTGTATCCTTTGCAATATTGCATTCCAAACTTCTTCAGGTAATCTTTGAGATATTTTTCTTGTGATATGAAGATGCCGTTGCGTTGCTGACAGATTTGAAGACCCAGAAAGAACTTCAGCTCGCCCATCATGGACATCTCATATTGCTCTTGCATCATGTGACCAAATTCATCACTGTATTTCTTGTTGGTGCAGCCGAAGATAATGTCATCCACATAGATTTGACACACAAACAGTTCACCATCATATGTCTTCGTGAAGAGTGTAGGATCTAGTGAACTAGGTTTGAAGCCTTTGCTCTTCAAGAAGTCTTTGAGCGTGCCATACCAAGCACGAGGGGCTTCTTTGAGGCCATACAATGCCTTGTTGACCTTGTATACCATGTCAGGATGTTTTGGATCTTCAAAACCTAGAGGTTGTGCGACATATACTTCTTCTTCTATCTTTCCATTGAGAAAAGCACTTTTCACATCCATTTGATACAGGAGAATGTTGTGATGATTTGCATAGGCTAGCAATATGCAAATGGCTTCAAGTCTTGCCACCGGAGCAAATGTTTCATCGAAGTCAATTCCTTCCACTTGAGTGTAACCTTGTGCAACAAGACGAGCCTTATTTTTGACCACTTGACCATGCTCATATTGCTTATTGCGATATATCCATTTGGTGCCAATGATATTGTGCTTCCGAGGATCAGGACGCTTGACCAATTCCCACACATTATTCAGCTCGAACTGTTGAAGTTCTTCTTGCATAGCTTGAACCCATTCAGGTTCCATGAAGGCTTCATCAACTTTCTTGGGTTCAGAGATTGAGACAAACGCAAAATATCCACAGAAGTTGGTTAGCTGTGTTGCTCTTTGGGTTGCTTTAGAACGAGTGAGTGGACCAGGTGCATTCAAGCTGTCAATTATCTTCTCAATCTGAACTTCATTTGCAACACGAGGATGAGCAGGACAAAGATTCTGCTCTTGCTGATCAGTGTCATCAGTTGAGGGATTGCCTTCAGGCTGAGCATTGTCTTCAGGTTGATTTGGTGTAGAAATGACAAGTTCCTCTTCAGATTAATTCTCGGAGGGTATGATATCTCCAATTCCAATCTGCTTGATAGATTCACTTGGAGGTACTTCTTCTAGCACATTTGGCAGGTGCTCTCTTTGCGAGCCGTTAGTTTCATCGAACCACACATCTATAGTTTCAACCACTTTATTGTGAAAGAGGTTGAAGACTCTGTAGGAGTGCGAATCCTTTCCATAACCAAGCATAAAACCTTCATGTGCTTTCGGTGCAAATTTTGGAGTGTGATGTGGATCCTTGATCCAGCACCTAGCACCAAATACTCTGAAGTAGCTTACATTTGGCTTCTTACTAGTTAGGAGCTCATAGGATGTTTTCTTCAGAAGCTTGTGAAGATAAACTCGGTTGATGATGTGGCAAGCAGTGTCAATGGCTTCAGGCCAGAACTTCTGTGGAGTCTTGTACTCATCAAGCATCGTTCGGGCCATCTCAATGAGAGTTCTCTTCTTGCACTCGGCGATGCCATTCTGCTGAGGTGTATAAGGAGCAGAGAACTCATGTGTGATGCCAAGGGTATCCAGATAGAGGTCGAGACCAGTGTTCTTGAACTCAGTGCCATTGTCGCTTCTGATCTGCTTGATCTTGACACCATAGTTCGTCATGGCACGATTGGCAAATCGTCTGAAGACATCCTGCACTTCAGTCTTGTAGAGAATTATGTGCACCCAAGTATATCTAGAGTAATCATCAACAATTACGAAGCCATAGAGGCAAGCAGTAGCATTGAGAGTAGAGTAGTGAGTAGGGCCGAATAGATCCATGTGAAGCAGCTCGAAGGGTTGAGATGTAGTCATGATTGTCTTCGAGGGATGTTTGGCCCTAGTCATCTTTCCGGCTTCGCAGGCGCCACATAGATGGTCCTTCTTGAACTTGACGCCTTCGATGCCCACGACATGCTTCTTCTTCGCGAGAGTGTGCAAATTCTTCATGCCAGCATGCCCTCGCCTTCGATGCCAGAGCCAGCATTCCGAAGCCTTTGCTAGAAGACATACGACCATCAGTGGTCCTGCTGAGAAATCTACCATATAGAGATCATCTTTCCGATACTCTTCAAAGACTAGAGACTTGTCAGATTCCATTAGTACAAGGCATCGATATTTTCCAAATAGCACAATCATGTTCAAGTCACAGAGCATTGAGACAGACATTAAGTTGAAACCAAGGGATTCAACAAGCATCACTTTATCCATGTGCTGATCCCTTGATATTGCAACTCTGCCTAGACCCAATACTTTGCTTTTACCAGTATCAGCAAATGTGATGTGACTTTTGTCTGATGGATGAAGCGTTGAATCCATCAGAAGACTTCGATTTCCTGTCATGTGGTTAGTGCATCCACTGTCCATAGTCCATTCTGAAGTACGAGATGTCGTAGCCTACAGTGCAGTTTGGGGGATGGGCTTCACCAAGCGAGTGGTGAAGCATAAACATTTGACGAACAAGTGGAACATGAAAATTCAGGTCTTGGTTAGGATAGATGATACGTCTCCAACATATCTATAATTTTTGATTGCTCCGTGCTACTTTATCTACTGTTTTGGACTATATTAGGCTTTATTTTCCACTTTTATATTATTTTTGGGACTAACCTATTAACCGGAGGCCCAGCCCAGAATTGCTGTTTTTTTTGCCTATTTTAGTGTTTCGAAGAAACGGAATATCAAATGGAGTCCAAACAGAATAAAACCTTCGGGAACGTGATTTTCTCACCGAACGTGATCCAGGAGACTTGGACCCTACTCCAAGAAGCAGAAGAGTAGGTCACAAGGGTGGGGGGAGCCCCCCCTTAGGGCGTGCCCCCTGCCTCGTGGCCCCCCTGTTGCTCCATCGACGTACTCCTTCCTCCTATATATACCTACGTATCCCCAAACGATCAGAACAGGAACCAAAAACCTAATTCCACCACCGCAACCTTCTGTATCCACGAGATCCCATCTTGGAGCCTGTTCCAGAGCTCCACCGGAGGGGGCATCCACCACGGAGGGCTTCTACATCAACACCATAGCCCCTCCGATGAAGTGTGAGTAGTTTACTTCAGACCTTCGGGTCCATAGCTAGTAGCTAGATGGCTTCTTCTCTCTTTTTGGATCTCAATACAATGTTCTCCCCCTCTCTCGTGGAGATCTATTCGATGTAATCTTCTTTTTGCGGTGTGTTTGTTGAGACCGATGAATTGTGGGTTTATGATCCAGCTTATCTATGAATAATATTTGAATCTTCTCTGAATTCTTTTATGTATGATTGAGTTATCTTTGCAAGTCTCTTCGAATTATCCTTTTGGTTTGGCCAACTAGATTGGTAGTTCTTGCAATGGGAGAAGTGCTTAGCTTTGGGTTCAATCTTGTGGTGTGCTTTCCCAGTGATAGAAGGGGCAGCAAGGCACGTATTGTATTGTTGCCATCGAGGATAACAAGATATTTTTTTATCATATTGCATGAATTTATCCCTCTACATCATGTCATCTTGCTTAAGGCGTTACTCTGTTTTTAACTTAATACTCTAGATGCGTGCTGGATAGCGGTCGATGAGTGGAGTAATAGTAGTAGATGCAGAATCGTTTCGATCTACTTGTCTCGGACGTGATGCCTATATACATGATCATACCCAGATATACTCATAACTATGCTCAATTCTGTCAATTGCTCAACAATAATCTGTTCACCCACCGTAGAATATCTATGCTCTTGAGAGAAGCCACTAGTGAAACCTATGGCCCCCGGGTCTATTCTCATCATATCAATCTCCATTACTTTATTACTTGCTTTGTTTTTACTTTACCTTTTACTTTTCACTTTGCATCTATATATCAAAAATACCAAAAATATTATTTATCATCTCTATCAGATCTCACTCTCGTAAGTGACCGTGAAGGGATTGACAACCCCTAATCGCGTTCGTTGCGAGGAGCTATCATTTTGTGTAGGTACGAGAGACTTGTGCGTGGTCTCCTACTGGATTGATACCTTGGTTCTCAAAAACTGAGGGAAATACTTACGCTACTTTGCTGCATCATCCTCTCCTCTTTGGGGAAATCCAACGCAGTGCTCAAGAGGTAGCAATAGATAGGGTGAGTATCAAGGAATCCTGGAACGAAGTACATAGTAAGACCATTTGGGCATTTTATCTTGCGCCCCACAAGATGTTTAAGGTCCCCAACATGAGTTTTGGATGCCTTTGATTTCCGGCTGGAGACCTTACCCTGCAAAAGAGAGTTAAGTTTTCTTAACCACCCACATTTTCAGGGGTGGCTTAGAAGCAATGAGTCTAAGTGCAGCATCGGAGAATTTCGGCTTTGGATCCCTAGTAAATAGCCTTGCAGGAGGTGAATAATACTCATAGGAATAAGCAGACAAATTCTTTGTTCTATGAACATAGCGGTTTGAAGAAACACGCTCATATTCATGGGTCAGAGTATGTTTTCCTTGCAAAACATTGATGTTAGGGTGAGTCAGATGAGTCCTCGGTCTATATGAAGCTTTTGGACCATATGAAGCCTTTGGTATGGGGTTTGTCTTCATCATGGGTGATGTCATGATGACATTCACAGGAAGATTCTCAAGACAATTTTTGGGAACCCATATCTTCTTCAAAGGTGGCCCATTCCTGCAGTTAGTACCAATATACCTGGCAAACACCTCACCATTCTGATTCTTAAACAGTTTATAGTTTGCATCAAAGGATTCATCAATGATAATGGGGTTAGCACAAGTGAAACCAAATAAGGTGGATGGATCAACTGGAGGTTCCCTTGCAGCAACCCATGGGGTTTTGGGGTACTGCTCAGGCTTCCAGTACGAGCCATCAACATTCATTTTCCTCTCGAACCCAACACCCTCTTTCCTAGGGTTTCGGTTCAGAATCTGCTTTTTGAGGACATCACACAATGTCTGATGCCCTTTGAGACTTTTGTACATCCCTGTATCAAGCAGTGTCTTCAACCTGGCATTCTCATTAGCAATAGTAGTGGTATTCTCAGCAGAGGGGTTAGTTACCACATCAGCAGTTGAAGATATTGCAACAGTAGTAGCGGTAGAACATTCAGCAACATAAGCAGCGTTATCGCGCCCAATGCATTTTAGGCATGGTGGTTCAAATCCTTCCTGAGCGGGACTGATCTGTTGGGTGCGAAGTGACTCATTTTCCTTTTGAAGATCTCCATGATCCGATCTCAATTTCTCAAGTTCCTACTTCCTTTGAAGATAATCATAGGAAAGCTTTTCATGAGAAGTTGTGAGTGATTCATGTCGACCTTCAAGTTCCTTGTACTTAATATGAAGATTTTTATGTCTTCAATTAAGGACTGAGACTTGTCATTTCCGCGTCCAACAGGTCATCGCTTTTGTCTAATAGTTTTTGAGTATGTTCCATAGCTTTCTGTTGTTCAGTTGCAATTTTAGCAAGTGTTTTGTAACTAGGTTTGGATTCACCATCAGAGTCATCTTCACTGGATGTTTGAAAGTAAGCATCGCATGATTTTACCTTGGCACCGCGTGCCATGAAGCAGTAGGTGGGAGGCGACTCGTCCTCGACATTATCATCAGTGTTGGTGACGGAGCCATTGTCTTCAGTGTTGAAGATGGACTTGGCGACATAGGCAGTAGCTAGAGCCAGACTCACAACACCCGAGTCAGACTCCCCCTCAGACTCCACCTCCGCCTCCTCTGAAGCTGACTCCTCCTCTGAATCCATTTCCTTGCCAACAAAAGCACGGGCCATGCCAGATGAGATCTTCTTGTGTGACAAAGATCTGGAAGAAGACTTGGAAGAAGACTTTGAGGATTTCTTCTTTTTCTTATCATCAGAATCATATTCTTTGCTCTTCTTCTTCTTCTTCTTCTTCTTCTTCTTCTTCTTCTTCTTCTTCTTCTTCTTCTTCTTCTTCTTCTTCTTCTTCTTCTTCTTCTTCTTCTTCTTCTTCTTCTTCTCGTTGTCCCACTGTGGACACTTAGAGATGTAGTGACCAGGTTTCTTGCACTTGTGACAGGTTCTCTTCTTGTGATCATAGGCAGAAGCTTCATCATTCCTTGAGCTGGATCGTGAAGATTTTCTGAAGCCTTTCTTCTTGGTGAATTTCTGGAACTTCTTCACAAGCATAGCAAGCTCCTTTCTAATGTCTTCAGGATCACAAGAACTGCAGTCAGATTCTTCTTCAGATGAGGAAGCAGCAGCCTTTGCCTTCAAAGCTCGACTTTGGCCATAGTTGGGGCCATAGATATCTCGTTTCTCAGATAGTAGGTACTCATGTGTGTTGAGCCTTTCAAGTATGTCAGATGGATCGAGAGTCTTGAAATTAGGGCATTCTTGTATCATCAGGGCTAAGGTGTCAAATGAGCTGTCAAGAGATCTCAGTAGTGTCTTCACTATCTCATGCTTCGTGATCTCAGTGGTGCCGAGTGCTTGGAGCTCATTTGTGATATCAGTGAGGCGATCAAATGTGAGCTGGACATTCTCGTAGTCGTGTCTCTTGAAGCGGTTGAAGAGGTTGCGGAGAGTACTGATACATTGTTCTCTTTGAGTTGAGACGCCTTCATTGACCTTGGAGAGCCAGTCCCAGACTAGCTTCGATGTTTCCAGAGAACTCACACGGCCATACTGTCCTTTGGTAAGGTGCCCACAGATGATGTTCTTGGCAGTAGAGTCCAGTTGAATGAACTTCTTGACATCAGTAGGGGTGACGCCTTCACCCGTCTTGGGAACGTCGTTCTTGATGACATACCATAGATCGACATCAATGGCTTCAAGATGCCATCAAAGATGGGGCACGCAGCGGAGACTTTGATTATCCCTGCAGTCGACATAGCTAAACTCCAGGTGGTTAAACCGAATCACACAGAACAAGGGAGTACCTTTCTCTGATACCAATTGAAAGGGCTAGTTATCGACTAGAGGGGGGGGGGGGGTGAATAGGCGATTTTTATGAAAGTCTTCAAAACATGGGAATTTTGAAGATAAACACTATAACCACACTATTCGAATGCAGCGGAAGGTAGACTACACTAGACAAGCCATAGTTAAGTATTCAATAGAGTGAAAGCATGAAGACTAACAATACCTAGGTAGTAAAGATTAGGATGGAAGATAGTATGAAGTCAATCAGAATAGATAGTCACGTAGTGAAGTCAAACAGATAATGCAAGCAGGCAATGACTTCAGAAAGACAAACTGTAAGTAAGAGTGGTAAGAGATAGAACCAGTGGCTTTAGAAGGACCGGGATTTGTTCGACCAGTTCCAGTTGCTGTGACAACTGTATGTCTGGTTAGGGAGGCTGAGATTCAACTCAGAAGACCGCGTCTTCACCTTATTCCCCTTGAGATAAGGACACCTAGTCCCCGCCCAATCACTCTGGTAAGTATTCAAGGTAGACTTCCGAACCTTCATAGACTTCGTTCACCGGTAATCCACAATGGCTCTTGGATGCTCAGAACGTGACGCCTGACGGGCTGGAGGATTCACAGTCCTCAAGTGTTACAAGTCTTCAGATCACGCAGACAGAAAGACTTCAGTGATGCCAAACACTCTTTGGGCTCTGGGTGGTTTGGGCTTTGTCCTCGCAAGGATTCTCTCTCGAAAGCTTTGGCGATGGGTTGCTCTCAAACGACAAAAGCCGTGTACTAACTCTGAGCAGCCACCAATTTATGGTGTAGGGGGTGGGCTATTTATAGCCACTAGGTAACCCGACCGGATATGTCCGAAATGACCCTGGGTCACTAAGGAACTGACACGCGTCGCAACGGTTAGATTTCAAACACACTCGACAGCTTGACTTGGGCTACAAGTAAAGCTGACTCATCCGTTACAGGATAAGATTTGCTCTCATTGTCTTCGCTCGAAGACATAGGATTTGGTTGAGCATCACTTCAGTCACTCTGACTTTGTTCACTTGGACCCCACTTAACAGTGCGGTGGTTCCTATGACTGAACAAAGAAGAAAAGGAAACAACGGAACAACTAAGTCTTCGCGCTCCATAGTCTTCACTCAATGTCTTCTCGTGTCATAGTCTTCAATGTGAATATCTTCACAGACCACCATTGTCTTCAATGTCTTCACACATTTTTAGGGGTCATCTTCGGTAGGTAAACCGAATCAAGGAGGGACTACTACCTGTGTTATCCTGCAATTCTCACAAACACATTAGTCCCTCAACCAGGTTTGTCGTCAATACTTCTAAACCAACTAGGGGTGGCACTAGATGCACTTACACTTGGGCATCCCCAATCTTGAACTCTTGCCTCCCCTCCTCCTCCTCATATCTAGACCTCCTCGATCTTTGAACACTTCATCCACACAAAACTTAAGAGAAAACTGGTGAGATCCGTTAGTATAATTAGTTAATTAGATAAATGCCACTCCAAATCTAGCGATTCCAAGAAATGCCACTTCAATTTCCAAACTTTGAAAAATGCCATTTCATGCCATTTCCAGTGGCATTTTTCGAAGTCTAGAGTGGTGTTTTTCAAAGTTAGCAAAAATTGCAGTGGCATTTTTCAAAGTTTGGAAATTGCAGTGGCATTTTTATGAGTCGTCATAATTGGAATGGTATTTATCTAATTAACCCTAGTATAATAATGCAAATCACTACTTTAAGTACAGTTGCAAACCCACTCATATTTTGTTTTTGCATTGTAGCTATTGTATTATAACTTCTCCATGGCTTATACCACCGATACAATCGATAGTTTCATCAAAACAAGCAAAACAATGCATCAAAAATAGAATGTGTCACAAACCGGATAGCCTCTAGTAATATGAACATTGACCATACTTCTGTAACTCCAAAAATTCTGAAAAATTAGGATAAAACAAACAATTTGCATAGTAGTACTGTGTAAAAATTTCAGAAACTTTTGTCGTTTCAGTAAAAAATGTAAATTCACGCACTACAGCCAAAGTTTCTGTTTTTACCCCGCACATACCAACAAGCAATCTAATCATCCTAAAGGAAATTCTTGGCACATTATTTCGCTAATACAATGGATTTGTACAAGGGGATAATTATTTTTGTGTAAAATTTTCTGTAATTCAAGATTTGCAAACTTTCCATGGGCATGAGCAAAGTTCAAGGAGCTCCCCCACTTCAACGGCGCTTGTCTTTCTTACTTTCACTTTTATTTTTTGAAAAGCTTTAAGTTCCCCTCTATATTTTTTGTTTTTAAACTTTTTAAAATCACACAATAGAATAGAATGACTCTCTAAAACTTCCGGGTTGTCTGCCTAGCAGCGCTTTCTCTAAAGCCATTAAGCTAGGCATAAAATGCTCAAGTGATGGATCCACCCGGATTCCAAGGTATAACAAAGCCAATTTAATTTGCAATGGTTTGTAATTTATTAGTGAGTGCAAAGCAACATATATCATGCAATGACGAAATCTAACTCTCTTCCTATGCATTGACATGTTATAGAAAACATTCATGCACATCAAGTAAAGGCTAATACATAGCATAAGCAGTTTCTGTCAATTTTATCATGTTGGAAACATAGAGAGGCAGAGATGTAGTTCCTCTCTCAAAATAATTGCAAGCAGGAGTAGCAAGCACATGCATATTATATTCATCAAAATCATCATGTGCAACGGTAAAAGGCAACCCATGAATGTAATCCTTAATAAGAGCAAACTTCTCCGATATAGTGTGCTTTGGAGAATTCAAAAGATAATAGGACTACCATGCGTGGGTGCAATAGCAACAATCTCATTCTTAACATAAGGAACTATACCAAGTTCATCTCCATAAGCATAATTCATATGGGCATCTTGGCCACAAATATAGCAAGCATCAAGTTCATCAAAAAGGGATATTTCAAAAGAATCAACGGGATCATAGAAATTATCATAGCATTCATCCTTCGGTAAGCACGAAGGGAAATTAAACAATGTATGAGTTGAAGAATTACTCTCATTAGAAGGTGGGCGCGGGTAGCTAATCCGCTCTCCCTCCTTTTTTCTTCGCTCTCCTCGTCATCTTTTTCATCCAATGAGCTCACAGTTTCATCAATTCCTTCTTCCATAGATTCCTGCAAAATATTAGTCTCTTCTTGGACATCGGAGACTTTCTCAATAAATACATCAATATCAGAATTGTATTTATAATTCCCATAGCAATAATTAAGTATAGCAAAAATTTCAGGTCTATAAATAGCATCATCAAAATCTTCATACTGTTCAAACAAAGATTCAATTTCATAAGCACCCTTAAAAGCAACAAATTCTTCTATTCGTTCCACATCATAGTAATCATACATACCATTAGCATAAGAAGCTAAGGTTCATTATCGTTAAATTTTCATGAAAAGGGAAGGTGTGGAGCCTTCATCCTAGAGCAACAAGTATAATCATATCTCAAGCATAGATCCCGAGCATGCCAATGCAACATCTGAATTTGGTCCCATAACAGTTTCCCTTTTTGCATCAAGAGATAATCCTTAAAGTATTCACGTTGATCCAATGTGTCTCCCATTATCAAGTGGAATGGGGTTTTCTCAGGATTATCAAAGTAGTGTTTAATATTTTTCGCATAACAAGCATCGAGGGTTTTAGGAGGTTCACCATCTCCATGAGTAGAAAGTACAACTAACTTTTTTGGTATTTCATGTTCCGTATCCATAACTAAAGATAGAGAACAACTTAGAACAGAAAATAAAATCTACTTAGTGATAAAGAAAACAAGCACACACGAGAATATTCACCGCACGCTATTGTTCCCCTACAACGGCACCAGAAAAAGGTCTTGATAACCGACAAGTATAGGGGATCGTTTGTAGCCTTTTTCAATAAATAAGAGACTAACGAGGAGCTAAAGGTAGAATGAATATTCCAGCAAGTTCCATCGACCACCGATACAAATCTACGCACACTTAACCTTTGCTTTACCTAGAACAAGAATAAAAATAGGAGTACTTTGTAGATGTAAAGGGCTAAGTTTGCAAGATAAAGAAAACTATAAAAATAAAAAGTAGGTTATGTTCTAATTAAAGTACAATTAAATTAGTATAGCGAGTATGGATTAGTAGTGATATGATTTGCGGAATTGTCCCTTCGCAATTGACTACGTTACTAGACCGATAGCAAGTTTTTATGTTGAAGAGGCCACTTCTAGCATGTCGTCCCTTACTTGGAATTCTATGCACTTATGATTGAAACTATTAGCAAGCATCTACAACTACTAACATTCATTAAGGTAAAACCCAATCATAGCATTAAGATATATAATGGTTCCCCTTCAATCCTGTATGCATCAATTTCTATGGTAGGAACAGGCTTCTGTCACCCTTGCCCTCCAATGCATAGTCCTATCAACATACAACTAACCCTATGGTGTGACCTACACACGCGCTCATATGATGGGCACCAAAGGACAACAACATAACCACAACCCAACTAAACCAATCATAGCAATTCACCAATTACCGATAGGACAACAAAAATCTACTCAGACATCATAGGATGGAAACATATCATTGGATAGTAATATGAAGCATAAAGCACCATGTTCACATTGAAGGTACAACAGGTTGCGGGAGAGTGGACCGCTGAATATAGATGGGGGAAGGTGATGGAGTTGTTTCTGAAGATGACAGAGTTGTTGGAGTAGATCGTCACACGATGATTGCCCCGGCGGCGTTCCGGCGCCACCGGGAGAGAGGGGGAGAGAGGCCACTCCTTCTTATTCTTCCTTGGCCTCCCCCCAAGATGGGAGGAGAGTTTCGCTCTAGTCCATGGCCACCATGGCGGCGGAGGCACCGGAGCCCCTCCGAGATTGGATCTTCCTCTCTGTTCTCTTCTGTTTCGCGTTTTTCAGATCTGGTCAAAAACCATTTCTTAAATATGCGGATATCCGTAACTCCGATTGCGCTGAGATTTTAACACGGTTTTTTCCGAATATAAGCTTCCTTGCACCCGAAGTAGAGCAGCAACTGCCTTACGAGGTGAGCACAACCCACCACCACGCGCTAGGGGGCCCAGGCGCGCCCTGGTGCCTTGTGGGGGTTGTGGGCCTCCTTTTGCATTGATTCCAACTCCCAAAAGTCACATATATTCCAAAATAATTCTCCGTAAACTTTTTTCGCCTTTGGACTTCATTTGATATGTATATTCTGCGATATAAAAAACATGCAACAAACAAGAAACTTGCACTGCGCACTGGATCAATATGTTAGTCCAATAAATCATATAAATTGTTGCCAGAAGTATGTAAAAGTTGTAGAATATTGGCATTAAACAATCAAAAATTATATATACAATGAAGACATATCATACCACTCCCCATAAACTTGCACCGTGCTCTGTCGCCTGCATCTTCATCGGTTACCCTCCCAACTCCAAGGGCTACCGGTGCTATGATCCTATGTCCCATCGCGTGTTTATCTCCTGGCATGTTTACTTTGATGAGCATGTGTTTTCGTTTCAGCAGGTACCTCTGGCCACCCCTTCATCACCTGTTGCTGATGGCATGGGGACACCGTCCCCTGACTTGGGGCGCTCGCATGCAGCCCTCGGCCCTCCCCTGGCTTCGAGGCGCGCCACGCCCACCCACTCGCGGCCTTCTCCGTGTCCGGTGCCGGGCTCTCCAGCCCCACGGGTCGTCTGGCTCGATGCCGCCTGTACACAGTGGCCCAACATCGCCATTGGCTTCGGCCGCCTCGACACCGCTGTCGCCCGATGAACCGGCCTCGCCCGCGGCCTCGACGCCTTCCCGTGCGTTACCACCTGCAGCGGTCCCGTGGGTTCTATCCCACCACCTGCGGTTGGTCCGGTTACCCGCGCTCGCGCAGGCGTCCTTCGTCCGAGGTTTTGGTATGCTTCGGATGAGTACGTGTACATAGCATCCACCTCTGCGCCATCGCCCTTGCCGTCCTCCGTTCGAGCTACTCTTCGTGATCTGCTCTGGATGGCTACGATGCAAGAGGAGTTTGATGCTTTGCAGCGGAACCAGACTTGGCAGCTTATTCCCCGACCCTGGCACTCCAACATGATTACCGAGAAGTGGGTTTTCTAGCACAAGCTCCGCCCTGATGGTACACTTGACCGCTATTAGGCGCGTTGGGTTGATCGTGGTTTCCGTCAATGTGCCGGCATCGACTACACCAGCACTTTCACTCTGGTTGTTAAGCCCGGGACGATCCGCATTGTTTTACACCATGAGGTCTCTCGCGCCTGGCCGGTGCACCAGATGGAAGTCTCCAATGCCTTTCTTCATGGTCATCTTGAGGAGCGGGTCTTCTGTTAGCAACCCACGGGGTTCGTTGATCCGACCCATCCAGATCATGTGTGCCTGTTTTCGCAGTCCTTGTATGGGCTCAAGCAGGCTCCTCACGCCTGGTACGAGCGCATCGCGGTGTTTCTTCATCATCTCGGATTCCACTCTACACGCTCCGATGCTTTGCTGTTTGTCTATCACCAGGGTGCCGACACAGCGTACCTGCTCCTCTATGTCGATGACATCATTCTGACGGCATGCATGCCTGGGCTCCTCAGTCAGCTCATTAATCGTCTTCGCCCTCAGTTTTCCATCGAGGACTTGGGTCCTTTGCACTACTTCCTCGGTGTTGAGGTGGTGCGTCGTTCGGATGGTTTCTTCCTTCACCAGCAAAAGTATGCTCATGAGCTTCTCGACCGTGCTGGAATGCTTAATTGCAAACTCACGGCCACGCCTGTCGACACGATGGCCAAGCTCTCTGCCTCTGATGGTTCTCCTGCTTCTAATGCTTCTTTCTACCGATCCATCGTTGGTGCTCTTCGGTACCTCACTCTTACTTGACTGGAGCTCCGGTATGTAGTTCAGCAGGAGTACCTTCATATGCATGCCCCTTGGGATGTTCATTGGGCCTCCGTCAAGCGGATTCTCCGTTATATCTGTGGCTCTATGGAGCTTGTCCTCATGTTGCGTGCCTCCACTGACACCGCCCTCACCACATACTCCAACGCTGACTGGGCTGGCTGCCCCGACACCCGTCGATCCACTTCAGGTTACTGTGTCTTCCTTAGTCCATCACTTATTTCATGGTCGTCCAAGAGGCAGCCTACGTTCTCACATTCCAGCGCTGAGGTTGAGTATCGCGTTGTGGCTAATGTCATCGCCGAGTGGTCCTGGCTTCGTCAGCTTCTTCATGAGCTCTCGTGTCCGGTCGACAGGGTGACGGTGGTCTACTGCGACAATGTCTCGGCTGTCTACCTCTCCGTCAACCCAGTTCGTCATCACCGTACCAAGCATATTGAGCTCGATATTCATTTTGTTCGGGATCAGGTGGCTCTTGGCCATGTTCATGTTTTACACGTTCCCACATCCCAACATTTGTAGATATCATGACCAAAGGCTTGCCTACGGCATCCTTCGAGGAGTTCCGGTCCAGTCTTTGCGTCAACAGTGGTGCCGATATGACTGCGGGGGATGTTGTGTATATGTGTTATGTGTATATCTGTGTATCTGGCCCACCTCCTAGTTCCTTTTATAGTTGAGGTCGTGGCCCACCTTTGTACATCATATATACGTGCGGTTGTACCTGATCAATACATCGTGCAATTCCATCATCATACAAAGATGATGGGGAAAATGTACTTTGACAAATATTCTTTGGAGGAAGAAGATGATGATTTTGATATGGGGAAGGGACAATCGGAGGAAACCGGTAATTTGTTCTTAATTCAGGCGCATTCACACACATCAAGATAGGGCACATGGTCATGTTGATCTTGTTAAGGAAATTAAAATTTAGGGGAAGTGCTAGACACGCCTAATTTTAATTCCTCGAATTTGAGGAGTTAAGATTTGGTGGGAAGTTTAGGGGATTAAGTTTTAGAGGAAGGGCATGAAAGGAAAATTCCTCATTCTATGAATTTCATTCTGATTTTGGGGTAACTATTAAGAAATAGCATGCTCCTGAGCTATTTATGAAAAAATGAATATTATTAATCTACAACAGAAATTGCCTATGGAGATTGAGAACATTGTCGTTGTTTACACTCAAAGGCCAACTATATAGCTTATCAATGTTGTATCCAAAAAATGTGAATCCACATGTTTCTGCGTTTTGAGATTATCACATGTTGTTGGGGACACTCCAACGTGGATCATCAAAACAAACCCAACCAAATGTCCACGGATACATCTGGATGTATCCACAGACAAGGATATAGAAGGTGTCGGCAGGTCGAGGATTCCTGGGCTGCAGCAGATCCGGGGTGGAACGGCGGCATAATCATAGGCGGGAAGGTGACGAGATAAAGCAATGGTGGTCCGGCAAGGCCTGAGCGGCAGCGAGGTGGTACAGCAGGGGCGTCGGTCACCAAAGGTGTGGATACAGATCATAGGAGAGTGACAATATAGGGTAAAGAAAGGGCTTCAGGTGGGTAATGTTGGATGAGCCGGGGAGTCCGATGTGATGGAGGTCTAGACGCCTACACCTCCCTTGAATGGCAACGAAAATGTCCGGTCTGGACATTTGCGACGACATCCGTGTTGGAGTTTCCCTTGGCACTTGCAGATACAGAACATGCAAGTAGTAGTACATGAGTCCAACTCCAACGCACAACTCTAAACAAATGTCTGCTTTGTCTAGATTTTGTCCGTCTAGATAGGGAAATGGGGCGGTGTCTGGCCATTTTCATTGATGCGCTGGCGGTGCACCCAACATGCGAACGCATCTGGTCCACCACGGCCGAGTAGTACTCGTACATATACATTTTATTGGCCACATTTATTTTATTTCATCAATGATATTTCGATACATTTGAGTACATTCACCAATTCTTGGCTAGAAGACTAAGACCAAAGAAAACAAGAACCACAATTAGACATTTAAAAAAA
Organism: Triticum timopheevii; assembly: GCA_963921465.1. Classification (NCBI taxonomy): domain Eukaryota; kingdom Viridiplantae; phylum Streptophyta; class Magnoliopsida; order Poales; family Poaceae; genus Triticum; species Triticum timopheevii. The sequence continues at coordinate 377,024,653 of OY997272.1, read as the reverse complement.
TATCCAACTTCCATAACTGCTCCCACAAGTTGGATTAATTTTTTCTCGATGCCTTCATTGTTGATCTACGGCTTCTCGAGTTTGCACACTTCTTTCTTCTTCAATTCTGTAAGAAAGGAGAGAGGGATTGGTGGAATTGTTGATGTATCGCTTGAGCCTCGTGGGCATATATATAGGAGTACATGATATACTTGGAGTACAAGGCAAGGTAGAATAATATCCTATGTTATCCTTGCTTTCCTAATAATCATGATACTCAACATCCCCCCACAGTCACAATGGTAGCGACACAGACGGTGAGACTGGAGAAGAATCCGAAGGCAAGCCCACGGACACCCACCCCCACAGTCGTAATGGTCGACGCACCGCGGAAGTCGTGGCTGGAGGGGCAACCGATGAGGTTGCTCAAGCAAGGTGGTACCCTTTGTGTCATTTGTCGAGGTATCCGAGAGCGTAGGTTGGTGTAGCCATGGTCGAGGTAGCCATGCGAAGAATGTCGTCATCGATGTTGAGTCGGGGTAGCCGGTGTCGAGGAAGTCACCATGGAGCCACGGACGCAAGGAGGCGCCAAGTTAGTCATGGGCGCAATGGTGTTGAAGTAGTGGTGCACCGGGAAGAAAATGGTGTTGATGTGGTGTCGCCCCGGGTTTGCCAAGCCTGGGGACACGTCGTGGACGAAGGCACGCATCAGTGTTGCCAGCACCGAGCATGTGTAGACGGACGAAGACGGAGTTGACAAAGCGCCACACCAGGCTTGCCAGGCCTGGGGACACGTCATGAACGAAGGCACGCATTGATGTTGCCAGCACCAAGTATGCGTAGACTGGGACCTGCACGAGTTGTATGCCATGTCAGAGAAGTCGGAGAGGCCAACAGAGAAGGACTCGAGGACGGTTGCGGCACCAATCGACGTGGGGATGTCGCCCGTGGATGTTGGAGTAGATGAAGTGGTCGGGGTAGATGACGGCGATGCTCGCGATAGGTTGGTGCTGGACGAAGACGAAGGGAGTGAACGAGCAGTGGCTACGGGGATAGCAGTGGCGGTGACCGAAGAAGAGTGGCGGCAGCGGCCTGACAGCGGCGATGGTTCTCAAAGTAGGCAAGGAACCCAGTAGCGCATAGAAGACCAGAATGGACGGTTGAGTTCCCGCGCCGAAGTAGGCAGTGCGATGCATACCACGAGAAGTCGACGCGTTGGGAAGACGGAGTGCATCACGGGCATACTAGGTTAACCTTTAATTTTTTTCAGGGGGTGTAGGTGTTCCAGTATAACTCTTACGAACCACAGTTGAAACTTTAGCATGATCCTTTATTCTAACAGGAAAAGTTGGTTTCTCAATGTAAGTAGTAGGAACTATAGGATCTACATTATAGGTAATAATTTCTTCCTCAACTTTAATAGGTTCAACTATTTTAACTTCAATGGGAGGATGATATTTAAACCACTTCTCCTTAGGGAGATCAACATGAGTAACAAATGATTCACAAAAAGAAGCTACTATCTCATAGTCAAGTCCATATTTAGTGCTAAAATCACGAAAGGCATCAGTATTCATAAAGGATTTAACACAATCAAACTTAAGGTTTATACCTGACTCCTTACCTTCGTCGAGTTCCAAATCTTCAGAGTTGCGTTAAATTCTTTCCAATAAATCTCATTTGAATTCAATAGTCTTCATCATAAAAGAACTAGTACAAGAAGTATCGAGCATGGATTGATCATTATGAGAAAGCCGAGCATAAAAAATTAAATAATAATTTCTCTTGGGAGCTCATGATTGGGGCATGAATATAACATTGACTTAAGCCTCCCCAAGCTCGAGAAATACTTTCTCCTTCACGAGGCCAAAAATTATATATATAATTCCGATCACGATAAACCAAATGCATAGGATAAAACTTCTGATGGAATTCCAGTTTCAATCGGTTGTAGTTCCATGATCCAATATCATCACATAGCATATACCATGTTAATGCTTTTCCCTTCAAAGATAAAGGTAAGACCTTCTTGTTGACAACATCCTCGGGCATACCTGCAACTTAAATAATCCACAAACTTCATCCACATAGATTAGGTGCATATCGGGATGTAATGTTCCATCTCCTGCATAAGTATTAGCTAGCAGTTTCTCTATCATACCCAAAGGAATTTCGTCATAAATATTTTTAGTAGGTGCAGTAGGTTGAGGAGAAACTCTTTGCTCTTCAGGTCGAGGTGAAGATATCCCGAACAAGCCCCTCAAAGGATTATTTTCTATAGTAACAAGTGACAGTAAATTTCAGCACACTATATAAATGTTTCCTTACCTAATTCCACTTACCAAAGGCGCGTCACTCCCCGACAATGGCGCCAGAAAAGAGTCTTGATGACCCACAAGTATAGGGGATCTATCGTAGTCCTTTCAGTAAATAAGAGTGTTGAACCCAACAAGGAGCAGAAGGAAATAACAAGCGGTTTTCAGCAAGGCATTCTCTGCAAGCACTGAAATTATATCGGTAATAGATAGTTCTGTGGTAAGATAGTTCATAATTAACGAGTAACAAGTAACAAAAGTAAACAAGGTGTAGAAAGGTGGCCCAATCCTTTTTGTAGCAAAGGACAAGCCTGTACGAACTCTTATATAAAGCAAAGCGCTCAAGTGGACACATGGGAATTATTGTTAAGCTAGTTTTCATCATGCTCATATGATTCACGTTCGTTACTTTGATAATTTGATATGTGGGTGGACCGGTGCTTGGGTGCTTCCCTTCCTTGGAAAAGACTCCCACTTATGATTAACCCCTCTCACAAGCATCTGCAACTACGAAAGAAGAATTAAGGTAAACCTAACCATAGCATGAAATATATGGATCCAAATCAGCCCCTTACGAAGCAACGCATAAACTAGGGTTTAAGCTTCTGTCACTCTAGCAACCCATCATCTACTTATTACTTCCCAAGGCCGTCCCCTAGGCCCAAATCATGGTGAAGTGTCATTTAGTCGACGTTCACATAACACCACTAGAGGAAAGACAACATACATCTCATCAAAATATCGAACGAATACCGAATTCACATGTTTACTTATAACAAGACTTCTCCCATGTCCTCAGGAACAAACGTAACTACTCAAAAAGCATGTTCATGTTCATAATCAGAGGAGTATTAATTATCATTAAGGATCTGAACATATGATCTTCCACCGAATAAACCAACTAGCATCAACTACAAGGAGTAATCAACACTACTAGCAACCCACATGTATCAATCTGAGGTTTTGAGACAAAGATCGGATACAAGAGATGAACTAGGGTTTGATAGGAGATGGTGCTGGTGAAGATGTTGATGGATATTGATCCCCTCTCGATGAGAGAATCGATGGTGATGACGATGGCGATGATTTCCCCCTCCCGAAGGGAAGTTTCCCCGGCAGAACAGCTCCGCCGTAGCCCTAGATTTGTTCTGCCCAGGTCTGTCCTCGAGACAGCGGTGCTTCGTCCCAGAAGCTTCCTTCTGATTATCCAGGTCAATACACACCATATAGCAGAACATGGGCATTGGGAGCATGCCAAGGGCCCCACAAGGACGGAGGGCGCGCCCAGGGGGGTAGGGCGCGCCCTCCACTCTTGTGGATGATAGGTGGCCCCCTCTGGTGCTTTCTTTGCCGAATATTTTTTTATTTTCCAAAAATATTCTCCGTGAAATTTCAGGACTTTTGGAGTTGTGCAGAATAATTCTCTAATATTTCTCCTTTTCCAGTCCAGAATAGGCATAAGTATTGTGATATAACGTGTAAAAATATCCCATAATGCAATAAATATTCATATAAAAGTTTTTTGCAAAATGGACGTATCAACTCCCCTAAGCTTAGACCTCGCTTGTCCTCAAGCGAAAGCCGATATTGAAAAATATGTCCACATGTTTAGAGATAGAGGTGTCGATAAAATAAAATACGTACATGAGGGCATCATGATCATCTTTAGAACAACAACATATATTGTCATATAATTTCTTATGCTAAAGTAACAATTCATTCACAAGGTAAAGTATGAATTAGAAACTTCATTGAAAACTAACAAACTATGATCTCAATCATTGAAGCAATTGCAATTTATCACAACATCAGAAAGAGTCAATATAAGAGTTTTTCAACAAATCCTCATACTCAACTATCATTAAGTCTTTTACAATTGCTAACACTCACGCGATACTTATGGGTTCAAAGCTTCAATCGGACGCAGAGAAAGATAGGGGCTTATAGTTTCGCCTCCCAACCTTCTACCTCAAGGGTAATGTCAACAATAATACTTTATGAAAACCTACATCCGAGTGGATATATATATCCAGATCTCCTCCAACACATAGTGCTTGCCAAAGGAAAAAGTGTAAAAGGGAAAGGCGAAGACCACCAAGACTCTTGTATAAGGGTAGAAGGTAAAAGTAAAAGATAGGCCCTTCGCTTAGGGAAGCAGAGGTTGTCATGCGCTTTTATGGTTGAATGCACAAAATCTTAATGCAAAAGAACGTCACTTTATATTGCCGCTTGTGATAAAGAACTTTATTATGCAGTTCGTCGCTTTTATTTCTTCCACCATATCTACTTTTCCAAAATCTTTTGCCCTTGTTTGGGATTCTAATTTGCATGATTTGAATGGAACTAACCCGGACTGACTCTATTTTCAGCAGAACTGTCATGGTGTTATTTTTGTGCAGAAATAGAAGTTCTCGGAATGACCTGAAACTTCACAGACATAACTTGGTTGTCATGCTGACAATGAAAGTATACCGCTGAAAATATTATTTATCTTTGTTTCAAAAACTCGAGCCCTAGCACCTCTGTAAATCCCCGCTTCCCTCTGCGAAGGGCCTATCTATTTAATTTTATGTTGAGTCATCATCCTCTTATAAAAAGCACCAGTTAGAGAGCACCACTGTCATTTGTATGCATTGTTATTAATTGATATTGAGTAAGACTGTGACTGGATCTCTTTTGCCATGAATTACAATGTCTAGTCAGTCCTTGATCTTCAGGGGTGCTCTGTATTTATGTTTTGCAGTCTCAGAAAGGGCTAGGGAGATACCATTTTGTTATATCATATCATGATTGTTTTGAGAAAGTGTTGTCATCCGAGGTTTATTATTATTACTCGCTAGTTGATTATGCCATCGATATGAGTAAATGTGAGACCTAAATGTTATTGTGAATATGGTTAGTTCATGATCTTTGCTGAAAACTTGAATGCTGGCTTTACATATTTGCAACAACAAGATCAAACAGAGTTTGTAAAAGTTTTTCTTTATGACTTTCAGTTTGTCAACTAAATTTCTTGAGGACAAGCAATGGGTTAAGCTTAGGGGAGTTGATACGTCTCCATCGTATCTACTTTTCCAAACTCTTTTGCCCTTGTTTTGGACTCTACTTTGCATGATTTGAATGGAACTAACCCGACCTGACGTTGTTTTCAGCAGAACTGCCATGGTGTTATTTTTGTGCAGAAATAGAAGTTCTCGGAATGACCTGAAACTTCAGGGAGATAAATTTTGTAATAAATAAAAAATATTGGCAAAAGAATCAGCAGAAGGGGACCCACACCCTAGTCACAAGGGTGGGAGCGCGCCCTACCCCCTGGGCGCGCCCCCTGTCTTATGGGCCCCCCTGGACCTCCACGGACCTCAACTCCAACTCCATATATTCACGTTCAGGGACAAACAAAATCAGAGAGAAGGATTCATCTCATTTTATGATATGGAGCCGCCGCCAAGCCCTGTTCTTCCTCGGGAGGGCAGATCCGGAGTCCGTTCGGGGCTCCGGAGAGGGGAATTCATTGCCATCGTCATCATCAACCATCCTCCATAACCAATTTCATGATGCTCACCGCCGTGCGTGAGTAATCCCATTGTAGGCTTGCTGGACGGTGATTGGTTGGATGATATTTACCATGTAATCGAGTTAGTTTTGTTAAGATTTGATCCCTAGTATCCATTATGTTCTAAGATTGATGTTGCTATGACTTTGCCATGCTTAATGCTTGTCACTAGGGCCCGAGTGCCATCAGTTCAGATCTGAACCTATTATGTTTTCATGAATATATGAGTGTTCTTGATCCTATCTTACAAGTTATAGTCACCTACTACGTGTTATGATCCAGCAACGCCGGAGTGATAATAGTCGGGACACTTCCCGGTGATGACCGTAGTTTGAGGAGTTCATGTATTCAATAAGTGCTAATGCTTTGGTCCAGTACTCTATTAAAAGGAGGCCTTAATATCCCTTAGTTTCCATTAGGACCCCGCTGCCATGGGAGGGTAGGACAAAAGATGTCATACAAGTTCTTTTCCATAAGCACGTATGACTATATTCGGAATACATGCCTACATTATATTGATGAATTGGAGCAAGTTTTGTGTCACCCTATGTTATAAATGTTCCATGACAAATGCCATCTGACATAATTATCCATCATTGATCCATTGCCTACGATCTCATTTCATATTGATCCTTGCTAAGTTACTTTTCCATTACCACTGTTATGATTGCTACAAAACTGCTACTATTACTTTTGCCACCGTTACCGTTACTTCCATACTACTTTGCTACTAAATACTTTGTTGTAGATATTAAGTATTTCAGGTGTGGTTGAATTGACAACTTAGCTGCTAATACTTGAGAATATTCTTTGGCTCCCCTTGTGTCGAATCAATAAATTTGCGTTGAATACTCTACCCTCGAAAACTGTTGCGATGCCCTATACTTGTGGGCTATCAATACCTTTTTCTAGCGCCGTTTCCGGGGAGCATAGCTCTATTCTTTGAGTCACTTGGGATTTATATTTCTTGATCACTATGAGGAATTTGAAAGATCAAAGAACCAAGATTTTTCCCTCAACTACGAGGGGAGGTAAGGAACTGCCATCTAGCTCTGCACTTGATTCGCCTTCTGTTTTGAGTAAACTTGCGACACTTACACCTGCTATTGATTCCGATATGTCGCTTGTTATTGATAATGCCACTTCTGCTATGCATGATGCTTACGATGATACTACTTCTTTGCTTGATAATACTATGCCACTAGGTGAATTTCTTGATGAACAACTTGCTAGGGTTAGAGAGAATGAAATTACTGAAACTGATGATATTAATGAAAGTGATGATGAAGATTCTCCCCCTAGATATGAATTTCCTGTTTTACCTGAGGGTTATATTATGGATGAAGAAACTGCTAGAGTCTTGTTTGCTTGCAATGATAGATATGATCTTAAGAAGCTGTTAGCTAAGCTGAAAGAAAAATCTGTGAATGCTAGAATGCAATATGATCCTGCGTTTGCTACTTCACCTATATGTGTTACTGATAAGGATTATGAATTCTCTGTCGATCCTAAGTTAATTACTTTGGTTGAATCTGGTCCTTTCCATGGTTATGAATATGAAGCTATTGTGGCACATCTTACTAAACTGAATGATATAGCCACCCTATTTACTCATGAGGAAAAAAATTGTTATTACTATATTCTTAAGTTGTTTCCTTTCTCGTTAACGGGTGATGCTAAGGTATGGTTTAATTCTCTTGCTCCTGGTTGTGTGCGTAGTCCCCAGGATATGATTTACTACTTCTCTGCAAAATATTTTCCTACTCATAAGAAGCAAGCTGCCTTGCAGGAAATATTTAACTTTGTGCAAATTAAAGAAGAGAGTCTGCCATAAGCTTGGGGAGGCTTCTCCAAATATTTAATACTTTGCCTGATCAGCCTCTCAAGAAAAGTGAAATACTTGATATCTTTTATAATGGACTAACCGATGCTTCCAGAGACCACCTGGGTAGTTGTGCTAGTTGTGTTTTTAGGGAAATAAGTGTTGAGCAAGCTGAATTGCTATTGAATAATATAGTAAGCAATGATAATGATTGGACACTTAACCAACTCCTAAGCCAACTCTGAAGAAAAATGGTATTCTATTTCTTAGTCCTGGAGATATTTAAGAGGCAAAGAAATCTATGAAAGAAAAAGGTATTAAAGTTGAAGATATTAAGAATTTACCGTCTATTGAAGAAATACATGGTCTTGATAACCTGACACAGGTAGTAAAGGTGATATTCCTCATAATAAGTCTGCTAGTCAAGATGAGTTTGACAACTTTATTGTTAAACAAGAGAACTTCAATGCTTATGTTGGTAGACAATTGAAACGTAATGCTTATTATATGGTTGAACACTTGAGTGATTATATGTCTAGAGTTAAAGGTAATCTTAAGCTTATTAATAAACATGCTTCCATGGTTACAACTCAAGTAGAACAAGTAATTAAGGCACAAGATGATTTTCTCAATGTGTTAAATAATAAGAACAATGATAATGTTGTTAGAGTTATGACTAGAGGTGGTAAAATAACTTGGGAACCTTTCTATCCTCAGGGCCATCCTAAGAGAATTGAGAAAGATTCTCAGAGAATTAGTACTGATGCACCTAGTTCCTATAATAAAAAGAAAAAGAAATATGATAGGACTTTGCATGCTTCCAGTGAACCTGTTATTAACACACCTGAGAATCCCAATGATATTTCTATTACCGACGCTGAGCCACAATCTGGTGATGAACAGGAACCTAGTGATAATGTTAATTATAATGTTCACGATGATGCTCAACCTAGTAATGATAATGACGTAGAGATTGAGCCCGCTGTTGATCTTGATAACCCACAATCAAAGAATCAATGTTATGATAAGAGAGACTTCGTTGCTAGGAAGCACGGTAAGGAAAGAGGACCATGGGTTCAGAAACCCATGCCTTTTCCTCCTAAGCCATCCAAGAAAAAGGATGATGAGGATTTTGAGAACTTTGCTGAAATGATTAGACCTATCTTTTTGCGCATGCGTTTGACTGATATGCTTAAAATGCCTCCTTATGCTAAGTATATGAAAGATAATGTCACTAATAAAAGAACAATACCGGAAGCTGAAATTTCCACCATGCTTGCTAATTATACTTTTAAGGGTGGATACCAAAGAAACTTGGAGATCCAGGAGTACCAACCATACCATACTCCATTAAAAGAAACTATGTTAAAACTGCTTTATGTGATCTTGGAGCCGGTGTTAGTGTTATGTCTTTCTCCTTATATCGTAGACTTGATTTGAATAAGTTTACACCTACTGAAATGTCTTTGCAAATGGCTGATAAATCAACTGCTATACCCATCGGTATTTGTGAGGATGTGCCTGTTGTGGTTGCAAACATTACTATTTTAATGGAATTTGTTATTCTTGATATTCCCGAGGACGACAACATGTCGATCATCCTTGGTAGACCCTTTCTGAATACTGCAGGGGCTGTTATTGATTGCAACAAAGACAATGTCACTTTTCATGTTAATGGTAATGAGTATATGGTACACTTTCCGAAGAAACAACCTCAAGTTCATAGTATCAATTCTATTGGAAAAATTTCAACTATTACTATTGGAGGTTTTGAATTCCCTCTTACTACCATCAAAAAGAAATATGATCTTCTTATTGTTGGGGACATGCATATCCCCGTTGAGGTAACTTAGTGTTATTCGAAAATTCTCCGATTTCATATTATTCGAAAGAAGTTTGTTAACAAGATTTGATCAACCTTGTTAGTGGATTCCTTTTGATGAGCATGATATGGATGAATTTAGAAGGCACAACTTTCTGTACCCTCCTTTTACTTTTTGTTATTTAGAATAAATAGAGCAAAAATAGTATTTTCTGTCTGTTTTCTGAATTATCCTTGCAATAAAAATACCCCAAAAATAAAAGTTCTCCAAATGCCCTGAAAATTTAGTATGATTTTTTGTAGAATATTTGATAATTTCTGGCACTTAGAACACACCAAGAGGCCACAACAGCTAGCCACAAGGGTGGAGGGCGCCCTACCCCCTGGCCCCCTGTCTTGTGGGCCCCACATGGCCCCCCTCCACTTATTCCAGCACCCATCCACTTTGTCTTCCTCCAGAAAAAATCGTCCTGTAGCTCAAACTCGTGTTCTTGCTCATTTTTCTGCAATTTTCGATCTCCTTGCTCAAAGCTCCATTCAGAAAATTGCTTTGGGGGATTGTTCTTCGGTATGTGACTCCTCCAATTGTCTAATTAGTTTTTGTTCTAGTGCTTTATTTATTTAAAAATTTTGTTGCTGAGGTGACCCTATTCTTGAGCTTGCATGTCAAATTTTTGTTGCTGAGGTGACCCTATTCTTGAGCTTGCATGTCAAATTTATATGGTTCCAAGTAGTTCTGATGCATGATTTAGCCTCTAGACACTTGTGGGAGTAGTTGCTATCAATCTTATTGAGTTCACTTTTATTTTGAGTCACTAAAAATTTCAGAAATTTTCAGAGGAAGAAAATGTTGAGGAGATTGTTGAGAGGCTCCTCGAGCCGGGGTTCGAAGGAAAAGGAGAGTGAAGAGAATAAAAAGCCCAAGTACAACCTTCCTCGCACCACGGAGGTCCGGCCGTGTGAATGGCCAAGTGATGCATTCTTGGAGGCAACCGGAATTTATGAGGATTTCTATTATTTGGCTGAGAATGCAGGCATCACTGACTTCCTCCACGACCAGTGTGAACAATATCTCCTACTCATTAATACTTTCGTGCAAAATTTCACTTTCATGCTAGGAGATCACCACCCTCGGTAGAATTTGGTTTATATGATGAGTATAAGGAGATGTCACTCTATGATTTTTGTGAGGTTTGCAAGTTACCTTTTGTGGACAGCATCGAGGAACCATGTCCTAGTAATGTGGAAGATTTTATTAAGGATATTGCTGTAGGGGAAAGGATAAAGGTGTCGGCAGCCAGAACATCTAGTATACATTTTCCTGTCCTGCGCTACTACTCATTATTTGCTAGTAAATGTTTAATTGGTCTCAGGGACAGTGGAGGCCTTAGTGCTCCCGACCTTGCCATTTTGCGCCATGCTTTACTTCATGATAAAACTTTCAGTTTAGATACTATGGTTGCTAAACGTTAACTATGCTTCTTGTCTTCCTAAATATTTTGAAATACCTATTAGACACTAAGAGAAAGAAGAAAAGTTGATGCCCACTATTTACTTAGATTATAAGAGTATGGTAGCACATGATTTTCTTTGCTATGATAAGGAAAAGAGACTCATCTATAACCTGATATTTGACAAGGATAATTTTTAGATTATTACCTTGCCTGCACCTATTTTGTTCGATCTTCATTCAGCCAGGTACTTTTTTTTGCGTGCGGATATTCATGCATATTGGAGGGGGACACGATCCCCAGATCCAGAGCCAAAGCCATCACCTGATCCATATCAGGAGTCTATTTATCAGTGGGATCCGTAGGAGATCGCGAACCAGTGGAACCCCTAGGATCCTCCTCAGTACACCGGAGAGGGCTACTTTGATCCATGGGCTTAGACCAACTTAGGCCAAAAGCCTAAGCTTGGGGGAGTACGTATTTCTCACACACATTACATTCATGTTCACACACTTATTCTAGTTGTCGGTGTTCATACTTTTTCATTGTATTATCCATGCTAGTTTATTTTCTTTTCTTGCTTTCTTCTTGTGTGTTTGAAAAACTTTGAGAAAAAACAAAAAAATTAGTTGTACCTTATAGCTAGTTTACTTTTCATGCTTGCTTAGTAGTACTATTAAAGAAAACCCCAAAAGATTTCTTGTTCTTCTTTTGCTTGTTGGGAATTTTCCCGTGTAAATAGTTTTGCTTGTTCTTTGAATTTCTTTCCTTTTCTTCGGGGGTCGAGAGGAGAATACCACGATGAAAATGGTGAGTGGCTCCCATATACATTATTGTTGATCTAATAAAGATCCCATATTACCTTGTCTTCTCCTTTGAATAAATGTTTGCAGATTCTAGCTTAGTCCAATGCATGTGCACTATTATTATTATCCACACCATTCGGTTGTGCAAGTGAAAGGCAATAATGACGATATATGATGAAATGATTGAGGTGAGGAAAAGCTGGTATGAACTCGACCTATCTTGTTTTTGTAAATATGATTAGTTCATTGTTCCTGATTCAGCCTATTATGAATGAAACATGTTTGCAATGACCATTAGAGATGCTAGGAGTTTATAATGGTTTACCTTGCACACCGACATGCTATTAAAATGGTTGTGATGCAGTATGATAGGATGGTATCCTCCTTTGAATGATTCGAGCGACTTGACTTAGCACATGTTCACGCACGTAGTTGAAACAAAATCAACATAGCCTCCACGATATTTATGTTCATGGTGATTTATATCCTACTCATGCTTGCACTCATTGTTGGTTAATCTTAATGCATGTTTATGACTGTGTGGCTCTCTAGTTGGTCGCTTCCCAGTCTCTTTCTAGCCTTCACCTTTACTAAGCTGGAATAATACTTGTGCATCCACTTCCATAAACCCCAAAGTTGTTTCATATGAGTCCACCAGACCTACCTATATGCGGTATTTACCTACCGCTCCGAGTAAATTTGCATGTGCCAAACTCTAAACCTTCAAATGAAATTTTGTATGCTCGAATCGCTCAGGTAGCAACTAGAGTTGTCTATATCTTCCATGCTAGGGGGTATTCTCATGATGAGTGGACTCCGCTCATCATTCACGAGAAATGGCCGGTAATCGGGATGCCCAGTCCCATGCTCAAATCAAATCAAAATAATTGTAAAGAAAACTCCCTTAGGATTGTTGTTAGTTGGACGGTACCCGTTGTTTCTGACCAGCTGTGGAATGTGCTTGTTGGTGGTGGGGAGGTATAAACTTTATCAATCAATTTGGGAACCACCTATAATGTATGTAGCATGGAAGATACTGAGATCTCTTGGTTGTTATGTTGACAATGAAAGTATACCGCTCAAAATATTATTTATCTCTGTTTCAAAAACTCGAAATCTGGCACCTCACTAAATCCCTGCTTCCCTCTACGAAGGGCCTATCTATTTAATTTTATGTTGAGTCATCATCCTCTTATGAAAAGCACCAGCTAGAGAGCACCACTGTCATTTGTATGCATTGTTATTAATTGATATTGAGTATGATTGTGACTGGATCTCTTTTGCCATGAATTACAATGTCTAGTCAGTCCTTGATCTTCAGGATTGCTCTGCATTTATGTTTTGCGGTCTCAGAAAGGGCTAGCGAGATACCATTTTGTTATATCATATCATGATTGTTTTGAGAAAGTGTTGTGATCCGAGGTTTATTATTATTACTCGCTAGTTGATTATGCCAACAATATGAGTAAATGTGAGACCCAAATGTTATTGTGAATATGGTTAGTTCATGATCTTTGCTGAAAACTTGAATGCTGGCTTTACATATTTGCAACAACAAAATCAAACAGAGTTTGTAAAAGTTTTTCTTTATCACTTTTATTTTGTCAACTAAATTGCTTGAGGACAAGCAATGGGTTAAGCTTGGGGGAGTTGATAAGTCTTCATCGTATCTACTTTTCCAAACTCTTTTGCGCTTGTTTTGGACTCTAATTTGCATGATTTGAATGGAACTAACCCGGACTGACGTTGTTTTCAGTAGAACTGCCATGGTGTTATTTTTGTGCAGAAATAAAAGTTCTCGGAACGACCTAAAACTTCACGGAGATAAATTTTGGAATAAATGAAAAATATTGGCGAAAGAATCAGCCGAAGGGGACCCACACCCTAGCCACAAGGGTGGGGCGCGCCCTACTCCCCTGGGCACGCCCCTGTCTTGTGGGCCCCCTGGACCTCCACCGACCTCAACTCCAACTCCATATATTCACGTTCAGGGACAAAAAAACAGAGAGAAGGATTCATCTCGTTTTATGATATGGAGCCGTTGCCAAGCCCTGTTCTTCCTCGGGAGGGCAGATGTGGAGTCCGTTCAGGGCTTCGGAGAGGGGAATTCATCGCCATCATCATCATCAACCATCCGCCATAACCAATTTCATGATGCTCACCGTCGTGCATGAGTAATCCCATTGTAGGCTTGCTGGACGGTGATGGGTTGGATGATATTTACCGTGTAATCGAGTTAGTTTTGTTACGGTTTGATCCCTAGTATCCATTTAAATACATTATAACTGAGCACTTTTCCTGCCCTCTCAGGCCATTGGCATTCCTATCCGTTGGATCATCACTTTTGGACCTCCTTCGCCGTCGGATTTGCTCTTAATACTCGTGTATAGGCTAACTCGTGCGTCACGCTGCGCTAGCCTTCTCGGGCCGCTGCTCCGGTGGGTTTTTTTGGCGTCTGGGATTAAATTGGGCCTACAGGGCCTGTAACAGCTTCCCGTTTGCTGCTCGGTCACGCCTGGGCCACACAACTGTAGAATTGTGGGCTCCAAGAGACCGAAATGGAGCCTGTAGGTTAATTGGGCCCTCTCTCTCCACCGCATAGCCCATCCTGCGATTCTCATGAGCGATGACGCCTCTACGAAGAAAAAACATACAAACTCTCTCTTCTCCGACCTCTGCTCTCTCACGAGGCGGCGAACCCTAGCTGCCCCCATCGCCGCCAGATCCTATTGCTCTTCCCCACCCCCTACGCTAGTGAGTTCCTGCCTCCCACCTCGTCCGACTCACCTTCTCATGCTCCACTAATTCGATCGCGTCCTGCCCTCCCCTTCGTGTCCCAGCAGATTATCTGTGCCACCACGGCGTTGATCCCTCCAGCCGCCCACGACTCCGCTGCCTCCTCCTGTCACTTTTTCGTGCTGTGCAAAGGGGAGATGAAGATGAGAGGGCAAACAACCCCAAGAATAGGAGGGCAAATTTAACTAATACAAGGCAGAGGCTTGGAACGCCATGGACATGTGCTTGTGTTGGCTTGATGCCACTTCGCTACTGTACGTTTTGGCATAGGTTCAGCCCCTCTCCTATCACTTTGTCCATCCGAAATGATTGTTGTATTGAAAATATTTATCACTTGCAGTTCTAAAATGAAAATCCTGGTATTTAGTGCTACCAACTGCTTGAAGCAAATAATTACATTAGTACATTTGCTGGAGTAGTACGATGTGAAATAATAATGTTTGTTTTATATAATTAGTAACTTAAGAATACATCTAAATTAACTGCTGTCAAGATACCAATTAGTGGTAGGGATGAAGCTATTTCAGGATTAAGATGTACGGATTGCTGAATCCATCAGAATCTAGGAACATTTCAGTGACTCCTTTTTTCTTTACTATGCAGTTGTCTGTATTGATAATTATCTGTATCTTGCAAACCTACTTTTTGTTAATGTACTGTAATATTCTAATATAAATATCAGTAATGTTCTTTCTGGCACACAACAATGTAGTATAATAAAGAGGATAAATGTTGCAAAAAAGCTGATAAAAATAAAATAATAAACTTCCGCTCTTCTGTAGATTGTTAGGAGATGTTGGTCGATAGAGTTAAATGAAGCGAGCCCTTATTAGAACATCATGATCTTTCATGCAGTGGAATCTCACCTTCCGCGTTGCCAGATGTTCGCGTGGGCGCCAGTGCCATCCCCTCACTGACGCTCTCGCAGCAACAACGGGTGTTGGTCTACTGGTCACCTCAACAAACAACGGGCATTGGTCTGATTGTTGCCTCAACGAGAAAAATGTTTTGTACTCATTGCTGTAGATTTTCCTTGCCCACTCAATGTTTGTACTCCATCTGATGTTGTTTCCGCTCTTAATTTGCTGCAGGTACTTTCTCTCAGGTGTAGGAAACTGGTTCTGTTGTATTGGTTCAACGAGTTCCTCGAGGCTGGCTCTAAGTTTTTGATTGCGAAGGTCAGGTCAGTTAAAGTGGAATGTCTTATCATATCTAACAACCAAGTATTAGCTTCATACGATTGCTTAGTTTCCATGGTTTTTGTGTTCATAGTGACTCATGCCATGCTACTGCTGGATATCATTGTTGTTGTATATGAACCAGGTCGAATAGGCCGGTAGATCCATTTTGCATATGCAAAATGTGAGCATTTCGTTGTAAATCTTCCCAAACACTCTTAATTTATTTCCAATATCAAATGATATATCTACTGTTTGTACATATTTGCAAAGAAGAGAGAATTATTGAACATCTGCTGCTTCCAGTGTATGCCTGATTATGGATATTTTTTTAGCAATTGGATAGTTTCTAGAAGTTCTGAATTGAATATGATGGTAATAAATTTCTATGTGCATGTGTAATGACAATTTATTTAACTAGAGGTTTGAGAAATTGAATTTACCATTCTGACAAATACATATTAAGGATAGTCGTACTTCTCGAAAATTGAGCAAGGTTTAAGAAAATCTCGATCCTCTGAGAATTAGCAGAACAATTACCTCAGTGTGCAAATTAGTATGATGATCATTGATCAGAGGTACATGCATACATGATTCTGCTTATAATGTTGTCTATGTCTGGATTTCAGATTTGGAAATTCTGTCACCTGTCATGAAGTAGTGTACGATGGCAAAGCATAGCTTTCCATTTATCTGCCCTGGCTGGGTTAATCCTTACAATCGTGTTTCTCCGCTTTAACTTATAATGCTTGCATTTTTGCAAATTTCCGTTTTAGGTCACTGCCATTCATCCACTCAATAAAGGCTAGCTGTTGTTCCATGATCAAGGCTTAATTTTGAAATGAGTTTTGGAATATTCATAGTCCAGTAGAAAGTATAAATCGAATTGAGCTAGAGTTGGACACATACAATTGTAAGAAACTAAGAAGACCTATCAGCTTATTAATTTTCTTTTCGATTATTACGTTACTACTGATTGGTGTACCTCTTTTTTGAAAAGGAAAAGGAAAACTTCTGTGAAACAATTTATTTCATTCTATTTTATATTTCTCTATAGTTTATCTTCCAATTATGCTTGGTCTTTATTCCATGTATTTACACATGATTTTTGATTATTCTCCCATAAAAAAGGATGCCTTCATGGTCAGAGCTTTGCCATTCACTCCACGATTAGAGGGTGCACTTCTGCAAATGGTCAACGACCTTTTGCAAATGGTGCCGAATATGGAATTTTCTCCAATCATCACATATTTTCTGCTTTGTGCTCTCATGTATGTGCGGAAATTAGAAGAGGTATACAAATCTTACACTATAGCACTTGATACAATGTTTCTTTCCATCGCAACATTGAAGTGTGCGGGCTTCACTTCCATATTGATGTTATGTAAGTGTCCAGTTTGAGAAATAGTGTTTTTTTTTATTTTTATTCAAGGTAATGGAAGTAGATATGCCATGTTTGCAGTATTCCATTGGCATGTCTGTTCAACTATTGAGTAACAAACAGTCAACAGAGTTCGCCCATATGTGCAGATTAGATGGTTGATTTGCATACATTAATTTCAATCAGATGGTGGATAGTTCCTACAGATACGAGTAACGCAGTATATGTTGGGATCTTGACTTACATAGGTTGCTTTTGTAGTAATTCAGTATATGTATTCATTTTATCAAGACAAATGCTATTGTCTGATCAAATAATTGCTAAATATTGATATTCTATGGTTGTGTGCAAAAAGTGGTGGTACGTTGTTGTGATCTTTTGGCAGATTGTTCATTATTGCTACTAGTTAAAATTTAGTCTTCTATTACTGTTTAATACATGGTTCATTTTTACAAATCTTCCTACATATTTTGGGAATATATTTACAAAATTCCTATCAATCAATTGTAGAATTGGATGGGTGCGGCAACGCGCGCCTTCGATGATCTAGTTATGTTCTAAGATTGATGTTGCTATGACTTTGCCACGCTTAATGCTTGTCACTAGGGCCCGAGTGCCATGATTTCAGATCTGAACCTATTATGTTTTCATGAATATATGAGTGTTCTTGATCCTATATATATCTTGCAAGTTATAGTCACCTACCACATGTTATTATCTGGCAACCCCGGAGTGACAATAGTCGGGACATTTCCCGGTGATAACCGTAGTTTGAGGAGTTCATGCATTCACTAAGTGCTAATGCTTTGGTCCGGTACTCTATTAAAAGGAGGCGTTAATATCCATTAGTTTCCAATAGGACCCCTCTGCCACGGGAGGGTAGGACAAAAGATGGCATGCAAGTTCTTTTCCATAAGCACGTATGACTATATTCGGAATACATGCCTACATTATATTGATGAATTGGAGCTAGTGCTGTGTCACCCAATGTTATAACTGTTGCATGATGAATGCCATCCAACATAATTATCCATCATTGATCCATTGCCTACGAGCTTGTTTCATATTGATCTTTGCTAAGTTACTTTTTCATTACCATTGTTACGATTGCTACAAAACTACTACTGTTACTTTTGCCACTGTTGCTGTTACTTCCATACTACTTTGCTGCAGATATTTAGTCTTTCAGGTGTGGTTTAATTGACAACTCAGCTGCTAATACTTGAGAATATTCTTTATCTCCCCTTGTGTCGACTCAATAAATTTGGGTTGAATACTCTACCTCGAAAACTGTTGCGATCCCCTATACTTTTGGGTTATCAACCAGCAAGTTTGAAATCATAACTGAGCTCTTTAATAGCCCAATATGCCTTATGTTCTAGTTCAAGAGGTAAGTGACAAGCCTTTACATAAACCATTTTATACGGAGACATACCCATAGGATTTTTATAAGCAGCTCTATAAGCCCATATTGCATCATCAAGTTTCTTAGACCAATTCTTTCTAGATCTATTAACAGTCTTTTGCAAAATGAATTTAATCTCTCTATTGCTCAACTCTACTTGACCACTAGATAGGGGATGATATGGAGATGTGATTCTATGGTTGACATCATATTTAGCAAGCATTTTACGGAAAGCACCATGAATAAAATGTGAACCACCATCAGTCATTAAATATCTAGGGACTCCAAACCTCGGAAAAATAACTTCTTTAAGCATCTTAATAGAGGTGTTATGATAAACACTACTAGTTGGAATAGCTTCTACCCACTTAGTAACGTAATCAACAACAACTAAAATATGTGTATACCCATTAGAGGAAGGAAAAGGTCCCATATAATCAAAGCCCCAAACATCAAATGGTTCAATAACAAGTGAATAATTCATAAGTGTTTCCTGACGTCTACTAATATTACCAATTCTTTGACACTCGTCACAAGACAAGACAAACTTACGAGCATCATTGAAGGGAGTAGGCCAATAAAAACCAACTTGCAATACCTTGTGTGTAGTTCTATCTCCAGCATGGTGTCCTCTGCAATACTCGGAGTGGCACTTGCGTAGGATCTGTCCCTGTTCATGCTCAGGTACACAACGTCTAATAACGCCATCTACTCCTTTATAAAGGTGTGGATCATCCGAAAAGTAATGTCTTAAATCATAGAAAAACTTTTTCTTTTGCTAGTATGTGAAACTAGATGGTATAAATTTAGAAACAATATAATTAGCAAAATCAACATACCATGGAGTATTGCGAGAAGCATTTATGACAGCTAATTGCTCATCAGGAAAGCTATCATCAATAGGTAGTGGGTCATCAAGAACATTTTCTAACCTAGACAAGTTGTTTGTAACGGGGTTCTCAGCTCCTTTTCTATCAATAATAATATGCAAATCAAATTCTTGTAACAAGAGAACCCATTTAATAAGTCTAGGTTTAACATCTTTCTTTTCCAAAAGATATTTAATGGTGACATGATCAGTGTGAACAGTTACTTTGGAATCAACAATATAAGATCTAAACTTATCACAAGCGAAAACAACTGCTTAAAATTCTTTTTCAGTAGTAGCATAATTTCGCTGGGCACTGTCTAGAGTTTACTAGCATAATGAATAACATTCCATATCTTATCAACTCTTTATCCTAGAACAGCACCAACAGCATAATCAGTAGCATCACACATAATTTCTAAGGGTAAATTCCAATCAGGTGGCTGAACAATAGGTGTAGAAATCAAGGCTTTCTTAAATATTTCAAATGCTTCTACACAATCATCATCAAAAACAAAAGGAACATCTTTTTGCAAGAGATTAGTGAGAGCCCTAGAAATTTTAGAGAAGTCTTTAATAAACTTCCTATTGAAACCAGCATGACCAAGGAAACTTCTTATACCTTTGATATCTTTAGGACACGACATCTTTTTAGTAGCATCTACTTTAGCTTTATCAACTTCGATACCTCTAAGAATTTTTATGCCCCAAGACAATACCTTCATTAACCATAAAGTAGCACTTCTCCCAATTCAAGACGAGATTAGTTTCTTCACATCTCTGCAAAACTCGATCAAGGTTGCTTAAGCAATCATCAAAAGAAGTTCCCTAAACAGAGAAATCATCAATGAAAACCTCAACAATCTTTCCACAAAAGTCAGATAATATAGCAGTCATACATCTTTTAAAGGTAGCAGGTGCATTGCATAAACCAAAAGGCATACGTCTATAAGCAAAGGTACCGAAAGGGCAAGTAAAAGTGGTCTTTTCCTGATCATCTTTTGACATAGATATTTGAGAGAAACCAGAATAACCATCTGGAAAGCAGAAATGTGTATGTTTGGATAGTATTTCTAGCATTTGATCAATAAAAGGTAGAGGGTAATGATCTTTTCTAGCAGCTTTGTTTAATTTGTGAAAATTAATTGTCATTCTATAACCTGTAATAATTCTTTGTGGAATTAATTCATTCTTATCATTAGGAACAACAGTACTGTTGTTTAATTTGTGAAAATCAATTGTCATTCTATAACCTGTAACAATTCTTTGTGGAATTAATTCATTCTTATCATTAGGAACAACAGTAATATCTACCTTCTTAGGGATACAGTGAATGGGACTTACCCATTTACTATCAGCAATATGATAAATTATACCTGCCTCCAGAAGCTTTAGTATTTTATTTCTTACCACGTCTTTCATTTTAGGATTTAACCTTTGTTGGTGAGCAACAACTGGTTTAGCATCAACCTCCAAATTAATTGTGTGCTGACATAGAGTGGGACTAATGCCCTTAAGATCATCAAGAGTATATCCAATAGCGGCACGGTGCTTCTTCAGAGTTTTCAATAGCTTCTTTTCTTCATGCTCTGAAAGGTTATCACTAATAATAACATGGTATATCTTCTTTTCATCTAGATAAGCATATTTCAAGGTATCAGGTAATTGTTTAAGCTCAAACACGGGATCACCCTTGGGTGGAGGAGGATCCCCAAGGATTTCAACAGGCAAATATTGTTTCAAAATAGGTCCTGGATTAAAGAATATTTCATCTATTTCCCTTCTTTCATTCATAAAGATATCATTTTCATGGTCTAGTAAATATTGTTCTAAAGGATCAGTAGGAGGCACGACAATGCAAGCAAGACTAATAATTTCATCCTTACTAGGCAATTCTTTATCATGGGGTTGTCTACAAAATTTAGAGAAATTAAAATCATGAGACATATCCCCTCAACCCACAATAACAATATCTTTCTCGCTGCCTATCTTAGCATTAACAGTATTCAAGAAAGGTCTGCCAAATATAATGGGACAAAAATCATCTTGTGGGGAACCAAGAACAAGAAAATCAGTAGGGTATTTTATTTTCCCACACAAGACTTCAACATCTCTAACAATCCCAATTGGTGATATAGTATCTCTATTGGCAAGCTTAATAGTAACACCAATATCTTCCATCTCAGCAGGTGCAATATCATTCATAATTTCTTGATATAAGGTATAAGGAATTGCACTCACACTAGCACCCACATCACATAAGCCATGATAACAATGATCTCCTATTTTAACAGAAACAGTAGGCATGCCAACAATGGTATATGTTTATCTTTAGTATCGGGTTTAGCAATTCTATCAGCTTCATCACAGAAATAAATAACATGCCCATCAATATTATCGACTAAGAGATCTTTAACCATAGCAATACTAGGTTCAACTTTAATTTTTTCAGGGGGTGCAGGTGTTCTAGTATAACTGTTACGAACCCCAGGTGAAGCTTTAACATGATCCTTTATTCTAACAGGAAAAGGTGGTTTCTCAATATAAGTAGTAGGAACAATAGGATCAACATTATAGGTAATAATTTCTTCCTCAACTTTAATAGGTTCTACTATTTTAACTTCAATGGGAGGATGATATTTAAACCACTTCTCCTTAGGGAGATCAACCACTTCTCCTTAGGGAGATCAACATGAGTAGCAAATGATTCACAAAAAGAAGGTACTATCTCATAGTCAAGTCCATATTTAGTGCTAAAATCACGAAAGGCATCGATATTCATAAAGGATTTAACACAATCAAACTTAAGGTTTATACCTGACTCCTTACCTTCGTCGAGTTCCGAATCTTCAGAGTTGCGTTAAATTCTTTCCAATAAATCTCATTTGAATTCAATAGTCTTCATCATAAAAGAACTAGTACAAGAAGTATCGAGCATGGATTGATCATTATGAGAAAGCCGAGCATTAAATTTTTGAATAATAATTTTCTTGGGAGCTCGTGATTGGGGCATGAATTTAACATTGACTTAAGCTTCCCCCAAGCTTGAGCGATACTTTCGCCTTCACGAGGCCAAAAATTATATATATAATTCCAATCACGATGAACTTCTGATGAAATTCCAATTTCAATCGGTTGTAGTTCCATGATCAAATATCATCCCATAGCTTATACCATGTCAATGTCTTTCCCTCAAAGATAAAGGGAAGACCTTCTTCTTGACAACATCCTCGGGCATACCTATAAGCTTAAATAATCCACAAACATCAGCCACATAGATTAGGTGCATATCGGGATGTAATGTTCCATCTCCTGCATAAGTATTAGCTAGCAGTTTCTCTATCATACCCGAAGGAATTTCACAATAAATATTTTCAGTAGGTGCAGTAGGTCGAGGAGCAACTCTTTGCTCTTTCGGTTGAGGTGAAGATACCTCGAACAAGCCCCTCAAAGGATTATTTTTCATAGTAACAAGTGACAGTAAATTTCAGCACACTATATAAATGTTTCCTTACCAAATTCCACTAACCAAAGGCTTCACTCCCCGGCAACGGCGCCAGAAAAGAGTCTTGATGACCCACAAGTATAGGGGATCTATCATAGTCCTTTTGATAAGTAAGAGCATCGAACCCAACGAGGAGCAGAAGGAAATAACAAGCGATTTTCAGCAAGGTATTCTCTGCAAGCACTGAAATTATCGGTAACAGATAGTTTTATGATAAGATAGTTCGTAACGGGTAACAATTAACAAAAGTAAACAAGATGCAGCAAGGTGGCCCAATCCTTTTTGTAGCGAAGGACAAGCCTGGACGAACTCTTATATAAAGCAAAGTGCTCCCGAGGACACATGGGAACTATTGTCAAGCTAGTTTTCATCATGCTCAGATGATTCGTATTCGTTACTTTGATAATTTGATATGTGGGTGGACAGGTGCTTGGGTGCTGCCCTTCCTTGGACAAGCCTCCCACTTATGATTAACCCCTCTTGCAAGCATCCGCAACTACAAAAGAAGAATTTAGATAAACCTAACCATAGCATGAAACATATGGATCCAAATCAGCCCCTTACAAAGCAACGCATAAACTAGGGTTTAAGCTTCTGTCACTCTAGCAACCCATTCACCTAGGCCCAAATCATGGTGAGGTGTCATGTAGTCGACGTTCACATAACACCACTAGAGGAAAGACAACATAAATCTCATCAAAATATTAAACGAATACCAAATTCACATGATTACTTATAACAAGACTTCTCCCATGTTCTCAGGAACAAATGTAACTACTCACAAAGCATATTCATGTTCATAATCAGAGGAGTATTAATTATCATTAAGGATCTGAACATATGGTCTTCCACCGAATAAACCAACTAGCATCAACTACAAGGAGTAATCAACACTACTAGCAACCCACATGTACCAATCTGAGGTTTTGACACAAAGATCAGATACAAGATATGAACTAGGGTTTGAGAGGAGATGGTGCTGGTGAAGATGTTGATGGAGATTGACCCTCTCTCGATGAGATGATCGACGGTGATGACGATGGCGATGATTTTCCCCTCCCGAAGGGAAGTTTCCCGGCAGAACAGCTCCGACGGAGCCCTAGATTGGTTCTGCCCAGATTCCGCCTTAAGATGGTAGCGCTTCGTCTAGAAAGCTTCCTTCTATTTTTTTTCCAGGTGAAAACACACCATATAGCAGAAGATGGGCATCGGGGGCCTGCCAGGGGGCCCACAAGGACGGAGGACGCGCCCTCCACCCTTGAGAATAGCAGGTGGCCCCCTCTCGTGCTTTATTTGCCCAATATTTTTTATATTTTTCATATTTTCCGTGAAGTTTCAGGACTTTTGGAGTTGTGCAGAATAGGTCTCTAATATTTGCTCCTTTTCCAATCCAGAATTCCAGCTGTCGGCATTCTCCTTCTTCACGTAAACCTTATAAAATAAGAGAGAATTGGCATAAGTATTGTGATACAACATGTAATAATAGCCCATAATGCAATAAATATTCATATAAAAGCATGATGCAAAATGGACGTATCAGGAGGTGTGGACTGCGTGCCGCAGCGTGACAGCCCTAAGAGGTGACCCAGAGGCGGCAACGGCTATAGGGGTAGCGGCGGGAGGATCTCAGGGTGGCGGCATGGACCGTGCGCCGTGACGCGACAGCCCAAAGGGCGGCGGCGGGAGCGGCGCGTGGGTCGGGGAAGCCGGCAGGAAGAACTCAGGAGGTGACGCAGAAGTCCGAAGGGACGACACGACGGCAACCGGTGGCTCGATCGGCGGTAGGCCCGTGCTCGGGGACGTGCTTGGCGAAGACAGGTGCGTGATCGGTTGATCAGACCGACGGCGACGCTGTAGGCACCATGGCGGGGATGATGCGCAGCTCGGAGTCGATGGCGACGTTGTTGGTGATGTCCCGGGCGACGACAACGAAGAGAGGCCGGCGATGGAGACCGCGCGGATGAGTGGCCGGCAGCGACACACGAAGGTGTCCCTTGGGCGTGGTGTCCAGACTTACCGCATTGTTGATGAAGAAGCAGCCGGTGTAGTCGACGCTGATGTTGGAGTAGAGGTGCGGGCGTTGATGGCGGTAGCGGGCAACGCAAACCGATCAAGCATAGATCGGAAAAGCAAAAAGAAAACGCCGATCAAGATGACCGGTGGGAGAGAGAAAAACCCAGAGCAACGGCTCGGGGAAAAGACTCACTAGGGCAGCCGGTCAACATGACCGGCGGACAAACCCTAGGTACGGTCGGCGCGGCCCCCCGCGGCGGTCATGGAGACCGACCTCCCCGGGGGCAGCGCGCGGTGCGGAAGCGGCGGGTGGCGGCTTGGGTTTGGATCGGTTAGGCCAATACCATGTTAGAAGGGAGAGAGAGGGATTGATGATATCGTTGATGTATTGCTTGAGCCTCGTGGGCATATATACTACCAAAAAAGAGTATGCACACAATATGATACATACTACCAAAAAAGTAGTATATATACTACCTAAACATTCTTATATACTACATACTACGTGTACATACTCTCCGATATGATAGATACTACCTAAAACGTATGAAACATAAGTGGGAGTAACTACACCCGGTAGTAGGAAAAATTTGTCATATATATATATATATATATATATATATATATATATATATATATATATATATATATATATATATATATATATATATATATATAAAACATGATCTACTTGGAGTACAAGGTAAGGTAGAATAATATCCTACGCTATCCTAGTTTTCTTAATAATCACGATACTCAACAGATTCTAAAGAAGTAGACGTTGCTTCGCATATAATCTCATCTCTAGACTCTATTCTAGCAACGAGTGCACGATCCTCTATCAAATTTCGTGCTATTAATATATTGATGTATTCTTCTTCCCAAGAGCAAAACTTGCATCCATCCTACACAGAAATTTGAGTATAAGCAGAGAACTACTGAATGCGCCGAATCCGGGAGCACAACCGAAGCAAAAGAAGCACGTACCCTATCTATTTTGCACTTGGAGAACACCCGTTCGGGATTTCCGGTGTCGTAGAAACGCGGCGCACGACCTGCCACGGGCGGTCCTGGCACTTTATGAGCGGCAGCAGTGAGACGACGAGCCGCTGGGCCAGCACCGAGCCCGGACGATGGTCGGGCGTGTCTTTGCCAGCAAATCTCCAACGGGGTAGATCCGAGCGGCTAGAGGCGGAGTCAATACCTGCATGCGGCATGGAAGCGTTGCCTGGGCTGTGCGGTCCGGTACCCGACCAATCCATAGCAAGGCGTAGCCGCCGGCGATCGGATGTGCACAAATCCGGCGGTCGCGCGCAAATCTGGACATTGAGGTGGCCGAGAAAATGGCGGCGGCGGCTATGGCGGGGTTAGGGGCGGGGGCCGACAGGGATGGACAGCGAGGTGTCCGAGAAAATGACGGCGGCGGCTATGACGGGGGTAGGGGCGGGGGCTGCTGGAGGGGGGGGGGGGGGGAATAGAAAAAAGGGCGACTGTATTCCCGACGGGCGGGCCAGAGAGGGACAAGGGCACACGTCGCATCTGTCCGTGCGTGTCCGTTTTTGATGCAAACGTGGAGTCATAGGTTGGAGTTGGCTCAACCTAGCACGCGCGGGACACGTAGTTCCATCAATCTAAAGAGGCAAGAGCTAAGCTAGAGCTAGCGTACATTGTGCATGATACGAGATCTCAGCACTGACACCGATCAACCTTGCGTACACGATCCTAGCTAGCTAGCCAGAAGTCCAGGACCCTAGCTTTTGGGACACGATCGAAGAGATGGATCGAGTAACTAGCTTAGCTGGTACGCGGGGCAAGGTATAGCTAGCCACTGTGTTCGTTGAACCGTGGCCATGGTCAGGGCGTACGTACGTAATCACGATGCATTGCCATTGCCATAGTCTCAGCGACAACAACATCCTGCCAGCATTCGCCTCTCCTCTCGATCGGCAAACTGCAAGGGGATCGATCGATACCAAGACGGTTTATACCGTACGGCAGGTCTGGTCCAGAGATACCATTCCTCTGCTCTCACGTCACCGCTGCGCGGCATTGCGCCGCGCATGGCGACATGCATGCGTGCAAGGCGGAATCGACGGCCGATGGCAGCTCGTCGCTCTGCTTCCGGCACCGGCCGTCTCAGGTGGCTCAACTAGTAGTAGCTGACCACATGCATCTGCCACGCTGAATCGAGGTGTGACAACACGCGCATGCATGCATCCTGGCGTCTGATTGTGGATCCGATTCGACGAATGCTTTCGTTTGCGTATCTCGATCGCATGCATGCATGCATGGATCAGCTGGCTGCCGATTCTATACGTACCGGTCGGGTGGCCGGTGAGTAGGATCGAAACGAGCGCGACTACAAAGGAGGATCTTGCATTCTGGGGGAGAGTAAAAATGACGTACTCCTTCCGTTCCAAAATATAGTGCTTTCTTTATCCCCGTATTTTAACTTTGACCATAAATTTAACCAACGAGACCGACTGCGGCGGGAGAAAAATTTATACCAATGAATTCGTATTCAAAAAAAGTTTTCAATTATATAAAATTTTCTCCCGCCGCAGTCGGTCTCGTCGGTTAAATTTATGGTTAAAGTTGGATCTCGGGAAGTACGGACGCACTATATTTTGAAATGGAGGGAGTAGTAGCTACCTGGTAGCGCGCGTAGCTAGCTGGCCTGTGGCGATGCTTCGACAAGCGAGCGCAACACAGTAGGACGTGCAGTAAAAGACACGACACATGCATACTCCGTCCGTTTCTTTTTAGTCTACATATAATATTTGATCAAAGTCGAACTTTGTTAACTTTGATTAAGTTTATAGAAAAAAAATCAAGATTCATAGTATGAAATCAATATTGTTAGATGCATCATGAAATTAATTTTCATATCATATAGCTTTAATATTGTAGATGTTGATACCTTTTTCTATAAAGTTGGTCAAATTTTATAAACTTTAACTTTGATCAAACGTTATATGCAGACTAAAAAAACGAAGGGAGTACCTGATACGTACATCCAACGCTTTCAAAGAACAGATACACCAGCAGATTGCATGTTGGTCGTACTGCACGTGCGTATTCGCTTGCACCGACGTGTAAGAGCAACTCTAGCGAATTTACTTTTTTTAAATGCCCCTATAATAATATCATGACGGCTGCCGAGACGATGCATATAAACAAATAGTGAGCTACCAAAAATATTGAAAATTTTGGGTCCGTAAAACTATCAAACTAGGATATTCGAATCCTGCCACTCGAAACTTCATGCATTCGGTCTGTGCCACTACCGCTTGTGAATAAATGAGATGCATGCCCCTCCAGGTGGGCTTTTGACACAGTGGCTCTTCTGCCTCGAAACTTTTTGTATATTTTTTTTCAATTTATTTGAGCTTAAAAAAACTGATTTCCCTAAAAAAAAGTCCAAAAACCACAAAAAAGAGCAACTAACACTAGGCACTAAATTAATAGATTGGTCGGGAAAAATAATTAAAATTAATGTCAAAACTATGCCAAAGTAATATAATTGTAGCATGAAAAAAAGATACGGTTTAGGACGTATTGTATATCACGAGTAGTTCCTCGTAGAGAAAACCCACATGTTAAGTCTGTCCTCGACAAGGGGCCACTATGATGTGGCATCACTTATGACACCACCGGGGTGAAGTATGTCCTATTAGGCCTCATTTGGTTTCAAGGGGGCAGAAAACCAGGGCAACAAATCCCGAGGGCAAAATCTCCACGTGCACAAGAAAGATTCCCCTTATCCCTGTGACAGTTTGGCAGCAAGGGGTGGAAATCCGGTCATCAGCGGAGGGGCTTGGAACTTGGAAGAGATCGAGTCGCGGTAGTAGGGAGCTGCAGGAGATAGCGGAAGAGAGATCACGCATGGCGGGGAGAATTCGTCTCGTTTCTCGAGGCATGGGAGTGCAACCCTGGAATTTCGGGTGGATTGGGACGGGAACACCCCCTCCCCTACGTCACGGAATCTGACAGCAGGAAACCCGGGGCAAGTTCTCCATGTGGTGGTCTGACCCAAGGAAAGGGCGGGGATCCCGGGAGGATCCCTGGCAACCAAATCAGGCCTTATAACATCTACACCCGGACATGGGAAATCCGACCCCCTATACGTCCGCGGACGCGCCCGGGCACGCCCGCTGGCGCATCTGGACATGCCCTCATGTTTCCCTCCCGGCATCCACATATCTCAAATCCAGACTCCAAATCCATTCAAATTCATGCACGTCAACCATACAAGCCAACATCGCACATAAATAGCAAATGTTGGGACTAAGCATAGATAGCATTTACATAAAATTTACTTGAAGTGCCAAGCTCAAGCATTGGCTCCTTGGTTCCCATTGTGGGTCCACACGTGCTTCATAAGATCATTGCATAGCTGCGTGTGCACCTGCTGATCTCGAAGCTTCTGATGCTTCTGCAGAAAGTTCATAAGCTAAGCCGCATCTTGATCTTCTGGGATTTCAACTTGTTCTACAGGTGCTTCGAAATCATGGGTTTGGGCTATACCATTACCCTCATCCTCGACAATAATATTGTGCAGAATAACACAATATGTCATTAGCTACCACAAAGTTTCTGATTCTCACATCATTGCAGATCTCCCCCATCCTGACCATCTCTCCAACGACATCTACATCAGTACCAAGTGCAAGCATCCTTAGAGCAGTCGTGCACTTGTGCTTGGTCGAGAAAGAGAGTTGGCCGCAGCAATCCCTTGTGAGCTTGAAGTAGTCGTCGTGTGCCTCCACTCCCTCCATAATGCGCAAAAACAATGGTTTTCGCATGCGAAAACGGCGACGAAACCATGGATCGTCCGGGAAAGTAGGCTGGGGAGAAAAAAAGTCCTTGTGCAGTAGCTTTGCTCCGGACACCCTATCCAAGTTGATCACTCTTCTCCCTTTGATTGAGCCCTTGAAGTTGAGAATATGCTCCACTTGCCGGTCCATTTCCTCTTGCATGCTCATGAGCATAATCATGGCCACTTCTTTGTCTGAATCCGATGAATCGAAGAACTCATCTTGAATCATTTGATCAAGCTCCGTCGGTCCATACTCCTCGTCCGACGAAGCATCGGAATCCTTCATTTTCTGTAACAAAATCACAAAAAATCCGGTCGAACAATGTGTCGAACACATCAAGTGCAAGGCAGAACCAAAGAATTGCCGGACGTACCACGGTGGCATCCGGGCCGGTGATGACGTACCCCGCAATGAGGATGGGAGAGAGGACTGCTCTTCCGGAGCTGGTGGTGTAGAGCTTGGGAATGATGAGGAGCGCGCGCGGCGGCGGAGCGTGAGACTGATGAAGTGAAGGAGGAAGAAGAGAGGAGATAGAAAATGGATCCAGCTGGCCTTTTGGGATGGATTTGGTGCAATTTGGAGTGGGGTCAGATTGTCGGGTCCGACGTGGCAGGCGCTCCCGGGCGCCCCATATCTCCCATATTTTAATTCAAAAAATATCCTTCCATATTTGGGCTGGATATGAGGGATGTCGGTCAGCCCGGGCGTTTGAGAGTCGTTTGAGGGGCTGTGTGGGTCAAATTTTATGACCAGACAGTGACCGGGCGCCCCCCCCCCCCCCCGGACGTATGAGGTGGGTTTGAGACGCCCGACTATAGATACTCGTAGGGACCTAATTTAGGGGCACCATTTCTCTAGCCATTGTCGGAGGTGTGCTTTGGTGACTTAATAGCAGGGAAAGTGGAGGTGGTTGATAGCATTCAAACCAAAGAGCAGGTCGTGGGAAAGTACATGCGGTTGAATGCATGGAGGAGATCGATGAGAAAAAAGGGGATGTGACCTATTTTTGCCTCCCTCTCTCCTCTCTACGTGCGCCACAATTTGTATGTGTGGACAAGTGCAAAATTAAGTAAAATACAGACTGACGCCAGTCACAAGGTATCCAATGCAAACTACTTCATCATATTGGCATTCTACTAAATGTGACCCATAAACATACGACATAGTATGACGTAAACTTACTCTACTCTAAACATCTGATTTGAACGAAAATATAAACTAAAATATACTTAAACCTCGTCATATTCACAGGACGAGTCCCAAGAAATTGCAATGACATTGTCAACGGTGGTGGAATTGGCGAGGGAAGCTTGGTGCGGCCCCTCACGAAAGCTTCTTCTCGTATGGCACACTGGCGAGCTTTGTCTTGGATAGCAATGTGAAAGGAGGAGGCCATGGCCCCGTCAACGATCGGATCCGATCCTCCTTGGATGACACACTAGCTAATAGTAGACTATGTCGCTACTAGATTAGGTGCCTACAGATCGCGCACAGGGGCGCCTAAGGCTGGCGCCGCAGGATGGCGCGGTGCAGCGAGAGAGCGAGGGGTCACTGGATGCAGCGCCATCGTGTGATGCATCGGCTGAGTGAGGTCCGGCGTTGTGTCTTGGAGCCTATCGTTAGGAGACACCACTAGTGTGACGAAGAGGCGACGGGGGCGCATTGGGGTCTCCCATGCACGGCCAAATTCACTGTTTTGACCGTTTTGTCATTTTTTAGCTAGATCCGACTCCTTCAGGGAAAAAAAATTCGGATCTGACCCTTTTCCTACTGCCACACGAGCTGGCGGTAGGCTAGAACGTGCTACTGCGAGAGGCTGTGATGGTAGGGTAGCGGTCTATATAATGGCTCCGTCCACCTAGCTGACGTGGATAAGTGGCTACCGCCATAGTCAGTGACGGTAGGGTGCGGTGTCCTACCACCAGAGACAGTGGTGGTAGGGTGCTGAATGCACAAACCAATGGCTGGGGGCTTTGGTGGGCCCCACAAGCCACCCCTTCGCCCCCAAATCCTTTCTTCCCCGAGCTCAGCCCCTCTCCCCCCTCTCTCCCCCATCCTAGGCTCCATCAAATTCATCTCCATTGCTGGAGTTTTCTTCGGTGGATTGAGGCAATTTTCATCACTCAAGGTACCTCACTCACTCTCTTCTTTTTGGTTGGTTGGAATCAACTTATTTGATGGTATTGATTCCTTTTATGCAAACCCTAGTTGTGCTCCTTTTTGTGTGAAATCAATGGATTTGTTGGACCAAAGATCTAGATCTAGGGTTGTATATGTGTTATTGACCATGTTTATGACTGACTTTATTGTTGTAGCTACATATAGGTCTATTGGTCGAGTTATTTTTCTAGGGTTAGGGTTAGTGTTAAAGCAAAGTCATTATTTAG
Organism: Triticum timopheevii; assembly: GCA_963921465.1. NCBI lineage: Eukaryota > Viridiplantae > Streptophyta > Magnoliopsida > Poales > Poaceae > Triticum > Triticum timopheevii. Next base: position 376,992,552 of record OY997272.1, on the reverse strand, counting down.
TTGTTAGTGTTAATCCATGATATTTGTTCTTTAATTGTTATTTGTTTCGTTGCTTGAAAGTATATCATAGAACTTTTCTCGAAGCCATATTATGTTGCCGACCTATCGTTGACATTTTTTAAAATTTATTTAGATGGGTAGTCTCGTTAATCTTCATTATTTGGATAAGGAGACATTTATGAATGGCAATGACGATGAAGGGGAAGAACCCATGGTCTTTGAGTACAACCCAACCTATGAGGATGTAGTTGTGAAAGTGAGAAGTGTCTTACATTGGATGAACCCAAATGATGAGGTTAAACTTATTGGAAGGTATGATGTTGGAGTGGGGTGAAGTCTCGGTTGAAGAGTATGCCTATCACCTCAGAACTGGATTGGAAGTTGTACAAGGGTAAAGTTGAGCAATCGCAAGACAACTCACTTGAATTATTTGCCACCAAGGTTGATGCTCCTCTGCTACAAATTGACTTGAACTGGCATGCCTCCTCCCCAATACATGATGGTAGGGCCGAGGTGTATGTCCCCAATTCTTATAGCCAGCCACCAAGTAGCCAATCAAATGAAGCGGAGATGAATGATAGAGCCATAGTAATTCAAGACCCGAAGATGCATGCTATGGATCATGTTGATGATGATGCTATTGGTCATGATGATGATGATGATGATGATGATGCGGAAGAAGAAGAGATTCATTACAATCCAATTGGTGACTTGGATGTCATTGTCCATCAACAAGACATGGATCGTAGCCTCCCCTATAACCGTATGTGTGGTTATGGCTCGGATGACGAGTGTCTGAAGGAAGAATTGGACGAGGATGGATTCACGATGCAAGAAATTCAATTCTTCAAGGAGGTGCATGGAAAGGAAAGAGGACTGGGGGAGTCCTGGACTAGGGGGTGTCCGGATAGCCGGACTATCATCGTCCGCCGGACTCCAAGACTACGAAGATACAAGATTGAAGACTCCGTCCCGTGTCCGGATGGGACTTTCCTTGGCGTGGAAGGCAAGCTTGGCGATACGGATATGTAGATCTCCTACCATTGTAACCGACTCTGTGTAACCCTATCCTTCTCCGGTGTCTATATAAACCGGAGGGCTTTATTCTGTAGGACACAACATACATTACAACAATCATACCATAGGCTAGCTTTAGGGTTTAGCCTCCTTGATCTCGTGGTAGATCCACTCTTGTACTACCCATATCATCAATATTAATCAAGCAGGACATAAGGTTTTACCTCCATCGAGAGGGCCCGAACCTGGGTAAAACATCGTGTCCCTTGTCTCCTGTTACCATCCGCCTAGACGCACAGTTCGGGACCCCCTACCCGAGATCCGCCGGTTTTGACACCGACATTGGTGCTTTCATTGAGAGTTCCTCTGTATCATCACCGATAGGCTCGATGGCATCTTCAACCAACAACGCTGTCCAGGGTGAGACTTTTCTCCCCGGATAGATCTTCGTATTCGGCAACTTCGCACCGCGGGCTAATTCGCTTGGCCATCTGGAGCAGATCGAAAGCTACGCCCCTGGCCGTCAGGTCAGATTCGGAAGCCTAAACTTCACGGCCGACATCCGCGGGGACTTGATCTTCGACGGGCTCGAGCCACAGCCAAGCGTGCCGCACTGTTACGATGGGCATGATCTAACTCTGTCACCGAACAGTGCCTTGGTGGCCGCACAACAATCCGCTCTGGCTCTTAGACCGGAGCCGATCGCCCAGATCAAGGACCGGTGGTTGGACACCGCCTCGGGGGCTCCAACTTCCACGACGATGGAGCCGAACACTACCCTTGTCCCTCACGAAGCTCGTGACTCCGAGGTGCCGGACTCCTTGCCGGACTCCGGACCTCCCGCGCCCTTGCCAATCAAATCGGATTGGGCGCTGGTTATGGAATTCACCGCCACGGACATCTTCCAACACTCGCCCTTTGGCGACATCCTAAATTCGCTAAAGCATCTCTCACTATCCGGAGAGTCCTGGCCGGACTATGGCCAAGATGGTTGGGATACGGACGACGAAGAAATTCAGAGCCCACCCACCACCCACTTTGTAGCCACTGTCGACGATCTAACCGACATGCTAGACTATGACTCAGAAGACATCGACGCTATGGACGACGATGCCGGAGACGAACAGGAACCAGCGCCTACAGGGCACTGGAAGACCACCTCGTCATACGACATATACATGGTGGACACCCCAAAAGACGGGGATGGCGAAGAAGCAGCGGAGGCAGATTCTTTAAAGAAGCAGCCCAAGCGCCGGCGTCAGCGGCGCCGCTCTAAATCCCGCCACAGCAAGAATGGAGATTCCGGCACAGGAGATAATAATACCCCAGAGAGTGCCGAAGATAATCCCCTCCAGCAAGACTCAGCGCAGGAGGATGCAGAAGCAAGCCCTCATGAGAGGGCGGCAGACGAAGAGGTCGAGGATCATAACTATATGCCTCCCTGCGAAGACGAGGCAAGCCTCAACGACGACGAATTCGTCGTGCCCGAGGATCCCGTCAAACAAGAGCGTTTCAAACGGAGGCTTATCGCCACGGCAAATAGCCTAAAGAAAAAGCAGCAATAGCTTCAAGCTGATCAGGACCTGCTGGCCGATCGATGGATCGAGGTCCTCGCGGCCGAAGAGTATAAACTCGAACACCCCTCCAAAAGCTACCCAAGACGCAAGTTGCTCCCCCGACTAGAGGAGGAAGCGTACATACCTTCATCACCAGCGCACGATACGGCAGACCGACCACCATGTGGTCGCGACAGAGAGGCATCCAGGCCCTCAACCAAAACCGTACCCCCGCATCGCTCCAAAAGTACGAAGCCAAAAGGGAACACGCCGGACTTGCGGGACGAATTGGAGGACAAAGCAAGGCAATCCAGATCCATCTACGGATCATGAGGGCACCCCACGACCCGCGACGAATACCGTCGCGCTGGACACAATAACCCCGGCCGGGCCAAACACAGCAGACAACGCTCTCTCGAGCTACGTCGTGACATTGCTCAATACAGAGGTGCCGCACACCCGCTATGCTTCACTGACAAAGTAATGGATCATCAAATCCCTGAAGGGTTTAAACCCGTAAACATCGAATCCTACGACGACACAACAGACCCCGCGGTTTGGATCGAAGATTATCTTCTTCACATCCATATGGCCCGCGACGACGATCTCCATGCCATCAAGTATCTCCCACTCAAGCTCAAAGGACCAGCTCGGCATTGGCTCAATAGCTTGCCCGCAGAGTCAATTGGGTGTTGGGAATACCTGGAAGCCGCATTTCTCGACAACTTCTAGGGCACCTATGTGCGGCCACCAGATGCCGATGACCTCAGCCACATAATTCAGCAGCCAGACGAATCGGCCAGACAATTCTGGACATGGTTCTTGACAAAGAAAAACCAAATCGTCGATTGTCCGGATGCAGAGGCCCTTGCAGCCTTCAAACATAACATCCGCGACGAGTGGCTAGCCCGGCACCTGGGACAGGAAAAGCCGAAATCCATGGCAGCCCTCACGTCATTAATGACCCGCTTTTGCGCGGGAGAGGATAGCTGGCTAGCTCGCAGCAACAACCTCCGTAAAAATTCTGGCAGTCCGGATACTAAGGACAACAATGGCAGGTCACGTCGAAGTAAAAATAAACGCCGCATTAACGGCGACGACAAGGAGGATACGGCAGTTAATGCCGGATTCCGAGGCTCTAAACCCGGTCAACAGAAGAAGCCATTCAAAAGAACCACTCCGGGTCCGTCCAATTTGCACAGAATACTCGACCGCTTATGCCAGATACATGGCACCCCTGAAAAGACACCTAATCACACCAACAGAGATTGTTGGGTGTTCAAGCAGGCAGGCAAGTTAATTGCCGAAAACAATGACAAGGGGCTAAACAGCGACGACGAGGAGGAGACCCGACCGCGGAACAATAGAGGACAGAAGGGTTTCCCCCCACAAGTGCGGACGGTGAACATGATTTACGCAACCCATATACCCAAGAGGGAGAGGAAGCATGCACTAAGGGACGTCTATGCGATGGAGCCAGTCGCCCCGAAGTTCAATCCATGGTCCTCTTGTCCGATCACTTTCGATCGAAGAGACCATCCGACCAGCATACGCCATGGCGGATTCGTCGCATTGGTTTTAGACCCAATCGTCGATGGATTTCACCTCACGAGAGTCCTGATGGACGGCGGTAGTAGCCTGAACCTGCTTTATCAGGATACAGTGCGCAAGATGGACATAGACCCATCAAGGACTAAACCTACAAAGACAACCTTTAAAGGTGTCATACCAGGTGTGGAAGCCAACTGTACAGGCTCAGTTACACTGGAAGTGGTCTTTGGATCCCCGGACAATTTCCGGAGCGAGGAGTTAATCTTCGACATAGTCCCGTTTCGCAGCGGCTATCACGCTCTGCTCGGACAAACCGCGTTTGCAAAGTTCAACGCGGTGCCGCATTATGCATACCTCAAGCTCAAGATGCCAGGCCCTCGTGGAGTCATCACGATCAACGGAAATACGGAACGCTCCCTCCGAACGGAGGAACATACAGCGGCTCTCGCGGCAGAAGTACAGAGCAGCCTTTTAAGGCAAAATTCGAGTCCGGCCGTTAAACGGCCGGATACAGCAAAACGCGCCCGAAGCAATACCAACCAAGACCACCTGGCACGATCAGAGCATGTGTAGCAATGCGGCCCTGACCCCCGCCCTCGCATGATTGCAAGAACAACCCTCCGCGTACATCATTACGCCTTGGAGATACCATGGGCGCAGGGGAAGGGGCACGATCACAATGGACCCAGAGTGCGGCTCGACCACACCAGGGGCTCGCAAGTGTGCCCCCCTTTTTTATTATTATTATCATTTTCCTTTGTATACACAGGACTCCGTTATCCAGAGGCCTTGTCCGGCGGTGAACCTGCCGAACTCATGATGCAACAACCAGGGAGGAAAGAAGGCTGCGACGAACACTCAGGTGGTCTCAATTACGAACATTAAATTCGACTATATACACCAAGTCCGCAGCTCACCCCTGGAGGGGGACATGTTTAATTAGTCCAAATCCCTTGCTTACAGCACTATTTGTATCAGTCCGCACTCATTGCAGATTTCCTTTAATAAATAATGCAGCACTTTTTGACTGCAATTACATTACTTTTTATATATATGTTCATTACATGACATCTCGCACCCGTATATTTTGGTACGGCCTAATACACCAGGGGCTTATGTTCCCCGCATTATGGTGTGATAAGTCCGAACACTTTCATAAGTGCGGCACCCCGAACTTATAGCATTATATCGGCTCCGAATCATGTCTTGGGTTAATAGTTGGGTTTGCCCGGCTCCCACGTTTTGGTGCCTTACGTTCCGTTCTGTCGGCTAAGGTGGCACTGGGAGAACCACTGCGATTGCGCCCCGGTTGAGCCGGGCGAGCGCCTCAGTGGAGAAAGCTAAAACTGACCGGCATGATAAGGCGAGAGACTGGTCGCTGTTCGAGAGGTCTTTTCGGGTCCTTAAAGACTCACGCCGCTTCGAGCGAAGTTCCGGACAATGTCCGATGAAGGCGTGGATAGCGCTCCGGATTCGGTCTTCCGAATACCAGGGGCTTCGCCGAAATTTAAAATTATAGAATTCTATGGCTAAGTGAGAGTGTTCAAGCATTATAAGTCCGGTTGCCTTGTTCGTTGTGTTGAGCGCCTCCCTAGATGGACCCAAAAATGGGAACAAGAGTGCTCAAGTTTATCCCGAACACCCCAGCACTCGCGGCTCGGGGGCTGAAGCCAACGACTTGCCATCTCTCAGATTTTATAAACGGCCGCACAGAAGGTAATATTTTAAATTAAAATAAGCGTTGCTTAAGGCGCACATGAACAAAGTTTTCAGCGCACAGGATAACACATAGCAAGTTTACTCAAAAATTACATCTCTGGGGCACTCATCCGCAATATCGTGGGCTCCCTTCAGGACAGTCTTATAATAAATTTTGGGCGTGCGATACTCCTTGCCCGGTGGCGGTGGGTCAGTGAGAAGCTTCTCCGCATCCAGCCTGCCCCAATGCACCTTTGTGCGGGCAAGGGCCCGACGAACACCTTCAATACAGGCGGAGCGCTTGATGACCTCCACCCAGGGGCATGCATCCACCAGCCGCCGCACGAGGCCGAAGTAGCTCCCAGGCATGGCCTGTCCAGGCCACAGCTGGACTATAAGGCCCTTCATGGCCTCCTCAGCTACCTTGTGGAGTTCGACCAGCTGCTTCAACTAGTCGCTTGGGGGCACCGGATGGTCGGCCTCAGCGTACTGAGACCAGAAGACCTTCTCCGTTGAGCTCCCCTCCTCGCCACGGTAGAATGCGGCGGCATCAGACACACTGCGCGGCAGATCTGCAAACGCCCCTGGAGAGCTCCGAATGCGGGTAAGTGTCAGGTAGTTTACATTAACATGCTTTCTTTGCATGAAAAATGCCTTACCCGCCGCTATCTTCTTTAAATCTTCAACCTCCTGAAGGGCCTTACGGGCCTCGGCCTTGGCGGACTTGGCACTTTCGAGAGCCGAGGAAAGCTCGGACTCTCGAGTCTTGGAGTCACGCTCCAAGCTCCCATGCTTCTCCATGAGAGCCTGGAGCTCTTGCCGCACTTCTGCCACCTGTGCCTCCTGCTTTTCCCGCTCTGCCCGTTCCGCGGCCGCACTGTGTTCGGCTGCGGACACAGCCTCCTTCAGGGCTGCCACCTCGTTCGTGGCCCCTGCAATACTCATATTATCCTTGTTAATTTTATTGCAACCTAAATCCTTTTCTGTAAGGTAACTATTCAAAGTGGTGTTACTCACCTTCTTTGTCCTCGAGCCGCTTCTTGGCATGGCCGAGCTCTTGCTCGGACCGCTCGAGATCCTGCTTCAACGCACCGACCTCCGCAGTCAATGCGGCAGAGGTCAGCAGCGCAGCCTACAAACCCATATTGACATATTTTAAGCAACCCTGCGTATATCTTCTTAGATCCTCAGTCCGGCTTTTCTTTCCGAACACCGAACTGAGCATCAGGGGCTACTGTCTATGCGGTATTACATCACATAATTATAACTTCTTACCTCAAAGCCTGTTAGAGGGCTGCTGCAAGCTTCGGTCAGCCCGCTCTTGGCGAGCTGAACCTTCTGAATCACCGCACTCATGATAGTGCGGTGTTCTTCATCGATGGAAGCGCCTTTGAGCGCCTCCAGCAAGTTGTGCGGCGCCTCCGGTTGGACGGAGGCTGCCGGCGTCACAGTCTTGCCCCTCTTGCGAAGGGGCCGCCTGCCGGACTCTGGAACCGTTGTAGGTTCCGATGTAGAGTCCGGCGCAAAGTCCGGGAGGCTGCCTGGCGGCGCCTCCGGAGCCTCCTCCTGATGGGTCCCTCTCTGGGATCCCACCTCGGCGTCGTCGTCGGCGCGGGGGTAGAGGCAGTCGGAAGTGAATCCACATCCGACGGGGCCAACGACCCGCTCGATGAAGCGGGGAGATCATCATCGGCCGGACTACGGACAGTATGCGGCATTAGTAGGACACTATGTGACACAAAAGAAATTGCATATCAGGGATCCGGATACTTACGATCTCGTCGGAGGCCTGGCCCTTGAAGGCCACTCCTCCTCGCCAACGTCGATGTTGGCAGAGCTGTCCGGGGGAATAGTCCTTCCCCTCTTGGACCCTTCGGCCTCCCCTATCGGGGAAGCCTTCCTCTTCTTCTCTCCCTCCTCTGGGAGAGAGTCTTCTTCCTCCTCCTCGTCTTCGGGGGAGGATTCCGCCTCGTCGTCGGACACCTGATTACGGGAACTCTTTCGAGTCCCCGTGGCCACCTTCTTGGCCTTCTTCTCCGGCACCACGTGCGGTGTCGGAACCAGCAGCCCCGCCAGACGGGCGTCCACTGGGTCTTCTGGCATGGGAGCCGGACAGATGAGCTGCTCGGCCTTCTCCATCCATTCCTGCCAAAGGAAAAGAGAGATCGAAACCCTCTTAGAATCAATCTATTTACCACAAGTGTCCCGTAAAGGGGTTGAATCACTTACCTCGTCAGCTGGATGCTGCGAGCAAAATCCGCGATCTTCCGTCGCGGATGCGGGGGCTTCGGCGCCCTTAAACAGCACCCTCCAGGCGCCTTCGTACGTCGTGTCGAAGAGCCCGCTTAGCGCCCGGTGCTGTTTCGGATTGAACTCCCACAGATTGAATGCCCGTTCTTGGCATGGGAGAATCCGGCGGATGAGCATGACTTGGACCACGTCGACGAGCCTGAGCTGATTGTTCACCAGCTTCTGGATACAGGCTCGGAGTCCCGTCAGCTCCTTCGGATTGCCCCACAACAAGCCCTTCTCTTTCCAGGAGGTGAGCTGCGTGGGGATACCAGATCTAAACTCGGGGGCCGCCGCCCATGTGGGCTCGCACGGCTCGGTGATGTAGAACCACCCCGATTGCCACCCCTTGATAGAGTCCACGAAGGCCCCTTCGAGCCAAAGGACGTTGGGCAACTTGCCCAACATGGCGCCTCCGCATTCCGCTTGCGTGCCCTTCACAACCTTCGGCTTGACGTTGAAGGTCTTGAGCCACAGGCCGAAGTGGGGCCGGATGCAGAGGAAGGCCTCACACACGACGATAAATGCCGAGATGTTGAGGATGAAGTTCGGCGCCAGATCGTGGAAATCCAGGCCGTAGTAAAACATGAGCCCCCAGACGAATGGGTGGAGTGGAAAGCCCAGTCCGCGGATGAAGTGGGGGAGGAAAACAACCCTCTCATGGGGCCCGGGGGTGGGGATGACCTGCCCCTCGTCGGGCAGCCGATGCGCGATGTCGCTGGAAAGGTATCTGGCGCTGCGCAGCTTGGTGATGTGCTCCTCCTTAACGGTGGAGGCCAACCATTTGCCTCCCGCTCCGGACATGATCGGAGAAGGTTGAGGCGAGATGCGCGAGCTTGGGCGTTGGAGCTTGAGTGCGCGGAGATGGATAAGGAAAGGAGGAAGAAGGCGTAGGTGAGAAGGTAAATCCTTATCCCTTATATATAGGCGGACGGAGACTATGCGTCCCCCACCAGCCTGGTAAAACTCGCTTATCTCCCAAGCGCCACCATCAATGGCGCGGTTGGGTTACCCACGTCCATATTGATGAGAATCCCGGAATAAGGGGAACACGATCTCTGCTTCGACATGACGTGCCAAGGAAACCGCTTCGCTAAACGTGCTGAGGTGGTATAATAAAAAACGATTCAAATAAACGCTTGGTAGCGGTGTGATGTCATGCCGCATAATACGTCAGCAGATTGGACTGGTGTACATTTTATTCTCTCTACGGTGGAATGTGGAATTTATTTTGCAGAGCCGGACACTATCCTGGTATTCATGATCTTCTCTGGATTATTCAAGGGAGGAACCCGCCTTGCAATGCCGAACATTATGCGCGCCGGACTTATCGTCATTGAAGCCTGGTTCAGGGGCTACTGAGGGAGTCCTGGACTAGGGGGTGTCCGGACAGCCGGACTATCATCGTCCGCCGGACTCCAAGACTACGAAGATACAAGATTGAAGACTCCGTACCGTGTCCGGATGGGACTTTCCTTGGCGTGGAAGGCAAGCTTGGCGATACGGATATGTAGATCTCCTACCATTGTAACCGACTCTGTGTAACCCTAGCCTTCTCCGGTGTCTATATAAACCGGAGGGCTTTAGTCCGTAGGACACAACATACATTACAACAATCATACCATAGGCTAGCTTTAGGGTTTAGCCTCCTTGATCTCGTGGTAGATCCACTCTTGTACTACCCATATCATCAATATTAATCAAGCAGGACGTAGGGTTTTACCTCCATCGAGAGGGCCCGAACCTGGGTAAAACATCGTGTCCCTTGTCTCCTGTTACCATCCGCCTAGACGCACAGTTCGGGACCCCCTACCCGAGATCCGCCGGTTTTGACACCGACAAGGACCCCCATTGTTTTGTGATCTTAGCCTTGCCGACCATGCCATTGTTGATGGTGGAATGAGACTGGGGTTGGTTGAACCAACACTGTGCCCGAGAGTCGGTGATCCAAGGCCAAAGGGTGAGGATGAGAATGCTCATTTGAAAAAAGGCATCAAGTTTGGGTGCTTCCAAGAGTTCAAGATGTGGTTGAGTGATTACGCCATTCGGAACCATAGGCCATTTATTGTTGGTCATTCAAACCAAGAGGTGCGTTACACCGTGAAGTGTGACAAAGAAGGTTGCCCATGGAAGGTTCGTGGAAGAAAAATTCATAAAACAGGGCAATCAGAGTTGAACGAGGTCTGTGTGACCTTAGTTCAAGGAGAATACGGTGAGGACTGGGTGTCCTGAGCTGCGTGCTCAGCGACTGGGTGTCCGGGACTGTGTGTCCTCGAGTTTAAATACTCAGCCGCTCCAACCAGACGTACAACCGAGACAGCAGTTGGAACTGGTCTACCAAATCATTGTCTTCACCAACCTAACTGGTTCCATTTCCTCAACCCTTTCATTTCCTCATTACTGTGTTGAGTGTTTGTTCATATCTGTGCTTGAATACTTTGACTGAAGACTTTCTCAATATCCTCAGTTCAATTTCTTTAGTCTGTTTGTCTTCATCTTGTGTTATCCTGTGATTACGCTTTCTGTACTCTGTGCTAGTCTTCATTTCATCATGATGACCATGCTTGTATTCTGTTATGCTTACTTCTGAGTACTTATTCCGCTGCAAGTAGTTCTTCGCTAAGGAATTTCCTCACCGGCAAATTCCTCAGTGAAGAATTCATAAAAATCGCCTATTCACCCCCCCCTCTAGTCGATATAACGCACTTTCAATTGGTATCAGAGCAAGGTACTCCCATGTTCTGTGTGATTTTGGTTTAGCCGCCTAGAGTTTTAGTTATGTCGACCGCAGGTATGAAGAAAGTGACATGCCCTATCTTTGACGGTCATGATTATCCCAAGTGGAAGGCCATGATGAGGAAGCGCCTCATGGCAATGAACGGCGAGCTGTGGACCGTCACTGAGATTGGTCTTACTGATCTATGCAAGATGGCGGACGATGATGATATTCGCAAGTACACTCGACTTGACATCTTGGCGAGGGATATCATCTGCTCCTGCCTATCCAGAGATGAATTCAGGCGCATTATGCATCTTTGCAATGCGAAACTCATCTGGGACCGAATCTCTGATGTCTATGAAGGTCATCGAACCCGTCATGATCCCTGGTTTGAGGACTTCAAGGAATCTCTCAAAATGATGACTTTCGAACCAGAATCATCATCTTCTGTATCATGTCTCATGGCAAAGGGTGACAAGGTAACCGAATGTTCCTCATCCGAGTTCTGTGACTCTAAATCTGATGATGATGAATCTGATGATGACATTGATCCTAGTTATACCAAACTTGTTTACATTGCCACTAAACAACAAACGGCTTTGGAAAAGGTTCAAAACATGCTAGACAAAAGTGATGATATGTTGGGTGAAGAAATGGATCACAGTAAAGCCCTGACTGAAAATCTTCAGAGACTTCAGTCTAGGTTTGATAACCTTCAAAGTCATCATAACACTCTCTTATCTGATCATGAGAAACTTTCTTATGAATTTCTTCAAAGAAAGCAAGATCTTGAGAAGCTAAGAGTGAGTTATGAAGATCTTTAGAAGGAGCGTGATTCATTACTAGCTCAACAAATCAGCGCTTCTCAGGAAGAATTTGTTCCTCCATGCTTAAAGTGCATTGAACGTGAATCTGCTAATTCTTCACCTGAATGTTCAAATGCTTCAACTGTTACAAATTCTTCACCTGCCTCTGCTATCATTAATTCCTCATCTGAGGACATTGCTAGTATCACTAACGATGCAGGGCTGAAGGAATTGTACATGACAGACATGTACAAAAGCCTCAAAGGGCATCAGACTCTTTGTGATGTGCTTAAAAAGAAGATCCTCAACAAAAACCCTAGGAAAGAGGGTATCGCCTTTGAGAGGAAACTTAATGCTGATGGAACATATTGGAAGCCTGAGCAGTACCCCAAAACCTCATGGGTTGCTGCAAAGGGACCTCCAGTTGATCCATCTAGCTTATCTGGCTTTACATGTGAATCTCCTCATTCTTCTGATGAGTCATTTGACTCCAACTATAAACTGTTCAAAAATCAGAATGGTGAAGTATTTGCTAGATATGTTGGCATTAACTGCAGGAATGGTTCTCCTATGAAGAAAATCTGGGTTCCCAAGAAGTGCCTCGAAAGTCTTCAGGTGAATGTCCTCATGACACCACCTGTGAAGAACAGGAACCCCAGATCAAATTCTTCATATGAACCAAATTCTTCATATGGATCCAAGTCCTCACACGGACCAAATTCCTCACGTGGATCAAATTCCTCAAAAGGATCAAAGTCCTCATATGATTATCATCGTGCTAACAACTCTGTCTCGCAGGGTAGAGCTAAGGGCTATGAATATGTGCATTATTCTTCAAACCATTATGTTCATAAGTCCTCGAAGAATTTCTCTGCTTATTCATATGCTTACCCTAACCCCTCTTATGTGAAACAAAATGGTTTGGCCTCTATGCCACCATTCTCGTATGGTGCTCGCAGAGTGATAAACTCTTTGCCACCCCTTCAAATGTGGGTGGTGAAGAAAAAGAACTAATCTCTTCTGCAGGGTCAGGTCTCCAGATGTGCTTTAACGTCTGAAGAATTTGCTAGGGACCTGAGAAAATTGCCTGAAAGGACGCAGGCGAATCATGATGAAATGAACCTTCATTTCACACGTCCTCATACTGCTATATCTGTTTACTGATTGATGAAATTCATCTGATGAACTTGATATCATATTCTTCGCAAATTCTTCAAGAAGACGGCCTATGAACTCCTCACTGACAAGAAACCCAATGTGAGTTATTTCAAAGTCTTCGGTGCTAAATGTTGGATTAGAGATCCTCACCACAATTCTAAATTTGCACCGAAAGCAAATGAAGGTTTTATGCTTGGTTACGGAAAGGACTCGCACACCTACAGAGTCTTCAACATTGTTCTTCACAAGATTGTTGACACTGTAGATGTGCGGTTCGATGAAACTAATGGCTCGCAAAGGGAGCACCTACCTTCTGTGTTAGATGAACCAGCACCTGAGGATTCTATCAAGTTCAAGGCAACTAAGGATGTCATTCCTACTGAAGAATCTACTGAAGAATTCATTCTAGTTCATGAAGAACGTCGAGCTGATGCACCTGAAGAAAATGCTAAGGAAAATGGTGCTGAAGAAAATGATGATCAAACTCCTCAGCGACAACCAGCTCATCCTCGCGTTGCAAAAGAAGTGCAAGTGGAGAAGATCATCGATGACATTAGAGCACCAGGTCCTCTCACACGCTCAAAAGCTTCACATTTATCTAACTTTTGTGGGCACTATGCTTTTGTCTCTATCACAGAGCCCACTAAGGTAGATGAAGCATTTTTGGAGCCGGAGTGGATTCAGGCTATCCAAGAAGAATTACATCAGTTCGAGCTCAACAATGTCTGGGAACTGGTCAAACGTCCAGATCCTCGCAAGCATAATATCATTGGCACAAAGTGGATCTACCGCAACAAGCAAGATGAAAATGGCCTTGTGGTGAGGAATAAGGCACGACTGGTAGCTCAAGGCTACACACAGGTTGAAGGAATTGATTTCGATGAAACTTTTGCACCTGTTGCTAGACTTGAGGCTATTCGCATATTACTTGCTTATGCTAACGATCATGATATCATCTTATATCAAATGGATGTGAAAAGTGCATTCCTCAATGGTAAGCTTGAGGAAGAAGTATATGTTTCTCAACCCCCAGGTTTTGAAGATCCAAAGAATCCTGACAAAGTCTTCAGACTTAATAAGGCCCTCTATGGCCTCAAGCAAGCCCCTCGGGCGTGGTATGATACATTGAAGGAATTCTTCGTGAAGAATGGCTTCACACCCGGTTCACTCGACCCTACTCTCTTTACTAAATCTTATGATGGTGAACTGTTTGTGTGCCAAATATACGTTGATGATATTATCTTTGGCTGTACTGACAAACGTTATAGTGATGAATTTGCCTATATGATGAGTGAAGAATATCAAATGTCTATGATGGGAGAGTTGAAATTCTTCTTAGGTCTTCAAGTTCGTCAACAGCGCAATGGCATATTCATATCTCAGGAGAAATACCTCAAAGATGTACTGAGGAAATTCGGCATGCAAGATTGCAAAAGCGTCAAAATTCCTATGCCCACAAATAGCCATCTATGCACTGATGAAAATGGTATTGACTTCGATCACAAGGTATACCGCTCCATGATTGGTTCTTTATTGTACTTATGTGCATCTAGGCCAGATATAATGCTTAGTGTTTGCATGTGTGCCCGATTTCAAGCTGCACCGAAGGAATCACACCATAAGGCTGTGAAGCATATTCTTCGATATCTAGCTCACACACCAACACTAGGATTATGGTACCCCAAGGGCTCTGCTTTTGATCTCATTGGATATTCTGACTCTGACAATGCTGGTGATCGTGTGGACCGCAAGTCAACATCTGGCACTTGTCATTTCCTCGGATGACCTTTGGTCTGTTGGTCCTCGAAGAAACAGAACTGCGTATCACTGTCTACTGCGGAAGCTGAATACATTGCTGCTGGCTCTTGCTGTGCTCAACTGCTTTGGATGAAGCAAACACTCAAGGACTATGGCGTCAACGTGAAGAATGTGCCTCTCCTCTGCGACAATGAGAGTGCCATCAAGATTGCTCACAACCCAGTTCAGCACTCGAAGACAAAGCACATTCAGATTCGTCATCATTTTCTTCGTGATCATGTGTTGAAGGGCGACATCTCCATCGAGCACGTGAAGACTGAAGAACAACTAGCTGATATCTTCACTAAGCCCTTGGATGAGAAGAGATTTAGCAAGTTGCGGTGTGAGCTAAATATCTTAGAATCTTCGAATGTTCTTTGAAAAGGACACACACCCTGACACTTATGCAAAATTGATGACTTAGATGTGCAACACATGAAGAAACGTTTTTCTTCAATCAATGAAGAATAACACTCTAAGTGTGAAGAAATTAATGAAGAATTTGATTCTCAGAACCCTACGGCAATTGTACACGGTGTCTAAAATCATCATTCTTAAACGGTGGGTCACGCCACCACAAAAAGTTGAAAATCTTCAATTTGAGTTTTTCCTCAGTTTTGAAATTCTTTAGTTCTTCAAATTCTTCAACTTTGCAAAATCTTCACTGTTTCCGTCGTTTTTCTTCATTGGCTATATATATATATATATATATATATATATATATATATATATATATATATATATATATATATATATATATATATATATGAGTCTATGTCCTCTACAGCATTCACTTATAGCTATTTCTTCAAGTTGCTTTTTCTGCTAAGTGAATGTGATCGGACCCTTCCCCCTCTATGCTATACTCAACCCAATCTATTCACAAATTCTTCATGTGCGTTCTATTTGAAACTCGTTCAAAATCTTCACTGTGTCCCTGTCAGCTGAAGAAATTGCGAACGATACTTTAAAACAAATCTTATCCAAATTTTCGGTTTTTGCCGCTCAAACCGTTCCGCATCCCACAATGCATTATTCTATTCACCCACGATCGTACACGATCTCAACTACACAGTACGTGGGTGACACATGTCGCAAGAAGGAGAAAGGGCAGGGGCATGTTCGTCCCAAATCTTCGGGCGAACAGTTTTTACCATGTCTATAAATACCCCTCTCCCCTTCCTCACTTCATTTACTCCGCTCGATCGCTACTCTCTCGCTCGAGCTCCTCAAACCCTAGCGCCGCCGCTACTCCATCGTCGTCGGTGAGGAAGAGCTTCGCTGCCTCGACCTCGTCGCCGTCGTACTCGCGCCGACCGCGGAAATCTTCACTCCGCCGCCGCCGTAGCGTCTTCCTCTGCCAAGTTAGGGCGTGGGAGATCTAACCTGACGAACTTCACATCTGTTCTTCTCAGTTCTCGTGTTCTTCACTTCGGGTAATTAAAAGTTACTTTTATTACTCACTTTGATTCTCACACTTTCCTGAAAATCTTCAAAGGTGTTTATTCTTCAAATCTTCACACATATGAACACCTCACACATCATATGATCTTAAACTGTTTCTCTAAGCAATCATTTTCTTCAAGATTCCCTAATTGTGTGGTTCTTCGATCTGTACAACTCTGGAACCTAAGACAAGAACGCTTAGTGAAATTCCTCAAGGTTCATCTGGTCAATTTCCTCAAAACTTGTTCTTTTCGAAAATCCTTCTAAGAACGCATATGACCTCTCCAAATTCCTCGCACCTATACTCTGTTCACAGGTACTCATGTCTGCTGCTGAATCACTAGGTTCTCATCAACTTAACTCATTTGCAGCGTTCCTCGAAGAAAAACTGCATACTTCTTCAGAGAATTCGATTGTTCAAATTCCTCAACTGAAGAATATGGAAGACGATAAGAAACCGCAGAAAGGAGGAAAGAAACCTGAGGTTATGACTACGTTTGAAATCCCTGAGGAAATTTATGCTGACTATTGCACACCTGATGAAGCAAAATTTGGCAAAGAAAACAAAAATCAGCGCAAGGTGCGCATACAGAGGATTGAACGGAGATGGGCAAGGGAATGGAGGGAATACAAATATGTGACTCCAAAGTACATGAAGAAATTCGCCCTCAATCCTCCATGCCCAAGAGCTCCATTGGCACCTGGCCAAGTAGCTGACCCCACAAGCCTCAAACGTGGTGAGGACTTTCCTGAAGAATGGGCTAAGCGCCAAGCTAAATTGGCAAGACAAGCCAAGGAGGCAGTGAAGAAATTCAATGAGGATTCTGCCACTGCTACTGCTACTGAGGCCTCGGTCAAACTGAGGAAATCCATGCCAAAGAAGCCTGCTCGTAAGCCAAGTGCTTCACCAACAGCGCCCTCATGGCCAAGTTCCTCAACAATGCCCTCACGGCAAATTCCTCACACTGCTACTGCTCCACCAAAGTCCTCAGCAGCTCCTTCAAAGTCCTCAGCTCCTGTGCATCTGGCTACATGTCAAAGGACTACTGGTTTCTCGATTGCCTCTGGTGTCTCAGCAAGTTCCTCAGCTGCACCAATTTCCTCATCAGGCCCCACACTGTTGAAGACTAAAGCAACAGCTGGACGCGGTCCTTGGCCAAGTCCAAAGAAGAAACAGATCGCATTCCATGTGCCTTCTGATGATGAACTTGCAGAAATCATCAGAGACAGACAGGTGAAGGCCGCTAGAGCCAAAGGCACATCTGTGCCACTGCTTTTGGATCCGAGGAAAATCCTCGATTACATTGATCTCTGGCACAAGGATCCAAACACCCCAATGCCTGATTTTCATCTGACTCCTGGCCAAAGTCACATGCTAACCCATTTCATCACTCAAGAGAAATGGAAGTTTGCAAAGGCAAGAGAGATCAGGAAAGCGCAATACAGAAAGGAGAAGCTCCTGAAGAAAAATGTTGTCAGAATGACACCTGAGGAACTTCTCAAGGCTTAGTCTGAAATTCAAGCCCTCAGCAAAGACTTTGATGCCTACTATGCTGATTGGCAAGGAGCTAAAGTGAGATTCGTCAACCTGACGAAGAAATTCACAAATGTTGCAGCCCCAACGCAACAAGAAAACCCTCAGGCTGCAGACTCTGCTCAGCCTGCTGAAGAACATGCCAGCACCGCTGATGACTTTCAGCCTGCTGAAGAAAATGCTAGTTCCAGGGCTGATGAAGAAATTCCAGCCGCTGAAGAAATTGCCAGGGCATCCACTAGTGGTGCGCCTGAAGAAACTGAAGAGATCAGGGCAACTGCATCAGTTGCGCCTGAAGAAAATCAACCAGATTCCTCAGCTCCTCCCGCACTTACACCAACTCCAATTCTTCCATCTGCCTATGATGTGAAGAAGACCAAGGCTGCAGAGCGAGCTGCAGTGAAGAAACGGAAGGCATCAGCTGCATCAAATTCTTCGGCTGCGAAGAAAATGAAGCCAATGACCAGCTCACTGGAAAATCCGATTGATGCTATTCCAATTTCGTCCATGCCATCAAAGGACCTTGTTCCTTTTGGAGAAGACTATGAGATCCCAAGCGGATCTGATGAACAAAATCATTCTGCTGCTTCGTCAGAGAAGATTGATGAAGAAATTGAAGTGGACGGAATCCCTTCAACGCCATTCATTTCCTCACCTATGCCTCAGTTCACAGCTGAAGAGGCTGGTGTTGAGGAAATTGAAGATGAAGATGTGGATATAGGATGCACCACACCTGTGATGAATGATGACTTTTGGGAAAGTCAGCATCCCAATACTCCTCTCTTCACCCCTATCCAACAGATTCCTCAGTCCCCTGCACCAACAGTTGAAATGGGCTCTGAAGAAACTCAACCCACTCCCTCTGTGCATGAAGACATTCCAGCCGCTAGTGCTGAAGAACCTGTTGCTGCTGATCCTCAGGTTGCACAAGAAGAGGAACCAGAAATTCCTCAGCCTGAAGAACCTGAGCTCGCGATTCCTGAGGTGGTAATGCAACTCACTGACATCCCTCTGCCAAAGCCAAAGAATCCGTTCTCAAGAAAACAGAAGTTCAAGGCTAAAGACTTCTTTGCCGAGCATGCATTCTTCACTGACTACAACCCCTATGACTCTGCTCGCATAAGGAAGAGGCGTTTCTGGACTGCTAGTCAAGCCAACTTCTATTCCTCAGTGCTATTTAACAAAGACAAAATCTTCGATCATGAACATATTCCTCACGTGGACATGGAATCTCTGCCATGCTTCGAGCTAGTCCTCAGTGTTCTTCATGATGCAGGATTACTAAATTTCTGCATGAACATTTGCGATTGGAATGAAGAACTCATTCTTCAGTTCTACGCGACACTGCATATCACTGGAGACGCTGAAGATGTCAACTCATGGGTGTTGGACTGGATGACTGAAAACACTCACTACAAGGCACTGGCAACTGAATTGCTTCGTGTCCTTCCTCTCAATCCTCCCCATGACAGTGCACGTTGCACCTACAGTGACCCTGAACTGACAAATCACTATATGCAAGTGCTCATGAAGCCTTTGAAGCCTGGGCAGGCCCCACGAACCAAATTCCTCGTCAAGGAATTACTCTATGTGCCTCAGACTGTCTATCGCATTCTGACGAAGTCAATGAGTCCTATCAAAGGCCACGACTCAAATGATGAAGAAGTTGTTGGCATAATGAAGAATATGCTTTTCAACATCATTCATGGCGTTCCCGTCAACTTCCATGATTTCTTCATGAGGACTCTGGCCAATATTGCTATGTCACCATTCGAGATGAAGCCCTATGCGCCTTGGATTATGATATTCATCAGGGCAAGATCTTCACCATTCGAGCTCAAACCTTGTGATGACTGACCGTGAGTTACTCCTCAGTCTTCATCAGAAGGTTGATCGCAATCACAAATGGGTAAAGCGTCAGTTTGGTGCACTTCTTCACAACATGACCTCAACATACAATGCAGTGAAGAAGAACCAATACTACCTTCATGAAACTTTCAACTGCACCTGGGCTGTCCTCACTCATGTCTATAGCGCTAAAGAACTGAAGACTATGGGTCTCAAGGAAGAATTTGACTGGTCTGCACCTCCTCCGAAGAAACTCAAGAGGGTCAAAGTTCCTCCACTGGTGGCCAGCTCTTATTCTTCATCGCGTGACACTGATGAGAATGAAGATTTGGACGACACTGCGGCAGGCCCTGCTACAACAAACAACCCCGACAACGCTGGCGCTCCTGCATCGACTTGAAATTCTTCAGGGGCGTTAGTCCTCAGTTTCAATCCCTTTGGTCATTTGATGACAAAGGGGAGAAATCTGAGTTAGTCTTCAAGCGGGTCTATATTAAGGGCATTTTTTTAAGTTAAAACTCTCGTTCTTCTGAAACATTTATTTGGATCGAGTTGTAATCTTAAACCCGATGGTGCCCTGATACTTTTGTTGCATTATGCTTTGCATGCTTATTCCTCGTTAATGACATTGCACGCATGCTGAATCTCATCAGGCACCATATTTCATCATGCATTTCAAATTCTTCATATTATATATCAAATGCGTGTATGAATTACAAGATATAGGGGGAGATCTCCATGATTCAACTCTTCAAATGTGCATTGCCTCAAACGCAAATTCCTCACTATGCACATCTTCAGGGGGAGTTCTTCTATATCTTGCTATCAAATTCCTCAATATCAGTATTTACACTTCATACATTTATCCCCGCTGAAAACTTAACCTATATTGTCATCAATCACCAAAAAGGGGGAGATTGTAAGTGCATCTAGTGCCCCTTAGTGATTTTGGTGTATTGAAGACTTATAGGTTAAGGGACTAATGCGTTTGTGAGTGTACACAGGTCTATAAGTCTATGAGGAGTTTGATATTTACAGAGAAAGTCGACCCCTAAAAATGAAGTTCTTCGACTGAAGACTTTGATATTCTGAAGACTTTCTGAAGACTTTGAAAGTGAAGAAATTGGTGTGACCTTGAAGACTTGGTATTCATTTGTGAAACATGAAGCGTGAAGACTTTTGTTTTCCTGGTTTCATTTTCTCTTTCTTGAGTCATAGGAAACACCGTACTGTTAAAGGGGGTCGAGGAAATACTAAGGAAAAATTTCCATGTGATGCTCAACTCAAAATCCTACACCTAGCAATCCCTTCGAGTGAAGCCTTTGGAAATCTCATACAGTTCAGTCACTTTCTTTAGTGACAGAGACGAAGTTCTTCTGGTCGCTGATGAATTTGTTCTGACTGAGGAGTTAGGAATTCGCCAGTGCGAATCGCCTACACAGTGAGGAACATGATAGCCCTGAGGAATTTGAGAGTCAAATTTCCGACCGTTGTTGTGCTGCACGCCAGCTGTCCCAAAATATATTATCCACCTAACGGTCATATCATTGAAGGGCATTTATGTCTTATCATGTCGGGCTTCTCCCTAGGCTATAAATAGCCGCCCCCTACAACCACTAGCTGGTTGGCTGCTCCGAGAGAACTTGACACTTGTCATTTGAGAGCAACCCATCCTCCGAGGACTTTGAGCGAAAATCATCGAGTGAGGAAAACCCAAAACCAAACCCCTACAAACCCAAAGTGATTGAGCATCACTGAAGAAATTGATCCTGCGTGGATCCGACGCTTGTTACCTTTGAAGACTGTGCTTCTTCCAGACGGTTAGGTGTCATGGTCTAGAGCATCCAAGAGGAATTGTGGATCACCGAGTGACCAAGTTTGTGAAGGTTTGGAAGTCGCCTGAAGATTTACCACGAGTGATTGGACGAGGTCTGTGTGACATTAGTTCAAGGAGAATACGGTGAGGACTGGGTGTCCTGAGCTGCGTGCTCAGCGACTGGGTGTCCGGGACTGTGTGTCCTCGAGTTTAAATACTCAGCCGCTCCAACCAGACGTACAACTGAGACAGCAGTTGGAACTGGTCTACCAAATCATTGTCTTCACCAACCTAACTGGTTCCATTTCCTCAACCCTTTCATTTCCTCATTACTGTGTTGAGTGTTTGTTCATATCTGTGCTTGAATACTTTGACTGAATACTTTCTCAATATCCTCAGTTCAATTTCTTTAGTCTGTTTGTCTTCATTTTGTGTTATCCTGTGATTACGCTTTCTGTACTCTGTGTTAGTCTTCATTTCATCATGATGACCATGCTTGTATTCTGTTATGCTTACTTCTGAGTACTTATTCCGCTGCAAGTAGTTCTTTGCTAAGGAATTTCCTCACCGGCAAATTTCTCAGTGAAGAATTCATAAAAATCGCCTATTCACCCCCCCCTCTAGTCGATATAACGCACTTTCACCAACCGTGAAGGTGAAGTTTTCAATGAGTATTTTTGAAAAAATGTATGGATACTAGTTCAATTGGTGGAAGGTATGGAAGGCCAAGGCAAATGCTATTAGGATGTTGCATGGTGATTATGCGGACGCATACAATATTCTTCCGAGGATGTTGGGAGCCCTTGCACATAAGAACCCGGGCATGCAGCATGGGGTTGAGGACATTGATGGAGTGTTTCATCGTGCCTTCTAGAGTTTTGGGCAATGCATCGAGGCATTTAAACATTGTCCTACAGTGTTGTCTACAGATGGCACTTTCTTGACCGGCAAATATAAGGGCACACTAATGGTGGCAATGCCTCATTCGTCCAATGATAATGTGTTGCCGGTGGCCTTTGCTTTAGTTCCTTCTGAGCATGACGACAATTGGGGGTGGTTTAGGGGGTATGTGAGGACCAAGGTGATTGGGAAGAGGGAGCTATGCATCATATCGGATCGGCACCATGGCATTCTCAAGGCCATAGAAGTTGTCATTCCCGGGCTTCCAAATCTTCATCACCAATGGTGCATGAGGCATTTCGTGGCAAACTTTGACCGGGCATGCAAGAGCAAGGAGTTTTGTAAATACCTTACCTATGTTTGTGTGGCATTCACCATCGATGCATTCAAAATCCGCTATGATAAACTCTTCAAGGCATTGCAAAGAATAAAGGGGGAAGAGCATTCTTGGAAAGGAATTTAGGGGAGAGGCATAAGTGGTCACGCGCTTACGACGAAGGAGGTTGGAGATACGGTGACATGATGAGCAACGTGGTTGAATGCCTCAATAATGTGCATAAGGGTGTCCGTTCTTTGCCGGTGACTGCAATACTGAAATACACCTTCTTCAAGCTGAATGAGTATTTTCTTAGGCATTCCCAAACCACAGCCAAATGGTTAGGTGAGAAAAAAGAGTATCCCAACAAGGTTGATAATTGGTTGAGGTTTCAAGAAGGCAAGTCCTCGCATCAACAAATCATTAGATTCAACGACAAAGAAATGATCTACCAAGTGGAAGAGCCAAGTGGCACAACACGAGACGGTGTGACTTACGGCGGTGTTGCATATGAGGTGCACCTCAATAACCGGTGGTGTCAGTGTGATAGGCCTGATAAGTACCACTGGTCGTGCTTGCATTTGATGATGGCGGCCAAGGCAAGAAACTTGTGTGTTTCTGATGGGAGGACCGTGCGGTTGCACGAGTTCACATTGGAAGCCATGAGGTTGACATGGGCGCCTCAATTTCATCCTTTCCTTGACCAGTCACAGTGGCGTGAGTATGATGGCCCACATATCGTGCTTGACCCTGAACTCATGGTGCCTACAAAGGGAAGAAGAAGAAAGATGAGGTTTAGGAGTGACATAGATGATCTAGCTGGATACACCGGAATGAAACAATTTGGTAGCGGTCATTTCATGGAGCCATCGGACACCAACAACTGTGGACAATGAGAAGATCCAGGACAAAATGTTAGGAGATGCACCAAAAATCCAAGGACCGATGCCAACACGAGCTCTAGCTAAACGGGTGTTCGTAGAGGAGGATCCTGTGGCACACGAGGAGGTAGGAATGGTGGCCGTGGAAGACGGACTAGTCTTAGAGGTAGTGCACGAGGTGGCACTACTATTGGTGGGCATGGAGGACGGGCGAGTCTTAGAGGTGCCGATGGGGGTGGTCGTGCTTCCGGTGTTACTAGGAGGTGGAGGATCGATAGAGGAAGGCCTATTAACATTTTGCTTAATCTGGATGGTTGAAATAATATGAATGATACTTCTTGTTTTGTGTGATCACTCTTATTTCATTTCCCTCTATTTAATATTTTGATATCTTTCACTAACAACCACTCATATTTTTGTAGGCATGGCTTCATCCGGTTCCATGAGGAGGCCGTCGTATGTTGACCGTGAAGACATGCCGAACAAGTGGGGGATGCCAAATTGGACGAGGTCAGGGAAAAAGATACGAAACCCCATCATGTTGGTGTGGAGATGTTTGCAAGGTGAAAGTGTCCACTGATCGCAAGAAGTCATGGACGGAAGCGAGAAGATTTTGTGTGTGTCCCAACTATGCACATGATCGGGTGCTTCCAACAAACGCCTATGACGTACCACCGATATGGTCAAAGATTAATCTCAATTTTTGTCCAACTCAACTCATAATGCTAACAACAATTTTTTTCCTATGCAGTCACCGCTTTCTCTTTGCAAGTACTTCACATGGATAGATCAAGATGTTCCGGAAGATGTTCAAAAGGACCAATATCGAGATTGTCTTAGGAGGCAACGACTGTTTGAAGAAGCATATCAGAGAGAATGAAGAGCATCATCAGAAGGAGAAGATGGAACGAAAGAAGCCAGCAGGAGAGGGCATGCAAAGAGAAGGCTGCTCGTCAAGAAGAGAGGGCAAGAAAGCTTGCAAGGCTCGTGATGCACAAGAGGAGTATGAGGCACGTTTGGAGAAGGGAAAAGGGGCCATGTTTCCTTAGTGATCTTGTGATGCATCTATTGAAGTTGTATGTCTGAGACTATTCGATGGTATTTCATATGTCTGATACTTTAGGATATTGTGATGCTTGAGACTACTTTATGCCACTATGTATGTTGAACTTTAGTGTTGAACTATTTGTAACTGAATTACTGTCAAACAAATATTGAACAATTTGTGACCGAAATATTGTCCGGTATATAGCAATGTTCTTTGTTTAGTTATCCACTTTGTCTAACATGTGGTTTGTTTTTGTTTTGCAGGATTTCAGCCCTACCGCCAGCGTCTGTGGCGGTAAGATGTGGACACCTACTACCAGAGATAGTGGCGGTAGCCCCTGGAACTAGCGCCACCAGACATGCGTCCGGTCGCCCGCGCGAGTTCTAGGGGCTACCGCCACTGTCTCTGGCAGTAGGTGTCCACATCCTACCGCCACAGACGCCGGCGGTAGGGCTGAAATCACTGCAAAACAAAAGCCAAGCATGTTAGACATGGAAAATTGAAAAACAACGCACAAGGCAAAATGAAAATGAAAAATTAAATGAAATGCAACACTCGGAACTTAGTTCAAATGACATATATCATGTCCGATAGTTGAAATAACAGGCAACACCCGGTAGTTCAATGGATCAAAGAAACTAGCCCCTAATAAGCGAGAAAGTAGTTCAAATGACATAAATGTTCTACCCGGAAACTAGCCCCTAATAAGCCGGAAAGTAGTTCCTAATCGCCCTAATACGTTCGACTTGTGCATCACGCTTTGGATTAGGCTTCGGTCGATACTCGACGAACCCACCCAATGGATCATCGAACCCTCTTCCTCGCAGAACCAGGCCCATCGAACAATCTCAGGTTGGATTCTCCAACACTCCTTGGTCGATTGCCCATCCAATGATGTACCCGGGCTTTGCCATGTCCAGCTCGCTGAATTCATCAATACTTACGGAGAACACTATCTCCATTGCCAAAGTGTATCTACAGTGATCTTCCTTCTGCTACAACTCGCGGAGAAGCTTCTCTTTTTCTTTCTATAGCTCTTCCGGGAACACACCGAACACATACTTGTTGAAATCCCTCATAGCTGCGTTGCCTCTTCACAACTTAATCCATTTTTAAGCTCCATCATCATCCGACGGCGGCGTTCTCCTTCACACTTCTCATATGCAATCTGCACAGGGGACTTGTTATCCATGCTACATGACATGGAAAAAAACAAAACTCAAATTAAATGATATAAGACATACACAAAACATTGCTTATTTACAAATCACCTAATACATGAATTTCTCACGGGTTCAAATGATGTAGGGTACATAACATAAACACGAGTCAAAATGATATGACTTACATAACATAAGTAGAAGTTAAAATGACATTGGTTACATAAGATAGCAAATTGTAAGGTGGACATGCCATTATAGTCCAAATGACACTACAACATCTTGTAGTTCAACCCCTTTTATTTGGCGTTCGGGCCCGGGTTGCAACAAATGACATCATTTCTTTCACGGACCCAAGCCCAACGAGAAGCCCGACTAGCTATTGGTGAAGATGGTTGCCTAACTAGCCAGTCACTGATCTGGCCAGGGTTTTTCAAGTCCATCTCATGCACTTCATCCCTTGTACCGCACAATGCAATTTGCCTTGCAAGAGCACGTCTATGAAATTTCTCTTCCTTCTTGAAGTTGCTTATGTTTTTCTCTTCAGCTCCATACAACTCAACTTTGTCATTGTCGCACTCGGTCACATAGTACTTTGAAAAATCACTACAAGCCGCATTCAACACATCAATGGCTTCGACCCACAACTTCATCTTTTCCTCAATGAATTTGCGTTCACGCTTTGCCGCCGCCTCCACGGAAGTCTCAAAGAAGATGATCGGTCCCATCCTACAAGTCGAGGGGTAACTATAATGGTCATCGTAAGCATAACCTTAAGCACTAACCCTAGCACAACCCCACCCCACATTTAGTCTTCTCACACAAAAAAACCAAAGGCATCATTATTACCAGCAACTTAAGTCATAAGCTTAACGTTAAGCACTAACCCTAGCATAGCCCCACCTCACATTTGGTCTTCTCACACCAATAAACCAAAGGCATCGTTATTACCGTCAACTTAAGTCTACTTATGACCATCATCATCAACTTATCCTTAAGCTAACCATAATGAACTCCCTAACTACAACCCTAGTTTCTAATGTGAAGTGTCAGATCCACTAACTTGGCACTATAGTAAGCACATATATAACCTTACAAATCAACTTGATAAACACAAAATGACTAAAACTAGGGTTTGCAACAAAGTGAACAATGCAACCAAATGAGATGATTCGAAACAACAAAAATGAGAAGGGTAATAGAGATACATTCAAAGATGAAAATTGTCCGGATCCAGCGGACAAATCTCAAATAATGAAGATGGATTTGGGAGGGCTTCAATGGGGGAGGGAGGTGAAAAAGAGAAGATCGGCTCGGGGAAGAAGAAAGATGTTGAATGAGTGGGTGGGTGGGTGGGTGGGGAGCTACCTTATCCTTTTTTGTGGCTGGAGTGAGGGAAGGACCCTACCGCCATAGTCTCTAGTGGTAGGGTACACAGTCCTACCGCCAGAGACTATGGCGATAGGGTCCTGCCCTAACTCCAGCCACAGAAAAGAGTTGTATGCAGCAGTTTTGACAGCAAATAGCAGCATATATGCACCAGTTTTCACAATAAAAAATAGGAATTCAAAATATGTAATAATTGGAGCACAAATACTAGAAACAAGTCCAACGTAAAGCATTAAAGATACGTCCTCAAGTCCAAAGCAAACTAAAAGCTAAATGATAGTATCAAGTTTGACATCATGAAACATCAAACACTAGTTCAACATGACCAAACACTAGTTCAACATCAAACACTAGTTCATCATCCCTATCTTCCTCTCTTAGAGCACCCCTCATTCACGGTCTTCTTGCGGCGACGAGGAACAAGGTTTTGGAACGGGTCCGGGCTGAATGGATCCGCATGAGGGTGAGACACCCTTTTTGCTTGGGAAACCAGCACTACTAGGAAAAAGGCTACTAGCAGTGCGGGTAAAATGGCTACTAGCAGCGTGGGTACCTGCGCTACTAGTATCGTGCTACAGCTAATAGTTAGTAGTAGCGTGGGTTAAACCCGCGCTACTACTAACTTTGTTAGTAGTAGCATGTGCCACCCACGCCACTGTTATTACGTACACGTGCTACTAGTAATGAAGTACTAGTAGCGTGGGTAAACAACCAACGCTACTAGTATCCTATATACTAGTAGCGCTCCGTTTCTTCCCCACGCTACTACTAACAATTTAGGAATTAAAAATAATAAAAATTAGATGTAGTATTCATGAATAGTAATACGTCCAATGCAAAACAAACGAATGTCACTGAACCATCTCAATATTCCATTTAACATGTCGCAGAACCATCTCAAGATTCCATTTAACATCAGACACACACAACCATCATCGTAAGGTGGGTACCTTCCCTAGTGGTCTACCACCAACCTAAACAGACCACTTCTGTAGATATATCTACCTAGGCTCGCAGTTCAGACGTCGGTGGACTCGAATCCTCCCTCCCCCGGAGGTGGCGTCAAGGGCCTCCACCTCGGCGACCTCCGGCGTTGAAATCACCTGGACGATCATCTATGCGACGTGGCAACCAGACTTCACGGCGAAGTCCGTCTCCGAGTGCCAGAGGTAGATGATGAGCAGCAGCTCCGCCTCTCCATACATCGGCAGCCACGACACCGTCCAGTCCACGAACCTCTCGACGACCGTCGGCATCGCCACCAGAACACTGCAACATTACCCTGAAATACTAGAACAAGTTTGTATAGCAATAATACCAATAGCTCATCATATTAGTAAGTGGAGAATTGTGAGGCACAAATTACTAAGCTCGATGGAGTCAAAGAAATGAACGTGCTTATCCATGAAGAACAATTAGCGAGTCATCAATCTCTGAGCTCCTAGTTGCTTCAGAAGATTTGTTGCAAACTATATTCTCTTTGTTCAGCAACAACTCTATAATCTGAAAATGTTCTGAAATCTCATATTCAACTATTAATAGTTTTGGTAAAGCTAGTATAGAGAGCTGAAACAAATCTGGAAGATATAATTTTCATAGTGACGTTCTTTGTCATGCGTATGCCAGCGCCATTTTTGTTTCATGGTGGTACATTAACTGAATTTTCAAATTGACTAGGACTAGTCAGATATCACAATCAGTGGATCTCAAAAGATGTAAACGCAGATACATTGAAACTATGCATCCATCGATTATACTATAACAAGCGCCAATCTAAGAATGTTTCTACTTGCACCGTCATAACCAAATGCTAGGGAGTGAGAGGATCCATACTCTTTGTCTGGGGAGTCCCACTGACTACCCATGTGTTTGCGGTGATGCCGTGATGGAGGCTTGCACTGCATCGATAGAACACAGGACACAAACAAGTCTGTAATTCCCATTTCTACCTCCACATGATAAGCAGAAGCAATCAGCAGCGACTCTCCAAAATGGCCGGCGCTCCTATTTCTTCCGGTTCTTCTTCCGCTGCTTGGCTGCAGGCAGAGCGATCATTATGTATATTTCTAAGCCGTTGACAACAATATGACACTTGAATTGAACCATCATCATTTATAAAAGCATATAGACTGGAACTAGTCCAACTAGACACTATTCAACCATGTAACCATGCAAACAAAAACTATCTATGACACAACTAGGCTATAACTGGTCATTTGGATCTTTTCTAGTTCATCCGTTGCATCTGCAGAGGAAGCCCTTGATCCTGCTGAAGACAATGTGCTAGTAGCCTACTACTGCAGAAAAAAAGAAACAAACATAAGCTATTTGACTGAATTACACGTGCAGATAGTTGATTTGATCAATTTAGAAATTACCAGTAAACCGACTTTGTAAGTACAGTACAAAAGAAATTGCAAGCAAACTGAATTTACCACTGCCAGTGGCCCGGTACAAAAGAATTGCATCTAAACTGAATTTATAAAGACAATGCAGTGCAAGTTTCATCAGCTATATACAACCAAAATATAACATGAGGCACAATTATTCTGTAACTATGTACTGTTTTGTGACTATGAGCTGAGCTACAAAATGCAAACAGGAATGCAAGATTCATCATGTGCTACCTCCAGCAACCAGAAAATAAAATACATATCTGCAACTGATTGTATTTGCTACAGACTATAGCACACAACATTGACGGGTTGTACATGTACAGAATTCGAAAAAATATTTATACTACAATATTTGGTGAGAATTAAAGGTAAACTGAATTTAACACTGTTTGTGCAAAAGAAATCAGCAACACAATCTTGCATTGAACATATCCCTTCCGGTGATTGTTTCCATTGAACAAAGAAAGGAACTACTTCCACTTGCTGATGCAACACTAGAACATACTATTCGTTTATAACTGAAGGTGTATCCCTTTTACTTGTCTAGAACTTAGGAACCAAGCTATTGACAATATCTAGAATTTAGCATCAGACAAGCCATCGATTGCGGTCAGACACCTTGACACGACAAGCAACCCTAACTGTACAACAACTCAAGTCAAACAGACACAATAATACAACATCACCAATCATGTCAACCCTCACCAAACTGAATCCTACTGAGATGAGCCAACAGAACAACACCAGGAAATAGTAAAAAATGCGATATGCTGACGACAACGGCAGAATCGATGGCCTCACCAGTTCCCCCATGGGCACGACGAGCCTGACGTCGCACTCGCGGCTGCGCGTGATGCAGTACAGCCACCAGCGCGCATGCAGGGTGACGGTGGCCGTGTCGAGCATGCAGTCGACGGCGAGGTCGATCTCCTTCATCTGCAGCGGGATGAGCGCGGGCGGGTCGAGGCGGCCGTAGACGTAGGGCTGGTAGCTGGGCACGTCGGGGGTGTCGACGGCGCCGGGGTCGGAGACGACCGCGTAGGCCATCGGCACGGCGGGGAGCCGCAGCGCGGCGGGCGCGGCGGGCCCGCGCTCGGGGGGGGGCAGCCCGCCCGGCAGCACGAGCCGCTTCGACAGCTTGAGCCCGTCCTCCATCGCGCGCGCGAAGTCCTCCATAGGAAAGGGAACGGAACGGGCGCCACCGCAGCCGCAGCCGCTTAGGGTTTCGACGGGATGGGGACACGGGAATGGGAGGGGAGGGGAGGGGGAGAAGGTCATTTGATCTGCTGATGTGGGGGTGTGTGCGGGAGGTGACGGGCGGTGCGGCGAGGGCGAGGGCGAGGCGAGATTGGGGAGTGTCGGGGGAAATGGGAGATTGATTAAGGGGACAGGGAGAGAGAGGATGCGGTGCCCGTGAGCCGTCCTACCACTACGGTCGCACTGGTAGCGTGGCCTAGCAAATCCGCACTCCTACTAAATCGCGTTCATCAGGGGATTTTGTGGACGAATAGTAGTAGCGCAGGTAGTATCTGTAGATGAGATAGTTTGCAATACAATGACTATGTATTGATGGGGTGCTGGTACACGTATATATAATACAGGGAAGGCCTCTATCTCAACTATACAAGATTAGGAGGTGGGCCACAACTCCAATACACGTGCAACACAAAATACATACTCAACACCCCCCGCAGTCGAAGCGTCGCTGGAGACACAGAGACTGGACCGAAACTCCTCGAAGACGGGAGTAGGCAATCCCTTAGTCATCACATCAGCAAACTGTTGCGTCGTCGGCACGTGAAGGACCCGAACACGGCCAAGTGCAACCTGCTCGCGCACCAAGTGAATATCGAGCTCAATATGCTTCGTCCGTCGATGGTGCACCGGGTTGGCGGAGAGGTAGACCGCGCTGACGTTATCGCAGTAGACAAGAGTGACCTTGTGAACATCACAAAGCAACTCCTGGAGCAGCTGACGTATCCAAGAGCATTCGGCCACGGCATTAGCCACGGCGCGATACTCTGCCTCGGCACTGGAGCGGGAGACCGTGGGCTGCCGCTTCGATGACCAAGAGATCAACGAGGGCCCAAGGTAGACGCAGTAGCCTGACGTAGAGCGTCGAGTGTCGGGGCAGCCAGCCCAGTCGGTATCCGAGTAGGCGACAAGGTCGGTGGAGGCGGAGGCCGTCAGGGTGAGTCCCAAAGACATGGTGCCGCGTATATAACGGAGAATACGCTTCACCAAGGTGTCGGTGAAGTCCACGCCCGCGCGCTACCGAAAACCACGAACCACCCACCGAGCCTTGTAGCGCTCGAGAGAACCGTCCGGGCGAGTCTTCTGGCGAAACACCCACTTGCCAGATATGATGTTGGCACGAGGGGGTTGCGGAACAAGTTGCCACGTGCGGTTGCGCTGTAGGGCGTCGAACTCCTCCTGCATCGCAGCTAGCCAATGGGGATCCCGAAGGGCAGCGCGAGCGGAGATGGGAACGGGTGATGGCGTCGATGTCGAGGCGGCACACACATACTTGTCGGCGGAGTAGCGGGTGCTCGGCCGAAGCACGCCTGCTCGGGCACGGGTAGTCACGCCAAGCGGCGGGGCAGCAGGGCCGGCGATGGGGGCCGTGGCGGCGGCAGGGGCCGCGGCCACGACAGGAGCGCTGGCAGCAACAGGTGCGCCCGGGGCGGCAGGAGTCGCGGTAGCGGGGGCCCTGGCGGCGGCGGCGGGGGCGGCCGCGGCTGTCACAGTGTGGGCCGAGCCGGCGGCGAAAGAGGCGACGGGCGAGGTGGACGTCGAGCCCGTCACAAGGGTGCTGCCGCCAGCCGGGGTGGCGGGCGGGGTACCCACCGGCTCAACCTGATAAGAGGGATACGGGGACCTGGGGACCCGATTAGACTCGACCTCGGGGGAGGGAGTCGAGAAACCGGGTGGTGGCGGCGGAAGGCGCCGTGCCGGGGGGGCCGCTGGGGTTGGCCGCCGCGCATCGCTCCTGGAAGGGGACGCGGGGGCCGGCGCCGAAGGAGCCGAAGCCGGAGGAACCTGAAAAAAAGGAAACACCGTCTCGACAAAGTACACGTGTCTCGAGGTGTACACACGATGAGTGACAGGATCATAGCACCGGTAACCTTTGGTGTTAGGAGGGTAGCCAAGGAAGATGCACGGGATGGAACGTGGTGCGAGTTTGTGTGGCGTGGTGGACGCGGTGCTAGGATAACAGAGACATCCAAAGATGCGGAGACCGTCATAGGATGGTGGTGTACCAAAGAGAAGGTAGTGAGGAGCGTAGTTCCACCGAGGACGACACGGACGAATGTTAACTAAAAGAGTGGCGGTGGCGAGAGCGTCGGGCCAAAACCGAGCGGGCACGTTGGAGTGAAAGAGTAACATGCGAACGCAGTCATTAAGAGTGCGGAGAATGCGCTCGGCACGACCGTTCTGCTGTGAAGTGTAAGGGCAAGTTAGACGAAAGATGGTGCCGTGAGAGGCAAGAAGTGTGCGAAGAGCGACGTTGTCAAATTCTTTTCCGTTATCAGTTTGGAGTGCAAGTATGGGGCGACCGAACTGGGTGGTGACATAGGAATAAAAGGTGGTGAGTGTGGCTAAAGCGTCGGATTTACGACGAAGAGAAAAAGTCCACACATAGTGAGAATAATCATCTAAAATCACCAAGTAGTATAGATAGCCCGTGTTACTCGCAACGAGAGACGTCCAAACATCACTATGAAGTAACTGAAATGGAAAAGCGGAAACTGAAGTAGACGCACTAAAGGGAATACGCACGTGCTTGCCCAAACGACAGGCCTCACAAGTGTGCTCGTCGAGCTTATTACATGAGAAAGAAAAGCTCCTAAGAATATGACGCAAAGTGGCGGGGTTGGGGTGGCCCAAGCGAGCATGCCAGAGGTCAACACCGGCGGCGAGAGCGACGGGTGTGGAAGTGGAGGCGCTGCCGTGAACGGGATAAAGCTCATCAGGGCTATCACAACGGTGAAGCACCATCCGGGTACGGGCGTCCTTCACAGAAAATCCGACACCGTCGAATTCAACAGTAAGAGGATTCTCACGAGTAAGACGACGAACGGAGACTAAGCTAGTGACTAAGTCAGGTGAAACAAGGACGTTAGACATAGTGATAGGTGTGGAATTAGAAGGAAAACTAGTGCTGCCAACATGTGTGATAGGTAAAGAAGAACCGTTGCCAACGGTGATACGAGTGGGAGTGTTAACTGGAGTGGAAGAGGATAGGTTACCGGGATGAGCTGTCATGTGCGCAGTAGCACCCGAGTCCATGTACCAGTCGCCTCCACCTCCGTAGTGACTCGGCGATGGCGCCGAGTGTAGGGCGGCCGGGAGGACGGGGTCCCACGATGCAGGAACCGGCGGCCACGACTGGCCTCCATAGGGTGGTGCCTGAGCGGGCGCGCCATAGCCACCGAGAGGTGGCGGAGCGAGCGAAGCATCGTAGGGCTGGTAGGGGTGCCAAGGAACGCCTGGTGGCCCGCAGGACGAGTACCATGAAGACCCGGTGCGGGGGGCGCGGGGAAGTAGACGGCGGGGGGCGCGTGGGGGGCCGCGCCCGAGGGCGCCGGCGGCAGGGCGACGACGAACTGGCCGCGGCATGGGGAGGACGCCGACTGCTGCTGCTGATAGCCGGCACCACCGACAGGCGGAAGAGGCAGCACGGTGTACCCGTCAATCGGAGGAGGCAGCGCCGCGTGCACGTTGTAGTTCAAGGAGCTAGCATCCATGTCCGTATACATGCTACAGTCCAGGGAGCCATTCATGCCCGTATTCATGCTGCATGCATGGGCACCTGCATGCATGGTCGTATGCATGTTGTAGGCCAGAGAGCCAGCCTGCATACTCGCGTCTGGAGCGAAACGGAGCGAAGCCATCGGCTGGAGCGATGCGGGCGGCTGGCAGGCGATGGAGCGATGTGGGCGGGCAGCAGCGAAGCGAGATAAGGAGAGAGAGTAGCAGCGGCCGGCGCGATTGACGTGCGGGCGGGCGGCGGCGGCGCGGAGTTAGCGCGCGGCGGCGGCGGCGGCAGCGCGAGGAGAGGGGCGGCGGCGGCGGCCGGAGATGAGGAGCGGCGGCGGCGCGTGCGACGGATGGAGCGGGCGGCGGCGGCGGCGGCGCAAGGAGAGGCGCGGCGGCGGCGGCGGCGGAGCGGAAGCGATGAAAATAACCTAAAAAACTGATACCATGTAGATGAGATAGTTTGCAATACAATGACTATGTATTGATGGGGTGCTGGTACACGTATATATAATACAGGGAAGGCCTCTACCTCAACTATACAAGACTAGAAGGTGGGCCACAACTCCAATACACGTGCAACACAAAATACATACTCAACAGTATCTCACGTACTACAATTATTTATTAGTGGTAGCGCGTGTCGTACAACCCACACTACTACTATAGTCTGTCTACGGAACACGATTAGGAATATTTACCAGTAGCTTGTTTTTTAGGCCGCGCGCTATTAGTAATATTTACTAGTAGCGTTGGTTAATATAGCGCGCTACTGCTAATTAGTAGTAGCGCGGGTCAGAATAGCGCACTACTGCTAAATTTCTGTGTATAAGGCTTTCCCTAGTAGTGCGGTGGTGCATCCATCATTTGTGACATATTCATCTCTTTCGGAGCTTCATCGTCCTGCAAGTCCACCTCTTCCTCCTCAGATTCACCGGAGTCGCTGCCACCACCGACATGACTAGTTGTAGCATTGACGTGGCTAGAAGAATCGGCGGCTCCACTTGCCTGCACCATCGATGTGCTCGGAGCATGCACATCGATGGCACCCGGGCTTTCGCATCAAGAATGGTGACTAGCTTCCGGCAATCTTTCATGAAACGCTGCAGCAAAAACAACAACAAACATACAAACATTTTTAATGCAAACATAAAGATTTGTGAAGTAAAAAGAGAGTAAGGACTTCGAGTGCTTACTTTCACCGTTTGCCTCAAGGTAGCATCCGGCTCCGGAGTCCCGGCTTATGGATTAGTGCATTCGAACCTTCGATGATACTCCTGTTGAGCTCAAAGGTATGAAAATTCAATGTAAGCTCGAAAGTTTGCACAATCAAGACAATATCAATCCACTCTCCAAATAAGTTCACAGGACTTACCACTCTATCAGTCAAGGGTGCATTCTCTCTGTGAGGACCTTGTGTACTTCTCACAATGGCGTCGTACTCGTCACCCGATTCAATGTTTGCATCATGATCTGCGAGATCTACGCCGGTCCACCTTGGCCTCAAACGCACCCGAAATCGCCTCCCATTGTCATACCACTTTAGATGAGTTTCTTTCTAATCCCTCATGTCTGCCAAAGTCATATCCATCTCTCTAGAACCGAGCCTCTGCATCCACATCTCAACATACCTAGCATGGTGTTGTCCCCACTCAACCACATTCTGATTATTCTTTCGGTTCTGAGTGCAAAGAACGACAACAACAAAGCATAAGAAACAATATAAACCTTGTATTGTTGGTTAACATAGCCTCGGTTAGGTAACTCACTTGTGAAGCTCAAGTCCACCCGTGTTTGCTGGCTCCGGTGGGGTGCGTTGCCTCATACCAAATTGCAAGGCCAATCGATGTGGTAGATGCCACTCGACAGCAAAAATGCATATGAGAGGGCACCTGATCCGCCAAAGCTGGGCGTTCCTAGTACACATCTAGTTCAATGTGAAATCCCCATCTGCCTCATAAGGCCTCTAGTTAACCTATGAAAGAGCTAGTTAGTTTGTCCAATGCATTTGATGAAAGCTTAGAGAAAATAATGAATCGGTGTACCTGACGATATGTGAGGTTGTCCATCTTGTTGATGAAGTTCTTGTACAAAGACTTGTTCTTGCTTCCAAAAATTCTAACGCTGTCCCAAGAGAATGATGATACGTCTCCGTCGTGTCTATAATTTTTTGATTGTTCCATGCCAATATTCTACAACTTTCATATACTTTTGGCAACTTTTTATATTATTTTTGGACTAACATATTGATCCACTGCCCAGTGCCAGTTCCTGTTTGTTGCATGTTTTATGTTTCGTGGAAAACTCATATCAAACGGAGTCCAAACGGGATAAAAACGGATGGAGAATATTTGGAATATTTGTGATTTTTGGGAAGAAGAATCAACGCGAGATGGTGCCCGAGGAGGCCACGAGGTAGGGGGCGCGCCCCTGACCCTTGTGGGCACCCCATAAGGTGGTTGCTGCTTTCTTTGGCCGCAAGAAAGATAATTTTTGGAAAAACAATCGTGGTGAAGGTTTCAATCCAATCGGAGTTACGGATCTCCGGATATATAAGAAACGGTGAAAGGGCAGAATCGTAGAACGCAGAAACAGAGAGAGACAGAGAGACATATCCAATCTCGGAGGGGCTCTCACCCCTCCCACGCCATGGAGACCATGGACCAGAGGGGAAACCCTTCTCCCATCTAGGGAAAAGGTCAAGGAAGAACAACAGGAAGAAGGGGGGCTCTCTCCCCCTTGCTTCCGGTGGCACCGGGATGCCGCCGAGGGACATCATCATCACCGCAATCTACACCAACACCTCCGCCATATCCACCAACATCTCCATCACCTTCCCCCATCTATATTCAGTGGTCCACTCTCCCGCAACCCGCTGTACCATCTACTTGAACATGGTGCTTTATGCTTCATATTATTATCCAATGATATGTTGCCATCCTATGATGTCTGAGTAGATTTTCGTTGTCCTATTGGTGATTGATGAATTGCTATGATTGGTTTAATTTGCTTGTGGTTATGTTGCTGTCCTATGGTGCTCTCTCTGTCGCGCAAGCATGAGGGATTCCCATTGTAGGGTGTTGCAATATGTTCATGATTTGCTTATAGTGGGTTGCCTGAGTGACAGAAGCATAAACCCGAGTAAGGGGGTTGTGGCGTATGGGATAAAGGGGACTTGATATGTTAATGCTATGGTTGGGTTTTACCTTAATGATCTTTAGTAGTTGTGGATGCTTGCTAGAGTTCCAATCATAAGTGCATATGATCCAAGAACATAAAGTATGTTAGCTTATGCCTCTCCCACATAAACCTTGCTATCGGTCTAGTAAGGTAGTCAATTGCTTAGGGACAATTTCACTACTCCTACTACCACTTTTCCACACTCGCTATATTTACTTTATTGCTTCTTTATCTAAACAGCCCCTAGTTTATATTTACGCGTTCTTTATTATCTTGCAAACCTATCCAACAACACATACAAAGTACATCTAGTTTCATACTTGTTCTAGATAAAGCAAACACTAAGCGTGCGTAGAGTTGTATCAGTGGTCGATAGAACTTGAGGGAATATTTGTTCTACCTTTAGCTCCTCGTTGGGTTCGACACTCTTACTTATCGAAAGAGGCTACAATTGATCCTCTATACTTGTGGGTTATCAAGACCTTTTTCTGGCGCCGTTGCCGGGGAGTCATAGCGTGGGGTGAATATTCTCGTGTGTGGTTGTTTGCTTTATCACTAAGTAATTTTTATTTGCTGTTGTTCTCTATCTTTAATTATGGATATGGAACACGAAATACCAAAAAAATTAGGTGTACTTGCTACTCATGGAGATGGGGAACCTCCTAAAACCCTCGATGCTCATTATGTGAAAGATATTATGTACTACTTTGATAATCCTGAGAAAACTCCATTCAATTATGTTATGGGAGACACGTTGTATCAACGTGAATACTTTAGGGATTATCACTTGACTCAAAAAGGGAAACTATTATGGGATCAAATTCATATGTTGCATTGGTATGCTCGTCAACTATGCTTGAGATATGATTATACTTGTTGCTCTAGGATGAAGGCTCCACACCTTTCCTTTTCGTGCAAATTTAATGATGATAAAACCTTGGCTTCTTATGCTAATGGTATCTATGATTACTATGATGTGGAACAATTAGAAGAGTTCGTTGCTTTTATGGGTGCTTATGAAATTGAATCTTTGTTTAAAGAGTGTGAAAATCTTGATGATGTTGTTTATAGACCTGAAAATTTTGCTATACTTAAATATTGCTATGATAACTATGAATTCAATTCTGATATTGATGCATTTATTGAGGAAGTCTCCGCTGTCCAAGAAGAGACTAATATTTTGCAGGAGTCTATGGAAGAAGAAATTGATGAAACTATGAGCTCATTGGATGAAAAAGATGATGAGGAGAGCGAAGAACAAAAGGAGGAAGAGCGGATTAGCTACCCGTGCCCACCTTCTAATGAGAGTAACTCTTCAACTCATACATTGTTTAATTCCCCTTCGTGCTTACCGATGGAAGATTGCTATGATGATTGCTATGATCCCGTTGATTCTTTTGAAATATCCCTTTTTGATGATGCTTGCTATGTTTGTGGCCAAGATGCCAATATGAATGATGCTTATGGTGATGAACTTGCTATAGTTCCTTATGTTAAACATGAAATTTTTACTATTGCACCCACGCATGATAGTCCTATTATCTTTTTGAATTCTCCAAACTACACTATATCAGAGAAGTTTGCTCTTATTAAGGATTATATTGATGGGTTGCCTTTTACCATTGCACATGATAATTTTGATGAATGTGATATGCATGTGCTTGCTGCTCCTACTTGCAATTATTATGAGAGAGGAACTATATCTCCACCTCTCTATGTTTCCAATATGATAAAATTGCAAGAAACTGTTTATACTATGCATTAGCCTTTACTTGGTGTGCATGAATTGTTCTTTTATGACATGCCGATGCATAGGAAGAGAGATAGACTTTGTTGTTGCATGATATATGTTACTTTGTGCTCACTACTAAATTACAAATAATTAAAATTGGCTTTGATATACATTGGGATCCGGGTGGATTCACTACTTGAGCACTATATGCCTAGCTTAATGGCTTTAAAGAAAGCGCTGCCAGGGAGACAACCCAGAAGTTTTAGAGAGTCATTTATTTTTGTTGAGTGCTTTTTTATAGTTTAAAAACAAAAAAATAAAGAGGGGAACCCAAAACTTTTCAAAAAGGAAAGTGAAAATGAGAAAGACAAGCATTGTTGAAGTGGGGGAGCTCCTTGAACTTTGTTCATGCTCACGGAAACTTTGTGAATCTTAACTACAGAAACTTTTCATCAAAAATAATTATCCTGTGGTACAATTCCATTGTATTATAAAAATAATGTGCCAAGGTTTGCCTTTAGGATGTTTACAATACTTGTTGGTTTGTGCGGTGCAGGAGAGAAACTTTGGCTGTAGTGCGCGATTTTACATTTTTTACTGGAATGTCGAACGGTTATGAAACTTTTTGCACTGTCTTGCTATACAAAGTTTTTATTTTTCCTAATTTTGGTAGAATGTTTGGGGTACCAGAAGTATGGTGAATGTTCAGATTGCTACAGACTGTTCTGTTTTTGACAGATTCTGTTTTTGATGCATAGTTTACTTGTTTTTATGAAACTATCAATTTCTATCAGTGGATTAAGCCATGGAAAAGCTATATTATACTAGAAACAATGCAAAATTAAAATATGAATTGGTTTGCAACAGTATTTAGAGTAGTGATTTGCTTTATTATACTAACGGATCTTACCGAGTTTTCTGTTGAAGTTTTGTGTGGATGAAGTGTTTGATCGAGGAGGTCTCGATATGAGGAAAAGGAAGAGAGGCAGGAGCTCAAGCTTGGGGATGCCCAAGGCACCCAAAGTTCCCAAGGCACCCCAAGTAAATATTCAAGGAGACTCAAGCGTCTAAGCTTGGGGATGCCCCGGGAGGCATCCCCTCTTTCTTCAACAAGTATCGGTATGTTTTCGAATTCATTTCGTTCATGCGATATGTGCAAATCTTGGAGCGTCTTTTGCATTTAGTTTTCACTTTTCTTTTATGAACCATGCTGGTATGAGATAGTCCATGGTTGATTTATAGAATGCTCATTGCACTTCACTTATATCTTTTGAGTATGGCTTTATAGAATGCTTCATGTGCTTCACTTATATCTTTTGAAGTTTGGATTGCCTGTTTCTCTTCACATAGAAAACCGCCATTTGTAGAATGCTGTTTTTCTTCACTTATATTTGTTACAGTGTGGGCATATCTTTTGTAGACAGAATTAAGCTCTCTTCTTTCACTTATATCTACTAGCAAAAAGGCCCGTGCGTTGCGACGGGAGAAAAAATCCAGTCATATATCTAACTGGGTCAGTTGGACAAACTATGTGTGGCCGGTTGGCAAGTTGTGAGATCGAACCCTCCCATCGGCAATTTTATTTTTCTCCGGACCTGGGCCATAGTGCGCCACCAGATGGGCTTCCTCTTCCTCCGTTGGGCCAACACGGGTGGCAAGTAATGAAACCAAATAGCATACGTGAAATTAATTGAAGCGGGACCAAACAAAGCGGACGAAACCAAGAATATCACCTCCCTTTAATAGTAGGTATAGATGTAGATTTAGAGAGATGACAGGAATTGCTCATTCACATGGTTAGTCATAAAATCCTACATAAAACTTGTAGGTCACTGAATATGATATGTTTGATTCCTTGCAATAGATTTGCGATATAAAGGTGGTGATATTAGAGTCATGCTAGTGAGTGACTATGGATTAGTAGAAATACTTGTGTTGAGGTTTGTGATTCCCGAACAATGCACGTATGGTGAACCGTTATGTGATGAAGTCGGAGCATGACTTATTTTTTGATTGTCATCCTTTTTGTGGAGGTCGGGATCGTGCGATGGTTAACTCTTACCAACCCTTCCCCTAGGAGCATGCGTGTAGTACTTTGTTTTGATGGCTAATAAATTTTTGCAATAAGTATGTGAGTTCTTTATGACTAATGTTGAGTCCATGAATTATACGCACTCTCACCCTTCCATGATTGCTAGCCTCTTCGGTACCGTGCATTGCCCTTTCTCACCTCGAGAGTTGGTGCAAACTTCGCCAGCGCATCCAAACCCCGTGATACGATATGCTCTATCACACATAAGTCTCCTTATATCTTCCTCAAAATGGCCACCATACCTACCTATCATGGCATTTCCATAGCAATTCCGAGATATATTGCCATGCAACTTCCATCATCATCATATACATGACTTGAGCATTCGTTGTCATATTGCCTTGCATGATCGTAAGATAGATAGCATGATGTTTTCATGGCTTGTCCATTTTTTGATGTCATTGCTAAGCTAGATCATTGCACAGCCCGGTACACCGCCGGAGGCATTCATATAGAGTCATATCTTTGTTCTAGATACCGAGTTGTAATATTAAGTTGTAAGTAAATAAAAGTGTGATGATCATCACTATTAGAGCATTGCCCCAGTGAGGAAAAGATGATGGAGACTATGATTCCCCCACAACTTGGGAAGAGTCTCCGGACTTTATGAAAAATAAAAGAGGCCAAAGAAGCCCAAATAAAAAAAGAGGCCAAAGAAGCCCACCAAAAAAATAAAAAAATAAAAAAAGGAAAATAAAAAAATGAGAGAAAAAGAGAGAAGGGGCAATGTTACTATCCTTTTACCACACTTGTGCTTCAGAGTAGCACCATGTTCTTCATATAGAGAGTCTCTTGAGTTATCACTTTCATATACTAGTGGGAATTTTCATTATAGAACTTGGCTTGTATATCCAACGATGGGTGTCGGTGTCAAAATCGGCGGATCTCGGGTAGGGGGTCCCGAACTGTGCGTCTAGGCGGATGGTAACAGGGGACAAGGGACACGATGTTTTTATCCAGGTTCGGGCCCTCTCGATGGAGGTAAAACCCTACTCCTACTTGATTGATGTTGATGATATGGGTAGTACAAGAGTGGATCTACCACGAGATCAAGGAGGCTAAACCCTAGAAGCTAGCCTATGGTATGATTGTCGTAATGGTTGTTCGTCCTACGGACTAAAACCCTCCGGTTTATATAGACACCGGAGAAGGCTAGGGTTACACAGAGTCGATTACAATGGTAGAAGATCTACATATCCGTATTGCCAAGCTTGCCTTCCACGCCAAGGAAAGTCCCATCCGGACACGGGACGAAGTCTTCAATCTTGTATCTTCATAGTCTTGGAGTCCGGCCGATGATGATAGTCCGGCTATCCGGGCACCCCCTAGTCCAGGACTCCCTTAGTAGCCCCTGAACCAGGCTTCAATGACGATGAGTCCGGAGCGCATATTGTTCGGCATTGCAAGGCGGGTTCCTCCTCCGAATTAATTCATAGAAGATTGTGAACACCAGGATAGTGTCTGGCTCTGCAAAATAAATTCCACATACTACCGTAGAGAGAATAATATGTACACAAGCTCAATCTGCTGACGTATTTCGTGGCGTGACATCACACCACTGCCAAGCCTTTACTTGAATCGTTTTTACTATACCACCTCAGCGCGTTTAGCGAAGCGGTTTCCTTGGCACGTCTTGTCGAAGCAGAGATCGTGTTCCCCTTATTCCGGGATTCCCATCAATATGGACGTGGGTAACCCAACCGCGCCATTGAATGTGGCGCTTGGGAGATAGGCGAGTTTTACCAGGCCGGTGGGGACGCATAGTCTTCGGCCGCTCATATATAAGGGGATAAGGATCTACCCTTTTTACCTACGCCTTCTTCCTCCTTTGCCTATCCATCTCCGCGCACTCGAGCTCCAGCGCCCAAGCCCGCACACCTCGCCTCAACCTTCTCCAGCCATGTCCGGAGCGGGAGGCAAGTGGATGGCCTCCTCCGTTACGGAGGGGCACATTGAAAAACTGCGCGGCGCCGGATACTTGTCCAGCGACATCGCGCACCGGCTGCCCGACGAGGGGCAGCTCATCCCCACCCCCAGGCCCCATGAGAGGGTCGTATTTCTTCCCCACTTCCTCCGCGGACTGGGCTTCCCACTTCATCCCTTCGTCTGGGGGCTCATGTACTACTACGGCCTGGATTTCCACGATCTGGCGCCAAACTTCATCCTCAACATCTCGGCGTTTATCGTTGTGTGCGAGGCCTTCCTCTACATCCAGCCCCACTTCGGCTTGTGGCTAAAGACCTTCAATGTCAAGCCGAAGGTGGTGAAGGGCGTTCAAGCGGAGTGCGGAGGCGCCATGGTGGGAAAAATGCCCAACGTCATCTGGCTCGAGGGTGCCTTCGTGGAGTCCATCAAAGGGTGGCAATCGGGGTGGTTCTACATCACCGAGCCGCGTGACCCTAAATGGGCAGTGGCCCCCGAGTTCAGATCTGGTACCCCCATGCAGCTCACCTCCTGGAAAGAGAAGGGCTTGCTATGGGGCAGTTCGAAGGAGCTGACCGGACTCCAGT
The DNA here is from genome assembly GCA_963921465.1 of Triticum timopheevii. NCBI lineage: Eukaryota > Viridiplantae > Streptophyta > Magnoliopsida > Poales > Poaceae > Triticum > Triticum timopheevii. The sequence goes on along the minus strand of OY997272.1, from coordinate 376,948,955 downwards.
CCTGTCTCCAGACCCTGGTGAACAAGAAGCTTAAGCTTGTCAACGTGATCCAGGTCATGCTCGTCCGCCGGATTCTCCCCTGCCAACAACGGGCTTTCAATTTGTGGGAGTTTGATCTGGCACAGCATCGGACCCTCAGCGGGCTCTTCGACACAATGTACGAAGCTGCTTGGAGGGTGCTGTTCAAGGGCGGAGAAGCCCCCGCATCCGCGACTGAAGATCGTGGATTCATCACGCAGCGCCCGGCCGGCGCGGTAAGCTATGTTATCCTTTATGGGACATTCATTTCTTTCATAGTTTGACTCCATGTGGGATTTAAAATTCCCTTATGCCTTTAACAGGACTCGCAGAGGACGTCCGGACAGGTTAACTGTTCGGCTCCCCTCCCCGAAGACCCAGCGGATACCCGTTTGACGGGGCTGCTAGTCCCATCACTTTATGTGGTGCCGGAGAAGAAGGCCAAGAAGAAGGCCACGGGAACCCGAAGAAGTTCTCGGCGCCAGGTGGTATCGGACTCGTCGTCCGAAGGCTCCGAGGCGGACTCCTCCCCCGAAGACGAGGAGGAGAAAGAGGCCTCTCCCCAAGAGGGGGGAGAGAAGAAAAGGAAGGCTTCCCCAACGGGGGAGGCCGAAGGGTCCAAGAAGGGAAGGACCCTTCCTTCGGACTGCTCCGCCGACGCCAGCGACGGCGACGGGGAGTGGCCCTCAAGGGCCAAGCCCCCGGCAAGATCGTAAGTATACGGATTCCTGAATGATTTATGATTTCTCTTTGTGCCACGTAGTGTCCTTCTAATGCCGCATACTACCTGTAGTCCGGCCGAGGATGATCTTCCCGCTTCATCGAGCGGGTCCTTGGCTCCGTCGGATGTGGATTCCCTCCCGACTGCCTCAACTCCCCGTGACGCTGACGACGCCGAGGTGGGATCCCATGAGGGGGCCCATCAGGAGGAGGAAGCTCCGGAGGTGCCGCAAGGCAACCTCCCGGACTTTGCACCGGACTCCGCACCGGAACCAGCAGTGATTCCGGAGTCTGGCAGGCGGCCCCTTCGTGAGAAGGGCAAGACCATGGCACCAGCGGCCTCCGTCCAACCGGAGGCGCCGGACAACTTGTTGGAGGCGCGCAACGGCGCTTCCATCAAGGAAGAACACCGCACTATAATGAGTGCGGTGATTCAGAAGGTTCAGCTCGCCAAGAGCGGGCTGACCGAAGCCTGCAGCAGCCTTCTAACAGGCTTTGAGGTAAGAAATTTAAAATATGTAATGTAATACCGCATAGACAGTAGCCCCTGATGCTCGGTTCGGTGTTCGGAAAGAAAAGCCGGACTGAGGATCTAAAAAAGATATACGCAGGAGGTCTAAAAATTATGTCAATATGGGATTGCAGGCTGCGCTGCTGACCTCTGCCACACTGACTGCGGAGGTCAGTGCTTTGAAGCAGAACCTCGAGCGGTCCGAGAGTGAGCTCGGCCGTGCCAAGAAGCAGCTCGAGGACAGGGAAGGTGAGTAACACCGTGTTAAATTTGTACCTTACAGAAAAGGATTTTGGTTGCAAGAGAAATAACAAGGATAACGTGGGTACTCCAGGAGCCACGAACGAGGTGGCAACCCTTAAGGACGCCGTGTCCGCGGCCGAGCGTAATGCGGTCGTGGAACGAGCTGAGAGAGAGAAGCAGGAGGCGCGGGTGGCGGAGGTGCAGCAAGAGCTCCAGGTTCTTGTGGAAAAGCACAAGAGTTTGGAGCGCGACTCGAGGACTCAAGAGTCCGAGCTTGCCTCGGCTCTTGAGAGTGCCAAAGCCGCTAAGGCCGAAGCCCATAGGGCCCTCCAGGAGATCGAGGCGGTGAAGAAGATAGCGGCGGGTAAGGCATTTTTCATGCAAAGCAAGCATATGAATGTGAATTACCTGTTACTTACCGGAATTCGGAGCTCTCCAGGAGCGTTTGCAGATCTGCCTCGCAGCGTCTCCGATGCTGCCGCATTCTACCGGGCCGAGGAGGGGAGCTCGACGGAGAAGGTCTTCTGGTCTCAATATGCTGAGGCCGGACATCCGGTGCCCCTTAGAGATCAGCTGAAGCAGCTGGTCGAGCTCCACAAGGTAGCCGAACAGGCCATGAAGGGCCTCATAGTTCGGCTGTGGCCCCAGGAGGCCATGCCTGGGAGCTACTTCGGCCTGGTGCGGCGGCTGATGGATGCATGTCCCTGGGTGGAAGTCGTCAAGCACTCTGCCTGCATTGAAGGTTCCCGTCGGGCCCTTGCCCATGCAAAAGTGCACTGGGGCAGGCTGGATGCTGAGAAGCTTCTCACGGACGCGCCGCCGGCGGGCAAGGAGTATCGCACAGCCGAAATGTATTATAAGAGTGTCCTGAAGGGTGCCCGCAAGATTGCGGATGAGTGCTCCGAAGATGTAATATTTGAGTAGACTCGCAATGTGTTATCCTGTGCGCTGAAAACTTTGTTCATATGTGCTAAGCAACGCTTATTAATTTAAAATATTACCTTCTGTGCGGCCGTTTATAAAATCTGAGAGATGGCGAGTCGTCGGCTTCAGCCCCCATGCCACGAGTGCTGGGGTGTTCGGTATAAACTTGATCACTCTTGTTCCCATTTTTGGGTCCATCTAGGGAGGCGCTCAACACGATGAACAAGGCAACCAGACTTATAATGCTTGAACACTCTCACTTAGCAATAGAATTCTATAATTTTAAATTTCGGCGAAGCCCCTAGTATTCGGAAGACCGAGTTCGGGGCGCTATCCACGCCTGGGTCGGACAAAGCCGGTTCCTCGCTCTAAGCGGCATAAGTCTTTAGGGACTTGAAAGGACCTCTCGAACAGCGACCAGCTCTCGCCTTATCATGATGGTCAGTTTTAGCTTTCTCCACTGAGGCGCTCGCCCAGCTCAACCGGGGCGCAATCGCAGTGGTTCTCCCAGTGCTACCTTAGCCGATAAAACGGAACGTAAGGTACCAAAACATGGGAGCCAGGCAAACCCAACTATTGACCCAAGACATGATTCGGAGCCGATGCATTTAATGCTATAAGTTCGGGGTGCTGCCCTTGTGAAAGTGTGCGGACTTATGACACCATATTGCGGGGAACATAAGCCCCTGGTGTATTCGGCCGTACCAAAGTGTACGGATGCAAGATGTCATAAACGAACATATATATAAAAAAGGATGCAATTATAAGCAAAAAGCGATGCATTGTTTATTCAGAAATACTGCTATGAATGCAGAGCGATACAAATAGTGCGGTAAGCAAGGGGTTGGACTATTAAACATGTCCCCCTCCAGGGGTAGGCTGCGGAATGGTGTATTAAACAGATTTAATGCTCGTAATGGAGACCACCTTAGTGTTCATCGTAGCCTTTCGCCTTCCCTGGCTGTTGCATCGTGAGTTCGGCAGGTCTACTACCGGACAAGGCCTCTGGTGAACGGAGTCCTATGGATAGGAAAAAATAAAAAGAAAAAGAGCGACACACTTGGGAGCCCCTGGTATGGTGGAGCCGCACTCTGGGCCTGTCGTGGTCGTGCCCCTCCCCCTATGCCCATGGTATCTCCAGAGCGTAATGATGTATGCGGAGGACTAGTCTTGCAATCATGCAAGTGCTGGGGTTGGGGCCGCATTGCTACGCGTGCTCGGAACGTGCCAAGTGGTCTTGATGTATGTTACTCCGGGCGCGTTTGGCCGTGTCCGGTCGCTTACCGGCCGGACTCGAAAATTGCCTTAAGAGGCTGCTCTGTACTTCTGCCATGAGAGCCGCTGTATGTTCCTCCGTTCGGAGGGAGCATTCCGTGTTTCCGTTGACCGTGATGACTCCTCGAGGGCCTGGCATCTTGAGCTTGAGGTATGCATAATGCGGCACCGCGTTGAACTTTGCAAACGCGGTCCGTCCGAGCAGAGCACGATAGCCGCTGCGGAACGGGACTATATCGAAGATTAACTCCTCGCTTCGGAAGTTATCTGGGGATCCGAAGACCACTTCCAGTGTAACCGAGCCTGTACAATTGGCCTCTACACCTGGTATGACGCCTTTGAAGGTCGTCTTTGTAGGTATAATCCTTGACGGGTCTATGCCCATCTTGCACACTGTGTCCTGATAAAGCAGGTTCAGGCTGCCGCCGCCGTCCATCGGGACTCTGGTGAGGTGAAATCCATCGACGATTGGGTCTAAAACCAATGCGGCGAATCCGCCATGGCGGATACTGGTGGGGTGGTCCCTTCGATCAAAAGTGATCGGGCAAGAGAACCATGGATTGAACTTCGGGGCGACTGGCTCCATCGCATATACATCCCTAAGTGCACGCTTCCGCTCCCTCTTGGGTATGTGGGTTGCGTATATCATGTCTACCATCCACACTTGTGGGGGGAAACCCTTCTGTCCTCTACTGTTCGGCGGCCGGGTCTCTTCCTCGTCATCGCTATGCAGCCCCTTGTCATTGTTTTCGGCAATTAGCTTGCCTGCCTGGTTAAATACCCAACAATCCCTGTTGGTGTGATTAGCTATCTTTTCGGGGGTGCCATGTATCTGGCAAGAGCGGTCGAGTATTCGGTCCAAATTGGACGGACCCGGAGTGGTTCTTTTGAATGGCTTCTTCCGCTGACCGGGTTTAGAGCCTCTGAATCCGGTGTTGACTATCATATCCTCAGTGTTATCGCCGTTAACGCGGCGTTTGTTTTTGTTTCGACGCGACCTGCCATTGCGGTCCTTAGTATCCGGACTGCCAGCATTTTTGCTGAGGTTATTACTGCGGGCTAGCCAGCTGTCCTCCCCCACACAGAAGCGGGTCATTAGTGATGTGAGAGCTGCCATGGATTTCGGCTTTTCCTGTCCTAGGTGCCGAGCCAGCCACTCGTCGCGGATGTTGTGTTTGAAGGCTGCGAGGGCCTCTGCATCCGGACAGTCAATGATTTGATTTTTCTTTGTTAGGAACCGTGTCCAGAATTGTCTGGCCGATTTGTCTGGCTGCTAAATTATGTGGCTTAGGTCATCGGCGTCTGGTGGTCGCACATATGTGCCCTGGAAGTTGTCAAGGAATGCGGCTTCCAGGTCCTCCCAACACCCAATTGACTCTGCTGGCAAGCTATTAAGCCAATGCCGAGCTGGTCCTTTAAGCTTGAGTGGGAGATATTTGATGGCGTGGAGATCGTCACCGCGGGCCATATGGATATGAAGGAGATAGTCTTCGATCCAAACCGCGGGGTCTATTGTGCCATCGTAGGATTCAATGTTCATGGGTTTAAACCCTTCAGGGATTTGATGATCCATTACTTCATCTGTGAAGCATAGTGGGTGTGCGGTGCCTCTATACTGGGCAATGTCGCGACGTAGCTCAAGAGAGCTTTGTCTACTGTGTTCGGCCCGACCGGAGTTGCTGTATCCGGCGCGACGGTAGTCGTCGCGCACCATGGGGCGCCCACATGATCCGTAGATCGATCTTGATTGTCTTGCCTTGTCCTATAATATGTCTCGCAAGTCCGGCGCATTCCCCCGTGGCTTCTCACTTTTCGAGCGGTGCCGGGGTACGGTTCTGGTGGAGGGCCTAGATGCCTCTCTGTCGCGGCCACGAGGTGGTCGGTCTGCCGTATTGTGCGCTGGTGATGAGGGTTTATACTCCTCCTCCTCTAATTGGGGGAGCAACTTGCGTTTTGGGTAGCTTTTGGAGGGGCGTTCGAGTTCATGCTCTTCGGCCACGAGGACTTCAGTCCATCTGTCGGCCAGCAGGTCTTGATCAGCTCTGAGCTATTGCTGCTTTTTCTTTAGGCTGTTTGCCGTGGCCATAAGCCTGCGTTTAAAATGCTCTTGTTCAACGGGATCCTCGGGCACGACAAATTCGTCATCGTTGAGGCTTGCCTCGTCTCCGGAGGGAGGCACGTAATTGACATCCTCGACTTCTTCGTCTGCCGCTCTCTCGTGAGGGCTGGCTTCTGCGTCCTCCTGCGCTGAATCTTGCTGGAGGGGGTTGTCTTCGGCACTCTCTGGGTTGTTATTATCTCCGGTGCCGGAATCTCCATTCTTGCTGTGGCGGGATTTAGAGCGGCGCCGCTGACGTCGGCGCTTGGGCTGTTTCTTAGGGGAATCTGCCTTCGCTGCTTCTTCGCCGTTCCCATCCTTTGGGATGTCCACCATGTATATGTCGTATGACGAGGTGGTCTTCCAGTGCCCCGTAGGCGCTGGTTCTTGGTCGTCTCCGGCATCGTCGTCCATACCGTCAATGTCTTCGGAGTCGTAGTATAGCATGTCGGTTAGATCGTCGACAGTGGCTACAAAGTGGGTGGTGGGTGGGTTTTGAATTTCTTTGTCGTCTGCATCCCAACCGTCCTGACCGCAGTCCGGCCAGGGCTCTCCTGATAACGAGAGATGTTTTAGCGAATTCAGAATGTCGCCAAAGGGTGAGTGCAGAAAGATGTCCGCGGCGGTGAACTCCATGATCGGCTCCCAATCGGATTCGATTGGTAGGGGTGCAGAAGGTTCGAAGTCCGGCAAGGAGTCCGGCACCTCAGAGTCACGAGCTTTACAAGGGACAAGGTCAGTGTTCGGCTCCATTGCCGTAGAGATTGCAGCCCCCGAGGCGGTGTCCAGCCACCTGTCCTCGATCTGTGCTGTCGGCTCCGAACTAGGGGTCGGAGCGGACTCATGTGCGGCCTCCAGGGCACTGTCCGGCGGCAGAGCTAAATCATGCCCATCATGACAGTGCGGCGTGCTCGGCTGTGGCTCGAATCCATCGAACATCAAGTCTCCGCGGATGTCGGCCGTGAAGTTTAGGCTTCCAAATCCGACCTGACGGCCAGGGGCGTAGCTTTCGATCTGCTCCAGATGGCCAAGTGAATTGGCCCGCAGTGCAAAGCCTCCGAACACGAAGATCTGTCCAGGGAGAAAAGTCTCACCCTGGACTGCGTGGTTGTTGATGATTGAAGGAGCCATCAAGCCTATCGGTGACGACACAGAGGAACTCTCAATGAAAGCACCAATGTCGGTGTCAAAACCGGCGAATCTCAGGTAGGGGGTCTCGAACTGTGCGTCTAGGCGGATGGTAACAGGAGACAAGGGACACGATGTTTTTACCCAGGTTCGGGCGCTCTCGATGGAGGTAAAACCCTACTCCTGCTTGATTGATATTGATGACATGGGTAGTACAAGAGTGGATCTACCACGAGATCAAGGAGGCTAAACCCTAGAAGCTAGCCTATGGTATGATTGTTGTAATGGTTGTTCGTCCTACGGACTAAAACCCTCCGGTTTATATAGACACCGGAGAGGGCTAGGGTTACACAGAGTCGGTTACAATGGTAGGAGATCTACATATCCGAATTGCTAAGCTTGCCTTCCATGCCAAGGAAAGTCACATCCAGACACGGGACGAAGTCTTCAATCTTGTATCTTCATTGTCTTGGAGTCTGGCCGATGATGATAGTCCGGCTATCCGGGCACCCCCTAGTCCAGGACTCCCTCAATGGGCTTCCTTGAATGCCCTAGGTCTTCATGAGCAAGCAAGTTGGATGCACACCCACTTAGTTTCAGTTTGAGCTTTCATACACTTTTAGCTCTAGTGCATCCGTTGCATGGCAATCCCTACTCCTCACATTGACATCAATTGATGGGCATCTCCATAGCCCGTCGATTAGCTGCGTCGATGTGAGACTTTCTCATTTTTTTGTCTTCTCCACATAACCCCCACCATTATATTCTATTCCACCTATAGTGCTATATCCATGGCTCACACTCATGTATTGCGTGAAAGTAGAAAAAGTTTGAGAATACTAAAGTATGAAACAATTGCTTGGCTAAAAGCGGGGTTGTGCATGATTTAAATACTTTGTGTGGTGAAGATGGAGCATAGCCAGACTATATGATTTTGTAGGGATAACTTTCTTTGGCCATGTTTTTTTGAAAAGACATGATTGCTTTATTAGTACGCTTGAAGTATTATCGTTTTTATGTCAAATGATAGACTATTGCCTTGAATCACTCATGTCTTAATATTCATGCCATGATTAGATATATCATCAAGATTATGCTAGGTAGCATTCCACATCAAAAATTATCTTTTTTATCATTTACCTACTCGAGACGAGCAGGAATTAAGCTTGGGGATTCTGATACGTCTCCGTCGTATCTATAATTTTTTATTGTTCCATGCCAATATTCTACAACTTTCATATACTTTTGGCAACTTTTTATATTATTTTTGGACTAACATATTGATCCAGTGCCTAGTGTCAGTTCCTGTTTGTTGCATGTTTTATGTTTCGCAGAAAACCCATATCAAACGGAGTCCAAACGGGATCAAAACGGACGGAGAATATTTTTGGAATATTTCTGATTTTTGGTAAGAAGAATCAATGCGAGACGGTGCCCGAGGGGGCCACGAGGCAAGGGGGCGCGGCCCAGGGGGGCAGGTGCGCCCCTGACCCTCACGGGCACCCCGTATGGTGGTTGCTGCTCTTATTTGGCCGCAAGAAAGCTAATTTTCAGAAAAAATCGTCGCGATGGTTTCAATCCAATCGGAGTTACGGATATCTGGACATATAAGAAACGGCGAAAGGGCAGAATCGGAGAACGCAAAAACAGAGAGAGACAAAGAGACGGATCCAATCTCGGAGGGGCTCTTGCCCCTCCCACGCTTGGAGACCATGGACCAGAGGGGAAACCCTTCTCCCATCTAGGGAGAAGGTCAAGGAAGAACAACAAGAAGAAGGGGGGCTCTCTCCCCCTTGCTTCCGGTGGCATCGGGACGCCGCCGGGGGCCATCATCATCACCGCAATCTACACCAACACCTCCGCCATATCCACCAACATCTCCATCACCTTCCCCCATCTATATTCAGTGGTCCACTCTCCCGCAACCCGCTGTACCCTCTACTTGAACATGGTGCTTTATGCTTCATATTATTATCCAATGATGTGTTGCCATCCTATGATGTCTGAGTAGATTTTCGTTGTCCTATTGATGATTGATGAATTGCTATGATTGGTTTAATTTGCTTGTGGTTATGTTGCTGTCCTATGGTGCTCTCTCTGTTGCGCAAGCATGAGGGATTCCCGTTGTAGGGTGTTGCAATATGTTCATGATTCGCTTATAGTGGGTTGCTTGAGTGACAGAAGCATAAACCCGAGTAAGGGGGTTGTGGAGTATGGGATAAAGGGGACTTGATATGTTAATCCTATGGTTGGGTTTTACCTTAATGATTTTTAGTAGTTGCGGATGCTTGCTAGAGTTCGAATCATAAGTGTAGATGATCCAAGAAGGGAAAGTATGTTCGTTTATGCCTCACCCACATAAAACATGCTATCAGTCTAGTAAGGTAGTCAATTGCTTAGGGACAATTTCACAACTCCTACCACCACTTTTCCACACTCGCTATATTTACTTTATTGCTTCTTTATCTAAACAGCCCCTAGTTTATATTTACGCGTTCTTCATTATCTTGCAAACCTATCCAACAACACCTACAAAGTACCTCTAGTTTCATACTTGTTCTAGGTAAAGCGAACGCTAAGCGTGCGTAGAGTTGTATCGGTGGTCGATAGAACTTGAGGGAATATTTGTTCTATCTTTAGCTCCTTGTTGGGTTAGACACTTTTACTTACTGAAAGAGGCTACAATTGATCCCCTATACTTGTGGGTTATCAAATGCCACAGCGGGGAGTCGAAAAACATCATCTTCTTCATTAAGGCCTACCCACACGTGCGGTGAAGGATGCTTTTTAGGACGCCCAACCAGCAAATGCTGCCACATCCAGAACGAGAGGCCCCAAATATATCCGCCCACACTTGGATTCTTGGTTGTTTTCCTACATGTGACGTCGAGCTGGAAAACAACAATCAAATTGTGATTTCTTTGTTCTTGTTTCTTCAAAGGACTTGGCATAGTCTAGCACGGGCGAGAAACATAACTGTGATTTCCTTTGAAAACTAACAATCAAAATGCTGAATGGTTGTAGGTAGTACAATTCTTTTCGCAAAAAATAAAGAAGAATATGTAATACAATTATGTTTGAGAACTTGAGATCCGTTGTTTTTGACACACTTGGCCTGTACCTAGGACTACTGCTTGTTTACATCCTCCTTAGAATATTTATAAAAGTTCACCTAGTAAAATTTACTAGTATATAATTCTGCACTGGATGTCTTGTATGATCCTAGAATGACATTTAGAAGAGTTGGAGGAGTGCTCTTTGAAGTAATTTATGAAAAGATACAACCATGCTTAATGAATATTTGCATAACTTGTTACCTGACGGTATAAGTAGGCGAGCCCAGCAGACCCCTAGTTGTACTTCTCGTCCCAATCAGCCAAGAAGTCAAGAAACATCCAAGGAGCAACATCTCCAGAGCAGTCTCCAAAGACCACCCGTGATAGGAGGTGCACACGTACTCTCGAGCATACTGCTCCATGGTCTCCTCATTGGCATCTACAGGGCATCCCGACGTATGTGTCTAGAGCCAAGGGAATGGGACGTTGTTTGTCCTGTTGTCAGTCCTTCCCCGGACACTAAGAGAGGTTGAGCAGTCACCGATGAGAGTAGTAACCCTCGCACGCCAGTTCTTGCTATCCACTCGTTCGGTGAGAGCCTTGCCGTCAATGGGAAGCCCGATGATCATGGCAAAGTCCTCCAACTTCACCGTCAGCTCGCCACAAGGGAGATGAAAGTTGTGTCTCTCTGGCCACCAATGATCAACCAGGGCGGTGAGAGCTGAATGGCACATCGACGGTGGCACACGCTTGAACTGAAGAACAAACGGTAGGAGACCGGCACGCTCAAAGTACGGCTCATAGCGCACATCATATTGCATTGGTTTTCCGACGTGTGGCTCCTAGATCGCACTACAGCAAGTTTCTATAAAAATTGAAGAAATATGTCAGAAGCTTACTTTATTAAAAAAACAATAACGTGAAAAATGTCAAAATAAAGTATGTCAAAATTGTTACCTCTGCACGCTCGATAACACGGGCACGATGATCCTTGTCAAAAGCAAAGTCAAGCCCCGTATACAAACGACCATTGTCCTCATCCTCGGCCATCCTAACATATATATTTTTTCAATTATTAGACACCATCGTCTATACATATGAATAGAAAGATACTATATCCATACATCATCAATTATAAACTGCAAACATAGGGAAAATAACAATCAATTAATATGCATTCCCCATCACAACACTTACATCTATATGAAATATAGAAATTTTTCATAATATGCATTAACCACCTACCAATTTTGAACCACATTCATCCAAACTTATTTTTGCAATGCATTAACCATTTAGCAATTTTCAATGCAGTCATCCTCACTATCTTGCATTCACCATAGAGAAAAATTTCTCATACAATTCTTATATACATAACATTGAAAACAAATGGACCAACATATATGCATTCACCAACATATCCTCACATATCTTGCACCCACATATCCTTACATAAGCCTACTACTCAATCATATGCTACTAAACAACTAAAACATCATTAAAAGAATCTTGCAAGGAAACCTAGGTTGCACCTAGAGCCAATAAAATCTTCAAAACCACAAAACTTATTGCAAAAACTGATTGTAGGAATTGGAGGAGCTTACCGGCCTCTTTGTTTTACCCCAAAAAATAGCACAAATGGTGGACTATAGAGGGAGATCGACTGGGGGGTCAAGAGAAGGAGGGAGGCGCAGTCCACCTCTGTTCGTGGCGACGAGAGGAGGAAGAACGACATGTGGGTGGGTGGGGCCTGCCTGCAGCCAGCGCAAGGGGGTAAATCTTTTCGACGCCCTACCGCCACCCTCTCTGGTGGTAGGCCACACACCCCACTGCCACTGACTACAGCGTTAGCGACTTATCCACGTCAGTGATGTGGACGGAGCCATTTACGTTGACCGCTACCCTACCGCCATAGGCTCTGGCGGTAGCACGTTCCAGCCCACTGCCAGCTCGGGAGGCGGTAGGAAAGGGGTCAGATCTGAATTTTTTTCCTAAAGGGGGTCAGATCCGGCAAAAAGACACTAAAAGGGTCAAAATGGTGAATTTGGCCCCCATGCACAGGTACCACCACAATTAGGTGTTCACGAAGTTGTCAGGGTTGCGGCAGCCAGACATGCGGGTGTGCTGCCGGAGAGCAGTGTGAGAAGAGGGTTTACCGTTGGAGACAAAGATTTTGAGGACTTCATCAGTATATAGCTACTCTGCCTTGACATGTGGGCTAACTAGTTGCGAATCCCTATGTCAAGCACCTCTTGTGCCTTAAGTTGGGTGGTGGAGTATGAGCGTGGGGTCGAGCCCCACGTGTCATTGACTCTAGTTTAAATGAATTTCTACGCACCTATTGAAATCAATTTGATTTTGAACTATAGGTGTATGAAATATAGAATAAAATTTGCACAAAAATATATAGCACATATGTAATTAGATATCACGTGCATGGAATGGATACACTATTCAGTTGTTTTGTTGGAAATAACCAAATGGGTGTTTTTGCTCATTACTAAAAAGTAATTTAAACTTTACCAAATGTTTCCAAAAAATACTAAAACTTGGCATTGAGTGCTACTGTTGGCACATAACCATGTGATAACTTTTTTTAGAAGAATACACAAAATTTAACATAATAGGTTGTTCATAAAATGGACTATCACCAATGAGGTTTCTTAAAATTCACCCCCGATACAAAAATTAGGAAATTTGTCGTCAGCCTCAAACAAACAGCAAAGACTTGAAAACAGACAGCAAAGACTTTGTCATCAGCTTGCTGGTGGCAAACAAAGTCGGAAAAGAGCTATTTGTCGTCAGCTTTTCATAGGGTTAACGACAAAGTCTTTGACTTAAGGGTTTTTTCCTGCTGGCAGCAACATAAGGTTTATGGATGTCTATTAGCAGGTGGGCCCCGACACGGCTTTGCCGTTTGTTAACTATGAAGCTGGTGGCAAAGATTTTTCAGTTAAAAAAACTTGCAGCCTGCCCGGACATGTCCAACCTCCTGCGTCGGTCATGTCCAGACACCCGTGAGTGTGCTCGAAGGGTGGCTGCCAATGGGGATGTCCGGACGTGTCCATCCGCCAGTGTGTCTTGGAGCTCTTCGAACAGGGATGCGCCAAGAGGGCCACGTCGTCGTTGCTAGCTTCGAGGGCGTTGGGTGTAGCTGCGGGGCGCGGTAGCCTCGGAGGCACCTGTCCCGGATCTGACGCCTCCGCCTCCAACCCTCTCGTCCCCCTGTTAGATCTGGTCTCTGGTCGCCCCAGGTCGTCGGTGCCGCGTCTAAGTATTGGTTGGGGGAGACATGGTGCCCGAAGAAATCCAAGGCCGGCTTTGCCATCCATGACGACGACGACGCCTGCAGGAACCGTACCCTACTTGTAGGTGCGTCAAGGTTTGTCCCTTCCCCCTTTGCCTCTCTCCCCTGCTCGTGTACTGCGGTGAAAACCCAAATCCCTCTAGATTGGGTGGCAGCGATGCTCACGGCGTCATCAGCTTCATGGAGCTGCCGCCTTCGGTGAGCATGGGGTGGTGGTGAGTCCGGTTTGATTGGTAGGCATTCGGCGGCGGCGTGGTTGGAGTTCACGGTATATTGGTGGTGCCATGTTCGCCTATTTTGTGGTAGCTCATGGACACTTCCCTCTCGGTGGTCTCCACTTGTTGGAGATATAACCCCACGGTGTAACCCTCCCTAAAGGGGTCGGGTTAGATTATTGGTGACTTAACAGATTAGGCCTAGGCAGGCCCAAGTGATCAAGATGCAGGGCCAAGAAGCTGACTTACGGAATGGGCTGGATGGAAGCCCAAGGACAAAAGACGGTGCATGGCCCAGAAGTCTAAGCCGCCTCGGGGTGACTTGCCGAAGAAGGCAAGGCGACTCAGAGCCATGGTCGATCATGAAGCATGAACCGACCCAGACTCTTGTAAGCCCAGGGCCTCGACCTGTGTATATAAAGGCGAGTCCCTGCGCTGGGTAAACTTAGGTTACAATCGATCAATAGCTAGGTCAAGCGAATCCGCTCCCTTGTAATCGATACTCAAGCAATACAACACAAAGCAAGATGTAGGCTTTTACCTTGATCGTGAGGGGCCAAACCTGGGTAAACTCGTGTCTCTCATCCCGTTCAACCCCGACAAGCTAATCACCATTGTGATGGCTTCATGCTTAAGTTCTTTCACTAGGACATCTGTCGTGACAAAACCACGATAGTTGGGGCCCACCATGGGCCAACGCACGATGGTTTTGAGTTCTTGAAGGGATCTTTCCCAGGGATCTAGGCATACGCCGTTGGCAGGATAACCAAGAGTCACCGCGGTAAGCTCTACATTGACAACGCTCGTTGGGGCCCCTAGGCCGACTCAATCGAGTACGGGTACCAGGTCCCCTTCGGCGGAATTCATGTCTTCGTGGGAAAGATCGGTGGACCTGAGCCTGAGCCGAACACCTACACCGACCTCATCGAGTCGGCTCGGCACACACAACCTGCCCGGAAGCGCGTTTTTGTTGGTTTCACGCAAGGTGTGGAGCTCGCAGAAAACTCTACATCTAGAGGAGAGACCCTCATCTACTCAGGTGATGAGTCCTCGACCGGAGAGACGGAGTCAATTTACCAGCTTCAAGACGGCAGGCTTGGGGGTTTTTCCGATGGCCACAGTATTCCGGACCCCTATGAGCGCCATGCAGGGCTCCCGTCTTCATGGCTGGCACAGGGACAACTCTCAACTCCTCAACGGCGGTTGCGACAACTTCTGACCCGTCTGCCGCAAGGGTTGGTGGATCTGGCTCAGCCAGGCTACCGGCTCATGTATTCTTGGATCTCATGGGCACCTTGACAACTTTGTTAGCAATAGGAGTTACCATGGCAAATCAGGCGGAACACAACGCGAAGATTGCGAAGACTCGTGAGGAGATAACCAAGGCCCAAGAGGATATAGTAGCTGAGAACATCCAGACAGCTGCACTAAGGGCTCAACTTGACATAGAGGCAGAGTGTGTCAAGGCAGAGGCTTGGTGCTTAAATCTGGACCAGAACGCATCCAATGTAGTATTCCAGAGAAGGCACTAGTGTCGTTTACCATTGATGTATGACCCGAGGCGCTTGTTTGACATCCCCGGAGCGGGACCAAGTACTCCAGACGCCTGGGTGAACCCCCAGTTAAACCCGTATTTGCCAGGAAATCGGGCGGCGGCAACCTTGGTAGCCAGAGCCGCCACGAAGGGAAGAGCCAGCACCCAAGCTACCCCCCGATCAGACGCCGCCACAACATTTTCTGACGCCACAGGAACACTTCTCTAACCCGGTGGATAACATGCTAACAGCAACGACCCAGGTGGCAGTGATTCCTATTACTGGCGAGTCACCGGCGGCGGTGGAAACCCGAAATGCAGTCAAGCTCTTGCAAATAGCAATTGCACAGCAGGCCACTTAATCATACAGTCGTGATCGTGTGCACTCAATTCTCTCCCGAGCAGTAGTTATAGCCGGCGTATTGAGTTGCTCACAGTCTCCAGTAGTGAGTGGTGTTGAAACCCGCCTCATGTCAACCCGCCTGATCCCCGGGGTGCAGCTCAAGCACTCGTGGACAGTGTGAGAGCCCATCGATAGGCGGAGGCAGCAAACCAGGGGGCTTATGAGACACCCCCTATGGTTCCTTTAGCTTCAACAGAAGCCGGGTTAAGCACTAGGAGTCTTAGAGTGTCGTGTCTAGTGTCGGCCCTAAGCAATGAGCGTATGCCTAAGGATTTTAAAGGTCCCCGTAAGATACCTAATTATACAGCCGATTTGGAGCCTGCAGGTTGGATTGAGAGTTATGAGCTAGCCATGGATATGTTGGAGGTCAGTGATGCGGTATGTGCCAAATATTTCACCATGATGTTGGAGGGACAAACGCGCTCGTGGTTGAAAGGCCTGCCTCCTAATTCCATTAACTCATTGGTTTGAGTTAAAGGCACGTTTTATCAAAACAATTCAAGGAACATGCAAGCAGGCGCTAATGATTGTTGATATGGATCACCGTGTGCAGCGTGAGGATGAGTTGACCCATCATTAGCTCCAGCGGGTCTCAACTATCATCCACTCATCGGATAATATTGCAGTGGCTTGATAGCCCACAAGTATAGGGGATCAATTGTAACCTCTTTTGATAAGTAAGAGTGTCGAACCCAACGAGGAGCTAAAGGTAGAACAAATATTCCTTCAAGTTCTATCGACCGCCGATATAACTCTACGCACGCTTAACGTTCGCTTTATCTAGAACAAGTGTGAAACTAGAAGGACTTTGTAGGTGTTGTTGGATAGGTTTGCAAGAATATAAAGAGCACGTAAATAAAAACTAGGGGCTGTTTAGATAAAGAAGCAACAAAGTTAGTATAGCGAGTGTGGAAAAGTGGTGGTAGGAGTTGTGAAATTGTCCCTAAGCAATTGACTACTTTACTAGACTGATAGCAAGTTTTATGTGGGAGAGGCATAAGCTAACATACTTTCTCTTCTTGGATCATATGCACTTATGATTGGAACTCTAGCAAGAATCCGCAACTACTAAAGATCATTAAGGTAAACCCCAACCATAGCATTAAAGTATCAAGTCCCCTTTATCCCAAACGCCACAACCCCCTTACTCGGGTTTATGCTTCTGTCACCCAAGCAACCCACTATAAGAGAATCATGAGCATATTGCAACACCCTACAACGGGAATCCCTCACACTTGCACAACACAGAGGGCACAATAGGACAGCAACATAACCACAAGCAAATAAAAAATAATCATAGCAATTCATCAATCACCGGTAGGACAACGAAAATCTACTCAGACATCATAGGATGGCAACACATCATTGGATAATAATATGAAGCATAAAGCACCATGTTCAAGTAGAGGGTACAGCGGGTTGCGGGAGAGTAGACCGCTGAATATAGATGGGGGAAGGTTATGGAGATGTTGGTGAAGATGATGGAGGTGTTGGTGTAGATCACGGTGATGATGATGGCCCCGGCGGCATTCCGGGGCCACCGGAAGCGAGGGGGAGAGAGCCCACCTTATTTCCTTGACCTTCTCCCTAGATGGGAGAAGGGTTTCCCCTCTAGTCCATGGTCTCCATGGCGTGGGAGGGGCGAGAGCCCCTCCGAGATTGGATCTGTCTCTCTGTCTCTCTCTGTTTCTGCGCTCTCAGATTCTGCCCTTTCACCGTTTCTTATATATCCGGAGATTCGTAACTCCAATTGGATTGAAACCTTCACCAAGATTTTTCTCCGAAAATTAGCTTTCTTGCGGAAAAAGAAGAGCATCAACCGCCTTATGGGGTTCCCATGAGGGTCAGGGGTGCGCCCACCCCCCTAGGCCACGTCCCCTACCTCGTGGCCCCCTCGGGCACCGTCTTGCGTTGATTCTTCTTTCCAAATATCACAAATATTCCAAAATTATTCTCCGTCCATTTTTATCCCGTTTGGACTCCGTTCGATATGGGTTTATGCAAAACATAAAACATGCAACAAACAGGAACTGGCACTGGGCACTGGATCAATATGTTAGTCCCAAAAATAATATAAAAAGTTGCGAGAAGTATATGAAAGTTGTAGATTATTGGCATGGAACAATCAAAAATTATAGATACGACAGAGACGTATCAGCATCCCCAAGCTTAATTCCTGCTCGTCCTCGAGTAGGTAAATGATAAAATGATAATTTTTGATGTGGAATGCTACCTAGCATAATCTTGATCATATATCTAATCATGGCATGAATATTAAGACATGAGTGATTCAAGGCAATAGTCTATCATTTGACATAAAAACAATAATAATTCGGGCATCCCAACAAGCAATCATGTCTTTCAAAATATCAATGCTAAAGAACGCTATCCCTACAAAATCATATAGACTTGTATGCTCCCTTTTCTTAACACAAGGTACCCCTCATGCCCATCTCGGTGTCAGCCAAGCAATTGGTTCATACTTTTTAACGCGCTTCAGCTTTTTCAACCCTCACGCAATACATGAGCGCAAGCCATGGATATAGCACTATAGGTGGAATAGAGTATGATGGTGGAGGTTGTGTGGAGAAGACAAAAAGGGAGAAAGTCTCACATCGACGCGGCTAATCAACAGGCTATGCAGATGCCTATCAATTGATGCCAATGCAAGGAGTAGGGATTGCCATGCAACAGATGCACTAGAGCTATAAGTGTATGAAAGCTCAAAATGAAAACTAAGTGGGTGTGCATGAAACTTGCTTGCTCATGAAGACCTCGGGCATTTGAGGAAGCCCATCATTGGAATATACAAGCCAAGTTCTATAATGAAAATTCCCACTAGTATATGAAAGTGATAACTCAAGAGACTCTCTATATGAAGAACATGGTGCTATTTTGAAGCACAAGTGTGGTAAAAGGATAGTAACATTGCCCCTTCTCTCGTTTTCTCTCATTTTTTATTTTATTTTTTTTTGGTGGGCTTCTTTGGCCTCTTTTTTTAATTTGGGCTTCTTTGGCCTCTTTTATTTTATATAATGTCCGGAGACTCATCCCGACTTGTGGGGGAATCATAGTCTCCATCATCCTTTCCTCACTGGGGAAATGTTCTAATAATGAGGATCATCACACTTTTATTTACTTACAACTCAGTATTACAACTCGATATCTATAACAAACATATGACTCTATATGAATGGCTCCGGCGACGTATCGAGATGTGCAATGATCTAGCGTAGCAATGACATCAAAAAATGGTCAAGCCATGAAAACATCATGCTAGCTATCTTACGATCATGCAAAGTCATATGACAATGAATGCTCAAGCCATGTATATGATGATGATCGAAGTTGCATGGCAATATATCTCAGAATGGCTATGGAAATGCCATGATAGGTAGGTATGGTGGCTGTTTTAGGAAGATATAAGGAGGCTTATGTGTGATAGAGCGTATCGTATCACGGGGTTTGGATGCACCGGCGAAGTTTGCACAAACTCTCGAGGTAAGAAAGGGCAATGCACGGTACCGAAGAGGCTAGCAATGATGGAAGGGTGAGAGTGCGTATAATCCATGGACTCACATTAGTCATAAAGAACTCATATACTTATTGCAAAACTTTATTAGCCCTCGAAGCAAAGTACTACTATGCATGCTCCTAGGGGGGAGGTTGGTAGGAGTTAACCATCACACGCCCCCGACCTTCACGCAAAGATAAACAATCAAAATACAATGCGCGCCAATTTGGTTACATAGTTAGGAGACCATACGTGCATGCTTCAGGAATCACAAACCTTAACACCAATATCCTTACTAAACACAACCATTTACTAGAACCGCCCACATGTTATCATCTCTATATCGCAAAACTATTGCAAGGAATCAAACATATCATATTCAGTGATCTACCAATTTTATGTAGGATTTTATGACTAACCATGTGAATGACCAATTACTGTCATCTCTCTAAATGGATATAAGTGAAGCAAGAAGTTTAATTCTTTCCACAAAAGATATGCCCACGCTCTAACAAATATAAGTGAAGCAAAAGAGCATTCTACAAATGGCGGTTTTCTATGTGAAGAGAAACAGGCAATCCAAACTTCAAAAGATATAAGTGAAGCACATGAAGCATTCTAAAAAGCCATACTCAAAAGATATAAGTGAAGTGCAATGAGCATTCTATAAATCAACCAAGGACTATATCATACCAGCATGGTGCATAAAATAAAAGTGAAAACTAAATGCAAAAGACGCTCTAAGATTTGCACATATCGCATGAACGAAACGAATCCGAAAACATACCGATACTTGTTGAAGAAAGAGGGGATGCCTTCCGGGGCATCCCCAAGCTTAGACGCTTGAGTCTCCTTGAATATTTACTTCGGGTGCCTTGGGCATCCCCAAGCTTGAGCTCTTGCCTCTCCTCCTTTTCCTCATATCGAGACCTCCTCGATCTTCGAACACTTCATCCACACAAAACTTCAACAGAAACTCGGTAAGATCCGTTAGTATAATAAAGCAAATCACTACTCTAACTACTGTTGGAAACCAATTCATATTTTATTTTTGTATTTTAGCTACTGTAATATTACTTTTCTATTGCTTAATCCACTGATAGAAATTGATAGTTTCATCAAAACAAGTAAACTATGCATCAAAAACAGAATCTGTCAAAAACAGAACAGTCTATAGCAATCGGAACATTCACCATACATATGTTACCCCAAAAATTCTGCCAAAATTAGGAAAAATAAAAAATTTGTACATCAAGAGATTCCAAAAAGTTTCATAACCGTTTGACATTCCAGTAAAAAATTTAAAATCGCGGACTACAGCCAAAGTTTCTGTCTCGCACCGCACAAACCAACAAGCATTGTAAACATCCTAAAGGCAAACCTTAGCACATTATTTTTATAATACAATGGAATTCTACAAGGTGATAATTATTTTTGATGAAAAGTTCCTGTAATTAAGATTCACAAAGTTTCCGTGAGCATGAACAAAGTTCAAGGAGCTCTCCCACTTCAACAATGCTTGTCTCTCTCACTTTCACTTTCCATTTTGAAAAGTTTTGGGTTCCCCTCTTTATTTTTTTTTGTTTTTAGACTATATAAAAGCACTCAACAGAAATAAACGACTCTCTAAAACTTCCGGGTTGTCTCCCTGGTAGCGCTTTCTTTAAAGCCATTAAGCTAGGCATATGGTGCTAAAGTAATGGATTCACCCGGATCCCAAGGTATATCAAATCCAATTTTAATTAACAATGATTTCTGATTTAGTAGTGAGCACAAAGTAGCATATAGCATGCAACAACGAAGTCTAACTCTCTTCCTATGCATCGGCATGTAATAAAAGAACAATTCATGCACACATAGAAAAGGCCAATGCATAGTATAAACAGTTTCTTGCAATTCTATCGTGTTGGAAACATAGAGAGGTGGAGATATAGTTCCTTTATCATAATAATTCCAAGTAGGAGCAGCATGCACATGCATATTATATCTATCAAAATCATCATGTTTAATAGTAAAAGGAAACTTCTCTGATATAGTGTGGTCGGGAGAATTCAAAAAGATAATAGGACTATCATGCGTGGGTGCAATAGCAACAATTTCATGTTTAACATAAGGAACTATAGCAAGTTCATCTCCATAAGCATAATTCATATTGGCATCTTGGCCGCAAGCATAGAAAGCATCATCAAAAAGGGATATTTCAAGAGAATCAATGGGATCATAACAATCATCATAGCAATCATCCTTCAGTAAGCATGAAGGGAAATTAAACAATGTATGAGTTGAAGAGTTACTCTCATTAGAAGGTGGGCACGGGTAGCTAATCCACTCTTCCTCCTTTTGTTCTTTGCTCTCCTCCTCATCTTTTTGATCCAATGAGCTCACAGTTTCATCAATTTCTTCTTCCATAGACTCTTGCAGAATATTAGTCTCTTCTTGGAAAGCGGAGACCTCCTCAATAAATGCATCAATATCGGAATTGAATTCATAATTCTCATAGAAATATTTAAGTATAGCAAAATTTTCAGGTCTGTAAAAAAACATCATCAAGATTTTGACACTCTTTAAACAAAGATTAAATTTCATAAGTACCCATAAAAGCAATGAATTCTTCTATTTGTTCCACATCATAGTAATCATATATACCATTAGCATAAGAAGCCAAGGTTTTATTATCATTGAATTTGCATGAAAAGGGAAGGTGTGGAGCCTTCATCCTAGAGCAACAAGTATAATCATATCTCAAATATAGTTCCCGAGCATACCAATGCAAGATATGAATTTGATCCCATAATAGTTTCCTTTTTTGTGTCAAGCGATAATCCCTAAAGTATTCACGTTGATCCAACGTGTCTCCCATAACATAATTGAATGGGGTTTTCTCAGGATTATCAAAGTAGTACATAATATTTTTCACATAACTAGCAGCGAGGGTTTCAGGAGGTTCCCCATCTCCATGAGTAGCAAGTACACCTAATTTTTTTGGTATTTCGTGTTCCATATCCATAACTAAAGATAGAGAACAACTTAGAACAGGAAATAAAATTAATTAGTGATAAAGCAAACAAGCACACACGAGAATATTCACCCCACGATATGACTCCCCGGCAACGGTGCCAGAAAAAGGTCTTGATAACCCACAAGTATAGGGGATCAATTGTAGCCTCTTTCGATAAGTAAGAGTGTCGAACCCAACGAGGAGCTCAAGGTAGAACATATTCCCTCAAGTTCTATCGACCACCGATACAACTCTACGCATGCTTAACGTTCGCTTTACCTAGAACAAGTATGAAACTAGAAGGAGTTTGTAGGTGTTGTTGGATAGGTTTGCAAGAATATAAAGAGCACGTAAATAAAAACTAGGGGCTGTTTAGATAAAGAAGCAATAAAGTTAGTATATCGAGTGTGGAAATGTGGTGGTAGGAGTTGTGAAATTGTCCCTAAGAAATTGACTACTTTACTAGACTGATAGCAAGTTTTATGTGGGAGAGGCATAAGCTAACATACTTTCTCTTCTTGGATCGTATGCACTTATGATTGGAACTCTAGCAAGCATCCGCAACTACTAAAGATCATTAAGGTAAAACCCAACCATATCATTAAAGCATCAAGTCCTCTTTATCCCATACGCCACAACCCCCTTACTCGGGTTTATGCTTCTGTCACTCAAGATACCCACTATAAGCGAATCATGAACGTATTGCAACACCCTACAATGGGAATCCCTCATGCTTGCGTGACGCGGAGGGCACAATAGGATATCAACATAACCACAAGCAAATTAAACCAACCATAGCAATTCATCAATCAGCGGTAGGACAACGAAAATCTACTCACACATCATAAGATGGGAACAGATCATTGGATAATAATATAAAGCATAAAGCACCATGTTCAAGTAAAGGGTACAGCGGGTTGCGGGAGAGTGGACTGCTGAATATAGTTGGGGGAAGGTGATGGAAATGTTGGTGAGATTAGATCTGTCTCTCTGTCTCTCTCTGTTTCTGCGCTCTCAGATTCTGCCCTTTCACCGTTTCTTATATATCTGGAGATCCGTAACTCCGATTGCATTGAAACCTTTGCCAAGATTTTTCTCTGGAAATTAGCTTTATTGCGGCAAAAGAAGAGCACCAACCGCCTTTTGGGGTGCCCACGAGGGTCAGGGGCGCGCCCACCCCCGTTGGGCACGCCCCCCTGCCTCGTGGCCCCCTCGGGCACCGTCTCGCGTTGATTCTTCTTCCCAAATATCACAAATATTCCAAAAAATTCTCCGTCCATTTTTGTCCCGTTTAGACTCTGTTTGATATGGGTTTTCTGCGAAACATAAAACATGCAACAAACAGGAACTAGCACTAGGCACTGGATCAATATGTTAGTCCCAAAAATAGTATAAAAAGTTTCCAAAAGTATATGAATGTTGTAGAATATTGGAATGGAACAATCAAAAATTATAGATACGATGGAGACGTATCATGGCTCAGGCTGGTCTAATTCTTGAGAGGAACTGTCATTTCTTGCCCCTTAAGCAGAAGCTAGGGCGGCTCAAGTGTATGTGCCAAGATATGGGTGATCTCATGAATGCTCTCACAAATATGTGGATTCTGAGACCACAAAGGATCCCATTTCTGATGATACTAAATCTAACAAGGGCAAGAAAAATGGTGGTGCTAAGGGCCAGCGATAGAATGTGGCAAGGCACAACGACAATAACCACGACAATGGTAATAAGCGTATATACACATATGGCGGGTTTGATCTGGTGGCTAACACCAACACTGGCTACAAGAATCAGCGTCATGATAGCAATGGCAAGCCGCCTTTCAATCCAAGAAGGTCACAGAGTGTTGAGGATATGCTTAATGGCCCTTGTCCCAAGCATGGTTATCAAAATAAGTCGTCCAAACATGCTTGGAAGGATTGTTATGTTAGCAAGGGGTTCACGAATCAAGGGTTTTCACGGCATCATGGTAGCGGTAATGGGCCACCGGCGGGTCAAGCCCCGGGTCACAAGGAGCCGGCTTTGGTGGTGGCGGCTCAAGCTCCAATTATCAGGGCCAGAGAAATCAACATCCTGTTCAGGGGAATCTGATACGTCCATTTTGCATCATGTTTACCTACTGTTATTTATGTTGTTTTATTGTATAATAATGCCTTTTGGAATAATTCTAATGCCTTTCTATCACAATATGCAAGATATACACAAAGGGGGAGAATTCTGGCAGTTGGAAATCTGGACCTGAAAAAGCTACGTCAGGCTACCTATTCTGCACAACTCCAAATAAGCTGAAACTTTACGAGGATTTTTATGGAATATTTGAGGAATATTGGAGCAAATAAGTACCAGAGGGGGCCCACCAGGTGGGCACAACCCACCTAGGCGCGCTTGGGCGGGTTGTGCTCACCCAGGCCCACCTCCGGTGCCCCTTTTCTGGTATATAAGTCATATTGACCTATAAAAAAATAAGGAGAGGACTTTCGGGACGAAGCGCCGCCTTCTCGAGGCAGAACTTGGGCAGGAGCACTTTTTCCCTCCGGCGGAGCGATTCCTTTGAGGGAACTTCCTCCCGGAGCGGGAAATCATCATTTTTAATTCTTGATCTCCAACTTTGTGGTTTTAATTCTTGATCTCCAACTTTGCCATTTATTATTTCATCATTTTCCGGAGCTCCACCAAAAATCCGAACATTTTTGGACACTTCTAAATCCTAGTCCTTGTTCAAACCATTTGAATTAAATTCAAATGACTTTGAATTTAATTCTTGCAATCTTGCCCACTCCATTTTTCTTGGGACAAGCGCATTTTTGCGAGTCCGGGAAAATTATCCCCATGCGCAAATCTTTCCCTAACCCTCTCTTTCTTTTCCTCTCTCTATTTCTTTTCTGATAGAGAATTAGAGATAGAGAGAGAGAAGGAGCCTTGCAGCCCAGCCGGCCCATCCATTCCGGCCCAGTCTCTCCTAACCCTAACCCTCTCCCCTGCCCGATCCCATCTCCTCCTCGTCCTCCCTCAGCGCCGCACTCGATCCCCATCGCACGCATGCTCGCATCGCCAGGGAGAGCCCCGCTCCTCCCGATCCGCCTCCGCCCAAGGCCTCACCCTTCCTTCTCCCCCGCGTCCCCATCGCCACCCATCGCATCGAGCTCCCCCGCAGCCATCCCCGCTGCCGCCTCCCTTCCTCTCCTGTGCCATACTGCTTGGCCTCCTCCCCGAGCTCATGCTCCCTTCGTCCATGGCGCCACTGCCTCACCCGCAGCCCGACCCCGCCTCAAGCGGCGCCGCCTTCATCGGAGATCGCGCCAAGTGCAGCGCCGCCTCGCCCCCGCGGCGTCGACCTGCTGTTGCGCCTCTGCCGCCCCGTCGACCCGATGCATCCTCGCGTCTCCCTTCCTCCTATCGCGCCTGCGCCGTCCTCTGCTTCCTCTACGGCGACCAGGAGCCACCTCGCCCGCGCATCTCCTCCACCAGCAGCCGGCAACGCCCGAGGGGAGCCGAGCACCTCCATCCCCATGGTGCTGCGACCCCATCACTATTCCTGCTGGTGAGCGTTGCTCGAGGCCAGTGCCACGCCTTTGCTTCGAACCAGGGGCCGACGCCCCCATCGCCCGTCGTCTTCGAGCCAAAGCTGCCGCTGTCGCTTCCTTCGACTGATGCTGCCGCCTCTTTGCCAAGGCCATCACCGAGTTACCCCAGGACCCGTGGAGTCATGCACGGGAAAACCAAGTCTGAAGACTACCGTGGCCGTGTATCTCGCCAAGTACCACTACCGTTCCTCAAGACCGCCAAGTTCGACTACACGGTGATGCGCCAAGTACCCCCTCGGATCGTCAAGTTCGACTACATGGAACCGCCAAGTACCACTACGATTGCCGCGTACATCTACGGATGCAAAAACCGGAACAACAAGTACCCCGACGTCACATGTACCACTACCGTCGCCGAGATCGCGAGAACCTCTACCCTCGACCCGAGCGTACGAGAACAACTACTACCACTACTACCGTCGCGGAACAACTACTTCCTCTACTTCCCTCGACGACCCGTGGACGACTACTTCCTCTCCGAACCGGTCCGCCTTGAAAACGCACGCTTCAAAGGTATACCACCGAGACGACGCCCGCGAACGAATGCATGTGTGTTGTATGAGATGCCCGTGCTTGCATTGTGTCCAAATTGTCGCTTGCGCATTCCTTCTCGTTTGCCATGCCGTCGACCCATGGGAACCCGGTTACCGGGAGCACCCCACCATATTGCATGACTCGCTCACGTCACACTTCCTTTTGCACCGGTATCTCCGTGAGCTACCGGAACCGATATGTTGCCGTGGCATCATTTTCGGATATGTTGCCGTGGCACCATTTTTGTTTCGCCGTCGTGGCACCCTTTTCCTTCCGCCATGGCGACAAATGCTTCATAACATGCTCATGTCAACATTTTCATAAAAATTGCAGAAACTTGCATATGTCATCCGCATCATGATAACAACATTAAATGCTTAAAATTGTGTTTGCATTAAATTGCTATATAACATATGGGGTTTTCCGGAATTGTCGTTTGTTGCTTCCGACCTCATTTAAACTTGCCTAAATAGTTAGTTTATTTATGCTTCACCCCTTGCCATGTTTAATAATATTTAATATTGTTGAGTAGCTTATAACTAGAGAAAACTAAATAATTGATGTGGTGTTCCGTCAGCATGCACCTCGTTGCATATTGAGCTCCACTTAACTTGTAGTGTTGTTTGTGCATATTGCCATGCCATGCCTCATTAAACCGGACATGCATCATACTTGGTTGTGCATCATGCCATGATTATGTGATGGTTGTTTACCGTGTTGTTTGCTTCTTTCCGGTTTGCTTCTCTCGTTAGCTTCGGTTTCGTTCCGGAGTTGTGAGGATCCATTCGAATTCATCCGTTTGTCTTCTTCATGGACTCGTTCTTCTTCCTAGCGGGATCTCAGGCAAGATGATCATACCCTCGAAATCACTACTATCTTTGCTATGCTAGTTTGCTCGCTCTTTTGCTATGCCAATGCTACGATGCCTACCATTTGCTTGTCAGCCTCCCAAATTGCCATGTCAAACCTCTAACCCACCATGTCCTAGCAAACCGTTGATTGGCTATGTTACCGCTTTGCTCAGCCCCTCTTATAGCATTGTTAGTTGCAGGTGAAGATGAAGTTTGTTCCTTGTTGGAACATGGAGATGTTGTTCCTTGTTGGAACATGTTTACTTGTTGGGATATCACAATATCTCTTATTTAATTAATGCACCTATATACTTGGTAAAGGGTGGAAGGCTCGGCCTTATGCCTGGTGTTTTGTTCCACTCTTGCCGCCCTAGTTTACGTCATACTGGTGTTATGTTCCCGGATTTTGCGTTCCTTACGCGGTCGGGTGATTTATGGGACTCCCTTGACAGTTCGCTTTGAATAAAACTCCTCCAGCAAGGCCCAACCTTGGTTTTACCATTTGCCTACCTAAGCCTTTTTCCCTTGGGTTCTGCAGACTCAAGGGTCATCTTTATTTTACCCCCCCCCCCGGGCCAGTGCTCCTCCGGGTGCTGGTCCAAACCGAGCGATGTCCGGCGCCCCCTGGGCAACAGGGGTCTATGCCAACCCGACGTCTGGCTCATCCGGTGTGCCCTGAGAACGAGATATGTGCAGCTCCTATCGGGATTTGTCGGCACAGCGGGAGGCTTTGCTGGTCTTGTTTTACCATTGTCGAAATGTCTTGTAAACCGGGATTCCGAGACTGATCGGGTCTTCCTGGGAGAAGGTCTATTCCTTCGTTGATCGCGAGAGCTTGTCATGGGCTAAGTTGGGACACCCCTGCAGGGTATAAACTTTCGAGAGCCGTGCCCGCGGTTATGTGGCAGATGGGAATTTGTTAATGTCCGGTTGTAGATAACTTGACACCAGATCCGAATTAAAACGCATCAACCGCATGTGTAGCCGTGATGGTCTCTTCTCGGCGGAGTCCGGGAAGTGAACACGGTTTCTGGGTTATGTTTGACGTAAGTAGGTTGCTATAGGATCACTTCTCTATCATACTTTTATCGATCGTGCTTTTCCTTCTCTTCTCGCTCTCATTTGCGTATGTTAGCCACCATACATGCTAGTCGCTTGCTGCAGCTCCACCTCATGCCTTTACCTTACCCATAAGCTTAAATAGTCTTGATCTCGCGGGTGCGAGATTGCTGAGTTCCGTGGCTCACAGATACATCCAAAACCAGTTTGCAGGTGCCTATGTTCCCGAGCAGGTGACGCAACCAAGCTCAAGGAGGAGCTCGATGAAGATCTTGCCCTTTGTGTTGTTTCGTTCTAGTTGATCAGTAGTGGAGCCCAGTTGGGGTCGATCGGGGACCTTTGTCGCATTTGGGGTTCTTCTTTTATTTTGGTTCCGTAGTCGGACCTTGATTGTATCTGGATGATGTAATGCTTTATTCATGTAACTGTGTGAAGTGGCGATTGTAAGCCAACTATGTATCTCTTTCCCTTATGTATTACATGGGTTGTGTGAAGATTACCTCACTTGCGACATTGCTTTCAATGCGGTTATGCCTCTAAGTCGTGCTTCGACACATGGGAGATATAGCCGCATCGAGGGCGTTACAAGTTGGTATCAGAGCCTTCCCCGACCTTAGGAGCCCCACTGCTTGATCGTTTTTAGCGGCCGAGTTGTGTCTAAAAAATGTTTTGAGTCATTTAGGATTATTTATATCGGAGAGTTAGGAATTCGTTTTACTCCCCAGTCTCTTCATCGCTCTGGTAAGGCATCCTGACGTAGAGTTTTGACTCTTCTCTTCTCAAATTTCACTATTTTTTTTAGGATCACGCGGGTATCTTGGAATCGTTCCCATGGTTTTATGATGAGAACATTGTCTTGGTTCCTCCTGTCAGGGGTTTAGTGGAAGTGTCCCGGGGAGTTGAGCTCTGAGGTGTTGTCGTCATAATTTTATCGTTGCAGTTCTGGAATACCTGAGTTTAGTACGCCGACATCGAAAATCTCTTTTATGCAGTTGTTGGTGAGATAACCCCGATAACCCAGTACTGAGGTGAGTACGAGAGTATTGCCATAGCTTGTATAACGGATGCTTTTCGAAGCTTGAGGTAGACGATTTCCGAAGGTTTCTTGATTATGTGTTGAAGGATGGATACAGCTGGATGTAGGATTTGCTAGTTTTGGGTGAGATATTATGCTTCCCCTGTATCCCCAACACCTGATTGCATAACCGGAAAATTTCGGGAGTTTCATAGGTGGGAATTCAAGTAGCTCTTAGGATATCTTTCCGACGGATGTATGATATGAAATTGGGGTTCGACGTCTAGTGGTCCGCCTATTCACGGTTGGTTTTACAGTGGTCTCGTTGTGTCTTAAAGAATCCTTGGCTATGCCGATTCGGGGACACTTCGTATGTCATGTGCACTGCCTTGTACATGATGGTGCTGTACGATCGAGCCCGTGTAGGCCCCACACGAAAACTTTGGATGAAATCTCTATCATATGTTTGTTCCGGCTTATTCTGCAAGCCAGTCCTTTGTTTTTGTTTTGAGTTGTGGTATTCGAGTTGCTTCAATGTCAAGTGTTGATTCCATACCTTTCCGAAATGGTGTTCTCATACTCCGATGTGAATACCGATCCTTCTCGACAATCGAGATTGTCATGTCAATCCTTTTCAGCCGGCGTGTTTCTCTTCAAGTGGATCCGATCACTTCAACATCAGCAAGACCAATTATCATTTCTTCTCAACGGTGTTTGTTACATCCGTCTCCAAGTTGCCTTTGTTTTTTCCCGCCCACCCACCCTTTTTCCTCAAGGACTAAGATTTCTTTACCAAGTATCCTTTTATTTTTGTGAAGTTTCTCCATTATTTTCCGTCAATGTTCTTACCCGGTGGTTCTCAAGAAGATGTTCTACTAGTTCGTCATTCCTCATTCCTTTCTCTTCTCCGGTGAATTCAAGTCAAGTTTTGTTGATCATGCCTTTTTCCTCATTTCAATGTCTTCTCATACCGGTGCACCTCATTATCATTCTACTTCTCGCTATTTGTTATTCCGGAGTGCTCAAGATATCTCAAAGATTCGTGTTTCCACTCTGCATTCGTTCAAGCTCTTTCGAGATTGGTATCTCATTCAAGTCATTTAATTCAACCGGTGCAACATCTCTTTTAAATCTTTTCAACGGTGTTCTTTTGAGTGGGCCCTAACCCACAGGTCTTTTCCCAGGATCTTACCTGACTCTTCTATTTTCCTAGAGCTATCCTAAATTCTTCTCCAAGTTTGACGTAAGAATGAGTTATCATCAGTCAAATGCTTTTCTCCAAGATCTTTCAAATTCTTTTCATAGTTGGCTCAACCTCTTCGCTTTTGATTCTTCCGGTGTGCCTCAATAATTCTTGGTGGTGTTTCTCGATGTCATTCTCATCATTTGAAGACCGAAGAAGAGTTTCTCTTTAATGTTGCTCTATTCTCTTCAAGATTCATGGTGCTAGCTTGTTGCCATCCTCTCATAATTGTTTTCGATTGTGAGAATCTTTTTCACCCATCCGGAGCATTTTAGGAGTCTTTTCAGTTTCATTCTTTGAAGCCCATCATCTCAGTATTATTCATTCAAGCTTTCAGCTCTCGTTCTCCAAATCTTACCGGTGAATCGTTCAAATATCCTCTAATCAGTTCATGATCTCTTCATTCTCATGTATCTAAATCCCCTCAAGTATCTTCATTCGTTTTTCAATCCTTCCCGGTGAATTGTGCCTTTGCTACGTTCATTTTCAATTCTTACGACGGTTCGTTCAAGATTTCGCTTCCTTCGTTATCGTATCAATTCATTCATTCTTTCGTTGTTTCAATCCTACCGGTGGTTGTTGAAGACATTCTCAAGTTTACGCTATATCTCTCTTAATCCTTTCTACGAGAAGAAGTAGTATGCCAAATCCGTTGCTTGTCATCAATTTAAATTGGTGAAGGATACGCATAACATAATTCTTGTTCTTGTTTCATCCAAGTGATTAATTCCTTCTTTCGGAGTTTGTTCATGATGAATAAATTCTCGGTTTTAGTTGTTTCATCTTTTCTTTTCCCGGAGTTCCAAGCTCTCATCATCACGAAGATCCATCTAAATCATTGCAAGGCTTCACCTTGTGTTTTCAACTTCTCTTTCTTTCTATCACCCTTTTGTTTACCGGAGTTCTTCATGGAGGCTCTACATGGTGGTTCGTCAAGGATTCTTTTCATTCTTCAATTGTTCTTCAAGATTTCTCTTGAAGTTAAGATCAGCCAAGCTATACTCAAAAAATTAAACATGGTGTTCAACACATGTCTTGTTTTGAGGAGTTCAAGCATTCTTCATCTTGCATTCCAAAGTGCAATTCTTTCTACCTTATCTTCTGAGGTGGTGTCAGGTCATTCTTGATAATTTCCCTTCGCGTTTCATGATTCACAAGTTTTCAAGAGTGACATATTTAAATCCATCATTTTCTCTTTGTTCAAGAGATCTTTTCAACCGTCAATCTCTTCATTGGAGTTATCTTGGTATAGATTTCACCTAAAGCCTTCCCTAAGGAATGTTGCTATTTTGGTGCTTATTAATGACCCAAGTTATCTCTTTTCCATCTTGATGGAACAAGCTTTCATCTCTTCGTTAATCTCAAGCAAGCAATTGTTTCCGTTAGTGGCCGGTTGTCACCTCATAATGTTGAGATGTTTCCATAAGCCCACTACAAACTTATTCTTTTCGTTGTTGGTCTTCCAACAACTCTATTATAACCTTCTTGCAAGGATGCCTTCCAAATTCAATTGTGGTAGAAGTTGTCATTTTCTTCTCCGTCCCTTTATTCCAATGATCTACTTCTATTCTTTCTTACGGAGGCATTGTGATGTTGCTCTTTTCACTCATCATCTCGATTGTGAGGATCATGTTCTTTTCGTGCTTATCCATTTAACCGGAGTGTCGTGTCCTCTTTCAAGTTCTTTTCATCTTATGAAGTCTTGCATCTCTTTTCAACCGGAGTGTTGTCCGAATTTGTTCTTCCTTGTTCCTTGTTTATCTCGTTTCAACCAGAGTGGTTCAATCCCTTCTTGTCCATTGTACTCGTCGTTCATAGCTTTGCAACCTCCAAGGTTCAAATGGTATTCCTTGTTTCTATTTTATAACGCAGTTCTCTCAATTGTATTCAACTCCGTTGTGTTTCTTTCTTTCAAATTTTCAACCTCTCAAGGTTCTTTGGTTTCACTCTTTTGTCGAAGAAGCAACTTAGTTTTACCTCTTATCTTCCTCTTCCGTTTCTCTCCGGTGCCATCCTAGATCTCGGTACGAGATCCTCTTATAGTGGTGGAGTGTTGTAACGCCCCGATACCGATGCTCCAGAAGACTTCCAACTACTCCGAGTTTTGTCGTGTGATTTGTTCTGTTTGTTGCATCATTTGCATTGCATCATGCCATCATGTCATTTAATTTTTAAAAACTCACCTAAATAAATTGCATAGATCGTTGATCTATTTAAATCGAGGGAATTCACATGGTGATTCTCTTTAAAAGATATCCTCTCGATATTTAGAGAGCTATAGTAAATATTCCAATTATTTGGATTTACCGGAAACACACTTACAAAATGTCCTAATGCCTTTGTGGTTTTAATTCTTGATCTCCAAATTTGCCATTTATTATTTCATCATTTTCCGGAGCTCCACCAAAAATCCGAACATTTTTGGACACTTCTAAATCCTAGTCCTTGTTCAAACCATTTGAATTAAATTCAAATGACTTTGAGTTTAATTCTTGCAATCTTGCCCACTCCATTTTTCTTGGGACAAGCGCATTTTTGCGAGTCCGGGAAAATTATCCCAATGCGCAAATCTTTCCCTAACCCTCTCTTTATTTTCCTCTCTCTATTTCTTTTCTGATAGAGAATTAGAGATAGAGAGAGAGAAGGAGCGTTGCAGCCCAGCCGGCCTCTTAGGCCCGGCCAACCTAGCCGGCCCATCCATTCCGGCCCAGTCTCTCCTAACCCTAACCCTCTCCCCTGCCCAATCCCATCTCCTCCTCGTCCTCCCTCAGCGCCGCACTCGATCCCCATCGCACGCATGGTCGCATCGCCAGGGAGAGCCCCGCTCCTCCCGATCCGCCTCCGCCCAAGGCCTCGCCCTTCCTTCTCCCCCGCGTCCCCATCGCCACCCATCGCATCGAGCTCCCCCGCAGCCATCCCCGCTGCCGCCTCCCTTCCTCTCTTGTGCCATAGCGCTCGGCCTCCTCCCCGAGCTCATGCTCCCTTCGTCCATGGCGCCACTGCCTCACCCGCAGCCCGACCCCACCTCAAGCGGCGCCGCCTTCACCGGAGATCGCGCCAAGTGCAGCACCGCCTCGCCCCCGCGGCGTCGACCTGCTGTTGCGCCTCTACCGCCCCGTCGACCCGATGCGTCCTCGCGTCTCCCTTCCTCCTATCGCGCCTGCGCCGTCCTCTGCTTCCTCTACGGCGACCAGGAGCCACCTCGCCCGCGCGTCTCCTCCACCAGCAGCCGGCAACGCCCGAGGGGAGCCGAGCACCTCCATCCCCATGGTGCTGCGACCCCATCACTATTCCTGCTGGTGAGCGTCGCTCGAGGCCAGTGCCACGCCTTTGCTTCGAACCAGGGGCCGACGCCCCCATCGCCCTTCGTCTTCGGGCCAAAGCTGCCGCTGTCGCTTCCATCGACTGATGCTGCCGCCGCTTTGCCAAGGCCATCGCCGAGTTACCCCAGGACCCGTGGAGTCATGCACGGGAAAACCAAGTCTGAAGACTACCGTGGCCGTGTATCTCGCCAAGTACCACTACCGTTCCTCAAGACCGCCAAGTTCGACTACACGGTGATGCGCCAAGTACCCCCTCGGATCGTCAAGTTCGACTACATGGAACCGCCAAGTACCACTACGATTGCCGCGTACATCTACGGACGCAAAAACCGGAACAACAAGTACCCCGACGTCACATGTACCACTACCGTCACCGAGATCGCGAGAACCTCTACCCTCGACCCGAGCGTACGAGAACGACTACTTCCACTACTACCGTCACGGAACAACTACTTCCTCTACTTCCCTCGACGACCCGTGAACGACTACTTCCTCTCCGAACCGGTCCGCCTTGAAAACGCACGCTTCAAAGGTATACCACCGAGATGACGCCCGCGAACGAATGCATGTGTGTTGTATGAGATGCCCGTGCTTGCATCGTGTCCAAATTGTCGCTTGCGCATTCCTTCTCGTTTGCCATGCCGTCGACCCATGGGAACCCGGTTACCGGGAGCACCCCACCATATTGCATGACTCGCTCACGTCACACTTCCTTTTGCACCGGTATCTCCGTGAGCTACCGGAACCGATATGTTGCCGTGGCATCATTTTCGGATATGTTGCCGTGGCACCATTTTTGTTTCGCCGTCGTGGCACCCTTTTCCTTCTGCCATGGCGACAAATGCTTCATAACATGCTCATGTCAACATTTTCATAAAAATTGCATAAACTTGCATATGTCATCCGCCTCATGATAACAACATTAAATGCTTAAAATTGTGTTTGCATTAAATTGCTATATAACATATGGGGTTTTCTGGAATTGTCGTTTGTTGCTTCCGACCTCATTTAAACTTGCCTAAATAGTTAGTTTATTTATGCTTCACCCCTTGCCATGTTTAATAATATTTAATATTGTTGAGTAGCTTATAACTAGAGAAAACTAAATAATTAATGTGGTGTTCCGTCAGCATGCACCTCGTTGCATATTGAGCTCCACTTAACTTGTAGTGTTGTTTGTGCAAATTGCCATGCCATGCCTCATTAAACCGGACATGCATCATACTTGGTTGTGCATCATGCCATGATTATGTGATGGTTGTTTACCGTGTTATTTGCTTCTTTCCGGTTTGCTTCTCTCGTTAGCTTCGGTTTCGTTCCGGAGTTGTGAGGATCCATTCGACTTCATCCGTTTGTCTTATTCATGGACTCGTTCTTCTTCCTAGCGGGATCTCAGGCAAGATGATCATACCCTCGAAATCACTACTATCTTTGCTATGGTAGTTTGCTCGCTCTTTTGCTATGCCAATGCTACGATGCCTACCATTTGCTTGTCAGCCTCCCAAATTGCCATGTCAAACCTCTAACCCACCATGTCCTAGCAAACCGTTGATTGGCTATGTTACCGCTTTGCTCAGCCCCTCTTATAGCGTTGTTAGTTGCAGGTGAAGATGAAGTTTGTTCCTTGTTGGAACATGGAGATGTTGTTCCTTGTTGGAACATGTTTACTTGTTGGGATATCACAATATCTCTTATTTAATTAATGCACCTATATACTTGGTAAAGGGTGGAAGGCTCGGCCTTATGCCTGGTGTTTTGTTCCACTCTTGCCGCCCTAGTTTCCGTCATACCGGTTTTATGTTCCCGGATTTTGCGTTCCTTACACGGTCGGGTGATTTATGGGACCCCCTTGACAGTTCGCTTTGCATAAAACTCCTCTAGCAAGGCCCAACCTTGGTTTTACCATTTGCCTACCTAAGCCTTTTTCCCTTGGGTTCTGCAGACTGAAGGGTCATCTTTATTTTACCCCCCCCCCCCGGGCCAGTGCTCCTCCGGGTGCTGGTCCAAACCGAGCGATGTCCGGCGCCCCCTGGGCAACCAGGGTCTATGCCAACCCGACGTCTGGCTCATCCGGTGTGCCCTGAGAACGAGATATGTGCAGCTCCTATCGGGATTTGTCGGCACAGCGGGAGGCTTTGCTGGTCTTGTTTTACCATTGTCAAAATGTCTTGTAAACCGGGATTCCGAGACTGATCGTGTCTTCCTGGGAGAAGGTCTATTCTTTCGTTGATCGCGAGAGCTTGTCATGGGCTAAGTTGGGACACCCCTGCAGGGTATAAACTTTCGAGAGCCGTGCCCGCGGTTATGTGGCAGATGGGAATTTGTTAATGTCCGGTTGTAGATAACTTGACACCAGATCCGAATTAAAATGCATCAACCGCGTGTGTAGCCGTGATGGTCTCTTCTTGACGGAGTCCGGGAAGTGAACACAGTTTTTGGGTTATGTTTGACGTAAGTAGGTTGCTATAGGATCACTTCTCTATCATACTTTTATCGACCGTGCTTTGCCTTCTCTTCTCGCTCTCATTTGCGTATGTTAGCCACCATACATGCTAGTCGCTTGCTGCAGCTCCACCTCATGCCTTTACCTTACCCATAAGCTTAAATAGTCTTGATCTCGCGGGTGCGAGATTGCTGAGTCCCCGTGGCTCACAGATACTTCCAAAACCAGTTTGCAGGTGCCTATGTTCCCGAGCAGGTGACGCAACCAAGCTCAAGGAGGAGCTCGATGAAGATCTTGCCCTTTGTGTTGTTTCGTTCTAGTTGATCAGTAGTGGAGCCCAATTGGGGTCGATCGGGGACCTTTGTCGCATTTGGGGTTCTTCTTTTATTTTGGTTCCGTAGTCGGACCCTGATTGTATCTGGATGATGTAATGCTTTATTCATGTAACTGTGTGAACTGGCGATTGTAAGCCAACTATGTATCTCTTTCCCTTATGTATTACATGGGTTGTGTGAAGATTACGTCACTTGCGACATTGCTTTCAATGCGGTTATGCCTCTAAGTCGTGCTTCGACACGTGGGAGATATAGCCGCATCGAGGGCGTTACAATCCACATGATCACCTCATGACCACATCACAAACTGAATGATCCTTCTCAAGATCATTCCAACATCATCATCAACATCCTGCCAAACTGTTACTGCTCACATATATCATATAAATCAACTATAAGTTATTCCGTCACGTGAGTGTTGATCGAACGGTCTGACCTAGTACGGATGCGGCTATCGATAGCTTAAACACACACTCTGTAGAGGTAGCGCACTGTACCCACACCACGGAACCCATGGCCTCGCACTCCCATTCGGGTGGACCATCGGCGTTCCAACAAAATTGATCTACTGCGATGACACTCTCCCAACCACTCTGACCAACACCCCCTTTGGGTTCAGTCCTGGGTGGCCCCGTGCCTACCAAAGGCACTAATGGCCACTGTTGTGGCAAAACGGCCACCGTCGTGGCAAAAAAAAAGATGGTCCCAAACGGGGACAAAAGAGCGCAAAATCCAACTACGGGCACACAAGGCTTATGTCCGCCTACCTGACCAGGGTAGCGCGCGCCCATAAACTTCCCTTGTTGGAGGCACCGGCAAGAGACATGGCAATAGCATCGCATTAAGGCCTTCCCATAAAGGCAAATGTGGTTGCACTAGAGAAAGCCCGGTTCAGTGGCACCCGACCAACTTAATTACGGAATTTATCCCCAAAAATATAACTATGATAACTGGTACTCCGATATCAATTTTCAAACTATAATCCAAGTCATAGCAATATCCAACAAATAATCTAAGCATAATATCATCATGTCAAAATAATACAAAGAAAGCATAACATTTCTACCATGATGAATCTGAAAACAATAACTCTACTACTCCAATAACAAGAATGAAGCTATCCAGCTAAGATCCACACGTAAACATCATCTCCGAAATTAATACTCCAAGCAATAATAACAGAACATCAACTAACATCATGAAAATAATCATACTAACCACTAATAATCCAAAGGCAGCATGACATCCGAAGTAATACTCCAAAATATAATAACAGATATCATCATGAAAACAATCATAATATCCACCACTAATACTCCAATAGCAACATGATACTCATCAACTTCAAACATAACTCCTAGTAATCCAAACAATAGCATGGCAACAGCAAGATCAAAATAATACTCTGAGAAAATGCCATGCACAGAGTCATGTAGCTAAAGCAATATTTTAAACAAATTCAAATAGATTAAACCATGTCGCTACATTACAGTGATGCAAAAGGATGGTGTGGCTTGCCTGGGGTGAAAGAAATCACCAGGAGAAAGTGCGAGAAACTCACAGAACGAATTGCCGGAAAACACACTCTCTCGGAGGGGGCTGAATAAGGGCAAGGGCATAATGGTCATTTTCAGAATGTCAAAACATGGTGAAAGTGTGACGAACAGAACGGGCTCGACGAAACGAAGAAGCGGGCTTTGGAATCACCTCATTTGGAGTTAGGATCAAGAAGTTATGATAGTTTTTCTGCCAGGGACCTACCTGTAATAGAAAATTTTACAGACTGGGCCAAAACAGAAAAACTGAAAGCGTATTCTAGGAACTACGCTTCCACTTATCTAGCATGGCAGTGGCGGGGCCGACCATTGTGTGGCTGACAGGTGGGTCCCACCTTATCCACTTCTCTCTCTCCTCCCTTCTCTTCTTCCTCTCTCCTTCTCCCAATGGTGAACTGAGGCAGAGGCAGGGCCGAGCGCTCCGGCGACGAGTCTGGCCGACTCCGGCCACCTCTCGGGCCGTGTGACCTACGGGCGAGCTTAGGATAACGAGCCGCATCCGTTCTCGGTCGTGGAAGGCACCGAGGATCACTGGGAGGGGCGGGGCATGGGAAACGACGGAGGAGAGATTCTGGCGCTGGCAAACCGACGATAGGAGGCCACCGGAGGAGGGGGAGAGGTTCTGGGGCGGCGTACTGGTGGTGGAGGAGATGGCTAGAGGTGGTGGGGCGGAGGGAGATGGCCATGGTCGCCGGAATCGGAGGGACCCGAGGCGGCGATGGAAGAGCATGGGAGCAGCTCGAGCTCAAACGAGAGGCTGGAGAAGTTGCTAGCCGAGAGGTGAAGCTGGTGGTGAGGTCTAACGGCTCAGGAAGGGCTATATATAGCTGGGGCGAGGCGCACGGGCTCGGGTGCCGCCGTGCACATCCGGCCGACGCTCTGGCGAGGCTCAGCGAGCACGGGGTGGCCCGAGAAGGCGACGAGGGAGGTGCGGATGAGCTACAGAGGGGCACAGGGACGAGTAGAGCTCGAGGACAAGAGGAGGAAGAGGTCGCGACGCGAACAGAGCCGGTTGGCTACAGATTTCCCGTGGGTGCACGGCGACGAGCGCTGACGGAGGGGCTGACGGAGGGGGAGATGGCTCCTGGAGGATGGCAACGACACGGGGAACACGCTGGACAAGCCCGTGCTCGCTGAGATGCCGAGCAGAGGAGGGGCCCGAGCAAGAAGACGTTCTGGATGCAACCATTGCATGCCAAAATGATGGTTACCACCAGTACTGGCATGTGTGGGAGGCAAACAGGTCGCAAATGATGTCTAGGGGTTAGTCCTTCCTGGGTAGGTTGCAACTGAGGTGGTAACTCGGTGAAAACTGCTCTGGTTAAATGGTAAGTGAGCTCTGAAGTTTACTGCAGTAAACTTTATCAACTCAGTGTGATCTAGATGCTATGTGTCATGTGTTATGTCTGGGGTGTTTAGGCTAGGAAGGACTACAGTCTTGGGGAGTTTGAGGAGAAATGGACCAAGAATGAATATAGTTGCTTCACAACTGCATTTTTGGTCCATAAATGAAGATCATGATGATGCTCTCACATAGAGTATCAACTTGGGCTAAGATTGGGAAAATCTTGATTATTTGGACATATGAAGATGCTGTAAAAAGCTCATGCCAAATGGACAAGCCAAAATGGCACTTGCTTCACAAACATCATTTCTGTCCAGAAACTTGGAATAATTTTGGTGATAAATGGATCAATGAAATGATGCCAAATTGGGTGGAGAGAGGTTTGGGGTAAGAATGATCTGGTAATTTATCAGGATTTTTGAAGCAATATAAAATACACTTGCTTCACAACCTGAAAATATTGCCAAAATCAAAGATTTGCTCCTATGCTCACATAGATAATTGGATGGGGCTGAAAATGGGTGGAGGGGGTTAATATGATCACATTAAGTAGTGTGCAAAAGTTCAACACATTTGGATACTCCTAGCTAGTACTCCTTCACAAAGCCTTCTGTCTGACATAAACTTTGAAAAAATCACTGAGGAAGGTTGGCTTTGCAAATAATGTTGAACTTGTGCATGAGGCAAATATTTGGACATATAAGCATGCCCAAAAAGGTTGGGAGCCACTAGGAAAAATATAAATGACACTTCCTTCACAAAGTGCCATTTAGGGCAGAAAGGAAGAATAATTATTGGGGAATTATTATTGAGCTAGGATAGGAAAGTTTGGGCATATTTGATCAACATATGACCCAAAGGAATTTGGAGAATTAATTGGGAATTTTTGGATGGACAGAAATATAGGTTGCTTCACAACCTAGGGCAGATAGGGTTATTCCTTTAATAGAAAAACGAATATTCCCTAGAAAAGAATTGTAGGGTTTGGTTAAGGAGTGAAGTGACATGATCTTGGCAAGGTTTGGAGAATGATGAGCCACTTGGGAGGGGGAATGAGGATGATTTCCCAGGTGGCAAGGCCACAGAACCACTCCAAAAAGAGAAGCAGAGCAAAACAAAAATAAATCAAAAGAAAAAGAAAAGGGCCAAAAATCAGGCTGTTACAAACCTTCCCCCTTAAATAAATCTCATCCTCGAGATTTGGTTGCTCAGGGAACAAGTATGACTTGAGGACTCCGTTTCCAACTCGGGTATCCTTTTTCCTTTATTTATTGTTCCTACAAGAATTTCAGATGATCAACTTACCTTGCTCTAGGGTGGTTTGCTTCACCTTTCCACAAATTCTGACGGATTTTTGCTCACATACCAAATCTTTTTGTTGACATGAATTTTCTCATATCTGCGGTGATATCCAATGGATCTGAGTATAAATTTTCCTTTGGTCATGAAAACCTTTTTACTTCCGCCATGGGGTTGCTTCAAATAAATGCAGGCCTTCTGGGTTCAATAAATATTGAGAATTAATCATGGCCATTCTCCTGATGGGATCTGACATCTCATAGGTGGTACTAATTTATTTTGATTTATTCCCTTGGCCCGAGCACGTGGCATATACCAGAGATTTGACTGTCTTCTAGAGTGAGCAATATAACAGTGTATGGAGTTATAGCTGTGTCGTACCTCAAATATTTACATCTTGAGACTGGCCCGACTGGTGGCTAACGGACAAATGATTTTACTGACAGACTGACCGTGTACTTGATTCCATCGGTGAGTATACCGGGTCTGAGCTGATTGTTCGGCGTTTTGATTTTTTTCCTCATGTGGTCGATATACCCATCTGTGGTAATAGACTGTGGTATGCTTTAACACTGCTGCTGAGGTCAAACTGCTGAGGTTGCAAAGGAATCTTGGGTCTGACAGAGCAGACTTGGATATTCCACACTAACCATGTCAAACGGGTCAGTGGGATATGAAAATCCTTGTAAATAGAGTAGGCCGCTGAGTGTATGCCTTTGTGGATCCATATGGAATTATGGCCTCCATCTGACTTGGGTATCCGGACCCTGATGGTCGTGCAAAAAATCATCATACTTTTGCTGTGAGTCTCACACTTTGCCGGTCATGATTTTCTTTGTTAGGATACCTTACTGAAATAACTTGGCCACACATGTCCTTGATTCTTCATATGACCATGGACGTGATTAGTGCAATATTTTTGACATTATTCCTTGTGCTTGTTTGCTAACCTGGGTTCGCACACATATGACATATGCCCGAGGTTTGTAGTTGTA
Organism: Triticum timopheevii; assembly: GCA_963921465.1. NCBI lineage: Eukaryota > Viridiplantae > Streptophyta > Magnoliopsida > Poales > Poaceae > Triticum > Triticum timopheevii. The sequence continues at coordinate 376,907,429 of OY997272.1, read as the reverse complement.
TGGTGCTCATTGCTAAGGCCAATCATACAAGAAGGTGACAAGGTTTTATGACATCACCTTGTCAATTGCGGGAATAATGACCTTGATGACCATTGTCAAGACTGTTGATTCTGTGATATCATCTCTAGATATTGTCGATTCTTGTAATTCATGAGATGTATCTCTGCTTATTTTCCTTTGCCTGACTTGGGAGGTTGTGGGGTCCCTACTTTCCTTAGGTATATCTACTGGATCTTTGCCGCATCTCGTATGATTTACTGATATGACCGGGGATACATGCTCACCATATATAAGAAGGATATGCTACCGAACACTCGATCCTTGCGGTAGGCATATGTTTTGACTGAATTGTACCTCTGAAAAATTATTGCAAGTCTAGTTCTTGAGTGGTGCTGCCATATATTGGCAACTCATCATATAATATCTGAGGATGGTGCAATATTGTGGTACTGACGCAGACTGGGTGGCTTACAAGAGAAGCCATCTGAGTAGCTTGCTGAGGAGGACTCGTTAACTTCTACTCAAATCTTTTGTCTGGGTATCGTGCAGAAGAAGTCTCTATAGCTTACACACGAAGCTTGTCCTGAGTATTGTGCTGGAGAAGCCTGAGTTCCGTACTTGAGAAGCTTCTCCTCGGGTTTGCTTGTTGAGAAAATTTCATTTCCGTCTGTCAGAAGCTTTTACCGAGGTATCTTGCTGAGAAAGACTGGGTATCGTGGACCGGAAATTGTTCACATATCATGCTGAGGAAAAATTTAGGAGCCTTGCATCATAAATTTCTTCCAATAGCGTGTGGAAGAATAATGGGTTTCTTATGTCCAAAACTTCATACTAATATGCAGACTGAAATCCATACACACGCCTATAATATTCTGAGGCTGATTATTTGCATGAGAAAAAATGGTTTGACTTTCTTCCTTGAGCATATCACATTCTGACTTTATTTTGGATGATAACATATTTCAATCATCATGCATTATTGAGCCAAAACTTTGTATATGGTCCATACCTCTGTCTGAAAATATACCGTTGACCTTGTACCTGACTTGTTTTTCTCCTTGCTAGATCATAACTGCTGTGAGGATTTTGTATTGATGTGGACTCGATCCTGATCATCAATCCAAGACACCATTGGTATCCTGAGCAGATATTAATGCCATAATGCAGTTGACTGGGTAGACCATAATGTTTAGCTGAGCTTCTTCCAAATATTTGAAATCCTTATTGCTTCTTCAAGTCCGGCATTGGTGGAGGAGCAACTCTTTATAGGGAAAAAATAATGTAACACCGGGGCCCAAAAAGAAAGAAGCAAAAACTCAACTAAACTAAAGCACACAACAATAATCAATTCACACACAATCAATGTCACATATTACTGCTAGTCACACAATATGAATGCCTACACAAATCTCGCGGGATCTCCGGTTCTACGATCTAGCATGTTGTGACGATGTGCACGAGGATGAATAAATGTGTGGAAGAGTTGGTGTAAACATCGCTACACCAAGTGTTAGCTTAGCCAGGTGGAAACCTGAACTAGCTCGGAGGTGAGGACGTACTCGGTAATCATGTAGTGGGACACGAAGGTCGCAACCACATTATTATCAAACGGGCGGAGAAAGATCTGTACTCGTCCAAGAAATAGGATAGTAGGGGAATACAAAGGATGTTGACATTGCCCTTTCTTGATAACTAAGATCATTAAGGGTTGCCAACACGACAAAATAAAAGAATGATCTGGGATAGAAGCATGTCCATCACTGAAACGATAGACATGACTAAAAGAAAAACATCAGCGCGATACCTGAGCACCATTTTTGCAAACAGTGTCGGGATAACTTGGCATCACTCTACTGGGACAGAAATGATACCAAACACCGAAAGAAAAGGAATTGGAGAAATGCAAAGGTTGAGCTGTAGTGGATTCGAACCGATGCCAGCTACACTCACTAGATAAACCGTTGTCACAAACACTTAGGCTATATGCATGCTATGCAACAAACAAATGCAGCAACCAAATGCAATCATCAAGCCAGACTCTATACTACTGATTTCTACCGCTTTCTACCACTCACACTGACTAGGGCGTCCTATAGCCAGACCTGCTCTGATACCAAGCATGTGGCACCCCGTCTCAGAGAAATCGGAACGCCCCGTATTCCAGCCCAGAGATCGAGGAGAAGTCTCTGGAATATGGCACTGCTTGACATAGAACAAATCAGCTCTTATTACAAAAATAAATACAAAGATATGATGTTACAAAGGTTCACATCAGCATGGCGACACTATGCCTGCGATACTACACTTGCTCTATGCTAGCAGCAGAACAACTCGTAGAAGCAGAAATCTTCTAGCAGTGGAACAACTATGAATGTAGTGAACTCCACTCTGCAGGGACTCTGGCTGGGACACGATCTAGCTCGCACGAACGGAAACCAGTACAAGCAATCAAGCAATCACGGCATCACCTGCAATCTGGCATGACACGCCAGGTCAGTACATTGAATGTACTTGCAAGCTCACAACAACCAAAAACATCAAGGCAAGACAATAACATAGCATTAAGCAGGTTAATTAAATTAACAACTACCATAATGAAGCAACTAATAACCACGATATGAACTACTAGAATACTGATAAGCCATCATCTCAGAGCTCAAGTACCACATGAACCATCTCACACTTGGATAACCGGCCAAGCAATATACCATCTCGATCACCTCGTGACCAAAACAAAAACGGTGATCACTCACGGATCAAAAACGGAATATCCACATGATCACCTCGTGACCACATCACAAACTAAATGATCCTTGTCAAGATCATTCCAACATCATCATCAACATCCTCCCAAACTGTTATTGCTCACATATATCATATAAATCAACTATAAGTTATTCCGTCACATGAGTGTTGATCGAACGGTGTGACCTAGTACGGACGCGGCTATCGATAGCTTAAACACACACTCTGCAAAGGTAGCGCACTGTACCCACACCACGGAACCCATGGCCTCGCACTCCCATTCGGGTGGACCAACGGCATTCCAACAAAACCGATCTACTGCCATGACACTCTCCCGGCCACTCCGACCAACACCCCCTTTGGGTTCAGTCCTGGGTGGCCCCGTGCCTACCAAAGGCACCAATGGCCACCGTCGTGGCAAACGGAAAAACGGTCCCAAACGGGGAGAAAAGCGCACAAAATCCAACTACGGGCACACAAGGCTTATGTCCGCCTACCCGATCAGGGTAGCATGCGCCCATAACCTTCCCTCGTTGGAGGCACCGGCGAGAGACATGGCAATAGCATCGCATTAGGGCCTTCCCATAAAGGCAAATGTGGTTGCACTGGAGAAAGCCCGGTTCGGTGGCACCCAACCAACTTAATGACGGAATTTATCCCCAAAAATATAACTGTGATAACTGATAGTCCGATATCAACTATCAAACTATAATCCAAGTCATAGCAATATCCAAAAAATAATCTAAGCATAATATCATCATGTCTAAATACTCCAAGGATAGCATAACATTTCTATCATGATGAATCTGAAAACAATAACTCTACTACTCCAATAACAAGAATGAAGCTATCCAGCTAAGATCCACACATAAACATCATCTCCAAAATTAATACTCCAAGCAATAGTAACAGAACATCAACTAGCATCATGAAAATAATCATACTAACCACTAATAATCCAAAGGCAGCATGACATCCGAAGTAATACTCCAAAATATAATAACAGATATCATCATGAAAACAATTATAATATCCACCACTAATACTCAAATAGCAACATGATACTCATCAACTTCAAACATAACTCCTGGTAATCCAAACAATAGCATGGCAACAGCAAGATCAAAATAATACTCCGAGAAAATGCCATGCACAGAGTCATGTTGCTAAAGCAATATTTTAAACTAGTTCAAATAGATTAAACCATGTCACTGCATTACAGTGATGCAAATGGAGGGTGTGGCTTGCCTGGGGTGGAAGAAATCACCGGGAGAAAGTGCGAAAAACTCGCGGAACGAATCACCGGAAAACGTACTCTCTCAAAGGGGGCTGAATAAGGGAAAGGGCATAATGGTCATTTTCAGAATGTCAAAACATGGTGAAAGTGTGACCGATAGAACGGGCTCGACGAAACAAAGAAGTGGGCTTTGGAATGACCTCATTTGAAGTTAGGATCAAGAAGTTATGATAGCTTTTCTGCCAGGGACCTATCTGTAATAGAAAATTTTACAGACTGGGACAAAACAGAAAAACTGAAAGCGTATTCCAGGAACTACGCTTCCACTTATCCAGCGCGGAAGTGGCGGGGCCGGCCCTTCTGTGGCTGACAGGTGGGTCCCACCTTATCCACTTCTCTCTCTCCTCCCTTCTCTTCTTCCTCTCTCCTTCTCCCGACGGTGAACTGAGGCAGAGGCAGGGCCGAGCGCTCCGGCGACGAGTCCGGCCGACTCCAGCCACCTCTCGGGCCGTGTGACCTACGGGCGAGCTCAGGATAACGAGCCGCACCCGTTCTCGGTCGTGGAAGGCACCGAGGATCACCGGGAGGGGCGGGGCATGGGACACAGCGGAGGAGAGCTTCGGGCGCCGGCGAACCGACGGCAGGAGGCCACCCGAGGAGGGGGAGAGGTTCTAGGGCAGCGTACTGGTGGTGGAGGAGATGGCTAGAGGTGGTGGGGCGGAGGGAGATGGCCAGGGTCGCTGAAATCGGAGGGACCTGAGGCGGCGGCCGAGGTGGCGATGGAAGAGCAGGGGAGTAGCTCGAGCTCAAACGAGAGGCTGGGGAAGTTTCTAGGAGAGAGGTGAAGCTGGTGGTGAGGTCAAACGGCTCGAGGAGGGATATATATAGCCGGGGTGAGGGGCACGGGCTCAGGTGCCGCCGTGCACATCCGGCCGACGCTCTGTCCAAGCTCAGCGAGCACGGGGTGGCCCGAGAAGGCGACGAGGGAGGTGCGGACGAGCTACAGAGGGGCACAGGGACGAGCAGAGCTCTGGGACAAGAGGAGGAAGAGGCCGTCGCACGAACAGAGCCGGTCTGCTTGAGATTTCCCATGGGCGTGCGGCGACGAGCGCTGACGGAGGGGCTGATGAGGGGGAGATGGCTCCAGGAGGATGGCGACGACGCGGGGAACACGCTGGACAGGCCCATGCTCACTGAGACGCCGAGCAGAGGAGGGGCCCATGCAAGAAGACGTTCTGGACGCAGCCATTGCATGCCAAAACGGTGGTCACCACCAGTACTGGCATGTGTAGGAGGCAAACAGCTCGCAAATGATTTCTACGGGTTAGTCCTTCCTGGGTAGGTTGCAACTGAGGTGGTAACTCGGTGAAAACTGCTCTGGTTAAATGGTAAGTGAGCTCTAAAGTTTATTGCAGTAAACTTTATCAACTAAGTGTGATGAACAGAGAGATGCTATGTGTCAAGTGTTATGTCTGGGGTGTTTAGGCTAGGAAGGACTACAGTCCTGGGTAGTGTGAGGAGAAATGGATCAAGAATGAATATAGTTGCTGCACAACTGCATTTTTGGTCCAGAAATGAAGATCATGATGATGCTCTCACATACAGTATCAACTTGGGCTAATATTGGGAAAAGCTTTATTATTTGGACATATGAAGATGCTGTAAAAAGCTCATGCCAAATGGACAAACCAAAATGGCACTTGCTTCACAAACATCATTTCTGTCCAGAAACTTGGAATATTTTTGGTGATCAAATGGATCAATGAAATGATGCCCAATTTGGTGGAGAGAGGTTTTATGGGAATAAGAATGATCTGGTAATTTGTCAGGATTTTTGAAGCAATATAAAATACACTTGCTTCACAACCTGAAAATATTGCCAGAATCAAAGATTTGCTCCTGTGCTCACATAGATCATTGGATGGGGCTGCAAATGGGTGTAGGGGGTTAATATGAGCACATTAAGTAGTGTGCAAAAGTTCAACTCATTTGGATACCCCTAGCTAGTACTTCCTTCACAAAGCCTTCTGTTTGACAAAAAATTTGAAAAAATCACTCAGGAAGGTTGGATAGGCAAATAAGGTTGAACTTGTGCATGAGGCAATTATTTGGACATATAAGCATGCCCAAAAAGGTTGGGAGCCACTAGGAAAAATATAAATGACACTTCCTTCACAAAGTGCCATTTAGGGCAGAAAGGAATAATAATTATTGGGGAATTATTCTTGAGATAGGATAGGAAAGTTTGGGCATATTTGATCAACATATGACCCAAAGGATTTTTGAGAATTAATTGGGAATTTTTGGATTGACATAAATATAGGTTGCTTCACAACCTAGGGCAGATAGGGTTATTCCTTTAATAGAAAAGGAATATTCCCTAGAAAAGAATTTTAGGGTTTGGTCAAGGAGTGAAGTGGCATGATCTTGGCAAGGTTTTGAGAATGATGAGCTACTTGGGAGGGGGAATGAGGATGATTTAGTGGCAAGGCCACAGAACCACTCCAAAAAGAGAAACAGAGCAAAAGCCAAATAAATCAAAAGAAAAAGAAAAGGGCCAAAAACCAGGTTGTTACATGTTACTACTATCGTTACTTGCTCGTTACAAATTATTTTGCTATCAAACTACTCTGCTACTTACTATTTTAGCACCTGCAGACATTACCTTGCTGAAAACCACTTGTCATTTCCTTGTGCTCCTCGTTGGGTTCGGCACTCTTACCTATCGAAAAGGCTACAATTGACCCCATAAATTGTGGGTCATCAAGGCTATTTTCTCGCGCCATAGCCGGGGTGCAAAGAGCTTTTGCTAAGTGGAAATTGGTAAGGAAACAATATTACTACATGCTGAAATTTATTCTCACTTGCTACTATGGAAAACAATCCTTTGAGGTGTTTGATTGGGGTATTGATAACCCACAAGTATAGGGGATCGCAACAGTTTTTGAGGGTAGAGTATTCAACCCAAATTTATTGATTCGACACAAGGGGAGCCAAAGAATATTCTCAAGTATTAGCAGCTGAGTTGTCAATTCAACCACACCTGGAAACTTAGTATCTGCAGCAAAGTGTTTAGTAGCAAAGTAATATGATAGCAGTGGTAACGGTAACAAAAGTAAAAAACAGCAAAAGTAATGTTTTTGGTATTTTGTAGTGATTGTAATAGTAGAAATGGAAAAGTAAATAAGCGAGAACCAGTATATGGAAAACTCGTAGGCACCGGATTAGCGATGGATAATTATGCCGGATGCGGTTCGTCATGTAACAGTCATAACATAGGGTGACACAGAACTAGCTCCAGTTCATCAATGTAATGTAGGCATGTATTCCGTATATAGTCATACGTGCTTATGGAAAAGAACTTGCATGACATCTTTTGTCCTACCCTCCCGTGGCGGGGTCCTATTGGAAACTAAGGGATATTAAGGCCTCCTTTTAATAGAGAACCGAAACAAAGCATTAGCACATAGTGAATACATGAACTCCTCAAACTATGGTCATCACCGGGAGTGGTCCCGATTATTGTCACTAAGGGGTTGCCGGATCATAACACATAGTAGGTGACTATAGACTTGCAAGATAGGATCAAGAACACACATATATTCATGAAAACATAATAATTTCAGATCTGAAATCATGGCACTCGGGCCCTGGTGACAAGCATTAAGCATAGCAAAGTCATAGCAACATCAATCTCAGAACATAATGGATACTGGGGACCAAACCCTATCAAAACTTACTCGATTAGATAATAAATCTCATCCAACCCATCACCGTCCAGCAAGCCTATGATGCAATTACTCACGCACGGCGGTGAGCATCATGAAATTGGTGATGGAGGATGGTTGATGATGATGACAGCGACGAATCCCCCTCTCCGGAGCCCCGAACGGACTCCAGATCAGCCCAGCTGAGAGATATTAGGGCTTGGCGGCGGTTCCGTATCGTAAAACACGATGATTTCTTCTCTCTTATTTTTCTCCCCGAAAGCCAATATATGGAGTTGGAGTTGGCGTCGGAGGGCCACCAGGGGCCCATGAGGTAGGGGGCGCGCCCAGGGGGGCCCACCCTTGTGGACAGGGTGTGGGCCCCCTGGTCTTCATCTTTTGCGAGGATTTTTTATTGTTTTTCTAAGGTGTTCCGTGGAGTTTCAGGTCATTCCGAGAACTTTTATTTTCTGCACATAAAACAACACCATGGCAATTCTGCTGAAAACAGCATCGGTCCGGGTTAGTTCCATTCAAATCATACAAGTTAGAGTCCAAAACAAGGGCAAAAGTGTTTGGAAAAGTAGATACGACGGAGACGTATCAACTCCCCCAAGCTTAAACCCTTGCTTGTCATCAAGCAATTCAGTTGACAAACTGAAAGAGAAAAAGAAAAACTTTTGCAAACTCTGTTTGCTCTTGTTGTTGTAAACATGAAAAGCCAGCATTCAAGTTTCAGCAATTATTATGAACTAACCATACTCACAATAACACGTAGGTCTCACAATTACTCATATCAATAACATAATCAGCTAGCGAGCTATAATAATAAAACTCGGATGGCAACACTTTCTCAAAATAATCATAACATGATATAACAAAATGGTATCTCGCTAGCCCTTTCTGAGACCGCAAAACATAAATGCAGAGCACCTTTAAAGATCAAGGACTGACTAAACATTGTAATTCATGGTAAAAGAGATCCAGTCAAGTCATACCCAATATAAACCAATTATAATGAATGCAAACGACAGTGTGCTCTCCAGCGGGTGCTTTTTAATAAGAAGGGTGATGACTCAACATAAAAGTAAATGGATAGGCCCTTCGCAGAGGGAAGCAGGGATTTGTAGAGGTGCCAGAGCTCGGTTTTGAAATAGAGATAAATTATATTTTGAGAGGCATACTTTCATTGTCAACATAACAACTAAAAGACGACGATATCTTCCATGCTAAATAGATTATAGGCGGTTCCAAACTGAACGGTAAAGTTTATACTCCCGTTCCTCCACAAGCATCAATCCATGGCTTGCTCGAAACAACGAGTGCCTGCAACATTCAACGGGTCCCAAGGGGAGTTTTGTTTGCAGTTATTTTTATTTAGTTTGCATAAAGCATGGGACTGGGCATCCCGGATACCAGCCATTTTCTCGTGAATGAGGAGCAGAGTCCACTCCTCTTGAGAATAACCCGCCTAACACGGAAGATAAGGGCAGCTCTAGTTGACATATGAGCTATTCGAGCATGCAAAACAGAATGTTTGTTTGAAGGTTTAGAGTTTGGCACATACAAATTTACTTGGAACGACAGGTAAATACCGCATATAGGTAGGTATAGTGGACTCATGCGGAATAACTTTGGGGTTTAAGGAGTGTGGATGCACAAGCAGTATTTCCGCTTAGTAAAGGTGAAGGCTAGCAAAAGACTGGGAAGCGACAAACTAAGAGAGCGATAGCAGTAGTAAACATGCATTAAAATTAATTTACACCGAATACAAGCTTGAGTAGGATATAATCCACCATGAACATAAATATCATGAAGGCTATGTTGATTTGATTCAACTACATGCGTGAACATGTGCCAAGTCGAGTCACTCAATACATTTAAAGGAGGATACCATCCCATCATACCACATCATAATCATTCTAATAGCATGTTGGCATGCAAGGTAAACCATTATAACTCATAGCTAATCAAGCATGGCACAAGCTATAATCTCTAAATGTCATTGCAAATTTCTTTACTTCATAATAGCTGAATGAGGAACGATGAATCATCATATTTACAAAAACAAGAGAGGTCGAGTTCATACCAACTTTTCTCTTCCCAATAAGTCCATCATATATCATCATTATTGCCTTTCACATGCACAACCGAACGGTGTGTATAATAATAAGAGTGCACGTGCATTGGACTAAGCTGGAATCTGCAAGCATTCAACTCAAGAGAGAAGACAAGTAATATGGGCTCTAAGTTAAATAAACAATCATGCATATAAGAGCCACTAAGCAATTTCAATATAGTCTTCTCAACCCAAGAAAAGAAATAAAAACTATTTACACGGGAAAGCTCCCAACATGTAAAAGAAGAACGGGAAATATTTTTGGGTTTTCTTTTTAATTCTACGACAAGGAAATAAACTTACTACTAATTTTTTTTGGTTCTTTTCTTAAGGTTTATTAAACACACAATAAGAAAGCAGGAAAAAGAAAATAAACTAGCATGGATAATACAATGAAAGAGTATGAGCACCGACATCTAGCAATGAGTGTGTGTGTGTGAACATGAATGTAATGTCGGTGGGAAATACGTACTCCCCCAAGCTTAGGCTTTTGGCCTAAGCTGGTCTATTGCCAGGGACAGCCTGGCGGATACCCATAGGTGAAGATGGGGTCGTACTGTGATGCAGCGGCTATTGCCGCCTGAGCTGTAGCGTGGAGTCGAGCAGCCTCCGCTCTCCTTTCGTACTCATCTGCTTCCTCTCTGGTAATAATATATCTTATTTTTGCGGAGCCAATCATCTACAACAATCGGCTCGGTGCTACTAGAGAACACTAGTGGATTTAGCCTTAGGAAACAGGCTAAGTGATCAACAGGTGGTGGTGTTGGTGGGTTGTTGTTGTTGCCTTGGTTCTGATTTTGAACTAGTAGCTGCATCAAGGTATTCTGCTGCTGGATCAACTGAGTGAGCTCCGATGGGAAAGCAAATCCATTGTCACGTCTCGGAGGCATCTGATGGGTTTAGAAAAGGTGAGAAAACATAATAGAATGAGGTCTAAAGGGAAAACACTACCCATATGCACATGAGACAAACACATTCATATCACACCAATCAATTCAAACAAGGGCATACAATCGGTCTAACTATCGTTACAAAAGTGCTCGGACTATTCTATATACATGGGGAAATACTACTAATAATATGGTGGTCGACTAGAAGTTTTGATCGGTGGAAGACTCCATGATATCCTCTCCAGCTTCATCAACGTAGTCATCATCGCTATCGTCGGGGCCAGAATCGGTGTCGTCGATGATGATGTAGTCCGCTGAACGAATGTCCTTGGAATGGTCGTCATCTCCTCTTGGCACGGGGTCTCCCATGAATAATCCTAGCTTCCTCGTCAGGTCGTCATTCTTCTCCACTAGTATCGTCATTTCCTCCTCATATCCGTTGCGTGTAGACTTTAGTTCCTCCTATAGCTCCGTGATCCTGCTCATCGCCTTCTTCAGATCTATCATGCTTGCGCACATCTACCTGGCGACGAATATGCCGGTTTAACTCCTGGATGAAAGCTGCAATGGACATGTCCCTCCTGGTGCTGATCATCTCCCATTGCTCATCTCGGAGCCCACATATCTGGTAGATAGTGTCCTTAAGATCCTTGTGATAAACTTCTCCAATGCGTCCCATGGCGATGTGGGCTTCCATGCTCTTTCCTAGACTCCAGGTTGGTGCATCAAAGGAAAACTCTATGGGCTCAGTAACTGGCATGAATGTCCTTCCTAGAACTTGAACTCGAATCATCCAATGCTCCTCTTCTGGTAATGTGGCGATGTAGGTCCCGGTGAAGCTTGGTATTCCGATGTTCAGGTACCTAGTGACTTCCTTCAAGTGTCGTCCAAAAGGAGTGTCTTCAACCGGTTGTGTAAACTTGTTCCTTGAGTCCTCCATCCCCTAGAGTGGAAAAGGGAGAGGAGTAAGAAATGAGTAGAGAAAAGTGACCTATGGTTTAACTTAGTGGTCGTGTCCTACAGTCAGCGTGTGCTCTGATACCATCTTGTAGCGACCAGACCTCAAACAGTCTAGTCTCTGTGCATCAGTGTCATCCCTGGATCGGTAATGCTGACATGCACAGTACTTGAGGATTTATAACAGAGTTTCAATCACACACTTATTACATCGAAATGTCTCAAAAGAGAACTTATTACAATAATATGGCTTAAGGCCATCTAAATAAGAGAACAGCGGAAGGCTTGGAAGATATAGTGAGTCCATCAACTCCAACATCATAGCTGAGTGAACGACAACGACCTAGCGCACCTTACTCATCGTCCGAAAAATCTCCAACATGATATGTTGCAGCCCGAAACGGGTCAGCACATGCAATATGCTGGCAATGTAACACAAAAGAGCAATGAACAGAATAATTGCTATCACTACATGCATATATGGCTGGTGGAAAGCTCTATGATTACTGTTTTGCGTAAAGCCAATTTTATCCTACAACAACGGAATAAGTTTTATTTAACTATCATGGTGGTTGTTAAACATTGAGAAGGCTCCTCCAACTCAATCCCAATTAAGCAATATCAATTAACCCAACAAAATTAATTTAGAGTGATGAGATCAACATGATAATCCAAGAACCAGATACTCAAGATGTCCATAACCGGGGACACGGCTAACCTTGATTAGTTTGTACACTCTGAGAGGTTGCGCACTTTTCCCCACAAGACTTGATCTCCTCCGTTAGATTTCTCGCACTACATGGTGTTTGAGAAACGGATGACCGAGACACAGTCTTTTAGAAACATTAACTCTTTACTCTAGGTGGACAGTTACACCTACTTTCCCCTACATCTGCTAGCCCACCACTGAAAGAGGTCATGCAACCTACTCAACTACGCTAGAGCCCATAATAGCTTGTGGCTGCACACGGAAGTTTCTAGCATGAATATCTTATGATCCTTTTGAGCCTGGGTGGCGAACTGTAGGATGATCACACGAGTACTCTGGGATATCCTAGGACAACACTAGATTCTCCAGGTGCCCGCAACCAATCCACCCAGATGTGTATTGAAGTAGCCAGCTTAAGTTAACCATTAATTAACAATTCTCACATCTGTCATGGATACACTCACCCAATCCACATCTACGAGCATAGCATAGCAATCCGGAGCATAACATAGAAGTAACTCCCAAAGGTTTGATAATAAAAGGGCAATAGGTTCTACCTCATCATCTACTTCCTGAACCCACATGTTAAACGTATCCTAATCATGCAATGTCTGAGGATTGAAACTAATGCATAAAAACTGGGTAATAAAGGGATATGATCAAAGTGTTACTTGCCTTGCTGGCGATCTGCAAAACCTAGAGACTCGTAGTAGCACGCTTCGCACTCCGGGAATTCTATCACAAACAAACAATAGCATACATAAGCACTCCAGCATAGATGCACGAGTAAAACTCAAATAAGAAGATCCAACCAGAAAGTTCAACTGAAGAGCTTCGATTGAAAAAAGAATCAAATCAAATAGAGCAACGAAACTCAAGATACGAATGAAACAAGATTCGTTTACTAATTTGAGCTAAAGTCAAATTTTACAGTACTAAAATCATGTTCAAGTTGGTTAAACAGAAAGAAGGCTCCGAGACGAAGATTTAGGCGCTAACGGTAAAAAGCTATACTAGATTGAAGATCAGGGGCAGAATCGCGATAAAAAATAATTGCAGATAAACCCTGGAAAATAAAACGAAACGAATAGACTAACGAATGAGCGTTCGCTGTCTGAATCTAACCGGTTAATGACGTTCGTTAAAACAAACGAACGGACGAACGCCTGCTAATTAAATAAACCGACGAAAAACCAAACTAATCTATATAATAAAAAACAAATTAGGGTTTTTAAGAAAACCAGCGGTTTTGTAGCTAAAACCGAAAAAATGGCGGCGGATCCGACGAGGTCAACAGAAGGATTCCGGCGGTCGGGGCGGCTCCAGCGACTCCGGCGGGTGGCGGGGCTGCGCAGGGCGAGGCGAGGCGCGGGCGGAGCGGCGGGGTGCGGCGCGGGGCGGCGATGTGGGGCGATGGTGGCTATTTAAAGAGGGGGAGGGAGAGAGGTGGCTTGGGGGAGGGGCTGGCCGCGACGGAGTCCGAGGCGGCGACGGCGGGTGGCGCGCGCGAGCGGGGCTCCGGCTCGGGGTCGGGGACGGCGCGAGCTGGGCCGGCTCGGCTTCGGCCCAGTCGGTCCGAAACTTTTTTTAAATAAATTCTGCCAAAATAGAAAAATCCTAATAAATTATAAAAAAAATTCTAAAAATGCCGACAACAATTTTCACCATCTAAATAAAATATTTAGAACAAAGTTAACATTTTTCTAGCCTAATAATGCAATTTTGAAAAATGCATTTTTTTCTAATTCAAATAAAATAGAACTAAAATCAAAATAAAATAATTATTTGATTTTAAGATTTTTCCTCCAATATTTCTTTTATTTTGGAGAAGCCATTTTTATCCCCTCTCTTTTATTTTAATATTGGAAATATTTGGATAGAAAATGATTAAAACTAAAATGATCCTCTTTTCAATATTTGAGAAAATTCAAATATGAATATAAATGAAACCCCCAACTCTCTCTGTGGGTCCTTGAGTTTCTTAGAGTTTCTAGGATCAACAAAAAAGCAAAAAAATATGATATGCATATGATGACCTATGTATAACATTCCAAATTGAAAATTTGGGATGTTTTACCCAAGGTTTGGAGTCCCTAGATATTTAATAACTGATGGTGGTTCACACTTTATTCATGGTGCTTTCCATAAAATGCTTGCTAAGTATGATGTTAACCATAGAATCACATCACCTTATCATCCTCAGTCTAGTGGTCAAGTTGAACTTAGCAATAGAGAAATAAAACTAATCTTACAAAAGACTGCTAATAGGTCTCGGAAGAATTGGTCTAAGAAATTAGATGATGCACTTTGGGCTTATAGAATAGCATATAAAATCCTATTGGTATGTCTCCTTACAAAATGGTTTATGGAAAAGCTTGTCATTTGCCTCTTGAGTTAGAACACAAAGCATATTGGGCAATCAAAGAACTTAACTATGATTTCAAACTTTCTGGTGAAAAGAGGTTATTTGATATTAGCTCATTAGATGAATGGAGAACCCAAGCTTATGAAAATGCAAAGTTATTCAAAGAAAAAGTTAAAAGATGGCATGACAAGAGAATCCAAAAGCGTGAGTTCAAAGTTGGAGAATATGTTCTTTTTTACAACTCTCGTTTCAGATTCTTTGTAGGAAAACTCCTCTCCAAATGGGAAGGACCCTATGTTATCGAGGAGGTTTATCGATCCGAAGCTATCAACATAAATAATGCTGAAGGTACTAACCTGAAGGTTGTTAATGGGCAACGAATAAAACATTATATCTCAGGTAAGCCCATTAATGTTGAAAGCAATATTATCCGAACTATGACACCAGAAGAACACATGAAGGAAACCTTCCGGAACACTCCTGAATCGTGAAAAGAGGGAGGTGCGTGATACGGTAAGTAAACGGACTCCGAAAAATCCGCAAAATATTTTTCGTCAGTTTTAGAATATTTAAAAAATAGGAAAATAAGAAACTTCAAGGAAAGTGACCCTGGTGGGCACGATACACCAGGGCGCGCCTGGCTAGCCAGGCGTGCCCCGGCAGGTTGTGCCCACCTCGGGTACTTTCCGGACTCCGTTTTTCTTCCGTTATGCTTGTTCCCCAAGATAAAAAAAATCTTTATATACCCCCCGAATCTTTTGACCTCGACATCGCGGAGAAATTCCGGTTTTCTTTTCTTGTTGTTTTCTGTCAGATCCAATCCACCATGGCCGCTTCAAGCTCCTCCAAGGACAAGTTATTCGACAATGTCATCAACCCATATCTGCGGGAAAGTGATGCATCACCCTCAAGCTATCCAGATGCGCGATGGGGTGCTGCACATCCGCGATGTGCAAGGACCCAAGGGGACTGGATCCATGGAGGCCAGGCTTGAAGCTATGGAGCAGGAAGTCTTCCAGTGCAAGGGGATGGTGGAACATGGACTCAATGCTAATCACCTCATGATCGCGGACTACACCCGTGATCTCAAGGTGGATGGCAAGTCCATGAAGGACATCGTCTTCTCCCTCAACGAGCAAATCAAATTCCTGTATAGCCAGATCCACAACCTTCAAAGCCTAGTCTTTGAATATGAGGCAAGCTTTAAAGGTATGAGTTTGGCTTCCAATTGCAGGATCCGAGAGACTCACTCTTCCTCTTATGATGGAGAGCCTCTGCCGTGGAAACCCGAGGACAAGATTGCTTCTACTTCATCACCACCACCACCTTCTTCACCACCAAAAGAAAATTAAGTATCGGGTATGGGCACTCCCCTTGGCTTTCGCCAAGCTTGGGGGAGGTTCCCCGCTATCGTATCATCTCCAATATCTTTTGCCTTTACTTTTCTTAGTTCGATCCACGGTTATCTTTTACTTTAGATGAATAAAAGTTTAGTTCTATGCTTTCTTTTCGAGAGTTTTCTTAGTGATCTATCTTTGTAATCGTGTGCGAGATATATAATAAAGTTTAGTTTGAGTTTTGCTTCCTTTACTTTCTTGTTTCAATAAAAATAAAGGAAATAAATGAAAAAGATCATATGCTAATCTTATGGGAAGTGATGACATTACACAAGGAAAAGTATAAATAGTAAATTTTATTGTAGATTGACAAACATAACATTAGTCAATGATGCAACTCATGAAATAATTAAAAAGGGAAGAGAAGATTCACATGCAAATACACTATCATGGAAATCTTTTGTGATTGTGAGCACCCATAAAAATATTATATGCCAAAATTGTTGACGTTGGACAAGGAACACAACATAATGATTTATGTTTGTTCATATTCACAAAGAAGTTATATTGTCGTAGATCCTTCAATATGTGGTGCTTGTGCCTATCTTTGCTAGCCAAAACCGCACTAAGTAGAGATACTACTTGTGCATCCAAAACCCTTAAACCCAAATCTTGTTTGAGAATCCACCATACCTACCTATGTATTGAGTATGATCCTTCAAATAAGTTGTCATCGGTGCAAAAAGTGAAATAAAAATTGCTTCTAAAAGTGTAAGATCATTTAGTGTAAAGGAAAATTGAGCGTTGTACGAACTTGTGATGGCGAAAAATAAAAGTGACAGACTGCATAATAAAGGTTGCCATCATAAGGGGCAATATAATGTGACGTTCTCTTGCACTAAGGGGTTGACCATACAAACAAAAAGCGCATGGAAACCTCTACTACCCTCTGCGAAGGGCCTATCTTTTACTTTCATGTATTTACTTTCATGCAAGAGTCAATGTTCTTCTCTATATTCCTTTTTATTTTCTCCTTTGGCAAGCATCATGTTGTGAGGAAATATCTAGGCACATATATCCAGTTGAATATGGATAGCATGAGTTATTATTGTTGACATCACACTTGAGGTGAATACGTTGGGAGGCAAAACTATAAGCCCCTATCTTTGTACGCGGTGAGTGTGTAGCGACCACGATCCCAATGGACCGAAGTCTCTGTGCTTAAGTGTCATCCCTGGATTGGTGCTACCTCTTGAGCACTGCGTTGGTTTTCCCTTGAAGAGGAAAGGGTGATGCAGCAAAGTAGCGTAAGTATTTCCCTCAATTTTTGAGAACCAAGGTATCAATCCAGTAGGAGACTCCTCAAAAGTCCCACGCACCTACACAAACAAACAAGAACCTCACAACCAACACGATAAAGGGGTTGTCAATCCCTTCACGGTAACTTGCAAAAGTGAGATCTGATAGAGATAACAAGATAAGATAAATATTTTTGGTATTTTTATGATATAGATTGGAAAATAAAAGATGTAAATAAAAGTAGATGGGAAACTTAGATGATAAAAGATAGACCCGGGGGCCATAGGTTTCACTAGTGGCTTCTCTCAAGATAGCATAAGTATTACGGTGGGTGAACAAATTACTGTCGAGCAATTGATAGAAAAGTGCATAGTTATGAGAATATCTAGGCATGATCATGTATATAGGCATCACGTCCGTGACAAGTAGATCGAGACGATTCTGCATCTACTACTATTACTCCACACATTGACCGACTCCTACCTGCATCTAGAGTATTAAGTTCATGAAGAACAGAGTAACGCATTAAGAAAGATGACATGATGTAGAGGGATAAACTCATGCAATATGATATAAACCCCATCTTTCTATCCTCGATGGAAACAATACAATACGTGCCTTGCTGCCCCTGCTGTCACTGGGAAAGGACACCGCAAGATTGAACCCAAAGCTAAGCACTTCTCCCATTGCAAGAAAGATCAATCTAGTAAGCCAAACCAAACTGATAATTTGAAGAGACTTGCAAAGATAATCAATCACACATAAAAGAATTCAGAGGAGATTCAATTATTTCTCATAGATAAACTTGATCAGAAACCCACAATTTATCGGATCTCGACAAACACACCGAAAAAGAGTTACATCGAATAGATCTCCAAGAAGATTGAGGAGAACTTTGTATTGAGATTCAAAGAGAGAGAAGAAGCCATCTAGCTAATAACTATGGACCCGAAGGTCTGTGGTAAACTACTCACAACTCCTTGGAGAGGCCTTGGAAATGATGTAGAGGCCCTCCGTGGTCTATTCCCCCCCCCCCCCCCGGCGGAGCGCCGGTGAAGGCTCCAAGATGGGATATCGCGGATACTGAAGGTTGCGGCGGTGGAACTAGTTTTTCGTGGTGCCCCTGGATATTTCCGGGGTACGTGGATATATATATAGGAGGAAGAAGTATGTATATTGAGCCACGAGGGGCCCATGAGGGTGGGGGCACGCCCACCCCCTTAGGGTGCGCCGGGCACCCTCGTGGCCGCCTTGTTTGCTGCTTGACGTCCACTCCAAGTCTCCTAGATTGCATTTGTTCCAAAAAGATCGCTCCCGAAGGTTACATTCCGCCTGGACTCCGTTTGATATTCTTTTTTTCTTTGAAACATTGAAATAGGCAAAAAAACAGCAATTCGGGCTGGGCCTCTCGTTAGTAGGTTAGTCCCAAAAATGATATAAAAGTGTAAAGCAAAGCCCATAAACATCCAAAATGGGTAATATAATAGCATGGAACAATAAAAAATTATAGATACATTGAAGACGTATCAAGCATCCCCAAGCTTAATTCCTGCTCGTCCTCGAGTAGGTAAATGATAAAAACAGAATTTTTGATGTGGAATGCTACGTAGCACAATTCTCAATGTAATTTTATTTATTGTGGCATGAATGTTCAGATCCAAATGATTCAAAATAAAAGTTCATATTGACATAAGAAATACCAATACTTGAAGCATACTAACTAAGCAATCATGTCTTCTCAAAATAACATGGCATTAGAAGGTTCATCCCTACAAAATCATATAGTTAGGCTATGTTTCATTTTCATCACACAAAATACTCCCATCAAGAACAACCCCGGTTTCAGCCAAGCAATTTGTTCATACTTTTTAACACGCTTCAGCTTTTTTCAACTCTCACACAATACATGAGCGTGAACCATGGATATAGTACTATGGGTGGAATAGATTATGATGATGGAGGTTGTGTGGAGAAGACAAAAAAGGAGAAAGTCTCACATTGACGAGGCTAATCAACAGGCTATGGAGATGCCCATCAATTGATGTCAACATGAGGAGTAGGGATTGCCATGCAACGGATGCACTGGAGCTATAAATGTATGAAAGCTCAAGAAAAGAAACTAAGTGGGTGTGCATCCAACTTGCTTGCTCACGAAGACCTAGGGCATTTTGAGGAAGCCCATTGTAGGAATATAAAAGCCAAGTTCTATAATGAAAAATTCCCACTAGTATATGAAAGTGACAACATAAGAGACTCTCTATATGAAGAACATGGTGCTACTTTGAAGCACAAGTGTGGAAAAGAATAGTAACATTGCCCCCCTTTTTTTTCTTTTTTTCTTTTTTTTGGGCCTTTTTTTTTTTTATTTGGCCTTTTTTTGTCCTTTCTTTTTTTATAAGGGTCAATGCTCTAATAATGATGATCATCACACTTTTATTTATTTACAACTCATGAATTACAAACTCAAAACTAGAACAAGATATGATTCAAGAGTGACATGGGCATGGGCAATGAATCAAGAGTGACATGTATGAAAAATTATGAAGGTGTATTTGCCACAAATACGATGTCAACTACATGATCATGCAAGGCAATATGACAATGATGATGCGTGTCATGATAAACGGAACGGTGGAAAGTTGCATGGCAATATATCTCAGAATGGCTATGGAAATGCCATAATAGGTAGGTATGGTGACTGTTTTGAGGCATATATAAGGAGGTATATGTGTGATAGAGCGTATCATATCACGGGGTTTGGATGCACTGACGAAGTTTGCACCAAGTCTCAAGGTGAGAAAGGGCAATGCACTGTACCGAAGAGGCTAGCAATGATGGAAAAGTAAAAGTGCGTATAATCCATGGACTCACATTAGTCATAAAGAGCTCATATACTTATTGCAAAAGTTTTATTAGCCCTCAAAGAAAAGTACTACTACGCATGCTCCTAGGGGGGAGGTTGGTAGGAGTTAACCATCGCGCGTCCCCGACCACCACACAAGGGAAGGCAATCAAAAGAGCACTCCATGCAATAAATTTGTTACACAACTTTTACCATACGTGCATGCTACGGGACTTGCCAACTTCAACCCAAGTATTCTTTAAATTCACAATTACCCAACTAGCATGACTCTAAT
Organism: Triticum timopheevii; assembly: GCA_963921465.1. Classification (NCBI taxonomy): domain Eukaryota; kingdom Viridiplantae; phylum Streptophyta; class Magnoliopsida; order Poales; family Poaceae; genus Triticum; species Triticum timopheevii. The sequence goes on along the minus strand of OY997272.1, from coordinate 376,886,927 downwards.
ATCACCACCTCTATATCTCAAAACAATTATCAAGCATCAAATTGATCATAGCATCCAATTCACTTTCTATGAAAGTTTTTATTATACCCAACTTGGATGCCCATCATTCTAGGACCAATTTTATAACCATAGCAAATACCATGCTGTTCTAAAAGACTCCCAAAATAATATAAGTGAAGCATGAGAGATCAAAAATTTCTACAAAATCAAGCCACCGCCGTGCTCTAAAAGATATAAGTGAAGCAATAGAGCAAATATATCTAGCTCAAAAGATATAAGTGAAGCACATAGATTATTCTAATAAATTACAAATCATGTGTGTCTCTCACAAAATTTGTGTACAGTAAGGATGATTGTGGTAAACTAAAAAGCAAAGACTCATATCATACAAGACGCTCCAAGCAAAACACATATCATGTGGTGAATAAAAATATAGCTCCAAGTAAAGTTACCGATAAACGAAGACAAAAGAGGGGATGCCTTCCGGGGCATCCCCAAGCTTAGGCTTTGGGTTGTCCTTGGATTATCTTGGGGTGCCATGGGCATCCCCAAGCTTAGGCTCTTTCCACTCCTTATTCCATAGTCCATCAAATCTTTACCCAAAACTTGAAAACTTCACAACACAAAACTCAACAGGAAAGCTCATAAGCTCCGTTAGTGTAAGAAAGAAAAACCACCACATAAGGTACTGTAATGAACTCATTATTTATTTATATTGGTGTTAAACCTACTGTATTCCAACTTCTCTATGTTTCATACCCCCCCGATACTAGCCATAGATGCATCAAAATAAGCAAACAACACACGAAAAACAGAATCTGCCAAAAACAGAACAGTCTGTAGAAATCTGTAACTTTTGAATACTTCTGGAACTCTAAAACTCCTACCAAAATAGGAAGTCCTGGGAAATTTGCCTATTGATCTACTGCAGAAAGAATCAACGCAAAACACGTTTCTGTGATTTATTAAAATTATTCTCGTGCACGCAAAAGTTTCTGTTTTTAGCAGAATCAGATTGACTATCACCGTAGGTTATCGTATAGGTTCTAGTTGGCACAAACACTAATTAAAACATAAAACCACATCTAAACAAAAGCTAGATGAAATATTTATTACTAAACAGAAGAAAAAAGCAAGGAACTAAAATAAAATTGGGTTGCCTCCCAACAAGCGCTATCGTTTTAATGCCCCTTGCTAGGCATAAAAGCAAAAATAGATCTACATGTTGCCATCTTTGGCCTTTAAATAATAAGTAGCTCGCATAATAGATTCATAAGGTAATTTGACTTTCTTTCTATGAAACTGTTCCATGCCTTTCCTTAATGGAAATTGGAATCTAATATTCCCTTCCTTCATATCAATAATTGCACCAATCGTTCTAAGGAAAGGTCTACCAAGAATAATAGGACATGAAAGATTGCAATCTATATCAAGAACGATAAAATCTACGGGCACATAATTCCTATTTGCAACAATAAGAACATCACTGATTCTTCTCATAAGTTTCTTAATGGTGGAATCCGCAAGGTGCAAGTTTAAAGAGCAATCATCAAATTCATGGAAACCTATCACATCACATAAAGTTTTCGGAATCGTGGAAACACTAGAACCCAAATCACACAGAGCATAACATTCATGATCTTTAATTTTAATTTCTATAGTAGGTTCCCACTCATCATAAAGTTTTCGAGGTATAGAAACTTCCAACTCAAGTTTTTCTTCATAAGATTGCATCAAGGCATCAACGATATGTTTGGTAAAAGCTTTATTTTGACTATAAGCATGAGGAGAATTCAACGCGGATTGCAACAAGGAAATACAATCTATTAAAGAACAATTATTATAATTAAATTACTTGAAATCCATAATAGTGGGTTCAATGCTATGTAAAGTTTTGACCTCTCCAATCCCACTTTTACCAAATTTTGCATCAAGATCTAAAAACTCCGAATCATTGGGACGCCTTTTAACTAAAGTTAACTCATCTCTAGTCCCATCATTATCAAGATTCATATTGCAAAACAAAGACTTAATAGGAGACACATCAATAACTTTTAGATCTTCATCATTATTTTCGTGGAAACTAGAAGAATGCGCTTTTACAAAGCAATCTCTCTTAGCACGCATCCTAGCGGTTCTTTCTTTGCACTCATCAATGGAAATTCTCTTGGACTTGAGAGACTCATTGATATCATGCTTAGGTGGAATAGATCTAAGTTTCAAAGAATCAACATCAAGCAAAAATCTATCAATGTTCCTAGCCAATTCATCAACTTTAAGCAATTTTTCTTCAAGCAAAGCATTGAAATTCTTTTGAGAGATCATAAATTCTTTAATCGTATTCTCAAAATCAGAGGGCATCTTATTAAAATTTCCATAAGAGTTGTTGTAGGAATTACCATAATTATTAGAGGAATTACTAGGAAACGGCCTAGGATTAAAGTTTCCTCTATAAGCATGGTTACCAAAATTATTCCTACCAACAAAATTCACATCCATAGATTCATTATTATTCTCAATCAAATTAGACAAAGGCATATCATTAGGATCAATAGGATAACTCTTAGTAGGATACAATTTCATAAGTTCATCCATCTTTCCACTCAAAACATTAATCTCTTCTATTGCATGAACTTTTATACTAGTAGATCTTTCGGTGTGCCATTGAGAATAATTAACCATAATATTATGAAGGAGTTTAGTAGCTTCTCCTAAAGTGATTTCCATAAAAGTGCCTCCCGCGGCCGAATCTAAAAGATTTCTAGAAGAAAAATTCAATCCGGCATAAAAAATTTGTATGATCATCCATAAATTCAAACCGTGTGTAGGGCAATTGCAAATCATTAATTTCATTCTTTCCCAAGATTGGGCAACATGCTCATGATCAAGTTGTTTAAAATTCATAATATCGTTTCTAAGAGAGATAATCTTAGCAGGAGGAAAATACTTAGAGATAAAAGCATCTTTGCACTTATTCCAAGATTCAATACTATTTTTAGGCAAAGACGAAAACCAAGTTTTAGCACGATATCTAAGTGAAAACGGAAATAACTTCAATTTAACAATATCGTTATCCGTATCTTTGTTGTTTTGCATATCACACAAATCAACAAAGTTTTTTAGATGAGTAGCGACATCTTCACTAGGAAGGCCGGAGAATTGATCTTTTATAACAAGATTCAACAAAGAAGCATTGATTTCACAAGATTCAACATCATTAAGAGGAGCAATCGGAGTGCTAAGGAAATGATTATTATTGGTATTGGAAAAGTCACACAATTTGGTATTATCTTGAGCCATCATGACAAGCAATCCAACACACAAGCACACAAAAGGCAAGCGAAAAAGAGAGGCGAACGAAAAAGAGAGGGCGAATAAAACGGCAAGGGTGAAGTGGGGGATAGGAAAACGAGAGGCAAATGGAAAATAATGTAATGCGAGGGAGATGAGTTTGTGATGGGTACTTGGTATGTCTTGACTTGAGCAAAGACCTCCCCGGCAACGGCGCCAGAAATCCTTCTTGCTACCTCTTGAGCACTGCGTTGGTTTTCCCTTGAAGAGGAAAGGGTGATGCAGTAAAGTAGCGTAAGTATTTCCCTCAGTTTTTTAGAACCAAGATATCAATTCTATAGGAGGCTCCTCAAAATTCCCACGCACCTACACAAACAAACAAGAACCTCGCAACCAACGCGATAAAGGGGTTGTCAATCCCTTCACGGTAACTTGCAAAAGTGATATCTGATAGAGATAATAAGATAACATAAATATTTTTGGTATTTTTATGATATAGATTGGAAAATAAATGATGCAAATAAAAGTAGATGGGAAACTTAGATGATAAAAGATAGATCCGGGGGCCATAGGTTTCACTAGTGGCTTCTCTCAAGATAGCATAAGTATTATGATGGGTCAACAAATTACTATCGAGCAATTGATAGAAAAGTGCATAGTTATGAGAATATCTAGGCATGATCATGTATATAGGCATCACGTCCGTGACAAGTAGATCGAAACGATTCAGCATCTACTACTATTACTCCACACATTGACCGACTCCTACCTGCATCTAGAGTATTAAGTTCATGAAGAACAGAGTAACGCATTAAGAAAGATGACATGATGTAGAGGGATAAACTCAATCAATATGATATAAACCCCATCTATTTATCCTCGATGGCAACAATACAATCCATGCCTTGCTGCCCCTGCTGTCACTGCGAAAGGACACCACAAGATTGAACCCAAAGCTAAGAACTTCTCCCATTTTAAGAAAGATCAATCTAGTAGGCCAAACCAAACTGATAGTTCGAAGAGACTAGCAAAGATAACCAATCACACATAAAAGAATTCAGAGAAGATTCAATTATTTCTCGTAGATAAAATTGATCATAAACCCACAATTCATTGGATCTCGACAAACACACCGCGAAAAGAGTTACATCGAATAGATCTCCAAGAAGATCAAGGAGAACCTTGTATTGAGATTCAAAGAGAGAGAAGAAGCCATCAAGCTAATAACTGTGGACCCGAAGGTCTGTGGTAAACTACTAACAACTCATCGGAGAGGCCTTGGAGATGATGTAGAGGCCCTCCATTATCGATTCCCCCTCCGGCGGAGCACCGGTGAAGGCTCCAAGATGGGATCTCGCGAATAAAGAAGGTTGCGGCGGTGGAAATAGTTTTTCGTGGTGCTCCTGGATGTTTTCGGGGCACATGGATATATATAGGAGGAAGAAGTATGTTGGTTGAGCCACAAGGGGCCCACGAGGGTGGGGGGCGCGCCCACCCCCTTAGGGCGTGCCGGGCACCCTCGTGGCCGCCTCGTTTGCTTCTTGACATCCACTACAAGTCTCTTGGATTGCGTTTGTTCCAAAAAGATCACTCCCGAAGGTTTCATTCCTTTTGGACTCCGTTTGATATTCTTTTTCTTTGAAACACTGAAATAGGCAAAAAAACAGCAATTCGGGCTTGGCCTCCGGTTAGTAGGTTAGTCCTAAAAATGATATAAAAGTGTAAAGTAAAGCCCATCAACATCCAAAACGGGTAATATAATAGCATGGAACAATAAAAAATTATAGATATGTTGGAGACGTATCAATCGGTAATGCTGACACACACAGTACTCGAGGAATTATAGCAGAGTTCAATCACACACTTATTACATCGAGGTCCTCATAAAGAGTATGATTACACAAATAATATGGCTGAAGGCCATCAAAACTAAACAACTATGGAAGCTTCAAAGGTAAATGAGTCCATCAACTCCAACGGCATAGCTGAGTGCATGACAACGACCTATCTCACCTTATTCGTCGTCTGAGAAGTCTGCAACATGAGACATTGTAGCCGTTTAGGTCAGCACACTAAATATACTGGCAGAGTTACACTTTAAAGCAATGAATGCAAGAACTATATCTACATGCAATATTTGGCTCGTGGGGGCTATAAGTTTAAGATTTTGCATAAAGCTAGTTTTCCCTACAACAAAGAAATAAATTTGTTTTACTACTCCCAAGTTGTACCAATATTTGATAAGGTTCCTGCAACTCAAATCCCAATTTAAAAAGTATCCACATTAAACCCAAATCAATTAATTTAAGAGTGATGAGATCAACAATAATATCCAAATCCAGATACTCAAGATGTCCATAACTGGGGACATGGCTAACCATGATTAGTTTATACACTCTGCAGAGGTTGCGCACTTTTCCCCGCAAGACTCGACCGCATCCATGATCGGAAGTTTGAGACATAGTCTTTCCGAAGCATTAACTCTGTACTCCGGGCAGACCGGTACACCTACTTTCCCCTACATCTTCTAGTCCACCTCTTCAAGAGCTCATACAACTTACTCAACTATGCTAGAGCCCATAATTGCTTGTGGCTACACATGGAAGTTTCTAGGAATGAAATATCATATGATCCCTTTGAACATAGGTGGCGAACCGAGGAAAAATCACACGGGTTCTCCAGGATTTCCCAAACGGACAAACACTAGATTCTCCAGGTTCCCCAACCAATCCACCTAGATGTGTATTAAAGTTGCCACCTTAATGTTATCCAAGATTAATAACTCTCACAACTTCCATGTGTATCACGATCCAATCCCCGTCTACGAGCATGGCTAAGCAATAATTGAGCATAATGTATATTCCCGGGTGATCAAAGGTATTAGGTTCCTACCTCAAGTACTACAACCAAACCACATGTTCCCAATTCAACTCATGCAAATATTTGAGGGCAATACTAATGCATAGTAAAAATTGGGTATAGAAAAGTATGATCAAAGTGCAACTTGCCTTGCTGATGATCTGCAAACTCTAGGATTTGTAGTAACAAGCTTCACACTCTGGGTAATCTAGCGTAGACAAGCAGTAGCATACATAAGCAATCACTAAAACAAAACAAAGAGAAATCAAGAAAAGAACCAAATCAAACTCGAAACAAGAAAACGGCTAATCTAAACAGAAAACAAAACCTAACAGCATTATTTTCATGTGAATTAGATCTTAACAGTAGGTAGAGGTGATTAGCTACAATTTGCAAAAAGAAACAACTCCAACGGAGTTATGAAACTCAAGATACAAATGAAACAAGATCAAATACTAATCTGAACTAAACTCAAATTTGAAATTGTCAAAATCATAAGCTATTTAACAGCACATAAGTTTCATCGTACATACATATATAGTTCCATCCACTCATACATAGCAAGTTCCATCAAGATAGCAAAGTTGCACATACATATTACAATGCAAAGTTTCATTAAGATAGCAAGTTCCATCGTAGCAAGCTAGAAGAATACTAGAAGAGAATGAAATTAAAAACAAGCACTCCATCATAGCAAGCTAGCTCCCGAGAAGTGAATGAAATCTGCAAAATGGCAAATAAGAAAGTTAGGAAAAGGTGACTAGAAGAAGAAGAGTAGAAGAAGAAGCACGCCATCGTTTGTGAGGTAACTTAGGTGAAATGGATCGTTTATGAGCTAACTTAGGTAAAATGCATCATTTTAGAGCTAATGTAGGTAAAATGGATCGTTTATGAGCTAACTAAGCTAATTATGCTGTTTTTACATAAGGTAAGTACATGTCATTATTGAGCAAACCTAGTTAACTAAGCATATTATAACTAACTTAGGTCATTTTGGAGGAAACAAAGCTAAGTATAGATCGTTTTAGAGCTAACTTAGGTAAAATGGCTGGTTTTGGAGGTCAGTAAGCTTATTAAGTCATTTTGCAGGAAAAGAAGCTACGTCTAGGTCATTAAGGTAAGCATATTGGATGAAATAAAGCTATGTCTAGGTCTTTATGCATTTGTTAAGCAAAAAACTAGAGAAACTTACCTTGATCATGGAGGTGTGGGAGCAGGCTGGCTCAGGCCAGTAGCTGGAGAAGGATCGTGTGATGCTTGTGTGGAGTAACGCTGCACAAAAGATCATTTCCAATGTTTCGTTAGCATGATGACACTCAAATGTTAAGACTAGCAAGTAACGTCCATTCAAATTAAACTCACCGTGGTCTCAGGAGCAATCTCTGGATCAATGGCTATGGATCCACGGGACCTCCCGCCACTAGATATCATCACCTGCTCTAGATTGTAGGGGGGGTTAAACTCCTCCCCTATCCTCGCCTTCCCCTTGACTTGCTTGTAAGAGGCAGTGTGGGCCATGGCATACAGGTCGTACCCCTCTGGCACCTTATCCGTCTTATTGTAGCATGCCTGAAAGAGAGAAACAAAGTAAATTAGTAATTAAAGGGCTCGAGCTAGCATGATGAATGAATTGCATTAATAATGAAGCAAACCACATTACCCAATTCCGCCTGAACTGATATAAGCTAGAGCTACCTTGATGGTGTGGCACACCTTCAATTTGGGCACGTTTGTCCTTGGCCTCAGTCGGCTCCCCTTCCATCTTTCAACACCTGCCATGACAAAGAGTAAATGAAATTAGTACAACATAAAAAAATACTGACATGAATAATAATATGTATATCACTTAAGTGTATCATCATCAAGTACAACATAAAAAAATTGAATACCTGACACTACTAATAATCTCGATTAGTATCATCAATAAATGCATAATAATCATCATCACTATAATCAATGACGGGCTCATAGGGTTCAGTGGCATCAATATGTGGAAGGCCACCTTTACGTAATCGGTCAAGCATTGAGAGGTCGTCCGCAGCAGTAACCTCTTCTTGTTCCGGCTCTTCTTGTTCCTCCTCTGGGGTGATGCGGGATTCACTGTCGCTGTCTACTTCAATGTTTTGGGGTGAAGTATACCGGTTCTTGAAACGCCTTTTGGAAAGACGTGTCTCTTGGAAGAATTCTCCTTCATATGTGTCTTGGAAGAACTGTCTATGCATGTCGAAGCAAGAAAACTTGCGATTGGCCTGAAGCCAACGAAACTCAAGAGCTCCCTTGCATGTGGGGTACGGGAACCTTCCATGAACACACCAGCCAACGAATAGCGCATACACCGGCAAGTCATGCGTCGAGTACATGTACTAGACACGCATTATGAAGTTTCGTTTGCTATAGGCGTCGTATGTCTTGAACCGATTATCCCAGGCTTCTTGCAATTCGTCCTTAAGCGGCTGCATGTACACATTCATATTTTTTCCCAGATAGTTGGGCCCTGGAATTATCAACGTCAGGAAAATGTTCTTTCTTTGCATAATCTGTCCGGGGGGAGATTGAGTGGAAAGACAAATACGGGCCAACAACTGTATTGGGCTGCCGTCATACCAAACACACTGAACCCATCGGTGCTGATGCCGACTTGAGGATGCCTCGGATCTGCCGCTTTGTCAGCATGTAATTCATCAAACTTTTTCCATGCAGCACCATCCGATGTGTGTACCATCATCAGATTACCATCTGCATCTAGGTCGGTTCTTTTGCCTGTTTTGTGCCATGTCATCTGTCTGGCCGTCTCTTCGACCATGAAAAGACGTTGAAGTCTTGGTACGATTGGCATATACCGAAGAACACTAACAGGGATTTTGGTTTGTGTCTTCTCACCCATACCGTTGTCTACCACAATATACCTGGAACACTTGCAAATGGGACAATAGTTCAAGTCCGCATAGTCAAGCCTAAATAAGGCACATCCTTTCTCACAGGCATGTATCTTCTCATAGGGCATCTTCAGTGCACGGAGGATTTTGTCCGACTGGTACAGGTTTGCAGGCATTACATGGCCTTTGGGTAGAAAGCGTCCAAATACTGTCATAATTGTGTCATAGCATTCTCTGCCCAAGTTGAACTGAGCCTTCAAAGCCATTACTTGTGAGATGGCATCCAACTGACAAAGCTCAGTGTGCTCGTGGAGCGGACGTTTTGAAGACTCCAACATTTCATTGAAGGCCTTTGCAGATTCCTCCATCTCCTCGTCCGAATCCCGAGCATCATGATAGTCTTGCACCATGTTTTCCATCCCGGTACCATGCTTGTCGGTGCGACGATGATCCACCTCAGCTCGGTCACGTTGGGCAGACTCACCATGAAATGTCCACACCGTATAATCGGGCGTAAAACCATTCTTCTGCAGGTGTTTACCCATTTCAGCCTCTGTCCTCTTTTCCCAATTGCCGCATCGGAAACAGGGGCACCAAGTTTTCCTCTGGCCATATGAAAATGCGGCTTGCACAAACCCCTTGGTTTTTGTGAACCATTCAGCGCTCCATTTGTTCTGACCAGTGTGACCGGTATACATCCACGCACGATCACTCATCTTGACTTTCAGAGCTACTGGACACACAATAATTATATATATAATTCACCATGTATATATTCATCAGTTGATCTACTTTGTCAATTTTATTACGTCCATGCAACCTACACTCTAATAGGTAATGATAGGTCCTAATCCCACCCGAGTATGTGTAGATTGGGTTCATTTTCCCAAGCTATGCTCCGGATCCGACGCAAAATTTCGGCAGCACCTCCCCGCTCTTCTCCTGATACACGTCTCTGCAATAAACAGAGAGGATGTGTACCCGGAGAACAACAGGGGAGGCACTGACGAAATTTATGCGTTAGATCCGGAGCAAAGCATATGGGAAAACGAACCCAATCTACACATACTCGGGCTGTCCATGGATAGCGTTGGACAATTCGAAAGAATCAAGGTTATAAATATGCAAATGCATGCATATTTATAACTATGACGCTTTCGAACGGGAGACACATATTGGTTACGCATACTGATGATTCAAGACACATATATAGCTAGCTACCAAATTTCATGTCATTTGTGCAAATAATTAATGGGGGAGAAGGACATGTCATTTGTGCTCACCCACGAACGAAGGGGCAGAGCTCGTCAAACGCACGGCGAGGTCGTCGAACACCAAACCTCGCAGTGATGAAACAACTGCACATTTAAATCTACCCGATCAGCACAATTATATATGATGTTTTTCATAACAAAATCGAAAAATATATGACCTAACTAATAATTCACAAATATATAACCCCATCAGCCACTGGATGGCCAAAGAGCACCTTTTCGGGAGGTTTAGGGGGTCGGGGTGTCATGTCGGCATTGGGGTGCTGTTTCGGGGTTAGGGTGTCGTGTCGGGGTCGGGGTGTCAGGGTGTGGTGTCGTGGTCTGTGTGTCGGGGTGTGGTGTCGGGGTCAGGTGTCGGGGTGTGGTGTCGAGGTCGGGGTGTCGGGGTCAGTCGTCGGGGTGTTTCCTTCTATCCTTCTTCTTCTTTCCTTCTCTTCTTCTTCTTTTTTCTTCTTTCCTTTCTTCTTCTTCTTCTATCCTTCTTCTTCTTTCCTTTCTTCTTCTTCTTCTTCTTTCCTTTCTTCTTCTTCTTCTTTTTTCATCTTTTTTCTACTTCTTTTACTTCTTTTCTTTTCTTCTATTCTTCTTCTTCTACTTCTTCTACTTCTTCTACTTCTTTTCTTCTTCTTCTTTTTCATCTTTTTTCTACTTCTTTTCTTTTCTTCTTTTTCATCTTTTTTCCACTTCTTCTTCTTTTCTTCTACATATCCTTTTTTCTAACACTACCACTAAATTTTCTTCTTTTCTAACACTAAATCTAACACTAACACTAACACTAACAATTAAACAAGAATTAAATAGCAAAAAAAAAGAAAAACGAAAAAAAACTCATCGGAGCAGGGGGCGACGCTGGCGCCGGGGTGGTGGGTGGGTGGCGGGGGGGGGGGCGGCGGGGCTCCGGGGCAGTGGGATGGCCGGGCGGCGGGGGCAGGGGCGGCACCGGGCGGGAGGGGCGGGGGCGAGGGCGGGTGCGGGAGGGGCGGGGGCAGCGCCGGGCGGCGGGACGGTGGGGGCGGGTGGCGTGTGGGGGAGGGGGTGGGAGTGGCGGCGGGGGGCGGTGGCGGGTGCGGCGAGGGCGGGGGCGGCGTCGGGCGGCGGGGGCGGGGGCGGCGGGGGTGGGGGCGGAGGAGGTCGAGCGAGAGAGATGAGTAACGGGCGGGGGAGGGGGCTCGGCCGTTAGTTAGGTTAGTTAGGGTAGCCTTTGCCGTCCGCCCTCCTTTGCCGTCCGCTTTTCTTCATATTTGCCGTCTGCGGCGCACGGCAAAGCAGGGGGACATTAAGTATTTTTTAACCAGCTCCTCAGTGGCCCCCCTCCCTCTTTGCCGTCTGCTAGCGGACGGCAAAGATTCTTTGCCGTCAACTAGCAGACGGCAAAGAGCTGGCTGATGGCAAAGAACCTTTGCCATCGGCCAGTTCTTCGCCGTCTGCTTTCGGGTAGCTGATGGCAAAGAGCTTCTTTGCCATCCGCTAGCTGACGTCAAAGAGCTGGCAGATGGCAAAGTAGCTGATTCCAGTAGTGTTTAGGCATTGGTTTCAGGTAATTTGGATAAATGAGCAAAAAGTTACGCTAGTTTTAAGATCAGGGGCTAAATCGCGATAAAACTATTCGCGGGTAGGTTCCTGGCCGAAAATTAAATTAAAAAGAAAAATCTATAGAAAGAACGTTCGCTAACAGAACTAAACGAACGAATCCGTTCGTTAACAGAAACTAACGAGTGAACGTTCGTCATTTAAACTAGCGAATAAAAAGACCGGCAGTTTTATATCGGTTAACCGGACTTGGACCGGGGGCGGCGGTTACGGCGGTGAGATCCGGCGAGCGAGGCGGCGACTTCGGCGTGGCGGCGGTGGTGCGTCTTGGGGAGGGAGAGGGCGGCGGGGCGGGGCATTTATAGGAGGGGAGAGGCGGCTGGGCGGCTTGCGGGAGGGGGCGGGGTTCCCCGTGTCCTTGTTGGACACGGCGGCGGCGCGAGCAAACTCGGGACTCCCGAGCCGGAGGAAGGCGGTGGCGCTCGGCCCAGGAACTTTTTTTAAACGTTTTCCGTGAAGAAAATCCTAATAAAATAAAAATAAAAATATAAAAATTCCAGAAACAATTTTCACCTTCCCTACCTAATATTTGGGACAAAATGAACATTTTGGTAGACTAAATGCAATTTTTAAAAATGCATGTTTTTCTCTAATTCAAATAAAACTGCAAATAAAATCACATAAAATAATAATTTGATTTCAAAATTTCTTTTCCAATATTTCTCCTCTGTTTTGAAGAAGTCATTTTATCTTCTCTCATTTAATTTTATTGTTGGAAATAATTGGAAAGAAATTGATGAAAATCAAATTGATCCTCTTTTCAAATTTGAATATAAATTCAAAAATGAAAGTTTTATGAAACCTGCAACTCTCTTCTTGGGTCCTTGAGTTGCTAAAGATTTCTTGGATCACAACCAAATGCAATAAAATATGAAATTCATATGAATGATCTATGTATAACATCCAAATTGAAAATTGAGATGTTACAAGTCTACCCCCCCCTTAAGATGAATCTCGCCCTCGAGATTCGGGTTGGTCAGCAAAAGGGTGTGGGTGGTACTTGTGGAGGTCTTCTTCTTTCTCCCAGGTGGCTTCCTCCTCGATATGGTGGCTCCACTGAACTTTGCAAAACTTGATAACTTTGCTACGAATAACTCAACTGGAAAACTCAAGAATCTTGACTGGCTTCTCTTCATAGGTCAGATCACTATCCAACTGAATTGCTTACAGTGGCACTGTATCTCTCAGAGGAATATTAGCCATCTCTGCATGGCACTTCTTCAACTGGGAAACGTGAAACACATCATGAACTCCTGACAATCCTTCGGGCAATTCCAACTTGTACGCAGGTAGAAAAGTTATGCAGATACTAAACGCAAGGAGGTAGCCTACGAGTCGGAGACAGGGCATATCTTCGTGTGTCCCCACTCCGAGGAGTTAAACATTTTGGGTTCAAGGGAAAGCTAGCACCATGTTTTGTGGGACCATACAGAGTTTTGGAACACGTGGGAGAAGTTGGACAGGGCTACCTTGATTCTATCTCGAATCAAATTAACCTTTTCCTCAGAATCTTTGATTAAGTCTGGTCCACACAACTGTCTATCTCCAACTTCTTCCCATGATAACGGTGTCCTGCACCTCCTTCCGTACAAGGCTTCCAAAGGGGTCATCTTCAAACTGGCTTGATAACTGTTGTTATAGGAGAACTCTGCGTAGGGCAAATTGTCATCCCAACTAGATCCATAATCTAGCGCACAAGCTCTCAACATGTCCTCCAGAATCTGATTGACTCTCTCGGTATGTCCATCTGTCTGTGGATGAAAGGCTGTACTGAACTCTAGCCTGGTACCCAAAGTTTCATGCAACTGATTCCAAAACTCTGAAGTAAATTGTGTCCCTCTATCTGATATGATGGTCCTCGAAACTCCATGCAGACATATGGTCCTGGTCATGTATATCTTTGCCAACTTAGCACTCGTATAAGTTGTCTTCATAGGGATGAAATGGGCTACCTTCGTTAAGCGATCAACTACAACCCAGTGATAAAATCCATGCCAAGTTTATCCCACTTCCATTTGGGTATTGGCAAAGGCTGCAGTAACCCTGCTGGTTTCTGGTGCTCTGCCTTAACTCTCTAGCATACATCGCATACTGCTACATACTCTGCAATATCCTTCTTCATTCCTGTCTGATACGTCTCCAACGTATCTATAATTTTTGATTGTTCCATGCTATTATATTACCCCTTTTGGATGTTTATGGGCTTTATTTTACACATTTATATCATTTTTGGGACTAACCTACTAACCGGAGGCCCAACCCATATTGCTGTTTTTTTGCCTATTTCAGTATTTCGAAGAAAAGGAATATCAAACGGAGTCCAAAGGGAATGAAACCTTCGGGAGCGTGATTTTTGGAACGAACATGATCCGGAGAGCTTAGAGTGCAAGTCAAGAAGCTCCTGAGGGCCCCGCGAGATAGGGGGCCGCGCCCCCCTGTAGGGTGCGCCCCCTGTCTCGTGGGCCCCTCGGGCGGCCACCGACGTACTTCTTCCTCCTATATATACCTACGTACCCCGAAAACATTCAGGAGCACCACGAAACACAATTTCCACCGCCATAACCTTCTGTATCTGCGAGATCTCATCTTGGAGCCTTCGTCAGCACTCTGCCGGAGGGGGAATCAACCATGGAGGGCCTCTACATCAACATCCTTGCCCCTCCGATTAGTTGTGAGTAGTTTACCACAGACCTATGGGTCCATAGTTATTAGCTTGATGGCTTCTTCTCTCTTTTTGGATCTCAATACAATGTTCTCCCCCTCTCTTGTGGAGATCTATTCGATGTAAAATCTTTTTGCGGTGTGTTTGTCGAGATCCGATGAATTCTGGGTTTATGATCAAGTTTATCTATGAATAATATTTGAATCTTCTCTGAATTCTTTTATGTATGATTGAGTTATCTTTGCAAGTCTCTTCGAATTATCAGTTTGGTTTGGCCTACTAGATTGGTCTTTCTTGCCATGGGAGAAGTGCTTAGCTTTGGGTTCAATCTTGCGGTGTCCTTACCCAGTGACAGAAAGGGTTGCAAGGCACGTATTGTATTGTTGCCATCGAGGATAACAAGATGGGGTTTATATCATATTGCATGTGTTTATCCCTCTACATCATGCCATCTTGCTTAATGCGTTACTCTGTTCTTATGAATTTAATACTCTAGATGCAGGCAGGAGCCGGTCGATGTGTGGAGTAATAGTAGTAGATGCAGGCAGGAGTCGGTCTACTTGTTATGGACGTGATGCCTATATACATGATCATGCCTAGATAATCTCATAACTTTGCGCTTTTCTATCAATTGGTCGACAGTAATTTGTTCACCCACCATAATACTTGTGCTATCTTGAGAGAAGCCTCTAGTGAAACCTATGGCCCCCGGGTCTATCTCTTATCATATTTGCTTTCAATCTACCTTTATTTGCATCTTTACTTTTTGCATCTATATTATAAAATACCAAAAATATATTTATCTTATCATACTATCCTTATTAGATCTCACTTTCGCAAGTGGCCGTGAAGGGATTGATAACCCCTTTATTGCGTTGGTTGCGAGTTCTCAGTTTGTTTCTGTAGGTGCGTGGGACTTTTGAGGAGCCTCCTACTGGATTGTTACCTTGGTTCTCAAAACTGAGGGAAATACTTACGCTACACTTTGCTGCATCACCGTCTCCTCTTCGAGGAAAACTAACGCAAGCTCAAGAAATAGCACTGTCCACCAGAAACTTTCCTTCAAATCCAGATACATCTTGGTGTTGCCTGGGTGAATCGAGTAAGGCGAATCATGAGCCTCCTGAAAGAATCAACTTCCTGATCTCAGGGTCATTAGGCACATATATTCGATCCTCAAACCATATAGTGTCGTGCTCATCCTCACAAAATCCTTTAGCCTTTCCTTTACTCATCCTTTCCTTTATCTCAGTAATCTCCCTGTCCATATTTTGGTCTTCTTGGACCTTAACCAACAAAGTGGATTGAATCTCCCATGCTGCAAAATAACCTCTCGGAACTATCTCCAAGCGTAGTTATCGAAGGTTGCCTGCTAACTCCTTAGGTAATCCTCATGTTATGAGCGTGTTAACATAACTCTTGCGGCTCAACGCATCTTCTACAACATTGGTCTTTCATGGATGATAATGCAATCTCATGTCATAATCCTTTATGAGCTCCAACCATCTCCTTTGCCTGACGTTCAACTCCTTTCGCGTGAAGATGTACTTCAAACTCTTATGATTCGTATATACATCACAACAGTTACCGATGAGAAAATGTCTCCATGTCTTGAGCGCATGCACTACTGCTACTAACTCCAAATCATCCAAATCATGTGTAGCATAATTCAACTCATGAGGTCGAAGTTGTCGTGAGGCATATGAAACAACTCTTCCATCCTGCATAAGCACTCCTCCATGTCCTCGATGTGAAGCATCACAATACACTTCGAAATCCTTGCGTATGTCCGGGAGAACCAACACTGGGGCTGAAACCAATTGTTTCTTCAGCTCCTAAAAATTGGCCTCACAATCCTCACTCCATTTAAACTTGGTTTCCTTCTTCAATAACTCCATCATGGGCTTCGCAATCTTTGGAAAATTCTCAATAAATCTCCGGTAATAACCTGCGAGTCCAAGAAAACTTCTGATCTCTCCCACTAAGGTGGGTGCCAACCATTTAGTAACAGATGCAACCTTGGTAAGGTCTACTACTATTCCTTCTCCACATATAACATGTCCAAGAAATCCAACTTCCTTCAACCAAAACTCACATTTGCTGAACTTGGCATACAACTGATGTTTCCTGAGCTTCTCGAGAACCAAACGAAAATGTTCGTTATGCTCTTCTTCATTCTTCGAGTAGACCAATATATCACCAATGAACACCACGACGAACTTATCCAAAAACTCCATGAACACCTCGTTCATCATACTCATGAAATAGGCAGGGGTGTTAGTAAAATCAAATGACATAACTGTATACTCATATAGCCTATACCTCATGGTAAAAGCTGTCTTAGGTATATCCTGCTCTTGGATCTTCAACTGGTGATAAGCTGATCGAAGATCCATCTTGGAGAAAACCTTAGCTCCTTGCAGTTGGTCAAACAAATCACTGATCATTGGCAGAGGGTATTTGTTCATGATCGTCACCTCATTCAGCACACGATAATCAACAACCATTCTCAAAGATCCATCCTTCTTCTCCACTAGAAGCACTGGGGCTTCCCAAGGTGATGAACTTGGTCGAATATAACCTTTCTCCAGTAACTCCTTAATCTGCTTCTTAATTTCCTCCAGATCTTTTGCGGGCATCCGATACGGTCTCTTTGATATTGGTCTGGTGCCTGGCAATAACTCAATCAAAAACTCAATATCTCGATCCGGTGGCATGCCTGGTAACTCTTCTCGAAATACATCGACATAATCCTTCACCACTGGTACTTGTTCCTGAACAACTCCTGATAAGGAATTCACCTGAGTCCTCCTAGACACATACTTGACCTCTTTCCTGGTGAGAAGAATTGATTTACTGGTGCAATCGATGTTTCCCTCATACTTGGATAGCTAATCCATGCCTAGTATCACATCCAATCCTTGTGACTCCAGGACGATCAGGCTGGTGGGGAAAACATGTCTACCTATGGTTACTAGCAACTGATAGCATCCCCTACTAGCCATATACTCCACTCCTGGGGAACTTACTAACATAGGTGACTTTAGGGCTATGGTTGGCAACTTATACTTATCCACAAATTCCCTTGATATGAATGAATGAGATGCGCCAGTATCGAATAGAACAAGTGTTGTAAATGCATTAGTCAAAAACTTACCGACAACTACGTTGGGCTGCTCCTCAATCTCCTCCACACTAACGTGGTTCACCTGACCTTTAGTGAAGGGGTTGGGATTCTTTGCATAACTTCCATTGCCATTTCCATTCTTTGCTTCAGGACATTCAGTGGCGTAATGTCCAGTCTTCCCGCACTTGAAACAAGTAATGTGACTCAGATCCCTCTTGGCTCGTGTTGCGGGGTTGGAACGATTCTAACTGTTGCTTCCTCCATTCCCATTGCCATTCTTAGGGCCACTGTGGTTGTGCGAACTTCCTCCATTGTGCGTATGTCCTCCATGGTTATGGCCTCCATGGTTGTGAGTATGTCCTCCCGAGTACGGGGAATAGTGGGGCTTCTGATGAGCTCCAGAAGTGTACCTCCCCTGTCCATACTTCCTCTTGCGGTTATCAATCTTTTGTTGTTTGCCTTCTATCATGAGGGCCCTGTCTACCAACTCTTGGTAGTTGTTGAAAGTTGCCACCATCAATTGCATGCTTAGCTCATCATTGAGTCCCTCAAGAAACTTCTCCTACTTTGCGGCATCTGTTGCCACATCATCCGGGGCATAGCGTGCTAACTTGCTGAACTCATCCACATACTGTCCCACTGTATGACTCCCTTGGCACAAGTTCCAGAACTCGCGCTTCTTCATGCTCATAGCTCCTGCTGAAACATGGGCGGTGCGGAAAGCCTGCTAAAACTGATCCCACGTCACTGTATCAATGGGATAAGTCGTGGTGAAATTCTCCCACCAAGATGTTGCGGGTCCGTCAAGCTGAGGTGCGGTAAATCACACTCTCTCCGCATCTGTGCATCCTACAGTAGTCAGCTCTCTTCCAATCTTGTGGAGCCAATCATCTGCAACAATTGGCTCGGTGCTGCTAGAGAACACCGGCGGATTCAACCTCAGAAAATGGGCTAGGTTGTGTAGGGACCAGACCTCAAACAGTCTGATCTATGTGCATCAGTGTCATCCCTGGATCAGTAATGCTGACACGCACAATACTCGAAGGATTTATAACAGAGTAGCAATCACACACTTATTACATCGAATGTCTCAAAAGAGAACTTATTACAATAAATATGTCTTAAGGCCATCTAATAACGATAACAGCGGAAGGCTTGGAAGATAAGTGAGTCCATCAACTCCAACGGCATCACTGAGTATAGAATCACAATCCTAAGGCATCTTACTCGTCGTCTGAAAAGTCAGCAACATGAACGTTGCAGCCCGAAACGGGTCAGCACATGGAATATGCTGGCAATGTAACACATAGAGATTAATGAAAGAATAATGCTATACTACATGCATATATGGCTGGTGGAAAGCTCTATGGTTACAGTTTTTGCATAAAGCCAGTTTTTCCCTACTGCAAAGGAATAAATTTATTTAACTATCATGGTGGTTGTTAAACATTAAGAGTGATTGACAGCATTCTCAATCAGAATTAAGTATCATCATCATCGCCATTGTCGAGCCGGCTCCTCTACCTGAAGAAGTCGCTATCTTCAGGAATCTGGTCAGTGATTTTGTCGTCAATACTCTGCAGAGAGCTGTGTTGGATGCCCAGCCGTGGATCCAAGGGGTTGGTTTGTTTCGATTACGCAGTGCTCTGGCCCGCCAAGCATTAGTTGATCATCCTCCTTTCAATTTGGTCAATGATGGATTTGTCAGGTTTATTCCGCATGATGAGGGTATCAACTACAGAGCTGCTCAAGGTTTTCGAAGGGGATGGGTTATGCTGCTAGGAGTTCCTTTGGATTATAGGCGCTCTCAATATCTTGCTGATGTTATCAGTACGTTTGGCTGCTTTCATCATTGGCATCAGGATGATCCAATGATGGTCCGATCTTTGGCCTATGTGTCTTTTCCTGCACCGTCTATGGTCCCTAGATCAGTGACATACAGAGAATTTGCTGACTTTGGAGGGGTTCGGATTTCTTGGTCTGCTCCAGTTTATATTCTATCTGCAGACTTTGCTGATATCCTACCTGCTGATGAGGATCCAATGCCCTTCAATGGAAATCCCCACCCTCTCCCTGGCAACATGCAGTTCAACAATCATAATTGGGTCTTACCTGAGTTCCCGGAGCTGGGTTGGAATGATGTGCCTGCACCCAATGAACAGCCACAGAATGATCCCCCACAAGTTCAGGAAGTTGTGCAGCAGGATAATGTTGAGGAAGTTCAGTCTCAGGAATCCATTGTGCTTCAGTTGTCCGAGGATTCAATTAACAACGGCAACGGTGCTGCTGAAGTTGCTGTTCTCCAACACCCAATGGGACCGCAATAGCCTCCTTTAATGATCGGACAAGTGCTAACTGTTTTTGGGCCTGTCCTGCCCCCTGTCATGCAATGGAAGCGTTCGTTTGAGAAGGTTTTGCCGCTTATTGGGATCTCTGATATCCCAAAGGTTGTCTTTCGGTCTGATCTCGGTGCTCTTTTGAACAAGCAGTCTTGGGAGACTCTTTTTACCACTCCAGCTCCAAAATTGCAGCTTCTGCCTGCACCTATTTCTGTGACTCAGTTTAAGGAAATGACACCTGTTAAAAGGCCTGTAGCTCGAGCTCTTTGTTTTGACGATATTGATGAGCCTGTTGCTGAAACATTTGAGTTTACGGTTGTTCCTAAAGTTACTCTAAAGCGTGGAAGAAAGCCCAAGGTCAGGCGCAGTGCTCGCCTTAGTGCGATGCGTGATGGATATCGTCAGGTAATTATTGGAACACCTTCTAGGAAGCCACACACGGTGAAGAAGCGCAAAACTGTACCTTCCAAGCCTGACGACGATTCTGCAGTGCCTCCTCTGACGACCATAGTCGATCTTCAGCGAATTGGTGCCCGTCTTCGCATTGCACCAGAGAAAATCATGACGGATAAGCTTGCAGCTAATCCTACCCGCTCCAACAAAAGTGCAAGTTCAGATGATTAGTTTCGTCATCCAGGGTTTAGGTCCATGGCGTATCATAATCGCCATTCATCTTTTCGTATCTGTTTGGAACCTTGCTGTTTACATCTGTCTAGTGGGTTGTAGGCCATTGTGTGGCTTACTTTTAAATATGTCCTCTTTTGGTTTGTAATGAATCAAACTTCGTTTAGAGACTGGAAAGTACTATGTTGGAATGTTCGGGGTCTGAATTCTGAAGCGCGTCAGCTTGCGGTTAGGCAAAAGATCAATGAAAGTGGGTGCTCTGTTGTTTGCCTCCAAGAAACCAAATGCATGCAAATTGATCAACGCTTCATTAGAAAATTCTTTCCACGGCGTTTTGATAACTTTGTTTATGTACCATCGGTTGGGGCATCCGCTGGTATGGTGGTCATATGGAATTCATCTTTCTTCATAGGCAACTTAATTGAGGTTAAACCATATGGTATTATTGTGAAGTTTCAATCTAAACATACATCTGAGACTTGGTTTCTTGTCTCAATTTATGGTCCGTGTCAAGGACCAGTGCGTGATGATTTGGTGCAATGGTTATATAATCTGGATATTCAATTCGAGGACAATTGGTTGCTTTTAGGTGATTTCAACTTTATGCGTTCGATTGAGAATCGAAATCAGCCAGGTGGTGATGTGAATGATATCTTTTTGTTTAATGAAATAATTGGTCATTTGGGTCTTGTTGAACTGCCAATCAAGGGTCGTCAGTACACATGGTCTAATATGCAAACCACACCTCTGCTTGAACAAATTGATTGGTTTTTTACGTATGTGGCTTGGACACATGATCACCCCAACACAATGGTTATTCTGCTTGCGCGCTCTGCCTCTGATCACGTCCCGTGTGTGGTTTCAATTGCCACTTGTATCCCCAAGGCAAAAGTTTTTCGCTTTGAAAACTATTGGGTTGATCTGCCTGGTTTTATGGATTGTGTATCTGAGGTTTGGAATAGACCTGTGGATAAATCTTCAACTGCTTTAATCATTTCTGCTAAATTCAAATCTCTTTGTTATGCTCTTAAGAAATGGCATCTTAACCTATCCACAGTCAAGGCTCTCATTGTTGATTGCAACAAAGTAATTCTTTTTTTGGATAATATTGAGGAATTTAGGCCCTTGAGTTGGCCAGAGTTCAATTTTCGGAGGATTGTCAAATTACATCTCGAAGATATCCTGCACTGGCAGTTCATTTATTGGAAGCAACATTGCACAATCAGAAATATCAAAGTTGGTGAGGAGAATTCAAAATTTTTCCACGCTATGGCAACTGAAAGGTATAGGAGAAACATTATTTCTTCAATCAAATCTGTGGATGGGGAGGTGGTTTCTGATCATCAACAGTTAGCAGGGATGTTTTGGTCTGATTTCAATCGTAGAATGGGCCAGGCAAAAGGTATACAGATGGGTTTTGACCTTGACACATTAATTGCTCGTATTGATGGTCTGGAGAACTTATCCTTGCCTTTTACGGATTCCGAGGTGGATACGGTGATTAAGAATATGCCTTCTGACCGGGCTCCGGGCCCCGATGGGTTTACAGGTCTTTTTCTCAAGAAATGTTGGAATATATTGAAGCCAGATTTTATGAAGCTGGTCAGGGAGTTTTAGGAGGGAAAGCGCAACCTGGAGTGTCTGAATACATCCCTCATTACTCTCATTCCAAAGAACTTGAGCCCGGAGTATATTGGTGATTTTAGGCCTATCTCGTTGACAAACATTTGTCTCAAGTTTTTAACTAAACTTTTGGCAAATGTTTACAGAGTGTGATCCTTAAATGTATTCATCGCAATCAATATGGGTTTCTTCGCTGTAGATCCATTCAAGATTGTCTTGCATGGTGTTTTGAGTATATACATCAGTGCAAGGCATCCAAAAGACCTATAATCCTTCTCAAGTTGGATTTCACGAAGGCGTTTGATACCATCGAGCACGATTTGATTCTCAAGATCCTGAAATGCAAGGGTTTTGATGATCGTTGGACAGGTTGGATTGATAGCATCTTGTCCTATGGATCCTCTTCGGTTCTCTTAAATGGTGTGCCTGGTAATCACTTTGTCTACCGTTCGGGTGTGCGTCAAGGAGACCCATTATCCCCTTTGTTATTTGTGATTGCTGTGGATTTATTGCAGTCCGTGGTTAATGAGATGTGTGCAAGGAACATTCTCACACTGCCCATACCAACCTCTTCACGGGACTATCCGATTGTGCAATACGCTGATGACACATTAATTGTCCTTCCTGTGGTGGACGGCCAACTCATTGCTTTCAAGGAGATGCTTGAGACATTTGCTAAGTCAACGGGTTTGCGGGTTAACTTTAGTAAATCATCATTGATTCCAATGAATATGTCTGATGAGGAGGGTCAACGTGTGGCGGCTTTGCTTGGATGTGATGTTGGCTCCATGCCATTTACTTACCTGGGATTGCCAATGGGTACTACTCGGCCCACAATTTTTGACTTGCTCCCCTTAGTGGACCGCATAGAGAGAAGATTGTCTGCCTCATCCTATCTGTTGAACCAGGGCTGCCGGCTACAGCTCTTGAAATCGGTTTTAAGTTCCATGCCAATATACTTCTTGTGCACTCTTTCATTACCTCAAGGAATCTTGAAGCAGATTGAACATATCATGCGGCAATGTTTGTGGCGAGGCAACTCTGATACACCAAGACAATCATTGGAAGCTTGGGAGTTAGTATGTCGGCCCAAGAACCAGGGAGGACTTGGGGTTCTAGACCTTGGCAAACAAAATGATGCCTTGTTGATCAAGCATCTATTCAAATTTTATAACAAGTTGGATGTGCCCTGGGTTTCACTTATCTGGGACACATACTATGCTGCTGCACCGCCCCAAGTAACTCAAAGTTGTGGCTCTTTTTGGTGGTGTGATGTGATGAAGCTCTATGACAAATTTTGTAAGTTGGTCGTCCCTCATGTGCGCTCCGGGGACTCGGTGGTTTTCTGGCTGGATCGGTGGCAACTTAATAACGAGGTGATTACCATGCAACAACGTTTCCCGAGGCTTCATTCTTTTGTGATTGATGACATGCTTACCATTAAGAATGTGATGGAGCTGCCTGACCTGACCGACAATTTTCACCTGCCTTTATCAGTTGAAGCTTTTGAGGAATTCAATCAGCTTCAGGCTATAATGCCTCTGATAAATTTGCATGAGGGAGTTAGTGATGTCTGGAAATGGCCTTCAAAAACTGGGGATTATCAATCCAGGATCTACTATTTGTCTTGTTTTTCTGAAGTCGTGGCTGACCCTATTTTTGGGTGGATCTAGAAATGTTCTTGCACTCTCAAGCTCAAGGTGTTTGGCTGGCTTCTTTTGATGAACCGTCTAAATACTAGGGATATGATGCAGCGACGACATTGGATTATCCAGGATGATACTTGTGCCATTTGCTTCTCAGGTTTGCATGAAGATAGAGCTCATCTCTTCTTTGCTTGCAACTTTAGCCAACGTGTCTGGAATTATTTGGGCATCTCATGGAATGTTCAACCTAACCAGACTACTTTTGAAATGGCTTGTGCGGCCAGGAAGGATTTTGGTCAGCCATTTTTCACTGAGGTAGTCTTTACGGCTACTTGGAATATTTGGACCCAAAGGAATGGAAGGATCTTCAGAAATGAGTTACCCACTTTCAGAGCATGGAGGAGGAATTTTATTCATGATATTTCTCTCTTAGCTCATAGAATCAAGTGTAAATATAGAGATAGACTAACCGCTTGATAGCTTCCTTACACTTAATCACTCCCTGTAAGTAGTCTTTTTCTTTTGTTTCCGTTTGTAATTTGGTACTGTTCCCATATTATTTTTAATAAAGGGCTGTGAGGCTGTTGCCTTGCAGTACATAGTCAAAAAATATATTAATTAAAGTAACATGATGAGATTCACATGATAATCCAATTACTAGATACTCAAGATGTCCATAACCGGGGACACGTCTAACCATGATTAGTTTATACAGTCTGCAGAGGTTTCCACACTTTTCCCCACAAGACTCAATCTCCTCCGTTGGGATTCTCGCACTACATGGTATTTGAGAAACGGATGACCAAGACATAGTCTTTCAGAAGCGCTAGCACCTTACGATCGGGTAGACAGTACCAACCTACATCCCCTACATCTGCTAGTCTACCACTGTAAGAGTTCGCACAACTTAGTCAACTATGCTAGAGCCCATAGCAGCTTGTGGCTGCACACGGAAGTTTCTAGCATGAATAATCTCATGATCCCTTTGGGCCTGGGTGGCGGTCCATAAAGAAAAACAACAGGCAATCCTGGAATACCCAGGTACCTCAATCCACCCAGATGTGTATTAAAGTTGCCACCTTAGATAAACCATTAATTAACAATCTCACATCTATCATGGATACACTCACCCAATCCACGTCTACTAGCATAGCATGGCATAATAAGCAACATAGAGTAACTCCCAAGGGTTTGATAATAAAATAGGTAATAGGTACTACCTCATTTACTTCCCAAAACCCACATATTAATAAGATCCTAAATCATGCAATTGTTTGAGGATTGATCTAATACAATAAAACTGGGTAGTAAAAAGGTATGATCAAAGTGTTACTTGCCTTGCTGATGATCCGCGAAATCTAGAGATTCGAAGTAGCAAGCGGCGCAATCCGGATACTCTATCACAAACCAACAAACAAGCATACAATAAGTACTCATCTAATGCTCAGGTAAAACTCAAATAAGAGATCTAACCAGAAAGTTCAACTTAAGAACTCCGGTTTGCAAAAAGAATCAAATCGAACAAAGCAACGAAAGTCAAACGGCGAAAGAAACAAGCTTCCTTTACTAATCTGGACCTAAGTCAACTTTTGCAGAAGCAAAAACTTGTTTGAGTAGATTATTCGGAAAGAGGGTTTTGAGACGAAACTCTAGGTGCTTGAATCGCCTGATTCCGATAAACGAGCGAAAAGTTATACTAAAACGAAAATCGGATCAGAAATCACGATCAGAAAAATCGCGGAATAAATCCGAGAAAAAGAAAAACGACAAACAGATTAGCGAACGAACATTCGTTATCTGGATCTAAACGATGAACGCGTTTGTTAAAACGAACGAACGAGCGAATGCTCGCTAATTAACCTAAACCGAAAAAACCAATCTAATAAAAAACGGATCTAAAAAACCCGACGAAAAACCGACGGAAAAACCGAATAGTTTTTTTCAAAAAAAAAACGGCGGCGGCGCGAGTAAACCTCAGCGTGCGGGTCGGCGGTGGCGGCGCGTGGCGGCGGCGGCGGCAGCAGGCAGCGGCAGCGGGCGGCTAGGGTTTGGGGCGCTGGCGCGGGTGGGCTGGGGCGGCGGCGGCGGCTTGGGCTGGGGGTCGGCCCGGGGCGGCTATATAAAGACCCCCAGCCAGGCGGAGCCCTGGCCGGTTACGGCCCAAGGTCGGTTCGGACTTTTTTTTAAATAATTTTCGCGCAGAAAATCAAACGAAAGAAATACTAAACGGACTCCAAAAATCCCGAAATAAATCCCGGCTTCTAAAATCAAGCCGGTTTAGATGAACACTTATTTGGGGCCTAAATGCAATTTTGAAAAACACGCATTTTTCGTAAATTCAAGTAAAATAGCAATAAAATCCAAAATAAAATCTTATTTGATTTTTTTATTAAATCCTCAATATTTCTTTATTTTGGGAAAGTCATTTTATTCCCTCTCACATATTTTTATAATTGAAATAATTGAAGATAAAATAAATAAAACCAAATGTTCCTATTTGCAAAATTTGAGAAAACTCAAATATGAAATTATCGAAATCCCCAACTCTCTCCGTGGGTCCTTGAGTTGCGTAGAATTTCTAGTATCGAGGCAAAAATGCAATAAATATGATATGCAATAATGATCTATTGTATAACATTCCAAATTAAAAATTTGGGATGTTACAAACCTACCCCCCTTAAGATGAATCTCGCCCTCGAGATTCGGGTTAGCTAGAAAATAGGTGAGGGTGGTCCTTCAGGAGATCTTCCTCTCTCTCCCAGGTGGCTTCATCCTCGGTGTGGTGGCTCCACTGAACTTTGCAAAACTTGATAACCTTGCTGCGGGTGACTCTGCTGGCATACTCAAGAATCTTAACTGGTTTCTCCTCATAGGTCAAATTACTGTCCAACTGAATCGCCTCTAGCGGCACTGTATCTCTCAGCAGTATGTCAGCCATCTCTATGTGGCACTTCTTCAACTGAGAAACGTGGAACACGTCGTGAACTCCTGACAATCCCTCAGGCAATTCCAACTTGTATGCAACTTCTCCCATACGCTCTAAAACTTTGTACGGTCCCACAAAACGTGGCGCTAACTTTACCTTAACTCCAAATCTCTTAACTCCTCGAAGTGGTGATACACGAAGATAGACTCTATCTCCAACTTCATAAACTATCTCCTTGTGTTTTGAATCTGCATAGCTTTTCTGCCTGGACTGGGCTACCTTGAGCCTGTCGCGAATCAACTTCACTTTCCGTTCAGACTCCTTAATCAAATTCGATCCAAACAACTGGCGGTCTCCAACTTCATCCCACGACAACGATGTCCTGCACCTCCTTCGGTATAGGGCTTCGAAAGGGGCCATCTTCAAGCTGGGTTGATAACTGTTGTTGTAAGAGAAATCTGCATATGGCAAATTGTCGTCCCAACCAGATCCGTAATCTAGCGCACAAGCTCTCAGCATATCCTCCAAAATCTGATTGACTCTCTCGGTCTGTCCATCTGTTTGCGGATGAAAAGCTATACTTAACTCTAGCCTGGTACCCAAAGTTTCGTGCAACTGATTCCAGAACTTTGAGGTAAACTGGGTTCCTCTATCTGATACAATGCTCCTCGGAACTCCATGCAGACATACGATCCTGGTCATGTATATCTTGGCCAACTTAGCACTGGTGTAAGTTATCTTCACTGGAATGAAATGTGCTACCTTCGTCAAACGATCGACTACAACCCAAATCGAGTCATAGCCTGAGCGAGTCCTACGCAATCCCGTGATAAAATCCATGCCTAGTTTATCCCACTTCCATTCTGGTATCGGCAATGGTTGTAACAATCCTGCTGGCTTCTGATGTTCTGCCTTTACTCTCTGACATACATCACAAACTGCTACATACTTTGCAATATCCTTCTTCATTCCGGTCCACCAGAAAGTGTCCTTCAAATCCAAATACATCTTGGTATTTCCTGGGTGAATCGAATACGGCGAATCATGGGCCTCTTGCAAAATCAACTTCCTGATCACCGGGTCATTAGGCACATAAACACGGCCTTTAAACCATGAATTATCATGCTCATCCTCACGAAATCCCTTAGCTTTACCTTTGCTCATCTTCTCCTTTATCTCGGCAATTTCCTTGTCGGCCTTTTGAGCTTCTCTGATCTTATCCATCAAAGTCGACTGAATTTCCAATGCTGTTACATAGCCTCTTGGAACTATCTCCAAACATAGTTCGCAAAGGTCCTCGGCTAATTCCTTCGGTAACCCTCCGGTCATGAGTGTATTGACATGGCTCTTACGACTCAACGCATCGGCTACTACGTTAGCCTTTCCTGGGTGATACTGTAATCTCATATCATAATCCTTGATGAGCTCCAACCATCTCCTCTGCCTCAGATTTAACTCCTTCTGCGTGAAAATGTACTTCAAACTCTTGTATCCGTGTACACCTCACAATGGTTTCCAATGAGAAAATGTCTCCAAGTCTTCAATGCATGCACTACGGCTGCTAACTCCAAATCATGTGTATCATAATTCAACTCATGGGGCTTAAGTTGTCGTGAGGCATACAAAACAACTCTTCCCTCCTGCATAAGCACTGCTCCAAGTCCTCGACGTGAAGCGTCGCAATACACCTCGTAATCCTTGCCTGATCTGGCAGAATGGCGATGTAACCAAACGTTTCTTCAACTCCTGGAAACTGGCCTCAAATTCCTCAGTCCATTTAAACTTGGTGTCCTTCTTCAACAACTTCGTCATGGCTTTGCAATCTTCGAGAAATTCTCAATGAACCTCCGGTAGTATCCTGCGAGTCCAAGAAAACTCCGGATCTCTCCAACTGTTGTTGGTGCTTCCCAATTTGTCACAGTGACAACTTTGGTGGGGTATACTGCTATTCCTTCTCCGAATATCACATGTTCGAGGAATCCAACTTCCTTCAACCAAAACTCACATTTGCTGAACTTGGCGTATAACTGATGTTCTCTGAGCCTCTCAAGTACCAAATGCAAATGCTCCTTATGTTCTTCTTCATTCTTTGAGTAGACCAAAATATCATCAATGAACACCACGACGAACTTATCCAGAAACTCCATAAATACCTTGTTCATCATGTTCATGAAATCGGCAGGTGTGTTAGTCAGACCAAATGACATAATGGTATACTCATACAGCCCGTACCTGGTGGTAAAAGCTGTCTTAGGTATATCTTGCTCTCGAATCTTCAACTGACGGTATCCTGATCGCAAATCGATCTTGGAAAATACCTTTGCTCCTTGCAATCGGTCAAACAAATCATTGATCATCGGCAGTGGGTACTTGTTCTTGATTGTTACTGCATCCAATCCTCGATAATCAACAACCATCCTCAATGATCCGTCCTTCTTCTCCACTAGAAGTACTGGCGATCCCCAAGGCGAAGAACTTGGGCGAATATAGCCTTTATCCAGTAACTCCTTAATCTGATTCTTAATCTCCTCCAAATCTTTTGCAGGCATCCTGTATGGTCTCTTGGATATCGGCCCTGTGCCTGGCAAAAGCTCAATCAAAAACTCGATGTCTCTATCCGGTGGCATGCCGGACAACTCATCTGGAAATACATCAGGAAAATCCTTCACTACTGGTACTTCCTCCTGCACAACTCCTGATAAGGAATTTACGTGCATCCTCTTCGGCTCATGTCTTGATACATACTTGATCCTCTTTCCTTCTGGTGTTGTAAGCAAAATCGTCTTACTGGCACATTCAATGTTCCCTCCATACTTCGATAACCAATCCATGCCTAATATCACATCCAATCCTTGTGATTCCAATACTATTAGGTCCGGGGGAAACACGTAGTTACCAATCCTTAATGGCAATCGATCACACCATAGTCTAGCCATATACTCTGCTCCAGGCGAGGTTACTAACATGGGTTACCTAAGGGCATGGGTTGGCAGTTTATACTTATCCACAAATCCTCTTGATATGTATGAATGCGATGCACCAGTATCAAAAAGAACGAGTGCAGTAAATGACTTAACCAAAAACTTACCTATTACTGCATCGGGCTGGGCTTCAACCTCCACGCTAACGTGGTTCACCTGTCCTCTGTTGAAAGGGTTTGGCTTCTTCCTAGAGCTTCCATTGCCATTTCCATTCTGGCCTTCAGAACATTCATTGGCGTAATGTCCGGTCTTTTGGCACTTAAAGCAAGTGACTTGACTCAAATCTCTCTTGGATGGTGTTGAGGGATTGCTATGGTTCTGGCCATTGCTTCCTCCATTCCCGTTACCATTCTTGGAACCAGTATGGTTGTGTGAGCTACAACCTCCATGGGTATGCTGGAACTGTCCTCAGGATTTCGGGGTAAAACGTGGCTTCTGTTGAGCTCCAGAATTATACTTCCCTTGTCCATACTTCCTCTTGCGGTTCACAATCTGCTGCTGCTTCCCTTCAATCATGAGAGCTCTATCTACCAACTCCTGGTAGTTATTGAAACTTGTTACCATCAACTGCATACTCAGCTCATCATTTAGTCCTTCCAGAAACTTCTCTTGCTTAGCTGCATCCGTAGAAACGTCATCTGGGGCATAACGTGCTAGCTTACTAAAGTCATCCACATACTGGCCAACTGTACGTCCTCCCTGGCGTAAGTTGCGAAACTCACGCTTCTTCATGGCCATTGCTCCTGCTAAAACATGGGCAGTACGGAAAGCTTGCTGAAACTGATCCCATGTGACAGTATCTACGGGATAGGTGGCTGTGAAATTCTCCCACCATGATGTTGCGGGTCCTTCAAGCTGATGTGCGGCAAATCGCAACTTCTCCGCATCTATGCATCCTGCAGTGGTCAACTCCCTGGCTGTCTTGCAAAGCCAATCATCTGCAACAATCGGCTCGGTGCTACTGGAGAATACCGGCAGATTCAGCCTAAGAAAACGGGTTAAGTGATCCACAGGTGGTGGTGGTGGTGGGTTGTTGTTATTGTTGTTCCCCTCATTCTGATTCTGGACTAGTATCTACATCAATGCATTCTGCTGCTGGATCAACTGAGTGAGCTCCGGTGGGAAAGCAAATCCATTGTCGCGTCTCGGAGGCATCCGAGGGTTTAGAAGAGATGAGAATACAAAATAGAATGAGGTCTAGAGGGAAAACACTACCCATATGCACATGAGACAAATTGCAATCAAACACTTCATTCAATCAAGCAAGGGCATACAACGGTCTATCTATCGTTACAAAAGTGCTCAAACTATGGGGGAAAATACTACTACTGGTATGGTGGTCTACTAGAAAAACTGCTCCGATGAAGACTCCATGATATCTGCTCCGGCTTCATCAACATAGTCATCATCACTATCGTCTGGGTCCGAGTCGGTGTCGTCGATGATGATGTAGTTCTCTGGACAAGTGCAATCTTCGTCTTCTCAAGTTGCGGGAAATCCCATAAACACTCTTAGCTTCTTCTTCAGATCATCATTCTTCTCTACTAGCATTGCTATTTCCTCCTCATATCCATCGCATGTAGACTTGAGTTCTTCCTCCAGTTTCGTGGTCTTGGTCATGGCCTTCTTCAGGTCCATCATGCCTGCGCACATCTGGTTCTCCTGGCATCGAATGTGCTGGTTTAACTCCTAGATGAAAGCTGCAATTGATCTGTCCTTCCTGGTGCTGATCATCTCCCATTGCTCATCTCGGCGCGCACAAATCTGGTAGATAGTATCCTTAAGCTCCTTGTGGTAAACTTCTCCAATATGTCCCATGGTGATGTGGGCTGCCATGCTCTTTCCTAGACTCCAGGTTGGTGCATCAAAGGAAAACTCTATGGGCTCAGTGACGGGCATGAACGTCCTTCTTGGAACTTGTACTTGAATCATCCAGCGCTCTTCTTCAGGTAAAGTGGCATTGTAGGTCTCGGTGAAGCTTGGTACTTCGATGTTCAGGTATCTAGTGACTTCCTTCAGGTGTCGTTCAAAGGGTGTTTCTTCATCCGGTTGCGTGAACTTGTTCCTTGCATCCACCATCCTAAAAGAGAATAGAAAAGATGAGGAGTCAGAAAAGAGAAGAGAGAGTAGTGATCTAGGGATTTTAGCTTAGTGGTCGTGTCCTACAGTCAGCGTGTGCTCTGATACCATCTTGTAGCGACCAGACCGCAAACAGTCTGATCTCTGTGCATCAGTGTCATCCCTGGATCAGTAATGCTGACACGCACAGTACTCGAAGGATTTATAACAGAGTAGCAATCACACACTTATTACATCAAATGTCTCCAAAGAGAAATTATTACAATAAATATGGCTTAAGGCCATCTAATAACGATAACAATGGAAGGCTTGGAAGATAAGTGAGTCCATCAACTCCAACGGCATCACTGAGTATAGAACCACGATCCTAAGGCATCTTACTCGTCGTCTGAAAAGTCTACAACATGAACGTTGCAGCCGAAAACAGGTCAGCACATGGAATATGCTGGCAATGTAACACAGAGAGAGTAATGAAAGAATAATGCTATACTACATGCATATATGGCTGGTGGAAAGCTCTATGGTTATATTTTTTGCATAAAGCCAATTTTTCCCTACTGCAAAGGAATACATTTATTTAACTATCATGGTGGTTGTTAAACATTGAGAGTGGTTGACAGCATTCTCAATCCCAATTAAGTAACATCATCATTAAACAATCCCAACAATATTAATTAAAGTAACATGATGAGATTCACATGATAATCCAAGTACTAGATACTCAAGATGTCCATAACCGGGGACACAGCTAACCATGATTAGTTTATACACTCTGCAGAGGTTTGCGCACTTTTCCCCACAAGACTCGATCTCCTTCGTTGGGATTCTCGCACTACATCGTGTTTGAGAAACGGATGACCGAGTCATAGTCTTTCAAAAGCGCTAGCACCTTACGATCGGGTAGACAGTACCAACCTAAATCCCCTACATCTGCTAGTCTACCACTGTAAGAGTTCGCACAACTTAGTCAACTATGCTAGAGCCCATAGTAGCTTGTGGCTGCACACGGAAATTTCTAGCATGAATAATCTCATGATCCCTTTGGGCCTAGGTGCCGGTCCACAAAGAAAAACAACAGGCAATCCTGGAATACCCAGGTACCTCAATCCACCTAGATGTGCATTAAAGTTGCCACCCTAGATAAACCATTAATTAACAATCTCACATCTGTCATGGATACACTCACCCAATCCACGTCTACTAGCATAGCATGGCATAATAAGCAACGTAGAGTAACTCCCAAGGGTTTGATAATAAAACAGGTAATAGGTACAACCTCATCTACTTCCCAAAACCCACATATTAATCAGATCCTAAATCATGCAATTGTTTGAGGATTGATCTAATGTAATACAATTGGGTAGTAAAAAGGTATGATCAAAGTATTACTTGCCTTGCTGATGATCCGCAAAATCTAGAGATTCGAAGTAGCAAGCGGCGCAATCCGGATACTCTATCGCAAACAAACAAACAAGCATACAATAAATACTCATCTAATGCATAGGTAAAACTCAAATAATAGATCTAACTAGAAAGTTCAACTTAAGAACTCCGGTTTGCAATAAGAATCAAATCGAACGAAGCAACCAAAGTCAAACGGTGAACGAAACAAGCTTCGTTTACTAATCTGGACCTAAGTCAAATTTTATAGAAGCAAAAACTTGTTTGAGTAGATTATTCGGAAAGAGGGGTTCGAGACGAAACTCTAGGCGCTTGAATCGCCTGATTCCGATAAACGAGCGAAAAGTTATACTAAAACGAAAATCGGATCAAAAATCGCGATCAGAAAAATCACGGAATAAATCCGAGAAAAAGAAAAACAACGAACAGATTAATGAACGATCGTTCGTTATTTGGATCTAAATGATGAACGCGTTCGTTAAAACGAATGAACGAGTGAATGCTCGCTAATTAACCTAAACAGAAAAACGGGTCTAATAAAAAAACGGATCTAAAAAAACCGACGTAAAACCGACGGAAAAACCAAATGGTTTTTTTCAAAAAAAACAGCGGCGGTGCGGGTCAACCTCGGCATGCGGGTCAGCGGCGGCGGCGGCGGCTCCGGTTCCGGCGGCGGCGTCGCGGGGCGGCGGCGGCAGCAGGCGGCGGCGGGCGGCTAGGGTTTGGCGCGCGGGCGTGGGTGGGCTGGGGCGGTGGCGGCGGCTTGGGCTGGGGGTCGGCCCGGGGCGGCTATATAAAGACCCCCGGCCAGGCGGAGTCCTGGCCGGTTACGGCCCAAGGTTTGTTCAGACTTTTTTTTGAATAATTTTCGCGCAGAAAATCAAACGAAAGAAATACTAAACTGACTCCAAAAATCCCGAAATAAGTTTTCCCCGACTTCTAAAATCAAGCCGGTTTAGATGAACTTTTATTTGGGGCCTAAATGCAATTTTGAAAAACGCGCATTTTTCCTAAATTCAAATAAAATAGCAATAAAATCTTATTTGATTTTTTATTAAATCCTCAATATTTCTTTTGGGAAAGTCATTTTATTCCCTCTCTCATATTTTTATAATTCAAATAACTGAAGATAAAATAAATCAAATCAAATGATCCTATTTTCAAAATTTGAGAATACTCAAATATGAAATTATCGAAATCCCCAACTCTCTCCGTGGGTCCTTGAGTTGCGTAGAATTTCTAGGATCGAGGCAAAAATGCAATAAATATGATATGCAATAATGATCTATTGTATAACATTCCAAATTGAAAATTTGGGATGTTACAGGTTGTCAACATGGGGTGGTGGCGGTGGGTAGTTGTTGTTGTTGTTGCCCTGGTTATGGTTCTGAACTAGCATCTGCATCAAGGCATTCTAATACTGGATCAACTGGGTGAGCTCCGGTGGGAACATGAATCCGGTGTCACGTCTCGGAGGTATCTGATGGGTTAGAAGGGGTGAGAAAACATAATAGACTAAGGTATAAGAGAGATTTCACTACCCATATGCACATGAGGCAAATTCAATCAATTTACTTCATTCAATAACAAACAAGGTTCACACAAATGATCTAACTACGATTACAAAACGATCGATGCTAACTACTTGGAAGAATACTATTAGTAACATGGTGGTCGTATAGAAATTTTTATTGGTGGAAGACTCCTTGATATCTGCTCCAGCTTCGTCTACGTAGTCGCCATCACTGTCATCATTTGCATCACTGTCTATGTCGGTGTCGTCCAAGATGATGTAGTCCTCGGAACGGATCTCCACTTCAGGTTCATGCCTCTGGTTCTCCACGGGTCGTCCTAGCTTCCTCTTAAAATCTTCATGCTTCTCAAGTAGTACAATATTTCTTCTTTATATCCATCGCGTGTTGACTTGAGTTCCTCTTCTAGATCGATATTCTTCTTCATCAGCTTCTTGGTCTTCTTCATGATGGAGCACATCTGGTTCTTGTATCGGCGAATGTGGTCACCCATCTCCTAAATGTATGCTGCAATTGATCCATCCTTCCTGGTACGAATCATCTCCCATTCCTCATCTCGGCGTCCACATATTTGATAGATGGTGTTTTCAAGCTCCTTGTGATACACTTCACATATGCGTCCAAAGGTGATGTGGGCTGCCATGCTCTTTCCCAAGTTCCAACTTGGTGCATCCAGGTAGAAATCAATAGGCTCTGTTGTTGGCGCAAACGTCCTCCCAGGTACACAAACTTTGATCTTCCAGTGCTCCTCTTCAGGTAAGGTTGCAGAGAAAATCCTAGTGAAGCTTGGTAGTCCGATGTTCAAGTACTTCGTGACTTCCTTCAAGTGTCGTTCGAAAGGGGTGTCGTCATCCGGCTGAGTGAACTTGTTCCTGGGATCCGCCATCTATAGAGTAGAAATAGAGGATAATTAGAAATAAGTAAAGAAGAGAAATCCTGTGGATTTTCCTAGTGGCCGCATCCTACAGCCAGCGTGTGCTCTAATACCATCTTGTAGTGACCACGATCCCAATGGACCGAAGTCTCTGTGCTTAAGTGTTTTCCCTGGCTCGGTAATGCTGACACACATAGTACTCGAGGAATTATAGCAGAGTTCAATCACACACTTATTACATCGAGGTCCTGATAAAGAGTATGATTACACAAATAATATGGCTGAAGGCCATCTAAACTAAATAAATGTGGAAGCTTCTGAGGTAAATGAGTCCATCAACTCCAACAGCATAGCTGAGTCCATAACAACATCCTATCGCACCTTATTCGTCGTCTGAGAAGTCTGCAACATGAGACATTGCAGCCGTGTAGGTCAGCACATTGAATATGTTGGAAGAGTTACACTGTAAAGCAATGAATGCAAGAACTATATCTACATGCAATATTTGGCTGGTCAAGGCTCTAAGTTTAAGATTTTGCATAAAGCTAGTTTTTTCCTACAACAAAGAAATAAATTTGTTTCACTACACCCAAGTTGTACCAATATTTGAGAAGGTTCCTCCAACTCAAATCTCAATTAAATAAGTATCCACATTAAACCCAATTCAATTAATTTAAGAGTGATGAGATCAACAATAATATCCAATTCCAAATACTCAAGATGTCCATAACCGGGGACACGACTAACCATGATTAGTTTATACACTCTGCAGAGGTTGCACACTTTTCCCCACAGGACTCGACCGCATCCATGATCGGAAGATCGAGACATAGTCTTTCTGAAGCATTAACTCTCTACTCCGGGCAGACCGATACACCTACTTTCCCCTACATCTGGTAGTCCACCTCTTCGAGAGCTCATACAACTTACTGAACTATGCCAGAGTCCATAATGGCTTGTGGCTGCACACGGAAGTTTCTAGGCATGAAATATCGTATGATCCCTTTGAGCCTGGGTGGCGAACCGAGGAAAAATCACACGGGTTGAGGGAGTCCTGGACTAGGGGGTGTCCGGACAGCCGGACTATCATCGTCCGCCGGACTCCAAGACTACGAAGATACAAGATTGAAGACTCCGTCCCGTGTCCGGATGGGACTTTCCTTGGCGTGGAAGGCAAGCTTGGCAATACGGATATGTAGATCTCCTACCATTGTAACCGACTCTGTGTAACCCTAGCCTCCTCCAGTGTCTATATAAACCGGAGGGCTTTAGTCCGTAGGACAACATACATTACAACAATCATACCATAGGCTAGCTTTAGGGTTTAGCCTCCTTGATCTCATGGTAGATCCACTCTTGTATTACCCATATCATCAATATTAATCAAGCAAGACGTAGGGTTTTACCTCCATCGAGAGGGCCCGAACCTGGGTAAAAACATCGTGTCCCTCGTCTCTTGTTACCATCCTCCTAGACGCACAGTTCGGGACCCCCTACCCGAGATCCGCCGGTTTTGACACCGACATTGGTGCTTTCATTGAGAGGTCCTCTGTGTCGTCACTGATAGGGCAGATGCCTCCACCCGTCTTCAAAGACGGTGTTTTCGCCGAAGGGGCCTTGGCCGCCGGCCAAACCATCCGGCTAGGTGGTTTTCTTATGACCGCCTGTCCGGCCGCCGCTTCGACAATGACTTCTCAAGTCATCAGAAGCAATCTTCGTGTCAGCTCGAAAGCTGCCGAACAGTTGGATCCAATAGAGCTCTCGTCTGTTAACGAGCTCTTGGATCGCATCGCCGCCCTGGGAGTCGCTACGGACTACAACCAGATTGGGCTTAAAACCGATCTGAGAGAGATTAACTCTCCCCAGGCCACCCACCACGTCGCAGTGGTAGAGGAGCAATACGGCAACTCTTCGCCTGTATTGAAAACTATTCATGTCCGGATTCCCGAACCCTCCATGCCGGATTTCCGCGGAGGGACGGACTTCGATCGAGCATTGAACTTAAAATCATGCATCGCTCCGGACTCGCTGGATTGCGTCCAGCAAACCAAGCTTCCAAATTCAGAAACTCCTCGGCCTTTGAGCCCCAAGATGGGCAGGGATCTGGACTTTAGTCCACCCACCCGCCCAGACATATGCGATCTATCTCTAATACGACAAGAGCCCGCTGAAATAGTACACCACTACTGGGCCAGATTCCTCCTGGTTATGGACAGGATAAAGGACTGCCGAGAGGAAAACGCAGTCTCAATCTTCTGCAATAATTGCACGGACAAGGGAATATTGAACGCCATCGATCGTCGCAAAATTACAAGTTTCACCGATCTGGCGTCCATAGTACGAAAGTACTGTGCGATGGAGAGTTTCCGGAAAACCGAAAACCAATTTTGGGATAATCCGGCCCCAACACCAGTCCGCAACAAAAGGGTACCTCACGCACGGGCCCTAGATGCAAAAAAGAAAAAGCAAAAACCCAATAAGGGGGACGGAACCGTACTGGAGGGATGGCTCAATGGACCCTGTAAGCTTCATAGTACAGAGGGAGCCGTCCCAACACATAGCCTTCGAGCATGTTGTATATTACGGCAGGTGGCCAAAAGTGGCGACGAGCTTCTAGCCTCGGGAAACCACTCCAACAATACCAGTACGGTATCAACAGTCTTCGAGACCTTCGCATCAAACAATACGCGAAAGCGAACAATCCGCGGACTCGCCGAAGTCTACCAAGTAGCAACAGCAAATCCATGGAGCGACACAGCTATTACCTTCAACGCCAGCGACGAGCCTAAATTCCGAACAGCCAGAGCGCTAGCTGCACTGGTGCTTAGTCCCATAGTGGACGGCTTTCGACTGACAAAAGTCCTCATGGATGGCGGCAGCGGACTAAACCTCATTTACGAGGAAACTCTGCGAAAAATGGAAATCGATTGGAGCCGTATTGAGCGAAGCAGCATAACCTTCAGAGGAATAATCCCTAGCCGGGAAGCGCGCTGCACCGGAAAAATCACACTCGATGTGGTGTTCAGCTCGCCGGACAATTACAGATCCGAAGAAGTCACGTGAAGAACTCACCGCGCTGCGCTCCATGGTGAACAGGGACGATGTGATACTCGATAAAAGATCCAAGTCCACATCCTTCAAACCAGCAGACGAAATAACAAAATTCCAGGTCCATCCAACGGACCCAACAAAGACGGCCTCCATTGGGGCACAATTGAACCCCGAAGTAGACACCGCACTGCGCGAATTCCTTCAGGAAAATTGGGACATTTTCGCCTGGCATCCTTTGGATATGCCTGGAATCCCACGCAGATTGGCAGAACATAGCCTAAACATCCTAAAAGGATTCAAGCCAGTCAAACAGGCTCTTCGACGATTTTCCGAACCCAAAAGACAGGCAATGGGAGAAGAGCTAGCCAAACTATTGGAAGCCAGATTCACTAGAGATATCAAACATCCAGATTGGCTAGCAAATCTGGTAATGGTACCAAAGAAGGACAAATCCTGGCGCCTTTATGTCGATTTTAAAGACCTCAATAAGGCTTGCCCAAAGGATCCCTTCCCTCTCCCCCGCATCGACCAAATTATCGATGCTACCGCCGGGCACGATTCATTGTGTTTCCTCGACGCATACTCTGGCTACCATCAAATCAAGATGGCAGAAGCAGACCAAGCCGCCACAGCATTCATCACCCCTTACGGACCATTCTGCTTCAACACGATGCCCTTCGGACTTAAAAACGCCGGCGCAACATATCAGCGCATGATTCAAACATGTCTGGCTACCCAGATCAGCAAAACAGTCGAGGCATACGTAGACGACGTAGTCGTCAAAACAAAACACGTCGAAACTCTAGTAGACGATTTGAGGCTCACGTTCGACAACCTCAGAGCATACGACATCAAGTTGAATCCGGAAAAATGCGTTTTCGGCGTACCAGCCGGAAAGCTGCTGGGCTTCATCGTGTCCGGTAGAGGAATCGAAGCAAACCCTGCTAAAATCTGAGCTCTGTCACAGTTGGACATTCCAAAAGACCTCAAACAAATACAAAAATTAACAGGATGCGTGGCAGCTCTAAGCCGCTTTATCTCCCGCCTAGGAGAAAAGGCGTTGCCCCTCTATCGCCTCCTCAGGCGCACCGAACACTTCGAGTGGACGGATGCTGCCACCGCCGGACTTGAAGAAATAAAGGCCATATTGGCAACAAATCCGGTCCTGGCTGCGCCCAATCTGGGCGAACCAATGTTGTTATATATCGCAGCAACGCATCAAGTTGTAAGCGCGGTCCTCGTCGTCAAACGAGAGACAGAAGGGCACAAATTCCCTCTTCAAAAACCAGTGTATTATGTATCCACTATGTTAACCCCTTCAAATCCCGTTACCCGCACTATCAGAAGATAGCATATGCGGTGTTCATGGCGTCCCGGAAGCTCCGGC
This sequence comes from Triticum timopheevii, assembly GCA_963921465.1. Taxonomy (NCBI): domain Eukaryota; kingdom Viridiplantae; phylum Streptophyta; class Magnoliopsida; order Poales; family Poaceae; genus Triticum; species Triticum timopheevii. The sequence continues at coordinate 376,846,785 of OY997272.1, read as the reverse complement.
ACTACTTTCAAGAGTGTTCGATAACAGTGGCCTCTGAAGTACCACTCAACGACATTATAAATAACCGCGACGCAACGGGCAGGATTGCAAAATGGGCCATTGAGCTCTTACCATTCGATATAACTTACAAACCTCGACGAGCTATAAAGTCACAAGTTTTGGCTGACTTTGTCTCCGAATGGACCGAAGCCGAACTCCCTAAAGAGTACGATGCATACTCCAACTGGACTATGCATTTCGACGGCTCTAAAATGTTGGCCGGACTGGGGGCTGGCGTCGTATTGACGTCCCCAACCGGAGACACAGTCCAGTATGTACTTCAAATAATGTACACGGACTCCAACAACGCAGCCGAATACGAGGCCCTGTTACATGGTCTCCGGATGCCAGTCTCCATGGGCATTCAACGCCTAGAGGTGCGCGGGGATTCAAACCTTGCAATATCCCAAATAAACGGAGACTTTGACGCCAAGGATCCGAAAATGGCAGCATATCGCAACGTTGTCCTAAAAATGTCAGCTTGGTTTGAAGGACTCGAATTCCATCACATAGCCCGAGATAATAACCAAGCGGCCAACGTACTGGCACGCATCAGTGCGAAACGTGATGCTGTCCCTCCAAATATCTTCCTGGAACGGCTCTTCAAGCCATCCGTACTATGGGAAGAGGAGTCCGGAATTGACAAACCGGAAAAAAACCGCGCCAATCGGCGATTCAGCCGATGACATAACACCTTCAGCCCACGTTATAATGGCAGTAATCGCCCCCTGGACAGAACCTTTCCTAGCCTACTTGCTTAGGCAGGAACTTCCCGAAGACCAAAACGAGGCCCGCTGCATAGTCCGGCGATCGAAAGCCTACAAGGTCCATGAGGGAGAACTTTATAAGAAAAGCACAACCGGAGTCCTTCAAAGGTGTAGCTCCGAAGAGGAAGGGCGAAGCCTCCTGGCTAAAATTCATGCCGGACTAGGAGGACACCACGCAACAGCCCGGGCCCTTGTAGGAAAGGCATTCCGTACAGGATTTTATTGGCCGACGGCCCGGGCAGATGCCCAGGACTTAGTCCGAAAATGCGTTGGCTGTCAGCTCTTTGCCAATCAGAGCCACATGCCGCCCACCGCCCTCAAAACTATGCCCATTACCTGGCCGTTCGCGGTCTGGGGGCTTGATATGGTTGGACCCCTAAAAGGGGGAGCCCACAAGCAAAGATACCTATTGGTCATGGTGGATAAATTCACCAAATGGATAGAGGCCAAACCGGTCAAAACGACAGAGTCCAGACCAGTGATAGACTTTATATCCGGGGTAGTACACCGCTACAGAGTCACCCACAGCATCATCACCGACAACGGCATGAACTTCACAGCCGACGAGGTTAAGTCATGGTGCAAAAATATGGGCATCAAGCTCGACTACGCTTCAGTCTATCACCCTGAAACCAACGGTCAAGTGGAACGAGCAAATGGTCTAATAATGAGCGGCATTAAACCCAGACTAGTGCGGTCACTCACTAAATCTGACACGCACTGGGTCGAGGAGCTCGACTCCGTACTCTGGGGGCTGCGGACAACGCCTAACCGTACTACCGGATTCACACCATTTTTTATGGTATACGGCGCAGAGGCAGTCTTGCCCTGCGACATTATTCATGACTCACCTCGAGTGCGCATGTACGAGGAAAGAGAGGCCGAGCTCGATCGGCAGGACAGCTTGGACACATTGGAGGAAGAACGTGACGTCGCGAAGGCTCGTTCCGCATTTTATCAGCAGCAGGCCCGAAGATATCAAACCAGAGAAGTATGGGCCAAGACTGACAATGTTGGTGAACTAGTTCTACGCCTGCCGGACAAGAAAAAGGACAAGCTCAAGCCCAAATGGGAGGCCCCCTTCATTATCGATCAAGTCCTGACCAGCGGAGCATACCGTCTACAAAATGCGTCGGATAACCGACTCGAGCCGAACCCATGGAACGCAGCCCGCCTCCGACGATTCTATGCCTAGCGCCGGACTAAGAGTTCATCCCCTTCCCCCGTCCAAACTTTTACACTTCGGCTGTCTTTTGTTTCTCTTTTCATGCCTTTTTATTCAAAAGCCCTTACGGGCCTATTTTCGCATTTTTCGCATACACATGATGTGCCACCCGCACTCACTATTCCTGGGGGCTTCTTTTACAGAAGCGCAATTATAAGGGTTTCATACCCAGCACATGTGTCAAGCTTCCACATGTACCTTTTACTCGCCATTATATGCATCGATATGACTTAAGTTTTGGCCAAGCTGGGTTGCCTGGCTCTTGTGCTTACCCCTACGTTCCTGATTGTTCGGCTAGGAGGTAAAGGGAGCACCTCTGCGATTGTTACTACCGGGTCAGCCGAATGTGTACCTCAGACTGGGTGAAGCCGAAAGTTAGCGTTCTTAAGGGAATATTCGGTCGGTGACTTAAAAGATGACTTTTTACCTATTTATCTATCCGCCCCCAGATGTTTTTCTACTTTCTTTGTAGTCCGGACATGCACTTTAGGGCATGCCTCCCAGGGAAAGGAACCCTTAACGGAACTATTCTCCCTAGAAGATGTTTCTTACTAACCATGTAATATAACATAACTAGTTGGGCACTTGTCTGATAAAGCACTAATGACCCCTACGCCTGGTCTCCATGCATACCACGGTTGTTTCTTAACCAAAAAGGTATTCGGACACACTCCGGACTCTAGGGTCCCGAGGTTGAAGCGAAAAGGTCGGCAAAGACAAACGATCTACAATCCGGCTAGAAGGCATTTCACATGTCACTTTAAAGGAAAACATACATTGTCAAACCTACTGATTGTATTCCTCCTCAATCCCGTCTAACAGGCTGTCCAACTTACAGTCCCGTTGGGAAAATTTAGCAGCCAACTCTACTTGGCTGTATACTAAACTCACAGGGATCTCCTTCCCATCGGGCCCCACCGGTCCAACTTCGGCCATGTGGTTGGGATCCGCCTTCTTGTAACGCGTCTTCACCATGGCCCAAGCCTCCCTGGCACCTTGACGGCAGGCCGAAATCTTCCACATACGGAAGCGCTGCCGCACTCCCTGCAGCTTCTCCGCAAGCTCCCCGAGGCCCTCTGGTAGGGCGAGGGTTGGCCATAAAGCCTGGACGACGCTGCTCATTGCCTGCCGAACCCGTTCGAGCAGTTGCAGCAGCTCGGGAAGTTGATCGCCCGTTGATACGGGCATCTCCTCCGCAGGGCGACCTATGAGTATACCTACAAGACATACCACGTCAATTCACTTCCTCGCCGAACTCTTCTTTTCAAAAGAGTCCGCTCAAGCACTTACTATAAATGCCGCGACGAAGCCGCTGATTCTCCTTAACGGAGCTGGACAGCCCAGCTTGAGTGCCTTTCAGCTCTTCTCCGAGCTTGGCGTTGGCATCTTGGAGCTGGTTCCTTTCTTGCTGCACCCTATTCAGCACTCTCTCGCCGGCCTTTAGCTGGCGCAGTAATTCTTGCCTGTCCGGATCTTGTCCGGCGGCACCTGCAATGTCACTATTAGACTTGCGCGCACGCCGCACAGCGCTTATATTAATAAAAATGTGTTTCCAGGAGGGGTCTGTGCATCTCCTCCTGCGGCAGCAAGTGCGGCCTCAAGTTGGGCCTTGCATTCTTGCAGCTCCTGAGACAGCTGGGCATTCTTCGTAAGAACCTACGTTTCAAATGATCCTTAAATCAGTTAACATAACTACTTTAAGTCTTGGGGGCTACTGGTATATATAACCATTAAAATTCCCTTACCCGTGTGTCTTTCACATACTACTCCGTGGCTCTGGTAAAACCATCTTAAGTGGCACGGAGATGCGCGTCCCCTGCGTTAAAGGCGTCCAATGCCTCAGGGGAGAAGCACGCTTCACGAAATACTATCCGGCGGCGCCTATGGTTCATGGCGCTCTCCACCTCAGACTTGGTGGCGGACAGTCTGTCGGTGTCCTCCGTTGGAGAAGGATCCGGCCCACGTCTTGCGCTTGCCTCCCCCTCCAGGCCGGGCGCTAGAGCCTGGCCGGTGTAGGTTGGATCAGCAACTTCCGCGCCCGCAGTCCGGCGAGCGCTTTTTCTCCTATAAAGATCATGAGCACTCAGACGCTTCCTAGGAACGTTGCTCTAAAAATTCAAATACGAGCTATACCTTTGCGGCGACGTTTCCGTCCGTACCGCGCTCCTTTTCCGCCTGCTGGTCCGGACTGACCTCTGTTGGTCAGCCGCCGCGGGCTCGGCTTCCCGCCGTGAAGGCGCTTCCTGTAAAGTACCATCGTTCGCGAAGGTTAGAAATGAGCAAGGAAGATATAATGGTGTCCGGACCTCGGTCACAGTCACCTGGGAAGCCGGATACAGTCCAGGGTAGTCCGCCGTAATGGCAACCAAAGCATTATCCATGCTGAGCTGGTGAAATACCCCGTTGATCAGCTCCACCTTGATGTCCGGATCCTCTTCGGAGGCCCGATCCAGGGATCTTTCTGGATCCTCGGGTTGCGGAGCGGGACTTGTCATGTCCTCCATAGTCCGGCGTAGATCCTGCGCCGAAGACATAATGTAAGAAGCCTAAGCTTCGAAAGCATGGGTTGAGCCCTTAAAAGTGTTTGCTTACCCATCCTCTAGGGTTGTTCATGGAAAACCCATTCAAAGGGTTCATTCGAAGGAAGTCCTCCTTCTCCCCCTTGTACAGACTGGACAGGATCTTCACCAGGTCCTCGATCGAATCTGGCCCTGTGCGGCCATGACGGGTAGCATCGTCTTCCCCGTTGAAATCCCACATAGGGTGGCCTCTGTATTACAGTGGCTGTACCCCCCGCATGACGCATATCGCCATGGCTCCAATCATGGTCAACCCAGAATGAGCCAGCAATCTTATTCGACCCATCAAGTAATGGACGCTCTTGTCTTCCTCCAAACGGGGGCTCCGTGGGCGCCAACTGAGGCGTTTCTTCAGAGGAGCAGCACTAAACTCCGGGAGGCCAATCCGGACTGGGTCCGGCAGTGGGGCGTCTCCTATGTAAAACCACTCTGAAGGCCAGTCTTCGGACGCCTTCTTGGGGGTACCGGATGGGTATCCGGTCCCGGCGATGCACCAAATTTCGGCGCCGCCCACTTGATATATGGACCCCTCATGAGAACGGGGTACGAGGCAGAACAGCCTCTTCCACAATGCAAAATGGGGCTCGATGCCCAGGAACAGCTCGCAAAGAGCTACGTAGCCCGCGATATGCAGGACAGAGGCGGGTGTGAGGTGGTGGAGCTGGAGTCCGTAGAACTCCAGGAGCCCGCGGAGGAACGGATGTATTGGGAATCCGAGTCCCCTTATCAGATAGGGGACGAAGCATACTCCCTCCCCCTTGTTGGGGCTTGGGGTAGCCTCCGCTTGCTTCCCACCTTGATAAGTGACCAGCCTGGCTCAAACCGGGACCATGAAGGCCGGAGGGAGATATCCCCCCGCTTGGAGCTTCACTAGCTCGTTGTGCGGAACAGAGCACCTCCTCCAATCCCCTGGCGGTGGGCTAGGAGCGCGAGAAGAAGAGCCACGTCGACGGTCCATGATGGAATGGATTTTTAGGTCAAAGGCGCTCCGATGAAGTATTCTTGGGAGGAAGATGGTGTGGTTTGGATCTGGATTTTTGCCTCTTTTGTAGGCGGACGACTCGCACAACTAGGGGGTGAAACGTAAAAGACACCCTGGCTTTTCGCATTCGTGCGACGCGTGGAAAAAGGCCATTATTTGGCGTAGAAGCCGAGGAACACAGTATTTAAGATGAAGCCGGACACTGTTCGGCAGGTACATGGAATTTGAAGGGAGAACCCGCCTTGCAACGCCGAAGACTATAAACGCGCTGGACTTATCGTCATTGAAGCCTGGTTCGGGGGCTACTGAGGGAGTCCTGGACTAGGGGGTGTCCGGACAGCCGGACTATCATCGTCCGCCGGACTCCAAGACTACGAAGATACAAGATTGAAGACTCCGTCCCGTGTCCGGATGGGACTTTCCTTGGCGTGGAAGGCAAGCTTGGCGATACGGATATGTAGATCTCCTACCATTGTAACCGACTCTGTGTAACCCTAGCCTCCTCCGGTGTCTATATAAACCGGAGGGCTTTAGTCCGTAGGACAACATACATTACAACAATCATACCATAGGCTAGCTTTAGGGTTTAGCCTCCTTGATCTCGTGGTAGATCCACTCTTGTATTACCCATATCATCAATATTAATCAAGCAGGACATAGGGTTTTACCTCCATCGAGAGGGCCCGAACCTGGGTAAAAACATCGTGTCCCTCGTCTCCTGTTACCATCCGCCTAGACGCACAGTTCGGGACCCCCTACCCGAGATCCGCCGGTTTTGACACCGACACGGGTACTTCGGGATTTTCCAAATGGACAAACACTGGATTCTCCAGGTGCCCCAACAAATCCACCCAGATGTGTATTAAAGTTGCCACCTTAATGTTATCCAAGATTAATAACTCACAAGTTCCATGTGTATCATGATCCAATCCCCGTCTACGAGCATGGCTAAGCAATAATTGAGCATAACCTATATTCTTGGGGTGATAAAAGGCATTAGGTTCCTACCTCAAGTACTACAACCAAACCACATGTTACCAATCCTACTCATGCAAATATTTGAGGACAATACTAATGCATAGTAAAACTGGGTATAGAAAAGTATGATCAACGTGTAACTTGCCTTGCTGATGATCTGCAAACTCTAGGGATTTGTAGTAACAAGCTTCGCACTCCAGGTAATCTAGAGTAGACAAACAGTAGCATAGATAAGCAACCACTCAAACAAAACAAAGAGAAATCAAGAAAAGAACCAAATCAAACTCGAAACAAGCAAACGACTAATCTAAACAGAAAAAAATCTAACAGCATTATTTTCATGTGAATTAGATCTTAACAGTAGGTACATGTGATTAGCTACAATTTGCAAAAAGAAACAACTCAAACGGAGTTACGAAACTCAAGATACAATTAAACAAGATCGAATACTAATCTGAACTAAACTCAAATTTAAATTGTCAAAATCATGTTCAAGTTGGTTTACTGGAAAGAATGGATCGTTACGAAGATTTAGGCGTTGGTTTCAACTAATTTGGATGAATGAGCAAAAAGTTACGCTAGTTTTAAGATCAGGGGCTAAATCGTGATAAAACTATTCGTGGATAGGTCCCTGGCCGAAAATTAAACTAAGAAGAAAAATCTACAGAACGAACGTCCGCTAACAGAACTGAACGAACGAATCTGTTCGTTAACAGAAACTAACAAGTGAACGTTCGTTAATTAAACTAGCGAATAAAACGAACCGATCTAAACCTAATAAACCGAAACTAAAAAAACCAAAAACTAAACCGAGAAAAAAAAGACCGGCGGTTTTATACCAGTTAACTAGACTTGGACCGGCGGCAGCTACGGCGGCGAGATCCGGCGAGTGAGGCGGCGGCTTCGCGAGGCGACGACGGCGGTGCGACTTGGGGAGGGAGAGGGCGCAGGGCGGGGCATTTATAGGAGGGGAGAGGCGGTTGGGCAGCTTGCGGGAGGGGGTGGGGGTTCTCCTTGTCCTTGGTGGACACGGCGGCGGCGTGGGCGAACTCGGGATTCCGGTCCCGAGCCGAAGGAAGGCGGCGGCGCTCGGCTGGGCCGACCCAGGAACTTTTTTAAATGATTTCCGCGAAGAAAATCCTAATAAAATAAAAATAAAAATATGAAACTTCCAGAAACAATTTTCACCGTCCCTACCTAATATTTGGGACAAGATGAACATTTTTCTGGACTAAATGCAATTATAAAAATGCATGTTTTTCTCTAATTCAAATAAAACTGCAAATAATATCAAATAAAATAATAATTTGATTTCAAAATTTCTTTTCCAATATTTCTCCTTTCTTTTGAAGAAGTCATTTTATCCCCTCTCATTTATTTTTATTGTTGGAAATAATTGGAAAGAAATTGTTGAAAATCAAATTGATCCACTTTTCAAATTTGAAAATAAATTCAGAAATGGAATTTTTATGAAACCTCCAACTCTCTCCTTGGGTCCTTGAGTTTCTTAAGATTTCTTGGATCACAAACAAATGCAATAAAATATGAAATGCATATGAATGATCTATGTATAACATCCAAATTGACAATTGGGATGTTATAGAGTGTTAGCAATTATAGAAGACTAAATGATGGTTGAGTATGTGAACTTGCCTAAAGGCTCCGATACATGACCCTTCCTAAAAGGATGATGAATTGTTGTTGCTAAGTTGACTGAGAACATAGTTTGTTGGTTTCCAATAGAGTTTATGCTTTATACTTCGATGTTGTGATGAACTGTCACTTGTTCATGGGAAGTCTATGATAAAATTTCTATGATAAAAGTTTTATGTTAAAGTTTGTTGTTGCTATAATAAGTTACATGATGCTGCTATATCCGTATTTTTGTTTTTATCCACACCTCTCTCTCTAAGCATGTGGACATGTTTTTTGATTTCGGTTTTCGCTTGAGGACAAGCGAGGTAAAGCTTGGGGGAGTTGATACGTCCATTTTGCATCATGTTTACCTACTGTTATTTATGTTGTTTTATTATATAATAATGCTTTTTGGAGTAATTCTAATGCCTTTTATCTCATAATATGCAAGGTATACACAAAGGGGGATAATTCTGGCAGCTGGAAATCTGGACCTGAAAAAGCAACACCAGGCTACCTATTCTGCCCAACTCCAAATGAGTTGAAACTTTACGAGGATTTTTTATGGAATATATCAGGACTATTTGAGCAAATAAGTACCATAGGGGGCCCACCAGGTGGGCACAACCCACCTGGGCGCGCCAGGGAGCCCAAGCGCGCCCTGGTGGGTTGTGCTCACCCAGGCCCACCTCCGGTGCCCCTCTTCTGGTATATAAGTCATTTTGACCTAGAAAAAAATAAGGAGAGGACTTTCGGGACGAAGCGCCGCCGTCTCGAGGCGGAACTTGGGTAGGAGCACCTTTGCCCTCTGGCGGAGCGATTCCGCCAGGGGAACTTCCCTCCCGGAGGGGGAAATCATCGTCATCATCATCGCCAACAACTCTCTCATCTTGGAGAGGGCTATCTTCATCAACATATTCGACAGCACCAACTCCTCTCAAACCCTATTTCATCTCTTGTGTTCAGTCTTTGTACCGGAACTATAGATTGCTGCTTGTGGGTGACTAGTAGTGTTGATTACATCTTGTAGTTGCTTACTATATGGTTTATTTGGTGGAAGATTATATGTTCAGATCCATTATGCTATTTAATACCCCTCTGATCTTGAGCATGTTTATCATTTGTGAGTAGTTACTTTTGTTCTTGAGGTCACGGGAGAAATCATGTTGCATGTAATCATGTGAACTTGATATGTGTTCAATATTTTGATGATATGTTGTTGTGATTCCCTTAGTGGTGTCATGTGAACGTCGACTACATGACACTTCACCATATTTGGGCCTAAGGGAATGCATGGTGGAGTAGTTATTCGATGATGGGTTGCGAGAGTGACAGAAGCTCAAACCCTAGTTTACGCGCTATTCCGTAAGGGACCAATTGGATCCAAAAGTTTAATGCTATGGTTAGAATTTATTCTTAATACTTTTCTTGTAGTTGCGGATGCTTGCGAGGGGGTTAATCATAAGTAGGAGGTTTATTTAATTAAGAACAACACCTAAGCACCGGCCCACCCACATACCAAACTATCAAAGTAGCGAACACGAATTAAGCCAACATGATGAAAGTGACTAGATGAAATTCATGTGTGCCCTCAAGAACACTTTTCTTATCATAAGAGACCGTTTTGGCCTATCCTTTGCTTCAAAAGGATTGGGCTACCTTGCTGCACTTTTGTTACTACTATCGTTACTTGCTCGTTACGAATTATATTGCTATCAAACTACTCTGCTACTTACAATATTAGCACTTGCAGACATTACCTTGTTGAAAACCACTTGTCATTTCCTTCTGCTCCTCGTTGGTTTCGACACTCTTACTTATCAAAAAGGCTACAATTGACCCGATATACTTGTCGATCATCAGAATCATCGGCAGGATAATCAATGTGGGTATCAGAGTAACCCTAAGCAGCTCAATGGTGGTCAATACCACGTCTTTACTACAAGTCATTACAAACGGGACCAGAAGGTTTATAAGCGGGCGGTTCATGCAGTAGAGCCGTCTGTTCTGTAGTATCTGTGACGGTATGAGCACACGATAACATGGAGCGTGGCGGATCACCCGCCCCGGGTTGATAACCCGGGTCATTTAGCCCTTGTAGTGGCCCCCAGGTGGGTGGCTATAAATTCACCAAGGTGCTTATGAACGGTGTTAGCAGCATCAACATACTGTTGTACTATGATACTTTCTGCTGGATGAATCTGACTGATAAAGATCTCAATGCATCGTCCATATTATTACATGGAGTGGTGCCTGGCAAGTCAGTATATCCTGTGGGTAAAATTGCCCTGGTAGTAGCCTTTGTTGATGAGTCTAATTATAGGGCAGAGACACTATGGTTTGAGGTGGTTAAAATCAAGAGTCCTTCTCATGCTTTATTTGGACGATCGGCTTATGCTAAGTTCCTGGCTTGCCCTTGCTATATAAACTTGCAGCTCAATATGCCAGGAAAAAAAGGGACGATCACTGTTCATGGGAATCGCAAATTCGCCCTAGAGTGTGAGGAAGGAGATGCAGCTTATGCAGAGTCGGCTTGTGCTACTGAGGAGCTCAAATTCTATAAGGACAATGTTGACCCCTATAAACAAAACCCACCATAGAGTCTGGCCCGCCCCTCAAATTTAAGTTGGCAGAGGATACACAACAAGTTGATTTTGTCCCTGGTGACTCTTCTCAGCAGTTCACCATTGGGATAGGGATGGATCCTAAATAGGAAAGCGCGCTCATCAAGTTCATCCGTGAGAATCAGGACATTTTTGCATGGAAGCCTTCTGACATGCCAGGTGTACCGAGAGAATTCCCTGAGCACCGACTTAATATTGATCCTAAGATGAAACCTGTTCGCCAATTCCTTCGCCATTTTAATGAAGAGAGGTGTAAGGCTATTGGGGAAGAAGTAGCCCGGCTGCTAGCTGCCGGGTTCATAGTTGAGGTTTTTTATCCTCAGTGGTTGGCTAACCCGGTGCTTGTGCTTAAGAAGAAAGGCACTTGGCATATGTGTGTTGATTACACAGATCTTAATAAGGCATGTCCAGCTGACCTATTTTCCCTCCCTCGCATTGACCAAATAATTGATGCCACGGTGGGTTGTGAGAGGTTATGTTTTTTGGATGCTTATTCTGGTTATCATTAGATTAAGATGGCAGTGGAAGATCAGGAAAAGACAGCTTCTATCACCCCCTTTGGAGCTCTTTGTTATGTTGCTATGCCCTTTGGGCTCAAGAGTGCCCAGGCGACTTACCACATTGTGTTCAGAATTGTTTTCACAAGTAGATTGGTCGACATGTTCATGCTTATGTGGATGATATTGTGGTTAAATCAAGGAGGAAGGGAACTTTACTTGATGACCTCAAGGAGACCTTTGATAATCTCATGGTGTACAAGATGATGCTTAACTCGGCCAAGTATGTTTTTGGAGTGCCAGCAGGCAAGTTGTTAGGTTTGCTGGTCTCAGAGCGGGGCATTGAGGCTAACCCAGATAAGATTGAGGAAATTACTTCTCTCTCTAAGCCGGCGTGCATTAATGATGTTCAATGTTTGGCGGGTCGTATTGCAGCTCTGAACCGGTTTATAAGCCGCCTCAGAGAGAAGGCGATTCCCCTTTATTAGATGATGAAGAAGACTGATCACTTCGTCTGGAGTGATTCTGCTAATGAGGCATTTGAGGTGCTCAAAAAGCAATTAGCTGAGTCGCCCGTCTTGGCTGCTGCCATAGACAAAGAGCCTTTGCTCATGTATGTGGCGGCTAATAATAAAGCAGTCAGCATGGCAGTTGTTGTGGAGCACAAGGAGACAGGTAAAGAGTATCCAGTCCAGCGGTCAGTTTATTATGTCAGTGAAGTGCTCACGGAGTCTAAACAGAGATATCCACATTGGAAAAGGATGGTATTCAGAGTGTTCATGGCGAGTCGCAAGCTGAAGCATTATTTCCTTGGGCACCCAATCACAATGGTGAGTTCAGCCCCCTTGGGAGATATTATACAGAAAAAAGAGGCTACTTTCCAGGTTGCTAAGTGGGAAATTGAGCTTGGACCACATCATCTTAAGTATGTGCCTAGAATAGCCATCAAGTCTCAGGGTTTGGTAGATTTCATTAATGATTGGACAGAGCTGCAAGCACCTGAGGAGAATCCTGACAATACATATTGGACCATACATTTTGATGGGTCTAGGAAGTTGGAAGGCTCGGGGGCTGGAGTCATTTTGGAATCTCGAAGAGGCGATAAATTTTGTTATGTCTTGAGGCTTATGTTTCCCTTTACTAATAATGCAGCTGAGTATGAGGCCTTGTTACATGGGCTATGCATGGCCAAGGAGATGAACTTGAGCCGGGTTAGGTGCCTGGCAACTCAAATCTTGTTGCACAACAGGTTTCAGGGAAGTGGATTCTAAAGACTGGCTTATGGAGGCTTATCGTCAGGCAGTCGACAATATTGCTGGTCATTTCAAGGGTTACGAGGTGGATCACATAGACTGGAGGAGAATCGAGGTGGTTGATGCACTGTCTCGACCCGGGTCTCAGCGTAAGCCGGTTCCACCCAATGTGTTCCTTGATGTGTTGCATAACCCTTCTATTAAATTGCCTTCAGAAGAAGATCTTGCTATTCCTTACCCAGAGGGGCAGTTGGAAGCACAAGTGATCCCTGGGGGATTTTGGTAATTAATGTCAATATATCTCTTGTTGGACTAATATTTCTACCTAGTATATTTCAGATAAGTTCAACATTGGAGTGGCATGGAGAAGAGGATGTTGAACCCCTTCAAGATGCTAAGGAGAAACATTAGCAGAAGCTCAAGACTCTACATTTTCATTTTAGTGATCCAAGATCACATTGAGTCCATAGGAAAGCCAATACTATTAAAAGGGGATGAGGTGTTGCTTAATGGCTTGCTTGCTCAAAGTGCTTAGTGATATGCAACAAAGCCCTCAACCACTTTATCATTTCCACATATGTCCTAAAGCTAAAAGTCAAACTAGGCCCCACCGATTTCATCTATCCGGCGCCACCGACTTCATTTGACATAGCCACTGCCAGAAACCCTAATCAGTTCGGTCTTACCGATGGGATCTCGGTCTCATCGAGATGGGCTTGCAAACTCTCTGTTGCCTGTTGCAATGATTTTGGTCCCATCGAAATATGCAATCGGTCCCACCGAGTTTGCTTGACCAATTCTCTATTTGCTTATTACCAAAATTGGTCTCGCCAAGTTTGTGTAATCGGTCAAACCGAGTTGAGGTTTTACCCTAATCCTTGCACATCGGTCCCACCGAGTTGACCTTATCGGTCCCACCGAATCACATTTTGACCTGAATCAGTCTGACCGAGTTTCACCATTTGGTCTCACCGAGTTTGGGAATCTGTGTGTAACGGCTAGATTTTGTGTGGAGGCTATATATACCCCTCCACCCATTCTTCATTCATGAGGAGAGCCATCAGAACGTGCCTATACTTCCAACATTCATTTTTTGAGAGAGAACCACCTACTCATGTGTTGAGACCAAGACATTCCATTCCAACCACAAGAATCTTGATCTCTAGCCTTCCCCGAGTTGCTTTCCACTCAAATCATCTTTCCACCATAGCCAAATCTATGAGAGAGAGTTGAGTGTTGGGGAGACTATCATTTGAAGCACAAGAGCAAGGAGTTCGTCATCAACACACCATTTATTACCTTTTGGACAGTGGTGTCTCCTAGATTGGTTATGTGTCACTGAGCCTCCGTCAAGATTGTGAAGTTGAACCAAGGAGTTTGTAAGGGCAAGGAGATCGCCTACTTCGTGAAGATCTACCCAAGTGAGGCAAGTCCTTCGTGGGTGATGGCCATGGTGGGATAGACAAGGTTCCTTCTTCGTGGGCCCTTCGTGGGTGGAGCCCTCCATGGACTCACACAACCCTTGCCCTTCGTGGGTTGAAGTCTCCACCAACGTGGATGTACGATAGCACCACCTATCGGAACCACGCCAAAAATCTCCGTGTCTCCAATTGTGTTTGCACGCACCAATCCCATCCCTTTACTTTCTTGCAAGTTGCATGCTTTACTTTCCACTGCTTATATACTATTTGCATGCTTTCTTGAATTGTATTATTGAATGTTTGAAATTGTGCTAATTTCCAACCTCAACTTGAAAAACTTAAAAACTGCTATCTTTACTTGTTGAGGGTCTAATCACCCCGCCCCCTCTAGACACCTCTTCTCAATCCTTTGGTAGCCGAGCATTGGTCTCCGTTGCTTTGGTTTAATCACCATTGGAGGAAGATGGATGAGTCTACGATTGGGAGTATTAGACGTAGAGTGTCTATGCTTGATGCAGAGTTCTATAGTGAGTGGAAAAATGAGATGCTTGGAATTTTTCATGAGTATCACTTGAACAAGTACATTGTACTCCTTGTGAACCCCTTGTTGACCCCTTGCATCCTACCCATGACGAGTCTCTTGACATGATTCACAATCTTAGAACTGACAATCTTATTACTAGAGGTTTGCCTAGAAATTTGATAGCTTGCTTTCCTACTCTTGATTGTGCTTACACTATATGGAGATTTCTTGAGGAACGATTTCCAGACTATTCCTTGAAAAACTCAGATGAGATTCTTCACAAGTCTATTGCTTTGAATAAAATGAATCCCAATGATCCTAAGTTTGGAGATTGTTTATTTGAGCTTCATGATCTTATGCGTGCCAAAGGAGATGTTGGAATCATTAGCAATATCATTTCTGAAGCCATTAGAATTCATAGAGATGAACATTGTCAAAATCATATATCTAATGAATCACTCTCTCTAGGAAATGATCACTTACAAGACGATGTTGAACATGGATACTATGATGGGGATGATGATAATGACTTTGATCTTGAAGAGTCTATGAGACACTTTGGTCTCATGGCTAACCTTCACGGCTACATGGCTGGAGGAAAGGAATGGGTCCTTGATGGTAGATGTACCGATCACATGACCGGAGACAAGGATATGTTTCGTGAGCTTGCTGAAAACAACGACCCTCGAAAGTATGTCACTTTCGGTGATAACTCAAAGGGTAAGGTGGTTGGCCTTGGTAAGGTGGCCATCTCACATGACAGCTCCATACAAAATGTTATGCTCGTTGAATCTCTTGCTATAATTTACTTTCTATATCTAGACTAGCTGACTTTGGTTTCAATGTCCTATTTACTGAAGTAGATTGCCAAGTGTTTCTAAGAGATAATCATAAAATGGTCTTTACCGGCATACGTAGAGGTGATTTATACATTGTTGATTTCACTAAAAAAGGCTCAACCTAGAACTTGCTTAATTGCTAAATCCTCTAAAGGTTGCTTGTGGCATAGACGGTTAGGTCATGTGGGCATGCGAAATCTTGACAAGCTTATTAAAGGTGATCATATCCTTGGTGTTAAAGATGTCATATTTGACAAGGATAGACTTTGCAGTGCTTGCCAAGCAGGAAAACAGGTTGGAGGAAGTCACCCCGTGAAGAATATCATGACCACAAGGAGACCGCTCGAGCTACTTCACATGGATATTTTTGGTCCCAATGCCTACAAGAGTCTCGGTGGTAACTCGTTTAGACTGGTCATTGTTGATGATTTTTCAATATTTATGTAGGTTTTCTTTCTTGATGATAAATCGCAGGTCCAAAAGATCTTCAAAAACTTCGCTAGGAAGGCCCAAAACCAATTTGAAGTGAAGATCAAGAAGGTTCGCAACAACAATGGAACGGGGTTCAAGAACGCCAATGTGGACACCTTTCTTGAGGAAGAAGAGATTTCACATGAGTTCTCGGCTACATACACACCTCAACAAAATGGAGTTGTTGAGAGGAAGAACCGGACACTCATAGAAATGGCGAGAAAGATGCTTGATGAGTACAAGACGCCAAAGCACTTTTGGGCGGAAGTGGTTGAGACAGATGCAACGAATCGTGTATATCTTCACAAGCTACTGGGCAAGACGGCATATGAGCTTCTCACTGATAACAAACCCCAAGTTGGATATTTTCAGGTATTCGGCTCAAAGTGCTACATTCTTGATAAGCATCGTCGTTCAAAATTCGTTCCTAAATCTCATGAAGGTTTCCTACTAGGTTATGGCTCAAAATCTCACACTTACTGTGTCTACAACAATTTCACCCGAAAGGTTGAAGAGACGGTAGATGTGAAGTTTGATGAATCTAATGGATCGCAAGTAGAGAAATTGCCAATTGATGTAGGTGACAAAGATCCTTCAGAAGCAATCCAAGACTTGTCTATTGGAAAGATTCACCCAACGGAGATGAAGGAGAGTACCTCGTCCATCCAAGTGGAAGCCTCAACTTCACGACAAGGTGAACCACAAGTTGACTTGGAGGCATCCATGAGTGGGACACATCAAGACGATGAGAATGAGGATGTACAACAAGATGAACCTCGACGACCTCCTTCTCCACCTCCACGGGAGAACAACAACGCCAACAACAACAAAGAAAGACAAGAGGAAGAACAAGACAATGAATAGGATGTTCCACCCTGACCCAAACAAAAACTCTCACGAGTTCGAGCAAGAATCTCAAGAGATCATCCCGTCGAACAAATCTTTGATGGCATTCAAACCAGGAGAATTACTCGCTCTAAAACTCATTTGGCTAACTTTTGTGAACATTACTCATTCCTTTCTACAATTGAACCTATGAAGGTTGAAGAAGCATTGGAAGATCGGGATTGGATAAACGCCATGCACGGAGAGCTACACAACTTTGAGAGGAACCAAATGTGGACGTTGGTTGAAAAGCCCGGTAAGAAGCACAATGTCATTGGAACCAAATGGGTGTTTCGTAACAAGCAAGATGAAGATGGACAAGTTGTACGCAACAAGGCTCGTCTCGTTGCTCAAGGCTACACTCAAGTTGAAGGTATGGACTATGGTGAGACA
Source organism: Triticum timopheevii (assembly GCA_963921465.1). NCBI lineage: Eukaryota > Viridiplantae > Streptophyta > Magnoliopsida > Poales > Poaceae > Triticum > Triticum timopheevii. Next base: position 376,829,674 of record OY997272.1, on the reverse strand, counting down.
TATGCCCCCGTTGCTAGACTTGAGTCCATTCACATCTTACTTGCTTATGCCAATCATCATGACATCACCTTATATCAAATGGACATCAAAAGTGCTTTTCTTAATGGTGAAATTGAGGAGGAAGTTAATGTTAAACAACTTCCCGTCTTTGTTAATCCTAAGAAACCCGACCATGTTTACAAACTCCATAAAGCTCTTTATGGTCTTAAACAAGCTCCTAGAGCGTGGTATAAATGCTTGACTAAGTTCCTTATTGAACAAGGCTTTGAAATTGGTAAAATTGATTCTACACACTACAAAAAAATACACTTCCGTGATGATACGTGTTTGTCATAGTAGGTCACGTTTTTTGTCATGCATGTACATCCATGAAAATTTTATGATAGAATCAAGATAGTCATACTTGTGCTGTCGTAGAAGTGTTCCATGACATTACCAAAATTATCATCACGGAAGTGTCCACTTCCATGACGATAAATCGCGCGTCACAGAAGTGCTTTCGTCAAGGGTGACCGACATGTGGCATCCACCGTAACGGAACGGCGTTAAGCTATCGGGTCGGGTTTTGGATCCGATAACCCGTTAACAGCCCCGACTAATGGAAATTTCCACATGTAAAATTCTTATTGGCCGGATGAAACACGTGTCAGCTCGTCAGTGGGTCAGATAGGCGTATATGATATGTCGACACGTGCCACAGCCCACCATTGGCCCATTTAGCTTACAAAGCCGGCCCATTTGACTTGGTCAAAAGTTAACGGGCTGGCCCATGAAAAGCCTGTTAACGGTCTCTTCGCAAATAGCCCATTTTATGGCCCGGTAACTCATGGCCCGTTAGGCCCTAAAGGAAATCAGCCCAACAACGTCATGTGGGCCGTCGGATATAACACCAGCCCATTTCACTTTCGGCCCATGTATGGCCCACGACGTCTTTCGGCCCATATGAGGCCTTCATATCTTTAGGCCCTTTACAGGCCCACGGTGACTCTAGCCCATAATGAACTGTAATTTTCTTTGTACCCGTTAATGGCTCGTGATTTACATGGGCCGTTTCCAGCCCGTGTTAGCTTTCGGCCTATTGATGACCCATACGTTCTTGGGCTCCTTTTCGGCCCTCGATTACTTCCGGCCGGTTACTGGCATGTTCCCCTAATGGGCCAAATTCGGCCCATGGCAAGAGTCGGCACGTTACTGGCCTGTTCCCCTAATGGGCCAAATTCGGCCCATGGCAAGAGTCGGCCCATTTCTGGCCTGTTAACCCATTGCGCTGTTTCCAGCCTGTCCTATATTCTGGCCCATTAACGACCTGTTATGCCTGTGATAGAATTAAGCCTTTGCTGTCCTACGGCTTGTTAACGTGCTGGGCCGATACCAATTATGCCCGTTTACGGCCCATGTAGACCCATTTATCCGACGGCCCGAGGCCCACCGATTCTACGACCCTGTTGGAGGCCCATTTATCGACGGCCCATAGGAGACCCATGGATCCTACGGCCCGTAGGAGACCCATGGATCCTACGGCCCGTATATGGCCCATGGTTGTTGCGGCCACTAGCAAACCAGGGAAAAGGAAGACTAGGAAATAAATAAGGCCGAAACTAACGCTAGGCTATTAAGGCGATTGCACAGATTACATCCACTCGGCATCAAAGATCGCCACCAGTGCAAATATAGGGAACACCCTACACTATACAAAACTGGCTTGTTGTTTTCTTCAACCGGTGGCTGCACGTTAAGAATAAATTTTGTATCACACCAAAACAAATTACAACTATATAACAAAAGGAAGGTTGGCATAAAACTTAACAGTCTAGCAGATAAATGCACCACCAGAAGTTCAGAAGCTTAGTTCATTTGACCTGACTGTTACGTTTTCATGCTGTATTGTCCGATGGAGCACCATAACCCTCGCCTTCATTTCCCCTAGGCTCCTGAACAACATAGCAAATGTCTGATAGTCTGGTTTCAAAATCATGCATATCTTGACGACATCGAACAATGTCTCTCCTTGTTTCGCAAAGGATCTCTGTTAGGGAATGGACTTGTGTCTGGAGCGCAGATACAACATTGCTTTGAGCTTGCATATCTTGATCATGAGGCAGTTTGGACGATATTGCCTTAACAACCAACCTAGTATTACGCAGGAACGTGCTTTTGGCACTGTTAGTGGACAGGTCCTGACCCACTGCAACAAGAGCTGACATTGCGGTTATAGTTGCCTCGCCACCTTCAGAAGGTGGCAGTTCCACCATTTTTTCCATAGCTCGCTGAAAAGTTGAGTATTTACATTAGTAGTACCAGAACAAAAGATATTAAGGAGGCAGCAAAACCAAACAAAATAGCTTTGGTCTATATACAGAACTTATTCTGGTGAACCCATGTAAAATATTAGTTGTATTTTATTGCAAAGTACATAATAAAACCAGGTTCCAAACATGTGACCATGTACCATTGCTAATGTATTCTCTATTTCTTCACATTGTATTGAGGGCTAAGGATAAAGAGACGAAGTTTATAATACGGTAAGCATAGTATGACATCATTCATATCACAAAACAACTGAGAACAGACAAATAGGCAATTGTAACGTTGTGTGGGCAAGTCCAGCACGGAACTAGATTACGGGTCAAGATCAAAGGAACATCACTCCTCTCTTTTAAACTTTGTAAGATGCAATGATACGCTAAGACAATTGTGTATAAAATTGAAAAGAGTAATAGACATTGGCTGCAAACCATGCAGTTCAAGGCACAAGTCAGAGTAAGTAGTAGTTAAAAGGCATGAGGATTAAGGACTTACAACATCGGCTTTGACTGGTGTAGTCATGCCCTTCTTCTTGCTGGTGTGACAGTCCTTGAAGATTTCCACAACATTTGGTTCAGGTACTTTTTGGTCCTTGCGGGCTTTCCTCTGCATTTCGAACAAGTCAGTATAGATCTGATAATATGGTACAGCAAAAAGAGTGAAACAGCAGCTAACTACAAGAGCCTCGCAGTGTGCAATATAGCTACGAGATCCTGTCGTCTGTTGGAATTTCACTTTCGTATGGTTGGCCTTGTTCTTTGAATAGTTCACCTACAAGAAGATAGATTTGTGTGGCACATGTGTAAATAGGACTTCAACATGTGATTTGATCACATATATATAATGTACCTGATACTTCGGATCAGACCAGTGTTTAACAAGGCCCCTCCAGTCTTCATCCGACATATTTTCCACTGGAGATGTTTGGGAAAGTTCACTGTTAGCCTTGCCTTCAAAGTGAGTTTTCCTCAAGTTATACCGATACTGTCACAGAGCAGACTTGAAAACGTGGGTGGAAGCTTGTCTGGTTGCATCATCTTGGCTATCCAACTTGAACCTCATGTGTTGAACATTATAGGAGTCTCATTATCAGCAACCTAGAAAGTATGGGACAGAGCAAGACGATATTACTAGTTTCCATACATAACCATACTTATAGATAAATGGTCGAGGAAGGTGTTGAACTGGGTTTCATCTTTGTCATTCCTGTATTGAATCCATGTTGGGAGGATACGTACATGACACCTAACGGCAACCGCGGCCTCTGATACTAACTTGGCTGACTCTGTAGCATCACGTGGCCTTTTTAAACCTGCCTCAAAACGGATCTCCATTCTTCCTCCTCTAGATTGAGTTAACCTATTGAGCATTATGCCTGATGTTTGTTTCCTCTTGCGCCTAGTTGCTAGTCCAACAACGAACATAGGAAGTGTTAGTGTACATCAAACTGTGAGACTACATATGAAGAAGCATGCAACTGTTATAACTCCAGCAACTACCTTCTTGCTGTTGAAGCTCACAAGGTTCATCTGATATTGCCAACTCGTCTTGTGTCAAGAGTGCTTGGGAAGTAGTGTCAGGTGGCAAGGGAGCTTGGGAACGTGCTGCTAGCTCAGTTGACGCGCGAGTAACTCGTGCAGCTGGTAGTACTGTGGTAGGTGTTGCAAGAACTAGGGTTGTCTCTGCTTGTTTGGTGGAAGCTATTTGTTTCTGTTTGGATTTTTTTGCAGGTCGTGTAGCGTGGGATGCTGTGTTTGTAGAATTTTTTGCTAGACTTTGACCTTCTATTGCACCATCAATACCAGCAGAATCTGCAGGATTCATCTGCTTCTCATTCCTTGCCATTCTGTGTTTCTTCCTCTTTCTCTGTGCCATGTTAAGTCAAGCTGACAAGAAAAACGAATAACAATTTAGTTCTTCAAAACAAATTGATGCGTGATGCAGACGAACTGAACTTTGATGTTAGACAACCACATGATAGGAGGATGTAATATGTATGAAAAACAAGACAGAAGAGATAACCAAAACTATGATGTGTAAACTAAGAAGAAGACATTTCACCAAATTAGAAGCAATGCAATGGAAGGTAGACACCATATGAAAGATGCTACAAATATCTCTCTACCAAGTTAACAGTGTCTCATCATAAATGGCGTTTAAACAAATGTGAAGCAGTACAAGAAATAAATCATATGCAAGATGCAAACAACATCACACTACCATGTGTAAACTAAGGAGAAGGCATTTCATATTCACAGCATTGCATATTCACAGCTTATGATGTGTAAACTAAGGAGAAGGCATTTCAACAAATTAGAAGCAATGAAAGCTAGACACCATACGAAAGATGCAACGAATATCACTCTACCAAGTTAAAATTGTCTCATCATAAGTGCCATTTCAACAAATTAGTAGTACAAGCTAGAAAAGAATGCGAGATGTAACCTATATCACACTCCGAAGTCAAACATGCCTTATGATAAGTGATTGTTGCAGGTTATACAACAGTAGTAATTTGATGTAAGAACTTGGTGTGATAGACAGATATTGTATGTTCTAGAAACAGGAACACATGTCTTATTCAAGTATAATGTGTAAAGTAAGCAGATGGAATTCAACAAAATTAGAAGTAATACAAGCTAGACATCACACATGACATGCAACCACATATAACAGTGCCAAGTTAGAGGGATCACCGGTGATGGTGCACTAGGGAAGAGGTGCTCATCATAAACACAGCTTTGTTGAGTGTCTATGCATGTGTTGTCTTGGAAATCATCTTGGGGTGTGGAGGAGTAGAAACTGTAGAGGCCCTCCATTCGAAAGGAGCACCTTTATCCGCTGCCTTGCTAACTTCCTTCTACTTTATTGATTTTGAGTTGTCAACTAAAACCAACAAGAAAAAGCAATAAAATTCTCTCTTCAAAACTCATTCATGCATGATACTAACAATCACTACTTTGATGTAAGGCAAACACATGATACCAGGATGGAATATGTACGAAAAACAGGACGCCATGACATGTTCACAACTGTTTGTGTAAACTAAGCAGAAACCATTCCAACAAATAAGAAGCAATGCACACTAGACACCACATGAAAGATGCAACCAATATGACTGCTAAGTTAAAAGCGTCCCATCATAAATGGAATTTCAACAAATTAGAAGCAGCGCATGCTATAAATCATATGAAAGATGCAACTAATATCACACTACATATACTAAAGGTGTCTCGTCATATTGATTGATGCGGGATACAAAAAAACAATAGTTTTATGTAAGGACATGCTTAATAGACAGATGTACTATGTACTAAATACAGGAAGGCATGTCACATTAACAAGTATAATGTATAAGCTAAGCAGACTAGCACATGCAGTTTAACCAGATTGGAAGAATTGCAATCTAGACACCATATGCAACATGCAACCACATATCACACTGCCAAGTTAGAGCAAGCACCTGCGATGCTAGTGTAGGGGAAATGCTGTAATGAACTACAGAGCTATGTTCACTATCTTCATCTAGCATTGCTGTTTCAGAATCATGTCAGGAGGCTGACGCTGCATTCTTTAAATGAGGAGTAGTCCCCTTGCCTGCCTGCCTCATCATAAGTGATTGATGAGGGATACACAAGAACATTAGTTTGATGTAAGAACATGGTTAATACACAGAGTACTAGTACGTACCAAAAACAGAAAGGCATGTCATATTCAAAGGTATAATGTGTAAGCTAAGCAGATGCAATTTAACCAAATTGGAAGCAATACAAGCTAGACATCCGGCTGGAGTGGTGAGCATGATCTTCTAGGACCTGAGAGCCTGGTGGGAGGCAGGCTGCTTCGCCACCATCATAGCTTTTTAGTTGGCTTCCAGTTGATGCCTATCTTTGTTGGGCTTGTCACTGGCTCGGCCAGTGCCCTGACTAGCTATTTGTCTTCTGGTGCTCAAGGGATGGTGGTTCATGTAAAAAAATATCTTTCTTTATCTTAATATAAAGGGGTTGTTTGGTTTGCGACTAACTTTGCCAAATGTTGCCACACCTAAAGTTAGGCAAGTTTGACTAACTTAGGTGAGTGTTTGGTTCAAGCCACACCTTAGGCAAGCCACACTTGGACCCCACATGGCATACACACAAAAAAATGTGGCAAGATTCCCTTAGGCTTGCCAACTTGTGGCTTTCATTTTGATGAACTAACCTTAGGCAAGCTTGGCAAAAATGTGTGGCAAAGTGTGGCAATGCTAGGCCTAGAACCAAACAGCCCCAAAGACCGACTCCGGCCTTTCGAATAAAAGCTAGACACCATATGGAACATGCAACCACATATGACACCGCGAAGTTAAAGCAAGCACCTGGGATGGTCGTTCATTGCAAGCGAGGTCATCAACTCCAGAGCTACGTTTACCGTCTCCATCTGCTGACACTGCACCCTTTATAGCGCTGTAACGTGTCGTGCCTAACCGCGAAGAAAGCTGGCTCAACTTCTCTCTTATCTTTTTTGATTCTCTCGAGGCAGACTCTGAAATACCCTTGCATAAAAACACAATAGTGAGAGTACGGGTGAAGTGTGTGCAGAACTAGTGCATTATAAAAGTAGCAGATAACAGGTGGCTCACAAATAAATGACACGAGACATATGATAGCTCTACAACATTGCATGGCAAACAAAATTAGATTCTACTCCATATGATTTTGTAATATATGAGAACAGGAAATGCAGGTACTCCTCCAGCACACCACCACATGTGGTCATATCTAAGATAACAGTCGACTGAAAATAAATAGGTCAGTCGATTTTTTAAATGAACCATCCGATCTATAAGCAACAGGCAGATGGCCTTCGTCTACCTCCCGCCAGTCACTGTTGACGATCTTTCTCGAACCGCCAGCGACCACCGGCCCAGACCCCTGCCTCCGCCACCCCGCCCTCCCCTCGACCTCACACCATTGCCGTGCTTGGCAGTGCCCCCAGGCCATCCCTTTAATCCCGGCCGACCTCCAGATCGGTCGCCAGTAGCTCTAGGCCGCACACGCCCCTAAGATAAACACCAATGCGCTGCTTCCCTGGCGTAGTAGGCGTACTAGCGCCTGTTACGCCGGGGAATGCTTCCGTTAATTAGGAATCAACTGACAGAAATTGAAATTTAGGGGGTGACGGATCTCTAGCTAAGGTGAAATAGTATATGAGGAAAAACCTTGTGCATCGCGAGTTACTAGGAACATCTAGTATGAAGAAGAAGCGGTCAACTAGTGTCTTCTGTGGGATGAATACCGTGCAAGCAGACACGTAAGATTTCCATGAATAAGGGAAGAGGAGTACCCTTATCGGTTGCCAGTGTGGTGTCGATATGTTGCGGCGATCTTCTTGTTTTTCCCGGGGGAAACAATGTTTTGGAGAGCTGTGGATCCTTGGACAAATCCATGGCCAAATTGTTGACTGTGTTGCCATGGCCGTATATCGGCGGAGGGGAAGCGGATCCGAGGCGGCGAAGGACGGCGTAGCAGGAAAAGCTCCGGTGCGGTGGACGATGGCGAAGTTGTAGCGGCAGCGGTGAGTCGCAGGATGGCGGGGTTGAACTGGCTCGGGTACGGACGGCTCAGCCTTAGCTTCAACTACTAGCCGTGGAGGTCGTTGCGGTTGAGGTTTCGGTGGACGACGACGTCGGGGTATCGGCTCTGGCGTGATGGAGGAGGGCGGCGGTTGATGGGTGTGATGGGGTGGTGGACGGAGGATGTCGGGGTTTCGCGGATGGTGGAGAGGTAGTTTTGGCACCCACGGAGTACGAACGGGGAATCAGACGGGTGGGGGGAACCATGTTTCGGTCTGGGACACGCTTGTCTTTGGCTTTTTTGAAGAGAAGATGGGACGCGCTTGTTTGAAATTTGGGGAAAGTACAAACATTGCCCCCCTCTTAAATTTCAGACCTACTGCGGGTCGGGGGTAGGATGGTAATCCCAGGTGTCCCAAATAGTGGGTGGGAGCAATTTCGGCCGCGCGCATGTGTGCTTAGGAGGCCATTGTGTATGAATGTTTTTCGGAGGCGGTTGCGTGGCGTCTAGATGAAGCTACAAACCTACCCCGGTTTAGACCTTTGGACGTCGGGCCGGTAGGTTTCACAGGTCGGAGTTATTAGAAAAGTAATTTCCTTGTACTACCAAACATTGGTCTCACGCGGTTTCGGGCGAGTAGAGGCTCTTTTGGTGCTTCGTTCGAAATTTTGAAACACAAGCATTCACGTTTAGAGTACTCTTGAACTATGAGGATTGATTTAAATAGACAACGTTATATTTGACCTTGTATGCTTGAAAACCTCATTAAATTATCCGCTTCTTTTTGAAATTTTGACACTTGAAAATCCTATAACTACGATTATTTTGGAATGGAGGAGCTAAATTTGAATCTATTTTGTACACGACTACATATGCTATTATGTACAAAATCAGAGCAAAGATTGGTGCCCCCATAATTTAGGTATGATTTAAAAATGCCATGATATCAAATTCAAATAATTGAATGGACTTCTGTTGAATTCGATTTTTTTTAAACCACCTTAAGTTGAATTGAAATGTATGCTAGTTCATAGGTAGCTATTTATAATGTTCATTGTGTAACTTTCGTATGTATAATGTGCTTTACATACACAACATGAACTATACTCATGTTTATATTCGATTGCTAAAGTGATGCATTGTCTGGAGTTCAAAATACTTACAATGTGGATCAATTGTGTCGAATAATAACATAGACATGCTCAAATTCGATAGAATCTAGATGTCTGATGGATCAATGACCGCTCCTTACGCGAATTGCAAATATCATGATCCCATCCTAATATTTGGATACAATTTATATCTTTAATCAATGTGTACAACAGTCTTTTATGTGTAGTTTCACTCTCCATCAGTGGTCTCTCACACATGCTCACACACTCTCCCCCGAGGTGTCTTTCTCGCACACATGCCCTAGATATAACCCTCCCTCCCTCTCATAACCATTTACAACTGTTTTCACTAACCTTTATCACAAGCACTCTTCCTCTCGCAAGCATACACACGCACAATCCCCATCGACCCTTTCTATATACATGGACCTACCTACGTGTCTCATGTACACACATTATCTTTAAGCTTGTCTCTCACGCATTGTCTCACACCTCTCTTCCTAGTCGACGAGTATGATTCTAGCAGAGCATTCTATAGGTTGCCCCTTAAAGTTAGGTTGGATGAATAGTAATATCAGAGATAAAGGGGTTACCTTAGTCCGAGAACCTAGGGTTACAAATCCTAGTCGGCTTTGTCAGTGGACACAGAGTCCTTCACAATTCTGCTATCTTTGTCTTGTACGACTAGTCATCCATGGGTCTTCCTAAATGCGTCACGGGCCAACCAATGTGGCGCAGGAAGGAACCGAACGAACAGCCCCACCTCGACCCACCGGACCTCATGCGGTGACACACCCTCTGCCCCCATGTCTCATTATCTTCTCACACCCACACATACCAACACAAACACCACACACACAAAAAAAATTTCCTGGTGCCTCTATTCCCTCCTGAGGGAGTCCTGGATTAGGGGGTGTCCAGATAGCCGGACTATGACCTTTGGTCGGAATCCTGGACTATGAAGATACAATATTGAAGACTTCGTCCCGTGTCTGGATGGGACTTTTCTTGGCGTGGAAGGCAAGCTTGGAGATACGGATATGTAGATCTCCTACCATTGTAACTGACTCTGTGTAACCCTAACCCTCTTCGGTGCCTATATAAACCGGAGGGTTTTAGTCCGTAGGATGAACAACAATCATACCATAGGCTAGCTTCTAGGGTTTAGCCTCTCTGATCTCGTGGTAGATCTACTCTTGTACTACCCATATCATCAATATTAATCAAGCAGGAGGTAGGGTTTTACCTCCATCGAGAGGGCCCAAACCTGGGTAAAAACATCGTGTCCCATGTCTCCTGTTACCATCCGCCTAGACGCACAGTTCGGGACCCCCTACCCGAGATCCGCCGGTTTTGACACCGACATTGGTGCTTTCATTGATAGTTCCTCTGTGTCGTCATCTTCAGGCCTGATGGCTCCTCCGATCATCAACAACGATGCGGTCCGGGGTGAGACTTTTCTCCCCGGACAGATCTTCGTATTCGGCGGCTTTGCACTGCGGGCCAATTCGCTTGGCCATCTGGAGCAGATTGAAAGCTACGCCCCTGGCCATCAGGTCAGATTTGGAAGTTTGAACTATACGGCTGACATTTGCGGAGACTTGATCTTCGACGGGTTCGAGCCACAGCAGAGCGCGCCCCACTGTCACAACGGGCATGATCTAGCTCTGCCGCCAGACAGTGCCCTAGAGGCCGCACCAGTGTCCGCTCCGACCCCTAGCTCGGAGCCGACTGTGCCGATCGAGGACGGGTGGCTGGACACCGCCTCGGCGGCTGCTATCTCTACGGCGATTGAGCCGAACACCAACCCTGTCCTTTGCGAAGCTCGTGACTCCAAGGTGCCGGACTCCTCTCCGGACTCCGAACCTTCCGCGCCCCTGCCAAACGAATCTGATTGGGCGCCGATCATGGAGTTCACTACCACGGACATCTTTCAACACTCTCCCTTTGGCGACATACTGAATTCACTAAAGTCTCTCCCTTTATCAGGAGAGCCCTGGCCGGATTATGGTCAGGAAGGTTGGGATACGAATGACAAAGAAATTCAAAACCCACCCACCACCCACTTTGTAGCCACTGTCGATGATTTAACCGACATGCTCGACTTCGACTCCGAAGACATCGACGGTATGGACGACGATGCAGGAGACGACCAAGAACCAGCGCCTACAGGGCATTGGAAGGCCACCTCGTCATACGACATATACATGGTGGACATCCCAAACGATGGGAATGGTGATGGAACAACGGAGGATGACCCCTCCAAGAAACAGCCTAAGCGCCGGCGTCAGCGGCGCCGCTCTAAATCCCGCCACAGCAAAAGCGGCGATTCCGGCACCGGAGACAATAACACTCCAGATAGTGCCGAAGACAACCCCATCCAGCAGGATTCAGCGCAGGAGGATGGAGAAGCCAGCCCTCATGAGAGAGCGGCAGACAGAGAGGTAGAGGACGATAATTACATGCCTCCCTACGAAGATGAGGCAAGCCTCGACGACGACGAATTTGTCGTGCCTGAGGATCCCGTCGAACAAGAGCGTTTCAAACGCAGGCTTATGACCACGGCAAGCAGCCTCAAGAAAAAGCAGCAACAGCTTAGAGCTGACCAAGACTTGCTAGCTGAGAGATGGACTGAAGTCCTTGCGGCCGAAGAGTATGAACTCGAACGCCCCTCCAAGAGCTACCCAAAACACAGGTTGCTACCCTAATTAGAGGAGGAAGCACCTAAACCTACATCACCAGCGCATGATACGGCCGACCGGCCACCTCGTGGCCGCGACAGAGAGGCCTCTCGGCCCTCCACTCAAGCCGCACCCCGGCGCCGCTCAAAAAGTACCAAAGCACGGGGAAATGCGCCAGACCTGCGAGATATATTGGAGAATAATGCAAGGCAAACAAGATTGATCTACGGATCACGTGGGTGCCTCACTACACATGATGATAACCGTCATGCCGGATACAGCAAATCCGGCCAAGCCGAACACAGCAGACAAAGCTCATTTGAGCTACGTCGTGATATAGCCCAGTACAGGGGCGCCGCACACCCACTATGCTTCACAAATGAAGTAATGGATCATCAAATCCCCGAGGGTTTCAAACCCGTAAACATCGAATCGTACGATGGCACAACAGATCCTGCGGTATGGATCGAGGACTACCTCCTTCATATCCACATGGCCCGCGGTGATGATCTACACGCCATCAAATACCTCCCACTCAAGCTTAAAGGACCAGCTCGGCATTGGCTTAACAACTTGCCAGCAGAGTCAATTGGTTGTTGGGAAGACCTGGAAGCCGCATTCCTCGTCAACTTCCAGGTCACCTATGTGCGACCACCAGACGCCAATGACCAAAGCCACATATTTCAGCAGCCAGAGGAATCGGCCAGACAATTCTGGACACGGTTCCTAACCAAGAAAAATCAAATTGTCGATTGTCCGGATGCAGAGGCCCTTGCATCCTTCAAACATAACATCCGCGACGAGTGGCTTGCCCGGCACCTAGGATAGGAAAAGCTGAAATCCATGGCAGCCCTCACAACACTCATGACCCGCTTTTGCGCGGGAGAGGACAGCTGGCTAGCTCATAGTAACAACATGACCAAGAGCCCTGGTAATTCAGATACCAAGGACAGCAATGGCAGGTCGCGTCGTAACAAGCACAAGCGCCGCATTAACGGCGATAATGCTGAGGATACGACAGTCAATGCCAGATTCAGAGGCTCTAAACCCGGTCAGCGGAAAAAGCCATTCAAAAGAAATACTCCGGGCCCGTCCAATTTGGACCGAATACTCGATCGCTCGTGCCAGATACACGGCACCCCCAAAAAACCAACCAACCACACCAACAGGGATTGTTGGGTGTTCAAGCAGGTAGGCAAGTTAAATGCCGAAAACAATGACAAGGGGCTACATAGCGATGACGAGGAGGAGCCCCGGCCGCCGAACAATAGAGGACAGAAGGGCTTCCCCCCACAAGTGCGGACGGTGAACATGATATACGCAACCCACATACCCAAAAGGGAGCGGAAGCGTGCACTAAGGACGTATATGCGATGGAGCCAGTCGCCCCAAAGTTCAATCCGTGGTCCTCCTGCCCGATCACTTTCGATCGAAGGGACCACCCCACTAGCATCCGCCATGGCGGATTCTCCGCATTGGTTCTAGACCCAATCATTGACGGATTTCACCTCACTAGAGGCCTGATGGATGGCGGCAGCAGCCTGAACCTGCTTTATCAGGATACAGTGCACAAAATGGGCATAGACCCCTCAAGGATTAAACCCACAAAGATGACCTTTAAAGGCGTCATACCAGGTGTAGAGGCCAACTGTACAGGCTTAGTTACACTTGAAGTGGTCTTCGGATCCCCGGATAACTTCCGAAGCAAGGAGTTAATCTTCGACACAGTCCCGTTCTGCAGCGGCTATCACGCACTGCTCGGACGAACCGCATTTGCAAAGTTCAATGCGGTGCCGCACTACGCATACCTCAAGCTCAAGATGACAGGCCCTCGAGGAGTCACTACGGTCAATGGAAACACTGAACGCTCTCTCCGAACGGAGGAGCATACGGCGGCCCTCACGGCGGAAGTAAAAAGCTGCCTCTCAAGGCAATTCTCGAGTCCGGCTATTTAACGTCCGGACACCGTCAAGCGCGCCCGGAGTAACCTACAACAAGACCACCTGGCACGTTCCGAGAACGCGTAGCAATGCGGCCCCAACCCCAGCCCTCGCGAAATTGCGAAACCAGTACTACGCGTACATAATTATGCTCTAGAAATACCATGGGCATAGGGTTAGGGGCACGACCACGGCAGGCCCAGAATGCGGCTCAACCGCACCAGGGGCTCCCGATTGTGTCATTCTTTTTTTTCTTACTTTCAGGACTCCGTTCTCAAGAAGCCCTGTCTGGCAGTAGAATCGCCGAACACACGATGCAACAGCCAGGGAAGCAGAAAGCTACGTTGAGTGTCCAGGTGGTCTCTATAACGAGCAGTATACTTGTTTCACATATCATCCCGCAGCTCGCCCCAGGAGGGGGACATGTCAAATAGTCTCGTCCAATGCTTATCGCACTATTTGTATCGTTCTGCTTTTACCGCAGCCTTTCTGAATAAACAATACATAGCTTCTGCCTATTATTGCATTCCTTTTTTTATCTATATATGTTCACTTATGACATGTTGCACCCGTACACTTTGGTACGGCCAAATACACCAGGGGCTTAAGTACCCAAAAATATGGTGTGATAAGTCCGAACACTTTGACAAGTGTGGCACCCCGAACTTATGGCATTATATGCATCGGCTCCGAATCATGTCTTGGGTCAATAGTTGGGTTTGCCCGGCTCCCATGTTTTGGTACCTTACGTTTTGTTATATCGGCTAAGGTAGCGCTGGGAGAACCACTGCGATTGTGCCCCGGTTGAGCTGGGTTAAGCACCTCAGTGGAGAAAGCTAAAACTGACCCTCATGATAGGGCGAGAGCCGGTCGCTGTTCGAGAGGTTTTCGAGTCCCTAAAGACTTATGCCGCTTAGAGCGAGGAGTCGGCTTTGTCCGGCCCAGGCGTGGATAGCGCCCCGAACTCGGTCTTCCGAATACTAGGGGCTTCGCCGAAATTTAAAATTATAGAATTCTATGGCTAAGTGAGAGCGTTCAAGCATTATAGTCTGGTTGCCTCATTCGTTGCGTTGAGCGCCTCCCTCGAAGGACCCAAGAATGGGAAAAAGAGCGCTCAAGTTTATCCCGAACACCCCAGCACTCGTGGCATGGGGGCAGAAGCCGACGACTCGCCATCTCTCAAATTTAATAAACGGCCGCACAAAAGCTAATATTTTAAATTCACAAGCGTTGCTTAGCGCATATGAACAAGTTTTCAGCGTACAGGATAACAAATGCGAGTTTACTCAAAAATTACATCTTTGGAGCATTCACCCTCTATAAGGCGGGCACCCTTCAGGACGCCCTCGTAATACATCTCGGGCTTGCGATACTCCCTGCGCGGCGGTGGTCTGTCCGTCACAAGCTTCTCAGCGTCCATCTTGCCCCAGTGCACTTTAGCACGGGCAAGGGCCCTACCGGCACCTTCAATGCAGACGGAGCGCTTGACGACTTCAATCCATGGACAGGCGTCCACCAGCCGCCTCACCAGCCCGAAGTAGCTCCCAGGCATGGCTTCCTTAGGCCACAGCCGAACTATGAGGCCCTTCATGGCCTGTTCGGCCACCTTATGGAGCTCGACCAGCTGCTTCAGCTCGTCGCTCAAGGGCACCGGGTGTCCGGCCTCAGCATACTGAGACCAGAACACCTTCTCCGTCGAGTTCCCCTCCTCGGCTCGGTTGAACGCGGCAGCATCGGACACACTGCAGGGCAGATCTGCGAATGCTCCTGGAGAGCTCCGGATTCGGTTAAGTAACAAGTAATTCACTTTCATGTGCCTGCTTTGCATAAAGAATGCCTTACCCGCCACTATCTTCTTCATCGCTTCAATTTCCTGGAGAGGTTTTTGGGCTTCGGCCTTAGCGGCTCTGGCACTCTCAAGGGCCGAGGCGAGCTCGGACTCTTGAGTCTTTGAGTCACGCTCCAAACTCTCGTGTTTTTCCACGAGAGCCTGGAGCTCTTGCCGCACCTCTGCCACCCATGCCTCCTGCTTCTCTCGCTCCGTGCGCTCCGCGGCCGCATCGCTTTCGGCCTTGGACATCGCTTCCTTTAGGGTCGGCACCTCGTTCGTGGCCCCTGCAATACTCACGTTATTCCTGTCATTTTTTGAAACCACATCTTTTATATACTTCCATAAGGTATTACTTAGCTTCCTTGTCCTTGAGCTGCTTTTTGGCAAGGCCGAGCTCGTTCTCGGACCGCTTGAGGCTCTGCTTCAATGCATTGACCTCCGCAGTCAGTGCGGTAGAGGTCAGCAGCACAGCCTCCATTCCCCATATTGACATACTTATGTGAGACTCCTGCGTACATCTTTTTAGATCCTCAGTTCAGCTTTTCTTTCCGAACACCAAACTGAGCATCAGGGGCTACTGTCTATGCGGTAATATTTTTACATATCTTAAATACATACCTCAAAGCCTGTTAGAAGGCTGGCATAGGCTTCAGTCAGCCCGCTCTTGGCAGACTAAACTTTCTGGATCACCACACTCATAACAGTGCGGTGATCCTCGTCGATGGAGGCGCCGTTAAGCGCCTCCATCAAATTATCAGGTGCCTCCGGTTGGATGGAGGTTACCGGTGTTGCAGTCTTATCCTTCTCACGAAGGGGCCACCTGCCGAACTCTGGAACCACTGAAGGTTCCGGTGCGTAGTCCGGCCCAGGGCCGGACTTAGAGCCCTTTGGGGTTTTATCCCCTTGCGCCTGGGGTCCGGGAGGTTGCCTTGCGGCGCCTCCTGGACCACCTCCTCCTGGTTGGGCCCCTTTTGGGACCCCACCTCGGTGTCATCCGCAGTGCGAGGAGAGGAGGCAGCCAGAAGTGAGGTGCTATTCACGTCCGACGAATCCAGGGAGCCGCTCGTTGAAGCGTCGAGCCCGTCCTTGGGCGGGCTGCAGAGTTATATTCAGCGTTAGGAGATTTTGTGCGACAAATGAAACGCCATGAGTTATTCTGGTATCCGAACACTTACGATTTCACCAGGGGCTTAGCCCTCGGTGGCCACTCCTCTTCGCCGTCGTCGGTGTTGGTGGAGTAGTCCAGAGGAAGGGTCCTTCCCTTCTTGGACCCTCCGGCCTCCCCAGTCGGGGCGGCCTTCCTTTTCTTCTCTCCCCCCACTGGGGGAGAGGCCTCTTTTTCCTCCTCCTCGTCTTCGCGGGAGGAGTCTGCCTCGGAGTCATCAGACGATGAGTCCAATAACACCTAGCGCCGGGAACTCCTTCGAGTTCCCGTGGACTTCTTCTTGGCCTTCTTCTCCAGCACCACGTGAGGTGCCGGAACCAGCAGCCCCGTTGATCGGGCGTCCTCTGGGTCTTCTGGCAAAGGAGGCGGACAGTTAACCTGCCCGGACGTCTTTTGCCAGTCCTGTCAAAGGCAAGGGAGTTTAGATCCTGCATAGAGTCAAACTATGAAAAACAAGTGTCCTGTAAAGGGTAAAATAGCTTACCTCGCTGGCTTGGCATTGTGAGCTGGATCCGCGATCTTCGGTAGCGGATGCGGGAGCCTCGGCACCCTTGAACAGCACCTTCCGGGCATCTTCGTACGTAGTGTCGAAGAGCCTGCTCAAGGTTTGGTGCTGTGCCGGATCAAACTCCCACAAGTTGAAGGCCCGTTGTTGGCACGGGAGGATCCGGCGGATGAGCATGACCTGGACTATGTTGACAAGCTTGAGCTTCTTGTTCACCAGGTTTTAGACGCAGGTTTGGAGTCCGGTCAGCTCTTCCAAATTACCCCATGTTAGGCCCGTCTCTTTCCAAGAGGTGAGCCATGTAGGGAAGCCAGATCGGATTCGGGGGCCGCTGCCCATTTAGGGTCACGTGGCTCGGTGACGTAGAACCACCCCGATTGCCACCCCTTTATGGTCTCCACGAAGGAGCCCTCGAGCCATAGGATGTTGGCCATCTTGCCCACCATGGCACCTCCGCACTCCGCCTGGCGGCCGCCCACTACCTTCGGCTTGACAGTGAAGGTCTTCAGCCATAATCCGAAGTGGGGCTGCATGCGGAGCAAGGCTTCGCACACAATGATGAACGCCAAGCTGTTGAGGATGAAATTCGGGGCCAGATCGTGGAAATCCAGGCCGTAGTAGAACATGAGCCCTCGGACAAATGGGTGAAGTGGAAAACCTAGTCTGCGGAGGAAGTGGGTGAGGAACACCACCCTCTCATGGGGCCTGGGGGTGGGGATAAGCTGCCCCTTGTTGGGGAGCCGATGCGCGATGTCGCTGGACAAGTATCTGGCCTTCCGCGGCTTTTTGATATGCCCCTCCGTGACGGAGGAGACCATCCACTTGCCTCTCGCTCCGGACATGGCTGGGGAAGGTTGAGGCGAGATGTGCGGACTTGGGCGCTGGAGCTCGAGTGCGCGGAAATGGATGATCAAAGGAGGAAGAAGGCGTAGGCAAAAAGGTGGATCCTTATCCCCTTATATGGACAGACGAAGCTATACGTCCCCACCAGCCTGGTAAAACTCGCTTATCTCCCAAGCGCTGTAATCAATGGCGCGGTTGGATTACCCACGCCCGTATTGATGAGAATCCAGGAATAAGGGGACACGATCTCTGCTTTGACAAGACGTGCCAAGGAAACCGCCTCACTAAATGCGCTGAGGTGGGACAGTAAAAATGATTCGAATAAAGGCTTGGCCGTGGTGTGATGTCACGCCACAGAATACATCAGTAGATTGAATTTGTGTAAATATTATTCTCTCTACGGTGGTATGTGGAACTTATTTTGTAGAGCCGGACACTATCCTTGTGTTCAAAATCTTCTATGAAGTATTCGGAGGAGGAACCCTCCTTGCAATGCCGAAGACAATATGCACGCCGGACTCGTCGTCATTGAAGCCTGGTTCAGGGGCTACTGAGGGAGTCCTGGATTAGGGGGTGTCCGGATAGCCGAACTATCACCTTTGGCCGGACTCCTGGACTATGAAGATACAAGATTGAAGACTTCGTCCCGTGTCCGGATAGGACTTTTCTTGGCATGGAAGGCAAGCTTGGCAATACGGATATGTAGATCTCCTACCGTTGTAACCGACTCTGTGTAACCCTAACCCTCTTCGGTGCCTATATAAACCGGAGGGTTTTAGTCCGTAGGACGAACAACAATCATACCATAGGCTAGCTTCTAGGGTTTAGCCTCTCTGATCTCGTGGTAGATCTACTCTTGTACTACCCATATCATCAATATTAATCAAGCAGGAGTAGGGTTTTACCTCCATCGAGAGGGCCCGAACCTGGGTAAAAACATCGTGTCCCTTGTCTCCTGTTATCATCCGCCTAGACGCACAGTTCGGGACCCCCTACCCGAGATCCGCCGGTTTTGACACCGACACCTCCCTCCTTTCATATACACACTCAAGGGAAGGGAATCTCTCATCGTGACGTCATATTCGTCTCTCTCTCTCTAGACCACTCTCATTTCTCATGCTATCTCTCCCACGCCCCCCCCCCCGCCGGCCCCTCTATCCATGCCTCTCTCGAATACGTAGTACTCACACATACCTCTCTAGGCCCCGCCAAATGCATCAACTACACATTCACACATGTTACATCACATACCCCATTGATCTAAAAAGCCCTCTCTTCATGTTTATTTCGCATACAACATTCCTTCTGAATAAAGTGTGCCCAAAAAATTATTTTAGAGTTTCTACATATATACAACATTACAAAGTTATATGGAGGAGTATGAACGCTAATTTGCATTGCATGGTGCCCACAATGATATTTACTCCGCACTGTCAATTTGCATATTTTTATACTATATACAAAGTTAGTCACAATAAAGAGAAACGAAGAGCATCTCTCTCTCTCTCCATCGCGTACCCCCTGTATGCCCCTTTCACGTATGCACACAAAATTATCTCCAGGTCCTCTAAAAGTAAGCCCCCAGAAAATTCACGCGTGTTTCATCTTTCTCTCGCGATATATGCAATGACGATCATTGTATTTGAAGCGAAAGCACGATACGTACATTGGACTTCAGAATCCACTCATTACGGTCACCATTTACATTTAGTGGTTATTATACAGTCACGGGCTCACCGTACAACTCTTTATTTGCTCAAGACATGACTAGTTGACTAGTTAAACGCTCCACGTGGCACCTCTAGTGTTGCATCACATTATCTCACTACCATCATGCCCACCTGTTGGCTTGAATCTACTCTACATCTACACTCTTAGAAAATACATAAATAAAATACACTCTTATAAAAAACAGAGTTGCTGATGATAGTGTGCCTGCCATCCTGCAATATAGGTCGTCGAATTTTATCTGACGGATAGAAAAGAAACTATGACAATTTTGCAAAAAGGTACCCACACACCTCTCCACATTTGCAAATAAGGCCTTCCCTCGTTCATCCTTTTCTCTCACAAGATAAACTAGTCATACAAATGCATCTTGATGTTACGTGCAACGCAAGGGCATCTTGCTAGTAAGAATGAAAACAAACGACAAAAAAATATTTGGACGGTGGTTCGAAGTCATGACCGCGGGCACAGCGGACAAGGTGGCCTTGTATTGGTATGCTGAGCCGTCTGTTTTAACACACAGGAGCTGGTGTGGTGATTATACACACACGCACGCATGCACATGAACTGCATGCACGCAACACTCACACAAACACATGCACCCATGACCGCATGCAACACTCACACATACACACATAGCCACGCACGCACGCAACACTCACACACACACGCACGCATGCATGCACACACTAGTACACCACACGACCAACACACACTCTCACGCTCAAGTGCAAAACCTACACGTGCATGCGCACACATCAGGCCCTGATAGACACATACACAACCAGGTGTTTCCCGCGCACGGGTTGGAGTCTTGTCGCGCCTGCGTAAGTTTGTGTTTATCTGACCTTTTTCCTATGCGAACTGACAGGTGGGACCCACAAGGAACATGGTCAATTTAACTAGTCAACATGGCGTCACGCAGACTATTTGGCCGGTCAACAGAGTGTAAGATGTTGAACCGTGAGCAAGTGACCATATAATCGCTGCAAAACGTATATAGTGACCGTAATCAGCTTATTCTGAAGTTCGGTGACCGTATTACGCTTTTCTCTCTGTAGGCCCTCCAAAACTACATCTCTACACGTTCTCGCATGTTACATCTAACAACTATGCAATACAACACTACTACTACACTCTAACACAATAAATCATATGTGTTTTTAGTTTTACTAGATATCATATTGTTACTTAGACCTCTCCCAATGTATTGGTGCTAAAGTGGGGTGCTAACTGCATTAAAATGCTTAGCAACTAATGTCCCCAATGCATCAGTGCTTAGGTTTTGTAGCTAAGCCTTCTCTTTTAATTGTTTAGTAATAAAACTCCTTCATGTATTGGTTGGTAGTCTTTTTGTCTAGGTTCACGTGCTTAGCATTGGTTCTTGTTGGGGTCACCATAATCCTCTCTCTCCTCTTTAATTGCTTTGCCACATCATTTTTCTGCCTATGTGGCATCCTTAGCACCTGTACACCGTGGAGCACTGGGAAAGGCCTTAATTATTCAGTTTGGATACATTAAAATTGCCTTTGAAATGTATGGCCAGTATCATCTACCGCGCAGGAAAAATCCCGCCCTTCCCTATTTAATCGCCTTTGTATCGATGGATCGTGCAAAACAGCAAAACTATAGTACTATACAATACAAGTGACAGTTCACTGGGCCGTCGTGTCGTGTACTCCTCTGTCGTAAGAGTGGAGCGCTCGCTTTCATAAATCTTCTAGTCCCTTTCGCCGACATGTGGGACATCAAGCTACCGGGTCCACGTGCCATACCGGAATATAGTGCAGAGCAGCCGGGTGAAGCACCCCAGTCATGGCACCAGCGTAGTAATGAGCAATGAGGCGTCAAATCACAAAGCTGCACCTTTCCCGCAGTTAAGTTGGAGGGACGAAGTAATAATGCTAAAAAAAGAAGTTGGAGGGATGAAGCAACCATCATTTCACTCGTTACTGAATCCGCTTCTCCCTCATCTTCTTCAACTTAACCACGTGTTGCTTCTGTCGTTGTTCTGCCTCATGTGAGACGCGGATCGGCTTGGTAAAGCACTGACACGTGAGGCCGCATGTTAGCAAACTTCTAGGACAACGTACTCTAAAAATAAGAAACCTTCCCGCCATCCGCGCGGCAAAATCACCTCTTTTTTACTAATCTTGATTCTATAATTTTTTAGATCAATATAATTGAGATTTGTATAGATAGCACACAGGAGCAAAACCAAGTGGTACGGTTAAGGGCATCCACAATGTGTAGCCAAATGTGAAAATAGCTTTTGGCATCGTGGGAACCATTGTGGACGGTGTTGCCAAAGCCAAAAAGATGGAACCTAAGCTCCCTGATTGATTGATTGAAGGAATAGAAAAATTCAACGTCTCTCCTCTTTCTCCCATGCTTGGACACATGTAGTACAGTATAGAGCATAGAGTCTACTCCCCTGTCCCTTCTATCACAAATCACAAAGCAGTGAGGCGTCAAATCACAAAAGCACGGACGAAGTAACCATCATTTCACTCTTCGCTGACTCTGCTTCTTCATCGTCTTCTTCGAGAAACCATCTCACCGCACTAAGCTGGATGGACGACGCTATTGTGTACTCCTAGTAGTACTAGTACTTTGGTTCAACGGAATTTCTGGATGCAAATAAGGCAGTTGTCTCGGCTTGCAGGTGGCACTTGCGAACGACTTACTGTGGTCTCCCTCAATGGTGTTCTCCGTCGAACGCACTTTGCCAAACCACAAAAAAAGATATCATCGACGTCACCGCAATGGGGAAGGAAGTCAAATATAGTTACTACTCCATTTTTTTGTACACAAGGCTAGTATATCAAAATTACAATTTGCAAAAGGCCACTAACACTAATCGAGGCAAAATTGATGGGGTTTGCCTCATACTAGCAACCAAGGACATTAATATCCCATGCATGCATGCGAAAGTGAGAAGGTTGGTTTGCATGACGCTGCATTAATCAAGTGATGAGGAGTGAGATGGTTAGCTCTTTGGTCTTTGGAGAAAAAAAATACAAATTAATTGACACGTGAAACGACGATTTTGTATCGATTAAATCCCGCGAAGGAAAACCCCGCCTTTCTTTTTTAACACTAGTACTCCTAGTACGTACGTACTTATCCTGTTTGGGTCTAGGCCTTGCATTGCCAAACTTCGCCACACATTTTTGCCAAGCTTGCCTAAAGTTTTCAAAATGAGAAGGAGGTACACTTGCGCACGGCTGTCGCGGTCGCACCACACCCTCACACGGTCGCTCCTGCACGCCGCGGTCGCACCGCACCTTCACACAGTTGCTCCTGCACGCTGTAAACCCAACCAAGGTACCGCACCCTCACTGACATGTGATGTCACATGTGAACAAACCAAACTCAGCCATCCTATGGCTGACACATAATTTTCGTTCATAGAGTATGTTTATCCAACCGCATGTTGGGGAGTATTCGTACGGCCCGTGCGGTGTTCTGTTGGGGAAGAAGAAGAGGTGAGGAAGAAGGAAAGAAGGGTTAGGAGACGTAGGATATTCATCCAACCGCTTGAAATGGTAGACTGACCCAAGTCAGGCGACGTGCATAACAAATATATGTTTTTACATAGCAAAAGATCCATAAAAACAATAACACAAAGAAAAACTATCACTGCTCGTGGAACGAGACGGCCTCGTCATCTTTGGCTGCCGGCACGAACCAGCCGTAGCTGCCGACGTATGTCTCCGCACCGTGGTTTTCCTCAGCCTCCAGCTACTTGTTCACGCGGAGCATGCGAGCGCTCTGCACAGACGAGAGCACAGCCCGGTTAAAGTCGAGGACGTCCGGTTCCGCCTGTAGGAGGGCCTCAATGGCAGTGGCATCCGCGCGCTCTGAGTCGAGTCGAGCCTCCACCGCCCGGTTCAAGTCCAGGACGTCTAGTTCCGCCTGCAGGAGGGCGTCGATGAGAGCAGCATCCGCGCGCTCTGCGTCGAGTCGAGCCTCTGCCGCCTGGTTCAAGTCCAGGACGTCTGGTTCCGCCCGCTGGAGGGCCTCGATGGCAGCGGCATCCGCGCGCTCCGCCTCAAGTTGAGCCTCCACCGCCCGGTTCACATCCACGACATCCGGTTCCGCCAGCAGGAGAGCCTCGATCGCAGCAGCATGCGCGCCCTCCGCGTCGAGTTGAGCCTCTGCCTCCCAGTCCTCCTTTAGTATCACCATGTTGAACTGCTGGTCCGCCTGCACCATGGGGGACTCGGACGCCGGCACGAAGTCGACGTCCATCGTCTCATACCCATCAGGGTCCTTCTATGCTGCAACCTCCGTCATGAACATTGGATCGGCTTGCTCCTCCTTGTAGCTTGGCTCCATAGAACTCGGGGATTGGCCCGCCTCAAAGCGAGCTTGGGAACAGAGGTCTGTGGCGCTGACCGCTGCCGTGATTTCTGCGCGGCGCTCCGGCGTCAGCATCTTGTGGTAAGTGATCTTGCGGTGCACCATGGCTTTCCGGTGAACTAGGGGACGCTTGATGCGGGCTAGGGGATCGAAAGGGGGGGAATGGACTGGAGATTAGCTGTAGTTTTAGGGCAGTGGCTGGCGTAGGCCAAGCAGCGAAGGTTCTGGTATGAATAGTGGTTCCGGTGAGGACCGGTCAATCGGTTTTGACTGTACACCGCTCTTGTCGCGTTCGCGTTGCAGCCCGGCACGCTGGACCCTCCAGGTCGCTCACTGAATGGAACGTGCTTCGTCTTACATTTTCGCTCGCTTGTGGGACCGCAGTTGAGAGCAAATCGACATCCCTCCCCCTCCCCCGCCCGTGTCATTTATTATACTACCACTCCCTCCATTTTATGCGGAGTAACTAAAAACAGAGGGAGTATAGTATGGATGAGGATCCCCTAACGTGGCCGAACCCATTTAGTAACTGACATGCAGGGCCTAGATAGCATGGGGTCCGCCAGTAAGTGACCGAAAGGGAGGGTAAGGCAGGGATACCTACGTCAGAGGATCCACTTCCACTACTACTCCCTCCTTCCATTTACTATACATGGCCTAATGCATTTTTCGAGGCTAACTTTGACCAAATGTTAGAGTAATAATATATGACATGCAACTTACACAATACGGTCAAATTCGTATGTGAAAGGAGTTTCCAATGATATAATTTTCACATTATACGTCTCATGTACTATTAATCTTGTCAATAGTCAAATGCGGTTTTAAAAACGCATTAGAGCATGGTTAATAATATAGCCAGTCGATGGCTATGAGGGACCGCCATGTCATCTATAGCCATCATCTATTATATGCACTCATACGGTAGTCTGGGCTATAAGGTTGGCTATTTCCCGCAAAAATATATATAAGGTTGGCTATTGTATTAGTACTTTTTTCCATCTCCTCTCTATCTCTTTCTTCATATTTATTGTACTATTTAACTAGGAATGCGTATATAGCTAAGGCTCTTGCATGAGAGCTCACTCCCCTTACTTTTTCACATCTCTCTCCTCCACATAGGCCCTATACAAATGGAAGGAGGGAGTACATATGTTGTCAGTACTCCACGTGTACTATTGGACAGGGAGCTTAAAAAAGTTACTATTGGGCTGGCTATACGTGGTGAAATCCTAGTAGGAAGAGCATGCGCGAGAACAAGCACATTCACGTGGTTGAAAACAAATTGGAAACCATCTCGAGTACAAATCTAGGAGGGCGTACGAATCTAACAATATTGATTGGGCGTTGTTGAATGTTGATACTTTTTTGATAAAAGTAGAGATACTTTGACTACACATAAAACTTATATGTAAACTAGAAAGGATAGGAGGGAGTATATTGTACGTTCAAAAACGAAACAAACATTGAAAACCCTTTATATATGATTTGCGGATGCTATGATCATCGGTTCAAAATTTTGAATCCGCCTTAGGTATCATGTGCCCCCACTCGTTCTCTCTCGATTTCATCTCGGGGTCCGGAGATCGATTGAAAGAGGACTAGGGTGGGTACATGCGAATGATACTCGGCGGAATGTTCAAATGAGGCATGCGGGAGAATTGACTCGACCGGAGGGCAACATGATCGATGGAGAAGAGGGTTGGAGAGGAATGAGAAATAAGCAAACGCCACATGATTATACTTGAACGGCTCAAATAAACAATAAGTTGTCTCGCGTGGCCTACATAGTGAAAGGTCTAATGCGCAACTCGGAGCACTAATGCTCAAGTATGGCCGGGAAAACAGGGAAACTGACATGTGGGGCACACCCGTCGGGACGATGTAGCGCAGACTAGTCCAATAGAGGATCTGGCCCACGACCTCCTCGCCACCGACAACCGTTCATGTGGGTCGTTGGGGCCAACAACGTGGCGCAGCTCTAGCACCGCCTCTGGACACGACGACTGCGGTGAGCGACACGCTCATATCGTCACTAGACACGGTCGGTTTCAGTGTGCCAAGGGTGACCTTAGTGCTGTGGCACGACCAACAGTATGTTTGGTTTGTGCCCAAGGTTGCCCCATCAAAGCATTGGGTAGCCAAAATTTTGGTTGAGGTATTGGTTGCCCATGATTTGGCCGACATTGGCAAGAAAAATGAACTAGAGTTGGCTAGAGTTCATTGCCATGCCAAAAAATGGCAACCATCCAAACAAAGACCAATCTTTGGGTCATGACCAAAATTTTGGTAAGGTGCACTTTGGCCACAATCCAAACACACCCCAACATCCGGCTCGTCGAGGATGCATGGGGCGTCACGATGCGTCTGCGGAGTGGTGTAGCGCAGCCAACTGCATCCTCAGGACCTAAGACCATGCCGGGTCATCTTGCTTTTTCAATGACATGCGGGGATCGCATGTGAGCAAAGGGCATCTCCAACATTGCCACGACCGCAGCTGACTACCCTGGCACACCAAAACCCTCGTCCCTCGCGCCATCGCGCGGTGCGTTCCGAGCCGGCGCCAGCCCCACATTCATGTCGTCCGTTCGTATGTCGTCGTTAAGAGGCTCGGTGCCCGAGGAACCAACTCTGGCAACTTAATGACGCACCCGGACACTTGCGGAATGCGCTACTTAAAGCGGCAACGCCCAGCTAACCTCCACATCATAGCGCATCGTCCTCCTACCTGGCACCACATCCGCCATGACAGCAAGTGCGAGAGCTTGTCTTCGGGGATGAAGCTCGAGGTCGCTGCCCTCCCTCAAGTCGCCTCTCGTGACGCAATAGCGGCGTAGCCGGACGCGGACGCGATCGCACAAGCGGTGGCCACGCTGGCAGCCGACAACGGGAGCACCTTCAGCCATGCGTCCTACTTGCCGCCGTCCAACGTCCGGCACCACCGAGGTCAGGGACTCCTCCGAGGATGAGTAGGGCATGGGAGGCGGCAGGGCATGGTGTGCCAACTGGCCGGTCCGTAACCCGTGTTCTACTCTTCCTCGCCGGAGACCGCACCTTCACTTCACGGGTCTTGAACCCCGCCCCATACATAGAGATCGCAAATGGAGGACGTCGGTCGCCGCCGTAGAATAGGTTTAGGGTTGGGTTTCTTTTATTTTTTCTGTCCTATAAAAGTTCGAAATGTAATGAAAATATGCCATGTTTGCATTAATCTCGGCCGGTGTATATGAACTTTCACAATAATATAGTATATTGTAGGAGTACTAGCAAGATGCCCGTGCATTGCACGAAAGATCAAGATCTTGTGGGAGAAAAAGGATGAACGAGGGAAAGCCTTATCTGCAAATGTTGAGAGGAGTGTGGGTAAATTGTCATAGTTTCCTTCCTATTCGTTAGATATAGATCGGACGGCCTATATTGCAGGATGACAGGCACACCATCATCACCAACTCTGCTTTTTATTGAATCGAGACAAATCTAACATGCGAAGTAAAATAAACACATAGGGTCTATACATACACAATTTATCTTAGGCACTCCAATAGTACGTCCACTACACATTCACGCATTTCACATCTTTCTACATCTACGGGAACCAACGAAAGGGTTAACGTAAATTGCCTCTCTCTCTCCTCCCTTGATTTTCATGGTGGTGGGCCCCTCCCTCCCCCAATCTACAATCAACAGCTCACACGTTTCACATTACGTTAATTACGTAGCTGGGATTACATAGGTGTAGCATTACTCATCCTATAAAACCCAACTAAGCCAACCGCCTAGCATTATCACGCGGGAAAAGACCCGGCCACGCCGTTTTAGTCGGGATTACCGGATTACTAGTAGTAGTATCGACGGATCGCGCGAAGCAACAATTTTTTTTAGGGGGCGAAGCACCTAGTTTAAAAGGAAAAAAGGCGGTACACTCACAGCACTCCTGTCGCGGTCACATTGCACCCCACACACGTTCGGTCCTGCACATGGCTCACGCAAATGGAAGGCGCTTCGGCTTGCCTCTTCACTGACACGTGGGACTGCACTTGGAGAAACCGACCATGCGTCAAACTCCCCCCGCCCACCGCGCGAAAATCCTCCCCCCTCCCACCCAAAAATTCCCCCCAAATCCGATTCAACCGCTCTTCGGTCAACTAGCCAATAATATCCCCCCCCCCCGTGCCCCTCGACTCTATTCGCTCTACCAAAGCTGCCCTCCCTGCCGCGCCGATACGTCGGCGACGCGGTTCGTCGATGGGACGCAAGGCGATCCTCTCGCTCCCACAGTACGCTCTCGTAGACTGCCGTCCTCTAGCCGCGCCGCCACCGCTGGCTACGTTCTTGTGGAGGAGCACGGCGGTCAGCGCCGCCACCGCTGGCGATGTTCATGTGGAGACGCACGGCGGTCAGCTTCTCTCATGGTACGCGCATTCTAGACTGAGGCCCCATTCATGTCGGTGTAGCACTGAATGTTAGCTGATAGACGCTGTTAATCTCACTGTTTGCCGAAGTAGCTTACAGTCAATATGCTCTGCTTAAGAAGCTTCCTTGCCCTATTCTGCACTCAATCTGCTTAGCTGAGATGGCATGCCAAGGCCGATTAGCGGCTAAAATATCCTGCCATATATTTATTGTGACGTAGATTGCCATGGTCTAGTAGCCAATCTATTAGGTGAAATAGCTCTACACCATTTTATACTCGATCTTTGTTGCTGCGATGGCCTTCAATAGTTTGATGGTTGTGTGCTCGGCCTCATTGACTGCTAAAACAGCCTACCATAATTTAGCACTCAAATCTGTTTACTGAATTAGCTTTACATATATTTCATTACTTAGATCTGCTCGTCCAAATATCTTGCCATAGCTTTAGACATCGACCTAGGTATTTTTTTTCTGGACTTCATAAAAAAGCATATATGTTTTTCCTGTAATATCTAGTAGAAGAACTAATTTGTATGTCTAACAGATGGACATGACTTGGATAACTTCTACTCAAAGATTCTTCGCTGTATATGTCGAGGGGGTTGAAAACTTCATGAACTTTATCAGAGCTGAGTACGGTGGTCCAAAATCAGATGTGCTCTGCCCGTTTAGCAGTTGTATGAATTTGGTTACAAGACCCCAGTCAACTGTGCAAAATCATCTACACTTGTATGGGATGTCGGTCACATATACTAGGTGGGTTCATCACGGTGAAACTGTGAACGTCAATGTTATTGACTACGTGGAAGCAGCAGATCACCATCTTGATCTGCCTGATGCTCAGGTGGAAGAGGAGGAGGAGGAGGTGGTGGTGGCGGAGCCAATGAGTTTGACCAACATTGAAACAATGTTACGAAATGCTCGTGCATTCCATGAACTTTCACCTACAGAAGAAAAATGGTGGGCCCGCATGTTGGAAAAATGCAATGTGGCTGTCACCCCAGGAAATAAGCTGTCAGTATTCTCAGCTATGGTCACCTTTCTTCAGGTGAAGACATCTGAGCGGATGACCAACAAATCATTCGATGCGATGTTGGCTGCTTTCCGCAAGTCTTTCCCAGATGCGTCTGAGCTACCACACACCTACAGTAAAATGAAGAATTTCCTTCGTGCAGTTGGAATTGGATATGATATGATCCATCTTTGTAAGAATAATTGTGTTCTGTTCCAGAAGGATTATGCCAACTTAAGTGAATGCCCGAAATGCGAATCTCAAGATGGAAAGACGGCGATGCTGTGAAGAGGATTCCTCATAATGTTCTCAGAAATTTTCCAATTATACCAAGATTGCAGAGGTTGCTTCATGATGCTGAAACAAGAGAGGATGTACTATGGCATTCTAGGAACCAGGAGTACAGAGATCAGAATGTAATGAGCCATCCATCTCATGGTAGTGAGTGGAAAAGCTTCAATCATAAACACAAAAAGTTTGCCGCTGACCCGAGAAACATTAGACTTGGCTTAGCTCCAGATTGATTTAACCCATTTGGCCACCAGAGCACCACATATAGCATGTGGCCAGTGCTTGTTATCCCTTACAACATGCCTCCAAATGTCTGCACCAAAGAATCAAACTACATGATGGCCTTGCTCATCCTAGGTCCAAAAAGTCCTGGAAAGGATTTTGATTTGTTCATGGAGCCTCTTGTGGAGGAACTTCAGCAGCTATGGAGGGGTGTTCTCACTCGAGACCTATATAGCAGCCCACCAGCTGATTTCTTTCTGTCTACTATTATAATTTGGTGCATCCACGATTATTCGGCTTTGGGCACTATGTCAGGGCGAACGACACATGGTTACAATGCATGTGTTCGCTGTGACAGGAATCCGCTGTCATACGCAATACTTAGCAAGATCTGTTACATTGGACACCGCCGTTTCCTTGCCAAGGACAAGCCGGATCCTAGAAAATACCGAAGACATGTGTTCAATGCAAAGCATGAAAATCGTGATGCGCCAAAGAGGCTCACCGCCGATGAGTTGCAAGTGAAATTAGAGAAGGTCAGGCATATTACACCAGGAAACCATCCTGGTAATGGTAGCGGGAAAAGGAAGCGTGGCAGGACAGAAGAGAGACTATTGTTTACCCGCAGGTCCACTTTGTGGGACTTGGAGTATTGGAAAGATTTGGATCTGCGGCATAATCTTGATGTGATGCACATCGAGAAAAATATATGTGACAGCATTATCGGCACACTTCTTAATATTGAAGGCAAGACGAAAGATACCTTAAAATCTAGGATTGATTTGACACACCTAGGTATCAAACAGGATTTGCAGGTGTAAGATGAAGGTAAACCACGGGATATGGCACCAGCTGTGTACGTCTTGGACAAGGTAAAAAGAAAAGAATTCTATAAGGTCCTGTCACGTGTGAGATTCCCACATGGATTTGCTTCCAACCCTGAAAGGAGAGTCAGTGCAGATGGAAACAAGGTACAAGGGTTGAAAACTCATGACTGCCACGTCCTACTTCAAAGGGTTTTACCTGTTAAGAGGATTGGGCCGCCCTAACTTAAATAAAGCAGTTGCCGAGTTGGGACAATTCCTCAGGGAACTCTGCAGTAGAAATATCAGGATAGATACTTTGGAGCGTCTTAGAGACAAGATACCAACTATCCTATGAGACATTGAGAAGATATATCCTCCAGCCTTCTTTGATGTGATGGTGCATTTGGATGTTCATCTACCTGATGAGGCACTACTTAGAGGTCCAGTACAGTATGGCTGGATGTACCCTATTGAAAGGCGGCTAGGCACTTTCAAGGGCTATGTTAGGAACAGAGCTAGACCCGAGGGTTCCATTGAAGAGGCCTACATTGCTACAGAAGCGTTGACATTCTGCTCAAAATACATTGAAACAGCTGATCAGCTTAGCAAAGAGGTGGGTGAAGACAATCCCGGGCTCAATGTTTTCGATTATTCTGTTCGAGTTATAGGGAAGAGTCGACAAGAGGACAAACCTAATGATTCGGACAAAATGGTTTGGTATGTGTTGAATAACTATCCTGAGATACTACCTTATATCAAGTAAGTGCAGTACTACAGCTTATACATCATAATCTACTAAACTTGTAGCACATTCTTATATATTTAGATGTTTGACGCGATCACTATGTTGTACAGCATCTACAAAAAGGAGTTACTGCTGCAAAATCCAAGAAACATTGACAAACTGGTTATGGCAAGATTTGCGAAATGGTTCAAGAGCCATGTAAGCTTTTGAATTGCACTGTCAGTTTTTTTAATATATTGAGTACATAAGATGATCAGCTTGTCTATTTTCTAAACATAGGTTAAGAAGATGCGGGAAGATGGGCAGGCAGTTGATGATGCCCTTTACTCACTAGCAATGGGTCCTGATAGTCGGGTAAGACATTATGAATCTTGCGTTGTTGGAGATGCGCGCTACAACACCCTTGCACGAGACGAAGGCAGGAAGACACAAAACAGTGCCATCATGAGCACGGATACTTAAGACAAAGAGACAACTGAAATGTATGCTAACATAACAGACATTATTTAGTTGCAGTATATCTCCAGTTTTGAGGATCATCGGTGTGTGGCTATGTTGTGCTGTCGTTGGTATAACCTGTTTTCCAGGATCGCAAAACCCAGAGTTGATGATTATTTCAAATCCATCAATGTCAAGGCAGCGTACCAGACCAACGAGCCTTTTATTTTGTCAAATCAAGCAACACAGATATTTTTATTGGAAGACACATTTGCACGTAGCTATGACTGGAGAGTATTGCAAAGGTTTGAGCAGTGGAATTCGTTTAATGAAGTTGCACAACAAGACGATGCTTACACTGCTCCTGATGCACAAGATAACACAGATGTTCCTAATATCTTTAAGAACCATCACATCAATGACGCCGACAAAAAGATTGTTTGTCGTGCTGTGGACATACAAGAGTTGATCAAGAAGAAGCCAACGTTCGAGGACGTTGAGGACGAAGAAGAAGATGACACCATGGGGAATTATGATTCAGACTAATACACATGGCGAAGATGTTGACGCTGCTGCTGCGGATGATGATTACATGGCTTTTGTCGTATTTTCCTGTCAGAAGACGATTTTTATCTACTATGTGAAATTGTGTTTGCTATGACAACTGAAACCTGATGAAAACATGTTGTTTAGTATTTTGCTGTGAGAAGATCACTTGTTATGTATGTTGATTTGTGTTTGGTGATTGTATGACAACTAAACACGATGACATTGTTGTTTAGTTGTACTCATATTTGGCTGTGAAACTTGAATTTGATGACATAGTTTGTTGTTGGACTGCGATTTGCTCGATGTGTTCGAATGAGAACAAAGTTGACCCGACAGGGCCTCTGCTATTTATTTATTTATGAGAAAAAGGGGATACCCCCTGATTTCCGTTAATAGAAATCATTAGATGTTCACAACACTACGCCCAGTCTGCTACACAGGTTTCATTCATTACTAGTTTCAGCAAAGTGCTCATGTCATAGCCATTGAATACATCACGAGTGCTACATACACTGCAAATAAAGAGACAATCATCCTACAGAGCACATCGATTTTGCCCATTATCTTCACAAGCTCTTTCATCTCCTCATTGCTGTCAAGGCCGTTCAGCAGTTGTTGCTTGGCCATGATCAGAGGAACTGCATCTTTAACCTTCTTCTCTGCATCTTCCTCTTCTGTTGTTCCTTCAGTAACTTGTTCAACACCCCAACCTGCTGGTATTGGGATTCCTCGGCTAACCAAATAATCAGCATAGTTGCATTCCCCCACATCAGCAACTTCCCAGAAATATAAATCACATGAATCTTCCCTTTTCTGCATGAATCAAATTGGAAGATCATCAACCAAACAAATAAAAAAATCAGCAATTGAAAGCAGCAAAACAACACTTAAACATATTATTACCGCATGATTCGGGCATTTGTAGAAGACTCGACCAGGGTTGAGGATTGTGGTTGAGACGTGACGGATGACTCTGCATGATTTGCAGCAGTGGCACCACACCAACGGCAGCGGGTTGCGATGAGCAATCGACTGCGGTGCGCGTGCCGACGGGGGTGTGATGAGACCCACAGGCGATGGTATGGGTGGCGACTTGGCGCATATCTGGCTGTTGCCTGCTGAAGAGCAGGTGGACAAGCAGCCAGCGGACATGGTTGTTGTGGCCAGAGCTTCTGATGCTAGGAAGAGTAAGTAGAGAAGAGAAGCGAACGTTGGATATGTCAGTTTGATTACTTGCAGAGTAGCATAGCACCATATATAGTCATAGTCTAGGTTTGGATTCAAACCAGCTACAGGAGCACGTCTCTCTTTTTTCTAAAACTCGGCAACGTCTCTTTACTGGTACACTAGCTTGTTCTATACGCCTTCCCAAGTCTTCGATTTTCTTTCCCTTTTTTTGCGAGGAATGAAGGAGGACAAAATTGAGAGTTCCTGAGACTCGAACCCAAGACCTCTCGGTTGAAAACCAGGGGTGCTAGTCACTTATGTGGCGAACGGTCCCTGGGAGGAGGACGGCAGACGAACACATTGTCCTCACAGTTTTAATTGCAACACAAGATCGAACGGTCGCAGTTTTGGGAATGTTATCAGGCCAACGAGCCCAGTTTTTATTTTCTTCCTATATATAAAAAAGTATGCTACTTGGTGTCGGCTTAGTCAACAAACGATTGTGCCAACCTTGACCGTGGGATTGACATTCAACGTCTGTCGTGTTTCTTCAGTCTCTTCTTCCTCGAGCCACCAAAGCCAAACCAGCGCCGGCGGGACCGGCTGCTCCCGCCTCCCACGGCTGGTTGTGCTGCCGCACATGCATCGTGGCCACATTGCACCCTAAAACTCTGCGCATCTTCCCTGGCTCCTGTTCGTTCCCTTCCGAGGCCTCACCATCGTCCTCCTCCTTGGTTCGCTTGCCGCGGTGCCGCCCTCCGGTGTTGTCAACATGGTCAACAATCGAGAGGAATAAGGAGATGATTGTACATGGTGAGGATGACAGTAGGGACCCAGCAGCGCGCGCAGTAATTTTGTTTTTCGGGACGGAGAAGGGTACCAAATGGGTTGTGCGGGACCCGTGGCCCGTCTAGCCCAGGCTTTTATTTCATATGTTTAGCACATGGCCAGCCCAGTTTGTTTTTTTTCTTTCTGAAAATGGCTAGCCAGCTATTTTGTTTTTTGCAGAATAACCAACGTAGGCCTACTTTCTTTTTTACGCCCTGCTGGGCCGGAAATATTTCAAGACGAGGAGGGATGCATTTTTCATAGAAAATGGGCTATAAGTAAATAAGAAATGGGCTATAAGTAATAATAAATGGGCTGTAAAATGAAAAAATACAGCAAACAGGCAATTAGATCCAAAATACTATTTTCTTTTGGATTTTGATATTTTAAATTTCATTGTTTTTGTGCGGGTAAAATTTCATTGAATTTAAATTAAGGTTTATTTAGATTTAAAATTAATTTGAATCTGGCTAGAAATTTTGGGTTGTATGCTGTTTGGGACAAATTTGGAGGCTGACTTGTGGGTCTACTAGGTTGACGTGTACTTTGGCTTTGTCAACTTAGTCCACAAACGATTCTAGCAGCAGTGACCGTTGGATGTTAATCCAACGGCCGTGTTGCTTCTTCAATATCTGACCTTCTTGCTCCAGCCGCCCAAACCAGCTCCGGTGGGAGTGCCTGCTCCCGCCTCCCGTCGCCGGTTGTGCTGCCGC
The DNA here is from genome assembly GCA_963921465.1 of Triticum timopheevii. Classification (NCBI taxonomy): domain Eukaryota; kingdom Viridiplantae; phylum Streptophyta; class Magnoliopsida; order Poales; family Poaceae; genus Triticum; species Triticum timopheevii. The sequence continues at coordinate 376,794,464 of OY997272.1, read as the reverse complement.
ACAGGCCGCACCGCCCCACCCTACTTCATTGCTGGCCAGGCCAGTCCCCTACTCACCCACACCTCCTGTTATTTCCCAGTGATGGCAGCCGGACCAGTAAACCCTCATACTCCCCTCCGCATGGGCAACCATTGCCGAGTCTTCCCCAGCTCCGTGTCGTTCCCCTCCTAGGCCTCACCGTCGTCCACCGCCATGGTGCTCTCGGCGCGGCCCGGTCAACATGGTCAATGAATGACATCCATCGGACGTGGACTGTACATGGAGAGGCTGACAGCTGGGTCCACGGCCGCACACAACGAAATGCCTCCTTATTACGCACAAAATAATGATTCCTCCACCTGACAGCTGGGACCCACCGGAAGGGCCTCTGTATTTCACGAAAAAAACGTTCCCCCCGCTGACAGGTCGGACCCACCTGCTATATCTTCGCACGCAAGGAAGTGCTTCCTTATTACGCACAAAAAAATGAATACCCCCTGCTAGCTGGGACCCACCATAGTGGGAGGATGACTTGTGAGCCAACTAAATTGACAGGGACGGAGGGCTTTGTCAACTTAGTCAATATGAGATTCTAGCTCCACTGACCATACGATGTCCATCCAACGGCCGTAGTGCTTCTTCAACCTCTGGTCTTCTTGGTCCAGCCGCCCAAACCAGCGCCGGTCGTGCCGCGTGCTCCTGCCTCCCATGGCCGGCTGTGATGCCGCGAAGGCCTCACTGCCCCCTACTACTCCCACCGCTGGCCAGGCCATCCCTCTACTCACCCACACCCCCTGTTATTTTGCGACGACGGCAGCCTCACACCGCAGCCGAACATGTGAACCCTCGTACTCCTCTCTGCGCGGGCTTCCACTACCGCGTCTTCCCCGGCTCTGTGTCGTCCCCTTCCTAGGCCTCGCCGTCGTCCACCGCCCTGGTGCTCTCAGTGCAGCGTGGTCAACGTGGTCAAGGAACGACTTCCATCGGAAGAGTATTGTACGTGGAGAGACTGACAGCTGGGTCCACGGCGGCCGCAAGGAAGTGCCTCCTTTACGCGCAAAATAATTATTCCTCCACCTGACAGTAGGGACCCACTGAACAGGCCACCGTATTTCATGAAAAAAAAACGTTTCCCCCCTGACTGCTGGGACCCACCAGCTACATCTTCGCACGCAAGGAAGTGCGTCCGGGCAAAAAAAAACGGTTCGCCCCCCTCACTGTTGGGACCCACTAGCAACATCTTCGCACGCAAGGAAGTGCCTGACAGTCGGGACCCACCTGGTCGAAGCGTACATAGCGTTGTCCTTCTGGTCGCGAACATGGATGTACATACTGGTCGATGTAGAGGCGCGCACGTGTCTTAGTAGAGGTGCGCTTCGTAGTAGAGGCGCGCACGTAGCATGTACATGTACGTACAACGGCCAGGGTGCAAGAAAGAAAATACGACCATGTACGTACATACGGGCAGGGTCTCGAACGCCTACTCACGCATACATACGGCCAGGGCTCGTGTACATGGCTGGGTTGGAACGAAGAAACTTCATCGTCGTCGTGTTCATGGGGAGGCAACGGAATGCGTCGTGTTCATCGGGAGGCAACGGAATGCGTCGTGTTCATCGGGAGGCAACAGAACGCGTGGGAGCAAACCGGCTTGGACGGAACAGGCGATGGAAACGAGGCTTGGCGTACCGCAGAACGGTGGAAACGGCCTTGTGTTCGACCGGCCATGTTCGAAACGGGATCCTGTTCATCGAGAGGGGTCTGGCGTACCGCAAAACGGAGGAAACGGACCTCCTACAGTCGAAACGAGGTCGTGCTGATCGGGAGGGGTGTGGCGTACCGCAAAACGGATGAAACGGGCTTGTCTTGGAGCGTTACGGTCAAAACGGGGGTCATGTTCATCAGGACGGGTGTGGCGTACCGCAAAACGGGACTCCACGGGGTATTGTTCATCTCCACCGTCCACCTTCTCTAGCCTCACGAGCTACTGTTCATCCACCGTCGACCTCCTCCAGCCTCCACCTGCGACTGTTCATCCACCGGCTCTTGTTCATCCAGCCTCCACCACGCGCTACTCCACCTGCTACTGTTCAACCAGCCCTCTCCACGGGCTCCTATTCAACCACCCCTCCACGGGCTACTGTTCATCCAACTCTCCACCGTCTACTGTTCATCCAGCCCTCCACGGGGTCGTCCTGTTCATCCAGCCCTCCACGGGGTCCGATTCATCCAGCCCGAACCGGCTTGATTGATCGGGGTCCTGTTCATCCAGAGGCAACGCCACGGGGTCTTGTTCATCCACCCCCACCGCTCACTATTCATCCAACCCCCCCCCCCCCCAACGCTAACTGTTCATCCAAACCCCCCTGCAACGCTCACTGTTCATCCAGAGGTAGCATCAATCGGCTTCAGTTAGCAGCAGTAGCGAAGGAATCGCTCGATCGCTCGGGTTCAGTAACGCGTAGCCTGCAGTGCAATCGCTCGAGTTCAGTTAGGCGACGCCTCACTCGGGTTCAATTAGAGCCCAACGCCTCGCACACACGTGCGTACGTGTATGAGAGAAATGCGCATCGCTCGGCCCCCGACCACCCACCGTAACCGGGAACTCCCCGAAATTTTCCTCGCCCTCGCTTCTACCACGGTTTTTTCCGTCATAGACGGCCCAAAGAATGTCATGCAGCTGCGTCTCCGGCCCGCCCAGGACGAAAAGCCCATTTTCTGTCATGATTTTTTGCCATAGAAGTAGGAGCCCACCACATCTATAATGATACCGGGTTTTGTCACAATTATCGTCATAGAAGGGTCATAAGTATGAGAGAAAAAAATTTCGTTCGGCCGAAAATGTCACAGATGTGTCTTTTTCTTAGTGACACTCTTTACTAAAAGGGTTAATGGAGAATTATTTGTGTGCCATATTTATGTTGATGATATTATATTTGGTTCAACTAACCCTCATTTTAGGGAAAAGTTTGGAAAGCTAATGTCGGAGAAGTTTGAGATGTCTATGATGAGTGAACTCAAGTTCTTTCTTGGTTTGCAAATCAAGCAAACTAAAGAGGGAACCTTTATCTCTCAGAAAAAGTACACCAAGGTCTTATTCAAGAAGTTCAACATGCAATATTGCAAAGGTATGAGTACCCCCATGCCTACTAGTGGACATCTTGACTTGACAAAGGATGGCGAACCGGTTGACCAAAAGGTTTACCGTTCTATGATTGGTTCATTGTTATATCTATGTGCCTCCCGTCCCGATATCATGCTAAGTGTGTGCATGTGTGCACGATATCAAGCATCCCCCAAAGAATGTCATCTTAAGGTTGTGAAAAGGATAGTGAGATACTTAATTCATACACCAAATTTGGCATTTGGTACCCTAAGAGGTCTTCTTTTGATCTTGTTGGCTACTCCGATTCGGACTATGCCGGTGACAAGGTTGATAGAAAGTCCACTTCAGGAACTTGTCAATTTCTTGGTAGATCTCTTGTGTCTTGGTCCTCCAAGAAACAAAACTCCGTATCCTTATCCACCGCCAGAGCGGAATACATTGCCGCCGGTTCATGTTGTGCTCAATTACTTTGGATGACCTAAACTCTTAAATATTATGGGATATATGTGAAACATGTTCCATTTTTTTGTGACAATGAGAGTGCTATTAATATTGCTCATAATCCCGTGCAACATTCTCGAACTAAGCATATTGAAGTTCGTCATCATTTCATTCGAGATCATGTTGCTAAGGGAGATATCAAACTTAAGCATGTTCATACCAATAAGCAATTGGCGAGTATATTCACCAAACCGCTTGATGAGAAAGTGTTTTGCCGTTTGAGAGGTGAATTGAACATAATTTATGCCTCAAACTTGGAGTAAAAACTCCATTTGGATGCATGCAAGGCATGAGCCCTTCTATAACTAATCCTTGATATTTCTCTTATGATGACGATCATATGTCTTGGATATTCTTGTACTATTGCATGCTATCTAACCCTTGTAGGTACTTGGATAAGCCCAACTCTATGAGATTGCAACTCAATCACATTCTAAGCAATCTCTACATCTCCAAGTCTCTACAAAATTGTGGTTGAAGACAAGGAAGCACGAATCCTTTCAATATATCCTTTGACAATTTCTTTATATCAAATTTCATGATTGTCATTTTGGATACACAAGTGCTCTTCCTTGCAAAACTAACCCATGTAGGTAGATGAACTTCAACTACAAGCGGTGCTCCCAACTCTTGATGAACTACATCAACTTTCAGCACCCAACACAAGTTCAACTAGATGATTAAGATCAACACCACCACCAAAGGTATGTCATTCCATCTTAGAGAAGCTTTACCCCAAGACATGGGTCAAAGCAACTCAACAAGATGAGAATACATCATAATGCTTAAATGAAAAATGGCAACCCCATTTTGAGCTTAAACGATGAGTATGACCTACGATCAAGTGTCTTCACTGTACTCCTAAGCCAATATACTCTAACATAGGTGAGTTTGTCGCCGACCAATTCTAGATGAAGTTCTCTATGTTCTTGCATTTGTCTTTTGCATGCTAGTTCCCCTTTCAAAAAAACTTCATCTAGATTTCTTTTCTTTTCCTTTCTCTGTTATGTTCTGCATTCCCTGCATCCAATTCATTGCAAATCCTTCAGTTAATTCCTTACATGTCTTTGTGAGATCTTATTTGCCAAGAGAGCTGTGCTGACAATTGTTTTCTCTCTGTGTTGAACTTGGTCTCACCCATTTGTTTCCTTCGGCTAAACCGAACCATCTCGGTGCCACCAAAATTAACAACTCGGTGTTACCGATTTCAATACTGAGAAAAATATTGTGTCACTTGCATCCTGCACATTTGTTCTAGCTCCGCTCAATGATACTTGTCCTCTACCAGCATCCTATTACATATTGCTTTGTAATGTGACTCAAGGACCAAACCTACTTGACTCATGCTCCAGAAGATCCCTTCTTGCAAATTGATGTCAAAGGGGGAGAGAGAGCACATCAAAGCTTATCACATAAGAGAGAATGCACACCTAAAGCTTCTCCAGATGCTTCTTATTCTTAAGAGGAAAGTTGTCTCATGTCTTCAAGAGGGGAAAGACATGATAGTATATGTTGTGATTCTTTTTGATCTGATTTCCTTGTTTGCTCTGATTTTCTACCCTATCTTCTCCCATTATCCAATGTTAGATTCAGGGGGAGAAAGACACCTAAGGGAAGAAATCTTTCGAATTCATTGCATATCTTTTTTCTTGGGGACATGTCTATAACCAACTAGAGTACTAAGTGATCACTCTCTACATGTCATCCCAATCTTGGTATTCTTGTGATCTCTTGTTCTTGCTCTGTCTAGTAGATGTTATTGTGTTATCTAACCTTGTTTACTCAGTTTCATCTCTTCCAAAGCTAGTTCAAGACCACAAGGTAAGTATATGCATCACACTCATGTGCATGAAGATCTCCTGCTATGGTATATATTGTTTGCAAGAGAGACTCATGAACATGAAGGTATATTTCCAGTATCTACACCATTTGCTCTGATGCATATAGCCAAGACACATGTAACTCAAGTCTTGCTCTGTCATGCTTATGCATTCTCATACTCTTATGATCTATCATCACATGATTGCATACATGTAGGGGCAGCTAATGCATGTTGCATGTCCTTCCAAAGTTTTACTTGCTATATTCTTCGTATCTTTATGTAAAGCTTTGTTGTATGTTGTCATCAATTACCAAAAATGGGGAGATTGAAAGCACAAGTGCTCCCTGGGTGATTATGGTAATTAGTGTCAACATATCTCTTGTTGGACTAATATTTCTACCTAGTATATTTCAGATAAGTTCAACATTGGAGTGGCATGGACAAGAGGATGTGGAACCCCTTCAAGATGCTAAGGACAAACATTGGTAGAAGCTCAAGACTCTACATTTTCAATTTAGTGATCCAAGATCACATTGAGTCCATTGAAAGCCAATACTATTAAAAGGGATGAGGTGTTGCTTAATGGCTTGCTTGCTCAAAGTGCTTAGTGATATGCTCCAAAGCCCTCAACCACTTTATCATTTCCACATATGTCCTAAACCTAAAAGTCAAACTAGGCCCCACCGATTTCATCTATCCGGCGCCACCGACTTCATTTGACATAGCCACTGCCAGAAACCCTAATCAGTTCGGTCTTACCGATGGGATCTCGGTCTCATCGAGATGGGCTTGCAAACTCTCTGTTGCCTGTTGCAATGATTTTGGTCCCATCGAAATATGCAATCGGTCCCACCGAGTTTGCTTGACCAATTCTCTATTTGCTTATTACCAAAATTGGTCTCGCCAAGTTTGTGTAATCGGTCAAACCGAGTTGAGGTTTTACCCTAATCCTTGCACATCGGTCCCACCGAGTTGACCTTGTCAGTCCCACCGAAAACTCTAACATTCACATTTTTACCTGAATCAGTCTGACCAAATTTCACCATTGGTCTCACCGAGTTTGGGAATCTGTGTGTAATGGCTAGATTTTGTGTGGAGGCTATATATACCCCTCCACCCATTCTTCATTCATGAGGAGAGTCATCAGAATGTGCCTACACTTCCAGCATTCATTTTCTTAGAGAGAACCACCTACTCATGTGTTGAGACCAAGACATTCCATTCCAACCACAAGAATCTTGATCTCTAGCCTTCCCCGAGTTGCTTTCCACTCAAATCATCTTTCCACCATAGCCAAATCTGTGAGAGAGAGTTGAGTGTTGGGGAGACTATCATTTGAAGCACAAGAGCAAGGAGTTCGTCATCAACACACCATCTATTACCTTTTGGAGAGTGGTGTCTCCTAGATTGGTTAGGTGTCACTTGGGAGCCTCCGTCAAGATTGTGGAGTTGAACCGAGGAGTTTTTAAGGGCAAGGAGATCGCCTACTTCGTGAAGATCTACCCAAGTGAGGCAAGTCCTTCATGGGTGATGGCCATTGTGGGATAGACAAGGTTGCTTCTTCGTGGACCCTTCGTGGGTGGAGCCCTCCGTGGTATCACACAACGATTACCCTTCGTGGGTTGAAGTCTCCACCAACGTGGATGTATGATAGCACCACCTATCGGAACCACACCAAAAATCTCCGTGTCTCCAGTTGCGTTTGCACACTCCAATCCCATCTCTTTACTTTCTTGCAAGTTGCATGCTTTACTTTCCGCTGCTCCTATACTCTTTGCATGCTTGCTTGAATTGTATTGTTAATTTTTGAAATTGTGCTAATTTCCAACCTCAACTTGAAAAACTTAAAAACTGCTATCTTTAATTGTTGAGGGTCTAATCATCCCCCCCCCCTCTAGAGACCTCTTCTCGATCCTTTCAGCAGTTGGTGGCAGCTCTACATGATATTCCTGACTGGACGCTCCCTTATCTGGCTTATCTCACTCGGGGCGAGTTATCTCAAGATGAAAATTTGGCTCAGCAGATTACAAGGAGGTCTGAGTCCATGACTATAGTCAATGGTGAGTTACACAGATGCAGAATGAATGGCATGTTCCAACGTTGTATCTCCCCTGAAGAAGGTCGTGAGATATTACATTAGATTCATGCAGGTGATTGTGGTCATCATGTCGGGTCATGATCTCTAGTGTCTAAGGCATTTAGGCATGGATTCTTCTAGTTAACTGCTCATGCAGACACTGAGGACCTGGTGCGCAAGTGTGATGGTTGTCAGAAGTTTGGCAGACAGGCTCATGTGCCAGCTCAGGAGCTGAGGATGATCCAAATAACTTGGTTGTTTGCGGTCTGGGGGCTTGATATGGTAGGGCACTTTAAACGGTCTAAGGATAAGAAAACTCACTTGCTTGTTGTAGTTGATAAATTTACCAAGTGGGTCGAAGCTGAGCCTGTTAGCAATTGTGAGGCGGCGACTGCAGGTCGGTTTGTGAAAAAGCTGATTTTCTGCTTTGGTTATCCTCATAGTAGCTCACACATAGTCCAATGGGCAAGCTAAGCACATCCATCTTGATGTTTCTTCAGTAGCTCACTCACAGTCCAATGGGCAAGCTAAGCATGCTAACCAGTAGATTTTAAAAAGGATCAAACCCCGGCTCATGATGCCTTTGCAGCACACTCTGGGTAGTTGGGTCGAAGAGCTTCTCGCAGTTCTTTGGAGTATCAGAACTACTCCCAACAGATCAACAGATCACACACCTATCTTCATGGTTTACGACGCAGAGGCATTTCTTCCAAGTGATATTTGTCATGACTCGCCCAGGGTGGCGACTTACGTTGAAGCAGATAATGAAAAGGCGCGTCAAGATGCCCTTGATGCTTTGGAAGAAGAATGTGCTCAGGCAGCGGCTCGCTCGATGAATTATCAACAAGACCTGCACCGTTATCATAGCCATCGGGTTAGAAGCCGGACGCTCCAGGAGGGCAAGTTAGTGTTCCATTTGATTTAGCATCAGACAGGCATGCATAAGCTCTCACCTCCTTGGGAAGGACCCTTTGTGGTCAACAAAAACCTTAACAATGGGTCATATTATCTTATTGACATACGTGAGCACAAAAAGTCATGTACCTCTGAGGAGGAGACCAATAGGCCTTGGAATATTGCTCATCTTCGACCTTACTATACTTAATCCACTGGCTTTCACTATTGTACATACTTTTATCAATGTATATATATTTTTATGATCGAAATAATAAATCCGGCATCCCCAAATCAGGGCCTCTGTCGTTTCATCTCATATTTTCTGGGCATGAGTCTTGATTAATTGATCATAAGGGACTAGGGGGCTTCCAACTCACTGAGTTTAGCTTAAAAACCCTTTTGACCCGGCGAAACGCCACATTATTGGTTATACTTGCATGTATGCTTGATGCTACTCTGAACAAGATGACACGCCGTACTCTTGACAGTCAATCTTTTATGACCCTGAACTAGTTAGGGTTAAAACGGCGGTTTAAAGTCATGTGAGGGCCAGCTTACGGATAGCGAGGATAAACAATGGCTTTTAAGCCATGCTTCATGAAAGCAAGAATTTGAACCTTAAAAGGCCAGATTCTTTCGGTCGGGCTTTAACAGCCGGCTTATAAGTATTGAGATATACATGTATATATTCTCTATTTCTTGTTTTTACAGGAGTTTTATGTTCTTTGTATATTAAGGCTATAAGTCCCTAGATCAAAGAATGTCTGGGTTAACATTTCTCAAAGTTGAGTTTATAGCTGCCCTGACCTGCCAAGTGGCATGTTTAAAAAAATTATGACCATGAGTCATTGGGTATTAACCCGCCTGGCTTTCGACTATAAGTCGCCAGTACAAGAATCAATGGATCTTTTGCAGATTATATGTAAATACCTCAAGTAAAATTAAAGCTATTGCAAGACAAGATATGCACATATGACTAGATCAAGCTTACAAAGAAGTTCAGCAGCTGGATCAAATAGTTGGCACAACATGCCTGAAAGCATGTCAAGGAAGCACAATGTTTTGAACTAAACTATTACAAGGCTACAGCTGAGCGCAAAAGATTTTCAACAACAATTTTCAGGAGTTATATCACTCCTTTGAACTGGCCTTTGAGTCGTCTGGGTTAGATCCCACTGGGTTAACATCATATTGGCGTGTTGTGCTGGAGGTTCCCACGTCATCCTGCGTCGGCTCTTTGCTGGAAATCTGAAGATTATCCGAGGTCCTGTCTATACCAGTTAAGGACTCGAAGGTTGCTTCATCATTGATGATAGTAGAAGGATCAATATCAAAGGCAAAGATATGCTTACGCCTTTGGGGAGTCAGGTCGACAACATCAAACGGGGGCAACTTGATTCGTTATTTATTGCTATCATAAGCCGCCTGGTAGATATGAAGATCCAGTTCTTGTGCAAGTTTACATGCCAAGGGACACATTTCCCTCATGCATTTGGCATAATCTGATTCCGTGAAAGCAGAGCCATCATCTTTATACTCTGGGAACCCACCAGCCATCTCTTCAGGATCAAGCTCAGTTTGATAAGCTTTTGCTCGACCTAACCCAACTATAGCTCCTGCACGGGCGGCTGATCTTTTCAGCTCTTCAATCTGACCGGGCACTTTGGATAGTTGATATAACACCTCTCTGATAAGCTGTGTTGGGTTTTTGCCATTAGACATCGCCACAAGAGTGTGCAGGCTGTCTGCATATAACTTTTCCATCAAAGTATAGATGACCTATAGTTTCATCAGCATATTCTGTCCAAGATTGGCACTCCTAGCACCTGTCGTGCATATAAAATAAGAATAGTCAGGCAAGTTAATACATAAAGGGTTTTGAGAAGCCACACATATTACAAATTTATAAGTCACTATGGCATATGGTTCTAAGACACTGAATGATTTTTCTTACTGCAGATGGCGGATGTCATTTGAGAGATATGACCCTTCAAACTAGACAATTCTTCAGTCACTGGTTTCAGTTGATTCTCAGCATATTCGGCTCTTTTCAATAGCTTGGCCTTTTCAGTATCCCAGGCAGCTCTCTCGGCATCAAGGTTGGCTTTGATCTTTTCAATATCTTCCAAAGAAGATTTCTAATTTGACTCAGCTTTGCTGTGTTCAGTTCATGCCGTTTCCAAGTCTTTCTTTAAGCCGGCCATGTTTGACTTGCCCAGGCTTAAAGCTTCCTACCAAGGGTTACAAACAGTAATGACAGTCAAATGATTACTACGATTGATTGAATCACCATTGGAAGTCTTCAAGTACCAAGCACATTGCAAGCAATATCCTTGGCACTTGGGGGCTAATGTATGACGATTTTATAAGTCTATACTGCAGAAGAACTAGCTCATCTTATCAAGATAAGCCGACCCTTGGGGGCTATAGGTGATTATTTAAAAAGTGATTATTTGAAAGACTCGACATCTTCACAAGTCTCAAACATACTCAGTGATTTTACTATGTTTAAGACTTGGGGGCTACATGAGTATGTATGTGTAAGACAGAGGAGATAAGTGCATCTATACCTCATATTTTTGCTTCATCATATTTACTAAGTCGGCTTCCATGTCACGACTTGTATGAAGGCGGCTTAGATAGCCCGCATGCAACTCGCCCGCACTAAATTCTGCATAGCTTTGCAGATCCAGCTTTGTCTCACCTTTCTCCAATAAAGATGTTTCTTATTTAGCAGTGTGCTTAGCTAGCTCAGTGGAGGCTTCTGGTGCCTTATAACTCGCCCCAGTAATGGTAATATCATCAATACTTTTCTCAGGAGGAATTTCTTCAACCAGTTTGATAGGAGTTGAGGATGGAATAGGACTCGGTGGATCATGACTGCCGTTTGGGTTAGCATCAGTGTCCATGGCTTCAGAAGCCGCAGCATCAGTCTGTGGAGGCGGGTCATTTTATTGGTTGATAGGTTCTTCCGGATTTTGGATTGGGACCTCAGGGGTTTCTAGTACCTGTTTCTCCAGCTCAGAGACCTCGGGCGCCTTGGAAGAGCCGCCTACCTTTTTGCTTCTTTTTTTTTTTTGCTTTGGCCCTTTGACAAGGATGAAGGAAATATGCCCTAGAGGCAATAATAAAGTTGTTATTTTATATTTCCTTATATCATGATAAATGTCTATTATTCATGCTACAATTGTATTAACCGGAAACTTGATACATGTGTGGATACATAGACAAAACACCGTGTCCTAGTATGCCTCTACTTGACTAGATCTCTATCAAAGATGTTTAAGTTTCCTAGCCATAGACATGTGTTGTCATTTGATGAATGGGACCACATCATTAGGAGAATGATGTGATGGACAAGACCCATCCATTAGCTTAGCATAATGATCGTTCAGTCTTATTGCTACTGCTTTCTTCATACGTATCTACTTTTCCAAACACTTTTGCCCTTGTTTTGGACTCTAACTTGCATGACTTGAATGAAACTAACCCGGACTGACGATGTTTTCAGCACAACTTCCATGATGTTGTTTTATGTGTAGAAAAGAAAAGTTCTCGGAATGTCCTGAAAATCCACGGAGGCACTTTTCAGAAAATATAAAAAATACTGGCGAAAGAATCAAGACCAGGGGGCCCACACCCTGTCCACGAGGCAGGGGGCGCGCCCCCTCCTCCTGGGCGCGCCCCCTATTTCGTGGGCCCCCTGGACCTCCACCGACCTCAACTCCAACTCCATATATTCACGTTTGGGGAGAAAAAAATCAGAGAGAAAGTTTCATCGCGTTTTACGACATGGAGCCGCCGCCAAGCCCTAATCTCTCTCGGGAGGGCTGATCTGGAGTCCGTTCGGGGCTCCGGAGTGGGGGATTCGTCGCCGTCGTCGTCATCAACCATCCTCCATCACCAATTTCATGATGCTCACCACCGTGCGTGAGTAATTCCATCGTAGGCTTGCTGGACGGTGATGGGTTGGATGAGATTTACCATGTAATCAAGTTAGTTTTGTTAGGGTTTGATCCCTAGTATCCACTATGTTCTAAGATTGATGTTGCTATGACTTTGCTATGCTTAATGCTTGTCACTAGGGCCCGAGTGCCATGATTTCAGATCTGAACCTATTGTGTTTTCATGAATATATGTGCATTCTTGATCCTATCTTGCAAGTCTATAGTCACCTATTATGTGTTATGATCCGACAACCCCGAAGTGACAATAATTGTGATACTTCTCGGTGATGACCGTAGTTTGAGGAGTTCATGTATTCAGTATGTGCTAATGCTTTGTTCCGGTTCTCTATTAAAGGGAGGCCTTAATATCCCTTAGTTTCCGCTAGGACCCCGCTGCCACGGGAGGGTAGGACAAAAGATGGCATGCAAGTTCTTTTCCATAAGCACGTATGGCTATTTACGGAATACATGCCTACATTACATTGATGAACTGGAGCTAGTTCTGTGTCACCCTATGTTATAGCTATTACATGAGGAATCGCATCCGGCATAATTATCCATCACTGATCCATTGCCTACGAGCTTTTCACATATTGTTCTTCGCTTATTTACTTTTCCGTTGCTACTGTTACAACTACTACAAAAACCCAAAAACTATTATCTTTACTTTTGCCACCGTTACCTTTATTATCATACTACTTTGCTACTAAATACTTTGCTGCAGATACTAAGTTATCCAGGTGTGGTTGAATTGACAACTCAACTTCTAATACTCAAGAATATTCTTTGGCTCCCCTTGTGTCGAATCAATAAATTTGGGTTGCATACTTTACCCTCGAAAGCTGTTGTGATCCCCTACACTTGTGGGTTATCAAGACTAATTTCTGGCGCCGTTGCCGGGGAGCATAGCTCTATTCTCTGAGTCGCTTGGGATTTATATCCGTTGATCACTATGAAGAACTTGAAAGACGACAGAACTACGATTTTGCCCTCAACTATGAGGGGAGGTAAGGAACTGCCATCTAGCTCTGCACTAGATCTCCCTCCGTTATTAGTAATCTTGCGACACCTAAACCTGCTACTGCTATGAATTCTGATATGTCACATGTTATTGATGATGCCACTTCTGCTATGCATGATGAAACTACTTCTGTGCGTGATACTACTTTGCCATTAGGTGAATTTCTTGATGAACAACTTGCTAGAGTTAGGGGGAATGAGATCATTGAAGATGCTATTATTGATGATAGTGATGATGAAAATTCTCCCAATGATTATGAATTGCCTATTGTTCCTGAGGGTTATGTTATGAATGAAGAAGCTGCTAGAGCTATCTTTGCTTGCAATGATAGATATGATCTTAAGAAATTATTAGCTAAATGGAAGCAGCAGTCTCTTAATGCTAGAGTGAAACCCGACCCTGCTTTTGCTACTTCACCTACTTGTGTTACTGATAAGGATTATGAATTCTCTGTTGATCCTAAGATTATTAATTTAGTTGAATCTAATCCTTTTTATGGCCTTGAATCTGAAACTGATGTGGCACATCTTACCAAGTTGAATGATATAGCTACCATGTTTACTAATGATGAGAAGTCTCGCTATTATTATATTCTTAAGATATTTCCGTTCTCGTTAAAGGGTGATGCTAGGACTTGGTATAATTCTCTTGCTCTTGGTTGTGTGCGTAGTCCCCAGGATATGATTTATTACTTCTCTGCTAAATATTTCCCTGCTCATAAGAAATAAGCTGCCTTGCGGGAAATATATAATTTTGTGCGAATCAAAGAAGAGAGTCTCCCACAAGCTTGGGGGAGGCTTCTCCGGTTACTTAATGCTTTGCCTGATCATCCTCTTAAGATAAATGAAATACTTGATATCTTTTATAATGGACTAACCGATGCTTCCAAGGACTACTTGGATAGTTGTGCTGGTTGTGTTTTCAAGGAAAGAACAGTCGATGAAGCTGAATTACTATTGAATAATATGTTGACTAATGAAAATAATTGGAATCTTCCTGAGCCAATTCCTGAGGCAATTCCTGAACCAATTGAGCCAACTCCTGAGCCTATTCCTAAACCCACTCCGAAGGAGAGAGGTGTTTTATTTCTCAGTCCTGAAGATATGAAAGAGGCAAAGAAATCAATGAAAGAAAAAAGGTATTAAAGCTGAAGATGTTAAGAATTTACCACCTACTGAAGAAATACATGGTCTTAATATACCGCCTGTTGAAGAACCACATTGTCTTGATAACCCGACACAGGTAGTAAAGGTAAATTCTCTCTATAGATATGATAAAGTTGAAATCCCCTCTACTAAATTTCATAGCCCGTGCTTAGATGAATTTGATGACTTTATGGCTAGACAAGAAAGTTTTAATGCTTATGTTGGTAGAGAGTTAAAGAATAATGCTTTCAAGATAGGACGCGTGAGCGATAATATGGCTAGAGTTAAAGGTGAACTTAAACTCATTAGCAAATATACTTCTATGGTTGCTACCCAAGCTGATCAAGTACTTAATGCTCAAAATGATTTGCTTGATGAATTAAATAATAAAAATTACTTTACTGTTAGAGTGGCTACTAGAACTGGTAGAATGACTCAGGAACCTTTGTATCCTGAAGGCCACCCTAAGAGAATCGAGAAGGATCCTCAGAGAAATAATTTAGAGGCACCTAGTGCTTCTAAAAAGAAGAAAAAGAAAAACGACAGAACTTTGCATGCTTCTAGTGAACCTACTGTAGACACACCTAACAATCGCAATGATATTTCTATCTCTGATGCTGAAACACAATCAGGTGATGAACATGAACCTAGTG
The DNA here is from genome assembly GCA_963921465.1 of Triticum timopheevii. Taxonomy (NCBI): domain Eukaryota; kingdom Viridiplantae; phylum Streptophyta; class Magnoliopsida; order Poales; family Poaceae; genus Triticum; species Triticum timopheevii. Next base: position 376,779,316 of record OY997272.1, on the reverse strand, counting down.
ATAATGTTAATAATAATGTTCATGTTGATGCTCAACCTAGCAAAAACAATGATGTAGAGATTGAACTTGCTGTTGATCTTGATAACCCACAATCAAAGAATCAACGTTATGATAAGAGAGATTTTGTCGCTAGGAAGCACGGTAGAGAAAGAGAACCATGGGTTCAGAAACCCATGCCCTTTCCTCCTAAACCATCCAAGACAAAGGATGATGAGGATTTTGAGCGCTTTGCTGAAATGATTAGACCTATTTTCTTACGTATGCGCTTAACTGATATGCTGAAAGTAAATCCTTATGCTAAGTATATGAAGGATATCACTACAAACAAAATAAAGATACCGGAAGCTGGAATTTCCACCATGCTTGCTAATTAAACCTTGGAAATAAAGATACCAAAGAAACTTGGAGATCTGGGTGTACCAACTATACCATGCTCCATTAAAAGAAATTATGTTAGAACCGCTTTATGTGATCTTGGAGCCGGTGTTAGTGTTATGCCTCTCTCTTTATATCGTAGACTTGAATTGAATAAGTTGACACCTACTGAAATATCTTTGCAAATGGTTGATAACTCAACTGCTATACCTGTCGGTATTTGTGAGGATGTGCCTGTTGTGGTTGCAAATGTCACTATCTTAACGGACTTTGTCATTCTTGATATTCCCGAGGACGATAGTATGTCTACTATCCTTGGTAGACCTTTTTTGAATACTGCAGGGGTTGTTATTGGTTGCAACAAAGGCAATGTCACTTTTCATGTTAATGGTAATGAGCATACGGTACACTTTCCGAGGAAACAATCTCAAGTTCATAGCATCAATTCTATTGGAAAAGTTCCAACTATTATTATTGGAGGTTTTGAATTTCCTCTTCCTACTATCAAGAAAAAATATGATATTCTCATTTTTGGGGATTTTCATATCCCCGTTGAGGTAACTTAGTGTTATTCGAAATTTCTCCGATTCCGCGTTATTCGGAATGAGTTTGTTAACAAGACTTGATCAACCTTGTTAGTGGATTCATTTTGATGATCATGAGATGGATGAAACTAGAAGGCACAACCTTCTGTACCCACTTTTTACTTTCTGTTATTTAGAATAAATAAAGCAAAAATAGTATTATCCGTCTGTTTTCTGAATTATCCATGCATAAAAAATATCTCGAAAATAAAAGTGCTCCAAATGCCCTGCAAATTTAGTATGATTTTTTATGGAATATTTGAGGATTTTAGGCACTGAAAACACTGCGGGAGGGGCAAGCACCAGGCCACGAGAGTGGAGGGCGCGCCCACCCCACCTGGGCGCGCCCCCTGTCTCATGGGCCCCTGGTGGCCCCCCTCCACTTATGTTAGCACCCACACACTTCATCTTCTACCCAAAAAAATCCCCATCTAGCTCAAGCACGAGTTCTAGCTCATTTTGCTGCGATTTTTGATCTCCTTGCTCAAAGCTCCACTCACAAAACTGCTTTGGGAGATTGTTGCTTGGTATGTGACTCCTCCATTGGTCCAATTAGTTTTTGTTCTAGTGCTTTATTCATTGCAATTTTTGCTGCATAGGTGACCATGTTCTTGAGCTTGCATGTTAAATTTATGAGGTCCCAAGCAATTCCAATGTATGATATAGGCTCTAGGCACTTGTAGGAGTAGTTGCTACCAATCTTGTTTAGTTTTATTCACTTTTATTTTGAAGCTACTAAAATTTTAGAAATTTTCAGAAAATGTTAAGGAAAGTTTTGAGGGGCTCTTCCAGCCAAGGCTCTCAGGAAAAACAAGCCGAAGAGAAGGAAAAAGCCAAGTATAATCTTCCATGTTTAGCAGAAGTACGGTTGTGTGAATGGCCATGCGAGGATTTCTTGAAAGAAGATGAAGATTTTTATTCTTTGATCGAGAATGCAGGCCTCACCGGTTTCATCAACGACCGGATCGATCAGTATCTCTTACTCACCAATACTTTCGTGCAAAATTTTTATTATTATCCTAAGAAGTCACCGCCTGCAGTATCATTTCATTTATATGATGAATTCAGAGAAATGTCTCTATGTAATTTTTGCGCGGTGTGTAGGATACCTTATGAGGGAGATATGTTGATACCTCCTGTTTATTTGGATTATGAAGCTATTGTCAATCATCAATTTCTAAGGAAGAATGAACAATTCCTCCAATATCGACAAATCTATGACAGACGCAATGTCGTCCATGTTACTCTTCTTGCTCCCCACCTTTTTGATTATCGGGCAAAAGGAAGATATGTTGTCACAGGGAGGAAACAGCTGAACACGAGGGGAGAGCGGAGGCAGCTCACCAACACGCCACAGCTCAGGAGGCGGTTGCCGCTGCATCGCAGTACAACCCCAGTTTCACTTACGGATATCAGCCAGGCGGTCCTTGGTACTAGACCAACTTAGGCCAAAAGCCTAAGCTTGGGGGAGTACGTATTTCTCACCGACTTTACATTCATGTTCACACACTAGTCGTCGGTGCTCATACTCTTTCATTGTATTATCCATGCTAGTTTAAATTTCTTTTTCTAGCTTTCTTCTTGTGTGTTTGATAAACCTTGAGAAAAACCAAAAAAATAGTTAGTTTAATTTCCATGCTTGAAGTAGAAATTAAAATGAAAACCATAAAGATTTCTAGTTCTTCTTCTTACTTGTTGGGAGCTTTCCCGTGTAAATAGTTTCATTTTCTTTTCTTTTCTTTCCTTTGGGCGTCGAGAAGACCATATTGAAAATGTTTAGTGGCTCTCATATGCATGATTGTTTATTTAACTTAGAGCCCATGTTACTTGTCTTCTCTTTTGAGTTGAATGCTTGCAGATTCCAGCTTAGTCCAATGCACGTGCACTCTTATTATTATACACATCGTTCGGTCGTGCAAGTGAAAGGCAATAATGACGATATATGATGGACTTATTGGGATAAGAAAAGCTGGTATGAACTCGACCTCTCTTGTTTTTGTAAATATGATGAGTTCATCGTTTCTGATTCAGCTTATTATGAAATGAACATATTTGCAATGACATTTAGAGATTATAGTTTCTTGTGATATGCTTGATTAGCTATGAGTTATAATGGTTTACCTTGTGTGCCAACATGTTGTTAGAATGATTATGATGTGGTATGATGGGATGGTATCCTCCTTTGAATGAATTGAGTGACTCAACTTGGCACATGTTAACGCATGTAGTTGAATCAAATCAACATAGCATTCATGATATTTATGTTCATGGTGGATTATACCCTACTCATGCTTGTATTCGGTGTGAATTAATTTTATTGCATGTTTATGACTGTTGTCACTCTCTCAGTTGGTCGCTTCCCAGTCTTTTGCTAGCCTTCACCTGTACTAAGCGGGAATACTGCTTGTGCATCCAAACTCCTTAAACCCCAAAGTTGTTCCATATGAGTCCACCATACCTTCCTATATGCGGTATTTACCTGCCGTTCCAAGTAAATTTGTATGTGCCAAACTCTAAACCTTCAAATGAAATTCTGTTTTGTATGCTCGAACAGTTCATGTTACAACTCGGGCTGCCTATATCTTCCATGCTAGGTGGGTTATTCTCAAGAGGAGTGGACTCTGCTCCTCATTCACGAGAAAGGGCCGGTAACCAGGATGCCCAGTCCCATGATCCAAAAAGATCAAAGCAAATCAAAATAATTAAACAAAACTCCCCCAGGGCTGTTGTTAGTTGGAGGCACTCGTTGTTTCGAGCAAGCCATGGATTGATGCTTGTTGGTGGTTGGGGGTGTATAAACCTTTACCATTCTGTTTGGGAACTGCCTATAATGCATGTAGTATGGAAGATACAGCCATCTCATAGTTGTTGTGTTGACAGTGAAAGTATGCCGCTCAAAATGTTATTCAATCTATATTTTAAAATCGAGCTCTGGCACCTCTACAAATCCCTGCTTCCCTCTGCGATGGGCCAATCTATTTACTTTTATGTTGAGTCATCATCCTTTTTATTAAAAAGCACCCGCTGGAGAGCACACTGTCATTTGCATTCATTACTATTGGTTTATATTGGGTATGACTTGAATGGATCTCTTTTACCATGAATTACAATGTTTAGTCAGCCCTTGATCTTTAAAGGTGCTCTGCATTTATGTTTTGCGGTCTCGGAAAGGGCTAGAGAGATACCATTTTGTTATATCATGTTATGATTGTTTTGAGAAAGTGTTGTCATCCGAGTTTTATTATTATGGTTCGCTAGCTGATTATGCTATTGATATGAGTAATTGTGAGACCTAAGTGTTATTGTGAGTATGGTTAGTTCATAGTATTTGCTGAAACCTGAATGGTGGCTTTGCATGTTTACAACAACATGAGCAAATAGAGTTTGTAAAAGTTTTTCTTTATCACTTTCAGTTTATTAACTGAATTGCTTGAGGACAAGCAAAGGTTTAAGCTTGGGGGAGTTGATACGTCTCCAACGTATCTACTTTTCCAAACACTTTTGCCCTTGTTTTGGACTCTAACTTGCATGATTTGAATGAAACTTACCCGGACTGACGCTGTTTTCAGCAGAACTGCCATGATGTTGTTTTATGTGTAGAAAAGAAAAGTTTCGGAATGTCCTGAAAATCCACGGAGGCACTTTTCGGAAAATATAAAAAATATTGGCAAAAGAATCAAGACCAAGGGGCCCACACCCTGTCCACGAGACAGGGGGGCGCGCCCCCTCCTCCTGGGCGCGCCCCCCTATCTCATGGGCCCCCTGGACCTCCACCGACCTCAACTCCAACTCCATATATTCACGTTCGGGGAGAAAAAAATCAGAGAGAAAGTTTCATCGCGTTTTACGACACGGAGCCGCCGCCAAGCCCTAATCTCTCTCGGGAGGGCTGATCTCGAGTCCGTTCGGGCTCCGAAGAGGGGATACGTCGTTGTCATCATCATCAACCATCCTCCATCACCAATTTCATGATGCTCACCGCCGTGCGTGAGTAATTCCATCGTAGGCTTGCTGGACGGTGATGGGTTGGATGAGATTTACCATGTAATCAAATTAGTTTTGTTAGGGTTTGATCCCTAGTATCCACTATGTTCTGAGATTGATGTTGATATGACTTTGCTATGCTTAATGCTTGTCACTACGGCCCGAGTGCCATGATTTCAGATCTTAACCTATTATGTTTTCATTAATATATGTGTGTTCTTGATCCTATCTTGCAAGTCTATAGTCACCTATTATGTGTTATGATCCGACAACCCCGAATTGACAATAATCGGGATACTTCTCGGTGATGACCATAGTTTGAGGAGTTCATGTATTCACTATGTGTTAATGCTTTGTTCCGGATATCTATTTAAAGGAGGCCTTAATATCCCTTAGTTTCCGCTAGGACCCCGCTGCCACGGGAGGGTAGGACAAAAGATGTCATGCAAGTTCTTTTCCATAAGCACGTATGACTATTTACGGAATACATGCCTACATTACATTGATGAACTGGAGCTAGTTCTGTGTCACCCTATGTTATAGCTATTACATGAGGAATCGCATCCGGCATAATTATCCATCACTGATCCATTGCCTACGAGCTTTTCACATATTGTTCTTCGCTTATTTACTTTTCCGTTGCTACTATTACAACTACTACAAAAACCCAAAAACTATTATCTTTACTTTTGCCACCGTTACCTTTATTATCATACTACTTTGCCACTAAATACTTTGCTGCAGATACTAAGTTATCCAGGTGTGGTTGAATTGACAACTCAACTGCTAATACTCAAGAATATTCCTTGGCTCCCCTTGTGTCGAATCAATAAATTTGGGTTGAATACTTTACCCTCAAAAGATGTTGCGATCCCCTAAACTTGTGGGTTATCAACGCTCTACATGTATCTCCGAAGGTGTTTGTTGGGTTGGCATAGATCAAGATTAGGATTTGTCACTCCGAGTATCGGAGAGGTATCTCTGGGCCCTCTCGGTAATGCAGATCATAAGAAGCCTTGCAAGCAAAGTGACTAATGATTTAGTTGCAGGATGATGCATTACAGAACGAGTAAAGAGACTTGCCGGTAACGAGATTGAACTAGGTATGAAGATACCGACGATCGAATCTCGGGCAAGTAACATACCGATGACAAAGGGAATAACGTATGTTATCATAACGGTTCGACCAATAAAGATCTCGTAGAATATGTAGGAGCCAATATGGCCATCCAGGTTCCTCTATTGGTTATTGACTGAAGAGGTGTCTCAGTCATGTCTACATAGTTCTCTAACCCGCAGGGTCGCACGCTTAACGTTCGTTGACGCTAGAGTAGTATTGGGATATTTGATGAGTGGTAACTCAATGTTGTTCGGATGCCCGGATGAGATCTTGGACATCATAACGAGTCTCAGAATGGTCGATTGGTAAATATTTATCTATAGGAAGTCATATTTTGGGTTCCGTAAAATGGTGCGGTTTTTTCGGTATTGTACCGGGAAGCTTCCAGAAGGTTCCAAAGGATTCTGGAGGGGTTCGGAAGTCCACAAGTGGGTTCACCATGACCCAAGGGCTAGCATGGGCTGCGGATAGGTGCCCTGGCCTTATTGGGCTAGGCGCACCAAGTCCTGAAAAGCCCATGTGGCTAGGGAAGGAAAATAAGGAAGGAGTCCTAGTAGGAATAGGATTGGACTTGGAGGGTTATTTACCACGCCCCTCCACCTATATATAGAGGGGAGGGGGCGCCCCAAGAGGACACACCAATCCCTTGGCGCCCCTCTATCTCCCGTTACTTCATAGTTCCACCGCCTCGTCCGGGCGACGCTTAGCGAAGCGCTGTCGGTGCTCCACCACCACCATCACCACCATGCCATCGTGTTGGTTGTGACCCCATCTATTTCTCATCTCCTGCTTGTTGGATCAAGAAGGAGGAGATGTCATTGAGCCACACGTGTGCTTAACTCGGAGGTGCCGTCCGTTCGGCAGTAGATCGATTGGATCGCGATCGGATCGCGAAGAGTACGACTACATCAACTCCGTGATAAACGCTTCCGCTTATGGTCTACGAGGGTACGTAGACACACTCTCCCCCTCGTTGATATGCATCTCCTAGATAGATCTTGCATGAGCGTAGGAAATTTTGAAATTGCATGCTACGTTCCCCAACAGTGACATCCGAGCCAGGTTTATGCGTAGATGATATGCACGAGTAGAACACAAAGAGTTGTGGGCGGTGATCGTCATACTGCTTACCACCAATGTATTATTTTGATTCGGCGGTATTGTTGGATGAAGTGTCCCGGACCAACCTTACATGACCGCGTTCATGAGACTGATTCCACCGACAGACATGCAACTAGTTTTGCATAAAGGTGGCTGGCGGGTGTCTATTTCTCCAAGTTTAGTTGAATCTAATTTGACTACGGCCGGTCCTTGTGAATGTTAAAACAACAAACTTGATAAATCACCATTGTGGTTTTTTGTGCCGTAGGTAAGTACGGTTCATGATAGAAGCCCGTAGCAGCCACGTAAAACTTGCAAAAACAAAGTAGAGGATGTCTAACTTGTTTTTGTAGGGCATGTTGTGATGTGATATGGTCAAGACATGATGTGATATACGTTGTTGTATGATATGATCATGTTTTGTAAAAGTTATCGGCAATTGGCAGGAGCCTTATGGTTGTCGCTTTATTGCCATGTAATTGCTTTACTTTATCACTAAGCGGTAGCAATAGTCATAGAAGCAATAGTTGGCGAGACGACCACGACGCTACGATGGAGATCAAGGTGTCAAGCCGGTGACAATGGACATCATGACGTTGTTTTCATGATGGAGATCAAAAGCACAAGATGATGATGGCCATATCATGTCACATATTTTGATTGCATGTGATGTTTATCTTTATGCATCTTATTTTGCTTAGTACGGCGGTAGCACTATAAGATGATCCCCTACTAAAATCTCAAGGTATAAGTGTTCTCCCCAAGTATGCACCATTGCGAAAGTTCTTCGTGCTAAGACACCACGTGATGATCGGGTGTGATAAGCTCTACGTTCAAATACAACGGGTGCAAGCTAGTTCTGCACACGTAGAATACACGGGTTAAACTTGACGACCCTAGCATATACAGATATGGCCTCGGAACACTGGAGACCGAAAGGTCGAACGTGAATCATATAGTAGATATGATCAACATAGAGATGTTCACTATTGATGACTACTCCATCTCACATGATGATCGGACATGGTTCAGTTGATTTGGATCACCTATCATTTAGATGACTTGAGGCATGTCTATCTAAGTGGGAGTTGTTAAGTAATATGATTAATTGAACTTTAATTTATCCTGAACTTAGTCCTGATAGTATTTGCAAATTATGTTATAGATCAATAGCTCGCGTTGTAGCTCCCCTATTTTTTTTGATATGTTCCTGGAGAAAACCAAGTTGAAAGATGCTTGTAGCAACGATGCGGACTGGGTCCGTGATCTGAGGTTTATCCTCATTGCTGCACAGAAGAATTATGTCCTTGATGCACCTCTAGGTGACAGATCTACTGCAGGAGCAAATACAGACGTTATGGACGTTTGGCTATCTCTTTACTTGATAGTTTAGTGCACCATGCTTTACGACTTTGAACCGGGATTAAAAAAATTGAACGCCACGAGCATATGAGATGTTCCAAGAGCTGAAATTGGTATTTCAGACTCATGCCCGTGTCGAGAGGTACGAGACCTCTGACAAGTACTTCGCCTAAAAGATGGAGGAGAATAGCTCAGCTAGTGAGCATGTGCTCAGCATGTCTGCGTACTACAATCACTTGAATAAAGTGGGAGTTAATCTTTCAGATAAGATAGTGATTGACAGAGTTCTCTAGTCACCATCACCATGTTACTGGAACTTCGTGATGAACTATAATATGCAAGGATATGGCGAAAGCGATTCCCGAGCTCTTCGTGATGCTGAAATCGACGAAGGTAAAAATCAAGAAAAAGTATCAAGTGTTGATGATTAAACAAGACCACTAGTTTCAAGAAAAGGGCGAAGGAATAGAAATGGAACTTCAAGAAGAATGGCAAGCAAGTTGTCACTCCTGTGAAGAATCCCAAAGCTTGACCTAAGCCTGAAACTGAGTGCTTCTGCTACAAAGGAAATGGTCACTGGAAGCGGAACTACCCCAAATATTTGGCGGATAAGAAGGATGGCAAAGTGAGCAAAGGTATATTTGATATACGTGTTATTGATGTGTACCTTACTAGTGCTCATAGTAGCCCCTGGGTATTTGATACATGTTCGGTTGGTAATATTAGTAACTCGAAACAGGAGTTGCAGAATACATAGAGACTAGTTAAGGGTGAAGTGATGATGTGTGTTGGCAGTGGTTCCAAGATTGATATGATCATCATCGCAAACTCCCTATACTTTCGAGATTAGTGTTGAACCTAAATAAATGTTATTTGGTGTTTGCGTTGAGCATGAACAAGATAGGATCGTGTTTATTGCAATACGGTTATTCATTTAAGATAGAGAATAAATTGTTATTATGTTCACATGAATAAAACCTTGGTAGACCTTTTTTGAATACTGCAGGGGTTGTTATTGATTGCAACAAAGGCAATGTCACTTTTCATGTTAATGGTAATGAGTATACGGTACACTTTCCGAGGAAACAATCTCAAGTTCATAGCATCAATTCTATTGGAAAAGTTCCAACTATTATTATTGGAGGTTTTGAATTTCCTCTTCCTACTGTCAAGAAAAAATATGATATTCTTATTGTTGGGGATTTTCATATCCCCGTTGAGGTAACTTAGTGTTATTCGAAATTTCTCTGGTTCCGCGTTATTCGGAAAGAGTTTGTTAACAAGACTTGATCAACCTTGTTAGTGGATTCATTTTGATTATCATGAGATGGATGAAACTAGAAGGCACAACCTTCTGTACCCACTTTTTACTTTCTGTTATTTAGAATAAATAAAGAAAAAATAGTATTATCCGTCTATTTTCTGAATTATCCATGCATAAAAAAATATCCCAAAAATAAAAGTGCTCCAAATGCCCTGCAAATTTAGTATGATTTTTTATGGAATATTTGAGGATTTTAGGCACTGAAAACACTGCGGGAGGGGCAAGCACCAGGCCACGAGAGTGGAGGGCGCGCCCACCCCACGTGGGCGCGCCCCCTGTCTCATGGGCCCCTGGTGGCCCCCCTCCACTTATGTCAGCACCCACACACTTCATCTTCTACCCAAAAAAATCCCCATCCAGCTCAAGCACGAGTTCTAGCTCATTTTGCTGCGATTTTTGATCTCCTTGCTCAAAGCTCCACTCACAAAACTGCTTTGGGAGATTGTTGCTTGGTATGTGACTCCTCCATTGGTCCAATTAGTTTTTGTTCTAGTGCTTTATTCATTGCAATTTTTGCTGCATAGGTGACCATGTTCTTGAGCTTGCATGTTAAATTTATGAGGTCCCAAGCAATTCCAATGTATGATATAGGCTCTAGGCACTTGTAGGAGTAGTTGCTACCAATCTTGTTTAGTTTTATTCACTTTTATTTTGAAGCTACTAAAATTTCAGAAATTTTCAGAAAATGTTAAGGAAATTTTTGAGGGGCTCTTCCAGCCAAGGCTCTCAGGAAAAACAAGCCAAAGAGAAGGAAAAAGCCAAGTATAATCTTCCTTGTTTAGCGGAAGTACGGTTGTGTGAATGGCCATGCGAGGATTTCTTGAAAGAAGATGAAGATTTTTATTCTTTGATCGAGAATGCAGGCCTCACCGGTTTCATCAACGACCGGATCGATCAGTATCTCTTACTCACCAATACTTTCGTGCAAAAATTTTATTATTATCCTAAGAAGTCACCGCCTGCAGTATCATTTCATTTATATTGTGAATTCAGAGAAATGTCTCTACGTAATTTTTGCGCGGTGTGTAGGATACCTTATGAGGGAGATATGTTGATACCTCCTGTTTATTTGGATTATGAAGCTATTGTCAATCATCAATTTCTAAGGAAGAATGAACAATTCCTCCAATATCGACTAATCTATGACAGACGCAATGTCGTCCATGTTACTCTTCCTGCTCCCCACCTTTTTGATTATCGGGCAAAAGGAAGATATGTTGTCACCAGGGAGGAAACAGCTGAACACGAGGGGAGAGCAGAGGCAGCTCGCCAACATGCCGCAGCTCAGGAGGCGGTTCCGCTGCATCGCAGTACAACCCCAGTTTCACTTACGGATATCAGCTAGGCGGTCCTTGGTACTAGACCAACTTAGGCCAAAAGCCTAAGCTTGGGGGAGTACGTATTTCTCACCAACTTTACATTCATGTTCACACACTAGTTGTCGGTGCTCATACTCTTTCATTGTATTATCCTTGCTAGTTTAAATTTCTTTTTCTAGCTTTCTTCTTGTGTGTTTGATAAACCTTGAGAAAAACCAAAAAAATAGTTAGTTTAATTTCCATGCTTGATGTAGAAATTAAAATGAAAACCAAAAAGATTTCTAGTTCTTCTTCTTACTTGTTGGGAGCTTTCCCGTGTAAATAGTTTCATTTTCTTTTCTTTTCTTTCCTTTGGGGGTCGAGAAGACCATATTGAAAATGTTCAGTGGCTCTCATATGGATGATTGTTTATTTAACTTAGAGCCCATGTTACTTGTCTTCTCTTTTGAGTTGAATGCTTGCAGTTCCAGCTTAGTCCAATACACGTGCACTCTTATTATTATACACATCGTTCGGTCGTGCAAGTGAAAGGCAATAATGACGGTATATGATGGACTTATTGGGATGAGAAAAGCTGGTATGAACTCGACCTCTCTTGTTTTTGTAAATATGATGAGTTCATCATTTCTGATTCAGCTTATTATGAAATGAACATATTTGCAATGACATTTAGAGATTATAGTTGTTTGTGCCATGCTTGATTAGCTATGAGTTATAATGGTTTACCTTGCGTGCCAACATGCTATTAGAATGATTATGATGTGGTATGATGGGATGGTATCCTCCTTTGAATGAATTGAGTGACTCGACTTGGCACATGTTAACGCATGTAGTTGAATCAAATCAACATAGCCTTCATGATATTTATGTTCATGGTGGCTTATACCCTACTCATGCTTGTATTCGGTGTGAATTAGTTTTAATGCATGTTTATGACTGTTGTCACTCTCTCAGTTGGTCGCTTCCCAGTCTTTTGCTAGCCTTCACCTGTACTAAGCGGGAATACTGCTTGTGCATCCAAACTCCTTAAACCCCAAAGTTGTTCCATATGAGTCCACAATACCTTCCTATATGCGGTATTTACCTGCCGTTCCAAGTAAATTTGTATGTGCCAAACTCTAAACCTTCAACTGAAATTCGGTTTTGTATGCTCGGTCAACTCATGTTACAACTAGGGCTGCCTATATCTTCCATGCTAGGTGGGTTATTCTCAAGAGGAGTGGACTCTGCTCCTCATTCACGAGAAAGGGCCGGTAACCGGGATGCCCAGTCCCATGATCCAAAAAGATCAAAGCAAATCAAAATAATTAAACAAAACTCCCCCAGGGCTGTTGTTAGTTGGAGGCACTCGTTGTTTTGAGCAAGCCATGGATTGATGCTTGTTGGTGGTTGGGGATTATAAACCTTTACCATTCTGTTTGGGAACTGCCTATAATGCATGTAGTGTGGAAGATACAGCCATCTCATTGTTGTTGCGTTGACAGTGAAAGTATGCCGCTCAAAATGTTATTCAATCTCTATTTTAAAATCGAGCTCTGGCACCTCTACAAATCCCTGCTTCCCTCTGCGAAGGGCCAATCTATTTACTTTTATGTTGAGTCATCATCCTTCTTATTAAAAAGCACCCGCTGGAGAGCACACTGTCATTTGCATTCATTACTATTGGTTTTTATTGGGTATGACTTGACTGGATCTCTTTTACCATGAATTACAATGTTTAGTCAGTCCTTGATCTTTAAAGGTGCTCTGCATTTATGTTTTGCGGTCTCAGAAAGGGCTAGCGAGATACCATTTTGTTATATGATGTTATGATTGTTTTGAGAAAGTGTTGTCATCCGAGTTTTATTATTATGGTTCACTAGCTGATTATGCTATTAATATGAGTAATTGTGAGACCTAAGTGTTATTGTGAGTATGGTTAGTTCATAGTATTTGCTGAAACCTGAATGCTGGCTTTGCATGTTTACAACAACAAGAGCAAACAGAGTTTGTAAAAGTTTTTCTTTATCACTTTCAGTTTATTAACTGAATTTCTTGAGGACAAGCAAAGGTTTAAGCTTGGGGGAGTTGATACGTTTCCAACGTACCTACTTTTCCAAACACTTTTGCCCTTATTTTGGACAATAACTTGCATGATTTGAATGAAACTAACCCCGACAGACGCTATTTTCAGCAGAACTGTCATGATGTTGTTTTATGTGTAGAAAAGAAAAGTTTCGGAATGTCCTGAAAATCCACGGAGGCACTTTTCGGAAAATATAAAAAATATTGGCAAAAGAATCAAGACCAAGGGGCCCACACCCTGTCCACGAGACAGGGGGGCGCGCCCCCTCCTCCTGGGCGCGCCCCCCAATCTCGTGGGCACCCTGGACCTCCACCGACCTCAACTCCAACTCCATATATTCACGTTCGGGGAGAAAAAAATCAGAGAGAAAGTTTCATCGCGTTTTACGACACAGAGCCGCCGCCAAGCCCTAATCTCTCTTGGGAGGGCTGATCTGGAGTCCGTTCGGGGCACCGGAGAGGGGGATTCGTCGTTGTCGTCATCATCAACCATCCTCCATCACCAATTTCATGATGCTCACCGCCGTGCATGAGTAATTCCATCATAGGCTTGCTGGACGGTGATGGGTTGGATGAGATTTACCATGTAATCAAATTAGTTTTGTTAGGGTTTGATCCCTAGTATCCACTATGTTCTGAGATTGATGTTGCTATGACTTTGCTATGCTTAATGCTTGTCACTAGGGCCCGAGTGCCATGATTTCAGATCTGAACCTATTATGTTCTCATTAATATATGTGTGTGTTCTTGATCCTATCTTGCAAGTCTATAGTCACCTATTATGTGTTATGATCCGACAACCCCGAATTGACAATAATCGGGATACTTCTCGGTGATGACCGTAGTTTGAGGAGTTCATGTATTCACTATGTGCTAATGCTTTGTTCCGGTTCTCTATTCAAAGGAGGCCTTAATATCCCTTAGTTTCCGCTAGGACCCCGCTGCCACGGGAGGGTAGGACAAAATATGTCATGCAAGTTCTTTTCCATAAGCACGTATGACTATTTACGGAATACATGCCTACATTACATTGATGAACTGGAGCTAGTTCTGTGTCACCCTATGTTATAGCTATTACATGAGGAATCGCATCCGGCATAATTATCCATCACTGATCCATTGCCTACGAGCTTTTCACATATTGTTCTTCACTTATTTACTTTTCCGTTGATACTGTTACAACTACTACAAAAACCCAAAAACTATTATCTTTACTTTTGCCACCGTTACCTTTATTATCATACTACTTTGCTACTAAATACTTTGCTGCAGATACTAAGTTATCCAGGTGTGGTTGAATTGACAACTCAACTGCTAATACTCAAGAATATTCTTTAGCTCCCCTTGTGTCGAATCAATAAATTTGGGTTGAATACTTTACCCTCAAAAGATGTTGCGATCCCCTACACTTGTGGGTTATCAATGCTCTACAGGTATCTCCGAAGGTGTTTGTTGGGTTGGCATAGATCGAGATTAGGATTTATCACTCCGAGTATCGGAGAGGTATCTCTGGGCCCTCTCGGTAATGCACATCATAAGAAGCCTTGCAAGCAAAGTGACTAATGATTTAGTTGCAGGATGATGCATTACAGAACGAGTAAAGAGACTTGCCGGTAACGAGATTGAACTAGGTATGAAGATACCGACGATCGAATCTCGGGCAAGTAACATACCGATGACAAAGGGAATAATGTATGTTATCATAACGGTTCGACCAATAAAGATCTCGTAGAATATGTAGGAGCCAATATGGGCATCCAGGTTCCTCTATTGGTTATTGACTGGAGAGGTGTCTCAGTCATGTCTACATAGTTCTCTAACCCGAAAGGTCGCACGCTTAACGTTCGTTGACGCTAGAGTAGTATTGGGATATTTGATGAGTGGTAACTCAATGTTGTTCGGATGCCCGGATGAGATCTTGGACATCATAACGAGTCTCAGAATGGTCGATTGGTAAATATTTATATATAGGAAGTCATATTTTGGGTTCCGGAAAACGGTGCGGTTTTTTCGGTATTGTACCGGGAAGCTTCCAGAAGGTTCCAAAGGATTCTGGAGGCGTTCAGAAGTCCACAAGTGGGTTCACCATGACCCAAGGGCTAGCATGGGCTGCGGATAGGTGCCCTGGCCTTATTGGGCTAGGCGCACCAAGTCCTCAAAAGCCCATGTGGCTAGGGAAGGCAAATAAGGAAGGAGTCCTAGTAGGAATAGGATTGGACTTGGAGGGCTATTTACCACGCCCCTCCACCTATATATAGAGGGGAGGGGGCGCCCCAAGAGGACACACCACTCCCTTGGCGCCCCTCTATCTCCCGTTACTTCATAGTTCCACCGCCTCGTCCGGGCGACGCTTAGCGAAGCGCTGTCGGTGCTCCACCACCACCATCACCACCATGCCATCGTGTTGGTTGTGACCCCATCTATTTCTCATCTCCTGCTTGTTGGATCAAGAAGGAGGAGATGTCATTGAGCCACACGTGTGCTTAACTCGGAGGTGCCATCCGTTCGGCAGTAGATCGATTGGATCGCGATCGGATCGCGAAGAGTACGACTACATCAACTGCGTGATAAACGCTTCCGCTTACGGTCTATGAGGGTACGTAGACACACTCTCCCCCTCGTTGATATGCATCTCCTAGATAGATCTTGCATGAGCGTAGGAAATTTTGAAATTGCATGCTACG
Source organism: Triticum timopheevii (assembly GCA_963921465.1). NCBI lineage: Eukaryota > Viridiplantae > Streptophyta > Magnoliopsida > Poales > Poaceae > Triticum > Triticum timopheevii. The sequence continues at coordinate 376,763,399 of OY997272.1, read as the reverse complement.
TTCCCCAACAGTGACATCCGAGCCAGGTTTATGCGTAGATGATATGCACGAGTAGAACACAAAGAGTTGTGGGCGGTGATCGTCATACTGCTTACCACCAATGTCTTATTTTGATTCGGCGGTATTGTTGGATGAAGTGTCCCGGACCAACCTTACATGACCGCGTTCATGAGACTGATTCCACCGACAGACATGCAACTAGTTTTGCATAAAGGTGGCTGGCGGGTGTCTATTTCTCCAAGTTTAGTTGAATCTAATTTGACTACGGCCGGTCCTTGTGAATGTTAAAACAACAAACTTGATAAATCACCATTGTGGTTTTTTGTGCCGTAGGTAAGTACGGTTCATGATAGAAGCCCGTAGCAGCCACGTAAAACTTGCAAAAACAAAGTAGAGGATGTCTAACTTGTTTTTGTAGGGCATGTTGTGATGTGATATGGTCAAGACATGATGTGATATACGTTGTTGTATGATATGATCATGTTTTGTAAAAGTTATCGGCAATTGGCAGGAGCCTTATGGTTGTCGCTTTATTGCCATGTAATTGCTTTACTTTATCACTAAGCGGTAGCAATAGTCATAGAAGCAATAGTTGGCGAGACGACCACGACGCTACGATGGAGATCAAGGTGTCAAGCCGGTGACAATGGACATCATGACGTTGTTTTCATGATGGAGATCAAAAGCACAAGATGATGATGGCCATATCATGTCACATATTTTGATTGCATGTGATGTTTATCTTTATGCATCTTATTTTGCTTAGTACGGCGGTAGCATTATAAGATGATCCCTTACTAAAATCTCAAGGTATAAGTGTTCTCCCCAAGTATGCACCGTTGCGAAAGTTCTTCGTGCTAAGACACCACGTGATGATCTGGTGTGATAAGCTCTACGTTCAAATACAACGGGTGCAAGCTAGTTCTTTACATGTGGAATACTCGGGTTAAACTTGATGAGCCTAGCATATACAGATATGGCCTCGAAACACTGGAGACCGAAAGGTCGAACGTGAATCATATAGTAGATATGATCAACATAGAGATGTTCACCATTGATGACTACTCCATCTCACATGATGATCGGACATGGTTCAGTTGATTTGGATCCCCTATCATTTAGATGACTTGAGGCATGTCTATCTAAGTGGGAGTTGTTAAGTAATATGATTAATTGAACTTTAATTTATCATGAACTTAGTCCTGATAGTATTTGCAAATTATGTTATAGATCAATAGCTCGCGTTGTAGCTCCCCTATTTTTTTATATGTTCCTGGAGAAAACCAAGTTGAAAGATGCTAGTAGCAATGATGCGGACTGAGTCCATGATCTGAGGTTTATCCTCATTGCTGCACAGAAGAATTATGTCCTTGATGCACCGCTAGGTGACAGATCTATTGCAGGAGCAAATACAGACGTTATGAACGTTTGGCAATCTCTCTACTTGATAGTTTAGTGCACCATGCTTTACGACTTCGAACCGGGATTAAAAAAAATTTGAACGCCACGAGCATATGAGATGTTCCAAGAGCTGAAATTGGTATTTCAGAGTCATGCCCATGTCGAGAGGTACGAGACCTCTGACAAGTACTTCGCCTAAAAGATGGAGGAGAATAGCTCAGCTAGTGAGCATGTGCTCAGAATGTCTGCGTACTACAATCACATGAATAAAGTGGGAGTTAATCTTTCAGATAAGATAGTGATTGACAGAGTTCTCTAGTCACCATCACCATGTTACTGGAACTTCGTGATGAACTATAATATGCAAGGAGATGGCGAAAGCGATTCCCGAGCTCTTCGTGATGCTGAAATTGACGAAGGTAGAAATCAAGAAAAAGTATCAAGTGTTGATGATTAAACAAGACCACTAGTTTCAAGAAAAGGGCAAAGGAATAGAAATGGAACTTCAAGAAGAATGGCAAGCAAGTTGTCACTCCTGTGAAGAATCCCAAAGCTTGACCTAAGCCTGAAACTGAGTGCTTCTACTACAAAGGAAATGGTCACTGGAAGCGGAACTACCCCAAATATTTGGCGGATAAGAAGGATGGCAAAGTGAACAAAGGTATATTTGATATACGTGTTATTGATGTGTACCTTACTAGTGCTCATAGTAGCCCCTGGTATTTGATACATGTTCGGTTGCTAAGATTAGTAACTCGAAACAGGAGTTGCATAATAAATAGAGACTAGTTAAGGGTGAAGTGACGATGTGTGTTGGAAGTGGTTCCAAGATTGATATGATCATCATCGCACACTCCCTATACTTTCGAGATTAGTGTTGAACCTAAATAAATGTTATTTGGTGTTCGCATTGAGCGTGAACAAGATAGCATCGTGTTTATTGAAATACGGTTATTCATTAAGATAGAGAATAAATTGTTATTATGTTTACATGAATAAAACCTTCTATGATCATACACCCAATGTTAATGGTTTATTGAATCTCAATCGTAGTGATACACATATTCATAATATTGATGCCAAAAGATGCAAAGTCGATAATGATAGTGCAACATATTTGTGGCACTACCGTTTAGGTCATATTGATGTAAAGCGCATGAAGAAACTCCATGCTGATGGGCTTTTGGAATCACTTGATTATGAATCATTTGATACTTGCGAACCGTGCCTTATGGGCAAGATGACTAAAACTCCATTCTCCGAAACAATGGAACGAGCTAATGACTTATTGGAAATAATACATCCCGATGTATGTGGTCCGATGAGTGTTGAGGCTCGAGGCAGGTATCGTTATTTTCTGACCTTCGGAGATGATTTAAGTAGATATGGATATGTTTACTTAATGGAAAACAAGTCTGAAACATTTGAAAAGTTCAAAGAATTTCAGAGTGAAGTGGAGAATCATTGTAACAAGAAAATAAAGTTTCTACAATCTGATCGTGGAGGTGAATATTTGAGTTACGAGTTTGGCCTTCATTTAAAACAATGTGGAATAGTTTCACAGCTCACGCCACCTGGAACACCATAGCGTAATGGTGTGTCCGAACATCGTAGCCGCACCTTATTAGATATGGTGCGATCTATGATGTATCTTACTGATTTACCACTATCGTTTTTGGGTTATGCATTAGAGATAGCTGCATTTACATTAAATAGGGCACCGTCAAAATCCATTGAGTCATGCGCATGAACTGTGGTTTGGCAATAAACCTAAGCTGTCGTTTCTTAAAGTTTGGGGATGTGATGCTTATGTCAAAAGGCTTCAGCCTGATAAGCTCGAACCCAAATCGGAGAAGTGCGTCTTCATAGGATACCCTAAGGAAACAATTGGGTACAGCTTCTACCACAGATCCAAAGGCAAGATCTTTGTTGCCAAGAATGGAACCTTTCTAGAGAAGGAGTTTCTCTCGAAAGAAGTGAGTGGGAGGAAAGTAGAACTTGATGAGGTAATTGTACCTTCTCTCAATTTGGAAAGTAGCTCATCTGAGAAATCTGTTCTCGTGATGCCTACACCAACTGGAGAGGAAACTAATGATAATGAACATGAAACTTCAGATCAAGTTGCTACAGAACCTCGTAGGTCAACTAGAGCACGATCCGCACCAGAGTGGTACGGTAATCCTGTTCTAGAATTCATGTTACTTGACCATGACGAACCTATGAATTATGAAGAAGCTATGATGAACCCTGATTCCGATAAATGGCTTGAGGCCATCAAATCTGAGATAGGATCCATGTATGAGACCAAAGTGTGGACTTTGGTGGATTTGCCTGATGATCGGCGACCCATAGAGAATAAATGGATCTTCAAGAAGAAGACTGACGCTGATGGTAATGTTACTGTCTATAAATCTCGACTTGTCACAAAAAGGTTTTCGACAAGTTCAAGGGGTTAACTACGACGAGGCTTTCTCAACCGTAGTGATGCTTAAGTCCGAATCATGTTAGCAGTTGCCACATTTTGTGAAATCTAGCAAATGGATGTCAAAACTGCATTCCTTAAATGGATATCTCTAAGAAGAGTTGTATATGATGCAACCAGAAGGTTTTGTCGATCCTAAAGGTGCTGACAAAGTGCGCAAGCTCCAGTGATCCATTTATGGACTGGTGCAAGCATCTCGGAGTTGGAATATATGTTTTGATGAGTTGATCAAAGCATATAGTTTTATACAGACTTGCGGTGAAGCCTGTATTTACAAGAAAGTGAGTGGGAGCACTATAGCCTTTCTATAAGTATATGTGAATGACATATTGTTGATCAGGAATGATGTAGAATTTTCTAGAAAGCATAAAGGAATTTTTGAAAGGAATTTTTCAAAGAAAGACCTCGGTAAAGCTGCTTACATATTAGGCATCAATATCTATAGAGATAGATCGAGACGCTTGATAAGATTTTTCAATGAGTACATACCTTGACAAGATTTTGAAGTAGTTCAAAATGCAATAGTCAAAGAAGGAGTTTTTGCCTGTGTTGCAAGGTGTAAAGTTGAGTAAGACTCAAAACCCGACCACAGTAGAAAATAGAAAGAGAATGAAAGTCATTCCCTATGCCTCAGTCATAGGTTCTATAAAGTATGCTATGCTATGTACCAGATCTATTGTGTACCTTATCATGAGTTTGGCATGGGGGTACGATAGTGATCCGGGAGTGGATCACTAGACAACGGTCAAAGTTATCCTTAGTTACCTAAGAGGACTAAGGAAATATTTCTCGGTTATGGAGGTGATAAAGAGTTCGCCATAAAGAGTGACGTCGATGCAAGCTTTTACACCGATCCGGATGACCCTGAGTCTCAATATGGATACATATTGAAAGTGGGAGCAATTAGCTAGAGTAGCTCCATGCAGAGCATTGTAGGCATAGAAAATTTCCAAAATACATACGGCTCTGAATATGATAGACCCGTTGACTAAACTTCTCTCACAAGCAAAACATGATCACACCTTAGTACCATTTGGGTGTTAATCACATAGCAATGTGAACTAGATTATTGACTCTAGTAAACCCTTTGGTTGTTGGTCACATGGCGATGTGAACTATGGGTGTTAATCACATACAGATGTGAACTATTGGTGTTAAATCACATGGCAATGTGAACTAGATTATTGACTCTAGTGCAAGTGGGAGACTGAAGGAAATATGCCCTAGAGGCAATAATAAAGTTGTTATTTTATATTTCCTTATATCATGATAAATGTCTATTATTCATGCTAGAATTGTATTAACCGGAAACTTGATACATGTGTGGATACATAGACAAAACAGCGTGTCCCTAGTATGCCTCTACTTGACTAGCTCGCTAATCAAAGATGGTTAAGTTTCCTAGCCATAGACATGTGTTGTCATTTGATGAACGGGATCACATCATTAGGAGAATGATGTGATGGACAAGACCCATCCGTTAACTTAGCATAATGATCGTTCAGTTTTCTTGCTACTGCTTTCTTCATGTCAAATACATATTCCTCCGACTATGAGATTATGCAACTCCCGGACACCTAAGGAATGCCTTGTGTGCTATCAAATGTCACAACATAACTGGGGATTATAAACATGCTCTACAGGTTCTCTGAAGGTGTTTGTTGGGTTGGCATAGATTGAGATTAGGATTTGTCACTCCGAGTATCGGAGAGGTATCTCTGGGCCCTCTCGGTAATGCACATCATAAGAAGCCTTGCAAGCAAAGTCACTAATGAGCTAGTTGCAGGATGATGCATTACAGAATGAGTAAAGAGAATTGTCGGTAACGAGATTGAACTAGGTATGAAGATACCAATGATCGAATCTCGGGCAAGTAACATACCGATGACAAAGGGAATAACATATATTGTCATAATGGTTCAACCGATAAAGATCTTCGTAGAATATGTAGGAGCCAATGGGCATCCAGGTTCCTCTATTGTTTATTGACTGGAGAGGTGTCTCGGCCATGTCTACATAGTTCTCGAACCCGCAGGGTCGCATGCTTAACGTTCGTTGATGCTAGAGTAGTATTGGGATATTTGATGAATGGTAACCAAATTTTGTTCAGAGTCCCGGATGAGATCCTGGACGTCACAAGGAGTCTCGGAATGGTTGAGAGGTAAAGATTTATATATAGGAAGTCATATTTTGGGTTCCGGAAAAAGGTGCAGTTTTTTCGGTATTATACCGGGAAGCTTCCAAAAGGTTCCAAAGGATTCCGGAGGGGTCCGGAAGTCCACAAGTGGGTTCACCACGACCCAAGGGCTATAATGGGCTGCGGGAAGGTTCCCTGGCCTTATTGAGCTAGGCGCACCAAGTCCTCAAAAGCCCATGTGGCTAGGGAAGGCAAATAAGGAAGGAGTCCTAGTAGGAATAGGATTGGACTTGGAGTCCAAGTCCTCTCCCCCTTAGCTCCGCCCTAGGGCTTGGAGGGGCTGTTTTCCATGCCCCTCCCAAGAGGACACACCAATCCCTTGGCGCCCCTCTCTCTCCCATTACTTCATAGTTCCACCGCCTTGTCCCGGCGACGCTTAGCGAAGCGCTGTCGGTGCTCCACCATCACCATCACCACCATGTTGTCGTGTTGGTTGTGATCCCATCTATTTCTCCTCTCCCGCTTGCTGGATCAAGGAGGAGACGTCATCGAGCTGCACGTGTGCTAAACTCGGAGGTGCCGTCCGTTCGGCACTAGATCGGTTGGATCGTGATCGGATCGCGAAGAGTACGATTACATCAACCGCGTGATAAACACTTTCGCTTATGGTCTACGAGGGTACGTAGACACACTCTCCCCCCTCGTTGCTATGCATCTCCTAAATAGATCTTGCGTGAGCGTAGGAAATATTGAAATTTCATGCTACGTTCCCCAACAAAGGATAGAAGGCCTATGAGTATATGATAACAAAGTTCTAATTATGAACAAATGTAAATACTTACCCCGTGTTAACGACGAAGGTGGTAGCTGAGTCGAGGAGGAGCCGCCTGAAAATGGTGATGACTCCTGATAATTTGAGTCAGACAGGTTAAGAGGTTCTCTGATAAGGTCTACTTTGGGTAAAGATTTAATAGGGCTGTGTGGCACCTCAGTGTGTCGCTTGCGAGAAGGGTTGTGAGTTAACTCGGTCGCCAGTTCTTCAGTGTCGCTGCTCTGTGTTTGGCATCTCACTTCATGTTGAGACTTTTTCAAAACAAAGTTTGGGTCTAAAAGAGCATTTGGGTGAGAAAATGGTACTTTCCGGACAACCCGCCTGATTCTCTCTGGAGGTGGTGAGTCTGAGCCGGAAGAGATAGAAATTACCTCAGGATTGTCAGCTCGGCTTGATGCACCCTCATCCTGAGAGTAAGAAGTGTCAGCTAAGTCATTAAAGAGGCGGCCAAGAGAGTCAAGTTCTACATTAGACTGGTCATCAACATCCGCTGACTCGCCCATAGCAGTTGGCTTAATCACGATAGTTGGTTTGTTATTTTTGGATTTTGGGCCAGGTCTGGCCTTGGCCATAATAGTCTTTGTTTTCCTCTTCCAAAAAGAGGAGTCGGGCTATAAAAAAGATTGACAAGTGAGACACAGAATATAATCAAGGATATTTAAAACTAGACATAGAATAGTGCTTACAGCTGGGGTTGGGTTAAGCTTGAAGAATGGAGGCAGTCCTACCTTGTTACAATTTTCTTGTGACAACCCGAGTAAGGAGTTCACAACTTAAAAGACCTGTTCAGCAGTAAAGTTATTAAAGCTGTAACGTTGAGGATCTTCTGACTCGCCAGAATATTCATACGTTATCGAAAACATATTGATTTATTGGAAAATGGGTGCAACATTTTAAGAAGCAACCTTTTTGGCTTCTGTGAACAATTTTTGAAATCCCAGGCAAAATTTGTAAAGCCAATTTGTTTTTGAATTTATAAACAAATATTGGCAACTGATACATTTTTTAAGTTCTGAACAATTTTTTATAAGTACGAATAATTTTGAGTCCTTAAACAAAACTTGAAACTCAAACATTTTTTTTGAAGTTGTCAACAATTTACAAAAAAGTAAAACATTTTTTGAAATTTATGAATATTTATAAAAACATGAAAAAATTGGAAAAATTTTGCAAAAAGAAAAGAGAGAAAGAAACAACAAAAATAAAAAGTGGGAGAAAGAAAAAAAATAAAAACTAGTAAAAAACCGATTTAGGAACTTTTTAGAATGTTCCCAAAACCGGTCAGGAACCTTCAGGTTCATAAAACCGGAACCTACGGTAAATGGGTCGACCGAGTTCAATCGCTAGCTCGGCCGCTCTCGGTAAAAGGACGGCAATCCGACACAAAGTGGTCATATAGGAAATTCCCTAAAGTATTGTATTTCCTATTGAACGCTCACTATGGCAATTTGTCAACTGAATCGCACAGGCAACAAACTAGCGATTCCATAGTTAGTTGGCCCATTAAGTGCTAGCAGCATACAGAAGGTTTGAGTTCTAGGACAAGGTTCCAAAGAAATCATTATTTAAGAGATACCCTTTTAAAGGTCACTTTCCACTTTCTCTAGTGCTCACCATAAACATTTTCACCATAAACAAGTTTCGACAGTACGCCACTTGTGAGCACTAGAGCCTTGTTTCAAATGAATTGCAACATCGTTTATGTTTCTGAAACATAAGCCTTGTTTCAAAGCCAAAAAAGAAAAACGATTTGGCAGGGACCGCAATAAGTCATGTGTTGCAAAGCGCCAAGCGCAACACGAGCTTTGTTGCAAAGGCTGCTCCTCGCCTGGAGATATCAGACGACTGTTCGGGGATCTCGGATGGCTGTTCAGAGCTCCATCCAACGACGATGGAGGGGGTCGATCTTTTCAGATTATCAGTCGACCAACATGTAGCGCTCCCCAGCAAAAAAAAAAAGGCCTCTCATCTGTGTGTTTCGTGAGCAAACAAAAAAGCCCAAGCCTCGCCTGGACGGGCCACTCCGTTATCCAACTACCAATGACCTGACTGAGATTTAGTTAATCCCTAATTCGTCTAACAAAATTTAATTATTAATTGATTGGAAATTTGAACCAAGAAATGGATTAGAAATTAGTAAGACCTTAATTTTTCTATACCGTTATATATGTAACTTTAAAAATTGGACATTGAACGAAGCCATTTAACACTAAGGAGATGACAAATACAAACGTTGTTGGTTGTTGGATATCATCTTTACTCATGTACTATCCAGAAAATTACATGGTTGAGCTTAATCAGAATGTACAAATCTGAAAAGAAAATCACTTCTTCTTTCTTTGTTCCAGAATCTTTCATTCTTTAATATTCTAAATTTTTCTTGCTAAATGAATTAGTGCTCCTTTTTACTAATGATTTGCAACATCACATGCACTTCTCATTTGTTCCAGACACTTCCATATTTTAGTTTCCCCGTGTTTTTTTCTTCTGAAAGAATTGCCATTCACTTTAGTTTTTCTACAGCACCTTCATAAATTCCATTTGTCTTTGAAAATGCAACAGTAGCTACTCAAAAGTGCAACATCAGATACCTAAAGACAATTGTGTTGGACATATATATTTCACATGAGTCATATTTTGTGGCTATAATTTGATTTTAGTGGGATGAACTACATAAATTAAATCAGCATCTATGTCATGCACATGTGACTCCAAACTTACATATTTACCTTTCCTAAATGATATGTTGATATTCGTTTATACTTTTGTTATCTAAGCTCCTACATGCATTGCATGCAGTGGCGGAGACGGGGATGGCCAGGGCCCTCCTCATGGGCATTATTTTGCTTGTATTATGGCCATGAACAGTGAAAATTAGTCTAATCTTCCTCTACTGGCCCCTCAACGTGAGATTTTAGGGAATCCTGCCTCCGCCACTGATTGCATGTGTACCTTACTAGTTGGGCATTAGACATCTATAGTCGATCCTTTAGAAGTCGTTAGAGGAATAAGAAATCGGTTTTGAGGGGTTAAACCCAATCTAGTCGATCCCTATCCCCTTCGGAGGAGTAAAAGTATCGGCCGCTCGCCCCTTTATATTTACTCCTCAGCAGCCATCATGAGTACAAATTTTTTGCCTCTATTCTTGCCCACCGCTTGGCCGCATCCACTCCAGTGCCGGCCTTCTTGCCTGCGCCGACCATCACATGCCACCAAGGACACCCTGCAGCACCGTCGACCTCTACCACCAAATTCTGACGAGATTGTGACGATATTTTTCCCTTTATTTTTCGTCCTTTCCATCGTCTCCGGCACGGCGGCGCCCCTTCCATCATCCCAGTCACGAGCAAAGGTGCACCCGGTCACCATTGTGATTCCAATGAATGGTTTTGTTCCGGACCACACTATCGCGCCACCAGGAGAAGGATGGACGGAAGAACCCATTCAGGCGAATAAACGCAAAGTTGTTGCTCATGGAGGAAGAATTTCCCCTACTTTCTCGACTATTTGTCGCACACTTGCGTCGCTCAGGGTGAGATTGTATCAAATTACTTTTGTGGAGCATCTATCCTAGGCCCTAGTTAGCTCATGGATATCATCTAGTGACGAGAAGTCATCGTTCGCCGCGGGAAAGGAGGAAGAAGGAAGAAGGGGATGAGGCTTACATGTGAGGATAGAAAGTTTGAGAGTTTGGCTAGGAAGCGCTTTTCTTTAACGGAACAAATATAAGGAGTTAAAGGAGGAGGGGCTATATAAGAGACTAAATTTTGAGAGATCAGATAGAGATGCTCTTAAACCCGCAACAATAAAACTTCAGTCTGTGGTACCTAGATTCACATCATCGCGTATGAATAGCTGCAGTCTACCAACGCAGCTAGCGTAATATACCAACGGAGAAGTGGACTAAACTCTTCTTTCTTTTTGCTAAAGTGGCACCAAACTTAAAGTATGACCTTTCCTCTCCTTTCTTTTCATAAAGTACACCTCTGTGCAGTAATCAACGAGCTAAAATGAAATCACCTTGTATTGAAAATCTGATTGGCACTACACATACTACAGTGATTTCGATGGAAGTGACGACACACGCGCTACCCAGATCATACAGGCGGTGGCGGCAGGTCCAGCAGGAGCCAGAAACCCACGCAACTATCGGAGTTGAGGTTCTCTTGGATGGCCAGGAAGTGCAGGCCGCCGCAGGCCTTCTTGGCCGCCTCCCACGCTTCTGCCTCCTGCGTCGTCGCGGCGCTCTTCTGGTAGCCGGTGTAGACGTATCTGGTAGAAACCCCGGCTGACAGGATCAGGTTCGCTCTGCCGGTGTCAACCTCCATTGAACAGATCTCTAACCCATTCATCCAAGCTGCAGGAATTGAAGAAACAAAGATCTCAGAGCTGATTGACATGCATCTCACAAGAGAATAGGCTCAACAAAGAAACAGGAACATTGTGCAGGGGCTTCAATAAGTTGACTATCGCGATCAGAATATTCATCTGACACAACAAGATTTTAAGCATTTAAGCAATGTTCCCATGTTGCGTCAGATGAATATTCTCATCGCGATAGTGTGTTGTATACTTGTATTGCAGTGTGCGTCATTCTGATCCCATGCTGCAGAGGCTGGAAACCATTTTCTTTCCTTGTCTTATTTTGGGTGTGCAATAATACCTTTGTCCGCATACAGATCTATTGTACGATCAATTATTCTCCGAGAGAATAAACAGCATTTACCACACAATCCCACATTGCCTCAGCTACAATTCTTACGACTAGAGACACTACATATATATCCTATGTATCAGCAGTACATCACAGGTGATCAAAGTTTGGTTGCCTAAGAGCATCTCCAACAGCCGCGCTATATAAGCGTTGCGCTGGAATTTTTTGGTTTTTAGCGCGCGCGCAACCGCTCAGGGAGCTCCAGCGGAGGCGCAATAACCGCGCGCGCGGTCCGAAACGCCATCGCGCGCCGTTTATTTGCTGCGTCCGCTTCCGCGCGCTGCACACTCGAGCGCTCGCGCCGCACCCTCTCCGTCACGCCACTTTCGCCCCGCCTGCGCCACCGCCGACGAATTGGCCAGATGGACGGACGCGCCGGCACCCCCCTCACCCCTTCCTACACCCGCGACCCCTCCGCCGCCATCGGCGCTGCAAACCCTAGCGCGGGGAGCTTTGGGTTCGCCTCCGCCGGTGCTCCTCCAAGCACCGGTATCGCGCGCGGCCTTTTTATGCCGCCACAAACGACCTCGACGGCGGGTGGCGTCGTGCTGGCGCTCACCATGAAGCCACATGCCCTGCTCTCGAAACTCCTAAATGTGGCGCGGGCGAAGAAGGGCAAGGTGTCCGCGAAGAAGAACAAGGCGGCGGGCGGCTCCTCTAGGCCATCGAGGAAGAAGCTTGCATGGCGTGCGATGGACGCGGCGGCGACCAAAGCGCCGGCAAGCTCACTTGTTGAGCCGGCAGCCGACGCACACAAGGTGGTCGATGAAATGCCCACAAGGTAAATTTCCGCCAACTTTTTTTATTGTTTTTTCTGAATGCATACATATGGATAGCTTATTTGCTTCGTTATATATACTTTGTAGTTTCAGTGATGAGGCATATATGTCAACTATGGGTGTTGGCTCCAACAATTCTCATTGGTCTCAAACAAATGAGATGCATTTCGATGATCATGAGTTTGAGGTGGACGAGGATGGTGAGGGCATCGTCGATGCACCGAAAGGAAGAGGGGGCAACTACACCATGGATGAAGACATCTTTCTATGCAATACTTGGTTGCAAGTGTCGAGGGATCCCTCCGTTGGAGGGGAACAAAGTAGAGATGCATATTGGCTCCGGATGAAGGAACACTTTGATGTACATAACGAAAGTGGAATTGACCGCTCTAGAAGATCTCTTCGCTCTCGGTGGTCGACAATCAACCGAGATTGTCAAAGGTGGGCGGCCGCACTTAAGGCGGTTGACAAGTTGAACCCAAGTGGCACTAATGATAGAGATAGGGTAAGTGCCATTTCTTTCATGATTCTTCCATGTTCATCATGCTTCTTCTTGGTGTTTCTAGTGCTAACTTGTTTTTTTTTTGTTTCTAGCTCACTATTGCACAAAACTTGTTCCAAGGAGAGGTGAAGAAGACCAAGAAAGGGAAGATCAAGAAAGGGAGACCATTTACCTTGCCTCATTGCTATGAAGAATTGAAGGATGATGAGAAATGGAAGCCCCGTAATGCTATCGATGATGACGAGAAGAGCAACAAACGCAAGCAAACTATTTATTTGGATGATGATGATGAGGAGGAGGCATCAAGTGATGACGGCAAGAGAAGCCCTACACCAAACTCGGTTTCGTTCTCCAAGCCAAAAAGACCGGATGGATGCAAGAAAGACGGAAAAGAAAAGAAGAAGAGGAAAGGAGATGACGAGCTAAAAAATACTATGGAAGCTATTGTGAAGGCAAGAAAGGAAGCGAACGAGGTGAGGAAGATGGCAAGAAACCAAGATGCCGCGACCGAGGAGAGGAAGGTGGCATTGGAGGAGAAGAAAAATTGACCATGAAGGAGCGAACTAGGTTGTTGGAATGGGAGAAGTATTTGTTCTTCATGGATACATCTACCCTCGATGAGAAGCAAAAGAAGTACGTCAATCTTGCCCGTGAAGAAGTCTTGGTCCAAAAAAGAGCCATGGTTGCCATGGGCGGCATGGGTGGCGGTGGCATGGGCGGCATGGGTGGCGGTGGCATTGGCAGCATGGGAGGCATTGGTGGCTTCGGAGCTACCATCGGCGGCATGGGTGGCATGGGTGGCTCCGGAGCTACCATGGGGGCCATAGGAGGCATGGGTGGCTTCGGAGCTACCATGAGGGCCATAGGAGGCATGGGTGGCTTCGGAGCTATCATGGGAGGCATGAGTTTTGCGTCTCTCATGGGAGGCATGGAGCACCTCCAGGCGGCATGGGTGGAATGTCTTCCGATGTGCCTCATCACACACCTTCGCATGATGCCGTTGAAGATTTTGCCAACACCTTCCGAGCTCCACGTGATGATGCGGCGCGAGAATGAAGAGGAGGAGGAAGAATCGTCTTCGGATGAGGATGATGAATCGGAGGAAGAGGAGGATGAAGACGAGGACGAAGCATGATTGTTGATGTGCCATTCGTTTGTGTGAACTTTTATGTCATGAACTTGGTTCAGATTTTGAACTTGGTTGGATGATGTTGTGGGCATAAATTTGAATTTTTATGTCATATGAACTTGTTTGGGTGATTTTATACTATGTCATGTCTTATTTTGATGTATGAAATATCATCATCGTCTTCAAAATGCAACATATGATAAGCGCCGGCTGCTCGTGCGCGCTGCAGTTTAGCACGTCTGTTGGAACGGCTCGGGCGCGCTATATTTTGCAGCGGCCGCTGGAGCAAGCGCTCCTCGCCGCGCAAAAACTCGCAATCAACGCGCTGCAAACGCTTTATTAGCACGCCGCGTGCGCGGCTGTTGGATATGCTCTAACTACAATCAAAACCTAACAGGTGCTATCGTATAAACTGAATTTGGCACCCGCTTACATTTAACCAATTATTTCGGCAAGTAGTAGTAGCAGCAGCAGCAGCAGTATGACATTATGAGCACACAAACTTACCGGCCAGAGGCTTGGCGCGCGAAGATTCCACGGCAACCCCAGGAACAAGCGTGGTTTCATCGAGCTCGAACCCCAAGAGATCCAAATCAAGCCCTGCCCCGAACGCGTACCTCCTCTCCAGCAACTCCACCTCCTCCCTCACATCTGAGCAACAGGCCAACACAATCAGAACGCAGCAATTTCGCAGAGATGTTTAAATGTGGTACGTAGTAGTAGAGAGGAAGTGTTCGTATATAATATATGTGCGGCACTGACCGTCGAAGGGGAGCTGCACGAATGCCCACTTGTCGCCGAAGAGGTTGTCCGGCAGGTTGGTGGCGAAGGGGTTGTCAAGCGTGAGCAGCGGCTTGGTGCCCTTCTGGAACCCGGGGTGGCGGCTGTAGACGGTCTCGTACCGCTCTTCCAGCCATAGCAGCAGGGAGACGCAGCGGCGGCTGGGCACGGCCTTGACCCCGAGGTCGTTGCAGGCGCGGGAGATGATGGTCTGCATCTGCGACCGGAAGAAGCGGGCGCGGTCCGGGAGCGGCACGCCGAGGGAGGAGGCCACGGAGGCGAGCGCGTCGCGGAGCGTCACGCTGTTGATGGAGGTGTTGGGGAAGAAGCGGGTGAACTGGAGCGACAGCGTCGCGTCGCACACCACCAGCTCCCACACCTTCTTGCCCCTGGCGTCCAGGATGGGCCGCGAGCAGAAGTCCACCTCCCACTCCCGGATCCCCTCCGCGTCCGCGTCCGGGTCCAGGTAGCACACCTCCGCCAGCGGGTCCACATCATCCTCCTCGTTCCCCTCGGCTGGCTCCTCCTCCTCGTCCTCCGCGGTGTCCGCCGCGGCGGCCGTGGGGCTCTCGGAGGAGATGGACCGGCACGGCCTCGGCGACGGCGTTGCCGGAACTAAGAGGCGGTAGTGCGCCTGGGGCCGCGCGACGGAGAAGGAGGGCTTCCCCGGCGGGTTGGGCAGGTGGAGGCTCCGGCGGAAGGAGATGCCGTGGCCGGCGACGATGGCAGTGGCGGTCGTCATGGCGCGCGCCCGTCCACGGCCACACACAGAAGCTAACGTTGGTGGTGTCAGTCGCGGCGCCAGTTGAGTGTGTTCGTTCACACATGGAGAAGCAAACCGGCTCGTGCCGACTCGGCGATGGGCCGGCCTAAGCCCACGTAAGACCCAAAGCCTATGTGGACTCAGATAACCACGACGCGCAAGAGGATGGAGGAGTAAAAACGGAAGAAGAAAAACTAGAGGGTGGAGTTGGACGGCTGCTGCAGTCCATAAAAAAGGAGCGCAGGAGAGGCGGTCGCGGGCAGCGAGAATGGCGTGCTCTCCCTCTCCCTCTCCCCGGCTGCTCCACCGGGCGTCTGCTTCCGCTTCTCCGCTGCTCTCGGTCGGGCATGTGCGCTCGGCTCCGTCCTCCACGTTCGGGTATGCTCTTCCCATCACATCGATTCACTCTTGCTCTGCTCTGCTTGGGCGCTGCTCTGCTTCGGGTTCACATGGCCGATTGCGGAGTATGCTCATCTCCGCTTCGTGCTTCACTTGAGGCCGGGGTGAGCTGCTTCATGACGCCAACGTCCGTTTTCCCAGTCGGTTGTGGAGGTTGTGGCTGTTGCGGTGGTTAGCCCACAAGAAAATCGTTTTGTGATGCTTCTCTGTAGTACGTAGTATGTTCCAAGTGCTCCGCGTGCATTTCGGATGAATTTTTTATACTACTGTTCATTCTGCAGAATGTTAGTAGGTACGATTGCCTACTGTGTACTCCAAGATAAGCTGCAAACCCAAAACAATTTTTAGTAATAACAAAATAACTTATCAATATTGTACAGTGATATACTGGCCGCCACTTTCCTCTTTTGACCATGAAATAAATTGTACAGCATGTTGTATTAATGCCTTGGACTATTCGGTTTGCAATTCAAGTTAGAAACGCGCCGGGTGGCAGACCAAATATACATCCTCTCTGTGACAGTTTGTCTCTATTAAGAACACTCAGCCAAGCACTAACCATCCGAAAGTTCTGATTTGGTGAGAGTTTATGTTTCAACATGAATGCGTGTGGAGAAGGTGGGTGTAGATTACTCAACTGTATCAGTGTTCCAATGACTTATTTTCTTTATGTGTTTAAATTTGGCATCAATAGTATTTGCTGATGTGTCAGTTATACGCCTTTGCATTCGTAGATGGACCATCCAATGCAAGCAATCCGGACATACATTGTATGGAAGAAGCCATGTGACGAGCTTCCTGGCTCTTGCTAGTGCAGATGTATGCTCTTCTTTGTAGGCCATTTATTTTTGGGGTTTGAGTGTGTTCTGAGTTTGGTAGGTTATACAATGTACATTAATAGTGTACAAAATGGAAACGATCACTGTTAACTAAGTTCAATATTATATACTTCTGAATTTGTGTTCGAATACGCTATTACCGTTTTGGTATCAACTGTTAAAATGTAGCATGATCCTCTGCTCTAATTCCCAAGCAGGAGGCCTTCTTGCTCTAGAAATTCTGCAACATTCTGACAGGGATCCTGAGAAAAATAATTAGCTTCTTTTTATTATAGTTGTAGCTGTATTACTCTTGGTATTATTGCTTGGTAGCTAAGAGGTGCTGAACTCATCAAATGAACCAGGCACCACAAGGCAAAGGAAGTTCAGGTCAGAAAGTGATAATGGTTGATCCACAGGAAGCTAAGCGCTTAGCAGTGAAACAAATGCAAGAAATTCGTGCCAGAGATAAGCTGAAGGTTCGTTACTTCTGTCCTGTAATTCCACTAATTAATCTCTCCTCCGAAGGAATATAGATATTTATGATTGTGGAATAAATATATTTTCTACAACGACTAGAAGCGATGATGAAATGGGAAATTCTTTCAGTTGTTATTGGTAAAAGAAAACTAGGATAGTGCAGTCCACATGTCATAAAGTATTCCATCATATTATCTAGTCATACAAACAGAAGTTTTGTGCAATAATCTATACAGATCAAGAATTTGTTAAATGATGGAAACGAATGTCTCTCAAAATCCTGAGAGGAATCCTTCTATAGGGGATGCAAACTAACAAAAATAATTCTTAGTTTCATTGTTACTGGAGAACCTTTTTCATTGTCCTTGTGATGTCAAGAGATGGTTGGTGCGGATATGGTCGTTGCTATACTTCGTCGATCGCTGTTTTCATCGCTTTGGAGTTTTTCTTTTCTTTTTCCTCCGTCTGGGCATAGCTTCAGTCTTGTATGACTTTGCTCTTTGCTTGTGTGGTTCTTTGTGTGTACATCCTAGTTATGCAGAGGTTGGGTGTGTGCTCATTGTGTTTGTATCTCCTTTATGCTTCAATTTGAGTCAATAAAATCCAGCATTTGTCGGGAAAAAACAACTTGAATCAAAACATGGATTTCCCCTAGTTATATGAGGTTCTTTGTTTTGTCTTGATTTGCCATTTTCATGTCTACTTCATCTGTCAACCAAAATGTGACTGTGTGTCACAAAATGGAGGAAGCTAACCTGGTAAATAGATAAATGTGGATTGTAATGACATTCACATGGACCCCAATTAATCTTTCAAATTGCAACGCTTCAGTGCTGGATGTATGATTTTCTTTTATCATTTATGTAGTGTCTTATCGTGTTATTGGGGGAAATCTTAGGACCCGTATGCAATTGCATAATCGCTGGTCCTCTTTCCTTGAGCATATATGATTGCTTCTACAGTAATTTATCACCTTGGTCTGTATTACTCCTGGAGAACCCATCTGTTGTATGCCCCTCTAAATTGCACAATCAGCACATATTTGATATGCTATTACTTGTATGTTTTTTTTTACCACATCATTGTTATCTTTTTTGCAGAAACGTCGTCAAGCAGAAGCTATTAACGGCGCATTGGCGGTGATAGGATTGACTGCTGCATTGGTATTGGAAGGTCGGACAGGAAAGGGTATCCTGGGACAGGTACATAAGTTGAGCATAAAGAGGAAATTCATCTTAATTAGTACTGTAGACAGTAATATTCATTATAACCAAAAAAACGTTTTCTTCCAGAGAAATGCTGCAACTAGTTTATGTGTTATCCACCGAGAAACACCAAAATTGCTTAGCAGAACGTTAAGTAATGGTTCTACCCTACTAATACGTGATCTTGTGTTTGTACACTTCTGCAGCTAGCAGGATATCTGGTGGCTTTATCTAGTTTATTTGGGCAATAACTGTCACTCTTGGAAGAATTTTGTAACTTTCCTCGACCAGGAGAGCTCTAAATCTTACTTGCTGGATCCAACCAATTTGCATATCTAATCCAAGCTGGATGTACAATAACGCTTAGATTTGCACGTGAAATGATCTACTCGGCTATTTTTCCTGGACTGAAAATCAAACATTGTATTTATATTCTTTTCCATGTACTCAACATTCAACAACGTCTTCCCTTCCTTCTGAAAACTGTACTAAATAGTTTCCCATGATTCTGTTTAGCAGCTTAGTAGTAGTTCGATCCACCGGTCATATATATGCCACGATTTTAGGTCGGCTCCCTTGAATTTTCTTTTGCGGTTGGTGCCACTGTTAATTTTGGTAGCTCAGGTATAAATTGTATATATGATGTTGCTCTGGTGGTAAAGTTTACTGCTTCTTTTTTGTTATATATAAGGTACTCCATCTGTAATAAACTAATATAAGATCTTTCAGATCACTACTACATATATAAATGGCATGTGCTTTGATCCACAGTACTCTCCATCAGGATACATGGGATCTATTTTGACTGATTAAGATAAAATTCTACCGAAGTAGGGGAGAGGGGGGTGGCCGCTGAGATAGAGAACTGACCTGTGGTGTTGTATTCCTTTGGGGTTAGGGTTTCTATAGGGGGCAACACATATATAGGTTGCTGGGTTACATGGGCCACACATTGGCCTAAAACGCGCACACACACTGAAGCACAGAGAAGATACAACCCAACTCCCCCTCAATAGTACTGCCCCTCAAGAGGGATGATAGATATCTATCATGTTCATCTTGTCACAAGCAAGATTGCTTGTGACAAGGCCACCTCTTCGACGCCTCCCCTATTGTCGGCGAGGCCTCGTCGGATGCAGTGGCGCTCCTCTGCTGCTGGCACCTCTAGAAACGACGGAATGTTGTTGTGTTCCGAGATGCCACGCCCTCTCTAGCTGCCACTGTGAAAGTGTGTCGCAACGATGTTGTGCTCTGGCAAGGCAGGTGTCCCCACATCGATGTTTGGCTGCATATTCTGGTTCTCCGAAAGCTGTCCTGAGCGGCCTTGTTTCTTGATTCTTGATCAGGAGCTATAGTTCTATATGCTGCAAAAAATCATGGCATGCCCCCCTTGTATGCTGTAAAATATACTCTGGGTCGACCCCTCTTTTATGAAATTCAGGTGGGTGCCCCCCCCCCCCCCCCTTCCCCCTTAAAAATTCAAAAAGAAAATCAAGATTGCTCTTCTTAGCTCCCAAGCCTTTTGTTAGACAGTTGGTGACTTGTTGTCCATAGCTAGTTACATCTAGTTTCTCTTTCATAAAGAATATGTCTATATCCACATGTTTGTTCTGTCATGCTGCAGATTTGTTGTCACACCACACATTTAGAGGATCTTGTCTGAGCACCTTCAACTCGAGCAGAAGACTCCTTACCCACAACATCTCACTCAGCTCTTGCGACATTGCCCTATACTGAACTTCTACAGTTGATTTTGACCCTACCGGTTGTTTTTGGCTTCTCCATGACACCAAATTTGTGCCAACAAACACACATTAGCGAGAGGTTGATCGTATATCATCAAGACAATTAGTCTAATCAGCATCACTTTAATTGTCAACATTCCAATGGCCATTTCTCTTGAACCAGAGTCCCATACTAGGATTGCCCTTTAGATACCTCAAGATTCTGTAGGCGGCAAGGTGCCCACTTCTGGGGTCATGCATATATATACTTACTACAATTACTCCATATGTAATATTTGGTCTAGTGTGACATAAATACAGAAGTCTGCCAACCAATTGTTGATATTTTTCTTTGTTAATCGGTTCACCAAGCTATGCTGCCAAATTTGTGATTTCGTTCAATGGAAGTTGGAGCTGCTCTACATCCAAGCATTCCATTATCACTTAGGAGCTATAAGGTATACTTCCGCTGAGATGGGGTTATTTCCCTTTTTGTTCGGGCAACTTCGATACCCAGGAAATATTTTAGTTGGCCAAGATCCTTAACTTCAAATGCTTCGCCTTTCCTTATCCCACCTTTTTTCGAGAAACTACACATCACATCTTGTTAAGCAGTTTCAATGGACCATGGTAGTACTGTGAGAGATGGAATCTTTTTATTTTTAAGTCTGAAAAGCATTGTGTTTTACTTTTATCGCTTTTGAGTGAAGTATAGTTGAATTGATTGGTCAGATAGTCATACACTGAAATGCTTTGATTTGGTTGGTACGGTGGCCAAAGAACTTATGGAGCTTTTACTTATGAATCTGATTTGTTGTTGATCATTGTCCATTGATGCACTTGCTTGTCCTGTTTGCACCGAGAGAATTCTATGAGCTTGGGAAACAATGAAAATTGAAGACAAAAAAAAAGAGATTTTCTATATAAAAATATTTATGATTGTGTCATAGGAATTACAAAATTTGAAGAAAACCCAAAGCTCATGAAAATTTTATTTAAATGCAACTTCTATTCGCCTCTCTTCTTTTCATGTGACCAAATAACTCTTAATTTAAGACTTCATATATTTTCAAGTACAACATCCAAATGCCATTTTCTCACCCATTTATGTGATTCTCTTTTTGGCCTAGGATTGTGATACCAATACCAATGAAGCTTAGCAGATTCTGTCTTGTGATACCACTATAGAGGGAACTTAACGGATTTGCTCGCAACCAAGTATTTACAAAGTATGAGGCTTGGTTCACTCACAAAGAGGTCGACACCCCCGCTATGCTATCACAAGCAACAAGAGAAATATTTCCACCATATGCTTTTATCTAGAAGATTTATAACCAGTTTTTAAGAAGAAAAAACACATTAATTGTCTCTTATATTGTGATTTTTGTAATAGAACGCACATGTGAAATCTGTAGTTTCAAAAAGACCTCGGGCGTGCTGCCTCAGATAGTCTTGTAGTCTAGGTTAATAGAGTGGTGCACCATCAATATATTTCGGCGATGTGCTCTATCTGCGGCATGGAGGATGAAAGCACCTTTCATGCCCCCATGGTTTCCCCCAAGGCGAGGGTGTTAGACTATTACTTGGCTCTCAAGTTATCTAGTCCTAGTCGTATTGTGGTAGGTCTAGTTGGCTTGTAATCTCTTATATATACTTCTGTATGCGGCTAGCACTAATCAATAAACAATAGTTCTATTCAATCTTACATGGTATCTTAGGGTTTCTGGTCCTAGGGTATGGCTCCGCCGCCCACCCCACCACCGTTGCCGCCGCCCGGCTACTTTGAGCGTCGGGCCGCTACCCTAGGCCGCGCTGCCGCCACGGCTTCCTCCTCATCTGCCCTAGTTCTACCACCACCACCACCTATGCCTTCGGTGCTCTCCTTCACCGATACAATCTCCGATATTAGTCCCTATATCCCCATTACCCTCGATATCACCTCCCACAACTATTACCATTGGCGCCACCTCTTCGAAGTTCACCTTGGGTGCTGCAATCTTCGCTCCCACGTCGACTCCACCGCCGTGCCGCAATCTCATGATCCCCAATGGGTCAAGGATTACCTCGGTATCATCCAATGGATCTACATGCGCGTCTCCACCGAGATCTTCAATCTCGTCTTCCGGGAAGCCGCCACCGCCGCTGGTCCCTTGGCGGCCCTTCAGCAGTTGTTCCAAGACAACGTCAATGCTCGCACCAATCTACTCCACACCGAGCTCAGGAATACGGTGCAAGGCGACTCCTCCCTCAGTGTCTACTGCCAATGCCTCAGATCCACGCCGACGAACTACGTGAACTTGATCCCGTTGAAGACCGGCAGCTTATCAACATCCTCCTCATCGGGCTCAGCGATCAGCTTGACAAGCAGGCTTCTTTCATACCCATGATGCGGCCCCGGCCAACCTTTGCCGAGGTGCGCTCCATCCTCCAGTGGGCCGACCGTGCTCAAACCAACAAGGACGCTCGCCCTCAGCTCTTCGTCCCCGTTCTGCGCGGCCGGCACCCGCGGCGCCCCCTTCACCAGCAGTGCCTTCCTCCTCGACTGCGCCCGCTCCACCGCCAGGCTGGCGTCCCAACCCTAATTATCGCGGCAAGAATCCCATCTACTGACTGCCTACAACGCGCTCGGCACCCACTCCTTCACCGTCGTCGGCCCCAAGTGCGCCACCAGCAGCTATGCCTTGGCGTCCTCCACATGATCCCTGGACGGGGCTCGTCCAAGCTTGGCCCATGCCATGGTCCGCTCCATCTCCCCTCGGCGCTCCGGCTTACACCAGTGCTTGGCAGCCCGGCGTGCGGCCTGGTGCCCCGGGACTCCTCACGCCTCGTCCCCGACTCACTCCTACCATGCTGCTCCATCATATGGCGCTCCCTACTACGCTGATGGCAGCCACTACTACACCTCCACCGTCGGCCCTACTGCCATCACCGTCGTACTAGCCGGCCCTGCTGCCATCGC
The DNA here is from genome assembly GCA_963921465.1 of Triticum timopheevii. NCBI lineage: Eukaryota > Viridiplantae > Streptophyta > Magnoliopsida > Poales > Poaceae > Triticum > Triticum timopheevii. The sequence continues at coordinate 376,740,295 of OY997272.1, read as the reverse complement.
CTCCACCGTCGGCTCTACTGCCCTCGCCGTCGTACCAGCCGGCCCTGCTGCCAACACCGACATCTGCTACACCGCCAAGCTGGGACCAAGCCGCCTTCATCCAGGCCATGAACAATTTTGCCTCCCAAGGCAACACAGGTACAGATTGGATTTTCAATTCCGGTGCTTCTAGTCATATGTCTGCATCTAGTACCTTTCTCTTCTCTTGCACTTCACCACTTTTTAAATCCATCACCCTCAGCGACGGTTCTTCTATACCCATCTATTATGTTGGTCAGGCTCAACTTCCCTCCACCACCAAAACTCTTCTTCTTCGTGATGTACTTGTTGCTCCTACCCTTATCAAAAATTTAATCTCTGTTCATCAATTCACATGTGATAATCTTGTTTCTGTCGAATTTGACCCCTTTGGCTTATCTGTGAAGGATTATCAGACCAAGGTCGAGATCGCGCGGTTCAATAGCTCCGGTGACTTATACTCTCTCAATGGTGTTCCTGTCGTCGCATCTCCAACCTCCATGATGGCATTTGTTGATCTCTGGCATCGGCGTCTAGGGCATCCCAACCCTGCAGTTTTAGCATCTGTTCTTAGTGAATTTACTATACCTTGTAATAGAGATTCTCATGATTCCTCCATTTGTGAGTCATGCCAATTAGGCAAGCATGTGCGTCTTCCTTTTAGTTCGCCTAGCTCTTCAAGCACTTATCCCTTTGAATTAATACATTGTGATCTCTGGACATCGCCTATTGCTAGTGTCTCTGGTTTTAAATACTATCTTGTCATATTAGATGATTTTACACACTTTGTCTGGACATTTACTCTCCGCAACAAATCCGACGTTCACGTTCTCTTTCTCAATTTTCAGCGATGCGTCTCCGTGCACTTCTTTCTCCCTATTCGCTTCATACAATGTGATAATGGTCGTAAATTTGATAATGTTAAAAGTCGTACCTTCTTTCTTAACCACGGCATTCTTCTCTGTTTTTCTTGACCCTACACTTCTCCTCAAAATGGCAAAGATGAACGTTCTCTTCGTACTATAAATGATATTATTCGTACCCTTCTTCTTCAATCTTCCATGCCTTCCCAATACTGGGATGAGGCTCTCCACACCGCTACATATGTTCTCAATATCCGTCCTATCAAAGCCAATCCCAACATCACCCCCTACTGTTCTCTGTTTTTGTGTCATCCAAACTACTCCGACATTCGTATTTTCGGTTGCCTCTGTTTTCCTAACACTTCCGCTACCACCACCCATAAGCTCTCTCCCCGCTCTCCATGAGGGAGTGTTGGAACCTTCCCGACGAGGAGGTTTTCTGTCATTCTAGGTCAGACTGGTTGCTTATCTTGTTGGACAATCTATGTATGCCGGCGCAGGAGCAAGTTTTATTCATTTTTTGAGAAGCATATCACTTAAAGAATGATTTGGTGTTTGGCAATGCTATGGAATCCGTCAATCGCTCTGCTATTTTTATGGATAGCTATTGTTCATCTTATTAGGTTTGTCATAGCACTGCATTGATGAATCAAAAAAACAAAGGTAAGGATGTGGTAGCTGAGTGTCGACCGTATGATATTCTCTCTAGGACTATTGTGGCATGATAGGCTCCTTGTGCTAACTCTGTTAAGATCAATGTTGACGCCAGTTATGTGGCATGTTGTGCCTCTACGAGTGTTGGCGTGGTTGCCAGAGACTCTATTGGTGACATCATAATTTCTTCTTGGGAGTAATATTGGTTATTGCTAAAATGTCGAAGAAGCGGAGCTTCGTGCATGTCTCGCCGGACTTTACATCGGTATGACCCTTCACAAGCCGATCATTCTGAAAACTGACTGTTCCTTTGTGCATACTTTTTTGGCAAGTGAGCTACTTGACAGGTCCCCTCTTATTGATCTCAAGAAAGAAGCATTGAGCATCACAAAACTTCTTCAAATCTTTAAACTGATGAAGATAAACCAAAAGACCAATGTGGTGGCGCATTAGTTTGCTAAGTTTAGTTTTGATAACCGTTCAGATGGGATTCTTATTTGTAGTGTTCCATCGTGCGTGCTATATGCTGTAACGAATGATGTTGCTCCAAAAATCCAAACTTATGGAGAGGCGGAAATATATTTTAACTCTCCCCTCAGGTATAGGCTATTTTAGTCGGGATCGTTGTAGACCACGTAATCTTTTTTTTACATCAAAATACTCATTATTGCAAGGTGATTACCATATTATCTTTTACAAGAGTATCAACAATCTTTATGGGTGAATATTTCATCCATCCCACATACACCTTATTTCTAGCTAGTTTGGCTAGATCATGGGCAGCGCAATTAGACTCTCTAGGAGCATGCTAAAAAATAATACGTATGAAATCGCATGCAAGGTGATATATATCATGAAAAACTACAGTCCATAGACCAAAAGAGAGACCATTATTCTCCATTGTCTCTATCACCTCGATGTTGTCAGAGTTTTTTTTTTGAGAGTACGCAATCGCGTACCTTAGCTTTGTAGAAGGCAGAAATATGTACAAGAAGTTTTACACATAGGAAGTATGTCCTAGCATACGACAAAACCGTTGCTAGAGACCCCCAGCTCCACTCCTGAACTAAACTCTACTACTCACAGAATATGCTAACTCCACGGCTTCCTGCCAACACCCATGTGTGTAGTACCTTGAAAGTATGCAAGGTGAACTGTTGCATTGTGTCTATCGAAGTTCTTGGACCAAACACAATCCCATTTCTATGCTTCCAAAGCTGCCAGGAGATCAACATTACAGCGAGTCGAAGGCCTTCCTATGATCAGCTGGTATTCGTGCGCGATTGGCCATCCACCAGGATTCCAAAGAATATTTCGTCGTAGGGACCATCGAGATGTTGTCAGAGTTCACCTCTATGCAGTTACACCCGAGTGTAATTGCCAAACTGATACCAAACCGTAAGGCCAGCGCCTCGCTCATAAGCGTGTCTCCGCACCAATCGATTTCCCCATTTCGTGCCATGACGAATCTGCCATTCAAGTCTCCCACGACAGCGCCATATGAGCCCTTGAGTAAGTCTGTGTCAAAAGCCTTATCCACATTTAGCTTCACATAGTTGTTCCTTGGTCTTTCTCAGCCATGTTGCTTGATCGTCACCTTTGCATCACTCGACATAGTATAGTTAGCAACCAAAGTGTTGATTGCCATTGCTATGAACTTAGGTTTGTGGACCTTTTGATTGTGCACTAACTTTCTCCTCTCCCGCCGTAAATACCAGGAACCAATAGCAATTGCTTCCATTGAATTTCCCAAACCAAGGACCACACATTCTTCAGTTGGTTGTAGCAATAAATATTCTAACACAGTTTCTCTCGCATGATCCACAACAACACATAGCTTTAGTGGCAAAGTTCAAACCCGGTAACCGCCATACCTCCTTAGCTTTTGCACAAGTGAATAACAAGTTCTTGGTATCCTCCGCTTCTATACTGCATGTAGGACATTGCCCTCTGACTTTCATATGTCTGTTAGCCAAAGTCACCTTACATGGTAGCGATCCTAGCAAATTTCACCAGAGCAAATTTTTAACCTTGGCAGGACATCATAAGCTCCAGACCGTCCCCCATACTGGTGAATACCGTGAGGGTCCGACTGTATTTTCTCCTGATATTTTATGCCCATATTAGTTGTGCCACTCCGCAAATTATGCTGATCTCACTGAGAATCTCCGGGCTTTGCACAAGTTCCATGCTAAAAAGTTCGACATATCAAATTCAGGCAATGGGATCGCAAGGACCCGCGCGACATCAACTTGCCAAAATGTTTGAGAAACCAACTCTTCATCCCAACTACCCATAACAAGGTCAATGAAATCACTTACTTTTGATAGTAAATTGCCTCCACGAGTCGTGACCACTTTCATGGTAGGTGAGTTAGGGATCCATTCATCATCCCAAGCATTGATCTGACTACCATCACCAATTCTCCATGTATGACCTCTTTTTAGTGTTCGCACCCCTGACACAATACTTTGCCATGTGAATATATAAGGCTCTCTTTTTAGGAGTTGCATTCAAAATATCACAATCTGGATAATATTTGGCTTTGAGAACACAAGAACAAAGGGAATCCGGATTATCAATTAATCTCCAATCCCGCTTCACAAGTTGGGCTAGGTTAAAACAATGAATATCTCAAAATCCCATTCCACCTTTTTTTGGCACGCATGATTTCCACCATGCAAACTAGTACATTCTCCTCTGATTGTCGCCGTCACCACACCAATAATGCGACATTGTGAGGGCGGCATGGATGTTGGCTGACTACCATGGTCGTGAGGGCGGCGTGGTGGCTAGCAATCGGCGGTCAATGGTGGTGGTGTGGCTATCTGCTCGTACCATGTGTGTGGGCGTGAATCGTGCATGCTGGGGTAAAAACCTTGTCTGCCTCGGCAGGCCGACGGTGGTGGCGCCCGCAATCGTCGTCTCCTTCGTGAAGGCACCATTGCGGTTGTTCGCGCCCCCCCCCCCCCCCCCAAACCGTTCCGGGTGAAAGCCTAGATCTTTTCGATGGGCGATGGCGGCGCTATGGTGTTGTGCCCTTCCCAAAGGCACCACCTCAGAGGCCTTGCCTTATCGACGGTCGGCTTATCCTTGTCTACCTCAAGTGTTGCTTTGTTGCTTATCCTTTGTGTGCTTGGTGGTGTATAGGGTGTAGCCGATCTTCAACATCTATGTATTTAACTTTGGGTGTCTGTGGGGTGGTGTTTGTACTCGAATGGTTGTATGTGGTTGTTGCTTTATATATAAAGCGGGGCACGGGCCTTTGTCAACATAATGCGACATCACGTCTATAATTCCTTTACAAACCTGTTTTGGAGTATTGAAACCAACATTGCATAAGATGGTATAGCCTGTACAACTGATTTGAGTATCACTTCCTTTCCTCGTGATGAAAGTTGGCTTTCCTTCCATTCCATAATTCTTTTCATAACTCGATCCACCAAAAACTGGAAATAATATGTCCTAAAACTGGAAATAACTTGTCCTATCTAAACCCACTATGGATGGTAAGCCTAGATAAGTATCTAATACTGCCTCGATCATTATATTCAAATTGCTACTGAAAGCACAAGTGCTCCCTGGGTGATTTTGGTAATTAATGTCAACATATCTCTTATTGGACTAATACTTTTATCTAGTATATTTCATATGAGTTCAACAATGGCGTGGTAAGGATAAAGGATGTGGAACCCCCTCAAAATGCTAAGGATACATATTGGCAAAAGATTAAGACTCTTCATTTATATTTTAGTGATCCAAGATCACATTGAGTCCATAGGAAAGCCAACACTATTAAAAGAGGATGAGGTGTTGCTTAATGGTCTACTTGCTCAAAGTGCTTAGTGATATTTCTCCAAAACCCTCAGCCACTCTCTCATTCCAAATATGTCCAAAACTCAAAGTCAAACTCGGCCACTGAGATATTCCAATCCTACCACAAGAATCTTGATCTCTAGCCTTCCCCAAGTTGCGAAATTTGTGAGAGAGAGTTGAGTGTTGGGAAGACTATCATTTGAAGCACAAGAGCAAGGGCTTCATCATCAACGTACCATCTATTACCTTTTGGAGAGTGGTGTCTCCTAGATTGGTCAGGTGTCGCTTGGGAGCCTCCGACAAGATTGTGGAGTTGAACCAAGAAGTTTGTAAGGGCAAGGGGATCACCTACTTCATGAAGATCTACCCGAGTGAGGCAAGTCCTTCGTGGGCGATGGCCATGGTGGGATAGACAAGGTTGCTTCTTCGTGGACCCTTCGTGGGTGGATCCCTCTGTGGCTCGCGCAACCGTTACCCTTCGTGGGTTGTAGTCTCCATCAACGTGGATGTACGATAGCACCACCTATCGGAACCACACCAAAAATCTCCGTGTCTTCATTGCGTTTGCATACTCCAATACCATCCCTTACTATCTTGCCATTAGCATGCTTTACTATTTCCGCTGCTCATACTCTTGGCATGCTTGCTCGAAATGTATTGTGAATACTTAAACTTGTGCTAAAACTTCACCTCAACTTGAAAAACTTAAAAATTGCCAATTTTTCTTGTTGAGGGTCTAACCCCTCTTCCCGATCCTTTCAATTGGTATCTGATACGTCTCCAACGTATCTACTTTTCCAAACACTTTTGCCCTTGTTTTGGACTCTAACTTGCATGATTTGAATGAAACTAACCCAGACTGACGCTGTTTTCAGCAGAACTACCATGATGTTGTTTTATGTGTAGAAAAGAAAAGTTCTCGGAATGTCCTGGAAATCCACGGAGGCACTTTTTGGAATTAATAAGAATTTTTGGCGAAAGAATTAATGCCAGGGGGCCCACAGCCTGTCCACGAGACAGGGGACGCCCCCCCTAGGGCGCGGCCTCCTATCTCGTGGCCCCCCTGGACCTCCACCGACCTCAACTCCAACTCCACATATTCCGTTTCACGGAGAAAAAAAATCAGAGAGAAAGTTTCATCGCGCTTTACGGCACGAAGCCATCGCCAAGCCCTAATCTCTCTTGGGAGGGCTGATCTAGAGTCCGTTTGGGGCTCCAGAGAGGGGGATTCGTCGCCGTCGTCATCATCAACCATCCTCCATCACCAATTTCATGATGCTCACCGCCGTGCGTGAGTAATTCCATCGTAGGCTTGCTGGAAGGTGATAGGTTGGATGAGATTTACCATGTAATCAAGTTACTTTTGTTAGGGTTTGATCCCTAGTATCCACTATGTTCTGAGATTGATGTTTCTATGACTTTGCTATGCTTAATGCTTGTCACTAGGGCCCGAGTGCCATGATTTCAGATCTGAACCTATTATGTTTTCATGAATATATGTGTGTTCTTGATCCTATCTTGCAAGTCTATAGTCACCTATTATGTGTTAAGATCCGACAACATCGAAGTGACAATAATCGGGATACTTCTCGGTGATGACTGTAGTTTGAGGAGTTCATGTATTCACTATATGCTAATGCTTTGTTCCGGTTCTCTATTAAAAGGAGGCCTTAATATCCCTTAGTTTCCGTAAGGACCCCGCTGCAACGGGAGGGTAGGAGAAAAGATGTCATGCAAGTTCTCTTCCATAAGCACGTATGACTATTTACGGAATACATTCCTACATTACATTGATGAACTGGAGCTAGTTGTATATCACCCTATGTTATAACTATTGCACGAGGAATCGCATCCAGCATAATTATCCATCACTGATCCATTGCCTACGAGCTTTTCACATATTGTTCTTCGCTTATTTACTTTTCTGTTGCTACTGTTACAACTACTACAAAAACCCAAAAACATTTATCTTTACTTTTGCTACCGTTACTATTATTATCATACCACTTTTGCTACTAAACACTTTGTTGCAGATACTAAGTTATCTAGGTGTGGTTGAATTGACAGCTCAACTGATAATACTCAAGAATATTCTTTGGCTCCCTTTGTGTCGAATCAATAAATTTGGATTCAATACTTTACCCTCGAAAGCTGTTGCGATCCCCTACACTTGTGGGTTATCAAGACTAATTTCCGGTGTCGTTGTCGGGGAGCATAGCTCTATTCTCTAAGTCACTTGGGATTTATATCTGTTGATCACTATGAAGAACTTGAAAGATGCTAAAACCAAGATTTTGCCCTCAACTACGAGGGGAGGTAAGGAACTGCCATCTAGCTCTGCACTAGATTCTCCTTCCGTTATTAGTAGGCTTGCGACACCTAAACCTACTACTGCTATGAATTCTGATATGTCGCATGTTATTGATGATGCCACTTCTGCTATGCATGATGAAACTACTTCTGTGCGTGATACTACTTTGCCATTAGGTGAATTTCTTGATGAACAACTTGCCAGAGTTAGGGGGAATGAAAATATTGAAGAACCTATTATTGATGATAGTGATGATGAAGGTTCCCCCAATGATTATGTATTACCTGTTGTTCCTAAGGGTTATGTTATGAATGATGTAGCTGCTATGGAAATTCTTGCTTGCAATGATAGAAATGATCTTAAGAAATTATTAGCTAAATGGAAGCAGCAGTCTCTTAATGCTAGAATGAAACGCGATCCTGCTTTTGCTACTTCACCTATCTGTGTTACTGATAAGGATTATGAATTCTCTGTTGATCCTGATATTATTACTTTAGTTGAATCTGATCCTTTTTATGGCCTTGAATCTGAAACTGTTGTGGCACATCTTACCAAGTTGAATGATATAGCCACCCTGTTTACTAATGATGAGAAGTCTCGCTATTTATATATCCTTAAGATATTTCTGTTCTCATTAAAGGGTGATGCTAAGACTTGGTATAATTCTCTTGCTCCTGGTTGTGTGCGTAGTCCCCAGGATATGATTTATTACTTCTCTGCTAAATATTTCCCTGCTCATAAGAAACAAGCTGCCTTGTGGGAAATATATAATTTTGTGCTAGTTAAAGAAGAGAGTCTCCCACAAGCTTGGGGGAGGCTTATCCGGTTACTTAATGCTTTGCCCGATCATCCTCTTAAGAAAAATGAAATACTTGATATCTTTTATAATGGACTAACCGATGCTTCCAAGGACTACTTGGATAGTTGTGCTGGTTGTGTTTTCAGGGAAAGAATAGTCGACGAAGCTGAAATACTATTGAATAATATGTTGACTAATGAAAATAATTGGACTCTTCCTGAGCCAGTTCCTGAAGTAATTCCTGAACCAATTGAGCCAACTCCTGAGCCTATTCCTAAACCCACTCCAAAGAAGAGAGGTGTTTTATTTCTCAGTCCTGAAGATATGCAAGAGGCAAAGAAATCAATGAAAGAAAAATGTATTAAAGCTGAATATGTTAAGAATTTACCTCCTATTGAAGAAATATGGTCTTAATATACCGCCTGGAGAACCGCATTGTCTTGATAACCCGACATAGGTAGCAAAGTTAAATTCTCTCTATAGATATGATAAAGTTGAAGTCCCCTCTACTAAATTTCATAGCCCATGCTTAGATGAATTTGATGACTTTATGGCTAGACAAGAAAGTTTTAATGCTTATGTTGGTAGAGAGTTAAAGAATAATGCTTTCGAGATAGGACGTGTAAGCGATAGTCTGGCTAGAGTTAAAGATGAACTTCACCGCATTAGCAAATATGCTTCTACGGTTGCTACTCAAGCTGAGCAAGTACTTAAAGCTCAAAATGATTTGCTTGATGAATTGAATAATAAAAATGACTTTGCTATTAGAGTGGCTACTAGAACTGGTAGAATGACTCAGGAACCTTTGTATCCTGAAGGCCACCCTAAGAGAATCGAGCAAGATTCTTATAGAAATAATTTAGAGGACTTTGCATGCTTCTAGTGAACCTACTGTAGTCACACATGAGAATCCTAATGATATTTCTATTTCTGATGCTGAAACACAATCAGGTGATGAACATGAACCTAGTGATAATGTTAGTGATAATGTTCATGTTGATGCTCAACCTAGCAAAAACAATGATGTGGAGATTGAACCTGCTGTTGATCTTGATAAGCCACAATCAAAGAATCAACATTATGATACGAGAGATTTTGTTGCTAGGAAGCACGGTAAAGAAAGAGAACCATGGGTTCAGAAACCCATGCCATTTCCTCCTAAACCATCCAAGTCAAAGGATGATGAGGATTTTGAGCGCTTTGCTGAAATGATTAGACCTATTTTCTTACGTATGCGCCTGATATGCTGAAAGTAAATCCTTATGCTAAGTACATGAAGGATATCATTACAAATAAAAGAAAGATACCGGAAGCTGAAATTTCCACCATGCTTGCTAATTACACTTTTAAGGGTGGAATACCAAAGAAACTTGGAGATCCAGGTGTTCCAACTATACCATGCTCCATTAAAAGAAATTATGTTGGAACTGCTTTATGTGATCTTGGAGCCGGTGTTAGTGTTATGCCTCTCTCTTTATATCGTAGACTTGAATTGAATAAGTTGACACCTACTGAAATATCTTTGCAAATGGCTGATAAATCAACTGCTATACCTGTCGGCATTTGTGAGAATGTGCCTGTTGTGGTTGCAAATGTCACTATCTTAACGGACTTTGTTATTCTTGATATTCCTGAGGACGATAGTATGTCTATTATCCTTGGTAGACCTTTTCTTAATACTGCAGGGGCTGTTATTGATTGCAACAAAGGCAATGTCACTTTCCATGTTAATGGTAATGAGCATATGGTACACTTTCCGAGGAAACAATCTCAAGTTCATAGCATCAATTCTATTGAAAAAGTTCCAACTATCATTTTTTGGAGGTTTTGAATTTCCTCTTCCTACTGCCAAGAAAAAGTATGATATTCTTATTGTTGGGGATTTTCATATCCCCATTGAGGTAACTTAGTGTTATTTGAAATTTCTCCGGTTCCGTGTTATTCGGAATGAGTTTGTTAACAAGACTTGATCAACCTTGTTAGTGGGTTCATTTTGATGATCATGAGATGGATGAAACTAGAAGGCACAACCTTCTGTACCCTCTTTTTACTTTCTGTTATTTAGAATAAATAAAGCAAAAATAGTATTATCTGTCTGTTTTCTGAGTTATCTGTGCATTAAAAAATAGTCCAAAAATAAAAGTGCTCCAAATGCCCTGCAAATTTAGTATGATTTTTTCTGGAATATGTGAGGATTTTAGGCACTGAAAACACTGCAGGAGGGGCAAGCACCAGGCCACGAGAGAGGAGGGCGCCCCCCTATAGGGCGCGCCCCCTGTCTCGTGGGCCCCTAGTGGCTCCCCTCCACTTATGCCAGCACCCACACACTTCATCTTCTACCCAAAAAATCCCCATCCAGCTCAAGCACGAGTTCTAGCTCGTTTTGCTGCGATTTTCGATCTCTTAGCTCAAAGCTCCATTCACAAAACTGCTTTGGGAGATTGTTGCTTGGTATGTGACTCCTCCATTAGTCCAATTAGTTTTTTTTCTAGTGCTTTATTCATTGCAAATTTTTGCTGCATAGGTGACCATGTTCTTGAGCTTGCATGTCAAATTTATGAGGTCCCAAGCAATTCCAATGCATGATATAGGCTCTAGACACTTGTAGGAGTGGTTGCTATCAATCTTGTTTAGTTTTATTCACTTTTATTTTGAAGTTACTAAAATTTCAAAAAAATTCAGAAAATGTTAAGGAGGCTCTTTAAAGGCTCTTCTAGCCAAAGCTCTGAGGAAAAGCAAGCAAAAGAGAAGGAAAAGGCCAAGTATAATCTTCCTCGCTTAGCGGAAGTACGGCCATGCGAGGATTTCTTGAAAGAAGCGGAATTCATGAAGACTTTTATGCTTTAATCGAGACTGCATGCCTCACCGGTTTCATCAACGACCGAATTGATCAGTATCTCTTACTTACCAATACTTTCATGCAAAACTTTTATTATTATCCTAAGAAGTCACCGCCTGCAGTATCATTTTATTTATATGATGAATTTAAAGAACCTTTACGTCATTTTTGCGCGGTATGTAGGATACCTTATGTGGGAGAATTAGATGAAACCCATCGTGAAGATGTGGGTGGCTTTGTTAATACTATTGTTGTAGAGGAGCCAAGGAAGGGCTCCGAGGCGAAGGTCTCTAGCATACACTTTCCTGTTTTACGCTACTTTGCCATATTCGCTAGTAGATGCTTAATTGGTCGAGGAAATAGTGGAAACTTGAGCGTCCCTGATATTATCATTCTTCAACATGCTTTGCTTGGGGACAATACTTTTAGTATGGGTGCTGTCGTTGCTAAACGGCTAGCCCTGAATCGTACAAAAGGCCCCATATTTGGAGGTATCTATGCTGCACGTCTTGCCAAATATTTTCAGATACCTATTAGGCACCATGAGGAGGATGAGATAAAATTGCCTCCTCACATCTTAGATTACAAGAGCATGGTAGCACACAAGTTTATTGTTGACAACGAAGAGAAGATGCTCTTGTATAGACTTAGATTCAATAAGAAACACTTTGAGTTTATTATTTTGCCTGTGCCTCTGTTGTTTGATTTGCTTGCAGAAAATCGTTTTGTCACGCCGGAAGCGGTGAACAATCACCGAGCTCAAGCGTTTACTCCAGAACCTGAACCTGAGCCGGAACCTGATCTGGACCCTTATCGTGCATCATCTGCCCAGTGGGATCCGGAGATGACCAGCCAGTGGTATCCTGATTACACCTCCCATTATACCGGGGAGAGTAGCGGCGGTCCTTGGTACTAGACCAACTTAGGCCAAAAGCCTAAGCTTGGGGGAGTACGTATTTCTCACCGACTTTACATTCATGTTCACACACTAGTCGTCGGTGCTCATACTCTTTCCTTGTATTATCCATGCTAGTTTAAATTTCTTTTTCTAGTTTTCTTCTTGTGTGTTTGAAAAACTTTAAGAAAAACCAAAAAATTAGTTAGTTTAAATTCTATGCTTGTAGTAGGAATTAAAATGAAAATCCAAAAAGATTTCTAGTTCTTCTTCTTACTTGTTGGGAGCTTTACCGTGTAAATAGTTTTATTTTCTTTTCTTTCTTTTGGGGGTCGAGAAGACTATATTGAAATTGCTTAGCGGCTCTTATATGCATGATTGTTTATTTAACTTAGAGCCCATATTATCTTGTCTTCTCTCTTGAGTTGAATGCTTGCAGATTCCAGCTTAGTCCAATGCACGTGCACTCTTATTATTATACACATCGTTTGGTCGTGCAAGTGAAAGGAAATAATGACGATATATGATGGACTTATTGGGATGAGAAAAGCCGGTATGAACTCGACCTCTCTTGTTTTTGTAAATATGATGAGTTCATCGTTCCTGAGTCAGCTATTATGAAGTGAACATATTTGCAATGACATTTAGAGATTATAGTTGCTTGTGCCATGCTTGATTAGCTATGAGTTATAATGGTTTACCTTGCGTGCCAACATGCTATTAGAATGATTATGATGTGGTATGATGGGATGGTATTCTCCTTTGAATAAATTGAGTGACTCGACTTGGCACATGTTCATGCATGTAGTTGAATCAAATCAACATAGCCTTCATGATATTTATGTTCATGGTGGATTATATCCTACTCATGCTTGTATTCGGTGTAAATTAATTTTAATGCATGTTTACGACTGTTGTCGCTCTCTCAGTTGGTCGCTTCCTAGTCTTTTTCTAGCCTTCACCTGTACTAAGCGGGAATACTGCTTGTGCATCCAAACTCCTTAAACCCGAAAGTTGTTCCATATGAGTCCACCATACCTTCCTATATGCGGTATTTACCTGCCATTCCAAGTAAATTTGTATGTGCCAAACTCCAAACCTTCAAATGAAATTCTATTTTGTATGCTCGAGCGGCTCATGTTTCAACTAGGGCTGCCTATATCTTCCATGCTAGGTGGGTTATTCTCAAGAGGAGTGGACTCTGCTCCTCCATTCACGAGAAAGTGCCGGTAACCGGGATGCCCAGTCCCATGATCCAAAACGATCAAAGCAAATCAAAATAATTAACAAAACTCCCCCAGGGCTGTTGTATGTTGGAGGCACTCGTTGTTTCGAGCAAGCCATCGATTGATGCTTGTTGGTGGTTGGGGGAGTATAAACCTTTACCATTCTGTTTGGGAACTGCCTATAATGCATGTAGTATGGAAGATACAGCCATCTCATAGTTGTTGCGTTGACAGCGAAAGTATGCCGCTCAAAATGTTATTCACTCTCTATTTTAAAATCGAGCTCTGGCACCTCTACAAATCCCTTCTTCCCTCTGCGAAGGGCCTATCTATTTACTTTTATGTTGAGTCATCACCCTTCTTATTAAAAGCACCCGCTGGAGAGCACACTATCATTTGCATTCATTACTATTGGTTTATATTGGGTATGACTTGACTTGATCTCTTTTACCATGAATTACAATGTTTAGTCATTCCTTGATCTTTAAAGATGCTCTGCATTTATGTTTTGCGGTCTCAGAAAGGGCTAGCGAGATACCATTTTGTTCTATCATGTTATGATTATATTGAGAAAGTGTTGTCATCCGAGTTTTATTATTATGGCTCGCTAGCTAATTATGTTATTGATATGAGTAATTGTGAGACCTATGTGTTATTGTGAGTATGGTTAGTTCATAATATTTGCTGAAACTTGAATGCTGGTTTTTCATGTTACAACAACAAGAGCAAACAGAGTTTGTAAAAGTTTTTCTTTATCACTTTCAGTTTATCAATTGAATTGCTTGAGGACAAGCAAAGGTTTAAGCTTGGGGGAGTTGATACGTCTCCAACATATCTACGTTTCCAAACACTTTTGCCCTTGTTTTGGACTCTAACTTGCATGATTTGAATGAAACTAACCCGGACTGATGCTGTTTTTAGCAGAACTACCATGATGTTGTTTTATGTGTAGAAAAGAAAAATTCTCTGAACTACCATAAGAATTTTTGGCGAAAGAATTAATGCCAGGGGGCCCACAGCCTGTCCACGAGACAGGGGGCGCCCCCCCTAGGGCGCGGCCTCCTATCTCGTGGCCCCCCTGGACCTGCACCGACCTCAACTCCAACTCCACATATTCCGTTTCACGGAGAAAAAAATCAGAGAGAAAGTTTCATCGCGCTTTACGGCACGAAGCCATCGCCAAGCCCTAATCTCTCTTGGGAGGGCTGATCTAGAGTCCGTTTGGGGCTCCGGAGAGGGGGATTCGTCGTCGTCGTCATCATCAACCATCCTCCATCACCAATTTCATGATGCTCACCACCGTGCGTGAGTAATTCCATCATAGGCTTGCTGGACGGTGATGGGTTGGATGAGATTTACCATGTAATCAAGTTACTTTTGTTAGGGTTTGATCCCTAGTATCCACTATGTTCTGAGATTGATGTTGCTATGACTTTGCTATGCTTAATGCTTGTCACTAGGGCCCGAGTGCCATGATTTAAGATCTGAACCTATTATGTTTTCATGAATATATGTGTGTTCTTGATCCTATCTTGCAAGTCTATAGTCACCTATTATGTGTTATGATCCGACAACATCGAAGTGACAATAATCGGGATACTTC
This sequence comes from Triticum timopheevii, assembly GCA_963921465.1. Taxonomy (NCBI): domain Eukaryota; kingdom Viridiplantae; phylum Streptophyta; class Magnoliopsida; order Poales; family Poaceae; genus Triticum; species Triticum timopheevii. Next base: position 376,725,271 of record OY997272.1, on the reverse strand, counting down.
TCGGTGATGACCGTAGTTTGAGGAGTTCATGTATTCGCTATATGCTAATGCTTTGTTCCGGTTCTCTATTAAAAGGAGGCCTTAATATCCCTTAGTTTCCGTAAGGACCCCGCTGCAACGGGAGGGTAGGACAAAAGATGTCATGCAAGTTCTTTTCCATAAGCACGTATGACTATTTACGGAATACATGCCTACATTACATTGATGAACTGGAGCTAGTTGTATATCACCCTATGTTATAACTATTGCACGAGGAATCGCATCCGGCATAATTATCCATCACTGATCCATTGCCTACGAGCTTTTCACATATTGTTCTTCGCTTATTTACTTTCCCGTTGCTACTGTTACAACTACTACAAAAACCCAAAAACATTTATCTTTACTTTTGCTACCGTTACTATTATTATCATACCACTTTTGCTACTAAACACTTTGCTGCAGATACTAAGTTATCCAGGTGTGGTTGAATTGACAACTCAACTGCTAATACTCAAGAATATTCTTTGGCTCCCCTTGTGTCGAATCAACAAATTTGGGTTGAATACTTTACCCCCGAAAGCTGTTGCGATCCCCTACACTTGTGGGTTATCAAGACTAATTTCTGGTGCCGTTGCCGGGGAGCATAGCTCTATTCTCTGAGTCACTTGGGATTTATATCTGTTGATCACTATGAAGAACTTGAAAGACGCTAAAACCAAGATTTTGCCCTCAAATACGAGGGGAGGTAAGGAACTACCATCTATCTCTGCACTAGATTCTCCTTCCGTTATTAGTAGGCTTGCGACACCTAAACCTACTACTGCTATGAATTCTGATATGTCGCATGTGTGGTTGAATTGACAACTCAACTGCTAATACTCAAGAATATTCTTTGGCTCCCCTTTTGTCGAATCAATAAATTTGGGTTGAATACTTTACCCTCGAAAGCTGTTGCGATCCCCTACACTTGTGGGTTATCAGTATGAGAGCATTGGTCTCCATTGCTTTGGTTTAATCGCCATTGGAGGAAGATGGTTGAGTCTATGATTGGGAGTATTAGACATAGAGTGCCTATGCTGGATGGAGAGTTCTATAGTGCTTGGAAAAATGAGATGCTTGAGATTTCCAATGAATATAATTTGAATAAGTATATTACTAGTCCTTGTGCGCCTCCTATTGATCCCTTGCATCCTACCCCCGATGAGTATCTTGACATAACCCGCTGATACGTCTCCAATGTATCTATAATTTATGATTGTTCCATGCTATTATATTATCTGTTTTGGATGTTTTATATGCATTAATATGCTATTTTAAATTATTTTTGGGACTAACCTATTAACCTAGAGCCCAGTGCCAGTTTCTGTTTTTTCCTTGTTTTTGAGCTTCGTAGAAAAGGAATACCAAACGGAGTCCAAACGGAATAAAACCTTCACGATGATTTTTCTTGGACCAGAAGACACCCTGGAGACTTTGAGATGAAGTCAGAAGAGCCGCGAGGTGGAAGCAAGGGGGGAGGATGCGCCCAGGGGGTAGGACGCACCCCCTGCCTTGCCACCTACTCGGGACTCCTCTGACCTAACCCTTGGCCCTATATATTCACATATATTCCCAAACCACCAGAGGCATCCACGAAAACACTTTTCCACCGCTACAACCTTCTGTTCCCGTGAGATCCCATCTTGGGGCCTTTTCCGGCATCCTGCCGGAGGGGGATTCAATCACGGAGGGCTCCTACATCAACTCTATTACCCTTTCGATGAAGCGTGAGTAGTTTACCTCAGACCTATGGGTCCATAGCTAGTAGCTAGATGGCTTCTTATTTCTCTTTGATTCTCAGTACCATGTTCTGCTCAATGTTCTTGGAGATCTATCCTATGTAATCTTCTTTTGCGGTGTGTTTGTTGAGATCCAATGAATTGTGGATTTATGATCAGCTTATCTACGAATATTATTTGAATCTTCTCTGAATTCTTATATGCATGATTTGATATCTTTGTAATTCTCTTCAAACTATCAGTTTAGTTTGGCTAACTAGATTGGTTTTTCTTGCAATGGGAGAAGTGCTTAGCTTTGGGTTCAATCTTGCATTGTCCTTTTCCAGTGACATTAGGGGCAGCAAGGCACGCATTGTATTGTTGTCATCGAGGATAAAAAGATGGGGTTTACATAATATTGCTTGAGTTTATTCCTCTACATCATGTCATGTTACTTAATGCGTTACTCTGTTCTTCATGAACTTAATACTCTAGATGCAGGCAGGAGTCGGTCAATGTGTGGAATAATAGTAGTAGATGCAGGCAGGAGTCGGTCTACTTGACACGGATGTGATGCCTATATATCATAAGCATTGCCTTAGATATCTTCATAACTTTGCGCTTTTCTATCAATTGCTCGATGGTAATTTGTTCACCCACTTTATTATTTGCTATCTTGAGAGAAGCCTCTAGTGAAACCTATGGCCCCCGGGTCTATTTTCCATCATATAAATTTCCGATCTACTATTTTGCAATCTTTTACTTTACGATCTATAAACCAAACTATTTACTTTATCTTTTGTTTAGTTTCATCTATCTCTATCAGATCTCACTTTTGCAAGTGACCGTGAAGGGATTGACAACCCCTTTATCGCGTTGGGTGCAAGTTGTTTGATTGTTTGTGCAGGTATTGGTGATTTGTGCGTTGTCTCCTACTAGATTGATACCTTGGTTCTCTAACTAAGGGAAATACTTATCTCTACTTTGCTGCATCACCCTTTCCTCTTCAAGGGAAAAACCAATGCAAGCTCAAGAAGTAGCATCCGCAACCTAAGATCTATTAATCTTATCATTAGAGGTTTGCCTAGAAACTTGCATGTATACTTGCCTACATTTGAATGTGCTTATACTATACAAAGATACCTTGAGGAGCGCTTTCCAAACTATTCCTTGAAAAATCTAGATGAGATTCTTCAAAAGTCCATTGATTTTCATAAAATGAATCCTAGTGATCCTAAATTTGATGATTGTCTATTTGAGCTTCGTGACCTTATGCGTGCCAAAGGAGATGTTGGAGTCATTAGTAGCATCATCTCACAAGTCATTAGAATTCATAAAGATGCACATTGTCATGGTCATAAATCTAATGAATCACTCTCTCTAGGTGATGATCATTCACAAGAGGATGTTGAACATGGATATTATGATGAGAATGATGATAGTGACCTTGATCTTGATGAGTCAATGAGACACTTTGGTCTTATGGCTAACCTTCGTGGCTACATGGCCGGAGGAAAGGAATGGGTTCTCGATAGTGGATGTACTGATCATATGACCGGAGACAAGGATATGTTCCATGAGCTTGCAAAAAATGATGGTCCCCGTAAGTATGTCACTTCAGGGTAAGGTAGTTAGCCTCGATAAGGTGGCCATCTCCCATGATAGCTCTACTCAAAATGTTGTGCTCGTTGAATCTCTTGGCTACAATTTACTTTTTGTATCTAGACTGGCCGACTTCGGTTTCAATGTTCTATTCACTGAAGTAGATTGCCAAGTGTTTTGAAGAGATAATCGTAATATGGTCTTTACCGGTACTCGTAGAGGTGATCTATACATTGTTGATTTCACTAAGAAAGCTCAACCTCAAACTTGCTTAATTGCTAAATCCTCTGAGGCTGGTTATCGCATAGAAGGTTAGGTCACGTGGGCATGCAAAATCTTGATAAGCTTGTTAAAGGTGGTCATATCCTTGGTGTTAAAGATATAATATTTGACAAGGATAGACTTTGCAGTGCTTGTCAAGCAGGAAAACAAGTTGGAGGAAGTCATCCCGTGAAGAACATCATGTCCACGAGAAGATCTCTTGAGCTACTTCACATGGATCTTTTTAGTCCCAATGCCTACATGCTATTTGACAAGGATTTAGACAGCTTCGGGCCCCGCGAAACATCATCCGGTAATAACCCTACATGTTGTTTGTGGCTAGGTCTCATTATGATCATGAGGGAGTCGCCGGTAAGCCGGCTCTTTGTGTTTAGCCCTAAAGATTGTTTCTTCCTACTTGCCCCTCTTTGGGGAGCCCTGACCCTCCTTATATAAGTTGAAGGGGTGACTTACATGTAGAGTCCTATTAGGATTAGAACTAACTTATTCTCTATTACAAGTCGGATACAAGTACGGGTCTTGCTTCCTCGTAAAGGAAATATTCCTCATGCCTTCTGTCTTAAGCCGGCCCACCATAATATGAGCCGGCCTACTGGGCCTTGGGCCTAGTCTTCTATGAGACCCGCCGTCAGGGTCATCCGTGAGTCGCTAGACCAGTGAGCCGCCAGACCCGTGAGTCGCCAGTCCTCCGGCGGGTCAACGGTGAAGCGCCAAGTCCGGCCGGGTCATACTTCTGGCCGGGTCATACCGCGAGGTATATCCCCGACATTAGCCCCCAGTTTAATTTAGATTTATCCATGTTAAACTGATCCTGTAAAACAAACACAAGAACAACTTTGATAGATTGTGTTCCGGGTTAAAAATTCTTGTATGCCGGCACCTGATCATCCTTAATTCCTTGTGCTCCGGGTTAAATATTTTCCTTAGACGGGACCTGATTATCCTTAAGTCCAATTATCATTTCCTTCATCTAGAAAATCCGGGTCAAATAAGCTAGCTTCATACTCAATTTGCTGATGTTGGTTTCTCACAGAAAAATATTGTGAAGAATAATCCACTTGAATCGGCTTCCAAGGCGCCGGGTTAAATAATTTTGGTCCTCAAATACTCATCTGATATTCAGCCGGTTTGAAGATGTAAAACTTGCTGGTTTATCATTACCAAAAACTGTCGGATTATAAAACAGACGATGTCGGGTCATAATTGCTGTTGACACCGGTTTATGTAATTGATCCTCCTGATTTGCTCAAAACTGATAATTTGAAGATTTTCCTCCCTTATATCCATATTACCTGTAGCCCCCAAGTCTTGAGCAGAACAAAGTGATGGTTTAAGACTTGCTCCAATAAATGTTGCAACCTTTAAGAAATCCGGTTTATTCATCTCAATCATATAAACTGAATATTCCACACATGTAGCCCCCAAGTGCCGGGTTGTCATGCTTGCAGCAACCTGGGACTTGTAATTGCTTTATGCTCATGAAAATTTCAACCAGTGTAGCCCCCAAGGGCCGGGTCATTATGCAATAATGAGCAGGGACTTTGTAGATATAACCGTGTAAATTTGAACAGCAATGTGTAGCCCCCAAGGGCCGGCTTAATAAGATAATACTGAGCTGGGACTTTGTATATAATTGATAATAACATCATATAATATAGTCTCCACCATGGGGCTTGAACCCACGTCCACAAGGTTAAGATCTTTGTACTCTACCAACTGAATAGTGGACCGTTCAATATAATGGATTAATGCTTGTGTACCTTGAATTTTTGACAGGAGCAATTGGTAGCCCCCAAGGGCCAACTCATTTAGAATGTGATGAGTCGGGTCTTCAATAAGTTGAGCAAAAAATGACTTTGCATTAGCCCCCAAGTGCCATGGTGCATGCTGGCAGTGACATGGGACTTGCATATTTGATACAATCCCAATCTGAATAATATAGCCCCCAAGTGCCGGGTCGTAAGCCTGCAGCGACTCGGGACTATTCCTTCCATTGTAGAATAAATCATATCCATTGATAAAAATAATAGCCGTTGCGCTAAAGCGACTTTGAAAACCTCAATCATAACACTGGTTATTGATAATCACAATAGAAATCCAGCCATGTTGGCTATTCGAGATTTGAATAATATACCCGGTATGAAAACCTCAATCATTCAATATCATCATGAAAATCCAGCCAGTTTTGGCTATTAAAGATTTGAATACCTCATCAGTTGATAAGTAAATCCGGATTTTAAATACCTGGCGGCTCTTGGCCGATGACGACTTAATGTGCATTCATTGTAAGCCGGAATTTTTGTAACCTGGTGGCCTATAGCCCTTGAGGAAATCAATAATTGATAACCCTTTTAAGACACCAATTTCAGTGATGAGCTTGGACTAAAGCATTTATATAAGTCATAATTCTGCAAATCCTACACAGAGTTTAAACAACATATGCCCTGGCGACTTAACGTCAAGGGCCAGGGCGGGTAACCACCCAAATGTAGTCTTACCCTGCACACAAGTAGATCACAAGAAACCTTGGCGGTTTACCGCAGGGCGGGTCATAATACCTCACATATAACCACTGTGAATTGAATTTGTACTGCCGGTTTACATGACCTGTGCAGTAAGGGTGATACCCAATCTTTAGAAGCCAATGCTTCCACATAGATGATGATTGTCATAAGCTGGCGACTTATAGTCAAAAGTCAAGCCGGGTTAAGCATAAAACACTTATATACATTTGAGATATAATCCAAAAAAGGTCTCAAGTCAAACCCAAAATTGTTCGCTAAAAAGACTTAAAAAAAACTTAAGGCTTCTGATTCGTATACGATCAGAAAACCGTTCCAAAGGGGTTGAGCTAAGATTCGAATACGATCATATAGCCCCCAGTGGCTTTGGCGTTGCCGATCAAGAGGGTACCGACGGCTATGTTCTCTTTGGTTCGAATACGACCTATGTTTGAAAAGCAAGCCCCCAAATGACCTTGAGAGTTGTTTAACGACGCTGATTCGAATACGATCCACGTCGGACCCAAAAGAGGTTAAGCTATGATTCGGATACGATCAAGAAGCCCCATAGTGAGTTTGGCAGTGTGCCGATCAAAAGGGTTTTGACATCTATGTTCTCTTTGGTTCGAATACGACCTATGTTTGAACAGGAAGCCCCCAAGTGACCATATATTATCATTGCACCGATCAAGAGGGTACCGACAGCTATGCTCGATGAGAAGAAGCCCCCAAGTGACCATGATAAGATAAGCCGTAAGGCAGGATACCTATGTTTGAACTGCGCATCATGGCAGCAAGTTCTTTGGCAACCTTTAATTTTTCTTAGAACTCGAACTTGCGAGAGATTAATTCTTTTTGAACCGAAACTTTAAACCGGATTTGAAAGCTTCAAAAATTTGTGAGAGACAAATTTACCTTGAGCCGGATTTTGAACCGGATTTGAGAGCTTCAAAAATTTGTGAGGGACAAATTTACCCTGGGCCGGCTTTTGAACTGGATTTGGGAGCTTCAGTGCTTTGTGGGAGAAAGATGTCTCTTGAACCAGATTTTAAACCAGAGTCCTTATTTTGAGCCGGAAATCTTTTGACGGCTTTTAAATTTTCATCGATCTAGCAGTAATCTCCGAAGCCCGGGTTATTTTTCCCTTCAATGACCCGGAGTTCTTGAATTCATTGAAACCGGCTAATTGTGCCGAGTCATACCATTGTAGCCCCCGAGTCTCAAGATGACTTGTGGAGTTGGCTTGAGATTCTCCATATTTGACCATAGCAGAAGGTATACATCATTGGCGTTGATAGCGCGATGTGAATCCACAGAAGGTTGAGGTGACTACGGCGGGTTATAAATGATCCCGTATGAGCCGTGTCAGCAACTCGGCCAATGGCTCCTTCCAACTGGTTGTTTGAAGTTAACCAAACTGTAGTGGCGGCGACTTGTGCACCTGCCCATTGAACCATCTAGTGCAGACGGCGGCTGATAATATATGATAATTTGCCTCTAATTTGTTGGAAGAAAACCGGCTTCCCAAGTAGTGACTTGCTCATACTCAATAAACAGCTCATCCAGACAAGTGTGGCTCGGTGTGTTCATGTAAACCAGGCCGCGAGAGATGGACGGTAAAGACGACCATAACATCAGAGGCGGCATAGACAGATGAACCGGCCGTTGCGTTGTAAGCCGGTGCGGGCGGGCAAATCAATCGTAGGCGTTGTAAGCCGCGTGGGCGAGTCAATCGCAGGCGTCGTGAACCGTGCAGACGGGCGAGTCAGTCGCAGGCGTCGTAAGCCGCGCGGGCGAGTCAATCGCAGGCACGGGAAATATTCATGACACGACCATCGCTCTTGCTGTGAATAATTGTCCTGCATCAAAAAAACATAGCAAGGCCAAGTAGTTGTTTGTCCAAAGAAATCAACACGTGCTTAATATAAAGGATAAATCTCACCTGATTTAATGAGGCCACAGTTCCGTACACAGACCCTGCGCCTTATAATAATTCACCAGATTTTTTGAGCGGCGCTATTTTTTGTCTTTGATTTGCAACTACTGAAACGTGGTCCGTGTATCCGCTGTCTAGCATGATGTAGACAGACGTTTGTTGAAGCTCCATACAGACCACACCGAATCGCTGGCATTTTGTATAGTGGCGCTCTGCTTTGATCTTCATGCAAAGTTGTCATCTTATGGAGTCACGGATTGAACCGTATTGCAAGGCATGCAGTACCCTGCCAGGCACGTAGGAAGCACTCATGCACACTTCTGTCTTGAAGTTTGACCCTTAATGGGCTTGTAACAGTGAACCAGCTGATATAGCTTTGTCTTTTGATGATATATAAAGTATCAACAGGCGGTCAATCATGGCATTTCCTAACGGGCGCCTTAAGCGCCCGTTTCTTCTATTTCCGCAAACGGGCGCATACCCCCGCGCGCGCTGGGCCGGCCCGTTTCCTTCTTTTTCTTTTTGTTAAAAAACTGCAGCAAAAACCTTATTTACAATGTGAGGGCTCAAACTCGCGATCTCTCTGTTGAACCAGCTGCGCACTAACCAACAGACCACCGTATAGACCATGTCCTTTTACTTATTTTTGTTCTTTTATTTACGTAGGCCGCGAGAGCCCACCAAACCAGCTTTCACTGCTCGCTGATTTCTGGGCGTTTTTTTCTTCTTTTTTTTCTGATTCTTTTTTCTTTTTCTTTTCTCATTTTTATTTTTTATTTTCTTTTTAAAATTCGTGAAATTTTTAAAATTGAATGAACTTTTATCAAATTGATGAACTTTTTTAAAAATTCGATGAAAATTTTAAAATTCCATGAACTTTTTAAGACGTGAACAATTATTGAGAACATGAACAAAAATTTATATACGACTAGAGATTTTCAAATATACACTGAACATTTTTTTGGTGTACGATGAACAATTTTTAACTACACAGCGAACATTTTTTTGATATACATTGAAATAATTTAAAACGTTTTATACATTTTTTTATATAAGATGAACAAATTTTATACATTGAAAATTTTTGTAATATAATCTGAACAATTTTTAACTACAAATTGAACAATTTTGTGATATGCGCTGAAAAACCATTTAAATACCCATTGAACATTTTTGGATGTACACTAAACAATTTAAAATGTTGAACAAAATTTGAAAAAGTGAATAGATTTGAAAACTATGAACACGTTTTGTAATCTTGAACAAAAAACGAAAAATACATTAAAAAAATTAATAATTCGCACATCTAATAAATAGCGATGATGCATTGGTCTTAAATAGTTCGAGTTCCTTGTAGTCGCTGGTGCTCACAGGTTGTAGTGGTTAGCAAAACGGTTCTCGTGTTGTAGCGTGAGTTCGAGTGGCTGTATCGATCGTTTTGTGTGTTCTTTTCGTGAGACCTTTTTTTCTTCTACTGCGCGCGGTGGGCCGGCCCATGGGGTGCGGAGTGTGAGCGCCAGCTGCCTGAACCGGCGCTTAAGGCGCCGGTTAGGAGCTCCCGTCAATCATCTGGGACTTGATCTCCTTTTTCTTTTTATTTTGTTATATGATCCCGTCGCACTGTTTTACTTTCAACAGTGGGCCATGCGGACAAACACATACGGGCTGGGACTTCCATGGGCTTTGCTTAAGTGCAAAATCTTTGCTTGGTTGACGGTGCAACACCGTATTTGGACCTCGGATAGGAGAGCGAGGCATGGGTTACAAGATCGTCCTTCTGCATGCTTTACGTGTCTGCAAGAGGAAGATAACGCAGAGCACATACTAGTCCAGTGTGTGTACGCTAGGGAGGTGTGGCATTTCATGTTTGATGCTTTGGGCTTACAGGCAACCATTCCGGATGTGCAGGATCAACTCTTGGATTGGTGGTTGGCACAACGTGCAAGATGGAGCCGTGACGCCAAGAGGCGCTTTGACACGGTGGTGATTGCGGTGATTTGGGCACTTTGGAAGCAGCGTAATGCGAGAGTCTTTAATAGGACTAACCAGCAGCTTAATGCGTCGGATTTGGCGAGGTCTATTACTGGAGAGCTGCGGGAGTGGAAGGTGGCCGGCCTAGGAGGAGGACGTTTTGCTGGGTTTTGTGAGAGAGTAGGCTTGCAGTAGTTTGGGGGTGTGTTGGGGTGTTTGCCTTGGGGGTTTGCCTGTATTCACCCAAGGTCTCTTGTACATTGTTTTCTGCTCTCTTCTATAAAAGTAAGGCACGCTTTTCGCGTGCTCTCGAAAAAAAAAACAATGTGTCCTGCATGTGAGCAGCTTGTATTCTTCTTCTTTAACAGCCAACGGGTGCGGCAACTCAAACTGGATGTGACCCGAAGGCAGGGTCATGCGCAGAGCAGTTCAACAGCGAGGGGAAGCATGACGCAGCGGAGCAGGATCAGCAAGCGGGCGACTCCGGTAGCAGACGCAGCAGAGGGACGCGGCGGAGCGCAACGGGGCCGGTACGGGCGGCTCACGCATATGTTGACGTTGCTTGCTGCAGAGGCCACACGACCGGGGCGGGTCAGCCCCGGCGTCTCGGAGACGAGGCAGGTCGGGACTCAGGAGGCCCGTGAAGAAGGTGGAGCCACTTGGGTCAGCTGGGATGAAAACGGTCCTCAAGGGGGAGTCCGGCTCGGCGTTGGCGGCTCGTGGCCAAAGGCAATGGAGGCAGCTCAAAGCACTGCACGAGAGTTAGCGAGCGGGCCCATGACGGCAACCAAAGGAGAGCCTGGGACAGTGGCGTGGAAGAAGGCACGGAGGCAGCGAGGTACACTGGCGACTCAGAGGCGCGCTTGATGATTTGATGCGCGTCGGCAGAGGCACAATTGCGGTGGCTCGACCAAGGTGAGTCGAGGGCACTGCTATGTTTGAAGGCGACTCACAGACGGTGGCTCATCAGATCGAGGCGAAGCCTGCAGCAGCTTGGGGAGGCGTGGCCGCATAGGGCCGGTTTAAGGAGGCATGCTGCAGCTGTGGCGGGTCGACTCAAAGGCGACCAGCGGACAGAGGCCGCACCCATGACCACAGCGGCAGAGGCAGGGCGGGTCAACCCAGACGGGTGATGCAAGCCAAGGTGGCGGCAAAGGCTAGCTCGCCGGCGGGCCGGCGGTTGCTTGAAGCGGCAAGCGATTCGCAGGCGTGACCGTGGAGGAATCCGAATCCAAACCACCTCCCGGTCACTGTTGGCTTTGACCAAACTATGTCCATCTTTTTCCTCTGGGTTTGAACAGGAGTTCCAGCAATAATAGTATTATCAGAGGAATAGCAATTGATTTGACGTCCTGCTTTGTCAAACTTCACGTGGGTGCTTGCTCCCGGAATTAAAAACAGCCACCATCACTGAACGACGTTGTTCCAATCATATAGTAACGTATAGCCGATCGGGTTACTATTCGAGTATACTGCCTCGGGACTTGACGTAAACTCTATTGCTACATTCTTGATAAGCGTCATTGTTCGAAATTAGCCCCTAAATCTCATGAAGGTTTCCTACTCGGTTATGGCTCAAACTCTCACACTTACCATGTCTACAATAATTTCACCCTTAAGGTTGAAGAGATGGTAGATGTGAAGTTTGATGAATCCAACAGCTTGCAAGTAGAGCAATTGCCAGTTGATGTAGGAGACAGAGATCCTTTGGAAGCAATTCAAGACTTGTCTGCTGGAAGATTCGCCCAACGAAGGAAGGAGAGTACTTCGTCCATTTAAGTGGAAGCCTCAGCTTCACGACAAGGTGAACCACAAGTTGACTTGGAGGCATCAACAAGTGGAACACGTCAAGACAAAGGAAACAAGGAAGTATAACAAGATGAACCTCATCGACCTCCTTCTCCACCACCACAAGATAACAACAACGCCAACAACAATGAAGAAGGACAAGAAGAAGAAGAAGAAGAAGAAGAAGATAATGAAGAGGATGTTCCACCCCGACCCAAACAAAAGCTCTCACGAGTTAGAGCAAGAGTCACAAGAGATCATCCCGTCGAATAAATCTTTGATGCTATTCAAACCGGGAGAATTACTCGCTCTAAAACTCCTTTGGCTAACTTTTGTGAACATTACTCATTCATTTCTAGTATTGAACCTATGAAGGTTGAAGAAGCCCTTGAGGATACGGATTGGGTGAACGCTATGCATGAAGAGCTACACAACTTCGAGAGGAATCAAGTTTTACATTGGTTGAAAAGCCGTACGACAACCACAATGTCATTGGAACCAATTGGATGTTTCGGAATAAGCAAGATGAGGATGGACAAGTTGTATGCAACAAGGCCCGTCTCGTCGCTCAAGGCTACACTCAAGTCAAAGGTATGACTATGGTGAGACATATGCCCCCGTTGATAGACTTGAGTCCATACGCATCTACTTGCTTATGCCAATCACCATGATATCACTTTATACCAAATGGACATTAAAAGTGCTTTTCTAAATGGTGAATTTGAGGAGGAAGTCTATGTTAAACAACCTCCCGTCTTTGTTAATCCCAAGAAACCCGATCATGTTTACAAACTTCACAAAGCTCTTTATAGTCTTAAACAAGCTCCTAGATCATGGTATAAATGCCTGACCAAGTTCGTTATTGAAAAAGGATTTGAAATTGGGAAGATTGATTCTACATTTTTTACTAAAAGGGTTAATGGTGAATTATTTGTATGCCAAATTTATGTGTATGATATCATATTTGGTTTGACTAACCATCATCTTAGCGAAAAGTTTGGAAGGCTAATGTCGGAGAAGTTTGAGATGTCTATGATGAGTGAACTCAAATTTTTCCCTGGCTTGCAAATCAAGCAAACTAAGGAAGGTGACTTCGTTTCTCAAACAAAGTATACCAAGGACCTTTTCAAGAAGTTCAATATGCAAGAAAGCAAAGGTATGAAAACACCCATGCCTACTAGTGGACATCTTGACTTGACTAAGGATGGCAAACTGGTTGACCAAAAGGTTTACCGCTCTATGATTGGTTCATTGTTATATATATGTGCCTCTCGTCCCAATATTATGCTAAGTGTGTGCATGTGTGCACAATATCAAGCGGCCCCTAAAGAATGTCATCTTAAGGTTGTGAAAAGGATAGTGAGATACTTGATTCATACACCAAACTTTGGCATTTGGTATCCTAAGAGGTCATCTTTTAATCTTGTTGGCTACTCCGATTCGGATTATGCCAAAGACAAGGTTGATAGAGAGTCCACTTCGGGTACTTATCAATTTGTTGGTAGATCCCTTGTGTCTTGGTCCTCCAAGAAACAAAACTAGGTATCCTTATCCACTGCCGAAGCGGAATACATTATCATCGGATCATGTTGTGCTCAATTACTTTGGATGACCCAAAATCTTAAGGATTATGGGATACATGTGAAACATGTTCCATTGCTTTGTGATAATGAGAGTGCTATTAAGATTGCTCACAATCCTGTGCAACATTCTCGAACTAAGAATATTGAAGTACGTCGTCATTTCATTCGAGATCATGTTGCTAAAGCAGACATCAATCTTAAGCATGTTCATACTGATAAGCAATTGGCGGATATATTCACCAAACCGCTAGATGAGAAAGTATTTTGCCATTTGAGAGGTGAATTGCATATCATTGATGCCTCAAACTTGGAGTAGAAACTCCATTTGGATACATGCAAGACATGAGCCCTTTTATGTCTAACCCTTAATATTTCTCTTATTATGATGATCATATGTCTTGGATCTATACTCGTACCCTTGCATGTTATCTAACCCTTGTAGGTACTTGGATGAACCCAAATCTATGGGATTGCAAGTCATTCATATCTTAAGAAATCTCTACATCACCAAGTTCCTATGATATGGTTGTTGAATACAAGGAAGCACGACCTCACTCAACATATCCTTTGACAATTTATATATATATATATATATATATATATATATATATATATATATATATATATCAAATTTCATTTGGTATCAAGTTTCATGATTATCATTTTGGATACACAAGTGCTATTCCTTCCAAGATTAACCCATGTAGGAAGATGAACTCAAACTACAAGTGGTGCTCCCAACTCTTGATGGACTACATCAACCTTGAGCTGTCGGATTTAGGGATCTGCAAACCCTTGAGAGGTTCGAACTATGGGGTGCATGCGGAGATCTCAACCTGCCCAGCCTGCCTACTCGTGATCCTCCTAAGCCGAGCGTGACGAGCTCAAAGAGACGCAAAGACACAACGATTTATACTGGTTCGGGCCACCGTTGTGGTGTAATAGCCTAATCCAGTGTGATGTGGTGGATTGCCTCGGAGGGCTGAGGACAAACTAGTACAATGGATGAACTAGCCTCAGGAGGTGAGGTGTTCTTGAGCTGGTGTGGTGTATGCTAGCTCTACTTGTTCTGATTTCGTCCCCTTCTATGGTGGTGGCTAGTCCTATTTATAGTGGCCTTGGTCCTCTTCCCAAATATGAGCGGGAAGGGATCCCACAACGGCCGGATTTGAAAGGGGACCAGTAGTACAATCTATCTTGACAAAAGTAGTCTTCGCTTGCAAAAAGCCTCTGGTCGTGACGCTGTGGTGGGCTCGTCGATGACTTCCGTCCTACCGTCCTGGAGGTCTTGGTCTCATTGCACTGAAATAGAAACCTTTGGCTGATTCCTCAGGACTCCGCGCCTGTGGCTTGCCTCCCTTGCACCTAAGAGGAAACCTGCGCTCTGCGCCCGCCTGGCCTTGGTCGTCATGGCTCACGTCAGTTGAGCCTCGTGAGGTAGCTTGCATAGAACTCTCTGCCCCTCAGGAGCCCTCCTGAGGAGGCCAATTCCTTCAGGGGTCTTGGCATTGCCCCCCTCGCGAGGCTTGGCCCCTCGCGAGGGTCTTGCGGTGTTGGTGTTGAAGCTGGGTTGTACCAGGCTGTTGATGAAGCCACGTGGTGGGCCGTAGGCAGGCAGGGCTAGATACCCCCAAATCCAGGACGCGACAGTAGCCCCCGTGCCCAAGGCGCGCTCGGACTTGGCTTCCAGGCAAAGCCAAAGGGGCAAGTGCGGAGCGCCGTGGGCCCTAACCGCATGCGGCCTTGATGTCGCATGGCGATTGATGGGACGTGGGCGACTCCGCTTCCCCACACTGCCTTGGCAACTGCTTGACTTGACTGGTCGATGCGGCATGCAGAAGGTCATGATGGCGCGAGGTTGTGGAGGCCGGCGGTTGGCCTCCCTTGGCTATAAATGTGAGGGAGGGGCAGAGCCCCCCACTCATCTTTCCTTCATCTTGCTCCCGCCTGCTTTTTTCATCTCTGTCTTGCCCCCATGGCGTCGCTGAAGAGGTTTTGAGTGGCTGAGAATGGGAAGGCCTCCAAGGAGGGGCCAGCCTCTCCTCCTCCCAAGAGGGGGCGTGGCCGTCCCCGCAAGCACCCCGCGGTCCCTCCGACAGCTTCAAGGGGGCGCGGGAGCATGCCCCCAGAGGCAGCGTTGCTCTAGGCGCCCGCAATGACACCTCTTCCCGTGGCGGGGGCTACCGGCTTCGGAGCAGCCCCCATGATGAAGGGAGGCGCACCGTGATTGTGCGCCCGCCTCGGCCGCGCTTTTCCTCGCTGGACGTGCTCCCTGAGTTCATGGTGTGGTCGGAGAGCCCGGCTAACACCTCGCTTCGCCTCCCGCGCTTCTTCTCCGGCGAGCTACCTGCTTCGGGGCCCGATGCAAGCCAATGATTGTTGCAGCAGGGCTTCGTGGGTTGGTATCGAGGTCACTGCCTCCGGTAGCGTGGTCCTGACCCATGGCTGGCAGACCTTCGCCCGCGCGTGTGTCCTGGGCAGAAGGTGCACCCTTCACTTCAAGTATGACGGCCTGGCGACCCTCTACATGAGGGCGTTCAGGGAGGACGGCCGCCGCGTGGGGTGCTGCCCGAAGGATGGCAGCGATGACAACGGTGGCGATGGCGAGCTTGGTCTTGGCGACGTGCGCTCCCCCTCCTGCGACGGTTGCTCTTCCTCGGATGAGAGCTCGAGCAGTGGTGGCTACGACCGGCCCCTGAGTCATCGTGCTTGAGTCGAGGATGTCGGGGGTTCGTCCCGTCGCGGCACTCCAGAGAAGCTGGAGAGGAGCCCGGCGTGAAGCTGGGAGCCAGCGAACTTGGACTCAAGGCCGGTAGCCCCAGGTCACCTATGGGAGGATTGGTGGAGCGCCGGGTCACCTTGAGGCGCTGCTTGAGGATGTGGTGCTGGTGCCGAGCTCGTACGCCTTCGGGCCCTCTTTGTTTAACTTTTCCTTTCTCCTGCAATCCGAGAAAAAAGAAAGATGTACCCTGCGGGGGCGTGTAATGAACTGTTGTTGTTATGCCTTTTATGCTATAATCGCCATCTTGATGCTCTGCTGTAATGTTTTGCGATCTGAGTGAATTAAGGTAGGGAAGCTTAGCTTGGTATATGTAGTCGTTTTTCGCCTCACGAGAACCTGACCTCGGGTAGTTGACGGGGCCCCCTTCCTCGGGGAGCCTTTGACACAACCCCTGGAAGATACGCCTTGTGCTCTCAGGAGCCATGATAGGGCAAAGCTGTCCTTTGAAGGAAGAGAAAACTTGTCGAGCGACTCGTTCCCCCTTACGCGAGCCCCCTGCCATAGATTAAATTGGACCTGATGCACCGCGTCGCGCTGCCCGGGGGGCACGGACATGAGGGGTGCTAGCACCAGTGGACTTGATCGAGGGCTCCTCGTGAGGATGAAGCCGAAATACCAGGGTTCAGCGTGGTGCGTGCGCGCAAAGGCAAGCCCTGGGCGCGCACACCTACCTAGCCCCATGCGCGAGGAGCGCGAGAAGAAGTGGCGGGCGACTGCCACCTCTCACGTCCTTAGACCAAAAACATCTTAAGAGAAGAAAACATCTCGAGGAACCAGCGTTTGAGAATACCAAATCCATTGAGAGGTTATTAAAAAATGCAAGCAACTTCAGAAAGCAAATGAGCAGCCTTGTCCGGCACCTAATCTAGTATTCTCACCAGCGCAGAGCTAAGTGCTGCCACTAAGACGTGGGAGGGAGCCCCCATGAGGCCCCAGGGCGGCTCTCAGGAGACTCCGGGGCATGTACAGCCCCACTCATTATTATGTGAGAGTGCCACGAGCGGAGACCTTCACAGGCCGGAGCCTTGCTTCACAGGACGGAGCCTTTCTTCAGGGGTAGGACTTCCGGAGGTGCTGGATGTTCCAGGCGTTCTAGATGGGGACCCCATCCTGCGTCTCCAGGCGCGCGGCACCAGGCCTGGAGACACGAGCAATCGTAAACGGACCCTCCCACATGGGAGAGAGCTTGTGCAGCCCCTCCCTGGAGAGCACCCGCCTCAGGACGAGATCACCCACATCTAACGTCCTGGAGCGGACGATGTGGTAGTGGTACCGCCGCAGCACCTGCTAGTACCTCACCGCCCGGAGCGAGGCTTGACGGCCGCGTTCCTCCCCCAGCACGAGATCCATTCCCGTGTGGCGTCCTGCTGCGTCTCATTGAATGCCAGGACCCGCGTGGAGTGATGCTTGATCTCGTGAGGGAGAACCGCTTCTGCTCCGTAGACGAGGAAGAACAGTGTTTCTCCTTTTGGCTTGGTCGCGGTGGTGCGGATGGTCCACAACACGGACTGTAGCTCGTCGTGCCAGCCCCTGCCGCAGGCCTCGAGCTTCTTCTTGAAGGTCCGGGTTTTGAGGCCCCTCAGGACTTCCGCATTAGCCCTCTCGGCCTGCCCATTGCCCCGTGGGTGCGCTACTGAGGCATAGCAGATCTGTGTTCCAAGGTTAGCACAGTGTATTTTGAGAAGGTTGCTGGTGAACTGAGAGCTATTGTCGGTGATGATGCGGTTGGGGACCCCAAACCGGCTCATGATTCCTTTGATGAACTTGACGGCCGATCCAGCTGGGATGGTGCGCACGGCTTCTACCTCCGCCCACTTGGTGAACTTGTCGATGGCGACGTAGAGGTATCGGTAGCCCCCTGGCGCCCGAGGGAACGGTCCAAACATGTCCAGCCCCCAGACCGCGAACGGTCATGTGAGTGGGATCGTCTGGAGGCCTGCGCGGGCTGGTGGATCTGCTTGGCGTGAAACTGGCATGCTTCACAAGAGCGCACCAACTCTGTAGCATCGTTGAGTGCGGTGGGCCAGTAGAAGCCGTTGCGGAACGCCTTGCCCACCAGAGTGCGCGACGAGGAATGATGCCCGCAGTCCCCACCATGTATGTCCGCTAGCAACTTGAGCCCCTACTCCCTAGAGATGCACCACAACAAAATGTCATTGGGCCTCCAGCGATATAACTCACCATTCTTGATGCAGTATGCGGTAGCTTGATGGGCCACGTGCTCAGCGTCCTCCTCCTTCTCTGGCAGGGTCCCTTGGAGCAAGTATGTATTGAACTCTTCGGTCCAGCACCCCTCCTGAGGCTCGAGCGCTAGCAGCAGGCTGGCTCCCAAGGGGTGACTACAGGCTGGGGCACCCGTCTCGGGTGCCTGCGGCAAGTCCTCCGGAGGCGGTGTTGGGGTCGTGATGTGCGGGGTCGCAGATGGCTTGAAGAACCGCTCCTCAAACACCCCCGACTCCTGAGGGAGCTTGCGAGAGGCTCTTTTAGCGATGTCGTCTGCTTCCTTGTTCGTCCCGCGCGGTACGTGCAACAGCTCCACGCCCATGAACAGCTTCTCCATCTTGCGCACCTCCTCTAGGTACGCCTCCATGTGCTCGTCCTTGGGCGTGTACTCCTTGTTGGAGAAGTTGACGAGAAGCTGAGAGTCACCCTTGATGGTGAGGCACTTCACTCCCAGCACAGCCGCGGCCCTGAGTCCGGCGAGCAAGCCTTCGAACTCTACGATGTTGTTGGAGACCTTCTCGCCCTGCTGAAAGCAGAGTTGCACTACATAGCAGAGCTTGTCCTTGGTGGGTGTGATGAGGATGGCCCCCGCTCCTACGCCTTGTCACGCAAACGCCCTGTCAAAGTACATGACCCATCTGTCTGGCTCTTCGTCTCCTGGCAGGAGGGAGCAACCCTCGCCTACTCCGTGGTCAAGAGCACCAGTCCACTCGGCCACAAAGTCCGCGAGGGCCGCACCCTTGATGACCCTGGTGGTGCTGAACTCAATATTGAATGCCTGAAGCTCAATGTTGCATTCAGAAACTCGCCCAGCTGCGTTCGGGCTCCGGAGCACCCTCTCCAGCGGGTACGCTGAAACAACCTTGATGGGGTGGCCTTGAAAGTAGTGGCGCGGCTTCCTGGAGGCAACTAGGAGTGCGAGCAAGAGCTTCTGGGGCATGGGGTAGCGCGCCCGAGCCTCCCTTAGTACCGTGCTGACGAAGTAGACTGGGTGCTCGATGAGGGGGGATGCATCAACAGAATCTTGTTCTTCATGAGGGCACATATCCTCCACGGCCTCACGAGGCCCGTCCTCAGGAGCCTTGATAGCCACGGGATCAATCGTGGCCTCAGGAGGGATGTCGTCCACCGCGCTAGTTGCGACCCCAGATGCCTTGCCTTGGGGGTGCTTTGCCTTGCTTGACGGCTGTCCATCCTGCTGAGCCTTCTTGATCGGGCGTTCCTTCCTTAGCGCCACCAGGGCGGTGCTGGCTGAGTGAGGGGTCGCTGCCAGATAGAGCACCAAGGGCTCGAGAGGGCGTGGTGCCACCATCGCCGGAGGGCTTGTCAAATATCTCTTAAGATCCTGGAAGGCTGCGTCTGCCTCTGGGGTCCACTCGAATGGCTCCTTCCTCTTCATCAGCTTGAAGAACGGGAGGGCGTGCTCCCCCAGCTTGAAAATGAAATTCCCAAGTGAGGTTACACAGCCCTCCAGCTTCTGCATCTCCTTCAGGGTCTGCGGGGGGTTCATATCCTCTATCGCCTTGACCTTCTCCGGGTTGGTCTCGATCCCTCTGTGCGACACCAAGAAGCCCAGCAGCTTGCCGGAAAGGACCCCGAACACACACTTCTCAGTGTTAAGCCAGAGATCCACCTTGCGCAAGCTGGCGAATGTCTCCTCCAGATCTTCTATCAGAGTCCTGGCCTCCCGAGATTTCACCACTATATCATCAACATAGGCCTCTGCGTTCCTCCCGAGCTGCGAACCCAGGGCGATGTGCATCAACTGCTGGAAGGTTGCTTTGGCATAACGCATCCCGAAGGGAATGTAGGTGTAGCAGTACACCCCGCATGGGGTGAGGAATGTCGTCTTCTCCACATCCTCCACGGCCATCTTGATCTGATGGTAGCCGGAAAAGGCATCCAGGAAGCACAACAGGTCGCACTCGGCAGTGGAGTTGACGATCTGGTCAATGCGGGGGAGCGGGAATGGATCTTGCGGGAAAGCCTTGTTGAGGTTGGTGAAGTCGACACACATGCACTCCTTCCCTCCTTTCTTGGGGACGATGACGAGGTTCGCCAACCACTCTGGGTACCATACCTCTCTGATGACCCCTGCGGCTTGTAGCTTACAGGTTTCCTGGACGATGAAGGCCTGCTTCTCGGTGGACTGGCCGCAAATTTGGACATACCCTCAGGTGGTGCTCGATTATCCCCCTTGGGACCCCAGCTAGGTGTTTGGGTTCCCAAGCGAATACGTCCTTGTTGGCTCGCAAAAGTTGATCAATGCCTCCTCTTAATCCTGAGGGAGGCCAACCCCTATGGTGAAGGTGGAGCTGGCCGTCCCATCCTCATAGACCGACACTTGCTTCATCTTGGCTTGGTCTTGGGAGAACAACTACTTCTTTTTGGCCGGCGCTGCTTGTGGAGCCTCCTGACCCTTCTTCTCGCCGGGCAGCGCGGACGCGGCTGTCCTAAAGGCGAGCTTGAGGGCCTGCAGCGCACCTTTGGTGTCCCCGACCACCGTGAGGACACCGTTGCTGCCAGGCATTTTCATGAGGTTGTACGCGGGGTGGGTCGCAGCCATAAATTGGGCCAAGGCCGGGTATCCTAGAATAGCATTGTACGGCAGGTCAATCTTGGTGATGTCGAAGTCGATGAGCTCAATGCGGTAGTTGTTGCAGGTCCCAAAGGTGACAGGGAGACGGATCCGCCCCAGGGGCATGGTGGAGCCGCTGCCGACCCCGGAGAAAGGCTTGGAGGGGCGGAGCCGGCTGGGCGGTACGTGGAGTAGGCTGAACGCCTCTGGGGAGAGGACGTTGAGGCCGGCTCCACCATCTATGAGGGTCCTGGTGATCACCACGTGGCGGACGGTGGGGGTGCAAAGCATTGGGAGCGCGCCCGCTCCCGTCGTGCCGACGGGGTGATCCTTGGGGCTGAAGGTGAGGTCAGCTTGGGGCGCCGCCCAGCCTGGGGGAGCCCCCGAGATCGCTTGAGTGGCGCTTACCCACCGGTAGAACTGCTTGATGTGGCGGTCGGAAGGTGGTGCCTGCGAGCCACCTAGGAGAGCCGCGATGACCGGGGGCGCCGGTGCCGCGTAGTGGGCAAGGAAGAGGTCGTGCAGCTCCTCCCAGGATGCCACAGAAGATGTCGGTAGATTGAGCAACCAAGCGTGTGGCGCGCCTACAAGGGCCATGGGGAGCCAGTTGGCCTTCACCTTGTCGTCTCCACTGGCCGCCCAAACTACCTCCTCGTATGCTTGAAGAAAGGGGGCCCGATCTGCTGCGCCGTCGTAGCGTGGCGGCATCTCCGGTCGGAACTTGGGCGGCCACTGCACCTGCCGCAAGGAGAGGGTGAAGCAGCACAGCCCCGACGCTTCTTCAGGAACGCGCGTCGACCAGGCCGACGGAGGAGTGCTCGCCATAGGAGTCAGTGGCACGATCTCGAGGCCGAGGAAGAAGATTCCCATGCACCCCTACCTGGCATGCCAAATGTCAGATTTAGGGATCCGCAAACCCTTGAGAGGTTCGAACTCTGGGGTGCGTGCAGAGATCTCAACCTGCCCAGCCTACCTACTTGCGATCCTCCTAAGCTTAGTGCAACGAGCTCAAAGAGACACAAAGACACAACGATTTATACTGGTTCGGGCCACCATTGTGGTGTAATACCCTAATCCAGTGTGGTGTGGTGGATTGCCTCGGAGGGCTGAGGACGAACTAGTACAATGGATGACTAGCCTCAGGAGGTGAGGTGTTCTTGAGCTGGTGTGGTGTATGCTAGCTCTACTTGTTCTGATTTCGTCCCCTTCTATGGTGGTGGTTAGTCCTATTTATAGTGGCATTGGCCCTCTTCCCAAATATGAGCGGGAAGGGATCACACAACAGTCAGATTTGAAAGGGGACCAGTAGTACAGTCTGTCATGACAAAAGTAGTCTTCGCCGGTGAAAAGCCTCTGGTCGTGACACTGTCGTGGGCTCGTTGATGACCTCCGTCCTGCCGTCCTGGCGGTCTTGGTCTCATTGCACTGTAATGGAAACCTTTGGCTGATTCCTCGGGACTTCGCTCCTGTGGCTTGCCTCCCTTGCACCAAAGAGGAAACCTGCGCTCTGCGCCCGCCTGGCGTCCGCCTGGCCTTGGTCGTCATGGCTCACGTCAGCTGAGCCTCGTGAGGTAGCTTGCATAGAACTCTCCGCCCCTCAGGAGCCCTCCTGAGGAGGCTAATTCCTTTAGGGGTCTTGGCGTTGCCCCCCTCGTGAGGCTTGGCCCCTCGCGAGGGTCTTGTGGTGTTGGTGTTGAAGCTGGGCCGTACCAGGCCGTTGATGAAGCCACGTGGTGGGCTGCTGGCAGGCAGGGCTGGATACCCCCAAATCCTGGACACTGACATGAGCATCCAACACAAGTTCAACTACATGATCAAGATCAACACTACAACCTAAGGTATGTTATTCCATCTTAGAGAATCTTTACTCCAAGAAATGAGTCAAAGCAACTCAACAAGATGTGAATACATAAAAAATGCTTAAACAAAAAATGGTAACCCCATTTTGAGCTTAAACGATGAGTATGACCTATGATCAAGTGACCTCACTTGACTCCTAAGTCAATATACTCTAACATAGGTGACTTTGTCGCAGACCCCTTCTAGATGAAGTTCTCTAGTGTTTCTCTGTTCACTTACTTTGTGTTCTTGCATATATTTCTTGCTATCTTGTTCCCCTTATAAAAAAACATTTTGCCATTTTTACTGCCTATCTTCTTCAGCTCCACTCAGTGATTCTTATCCTCTACCCGCATCTTAAACTACATGCTGCTTTGTAGTGTGTCTCAAGTACCACACCTATTTGACTCATGCTCCAGAAGCGCCCTTCTTGGAAATTGATGTCAAAGGGGGAGAGAGAGCACATCAAAGCTTATCATATGAGCACATCTAAGCTCTTCCAGATGCCGGTAAATCTAAGAGGAGAGAAGTCACGTGTCTTTTATAGGGGAAAGATATGTCAACTCGTTTAATCTTAGCTATTGCTAATATTTTAGTTGCTCTAAATTTTGGTTGATTGTACCATTTCTTTCTCTGTTTGCTCTGATTTTCACTCACCTTACCTTCTCCCATTATCCAATATCAGATTCAAGGGGAGAAAGAGTCCATATCTAGGGAAGAAAATCTTTGGAATTCATTGCATATCTTTGAAATCCTTGGGGACATGTCAGTATCTAAGTAGAGTACCTAGTACTCACCCATTACATTTCATCCCAGTCTTGGTACTCTCGTGGTTTCCTGAAATTGCTTTACCTAGAGTGTTCTTGTGTTATCTAATGTTGTTTTCTCAAGTCCACCCCTTCTAAAGCCAGCTCAAGATCACAAGGTAAGAATATGCATGACACTCATGTGCATGATGATCTCTCGCTGATGTACATACTGTTTGCAAGAAGGATTCATGAACATGGAGGTACACTTCCTATACACATCATTTACTCTGAAGCATATAGACAAGATGCATGTAATTCATTGCTTGCTCTGTCATGTTTATGCATTCACATGTTCTCATATTCCAACTTCACATGATTGCATTCATGTAGGGGGAGCCTATGCATGTTACATGTCTTTCCAAAGCTTTACTTAATACCATGTATATCTTTAATTCTAAGCTTTGATGTATGTTGTCATCAATTACCAAAAAGGGGGAGATTGAAAGCACAAGTGCTCCCTGGGTGATTTTAGTAATTAATGTCAACATGTCTCTTGTTCGACTAATACTTTTATCCAGTATATTTCAGATGAGTTCAACAATGGCGTGGTAAGGACGAGAAGATGTGGGACCCCCTCAAAATGTTAAGGACACATATTGGCAAAAGCTCAAGACACTTCATTTATATTTTAGTGATCCAAGATCACATTGGGAAAGCCAATGCTATTAAAAGGGGATGAGGTGTTGCTTAATGGTCTACTTTCTCAAAGTGCTTAGTGATCTTGCTCCAAAACCCTCAGCCACTCTCTTACTCCAAATATGTCCAAAACTCAAAGTCAAACTCGACCCCCCCCCCCCCCCGAATTGATCTATCTGGCACCTCCGAGTTCAGTTGACATAGCCACTGCCAGAAACCCTAGACAATTCTGTCACACCAATATGCATCTCGGCCTCACCGAGATGGCCCTGCAAACTCTCTGTTTCCCTTTGTAACATTTCGCCCCACCAAAATGAGCAATCGGCCCCACCGAGTTTTCTTGACCAACTCTATGTTTGCTCTTTGCTGAAATCGGTCTCACCGAGTTCAAGCATTCGGTCTCACTGAGATGAGGTTTTTCCCTAGCCCTAGCACATCGGTCCCACCGAGTTGTTCCAGTCGGTCCCACCGAGATTCCTAACATTCACATTTTGAACTGAATCGGTCTCACCGAGTTCTCCTATTCGGTTTGACCGAGTTTGGGTCAAATGTGTGTATCGGTTGGATTTTGTGTGGAGGCTATATATACCCCTCCACCCCTTCTCCATTTGTGAGAAAGCCATCAGAACGTGCCTACACTTCCACTACTCATTTTCGGAGAGAGAACCACCTACTCATGTGTTGAGAGCAAGAAATTCCAATCCTACCACAAGAATCTTTATCTCTAGCCTTCCCTAAGTTGCTTTCCACTCAAATCATCTTTCCACCATAGCCAAATCTGTGTGAGAGAGTTGAGTGTTGGGGAGACTATCATTTGAAGCACAAGAGCAAGGAGTTCATCATCAACACACCATCTATTACCTTTTGGAGAGTGGTGTCTCCTAGATTGGTTAGGTGTCGCTTGGGAGTTGGGAGCCTCTGACAAGATTGTGGAGTTGAACCAAGAAGTTTGTAAGGGAAAGTAGATCGCCTACTTCGTGAAGATCTACCTGAGTGAGGCAAGTCCTGCATGGGCGATGGCCATGGTGGGATAGAAAAGGTTGCTTCTTCGTGGACCCTTCGTGGGTGGAGCCCTCCGTGGACTCGCGCAACCGTTACCCTCTGTGGGTTGAAGTCTCCATCAGCGTGGATGTACAATAGCACCACCTATTGGAACCACGCAAAAAATCTCCGTGTCTTCATTGCGTTTACACACTCCAATCGCATCCCTTACTTCTTGCAATTAGCATGCTTTACTCTTTCCACTGCTCATACTCTTGGCATTCTTGCTTAAAATGTATTGTGAATACTTAAACTTGTGCTAAAACTCCACCTCAACTTGAAAAAAATAAAAATTACCACTTTTGCTTGTTGAGGGTCTAATCACCCCCTCTAGACCCATCTTCTCGATCCTTTCAGCTACAAATTTATTCCTTCATCTCAACTCTAGTATTAGGGCTAAAAACACGCTTGACTTGTGCAGACTAACCCTGTATCCCAAAGCGGCACAATATAATGTAAGGATTTCTTTCAAACAGTCAACATTCTCAGTATTGGCCTTCATTAGGATTGAAGAATCATCTGCAAATAATAAATTAGTAAGGGTCCGTGCTTCCCTGCACATAGGGAGGAGACTAGAACCACACTAGGCTTCTAATTATGAGGATTAGAGGTAGCTAGTGCTAGCTCTAATTAGTCAACTAGGACCAACTAGAGGAGGCTCAAAACTTGTGTTCTAGGGGCTAGCCCTACTCCTCTATTTATATGTTGAGCCCTGGGGTCGTTACTTGGGAAGAGGGCCTCCCCAAAGTGGGTTTGGAACGCAAGGAAGAGTCCTTCTCGGATTTGAGCACCAGATGCCACGGTCCTCACCGTCTGGCCCATACGCCATGCTCCTCGGCGTCTGGTCCCTGACCTCTGCAAAACTTCCCTTTGCACCGACCTAAAGCCCCATGGGCCTTACTCCTTGGCCCAACCAAAGTGTCCTCGCACCAGAACATTTCTGGAAACATCTGAAACCCTTCCGATGAATTCCAGAACCCTTCCGGAGACCAAATATTATCATCTTATATATCAATATTTATCTCCAGACCATCCTGGAGCTCCTTGTCATGTCTGTAATCTCATCCGAGACTCCGAACAACATTACGTCACCAACATACATAACTCGTATAATACTATATCGTCAATGAATGTTAAGTGTGTGGACCCTACGGGTTCGAGAATGATGTAGACATGACCGAGGCGCTTCTCCGGTCAATAACCAATAGCGGTGCCTGGATGCCCATATTGGTTCCTACATATTCTACAAAGATATTTATCGATCGAACCTTTTATGAGAACATACGTAGTTCCCTTTGTTCGTCGGTATGTTACTTGCCCGAGATTCGATCGTTGGTATCTCCATACCTAGTTCAATCACGTTATCGGTAAGTCTCTTTACTCGTTCCGTAATACATCATCTTGTAACTAACCCCTTAGTCACTTTGCTTGCAAGCTTCTTGTGTTGCTGTATTACCGAGAGGACCCAGAGATACCTTTCGATCATACAGAATGATAAATCCCAATCTCGATCCATGCCAACTCAACAGACACCTTTGGAGATACCTATAGAGCACCTTTATGATCACGCAGTTACGAAGTGATAATTGATACACATAAGGCATTCCTCCGGGGTCCGATAGTTGCATGATCTCATGGTCAAAGTAACATGTATTTGACATTAAGAAAGCGGCAGCAATAAACTGAACGATCATATGCTATGCTAACGAATGGGTCTTGCCCATCACATCATTCTCCTAATGATGTCATCTCGTTATCAAACGACAACTCATGTCTATGGTTAGGAAAGCTTAACCATCTTTTGATCAATGAGCTAGTCTAGTAGAGGCTAACTAGGGACTTGGTATTTGTTTATGTATTCACACATGTATTTAAGTTTCCGATCAATACAATTATAGCATGAATAATAAACATTTATCATGATTAAGGAAATATAATAAGAACCACTTTATTATTGCCTCTAGGGCATATTTCCAACAGTCTCCCAATTGCACTGGAGTCAATAATCTAGATTACACAGTAATGAATCTAACACCAATGGAGCCTTGGTGTTGATCATGTTTTGCCCGTGGAAGACGTTTATTCAACAGGTCTGCCACATTCAGATCCATGTGTAATTTGCAAATTTCTATGTCTCCATGCTTGACATAATCACAAATGGAGTTGAACCGTCACTTGATGTGTTTGGTTCTCTTGTGAAACCTGGGCTCATTAGCTATGGCAATTGCTCCAATGTTGTCACAAAAGATTGTCATTGGACCCGATGCACTGGGCACTACACCCAGATCGGATATGAACTCCTTCATCCAGACTCCTTCATGCGCTCCTTCCGAAGCAGATATATACTCTCCTTCACATGTAGATCCCGCCATGACACTCTACTTAGAACTGCACCAATTGACAGCTCCACCATTCAATATAAATATGTATCCGTTTTGCGATTTAGAGTCATCCAGATCTGTGTTGAAGCTAGCATCGACATAACCCTTTACGACGAGCTCTTTGTCACCTCCATAAACAAGAAACGTATCCTTGGTCCTTTTTAGGTAGTTCAGGATATTCTTGACCGTTGTCCAGTGATCCACTCCTGGATTACTTTGTTACCTCCCCGCCAAACTTATGGCAAGGCATACATCAGGTCTGGTACACAACATGGCATACATTATAGAACCTATGACTGAGGCATAGGGAATGACTTCATTCTTGCTCCATCTTCTAGCGTGGTCAGACTTTGAGTCTTACTCAATTTCACACCTTGCAACATAGGCAAGAACCCTTTCTTTGACTAGTCCATTTTGAACCTCTTCAGAACTTTGTCAAGGTATGTGCTTTGTGAAAGTCCTATTAAGCATCTTGATCTATCCCTATAGATCTTGATGCCCAGTATGTAAGCAGCTTCGCCGAGGTCTTTCATTGAAAAATTCTTATTCAAATATCCTTTTATGCTATCCAGAAATTCTATATCATTTCCAATCAGCAAAATGCCATCCACATATAATATCAAAAATGCTATAGAGCTCCCACTCACTTTCTTGTAAATACATGCTTCACCGTAAGTCTGTATAAAACCAAATGCTTTGATCACCTCATCAAAGCGTATATTCCAACTCCGAGATGCTTGCACTAGTCCATAGATGGATCGCTGAAGCTTGCACACTTTGTTAGCACCCTTAGGACCGACAAAACCTTTTGGTTGCATCATATACAACTCTTCTTTAAGAAACCTGTTAAGGAATGCAGTTTTGACATCCGTTTGCCAGATTTCATAATCATAAAATGCGGCAATTGCTAACATGATTCTAACAGACTTACGCATCACCACGGGTGAGAAAGTCTCATCATAGTCAACCTATCGAACTTGGCGAAAACCTTTTGCGACAAGTCGAGCTTTGTAGACATTCATATTACCATCAGCGTTGGTCTTCCTCTTGAAGATACATTTATTCTCAATGGCTTACCGATCATCGGGCAAGTCCACCGAAGTCCACACTCAGATTTCATGGCCTCAAGCCATTTGTTGGAATTTGGCCTCATCATAGCTTCTTCATAGTTCGTAGGTTCGCCTTTGTCTAATAACATGAATTCCAGGACAGAATTACCGTACCACTCTGGTGCGGTGTGTGCTCTGGTCGACCTACGAGGTTCATTAGTAACTTGATCTGAAGTTTCATGATCACCATTTTCTTCCTCTCTGGTTGGTGTGTAGGCATCACGGGAATGGTTTTCTCTGATGTGCTACTTTCCAATTCAAGAGAAGGTACAACTACCTCATCAAGTTCTACTTTCCTCACACTCACTTCTTTCGAGAGAAACTCCTCTAGAAATGACCCATTCTTTGCAACAAAGATCTTGCCTTCAGATCTATGGTAGAAGGTATACCCAATAGTTTCTTTAGGGTATTCTATGAAGACGCACTTCTCTGCTTTGGGTTCGAGCTTATCAAGCTGAAGCCTTTTGACATAAGTGTCGCATCCCCAAACTTTAAGAAATGACAGTTTAGGTTTCTTGCCAAACCATAGTTCATACGGTGTCGTCTCAACAGATTTAGATGGTGCCATATTTAACGTGTATGCGGCTGTCTCTAATGCATAACCCCAAAACGATAGCGGCAAATCGGTAAGAGACATCATAGAATGCACAATATTTAATGAATTATGGTTACGATGTTTGGACACACCATTACGTTGTGGTGTTCTAGGTGGCATGAGTTGTGAAACAATTCCACATTGTCTTAAATGAAGGCCAAACTCGTAACTCAAATATTCACGTCCACGATCAGATCATAGAAACTTTATTTTCTTGTTACGATGATTCTCCACTTCACTCTAAAATTCTTTGAACTTTTCAAATGTTTCAGACTTGTGTTTCATTAAGTAGATATACCCATACCTACTCAAATCATCGGTGAAGGTTAGAAAATAACGATACCCGCCGTGTGCTTCAATACTCATCAGACCGCATACATCGGTATGTATTATTTCCAATAAGTCATTAGCTCGCTCCATTGTTCTGGAGAACGGAGTTTTAGTCATCTTAACCTTGAGGCATGGTTCGCAAGTATCAAATGATTCATAATCAAGTGATTCCA
Source organism: Triticum timopheevii (assembly GCA_963921465.1). Taxonomy (NCBI): domain Eukaryota; kingdom Viridiplantae; phylum Streptophyta; class Magnoliopsida; order Poales; family Poaceae; genus Triticum; species Triticum timopheevii. The sequence continues at coordinate 376,695,373 of OY997272.1, read as the reverse complement.
AAAGTCCATCCACATGGAGTTTCTTCATGCGCTTTACACCAATATGACCTAAGCGGCAGTGCCACAAGTATGTTGCACTATTATTATCAAGTTTGCATCTTTTGGCATCAATATTATGAATATGTGTATCACTACAATCGAGATTCAACAAGAATAGACCATTCACCAAGGGTGCATGACCATACACTGGTACACGTCGGTGCTATACAAACGGTTTTTAACCCCTTTCTGCGACGACATTTGGAACCGTTGCCAAGTGAGCATGGGCGATAGGAGGGTCCTTCCCACACGACCCAGAAACCGTCGGGGATATGCCCTCCTGGCACACACGCTCGGCAAAATGAGGTCGTGTGCGACTGGCGAGTGAGCAAATACGGTTATACGTATAGTAGTGCTAAAAAATACAATTATACAGGCGAAATTGTTTCCGGTCGAAGTACATCCCACACAGTCAGTCCCTGCTAAATGTTTCTGTTCGTATATACATCCCACACAGTCGCTCCAAGGAAAACGTTTCCGTTCGCAGGTACATCACACACGATTTTCCCTGTTAAATCGTTTGTGATAGCGTTGGCATCGCACACAATATTAACAATTTTATCGTTTGCGTTATTGAATGCATCACACACGGTGCGTTGAAGAAACTGTGTGGCAAAGGTTGTCCATCACATACAATTTTTATGTGGTAAACGTTTGCGGAAGGTGGCTTAACGCAAACAGTTTGGAAGAGAATGTCATGTGTGATTGTTCATCGATCCAACACGGTTTATTCCTAGAAACTATGTGCGTTGCCTTAGGTCATCTCCCACGGTATTTTCTCAATAACCGTTTGCAATAGCAAAAACCAATTAGTAGGCTAATTGACCTATTATTAACAATCAATTTATTAATCTAATTGACATTCATATTAAACACATAATATATTTCATTCCCATATTAAGGAAGCAGGATTTCATAATTGAAATACATCAGAGTTCAACATGATATAGCTTCAGCACTCAGCTACCCCATTACACAACTGCACAAGCACCAAGTTTCACATGCAACATCTAGAACCTTTTGAAATTAGCATCATAGACGGTACATAGACAGATGCATCTCATTGGGAAAACTGCTGAAGCGGAAGGCGAATATTGAGCCTTCATTGATGTTGAAGGTCTTTGCAACTTTAGGCCAGTGCCTCTGGATGATTGACCGTCCATCCTTCGTCCTCTTCAGGAACACTTCAATATTGAACCGTGGGTGTTGTATGAATACCTTCCTCGCCTCCTAGCCATACATGTGGTTTGAGAGGTAATCATTAGTGAACTGTTTTGGAAAGGCTTGAAAACAAGGATCTGCATAAATATCTTCTCTATATTGGACATGGGGCAAAGGAATAAAAAAGACAAGGTATAATAGTTAGTACCATCCTATAGTGAACTGATGTCTTCTTCATTGTGCAGACAAAGATCTTGTTGTTTTTTGTCGCTAATTTATTTATCCTAACAATCTTTCTGAGTTTCTTGACTTGACTGATATTCATGGACAACTCATTTCCCCATATGCAAAAAGGGTCGAACAGTGGGTCAAAACCTTTGACAGCATGACCTACATGTGCAAGACCAAATTGTTTAAAACCTAAGTATTAGAATGGTTCCTGCAATTGCACAATAATGTGCTATTAGACAAAGGACCATGCATGAGCAAACCTCGATTGTAAACCTCAGTGCTTCCCATTGCTTCCCTGCAACACAAATAAGGTAGTTAGTGATCAGGTTAAGTGAGGGTTCCCATGCTATTAGTAAAATATGTTGATAAAAATAAGCACATTGCAGATTCATCAGATTAATTCAAGCCACATGGAAAACCCATTTATCCAAATCAAGCATCATTAAGAACAAGAAAATATAGCAATTGTATATGTTTCCCATGTATTAAGTGCAGCCAAATCCGATTATTCCTCACATGCACAACAATACAAAATTCTACCAACGACAATTGGACATTGCATTTCAGAATTGAACCAAGCAGTTAACTAAACACCACAACAAATGAACCAAACATTAACTGAGCACCACATTGCACAATATAACATACTCCTAATAGAAGATCCGACAGTTAACCAAACCAAGCATGCTTAACAACTTGGAAATATAGCAATTGTATTTGTTTCTCATGTATTTAGTACATCCAAATTCGATTTATTTCTCACATGCTATACAATAACAGAATGCACCCACAATAATTGAAAATCGCATTGCATAATGGAACCAAACAGTTAACTAAACACCACAACAAATGAACCAAACGTTAACTGAGCACCACATTGCACAATGTATAACATACTATAAGATCAAACATTTAACCAAACCAAGCATGCTTGACAACTTGGAAATATAGCAATTGGATTTATTTCGCATGTATTTTGTAAAGAAAAATTTGATTTATTTCTCACATGGAAGACAATACAAAGTTGCACCCTGAAGAATTGAACATCACATTTGCAGAATTGAACCAAACATTTAACTGAACACGACAACTAATTAACCAAATAGTTAATAAGTGAGCACCACATTGCACGAGATATACACTAGAGCAACAGATTGCATGGTAAAAGTAGATAGCACAATTCACTAGAATATGTTAAGGGAAGGCAGGAGCAGCACACGCAACGGGTAAACCGAGCATGCTTAACCGGCGTATCTAGAAAATGGCAAGGTGATCCTCAAAGATCTGGGGGTCAGCACGAATGGCAGCCATCACGACCTCATTCGCGCGTGCGGTCGTGATTTGCTTCTCCGCTACCAGATGCTCCTTGAGATCCTGGCTATACCGCATGCACCATGGCTCAGGGCGGCGCTTATTTGGTGAAGGTGTCTTGCTCGCGCCGGCGGTCGGAGCATGTGGGATGTGGAAGGAGGAGGAGGATGGGGGTCGGGTGTGCATTACCTGCCTAGATAGGCGAGGCCGAGCAGCGTGAAGGAGGGTCGACGGCGAGGGGGCGGCGCTGCAAGAAAGGTGTGAAGGTTTCAACTTGGAAAGGAAGGCGGAAACAGGGGAAATGTGGCTTTTCGTAAGGGGGGGGAGGTAGATATTTCCGCGGAAGACGAAAATTTGGAATCGCTTCAGCAAAAAAACTGGCGCGCAATGTGTCGTCAGACGCGGTCCCTTGTTCAGAACTGTGTATGATATGTGAACATCACAAACAATTTAGATAGCTTAACCCGTGTGTGATGAGTTTGAATGTCAAAAATTTTGGTTCCAATTTCCTGGTTACAGTGCTCATCCACGTCATTGCATAATTTGGGTACACAAAGGAGACTACAACACACCCACACTTCTTAATCAAGCAAGTTCAGCAATTAAATAGAGCTAGCTGGCCCAAACATTAATCTAACAAATTAAAGACCGGCGCTCTTAATTAAACAAAACAAAGAGTACTACTACGACTGGTGCTCGTCGATCTCCACCGCTTCCTCCATGTCCAGTTCGCACCTGACGGTCTCCTGGGGAAGGAGCTCCATGGCATCCATCACACCATATTCAGCAAGCATCTCACCATCCGTGTCCGCCATCTCTTTGGAAAAGGACGCCACGAGCAAGGCGTAAGCGACCGCGATCTGGGCTTGGACGGGCTCCGTCATCACAAGGTATGCGGTGGAGGAACGGACATCTGCTCGAACGCTCTCGGCGATTGCCAACTCTTCAGCTGTGGGTTCCCAACCGTTGTCGGAGAAGCTTCATTCGATTTGTGCGGTGACTGCCACGAGCTGGGCGTGGGCGACCTCGACATGGTCGTGGGCGGCCTCCATCAGGGCCAAGGCTGCCGCTGCAGAATGAATAGTTGTTCTGCTGCTCTCTCCAGTTGCTATCCCCGAGGCAGATGCTGCTGCCGCCGCCCGAGAAGGAACAACGGCCGTTTGGGCTGCCTTGGTCACCCGGTCGCAGATTGTGGTCGCCCTCACGAAGCTTGTTAGCATGCGCCTGGCGGCTGCAGCTGCGCTCTCGCCGGAGTGGTCCGCTGAAGTTGCCCTCGGGACGCAGGTCCACGTCCCCATCGTTCACCGGCAACGATTGAACAGTGAAATGATATTTGGGTAGCAAGCTAGTGCGCTTGACACGCCGGTTGTGGACTGTAGCCGACGCACCTTCTCGCGTAAGCCATAGGCGTACTATACATCGATGGTGCTCCAGGATATTTTGTACTGCATCTCACACAGTTGGTGATAATAAACGTGTGGGATCTACTTGATTTTTCATCTTGATTTGAATTACATAATGGGGTCACAGCTACAAAGGATGGTGTTTTAATTGCTAGAACTTCTATCTGTAGTGAACATGCAACTATAGGTGTGTCGTCAAAAAATTTGGAATTATTCAGGGTTCGTTTGGACATTTTTATGCGGTAACTTGGTTTTCTAGGAATTTCAGGTGCACAATTCAAAATTAAACCACATGCACATGCTCCGGTGCACCAAAATGGGTTGTAAAATGATATATGTGTCCATGGGTTGATGCTTACGTCCCATTCAAGAAATGGGGATGAATTTCAAACATCACGGCACCGTGGCTCTCCGGCAAACGTTGAGGTGCTTGCTTTTGTAATTCTAGTAAATACAAAACTCGTCTGAAATTCATGAACCTTGGCATGCTATCATGGAACGGCATCAAGATGCTGGGGTAAAAAAAATTGTCCCATTTGGGCCAGGTTATGGTATAAGCTTCTCACAAACCAGAGCTTCTCTCACAGCAAGCATCATGGTTTCGGTAGGGAACGTGCCACCTGGGGGACGTAACGATATTTGTTCCATCTTCTTACTTTCAAAATTTTTCTCATGTCAACATGGAACAACAGGAGTGTTGTGCAATTTTTTGGGATATTTCGGGGTTCGCGTGGACATTTTTATACATTAACTGAGTTTTCTATGCATTCATGTGCATAATTCAAATTTGAACTACATGCACATGCTCCAGTGCATATAAATGGGTTGAAAAATCAAATGTGTGTCCTTGGTTGCAACCTTAGGTCCCATGCAAGAAATGGCAATGAATGTCAAACACCTTTGCCACCGTCGCTCGGCAGCTAACATTGAGATACATTGTTTTAAAATTCTAGTAAATTGAAAACTCGTCTGAAATTCATGAAACTTGACATGCTATCATGGAACGGCTGCAACATGCAGTGGTAAAAATATTGTTCCATTTGGGGCAGGTTGGGGTATAAGCTTCTCACAAACCAGAGCTTCTCGCATGGTTACGGTAGGGAATGTTTCACCTTTCTGGACGAAACGATATATGTTGCCTCTTCTGTTAGGGAACGTAGTAATTTCAAAAAAATCCAATGCACCCGCAAGATCATGGTGATGCATAGCAACGAGAGGGGGAGTGTATCTTCATACCCTTGAAGATTGCTAAGCGGAAGCGTTTATCAACGCGGTTGATGTAGTCGTACACCTTCACGATCCGCCCCGATCAAGTACCGAACGTACGGCACCTCCGCGTTCAGCACACGTTCAGCTCGATGACATCCTCGCCTTCTTGATCTAGCAAGACGGGCGAAGTAGTAGATGAGTTCCGGCAGCAGGACGGCGTGATGACGGTGTTGGTAAAGAACAATCTCTGCAGGGCTTCGCCTAAGCACTACGGAAACTATGACGGAGGATAAACTAGAGGGGACGGGGTTGCCGACACATGGCTTGGTGTTTCTTGATGTGTCTTTGGTGCTAGCCCTGCCCCTCTATTTATATGTTGAGCCTTGGGGTCGAAACTTGGAGTAAAAGCCTCCACAAAGTCGGTTGCACCCGAAAGGCAAGAGTCCTTCTCGGACTCCAGGGCCAGACGCCAGGGTTCCCGGCGTCTGGACCCAGACGCCAGGAACCCTGGCGTCTGGCACCTGGACTCCACAAAACTTCCTTTTGCGCTTTCCAAAAACCTTGTGGGCTTTCCCCTTTGGCCCAAATAAAGTGTTCTCGTACCCAAACATTTTGGGAAACATCCGGAACCCCTTTCGGTGAATTCCGGAACCCTTCCGGAGACCAAACACTATTATCCCATATATCAATCTTTATCTTCGGACCATTCTGGAGTTCCTCATCATGTCCGTGATCATATCTGGGACTCCGAACAACATTCGGTCACCAACATACATAACTCATATAATACTATATTGTCAATGAACGTTAAGCGTGCAGACCCTACGGGTTCGAGAACTATGTAGACATGACCGAGACACTTCTCTGGTCAATAACCAATAGCGGAACCTGGATGCCCATATTGGCTCCTACATATTCTACGAAGATCTTTATCGATGGAACCGCATAACAACATAGTTGTTCCCTTTGTCATCGGTATGTTACTTGCCTGAGATTCGATCGTCGGTATCTCAATACCTAGTTCAATCTCGTTATCGGCAAGTCTCTTTACTCGTTCCGTAATGCATCATCCCGCAACTAACTCATTAGTCACATTGCTTGCAAGGCTTATAGTGATGTGCATTACCGAGGTGGCCCAGAGATACCTCTTCGACAATTGGAGTGACAAATCCTAATCCCAAAATACGCCAACTCAACAAGTACCTTTGGAGACACCTGTAGAGCACCTTTATAATCACCCAGTTACGTTGTGACGTTTGGTAGCACACAAAGTGTTCCTCTGGTATCCGGGAGTTGCATAATCTCATAGTCATAGGAACATGTATAAGTCATGAAGAAAGCAATATCAACATACTAAACGATCAAGTGCTAAGCTAACGGAATGGGTCAAGTCAATCACATCATTCTCTAATGATGTGATCCCCTTAATCAAATGACAACTTATGTCTATGTTTAGGACACACAACCATCTTTGATTCAACGAGCTAGTCAAGTAGAGGCATACTAGTGACACTTTGTTTGTCTATGTATTCACACATGTACTAAGTTTCCGGTTAATACAGTTCTAGCATGAATAATAAACATTTATCATGAAATAAGGAAATAAATAATAACTTTATTATTGCCTCTAGGGCATATTTCCTTCATCTTCTTGATTTCGATTTTTGGTCTAGTGTCAACATAGAACAACAGGAGTGTTGTGTTAAATTTTGGAATTTTTCGGGGTTTGTTTGGACATTTTTATGCATTAATTGACCTTTCAATGCATTTATGTGTATAATTCAGATTTGAACTACATGCACATGCTCTAATGCATATAAATTGGTTGAAAATTCAAATCTGTCTCCTTGGTTGCATGCTTAGGTCCCATGCAACAAATGAGAATGAATGTCAAACACCCTGCCACCGTCACTCGGCCACAACCATTGAGATACCTGATTTTTAAATTCTAATAAATCCAAAACTCGTCTGTAATTCATGAAACATGGCATGCTATCATGGAGCGGCATCAAAATGTTGTCGTAATTTTTTTATACCATTTGGGGCAGGTTTGGGTATAAGCTTCTCACAACAAGCCTGATGGTTTCGGTAGGGAACGTTTCACCTTTCTGGACAAAACGATAACCGTTGCCTCTTCTTGATTTCAATTTTTTATCTAGTGTCAACATAGAACAACATGAGTGTTGTGGTAAATTTTGAAATTTTTCGGGGTTCGTTAGCACATTCTTATGCATTATTTGAGTTTTCAATGCATTTATGTGCATAATTCAAATTTGAACTACATGCACATGCTCTAATGCGTATAAGTTGGTTGAATATTCAAATCTGTGTCCTTGGTTGCATGCTTACGTCCCATGCAAGAAATATGAATGAATGTCAAACACCCTGCCATCGTCACTCGGCCGCAAACATTGAGATACTAGTTTTTAAATTCTAGTGAATCCAAAACTCGTCTGAAATTCATGAAACCTGGCATGCTATCATGGAATAGCACTCGACATGCCATGGTAATTTTTTTGTTCCATTTGGGACAGGTTTGGGTATAAGCTTCTCACAAACAAGAGCTTCTCACAACAAGCCTGATGGTTTCGGTAGGGAACGTTTCACCTTTCTGGACGAAACGATAGTCGTTGCCTCTTCTTGCTTTCAATTTTCTCTCTAGTGTCAACATAGAACCACATGAGTGTTGTGTTAAATTTTGGAATTTTTCGGGGTTCGTTAGCACATTATTTCTTATGCATTAATTGAGTTTTCAATGCATTTATGTGCATAATTCAAATTTGAACTACATGCACATGCTCTAATGCATATAAATTGGTTGAAAAATCAAATATGTGTCCTTGGGTGCATGCTTAGGTCCCATGCAAGAAATGTAAATGAATTTCAAACACCAAGGCACTATTAACTGCCGGCAAAACATTGAGATACTTTGTTTTTCTATTCTAATAAATCCAAAACTCGTCTGAAATTCATGAAACTTGGCATGCTATCATGGAATGGCACCCGACATGTTGTGGTAATTTTCATGTCCATTTTGAGAGAGGGCGCACTCGAATAACAGTCAACAAAGGCATTTTGAAACAACTACCTGCCACTCTAACATCGCAAACGTTTTAGATAGAACACCCGTATGTACACTGACAGCTTCCCCAGTAAGCCAAGGGAAAATGTGCCGAGCAGGATTTGTGCAACTCTTCATCGCAAACGTTTTAGATAGAACAACTATATGCAAAGTGAGAGCTATGGTCTTCCGCAGTAAGCCAAGGGAAAATTCGCTGCGCAGGATTTGTGCATCTCTTCAATGCAAACGGTTCAGATTGAATAAGGTATGCAAAGCAAGACTTCGGCGCTAAGCAAAGAGAAAATTTGGCAAGCAGGATTTCTACCTCCCTTCAATGCAAACGGTTTTTTCGGATGACCCGTGTGCAACCACGTACAGTGGTAAGATTTGCATCTGTCATATTGGGTATATTGCCATTTGTCAAACTGGAAAGATTTATATTTGTTGATCTAGTAACATTGCCATTTGTCAATCCTTGTAACACCGCGATTTGTCAAAATATGCAGCTAAAAAACACTAGCACTATCTAATTTTTGCAACTAAAATTCAGTAATTAAGCATAGATTTCATTCATAGATTAAGCAGTCGTGCTTAATTTATACAAACGGTTCAACTTTATAGCTGAACCGACCAAACTATTCCTCAATTGTTGTCAACCATGTACTGAAATAGCTAGTACAACTATATATACTAGCTAATTTTAAGTACGTTGTATAGTTCCACCAAATCTATACTCAGATGAACTGAACAAAATAGCCCCTAAATACTACTACTACTACGGAGGGGCTTTGTACTACTTCCGGCAGCCTCTCCTCTGCTGAGTGCGCTCAGTAAGAGGAAGAGGAGGAGGAGTCCACCGACGAGCTGGACAACTGCAATACGGTGCCTGCCGCGGCTGCACCTTTAGTGACGCTCACCTCGAACACCCTCTGCCGCTCCAGACGACCCCTCTCGAAGCAACCGGACTGCTCGTAGATCTCCTGGTTCCTCGCCTCTGCATCGGCGTGTGCCGCAGCCATGACAGCAGTAAGGCTCTTTGCGTGCTCGATGAGGCGCTCCTCCTCCTCTCGCAGGAACTCGATGTAGTGCGCAAGGTCGCTACCGCACGTGTGGGCCTCCACCTTCGCCTCTGTCCTGCGGGCGGCGGTGGTGGAGCGGGTGATGATCTTTGCGGTCAATGGTGGGCTGGCGGCCACAGCAGACGATGATGGGGTGGCGGCCATGACCACCACCTCCCGCCTTTGGGCCGCGATGGCGGAGCGGGTGATGGCCATGGTGGCCGGCAATGGGGTGGCGGAGCGGCTCTGGCTTTCGATGGAGCTGTGGTGGCAACGGCTGCCGACGGGCACCGGCGACCGAGCGTGTGGTGCGTGTTCTGCGCACACCCAACTGGGACACCGTGTGCACTACACAACGTCGGGGACTGTGCCGCCGCCGTGGTGTAACCTTCCAGCTGGAGTTGTGCTCTGATGGCGGCGGAGTGGCTGAGCAACAACGACGGTCCGGTGCCATTGCCGATTTTGGGGGAAGCAGACGAGATAAGCTACAGGGAGGGAGGGAAAATGCAACGCAGGACTCGCCGCCTGTGAGGGTTTATATAGTAGGCTGACAAGCATTGGGATTTTGGGGGATTTCATCGAGTCGGGCAGGAATCTTGCATGGGAACTTGTGCGGTTGCATGGGAACGGGCTCAGTACACTACAAAAAAAGAAACATCCGTGACATTTTGGACCGAACGAAATTTTTTTCTGTCATACATATGACACTTGTATGATGATAATTGTGACAAAACCAGGTATCATCATAGATGTGGTGGGCTCCTACTTCTATGACAAAAAATCATGACAGAAAATGGGCTTTTCGTCCTGGGCGGGCCGGAGACGCAGCTGCATGACATTCTTTGGGCCGTCCATGACGGAAAAAACCATGGTAGAAGCGAGGGGGAGGAAAATTTCGGGGATTTGCCGGTTACGGTGGGAGGTCGGGGGCGAAGCGATGCGTGTGTGCGAGGCGTTGGCTCTGACTAAACCCGAGCGAGGTGTTGGGCTCTAACTGAACCCGAGCGACTGCAGTACAGGCTACGCGTTACTGAACCCGAGCGATCGATCGATGGCTGTTAACTGAACCCGATGGAGCGATTCCTTCGCTACTTCTGCTAACTGAAGCCGATCGATGCTGCCTCTGGGATGAACAGTGAGTGTTACGGGGGGATTTGGATGAACAATGAGCGCCGGCATTGCCTTTGGATGAATAGGACCCCGTTGTGTGGAGGGCTGGATGAACAGTAGACGGTGGAGGGGTGGCCGTGGAGGGGTGGTTGAACAGGACCCCGTGGTGTGGAGGGCTGGATGAACAGTAGACGGTGGAGGGTTGGATGAACAGTAGATGGTGGAAGGGTGGTTGAACAGTAGCCGGTGGAGTAGCGCGCGGTGGAGGCTGGATGAACAGGAGCCCGTGGAGGCTGGAGGAGGTCGACGGTAGCCCGTGGAGGCTGGAGGAGGTCGACGGTGGAGATGAACAGTATCCCGTGGAGTCCCGTTTTGCGGTACGCCACACCCCTCGCCCTCGTTTCGACCGTAGCGCTCCAACACAAGTCCATTTCGTCCGTTTTGCGGTACGCCACACCCCTCCCGATCAACAGGACCCCTGTTTCGACCGTAGGAGGTCCGTTTCCTCCGTTTTGTGGTACGCCACACCCCTCCCGATCAACAGGACCCCCGTTTCGACCATAGGAGGTCCGTTTCCTCCGTTTTGTGGTACGCCACACCCCTCCCGATCAACAGGACCCCCGTTTCGACCGTAGGAGGTCCGTTTCCTCCGTTTTGCAGTACACCACACCCCTCGTGATCAACAGGTCCCCGTTCCGAACGTAGGAGGTCCGTTTCCTCCGTTGTGCGGTACGCCAGGCCTCATTTCCATCACCTGTTCCGTCCAAGCCGGTTGGCTCCCACGCGTTCCGTTGCCTCCCGATGAACACGACGCATTCCGTTGCCTCCCCATGAACACGACGCATTCCGTTGTCTCCCCATGAACACGACGACGACTCTGTTTCTCCGTTCCGACCCAGCCATGTACGTATGCACGAGTAGGCGTTCGAGACCCTGCCCGTATGTATGTACGTGGCCGTATTTTCTTTCTTGCACCCTGGCCGTTGTACGTACATGTACATGCTACGTGCGCGCCTCTACTACGACACGTGCGCGCCTCTACTACGACACGTGTGCGTCTCTACATCGACCAGTATGTACGTACACGTTTGCGACCAGGATGACAACGCTACGTACGCTTCGACCAGGTGGGTCCCAACTGTCAGGCACTTCCGTGCCTGCGAAGATGTAGCTGGTGGGTCCCAGTAGTCAGGGGGCGAATCGTTTTGTTTTTTGTTTTTTTTGCCCGGACGCACTTCCTTGCGTGCGAAGGTGTAGCTGGTGGGTCCCAGCAGTCAGGGGGAAACGTTTTTTCGTGAAATACGGTGGCCCGTCCGGTGGGTCCCCGCTGTTAGGTGGAGGAATAATTATTTTGCGCGTAATAAGGAGGCACTTCCTTGCTACGGCCGTGGACCCAGCTGTCAGCCTCTCCACATACAGTCCACGTCCGATGGAAGCCATTCCTTAACCACGTTGACCACGCCGCGCCGAGAGCACCAGGGCGATGGACGACGGTGAGGCCTAGGAAGGGGACGACGTGGAGCCGGGGAAGATGCGGCAGTGGATGCCCACGCGTAGAGGAGTACGAGGGTTCACTGGTTCGCTGTGGTGTGAGGCTGCCGTCGCCACAGAATAACAGGGGGTGTGGGCGAGTAGAGGGATGGCCTGGCCAGCGGTGGGAGTAGTAGGGGCGGTGAGGCCTCCGCCGCATCGCAGCCGGCCACGGGAGGCAGGAGCACGAGGCACGACCGGCGCTGGTTTGGGCGGCTGGAGCAAGAAGACCAGAGGTTGAAGAAGCACTACGACCGTTGGATGGACATCGTACGGTCACTGGAGCTAGAATCGTGCATATTGACTAAGTTGACAAAGCCCTCCGTCCCCGTCAACTTAGTAGGCCCACAAGTCAGCCTGCCACTATACTGGGTCCTAGATAACAGGGGGAGTATTCTTTTTTTGTGCGTAATAAGGAGGCACTTCCTTGCGTGCGAAGATATAGCTGGTGGGTCCGAGCTGTCAGCGGCGGTAACGTTTTTTTCATGAAATACTGAGGCCCTTTCGGTGGGTCCCCGATGTCAGGTGGAGGAATCATTATTTTGTGCGTAATAAGGAGGCATTTCCTTGCGTGCGGCCGTGGACCCAGCTGTCGGCCTCTCCACGTACAGTCCTCTTCAGATGCATGTCGGTCGTTGACCACGTTGACCAGGCTGCGCCGACAGCACCAGGGCGGTGGACGACGGCGAGGCCTAGGAACAGAATGACACGGAGGTAGGGAAGACTAAGCAGTTGTTTCCCACGCGGAGGGGAGTACGACTGAACGAGGGTTTACTGGTTCGTCTACCGTCGCCGGAGAATAACAGCAGGTGTGGGTGAGTAGAGGGGTGGCTAGGCCAGCGATGGGAGTACGGTGGGGTGGTGAGGCCTACGTGGCAGCACAGCTGGCCATGGGGAGGAGGGAGCAGGCAGTCCCGCCGGCGCTTGTTTGAGCGGCTGGAGCGGGAAGAGCAGAGATTGAAGAAGCACGACGGCCGTTGGATGGCCATCCCACAGTCACTGCTTGTACGTCAACCTTTTTTTAGGAAAGCCTCAAATCTGTGGAAAACAGCATACAGCCCATCTGCCATTATTTCTAATAATTTACAGCCCATTTGCTAATTCTTAAGGCTTTTTTGGAGCCCATATTCTTTTTGTTAGCATTACAGCCCATATTGTGTCCACGGTTAAAAAATTATACGAAATTTTGCATATTTCAGTGCGGTCCAAACTATTTTTAATCCCGAAATTTCGACTCACATTCAAACTGATTTTAAAAATAAATGTATATCGATATAAAATCCAACAAATTCTCCACACATAAAAATTAATGTAATTTAAAATCTCGAAATGAAAAAAGATATTTGCAACTAATTGTCGGTTTGATGTGTTTTAAAAATGTACAACCCATTTCTCATTACTGATAGGCCATTTTCTCGGCCAGCCGAATGAAGCTCTCCTGAAAGTGCAACTATCCCTAGGTGGTTTTGGTAATTCATAACAACATATAGCTCATTGAGCTAATGCTATTCCAAGACTATTATTTCAGGAAAGCTCAATGAATGGCATGGCATGGATGATGAAAGTGGATCCCTCAAAATACTAAGGACAAAGGATTGGCTCAAGCTCAAAAGCTCAAGACTCTTCATTTTATATTTTAGTGATCCAAGATCACATTGAGTCTATAGGAAAAGCCAATACTATCAAGGAGGGATGAGGTGTTGCTTAATGAGCCTCGTGCTTCATGTGCTTAGTGATATGCTCCAAAACCCTCAGCTACTTTCCCACATCCACAAATGACCTAAACCCAAAGCCAAAATCGGTCACACCGATTCTTCCTATCTGGCGCCACCGATTCCAAAAGTCATAGCCACTGCCACAAACTCTAAGCAAATCGGTCTTACCGACAGGGATCTCGGTCTCACCGAGATGGGATTGTAATCTCTCTGTTTCCCTCCGTAACGTTTCGGTCTAACCGAAGTGAGCGATCGGTCCCACCGAGATTGCAATGTAAACTCTCTGTTTCCTTTTTGTAACATTTCGGTCTCACCGAAAAGAGCAAATCGGTCCCACCGAGTTTACCTGACCAACTCTCTAGAAAGCTTATTACCAAATTGGTCTCACCGAGTTTGCGTAATCGGTCTTACCGAGATTACGTTATGCCCTAACCCTAACCGAATCGGTCTCATCGAGATGCATGTCAGTCCCACCGAAAATCACTAACGGTCACTAGGTTTACTAAATCGGTCCAACCGAGTCTGTTGAATTGGTCCCACCGAGTTTGGTAAATTGTGTGTAACGGTTAGATTTTTTGTCGAGGCTATATATACCCCTCCACCTCCTCTTCATTCATGGAGAGAGCCATCAGAACAAACCTACACTTCCAACTTACCATTTCTGAGAGAGAACCACCTACTCATGTGTTGAGGCCAAGATATTCCATTCCTACCATATGAATCTTGATCTCTAACCTTCCCCAAGTTGCTTTCCACTCAAATCTTGTTTCCACTAGATCCAAAACCTATGAGAGAGAGTTGAGTGTTGGGGAGACTATCATTTGAAGCACAAGAGCAAGGATTTCATCATCAACGCACCATTTGTTACTTCTTGGAGAGTGGTGTCTCCTAGATTGGCTAGGTGTCACTTGGGAGCCTCCAACAAGATTGTGGAGTTGAACCAAGGAGTTTGTAAGGGCAAGGAGATTGCCTACTTCGTGAAGATCTACCGCTAGTGAGGCAAGTCTTTCGTGGGCGATGGCCATGGTGGGATAGACAAGGTTGCTTCTTCGTGGACCCTTCGTGGGTGGAGCCCTCCGTGGACTCGCGCAACCGTTACCCTTCGTGGGTTGAAGTCTCCATCAATGTGGATGTACGATAGCACCACCTATCGGAACCACGCCAAAAACATCCATGTCTCCAATTGCGTTTGAATCCTCCAAACCCTTCCCTTTACTTTCTTGCAAGTTGCATGCTTTAATTTCCGCTGCCTATATACTCTTTGCATGCTTGCTTGAATAGTGTGATGATTGCTTGACTTGTCCTAAAGTAGCTAAAATCTGCCAAACTCTAAAATTGGGAAAAGGTTAAGTTTTTAATTGGTCAAGTAGTCTAATCACCCCCCCTCTAGACATACTTCAAGGTCCTACATCTCCTCGTCTTGAAAGATTTGCAGCCCAACAGGCCTGACAAAGCGACTTACTTGGCAAATCACAAAAAAACTGGGCTGTGGCCTTGGACCCAGCTGTCAGCCTCTCCACGTATAGTACTCTTCTGATGGAAGTCGGTCGTTGACCACATTGACTACGCCGCACCGAGAGCACCAAGGCGGTGGACGACGGCGAGGCCTAGGAAGGGGACGACGCGGAGCCGGGGAAGACGCGGCAGTGGATGCCCACGCGAAGAGGAGTACGAGGGTTCACTGGTTCGGCTGCGGCGTGAGGCTGCTGTCGCCGCAGAATAACAGGGGGTGTGGGTGAGTAGAGGGATACCCTGGGCCAGCGGTGGGAGTAGTAGGGGGCGGTGAGACCTCCGCGGCATCACAGCCGGCCACGAGAGGCAGGAGCACGCGGCACGACCGGCGCTGCTTTGGGCGGCTAGAGCAAGAAGACCAGAGGTTGAAGAAGCACTATGGCCATTGGATGGACATCGTACGGTCACTGGAGCTAGAGTTGTTCCTATTGACTAAGTTGACAAAGCCCTCTGCCCTCGTCAACTTAGTAGGCCCACAAGTCAGCCACCCACTATGGTGGGTCCCAGCTAGCAGGGGGTATTCATTTTTTGGTGCGTAATAAGGAGGCACTTCCTTGCGTGCGAAGATATAGCTGGTGGGTACGACTTGTCAGCGGGGGGGGGGGGGGGGGGGGGCGTTTTTTTCACGAAATACAGAAGCCCTTCCCACTTACAGTGCACGTACAGTGCGTAATAAGGAGGAACTTTCCTTGCGTGCGACCATGGACCTCGTGGGTCCCAGCCGTCAGGCTCTCCACGTACAGTCCTCTTCCGATGACTCTCGTATGTTGACCACACCATGCCAAGTGCACCGAGGCGGTGGACGACAGCAAGGCCCCAGTCTGGAACGACCCGGAGATGGGGAAGACGCGGCAGTGGAGTCACAGACGGAGAGGAGTGGGAAACTTGACTGGTTCGGGTGCGGGGTGGGCCTACACTCGGCAGAGAATAACAAGAGGTGCAGAGTGGAGGGATGGCCTGGCCGTCGGCGGGGTAGCGTTTTGCTGAGGAGCGCAAAACAACGCCGCTGGACGCCGAAGGCTGGAGCAGGCGGTTCCGGCAGCGCTGGGGGAAGAAGACGAGAGATTGAAGAAGAATGCCGGCCGTTGGATGTAAATCCAACGCCTTCTTAGGCTTCGACCTACTGGCCCACATGTCAGCCAGTCCATTTGTTTTTTTAGTCCATTTGGTGGGCTGGGTGAAACAATGATGTAGCATCTATGCAGCCCGTTTAAATCCCATTTGCATTTTTCTCGAAATCCGCGGACTTGCTGCGCTGGGTGAAAATATCATGTTGGGCTAGACGGAGAAATGTTATAAAAACATAAACATATGATTGCACGTCAGTAAAATCTTTGCAAGCTTATGTACGCAATCACTAGGAGTTAACTTGGCAAGTTATATATAAACAATTATTATTATTATTTTGTAAGAACTTTCAACTTACAAAATAAAATATCATTTTAATTTGATGAGTTAATAGTATGTGGGGTATTATTATTTTTTAGGCTAGACGTGGGACAGTTGAGTTAGTTCTAGGGGAAAGTACTGGGAGAAAACTCAGTTTACATCGAAAAAGAAAGTGGGAGAAAATTCAGAGACCTGTTGGGTCCACCTGAGGAGAGGAATATGTTGGGAGGAAGGAGATTCAAAGCACGGCAGCCATGTGAACTAGTTTTTTTTTAGGACAAGTGAACTAGTCCTCATGTCGCTCGTCCGTGTACTCGTCGGTTACGGGAAGCAGACATGCCCTCATGTCCAAGATCTGCCTGTACATGTCGTAGCATGCGTATGCGTCCTTGGCCGCGTAGGTTATGTAGGCTAGATTCAGAGGTACCTCCCACGTGTTCAAGTCATCTTCTTTCATGTTGGCGTATCAGGGGTTGATGATGGTCCCAGTGAGGTCAACCATGAAGTCCTTCTCCTGCCCGTTGCTGATGATCTTGTATTGCTTCTGGATGTTGACAAGCTTGTTGCACCAGATGGCCGAATCGTCGCGTTCTTCCTTCTCTCCACCATAGCGAAGGTGCAGTCGGCGCTGCTGATGAAACGGGCGAATGCTCCAGAACCTGGTGCAGCCATAGGACTGGGGCGAGACAGAGCTTCACCGAGTCCGTATCGTTGGTGTACATCACATTCAACTTGGTGCAGCCATAGGACTGAACGGCGAACTAACTCCTTGCTGAAGTCCATATCCAGCAGGCTCACCCTTCGGATCGCCATTGGAGTCTCTTCGAGTGACCGAGTGTGTAGGCGGCGGCAGCAGTTTGTTTTTCAGCTCTTGGGGAACTGGATTCAACAGTAAGCTGAGTGTGTACAGGCGACAACATTTACTACCCCTCCCTCGTCCGCTGCACGCCCGGCAGAAGATGCACCCTCGGCGCATTCAAACGCCTCCATTAAGAAACCTACTCTGGCCACACGTCAGTTCACGAGTGGGTCTGTATTGGTACTGTAATAACAGGAGTTAGTGGTCACTTTACTTAAATTTAATTAGCTTTAATAGAAATTTATACTTAAAACAAGTAATGCATTGGCTCGTTCTATCAGTGCCACGGGATCAACATGCACAACAATTAGAATTATTATTCTCAGGACGCACACGATCAGCACATTTGTCGCACTTTCACAAAGATAATACTACCAAGTTTGAACTGTTTGTTATGGTTGCTGTCATCTGCATCATCATGCCGTGTTTCCCAGCTTGCAAGATTTAGAACCAACAAATAAGTTCCAAATAATAAGTACAACAAAGATGCCTACACATCTCATTGATTCCCAGCTTGCAAGATTCATAACCAACAAATAAGATCCAAACAATAAGTACAACAAAGATGCCTACACGTCTCATTGATTCCCAGCTTGCAAGATTCAGAACCAACAAATAAGATTCAAATAATAAGTACAACAAAGATGCCTACACATCTCACTGATTCCCAGCTTGCAAGATTCAGAACCAACCCATTAGAGCCTTTTGATAAAGTGAAAATCGAGATTAAATCCATCTTGGCTAGCCATGTCATACAATTGAAGAACTTGGAGAATGCTCTTGACCGTCACAACATCTGTAGTAGAGTATTCCTGTTTGCACATCATGTTTGCATAGCACAAACAAGGAGACAGGAGAGCATGGTTTCACTTTAGTTGAACCATTTTGTGTAGTTCCACCAAAATTGAGAGATGTTACCCACGTGACATTTTAGTTGAACTGCACAAGACACTCATTCCCAAAAGAAGTGTTTTGTGCAGTTCACCAAAAGGTCACAATAGCAACAAGGTGAAATGGATATCCCTATCTGCACAAAATGATAGAAAGTAAACAGTTGCTGGTCAATAAGAATATATGAAACATATACAAAATGAAAAGAAGCATCTTAATTATGTTCATGGCAATCACGCAAGGAGAGTAGAATTTTAAAATGTCAGCAATGCTTCATGTTACCAGAAGCATTACGATCAACAATGAGATTCCTCAGATATGGGATTACTTTAATGGTGGCATTGCTTGTTTACCAGACACAGTAAATCAACAGCAGCTAAAGAGTTGGTTTAAGGGCATGGGACCGTGGGGACACCAGGACACTCAGCAGCGTAAAGGAGCAACTTACTTATCATACTGGAGAAAACAGCAGGAGTGCCATTTGTAACATAGTTTAATTGCATCTTATCACTGGAGGCATTAGATTAACAATAACACTGGTTAGACATGTCCCTAAGGTAACAGTGTGATCGCTTCATTTTACATGCACCCTTACAGCAAAAGGTTGGTTTACCCGCAAAAAAACCAGAAAAAGGTTGGTATAAGGACATGCGACAGTGGACGCATCAGCACAATGTACCTACAAGGAGGCATAAAGTGGTGATCTCGAGCTTGTTCACGCTTTGTGAGGGCAGCAAACCTAATCCTGGAGACCTTTTACTATGTGAGGGCAGCAAATCTAATCCTGGAGACCTTTTACTATGTGAGGGCATCAAATCTAATCCTGAGACCTTTTACTATGTGAGGGCAGCAAATCTAATCCTGAGACCTTTTACTATGTGAGGGCAGCAAATCTAATCCTGGAGAACTTTTACTATGTGATGTCAGCAAATCTAATCCTGGACATACTCTGTTGACTTGTCCACCAGCCGCCACTTTCTATCCTTTTTTCAACCAATAATAGATCTGTTCCTTATCCAGTTTGTACTGCATTTTCCCATTATTTCCCTTTTCAACCAAGAGACCGGTTGGGTATCCGGTCTCTACTACTTTCACCATATTATTTCCTCTTTGAATCAAGTCCTAGATTCATGCTACAACTTTCCCCCTTTCTTCGTTGTTTGAACAAAGCCCTAGATTCAAATGCATGAAGTAGCTTTACCTCTAATAATACTAAAAATTTAGGTGGCTTTGGAAGAGCTGATGGGAGTAGAAAAAGATGCACATGCAGACACGTGGGGAACTGGGGCAGTAGAGCAAGGCCGCTTTCAAAGAACTTATACCTGAGGGTCGCCGGGATGTCGGCGGCGGTAGGTCGATCTGCGGACAATACGACAGGGAGGAAGAAGGGTCGGAGGACCTCCTGAGCCGGCTGTGTCGGAGAGAACGACACCGGCAGAGGATTGGGCCCCTTCGGCAGCTGTGGGTTTCCTCCCTCGACGGCGATGACCGCGTGAACGATGCACCTTTTAGTCCTCTACACACATCGGCCGAAGGGATCCGGCCGGATCTGTGACCAGCGGTGAGCAGAGAGAAAATGTCGCTACCACTGTCTTGTTTATATCTAGAGAGGATGAGAGAATGAAGAGAGCAACCCTAGTAAAGCAAGCGCTCAGGCCCCTGCGTCCATATATAGTGGAGTGATTATCTTTTTTCTCTCCACAACAAGCGTTTCAATTTGTGTACGAGGCATTAAAGAAAAGAAACTCCCTATTTAAGGTGACTACTCTATGACTCCTACTTACTACTACAGTACTACCTCCGTCCTGGTTTATAGGTCCCTTTTATAGTTTGTGCCAAATTTTGACTAAAGATTTAACTAACAAAATGTTAATGCATGTCAAGAAAAATTATCTCATTGGATTCGTATTTGAACATAGTTTTGAAAAATATAATGTTTGGTGACATGCGCGAACATTTTCTTAGTTTAATCAATGGTCAAAATTTGGCACGAAATACAATGGGGACCAATAAACCCAGACAGAGGTAGTATTGTTAACTTGTGCTCCCCTCCCCTCCATTCATTGAACAACCACGGGTGAATAAACATACAGTAAGTACTGTATTTATATAGAATGAACAAGCTCGAACTATTTTTGCGTAGTTAAAACTTGAGGGCGGGGCTTTTCCCAGGCAATACGCGTGGTAGTTTTCGGGTAGGCGGTTTGACAGAGAGGCGAGGAGGGTGAGCGAGTGGGGCTGTGCGATTTGACGGCGCGTTACTGCTGGAAAGACTTGTGATATGACCACTCACTATAACCATGAATTACTGGCGCTCCAACCGGGGTGATGCCCCCCTTCCGTTCCGCGCTCTAATCTGGTGCATGACCCGTCGACCCGGATGCTGGCTCTCCCACATGTCGGAGTAGTAAGAAGGAGCAAAGAATGATGCGGTACATACTAGTACTATACTACTCCCTCTGTTCCTAAATATAAGTCTTTGGAGAGATTTCACTATGGACCACATACGGAGAAAAATGAGTGAATCTACACATAAAATGCATCTATATACATCCGTATGTGGTCCACAGTGAAATATCTACGAAGACTTATATTTAGGAACGGAGGGAGTACTACTCAGGTCGGAGGAGTGCGAACCACGGCAGCCCAGTGAACCAGTCGTGTGAACCACGGTAGCCCAGTGAACCAGCAGTAGAAAACATTGGTGATATGGCCATAAAAAACAATGTGCTACGGTCCACATTGTAGCATGTACAGTAACACTCCTCTTTGTTTGGATCCCTGAGTTAGAGCTAGTTTGGGTTGAAATAGCCTCAAATTATCGAAACAAGAGGGGTTAGTTTGAGCTAGTTTGCTCTAACCCAGCTAAAAAAACTAGCCCGGTGGAGAGGTTCTAATTGGGTTAGTTATCCTGGGCCCACTAAAAGAGAACTAAAAAAATCTCACCTGCCCGCACCAGATCGCTCCCCTAAAAAAATCTCACCTGCCCGCACCAGATCACTCCCCCCCTCTCGCATGACTCCTCTCTGTTCCCCATAGGGCCGCCCGCCCAAGCGCGGCTCGGCCTCTCTCTCCTCTGGCCGCCGTCTCCTTCCGGCCTCCGCCGCCCTACTCCGGCCGCCATCTCCCTCCGACACTCGAAGGTCGCCCCACTCCCCCTTCACCAGTCGTTTTTCTCCCTCTATCGTGCGCGGCGGCGGCGCATCTACCAGGGAGGTCGCGAGAGGGGTGAGTTTGTTCGTTCCTTCTCTGTCTCACGGCCATATCATTGATCTTACTTGCTCTAGCGCTAATTCTGATTTGGAAAAGTAGGTCCTGATCAAACTTGCTATAGATTTGTGGTGCACGCATGGAATTGTTTGATGCTGCTTGAGGAGGTAATAAATGTTTCTAGAGGCCCAAAGATTCAGGTCACCTTTGTAGGTATTTCAATTTCAGGCTTGCATTATTTGTAGAGGCCCAAAGATTCAGTTCACCTTTATTAGTATTTTAATTTCAGGCTTGCATTGTTTCTAGAGGCCCAAAGATTCAGTTCACCTTTCTAGGTATTTGAGTTTCAGGCTTGCATTATTTCTAGAGGCCCAAAGATTCAGTTCACCTTTCTAGGTATTTCAGTTCAGGCTTGCATTATTTCTAGAGGACCAAAGATTCAGTTCACCTTTCTAGGTATTTCAGTTTCAGGCTTGCATTATTTCTAGAGGCCCAAAGATTCAGTTCACCTTTCTAGGTATTTAAGTTTCAGGCTTGCATTATTTCTAGAGGCCGAAAGATTTAGTTCACCTTTCTAGGTATTTCAGTTTCAGGCTTGCATTATTTCTAGAGGCCCAAAGATTCAGTTCACCATTCTAGGTATTTTAGTTACAGGCTTGCATTATTTCTAGAGGCCCAAAGATTAAGTTCCCAGTCGGCAGCAAGCGGCCCTGCTACCCATGCCGGTGTCAACCTCAACTTGCAAGGGCCAACGTCGGAGGGGTTCCCGGGGCTTGGGCTCTACAGAGCCTTCCTCCAGAGCGACGATGGCGAGCTCCTCCCTCGGTGCGTGAGGGGCTCCGGGCTCCCTCCCTATCGTGAACGACTTCCGTGATGAGTTAGCTCATTCTTTGTTTCATGAAGTGTTTTTTTATTTTGTGAAGCTTGATTGACGACTTGTATGTTTAAGTGGGATATCTCATTTTTATGGACAAAGTAAAAAATTATCATGTTTTGCATGCTTGATTTGTATAGATGGTTCGTTTATGTCAATTGTGAGCGGGAGGAGGCCATAGAAGAACCGACCACACCAAGAGGGTGCTTGGATCCAAGGGACTTTTTTTAGTCTGTCTAAAAATAGGGTCCAAAGTAGTCAAATGATTGAGATAGAGCATTTATTGTCAATCTAACCCTGCCATCCATACACCTCTTTGGTTTAGAGTTAGTTCAGGGTTAGAATCTAACTCTAACCTCTAACCGAGTTAGAGTTCTCCTCGTCTCGGTTCATCGCCATCATACTTTCCCCATTCTTGTGTTTTCAGTATCCTGCGAATCAAAGAGGCCCTTTTGTTTCGGGAAAAATCAAAGAGGCCCTTAGACTGGTTCAGGTCCAGTCATTTTTTATAAACGTGTTATGTCCAAAATTTAATGAACGTGCTCCGGTTTCCACGAAAGTAATCTGGTTTCATGTAGTAATTCATTGATTTATTTATTCCTCTGCGGGGGGTTTGCATGTAATTCGTGAGGACTGAAATGTAAAGTACCTCGGCATATGCTCCGAGTCGTGCATGCACTACGACCCAGATGCTCTATGTCCCACATGTCAGCGAATGGGAGCACGTGGAAATAGCCTAGGAGTACATATAGGAGGATAAATGCGTGAAAAAATATGTACTGTGAAGCGTAGCCGCGGTTCGAAAAGTAGACCTAAAGTGATGACAGCTATAGGTCGCACGCACCCAACTAGTGGTACTAGACATACGACTAATTTTTCCCTAAAAAAAAGAGGCATGAGTGCTCAGTACTCCTATTCTATAAACACGAGTCCCATCTGACAACAGCGTCTGTGCTACAACTAGCTCTCCTCCCTCGTTTCTCTCTTCTAACTCTAAACTCGGCCGACGCCCGGTGGGTGGGGTGGGTTTGCTCAACTGCGGCCCCACCTCACAGTGAAAACATTACGACTGGAATAAAAAATGCCATATAGTCCCTCCGTTCATAAATATAAGCCTTTTTAGATACTACTTCAAATGCAATACAACATACAGATGTATGAAGACATAGTTTAGAGTGTAGATTCACTCATTTTGCTCCGTATGTAGTAGTCACTTGCTGGAATCTTTAGAAAGACTTATATTTGGGAACGGAGGGAGTACTATACTAATAAAGCATTAAGGCCACGAGGCGATGCAGTGCTGGTTACATGAGCCAAGAAGAAGAGATGCATGCATCGACGACGTCCACCTCCTCGACTCAGGGCGCCGGCCCACCGAACGGCGCCTAAGTAGCAGCGGCTTTCGTGGCCAGGTTGACGTGCTTCTGAACAATGGCGTCCAAAGATTCCAGCCACTGGAAGAAGGCCAATGTATTTCTGTCCTTGCTTGCCTTGTAGTGGCCTATGTAGAGGATTTCCTCGTAGACATGGATGTGCAGGTCGACGGTTTCTTTCATGGTGAGGCACTGCGCGGCGAGCGCGGCCTCGAGGTGCACATTCTTCGTCGCGACCTCCGGCACTTGCAGGGCCACCAGGGCTTGAAAGAGTTCGTCACCATGTAGGCCGATGAGGGTGGCAGACAATGAGGAGCCTGGGCGCGCGGGCTGGAGCAGTACGGCAAGGCCGTCCGCGCGCTTCTTGACGGCGGTGAACTTGCAGATGGAGTTGACCATCATGTCGTCCATGCGAGAGGCGAAGCCGGTGTCGGCGAGGGCTACAATGCCTGCGGTCGCCAGCACCATCTGGAAATGCTGCGTGGTGCAGGGCCGCAGGCCGGAGCCTTGGATGATTTGGCACAGCTAACTGTCGCTCGTGTCCATCGCCTCCATAGGTCCTTGTGGCTTCTGGTCACTTGGTCTTGGATTGGAGTGAGCAGTGTTGCACAGAGACTTGGGAGTAGATGGATTGGAGTGGTGGGGCGCCTTTATTATATCAGAGTCCAAACTCTGTTGCATTCACATCGCGCTGGCTCTAGTCTGCTTCTCCAATTAATTCCCTCTGCATGTAATTGAGGATGCATCATTGACCGTTCAACGTCTCGGGAACCGCTACCCTCTTCCTCCTTGGCATTCAAGCACCTATGGACCCGTCGACGACGAGGTGCCTATGGTGACTTTGTAAATTTCAAGATGATAGTGTCGTGTGTGTGTGTGTGTGTTCATAGGGGTGAGTGTATGTGCATGTATATGAGCGCTTGCGTCTGTACTGTGTCAAAAAAACGTAAATGCGTGTCAAAAAGTTAGTATACTCAATATTGTGCACCTCGGAGAGGAAAATGATAGAACTAGTATGTATTTATTTACGGTGCAGATTCACTCATTTTGCTCCATATGTACTCCGTCTCGGTGTAGTCTAGTCACTTGTTGAAATCTCTAGAAGGGCAAATACTCCTTTCTGGTTTACAGGGCTATACTAGCAAGTAGTTGTACGTACTAGTACAATAGTGGGCTCACATAGCAATTTTGTCTCATGCAAGAGCCTGGCTATATGCGTGCTCCAATGTTCGCAACTGCAACCTTCGGTTTGCGCTTGGCTCTTCGCCTCTTCGAGAAGACGAACAATGATGTTACCACTACTGCTTCTACAGTGTCTAATCCACTGCTGCATGTCCGTCCACCGCGAGCAGGACGGATAGCTTGTTGTAGAAGTACTACTACTAAGCAAAAGCCTGTCCTCTTTTGCGAGCAACCGCACGCATGGGCGAGGGAGAAGGCGTGTAGTAAAATCAAGCTTCTCCTTGTTCTACGAGTTGACGCGACACATCATAGCACTGGCCCCACATGCTTGCCTCTAAACTTGGCTGAAAGACCCGCAGTGTACAATATATTTGCTGCAACCTCTAACATTTACCCACCACAAATTAAAATATATGTGGCTGTATGCATCGTTCTGATGCAGAGGCCGGGGAGTCCCCCCGTTAAAAAAAACAAATTAAAATATATATTCCTGTCTTGACCAGATGAGCGTGCAAACTACAATCACCAGGGTGACAGGTAGGGCCAGAAGACTATTTTAATTTTTTAAAAAAACTTCGAGACGGCCACATAGCATGGAGCCGACCCCAACGATTTTAAGCTTACAGGCACGGTACACGCTATGTAGACTACTCTACACATGAAACTGCCACACGAGCGTTCGGGCTACGCTTGGCTCTTCGCATCTTCGGGAAGTCGAACAATGATGGTGTACTACCGCAGTGGAGGAGTACTACAGTACGCTTCTAGCCATCTGACACCGATTGAACTGCTGCATGTCCACCGCGTGTGGGAGGGAGAGCGTGTAGCGAAAGCTTCTCCCAGTCTTGCCAGCCACCACACTCATGGGCGAGGGAGGGACGCTCCTGTCTTTGCGTGTATGATAGGTGGGCCCGACATGTGTGTGGCCAACCTGTCATACAGCCAAAGGCAGGTGCAGTTAAGTCCGCGAGGGAGAGGATAATCAAACTTCTCGTTGATGTACGAGTTGACGCGACACATCAAAGCACGACACTCGATATATTTCAATAATTTGCGTTTACCGATGCATTAATTACAACGCATGCATGCATGCCGTGACTCTTCTTTTGATAGTACTTGAATGTGTTGATTTAATGCACCTTGAAGTAGTACTCCCTCCGTTCCTACATTATAAGTTTTTGTAGGGCTTCCATTATGAATTACATACGGATGTATATAGATGCATTTTAAGTGTGGATTCATTCATTTTGCTCTGTATGTAGTCCACCTAGTGAAATCTCTATAAATACTTACTCCCTCCGTTTGGAGGGAGTATAAAATATGTGACGGTAAGCTTTGTAATACCCCGGCCCAAGTCGAGAGATGGTTGTGCACGAGGAGGGCGAGATCATGCAGACCGAACAGGAACAGGACCAGACGATGGAGCTCTCTAAGGTATCGATGGACCTCACCGTGCTCCACTACCCCTTGTGCCTCCGCCCCTTGATGCCTCCAGTGTATGAGGTTCGAATACACCTCGTCCGTTCGGATGATTGAGCAAGGTGCAGGTTTCTTGATTGATGTGCTGTTGGATTGATTTCTGCAGTGCAAGGGAGGGCACCTGGCCTGCATGGACTGCCGCGTCGAGCACCCCGGGAACCAGCGGCAGTGCCAGAAGTGCGAGCGCGGCGGTGGCTTCGACGTGCGGAACACGACGGTGGACTCCGTCCTTTTGTCGGTGAGGGTGGAGTGCCCGCACGAAGGCTGTGGGCTCTACGTCACTTACCACAAGCTCCCCGATCACCAGAGCGTGTGTCTGCTCGTGCCCTGCAAATGCCCCGTGCCCGTCTGCGGCTACGAAGGCCCGCCGCCGGCGCTCTACAACCACATCAGCACCGCGCATCCCATGCCCGTGCACAGGATCCAGTACGGCAAGGTGCTCCAGCTGCAAGTGCCACTGTCGGAGCCACGGCTCTTGCTGTTCGCGGAGGAGGATCGCCGCGCATTTTTCTTGGTCGGCGGCGTGCTCAACATCGGTGTGCCTATCATCATGTCGGTCATCTGCATCAGAGCGGAGGCGTCCCCACTGCCGCACTACTTGGCCAAGTTGTGGGCGAACGGCCCGCCGGGGGAGCCCAAAGGCACGACTGACGCCTTCAAGGTGGAAATAGAGGTGACAAGCAGCAAGGATCCCGGCGACGTCGATGTGCAGGATCTGACCTTCTTGACAGTTCCGCCCAAGCTGCTGGCCGGGGCTAAGCTTGTGTCCCTCCACATTTAGATTGACAAGCTCACGTCCTAAATGTTTTGACAGTGCCTTCTGTTTATCTTAGTAATATGCCTTGTTGAGGGAGAAGATCGTGAAAGCCTTGTTTGAACAGGCTACCAGCGTCATCCGGCAACTAAGGGAGGGCAATGAGAGGCTCCGGGCCGAGCGCGACCTGCTGAGGGAGAAGATCATCCGAAGTGCAGACCAGCAGGAGGAGACCAGCGCCTTGTTGAAGAGGACCAGCGTCATCGTCAAGAAACTTATGGACGAGAATGACATGCTCCGCAACGAGTGCCAAAGGCTGGTGGAGGAATCCATGGATGTTCTCAAGCAGCGTCTTGAGGACACGAAAGAGCTCATCGCTGCTCGCCGTGGAGACTAGTTCCCGCGGCCTGCAGCAACGCATCAAGAAAGTAGAGATCAGCGAGCCAGATCCTTGTCTTCCTTCTTCTTTTGCCCTTGTGTATTTCGGGCGTAGCCGCATGTGGATTTTTTTAATTATCTTTCTAATTATGTAAGACAATTAATCGTCCTTATTTTTCTGTGGAATATCAATGTTGCGAGGCTGGAATGAAGAGAACTCTTGCTGTGGCGACCCTGGCGTTGTTGTTCTTCTAGTTGCTGCTAGGCTTCCTTCAGTTTCCTGGTTTCTTTTGATGTAATAATCGGTTTAGGATGTCGATTGTGTCGTCGGTTGTGAAATGTTGGGTTCTAGCGCGGATGTTTGGCCTTTGTTGGCCTCTTGGGATGTTGCGATTTCAATCTGGTACATTTAGTCCTTCGTGTTAGGCTGGAGTTGTGCTGAACTTCTTGTGAATTGTGGTGGTTTTTAGTAATGAAAATCGGAAGGGGCAAGCCCTTTTTTGATCAAAAAAAATATCGTCCTTATATATTCATAAGTCTTGCTATAAGTCGCAGTAGATGCTATATAGGTCCGTCGGATTTACATCAAGATCCGTGCTGTCGGATTTTCTTTTTTCTCTCTTAAATCTCAGTCGAGTGAGACATAGACATGCCATTAAACAGAGGCTCGGGCGCCATTAATGGAGATCTTGGGAGAGAGGTGGACGACATATGGAGGTCAAAGGGCTCTCCTCCCGATAAGCACGCGCAGGGGTCTGATGGCACGCCTCTCATACTCAAATAGCTACCCTGCACGACGCCAGCCACCACACTCATGGGCGAGGGAGGGACGCTCCTGTCTTTGCGTGTATGATAGGTGGGCCCGACATGTGTGTGGCCAACCTATCATACAGCCAAAGGCAGGTGCAGTTAAGTCCGTGAGGGAGAGGATAATCAAACTTCTCGTTGATGTACGAGTTGACGCGACACATCAAAGCACTGCACTCGATATATTTCAATAATTTGCGTTTACCGATGCATTAATTACAACGCATGCATGCATGCCGTGACTCTTCTTTTGATAGTACTTGAATGTGTTGATTTAATGCACCTTGAAGTAGTACTCCCTCCGTTCCTAAATTATAAGTCTTTGTAGGGCTTCCATTATGAATTACATATGGATGTATATAGATGCATTTTAAGTGTGGATTCATTCATTTTGCTCCGTATGTAGTCCACCTAGTGAAATCTCTATAAAGACTTACTCCCTCCGTTTGGAGGGAGTATAAAATATGTGACGGTAAGCTTTGTAATACCCCGGCCCAAGTCGAGAGATGGTTGTGCACGAGGAGGGCGAGATCATGCAGACCGAACAGGAACAGGACCCGACGATGGAGCTCTCTAAGGTCTCGATGGACCTCACCGTGCTCCACTGCCCCTTGTGCCTCCGCCCCTTGATGCCTCCAATGTATGAGGTTCGAATACACCTCGTCCGTTCGGATGATTGAGCAAGGTGCAGGTTTCTTGATTGATGTGTTGTTGGATTGATTTCCGCAGTGCAAGGGAGGGCACCTGGCCTGCGTGGACTGCCGCGTCGAGCACCCCGGGAACCAGCGGCAGTGCCAGAAGTGCGAGCGCGGCGGTGGCTTCGACGTGCGGAACACGACGGTGGACTCCGTCCTTTTGTCGGTGAGGGTGGAGTGCCCGCACGAAGGCTGTGGGCTCTACGTCACTTACCACAAGCTCCCCGATCACCAGAGCGTGTGTCTGCTCGTGCCCTGCAAATGCCCCGTGCCCGTCTGCGGCTACGAAGGCCCGCCGCCGGCGCTCTACAACCACATCAGCACCGCGCATCCCATGCCCGTGCACAGGATCCAGTACGGCAAGGTGCTCCAGCTGCAAGTGCCACTGTCGGAGCCACGGCTCTTGCTGTTCGTGGAGGAGGATCGCCGCGCATTTTTCTTAGTCGGCGGCGTGCTCGACATCGGTGTGCCTATCATTGTGTCGGTCATCTGCATCAGAGCGGGGGCGTCCCCACTGCCGCACTACTTGGCCAAGTTGTGGGCGAACGGCCCGCCGGGGGAGCCCAAAGGCACGACTGACGCCGTCAAGGTGGAAATAGAGGTGACAAGCAGCAAGGATCCCGGCAACGTCGACGTGCAGGAGCTGACCTTCTTGACAATTCCGCCCAAGCTGCTGGCCGGGGCTAAGCTTGTGTCCCTCCACATTCAGATTGACAAGCTCATGTCCTAAATGTTTTGACAGTGCCTTCTGTTTATCTTAGTAATATGCCTTGTTGAGGGAGAAGATCGTGAAAGCCTTGTTTGAACAGGCTACCGGCGTCATCCGGCAACTAAGGGAGGGCAATGAGAGGCTCCGGGCCGAGCGCGACCTGCTGAGGGAGAAGATCATCCGAAGTGCAGACCAGCAGGAGGAGACCAGCGCCTTGTTGAAGAGGACCGGCGTCATCGTCAAGAAACTTATGGACGAGAAAGACATGCTCCGCAACGAGTGCCAAAGGCTGGTGGAGGAATCCGTGGATGTTCTCAAGCAGCGTCTTGAGGACACGAAAGAGCTCATCGCCGCTCACCACGGAGACTAGTTCCCGCGGCCTGCAGCAACGCATCAAGAAAGTAGAGATCAGCGAGCCAGATCCTTGTCTTCCTTCTTCTTTTGCCCTTGTGTATTTCGGGTGTAGCCACATGTGGATTTTTTAATTATCTTTCTAATTATGTAAGACAATTAATCGTCCTTATCTTTCTGTGGAAGATCAATGTTGCAAGGCTGGAATGAAGAGAACTCTTGCTGTGGCGACCCTGGCGTTGTTGTTCTTCTAGTTCCTGCTAGGCTTCCTTCAGTTTCCTGGTTTATTTTGATGTAATAATCAGTTTAGGATGTCGATTGTGTCGTCGGTTGTGAAATGTTGGGTTCTAGCGCGGATATTTGGCCTTTGTTGGCCTCTTGGGATGTTGCGATTTCAATCTGGTACTTTTAGTCCTTCGTGTTAGGCTGGAGTTGTGCTGAACTTCTTGTGAATTGTGGTGGTTTTCAGTAATGAAAATCGGAAGGGGCAAGCCCTTTTTTGATCAAAAAAAATATCGTCCTTATATATTCATAAGTCTTGCTATAAGTCGCAGTAGATGCTATATAGGTCCGTCGGATTTACATCAAGATCCGTGCTGTTAGATTTTCTTTTTTCTCTCTTAAATCTCAGTCGAGTGAGACATAGACACGCCATTAAACAGAGGCTCGGGCGCCATTAATGGAGATCTTGGGAGAGAGGTGGACGGCATATGGAGTTCAAAGGGCTCTCCTCCCGATAAGCACGCGCAGGGGTCTGATCGCACGCCTCTCATACTCAAATAGCTACCCTGCACGGCGCCTCCTAGCTAATAAAAAATGGGGACGCATGGCGGCACGTAAATGGTACTAGTAAGTAGAACGCCCACGGTTTCAATAATAGTTGTGTTTCCGATTGTAACGTGACAACACTTGTTACAAAATGAGTTTGTTGATTGTTAATGTGTGCACCTTCGCAAATCGGACTGCAAATTTACCACAACATGTTGGTGCCATGTCATGGCACCAAGCCAAGTTTCATTATTCTCATGCGTGTTTTGGATTTACATGAATTAAAAAACTAAGTTTCTCAATGTTTCCAACCCAGCCACGACGCCCAGAATTTTGAATTTCATTCCCATTTCTTGCATGGAGCCTCGATGTTTACCCGAGGACACACATGTGATTTTTCAACCAACTTTGGTGCACTGGAACATGTGCTTGTATTTCAAATTTGAATTATGCACACAAAGGTGACACGTTCCCTCCCAGAACCACGAGCCTTCTTGAGAGAAGCTCCGATTTGCAAGAAGCTTATGCCAAAATTTGTTCCTGTTCGCCAATTTTTTTTTACCACGGCATGGTACTACCATGACATGACACCATGCCAAGTTTCATGATTTTAAAACCAAGTTTCTCAATGTTCTTGACCGAGCCACGATGCCCAAATGTTTGAATCTTATTCTAATTTTTTGCATGGGAGTAGAAATTCACCCAAGGACACAAATGTGATTTTCAAACAACTTTGGTGCACGGGAGCACATGCTTGTAGTTCAAATTTGAATTATGCACATTAAATGCCCAAAAACTCAATTAATGTGTAAATAAGGCCAAACGAAGCCGGAATAATTCCAAAATTTAACAGGGCACTCATGTAGTTCTATGTTGCCTTTGTAAATAAACTCAAGGGGGACAACGTATATCGTTTCACACTCGAAGGTGACACATTCCCTCTCAGAACCACGAGCCTTCTTGAGAGAAGCTTCGGTTTGCAAGAAGCTTATACCAAAATCTGTTCCTATTCGGCCATTTTTTTACCACAACATGGTAGTACCATGACATGACATCCATGCCAAGTTTCATGATTTTCAGACGTGTTTTGGATTTACAAGAATTTTAAAACCAAGTTTCTCAATGTTCTCGGCCGAGCCACGATGCCCAGATGTTTTAATTTTATTCTCATTTCTTGCATGGGACCTAGAAATTCACCCAAGAGACACAAATGTGATTTTTCAACCAACTTTGGTGCACGAGAGCATGTGCTTGTAGTTCAAATTTGACTTATGCACATTAAATGACCAGAAACTCAATTAATGTATAAAAAAGACAAACGAACCCGGAATAATTCCAAAATTTAACATGGCACTAATGTAGTTCTATGTTGCCTTTGTTAAGAAACTCAAGGGCGGGGGGTGGCACGTTCCCTCTTAGAACCATGAGCTTCCAAATCGGCCCAATTTTTTACCACAACATGTTAGTGCCATGACATGACACCATGCCAAGTTTCATGATTTCCAGCCGAGTTTTGGATTTACATGAATTTAAAATCTAAGTTTCTCGATGTTCTCGGCAGAGTCATGATGCCCAGATGTTTGAATTTCATTCTCATATCTTCCATGGGACCTAGAAATTCAACCTAGGACACACATGTGATTTTTCAACCCACTTTGGTGCACTAGAGCATGTGCATGCAATTCATATTTAGATTATGCACATTAAAAGTCCAGAAACTCAATTAATGTATCAAAAGGCCAAATGAACCCGAAATAATTCCAAAATTTAACAGGGCACTCATATAGTTCTATGTTGCCTCTGTAAGTAAAATTAGGGGAGGCAGCGTATATCATTTCGCACACAAAGGTGACACGTTCCCTCTCAGAACCACGAGGCTTGTTGAGAGAATCTCCGGTTTTGCAAGAGGCTTATACCAAAACTTGTCCCAATTCAGCCAAAAATTATACGTATGAAAACAGGGTTTAGATTATCCCGAACATCTCGCTACCTAGACCAATAATGTACCATGATTTGAATTCAACATAAAATGGATACAGATATTTGAATTGGACAGCGTATGGTACATGTAGTTCATAGTGAAATATGATTACTGCTATATGCATGTCTTTTTGTTATCAAGATAATATTTAAATTATTATATAACTTGACAACAACCGTATTCAAATAAGGAAAATTGATTAAAATTTAGTCCATATGGTAGACGACAATATATATGTTCACATGGTGGAGTAAAATGTTCATATATGATGGAAGATCAAAATGTATGACTACATCAATTATAAACCGCAAGGTCACCTAATGATATATTCGAATTCAACATAACGTGGATTCAAAAATTAAAATTTGAGATCATGGCATCTGACCATATAAAAAGGGACATTACTCTTTCTTTGGTGGGAATTGATTTGTTTTTTGTTGTTGTTCAGGGAAGTGCGAATCGATTTGGTACTGTGCAGGGTAATCATGTTCTCCTGATTTTTTTTACATTTTTCTTGTAGTTTTTTCAATGGCATCTATAGCAATATAGTAAAAGGGGACATGACTCTCTTGTGTCTTCTATGACTTTTTTTTACACGTTAAGTTTGTTCTGCCGAACAAGGAATCCGCACCTTGTTATCCCGAAATTTTCAAGCTCGAGTATCTTTTGTCTCACCTTCTTTGAAACTCCCACTTCTTCAACCCGCGTCGCGCCTTGTTATCCCGAAATTTGGACGCGCGCGAGAACTCCCTCCTCATCCGAAATCGCTCCCGCAGCCCAGACACGCGAAATCCCCCTTCTACCCCTCAGCCAGAAATGAAGCTCCACGTCGCGGTGTCAAAACCAGTGGGGGTACGCTGGTAACTTACCCTACATTTCGGACAAGCGCGTCCCTAAGCTTGGCTCCCCCTCCCCCTTTGCCCCCCCCCCATTCGTACACCGAGGCACCAAAACCCGCGAAACCCCACGCTCCTCCGTCGGCCTCCCGAACGTCGCCCAATCGCAGACTCTTCCCCAACTACGTCGTCCACCACAACAGCTCGCCGTCCCTCATCCACCGCACCGGATCAAGATCCATTGTCGATCTCGTCGTCCTGCCGGATCAGCCACCCCGTCCTCCACCTCCAAGGAGCTGCCCCGACGTTTGCCTCATCTATTGCGCCACCTCAATCCCCACAGCGTCTTCTTGACCTGCCCCACCGGAACCGCAACACCCTCACCAATTCCTCCGATGAAGCCAAGTCCAACTCGGCGCCACCAAGGAGGTTCTGCACTCACTACTGCATTTTATATTTTATTCGATCTCACGGGGCTGCCGGTGCTCGATACCGAGCAGACATGGCGTCTCCATCGACGGCATCGTCGCCGCCACATCATCCATGATGTCTCTCCCCCATGCTGTTGCTTCCTCAGCGGCGACTTCCACAACGGCACTAGCTGCAGCTGCTCCGGCTCTCGCTCGCGTTGCAGCTCTGTTCTTGCTGTCGGTCGCGCTGCTGCATTGCTCCTGCTTTCGTTCGTGCTGCTGCTCTGCTCTTGCTCTCGCTTGCGCTGCTGCTGCTGCTGCTGCACGACCTCCGGCAGCTTCAGGAGTTGCTGCTTTAGCACTCGCTCGCGGTGCTACTGCACGACTTGCTCTCTGCTATTGCGTTCCCTACTCGAGCGTCTGCTGATTTAGATCACTGCTTCTCTGCTACTAGTGCTCAAATGCCCTAAACATCTATTGCAATGCCCTGTTACTAGTTCAATCAGTTTCG
Organism: Triticum timopheevii; assembly: GCA_963921465.1. Taxonomy (NCBI): domain Eukaryota; kingdom Viridiplantae; phylum Streptophyta; class Magnoliopsida; order Poales; family Poaceae; genus Triticum; species Triticum timopheevii. The sequence goes on along the minus strand of OY997272.1, from coordinate 376,660,576 downwards.
ACAGTAGAATTCAGTTTCGACTGTGAAGTTCATTTTCTTCAGTTAAGTTCAGAGTGAACAGTACTTACAACATCTGTCGGAGCGGCCGTGGCGCAGCTGATGCGTTTTACATCTAGCACTTTTTGGTGATGTATTTTACATTATCTATTGCAGATGATATTAGGGTCCCACTTCAGATTAAAGTTGTCTGTCTTGTCATGCTTCAGCCTCGTCACCGTACACCTTAGCGGAGCTGCTCCAACGATGGAACCGTCCATCACAGCGGAGCAGTACCCTCGGCGCCGTTTCCAGAGGCCTCGGATCTTCTTCCCCGCCTCCGACAGTCACACCATCATCATCACCATCCTCCACGTCCAACCCAATGATGCTGAGGTCCACAAGGCTATGCCAAAGAGGTTGTACACTCGTCGCATCACTTTGTTTCTCCATTCCTCTATTCTTCCAATTCATGTGAGCCAAACACCTAGGTTGACTGAAATCCTATGTTTCCAAATGCTCTGTTTTGCACGTGCATTCCTATCCTATTCCTGTGTTTTTCCTGTCCCTGCGTTTATAGAATCCTCCAATTCTAAGGAGCCCTTACAGATTTACTTCATTTTCAGATTGGCGTCAAAGAAAACTCTGTGTGTTATGTCCTGCTCCTGCCGTGCCGTCATCCACCCCACCTGAGGTGCACCATCGACAGAAGCGTTCACTGCAGCAGAGATCCCCCCTGCAGACTTTCTTTCGCCGCCTCAGATCATCTTCCCCGTTGCCGGCAGCCACGCCAACTGCATTACCATCATCGACTGAGCAGATGAACCTGAGGACTAGACAGTTCCGGAAGAGAGGTTGCAGTCTTTCGTGTTTGCTTACGTTATACATCGGTTATTATTACCTGCTACTTTATCGTTCATTATTGAGTTTTGAATTGCCCATGGGTCTCATATCGAGCCAGCAACGAATAGTATCTGTCTACTTTCTGGTTCATCTGGGGTCTTCTATGTGGTTCATGTTGGGTGGGCAACAAACAATAGATGATCCATTGTCTATCTTTTTAAACTGAAGCTATAATCTACCTGCTATTATTAGTTTTGGATCCATCCACTCATTTGCTACCATCATTCTTGATTTTTGCATGCACTTCTTAGGCCTTACAAAATCTAACTATTTTTTTATTATGCATGTCACATATTGTACACAATCGTACTGAACATGTAGAGAAAAAGAGAAGACCGTTGTGTGCAAATATAATGTCATGCAGACGTTGCTCCATGGTGGGCGAAGTGCCCCCCCTCTCCTGCATTTCCAGATTGTATTCTAGAGGAAGATAACTGTTCAGATGGAGATTCAGAAGGAGCCGACCATGCCTGTTTACCACCTGAGGTGTTTGCTCTAACTTGGCATGCTGATGTTGGTCATATCATGCATATGGCGCCTTGCATGGCTTACATTATACTCCCTCCGTTCCTAAATATAAGGTGTATTAGTTTTTCAAAAAGTCAACCATTGTCTATGTTTGACCAACTTTACAGCAAAATATATAAAGATTTATAATACTAAATATATAAAATGTAAAAATATAGTCCATGATGAATCTAGTGATAATGATTTGGTATTCTAGATATTGATATTTTTGTCTATAAACTTGGTCAAACTTAGAGAAGTTTGACTTTTTGAAAAAATAATACACCTTATATTGAGGAACGGAGGGAGTACATCTTATATGTCATCAGCTTAGTTTAGATTTGCTTTGTGTGAATGCCACCTGTTTGGTTCTATATCATACTCCCACCATTCCTAAATATTTGTCTTTTTAGAGATTTCAACAAGTGACTACATACGGAACAAAATGAGTGAATCTACACTCTAAAATATGTCTATGTACATCCGTATGTGGTAGTCCATTTGAAATCTCTAAAAAGACAAATATTTAGGAACGGAGGGAGTATATGGGAATTATGCAATGCCATCTTCTTTAGCCAGGCATCATATACGTGAATCATGCAATGCCATCCTGTTTAGCCAGTCATCGTGTATGTGAATTGTATCGTGCCATATTTTTTTCCATAATGTATTCCATTTGTCAACAATGTTTATACATTCATCTACTCTTCCTGTGCATCAGCCATTTGAGTCGGTCATGGGAAAATCTGGAGTGAAAACAACGTCTTCTGGGTAGTCAGTGCTACCTGTCAATGCAGATTTCTTGCTGGTTACAGATAGCTCCTCAGAGGAGGATTCAGAGAGAGATGACCAGTCGTATTCCCCACCCCCCCCCCCCGAGGTGCATGCTCTAACTTGGCTGGGTTATATTGCTCATATCATGCATATGGTGTCTTGCATTGCCATGCCATCTGCTTAGATTAGACATGCTTTGTGTGAATGCCTCCTGTTTGCTTTCTATATCAGATATGTGAATTATGCAAATCCATGTTTTTCAGCCAGTTATCATATATGTGAATTATGCACCGCCATGGAGCCAGGCATCATATATGTGAATTATCTCATGCCATCTTTTTTTTCATTACGTATTCCATTTGTCGACAATATATGTATATTGAACTACTCTTCATGTGTATCAGCCATTTGAGCCGGTTATGGAAAAATCTGGAGTGAAAACAAGGTCTTCAGAGCAGGCAATGGTACCTGTTGAAGCATATATCTCGATGGTTACAGGGAGCTCCTCAGAGGAGGATTCAGATACAGATGACCAGTCCTATATCCCACCTGAGGTGTATGCTCTAAGTTGCAATGTTTATATTTCTCATATGATGCATATGGTGTCTTGCATTGCTTAGTTTAGACATCATATGCACAATATTGAATTCTATCTGCTTAGTTTAGAGATCATACATGCGAGTGCCAGCTGCTTAGTATATGAATCAATTATGTCAATTATATCATGCCATCCTGTATACTTAGACAACATGTATGTGAATTATTTCATCCCAACCTATTTTAGAAAGACATCATATAGTTTTGTCATGTCATCCTGTTTAGGTACTCATCATATGTTGAATTATGCCATTATATCTTGTTAAGTTATCCATCATATATCTGAAACTGTGTCATGCTATCCTGTTTAGTTAGGCATCATATATGTGAAATTGTGTCATGATGTCCTGTTTGGTTAGACAACATATGTGTGAATTACCACATCTGTCTATCATACAATGTCTGTACGTTCAATTTCTTTTCTTGTTTATCAGCCATTTGCATTGGAGGAGGTGATGGCAGTATCTAAGGGAGCAAAAACCCGTTCTTCACAAAAGACAGTGCTACCTGTCGATGCAGATAGAACCATGGTTGTACTGGCCCACAAACTAGACCCACCACACATAATCGAGACTCTTCCAGATTGCACACTTACACCGTTGGGCAGAGAACCAGCTACAACCCATCTAACCGCAACCCCAGCGGATAGTAACCCACTTATAGTTGACAAAGCACCATGTCCACCATAGAGTACCCCCACACGAGCAGTTTGTAAAGCTACTGCAGTGCCCAAAGCACGAAGACCACTACAGCTAACCCAAACTCCACATTTAAAGCAGAAGAGCAACTGTTCTCAGGTCAGATTCGGTAGCTATGGTCCATACTCCTTTGCTGTTGCATCACTGTATTTACTCATACCAACTACTTTCGAATTTGAAGGATCCAGTTGAAACTCCAATGGCTCAACATGTATGTTCTAAACCTATTTCTTTAACTGGATTGTTGTTCTAACTTCTTGCTCTATGTTGATTTTAGTTTAAGTTGTATAAACAGTTATGTTCTCATGTGATGCACATTACAAGTGCTGCCAATGCTCTGTAGTTTCTCACACTTATATTCTGTCTATGTTGCTGTGTCTTAAAAATATATGAGCTGAACTGTGTCTCTATCTTGATTAGGGAACATAAACTAGAATGATATGGACAATACAGTGACCATTGTACATAGATATATGTTTGTTTCATGTTGTTATCCTGTCCACCTTATTACTGAACCGGTTTACCAACATGAGTTTGTTATACTACAAGCTAAACATGTGATGTGTCTGCTTGTTTCTCCTGTAGTATGCAAACAGAATATTGGAGAAGAGCACCCCAGACAACCCCGGTTGGTCTCCAAGAAAGGTGATAAAAACGATCTTGTAGACAGTGAGAAAACCCCACAGTCCTGCGTTGATGTAGTGTTCGAGTTACTGGCCAGTACCGCCTGCACAAGCTCTTCGAACTCGCTGCCTGAATCACTTCGGCTTCTTCAGTCTCAGCTACAAGCTGAAAGTCGTCAGTCAGCTGTGCTGCGGCAAGAAGCCGAAGGACTGAGGAAGTCCCTGCAGAATTCAGATGCGTACTTTCTTGTGCAACAGCAAGCGCTGGAGGATTTAAGCGCCAAACAAAAGAAAGTTAATAAGCTTGCTAAGCATCTTGCTAGCATTATGGGTACCCAGGATATTGTTTCTTGAACTCTTCTGAAGTGGTTTCAGTTCTGGACTTGTTTTGCTGCGGCGTTTATGTGTTCCCTATATTTGCACTGGTGGTGAACTTTGATGCCGAGTGGATGTAATATGTGTAATAGCCGTGATAGCCTAGCATAAGTTGCTTGCTTATTTATTTCCTTGTTGTCTTGTTTACTTGTTTGCTTGTAGTCAGTGCAATTCTTTTTCCGCGGTTTGCTAGTGGCTGCAATAACCTATTTTTTAAAACTAGGCCACAATAACCACGGGCTAATATTTACTGTAGTGACACTGGGCCTCCTATGGGCCGTAGAAACAGTGGGGCTTCTACGGGCCGTAGAAACAGTAGGCCTTCTACTGTCCGTAGAAACATTGGGCCTTCTACGGGCCGTAGAAAGAATGGGCCTTCTACGGGCCATATCATCAATGGGCCTTATACGGGCCGTATGATCGATTGGCCAAACATGGGCCAATAACAGGCCGCATTATGGCCGTAAACGGGCTAGAGTTGGAATCGTCCGTTCATGGGCCAACCATAACGGGCCATCGTTAATAGGCTGTATTTGATGACGCTATGAAAACGGCCCAATGTATTAACGGACCACAAACGGGCCGACTGTAACCACGGGCTGAATTTGTCCCACAAGCAGAAAATGACAGTAACGGGCCGTAAGTAAACAAATGCTCGAAATGAGCCCAAGAATAAATGGGCTCTAAGAAGGCCGAAAGATAATCTGGGCTGGAAACGACCCAACTGAATAACGAGCCATTAATGGATATAAAGTGATACACTGTTCATTACGGGCCAGTTTCACCACGGGACGTTAATGGGTCTAAAGTGATACACTGTTCATTGCGGGCCAGTTTCACCACGGGCGGTTAATAGGCCAAGAGTTACATAGGGCCTCATATGGGCCGAAAGACGTCATGGGCCATACATGGGCCAGAAGTGAAAATGGGCTGGAATCATATTGGATGGCCCAGATGACGCTACTGGGCCTAATTTGGGTAGAGCGTAACGGGCCTTGGGTTAGCGGGCTGTAAATGGGCTATATGCGAATAGGCCGTTAACACGCTTTCCATGGGCCGGCCCGTCACCTTTTGACCAAGTCAAACGGGCCGTCCTTTTCACAGGAATGGGCCTCTATTGGGCCGTGCCACGTGTCGACGTATCATAGGCGCCTTCTGCCCAATGAGTGGATGACATCTGTCCCAACAATGAGCCAACACGTGTTTCCTCCAGCCAATGACAGTTTTACACATGGAAAATCCCCATTGGTCGAGGATGTTAACGGGTTATCAGATCCAAAACCCGACCCGATAGCTTAATGGCGTTCCGTTACGGTGGATGCCATGTGTCGGTCACCCTTGACGAAAGCACTTCTGTGACGCGCAATTTATCGTCATGGAAGTGGACACTTCCGTGATGATAATTTTGGTAATGTCATGGAACACTTCTATGACAGCACAGGTATGACTATCTTGATTCTGTCATAAATTTGTCATGGATGTACAAGCATGACAAAAAACGCGACCTACTGTGACAAACACGTATCATCACGGAAGTGTATCTTTTTTTGTAGTGGTACCGTTTGGCCAAAAGAACACCCCCGCGAGCTGCTCAAGCTTGCGCTCGAACCGTCTGCGGCAGCGGGGTGACAAGATGTGCGAGAGAAGGACGAAAGGACACATACACATACGTTTAATAAAAAATTGTGATTTAATTAACTACTATATGCATGTCCTGGTTTATAAGTAGGATTTAATTAATTAAATATGAATGCATGTCACCAAAGATTATATCGTCGGATTCGTATTTGAACATAGTTTATAGATATTTAATTTTTGTAACATGCATTAAAATTTTGTTGGTTAAATTTGAGGTTATATACCAGCAAGTGTTTGCCCACAACACACACGGCGCTCTGCTCGCGTCCCTCGGCAAGCTCTGCTCGCTGTTAGGCGCCGCAACGTGTTGTGCTCGCTGTTAGGAGCCGCTGTGCGCTTGGGTTGTGGACAACTTTTCCTTGCGTCCTCAACTGCTATATGCATATATATGGTTGCTCGCCATTGAGGCGACCGCGGAGTGCTCTGCTCGCGTCCCTCCGTAAGCACTCTGCCAGTAGTTGGGCCTGCGCACAATCACATCGGGGGCCCCATATGCATGCGGTTGCGCGCCGCTCATTACCACGCAATGCAGTTATGTACGGCACGATAGAGTTATGCGTTGTGAATTAGAACTGCCATCAGGGCGTGCCGATCGATATTCCAGGTCGTCCGGCCTCCCCTTTAATTCCCGCGGTCATTATAACCTTAGTATCTTCAACCTTTCGATCGCGCCCCACAACACAACAAGCACACCCACGACGACACATAGAGAGGGGATGTCTAGCGGCGCTCAAATGGAGTTCGGCGAGCATAAAAGTGGAGACCCACGCGAGGGAGACCGATCTCTCGATCGTGTATACCATCGCCCAGCCGTGGTGGACGACTACATCAACACTATTGAGCAGTTGCTTGCTAGAGACAAGTACAAGGTGGTCGGCATCGACCTCCAGTACACCGCCGGTCGTCCTGGCATAGATCAGAAGGTTATTGTCGCTCAGTTCTACGTGCGCCATCATGTCCTCATCTTCCACTACTGCATGGCCACAGAGCCTTGCGACTGTTTCAACAGGTTTGTCATCAGCACCGACTACAAGTTCGCCACGGTGGAAACCACCGACGATGTAAAAACGCTTAGTGTTACGGGCTTGGCCTGCAAGAACCTTGTCGAAATCCGTGACCACTACAGGGTCTGGGGCAGCACAAAGAAGGACTCCCTGGTCGAACTCGCCTTTGCCATCATCGACCCCTACTACAAAAAGATGAAGCAGGATGCCCAGAGAACAAGTCCCGTATCCTGGCACGGGGCTTGGATGCGGCGACTGGATGAACCTCACCTCAGGTTCGCGGCCAAGAGCGTGTACACATGCTACGAGATGCACAGGCGGATCGTTGACATGAGGAAGTGCCTCATTACCCAAATCGACGAGCCCGGATCGAGCCACAAGCAGAGCAAGCGTCACAAGAAGTAGATGATGATCAGATGATCGTTTATGCTAGTTAATCATGCATGTAATATATAGTTTACTTTATTGGTGTGTGGAAGTATCATGTGTGTAGTAGCCACCTATGAAATTATGCATGTAATAGTTTACTTTGGTGTGTGCAAATGCCATGGTTGGAGTAGCCACCTATGTAATTGGATGTTTAATTTGGTTATGCAACCATGTCCTTGTAAGTGTGTATATATATATATGTATATATGTTGTTGTTCTGTAAGTAATCCCATCGCACAACACACACGTCATATTAGCAGCACCCGTCTGTGTTATTATCGGTCTTCGCTCACATTTCTGATTACAGACCTGTTTGCCGCGTATCACACACATCTTGTTATATTGAACCGTTTATGTTCTCTTGTCTCAACACAAACAGTTCATCCGAGTGAACCACATGCTATATATTCCACATGCCTTGATCTGGCTGACTGTTTCTTTTGTGTTGCCTAATCACAAACAGTTCATCCGAGTGAACCATATGCTCTGTATCGCACACGCCTTCATCTGGCTGCCAGTTTCTTTTGTTCGTCCTCATCGCAAACAGTTAATTGAACTGAACCGTATGCCCTGCATTGCACACGCAACAAAATCTGAATTGTGTTTGATGCATCTATCATTGTAAATGTTTTGCACCTTTTTGACGGGTTTTTTACACCACCATTTGCGATTAATGCATCACACACAGTTTCGTCAAAGGGTCTCTGATCATAGTGTCACGTTAGCAGCATCCTGCACTAGTGATAAAAGATGTTACTCATATAAACAGAACAACCATTATTCTCTGACTTAAATGAATAATCGTCTCACAATAAATAAGATCCAGATATAATTTCATGCTCAACGTTGGCACCAAATAACAATTATTGAGGTCTAAAACTAATCTGAAGGTAGATGCAGAGGTAGCGTGCCGACGGCGATCACATCAACCTTGGAACCATTCCCGACGCGCATCATCACCTCGTCCTTAGCCAATCTTTGTTTGTTCTGCAGCTCTTGTTTCAAGTTACAAATATGTGTAACCGAACCAGTATCAAATACACAGGCGCCACTATGAGCACTAGTAAGGAACATATCACCAACATGTATATCAAATATACCTTTGTTCACTTTGCCATCCTTCTTATCTACCAAGTACTTGGGGAAGTTCCGCTTTTAGTGACCATTTCCCTTGCAGTAGAAGCACTCCGTTTCAGGCTTGGGTTCAACTTTGGGATTCTTCACGGGAGCGGCAACTTGCTTGCCTGTCTTCTTGAAGTTCCCTTTCTTTCCCTTGCCCCTTTTCCTGAAACTGGTGGTCCTGTTAACCATCAACACTTGATGCTCTTTCTTAATTTCTACCTCCGCCAATTTCAGCATCGAGAAGAGCTCGATAATATGTGTCGTCATCCCTTGCATATTATAGTTCATCACAAAGCCTTTGTAGCTTGGCGGCAATGATTGAAGAACTCTATCAATAACACTCTCAACTGGAAAATCAATTCCCAACTGAGTCAAGTGGTTGTGGTACCCAGACATTCTGAGTATGTGTTCACTGACAGAACTGTTCTCCTCCATCTTACAGCTAAAGAACTTATTGGATACTTCATATCTCTCAACCCGGGTATTAGCTTCAAATATCAATTTCAGCTCTTGGAACATCTCATATGCTCCGTGGAGTTCAAAACGCTTTTGAAGTCCCGGTTCCAAGCCGTAAAGCATGGCACACTGAACTATCAAATAGTCATCAGATTGAGCCTGCTGGACGTTCATATCATCTGCATCAACTCCTGCAGCAGGTCTGTCACCTAGCGGTGCATCAAGGACATAATTCTTCTATGCAGCAATGAGGATAATCCTCAAGTTACGGATCTAGACTGTGTAGTTGCTACCATCATATTTCAACTTAGCTTTCTCTAGGAACGAATTTAAATTTAGGGGAACGGTAGCACGGGCCATTGATCTACAACATAGATTTGCAAAGACTATCAGGACTAAGTTCATGATAAATTTTAGTTCAAATAATCAAATTACTAATGAACTCCCACTTAAATAAACATCCCTCAAGTTGTCTAAGTGATACATGATCCAAATCAGCTAACCCATGTCCGATCATCACGTGAGATGGGGTAGTTTTGAATGGTGAACATCTCCATGTTGATCATATCTACTATATGACTCATGTTCGACCTTTCGGTCTCCAATGTTCCGAGACCATGTCTGTACATGCTAGGCTCGTCAAGTTTTAACCCAAATATTCCGCATGTGTAAAACTGGCTTACACCCGTTGTATGTGAACGTAGAGTCTATCACACCCGATCATCACGAGGTGCTTCGAAACGACGAACTTTAGCAACAGTGCATAGTCAGGGAGAACACTTTTATCTTGAAATTAAATGAAGGGGTCATCTTATAATGCTACCGTCGTCCTAAGCAAAATAAGATGCATAAGGGATAAACATCACAGGAAATCAAAAAAATGTGACATGATATGGCCATCATCATCGTGTGCTTTTGATCTCCATCTCCAAAGCAAGGGCATGATCTCCATCGTCACTGGTGCGGAACCTCGATCTCCATCGTTGCATTGGGGTTGTCTCTCCAACTATTGCCAACACATGGCGATAAAGTAAAAGCAATTACATGGCGCTTAGTGTTTGACACGCAAGTCATACAATAATTAAAGACAACCCTAAGGCTCATGCCGGTTGTCATACTCATCGACATGCAAGTCGTGAACTTATTACAAAACATGATCATCTCATACAATATCATATCATATCTTGACCATATCACATCACAACATACCCTACAAAAACAAGTTAGTGTAAGTGCATCTAGTGCCACCCCTAGTTGGTTTTGGAGTACTGACGACAAACCTGGTTGAGGGACTAATGTGTTTGTGAGAATTGTAGGATAACACAGGTAGTAGTCCCTCATTGATTCGGTTTACCTACCGGAGATGACCCCTAAATATGTTTGAAGACATTGAAGACAGTGGTCGTCTGTGAAGCTATTCGCATTGAAGACTATGACATGAGAAGACATCACATGAAGACTATGGAGCGCGAAGACTTAGTTGTTTTGTTGTTTCCTTTTCTTCTTTGTTGAGTCATAGGAACCACCGCACTGTTAAGTTAGGTCCAAGTGAACAAAGTCAGAGTGACTGAAGTGATGCTCAACCAAATCCTATGTCTTCGAGCGAAGATAATGAGAGCAAATCTTATCCAGAGTCGGATGAGTCAGCTTTACTTGTAGCCCAAGTCAAGCAGCCGCGTGTGTTTGAAATCTGACCGTTGGTACACGTGTTAGTTCCTTAGTGACCCAGGGTCATTTCGGACAAATCAGGTCGGGTTGCCCAGTGGCTATAAATAGCCCACCCCCTACACCATAAATTGGTGGCTGCTTAGAGTTAGTGCATGGCTTTTGTCATTTGAGAGCAACCCACCTCCGAAGCATTTTAGAGAGAATCCTTGCAAGGACAAAGCCCAAACCACCTAGAGCCCAAAGAGTGTTTCGCATCACTGAAGTCTTTCTGTCCGCGTGATCTGAAGACATGTTACACTTGAGGACTGTGAATCCTCCAGCCGGTTAGGCCTCGCGTTCTGAGCATCTAGGAGTCATTGTGGATTGTCGGTGAACGAAGTCTGTGAAGGTTTGGAAGTCTACCTTGAAGACTTACCAGAGTGATTTGGCGGGGACTAGGTGTCCTTAGGTCAAGGGGAATAAGGGGAAGACGCGGTCTTCTGAGTTGAATCTCAGCCTCCCTAACTAGACGTACAGTTGTCACAGCAACTAGAACTGGTCGAACAAATCTCTGTCCTCTCCAAGCTACTAGTTCTATCTCTCACTTCTCTTTACTTACAGTTTTACTTTGTGAAGTCATTGCCTGCTTGCATGATCTGTTTGACTTCACTGTGTGACTACTTGTTCTGATTGGCTTCATACTATCTTCCATCCCGATCCTTACTACCTAGTTGCTATTAGTCTTCGTGTTTTCACTTCATTGAATACTTGACTATGGCTTGCCTAGTGTAGTCTACCTTCCGCTGCATATGAATAGTGTCATTTCTATTGGTTGTCTTTGAAACTCCCATGTTTTGAAGACTTTCATAAAAATCGCCTATTCACCCCCCCTCTAGTCGATAACCAGCTCTTTCAATTGGTATCAGAGCAAGGTACTCCCTTGTTTTGTGTGATTCGGTTTGACCACCTAGAGTTTTAGCTATGTCGACTGCAGGGATAATCAAAGTCTCCGCTATGTGCCCCATCTTTGATGGCACTGAATACCCCTACTGGAAGAATAAGATGTGCATGCATCTTGAAGCCATTGATGTCGATCTGTGGTATGTCGTCAAGAATGGTGTTCCCAAGATCAGTGAAGGTGTCACCCCTGCTGATGTCAAGAAGTTCGTTCAACCGGACTCTACTGCCAAGAACATCATCTGTGGTCATCTGACCAAAGGACAGTATGGCCGCGTGAGTGCTCTGGAAATATCGAAGCTAGTCTGGGACTGGCTCACCAAGGTCAATGAAGGCGTCTCTACTCAGCGAGATCAACGGATCAGTGTTCTCTGCAATATCTTCAACCACTTCAAGAGACACGACAATGAAAACATCCATCTCACATTTGATCGCCTCACTGATATCACGAATGAGCTCCAAGCACTCGGTGCCACTGAGATCACGAAGCATGAAATAGTCAAGACACTATTGAGATCACTTGGCAGCTCATTTGACACATTAGCCCTGATGATTCAAGAACACCCTGACTTCAAGACTCTCGATCCGTCTAACATACTTGAGAGGCTCAACCCACATGAGTTTTAGCTATCTGAGAAACGAGATATCTATGGCCCCAAATGGCTGAACTCGCGCTTTGAAGGCAAAGGTTGTTTCCTCATCTGAAGAAGAATTTGACTGCAGTTCTGGTGATCCTGCAGACATTGGAAAGGAGCTTGCTATGCTTGTGAATAAGTTCCAAAAATTCACCCAGAAGAAAGGCTTCAGAAAGTCTTCACGATCTAGCTCAAGAAATGATGAAGATTCCACCCATGACCATAAGAAGAGAACCTGCCACAAGTGCAAGAAACCTGGTCACTACATCTCTGAGTGTCCACAGTGGGACAATGAGAAGAAGAAGAAGAAGAAGAAGAAGAAGAAGAAGAAGAAGAAGAAGAAGAAGAAGAAGAAGAGGAAGAAGAAGAAGAAGAAGAATGTCGGGGGTTGGGTGCGACATATGCCAAAGGATGGCTTATCATGGTGGGGGCGAGTAGAACGTCGCCGGTGCCTGGAAACGGGATGAGGCGTAGGCATGCACGTCGGCGAATCTTACCCAGCTTCGGGGCTCTCCGGGGAGATAACACCCCTACTGCTGCTCTGCGGGGTCTCCGCATGATCACTAAAGCAAGGTGACTACAATGGTGCTCCTGGAGCTGTATCGGGAGGCAAGAGAGAGCAAGGCTAGTTCTCTCCTCCCTGTGCTATCTGGTCTAACTTTCTCTCTAGGTCCGAACCCTTTGCATGGGTGCCCCGGGGGGTTTATATAGGCCTACCCCCCGGGGGTACAATGGTAATCTGGCTGGGCGCGGGCCCCAGCCGTCTGTCTCTCACACCGCCGTCCTTCCCGCCGGCTTCTGGGGCCCGCCGTCTGGTGGGTCCCGCGGACAGGCCTGACACTGTGCGGCGCTCCTGATGACGCAGGCTTGGTCATTGGGTCGTGGCAACAGTGCAGCCGTCTATCGGGCGATCTCTGTCGCCATTCCCCATCCTATCTGGTTAATGGCTCGTGGAGCCCTGGAGGGGAGGCGGCCGACTCCAAGGAGGCCGACTCCCACAGGGCCGTCTTCAGGGCGCTCAGGCCGCCTTCGGGCCGCCCACTGACAGGCGGCCCGGCGGTCTTCGGGCCGTACAGGCCGGCGTCATGGGTACAGTGTGTTGTGCACTGTGGCTGAGGTCAGGGCAGGCATGGCAACAGTGTCGCGCCTCGCCGGAGATCTTCCGGCGATACGGCTCACTGTAGCCATGCCGGTCCCTCGTAGGCAGGGGGAACGGCCACGCCGCGACCGTACCCCGCATCGGGCTTCGGGAAGAGTCATGGGCCGACTCCCATAGTCGGCCTCTCTGAAGGTCGCCAGCTTGGAGTCGGCTTGTCTTGGAGTCGCCGTCTGGGACTCGGCTTGTCTTGGAGTCGCCGTCTAGGACTCGGCTTGTCTTCGAGTCGCCGTCTGGGACTCGGCTTGTCTTGGAGTCGCCGTCTGGGACTCGGCTTGAGGGGCGCAGCCTGCCCCGATGTCTTGAAAGATCCTGGGACCCGGGTTTGCCTACCCGTGGCCCATTACTCCCACAGTAGTCCCCGAAGCTGGTGAAGCCCCGCGGACGCCGCCTTGTGGGGCTTCAACAGTTTCAACCTTCCCAGCGCAGACTCTGGAACTCGGCTGCCGTCTTCTCTTTGGCCGACTTGTTGAAAGTCGGATCTTTTCTAGCGAGGGGCCGCTTCTTGAAAGTCACGGCAGGAAATCAGGTGGTGTATCTGATACGCTTCCCTGCTGCCATCGAGGCGGTCCTATCGCGTGGCGCCACGTGGAGAGGACAGTCTGCCCACCCACGCGCGCGACGGGACGGGCCGTCAGGCGGGGCCCGCCACTACCGTGCCTCGGCATACGAACGGATCCGTTGCGGTCGTGGACGGTTGGTTTCCCCACGTCGTTACTGCACGCAGTAACTTTGTGGGGTAAATCATGGGGCGGCATGGGGCATCGTGCGCAGTTAATCCCATGCCCGCCCCCTCGGCTCCTCAGCCGCAGGGCTATAAATAGCCGGGGAGGAGCGGGGCGGCACCGCACGCGCACCCTTCTCCCCCATTCTCCCGCCTCATTTGCCTTCTATTCCTCCTGCCCCCGCCGTCAAGCGAGAACACTCCTCACCGCGGCGATGAGCTCTTCCTCCGCCGCGGCCCCCTCCGTGCGTTCCAGCGTATGGGACGGCTTGGAGGTGGAGGAGGAACACATCGAGTTCCTCCGCCAGACCCACCATCTCCCCAGCGCGGACCTCGTGCGCACCCGCCCCGCGCCGGCGGGGGAGACCCGGCCGGCGCCGGAGGAGCGCGAGCAGGTCATCTTCCGCTCGCACCTCATGCGCGGCCTGGGGCTGCCGGTGAGCGGTTTCTTCCGCTCGTTCTTGGAGTTTCACAATGTTCAACCACACCACCTTACTCCAAACACGATGGTGTTGCTCTCTGCCTTCGCCACTTTGTGCGAAGGTTTCCTCGGCGTTCTCCCCGCTCTTGAGTTGTGGGGAGAATTCTTCTCTTCGAAGCTCGGTACGCAAGTCGCCGGCATTCTGGCTTAGTGCGGCACCTACGTCGCGGTGCGGCGCTCGACGGCCGACAACCCCTTTCCTCCCATCTCGCTGATAAAGTCGGTAAAGATGTGGCAGCGCTCATACTTCTACGTGAAGAACCTCTCCACCGAAGGCAACTGGGTCAACCTGCCGCCCTTCAATGCCGCCCCCCTAACTGGGAGGCTCCCCAGCTGGTCTCACCGAGCCAAGTCGCTAACTCCCTCTGGAGCCGCCGCCGTAGCGCGACTCCGAGTCCTGCTACAGTCGGAGGGCCTCATCGGATCCGACCTTCTGGCCGCCTTCGTGGCGCGCCGAGTCCTCCCGCTCCAAGGCCGGCCTCACCTGATCTGTCAGATGAGCGGCCTCCGAGACCCAAGCCGGATGAGCACCAAGGAGATGCCCCGCAAGGAGGTGGCGAACTTGGTGAACCATATCGCGCACTGCGAGTTCACAGAGGACTGGTAATTCGGCAAGGAGCCGTATTCGGGCGACAACCCCCCGCCAGTGGTAAGTCGCATCTCCCTGTAGTTTTGTCTTCCTTACGGCCGACTCCGGCTTCTAACTCTTGTTGGCTTCTTCTGGCTAGAACCCCCTCATGGAGCCTGCGGCCGGCGCCACGAGACAGCCCCGCGAGTACGTCCCTGATTGCGCGGACAGCGACGTCGACGACCCCGACTTAGGGGCGGCGGCGATGGAAGCCGACGCCGAAGGCGGCGTAGAAGGGGCAGACGGCGGCTTCAGGCCCTCGGCCACCTTCGCCGACTGGCCTGATGATGACGCCGACGGGGAAGTCGCCCCGCTCCACCAGCCGAGGGCTGGCCTGGCTGGCCAAGGCGGCGCGAAGAGGCGTCACGCCGGGCCGAGTGCACCTGGCGGCAAACTTAAGAAGTTTAAGGGGGCGGCCGCCGCGACGAAACGGGAGGAGGCGGCCGCGAAGGCCAACCGCTTACGAAGGGAAGTGAGAAGGCCGCCACTAGTCTCAGCGTAAGTCTTCACGCTCTTTATTTTCTTTCGTTGAATCTCGCCCGATTTTTCCTTTATACTCCCTCCGTTCTTCTTCAAGGCCCCCCTCTCCCTTGAGAGAGTCGCTGTCCCCTCTATCATGGGGTCGGCAGAGACGTCCGCCAACACTCGGCGGGCCGATCCCGCCGCCGACCTCCGGGAGGCGACGGAGCGGAATGCGTGGGAGAAGCGCGACGAGGAGGAGACCGACCGCCTGGAGAAGGCGCAGGCCGAGAAGGCGGCCGCCAGCGCCCAGAAGAAGCTGGAGGACGCCGAAGCCGCCCTTGCAGCAAAGCGGCGTGCTGAGGAGGCCGCGCGTCGCCAATCGGCGATGCTCGTCCCCCATTGTCGTCGGCGCCGCCGCCTCCGGAGTTCACGCGGCAGACCGGAGAGGTCGGCACCGAGAACCCCCTCGTGGAGGAGGGCGGCGAGGCTTCTGGCTCGGACACCCTCGTGCCGCCTCCGCCGCCGTCTGGAAGACTGCACGGCAAACAGCCGGTGGGCCAGTCGGAGCCGCCGACCGCGGACGAGGCCGAGGCGCGGCTGCTTCTTCAAGTCGCCATGCCGGTGCGCCGCCGTCTTGAGAGGGCGACCTCGGCGCCGCGACCTCGGGAAACCGGCACTGCCAGCTCGGCGACTCTGGACGTCGAGGCCTCTAGTGCCACGCCCACCGGGTGGTTGCGCGGAGGCGGCACCGGACCGCTGAACCAAGCGCTCCTGGACGTCCAGGCGAAGCTGCGCGCTGAAAGCGACGCCCTTCAAGTCTGCACCAGGGCGCATCTGTCCGCGCGGACATCTGTCCGAGTACGTTTTCTTCTTCTTTCTGATTCTTGTTTTTCTCTGTGGGGGCGCGCCAGCGCACCCACTGGGTATAGTCCCCGAGTTCCGGGCCGGCTGCTGAGCAGGCGGTTCGAACTCCCTCTGGCGAGTTTCGAATACTGACTTTGTCTTTATTGGCTTTTTGTAGGAGTATCATAACCTCCGCGCCACTGCCTTCAACCGCAACGTTGAGGAGTTGAACAAGCGGACCGCCGACTTGGCGGAAAGCCGGGGTGAGCTCTTTTCTTCCTTCTTCGCGGGGGTGCACTGGTGCACCCGCGGGCTGTACTCCCCAAGATTCGGGCCGACTGCTAAGCAGTCGGGCCGGATCTCCCCGGCGATCTACTTTACTGATGACTTGTTTGTCTCTTCTTTCATTCTCCAGGTGCCAACGCCGCTCCTCAGGAGCACCTGGGCGAGGCCAACACCGCTCAGCGTGCCAAGGAGGAGGAGTGCGGCAAGCTCGCCAAAGAGCGTGACCTGCTGGCGGCGCAGCTGGCCGAGCAGAGGGAGCTGCTCCAGAAGGCGCAGGACGAGGCCAAGACGCGGGAGGCCGCTCTCATGGCCGAGTTCGAGAGCGAGCGCTCCGCCTGGACCGATAGGGAGGCGATGCTGACTTCCGGCTACCACGAGATCGAGGACATCATCGATGGTAAGTTTCTTTCGTTTCTTCGGGCTTCCGACTATGTGTCAGGCCGACTTCTGATTTTTCGACTTTCTTCTTTTTTGTCTTGGCAGACTTCTTTCCTGGTCATTCACAGACAGTCCCTCTGGCCATCGAGGCTGCTCGAGAGGCGCGAAGGGCGAAGGGTGAGGAGATCGCCGCTAATGCCCCCCGAACCATCGACGAGCAGCTCCTGAGCATTGAAGCCCGTCTTCGTCCGGCTCACCGGCTGCTGCGCCGGCTTCTGCGTGCCAGCGCCCAGGCGGTTGTCGCCCTGTGGCCAGATATGCCGGCTCTGCGCACCGCCTGTCGGACTGCCGACTGGCTGGAAGTCGCCGCCGGCCGTCTTGAGGCTTGGAAGGGCTCCTCGGCCCGGGCCGGAGCATGCCGGGCCTTGGAGTTCGTCAAGGCGTGGTATCCAGGGCTGGACCTGGACCGCCTGGCCGCGTTCCGGTTAGAAGCCCAGGCCGAGCTGGAGGCCGTGGAGGGCGCCCTTGTCGAGCGCGCGGCGGCCATCGCTGAGTACACGGACACCAATGTCTTTGTGCCCGAGCGGGCTGAAGGCGGCGAGGAAGTGCCGGCGGACTGGTTCGGGATGAACCCGGAGTATGGCGAAGACTCGGCGGAGGTGATCGACTCCAGCGCCGAGGAGGAGGACGAGGCAGAGGACGGAGGCGAGGCGAAGGCGCCAAAAGACAGAGCAGGCGGCCAGCCTCAGCTCGATCGCGCCTCCAGCAACGAGCCGCATGGAGACAAGGCGACTGCCGCTGGAGGCGACCAAACCGAGACCGCCCAGCCGACTGCCCCGGCGCCTGACACCGCCGTCTCCTCCGATCCTCCGGCCCCGGAGGCCACCTCCTAGGCTGCTTTTTCCGCCTCTGCTTTATCTGTCTTTAGTAATCTTTTGAACACTTTGTTAGATTCGAACAGTTCCACCCGCGGGGTGTATCTTGAACTTCTATTCGAAGATTCGGCCAAGGGCCTATGTAAATATTTATCCGATTTCCGCCTTTCTTTGCTTATTGCTCCTTAGGCTTTTTCCTTTGCCGCCTTCCTTTAGTTGCTGCCTTGCCAGCTGGACAGCCGTTCTGCGGATTGTCGCTGGGTCAAGTGCTTGGCAACTTCGGGAAGGCAAGTACTTGGCCGTTTAGAGTTTCCTTAGCAAGTCGGCTAGAAAGCGATAGGTCGACCATCCAAGAGTCGGCCGTCTTTGATAGAAGCCAAGACGGCGAGCCGACTACTCATGAGTCGGCTCTACAGAGAGAGGCTGGGAGCCGGCTTGAGCTATGCATACGCTTTAGGTCCTTAGCCATTTTTTCGTGTGTGCGATCGTTCTTGCTCGTTCTCCGCCTACCAACAGTCGCTCTGCGAGCTGCGGCTTTGGACAGGAGACGGCTTGAGCGCAACACACTACTTGTCCGACTACAGGAAGCATTTCATAGCGCAAGACAGCAAGTCCCCGGGCCGACTAGTCGGACCCGGTGCCAAACGGTATGATAAAAAGAGTAGCATATTTGGAAGCGTGATTCTTATCATACAGATAACAAAAAAAGGCAGTCCCCGAGATCGTCTTGGGGGGCCCAAGGTCTTCGTACTTTAATACAAAGGGGGTAGTGCGATACATACTGCATCAACTGTAAAATCTTCGAAGAAGATTTGCGTTCCACGGGCACTCTGTTTCTTTGCCGGAGTTGTCCCTCTTGCGTGCTCGAGGCTTCTGAGCATCGATTAGGTAGTAGGAGCCGTTGCCCAGCACCTTGCTGATGATGAAGGGACCTTCCCAAGGTGCCGACAACTTGTGCTGGCCGGCTGTTCTCTGAATCAGCCGGAGCACAAGCTCGCCCTCTTGAAACGATCTCGGCTTGACCTTTTGGTTGTAGTATCAGCGCAGACTCTGCTGGTAGATGCCGGACCGACTGAGTGCCAACAGCCGGCCCTCTTCCAGCAGGTCAACGCCGTCTTGGCGTGCTTCTTCAGCTTCCTCTTTGGTGTACATGGTGACTCATGGAGAGTCGAACTCTATATCCGTTGGGATGACGGCTTCGGCACCATAGACGAGGAATAAAGGCGTGAAGCCAGTTGACTTGTTTGGAGTCGTGCGCAGACTCCAGAGGACGGCTGGTAGCTCCTCAACCCAACAACCGGCCGAACGCTTGATTGGTTCGACCAGTCGAGGCTTGATGCCGGATAGGATGAGGCCGTTTGCTCGTTCCACCTGGCCGTTTGACTACGGATGGGCAACGGACGCTAAGTCCAGTCGGATGCCCTGCGTCGCGCAGAAACGGGCCAAGGCACCTTTGGCAAAGTTTGTGCCATTGTCGGTGATGATACTGTGCGGTATGCCATACCGCACCGTGATGTCGGCAATGAAAGTCACTGCAGTCGGCCCGTTCAACTTCTTGATGGGCTTTGCTTCTATCCACTTGGTGAACTTGTCCACCACGACAAACAGATGAGTTAGGCCGCCTCGGGCCGTCTTGAATGGTCCCACCATGTCCAGGCCTAAAACTGCGAAGGGCCAGACGATGGGGATTGTCTTCAGTGCGGAAGCCAGCTGAAGTGGCCTGGAGCGGAACTTCTGGCACCCCTTGCATTTTTGGACTAGCTCTTTAGCCTCTTCCAGGGCAGTCGGCCAAAAGAAACCGTGCCGAAAAGCTTTGGCGACGAGTGCTCTTGAAGCCGCATGGTGGCCACACTTGCCCTGATGAATGTCTTTGAGGATTGCTTGGCCTTGTTCTGGCTCTACGCAGCGCTGGTGAACACCATTGACGCTGCGCCTGACTAGCTCTCTGTTGACTATGGTGTATGCTGCCGCTCGGCGTTGCACTTGCCGAGCCAAGATCTCATCAGTCGGCAGCTCTCTCTTCACTAGAAACTTGAGGATGGGTTGTGCCCATGAGGGTGCTGCTATTTCTTCAACTGCTATCACAGTGACTTGGACAAGGGTGGCCGGGCTGGGAGGCGGCGGGCTGGAGTCCGCGGCCGCTTGCTGGATTGACGGAGTCCCTGGGCTGACTGGCGCAGTCCCCGGGCCGGGCTCTGAAGTCCCCGGGCCGGCTTCGACTGTGGTTTTCTTGGGGCCGTCTGCTTGGGCTCTGGAGTCGGATCCGACTTTTTCTGGAGGAGTCGGAACAAAGATGGAGTCTGACTCTGGTGAAGGCTTGATGGACGGCTTGAGGAGGCGCTGAAGAGCGACGCCGGAAGGTATTGCTTGGCGAGTGGAGCCGACTCGTGCCAAGGCGTCTGCTTGATCATTGTCATTTCTTGTCACGTGAAGGAATTTGCACCCCTCGAAGTATCCGCTGAGTTGCTGCACCAGGAAGCGGTAGCTCGCCATGTTTGCGTCTTTGGCGTCCCAGTCGCCGGATGATTGCTGAACCACCAAGTCGGAGTCGCCATAGCACAGGATCTGGCGAATGCCGAGTTCTTTGGCAAGCCGGAGCCCATGAATGAGCGCCTCATATTCGGCTACATTGTTGGAGGCGGCGAAGTGGATCTGCAGCACATACTTGAGCTTGTCGCCCTTAGGGGAGGTGAGGACAACGCCGGCTCCCAGGCCGATGCGCATCTTGGAGCCGTCGAAATGCATCCGCCAATGGGTGGAGTCAGGCGCTGGCGGCAGGTACTGGGTCTTGGCCCAGTCGACGAGGAAGTCGGCCAGCGCTTGCGACTTGATGGCGGTGCGGGGCTGGTAGTAGATGGTGTAAGGAGCCAGATCTATAGCCTATTTGGCTACTCGGCCGGAGGCATCTCGGCTTCCAATGATCTCGGCCAGTGGAGCGGTGCAAACCACAGTGATTGGATGTTCTTGAAAGTAAGGCTTCAGCTTCTTGGCGGCAAAATGCACACCGTAGCGCATCTTCTGGTAGTGAGGGTAGTTCTGCTTGGAGGTCGACAGTACCTCGCTCAGGTAGTATACCGGCCTCTGGACAGGGAGCGCCTTGCCTTCCTCCTTGCGCTCGACTACGATGACTGTGCTGACGACTCGGCTGGTGGCGGCAATGTACAACAGCATGGGCTCTTTGGGAGTCGGAACCGCCAACACAGGGGGAGTAGTCAACATCTTCTTCAATTGGAGAAATGCTTCGTCCGCCTTGTGGTTCCACTCAAAAAAGGTGGTCTTCTTCATTAATTGATACAAGGGCAGAGCTTTCTCGCCCAACCGACTGATGAACCGGCTGATGGATGCCAAACAGCCGGTGAACTTCTACACGTCTAACAGTCGGCTGGGTACCTCCATCCTCTCGATGGCCTTGATCTTTACGGGGTTGCACTCTATGCCGCGTTCGGAGACCAGGAAGCCAAGTAGTTGGCCGGCTGGTACTCCGAAAACGCACTTCTCAGGGTTGAGCTTGATCTGGAATCGGCGCAGGTTCTCAAAGGTCTCCTTGAGGTCTTCCAACAGCGTCCCACGCTTCTCCGTCTTCACCACCACATCGTCCACGTAGACATGGGCATTCCTGCCGAGTTGCTTGAGGAGGCACTTCTGCATGCAACGCTGAAAGGTGGCGCCGGCATTCCTCAAGCCGAACGTCATCGTCAGGTAGCAGAAGGCTCCAAACGGCGTGATGAAGGCAGTCTTCAGTCTGTCTGCCGGGTCCAGCTTGATCTGGTGATATCCTGAATATGCATCTAGGAAACTCAGCAGCTCGCATCCGGCTGTGGAGTCTATCACTTGATCGATTCTTGGCAGGGCAAACGGATCCTTAGGGCAGGCCTTGTTGAGGCTTGTGTAGTCGATACACATCCGCCACTGCTTGTTCTTCTTCAGTACCAAAACTGGGTTTGCCAGCCACTCTGGGAAAAACACTTCCATGATGAAGCCGGCCGCAAGAAGCCGGGCTATCTCCTCTCCAACAACTCTCCTCTTCTCTTCTGACAGGCGGCGCAAGGGCTGCCTGATGGGTTTCACATCTGTCCTGACGTGTAGCTTGTGCTCGGCGAATTCCGTCGGTACACCAGGCATGTCCGTGGGGGACCATGCAAAGATGTCTCGATTCTCACGGAGGAAATCGACGAGCTCGCCTTCCTATTTGCTATCGAGGTTTGCACCTACGACAGCGTATCTCTCTGGGTGCTCCGGGTCCAAGGGTATCTTCTTGGTCTCTTTGGCCGGCTTGAATGATCCTTCTGCTTCCGACTCCTTGGGGTCGGGCGACATCTCTGGCTGCTTTCCGGCCATCGCCACGACCCGGTCAAGGAGCCGCTTCTCAGCCGCGATCACCAGGGACTCGGCCAGCTGACTGCTCTCGGCCGCGCAGGCGGACGACTTCCGGTAGTCGCCGGCTACGGTCAGAATCCCCTTGGAACTCGGCATCTTCATCTTGAGGTAGGCGTAGTGAGGAACCGCCATGAACTTGGCCAATGCAGGTCGGCCAAGCAGTGCGTGGTATGGGCTTTCCAAGTCCACTACTTCAAACCAGACCGGCTCTCGACGGAAATGATCTTTGTCTCCGAAGAGGACGTCTATCAGCATCTTGCCGATTGGCGAACAGGAAAGGCCGGGTACAATTCCATGGAACACGGTCCGGCTGCTCTGCAGCTGTCTTCGCTTGATTCCAAGCTTCTCCATGGTGTCCTTGTACAGGATGTTGATACTGCTGCCTCCGTCTATCAGAACTCGTGAGAAACGGGCGGCCCGCCTATCAGTGGCCAAGGTGGCACCTAGGACCAGGGCATAAGAGCCCGGACTCGGCATCACCTCTGGGTGATCCGCTCTACTCCAACTGATAGGCCTCTCGGACCAATGCATGAACTCTGGAGTATCTGTTGCTACTACATTTACTTCTTGCTGCTGTTGGCGCCTGCTGCGCCGGTCATCTGCCACGCTGGTGAACACCACATAGGCTCCGTGCTCTTCTGGGAACTCGTCTTGCACCACGCCGACTGGCCGAGCAGCCGGCTGCTGGGGCGGCGGCGGAGGCGGCGGCCCAGCAGGCGGCAGGGGAGTGAGGCCGTCTCCCTTGGCGATTCTGGTGAGCCAGTGGCACTTTCTGGTGGTGTGGTTTGACGGCTTCACGCCACTATGGAACTTGCAAGGACCATCCAAAGTCTGCTCATAAGAGAAGGCTGGCAACCAATTGTATTTGCCGCCCTTCTGCCGCTTGGCCGGAGGCTGCCCCTCCGGCTGTTGATCTTCAACTGCTGCGACCTGCCGACTGTTGGAAGTCAGCTGTTGGGCCTTGCGTTTGTTGTCGTTCTGTTGCTGTCGCCGACTGGTGTCTCCAGCTGGAGTTCTGGGAGCCTGAGGAGTCACCTTGCCAGCCGCATTGACTTGAATCTCCGTCTTCATGGACGAGTCGGCCGTGGCGTACTTGTCTGCTATGACTAGCAGTTCGTCGAGGGTTTCTGGCTCATCGCAGAGGAGCCTGTGCTTGAGGAGGGTGCCCTCTCGGCACCCGGCAGTGAAGTACTCGATAGCCTGCACCTCGTGCATGCCCTCGCAGGAGTTCCGAAGCTCGCCCCAGCGCGTGAGGTAGTCGCGTGTTGATTCATCAGGGCCTTGCACGCACAAGGAAAGCTGGCGCGGCTTGGGAGGTCGCTTGTACGTGCTCGTGAAGTTGCGGATGAAGGCTTCAATGAAGTCGACCCAGCCGTTGATGCTGCGGGGCTTCAGACTGTTCAACCATGTCCGGGCCGTGCCCTGAAGCATGAGGGGAACGTACTTTACGGCAACTCGCTTGTTGCCGTTCGCTATGCTGACAGTTGTGGAGTGGTCTATCAGCCATTCCTCCGGCTTCACGGAGCCGGTATACTTGGGCATATCTCGGGGGAGCGTGAACCCTTTGGGGAAGGGCTCGTCTCTGATGCGGGGCCCGAAGCAAGGCGGACCCAGTTCATCTTCCTCTTCGAGCGCCAGGGATCGGTGGAGTCGGTCGATCAGATGGCGGGCGTCGTTCTCTCCGACTCCCTCTCGGCGGCCAAGGCGGCCTCCGAGAGTCGGATGCTCAACAGGCGGCGGGGAAACTCGCCGCTCCCTTCTGGGCGGGGGAGGCAGGTAGTCGTTCCGCTACTCTACTCCTCTCGGGCGGCCGTCTTGGTCGCGCTCGATGGTGATGTGAGTCCGACTGTGACTGACAGCCGGCTCCTTCTCTTTCCTTCCACGGACTCCGCTAGTCGGCGTCCGAGAGGTCGCGCCTTGGTCTCGGCGGGGAGGCAGGTCGTCGTTCGGTTGCTGCAGCGCATCTGCGCGGCCGCCGGCCGCGTTCTGCGCAGCAACCGCGTCAAGGAGTTGCTGGACTCGCTCCGCCATCAAACGGCGCTCTTCGCCCTCGAAGTTCTTCAGCTCGTCGGTCGCCGCTTGGGCGGCGCGGATGTTCTCTGCTGGGGTGGCTTATACGGGGCGTTTCGCCCCGAACAAGTCGGCGATGGCCGCGCAGCGCTACCAGACCGCGCCTAGATGGCTCGGCCCAGTCGGAGCTAGCGAGCCGCCTACGGCGCGATCCATCTCGCGCTAGTATGCCTCTGACAAGCACCTCATGCTTGCCAGCTTCTTGGCGCCTTCGATGATCTAAAGGCGGCGTGTCTCCAGCGTCTCGGCGTCTGCGTCCTCTGGAATGGGCGCCGTTAGGTCTTGCAGGGCCGCAGCGAGCGGGTCCTGGGCTTCTTCGCCGGAGCGCTCGTCATGACTGATGACGAGCACCTCTATGACGGCGCCTCCGCCGCTCTCCTCGTACAGAAGCGGCTCGTCGTAGACCACCACGTTGGTGGGGAAAGTGTCGAGCGACACGGCGTCGGAGTCGACCAGCATCGGGTCGGTGGAGCCTACGGACTCCAAGTCCACGGCAGACTCGCCGGCAACGTGGAGTTGGTCAAGGAGGCCCGCGAGAAGGCTCTCGGGGCCACCCGTGCCTACGTCAGACGCAGGCTCGTCGGAGAGGCACACCTCGCCGACAAGTTCGGCGAGGCTACTTGCTGCGCAGGCGGCCTCAGCGCCGCGCAGCGCATCGAGGCAAACTCCATCTGGTGAGCCTGGCTGGCTGCGCTCGCCAGGGAGGAAGAGGGTTCCCGTCCAGAACAGATCTCCGGACAACAGTGCACCTTGCCCCACGGTGGGCGCCAAATGTTGGGGGTTGGGTGCGACATATGCCAAAGGATGGCTTATCATAGTGGGGGCGAGCAGAACGTCGCCGGTGCCTGGAAACGGGATGAGGCATAGGCATGCACGCCGGCGAATCTTACCCAGCTTCGGGGCTCTCCGGGGAGATAACACCCCTACTGCTGCTCTGCGGGGTCTCCGCATGATCACTAAAGCAAGGTAACTACAATGGTGCTCCTGGAGCTGTATCGGGAGGCAAGAGAGAGCAAGGCTAGTTCTCTCCTCCCTGTGCTATCTAGTCTAACTTTCTCTCTAGGTCCGAACCCTTTGCATGGGTGCCCCGGGGGTACAATGGTAATCTGGTAGGGCGCGGGCCCCAGCCGTCTGTCTCTCACACCGCCGTCCTTCCCGCCGGCTTCTGGGGCCCGCCGGCTGGTGGGTCCTACGAACAGGCCTGACATTGTGCTGCGCTCCTGATGACGCAGGCTTGGTCATTGGGTCGTGGCAACAGTGCCGCCGTCTATCGGGCAATCTCTGTCGCCATTCCCCATCCTATCTGGTTAATGGCTCGTGGGGCCCTGGAGGGGAGGCGGCCGACTCCAGGGAGGCCGACTCCCACAGGGCCGTCTTCGGGGCGCTCAGGCCGCCTTCGGGCCGCCCACTGACAGGCGGCCCGGCGGTCTTCGGGCCGTACAGGCTGGCATCGTGGGTACAGTGTGTCGCGCACTGTGGCTGAGGTCAGGGCAGGCATGGCAACAGTGCCGCGCCTCGCCGGAGATCTTCCGGCGATACGGCTCACTGTAGCCATGCCGGTCCCTCGTAGGCAGGGGAGAATAGCCACGTCGCGACCGTACCCCGCATCGGGCTTCAGGAAGAGTCATGGGCGGACTCCCATAGTTGGCCTCTCTGAAGGTCGCCAGCTTGGAGTCGGCTTGTCTTGGAGTCGCCATCTGGGACTCGGCCGTCTGGGACTCAGCTTGTCTTGGAGTCGTCGTCTGGGACTCGGCTTGTCTTGGAGTCGCCGTCTGGGACTCGGCTTGAGGGGCGCAGCCTGCCCTGATGTCTTGAAAGATCCTGGGACCCGGGTTTGCCTACCCATGGCCCATTACTCCGACAAAGAAGAAGAAGAAGAAGAAGAAGAAGAAGAAGAAGAAGAAGAAGAAGAAGAAGAAGAAGAAGAAGGAGGAGGAGGAGGAGGAGGAGGAGAAGGAGAAGGAGGAGAAGGAGAAGCAGAAGAAGGAGAAGAAGAAGAAGAAGAAGGAGAAGAAGAAGAAGTTGAAGAAGGAGAAGGAGAAGAAGAAGAAGGAGAAGTAGGAGAAGAAGGAGAAGGAGAAGGAGAAGGAGAAGAAGAAGAAGAAGAAGAAGAAGAAGAAGAAGAAGAAGAAGAAGAAGAAGAAGAAGAAGAAGAAGAAGAAGAAGAAGAAGAAGAAGAAGAAGAAGAATAAGAAGAAGAAGAAGAAGAGCAAGAAGAAGAAGAAGAAGAAGAAGAAGAAGAGCAAGAAGAAGAAGAAGAGCAAAGAATATGATTCTGATGACAAGAAGAAGAAGAAGAAATCCTCAAAGTCTTCATCCAAGTCTTCTTCCAAGTCTTCATCACAAAAGAAGAGCTCATATGGCAAGGCTCGTGCGTTTGTTGGCAAGGAGATGGATTCAGAGGAGGAGTCTGCTTCTGAGGAGGCAGAGGTGGAGTCTGAGGAGGAGTCCGACTCTGGTGTTGCGAGTCTGGCCTAGCTACAGCCTACGTTGTCAAGTCCATCTTTAACACTGCAGACAATGGCTCCGTCACCAACGCTGATGATAATGACAAGGACGACTCTGCTCCCACCTACTGCTTCATGGCACGTGGTGCCAAGGTAAAATCACGCGATGCTTATTTTCAAACATCAAGTGAAGATGACTCTGATGGTGAATCCAAACCTAGTTACAAAAAACTTGCTAAAATTGCAATTGAACAACAGAAAGCTATGGAACATATTCAAAAACTGTTAGACAAAAGCGATGACCTGTTGGACGTGGAAATGACCCGATCTCAGTCCTTAATTGAAGACATAAAAAATCTTCATGTTAAGTACGAAGAACTTGAAAGTCATCATGGAACGCTCGCAACAACTCATGAAAAGCTTTCCTACGATTATCTTCAAAGCAAGCAAGATTTTGAGAAATTGAGAGCGATTCATGAAGATCTTCAAAAAGAGAACGAGTCACTTTGCGCTCAATAGATCAGTCCCGCTCAGGAAGGATTTGAACCACCATGTCTAAAATGCATTGAGCATGATAACGCTGCCTCTGTTGCTGAATGTTCTACTGCTGCTACTGTTGCAATATCTACAACTGCTGATGTGGTAATTAACCCCTCTACTGAGGATACCACTACTATTGCTGATGAGAATGCTAGGCTGAAGACACTGCTTGAGATAGGGATGTACAAAAGTCTCAAAGGGCATCAAACATTATGTGATGTCCTCAAAAAGCAGATTCTGAACCGAAACCCTAGGAAAGAGGGTGCTGGGTTCGAGAGGAAAATGAATGTTGATGGGTCTTACTGGAAGCCTGAGCAGTACCCCAAAACCACATGGGTTGCTGCAAAGGAACCTTCAGTAGATCCATCCACCTTATCTGGTTTCACTTGTCATAACCCTATTATCATTGATGAATCCTTTGATGCAAACTATAAACTGTTTAAGAATCAGAATGGCGAAGTGTTTGCAAGGTATATTGGTACTAACTGCAAGAATGGGCCACCTATGAAGAATATATGGGTACCCAAAAGTTGCCTTGAGAATCTTCCAGTGAATGTCATCATGACACCACCTGGGAAGAAGAAAAACCCCATACCAAAGGCTTCATATGGTCCAAAAGCTTCATACAGACCGAGGACTCATCTGAGTCACCCTAACGTCAATGTTTTGTAGGGAAATCATACTCAGGCCCATGAATATGAGCATGTTTCCTCAAACCGCTATGTTCATAGAACAAAGAACTTTTCTGCTTATTCCTATGAGTATTATTCACCTCTTGCAAGGCTATTTACTAGGGCTCCAAAGCCGAAGTTCTCAGATGCTGCACTTAGGCTCATTGCTTCGAAGCCACCCCTGAAAATGTGGGTGGTTAAACTTAACTCTCTTTTGCAGGGAAAGGTCTCCAACCAGAAATCAAAGGCGTCCGATGCTAATGCTGGGGACCTTAAACCTCTTGTGGGGCGCAAGATAAAATGCCCAAATGGTCTTACTATGTATTTCGTCCCGGGATTCCTTGACACTCATCCTATCTATCCTAACCAAGATTTGAATTTCCATGTTCCACTTGTTCGTCAAATGTTTATGCTTCACAACTCACTTGGTGAAGCCTATCCCCCAAACTGCACTGTAGGCTATGACACCTCGTACTTCGGAATGGATTATGGACAGTGGATGCACTAACCACATGACTGGCGATCGAAGTCTTCTGATGGATTCAACGCTACGTTCATCAGACAAGAGTCATCACATTTGCTGACACTGGTAAAAGCAAGGTATTGGGTCTAGGTAGAGTTGCAATATCAAGGGATCAGCACATGGATAAAGTGATGCATGTTGAATCCCTTGGTTTCAACTTAATGTATGTCTCAATGCTTTGTGACTTAAACATGATTGTGCTATTTGGAAAATATCGTTGCCTTGTGCTGATGGAATCTGACAAGTCTCTAGTCTTTGAAGGGTATCGGAAAGATGATCGGTATATGGTAGATTTTTCAGCAGGACCACAGATGGCTGTATGTCTTCTAGCAAAAGCTTCAAAGTGTTGGCTTTGGCATCAAAGGCTAGGGCATGCTGGCATGAGGAACTTGCACACTCTCGTGAAGAAGAAGCATGTCATGGGCATCGAAGGTGTCAAGTTCAAGAAGGATCATTTGTGTGGTGCCTGCGAAGCTGGAAAGATGACTAGGGCCAAGCATCCCTTGAAGACAATCATGACTACATCTCAACCATTCGAGCTGCTACACATGGACTTATTTGGCCCTACTCACTACTCTACTCTCACTACCACTGCTTGCCTCTATGGCTTTGTTATTGTTGATGATTATTCAAGATATACTTGGGTGCATATAATCCTCTACAAGAATGAAGTGCAGGGTGTCTTCAGACTCTTTGCCAATCGTGCCATGACGAACTATGGCGTCAAGATCAAGCATATCAGAAGTGATAACGGCACTGAGTTCAAGAACACCGGCCTCGACCTTTTTCTGGATACTATGGGCAGCACTCATGAGTTCTCTGCTCCGTACACACCTCAGCAGAATGGCATCATGGAGCGCAAGAACAGAACCCTTATTGAGATGGCTCGAACGATGCTCGATGAGTACAAGACTCCATGGAAGTTCTGGCCCAAAGCCATTTATACTGCATGCCACATCATCAACCGTGTTTATCTTCATAAGCTTCTAAAGAAAACATCCTATGAACTCCTAACTGGTAAGAAGCCAAATGTAAGCTACTTCGGAGTATTTGTGCTAGGTGCTAGATCAAGGATCCGCATCACACTTCAAAATTTGCACCGAAAGCACATGAAGGTTTTATGCTTGGTTACGGAAAGGATTCACACTCCTACAGAGTCTTCAACCTCTTTCACTATAAAGTGGTTGAAACTGTGGATGTGTGGTTCGATGAGACTAACGGCTCGCAAAGAGAGCACCTGCCAAATGTGCTAGATGAAGTACCTCCTAGTGAATCAATCATGCAGATGGGAATTGGAGAGATCATACCTTCTGAGGCTCAGACTGAAGAGGAACTTATCATTTCTGCACCTAATCAACCTAAAGACAATGCTCAGCCTGAAGACAATCCCCCAAATGATGACATTGATCAGCAAGAGCAAAATCTTCGTCCTGTTCATCCTCGTGTTGCAAATGAAGTACAGATTGATAAGATAATAGACATCATCAATGCACTTGGTCCACTCACTCATTCAAGAGCTACTCAAAGAGCAACACAGCTAACAAATTTCTGTGGGCATTTCGCATTTGTCTTAATCTCTGAACCCAAGAAAGTTGCTGAAGCCTTCATGGAACCTGAATGGATTCAAGCCATGCAAGAAGAGCTTCAACAGTTCGAACTGAACAATGTGTGGGAATTGGTCAAGCATCCTGATCCTCGTAAGCACAATATCATTGACACCAAATGGATATATCGCAACAAGCAAGATGAGCATGGTCAAGCTGTCAAAAACAAGGCTCGTCTCGTTGCTCAAGGATACACTCAAGTGGAAAGGATTGACTTCGATGAAACATTTGCTCGGGTGGCTAGGCTTGAAGCCATTCGCATACTGCTAGCCTATGCAAATCATCACAACATCCTTCTGTATCAAATGGATGTGAAGAGTGCCTTTCTCAATGGAAAGATTGAAGAAGAAGTATATGTTGCACAACCTCCCAGCTTTGAAGATCCAAAACATCCTGATATGGTATACAAGCTCAACAAGGCATTGTATGGCCTCAAACAAGCCCCGCGTGCTTGGTATGACACACTCAAATACTTACTGAAGAGCAAAGGCTTCCAACCTGGTTCACTAGATCCTACACTCTTCACAAAGACATATGATGGTGAACTATTTGCATGCCAAATCTATGTGGATGACATTATCTTCGGCTGCACTAACAAGAAACACAGTGATGAGTTTGGTCACATGATGCAAGAGCAATATCAGATGTCCATGATGGGCAAGCTGAAGTTCTTCCTGGGTCTCCAAATCCGTCAGCAACGCAACAGCATCTTCATATCTCAAGAAAAATACCTCAAAGATTGCCTGAAGAAGTTTGGAATGCAAGACTGCAAAGGATACACGACGCCAATGTGAACCAAAAGTCATCTGGGTCCTGACGCTAATGGTAAAGAGTTCGATCAAAAGGTATACCGCTCCATGATTGGTTCTTTACTTTATTTGTGTGCATCTAGGCCAGATATAATGCTTAGTGTTTACATGTGTGCCCAATTCCAAGCGGCACCAAAGGAATCGCATCACCTAGCCATGAAGCGGATTCTTCGATATTTGGCTTACACCCCAACACTAGGATTATGGTATCCAAAGGGCTCAGAGTTTGATCTAGTTGGATTCTCAGATGCTGCTGGTGACAAGGTTGATCGCGAGTCCACATCAGGCACATGTCACTTTTTGGGATGATCTCTTGTTTGTTGGTCTTCAAAGAAGCAGAACTGTGTATCTCTCTCCACTGCTGAATCCGAATACATTGCCGCTGGATCTTGCTATGCTCAGCTTCTCTGGATGAAGCAAACTCTCAAGGACTATGGTACCCACATGAAGAATGTGCCACTCTACTGCGATAATGAAAGCGCCATCAAGATTGCCAACAACCCAGTTCAGCACTCGAAGACAAAGCACATTGAAATTCGTCATCACTTTCTCAGAGATCCTGTCATGAAGGAAGATATTGATATCATTCACGTCAACACTGAAGAGAAACTGCCTGATATCTTCACAAAGCCCTTGGATGAGAAAAGGTTTTGAGGTTGCGGTGTGAGCTAAATATCTTGGAATCCTCAAATGTCCTGTGATTGGACACACATCCTAACACTTATGCATTTTGATGACTTAGATGTGCAACACACGAAGTAATGTATATCTTCAATCAATGAAGACATACACTCTAAGTGTGAATACATTAATGCGGAATTTGACTTCAGAGCGCCACGATAATTGTGCGCCGTGTCTGGGTCTAATACTTCCTATACGGTGGGTAACGCCACCACCAAACTTTTGTTTGAAGTGTTTCCCTTGGCGTTATGATTGCAAAGTCTTTGTATTAGATTTGTGTTCATCCTTGACTTATGTTCATATTTATCTTCATCCCGTTGATTTGGTCTTATACTGATTATATACATATTTGTGTTCTGTCCTCTACAACATTCACTTATAGCTATGACTTCTTGCTGAATATTTTGATCTAAGTGAATGTGATCGGACCCTAACCTATCTATGCTTCTACCTCAACTCTATCTGTCCAAATCATGTGCATTCTATTGAAAACTGTCGATTGTCTTCACTGAGACCTTGTCAGCTGAAGTCAATCTGACAAACATTTATATCTATTTTTAATGCTATATCCTTATTGCCTGAAAGCCTGAGAATTCGGAATGACCACCCCGACAATCCAGGCATGCGTGGGAACATGGAAAAACTTCCAATGTGTTGCATGCTTGCCACGTGCCCTTCAGATGTGAACCACCAGGGGCACCTGCGTAATTGCGTTGTGTCGTCCCTTTCCTTATAAATACCCATCACATCGTGGTCAAAATCCTTCTTCCACCTCGCCACCTCTCACAAACCCTAGAGCCACCGCTAGCTCTCGATGATGCCGGCGACGAAGCGCTTAGCTGTCGCGACCTCACCGACACCGTCCTCACACCGGCCACGGACCTCGTCTTCTCCGCTGCCGCCGTAGGTGTCTTCCGTCGCCAAGTTAGGGAACGGGAGATCGAACTGCTCGGCCTCCAACTTTGCTTTGTCTAGCAGTTCTTTGTGTGGTAATTAAAACTTACTTTTTACCGTCTTTTTTGATCTGATAGATTCATCCTTCTTTACCAAAAGTGGTTTTAAGTTGAATCTATCATGTTCTGCATCTCATATTATGCCTAGTCTGTTCACTTATGCTTCTCTACAAGTTAGATTCCTCACTTGTACTTATTCTTGGATTTGTACAAATCTGGAACCAACTCACAACAAATAAGTGAATGTCTTCACGTTATGAGGCCAATGTCTTCCAACTGATTTATCTTCAAAATCTTCTGAGAATGCATATGACCTCTTCCCCTTCCCTCGCACCTCTAATGCTGTCACAGGTACATGTCCGTGGGAGAATCCCTTGGTTCTCATAGTCTGCATTCATTTGCAGAATTCTTACAGAGTCACATAAATCCTCCTGAAGCTAGTTCCTGTCTGACCAGCCGTCAGAAGCCTTTGCTAGCCTTGAAGCCATTCAGTTTAAGCTTCATGGAAACAGAGAAGTCAGCTAGAAAGGGTGGCAGACAGTGCCGTGGAAATACATCCAAAGATTTGCCGCCAGATCTACACGAACTGTACAAGATAGACCTAGAGGAAACCTATGGAGAATGCAAGAATCGAATCCAATGGATTCGAAGATATTGGGCAAAGGAATGGTTCAAGTAAAGATTTGTCATTGTTGAGTATGCCAAGAAGAATGCCAACAAGCGACCTTGGGGAGATATCCTATAGAAAAATCTTCCACCTAGGTCCAAGTATGAAGCTATTGATCAAGGCTTCTATCTATGCATGGTTCGCAGACCGCAGCCAAAGAATGCTGACCCATCTTCTCTGTTGTGGTGTCGCGAAGACAATTTTTTCAAGCGCAACTTCAAGTTTGCCAAAGACTCTGCTGTGAAGAACAAGAAGGCATTTGGACTTGACTTCAACCTAGGTCCATCTGCTCCTTGGGAAGATGGCACCCATGAAGCCAATGAAAACAGAATTAGCCCCTTCTACAACCTTGAAGGCCTCATCACTCACATTGCCGTTCAAGGTGCAAATGTGGATCACTCTGCTGATGATGCTGACTCTGATGAAGCCCCAGCTCCTCCTAAGCCGTAGAAGTAGAAGAAAACCAAGGCTTCAAAACCTACTACTGCAAGCTTCACGTGCGAAGCCATTGGCAACTGCCCCTCCTGCACCAAGTATCAATTCTGAAGATCTCTCTTGCATCTCCAAGAAGAAAGAGAAGCCCCAGAAGAAAATGTCCAGTGTTCTGGTCAAGCCCTGGCACCTGCTGCCTTTCTGAGGAACGAAACTGAAGCCATGATCTGTCAACAGATGATGAGTGCGGTGATGATGCCCTTGAGCAACTGATTAAGAGCAAGCAAGAGGCGGAGATCTTCAATGATCTGCCCCTCTTTGATGTGAACATTCTGGACAACTTCATTGATGAGTGGTTTGACAACCCCAATCTCTGCTTTGATGATCTTCAGCTCCCAATTGGCATCAGTGTCGCCTTCCAAGGCGCCATTGCTCCTGAGCTGGCTCTGGCTCAGAGGATAGTTGAACTGAAGAACAAAATTGACTATGAGAAAGACCAGTTCAAGAAACACGTGGCCAAGCTCAGTGTGGCTGATGTTCAAAACTTCAAGCTGATGTTACATGACCTCAAGGAGGCATTTTGCAAGAAGCGCGAAGAAGCCAAAGGTTCACGCGAGCGAATGAAAAATCTAGCTACCAAGTGTGTTCAAGCTTACAATGAAGCTGAGAAGCGCAGGGCACTTGGGCGTCCTGGCATGGACCCCAAGCTGGCTGCCAAGAAGAAGAAGCATGTTGTGGCCCAAGCTGAAGCACCAAGGAGGGAAGAACCTCGCATTGTCTTCCCTGCCAGTATGACAGGCTCGAAGCCTAAGATCCCCACAGTGGCTTCAGAACTGAAGAAAACCAGGGCAGCTGAAGCCGAAGCTAGAAAGCGCAAACTCAAGAACACCACTGACGATGCCCCACCCACCAAGAAAAGAAAGACCAAGAAGAAAGATCGGGCTGCTCCCGTAGAGCCCCTCGTTGTCGAGCCCATCTCTTTTGCTCGTCCTGCATCCGAACACCAAGAGCGTCAGTTGATAGTTCACGAGCCTGCTTCCACAGAGGCTCCTGAAGCTGAAGAAGTTCCAACCATTGACCCCATCACAGCTGAAGACATTGGTCCCCAAGACAATGTGGATGATGATGAAGTCCTTCCTCAAATCAAGCGCCAACCGGTATCATCACCTGTTCTCATGAACAGCGAACTCATCAGTATTGTTCGTCCTTTGACGTCAATCTCTCAGGATGCTTCATGGGCTTATCACCCCCAACCAGCAACTCCAAGTCAAGACTCACCGCAAACTTCCCCACCTCAAGTCACCAATCCAGTGCTTGATGATGATGACGACTATGTGGTCCATCCCACTCCTACTCCAAAGACGTCGCCTGCATTTCGCAGGCTTCACAAAGGACCAAGGCCACAAGTCGATTCATCGAGCATTCCAGAAGGAGAAGTGCAACCCAACTTGGCAGCACAACAAGTGTTTCCTGAAGCCACTCCTACTGTGAATGTCTCTGCGTCTGAAGCCAATGCTGCTGAAGACATACCAGCTGCATCAGCCAATGAAAATCAAGAACCCCATCAAGAAGAAGAACGTGTTGCCACACCCCCTACCAATCAAGAAGATGTTCTCGAGGAGAACGTGTCTGTTCCCGACCTTCCAGCTACTCAAGTGGAGGTTATAAATCCTTAGGAGGCCACCAATAACCCTACTGACGCCAATGACGTTGTCATGGCTGAAGATAATGTGGCGCCTGCAATGAACACCGTGCATGAAGCCAATGATGCACCTGCACCAAATGTGCAGCCTGACGCCCTTGCTAATGCCACTGCTCCTGTACCGCCACCAAGGCCACACACGATTGAGCAAGCATTCTATCAAGGCGAGCTTGTTACTATCAGATGGCCAATTCTGGTTCCTCCGCTTGCTCCCGGACCTCAGTTTGATTATCATGTGGAGCACAGGCCACATGTTTTGAAGCCAAAACCGAGGCTGCCAAGGTTTCCAGGTACTGCATCTGCACCAGGATCATTCAACGTCAATGGCTTCATTGCACACAACACTTTCTTCGATAGGACCAAGAACCCATATTCCAAGCCAAGAATATCATCTGATCGGTTCTGGAGTTATCAGCAGCACAACTATTACTCATGTGTCCTATACAATCAAGGGCGCATATTTCCCCATATGCGTCTAGACCGCGAAGCCATTGCTGGCCAGCCTTGCTTAGAAGAAGCCCTCGACTGTTTCAGAGATGCGGGCCTTCTCCAGTTTGTGACTGATAAGGAGAATTGGAATGAAGAGCTTCTGCTACAATTCTATGCAACTCTCCACATTCGCGGTTACAACAGGGATCCAAGGACATGGGTCCTTGAGTGGATGACAAGCAATGTACACCATGAAGCCAAAGCTCTTGATCTCATTGAGCTTACTGGCCTGTCCACTCCATGTGAAGTATATGAACCTGGTTGTCAGCTTCACCACAATGCTTTGGAAAGCATCTTTCAGAAGCCTGAGCCCAATATGAGCCAAATGTTGAGCATGATTAAGCCACTTCCGCAGGATGCTGAATATCCCAAGGAATTCTTTGTTGAAGACCTAGAGTATCTGCCCCGCACCATCTATCACATTATTAGGCAAACTCTATGGCCCATCAAAGGACATTCTTCCTCAGCAAAGCTTGAAGGCGCAATGAAGACATTGGTCTTTTATATTCTCGACGGCATCAGCTTCAATGCTCAGGATTTCTTCATTCGACAATTTGCTGCATCTGGCTCAGACATATTTGGTCTAAAATTCTATGCTCCATGGGTAATGCGACTGATCAAGCTTCACTTTGCTATTGACTATCAGCCCTCTGCTCGCAACCATCTCATATTCTTGCCAGAGGTTGATATGTCCACCGAAGCCATATACACAGAGCCTGCCAAGGAGGCAATTTATCTTCACAATGTCGATCGTCAGAGTTTCTCTTAGCATGTTGAAGGAGATCATGTTGCCACTCGTGTTTATCCGCTGGCTGGAAATACTCGTGCACCTTGCCGTGTCCGTACTAAAGCCACTGAAAGCACTATTGCTCCAAGGCCTCAAAAGAGATCTCGTGTGCTCAATGACTGAGAGCTTCACGTGGCCTTGCATCAAAAACACGATAAGCATCATTACTGGCTAAAGTGTCAAAAGAAAAGCCTCTTGGTGGATATTAATCGCATTTGCAATCTTGTCACCAAGAATGTGTTTGTCACTCATGAAACCTGTCGGAGGTCATGGAAGAGTCTAACTTTGCTCAGTGCAGAAGCTGATCTTCAAGACGATGGCTTCACAGAGAGATTCAAGTTCGATACCACTCCTCCCAGGAATGCTGTCTTGCGTCGGACTCCGTCACTCGAAGATTCTGAGTACTCCTCCTCCATGGTAACTGTTAATGCCAGAGTTCTTGATGACGCCGATGATGCTACTTCACCACCTCCAACTTCGGCACGTATCGACACTGCACCAAGTTTGTCTGCACCACCAAACCTCAACATCGACCCTGCTGCCTCACCTACTCCTCATGGGAACGAGTAGAGACTATGTCTTCAAACCTTTTTGGTCCTTACTGACAAAGGGGGAGAAGCATATGTTGATAGTCTTCAAGTGGGTCCATATGGGTGGTTGCTATACTTTTGCCAAGTGCTTACAACTCTCGCTTTTGATACATTTGATTCTTTGAGTTGTAACACTTAAACTTGATGGTCGTCTGCTACTTTTTCTGTTATTCTGTGATGCGACGTTAAATTCCGCATGTGCGATGATAAATCCCACATGAAGTCATTCTGCAGATGTCCATTTGTAATTATGCATGTCATAATTCTTGTATATCTGTTCATGCATGATGTATTGTCTTCATGAAGTGAAGAGGATCTCCACAAGTACAACCTGCCATGTGCATTTGCATTCCAACACAAAACATTTATATGCACATCTTCAGGGGGAGCCTTTTTGCCACCTATGAAGACAATATCTTAATCCTTTACAATTTCACATATTTTTATCCCCGTTGAAAACTTCAACCAGTTTATCGTCAATCACCAAAATGGGGGAGACTGTAAGTGCATCTAGTGCCACCCCTAGTTGGTTTTGGAGTATTGATGACAAACCTGGTTGAGGGACTAATGTATTTGTGAGAATTGCAGGATAACACAGGTAGTAGTCCCTCATTGATTCGGTTTACCTACCGGAGATGACCCCTAAAAATGTGTGAAGACATTGAAGACAATGGTGGTCTATGACGCTATTCACGTTGAAGACTATGACATGAGAAGACATCGCATGAAGACTATGGAGCGCGAAGACTTAGTTGTTTCGTTGTTTCCTTTTCTTCTTTGTTGAGTCATAGGAACCACCGCGTTGTTAAGTGGGGTCCAAGTGAACAAAGTCAGAGTGACTGAAGTGATGCTCAACTAAATCCTGTGTCTTCGAGCGAAGACAATGAGAGAAAATCTTATACAGACTCGGATGAGTCAGCTTTACTTGTAGCCCAAGTCAAGCTGTCGCGTGTGTTTGAAATCTGACCGCTGGGACACGTGTCAGTTCCTTAGTGACCCAGGGTCATTTCGGACAAATCAGGTCGGGTTGCCCAGTGGCTATAAATAGCCCACCCCCTACACCATAAATTGGTGGCTGCTCAGAGTTAGTGCACGGCTTTTATCGTTTGAGAGCAACCCACCTTGAGGGAGTCCTGGATTAGGGGGTATCTGGATAGCCGGACTGTGTACAACGTCCGGACTATTGAAGCGTGAAGATACAAGACTCAAGACTTCGGCCCGTGTCCGGATGGGACTCTCCTTTGCGTGGAAGGCAAGCTTGGCGATCCGGATACTATATTTCCTTTCTTGTAACCGACTCCATGTAAACCCTAGCCCTCTCCGTGTCTATATAAACCAGAGAGGTTGGTCCTTAGAAGGCCGATCACAATTACAATCATACCATCATAGGCTAGCTCTTAGGGTTTAGCCTCTACGATCTCGTGGTAGATCTACTCTTGTACTACCCATATCATCAATATTAATCAAGCAGGAAGTAGGGTTTTACCTCCATCTAGAGGGCCCGAACCTGGGTAAACATCTGTGTCCCTTGCTTCCTATTACCATCAGCCTTGACGCACAGATCGGGACCCCCTACCCGAGATCCGCCGGTTTTGACACCGACATTGGTGCTTTCATTGAGAGTTCCACTGTGTCATCGCCGCGAGGCTCGATGGCTCGTCTCATCGTCAAGGACGACATTACCTCGGAGGGGGTCCTGGCTTTAGGCCAGACTCTCCGACTCGGCGGCTTTATCATGGCCGCCCCATCGACGGCAATGCCGACAATGGCCTCTCGGTTCATCAATCATAAACTTCGCGTCAATTTGGAACTCGCTGAACAGATGGATCCGATGGAGCTCTCCTCCCTCAACAAGCTCTTGGATCGCATCACCGCTCTGGGAGTCGCTACAGACTAGGACCGAATCGGTCTTAAACCCGACCAGAGGGACATTAGATCCCCGTCGGCCACCCATGAGATAGCGGTAGTGGAGGAACCTCGCACGGACCGTCCCTCGACCTTGAGGACGAATTATGTCCGGATCGTCAAACTCCCTGAGCCGAATACTTGCTCAAAGGAAGACATGATCCAGCTCCCGGACTTAGAATCGGGCATCGGGCTGAAGGAATTGAGCGACACTACGGATCACGAGCTATCGGGCTCGGAACATCCCACACCCCTGGGTGTTAGATCGGATCAGAATCCGGACTCAGCCAGCAACACCTGCTTGGACTTAAACCGTCTCTCCCGCATCAGGCAAGAGTCCCAGGAAACCGTGCATCACTACTGGGCTATGTTCCTCCTTGCGCTTAACAAGGTCAGGGACTGCCGCGAGGAGAACATGGTCTCGCTCTTCCGCAAAAACTGCACGGACGAAGGACTCCTCAATGCTATAAGTCGCCGTGACGTAGTACGCTTCGCAGACTTGGCAATCATAGTACGGAAGTACTGTGCGATGGAAAGCGCTTGGAAAACCCAAACAGAATTTTGGGATAGTACAGCTCTCACCAAGACCTTTGTCCGCACTAAACGAACGAACTCTCGTAAGTCGTCTGATCCAATCCCCAAGAAACCAAAGCCCACCCCAGGGCGGGGATCCATATTGGAAGAATGGCTCGACGGTCCATGTAAGCTCCACAACACTACGGATACGATACCGACTCATAGCCTCAGGGCATGTTGGATACTCCGGCAGGTGGCAAAAAGTGGCGAGGATCTCCTTGTAGGCCATAAAGCGGAACAACATCCTGCCAGCGAACACAATACGGTACTAACAGTCTTCGAGACTTTTGCCTCGAACAATAGGCGCAAGCGAGCTCATCGAAGCTCCGCTGAAATTTGCCATGTGGCAAAGATAAACCCCTGGAACGACACTGCCATAACTTTTAATGCCAGTGATGAACCTCAATTCCAGACTGTCCGGGCACTAGCCGCTCTAGTCCTTAGTCCGATCGTAGATGGCTTTCGACTCACTAAAGTGCTCATGGACGGAGGAAGTGGATTAAATCTGATTTATGAAGAAACACTCAGCAAGATGGAAATTGATAAATGCCGCATTGAACAAAGCGGCACAACCTTCAAGGGAATTATCCCTACTCGAGAAGCGCGGTGTGCGGGAAAAATCACACTCGGTGTGGTATTCGGCACCCTGGAGAATTATAGAACCGTAGAAATCACATTCCAAGTGGCTCCCTTTAGCAGCGGATACCACGCCCTTCTAGGGCGGGACGCGTTTACAAGCTTTCAGGCTGTACCCCATTACGGGTACATGAAGCTTAAAATGCCCGGATCCAATGGAATTATCACTCTAGC
This sequence comes from Triticum timopheevii, assembly GCA_963921465.1. Taxonomy (NCBI): domain Eukaryota; kingdom Viridiplantae; phylum Streptophyta; class Magnoliopsida; order Poales; family Poaceae; genus Triticum; species Triticum timopheevii. Next base: position 376,619,770 of record OY997272.1, on the reverse strand, counting down.
GAGTGATCCGGACGTTGCACTTCGCGCCGAAAATAAAACCGCAGCACTAGCCTTGGAAGCATTATCTGAAGCCCTAGCAGCTGAAGAGTTAACAACACTACGGGCCACCGTGGACAGGGACGACGTGATACTAGACAAGCGACCCAAGTCCACCTCATTTAAACCTGCAGATGAGATAATCAAATTTCAAGTCCATCCAACGGACCTACGAAGACAGCTTCCATCGAGACACAGTTGAGCCCCACGATGGACACCGCACTGCGATATTTCTTACGCGAAAATTGGGACATTTTCGCCTGGCACCCGTCAGACATGCCAGGCATCCCACGCAGATTGGCCGAGCACAGCCTCAATATTCTAAAAGGATACAAACCGGTCAAGCAGACCCTAAGGCGATTTCAAAGCCTAAACGACAAGCAATGGGAGAAGAATTAGCCAAGCTACTCGAGGCCAGATTCATCAGAGATATCAAGCATCCGGATTGGCTGGCAAATTTGGTGATGGTGCCAAAGAAGGACAAATCCTGGTGCCTATGAGTCGACTTCAAAGACCTCAACAAGGCTTGCCCCAAGGATCCCTTTCCCCTCCCTCGCATCGATCAGATTATCGATGCCACGGCTGGACACGACTCGCTGTGCTTTCTCGATGCATACTCTTACCATCAAATAAAGACGGCAGAGTCTAACCAAGCTGCAACAACATTCATAACGCCATATGGCCCTTTCTGCTTCAACACTATGCCGTTCGGGCTCAAGAATGCCGACGCAACCTATCAACGCATGATTCAAACATGCCTGGAAAAACAAATCGGCAAAATAGTGGAAGCATATGTGGACGACGTGGTCATAAAAACCAGACACGTCAAAACCCTAATAGACGACTTGAGGCTTACATTCGATAACCTCCGGACATACGACATTAAGTTGAATCCACAAAAATGCGTCTTCGGCATCCCCTTGGGAAAACTGTTGGGTTTCATTGTTTCCAATAGAGGAATTGAAGCGAATCCGGCAAAAATCCGAGCTCTGTCACAGTTGGCTATACCAACAGACCTCAAGCACATCCAGAAGCTAGACGGATGTGTGGCCGCTTTGAGCCGCTTTATCTCCAGGCTAGGAGAAAAGGCATTGCCTCTTTACCGCCTCCTTCGGCGCATCGAACACTTCGAATGGACGGATGCAGCCGCGGCCGGACTCAATGAAATAAAGACCTTGCTGGCCAGTAATCCAGTCCTAACAGCGTCGAACATCGGCGAACCTATGCTACTGTACATAGCTGCAACACATCAAGTTGTAAGCGTAGTACTCGTCGTCGAACGAGAGGTTGACGGATACAAATTCCCGCTCCAAAAGCTGGTTTATTATGTATCCACAGTCCTCACTCCATGCAAATCTCGATACCCATACTATCAAAAAATAGCATATGCGGTCTTCATGGCATCCCGGAAGCTGTGACACTACTTTCAAGAGTGTTCGATTACAGTAGCCTCCGAAGTACCACTCAATGACATAATAAACAACCGCGACGCTACGGGCCGGATTGCCAAATGGGCTATCGAGCTCCGTCCGTTCGACATAATATACAAACCACAGCGGGCCATTAAGTCGCAAGTACTGGCCGACTTTGTCGCCGAATGGATGGAAGCCGAACTCCCTAAAGAGTACGGCGCATACTCCAACTGGATCATGCACTTCGACGGCTCTAAAATGCTGGCCGGATTGGGAGCAGGTGTAGTCCTGACGTCTCCCACCGGAGACACGGTCCAGTACGTCCTCCAGATATTATACACAGACTCCAACAATGCAGCTGAATACGAGGCTCTGTTGCACGGTCTTCTGATGGCAGTCTCGATGGTCATCCAACGCCTGGAAGTGCGCGGGGATTCGAACCTCGCAATATCACAAATAAACGGAGACTTTGATGCCAAGGATCCGAAAATGGCGGCCTACCGTAATGCCGTCCTCAAAATGTCAGCTCGGTTCGATGGGCTCGAATTCCACCATGTGGCTCGAGAAAACAATCAAGCGGCGGACGTCCTCGCCCGTATCGGCGCCAAACGCGACCCTGTCCCACCTAACATATTCCTGGAAAGGTTGTTCAAGCCATCCGTAGTATGGGAAGGGGAGTCCGGCAATACCAGCACGGCTCCGAACACACCCCCAGATCCCGAACTATCAGACACAATCGAAGGCTCCACCACCAAAATATCATCTTCGGCCCACGAAATCATGGCCGTAATCGCCCCGTGGACTGAGCCTTTCTTGGCCTACCTAAATAGGCAGGAGCTCCCCGAAGACCAAAATGAAGCACGCTGCACAGTACGGCGTTCTAAAGCTTACAAAGTCCACGAAGGGGAACTCTACAAGAAAAGCGCGACCGGAGTGCTCCAAAGGTGCATCTCTGAAGAGGAAGGGAGGCAACTCTTGGCTGAAATCCATGCCGGACTAGGCGGACACCATGCCGTGGCTCGAGTGCTAGTCAGCAAAGCCTTCCGTACTGGCTTCTATTGGCTAACAGCCCGAGCAGACGCACAGGACCTTGTCCAACATTGCGTCGGTTGCTAGCTCTTCGCCAATCAGAGTCATATGCCCCCTACCGCTCTGCAAACAATCCCCATAACTTGGCCCTTCACGGTCTGGGGACTGGATATGGTCGGACCCCTTAAAGGGGGAGCTATAAGAAAAAATACCTATTGGTCATGGTGGACAAGTTCACCAAATGGATAGAAGCCAAACCAGTAAAAACGGCCGAATCCGGACCGGTAATAGACTTCATATTCGGGGTCGTACACCGATACGGTGTCCCCCATAGCATCATCACTGATAATGGCTCAAATTTCACAGCCGATGAAGTGAAAACTTGGTGCGGCAAAATGGGCATTAAGCTCGACTACGCTTCCGTCTACCACTGCCAAACAAACGGCCAGGTTGAACGGGCAAACGGTCTCATCATGAGCGGCATCAAACCCAGACTAGTGCGATCTTTAACAGAATCGGATACGCACTGGGTGGAGGAGCTCGATTCCATACTTTGGGGGCTGCGGACCACACCGAATCGCACCACCGGATACACACCATTTTTTATGGTGTACGGTGCGGAAGCAGTACTACCCTGCGACATAATACATGATTCGCCACGCGTACGCATGTACGAATAGAAGGAAGCCGAGTTAGATCGGCAGGATAACTTGGATGCCCTGGAGGAGGACCGCGATGTCGCAAAAGCCCGTTCCGCATTCTATCAGCAGCAGGCTCGACGATATCAAAGCAGAGAAGTGCGGGCCAAAACTTACAATATTGGTGAGCTCGTCCTAAGCCTACCGGAGAAGAAGGACAAACTCAAACCCAAGTGGGAAGGTCCCTTCGTCATTGACAAAGTTCTCACCAGAGGAGCGTACCGCTTACGCAATTGTAACGCCCCGGATTCGTTGCGCCAGGTGTTCGCCAGTTATTCGTCGTCTTTGCCATGTCATTTGCTTGCGTGTTGCTCTTTGCCATGTCATCATATGAATTTCATATCGTGTCATCATGTGCATTTCATTTTGCATACTTGTTCGTCTCAGGCATCCGAGCCTTTTCCCCGTTGTCCGTTTTGCAATCGGGCACTCCTATGTTCCCCGGCGTCCCCCTTTTGTCTCCTGTTGTGAGTGGGTGTTAAAATTTCTCGGAATGGCCTGAGGTTTGTCAAGCGGCCTTGGTATAGCACCGGTAGACCGCCTGTCAAGTTTCGTGCCATTTGGAGGTCGTTTGATACTCCAACGGTTAACCGGGTAACCGTAAAAGCCTCCTTCTCTTTGCAGCCCTCTTCTGTTGCAGCCCAACACCCCTTCCAAAGTGGCCCAAAACCCATCTAACTCCCCTCCATGCTCTCGGTCGTTCGATCACGATCGCGTGGCCAAAAACCGCTCCTCATTTGGACTCTCCTAGCTCCCTCTACCTATAAATAGGCCCTTCCCTTCCAAATTCGCGGATCAATTCCCCCCGAAACCCTAGCCCCGCTCCCTCTCCGCCGCCGGACATGTCCGGACCGGACCGGACACGTCCAGCCGCCGCCCCGCGTCCAATCGGCAGTCGCCACGTGTCCCCGCCGCCGGCCTCTCTCTCCTCCCGCCGCCGAAGCCCGCCGCGGCCCGCGCGGGGCCCGCCCGAGCCCATCCAGGGCCCGAGCGCCGCCCGCGTGCCGCCGCCCGTCCCGCCGTCCGCGACCTCGCCGGATCCCGCGCCTCACCTCGCCGGCCCTCCGCCGCCGCTCGCCGCCGGCGAACTCCACCTCGCTGCCCCGCGCCCGCAGCGCCCCTCCTCCGGCGCCCCGCCTCCGCGCGCCTCCTCGCCCCTGCCCCCGTCGCCGGACCCCAATGGTCGCCGCCGTCCCTCGGCCGGCGCCGCCCGCCCTTGCCCAGCCGCGCCGCCGGAGCACCCCGCGTCGCCGCCTCCCGCGCCCCAAGGCCCGCGCCCCCGCCGCCATGCCGCCTGCCGCCGGCGCCGCGCCGCCGCTGACGCCTTCCCGGCCGCGACGCCCGGCCGGATCCGTCGCCGCCGCCTCGTCCCCGCCGTCTCCGGCGAGAGCTCCGGCCGGATCTGGATCGGGACCAGATCCACCGGGGTCTCGAACCAAACGGCGCCAGCGCCGCCCCGAACCACTCTGTCCCGCTGGACCGTCCCGTCCCGTTTCCCGCGAGGGTAAAATTTCCACTAAGTCCCCAGTTTTTGACATTAACATGCCATGTTCATCGCATCACGTCTCTGCATCCGTAGCTCCGTTTCGTGCGTATAATATGTCAAATTGTTTGCCTCGACGAGTACTTCATTTCATTCCATTGCATCATTTTAATTTGAGCTCATCTTGATGCCCGAAATGTTGTTGGAAGAGTGCATGTTGATGTTAATCTGCTGAAACTGTTATAACTTGCTCATTTCTCATTTTTGCCATGATTGATGTGTGCATCCTATGAGGTTGATGTTTACATGAGTGTTGATCTATGCTATGCCATCTTTCCGTAGGTGCTAACCATGTATTTTTGTGAGTTGTGTGCTGAGTGAATCAAGCTTGCTAAGTAGGGTAGTTGCTGTTGCTGTTTTCCTGACAGATTCTATTATATTTCGTTGATATGTTAACATGCTTCTACTAGTCATTGTGGGCATAATTTGGAGATGTCCTATAAACATGTTTTGATCTACATGGCATGCTCTATCCACTCACGCCCTTGGTTGCAATTATGGCCTGCTGGAACATGTTCATATCTTGCTCCAAAGTTGCTTGATAATGTTGCTGTCAGCCTGTTAACATTAAGTTCACTTGTTCCCATGTGTTTTCCTAGTGATCCATGCACCCTATGAACTTGTTCTTGCCATGCTTAGCTTCATAAACATGCCTTCTTACTGTTGGTTGCCTTGCCATGCCATGTATTGTTCTGTGGTGAGTGGTTCAAGCTCACGAACATGCCTACTTATTGTTGTTTCTGCCATGTATGAATCTGTGATATAACTTGCTATGTTTACATGGGTGCCATCATATTTTCTGTGCCCTTTTGGCTCATGGTCAGTAAGGGACTTTTGATCTATGCTTTTAGTAGATTCATGCCATGCCTTTGTTTGCCATGATATGTTCCTGTAACATGTTGTTTGCTTGCTTTAAACATTGCAACCTGATGTTATTTCTGCTAAAGTCTGAAACTGTTATTATTTGCAATCTTCCCATATGTTTTGGAGCATGTTCTAGTGATTTTTGGAGATAGCTCAGTGTTCATGTTTTGTTGTCCTTTACCTGTACTTCATGCCCATGCCTTTTGTTATTATGTTGAGATGTTGTAGCTTGTTGTTTTGATGCTTGCAATATGCCTAGTTGCTGTTATGGACAGATTGTTGCTATGACTTGTATAGAATGTATGTGTTGAACCGTTGCTCCGTTTTGAGTGTGCTCTATATGAAACTTGCTTGTTTTTGCATGTAGTTTCATATTACCATGTTGCATCCTTATTTTGAGGTGTTTGTTTGATGTTTGTATGCATTTTGCATCAATGCCATGCTTAACTTGTTTTGCTCATATCTTCTAGGCCGTAGCTCCGAATCTAATGAACTTTATATGTAACTTGACTAGAATTTCGTGTAGATCATCTTGGTGCATCTTAACTTGCTGTTTAACAACTTGAATATAAGGTTTGTTCAGATCTGGACCAATTTCGAAATATGCATATGAGGACTTACCGGAATTGTTATATGTTGTTCCCAGCCTCATTTTAACTTGCCTTGATGTGTTGTTCTTGTTTGCATCATCTCTTGCCATGAGTAGCTTCATGTAGCTTGGTCATGCATCATGCTTGTTGTGCATCATGCCTTGTTCATGTGTGGTGTGTTTACTATGTTGTGTGCTTCTTCTCGATAGTTCCCGTTTCATTGCGATCGTGAGGATTCGTTCGTCTACGTGTGGTTCGTCTTCGTGGCTTCATCTTCTTCATGGACTCGTTCTTCTTCCTTGCGGGATTTCAGGCAAGATGACCGCTACCCTGGATCTCACTACTATCATTGCTATGCTAGTTGCTTCGTTCTATCGCTATGCTGCGCTACCTATTACCTGTTTATCAAGCCATCCCATATTGCCATGAACCTCTAACCTTTGACACCATTCCTAGCAAACCGTTGTTTGGCTATGTTACCGCTTTTTGCTCAGCCCCTCTTATAGCGTTGCTAGTTGCAGGTGAAGTTGAAGATTTCTCCATGGTGGACAGGGTTATGTTGGGATATCACAATATCTCTTATATTATTAATGCATCTATATACTTGGTAAAGGGTGGAAGGCTCGGCCTTATGCCTGGTGTTTTGTTCCACTCTTGCCGCCCTAGCTTCCGTCATACCGGTGTTATGTTCCCGGATTTTGCGTTCCTAACACGGTCGGGTGATTTATGGGACCCCCCTGACAGTTTGCTTTGAATAAAACTTGTCCAGCAAGGCCCAACCTTGGTTTTACCATTTGCCTCACCACCACCTACCTTTTCCCTTGGGAGTCTCTCTCTCGAGGGTCATCTTTATTTTAGCCCCCCCGGGCCAGTGCTTGTCTAAGTGCTGGTCTGAACCGGGCAGACTGCGGGGCCCCCTCGGGGCAACTCGAGGTCTGGTTTTACTCGTAGGCTGACCTATCCGGTGTTGCCCTGAGAACGAGATATGTGCAGCTCCTATCGGGATTGTCGGCGCATCGGGCGGTCTTGCTGGTCTTGTTTTACCATTGTCGAAATGTCTTGTAAACCGGGATTCCGAGACTGATCGGGTCTTCCTGGGAGAAGGTCTATTCCTTCGTTGATCGCGAGAGCTTGTCATGGGCTAAGTTGGGACATCCCTGCAGGGTTTAAACTTTTGAGAGCCTTGCGTGTGGTTATGTGGCAGATGGGAATTTGTTAATGTCCGGTTGTAGATAACTTGACACCTGATCCGAATTAAAACGCATCAACCGCGTGTGTAGCCGTGATGGTCTCTTCTTGGCGGAGTCCGGGAAGTGAACACGGTCTTTGGGTTATGCTTGACGTAAGTAGGTGTTCAGGATCACCTCTTGATCATTGCTAGCTTCACGACCGTTCTGCTTGTTTCTCTTCTCGCTCTCATTTGCGTATGTTGGCCATCATATATGCTTAGTCGCTGCTGCAACCTCACCACTTTACCCCTTCCTTTCCCATTAAGCTTTGCTAGTCTTGATACCCATGGTAATGGGATTGCTGAGTCCTCGTGGCTCACAGATTACTACAACAACAGTTGCAGGTACAGGTTATGCGATGATCATGACGCGAGAGCGATGCTTGCTTGCGTTGAGTTCCTTCTTCTGCTTCTTCGATCAGGGGATAGGTTCCAGGTCGGCAGCCTGGGCTAGCAGGGTGGATATTGTTTGAGTTTATGTTTATGATTCATCCGTAGTTGGATGTTGTTCTTATGTATGTTGTATTGTTGTATTCGTGTGGCATTGTATGCCTTTTGGATGTATCCCCACTATTATGTAATTATTGATGTAATGATATCCACCTTGCAAAAGCGTTCCAATATGCGGGTCTATCCTTGGTGGGACCTTCGAGTTCCTTTTGGATAGGGTCGCATATTGGGCGTGACAGCAATGCATCGGACAACAGACTCGAGCCGAACCCATGGAACGCGGCCAGACTCCGGAGATTTTACGCCTAACGCCGAACTCAGTGTTCGTCTCCCTACCCCCCCCCCCTTTTTTTACTTACGCTCCACCCCACTTTTCCTTCCTCGACCTTTTTTCTCTTCACACAAAGTACTTCATACAGTACGGATTGCCGGATTACTCCGGCCGTACTATGTGTGTAAGATATACCTGGGGGCTTCCTATTCGGAAGCTAAACATAATTACTTTAAATGGCTTTTCGCCCATCACATATGCGTTCTTTTTCCATATGTGCCTTTTCTTCACCATTATATGCATCGATATGACTTAAGATGTGGCCAAGCTGGGTTGTCTGGCTCTTGTGTTTATGCCCTACATTCCCGTTAATTCGGCTAGGGCATAAGGGGATCACCTCTGCGATTGTTACTGCCGGTTCAGCCGTATGTGTACCTCAGACTGGGTGAAGCTGAAAGCTAGTTTCCTTAAGAGAATATTCGATCGGTGAACAAAGGATGTATTCGTTGGTTACAACAAAAAACCCCGGAAGTTTTGTATCCTGCACCATCATTCGCAGTCCGGACATGTGCATTAGCGCATGCGTACCCAGGGAAAGGAACCCCTAACGGAACTATTCTCCCTGGAAGATGCTTCTTACTATCCATGTAATATAACATAACTAGTTGGGTACTTGTCTGTTCAAGCACTTATGACCCATACGCCTGGTCTCCACGCATACCCCGGTTTTGTATAACTGAGCGGGTATTCGGACACACCCCGGACTGTAGGATCCGGGGGCTGAAGCGAAAAGGTACGCCATGACAAATGATTTTAATCCGCTAGGGGCTACTTATGCCCATTACATTACACAGTCACTTGGACTGACTATATTCCTCCTCTATACCATCTAACAGGCTATCTAGCTTACAATCCTATTGAGAATACTTAGCGGCTAATGCTACCTGGTCATATACCAGACTTACGGGAATTTCTTACCCATCGGGCCCCGCCGGTCCTACTTCGGCCATATGATTCGGGTCCAGCTTGGTATAGCGCGTCTTCACCATTGCCCAGGCCTCTCTTGCTCCTTGCCGGCATGCTGATATCTTCCATAGATGGAAGCGCCGCCGGGCTCCTTGAAGTAGGTCCGCAATCTCCCCCATGCCATTCGGCAGGAGGCTTGATGGCCACAAGGCCTGAGCAACGCTGTGCATCACCTGCCGAGCACGCTCGTGCAACTGCGAAAGTTCTTGCAACAAATCACCTACAGATGAGGGCATCTCCTCTTCAGGGCGACCCGTTAATATTCCTGCAAGCAAAAAAATTTCAAAAAACTTCCTCGCCGAACTATCAAACAGTTCGTTTGAGCTCTTACCATAAATGTCGCGTCGAAGCCTTTTGTTCTCCTTCACGGAGTCCGCCAGTTGAGCGCGGACGTCCTTTCATTCCACGTCCAGACGAATATTGGCATCTTGTAGCTTGTTCTTCTCTTGGTCACCTGCGTAAGGATGCGCTCGCCAGCCTTTAGCTACCGTTTGAGATGCGAGTCGTCATCCATTACGCCCTCCGGATTCGCCCCGGGATTGTCTATAGAATTTCCTGTTAGACTAACCACACCAGCCATTTACTAACTGGTAGATCTGCGTACAATGGAGAAAAATATTACCAGAGGGGGCCTTTTGGGATTCCTCTAACTTGGCTACCGCGTCCATCAGCTGGGCCTTGCATGCCTCCAGCTCCCGAGCCAATTGTTTATTCTTGTCCACAAGGACATGTGCATATATTGATCCTTCAAAAAGTTGTCCCAACTATTTCAAGTCTCAGGGACTACTGCTATACATACTTGTCAAAACTTTCTTACCCGTATATCTTTGGTGTACAGGTTCGTCGCTTGTGCAAGCCTGCCTCGAGCAGCTCGGACGTATGCGTCTACCGAATTGAAGGCATTAAAAGCCTCTTCGGAAAAAATGTTGTTCCGAAGCACGGCCCTCCGGCGCCGATGATTCATGGCACTCTCCACTTCGGAGTTCGTAGCTGAACACATATCCGCATCCGCCGTCCAAGAACTATGCGGTACTGGCCCCGTGTCCGCCTCTGTCCTCAGAGCTGGTTCTGGAACCCGGGTGGTGGAGGCGTGATTGGCGGGATCCCTGGATATAGTCCGGCTACTCTTGTTCCTGCCAGACACAAAGGACACTGTCATATTTCAAATACCATAATCGCAGGACAGGTTATTACTTTACCTCTGCAGTGGTGTGTCGACCCTCACCACCTTCCTTTTAAGCCTACCTGATCCGGATGACTGCGGTTGACGAGTCCCTAGGGGCTTGGCCCCGCGCTCCGACCATCATCTCTGCAAATAGCACGACGCCTCAAGGGTAAGGCATAATACCTGAGGGAAGTCCCCCTCGGGGGATAGGGTTTTCTAGTTCGGCTTACACGCAACACAAGAAGCAGTCCGGGATAGTCGGCTGTAATGGCCACTGAGGCACCATCCCAGCTCGCTTGATAAAATACCCCGTTTACAAGCTCCACGGTAATATTCGGATCTTCTTTGAGTCCCGGATCTAGGGCCCTTCCGGGGTCCTTTGACTATGGGGAGGGGCTGAAGATTCCCTCTACGGCTCTCCTCAGTTCCTGCTCAGAAGCATCGATGCAGGTAATCTTAGCAGAAGGATGCTAGAGTAGGTGAAGCAGGGAAAGGAATGGCAACTTACCCACTCTGGGGGGTTGTACATGGAGAATCCGTCCCGCGTTTTGATGCGAAGGAATTCCTCCTCTTCCCCTTTGTACAAATCAGACAATATCCTTGCTAAAGCGGCGGTGGAGTCCGGACCCTTACAGCCGCAGCGGGTGGCATCGTCTTCCCCGTTGAAATGCCACATGGGCTTCCCCCGATATTGGTGCAGTTGCACTCCCCGCCATATGCATATCGCCATGACCTCAACTACCGTCAGTCCAGATTTGGCCAGTAGCTTTATCCTGTTCATCAGGAAGTGTATTTCCCTTGTGTCCTCTTCTTGAGGGCCCCGGGGACGCCAGCTTAGGCGTGCCCTCGGCGGGGTGTTGCTGAACTGGGGGAGACCTGTCCAGACTGGATCCGGAAGGGGAACATCGTCTATATAGAACCACTCTGGAGGCCAGTTTTCTGGTGCCTTCTTAGCAGTGCCGGACAGGTATCCGGTCTCAGCGATGAGCCATACTTCGGCCCCGCCCACTTGGCATAGGGACTCTCCCTGGGTGCGGGGGACGAGGCAGAACAGCTTCCTCCACAATCCGAAGTGTGGTTTGCAGCCTAAAAACAGCTCGAATGGAGGCAGGGGTAAGGTTGTCTAACTGGAGGCCGTAGAACTCCAGGAGCCCGCGAAGAAACGGGTGGATAGGAAACCCGACGCCCCTCAGCAGATGCGGGATGAGGCATATACGCTCCTCTGGAGATGGGTTAGGAGATCCCTCAGCTTGTTCCCCTCCGTCATAAGTGGCTATTCCAGCTCGGACGGGGACCATGAACGCCAGCGGGAGAAACCCTTGGGTTTGTAGCTCAATCAAGCGGCTATGAGGAACTGAACACTCTCCCCAGTCCCCTGACTTGGAGCAGAAGAGCTGCGACAGCCGGCCATGCTGGAATGTTTTCTTTGCGGAGCACCTTGTTGGATGCTAGCTCTAGGAGGGAGAGTGAGGTTTGGATCTGAGAATCCCCGTCCCTTCAAATACACGGTCAGCCCGGGGGATCGAGGGTGGAAAATGCAAAAATACCTCGACTCCTCGCATTCGCTCGACATGTGGAGATGGTCATTACTGAGGCACTGAAGCCGAGGAGCACAACATTGATTGGAGGCCGGACACTATTCGTAACAGGTACTTTCGAGTATTCGGAGAAGGAACCCGCCTTGCAATGCCGAAGACAATACTGCGCGTCGGACTCATCGTCATTGAAGCCTGGTTCAGGGGCTACTGAGGGAGTCCTGGATTAGGGGGTATCCGGATAGCCGTACTGTGTACAACGTCCGGACTATTGAAGCGTGAAGATACAAGACTCAAGACTTCGGCCCGTGTCCGGATGGGGCTCTCCTTTGCATGGAAGGCAAGCTTGGCGATCCGAATATTATATTTCCTTTCTTGTAACCAACTCCATGTAAACCCTAGCCCTCTCCGGTGTCTATATAAACTGGAGAGGTTGGTCCTTAGAAGGCCGATCACAATTACAAGCATACCATCATAGGCTAGCTCTTAGGGTTTAGCCTCTACGATCTCGTGGTAGATCTACTCTTGTACTACCCATATCATCAATATTCATCAAGCAGGAAGTAGGGTTTTACCTCCATCGAGAGGGCCCGAACATTGGTAAACATCTGTGTCCCTTGCTTCCTGTTACCATCAGCCTTGACGCACAGATCGGGACCCCCTACCCAAGATCCTCCGGTTTTGACACCGATATTGGTGCTTTCATTGAGAGTTCCACTGTGTCGTCGCCGCGAGGCTTGATGGCTCGTCTCATCGTCAAGGACGACATTACCTCGGAGGGAGCCCTGGCTTTAGGCCAGACTCTCTGACTCAGTGGCTTTATCATGGCCGCCCCATCGACGGCAACGCCGACAATGGCCTCTCAGGTCATCAATCATAAACTTCGCGTCAATTCAGAACTCGCCGAACAGATGGATCCAATGGAGCTCTCCTCCCTCAACGAGCTCTTGGATCGCATCGCCGCTCTGGGAGTCGCTAGAGACTTTGACTGAATCGGTCTTAAACCCGACCAGAGGGACATTAGATCCCTGCCAGCCACCCATGAGATAGCAGTAGTGGAGGAACCTCGCACGGACCATCCCTCGACCTTGAGGATGAATTATGTCCGGATCGTCAAACTCCCTGAGACGAATACTTGCTCAAAGGAAGACATGACCCAGGTCCCGGACTAAGAATCAGGCATCGGGCTGAAGGAATTGAGCGACACTCCGGATCCCGAGCTATCGGGCTCGGAACATCCCACACCCCTGGGTGTCAGATCGGATCAGAATCTGGACTCAGCTAGCAACACCTGCTTGGACTTAAACCATCTCTCCCGCATCAGGCAAGAGTCCCAGGAAACCGTGCATCACTACTGGGCTAGGTTCCTCCTTGCGCTTAATAAGGTCAGGGACAAGGTCAGGGACTGCCGCGAGGAGAACATGGTCTCGCTCTTCCACAAAAACTGCACGGACGAAGGACTCCTCAATGCTATAAGCCGCCGTGACGTAGTACGCTTCGCGGACTTGGCAATCATAGTACGGAAGTACTGTGCGATGGAAAGCGCTTCGAAAACCCAAACAGAATTTTGGGATAGTACAGCTCTCACCAAGACCTTTGTCCGCACTAAACGAATGAACTCTCGTAAGTCGTCCGATCCAATCCCCAAGAAACCAAAGCCCATCCCAGGGCAGGGATCCGTATTGGAAGAATGGCTCGACGGGCCATGTAAGCTCCACAGCACTCCGGATACGATACCGACTCATAGCCTCAGGGCATGTTGGATACTCCGGCAGGTGGCAAAAAGTGGCGAGGATCTTCTTGTAGGCCATAAAGCGGAACAACATCCTGCCAGCGAACACAATACGGTACTAACAGTCTTCGAGACTTTTGCCTCGAACAATAGGCGCAAGCGAGCTCATCGAAGCTCCGCTGAAATTTGCCATCTGTCAAAGATAAACCCCTGGAACGACACTGCCATAACTTTTAATGCCAGTGATGAAATTCGATTCCAGACTGTCCGGGCACCGGCCGCTCTGGTCCTTAGTCCGATCGTAGATGGCTTTCAACTCACTAAAGTGCTCATGGACGGCGGAAGCAGATTAAATCTGATTTATGAAGAAACACTCAGCAAGATGGAAATTGATAAAAGCCGCATTGAACAAAGCGGCACAACCTTCAGGGGAATTATCCCTACTCGAGAAGCGCGGTGTGCGGGGAAAATCACACTCGATGTGGTATTCGGCACCCCGGAGAATTATAGATCTGAAGAAATCTCATTCCAAGTGGCTCCCTTTAGCAGCGGATACCACGCCCTTCTAGGGCGGGACGCGTTTACGAGCTTTCAGGCTATACACCGTTACGGGTACATGAAGCTTAAAATGCCCGGACCCAATGGAATTATCACTCTAGCCAGTGATCCGGACGTTGCACTTTGCGCCGAAAATAAAACCGCAACACTAGCCTTGGAAGCATTATCTGAAGCCCTAGCAGGGGACGAGGCAGAACAGCTTCCTGCACATTCCGAAGTGTGGTTCGCAGCCTAAAAACAGCTCGCAAAGGGCGACATACCCCGCTATGTGCAGAATGGAGGCAGGGGTAAGGTTGTGTAACTGGAGGCCGTAGAACTCCAGGAGCCCGTGAAGAAACGGGTGGATAGGAAACCCGACGCCCCTCAGCAGATGCGGGATGAGGCATATACGCTCCTCTGGAGATGGGTTAGGAGATCCCTCAGCTTGTTCCCCTCGGTCATAAGTGGCTATTCCAGCTCGGACGGGGACCATGAACGCCGGCGGGAGAAACCCTTGGGTTTGTAGCTCAATCAAGCGGCTATGAGGAACTGAACACTCTCCCCAGTCGTCTGACTTGGAACAAGAAGGGCAAGCAGAAGAGCTACGACGGCCGGCCATGCTGGAATGTTTTTTTTGCAGAGCGCCCTGTTGGATGCTAGCTCTGGGAGGGAGAGTGAGGTTTGGATCTGAGAATCCCCGTCCCTTCAAATAGATGGTCAGCCCGGGGGATCGAGGGTGGCAAATGCAAAAATGCCTCGACTCCTCGCATTCGCTCGACACGTGAAGATGGTCATTACTGAGGCACTGAAGCCGATGAGCACAACATTGATTGGAGGCCAGACACTATTCGTAACAGGTACTTTGGAGTATTCGGAGAAGGAACCCACCTTGCAATGTCGAATACAATACTGCGCATCGGACTCATCATCATTGAAGCCTGGTTCAGGGGCTACTGAGGGAGTCCTGGATTAGGGGGTATCTGGATAGCCGGACTGTGTACAACCTCCGGACTATTGAAGCGTGAAGATACAAGACTCAAGACTTCGGCCCATGTCCGGATGGGACTCTCCTTTGCGTGGAAGGCAAGCTTGGCGATCCGGATATTATATTTCCTTTCTTGTAACCGACTCCATGTAAACCCTAGCCCTCTCCGGTGTCTATATGAACCGGAGAGGTTGGTCCTTAGAAGGCCGATCACAATTACAATCATACCATCATAGGCTAGCTCTTAGGGTTTAGCCTCTATGATCTCGTGGTAGATCTACTCTTGTACTACCCATATCATCAATATTAATCGAGCAAGAAGTAGGGTTTTACCTCCATCGAGAGGGCCTGAACCTGGGTAAACATATGTGTCCCTTGCTTCCTGTTACCATCAGCCTTGACGCACAGATCGGGAACCCCTACCCGAGATCCGCCGGTTTTGACACCGACACACCTCCGAAGCATTTGAGAGAGAATCCTTGCAAGGACAAAGCCCGAACCACCCAGAGCCCAAAGAGTGTTTGGCATCACTGAAGTATTTCTGTCCGCGTGATCTGAAGACTTGTTACACTTGAGGGCTGTGAATCCTCCAGCTGGTTAGGCGTCGCGTTCTGAGCATCCAAGAGTCATTGTGGATTGCCGGTGAACGAAGTCTGTGAAGGTTTGGAAGTCTACCTTGAAGACTTACCAGAGTGATTGGGCGGGGACTAGGTGTCCTTAGCTCAAGGGGAATAAGGTGAAGACGCGGTCATCTAACTTGAATCTGAGCCTCCCCAACCAGACGTACAGTTGTCACGGCAACTGGAACTGGTCAAACAAATCTCTGTCCTCTCCAAGCTACTGGTTCTATCTCTCACTTCTCTTTACTTGCAGTTTGTCTTCGTGAAGTCATTGCCTGCTTGCATAATCTGTTTGACTTCACTGTGTGACTACTTGTTCTGATTGGCTTCATACTACCTTCCATCCTGATCCTTACTACCTAGCTGCTATTAGTCTTCATGCTTTCACTTCATTGCATACTTGACTATGGCTTGCCTAGTGTAGTCTACCTTCCGCCGCATATGAATAGTGTCATTTCTATTGGTTGTCTTCGAAACTCCCATGTTTTGAAGACTTTCATAAAAATCGCCTATTCACCCCCCCCCCCCTCTAGTCGATAACCAGCTCTTTCAGTTAGACGTCCTCTACTTTGTTGTTGCAAATTTTACGTTGCTGCTACGGGCAACTAACAAGAACGATTCTTACCTATGCAAAACCACAACAGTGATTATCACGTTGCTATTTAACCTTCTGCAAGGACCACCGCAGTCAAATCAGTTTCAACTAAAGTGGGAGAAATAGACACCCGCCAACCACCTTTATGCAAAACAAGTTGCATGTTAGTCAGTGGAATCGGTCTCATGTACATGGACATGTAAGGTTGGTCCGAGCCGCTTCATCCCACAATACCGTCGAATCAAAATAAGACATTAGTGGTAGGCAATATGAACATCACCGCCCACAACTCCTTTGTGTTCTACTCATGCATATCATCTATGCATAGACCTGGCTCATGATGCCACTGTTGGGAAACGTTGCATGGAAAACAAAAACAAAATCTACACACACGCAAGATCTATCCATGGATATGCATAGCTACGAGAGGGGGAGAGCATCTACATACCCTTGTAGATCGCTAAGCGGGAGCATTTATCAACGTGGTTGATGTAGTCGTACACCTTCATGATCCGTTCGGTCAAGCACCGAATGTACGACACCTCCGCGTTCAGCACACGTCCAGCTCGATGACATCCTCTCCTTCTTGATCCAGCAAGAGGAGCGAAGTAGTAGATGAGTTCCGGCAGCACGATGGCGTGCTGACGATGGTGATGAAACCTTTTCCGCAGGGCTTCACCAAGCACAACGGATTTAGAGCGGAGGATGAACTAGAGGGAGGAGATTAGAACCACACTGGACTTCTAATTATGAGGATTAGAGGTAGTTAGGGCCAGCTCTAATTAGTCAACTAGGACCAACTAGGGGAGGCTCAAAAACTTGTGTTCTAGGGGCTAGCCCTGCTCCTGTATTTATATGTTGAGCCCTGGGGTCGTTACTTGGGGAGACGGCCTCCCCAAAGGCGGTTTGGAACGTAAGGAAGAGGCCTTCTCGGATTCCAGCACGAGACACCACGGTCCTTGGCGTCTGGCCCAGACGCCATGGTCCTCGGCATTTGGCCCAAACGCCATGGTCCTCGGCATGTGGCCCAGGGCCAGACGCCAGGGTCCGTGGCGTCTGGTCCCCGACCTCCGGAAAACTTCCTTTTGCACCGACCTAAAGCCCCGTGGGCCTTACCCCTTGGCCCAACCAAAGTGTCCTCGCACCAGAACATTTGTGGAAACATCCTAAACCCTTCTAGTGAATTCCGGAACCCTTCCGAAGACCAAATACTATCATCCTACATATCAATCTTTACCTCCGGACCATTCCGAAGCTCCTCATCATGTTTGTGATCTCATCCAGGACTGCGAACAACATTTTTTCACCAACATACATAACTCATATAATACTATGTCGTCAATGAGCGTTAAGCGTGCAGACTCTACAGGTTCGAGAATGATGTAGACATAACCGAGACACTTCTCCGGTCCATAGCCAATAGTGGGACCTGAATTCCCATATTGGTTCCTACATATTCTACGAAGATCTTTATCGGTCAAACCTTTTATGACAACATACATAGTTCCCTTTGTCCGTCGGTATGTTACTTGCCCGAAATTTGATCATCGGTATCTCCATACGTAGTTCAATCTCATTACCGGTAAGTCTCTTACTCGTTTTGTACATCATCTTGTAACTAACTCCTTGTCAGTTTGCTTGCAAGCTTCTTGTGATGATGTATTACCGAGAAGGCCCAGAGATACCTTCATGTCATACGGAATGACAAATCCCAATCTCGATCCATGCCAACTCAACATACACCTTTGGAGATACCTATAGAGAACCTTTATGATCACCCAATTACGAAGTGACGTTTGATACACACAAGGCATTCCTCCGGAGTTTGGGAGTTGCGTGATCTCATGGTCGAAGGAACATGTATTTGACATTAAGAAAGCAGTAGCAATAAACTGAACGATCATATACTATGCTAACGAATGGGTCTTGTCCATCACATCATTCTCCTAATGATGTGATCCTGTTATCAAACGACAACTCATATGTCTATGGTCAGGAAACCTTAACCATCTTTTGATCAACGAGCTAGTCTAGTAGAGGCTTAGACTTGGTTTTTGTTTATGTACTCACACATGTATTTAAGTTTCCGATCAACACAATTATAGCATGAATAATAAACCTTTAACATGATTAAGGAAAAGTAATAACCACTTTATTATTGCTTCTAGGGCATATTTCCAACATCCTTCAATACATAACAAAAACAAATAAGGCGAGAATGGCCGCCTTGTCTCAAGCCTCTAGACGGTTTAAAAGTCGTACACGGTATTCCATTGTACTAACACATTGCATAACCAGTTTAACCCACTCTTCACGAAATCGCAATTTCAGCAGAATACCTTCTAGAAACGGCCATTCAACTCGATCATAGGCCTTATGCATGTCCAGCTTCACCGTACGCCACCCATTATGGCCACCTCTATTGTTATTTATCGCATGAAAACTTTCATAAGCTACCAAGACATTGTATATGATAAGACACCCATGAACAGAAGCTTTGTGTGTTGGGCTAATAATGTCTGGTAAAAAAACTTCCAGCCTTACTACTAGCATCTTTGAGATTACCTAAACAACATTGCATAGATTGAGAGGCCGGAATTGGGTCACTTTATCCAGAGAATTTATTTCCAGGATCAAAACTGTAGTAGTGTCATTCCACCCCGACGGGATTGTGCCTGAATTGACGACCTTCAACACTTCATCAACAAGATCTTCTCGAAGCATGGACAAAACCTCCTATAAAATATTGCATGCAAGTCAACCGGTCCTAGGGCCTTCAGATCGCTAATATCGAACAATGCCTTCTTGATCTCTTCAGGCAAATAAGGAGCTAACAAAGAATTATTCATGTCTTGTGTTGCTATTCTTTTAACCAGATCAGGAGCATCAACTTTAGCTGTGAATAAATCGGGAAAGTACTGCATAATATGGTCACTAATTTCAGCCGTACCTTGACGCCAAACTCCTGCGTCATCAAACAGCTTCTTTATACAATTTCATTTGTTTCTTGATGTGGCCGCATTGTGGAAAAAATGTGTTTCTATCACCATGTAACAACCATTCCGCCTTGCCTCTTTGAAGCCAGAAGATCTCTTGTTCCATAATATTCTCGAACAGAAGAAAAAATTCCTTCTGCCTAGCAATGGAATCAGGAGACAAAACCCCACGTCTAAGTTTCTCAAGTTCTGTTTCAATTTACCCACCCGCTTCTTTGGGTCTTTTAAGACATCTTTGTCCCATTGGTGCAAATCTGCATGTACTGCCTTCGTCCTATCAGCCAAGGACATGGTCTAGACCAGGTAACTTCGTTTTCCCACGCCGTATTAACGATTTTGTTCACCGTTTCTTCACGAAAGCAACGGGCTTCAAGCTTTTTGCAAGACGACTTTCCTGAGTTGAGATCCATCATAATACTATGTGTCCAACAATAGCGGCTGATGATTAGAGTGCACATGGTGCTCGTGAACAACTGCCACCAGTGGAACTTTGTTGACCATCCCTCATTGCCTACTGCCTGATCCAGTCTCTCCCAGATATCACCACATCTCCATGTAAACCGATCTCCCCAAAACTCAACTCCGTCGAGGCCACATTCAAATAGACCGACACTAAAATCTTGAAGCATACAAGTGGTCAAGGATTCCCACCTTCCTTCTCACTTGGCATTAGAATTTCATTAAAATCTCTGATTACTAGGCATGGACCTGTAGCATCTCCCTTAAGCTCCCGAAGATTGCGCCAAGACAAATGACACGGGTGAGGGAGTCCTGGATTAAGGGGTTCTTGGACAGCCGGACTATGTACTTGTGCCGGACTGTTGGACTATGAAGATACAAGATTGAAGACTTCGTCCCGTGTCCGGGTGGGACTCTCCTTTGCGTGGAAGGCAAGCTTGGCAATTCGGATATGTAGATCTCCTTCTCTGTAACTGACTCTGTGTAACCCTAGCCCCCTCCGGTGTCTATATAAACTGGAGGGTTTAGTCCGTAGGACAACGACAATCATAATCATAGGCTAGCTTCTAGGATTTAGCTCTACGATCTCGTGGTAGATCAACTCTTGTAATACTCATATCATCAAGATCAATCAAGCAAGAAGTAGGGTATTACCTCTATAGAGAGGGCCCGAACCTGGGTAAACATTGTGTCCCCGCCTCCTGTTACCATTAGCCTTAGACGCACAGTTCGGGACCCCCCTACCCGAGATCCGCCTGTTTTGACACCGACATTGGTGCTTTCATTGAGAGTTCCACTGTGTCGTTGCGGTAAGGCTTGATGGCTCCTTCAGTCATCTACAACGATGCGATCTAGGGTGAGGTTTTCCTCCCCGGACAGATCTTCATATTCGGCGGCTTCGCACTGCGGGCCAACTCGCTTGGCCATCTAGAGCAAATCGATAGCTATGCCCCTGGCCATCAGGTCAGGTTTGGAAACCTGAACTACACTGCCGACATACATGGAGACTTGATCTTCGACGGATTCGAGCCCATGACAGGTGCGCCGGACAGTCACGATGACCATGACTTGGATCTGCCATCGGACGGTGTTCTAGAGAACGCACCTGCAGCTGCCCCGGCTCTAAATCCGGAGCAGACCATGTCGTCCGAGGGCAGGTGGATAGACCCCGCCACGGAGGTCGCACACTCATCGGCGATAGAGCCGAACACAGACTTTGCCTCCAATGAGGCCTGTGTCATCGGTTCCTCAGACTCGTCTCCGGTCATAGGCTCCAAACCACGCGCATCTGTGCCTACCAAACCTGATTGGGCACCAATCATGGAGTTTACCTCCGCGGATATCCTTCAGCACTCACCCTTGGGCGACGTGCTAAATTCACTGAAATCTCTCTCCCTGTCAGGAGACTTTTGGCCGAACTACGTCCGGCTTGAGTGGGAAGCGGACGACGAAGAAATTCGTTACCCACCCACCACCCACTTAATAGCCACTGTCGACGACTCAACCGACATGCTTGATTTCGACTCCGAAGACATCGACGGTAAGGACGACGATGCTGGAGAAGAACAGGAACCACCACCCAAAGGGTGCTGGACGGCCTCCTCATCATATGATATATACATGGTGGACACACCCAAATTAAACAATGGCGAAGAACGGAAGGATGCAACGGAGGATAACCCTCTTGAGAAGCAACCAAAGCGCTGACGTCGGTGCCGCTATTAATCCCGCCACAGCAAAAACAACAATAACGGCACAAATAATGCCCAGACGACTCTAAAGGCAATGACGACCCCATGAACCCAGCGATGGAGCAGGATGAGCCAGGGGACAATGAACATAGTCCGGGGCCGCTGTCCGATCACAGCGATGCCGAGGGTAAAACTCATCAACCCATCTCCGGAGAGGAGAATAGTCCGGATGATGATGCATTCATCATCCCGGAAAAGCACTTGGAACAAGAGAACCTCCATGTCGGTGTCAAAACCGGCGGATCTCGGGTAGGGGGTCCCGAACTGTGCGTCTAGGCGGATGGTAACAGAAGACAAGGGACACAATGTTTTTACCCAGGTTCGGGCCCTCCCGATGGAGGTAAAACCCTACTCCTGCTTGATTGATATTGATGATATGGGTAGTACAAGAGTGGATCTACCACGAGATCAAGGAGGCTAAACCCTAGAAGCTAGCCTATGGTATGATTGTTGTAATGGTTGTTCGTCCTATGGACTAAAACCCTCCGGTTTATATAGACACTGGAGAGGGCTAGGGTTACACAGAGTCGGTTACAATGGTAGGAGATCTACATATCCGTATTGCCAAGCTTGCCTTCCACGCCAAGGAAAGTCCCATCCGGACACAGGACGAAGTCTTCAATCTTGTATCTTCATAGTCTTGGAGTTCGGCCGATAATGATAGTCCGGCTCTCCGGACACCCCCTAGTCCAAGACTCCCTCAGTAGCCCCTGAACCAGGCTTCAATGACGACGAGTCCGGCGCGCATATTGTCTTCGGCATTGCAAGGCGGGTTCCTCTTCCGAATAATCCACAGAAGATAGCGAACACCAGGATAGTGTCCGGCTCTGCAAAATAAATTCCACATACCACCATATAGAGAATAATATTTACACAAGTTCAATCTGCTGACGTATTTTGTGGCGTGACGTCACACCACTACCAAGCCTTTTGAGGGAGTCCTGGACTAGGGGGTGTCCGGACAGCCGGACTATCATCGTCCGCCGGACTCCAAGACTACGGAGATACAAGATTGAAGACTCCGTCCCGTGTTCGGATGGGACTTTCCTTGGCGTGGAAGGCAAGCTTGGCAATACGAATATGTAGATCTCCTACCATTGTAACCGACTCTGTGTAACCCTAGCCCTCTCCGGTGTCTATATAAACCGGAGGGCTTTAGTCCGTAGGACATAACCTCCATTACAACAATCATACCATAGGCTAGCTTCTAGGGTTTAGCCTCCTTGATCTCGTGGTAGATCCACTCTTGTAATACACATCATCAATATTAATCAAGCAGGACGTACGTTTTTACCTCCATCAAGAGGGCCCGAACCTGGGTAAAACATCGTGTCCCTTGTCTCCTGTTACCATCCACCTAGACGCACAGTTCGGGACCCCCTACCCGAGATCCGCCGGTTTTGACACCGACATTGGTGCTTTCATTGAGAGTTCCTCTGTGTCTTCGCCGATAGGCTCGATGGCTTCTTCAATCAACAACGCCGTCTGGGGTGAGACTTTTCTCCCCGGACAGATCTTCGTATTCGGCAGCTTCGCACTATGGGCCAACTCACTTGGCCATCTGGAGCAGATCGAAAGCTACGCCCCTGGCCATCAGGTCAGGTTCGGAAGCCTAAACTTCACGGCCGACATCCACGGGGACTTGATCTTCGATGGACTCGAGCCACAGCCGAGCGCGCCGTGCTGTCACGATGGGCATGATTTAGCTCTGCCGCTGGACAGTGCCTTGGTGGCCGCACATGAATCCGCCCTGGCCCTTAGTCCGAAGCCGATAGCGCAGATCGAGGACCGGTGGCTGGACACCGCCTCGGGGGCTGCACCTTCCACGGCGATGGAGCCAAACACTAACCGTGTCCCTTGTAAAGCTCGTGACTCCGAGGCGTCGGACTCCCTGCCGGACTCCGAACCTCCTGCGCCCCTGCCAATCGAATCTGATTGGGCACCGATCATGGAGTTCACTGCCGCGGACATCTTCCAACACTCACCCTTTGGCGACATCCTAAATTCGCTAAAACATCTCTCGCTATCCGGAGAACCCTGGCCGGATTATGGCCAGGATGGTTGGGATGCGGACGACGAAGAAATTCAAAGCCCTCCCACCACCCACTTTGTAGCCACTGTCGATGATCTAACAGACATGCTAGACTATGACTCCGAAGACATCGACGGTATGGACGCCAATACCGGAGAGAATCAAGAACCAGCGCCTACAGGGCACTAGAAGACCACCCCGACACATGACGTATATATGGTGGATACCCCAAAAGGAAGCGAAGACGAGGAACAACGGGGCGCGGGAAAGGATAATCCCGCCGATATACAACCAAAGCGGCGACGCAAGCGCCGCCCTAAGCCCCGCCTCGACAAAAATAGAATTCCTAATGACCCAGCGTTAGAGCAGGGCAAACCAGTGGACAACGAACATGCAACCAAGCAACCGTCCGAACAGGACGAATCGGATAATCAATCCAATCCCGGCGAAACCAACAGTCCGGACAACCTCACACCGGACATACCACCGGAGCACAAAAACCTTCACGCAAGACTCGTCGCCACCGCAAGAAGCTTGAAGAAGGAAAAACGGAAGCTCAAAACAGCGGAAGACATACTCAGAATGAGGTGGAGCAAAGTGCTCAAAACCGTAGACAAATACGGCAATGGCCATCAATCAAAGAGCTACTCGAAGCGCAAGCTGCTGCCAGAATTGGACGAGGAAGCCATAGAGCCCCCACAGTCAAAAAACAAAGAGGCCGCCTGGCCGGATAGATGACGAGATGATAGGCCAAAATCTACAAGCGGCGCCGCACATAAGCCAACTCATGACCCTGGGAAAACAGATGGCCCAGCCAGGTCCACTTACGGGCCAAAAAAGAGGGCCCCAGGAAGCAGCACAACACACCAAGTGTTCGAAGACAACGGCACACCCAAATACAGGGGCGCCGCACACCCACTATGTTTCACCAATGAGGTGCTGGATCATGAATTCCCAGCAGGGTTTAAACCCATAAACATAGAGGCTTACGACGGAACAACAGACCCTGGAGTCTGGATAGAGGATTACATACTACACATACATATGGCTAGAGGAGATGATCTCCATGCCATAAGATATCTACCCCTCAAGCTCAAAGGGCCAGCTCGGCACTGGCTCAAAAGCCTCCCAGAAAACACTGTTGGAAGTTGGGAAGAGCTCGAGGACGCGTTTAGAGCAAATTTTCAAGGGACTTACGTCCGCCCTCTGGATGCAGACGATCTAAGTCACATAACTCAACAGCCCGGAGAGTCAGCGCGCAAATTCTGGAACAGGTTCCTCACCAAAAAGAACCAAATAGTCGACTGTCGGGACGCCGAAGCCTTAGCAGCTTTTAAACACAACGTCCGAGACGAATGGCTCGTCAGACACCTCGGCCAAGAGAAGCCGAGGACAATGTCCGCGCTAACAAGCCTCATGACCCGCTTTTGCGCGGGGGAAGATAGCTGGCTAGCAAGATGCAGCACCAGCGACCCGAGTACATCCGAGACTAGTGATGGAAACGGAAAATCACGGCGCAGAAAGGATCAGTGCCGGAATAAAGAAAAAAGCCCAAAGAATACGGCGGTCAACGCCGGATTCAAAAGCTCGCGACCAAACAACAAAACACTGCCTCTTAAGGATAACAGTGATGAGCTATCCAACTTAAACAAAATTTTGGATCGGATATGTCAAATCCACAGTACCCCCGGAAGGCCTGCAAATCACACCCACCGAGATTGCCGGGTTTTCAAACAGTCCGGCCGACTCAACGCCGAACATAAGGGGCTCGACGCATCAAGCGAAGATGATGAGAAACCCCACCAGCAGAGCACCGGAAAACAAAAGACTTTCCCACAAGAAGTCAAAGCAGTAAACTCACTTCATGTGATGATACGGAAAAACAATGCGGCACCCGCTAAGATGGGTCGCGCACGGTCCACCCCAACGGAACCTCGAGATTGGATGTCAAAACCAATCACTTTCGACCACCTGGATTACTCCAGAAGTGTTCGAAACGCAGGATGGACTGCTCTGATATTGGATCCTATAATTGACGGACTACAATTTACACAAGTCCTGATGGACGGAGGCAGTGACTTAAACCTGCTATATCCAAACACAATCCGCAAGTTGGGGATAGACCTTACTAAAATTCGACATAGCCGCACTTCCTTTAGAGGAGTGACGCCAGGCCCTTACGCCAAGTGCACAGGCTCCTTATTACTAGAAGTTGTGTTCGGGTCACCGAACAACTTCCGACGTGAAAAACTAATCTTTCACGTCGCCCTGTTTAAAAATGGCTATCAAGCACCATTGGGGCGTGAAGCTTTTGTCCGCTTCAACGCTATACCACATTACGCATCTCTTACACTCAAAATGCCCGGTCCACGTGGCATCATTTCATTGCGAGGGTCATTTAAAGAACCCGGACACGGATAGACAAGTCCGGCATAAATAAGCTAGGGGCTCCCTAGCCGCACACCCCTTCACAAGGGGTTGCGCGTATAAGCAACAACGAGCTAATATAGACTCCGCTTTACTTATTAATATTTTTCATACACCTTTTTTCGCACGATTTCCTTTCAAACTAAGTTCCTCTCTTTTTATAGATGAATGACGTGCACACCCGTCCAGGATAACGGCACAACGGAGACACAGGCGCAGACGTGCAGTAGGGACCCGTCGCAAGGATTCTTTTCAGATTAAGACCCTGTAAACCTTTTTTACTGTCTCTTGTTGCTATAATCCCCTAGCTTCTCATTATAACCAGCGTGGAGCCTGACGTTTTGGCATCGTCCGCGTCAGATGACCTTGCCCGTACCTGGACACTAGGGGCTTAGGGCATTGTTCTGCCCATTACTATAAAGACCGGACACCTTAGGGAGTGTTCGGCGTCTCGAGTTAGGCCTTATATGCATCAGCTCCGAATCATGTCTTTGGTCAAATGTTGGGTTTGCCCGGCTCCTGTGTTTTGCTGCCTTACGTTCCGTATCATCGGCTAACGCGGCACCAGGAGAACTACTGCGATTGTGCCCCAGTTCGGCTGGGCGAGCACCTCAGTAGAGAAAGCCGAAAACTGACTGTCATGATACAGCGAGAGAATGGTCAACCACTCGATCGACAACCGGAATGTTTAGAATTCCCCTGCTTTGACGAAGGACCGTTTCCCGGTCAGGCACACACGCGCCCTGAATTCGGAGAGCGCGGTGCCCCCAGGGGCTATATCGTAGCCCCACCCTCGAACTCCAATGGCTAAGTGAAAGTGATAAAGCATCATAGTCCGGATTGCCTCGTTTGCTACGCTACCACCTCCTCAACAGGACCGAGACGTCGGATTAAGTGTGAAAATGCGCTATTTTTGCGAACACCCCCGCACCTTGTGCGTGGGGGCTGAAGCCGAAGACTGCCATCTTTCAGGTTATACACATGTATACATAAACGGCCGCATAGGAGATATTTCAATACTTGGAACGCATAAGTATAAAAAGCGATTACATCATAACCATTGTTTTACAAACGTTCATTTGAACGTGACATTTTTCGAGCACTGCGACTCTATTACACGAGCACCATGCATAACTTCCCCAAAATAGTGCTAGGCGGGTAACCGGCTTTCGTCCGAACCCTGGGTTGCAACAGCGGTGGCATCCATCTCTGTCCAATGTGTCTTCACACGGGCAAGGGCCATCCGCGCACCCTCTATACAGGCCGACCGCTTCATCTCCTTGATATGTGGCACTGCCCCAAGAAACTGCTACAATAAGCCAAAATAGCTCGTCGGGTTGGGCCTTTCCGGCCAGACATGAGTCATGATATCCGTCATGGCAAGTCCGGACAACCTATTCAGTTCAGCCCATTCGGCCAACCGATCGGTCAGCGGAAGTGAACGATCCGGACTATGGAATTGAGACCAAAATAGCTCTTCCGTCTGGTGATCCTTCTGGCTTCGGAAGTGCACAACGGCATACGCCGCACTCGCCGCTAAGTCCATATATGGATCCTCCGGAGCCCACAGCTAGCCAAGCTGGACATACTTTGGATCCATAAACCTGCGGCGTAGCAGGAAAGGCTTGCCAGCCACAATGTCTCCGGTCTGACGCAGCTCCTCCTTCATAGCCCGCATTGCAGAACGGGCATCCTTGGCTTCGGCGGTGGCCTTCCCTAGGTCTTCTCGCTCCGACAGACGCTCCTTTTCAAGAGCCTCATTGCGGTCGGTAGCATCCTTCAATTTAACAGCCAATTCGGCCATCTCTTCCCTGCTTCGGCAGTGTGCAGCCCTTTCGGCTTCTAACTCCTCGGCCGCCCTCGAGGCAGCCGCATCACTCCTTCTGGCTTGCTCCTTGGCTTGAGCAAGTTCTGCCCGAAGGCTCTCCACAGCAGCAGCACCATCTGCGTCAAGCATAAATATTGTAAGAGGCGGGCTTTTTCTCCCTTAATAGGTGACTGCGGAGAACCAATTTACCTTGCGACTCGTCAAGTCACTTGTTGACTAGCGCGATGTCTGCATCCGCCACATTGAGTTGCCGTATTAATTCGGCAACCCCATCAGTCCGGCTAGCCCCCGGACTATCCACCACCTGCATAGGAAGGGCGACATTCAATACCTAAGATTTTGATCCTCGGCACGTTGTCGCTTTCGACAACCTACCGAGTCTCAGGGGCTACTATCTATATAGGGCGCACTTTCATGTGCAAAACTGTCAAAAAGGCGCGTCGTTTTTACGTACCTCAAACCCCGCCAGCAAACTCCTGACGGCATTGTGCAATCCGCTTTCGGTGGACGAAATCCTTCCGATCACCATGCTCATCAATGCACGGTGATCTTCTGAGATGGACGCCCTCTCAAGCAGATCCTTCAGCTCCCCTGGCCGAACACTAGTCGGCGCCGAACTCTTTGGCTCCGCCGGGCTCGGGGATACCCACTGAGGGAGTCC
This sequence comes from Triticum timopheevii, assembly GCA_963921465.1. Taxonomy (NCBI): domain Eukaryota; kingdom Viridiplantae; phylum Streptophyta; class Magnoliopsida; order Poales; family Poaceae; genus Triticum; species Triticum timopheevii. The sequence continues at coordinate 376,591,300 of OY997272.1, read as the reverse complement.
TGGACTAGGGGGTGTCCGGACAGCCGGACTATCATCGTCCGCCGGACTCCAAGACTACGAAGATACAAGATTGAAGACTCCGTCCCGTGTCCGGATGGGACTTTCCTTGGCGTGGAAGGCAAGCTTGGCAATACAGATATGTAGACCTCCTACCATTGTAACCGACTCTGTGTAACCCTAGCCCTCTCCGGTGTCTATATAAACCGGAGGGCTTTAGTCCGTAGGACATAACCTTCATTACAACAATCATACCATAGGCTAGCTTCTAGGGTTTAGCCTCCTTGATCTCGTGGTAGATCCACTCTTGTAATACACATCATCAATATTAATCAAGCAGGACGTAGGGTTTTACCTCCATCAAGAGGGCCCGAACCTGGGTAAAACATCGTGTCCCTTGTCTGCTGTTACCATCCGCCTAGACGCACAGTTCGGGACCCCCTACCCGAGATCCGCCGGTTTTGACACCGACATTGGTGCTTTCATTGAGAGTTCCTCTGTGTCGTCACCGATAGGCTCGATGGCTTCTTGAATTAACAACGCCGTCTAGGGTGAGACTTTTCTCCCCGGACAGGTCTTCGTATTCGGCGGCTTCGCACTGCGGGCCAACTCACTTGGCCATCTGGAGCAGATCGAAAGCTACGCCCCTGGCCATCAGGTCAGGTTCGGAAGCCTAAACTTCACGGCCGACATCCGCGGGGACTTGATCTTCGACGGACCCGAGCCACAGTCGAGCGTGCCGCGTTGTCGCGATGGGCATGATTTAGCTCTGCTGCCGGACAGTGCCTTGGTGGCCGCACATGAATCCGCTTCGGCCCTCAGTCCGGAGCCGATCGCCCAGATCGAGGACCGGTGGCTGGACACCACCTCGGGGGCTGCAACTTCCACGGTGATGGAGCCAAACTCTGACCTTGTCCCCTGTAAAGCTCGTGAATCCGAGGTGCCGGACTCCTTGCCGGACTCCAAACCTCCTGCGCCCCTGCAATCGAATCCAATTGGGCGCCGATCATGGAGTTCACCGCGGCGGACATCTTTCAGCACTCGCCCTTTGGCGACATCCTAAATTTGCTAAAGCATCTCTCGCTATCCGGAGAGACCTAGACGGACTATGGCCAGGATGGTTGGGTTGCGGACGACGAAGAAATTCAGAGCCCACCCACCACCCACTTTGTAGCCACTGTCGACGATCTAACCGACATGCTAGACTACGACTCCGAAGACATCGACGGTATGGACGACGATGCCGGAGACGAACAGGAACCAGCGCCTACAGGGCACTGGAAGACCACCTCGTCATATGACATATACATGGTGGACACCCCAAAAGATGGGGACGGCGAAGAAGCAGTGGAGGCAGATTCCTTAAAGAAACAGCCCAAGCGTCGGCGTCAGCGGCGCCGCTCTAAATCCCGCCATAGCAAGAATGGAGATTCCGGCACAGGAGATAATAACACTCCAGACAGTGCCGAAGACAATCCCCTCCAGCAAGATTCAGTGCAGGAGGATGCAGAAGCAAGCCCTCGAGAGAGAGCGGCAGACGAAGAGGTCGAGGATGATAATTACATGCCTCCCTCCGGAGACGAAGCAAGCCTCGGCGACGACGAATTCGTCGTGCCCGAGGATCCCGTCGAACAAGAGCGTTTCAAACGCAGACTAATGGCCACGGCAAATAGCCTATAGAAAAAGCAGCAGCAGCTTCAAGCTGATCAAGACCTGCTGGCCGATCGATGGACCGAGGTCCTCGCGGCCGAAGAGTACGAACTCGAACGTCCCTCCAAGAGCTACCCAAGACGCAAGTTGCTCCCCCGATTAGAGGAAGAAGCATACATACCATCATCACCAGCGTACAATACGGCCGACCAACCACCCCGTGGTCGGGACAGAGAGGCATCCAGGCCCTCCACCAAGACCGTACCCCGGCACCGCTCCAAAAGCGCGAAGCCAAGAGGGAACGCGCCGGACTTGCGAGATATATTGGAGGACAAAGCAAGGCAATCCAGATCCATCTACGGATCACGTGGGTGCCCCACGACCCACGACGAATACCGTCGCGCCGGATACAACAACCCCGGCCGGACCGAACACAGCAGACAATGCTCACTCGAGCTACGTCGTGATATTGCTCAATATAGAGGCGCCGTACACCCGCTATGCTTCACTGATGAAGTAATGGATCATCAAATCCCTGAAGGGTTTAAACCCATAAACATTGAATCCTACGATGGCACAACAGACCCCGCGGTTTGGATTGAAGATTATCTCCTTCACATCCATATGGCCCGCGGTGACAATCTCCACACCATCAAATACCTCCCACTCAAGCTTAAAGGACCAGCTCGGCATTGGCTTAACAACTTGCCCGCAGAGTCAATTGGGTGTTGGGAAGACCTGGAAGCCGCATTCCTCAACAACTTCCAGGGCACATATGTGCGACCACCAGACGCCGATGACCTAAGCCACATAATTCAGCAGCCAGACGAATCGGCCAGACAGTTCTGGACACGGTTCTTGACAAAGAAAAACCAAATCGTTGACTCTCCGGATGCAGAGGCCCTCGCAGCCTTCAAACATAACATCCGCGACGAGTGGCTAGCCCGGCACCTAGGACAGGAAAAGCCGAAATCTATGGCAGCCCTCACATCATTAATGACCCGCTTTTGTGCGGGAGAGGATAGCTGGCTAGCTCGCAGCAACAACCTCAGTAAAAATTCTGGCAGTCCGGATACTAAGGACCACAATGGCAGGTCGCGTCGAAGCAAAAATAAACGTCGCATTAACGGCGACGACAAGGAGGATACGGCGGTCAACGCCGGATTCCGAGGCTCTAAACCTGGTCAGCGGAAGAAGCCATTCAAAAGAACCACTCCGGGTCCGTCCAATTTGGACCGAATCCTCGACCGCTTATGCCAGATACATGGCACCCCCGAAAAGCCAGCTAACCACACCAACAGAGACTGTTGGGTATTCAAGCAGGCAGGCAAGTTAATTGCCGAAAATAATGACAAGGGGCTGCATAGCGATGATGAGGAAGAGACCCGGCCGCCGAACAGTAGAGGACAGAAGGGTTTCCCCCCACAAGTGCGGACGGTAAACATGATATACGCAACCCATATACCCAAGAGGGAGCGGAAGCATGCACTAAGGGACGTATATGCGATGGAGCCAGTCGCCCCGAAGTTTCAATCCATGGTCCTCTTGTCCGATCACTTTCGATCGAAGAGACCATCAGACTAGCATCCGCCATGGCGGATTCGCCGCATTGGTTTTAGACCCAATCGTCGATGGATTTCACCTCACGAGAGTCCTGATGGACGGCGGCAGTAGCCTGAACCTGCTTTATCAGGATACAGTGCGCAAGATGGGCATAGACCCCTCAAGGATTAAACCTACAAAGACGACCTTCAAAGGCGTCATACCAGGTGTTGAGGCCAATTGTACAGGCTCAGTCACACTGGAAGTGGTCTTCGGATCCCCGGATAATTTCCGGAGCGAGGAGTTAATCTTCGACATAGTCCCATTCCGCAGCCGCTATCACGCTCTGCTCGGACGAACCGCGTTTGCAAAGTTCAACGCGGTGCTGCATTATGCATACCTCAAGCTCAAGATGCCAGGCCCTCGTGGAGTCATCACGGTCAACAGAAATACGGAACGCTCCCTCCGAACAGAGGAACATACAGTGGCTCTCGCTGCAGAAGTACAGAGCAGCCTTTTAAGGCAATTTTCGAGTCCGGCCGTTAAACGGCCGGATACGGCCAAACGCGCCCGGAGCAACATCAACCAAGACCACCTGGCACGTTCTGAGCACGCGTAGCAATGCGGCCCCAACCCCAGCCCTCGCATGATTGCAAGACCAACCCTCCGCGTACATCATTACGCTCTAGAGATACCATGGGCCTGGGGGAGGGGCACGACCACAATAGCCCCAGAGTGCGGCTCGACCACACCAGGGGCTCACGAGTGTGTCGCCTTTTTTTATTTTATTTTCCTTCTTTGTATACACAGGACTCCATTCACCAGGGTTCTATCCGGCAGCGAACCCGCCGAACTCACGATGCAACAACCAGGGAGGGAAGAAGGCTGCGACGAACACTTAGGTAGTCTCCATTACGAGCATTAAATTCGATTATATACACCAGTCTGCAGCCCACCCCTGGAGGGGGACATGTTTATTTAGTCCAATCCCTTGCTTACCGCACTATTTGTATCCTTCCGCACTCATAGCAGAACTCCTTGAATAAATAATGCAGCATCTTTTGCCTGTTATTGCATTACTTTACACATATGTTCATTAATGACATCTTGCACCCGTATATTTTGGTACGGCCGAATACACCAGGGGCTTACGTTCCCCGCATTATGGTGTGATAAGTCCGAACACTTTCACCAGTGCGGCACCCCGAACTTATAGCATTATATGAATCGGCTCCGAATCATGTCTTGGACAATAGTTGGGTTTGCCCGGCTCCCACGTTTGGGTGCCTTACATTCCGTTCCGTCGACTAAGGTGGCACTGGGAGAACCACTGCGATTGCACCCCGGTTGAGCTGGGCGAGCGCCTCAGTGGAGAAAGCTAAAACTGACTGGCATGATAAGGCGAGAGACTGGTCGCTGTTCGAGAGGTCTTTTCGGGTCCCTAAAGACTCATGCCGCTTTGAGCGAAGTACCGGATAATGTCCGACGAAGGCGTGGATAGCGCCCCGAATTCGGTCTTCCGAATACTAGGGGCTTCGCCGAAATTTAAAATTATAGAATTCTAGGGCTAAGTGAGAGTGTTCAAGCATTATAAGTCCAGTTGCCTTGTTCGTTGTGTTGAGCACCTCCCTAGATGGACCCAAAAATGGGAACAAGAGTGCTCAAGTTATCCCGAACACCCCAGCACTTGCGGCTTGGGGGCTGAAGCCAACGACTTGCCATCTCTGAGATTTTATAAACGGCCGCACAGAAGGTAATATTTTAAATTAAACAAGCGTTGCTTAAGCGCATATGAACAAAGTTTTCAGCGCACAGGATAATACATAGCGAGTTTTACTCAATAATTACATCTCTAGGGCACTCACCGCAATATTGCGGGCACCCTTCAGGACAGTCTTATAGTACATTTCGGGCGTGCGATACTCCTTGCCCGCTGGCGGCGGATCAGTAAGAAGCCTCTCCGCATCCAGCCTACCCCAGTGCACCTTTGCGCGGGCAAGGGCCCGACGAGCACCTTCAATACAGGCGGAGCGCTTGACGACCTCCACCCAGGGGCACGCATCCACCAGCCGTCGCACGAGGCTGAAGTAGCTCCCAGGCATGGCCTGTCCAGGCCACAGCCGGACTATGAGGCCCTTCATGGCCTCCTCAGCCGCCTTGTGGAGCTCGACCAGCTGCTTCAGCTGGTCGCTAGGGGGCACCGGATGGCCGGCCTCAGCGTACTGAGACCAGAAGACCTTCTCCGTTGAGCTCCCCTCCTGGCCACGGTAGAATGCGGCGGCATCAGATACACTGCGCGGAGATCTGCAAACGCCCCTGGAGAGCCCCGAATTCGGGTAAGTGTCAGGTAGTTTACATTAACATGTTTGCTTTGCATGAAAAATGCCTTACCCGCCGCTATCTTCTTCACATCCTCAACCTCCTGAAGGGCCTTACGGGCCTCGGCCTTGGCGGACTTGGCACTTTTGAGAGCCGAGGCGAGCTCGGACTCTCGAGTCTTGGAGTCGGGCTCCAAACTCTCATGCTTCTCCATGAGAGCCTGGAGCTCTTGCCTCACTTCCGCCACCTGCGCCTCCTGCTTCTCTCGCTCGGCCAGTTCCGCGGCCGCATTGCGTTCGGCCGTGGACACAGCCTCCTTCAGGGTTGCCACCTCGTTAGTGGCCCCTGCAGTACCCACGTTATCCTTGTCATTTTTGTTGCAACCTAAATCCTTTTCTGTAAGGTCAATGAGGGAGTCCTGGACTAGGGGGTGTCCGGACAGCTGGACTATCATCGTCCGTCGGACTCCAAGACTACGAAGATACAAGATTGAAGACTCCGTCCCGTGTCCGGATGGGACTTTCCTTGGCGTGGAAGGCAAGCTTGGCGATACGGATATGTAGATCTCCTACCATTGTAACCGACTCTGTGTAACCCTAGCCTTCTCCGGTGTCTATATAAACCAGAGGGCTGTAGTCCGTAGGACACAACATACATTACAACAATCATACCATAGGCTAGCTTTAGGGTTTAGCATCCTTGATCTCGTGGTAGATCCACTCTTGTACTACCCATATCATCAATATTAATCAAGCAGGACGTAGGGTTTTACCTCCATCAAGAGGGCCCGAACCTGGGTAAAACATCGTGTCCCTTGTCTCCTGTTACCATCCGCCTAGACGCACAGTTCGGGACCCCCTACCCGAGATCCGCCGGTTTTGACACCGACATTGGTTCTTTCATTGAGAGTTCCTCTGTGTCGTCACCGATAGGAAGGATGCCTCCACCCGTCTTCAAGGACGGCATTTTCGCCAAAGGGGCCTTGGCCGCCGGCCAAACTATCTGGTTAGGTGGTTTTCTTATGACCGCCTGTCCGGCCACGGCTTCGACGATGACTTCTCAAGTCGTCAAAAGCAATCTCCATGTCAGCTCGGAATTCGCCAAGTGGCTAGATCCGATAGAGCTCTCGTCTGTCAACAAACTCTTGGATCGCATCGCCGCCCTGGGAGTCGCTACGGACTACAATCAGATTGGGCTTAAAACCGATCTGAGAGAGATTAACTCTCCCCAGGTTACCCACCACGTCGCAGTGGTAGAGGAACAATGTGGCGACTCTCCTCCTGTATTAAAAACTAAACATGTCCGGGCTCCTGAACCCTCCACGCCGGATTTCCGCGGAGGAACGGACTTCGATCGAGCACTGAACTCAAAGTCAGGCATCGGACCGGACTCGCTGGACAACATCCAGCAATCTAAGCTTCCAAAATTGGAAACTTCACGGCCTTTAAGCCCCAAGATGGGTAGGGATCCGGATTTTATTCCACCCACCCGCCCAGACATATGCGATCTATCTCTAATACGGCAAGAGCCCGCTAAAACAGTACATCACTACTGGGCCAGATTCCTCTTGGTTATGGACAGGATAAAGGACTGCCGAGAGGAAAACGCAATCTCAATCTTTTGCAATAATTGCACAGACAAGGGAATATTGAACGCCATCGACCGCCGTAAAATCACACGCTTCACCGATCTGGCATCCATAGTACGAAAATACTGTGCGATGGAGAGTTTCCGGAAAACCGAAAATTAGTTTTGGGACAATCCGGCTCCGAATACAACCCTAGTCCGCAACAAAAAGGGTGCATCGTACTGAGGCACCAGATGCAAAAACCAAAAAGCAAAAACCCCTTAAAGGGCACGGAACCGTACTGGAAGGATGGCTCAGCGGACCCTGTAAGCTTCATAGTACAGAGGGCGCCGTCCCAACACATAGCCTTCGAGCATGTTGGATACTACGGCAGGTGGCCAAAAGTGGCGAGGAGCTTCTAGCCCCGGAAAACCACTCCAACAATACCGGTACGGTATCAACAGTCTTCGAGACCTTCGCATCAAATAATATGCGAAAACGAACAATCCGCGGCCTCGCCGAAGTCTACCAAGTAGCAAAAGCAAATCCATGGAGCGACACAGCCATCACCTTCAACGCCAGCGACGAACCTAAATTCCGAACAGCCCGAGCACCAGCCGCACTGGTGCTTAGTCCCATAGTGGACGGCTTTCGACTTACAAAGGTCCTCATGGATGGCGGCAGCGGACTAAACCTCATCTACGAGGAAACTCTTCAAAAAATGGAAATAGACTGGAGCCGTATCGAGCGAAGCAGCACAACCTTCAGAGGAATAATCCCTAGCCGAGAAGCGCGCTGCACCGGAAAAATCACACTCGATGTGGTGTTCGGCTCGCCGGACAATTACAGATCCGAAGAAGTCACGTTCCAAGTGGCCCCGTTCAACAGCGGATATCACGCTATATTAGGACGAGAGGCATTCACAATTTTTCAAGCCGTACCCCATTACGGGTATATGAAGCTCAAAATGCCTGGGCCCAGCGGAATAATCACTCTCGCTAGTGATCCGGACATAGCACTCCACGCCGAAAACAAGTCAGCCGCACTAGCCCTGGAGGCACTATCCGAAGCCCTAGCGGCAGAAGAACTCACCGCGCTGCGCTCTACGGTAAACAGGGACGATGTGATACTCGATAAAAGATCCAAATCCACCTCCTTCAAACCAGCAGATGAAATAATAAAATTCTAGGTCCATCCAACGGACCCAACAAAGACGGCCTCCATTGGGGCACAGTTGAACCCCGAAGTAGACGCCGCACTGCGCGAATTCCTTCGGGAAAATTGGGACATTTTCGCCTGGCATCCTTCGGATATGCCCGGAATCCCACGCAGGTTGGCAGAACACAGCCTAAACATCCTAAAAGGATTTAAGCCAATCAAACAGGCTCTTCGACGATTTTCCGAACCCAAAAGACAGGCAATGGGAGAAGAGCTAGCCAAACTATTGGAAGCCGGATTTATCAGAGATATCAAACATCCGGATTGGCTTGCAAATCTGGTAATGGTACCAAAGAAGGACAAATCCTGGCGCCTATGTGTCGATTTTAAAGACCTCAATAAGGCTTGCCCAAAGGATCCCTTTCCTCTCCCTCGCATCGACCAAATTATCGATGCTACCGCAGGGCACGATTCGTTGTGCTTCCTCGACGCATACTCCGGCTACCATCAAATCAAGATGGCGGAAGCAGATCAAGCCGCAACGGCATTCATCACTCCATATGGACCATTCTGCTTCAACACGATGCCCTTCGGACTTAAAAACGCCGGCGCAACATATCAGTGCATGATTCAAACATGTCTGGCCACCCAGATCGGCAAAACAGTAGAGGCATACGTAGACGACGTAGTCGTCAAAACCAAACATGTCGAAACTCTAGTAGATGACTTGAGGCTCACATTCGACAACCTCAGAGCATATGACATCAAGCTGAATCCGGAAAAATGCGTTTTCGGCGTGCCAGCCGGAAAGCTACTGGGCTTCATTGTATCCGGTAGAGGAATTGAAGCAAACCCAGCCAAAATCTGAGCTCTGTCACAGCTAGATATCCCAAAAAACCTCAAGCAAATACAAAAATTGACTGGATGCGTGGCAGCTCTAAGCCGCTTTATCTCCCGTCTAGGAGAAAAGGCATTGCCCCTCTATCGCCTCCTCAGGCGCACCGAACACTTCGAGTGGATGGATGCTGCCACTGCCGGACTCGAAGAAATAAAGGTCATATTGGCAACAAATCCGGTCCTGGCTGCGCCCAATCTGGGCGAACCAATGTTGTTATACATCGCAGCAACGCATCAAGTTGTAAGCGCGGTACTCGTCGTCGAACGAGAGACAGAAGGGCATAAATTCCCTCTTCAAAAACCAGTGTATTATGTATCCACTGTGTTAACCCCCTGCAAGTCCTGTTACCCACACTATCAGAAGATAGCGTATGCGGTGTTCATGGCATCCCGGAAGCTCCGACACTACTTTCAAGAGTGTTCGATAACAGCGGCCTCCGAAGTACCACTCAATGACATTATAAATAATCGCGACACAACGGGCAGGATTGCAAAATGGGCCATTGAGCTCTTACCATTCGCTATAACCTACAAACCTTGGCGAGCTATAAAGTCACAAGTTTTGGCTGACTTTGTCGCTGAATGGACCGAAGCCGAACTCCCTAAAGAGTACGGCGCATACTCCAATTGGATTATGCACTTCGACGGCTCTAAAATGTTGGCCGGACTGGGGGCTGGCGTCGTCTTGACGTCCCCAACCGGGGACACAGTCCAATACGTACTTCAAATAATGTACACGGACTCCAACAACGCAGCCGAATACGAGGCCCTTTTACACGGTCTCCGGATGGCAATCTCCATGGGCATTCAACGCCTAGAGGTGCACGGGGATTCAAACCTTGCAATATCCCAAATAAATGGAGATTTCGACGCCAAGGATCCGAAAATGGCAGCATATCGCAATGCTGTCTTAAAAATGTCAGCTCGGTTGGAAGGACTCGAATTCCATCACGTAGCCCGAGATAATAACCAAGCGGCTGACGTACTGGCACGCATCGGTGCAAAACGTGACGCTGTTCCTCCAAATATCTTCCTGGAGCGGCTCTTCAAGCCATCCGTACTATGGGAAGAGGAGTCCGGAAACGACAAACCGGAAATAACTGCGCCGACCGACGATCCAGCCGATGACATAACACCTTCAGCCCACGACATAATGGCAGTAATCGCCCCGTGGACAGAACCATTCCTAGCCTACTTGCTTAGGCAGGAACTCCCCGAAGACCAAAATGAGGCCCGCTGCATAGTCCGGCGATCGAAAGCCTACAAGGTCCATGAGGGAGAACTTTATAAGAAAAGTACAACCGGAGTCCTGCAAAGGTGTATCTCCGAAGAGGAAGGGCGAAACCTCCTGGCTGAAATTCATGCCGGACTAGGCGGACACCACGCAGCAGCCCGGGCCCTTGTAGGAAAGGCATTCCGTATAGGATTTTATTGGCCGACGGCCCGGGCAGATGCCCAGGACTTAGTCCAGAGATGCGTCGGTTGTCAGCTCTTCGCTAATCAGAACCATATGCCACCCACCGCCCTCAAAACTATACCCATTACCTGGCCGTTCGCGGTCTGGGGGCTTGATATGGTTGGACCCCTTAAAGGGGGAACCCACAAGCAAAGGTACCTATTGGTCATGGTGGATAAATTCACCAAATGGATAGAGGCCAAACCGGTCAAAACGGCAGAGTCCGGACCAGTGATAGACTTTATATCCGGGGTAGTACACCGTTACGGCGTCCCCCACAGCATCATCACCGACAATGGCACGAACTTCACGGCCGACGAGGTTAAGTCATGGTGCAGAAATATGGGCATCAAGCTCGACTACGCTTCAGTCTATCACCCTCAAACCAACGGTCAAGTGGAACGAGCAAATGGTCTAATAATGAGCGGCATTAAACCCGGACTAGTGCGGTCACTTACAAAATCCGACACGCACTGGGTAGAGGAGCTCGACTCCGTACTCTGGGGGCTACGGACAACGCCCAACCGTACTACCGGATTCACACCATTTTTTATGGTATACGGCGCAGAGGCAGTCCTGCCCTGCGACATTATTCATGACTCACCTCGAGTGCGCATGTACGAAGAAAGAGAGGCCGAGCTGGATCGGCAGGACAGCTTGGACACATTGAAGGAAGAACGCGACGTCGCCAAGGCTCGTTCCGCATTCTATCAGCAGCAGGCTCGAAGATATCAAAGCAGAGAAGTACGGGCCAAGACTTACAACGTTGGCGAACTAGTTCTACGCCTGCCGGACAAGAAAAAGGACAAGCTCAAGCCCAAATGGGAGGGCCCCTTCATTATCGATCAAGTCCTGACTGGAGGAGCGTACCGTCTACGAAATGCATCGGACAACCAACTCGAGCCAAACCCATGGAATGCAGCCCGCCTCCGAAGATTCTACGCCTAGCGCCGGACTAAGAGTTCGTCCCCTTCCCCAGTCCAAATTTTTTACACTACAGCTGCACTTTGTTTTTCTTGCTTCTCTTAACCTTTTCTCATACAAAGCCCTTAAAGGCCTAAATGCGCATTGTTCGCACACACTTGATGTGCTATCCGCACTCATTATACCTGGGGGCTTCTTTTCCAGAAGCTCAATTATAAGGGCTTCATGCCCAGCACATGTGTCAAGCTTCCACATGTACCTTTTACTCACCATTATATGCATCGATATGACTTAAGTTTTGGTCAAGCTGGGTTGCCTGGCTCCTGTGCTTACCCCTATGTTCCCGATTGTTCGGCTAGGAGGTAAAGGGAGCACCTCTGCGATTGTTACTGCCGGGTCAGCCGGATGTGTACCTCAGACTGGGTGAAGCCGAAAGCTAGCATTCTTAAGGGAATATTCGGTCGGTGACTTGAAATATGATTTTTTACCTACTTATTTATCTGCCCCCAGATGTTTTTCTGCTTTTTTCGCAGTCCAGGCATGCACTTTAGGGTATGCCTCCCAGGGAAAGGAACCCCTAACGGAACTATTCTCCCTGGAAGATGTTTCTTACTAACCATGTAATATAACATAACTAGTTGGGCACTTGTCTGATAAAGCACTAATGACCCCTACGCCTGGTCTCCATGCATACCCCGGTTGTTTCTTAACCAAGAAGGTATTCGGACACACTCCGGACTCTAGGGTCCCGAGGTTGAAGCGAAAAGGTCGGCAAAGACAAACGATCTACAATCTGGCTAGAAGGCATTTCACATGTCATTTTAAAAATACATTGTCAAATCTACTGACTGTATTCCTCCTCAATCCCGTCTAACAGGCTGTCTAATTTACAGTCCCGTTGGGAAAATTTAGCGGCCAACTCTACTTGGCTGTATACTAAACTCACAGGGACCTCCTTCCCATCGGGCCCCACCGGTCCAACTTCGGCCATGTGGTTGGGATCCGCCTTCTTGTAACGCGTCTTCACCATGGCCCAAGCCTCCCTGGCACCTTGACGGCAAGCCAAAATCTTCCACAAACGGAAGCGCTGCCGCACTCCCTGAAGCTTCTCCGCAAGCTCCCCAAGGCCCTCGGGTAGGGAAAGGGCTGGCCATAAAGCCTGGACGACGCCGCTCATTGCCTACCAAACTCGTTCGAGTAGTTGCAACAGCTCGGGAAGTTGATCACCCGTTGATATGGGCATCTCCTCCGCAGGGCGACCTGTGAGTATACCTACAAGACATATTATGTCAATTTACTTCCTCGCCGAACTCTTCTTTTCAAAGGAGTCCGCTCAAGCACTTACTATAGATGCCACGACGAAGCCGCTGATTCTCCTTAACGGAGCCAGACAGCCCGGCCTGAGCGCCTTTCAGCTCTTCTCCGAGCCTGGCGTTGGCATCCTGGAGCTTGTTCCTTTCTTGCTGCACCCTTTCTCGCCTGCCTTCAGCTGGCGCAGTAATTCTTGCCTGTCCGGATCTTGTGCGGCGGCACCTGCAATGTCATTATTAGACTTGCGCGCATGCCGCACAATGCTTATATTTATTAATAAAAATGTGTTACCAGGAGGGGCCTCTGGGTTTCCTCCCGCCGCAGCAAGTGCGGCCTCATGTTGGGCCTTGCATTCTTGCAGCTCTTGAGACAGCTGGGCATTCTTCTCGGTAAGAGCCTGCGTTTCAAATGATCCTTAAATCAGTTAACATAACTACTTTAAGTCTCGGGGGCTACTGGCATATATAACCATTAAATTCCCTTACCCGTATGTCTTTCACATACTGCTCCGTGGCTCTGGTAAAACCGTCTTGAGCAGCACGGAGATGTGCGTCCCCTGCGTTAAAGGCGTCCAATGCCTCAGGGGAGAAGCACGCTTCACGAAATATTGTCCAGCAGCGCCTGTGGTTCATGGCGCTCTCCACCTCAGACTTGGTGGAGGACAGTCTGTCGGCATCCTTCGTTGGAGGAGTATCCGGCCCGCGCCTTGCGCTTGCCTCCCCCTCCAGGCCGGGCGCTGGAGCCTGGCTGGTATAGGTCGGATCGGCAACCTCTACGCCCGCTGTCTGGCGGGCGCTTTTTCTCCTACAAAGATCATGAGCACTCAGACGCTTCCTAGGAACGTTGCTCTGAAAATTTAAATACGAGCTATACCTTTGCAGCGACATCTCAGTTCGTGCCGCGCTCCTTTTTCGCCTGCTGGTCCGGACTAACCTTCGTTGGTCAGCCACCGCGAGCTCGGCTTCCCGCCTTGAAGGCGCTTCCTGTCAAACACCATCACTCGCGAAGGTCAGAAATGGGAAAGGAAGAGATAATGGTGTCCGGACCTCGGTCACAGTCACCTGGAAAGCCGGACATAGTCCGGGGTAGTCCGCCGTAATGGCGACTAAAGCGTTATCAATGCTGAGTTGGTGGAACACCCCGTCGATCAGCTCCACCTTGATATCCGGGTCCTCTTCGGAGGCCGGATCCTGGGATCTTTCTGGATCCTCGGGTTGTGGAGCGGGACTTACCATGTCCTCCACAATCCGGCGTAGTTCCTGCGCCGAAGACATAATGTAAGAACTTTAAACTTCGAAAGCATGGGTTGAGCCCTTAAAAGTGTTCGCTTACCCAGCCTCTAGGGTTGTTCATGGAAAACCCATTCAAGGGGTTCGTTCGAAGGAAGTCCTCCTTCTCCCCCTTGTACAGGCCGGACAGGATCTGCACCAGATCCTCGGTCGAATCCAGCCCCTCGCGGCCATGACAGGTGGCATCATCTTCCCCGTTGAAATCCCACATGGGGTGGCCTCTGTATTGCAATGGCTGTACCCCCCGCATGATGCATGTTTCCATGACTCCAATCATGGTCAACCCGGAATGGGCCAGTAATCTTATTCGGCCCATCAGGTAATGGACGCTCTTGTCTTCCTCCAATCGGGGGCTCCGCGGGCGCCAGCTGAGGCGTTTCTTCAGAGGAGCAGCACTGAACTCCGGGAGGCCAATCCGGACTGGGTCCGGCAGCGGAGCGTCTTCTATGTAAAACCACTCCGAAGGCCAGTCTTCGGACGCCTTCTTAGGGGTACCGGATGGGTACCCGGTCCCGGCAATGCACCATATTTCGGCGCCGCCCACTTGATATACAGATCCCTCATGGGAACGGGGTACGAGGCAGAACAGCCTCCTCCACAGTGCAAAATGGGGCTCGATGCCCAGGAATAGCTCGCAAAGAGCTATGTAGCCCGCGATATGCAGGACAGAGGCGGGTGTAAGGTGATGGAGCTGGAGTCCGTAGAACTCCAGGAGCCCGCGGAGAAACGGATGTATTGGAAATCCGAGTCCCCTTATCAGATAGGGGACGAAGCATACCCACTCCCCATTGTTGGGACTTGGGGTAGCCTCCGCTTGCTTCCCACCTTGGTAGGTGGCCAGCCCGGCTCGAACCGGGACCATGAAGGCCGGAGGGAGATATCCCCCCGCTTGTAGCTTCACTAGCTCGTTGTGTGGAACAGAGCACCTCCTCCAATCTCCTGGCGGTGGGCTGGGAGCGCGAGAAGAGGAGCCGCGTCGACGGTCCATGATGGAATGGATTTTTAGGTCAAAGGCACTCCGATGAGTATTCGCGGAAGGAGGATGGTGTGGTATGGATCTGGATTTTTGCCTCTTTTGTAGGCGGATGACTCGCACGACTAGGGGTGAAACATAAAAGACACCCTGGCTTTTCGCATTCGTGCGACGCGTGGAAGAAGGCCATTATTGGGTGTAGAAGCCAAGAAGCGCAGTATTTATGATGAAGCCGGACACTGTTCGGCAGGTACATGGAACTTGAAGGGAGAACCCGCCTTGCAACGACGAAGACTATATACGCGCTGCACTTATCGTCATTGAAGCCTGGTTCGGGGGCTACTGAGGGAGTCCTGGACTAGGGGGTGTCCAGACAGCCGGACTATCATCGTCTGCCGGACTCCAAGACTACGAAGATACAAGATTGAAGACTCCGTCCCGTGTCCGAATGGGACTTTCCTTGGCGTGGATGGCAAGCTTGGCGATACGGATATGTAGATCTCCTACCATTGTAACCGACTCTGTGTAACCCTAGCCTTCTCCGGTGTCTATATAAACCGGAGGGCTGTAGTCCGTAGGACACAACATACATTACAACAATCATACCATAGGCTAGCTTTAGGGTTTAGCCTCCTTGATCTCGTGGTAGATCCACTCTTGTACTACCCATATCATCAATATTAATCAAGCAGGACGTAGGGTTTTACCTCCATCAAGAGGGCCTGAACCTGGGTAAAACATCGTGTCCCTTGTCTCCTGTTACCATCCGCCTAGACGGACAGTTCGGGACCCCCTACCCGAGATCCGCCGGTTTTGACACCGACAATCAATCTTTAAAGCGGTGTTACTCACCTTCTTTGTCCTCGAGCTGCTTCTTGGCACGGCCGAGCTCTTGCTCGGACTGCTCGAGATCTTGCTTCAATGCACCGACCTCTGCAGTCAGTGCGGTAGATGTCAGTAGCGCAGCCTGCAAACCCATATTGACATATTTTTTAAGCAACCCTGCGTATATCTTTTTAGATCCTCAGTCCGGCTCTTCTTTTCGAACGCTGAACTGAGCGTCAGGGGCTACTGTCTATGCGGCATTACATTACATAATTTTAACTTCTTACCTCAAAGCCTGTTAGAAGGCTGCTGCAGGCTTCGGTCAGCCCGCTCTTGGCGAGCTGAACCTTCTGAATCACCGCACTCATGATAGTGCGGTGTTCTTCCTCGATGGAAGCTCCTTTGAGCGCCTCCAACAAGTTGTCCGGCGCCTCCGGTTGGACGGGGGCCGCCGGTGTCACGGTCTTGCCCTTCTTGCGAAGGGGCCGCCCGCCGGACTCTGGAACCACTGCGGGTTCCGGCGTAGGGTCCGGCGCAAAGTCCGGGAGGCTGCCTTGCGGCGCCTCCGGAGCCTCCTCCTGATGGGTCCCTTTCCGGGATCCCACCTCGGCGTCCTCGTCGGCGCGAGGGGTGGAGGCAGTCGGGATGGAATCCACATCCGACGGAGCCAACGACCCGCTCGATGAAGCGGGGAGGTCGTCATCAGCCGGACTGCAGGCAGTATGCGGCATTAGAAGGACACTGTGTGACACAAAAAAATTGCAGATTCAGGGATCCAGATACTTACGATCTTGCCGGAGGCCTGGCCCTTGAGGGCCACTCTTCTTCGCCAACGTTGGTGTTGGCGGAGCTGTCCGGGGGAATAGTTCTTCCCCTCTTGGACCCTTCTTCCTCCCCTATTGGGGAGGCCTTCCTCTTTCTCTCTCCCTCCTCTGGGAGAGAGTCTTCCTCCTCCTCCTCATCTTCAGGGGAGGAATCCGCCTCGGAGTCCTCGGACACCTGAAAACAGGAACTCTTTCGAGTGCCCGTGGCCACCTTCTTGGCCTTCTTCTCCGGCACCACGTGCGGTGCCGGGACCAGCAGCCCCGCTAGGCGGGCGTCCACTAGGTCTTCTGGCATGGGAGCTGGGCAGATGAGCTGCTCGGCCTTCTTCATCCATTCCTGTCAAAGGAGAAGGGAGATTAAAAACCCGCTTAGGGTCGAACTATTAACAACAAGTGTCCCATAAAGGGGTAGAATCACTTACCTCGTCAGCTGGACGCTGCGAGTGGAATCCGCGATCTTCCGTCGCAGATGCGGGGGCTTTGGCGCCCTTAAACAGCACCCTCCAGGCGCCTTCGTACGTTGTGTCGAAGACCCCGCTCAGCGCCTGGTGCTATTCCGGATCGAACTCCCACAGATTGAATGCCCGTTCTTGGCATGGGAGAATCCGGCGGACGAGCATGACTTGGACCACGTTAACCAGCCTGAGCTTCTTGTTCACCAGCTTCTGGATACAGGCTTGGAGTCCCATCAGCTCCTTCGTATTGCCCCACAGCAAGCCCTTCTCTTTTCAGGAGGTGAGCTGCATGGGGATACCAGATCTGAACTCGGGGGCCGCCGCCCACGAAGGGTCGCGCGGCTCGGTGATATAGAACCACCCCGACTGCCACCCCTTGACGGATTCCACGAAGGCCCCTTCGAACCAAAGGACGTTGGGCATCTTGCCCAACATGGCGCCTCCGTACTCCGCTTGAGTACCCTTCACTACCTTCGGCTTGACATTGAAGGTCTTGAGCCACAAGCCGAAGTGGGGATGGATGCAGAGGAAGGCCTCGCACACGACGATAAACGCCGAGATGTTGAGGATGAAGTTTGGCGCCAGATCATGGAAATCCAGGCCGTAGTAGAACATGAGCCCCCGGACAAAGGGGTGAAGTGGAAAGCCCAGTCCGCGGAGGAAGTGGGGGAGGAAAACGACCCTCTCATGGGGCCCGGGGGTGGGGATGAGCTGCCCCTCGTCGGGCAGCCGGTGCGCGACATCGCCGGAAAGGTATCCGGCGCTGCGCAGCTTTGTGATGTGCTCCTCCTTAACGGTGGAGGCCAGCCATTTACCTCCCGCTCTGGACATGGTCGGAGAAGGTCGAGGCAAGATGTGCGAACTTGGGCACTGGAGCTCGAGTGCGCAGAGATGGATAAGCAAAGGAGGAAGAAGGCGTAGGCGAAAAGGTGGATCCTTATCCCTTATATATAGGCGGACGAAACTATGAGTCCCCACTAGCCTGGTAAAACTCGCTTATCTCCCAAGCGCCACCATCAATGGCGCGGTTGGGTTACCCACGTCCGTATTGATGAGAATCCCGGAATAAGGGGAACACGATCTCTGCTTTGACAAGACGTGCCAAGGAAACCGCTTCGCTAAACGCGCTGAGGTGGTATAATAAAAGACGATTCAAGTAAAGGCTTGGTAGTGGTGTGCCGTCATGCCACAAAAAACGTCAGCAGATTGAACTTGTGTACATATTATTCTCTCTATGGTGGAATGTGGAATTTATTTTGTAGAGCCGGACACTATCCTGGTGTTCACAATCTTCTCTGGATTATTCAAAGGAGGAACCCGCCTTGCAATGCCGAACATTATGCGTGCCGGACTCATCGTCATTAAAGCCAGGTTCAGGGGCTACTGAGGGAGTCCTGGACTAGGGGGTGTCCGGACAGCCGGACTACCATCGTCCGCCGGACTCCAAGACTACGAAGATACAAGATTGAAGACTCCGTCCCGTGTCCGGATGGGACTTTCCTTGGCGTGGAAGGCAAGCTTGGCAATACGGATATGTAGATCTCCTACCATTGTAACCGACTCTGTGTAACCCTAGCCCTCTCAAGTGTCTATATAAACCGGAGGGCTTTAGTCCGTAGGACATAACCTTCATTACAACAATCATACCATAGGCTAGCTTCTAGGGTTTAGCCTCCTTGATCTCGTGGTAGATCCACTCTTGTAGTACACATCATCAATATTAATCAAGCAGGACGTAGGGTTTTACCTCCATCAAGAGGGCCCGAACCTGGGTAAAACATCGGGTCCCTTGCCTCCTGTTACCATCCGCCTAGACGCACAGTTCGGGACCCCCTACCCGAGATCCGCCGGTTTTGACACCGACACCCTCCGTGAAGACACTTCAGGCTCGTCCGCCATATCCCACGGCGCAGCAGACGGAGGCGTCTCGCTCTCCATCATCTCCGAACGAAGATCCCCCGAATACGAGCTCATCTGAGAAGGCCGCAGATCCGAACTACAAGGTAAAAATTTCGGTTATCCTCAGAAGCACAAATAGGGATGGTTTTTATTAATGAACTCCCCTTTTTTTACTCACGGCTCGCTGGAGGGCTGATTCTTAAGAGAAGACTGTGCGGCCGGGGCCTCCCCGGACGCAGGACCCTCCGGCGAAGATTTCTTCTCCCACTTAGGGGCTTGGGCCTCCGGGTCTTTGGAGGCGGTCCTCTTCTCCCCCTGGAGGGAGGGATTCTCGATCCCCCCTTCTTCAAGCGCCCCGTTGGGCGGGGCGGTAGCTCCTCTGTTCTCCCACTCGCCTTCTTTTGAAGGCGCAACCTCCAACATTCTGACCAGCACGGGCTCCGGCGCGGTCTCTAGGAGGGGGGCCGGACACCGTATCCGCTTTGCTTGCGCTATCCACTCCTGCTGAAGGATAACGGGTAAAAGGCGAATCAAAGAATGGCAAACAAATGGTACGTCCGAACACTAAGCTACTTACTTGAGTATCCAGGAGATTGCAGCTTAGGCCGGCATCCTCGGTCAATTCCGGACACGCCACTTGTGGTCCGAAGAACAACTTGTACATCTCCACGGGTGTCGTACCCATGAAGTGTTGGAGAATCCGTGGTCCCTCCAGATTGAACTCCCATAGCCGGAGAGGACGGCGTTTGCAGGGCAGGAGATGCCTAATTAGCATGACCTGCATCACCACGACCAGATCGATCTCCCTCGCTTGGAGGTCTCGAATCCGGCCCTGCAATAGGGGCACGTCTTTTGACGGCCCCCAATTGAGCCCTTGGTTGACCCACGACATCAACCGTCGTGGAGGTCCCGAGCGGAATGGAGGCGGCGGCTTCTGCCTGCTGCCCCTCGGAGCGGTAATATAGAACCACTCCTGCTGCCATAAGCCGAGCTCCTCTTGGAAGGAGCCCTCAGGACACGGGGCATTGGCCCTCCTGCTTACGGCCGCCCCGCCGCATTCAGCTTGACGCCCCCCGATCATCTTCGGCTCCACATTGAAGGTCTTCATCCACAGGCCGAAGTGGGGGGTGACGCGGAGGAAGGCTTCGCAGACAACGATGAATGCGGAGATATGGAGGATGGACTCCGGAGCCAAGTCGTGGAATTCCAACCCGTAGTAAAACATGAGCCCTCTCACAAAAGGATCCGTCGGGAAGCCTAAACCCCGACGGAGGTGGGATACAAAGACGACATACTCGCCGGGCTCGGGGGTGGGGATGGCCTGCCCTTCGGCAGGCAGCCTGTGTGAAACCTCGTAAGACAGGTACTTGGCCTCACGCAGCTTTAGCACGTCCTCCTCCGTGACGGAGGAGGGCATCCACCGGCCCTGAAGGTCGGAGCCGGACATTGTTGAAGGTCCGAAGCGCTCGAATCTGGGGCTCTGAGTGTTTGGAACTTGGAGCAAGGAGAGGATTCGATGGAAGATTGAAGAGAAGAAACGAGCTTTGGTACTGTTATAAAGAAGGGGAATACCAAGAGCCGTCTCCGTGACCGTTCGGGATTCGCCTTCGATAGAGGAGTCGTGGCGACGGGCGCGGTTGGGTTACCCACGCCCGTATTGATGAGAATCCCGGAATAAGGGGGAACACGATCTCTGCTTCGACAAGACGTGCCAAGGAAACCGCTTCGCTAAACGCGCTGAGGTGGTATAATAAAAAACGATTCAAGTAAAGGCTTGGTAGTGGTGTGACATCATGCCGCAAAATACGTCAGCAGATTGAACTTGTGTATATATTATTCTCTCTACGGTGGAACATGGAATTTATTTTGCAGAGCCGGACACTATCTTGGTGTTCACAATCTTCTCTGGATTATTCAAAGGAGGAACCCGCCTTGCAATGCCGAACATTATGCGTGCCGGACTCATCGTCATTGAAGCCGGGTTCAGGGGCTACTGAGGGAGTCCTGGACTAGGGGGTGTCCGGACAGCCGGACTATCATCGTCCGCCGGACTCCAAGACTACGAAGATACAAGATTGAAGACTCCGTCCCGTGTCCGGATGGGACTTTCCTTGGCGTGGAAGGCATGCTTGGCAATACGGATATGTAGATCTCCTACCATTGTAACCGACTCTGTGTAACCCTAGCCCTCTCCGGTATCTATATAAACCGGAGGGCTTTAGTCCGTAGGACATAACCTCCATTACAACAATCATACCATAGGCTAGCTTCTAGGGTTTAGCCTCCTTGATCTCGTGGTAGATCCACTCTTGTAATACACATCATCAATATTAATCAAGCAGGACGTAGGGTTTTAACTCCATCAAGAGGGCCCGAACCTGGGTAAAACATCGTGTCCCTTGTCTCCTGTTACCATCCGCCTAGACGCACAGTTCGGGACCCCCTACCCGAGATCCGCCGGTTTTGACACCGACACCTTTACTTGAATCGTTTTTATTATACCACCTCAGCGCGTTTAGCGGAGCGGTTTCCTTGGCACGTCTTGTCGAAGCAGAGATCGTGTTCCCCTTATTCCGGGATTCCCATCAATACGGACGTGGGTAACCCAACCGTGCCTGTTGCCACGCCTCCTCCATCGAAGGTGAGTTCCAAACGGTCACGGGGACGGCTCTTGGTATTCCCCCTCTTTATAATGAGACCAAGGCCTGTTTATTTTCTCCAATCCTTAATCGAATCTGCCCCTCACCTCGAGTTCCAACACCCAGAGCTCCAGATTCGAGCGCCTCGGACCTTCAACAATGTCCGGCTCCGGCCTACAAGGCCGGTGGATGCCCTCCTCCGTCACGGAAGAGGACGTGCTAAAGCTGAGAGAAGCCAGGTACCTGACCTACGAGATTTCGCATAGGTTGCCTGCCAAAGGGCAAGTCATTCCTACTCCCGAGCCCAGCGAGAGCGTCGTGTTCGTGTCCCACCTCCGTTGGGGTTTAGGCTTCCCGATGGATCCTTTTGTGAGAGGGCTCATGTTTTACTATGGGCTGGAATTCCATGACTTGGCTTCGGAGTCCATCCTCCACATCTCATCGTTTATTGTTGTCTGCGAGGCCTTCCTCCGCACTACCCCTCACTTCGGTTTATGGCTCAAAACCTTCAACGTAGAGCCGAAGATGATTGAGGGGCGTCAAGCAGAGTGCGGCGAGGCGGTCATAAGCAAGAGGGCCGATGCTCCATGGCCCGAGGGCTCTTTTCAGGAGGAGCACGGCTTGTGGTAGCAGGAGTGGTTCTATATTACCGCTCCCAGGGGCAGCAGACAGAGGCCGCCGCCCGTCTTTCGCCCGGGTCCTCCACAGCGGCTGATGTCATGGGTCAACAAAGGGCTTAACTGGGGGCCGTCAAAGGACGTACCCCTATTGCAGGGCCGGATTCGAGACCTCCAAGAGAGGGAGATCAATCTGGTCGTCGTGACGCAGGTTATGCTGATTAGGCGTCTTCTGCCCTGCAAACGTCGCCCTCTCCGCCTGTGGGAATTCAATCCGGAGGGACCACGAGGTCTCCAACACTTCATGGGTACGACACCCCTGGAGATGTACAAATTGTTCTTCAGATAACAAGAGGTGTGTGCGGAATTGACCGAGGACGCCGGCCTAAGCTGCAATCGCCCGGATACTCAAGTAAGTAGCTCTGTGTCCGGACATACCGTTCGTTTGCATATCTTGGATTTGCCTTTTAACCAATCGTCCTTTGAACAGGAGTGGATACCGCAAGCAAAACTGATACGGTGCCCGGCCCCCCTCCCGGAGACCGCGCCGAATCCCGTGTTGGTCAAGATGCTGGAGGTTGCGCCTTCAAAGGAAGGCGAAGGGGAAAACAGAGAAACTACCGCCTCTACCAAGGAGGCTTTCGAGAAAGGGGTGATCGAGAATCCCTCCTTCCAGGGGGAGAAGAGGACCGCTTCCGAAGACCCGGAGGCCAAGGCCTCAAAGCGGGGGAATAGATCTTCACCAAAGGGTCCTGCGCCTGGGGAAGCCCCGGTCGCACTATCTCCCCCAAGGAATCAGCCCTCCAGCGAGCCGTAAGTAGAAAAAGGGAAGTTTTGTAATAAGGGACATCCCTATTTTGCTTCTGAGGATAACCGAAGTTTTTACCTTGTAGTTCGGATCTCCGTCCTTCTCAGCTGAGCTCGTCTTTGGGGGACCTTCGTCCGGAGATGATGGAGAGTGAGACGCCTCCATCTGCCGCACCGTCAGGCGGGGCGGACGACCCTGAGGTGTCATCGCGGAGGGTATCCCCGAGTCCGGCAGGGCCGGAGAGTTCGGCACCAACTGGTGTACGGCCGGGGGAGCTGAAGGATCTGCTCGAGAGGGCGTCTGAGGGAGTCCTGGACTAGGGGGTGTCCGGACAGCCGGACTATCATCGTCCGCCGGACTCCAAGACTACGAAGATACAAGATTGAAGACTCCGTCCCGTGTCCGGATGGGACTTTCCTTGGCGTGGAAGGCAAGCTTGGCAATACGGATATGTAGATCTCCTACCATTGTAACCGACTCTGTGTAACCCTAGCCCTCTCCGGTGTCTATATAAACCGGAGGGGTTTAGTCTGTAGGACATAACCTTCATTACAACAATCATACCATAGGCTAGCTTCTAGGGTTTAGCCTCCTTTATCTCGCGGTAGATCCACTCTTGTAATACACATCATCAATATTAATCAAGAAGGACGTAGGGTTTTACCTCCATCAAGAGGGCCCGAACCTGGGTAAAACATCATGTCCCTTGTCTCCTGTTACCATCCGCCTAGACGCACAGTTCGGGACCCCCTACCCGATATCTGCCGGTTTTGACACCGACATTGGTGCTTTCATTGAGAGTTCCTCTGTGCCGTCGCCAATAGGAAGGATGCCTTCTCCCGTCTTCAAAGACGGTATTTTCGCCAAAGGAGCTTTGGCCGCCGGCCAAACTATACGGCTAGGTGGTTTTCTTATGACCGCCTGTCCGGCCACCGCTTTGACAATGACTTCTCAAGTCGTCAAAAGCAATCTTCATGTCAGCTCGGAATTTACCGAGCGGCTGGATCCAATAGAGCTCTCGTCTGTCAACGAACTCTTGGATCGCATCGCCACCCTGGGAGTCGCTACAGACTACAATCAGATTGGGCTTAAACCTGATCTGAGAGAGATTAACTCTCCCCAGGTCACCCACCACGTTGCAGTGGTACAGGAACAATGCGGCGACTCTTCTCCTGTATTGAAAACTATCCATGTCCGGGCTCCCGAACCCTCCATGCCGGATTCCCGCGGAGGGACGGACTTCGATCGAGCACTGAACTTAAAGTCAGGCATCGTTCCGGACTCGTTGGACAACGTCCAGCAATCCAAGCTTCCAAATTTGGAAACTTCCCGGCCTTCGAGCCTCGAGACGGGTAGGGTTCCGGACTTAATTCCACCCACCCGCCCAGACATATGCGATCTATCTCTAATCCGGCAAGAGCCCGCTGAAATAGTACATCACTACTGGGCCAGATTCCTCCTGGATATGGACAGGATAAAGGACTACCGAGAAGAAAACGCAATCTCAATTTTTTGCAATAATTGCACGGACGAGGGAATCCGGAACGCCGTCAGCCGTCGTGAGATTACACGCTTCGCCGACTTGGCGTCCATAGTACGAAAGTACTATGCGATGGAGAGTTTCCGGAAAACCGAAAATAAATTTTGGGACAATCCGGACCCGAATATAACCCTAGTCCGCAACAAGAGGGTGCAGTACACTCAGGCACCAGTCACAAAAATCAAAAAGCAAAAACCCCATAAAGGGCACGGAACCGTACTGGAGGGATGGCTTAGTGGACCCTGTAAAATTCACAGTACATAAGGCGCCGTCCCAACACATAGCCTTCGAGCATGTTGGATATTACGGCAGGTGGCCAAAAGTGGCGAGGAGCTTCTAGCCCCGGAAAACCACTCCAACAATACCGGTACGGTATCTACAGTCTTCAAGACTTTCGCATCAAAAAATATGCGGAAACGAACAATCCGCAGCCTCGCCGAAGTCTACCAAGTAGCAACAACAAATCCATGGAGCGACACCGCCATCACCTTCAATGCCAGTGACGAACCTAAATTCCGAACGGCCCGAGCACCAGCAGCACTGGTACTTAGTCCAATAGTGGATGGCTTTCGACTTACAAAGGTCCTCATGGATGGCGGCAGCGGATTAAACCTCATCTACGAGGAAACCCTTCAAAAAATGGAAATAGACTGGAGCCGCATTGAGCGAAGCAACACAACCTTCAGAGGAATAATCCCTAGCCGGGAAGCGCTATGCACAGGAAAAATCACACTCGATGTGGTGTTCGGCTCGCCGGACAATTACAGATCCGAAGAAGTCACGTTCCAAGTGGCCCCGTTCAACAGCGGATATCACGCTATACTAGGACGAGAGGCATTCACAATTTTTCAAGCCGTACCCCATTACGGGTACATTAAGCTCAAAATGCCTGGGCCCGGGGGAATATTCACTCTCGTTAGTGATCCAGACATACCACTCCGCGCCGAAAACAAAACAGCCGCATTAGCCCTGGAGGCCCTATCTGAAGCCCTAGCGGCAGAAGAACTCACCGCGCTGCGCTCTACGGTGAACAGGGACGACGTGATACTCGATAAGAGATCCAAGTCCACCTCCTTTAAACCAGTGGACGAAATAATAAAATTCCAGGTCCACCCAACGAACCCAACAAAGACGACCTCCATCGGGGCACAATTGAAACCTGATGTAGACGCCGCACTGCGAGAATTCCTTCGGGAAAATTGGGACATTTTCGCCTGGCACCCCTCGGATATGTCCGGAATCCCACGCAGATTGGCAGAACACAGCCTCAACATCCTCAAAGGATTCAAGCCAGTCAAACAGGCTCTTCGACGATTTTCCGAACCCAAAAGACAAGCAATGGGAGAAGAACTAGCCAAACTACTGGAAGCCGGATTCATCAGAGATATCAAACATCCGGATTGGCTAGCAAATCTGGTAATGGTACCAAAGAAGGACAAATCCTGGCGCCTATGCGTCGATTTTAAAGACCTCAACAAGGCCTGCCCAAAGGATCCCTTCCCCCTCCCCCGCATCGACCAGATAATCGATGCTACTGCAGGACACGATTCATTGTGCTTCCTTGACGCATACTCCGGATACCATCAAATTAAGATGGCGGAAGCAGACCAAGCTGCAACGGCATTCATCACTCCATATGGACCATTCTGCTTCAACACGATGCCCTTCGGACTTAAAAAAGCCGGCGCAACATATTAGCGCATGATCCAAACATGTCTGGCCACCCAGATCGGCAAAACAGTAGAGGCATACATAGACGACGTAGTCGTCAAAACCAAACACGTCGAAACTCTATTAGACGACTTGAGGCTCACATTCGACAACCTCAGAGCATATGACATCAAGCTGAATCCGGAAAAATGCGTTTTCGGCGTACCAGCCGGAAAGCTACTGGGCTTCATTGTATCCGGTAGAGGAATTGAAGCAAACCCAGCCAAGATCCGAGCTCTGTCACAGCTAGATATCCCAAAATACCTCAAGCAAATACAAAAATTGACTCGATGTGTGGCGGCTCTAAGCCGCTTTATCTCCCGTCTAGGAGAAAAGGCATTGCCCCTCTATCGCCTCCTTAGGCGCACCGAACACTTCGAGTGGACGGATGCTGCCACTGCCGGACTCGAAGAAATAAAGGCCATATTGGCAACAAATCCGGTCCTGGTTGCGCCCAACCTGGGCGAATCAATGTTGTTATACATCGCAGCAACACATCAAGTTGTAAGCGCGGTACTCGTTGTCGAACGAGAGATAGAAGGGCATAAATTCCCTCTTCAAAAACCAGTGTATTATGTATCCACTGTGTTAACCCCCTGCAAGTCCCGTTACCCACACTATTAGAAGATAGCGTATGCGGTGTTCATGGCATCCCGGAAGCTCCGACACTACTTTCAAGAGTGTTTGATAACAGTGACCTCCGAAGTACCACTCAATGACATCATAAATAACCGCGACGCAACGGGCAGGATTGCAAAATGGGCCATTGAGCTCTTACCATTCGATATAACTTACAAACCTCAGCGGGCTATAAAGTCACAAGTTTTGGCTGACTTTGGCGCTGAATGAACCGAAGCCGAACTCCCTAAAGAGTACGGCGCATACTCGAATTGGATTATGCACTTCGACGGCTCTAAAATGTTGGCCGGACTGGGGGGCTGGCGTCGTATTGACGTCCCCGACCGGGGACACAGTCCAATACGTACTTCAAATAATGTACACGGACTCCAACAATGCAGCCGAATATGAGGCCCTTTTACACGGTCTCCGGATGGCAATCTCCATGGGCATTCAACGCCTAGAGGTGCGCGGGGATTCAAACCTTGCAATATCCCAAATAAATGGAGATTTCGACGCCAAGGATCCAAAAATGGCAGCATATCGCAACGCTGTCCTAAAAATGTCAGCTCGGTTAGAAGAACTCGAATTCCATCACGTAGCCCGAGATAATAACCAAGCAGCCGACGTGCTGGCACGCATCGGCGCAAAACGTGACGATGTCCCTCCAAACATCTTCCTGGAACGGCTCTTCAAGCCATCCGTACTATGGGAAGAGGAGTCCGGAAATGACAAACCGGAAAAAACTGCGCCAACCGGCAATCCAGCCGATGACACAACACCTTGAGCCCACGACATAATGGCAGTAATCGCCCCGTGGACAGAACCATTCCTAGCCTACTTGCTTAGGCAGGAACTTCCCGAAGACCAAAATGAGGCCCGCGGCATAGTCCGGCGATCTAAAGCCTACAAGGTCCATGAGGGAGAACTTCATAAGAAAAGCACAACCGGAGTCCTTCAAAGGTGTATCTCTGAGGAGGAAGGGCGAAACCTCCTGGCTGAAATTCATGCCGGACTAGGCGGACACCACGCTGCAGCTCGGGCCCTTGTAGGAAAGGCATTCCGTACAGGATTTTATTGGCCGACGGCTCGGGCAGATGCTCAGGACTTCGTCCAAAGATGCGTCGGTTGTCAGCTCTTTGCTAATCAGAGCCATATGCCACCCACCGCCCTCAAAACTATACCCATTACCTGGCCGTTCGCGGTCTGGGGGCTTGACATGGTTGGACCCCTTAAAGGGGGAACCCACAAGCAAAGGTACCTAATGGTCATGGTGGACAAGTTCACCAAATGGATAGAGGCCAAACCAGTTAAAATGGCAGAGTCCGGACCAGTGATAGACTTTATATCTGGGGTAGTACATCGTTATGGTGTCCCCCACAGCATCATCACCGATAACGGCACGAGCTTCACGGCTGATGAGGTTAAGTCATGGTGCAAAAACATGGGCATTAAGCTCGATTACGCTTCAGTCTATCATCCTCAAACCAACGGTCAAGTGGAACGAGCAAATGGTCTCATAATGAGCGGCATTAAACCCAGACTAGTGCGGTCACTTACTAAATCTGACACGCACTGGGTAGAGGAGCTCGACTTCATGCTCTGGGGGCTGTGGACAACGCCCAACCGTACTACCGGATTCACACCATTTTTATGGTATACGGCGCAGAGGCAGTTCTGCCCTGTGACATTATTCATGACTCACCTCGAGTGCGCATGTATGAAGAAAGAGAGGCCGAGCTGGATCGGCATGACAGCTTGGACGCATTGGAGGAAGAATGCGACGTCGCCAAGGCTCGTTCCGCATTCTATCAGCAGCAGGCTCGAAGATATCAAAGCAGAGAAGTACGGGCCAAGACTTATAACGTTGGCGAACTAGTTCTACGCCTGCCGGACAAGAAAAAGGACAAGCTCAAGCCCAAATGGGAGGGCCCCTTCATTATCGATCAAGTCCTGACTGGCGGAGCGTACCATCTATGAAATGCGTCGGACAACCGACTCAAGCCGAATCCATGGAACGCAGCCCGCCTCCGAAGATTCTATGCCTAGCGCCGGACTAAGAGTTTGTCCCCTTCCCCCGTTCAAATTTTTACACTTTGGCTGTCTTATGTTTCTCTTTCTTCTCTTAACCATTTTACTAAAAATCCCTTAAGGGCCTAATTGCGCATTGTCCGCATACACTTGACGTGCCATCCACACTCATTATACCTGGGGGCTTCTTTTTCAGAAGCTCAACTATAAGGGCTTCATGCCCAGCACATGTGTCAAGCTTCCACATGTACCTTTTACTCACCATTATATGCATCGATATGACTTAAGTTTTGGCCAAGCTGGGTTGCATGGCTCCTGTGCTTACCCCTACGTTCCCAATTGTTCGGCTAGGAGGTAAAGGGAGCACCTCTGCGATTGTTACTGCCGGGTCAGCCGGATGTGTACCTCAGACTAGGTGAAGCCGAAAGCTAGCATTCTTAAGGGAATATTCGGTCGGTGACTTAAAAGATGATTTTTTACCTACTTATTCATCTGCCCTCAGATGTTTTTCTGCCTTTTTCGCAGTCTGGACATGCACTTTAGGGCATGCCTCCCAGGGAAAGGAACCCTTAACGGAACTATTCTCCCTGGAAGATGTTTCTTACTAACCATGTAATATAACATAACTAGTTGGGCACTTGTCTGATAAAGCACTAATGACCCCTACGCCTGGTCTCCATGCATACCCCGGTTGTTTCTTAACCAAGAAGGTATTCGGACACACTCCGGACTCTAGGGTCCCGAGGTTGAAGCGAAACGGTCGGCAAAGACAAACGATCTACAATCTGGCTGGAAGGCATTTCACATGTCATTTTAAAAATACATTGTCAAATCTACTGACTGTATTCCTCCTCAATCCCGTCTAACAGGCTGTCTAATTTACAGTCCCGTTGGGAAAATTTAGCGGCCAACTCTACTTGGCAGTATACTAAACTCACAGGGATCTCCTTCCCATCGGGCCCCACAGGTCCGACCTCGGCCATGTGGTTGGGATCCGCCTTCTTGTAACGCGTCTTCACCATGGCCCAAGCCTTCCTGGCACCTTGGCGGCAGGCAGAAATCTTCCATAAACGGAAGCGCTGCCGCACTCCCTACAGCTTCTCCGCAAGCTCCCCAAGGCCTTCGGGTAGGGAGAGGGCTGGCCATAAAGCCTGGACGACGACGCTCATTGCCTGCCGAACTCGTTCGAGCAGCTGCAATTGCTCGGGAAGTTGATCACCCGTTGATACGGGCATCTCCTCCGCAGGGCGACCTGTGAGTATACCTACAAGACATATTTGGTCAATTGACTTCCTCGCTGAACTCTTCTTTTCAAAGGAGTTCGCTTAAACACTTACTATAGATGTCGCGATGAAGCCGCTGATTCTCCTTAACGGAGCCAGACAGCTCGGCCCGAACACCTTTCAGCTCTTCCCCGAGCTTGGCGTGGGCATCCTGGAGCTTGTTCCTCTCCTGTTGCACCCTATTCAGCACCCTCTCGCCGGCCTTCACCTGGCGCAGTAATTCTTGCCTGTCCGGATCTTGTCCGGCGGCACCTGCAATGTCATTATTAGACTTGCGCGCACGCCGCACGGCGCTTATATTTATCAATAAAAATGTGTTACCAGGAGGGGTCTCTGTGTTTCCTCCTGCGGCAGCAAGTGCGGCCTCAAGTTGGGTCTTGCACTCTTGCAGCTCCTGAGACAGTTGGGTATTCTTCTCGGTAAGATCCTGCGTTTCAAATGATCCTTAAATCAGTTAACATAACTACTGTAAGTCTCGGGCGCTACTGACATATATAACTATTAAATTCTCTTACCCGTATGTCTTTTACATATTGCTCCGTGGCTCTGGTAAAACCATCTTGAGCATCACGGAGGTGCGCGTCCCCCGCGTTAAAGGCATTCAACGCCTCAGGGGAGAAGCACGCGTCACGAAATACTGTCCGGCGGCGCCTGTGGTTCATGGCGCTCTCCACCTCAGACTTGGTGGCGGACAGTCTGTCGGTATCCTCCGTTGGAGGAGTGTCCGGCTCGTGCCTTGCGCTCGCCTCGCCCTCCAGACCAGGTGTTCGAGCCTGGCTGGTAGAGGTCGGATTGGCAACTTACGCACCCGCAGTCCGGCGGGCGCTTTTTCTCCTACAAAAGTCATGAGCACTCAAACGCTTCCTAGGAACGTTGCTCCAAGTAGTGAATTGTGAGCTATACCTTTGCGGCGACGTATCAGTCCGCGCCGCGCTCCTCTTCCACCTACTGGTCCGGACTGGCCTTTGTTGGTCAGCCGCCGCAGGCTCGGCTTCCCGCCCTGAAGGCGCCTCCTGCACAACGCCATCGTATACGGTGGTCAGAAATAGACAAAGAAGGAATAAGGGTGTCGGGACTTCGGTCACAATCACCTGGGAAGCCGGATATAGTCCGGGGTAGTCAGTCGTAATGGCGACTAAAGCATTATCCATGCTGAGCTGGTGGAACACCCCGTCGATTAGCTCCACCTTTATGTCCGGATCCTCTTCCGAGGCCGGATCTTGGGATCTTTCGGGATCCTCGGGTTGCGGAGCCGGACTTATCATGTCCTCCACAGTCCGACGCAGTTCCTGCATCAAAAACATAATATAAGAAGCTTAAACTTCGAAAACATGGGTCGGGCCCTTAAAGTGTTCGCTTACCCAACGCCGAGGGTTATTCATGGAGAACCCATTCAACGGGTTCGTCTGGAGAAAGTCCTCCTTCTCCCCCTTGTATAGGCCGGACAGGATCGTTACCACATCCTCGGCCGAATCCGGTCCTTTGCGGCCGTGGCGGGTGGCGTCGTCTTCCCCGTTGAAATCCCACATGGGGTGGCCCCTGTATTGCAGTGGCTGCACTCCCCGCATAATGCATGTTGCCATGACTCCAATCATGGTCAACCCGGAGTGGGCCAGTAATCTTATTCGGCCCATCAGATAATGGACGCTCTTGTCTTCCTCCAGTTGGGGGCTCCGCGGGCGCCATCTAAGGCGTTTCTTAAGGGGAGCAGTGCTGAACTCTGGGAGGCCGATCCGAACAAGGTCCGGCAGCGGAGCGTCCTCTATATAAAACCATTCCGAAGGCCAGTCTTCGGACGCCTTCTTAGGGATTCCAGACGGATATCCGGTCCCGGCAATGCGCCATATTTCGGCGCCGCCCACTTGATATATGGACCCCTCGTGAGAGCGGGGTGCGAGGCAGAACAACCTCTTCCACAGTGCAAAATGGGGCTCAATGCCCAGAAATAGCTCACAAAGAGCTACGTAACCCGCGATATGCAGGATAGAGGCGGGCGTAAGGTGATGGATCTGGAGTCCGTAGAACTCCAGGAGCCCGCAGAGGAACGGATGTATAGGAAATCCTAGTCCCCTTATCAGATAGGGGACGAAGCATACCCGCTCCCCTTTGTTGGGGCTTGGGGTAGCCTCCGCTTGCTTTCCACCTTGATAGGTGGCCAGCCCGGCTCGAACCGGAACCATGAAGGCCGGAGGGAGATATCCCCCCGCTTGGAGCTTCACCAGCTCGTTGTACGGAACAGAGCATCTCCTCCAATCTCCTGGCAGAGGGCTGCGAGCGCGAGAAGAGGAGCCGCGTCGACGGTCCATGATGGAATGTATTCTTGGTCAGAAGCGCTCCAATGAGTATTCGCGGAGGGAGGATGGTGTGATTTGGATCTGGATTCTTGCCTCTCTTATAGGCGGATTACTTGCATAGTTAGGGGGTAAAACATAAAAGATACCCTGGCTTTTCGCATTCGTGCGACGCGTGGAAGAAGGCCATTATTGGGCGTGGGAGCCAAGAAGCGCAACATTAATGAGGAAGCCGGACACTGTTCGGCGGGTACATGGAACTTGAAGGAGAACTGCCTTGCAACGCCGAAGACTACATACGCGCTGGACTTATCGTCATTGAAGCCTGGTTCGGGGGCTACTGAGGGAGTCCTGGACTAGGGGGTGTCCGGACAGCCGGACTATCATCGTCCGCCGGACTCCAAGACTACGAAGATACAAGATTGAAGACTCCGTCCCGTGTCCGGATGGGACTTTCCTTGGCGTGGAAGGCAAGCTTGGCAATACGGATATGTAGATCTCCTACCATTGTAACCGACTCTGTGTAACCCTAGCCCTCTCCGGTGTCTATATAAACCGGAGGGGTTTAGTCCGTAGGACATAACCTTCATTACAACAATCATACCATAGGCTAGCTTCTAGGGTTTAGCCTCCTTGATCTCGCGGTAGATCCACTCTTGTAATACACATCATCAATATTAATCAAGCAGGACGTAGGGTTTTACCTCCATCAAGAGGGCCCGAACCTGGGTAAAACATCATGTCCCTTGTCTCCTGTTACCATCCGCATAGACGCACAGTTCGGGACCCCCTACCCGAGATCCGCCGGTTTTGACACCGACAGCGTCTATCTCAGAAGGTCACCGTACATTGATGAGTATGGTGATTGAAAGAATTTCATCCACCGAAGGCGAGTTGCATAATGCTGTCAGAAGTTTGCTGGCGGGGTTTGAGGTACGTAAAAATGACATACCTTTTGACAGTTTTACACATAAAGTGCGCCCTGTATAGATAGTAGCCCCTGAGACTCGGTATGTTGTCGAAAGCGACGGCGTGCCGAGGATCATAATCTCAGGTATTAATTCTCGCCTTTCCTACACATGTGGCGGATAGTCCGCTGGCCAGCCGGACTGATGGAGTTGCCGAGCTAAAGCGACAACTCGACGTTGCGGATGCGGACATCGCGCTGGTCAATAAACGACTTGACGAGTCACAAGGTAGGCTGTTTCTCCGTGGTCACCTAGTAAGGGAGCTGATGCCCATTCCTTACAACATGTATGCTTAATGCAGATGGTGCCGCTGCTGTGGAGGACCTTTGGGCAGAGCTTGCTCGAGCCAAGGAGCAAGCTAGAAGGAGTGATGCGGCTGCCTCAAAGGCAGCCGAAGAGCTAGAAGCCGAAAGGGCTGCTCACTGCCGAAGCAGGGAGGAGATGGCCGGAATGGCCGTGAAGCTGAAGGATGTTACCGACCGCTATGAGGTTCTTGAAAAAGAACGCCGAGCGGAGCAAGAAGACCTGAAGGAGGCCACCGCCAAAGCCAAGGATGCCCGTTCTGCAATGAGGGCTATAAAGGAGGAGCTGCGTCAGGCCAGAGACATTGCGGCTGGCAAGCCCTTTCTGCTGCGCAGGAAGTTCACAGATCAGAAGTATGCTCTGCTTTGCCAGCTGTGGGGTCCGGAGGATCCTTATCTGGATTTGGCGGCGAGTGCGGTGGATGCAGTTGTGCACTTCCGAAGTCAAAAGGATCACGAGATGGAAGAGCTTTTTTGGTCTCAATTCCACAGTCCGGAGCGTTCACTTCCGTTGACTCATCGGTTGGCTGAGTGGGCTGAGCTGAATAGATTGTCCGGACTTGCCATGACGGATGTAGTGACTCATCAGTGGCCGGATAGGCCCAAGCCAAAGAGTTATTTTGGCTTATTGCAGCAATTCCTTGGGGCGGTGCCGCATATCAAGGCGATGAAGCGGTCGGCCTGCATAGAGGGTGCACGGATGGCCCTCGCCCGTGTGAAGACATATTGGACGGAGATGGATGCCACCGATGTTGCAACCCAGGGTTCGGACGAGAGCCGGTTACCCGCCGAGCACTATTTTGGGGAAGTCCTGCAGGGTGCTCGTGTAATAGAGTCGCAGTGCTCAAAAAATGTCATGTTCAAATGATCTTTATGATTTGTAAAACGATATTCATAACATAAGTGCTTTTTATACTTGTGCGTTCAAGTATTGAAAGCATTGTCACACTTAATCCAACGTCTTGGTCCTGTGAAGGAGGTGGTAGCATAGCAAACGAGGCAACCGGACTATAATGCTTTATCACTTTCACTTAGCCATAGGAGTTCGAAGTTGGGGCTACGACATAGCCCCTAGGGGCACCGCGCTCTCCGAATTCGGGGCGCGTATGTGCCTGACCGGGAAACGGTCCTTCGTCAAAGCGGAGGAATTCTAGACATTCCGATAGTCGATCAAGTGGTTGACCAGTCTCTCGCTGTATCATGACAGTCAGTTTTCGGCTTTCTCTACTGAGGTGCTCGCCCGGCCGAACCGGGGCACAATCGCAGTAGTTCTCCTGGTGCCGCGTTAGCCGGTGATACGGAACGTAAGGCAGCAAAACACAGAAGCCGGTCAAACCCAACATTTGACCAAAGACATGATTCGGAGCTGATGCATATAAGGCCTAACTCGAAATGTCGAACACTCCCTAAGGTATTCGGTCTTTATGATAACGGGCAGAACAATGCCCTAAGCCCCTAGTGTCCAGGTATGGGCGAGAATTTCTGACGTGGCCGATGCCAAAACGCCAGCCTCCCCCTCGGTTATATTAAAAAAAGACCGGGGGATGTGTATCAACAAGAGACAGTAAAAAAAGGTTTGCGCAGGGTCTTAATCTGAAAAGAATCCTTGCAACGGGTCCCTGCTGCACGTCTGCGCCTGTGTCTCCGTTGTACTGTATCCTGGACGGGTGTGGCACGCTGTTCATCTGTAAAAGAGAGGAACTTAGTTTGAAAAGAAATCGTGCAAAAAATGTATTTAAAATAGAGTATGAATAAATGAATAAAGTTGAGCTTTTATTGGCTCTTATCGTTCATACGCACAGCCCCTTGTGAAGGGGTATGCGGCTAGGAAGCCCCTGGTTTATTTGTGCCGGACTCGCCTAGCCGTGTCCGGGGTCTCGAGCGACCTTGTAAGGAGATGATGCCGCGTGGACCGGGCATTTTAAGTGTAAGGGACGCGTAGTGCGGTATTGCGTTAAAGCGGGCGAAAGCTTCACGTCCCAATAGTGCTTGATGGCCACTTTTAAATGGGGCGACATGGAAGATTAGCTTTTCGCGACGGAAGTTGCCGGGTGAACCGAACACAACTTCTAGTAGTAAGGAGCCCGTGCACCTGGCGTAAGGGCCTGGCGTCACTCCTTTGAAGGAAGTGCGGCTATGGCGAATTTTAGTAGGGTCTATCCCCAATTTGCGGATTGTGTCCGGATATAGCAGGTTTAAATCGTTGCCGCCATCCATTAGGACTTGTGTAAATTGTAGTCCGTCGATTATCGGATCCAATATCAGAGCAGTCCATCCTGCATTTCGAATACTTCTGGAGTAATCCAGGTGGTCGAAAGTAATTGGTTTTGACATCCAATCTCGGGATTCCACTGGGGTAGACCGTGCGGCATGCGCTTTGGCAGGTGCCGCCCTATTTTTCCTTGTTATCATTTGAAGTGAATTCACTGTTTTGACCTGTTGTGGGAAGTTCTTTTGTTGTCCGGCGCTCTGCTTGTGAGGTTCGTCATCGTCCTCGCTCGGTGTGTCGAGCCCCTTGTGTTCGGCGTTGAGTCGGCCGGACTGCTTGAAGACCCAACAATCTCTGTGGGTGTGGTTTGCGGGCTTCCCGGGGGTACTATGAATTTGGCATATCCTGTCCAAGATTTTGTTTAGGTTGGATAGCTCGTCACTGTTGTCCTTAAGAGGCAGTGTTTTGCTGTTCGGCCGAGAGCTTTTGAATCCGGCATTGACCGCCGTGTTCTTTGGGCCATTTTCCTTATTCCTTTGCTGATCTTTTCTGCGTCGTGATTTCCCATTTCCATCTCTAACCATGGATGTACTCGGGTCACTAGTACTGCATCTTGCCAGCCAGCTATCTTCTCCCGCGCAAAAGCGGGTCATGAGGCTCGTTAGCGCGGCCATTGTTCTTGGTTTTTCCTGGCCGAGGTGTCTGGCGAGCCATTCATCTCGGACGTTATGTTTAAAAGCTGCTAAGGCTTCGGCGTCCGGACAGTCGACTATTTGGTTCTTTTTGGTGAGGAACCTGTTCCAGAATTTGCGCGCTGACTCTCCGGGCTGCTGTTGAGTTATGTGACTTAAATCGTCTGCATTCGGAGGGCGGACATAAGTCCCCTGAAAATTTGCTTTAAACGCATCCTCGAGCTCTTCCCAACTTCCAATGGTATTTTCTGGGAGGCTTTTGAGCCAATGCAGAGCTGACCTTTGAGCTTGAGGGGTAGGTATTTTATGGCATGGAGATCGTCTCCTCTTGCCATGTGTATGTGTAGGATGTAGTCCTCAATCCAGACTCCGGGGTCTGTTGTTCCGTCATATGCCTCTATGTTTACGGGTTTGAATCCCGCTGGAAATTCATGATCCAGTACCTCGTCGGTGAAACATAGTGGGTGTGCGGCACCCCTGTATTTAGGTGTGCCGTTATCTTCGAACACTTGGCGTGTTGTGTTGCTCTCTGGGGCCCTCTTTTTTGGCCCATAAATGGACCTAACCGGGCCATCCTTTTTGCGAGGATCTTTATGTGTGTCATGTACCGGCTTGTGTGCGGTGCCGCTTGCCGCTCTTGGCCTGTCATCTGGTCGTCTATCTGGCCAGGCGGCCTCTTTGCTTTTTGATTGTGGTGGCTCAACGGCCTCCTCGTCGAATTCGGGCAGCAGCTTGCGCTTCGGGTAGCTCTTTGCTTGGTAACTATTGCTGTATTTGTCTACGGTCTTGAGTACTTTGCTCCACCTCATTCTGAGTACGTCTTCCGCTGTTTTGAGCTTCCGCTTCCGCTTCTTCAAACTTCTTGCAGTGGCGACGATCCTTTTGTGAAGGTTCTTATGCTCCGGTGATGTGTCCGGCGTGAGATCGCCTGGACTGTTGTTTTCACCGAGAATGGGTTGATTGTCCGATTCATCTTGTTCAGATGGTTGCTTCGTTGCATGTTCGTCATCCACTGGTTTGCCCTGCTCTACGGCTGGGTCATTATTGGTGTTGTTGTTATCGAGGCGGGACTTCGGGCGGCACTTGCGTCGCCGCTTTGGTTGTTTTTCGGGGGAATTATCCTTCGCTGCGTCCCGTTGTTCCTCGTTATCGCTTCCTTTTGGTGAGTCCACCATGTATACATCATGAGCTGAGGTGTCTTTCCAGTGCCCAGTAGGCGCTGGTTCTTGGTCATCTCCGGCATCGTCGTCCATACCGTCGATGTCTTCGGAGTCGTAATCTAGCATGTCGGTTAGATCGTCAACAGTGGCTACAAAGTGGGTGGTGGGTGGGCTTTGAATTTCTTCGTCGTCCGCATCCCAACCGTCCTGACCGCAGTCCGGCCAGGGCTCTCCTGATAACGTGAGATACTTTAGCGAATTCAGGATGTCGCCAAAGGGTGAGTGCTGAAAGATGTCCACGGCGGTGAACTCCATGATCGGCGCCCAATCGGATTCGATTGGTAGGGGCGCAGGAGGTTTGGAGTCCGGCGAGGAGTCCGGCACCTCGGAGTCACAAGCTTTACAAGGGACAAAGTCAGTATTCGGCTCCATCGCCGTAGAGGTTGCAGCCCCCGAGGCGGTGTCTAGCCACCCGTCCTCGATCTACGCGGTCAGCTCCGAACTAAGGGTCGGAGCGGACTCATGTGCGGCCTCCAGGGCACTGTCCGGCAGCAGGGCTAAATCATGCCCATCGTGACAGTGCGGCACGCTCGGCTGTGGCTCGAATCCATCGAAGATCAAGTCTCCGCGAATGTCAGCCGTGAAGTTTAGACTTCCAAATCTGACCTGGCGGCCAGGGGCGTAACTTTCGATCTGCTCCAGATGGCCAAGCAAATTGGCCCGCAGTGCAAAGCCGCCGAATACGAAGATCTGTCCGGGGAGAAAAGTCTCACCCTGTACTGCGTCGTTATTGATGATCGAAGGAGCCATCAAGCCTATCAGTGACGACACAGAGGAACTCTCAATGAAAGCACCAATGTCGGTGTCAAAACCGGCGGATCTCGGGTAGGGGGTCCCGAACTGTGCGTCTAGGCGGATGGTAACAGGAGACAAGGGACATGATGTTTTTACCCAGGTTCGGGCCCTCTCGATGGAGGTAAAACCCTACTCCTGCTTGATTGATATTGATGATATGGGTAGTACAAGAGTGGATCTACCACGAGATCAAGGAGGCTAAACCCTAGAAGCTAGCCTATGGTATGATTGTTGTAATGGTTGTTCGTCCTACGGACTAAAACCCTCCGGTTTATATAGACAACAGAGAGGGCAAGGGTTACACAGAGTCGGTTACAATGGTAGGAGATCTACATATCCGTATTGCCAAGCTTGCCTTCCACGCCAAGGAAAGTCCCATCCGGACACGGGACGAAGTCTTCAATCTTTTATCTTCATAGTCTTGGAGCCCGGCCGATAATGATAGTCCGGCTATCGGACACCCCCTAGTCCAGGACTCCCTCACTCCACAAAAGGCTTATCGCCACCGCGAGGAGCTTGAAGAAGCGGAAGCAAAGGCTTAAGGCCGCGCAGGATATGCTCAACCGCAAATGGAACAAAGTGCTCGACACTGACGAAAAATATGGTGGCGATCGCCACACAAAGAGCTATCCAAAGCGCAAGGTGCTGCCGAATTCGACGACGAGGCTATAGAGCCCATCCCGCCAAAAAATAATACGGCCGATCTGCCGGACCGACCACCCCGTGGCCGAGACAAAGCGGCTAATGACACCACACACAAGTCAGCACATGATTTACGTGAGCACCTGGACAAAAAAGCCGGTATGGCCAGGTCCATTTATGGATCTAGGAAGCGTGCTCCGGCGCAGGATCACGGCCACCAAAACGACTATACTGATCGAATACCAGCTCAGAATCAACACCGAACACCACAACCGTCGGCAGCACACCATGACACAACCAAATACAGGGGCGCTGCCCACCCCCTATGCTTCACCGATGAGGTACTGGATCATGAATTTCCAGAGGGGTTCAAACCCGTGAACATCAAGGCATACGACGAAACAATAGACCCTGCAGTCTGGATTGAGGACTTTATTCTTCACATCCATATGGCTCGTGGAGACGATCTCCACGCCACCAAATACCTGCCCCTCAAGTTGAAAGGACCAGCTCGGCACTAGTTGAAAAGCCTCCCCGAAAACTCAATTGGAAGTTGGGAGGAACTTGAGGATGCTTCCAGGGCTAATTTTCAAGGGACCTATGTTCGACCACCGGATGCAGACGATTTAAGTCACATAATTCAACAACCCAGAGAGTTAGCCCGTAAGCTTTGGAACATATTTCTCACCAAGAAGAATCAAATCGTCGACTGCCTGGATGCCGAAGCCTTAGCGGCTTTCAAGCACAGTGTCCGGGACGAATGGCTCACCAGACACCTCGTCCAGGAAAAGCCGAGGACAATGGCAGCCCTAACAAGCCTTATGACCCGCTTTTGCACGGGCGAGGACAGTTGGTTGGCCCGCAACGGCACCAGCGACCCAGGCACATCCGAAATTAGGGACAACAATGGGAACCCGCGATGCAGTAAAAACAAGCGTCGAAACAATGAAGACAACCCAGACAACACGGTGGTAAACGCCAGATTCAGGGGCTCTCGACCCGGTAAACGGAAAAAGCCATTTAAAGGTGGCAGAGATAGACCATCCAGCCTAAACAAAATTTTAGACAGGTCATGTCAAATTCATGGCACCCCTGAGAAATCTGCGAATCACACCAACAGAGAATGCTGGGTCTTCAAGCAGGCCGGCAAACTAAACGCCGAACACAAGGGGAGGGAGCCGCCAAGTGAAGACAAAGACGAACCTCACCAGCCGAACACCGGGGGACAAAAAAAATTTCCACCAGAGGTCGAAACAGTGAACGTGATTTACGCAACCCACATACCAAAGAGGAGGTGCAAACACGCACTCCGAGACGTATACGCTGTAGAGCCTGTCGCCCCCAAATTCAACCCATGGTCGGCCTGCCCGATCACTTTCGATCGCAGGGATCATCCGACTAGTATCCGGCACGGAGGTTCGGCTACCTTGGTGCTCGGCCCAATAATTGACGGATACCATCTCACCCGAGTCCTCATGGACGGCGGCAGTAGTCTTAATCTGATATATCAGGACACTGTCCGCAAGATGGGGTTAGACCCGTCTAGAATCAGCCAAAGCGATACTACCTTTTAAGGAGTAATACTAGGTGTAGAGGCCCGCTGCACGGGCTCTCTGATACTAGAGGTTGAATTCGGTTCACCCGACAACTTCCGAAGCGAAGAACTAATCTTTGACATCGCCCCATTCCGAAGCGGCTACCATGCACTACTCGAAAGAACGGCTGAGGGAGTCCTGGACTAGGGGGTGTCCGAACAGCCGGACTATCATCGTCCGCCGGACTCCAAGACTACAAAGATACAAGATTGAAGACTCCATCCCGTGTCCGGATGGGACTTTCCTTGGCGTGGAAGGCAAGCTTGGCGATACGGATATGTAGATCTCCTACCATTGTAACCGACTCTGTGTAACCCTAGCCTTCTCCGGTGTCTATATAAACTGGAGGGCTGTAGTCCGTAGGACACAACATACATTAGAACAATCATACCATAGGCTAGCTTTAGGGTTTAGCCTCCTTGATCTCGTGGTAGATCCACTCTTGTACTACCCATATCATCAATATTAATCAAGCAGGACGTAGGGTTTTACCTCCATCAAGAGGGCCCGAACCTGGGTAAAACATCGTGTCCCTTGTCTCCTGTTACCATCCGCCTAGACGCACAGTTCGGGACCCCCTACCCGAGATCCGCCGGTTTTGACACCGACATTGGTGCTTTCATTGAGAGTTCCTCTGTGTCGTCACCAATAGGCTCGATGGCGTCTTCAATCGACAACGCTGTCCAGGGTGAGACTTTTCTCCCCGGACAGATCTTCGTATTCGGCGGCTTCGCACTGCGGGCTAATTCACTTGGCCATCTGGAGCAGATCGAAGGCTACGCCCCTGGCCATCAGGTCAGATTCGGAAGCCTAAACTTCACGGCCGACGTCCGCGGAGACTTGATCTTCGACGGGCTCGAGCCACAGCCAAGCGCGCCGCACTGTTACAATGGGCACGATCTAGCTTTGCCGCCGAACAGTGCCTTGGTGGCCGCACAAGAATCAGCTCCGGCCCTTAGACCGGAGCCGATCGCCCAGATCAAGAACCGGTGGTTGGACACCGCCTCGGGGGCTCCAACTTCCACGACGATGGAGCCGAACACTAGCCCTGTCCCTCGCGAAACTCGTGACTCCGAGGTGCTGGACTCCTTGCCAGACTCCGAACCTCCCGCGCCCCTGCCAATCGAATCTGATTGGGCGCCGGTTATGGAATTCACCGCCGCGGACATCTTCCAACACTCGCCCTTTGGCGACATCTTAAATTCGCTAAAGCATCTCTCACTATCCAGAGAGTCCTGGCCGGATTATGGCCAGGATGGTTGGGATACGGACGAAGAAATTCAGAGCCCACCCACCACCCACTTTGTAGCCACTGTCGACGATTTAACCGACATGCTAAACTATGACTCCGAAGACATCGACGGTATGGACGACGATGCCGGATACGAATAGGAAACAGCGCCTACAAGGCAAGGGAAGACCACCTCGTCATACAACGTATACATGGTGGATACCCCAAAAGGAAGCGAAAACGAGGACCAACGGGGCGCGGCAGAAAATAATCTCGCCGACAAACAACCAAAACGGCGACGCAGACGCCGCACTAAGTCCCGCCTCGACAACAACAACGCTCCTAATGACCCAGCAATACAGCAGGGCAAACCAGCGGACGACGAACACGCAGACAAGCAACCGTCCGAACAAGACGAGTCGGATAATCAATCCAGGCCCGGCGAAAACAACAGTCCAGGCGACCTCACGCCGAACACACCGCCGGAGAATAAAAACCTTCGGAGAAGACTCGTCGCCACCACAAGAAGTTTGAAAAAGGAAAAACGGAAGCTCAAAACAGCGGAAGACACACTCAGAATGAGGTGGAGCAAAGTGCTCAAAACCGCAAACAAATACGGCAATGGCCATCAATCAAAGAGCTACCCGAAGCGCAAGCTACTGCCAGAATTTAATGAGGAGGCCATAGAGCCCCCACAGTCAAAAAACAAAGAGGCCGCCTGGTTGGATAGACGGCCAGATGATAGGCCAAAATCTGAAAGCGGCGCCGCACATAAGCCGACTAGCGACCCTGGAAAGACATATGGCCCAGCCAGGTCCATTTACGGGCCAAAGAAGAGGGCCCCAGGAAACTATGCAACACGACAAGTGTCCGAAGACAGCGGTGCACCCAAATACAGGGGCGTCGCACACCCACTATGTTTCACCAACGAGGTGCTGGATCACAAGTTCCCAGCAGGATTTAAACCTATGAACATAGAGGCCTACGACGGAACAACAGACCCTGGAGTCTGGATAGAAGATTATATACTACACATACACATGGCTAGAGGAGACGATCTCCACGCCATAAAATACCTACCCCTCAAGCTCAAAGGGCCAGCCCGTCATTAGCTCAAAAGCCTCCCAGAAAATACTATTGGAAGTTGGGAAGAGCTCGAGGACGTATTTAGAGCAAATTTTCAAGGGACTTATGTCCGCCCTCCGGATGCAGATGATCTAAGTCATATAACTCAACAGCCCGGAGAGTCAGCGCGCAAATTCTAGAGCATGTTCCTCACCAAAAAGAACCAAATAGTCGACTGTTCGGACGCCGAAGCCTTAGCAGCTTTTAAACACAACGTCCGAGACGAATGGCTCGCCA
The DNA here is from genome assembly GCA_963921465.1 of Triticum timopheevii. Taxonomy (NCBI): domain Eukaryota; kingdom Viridiplantae; phylum Streptophyta; class Magnoliopsida; order Poales; family Poaceae; genus Triticum; species Triticum timopheevii. Next base: position 376,547,661 of record OY997272.1, on the reverse strand, counting down.
GACACCTCGGCCAAGAGAAGCCGAGGACAATGTCCGCACTAACAAACCTCATGACCCGCTTCTGTGCGGGAGAGGATAGCTGGCTAGCAAGATGCAGCACCAGCGACCCAAGTACATCCGAGATCAGAGATGGAAACGGAAAATCACGACGCAGAAAGGAGCAGCGCCGGAATAAAGAAAAAAGCCCAAAGAGCACGGCAGTCAACGCCGGATTCAAAAGCTCGCGGCCAAACAACAAAACACCGCCTCTTAAGGATGACAGTGATGAGCTATCCAACTTAAACAAGATTTTGGGTCGGATATGTCAAATCCACAGTACCCCCGGAAGGCCTGCAAACCACACCCACCGAGATTGTTGGGTTTTCAAACAGTCCGGCCGACTAAACGCCGAACACAGGGGGCTCAACATGTCAAGCGAAGATGACAAACCCCACCAGCAGAGCACCGGAAAACAAAAGAATTTCCCACAAGAGGTCAAAACAGTAAATTCACTTCATGTGATAATACGGAAAAACAGTGCGGCACCCGTCAAAATGGGTCTCGCACGGTCCAATTCAGCGAAACATAGAGATTGGACATCAAAACCAATCACTTTTGACCACCTGAATTATTCCAGAAGCGTTTGACATGCAGGATGGACTGCCCTGATATTGAATCTCATAATCGACGGACTACAATTTACACAAGTCCTGATGGACGGAGGCAGCGACTTAAACCTGCTGTATCCAAACACAATCCGCAAGTTGGGGATAGACCTTACTAAAATTTGACACAGCCGCACTTCCTTTAAAGGAGTGACGCCAGGCCCTTACGCCAAGCGCACAGGCTCCCTATTACTAGAAGTTGTGTTCGGATCACCGAACAACTTTCGACGCGAAAAACTAATCTTTCATATCGTCCCATTTAAAAGTAGCTATCAAGCACTCTTGGGACGAGAAGCTTTTGTCCGCTTCAACGCTATACCACATTACGCATCTCTTACACTTAAGATTCCCGGTCCACGTGGCATCATTTCAGTGCGAGGGTCATTTAAAGACCCCGGACACGGTTAGACGAGTCCGGCATAAATAAGCTAGGGTCTCCCTAGCCGCACACCCCTTCACAAGGGGCTGCGCACACAAGCAACAGCGAACTCACACAGACTCCGCTTTACTTACTTATATTTCTTCCTTCGTATATATTTTGCACATATTCCTTTTAAACTAAGTTCCTCTCTTTTTACAGATGAACAACATGCACACCCGTCCAGGATAACGGCACAATGGAGACACGGGCGCAGACGTGCAGTAGGGACCCGTCGCAAGGATTCTCTTCAGATTAAGACCCTGCGTAAACCTTTTTTACTGTCTCTTGTTGTTATAATCCCTTGGTTTCTCATTATAACCAAAGCGGAACCTGACGTTTTGGCATCGGCCGCGTCAGAGGACCATGCCCGTACCTGGACACTAGGGGCTTAGGGCATTGTTTTGCCCATTATTACAAAGACCAAACACCTTAGGGAGTGTTCGCCGTCTTGAGTTAGGCCTTATATGCATCAGCTCCGAATCATGTCTTTGGTCAAATGTTGGGTTTGCCCGGCTCCTGTGTTTTGCTGCCTTACGTTCCGTGTCATCGGCTAACGTGGCACCAGGAGAACTACTGCGATTGTGCCCCAGTTCGGCTGGGCGAGCACCTCAGTAGAGAAAGCCGAAAACTGACTGTCATGATACAGCGAGAGACTGATCAACCACTCGATCGACTATCGGAATGTTTCGAATTCCCCGCTTTGACGAAGGACCGTTTCCCGGTCAGGCACACACGCGCCCCGAATTCGGAGAAGCGCGGTGCCCCAAGGGGCTATATCGTAGCCCCACCCTCAAACTCCACTGGCTAAGTGAAAGTGATAACGCATCATAGTCCGGATTGCCTCGTTTGCTACGCTACCACCTCCTTAACAGGACCGAGACGTCGGATTAAGTGTGAAAAAGCGCTATTTTTTGCGAACACCCCCGCACCTTGTGCGTGGGGGCTGAAGCCGAAGACTGCAATCTTTCAGGTTATACAAATGTATACATAAACTGCCGCATATGAGATATTTTCACACTTGGAACGCACAAGTATAAAAAGTGGTTACATCATAATCATTGTTTTACAAGATAAAACGTTCATTTGAACGTGACATTTTTTGAGCACTGCGACTCTATTACACGAGCGCCACGCATAACTTCCCCAAAATAGTGCTCGGCGGGTAACCGGCTTTCGTCCGAACCCTGGGCGGCAACAGCGGTGGCATCCATCTCTGTCCAATGTGTCTTCACACGGGCAAGGGCCATCCGCGTGCCTTCTATGCAGGCCGACCGCTTCATCTCCTTGATATGCGGCACCGCTCCAAGAAATTGCTGCAATAAGCCAAAATAGCTCGTCGCCTTGGGCCTCTCTGGCCAGACATGCGCCACGATATCAGTCATGGCAAGTCTGGACAACCTGTTCAGCTCTGCCCATTCGGCCAACCGATCGGTCAACGGAAGTGAACGATCCGGACTATGGAATTGAGACCAAAATAGCTCTTCCGTCTTGTGATCCTCCTGACTACGGAAGTGCACAACGGCATCCGCCGCACTTGCCGCTAAGTCCATATATGGATCCTCCGGACCCCACTGGTGACCAAGCCGGGCATACTTGGGATCCGTAAACCGGCAACGCAGCAGAAAAGGCTTGCCAGCCACAATATCCCCGGCCTGGCGCAGCTCCTCCTTCATAGCCCGCATTGCAGAACGGGCATCCTTGGCCTCGGTGGTGGCCTTCCCCAGGTTTTCTCGCTCCGATATGCGCTCCTTTTCAAGAGCCTCGTTGCGATCGGCAGCATCCTTCAATTTAACAGCCAATTCGGCCATCTTTTCCCTGCTTAGGCAGTGTGCAGCCCTTTCGGCTTTTAACTCCTCAGCCGCCCTCGAGGCAGCCGCATCACTCCTTCGGGCTTGCTCCTTAGGTTGAGCAAGCTCGGCCCGAAGGCTCTCCACAGTAGCAGCACCGTCTGTATCACAGCATAAATATTATCAGAGGCGGGCTTTGGCTCCCTTAATAAGTGACTGCGGAGAATTCATTTACCTTGCGACTCGTCAAGTCGCCGGTTGACAAGCGCGATGTCCGCATCCGCCACATCAAGTTGTCGCGTTAACTCGACAACTCCACTAGTCCGGCTGGCCCCCGGACTATCCGCCACCTGCATAGGAAGGGCAACATTCAATACCTGCGATTTTGATCCTCGGCATGCCGTCACTTTCGACAACCTACCGAGTCTCAGGGGCTACTATCTATACAGGGCGCACTTCTATGTGCAAAACTGTCCAAAAGGTGCGTCGTTTTCGCGTACCTCAAATCCCGCCAGCAAACTCCTGACGGCATTATGCAATCCGCTTTCGGCGGACGAAATCCTTCCGATCACCATACTCATCAAAGCACGGTGATCTTCTGAGATGGACGCCCTCTCAAGTAGACTCTTCAGCTCCCCTAGCCGGACACTAGTCGGCGCCGAACTCTCCGGCTCCACCGGGCTCTAGGATACCCTCCATGACGATACTTCAGGCTCGTCTGCCCTGTCCGGCGACGCAGCAGACGGAGGCGTTTCGCTCTCCATCATCTCCGGACGAAGATCCCCCGAAGACGAACTCATCTAAGAAGTCCGCAGATCCGAACTGTAAAGCAAAATTTCGGTTATCCACAGAAGCACAAATGGAGGTATTTTCTTATTAATGAACTCCCCTTCCCCTACTCACGGCTCGCTGGAGGGCTGATCCTTTAGAGACGATTGTACGTCCGGGTTCTCCTCGGACGCAGGACCCTCCGGTGAAGATTTCTTCTCCCGCTTAGAGGCTCTGGCCTCCAGGTATTCGGAGGCGGTCCTCTTATCCCCCTGGAAGGAGGGATTTTCGATCCCCCCTCTTCAGGCGCCCCCTTGGGCGAGGTATTAACTCTTCTATTTTCCCCATCGCCCCTTTCTTCGGGCGCGACCTCCAACATTCTGACCAGCACGGGCTCCAGTGCGGTGTCTGGGAGGAGGGCCGGACACCTTAGCAGCTTCGATCGCGCTACCCACTCCTGATGAAGAGTAATGGGTCAGGAGGCGAATTCTAGAAAAGCAAATAAACAGAACGTCCGGACTCTGAGCTACTTACCTGAGTATCCGGGCGATTGCAGCTTAGGCCTGCGTCCTCGGTCAATTCCGGACACGCCACCTGCGGTCCGAAGAATGACTTGTACATCTCCACGGGTGTTGTACCCATGAAGTGTTGGAGAATTCGTGGTCCCTCCGGATTGAACTCCCATAACCGGAGAGGACGGCGTTTGCAGGGCAGAAGACGCCTGATTAGCATAACCTGCATCACCACAAACAGATTGATCTCCCTCGCCTGGAGGTCTCGAATCTGGCCCTGTAATGAGGGCACGTCTTCGGACGGCCCCCAATTGAGCCCTTGGTTGACCCACGACATCAGTCGGCGTGGAGGTCCCGGGCGGAATGAAGGTGGCGGCTTTTGCTTGCTGCCCTTCAGAGCGGTGATGTAAAACCACTCCTGCTGCCACAAGCCGAGCTCCTCTTGGAAGGAGCCCTCGGGCCACGGGGCATCGGCCCTTCTGCTTATGGCCGCCCCGCCGCACTCCGCTTGACGCCCCCCGATCATCTTCGGCTCCACATTGAAGGTCTTCAGCCACATGCCGAAGTGGGGGGTGACGCGGAGGAAGGCTTCGCGGACAATAATAAATGCGGAAATATGGAGGATGGACTCCGGGGCCAAGTCGTGAAAATCCAGCCCGTAGTAGAACATGAGCCCTCTCACGAAGGGGTCCGTCGGGAAGCCTAAACCCCGACGGAGGTGGGATACGAAGACGACGTACTCACCGGGCTCGGGAGTGGGTACGGCCTGCCCTTGGGCGGGCAACCTGTGCGAAATCTCATAGGACAGGTACTTCGCCTCAAGCAGCTTTAGCACGTCCCCCTCCGTGACGGAGGAGGGCATCCACCGACCCTGAAGGTCGGAGCCGGACATTGTTGAAGATCTGAAGCGCTCGAATCTGGGGCTCTGGGTGTTGGAACTTGGAGCAAGGATGAGATTCGATGGAAGATTGAAGAAAAGAAACGAGCCTTGGTCCTCTTATAAAGGGGGAAAATACCAAGAGCCGTCTCCGTGACCGTTCGGGATTCGCCTTCGATAGAGGAGGCGTGGCGACGGGCGCGGTTGGGTTACCCACGCTCGTATTGATGAGAATCCCGGAATAAGGGGAGCACGATCTCTGCTTCGACAAGACGTGCCAAGGAAACTGCTTCGCTAAACGTGCTGAGGTGGTATAATAAAAAAAAGATTCAAGTAAAGGCTTGGTAGTGGTGTGACGTTACGCCACAAAATACGTCAGCAGATTGAACTTGTGTGCATTTTATTCTCTCTACGCTGGAATGTGGAATTTATTTTGCAGAGCCGGACACTATCCTGGTGTTCATGATCTTCTCTGGATTATTCAAAGGAGGAACCCGCCTTGCAATGCCGAACATTATGCGCGTCGGACTTATCGTCATTGAAGCCTGGTTCAGGGGCTATTGAGGGAGTCCTGGACTAGGGGGTGTCCGGACAGCCGGACTATCATCGTCCGCCGGACTCCAAGACTACGAAGATACAAGACTGAAGACTCCGTCCCGTGTCCGGATGGGACTTTCCTTGGCGTGGAAGGCAAGCTTGGCGATACGGATATGTAGATCTCCTACCATTGTAACCGACTCTGTGTAACCCTAGCCTTCTCTGGTGTCTATATAAACCGGAGGGCTGTAGTCCATAGGACACAACATACATTACAACAATCATACCATAGGCTAGCTTTAGGGTTTAGCCTCCTTGATCTCGTGGTAGATCCACTCTTGTACTGCCCATATCATCAATATTAATCAAGCAGGACGTAGGGTTTTACCTCCATCAAGAGGGCCCGAACCTGGGTAAAACATCGTGTCCCTTGTCTCCTGTTACCATCCGCCTAGACGCACAGTTCGGGACCCCCTACCCGAGATCCGCCGGTTTTGACACCGACAACGGCCTTCACTCGTTTCAATGCAGTCCCGCATTACGCTTATCTTAAACTTAAGATCCCGGTCCACATGGTGTCATCACAATTAGCGGAAATATAGAGCGTTCCTTGCGTGCGGAAGAATATGTGGCAGCTCTAGCAGCCGAACCACTGAACGGCCTTCCCAACCCGAATAAATGATCGGTCGTCAAGACCACGGACGCGGCTAGACGTGTCCGGCGCACCACTAGTTGTAGCAGCCTAGATAAACCTGAGCTTGGTCGACGGATATACCCTCATATGTGGTGCTAGGGGCTGCCCGCATGTAAAAGGGTCCATAGTTCGGCTCGACCCTACTAATACACAATGAATTGAATTCTCATGGTTCATTAAGAATAACCAACTTTTCGCACCATCACACCAGATTCTTTCACCAGGGTTTTCCTTTTTCTTACAGATGATCATCGTGCTACACCCTTCCAGGATACGACACAATGGAGACAAAGGTGCAGACGTGCAGCAGGGCCCCGTTCAAAGGTTTCTTTTTAGATTAAGACCCTGTGTAAACCTTTTTTATTGTCTCTTGTTGTTACACACCCTCCGGGTACTCAAATCAACCGAGAGGGATGCTGGCGTTATTGGCAAGCTTTTTTGTCACGCCAGATTAATGCATGTACCTGGAAATTCAGGGCTCATTATCGAGGGCGGTACTCAGCCCAGTATATGTTATAAAGTCTGAATACCTTCGGGAGTGTTTGGCGTCGCGAGTTTGGCCTTATATGCATCAGCTCCGAATCATGTCTTTGGTCAATAGTTGGGTTTGCCCGACTCCCGTGTTTTGCTACCTTACGTTCCGCTCTATCGGCTAAGGTGGCACCAGGAGAACTATCGCGATTGTGCCCTGCTTCATCTGGATGAGCACCTCAGTAGAGAAAGCCGAAAACTGACTGTCGTGATAAACCGAGAGACTGGTCAACCACTCGATGACCCAACGGAATCTTCGGGATTCCTCTGCATTAACGAAGGACCGGTTTCCCGGTCACGTATGTACACGCACCGTATTCGGATGAGCGCGGACATACCAGGGGCTATATAGTAGCCCCACCGTCAAACTCCTATGGCTAAGTGAAAGTGTTAAAGCTATATAGTCCGATTGCCTTGTTCGCCGCGCTATCACCTCCTTAACGGACCAAGACATTGGATCAAGTGTGACTACGCACTTTATCGAACACCCCCGCATTATATGCGTGGGGGCTGAAGCCGACGACTACAAACTTTCAGGTTATATACATACATACATAAACAGTCGCACAGGGGGCACCACAATACTTTACGGGCAAAAGTATAAAATATTGCCTTTATTATCAAAGAAGCATTGTTTTTACAATCAAAATACATGTCACTGGAACATGGTACTCTTTGAGCATTGAGCCTCTATCCAACGGGCACCTTCTAGGACTTCTTCACAATAGTGCTCGAGCGAGTCCTGACCCCCGGGCGGACCCCTGGTTGCAATAGCGGTGGCCTCCATCTTCGCCCAATATGTCTTAACACGGGCAAGAGCCATCCGCGCACCCTCTATGCACGCCGACCTCTTGACAACGTCGATATGCGGCACAACACAAAGAAATCATTGCACTATACCAAAATAACTAACCGGACTTGGTTCCTTCGGCCAAAGATGATCCACGACAGACATCATGGCAAGCCCGGACAATCTATGGAGCTCGGCCCACTCGGCCATTTGCTCATTCAACAATAGCGGACGCCTTGGATTATTGAACTGCGACCAGAACAATCTTTCCACCTCATGATCTTTCTGATCTTTGAAATACTCAGCCGCGTCAGTAGCACTCTTTGCTAAATCCAAGTATGCGTCCGCCGAACTCCACAATTGATCAAGAGGGGCATACTTCGGATTGCCGAACTTCGTCCGCAATAAGAAGGGCTTCCCAGCCGTGATATCTTCGGCTTGACGAAGCTCCTCCGCGCCGCTCTGATTTCCGAACGCGTTTCCTTGGCTGCTTCCAAAGCCTTCTTCAAGTCAGCCGCTTTCGCTTGGCTTTCCCTTTTAAGGAGCTCATAGCGGCTGGCGGCATTTTGCACCTCAAGAGCCATGTTAGCTATTTTATCTTCGCTCTGGCGATGAGCAGCCTGGTCGACTTTTAACTCTTCGACTGCTAAGGGAGTCCTGGACTAGGGGGTGTCCGGATAGCCGGACTATCATCATCGGCCGAACTCCAAGACTATGAAGATACAAGATTGAAGACTTGTCCCGTGTCCGGATGGGACTTTCCTTGGCGTGGAAGGCAAGCTTGGCAATACGGATATGTAGATCTCCTACCATTGTGACCGACTCTGTGTAACCCTAGCCCTCTCCGGTGTCTATATAAACCCGAGGGTTTTAGTCCGTAGGACGAACAACCATTACAACAATCATACCATAGGATAGCTTCTAGGGTTTAGCCTCCTTGATCTCGTGGTAGATCCACTCTTGTACTACCCATATCATCAATATCAATCAAGCAGGAGTAGGGTTCTACCTCCATCGAGAGGGCCCGAACCTGGGTAAAAATATCGTGTCCCTTGTCTCCTGTTACCATCCGCCTAGACGCACAGTTCGGGACCCCCTACCCGAGATCCGCCGGTTTTGACACCGACATTGGTGCTTTCATTGAGAGTTCCTCTGTGCCGTCATGATCAGGAAGGATGCCTCTTCCCATCTTTAAAGACGGTACCATCGCCAAAGGAGCTTTGGTCGCTGGCCAAACTATCCGGCTAGGTGGTTTCCTCATGACCGCCTGTTCGGCCACCGCTTCGACGATGACCTCTCGGGTCATCAAAAGCAATCTTCACGTCAACTCGGAATTCGCTGAGCAGCTGGATCCAATGGAGCTCTCCTCCGTAAACGAGCTCTTGGATCGCATCGCCGCCCTGGGAGTCGCTATAGACTACAATCAAATTGGGCTTAAAACCGATCTGAGAGAGATTAACTCTCCCCAGGTTACCCACCACGTTGCGGTGGTAGAGGAACAACGCGACGACTCTTCTTCTGTATTAAAAACTAGTTATGTCCGGACTCCTAAACCCTCCATGCCGGATTCCCGCGGAGGGACGGACGTCGATCAAGTACTGAACCTAAAGTCAGGCAGCGGACTAGATTCGTTGGACAACGTCCAGCAATCCAAGCTTCCAAATTCGGAAACTTTTCGGCCTTTGAGCCTCAAGATGGGCAGGGTTCCGGACTCAATTAAACACCCACCCACCCACCCAAACATATGCGATCTATCTCAAATCCGGCAAGAGCCCGCTGAAACAGTACATCATTACCGGGCCAGATTCCTCCTGGTTATGGACAGGGTAAAAGACTGCCGTGAGGAAAATGCAATTTCAATTTTCTGCAATAATTGCACGGACAAGGGAATCTTGAACGCCGTAAGTCGTCATAAAATTACACGCTTCGCCGACCTGGCGTCCATAGTACGAAAGTACTGTGCGATGGAGAGTTTCCGGAAAGCCGAAACTAAGTTTTGGGACAATCCGGCTCCGAATACAACCCTAGTCTGAAACAAAAGGGTGCATCATGCTCAGGCACCCGGTACAAAAACCAAAAAGCAAAAACCCCATAAAGGGCACGAAACCGTACTGGAGGGATGGCTCAGCGGACCCTGTAAAATTCACAGTACAGAGGGCGCCACTCCAACACATAGCCTTCGAGCATGTTGGATACTGCGGCAGGTGGCCAAAAGTGGCGAAGAACTTATAGCCCCGGAGAACCGCTCCAACAGTACCAGTACGGTGTCAACAGTCTTCGAGACTTTCGCATCAAATAATATGCGGAAACGAACAATCCGCAGCCTCGCCGAAGTCTACCAAGTAGCAAGAACAAATCCATGGAGCGACACGGCTATCACCTTCAACGCCAGCGACGAACCTAAATTCCGAACTACCCGAGCACCAGCCGCATTGGTCCTCAGCCCAATAGTGGACGGCTTTCGTCTTACCAAGGTGCTCATGGATGGCGGCAGCGGATTAAACCTCATCTACGAGGAAACACTTCGAAAAATGGAAATAGACTGGAGCCGCATTGAGCGAAGCAGCACAACCTTTAGAGGAATAATCCCTAGTCGGGAAGCACGCTGCACAGGAAAAATTACACTCAATGTGGTGTTCGGCTCGCCAGACAATTACAGGTCCGAGGAGGTTACATTCCAAGTGGCCCCATTCAGCAGCGGATATCACGCTCTATTAGGGCGAGAGGCATTCACAATTTTTCAATCCATACCCCATTACAGGTACATGAAGCTTAAGATGCCCGGGCCCAATGGAATAATCGCTCTTTTCAGTGATCCGGACATAGCACTCCGCGCCGAAAACAAGACAACCGCACTAGCCCTAGAGGCACTATCCGAAGCCCTAGCGGCAGAAGAACTCACTGCGCTGTGCTCCACAGTGAACAGGGACGATGTGATACTCGATAAGAGATCCAAGTCCACCTCTTTTAAACCAACGGACGAAATAGTCAAATTCCAGGTCCATCCAACGGACCCCACAAAGACGGCCTCCATCGGGGCACAATTAAACCCTGACGTAGACACCGCACTCATTCAAAAGTCCAAACTGATGAAGAGAGACGGACAATATATTTCAACTAGTGTAATGCCCGTGCGTTGCCACGGGCTTTTGAAATATTTATGTTGAGTTGTATAAACATAATGCATGTTTAATTTCACAGGTAGAGATAAGATATCACGGGAATGTGGGTGCCTTGCCATTTGCTACGAAAATATTTTGCTAGAATTATGTAAACATAATGCATGTCAAATTTCACATATAGAGACAAAATAGCACGGGCAAAGTTGGGTATTTATTGAAGTCCAATTCACTTACAATGTAGATTGATAAAAAAAGATAAATTAATGATATCTACATATAGTGATGATCCAACTAAAATTCTATTACAAATTAATATCTAATTGTTATGCTTAAGAAATTCTCGCACAATATCAAGAATGTTGTCTTCAGTTTCATTCGCACAATATTTGAGCAAATATAATAAAGCATTCTTCCTCAGCTTATAACACATCTTACACAAGCAACGTGTAATGAGAATACTTCATGTTGAAGGTCTTAAAATGTGCAACAGAAAATACTCATGGTACTAACCAGACGAAGTAATTCTTTACCATTCCACCAGAGCATAAAAAAACATAATAGCCAGACACATCCTGCAATTTCCTAAATTAGTATCATTTTAAAATAGTGATAACAAAAATAAATGCTTGTATTTTGAATATTGATGGTTCTTGTAGTACATTTCTCGGAAAAGTTACTTTCTGTGGTTTCCAGCTTTACCCCTCGCTTACTCACTCACTCACCCACTCGCTCAGTCCCATCTTCACGCTCATTCCCCTCGCTCACCCACTCCCCTAAATCCCTAGCACACGGCGGCGACGCACCTCCCCCTCACCTACGTCAGCGATGCACCTCCCCCTCAGCTGCGTTGGCGACTCAGCCGCGTTGCCACCCTTCTCCCCAAGTGTCGCCTCCTTGCATTCTCGTCCGCGTCGCCTCTTCCTCTCGCCCGCATCCTCTGCATCACGGTCGAGCCAAAGTTGGTTGTTTTAGTGAGGTCGAGTTGGAGCCTAACGAGCGCGGGCACGGCGGCCTTGTTCTGCTCGACGACGGCGGTGATGGACGGCGGCGATGGACGCTGGCGCTCCTCGTCGCCATCACCTGCAAGGAGTAGCATCGTGTTGGACGCTGCCATCCCAAACGCTGCTGGTGCTCCATCGTTTCCACGAGTTCGTCGTCACCTGCTCCTAGGTCACCCCCGAAGTCAAGCTCCCCACGCTCAACCTGCAAGGTTTGCATCCTTAATTTTCCCCACGTCTTTCCAATCTCTGGAGCCTATGATTTGGGGAAAGGCAAGGAGAGATTCTAGAGCTGATTGTGATTGTTACTCTCGATGGAACATGATGCAGATGTACTGTGGCCAAGAACTGCTCTCTTCCGCGTGAGTAGATTGGAAAGGCAAGGCGCAAGGAGCGATTGGAAAGGCTGCTGCTGCTCCTGGACGATGCAGCTCCTGATGCCACTACCTCTTGTCGATTCGGGCATGGTAAAGATCACTCGCTTGCACTACTCCATGTGTAGATGATTGAACTTGGGTGTGAGCATTTTGATGCCTCTAAATTCAGTAAATTCGGTACTCACATGAGTACACTTTCAGTAATGTAGGAGTACATTCTGCCTAGAGTATTTGCACTACAGGAGTACTTTCAGTATAGTAGGTGTACTTGTATTGTTTCTTAAGAGTATTACTTGGAGTAAAGGTTGTAGTTTAACTGAAATCGACATTTCTGAAAATCATGTTTATCAATGGGTTGTATGTACTGAAATCAACATCTCTGAAATCATGTGTATCGTGCTATAGTATTATTTTTGTCAGGATTTTAGTACTTTTGCTTGGCTCAAACCAAACTAATTAGGTTGCAGTATTCTTGTTATCACGCCAGCGTACTTTGATTGATCTACTGGGCTCAAACCAAACAGATTTTAGAGTATACTCCATGTTACTCCATTTCAGAGCACATTCTTGGAGTGGATCGACATTTCAAATAGTTTACAAGTGGGAGTACATGGAGTACTACAGTTTAAATCGAGGAGAAGATGGTCCCTCCTCCGTGATGATGCCGCCGTTACCTACGACTTCCTCAACCACCACCACCACCACGACTTCGTCGAACATGGTGAGTACTGAGTACTCCTCCAATGCTTGTACTCCTATCAATATTTACTGTTGTAATCATGGGGTAGTTAGCTACTGTAACATGTTTCCTAGTAGAATGCCCGTGCGTTGCCACGGGCATTTTAAATAGTTAGCTATTGCAACTGTTGTAATCATAGGCGACGTTGCCGTCGGCTTGGCAGAGCCAAAGCAGGTTTTCACCCCGGGAAGTCCTCACAGCCCCCGAGGCGACGCACAACAAACCAGGCCCGCCGGACCTACCCCTCCGGTTGTCGCACCCTGACCACCACACCCCCAGCAAGGTCATGGCAGCTAGCTCACACCCGAGCCGTGAGCTCCGCCCATGAGCCCACGCCTCCCACCTCCAGGGCCACCGCCCCAACACCAATGGTCCCGACACCATCCCCTACCGAAGCTTGCAGCCATGACAGGCAAAGAGACGGGCGGGAAGGCACCTCCTTCCTTGCCCTTGGACGGTCCCCAGGTCCGAGTCCCACCCCCGGGCCGACCGCACTCGACCGCCACCACCCCGTCCTGCCAGGCCGTGCAAGGACGAGCTCCCCGGTGCGCCGCCTAACAGGAGGCAAGGATGGTTCCGTGGCCCTCCCGGCGCCGGATCCATCCCTCAACTGTGGCCATCACTGGGAAAGGTCCAACCCTATGTTGCGACATGTGCAAGCTTAGCAGGGGCTGGATTGGAGCTGCACTTAGACCTGCGCCGTGGCTGGACAAGATGAATCTCACCAACGACCGCTATCCACCACCAGTAACCACACAGCCGGATGGCGAGGTGCAGCGGCGACCCAAGCCACCGCCCGCCGAGCTCCCGCGCGTGCCGAGCCACCCAGGCAACAGCTGAGCCAGCGCAAGCCGCGGGCGCAGCCGCTGCCAGATCTGGGCGCAGCCGCCGGCAACATCGCAGCCACCCCCGCCGTAGAGCCACCCGCACGAGCACGTGGCCAGGCGTCACCGCCCCAGACTCAGATGCCACGCCGCCGTGCCCCCTGTTCGCACCGCGCCTTCACCGGCCACGGCATCCTGCGCCACACGCGGCCACACGGTGAAGGGAAGACCCCCCCCCCCCCCCACACACACACACACCGCCGGAGCCGACCGGGATTCGCCCGGCCTTGCTCGCAGGCGGCGGCAGGGGATGGGAGAAGGGGAGGAGGAGGGGGTCCCGGCGGCGGCGGCGCTAGGGTTTCTCCCGTGACGCGCGTCGCGGGAGGACGACGAAGGGGATCGTGTTCGGATTCATACTTCTCCCGGCTTTTATTTTCCAACTGCTCCATTAGGAGTAGAGATATGTCTAGATATATGATTGTAATATTCTAACATTACTTTATTTTCTTCCTTTACCTCACATTGTAAAGCCGAGACAAACAATGTGACCTCACCTAATCTCTGATCCCCACGGCAATTGGGTATCTCTATCCTCCTCTCACCACAAAGCAAAACTCAAAAAGACAATGAAAAAGGGAGGGAACAAAAAATTCTCACTCATTGAAGTATTTTACCTAATTAGAGAAACTAAAAAAGGCCAAAAGGAAGTGTCCATTAAAAGGCTAGCAAGTACCATTATATCTAGCTCTCTTTCTGCAGGGCTTGCTGCAGAAGAGATGGGCTCCTAACAAACCTTCCCTCAAACAACAAAAAACAGATGACATGAGTAAACCTATGGACTCTGTTTCGACAGAGCAGATACGTAGACGATGGTAATCTACTGTGAGGAGTGAGCTTTTCCACTGCTTGGCTTACAAATATTATAGAACTTTTTATTCTTTCATGCATCAGTTCTAGTAGAATGCACGTGTACATACAGAACAATTTCTAACGGTTATTCACCCACATTACCAGAATGTAAAAAAAGATAAAAGAAACTCTTAGAGCTAAAATGATCTCATGTAATCTAGGCAGTAGGTTTGCTTGGACTCACTATTTAGTTATTTTCCTTACAAACTAATTTCCAGTACTTCCATTTTTATGGGTGACTGGAGTATCAGTGATACTCTTAAAAGGTGCATACTTCAGTCTAGCATATGAAACATCATCTGCCCCCTAAACATTTAAAAGCAAGTAAAATTTAATTTTGGGTGTATGGCCTAATTACCTGAGATCCTCCACAATGATTCAGTGCATAACCAAGCCCATATCTGGTTTGATAAATCTTCTATAGTTTCTTATCCCTGTGAACTGTGCTTGCCTTGCAACTTTGAATCTTCAACTACAACAACAATCAAAGCTTTGTCCTCAGATTGCTTTCAGTAACTACTGCAGAAATATCAGATGATGAGGCATGTGCATAACCACTAACTACACAATAATAAGCACACCAAAGAAAGCCACCTAGGAGTATGGCTGGATGAACACCTAATTTCACTGGAGCCGGTGCTCAGAACTTGATGAACGGAGACACCACAATGTAGGTCGCAACTTGAATGAATTGTCTTATGAACACCTAATTTCACTGGAGCTTACCTTGAATGCATCTTTGTATGTCCTGTCATCTTACTCTAGGCAGTTAAAGCAAAAATTCCACAACTTTCACCCTGTCAATGAGAGGGCGGACTTCGAGAACCCTGTAGTTACACACAGATGAACTTTTTCGTAGTCCCACGAAACGATAAGTAAAGAGAAGATAAGTGTCCAACATAACTTTTATAAAGAAATGTTTCTGATAGAAAATTGAAAGGAACTCTTAGATGTAGACTCCGAGGTCGTGTCACACACAACTTGTTGTGTTCCATTATTGCACCATCAACAATGTCCTTTATACTCTCACTAAGATTTTTGAACGCCTAGTCAGCCACCAAGGTGAGCAACCTAAACCATATGGTGTAACCTGGGTCTTTTTTAACCTTTAGACATTGATACACACCTCAGCGATTGTGTATTGGAAGAGATTGACCTCTTTACCATGTGAAAGAAAGCAAGTGAGCGATCAAGTTTAGGAAACAGAAGAACAAATATTGCTATAACAAAATACCAAAAGTTGCTTCACCTTTCGGCATGGTGCCCGCTGAACCCAGAGTTCCTAATAAGCCCCATGATGTCCATTCCATGAGACCATGATGCCTATCTTTAGTACAATTCGGTTAGTTTCACAAAGTCAAATATCAAGAGGCACAGAAAACATGAACCACATACCATGTCATGAGATCTTCCACTGATTATAGCAGTCAGGAGAAGTGGTGCTACATGCCTCACAGCAGCATACATCTGTGAACAAAAATCTTTAGAAAGTTGAATGGAAAATGCATTGATACTGCAACACATATATGGAACAAATTAAGGCGGAACTATTGTCCAGTGGCTGAAGTCTCGGCCCAGGCATGGGGCTTGAGTACCTTGGGGAAGTAGGGGCATACACACCTTGGGTTGCCAATGAGCATCCTACTACTGCCAGTGGAGCCAAGATAGAAAATAGAAACTTAGGATGTTGCAGCCTGACAGAGCGTAGAGAAAAGGAGCTGAACAACATGAAAAATAAAATTTCAGAATGACTTCATGAACTCTCAAAAATAGAATAATATGGCAGAGAGCAAATTGAACAACAACAAAAAAAATAAAATTGTACAATTAGTAAGGCAAACCATCCTAACTTAAAAAAAAATAGTGAGACTATCATTCTAAACAATAGTACATTTACTTAGCGCAGCTATGATATTCTCACACTGGATCTACAATGTCTATTCCAATTTCCATGCCGACAAATATAGAGTGGTTCTGTCAGTTAAAAAGATAAAAATACCAAAATTTGGTATAAAGGGGCAAGAAGATAAGATGCCTGTGCGTTCCAGCATCCACACAAAACACGGAAGCATGGTCTTGCATAACTCAACAAACGCATGCTTTCTTACTTGAATACCTTGGAGTGATGACGACTGGTTACTTTTATTTTTATATATATAGGTGGTATCTTGCCGATCACATATTTGACATCCTCTTTCAGATTTTGGAGTACAGAGAAAAAAGACTACGGTGGTACTACTCCTAGCAGGACATACATTAGTACATGAAAAGAAGAACTGTTTAAGAACATAGCAGAAACTGAACGAGGCAATGCATCATGAACTGAACGAGGTCCACACAGCCCTGCACAAGGATACCCTTTCCCTCCCTCCCTCCCTCTCAATTTTAGCAAGGGATCCCATGGCCTCAATCCTCATCTCCGTCTCTCTATCCTGATCTGATTCTCTCCGTCTCAGATCTGAATCTCTCCGTCTTGATCCAAACAGAGAAAAGAGGGAAGATGAACCTGAGGGAGGAAGTCGATCGCATGGTGGCGAACGCAGGCGGAACCCGACGGCGGGAGCACGGTGGTGGATGCCTAGGGTTTAGCGGAGGTGGCGGCGGCGTCTCCCATCAGAGGTCGGTGGCGGCGGCGTCTCCTCTGGGAGGTCGACGACGTTGATCCCTTAAGTCCGCGGCGGCGATCCCGGACGTCCGCGGGCGACGTCTCCTCTGGGATGTCGGCGGCGGCAAGATCGTACGTCGGAGTTGGCGATCGAGGGGAGGCGGCGCTGTGACCTCGAGATCGCACGAGGGCGGCGTTGTGTCCTCGAGGGGATCGATAGGCTTTGGTTTTTTTTTCGGCGTCTTTTTTTTTGGGCTGCATGCGTGGGGTGGGGGAGGGGAGATGAAAAAAAACCAGCGAAATAAAACCGGACGAAAGTGGTGGGACGAAAATAAAACCCGGAACGCGACCTACCAACTGAGACATTAGGAGTAGAGATAATTGTAACAACATTTTAATTTAATCAATATATGGGCTGGTGTTTTCTAAAAAAAACCTTTTGGCCAAAAAAAGAAAGAAAGACCCCAGACGATATTTTTTTCGCTGAACTGTCCCGGACGATCTTGAACCAGCAGCTCATCCGCCACCGCAGAAATCACGAGGCAACTCATAAGCGTCCGTCGTCCTCTTCCCCAATCCACATCCCAACCCAGTAAACGAGAATTCCGTAAATGCCCCTGGCCCCCGAGGCGTCAACCCTTCGCCTAAAAACACCTTCCCTCCCTACCCTCCATCCCCCTCTTCCGCCCGCGGCGGCTCAAACTTAAACCCTAGAGCCGCTCCCCTCCTCGCCTCCGAAGCGCTCGCCACCCGATTCGCCAGTCCCCAATCCCCCCCAGGGAGGCGCTCCCGCGAAAGCAAGTACGCCCCAGACCCCGCCCCCGGTATCTTCGGGTTCCGGTTCCGCGTGCCTCGCCTTTGCGCTTCATTCCGTGCCCGAAACGCGAGCATTTTTTGGGGGCGTTTTTTCCTTTCATTTGTGGGTGAAGGTTAGCAGGTGCTTCGTGATGGATTCGTCAGCATTTTTTGAATAATTTTTCCGTTCTTCCTCTTGCAGGTCCGCTGCTGCGGTCATGGCTCGCGTCTACGTGGGGAATCTGGATCCGCGCGCCACTGCGCGCGAGATCGAGGACGAGTTCCGCGTGTTTGGGGTTCTCAAGAGGTGAGATGCCTGTGACTTTGTTTAACAATTCTGAAGCTAGCAGTACGGTACATACCCTTCGCTTATTTTCACGAGTTTGGTGTGATATAACTACTGTGCTTGCCTGTAGACATGCTAAGTTGTATTTTCAAATTTCATGTTCAGCTGGTAACTAGCTCGTCTGCTAAAAGTATACGTGCCAAGTATATTGGTATGCTGGCTATTTGCTAAGCCTGATTTTAGTGCATGATTCGTGTGAAATTCAGAGTTGAGACCATCTCTTGGTGAACATGATGCAGCTTTCTGTTTGAGGAATAGAAGCTTTTTTGCATAATTATATCTTAGTTGCATTGCTTGGTCGCTTGTTTTGCTTTTAATTTGTTTCTTCGGTCACATCGTAAAATTTCCCTGATAATAACAGTTTATGTTACTGCATTTTGTGATTTTTTATTTAAGTTCAACGGGGCTTGCATGTACAGGTCTTCTATAGCTTATTTTGGATTGCCATATGCTAAAGAGATATAATGTGGTACAAGTTAATAGGCAAATATGAAACAGTGAAGGTTAAAAAAGTATGAAATGGATATAAGAGATGTGGAGGCAACATTAAGTGAAGTTATGTGTGGGTGCAGATGATGGTATCATCGTAGTAATTCTAAAGCACATGCAGCATAATTATGTTGGACTGCCAGTGTATGCCTTTTCACTTAGAAGTACCAACAGTTAATGTGAGAACTAACGCATGGCTCAGTTGTACCTTTTTGAACTCAACAGTCAAGAGTATCTCATTATTTTGAATTTCTTGTCTACTGTTTAAAAGGTTATATGTCTCATCTTTTCCCCTAAGTTATTGGTGTATTTCTGAATGTATCAAACTGGTCGATCTTGTATTTGCGTGGCAAAGAGTTATCTTGTTTCTGCTTTCTCATTAGTTGCTGGCTTGCTGTTGATTAGGATGATTTTAAGTTAACAACTGTGGTAACAAAGATGTTCCGCTGGTTGCTTGATGTGAAGAATGATATTGATCTCCATACAATAATTACTTCCTATATGTTTTTGTGCGTGCAGAAATGGGATCGATTGGTTTTGACTTGACTTCTTTTCGTTGCAGTGTGTGGGTTGCTAGAAAGCCACCAGGATTTGCTTTCATTGACTTTGATGAGACCAGGGACGCAAAGGATGCAATTCGTGAATTGGACGGTAACATGATAATCATTTTTTTCATGTTGATTCTGTCTCACTATCTCCATAAGTTAGTAGATTCATGAGTCTAGTTGAGAAAATATTAACGGGATCATTTCGTGGTTGCTCATTGATCCTTAACCTCATCCTGATAAGTTCACTTATCACTTGTCTAGATTCTCATACAACTGACAAGTAAATTTTTTGTAGTCTATTTGTCCTAGCTAGCTCATTTTTTGGCTGGTCTAGTGAATTCAGGCCTGTTCTTGTGGGATTCTTATTGAATGGTCTGATGTATAATGCGTTCTGTTGCCTTTTCAGAGCTTAACGCCTGTCCATCAAAGGAAAAAGCCAAAAAAAAAAAAACTGTATTTGCACAGAAACCTGCAAATATATTAGCCCTGTACTTGAAAACCGTGAATTGTGACCATGACCAGGAACAAATAACTGATCAGTATCTATAGTCATGTAGCAATTTGTATTAATATGTCCTATCCAGTCAGCAAGCACACTCACATATTGGCTATAGCATGACTGTGGATGGCTAAGATAATTACGCTACACTACACTATAACTGCTTTTGTTTACTGAGACTGGCAAGCATTATCATGTGCATTTCCTTCAAAATAAAGAAACTTGGATGACCATGGTAAACAGCTACCTTATAAATCATAAAATGTTCAACTCAGTTTGAACTAAAACTGCTAAGATTTACGAGTTCTATTTTTTATTTTAAAGTCTCTTAGATTTGAACAAGTTCCAATGTCATCATACGATGACCACTTGATCAGCAACATATTAGACATTTTTGTTATTGGCGATTGATTTCTGTTGTGCTTTAGCTGTTATGGAGTCATCTGTATGTCTGAACATTCATGAATTTGTGATTATGACAATCGTGCTGATTATTCTGTGCTAATAGGTAAGAATGGGTGGAGAGTTGAGCTGTCAACCAAATCTAGTAGTGGCCGTGGCCGAGAACGTGAACGCTCTGGAGGTTCTGATATGAAGTGCTATGAGTGTGGTGAAAGTGGTCACTTTGCACGAGAATGTCGCCTACGGATTGGTTCTGGGGGCTTGGGTAGCGGAAGACGCCGCAGCCGAAGCCCGAGGCACCGCAGCCGTAGCCGTAGCCGTAGCCCAAGATACCGCAGGAGCCCAAGCTATGGCAGAAGGTATGCCCTCCGCTCACAAGTAAATTATGTTTTAGGCATGGACATGTGTTATCTGTAATTATAAATGTATAGGCTTGAAGAACAAAGGAAGAATATCTCCTGAGATATTGTTTGTGAAAGTTCTAATTTTGACCTAGTAATATTTCTCAGTACATGTGAAGTCCATTCTTCAATTTCCGGTTCTTACTTTCTTACCCAAGTCCTATGTCATTTACTCCTGTGTCGTTAAAGTGGTCTAATATTTCCCTTTTCGGTTTGTCTGCTACAATTTCATTGGCTTTGTCAATAGATCAGAAACATAAAATGTGAAGAACCATTTGTACATTAACAGATGGAACAAATTACTGACAATTGCCTTGCCATACTAGTATGATCTCTTACGAATACTTTAGCAGCTGTGTGCTCAGTGCATTTTTCTTTACCTGATTCAGGAGCTACAGCCCACGGGATCGGTCTCCCAGGAAGCGAAGTTACAGCAGATCACCACCGCCTCCCCGGGCGCGGAGTATCAGCAGGTCTCCACCGCCTGCCCGTGCGCGAAGCATCAGCAGGTCTCCACCGCCTGCCCGTGGGCAAAGCACCAGCAGGTCACCGCCGCCCGCCCGTGCGCGAAGCATCAGCAGGTCACCACCGCCTCCTCGCGCCAGAAGCATCAGCAAGTCACCACCGCCTGCCCGTGAACGGAGCTATAGCAGGTCCCCAGCACAGCCACCCCAGCGTGAGGAGTCCCCTTACGCTGATAACGCGTGAGCACTTGGTTCCACAATGCTGGAAGTGTTGGGGGGTGGGGGCCTCCGCTTGTTTCCTTGAATGTTTTGGTATGACTATTGAATGGCCAGGCGGCCGACTATTGTTCTTCGTTGGCATTTGTGTTCTTTTGCTGCTGATACAATTGCGGAAGCGGGATTTCTCTTGACTGGATGACTCTAGCGTATGTAGTTGGTCTTAAAGACAAGATATGTTTTCTTTTTCTGTAACATTTGTACTGTTGGATTATTCGGATGCGGTGCATGGATTTTTTTGTGCTGATGAAACTGTTTCTTGAATCTTAATGTGTCACCGTCTTGTTACGTTTCTGTTCGCTAGAGACGTGCAGTCACTATTACGCATAGTCATATAAACTTTTCATGATCCTGATGACTATCTAGGCAGGTACTAGCACGGAACGAATGTTCAAAAGATATCATGATCTGCAGCTAAAAGCAATGCTTCACTGCAGCTGTTGCTGTTTAAGGTTTGTGAGGACGTCCCGTTGCGTTTCTCTTAGGCGTGGCTGTTCTGGCCAGTGTTTGGAGTGGACTGTTCGGACATTTTTTTGGCATACCTGTCCATAATTTTGATTTTTTGCCGTCCAATACCGGTCCATAATTTTGTCTGGATAGATCCGCATATTTGAAATCCCACAAATCTTTTGCCGCCCAACACCAGTCCACAATTTTGTCTGGATAGATCCGCATGTCTGAAATCCCACAAAACGGAAGTAAACACAGGGGAGGGTTGCAGACGTTCGGATCTCCTTCATGTCGAACTCTGACACGCTTGGTCCACTCAAAATACCTCATCTGAAGCTAGTGCGGTGTTGCAGAGGCCGGGCTTCATGGAGCATGGTTTGCCAAAAAAAAATATATACTTAGAAGTTTCAAAAATATCAAAAAAAATATACAAATACATATGCATGTTCGTCAAGTATGTAAAAAGTTTCTTCAGGTAATTCGATTATTTGCATGGTACACAAAAAAGATAAATATTTGGCCCAAAAACTGCAAAGATAAAGCCCATTTTATTTTGTGTATTTATCTTTTTTGTATACATTACATGCAAACATATATATATTCATGACATTTTACACGTGTATACTACAAAAATACATCTATGTATATTTATTTTTCAGATTTTTTCAATATGAGAAAACAGTATTTTTGCTAAAAATAATAATAAAGAGCTCTATGGAGCTCGGTCTCTGCAATGCTTTTTCGATCCGAAGCACCTTTTCCCCATTCTGTCTCTCTTTACTGTGCCTTATATCTACTCCGTCGACGACCGACTCCTCCGTTGTATCACCCCGACCGCCGCCCAGGCCTTCCCGGACCTCCACCGCTTCACCCAGGCGCTTGCCCGCCTTCCCCTACGTTGTCGTCCCACCTCAGATCTGGCCGCATCCTAGGTATCCCTGCTATCTGTCGAAGCCGTCCATGGTGGTCACCACACCCAGCAAATGTTTGATCAGATGCCATAGCCAATTTTTCTGAAGTTCTCATTGTTTACTTTGAATCAAACACGATGGATTTGGATGGGGAGTGCTTCCACATCGAGTTCACTGAGTCGTCTTTGTCGGATGAGGAGGAATATGAGAATGGAAACAACCATGATGAGGGCGGTTCTTGCAAGGGCGATGCGTGCGTCTGAGCATGTTCTCAACTACTTCCTCCGTTCCGAATTACTTGTCGCACGTATGGATGTATCTAGATGTATTTTAGTTTTACATACATTCATTTCAGTGACGAGTAATTTGGAACGGAGGGAGTTGGTTCAACAAAAGGACATCAACTATTGAACCGGAATAACGCACGGGGGCATCTGTTGTTGGACGTCGACTGTTTTGCCCCCAATGCGTTATTCAAGCCCTATTATGCCTTCGTTTTCAAATGCGGCGACAAGTGTTTGATCGTATCTACCGTGGTCTCCGAGCCTATGATGATTACTTCACCCTGAAGTAGGATGCCATTGGAACCATTGAGTTTTGTGTGCTGCAATGAGGATTCTTTCATATGGCATGGCCACAAATTTGTGCAATGAGTACCTCTGGATGTCAAATTTGATACTGTAGTGTTGAAGGTGTTTGGACGAAGCACTTGAAAGAACCAACTCCTGCAGACACTGCAAGACCCATGGCAATTGGAGAAGAAAGAGGGTTTTCTGGGTATACTCGGATCCCTAAATTGCATGCGATGGGAATAAAAAAACTGCGGTATCCAAAACAAGGGCAATACCAAGGCCATTCCAAAAAGCCCACCATCATTCCCGAGCAGTTGCATCCCATGACATATTGATTTGGCGCTCTTTCTTTGGCATGCCTGGGTCTACAATGACAACAACGTGCTGCAGTGGTCTCCATTATTTGCAAGGTTGTGTACTATCTTTGTTTCGTCAAGACCATATATCCGAATCAATGGGTAGAAAAGGTATCACTTTGCCCAAAGTAAAGAATATGTTAGAAAGGATGTCGAGAGGGCATTTGATATGCTCCAATCCCGCTTTGCAATTATTTGTGGACCTGCTAAACTATGTGATCCAAAGACATCGCGGGAGGTGATGACAGATTTGTGATCATGCACAACATGATTATGGGATGAGGGTGATGGGGTTGACCATGGTCTACACTTTCAAAATATGGGTGATCCTATCCAAACTTCGGGAGCAGAATCCGGTGACACTTGAGGATTTTATCCAGACACACCATCAAATTCGACATTGAGAAACTCATGAGCCGCTACAAAATGTTCTGGTTGAGCATTTCGGGTGTTTTATATGCACTAGAATGTGTGCCCGACTGAGATGAAATCAAACTTGAACTACTTTATTTCAGAAATTTATATTTTGATTGTTACATTTTAATTGAATTATTATTGCTTTGGAATATTTATCTTTCAGTTGCTTAAGAATTGTGCTTTCTTTATCTTTGATTGTTTCGAATAGTCTGGGTACAAGAAGAAAATGCTAGGAGTGAACATTTGATGACTTTGGTTGGATGATCTCTGCCCTTAGGACATCTCAAACACTGGCCCCAAGATGGACATATTTTTTTTGCACAGACACATCCGCGGACAGTGGTGTGGGAGCAGGCCATCCAGCGCTGCCCCAAACCTCCCCCGCAATACAAATAAATTCGGACATAATTCATGCAAACATGATGGAATTCATGCAAACAGACATAAGTTCGATATAATCTACATAAACCGGATGATATTTCGCCCGCTCAACAGCACATCAGTCGGCGTCTATGCCATCATCATCGGAGTGGTTCCTTCAGTGGCGGAAGGGCATGGGGGTGCGACAGCCCTGCCCAACCGTCGCCTAGCGCTTGTAGAGGTGTCACTCGTGTTGCTCCTGCGAGCCTGCTCTTGCCCCTGCCGGTGGCGACAGAGGTGCCGCTGAGCGACCATTTCTTCCCAATTTTGGCGACCTGCCCGTCGAGCCGGTGCAGACGCCGCGCGTAGTATCCCTGGCGGTCAACGACTGGTCACGAGCCCTGTCCTTCGTGAGGTCTCGGTCTGTCAGGATCCATGCTAGCACGGTGTCGGACGTTGCAGATGCCGCCCGACGCGCTGCTCTCTCCGTGCCACCTCCCTAGCTGCCCTTTGTTGGGAAACGTAATAGAAAACAAACAAATCGCCCTACGAACACCGAGGAACAATATGAAGATGCATAAAGGGTTTGGATCAATGATCGTTACCGACTCCGGAGTGCAGCGGAAGTAGACAAGTCGGTGTAGATCGTAATTGGAGTCCCTCGAACATCGATGATGATCCCGCGAACCGCCCTCGAACGATCCCTCGAACTGAAGACCGAAAGAACGGCCTCTCTACTTGGTTGCAAGCGTACGGTCTTCACGATTCGGCAGCGCTTCACCTTCCAGAGCTAATCGTCGCCGGAGAATTAGAGGGAGGAGATTAGAACCACACAAGGCTTCTAATTATGAGGATTAGAGGTGTCTAGGGCTAGCACTAATTAGTCAACTAGGACCAACTAGAACTAGAACTAGATCAACTAGAGGAGGCTCCAAAACTTGTATCACAAATAGAGCAAAATCCTCTAGTATATATAGGTTGGAGGAGGAGGAGAGGGCATCCACCAAGGGGGGAAAGTCCCCCTTGGGGCGCCGGCCTAGGGAGAGGGAGTTGGACTCCCTCCCCTTGTCCAATCTGGGCCCCCATAACGAAGGGGGGGGGGGCTTCCTACTCCCAAGTTGCCTTCCACCTCTTGGCCTTATTAGGCCCATTGATATTAAATTAAATATATATTTGTTCTAAAAATTGTCAGAGCATCATATATATAATTTAAAATCCCCACAAACATTTTCCACATATATATATTAATCGGTAATACCTGGTGCTACCCGATATTCACCGAAACCCTTCTGTTGACCCCAAAACGCTTTCGGAACCTCTCGGAACTATTCGGGATATTAATGAAACAATTCCAAAAATATATTCTCATTACTCCCGCACTACTAAAATTGAGAAGATTGTGATTACCTTAATCTTGTGACCCCGTAGGTTCGGTAAGTCATAGACATGAATGAAACCCCTTCGTTCAATGATCGATAGTGGAACCATGGACATCCATATCGGCCCCTATGATTACACATATGATATTCGAGTGAACCTTTGATTATCATGTGACGTTCCCTTTTCTTCGCGATACTTTACAAAATCCGGTGTGCATCAGTACCCTCCCGAGTCATCGCCATGCTCACTATACCGTCGCTTTAGTTACCGGTTTTGTTCTTCCTTCTCGTTAACGTGTTCCGGCATCCCTATGACATAGTCACTTGTGTTTGGCCATACGGTGATGGATGCCATCACACCGAGAGGGCCCTAAGAATACCTCTCCATCATTGGGGGAGCAAATCCCACTCTGGAACTATCCGGTCACTTGTCCAACTTTCTAATGAGCCTGAAAGTTGTCGTCATGATCACCTTGTGACAGATGACGTTTAAGTAACCCAAAAGCCCACCGTCTGGTAGGAAGTGACCAAGACACTCTCATGGTCCGAGGGACTAAAGTACATGCTTACTCCGTGTTATAACAAATGATTTCTAGATGATATAATCACAAAGTATAACCGACAAGTTTGGGTCAATTCAATATGATCATTCTTACAACGTCATACCCTCAATGTTGTTTTAGGACTATCGTTACACTTAACGATATCATAAGATCTGGGAAACATGATCACCAACAACACTCAAGCCAGTCTTAGAAGTGAGAACCGGAACATATTGTTTAACATTTATCATTCCACATGTGCATATGAGTTTTCCACTGAATCGCATATTCCAGGATCATAGCAGTTATAGCATGAAATATAAACTCTTAATTATAAATAATGGAAATGAAATAATACAATATTATTGCCTCCAGGGCATTTTTCCAACAGTCTCCCACTTGCACCAGAGTCAATAATCTAGCCGCATAGTCTTTAAAACACCTATGGCTTATCTGGTGTTGCTCATGCTTCGCTTGTGGTAGGGCCTTTGTCATTAGTTTTGACATATTCAAAAAATTGTAATATTTGTGTTAGTCTTGTTTGATTTTAAGGATCTTAATCCATCTTGCTTTGAGCTATAACATTTTATTCAAAATAAAATATTATTGAACTCATTGCACTTAGAATCACATCAACCATATCAAGACTCTTCTTGATTATATTCGTATCATTGTTTGGATCCACCCATTTATATCAAGACTCTTCTTGATTATCCATACTCATAATATAATGTTTATGGGTTTACAACTTTTGTAACATCCAATTATATCAAGACATTTCTTGATTCAGAAATATTGAAACATCTAATGTTTTTAAAACACATATCTGCATCGTTATAGAATCAACAATATTGTTCAAAAAATAATTCTAAGTAATTACCATATCCAGATCATATCAATTCTGAAGTTGATATTCATATATTCTTAATAATGAACTTTAACTTCATATTCTCAAAATAATACATTTATTCTTTTGAGATCCTTTTTTTATATATCATAATTATCAAGATCAATTTACTCATCTATCCATGCTTATCAATTGATTCACATAAGCATCGAGTTATATGATATTGAGAGAAAACATATTCTCTATTTAAACCTTTTAAACCTTTGTCAAAATATATAAACTTTATTTTAGCTCAATCAGACATTTTACTATATTTATAGATTCTTTTATGCCCAATATTTTGCCTTACAATTTGACGAGAACATGTTTCAAAACCATTTTATTTGTGCTATGAAGTTTTATATTATTTCCATTCCGTAATGTGTCATATACATATGAGATCAGAAATACTATATAGCTCCAACTGAGTTTTATATATACACAAAGTACTTTTAACATTTTGACAACATCAAAATCTCAATAACAGCTCATTTGTTATAATCTTCAAAACCCTTTTTGAAGTTTGCACATTTATCCGGCGTCCTGAGGATTTTAAAACTTTTGGGTTGTATCATTCATGCATCCTTTCCTATTTAGGAAACTTGTTTTGATATCTATTCTATTAACTTCATACTCTCTAAAGTATCAACCAAGTTCTAAACTTGTTATCTATGAAAATTAACAACTAAGTTCTAAATTTAATTGTAAGTGAATTTTCATGCCGGTGTGCATGGCTATGAGCCATTCCTTTGAGCAGGGCGCCGCCATCACTTCCCTGTAGTGTGCTAGTTCATCTTCTTCCAAGATGAATATATCATCGTGAAATTTCGAAAAATTTCAATGATATTCCTGATTTGCATAATCCTTTTACAAGCTTTAGAGTTTCTACATCAAATGTAGTAACTTACGATTTATTTTGCAGACAATCTATCGGAACAACTTCCGGTTTGTTAATCTGGCTTATAACCGTTAGAGATTCAATAATCCTTTTCAAGTTGTAATGTCCTCCCACTTATATCTTTGACAAGAAAACCTTTTCTTGAAAAAGTGTTCATCAGTAACAAACACTTTGCCATCTGAACATTTCAATGAAAGGAATCCAAATCATGCTTTTGAGATATCCTACAATTCAATGTTTATCTGGTTTATAAACTTCATAACTCATATGGTTTCTATTACCCAGACTAATATGTGGTGCTATGTTTAGAGTATATCTTGTTGTTTCAATTATACCCCAATTTTTATAAAAGCAGATCGGTAATAATTCCACAATTATTCAAGTGTTTTGCTAAACTTATGACTCAGATAATTTTCTTCAATGTTGAAGAATCTCTTTATCTTTTGTCATAATGATCCTTATCTTAATTATAAAATATTTGAACTCTTCAAATAATATATTCTGAAATTCCTTTGAACTATTCAAATATTCCAGATTTTATATTAAGTAAACCATATTTTCCTAACCTTTAATGAAGCATAATTATCCACCGCTCTCTGGGTTCTTCATCGGACCTTATACATCACTATGTATTCTTTTATTTAAATTCTCAATCAAGATAGTTCAATACTTCATCTATATGAAGATTATTTCCCAATAAAACCTTGTAGTGCCACACTTAAGTGGGGCTCACCAGTCTTCTCAAGACGTTTAGCATTAATGTTATAAAAAAATCAAATCAAGATTCATGAATAAACCATCAAAATCTGATGTAAATCCAAACATATTCTTATAATCACTTCAACTACTATTGTTCACCTCTTTATAAGAATATCTGTCGCATAATCCAAAACATAATGTCTTACACAACACCGTAACATAATAAATATATTCGATCCTAAGATAAATCTCGAAGATAGACTCCATCAGTCTTTAGTAGCGATACCGTCATCATCCTTGACTATCATCACGTCTTTATTTCTTCTCAACTTGTGAGATTTCTGTAGTCCCTGCATCGGATTGCAAACGAGAGCAATCGATCAGTATCAAATACTTGTGACATACGGAAACAAGTAAAACAACATTAACTTTGTATAACTTTTATACCTTTACCGGAAGAACCATTCTTCTTATCCGATAAGTACTTTTTGTAGTCACCTTTCAGTGACCCTTCTGTTTGCAGTAGAAACATTCAGTCTCTTTAGGGGCTCCGCCCTTGTTCTTCTTCTGAGAGACGGTCTTACTGGCACCATTAGGTTTCTTCTTGGACTTTCCCTTCTTCTTGAAACTGGTAGTCTTGTTGACCATCAACACTTCTTTGTTCTTCTGCATCCCAGCTTTCGCAATTTTCAGCATAGGAAACAACTCGTTTGCACTTTTCTTCATCTTGTTCATGTTGTAATTCATGATAAAACCATCATAAGATGGGGGGAGTGAAGCAAGCACAATATCTGTACTAAGTGTTGGAGGAATTCCAAATTTCGGTGAAGCAAGTCTATCAACATAGCCAACAAATTTCATCCCACACTCAATTAGGGCCTTGGTTAATTCAAACCGTTCGGTCCTTGCCTGTCTCTTGTACAGAACTTCGAGTGACCCAATTATAAATTGAGTGGTAGATCGTTCAAAACGCTTCTGTAGTTCAGGATCCATGCAAGTTAACATGAGACACTGGACTACCTCATAGTCATCACTACGAGCAGCATAAGCAGCAGCTTCTTCTGGTGGTGCATCCTTTGAGGGAGCATCACCTAGGGGCCAATCCAGCACGTACTCCTTAGCACTCTTGAGAACAAATCTTAGGTCTCGGATCCAATCCGCATAGTTTCCACCATTTGCAACCAACTTTTCTTTCTCAAGCATAGGGTCTAAGTTGAACATATTGCGAGTCATTTAATCTACAATGATAAACACATAAATAATTTTAGACACAACTCATAATTAATATTGCACTAGTTTATTAAAACAAAATTTAATTTAAAGTGCACTCCCACTCAAATTAATATCTCTCATGATTAATAGTGAGTGATTCAAGATCAAAGTCTAGTTCTCAGCCATTGATGTGGACATCACTGATGACGAGAATTTTGACCGGTGGAAAACTTTTGCCGATCATATCTTCATATGACTCTTGTTCATCTTTCGATGCTTCGTGCTCCGAGCTCAGAACAATTCTGCTAAAACTTCAAGACAACGTGTGCTATCTGCATACATGGTCTGACCATCCTCGTTTTACAGCTCACGTCCCGTTTGTACTCATGTGGACATGACGCACTCCGGAACACTATGTGTTATAGACGATTGCAACACCGGGAAGAGCACCTTTTAACTTGATATTTACTGTGAGAGATCACCATAATAATTGACTACTGCACAATCAAACAGTGCAAACAACAAAAGGATGAACATCTCAGGCAATTCATAATAGAATTTTCTGGGGATGCCCATTTGTGCAACAATGCTGGGACTTCATCTGTCCAACAAGAACACCAAATCTGTCAGTTCTGGAAGCTTTCCAAGATCTAAAGGACAAACTAAACTACCCTTTTTACATGGAGATCATCATTCTTGGAGCATGGGCCATATGGATAATCAGAAATAATAAAATATTTGAAAACATTACACCATCTTTTCAAGGCTGGAAGTTCATTTTCCTGGAGGAGCTAAAGCTTTTAAGGTTCAGAATGAAGAGGAAACATGTGAATCATTTCAACCTGTGGCTGGAGGACTTGCTGTAATTTTTTATTTATTTTCTTAGTTAGAGTTTATTTTCTTTTTCTTTTCCTTTGTTCTTAGTTTTTATTTTCCTTCTTTCTGTGGGCTTACCTCAAGCCTGCAAGACTACTTGTTTCTTTGATCTATAATATAAAAATTGCAGTGGGGTTTTACCCTACTGTTTATAGTCAAAAAAAATTCATAATAGCATGAAATGTTATAGCTGTGGGCGCCGGGAGTTCTCCATGATCATCTTCAATCTCTAGTTGAAGCGATTGTGACGGCCAATATTTCATTGTTGTGGCAACCGTTTCAAAAATGATGCCACGGCGGCAATCTCAGAAACCGTTGTCGTGGCGGCCGTTTCAGAAAACATTGCCATGGCACCAAAATCTGAAATTCCGCCGTGGCACAAAACTATAGCTCCTTGTCCTGCGACTGGTGCACCTTCTCCTAGTTGGGGTCCTCCGTGTTCGTCTTACCACCATCACCTGTAACCTATCTCTATGATATTTATATTAAGGTGGCAATCTCTTGGCTCCAGCCATCATGCCATAGCGCGTATGCCACTTAACATTACAACATATAACCATCTCATACATAAACTCATTATCATGACGAATGGTACACCACATCATATGCAAACCCTGCAAAAGCAAGTTGATGAACTCTAATAGGTTTGGCAAATTTTAATTACGTGGCTTCTAGGGTTTCTAGATAAACCTAGCTAGATACCTACGTGCACACCATAAAGTGATAATCCTTGTTACTAGATTAACTTTCGGGGTGTGTGAAAGAAGAGACTTAATTAAAAATCTCATTCCCAACACTAAACTTCGTCTAATATGCATGACCCCCTAGAAGATCATCCATCTTCATCGCCCTCTCGCGTACGCGACGATTCACTACTCTTGAAACTATGGTGAAGCCCAAGGAACTATTAGCAGATCATCGACAACTAGAGCTGAGCGATTGTTAGAACCTTGTAAAAAGTGACACCATGCCGTCAATGAACTGAATCGAAGCAACACTCGAGGGAAGCATGGCAAGAACATCACCCTCACAATCACATGTGATCTAGAATGAAACCTTCATCTACTCATAGAACTGCTCATGATGCCACTGTTGGGAAACGTGGAAGAAAACAAAAAAAATCGTCCTACGAACACCAAGGAACAATATGAAGATGCATCTCGGGTTTGGATCAACGATCGTTACCAACTTCGGAGTGCAGCGTAAGTAGACGAGTCGGTGTAGATCATACTTGGAGTCCCTCGAACATTGATGAAGATCCCATGAACCGCCCTCGAACGATCCCTCAACTGAAGACCAAAAGCATGGCCTTTCTACTTGGTTGCAAGCGTACGGTCTTCACGATCCGGCGGCGCTTCGCCATCCAGAGCTAATTGTCGCCAGAGAATTAGAGGGAGGAGATTAGAACCACACGAGGATTCTAATTATGAGGATTTTTGGTGGCTAGGGCTAGCACTAATTAGTCAACTAGGACCAACTAGAACTAGAACTAGATCAACTATAGGAGGCTCCAAAACTTGTATCACAAATAGAGCAAAATCCCCTACTATATATAGGCTGGAGGAGGAGAGGGCATCCACCAAGGTGGGAAAGTACCCCTTGGGGTGCTGGCCTAGGGAGAGGGAGTTGAACTCCCTCCCCTTGTCCAATTCGGGCCCCCATAAGGAAAGGGGGGCGGGGGCGCCTTCCTACTTGGGCCCTTGTGGCCCAAGTTGCCTTCCACCTCTTTGCCTTATTAGGCCCATTGATATTAAATTAAATATATATTTGTTCTAAAAATTTTTAGAGCATTATATATATATATAAATTAACATCCCTGGAAACATTTTCACCTATATATTAATCAGTAATACCCAGTATTACCCGATATTCACCGAAACCCTTCCGATGACCCCGAAACATTTCCGGAACCTCTCGGAACTATTCCGGATATTAATGAAAAAGTTGCACAAATATATTCTTATTACACCCACACTACTAACAACCAGATCATGATTACCTTAAGCTTGTGATCCCATAGGTTCGGTAAACCATAGACCTGAATGAAACCCCTTCGTTGAATGACCGATAGCGGAACTGTGGACATCCATATCGGTCCCTATGATTACACGAATGATATTCGAGTGAACCTTTGGTTATCATGTGATGTTCCTTTTGCTTCGTGATACTTTACAAAACCCAGTGTGCATCGGTATCCTCCTGAGTCATCACCACGCTCACTATAACGTTGCTCCCGTTACCGGTTTTGTTCTTCTTTCTTGTTAACGTGTTCCAACATCCCAGTGATGTAGTCACCTGTGTCTGGCTAGACGATGATGGATGCCATCACACCGAGAGTGCCCTAAGAATATCTCTCCATTGGAGGAGCAAATCCCACTCTCGAGCTATCTAGTCACTTGTCAAATTTTTTGATGAGCCTGAAACTTGTCGTTATGATCACCTTGCTACAGATGATGTTTGAGCAACCCCGAAGCCCACCGTGTGGTAGGAAGTGACTGAGAAAGTCTCATGGTCCGAGGAAGTAAAATACATGCTAACACTCCATGTTATTACAAAGGATTTAAGACGATATAATCACAAAGTATAACAGACAAGTTTGGGTCGATTCAATATGATCGTTCTTCTAACGTCATACCCTGAATGTTGCTTTAGGACTATCGTTACACTTAACGATATCCTAAGATCTGGAAAACGTGATCACCAACAACACTTGGGCCAGTTTTAGAGGCGAGACCGGGAACCTATTGTTTAACCATTTATCATTTCACACATGCATATGAGTTTTCCGCTGAATCGCATATTCTAGGATCATAGAAGTTATAGCATGAACTATAAACTCTTAATTATGAATAATCAAAATAAAATAATACGATATTATTGCCTCTAGGGCATATTTCCAACACCCTCCCCTTCTCCATCACGACAGTCCACCGATGAGGACCCACCACCGTCGTGGCCAACATAGTGGAGGAGGCGTCCGCGCGCCTTCGCGGTCGCCAGAGACACCTCCTCCTTCATGGCCTTGTCACGCCAGACGCAACATAGCAACAACGCCGGTTCTTCAATGCGGGCGTACCGGCTATGCGACGCTGATAACCCACAAGTATAGGGGATCAATTGTAGCTTTTTCGATAAATAAGAGTGTCAAATCGCACGAGGAGCTAAAGGTAGAATTTATATTCCCTTCAAGTTCTATCGACCACCGATACAACTCTATGCACACTTAACATTTGCTTTACCTAGAACAAGTATGAAACTAGAAGTACTCTGTAGATGTAGAGGGATAGGTTTGCAAGATAATAAATAACGTGAAAAATAATAGTTAGGTGCTCTTTTGCTAAAAGAACAATTATGTTAGTATAGCGAGTGTGGAAAAGTGGTACTAGGATTTGCGGAATTGTCCCTAAGCAATTGGCTAAGTTACTAGACCGATAGCAAGTTTTTATGTGGCAGAGGACGCTGCTAGCATGCCATCCCTTACTTTGAATTCTATGCACTTATGATTGGAACTATCAGCAAGCATCCGCAAATACGAACGTTCATTAAGGTAAAACCCAACCATAGCATTAAGATATATTGGCCCCCCTTCAATCCCGTATGAGTCAATTTCTATGGTAGGAAGAAGCTTCTGTCACTCTTGCCCTCTAATGCATAGTCCTATCAACACACAACTAACCCTATGGTGTGAACCACACGCGCACTCATATGATGGGCACCAAAGGGTAGTAACATAACCACAAGCAAATTAAACCAATCATAGCAATTCAATTACCCCAAAGGACAACGCAATCTACTCAAACATCATAGGATGGCAACACATCATTGAATAATAATATGAAGTATAAATCACCATGTTCAGGTAGGGGGTACAACGGGTTGCGGGAGAGTGGACCACTGAATATAGACGAGGGACGGTGATGGAGTGTTGATGAAGATGACGGAGTTGTTGGAGTAGATCGACATCACATGATGATTGCCCCGGCGGTGTTTCGATGCCTCTAGGAGAGAGGGGGAGAGAGCCCCCTCCTCCTGCTCCTCCTCCTTATTCTTCTTCCTTGGCCTCCCCCCTAGATGGGTGATACGTCCATTTTGCATCATGTTTTCCTACTGTTATTTATAGTGTTTTGTGCAATATAACACTGGAGTAATTATAATGCCTTTTCTCTCATAATATGCAAGGTTTACACAAAGAGGGAGATTGCCGACAGCTGGAATTCT
Source organism: Triticum timopheevii (assembly GCA_963921465.1). Classification (NCBI taxonomy): domain Eukaryota; kingdom Viridiplantae; phylum Streptophyta; class Magnoliopsida; order Poales; family Poaceae; genus Triticum; species Triticum timopheevii. The sequence goes on along the minus strand of OY997272.1, from coordinate 376,512,530 downwards.
GGACCTGAAAAAGCTATGTCAGAGATACCTATTATGCACATCTCCAAATGAGCTGAAATTTTACGGAGAATTATTTTGGAATATAAAAAACTAATGGAGTAAAGAAACATCAGAGGGGGCACTAGGCACCAGGGCGCGCCTGCCCCCCTGGCGCGCCCTGGTGGGTAGTGGGCCCCCTGGCCAGCCTCTGGGACCCATCTTCTGGTATATAAGGTCATTTGACCTAGAAAAAAATAAGGAGAGGACTTTCGGGACGGAGCGCCGCCGTCTCGAGGCGGAACTTGGGTAGGAGCACTTTTGCTCTCCAGCGGAGCGATTCCGCAGGGGATATTTCCCTCCGGGAGGGGGTAATAGAAGCTATCGTCATCACGAACAACCCTCTCATCGTGGGAGGGCCAATATCCATCAACATCTTCAACATCACCATCTCATCTCAAAACCCTAGTTCATCTCTTGTGTTCAATCTTTTTATTAAAATCTCAGATTGGTACATGTGGGTGACTAGTAGCGTTGATTACATCTTGTAGTTGATGCTAGCCGGTTATTTGGTGGAAGAGTATATGTTCAGATCTATTATGATATTCAATACCCCTCTAATCTTGAGCATGAATATGTTTTGTGAGTAGTTACTTTGTTCTTGAGGACATGGGAGAAGTCTTGTCATAAGTAATCATGTGAATTTGATATTCATTTTATATTTTGATGATATGTATGTTGTGATTCCCTTAGTGGTGTTATGTAAACGTTGACTACATGACACTTCACCATCTTTGGGCCTAAGGGAATGCATTATGGAGTAGTTATTGATGGAAATATGCCCTGGAGGCAATAACAAAATGGTTATTATTATATTTCCTTAATCATGATAAGTGTTTATTATTCATGCTAGAATTGTATTGATCAGAAACTTAAATACATGTGGGAATACATAAATAAATACCGTGTCCCTAGTAAGCCTCTACTAGACTAGCTCGTTGATCAAAGATGGTTAAGGTTTCCTAACCATAGACATGTGTTGTCACTTGATAACGAGATCACATCATTAGAAGAATGATGTGATGGACAAGACCCATCCGTTAGCTTAGCATATGATCGTTCAATTTATTGCTACTGCTTTCTTGAATGTCAAATACATGCTCCTTCGACCATGTGATCATGCAACTCCCGGATACCGGAGGAATACCTTGTGTGCTATCAAACGACACAACATAACTGGGCGATCATAAAGATGCTCTACAGGTATCTCCGAAGGTGTCTGTTGAGTTGGCATGGATCGAGATTGGGATTTGTCACTCCGAGTATCGGAGAGGTATCTCTGGGCCCTCTCGGTAATACACAACATAATAAGCTTGCAAGCAATGTGACTAAGGATTTAGTTAAAAGATGATGTATTACGGAACGAGTAAAGAGACTTGCGGGTAACGAGATTGAACTAGGTATGGAGATACCGATGATCGAATCTCGGGCAAGTAACATACCGACAGACAAAGGGAAATACATATGTTGTCATAACGGTTCGACCGATAAAGATCTTCATAGAATATGTAGGAACCAATATGGACATCCAGGTTCCACTATTGCTTATTGACCGGAGAGTTGTCTCAGTCATATCTACATAGTTCTCGAACCCATAGGGCCCGCACGCTTAACGTTCGTTGACGATATAGTGTTATATGAGTTATATGATTTGGTGACTGACTGTTGTTCACAGTCCCGGATGAGATCACGAACATGATGAGGAGCTTCGGAATGGACCAGAGGTAAAGATTAATATGTAGTACGATACTATTTGGACACCGGAAGAGTTTCGTGAGGTATCGGGTAGTCATCGGATCACCAGAAGGGGTTCCGGGCACCCCCGAGAGGTTAATCGGCCACATGGGCCAAAAGAGGGGGGCACAGCAGCCCACAAGGGGCTCGGCCATCCTATGGCAGTCTGCCTTGGGGAGAAGGAAAGGGGGGATTCCGTCCCCTGCCTTCCTCTCCTCCCCTTTCCCTTCTCCCCTGGAGCAAATAAGGAAGGGGGGGGGGGGGGCGCCAAAGGGCAGGCGCCCAAGGGGGCCGGCCGGCCACCTTGGGGTGCACCCAAGGCTGCCTCCCCTCCCCCACCTATATATATATATATATATATATATATATATATATATATATATATATATATATATATATATATATATATATATATATATATATATTAGGGAGGGAGCGCCACACACCCCACGATAATCTCTTAGCCGTGTGTGGCGCCCCTCTCCACAGTTTCGTCCCTCAGTCATATTTTCATAGTGCTTAGGCGAAGCCCTGCAGAGATAGCATCACAACCACCGTCACCACGCCGTCGTGCTGCCGGAACACATCCACTACTTTGCTCGTCTTGCTGGATCAAGAAGGCGAGGACGTCATCGAGCTGAACATGTGCTGAACGTGGAGGTGTCATACGTTCGGTACTTGATTGGTTGGGTCGCGAAGAAGTTCGACTACATCAACCGTGTTAATAAACGCTTCCGCTTATGGTCTACGAGGGTACGTAGACACACTCTCCCGTCTTGTTGTTATGCATCTCCATGGATAGATCTTGAGTGTTCGTAGATTTTTTTTTGTTTTCCATGGAACGTTCCCCAACCGCTATTAGATGATGGTGCTAGAGTGACAGAAGCTTAAACCCTAGTTTATGCGCTATTTCGCAAGGGGGTGATTTGGATCCATATATTTAATGCTATGGTTAGATTTTATCTTAATTCTTCTTTCGTAGTTGCAGATGTTTGCGAGAGGGGTTAATCATAAGTGGGAGGCTTGTTCAAGTAATAACAACACCCAAGCACCGGTCAACCCACATATCAAATTATCAGAGCAGCGAAAATGAATCAAACCAACATGATGAAAGTGACTAGATGAAATTCCCGTATGTCCTCAAGAACGCTTTGCCTACTATAAGAGACTATTTTGGCCCGTCCTTTGCTACAAAAAGGATTGGGCTACCTTGCTGCACCTATTGTTACCATTGCTACATATTACTTGTATTAATTATCTTGCTATCAAACTACCTGTTACCGACAATTTCAGTGCTTGCAGAAATTACCTTGCTGAAAACCGCTTCTCATTTTCTTCTGCTCCTCGTTGGGTTTGACACTCTTACTTATCGAAAGGACTAAGATTGATCCCCTATACTTGTGGGTCATCAATGGGAGGAGGGTTTTCCCTCTAGTCCTTGGTCCCCATTGCTCCCGCAGGGCAGGAGCCCCTTCGAGATCGGCTCTCTCTCTCTCTCTCTCTCTCTCTCTCTCTCTCTCTCTATTCTCTTCTGTTTTGCGTTCCTGTTTTCTGGTCAAAAACCGTTTCTTAAATTTCCGAAGATCCGTAACTCCGATGGGGCTGAAATTTTAACACAATTTTTATCTAGATATTAGTTTTCTTGTGGCCGAAGAAGGGCACCAACCGCCTTACAAGGGCACCACAAGCCTGCCAGGCGCGCCCTGGGTAGAGGGTGCACCACTTGGGCTTATGGGCCCCTCGAGCATCATCTTGCGTTGATTCTTTTTCCCAAAATTCACATATATTCCAAAATAAATCTTCGTAATTTTTTATCACTTCTAAACTTCGTTTGGTATGGATATTCTGCAAAACAAAAAACATGCAACAAACAGGAACTGACACTGGGCACTAGATCAATATGTTAGTCCAAATACTAATATAAAATGTTGCTAAAAGTATATGAAAGTTGTAGAATAATGGCATGAAACAATCAAAAATTATAGATACGACAGAGACGTACCAGGCGCCGACATGAGCTCTTGCTTCACACGTCGTCTGATTTCGACATCTTGCGCATGGTGAGGGAGGCTCCGTTGACGCGTCAGAGAGGCGATGATGTAGGCTCCACGTGGACATGGTGGTGAGACGGCGATGGAGGCACTTCCCTGACGTGGTGGAGCCGCGGCGAGGGTGGTGCCAGACCATGGTCCTTGAGAGAATGTTCGACGAGAAGCTCCAAGTGAGCCTGGTCTTCGTCCATCGCGGTAGTAGCTCCAGCTCCTCGTTACTTGAGGAGAGGATGATCTACTCCTTCCAGGAGGAGCCAGGTATCGTGGAGGACGATGGACCCAGAGAGTGACGGTGGCGGCGCCACGATCCGGAGACAGAAGGAGATCCCGAGCCACCACCTGTCGGTGCGGAGAACCAGGACTTCAATATCATTGATGACGGTGAGCAGAGACGGAGAGGAGCGGATCAACAATGAGCTAAGAGGATAGGATATGAGGTATGGTGTGGATGGCACCAGAATCGTGCTTAAATAGTGCAGGTCAGGCGAACAGACGGGTGGCCGGCTTCAATGTGGCACACTGGCCAGAGTAGGCTTCACGGTCGCCATTCGGCATTGAAGCAGTGCTTCCCGCTCGCCGCGTCGCTCTGACCGGCATCAATGCTGTGGAATTATGTCTGCTCTGAAATGGCCTGACCGAGATGAATGTGCGCAAACCTCTTCGCACATAGAGGATTTCGAATGGGATGTGGCGGTCAGGCGCGCACGTGATGGATGTTCGCACTCTCACAAACTTCCCTTAGGGCATCTCCAATGCGGACCCCCAAACCGCATGTACACATCTAGACCGCGCTATTAGGACTGAGGAAGCCATCCAACACGGTTATGTATTGGTCCGCGTGGCGGTCCAGACGTACTTTTTCCCGCAAACTGAAGACAAAAGTGGGGGAGCATTGCGGGCCTCCGGACAACAGACACGTAGGACCCTGACACCTCCGGCCCACCAAAAACCCTGCCCGGACCCCTTGCCTCCATCCTCCCCATTTTCTCTCCTTCCTTCTTTCTCTCTTGCCTTCGCCGTCGCTCGACCACCCCGGCCGCCACGCCACACCCCTGTCAGAACTCTATGGCTCCGTCACCTCTAGCGTTCCAGCCGGGCTCCACCCCGCTTCTCCTCTGTTGTCGTTCAACCCCTGTCCTTCGACCGGCCCGCTAGGTACCATCCGCTGCTGCTATACTCATCATGCCCGACAACTGTTCGATGAATTTCCAGAGCTAAAAAAAGTTTTCCCTTCTTATTTCTAGCAGTGGATTCCGGTTTCGAGTACATATGCGAGCACTATGTTGATTCGTCTGATGGCTTGTCCAACGAGGAGTACTCGTATGAGATAATGATGATGGAGGCGGTCCTTGAAGATGTGGAGTGTGTGGATGAGCATGTTCTCAATTTCAAGGGCTCGATCAAGGGTCATTGATTTCTCAACCACAACAGGGCGCGTGGCCATTTGACACTGATAGCCGACTACTTTGCCCTGGATGCACTCTTCCCTTACCATTTTCACCGCCGTTTTTCGATGCGCAAGACTGTCTTCGATCGTTCGTACCAGGGCGTCTAGTCCTATGATGACTACTTTGTCTTGCAGAAGGATGTTGTGGGAATGCTTGGCTTCTCTGGTTATCAGAAGTGCACAACCACACTGCGGATGCTTGCATATGGCATGACCGCTGATTCATGGGACGAGTACCTATGGATATCTGAGAGATGCCATGGCCAGGTTTGCAACTACCATGGTCAAGGTGTTCGGACCTTAGTACCTAAGAGAACCAACCATGGCAGACACCAAGAGGCTCTTGACAATTTCAGAAGCCAGAGGGTGGTCAGGTTTACTTGGATCTCTTACTGCATGCATTGGGAATGAAAAAATTGCCTGAAGGCTTTACAAGGGCAGTTGCATCACACGATCTTTGGATTTGGCACGCTTTCTTTGGCATGTCAGGGACTCACTATGACATCAATGTGATGCGGTGATCACCGTTGTTCGCTAGGCTGATTGAAGGAAAAGCTCCTACTCGCCACTATACTGTCAATGCACATGAGTACAACATCGGCTACTATCTGGTTGACGGTATGAATCCTCCGTGGGCTACCTTTATCAGCACCATCTCTAACCCAGCTGGCCACAAAAAGTCCCACTTTGCCCAAAGAAAAAACAACAACTAGAAATGATGTGGAGAAGGCATTTGGAGTTCTGCTGACCCGTTTTGCAGTTGTTCGTGGACCTACTTAACAATGGGATCTAGAGACCTTGTGGGAGGTAATGACATGTTATGTGATTATGCACAACATGATCATCGAGGATGAGGGTAAGGATGCTGCCGCAGCTCTAAAATTTGAGAACATGGGAGATCCTATCGAACTTCCACATCAGAATCCGGCCACATGAAGAGTTTATTCAAATGCATCAACAAATTCGGTATCAACCAACTCAAGAGCAGCTGAAGGAAGATCTGATTGATCATCTATGCGTCGTTAAAGGGGACTAGATTGTAATATTTAAACTTTTTTGAACATTTGAACTAATGATGCATGCGGCTATTTGAACGTCTACATGTGGCTATTTAATCATGCGGACTTAAAAAGACAATGAGGGAGACCAGATGTATGCGGGCAGCGTTAGATGGCGGTCTTTTACATCTGTGTCCGCGGATTGGTCCTTCTGTCCGCGGACGCAAGCGGCGGGAAATTTGTGGGTCGCGGTTGAAGATGTCCTCAGCTTGTGTCGGGTTTACGGAATTTTGAAGCATCGCATTAGATGCATCGTCTGGACACTTTGGCTGGACATTTTGGGATGCCCTTATTTCTGGACATATACAGTAGTTTTCCATTTTGATTAATCGCGTTGGAGTTGCCCTAATAAGAGCAACTCCAACGGGCCGACCCAAACGGACAGCGCATTTGTCCGCTTTATGTCCATTTTGGTCGCCCCCCCCCCCCCCCCCCCCGGTGTCCGCCCTGTTTTGCATTTGGGTCGGCAGTGTGCCCAATGTGCCGACCCATTTTCATGTCCGCACTCAAATTTTAAAAATGGCCCGCGGCCATGGATCATGCCCTCGGCCGTCCTGGCTTTGTGTCTCGCCAGGGTCGTAGCCAGCGACCGGCGCACCTCCCTCGAAGATGAGGTTCTGCATGTAGTCGTTGTCGCCGGCGACCGGCATTTCGTCGAACAGGTTGCGGGCGTCCGGTAGCACATCGGCCGGCATCTGCCGCGCACGTTTCCTCGCGCCTCCGGATGACGAGCCACCGGCTACCAGTGTGGCATTGAGGTCGATGGGCGCAGGCGCGGGCGTGGAAGGCGCCACCACGCTCACGTCGTGTGAGCATTCCCCGGAGAGGCGGGAGGCCTGTGGGTACACGTGGAAGCCGGGCAGCGGGATGCAAGCCAACGCGTGGGGCAAGTCGGGCAGCCCCATCCGAGAGAACGCGGACGAGCCGGTGCTGGCTGAGGGAGTCCTGGAGGGGGTATCCGGACAGCCGGACTGTGTACAACGTCCGGACTATCGAAGCGTGAAGATACAAGACTCATGACTTCGGCCCGTGTCCGGATGGGACTCTCCTTTGCGTGGAAGGCAAGCTTGGCGATTCGGATATTGTATTTCCTTCCTTGTAACCGACTCCATGTAAACCCTAGCCCTCTCCGGTGTCTATATAAACCAGAGAGGTTGGTCCTTAGAAGGCCGATCACAATTACAATCATACCATCATAGGCTAGCTCTTAGGGTTTGGCATCTACGATCTCGTGGTAGATCTACTCTTGTACTACCCATATCATCAATATTAATCAATTAGGAAGTAGGGTTTTACCTCCATCGAGAGGGACCGAACCTGGGTAAACATCTGTGTCCCTTGCTTCCTGTTACCATCAGCCTTGACGCACAGATCGGGACCCCCTACCCGAGATCCGCCGGTTTTGACACCGACATTGGTGCTTTCATTGAGAGTTCCTCTGTGTCGTCGCTGTCAGGCTCGATGGCTCCTTCAATCATCATCAATTACACCGTCCAGGGTGAGACTTTCCTCCCCGGACAGATCTTCTTGTTCGGCGGCTTCGCACTGCGGGCCAATTCGCTTAACCATCTGGAGCAGATCGACAGCTACGCCCCTGGCCATCAAATCAAGTTCGGAAGCCTGAACTACACCGCAGATATCCGCGGAGACTTGATCTTCGACGGATTTAGGCCAGTGCCAGGAGCACCGGACAGTCACGACGAGCATGGCCTGAACCAGCTGTCGGACAACACTCGGGATATCACCCCTGCAGTAGCCTTGGACTCAAATCCGGAGCAGACTGCGTTGCCTGGAGACGGAGGGATGGACCCCACCCCGCAGGCCGTACCCTCGTCGGCGGTAGAGCCAAACACAGGCCTCCCTTCTGTGGAAGCCTGTGACTCTGGACCCCCGGATTCATATCCGGATGTAGGTTCCAGTCCGCACGTTCCCGGGCCCGTCGATCCTGGTTGGGCTCCGGTAATGGAGTTCACCGCGGCGGACGTCTTTCAGCACTCGCCCTTTGGCGACATGCTGTACTTATTGATGTCTCTCTCTTTGTCAGGAGACTCTAGGCCGAACTATGTCCGGCTTGAGTGGGAAGCGAACGACGACGAAATTCGTTGCCCACCCACCACCCACTTCATTGCCATGATCGATGATTTAACCGACGTGCTTGACTTCGATTCCGAAGACATCAACGGTGTGGACGACGATGCAGGAGAATTACAGGAGCCACCGCTCACAGGGCGGTGGACAACCACCCCCTCATATGATATATATATGGTGGACACTCCGAAGGAAACTAATGGCGACGAAGCAACAGAGGATAACCCCTCGGGAAGAAGAGCAAAACATGTGCGTCATCGGCGCCACTCCAAGCCCCGCCACATCAACACCGGCCCTGGAGACAAAAGCAGTCCGGATGATGCCGAAGAGGAATACAACCCTGGTCAGCCTACCCTCAAGCAGGCCGGACCGGTCACGATGGGATACTTGGAGAGGGACAATTATACACCCCCCTCCGACGACGAGGTAAGCCTGGGCAATGACGAATTCGGCGTACCTGAAGACCCAGTGGAACAAGTTCGCTTCAAGCGACGGCTCATGGCCACGGCAAGGAGCCTGCAAAGGAAGCAAGAGCAGCTTAAAGCTGACCAAGACGTGCTGGTGGACAGGTGGACCAAGGTACTGGCCACCGGAAAGTACGAACTCGACAGCCCCAGCAAAGGGCATACACGGCACAACTGGCTACCTCAACTCGAGCAGGAAAACCACAGGCACACACCCAGACGTCCACACATCACTACGGTCCAAGACAGTAAGAAGCATACACGAAGAGGTACCCTCAAGCCTCGGCACAAAGGTCATAAACATCAAAACAAGGAAACTGGTGCCAAGTCCAGCAACTCCCAGTCAGGTAAACGGACAAAGAACAGCTCAAGCCTACTCGACCAAAGCCACCCACTAGATCAACCGTGTGAAATTCACGGTACCCCCAGAAGGACGGCAAAGCATACCAATAGAGAATGCCGGATCCTCAGAACAAAGCGGCTGGTCGTGCACCGGAAGCAACAAGGGGAGGCACCCTGTCAAAGACCCCCCTCCCCCAGGGCATAAACGTACGGCCGATCGGCCATGATCACATCAGCCATAGCAAGTAGATTGCAGTACCTCTAGACCTAGTAGTCTAGGGGCTCTATAACACACAAAGCCCACACGGGTATGAAGCCACGAATAACATCTCCTAAAGATGTCCGATGTAAAGGATAAGTTTTATTGGCCCACCACCCTAACGGTAGTTTACCGCATTCCAACGGGATAAACCACGTTGACTAGATTTCACATGGTAAATCACTCAGGCCAAATATCCGGACACCCATTGAGGAGTCTGCACTACCTCACGGTATAACGGGTGGGTTCACCAGGGTTTGATAAGGAACCCTTAGACTAACCACAAGAGGACGCTCAACTGCCTCATAACATTTGCCTTCACAAACTAACTTTGACGCAAAACAGGATTGGCGGCGTGGAACCAGCCCAAACACACAATGTAAGGAACATGCAGACAGAAGGCAGTTCGGATTCAATCTTGATCCACTCACAACCCCCTCCAGTCCGGCCACCACAGGTTCCGCCAAATAACACCTCTTTTCATACATCATACTCATATGCATAGACATATCATCCTACTACAATGCGTAGACTTAAATAACAATTACCGGCCGTCGTTTATCGCCGACGCCTCTTTGCCGAAAATGACAACCACGCTTCGCGTTCGCCCGGTTACACTAGGGGCTTCACAGTACGGCAATAAAGTCCGACCACCTTTTCGGTCGCTCGGCACCCTGAACTTATAGCACTATATGCATCAGCTCCGAATCATGTCTTGGGTCATTGGTTGGGTTTGCCCGGCTCCCGTGTTTTGGTACCTTACGTTCTGTTCTGTCGGCTAAGGTAGCACTGGGAGAACTACTGCGATTGTGTCCCGGTTCAGCCGGATGAGCACCTCAGTAGAGAAAGCCGAAAATCGACCGTCATGATGAAGCGAGAGCTGGTCAGTTGTTCGAGAGGTTATAAAATCCTTAAAGATTTATTCCGCACAACGCCATTATAAATGCTGAGTGCGACAGATCGGTCTTCTGATCAGGAGCCAATAGAGCCCCTAGTTCGGCCTTCCGAACACTAGGGGCTGCGCCGACCATACTCGAATTTCTATGGCTAAGTGAGAGTAATAAAGCCTTATAGTCCGATTGTCTGGTTCGCGAAAAGAGACACCTCCTTAAAAGGACCCAACTATGGGATAAAGAGCGTTCAGATATATCCCGAACACCCCTATATTCTTTTTACGAGGGGGCAGAAGCCGATGACTGGCCAACTCTCAGGATTTGCATAAAATAAACAGCCGCACAGGAAGAACATATGTTCAAACAAAACAGGCAATATATAATAAACATGCCATTATCCCATATTACAAAAAGTGGCACAAATGCCCTCACGGAAATATAATGTCTTTAGCACACTTGTTCGCCGCAAGGCGGGCTCCTTTCAGTACACTTTCATAGTAAAACTCGGGCTTGCGGTGCTCCTTACCCTCGGGCGGCCCCTCAGTCATCAGCTTCTCCGCGTCAAGCCTCCCCCAATGCACTTTTGCATGGGCAAACGCCATGCGCGCGCCTTCTATACATGCTGATTGCTTGATAGCATCAAGCCGAGGACAGGCGCCCACAATCCGCTTGACGAGTCCGAAGTAACTGCTTGGAATCGGCTCCGCAGGCCACAGCCGGACAACTAAGTCCTTCATGGCTAGTTCGGCCGCCTGGTGCAGTTCGACCAGCTGTTTCAGCTGATCGATAAATGGCACCGGATAGTTCGGCACCAGATACTGCGACCAGAAATCCCTCTTCGCAGACTTCTTTTCCTCGGTGCGGTAGAATTGGGCGGCATCTGATATGCTGCGAGGAAGATCCGCAAAAGCCCCTGGAAAAATAAAAATTCAGCTTGCCGCTTAGGATTCTTCCCATTATCACATATAAAGAGCTAAGAATACAGAAGGCCTTACCAGCCGCAACTTTCTGGGCCTCCTGAATGTCCCGCGCAGCACCTCGGGCTTCTTCCCGAGCACCTTCCGCAGCCTCGAGAGCTTGGGTGAGTTTGGATTCTTTCCCTTTTAGACTCTGCTCCAAGCCCTCGCTTTTCTTCACAGCTTCCTGGAGCTCTCGCTCAGCTGCGATAACCCTGGCCTTGTGTTTTTCACGAAGCGCCTGTTCGGCCTCAGCCTTCTTGTTGGCATCAGCCAAAGCTTTCTTTAGTGCCTCATATTCGGCACTCGCTCCTAGAGCACACAATACAAATATGTTTCATTATGCACAACTATTCGTTCGTGCCAACTTCAAGACAAATGTTTTCAACATACCTTGCTTGTCCAATTGCTTCTTCACACGTCCGAGTTCCTCCTTGGCCCGTGTAAGGCTCTGCTTCAGTTCGGACACTTCCACATTATAAGCGGCCGTCCTCTCTACAGATGCCTGTTGTAATGCCCCGGATTCGATGCGCCAGGTGTCCGCCAGTTATTCGTCGTCGTTGCCATGTCATTTGCTTGCGTGTTGCACTTTGCCATGTCATCATCTGCATTTTTATCATGTCATCATGTGCATTTCATTTTGCATGCGTGTTCGTTTCATGCATCCGAGCATTTTCCCCGTTGTCCGTTTTCCAATCCGGCACTCCTATGTCCTCCGGCGTCCCCCTCTTGTCTCTTTTCGTGTGCGGGTGTTAAACTTTCTCGGAATGGCCTGAGGTTCGCCAAGCGGCCTTGGTATAGCACCGGTATACCGCCTGTCAAGTTTAGTGCCATTTGGAGGTCGTTTGATACTCCAACGGTTAACCGGGTAACCGCAAAAGCCTCTTTGTTTGCAGCCCAACACCCCTTCCAAAGTGGCCCAAAACCCATCTTACTCCTCTCCATGCTCTCGGTCGTTCGATCACGATCGCGTGGCCGAAAACCGCTCCTCATTTGGACTCTCCTAGCTCCCTCTACCTATAAATTAGCCCCTCCCCCGAAATCCCGGTCCAAACCCTAGATCCATCCCTTCCGCGCCGTCGGACATGTCCGCCCGGCGGCCGGACACGTCCGCCGCCGCCCCCTCGGCCAATCTCAGCGCGACACATCGCCCGCCGCCGCCGCCTCCCACCGCGCGCTGGCCCGCCGGGCCCAGGCGGGGCCCTCCCGCGCCCGACCCGGGTCGTGCCCCGCGCCGCCTCCCGCGTCCGCTCACCGCCGCCGCTCCGGCGCCGCGCTCGCCGTCCGCTCCCGCCGCCGCGCCCGCCGGCCGCCGGTGCCGCCCGGCCCCGCCTCTGCCTCGGGCGCCCGTCGCCGCCGCCGGCTGCGCGCTCCGGCCGGTCCCGCCGCGCCGGCCTCCGCCGGATCCGGCCGGCCCGGCCGCCCCGGCCTCTCCTCCCTCCGGCCCGAGCTCCCACGCCGGCGACGAACCTCGAAGCCGGAGCCAGATCCAGATCGGGAGAAAGGGTTGACTTTCCCCGACCCCAAATTTCGTCTAAGTCATTAATCTGTTGATAATTTGTTGCAACTTCATCGCATCACATCTCTGCATCCATAGCTCCGTTTCGTGCGTATTATATGTCAAATTGTTCGCCTCGACGAGTACTTCATTTCATTACATTGCATCATTTTTATTTGAGCTTATCTTGATGCCCGAAACGCTGTTGGAAGAGGGCTATGTGATGTTAGTTTCTGTTTCTTAACAGAACATGCACTTTTGTCATTTTTGCCATGATTAATGTGTGCATCTTATGAACTTGACCCCTACATATGTTTTGATCTATGCCATGCTATCTTTCCATGGGTATATGCCATGTATTTTTGTGATCAATGTGGTGACTAGCACAAGCATGCAAACTAGGGATGATAATGTTGCTGATTTCAGGAACTTAGTGTTTTCGCTAAGTCATGTCCTGCTGTTATTTTTATGCCATGTGTTCATGTTGTTACAGAGAGATCTATGCCCTTTTTGAGCATGATCAGTAAGGGTGTTTTGAACATATGGATGTGCTCTATCCATCCATGCCTTTGTTTGCATTTATGGAGTAGTCTAGCATGTCATTTTCGTGCTCTACTTTTGCTTCAAAATGTTTCCTGGCAGATTGTTTACAAGAGATTCAATTTTTACAAGGTTGTTGTAGTTGATCCGTGTATGCTATGATGTTGTTCTTACCATGTATATCTTCTATGCCATGTCTTCTTGATGGGTGTATGCTTAGTTTATCATGAGATGCTCTGTAGTGAGTGCATCGAGCTCACGAACATGCCTACTTGATATCTGTTTTTGCCATGCCCAGTTTTTTCTGCTAAGTCTGAGATCTGTAATTGAACTTGCTATGTTTACATGGGTGCCACCATTTCTTATGGTCCTTTTTGGCTTATGGTCAGTAAGGGACTTTTGATCTATGCTTTGAGTAGAATCATGTCATGCCTTGTTTGGCTATTATAAGTTCCTATAGCTTATTGTTTGCTTGCTCTAAACATGCCTTCCTGATGTTAAATTCTGGCATACTAGTATTTTCACCAAGTCTGTGAACCTGATATTTTTTGCACTTTCACCATGCTTGTTTGAACATGTTATGATGTGTTTTAGCCGTAGCTCAGTGTTCCTCTTTTGTTAAGCATCTTCTGTAGATCACTGTCGTATGCTTTGTTTTTATGTTGGGGTGCTGTAGCATAGTTTCTTGTTGCGTTCTAAGTAGCATCATGCTGTTAAACGCAGATTCGCGTCATACTTGTTTTGCTTGCCATTTGCAAACCGTGCATCCGATTCCGGTGTTCTTTATATCGATTTCAACCGAAATCATCTCACCTTTCCAGCGGCATACTTGGTTTGACAAGTTGATGCCCGGTTCATCATTTTCCTTCTGGAGCACACATATGCATTGCATATCACATCTCGCATAACATGCCATGTATTGCATCATATTGCTTGTGCATTGCTCCTTGTTTGATTGTTGTTCCATTGCTTGTGTTCTTGCTTTGGGTAGAGCCGGGAGACGAGTACGTGTACGAGGAACCTGTTGAGAACGCCTACGAGGATCAAGCCTTCGACAACTCTGAGAACCTTGCAGGCAAGATGACCATACCTTCGAAATCACTTCTATCTTTGCTTGCTAGATGCTCGCTCTTTTGCCATGCCTATGCTACGTTACCTACCACTTGCTTTATCATTCCACCCATATTGCCATGTCAAACCTCTAACCATCCTTTCCTAGCGAACCGTTGTTTGGCTATGTTACCGCTTTTGCTCAGCCCCTCTTATAGCGTTGCTAGTTGCAGGTGAAGATGAAGTTTGTTCCTTGTTGGAACATGGATATTTTGGGATATCACAATATCTATTGTTTTAATTAATGCATCTATATACTTGGTAAAGGGTGGAAGGCTCGGCCTTATGCCTGGTGTCTTGTTCCACTCTTGCCACCCTAGTTTCCGTCATACCGGTGTTATGTTCCTTGATTTTGCGTTCCTTACGCGGTTGGGTGATTTATGGGACCCCCGTGACAGTTCGCTTTGAATAAAACTCCTCCAGCAAGGCCCAACCTTGGTTTTACCATTTTCCACCTACACCCCTTTTTCCCTTGGGTTTTCGCGAGCCCGAGGGTCATCTTTATTTTAGGCCCCCCCGGGCCAGTACTCCTTCGAGTGTTGGTCCGAACTGAGTAGACTGCGGGGCCCCCTTGGGGAAACTCGAGGTCTGATTTTACTCGTAGGATGTCTCATCCGATGTTGCCCTGAGAACGAGATATGTGCAGCTCCTATCGGGATTTGTCAGCACATCGGGCGGCTTTGCTGGTCTAGTTTTACCATTGTCGAAATGTCATGTGAACCGGGATTCCGAGACTGATCGGGTCTTCCCGGGAGGAGGTTTATCCTTCGTTAACCGAGAGAGCTTGTGATGGGCTAAGTTGGGACACCCCTGCAGGGTATAAACTTTCGAGAGCCGTGCCCGCGGTTATGTGGCAGATGGGAATTTGTTAATGTCCGGTTGTAGATAACTTGACACTTGATCCAAATTAAAACGCATCAACCGCGCGTGTAGCCGTGATGGTCTCTTCTCGGCGGAGTCCGGGAAGTGAACACGGTTTCTGTGTTATGTTTGACGTAAGTAGGTGTTCAGGATCACCTCTTGATCATTGCTAGCTTCATGACCGTTCCTTTGTTTCTCTTCTCGCTCTCATTTGCGTATGTTAGCCACCATATATGCTTAGTCGCTGCTGCAACCTCACCACTTTACCCCTTCCTTTCCCATTAAGCTTTGCTAGTCTTGATACCCATGGTAATGGGATTGCTGGGTCCTCGTGGCTCACAGATTACTACAACAACAGTTGCAGGTACAGGTTTATGCGATGATCTTGACGCGAGCGCGATGTTTGCTTGTTTGGAGTTCTTTTTCTGCTTCTTCTTCGATTAGGGGATAGGTTCCAGGTCGGCAGCCTAGGCTAGCAGGGTGGATATTGTTTGAGTTTCTGTTTATGTATCATCCGTAGTCGGATGTTGATCTCATGTATGATGTGATGTTGTATTCGTGTGGCATTGTATGCCTCTTGTATGTATCCCCATCTATTATGTAATGTTGATGTAATGATATCCACCTTGCAAAAGCGTTTCAATATGCGGGTCTATCCTTAGTGGGACCTTTGAGTTCCTTTTGGATAGGGTCGCATTAAGGGCGTGACAAGTTGGTAATCAGAGCCTCGACCGACCCTAGGAGCCTCCCCTTTGATTGATCGTGTAGTTTGGCCGTTGTTGAGTCTAGAAGAAAACTGTTTTTGGAGTCTAGTTATATCGGAGAGTAAGAATTCTTTTTACTCCTCTGCCCCTTCGTCGCTCTGGTGAGGAATCTTGACGTAGGTGTTTTGAATTACTCCTCTTCCCATTCAAATTTTTCTTTAGGTTTACGCAGTTGGTTTTCCGGTAGTTGTTCCTCAGCTCTTTTTATCCGGTGCATTTCTCGTCAAGTTGACTCGAGCCTCTTCTTCTTCATCTTAGAGTTCAATCCTCAATTGTTTTTCTTTTTCCCACCCACCCACCCTTCTTCCTCTTGGAACCGGAGTCCGTAATCTAGTATCCATCCTACTCATGCGAAGTCTTTGCTTTCTTTCCTCAATGATTTCAACCGGTGTTTCCTCTTCAAGATATTCGTTGGTTTCCCCTTCCAAGTTGCCTTTGTTTTCCCGCCCTCCCACCCTTTTCTTTCCGGAGTCTGAGTCTCTTTCAACCGTCAATTCCATTCGTGCGGAGTCTCTTCAGTCTTCCCTTAATTATTTCAACCGGTGAATTCTCGTCTCGGTGGACATTCTTCATCTCTTTATCTCTCCGGTGGATTCAATTCAAGTTTTTTTCGGGTTGACCATATTCTTTTTCTCGGCTCAAGTGTTTTCCCTGCTCGTTCGCCTCTCGACATTTAATCATTCCGGAGTTCGGAAGAAATCTCAAGAGATTTGTCTGTGTTCGAATTAATTCGAGGTTGTCACCTCATTCAAATATTTCATTGTTCCGGTGCATCATCTATCTGTTCAACATCCTTTTCCAACAGTGTTATCTCTTCAGTGGGCCTTAACCCACAGGTCTTTTCCCAGGATCTTACCTGACTCTTCTGATTTCCCGGAGCTATTCTCTAATTCTTTTCAAGTGTGACGTAAGAATGAATTTCATCAGTCACATGCCTTCTCCAAGATCGATTTCAAATTCTTTTCATTGTTGGCTCAACCTCTTCGCTTTTCATTCTCCCGGAGTATCTCAGTAATTTTGGTGTTGTTTCCCGTCGCCATTTGAAGACCGAAGAAGAGTTTTTCCTCTAAATCTTGTCCGTTCTCCCGGAGATTCGCGGTGCTAGCTCGATGTTATCCTATCAAATTGTTTCAAGTCATGCAAATTCTTTTCATCCATCCGGAGCATTTCAGGAGTTGTTTTCTCTCTCGATCATCCGGAGGCCACCTTTTCGGAAGATTTCTTCATTCTAAGTTTTCAGATTCGTTCTCCAATTATTCTATATCCGTGCCCCTTCGTTCATCTCAGTATTCTTCCCGATGATTCATTCTCTTTCATCAGTCATTTCCGAATTCTTACGGTGGTTCGCTCAAGATTCTTTTTCTTTGATTATCATATCAATCCATTCGTTCTTTCAATCCTACCGGTGGTTCATGAAGACCTTCTCAAGTTTACGATATGTCACTTCTCAATTCTTTTCAAGAAGAATAAGTAATATGTAAATCCATTGCTTGTCATCAATTTAATTTGGTGAAGGATAAGCATACAATAAATCTTATTCTTATTCCATCCAAGTGAGTAATACTTTTTTCTTCGGAGTTTTTTCTTGATGAATAAATTCTAGTTCCAAGTGTTTTCATCTTTTCTTTTCCGGAGTTCAAATTTCCTCGGCCATTTCGTCAGAACCTCCATCTAATCATCGCAAGGCTTTAATCCTATTCTTTCATCCTTCATTTCTATCTCATCATCTTTTTGTTACCGGAGTTCTTCATGGTGGTTCTTCATGATTTAGTTCATTCTTCAAGAGTTCATCAAGTATCATTCCATCCTCTCAAGCTCGTGTTCTATTACTCCATGTTTCAGCCGGAGTGCTACCTAAATCCTTTCAGTCTTATTCGTTTCTTTTCTCATTCTAACCACTCCGGTTAGAACGAGTTGTTTCATAGTCTATTTGATTCCGTGAGCTTTCGATTCTCGTCATTCTCATCGTTCCTCTCTTCTTCTCGAGTGCTCTCGATTCTTGGCTTCTTCTCTTGAGTTCTTGTTTCACCTCATCCCTTTTTCCCTTCCGTCTCGGTCCTAAGATCTCGGGACGAGATGTCTTGTTAGTGGAGGAGTGTTGTAATGCCCCGGATTCGATGCGCCAGGTGTCCGCCAGTTATTCGTCGTCGTTGCCATGTCATTTGCTTGCGTGTTGCACTTTGCCATGTCATCATCTGCATTTTTATCATGTCATCATGTGCATTTCATTTTGCATGCGTGTTCGTTTCATGCATCCGAGCATTTTCCCCGTTGTCCGTTTTCCAATCCGGCACTCCTATGTCCTCCGGCGTCCCCCTCTTGTCTCTTTTCGTGTGCGGGTGTTAAACTTTCTCGGAATGGCCTAAGGTTCGCCAAGCGGCCTTGGTATAGCACCGGTAGACCGCCTGTCAAGTTTCGTGCCATTTGGAGGTCGTTTGATACTCCAACGGTTAACCGGGTAACCGCAAAAGCCTCTTTGTTTGCAGCCCAACACCCCTTCCAAAGTGGCCCAAAACCCATCTTACTCCTCTCCATGCTCTCGGTCGTTCGATCACGATCGCGTGGCCGAAAGCCGCTCCTCATTTGGACTCTCCTAGCTCCCTCTACCTATAAATTAGCCCCTCCCCCGAAATCCCGGTCCAAACCCTAGATCCATCCCTTCCGCGCCGCCGGACATGTCCGCCCGGCGGCCGGACACGTCCGCCGCCGCCCCCTCGGCCAATCTCAGCGCGACACGTCGCCCGCCGCCGCCACCTCCCACCGCGCGCTGGCCCGCCGGGCCCAGGCGGGGCCCTCCCGCGCCCGACCCGGGTCGTGCCCCGCGCCGCCTCCCGCGTCCGCTCACCGCCGCCGCTCCGGCACCACGCTCGCCGTCCGCTCCCGCCGCCGCGCCCGCCGGCCGCCGGTGCCGCCCGACCCCGCCTCTGCCTCGGGCGCCCGTCGCCGCCGCCGGCTGCGCGCTCCGGCCGGTCCCGCCGCGCCGGCCTCCGCCAGATCCGGCCGCCCCGGCCGCCCCGGCCTCTCCTCCCTCCGGCCCGAGCTCCCACGCCGGCGACAAACCTCGAAGCCGGAGCCAGATCCAGATCGGGACAAAGGGTTGACTTTCCCCGACCCCAAATTTCGTCTAAGTCATTAATCTGTTGATAATTTGTTGCATCTTCATCGCATCACATCTCTGCATTCATAGCTCCGTTTCATGCATATAATATGTCAAATTGTTCGCCTCGACGAGTACTTCATTTCATTCCATTGCATCATTTTCATTTGAGCTCATCTTGATGCCCGAAACGTTGTTGGAAGAGGGCTATGTGATGTTAGTTTCTGTTTCTTAACAGAACATGCACTTTTGTCATTTTTGCCATGATTAATGTGTGCATCTTATGAACTTGACCCCTACATATGTTTTGATCTATGCCATGCTATCTTTCCATGGGTATATGCCATGTATTTTTGTGATCAATGTGGTGACTAGCACAAGCATGCAAACTAGGGATGATAATGTTGCTGATTTCAGGAACTTAGTGTTTTCGCTAAGTCATGTCCTGCTGTTATTTTTATGCCATGTGTTCATGTTGTTACAGAGAGATCTATGCCCTTTTTGAGCATGATCAGTAAGGGTGTTTTGAAAATATGGATGTGCTCTATCCATCCATGCCTTTGTTTGCATTTATGGAGTAGTCTAGCATGTCATTTTCGTGCTCTACTTTTGCTTCAAAATGTTTCCTGGCAGATTGTTTACAAGAGATTCAATTTTTACAAGGTTGTTGTAGTTGATCCGTGTATGCTATGATGTTGTTCTTACCATGTATATCTTCTATGCCATGTCTTCTTGATGGGTGTATGCTTAGTTTATCATGAGATGGTCTGTAGTGAGTGCATCGAGCTCACGAACATGCCTACTTGATATCTGTTTTTGCCATGCCCAGTTTTTTCTGCTAAGTCTGAGATCTGTAATTGAACTTGCTATGTTTACATGGGTGCCACCATTTCTTATGGTCCTTTTTGGCTTATGGTCAGTAAGGGACTTTTGATCTATGCTTTGAGTAGAATCATGTCATGCCTTGTTTGGCTATTATAAGTTCCTATAGCTTATTGTTTGCTTGCTCTAAACATGCCTTCCTGATGTTAAATTCTGGCATACTAGTATTTTCACCAAGTCTGTGAACCTGATATTTTTTGCACTTTCACCATGCTTGTTTGAACATGTTATGATGTGTTTTAGCCGTAGCTCAGTGTTCCTCTTTTGTTAAGCATCTTCTGTAGATCACTGTCGTATGCTTTGTTTTTATGTTGGGGTGCTGTAGCATAGTTTCTTGTTGCGTTCTAAGTAGCATCATGCTGTTAAACGCAGATTCGCGTCATACTTGTTTTGCTTGCCATTTGCAAACCGTGCATCCGATTCCGGTGTTCTTTATATCGATTTCAACCGAAATCATCTCACCTTTCCAGCGGCATACTTGGTTTGACAAGTTGATGCCCGGTTCATCATTTTCCTTCTGGAGCACACATATGCATTGCATATCACATCTCGCATAACATGCCATGTATTGCATCATATTGCTTGTGCATTGCTCCTTGTTTGATTGTTGTTCCATTGCTTGTGTTCTTGCTTTGGGTAGAGCCGGGAGACGAGTACGTGTACGAGGAACCTGTTGAGAACGCCTACGAGGATCAAGCCTTCGACAACTCTGAGAACCTTGCAGGCAAGATGACCATACCTTCGAAATCACTTCTATCTTTGCTTGCTAGATGCTCGCTCTTTTTCCATGCCTATGCTACGTTACCTACCACTTGCTATATCATTCCATCCATATTGCCATGTCAAACCTCTAACCATCCTTTCCTAGCGAACCGTTGTTTGGCTATGTTACCGCTTTTGCTCAGCCCCTCTTATAGCGTTGCTAGTTGCAGGTGAAGATGAAGTTTGTTCCTTGTTGGAACATGGATATTTTGGGATATCACAATATCTATTGTTTTAATTAATGCATCTATATACTTGGTAAAGGGTGGAAGGCTCGGCCTTATGCCTGGTGTCTTGTTCCACTCTTGCCACCCTAGTTTCCGTCATACCGGTGTTATGTTCCTTGATTTTGCGTTCCTTACGCGGTTGGGTGATTTATGGGACCCCCGTGACAGTTCGCTTTGAATAAAACTCCTCCAGCAAGGCCCAACCTTGGTTTTACCATTTTCCACCTACACCCCTTTTTCCCTTGGGTTTTCGCGAGCCCGAGGGTCATCTTTATTTTAGGCCCCCCCGGGCCAGTGCTCCTTCGAGTGTTAGTCCGAACTGAGTAGACTGCGGGGCCCCCTTGGGGAAACTTGAGGTCTGGTTTTACTCGTAGGATGTCTCATCCGATGTTGCCCTGAGAACGAGATATGTGCAGCTCCTATCGGGATTTGTCAGCACATCGGGCGGCTTTGCTGGTCTAGTTTTACCATTGTCGAAATGTCATGCGAACCGGGATTCCGAGACTGATCGGGTCTTCCCGGGAGGAGGTTTATCCTTCGTTAACCGTGAGAGCTTGTGATGGGCTAAGTTGGGACACCCCTGCAGGGTATAAACTTTCAAGAGCCGTGCCCGCGGTTATGTGGCAGATGGGAATTTGTTAATGTCCGGTTGTAGATAACTTGACACTTGATCCAAATTAAAACGCATCAACCGCGCGTGTAGCCGTGATGGTCTCTTCTCGGCGGAGTCCGGGAAGTGAACACGGTTTCTGTGTTATGTTTGACGTAAGTAGGTGTTCAGGATCACCTCTTGATCATTGCTAGCTTCATGACCGTTCCTTTGTTTCTCTTCTCGCTCTCATTTGCGTATGTTAGCCACCATATATGCTTAGTCGCTGCTGCAACCTCACCACTTTACCCCTTCCTTTCCCATTAAGCTTTGCTAGTCTTGGTACCCATGGTAATGGGATTGCTGGGTCCTCGTGGCTCACAGATTACTACAACAACAGTTGCAGGTACAGGTTTATGCGATGATCTTGACGCGAGCGCGATGTTTGCTTGTTTGGAGTTCTTTTTCTGCTTCTTCTTCGATTAGGGGATAGGTTCCAGGTCGGCAGCCTAGGCTAGCAGGGTGGATATTGTTTGAGTTTCTGTTTATGTATCATCCGTAGTCGGATGTTGATCTCATGTATGATGTGATGTTGTATTCGTGTGGCATTGTATGCCTCTTGTATGTATCCCCATCTATTATGTAATGTTGATGTAATGATATCCACCTTGCAAAAGCGTTTCAATATGCGGGTCTATCCTTAGTGGGACCTTCGAGTTCCTTTTGGATAGGGTCGCATATTGGGCGTGACACCTGTTTTCACACAAAAGGGTATACGTCATTCACATAGGCTCCTGCGAGAGCAGGGGATTTGATCCCCTGCCCGGCTTTGTATCCTCCACCGGACAGTGCATCAGGGGCTACTACTCATATTATGACAATTCCTCAAAGGTTTCCTAGGAAACATACCTCAAAAGCGTCTATAAGGCCAAGGCAGGACTCGTTCAGCCCGCTCTCGGCGGACTGAATCTTCTCGACCACCGCGCCCATGAGGGCCCGATGCTCATCGACAATAGACGCGTTCTTCAACGTTGTCGATAGACCGCCAGGCAGCTCTGCTCGAACAGAGGACGCCGGCGGGGTAGGCAGGCCCCCCACCATCGGGGGTGGCTGCTCGCTCGATCCCGGAACCCTAGAGGTCCCGGGGGCCGTATCCATCCCCGCGTGTCCGGCACCCGGGATATGTCCTCCCTGGTCCGGGTCTTGTCGAGATGACACCTCAGTGTCGCGCCCGGACTTTGGGCAAAGGGCCTGCGGAGGCGTCTCGCTCGCCAAGGCATCTGAGCCTAGTGAATCCTCCGACGAGGACCGGCCGGCGCAGGACCTTGCCGGACTATGCAATATGTAGGAAACCGTCAAAACTACTATACCCAAAAACAATCCCGGACGCATATGCGTGTTCGGATACTTACGACTTCTCCAGGGGCTGGGCCCTAGGATCCCACTCCGGGCTGCTATTGGCAACCGTGGGGGATGCCCCTGGGAGGGAATCTTTCCCCCTCTTGGGCGATCCGACCTCCAGAGATGTGGAGGCCGTCCTCTTCCTCCTGCCATCAGAGTGAGGCTCATCCTCCTCTGCTTCCTCCTCTTCGTCCTCAGACGAAGGATCGTTGCTGGAGTCTTCGGATTTGGCGTCCAAAGCCTCACGACGGCGAAGGCCACTCCGGGTCTTCTTGACCTTCTTGGAGGCCTCTTTCTTTGGCGCCTTGTAAGGCGCGGGGACCAGCATCTTCGTCAGAAGAGGTCCAGCCGGTTCCTCCGGCAGGGGGGCTGGACAATGTATCCGCTCCACCTTCTTTATCCATCCCTGAGGTCACAATGAAACACGATTAAGGTGTCTCCCTCATGACATGCCAGCTGAAGCATGAATAGACAGAGCGTGGCTGTGACTTACCGAGCTTGGAGAATGGGATGATTGATACCCACGGTCCTCGGCTGGGCCCAGCCACGATTTGCCGGACTTAAAGAGCACCTTCCAGATATCCTTGTGGGAGGAATCATAAAGCTCCCGAAGGGTTTGGTGCTCGGCTAGATTGAACTCCCACAGAGTACAAGCTCGGCGCTGACAGGGGAGAACCAGGCGAACTAGCATCACCTGGACTACGTCGACGAGTTTGACGTCCCTATCGACCACACCCTGAATGTGCGTCTGGAGCAGTAACAGCTCATCGGACGAGCACCAGTTCGGGCCCTTCTCAGGCCAGGACATGAGCCACAGTGGAGCTCCGGATCTGAACTCTGGAGCTGCCGCCCACTTTTTGCCGCGTGGTTCAGTGATATAGAACCACTGCTGTTGCCACCCCTTGACGGAGTCATTGAAAGCGCCTTTCGGCCAAACAGCCTTGGGCATCTTGCTTACCATGGCGCCGCCGCACTCAGTGTGTTCGCCACTCACCACCTTGGGCTTCACATTGAAGATCTTCAGCCATAGGCCAAAGTGAGGTGGGATCCGGAGAAAAGCCTCGCACACGACGATGAACGTCGACATATTGAGGAAGGAGTTAGGGGAAAGATCATGAAAATCGATCCCGTAGTAATACATGACTCCCCGAACGAACGGGTGAAGGGGAAACCTGAGCCCACGGACGAAATGGGGAAAGGAACACGACTCTCTCGTGAGATTCCGGAGTGGGGACGACCTGTCCTGCCGGTGGAAGACGGTGGCCGATCTTCTGGGCCAGATACCCGGCTCCTCGGAGCTTCTTGATGTCGTTCTCCTGGACAGTCGAGGCCATCCATCTGCCTCCTGCTCCGGATCCGGACATCTTTGGAAAACCTCTCTTCGATGGAGAAGAAGAGTGCTTGGGCGTTAGGGCTCGAACAGAGGGGAATGAGCTAGCGGGAGGAGAAGGCGTGGGTAAAAGAGAAAGAAACCTAACCTCCTTATAGAGGCGGTAAATGCCTTTTGTGCCTCCCCACTTGCCTGGTGGAACTTGTCTGCCTCCCACTCGCCGCGATTAGCAGCACGGATAGATTACCCATACCCGTATTGATGAGAATCCCGTAATAAGGGGACACGATCTCTGCTTCAACAAGACATGTCACAGAAACTGCCTCGTAATATGCGTTGTAGCTGGTTGTGGGAAAACGGCTCGAATAATGATCCGACCGTAATAACGTGTCACGTTATCAGAAAAAGTTGTCAGCAGATTGCATTTGTGAAATATCATTCTCTCGACAGTGGTGTGTAAAGATCGTCTTGCAGATCCGGACTCGGTCTACGTGTTCGCTAACTACTTTGGAGTATTCGGAGAAGGAACCTGCCTTGCAATGCCGAAGACAATACTGCGCGCCGGACTCATCACCATTGAAGTCTGGTTCAGGGGCTACTGAGGGAGTCCTGGATTAGGGGGTATCCGGACAGCCGGACTGTGTACAACATCCGGACTATCGAAGCATGAAGATACAAGACTCAAGACTTCGGCCCGTGTCCGGATGGGACTCTCCTTTGCGTGGAAGGCAAGCTTGGCGATCCGGATATTGTATTTCTTTCCTTGTAACCGACTCCATGTAAACCCTAGCCCTCTCCGGTGTCTATATAAACCGGAGAGGTTGGTTCTTAGAAGGCCGATCACAATTACAATCATACCATCATAGGCTAGCTCTCAGCGTTTGGCCTCTACGATCTCGTGGTAGATCTACTCTTGTACTACCCATATCATCAATATTAATCAAGCAGGAAGTAGGGTTTTACCTCCATCGAGAGGGCCCGAACCTGGGTAAACATCTATGTCCCTTGCTTCCTGTTACCATCAGCCTTGACGCACAGATCGGGACCCCCTACTCAAGATCCGCCGGTTTTGACACCGACACTGGCCGCACCGGCCACAGCGGCGTTGACGAGGCCGTGCTAGCTGGGGATTAACCCTAGCATATAGAGCGCCTCCCTCGTTGCCGCCGCGACGCGGGCGTTGGTGACCTCCTGTTGCGTGGTGGTGGCGACGGCGGCTGCCGCGACGGTTTCACCCCTTGCGTCCGCGACGTGCCTCCGGCTCTTCCTCTTGGCAGACTCCGCTGTTCGCTGTTCGGGCGTCAGCGCCTTCTTTGGCTTGGTCGCGGCGGCGGTCCTGAGCGAGGCTTGCCTTTGCCGGAGGCGAGGGAGGTCTTCATGTCGGGCGAGGCGAGGGAAGTGAGGCCAGCGTCGACATCGAGGTCAAGGTCGTCGTCCATGCCGGGTGCGGGGCGGGAGGGTTTTGGGTAAAATGGGGGAAATGATGCTTGCTGCCAGCGACTGACGGGACCGGGGGGAGGAGTAGGCGCGCGCGCGGCCGTCTCATGTCCTTGCCGACGCAAATCCGGCTCAAAAATGGACCAGAAATGGATCGCCCGCGAACGAAAAGTGGACACGCGTCCGTTGCGTTGGGCCGCCTTTTCTATCCACGCCGATCCAAACGGACGGCGGCGGACAAAATGGATCGCCCCATTGAAATTGCTCTAGCTCATATATAACTTGGTCACGATCCATGCAATCATGGATCGATACAAGGAGTGGCAGCTAGCACTGGCAGCTATGGAAATGGTTGGAACTTGTGAAACTCTCTCGACTGTAGAGGCAAATTTGACAAATTTGACCTGTGGACGAAATCAAATCACAAAATGAACTGCCCGTAAAACTATTTCACGCAGCTGACCTTTTTGTGTGACGTCCGACACGAAGGCGCCACACTACACTGTGCAACGCCTCACAGATAGGCGCTACACGCCTGGACAGCGTTGCACTCCAGACTGCCTAAAAATTGCTAAGTCAATGTGTAGAGCCTAAGAGCTAGGCGCCGCACTGTACAGTGTGGCGCCTAGCTCTCAGGCGTTGCACTAGTGGTTGCACTACAAAATGAAGCAACCACTAGTGCAACGCCTAGAAGCTAGGCGCTACACTGTATAGTATGGTGTCTAGCTCTCAGGCGCTGCACACTGACTTAGTAATTTTTGAATCACACGGGTGTTACGCTGGCCAGGCGTGTAGCGCCTATCTGTGAAGCGTTGCACAGTGTAGTGTGGCGCCTTCATGTCGGGCGTCACACAAAAAGACCAGCCGCGTGAAATAGTTTCACGGACAGTTCATTCTGTGATTTGATTTCGTCCACAGGTCAAATTTGTTAATTTTGCCAACTGTATCAGTAGTGTATCACCAACACGGGGCGGCAGCAGGCAGCAGCTGAGCCAGCCCACATGGCTGAAGAGCCCAGCAACGTACACGATTCCAAGCATCAGGCCACGAGGTTCGGTGGCTGAGCAACATCCTTTTTACTAGTACTATTTTATTACATGCTTCAGTGTTCAGTGATTCCAATCTCGTATTCTCCGCCTCTCCGCAGCAAAGTTAGTTGAGTCTTGCTATGCGTACGACTCTTGCTTGTCCGATTTCATACGACATAGCAGATCAAGCCGTTCAACTCCTGATCCAAACGGCAACACACCACTAGATTAGGCATCGTATAGAATCGGACAGAATAAAATCGTACGCATAGTAGTTCCAAAGTTAGTTTCACGGCCCTCGTCTCGCATCGAAAGTTGTTCCACGCTTCCATTCGCATTATCCGCATTTGTTAAATCTGTTCGATGAAGATAGGTAATCCCACGCTTGGAGCACGGGTTTCTTGGAAGCCCTTTTCAGCATGCTTCTCATCCTCGTAGCCTAGCCGCTACGGCATTGCACTGATGAACCGATGCTTCAACGCCCAACTGAATGAAGGTCACAGTTGCTGAATACTACTCCCATGGAAGATGGAACAAAGGCAGGGTACAAACTACAAAGACTGGATTGGGGAGAAGAAAAACAGTGAGTACATCAGCTCGGCACGGTCACGGCACTAATCCCATGGAACAAAACTGTACAGATTATTCAATGTTACACGGAGCGCGCGTCGCAGCCACCGCACGCGCGCGCGCTCGGATGGATGCTCGCGCCAAAACTACAGCCGAGTCGCGGTCACCGGTCTCCTCAGAACGACGGCACGACGCCGTAGTCACCGTCCGACGCCAGGTGCGCTGACGACGCCGGCGAGAACGGCCCGTCCCGCTCCAGCGCGTCGTCCTCGGCGGTGCGCTTGGCGAACCGGCCCTTGATGCGCGGCCGCGTCTCGGCGTACGCCTTGCGGGACGCGTAGCGGATGGTCTTCTGGAACCGCCGGTTCTTGCGCTTCTCCCGGTACCGCATCAGCCGGGCCTCCCGCTCCTTCCCCTTGCTCGCCACCACCGCCACCGACGGCGCCGGCGCCAGGGCCCCGCCGACTGACAGCGCGTCCGGCACCACTGCGACCTCGGACGTTGACATCTGCAAAGGCGTAGTAGACATTATTTATCACCATGTACGTCCAGGTCAAGAAAAGCATTTCAGTGAGACGAGGTATGTCAGAAAGGCTTACGCTCTGGTTCATGGAGTGTTCGGGGTAGAAGAGAGCGCCGCCGGCGAGGTCGAGCTCGGAAGGGGCGACGGGCACCCCGATGGCCTTGATCCCGTCCATGGACCGGACGAAGTCCAGATCGAGGTACGCGTCCGAGTCAGCCAAGAACGTGGCGGCGCTGTCCTCGGGGCTGTCGCCAGGCTCGGGAAGAAGCCACGAGGCCGCCTCGGCCTCGTTGCTCCCGTCGTCGTCCGCGTCCTCCTGCGTCGCGGCGGCGGAGGCTGGGGAGGGGGCGGGCTGGGGCGGGTCGGCGAGCGCGCCGAAGTAAGGCGTGACGGGGAGCCGCTCGTGCCGGCTGGCGAGCGGGTTGGCGGAGTGGATGTCGGCGTCGCACGTGGCGCAGAGCGCGGCGGCGTCGGCGCGGCAGGTGACCGCGGCGGGCGCGTGCTCGCAGACCTCGCAGAGCCAGACGCGCGCGTGGCGGGAGACGGCCCCGTGCGCGCGCGCGTCGCACCCGGCGCAGAGGTAGGCGCCGTCCGACCGGCAGTAGAGCCGCGCCGCGTCCACGGCGCACGTGTCGCACGGCCGCCCGGCCAGCCCCCAGAGCCCCCCTCCTCCTCCTCCTCCTCCCACCACCGTCTGCTCCTCCACTTTCATCTCGCTCGCCGCGGATCTCTGGCGCTCAGGTCGGCACTGAGGGGTGTGGAAGATTTGGTGCAATTCATTCTGCTGGGTGCTCTCCCTCGGTGCGTGGGTGCGGGCGCGGGTGGGTTTTGAGGGGTCTGCGGGCAGGGAGAGCACATGCTAGGGGCGGGGGCGGGGGCTCCGCTCGGGTGTCGCGGGCGGGCGCGAGACACTTCGGGCGCCCGGTCGCTGTCGCGCGGGCCACAGGGTTCGTTCGTTTGCCAAACTTGGCTAAGTCGAGTTAAAAACAAGCTTATTTTACGAGCTCGCCTCGGCTGAGCCGGTAGCATATGTTTGCCATTGCTGTCGCCTGCTTCACTCCTGCTTGGCCGCATACCATTCCACAGTCGGATCTGTTTACATTTGCACGCTACTCCGACGGCGACTTATCTGATTCTGAGCACCAAAGTTTCAGTTCCAGGCCGGCGGCCTACAACCTTTTTGGTTCACGTCAGCTGCACAGCCGGTGATAACGCAACACACGGGCGTGAGGCCGTTAGTCATGGCTATAAACTGAAGCCATTAATGAGACGTTTGGTGCGAGCTCGCCCATCACCGGCTCGGTTTGCCTCTCCGGGACGGGATGGGGACGGCTTGCGTTGGGTGGATGCATCCCGGCAGTGCACCGTGCTCGCAGGCAGGCGCGGATGCGCCCGTCACTTTTTTTGCGCTGGAGAAAGTTTGCGATGCCCTTGCGGAAAAGTAGTAGGCGGGTCCAGTTGTCACTTGTCCTGATGCCATTGCCACGCCAGGCACGAGGTGGGGATGCGACGGAGGTGAGGGTGGGGGTCCGGCCAAGTCCGACTGTCGTGCTCACCCGTGGATGCTTGCTGTACGCCAGGTGGCGCCAACTGGTTGGCTTCTTGGCTCCCGCCCTTATCTCTTGCGGATGCGATGCTGCCATGTCAGCCACCCCGTGGTGCGGGACGCCGGATCCCAGTGAGATCTGGATCCTTCCGGTGGTAGCAGTAGCACCGGTGATGGTTGGTGGGCTATATGACCAAAATGGACATCCGTCTTGTCCGAATTCTATTTGTTTGGGTCAGCCAAACGGACGTCCATATCCGGATCTGGTCGTTCCCGGTAGGTGCGCCCAACTCGCAGCCGCATCCCAAACTTTATGTCCGATTTGGACTAAAAAAACCGAAAAGGGGCATTGGAAAATAGCTTTAAACAGGAATATATTACAATAACTTAATTAAGAAGTCCACAATAGTTACGGCCGCACATAGAACTTAAGTTGAAATTAGAAAAAAAACATGAAAAAAGGTAGATCTGCCCGCCGCCGATGCCGTGGCCGTCTTCAGGCGCCACCGTCCTCGTCCTCTTCTTTTGTGATTAGGTCGGTGTAGGGAGGCGGCGGCCAGAGGTGGGGCGGCGCCCCCCAAACTGGGGCGGGCGCGGCATGCGCAGGCTGCAGTGGTGGTGGTGGTGACCACGCAGCCTGCGGTGCTGGTGATGGTGGCGAGGGCGGACTGCGTGGCATCATGGTCGTCCACGACTTCCCATACAACGTAGGGTTCCACATCGGGGTGGGCGGCTGGTCCTCCATCATCTCCTCCTTCACCTCCTACTTCACATCCAGCTCATGGGCGTAGACATGTCTGCGGCCGAGAGCGCCATCATCTCGTGCAGCTCCTCCCATTGCTCCTCCTGGCCGCGCTTGAACTCCCTTTCGGAATCCATCACGGCTTGCACCAGCCGCTCCTCCATGGCTGTCATGGTGGGAGGTGGAGGTGGTGACGGAGACGAGAAGGGACAGGGCGTCGGCGTCAGGCCGCGCACTCTGGGTTGCTCGGTGCGCGGGGTGGGCTACGAGCATAGTCGACGAAGAACATTTGCCGGGGCATGTCGTGCTCGTCCTGGAACCATGTGTCCCACAGGGGCGAGTCGACATCGTAGCGCCGGTCGCCAAGGAACTAACGCGGGATCCGTGCGCCTTGTCTAGGGTTTGTTGTCGGCGAGGGTGAGGGAGTCACGAATTATGGGGTCATCTGCAACTTGCTTCAATCATCTGCAACTTAATAGCCCCTGTCGATGACATGGGCTCCTTCAATCATCTGCAACGATGCGATCCAGGGTGAGGTTTTCCTCCCCGGACAAATTTTCGTATTCGGCGGCTTCGTACTGCGGGCCAACTCGCTTGGCTATCTGGATCAGATTGATGACTATGCCCCTGGCCATCAGGTCAGGTTTGGAAACTTGAACTACACTACCGACATCCGCGGAGACTTGATCTTCGACGGATTCGAGCCCATGTCAGGTGCGCCGAACAGCCACGACGAGCATGACTTAGATCTGCCCTCGGACGGTGTTCGGGAGATCACACCTGCGGCTGTCCCGGCCCTTAATCTGGAGCAGATCGTGCCATCCGAGGACGGGTGGATAGACCCCGCCGCGGAAACCGCACACTCATCAGCGGTAGAGCCGAACATAGTCTTCACCTCCAAAGAGATCTGTGTCATCGGACCCTCGGACTCGTCTCCGGCCATAGGATCCGGACCGCGTGCGTCCGTGCCTATCGAATCTGATTGGGCACCGATCTTGGAGTTCACCTTCGCAGATATAATTCAGCACTCGCCCTTGGGCGACGTGCTAAATTCATTGAAATCTCTCTCTCTCTATCAAGAGACTCTTGGTCGAACTATGTCCAGCTTGAGTGGGAAGCGGACGACGAAGGAATTCGTTCCCCACCCACCACCCACTTAATAGCACCTGTCGATGACTTAACCGACACGCTCGACTACGACTCCGAAGACATCGATGGTATGGACGATGATGCTGGAGATGAACAGGAACCACCGCCTATGGGGCGCTAGACAGCCACCTCATCATACGATATATACATGGTGGATACACTCAAAGAAAACAACGGCGAGGAACGGGAGGATGCAACGGAGGATAATCCCCTCGAGCAGAAACCAAAGCGACGACGTAGGCGCCGCTCTAAATCCCGCCACAGCAAAAACAACGATAACAGCGCAAGAAAGAATAACACCTGGTCGACTCCAAAGGAAACGACTACTGAGGGAGTCCTGGATTAGGGGGTATCTGGACAGCCGGACTATATGCTTTGTCCGGACTATTGGAGCGTGAAGATACAAGACTCAAGACTCCGTCCTGTGTCCGGATGGGACTCTCCTTTGTGTGGAAGACAAGCTTGGCGATCCGGATATTATATTTCCTTCATTGTAACCGACTCCATGTAAACCCTAGCCCTCTCCGGTGTCTATATAAACCGGAGAGTTTAGTCCTTAGAGGGACGATCACAATCATAATCATCATAGGCTAGCTTCTAGGGTTTAGCCTCTACGATCTCGTGGTAGATCAACTCTTGTACTACTCGTATCATCAATATCAATCAAGCAGGAAGTAGGGTTTTACCTCCATCGAGAGGGCCCGAACTTGGGTAAACATTGTGTCCCTTGCCTCCTGTTACCATTAGCCTAAGATGCACAGATCGGGAACCCCTACCCGAGATCCGCCGGTTTTGACACCGACATTGATGCTTTCATTGAGAGTTCCTCTGTGTCGTCGCTGCAAGGCTTGATGGCTCCTTCAATCGTCAACAACACGATCCAGGGTGAGACCTTTCTCCCCGGACAGATCTTCGTGTTCGGCGGCTTCGCACTACGGGCCAATTCGCTTGGCCAACTGGAGCAGATCGACACCTACGCCCCTGGCCACCAGGTCAGGTTCGGAAGCCTGAACTACACTGCCGATATCCGCGGAGACTTGATCTTCAACGGGTTCGGGCCCGCGCCAAGAGCGCCGGACAATCACGATGAGCACGGCTTAGACCTGCTGTCGGACAATGCTCGGGATATCACCCCTGCAGGAGCCCCGGACCTAAATCCGGAGCAGATTGCGTCGTCCAAGGACGGGTGGATGGACCCCGCCCCAGAGGCCGCACACTCATCGGCGGTAGAGCCAAACACAGACTTCATCCCCAAGGAAGCTTGTGACACTGGACCACCGGATTCGTATCCGATTGTAGGTTCCAGTCCGCGCGCCTCCAAGCCCGCCGAATCTAGTTGGGCTCCGGTGATGGACTTCACCGCTGCGGATATCTTCCAGCACTCGCCCTTTGGCGACATGCTGAACTCTTTAAAGTCCCTCTCTTTGTCAGGAGACTCTCGGCCGAACTATGTCCGGCTCGAATGGGAAGTAGGCGACGAAGGAATTCGTTGCCCACCCACCACCCACTTCATAGCCACTGTCGACGATGTATCAGACACGCTTGACTTCGACCCTGATAATACCGACGGTATGGACGTCGGTGCAGGAGACGATTCAGAATCAACGAGGCGCTGGACTGCCACCTTGTCATACGATATATACATGGTGGATACGCCTAAGGAGGTCGACGGCGACAATCCGGAAGATAAAACCCCCGGACAAAAGCCAAAACGGCGGCGCAGACGCCGCTCCAAGTCCAGCAACAGTAAAAACAACGATAAGAGTGCCAGAAAGATCGACACCCCAGTCAACTCCGAAGGCAACAACGACCATATGGACCCAGCAATGGAACAGGATGAGCTAGGTCACGCCGAACACAGCTCGGAGCAGACGCCCGATCACAATGGTCCCGAGGGACGAATTCATCAAGCCGCCCTGGGACAAGAACACAGTCCGGATGACGATGCATTCATCATCTCGGAAACACGCTTGGAACGAGATAACCTCCACAGAAGGTTTATGGCCACTGCGAGAAGTCTAAAGAAGCAGAAGCAACGGCTAAAGGCCGCACAGGAAACGCTCAATCGCAGATGGAATAAAGTGCTAGACACCGAAGAAAAGTACGGCGACGATCGCCACACAACGAGCTACCCAAAAGGCAAGTTGCTGCCAGAATTCGACGACGAGGTCGTTCCACCAAAAAACAACACGGCCAGGAGGCCGGACAAACCACTTCATAACCGCAACAGAGCAGCTACCGACGCCGCACACGATCTACGCAAGCTCCTGGATAAAAAAGCCGGCGCGACTAGGTCCATCTATGGATCTAAAGGACACACCCCGGCACAGGACTATGGTCACCAAAACGATCATACCGATCGGATACCAGTTTGGAATCAGCACCGGACACAACAACAGCCGACGGCATGCCACAACACGTCCAGATACAGAGGGGCTGCTCACCCCCTGTGCTTCACCGAAGAGGTACTAGATCATGAATTTCCACAGGGTTTTAAACCTGTGAACATAGAGGCATACGGCGGAATGACAGACCCAGGGGTCTGGATCGAGGATTTTATCCTGCATATACACATGGCTCGTGGGGACGACCTCCACGCCATCAAATACATTCCCCTCAAGTTGAAGGGACCAGCTCGACACTGGTTGAAAAGCCTCCCCGAAAATTCAATTAGAAGTTGGGAGGAACTCGAGGACGCTTTCAGGGCCAATTTTCAAGGGACCTATGTCCGGCCTCCGGATGCGGATGATTTAAGTGACATAATTCAACAGCCCGGAGAGTCCGCCCGCAAGCTTTGGAATAGATTCCTCACTAAGAAGAATTAAATTATCGATTGTCCGGATGCTGAAGCCTTAGCAGCCTTCAAACACAGCATCCGGGACGAGTGGCTCGCCAGACACCTCGACCAAGAAAAGCTGAGAACAATGGCAGCCTTAACAAGCCTTATGACCTGCTTTTGCGCAGGTGAAGATAGCTGGTTGGCCCGTAAAGACACCAGCGACCCAAGTACATCTGAAATCAAGGATGCCAACGGGAAGCCACGGTGCAATAAAAACAAACGGCAAAACAAGGAAGAGAGTCCGGATAACATAACGGTCAACGCCGGATTCAGGGGCTCTCGACCCGGTCAACCAAAGAAGCCATTTAAAGGCAGCAAAGAGGGACCATCCGGCCTGAACAAAGTCCTGGACAGACTATGCCAAATTCATGGCAGCCCCGACAAACTTGCGAACCACACTCACAGAGAGTGCTGGGTCTTCAAGCAGGCCGACAAATTAAATGCCGAACACAAGGGAAGGGAAACACCAAGTGAAGACGAGGATGAGCCTCGCCAGCCGAACACTGGGGGACAAAAAAATTCCCATCAGAGGTAAAAACAGTAAACATGATCCACGCGACTCACACACCCACGAGAAGGCGTGAACGCGCACTCAGAGACGCATACGCTGTAAGGCCCGTCGCCCCCAAACTTAACCACTGGTCGGCTTTCCCGATCACCTTCGATCACAGGGACGGCCCGGCTAGTATGCGGCACGGAAGGATCAGCTGCCTTGGTGCTCGACCCAATAATCAAAGGATACCATCTCACTCGCGTCCTCATGGATGGCTGCAGTAGTCTCAATTTAATATACCAGGACACTGTCTGCAGGATGGGGATAGACCCATCCAGAATCAGCCAAAGTAACACCACCTTCGAAGGGGTGATACCAGGCGTTGAAGCCTATGGCAGGGGCTCCGTTGTACTAGAGGTAACATTCGGTTCCCCAGGCAACTCCAGAAGCGAAGAACTGCTCTTCACCATCGCCCCCTTCCAAAGCGGCTATGACCCATTGCTTGGGAGAACGGCCTTCGCCCGCTTCAACGCAGTGCCGCATTACGCCTACCTTACACTCAAGATGCCCGGTCCAGGTGGCGTCATCACCGTTAACAGAAACACAGAGCGCTCTTCACGCGCGGAGGAATACGCAACGGCTCTAGCGGCCGGACTTTAAGCGGCCTCTAATACAAGAAAGCATGACTGGTCGTTACGACCACGGACACGGTTAGACGAGTCCGGCAGCCCGGATAAACCTGAGCTAGGGTGCCATATATGTAATCCCATAGAGGACACCAGGGGCTATAGATATTTAAATAAAGCCCCACTGTTGGCTTTACCTCATTAATAGGCTAATGTCTTACACTTTTACTATCCATTGCACGCTAATGTATGCTCTTCTACATGAGTTTTTCTTTTTACAAACACCATTTGTGCGATTCCCTTCCAGGACACGGCACAACGGAGACAAAGGCGCAGACGTGCAGCAAGGCCCCTCTCAAAGGTTTCTCTTTAGATTAAGCCCCTATGTAAACCTTTTTTATTGCCTCTTGTTGTTTATACATCCCATGGGTACTACACTCACAGAGGATACTGCCGTTATTGGCATTTCGCCACGACAGACTAATGCACGTACCTGGAAATAGAACGTTCATAATGAAGGGCGTTACTCAGCCCAGTATATGTTACAAAGTCCGAATACCTTCGGGAGTGTTCGGCGTCCTGAGTTTGGCCTTATATGCATCATCTCCGAATCATGTCTTTGGTCAAATGTTGGGGTTGCCTGGCTCCTAGGTTTGCCGCCTTACATTCCATTCTTATCGGCTAAGGCAGCCAAAGGAGAACTACTGCGATTGTGCCCTGGTTATTCCGGATGAGCACCTCAGTAGAGAAAGCTGAAAACTGACTGTCATGATACAGCGAGAGATTGTTCAACCACTCGAAGACCTATCGGAATCTTTAGGATTCCTCCGCATTAACGAAGGACCGTTTCCCGGTCATGTACACACGCGCCCGTATTCGGATGCACGCGAAGGTACAAGGGGCTACATAGTAGCCCCACTGTCAAACTCATATGGCTAAGTGATAGTGTTACAGCTATATAGTTTGGTTGCCTAGTTCGACGTGCGATCACCTCCTTAATGGACCAAGACATTGGATCAAGTGTGATTACGCATATTTTTTGCGAACACCCCTGCATTGTATGCGTGGGGGCTGAAGCCAACGACTGCTAACTTTCAGATTACACATATACATAAAAACGGCCGCACAGGAGGCACAATAATACTTTCGGGCAAAAAATATAAATATAGCCTCATAATCAAAATAACATTGTTTTTACAATAACACGACTTGTCACTCGAACATGATATTCTTCGAGCACTGAGCCTCTATTAAACGAGCACCTTCTGTTACCTGCTCCAAGTAGTGCTCGGCCGGATCCCGGCCTCTCGCCGGATTCTGGGTCGCAATGATGGTGGCCTCCATATCTGTCCAATATGCTTTAACGCGGGCAAGAGCCGTCCGTGCACCCTCTATACACGTTGACCTCCTCATGGCATCGATCCGTGATACGGCACCAAGGAATTGTTGCACTAAACCAAAATAACTGTCCGGTTTAGGCTCCTTCGGCCAAAGATGGTCTATTACAGACCACATTGCAAGACCAGATAGCCTATGAAGCTCAGCCACAGCAGCCATCTTCTCACTCAACGGCAATGGGCATGCGGGAGCATTGAATTGTGACCAGAACAACTTCTCCACTTCTTTATCACCTTGATCCTCGAAAAACTTGGCCGCATCAGCCTACTCTTTGCCAAGTCCGCATATGCATCTGCAGGGCTCCAGCGTCGATCCAGGGGAGCATACTTCGGATCTAAAAACTTCATCCGCAATAAGTAAGGGTTTCCAGCCGCTATTTCTCCGGCCAGACGAAGCTCCTCCCGTGCATCCCTGCTTTCAGATCACGTCTCCTTGGCCGTATCAAGTGCCTTCTTCAGGTCAGCCAAGTTCACCTAATTCTCCTTCTCAAGGAGCTCATACCGGCTGGCGGCATTTTTCAGCTCCACAGCCATTTCGGCTATTTTGTCTTCGCTTCGGTCATGAGCAGCCTGTTCGGCTCCCAACTCTTCAGCCGCCTTTAGGGCAGCCGCATTGCTAGCCCGAGCTTGTTCCTTGGCCTGGGCAAGTTCCACCCTTAGGGCTTCCACGGCAGCAGCACCATCTGCAGTCCACGCATATCACATAAATATTATACTCATTTCAATTTTTCCTATAAATAATAAGGAAAGCAGAGCACATACCTTGTGACTCGTTAAGCCGCTCGTTCACAAGCGTGATGTCGGCATCAATAACTCCAATCAGCCTCCTCAGTTCGGAAACCTCAACGGACTGGTGATGTCTACTACGCAACCTTCTTCTTGTAGACGTTGTTGGGCCTGCAAGTGCACAGGTTTGTAGGACAGTAGCAAATTTCCCTCAAGTGGATGACCTAAGGTTTATCAATCCGTAGGAGGCGTAGGATGAAGATGGTCTCTCTCAAACAACCCTGCAACCAAATAACAAAAAGTCTCTTGTGTCCCCAACACACCCAATACAATGGTAAATTGTATAGGTGCACTAATTCGGCAAAGAGATGGTGATACAAGTGCAATATGGATGGTAGATAAAGGTATTTGTAATATGAAATAATAAAAACAGCAAGGTAACTAATGATAAAAGTGAGCATAAACGGTATTGCAATGATAGGAAACAAGGCATAGGGTTCATACTTTCACTAGTGCAAGTTCTCTCAACAATAATAACATAGATAGATCATATAACAAGCCCTCAACATGCAACAAAGAGTCACTCCGAAGCCACTAATAGCGGAGAACAAACGTAGAGATTATGGTAGGGTACGAAACCACTTCAAAGTTATTCTTTCAGATCAATCTATAAAAGAGTTCATACTAGAATAACACCTTAAGATACAAATCAACCAAAACCCTAATGTCACCTAGATACTCCATTGTCACCTCAAGTATCCGTGGGCATGATTATACGATATGCATCACACAATCTCAGATTCATCCAACCAACACAAAGTACTTCAAAGAGTGCCCCAAAGTTTCTATCGGAGAGTCAAGAACGTGTGCCAACCCCTATGCATAGGTTCCCAATGTCACGAAACCCGCAAGTTGATCACCAAAACATACATCAAGTGGCACATGATATCCCATTGTCACCACAAATAATCACGGCAAGACATACATCAAGTGTTCTCATAAAAGACTCAATCCGATAAGATAACTTCAAAGGGGAAACTAAATTCATCACAAGAGAGTAGAGGGGGAGAAACATCATAAGATCCAACTACAATAGCAAAGCTCGGGATACATCAAGATTGTGCCATAGATGGAACACGAGAGAGAACACGAGAGAGAGAGAGAGAGAGAGAGATCAAATACATAGCTACTGGTACATACCCTCAGCCCTGAGGGTGAACTACTCCCTCCTCGTCATGGATAGCGTCGGGATGATGAAGATGGCCACCGGTGATGAGATCCCCCTCCGGCAGGGCGCCGGAACGAGCTCCCGAGAGGTTTTTGGTGGCTACAGAGGCTTGCGGCGGCAGAACTCCCGATCTATCTTCTGTTCTGGAAGTTTTGGGGTACATAGGTATATATGGGTGCAGGGGGTACGTCGGTGGAGCTACGGGGGGCCCACGAGGTAGGGGGGCGCGCCCGGGAACGGGGGGGGGGGGGGGGGCACCCTCGTGGGCAGCCCGTATCTCCCCTGACATGCACTCCAAGTTCCCTGGGTTGCTTTCCTTCCAAAAATAACTTCTCTAGTTGATTTCTTTCCGTTTTGACTCCGTCTGATATTCCTTTTCCTCGAAACACTGAAATAGGCATAAAACAACAAATCTGGGCTGGGCCTCCGGTTAATAGGTTAGTCCCAAAAATAATATAAAAGTGGATAATAAAGCCCAATATTGCCTAAAACAGTGGATAATATAGCATGGTGCAATCAAAAATTATAGATACGTTGGAGACATATCAAGCATCCCCAAGCTTAATTCCTGCTCGTCCTCGAGTAGGTAAATGATAAAAAAGAATTTTTGATGCGGAGTGCTACTTGGCATAATTTCAATGTAATTCTTCTGACTTCTGATATGAATATTCAGATCCGAAAGATTCAAGACAAAAGTTTATATTGACATAAAAATAATAATACTTCAAGCATACTAACAAAGCAATTATGTCTTCTCAAAATAACATGGCCAAAGAAAGTTATCCCTACAAAATCATATAGTCTGGCTATGCTCCATCTTCCCCACACAAAATATTTAAATCATGCACAACCCCGATGACAAGCCAAGCAATTGTTTCATACTTATGACATTCTCAAAACTTTTTCAATCTTCACGCAATACATGAGCGTGAGCCATGGATATAGCACTATATGTGGAATAGAATGGTGGTTGTGGAGAAGACAAAAAGGGAGAAGATAGTCTCACATCAACTAGGCGTATCAACGGGCTATGGAGATGCCCATCAATAGATATCAATGTGAGTGAGTAGGGATTGCCATGCAACGGATGCACTAGAGCTATAAGTATATGAAAGCTCAACAAAAGAAACTAAGTGGGTGTGCATCCAACTCGGTTGCTCACGAAGACCTAGGGCATTTGAGGAAGCCCATCATTGGAATATACAAGCCAAGTTCTATAATGAAAAATTCCCACTAGTATATGAAAGTGACAACATAGGAGACTCTCTATCATGAAGATCATGGCGCTACTTTGAAGCACAAGTGTGGTAAAAGGATAGTAGCATTGTCCCTTCTCTCTTTTTCTCTCATCATTTTTTTATTTGGGCCTTTTCTCTTTTTTTATGGCCTCTTTTTTTTCGTCCGGAGTCTCATCCCGACTTGTGGGGGAATCATGGTCTCCATCATCCTTTCCTCACTGGGACAATGCTCTAATAATGATGATCATCACACTTTTATTTTTCTTAAAACTCAACAATTACAACTCGATTCTTAGAACAAGGTATGACTCTATATGAATGCCTCCGGCGGTGTACCGGGATATGCAATGAATCAAGAGTGACATGTATGAAAGAATTATGAATGGTGGCTTTGCCACAAATACGATGTCAACTACATGATCATGCTAGCAATATGACAATGATGGTGCGTATTGAAAGTGCAACTATCCCTAGGTGGTTTTGGTAATTCATAACAACATATAGCTCATTGATCTAACACTATTCCAAGACTATTATTTCAGGAAAGCTCAATGAATGGCATGGCATGGATGATGAAAGTGGATCCCTCAAAATATCAAGGACAAAGGATTCGCTCAAGCTCAAAAGCTCAAGACTCTTCATTTTACATTTTAGCGATCCAAGATCACATTGAGTCTATAGGAAAAGCCAATACTATCAAGGAGGGATAAGGTGTTGCTTAATGAGCCTCTTGCTTCATGTGCTTAGTGATATGCTCCAAATACCCTCAACTACTTTCTCACATCCACATATGACCTAAACCCAAAGTCAAAATCGGTCCCACCGATTCTTTCTATCCGGCGCCATCGAGTTCAAATGTCATAGCCACTGCCACAAACCCTAGGCAAATCGGTCTTACCGATAGGGATCTCGGTCTCACCGAGATGGGGTTGTAATCTCTCTGTTTCCCTTCGTAACGTTTTGGTCTAACCAAAGTGAGCGACCGGTCCCACCGAGATTGCAATGTAAACTCCCTGTTTCCTTTTCGTAACATTTTGGTCTCACTGAAATGAGCGAATCGGTCCCACCGAGTTTACCTGACCAACTCTCTAGAAAGCTTATTACCAAAATCGGTCTCACCAAGTTTGTGTAATCGGTCTTATCGAGATTACGTTATGCCCTAACCCTAACCATATCGGTCCTACCGAGTTGCATGTCAGTCCCACCGAAAATCCTAACGGTCACTAGGTTTACTAAATCGGTCCGACCGAGTTTGTTGATTCGGTCCCACCGAGTTTGGTAAATTGTGTGCAACGGTTAGATTTTGTGTGGAGGCTATATATACCCCTCCACCTCCTCTTCATTCGTGGAGAGAGCCATCAGAACAAACCTACACTTCCAACTTACCATTTCTGAGAGAGAACCACCTACTCATGTGTTGAGGCCAAGATATTCCATTCCTACCATATGAATCTTGATCTCTAGCCTTCCCCAAGTTGCTTTCCACTCAAATCTTCTTTCCACCAGATCCAAATCCCACGAGAGAGAGTTGAGTGTTGGGGAGACTATCATTTGAAGCACAAGAGTAAGGAGTTCATCATCAACGCACCATTTGTTACTTCTTGGAGAGTGGTGTCTCCTAGATTGGCTATGTGTCACTTGGGAGCCTCCGACAAGATTGTGGAGTTGAACCAAGGAGTTTGTAAGGGCAAGGAGATCGCTTACTTCGTGAAGATCTACCGCTAGTGAGGCAAGTCCTTCGTGGGCGACGGCCATGGTGGGATAGACAAGGTTGCTTCTTCGTGGACCCTTCGTGGGTGGAGCCCTCCGTGGACTCGTGCAACCGTTACTCTTCGTGGGTTGAAGTCTCCATCAACGTGGATGTACGATAGCACCACCTATCGGAACCACGACAAAAACATCTGTGTCTCCAATTGCGTTTGAATCCTCCAAACCCTTCCCTTTACTTTCTTGCAAGTTGCATGCTTTTATTTCCGCTGCTCCTATACTCTTTGCATGGTTGCTTGAATTGTGTGATGATTGCTTGACTTGTCCAAAGATAGCTAAAATCTACCAAACTCTAAAATCGGGAAAAGGCTAAGTTTTTAATTGGTCAAGTAGTCTAATCACCCCCCCTCTAGACATACTTCAAGGTCCTACAAGTGGTATCAGAGCTTTGGTCTCCATTTGCTTTGATTTCCATAGCTTTTGGTGGTCATAGCCTTGGTTTCACAACCTAGGAGAGTATGGCGTCTAGCGAGGGAAATTATCACCGTAGAGGTCCTTACATTGATGGTACTAATTTTGCTAGTTGGAAGCATAAGATGA
This sequence comes from Triticum timopheevii, assembly GCA_963921465.1. Lineage (NCBI taxonomy): Eukaryota > Viridiplantae > Streptophyta > Magnoliopsida > Poales > Poaceae > Triticum > Triticum timopheevii. The sequence goes on along the minus strand of OY997272.1, from coordinate 376,470,292 downwards.
AAATGCATATTCTTGGACATAACCCCGCCGTTTGGGCTATTGTGTGTATTGGCTTGCAAGGTGAATTCTTTGATGGGAGAGAGCCGAACTGTGAAGCTAGCGCAGAAGAGTTGAAGATGCTGCAATACAACACTCAAGCTTGTGATATCCTCTTCAACGGATTGTGCCCCGAGGAATTCAACAAAATCAGCCATCTTGAGAATGCAAAGGAAATTTGGGATACTTTGATTGATATGCATGAAGGTACCGACTCCGTCAAGGAATCCAAGTTGGATGTGCTCCAAAGTCAGCTTGACAAATTCAAAATGAAGGATGGTGAAGGTGTCGCTGGAATGTACTCTAGGCTTGCTCTTATCACAAATGAGATTGCCGGCTTAGGGAGTGAAGAGATGACCGACAGATTCATCATCAAGAAGATCCTAAGAGCATTGGATGGAAAGTATGATACCGTGTGCGCATTGAACCAAATGATGCCAAACTACAAAGATCTCAAGCCAACGGAAGTCATTGGAAGAATTGTTGCTCACGAGATGTCACTCAAGGATAAGGAGGAACTTCACAACAAGTCAAGTGGTGCTTACAAAGCCTCATGTGAAGCCCCCACATCATCAAGTGAGAAACAAACCTTCAATGAAGAATTGAGCTTAATGGTGAAGAACTTCAACAAATTCTACAAGAGTAGAATCAAAGAAAGAAGCTCTAAGTCAAGGTCCTACAATGACAAAAGATCTTCTAGTCGAGAGCGCAATTGCTACAATTGTGGGAGACCCGGACACTATTCCAATGAGTGTACGACACCCTACAAAAGAAGAGAAGATTCTCCAAAAAGAAGAAGCAAAAGAGAAGAATCACCACCAAGATAGAGGAGGAGTAGAGATGATCGTTATGAACGAAGACCCTCACAGAGAAGCAAGGATTCAGAAAGGAAGGACAAGTCATCAAGGATCTACACAAAACGAAGACATCAAGCTCATGTTGGTGAATGGGTATCCGGCTCCGACTCCGACAATCACTCCGAGATAAGCTATCACTCCGACTCCGAATATACTCAAGATGAAGGTGTTGCCGGTCTAGCACTTGTGTCAACCAACTCCTACGACATATTTGACTCACCAAATGAAGGAATTGGAAGATGCTTCATGGCCAAAGGTCCAAAGGTAACACATCCCGAGTATGTTGATTTCAATAGTGATGAAGATGACTTGCTAGTTGATGATGATTTACTTGTTGACAACTCTAGTGATGAATACTATGATGAAACGTCAATTAATCATGCTATTCAAGATAAAACGAATGACAATGATAAGGAGAAGATTGAGCTTCTAACTAAAGAACTAAACACTCTTAAGTTAGCTCATGAAACTATCTTCGAAGATCATCGAGAACTTTTAAGGGCTCATGAGAAGTTACGCTTTGAATAGCTCAATCTTGAGCAAGAGCATGAGTTCTTAAAAGCAATCAATGATGATCTCCGTAAGAAAAGTTCTTCTTACATTGCCAAGAATTTACTCTTATCTACTTACATGCCTCAAGTCAAGTCTAGTAACAAGTACAAGAAAGATCCTTCCTCTAGTAGTAACAATAATAATGCCAAATCCAATATTGTTGCTTCTAGTAGTTCTCTTGATTCCACTAATGATTCTCTTAACCAAGTTACACTCGAGCAAGAAAATAGCTTATTGAAGGGAATTATAGAGAAAGGTGTTTACAAGAGCCTTGCCGGGAGTAAGCAATTCGAGGAAATTGTACGCAAGCAAGGAAGGCACCGGAAGAATCAAGGTGTTGGTTTTGAACAAAAGTTCAATGCCAATGGAGTTGAGTGGGAAGAAGATCAATACCCCAAGACGAAGTTTGTTCCTCGACAAGAGAAGTATGATCCTACTTCCTTCAAGGGAACACAAGCACAAGATGATCTTCCACCACAAGACCACAAGAACAAAGGCAAGGACAAGCTTCAAGAGGAGATTGATGCATTTGAAGAAGCACCTAAGGCCTCGGTCAAATGGGTTCCCAAGACTACGTCAAGTTCTACTTCATCAAGTACAACTACAACTCCAAGGATTCCCATCAAGATGATGTGGATCCCGAAGAATAAGAACTAGAGAGTTCTTGAGGGTGACTCCGCCAACATTCTTCACTCATATCATTATGGCAAGAACAAGTGCAATCAACTTCCACATCTTGCACTAGTTCAAGGAGTCACAAACCCTCATGTTGGTAAGGCAAGGGACAAGGTAACCTAATGATTTCATGGACATCATCTTGTGTGTGCATCACTCTATGTCTATGGATAATCTTATTTGTTCCTTGTGGGACTAGCCCATGTAGGTATGTTGAAAGTGCAACTCACTCCAAAGGATTGCTCCAAAAGATCTACATCAACATTGAGCACCCACATCTTCAACACCTACATGAAGTCATCATCGACAAAACCCAAGGTTAGTTCATCCCTCTAAAAGGGGATCTCACATCTAGGGGGAGCTTAACTCTAAGAATTGAGTCAAAGAAACTCTAATGGTGTGAACACATCAATGCATTATGTAAAAGTGGTAACCCCACTTGAGCTTAAACGATGAGTATGACCTATGATCAAATGTTCTCATTTGACTCCTAAGTCAATATACTCATATATAGATGACCTAGTCATCGCCAATTGTTTGATAGATGCTAGAATTGGTTGTGCATGCTATGCCACATATTTCATTTGCCATTCCATTGTGTGAGCATGTTGGTTGCATATTTTACTCATTCGAGGACATCCACTTGTTGCTTTGATTGCTTGTGTTCTTTTTCTTTTTGCCAAGTGGATGGACAAGAATGCCTAAGAACCTTCTCTAGCTATCTATGCTTTTCTCGTCTCAAACTCTATTCATGCTACATCACAAAATTTGATCAAGTCAGATTCGAACCACTCTGTGTGAGGAGCACTCGGAGTCCCCGATTCGTCATAGACTTAAACTTCCAAAACTTCTTTGTGATTCTCGGTCTGACCGATTCCTCCATTTCAGTCCTACCGAGATCACGAAGTTGATCTAAGTTTTCAATCTCGGGGCAACCGATTTGAACTTTTTGGTCACACCGAGTTGCAGTAACTGTATACAGTTATGCATCTCGGTGCCACCGAGTTGTTCCACTCGGTTACACCGACAGGGTCGGGCTATATATACTCACGGGCAAAAATTTGGAAATTTCTCCGAACCTCTTCGCCCGCGCAATAGCCTCCAGGGTCTCCGGATCATCTAGTCGTCGCTAGCCGCCTCCTGTCGCTGGTCTCCGCCGCCGTCAATGGAATTCCCCCCCGCCGTTGCCGCCGTAGCGAGTTCATCGCCAAGCTAGGGTATGGACTCGATCACAGTGCTATCCTCGTCCGATTCCTAGCACATTGTTTTCATTATGATTCTTGCCACGATTGAAACACTCCTATGCAGTCAATACAATCCTTAGATTAGATGCGATTTGAAAAGTTAGGGTTAGGTTTCCGCCGAAACCATCTCGGACCCACCGAGTTGAAAAACTCGGTCCCACCGATTTGGCTAACGCCATTGCACTAGTAACTCTCGGTCTGACCAAGAATTGCTAATCGGTGTGACCGATTTGAGGACTTTGTGAAACCCTAGCAGTCTCGGTGCCACCGAACTGTGACTCGGTCCGACCGAGTTCACCAGTTTAGGTTCCAAAACTGCTTCGGTATCACCGAGTTTGAAAATCGGTTGATCCAAAATGCTTTCTGTGGAAAACTAAAACTGAGTTTTTGAATCATTCTTTTGCAAAAATCTCTGCATTTTGTGATGCTCATCCATTCTATCTCATCTATAACTATTCACAGGGTCAGCAGTCAGTGATTTGCAGCATGTCAGACCAAAGTGATAGTCAGAACAAGCCAGAAGAGAACAATCACATGAGTGAGGGCACTAGTCCCTCTAGCACTTCAGATGATGGCAGCAGGAGCACCCCAAGCAATCTTCCTAAAGCTGCCACCAGGACAAGGAAGAAGAGAACCTCAGAATCTGAAGATGAGGATTATATGGCAGAAGAAGATGAGGCTACCTCCAAGAAGGTAGTGCTCAAAAAGGAGTATGCCTCAGCAAAGAACACAAAGCCTGGACTAAATAGGAAGGTTCCTGCCAACAGGACACCTATGCTGAAGGTCAGAGGATCAACTCAAGTGCCTGAAAAGACAGAACCCAAAGAGGCACCTGCAAGAAGAGTCACAACTTCCAAACCCAAGAAAGTTCCCACTAGAGAAACTATGAAGTTTACCATTGAATCAGAAGATGAAGCTGCTGGTCAAGATAAGAAGAAGAAGAGAGCCAGAACCACTACTGCCCAGGTTCTTGGAAATTCCTCTATGAGGAGAGACTCTGAAGAGGAAGAAGATGTTGCTGCACCAGCACCCAAGGCAAAAGCTAATGGGTGATGCTATTAAGTCAGGGGCTGCAACATCAAAGCCCAAGGAAGCACCCAAAGCTGCCCCAAGCCCAAGATTTCACCAAAGAGGAATACCAGGAGTATTCCAGCTGCTGAGAAGAACAAGGCCCCAGTGCCTGAAGTTGCTGATGAGGAAGATGATGAAGGACAAGTCCTGAGAAAGCTAAAGCCCAAGATTCCAGACAACAATGATGCTCATCCTGTGGCTGAGAACATGAAAATCAGGAGAGATTCAGGGTTGAGGCTATGGAGAGAGTCAGATTCGTATGCTACCAGGAGAAGGACTACTGTTGATTACAGGTTCCACGCTAAGGAACAACAGGACTTCTATGAGACAGTGTTGTTGGACAAGAAACCAATTGTGTGTGATATGAGGTGGGTCGACTGGTCCTACATGAAGGAAAATGAGGAACATTATCCAGGAGTGCAAGACAGTTTTGTTGCTTGTGGAGTTGCAGACTTTGTTGGGCAGAAGCTCACAAAGTGGAATGATGAGCTCATTATGCAATTCTACTCCACAGCACACTTCTATCCAAATGGCAGGATAGTCTGGATGTCTGAAGGTACAAGGTACCAATCAACAATTGAGGAATGGGCTAGTCTGATCAATGCCCCAAAGGAGAGTGAAGATGACTTGGATGTCTATGCCAAGAAGAAGATGGACCACAATTCCATGGCTCATATGTACAAGGAGATCCCAAACAAAGCTCTTGAAACTTTCAAGTTTGGGTCAGTCCACTTTCTTCTATCAGGGCTGCCAACAATCAACTGGATCCTAAGGCACACTCTGTTGCCCAAGTCAGGTGACCCAACATGATTAGAGGGCATGCTATCAACTTGCTGCACTTGTTTGATGTGCCACAAAAATTGAAGGTCATGAGCCTCATTGTTGAGACCATTAAGAGGACAGCAGCAGACCGGAAGAGGAGCTGTGGGTATGCCCCACAGATTCAGGAGTTGATTAACTCAAAGATGGGCACAGGAACTTACTTGTTGGATAAGGAACATTTTGCTATCTATCCAGACTTTGAGGACAATCAAGTTGTCATGAATGAGAATGAACCATCATCAATGCAAGCTCAAGAGCAGAAGAAGAAGGCAAAGAGAGAGAAGGCTGCCAAGATGCCAACTCAAGAGGAGGCATCTGAATACTTTTTGAAGAACAAGCAGGAGCAGCTTGGTTACTTGATAGCATCAACAATGAGGATTGCGAAGGGGTTGGCCACCCTAACTCAAAACCAGGAGAGCCTGGAAAGAATCATGGAACGAAAATTCTATGATCTAGATATCAAAGTAACTGAGATTCAGTCAGTTGTGGAGCAGCTCCAGGATGACATGCAGGAGAGGAAGGGCAATACAACCACTAATGCATTTGCCAGAGTGCCTAGAGCTCATAGGTCAGCTGCAGTGCCTGTGACAGACTCTAGAGCCACATCATCTGCACCAGCTACAGCTCCTATAGCTCCTGTGCAACCAGCTCCAGCACCAACACCTCTAGCTCCATCCACTTCAACTGAAGCCTTCGTCCAAGGAGCCATCTCTACACCACCACCTGAAGATCAAGCCTAAGAGTCGATCTAGCACTATGCATTTTCTATGAACTTTTTGGTAACTTGTTGCCAAAGGGGGAGAAAAATGTATAGATCATAGGCTTCGAGAGAGAGAGTGTTGCTTTTGTTCTCTCTTGCTTTAGTGGTTAAACTTTGTTTGCTTTTGATTGCTTGAGATCATAAGCTACACTTATGCTTATTAGATGATATTATCTTACCTATCCTTATATGATCATTCACTTTGCTTGGTGACGAGTGCATGGATTCAATCCTTATATTTTGCGCTCTCCACCAAGATGTATGTGACATGGAAGAGTAACCCATGAGCCTAATTCCTTGTGCATTAGCACTCCAAAGCAAATTTTAAACTATGCACAAATTAGGCTCTTGCTTATAACATACTTCTCAAAGCGACGATGTTTTTCAATCTTATTATCATTTGTCGAAGCTTTGATCTATATGTTGTCATCAATTACCAAAAAGGGGGAGATTGAAACTGCAACTATCCCTAGGTGCTTTTGGTAATTCATAACAACATATAGCTCATTGAGCTAACACTATTCCAAGACTATTATTTCAGGAAAGCTCAATGAATGACATGGCATGGATGATGAAAGTGGATCCCTCAAAATATCAAGGACAAAGGATTGGCTCAAGCTCAAAAGCTCAAAACTCTTCATTTTACATTTTAGTGATCCAAGATCACATTGAGTCTATAGGAAAAGCCAATACTATCAAGGAGGTATGAGGTGTTGCTTAATGAGCCTCTTGCTTCATGTGCTTAGTGATATGCTCCAAATACCCTCAACTACTTTCTCACATCCACATATGACCTAAACCCAAAGTCAAAATTGGTCCCACCGATTCTCTCTATCCGGCGCCACCGAGTTCAAATGTCATAGCCACTGCCACAAACCCTAGGCAAATTTGTCTTACCGATAGGGATCTCGGTCTCACCGAGATGGGGTTGTAATCTCTTTGTTTCCCTTCATAACGTTTTGGTCTAACCGAAGTGAGCGATCGGTCCCACCGAGATTGCAATGTAAACTCCCTGTTTCCTTTTCGTAACATTTCGGTCTCACCGAAATGAGCAAATCGGTCCCACCGAGTTTAGCTGACCAACTCTTTGGAAAGCTTATTACCAAAATCGGTCTCACCGAGCTTGTGTAATCGGTCTTACCGAGATTACTTTATGCCCTAACCCTAACCATATCGGTCCTACCGAGTTGCATGTCAGTCCCACCGAAAATCCTAACGGTCACTAGGTTTACTAAATCGGTCCGACCGAGTTTGTTGATTCGGTCCCACCGAGTTTGGTAAATTGTGTGTAACGGTTAGATTTTGTGTGGAGGCTATATATACCCCTCCACATCCTCTTCATTCGTGGAGAGAGATATCAGAACAAACCTACACTTCCAACTTACCATTTCTGAGAGAGAACCACCTACTCATGTGTTGAGGCCAAGATATTCCATTCCTACCATATGAATCTTGATCTCTAGCCTTTCCCAAGTTGCTTTCCACTCAAATCTTCTTTCCACCAGATCCAAATCCCATGAGAGAGAGTTGAGTGTTGGGGAGACTATCATTTGAAGCACAAGAGCAAGGAGTTGATCATCAACGCACCATTTGTTACTTCTTGGAGAGTGGTGTCTCCTAGATTGGCTAGGTGTCACTTGGGAGCCTCCGACAAGATTGTGGAGTTGAACCAAGGAGTTTGTAAGGGCAAGGAGATCACCTACTTCGTGAAGATCTACCGCTAATGAGGCAAGTCCTTCGTGGGCGACGACCATGGTGGGATAGACAAGGTTGCTTCTTCGTGGACCCTTAGTGGGTGGAGCCCTCCATGGACTCGTGCAACCGTTACCCTTCGTGGGTTGAAGTCTCCATCAACATGGATGTACGATAGCACCACCTATCGGAACCGTGACAAAAACATCCGTGTCTCCAATTGCGTTTGAATCCTCCAAACCCTTCCCTTTACTTTCTTGCAAGTTGCATGCTTTAATTTCCGCTGCTCATATACTCTTTGCATGGTTGCCTGAATTGTGTGATGATTGCTTGACTTGTCCAAAGATAGCTAGAATCTGCCAAATCTAAAATTGGGAAAAGGCTAAGTTTTTAATTGGTCAAGTAGTCTAATCACCCCCCTCTAGACATACTTCAAGGTCCTACACATGTCATAATAAACGGAACGGTGGAAAGTTGCATGGCAATATATCTCGGAATGGCTATGGAAATGCCATGATAGGTAGGTATGGTGGCTGTTTTGAGGAAGATATATGGTGGGTGTATGATACCGGCGAAAAGTGTGCGGTATTAGAGAAGCTAGCAACGATGGAAGGATGGGAAAAAGTGCGTATAATCCATGGACTCAACATTAGTCATAAAGAACTCATATACTTATTGCAAAAATCCAGAAGTTATCAAAGAAAAGTATTACGCGCATGCTCCTAGGGGGATAGATTGGTAGGAAAAGACCATCGCTCGTCCCCGACCGCCACTCATAAGGAAGACAATCAATAAATAAATCATGCTCCGAGTTCATCACATAACGGTTCACCATACGTGCATGCTACGGGAATCACAAACTTCAACACAAGTATTCTTTAAATTCACAACTACTCAACTAGCATGACTCTAATATCACCATCTTCATATCTCAAAACAATTATCAAGCATCAAACTTATCTTAGTATTCAACGCACTCAAAAAGAAAGTTTCACATATCTTGAATACCAAGTATATTAACATTAAGCAAATTACCATGCTATTAACGACTCTCAAAATAATCTAAGTGAAGCATGAGGGATCAATAGTTTCTTTTAAAACAAATCCACCACCATGCTCTAAAAGATATAAGTGAAGCACTAGAGCAAACAACAAACTACTCCAAAAGATATAAGTGAAGATCAATGAGTAGTCGAATAATTATGCAACTATGTGAAGACTCTCCCATTTAATAATTTCAGATCTTGATACTTTATTAAAACAGCAAGCAAAGCTAAATAAAACTACATTGCAAGTATAACACAACTCATGTGAAGAAGCAAAAACTTAGGCTCAAGCGATACTAACCGATAGTTGTTGAAGAAGAAAGGTGGGATGCCTACCGGGGCATCCCCAAGCTTAGATGCTTGAGACTTCTTGAAATATTATCTTGGGGTGCCTTGGGCATCCCCAAGCTTGAGCTTTTCTGTCTCCTTAATTCCTCTCATATCATGGTTTCTCTTTTTATCAAAAGCTTCATTCACAACAAACTCAACAAGAACTCGTGAGATAGGTTAGTATAAACCAATGCAAAACCTTATCATTTTATATTGTAACAGATCACTTAAATAATTATTCAACATTTCATACTAAATGCCTCTGCATATTTAATACTCCTATCCTCAAATAGAATCATTAATCAAGCAAACATATGCAAACAATGCAACCATAACAGCAATCTTCCAAAACAGTACAGTCTGTAAAGAATGCAAGAGTATAAATACTTCCCTGACTCCAAAAATTATGAACTAAAATTCCCACTGTAATAAATTTATCAGAGCTCAATATGCAAAAAGATTCAACATTATACCACTCTCTGACTTTTCTAGGGAATTTTGCAACAGCGGTAAACTTTCTGCTTTTCAAACAGCAACATGTATACTAGCAAAATAAGCATGGCAAAGGCTATCCTTGACTTCTTTATTGAAACTAAAGATGCAAAACATTAATATAATTAACAGCAAGCAAATACTAACAAAATAAAATGACGCTCCAAGCAAAACACATATCATGTGGTGAATAAAAATATAGCTCTAAGTAAAGTTACCAATGAATAAAGACGAAAGAGGGGATGCCTTCCGGGGCATCCCCAAGCTTAGGCTTTTGGCTATTCTAGAATATTATCTTGGTGTGCCTTGGGCATCCCCAAGCTTAGGCTCTTGCCACTCCTTATTCTATAGTCCATCGAATCCTTACCCAAAACTTGAAAACTCCACAACACAAAACTCAACAGAAAACTCGTAAGCTCCATTAGTATAGGAAAATAAAACCACCACTTTAGGTACTGCAATGAACTCATTCTAAATTCATATTGGTGTAATATCTACTGTATTCCAACTTATCTATGGTTCATACCCTCCGATACTACTCATAGATTCATCAAAATAAGCAAACAACACATAGAAAATAGAATCTGTCAAAAACAGAACAGTCTGTAATAATCTGTATCAAACGTATACTTATGGAACTCCAAACATCCTACCAAATTAGGAAGTCCTAAGAAATTCTTGTACCAATCCAGAGCAAGAAGAATCAGATCAGAAACACGTTTCTGTGAATTAACAAAACTAATTTACTGGGTGCAAAAGTTTCTGATTTTCAGCAGGATCAACACAACTATCACCGTAAGCTATCCTAAAGGTCTTACTTGGCACTTTATTGAAACAAAACCTATAAAACATGATTACTACAGTAGCATAGTAATGTGTACACACAAAAACAGTAAGGATAAATATTGGGTTGTCTCCCAACAAGTGCTTTTCTTTAATGCCTTTCTAGCTAGGCATGATGATGGCAATGATGCTCACATAAAAGATAAGAATTGAAACATAACGGGAGCATCATGAAGCATATGACTAGCACATTTAAGCCTAACCCACTTCCTATGCATAGGGATTTTGTGAGCAAATAACTTATGGGAACAATAATCAGCTAGCATAGGAATGTAAAACAAGCATAGCTTCAAAATTTTCAACACATAGAGAGGAAACTTGACATTATTGCAATTCCTACAAGCATATGTTCCTCCCTCATAATAATTTTCAGTAGCATCATGCATGAATACAACAATGTAACCAGCACCTAAAGCATTCTTTTCATGATCTACTAGCATAGAAAATTTACTAATCTCCTCATAAGCAAAATTCTTCTCATGAATAGTAGTGGGAGCAAACTCAACAAAATAACTATCATTAGGATCAAGATGACAAGTTTCATGGTTATCATTATTCTTTAAAGCATACGTGTCATCACAATAATCATCATAGATAGGAGGCATGCTTTCATCATAGTAAATTTGCTCATCATTCAAAGATTTAGTGCCAAACAATTTAGTGATTTCTTCTTCTAGCACTTGAGCACAATTTTCCTTTCCATCATACTCACGAAAGATATTAAAAAAGTGAAGCGTATGATGCAAACTCAATTCCATTTTTGTGGTTTTGTTTTATAAACTAAACTAGTGCTAAAACAAGAAAAAAATATTCGATTGCAAGATCTAAAGATATACCTTCAAGCACTCACCTCCCCGGCAACGGCGCCAGAAAAGAGCTTGATGTCTACTACACAACCTTCTTCTTGTAGACGTTGTTGGGCCTGCAAGTGCACAGGTTTGTAGGACAGTAGCAAATTTCCCTCAAGTGGATGACCTAAGGTTTATCAATCCGTAGGAGGCGTAGGATGAAGATGGTCCCTCTCAAACAACCCTGCAACCAAATAACAAAAAGTCTCTTGTGTCCCCAACACACCCAATACAATGGTAAATTGTATAGGTGCACTAGTTCGGCGAAGAGATGGTGATACAAGTGCAATATGAATGGTAGATAAAGGTATTTGTAATCTGAAATAATAAAAACAGCAAGGTAACTAATGATAAAAGTGAGCATAAACGGTATTGCAATGATAGGAAACAAGGCCTAGGGTTCATACTTTCACTAGTGCAAGTTCTCTCAACAATAATAACATAGATAGATCATATAACAAGCCCTCAACATGCAACAAAGAGTCACTCCGAAGCCACTAATAGCGGAGAACAAACGTAGAGATTATGGTAGGGTACGAAACCACCTCAAAGTTATTCTTTCGGATCAATCTATAAAAGAGTTCGTACTAGAATAACACCTTAAGATAAAAATCAACCAAAACCCTAATGTCACCTAGATACTCCATTGTCACCTCAAGTATCCGTGGGCATGATTATACGATATGCATCACACAATCTCGGATTCATCCAACCAACACAAAGTACTTCAAAGAGTGCCCCAAAGTTTCTATCGGAGAGTCAAGAACGTGTGCCAACCCCTATGCGTAGGTTCCCAATGTCACGAAACCCGCAAGTTGATCACCAAAACATACATCAAGTGGCACATGATATCCCATTGTCACCACAGATAATCACGACAAGACATACATCAAGTGTTCTCATAAAAGACTCAATTCGATAAGATAACTTCAAAGGGAAACTTAATTCATCACAAGAGAGTAGAGGGGGAGAAACATCATAAGATCCAACTACAATAGCAAAGCTCGGGATACATCAAGATCGTGCCATAGATGGAACACGAGAGAGAGAGAGATCAAACACATAGCTACAGGTACATACCCTCAGCCCCAAGGGTGAACTACTCCCTCCTCGTCATGGATAGCGTCGGGATGATGAAGATGGCCACCGGTGATGGGATCCCCCTCCGGCAGGGCGCCGGAACAGGCTCACGAGAGGTTTTTGGTGGCTACAGAGGCTTGCGGCGGTGGAACTCCCGATCTATCTTTTGTTCTGGAAGTTTTAGGGTATGTAGGTATATATGGGTGCAGGGGGTACGTCGGTGGAGCTACGAGGGCCGCACGAGGTAGGAGGCGCGCCGGGTGGGGGGGGGGGGGGGGCGCACCCCCCACCCTTGTGGGCAGCCCGTATCTCCCCTGACGTGCACTCCAAGTTCCCTGGGTTGCTTTCCTTCCAAAAATAACTTCTCCAGTTGATTTCGTTCCGTTTTGACTCCGTCTAATATTCCTTTTCCTAGAAACACTGAAATAGGCATAAAACAGCAAATCTGGGCTGGGCCTCCGGTTAATAGGTTAGTCCCAAAAGTAATATAAAAGTGGATAATAAAGCCCAATATTGCCTAAAACAGTAGATAATATAGCATGGAGCAATCAAAAATTATAGATACGTTGGAGACGTATCAACTGGTCAGTCGCCGGATCCTTAGACACCTGCGCATAAGCACAACGCGATCATTAATTCAAAATATGATCCTCAGTTTGCCGCCTAGGGTTGGCAACCAGAGTCTCAGGGGCTACTATCCATATGGAGCACATCTAGCGCGTGCGTCACAGCAAAAAATTACGTATTTTTTACATACCTCAAAGCCTCTAAGCACTCTCGTAAAGGCTTCATTCAACCTGCTTGTGGCGGAGGAAATCTTCCCGAGCACCATGCTCATTAATGAACGGTGCTCCTCCGAGAGAGAAGCTTGCTCCAGAAGGCCCGTCAGTGTGTCCGCCCGGACACCGGACTATGCCGGACCCTTCTCATCGCCCCCCGTGGGAGCCGAACGCTCCGGGCTCAGGGCGGCTGAAGGATTAGCTTCTGGCTTCGGCAGATCTGGACTCCTCCGTGACGACACCTCGGGGTCACTCGCCTCATGAGGCAGAGAGGTTGGTGGGGTCTCACTCTCCATCATCTCCGGAGGGAGATCCCCCGAAGACGAACTTTGTCGAGAAGACCTGCTAGCCGGACTGCAACGAATGGATCCTGGTTATTGTTCTCAGAGAAAAGCAGTACCTTCGAATTTACGATTAACTTACAGCTCGGTTGAGGGCTGGCCCGTTGGCGGGCATGATGCGGTGAGGTAGCCCTTCAGGGCAGGGCCCCCTGGTGACGCTTTCTTCCCCTGTTTGGGCACCTCCGTCTCCAAGTCTTCGGAGGCGGCCCTCTTCTTCCCACGCAGGGAGGAGGCCTTAGATTCCCATCCCCGACTATCCTCCTTTGGGGAGGTACCAATTCCCCCGTTTTGGATGTGTAGTGTGTGAAGTTCGGCTTCTCTGTTCTTCCCTTCGTCTTTCCCTGAGGGCATTTTGCTAAGCACCCGACCAAGCATCTTGGCTATGGTAGGACTAGGCGAGCCTTCGGGAAGTGGCACCGGACACCTGATTCTCTCCGCCTTGCTGAGCCATTCCTAGCCACAGAGGATTTTCAGAATAATGATTATGATAGATACAGACGAAGTGTTCGGTTTCGGGGTTACTTACTTGGGTATCTGGGCGATTGCAGCTTAGGCCCGCATCCTCGGTGGTGTCCAGAAACTTTACTTGTGGTCTGAAGAATAATTTACACATCCCTTCAAGCGTCAGGCCGAAGAAGTGCAGAATAGTCCGTGGACCCTCTGGATTAAACTCCCACATCCGGAGAGGCTGGCGTTTGCACGGCAAGATCCATCGGATTAGCATTACCTGAATTATGCTGACAAGGTTAATGTCCCTCTCAAGAAGCTCCCGGATACGGCTCTGCAGTGTTGGTACATCACTAGCAGACCCCCAATCCCGTCCTACATTGGTCCATGACTCCAGTTGTGGTGGAGGGCCCGAAGGAAGTCAGGGGCAGCCACCCACTTTGTGCCTCTGGGAGCCGTGGCGTAAAACCACCTCCGCTGCCATAAATTGGATACCTCTGGGAAAGAACCCTCTGGCCATGGAGCATCAGCATTCCTGCTTATTATGGCACCTCCGCACTCCGCATGTCGCCCCTCAATCATCTTCGACTTCACATTGAAGGTCTTGAGCCATAAGCCAAAGTGTGGAGTGATGTGGAGAAAAGCTTCACACACAATGATGAACGACGAGATATGGAGGATAGCGTCCGGGGCTAGATCGTGAAAATCTAACCCGTAATAGAACATGATCCCCCTCACAAAGGGATCAAGGGTAAGGCCCAAGCCGCGGAGGAAGTGAGAGACGAATACGACGCTCTCGTTAGGCTCGGGAGTAGGGATGACCTGCCCTGGAGCAGGAAGCCTGTGCAGGATGTCGGGAGTCAGGTACACGACCTCCCTAAGCTTCACAATGTCCTCCTCTTTGACCGAGGAGGCCACCCACCGGCCCTGAAGGTTGGATCCGGACATATTGGAGGATCCGGGGTGCTTGAGCTTGGGTTTCGGGTGTTGGAACTCGAGATGCGAAAAGGCGCAAGGGTGGTGGAAAAGAAGGATAGGCCTCGGCCCCTTTATAAAGGGGATGAATATCAAGCGTCCTCAGCGTGACCGCTTGGGACTTATCTAAAAACACGGAGTCATACCAACAGTCGTCGTGGGGTTGCGCACGCCCATATCGATGGAAGATCCTGCAATAATGGGAACACGATCTCTGCTTTGGCAGGGCATGCCAATAAAACCGCCTCGCAATACGTATCAAAGTGGGCTAAGAAAAACCTGTTCATGTTGGCCCGGGCCACGATGCAGGGGGCGACGTACAAAAATTGACCAGCAAATCAGATTTATGCTAGGTTCTCTGCAGCAATATGTGAAGATCATCTTGCAGATCCGGACACGGTTTAGGTGTTCGATAATTACTTTGGAGTATTCGGAGATGGAACCTGCCTTGCAATGCCGAAGACAAGACTGCGCGTCGGACTCATCGTCATTGAAGCCTGGTTCAGGGGCTACTGAGGGATTCTTGGATTAGGGGGTATCCGGACAGCCGGACTATATGCTTTGTCCGCACTATTGGAGCGTGAAGATACAAGACTCAAGACTCCGTCCCGTGTCCGGATGGGACTCTCCTCTGCGTGGAAGACAAGCTTGGCGATCCGGATATTATATTTCCTTCTTTGTAACCGACTCCATGTAAACCCTAGCCCTCTCCGGTGTCTATATAAACTGGAGAGTTTAGTTCTTAGAGGGACAATCACAATCATAATCATCATAGGCTAGCTTCTAGGGTTTAGCCTCTACGATCTCGTGGTAGATCAACTCTTGTACTACTCGTATCATCAATATCAATCAAGCAGGAAGTAGGGTTTTACCTCCATCGAGAGGGCCCGAACCTGGGTAAACATTGTGTCCCTTGCCTCCTGTTACCATTAGCCTAAGACGCACAGATCGGGAGCCCCTACCCGAGATACGCCAGTTTTGACACCGACAACGACCCCATGGACCCAGCAATGGAGCAGGATGCGCCAGGGGACAGTGAGCATAGTCCAGAGCCGATGTCCGGTGATGGCGATCCCGACAGTAAAACTCATCAACCTGTCTCCGGAGAGGAGAATAGTCCGGACGACGATGCACTCCTCATCCCAGAAAAACACTTGGAACAAGAGAACCTCCATAGAAGGCTTATTGCCACCGCGAGGAGCTTGAAGAAGTAGAAGCAAAGGCTTAAGGCCGCACAGGATACACTCAACCGCAGATGGAACAAAGTGCTCGACACTGAAGAAAAATACGGCGGCGATCGCCACACAAAGAGCTACCCAAAGCACAAGCTGCTGCCCGAATTCAACGACGAGGCTATGGAGCCCATTCAGCCAAAAAACAAAACGTCCGATCAGCCGGACCGACCACCCCGTGGCCGCGATAGGGCGGCTAACGATGCCGCACGCAAGTCAGCACACGATTTACGTGAGCTCCTGGACAAAAAAGCCGGTATGGCCAGGTCCATCTATGGATCTAGGAAGCGTGCTCCGGCGCAGGATCACAGCCACCAAAACGACCATATTGATCGAATACCAGCTCGGAATCAACACCGAACACAACAACCGTCGACAGCATGCCATGACACATCCAAATACAAGGGTGCCGTGCACCCCCTGTGCTTCATCGATGAGGTGCTGGATCATGAATTTCTAGAGGGATTTAAACCCGTGAATATAGAGGCATACGACGGAACGACAGACCTTGGGGTCTGGATTGAGAACTTTATCCTTCACATCCACATGGCTCGCGGAGATGATCTCCACGCCATTAAATACCCGCCCCTCAAGTTGAAAGGACCAACTCGGCATTGGTTGAAAAGCCTCCCCGAAAACTCAATTGGAAGTTGGGAGGAACTTGAGGATGCTTTCAGGGCCAATTTTCAAGGGACCTATGTCCGACCTCCGGACGCAGACGATTTAAGTCACATAATCCAACAACCCGGAGAGTCAGCCCGTAAGCTTTGGAACAGATTTCTCACTAAGAAGAATCAAATCGTCGACTGCCCGGATGCTGAAGCCTTAGAGGCTTTCAAGCACAGTATTCGAGACGAATGGCTCGCCAGACACCTCGGCCAAGAAAAGCCGAGGACAATGGCAGCCCTAACAAGCCTTATGACCCGCTTCTGCGCGGGCGAGGACAGCTGGTTGTCCCGTAGCGGCACCGGCGACCCAGGCACATCCGAAGTCAGGGATGGCAACGGGAAGCCGTGACGCAATAAAAACAAGCGCCGAAACAATGAAGAAAACCCAGATAACATGGCGGTCAATGTCGGATTCAGGGGCTCTCGACCCGGTTAACGGAAAAAGCCATTTAAAGGCAGCAGAGGTGGACCGTCCAGCCTAAATAAGATTCTGGACAGATTATGTCAGATTCATGGCACCCCCGAAAAACCTGCAAATCACACCCACAGAGAATGCTGGGTTTTCAAGCAGGCCGGCAAGCTAAACGCCGAACACAAAGGGAGGGAGACGCCAAGTGAAGACGAGGATGAGCCTCGCCAGCCGAACACTGGGGGACAGAAAAAATTCCCACCAGAAGTCAAAACAGTGAATATGATTTACGCAACTCACATACCAAAGAGAAGGCGCAAACGTGCACTCCGAGACGTATACGCTGTAGAGCCCGTCGCCCCCAAGTTCAATCCTTGGTCAGCTTGCCTGATCACTTTTGATCGCAGGGATCATTCGACTAGTATCCGACACAGAGGATCGGCTGCCTTGGTGCTCGACCCAATAATTGACGGATACCATCTCACCTGAGTCCTTATGGACAGCGGCAGTAGTCTTAATCTGATATATTAGGACACTGTCTGCAAAATGGGGATAGACCCATCAAGAATCAGCCAAAGCAACACTACCTTTAAAGGAGTAATACCAGGCGTCGAGGCCCGCTGCACGGGCTCTCTAATACTAGAGGTTGTATTCGGTTCTCCTGACAACTTCAGAAGCGAAGAATTAATCTTCGACATCGCTCCATTCCGAAGTGGCTATCACGCATTACTCGGAAGAATGGCCTTCGCTCGTTTCAATGCAGTACCGCACTATGCTTACCTTAAACTTAAGATGCCCGGTCCACGCGACGTCATTACAGTTAGCGGAAATACAGAGCGTTCCTTACGTGCGCAAGAATATGTGGCGGCTCTAGCAACCGAACACTGAACGGCCTCCCCAACCAGAATAAATGATCGGTCGTCAAGACCACGGACACGGTTAGACGAGTCCGGTGCACCACCAGTTGTAACAACCCAGATAAACTTGAGCTTGGGTCGACGGATATACCCCCATAGGTGGTGCTAGGGGCTGCCCGCATGTAAAAAGGCCCATAGTTCGGCTTGACATTCTTAATACAATAATAGATTGCATTTTTATGGTTCACTGAGAATAACCAACGTTTCGCACGAAATCTTTCACCTGGGTTTTTCCTTTTTACAGATGATCATTGTGCTACACCCTACCAGGATACGGCACAATGGAGACCAAGGCGCAGACGTGCAGCAGGGCCCCGCTCAAAGGTTTCTTTTTAGATTAAGACCCTGCGTAAACCTTTTTTTAATGTCTCTTGTTGCTTCACACCCTCCGGGCACACAACACAACTGAGAGGGATGCTGGCGCTATTGGAATTTCGTCACGCCAGACTAATGCATGTACCTGGAAATTCAGGGTTCATTATCGAGGGCGTAACTCAGCCCAGTATATGTTGTAAAGTCCGAATACCTTAGGGAGTGTTTGGCGTCGCGAGTTTGGCCTTATATGCATCAGCTCTGAATCATGTCTTTGGTCAATAGTTGGGTTTGCCCGGCTCCGGTGTTCTGCTACCTTACGTTCCGCTCTATCGGCTAAGGTGGCACCGGGAGAACTACTGCGATTGTGCCCTGGTTCATCTGGACGAGCACCTCAGTAGAGAAAGTCGAAAGCTAACTGTCATGATATAGCGCGAGACTGGTCAACCACTCGATGACTCAGCAGAATCTTCGCGATTCCTCCGCATTAACGAAGGACCGGTTTCCCGGTCATGTACGTACGCGCACCGTATTCGGATGAACGTGGAAGTACCAGGGGCTACATAGTACTCCACCGTCAAAATCCTATGGCTAAGTGAAAGTGTTAAAGCTATATAGTCCGATTGCCTGGTTCGCCGCGCTATCACCTCCTTAATGGACCAAGTCGTTGGATCAAGTGTGATTACGCGCTTTTTTGAACACCCCCGCATTGTATGCGTGGGAGATGAAGCCGATGACAGCAAACTATCAGGTTATATACATACATAAACGGCCGCACAGGAGGCACTATAATACTTTCGGGCAAAAGTATAAACACGGCCTTTATAATCAAAATAGCATTGTTTTTACAATTCAGATACATGTCACTCGAACATGGTGCTCTTCGAGCACTGAGCCTCTATTAAACGAGCGCCTTCTAGGACTTCTTCAAAATAGTGCTTGACCGGGTCCTGGCCTCCCTCCGGACCCCGGGTTGCAATAGCGGTGGCCTCCATCCCTGCCCAATACGTTTTAACACGGGCAAGAGCCATCCGCGCACCCTCTATGCATGCCGACCTCTTCACAGCGTCGATATGCGACACAACACCAAGGAATCGTTGCACTAAACCAAAATAACTGTCCGGCCTTGGTCCCTTCGGCCAAAGATGATCCACGACAGACCTCATAGCAAGCCCGGACAACCTATGGAGCTCGGCCCACTCGGCCATTCATTCATTCAATGGCAGCGGACGCGTTGGAGCATTGAACTGCGACCAGAACAACCTTTCCACCTCATGATCTTTCTGATGTTTGAAAAACTCAGTCGCATCAGCAGCACTCTTTGCCAAGTCTGAATATGCGTCTGCAGCACTCCATAATTGATCCAGAGGGGCATACTTTGGATCTCCGAATTTCATCTGCAACAAAAAGGGCATCCCAACCGCGATATCTCCGTCTTCACGAAGCTCCTCCCTCACACCTCTAATTTCAGAGCGAGTTTCCTTGGCTGCTTCCAAGGCCTTCTTCAGGTCAGCAGCTTTCGCTTGGTTTTCCTTTTCAAGGAGCTCATATAGGCCGGCGGCATCTTTCAGCTCAACAACCATCTTGGCTATTTTATCTTCGCTCTGGCGATAAGCAGCCCGGTCGGCTCTTAACTCTTCGGCCGCCTTTAGGGCGGCCGCATCACTTCTCCTGGCTTGATCCTTGGCTTGGGCAAGTTCCACCCGAAGGGTCTCCATGGCGGCAACTCCATCTGCAGTCATAGCATATTATAAATACTAGCATCATGCTCCTCTTAATATATGCTGACAATCCGAAAATACATACCATGTGCCTCGTCAAGCCGCTTGTTCACGAGCGCGATGTCTGCATCCGCCACGTCAAGCTGCTGCCTCAGTTCGGCAAAATCAGCAGTCCGGTCAGCTGCCGGACCCTCATCCGCCTGCACATAACGCAGCGCGATCATTACCTGGGACTATGATCCTCTGTTTGCCACCTCGGGATGGCAACCAGAGTCTCAGGGGCTACTACCTATACAGAGCACACCTAGCGTGTGTGGTACCATCAAATATACATGTATATTACTTTGTGTACCTCAAAGCCTCTTAGCAGGCTCGTAAAAGCTTCATTCAAACCGCTTTTGGCGGATGAAATCCTCTCAACCACCATACCCATTAAGGTATGATGCGCCTATGAGATAGCCGCTTGCTCCATAAGACCCACCAGTGTGTCCGGTTGTGTGCCGGACAATCCCAGACTCTTTCTGTTGCTCTCCTTGGGAGCCGAATACTCCGGACTTCAGGCAGCCAAAGTGTTAACTTCTGGCCTTGGCGGATCGGGAGAAATCCTCCATGAAGACACCTCGGGGTCGTCCGCCCCATGTGGTAGGGAGGCAGGAGGAGGCATTTCGCTCTCCATCATCTCTGGAAGAAGATCCCCCGGAGACAAACTCTGTGGAGAAGGGCTACGAGCCGGACTGCAAGATATATGTCTCGGTTATTATTCTCAGAGATAAAACAGGATTTATTTACCAAAGTACCTTTTTTTACTGACAGCTCGGTTGAGGGCTGGCCCCCTTGCGGGCGCTGTGCGGTAAGGTCGCCCTCTGGGGCAGGGCCCCCTGGCGAGGGTTTCTTCCCTCGTTTGGAAACCTCCGTTTCCAAGTCTTCAGAGGCGGCCCTTTTCTTCCCGCGAGGAGAGGGGATTTTAGATTCACCTCCCTGATTATCCTCCTTCGCGGGGGCACTTACTCCCCCGGTTTGGATTTGTAAGGTATGAAGCCCGCCTGTGGCTTCTCTATTCTTCCCCTCATCTTCTCCTGATGGCACCTGATATGGTGCGCGCTCAAGCATCCTGGTTAATAAAGGATCCGGCGAGCCTTCGGGAAGGGGGCCGAACTCCTGATCCTCTCCGCCTTTCTTATCCAGTCCTGGCCGAGAGCAATTTTTCAGAATGATGATGTGACAAGTAAAAAGACAGCATGTTCGGTCACAGAATTACTTAGTTGGGTATCTGGACGGTTGCAGTTGAGACCCGCATCCTCGGTGGTGTCCGGACACTTTATTCGTGATCCGAAGAACAATCCCTACATCTCTTCGAGCATCACGCCGAAGAATTGTTGAATAGTTCACGGTCCTTCCGGGTTGAACTCCCACATACGGAGAGATCGACGTTGGCATGGCAGGACCCGATGAACTAGCATTACTTGCATTACCTTGACAAGACTGACATCCCTCTTAAGGAGGTCTTGGATGCAGCTTTGTAGTGTCACACGTCATTAACTGGCCCCCAGTCCAGCCCCTTGTTGACCCATGATGCTAGTTGAGGCGGAGGTCCCGAGCGGAACACAGGAGCGGCCGCCCGCTTTGTACCTCGGGGAGCTGTGATGTAAAACCACTCCCGTTGCCATAAGTCAGAAACCTCCGGGAAGGAACCCTTTGGCCATAGGGCGTCGGCGCCTTTGCTTATTATAGTGCCTCCGCACTCTGCGTGTCACCCATAGATCATCTTCGGCTTCAAATTGAAGGTCTTGAGCCACAAGCCGAAGTGTGGGGTGATGCGGAGGAAGGCCTCACACACGACGATAAATGACGAGATGTGAAGGATGGAATCCGGGGCTAGATCATGGAAATCTAGCCCGTAATAGAACATGAGCCCTCTAACAAAAGGATCAAGACTAAAGCCTAGCCCTCGGAGGAAGTGGGAGACAAATACGACACTCTCGTGGACGGGAGTGGGGATGACATGCCCTTGAGTAGGCAGCCTGTGCGGGATTTCGGCGGTCAGATACCTGGCCTCCCTAAGCTTCTTGATGTCCTCCTCTGGGACAGAGGAGGCCATCCACCGACCTTGGGAGTTGGATCCGGACATGGTGGAAAGTTTGAAGCGCTTAGCCTGAGCCTTGGGTGTTGGAACTCAAGGTGAGGGAAGGGAAGGATCGAGCGTGGGAAGAAAAGGACAGGCCTTGGCCCCTTTATAAAGGGGGTGCATATTAAGCGTCCTTCGCATGGCCGTTTGGAACTTCCCTAAAATCGAGGAGTCATACTAACAAGCACGGTTCGGTTGCCCACACCCGTATTGATGAGAATCCCGTGATAAGGGGAACACGATCTCTGCTTCGACAAGACGTGCCAAATAAAACCGCCTCATAACGCGTGTAGTGGCGGGCTGGGAAAAACGATTCGTAATGACCGGGTCACGACGTGATGTCATGCTAGGAAAAGTTGTCAGCAGATTAGATTTGTGGAATATTGTGCTCTCTATGGTGGTAAGTGGAAATTATTTTGCAGAGCCGGACACGATCCTCATATTCAAGATCTTCTGCGGAGTATTCGGAGAAGGAACCCGCCTTGCAACGATGAAGATAATCTGCGCACCGGACTCATCGTCATTGAAGCCTGGTTCAGGGGCTACTGAGGGAGTCTCGGATTAGGGGGTCCTCGGACAGCCGGACTATATACTTTCGCCGGACTGTTGGACTATGAAGATACAGATTGAAGACTTCGTCCCGTGTCCGGGTGGGACTCTCCTTTGCGTGGAAGGCAAGCTTGGCAATTCGGATATGTAGATCTCCTTCTCTGTAACCGACTCTGTGTGACCCTAGCCCCCTCCGGTGTCTATATAAACCAGAGGGTTTAGTCCGTAGGACAACAACAATCAGAATCATAAGCTAGCTTCTAGGGTTTAGCCTCTACGATCTCGTGGTAGATCAACTCTTGTAATACTCATATCATCAAGATCAATCAAGCAGGAAGCAGGGTATTACCTCCATCGAGAGGGCCCGAACCTGGGTAAACATTGTGTCCCCCTCCTCCTGTTACCATTAGCCTTAGACGCACAGTTCGGGACCCCCTACCCGAGATCCGCCGGTTTTGACACCGACAGACGGAGGGAGCAATGGCATTCTATGGACGTGGTGGGGAAGTGGACTGGCCAGTCCACGGTTTCTCCATGAAAAAGGACGAGGCCGGGACGGCTGGGTGGCTGACGCGCGGGCATACCCACGCGCGCGGATTAAATGGGGCAAGTGGAAAGTAGCTGGATGACCGATAAGCGGGCTCGAGATGGACACTGAGAGGAGGTGTGCGTGTCCGTGTGTCGGGGTTATGATCCTGACAATGAGTACTAGGGGTACGAATAAGGGGGCAGAGACTAGCTACGGCGTAGGTGTAACACACGATGTTTAATGAGTTTAGGCCCCTCACTCGGTGGAGGTAAAAACCCTACCTCTCGTGCCCTAAGGCTTTGCTTTGATTCGATATATAGGATTACAGAGTTGAATGTGCCCGACTATGGAGAGGGGTGCGGCTTATATAGAGTGTGCTACAGCCCCATGTCTTCCATGTCGCCGGGGCAATTAATGCCATTGAAGGAGGCAGTTACTAGTGTAGTGAGCCTATACTACAACAGTTACATGTAGTAGTAATTATGACTCTATTTAGTGGATGACTTAGGTTTCCTCGGCCGTTGCAGCTCCCACAACGCCTTCTTGCCCTGTATGTCCGAGTGGTTGATCGTCCGCCGAGTGATGTGTCGTTGTCCGAGTGCTGCAAAGTCGTAGTGATCCTCTTGTTGTATGCATCCGAATGCTGGCATGGTCCAGGGACCTACCTATGATGGTGATGGGCCCCATGTGGGTCCCTAATGATGGGTCTTTAACCCTACCTGTAATATGTGCCACATCATTATCCCTCGAATCAGTTGGGATTTTGTACATCAGACGAACCGATTCTTCGGTTACATCCGAGTGCTGCAGGACCACTCAGAATATGTTTCCGAGTCGTGATTCATTATTCCTTGGACGAAATCGCAACAGATTCTGGACTTTAATTTTACCCGGGTGACCGGGTGTTGTTGATCGTCGAGAAAAAACCCAGTGGCATTTGTTTTGTCTCCCGGAAGAGGTAAACTAGGGGCCCGAGTGAGGGCATGCCATGGCAACTCGAGGGGTGACGCCGGCGTGTGGTCTGATTCTCCAGAGAGACGCCACTCCTTATCCCAGGGGAACGCTAGTGTGGGCCTCCTACAAGTCTAGGTTTATGAGTCATGCGCCTTGGAGCCTTTCGAGAGGTCCAAGTGAACCCGTAGAGGGGCGTCAAGCTCGTCACATAACGATCCTGAAGAAGACTTCAGTTGGGTGTTTAACGTGGCCGAGTGCACGGGTCCCCGCGGTGGGTGGTCAGTCGGACCGACGTGCGTCCTTTAGGAAGGAGGTGTGGGCAATCAATCAGATTGATTCGGCGCGGAAATCACGAGATTTGAATTCGCGCGTTCACGCACTGAAGCGGTAATGTCGTGCGTTGGTGGGAAAGTGGGGGTGCGGCTCCTCGATTTGCACGCACGATCTCCACTACGTGTTGCGGCTATCCTGCGCAAAGCACTACCGCGCTGGCCGTCAATGCATGGATTGGCGGTGAGAGATTCTTCTCGAGATCTTGTCTGTTGACATAAAAGGTTCGAGGGCAGAGGTCCGGCCCTCAGATCCCCTTCTTCTCACCCCGACTCCTCCGCTTCTCTTCTCCACCTGAGTGCGCGACGATGGCGAAAGATTCCACAGCGAAGGCAGAGAGGGCAAAGAAGGCGAGGAAGGCCACTTCCTCTAGCTCCGGCGCGGCAGGGGATTTGACCCTGTCGCGTGTCACCGCTCAGCGGTTGGAAGAGCTGGCGGAGGAAGGGGTGATTCCGCACGACGGATGCCGGTGTCCGAGCGCATGAGAGGTCGAGCCGGCGCCTCAGGAGGACGAGCGCATCCTGCTCGTCACACACGACGAGCGGGGCTTTTCAATGCCTCCCCACCTTTTCTTTCGGGCATTTCTCGATTATTTTGGTGCACAACTTCATAAGCTACCTCCCAATGCCATTGTTTACCTCTCGGCTTTTGTTTCTCTCTGTCGAGAATTTCTTGGGCGGCCCACCCCATTGGGGTCTCTTCAAGTACATCTTCAACTGCCGGTCGATAACCGTGAAGAAGAATTCGCCGACTGCTGAGAAGACTAACGTCACCGAGTTGTGTGGGGGTCTGGGCATCCAGGTTCACAGAGGGAGGTCTTTCCCGAAGATGAGCTTCACTGACTCCGTCAAGGGATGACAGGGCACTTGGTTCTATTGCAGGGATGTCCCCAGCACCAGCACTCGGTCAGGTCTCTCGCCGTACTCTTCGGAATGGGTGAGGGCACCTCCATCGCTCTCTGTCACGAGGAAGGAGAAGGCAGAGGTTGACATCCTGTCCACCGCCCTCATCAGCACTGTGAACGCTGGCGTCAACAGGATGGACTTGTTGGAGGCGTTTCTCACTCGGCGGATCCAACCGCTATAGGCCAGGGCCCACCCGATGTGGATGTATGAAGGGCCAAGTGACCCCACCCGAGTGCATCCTAAGGAGCTTGATGAGACGGATGTGGAAGCCAAGATCAAGGCTATCACCTGTGATCGAGATAACCCAAGGGGGACCAGGAGGGTGCCCCCATATTCCAAAGACTTGCAGCCCCTAGAGGTATGTATGTGGTGCTCACTCGGTCTAGCGTGCGCCGTTTTATGTGTGTCTGACTTTAGTTGGTGTGATGAAGTTGCTCCCCAGGATTTCCCGAAGATGATCTCCACGATTCCAGTAGTGGACCATTCACCCCAAGATGTGGCGAATGACACTGAGCAACGACACTCCGAGGAGTCCGATGATGACGAGAGTGATGATGAGGAGGAGAGTGATGATGAGGAGGAGAGCGATGAGGAGGAGAGCTCTGAGGAGGGAGAGGAGGCAGAGTCCTCCCCGTCCTATGAGGCCCCTAAGGAACCTCGTTCCAAAGCGCTGCATAACCCCAAGGGGAAGGCGAGTGTGGCTCAGCGGCTGACTATTTCTGGTCAGATGACTCGAAGCTCGAATCATGCTCGTGCCAAGGCTGAGAGCTCGGCGGAGAAGCAGTCCAAGCAGCCTAAGAAGATCTCCTCCAAACCCCGGAAGGCTGCAGTACCTTGGATCAAGGTGTCCATGCCTGTGGCCTCCTCGTGAGTGCTCTCGTCCATTCTTTTTCTGTTTCTATGTTGGTTCGGTTGCTGACTGAGTGTTCTCTGATTTCTGCAGTAATGACACTCTGATGACTTCAACGGACCCGCATGTCCACAAGCCAGACTTGAACTATGCTGAAGTTGCGGACGCCGCCACTTCCAAGGGTACGTTACTCCGACTGATCTATGCGGTTGCGCTCTTCATTGACTGAGATGTAATGATTTATTTGGTTTATGCATCCCCACGTGAGATCATTCAGCTGGAAGATGAAGTGTGTACTGACCCGCTGAATCCGGACGCCACCAGGGGTACCGAGTGTTGACGTGGCCATGCTGGATTCTTCTCCCTGCTGAGCGCCCCGTGTTTCTCCATCGAAGGCCGCCACCAAAACTGCTCGGCCGAGTCCTCTGGCCCAAGGCGGCCCGGCGTCTTCTTTAGTGGTAGAACCGCCCGCAAGGTCCATCCAGGCTCCTCCAGGTGGTGTAGCGGTGATCCCAGCTCCGAGGCCATCGTCTGTGACTCCGTTGACCCCACCTACCTCCTTCTCCCTGCACCATGTCCCTGAGGATCAGATAGGGGCAAGCAAGAAGGCTCTGATCTAGGCGGGGTTGATGTGCGACCGGTTGAAGGAGGCATACAATGCTAGTGCGGCGCTGCAGACCAACGTCCGAGTAAGTACCATTTTGAGTATAATTTCCAGTCGAAGTTTCTTCTTTTCTCGTAATAAGACTGTAGTAGGATTTCTGCCAGTGGGTTTGTACAGGGCACACCCACTAGGTGTACATGATTCAGTGGGGGCACGCTGAATGCACCCACTGGGTGTAGTCTCCGAGGCTCCTATCGACTAGAATTAGCCGGCAGGACTCTTTGAGTGTAGAATTTTCTTATGTCCACTCGGAGTCTAGCCACAGCATAGCCGAATGTACATAATCTAGTGGGGGCATGCTGAGTGCACCCACTGGGCATAGTCTTTGAGGCTACCATTGACTTTAGCAGTCGGCGGTAGTCTTAGAGCTTAGTTTTTTAGCTCATCGACAAGTCACTTTCCAATGGGGCACGCTGAGTGCACCCACTGGGTGTAGTCTCCGAGGCTGCCATTGATCACTTGCGATTGATGGTAGTCTTTAGAACTTGTCATTAGGCGTTCAGGGCGCCCTACGACACTCCTGCGCTAGTGAGATAATAAGTAAGATTTCCTTCATTACCGACTCGGGAGTCGACCGAGTGAAGTAAGTCTTCTTGTGTCATTGTCCTCTATCTTCTTCATCGCCAACTCAGTGGTCAACCGAGTGGAGTAGGTCCTCTTGTGTTGTTGTCCTCTATCTTCTTCATCGCCGACTCAGTGGTCAACTGAGTGGAGTAGGTCATCTTGTGTTGTTGTCCTCTATCTTCTTCATCGCTGACTCGGGAGTCAGCCAAGTGAGGATAGAACAGAGGGTACTTATTCAAGATCTGGTATTGGTCGAGCTTGTTCCTCCTAGGGGGAGTTCGACCATGTGAGTAGTCCATTCGGTAGTCAGCCGAGTGAGGATAGAACAGAGGGTACTTCAAGATCTGGTATTGGTCTAGTTTGTTCCTTCCGGCGGTGTCTGCCTGGGTGCTTGTGAGTTATTGCTTTTGGCTTCCTTTCAGGATCTTCTGTCTGACTATTTTTTGTATGATGTAGAGGACTTGCGAGATGGGATCCCACTATGATGCGATGGAGAAGGAGGTGACATCCCTTCGACTTGACTTGGAGGTTGAGAAGCTCAAGAGCGCCTGACTGGAGCAGGAGAAGAAGGCCATGGGAGGTAAGTTATCTCCTCTGATTGGCAGCCATGCAATGCTTTCCCCCTTTAATCCCAATCATTTCGTCCCGACAGATGTTCGTAGCGAGAATGCTCAACTCGTAATGAGGCTCAAGACTTCTATTTCTTTAGAAACCATGAAGCAGGCGTTGGAGAACAAGGACAAGGACCTGGCATTGGCCCAGAAGGAAGAAAAAAACAAGGCCAAACTTGCCGACGAGAAGCTGGCTTTCAGTCGGCAAGCTGGAGTAGGAGATCAAGAACCTTAAGGCTCCCGCCAAGGCTTTCAATCAGGAGAAGGTCAAACTAAATGAGAAGGTCACCCAGCTGACTGACAAGAAGGATGCCTTGGAGAAGCACATCAAAGATTTATGTGAAGTGTTTAGTGAGAAGCTTGTTGGTAAGTTTTTCTTCGCCCGAGCGAAATCTGCATATTGCCGAAAGATTTCCCATGATCATCTGCTCACAGATTATCCTTCTCGACGCGGAGCATTGTTATAACAAGGAACTGGAGCTGCAGAGATAGAGAGGGATCTGGACCCTGCTAGGTCGCTTGTCGCTGACAACGCCGCCCTTGCCGTCCTTCGGCTTGAAGACCGCTTGGAGAACGCATCGGGCTTCATCACTCGAGCGAAAGGTGCAGCGGGTCGGATTGACGAGGAGTTGCAGCCAGGTGAAGAGACTTAGAAGCATCTGGAGTCAATCCTGACGTGGCTGAACGATGTTCCCACTTGGGTGAAGGCTTGGAAGAAATCCACCGCCCGAAGTGGTGCTGATGTTGCGCTGTTAGTCGTTCACGTTCATTAACGTAGACGAAGAAAAGCTGAAGAACCTCTGAGTGGTGAACAAGAAGAACCTCAAGTTTGAGGATTTTATGGAGACCTTTGCTGAAGCTGCCACTCACATCGCTGATGGGATTGATCTGGAGACCTTCGTCGACCCAGCCAGCCCTCCGCCGGAAGCTTAAAAACATTTGATTGAATTTGCCCCAGAATGTCGGGTGGTTGATGTAATGAAATACTTTGTTGAGCCTTGGGATCGTTTTGCATTGAAGACATTCAGACGGATTGAATCTTTAACTTGAAACCTTTTGCGCTTCTATTTGCTTCGCCTTTTGTTTGACTTTGGGCGAAAGCTGGTCCGCGGCTGAGTCCCCGAGTGTGGAGCGGATCCTCACTCGAATTGTTTTTTAACTTAGGCGAAATCTGGTTCGTGGCTAAGCCCCCGAGTGTGGAGCGGATCCTCACTCGGATTATTTTGTCACTTAGGCAAAAACTAGTTTGCGGCTAAGCCCTCGAGTGTGGAGCGTATCCTTGCTAGGATTATTTTTGAATTTAGGCGAAAGCTGGTTCGCAGCTAAGCCCCCGAGTGTGGAGCAGATCCTCGCTCGGATTATTTTTGAACTTAGGCGAAAGTTGGTTCGCGGCTAAGCCCTCAAGTGTGGAGCGGATCCTCACTCGGATTATTTTTTAACTTAGGCGAAAGCTAGTTCACGACTAAGCCCCCGAGTGTGGAGCGGATCCTCACTCAGATTATTTTTTTGACTTAGGCGAAAGTTGGTTCACGGCTAAGCCCCCGAGTGTGAAGCGGATCCTCACTCAGATTATTTTTGAACTTAGGCGAAAGCTGGTTCACGACTAAGCCCTCGAGTGTGGAGCGGATCCTCACTTGGATTATCTTGTCACTTAGGCGAAAACTAGTTCGCAGCTAAGTTTTCTCACCTCTTATCACCCAGTGGAGGTGTGTTAGTTTCTGAATGCAATTAACCACCTGAGTGAGATGCGACCATAGGTCGAACTAGACAATATATGGAAAAGCGAGACTTTTATTCATCTAAGTTCATTCGGACTAACTATTAGAAGGGAGAAATTTTATTCTAAGTATAAAACTTGTGAATCAGGTTTGCATTCCAAGCTCTGGGCTCTTCTATCCCTCTGGTGAAGTTTTATAGTATGTATGCTCCATTGTGCAAGACCTTGGAGATGGCGAATGGTCCCTCCCAAGGGGCGCTAGCTTGTGAGGTTTCTGTTGATCCACTCGGAGGACCAGGTCTCCTTCCTGGAAGGCACGTCCTTTGACATGTCTGTCGTGGTAGAGGCGCAAGTCTTGTTGATACAAAGTTGATCTTATGTGCGCTAGCTCACGCTCTTCCTCCAAAAGGTCTAGGCCATCCTGCCTTGCTTCCTCGGCTTCAGCTTCCGAGTAAAGATCCACTCGGGGAGAATCGTGGAGGAGGTCACTCGGCAAGACTGCCTCTGACCCGCACACCATGAATAATGGAGTGCGGTTAGTGGATTTATTGGGGTTGTTCGCAGGCCCCAGAGGACTGACAGCAGTTTGTTCACCCAGGCTCCCACTTCATGAGTCAGGTCACACATGAGGCGGGGTTTGAATCCCTGAAGTACGAGACCATTTTCACTCTCGGCTTGTCCATTCGACTGCGTGTGCGCCATGGAGGCGTAGTCAACCCGAGTGCCCTGGGTGTAGCAAAACTCGTGGAACTCGTCTGAGTCGAAGTTAGACCCGTGTTCGATGATGATGCTGTGTGGGACTCCGAACCTGAAGATGATATTCCTGATGAACTAAATCGCGGTAGCCGAGTCCAACTTTTTTCTGGGCTTGGCCTCAATCCACTTGGTGAACTTGTCCACTGCCACCAACAGGTGTGTGAAGCCACTTGTCCCAGTCCGGAGAGGGCCGACCATGCCGAGTCCCCAGACAGCAAATGGCCAAGTGAGGGGGATAGTCTTTAGGGCGGACGCTGGCTTGTGTGACTGGTTCGCATAGAACTGGCACCCAACGGAATGATCCACTATGTCCCGGGCGGCCTCATTGGCTCGGGGCCAATAAAATCCGACTCTGAATGCTTTGACGACCACGGGCTGAGAGGATGCATGATGCCCGCATGTTCCTGAGTGAATCTCTAGTATTTACTACCCTTCTTCTGGGGATATGCATCGTTGAGTGACTCCAGTCGTACTTTTCTTGTATAGTTGATCTTCCATGATGGTGAAAGGTTTGGATCGGCGGATGGTCCGTCGAGCTTCATCCTCATCTTCTAGAAGTTCTTGTAGGAGCAAGTATGCTAGATACGGTCCGGTCCACTCGGGAGTGATGACCAATACCTTTTGGACCAAATCGATTATTGCGGGAATGTCTACTTCAGTTGGATTGGAAGGTCCGACTGGCTGCGGGGGATCTTCCACAAAAGGATCTTCATTCATAGTGGGCGAGGGCAAGTGTTCCAGGAAGACATTCTTGGGTTCTGCCTTTCGAGTGGAACCCATCTTAGCCAGGTCATCAGTCGCTTGGTTCTTGAGATGCGGCACATGGTGAAGCTCCAACCCTTCGAAGTGTTTCTCTAATTTTCTGACGGTGTTGCAATAACCAGTCATCTCCAGACTGCGAATGTCCCATTCCTTCATGAATTGATTCACAACTAGGTCTGAATCGCCATAAATCATCGATCGGCGAATCCCGAGAGAGATTGCATTTCGCAACCCATATAAGAGAGCTTCGTGTTCAGCTTCATTGTTGGAGGAGTCGAAGTGAATCTGAAGAACATAACTGAGTCGATCGCCTTTAGGAGACACCAAGACCACTCTGGCCCCGGAGCCATGAAGCATATTGGAGCCATCAAAGAACATTGTCCAGTGTTCGGGAACACTCGGGACAGGTTGCTCTTGCTCGATCCATTTGGCCAAAAATTTTACCAGGGCTTGCGACTTGATGGCCTTCTTGGCTTCAAACCTGATGTCCAACGGGACGAGCTCAATGGCCCACTTGTCAACTCGGTCAGTGGAATCTCTATTGTTCATGATCTCAGATAGAGGAGCGTCACTTATCACTGTGACCGAGTGTTCTTGAAAATAATGTGCTACCTTCTTTGCAGTTAAATAAATTCCATATACCAGCTTCTGATAATGTGGATACCTTTGCTTGGAAGGTGTGAGGACTTAATAGATGTGATACGTCTCCAATGTATCTATAATTTTTGATTGTTCCATGCTATTATATTACCCCTTTTGGATGTTTATGGGCTTTATTTTACACATTTATATCATTTTTGGGACTAACCTACTAACCGGAGGCCCAGCCCATATTGCTGTTTTTTTTGCCTATTTCAGTATTTCGAGGAAAAGGAATATCAAACGGAATCCAAACGGAATGAAACCTTCGGGAGAGTGATTTTTGGAATGAACGTGATCCGGAGAGCTTGGAGTGCAAGTCAAGAAGCTTTCGAGGGCCCCACAAGATAGGGGGCCGCGCCCCCCTATAGGGTGCCCCCCCTGTCTCGTGGGTCCCTCGGGCGGCCACTGACGTACTTCTTCCTCCTATTTATACCTACGTACCCCGAAAACATCCAGGGGCACCACGAAACACAATTTCCACCGCCGTAACCTTCTGTATCCGTGAGATCCCATCTTGGAGCCTTCGCCGACACTCTGCCGGAGGGGGAAGCAACCACGGAGGGCCTCTACATCAACATCCTTGCCCCTACGATGAGTTGTGAGTAGTTTACCACAGACCTATGGGTCCATAGTTATTAGCTAGATGGCTTCTTCTCTCTTTTTGGATCTCAATACAATGTTCTCCTCCTCTCTTGTGGAGATCTATTCGATGTAAACTCTTTTTGCGGTGTGTTTGTCGAGATCCGATGGATTGTGGGCTTATGATCAAGTTTATCTATGAATAATATTTGAATCTTCTCTGAATTCTTTTATGTATGATTGAGTTATCTTTGCAAGTCTCTTCGAATTATTAGTTTGGTTTGGCCTACTAGATTGATCTTTCTTGCCATGGGAGAAGTGCTTAGCTTTGGGTTCAATCTTGCGGTGTCCTTACCCAGTGACAGAACGGGTTGCAAGGCACGTATTGTATTGTTGCCATCGAGGATAAGAAGATGGGGTTTATATCAATTTGCATGTGTTTATCCCTCTACATCATGTCATCTTGCTCAATGTGTTACTCTGTTCTTATGAACTTAATACTCTAGATGCAGGCAGGAGTCGGTCGATGTGTGGAGTAATAGTAGTAGATGCAGGCAGGAGTCCGTCTACTTGTTATGGACGTGATGCCTATATACATGATCATGCGTAGATAATCTCATAACTATGCGCTTTTCTATCAATTGCTCGACAGTAATTTGTTCACCCACCGTAATACTTATGCTATCTTGAGAGAAGCCACTAGTGAAACCTATGGCCCCCGGGTCTATCTCTTATCATATTTGCTTTCAATCTACTTTTATTTGCATCTTTACTTTTTGCATCTATATTACAAAATACCAAAAATATATTTATCTTATCATACTATCTTTATTAGATCTCACTTCCGCAAGTGGCCGTGAAGGGATTGACAACCCTTTATTGCGTTGGTTGCGAGTTCTCGGTTTGTTTGTGTAGGTGCGTGGGACTTTTGAGGAGCCTCCTACTGGATTGATACCTTGGTTCTCAAAACTGAGGGAAATACTTACGCTACACTTTGCTGTCTTCGAGGAAAACCAACACAAGCTCAAGACGTAGCAAGATGTAGTAGACCGGTCATTGGAGCTTGAAGGCTTTGCCTTGTTCTTCCCGTTTCACTGTGAGGGCCGTGCTAACAAATTGTCTCGTGGCCGCGATGTATAAGAGCAAGGGCTCCTTGCTGCTCGGAGTAGCTAGCACCGACTGGGTCGAAGCAGGGCGTTAAGTTCCTGGAACGCAGCCTGTGCTTTAGGAGTCCACTCGAACCTGTCAGACTTCTTCATCAGTCGGTAAAGTGGCATGACTTTTTCATTGAGTCGTGAGATGAATCTACTCAGGGATGCAAGGCAGCCTATGAGGCACTGCATGTCGTGCAGGCGTTCTAGTTTCTTCATTCGGACGTTCGCCCCTATCTTCTCAGGATTGGCATCAATCCCTCGTTCGGTGCTACTTCTTGAGCTTGTGTTGTTTTTTTCCTTGAAGAGGAAAGGGTCATGCAACAAAGTAGAGATAAGTATTCCCTCATTTTTAGAACCAAGGTATAAATCCAGTAGGAGACAACGCACAAATCACCAAATACCTGCACAAACAATCAAACAAACTTGCACCCAACGCGATAAAGGGGTTGTCAGTCCTTTCACGGTTACTTGCAAAAGTGAGATCTAATAGAGATAGATAAACAATAAAGTAAATATTTTTGGTTTATATATCGGAAAGTGAAAGATTGCAAGAATAGTAGATCAGAAACTAATATGATGGAAAAGAGAACTTATATGATGGAAAAGAGACCCGGGGCCATAGGTTTCACTAGAGGCTTCTCTCAAGATAGAAAATAATACGGTGGGTAAACAAATTACTGCCGAGCAATTGATAGAAAAGCGCAAAATTATGACAATATCTAAGGCAGTGATCATGAATATAGGCATCACGTCCGTGTCAAGTAGACCGAAATGATTCTGCATCTACCACTATTACTCCACAAATCGACCGCTATCCAACATGCATCTAGAGTATTAAGTTCATAAAGAATGGAGTAACACATTAAGTAAGATGACATGATGTAGAGGAATTAAGTCAAACGATATGATGAAAACCCCATCTTTATATCCAAGATGGCAACAATACAATACGTGCGTTGCTGCCCCTACTGTCACTGGGAAAGGACACCGCAAGATTGAACCCAAAGCAATGCACTTCCCCCATTGCAAGAAAAACCAATCTAGTTGGCTAAACCAAACCGACAATTCGAAGAGACTTGCAAATACATCAAATCATGCATATAAGAATTCAGAGAAGATTCAAATAATATTCATAGATAAACTGATCATAAATCCACAATTCATCGAATCTCGGCAAACACACCGCAAAAAAAGTATTTCATCAAATATATCTCCAAGAACATCGAGGAGAACATGGTATTGGGGATCATAGAGAAAGAGAATAAGCCATCTAGCTACTAGCTATGGACCCGTAGGTCTGAGGTAAACTACCAACGCTTCATCGGAAGGGCAATGGTGTTGATGTATAAGCCCTCCGTGATCAAATCCCCCTCCGGCAGGACGCCGGAAAAGGCCCCTAGATGGGGTCTCACGGGTACAGAAGGTTGTTGCGGTGGAAAAGTGTTTTCGTGGATGCCTCTGGTGGTTTTGGGGTATAAGAGTATATATAGGTGAAAGAATTAGGTCAGGAGACCCACAAGGGGCCCACAAGAAAGGGGGAGTGCCCTACCCCCCCCCCAAGGCGCGCCCTCCACCCTTGTGGCCGCCTCGAGGCTCCTCCGACTTCATCTCCAAGTCTCCTGGTTTGCTTCTGGTCCAAGAAAGATCATCGCGAAAGTTTTATTCTGTTTGGACTCTGTTTGGTATTCCTTTTCTGCGAAACTCTAAAATAGGGGAAAAACAGGAACTGGCACTGGCTCTACCTTAATAGGTTAGTCCAAAAAATAATATAAAATAGCATAATAATGCATATAAAACATCCAAAACAAGATAGTGTAATAGCATGGAACAATAAAAAATTATAGATACGTTGGAGACGTATCATTCGAAAAGAGGAAACCGAGTAACTTGCTTGTGGGTACGCTAAATGTACACTTGGTTGGGTTGAGCTCGATGCCGAAGGCTCGCAAATTTGCGAAGGTTTCAGCGAGGTCAGTCAGGAGGTAGGAACCTTTCCTGGACTTAACCACGATGTCATCCATATAAGCTTATACGTTGCGAGGGATTTGCTTCCATAAGCACTTCTGGATCATACGCTGGAATGTGCCCCAGCGTTTTTCAACCCGAATGGCATAGTGATATAACAGAAACACCCAAATGGGGTGATGAATTGTAACGCCCCGGATTCGATGCGCCAGGTGTCTGCCAATTATTCGCTGTCTTCGCCATGTCATGTGCTTGCGTGTTGCATTTTGCCATGTCATCATCTGCATTTCATATCCTGTCATCATGTGCATTTCATTTTGCATACGTGTTCATCTCATACATCCGAGCTTTTCCCCCGTTGTCCGTTTTGCAATCCGGCACTCCTATGTCCTCCGGCGTCCCCCTTTTGCCTCTCCTCTTGTGCGGGTGTTAAACTTTCTTGGAATGGCCCGAGGTTTGCCAAGCAGCCTTGGTATAGCACCGGTAGACCGCCTGTCAAGTTTCGTGTCATTTGGAGGTCGTTTGATACTCCAACGGTTAACCGGGTAACCGCAAAGCCCTCTTTTGTTGCAGCCCAACACCCCTTCCAAAGTGGCCCAAAACCCATCCTAACCCCCTCCATGCTCTCGGCCGTTCGATCACGATCACGTGGCCGAAAACCGCACCTCATTTGGACTCTCCTAGCTCCCTCTACCTATATAAACACCTCCCCCTCCGAAAATCCCGGTCTAACCCTAGATCAAACCCCTCCCGGCGCCACCGGACGCGTCTCCACCGCGCCGGACATGTCCGTCCCCGCCGGCCACCTCACTCCGACGAATCGGAGGCCGCCACCTCAGCCACACCGCCGCCCACGTCCAACCACCGCGCGCCACGTGGCGTCCCCGCGCCCACCTCGCCGCCGGCCTGCGGAGCCCATCGCGGGCCCGCGCGGGCCCGCGCGGGCCCGATCCGCTGCCTCTCCGCGCGCCTGCCCCGAGCGCCTCCCCGCGCCTCCGCTCGCCAGCCGCCGCTCCACCGCGCGGGTTCCTCGCCGGCGAAGCCTCCACCGCCTCCGGCCGACGCGCCCCGCCTCGACCCTGCGCCCGGCCCCGCCGCCATTCGCCGCCGGCGCCACGGACGCCGCCTCGCGCCCCGCCGGCTCTCCCCGTCCCCGCGTCTGCAGGGCCGCCGCCGCCAGATCCGGTCGAGGGCGACGCGCTCCGGTGACCCCAACGCCCTCCGGCGAGCCGCCGCCGCCTGGGACCTCCTCTGCCTCGCCAGATCCCCGATCTGCTCCACCTCCGTGAACCGTTCCGGCGCCGTTGACTTTTCCCCTCGAGGAGGTGAAATTCTGCCAAGTCACCGAATCTGCGACATAATCATGCCATGTTCATCGCATCATATCTGTGAATCCGTAGCTCTGTTTTGTGCGTGTAATATGTCAAATTGTTCGACTCAACGAGTACTTCATTTGATTCCATTGCATCATGTTCATTTGAGTTCATCTTGATGCCCGAAATGCTGTTGGAAGAGTGCATGTTGATGTTAATCTGCTGAAACTGTTATAACATGCTCTTTTGTCATTTTTTCCATGTTTGATGTGTGCATCCTATGAGGTTTTTTTTGACCTTGGCATCCTATGAGGTTGATGCCTACATGTGTTTTGATCTATGCCATGCCATCTTTCCATAGGTGCTATCCATGTATTTTTGTGAGTTGTGTACTGAGTGCACCAAGCTTGTTAAGGAGGGTACTTGCTGTTGCTGTTTTGCTAGGCAGATTCTGTTATTTTGTGATGCCATGTAAACCTGCTTCTACTAGTCATTCTATGCATAATCTGGAGATGTTCACTAAGGATGTTTTGTTATACATGTCATGCTCTATCCATTCATGCCCCTGGTTGCATTTATAGACTGCTGTAGCTTGTTGTAATCTTGCTCCAAAGTTGCTAAATAATGTTGCTGTCAGCCTGTTAACATTAAGTTCAGTTTTGGCCATGTGCTTTTCTAGTGATCCATGCACCCTATGAACTTGATCTTGCCATGCTTAGCGCCATAAACATGTCTTCTTACTGTTGGTTTCCTTGCCATGCCATGTATTGCTCTGTGGTGAGTGGTTCAAGCTCACCAACATGCCTACTTATTGTTGTTCCTGCCATGTATGAATCTGTCATATCATTTGCCATGTTTACATGAGTGCCATCATATCTTATGATCCTTTTTGGCTCATGATCAGTAAGGGTCTTTTGTTCTATGCAATAAGTAGATTCATGCCATGTCTTTGTTTGCCATTATATGTTCCTGTGACATGTTGTTTGATAGCTCTAAACATTGCAACCTGATGTTATTTCCTGATAAGTCTGAAACTGTTAATATTTGCAATCTTACCATGTCCTTTTGAGCATGTTCTAGTTGTTTCTGGAGATAGCTCAGTGTTCATGTCTTGCCATGCTTTACCTGTACTTCATGCTCATGCCTTTTGTTAATATGTTGGGGTGCTGTAGCATGTTGTTTTGATGCTTGCAAGATGCCTAGTTGCTGTTATGGACAGATTGTTGTCATATCTTGTATAGTGTGTGTGTGTGTGTGTTGAACCGTTGCTCCGTTTTGAGTGTGCTTTATATGAAACTTGCTTGTTTTTGCATGTAGTTACATATTATCATGTTGCATCCTTGTTTTGAGGTGTTTGCTTGATGTTTGTATGCATTTTGCATCAATGCCATGTTTAACTTGTTTTGCTCATATCTTCTAGACCGTAGCTCCGAATTAAATGAACTTTATATGTAACTTGACAAGAATCTCGTGTAGATCATCTTGGTGCATCTTAACTTGCTGTTTAACAACTTGAACATAAGGTTTATTCAGATCTGGACCCATTTCGAAATTTGCATATGAGGACTTACTGGAATTGTTATATGTTGTTTCCGCCCTCATTTAAACTTGCCTTGATGTGTTGTTCTTGTTTGCATCATCTCTTGCCATGAGTAGCCTCATCTAGCTTTGTCATGCATCATGCTTGTTTGTGCATCATGCCTTGTCATGTGTGGTGTGTTTACCATGTTGTGTGCTTCTTCTCGATAGTTCCCGTTTCGTTGCGATCGTGAGGATGCGTTCGTCTACGTGTGGTTCGTCTTCGTGGCTTCATCTTCTTCATGGACTCGTTCTTCTTCCTTGCGGGATTTCAGGCAAGATGACCGCTACCCTGGATCTCACTACTATCATTGCTATGCTAGTTGCTTCGTTCTATCGCTATGCTGCGTTACCTATCATTTGCTCTTCAAGCCTCCCAAATTGCCATGAACCTCTAACCTTTGACACCCTTCCTAGCAAACCGTTGCTTGGCTATGTTACCGCTTTGCTCAGCCCCTCTTATAGCGTTGTTAGTTGCAGGTGAAGTTGAAGATTGCTCCATGGTGGACAGGGTTATGTTGGGATATCACAATATCTCTTATATTATTAATGCATCTATATATTTGGTAAAGGGTGGAAGGCTCGGCCTTATGCCTGGTGTTTTGTTCCACTCTTGCCGCCCTAGTTTCCGTCATACCGGTGTTATGTTCCCGGATTTTGCGTTCCTTACGCGGTCGGGTGATTTATGGGACCCCCTTGATAGTTCGCTTTGAATAAAACTCCTCCAGCAAGGCCCAACCTTGGTTTTACCATTTGCCTCACCACTACCTACTTTTCCCTTGGGAGTAATTAACCAAGGGTCATCTTTATTATAGCCCCCGGGCCAATGCTTGTCTAAGTGTTGGTCCAAACTAGAGCACCGTGCGGGACCATCCCTTGGCAACTTGGGTTACGTCGGTACCTGTACGCTTAGCTTATCCGGTGTTGCCCTGAGAACGAGATATGTGCAGCTCCTATCGGGATGTCGGCGCATCGGGCGGCCTTGCTGGTCTTGTTTTACCATTGTCGAAATGTCTTGTAAACCGGGATTCCGAGACTGATCGGGTCTTCCTGGGAGAAGGAATATCCTTCGTTGATCGCGAGAGCTTATCATGGGCTAAGTTGGGACACCCCTGCAGGGTATAAACTTTCGAGAGCCGTGCCCGCGGTTATGTGGCAGATGGGAATTTGTTAATGTCCGGTTGTAGATAACTTGACACCAGATCCGAATTAAAACGCATCAACCGCGTATGTAGCCGTGATGGTCGCTTCTCGGCGGAGTCCGGGAAGTGAACACGGTTTCTGGGTTATGTTTGACGTAAGTAGGAGTTCAGGATCACCTCTTGATCATTACTAGTTGACGACCGTTCCGCTTGCTCTCTTCTCGCTCTTATTTGCGTATGTTAGCCACCATACTTGCTTAGTCGTTGCTGCAACCTCACCACTTTACCCCTTCCTTACGCATTTAAGCTTTGCTAGTCTTGATACCCATGGTAATGGGATTGCTGAGTCCTCGTGGCTCACAGATTACTACAACAACAGTTGCAGGTACAGGTTTTGCGATGATCATGACGCGAGAGTGATGTTTGCTTGTTCGGAGTTCTTCTTCTGTTTCTTCTTCGATCAGGGGATAGGTTCCAGGTCGGCAGCCTGGGCTAGCAGGGTGGATGTCGTTTGAGTTTCTGTTTGTGTTTCATCCGTAGTTG
Source organism: Triticum timopheevii (assembly GCA_963921465.1). NCBI lineage: Eukaryota > Viridiplantae > Streptophyta > Magnoliopsida > Poales > Poaceae > Triticum > Triticum timopheevii. The sequence continues at coordinate 376,429,911 of OY997272.1, read as the reverse complement.
GATGGTGCTCTTATGTAAGATGATGTTGTATTCTTATGGCATTGTATGCCTCTTGTATGTATCCCCATCTATTATGTAATGTTGATGTAATGATATCCACCTTGCAAAAGCGTTTCAATATGCGGGTCTATCCTTGGTGGGACCTTCGAGTTCCTTTTGGATAGGGTCGCATATTGGGCGTGACATGAATGCTGTTTTTATTTCATCAGGGCCGTACAATCGGATCTGGTGGTACCCGGACTACGCATCTAGAAATGATAACCGCTCACATCCAGCAGTAGAGTCTACTATGTGATCTATGTGAGGGAGAGGAAAATGATCTTTCAGGCAGGCCTGATTGATATGCCTAAAATTCACGCACATTCGGAGAGACTTGTCTTTCTTCGGCACCATGATGATGTTGGCGAGCCACTCAAAGTGGTACACCTCTCGGATGAACTCAGCAGCTAGGAGCCATAATATCTCCTCGCCAATCACCTTGCGCTTCTCGGTTGAAGATCACTGAAGGTACTCTTTGACAGGCTTCGTCGTCGAATCTACATGGAGTCTGTGCTCGGCTAGTTCCCTGGGAAGACCCGACATGTCAAAAGGCTTTCATGCGAAGATGTCCCAGTTCTCACATAGGAATTGGTCGAGCACGGCTTCCTATTTGTTGTCTAGGGTGGTCGAGATGTTGGTCGGGGTAACATTCGGATCCTCAGGGTGGATGTGCACCGGCTTCGTCTCTCCTGCCTACTGGAAAGCGGATTCCAGGGTCGGTTTCTTGGACTTCGAAAGTTCGCTCGGGTCTGCCGCCTTCTTGTATTCATCCAGCTCGGCCATTGCCATCTGCGCATCTGCGATCTGGGAGCCCTTATGGCAGCACTCTTCGGCCAGCTTTTGATTGCCTGTGATGGTGATCACACCTTTTGGCCCTAGCATCTTGAGTTTGAGATACATGTAATATGGATGGCCCATAAAACGTGCGTAGGCAGGCCTACCCAGGATGGCGGGATAAGCACTTCGGAAGTCCACCACCTCGAAAGTCAGGTGTTCCTTTCAAAAGTTCTTCTCTTCGCTGAATACGACATCGAGAGCGATCTAGCCGAGTGATTTAGCCTTCTTCCCGGGGATTACCCCGTGGACCTGCATATTGCTCTTGCTGAGCCGAGTCATCGAGATGCCCATCGCCTCTAAGGTGTCGGTATAGATGATGTTAACCTCGCTGCCGCCGTCCATTAGGACTTTGCGCAATCAGACTCCTCCCATGACTGGATCCACCACCAAAGCTTGCTGTCCGGAGGTTGGTATGTGAGCCAGATGGTTTGACTGGTCAAGAGTTACCGGGGTCTTGGCCCGGTCGAGATATTTGGTGATAGTCGGAACTGCCATGTTGACCTCTCGGTTGATCACCTTATGGTGGCTCTTGCTTTCAATGTCGGCGAAGATCATGAGGACATTCTCAACTTTGGGGTACCCAAAAGTACCTTTGCCTCCGTCTTCGTCCTCCTCATCTCTTTCTCCAGAAGAATCCTGTCACATCTCCTGCTTCGGGAGTCAACATTCCCGAGTTGTATGCTTGGGCAAGATCAAGTTTCCCTCCTCATCTTTCTTCGTGTGGATCTGGCAAGGCTGGTCGAGGATGTAGCTCTTCATGGTGACTTGCTTCTTTCCTTTCCAATCCTTCTTATGCTTTTGGGGTTTCTTTTTGCCTTGACCGGCCAGAGCCGCAGCCTCGGCATTCCCTCCAGCACCCGCTTTTCCGCTTGTGCTTTTTGCTCTTGTTCTTTGATTGATGTGCATCGCCAGCTCAGCTCTTGCCACTTCTCAGTCGGTCTTCCTCTTCACCATTGGCGTACTAGTTGGCTATCTCCATAGCCCAACTAAGAGTCGGGGTCTCAGTTCGGCCGAACTACATGTTCAACTCCCGGTACCTGACTCCAGCGTTGAAGGCGCAGATTGCCTGATGCTCGGTGACATTCTCCACCGTGTTGTGCAGAGTGATCCACTGCTGGATGTACTCTCGGAGAGTTTCATTCTATTTTTGCACATAGTGATGTAACTCAGTTAAACCTCCCACTCTCTTGTATGTTCCTTCAAAGGTCTTGACGAATACCTTCGCTAGGTCCTCCCAACAAAAGATACTACTCAGCGGGAGCTGTGTCAGCCAAGCCCGAGCAGAGCCATCTAGCATCACTAGAAAATGCTTCATGGACACGTTGTCGTTGCCGCCGCCGGTCTGGACTACCACTTGGTAATCGTCTAACCAAATTTCAAGCTTGGATTCGCCGGTGAACTTTCTGATCCTCGTGGCCAGCTGGAAGTTGTTGGGAATCTCGGCCACTTGTATGTAACGACTGAAGCACTCGAGACCTGATGGTACAAAACCACTCGGCACGTCGTGCTCCTGGCCTTCCCACCAGGCCCGGCCTCTGTCGACCATGTTCTGAGTGACGATTAGGACTTGGCCCGTGGTCACCGCCGTGAGTCCACCTGTCATCGTAGGGCTGGCGCCCGTACGTAACGTCCCCGGGTGGAGGCATCAGTGCATGATCGTAGTTGTCATTACGCCAGGGCAACACGAATCGATCACATCTCCGATCTTCATGACGGTCTCTTGAGGAGGAAGTAGCTCGGCACCTGCCCGAGCCGAGTGGGCTATGAGCCGTCTGGACAGTCTCCGCACGCACGGATGCGCTATGGATCCGGTCTCTGGACTGGGACACTGCCCCATTCTGCGACAGTGCTGTCTCGAGGAGTGCCTGGATCTGACGAATCCCCTTCCTCAAAACAGCCACCATACCTACCTACTATGGCCTTTTCAGAGCCATTCTTAGATATATTGCCCTGTAACTTCCACCATTCTGTTTATTATAACACATACCATCATTGTCATATTGCTTTGCATGATCATGTAGTTGGCATAGTATTTGTGGCTTGGCCAACTTTCATATTTTTTATACATGTCACTCTTGATCATTGCACATCTGGTACACCGCTGGAGGCATCCATATAGAGTCATATATTTGTTCTAGTATCGAGTTGTAATTTTGAGTTGTAAGTAAATAGAAGTGTGATGATCATCATTATTAGAACATTGTCCCATGTGAGGTTATCAAAATAAAGAGGCCAAAATAGTCTCCAAAAACAAGGAAAAAACAGAAGAGGTCTCCAAAAAAGGGGGAGGAGCCTAAAAAAATGAGAGAAAAAGAGAGAAGGGACAATGTTACTATCCTTTTCCACACTTGTGCTTCAAAGCAGCACCATGTTCTTCATGATAGAGAGTCTCCTATTTTGTAACTTTCATATTTTACTAATGGGAATTTTTCATTATAGAACTTGGCTTGTATATTCCAACGATGGGCTTCCTCAAATGCCCTAGGTCTTCATGAGCAAGCAAGTTGATGCACACCCACTAGTTTTCTTTTGAGCTTTCATACACTTGTAGCTCTAGTGCATCCGTTACATGGCAATCCCTACTCACACACATTGATATCAATTGATGGACATCTCCACATGCCATTGATTTGCCTAGTTGATGTGGGACTTTTCCCTTATTTTGTCCACTACCACCTTCTATTCCACCCATAGTGTTGTGTCCATGGCTCGCGCTCATGTATTGCATGAAGAGTTGAAAAAGCTGAAGCGCGTTGAAAAGTATGAAACAATTGCTTGGCTGACACCGGTGTGGGCATGATTTATACTTTTTGTTAAGAAGAGTGAGCATAACAAGACTATATGATTTTGTAGGGATAACTTTCTTTAGCCATGTTATTTTTGAAGCTTAGTGATTTGCTTTCTAGTATGCTTTAAGTATTATTGTTTTTATGTCAGTGAACTTTTGTTTTGAATCATACGGATCTGAATATTCATGCCAAATAAAAGAGATTGCATTGATAAATATGATAGGTAGCATTCCACATCAAAAATTCCGTTTTTATCATTTACCTACTCGAGGACGAGCAGGATTAAGCTTGGGGATGCTTGATACGTCTCCAATGTATCTATAATTTTTGATTGTTCCATGCTATTATATTATCTGTTTTGGATGTTTTATATGCATTAATATGCTATTTTATATTATTTTGGGACTAACTATTAACCTAGAGCCCAGTGCCAGTTTTTCCTTTTTCCCTTGTATTTGAGTTTCGCAGAAAAGGAATATCGAACAGAGTCCAAACGGAATAAAACTTTCACGATGACTTTTCTTGGATCAGAAGACACACGTGGGACTTAGAGTCCAAGTCAGAGAAGCGCCGAGGAGATGCCAAGCTAGGGGGCGCGCCTCTAGGGCTTGTGGGTCCCTTGAAGACCCCATGACCTCCTACCTTGCCTACAAATTCAGATATATTCTAGAAACCCTAAAAGCATCCACCAAATACTTTCCACTGCTGCAAGTCTCTGACTCGTGAGATCCCATCTAGAGGCATTTTCTGGTACTCTGCTGGAGGGGGATTTGAACGCGGAGGGCTTCTACATCAACCCTATTGCCCTTCCGATGAAGCGTGAGTAGTTTACCTCAGACCTACGGTCCATAGCTAGTAGCTAGATGGCTTGTTCTCTCTCTTTGATCTTCAATACAATGTTCTCCTCGATGTTCTTGGAGTTCTATCCAATGTAATCTTCTTTTGCAGTGTGTTTGTCGATATCCGATGAAATGTGGATTTATGATCAGATTATCTATCAATATTATTTGAATCTTTTCTGAATTCTTACATGCATGATTTGATATATTTGTATTTCTCTTTGAATTATCTGTTTGGTTTGGCCAACTAGATTGGCATTTCTTGCAATAGGAGAGGTGCTTAGTTTTGGGTTCAATCTTGCGATGTCCTCACCAAGTGACAAAGTAGGGGTAGTGAGGCACGTATTGTATTGCTATCATCAAGGGTAAAAATATGGGGTTTATATCATATTGCTTGAGTTTATCCCTCTACATCATGTCATCTTGCTTAAAGCGTTGCTCTGTTCTTATGAACTTTATACTCTAGATGTAGGCAAGAGTCAGTCGATGTGTGGAGGAATAGTAGTAGATGCAGAATTGTTTCGGTCTACTTGTCACTGACGTGATGCCTATATTCATGATCATTGCCTTAGATATCGTCATAACTTTATGCTTTTCTGTCAATTGCTCGATAGTAATTTGTTCACCCACCGTATTATTTTCTTTCAAGAGAGAAGCCTCTAGTGAACCCTATGGTCCCTGGGTCTATTTTCCATATATTATTTCCAGATCTATAAACAAAAAAACCCAAAAATACTTCGCTGAGTTTTATTTACTTTTATTTTGTTTTACGTTTTCGTAATCTTTTATATCTATCTCTATCAGATATCACCTTTGCAAGTGACCGTGAAGGGATTGAAACCCCCTTAATCGCGTTGGGTGCAAGTGTCTGATTGTTTGTGTAGGTTCATAAATTGGGGACTTGCGTGTTTCTCCTACTGGATTGATACCTTGGTTCTTAACCGAGGGAAATACTTATCTCTACTCTGTTGCATCACCCTTTCCTCTTCAAGGGAAAAACCAACACAAGCTCAAGAAGTAGTAGTGTAACACACATTGTTTAACGAGTTTAGGCCCCTCACTCGATGAAGGTAAAAACCCTATGTCTCGTGCCCTAAGGCTTTGCTTTGATTTGATAGATAGGATTACAGAGTTGAACGTGCCCAGATATGGAGAGGGGTGCGTCTTATATAGAGTGCACTGCAGCCCCATGTCTCCCACGCCGTTGGGGCAATTAATGCCATTGAATGAGGCAGTTACTAGTGTAATGAGCCTATACTACATCAGTTACAGGTAACGGTAGCTATGATTCTATTTAGTGGATGACTTACGATTCCTCGCCTGTTGCAGCTCCCACGACGCCTTCTTGCCCTATACGTCCGAGTGGTTGATCGTCCGCCGAGTGACGTGTGGTTGTCCGAGTGCTGCAGAGTCGTCCGAGTGATCCTCCTATTGTACGCATCTGAATGCTGGCATGGTCCAGTGACCTACATATGATGGTGATGGGCCCCATGTGGGTCCCGAATGATGGGTCTTGACCCTACCTGTAATAGGTGACCACATCACCGCGTGATGTCCATCTGGCCGCAAAGTTGGGTCATATTTTCTCCCGGTTTGGGTTGAGCCGGAGACAAAACAGATAGATTTTATGGATGGGGTCGCGCGTTGGGCCGCCACATTTGTCAATTTTGGCCCAAACTGACATTGCCAAAACATTTGGGGTCGTGCATTGGAGTTTGCTAGATACGTACTCAGAGCATCTATAGTCAGGAGCCCCAAACCAGTCTCAAACGCCCGGGTGGGCGGACCTGTCGTTGACTGGTCACAAAAAATTGACCCACCCGAACGCCTCAAATCGGCCTCAAAAGCGCAGGCTGTGTGGTGCCCCTCATATCGACTCCAAATGTAGGGTGGATATGGGGTGGCCAAGGCATGCTAGGGCGCATCCGCCACGTCATAGCTAACAGGCCCGGCCCACCACCGACCCCACGACTATCCCACAAAAAAGCAATTCAGCTCCTCGCTCGGAACCCTGGCTCTCACTGGCATCTCTCGATCCATCCTCTTCTCTCCCAGCTCTGTTTCTAATCCAATCCGGCGCAATGTCAAGCTCTGGCATCCACTCCGGCTCCGACGTTAACATCGATGAGGAGGCGGCCCTCCGCAATGCCCTGGAGCCGTCCAAGGTGGACACTGGGACAGCTCCCGCGCCAGCGCACCGCGAACCCCGGAGTTGGTGTTAGGGCATTTCCTGCCTTCATGTTTTGGTGATGATGACAATACATTTTGCAGGCTAATCATGTGCCCAAGTTACTCGAGTATACTTTGTTTGGCGCAAGATAGTTAGGCATTCCCTCCAGACAGAAAAGATCGAAGACGGAGTATTCGACGCTTCAATTTCTTTGGTCGTAGGAAATCCATACTATTAAGACGGAATCCGCATCGGAAGGTACTGGGTGAATCAGTGCACATACACACCCTTCTGCACGCACTATATGCCCTTCTGTTCGAGGAGAGAGGTCCTCAAATCCTATCTGTGGCTAGTACTTCTGGACTGCTGGACTAGTACTTCTGGCACAACCATCGCCCTAGGGGTGATACCCTAGGCTTTGCAGTCTTCAGGTGTCTACCAAGCAGTTGTACCGCTGCCTTCGGGAAGTCCGCCTCATGCTTGGCAAACCCTAGGATGGATGTCAGGTGGTTGTACCGGCCTAGTACCGCTCTACCAACAGAAAACCTTCTGTTGTTGAGCGGTAGTAGGGCAGTGGAAACCTGGTAGTTACTGAATGGGTCATGTGAACCAGTACTACCGGTAATTGGAAGCTGTTGTATTGCTCTAGACTTAGCCACCGCGAGTACATGGGTCAAGCGGTTCCACTGGCGCGAGTACCACCCCAACCACCGCTATGGGGGTGATTCCCTTCTGTTATGCGGCGGTTGTTAGGTGGTGGCGGACGGTAGTTTCTGGGTGAATCCGGGCTACTGGAACTACCGGTGCTTCTACCGGTTGTACCGCTTAGTGCACTTCTACAGGGTATCTCGCGAATCCTAGTTTTACAGGTGGCTCAAGCAGAGTGTGAAAACTGATGTAACGGTTTGATTTGGTGGACACTATATAAGTAGGTGGTTCTTCCACCTGCAATTTACCTCTTTCCTTTCTCTCTCATCCATTAATGCCCTTCAAGCTTTCTTGCCCGATCTCTCTCTATAGCCACACAAACTTATTGCTTTGCTAGGGTTAGAAGGAGGAGACCTAGAACTACACTTCCACCAAAGGAAATTTGATTCCTGATACGTCTCCAACGTATCTATACATTTTAACTGTTCCATGCTATTATATTATCAATCTTGGATGTTTTATATATCATTTTTTGGGATTAACCTATTAACGTGGTGCCAAGTGTCAGTTGTTGTTTTTTTGTCAGTTTTTGGTTTTCCGAGATATTACTACCAAACGAAGTCCAAACGCCACAAAACTTTTTGACGATTTTTTTGTAGACATAAGAGACCTTAGAAGCTTTGGGAGGTAAGTCAGCAGACGAAGGAGTAGCCCACAAGCCACCAGGACATGCCCATGGGGGTAGGCACACCCTGGTGCCCCATGGGCCTTCCTTCGCTCCATTTGACCTAATTTCGCCCCTATAAATTCTGTAAACTAGGGAAAGAAACAGAGAGCCACCCAAAACACTTTCTCCAGTGCTGCAAGTTTCTATCTTACGAGATCCCATCGGGAGGCCTTTTTTGGGACTCTGCCGAAGGGGGAATCGATCATGGAGGGCTTCTACATCAACCTTGTTGCCCCTCTGATGATGTGTGAGTAGTTTACCAAAGACCTACCGGTCCATAGCTAGTAGCTAGATGGCTTCTTCTCTCTCTTTGATCTTCAATAAAATGTTCACCTTGATGTTCTTGGAGATCTATTCGATGTAATCCTTTTTTGCGGTGTGTTTATTCGGATCCGATGAATTGTTGGTTTATGATCAGATTATCCATAAGTATTATTTGAGTCTTCTCTGAACTCTTTATGCATGATTATTATAGTTTTGTATTTCTCTTCGATCTATTGATTTGGTTTGGCCAACTAGATTGATTTATCTTGCAATGGAGAGGTGCTTTCTGATGGGTTCAATCTTGTGGTGATCTATATCCCAGTGACAGAAGGGGACAAGACACGTGTCTGTAATATTGCCATTAAGGGTAAAACGATGCGGCTTATTCATATTGCTTGAGTTTAGTTTGTCTATATCATGCCATCTTGCTTAAGGTGTTACTCCCTTCTTAATGAACTTAATAGTATAGATGCATGCTGGATAGCGGTCGGTGTGTGGAGTAATAATAGTACATGGCTAAATGCAGACAGGAGTCAGTCTACTTGTCTCAGACGTGATCATTGCATTGGATATTGTCATGATTATTTGCTTTTCTATCAATTGCCCAACACTAATTTGTTTACCCACCGTATGCTATCTTCAAGAGAGAAGCCTCTAGTGAAAACTATGGCCCCTGGGTCTTATTTTTATCATATATTAAAATCGAAAAAATACCTTGATGCAATTTTATTTACTTTATTTTATTTTGTGTTTTTATTTTTCTATCTATCACTACAAGATTTGATCCTTGCAATTAACCGCCAAGGGATTGACAACCCCTTGTTTGCGTTGGGTGCAAGTATTTGTTATTTTGTGTGTAGGTGCTGCTAAGGAGGTGATGCTTGGTTCACCTACCGGATTGGTAACCTTTATTCTTAACTGAGGGGAATACTTATCTCTAGTATACTGCATATCCTCTCCTCTTCGAGGAAATCCCAACGCAGCTCACAAGTAGCAGGAAGAATTTCTGGCGCCGTTGCCGGGGAGACATCATCAACATCTACCAAGTACCATCACATAAACTTTCATCTCTTTGGATTTAAATTATGTGTCATTTGCCTCTTGTTTTCATCTTGCCCACTTCTAAAACATCTTCAAAAAAATATTTTTCGTTTGCCTTTTTGCTTGCTTGTATTGCCTTCATGTCAACACTAAAAAACAGGAAAGGAACAAGAAAAGTAAAGACATCTGGATCCTCATGCACTTGCTAATCTTTTCAAAAAAATAAAATTGTGATGAACCAATTGCTAGTGAATTGAGTGCACTCGATTATCTTTATGAAGTTTTGCTTGAAAATCATGAATCTGAAAATTGCGATGAAGTTTTAAACAAAAAAAATTTATAAATTGATTCATGATAGCTCCTTCAATGAAAAGCATGATTGCAATGATGTTATTATAAATTCTATTACTGTCAGTTGTGTTAATAATATGCAAAACTACGAGCTTGGGGATGATAATTTTGGTATATCCACTACTTATTGAAGCGATCATGATTGGGGTGATAATGCTTCTTATGATCTTGAAAGTTTATTTATGCCTCATGATGAATATGCTATTGATAATAATGTTTGCAATAATACTAAAAGTGGTTTTGGAGGAGTGTCAACTTTAGGTAAAAAGAATCTCACATATTTGGAGATTTTTCGATCTTAAGAAATTGTTGATAAAAGTGGGTTTGGAGAAGTCATGACTTTAGTTGATGTTGATCCCACTATCTTGGAAGATTATAAAACTTTTATGCATTTGGATCATGAAGAGAAAAAATTATGTGATAGCTATATTGTTGAATTTGATTATGATCCTACATGTAATTATTATGAGAGAGGAAAATATGGTTGTAGAAATTTTCATGTTACTAAATTACCTCTCATTGTGCTGAAATTGTCAATGTTTTATTCTTCTTACTTGCATATGCTAGAAATTTCTTGTCTTGATAATTTGTTTGCTTATGTAATGCTTATACATAGGAATTATGTTAGACTTAAATGTGTTTTTCACATGCTACATGATGCTCTCCTTGTATTTCAATTTTTATGCTTCATGTGAGCATCAATAAAATCTCAAGCCTATCTTAATGGCTATATAGAAAGAGCTTGTTGGGAGACAACCCAATAGTTATCTTTTCCTTTATTTTTTTGGTGTGCACACAATTATGCTACTATTATGGTTGTGTTTTTGTGTTTTAAATGTGATAACATGGCTTATTAGGGATGATAGACTACTCATATCAATATGGAATTCCTTCTTTTCCGGAAGCCCATTCGTAAAGAACTCCAAAGTTAAGCGTGCTCAGCTTGGAGTAGTTTCAGGATGGGTGACCGACCGGGAAGTTGCTCCTAGGTTCGCACGAGTGAGGATAAAGTGCGCAGAAAAGACTAGTATTGATCTGTGGGGCCAGTCTAGATCTCGCCAGGAGTAACGACCACCGGCGGGTGTGTCCGGGGCGTTACAAGTTGGTATCAAACCGACCCTCGCGGTTAAACGGATGTTTGCGGACAGGTGCGCGGTCATGTTGTTCATGACATTTGTGACCCGTCGTGGCACACGGCATGAAACATGTACCGGATTGGATGCACAAACGTATGTGCCAAGAGGAAACGCTCCTGTGGCCCGACGAGGACGTCGGTTCCTTTGAGTGGGGGTGTATGTGATAACCTGGCTTATTAGGGATGATAGACTACTCATATCAATAAGTAATTCCTTCTTTCCGGAAGCCCATTCGAAAAAACTCCAAAGTTAAGCATGCTCAGCTTGGAGTAGTTACAGGATGGGTGACCGACTGGGAAGTTGCTCCCGGGTGCGCACGAGTGAGGACAAAGTGCGCAGAAAAGACTAGTATTGATCTGTGGGGTCTGTCTAGATCTCTCCTGGAGTAACGACCACCGATGGTTGTGTCTGGGGCATTACATTAAATTAGTGTTTGTGCCAAGTAAAGAATTTGGGATGATTTGGATGATAGTTGCTTTGATTCGGTGAGGAAACAAAAACTTTTGTGTCCACTAGCAGAATTGTTGAGATTTACTGGAGCCTAATAAAATTCTGAATTTTTTACAAATGATTGATATACAAGTTTCCCATGTTTTCCTAATTTTTTAGAATTTTTGGAGTTACAGAAGTATGATCATTGTTTGAATTATTACAGATTCTCTTGTTTTTTGACACATTTTGTTTTCGTTGCGTTGTTTGCTTGCTTTTATGAATCTGTGGATTGTATCGGGGGTATAAGCCATGGTGAAATTAGAATACAGTAGTTATAACGCAATAATAAAATATGAATGAGTTTACAACAGTACGTAAAGTGGTGATTTGCTTTGTTATACTAATGGATCTCACGAGTTTTCCTTTGCGTTTTATGTGCTGAAGTTTTCAAGTTTTGACTGAGCTCACTGTAACACCACCAGTGTCAAGCTACAGTAATCTCCCCTTAATGATTCCATGACATCAAATTTTAACTAAGCTAAATTGCCACTTGCGACGCTTCTCGTTGAGGACTTGGAGCAGTGCTTATGTAGGAGGGAAGAGTTGTTTCGTATGCCTCATGACAGCTTAAGCCTCATGAGTTGAATTATGCTGCACATGATTTGGAGTTAGCAGCCGTAGTGCATGTATTGAAGACATGGAGACATTTCCTCATTGGAAACCATTGTGAGGTGTACACGGATCACAAGAGTTTGAAGTACATTTTCACGCAGAAGGAGTTGAACCTCAGGCAAAGGAGATGGTTGGAGCTCATCAAGGATTATGATATGAGATTGCATTATCACCCCGGAAAGGCTAACGTAGTAGACGATGCGTTGAGCCGCAAGAGCCATGTCAACACACTCATGACCGGAGAGTTACCGAAGGAGTTAGCCGAGGATCTTCGCAAACTATGTTTGGAGATAGTTCCGAGAGGCTATGTAGCAGTGTTGGAGATTCAGTCTACTCTGATGGATAAGATCAGAGCAGCTCAGAAGACTGACAAGGAGGTTGCCGAGATAAAGGAGAAAATGAGCAAAGGAAAAGCTAAAGGTTTTCGTGAGGATGAGAACGATACCTTATGGTTTGAGGACCGTGTTTATGTACCTAATGACCCGGAGATTAGGAAGTTGATTCTGCAAGAGGCCCATGATTCGCCGTATTCGATTCACCCAAGAAATAGCAAGATGTATTTGGATTTGAAGGACACTTTCTGGTGGCCGGAATGAAGAAGGATATTGCGGAGTATGTAGCAGTATGTGATGTATGTCAGAGAGTGAAGGCAGAGCATCAGAAGCCAGCAGGATTGCTATAGCCATTTCCAATACCCGAATGGAAGTGGGATAAGCTGGGCATGGATTTTATCACGGGATTGCCCAGGACTCGTTCATGCTATGACTCGATATGGGTTGTAGTCGATCGTTTGACGAAGGTAGCTCATTTCAACCCAGTGAAGACCACTTACACCAGTGCTAAGTTGGCAAAGATATACATGACCAGGATCGTATGTTTGCATGGAGTTCCGAGGAGCATTGTATCAGATAGTGGAACCCAGTTTACCTCAAAGTTCTGGAATCAGTTGCACAAAACTTTGGGTACCAGGCTAGAGTTCAGTACAGCCTTTCATCCACAGACCGATGGACAGACCGAGAGAGTCAATCAGATTCTGGAGGACATGCTGAGAGCTTGTGCGCTAGATTATGGATCTAGTTGGGAAGACAATTTGCCATATGCGGAGTTCTCTTACAACAATAGTTATCAAGCTAGTTTGAAGATGGCCCCATTCGAAGCTCTGTACAGAAGGAGGTGTAGGACACCATTGTTGTGGGATGAAGTTGGAGACCGCCAGTTGTTTGGACCAGATTTGATTAAAGAGTCTGAGCAGAAGGTGAAGTTGATTCGCGATAGGCTCAAGGTAATCCAGTCTAGGCAGAAGAGCTACACAGATTCTAACCGCAAGGAGACAGTTTATGAAGTCGGAGACAGAGTTTATCTTCGTGTATCTCCACTTCGAGGAGTTAAGCGTTTTGGAGTTAAGGGAAAGTTAGCGCCACGTTTTGTCAGACCATACAAAGTTTTGTAGCGTATGGGAGAGATTGCTTACAAGTTGGAATTACCCGAAGGATTGTCAGGAGTTCACGATGTGTTTCACGTTTCCCAGTTGAAGAAGTGCCACGCAAAGATGGATGGTATACTGCTGAGAGATACAGTACCATTGGAAGTGATTCAGTTGGATAGTGATTTGACCTATGAGGAGAAACCGGTCAAGATTCTTGAATATGCCAGCCGAGTTACGCGCAACAAGGTTATGAAGTTTTGCAAATTTCAGTGGAGCCACCATACCGAAGATGAAGCCACCTGGGAGCGAGAAGAAGATCTACTGAAGGACCACCCTCACCTATTTGCTAGCCAACCCAAATCTCGAGGACGAGATTCATCTTAAGGGGGGTAGGTTTGTAACATCCCAAATTTTCAATTTGGAATGTTATACATTAGATCATCATTGCACATCATATTTTATTGCATTTTGGCTTGATCCAAGAAATTCTACGCAAATCAAGGACCCACGAAGAGAGTTGGGGATTTCGTTATTTTCATATTTGAGTTTTCTCAAATTTTGAAAATAGGATCATTTGATTTTTATTATTTTATCTTCAATTATTTCTATTATAAAAATATGAGAGAGGGAATAAAATGACTTTCCCAAAATAAAGAAATATTGAGGATTTAATAATAAAATCAAATAAGATTTTATTTCGGAGTTTTTTTCGCTATTTTATTTGAATTAGGAAAAATGCGCGTTTTTCAAAATTGCATTTAGGCCCCAAATAAATGTTCACCTTGTCCGGCCTGATTTTAGAGGAGGGGAAAAATTTACTTCGGGATTTTTGGAGTCCGTTTAGTTTTTCTTTTATTCGTTTTTCTGCACGAAATTGTTTTAAAAAATGCGAACCGACCTCGGGTCGTATTCGCCCAGGACTCTGCCTGGCGGGCCCTCTTTAAATAGTGCACCCCCGAGCCCACCCCAGCCCACCCACGCCCCAAACCCTAGCCCCGCCCGAGCCGCCGCCGCCGCCGCCGTTCGCCGCTGCCGACGATGACGCCGCCGACCGCCGCCACCCGCCGGACCCCACCGCCTCGCCACCGACCGCTGCCGCCCTCGCCGGAGTCCGCCGCCGCCAGAGGTAGCCACCGGATCCGCCGCCGGTTTTCGCCGGTTAACCGCCCGGTTTTTTATAAAACCATGGTTGTTTTTTATATAGATCGGTTTTATTTTATTTCCTGGTTAGTTATTTAGCGAACGCCCGTTCGTTCGCTCGTTTTAACGAATGGTTTTCATATTTTAGCCGCAGACAGCGAACGTTCGTTCGTTAGCCTGTTCGTCCGTTTTTCTTTTTCTCGGATTTTCCGTGATTATTTCTGATCACGATTTCTGATCCGAATTTCGTTCTAGTATAACTTTTCGCTCGTTTATTGGAATCAGGCAATTCAAGCACCTAGAGTTTTGTCTCGAAACCCTCTTTCCGTTTAACCAACTGAAACAAGTTTTTGCTACTATAAAATTTGACTTAGGTCCAGATTAGTAAACGAAGCTTGTTTCTTTCGCCGTTTGAGTTTCGTTGCTTCGTTTGATTTGATTCTTTTTGCAAACCGGAGTTCTTAAGTTGAACTTTGTGGTTAGATCTCTTATTTGAGTTTTACCTGTGCATTAGATGAGTGCTTATTGTATGCTTGTTTGTTTGCGATAGAGTACCCGGAGTGCGCCACTTGCTACTTCGAATCTCTAGGTTTCACGGATCATCAGCAAGGCAAGTAACACTTTGATCATACCCCTTTACTACCCAGTTTTATTGCATTAGATCAATCCTCTAACAATTGCATGATTAGGATCTGATTAATATGTGGGTATTGGGAAGTAGATGAGGTAGTACCTATTAGGATCTGATTAATACGTGGGTATTGGGAAGTAGATGAGGTAGTACCTATTACCTGTTTTATTATCAAACCTTTGGGAGTTACTTCTACGTTTGCTTATATCGCTATGCTATGCTAGTAGACGTGGATTGGGTGAGTGTATCCATGACAGATGTGAGATTGTTAATTAATGGTTTACTTAAGGTGGTAACTTAAATTCATATATGGGTGGATTGAGGCACCTGGGGAACCCAGTGTTGCCTGTATTTTTGTAAATCCCGGGGTACCGTGTGATTCTCCTATGGACCTCCACCCAGGCTCAAAGGGATCATGAGATTATTCATGCTAGAAACTTCCGTGTGCAGCCGCAAGCTACTATGGGCTCTAGCATAGTTGAGTATGTTGTGTGACCTCTTTTAGTGGTAGACTAGTAGATGTAGGGGATGTAGGTTGGTACTGTCTACCCAGAGTAAAGAGTTAATGCTTCTGAAAGACTGTGTCCCGGGCATCCGTTTCTCAAACACCATGTAGTGCGAGAAACCAAGCGGAGGAGATCGAGTCTTGCGGGGAAAAGTGCACAAACCTCTGCAGAGTGTATAAACTAATCATGGTTAGCCATGTCCCCGGTTATGGACGTTTTTGAGTATCTAGTACTTGGATTATCATGTGAATCTCATCATGTTACTTAATTTAATTTTGTTGGGTTAATGATGATGCTTAATTGGGATTGATTTGGAGGAACCTTCTCAATGTTTAACAACCACCATGATAGTTAAATAAAATTCATTCCTTTGTTGTAGGGAAAAATTGGCTTTATGCAAAACAGTAACCATAGAGCTTTCCACCAGCCATATATGCATGTAGCGATAGCATTATTTTGTTCATTACTCTCTATGTGTTACATTGCCAGCATATTCCATGTGCTGACCCGTTTTCGGGCTGCAACGTTCGTGTTGCAGAGTTTTCAGACGATGATTAAGGTGCCTTAGGTTGTGGTCTTATACTCAGTGATGCCGTTGGAGTTGATGGACTCACTTATCTTCCAAGCCTTCCGCTGTTATCGTTATTAGATGGCCTTAAGCCATATTTATTGTAATAAGTTCTCTTTTGAGACATTCGATGTAATAAGTGTGTGATTGCTACTCTGTTATAAATCCTTCAAGTACTGTGCGTGTCAGCATTACCGATCCAGGGATGACACTGATGCACGGAGATCAGACTGTTTGAGGTCTGGTCGCTACATTTCATTTGTTGTGGAACCCCAAAATTCCTTCTAAGATTTCATAGGCAGCATTGACATCAAGCTCAATAAAATTCCCTTTTACGGCAAAATCTAAAAGTTGTCTATGATGCAAAGCCAATCCTACATAAAAAATTCAAAGCAAAATTTTTGCATCTCCCTTTAAATTACAAACACGATAGGATTCCATTAGCCTATACCAAGCATCTTTCAAATATTTTCCTTGTCTTCGTTTGAAGTATAAAACTTCAGAATCCGGTAACAATGGAGGAGTAGTCAAACTAGCCATTGTGACGAGAAAGCAAGAACGGGAATAGATCTGACGAGAAAACGGTGAACGAAAAAGAGGGCAAATAAAACGGCAAATTTTCGTGAAGTGGGGGAGAGGAAAACGAGATGAAAATGGCAAATAATGTAAATTGCAAGGAGCTGAGATTTATGATTAGGAACGTGGTTGATGTTGATGATGTCTTCCCGGCAGCGGCGCCAAAAATTCCTTTTGATGTTTGCTTGACCTACGTCGGTATTTACCCAAAGAGGAAGGGATGATTCAACACAACAACGGTAGGTATTTCCCTCGGTAATTAGAACAAGGTTATCGAACTAGTAGGATAACCACGCAACACCACGATAGCATCTCCTGCATACAAAGAACAAATACGTGCAACCCAACGTAAGAGATGGGTTGTCAATCCCTCACGGGTAAAAAGATAGGTAAAATTGTAGTAGATTGGATAAATAGATCACACGGAAACGCGAGATAAAATAAATTACTAAAAATTGCAGCCAGGTACTTTTGTATTTTTTCTTTAATAGATCTAAAAATAAAAGCAAATAAAAGTAGTTCGCAAAGGCAAATATATTAAAGAAGAGACCCGGGGGCCGTAGGTTTCACTAGTGGCCTCTGTCGAGAAAAATAGCAAACGGTGGGAAAACAATTGTTGTTGGGCAATTGATAGAACTTCAAATAATCATGACGATATATGGGCAACGGTCATTATATAGGCATCACATCCAAGATTAGTAGACCGACTCCTGCCTGTATCTACTACTATTAGTCCACACATTGACCGCTATCCAGCATGCATGTAGTGTATTAAGTTCATGGAAAAACGGAGTAATGCAATAAGAACGATGACATGATGTAGACAGGATCTATTTATGTAGAAATAGACCCCATCTTGTTATCCTTAATAGCAACGATACATATGTGTCATTTCCCCTTCTGTCACTGGGATCAAGCACTGTAGGATTGAACTCATCACAAAGCAGCTCTTCCCATTGCAAGATAAATAGATCAAGTTGGCCAAACAAAACTCAAATGTTGGAGAAGAAATAAGAGCCTATAAGCAATCATGCATATAAGAGATCAAAGAAGACTCAAATAACTTTCATGGATAAAAAAAATAGATCTGATCATAAACTCAAAGTTCATCGGATCCCAACAAACACACCGCAAAAAGAGTTACATTATATGGATCTCCAAGAGACCATTGTATTGAGAATCAAACGAGAGAGAGGAAGCCATCTAGATACTAACTACGGACCCGTAGGTCTAGAGTGAACTACTCACGCATCATCGGAGAGGCACCAATTGACATGATAAACCCCTCTGTGATGGTGTCTAGATTGGATATGGTGGTTATGGAAATTGAAGTGGCTAGAATTGATTTATGTTGACTACCCTAGGGTTTCTGGAATATTGTGGTATTTATAGAGCAAAGAGGTGGCGCGGGAGGCCACCAAGGTGGGCATAACCCACCTGGGCGCGCCTGGGCCCCCAGGCGCGCCCTGGTGGGTTGTGCCCCCTCGGGGCACCCCTCTGGTACTTCTTCGCCTCATCTTGTGTATTCTGGTCCAGAAAAAATTCACAAAAAGTTTCGCTGCATTTGGACTCCATTTGGTATTGATTTCCTGCGATGTAAAAATAAGCAGAACACAACAACTGGCACTGGGCACTATGTCAATAGGTTAGTACCAAAAAATGATATACTATGATTATAAAATGATTTTGAAACATCCAAGAATGGTAATATAACAACATGTAACAATCAAAAATTATAGATACGTTGGAGACATATCAAGGCATTAAGTAATTGGAGAAGTGAAAGTGCAACTATCCCTAGGTGGTTTTGGTAATTCATAACAACATATAGCTCGTTGAGCTAATGCAATTCCAAGACTATTATTTCAGGAAAGCTCAATGAATGGCATGGCATGGATGATGAAAGTGGATACCTCAAAATACTAAGGACAAAGGATTGGCTCAAGCTCAAAAGCTCAAGACTCTTCATTTTACATTTTAGTGATCCAAGATCACATTGAGTCTATAGGAAAAGCCAATACTATCAAGGAGGCATGAGGTGTTGCTTAATGAGCCTCTTGCTTCATGTGCTTAGTGATATGCTCCAAAACCCTCAACTACTTCCCCACATCCATAAATGACCTAAACCCAAAGCCAAAATCGGTCACACCGATTCTTTCTATCCGGCGCCACCGACTCCAAAAGTCATAGCCACTGCCACAAACCCTAAGAAAATCGGTCTTACCGATAGGGATCTCGGTCTCACCGAGATGGGATTGTAATCTCTCTGTTTCCCTTTGTAACATTTCGGTCTAACCGAAGTGAGCGATCGGTCCCACCGAGATTGCAATGTAAACTCTCTGTTTCCTTTTTGTAACATTTCGGTCTCACCGAAAAGAGCAAATCGGTCCCACCGAGTTTACCTGACCAACTCTCTGGAAAGCTTATTACCAAATCAGTTTTACCAAGTTTGTGTAATCGGTCTTACCGAGATTACGTTATTCCCTAACCCTAACCGAATCGGTCTCACCGAGATGCATGTCAGTCCCACCGAAAATCACTAACGGTCACTAGGTTTACTAAACCGGTCTGACCGAGTTTAACGATTCGGTCCCACCGAGTTTGGTAAATTGTGTGTAATGATTAGATTTTGTGTGGAGGCTATATATACCCCTCCACCTCCTCTTCATTCGTGGAGAGAGCCATCAGAACGAACCTACATTTCCAACTTACAATTTCTGAGAGAGAACCACCTACTCATTTGTTGAGGCCAAGATATTCCATTCCTACCATATGAATCTTGATCTCTAGCCTTCCCAAGTTGCTTTCCACTCAAAACTTCTTTCCACCAGATCCAAAACCTATGAGAGAGAGAGTTAAGTGTTGGGGAGACTATCATTTGAAGCACAAGAGCAAGGAGTTCATCATCAACGCACCTTTTGTTACCTCTTGGAGAGTGGTGTCTCCTAGATTGGCTAGGTGTCACTTTGGAGCCTCCTACAAGATTGTGGAGTTGAACCAAGGAGTTTGTAAGGGCAAGGAGATCGCCTACTTCGTGAAGATCTACCGCTAGTGAGGCAAGTCCTTCGTGGGCGACGGCCATGGTGGGATAGACAAGGTTGCTTCTTCGTGGAGCCTTCGTGGGTGGAGCCCTCCGTGGACTCGGGCAATCGTTACCCTTCGTGGGTTGAAGTCTCCATCAACGTGGATGTACGATAGAACCACCTATCGAAACCACGCCAAAAACATCTGTGTCTCCAATTGCGTTTGAATCCTCCAAACCCTTCCCTTTACTTTCTTGCAAGTTGCATGCTTTAATTTCCGCTGCCTATATACTCTTTGCATGCTTGCTTGAATTGTGTGATGATTGCTTGACTTGTCCTAAAGTAGCTAAAATCTGCCAAACTCTAAAATTGGGAAAAGGTTAAGTTTTTATTGGTCAAGTAGTCTAATCACCCCCCCCTCTAGACATACTTCAAGGTCCTACAAGTGGCATCAGAGCTTTGGTCTCCATTTGCTTTGATTTCCATAGCTTTTGGTGGTCATAGCCTTGGTTTCACAACCTAGGAGAGTATGGCGTCTAGCGAGGGAAATTATCACCGTAGAGGTCCTTACTTTGATGGTACTAATTTTGCTAGTTGGAAGCATAAGATGAAAATGCATATTCTTGGACATAACCCCACCGTTTGGGCAATTATTTGTATTGGCTTGCAAGGTGAATTTTTCGATGGGAGAGGACCGAACCGTGAAGCTAATGCGGAAGAATTGAAGATGCTGCAATACAATGCTCAAGCTTGCGATATGATCTTCAACGGATTGTGCAACAAAATCAGCCGTCTTGAGAATGCAAAGGAAATCTGGGATACTTTGATTGATATGCACGAAGGTACTGAGTCCGTCAAGGAATCCAAGTTGGATGTGCTCCAGAGTCAACTTGACAAGTTCAAAATGAAGGATGGTGAAGGTGTCGCTCAAATGTACTCTAGGCTTGCTCTTATCACAAATGAGATTGCCGGCTTAGGGAGTGAAGAGATGACCAACAAATTCATCATCAAGAAGATCCTAAGAGCATTGGATGGAAAGTATGATACCGTGTGCACATTGATTCAAATGATGCCAAACTACAAAGATCTCAAGCCAACGGAAGTCATTGGAAGAATTGTTGCTCATGAGGTGTCACTCAAGGATAAGGAGGAACTTCACAACAAGTCAACTGGTGCTTACAAAGCCTCAAGTGAAGCCCCCACATCATCAAGTGAGAAACCAACCTTCAATGAAGAATTGAGCTTAATGGTGAAGAACTTCAACAAATTCTACAAGAGTAGAAGCAAAGAAAGAAGCTCCAAGTCAAGGTCTTACAATGACAAAAGATCTTCTAGTCGAGAGCGCAATTGCTACAATTGTGGGAGACTCGGACACTACTCTAATGAGTTTACGGCACCCTACAAAAGAAGAGAAGATTCTCCAAGAAGAAGGAGCAAAAGAGAAGAATCACCACCAAGAGAGAGGAGGAGTAGAGATGATCGTTATGAACGAAGACCCTCACGGAGAAGCAAGGATTCAAAAAGGAAGGACAAGTCACCAAGGAGCTACACAAAACGAAGACATCAAGCTCATGTTGGTGAATGGGTTTTCGGCTCCGACTCCGACAATCACTCCGAGAGAACCTATCACTCTGACTCCCAATATACTCAAGATGAAGGTGTTGCCGGTCTAGCACTTGTGTCAACCAACTCCTACGACATATTTGATTCACCAAATTAAGGTGTTGGAAGATGCTTCATGGCCAAAGGTCCAAAGGTAACACATCCTGAATATGTTGATTTCAGTAGTGATGAAGATGACTTGCTTCTGGATGATGATTTACTTGTTGACAACTCTAGTGATGAATACTATGATGAAACGTCAATTAATCATGCTAATCAAGATAAAACGAATGACAATGATAAGGAGAAGATTGAGCTTCTAACTAAAGAACTAAACTCTCTTAAGTTAGCTCATGAAACTATCTACGAAGATCATCGAGAACTTTTAAGGGCTCATGAGAAGTTACGCTTTGAAAAGCTCAATCTTGAGCAAGAGCATGAGTTCTTAAAAGCAATCAATGATGATCTTCGCAAGAAAAGTTCTTCTTACATTGCCAAGTGTTTACTCTTATCTACTTACATGCCTCATGTCAAGTCTAGTAACAAGTACATGAAAGATACTTCCTCTAGTAGTAACAATAATAATGTCAAATCCAATATTGTTGTTTCTAGTAGTTCTCTTGATTCCACTAATGATTCTCTTAGCCAAGTTACACTTGAGCAAGAAAATAGCTGAAGGGAATTATAGAGAAAGGTGTTTACGAGAGCCTTGCCGGGAGTAAGCAATTCGAGGAAATTGTACGCAAGCAAGGAAGGCACCGGAAGAATCAAGGTCTTTGTTTTCAAAGAAAGTTCAATGCCAATGGAGTTGCGTGGGAAGAAGATCAATACCCCAAGACGAAGTTTGTTCCTCAACAATAGAAGTATGATCCTACTTCCTTCAAGGGAACACAAGCTCAAGATGATTGAGGGAGTCCTGGACTAGGGGGTGTCCGGACAGCCGGACTATCATCGTCAGCCGGACTCCAAGACTATGAAGATACAAGATTGAAGACTTCGTCCCGTGTCCGGATGGGACTTTCCTTGGCGTGGAAGGCAAGCTTGGCGATATGGATATGTAGATCTCCTACCATTGTAACCGACTCTGTGTAACCCTAGCCCTCTCCGGTGTCTATATAAACCGGAGGGCTTTAGTCCGTAGGACGAACAACCATTACAACAATCATACCATAGGCTAGCTTCTAGGGTTTAGCCTCCTTGATCTCGTGGTAGACCCACTCTTGTACTACCCATATCATCAATATCAATCAAGCAGGAGTAGGGTTTTTATCTCCATCGAGAGGGCCCGAACCTGGGTAAAAACATCGTGTCCCTTGTCTCCTGTTACCATCCGCCTGGACGCACAGTTCGGGACCCCCTACCCGAGATCCGCCGGTTTTGACACCGACATTGGTGCTTTCATTAAGAGTTCCTCTGTGTCGTCACCGATAGGCTTGATGGCTTCTTCAATCAACAACAACGCCATCCAGGATGAGACTTTTCTCCTCGGACAGATCTTCGTATTCGGCGGCTTCGCACTGCGGGCCAATTCACTTGGCCATCTGGAGCAGATCGAAAGCTACGCCCCTGGCCGTCAGGTCAGGTTCGGAAGCCTAAACTTCACGACCAACATCCGCGGGGACTTGATCTTCGACGGGCTCGAGCCACAGCCGAGCATGCCGCGCTGTCATGATGGGCATGATTTAGCTCTGCCGCCGGACAGTGCCTTGGTGGCCGCACACGAATCCGCTCCGACCCCTGGTTCGGAGCCGATCGCGTAGATCGAGGACGGGTGGCTGGACACCGCCTCGGGGGCTGCGACTGCCACGGCGATGGAGCTGAATACCGACCCTGTCCCTTATAAAGCTTGTGACTCCGAGGCGCCGGACTCCTTGCCGGACTCCGAACCTCCCGCACCCCTGCCAATCGAATCTGATTGGGCGCCGATCATGGAGTTCACCGCCGCGGACATCTTCCAACACTCGCCCTTTGGCGACATCCTAAATTCGCTAAAGCATCTCTCGCTATCCGGAGAGCCCCAGCCGGACTACGGCCAGGATGGTTGGGATGCGGACGACGAAGAAATTCAAAGCCCACCCACCACCCACTTTGTAGCCATTGTCGATGATCTAACCGACATGCTAGACTACGACTCCGAAAACATTGACAGTGTGGACGACGATGCCGGAGACGATCAAGAACCAGCGCTCACTAAGCACTGGAAGACCACCCCAACACATGACGTATATATGGTGGATACCCCAAAAGGAAGCGATAACGAGGAACAACGGGGCGTGGCAAAGGATAATCCCGCCGATAAACAACCAAAACGGCGACGCAGACACCGCCCTAAGCCCCGCCTCGACAAAAACAACATTCCTAATGACCCAGCAATAGAGCAGGGCAAACCAGTGGACGACGAACATGCAACCAAGCAACCGTCTGAACAGGACGAATCGGATAATCAATCCATGCCCGGCGAAACCAACAGTCCGGATGACCTCACGCCGGACACACCACCGGAGCATAAGAACCTTCACAAAAGACTCGTCGCCACCGCAAGAAGCTTGAAGAAGGAAAAACGGAAGCTCAAAACAGCGGAAGACATACTCAGAATGAGGTGGAGCAAAGTAATCAAGACCGCAGACAAATACGGCAATGTCCATCAATCAAAGAGCTTCCCGAAGCGCAAGCTGCTTCTAGAATTTGACGAGGAAGCCATAGAGCCACCACAGTCAAAAAATAAAGAAGCCGCCTGGCCGGATAGACGACCAGATGACAGGCCAAAAGCGACAAGCGGCACCGCGCACAGCCGACTCATGATCCTCGGAAAACAAATGACCCGGTCAGGTCCATTTACCGGCCAAAAAATAGGGCCCCAGAAAGCAACACAACATGCCAAGTGTTGGAATATGGCGGCACAACGAAATACAGGGGCGCCGCACACCCACTATGTTTCACCAATGAGGTGCTGGATCATGAATTTCCAGCAGGGTTTAAACCCATAAACATAGAGGCTTACGACGGAACAACAGACCCTGGAGTTTGGATAGAGGATTACATACTACACATACACATGGCTAGAGGAGATGATCTCCACGCCATAAAATATCTACCCCTCAAGCTCAAAGGGCCAGCTCGGCATTGGCTCAAAAGCCTCCCAGAAAACACTGTTGGAAGTTGGGAAGAGCTCGAGGACGCGTTTAGAGCAAATTTTCAAGGGACTTATGTCCGCCCTTCGGATGCAGACGATCTAAGTCATATAACTCAACTACCCGGAGAGTCAGCGCGCAAATTCTGGAACAGGTTCCTTACCAAAAACAACCAAATAGTCGACTGCCCGGACGCGGAAGCCTTAGAAGCTTTTAAACACAACGTCCGTGACGAATGGCTCGCCAGACACCTCGGCCAAGAGAAGCCGAGGACAATGGCCGCGCTAACAAGCCTCATGACCCGCTTTTGCGCGGGGGACGACAGCTGGCTAGCAAGATGCAGCACCAGCGACCCGAGTACATCCGAGATCAGAGATGGAAACGGAAAATCACAGCGCAGAAAGGATCAGCGCCGGAATAAAGAAAAAAGCCCAAAGAACACGGTGGTAAACGCCGGATTCAAAAGCTCGCGGCCAAACAATAAAACACTGCCTCTTATGGACAACAGTGATGAGCTATCCAACTTAAACAAAATTTTGGATCGGATATGTCAAATCCACAGTACCTCCGGAAGGCCTGCGAACCACACCCACCGAGATTGTTGGGTTTTTAAACAGTCCGGCAGACTCAATGCCGAACACAAGGGGCTCGACGCGCCAAGCAAGGACGATGACGAACCTCACCAACAGAGCACCGGAAAACAAAAGGCTTTCCCACAAAAAGTGAAAGCAGTAAACTCACTTCATGTGATAGTACGGAAAAATAATGCGGCCCCGTTAAGATAAGTGTCGCACGGTCCACCCCAGCGGAACCTCGGAGTTGGATGTCAAAACCAATCACTTTAGACCACCTGGATTATTCCAGAAGCATTAGAAACGCAGGATGGACTGCTCTGATATTGGATCCTATAATCGACGGACTACAATTTACACAAGTCCTGATGGACGGCGGCAGCGATTTAAACTTGCTATATCCGAACACAATCCGCAAGTTGGGGATAGACCTTACTAAAATTCGACATAGCCGCACTTCCTTTAAAGAAGTGACGCCAGGCCCTTACGCCAAGTGCACAGGCTCCTTATTACTAGAAGTTGTGTTCGGGTCACCGGACAACTTCCGACGCGAAAAGCTAACCTTTCATGTCGCCCCATTCGAAAGTAGCTATCAAGCACTATTGGGACGCGAAGCTTTTGTCCGCTTTAACGCAATACCACATTACGCGTCTCTTACACTTCAAATGCCCGGTCCACGTGGCATCATTTCATTAAGAGGGTCATTCAAAGACCCCGGACACGGCTAGACGGGTCCAGCATAAATAAGCTAGGGGCTCCCTAGCCGCACACCCCTTCACAAGGGGCTGTGCACATAAGCAACAATGAGCTAATATAGGCTCAGCTTTATTAATTTATTAATATTTTATGCACTTTCCACACGATTTCTTTTTACACTAAGTTCCTCTCTTTTTACAGATGAACAACGAGCACACCCGTCCAGGATAACGGCACAACGGAGACACAGGCGCAGACATGCAGTAGGGACCCGTTGAAAGGATTCTTTTCAGATTAAGACCCTGTGTAAACCTTTTTTACTGTCTCTTGTTGCTATAATCCCCTGGTTTTTCATGATAACCAGAGAGGAGACTGACATTTTGGCATCGGCCGCGTCAGAGGACCTCGCCCGTACCTGGACACTAGGGGTTTAGGGCATTATTCCGCCCGTTATTATAAAGACAGAACACCTTAGGGAGTGTTCGGAATCTCGAGTTAGGCCTTATATGCATCAGCTCCGAATCATGTCTTTGGTCAAATGTTGGGTTTGCCCGGCTCCTGTGTTTTGCTGCCTTACGTTCCGTATCATCGGCTAACGCGGCACCAGGAGAACTACTGCGATTGTGCCCCAGTTCGGCTGGGCGAGCACCTCAGTAGAGAAAGCCGAAACTGACTGTCATGATACAGCGAGAGACTGGTCAACCACTCAATCGACCACCGGAATGTTTAGAATTCCTCTGCTTTGACGAAGGACCGTTTCTCGGTCAGGCACATACGTGCCCCGAATTCGGAGAGCGCGGTGCCCCCAGGGGCTATATCGTAGCCCCACCCTCGAACTCGAATGGCTAAGTGAAAGTGATAAAGCATTATAGTTCGGTTGCCTCGTTTGCTACGCTACCACCTCCTTAACAGGACCGAGACATCGGATTAAGTGTGAAAATGCGCTATTTTTGCGAACACCCCCGCACCTTGTGCGTGGGGGCTGAAGCCGACGACTGCCATCTTTCAGGTTATACACACGTATACATAAACGGCCGCATAGGAGATATTTCAATACTTGAACGCACAAGTTTAAAAAAAGCTCCTACATCATAAACATTGTTTTATAAAACCAAACGTTCATTTGAACGTGACATTTTTTGAGCACTGCGACTCTATTAAACGAGCACCACGCAGAACTTCCCCAAAATAGTGCTCGGCGGGTAATCAGCTCTCGTCCGAACCCTGGGTCGCAACAGCGGTGGCATCCATCTCTGTCCAATGTGTCTTCACACGAGCGAGTGCCATCCGTGCACCCTCTATGCAGGCCGACCGCTTCATCGCCTTGATATGCGGCACCGCCCCAAGAAATTGCTGCAATAAGCCAAAATAGCTCTTCGGCTTGGGCCTATCCGGCCAGAGATGAGTCACGATATCCGTCATGGCAAGCCCGGACAACCTATTCAGCTCAGCCCACTCGGCCAACCGGTCGGTCAGCGGAAGTGAACATTCCGGACTATGGAATTGAGACCAAAACAGCTCTTCCGTCTTGTGATCCTTCTGGCTCCGGAAGTGCACAACGGCATCCGCCGCACTTGCCGCCAAGTACATATAAGGATCCTCCGGACCACACAGCTGGCCAAGTTGAGCATACTTGGGATCCGTAAACCTTCGGCACAGCAGAAAGGGCTTGCCAGCCACAATGTCTCCGACTTGGCGCAGCTCCTCCTTTATAGCTCGCATTGCAGAACGGGCGTCCTTGGCTTTGGCGGTGGCCTTCCCCAGGTCTTCTCGCTCCGATAGGCGCTCCTTTTCAAGAGCCTCATTGCGGTCGGTAGCATCTTTTAACTTCAAGGCCATTTCGGCCATCTCTTCCCTGCTTCGGCAGTGCGCAGCCCTTTCGGCTTCTAACTCCTCGGCCGCCCTCGAGGCCACCGCATTACTCCTTCTGGCTTGCTCCTTGGCTTGAGCAAGTTCGGCCCGAAGGCTCTCCACAGCAGCAGCACCATCTGCGTCAAGCACAAATATTATAAGAGATGGGCTTCGGCTCCCTTACTAGGTGACTGCGGAGAAAAAACTTACCTTGCGATTCGTCAAGTCGCCTGTTGATTAGCGCAATGTCCGCATCCGCAACGTCGAGTTGCCGCTTTCGTTCAGCAACTCCATCAGTCCGGCTGGCCCCCGGACGATCCACCACCTGCATAGGAACGGCGAAGATTGAAACCTGCGATTTTGATCCTCGGCACGCCGTCGCTTTCGACAACCTGCCGAGTCTCAGGGGCTACTATCTATACAGGGTGCACTTTATGTGTAAAACTGTCAAAAGGTGTGTCATTTTTACGTACCTCAAACCCCGCCAGCAAACTCCTGACGGCATTATGCAATCTGCTTTCGGCGGACGAAATCCTTCCAATCACCATACTCATCAACGCATGGTGATCTTCTGAGATGGACGCCTTCTCAAGTAGACCCTTCAGCTCACCCGGCCGAACTCTAGTCGGCGCCGAACTCTTCGGCTCTGCCGGCCTCGGGGATACCCTCTGTGATGACACTTCAGGCTCGTCCGCCCTATCCGACGGCGCAGCAGATGGAGGCGTCTCACTCTCCACCATCTCCGGACGAAGGTCCCCCAAAGACGAGCTCATCTGAGAAGGTCGGAGATCCGAACTACAAGGTAAAAACTTCGGTTATCCTCAGAAGCACAAATAGGGATGTCTCTTATCACTGAACTCCTTTCTTTCTACTCACGGCTCGCTGGAGGGCTGATTCTTTAGGGGAGATTGTGCGGCCGGGGCCTCCCCGGACGCAGGACCCTCTGGTGAAGATTTCTTCCCCCGCTTAGGGGCTTTGGCCTCCAGATCTTCGGAGGCGGTCCTCTTCTCCCCCTGGAGGGAGGGATTCCCGATCCCCCCTTCTTCAAGAGCCTCCTTGGGTGAGGCGGTAGCTCCCCTATTTTCCCCTTCGCCTTCTTCTGAAGGCGCAACCTCCAACATCCTGACCAGCATGGGATCCGGCACGGTCTCTGGGAGGGGGGCCGGACACCATATCAGCTTTGCTTGCGCTATCCACTCCTGTTAAAGGGTAACGGGTTAAAAGGCGAATCATAGAAAGACAAACAGACAGTATGTCCGGACTCGGAGCTACTTAGTTGTGTATCCGGGCGATTGCAGCTTAGGCCGGCGTCATCGGTCAATTCTGGACATGCCTCTTGTGATCCGAAGAATAATTTGTACATCTCCATAGGTGTCATACCCATGAAGTGTTGAAGAATCCATGGTCCCTCCGGATTAAACTCCCACAGCCGGAGAGGGCGGCGTTTGCAGGGCAGGAGACGCCTAATCAGCATGACCTGCATTACCACTACCAGATCGATCTCCCTTGCTTGGAGGTCTCGAATCCGGCCCTGAAGTAGGGGCACGTCCTTTGGCGGCCCCCAGTTGAGTCCTTGGTTGACCCACGACATCAACCATCGTGGAGGTCCCGAGCGAAATAAGGGTGGCGACTTCTGCCTGCTACCCTTCGGAGCGGTGATATAGAACCACTCCCGCTGCCACAAGCCGAGCTCCTCTTGGAAGGAGCCCTCGGGTCACGGGGCATCAGCCCTCCTGCTTACGGCCGCCCCGCCGCACTCTACTTGACGCCCCTCAATCATCTTCGGCTCCACATTGAAGGTCTTCAGCCACAAGCCGAAGTGGGGGGTGACGCGGAGGAAGGCTTCGCAGATGACAATAAATGCGGAAATATGGAGGATGGACTCCAGAGCCAAGTCGTGGAATTCCAACCCATAGTAGAACATGAGCCCTCTCACAAAAGGATCCATCGGGAAGCCTAAACCCCGACGGAGGTGGGATACAAAGACGACATACTCGCCGGGCTCGGGGGTGGGGATGGCCTGCCCTTCGGCAGGCAACCTGTGTGAAATCTCGTAAGACATGTACTTGGCCTCTTGCAGCTTTAGCACGTCCTCCTCCGTGACGGAGGAGGGCATCTACCGGCCCTGAAGGTCGGAGCCGGACATTGTTGAAGGTCCGAAGCGCTTGAATCTGGGGCTCTGGGTGTTGGAACTTGGAGCAAGGAGAAGATTCGGTGGAGGATTGAAGAAAAGAAACGAGCCTTGGTCCTATTATAAAGAGGGAGAATACCAAGAGTCGTCTCCGTGACCGTTCGGGACTCGCCTTCCATAGAGGAGGTGTGGTGACGGGCGCGGTTGGGTTACCCACGTCCGTATTGATGAGAATCCCGGAATAAGGGGAACATGATCTTTGCTTCGACAAGACGTGCCAAGGAAACCGCTTCGCTAAACGCGCTGAGGTGGTATAATAAAAACGATTTAAGTAAAAGCTTGGTAGTGGCGTGACGTCATGCCGCGAAATACGTCAGCAGATTGAACTTGTGTACATATTATTCTCTCTACGGTGGAATGTGGAATTTATTTTGCAGAGCCAGACACTATCCTGGTGTTCACAATCTTCTATGGATTATTCGGAGGAGGAACCCGCCTTGCAATGACGAACATTATGCGCGCCGGACTCATCGTCATTGAAGCCAGGTTCAGGGGCTACTGAGGGAGTCCTAGACTAGGGGGTGTCCGGACAGCCGGACTATCATCGTCAGCCGGACTCCAAGACTATGAAGATACAAGATTGAAGAGTTCGTCCCGTGTCCGGATGGGACTTTCCTTGGCGTGGAAGGCAAGCTTGGCAATACGGATATGTAGATCTCCTACCATTGTAACCGACTCTGTGTAACCCAAGCCCTCTCCGGTGTCTATATAAACCGGAGGGTTTTAGTCCGTAGGACGAACAACCATTACAACAATCATACCATAGGCTAGCTTCTAGGGTTTATCCTCCTTGATCTCGTGGTAGATCCACTCTTGTACTACCCATATCATCAATATCAATCAAGCAGGAGTAGGGTTTTACCTCCATCGAGAGGGCCCGAACCTGGGTAAAAACATCGTGTCCCTTGTCTCCTGTTACCATCCGCCTAGACGCACTGTTCGGGACCCCCTACCTGAGATCCTCCGGTTTTGACACCAACAATGATCTTCCACCACAAGACCACAAGAACAAAGGCAAGGACAAGCTTCAAGAAGAGATTGATGCATTTGAAGAAGCACCTAAAGCCTCGTTCAAGTGGGTTCCCAAGACTACGTCAAGTTCTACTTCATCAAGTACAACTACAACTCCAAGGATTCCCATCAAGATGATGTGGATCCCGAAGAACAAGAACTAGAGAGTTCTTGAGGGTGACTCCGCCAACATTCTTCACTCATATCATTTTGGCAAGAACAAGTGCAATCAACTTCCACATCTTGCACTAGTTCAAGGAGTCACAAACCCTCATGTTGGTAAGGCAAGGGACAAGGTAACCTAATGATTTCATGGACATCATCTTGTGTGTGCATCACTCTATGTCTATGGATATTCTTGTTTGTTCCTTGTGGGACTAACCCATGTAGGTAAGTTGAAAGTGCAACTCACTCCAAAGGATTGCTCCAAATGATCTACATCAACATTGAGCATCTACATCTTCAACACCTACATGAAGTCATCATCGACAAAACCCAAGGTTAGTTCATCCCTCTAAGGGGGGATCTCACATCTAGGGGGAGCTTAACTCTAAGAATTGAGTCAAAGCAACTCTAATGGTGTGAACACATTAATCCATTATGTAAAAGTGGTAACCCCACTTGAGCTTAAACGATGAGTATGACCTATGATCAAATGTTCTCATTTGACTCCTAAGTAAACATACTCATATATAGATGACCTAGTCATCGCCAATTGTTTGATAGATGCTAGAATAGGTTGTGCATGCTTTGCCACATATTTCATTTGCCATCTTATTGTGTGAGCATGTTGGTGCATATTTTACTCATTCAAGGACGTCCACTTGTTGTTTTGATTGTTTGGGTTCTTTTCTTTTAGCCAAGTGGATGGACAAGAATGCCTAAGAACCTTCTTTAGCTATCTATGCTTTTCTCATCTCAAACTCTATTCATGCTACATCACAAAATTTGATCAAGTCAGATTCAAACCACTCTGTGTGAGGAGCACTCGGAGTCCCCGATTCGTCATAGACTTAAACTTCCAAAACCTCTTTGTGATTCTCAGTCCGACCGATTCCTCCATTTTGGTCCTACCGAGATCACCAAGTTGATCTGAGTTTTCAATCTCGGTGCAACCGATTTGAACTTTTCGGTCTCACCGATGTGCTGTAACTGAACACAGTTATGCATCTCGGTGCCACCGAGTTGTTCCACTCGGTCACACCGACAGGGTCGGGCTATATATAGCCACGGGCAAAATTTTGGAAATTTCTCTGAAACCCTTCGCTCGCACAATAGCTCGCTCTGCCATCGTGGTCTCCGGATCATCTCCTCGTCGCTAGCAGCCTCCTGTCGCTGGTCTCCGCTGCCGTCAACGGATTTCGTCCCCACCGTTGCCGCTGTAGCAAGTCCACCGCCAAGTTAGGGTATGGACTTGATCTTTGTGATATCCACGTCTGATTCCAAGCACATTGTACTTTTATTGAATCTTGCCACGATTGAAGCTCTTTATCCAGCCAAAGTAGTCCATAGATTAGATGAGATTCAAATTTTTAGGGTTAGGTTTCCGCCGAAACCATCTCGGACCCACCGAGTTGAAAAACTCGGTCTCACCGATTTGGCTTATGCCATTGCACTAGTGACTCTCGGTCTGACCGAGAATTACTAATCGATGCGACCGATTTGAGGATTCTGTGAAACCCTAGCAGTCTCGGTGCCACCGAACTAAAACTCGGTCCAACCAAGATCATCAGTTTAGGTTCCAAAACTGCTTCGGTATCACCGAGTTTGAAAATCGGTTGATCCGAAATGCTTTCTGTGGAAAACTAAAACTGAACTTTTGAATCATTCTTTTGCAAAAATCTCTGCATTTTGTGATGCTCATCTATTCTATCTCATCAATAACTCTTCACAGGGTCAGCAGTCAGCTTTTGCAGTATGTCAGATCAAAGTGACAGCCAGAACAGGTCAAAAGAGCAGATGGACTTGAGTGAGGGCACTAGTCCCTCAACTACAGATGAAGGGAGCAGAAGTACTCCTAGCAACTTGCCTAAGGCTGCAACTAGGCAAAGGAGGAAAAGAACTTCAGATTCTGAGGATGAAGATTACAAAGCTGAGGAAGATGAGGCCACTTCCAAGAAAGTGGTGCTCAAGAAATAATATGGCTCTGCACAGAGCACAAAGCCAGGTCTGAAGAAGAAAGTTCCTGCCAAGAGGACACCAATGCCTAAGGCCAGAAAGTCCACTCAAGTGCCAGCTCAAGCTCAACCCAAAGAGGCACCTGCAAGGAAAGATACATCATCCAAACCTCAGAAAGTCCCCACTGGTGCAACTATGAAGTTCACAATTGAATCAGAGGATGATGGTGATCAGGACAAGAAAAAGAAGAGAGCAAGAACCACAACTGCCAAGGTCCTTGGAAGGCCCTCAATGAGGAGAGATTCTGAAGAAGAGGAAGAGGATGCTGCACCAGCACCTAAGGCACCTAAGCTTATGGGTGATGCAATCAGATTAGGGGCTGCAACATCCAAGCCCAAGGATGCACCCAAAGCTGCCTGCAAGACCAAGCAAGTTCCAAAGAGGAATACTAGGAGTATTCCAGCTGCTGAGAAGAACAAGGCCCCAGTGCCCAATGTTGCTGAAGACGAAGATGAAGAAGGACAGGTCTTAAGAAAGCTCAAGCCCAAGATACCAGACCACAATGATGCCCATCCTGTGGTTGAGGACATGAGACTCAGGAAGGATTCAGGGCTGAGATTGTGGAGGATGGAAGATCCATATGCTTCAAGAAGAAGAACTGCTGTTGACTACAGGTTCCACACAAAGGAACAACAGGACTTTTATCAAACAATTCTGTTGGACAAGAAGCCTATAGTCTGTGACATGAGGTGGGTCGACTGAACCTACATCAAGGACAATGAAGAGCACTATCCTAGAGTGCAAGAAAGCTTTGTTGCTTGTGGAGTTGCTGATTTCATTGGACAGAAGTTCACCAACTGGAATGATGAGCTTATCATGCAGTTCTACTCCACAGCACATTTTTACCCAGATGGTAGAATTATATGGATGTCTGAAGGTACAAGGTACCAATCCACTATTGAAGAATGGGCAAGTCTGATAAATGCCCCCAAGGAAGATGAGGATGACCTAGACATTTATGCAAAGAAGAAGTTGGGTCACAATTCAATGGCTCACATGTACAAGGAGATTCCAGACAAAGCAGTAGAGACTCACAAGTTT
The DNA here is from genome assembly GCA_963921465.1 of Triticum timopheevii. Classification (NCBI taxonomy): domain Eukaryota; kingdom Viridiplantae; phylum Streptophyta; class Magnoliopsida; order Poales; family Poaceae; genus Triticum; species Triticum timopheevii. The sequence goes on along the minus strand of OY997272.1, from coordinate 376,395,823 downwards.
GGATTAGTTCACTTTCTGCTGTCAGGGTTGCCAACCATCAATTGGATTCTGAGGCACACTTTGTTGCCCAAGTTTGGTGACCATAACATGATCAGAGGGCATGCCATCAACATGCTGCATGTGTTTGATGTGCCACAGAAGTTCAAAGTCATGAGCTTAATTATTGAAACAATCAAGAGGACTGCAACAAATCAGAAGAGGAGCTGTGGATATGCACCTCAGATTCAGGAATTGATCAACTCAAAGATGGGCACAGGGAAATATCAGTTGGATAAGGAACATTTTCCACTTTATCCAGACTTTGAGGACAATGAGGTTTCCATGAATGAAGATGATCCACAATCAATTCAAGCTCAGGAGAAGAAGGAGAAGGCAAAGAAGGAGAAGGCTGCCAAGATGCCAACTCAAGAGGAGGCATCTGAATATTTCTTGAAGACCGAATAGGAGCAGCTTGGTTACTTGATAGCATATACACTGAGGATTGAGAAAGGACTGGCCACCCTCACTCAGAATCAGGAGAGCCTTGAAAGAATCATGGAACAAAAATTCTATGATCTAGATGTCAAAGTAACTGAGATTCAGTCAGTTGTGGAGCAGCTGCACGATGACATGCAGGAGAGGAAGGGCAAGACTACCACAAATGTGTTTGCCAGAGTGCCCAGAGCCCAGAGGTGAGTTGCAGTGCCAGTGACAGACACTAGAACAACAACTTCAGCACCAGCTACTGCCCCTACAGTTCCAGTGCAACCAGCTCCAGCACCAACTCCTCCAGCACCCTCTACTTCAACTGAAGCCTTTGTCCAAGGAGCCATCTCTACACCACCACCAGAAGATCAAGCCTGAGAGACGATCTAGCACTATGCATTTTCTATGAACTTTTTGGTAACTTGTTGCCAAAGGGGGAGAAAAATGTATAGATCATAGGCTTCAAGAGAGAGAGTGTTGCTTTTGTTCTCTCTTGCTTTATTTGGTGGTTTTTCAAACTTTGTTTGCTTTTGGTTGAGATACTATGCTTGTGAGACATTGATGATCATGTGCTTGATCATAAGCTACACTTATGCATGTTTAATGATATTATCCTATCTATCTTATGTGATCACTCACTATGCTTGGTGATGAGTGCATGTATTCATTGTTTATTATTTTGAGCGCTCCACCAAGATGTATGTGACATGGAAGAGTAACCCATGAGCCTAATTCATTGTGCATTTGCAGTCCAAAGCAAATCTTAACCCATGCACAAATTTAGGGGGAGCTCTTGCTTATCACATACTTCTCAAAGCGACGATGTTATTCAATCTTATTATAATTTGTCGAAGCTTTGATCTATATGTTGTCATCAATTACCAAAAAGGGGGAGATTGAAAGTGCAACTATCCCTAGGTGATTTTGGTAATTCATAACAACATATAGCTCATTGAGCTAATGCTATTCCAAGACTATTATTTCAGGAAAGCTCAATGAATGGCATGGCATGGATGATGAAAGTGGATCCCTCAAAATACTAAGGACAAAGGATTGGCTCAAGCTCAAAAGCTCAAGACTCTTCATTTTACATTTTAGTGATCCAAGATCACATTGAGTCTATAGGAAAAGCCAATACTATCAAGGAGGGATGAGGTGTTGCTTAATGAGCCTCTTGCTTCATGTGCTTAGTGATATGCTCCAAAACCCTCAACTACTTTCCCACATCCACAAATGACCTAAACCCAAAGCCAAAATCGGTCACACCGATTCTTTCTATCCGGCGCCACCGATTCCAAAAGTCATAGCCACTGCCACAAACCCTAAGCAAATCGGTCTTACCGATAGGGATCTCGGTCTCACCGAGATGGGATTGTAATCTCTCTGTTTCCCTTCGTAACGTTTCGGTCTAACCGAAGTGAGCGATCGGTCCCACCGAGATTGCAATGTAAACTCTCTGTTTCCTTTTTGTAACATTTTGGTCTCACCGAAAAGAGCAAATCGGTCCCACCGAGTTTACCTGACCAACTCTCTGGAAAGCTTATTACCAAATCAGTTTCACCGAGTTTGTGTAATCGGTCTTACCGAGATTACGTTATGCCCTAACCCTAACTGAATCGGTCTCACCGAGATGCATGTCAATCCCACTGAAAATCACTAACGGTCACTAGGTTTACTAAATCGGTCTGACCGAGTTTAATGATTCGGTCCCACCGAGTTTGGTAAATTGTGTGTAACGGTTAAATTTTGTGTGGAGGCTATATATACCCCTCCACCTCCTCTTCATTCGTGGAGAGAGCCATCAAAACGAACCTACACTTCCAACTTACCATTTCTGAGAGAGAACCACCTACTCATGTGTTGAGGCCAAGATATTCCATTCCTACCATATGAATCTTGATCTGCCTGTGAAACCGACACCTATGGGACCGGAGGACCGAGCCCCTTTCGGTTCGGCGTGGGGCGGAGGTCGCACGAAGAGCAGATCGAGGTGAAGCACGCGAGCGGCTTAACCAGCTTCGGAGCTCTCCGGAGAGATAATACTCCTACTGCTGCATGTCTGATTGTATTGAGTTCTTGCTCGGGAGCGCTAGATGTTACAGTACACACTAGCTGCTAACGAGACCGAGCGTGGGTGCTTTCTGGCTTCGAACCCCCGCGCATGGGCCTCCTTTTATATGCTCAAGGGGTCACCGACAGGTGGCAACGTAGACAAGGGCAAAAATGGAAAAGGAGTTGCGGTTGGTACAACTACTTGTACAGTGTATCATACCTAACCCTGACGGCAGGGGACAAAGGCATTAAATGCCCGTCTGTGTCGCCCAAACAGTGCATAAAAGGGACCGTCAGGGGCGCCACCGCTTGCCACGATGGCAATCTTGTCAGCGCCGCTTGCCACCACGCACCACTGGCTGCACAGCCTCTTGCCACGCGCGCCTGGAAAGGTCCCAGGGCGACACGTTGGTGGGTGTGCTGGAGCGCGGGTACAGAGTGGAAGCTTGCCGCGGCAAGTGCCTTGCCGCGGTCGTTGTCTTGTCGCGTCCGGAAGCTTGTCGCTCACCGGGCTTTGCCGGGACACGTGGCGCATCGCGGCAAGTTCCTTGAGATGCCTTGGTTGGCCTTCCCGGCAAGCTCCTCTTGCCGGGACCTTGTCTCCTTGGCCTGGATACTTTGTTCTTGAATGGCTCCAAAGGAACCACGGAGGACCGTGGCGGTCACCCGGCAAGCCTTGCCGCGGGGTGCTGCGACTGCCCGTGCACAAGTTTGGGATACTAGGGTACCCCTACTCTAGTACACCGGCAGGAGCCCCCGGGCCTGGGCCATACACGGTGCCGAGCGCTGTTGGGCCAGGCCCAAAACAGGGCACGGGCTCGCGCGGCCTGGGTTATGCCGTATCTCACTCGGTATCCACCGCGCTCTCCCCGAACGGCACGCGTTGAATGCGGCGTCGTGGGAGAGATCGTGGGTGGTTTCTTTATTAGGAAAGGCGGAACGTCCGCCCCCTCCCTCTTTATAAGCAGGGGAAACAGGGGCAGTTCGCCCATCTCGCCAGTTGCTGTTCCAATCTCAGAAATCCTCCGCCGCTCCCCCCTTCTTCCCGAAGCCGAAAGAGAGCAGCGCTCCGCCCCCCATCGCCACCAGCACCACCAACGCCGTCGATCTCCCCCACCACCTCCGCCATGGCTCCGAAAGCCCGCAAGGGGAAGGCCATGAAGACGACTGAGGCGCAGCGGCTTGCGGCGCTGCGAAGGGAGCGGACAACCTTCCCCCCCCAGCTCGCCGCGAAGGAGCTGAGGGAGTACTACTACCTCTTCTGGTCGACGGAGACGCGAGCGCATCCGCGCACGAAGGTACTCTCCGCCGCCGCTTCGGAACGGACTCCAAATGGATATCCCTTCTTCGCGCTGTTCTTCTACTGCGGGCTCTGCCCGCCTTTCTTTGAATTCTTCTGCGATATCATGAACACCTACGGGTTCCACCTCCTTGACTTCACCCCCAATGCCGTTCTGACCATGGTAGTTTTCGCACATCTCTGCGAAAACTTTGTCGGAGTCCATCCAAATGTAGCTCTCTTCCGCTACTTCTTTATGCCCCGAGTTGAGAGAGGAGAGCCCTTATCCGGCGGAATCGCCTGGATCTCGAGAGCCGGCAAGAAGGAAACTTATCTGGAGGGAGAGCTCCATGGCAAGTGGGAGGAATGGAGAGCAGACTGGTGCTGGATTGTCGAGGAGAACCCGCAGCCGTTTACCGCTCAGCGCCAAGCCCCAGTAGCGCACGGCAACGATTGGAGCAGCGTGGCCCCGGAAGATGATAGGCTGAAGATTGCCATCACTCGGATCCTACGCCTCAGGCTTGCCGGGCTCACTGTAGGCGCCGTTGGCGCAGATTTCCTTCGCCGCCGCATCGCCCCCTGCAAGAGAGGAGGAGACCCACCTGGGAGTTCGGGGGTGCGGCGGACATCATGAGGCTGCGCCCGGGCCTCAACTTCAACTTCACTGTCCTGGAACTGGATGCGATTCTCAAGCAACTGTTCAAGCACGACCCTCAACATCCCGAGTGGTTCAGGTTGCCGAAGGGTGTCGTGCCGATGTGCAACAATTCCTTGCTCGACCGCATCCGTGCAATGATGCCGCTGTGCGATTCGCATGGAATTGTCCCAACTTGGCAAGAGCCTGCAGACGACGTCGTGCAGGAATTCTTCGATGGCTTGGTAGAAGTGGCAGTCCGCTCCGATGAGCAGAAAAGCCTCACCCGCGACACCATCGATGCGGAGATGCAGCGCATCGCCACTAGGGCGGAAGAGGCGGCGGCAGCCGCTGCCGCGAGCGAGTTTGGATTCACAGTGGAGGAGGTGGAGGCAGCAGAGGGGGCAAGCCTTCCCGAGCGAGAGTGGCTTGTCGGCGAGGGAGAACTTGCCGGCGAAGGAGAACTTGCCGGTGAGGGAGAGCTTGCCGCGCCTGAAGTCGAGTCGAGCGAGCCCGTCGAGGGTGCGAGCGGCTCGTCGGAGTCTGACTCCTCTTCCTCCTCATCTTCAGATAGCCCGCCGCAAGCAGAGCCCCCAGCTCCACCAAGAAGGCGCCTCCGCAAGGCCGGGGACGTAGCGGGGCGGCAGACGAGTCAACAGCCGCTGCGCCGCGCGACACGCTTCACCGTGACAAGTATTGTTGCCGCGGGAGCGCCTCACGCCGCTGCGGCAAATGGAGCGGGGTCCTCCCGGACCGCCGCTTCTGCTCCTGCCGCTGCCCCCGCCAAGCGGTTAAGGGAACCCACTCCTCCGCCTCGTCGCGCCGAAGGTGGGCCGGACTTCGACCTCTCCGCGCTCAGCTCCGACGAGGAAGAAGAAGAGTAAGATTCTCTGCTGTACTTGTAGTTCTTCAATTCTTGCTGTTTTGTCTTGTATCTGACTTGCTTGACGCCGAACTCATTCCTTTTCAGGACTCTGGCCCAGAGAGCGGCGAAGAGAGCCAAGGTCCCGGTGATTGTCATCGAGGACGAACCCACCGCGACAGCTGGGGGAGCACCCGAGACCACCTTGCCGGACCCGGCAATCATTCCCCAAAGCAGCCCCCAGCGCAGCCCCCAGCGTAAGTATATGGTTTACTTCCCGCTGTTAAGCACGCATGGGTGCTCTTTCTTTGCTGACATCTGACTATTGGTTTGTGTAGGAGCAGAGCAGCCTCCCCAGGAGTGCCCGGAAGCCGCCCCCGACGTGCCACCTGCTTCGACTACATCGCCAAGGGATGGTTCCCCGGCAAGGGTGCGTTCTCCGGCAAGGGAGATGTCACGCCCAATATGCGACCCTATCCAAAAGGAACTCGAAGGTCCCACCAAGGATAGACCCGCATATTGAAACGCTTTTGCAAGGTGGATACCATTACCTCAACATTACATAATAGATGGGGATACATACAAAAGGCACACAATGCCACACTAATACAACATCATCCTACAAGAGATCAACATCCGACTATGGATGATACATAAACAGAAACTCAAGCAATATCCACCCTGCTAGCCGAGGCTGCCGACCTGGAACCTATCCCTTGATCGAAGAAGAAGCAGAAGAAGAACTCCAAAACAAGCAATCATCGCTCTCACGTCAAGATCATCGCATAACCTGTACCTACAACTGTTGTTGTAGTAATCTGTGAGCCACGAGGACTCAGCAATCCCATTACCATGGGTATCAAGACTAGCAAAGCTTAATGGGAAAGGAAGGGGTAAAGTGGTGAGGTTGCAGCAGCGACTAAGCATATATGGTGGCTAACATCAAATAAGAGCGACAAGAGAGCAAGCGGAACGGTCGTGAAGCTAGCAATGATCAAGAGGTGATCCTGAACTCCTACTTACGTCAAACATAACCCAGAAACCGTGTTCACTTCCCGGACTCCGCCGAGAAGAGACCATCACGGCTACACACGCGGTTGATGCGTTTTAATTCGGATCAGGTGTCAAGTTATCTACAACCGGACATTAACAAATTCCCATCTGCCACATAACCGTGGGCACGGCTCTCGAAAGTTTAAACCCTGCAGGGGTGTCCCAACTTAGCCCATGACAAGCTCTCGCGATCAACGAAGGAATAGACCTTCTCCCAGGAAGACCCGATCAGTCTCGGAATCCCGGTTTACAAGACATTTCGACAATGGTAAAACAAGACCAGCAAAATCCGCCCGATGCGCCGACAATCCCGATAGGAGCTGCACATATCTTGTTCTCAGGGCAACACCGGATAAGTCAAGCTACGAGTAAAACCAGACTTCGAGTTTCCCCGAGGTGGCCCCGCAGGCTGCTCAGTTCGGACCAACACTTAGACAAGCACTGGCCCGGGGGAGGGGGGCTAAAATAAAGATGACTCTTGAGTTAATTACTCCCAAGGGAAAGGTAGGTGGTGGTGAGGCAAATGGTAAAACCAAGGTTGGGCCTTGCTGGACAAGTTTTATTCAAAGCGAACTGTCAGGGGGGTCCCATAAATCACCCGACCGCGTTAGGAACGCAAAATCCGGGAACATAACACCGGTATGACGGAAACTAGGGCGGCAAGAGTGGAACAAAACACCAGGCATAAGGCTGAGCCTTCCACCCTTTACAAAATATATAGATGCATTAATAATATAAGAGATATTGTGATATCCCAACCATAATCCTGTCCACCATGGAGTAATCTTCAACTTCACCTGCAACTAGCAACGCTATAAGAGGGGCTGAGCAAAGCGGTAACATAGCCAAACAACGGTTTTCTAGGAAGGGTGACAAAGGTTAGAGGTTCATGGCAATTTGAGAGGCTTGATGAGCAAAAGATAGGTAACGCAGCATAGCGATAGAACGAAGCAACTAGCATAGCAATGATAGTAGTGAGATCCAGGGTAGCGGTCATCTTGCCTGAAATCCCGCTAGGAAGAAGAACGAGTCCATGAAGAAGATGAAGCCACGAAGACGAACCAAGCGTAGACGAACGAATCCTCACGATCACAACGAAACGGGAACTATCGAGAAGAAGCACACAACATGGTAAACACACCACACATGAACAAGACATGATGCACAACAAGCATGATGCATGACAAAGCTACATGAAGCTACTCATGACAAGAGATGATGCAAACAAGAACACATCAAGGCAAGTTTAAATGAGGCCGGAAACAACATATAACAATTCCGGTAAGTCCTCATATGCATATTTCGAAATTGGTCCAGAACTGAATAAAATTTATGTTCAAGTAGTTAAACAACAAGTTAAGATGCACCAAGATGATCTACACGAAATTCTAGTCAAGTTACATATAATGTTCATTAGATTCGGAGCTACGGGCTAGAAGATATGAGCAAAACAAGTTAAACATGGCATTGATGCTAAATGCACCCAAACATCAAGCAAACACACCAAAACAAGGATGCAACATGATAATATGAAGCTACATGCACAATCAAGCAAGTTTCATATAGAGCACACTTAAAACGGAGCAACGGTGCAACACATACACTCTATACAAGTTATAGCAACAATCTGTCCAAAACAGCAACTATGCATATTGCAAGTATCAAAACAATATGCTACAGCACACCAACATAAGAACAAAAGGCATGGGCATGAAGTACAGGTAAAGCACTACAAAACATGAACACTGATCTATCTCCAGAAATAACTAGAACATGCTCAAAAAGACATGGAAAGATTGCAAATAATAACAGTTTCAGACTTTAGCAGAAATAACATCAGGTTGCAATGTTTAGAGCTATCAAACAACATGTTATAGGAACACATCATGGCAAACAAAGGCATGGCATGAATCTACTAATGGCATAGATCAAAAGTCCCTTACTGACCATGAGCCAAAAAGACACAGAAAATATGATGGCACCCATGTAAACATGGCAAGTTATATTACAGATTCATACATGGCAGGAACAACAATAAGTAGGCATGTTGGTGAGCTTGAACCACTCACCACAGAGCAATACATGGCATGGCAAGGCAACCAACAGCAAGAAGACATGTTTGTGAAGCTAAGCATGGCAAGAACAAGTTCATAGGGTGCATGGATCACTAGGAAAACACATGGAAACAACTGAACTTAATGTTAACAGGCTGACAGCAACATTATGAAGCAACTTTAGAGCAAGATAACAACATGTTCCAGCAGGCTATAATTGCAACCAAGGGCATGAATGTATAGAGAAAGACATGTAGATCAAAACATGTTTATAGAACATCTCCAGATTATGCCCACAATGACTAGTAGAAGCATGTTAACATAGCAACAAAATATAACATAATCTGTCAGGAAAACAGCAACAGCAACTATCCTACTTAGCAAGCTTGATACACTCAGCACACAACTCACAAAAATACATGGTTGGCACCCCTGAAAAGATGGCATAACATAGATCAAAAAACATGTAGACATCAACCTCATAGGATGCACACATCAACTCAAAGATGGGCACAGGGAAATATCAGTTGGATAAGGAACATTTTCCACTTTATCCAGACTTTGAGGACAATGAGGTTTCCATGAATGAAGATGATCCACAATCAATTCAAGCTCAGGAGAAGAAGGAGAAGGCAAAGAAGGAGAAGGCTGCCAAGATGCCAACTCAAGAGGAGGCATCTGAATATTTCTTGAAGACCGAATAGGAGCAGCTTGGTTACTTGATAGCATATACACCGAGGATTGAGAAAGGACTGGCCACCCTCACTCAGAATCAGGAGAGCCTTGAAAGAATCATGGAACAAAAATTCTATGATCTAGATGTCAAAGTAACTGAGATTCAGTCAGTTGTGGAGCAGCTGCACGATGACATGCAGGAGAGGAAGGGAAAGACTACCACAAATGTGTTTGCCAGAGTGCCCAGAGCCCAGAGGTGAGTTGCAGTGCCAGTGACAGACACTAGAACAACAACTTCAGCACCAGCTACTGCCCCTACAGTTCCAGTGCAACCAGCTCCAGCACCAACTCCTCCAGCACCCTCTACTTCAACTGAAGCCTTTATCCAAGGAGCCATCTCTACACCACCACCAGAAGATCAAGCCTGAGAGACGATCTAGCACTATGCATTTTCTATGAACTTTTTGGTAACTTGTTGCCAAAGGGGGAGAAAAATGTATAGATCATAGGCTTCAAGAGAGAGAGTGTTGCTTTTGTTCTCTCTTGCTTTATTTGGTGGTTTTTCAAACTTTGTTTGCTTTTGGTTGAGATACTATGCTTGTGAGACATTGATGATCATGTGCTTGATCATAAGCTACACTTATGCATGTTTAATGATATTATCCTATCTATCTTATGTGATCACTCACTATGCTTGGTGATGAGTGCATGTATTCATTGTTTATTATTTTGAGCGCTCCACCAAGATGTATGTGACATGGAAGAGTAACCCATGAGCCTAATTCATTGTGCATTTGCAGTCCAAAGCAAATCTTAACCCATGCACAAATTTAGGGGGAGCTCTTGCTTATCACATACTTCTCAAAGCGACGATGTTATTCAATCTTATTATAATTTGTCGAAGCTTTGATCTATATGTTGTCATCAATTACCAAAAAGGGGGAGATTGAAAGTGCAACTATCCCTAGGTGATTTTGGTAATTCATAACAACATATAGCTCATTGAGCTAATGCTATTCCAAGACTATTATTTCAGGAAAGCTCAATGAATGGCATGGCATGGATGATGAAAGTGGATCCCTCAAAATACTAAGGACAAAGGATTGGCTCAAGCTCAAAAGCTCAAGACTCTTCATTTTACATTTTAGTGATCCAAGATCACATTGAGTCTATAGGAAAAGCCAATACTATCAAGGAGGGATGAGGTGTTGCTTAATGAGCCTCTTGCTTCATGTGCTTAGTGACATGCTCCAAAACCCTCAACTACTTTCCCACATCCACAAATGACCTAAACCCAAAGCCAAAATCGGTCACACCGATTCTTTCTATCCGGCGCCACCGATTCCAAAAGTCATAGCCACTGCCACAAACCCTAAGCAAATCGGTCTTACCGATAGGGATCTCGGTCTCACCGAGATGGGATTGTAATCTCTCTGTTTCCCTTCGTAACGTTTCGGTCTAACCGAAGTGAGCGATCGGTCCCACCGAGATTGCAATGTAAACTCTCTGTTTCCTTTTTGTAACATTTTGGTCTCACCGAAAAGAGCAAATCGGTCCCACCGAGTTTACCTGACCAACTCTCTGGAAAGCTTATTACCAAATCAGTTTCACCGAGTTTGTGTAATCGGTCTTACCGAGATTACGTTATGCCCTAACCCTAACTGAATCGGTCTCACCGAGATGCATGTCAATCCCACTGAAAATCACTAACGGTCACTAGGTTTACTAAATCGGTCTGACCGAGTTTAATGATTCGGTCCCACCGAGTTTGGTAAATTGTGTGTAACGGTTAAATTTTGTGTGGAGGCTATATATACCCCTCCACCTCCTCTTCATTCGTGGAGAGAGCCATCAGAACGAACCTACACTTCCAACTTACCATTTCTGAGAGAGAACCACCTACTCATGTGTTGAGGCCAAGATATTCCATTCCTACCATATGAATCTTGATCTGCCTGTGAAACCGACACCTATGGGACCGGAGGACCGAGCCCCTTTCGGTTCGGCGTGGGGCGGAGGTCGCACGAAGAGCAGATCGAGGTGAAGCACGCGAGCGGCTTAACCAGCTTCGGAGCTCTCCGGAGAGATAATACTCCTACTGCTGCATGTCTGATTGTATTGAGTTCTTGCTCGGGAGCGCTAGATGTTACATTACACACTAGCTGCTAACGAGACCGAGCGTGGGTGCTTTCTGGCTTCGAACCCCCGCGCATGGGCCTCCTTTTATATGCTCAAGGGGTCACCGACAGGTGGCAACGTAGACAAGGGCAAAAATGGAAAAGGAGTTGCGGTTGGTACAACTACTTGTACAGTGTATCATACCTAACCCTGACGGCAGGGGACAAAGGCATTAAATGCCCGTCTGTGTCGCCCAAACAGTGCATAAAAGGGACCGTCAGGGGCGCCACCGCTTGCCACGATGGCAATCTTGTCAGCGCCGCTTGCCACCACGCACCGCTGGCTGCACAGCCTCTTGCCACGCGCGCCTGGAAAGGTCCCAGGGCGACACGTTGGTGGGTGTGCTGGAGCGCGGGTACAGAGTGGAAGCTTGCCGCGGCAAGTGCCTTGCCGCGGTCGTTGTCTTGTCGCGTCCGGAAGCTTGTCGCTCACCGGGCTTTGCCGGGACACGTGGCGCATCGCGGCATGTTCCTTGAGATGCCTTGGTTGGCCTTCCCGGCAAGCTCCTCTTGCCGGGACCTTGTCTCCTTGGCCTGGATACTTTGTTCTTGAATGGCTCCAAAGGAACCACGGAGGACCGTGGCGGTCACCCGGCAAGCCTTGCCGCGGGGTGCTGCGACTGCCCGTGCACAAGTTTGGGATACTAGGGTACCCCTACTCTAGTACACCGGCAGGAGCCCCCGGGCCTGGGCCATACACGGTGCCGAGCGCTGTTGGGCCAGGCCCAAAACAGGGCACGGGCTCGCGCGGCCTGGGTTATGCCGTATCTCACTCGGTATCCACCGCGCTCTCCCCGAACGGCACGCGTTGAATGCGGCGTCGTGGGAGAGATCGTGGGTGGTTTCTTTATTAGGAAAGGCGGAACGTCCGCCCCCTCCCTCTTTATAAGCAGGGGAAACAGGGGCAGTTCGCCCATCTCGCCAGTTGCTGTTCCAATCTCAGAAATCCTCCGCCGCTCCCCCCTTCTTCCCGAAGCCGAAAGAGAGCAGCGCTCCGACCCCCATCGCCACCAGCACCACCAACGCCGTCGATCTCCCCCACCACCTCCGCCATGGCTCCGAAAGCCCGCAAGGGGAAGGCCATGAAGACGACCGAGGCGCAGCGGCTTGCGGCGCTGCGAAGGGAGCGGACAACCTTCCCCCCCAGCTCGCCGCGAAGGAGCTGAGGGAGTACTACTACCTCTTCTGGTCGACGGAGACGCGAGCGCATCCGTGCACGAAGGTACTCTCCGCCGCCGCTTCGGAACGGACTCCAAATGGATATCCCTTCTTCGCGCTGTTCTTCTACTGCGGGCTCTGCCCGCCTTTCTTTGAATTCTTCTGCGATATCATGAACACCTACGGGTTCCACCTCCTTGACTTCACCCCCAATGCCGTTCTGACCATGGTAGTTTTCGCACATCTCTGCGAAAACTTTGTCGGAGTCCATCCAAACGTAGCTCTCTTCTGCTACTTCTTTATGCCCCGAGTTGAGAGAGGAGAGCCCTTATCCGGCGGAATCGCCTGGATCTCGAGAGCCGGCAAGAAGGAAACTTATCTGGAGGGAGAGCTCCATGGCAAGTGGGAGGAATGGAGAGCAGACTGGTGCTGGATTGTCGAGGAGAACCCGCAGCCGTTTACCGCTCAGCGCCAAGCCCCAGTAGCGCACGGCAACGATTGGAGCAGCGTGGCCCCGGAAGATGATAGGCTGAAGATTGCCATCACTCGGATCCTACGCCTCAGGCTTGCCGGGCTCACTGTAGGCGCCGTTGGCGCAGATTTCCTTCGCCGCCGCATCGCCCCCTGCAAGAGAGGAGGAGACCCACCTGGGAGTTCGGGGGTGCGGCGGACATCATGAGGCTGCGCCCGGGCCTCAACTTCAACTTCACTGTCCTGGAACTGGATGCGATTCTCAAGGAACTGTTCAAGCACGACCCTCAACATCCCGAGTGGTTCAGGTTGCCGAAGGGTGTCGTGCCGATGTGCAACAATTCCTCGCTCGACCGCATCCGTGCAATGATGCCGCTGTGCGATTCGCATGGAATTGTCCCAACTTGGCAAGAGCCTGCAGACGACGTCGTGCAGGAATTCTTCGATGGCTTGGTAGAAGTGGCAGTCCGCTCCGATGAGCAGAAAAGCCTCACCCGCGACACCATCGATGCGGAGATGCAGCGCATCGCCACTAGGGCGGAAGAGGCGGCGGCAGCCGCTGCCGCGAGCGAGTTTGGATTCACAGTGGAGGAGGTGGAGGCAGCAGAGGGGGCAAGCCTTCCCGAGCGAGAGTGGCTTGTCGGCGAGGGAGAACTTGCCGGCGAAGGAGAACTTGCCGGTGAGGGAGAGCTTGCCGCGCCTGAAGTCGAGTCGAGCGAGCCCGTCGAGGGTGCGAGCGGCTCGTCGGAGTCTGACTCCTCTTCCTCCTCATCTTCAGATAGCCCGCCGCAAGCAGAGCCCCCAGCTCCACCAAGAAGGCGCCTCCGCAAGGCCGGTGACGTAGCGGGGCGGCAGACGAGTCAACAGCCGCTGCGCCGCGCGACACGCTTCACCGTGACAAGTATTGTTGCCGCGGGAGCGCCTCACGCCGCTGCGGCAAATGGAGCGGGGTCCTCCCGGACCGCCGCTTCTGCTCCTGCCGCTGCCCCCGCCAAGCAGTTAAGGGAACCCACTCCTCCGCCTCGTCGCGCCGAAGGTGGGCCGGACTTCGACCTCTCCGTGCTCAGCTCCGACGAGGAAGAAGAAGAGTAAGATTCTCTGCTGTACTTGTAGTTCTTCAATTCTTGCTGTTTTGTCTTGTATCTGACTTGCTTGACGCCGAACTCATTCCTTTTCAGGACTCTGGCCCAGAGAGCGGCGAAGAGAGCCAAGGTCCCGGTGATTGTCATCGAGGACGAACCCACCGCGACAGCTGGGGGAGCGCCCGAGACCACCTTGCCGGACCCGGCAATCATTCCCCAAAGCAGCCCCCAGCGCAGCCCCCAGCGTAAGTATATGGTTTACTTCCCGCTGTTAAGCACGCATGGGTGCTCTTTCTTTGCTGACATCTGACTATTGGTTTGTGTAGGAGCAGAGCAGCCTCCCCAGGAGTGCCCGGAAGCCGCCCCCGACGTGCCACCTGCTTCGACTACATCGCCAAGGGATGGTTCCCCGGCAAGGGTGCGTTCTCCGGCAAGGGAGATGTCACGCCCAATATGCGACCCTATCCAAAAGGAACTCGAAGGTCCCACCAAGGATAGACCCGCATATTGAAACGCTTTTGCAAGGTGGATATCATTACCTCAACATTACATAATAGATGGGGATACATACAAAAGGCACACAATGCCACACTAATACAACATCATCCTACAAGAGATCAACATCCGACTATGGATGATACATAAACAGAAACTCAAGCAATATCCACCCTGCTAGCCGAGGCTGCCGACCTGGAACCTATCCCTTGATCGAAGAAGAAGCAGAAGAAGAACTCCAAAACAAGCAATCATCGCTCTCACGTCAAGATCATCGCATAACCTGTACCTACAACTGTTGTTGTAGTAATCTGTGAGCCACGAGGACTCAGCAATCCCATTACCATGGGTATCAAGACTAGCAAAGCTTAATGGGAAAGGAAGGGGTAAAGTGGTGAGGTTGCAGCAGCGACTAAGCATATATGGTGGCTAACATACGCAAATAAGAGCGACAAGAGAGCAAGCGGAACGGTCGTGAAGCTAGCAATGATCAAGAGGTGATCCTGAACTCCTACTTACGTCAAACATAACCCAGAAACCGTGTTCACTTCCCGGACTCCGCCGAGAAGAGACCATCACGGCTACACACGCGGTTGATGCGTTTTAATTCGGATCAGGTGTCAAGTTATCTACAACCGGACATTAACAAATTCCCATCTGCCACATAACCGTGGGCACGGCTCTCGAAAGTTTAAACCCTGCAGGGGTGTCCCAACTTAGCCCATGACAAGCTCTCGCGATCAACGAAGGAATAGACCTTCTCCCAGGAAGACCCGATCAGTCTCGGAATCCCGGTTTACAAGACATTTCGACAATGGTAAAACAAGACCAGCAAAGCCGCCCGATGCGCCAACAATCCCGATAGGAGCTGCACATATCTCGTTCTCAGGGCAACACCGGATAAGTCAAGCTACGAGTAAAACCAGACTTCGAGTTTCCCCGAGGTGGCCCCGCAGGCTGCTCAGTTCGGACCAACACTTAGACAAGCACTGGCCCGGGGGAGGGGGGCTAAAATAAAGATGACTCTTGGGTTAATTACTCCCAAGGGAAAGGTAGGTGGTGGTGAGGCAAATGGTAAAACCAAGGTTGGGCCTTGCTGGACAAGTTTTATTCAAAGCGAACTGTCAGGGGGGTCCCATAAATCACCCGACCGCGTTAGGAACGCAAAATCCGGGAACATAACACCGGTATGACGGAAACTAGGGCGGCAAGAGTGGAACAAAACACCAGGCATAAGGCTGAGCCTTCCACCCTTTACCTAATATATAGATGCATTAATAATATAAGAGATATTGTGATATCCCAACCATAATCCTGTCCACCATGGAGTAATCTTCAACTTCACCTGCAACTAGCAACGCTATAAGAGGGGCTGAGCAAAGCGGTAACATAGCCAAACAACGGTTTTCTAGGAAGGGTGACAAAGGTTAGAGGTTCATGGCAATTTGAGAGGCTTGATGAGAAAAAGATAGGTAACGCAGCATAGCGATAGAACGAAGCAACTAGCATAGCAATGATAGTAGTGAGATCCAGGGTAGCGGTCATCTTGCCTGAAATCCCGCTAGGAAGAAGAACGAGTCCATGAAGAAGATGAAGCCACGAAGACGAACCAAGCGTAGACGAACGAATCCTCACGATCACAACGAAACGGGAACTATCGAGAAGAAGCACACAACATGGTAAACACACCACACATGAACAAGACATGATGCACAACAAGCATGATGCATGACAAAGCTACATGAAGCTACTCATGACAAGAGATGATGCAAACAAGAACACATCAAGGCAAGTTTAAATGAGGCCGGAAACAACATATAACAATTCCGGTAAGTCCTCATATGCATATTTCGAAATTGGTCCAGAACTGAATAAAATTTATGTTCAAGTAGTTAAACAACAAGTTAAGATGCACCAAGATGATCTACACGAAATTCTAGTCAAGTTACATATAATGTTCATTAGATTCGGAGCTACGGGCTAGAAGATATGAGCAAAACAAGTTAAACATGGCATTGATGCTAAATGCATCCAAACATCAAGCAAACACACCAAAACAAGGATGCAACATGATAATATGAAGCTACATGCACAATCAAGCAAGTTTCATATAGAGCACACTCAAAACGGAGCAACGGTGCAACACATACACTCTATACAAGTTATAGCAACAATCTGTCCAAAACAGCAACTATGCATATTGCAAGTATCAAAACAATATGCTACAGCACACCAACATAAGAACAAAAGGCATGGGC
Organism: Triticum timopheevii; assembly: GCA_963921465.1. NCBI lineage: Eukaryota > Viridiplantae > Streptophyta > Magnoliopsida > Poales > Poaceae > Triticum > Triticum timopheevii. Next base: position 376,379,108 of record OY997272.1, on the reverse strand, counting down.
ATGAAGTACAGGTAAAGCACTACAAAACATGAACACTGAGCTATCTCCAGAAATAACTAGAACATGCTCAAAAAGACATGGAAAGATTGCAAATAATAACAGTTTCAGACTTTAGCAGAAATAACATCAGGTTGCAATGTTTAGAGCTATCAAACAACATGTTATAGGAACACATCATGGCAAACAAAGGCATGGCATGAATCTACTAATGGCATAGATCAAAAGTCCCTTACTGACCATGAGCCAAAAAGACACAGAAAATATGATGGCACCCATGTAAACATGGCAAGTTATATTACAGATTCATACATGGCAGGAACAACAATAAGTAGGCATGTTGGTGAGCTTGAACCACTCACCACAGAGCAATACATGGCATGGCAAGGCAACCAACAGCAAGAAGACATGTTTGTGAAGCTAAGCATGGCAAGAACAAGTTCATAGGGTGCATGGATCACTAGGAAAACACATGGAAACAACTGAACTTAATGTTAACAGGCTGACAGCAACATTATGAAGCAACTTTAGAGCAAGATAACAACATGTTCCAGCAGGCTATAATTGCAACCAAGGGCATGAATGGATAGAGAAAGACATGTAGATCAAAACATGTTTATAGAACATCTCCAGATTATGCCCACAATGACTAGTAGAAGCATGTTAACATAGCAACAAAATATAACATAATCTGTCAGGAAAACAGCAACAGCAACTACCCTACTTAGCAAGCTTGATACACTCAGCACACAACTCACAAAAATACATGGTTGGCACCCCTGAAAAGATGGCATAACATAGATCAAAACACATGTAGACATCAACCTCATAGGATGCACACATCAAACATGGCAAAAATGACAAAAGAGCAAGTTATAACAGTTTCAGCAGATTAACAACAACATGCACTCTTCCAACAGCATTTCGGGCATCAAGATGAGCTCAAATGAAAATGATGCAATGGATTGAAATGAAGTACTCGTCGAGAAGAACAATTTGACATATTACACGCACGAAACGGAGCTACAGATGCAGAGATATGATGCAACGAACATGGCATGATTTTGCAAAAATAATCGGGACTTAGACGAATTTTGGAGGGGGGAAGGTCAACCTCGTGCACGGATAACGAGGTTCGCTGGAGAAGATGACGGGGAAGGCGGAGATGGCGGATCCGGGGCCGGGGAGACCTCCTCCGGCCGGATCTCGCCGGATCCAGCGCGGGACGGCGAGGAGGTGGCATCGGCAGGCTCCGGCGCGGGCTCCTGCGGCGCGGGCGGCGCGCGGCAGGGCGCGGCCGGCGCGGGACGGCGACGGGGCCGGCCGGGGACGCTTGCGAGGCGGCGGCGGCGGCGGTCCGCGGCGGCGCGGGAGGCCGGTTGGCGGCGGCGGAGGGCGCGGGCGCCCGGGCGGTGGCGGCGGAGGCCGGTGCGGCGGCGGGACGGGCGACGGCGGGCGCGGCCGGGCAGGGGAGCCACGGGCGGAGGCGGCAACCGCGGCGGCTGGTGGCGGCGGACGCCGGCGGCGGGGCCGAGGCGCGCCGGCGGCGGGGTCGGGCACGGAGGCCGCGCGGGTTGACCCGGGCCCCAGATGGGCTCGGGCGGGCCGTGGATCGGCCCGCAGGGCTGGCGGCGGCGCGCGGTGGGAGGCGGCGGCGGCGGGCAACGTGTCGACGTGCGGTTGGCCGGGGGCGGAAAGGCGGACATGTCCGGCTACGGCGGACGTGTCCGGTGGCGCCGGGAGGAAGAGGACTAGGGTTAGGGGTGGATTTGATCCTAAATTTCGGGGGAGGAGGTGTTTAAATAGGTAGAGGGAGCTAGGAGAGTCCAAATGGGGAGCGGTTTTCGGCCACGCGGTCGTGATCGAACGACCGAGAGCATGGAGGGGAGTTAGATGAGTTTTGGGCCACTTTGGAAGGGGTGTTGGGCTGCAAGAAAAGAGGCTTTTACGGTTACCCAGTTAGCCGTTAGAGTATCAAACGACCTCCGAATGGTACGAAACTTGACAGGCGGTCTACCGGTGCCATACCAAGGCCACTTGGCAAACCTCAGGCCATTTCGAGAAAGTTTAATACCCGCTCACAACGAGAGACAAAAGGGGGACGCCGGAGGGCATAGGAGTGCCGGATCGCAAAACGGACAACGGGGAAAATGCTCGGATGCATGAGACGAACACGTATGCAAAATGAAATGCACATGATGACATGATAAAATGCAACAGGCAAGCAAATGAAATGGCAATGATGGCGAATAACTGGCAGACAACTGGCGCATCGAATCCGGGGCGTTACAGGAGAAGTCTCCGGCAAGGGACAACACCAGCACAGGTAATCCTCTTGCTTGAAAACTTCCCTCGGGTTCTTCTTCTTCTGATTTTCTTTTTGGATATTTGTTTGACTTTTCTCCCTCTTCCGGCCTTCAGATCCACCTGTCACGGAGCCGATGGAGACCGAGGTTGCTGGCGAGGAGAACGCGCGCGACAACACCGACGACGCCGCTGCTACTGAAGAAGCAGCCAATGTTGATGATCCCGCCGGCGAAGAGGCCGCCAAAGCTGCCGCCGCAGAAGCTGACGAAGGATCTGGCAATTGCACTGACGACCCTGAGGCCGCAGGAGGACAGGCGCTACGCCGACCGCCGATCCTTCCGCCGCTGCCGCAGCGTCAGGCTCCGAAGAGCCCCAGCCCGGTGCCTACTTGAAGGCCGGCGATGGCGTCTTCATCAAGCTCCCCTGGGCGTCAAGCTCCAGGGCGCCGGTCGAAGGAGAAACTTTTGATGGAGAGGTGCTCGCCTCCGCTGGGCTGGCGCTGGTTGACGCGCCGAGCAGCAGCAGCGGCGAGTCTGAGGAGGAGCAGCTGTTGCGGAAGCTGGTGGCGCTCTACCGCGCTCGGCAGGCCAAGGTGGAGTCCCGGGAAGCACTTGTCCCGAAGGCGTGAGTAGACATCGAGAAGCATGCAAAGGAGCTCTGGGGTCGCAACCAGGAAGCTCTCCGGTCCCTTGCAAAGAAGCGGGAGCAACTTGCTGAGGAGCGGAAAGCCTTCCTCCTCGAGAAGGCCGAAGTTGAAGAGCAACAGCGGCTTGCCGCCGAGGAGCTGTTTGCGCGGGAAGGCGAGTTGGCGCAGCGGAAGGTCAATCTTGACAGCCATGAGGAGGAGCTTGCCACGCGCGAGCAAACATTCGGCGGGGCTCTCAAGAAAGCAGAGGATGCTGCCGCAGCTGCCGAGGCCGCCAAGAAAGAGCTGGAGACGAAGGTGGCGCAGCTGGAGGCCGATCTCAAGGCGAGAGGTGAAGAGCTTTCCGCGCTCAAGCATGAGCGCGAGAAAGACGCCTACACCCTTGGCGAGCTGCAGGGTCGTCTCGTCGAGAAGGGCAAAGAGCTTAGCGCCGCCAAGGACTCCAACACAGATCTTGAGTTGAAGCTGGCTACTTTGACCAAGACGCTGGACGGCGCCAGGGAGCAGGAGGTGGCCTTGAAGGAGGAGATCAAGGCCAACGAGGCGCTGCTGGCGAGTGCTGCTGCTACCCAGAACACCTTCAGGGAGAATGTGGAGCACTGGACGGAGGGTCTCATGGATATTGCCGCATCCATTGACGATGAGCTGGCGCAGCTGGGGATGGAGGATCTCGGGTATTCCTCCAATGAGAACCTCCAACCCAGCGCCAAGCTCAGCTTGTTCTTCAAAGGCATGGCGACGGCCCTCCAGCGACTCCAGGAAAGGATCCCAAAGTAGCTGGCCGACGAGTCGCGCACGATCTGCGCGGGAGTTCTTCAAAAGGTGTTGGTGAAGGTGGCCTTCCGCAACCCGGGCCTCAACCTCACCAATGTCCTCAAGAAGCTACCGCCGGATGCTGATCTGGAAGCGGTCAAGACCCTTGTCGCACCCATTGTGGACAAGGTGAGCGAGATCAAGAGGGTTGAGGGCGATCGCGTAGATTAGGCCGCCCGTTTTCTCCTTTTCTTGCCGCTGCTGGTCATGTTACAAGAACAATCTATTAGAGCTGCGACAAGCTATCTTGTAATATAACTTTATTTTGGGTTTCGATTGCTATGTTATTCCTTTACTTGATTCCTTCCTTTCTATGTTTTTGCCCTACGCTTTTAGGGAACTTGCTGGCGCAGGCACCTTAGCCGCGAGCGCTGAGTGCGGGACGTCAGCAGCCTGCTGGCGGTGCCGCTACCGACAAGAAACCTTGTCGCAACTAGTCGCAGCTCACTTAAGTTGTTGAGCGGACTCGAAACAAAGTAAGGGCGCAACTAGCTACGAGTTGGTTCCTCCGCGCACAGGTTTTCCATACAAAGCACGGTCGTTCGAGGAAGATAACTTAAAAATTTTAAAACTGATTGCTCAAACTTTGGCAACTTAGCTTTTCTGTTGTTTGCGTCCCGGTAAGGCAAAACTTTCTTGAACGATGCCTGGTCCATACCATTATCTTCTCCTTTCCCTGGCGTGCCAAAGATGCCGGGGAAACGGACACCTATGGGGCCGGCGGACCGGGCCCCTTTCGGTTCGGCGGGGGGCGGAGGTCGCACGAAGAGCGGATCGAGGCGAAGCACGCGAGCGGCTTACCCAGCTTCGGATGCTACATGTCTGATTGTATTGAGTTCTTGCTCGGGAGCGCTAGATGCTATAGTACACACTAGCTGCTAACGAGACCGAGCGTGGGTGCTTTCTAGCTTCGAACCCCCCTCTACGTTGTGCATGGCCCTCCTTTTATATGCTCAAGGGGTCACCGACAGGTGGCAACGTAGACAAGGGCAAAAATGGAAAAGGAGTTGCGGTTGGTACAACTACTTGTACAGTGTATCATACCTAACCCTGACGGCAGGGGACAAAGGCATTAAACGCCCGTCTGTGTTGCCCAAACAGTGTATAAAAGGGACCGTCAGGGGCGCCACCGCTTGCCACGATGTCAATCTTGTCAGCGCCGCTTGCCACCACGCACCGCTGGCTGCACAGCCTCTTGCCACGCGCGCCTGGAAAGGTCCCAGGGCGACACGTTGGTGGATGTGCTGGAGCGTGGGTACAGAGTGGAAGCTTGCCGCGGCAAGTGCCTTGCCGCGGTCGTTGTCTTGTCGCGTCCGGAAGCTTGTCGCTCACCGGGCCTTGCCGGGACACGTGGCGCGTCGCGGCAAGTTCCTTGAGATTCCTTGGTTGGCCTTCCCGGCAAGCTCCTCTTGCCGGGGCCTTGTCTCCTTGGCCTGGATACTTTGTTCTTGAATGGCTCCAAAGGAACCACGGAGGACCGTGGCGGTCACCCGGCAAGCCTTGCCGCGGGGTGCTGCGACTGCCCGTGCACAAGTTCGGGATACTAGGGTACCCCTACTCTAGTACACCGACATGATCTCTAGCCTTCCCAAGTTGCTTTCCTTTCAAATCTTCTTTCCACCAGATCCAAAACCTATGAGAGAGAGTTGAGTGTTGGGGAGACTATCATTTGAAGCACAAGAGCAAGGAGTTCATCATCAACGCACCATTTGTTACTTCTTGGAGAGTGGTGTCTCCTAGATTGGCTAGGTGTCACTTGGGAGCCTGCGGCAAGATTGTGGAGTTGAACCAAGGAGTTTGTAAGGGCAAGGAGATCGCCTACTTCGTGAAGGTCTACCGCTAGTTAGGCAAGTCCTTCGTGGGCGACGGCCATGGTGGGATAGACAAGGTTGCTTCTTCGTGGACCCTTCGTGGGTGGAGCCCTCTTGGACTCGCGCAGCCGTTACCCTTCGTGGGTTGAAGTCTCCATCAACGTGGATGTACGATAGCACCACCTATCGGAACCACGCCAAAAACATCCGTGTCTCCAATTGCATTTGAATCCTCCAAACCCTTCCCTTTACTTTCTTGCAAGTTGCATGCTTTAATTTCCGCTGCCTATATACTCTTTGCATGCTTGCTTGAATTGTGTGATGATTGCTTGACTTGTCCTAAAGTAGCTAAAATCTGCCAAACTCTAAAATTGGGGAAAGGTTAAGTTTTTATTGGTCAAGTAGTCTAATCACCCCCCCTCTATACATACTTCAAGGTCCTACAAGAAGCCTCCCCCAAGATTGTGGGAGACTCTCTTCTTCAATTTGCAAAAAGTTTAATATGTCCTGTAAGGCAGCTTGTTTCTTATGAGCAGGAAAATATTTTGCAGAGAAGTAGTAAATCTTATCCTGGGGACTACGCACACAATCAGGAGCAAGAGAATTAAACCATAACTTAGCATCACCCTTTAATGAGAAAGGAAACAACTTAAGTATATAGTAATTGCGTATTTTTTCCTCATGAGAAAATAGGGTGGCTATATCATTCAATTTAGTAAGATGTGCTACAACAGTTTCAAATTCATAACCATGGAAAGGATCAGATTCAACCAAAGTAATTAACTCAGGATCGACAGAGAATTCATAATCCTTATCAGTAACAAAGATAGGTGATGTAGCAAACTTAGGGTCATATTGCATTCTAGCATTCAAAGATTTTTCTTTCCACTTGCATAACAAGTTCTTAAGATCATCTCTATCCTTACAAGCAAGAAAGTCCCTAGCTACCTCTCCATCCATAACATAGCCCTCAGGCATAACATGAAGTTCATATCTAGGAGAGCTAGGTCTAATAGGTGTTTCAAAGTTTTCAGCTTCAATAGTTCATCAGTTTCAAAAATATCATCATCTTCAGCATAATCAGTAGTTCTAACTCTAGCAAAATGTTCATCAAGTAATTCACCCAGTGGCATAGTTTTATCAAGCAAACTAGTAGCATCATAAGCATCATTCATAGTAGAAGTATCATCATCAATAACATGCGACATATCAGAATCAGTAGCAGGTGTAGGTGTTGCAAGCTTACTCAAAATAGAAGGTGAATCAAGTGGAGAGCTAGATGGCAGTTCCTTACCTCCCCTCATAGTAGAGGGAAAAATCTTGGTTCTAGTATCTTCCAAATTCCTCATAGTGATCAACATATATAAATCGCAAGTGACTAAGAGAATAGAGCTATGCTCCCCGGCAACGGCGCCAGAAAAAGTTCTTGATAACCCACAAGTCTAGGGGATCGCAACAGTTTTTTAGGGTAGAGTATTCAACCCAAATTTATTGATTCAACACAAGGGGAGCCAAAGAATATTCTCAAGTATTAGTAGCTGAGTTTTCAATTCAACCACACTTGGAAGACTTAATATCTGCAGCAAAGTATTTAGTAGCAAAGTAGTATGGAAGTAACGGTAACAGTGACAAAAGTAACAGTTACTTTGTAGCAATCATAATAGTGGCAACAGAAAAGTAACTAAGCAAAGATCAATATGTGAAAATCTTGTAGGAAATGGATCAATGATGGATAATTATGTCAGATGGCATTCATCATGCAACAGTTATAACCTAGGGTGACACAGAACTAGCTCCAATTCATCATTATAACTTAGGCATGTATTCCGAATATAGTCATGCGTGCTTATGGAAAAGAACTTGCATGACATCTTTTGTCCTACCCTCCCATGGCAGTGGGGCCTAATGGAAACTAAGGGATACTAAGGCCTCCTTTTAATAGAGAACTAGACCAAAGAATTTGCACTTAGTGAATACATGAACTCCTCAAACTACAGTCATCACCGGGAAGTGTCCCAACTAGTGTCACTCCGGGGTTGTCGGATCATAACACGTAGTAGGTGACTACAACTTGCAAGATCGGATCAAGAACACAAATATATTCATGGAAACATAAAGGGTTCATGGCACTCGGGCCCTAGTGACAAGCATTAAGCATAGCAAAGTCATAGCAACATCAATCTCAGAACATGGTGGATACTAGGGATCAAACCCTAACAAAACTAACTCGATTACATGATAAATCTCATCCAACCCATCACGGTCCAGAAAGACTATGATGGAATTACTCACGCACGGCGGTGAGCATCATGAAATTGGTGATGGAGGATGGTTGATGATGATGACGGCGACGGATTCTCCTCTCCGGAGCCCCGAACGGACTCCAGATATGCCATCCCCCTTGAAGAACAGGAGGCGGCGGCGGCGGCTCCATATCGTAAAACGCAATGAATCCTTCTCTCTGATTTTTTTTCTCCCCGAACGTGAATATATGGAGTTAGAGTTGAGGTCGGTGGAGGTCGAGGGGACCCACAAGGCAGGGGGCGCGCCCTCCACCCGTGTGGACAGCCAGTGGGTCCCCCTTTGGTGATTCTTTTGCTGGTATTTTTATTATTCCAAAAATATTCTCCATGAAGTTTCAGGTCATTCCAAGAACTTTTATTTCTACACAAAAATAACACCATGGCAATTCTGCTGAAAACAGCGTCAGTCCGGGTTAGCTCCATTCAAATCATGCAAATTAGAGTCCAAAACAAAGGCAAAAGAGTTTGGAAAAGTAGATACGATGGAGACATATCATTGCCTACGATTAAGTAGAGCAAAAGCAGCACCGGCATGACGATGTCGTGCTCCTTGAGGAGAACCATCTCCGGGCTACTACGTGTGTTGCACGCTACAGCAAGCCCTGCGTCGCTATCACAGCTGCAGGGTTCACACCCGGAGCCTTGAGGAAGGGGAGGTTGTCCTTAGGTGTGTTCAGTCCCCAAGGGTGCAAACAAGTTGACGCCAAAGTGGGAAGGCCCTTCCTGGGTAGTACGAGTCACTAGACCTGGCGCAGTCCATTTGGAGACTAGAGATGGCATCAATTGCAAAAGTCATGGAACATTAGAGCATCTTCATAAGTTCTACCCATAAGGCGTGGTTGTCGGGCCCTATCCTGGTAGCCACCCTTTTGTACAAGCCATGCCTATCGGCATGTAACCCTTTGTACAAAGCCAGGCACAGACCCTGAGCACAGACAATAAAGCGAAGCGCCGGGGGGGGGGGGCAAAACTTGCATGCATGCATAGCATAACATAAACATTGCCACGAGCATGTAGATAATATCATGTGTTCCCTTGTTTTTCTCTGCACTAACTACAGGGCTCTTGCCGCAGACTCGATCCTGGAAAGAAGAAACGAAAACAAGCCTACATATCGATCCCCGGCAAGCCAAACAAATAAGTTCCCTTTTATCCATACATGTCTCTATAAGCTTGATAAGCCAGAATTGATTTTTGAAGGGGAGGTGTCCACACATCTTGATTGGCTGAGAAAGCTGAAAGAGGACTTCTCAATTTTAGGATATAGATTAAATCCACAAAGCTTGACTGAGGGAGTCCTGGACTAGGAGGTGTCCGGATAGCCGGACTATCATCATCGGCCGGACTCCAAGACTATGAAGATACAAGATTGAAGACTTTGTCCCGTGTCCGGATGGGACTTTCCTTGGCTTGGAAGGCAAGCTTGGCGATACGGATATGTAGATCTCCTACCATTGTAACCGACTCTGTGTAACCCTAGCCCTCTCCGGTGTCTATATAAACCGGAGGGTTTTAGTCTATAGGACAACAACCATTACAACAATCATACCATAGGCTAGCTTCTAGGGTTTAGCCTCCTTGATCTCGTGGTAGATCCACTCTTGTACTACCCATATCATCAATATCAATCAAGAAGGAGTAGGGTTTTACCTCCATCGAGAGGGCCCGAACCTGGGTAAAAACATCGTTTCCCTTGTCTCCTGTTACCATCCGCCTACACGCACAGTTCGGGACCCCCTACCCGAGATCCGCCGGTTTTGACACCGACATTGGTGCTTTCATTGAGAGTTCCTCTGTGTCGTCACCGATAGGCTTGATGGCTTCTTCAATCAATAACAACGCAGTCCTGGGTGAGACTTTTCTCCCCGGACAGATCTTCGTATTCGGCGGCTTCGCACTGCGGGCCAATTCACTTGGCCATCTGGAGCAGATCGAAAGCTACGCCCCTGGCCGTCAGATCAGATTTGGGAGCCTAAACTTCACGGCGGATATCTGTGGAGACTTGATCTTCGATGGATCCGAGCCGCAGCCGGGCGTGCCGCACTGTCACGATGGGCATGATCTAACTCTGCCGCCGGACAGTACCCTGGAGGCCGCACACGAATCCGCTCCGACCCATAGTCCGGAGCCGATCGCGCAGATCAAGGACGGGTGGCTGGACACCGCCTCAGGAGCTGCAACTTCCACGGCGATGGAGCCGAACACTGACCTCATCCCTTATAAAGCTCGTGACTCCGAGGTGCCGGACTCCCTGCCGGACTCCGAACCTCCGGCGCCCCGGCCAATCGAATCTGATTGGGCGCCGATCATGGAGTTCACCGCTGCGGACATCTTTCAGCATTCACCCTTTGGCGACATCCTGAAATCGCTAAAGCATCTCTCTCTATCCGGAGAGCCCTGGCCAGACGGCGTCCAGGATGGTTGGGATGCGGACGACGAAGAAATTTGAAGCCCACCCACCACCCACTTTGTAGCCACTGTCGACGATTTAACCGACATGCTAGACTACGACTCCGAAGACATCGACGGTATGGACGACGATGCCGGAGACGATCAAGAACCAGCACCTACAGGGCACTGGAAGACCACCTCGTCATACGACATATACGTGGTGGAGACCCCAAAGGATGGGGACGGCGAAGAAGCAGCGGAGGTAGATTCCTTAAAGAAACAGCCCAAGCGCCGACGTCAGCGGCGCCGCTCTAAATCCCGCCACAGCAAGAATGGAGATTCCGGCACAGGAGATAATAACACCCCAGAAAGTGCCGAACACAACCCCCTCCAGCAAGATTCAGCACAGGAAGACGCAGAAGCCAGCCCTCACGAGACAGCGGCAGACGAAGAGGTCGAGGATGATAATTACATACCTCCCTCCGGAGACGAGGCAAGCCTCGACGACAGCGAATTCGTCGTGCCTGAGGATCCCGTCGAACAAGAGCGTTTCAGACGCAGGCTAATGGCCACAGCAAATAGCCTAAAGAAAAAGCAGCAACAGCTTCAAGCTGATCAAGACCTGCTGGCCGACAGATGGACCGAGGTCCTCGCGGCCGAAGAGTATGAACTCGAACACCCCTCCAAAACCTACCCAAAACGCAAGTTGCTCCCCCGACTAGAGGAGGAAGCATACAAACCTTCATCACCAGCGCACAATACGGCAGACCGACCACCTCGTGGCCGCGACAGAGAGGCATCTAGGCCCTCCACCAGAACCGTACCCCGGCACCACTCAAAAAGTACGAAGCCACGGGGGAACGCGCCGAACTTGCGGGATATATTGGAGGACAAGGCACGACAATCCAGATCTATCTATGGATCACGTGGGCGCCCCACGACCCACGACGAATAACGTCGCACCGGATACAGTAACTCCGGCCGGGCCGAACACAGCAGACAACGCTCTCTTGAGCTACGTTGTGACATTGCTCAATACAGAGGCGCCGCACACCCACTATGCTTCACAGACGAAGTAATGGATCATCAAATCCCTGAAGGGTTTAAACCCTTCAACATTGAATCCTACGATGGCACAACAGACCCCGCGGTTTGGATCGAGGATTATCTCCTTCATATCCATATGGCCCGCGGCGACGATCTCCACGCCATCAAATATCTCCCGCTCAAGCTTAAAGGACCAGCTCGACATTGGCTCAACAGCCTGCCCGCAGAGTCAATTGGGTGTTGGGAGGACCTGGAAGCCGCATTCCTCGACAACTTCCAGGGCACATATGTGCGACCACGAGACACCGATGACCTAAGCCACATAATTCAGCAGCCAGACGAATCGGCCAGACAATTCTGGACACGGTTCTTAACAAAGAAAAATCAAATCATTGACTGTCCAGATGCAGAGGCCCTCGCAGCCTTCAAACATAATATCCGCGACGAGTGGCTGGCCCGGCACCTAGGACAGGAAAAGCCGAAATCCATGGCAGCCCTCACATCACTCATGACCCGCTATTGTGCGGGAGAGGATAGCTGGCTAGCTTGCAGCAACAACCTCAGTAAAAATGCTGGCAGTCCGGATACTAAGGACCACAATGGCAGGTCGCGTCGAAACAAAAACAAACGCAGCATTAACGGCGACAACAATGAGGATACGGCAGTCAACACCGGATTCCGAGGCTCTAAACCCGGTCAGCGGAAGAAGCCATTCAAAAGAACCACTCCGGGCCTGTCCAATTTGGACCGAATACTCGACCGCTCTTGCCAGATACATGGCACCCCTGAAAAACCAGCTAACCACACCAACAGAGATTGTTGGGTATTCAAGCAGGCAGGCAAGTTAATTGCCGAAAACAATGACAAGGGGCTGCACAGCGATGACGAGGAAGAGACCCGGCCGCCAAACAATAGAGGACAGAAGGGCTTCCCCCCACAAGTGCGGACGGTAAACATGATATACGCAACCCATATACCCAAGAGGGAGCGGAAGCGTGCACTAAGGGACGTATATGCGATGGAGCCAGTCGCCCCGAAGTTCAATCCATGGTCCTCTTGCCCGATCACTTTCGATCGAAGAGACCATCCGACCAGTATCCGCCATGGCGGATTCGCCGCATTGATTTTAGACCCAATCGTCGATGGATTTCACCTCACGAGAGTCCTGATGGACGGCGGCAGCAGCCTGAACCTGCTTTATCAGGATACAGTGCGCAAGATGGGCATAGACCCCTCAAGGATTAAACCTACAAAGACGACCTTCAAAGGCGTCATACCAGGTGTGGAGGCCAATTGTACAGGCTCAGTCACACTGGAAGTGGTCTTCGGATCCCCGGATAATTTCCGAAGCGAGGAGTTAATATTCGACATAGTCCCGTTCCGCAGCGGCTATCATGCTCTGCTCGGACGAACCATGTTCGCAAAGTTCAACGCGGTGCCGCATTATGCATACCTCAAGCTCAAGACGCCAGGCCCTCATGGAGTCATCACGGTCAACGGAAATACAGAATGCTCCCTCCGAACGGAGGAACATATAGCGGCTCTCGCGGCAGAAGTACAGAGCAGCCTTCTAAGGCAATTTTCGAGTCCGGCCGTTAAACGACCGGACACGGCCAAACGCGCCCGGAGCAACATCAATCAAGACCACCTGGCACGTTCCGAGCACGCGTAGAAATGCGGCCCCAACCCCAACCCTCGCATGATTACAAGACTAGCCCTCCGCGTACATCATTACGCTCTGGAGATACCATGGGCATAGGGGGAGGGGCACGACCACAACAGACCCAGAGTGCGACTCGACCACACCAGGGGCTCCCAAGTGTGTCGCTCTTTTTATTTTTATTTTCCTTCTTTTTATACACAGGACTCCGTTCACCAGAGGCTCTATCCGGCGGCGAACCTGCCGAACTCATGATGCAACAGCCAGGGAGGGACAAAGGCTGCGACGAACACTCAGGTGGTCTCCATTACGAGCATTACATTTGTTAAATACATCAGTCCGCAGCCCACCCCTGGAGGGGGACACGCTTAATTAGTCCAATCCCTTGCTTACCGCACTATTTGTATCGCTCTGCGCTAATAGCAGAATTTCTTGAATAAACAATGCAGCACTTTTTGCCTATAATTGCATTACGTTATATATATGTCCATCAATGACATCTCGCATCCATATATTTTGGTACGGCCGAATACACCAGGGGCTTATGTTCCCTGCATTATGGTGTGATAAGTCCGAACACTTTCACAAGTGTGGCACCCCGAACTTATAGCATTATATGAATCGGCTCCGAATCATGTCTTGGGTCAATAGTTGGGTTTGCCCGGCTCCCATGTTTTGGTACCTTACGTTCCGTTCTGTCGGCTAAGGTAGCACTGGGAGAACCACTGCGATTGCGCCCCGGTTGAGCTGGGCGAGCGCCTTAGTGGAGAAAGCTAAAACTGACTGTCATGATAAGGCGAGAAACTGGTCGCTGTTCGAGAGGTCTTTTAGAGTCCCTAAAGACTTATGCGGCTTCGAGCGAAGAACCGGATAATGTCCGGCCAAGGCGTGGAAAGCGCCCTGAACTCGGTCTTCCGAATACTAGGGGCTTCGCCGCAATTTAAAATTATAGAATTCTATGGCTAAGTGAGAGTGTTCAAGCATTATAAGTCCGGTTGCCTTGTTCGTTGTGTTGAGCGCCTCCCTAGATGGACCCAAAAATGGGAACAAGAGTGCTCAAGTTTATCCCGAACACCCCAGCACTCGTGGCATGGGGGCTGAAGCCAACGACTTGCCATCTCTTAGATTTAATAAACGGCCGCACAGAAGGTAATATTTTAAATGAATAAGCGTTGCTTAGCGCATATGAACAAAGTTTTCAGCGCACAGGATAACACATTGCGAATTTACTCAATAATTACATCTCGAGGGCACTCATCCGCAATCTTGCGGGCACCCTTCAGGACAGTCTTATAGTACATCTCGGGCGTACGATACTCCTTGCCCGCTGGCGGCGCGTCAATGATAAGCCTCTCCGCATCCAGCCTGCCCCAGTGCACCTTTGCGCGGGCAAGGGCCCGACGAGCACCTTCAATACAGGCGGAGCGCTTGATGACCTCCACCCAGGGGCACGCATCCACCAACCGCCGCACGAGGCCGAAGTAGCTCCCAGGCATGGCCTCCCCAGGCCACAGCCAGACTATGAGGCCCTTCATGGCCTGCTCGGTTACCTTGTGGAGCTCGACCAGCTACTTCAGATGGTCGCTATGGGGCACCGGATGGCCGGCCTCAGCATACTGAGACCAGAAGACCTTCTCCGTTGAGCTCCCCTCCTCGGCTCGATAGAATGCGGCGGCATCGAACACGCTGCAAGGCAGATCTGCAAACGCCCCTGGAGAGCTCCGAATTCGGGTAAGTGTCAGGTAGTTTACATTAACATGCTTGCTTTGCATGAAAAATGCCTTACCCGCCGCTATTTTCTTCACCGCCTCAATCTCCTGGAGGGCCTTATGGGCCTTGGCCTTAGCGGCTTTGGCACTTTCAAGAGCCGAGGCAAGCTCGGACTCTCGAGTCTTCGAGTCACGCTCCAAACTCTCATGCTTCTCCATGAGAGCCTGGAGCTCTTGCCGCACCTCCGCCACCCGCGCCTCCCACTTCTCTCGCTCCGTCCGTTCCGCGGCCGCATTGCATTCGGCTGTGGACATGGCCTCCTTCAGGGTTGCCACCTCGTTCGTGGCCCCTGTAGTACCCACGTTATCCCTGTTATTTCTATTGCAACCAAAATCCTTTTCTGTAAGGTATACATTTAAAAGTGGTGTTATGCACCTTCTTTATCCTCGAGCTGCTTCTTGGCAAGGCCGAGCTCTCGCTCGGACCGCTCGAGGTCCTGCTTCAACGCACCGACCTCCGCAGTCAGTGCGGAGAGGTCAGCAGCGCAGCCTGCAAACCCATATTGACACAATTTTTAGCACTCCTGCGTATATATTTTTTAGATCCTCAATCCGGTTTTTCTTCCCGAACACCGAACCGAGCATCAGGGGCTACTGTCTATGCGGTATTACATTGCATAAATTTAACTTCTTACCTCAAAGCCTGTTAGAAGGCTACTGCAGGCTTCGGTCAGCCCGCTCTTGGCAAGCTGAACCTTCTGAATCACCGCACTCATAATAGTGCGGTGTTCTTCCTCGATGGAAGCGCCTTTGAGCACCTCCAACAAGTTGTCCGGCGCCTCCGGTTGGACGGAGGCCGCCGGCGTCACGGTCTTGCCCTTCTTGCGAAGGGGCCGCCTGCCGGACTCCGGAACCACTGTGGGTTCCGGCGTGGAGTCCGGTGCAAAGTCCGGGAGTCTGCCTTGTGGCGCCTCCGAAGCCTCCTCCTGATGGGTCCCTTCCTGGGATCCCACCTTGGCGTCCTCAGCATCGCGAGGGGTGGAGGCAGTCGGGATGGAATCTACATCCGATGGAGCCAACGACCCGCTCGATGAAGTGGGGAGATCATCATCGGCCGGACTGCAGGCAGTGTGCGGCATTAGAAGGACACTATGTGAAGCAAAAGAGAAATTATAAATCATTCAGGAATCCGGATACTTACGATCTTGCCGGAGGCCTGGCCCTCGAGGGCCACTCTTCGTCGCCAACGTTGGCGTTGGCGGAACTGTCCGGGGGAATAGTTCTTCCCCTCTTGGACCCTTCGGCCTCCCCTGTTGGGGAAGCCTTCCTCTTCCTCTCTCCCTCCTCTGGGAGAGAGTCCTCTTTCTCCTCCTCGTCTTCGGGGGAGGAGTCCGCCTCGGAGCCATCGGACGACGAATCCGATATCACCTGGCGCCGGGAACTTCTTCGGGTTCCCGTGGCCTTCTTCTTGGCCTTCTTCTCCGGCACCACATAGAGTGCAGGGACCAGCAGCCCCGTTAAGCGGGCATCCGCTGGGTCTTCGGGAAGGGGAGCTGGATAGTCTACCTGTCCGGACGTCCTCTGCAAGTCCTGTTAAAGGCATTGGGAGTTTTAGATCCCACATAGAGTCAAACTATGAAAGAAAACGATTGTCCCATAGAGGATAACGAAGCTTACCTCACCGGCCGGGCGCTTGGTGCTGAATCCGCGATCTTCAGTCGCGGACGCGGGGGCTTCTCCGCCCTTGAACAGCACCCTCCAGACGGCTTCATACATCATGTCGAAGAGCCCGCTCAGAGTCCGGTGCTGTGCCGGATCGAACTCCCACAGGTTGAAGGCACGTTGTTGTCAGGGGAGGATCCGGCGGATGAGCATGACCTGGATCACATTGACAAGCCTAAGCTTCTTGTTCACCAGGGTCTGAAGACAGGACTGGAGTCCTGTCAGCTCCTCCAAACTACCCCATAGCAAGCCCTTCTCTTTCCAGGAGGTGAGCTGCATAGGGATACCAGATCTGAACTTGGGGGCCGCCGCCCACTTAGGGTCGCGCAGCTCGGTGATGTAGAACCACCCCGATTGCCACCCCTTGACGGACTCCACGAAGGCCCCTTCGAGCCAGATGACGTTGGGCATCTTGCCCAACATGGCGCCTCCGCACTCCGCTTGAGTGCCCTTCACCACCTTCGGCTTGACGTTGAAGGTCTTGAGCCACAAGCCGAAGTGGGGCTGGATGCAGAGGAAGGCCTCGCACACGACGATAAATGCCGAGATGTTGAGGATGAAGTTTGGCGCCAGATCGTGGAAATCCAGGCCGTAATATTACATGAGCCCCCGGACAAAGGGATGCAATGGGAAGCCCAGTCCGCGGAGGAAGTGGGGAAGGAATACGACCCTCCCATGGGGCCTGGGGGTGGGGATGAGCTGCCCCTTGTCATGCAGCCGGTGCGCGATGTCGCCGGAAAGGTATCCGGCGCTGCGCAGTTTTGCGATGTGCTCCTCCGTAACGAAGGAGGCCAACCATTTGCCTCCCGCTCCGGACATGGTCGGAGAAGGTCGAGACAAGATGCGCGGACTTGGGCGCTGGAGCTCGAGTGCGCGGAGATGGATAAGCAAAGGAGGAAGAAGGCGTAGGTAAAAAGGGTGGATCCTTATCCCCTTATATATGGGCGGACGAAAACTATGCGTCCCCACCGGCCTGGAAAAACTCGCTTATCTCCCAAGCGCCACCATCAATGGCGCGGTTGGATTGCCCACGTCCGTATTGATGAGAATCCCGGAATAAGGGGAACATGATCTCTGCTTCGACAAGACGTGTCAGGGAAACCGCTTCGCTAAACGCGCTGAGGTGGTGTAATAAAAAACGATTTAAGTAAAGGCTTGGTAGTGGCGTGACGTCATGCTACAAGATACGTCAGTAGATTGAACTTATGTACATAATATTCTCTCTACGGGGAAATGTGGAAATTATTTTGCAGAGCCGGACACTATCCTGGTGTTCACAGTCTTCTATGAATTATTCGGTGGAGGAACCCACCTTGCAATGTCGAACAATATGCGCGCCGGACTCATCATCATTGAAGCCTGGTTCAGGGGCTACTGAGGGAGTCCTGGACTAGGGGGTGTCCGGATAGCCGGACTATCATCATCGACCGGACTCCAAGACTATGAAGATACAAGATTGAAGACTTCGTCCCATGTCCGGATGGGACTTTCCTTGGCGTGGAAGGCAAGCTTGGCGATATGGATATGTAGATCTCCTACCATTGTAATTGACTCTGTATAACCCTAGCCCTCTCCGGTGTCTATATAAACCGGAGGGTTTTAGTCCGTAGGATAACAACCATTACAACAATCATACCATAGGCTAGCTTCTAGGGTTTAGCCTCCTTGATCTCGTGGTAGATCCACTCTTGTACTACCCATATCATCAATATCAATCAAGCAGGAGTAGGGTTTTACCTCCATCGAGAGGGCCCGAACCTGGGTAAAAACATCGTGTCCCTTGTCTCCTGTTACCATCCGCCTAGACGCACAGTTCGGGACCCCCTACCCGAGATCCGCCGGTTTTGACACCGACATTGACCTTCTTGGAAGGATACAAGAATTCTCTTACATTAGTTGCACACACCCTTATATAACTGCCTCTGTGTATTTTATTTTAGGGGGATGCCCAAAGTGGCTAACCTAGAACCTTGTTGTATTGCTTCCTGTAAAACTCTTCTGAGTTCTCCATGTTAACCCTTGGTTAACATTTTAATAAAATTAACAGTGGGATCTTCTCCTACTGTTTTCACTGTCAAAAGAAAAGAAAGAAGAAAGCTTGTGCATAGAAAAACCTTGTCACCCTCGAAGCATCTGTGCTCCCATCCATCAATTCAGATTTCGGTCAGATGGTTGTAGTGGCATTTGATGGAGAAGGTTTGACAAGGGGTTGGTCCCCTTCCATAGCTTTGAGCTCGGCAGGCCAAGCCCAGGCGTCGGCAGGATAGCTTGTCGGAGAAAACTTGTTTACTTAAAAGTATAGAGGCACTCCTCCTATGCATGGATGTAGTACATGCACAAGTGCCCGGCAAGCCTATCTTTTTTCATTAATATGCAGATAAACAAGTACAGACCTTACAGAGTACAAACATGGATAGAAGAGATTACATATTTGAAGCTAAATTTTGGCAAGTGCCTACATATTTTAGATTGAAAAAAGATAAGTGCCATGTAATACATTTCTTGTCTCTTTCCTCCTAGGGACTACAGCAGGAGGCGAAGTGGGAAAAAGGAGCGCCTGGGCAGAAGCCCAGCCCGACCCCGTCAGGGCCTGTTGGGGGCAGCCTAACAAGATCGGGAGGGCGGGGAGAGTCGCTAGGCGATGCCCTGGTCACCATCGCCACAGCCAGTAGGGTGCGGTACGGCGAACGAACTCGAAGCCCACTTGGAAGCCTACCAGGGCCCAGCTGGAAGACTGCTGGAGGAGAAGGGGACACCATCCGCACCCATCCTCCCCGGCAAATCGCCTTGCCAAGGAGGAGATGTAGGTGTGGATGGTGGTGCCACCGGCCTCTCACTGATGGTGATGGTGCGGCTGGTGTTCATCCGGAGTCGTCATCCTCCCCATCGGTGTCGTCGCCATTGCCCCTCCTCGTCGCCATCACTTGAGGAGGAGCTTTCATCGTCGGTCGAGCTCTCCGCACAACACCCTAAGCGAGCACCCGAGCGCCCAAAGACCTTGATGGAGAGCAGGGTGACGTCCATTAACTTATAGTGAAGGACGTGCCCTACCGCCAAACTGTGGGCATGGTTGAAGGTCTTCCAGCCACGTCGTAGAAGCATGACGTGAGGTGTAGGGAACTCCATGTTCGCCCGCATTCTGCCATTGCAGCATCCCCTCATGTGCAGCCTCAACCTCGGCGGTTGTTCAATCTACATCACTCTTGCGAAGGGAGTGGGAAGTCGAAGACGACTACGCGGAGGCCCAAAAGCAATTTGACGATGAATTCCAGTGGTTGGTCCCTGACATGGCCTTCGTTCGGATCCTGAGCAGCCGGAGGACCCGCACTCTGAACACCGCCCCATCCTCCTCAGCCCAGAGTGCCACACCGACCACATCCACGTCCTCTCCCACCTCCTATCACACTGGGTTCCGCCCCCGCATCCCCAATAGGAGGAGGGAGGCGCTGTCGAGCAAAATCCCTCGTCACCACCACTGGGTTGCCACTACACCCTCTCCCTCTCACCATGATGGAGAGAGAATACCAGAAGAAAGAAGAAGGAGAGATGTGGGGGTAAGCCTCTCATTCGTGTCCCCTTTTATAGGCAAACACGACTAGGGGCTAGCTCCCCATCCAGAGAGCAACCGCCCTGCTTCGCCAATCTAGCCCCTCTGCGTCACCAATGATGCGCAGAATCAAGACCGCCTTTGTA
This sequence comes from Triticum timopheevii, assembly GCA_963921465.1. Lineage (NCBI taxonomy): Eukaryota > Viridiplantae > Streptophyta > Magnoliopsida > Poales > Poaceae > Triticum > Triticum timopheevii. The sequence continues at coordinate 376,359,009 of OY997272.1, read as the reverse complement.
CACCTATCCGTGACGTCTGGCTTTCTGCCAGGGCACTCATTCCCGCACGCTTCGCATCCGCCACCAACCACGTGCAATGCATGCATCATACGGGGCGAAAATGGCAGAAGCGGGAAAACGAGCAGGGTGGTAGTTACCGCCCCATCGATGTGGAACATGGGCGGTCCACAGATCGTGGCATAAGTTCCCCGACATCGTCCGCATGACGGATGGGAAAATCAGAAACTGATCCAAGCACAGGTTAATGAAGAAGCAAAGAAAATATCAACAAAGAGGATATCATCACAAGACCACTGCATGTGTACTTGATGGGACCTACTCCAACGATGCTCAGCAGCATGTTTGGACCAGGCTCGGGGACTCCTGTCGGTGCAACAAACCCTCGTGTATGTTGCCCGGACTGTACACAGGCATGACAACTAAAGAAGCAAACATCACCAAGCATCAAAGTCAAGGCCAAGCCAAAGAGATAGCTCTTTGAGATTTCAAAGGGCGGACCAAGAAGACCAAGACAAGCCAAAGCAATTGGGTATCACTAAGGGAAAGCCTCCCTTTCCGAGCAGGCGAGCTCGGTCAGGTCGAGGCCGCCCATAGGACGAAGCCAATATTCCCCCAGCGGGCCTGCCAGGGCTGCTGATGGCGGTCCACCCCGCCAAGACTCCACCGCTCCACCGCATCACAACACATGTCTCCTATCGATGCGGTGTCGAGCCCCCTGGTGATTAAGTGTCTGTTATTTGCACGTGGCAGCCATTCAGAAGGAAGATTACCTCCACATGACACCCGTCCAGAGGCGTGTCAAGCTGACATACAAGTAGTGACTAAGCGGCGCGGCAAGCTTGCTGGGCTGCATCCACAGCGTCACACCTAGCAGTGCATTTAATGCACTTTGTTCGAACTGCCAGAGTTAGGTATGATAGCACTGTTGGCTATAATTAGTAGATAATGACTGTTTTTCCATTGTGTTAACCCCTTAGCCAATAAAAGGAGGACCGTAACTAACTACGAGAGGGTTCAGACCCTTGTACACTCATACGCGTGTAGCTGCTCTCCCCAAGGCACCCTTGCCGGGCTAGAGCATCGTGTGATCTTCGCGGTCTCTCTGTCAATCCACCAAAGCAGGAGTAGGGTTTTACGCCTCACGGCGGCCCTGGTGGATTGTCTTCCACCGCGAAACCACCGGCATCACCACTGTCGTGTTGTTTCATGGCTTTTGCTCTTTGTGCATTGCGACCCTCCAACTTGTCGAACCATAAGAGGTTGACGGCCCCATAGGGGATCGTCTTCCACCGCGATAGTTTGGTACTTGATCGGGACGGATCATGAAGGTGTACGACTACATCAACCGCATTCATAGACGCTTCCGCTTAGTGATCTTCAAGGGTGTGAAGTTGCTCTCCCCTTCTTGTAGCTATGCATCTCCATGGATAGATCTTGCATGTGCGTAGAATTTTTTTTGTTTTCCATGCAACATTCCCCAACAGGTTAGAGTGGAAAGGCCAGAGGCCTACTCGGATCACATATCCAAACCGTTAGTGTCTGGGTAGCGCGTGGTAACGAGCAGAGGCTCACGATCATGTGACCCGTCGCCCCGTCTCATGGACTTACGGCAAGGGCTAAGAATTTTTGGCCGTGCCACTTAATTATCTCACGGGTACCCTCCAGGTCAACCCGACTACACATCAACTCGCGGGTACACTCACGGTCAACCCACCTTCACATTTCTCTTGTGGGTACCCCTCGGGGCCGACCATGTGTCCAAAACAACAAGGGAGAAACCCGAGGAATCACCGTCGATGGATTCCCACTCGATGTAACCATCAAGGTGGACTTGGAAGCATCACCCGCGATGGTCAATGCTTGAAGGGTTGCACGACAGAGTCATTTCCGGGAGTGGTGAAGGAGGAATCACCCTCGATGACCATGACCGAATAGCTACACTACATGGTTAACATCAGAAGTGTTGAAGAGGTATCACCCTCGGCACTCGATAGTAACTCTGCAGAGTCGTACAACTAAGGGGGTGATGTGCGGTGTTGGGGCCAGTACGTCGATCACGTTGACCGAGTCATCGAAAATAAACCGGGGCAACTGGGACAAGGTGTGGGGTAACAGATGGATCACTAACCAACCTACACTAAGCATATAGGTTAAGCAGGTAAGGTACAAAAGCATGTTACAAAAGCAGGCTATGCATCAGGATAGGAGCAATCAAATACAGTAGACAAATCTAAAGCAAGAATGAGAGAGAATGGAATGGGCGATATCGAAATGATCAAGGGGGGTTTGCTTGCTTGGTTGCTCTACAGATGAAAGTAATCTTCGGAAGCGTAGCCGTAGTCGAACACCAAAGCGTCGACGGTCTTGGGGTCTACCAGAGAGGAAGGAGGGGGAAGAAATAATAAATAACAGGCATACAAAGCAACAGAAAGCATGACATGACCGTAAGCAGTGTTAGGGGTGTTCAAACGTGGTACTACATGTTGCAAACGGAGAGGGAAAACACCCGGAGGGGTTTTCCCGGTGTTTGGCCTTTTCTAGACAAATGGAAGAGAGGAGGTGGTTCCATGTTTGCTATTCTAGGGGCACATGACAGATGAACGGAGTGTATATTCGAATTCGTCATATTTCTCTGAGCAATTTTCATATATAAATCATTTTCATCCGAGTTACGGTCTAATTTATATGATTTTTCTAAGTTTTAAATGGTATTCTAATATCCTTGATTTAATTTAATTCAAAAATAAATTAAATATTAAAATGCTACGGGTACACAGAAGTGTACCGGCAGATGTGTGTGTATGGCTGACATGTGGGGCCAGTCAACTGAGTCAGCAGGTCAACTATTCACTAGTTGACTGGTTAACTAGGTCAACACGGCCCACCTGTCATTGACTCGCTCATTAACAGATGTTTAAATTAATTAGTTAACTTAAAAAGTTAGCAGGTTTGACATGTCATACTCTAGTTTGTTACTAGGTTTATTTTTTTAAACAAGATTAGGTAGTGGGTGGGCCCCAGGCGTCAGTGAGTGTTTAGGGGGGCTGTTAGTGGCTAACGACGCTGCCACGTCAGCCTCACTGGAGTTGGCCGCCGACAACCATCCTGCACGGCGAAGGGCCTCGGATTTTCCTGTCTGGTGACGGTTCGAGTCGTGGAATGGCGCGTTCGAGAGCCGAAGCTCGCACGCATCAGCGGGAGATAGCAGGGGAGGCCGGGGGCCTCGTTTCTCGATGGCGATGACATGAGTGGCAGCTAACCGAAGAGGTGAGTGAGGGAGTCCTGGATTAGGGGGTATCCGGACAGCCGAACTATATACATCATCCAGACTATTGGAGCGTGAAGATACAAGACTCAAGACTCCGTCCCGTGTCCGGATGGGACTCTCCTTTGCGTGGAAGACAAGCTTGGCGATCCAGATATTGTATTTCCTTCCTTGTAACCGACTCCGTGTAAACCCTAGCCCTCTCCGGTGTCTATATAAACCGGAGAGGTTGGTCCTTATAAGGCCCATCACAATTACAATCATAATCATCATAGGCTAGCTCTTAGGGTTTAGCCTCTATGATCTCGTGGTAGATCTACTCTTGTACTACTCATATCGTCAATATTAATCAAGCAGGCAGTAGGGTTTTACCTCCATCGAGAGGGCCCAAACCTGGGTAAACATTGTGTCCCTTGCTTCCTGTTACCATTAGCCTAAGATGCATAGATCGGGACCCCCTACCCGAGATTTGCCGGTTTTGACACCGACATTGGTGCTTTCATTGAGAGTTCCTCTATGTCGTTGCTGCAAGGCTCGATGGCTCCTTCAATCATCGTCAACAAGATGGTCCAGGGTGAAACTTTTCTCCCCGGGGAGATCTTTGTGTTCGGCGGCTTCGCACTATGGGCTAATTCGCTTGGCCATCTGGAGCAGATCGACAGCTATGCCCCTGGCCACCAGATCAGGTTCGGAAACCTGAACTACATGGCGGATATTCACGGAGACGTGATCTTCGACAGATTCGGGCCTGCGCCAGGAGCACCGGACAGTCACGATGAGCACGACTTAGACCTGCTGTTAGACAATGCCCGGGATATCACCCCTGCAGTAGCCCCGGACCTAAATCCGGAGCAGGTTGCGTTGCCTAAGGACGGAGGGATGGGCCCCGCCCCGCAGGCCGCACACTCATCGGCGGTGGAACCGAACACAGGTCTCACCTCTGTGGAAGCCTGTGACTCCGGACCCCCGGACTCGTATCCGGTTACTGGTTCCAGTCCGCGCGCTCCCGAGCCAGCCGAGCCAGGTTGGTCCCCGGTAATGGAGTTTACCGCTGCGGATATCTTCCAGCACTCACCCTTTGGCGACATGCTAAACTCGTTAAAATCTCTCTCTTTGACAGGAGACTCCTGGCCGAACTATGTCCGGCTCGAGTGGGAAGCAGGCAATGAAGGAATTCGTTGCCCACCCACCACCCACTTCATTGCCACGGTTGATGATTTAACTGACGTGCTTGACTTCGACTCTGAAGACATCGACGGTATGGACGACGATGCAGGAGAAGATTCAGAATCTTTGAGGCGCTAGACTACTACCTCGTCACACGACATATACATGGTGGACACACCTAAGGAGGATGACGGCGATAATCCGTAAGATAAAACCCCCGGGCAAAAACCAAAGCGACGGCGCAGACGCCGTTCCAAGTCCAGCAACAGTAAAAATAGCGACAAGAGTGCCAGAAGGATCGATACCCCAGTCAACTTCGAAGGCAGCAACTACCATACGGACCCAGCGATGGAGCAGGACGAGCCAGGTCACGCCGAACAAAGTTCGGAGCAGACGCCTGATCACAATGATCTCGAGGGACGAGTTCATCAAACCGACCCAGCATAAGAACACAGTCCGGATGACGATGCATTCATCATCCCGAAAAAACGCGTGGAACGAGATAACCTCCAAAGAAAGCTTATGGCCACCGCAAGAAGTCTAAAGAACAGAAGCAACGGCTAAAGGCTGCACAGGAAACGCTCAATCGCAGATGGAACTAAGTGCTAGACATCAAAGAAAGATACGGCGACGACCGCCATACAAAGAGTTACCCAAAACGCAAGCTACTACCAGAATTCGACGATGAGGCCGTTCCACCAAAGAACAACACAACAAGAAGGCCGGACATACCACTACATAACCGCAACAGAGCAGCTACCGACGCCGCGCACGATTTACGTGAGCACCTGGATGAGAAAGCCGGCGCGGCTAGATCCATCTACGGATCTAAAGGATATAGCCCGGCGCGGGACTACTGCCACCAAAACGATTATACCAATCAAATACCAGTTCGGAATAAACACCGGACACAACAACAGCCAACGGCATGCCACATCACGTCCAGATACAGAGGGGCTGCTCATCCCTTGTGCTTCACCGAAGAAATACTGGGCCATGAATTTCCACAGGGTTTTAAACCTATGAATATAGAGGCATACAACAGAACGACAGACCCAGGGGTCTGGATCGAGGACTTTATCCTGCATATACACATGGCTCGTGGGGATGACCTCCACACCAACAAATACCTTCCCCTCAAGTTGAAGGGACCAGCTCGACACTGGTTGAAAAGCCTCCCCGAAAATTCAATTGGGAGTTGGGAGGAACTCGAGGACGCTTTCAGGGCCAATTTTCAAGGGACTTATGTCCGGCCTCCGGATGCGGACGATTTAAGTCACATAATCCAACAGCCCGGAGAGTCCGCCCGCAAGCTTTGGAACAGATTCCTCACTAAGAAGAATCAAATTGTCGATTGTCCGGATGCCGAAGCCTTAGCGGCATTCAAACACAGCATCCGCGACGAGTGGCTCGCCAGACACCTCGGCCAAGAAAAGCCAAGGACAATGGCAGCCTTAACAAGCCTTATGACCCGCTTTTGCGCGGGTGAAGATAGTTGGCTGGCCCGTAAAGGCACCAGTGATCCCAGCACATCCGAAATAAGGGCTGGCAACGGGAACCCACGACGTAATAAAAACAAACGTCAAAACAAGGAAGAGAGCCCGGACAGCACAACGGTAAACGCCGGATTCAGGGGCTCTCGACCTGATCAGCAAAAGAAGCCACTTAAAGGTAGTAAAGAGGGACCGTCCGGTCTGAACAGAGTCCTGGACAAACTGTGCCAAATTCATGGCACCCCCGACAAACCTGCGAACCACACGCACAGAGAGTGGTGGGTCTTCAAGCAGGCCAGCAAATTAAATGCTGAACATAAGGGAAGGGAAACACCAAGTGAAGATGAGGATGAACCTCGTCAGCCGAACACTGGGGGACAGAAAAAATTCCCACCAGAGGTTAAAACAGTAAACATGATCCACGCGACTCATACATCCACGAGAAGGCACGAACGCACGCTCAGAGACGCGTACGCTATAGAGCCCATCGTACCCACATCTAACTACTGGATGACTTGTTTGATCACTTTCGATCACACGGACCGCCGGACTAGTATCCGGCGCGGAGGATCAGAGGCCTTGGTGCTTGACCCAATAATCGACGGATACCATCTCACCCACATCCTCATGGACGGCGGAAGTAGTCTCAATTTAATATACCAGGACACTATCCGCAGGATGGGGATAGACCCATCCAGAATCAGCCAAAGCAACACCACCTTTTAAGGGGTGATACCAGGCGTTGAAGCCTACGGTAGGGGCTCCGTCGTGCTGGAGGTAACATTCGGCTCCCCAGGCAACTCCAGAAGTGAAGAACTACTCTTCACCATCGCACCCTTCCAAAGAAGCTATCACGAATTGCTTGGAAGAGCGGCCTTCGTCCGGTTCAACGCAATACCACACTATGCCTACCTTACACTCAAGATGCCCGGTCCACGTGGCGTAATCACCATTAACAAAAACACAGAGCGCTCTTCACGCGCAGAGGAACATGCGACGGCCCTAGCGGCCGGACTATAAGCGGCCTCCAATATCAGAAATTATGACTGGTCATTAAGACCACAGACACGGTTAGACGAGTCTGGCAGCCCGGATAAAACTGAACCAGGGCACCATATATGTAATCCCATAGAGGACACCAGGGGGAATAAATATTTAATATAGCCCCACATTGGGCTCAACCTTATTGGCAGGCCAACGTCTTACACAGTTACTATCCATCACATACTTACGTTGTACTCTCCTACACAAGTTTTCTTTTTTACAGACAACATTCGCGCGATACCCTTCCAGGATACGGCACAACGGAGACAAAGGCGCAGACGTGCAACAGGGCCCCGCTCAAACGGTTTCTCTTTAGATTAAGCCCATGTGTAAACCTTTTCTATTGCCTCTTGTTGTTTAAACATCCCATGGGTTCCATACCCACAGAGGATACTGCTGTTATTGGCATTTTGCCATGACAGAATAATGCACGTACCTAGAAATACAGGGTTTATAATGAATGGGCATTCTTCAGCCCATTTTCTGTTATAAAGTCCGAATACCTTCGGGAGTGTTCGGAGTCACGAGTTTGGCCTTATATGCATCAGCTCCGAATCATGTCTTTGGTCAAATGTTGGGTTTGCCCGGCTCCTGGGTTTGCCGCCTTACGTTCCGTTCTTATCGGCTAAGGCGGCCAAAGGAGAACTACGGCGATTGTGCCCTGGTTATTCCGGATGAGCACCTCAGTAGAGAAAGTCGAAAACTGACTGTCATGATACAGCGAGAGACTGTTCAACCACTCGAAGACTTATTGGAATCTTTAGGATCCCTCCGCATTAAAGAAGGACCGTTTCCCAGTCATGTACACACGTGCCCATATTCGGATGCACGCGAAGGTACCAGGGGCTACATAGTAGCCCCACCGTAAGACTCCCATGGCTAAGCGAAAGTGTTACAGCTATATAGTCTGGTTGCCTAGTTCGACGTGCGATCACCTCCTTAATGGACCAAGACGTTGGATCAAGTGTGATTACGCATATTTTTCGCGAACGCCCCCGCATTGTATGCGTGGGGGCTGAAGCCAACGACCGCTAACTTTCAGATTATATATATATATATATATATATATATATATATATATATATATATATATATATATATATATATATATATATATATATATATGGCCGAGCAGGAGACACAATAATACTTTTAGGCAAAAAGTATAAATATAGCCTTGTAACCAAAATAACATTGTTTTTACAATGATTCGATTTGTCACTCGAACAAGACATTCTTCGGGCACTGCGCCTCTATTAAGCGGGCACCTTCTATTACCTACGCCAAGTAGTGCTCGGCCGGATACTGGCCTCCCGCCAGATTTTGGGTCGCTACAATGGTGGCCTCCATATTTGTCCAATATGCTTTAACGTGGGCAAGAGCCATTCGTGCACCCTCTATGCACGCAGACCTTCTCATGGCGTTGATCTGAGATACGGCCCCAAGGAACTGTTGCACCAAACCAAAGTAACTGTCCGGCTTAGGCCCCTTTGGCCAAAGATGGTCTATTACAAACCGCATTGCAAGCCCGGACAACCTGTGAAGCTCCGCCACAGCAGCCATCTTCTCACTTAATGGCAGCGGGCACGCGGGAGCATTGGATTGCGACCAGAAAAGCTTCTCCACTTCTTTATCACCTTGCTCCTCGAAAAACTTGGCTGCATCAGCTGTACTCTTCGCCAAGTCTGCATACGCATCTGCAGGACTCCAGCGTCCATCTAGGGGAGCATACTTTGGATCGAAAAACTTCGTCCGCAGTAAGTAGGAGCCCCCGGCCGCGATTTTACCGGCCTGTTGAAGCTCCTCCCGCACACCCCTGACCTCGGTCTGCATCTCCTTGGTGGCATTAAGTGCCTTGTTCAGGTCGGTCGAACTAGCCTTATTCTTCTTTTCAAGGAGTTCATACCGGTCGGCGGCACTTTTCAACTAAACAGCCATTTCGGCTATCTTTTCCTCGCTTCAGCGATGAGCAGCCTGTTCGACTCTTAATTCTTCGGCCGCCTTTACGGCAGCCGCACTATTAACCCGAGCTTGTTCCTTGGCCTGGGCAAGTTCCGCCCTCAGGGCTTCCACGGCAGAAGCACCATCTGTAGTCCAAGCATATTGCATTAATATTATGCCCCTCTCATATTTTCCTATAAAACATAATAAGGAAAGCAAAGCACATACCTTGTGACTCGTCCAGCCGCTCGTTCACCAGCGTGATATCAACATCAATAGATCTGATCTGCCTCCTTAGCTCGGCAACTTCAATGGACTGGTCGGCTGCCGGACCCTTAGATACCTGTGCATATGTACAGCATAATCATTACTATATGATCCCCCATTTGCCACCTACGGCGGGCAACCAGAGTCTCAGGGGCTACTATCCATATGGAGCACACCTACCGCGTGCCTCACAGCCAAAAAATAGTGTATTTTTCACTACATACCTCAAAGCCTCTGAGCAGGCTTGTAAATGCTTCATTCAAACCGCTTGTGGCAGATGAAATCTTCTTGAGCACCGCGCTCATTAATGAGCGGTGCTCCTCCGAGAGTGCAGCTCGCTCCAGAAGGCATGTCAGTATGTCCAGCCGGACACCGAACTGTGCCGGACCCTTCTCATCGCCCCCCGTGGGAGCCAAATGCTCCGGGCTCAGGGCGGCTGACATATTAGCTTCCGGCTTCGGCAGATCCGGACTCCTCCATGACGACACCTCGGTGTCGCCCGCTTCATGAGGCAGAGAGGTGGGTGGGGTCTCGCTCTCCATCATCTCCGGAGGAAGATCCCCCGAAGACGAACTCTGTTGAGAAGAGCTGCTAGCCTGACTGCAAAAGATGAATCCTGGTTATTGATCTCGGAGAAACGTAGTACCTTTGAATTAATGATTAACTTACAGCTCGGTTGAGGGCTGGGCCGTTGGCGGGCATGACGCAGTGAGGGTGCCCGTCGGGGCAGAGCCCCCTGGTGATACCTTTTTCCCTGGTTTGAGCATCTTTGTCTCCAAGTCTTCGGAGGCGGCCCTCTTCTTCCCGCGCGGGGAGGAGGCTTTTGCCTCCCCTTCCCGACTATCCTCCTCATGGGAGGTAACAATTCCCTCGGTTTGGATGCGTAGCGTGTGAAGTTTGGTTTCTTTATTCTTCCCCTTGTCTTTCTTTGAGGGCATTTTGCTGAGCACCCGGTCAAGCATCTTGGCAATGGTGGGGCTAGGAGAACCTTCGGGAAGTGGCGCCGGACACCTAATTCTCTTCGCCTTGCTGAGTCATTCCTGGCCACGGATGATTTTCAGAATAACAACTATGACAAATATAAAACAGAGTGTCCGGTATCAAGGTTACTTACTTGGGTATCTAGGCGATTGCAGCTTAGGCCCGCATCCTCGCTGGTGTCCGGACACTCTACTTGTGGTCTGAAGAATAATTTATACATCCCTTCGAGCTTCAGGCCGAAGAAGTGCTTAACAGTCTGCGGGCCCTCTGGATTGAACTCCCACATCCGGAGAGGCCGGCGTTGGCACGGCAACATCCGTCGGATTAACATCACTTGAATTATGCTGACAAGGTTAATGTCCCACTCAAGAAGCTCCCGGATGCGGCTCTGCAGTATTGGTACATCGCCAGCGGGCCCCCAATTCCGTCCTACGTCGGTCCAAGATGCTAGTTGTGATGGAGGGCCCGAGCGGAAGTCGGGAGCGGCCACCCACTTTGTGCCTCTGGGAGCCGTGACGTAAAACCATCTCCGCTGCCATACATCGGATACTTCTGGGAAAGAACCCTCTGGCCAGGCGGCATCGGCGTTCCTGCTTATTATGGCACCTCCGCACTCCGCATGTCGCCCCTCGATCATCTTCGGCTTCACATTGAAGGTCTTGAGCCATAAGCCGAAGTGTGGAGTGACATGGAGGAAGGCCTCGCACACTATGATGAACGTCGAAATATGGAGGATAGCGTCCGGGGCTAGATCATGAAAGTCTAACCCGTAATAGAACATGAGCCCCCTCAGAAAGGGATCGAGGGTGAGGCCCAGGCCGCGGAGGAAGTGAGGAACGAACACGATGCTCCCATTGGGCTCTGGTGTAGGGATGATCTGCCCTGGAGCAGGAAGCCTGTGCTGGATGTTGGCGGTCAGATATCCGACCTCCCTAAGCCTCGCAATGTCCTCCTCTTGGATCGAGGAGGCCACCCACCAGCCTTGAGGGTTGGATCCGGACATATTGGAGGATCTGGGGTGTTGGAGCTTAGGTCTCGGGTGTTTGAACTCGAGGTGCGGGAAGGCGCAATGGAGGTGGAAAAGAGGTATAGGCCTTGGCCCCTTTATAACGGGGGTGAATATCAACAGTCCTCAGCGTGACCTCTTGAGACTTATCTAAAAACACATGGACTCGTACCGACGGTCGTCGTGGGGTTAAGCACACCCATATTGATGGAAGATCCCGTAATAAGAGGAACACGATCTCTGCTTTGGCAGGGCGTGCCAATAAAACCGCCTCGCAACGCGACTCGAGGTAGGGCCATGAAGCACCGGTTCGTGTTTGGCAGGGACACGATGCAAAGGCACGACGTACAAAGATTGCCAGTAGATCAGATTTATGCTATGTTCCCTACGATGGTATGTGAGAATCATCTCGCGGATCCGGACACGGTCTAAGTGTTCGATAATTACTTCGGAGTATTCGGAGATGGAACCCGCCTTGCAATGCCGAAGACAAAACTGCGCGCCGGACTCATCGTCATTGAAGCCTGGTTCAGGGGCTACTGAGGGAGTCCTGGATTAGGGGGTATCCGGACAGTCGGACTATATACATCGTCCGGACTATTGGAGCGTGAAGATACAAGACTCAAGACTCTGTCCCATGTTCGGATGGGATTCTCCTTTGCGTGGAAGACAAGCTTGGTGATCCGGATATTGTATTTCCTTCCTTGTAACTGACTCCATGTAAACCCTGGCCCTCTCCGGTGTCTATATAAACCGGAGAGGTTGGTCCTTAGAAGGCCGATCACAATTACAATCATAATCATCATAGGCTAGCTCTTAGGGTTTAGCCTCTACGATCTCGTGGTAGATCTACTCTTGTACTACTCATATCGTCAATATTAATCAAGCAAGAAGTAGGGTTTTACCTCCATCGAGAGGGCCCGAACCTGGGTAAACATTGTGTCCCTTGCTTCCTGTTACCATCAGCCTAAGACGCACAGATCGGGACTCCCTTCCCAAGATCCGCCGGTTTTGACACCGACAGTGAGGAGCACTACGGCCTCCTGGGATCTCCAGGAGCACGCTGATGTAGCCAAGTCAAGCAGACGCGCTCAGGAGCATGGAGCTAGGCAGTCATGGCTGACGGCAGTGCGATAGCTCACGGGAACAACGCTAGAGTATGGGCGCGAGGCGAGCAGAAGAGGGGAAAGTGCGTTGGCCTCATAGCGAGCCTGTATAGGTGCAAGGAGAGATCGGCGAGGCTCTAGTATGTCCGGATTCATCATCGAACAACGACAGGGATTCGAGGAGGAAGACGATGCTGGTGCTGGGGCTCCTCAGCTCGAACGGCTCAGCGTAGTCGACGTGGGCGACCATAGTGGACTCCCGGACACGGAGGTGAGCTTCGGTGTCGAAGGTCGCTGTCGGTGTCAAAATCGGCGGATCTTGGGTAGGGGGTCCCGAACTATGCGTCTAGGCGGATGGTAACAAGAGACGAGGGACACGATGTTTTACCCAGGTTCGGGCCCTCTCGATGGAGGTAAAACCCTACGTCCTGCTTGATTAATATTAATGATATGGGTAGTACAAGAGTGGATCTACCATGAGATCAAGGAGGCTAAACCCTAAAGCTACCCTATGGTATGATTGTTGTAATGTATGTTGTGTGCTACGGACTAAAGCCCTTCGGTTTATATAGACACCGGAGGAGGCTAGGGTTACACAGAGTCGGTTACAATGGTAGGAGATCTACATATCCGTATCGCCAAGCTTGCCTTCCACGCCAAGGAAAGTCCCATCCGGACACGGGACGGAGTCTTCAATCTTGTATCTTTGTAGTCTTGGAGTCCGGCGGACGATGATAGTCCGGCTGTCCGGACACCCCCTAGTCCAGGACTCCCTCAGTAGCCCCCGAACCAGGCTTCAATGACGATAAGTCCAGCGCGTACATAGTCTTCGGCGTTGCAAGGCGGGTTCTCCCTTCAAGTTCCATGTACCTGCCGAACAGTGTCCGGCTTCATCATAAATACTGTGTTCCTCGGCTTCTACGTCCAATAACAGCCTTTTTCCACGCGTCGCACGAATGCGAAAAGCCAGGGTGTCTTTTACGTTTCACCCCCTAGTCGTGCGAGTCGTCCGCCTACAAAAGAGGCAAGAATCCAGATCCAAACCACACCATCTTCCTCCTGCGCCTTTGACCTAAAAATCCATTCCATCATGGACCGTCGACGTGGCTCCTCTTCTCGTGCTCCCAGCCCACCGCCAGGGGATTGGAGGAGGTGCTCTGTTCCGCACAACGAGCTAGTGAAGCTCCAAGCGGGGGGATATCTCCCTCCGGCCTTCATGGTCCCGGTTCGAGCGGCGCTGGTCACTTATCAAGGTGGGAGGCAAGCGGAGGCTACCCCAAGCCCCAATAAGGGGGAGCGAGTATGCTACGTCCCTTATCTGATAAGGGGACTAGGATTCCCAATACATCCGTTCCTCCGCGGGCTCGTGGAGTTCTACGGACTCCAGCTCCACCACCTCACACCCGCCTCTGTCCTGCATATCGCGGGCTACGTAGCTCTTTGCGAGCTGTTCCTGGGCATTGAGCCCCATTTTGCATTGTGGAAGAGGTTGTTCTGCCTCGTACCCCGTTCTCACGAGGGGTCCATATATCAAGTGGGCGGCGCCGAAATATGGCGCATCGCCAGGACCGGATACCCATCCGGTACTCCCAAGAAGGCGTCCGAAGACTGGCCTTCAGAGTGGTTTTACATAGGAGACGCCCCGCTGCCGGACCCAGTCCGGATTGGCCTCCCGGAGTTTAGTGCTGCTCCTCTGAAGAAACGCCTCAGCTGGCGCCCACGGAGCCCCCGTTTGGAGGAAGACAAGAGCGTCCATTACTTGATGGGCCGAATAAGATTGTTGGCTCATTCTGGGTTGACCATGATTGGAGTCATGGCGATATGCGTTATGCGGGGGGTACAGCCACTGCAATATAGAGGCCACCCTATGTGGGATTTCAACGGGGAAGACGATGCTACCCGTCATGGCTGCAAAGGGCCGGATTCGACCAAGGACCTGGTGAAGATCCTGTCCAATCTGTACAAGGGGGAGAAGGAGGACTTCCTTCGAACGAACCCTTTAAATGGGTTTTCCATGAACAACCCTAGAGGATGGGTAAGCGAACACTTTCAAGGGCTCAACCCATGCTTTCGAAGCTTAGGCTTCTTACATTATGTCTTCGGCACAGGATCTACGCCGGACTGTGGAGGACATGGCAAGTCCTGCTCCGCAACCCGAGGATCCAGAAAGATCCCTGGATCCGGCCTCCGAAGAGGATCCAGACATCAAGGTGGAGCTGATCGACGGGGTATTTCACCAGCTCAGCATGGATAATGCTTTGGTTGCCATTACGGCGAACTACCCCGGACTGTATCCGGCTTCCCAGGTGACGGTGACCAAGGTCCGGGCACCATTATCTCTTCCTTGCCCATTTCTAACCTTCGCGAACGATGGTATTTTACAGGAAGCGCTTTCACGGCGGGAAGCCGAGCCCGCGGCGGCTGACCAACGGAGGTCAGTCTGGACCAGCAGGCGGAAAAGGAGCGCGGTACGGACGGAAACGTCGCCGCAAAGGTATAGCTCGTATTTGAATTTTCAGAGCAACGTTCCTAGGAAGCGTCTGAGTGCTCATGATCTTTATAGGAGAAAAAGCGCTCGCCGGACTGCGGGCGCGGAAGTTGCTGATCCAACCTACACCGGCCAGGCTCCAGCGCCCGGCCTGGAGGGGGAGGCAAGCGCAAGACGCGGGCCGGATCCTTCTCCAACGGAGGACACCGACAGACTGTCTGCCACCAAGTCTGAGGTGGAGAGCGCCATGAAACATAGGCGCCGCCGGACAGTATTTCGTGAAGCGTGCTTCTCCCCTGAGGCATTGGACGCCTTTAACGCAGGGGACGCGCATCTCCGTGCCACTCAAGATGGTTTTACCAGAGCCACGGAGCAGTATGTGGAAGACACACGGGTAAGGGAATTTTAATGGTTATATATACCAGTAGCCCCCGAGACTTAAAGTAGTTATGTTAACTGATTTAAGGATCATTTGAAACGCAGGCTCTTACCGAGAAGAATGCCCAGCTGTCTCAGGAGCTGCAAGAATGCAAGGCCCAACTTGAGGCCGCACTTGCTGCCGCAGGAGGAGACGCAGAGACCCCTCCTGGTAACACATTTTTATTAATTAAGCGCTGTGCGGCGTGCGCGCAAGTCTAATAGTGACATTGCAGGTGCCGCCGGACAAGATCCGGACAGGCAAGAATTACTGCGCCAGCTAAAGGCCGGCGAGAGAGTGCTGAATAGGGTGCAGCAAGAAAGGAACCAGCTCCAAGATGCCAACGCCAAGCTCGGAGAAGAGCTGAAAGGCGCTCAAGCTGGGCTGTCCAGCTCCGTTAAGGAGAATCAGCGGCTTCGTCGCGGCATTTATAGTAATTGCTTGAGCGGACTCTTTTGAAAAGAAGAGTTCAGCGAGGAAGTAAATTGACGTGGTATGTCTTGTAGGTATACTCACAGGTCGCCCTGCGGAGGAGATGCCCATATCAACGGGTGATCAACTTCCCGAGCTGCTGCAACTGCTCGAACGGGTTCGGCAGGCAATGAGCGGCGTCGTCCAGGCTTTATGGCCAGCCCTCACCCTGCCCGAGGGCCACGGGGAGCTTGCGGAGAAGCTGCAGGGAGTGCGGCAGCGCTTCCGTATGTGGAAGATTTCGGCCTGCCGTCAAGGTGCCAGGGAGGCTTGGGCCATGGTGAAGACGCGTTACAAGAAGGCGGATCCCAACCACATGGCCGAAGTTGGACCGGTGGGGCCCGATGGGAAGGAGATCCCTGTGAGTTTAGTATACAGCCAAGTAGAGTTGGCTGCTAAATTTTCCCAACGGGACTGTAAGTTAGACAGCCTGTTAGACGGGATTGAGGAGGAATACAATCAGTAAATTTGACAATGTATTTTTTCCTTTAAAGTGACATGTGAAATGCCTTCTAGCCGGATTGTAGATCGTTTGTCTTTGCCGACCTTTTCGCTTCAACCTCGGGACCCTAGAGTCCGGAGTGTGTCCGAATACCTTTTTGGTTAAGAAACAACCGTGGTATGCATGGAGACCAGGCGTAGGGGTCATTAATGCTTTATCAGACAAGTGCCCAACTAGTTATGTTATATTACATGGTTAGTAAGAAACATCTTCCAGGGAGAATAGTTGCGTTAAGGGTTCCTTTCCTTGGGAGGCATGCCCTAAAGTGCATGTCCGGACTGCAAAGAAAGCAGAAAAACATCTGGGGGCGGATAGATAAATAGGTAAAAAGTCATCTTTTCAGTCACCGACCGAATATTCCCTTAAGAACGCTAGCTTTCGGCTTCACCCAGTCTGAGGTACACATCCGGCTGACCCGGCAGTAACAATCGCAGAGGTGCTCCCTTTACCTCCTAGCCGAACAATCGGGAACGTAGGGGTGAGCACAGGAGCCAGGCAACCCAGCTTGGCCAAAACTTAAGTCATATCGATGCATATAATGGTGAGTAAAAGGTACATGTGGAAGCTTGACACATGTGCTGGGTATGAAACCCTTATAATTGAGCTTCTGTAAAAGAAGCCCCCAGGAATAATGAGTGCGGATGGCACATCACGTGTATGTCGAAAATGCGATAGTAGGCCCTTAAGGGCTTGTGAATAAAAAGGTATGAAAAGAGAAACAAAAGATAGCCAAAGTGTACAAGTTTGGACGGGGGAAGGGGACGAACTCTTAGTCCGGCGCTAGGCATAGAATCTTCGGAGGCGGGCTGTGTTCCATGGGTTCGGCTCGAGTTGGTTATCCGACGCATGTCGTAGACGGTATGCTCCGCCGGTCAGGACTTGATCGATAATGAAGGGCCCCTCCCATTTGGGCTTGAGCTTGTCCTTTTTCTTGTCCGGCAGGCGTAGAACTAGTTCACCAACATTGTAAGTCTTGGACCGTACTTCTCTGCTTTGATATCTTCGGGCCTGCTGCTGATAAAATGCGGAACGAGCCTTGGCGACGTCGCGTTCTTCCTCCAATGTGTCCAAGCTGTCCTGCCGATCAAGCTCGGCTTCTCCTTCCTCATACATGCGCACTCGAGGTGAGTCATGAATAATGTCGCAGGGCAAGACTGCCTCTGCGCCGTATACCATAAAAAATGGTGTGAATCCGGTAGTGCGGTTAGGCGTTGTCCGCAGCCCCCAGAGTACGGAGTCGAGCTCCTCGACCCAGTGCGTGTCAGATTTAGTAAGTGACTGCACTAGTCTGGGTTTAATGCCGCTCATTATTAGACCATTTGCTCGTTCCACTTGACCGTTGGTTTGAGGGTGATAGACTGAAGCGTAGTCGAGCTTGATGCCCATATTTTTGCACCATGACTTAACCTCGTCGGCTGTGAAGTTCGTGCCGTTGTCGGTGATGATGCTGTGGGGGACTCCGTAGTGGTGTACTACCCCGGATATAAAGTCTATCACTGGTCCGGAGTCTGCCGTTTTGACCGGTTTGGCCTCTATCCATTTGGTGAATTTATCCACCATGACCAATAGGTATCTTTGCTTGTGGATTCCCCCTTTTAGGGGTCCAACCATATCAAGCCCCCAGACCGCGAACGGCCAGGTAATGGGTATAGTTTTGAGGGCGGTGGGCGGCATGTGGCTCTGATTAGCAAAGAGATGACAACCAACGCATTTCTGGACTAAGTCCTGGGCATCTGCCCGGGCCGTCGGCCAATAAAATCCTGTACGGAATGCCTTTCCTACAAGGGCCCGGGCTGCTGCATGGTGTCCGCCTAGTCCGGCATGAATTTCAGCCAGGAGGCTTCGCCCTTCCTCTTCGGAGATACACCTTTGAAGGACTCCGGTTGTACTTTTCTTATAAAGTTCTTCCTCATGGACCTTGTAGGCTTTCGATCGCCGGACTATGCAGCGGGCCTCGTTTTGGTCTTCGGGAAGTTCCTGCCTAAGCAAGTAGGCTAGGAAAGGTTCTATCCACGGGGCGATTACTGCCATTATGACGTGGGCTGAAGGTGTTATGTCATCGGCTGAATCGCCGATTGGCGCGGTTTTTTCCGGTTTGTCACTTCTGGGCTCCTCTTCCCATAGTATGGATGGCTTGAAGAGCCATTCCAGGAAGATATTTGGAGGGACAGCATCACGTTTGGCACCGATGCGTGCCAGTACGTCGGCCGCTTGGTTATTATCTCGGGCTATGTGATGGAATTCGAGTCCTTCGAACCGAGCTGACATTTTTAGGACAGCGTTGCGATATGCTGCCATTTTTGGATCCTTGGCGTCAAAGTCTCCGTTTATTTGGGATATTGCAAGGTTTGAATCCCCGCGCACCTCTAGGCGTTGAATGCCCATGGAGACTGCCATCCGGAGACCATGTAACAGGGCCTCGTATTCGGCTGCATTGTTGGAGTCCGTGTACATTATTTGAAGTACATACTGGACTGTGTCTCCGGTTGGGGACGTCAATACGACGCCAACCCCCAGTCCGGCCAACATTTTATAGCCGTCGAAATGCATAGTCCAATTGGAGTATGTGCCGTACTCTTTAGGGAGTTCGGCTTCGGTCCATTCGGCGACAAAGTCAGCCAAAACTTGTGCGTAGCTCGCCGAGGTTTGTAAGTTATATCGAATGGTAAGAGCTCAATGGCCCATTTTGCAATCCTGCCCGTTGCGTCGCGGTTATTTATAATGTCATTGAGTGGCACTTCAGAGGCCACTGTTATCGAACACTCTTGAAAGTAGTGTCGGAGCTTCCGAGACGCCATGAACACCGCATATGCTATCTTCTGATAGTGCGGGTAACGGGACTTGTAGGGGGTTAACACAGTGGATACATAATACACTGGTTTTTGAAGAGGGAATTTGTGCCCTTCTGTCTCTCGTTCGACGACGAGGACCGCGCTTACAACTTGATGCGTTGCTGCGATGTATAACACCATTGGTTCGCCCAGATTGGGCGCAGCCAGGACCGGATTTGTTGCCAATATGGCCTTTATTTCTTCGAATCCGGCAGTGGAAGCATCCGTCCACTCGAAGTGTTTGATGCGCCTGAGGAGGCGATAGAGGGGCAACACCTTTTCTCCTAGACGGGAGATAAAGCAGCTTAGAGCTGCCACGCATCCTGTTAATTTTTGTATTTGTTTGAGGTCTTTTGGAATGTCCAACTGTGACAGAGCTCGGATTTTAGCCGGGTTTGCTTCGATTCCTCTACCGGACACGATGAAGCCCAGTAGCTTTCCGGCTGGTACGCCGAAAACAGATTTTTCCGGATTCAACTTGATGTCGTATGCTCTGAGGTTGTCGAACGTGAGCCTCAAATCGTCTACTAGAGTTTTGACGTGTTTTGTTTTGACGGCTACGTCGTCTACGTATGGCTCGACTGTTTTGCCGATCTGGGTAGCCAGACATGTTTGAATCATGCGCTGATATGTTGCGCCGGCGTTTTTAAGTCCGAAGGGTATCGTGTTGAAGCAGAATGGTCCGTAAGGGGTGATGAATGCCGTGGCGGCTTGGTCTGCTTCTGCCATCTTGATTTGATGGTAGCCAGAGTATGCGTCGAGGAAGAACAATGAATCGTGCCCTACAGTAGCATCGATAATTTGGTCGATGCGGGGGAGAGGGAAGAGATCCTTTGGGCAAGCCTTATTGAGGTCTTTAAAATCGACACAGAGGCACCAGGATTTGTCCTTCTTTGGTACCATTACCAGATTTGCTAGCCAGTCCGGATGTTTGATATCTCTGATGAATCCGGCTTCCAATAGTTTGGCTAGCTCTTCTCCCATTGCCTGTCTTTTGGGTTCGGAAAATCGTCGAAGAGCCTGTTTGGCTGGCTTAAATCCTTTTAGGATGTTTAGGCTGTGTTCTGCCAATCTGCGTGGGATTCCGGGCATATCCGAAGGATGCCAGGCGAAAATGTCCCAATTTTCCCGAAGGAATTCGCGTAGTCCGGCGTCTACTTCGGGGTTCAATTGTGCCCCAATGGAGGCCGTCTTTGTTGGGTCCGTTGGATGGACCTGGAATTTTGTTATTTCATCTGCTGGTTTGAAGGAGGTGGACTTGGATCTTTTATCGAGTATCACATCGTCCCTGTTCACCGTAGAGCGCAGCACGGTGAGTTCTTCTGCTGCTAAGGCTTCGGATAGTGCCTCGAGGGCTAGTGCGGCTGTCTTGTTTTCGGCGCGGAGTGCTATGTCCGGATCACTAGCGAGAGTGATTATTCCGCCGGGCCAAGGCATTTTGAGCTTCATGTACCCGTAATGAGGTACTGCTTGAAAGATTGTGAATGCCTCTCGTCCTAATATAGCGTGATATCCGCTGCTAAACGGGGCCACTTGGAACGTGACTTCTTCAGATCTGTAATTGTCCGGCGAGCCAAACACCACATCGAGTGTGATTTTTCCGGTGCAGCGCGCTTCCCGGCTAGGGATTATTCCTCTGAAGGTTGTGCTGCTTCGCTCAATACGGCTCCAATCAATTTTCATTTTTCGCAGAGTTTCCTCGTGAATGAGGTTTAATCTGCTGCCGCCATCCATGAGGACTTTTGTCAGTCGAAAGCCGTCCACTATGGGACTAAGCACCAGTGCGGCTGGTGCTCTGGCTGTTCGGAACTTAGGCTCGTCACTAGCATTGAAGGTAATAGCTGTGTCGCTCCATGGATTTGCTGTTGCTACTTGGTAGACTTCGGCGAGTCCGCGGATTGTACGTTTTCGCATATTGTTTGATGCGAATGTCTCGAAGACTGTTGATACCATACCAGTATTGTTGGAGTGGTTTCCCGGGGCTAGAAGCTCCTCACCACTTTTGGTCACCTGCCGTAATATCAAACATGCTCGAAGGCAATGTGTTGGGACGGCTCCCTCTGTACTATGAAGCATACAGGGTCTATTGAGCCATCCCTCCAGTACGGTTCCATGCCCCTTATTGGGTTTTTGCTTTTTCTTTTTTGCATCTAGGGCCTGAGTGTGAGGCACCCTTTTGTTGCGGACTAGGGTTGGGGCCGGATTATCCCAAAATTGGTTTTCGGTTTTCCGGAAGCTCTCCATCGCACAGTACTTTCATACTATGGACGCCAGATCGGCGAAACATGTAATTTTGCGATGATCGATGGCGTTCAATATTCCCTTGTCTGTGCAATTATTGCAGAAGATTGAGATTGCATTTTCCTCTCGGCAGTCCTTTATCCTGTCCATAACCAGGAAGAATCTGGCCCAGTAGTGATGTACTTTTTCAGCGGGCTCTTGCCGTATTAGAGATAGATCGCATATGTCTGGGCGGGTGGGTGGACTAAAGTCAGGATCCCTGCCCATCTTGGGGCTTAAAGGCCGAGGAGTTTCCGAATTTGGAAGCTTGGATTGCTGGACACGATCCAGCGAGTCCGAAGCGATGCATGATTTTAAGTTCAATGCTCGATCGAAGTCCGTCCCTCCGCGGAAATCCGGCATGGAGGGTTCGGGAATCCGGATGTGAATAGTTTTCAATACAGGCGAAGAGTTGCCGTATTGCTCTTCTACCACTGCGACGTGGTGGGTGGCCTGGGGAGAGTTAATCTCTCTCAGATCGGTTTTAAGCCCAATCTGGTTGTAGTCTGTAGCGACTCCCAGGGCGGCGATGCGATCCAAGAGCTCGTTAACAGACGAGAGCTCTATTGGATCTAACTGTTCGGCAGCTTTCGAGCTAACGCGAAGATTGCTTCTGACGACTTGAGAAGTCATTGTCGAAGCGGCGGCCGGACAGGCGGTCATAAGAAAACCACCTAGCCGGATAGTTTGGCCGGCGGCCAAGGCCCCTTCAGCGAAAACACCGTCTTTGAAGACGGGCGGAGGCATCCTTCCTATCAGTGACGACACAGAGGAACTCTCAATGAAAGCACCAATGTCGGTGTCAAAACCGGCGGATCTCGGGTAGGGGGTCCCGAACTGTGCGTCTAGGCGGATGGTAACAAGAGACGAGGGACACGATGTTTTACCCAGGTTCGGGCCCTCTCGATGGAGGTAAAACCCTACGTCCTGCTTGATTAATATTGATGATATGGGTAGTACAAGAGTGGATCTACCACGAGATCAAGGAGGCTAAACCCTAAAGCTAGCCTATGGTATGATTGTTGTAATGTATGTTGTGTGCTACAGACTAAAGCCCTCCGGTTTATATAGACACTGGAGGAGGCTAGGGTTACACAGAGTCAGTTACAATGGTAGGAGATCTACATATCCGTATCGCCAAGCTTGCCTTCCACGCCAAGGAAAGTCCCATCCGGACACGGGACGGAGTCTTCAATCTTGTATCTTCGTAGTCTTGGAGTCCAGCGGACGATGATAGTCCGGCTGTCCGGACACCCCCTAGTCCAGGACTCCCTCAGTCGCCGTGGCGGTGCGAGAAGAACAGGGACGACATCGTCAGCAGAAGTTTAAGGAAGAGAGAAGAGGCGATGGAGAGTGAGGGGGAGCGGGTAGGGGGTCCCAATCTACTGGGTGTAGTCCCCGAGTTCCAAGCCGGCTGCTGAGTAGGCGGCTTGGAACTTCTCAGAAGGCTTTGGTTTTAATGGCTTGTTCTTGTTTGTGCCTTCGTCCTATTCGCAGGACTATCACAACCTCCATGCTGCTGCCTTCAACTCCCAGGCCCGGGAGATGGGCCAGAAGGCCACCGATCTGACGGAGAGCCAGAGTAAGTGTTTTTATTTTTCTATCTCATGTGGGGGCGCGTCAGCGCACCCACTGGGTGTAGTCCCCGAGATGCATGTCGACGCTGAGCAGTCGGGTCGGATCTTTCTTGACGACTTCTTCCTCATTTTCTTCTTCTTTACGTCTGTAGGGGCCAATGCCAACTTGAGGGAGCAGCTCGGCATAGCTCAGACCGCCCTTCGTGCCAAGGAGACCGAGTGCAGTGCCCTAGCCCAGGAGCGTGATCGCCTGGCCAAGAATCTGGCCGACCAGGAGGAGAGCCACAAGGCGGCCTTGAAAGCGGCGCAGGACAGCGAGGCCGCCCTCAATGCCGAGTATGAGACGGAGGCGACAAGCTGGGCCGAGGCGAGGCAGGCACTAAGCGAGGGCTATAGCCGGGTTGAGGACTTGATCGACGGTAGGCTGCCTTCCTCTTCGTCCCTTTGCTTGCCTATGTTATCTGATCAGTCTTCTGACTTGCTCTATTTCTTTTCTCTTTGCGCAGAATACTTTCCTGGCTACTCTGTTGCCGCCAACCAGGCCATCGAAGCTCACCGCGAGGCCCGACGCCAGGCTGGGGCCGAGATCCAACTGAGTGCCAACCGGACGCTTGAAGAGCAGCTTCTGGCGATTCAAGCCCAGCTTCAGCCGGCCTACCGCATGCTCCGCCGTCTTCAGCGTGCCGGAGCGCAAGTGCTGACCGCCCTCTGGCCCGGTGAGGTGATTCCCCGTACCCCCAATCGGACTGCCGACTGGATGGAGATAGAAGTCGGCCGCTTCGAGGCCTGGAAGGCTTCTGCAGCTCGGTGCGGGGCTCGGTGGGCGCTGGAGTTCGTCCAGGCCTGGTATCCTGGGCTGAGCTTGGACCAGCTGCGCGCCTGGCGGCAGGAGGCTGACAAGGAGCTGGAGGCGGTGCGGCCAGCTATCATCCAGCGCGCCTCGGCGATCGCCGACTTCACCGACACCAGCGCCTTTGCTCCTGAGGTGAACGAAGACGGCGTCGCTCAGCCAGAGGAGTGGTTCGGGCTGAACCCGGCAGAAGGAGAGGACTCGGCGGAGGAGATTAACTCCAGCGACGAGGGCGAAGAGGAGGAGGAGGAGGATGGTGAAGATGTCGTGCTGGACGGTGGGGCGACCGGCCAGCCTCAGCCTGACCGTGCCTCTAGCAACGAGGCGCGCGCAGGAACGCCGCCTGCCGCAGGCGGCGACCAAGCCGAGACTCGCCAGCCGGCCACTCCTCCGGCCAACACTGCCGTCTCCACCATCCTGCCCGACACGCCTGTTGCTCCCTTGGCCTAACGTGCCACCTTTACCTTCCTGCTCGTTACTTTTGAACAACTTTTTATTAAATTTGCGCAGTTCCACCCACTGGGGGTGTGTTCAAACTATGTTGAATGCCGGCCTTTCGAAGGCCTTTTGTGTAAATATAATTATGCATGTGCTTGGCTTCCATTCCTAATTGCTTTTTCATCTTTGGTTGCTTTCCTTTGCCGCCCTCCCTTGGTCACCGCCTTCCCAGTCGGACAGCTGCTCTGCAGTCTGTGGCCGGGTAAGGACCTGGCCGTCTGGGAGGGCAAATACTCGAGCTTTTTAGATTGTAGCAAAGTAAGAAAGGAAGCCGGCCAGCCGGCTGCTCTGACAGCTGGTTGGCGGGGGTGAAGCCGGCCTGAGTTATATAAGTTTGTTTAGTCCTTAGCCGTTTTTCATGTGGGCCTCCCTTCCTGCCTTTGGCTCTTGTTAGTCGGACAGTCAGTTCTTTGAGCTGCGCCTTTCAACAAGAGAGGTCTTAGGTGCCGGCACACTACTTGTCTGACTGCAGGTAGAACTTAAACATAACCCAAGACGGCAAGTCCCCGGGCCGACTGATCGAACCCGGTGCCGGACGAGATAATGAATGTGATGACGTAAACGTGGGTGTGATACTCTTCATTCATAGATAACAGAGGGTAGTCCCCGAGTACCCCTCGGGGAGCCCGTTGTCTCATACTTAGTACAAAAGGTAGCATAGTACATACTGCATTTTAACTGTAAAATCTTCGGAGGAGATTGGCGTTCCATGGTCGTTCCGACTCCTTGCCGGAGTCATCCCTCTTGCATGCCTTCGGCTTCTGTGCGTCGATCAAGTAGTAGGAATCGTTGCCTAGGGCTCGGCTGATGACGATTGGGCCTTCCCAAGGGGTCGAGAGCTTGTGCTGGCCGGCTGTTCGCTGGATCAGCCAGAGCATAAGGTCGCCCTCTTGGAAGGATCTCGGCTTGACCTTCCGGCTGTGGTAACGGCGTAGACCTTGCTGGTAGATGGCGGCCCGGCTGAGGGCTAATAGTCGGCCCTCTTCCAGCAGGTCGACGCCGTCTTCTCGTGCTTCCTTTGCCTCCGCCTCCGTGTACATGGTGACCCGAGGTGAGTCGAACTCAATGTCAGTCGGGATGACAGCCTCGGCACCATATACAAGGAAGAAAGGAGTGAAGCCGGTTGACTTGTTTGGAGTAGTGCGCAAGCTCCAGAGGATGGCTGGCAGCTCGTCGAGCCAACAGCCGGCCGAACGCTCCAGTGGCACGACCAGTCGAAGCTTGATGCCGGAGAGGATGAGGCGGTTTGCTCGCTCGACTTGGCCGTTTGACTGCGGGTGGGCAACGGACGCTAAGTCCAGTCGGATGCCCTGAGTGGCGCAGAAACGTGCCAGTGCTCCTTTGGCGAAATTCGTGTCGTTGTTGGTGATGATGCTATGCGGTACGCCGTACCGGGTTGTGATATCTGCAATGAATGTCACGGCAGTCGGCCAATTCAGCTTTTTGATCGGCTTTGCGTCAATTCACTTGGTAAATTTGTCCACGGCGACAAGCAGATGTGTCGTGCCACCGCGCGCCGTCTTGAATGGGCCCACCATATCCAACCCCCAAATGGCAAAGGGCCAAGTGAGGGGGATGGTCTTGAGTGCGGAAGCCGGCAGGTGTTGCTTGGAGCTGAAGACTTGGCACCCTTTGTAGTGTTTGACTAGTTCCTTGGCGTCGTCCAAAGCAGTCGGCCAAAAGAAACCATGGCGGAAAGCTTTGGCGATGAATGATCTTGAGGCTGCGTGGTGGCCGCATTCGCCTTGGTGTATATCTTCGAGGATTGCTATGTCCTTCTCTGGCTCGACGCAGCGCTGGAAGACTCCAGTGACACTACGCCTAACAAGCTCTCGGTTCACTATTGTGTAAGCTCCGGCTCGGCGTTGGACTTGTCTTGCCGAGATCTCGTCAGTCGGCAGCTCTTTGTTAATCAGGAAATTGAGGATGGGCTGGGACCATGATGGAGCTGTGACTTCTTCTGTTGTCAAGACGGCTATTGCAACCAGGGCGGGTGGGCTGGGTGGTGAAGAGTTGGAGTCGGCCACCACCTGTTGTGTCGATGCAATCCCCGGGCTGACCGCAGTAGTCCCCGAGCCGGGTTCTGAAGTCCCCGGGCCGGGTACGACTGCAGCAGTCCCCGAGCCGCCTGTCGAAGTCCCTGAGCCGCCTGCTTGGCCTCCCAAGTCAGCTCCGACTGCGTCGGGGTCAGGCGGCACGAAGATGGAATCGGACTCTAGGGACGGCTTGACAGACGGCTTAAGGAGGCGTTGGAGAGAGACGCCGGTTGGTATAGCTTGCCGGGTGGAGCCTATTCGTGCCAGGGCATCTGCTTGTTCGCTGTCGGCCCGTGGCACATGGAGGAACTCGCACCCTTCAAAATATCCGCTGAGTTGCTGAACGAGGAAGCGGTAGCTCGCCATGTTTGCGTCCTTGGCGTCTCAGTCGCCGGATGATTGTTGGACTACCAAGTCTGAGTCGCCATAACACAGGATCCGGTGGATGCCGAGTTCTTTGGCTAGCCGGAGCCCGTGTATGAGCGCCTCGTACTCGGCCACATTGTTGGAGGCGGCAAAATGAATTTGCAATGTGTATCTGAGCTTGTCGCCTTTGGGATAGGTGAGGACGATGCCGGCTCCCAAGCCGGTGCGCATCTTGGATCCGTCGAAGTGCATCCGCCAATGAGTGGAGTCGGGCGTAGGCGGCAGGTACTGGGTCTCGGCCCAATCGACGAGGAAGTCGGCCAATGCATGGGACTTGATGGCGGTGCGGGGCTGGTAGAAGATCGTATAAGGGGCTAGCGCAATGGCCCATTTGGCCACCCGACCAGATGCATACCGGCTGCCTATGATCTCAGCCAGCGGGGCAGTGCATACAACCGTGATGGGGTGCTCTTGGAAATAGGGCTTGAGCTTCTTGGCGGAAAAGTACACACCATAGCACATCTTCTGATAGTGCGGATAGTTCTGCTTCGAGCTGGACAATACTTCACTCAGATAATAGACCGGCCTCTGGACTAGCTGAACTCGGCCTTCTTCTGGGCGCTGAACCAGGATGACGGTGCTGACCACCCGGCTAGTGGCAGCAATGTAAAGGAGCATGGGCTCTTTCTCAGTCGGTGCCGCCAAGACATGAAGCGTGGACATCATCTTCTTTAACTCGTGGAAAGCTTGATCTGCTTGGTCGTTCCACTCGAAGTGAGTGGACTTCTTCATGAGTCGGTAGAGGGGGAGGGCCTTCTCTCCGAGCCGGCTGATGAAGCGGTTGAGGGAGGCCAAGCATCTGGTAAATTTCTGGACATCTCTTAGATTGGTAGGAATCTCCATTCTCTCTATAGCCTTGATCTTCACCGGGTTGCATTCGATGCCGCGTTCGGAGACCAGGAAGCCTAGGAGATGGCCGGCTGGCACTCCGAACATGCATTTTTCTGGATTGAGCTTGATCTGAAACTGGCGCAAGTTCTCGAACGTCTCTTTGAGGTCTTCCAGTAGGGTGCCGCGCTTCTCCGTCTTCACCACAATGTCGTCTACAGAGACGTGGGCATTTCTGCTGAGTTGCTTGAGGAGGCATTTCTGCACGCAACGCTGAAAAGTGGCACCGGCATTTCTCAAGCCGAATGTCATAGTCAGGTAGCAGAAAGCTCCGAATGGTGTGATGAAGGCGGTCTTCAGACGGTCAGCTAGGTCCAATTTTATCTGGTGGTAGCCTGAGTAAGCATCCAAAAAACTCAACAGCTCGCATTCGGCTGTGGAGTCTATCACTTGATCAATTCTTGGCAGGGCAAAAGGATCCTTGGGGCAGGCTTTATTGAGGCTGGTGTAGTCAATGCACATGCGCCATTGTTTGTCCTTCTTCAACACTAGGACCGGGTTGGCAAGCCACTCAGGGAAGAAAACCTCCATGATGAAGCCGGCTGCCAGAAGCCGGGCTATTTCTTCTCCGACTACTCTTCTCTTCTCCTCTGACAAGCAGCGCAAGGGCTGCTTGACCGGCTTGGCATCCGACCGGACGTGTAGCTTGTGCTCGGCGAAATCCGTCGGGACACCCGGCATGTCTTTGGGAGACCATGCAAAGATGTCCCGATTCTCACGGAGGAAATCAACGAGCTCGCTTTCCTATTTGCTGTCAAGGCCGGTTCCCATGACCGCATACCTCTCCGGGTGCTCCGGGTCCAGAGGTATCTTATTGGTTTCTTTGGCCGGCTGGAAAGAACACTAAGCCTCATATTCCTCGAGATTGGGGGACAAGGCCGGCTGCTTGCCGGCCATGGCCACGACTCGGTCCAGCATCTTCTTCTCTTCAGCAATCACGAGGGACTCGGCCAGCCGGCTGCTGGCAGCCACACACTCGGCGGATTTCTTGTAGTCTCCGGATATGGTGATGACGCCCTTGGAACTCGGCATCTTCATCTTGAGGTAGGCATAGTGGGGCACAGCCATGAACTTGGCCAATGCAGGTCGGCCAAGCAACGCGTGGTAAGGGCTCTCCAGGTCCACTACCTCAAACCATATTGCTTCTCGGCGGAAATGATCTTTGTCTCCAAAGAGAACTTCTATCTTGATCTTGCCGATCGGCGCACAAGACAGGCCGGGTATGATGCCATGGAACATAGTCCGACTCGGCATGAGCTGCTTTGCCTTGATATTCAGCTTCTCCATGGTATCACGGTACAGTATGTTGATGCTGCTTCCGCCATCTATCAGCACGCGGGAGAATCGGGCAGCCCGTCGATCTGTCGCGAGGGTGGCATCCAAAACCAATGCATAAGAGCCGGGAGACGGCATCACCTCTGGGTGATCGGCCCGGCTCCAACTGATAGGTTTCTCCGACCAGTGCATGAACTCGAGGTTGTTGGATGCGACTGCGTTGACTTCTTGGTGTTGTCGGCGCCGACTTCGCCGATCTTCTGGCTGGCTTGTAAAGACGACGTAAGCGGCATGCTCATCAGGGAACTCGTCGTGAACGGCTCCGACTGCTGGCCGAGCGGCCGGCTGCTGAGGAGCCGGAGGCAGCTGACCAGCAGGCGGAGGCGGCACCTGTCCCTCGCCCTTGGAGATTCGCGTGAGCCAATGGAATTTCCGAGTGGTGTGGTTGGAGGCCTTCGCGCCGCTGTGAAACTTGCAGGGGGCATCAAGGGCCTGCTCGTAGGAGAAAGCCGGCTGCCAAGCCGTCCTGCCACCCTTCTACTTCTTGGGAGCGGGCCGCCCCTCAGGTTGTTCGTCTTCGACTGTGGCTACTTGCCGACTGGTGGAAGTCGGCATCGGAGCCTTACACTTGTTGTCGTTCTGGTACGGGCGCCGAGTGGACTCTCTAGCCGGCGTCTTGGGAGCCGGCGCAAGCACCTTTCCGGAAGCGTCTACTCGGAGCTCGGTCTTCATGGAGGAGTCGGCCGTGGCGTATTTGTCCGCGATGACTAGCAGCTCGTCGAGGGTAGTCGGCTCGTCGCAAAGGAGTCGGTGCTTGAGGAGGGTGCCTTCTCGGCACCCGGCTGTGAAGTACTCTATGGCTTGAACCTCGTGCACCCCTTCGCAGGAGTTTCGGAGCTCGGCCCAACGCGTGAGATAGTCGCGAGTTGAGTCGTTGGGTCCTTGTACGCACAAGGAGAGCTGTCGGGGCTTGGGGGCCCGCTTGTAGGTGCTGGTGAAGTTGCGGATGAAGGCTTCCGTGAAGTCGAGCCAGCTGTTGATGCTGTAAGGCTTGAGGCTGTTGAGCCAGGTGTGCGCCGTTCCTTGAAGCATCAGGGGGACATATTGTACGGCAACACGCTTGTTGCCGTTTGCTATGCGGACTGCGGTGGAGTAGTCAATCAACCAATCTTCCGGCTTCACGGAGCCGTTGTACTTGGGCGTGTCTCTCGGGAGCGAGAACCCTTTGGGGAAGGGCTCGTCGCGGATGCGGGGGCCGAAGCAAGGCGGGCCGACATCATCTTCTTCTTCCAACGCCAGGGATCGCACGAGGCGGTCGATCCGATGGCGGGCATCGTTTTCGCCGACTCCTTCGCGGCGACCTAATCTGCCGCCGAGAGTCAGATGCGTAACAGGCGGCGGGGTGGGATATCTCTCCCTATGAGGCGATGGAGGAGGCAAGTCGCCTCGTCGCTCCACAGCTCGAGGGCGGCCTTCTGCGTCGCGCTCGATGGTGACTCGAGTCCGGCTGTGGCTAGCAGCCGGCTCCTCTTGCCTCGTGCGGGCTCCGCCCGCAGTCGGCGTTCGTGATGTCGCGCCGTGTTCTCGGCATGGGGGAGGGCTTTCGGCGTGGAAGCCGGCTTCGTGCTGCTTTGTGGCCGCGTCGATCAGTTGCTCGATTCACCTGGTCATGTTGGGGAGCTCGTCGGCCCCTACTCCATTCAGCTCGTCTACGACCGACTGGGCGGCGCGTAGGTTCTCAAGAGGTGTGGCGTAGACTGGGCGTTCCGCCCCCAGCATGTCGGCGATGGTCGTGCCGCATTTCTGGACAACGCCGGCCCGGCTCGGTCCATCGGGAGGCGGCGTGCCGAAGGCGGCGCGGTCGACTTCGCGCTAGTGGGCCTCGGTGAGGCGTCTCATTGTGGCTAGCCTCTGGCCCTCCGTGACGAGGGCAAGGCGGCGTGCCTCCAGCGCCTCGGCGTCGGCGTCGGCAGGGATGGGGGCGGACAAGTCCTGCAGCGCCGCTTGCAGGGCGTCGTGGGTGTTCTCGCCGGAGGCGACTCCGTGGCTGATGACCAGCACCTCGGTGACGGTGCTGCCGCCACTGTCGGCTTGAGGGAGAGGATCATCGAAGACCACCACGTTGGTGGGGAAAGCATCAAGTGATGCGGTGTCGGAGTCGACAAGCATCGGGTCGGTGGAGCCGACCGACTCCAAATCCACAGCAGGCTCGCTGGAGACGTGGAATTGGTCGAGGAGGCTGATGAGGCGGCTCTCGAGGCAGCCGGTGCCCGCGTCAGACGCGGGCTCGTTGGAGATGCGAGCCTCGCCAAGAAGATCGGCAAGGCAGCTCGCCGCGCAGGCGTCGTCGACACCTTGCAGCGCGTCGGGGCAAGCGCCATCGGGCGTGCTGGGATGGCTACGCTCGTGGGGGAGGAAGAGGGTTCCCGTCCAGAACAGGTCTCCGGACGACGGTGCACCTGGCCCCATAGTGGGCGCCAAATGTTAGGTGGTTGGTGCGACATATGCCAACGGGTGGCTTATCATTGTGGGAGCCAATAAGACATCGCCGGTGCCTAGAGACGGGATAAGGCGAAGACATGCACGCCGGCGAATCTTACCCAGGTTCGGGGCTCTCCGAGGAGATAACACCCCTAGTCCTGCTCTGCGGGGTCTCCGCATGATCACTAGGTCAACAAGTAGCTACAAGAGGCTCCTTGAGCTGTTTGGCGAGAGGAGGAAGAAGGGGTAAGGCTAGCTCTCTTCTCCTCTCAAGGTTGTGTCTAAAACTATCAAAGTCCAACCCTTTGCATGGGTGCCCCGAGGGGTTTATATAGGCCTACCCCCAGGGGTACAATGGTAATCCGGCCGGGCCTGGGCCCAGCCATCAGTGTCTACGCCGGCTGGCTTCTCCGCCGAACGCTGGGGCCCGCCGACTGGTGGATCCCGCCGACTGCCGGCCTCCTGGTAGACAGGTAGGCCCCACCGTTTGGGGGTCCTGTCGGGCTGGTTACTGTTGCTTCACCCTTGATGACGAGGGCTTGTTCGAGGTAAGCGTGGCTACAGTGCCGCTGCCTTGCGGGCGCTCACTGTAGCCTTACCTCGTCTTGTTTCCTTAATGAGGCTCATTCTTCGAGGGAGGGAGTGAGCCGGCTGGGCAGAGCCGACTTCATCCCTGGCCGACTAGGGGGCGTGTGGCCGCCTTCGGGTGTCTCTCTGACCAAAGGGGCCCGCCGCCTACGGGCCGTGCTGTCAGCCCACCGTGGGTGATGTCATGGGTAGCATGGCAACAGTGCCACGCCAGACGGGTCATGGCAGCTCCGTACGGCGTACTGTAGCCATGCGGACTCCAGGATTCAGGGACGGCGTGTTTTACTGTTGCCACGCCCCGTCCCATCGCCATTACGTTGGTGCAAACTTTGAGGCCCGATCTAGGCCGCCTATTGGGGGCCGGCTTCTTGGAGTCGGTCATGTTGTGGCTGGTTGCTTGGAGTCGGCCATGTGGTGGCCGGCCTTCTGGAGTCGGCCATGTAGTGGCCGGCTTTCTGGAGTCGGCCCTCCTGCGGCTTTCTCTAGGAGGATCCTTGGGTCGGGCCGCCTCCCGGTAGTCGGCCGATGGGATAGCCGGCCGGGGGAAGGCGGCCTCGCGTCTTGGATGCTCGAAGGTTTGATCAGCCGATTTTTTTTTGAAGAGCCAGTGGGAGCCGGCTAGGCTACCCGTTGTCATTTACTCCGACAGTGTAGCTAACACTTCCAAAAGAACAAGCCTCCCAAATGAACGAGCGAGCGTGCGAGCGGACAGGGAGGACTTGAACTGGGCTGGTGCAGTTATATTGCAATGCAAAAATTGCTTCTGGCCAGCGTGCTATAGAACTCACTATAAGTGAGATATAGAGTACGCGCTATTTGGCGCGCTAAACGCTGGTGATCGGGAGCTCCTAGGCCCACGCAGGCGCCTTCATGGGCCGGTCCATTATAAGATCGCTCCCTTTTGCTTCTGTTCATTCGCTCGATCAACTCAGCTCGCTTTTTCATCTCAAAGAGAAAAACTCACCTCGCTTTTTTTGCTGTATTGTGTTGTTCGTTCGGGGAAAAGAACAGCCTCTAATTTTTTAATTCAGAAAAGTACACAAATTTGTAAAAAGTTCATTGATTCAGAAAAGAAACAAATTAAAAGTCCATTGAGTTTAAAAAAGGTTCATAGAATTTTTAAAAAGTATATTGAATTTGAACAAAGTTCATCGGATTTCGAAAAATTCGTTGAATTTGAAAAAAAGTTCATCAAAAATTAAGAAAAAGTTCATCAAAAATTAAGAAAAAGTTCATCAAGTTTAAAACAAAATCCATTGATTTCGCGAAAAAAGTTCACGAAAAAAATGAAAACGTTCACTGGACCAGGAAGAAGAAAAAAAAAGAAAAACGAAAGTAGGTGAACAAAAGGATAAGAAATATGTATGTAGTCGCATGATGTTCGATGGCGGGGTGGTCAGTGTAGCAACGAATGGGTGGTTGTAGGTTCGGTTCATGCTTCTCCAGTATTTCTTTTACCATTTTAAATATAGATGAAAACGTAGATGGGCCGGCCCATTCATATTGAAAAGAAGCGGGAGGGGGGGTGCTGTTTGGGAAATAACCCAATTCATGGAGGGAGCTCCTATGTGACGCTGCTTTCCTCGAAGAGTCGAGGGTTCGAAGAGTCGAGGGTTCGCATAGGCGTAGCACACCTGGGCCGGCCCATTTGGTTTTCGCGAGATGAAAAATGCGAAAAAAGAAACACGCTCCCGCTAGGATTTAAACCCACAACTTCCAGGTGTTGCACGCGTTGCGTTAACCACAGCGGCCAACAAGCTCTTGTGCTAAAATGTGCAGCGCAACCCTAAAGAAAACAAACGACGGCGATAAAAATTAACATTTTATAAAAAATACCAAATACTAAAGTTCCACTGAGGGATCAAAACGATCACCTCCTGATAGGGAACAGGTCGCTAGCCATTATTATTCCTGGGAATTTGTATATAAAATTGCAGCCCGGTGTATATGAACTGTAAGCTGCAACCAATTTAAGCATTTTCGAAATTTCAAAAATGATTTCTTTTCGAAAAAGTTAATATTTTTTGAAATGAGAACATTTTCAAAATGGTGAAAAAAACTTAAAAACTCAAACATTTTATGAAAACACGGACATTATTTGGGATTCTCAGACATTTTCTTGCAAAAAAAAGGAAAAAATTGCAAACGTGAACATTTTTTCAAAATTAAGGACAATTTTGTAAAAAAAATGCAACATTTTTTGAAAAAAGGAACATTTCTCAAAATATGATCTATTATTTGAAAACTCAAACAAAAATGAAATAACCTTCCAAACATTTTCAAAGGTTTCTGAATAATTTTACATAACCTTCCAAACAATTTTTGAAAAACACTAACACAAAGTGAAACCACGATTTTTTTTTGAATAATTAAAAAAAATCTAAACACCTGCAAAAATGGAAATATGAACATTTTCTCGAAAGCAGAAACATTTTATGAAAGTAGGAACATTTTTCAAATCAGGAACATTTTTTGAAATTCCGAACAATTTTCCAAAAAGATGTGAATATTTTTAAGAAAAACAGACCAAACAAAATTTGCAAACGATCATTTTTTGACACGTGAAAAGTTTTTGAACTCCTGAAAAATGGAGATTTGGAGGACAATTATTGGCACACGGACATTTTATAAAATTTCTGAATAGTTGTTTATAATGGGAACATTTTTTAATATCTAACATTATTGAAAAGTATAAATTGTTTTTGAAAATCCTGGAAAATTTTCGGATTTATAAACAAAACAATAAAGCCAATGATTTTAAAAATATTAAAATGAAATTGAAGGAAAAAATAAAATTGAGAGTGGAAATTTTTTAAAAACAGGAAAGTGAAAAAACGAAATAGAAATAAAATAAAAGTAAACAGAAAAGGGAAAAACAGAGAAAAGAAATAAACAGGAAAAAGCAAAAAACGAAAAACGAAAAAAAACAGAACAAGGGAAAAGACGGGGTCAGGAACCTTCTAGAATTTTCCGGTTCCCAAAACCGTGGACGTTGAAACGCTTAAACGGGCTGCCCTAACTGGAACGACCCCTCGTTCTCCTTGTGCGAAACCTTAACAGTTTGCGCAGCGTGCAGCGGATAGGAAGTTCCCTTAACTGGCGCTTAAGTTGCTGTTTAGGTTTCGTCCTGGTGACCGACCAAGATGGGAGCCCCTTTTCAACGCAACAGCCACCAGGGACCTTACTTGGAGCCCACGCGCTGGGAAAGTGGTTTGGCCAGTTTAGTTATCCCATTTTCTCTCTCAAAAAAAAAGTTATCCCATTTTCTCCCTGGTTCGGTCGATCGTATTAGGGATAATAAGAATCAATTTAAAACAAAATAATTCGCGAAAAAAAGGAAAATTGTGAATTTAAAAATGCTAACTGATTTTGAGAAAAAAAATCATGAACTTGGAAACAAGTTCATAAATTTTAAAAAAGTTCATATAATTTTATAATTTTTTGTTAAATTTGAAAAAAAATCATTAAACTTGAAAAAGTGTTCGTTGAATTGGAAAAAGTTTATAAAACTGGAAAAAAAGTTCATCAAATTTGAAAAAAAACTTGTCAAATGTAGAAAGTTTATCAAAAATTTAAAATAGTCATCAAATTTTTAAAAAGGTTCATCGATCAAGATATAAATAGAAAAAAGGAAAATAACAAACAAAACTGTAGAACGAAATTAAAGTAAATAATAAAGTCAGTTTGCACTAGATCGGCAGACTGCGTGGTCGATGCTTGGCTTAATTTTGAATGATGAGGCCGCGGGTTCGATCCCAATGTTGTACAATTTTTCTGGAAAAAGTTATCGCGTAAAAACAGAAAAAGAATGGGCCTGGAAAAAGTTATCGTGAAAAACAAAAGAAGAATGGGCCTGCCAAGATCGGAGCAGTAGTGTTTGCCGTTAGCTAATTTCAAAGAAACCGAAATCACTAACTGTAAGTGCATCTAGTGTCACCCCTAGTTGGTTTTGAAGTATTAACGGCAAACCTGGTTGAGGGACTAATGTGTTTGTGAGAATTGCAGGATAACACAGGTAGTAGTCCCTCATTGATTCAGTTTACCTACCGGAGATGACCCCTAAAAATGTGTGAAGACATTGAAGACAATGGTGGTCTGTGAAGATATTCACATTGAAGACTATGACACGAGAAGACACTGAGTGAAGACTATGGAGCGCGAAGACTTAGTTGTTTTGTTGTTCTCCTTTCTTCTTTGTTGGGTCATAGGAACCACCGCACTGTTAAGTGGGGTCTAAGTGAACAAAGTCAGAGTGACTAAAGTGATGCTCAACCAAATCCTATATCTTCGAGCGAAGACAATGAGAGCAAATCTTATCCTGAGTCGGATAAGTCAGCTTTACTTGTAGCCCAAGTCAATCTGCCGCGTGTGTTTGAAATCTGACCGTTGCGACACGTGTCAGTTCCTTAGTGACCCAGGGTCATTTCAGACAAATCCAGTCGGGTTGCCCAGTGGCTATAAATAGCCCACCCCCTACACCATAAATTGGTGCTTGCTCCGAGTTAGTACACGGCTTTTGTCATTTGAGAGCAACCCACCGCCGAAGCTTTCAAGAGAGAATCCTTGCGAGGACAAAGCCCGAACCACCCAGAGCCCAAAGAGTGTTTGGCATCACTGAAGTTTTTCTGTCCGCGTGATCTGAAGACTTGTTGCACTTGAGGACTATGAATCCTCCAGTCGGTTAGGCTCGTGTTCTGAGCATCCAAGAGCCATTGTGGATTGCCGGTGAACGAAGTCTGTGAAGGTTTGGAAGTCTACCTTGAAGACTTACCAGAGTGATTGGGCGGGGACTAAGTGTCCTTAGCTAAAGGGGAATAAGGTGAAGACACGGTCTTCTGAGTTGAATCTCAGCCTCCCTAACCAGACGTACAGTTGTCACAGCAATTGGAACTGGTCGAACAAATCCCTGTCCTTCTGAAGCCACTGGTTCTATCTCTTTCTTCTCTTTACTTACAGTCTGTCTTCATGAAGTCATTGCCTGCTTGCATTATTTGTCTGACTTCACTATGTGACTACTTGTTCTGATTGGCTTCATACTATCTTACATCCTAATCTTTACTACCTAGCTGCTATTAGTCTTCGTGCTTTCACTTCATTGAATACTTGACTATGGCTTGTCTAGCGTAGTCTACCTTCCGTTGCAATCGAATAGTGTGTTTATGTTGTTTGTCTTCGAAACTCCCATGTTTTGAAGACTTTCATAAAAATCGCCTATTTACCCCCCCCCCCCTCTAGTCGATAACTAGCCCTTTCAGTTGGTATCAGAGCAAGGTACTCCCTTGTTCTGTGTGATTCGGTTTAACCACCTGGAGTTTAGCTATGTCGACTGCAGGGATAATCAAAGTCTCCGCTGCGTGCCCCATCTTCGATGGCACTGAATATCCCTACTGGAAGAACAGGATGCGCATGCATCTCGAAGCCATTGATGTCGATCTATGGTATGTCGTCAAGAACGGCGTGCCCAAGACTGGTGAAGGAGTCACCCCTGCTGATGTCAAGAAGTTCATTCAACTGGACTCTACTGCCAAGACCATCATCTGTGGTCACCTTACCAAAGGACAGTATGGCCATGTGAGTGCTCTGGAAACGTCGAAGCTAGTCTGAAACTGGCTCTCCAAGGTCAACGAAGGCGTCTCAACTCAGCGAGATCAACGTATCAGTACTCTCCGCAACCTCTTTAACTGCTTCAAGAGACACAACAACGAGAATGTCCAGCTCACATTTGATCGCCTCACTGATATCAGAAATGAGCTCCAAGCACTCGGCGCCACTGAGATCACGAAGCATGAGATAGTGAAGACACTACTGAGATCTCTTGACAGCTCATTTGACACCTTAGCCCTGATGATACAAGAACGCCCTGACTTTAAGACTCTTGATCCGTCTGACATACTTGAGAGGCTCAACACACATGAGTACCAGCTATCTGAGAAACAAGATATCTATGGCCCCAACTATGGCCGAACTCGAGCTTTGAAGGCAAAGGCTGCTGCTTCCTCATCTGAAGAAGAATTTGACTGCAGTTCTGGTGATCCTGAAGACATTGGAAAGGAGCTTGCTATGCTTGTGAAGAAGTTCTAGAAATTCACCAAGAAGAAAGGCTTCAGAAAGTCTTCACGATCTAGCTCAAGGAATGATGAAGCTTCTGCGTATGATCACAAGAAGAGAACCTGTCACAAGTGCAAGAAACCTGGTCACTACATCTCAGAGTGTCCACAGTGGGACAATGAGAAGAAGAAGAAGAGCAAAGAATATGATTCTGATGACAAGAAGAAGAAGAAATCCTCAAAATCTTCTTCCAAGTCTTCGTCACACAAGAAGAGCTCATCTGGCAAAGCCCATCCTTTTGTTGGCAAGGAAATGGATTCAGAGGAGGAGTCTGCTTCTGAGGAGGCGGTGGTGGAATCTGAGGAGGAGTTGGACTCTTGTGTTGCGAGTCTGGCTCTGGCTACAGCCTACGTCGCCAAGTCCATCTTCAACACCAAAGACAATGGCTCTGTCACCAACGCTGATGATAATGACAAGGACGATTCGCCTCCCACCTACTACTTCATGGCACGTGGTGCCAAGGTAAAATCACGCGATGCTTACTTTCAAACATCAAGTGAAGATGACTCTGATGGTGAATCCAAACCTAGTTACAAAACACTTGCTAAAATT
Organism: Triticum timopheevii; assembly: GCA_963921465.1. Lineage (NCBI taxonomy): Eukaryota > Viridiplantae > Streptophyta > Magnoliopsida > Poales > Poaceae > Triticum > Triticum timopheevii. The sequence continues at coordinate 376,320,470 of OY997272.1, read as the reverse complement.
GCAACTGAACAACAGAAAGCTATGGGACATACTCAAAAACTGTTAGACAAAAACGATGACCTGTTGGACGCGGAAATGACCAAGTCTCAGTCCTTAATTGAAGACATAAAAAATCTTCATATTAAGTACCAGGAACTTGAAGGTCGACATGAATCGCTCACAACTTCTCATGAAAAGCTTTCCTATGATTATCTTCAAAGGAAGCAGGAACTTGAGGAATTGAGATCGGATCATGAAAATCTTCAAAAGGAAAATGAGTCACTTTGCGCCAAACAGATCAGTCCCGCTCAGGAAGGATTTGAACCACCATGCCTAAAATGCATTGAGCGTGATAACACTACTTCTGTTGCTGAATGTTCTACTGTTGCTACTGTTGCAATATCTTCAACTGCCGATGTGGTAACTAACCCCTCTGCTGAGGATACCACTACTATTGCTGATGAGAATGCCAGGTTGAAGACACTGATTGAGACAGGGATGTACAAAAGTCTCAAAGGGCATGAGACATTATGTGATGTCCTCAAAAAGCAGATTCTGAACCGAAACCCTAGGAAAGAGGGTGTTGGGTTCAAGAGGAAAATGAATGTTGATGGGTCGTACTGGAAGCCTGAGCAGTACCCCAAAACCACATGGGTTGCTGCAAAGGAACCTCCACTTAATCCATCCACCTTATCTGGTTTCACTTGTGCTAACCCCATTATCATTGATGAATCCTTTGATGCAAACTATAATCTGTTTAAGAATCAGAATGGTGAAGTGTTTGCCAGGTATATTGGTACTAACTGCAGGAATGGGCCACCTATGAAGAAGATATGGGTTCCCAAAAGTTGTCTTGAGAATCTTCTAGTGAATGTCATCATGACACCACTTGTGAAGAAGACAAATCCCATACCAAAGGCTTCATATGGTCCAAAAGCTTCATACAGACCTAGGACTCATCTGAGTCACCCTAACGTCAATGTTTTGCAGGGAAATCATACTCTGACCCATGAATATGAGCGTGTTTCCTCAAACCGCTATGTTCATAGAACAAAGAACTTTTCTGCTTATTCCTATGAGTATTATTCACCTCCTGCAAGGCTATTTACTAGGGCTCCAAAGCCTAAATTCTTAGATGCTGCACTTAGACTCATTGCTTCTAAGCCACCCCTGAAAATGTGAGTGGTTAAGAAAACTTAACTCTCTTTTGCAGGGAAAGGTCTCCAGCCGGAAATCAAAGGCGTCCAAAACTAATGCTGGGGACCTTAAACATCTTGTAGGGCGCAAGATAAAATGCCCTAATGGTCTTATTATGTATTTCGTTCCAGGATTCCTCGATACTCACCCTATCTATCCTAACCAAGATCTGAATTTTCATGTTTCACTTGTTCGTCAAATGTTTATGCTTCACAACTTGCTTGGTGAAGCCTATCCCCCAAACTGCACTATAGGCTATGACACCTCGTACTTCAGAATGGATTATGGACAGTGGATGCACTAACCACATGACGGGCGATCGAAGTCTTCTGATGGATTCAACGCTACGTCCATCAGACAAAAGTCACATCACATTTGCTGACACTGGTAAAAGCAAGGTATTGGGTCTAGGCAGAGTTGCAATATCAAGGGATCAGCACATGGATAAAGTGATGCTTGTTGAATCCCTTGGTTTCAACTTAATGTCTGTCTCAATGCTTTGTGACTTAAACATGATTGTGCTATTTGGAAAATATCGATGCCTTGTACTAATGGAATCTGACAAGTCTCTAGTCTTTGAATGGTATCAGAAAGACGATCTATATATGGTAGATTTCTCAGTAGGACCACATATGGCCGTATGTCTTCTAGCAAAGGCTTTAGAATGTTGGCTCTGGCATCGAAGGCTAGGACATGCTGGCATGAAGAACTTGCACACTCTCGCGAAGAAGAAGCATGTCGTGGGCATCGAAGGCGTCAAGTTCAAGAAGGACCATCTGTGTGGCGCCTGCGAAGCTGGAAAGATGACTAGGGCCAAGCATCCCTCGAAGACAATCATGACTACATCTCAACCCTTCGAGCTGCTTCACATGGATCTATTCGGCCCTACTCACTACTCTACTCTCACTGCTATTGCTTGCCTCTATGGATTCGTAATTGTTGATGATTAGTCTAGATATACTTGGGTGCATATAATCCTCTACAAGACTGAAGTGCAGGATGTCTTTAGACGCTTTGCCAATCGTGCCATGACAAACTATGGCGTCAAGATCAAGCACATCAGAAGCGACAATGGCACTGAGTTCAAGAACACTGGCCTCGACCTCTATCTGGATACCCTTGGTATCACACATGAGTTCTCTGCTCCTTATACACCTCAGCAGAATGGCATCGCCGAGCGCAACAACAGAACTCTCATTGATATGGCCCGAATGATGCTTGATGAGTACAAGACTCCGCGGAAGTTCTGGCCTGAAGCTATTGACACTGTGTTGAGGATATAACTACTGAATGTAAACCGCCCAAGAGGGGCCGGTTCACGCTCATCCGTATTGAAGCCCATGAAGATAAAGAAGATGGCGCTCTACTGGTAAAGCTTGGAGGCCCAGAGCCCAAAGGCAGATTAGGGCCCATAGTGGTAAACCGCCATAGTTGTATAACTTGTGTTGTAAGTTAGGGAAAGGAAGAGACCGAGCCGGACACTTGTATGAGCCAGCCTCGGAACTCTGTAAACCGGCCGGGCGTCAACCTGTGTATATAAAGGGACGACCAGGCGGTGGTTCAGGGACAAGAAACAACAACTCAAGACCCAGGCAAAGCGTATTTGCTCCCTGGTCATCGAAACCCCAATAATCCCATCACAACTAGACGTAGGCTTTTACCTTCATCGTAAGGGGCCGAACTAGTATAAAACTCTCGTGTCCCTTGTCCGGCTTAACCCCTTTAGGCTAATCTCGTTGCGATGGCTCCACGACTAAGTCCTTCTGCTAGGACATCTGACGTGTTAATTTCACGACGGTTGGCGCCCACCGTGGGGCTATCGCACGATGGTTTTGAGTTCTTAAAGGGCAACTTTGAAGGACTCAGAGGGTACATGGTTGGCCGGATGACCAAGAGTCGTCGCGGCAAGCTCTACATCGACAACGCAGGCTGGGGTCCTGAGGCCGGCTCAATCGATTACGGGTACCGGGTCCCCTTTGGCGGAATTCACGTTTTCATTGGCAAGATCGGCGAACCGGACCCTGAGCCGGACATCTCCACTGATCTCGTCGAGACGGCTCAGCGTGCAAGTCCTGCCCGGGTTCAGCCTGCTATGAAGCGTGCGTTCGTAGGGTTTATCCATGGTGCGGAATCTGAACCGGTGTCCGACGGTGAGACAGCCATCAATTCAGATGGTGAATCATCTACTGGCGAGACCGAGTCGCTGTACTAGTTGCAAGATGGCCGGATTGGGGGATACTCCGATGGCGACAGTATTCTGGGCCCCCTTGAACCGCTAAATCGGGTTGCAATCTTCATGGCCGGTATGCAGCCCATCGTGCAGTCTTCATCTACAGCAGCAATGATCTCTGGATTGGCAACCGCGGCAGGAGGCCCGGCGCGCCGGCTGGCTCAAGTTCTTGCCGGTTTTCTGGACGCCTTGATGGCATTGTTGACCACAGCAGTCACCCCAGAGACCCAAGTTCAGCATAATGTGGATGTTACAAAGCCGAAGTATCAGATAACTCAGGCCAAGGCGGACTTGGCGGCTGAGGAGACCAGGTTGGCTGAGGAGCGGGCCGCTTTAGATGCCCAATCACAACAGATCCCGGCGCAGAATTACCGGCTTATGTTGAATCAGAACGCATCAAACAAAGTTATGAGAAGGAAGTACCGGTCTCGTCTGTCACAGATTTACGAGGGTATGAACCTCTTCAGTACGCCAGGAGCTGGGCCAAGTAATCCAGCAACGGTAAACCGGACTAAGGCACCTGGGGCGGCGTCGGATCAGCCACGGGTATGGACCCGCCTCGACGGACGGACAACCTGCCACAATACGTAACAGCGCCACCAAGTCACTTTTCTAGTCCTTTGGATAACATGATTGCGGCAGCATCGTGTTTGGCAGCTATTCCGATGGAGGGCGACTCGCTAGCGGCAATTTAGACACGGCGGGCCAGGGACCTTCTTCAAACCGCTGTTGTGCAGCAACAGGCTTATTCCTACAGCCAAGACAGAATACATTCAACCCCTCGTCCGAGCAAGAGTTATAGCAGGCACATGCACGAACCGACCGTGTCAAGCAGTGTGCGGCGCGTGATGCCCCTCGAGGGCCTAATCCGGCGAACGGCGGTTTGAATGCTCAGGATGTGGTGAACAATGGCAGAGCACGGCGCGAGGCAGAGTTAGCAGCACAGTTGGCTGCGCAATACCAGAGTCAACCCGCTCCGGTTCAGCCAGCGGCATCAGTTGAACGTGGTTTGGCCTTTAGCTCCTGGGGCGTACCGTGCCTCACACCAGCTTTGTGTAATGTGCGGCTACCCAAGGATTTCAAGGGCCCACGTAAAGTGCCTAATTATACCGCTGATCAGCCCCCTGAGGCGTGGGTTGAAGGTTATGAGATGGCAATGGAGATGCTAGATGTGGATGAAGCGGCATGTGCAAAATACTTCACTATGATGCTAGAAGGAACGGCTCGTACCTGGCTGAAGAGCCTACCTGTTAACTCGATCAGTTCCTGGGATGAGTTGAAGGCCAAGTTTATAGCAAACTTCAAGGATACATGCAAACAGCCTATGTCCATTATAGATCTGGCGGCTTGTGTCCAAGGAGAGAATGAATCAACAACTAACTGGGTGCGCCGGGTTTCAGAAATTTTGCATTCGTCAGGCCGCATCAATCCTGGCATAGCAATTGTGACCTTAGAAGGCAATTGCCGGTTTAAGTCACTAAAGATGAAGTTGGGACAGCTCAAGCGTCACTGCAATGATATGGGAACACTCATGGCGGCTCTGGTTAAGTAAGCTGATTCTGATAATACCAAGGACCCTGATTCTGATGAAGAAAAGCAGGAGAAGGGAAAGAAGAATGCCGGTTCAAAGGGACAGCGTAACCAGGCGGGCCACAGGAACAATGGTAAGCGTAAAGCGGACAATTTAGATTTTGTGGATAACACCAGTATGCAGGGCAATATGCAGCGCCGTAAGGGTAAACCGCCCCAGCGCGGTGGAGCAATGAATCTGGAACACTTGTTAAACCAGCCCTGCCCAAAGCACGGGACAAAAGAGGTTCCGGCCATGCACCTATGGAAGGATTGCCACATCATGAGGGAATTCAAAAACTCTGATATTTTCCGGTATGATCAGGGTCCATCCGGCGGTTCCGGTCCAGGATTTCACGGGCCGGGTTATGATGGTGGCGGTTCAAACTCAGGATTTTAGAATAATCAGGGCAATCAGAACAACCAAGGTGGTAACGATCAACAGGGTAATCAGGGGAATCAGCAGCAGTCGGGTTATTAGAGCAACCCGAAGCAGTTAAATGGTGGACAGTATCATGTCTTCACTACTAGCTTGTGCAAGCGCGATCAGAAGCTCCATAAAAGGGCGGTAAACTCTGTTGAACCGGCAGTGCCCCGTTATCTATGCTGGTCTGAGCAGCCTATTGTCTGGAGCAGGGAGGATCATCCGCCCCGGGTTAATAATCCGGGCCACCTAGCTTTGGTGGTTGCACCGCAGGTTGGAGGTTATAAGTTCACCAAGGTGCTCATGGACGGAGGGAGCAGTATCAATATCTTGTATTATGAAACCTTCCGGCATATGGGGTTGACAGATAAGAACCTTAGACCGTCAAACACCGTTTTTCACGGAGTGGTGCCTGGTAAATCGGCTTACCCAGTTGGTAAGATAGCTCTGGAGGTGGTTTTTGGAGATGATCATGATTCAAGATCCGAGACACTGACCTTTGAAGTGGTCAAGATCAGAAGTCCGAAACATGCTTTATTTGGACGGCCGGTTTATGCTAAATTCATGGCAAGGCCGTGTTATGTTTATCTGCAGCTCAAGATGCCGGGTCATAAAGGGACCATCACAGTTCATGGTAGCCGTAAGATTGCTCTGGAATGCGAGGAAGGTGATGCGGCATATGCTGAATCGGTTTGTGCAATGGAAGAGTTGAAGTTTGATAAGGACAATGTTGATCCAGCAGACATGACCTCTCTAAAGAAGCCCACTACAGAGCATGATCCGGCCTTGAAGTTTAACTCGGCTGATGAGACTAAATTGGTTGATTTTGTTTCTGGCGATTCATCCAAGCAGTTCAGCATCAGCGTCAACTTGGATCCGAAATAGGAAAGCGCGCTCATCGAGTTCATCCGTGGGAACTGGGACATCTTTGCATGGAAACCTTCTGACATGCCAGGTGTACCGAGGGAACTCGCTAAGCACACTCTTAATATTGATCCGAAGTTCAAACCGGTCAAATAGTTTCTTCACCGCTTTAATGAGGAGCGGCGCAAGGCCATTGGTGAAGAGGTAGCCCGGCTATTGGCAGCATGGTTTATCGTGGAAGTGTTTCACCCAGAGTGGTTGGCTAATCCAGTGCTGGTACTTAAGAAAAACGGCACTTGGCGTATGTGTGTGGATTACACAGATTGGAACAAAGCTTGCCCGGCTGATCCCTTTGCCCTCCCTCGTATTGATCAAATCATTGATGCTACGGCGGGTTGTGAGCGTTTGAGTTTCTTGGATGCTTATTCTGGTTATCATCAGATCAAGATGGCAGTTAAGGACCAAGAGAAGACAGCTTTCATCACTCCCTTTGGAGCCTTCTGTTATGTGTCTATGCCCTTTGGGCTCAAGAGTGCCCAGGCAACATATCAACGCTGTGTGCAGAATTGTCTTCATACTCAGATTGGGCGCAATGTTCATGCCTATGTGGATGATATTGTGGTAAATTCCAGGAAGGCAGAGACACTCATACCTGATTTGCAAGAAACCGTTGATAATCTGAGAGTTTATAAAATGTTGCTCAATCCGGCTAAGTGTGTCTTGGGGGTACCGGCTGGCAAGCTCTTGGGTTTTTTGGTGTCCAACCGGGGCATTGAGGCTAATCCGAAAAAGATCAAGGCTATCACATCCCTGGCTAAACCGGCATGTATCAATGATGTTCAACGTTTGGCGGGTTGTATTGCGGCTTTGAGCCGGTTTATCAGCAGGTTGGGAGAAAAGGCGATCCCTCTGTATCAGATGTTGAATAAGACCGACAGTTTTGTCTGGAGCGATGCTGCTGATGCGGTGTTTGAGGACTTGAAGAAGCAGTTGGCTGAACCGCCGGTTCTTGCTGCTCCGGTTGATAAGGAGCCACTGATGTTATATGTGGCTACTAATGCCCAGGCTGTCAGTGTAGCTATTGTGGTGGAGCGCAAGGAGGCTGGGAAGGAGTACCTGGTTCAAAGGTCGGTTTATTATATCAGCGAAGTGCTCATTGAGTCAAAGCAAAGATATCCGCATTGGCAGAAGCTGGTGTATGGGTTTTTTATGGCAAGTCGGAATCTTAAGCAGTACTTTCAAGGTCATCCCATCACTGTGGCCAGTTCTGATCCTTTGGGGGATATAATCCAGAACAGGAAGGCAAATGGCCGGGTTGCTAAGTGGGCTATTGAGCTTGGACCACACGGTTTGAAGTATATGCCTCGAACAGCAATCAAGTCCCAGGCCCTTGTGGATTTCATCAATGATTGGAGAGAGTTGCAGATACCGGAGGACAAATCGGACAATACATACTGGACTATTCACTTTGATGGGTCCAGACAATTGGAAGGCTCGGGGGCTGGAGTTGTCCTTACTTCCCCTCAAGGTGATAAAATTCATTATGTCCTTCGCTTAATGTTCCCTTGTACTAACAATGCATCTGAGTATGAAGCCTTACTCCATGGCCTTCGAGTGGCTAAGGAAATGAACTTAAGCCGAGTATGATGCTTTGGAGACTCGGATCTGGTAGCCCAGCAAGTTTCAGGTACTTGGGATTCCAAGGATCCACTCATGGCGGCTTACCGACGAGAGGTAGATATTGTCACTGGTTACTTCAAGGGTTATCAAGTGGAGCACATTGATTGGCGCAAAAATGAGGCAGCTGATGCTTTAAGCCGGCTGGGGTCTCAGTGTAAACCGGTGCCACCCAATACTTTCCTGGATGTCTTGCATAACCCGTCGGTTCAGTTCCTACAGAGCAGGACCTCGCTATTCCTGATCCGGAGGCACAGTTGGTGGCCGCTTTACATATCATTCCGGATTGGATGGTTCCATACTTGGCATATATGAACCGGGGCGAGTTGCCAGAAGATGAAGTTTTGACCAGGCAGATAGTCCATCGATCCAAGTCCATGGTTGTTCACAACGGCGAGTTACACCGTTGCCGTGTTTCTGGTGCGTTCCAATGTTGTGTTTCTCCTGAAGAAGGCCGTGAGATTCTACAAGAGATCCACGAAGGAGACTGTGGTCATCACGCCGGTTCAAAATCCTTGGTTGCTAAAGCATTTCGTCATGGCTTCTATTGGCTGACGGCTCATGCTGATGCTGAGGACTTAGTAAGGCAGTGCGACGGTTGTCAGAAATTTTCACGACGAGCTCATGTTCCGGCTCAGGAGGTACGGATGATTCCCATCACCAGGCCATTTGCTACTTGGGGGCTTGACATGGTAGGGCCTTTCAAGCGATCCAAAGATAAGAAGACCCACCTGTTGGTGGTGGTTGACAAGTTTACTAAATGGGTTGAAGCGGAGCCAGTAAGCAAGTGTGACGCGGCCACGGCGGTTCAATTCATCAAAAAGGTGATCTTCCGTTTCGGTTTTCCACACAACATTATCACAGATAATGGCACGAACCTCTCTAAAGGCGAGATGGAGGACTTTTGTCAACGAGAGCACATCTGGCTTGATGTGGCATATGTGGCTCAACCCCAATCTAATGGTCAAGCTGAGAGAGCTAATCAGGAAATCTTGAAGGGTATCAAGCCCCGGCTTATAGTCCCTTTGAAGCGGACGCCGAGTTGTTGGGTGGAAGAACTACCATCCGTGTTATGGAGCATAAACACCACCCCAAACCGATCTACAGGATATACACCTTTCTTCATGGTTTACGGGGCAGAGGCGGTACTCCCAAGTGATATTCGTCATGACTCACCCCGGGTTGCCAATTATGTTGAAGCGGACAACGAGCAAGCACGTCAAGAAGCAGTGGACCTGTTAGATGAAAAACGGGACATGGTGTTGGCTCGTTCGGCGGTTTATCAGCAAGACTTGCGGTGTTATCACAGCCGCCGGGTTAGGACAAGAACCTTTCAAGAAGGCGACTTAGTGCTCCGGCTCATCCAGGATCAGACCGATATGCACAAGTTATCCCCACCTTGGGAAGGGCCCTTTGTGGTCAGCAAGAATCTGCACAACGGATCATACTACCTCATCGATGTTCGCGAGCACAAAGACTCAAGTAAATTGGAGGAGGAGACCCGTCGGCCGTGGAATATCGCTCTTCTACGGCCTTACTACACCTGAACCATAGGCTCTAATTATGTACATATTTTGACAATGTATATATTATGATCAATATAATAAACCGGCATCCTTGCTACAAGCAGGGCCTCTGCCGTTCTTCCAATATTTCTTGGTTACAAGGGGGCTTCTACTTACAAAGCGACGTCCTGTTTTGTCCATTAAACCGGCTATCATGCCACAATACAGCTTGGGAGCTTCACACCCAAGGGGCCAAAGAGAGTATTGTTGCTAAAAGCACAATTCAAACATAGGCACCCATTGAGCACAGCTCACAAAGTTACTTGGGGGCTCTTTGTGTAATGTAACAAAGAGTTTGAAAGGACCCTTGTAACTGGGTATCGACCCACGGCTTGGAAGCCTGGTGTATTCACCTAAAACCCCGGGTTAACCTGCCTTCATCAAGTAGGCCACTCCTATCCAGGTAATCTTGGCATGACTCGCCAAACGTTTAACAAGTTACTCTTATACAGACCCTGAACTTGTCAAAGTTAAAACGACGATTGGTTAGTTGGAGGCCCATCTTAAAAGGCTTTGTCAAATGGTTTAACTTAGCGGCCTGGCAGCTCACAAAAAGCCTCGAATTTGGGCCTGGCAGCCCTCAAAAAGCCTCGACTACAAGTTTTATTTGATTCTATTTTTTTCAAGTTTTATTTCTGTTGATAAAGTTTTAAGGTAAACCGGTGTCTCTTGACCCGGCCAGACTATATGTCTTCACATCAACCCGGTGTTTCTTAACCCGGCGTGGCTTACAGTTATCAGCTGTTAAGCACATAATCAATTATGAACCGGCATCTCTTAATCCGGTCTGGCATTGACTATAAGTCGCCAGGATGATCATCCGGTGTTTCTCATAACCCGACATGACTTATTACGTACCAGCACGATGCGGTGGGCGTTTTCCAATACTCAAGGTTTGGGTTATCACCCTTACTAAACAAGTTGGTCAACCAACAACAGTGATTTAATATCATAGGTATGATATATTTCATATTTTATTACATTATAACCTTGGTTATAAGGATTCTGGTTCTGTATTGGGCATCATAACCCGTCCGGCGGTAAACCGCCAGGACATGTTTAAGTGTTTAACATGCAGAAGGCAGGATTTTCTATGAAATACCAAGGCAAATAAAGCATGCATAACAACAATCATGCCGGATTACAATATCAGGTAGCAGTGCACGATGGCAGAAGATCAAAGTATTTCAACTAGCCTATTACAAGGCGCTTTGATGCCCAAAAGAATAATTGTTTGTTGCCCACAACGCTATCTGTGAAAAATCAAACCGGCTGGTAGACTATGATGCATCATCAGGCTGACGTGAAGTTGAAGGATCATCACGCGTCGGTTCAACCTCCTCATCCTCACCCAGTTGCTGGAAGTCAAGGGTGGTCCAATAAATCCTGGTTAAGGCTTGAAAGACAACTTCGTTGCTTATAAGGGACGGTTCAATGTCAGGGGCATAGGTGTGCTTACGGATTGGAGGGATTAAATTCTGCACTTCCTTCATAGCTGCGTCAACCCGTTTGTTGTCCATGTCATAGCTGGATCGATAGACAGACAAATCAGCCTCCTAAGCCAATTGGCTGGCCAGTGGGCGCATCTCTTTGGTCAAGACTTTAAGGGCTTCATTGTCAAAGTATGATCCATCCTCCTGTTGACCAGGATAGCCCGTTGCGATGTCTGCTGGATCAAGATCGGCAATCCATGCTTTGGCCCGCGTCAGTGCTGTTAAAGCGCCAGCCCTTGCAGCAGACCGCTTCATCTCTTCCATCTGGGCCGGAGTCATTGATAATTTGGTCAAAGTATCCTTGATCAACGTTGGTGCCGGTTTGTTGAAGGAGGCCGCACAGATAACTCGTTGCATGCTAGTGTACAATTGTTCTACCAGTGTATACGCTGCCTTCAACTTCATCCGCATATCAGAGCCCAGATGAGCAATACGACTACCTGCAACGGTTTAAGAATTTGCTGTTAACCCGGCACATTTTTCACAAATGTTTAAGGAAGGTGTTGACAAAGGGTACATACCAAAAATTGCTTAAGTCATAGCATTGACTTGTTGTTTCAGCCCCGTTAGCTCCTCTGCCACTGGTTTGAGGGCTGCTTCAGCATCTTCGACCCGCTTTAAGAGAGCAGCCTTCTCTGTCTCCCAATCCGCCCGCTCACTTTTAAAACCATCCTTCAATTGTTCCATGGCAGTCAAAGCGCCCTTCAATTCATCTTTGGCCTTGGAGGTTTCTGCTTGCTGGGACTTAATGTTTTCTTGAAGATCAGCAATCTGGGAATCTTTGATGTTCAAGTCAGCCTGCACAAGACAGATGATAGAGATGTTAAGATTTTTTCTCAAAGTCCCAAGCACATAACAAGTTATACGCTTGGCACTTGGGGGCTAATGCGGATTGCTTTTTATTTTGACTATCATTCAAAGTCCCAAGGCTCACTACAAGTATTAATCTTGGCAATTGGGGGCTAATGCATATTTGATCAAAAAATTCAAAGGTGAAGGAATTCAACAAGAACAAGTTTGAAACAGAAAGTCCCGGTTTATCTTGAAAAAGGTAAACTGGCCCTTGGGGGCTACACAGTTGGAAGTATTTTTTAAGTCCCCGGTTCATCTTGAAGAGAATAAACCGGCCCTTGGGGGCAACAATGGAGTTATACAGCGCAAAGAAAATTTATGAAGTGTTTGGAAGTTACCTCATAACGCTCCTTCATCAAGTTGACCAAACCGGCCTCGTAGTCACGGCTTGTGTACAGGCGGTTTAAGTATCCAGAGTGAAGTTCCTGAGCGGGGAGATGAGCATAACTCGACACATCAGATTTCCACTTGCCTTTCTCTTCAGCAGCAGATTCCACTTTGGCACTGTGCTTTGCCAAAGTGACAGGATTACCAGGAGATGTATGGCCAACCCAGTAATCACAACATCATCAGTTGCTGCATTTGGGCTCGCTGGTTTGTCTGCGGCCTTGGCAGGGCTTGGCGGATCAGCAGTCGGACTTGGAGGATTGGCTTGTGGGCTTGGTGGATTGATATGAGGGCTCGCCGGGTTAACTTCAGGCAGATCAGCATTAGTGGCCTGGCCTTGTGGCACTGGGTCATCCATGGCGACATCAACATCTCCGCCAGCACCTTCTGAGGTCCTATCTGGTTCAATCTCATCAGTGGGGGCATTGGTCTTTGCCTTCTTGCTAAATCGGGCTTTGGCACTGCAAATTGACAATAGAAGATTAGTATGGTGAACCGGCGCAAGACGACAAAGTTAACATTATTATACTTACCCAGGGACGGTCTTCAGGGGAGGCATTTGCGTGGTTGATGAATCTCCAGATGAGGAGTTAGAAGTCACCTGATAATTTGAGTCAGACGGGTTAAGACGGTATTGGAAGTAACCCGCCAAGGGATAAGACTTGATAGAATTACACGAGACCTCTGCACGACGCTTCCGGATTGGAGTATCTGGTAAACCGGAGGAAGTGACTTGCTGGCCACTATGTCGGGTTGTGCGGCGAGCTTCAGGATGCTACGGATTCAAATGAGTGAAAGGATGTGAACGTTTCACTTTCCGGACTGCGCGACGAATTTTTCTTACTGGCACAAGATCAGAATTGGAGGAAAGGGAGATTACCTCTATGTGGTCAGCCCGGGTAGCTTCCGCATCATCCTGGTAATGGTCGTTGTTAATAAGATGTATGAAAAATGAGCCAAGGGAGTCAAGTTCTACCTCCTATTCCGAATCATCAACATCCTCGGGCGGATTAGAGGACTCGGCGGTTTTCTTCTTGGCTGGCTTCTTGATGGCCTTGCTCTTGGCACGAGCAGCCCTCGCCGGTTTGTCTTGAGTTTTTGGCGGTTTGTCCTAAGTTTTCCTTTTCTAGAAAGGATCTTTGGCCTGTAAGAATAAACAAAGAATTATCAGAACAATGTTAAAGCGGAGACAGATCAAAAAGACAGAAGGATGATTTTTTTTACCGCTGGCGGTTTGTTGGAGGCGTTAAAGGGACGCAGCCCAGTTTTGCTGCATTCAGCGATCAGTTCATCCAGCATCTTCGTGACAGCCTCAGTGACTTCATTGTCAGTTATCTCTATTTCATGGTGCCACTGAGGGTCCTTGATGTCCCCGGTATACTCATGCATCAACCTGGTGCGGCGGCTTAAAGGCAGGATACCCCACGAAACCCAGCAAAGAACGAGGTCAATGCTGGTTAAGCCGTTTGCTAGGAAAGCCCGGAGCTTAGCAAGTTGAGGTGCATAAGTTTGTCGTTCTTTGGCAGTGAGCCGTTGTGGCAGTGGGTGGCCATTGCTGAGCCAGTGAGCACGGTAACCCGGCGGAGGGTTTTCTTCAGCAGGAGCAGTATTCCGGCAATAGAACCATGTTTGGTTCCAATCTTTGGGGTGACTCTGATGTTTGGCATGAGGAAAATCAACTTCTTTCCTTTTCTGAATCGACACACCGCCGATTTCAGTGTTGGGGCCGTCAAAGAATTTTGTTTGGCGGTTTAAGTGGAAGAAGTCCCTGAAGAGCTCAACAGTTGGTTCTTCTTGAAGGTAAACTTCAAAGAACACTTGGAAATTACAGGTTCGGTCCAATGTCTTGTGGATGGAGTTGGAAGTTGGCAAGCACGTCTCGGAAAATCTTTGATCCGGGAGGGCTAAACCCCCGGTCTACATGCTGCATAAATACAACCACTTCTCCATCTTGAGGTTCAGGAGGGCACTCAGAGCCAGGGACTCACCAATGAATGACCTCCTTCTTGGCCAAAGCACCAGTTAAAACGTATCCATTGAGTTGAGTCTCTGTGATCCGGGAAGGAACCCAGTTGCAAGAGGCGAATTGCTTGGCCATTTTGGAAGACAAACTGTAAAAGAAGTGCAAAAACCGGTTCACGGTTCAAGATTGATGTGCGCAAACCGGTGTTAAACCGGGGGGTTTAATTCAAACATATATGCACTACAAACCGGATAGTAACGCTCAAGTTAAGGTGGCGGTTTATGTGAGGGCTAATGGTACCTGGCGGATTATCATTTTCTAAAGGTTAAACTGCCTACAAATGGAAGAAGCACATCTGAAATTTACCAAGTGCCGAAGAAACAGATTTCACAAGATGGTATTATAATTTTGGATCTACCGCAGCCAAGTAAAGAAAATTTTCTGAGCCCTAAAATGGTGACGGAAGGATATTAACAGTCCAGATGGGATCTATCCAGGAACAATGAGATGCTATGGCAGGACAAATTTAAACTACGGCTTCGGCCACGAAAAGAAGCTGTCAGTCCTAGCTAGATTCAGTGAGATGCTAAAGAATAAATAGATGAGCACCGATGAACGCTGATGAACACCGAAGAACTTTGAGACCCTAATGCGGATTTGATAAGTTGAGGAAGGGAGTACTTACCAGGGCCACGTAGCGGCGGAGGAGTGTCGCAAGATCTCTGGTACAAACAGGTTGATGCAGCGGCCTAGTCGGTGCAGGTTCAAGGGTCGACGGCGGCGGTGATGCTTGAGCCCTTAGGGGTCACGAGGAGGAAGAAGATGCGAAGAGGCAAGGGGGAAAATGGAAGGACCCCCCGGGCTTATTTATAAGGACAAGGGGATAAGCGGCAGGCGCGATAATCGAGGAGCCTGAAGCGGCAAGAGGGGGCGCAGCTGTCGCCTCGATCTTCGGGAGTTAATTAAATGAAGGGAATCTTTATAACCTTTTTATACAGAGATGACATCATGACGATTTATTGCAATTTCAGAAGATGACGTCATGGCGGTTTACCAAGGTTTACAAGGAGAAGATATCATGGCGGTTTACGAGGATGATAAGAAGATGTTCAGGGAATCTTTCTAAGTATTGAAGATTGACATGAACAGGTTCAAATTAATCTGGGGCCTAATGTTGAGGATATAACTATTGAGTGTAAACCGCCTAGGAGGGGCCGGTTCACGCTCATCTGTATTGAAGCCCATGAAGATAAAGAAGATGGCACTCTACTGGTAAAGCTTGGAGGCCCAGAGCCCAAAGCAAGATTAGAGTCCATAGTGGTATACCACCATAATTGTATAACTTGTGTTGTAAGTTAGGGAAAGGAAGAGACCGAGCCAAACACTTGTATGAGCCGTCCTCGAAACTCTGTCAACCGGCCGGGCGTCAACCTGTGTATATAAAGGGACGACCCGACGGTGGTTCAGGGACAAGAAACAACAACTCGAGACCCAGGCAAAGCGTATTTGCTCCCTGGTCATCGAAACCCCAATAATCCCATCACAACTAGACGTAGGCTTTTACCTTCATCGTAAGGGGCTGAACTAGTATAAAACTCTCGTGTCCCTTGTCCGGCTTAACCCCTTTAGGCTAATCTCATTGCGATGGCTCCATGACTAAGTCCTTCTGCTAGAACATCTGACGTGTTAATTCCACGACACACTGCTTGCCACATCATCAACCGTGTTTATCTTCACAAGCTTCCGAAGAAAACATCCTATGAGCTCCTAACTGGTAAGAAGCCAAATGTAAGCTACTTCAGAGTATTTGGTGCTAGGTGTTGGATCAAGGATCCACATCACACTTCAAAATTTGCACCGAAAGCACATGAAGGTTTTATGCTTGGTTATGGAAAGGATTCACACTCCTACAGAGTCTTTCAACCTCTTTCACTATAAAGTAGTTGAAACTGTGGATGTGCGGTTCGATGAGACTAACGGCTCGCAAAGAGAGCACCTGCCAAATGTGCTAGATGAAGCACCTCCAAGTGAATCTATCAAGCAGATGGGAATTGGAGATATCATACCCTCCGAGAATCAATCTGAAGAGGAACTTGTCATTTCTGCACCTAATCAACCTGAAGACAATGCTCATCCTGAAGACAATCCCCCAAATAATGACATTGATCAGCAAGAACAAAATCTTCGTCCTACCCATCCTCGTGTTGCAAATGAAGTTTAGATTGAGAAGATAATTGACAGCTTGAATGCACCTGGTCCACTCACCCGTTCAAAAGCAACTCAAAGAGCAACACAACTAACCAACTTCTGTGGGCATTTTGCATTTGTCTCAATCTCTGAACCCAAGAAAGTTGATGAAGCCTTCGTGGAACCTCAATGGATTCAAGCTATGCAAGAAGAGCTTCAACAGTTCGAGCTGAATAATGTGTGGGAATTGGTCAAGCGTCCTGATCCTCGAAAGCACAATATCATTGGAACCAAATGGATATATTGCAACAAGCAAGATGAGCATGGTCAAGTGGTCAGAAACAAGGCTCGTCTCGTTGCGCAAGGTTACACTCAAGTGGAAGGAATTGACTTCGATGAAACATTTGCTCCGGTCGCAAGACTTGAAGCCATTCGCATACTGCTAGCCTATGCAAATCATCACAATATCCTTCTGTATCAAATGGATGTGAGCGCATTTCTCAATGGAAAGATAGAAGAAGAAGTATATGTCGCACAACCTCCCGTCTTTGAAGATCCAAAACATCCTGATATGGTATACAAGCTCAACAAGGCACTGTATGGCCTCAAACAAGCCCCTCGTGCTTGGTATGACACGCTCAAAGACTTCCTGAAGAGCAAAGGCTTCAAACCTGGTTCACTAGATCCTACACTCTTCACGAAGACATATGATGGTGAACTGTTTGTGTGCCAAATCTATGTGGATGACATTATCTTCGGCTGCACCAACAAGAAATACAGTGATGAATTTGGTCACATGATGCAAGAGCAATATCAAATGTCCATGATGGGCGAGCTGAAGTTCTTTCTGGGTCTCCAAATCCATCAACAACGCAACGGCATCTTCATATCTCAAGAAAAATACCTCAAAGATTGCCTGAAGAAGTTTGGAATGCAAGACTGCAAAGGATACACGAGGCCAATGCCAACCAAAAGTCATCTGGGTCCCGACGACAATGGTAAAGAGTTCGATCAAAAGGTATACTGCTCCATGATTGGTTCTTTGCTTTACTTATGTGCATCTAGGCCAGATATAATGCTTAGTGTTTGCATGTGTGCCCGGTTCGAAGCGGCACCAAAGGAATCGCATCACTTAGCTGTGAAGCGAATTCTTCGATATTTGGCTTACACCCCAACACTTGGATTATGGTATCCAAAGGGCTCAGAGTTTGATCTAGTTGGATTCTCAAATGCTGATTATGCTGGTGACAAGGTTGATCGCAAGTCCACATCAGGCACATGTCACTTTCTGGGACAATCCCTTGTCTGTTGGTCTTCAAAGAAGCAGAACTGTGTATCTCTCTCCACTGCTGAATCTGAATACATTGCCGCTGGATCTTGCTGTGCTCAGCTTCTTTGGATGAAGCAAACTCTCAAGGACTATGGTATCCATCTGAAGAATGTGCCTCTCTACTGCGACAATGAGAGTGCCATCAAGATTGCCAACAACCCAGTTCAGCACTCGAAGACAAAGCACATTGAAATTCGTCATCATTTTCTCAGAGATCATGTTATGAAGGAAGATATTGATATCATTCACGTCAAGACAGAAGAGCAGTTGGCTGATATCTTCACAAAGCCCTTGGATGAGAAAAGGTTTTGCAAGTTGCGGTCTTGGAATCCTCAAATGTCCTGTGATTAAGCACACATCCTAACACTTATGCATTTTGATGACTTAGATGTGCAACACACGAAGCAATGTATATCTTCAATCAATGAAGACATACACTCTAAGTGTGAATACATTAATGCGGAATTTGACTTCGGAGCGCCACGATAATTGTGCGCCGTGTCTGGGTCTAATACTTCCTATACGGTGGGTAATGCCACCACCAAACTTTTGTTTGAAGTGTTTCTCTTGGCGTTATGTTTGCATAGTTTTCATATTGGATTAATATTCATCCTTGGCTTATATTCAAGTTTATCTTCAATTGGTTGATTTGGCCTTATACTAGCTATATATATTTATTTGTGTTCTGTCCTCTACAGCATTCACTTATAGCTATGGCTTCGTGTTGAATCTTTTGAACTAAGTGAATGTGATCGGACCCTAACCTATATATTCTTCTACCTCAACTCTATATGTCCAAATCATATGCATTCTATTGAAAACTGTCGATTGTCTTCACTGAGACCTTGCCAGCTGAAGTCAATCTGACAAACATTTATATCTGTTTTTAATGTTATATCCTATTTGCCTGAAACCCAGAAAATTCGGAACGACCACCCCGACAATCCAGGCGTGCGTGGGAACATGGAACAACTCCCGAGGTGTTGCATGCTTGCCACGTGTCCGTCAGATGTGAACCGACAGGGGCACCTGCGTAATTGCGTTGTGCCGTCTCTTTCCTTATAAATACCCATCACATCTCGGTCAAAAATTCTTCTTCCTCCTCGCCACCTCTCGCAAACCCTAGCGCCTCCGCTAGCTCTCGACGACGCTGACGATGAAGCGCTTAGCTGCCGCGACTTCTTCGACGCCGTCCTCACGCCGGCCGCGGACCTCGTTCTCTCCACCGTCGCCGTAGGTGTCTTCTGTCACCAAGTTAGGGCACGAAAGATCGAACTGCTCGGCCTCCAACTTCGCTCCGTCTAGCAGTTCTTCGTGTGGTAATTAAATTTCACATTTTACCGTCTTTTTGATATGATAGATTCATCCGTCTTTACCAAAAGTGGTTTCTAGATCTCCAAACTTGAATCTATCTCATTCTGCACCTCATACTCTGCCTAGTCTATTCACTTATGCTTCTTTACAAGTTTGATTCCTCACTTGTACTTATTCTTGGATTTGTAAAACTCTGGAACCAACTCTCATCAAATAAGTGAATGTCTTCGCATTATGAGGTCAATGTCTTCAAACTGATTTATCTTCAAAATCTTCTAAGAATGCATATGACCTCTTCCCCTTCCCTCACACCTCTAATGTTGTCACAGGTACATGTCCGTGGGAGAATCCCTTGGTTCTCATAGTTTGCATTCGTTTGCAGAATTCTTACAGAGTCACATCAATTCACCTGAAGCCAGTTCTTGTCTGACCAGCCGTCTGAAGCCCTTGCAAGTACTGAAGCCTTTCAGTTTAAGCTTCATGGCCACTGGGAAGTCGGCATGAAAGGGTGGCAGACAGCACCGTGGTAACACTTCCAAGGATTTGCCTCCAGATTTGCACGAGCTGTACAAAACAGACCCTGAGGAAACCTATACCGGTCGCAAGAATCAAATCTAGTGGATTCGAAGATATTGGGATGAGGAATAGTTCAAGTACCGCTTCGTCACTGAAGAATATGCAGAGAAGAATGCCATCAAAGGACCATGGGGAGATATTGTGTACAAAAATCTTCAACCCCAATCCCTTCCCGAAGCCATTCAACGAGAATTCTATCCGTGCATGATTCATGGACCGCAGCCAGAGAACGTTGACCCATCTTCACTGCTGTGGTGCCGTGAAGACCATCTGTTCAAGCGCAACTACCAGTTTTCCAAAGACTCAGCTGCAAGAACAAGAAGGCTCTAGGACTTGACTTCAACCCTGGTCCTTCTTCACCACGAGAGGATGGCACCCGTGAAGCCAATGAGAACAGGATTGGCCCCTTCTACAACCTTGCAGGCCTCATCACATACATTGCTGTCCAAGGTGCAAAGGTGGATCATTCCGATGATGGTGCTGACACTGATGAGGCTCCAGCTCCTACTCCATAGCCACAGTAGCAAAAGAAAGCCAAAGCTTCAAAATCATCTGCTGCTCCAAAATCTTCTCGAGTGAAGCCATTGGCGACTTCTGTTGGGGAACGTAGTAATTTCAAAAAAATTCCTACACACACGCAAGATCATGGTGATGCATAGCAACGAGAGGGGAGAGTGTTGTCCATGTACCCTCGTAGACCATAAGCGGAAGTGTTATGACAATGTGGTTGATGTAGTTGTACGTCTTCACGATCCGACCAATCCAAGCACCGAACGTACGGCACCTCTGAGTTCAGCACACATTCAGCTCGATGACGATCCCCGGACTCCGATCCAGCAAAGTGTCGGGGATGAGTTCTGTCAGCACGACGGCATGGTGACGATGATGATGTTCTACCGACGCAGGGCTTCGCCTAAGCACCGCAAAGATATGACCGGGGTGGAATATGGTGGAGGGGGGCACCGCACACGACTAAGGAATGATCACGAAGATCAACTTGTGTGTCTATGGGGTGCCCCCTGCCCCCGTATATAAAGGAGTGGAGGAGGGGGATGGCCGGCCCTCTCTATGGCGCGCCCTAGGGGAGTCCTACTCCCACCGGGAGTAGGATTCCCCCTTTCCTAGTAGAACTAGGAGCCCTTCCATGTAGTAGGAGTAGGAGAGAAGGAAAGGGAAGAGAGAAGGGAAGGAAGGAGGGGGCGCAGCCCCTTCCCCTAGTCCAATTCGGACTAGGCCTTGGGGGGCGCGCGGCCTGCCCTAGGCATCCCCTCTCTCTGAAGGAAATATGCCCTAGAGGCAATAATAAAGTTATTATTTATTTCCTTATATCATGATAAATTTTTATTATTCATGCTTGAATTGTATTAAACGGAAACATAATACATGTGTGAATATATAGACAAACAGAGTGTCACTAGTATGCCTCTACTTGACTAGCTTGTTAATCAAAGATGGTTATGTTTCCTAACCATGAACAAGGAGTTGTTATTTGATTAACAAGGTCACATCATTAGTTGAATGATCTGATTGACATGACCCATTCCGTTAGCTTAGCACCCGATCGTTTTAGTATGTTGCTATTGCTTCCTTCATGACTTATACATGTTCCTGTGACTATGAGATTATGCAACTCCCGTTTACCGGAGGAACACTTTGTATGCTACCAAACGTCACAACATAACTGGGTGATTATAAAGGGGCTCTACAGGTGTCTCCAAAGGTACTTGTTGAGTTGGCGTATTTCGAGATTAGGATTTGTCACTCCGAATGTCGGAGAGGTATCTCTGGGCCCTCTCGGTAATACACATCACTTAAGCCTTGCAAGCATTTCAACTAATGAGTTAGTTGCGAGATGATGTATTACGGAACGAGTAAAGAGACTTGCCGGTAACGAGATTGAACTAGGTATTGGATACCGACGATCGAATCTCGGGCAAGTAACATACCGATGACAAAGGGAACAACGTATGTTGTTGTGCGGTTTGACCGATAAAGATCTTCGTAGAATATGTAGGAACCAATATGGGCATCCAGGTCCCGCTATTGGTTATTGACCGGAGACGTGTCTCGGTCATGTCTACATTGTTCTCGAACCGTAGGGTCCGCACGCTTAAGGTTTCGATGACAGTTATATTATGAGTTTATGTATTTTGATGTACCGAAGGTTGTTCGGAGTCCCGGATGTGATCACGGACATGACGAGGAGTCTCGAAATGGTCGAGACATAAAGATTGATATATTGGACGGATATATTTGGACATCGGAAAGGTTCCGGGTGAGATTGGAAATATACCGGAGTTCCGGGAGGTTACCGGAACCCCCCGGTAAGTATATGGGCCTTATTGGGCCTTAGTGGAAGGGAGGGAGAAGGAGCAAGGGAGGGGGCGCGCCCCCCCCAAGCCCAATCCGAATTGGGAGGGGGGCCGGCCCCCCTTTCCTTCTATCCTCCCCCCTCTTCCTTCCTTCTCCTACTCCTAATAGGAAAGGGGGGCCAAACCTACTTGGAGTAGGTTTGCCCCCCCTATGGCGCGCCTCCTCCCTAGGCCGGCCTCCTCCTCCCTCCCTCATTTATATACGGGGGCGGGGGGGCACCCTAGACACACAAGTTGATCATTGAGATTGTTCCTTAGCCGTGTGCGGTGCCCCCCTCCACGATATTACACCTCGATCATATTGTAGCGGTGCTTAGGCGAAGCCCTGCGACAGGAGAACACCAAGATCGTCACCACGCCGTCGTGCTGATGGAACTCCTCCCCGCACCTCTGCTGGATCGGAGATCGGGGTGTGTCATCGAGCTGTACGTGTGTCAAGAACTCGGAGGTGCCAGAGTAACGGTGCTTGGATTGGTTGGACCGGGAGGACGTACGACTACTTCCTCTATGTTGCGTCAACGCTTCCGCTTCGGTCTACGAGGGTATGTAGACAACACTCTCCCCTCTCGTTGCTATGCATCACCATGATCTTGCGTGTGCGTAGGAAATTTTTTGAAATTACTACGTTCCCCAACAGTGGCATCCGAGCCTAGGTTTTTATGGTTTGATGTAATATGCACGAGTAGAACACAAGTGAGTTGTGGGCGATATAAGTCATACTGCTTACCAGCATGTCATACTTTGGTTCGGCGGTATTGTTGGATGAAGCGGCCCAGACCGACATTACGCGTACGCTTACGCGAGACTGGTTTTACCGCCGTGCTTTGCACACAGGTGACTAGCGGGTGTCAGTTTCTCCAACTTTAGTTGAACCGAGTGTGGCTACGCCCGGTCCTTGCGAAGGTTAAAACAGCATCAACTTGACAAACTATCGTTGTGGTTTTGATGCGTAGGTGAGATTGGTTCTTGCTTAAGCCCGTAGCAGCCACGTAAAACTTGCAACAACGAAGTAGAGGACGTCTAACTTGTTTTTGCAGGGCATGTTGTGATGTGATATGGCCAAGACATGATGCTATATTTTATTGTATGAGATGATCATGTTTTGTAACCAAAGTTATCGGCAACTGGCAGGAGCCATATGGTTGTCGCTTTATTGTATGAAATGCAAACGCCCTGTAATTGCTTTACTTTATCACTAAGCGGTAGCGATAGTCGTAGAAGCAATAGATGGCGTAAACGACAACGATGCTACGATGGAGATCAAGGTGTCGCGCCGGTGACGATGGTGATCATGATGGTGCTTCGGAGATGGAGATCACAAGCACAAGATGATGATGGCCATATCATATCACTTATATTGATTGCATGTGATGTTTATCCTTTATGCATCTTATCTTGCTTTGATTGACGGTAGCATTTTAAGATGATCTCTCACTAAAAATTATCAAGAAGTGTTCTCCCTGAGTATGCACCGTTGCCAAAGTTCTTCGTGCCCAGACACCACGTGATGATCGGGTGTGATAAGCTCTACGTCCATCTACAACGGGTGCAAGCCAGTTTTGCACACGCAGAATACTCAGGTTAAACTTGACGAGCCTAGCATATGCAGATATGGCCTCGGAACACGGAGACCGAAAGGTCGAGCGTGAATCATATAGTAGATATGATCAACATAAGATGTTCACCATTGAAAACTACTCCATCTCACGTGATGATCGGTTATGGTTTAGTTGATTTGGATCACGTGATCACTTAGATGACTAGAGAGATGTCTGTCTAAGTGGGAGTTCTTAAGTAATATGATTAATGGAACTTAAATTTATCATGAACTTAGTACCTGATAGTATCTTGCTTGTCTATGTTGATTGTAGATAGATGGCCCGTGTTGTTGTTCCGTTGAATTTTAATGCGTTCCTTGAGAAAGCTAAGTTGAAAGATGATGGTAGCAACTACGCGGACTGGGTCCGTAACGTGAGGATTATCCTCATTGCTACACAGAAAAATTACGTCCTGGAAGCACCGCTGGGTGTCAGGCCTGCTGCTGATGCAACTGACGACGTTAAGAACGTCTGGCAGAGCAAAGCTGATGACTACTCGATAGTTCAATGTGCCATGCTTTACGGCTTAGAACCGGGACTTCAACGACGTTTTGAACGTCATGGAGCATATGAGATGTTCCAGGAGTTGAAGTTAATATTCCAGAAGAATGCCCGGATTGAGAGATATGAAGTCTCCAATTAGTTCTATAGCTGCAAGATGGAGGAGAATAGTTCTGTCAGTGAGCACATACTCAAGATGTCTGGGTATTGTAATCACTTGATTCAACTGGGAGTTACTCTTCCGGATGATAGCGTCATTGACAGAATTCTCCAATCACTTCCACCAAGCTACAAGAGCTTCGTGATGAACTATAATATGCAAGGGATGGATAAGATGATTCTCGAGCTCTTCGCAATGCTAAAGGCTGCGGAGGTAGAAATCAAGAAGGAGTATCAAGTGTTGATGGTTAACAAGACCACTAGTTTCAAGAAAAAGGGCAAAGGGAAGAAGAAGGGGAACTTTAAGAAGAACAGCAAACAAGTTGCTGCTCAAGAGAAGAAACCCAAGTCTGGACCTAAGCCTGAAACTGAGTGCTTCTACTGCAAGCAGACTGGTCACTAGAAGCGGAACTGCCCCAAGTATTTGGCGGATAAGAAGGATGGCAAGGTGAACAAAGGTATATGTGATATACATGTTATTGATGTGTACCTTACTAGAGCTCGCAGTAGCACCTGGGTATTTGATACTGGTTCTGTTGCTAATATTTGCAACTCGAAACAGGGACTACGGATTAAGCGAACACTGGCAAAGGACGAAGTGACGATGCGCGTGGGAAATGGTTCCAAAGTCGATGTGATCGCGGTCGGCACGCTACCTCTACATCTACATTCGGGATTAGTATTAGACCTAAATAATTGTTATTTGGTGCCAGCGTTGAGCATGAACATTATATCTGGATCTTGTTTGATGCGAGATGGTTATTCATTTAAATCAGAGAATAATGGTTGTTCTATTTATATGAGTAATATCTTTTATGGTCATGCACCCTTGAAGAGTGGTCTATTTTTGATGAATCTCGATAGTAGTGATACACATATTCATATTGTTGAAGCCAAAAGATGCAGAGTTGATAATGATAGTGCAACTTATTTGTGGCACTGCTGTTTAGGTCATATCGGTGTAAAACGCATGAAGAAACTCCATACTGATGGACTTTTGGAACCTCTTGATTATGAATCACTTGGTACTTGCAAACCGTGCCTCATGGGCAAGATGACCAAAACACCGTTCTCCGGTACTATGGAGAGAGCAACAGATTTGTTGGAAATCATACATACAGATGTATGCGGTCCGATGAATGTTGAGGCTCGTGGCGGATATCGTTATTTTCTCACCTTCACAGATGATTTAAGCAGATATGGGTATATCTACTTAATGAAGCATAAGTCTGAAAATTTGAAAAGTTCAAAGAATTTCAGAGTGAAGTTGAAAATCATCGTAACAAGAAAATAAAGTTTCTACGATCTGATCGTGGAGGAGAATATTTGAGTTACGAGTTTGGTCTACACTTAAAACAATGTGGAATAGTTTCGCAACTCACGCCACCCGGAACACCACAGTGTAATGGTGTGTCCGAACGTCGTAATCGTACTTTACTTGATATGGTGCGATCTATGATGTCTCTTACAGATTTACCGCTATCGTTTTGGGGTTATGCTTTAGAGACGGCCACATTCACGTTAAATAGGGCACCGTCGAAATCCGTTGAGACGACACCTTATGAACTATGGTTTGGCAAGAAACCAAAGTTGTCGTTTCTTAAAGTTTGGGGATGCGATGCTTATGTGAAAAAGCTTCAACCTGATAAGCTCGAACCCAAATTGGAGAAATGTGTCTTCATAGGATACCCAAAGGAGACGGTTGGGTACACCTTCTATCACAGATCCGAAGGCAAGACATTCGTTGCTAAGAATGGATCCTTTTTAGAGAAGGAGTTTCTCTCGAAAGAAGTGAGTGGGAGGAAAGTAGAACTTGATGAGGTAATTGTACCTACTCCCTTGTTGGAAAATAATACATCACAGGAACCGGTTTCTGTGACGTCAAAACCAACTAGTGAGGAAGTTGATGATGATGATCATAGAACTTCAGATCAAGTTAGTACAGAACCTCGTAGGTCGAACAGAGTAAGATCCGCACCAGAGTGGTACGGTAATCCTATTCTGGAAGTCATGCTACTAGATCATGATGAACCTACGAACTATGAAGAAGCGATGGTGAGCCCAGATTCCGCAAAATGGCTTGAAGCCATGAAATCTGAGATGGGATCCATGTATGAGAACAAAGTATGGACTTTGGTTGACTTGCCCGATGGTCGGCAAGCAATTGAGAATAAATGGATTATCAAGAAGAAGACTGACGCTGACGGTAATGTTATTGTCTACAAAGCTCGACTTGTTGCAAAAGGTTTTCGACAAGTTCAAGGGGTTGACCACGATGAGACCTTCTCACCCGTAGCGATGCTTAAGTCTGTCCGAATCATGTTAGCAATTGCTGCATTTTATGATTATGAAATTTGGCAAATGGATGTAAAAACTGCATTCCTGAATGGATTTCTGGAAGAAGAGTTATATATGATGCAACCAGAAGGTTTTATCGATCCAAAGGGAGCTAACAAAGTGTGCAAGCTCCAGCGATCCATTTATGGACTGGTGCAAGCCTTTCGGAGTTGGAATAAACGTTTTGATGGTGTGATCAAAGCATTTGGGTTTATACAGACTTTTGGAGAAGCCTGTATTTACAAGAAAGTGAGTGGGAGCTCTGTAGCATTTCTAATATTATATGTGGATGACATATTATTGATTGGAAATGATATAGAATTTCTGGATAGCATAAAGGGATACTTGAATAAAAGTTTTTCAATGAAAGACCTCGGTGAAGCTGCTTACATATTGGGCATTAAGATCTATAGAGATATATCAAAACGCTTAATTGGACTTTCACAAAGCACATACCTTGACAAAGTTTTGAAGAAGTTCAAAATGGATCAAGCAAAGAAAGGGTTCTTGCCTGTATTGCAAGGTGTGAAGTTGAGTAAGACTCAAAGCCCGACCACTGTAGAAGATAGAGAGAAAATGAAAAATGTTCCCTATGCTTCAGCCATAGGCTCTATCATGTATGCAATGCTGTGTACCAGACCTGATGTGTGCCTTGCTATAAGTCTAGCAGGGAGGTACCAAAGTAATCCAGGAGTGGATCACTGGACAGCGGTCAAGAACATCCTAAAATACCTGAAAAGGACTAAGGATATGTTTCTCGTATATGGAGGTGACAAAGAGCTCATCGTAAATGGTTACGTTGATGCAAGCTTTGACACTGATCCGGATGATTCTAAATCGCAAACCGGATACGTGTTTACATTAAACGGTGGACCTGTCAGTTGGTGCAGTTCAAAGCAAAGCGTCGTGGCGGGATCTACGTGTGAAGCGGAATACATAGCTGCTTCGGAAGCAGCCAATGAAGGAGTCTGGATGAAGGAGTTCATATCCGATCTAGGTGTCATACCTAGTGCATCGGGTCCAATGAAAATCTTTTGTGACAATACTGGAGTGATTGCCTTAGCGAAGGAATCCAGATTTCACAAGAGAACCAAGCACATCAAGAGACGCTTCAATTCCATCCGGGATCTAGTCCAGGTGGGAGACATAGAGATTTGCAAGATACATACGGATCTGAATGTTGCAGACCCGTTGACTAAGCCTCTTCCACGAGCAAAACATGATCAACACCAAGACTCCATGGGTGTTAGAATCATTACTGTGTAATCTAGATTATTGACTCTAGTGCAAGTGGGAGACTGAAGGAAATATGCCCTAGAGGCAATAATAAAGTTATTATTTATTTCCTTATATCATGATAAATGTTTATTATTCATGCTTGAATTGTATTAACCGGAAACATAATACATGTGTGAATATATAGACAAACAGAGTGTCACTAGTATGCCTCTACTTGACTAGCTTGTTAATCAAAGATGGTTATGTTTCCTAACCATGAACAAGGAGTTGTTATTTGATTAACAAGGTCACATCATTAGTTGAATGATCTGATTGACATGACCCATTCCGTTAGCTTAGCACCCGATCGTTTTAGTATGTTGCTATTGCTTCCTTCATGACTTATACATGTTCCTGTGACTATGAGATTATGCAACTCCCGTTTACCGGAGGAACACTTTGTGTGCTACCAAACGTCACAACGTAACTGGGTGATTATAAAGGTGCTCTATAGGTGTCTCCAAAGGTACTTGTTGAGTTGGCGTATTTCGAGATTAGGATTTGTCACTCCGAATGTCGGAGAGGTATCTCTGGGCCCTCTCGGTAATACACATCACTTAAGCCTTGCAAGCATTTCAACTAATGAGTTAGTTGCGAGATGATGTATTACGGAACGAGTAAAGAGACTTGCCGGTAACGAGATTGAACTAGGTATTGGATACCGACGATCGAATCTCGGGCAAGTAACATACCGATGACAAAGGGAACAACGTATGTTGTTGTGCGGTTTGACCGATAAAGATCTTCGTAGAATATGTAGGAACCAATATGGGCATCCAGGTCCCGCTATTGGTTATTGACCGGAGACGTGTCTCGGTCATGTCTACATTGTTCTCGAACCGTAGGGTCCGCACGCTTAAGGTTTCGATGACAGTTATATTATGAGTTTATGTATTTTGATGTACCGAAGGTTGTTCGGAGTCCCGGATGTGATCACGGACATGACGAGGAGTCTCGAAATGGTCGAGACATAAAGATTGATATATTGGACGGATATATTTGGACACCGGAAAGGTTCCGGGTGAGATTGGAAATATACCGGAGTTCCGGGAGGTTACCGGAACCCCCCGGTAAGTATATGGGCCTTATTGGGCCTTAGTGGAAGGGAGGGAGAAGGAGCAAGGGAGGGGGCGCCCCCCCCAAGCCCAATCCGAATTGGGAGGGGGGCCGGCCCCCCCTTTCCTTCTCTCCTCCCCCCTCTTCCTTCCTTCTCCTACTCCTAATAGGAAAGGGGGGCCAAACCTACTTGGAGTAGGTTTGCCCCCCCTATGGCGCGCCTCCTCCCTAGGCCGGCCTCCTCCTCCCTCCCTCCTTTATATACAGGGGCGGGGGGGGCACCCTAGACACACAAGTTGATCATTGAGATCGTTCCTTAGCCGTGTGCGGTGCCCCCCTCCACGATATTACACCTTGATCATATTGTAGCGGCGCTTAGGCGAAGCTCTGCGACAGGAGAACATCAAGATTGTCACCACGCCGTCGTGCTGACGGAACTCCTCCCCGCGCCTCTGCTGGATCGGAGATCGGGGTGTGTCATCGAGCTGTACGTGTGTCAAGAACTCGGAGGTGCCGGAGTAACGGTGCTTGGATCGGTTGGACCGGGAGGACGTACGACTACTTCCTCTACGTTGCGTTAACGCTTCCGCTTCAGTCTACGAGGGTACGTAGACAACACTCTCCCCTCTCGTTGCTATGCATCACCATGATCTTGCGTGTGCCTAGGAAATTTTTTGAAATTACTACGTTCCCCAACACTCTCTTTCCCGTATGGCCCAATAAGGCCCAATACTTCTCCCGGCGAATTCCCGTAACTCTCCGGTACTCCGAAAAATACCCGAATCACTCGGAACCTTTCCGAAGTCCGAATTAGTCGTCCAATATATCGATCTTTACGTCTCGACCATTTTGAGACTCCTCGTCATGTTCCCGATCTCATCCGGGACTCCGAACTCCTTCGGTACATCAAAACTCATAAACTCATAATATAACTGACATCAAAACCTTAAGCGTGCGGACCCTACGGATTCGAGAACAATGTAGACATGACCGAGACTCATTTCCGGTCAATAACTAATAGCGGAACCTGGATGCTCATATTGGCTCCTACATATTCTACGAAGATCTTTATCGGTCAAACCGCATAACAACATACGTTGTTCCCTTTGTCATCGGTATGTTACTTGCCCGAGATTCGATCGTCGGTATCTCAATACCTAGTTCAATCTCGTTAGCGGCAAGTCTCTTTACTCGTTCCGTAATGCATCATCCCGCAACTAACTCATTAGTCACATTGCTTGCAAGGCTTATAGTGATGTGCATTACCGAGTGGGCCCAGAGATACCTCTCCGACAATTGGAGTGAGAAATCCTAATCTCGAAATACACCAACTCAACATGTACCTTCGGAGACACCTGTAGAGCTCCTTTATAATCACCCAGTTACGTTGTGACATTCGGTAGCACACAAAGTGTTCATCCAGTAAACGGGAGTTGCATAATCTCATAGTCATAGGAACATGTATAAGTCATGAAGAAAGCAATATCAACATACTAAACGATCAAGTGCTAAGCTAACAGAATGGGTCAAGTCAATCACATCATTCTCCTAATGATGTGATCCCGTTAATCAAATGACAACTCATGTCTATGGTTAGGAAACTTTAACCATCTTTGATTAACAAGCTAGTCAAGTAGAGGCATACTAGTGACACTATGTTACATGTATTATGTTTCCGGTTAATACAATTCTAGCATGAATAATAAACATTTATCATGAAATAAGGAAATAAACAATAACTTTATTATTGTCTCTAGGGCATATTTCCTTCAGTCTCCCACTTGCACTAGAGTCAATAATCTAGTTCACATCGCCATGTGATTTAATACCAATATTCATATCTGTATATGATTAACACCCATAGTTCACATCTTCATGTGACCTACACCCAAAGGGTTTACTAGAGTCAATAATCTAGTTCACATCGCTATGTGATTAACACCCAAAGAGTACAAAGGTATGATCATGTTTTGCTCATGAGAGAAGTTTTAGTCAATGGGTCTGTCATATTCAGAGTCGTGTGTACTTTGCAAATATTCTATGTCTACAATGCTCTGCACGGAGCTACTTTAGCTAATTGCTCCCACTTTCAATATGTATCCAGATTAAGACTTAGAGTCATCTGGATCAGTGCCAAAACTTGTATCGACGTCACCTTTTACGACGAGCCTTTTGTCACCTCCATAATTGAGAAACATATCCTTATTCCACTAAGGATAATTTTGACCAATGTCCAGTGATCTACTCCTAGATCACTATTGTACTCCCTTGCCAAACCAGGGCAGAGTATACAATAGGTCTGGTCCATAGCATGGCATACTTTTATAAAACCTATGACTGAAGCATAGGGAATGACTTTCATTCTCTTTCTATTTTCTGCCGTGGATGGGATTTGAGTCTTACTCAATTTCCTACCTTTGCAACACAGGCAAGAACTCTTTCTTTGACTGTTCCATTTTGAACTACTTCAAAATCTTGTCAAGATATGTACTCATTGAAAATCAAATCAAGCGTCTTGATCTATCTCAATAGATCTTGATGCTCAATATGTAAGTAGCTTTACCGAGGTCTTTCTTTTAAAGAACTCCTTTCAAACGCTCCTATATGCTTTGCAGAATAATTCTACATTATTTCCGATCAACAATATGTCATTCACATATACTTATCAGAAATGCTGTAGTGCTCCCACTCACTTTCTTGTAAATACAGGCTTCACCGTAAGTCTGTACAAAACTATATGCTTTGATCAACTTATCAAAGCATATATTCCAACTCTGAGATGCTTGCACCAGTCCATAGATGGATCGCTGGAGCTTGCACATTTTGTTAGCACCTTTAGGATTGACAAAACCTTCTGGTTGCATCATATACAACTCTTCTTTAAGAAAACCATTAAGGAACGCAGTTTTGACATCCGTTTGCCAGATTTCATAAAATGTGGCAATTGCTAACATGATTCAGACAGACTTAAGCATCGCTACAGGTGAGAAAGTCTCATCGTAGTCAACCCCTTGAACTTGTCGAAAACCTTTCGCAACAAGTCGAGCTTTATAGATAGTTACATTACCATCAGCGTCAGTCTTCTTCTTAAAAATCCATTTATTCTCAATGGCTTGCCGATCATCGGGCAAGTCAACCAAAGTCCATACTTTGTTCTCATACATGGATCCCATCTCAGATTTCATGGCCTCTAGCCATTTTGCGGAATCTGGGCTCATCATCGCTTCCTCATAGTTCGTAGGTTCATCATGGTCAAGTAACATGACTTCCAGAATAGGATTACCGTACCACTCTGGTGCGAATCTTACTCTGGTAGACCTACGAGGTTCAGTAGAAACTTGATCTGAAGTTTCATGATCAATATCATTAGCTTCCTCACTAATTGGTGTAGTTGTCACAGGAACCGGTTCTTGTGATGGACTACTTTCCAATAAGGGAGCAGGTACAATTACCTCATCAAGTTCTACTTTCCTCGCACTCACTTCTTTCGAGAGAAACTCCTTTTCTAGAAAGGATCCGAATTTAGCAACGAAAATCTTGCCCTCAGATCTGTGATAGAAGGTGTACCCAACAGTTTCTTTTGGGTATCCTATGAAGACACATTTCTCCGATTTGGGTTCGAGCTTATCTGGTTGAAGTTTCTTCACATAAGCATCGCAGCCCCAAACTTTAAGAAACGACAACTTTGGTTTCTTGCCAAACCACAGTTCATGAGGCGTCGTCTCAACGGATTTTGATGGTGCCCTATTTAACGTGAATGCGGCCATCTCTAAAGCATAACCCCAAAACGATAGAGGTAAATCAGTAAGAGACATCATAGATCGCACCATATCTAATAAAGTACGATTACGATGTTCGGACACACCATTTTGTTGTGGTGTTCCGGGTGGCGTGAGTTGCGAAACTATTCCGCATTGTTTCAAATGTAAACCAAAGTCGTAACTCAAATATTCTCCTCCACGATCAGATCGTAGAAATTTTATTTTCTTGTTACGATGATTTTCCACTTCACTCTGAAATTCTTTGAACTTTTCAAATGTTTCAGACTTGTGTTTCATTAAGTAGATATACCCAT
This sequence comes from Triticum timopheevii, assembly GCA_963921465.1. Taxonomy (NCBI): domain Eukaryota; kingdom Viridiplantae; phylum Streptophyta; class Magnoliopsida; order Poales; family Poaceae; genus Triticum; species Triticum timopheevii. The sequence goes on along the minus strand of OY997272.1, from coordinate 376,287,487 downwards.
ATCTGCTCAAATCATCTGTGAAGGTGAGAAAATAACGATACCCGTCGCGAGCCTCAACATTCATTGGACCACAAACATCAGTATGTATGATTTCCAACAAATCAGTTGCTCGCTCCATAGTTCTGGAGAACGGCGTTTTAGTCATCTTTCCCAAAAGGCATGGTTCGCAAGCATCAAATGATTCATAACCAAGTGATTCCAAAAACCCATCTTTATGGAGTTTCTTCATGCGCTTTACACCGATATGACCCAAACGGCAGTGCCACAAATAAGTTGCACTATCATTATTAACTTTGCATCTTTTGGCATCAATATTATGAATATGTGTATCACTACGATCGAGATCCAACAAACTATTTTCATTGGGTGTATGACCATTAAAGGTTTTATTCATGTAAACAGAACAACAATTATTCTCTAACTTTAAATGAATAACCGTATTGCAATAAACATGATCAAATCATATTCATGCTCAACACAAACGCTAAATAACATTTATTTAGGTTTAACACTTATCCCGATAGTTTAGCGAGTGTGCGATGATGATCATATCAATCTTGGAACTACTTCCAACACTCATCGTCACTTCCCCTTCAACTAGTCTCTGTTTATTCTGTAACTCCTGTTTCGAGTTACTAATCTTAGCAACCGAACAAGTATCAAATACTCAGGGGCTACTATAAACACTAGTAAGGCACATATCAATAACCTGTATATCAAATATACCCTTGTTCACTTTGCCATCCTTCTTATCCACCAAATGTTCAGGGCATTTCCGCTTCCAGTGACCATTTCCTTTGCAGTGTAAGCACTCAGTTTCAGGCTTTGGTCCAGCTTCGGTCTTCTTCATGGGAATGACAACTTGTTTGCCATTCTACTTGAACTTTCTCTTTCTTTCCCTTTGCCCTTTTCTTGAAACTAGTGGTCTTGTCAATCATCAACACTTGATGCTCTTTCTTGATTTCTACCTTCGTCGATTTCAACATCACGAAGAGCTCGAGAATCATTTTCGTCATCCCTTGCTTACTATAGTTCATCACGAAGTTCTAGTAACTTAGTGATGGTGACTAGAGAATTCTGTCAATCACTATCTTATCTGGAAGATTAACTCACACTTGATTCAAGCGATTGAAGTACCCAGACAATCTGAGCACATGCTCACTTGTTGAGCAATTCTCCTCCATCTTTTAGCTATAGAACTTGTTGGAGACTTCATATCTCTCAACTCGGGTATTTGCTTGAAATATTAACTTCAATTCCTAGAACATCTCATATGGTTCATGACGTTCAAAACGTCTTTGAAGTCCCGATTCTAAGCCGTTAAGCATGGTGCACTAAACTATCAAGTAGTCATCATATTGAGCTAGCCAAACGTTCATAACGTCTGCATCTGCTCCTGCAATAGGTTTGTCACCTAGCGATGCATCAAGGACATAATTCTTCTGTGCAGCAATGAGGATAAACCTCAGATCACGGATCCAATCCGCATCATTGCTACTAACATCTTTCAACACAGTTTTCTCTAGGAACATATCAAAATAAACATATGAAAGCAACAACGCGAGCTATTGATCTATAACATAATTTGCAAAATACTACCAGGACTAAGTTCATGATAAATTAAAGTTCAATTAATCATATTACTTAAGAACTCCCACTCAGACAGACATCTCTCTAGTCATCTAAGTGATTACGTGATCCAAATCAACTAAACCATGTTCGATCATCACGTGAGATGGAGTAGTTTTCAATGGTGAACATCACTATGTTGATCATATCTTCTATATGATTCATGTTCGACCTTTCGGTCTCCGTGTTCCGAGGCCATATCTGTTATATGCTAGGCTCGTCAAGTTTAACCTGAGTATTCCGCGTGTGCAACTGTTTTGCACCCGTTGTATTTGAACATAGAGCCTATCACACCCGATCATCACGTGGTGTCTCAGCACGAAGAACTTTCGCAACGGTGCATACTCAGGGAGAACACTTCTTGATAATTTCTAGTGAGAGATCATCTTAAAATGCTACCATCAATCAAAGCAAGATAAGATGCATAAAGGATAAACATCACATGCAATCAATATAAGTGATATGATATGGCCATCATCATCTTGTGCTTGTGATCTCCATCTCCGAAGCACCGTCGTGATCACCATCGTCACCGGCGCGACACCTTGATCTCCATCATAGCATCGTTGTCGTTACGCCATCTATTGCTTCTATGACTATCGCTACCGCTTAGTGATAAAGTAAAGCAATTACAAGGCGTTTGCATTTCATACAATAAAGCGACAACCATATGGCTCCTGCCAGTTGCCGATAACTTCGGTTACAAAACATGATCATCTCATACAATAAAATATAGCATCACGTCTTGACCATATCACATCACAACATGCCCTGCAAAAACAAGTTAGACGTCCTCTACTTTGTAGTTGCAAATTTTACATGGCTACTACGGGCTGAGCAAGAACCGTTCTTACCTACGCATCAAAACCACAACGATAGTTCGTCAAGTTAGTGCTGTTTTAACCTTCGCAAGGACCGGGTGTAGCCACACTCGGTTCAACTAAAGTTGGAGAAACAGACACCCGCTAGTCACCTGTGTGCAAAGCATGGCGGTAAAACCAGTCTCGCGTAAGCGTACGCGTAATGTCGGTCCGAGCCGCTTCATCCAACAATACCGCTGAACCAAAGTATGACATGCTGGTAAGCAGTATGACTTGTATCGCCCACAACTCACTTGTGTTCTACTCGTGCATATAACATCAACGCATAAAACCTAGGCTCGGATGCCACTGTTGGGGAACGTAGTAATTTCAAAAAAATTCCTACACACACGCAAGATCATGGTGATGCATAGCAACGAGAGGGGAGAGTGTTGTCCACGTACCCTCGTAGACCGTAAGCGGAAGCGTTATGACAACGCGGTTGATGTAGTCGTACGTCTTCACGGTCCGACCGATCCAAGTACCGAACGTACGGCACCTCCGAGTTCAGCACACGTTCAGCTCGATGACGATCCCCGGACTCCGATCCAGCAAAGTGTCAGGGATGAGTTCTGTCAGCACGACGGCGTAGTGACGATGATGATGTTCTACCGACGCAGGGCTTCACCTAAGCACCGCAACAATATGACTGAGGTGGAATATGGTGGAGGGGGCACCCCACACGGCTAAGGAACGATCACGAAGATCAACTTGTGTGTCTATGGGGTGCCCCCTGCCCCCGTATATAAAGGAGTGGAGGAGGGGGAGGGCCGGCCCTCTCTATGGCGCGCCCTAGGGGAGTTCTACTCCCACCGGGAGTAGGATTCCTCCTTTCCTAGTAGAACTAGGAGCCTTCCATGTAGTAGGAGTAGGAGAGAAGGAAAGGGAAGAGAGAAGGGAAGGAAGGAGGGGGCGCATCCCCTTCCCCTAGTCCAATTCGGACTAGGCCTTGGGGGGCGCGTGGCCTGCCCTAGGCAGCCCCTCTCTCTTTCCCGTATGGCCCAATAAGGCCCAATACTTCTCCGGGCGAATTCCCGTAACTCTCCGGTACTCCGAAAAATACTCGAATCACTCGGAACCTTTCCGAAGTCCGAATGTAGTCGTCCAATATATCGATCTTTACATCTCGACCATTTCGAGACTCCTCGTCATATCCCCGATCTCATCCGGGACTCCAAACTCCTTCCATACATCAAAACTCATAAACTCATAATATAACTGTCATCAAAACCTTAAGCGTGCGGACCCTACGGGTTCGAGAACAATGTAGACATGACCGAGACTCGTTTCCGGTCAATAACCAATAGCGGAACCTGGATGCTCATATTGGCTCCTACATATTCTACGAAGATCTTTATCGGTCAAACCGCATAACAACATACGTTGTTCCCTTTGTCATCGGTATGTTACTTGCCCGAGATTCGATCGTCGGTATCTCAATACCTAGTTCAATCTCGTTACCGGCAACTCTCTTTACTCGTTCCGTAATGCATCATCCCGCAACTAACTCATTAGTCACATTGCTTGCAAGGCTTATAGTGATGTGCATTACCGAGTGGGCCCAGAGATACCTCTCCGACAATCGGAGTGACAAATCCTAATCTCGAAATACGCCAACTCAACATGTACCTTCGGAGACACCTGTAGAGCTCCTTTATAATCACCCAGTTACGTTGTGACGTTCGGTAGCACACAAAGTGTTCACCCGGTAAACGGGAGTTGCATAATCTCATAGTCATAGGAACATGTATAAGTCATGAAGAAAGCAATAGCAACATACTAAACGATCAAGTGCTAAGCTAACGGAATGGGTCAAGTCAATCACATCATTCTCCTAATGATGTGATCCCGTTAATCAAATGACAACTCATGTCTATGGTTAGGAAACTTTAACCATCTTTGATTAACGTGCTAGTCAAGTAGAGGCATACTAGTGACACTATGTTTGTCTATGTATTCACACATGTATTATGTTTCCGGTTAATGCAATTCTAGCATGAATAATAAACATTTATCATGAAATAAGGAAATAAATAATAACTTTATTATTGCCTCTAGGGCATATTTCCTTCAACTGCCCCTCCTGCTCCCAGTAACAACTCTGAAGATCTCTCTCGCATCTCAAAGAAGCGCGAGAAGCCACAGAAGAAAACTGTTCAGAGATCCAGTCAAGCACTGACACCAGCTGCTGTTCTGAGGAACGAATCTGAAGCCATTGATCTGTCTTCAGATGAAGAATTTGGAAATGGTGCTCTTGAGCAGCTGATCAAGAGCAAGCAAGAGGCGGAGATCTTCAATGATCTGCCCCTCTTTGATGTGAATATCTTGCACAATTTCATTGATGAGTGGTTCGATAATCAAGATCTCAGTTTTAATGATCTTCAACTCACCATTGGCATCAGCGTCTCCTTTCAAGGCGCAATTGCTCCTGAGCTGGCTCTGGCTCAGCGAATTGTTGAATTGAAGCACAAAATTGACTTTGAGAAAGAGCAGTTCAAGAAGCATGTGGCCAAGCTTAGTGTGGCTGATGTTCAGAAATTCAAGGTGATGATGAATGACCTCAAGGATGCGTTTCGTAAGAAACGTGAGGAAGCCAAAGGCTCAAGAGAGCGCATGAAATATCTTGCTGCCAAGTGTGTTCAGGCTTACAACGAAGCTGAAAAGCACAAGGCTCTTGGGCGTCCTGGCAATGACCCCAAGATGGTTGCCAAGAGAAGAAGAAGCATACTGTGGCCCAAACTGAAGCTCCACGGCCGGAAGAACCTCACATTGTCTTCCCAGCATGACAGGCTCGAAGCCTAAGGTCTCCACAGTGGCTTCTGATCAGCAAAAAACTAAGGCAGCTGAAGTCGAAGCCAGAAAGCGAAAAATCAAGCGCATTGCTGATGATGCACCACCCCCAAGAAGAGAAAAAACAAGAAGAGAGATTGGGCTGCTCCCACAGAGCCCCTTGTTGTTGAACCCATTGCCTTTGCTCATCCTGACCCTGAAAATCAAGAGCGTCAGTTGATCATTCATGAGTCGGCTTCCACAGAGGCTCCTGAAGCTCAAGAAGTTCCAGTCGTTGACCCCATCGCGACTGAAGACATTGGTCCTCACGACAATGTAGAAGATGATGAAGTCCTTCCTTAGATTGAGCGCCCAATGGTATCATCGCCTGTTCTCAGGAACAGCGAGCTCATCAATATTGGTCGTCCTTTGACGCCAATCTCTCAAGATGCCTCGTGGGCTGATCGCCCCCAACCAACAACTCCAAGTGAAGATTCACCAAGTACACCCCGTCCTCCACCAGCGCAAGTCACCAGTCCGTTGGTGAATGATGATAATTACATGGATACCACACTCTCGCCAAAGGCGTAGCCCGTGTTTCAACGGCTTCGCAAAGGTCTCAGACCATCTGTCTCCATGACTACCATCACAGAAGAAGACTCAAACCAGTCTAGCTCAGTGACACGTCAAATGTTCCCTGAAGATAAACCTTCTGTGATGGTTCCCTTGTTCGAAGCCAATGTTGCTGAAGACAATCCGGCTGCATCAGCCGAAGAAAAACAAGAAGAAGAGCATGTTGCTACTCCCCTACCACCCAAGAAGTTGTTCTCGAGGAGAACGTGTGTGTGCCCGACCCTCCAGCTACTCAAGTGGAGGTTGAGAATCCTGAGGCGGCCACCATCAACACTACTGAAGCCAATGACGTTATCATGGTTGAAGACAATGTGGCGCCTGCGATGAACACTGTGCTTGAAGCCACTGATGCTCCTGCAACGAATGTGTAGCCTGACGCCTTTGCTGATGCCACTGCTCCTGTTCCGCCTCCAAGGCCCCACACCATTGAGCATGCATTCTACCAAGGCGAGCTTGTTCCTGTCAGATGGCCAATTCTGGTTCCTCCGCCTGCTCCTAGACCTTAGTTTGACTATCATGTGGAGCACAGGCCTCAGGTTCAGTAGCCAAAACCAAGGCTGCCAAGGTTCCCAGGTACTGCATCGGCACCAGGCTCATTCAATGTCAATGGCTTCATTGCACACAACACCTTCTTCGATACTGCCAAGAACCCATATTCCAAGCCAAGAATATCATCAGATCAGTTCTGGAGCTATCAGCAGCGCAGCTACTACTCTTGTATTCTATACAATCAGGAGCGCATATTTCCTCATATGCGTCTAGACACTAAAGCCATTGCTGGTCTGCCCAGCCTAGAAGACGCTCTTGACTGCTTTCGTGATGCTGGCCTTCTGTAGTTTGTCACCGACAAGGAACATTGGAATGAAGAGCTTCTACTGCAATTCTATGCAACCCTCCACATTCGCGGCTAAAACAGGGATACAACGACATGGGTCCTTGAGTGGATGACAGGCAATGTTCATCATGAAGCCAAAGCCTTTGATCTCATTGAGCTCACCGGCCTCTCCACTCCAGGCGAACTGTATGAACCTGGTTGTCAGCTTCACCGCGATGCATTGGGGAGCATCTTTCAAAAGCTAGAGCCCAACATGAGCCAGATGCTAAGTATGATGAAGCCACTGCCCCAGGATGCTGAATATCCCAAGGAATTTCTTGTTGAATACCTAGAGTATCTGCCCCGCACCATCTATCGTATCATTAGGCGAACTCTATGGCCCATCAAAGGGAATTCCTCCTCAGCAAAGCTTGAAGGTGCAATGAAGACATTGGTCTTCTATATTCTCAATGGCAAAAGCTTCAATAATCAGGATTTCTTCATTCGCCAGTTTGCTGCATCTGGGTCTGACATCTATGCTCTGAAATTCTATGCTCCTTGAATTATGCGTCTGATCAAGCTTCACTCTGCCATTGACTATCAGCCCTCTGCTCGTAACCATCTCATATTTCTACCAGAGGTTGATATGTTCATTGAAGCCATTTACCCAGAGCCTGCCAAGGAAGCACTATATCTTCACAATGCAGATCGTCAGAGCTTTTCCCAACATGTTGAAGGTGTTCAGGTTGCTTCTCATGTTTATCCACTGGCCGGCAACACTCGCCGTGCATGCACTGAAGCCACTGAAAGCACCATTGTTCCAAGGCCTCGGAAGCGATCTCGTGTGCTCAATGACCAAGAGCTTCTCGTGGCCTTGCATCAAAAACATTACAAGCATCACTACTGGATGAAGCATCAAATGCAAAGCCTCTTGGTGGATGTCAATCGCATTCGCAATCTTGCCACCAAGAATGCCTTTGTCACCCATGAAACCTGTCGAAGGTTCTGGAAGAGTCTGACGTTGCTAAGTGCTGAAGCTGATCTTCAAGACGATGGCTTCACTGAGAGATTCAAGTTCAACTCCACTCCTCCCAGGAATGCTGTCTTACGTCGAACCCCGTCTCTTGAAGATTCAGAGTACTCCTCCTCGCAGCAACTATGAATGCCAGAGTCTTGGATGACGTAGATGATGCTACCTCATCACCTCCAACCTCAGCACGTGTCAACACTGCACCAAGTTCTTCTGCACCACCAAACCTCAACGCCGACCCTGCTGCTTCACCTACTCCTCATGGGAACGAGTAGAGACTATGTCTTCAAACCTTTTTGGTCCTTACTGACAAAAGGGGGAGAAGCATATGTTGATAGTCTTCAAGCGGGTCCTGATGGGTGGTTGATATACTTTTTGCCTACTGCTTACAACTCTTGTTTTGATACATTTGGTTCTTTGAGTTGTAGCACTTAAACTTGATGGTCGTCTGCTACTTTTTCTGCTATTCTGTGTGATGCGACGATAAATTCCGCATATGCGATGATAAATCCCGCATGAACTCATTCCACAGACGTCCATTTTTCATTATGCATGTCATTATTCCCGTATATATGTTCATGCATGATGTATTGTCTTCATATGGTGAAGAGGATCTCCACAAGTACAACCTGCCATGTGCATTTGCATTCCAACGCAAAACATTTATATGCACATCTTCAGGGGAAGCCTTTTTGCCATCTATGAAGACAATATCTTAATCCTTACAATTTCACATACTTTTATCCCCGTTGAAAACTTCAACTAGTTTGTCATCAATCACCAAAAATGGGGAGATTGTAAGTGCATCTAGTGCCACCCCTAGTTGGTTTTGGAGTACTGACGACAAACATGGTTGAGGGACTAATGTGTTTGTGAGAATTGCAGGATAACACAGGTAGTAGTCCCTCATTGATTCGGTTTACCTACCGGAGATGGCCCCTGAAAATGTGTGAAGACATTGAAGACAATGGTGGTATTTGAAGATATTCACATTGAAGACTATGACACGAGAAGACATTGAGTGAAGACTATGGAGCGCGAAGACTTAGTTGTTTCGTTGTTCTCCTTTCTTATTTGTTGAGTCATAGGAACCACCGCACTGTTAAGTGGGGTCCAAGTGAACAAAGTCAGAGTGACTAAAGTGATGCTCAACCAAATCCTATGCCTTCGAGCGAAGACAATGAGAGCAAATCTTATCCTGAGTCGGATAAGTCAGCTTTACTTGTAGCCCAAGTCAAGCTGCCGCGTGTGTTTGAAATCTGACTGTTGCGACACGTGTTAGTTCCTTAGTGACCCAGGGTCATTTCGAACAAATCCGGTCGGGTTGCCCAGTGGCTATAAATAGCCCACCCCCTACACCATAAATTGGTGGCTGCTCAGAGTTAGTACACGGCTTTTGTCGTCTGAGAGCAACCCACCGCCGAAGCTTTCGAGAGAGAATCCTTGCGAGGACAAAGCCCAAACCACCCAGAGCCCAAAGAGTGTTTGGCATCACTGAAGTCTTTCTGCCCGCATGATCTGAAGACTTGTTGCACTTGAGGACTATGAATCCTCCAGCAGGTTAGGCGTCGCGTTCTGAGCATCCAAGAGCCATTGTGGATTGCCGGTGAACGAAGTCTGTGAAGGTTTGGAAGTCTATCTTGAAGACTTACCAGAGTGATTGGGCGGGGACTAAGTGTCCTTAACTAAAGGGGAATAAGGTGAAGACACGGTCTTCTGAGTTGAATCTCAGCCTCCCTAACCAGATGTACAGTTGTCACAGCAACTGGAACTGGTCGAACAAATCCCTGTCCTTCTGAAGCTACTGGTTCTATCTCTTTCTTCTCTTTACTTACAGTTTGTCTTCGTGAAGTCATTGCCTGCTTGCATTATCTGTTTTACTTCACTGTGTGACTACTTGTTCTGATTGGCTTCATACTATCTTCCATCCTGATCTTTACTACCTAGCTGCTATTAGTCTTCGTGCTTTCACTTCATTGGATACTTGACTATGGCTTGTCTAGCGTAGTCTACCTTCCGCTGCAATCGAATAGTGTGTTTATGTTGTTTGTCTTTGAAACTCCCATGTTTTGAAGACTTTCGTAAAAATCTCTTATTCAACCCCCCCCCCCTAGTCGATAACTAGCCCTTTCACTAACTAAGGAGTACTTCTTACAAAGATAACTCTCACATCTCTACGTTGGGACAAGTATCACTTAAATCATTTGTCCAAATGTTCAACTCTTTTTACTATTCAATATCTCGCATCGAGATTTTCAAAACTAAATTCCATATTGATAGGTTTCGATGAACTTTTTTTAACGAAGAAAACTGGAAGAAAAAACCGAACTGGGAGCGGGTATTTTCCTTTCTGAAGCCGTTTCCGAGAGGCACAGCCGTTGATGAAGCTATGTACCTAGGGTAGGGTCATGGACCTGTCCAAGATACCCTCCCCAAGGACATCTCTAGAAGAAACCACCTTTCAATCGACCCGGAAGTGTTCCACTCGACGGACTCGAAGACACTCGACCATGAAGCCAACCACTCGACTGCCAGGAGACCTAAAGTCACTCTGCACGCAAACAGTCTGTCATTAAGTAGCTTTTATGGTCATCATAGCACTTTATTTGTGGCGTTACCAGTAACGCCTGATGTTAATGTACCTTAAACCCTGTATAACTGAGGGCCGGAGGGGTCTGGCGAACTCTATATAAGCCACCCCCCTCCTCAGTGTAAAGGGTTCACACCCCTGTAACTCATACACACATAATCCAGTCGACCGCCTCCGGGCTCCGAGATGTAGGGCTGTTACTTCCTCCGAGAAGGGCCTGAACTCGTAAACCTCTTGCGTATACAACTACTCCATAGATAGGATATTGCCTCTCCAATCCTACCCCCCCTACACTACTGTCAGACTTAGAACCACGACAGTTGGCGCCCACCTTGGGGCAGGTGTCTTAGCGACTTACTGGAGAAGTTTCGATTTTTTCGATCTCCTTCATCATGGTTTCAGGCGGAATTTTGGTTGATGGCCGCGAGATCCGTCTCGGCGCGCTCACGTTCATCGTCGACGACTTCGCTTGGCTTCAGGGGGCTCCGCTCGACATCGACTCGCTCCCTATCCGTGGGTCGACGCACTTTCGCGCGTGCGTCCGCGGTGTCCTCCTGCGGCAACCGTCGACCCATTATCGGTCGGCCCCTGTGTCATCCTCCCTCCCTGTTTCCCGCCGGCGCAAGTGCTTCGGTCGGTCGAGGCTTCAGCGGTGCGTGAGGCACGCGGTGGTCTGCCAGTCGGCCACCCCCCAAGTCATGGCGATCGAGCCCGACGAATCTCTCTATGGCATGTTCGACCTGTCGACTGGCTCCACAGAGACTGCATCCGAGTGCGACAGCAGTGATCCAGCAGTGGAGGTTCTGATGGTCGATGGACCATGCAGTCCTCCCAGTTTTCCCCGCACCGACAGAGGCGACGGCAGAGGCGATCCGTCGTGTGCCCATGAAGAGTATCAACCCAAGCCCCTCACTTCGCTGCAGAGGGAAGAACTTCGCCGCCGGAACATGGATGCGCTACACACTCCTATCATCGGAGAAACCCCCGAGGCTCATGCCTTAGAGGATGCACGCTTGGCCAACTTGGCTGAGCGCACTCGACTGGAGAACCTCCAGCGAGCACTCGACGAGCATGCGCGACAACGGGTTCCAGAATCCAGTCGACGTCAACTTTTTCCACCACCAACTCAGGTATATCGAACTCCGATTCAGAATTTAGCAGCTGCAGCCCGTATAGCAGAGTTGATTCAGCCTTCCCAGTCAGAGGCTGGCAGAGGCTTGTTACAAATCAGAGCATTATTCCGGGCAGCAGGAGATCAAAATTTAGCTGTATCGCAGTTGCGAAATAGGATCCACAGCAGATCCGTCGCTGCGAATACAGTCCAGTCAGCCGATAGCCCAAGATCGCCCTCGAGGCGTGAGGGACGTGGAGATCAGTGTGATCAGTACAGGAACCGTGAGCAGTATGATCACCGACTCGATCGCGATGATCGACGTCGAGTGCCCACCCCTCCCCCAAGGAGTAGATCGTACACGCCTCGACAGCAAGATGACAGACGCCATCACAGTGTTGGGCGAAGGATTCCAGTCGACCCCAGGGAACTAGGCTTTCATGCGAGATCCATTCTCGTTCAAGGTTTGGTCGACAGGAACAGAGCTCACCGAGAAGGTCATGACAGAGATGTACCCACCAACAGCAGAGTTCATGTCTCAGGACCAGAGTGCTTCAGCAGAGCCATCATGGCCGCGGTGATTCCTCCCAACTTCAGGTTGGCGACTGGAGTCAGTAAGTTCACCGGTGAGTCCAAGCCTGATACTTGGCTTGAAGACTACCGAGTGGCTGTTCAGATTGGCGGAGGCAACGATGAAGTGGCCATGAAACACCTGCCTCTTATGTTGGAGGGCTCGGCCAGAGCATGGTTGAATCAGTTAGCACCCAGCAACATTTACACTTGGGAAGATCTTGCCCAAGTGTTTGTCAGAACATTTGAAGGAACTTGCAAGCGACCAGCAGGGTTGATAGAGCTACAATCTTGTGTGCAGAAGTCGAATGAAACTCTAAGGGATTACATCCAGAGATGGATCACATTGCATCACACGGTAGAGAATGTATCTGATCACCAGGCAGTCTGTGCCTTCAAGGAAGGCGTTAAGTACAGAGAGCTAAACCTAAAATTCGGTCGAACCGGAGACATGTCTCTGAGTCGAATGATGAAGATTGCCACCAAGTATGCCAATGGTGAAGATGATCGGCTCCGGAGTGGCAAGCACAAGTCAGTCGCCCACGAAACCGGGGGAGGAAACTCTAGTCGGAAGCAGAAGCGGAAAGCCGAGCCAGCTGCTCCTGGAGAAGCCTTGGCCGTGACTCAAGGAAAGTTTAAAGGGAAGCCCAAAGGTCCTTGGAACCCTAAGAAGGTGAAAGACCAAGACGGAAATGATGTGTTGGATATGCCATGACACATTCATACAAAGAAAGATGAAGAGGGTAAACTCATTTACCCGAAACATACCACTCGACAGTGTCAGCTCTTGATCCAGCAATTCCAGGGGAAACAGCCTAAAGATAAGGAAAAGGAGTCGGACAAAGTTGAGGACAAAGAAGATAGTGATGATGGTTATCCCCAGGTCAATTCCACCCTGATGATTTTTGCTGATGTTGAAAGCAAAAGTCGACTGAAAGTTATTAACCGAGAAGTGAATATGGTCGCTCCGACGACACCCAGTTATCTGAAATGGTCTCAGACTGCCATCACATTCGACCAGTCCGATCATCCGACACACATAGCCACCCCTGGGAGGCAAGCTTTGGTGGTTGACCCAGTCGTCGAAGGCACTCGACTGACTAAAGTTTTGATGGATGGTGGCAGTGGCCTAAATATAATATATGCAGAGACGTTGAAAGGGATGGGCATTCCGATGTCCAGACTCAGTACCAGCAACATGAGTTTCCATGGAGTTATTCCTGGGAAGAAGGCTGAGTAACTCGGCCAAATTGCTCTTGATGTGGTTTTCGGTGATTCCAAGAATTACCGCAAAGAAAAGTTACCGTTTGAAGTTGTGGATTTCCAGAGTGCTTATCATGCTATTTTGGGCAAGCCAGCTTATGCACGTTTCATGGCTCGACCATGTTATGTGTACCTCAAATTGAAGATGCCTGGTCCCAAAGGTGTGATCACTATTACTGGCAATCGGAAGAAGGCAGAAGAGTGCTTTCAGAAAGGCTCAAAGATCGCCGATGCTCAGATGGCAGTGGTAGAGCTGCAGGAATACAAGAAAACTGCAGACCCGAGTGATTTGTTACGAGCCAAGAAGCCTGCTACGAAATCAGCGTTTCAGTCGCCCGGTGAGACAAAACCGATTCACATTCATCCGACCGACCCCAGTGCTGCTCCGACTCATATCTCTACAACACTCGACTCCAAATAGGAAGAAGCGCTCATCCAGTTCCTCCGTGAGAACTGGGACATCTTCGCATGGAAGCCTTCTAACATGCCGGGCGTTCCCAGGGGGCTGGCTGAGCACCATCTACGAGTCGACTCAAAAGTGAAACCTGTCAAAGAACATCTTCGACGGTCCGCCGTCCAGAAGAGAAAGGCCATTGGCAGGGAGGTGGCTCGGCTCTTAGCAGCGGAGTTTATCCGAGAGATTTACCACTCCGAGTGGCTCACCAATGTTGTCATGGTCCCCAAGAAGGACAAGTCACTTCGCATGTGCATTGACTTCAAACATATCAATCGGGCCTACCTGAAAGATCAATTTCCTCTCCCCCGCATCGACCAAATAGTCGACTCGACTGCAGGATGTGAGCGCCTGTCTTTTTTAGACGCCTATTCTAGTTACCATCAGATCCGTCTATATGGACCCGACGAGATCAAAACAGCTTTCATCACTCCATTCGGGTGCTTCTGTTATGTCACCATGCCATTCGGCCTCAAGAATGCCGGAGCCACATTCATGAGGATGATTCAGAAGTGTTTGCTCACTCAAATCAGTCGGAACGTGGAAGCATACATGGATGATATTGTAGTCAAGTCACGGAAAGGTTTCGACCTATTGACTGACCTTGCTGAGACATTTGCCAACCTCAGGAGGTATGATGTCAAGCTTAATCCATCAAAGTGCACATTCAGAGTTCCTGGCGGAAAGTTACTCGGTTTTCTCATTTCCGAACGAGGAATCGATGCCAATCCAGAAAAGGTTGGTACTATACTCCGAATGAAACGTCCTGTGCATGTGCACGATGTCCAGAAGCTTACTGGTTGCTTGGCCGCTTTAAGTTGATTCATCTCTCGTCTCGGTGAAAAGGCATTGCCTCTTTACCGACTGATGAAGAAGTCAGACAAGTTCGAGTGGACTCCTGAAGCTGATGCAGCGTTTGCAGAGCTAAAAGCCCTGCTCTCCACCCAGCCGGTGCTTGCTGCCCCGATCAGCAAAGAGCCTTTGCTGCTTTACATTGCAGCCACGAGACAAGTCATCAGTACAGTACTTACGGTCGAGCGGGAAGAAGAAGGAAAAGCCTTTAAAGTTTAGCGCCCAGTATATTATGTTTCTGAAGTTTTGACCCCATCAAAGCAAAGATACCCTCATTATCAGAAGCTTGTATATGGGATTTATATGACCACGAAGAAGGTTGCTCATTACTTCTCTGACCATTCCATTACAGTCGTCAGCGACGCCCCATTGTCAGAGATTCTGCACAACAGAGATGCAACTGGTCGAGTGGCAAAATGGGCGATTGAACTCCTTCCCCTAGATATCAAGTTTGAGGCAAAGAAAGCCATCAAGTCCCAAGTAATAGCAGATTTCATCGCCGAGTGGATTGAACAGCAACTGCCGACTCAAGTTCACTCAGAGCACTGGACCATGTTCTTTGACGAATCTAAGATGCTGAATGGTTCCGGTGCTGGGGTAGTGTTGGTTTCCCCCCGAGGAGATAAGCTTAGATATGTGCTCCAGATCCACTTTGATTCCTCCAATAACGAAGCAGAATACGAAGCACTTTTGTATGGGTTGCGTATGGCCATTTCACTCGGCGTCCGTCGCCTCATGGTTTATGGCGACTCAGATTTGGTGGTTAATCAAGTGATGAAAGAGTGGGACGTCAGAAGTCCGGCCATGACTGGTTACTGCAATGCAGTGAGAAAGCTAGAGAAGAAATTCGAGGGGTTAGAGCTTCATCATATACCCCGACTGAAAAATCAAGCGACTGGTGATTTGGCAAAAATAGGTTCCAAGAGAGAAGCCATTCCCAGTAATGTGTTTTAGGAACACAGCCACACGCCATCAGTTCAAGAGGATCCTTTCACCGAAGAAGCCCCGCAGCCAAAAAGTGTCACGGATCCGACTGAAGTTGAGGTCCCAGCTGTGGTCGACCTGATCATGGAAGTTTTGGTCATCACTCCCGATTGGACAGTGCCATACATCGCATATATCCTAAGGAAAAAGCTCCCAGAGAACGAAGAAGAGGCTCGACAGATCGTCCGTCGATCCAAGGCCTTTACTGTGATAAAGGGACAGTTGTACAAGGAAAGCGCGACTGGGGTCAGTCAGAAATGTATAACACCAGAAGAAGGTCAGATAATTCTTGATGATATCCACTCGGGGACCTGTGGTCACCATGCGTCTTCTCGGACCATTGTGGCTAAAGCATACCGAGCAGGGTTTTATTGGCCAAGAGCAAACGAAATGGCGAAAGAGATAGTCAACAAGTGTGAAGGATGTCAGTTCTATTCCAATATTTCACACAAGCCCGCCTCAGCTTTGAAGACCATTCCACTCGTCTGGTCCTTCGCTGTTTGGGGGTTGGATATGGTTGGACCACTAAGAACTGGCAGGAGCGGCTTCACTCACTTGCTAGTGGCAGTCGACAAGTTTACTAAATGGATTGAAGCTAAACCTATCAAGAATCTCGATGCTTGCACTGCTATCAGTTTTGTCAGAGAGTTGATATTCAGATATGGAGTTTCGCATAGCATCATCACTGATAATGGGTCGAACTTCGATTCTGACAAGTTCAAAGCCTTTTGCACCTCCCAAGGCACACAAGTCGACTACGCTTCAGTCGCTCGCCCCCAGTCGAATGGACAAGCGGAACAAGCAAACGACCTAATTCTCAAAGGACTGAAACCCTGGTTGATGCGTGATCTCAAGCACACAGCGGGCGTGTGGGTTGACGAACTTCCATCAGTTCTTTGGGGATTGAGGACCACTCCTAATCGGTCGACTGGGCGAACTCCATTCTTTCTGGTCTATGGAGCTGAAGCAGTTCTGCCAAGTGACCTGCTTCACAATGCAACCCGAGTCAAGCTTTACTCTGAAGATGAAGCAGAACAAGCCCGGCAGGACGCAGTCGACCTTCTAGAAGAAGAAATAGAGATGGCCATGATCTGATCGACTATCTATCAACAGGACTTGCGTCGATTCCATGCCAGAAACGTGAAGAGTCGAGCCTTCCAAGAAGGAGATTTGGTCCTCCGAGTGGATCAACAGAAGCCACACAAGCTCGCTCCTACTTGGGAAGGCCCCTTCATCGTCACCAAAGTTCTCCACAATGGAGCATACCGTCTTTACAATGTCGATCGCCAGATTGATGAGCCATGAGCTTGGAATGCGGAGCTGCTCCGCCCCTTTTATACTTAAGTACTCACTCGGAAGAGATATAATAAAAAGTGCCTCGGTAGTCTGTTTATCAAAGACAAGAGTGTTATAATTTTCCCAGTGATTGTTGTTGCTTTTGTTTGCGTGAGAAATCCCCCAGTGGCTGGCTTAGCTGCGAATCCGTTTCGCCTAAGTTTGTAAAAAAAATTCCTGCCGAGTGACGAGCAAGTCTCTCACTCGGGGGCTTAGCTGCGAATCCGTTTCGCCTAAGTATTTAAAAATCGTACCGAGTGGAGAGCAAACCTCCCACTCGGGGGCTTAGCTGCAGTCCAGTACTCGCCTAAGTATTTAAAAATCCTACCGAGTGGAGAGCAAACCTTCCACTCGGGGGCTTAGCTGTAGTCCAGTACTCGCCTAAGTATTTAAAAATCCTACCGAGTGGAGAGCAATCCTCCCATTCGGGGGCTTAGCTGCAGTCCAGTACTCGCCTAAGTATTTAAAAATCCTACCGAGTGGAGAGCAAACCTCCCACTCGGGGCTTAGCTGTAGTCCACTACTTGCCTAAGTTTGTAAAAAAACCTGTCGAGTGACGAGCAAGCCTCTCACTTGGGGGCTTAGCTGCAAATCCGTTTTGCCTAAGTGAAAGTGCTAGTATCGACTAGAGGGGGGGTGAATAGGCGATTTTTATGAAAGTCTCCAAAACTTGGAAGTTTCGAAGACAAACAACAGAAATGACCTAATTGATATGCAGCAGAAGATAAACTACCCTAAACAAGCCATAGTCAAGTATGTAATGATGTGAAAGTACAGGACTAATAGCAGTTGGGTAGTAAGGATCAAGATGGAAGATAGTGTGAAGCCAATCAACAATAGTAGTCAAGCAATGAAGTCAATCAGATATACAGATAAGCAATGACTTCACAAAGACAAACTTAAGTAAGGTTGGAAAGGGATAGAACCAGTTGCTTGTTGAAGACACAGGATTTGTTGGACCAGTTCCAGTTGCTGTGACAACTGTACGTCTGGTTAGGGAGGATGAGATTTAACTCAGAAGAGCGTGTCTTCACCTTATTCCCCTTGAGCTAAGGACACCCAGTCCTCGCCCAATCACTCTGGTAAGTCTTCAAGGGAGACTTCCAAACCTTCACAGACTTCATTCACCGGCAATCCACAATGACTCTTGGATGCTCAGAACGCGACGCCTAACCAGCTAGAGGATTCACAGTCCTCAAGTGTAATAAGTCTTCAGGTCACACAGACAGAAAGACTTCAGTGATGCCTAACACTCTTTGGCTATGGGTGTTTGGGCTTTGTCCTCGCAAGGATTTCTCTCTCTCAAATGCTTCGAGGTGGGTTGCTCTCAAACGACAAAAGCCGTGCACTAACTCTGAGCAGCCACCAATTTATGGTGTAGGGGGTGGGCTATTTATAGCCACTAGGCAACCCGACCTGATTTGTCCAAAATGACCCTGGGTCACTAAGGAACTGACACGTGTTCCAACGGTCAGATTTCAAACACACGCGGCAACTTTACTTGGGCTACAAGAAAAGTTGTCTCATCCAGCTCTGGATAAGATTTGCTCTCATTGTCTTCGCTCGAAGACTTAGGATTTGAGTTGAGCATCACATCAGTCACTCTGACTTAGTTCACTTGGACCCCACTTAACAGTACGGTGGTTCCTATGAATCAACAAAGAAGAAAATGAAACAACGAAACCACACAGTCTTCGCGCTCCATAGTCTTCACACAATGTCTTCTCATGTCATAGTCTTCAATATGAATATCTTCTCATACCACCATTGTCTTCAATGTCTTCATACATTTTTAGGGGTCATCTCCGGTAGGTAAACCGAATCAATGAGGGACACTACCTGCGTTATCCTGCAATTCTCACAAACACATTAGTCCCTCAACCAACTTTGTCGTCAATACTCCAAAACCAACTAGGGGTGGCACTAGATGCATTTACAATCTCCCCCTTTTTGGTGATTGATGACAAACTGGTTGAAGTTTTCAACGGGGATAAAGTATGTGAAATTGTAGGGATAGGGAATTGTCTTCATAAGTTGCAAGGGCTCCCCCTGAAGATGTGCATATAAGTAATTTGCTTTTGGAATGCAAATGCACATGGCAGGTTGTACTTGTGGAGATCCACTTCAACTTATGAAGATAATTCATCATGCATGAAATGATATAGCAAGTAGAATGACATGCATAATGAAAAATGGACGTCTGCAGAATGATCTAAGTGCGGAAGTTATCATCGCACATGCGGAATTTATCATCGCATCACAGTAAAGCAAATAAGTAGCAGACGACCATCAAATTTAGGTGTTACAACTCAAAGAACCAAATGTTTTAAAATGCAAGAGTTGTAAGCACGCAGCAAAATATAATGCAACCGCCCATATGAACCCGCTTGAAGACTATCAACTCATATGCTTCTCCCCCTTTTGTCAGTAATGACCAAAAAGGTTTGAAGACATAGAGCATCTACTCGTCATGAGTAGGTGAAGCAGCTGGGTCGTTGTCGTTGGTTGGCGGTGCAGATGAACTTGGTGCAGTGTCGATGCGCGCAGTAGCAGGAGGTGGTGAAGTAGCGTCATCTTCATCATCGATCACTCTGGCATTAACTGTTGCCGCGGAAGAAGAATATTCAGAGTCTTCAAGAGATGGGGTGCGACGTAAGACAACAGTCCGTGGAGGAGTGGAGTCAAATTGGAATCTTTCATTGAAGCCATCGTCTTGAAGATCAGCTTCAGCACTGAGCAGGGTCAAACTCTTCCATGATCGTCGGCAAGTTTCATGAGCAACAAAGGCATTCTTGGTGGCAAGGTTGTGAATGCGATTGACATCCACCAAGAGGCTTTGCATCTGTCTCTTAAGCCAGAAATGATGCTTATCCTGTTTCTGATGAAGGGCCACAAGAAGTTCTCGGTCGTTGAGAACACGAGAACGCTTCCGAGGCCTTTGTTCAATGGTGCTTTCAGTGGCTTCAGTGGGCGCTCTGTGAGGCAGACGAGTGTTACCAGCCAGTGGATAGATTCTTGTTGCTGCTTGAACACCTTCAATAGGCTGAGTGAAGCTTTGGTGCTCAATATTCTGAAGACAAAGCGGCGTCTTGGCAGGGTCAAAGTATATAGCATCAACTGACATATCAACCTCTGGCAGAAATATTATATGATTGTGAGCAGAGGGCTGATAATTGATAGATGAGTGTCGCTTGATGAGGCGCATGACCCATGGAGCATAAAACTTCAGACCAAATAGGTTAGAGCCGGAAGCAGCAAGTTGCCTGATGAAGAATTCCTGAGCGTTGAAGCTGATGCCATTGAGAATATAGAAGACCAAAGTCTTCATAGCTCCTTCAAGCTTGGCCGCTGATGAATGTCCTTTGACAGGCCATAGAGTTCGCCTGATGATATGATATATGGTGTGAGGCAGATATTCAAGGTCTTCAACAAAGAAAGTTGTTGGATAATCAGCGTCAGATGACAAGGGCTTCATCATACTCAGCATCTGGCTCATATTGGGTTCTGGCTTATGAAAGATGCTCTCTACAGCATTGCGGTGTAGCTGACAATCAGGTTCATATAGTTCTCCAGGAGTGGCTAGCCCTGTAAGCTCAATGATATCCATAGCTTTGGCTTCATGATGAACATTTCCAGTCATCCACTCGAGAACCCATGTCTTGATGTCTCTGTAGTAGCCGTGAATGTGCAGAGTGGCATAGAATTGAAGCAATAGCTCTTCATTCCAATGTTCTTTGTCTGTCACAAAGTGGAGCAGACCAGCATCATGAAAGCAATCAACTGCTTCTTCTAAGCACAGCAGTCCAGCAATAGCTTCAGTGTCAAGGCGCATGTGAGGGAAAATGCGCCCTTGATCATATAGTACGCAGGAGTAATAGCTTCTCTGCTGATAGCTCCAGAACCGATCTGATGATATCCTTGGCTTGGAGTAGGGGTTCTTGGCGCTGTCAAAGAAGGTATTGTGGCTTTTGAAGCCATTAGCATTGAAGGACCCTGGTGAGTTGGCAGTACCTGGAAACCTTGGCAACCTGGGCTTTGGCTTCTGGACCTGAGGTCTATGCTCAACATGATAGTCAAATTGCGGTCCTGAGGCAGAGGGCGGAGGCACCAGAATGGGCCATCGGACAGTGGTAAGCTGACCGTGATTGTATGCTTGCTCAATGGTGTGAGGCCTTGGTGGCGGAACAGGAGCAGGGGCAACAGCTGAGGCATCAGGCCGCACAATAGGTGCTTCGGGAGCAGTTGTCATATTTGCTTCAGGTGCAGCATCCTCATGGGCTTCAGGTGCAGCATCCTCATTGGCTTCAGTGTCCACATTTGCTTCAGGCACACTAGTTTGCGCAGGCTCCACATTAGCGTCAGCCATGACTACGTCATTGGCTTCATTGGCGTTGGCGGTGGCAGCCTCAACATTGTCAACCTCCTCTTGACGAACAGGAGGGTCGGGCACAGGCACGTTCACAGCAGGAACTTCTTCTTCTTCAATTACCGGGGGAGTAGGGATACATACTTCTTCTTCATTTTCCTCGGCTGATGCAGCCGGAATGTCTTCAGCAGCATGTGCTTCAGACTCAGAGACATTCACTGTTGGAGCAGGCTCAGAAAATACTTGACGTGCAACAGGTGAACGTTGCACTTCTCCTTCTGGAATGCTCGACAGAGGGACTTGAGGCCTTTGTCCTCTGCGAAGCCTGCGAAGTGCTGGCTTCGCCTTAGGAGATGGAGTTGGCTGGGCCTGAAAGTCTTCATCCTCTTCTTGCACGGGGGGTGTAGCTTGTTGTTGTTGTTGGGGAGTACTGGGGGAGTCTTGTTGTTGTTGTGGGTGATCAGCCCACGATGCATCCTGAGCAATTGGCTTCAGAGGACGACCAATGTTGATGAGTTCACTGTTCGTATGAACAGGCGATGATACCACTTCATGTTCGATCTGAGGAAGAACTTCATCATCAGCTACATTGTCATCATGACCAATGTCTTCAGCAGCGGTGGGTTCAGCTGCTGGAATATCTTCAGCTTCATGAGCCTCTGTGGAAGCAGGCTCATGAACTACCATTCGTCATTCTTGATGTTCTGACGCTGGGCGAACCACGGAAATGGGTTCAACGACTAAGGGCTCTGTGGAAGCAGCCCTAGTCTTCTTGGTCTTGCGCTTCTTTTTGGAGGGAGCGGCATCAGAGGCTTCAGTGTTCTTCTCTTTCTGGCTTCAGCCTCGGCAGCCCTCGTCTTCTTCTGTTCTAAAGCGGTTGTAGTGACCTTTGGCTTCGACCCAGTCATGCTGCTTGGGAAGATAATGTGAGGGGCCTCTTGGCTTGAAGGTTCAGGCTGATCAGCAGGGCGCTTGTTCTTCTTCTTTGCAGCCATCCTGGGGTCAATGCCAGGACGGCCAAGTGACTTGCGCTTCTCAGCCTCATTGTAGGAAAGCACACACTTGTCAGCTAAAATCTTCATGCACTCTCGTGAGCCCTGAGCTTCTTGGCGCTTCTTCAGAAAAGCTTCTTTAAGCTCATGTAGCATGACCTTGAAGTTGCGGACGTCTTGAACACTTAGCTTGGCCACATGCTTCTTGAATTGAGCCTTCTCATAGTCAATCTTGTTTTTGAGCTCAACGATGCGCTGAGCAAGAGCTAGCTCAGAAGCAATGGCTCCATTGAAGGAGACACTGAGGCCAATGGGGAGCTGTAAATCTTCAAAGCTGACGTTGGGGGTGTCGAACCACTCATCAATGAAATTGTGAATGATGGCCACATCAAAGAGAGGCAAGTTGCTGAAGATTTCTGCTTCTTCCTTGCTCTTTATCAGCTGCTCAAGAGCATCATCAGCAAGATCTTCATCACTTGATAGATCAATGGGTTCTTCACGCAGAATTGCGGCAGGAGTCAAGGCTCTTTGATCAGATAGTCTGACAAGTTGCTTCTTCTTCTCCATTCTCTTGGAGACACGGGATTGATTTGCAATACTGCACACTGGCTTCAGGAGGTGCAGTGGCCAGTGGCTTCGCACGAGAAGTCTTTGGAGGTGCAGCTGAGGTTGAAGCCTTTGACTTCTTTTGCTTCTGCGGCTTTGGAGGAGGAGCAGGGGCTTCATCGGAGTCAGCACCATTGTCAGAATGATCTACTCTGGCACCTTGGACCATGATGTAGGTGATGAGGCCGTCAAGGTTGGCGAAGGGGCCGATGACATTGGGATTAGCATCACGGGAGCCGTCAGCACGGGGAGCAGAGGGACCTGGGTTGAAGTCCAAACCCAAGGATTTCTTGTTCTTCTTGGCTGAAGCCACAGCAAACTGGTAGTTGCGCTTGAAGAGAGAGTCGTCACGACACCATAGTAGTGAGGTGGGATCTGTGTTCGCAGGCTGTGGCCCATGGACCATGCAAGGATAGAAGCCTTGGTCAATGGCTTCAGCTAGGCTCTTGGGTTGAAGGCCTCGATAGAGGATATCACCCCAAGGCCTCTTGATGGCATTCTTCTCTGCATATTCCTTCGTCACAAACTTGTACTTGAACCACTCCTCAGCCCAATAGCGACGAATCCATTGGATTCGCATCTTTATCTGATGATAATTCTCTTCAGGATCTATCTTGTATAGTTCTGCTAAATCATCAGGCAGATCTTTAGATGTTCCTTCTCTGCGCTGTCTGCCACCCTTCCTTGCTGATTTTTATGCAGCCATGAACTTCAAGCTGAAAGGCTTCAATACGTTCAAAGGCTTCAGAGATTTACGCTTGCTGGTCAAGCAGGAACTGGCTTCAGGAGAATTTATATGATGTTGTAAGTATTCTGCAAACGAATGCAGACTATGAGAACCAAGGGATTCTCCCACGGACATGTACCTGTGACAGCATTAGAGATGCGAGGGAAGGGGAAGAGGTCATATGCATTCTCAGACGATTTTGAAGATAAATTAGTTTGAAGACATTGACCTCATGATGCGAAGACATTCACTTATATAGGTGAGTTGGTTCCAGATTTGTACCAATCCGTGAATAAATACAAGTGAGGAATCAAACTAGACAAGAAATCTAAGTGAATCGACTAAGCAGTATGAGATGCAGACGAAATAGATCTAGCTTGAATAGACAGAAACTACTTTCGGTAAATAGGATGAATCTTGAAGATCAAAAAGGTGGTAAAAATAGAGTTATAATTACCACACGAAGAACTGCTAGATGGAAGAATAGGAGACCGAGCAGTTCAGCCCACCGTGCCCTAACTTGGCGACGGAGGACACCTACGGCGATGGCGGAGAGGACGATGTCCGCGGTCGGCGTGAGGACGGCGTCGGAGAAGTCGCGGCAGCTAAGCGCTTCATCGCCGGCGTCGTCGCGAGCTAGCGGTGGCGCTAGGGTTTTGATGGAGGTGGAGAGGTGGAAGAAGGATTCTTTACCGCAGGGGACAAGTATTTATAAGTAGGTGAGAGACACAGCGCAATTACGCTGGTGCCCCTGGCGGTTCATATCTGAGGGGTACGTGGGAAGCATGCAACACACTCAGGGTTGTCCCACGTTCCCACGCCCGCCAGGCATGTCGGAGAGTTGTTCCAGCTTCTCCGGATTTCAACAATAAAGATAAGCCTTTAAAACAGATTTAATGTTTGTCTCTTTGCCTTCTGCTAACTAGGACGCAGAGAAGACATTCGACAGTTTCAGTAGAATGCATATGATTTGGACAGATAGATTTTGAGATAGGAAGCATAGAGAGGTTAGGGTCCGATCACATTCACTTAGTTCAAAAGATCCAATCTTGAAGACATAGCTATAAGTGAATGTTGTAGAGGACAGAACACTAGTCTATATATATATATATATATATATATATATATATATATATATATATATATATATATATATATATATATATATATATATATATATATATATATCAGAAAGCAATCAAATCATCATAGTGCAGAAAGTCATGAAGACAAATTGAAACTGAGAACAAACCAAATGCGAAGTCATTGCAATATAACGCCTTGAGTGAAACATTTCAAACAAAGAAAGTTGGTGGTGGCGTTACCCACCGTATAGGAAGTATTAGACCCAGACACGGCGCACAATTATCGTGGCGCTCCGAAGTCAAATTCCATGTTAATATATTCACACTCAGAGTGTAAATCTTCATTGATTGAAGATATACATTACTTTGTGTGTTGCACATCTAAGTCATCAACATGCATAAGTGTTAGGATGTGTGCCTGATCACAGGACATTAGAGGATTCCAAGATATTTAGCTCACACCGTAACTTGCAAAACCTTTTCTCATCCAAGGGCTTTGTGAAGGTATCTGCCAGTTGCTCTTCAGTGTTGACGTGAATGATATTGATATCTTTCTTCATAACATGATCTCTGAGAAAGTGATGACGAATTTCAATGTGCTTTGTCTTCGAGTGTTGAACTGGATTGTTGGCTATTTTGATGGCACTCTCGTTGTCGCAGAAGAGCGGTACTTGTTTCAGGTTGATGCCATAATCCTTGAGAGTTTGCTTCATCCATAGAAGCTGAGCACAATAGGATCCAGCAGCAATGTATTCAGATTCAGCAGTTGAGAGTGATACACAGTTCTGCTTCTTCAAAGACCAACAGACAAGTGATCGACCAAGAAAATGACATGTGCCAGATGTAGAATTGCGATCCACCTTGTCACCAGCATAATCAGCATCCGAGAATCCAACCAAATCAAATTTTGAGCCCTTGGGATACCATAATCCGAGTGTTGGGGTGCAAGCCAAATATCGAAGAATTCGCTTCACAGCTAAGTGATGCGATTCCTTTGGTGCCGCTTGGAATCGAGCACACATGCAAACACTAAGCATAATATCTGGCCTAGATGCACATAAATAAAGCAAAGAACCAATCATGGAGCGGTATACCTTTTGATCAAACTGTTTACCATTGTCGTCGGGACCAAGATGGTGTTTGGCTGGCATTGGCGTCGTGTAGCCTTTGCAGTCTTCCATTCCAAACTTCTTCAGACAGTCTTTGAGGTATTTCTCTTGAGATATGAAGATGTCATTCCTCTGCTGATGAATTTGAAGACCAAGGAAGAACTTCATCTCACCCATCATGGACATTTGATATTGCTCTTGCATCATGTACCCAAACTCATCACTGTACTTCTGGTTGGTGCAGCCGAAGATTATGTCATCCACATATATTTGGCACACAAACAGTTCACCATCATATGTCTTTGTGAAGAGAGTGGGATCGAGGGATCCAGGTTTGAAGCCTTTGCTCTTCAGGAAGTCTTTGATTGTATCATACCAGGCATGAGGGGCTTGTTTAAGGCCATACAGTGCCTTGTTTAGCTTGTACACCATATCAGGATGTTTTGGATCTTCAAAGCCAGGTGGTTGTGCGACATATACTTCTTCTTCAATCTTGCCATTGAGAAATGCACTCTTTACATCCATTTGATATAGCAAGATATTGTGATGATTAGCGTAGGCTAGCAGTATACGAATAGCTTCAAGCCTAGCAACAGGAGCAAATGTTTCATCGAAGTCAATTCCTTCAACTTGAGTGTATCCTTGAGCCACAAGACGTGCTTTGTTTCTGACGACTTGACCATGCTCATCTTTCTTGTTTCGATATATCCATTTTGTTCCAATAATGTTATGCTTGCGAGGATCAGGTCGCTTGACAAGTTCCCAGACATTATTCAGTTTGAACTGTTGAAGTTCTTCTTGCATGGCTTGAATCCATTCAGGTTCCATAAAAGCTTCAGCAACTTTCTTGGGTTCTGATATTGACACAAATGAAAAGTGCCCGCAGAAATTTGCTAGCTGTGTTGCTCTTGATCGAGTGAGCGGACCAGATGCATTGATGCTGTCAATTATCTTCTCTATTTGAACTTCGTTTGCAGCACGAGGATGAACAGGACGAAGATTTTGCTCTGGCTGATCAGTGTCATCATTGGGAGGATTGTCTTCGGACTGAGCATTGTCTTCAGGTTGATTTGGTGCAGAGATGATAAGTTCCTCTTCAGGCTGTGCTTCAGAGGGCATGATTTCACCAGTTCCCATCAACTTGATAGACTCGTTTGAAGGAGCTTCATCAAGTGTGCTTGGCAGAATCTCTCTTTGTGAACCATTGGTTTCATCAAATTTCACATCCACAATTTCAACGATCTTGTAGAGATAAAGGTTGAAGACTCTGTAGGAGTGTGAATCCTTTCCATAGCTTAGCATGAAGCCTTCGTGAGCCTTAGGTGCAAATTTCGACTTGTGATGGGGATCCTTGATCAAGCATCTAGCTCCAAATACTCTGAAGTAACTGACGTTTGGCTTCTTGCCAGTAAGCAGCTCATATGATGTTTTGTTCAGAAGCTTATGAATGTACACATGGTTGATGATGTGACATGCTGTATCAATAGCTTCAGGCCAGAACTTTCTTGGTGTCTTGTACTCATCTAGCATTTTTCGAGCCATCTCAATGAGGGTTCTGTTTTTGCGCTCAACGATGCCATTTTGCTGAGGTGTGTATGGAGCAGAGAACTCATGAGTGATTCCCATTGTATCCAGATATAGATCAAGTCCAGTGTTCTTGAATTCAGTGCCATTGTCACTTCTGATGTGCTTGATCTTCACACCATAGTTGTTCATTGCTCGATTTGCCAAGCGCCTGAAGACATCTTGCACTTCAGTCTTGTAAAGAATTATATGAACCCATGTGTATCTTGAATAGTCATCAACAATGATGAAGCCATAGAGACAGGCAGTTGTTGTGAGGGTGGAGTAGTGAGTAGGTCCAAATAAGTCCATGTGTAACAGCTCGAAGGGTTGAGATGTTGTCATGATTGTCTTCGATGGGTGCTTTGCCCTTGTCATCTTTCCAGCTTCACAGGCACCACACAGATGATCCTTCTTGAACTTAACATCTTCGATGCCAATGACATGCTTCTTCTTGACTAGTCAGTGTAAGTTCCTCATACCAGCATGTCCCAGCCTTCGATGCCAAAGCCAGCATTCTGAAGTTTTTGTGAGAAGACACACGGCAAGCTGTGGACCTGCTGAGAAATCTACCATGTATAGATCATCTTTTCGATACCCTTCAAAGACTAGAGATTTGTCAGATTCCATTAGTACAAGGCAACGATAGTTGCCAAATATCACAATCATGTTCAAGTCACAAAGCATTGAGACAGACATTAAGTTGAAACCAAGGGATTCAACAAGCATCACTTTATCCATGTGTTGATCCTTTGAGATTGCAACTCTACCTAGACCCAATACCTTGCTTTTACCAGTGTCAGCAAATGTAATGTGACTCTTGTCGGATGGACGTAAGGTTGAGTCCATGAGAAGACTTTGATCACTAGTCATATGATTTGTGCATCCACTGTCCATGATCCATTCTGAAGCTTTTGGTGATGTACCCTATAGTGCAGTTAGGAGGATAGGCTTCACAAGAGTGTTGTGAAGCATAAGCATTTGACACATATAGGGACAGTCACATCTTATAACAAAGTTAGGACATAGTGTGACTGATAAGAAATTCAGATGTGAAGCATATTGAATGACATTTTATCGTGCGTCCTCAATGAGTTTTAGGTCCCCAGCAATAGTATCGGACGCCATTGATTGCTGGCTGGAGACCGTTTTCTGCAAAAGAGAGTTAGTTCTTCTTTGCCACCCACATCTTCAGTGGGGGCTTAGAAGCAATGAGTCTAAGTGCAGCATCTGAGAATTTTGGCTTTGAAGCCCTAGCAAATAGCCTTGCAGGAGATGAATGACACTCATATGAATAAGCAGAAAAGTTCTTAGTCCTATGAACATAGCGGTTCGAAGATACACGCTCATATTCATAAGTCTGAGCATGATTTCCCTGCAAAACATTGGCATTAGGGTGACTTATGTGAGTCCTATATCTGTATGAAGCCTTTGGGCCACATGAAGCTATAGGTCTGGGGTTTGTCTTCTTCCTTGGTGGTGTCATGATGACATTCACAGGAAGATTCTCAATGTACCGCTTAGGTACCCAGATCTTCTTCATAGGTGGTCCATTCCTGCAGTTAGTACCAATGTACCTGACAAACACTTCACCATTCTGATTTTTGAACAGCTTATAGTTTGCATCAAAGGATTCATCAATGATAATAGGATTAGCACAGGTAAAGCCAGATAACGTGGATGGATCTACTGAAGGCTCCTTTGCAGCAACCCATGTGGTTTTGGGGTACTGCTCAGGCTTCCAGTACGAGCCA
Organism: Triticum timopheevii; assembly: GCA_963921465.1. Classification (NCBI taxonomy): domain Eukaryota; kingdom Viridiplantae; phylum Streptophyta; class Magnoliopsida; order Poales; family Poaceae; genus Triticum; species Triticum timopheevii. The sequence continues at coordinate 376,258,391 of OY997272.1, read as the reverse complement.
TCAACATTCATTTTCCTTTCGAACCCAACACCCTCTTTCCTAGGGTTTCGGTTCAGAATCTGCTTTTTGAGAACATCGCAGAGAGTCTGATGTCCCTTCAAACTTTTGTACATCCCTGTTTCAAGCAATGTCTTCAACATAGCATTTTCATCAGCAACAGCAGTGGTATCCTCCACAGAGGGGTTAGTAACCACATCAGTAGGTGAAGACAATGAAACAGTAGCAGTAGTGCAACATTCAGCAACAGATGTAGCGTTATCACGCTCAATGCATTTTAGACATGGTGGTTCAAATCCAACCTGAGCGGAACTGATCTGTCGAGCGCGAAGTGAATCTCGCTCCTTCTGAAGATCTTCATAATCCACTCTTATCTTTTCAAGGTCTAGCTTTCTTTGAAGAGATTCGGAAGAAAGCTTCTCATGATCAGACAAGAGAGCATTATGTTGATCTTGAAGGGCGTCAAACTTAGCATGAAGTCTCTGAAGACTATCAGCCAAAGCTTTTGACTGATCCGTTTCTTCACCCAACATATCATCGCTCTTACTAAGCATGTCTTGAACCTTTTCCAAGATTCTTTGTTGTTTAGTGGCAAGGGAAGCAAGCTTGTCATAGCTAGGGCCAAATTCATCACCTGACTCATCATCGCTAGATTCAGAGAGATAGCATTCAGTTACCTTATCACCCTTTGCCATGTGGCACAATGAGGATGATGATGATTCAGGTGCAAAGGTCATATCCTTGAGAGACTCCTTGTAGTCCTCAAACCACGGATCATGACGTGTGCGATGACCTTCATATACCTCAGAAAGCCGGTCCCAGATTAGCTTTGCGTGATTGAGGTGCATAACATTCCTGAACTGATTTCGGGACAAATGACAGCAGATGACGTCCTTTGCTGTAAGGTTCAATAGAGTATACTTGCGAATGTCATCAGCCTCTGCCATCTTGCATAGATCAGTGAGTCCAATCTCAGTGACGGTCCACAGTTCGCTATACATGGACATGAGTAGCTTCTTCATCATGGCCTTCCATCGGGGATACTCATGACCGTCAAAGGTGGGACACGATATGTTCCTCAATCCTGTAGTCGACATAGCTGAAACTCCAGGTGGTTAAACCGAATCACACAGAACAAGGGAGTACCAGGCTCTGATACCAATTGAAAGTGCTAGTATCGACTAGAGGGGGGGTGAATAGGCGATTTTTATGAAAGTCTTCAAAACTTGGAAGTTTTGAAGACAAACAACAGAAATAACCTAATTGATATGCAGCGGAACATAAACTACCCTAAACAAGCCATAGTCAAGTATGTAATGATGTGAAAGTACAAGACTAATAGCAGTTGGGTAGTAAGGATCAAGATGGAAGATAGTGTGAAGCCAATCAACAATAGTAGTCAAGCAATGAAGTCCATCAGATATACAGATAAGCAATGACTTCACGAAGACAAACTTAAGTAAGGTTGGAAAGGGATAGAACCAGTTGCTTGTTGAAGACACAGGATTTGTTGGACCAGTTCCAGTTGCTGTGACAACTGTACGTCTGGTTAGGGAGGCTGAGATTTAACTCAGAAGACCGTGTCTTCACCTTATTCCCCTTGAGATAAGGACACCCAGTCCTCGCCCAATCACTCTGGTAAGTCTTCAAGGGAGACTTCCAAACCTTCACAGACTTCGTTCACCGGCAATCCACAATGACTCTTGGATGCTCAGAACGCGACACCTAACCGGCTGGAGGATTCACTGTCCTCAAGTGTAATAAGTCTTCAGGTCACACAGACAGACAGACTTCAGTGATGCCTAACACTCTTTGGCTCTGGGTGTTTGGGCTTTGTCCTCGCAAGGATTTCTCTCTCTCAAATGCTTCGAGGTGGGTTGCTCTCAAACGACAAAAGCCGTGCACTAACTCTGAGCAGCCACCAATATGTGGTGTAGCGGGTGGGCTATTTATAGCCACTAGGCAACCCGACCTGATTTGTCCAAAACAACCCTGGGTCACTAAGGAACTGACACGTGTTCCAACGGTCAGATTTCAAACACACGTGGCAACTTTACTTGGGCTACAAGCAAAGCTGACTCATCCAGCTCTGGATAAGACTTGCTCGAAGACCTAGGATTTGAGTTGAGCATCACATCAGTCACTCTGACTTAGTTCACTTGGACCCCACTTAACAGTACGGTGGTTCCTATGACTCAACAAAGAAGAAAATGAAACAACGAAACCACACAGTCTTCGCGCTCCATAGTCTTCACACAATGTCTTCTCATGTCATAGTCTTCAATATGAATATCTTCTCATACCACCATTGTCTTCAATGTCTTCATAAATTTTTAGGGGTCATCTCCGGTAGGTAAACCGAATCAATGAGGGACACTACCTACGTTATCCTGCAATTCTCACAAACGCATTAGTCCCTCAACCAACTTTGTTGTCAATACTCCAAAACCAACTAGGGGTGGCACTAGATGCACTTACACTAAGTTTGTAAGAAAATCCCTGCCGAGTGACGAGCAAGCATCTCACTCGGGGGCTTAGATGCGAATCCGTTTCGCCTAAGTATTTGAAAATCCTACCGAGTGAGGAGCAAACCTCCCACTCGGGGGCTTAGCTCCAGTCCAGTACTCGCCTAAGTATTTGAAAATCCTACCGAGTGGAGAGCAAACCTCCCACTCGGGGGCTTAGCTGCAGTCCAGTACTCGCCTAAGTATTTGAAAATCCTACCGAGTAGAGAGCAAACCTCCCACTCAGGGGCTTAGCTGCAGTCTAGTACTCGCCTAAGTATTTGAAAATCCTACCGAGTGGAGAGCAAACCTCCCACTCGGGGGCTTAGCTGCAGTCCAGTACTCGCCTAAGTATTTGAAAATCCCACCGAGTGGAGAGAAAACCTCCCACTCGGGGGCTTAGCTGCAGTCCAGTACTCGCCTAAGTATTTGAAAATCCTAGCGAGTGGAGAGCAAACCTCCCACTCGGGGGCTTAGCGGCAGTCCAGTACTCGCCTAAGTATTTGAAAATCCTACTGAGTGGAGAGCAAACCTCCCACTCGGGTGCTTAGCTGCAGTCCAGTACTCGCCTAAGTATTTCAAAATCCTACCGAGTGGAGAGCAAACCTCCCACTCGGGGGCTTAGCTGTAGTCCAGTACTCGCCTAAGTATTTGAAAATCCTACCGAGTGAAGAGCAAACCTCCCACTCGGGGGCTTAGCTGCAGTCCAGTACTCGCCTAATTATTTGAAAATCCTACCGAGTGGAGAGCAAACCTCCCACTCGGGGGCTTAGCTGCAGTCCAGTACTCGGCTAAGTATTTGAAAATCCTACCGAGTGGAGAGCAAACCTCCCACTCGGGGGCTTAGCTGCAGTCCAGTACTCGCCTAAGTATTTGAAAATCCTACCGAGTGGAGAGCAAACCTCCCACTTGGGGGCTTAGATGTGAATCCGTTTCGCCTAAGTATTTGAAAATCCTACCGAGTGGAGAGCAAACCTCCCACTCGGGGGCTTAGCTGTAGTCTAGTACTCGCCTAAGTATTTGAAAATCCTACCGAGTGGAGAGCAAACCTCTGACTCGGGGGCTTAGCCGCAGTCCAGTACTCGCCTAAGTATTTAAAATCCTACCGAGTGGAGAGCAAACCTCCCACTCGGGGGTTTAGCTACAGTCCAGTACTCGCCTAAGTATTTGAAAATCCTCCCGAGTGGAGAGCAAACCTCCCACTCGAGGGCTTAGCTGTAGTCCAGTACTCTCCTAAGTATTTGAAAATCCTACCGAGTGGAGAGCAAACCTCCCACTCGGGGGCTTAGCTGCAGTCCAGTACTCGCCTAAGTATTTGAAAATCCTACCGAGTGGAGAGCAAACCTCCCACTCGGGGGCTTAGCTGCAGTCTAGTACTCGCCTAAGTATTTGAAAATCCTATCGAGTGGAGAGCAAACCTCCCACTCGGGGGCTTAGCTGCAGTCCAGTACTCGCCTAAGTATTTGAAAATCCTACCGAGTGGAGAGCAAACCTCCCACTCGGGGGCTTAGCTACAGTCCAATACTCGCCTAAGTATTTGAAAATCCTACCTATTGGAGAGCAAACCTCCCACTCGGGGGCTTAGATGCGAATCCGTTTCGCCTAAGTATTTGAAAATCCTACCGAGTGGAGAGCAAACCTCCCACTCGGGGGCTTAGCTGCAGTCCAGTACTCGCCTAAGTATTTGAAAATCCTACCGAGTGGAGAGCAAACCTCTCACTCGGGGGCTTAGCCGCAGTCCAGTACTCGCCTAAGCATTTAAAATCCTACCGAGTGGAGAGCAAACCTCCCACTTGGGGGCTTAGCTGCAGTCCAGTACTCGCCTAAGTATTTGAAAATCCTACCGAGTGGAGAGCAAACCTCCCACTCGGGGGCTTAGCTGCAGTCCAGTACTCGCCTAAGTATTTGAAAATCCTACCGAGTGGAGAGCAAACCTCCCACTCGGGGGCTTAGCTGCAGTCCAGTACTCGCCTAAGTATTTGAAAATCCTACTGAGTGGTGAGCATACCTCCCACTCGGGGGCTTAGCTGCAGTCCAGTACTCGCCTAAGTATTTGAAAATCCTACCGAGTGGAGAGCAAACCTCCCACTCGGGGGCTTAGCTGTAGTCCAGTACTCGCCTAAGTATATGAAAATCCTACAGAGTGGAGAGCAAACCTCCCACTCGGGGGCTTAGCTGCAGTCCAAGACTCGCCTAAGTATTTAAAATCCTACCGAGTGGAGAGCAACCCTCCCACTCGGGGGCTTAGCTGCAGTTCAAGTACTCGCCTAAGTATGAAATCCATTGCGATCCACAAGGACAACGAGGTGCAGGTCGACTGCTACCTTCTCCTTCGGAGCTGCGCCACAAATACAACGTGCGCTCTATTCCGATCCGCAAGGACGACGAGGTGCAGGTCGACCGCTACCTTCTCCTTCGGAGCTGTGCCACAAATACAACGTGCGCTCTATTCCGATCCGCAAGGACAACGAGGTGCAGGTCGACCGCTACCTTCTCCTTCGAAGTTGTGCCACAAATACAACATGCGCTCTATTCCGATCCGCAAGGACGACGAGGTGCAGGTCGACTGCTACCTTCTCCTTCAGAGCTGCGCCACAAATACAACGTGCGCTCTATTCCGACCCGCAAGGACGACGAGGTGCAAGTCGACTTCTACCTTCTACTTCGGAGCTGTGCCACAAATACAACGTGCTCTCTATTCCGATCCGCAAGGACAACGAGGTGCAGGTCGACTGCTACCTTCTCCTTCGGAGCTCCGCCACAAATAAAACATACTCTCCATCCCGATCCGCAAGGACGCAGGTCGACTGCAATCTATGCTTCATCCATACCTGCAAGAATGATGAAGCGCAGGTCGACTGGATTTTTTCACCTCAGGGCTGCGTCTCAAGCACTAAAGCATATTCCGAGTGAAGAACAAACTTCGCTCGAAGGCAAAAGCAAGCATATTCAATGATAAGCCAAGTTCAGATAACATCCTACGGATTCAGAAGTGCTCAGGCGTCAAGCCTGTAAAAGTTTATCAGTTACAAAACCACTCGGCATTCCGAGGCAAATTTAAGGCGAAGCATAAAAGTTTTTCCTACTCCTCAGGTGGAGGACTGGAGGGCGCGACAAACTAGTCCAAGTCAATTCCGTCAGCAATCCGAGTGGCAGCAGCAATGAAGGTCTCCATGAAAGATTGGAAGTCGTGCTTCTTGGTATTGGCCACTTTGATGGATGCCAGCTTGTCCTCTCGCACATCCTTGCAGTGAACACGGACCAGCAGAGCAACGTCAGTACCGCACCTGGCAGAAGACTTCTTCCATTCTTGCACTCGACCTGGAACTTCATTCAGTCGAGTCATTAGAGACTCAAGGTTATTTTGAAGCATTGCTCCTGGCTAGAGTGTCATGTTGATTCGCGACGCCGCAGCCTTCAGTCGAGCAAGGTATTCAACCACACCAGCAACACGAGACTCCAGTCGAAGCACATTCATAGCGGCTTCATCCTTCACAGGAGAGTTAATGGGGTCCAAGCTTGTCTCCACTCGACTGGTCTCCTCCTCGAAGTTTTGGCAGAATTCTGTAAACACAATTCGAAGATAAACCAATAGTTCTACGATGAGTCGATGATAACAAGTCGGTCGGATAGAAGAGATTACCCTCAAGCATGATGAATAACTTCTTGGCGAGCCCTCCCAGATAAGCCTCCAGATCGTTCTTCTTCCTCGCCAGTTCACTAGCCTTGTCACTCAGAGCTATCTTATCATTCTTCAGACGGATGACCTCCTTGTTGGCCGCATCGAGAGCAGCTTTCAGATTGGCGTTCTCCTCTTCAAGTTTACCGACCGAAGCCAGTTTTTCTTCCGCAAGCTTCGTTTTGTCCAAAGTCGCCTTCTGCGCCTCGGCGAGGTCATGGTCCTTCTTCTTCAGAGCCTCCTTCATTTTATCTACAAAATGACAATGAGATCAGAATCAGGGATTTGCAGAAAGATAAAGACAGTCATCAAGTTCTCACCAGCCATACCTTTTGCTTCATCTTTCGCCTTCTGAAAGTTCTCCTGAACAAGCTTCAAGTCAAGGTCGAGCTGGATCTGTTTGTTTTCCAATTCAGTATAGCGAGCCACAAGCTCGCAGGATTTCTGCGAAGGGTCAATCGACGGACATCAAAGATTGGTTGCTTCTGAGTGACTAAGAGGAAAATCGTAGCATTTCTAAGACTACAGCCGAATCAAAATATTCAACAGTAGTCTCGGGGACTACACCCAGTGGGTGCACTCAGCGTGCCCCCACTGGTTCTACCGACTTGGTCCGATCAATCGACCGAAAGAGACAAAAAGGTTATGATCCTAAACCATAGTTAACTGCCAGCAGTCAGCCACGGTCTCATCATGATCTAAAAAAACAGGTTCCTCAGACCTTAGTCGACTGCCAGCAGTCGACCATGGTCTCGGGGACCACACCCAGTGGGTGCACTCAGTGTGCCCCCACTGGTTCCAAGATTCCATTCGACATGGTCCGACCAGACCGAGTGAAGAAGTTAGAGTGAAGAAACTCAAAGTACAAGAGACAACAATCGACTGCCAGCAGTCCACCATAGTCTCGGGGACTACACCCAGTGGGTGCACTCAGCATGCCCCCACCAATCCAAAAATTCAATCGACACACCCAGTGGGTGTACACATACAAAGATCTTCGGAAAGAGAGTTTTCAGATAGCATATCCTAACAGAACAAGCGGTGACTAACTAACCTGGACGTTGCTCTGAAGAGCTGAGCTAGCATCATAGGCCGCTTGGCTGGCGTCTCGGATCGCCTTCACCTACTCCATCATGATCCCCGACTGGCGTATAGCCTCCATAGCAGCACCCACTTGGTCCTTTGGGACGTGGTGTGTGGCGAAAAGGGAGGGTGGGTCAACAGTCGACGATGAAGGCCGAACACTCGTCAGCGGCACGGCGAAGGACACGGAAGTCCGAGTGATGTCACCACCCTACTGAACCAGTGTCTCAGACACAGATGCAATCTGAGTAGTCTTGCCAGCCGGTGCCTTTCTATTCCTCCTCGTCCTCAGCGACGCCTCGTCGTCATCATCAGGGAGATCAATGACATGAGGAGGAGCTACAGGAAAGATCCAAAATTAAAAATGAAATTCCAATCGACCAAAAGTGAAACCACAGAGATCGTACCAAGGTTGGAGGTGACAGCCTCTTCCATTTCCTGGTCTTCATTCCTGGCGGAGGTCTCGGAGGTAGTAGCACTGCAGATTTCAGAAACCAGTCGGTTAGTCAATGAGTCGACCGAGTCTGTCCATGCTAAACGAGAAAACACTAGTTCTGCTGTTACCCGGAGATGGTGGGAATGGTCATTCTCATCTTGGGCAAGGCCTTCGGCGGCTTTGATGACGCCACTCGTGGATGCTTCGACGCTTTTTCAGTCGGCGCCGGAGAAGCCGTCCGAGGACGTTTTGACGATTGCCCAACAGGCGCAGTCGCTTTGCCACGCTCGCTCGCGGGGTCGTGGGTGAGCTTGGATCGCCTTTCTGTGCGAGGAGGATCGACTTCCTCCTCCTCCTCTTCACTGGAGCCGTCGTCATCCTCTTCCCCCTCACCATCAGATTGCCACTCCTCCTCACTTTCACCTCCGCTCGCCTCCCCCTCCTCGGCCTGTTCTTGCGCCTCGTCGGGCATTGAGTACATCTCAGTAATGGCCTAGAAGACAACAAACAAGACAAAAGTCAGTCGATTGATTTTAAGCAAACAGAATGAAGAAAGCAGGATAACAGTCAAAGATGCAGAATTGGACCTGGTCTACTTCGTATGATTGGTCGAGTGGAGAAATCCTCCTGGCTCCTCGGGGGTTGTCTTTGTTCCCTGTGATGCTCGTCAGCCACCTCTCCAGCGTGGCATCCTCGACCTCCTCCGGGTGGATCCGAGTGGTGTCCTCAGTGCCAGAATACATCCACATCGGATGGTCTCGAGCTTGAAGCGGCTGGATGCGTCGTCGGAGGAAGACCTCCAAGAGGTCCATGCCGGTCACCCCGACACGGATAAGCTGGACAACACGTTCGACCAGCACCTTAACCTGCACCTTCTCTTCCGGGATCACCTTCAAAGAGGAAGGCTTCCTCACTCGGTCCATGGAAAAATGAGGGAGTCCGGTCGACTGCCCTGGCGTCGGCTGGTCTTTGCAGTAGAACCAGGTCGACTGCCATCCATGGACCGAGTCGGGTAGGATCATGGCGGGAAAAGAACTTTTCCCCCTCATTTGAACCCCAAGACCCCCACACATCTGAATCACTTGTGTTCTCTCGTCACTCGGATTGGCCTTTTTCACCGTCTGGGAGCGTCAGGTGAAAATGTGCTTGAAAAGACCCCAATGAGGCTGACAACCCAAGAAATTCTCGCACAAAGACACGAAAGCAGCGAGGTACACGATGGTGTTGGGTGTGAAGTGGTGGAGTTGCGCCCCAAAGAAATTCAGAAAGGGTGAGGCGACAAAGAAAACCCACGGTCGACATGGGTGGCCAAGAGAACGCACTCACCCTCCTAAGGCTGCCGCTCAGACTCCTTCCCCGGGAGCCGCTCCGATCCATGGGGGATCAGTCCTCCATTGGCCAGGTCATCAAGGTCTTCTTGACGAATCGTCGAGTGGATCCAGTCGCCCTGGATCCAGCCCTGCGGCAGGCCGGCCCTCGATGAAGATCCACCCCGACTGGTCGCCCTTCACTTCGCCTTCACCGTCGCTTTCTTCGCCCGCTCCAGGGCCGCCGTCTTCTCTTTCACCATCATCGCCGGCGAGATGAGCACGGGGCAGCGGCACTGAGACGGAAGTGAACGCGGCGGATAAGTCTGAGGAAGAGAGGAGGAAATGAGAACACATTTTTCAAAAAACCCCATCCGGCGCCTTATATGAGGTTACTTCCGAGTGACTGACTTGTAGGCCCGGGCGATCCTGTCAAATCCCGCAACAGTCGCGCGCGCGATACGTGGCGAAAAAGGTGGCGCGGAGATCAAGGCGTATCTGCCTTATCCCATCCGATTACTGCGGCCTCCTCCGCCCCGCGCGCTTCCCGAAATTCGAATCCCGCTAAATCCGCGAGCCGCGGAACAACTCGTCAGACGGAAGATTTCCTCCGCCCTGTCGTTCGGAGTTCTCCAAGTAAAGAAATTCACTCGACGGATACAAAGAATGGATCAAGGCGACTGAAAAAGAAGTTGGTGCCGTCACCTAAGTTCATTGATCCAGAACAAGACATACTCATAGCACGAAAATGGGTCAGAAGTGTGTTCAACTCCTTCCCCACTCAAACCTCGATCCATTCGGGGGCTAATGATGAAGCTATGTACCTAGGGTAGGGTCATGGACCTGTCCAAGATACCCTCCCCAAGGACATCTCTAGAAGAAACCACCTTTCAATCGACCCGGAAGTGTTCCACTCGACGGACTCGAAGACACTCGACCATGAAGCCAACCACTCGACTGCCAGGAGAACTAAAGTCACCCTGCACGCAAACAGTCTGTCATTAAGTAGCTTTTATGGTCATCATAGCACTTTATTTGTGGCGTTACCAGTAACGCCCGATCTTAATGTACCTTAAACCCTGCATAACTGAGGGCCGGAGGGGTCTGGCAAACTCTATATCAGCCACCCCCCTCCTCAGTGTAAAGGGTTCGTACCTCTGTAACTCATACACACATAATCTAGTCGACCGCCTCCGGGCTCCGAGATGTAGGGCTGTTACTTCCTCCGAGAAGGGCCTGAACTCGTAAACCTCTTGCGTATACAACTACTCCATAGCTAGGATCTTGCCTCTCCATTCCTACCCCCTACACTACTGTCAGACTTAGAACCACGACAGTCGTGCCCCTCGCGGAAGCAAAAGCGTGCCTCTCACGGAAAAACAAGAGAAATATATTTCTTTGTTTCCTGCCTCTCGCGGAACCAAAACCATGCCTCTCGTGGCAACAAAAATGGGCCTATCACGAAAGTAAAAAGACAGTTTTTTATTCCAAGAGGTACGGTCGTGCCTCTCGCGGAAGCATTATTGTACCTCTCACGAAAGAAAAAAAAAGAAAGACATATTTTTTTTCTGTTTTCAAGAGACACGTCCGTGCCTCTTGCGAAAGCAAAACCGTGCTTTTCACGGAAGGCAAAAAAAAAGTGAAAACGCATTTTTCCTGTTTTCGAGAGGTACGGCCATGCCTCTCGCGGAAGCAAAACCATGTCTCTCATAGAAGCAAAACTGTGCCTCTTAAGGAAGTAAAAAACGTGTTTTTCGTGTAATTTTTTTCGGATTTATTTGTTGAAAAGCTAAGAATGACCGGTGGAAAATCGAAAGTTGAAGAAACCCGGAAAAAATCTATCTAATAACCCGGGAACGTGTGCGATAAAATAATCGAAGGGAGCGCCAAAGACGCGACACGTGGTGGCGGCTGAGAGCGCACCAAGTGGCGCGCTCTCAGCCCACCGCAAGTGATCGTTGTGAGGCTTCATAAGGAGCGCTCGTCAACTAGTTGCTCCTGGAAAAAACTGGCGCCTAAAGTGTTTTTTTTTTTTGAGGGGTTAAACCAAGTTTTATTACTCAAAGTCCACCCCTAAAGTGTTGAATAGGCTGTGTCGAGCCAGCACGTAGCCCCTTTCTCTGCAAGCCCTTCTTGACCTGGCCCATATACGGGGCGTCGTGTTTTTTCATACAATATTTTGATATTTTTTGTTATTTCTTCATTAGATAATTTGGGATTTAAAAAAATTCCTATATTTTTCTAAATTTATTTTTTTAATTAATCATATATTATTTTTGCGGATTCAAAGAAAAATGTTTGTGACTTAAAACAATGTCCCCATATTATAAAAAGCTTTAAGAATTTGAAGAAAATGTTCATAAATTTGAATAAATGCACGCGAATTCAAAAAAAATCATGATATTTTTTGAAAAATGATATTGATTTATAAAGCAAGTTCATCCGTTGAAAAAATGTTAATGAATTCTAAAAAATGTGCATGCATTTAGAAAATGTACGTAACAACTGAAAACAATTCCAAAATTTGTTCCCCAATTTCAATAATTGTTCATCGATTTAAAACATGTTCACTGATTCAAACACTATTTACGAGATTCATAAAAATTGTTACAATTTCAAAAACGATTCACCAATTTTTTTAAAAATTTGGTGAATTTATTTTTTGAAAATATTCATAAATTTGAAAATTATTCATAATTTCATAAATTTTTCACTATTTTACAATATGAAAACGAAACTAAATGAAAAATAAAATTAAAAGGAAAAACTAACTTAAAAAATTGAACAAAAATGGAAAACGAAAGAAAAGACAAAAACAAAAAACAGGAAAAACCGGAAATGAAAAATACAGAAAAGAGAAAATAATAGTTTGCTAGCTAGAGTTAAAAGATGATAGGCTGGCCCAAAGTGTACGCAGCGGCAGGGGGTAGCTAACTAGCGACCTGGGCACCAAATAGGATTCCCACATGGAACAATGGCCAGCTATTCGAAAATAAAAACGGGTAATCGAGGGGCAGGAAAATGAATACAGACTTCCATAAACTTAGTCAGGCAAGAGCAGGGCAATCATCAAATTCAATTTCAGGTGCAAAACACTTAATTCTTTAGTTGAATACGTGGAAAAGAAAAGGAAACATAAAGTAACTTGATTCTGTGTATATACTCCCTCTGTCTCAAACTGTAAGAGACATTTTTTGACACTAGGAAGTGTTCCCTCCGTAAACTTTAGTGATCTAACCGCTCTTATATTAGTTCACGGAGGAAGTACTTAGTTCATGTGGTGGAGAGATGAACAATCTAGTCAATGTGAGGCAGGCAAGGCGTGGATGGAAACAGGACTGACGTGGACAGAACAAACACACTCATCGTACTCCACATACTACGATATATCCTGTGTATACTGCGCAGCACAACATGTTACACTTACGCACAGCCGAATCAGCTTTGATGTGTCTCTATACAGTAATGCCACTTGAATCGGATATGATTTAGATGATTGCTTTTTTCTGAGGTTTCTCTTCTAGTAAGGCCACTTGAAGCCGATATGATTTAGAGGATTGCTTTTTCCAAGGTTTCCAATATTCCCGTGGAGCGGCCATTAGCATTTTGGAGTTGTTATTGGGTCGCTATTAACATTGATTATGACGAGAAAGGGCTGTCTTGGCCTAACAAACCATGTTAAGGCAAGTATCCCCTTTTGCATCGGATCCTACTCAGCGATAGATACTTGCACATTACTTGGCTGGTTAATGCCCAAATCCTATGGCACCACATTTAGTGGAGTATTTTATTATAAGGAAAAGAAACACATTTGCTCTGCTCTTATTGGGCTGTTCTTCTAACGCTCATAGCCGGCGTTTCCTGTTCTTGAGTTCACTGTATTTATCCAACACGAGAGCATCACAGCCAGGCTAGTGGGAATTTTTACTAGTTTCATAGGTGTAACATTCTTGATGTTCACCGTTTCTTTGGAGTAATAATTGAGATTCTTCTTCTAATAAGATAGCGTATTTTGCCTATAAAAGAAAAGAAAAGAGCCAATATCTTCACTTAAGTCAAGACCAAGATCCAGTTGATAAGGATAAAACACCCTTTCGTATTCGTATGAATTTCTGGGATTGTTAATAATAGACGAGCCCTCTTTACCAAAGGAAAATTTCAGCTAATCAAATTGTATTACCTGTCATGAGCTTGGCTTTTCTCACTGTTAAGAAACTTTTTGGACTCACCCGCAAATAAAAAAATAAAAAATATATTGGACTAGCTTCATGAGGTTCACTGTTAAGATAGCTGACCAGTGCAACCTATATCCTCTATCCACGAGGCTGAATAGCTACCGAATCTGGCAATCTCCTTTTGGATTCTTAATTTCCCGCATAAATTGAAAAAAATAGGGCTACCTTGCACACGGAAAGGGGGCTTAGTTCTAACCTTATTCGGAAGTCGACTGCTAAATCACATTCCACAGAACGGCAACCTTTTCTTCCCACCAACCAACACTTGATTACTTTCTAGTACAACTTAGGAATTTCTTATCACTGTTTGTACTGCCATGGGGCTCCCTTTTCTTCCCTTGAGAAGGCACTAGCTTTAGGTGAACTCGTACAGGGCCGTGCTTGCAAGTTCATTGTAGTAGCCCATGTTTAACAAACCGGATATGCAAATTCCACAAGATTTCATGTGAAGGAGACGTGCTTATCCAGCATCCCCAAGGTCTCGCCCGGCCTAGGTGCAGTGTCGCGCTCAGGATCCGGTGATGATCAATCTTATCTGAGAAATCCAGCCCACCGAATCTGTACACGGCCCCTCAATCACTCGTGCACACTGTGTACCCACGCAGCCATGGCAGCTCGACGTTGCGCTGTCGAGCTTCCGGCTGGTCAAACCCAGGCGTGCCGGCCCACAAAGCGAGATAGGATATATGGATATCGTCAAGGCACAGTGGCAAGGGTAATGGCTAATGGGAACGGAGGACACAGGTCGCACCCGTTAACGTCAAGGCAAAGGTACTGTACCAGTTGGGCGGTGCCCTTTGCTTTCAATTCTGCGTGGAAGATCTGGCAGGTTATAAACATGATGATGAGTCAACCGGATGCAATATTAATTAGCTGCTGCTGCGCCTTGCCATGACTTGTCACCAAACATGGTGGTGTGGTGATCCTACTCCGAGTGTCCCGCCCATGGACACCGACATCTCCTCTTAGGCATGACAAAACCTCGCTCGCCTGGTTTATCATAGTCTATTATGCTGACTGCTGATGCTTTCACGTTGCACAACTGACCTGACGAGTACGTGTGATTAGGAGTTTCTTTTTCATCCGACAGACCTAACATACATTGCTGTTTTAATATTTGTGGGGAAACAACGTGCTGATTGACGGGGCAAAGTGCAAGATGACGACCGTGTCACGTAACGTATTAGTATTATCTGAATCTAAGGTGTTTAGGGACTGCTCTTCCATGCCGTCCTAGGTTTTTGCTAGAATTAAGAGTAAGGCCGCATGTTTTTTGTTTTACCCCGAAAATGTAGAACTTCGTTCGGCCGGCCGGCAAAAGGATGAGCGTGGCGGAGGCCTTGCATGACAATGCTTGGGTGGACGCGATACTTGGGGCGCCAACGGTGCCGGCCATCGCCGAATTCCTCGACGTCTGGGAAGAGGTGCAGCCAGTCATCCTTTCCGAGGAGCCGGACGAGTTCGCCTGGCACCTTGGGGTGGCCTTCAAATACTCCTCCCGGGACACGAACGCCGCCTTCTTCCTGGGTAGGGAGCTCGTACCGTGCGCCGATCACATCTGGCGGTCATGGGCTCCTCTTGAGGTCAAAATCTTCGCATGGCTTGCGGTGCGAGCTAGGCTGTGGACGGCGGACCGACTGGCACGAAGAAACATGCCACATACACGGGTGTGTCAGCTCTGTTGCCAAGATGACAAGGATACCAATTACATGCTCTTGGGCTGTCCTTTGCCCGCGAGGTCTAGTACAACATGCTGCTTCTGCTGAGACTACACAGGTTCACTCCAGACGGCGCCAAGCCCCTAGCAGAATGGTGGCCTCAGATGGTGGCGTCAGTGCCGGCTGGCCAACGAAGACGTCTGAACACCACGACCGTGGCCACTCTACGCTTCATCTGGCTCGAGCGCAACAGCCGTGTCTTCGAGCACAAGGCTTCCCCGGCCACAGCCACGGTTGCACTTATTAGGGCTGAGCTCCGTCTTTGGATTCATGCTAGGGTAGAGGGTGGACACCCATTTCAAATTCACTAGAACATAGCAGCAGGACGGGCCCCTGGGCGGAGAAGCATCTGTAATGACCTTGTGACTCGGTTCCCCCCTTCTTCTTAATGGAAAAGACATGCAACGCTCTTGCATGTTCTTGAAAAAAAATGTTCATTAATTAAGGTTATATACTCCCTATGTTCTAAAATGTAGTGTATATAGATTTTTTTGAAAAATGTCAAGTCTCACAAACTTTAACCGAATTTGTGGAGAAAAACATTTACATCTGGAATGCCCAACTTATAACAATAGATTCATTATAAGATGTACTTTCATATTTTACAACTTTGGCTTTGTAGATATAAATAATTATCTCTAAAATCTTAGTCAAAGTTTTCAAAGTTTGACTTTTTAAAAAAATTATGAGGATCGGAACAGGCTTTTGTACTATGTTGTAAATAAAGCAAAACCATCATGTCCATACATTATGTTTAAGTATAAAAATAGTCGGCTGAAACAACAACACAAACATGCAAAAAAAAAACATGCCGTCAGACCACTAGCTGCGCGGTGAAGCAAGTCAGCATCCTACCGCACACAAAGCATATCCTTGTTCCGCTGCCTAGAGAGTGGATGCTAGTACTGAAGTAAACACAATGTAATTAGCACGCTGCAAAAAGACCCACTCGATCGTCATATTGTTACAAGTCGTTCAAACGGTCCAGATGTTCGCGGCGAACACCAATCAAGGGCCAGTTTTTTTGGGCAATTCTCCGAGAATTGACCCCCTCCCCAGCTTCTTCCAAAATTGCCACTCTATATTTTCTTACAATTCCTAACTAAGTAGATCTTAACTAGCTAAGAATTGTAAAAAAAATGAAGTGACAATTCTGAAAGAAGCTGGGGAGGGGGTCAATTCTCGAAGAATTGCCGAAAAGAACTGGCCACAAAAGAGATGTCTTCTCCTACCGGGACAGCTGGCCGAGGCTTCGAGAATAATTCTGATGACGACGCATGTATAGCGGGCTGTCCTCTACGGTCGAAAGTAGCCACTCCTTTTGTTTGTTTGTTTGAAAGTGAGTTGAAAGTAACCACTCGATAGAGAAGCCGGTGTGCTCTCTCCTTCTCGAAATTAGGGTGCAAAATAACGGCCTGATAATATGTCCACCTTTTTAGAGCAACTCCAACGGGACGACTCGAAATGAACGCGCATTTTGTCCGTTTTTTATCCGTTTAAATCGGCCAGACGGACGTGCGCGTCTGGGTCAGCTTGACCGCCCAACTGGGAGGCTGGCCTAAATATGCCGGCGTGGAAAAAAAACTCGCAAGAAATAAACATAAAATAAACATAATTAAATATAAGTGGCCGGTCAAACGCCGACCAAAGTTCACTTAAACCTAATTAAACATTAACTAAAACATTAAAAAAAGTCTGCGCCCGCCTGCTGCAACCCGCACGCTGCCCTAGACGTCGTCGGCCTTGCCCTTGCCCTTGGAGTCGACGCCGCCGTTGCCATCGCCGGTGAGGTTAATGAAGACAGGAGCAGGGCAAGCCCATCCGAACGCCGCCTGGTACGCTGCCAGGTCAGCCTCCTCCGGCGTCTGCTGGGGCGGCAGCATGGTGGCTAGCCGCGCGCGCTCCTTCTCCTCCTCCTCGAGCCGGAGCGCCTCCGCATCACGTTGAAGCATGGCCTCGTAGCGCATCTGCTCCTGGCGGAGCCAGTGCGCCATCAAGCGCTCGAGGTGGGCGGACTCCTGCGTTGGCGTCGCGGCGAAGTGGACGGAAGGCACGCTCACCCACTCACGGTACTGGCCCGTCCACGAGTGGGCCTCCTCCGGCCAAGCGGGTGGAGGCGGGAAGCACTTCCTGGTCGGCTCCGGCTCCGGCATGGGCTGGATGGGTGGCGACGGTGGCGGTGGCGGCATGAAAAGCGGGGTGTGGACAGAGTCCCCCGCCGCCGACACGGCAAGGGCTTGCTCCAGCTCATCCCAGTGCGCGTCCTCCTCGAGGCGGCTAGCCTCCAGCGCCTGCTGCAGGGCCTCCTCAAGGGCGGCTTGGTACTCCGCCTCCGCCTCCATGTCCTCAGGCTGTACCTGCGGGGGCGGCGGCGGGACAACGTCGACACCCGAACGCCGTTGCTCCTCGTATTCGAGGGCGAACCAAGCCTCCCAGTTGGGAGAGTTGGCGGCGTACTCAGGCAGCCGACGCTGCTCTAGCGTGAGTTGCGCGCGGCGCCGGCGCACCTCCTTGTCATGCGCCCGCAGGCTCCGCGGAACCGCCGTCACCGGGATCCACTACGGATCCAGATGCCAGTGGTGCGGCAGCATGACGTCGGGGTACGACAGCGGCTGCCTGTACTCCCAGTGCCATCACGCTTGGTGCACCAGGATGTGCAGACGCCGGCGTTCAGGGTGGAAACGCGCCAGCGCCGGAGGAGGGGGAGGGGGAGCACGGGGGGACGAGGCGCCGGGGTGCCCTTGCCCTTGCCCTTGCTGCTGCCGAAGAGGCCCATGGCGCGCTAGGGTTTGCTGTCGCCGGCGAGGAAGCAAAGGGAGTGGTGGGGGCCAGATGTGGACAAGAGAAGTGGATGAGGCCGGCCATCGTCGCATGCGTGCTTAAAAAAGGACGCTTCCACTGGCTGATTAGTGGGCCGCTGTCGGTGGTCGTTATAAATAAGACGACCGGTGGAGGTTGGGTGGCCTACAGGTGGAAACGCGGCGGACGCCGAGGAGACGCGCGGCGCGTCCGCTTCGCGTCCGCGCCGACGCACTTCAGACGTAATTTTGGACCGGAAATGGGTCGGCGCAGACGCCAGGCGAACGCGATTTGCGTCTGGTCGGTGCGTTAGGCCTTCATTTTTGTCCGCGCCGAATTAAACGGACCGAATCAAACGGACGCAGACGGCGCATTATTTGCTCTTAGCGTCACGTTCTATTAGTTGAGCTCCTTTCGGAAGTTTTGCTTAGCAATCCGATCACGTACCCATGTGGGCGTTAATCACAATTAGGCCGTTAGACGTTAGTTACATTAATTTGTACGCAGGCTGAAATTGGCAAAACTCGACAAAGCTAGAGTCTAGACGTCGTCACACTCCTCGCCTTGCCCGCACGTAATCAAGAGGGCCGCCGCGAGGAGGTATCGGCATCGCCCAGAACGGCGACACATGTGCACGCCACGAGCGGCGCCCGCGTCACGTCGCGCCGGGATTAGCAAAGCCAAGGCTCCCTCGATGAGATCGAACCTGTGCGCACGCGGCGTCGCCGTCGTCCTGATTCCCTTGCCCAAATGGCGTGGGCATCGATACCGTGTGCCTACCCCTGGCCTCATGCACCGGTCACGCCCGCCCGCATGCACCGCACACTGCCGCCACCGCAAATCTAGCCGCGCTTTCTGTAAGATCTTCAATCATCACCGGTGTATCTCCGGTTTCGTTACACGCGGAGATGCGGTCCATGAGTCACTCACGGCGCATCCAACCTTTCCGCGCCGTCCACATCAAGAACAGGCCAGTGCAGCACGAGCACTGGCAATGGCCGGTGCGGGCCGGAGATGGAGGCGTCCTGCCGAAACGGATTATTGCGAGGGGTGACGGATTGATTACGCGATTGGAAATGGGCAAGTCACGACGTCCTCCATGCTTATATCTTGCACCACACGAGCAGCTCTCCATCGACAAGTGGAATTGGAGGGCTTCTGGCGTCGGGACTCGGAACGCGCACCTGCGGAGCAGCATGCTCATATCAGCTCCGTATTCCGATCGTGTGAAAAAATGATTAAGAAAACGACCTCCATCACAGAGTTCAGCCACACACGACTCCTCTAAGAAAATTATCCAAATTTCACATATTGGCTCAATATCTAACCCCTACATGTTCAGGTTGAACATGTTAACACCACCGTTAACAACATTTAGCATTTGGTATAGGCGATCAACCGCGGACGGACAACCGAAGAGCCACATAGGGCGGCGTTCACGTGGCTAACCTCAATGTCGTCCATTCTGGCTTCAAAACTATTGGACGCTCGATACTATATGCCCGACGCTGAGACGATGGACAATCTGATGAGTGCCCGGGGTAGAATCTCTTCAAACAGTAATAGTATAAAAAAACATGCATATGTATGCGCACAAATGATCACAACAAATATGAAAAAGCATACTTGATGATGTGGTGATATCATATATGCAATACGTACATAAATCCATATACCGACTAAATGCCTGACTCATCTATAACTAATATTTCACCTAAGACCGCTAACAAAGTGTGTGTCTCTAAATAATTAAGTTGAAATGGCAAAACATTGCATTGAGCATTAGAAGCTAATTAGACGTGAGAGTAATTCTCATGACAAAAGTAACCGCCGAAATTATAGCTGAATGGTCATAATCATGTTAGCCAGCTTATGTGATATATGTATTGAAAAACGAGGAAGGTATTTCTAGTATATACTACAAACTCATAGTCCAGAGAGTGGACTACTTACACATCGTCATGGGAGTAGCAAAGTACAAATGGAGAAGTCAAAGACGGTGGTTTCCTCTCCAGCAGAGTAGCGAAACATGGTTGTAGACAAGTTTTGCCTTGAAACGTGAAGTAATGGCGGTGTACAAATCCCAGAAAAATGTGATGAAGATTACCGGATAAATAGAAACTCCGGGAGATGAAGAGGCATGTTAAGGGACACCTATGGGGCCCAAACAGCCTAGCCAAGCTCCCCTCGGGCCGCCTTGGGTGGTCGTGTGGGGCCCACACGTTATGCTGGCCCTTCTTTCAGTAGCGTCTTGTCCTCCAAGTTTTATGAACCAACATATTTTTTTCTTCTGAAATTCCTAAATACTCGAAGGTCACATTACAGAAACCAGGAATTGTTACTCGCACTGGGTTAATATATGTTAGTACAAAAGGTAATAAAAATTACATGATAAGGAAAAACATAGCATGAAACTTAAAAAATTATAGCATTCAACGAAGTTGTGGCGGCTTTGCAAGATAAGTCTCTCTATCTATTTGCCAAGATGGTTGTAGATAATCAGTTGCAATTGCTTATTGACTTGAAGCGATGTGCCTCCACATGTGACGCTATGGGCCTGACTTAAAACGTGCCATTAGTTGATGGTATGGTAAGGATGTATGACATAGCTATGAGCTAACCACATGAATTCGAGATCAATGATAGTAAATGATTGTGTCCTTCAAAAAAGAACGTGATATCCTTGTGTAACAAGGTGATGCCTTCGACTCAAAGGATGAGCTTCACGAGAATAACCTTTGGACATGTAGCCACAAGTCATAGAAGAGGGCATAGACGATGACATCACCTACCAGTGAGCCTATGCCTCAACTCAAGGGACGATGGCTCCGAGAAAGCAAACGAGGATGGGTTTCATGGTGAAAGAAGTCAAAGCTTTTGTCAAGGTAGTATCACTGAATGTTTTATGAACTTAGTATCACCGACAAAGCTGTAGTTGATGGTTTCATAACTAAAGAGCTTTGATTATTGCCATGCACAACCAAAGATGAAGATTCCGAAATGCCTCACACTTATACCCCGTCCAGAAGTTTAGGAACTTGCTAGAATACTAGGTTTGGCAGAGAGAGTGCTATGTTAAGCACAACCCACCTTATTCAGTGAAGTACTCAGACTCAAAGAACCATTATATTGTCGAGTGTGAAGCAAAGGGCTTCCCATGGGTTGTTCGTACAAAAATTTGTGGCGGTGGACAATAGAACATACCAAGTTATCAAGCCTACCACTGATGTAGTAGCTCGGAGATTGCAATAAATGTCACTCGATATCGAGTTAATGTGCCTATCATTTGATGTCGCTCTTGTAAATGAACTTCAAGTTGCTTGTATACACATTTACTTTGGTCCACATGTATGCAATGGTTGGCAGCATATCCAGATAACCTTGTTCGATCCAAATGCATATATCTTGGTCTTGTTTGATGGGACACCAAACCGTAATGTGATCTCACATCCATACAGAAAGCCAAGTGAGGCTCCCACACTCGTCCTACAACATGCCTCAGCCAGTTATATGTTAAAAAAATATACCAATGAATATGCACCTAGGAGCCAAAGGCAATTACCGAATTTGTGCATCCTATTCAATGATAACATGCCTCATCTAGTTAGATGTTCAAAATTTCAATGTTACCTGTCGATATAAAGTTGGACCCACGTATCCCCATCTACAGACTATAGTTGGTGTTCCAGTTGCCTAGGGGCGGTAGCCACACCGGAGGGGGGTTGACTTCCTAACTGCATTAGAAAAGAGGATCTTGGTTGCACGTGCCACTTGTAGGCCCGAGCGTACTAACGCACCGCTTCCATGGAGCCACCATCGGCGATATATCCCTCAAGCTTGTCATAACAATACGAAGGTGACAGCGGCAAGCTTACTATCATTTCTTCCATATGCACCAAGTTAGAACTAACACATGTGAATTGCACCACTCGAGTCTACCCTCCTAGTCACATCAAATCTACCAATTGGAAGGCCCATGGTCATATGGCAAACTTCTAGAGATTGATCATCATTTCTCAACAACGCAAGTGAAAGTTGTGTCTCTCGGGTTTCGAATGGTCCACAAGGCCGGAGATGGCCATGTTGGGCGCCAAAGCCATAGGATGAAGGTTAGACGACCAGCTCATTGGATGTATGGGGTACACCATTCATCGTACAACATGACAGAGGCATCTTGGCCCATCCCGCTCAGTGGCATTAGAGACTGCAACAACTAAAGTAGCATTACGTGGTGGCATAACATAAAATTTGCAAGAAAAGATAAATCGAACAAGTTATAGTGATTATTACTTCCCCATGCGCGATATGCCGCCAATTAGCGCCGAGTGTCGTAGTGCCCATCAATAAGAGGACAGTGTGGGTGCATCCTGCCTAATACAGGAAAACATCAATCAAGTAAATGACATGACTCTAACCACGATCAATGGTGCTTCACTTGCCCACGTCAATTCAGAAGCTAAATGCCATTGACCGTAAACGACCGTGGTGTTTACATGTTCAACCTAAACACCGAGATGTTGTTTTTTTCTTTTTCTTTTTTGACACGGGAACCGTAGACAATTGTTCTACATTAAGAGACCGTAGAGTCGAACCCAGTTCTCCGCCAAAGGTTACTTGTGGATGAACTTTAACCTCGGCATCTTTTTCCAGCCCATACATGTGTCATATTTCGCTACGTCACGAACGCACCGTACATGTGTCATATTCCGTTTGTGACCGCTTTAACCTCGGCATCTTTTTCCAGCCCATTCCTGTGCCTCGTCTCCATGAACGTGTAGTACGAACCCAACCAACCAGCGCACCGACCGATCGATCAACAACCGCGAAGCATCCCAGCATTCCGGCCTAACTCGACACAGGAGAGTGCCAGACCATGTGAGCCAGCCATCAAACACCAGCAATCCCGCCCGCGCGCATTCCGTCCGTCCTGCCATACGCCCATACGTCGCTTTTTCCTTTCGGCAGCATCGCAACACGCCCGAAACAGCGACCGCTCCGGGAAAGCAAAGTGCTCTCCGCCGGAGCCGCCCGACCGCGCACATGCTCGCGCCACTCTCCGGCCACACGCCGCGACGTAGCCGTAGCGAAGCGTCGCACGTAAAATAGGTCTAGACGTTATGCGTGCCTGTCCATCCGGCCTAATTGCCGAGGTATGTGCGTACTCCGGCCGGCCGGCCGCGGACGCGCGCCCGATCGGTCGACCCGTCAATGGATCGAGGCGAAGAACATGTAGGCCTACCAACCACGCTGGCCCGCCACAACATGGCGCATGCATGTACTGCCGGCATGGCGTTGGCGTCACCGGCCGGCTGGGCGCATATGCATAGTGCGTGATACGACGGGACGCGGAGCGCAGGCCGCAAAAGGCTCGACGCGTGGAACCGACAACGGAAGGAGATGCACATACATGATCGTGCTGCATGATGATGATATTGCCCTTGAATGAACCCCTTGGCTGATGCTGGCTTCCATACGCGCATGTGTACTTGCCACTGCCGGACTGCCGCCCAACGGTGCCCTAGCCGCTGCTGCTACTGCTTATTTTCGAAAAAAGGACGGCGCTCCCTGCTTCTGTATCGGTCCTTCTTTGTTAAAAACATTTTAGGGTTTTGCATGCGTTGAACATATCACTCTAGTATCTTATGCTAGCAGTGATCACCACGTGTAACTCAGATATCACATAGCCTAATGTTGTCTTTCATGTTGGGTGAACCATGAACAAACTCTGTGCGTGCTATCGTATCCAAGTGACATCACCCAGAAATCAGTGTATCCCACGACCAAAAGGATAGGCTGCAAAGAGTTATAATTCTACAACATCATCACGACAACCCCATACAGACCCAAAGGAACAACTACTGCTATGCTAGGCAAGCACGATGAGAAATGTGGCAACAATCATTTGGCAATATAGTAGGCACGCCGACACCCCGTAAAAAATAATAATCTTATACTCATAGCACAAACTGGAGTGAGTCTCATGCGGCGCAAATATAGAAAATACTGTAGAATGTACTAAAGTTTCGCATGGATTAACAAGACAAACTAAAGTTTACCCAACACACATATCTTCTTGTGTGTCCACGTTACATAGAACGCAAACGAATGTGTAAGATGCAACAAATGAGTTTACCCTGCATTTTTATTAATCTGAGGACTTAAGGGTGTGAGACAACTAGGTCACCCAATAAAAAAGAAATATAGATGTAAAACCAAAAAGAATATGTGGATCCCCATCCTGAAGGAGATCGAATGCTCAACACTTTTTTCAAGGAACAGATAGGAACATTATCTTTTCATTTAATGTTCGACTACCTTCAATGGAACTTATGGAACATGATCTGGAACTTGTGGAAGGCGCCCAACCGACACATTTTCAATGCTACTCCTCTTACCCACTTCGAGTTTGCGGCTCTTGCACTCGAGGACATCAAACAGAGGGACCTTACCAACGTGACCACGAGTTGCATTGAGAAGCATCTCGTCTACTAAGGCATCCGCCACATCTTCCCCCCACTGGCAAATATTGGACTCGCCTCTAGCAAACCAAAGCATCGGCCAGCACAACCTAAGTGGGCCTACATGAGGAACATAAGCTTCTTGTTGGTTCATGAGGAACCTAGAGGAAGAAGAGCTTGCCGACACTGATGATCTTATAGGAGCACACGCCATCATTGAGCGGAACACATCCCCAGAAATGGGCATAGACCACTTATCGGCAGATTGAGCCTCACCGTTGATGTCAGCGGCGAGACTGCCAAGCAGGCCTCCAGATTGGAGGTTGACGAAGAAAGTTGTGAATTGCCGGTAGAACCAGAGAGTGAAGTTGGTTTCTCTCTGGTGCATAGGAAAAATAAGAAGAACATCACCGAATAGCAAGGGTCGTGAAGCCAAGAGAAAATACAAGAGGTTACATGCTACACTAAGACCAACTTGCTCAACCTTCCTAGGAGAAAAAAACAAGTCAGGAAAGAAGAAATGGTTGTGACAGATTACAAAGTAAAAGGGAACAAGAGGCATTAATTTTGTTGTTACTATTTACCAATGTACTATACATAATATACAATAAGAGAGAAATGTGCATAACTACTGACCTTTCATTGATGCGGTTGTGAATGAGGAGGGGAGAAGACGTGTGGGGCTGCAAGTGGGGAGTCCAGTATGGAGATCCAAAGGGGAGATTTGTAGTATAAAAAGTATAGATGACTCATAAGTTATGCCATCAGTTTCTTTCTCATTATTAACTTCACATTTAAGTTTCTGCATCTGTGGTGGTCTGGTGGAGGAGGCGAACAAAGGCGACCATCGGTGGGGAAGATGAATAGTTCTTAGAGGAGAAGAAGATGAATAGGAACGTGGGAAAAATTCATTACATGGGGCAGTGGCGTAAGTAGGAAGGTTATTTCCTAGCACTTCCGTCCATTTGTTTCGAACAGACAGTATAACGAAGGAAATTGAATAGGGAGACGAAACGGAAAGTTGAACGCCCTGTACTAAATAGCGATGCCGTGTGGAATGGTGATGCCAGGTGGAAAGCATTTTTACCTAGGGGCCTACTTGATGATGTGGATAGCTTGCATGTTAAGAGAAATAGGATAGTGGGGATGAACTATTCAGGTATTATAAATAAGAGAGAAATGTGCATAACTAGTTGGTTAAATTCCCTGTGGTGAATCTACCCACACAAGTTCAAGTCCTAGACTCTACATTGGTGCTCGTATTTTATTAGATTTATTTCAACATTTTGAACTATATTATTTCGGTGGAGGATGACATGGTAGTAGTAACTTCATCAAGCTCAAGATTTACTCACACACGAAAGAAAGAAATTTGTGATTACCTTCACATTGAAAGAACAACACATACCCATGAGTCTTTATTGGGAACAAATAAGAGGAGTAATTTCGTGAAAATGAAAGCTCGTCCGTTGTCCATGAGAAGTGAAAAGGCGAAATGTATAGTGGTTGATGACGTCGAATGTTAGATAAGCTTTAGAACTATGTACCAAATAATTCTAAATAAATCTCAGAGGCTCATGTTTAGTTTCATGACATGGCGGGAAGTATAGTATCACCCCAAAAGTGGAGAAGAGTTGAGATAATGTACAAGGGGCTCTCGTCCACGTCATGTTGAAGCATGAGAAAAGGAGTAAACATGTGTGTTGCTCCTCCGCTGCCAGCCTGTCACGTCTCGCAGGCGCATTTTGTCCGAGCCAAGCTCAGACCTATGTCATGTATGTGCATTACTTCTGTCAGTTTGAAATAGATAATTAATTAGATCATTAATGGTCAAGTTATAAACAGTCGTATCTGAGTCGTTCTGATTGGATCATGAGCACCTTCTGATGATGATATAGACCTACGATAGGGTCATAGGCCTGACCTATACGCCCTACCCAAGGTCACTACCCTAGAAGCAAAGACATCCAAGAGACAACATGGAGTACCAATTGAAGTCGTCGAGTGCAAGCCACTCGACCTGTCATATCACTCGGGTACCCCTCTCTCCTGGTATCACTCGACCATACGAGAAACCACTCGACCTCCAGAAGACCAGGAGTTACTCAGGACGACAACGTTCAGGCGTTCACTCCATAGTCTTAAAGGTCATTAATAGCACTTTATAGCTAGCATTATCAGTAATGCCCTCTCTTTATGTACATTGAACCCCTGTAATGGAGGTGGGCTGGGGTCCTGGCGCACTCTATATAAGCCGCCCCCTCCTCTGGGACAAGGGTTCGCATCCCCTGTAACACACACTCCCATATTCCAGTCGACCGCCTCAGGGCACCGAGACGTAGGGCTTTTACCTCCTCTGAGAGGGGCATGAACTCGTAAACTCTTGCGTACAATCTCACCGTAGCTAGGACCTTGCCTCCTCATACGTACCCCCTATACTTACTGTCAGACTTAGTACCACGACAGTTGGCGTCCACCGTGGGGCAAAGCGTCTTAGCGACTTCCGGCGAGGTTGCATTTTCTTCGATCTTCATCAACATGGTTTCCGGCGGCGGTGTGGTCATAGGCCGCGAGTTCCGACTCGGCACGCTCACTTTCGTCGCCGACGACTCCGCCTGGCTCTAGGAGGCCCCCCTCGACGTCGAGGCTCTCTCGATCTGTGGTTCGTCACACTTCCGCGTGAGTGCCTGCGGCGTCCTCCTTCGGCAACCGTCGACCCTGTATCAGTCAATCCTCGCGTCGTCGTGTCACTCTGCTGGACGCCGCCGCAAGAGGTTTGGTCGATCGCGGCTCCAGCGGTGGGTGAAACACGCGGTGGCTCGTCAGGCGTTCACCCCCCCCCCCCAAGTCGCGGCGATCGAGCCCGACGTATTTCGTTGCGGTCCAGTCGACCTGTCGACTGAATTCGCAGACACCTTTTCTAAGAGCGGGAGTTATGATCCCGCGGCGGAAGTCCTCATGGTCGACTCCCATCGCGGCCCACCTGGTTTTCGTCGCAGCGGCGGCGACGGTGACGGCATGTCATTCCATGAAGAGTATCGGCCCCAACCTCTCAGCTCGCAGCAGAAGGAGGAGCTACACCGCCGCAACGTGGAGGCTCTCCAGACCACCATCATAGGGGAAGCCACCGAGGCTCGTGCCTTGGAGGCTGTGCACCTGGGCACGCTGGTTGAGAGCACTCATTTGGAGAATCTCCAACATTTTCTCAATGAGCGTGCCCGTCGACTAATCCCCGAGTCCAGTCGGCGTCCACGGCAATTGTTTCCACCGGAAACTCAGGTATTCCGCACACCGATTCAGAATCTTGCAGCTGCTACGCGTATCGCAGAGTCCATTCAGTCGTCCTGTTCAGAGCTGGAAGAGGCTTGGAACATATCAAGGCGCTGCTCCGAGCAGCAGGAGACCAGAACTCCGTCGTGTCCCAGTCGCGAAACAAAATTCATAGCAGAGCAGTAAGAGCAGACATTGTTCAGTCGGCACACAGTCCTAGGTCGCCTTTGCAGCGTGGAGATCGTGATCACCGCCAGGATCGGCACCTGAGAAGAGCTCATGGAGAGTATGATCGTGAGTACGCCGGCGACAACCACCGTCGAGTGCCTTCACCCCTTCCGAGGGACGGGGTCATACGCGCCCCGGTGGTATGATGACAGGCGTCCGTATGGAAATGACCGCAGAATTCCACTCGACCCCGGAGAGACCGGCTTCAATGCAAGGTCAGTCCTTGTGCAGGATTTGGTCGATTGGAACAGAGCATACAGTGAAGGGCTGGATAGAGACAGGCCCAATGGAAGCAGAGTCCATGTTTCTGGCCCAGAGTGTTTTGGAAGAGCCATCAGAGCTGCTGAGATCCCTCATAACTTCAGGTTGGTGACTAGCGTCAGCAAGTTCACAGGGGAGTCAAAGCCCGACACTTGGCTTGAAGACTACCGAGTGTTTGTGCACATTGGTGGCGGTAGCGATGAGGTGGCCATGAAGCACCTCCCTCTGATGCTTGAAGGTTCTGCCAGAGCCTGGCTAAATCAGCTGGCCCCTGGGAGCATTTTGAGTTGGGATGAGCTGGCCCGAGTGTTTACCGGAACATTTGAGGGCACCTGCAAGAGACCTGTTGGTCTATCGGAGTTGCAACATTGCGTGCAAAAACCGAATGAAACTTTGAGAGATTATATCCAGAGATGGATCACTCTGCACCATACAGTGGAGAATGTGTCAGATCACCAAGCAGTCTGTGCCTTTAAGGAAGGTGTCGGTGTCAAAACCGGCGGATCTCGGGTAGGGGGTCCCAAACTGTGCGTCTAGGCGGATGGTAACAGGAGACAAGGGACACGATGTTTTACCCAGGTTCAGGCCCTCTTGATGGAGGTAAAACCCTACGTCCTGCTTGATTAATATTGATGATATGGGTAGTACAAGAGTGGATCTACCACGAGATCAAGGAGGCTAAACCCTAGAAGCTAGCCTATGGTATGATTGTTGTAATGGAGGTTATGTCCTACGGACTAAAGCCCTCCGGTTTATATAGACACCGGAGAGGGCTAGGGTTACACAGAGTCGGTTACAATGGTAGGAGATCTACATATCCGTATCGCCAAGCTTGCCTTCCACGCCAAGGAAAGTCCCATCCGGACACGGGACGGAGTCTTCAATCTTGTATCTTCGTAGTCTTGGAGTCCGGTGGACGATGATAGTCCGGCTTTCCGGACACCCCCTAGTCCAGGACTCCCTCAGTAGCCCCTGAACCTGGCTTCAATGACGATGAGTCCGGCGCGCATAATGTTCGGCATTGCAAGGCGGGTTCCTCCTCCAAATAATCCATAGAAGATTGTGAACACCAGGATAGTGTCCGGCTCTGCAAAATAAATTCCACATTCCACCGTAGAGAGAATAAAATGTACACAAGTTCAATCTGCTGACGTATTTTGCGGCATGACGTCACACCACTCCCAAGCCTTTACTTGAATCGTTTTTTATTATACCGCCTCAGCGCGTTTAGCGAAGCGGTTTCCTTGGCACGTCTTGTCGAAGCAGAGATCGTGTTCCCCTTATTCCGGGATTCTCACCAATACGGACGTGGGTAACCCAACCGTGCCCGTCGCCACGCCTCCTCTATCGAAGGCGAGCCCCGAACGGTCACGGAGACGACTCTTGGTATTCCCCCTCTTTATAATAGGACCAAGGCTCGTTTCTTTTCTTCAATCTTCCATCGAATCTTCTCCTTGCTCCAGGTTCCAACACCCAGAGCCCCAGATTCGAGCGCTTCGGACCTTCAACGATGTCCGTTGCCGACCTTCAGGGCCGGTGGATGCCCTCCTCCGTCAAGGAGGAGGACGTGCTAAAGCTGCGAGAGGCCAAGTACCTGTCTTACGAGGTTTCGCATAGGCTGCCCGCCGAAGGGCAGGCCACACCCTCCCCCGAGCCCGGCGAGTACGTCGTCTTTATTTCCCACCTCCGTCGGGGTTTAGGCTTCCCGACGGATCCTTTCGTGAGAGGGCTCATGTTCTACTACGGGCTGGATTTCCATGACTTGGCCCCGGAGTCCATCCTCCATATTTCCGCATTTATTGTCATCTGTGAAGCCTTCCTCCACGTCACCCCCCACTTCGGCCTGTGGCTAAAGACCTTCAATGTGGAGCCGAAGATGATTGGGGGGCGTCAAGCAGAGTGCGGCGGGGCGGCCATAAGCAGGAGGGCCGATGCCCCGTGCCCCAAGGGCTCCTTCCAAGAGGAGCTCGGCTTGTGGCAGCGGGAGTGGTTCTATATCACCGCTCCGAAGGGCAGCAGGCAGAAGCCGCCGCCTCCATTCCGCTCGGGACCTCCACGACGGTTGATGTCGTGGGTCAACCAAGGGCTCAATTGAGGGCCGTCAAAAGACGTGCCCCTATTGCAGGGCCGGATTCGAGACCTCCAAGCGAGGGAGATCGATCTGGTCGTGGTGATGCAGGTTATGCTCATTAGGCGTCTCCTGCCCTGCAAACTCCGTCCTCTCCGGCTATGGGAGTTCAATCCGGAGGGACCAAGGATTCTCCAACAGTTCATGGGTACGACACCCGTGGAATTGTACAAGTTGTTCTTCGGATCACAGGCGATGTGTTCGGAATTGACCGAGGATGCCGGCCTAAGCTGCAATCGCCCGGATACTCAAGTAAGTAGCTCAGTGTTCGGACGTACCGTTTGTTTGCTTTTCTATAATTCGCCTTTTAACCCATTATCCTTCAACAGGAGTGGATAGCGCAAGCAAAGCTGATAAGGTGTCCGGCTCCCCTCCCAGAGACCGCACCGGAGCCCGTGCTGGTCAGAATGTTGGAGGTTGCGCCTTCAGAAGGAGGCGAAGAGGAAAATAGAGGAGCTACCGCCTCGCCCAAGGGGGCACTTGAAGAAGGGGGGATCGAGAATCCCTCCCTCCAGGGGGAGAAGAGGACCGCCTCCGAAGACCCGGAGGCCAAAGCCTCTAAGCGGGGGAAGAAATCTTCACCAGAGGGTCCTGCGTCCGGGGAGACCCCGGCCGTACAATCTTCTCTAAAGAATCAGCCCTCCAGCGAGCCGTGAGTAGGAAAAGGGGAGTTCATTAATAAGAAAACATCCCTATTTGTGCTTCTGAGGATAACCGAAATTTTTACCTTGTAGTTCGGATCTGCGACCTTCTCAGATGAGCTCGTCTTCGGGGGATCTTCGTCCGGAGATGATGGAGAGCGAGACGCCTCCGTCTGCTACGCCGTCGGATAGGGCGGACGAGCCTGAAGTGTCGTCACAGAGGGTATCCCCGAGCCCGGCAGAGCCGAAGAGTTCGGCGCCGACTAGTGTTCGGCCGGGGGAGCTGAAGGATCTGCTTGAGAGGGCGTTTATCTCAGAAGATCACCGTGCATTGATGAGTACGGTGATTGGAAGGATTTCGTCCGCCGAAAGCGGATTGCATAATGCCGTCAGGAGTTTGCTGGCGGGGTTTGAGGTACGTAAAAACGACACGCCTTTTTGACAGTTTTGCACATGAAAGTGCGCCCTGTATAGATAGTAGCCCCTGAGACTCGGTAGGTTGTCAAAAGCGACAGCGTGCCGAGGATCAAAATCGCAGGTATTGAGTGTCGCCTTTCCTATGCAGGTGGCGGATAGTCCGGGGGCTAGCCGGACTAATGGAGTTGCTGAATTAATGCGGCAACTCGATGTTGCGGATGCAGACATCGCGCTTGTCAACAAGCGACTTGACGAGTTGCAAGGTAAGTTGTCTCTCCGCAGTCACCTATTTAAGGGAGTCAAAGCCCACCTCTTACAATATTTGTGCTTGACGCAGATGGTGCTGCTGCTGTAGAGAGGCTCCGGGCAGAACTTGCTCAAGCCAAGGAGCAAGCTAGAAGAAGTAACGCGGCTGCCTCGAGGGCGGCCGAGGAGTTAGAAGTCGAAAGGGCTGCACACTGCCGAAGCAGGGAAGAGGTGGCCGAACTGGCCATTAAATTGAAGGATGCTACCGACCGCAATGAGGCTCTTGAAAGGGAGCGCCTATCGGAGCGAGAAGACCTGGGGAAGGCCACCGCCGAAGCCAAGGATGCCCGTTCTACAATGCGGGCTATGAAGGAGGAGCTGCGTCAGGCCGGAGACATTGTGGCTGGCAAGCCTTTTCTGCTGCGTCGCAGGTTTACGGATCCAAAGTATGCCCAGCTTGGCCAGTTGTGGGGTCCAGAGGATCCATATATGGACTTAGCGGCGAGTGCGGCAGATGCCGTTGTGCACTTCCGAAGTCAGAAGGATCACAAGACGGAAGAGATGTTTTGGTCTCAATTCCATAGTCCGGATCGTTCACTTCCGCTGACCGATCGGTTGGCCGAATAGGCTGAGCTGAATAGGTTGTCCGTACTTGCCATGACGGATATCGTGACTCATGTCTGGCTAGAGAGGCCCAAGCCGAAGAGCTATTTTGGCTTATTGCAGCAGTTTCTTGGGGCGGTGCCGCATATCAAGGAGATGAAGCGGTCGGCCTGCATAGAGGGTGCGCGGATGGCCCTTCCCCGTGTGAAGACACATTGGACAGAGATGGATGCCGCCGCTATTGCAACCCAGGGTTCGGACGAAAGCCGGTTACCCGCCGAGCACTATTTTGGGGAAGTTATGCGTGGTGCTCGTGTAATAGAGTCGTAGTGCTCGAAAAATGTCACGTTCAAATGAACGTTTTTTTTTAAAACAATGGTTATGATGTAATCGCTTTTTATACTTGTGCGTTCCAAGTATTGAAATATCTCCTATGCGGCCGTTTATGTATACGTGTGTATAACCTGAAAGATGGCAGTCTTTGTCTTCAGCCCCCACGCACAAGGTGCGGGGATGTTCGCAAAAATAGCGCATTTTCACACTTAATCCGACATCTCGGTCCTGTTGAGGAGGTGGTAGCGTAGCAAACGAGGCAACCGGACTATGATGCTTTATCACTTTCACTTAGCCATTGGAGTTCGAGGGTGGGGCTACGATATAGCCCCTGGGGGCACCACGCTCTCCGAATTCGGGGCGCGTGTGTGCCTGACCGGGAAACGGTCCTTCGTTAAAGCGGAGGAATTCTAAACATTCCGGTGGTCGATCGAGTGGTTGACCAGTCTCTCGCTGTATCACGACAGTCAATTTTCGGCTTTCTCTACTGAGGTGCTCGCCCAGCCGAACTGGGGCACAATTGCAGTAGTTCTCCTGGTGCCGCGTTAGCCGATGATACGGAACGTAAGGCAGCAAAACACAGGAGCCGGGCAAACCCAACATTTGACCAAAGACATGATTCGGAGCTGATGCATATAAGGCCTAACTCGAGACGCCGAACACTCCCTAAGGTGTTCGGTCTTTATAATAATGGGCGGAACAATGCCCTAAGCCCCTAGTGTCCAGGTACGGGCGAGGTCCTCTGACGCGGCCGATGCCAAAAAGTTAGGCTCCACTCTGGTTATAATGAGAAACCAGGGGATTAGAGCAACAAGAGACAGTAAAAAAGGTTTACGCAGGGTCTTAATCTGAAAAGAATCCTTGCGACGGGTCCCTACTGCACGTCTGCGCCTGTGTCTCCGTTGTGCCGTTATCCTGGACGGGTGTGCACGGTGTTCATCTGTAAAAAGAGAGGAACTTAGTTTGAAAAGAAATCATGCGAAAAGTGCATAAAGAAAAATATTAATAAATTAATAAGTCTGAGCCTATATTAGCCCATTGTTACTTATATGCGCAGCCCCCTGTGAAGGGGTGTGTGGCTAGGGAACCCCTAGGTTATTTATGCCGGACTCGTCTAACTGTGTCCGGGGTCTTTAAATGACCCTCTTAATGAAATGATGCCACGTGGACCGGGCATTTTGAGTGTAAGAGACGCGTAATGTGGTATGGCATTGAAGCAAACGAAAGCTTCACGCCCCAATAGTGCTTGATAGCTACTTTTGAATGGGGCGACATGGAAGATTAGCTTTTCGCGTCGGAAGTTGTCCGGTGACCGGAACACAACTTCTAGTAATAAGGAGCTTGTGCACTTGGCGTAAGGGCCTGGCGTCACTCCTTTGAAGGAAGTGCGGCTATGTCGAATTTTAGTAAGGTCTATCCCCAACTTGCGGATTGTGTTCGGATATAGCAGGTTTAAATCACTGCCTCCGTCCATCAGGACTTGTGTAAATTGTAGTCCGTCGATTATAGGATCCAATATCAGAGCAGTCCATCCTGCATTCCGAATGCTTCTGGAATAGTCCAGGTGGTCGAAAGTGACTGGTTTTGACGTCCAACTTCGAGGTTCCGCTGGCGCGGCACTTATTTTGACGGGTGCCGCATTGTTTTTCCGTAATATCACATGAAGTGAGTTTACTGTTTTGACTTCTTGCGGGAAAGTCTTTTGTTTTCTGGTGCTCTGCTGGTGGGGTTTATCATCATCCTCGCTTGACACGTCGAGCCCCTTGTGTTCGGCGTTTAGTCGGCCGGACTGTTTGAAAACCCAACAATCTCAGTGGGTGTGGTTTGCAGGCCTTCCGGGGGTACTGTGGATTTGACATATCCGATCCAAAATTTTGTTTAAGTTGGACAGCTCATCACTGTTATCCTTAAGAGGCAGTGTTCTATTGTTTGGCCGCGAGCTTTTGACTCCGGCGTTGACCGCCGTGCTCTTTGGGCTTTTCTCTTTATTCCGGCGCTGATCTTTTCTGCGCCGTGTCTTTCCATTTCCATCTCTGATCTCGGATGTACTTGGGTCACTGGTGCTGCATCTTGCTAGCCAGCTGTCTTCCCCCGCGCAAAAGCGGGTCATGAGGCTTGATAGCGCGGCCATTGTCCTCGGCTTCTCTTGGCCGAGGTGTCTGGCGAGCCATTCGTCACGGATGTTGTGTTTGAAAGTTGCTAAGGCTTCCGCGTCCGGATAGTCGACTATTTGGTTCTTTTTGGTGAGGAACCTGTTCCAGAATTTGCGCGCTGACTCTCCGGGCTATTGAGTTATATGACTTAGATCGTCTGCATCCGGAGGGCGGACATAAGTCCCTTGAAAATTTGCTCTAAACGCGTCCTCGAGCTCTTCCCAACTTCCAACAGTGTTTTCTGGGAGGCTTTTGAGCCAATGCCGAGCTGGCCCTTTGAGCTTGAGGGGTAGATATTTTATGGCGTGGAGATCATCTCCTCTAGCCATATGTATGTGTAGTATGTAATCCTCTATCCAGACTCCAGGGTCTGTTGTTCCGTCGTATGCCTCTATGTTTATGGGTTTGAACCCTGGAAATTCATGATCCAGCACCTCATCGGTGAAACATAGTGGGTGTGCGGCGCCCCTGTATTTGGGTGTGCCGCTGTCTTCGAACACTTGGCGTGTTGTGATGCTTCCTGGGGCCCTCTTTTTTGGCCCGTAAATGGACCTGGCTGGGCCATCTATTTTCCCGGGATCATGAGTCGGCTTGGGTGAGGCACCGCTTGTGATTTTTGGCCTATCCTCTGGACGTCTATCCGGCCAGGCGACCTCTTTGTTTTTTGACTGTGGGGGCTCTATGGCTTCCTCGTCAAATTCTGGCAGCAGCTTGCGCTTCGGGTAGCTCTTTGATTGATGGCCATTGCCGTATTTGTCTGCGGTTTTGAGCACTTTGCTCCATCTCATTCTGAGTACGTCTTCCGCTGTTTTGAGCTTCCGCTTTTCCTTCTTCAAGCTTCTTGTGGTGGCGACGAATCTTCCGTGAAGGTTTTTACGCTCCGGTGGTATGTCCGGTGTGAGGTCGTCCGGACTGTTGGTTTCGCCGGGATTGGATTGATTATCCGATTCGTCCTGTTCGGATGGTTGCTTGGTTGCATGGTCGTCGTCCACTGGTTTGCCCTGCTCTAACGCTGGGTCATTGGGAATGCTGTCTTTGCCGAGGCGGGGTTTAGGGTGGCGCTTGCATCGCCGTTTTGGTTGTTTATCGGCGGGATTATCTTTTGCCGCGCCCCGTTGTTCCTCATCATCGCTTCCTTTTGGGGTATCCACCATATATACGTCATGCGTTGGGGTGGTCTTCTAGTGCCCTGTAGGCGCTGGTTCTTGATCGTCTCCGGCATCGTCGTCCATACCGTCAATGTCTTCGGAGTCGTAGTCTAGTATGTCGGTTAAATCGTCGACAGTGGCTACAAAGTGGGTGGTGGGTGGGCTTTGAATTTCTTCGTCGTCCGCATCCCCACCATCCTGGCCGTAGTCCGGCTAGGGCTCTCCGGATAGCGAGAGATGCTTTAGCGAATTTAAGATGTCGCCAAGGGGTGAGTGTTGGGAGATGTCCGCAGCGGTGAACTTCATGATCGGCGCCCAATCAGATTCGATTGACGGGGGCACGGGAGGTTCGGAGTCCGGCAGGGAGTCCGGCACCTCGGAGTCACGAGCTTTGTAAGGGACAAGGTTAGTGTTCAGCCCCATCACAGTGGAAGTTGCAGCCCCCGAGGCGGCGTCCAGCCACCGGTCTTCGATCTGCGCGATCGGCTCCGGACTAAGGGCCGGAGCAGATTCATGTGCGGCCACCAAGGCACTGTCCGGCGTTAGAGCTAAATCATGCCCATCGTGATAGCGCGGCATGCGTGGCTGTGGCTTGGATCCGTCGAAGATCAAGTCTTCGTGGATATCCGCCGTGAAGTTTAAGCTTCCAAATCTGACCTGACGGCCAGGGGCGTAGCTTTCGATCTGCTCCAGATGGCCAAGTGAATTGGCCCGCAGCGCGAAGCCGCCGAACACGAAGATCTGTCCGGGGAGAAAAGTCTCACCCTGAACAGCGTTGTTGTTGATCGAAGGAGCCATCAAGCCTATCGGTGACGACATAGAGGAACTCTCAATGAAAGCACCAATGCCGGTGTCAAAATCGGCGGATCTCGGGTAGGGGGTCCCGAACTGTGCGTCTAGGCGGATGGTAACAGGAGACAAGGGACATGATGTTTTACCTAGGTTCGGGCCCTCTTGATGGAGGTAAAACCCTACGTCCTGCTTGATTAATATTGATGATATGGGTAGTACAAGAGTGGATCTACCACGGGATCAAGGAGGCTAAACCCTAGAAGCTAGCCTATGGTATGATTGTTGTAATGTCCTACGGACTAAAGCCCTCCAGTTTATATAGACACCGGGGAGGGCTAGGGTTACACAGAGTTGGTTACAATGGTAGGAGATCTACATATCCGTATCGCCAACCTTGCCTTCCACGCCAAGGAAAGTCCCATCCGGACACGGGACGGAGTCTTCAATCTTGTATCTTCGTAGTCTTGGAGTCCGGCGGACGATGATAGTCCGGCTGTCCGGACACCCCCTAGTCCAGGACTCCCTCAGAAGGCGTTCGTTACAGAGAGCTCAGTCTAAAGTTCGGTCGGATCGGAGATATGTCCCTGACTTGGATGATGGAGATTGCCACCAAGTATGCTAACGGCAAAGAGGAAGACCGACTCCGGAGTGGTAAGAACAAACCAGTCGCCCAGGACACCGGAGGAGGAAATTCCAGTTGGAAGCATAAGTGAAAGGCTGAGGCAGCAGGTCCTGCCGAGACAACAGTGTTGAATCAAGGAAAGTTCAAGGGGAAGCCCAAGGGGCCTTGGATCCCTCAGAAAGTGAAGGACCAAGCAGGAAATGATGTGATGAATTTGCCGTGTCATATTCCCACCAAGAAGGATGAAGAGGGAAACCTGATTCTCCCCAAACATACGACTCGACAATGTCGACTCCTTATCCAGAGTTTCAGAGAAAGCCAACCCAGTGAAAAGGACAAAGAGTCCGACAAGGAAGAAGACAAGGATGATAATGGTGGTTACCCTAACGTCAATGCCACCTTGGTGATTTTTCCTGATCTCGAGAGCAAAAGTCGACTGAAGGTCATTAACAGAGAGGTGAACATGGTTGCTCCGGCAACACCAAAGTATTTGAAGTGGTCAAAAACTCCCAATACATTCGACCAATCCGATCACCCGCCACGCGTAACTACCCCTGGGAGGCAAGCGCGGGTGGTCGACCCAGCCATTGGGGGCACCCTACTGACCAAGGTTTTGATGGATGATGGCAGTGGTCTGAATATCCTGTATGCTGAGGCCCTCAAAGGAATGGGCATTTCGATGTCCAAACTTAGCGAGAACAACATGCATTTTCACGAAGTCATCCCAGGGAAGAAAGCCGACTCACTCAGTCAGATCACTCTTGACGTGGTTTTCGGTGATGAGAAGAATTACCGCAAGGAAAAGTTGACGTTCGAGGTTGTGGATTTCTAGAGTGCCTATCATGCCATTCTGGGCAGACCTACCTATGATAGCTTTATGGATCGGCCATGTTATGTGTACCTCAAGATGAAGATTCCTGGCCCCAGAGGCGTGATAACGATTTTCGGTAAACGTCATAGGGCAGAAGACTGTCTTCAGGATGGTGCAAAGATAGCAGATGAGCAGATGGTAGCGGTACAGTTTCAAGAGTACCAGAAAACTGCAGATCCGAGTGATTTGCTGCATGCGAAGAGGTCTGCCTTGGAGTCCCCATTTCAGTCGGCCGGTGAGACCAAGCCAGTCCATGTTCATCCGACCGACCCCAATGCTGCTCCGAACCATATCTCAACGACACTCGATAGCAAATAGGAAGAAGCGCTCATCCAGTTCCTCCGTGAGAACTGGGACATATTTGCATGGAAGCCATCCGACGTGCCAGGTGTACCCAGGGGACTGGTTGAGCACCGTTTGCGAGTCGACCCAAAGGCAAAACCCGTTAAGGAGCATCTCCGTCGGTCCACCGTGGAGAAGAGAAAGGCAATTAGTGAGGAAGTGGCTCGGCTTCTGGCCGCTGAGTTCATCCGTGAGATATACCACTCTGAGTGGCTCGCCAATGTCGTTATGCTTCCTAAGAAAGATAAATCACTCTGAATGTGTATTGACTTCAAGTACATCAATGGGCCTGCCCAAAAGATCATTTTCCTCTGCCCCGCATCGGCCGGATAGTCAACTCAACTACGCGATGTGAGCGACTGTCCTTCCTGGACGCTCATTCCGGGTACCATCAGATCCGACTGTATGGACCCAATGAGATAAAGAAAGCTTTCATCACCCTATTTGGGTGTTTTTGCTACGTTACTATGCCCTTTGGCCTCAAGAATGATGGTGCCACATTCATGCGCATGATTCAGAAGTGCCTGCTCACTCAAATCAGTTGGAATGTGGAAGCATACATGGATGACATAGTGGTTAAGCCACGCAAAAGTTCCAACCTGCCGACTGACCTTGCTGAAACCTTTGCCAACTTAACAAGGTATGATATCAAGCTCAATCCATTAAAATGCACATTCGGAGTCCCTGGCGGAAAGTTGCTCGGTTTTCTCGTTTCCGAACAAGGAATTGACGCAAAATCAGAGAAGATCGGCACGTCCGAATGAAGTGCACAGTGCGTGTGCATGATGTTCAGAAGCTTGCTGGTTGTTTGGCTGCATTGAGTTGATTCATCTCACGCCTCGGTGAAAAGGCACTGCCTCTTTACCGACTGATGAAGAAGTCTGACAAGTTCGAGTGGAATGACGAAGCTGAGGCAGCAGTTGAAGAGCTCAAAGCCATGCTTTCCACCCAGCCGGTGCTTGCTACTCCAGTTAGCAAGGAGCCTTTACTGCTTTACATCGCAGCCACGGGACAAGTTGTTAGCACAGTGCTCACAGTCGAGCGGGAAGACGAAGGCAAAGCCTTCAAAGCTCAGCGCCCCATGTATTACATTTCAGAAGTCTTAACCCCGTCCAAGCAGAGATACCTCGCTATCAGAAGCTTGTTTATGGGATTTACCTGACCACGAATAAGGTTGCACACTATTTCTTTGATCACTCAGTATCAGTCGTCAGCGACGCTCCATTGTCAGAAATACTGAAGTACAGAGACGCAACTGGTCGAGTGGCAAAATGGGCGATTGAACTTCTTCCTTTAGATATCAAGTTTGAGGCAAAGAAGGCCATCAAGTCTCAAGCGATTGCAGATTTCCTTGCAGAGTGGACAGAACAACAGCAGTCGACTCAGATTCAGTCGGAACATTGGACCATGTTCTTTGATGGATCCAAGATGTTGAATGGCTCTTGCGCAGGAGTGGTTTTAGTGTCCCCACGAGGAGACAAGCTCAGTTATGTCCTCCAGATTCACTTTGATTCTTCAAACAATGAAGCTGAGTATGAGGCACTATTGTATGGGTTGCGTATGGCCATTTCACTCGGCGTCCGGCGCTTGATGGTATATGGTGACTCAGACTTAGTGGTTAATCAAGTAATGAAGGAATGGGACGTCAGGAGTCCCTCAATGACCGGTTATTGCAATGCAGTGAGGAAGCTAGAGAAGAAGTTTGAGGGGTTAGAGCTCCACCACATACCATGAATCAAGAATCAAGCTGCTGATGATCTGGCGAAGATAGGCTCCACTCGGAAGCCTATCCCCAGAAACGTGTTCTTGGAGCATCTCCATACCCCTTCAGTACAAGAATATCCCTTCAAGGAAGATCCCCCGCAGCCAATAAGTTCAACCGACCTGACTGAGATTGAGGTTCCAGCCGTGGTCGACTTGATCATGGAAGTCTTGGTGGTCACGCCCGATTGGACGATACCGTACATCGCATACATTCTCAGGCAGGAACTCCCAGAGGATGAGGATGAAGCCCGCCAGATAGTCCGTCGATCCAAAGCCTTCACAGTGATAAAAGGACAACTTTATAGAGAAGTGTCACAGGAGTGGCTCAACGCTGCATCACCCCGGAAGAAGGTCGAATGATCCTAAACGATATCCACTCGGGCACTTGTGGTCACCATGCGTCCTCTCGGACCATCGCGGCCAAATCATACCGAGCGGGATTCTACTGGCCTCGGGCAAATGAGATGGCAAAGGATATAGTTGACAAGTGCGCAGGTTGCCAGTTCTACTCCAACATGTCCCACAAGTCTGCGTCTACCTTGAATAGTATTCCACTCGTCTGGCCGTTTGCAGTTTGGGGTTTGGATATGGTTGGACCCTTCAAGACCGGCACAAGTGGTTTAACTCATTTGCTTGTAGCTGTCGACAAGTT
The DNA here is from genome assembly GCA_963921465.1 of Triticum timopheevii. Lineage (NCBI taxonomy): Eukaryota > Viridiplantae > Streptophyta > Magnoliopsida > Poales > Poaceae > Triticum > Triticum timopheevii. The sequence continues at coordinate 376,217,704 of OY997272.1, read as the reverse complement.
CACCAAATGGATCGAAGCCAAGCCCATAAAAAACCTTGGCGCGGGCACTGCCGTCAGTTTCATTAAGGAGTTGATATTCAGATATGGAGTACCTCACAGCATTATCACAGATAATGGCTCCAACTTTGATTTTGATAAGTTCAAGGCGTTCTGTGCGTCCCAAGGCACTCAGGTCAACTATGTATCCGTTGCACACCCGCAATCGAATGGACAAGCAGAAACGGCGAATGGTTTGATCCTTCAAGGGTTAAAACCCCGACTGATTCGCGACCTTAAGCACGTTGCTAGAGCTTGGGTGACTGAATTACCGTCCATCCTATGGGGGCTGAGAACAACGCCAAACCGGTTGACTCACCTAACCCCTTTCTTCCCGGTGTATGGCGCCGAGGCTGTGCTTCCGAGTGACTTGCTGCACAATGCCCCCTGAGTGCAACTCTTCTCAGAAGCAGAAGCAGAGCAGACACGCGAAGACGCAGTCGATCTCCTGGAGGAACAACGCGAGATGGCTTTGGTTCGGTCGACCATCTATCAGCAAGATCTGCGTCGATTCCATGCTCGCAATGTCAGAGGTCGAGCATTTCAAGGAGACCTTATGCTCCGAGTGGATCAGAAACGGCCTCACAAGCTCGCTCCAGCCTGGGAAGGTCCCTTCATCATCACCAAGGTGCTTCACAATGGAGCGTACCACATCTACAACGTAGCCAAGAACATGGACGAGCCACGCGCATGGAACGCAGAGCTGCTTCGTCCTTTCTATACCTAGAACCACTCGACCCGATGAGTTGTAATAAGAGTACTTCAGTTTGCTTTCCAAAGACAAGATTTTTACAGTATCTTAATGACTGATTCCCCGTAAACATTTGTGTCGAAATCCCCCAGTGGGTGGCTTAGCTGCTAACCTGATTCGCCTAAGTTTAAAACATTCCGAGTGGAGAGCAATCCTCCCACTCGGAGGCTTAGCCGCGACCCCAAAATCGCCTAAGTTAAAAACATTCCTAGTGGAGAGCAATCCTCCTACTTGGGGGCTTAGCTACGACCCCGAAATCGCCTAAGTTAAAAACATTTCGAGTGGAGAGCAATCCTCCCACTCGGGGGCTTAGCCGCAAACCTGATTCGCCTAAGTTAAAAACATTCTAAGTGGAGAGCAATCCTCCCACTCGGGGCTTAGCCACGAACCTGATTCATCTAAGTTAAAAACATTCCGAGTGGAGAGCAATCCTCCCACTCAGAGACTTAGCCGCGACCCCGAAATCGCCTAAGTTAAAAACATTCCGAGTGGAGAGCAATCCTCCCACTCAGGGGCTTAGCCGCGAACTTGATTCGCCTAAGTTAATAACATTTCGAGTGGAGAGCAATCCTCCCACTCGGAGGCTTAGCCGCGACCCCGAAATCGCCTAAGTTAAAAACATTCCGAGTGGAGAGCAATCCTCCCACTCGGAGGCTTAGCCGCGACCCCGAAATCGCCTAAGTTAAAAACATTCCGAGTGGAGAGCAATCCTCCCACTCGGGGGCATAGCCGCGAACCTGGCTTGCCTAAGTTAAAAACATTCCGAGTGGGGAGGAATCCTCCCACTCGGAGGCTTAGCCACGACCCCGAAATCGCCTAAGTTAAAAACATTCAAAGTGGAGAGCAATCCTCCCACTCGGAGGCTTAGCTGCGACCCTGAAATTGCCTAAGTTAAAAACATTCCGAGCGGAGAGCAATCCACCCACTCGAGGGCTTATCCGCGACCCCAAAATCGCCTAAGTTAAAAACATTCCGAGTGGAGAGCAATCCTCCCACTTGGAGGCTTAGCCGCGACAGCGAAATCGCCTAAGTTAAAAACATTCCAAGTGGAGAGCAATCCTCCCACTCGGGGGGCTTAGCTGCGACCCCGTACTCGCCTAAGTTAAAAATATTCTGAGTAGAGAGCAATCCTCCCACTCGGGGGCTTAGCTGTGATCCCGTACTCGCCTAAGTTAAAAACATTCTGAGTGGAGAGCAATCCTCCCACTCGGGGGCTTAGCTGCGACCCCATACTCGCCTAAGTCACAAAGATCCTTTGAGCTACGTCACAAGTACAACGTACGCTCCTTCTCGATCCGCAAGGACGACGAGGTGTCGACTGAACACCACGTCTGAGCTGCGTCACAAGTACAATGTATGCTCCATCCTAATCCGCAAGGACGACGAGGTGTCGATTGAACACCACGTCTGAGCTGCGTCACAAGTACAATGTACGCTCCATCCTGATCCGCAAGGACGAAGAGTTGTCGACTGAACACATTGTCAGACCCACTCGACGAAAGGCGAAAAGATGAAGTTCACTCAGAATCGAAAGACATTCAGAAGCAATAAGAGCAAAAGCCATGATATTCAAAGAAAACCAAGTTTAGATAAATCCCGCAAAAGTTCAGAACTGCAATGGGCAGAAGTACTCAGGCATCAAGCCTGAAAGAGTTTAACGGTTACATAACCACTCGGCATTCCGAGGCAAATAAAGGTGGGGCATAATGTTTTGTTCACTTGTCAGGAGAAGGACTTGCTGGATCACAAAAGCTGCCAAGGTCGATGCTGTCTGCGATGCGAGTGGCGGCGTCAACGAAGGTGTCCATAAAGGACTGGAAACTGAGCTTCTTAGTGTTGGCAACCTTGAGGGCTGCCAGCTTGTCTTCTCTGACATCCTTGCAATGCACTCGGACCAATGACAGAGCAATGTCGGTGCCACAACGAGCAGATGACTTCTTCCATTCCTGTACTCGACTTGGGATTTGATTCAGTCGAGTCATCAGAGACTCGAGATCCTGTGAGAGTTCCGCCTGAGGCCAGAGTTCAGCATCAATCCGCGTCATTGCAGTCTTCAGTGGAGTGAGATAATCTACAGCACTGTCCAGGCGAGACTCCAACCGCAGCACATTCATTGCAACGTCTTCTTTGACAGGAGAGTTTATGGGGTCAAGAACCGTCTCGACCCGCCCAGTTTCTGCTTCGAAGTCTTCACAAAGTTCTACACAGTCGGAAAAGCAGTGACTCGACAGTTTATCAAGACGTGCCAGTCGACATCAACAAATCAGTCGAACGGGAGGAAATACCTTCAAGCTTCAAGATCAACGTAGCAAGCTACCCCAGATAAGACTCCAATTCGCCCTTCTTGGCCTTGAGGCTCCCAACTTTGTCAGTCAGGCTTTCCTTGTCCTTCTTCAGTCGCGCAACCTCCTGGTTAGCTTCAGAAACAGCGATCTTCAACTTGGAGTTCTCCTCTTCCAACTTGTTGACTGACGCCAAGTTCTTATCCGCAAGTGCTGTTTTTTCTCGTGCCTCCTTCTGGGCCGCGGCAAGATCCGGATCCTTCTTCTCCAGAGCCTGCTTCATTTTCTCTAAAGAAATTGCATTCTTCAGACGAGCTTGAAGTTGACGGTTTTCATTACACACATCTTTTCGAGTGGAATCACTCGGTTCAAAGAGACTAAAAAGAGAGAGAGAGTCATAAGGTGGACGGTTGACGAGTGGTTACCTCCCATGATAGTCGCTTCGTCCTGGGCCTTCTTGAGGTTCTTCTTGGCCAGTTCTAGATCAAGGTTAAGGCTGATATGCTTCTTATCCAGTTAAGAAAATTGAGTTCCAAGATCACAAGACTTTTGTAGTCAGCAAATAAGAAATGTCAGTCGACGGGAACAAAAGTCAATCACAGTGAAATTGCAATAAGTCTACCGCTGAATAAAACATTCAACAGTAGTCTCGGGGACTACACCCAACGGGTGCACTTGGCGTGCCCCCACTGGTCCGGTGTTACACTAGGCATGGTCGGCCCAGCATGAGTAAAAAAAGAGTTTCTCAGACCCCAGCCGACTACCAGCAGTCGACCGCGGTCTCGGGGACTACACCCAGTGGGTGCACTCTGCGTGCCCCCATTGGTTCAGAAAAACACTCGAATCAACCTAGTGGACTCAAGTGGAAGAACTATTCAGCTCTAAGCCAGAAACACCCCAGTGGGTGATTGGATGCGAAATGCAGACCCATGATAGATGCACATAATAGGTTCCAAAACACTCATCTAAGGACACCGTATGAATAGTGAAGCAACAGTGGCAACTATCACTACTCAAGAGACCAGTCGGAAACCAATTGACCTTGATGTTGGCTTGCAGAGCGGTGCTGGCATTGTAAGCAACCTGACTGGCCTCATGCACCACCTTCATCTGCTCCCTCACGAGGTTTGCCTGGAGAAGGGCCTCCCTGGCGGCACTCAGCGGGTCGTCTGGAGTATGGTATGCAGCAAAGAGCGATGATGGAAGTACAGTCGGAGCAGTCACAGGGTCAGACGCATGGAGTTGTACTGGAGCGGCAGGAGCCTGAGCAGTTGACCCCGATGGACAGTCAGTCGACAGTGAATTGGCAAAGGTAACATTGGTCCGAGCCAGATCTCCAGATCGCTGGACCACTGTCTCAAGCACCGACGTCAATTGAAGCACCTGACCCTCGGTCGCTTTCCTGCTTGAGGCCCTGCCCCTCCTTCTCCTCTCTCTCAGTGGTGCTTCTTCTTCATCATCCGGAAGCTCAATAACGTCCCGCGGAGCTGCAACAAAAAGCAATCTTAAGAGTTCAGTCGACCAACAACCCAGTCGGCAGAATAAATTCAAGTTGGAAAGAGCGTACCAGCTTTGGAAGTGGCCGCGTCATCGGCCTCTTCATCACCTGGGGCCTTGTCAACGTCCATATCAGTCGCAGAAGTTGCAGCGCTTAAAAAGTTCATAACCCACTCGGTCAAAGCAGAAGTATGAGTCGGTAGAAGAAAACGCAGAAAGATAGAGCACTCACCCAGAGGCAACGGGAACGTCCATCTTGATCTTGTGCAAGGTCTTCCGAGCCTTTGAAGGGGCGACCTTGGGTTGCTTGGCGACATTCTCCGTCGGCTCTGGAGTCGAAGTCCGAGTGCGCTTCTGTGCTTGAGCACTCGGAGCCATGGTCTTGCCGCGCCCGCCCGCCGGATCTTGGAGATTCTTGGATCGACGCTCTGAGCAAGGTGGTGAGTCGACTACCTCTTCGTCGTCCGACTCATCACTGTCTTCCTCGTCGTCATCTTCTGGAGATTGCCAGTAGCCGCTCTCTTCTATACTTTCCTCTCCCTCATGGTCTTGCTCTAGGGACTGTTCACCATTGGGCATCGAGTACATCTCAGTATAAACCTACAAGACGAGAAGTCAACAAATGTCAGTCGGATTCAGAGACGGTTGCAAAACAGATTGAAGTACATTGGGTAGCAAAGACCAGACCTTGTCTGGCTGGTTGTTGGCGCTAAATGGATCGACTCTCCTGGCTCCCCTGGGAAATCCTTGTTTCCTGTAATGCCCTTCAGCCACAGAGCCACCGTCTCACCCGTAACGTCCTCTGGATGAACCCAAGCGGTGTCGTTGGCTCCCGAGTACATCCACATCGAGTTGTCTCGAGCTTGGAGCGGCTGGATGCGTCAACTGAGAAACACCTCCTACAAGTCCATGCCAGTTACACCCTGATGAATCAGTTGAACCACCCTCTCGACCAACATGTTCGTTTTCATCCTGAAAGTGCAACTATCCCTAGGTGGTTTTGGTAATTCATAACAACATATAGCTCATTGAGCTAATGCTATTCCAAGACTATTATTTCAGGAGAGCTCAATGAATGGCATGGCATGGATGATGAAAGTGGATCCCTCAAAATACTAAGGAAAAAAGGATTGGCTCAATCTAAAAAGCTCAAGACTCTTCATTTTATATTTTAGTGATCCAAGATCACATTGAGTCTATAGGAAAAGCCAATACTATCAAGAAGGGATGAGGTGTTGCTTAGTGAGCCTCTTGCTTCATGTGCTTAGTGATATGCTCCAAATACCCTCAACTACTTTCTCACATTCACATATGACCTAAAACCTAAGTCAAAATCGGTCCCACCGATTCTTTCTATCCGGCGCCACCGAGTTCAAATGTCATAGCCACTGCCACAAACTCTAGGCAAATCGGTCTTACCGATAGGGATCTCGGTCTCACCGAGATGGGATTGTAATCTCTCTGTTTCCCTTCGTAACGTTTCGGTCAAACCAAAGTGAGCGATTGGTCCCACCGAGATTGCAATAAAAACTCCCTGTTTCCCTTTCGTAACATTTTGGTCTCACCGAAATGAGCGAATCGGTCCCACCGAGTTTACCTGACCAACTCTCTGGAAAGCTTATTACCAAAATCGGTCTCACTGAGTTTGTGTATTCGGTCTTACCGAGATTACGTTATGCCCTAACCCTAACCATATCGGTCCTACCGAGTTGCATGTCAGTCCCACCGAAAATCCTAACGGTCACTAGGTTTACTAAATCAGTCTGACCGAGTTTGTTGATTCGGTCCCACCGAGTTTGGTAAATTGTGTGTAACAGTTAGATTTTGTGTGGAGTCTATATATACCCCTCCACCTCCTCTTCATTCATGGAGAGAGCCATCAGAACAAACCTACACTTCCAACTTACCATTTCTGAGAGAGAACCACCTACTCATGTGTTGAGGCCAAGATATTCCATTCCTACCATATGAATCTTGATCTCTAGCCTTCCCCAAGTTGCTTTCCACTCAAATCTTCTTTCCACCAGATCCAAATCCTATGAGAGAGAGTTGAGTGTTGGGGAGACTATCATTTGAAGCACAAGAGCAAGGAGTTCACCATCAACGCACCATTTGTTACTTCTTGGAGAGTGGTGTCTCCTAGATTGGCTAGGTGTCACTTGGGAGCCTCTGACAAGATTGTGGAGCTGAACCAAGGAGTTTGTAAGGGCAAGGAGATCGCCTACTTCGTGAAGATCTACCGCTAGTGAGGCAAGTCCTTCGTGGGCGACGACCATGGTGGGATAGACAAGGTTGCTTCTTTGTGGACCCTTCGTAGGTGGAGCCTTTCGTGGACTCGCGCAATCATTACCCTTCGTGGGTTGAAGTCTCCATCAACGTGGATGTACAATAGCACCACCTATCGGAACCACGACAAAAACATCCGTGTCTCCAATTGCGTTTGAATCCTCCAAACCCTTCCCTTTACTTTCTTGCAAGTTGCATGCTTTAATTTCCGCTTCTCATATACTCTTTCATGCTTGCTTGAATTGTGAGATGATTTCTTGACTTATCCAAATATAGTTAAAATCTGCCAAACTCTAAAATTGGGAAAAGGTTAAGTTTTTAATTGGTCAAGTAGTCTAATCACCCCCCCTCTAGACATACTTCAAGGTCCTACAAGTGGTATCAGAGCTTTGGTTTCCATTTGCTTTGATTTCCAAACTTTTGATGGTCATTGCCTTGGTTTCACAACCTAGGAGAGTATGGCGTCTAGCGAGGGAAATTATCACCGTAGAGGTCCTTACTTTGATGGTACTAATTTTGCTAGTTGGAAGCATAAGATGAAAATGAATATTCTTGGACATAACCCCGCCGTTTGGGCTATTGTGTGTATTGGCTTGCAAGGTGAATTCTTTGATGGGAGAGAACCAAACCGTGAAGCTAGCGCGGAAGAGTTGAAGATGCTGCAATACAACGCTCAAGCTTGTGATATCCTCTTCAACGGATTGTGCCCCGAGGAATTCAACAAAATCAGCCGTCTTGAGAATGCAAAGGAAATTTGGGATACTTTGATTGATATGCATGAAGGTACCGACTCCGTCAAGGAATCCAAGTTGGATGTGCTCCAAAGTCAGCTTGACAAGTTCAAAATGAAGGATGGTGAAGGTGTCGCTGAAATGTACTCTAGGCTTGCTCTTATCACAAATGAGATTGCCGGCTTAGGGAGTGAAGAGATGACCGACAGATTTATCATCAAGAAGATCCTAAGAGCATTGGATGGAAAGTATGATACCGTGTGCACATTGATCCAAATGATGCCAAACTACAAAGATCTCAAGCCAACGGAAGTCATTGGAAGAATTGTTGCTCATGAGATGTCACTCAAGGATAAGGAGGAACTTCACAACAAGTCAAGTGGTGCTTACAAAGCCTCATGTGAAGCCCCCACATCATCAAGCGAGAAACAAACCTTCAATGAAGAATTGAGCTTTTTGGTGAAGAACTTCAACAAATTCTACAAGAGTAGAAGCAAAGAAAGAAGCTCTAAGTCAAGGTCCTACAATGACAAAAGATCTTCTAGTCGAGAGCGCAATTGCTACAATTGTGGGAGACCCGGACACTATTCCAATGAGTGTACGGCACCCTACAAAAGAAGAGAAGATTCTCCAAAAAGAAGAAGCAAAAGAGAAGAATCACCACCAAGATAGAGGAGGAGTAAAGATGATCGTTATGAACGAAGACCCTCACGGAGAAGCAAAGATTCGGAAAGGAAGGACAAGTCATCAAGGAGCTACACAAAACAAAGACATCAAGCTCATGTTGGTGAATGGATATCCGGCTCCGACTCCGACAATCACTCCGAGAGAAGCTATCACTCCGACTCCGAATATACTCAAGATGAAGGTGTTGCCGGTCTAGCACTTGTGTCAACCAACTTGAGGGAGTCCTGGACTAGGGGGTGTCCGGACAGCCGGACTATCATCGTCCGCCGGACTCCAAGACTACGAAGATACAAGAATGAAGACTCTGTCCCGTGTCCGGATGGGACTTTCCTAGGCGTGGAAGGCAAGCTTGGCAATACGGATACGTAGATCTCCTACCGTTGTAACCGACTCTGTGTAACCCTAGCCTCCTCCGGTGTCTATATAAACCGGAGGGCTTTAGTCCGTAGGACAACATACATTACAACAATCATACCATAGGCTAGCTTTAGGGTTTAGCCTCCTTGATCTCGTGGTAGATCCACTCTTGTACTACCCATATCATCAATATTAATCAAGCAGGACGTAGGGTTTTACCTCCATCGAGAGGGCCCGAACCTGGGTAAAACATCGTGTCCCTTGTCTCCTGTTACCATCCGCCTAGACGCACAGTTCGGGACCCCCTACCCGAGATCCGCCGGTTTTGACACCGACATTGGTGCTTTCATTGAGAGTTCCTCTGTGCCGTCACCGATAGGCCCGATGGCATCTTCAACCAACAACTCTGTCCAGGGTGAAACTTTTCTCCCCGGACAGATCTTCGTATTCGGCGGCTTCGCACTGCGGGCTAATTCGCTTGGCCATCTGGAGCAGATCGAAAGCTACGCCCCCGGCCGTCAGGTCAGATTCGGAAGTCTAAACTTCACGGCCAATGTCCACGGAGACTTGATCTTCGACGGGCTCGAGCCACAGCCAAGCGAGCCGCACTGTTACGATGGGCATGATCTAACTCTGCCGCCGGACAGTGCCTTGGTGGCCGCACACGAATCCACTTCGGCCATTAGTCCGGAGCCGATCGCCCAGACCGAGGATCGGTAGATGGACACCGCCTTGGGGGCTTCAACTTCCACGGCGATGGAGCCGAACGCTAATCTTGTCCCCCGCGAAACTCGTGATTCCGAGGTTCCGGACTCCTTGCCGGACTCCGAACCTCCCGCACCCCTATCAATCGATTCGGATTGGGCGCCGGTTATGGAATTCACCGCCGCGGACATCTTCCAACACTCGCCCTTTGGCGACATCCTAAATTCGCTAAAGCATCTCTCGTTATCGGGAGAGTCCTGGTCGGACTATGGCCAGGATGGTTGGGGTACGGACGACGAAGAAATTCAGAGCCCACCCACCACCCACTTTGTAGCCACTGTCGACGATTTAACCGACATGCTAGACTACGACTCTGACGACATCGACGCTATGGACGACGATGCCGGAGACGAACAGGAACCAGCGCCTACAGGGCACTGGAAGACCACCTCGTCATATGACATATACATGGTGGACACCCCAAAAGACAGGGACGGCGAAGAAGCAGCGGAGGCAGACTCTTTAAAAAAGCAGCCCAAACGCCGGCGTCAGCGGCGCCGCTCTAAATCCTGCCACAGCAAGAATGGAGATTCCGGCACAGGAGATAATAATACCCCAGAGAGTGCCGAAGACAATCCCCTCCAGCAAGACTCAGCGTAGGAGGATGCAGAAGAAAGCCCTCACGAGAGGGCAGCAGACGAAGAGGTTGAGGATCATAACTATATGCCTCCCTCCGAAGACAAAGCAAGCCTCAACGATGACGAATTCGTCGTACCTGAGGATCCCGTCGAACAAGAGCGTTTCAAGCACAGGCTTATCGCCACAGCAAACAGCCTAAAGAAAAGGCAGCAACAGCTTCAAGCTGATCAGGACCTGCTAGCCGATTGATGGACCGAGGTCCTCGCGGCCGAAGAGTATAAACTCGAACGCCCCTCCAAAAGCTACCCAAGACGCAAGTTGCTCCCCCGATTAGAGGAGGAAGCATACATACCTCCATCACCAGCGCACGATACGGCTGACCGACCACCCCGTGGTCGTGACAGAGAGGCATCTAGGCCCCCAGCCAAGACCGTACTCCGGCATCGCTCAAAAAGTACGAAGCCAAGAGGAAACGCGCTGGACTTGCGAGACATATTGGAGGACAAAGCAAGGCAATCCAGATCCATCTACGGATCACGTGGGCGCCCCACGACCCATGACGAATACCGTCGCGCCGGAAACAATAACCCCGGCCGGGCCGAACACAGCAGACAGCGCTCTCTCGAGCTGCGTTGTGATATTGCTCAATACAGAGGCGCCGCACACCCGCTATGCTTCACTGACGAAGTAATGGATCATCAAATCCCCGAAGGGTTTAAACCCGTAAACATCGAATCCTACGATGGCACAACAGACCCCGCGGTTTGGATCGAAGATTATCCTCTTCACATCCATATGGCCCGCGGCGACGATCTCCATGCCATCAAGTATCTCCCACTCAAGCTTAAAGGACCAGCTCGGCATTGGCTAAACAGCTTGCCCGCGGAGTCAATTGGGTGCTGGGAAGACCTGGAAGCCACATTCCTCGACAACTTCCAGGGCACGTATGTGCGACCACCAAACGCTGATGACCTAAGCCACATCATTCAACAGCCAGACGAATCGGCCAGACAATTCTGGACACGGTTCCTGACAAAGAAAAACCAAATTGTCGACTGTCCGGATGCAGAGGCCCTTGCAGCCTTCAAGCATAACATCCGCGACAAATGGCTAGCCCGGCACCTGGGATAGGAAAAGCCGAAATCTATGGCAGCCCTCACATCATTAATGACCCGCTTCTGCATGGGAGAGGATAGCTGGCTAGCTCGCAGCAACAATCTCCGTAAAAATTCTGGCAGTCCGGATACTAAGGACAACAACGGCAGGTCACGTCGAAACAAAAACAAACGCCGCATTAACGGCGATGATAAGGAGGATACGGCAGTCAACGCCGGATTCCGAGGCTCTAAACCCGGTCAACGGAAGAAGCCATTCAAAAGAACCACTCCGGGTCCGTCCAATTTGGACCGAATACTCGACCGCTTATGCCAGATACATGGCACCCCTGAAAAACCAGCTAATCACACTAATAGAGATTGCTGGGTGTTCAAGCAGGCAGGCAAGTTAATTGCCGAAGACAATGACAAGGGGCTAAACAGCGACGACGAGGAGGAGACCCGACCGCCGAACAATAGAGGACAGAAGGGTTTTCCCCCACAAGTGCGGACGGTGAACATGATTTACGCGACCCATATACCCAAAAGGGAGAGGAAGCGCGCACTAAGGGATGTCTACACGATGGAGCCAGTCGCCCCGAAGTTCAATCCATGGTCCTCTTGTCCGATCACTTTCGATCGAAGAGACCATCCGACCAGCATACGCCATGGCGGATTCGCCGCATTGGTTTTAGACCCAATCGTTGATGGATTTCACCTCATGAGAGTCCTGATGGACGGCGGTAGTAGCCTGAACCTGCTTTATCAGGATACAGTGCGCAAAATGGGCATAGACCCCTCAAGGATTAAACCTACAAAGACAACCTTTAAAGGTGTCATACCAGGTGCGGAGGCCAACTGTACAGGCTCAGTAACACTGGAAGTGGTCTTTGGATCCCCGGACAATTTCCGGAGCGAGGAGTTAATCTTCGACATAGTCCCGTTTCGCAGCGGCTATCACGCTCTGCTCGGACGAACCGCGTTTGCAAAATTCAATGCGATGCCGCATTATGCATACCTCAAGCTGAAGATACCAGGCCCTCGTGGAGTCATCACGTTCAACGGGAATATGGAACGCTCCCTCCGAACGGAGGAACATACAACGGCTCTCGCGGCAGAAGTACAGAGCAGCCTCTTAAGGCAATTCTCGAGTCCGGCCGTTAAACGGCCGGAGACAGCAAAACGCGCCCGAAGCAATACCAACCAAGACCACCTGACGCGATCAGAGCACGCGTAGCAATGCGGCCCCAACCCCCGCCCGCGCATGATCGCAAGAATAACACTCCGCGTACATCATTACGCTTTGGAGATACCATGGGCACAGGGGAAGGGGCACGATCGCAATGGACCCAGAGTGCGGTTCGACCACACCAGGGGCTCGCAAGCGTGCCCCCCTTTTTTTTATTATTTATTTTCCTTCTTTGTGTGCACAGGACTCCGTTAACCAGAGGCCCTGTCCGGAGATGAACCTGCCGAACTCATGATGCAACAGTTAGGGACGAAAGAAGGCTGCGACGAACACTCAGGTGGTCTCAATTACGAGCATTAAATTCGATTATATACACCAAGTCTGCATCTCGCCCCTGGAGGGGGGACATGTTTAATTAGTCCAAATCCCTTGCTTACCGCACTATTTGTATCAGTCCGCACTCATAGCAGACTTTCTTTCATAAATAATGCATCACCTTTTTGACTGCAATTACATTACCTTATATATATATATATATGCTCATGACATCTTGCACCTGTATATTTTGGTACGGCCTAATACGCCAGGGGCTTATGTTCCCCACACTATGGCGTGATAAGTCCGAACACTTTCATAAGTGCGGCACCCCGAACTTATAGCATTATATGAATCGGCTCCGAATCATGTCTTGGGTCAATAGTTGGGTTTGCCCAGCTCCCATGTTTTGGTGCCTTACGTTCCGTTCTGTCGGCTAAGGTGGCACTGGGAGAACCACTGCGATTGCGCCCCGGTTGAGCCGGGCGAGCGCCTCAGTGGAGAAAGCTAAAACTGACTAGCATGATAAGGCGAGAGACTGGTCGCTGTTCGAGAGGTTTTTTTTCGGGTCCTTAAAGACTCACGCCGCTTCGAGCGAAGTTCCGGACAATGTCCGACGAAGGCGTGGATAGCGCCCCGGATTCGGCCTTCCGAATACCAGGGGCTTCGACGAAATTTAAAATTATAGAATTCTATGGCTAAGTGAGAGTGTTCAAGCATTATAAGTCTGGTTGCCTTGTTCGTTGTGTTGAGCGCCTCCCTAGATGGACCCAAAAATGGGAACAAGAGTGCTCAAGTTTATCCCAAACACCCCAGCACTCGTGGCTTGGGGGCTGAAGCCAACAACTTGCCATCTCTCAGATTTTATAAATGGCCGCACAGAAGGTAATATTTTAAATTAAACAAGCGTTGCTTAATGCGCACATGAACAAAGTTTCAGCGCACAGTATAATACATAATGAGTTTACTCAAAGATTACATTTCTGGGGCACTCATCCGCAATATCGCGGGCTCCCTTCAGGACAGTTTTATAATACATCTCGGGCGTGCGATACTCCTTGCCCGGTGGCGGTGGGTCCGTGAGAAGCTTCTCCGCATCCAACCTGCCCCAATGCACCTTTGTGCGGGTAAGGGCCCGGCGAGCACCTTCAATACAGGCGGAGCGCTTGATGACCTCCACCCAGGGGCATGCATCCACCAGCCGCCGCACGAGGCCGAAGTAGCTCCTAGGCATGACCTGTTCAGGCCACAGCCGGAGTATAAGGCCCTTCATGGCCTCCTCAGCTACCTTGTGGAGTTCGACCAGCTGTTTCAGCTGGTCGCTTGGGGGCACCGGATGGCCGGCCTCAGCGTACTGAGACCAGAAGACCTTCTCCGTCGAGCTCCCCTCCTCCCCACGATAGAATGCGGCGGCATCGGACGCACTACGCGGCAGATCTGCAAACGCCCCTGGAGAGCTCCGAATGCGGGTAAGTGTCAGGTAGTTTACATTAACATGCCTGCTTTGCATGAAAAATGCCTTACCTGCTGCTATCTTCTTTATATCTTCAACCTCCTGAAGGGCCTTATGGGCCTCGGCCTTGGCGGACTTGGCACTTTCGAGAGCCGAGGCAAGCTCGGACTCTCGAGTCTTGGAGTCACGCTCCAAACTCTCATGCTTCTCCATGAGAGCCTGAAGCTCTTGCCGAACTTCCGCCACCCGTGCCTCCTGCTTTTCTCGCTCTGCCCGTTCCGCGACTGCACTGCGTTCGGCCGCGGACACAGCCTCCTTCAGGGCTGCCACCTCGTTAGTGGCCCCTGCAATACCCATATTATCCTTGTTAACTTTATTGCAACCAAAATCCTTTTCTGTAAGGTAACTATTCAAAGTGGTATTACTCACCTTCTTTGTCCTCGAGTTGCTTCTTCGCATGGCCGAGCTCTTGCTCGGACCGCTCGAGATCCTGCTTCAGCACATCGACCTCCGCCGTTAGTGCGGCAGAGGTCAGCAGCGCAGCCTGCAAACCCATATTGACATATTTTAAGCAACCCTGCGTATATCTTGTTAGATCCTCAGTCCGGCTTTTCTTTCCGAACACCGAACTGAGCATCAGGGGCTACTGTCGATGCGGTATTACATTACATAACTTTAACTTCTTACCTCAAAGCCTGTTAGAAGCCTGCTGCAGGCTTCGGTCAGCCCGCTCTTAGCGAGCTGAACCTTCTGAATCACCGCACTCATGATAGTGTGGTGTTCTTCCTCGATGGAAGCGCCTTTAAGCGCCTCCAACAAGTTATCCGGCGCCTCCGGTTGGACGGAGGTCGCCGGTGTCACGGTCTTGCCCTTCTTTCGAAGGGGCCGCCCGCCGGACTCTGGACCCACTGCGGGTTCCGATGTAGAGTCCGGCACAAAGTCCGGGAGGCAGCCTGACGGCGCCTCTGGAGCCTCCTCCTGATGGGTCCCTCTTTGGGATCCCACCTCGGCGTCCTCACCGGCGCGGAGGGTAGTGGCAGTCAGAAGTGAATCCACATCCGACGGGGCCAACGACCCGCTTGATGAAGCGGGGAGATCATCATCAGCTGGACTACGGACAGAATGCGGCGTTAGAAGGACACTACACGACATGAAAGAAATTGCATATCAAGGATCCGGATACTTACGATCTTGCCGGACGCCTGGCCCCCGGAGGCCACTCATCCTCGCCAACGGTGGTGTTGGCGAAACTGTCCGGGGGGATAGTCCTCCCCCTCTTGGACCCTGCGGCCTCCCCTGTTGGGGAAGCCTTCCTCTTCTTCTCTCCCTCCTCCGGGAGAGAGTCCTCCTCCTCCTCCTCGTCTTCGGGGGAGGAGTCCGCCTCGTCGTCAGACGCTTGATTGCGGGAACTCTTTTGAGTCCCCGTGGCCACCTTCTTGGCCTTCTTCTCTGGCACCACATGCGGTGCCGGAACCAGCAGCCCTGTTAAACGGGCATCCACTGGGTCTTCTGGCATGGGAGCCAGGCTGATAAGCTGCTTGGCCTTCTCCATCCATTCCTGTCAAAGGAAAAGAAAGAATGAAACCCTCTTAGAATCAATTCGATTACCACAAGTGTCCCGTAATGGGTTGAATCACTTACCTCGTCAGCCGGATGCTGCGAGCGAAATCCGCGATCTTCCGTCGCGGATGCGGGGGCTTCGGCGCCCTTAAACAGCACCCTCCAGGCGCCTTCGTATGTCGTATCGAAGAGCCCGTTCAGCGCCTGGTGCTGTTCCGGATTGAACTCCCACAGATTGAATGCCCGTTCTTGGCATGGGAGAATCCGGCGGATGAGCATGACTTGGACCACGTCGACGAGCCTGAGCTTATTGCTCACCAGCTTCTGGATGCAGGCTCGGAGTCTCGTCACCTCCTTCGGATTGCCCCACAGCAAGCCCTTCTCTTTCCAGGAGGTGAGCTGCGTGGGGACGCCAGATCTAAACTCGGGGGCCGCCGCCCATGTGGGCTTGCGCGGCTCGGTGATGTAGAACCACCCCGATTGCCACCCCTTGACGGAGTCCACGAAGGCCCCTTCGAGCCAAAGGACGTTGGGCAACTTACCCAACATGGCGCCTCCGCATTCCGCTTGCGTGCCCTTCACAACCTTCGGCTTGACGTTGAAGGTCTTGAGCCACAGGCCGAAGTGGGGCCGGATGCAGAGGAAGGCCTCGCACACGACGATAAACGCCGAGATGTTGAGGATGAAGTTCGGCACCAGATCGTGGAAATCCAGGCCGTAGTAGAACATGAGCCCCCGGACGAATGGATGGAGTGGAAAGCCCAGTCCGCGGAGGAAGTGGGGAAGGAAGACGACCCTTTCATGAGGCCCAGGGGTAGGGATGAGCTGCCCCTCGTCGGGCAGCCGATGCGCGATATCGCCGGAGAGGTATCCGGCGCTGCGCAGCTTGGTGATGTGCTCCTCCTTAACGGTGGAGGCCAACCATTTGCCTCCCGCTCCGGACATATTCAGAGAAAGTCGAGGCGAGATGCGCGAGCTTGGGCGTTGGAGCTTGAGTGCGCGGAGATGGATAAGCAAAGGAGGAAGAAGGCGTAGGTGAGAAGGTAAATCCTTATCCCTTATATATAGGCGGACGAAACTGTGCGTCCCCCCTGTAACACCCCGGTGTAATGATGCTACAGTAACCCCTGGGATTAAGTTAATCTTTTTGCTAAGCATGTGCCTGATCATTGTTGTCTCATGTTCTTTCAAATTCCACTTGAATTCAAATTCAAATTCTGTGTGAAATTCAAAATGCTCAGACATGAACACAAAAATGTTCATCATGTGCCAAATAATCCACAACTAATATTGGTGGTGAACCAACATTTTTGCAAAGGGTTTAAGTGGCCTAAGCTACTTAAAACAATGGCCTAAGCAATAAATTAAATGCCTTTTTAATTTATAAAATTGGCATTCTTTTTCTAAAGTCTCACAATATTTTCGTGGCAGTGCAATATACTTCTTTGAAATTATTTTGTCCAATGGCATAATTTTTTTTTGCAAAGTCTTTAATGGCTAAAAGAAAAGGCAAAATGCTGCTGGTATATATATAAAAAAAAATAAAAGAAAAAGGAAAAGGCCCCCCCCCCCCTCAACTGGGCCGACTGGCCCAGCTGGCCACCGTGCCCCCCCCCCCCATGGGCCTCGGCCCACCTCAACCAGCCGGCCCAGCTCCCCGCACTGCGCCCCCTTCCTGTTCCCCTGGTGCGCGCCGCTACAGGGGCACCGTCCCCGCCGGACCCGCCTCGCCGGCGACGTCTGGGCGAGGGGATAAGGTTTGCGCCTCCCCGACGCCTCGGCCCCCTCGCCTCCCACTCGCCCGCTTGCCACTCTCGCTCCCTCTCCCTCGCTCGCTCCGCCCTCCTCTCCTCCAGATCCGTGGCCCGAGCGCCCTCGCCGCCGTCCTCCATCGTTGTCGCGGCCACCGGCGACCCCGCGCCCGCTGACCTTGTCGGTGACCTCCGCCATCGCCCTCTCCATCGACCGGTGGCCTCAGCTGGAGTTGGGGAGCACCGAAGCGCCGGATCCCTTTCGTCCACGTCTCCGGTCGTCGCCGCCCTTCTTCGTCTCCGGCGCCGTCTCTGCTGCTCCTAGTCACCCAACGGGCCACCGTGTGCCCCCAAGGTGAGCTCCGGCCCCCCTTTCCCTCTCCTCGCGCGTCTCCGCCTCCACCGTAGCTAGCTCGCTCGCAAGCCGAGCTCCGCCGTCCGCCATTGCCGTCGTAGGGCTCGCCACCGAGCTCCTCCGCTCGAGCTAGTAGCTCCGACGAGCTCCTGGAGCGCCGTAGACCTCGCCCAGCTCCTTCGTTCGCCAAAACACGCACTGCAACGCCGATCCCGACGAGGTCCCGAACCCCACCGCCGCCTCCACTCGTCGCCGACGTAGTTCCGGTCACCCCCGCGTCCAACCGACCACACCATGCGGCGCGGCTTCGTCTCCTCGTTCGAACGCGCCAAGTCCCGGGCCAAATGACCCCCTGTGCGCGATTCCCGGCGAAGTCCGGCGAGCTCGCCACCGCAGGAGGCCACCGGAGCAACTCCGGCGCCGTTTCCGGCGTCGCTGACGTGGCTGTCCACGTGGACCTCCCCACAGCCACTGCCACTGGGCCCCATGGGTCCCGTTGACCCGGTCAAATGCTGACTGGGCAACGCCCTGTCACTGCCTATGGGCCCCGCGTGGGCCCCATTGACTAGTCAACTGGTCTGTTGACCGCTGACGCAGGGCTGACGCCAGCATGACGTCATAATTCTTTTATGATGAATTTAGTAATTAAAACAAATTCAGAATATTGTAAAACTTTAGAAAATCATAGGAAATAAACCGTAACTCGGATGAAAATGTTTTCTACATGAAAGTTGCTCAGAAAAACGTGACGAATCCGGATACGCGGTCCATTCATCTGTCAGATGCCTCTAACTATCTGAACATGAAACTTCCCCCTCCGGTCATATATCTGACACAGGTCCGGAACCGGGAAAACATTCCCGGTTGAATTTCCCCTTCACCTATATCGTGTAGCCATACGTTAGGTCACACCCGGCGCAGCTTATTGCCACGATATGCTTTGTGATGCTATGTTTGCTTTATATTTACTGTTTCTTCCCCCTCTTCTCTCTGGTAGACCCCGAGACTGATGCTGCCCCTGTGATCGACTATGTCGACGACGACCCCTCCTTGCCAGAGCAACCAGGCAAGCCCCCCCCTTTTGATCATCCCGATATCGCCCATTCCATTCTCTCATGCTTGCATTAGATTTTGCTACTGTAATTGTTTGCTCCTATTCTGATGCATAGCCTGCTTTTGTATCTGCTGTTGTACCTTACATGCTTATCCTAAACTGCTTAGTATAGGTTGGTTAGTGATCCATCAGTGACCCCCCCCCCACTTGTCCTTGTTGCCCCTGCTTCATCATCGACGACTCGATCTACGTGATCGAAGACCAGGCCCCGACACCGCACATCACTTCCCCTTAGTTGCTCAACACTACTGGGTTACTATCGAGTACCGAGGGTGAACCTCTTCAGCACTTCTGATGTTAACCCTGTAGTGTAGTCATTCGGTCGTGGTCATCGAGGGTGATTTCCTCCTTAACCACTTCCGATACGACTCTGTCGTGCAACCCCCTCAAGTGTGAACTTCGAGGGTGATTCCTCTCACGTTCACCTTGATGATTACATTGAGTGGAGTTCACCGAGGGTGATTCCTCGGGTTTTACCCTTGATGTTTAGACACACAGTTACTATGATTACTCTGACTTTACACTGAACCATGTTACTAAAGACGGGTCCGCCCTGAGGGGTACCCGCGCGAGCATAATTGCGAGTGACGTGGAGTCGGGTTGACCTGGAAGGTGCCCGAGGGATAATTACGAGGCGTGGCCGGGCATTCTTAGCCCTTGCCGCAAGTCCTCGAGACGGGGCAACGGGGTCACATCTTTCGTGAGTCTCTGCTTGTTACCGCTTGCTCCTAATCCACTACGATTTGGATATTTGATCCGAGGGGCCTCTGGCCTGATAGCACTAACCATCACGTGGGCATAGTATGGGCGTTCTGCGTCGTGTACATCAGCCGAAGCTTATTAGACGTCAGCGACGGAGCGGCGCGCGCCGGGTTGGACTGCGCAAGCACCTACCTTGTTGAAGGAGGTAGCTAGGTCTGCTCACCGGCCGCCCACGCAACGTGCAGGAGTTCCCGGGGAGATGGCCCATGACCCCTGGGGGCATAGGTTTAGTCCGGCGTGCTGGCCTCTCTATTAAGCCTAGGTCGGGTTGCGGCGTATTGTTTGGCCGAGGCCGGGCATGACCCAGGAAAGTGTGTCCGGCCGGAGTTAATCGAGCGTGGTGGGTAAGTTGGTGCACCCCTGCAGGGAAGAAAACATCTATCGATAGCCTGTCCTACGGTAACGGACACTTGGAGTTGTATCCCGATCGATACAACTAGAACTGGATACTTGTGATGAGAACTGGATGGTGATGAGGATTTGATTGTGATGATAACTGGATAGTATGGCTCTGGGATTGCTTTCTCGCAGGGAGTCGAGAAAGGATCTCCGGCCGAGGTTGATAACACCACTGCTACTTTACTTTATGCTACTCTACTTCCTCCTGTTGCTGCAAGATGGTGGGTTCGAGAAGATGCTAGTCTTCGATAGGACTAGGCCTTGTCTCTATTCTGGCATTTCTGCAGCCCAGTCCACATATACAGCCTTCCTTTGATAATGTTGCATATGTAGTGTAGATCCTTGCTTGCGAGTACTTTGGATGAGTACTCACGGTTGCTTTGCTCCCCCTTTTCCCCCTTTCTTCTTCTTTCCGGTTGATGCAACCAGATGTCGGAGCCCAGGAGCCAGATGCCACCGCTGATGCCTACTACTATGTGGAGACCGCTGACGACCAGGAGTAGTTAGGAGGCTCCAAGGCAGGAGGCCTTGCCTTTTCGATCGTTGCTACTTTTGTGTTAGCCTTCTTAAGGCATACTTGTCTAACTCATGTCTGTACTCAGATATTGTTGCTTCCGCTGACTCTTGTGTATTCGAGCTTATGTATTCGAGCCCTCGAGGCCCCTGGCTTGTAATATAAAGCTTGTATTATTTTATTTTGTGTCTAGAGTTGTGTTGTGATATCTTCCCGTGAGTCCTTGATCTTGATCGTACACATTTGCGTGTATGATTAGTGTACGATTGAATCGAGGGCGTCACAAGTTGGTATCAGAGCCGACTGCCTGTAGGTAGCCCCCTTTCCAACCCCTTGGCCGAAGTTGAGTCTAGTCACTGAAAAACTTTTACTAACATTGGCTGTGTGGCTTACGGGCCCACGTCGCCATTTGGGTGGTATTAGGATCTTTTACTCCTCGTCTATACTCTGGGACTCTGAACTCTCTTCTACTCGGGTTAAACGAATTTACTAACATTAGGATCCCGTGACCACATTCACCCCGAAGTTGGATAAAGCCATAGTTATTCCTTAGAATAGCATTTTGAGTAGTGTACACCCTGTCGTGTTGACTACTAAGTGGTATCCATCGTACCTCTTTCATTGTGCTTGTTTCATCATGAATGATCCTTGTCTTTGCAAATGCTCAATGCCGAACTACCCCTGTTACATGTTAGCAGGATGGTTAGACCTGCTGGTCGTGGCCGTGGTGGCAACGATCCACCACCGCCTGAATTCTCTACTGGAATGATGCAACAGTTTGAGCTGAACCGCCAGTTCATGGAAGGAATGATGGCTCAGTTTCCTTGTCCGAATATGAACCAGCAGCCAACCCCAGTTACTCTGCAGGACTTCATGCGCCTCAACCCAACTATCTACCGCAGCTCAACTCAACCCCTTGATGCTGATGACTGGCTCCGCGACATCACATATGAAATGGAGTCTGCTAGTGTTGCCCCTGCCAGCTATGTCACCTTCGCATCTTTCTTTCTGAAGGGTCTTGCTGCTCAATGGTGGGACAGCCACAGGCGTACCCTACCTGCTGGAACGGTCATTACTTGGCCGGATTTCCAAGCTGCCTTCCGTGCCCGTTTCATTCCTCAGGGAAAGATGGACAGGAAGAAGCGAGAGTTCCGCAACCTCACCCAAGGCAACAAAACTGTAGATGCTTATCAATGGGAATTTCTGGACTTGTCACGTTATGCTGAAGAAGACATTGCAACTGATGCTCGTAAGCAAGAGAAGTTTCGTGATGGACTTCACCTTGATATCAAGCTAGCATTGCTCGTTCATGACTTTGCCGACTTCGCCACCTTGGTGAACAAGGCTATTCAGGTTGAGACTGGTCTTCAGGAACACCAGGGATCCCTTAGGTGTAGTCGCGACGCTGGCTCATCTTCGGGCCCGTCAGCGCAGAAGCGTCGGATATGGATTCCCCACAGCATGTATCGTCCAACTGCACCCACACCAAGACAGTCCTATGCTGCACCTCGTCTGCCTCCCCCACCGCAGAGGAAGCCCCTTCGGGCTGTACCACCCCAAGCTTCTGCTCCCAATCCCAATGATGGTCTATGCTTCAAGTGTGGCCTTCCAGGTCACCGCTCCAGGAAATGCCCTCAGAATCAGGATCAGCTGGCTCTGCCTTCAACTGGTCGTAACAATCAACCCCATAACAACAATGCCAGACCTTATGGTCGTGGTCAGGCTAATCATGTTGATCTGAATGAAGCTCAAGATCAGCCTGCCACTGTGATGGGTACTCTTCTCGTTAATTCAGTACCGGCTTCTGTTTTATTCGATTCAGGAGCCTCGCACTCATTTATGTCAGAAAATTTTGCATACGCACACGACATTCGATGCGAGCCCATGAACACTCCGATAGTGGTACGCACCCCTGCGGGTCAGTGTCGAACTACCATGATTGGTCGCGACGTCCCCGTTGAAATTGAAGGGTTGGAATTTCATGTTTCTCCCATTATTCTGGAGTCTTCCAATATTGACCTCATTCTGGGAATGGAATGGTTGAAAGCGCATATTGCCTCTATCGTTTGTGCTACCAAGGTCGTTCACCTCCTACATCCTTCAGATGAGATTATAACCTACCATGCTCAGCTTGTTCAAAACGCTGAAGCACGACTTTATGCTTTGAATGCGTTGAACGCAGCACCTCTTGAGGGAATTGAAAAGATTCCAGTCGTTCGCAACTTCCAAGACGTATTTCCAGAAGAACTTCCAGGAATACCCCCTGCCCGGGCCGTCGAGTTCGTCATCGACTTGAAACCAGGCACCGTTCCTATTGCCAAACGACCCTACAAGATGCCACCTCATGAACTCCTTGAACTGAAGGAGGAAATCGACAAATCTCTTCGCAAGGGTTTCATTCGTCCAAGTTCCTCTGCTTGGGGAGCACCTTCTCTCTTTGTGAAGAAGAAGGACGGAACAAACCGTTTGGTCCAAGACTACCGTCCTATCAACCAAGCTACAATTCAGAACAAATATCCCCTTCCTCGGATCAATGATCTGTATGATCAACTTGCTGGTACATCGATATTCTCTAAACTCGACTTGAGGTTGGGTTACCACCAGATCCGTGTTCGTGAAGAGGATATTCCAAAGACCGCATTCGTGACTCGTTATGGTTCTTACGAGTACACCGTTATGTCTTTTGGCTTAACCAATGCCCCAGCTACATTCTCTCGTCTGATGAACTACATATTCATGGATTACCTCGACAAGTTCGTCGTAGTCTATCTGGATGATATCCTGGTTTATTCGAAGAACAAAGAAGAACATGCTGAACATCTTCGTCTTGTTCTAGAGAAGCTTCGAGAGCATCAACTTTATGCCAAGTATTCCAAGTGCGAATTCTGGTTACCCGAAGTCACCTACCTTGGTCATGTCATCTCCAAGGATGGTATTGCCGTCAACCCAGAGCGAGTTCAGGCTATTCTTGACTGGACCCCTCCGAAGACTGTCAAGCAAGTCAGAAGCTTTCTCGGCCTAGCCAGCTATTGTCGCCGCTTTGTCGAGAACTTCTCCAAGATCGCCAAGCCACTGACTAATCTGCTCCACAAAGGCGTTAAGTTCGATTGGACAGACAAATGTCAGGAAAGTTTCCAGACACTCAAAGACAAACTGACTTCTGCCCCAGTGCTTGCTCCCCCTGATTCTCGCAAGGACTTTGTCATCTATTGCGACGCTTCACGTCAAGGATTAGGTTGTGTCCTAATGCAAGAGCGCAGAGTGATTGCTTATGCCTCCCGTCAAGTGCGTCCTCATGAAGAGAACTACCCAGTTCACGACCTCGAGCTTGCTGCGGTTATCTTTGCACTGAAGCTATGGCGACAGTACCTTCTCGGTAATCGTTGTGAGATCTTCACCGATCATCAGAGTCTGAAGTACCTGTTTACTCAGCCAGATCTGAACCTCCGTCAGCAGCGATGGATGGAAGCTATTGCTGACTACAACTGCGGTATATCTTATACCCCTGGCAAGGCTAATGTAATGGCCGATGCCCTGAGCCGTAAGTCTTATTGCAATAATCACCAGGTCTACAAAGCTCAACCCCGCCTTTATGAAGAGCTATGCAAGCTGAACCTTCAACTAGTTCCCCAGGGTTCTCTGAATAACCTTGTCTTGGAACCAACTCTTCTTAAAGCAATCAAGTCTGCTCAAGCCAAAGATGCTCATGTTGATCTGATGAAAAAGGATCTTGCCTTAGAGAAATCCAGAGATTTCTCACTTGGTGAAGATGGAACCTTATACTTCAGAGATCGCATTGTCGTACCCCGGTTCGAGCTTATGACAGAGAAGGTGATGAAAGAAGCACATGACACCCCTCTCTCTATTCATCCGGGAAGTACCAAGATGTATCTAGACATCCGTCAGAAGTACTGGTGGTCTAAGATGAAGCAAGACATTGCTCGATATATTGAAGAATGTGACGTTTGTCGTCGCGTCAAAGCAGAACATCAGAAACCGGCTGGACTTCTGCAACCGCTTCCTATTCCTGAATGGAAGTGGGATAAGATTCAGATGGACTTCGTCACTGGCCTTCCCAAGTCTCAGAAAGGTAACGATGCTATCTTTGTCGTCATCGACCAATTCTCGAAGGTTGCTCACTTTCTGCCAGTCAAGGAGACTATCACTGCTAGTCAATTAGCAAGCTTGTATATCTCCAGAATTGTGTCACTCCACGGCATTCCAAAGGAGATCAGTTCAGACCGCGGCAGTATTTTCACTTCTAAGTTCTGGGATAGTTTCCAAGAGGCAATGGGAACTCATATTACCTGGAGCACTGCTTATCATCCCCAATCCCAAGGCCAAGTCGAGCGAGTCAATCAAATTCTTGAAGACATGCTTCGGGCTTGTGTTATTTCTTTCGGCAAGAAGTGGGAAGAATCTCTCCCTTATGCGGAGTTCTCTTATAACAACAGCTATCAAGCCAGCTTGAAGATGGCACCCTTCGAAGTGCTATATGGACGTAAGTGCCGAACCCCTCTGAATTGGTCAGAAACTGGGGAACGGACGCTCATTGGTCCAGACATTATTCAACAAGCTGAAGAGCAGGTTCACATTGTCCGGGATAATCTCAAGGCGGCACAGTCCCGTCAGAAGAGCAACTATGACCGGAAACACTGGGGTTCAACTTATCAACCCGGTGAACAAGCTTATCTGCGTGTCACTCCTTTGAGAGGCACTCATCGGTTCGGAGTCAAGGGCAAGCTAGCTCCGCGCTATATTGGTCCCTTCCGCATTTTGGCCCGTCGTGGACTGGTGGCTTATCAACTGGAGTTGCCACCTCAGTTCTCTCACGTCCATGACGTCTTCCATGTGTCGCAACTTCGTCGATGCTTCAAGGATCCAGAACGTGAAGTGGATCCGGAATTGATTGAAATTCAAGATGATCTCACATACAAGGAGCATCCGATCTGCATTCTTGAAGAAGCTGAACGTCGAACGCGCCAGAAGGTTACCAAGTTCCTCAAGGTGCAATGGTCAAATCATTCTAAAGATGAAGCCACTTGGGAACGCGAGGATAACCTCCGTGCTGAATACCCCGACCTGTTCCCTTCTACCTCTTAATTCTCGGGACGAGAATTTCTTTTAGAGGAGGAGAGTTGTAACACCCCGGTGTAATGATGCTACAGTAACCCCTGGGATTAAGTTAATCTTTTTGCTAAGCATGTGCCTGATCATTGTTGTCTCATGTTCTTTCAAATTCCACTTGAATTCAAATTCAAATTCTGTGTGAAATTCAAAATGCTCAGACATGAACACAAAAATGTTCATCATGTGCCAAATAATCCACAACTAATATTGGTGGTGAACCAACATTTTTGCAAAGGGTTTAAGTGGCCTAAGCTACTTAAAACAATGGCCTAAGCAATAAATTAAATGCCTTTTTAATTTATAAAATTGGCATTCTTTTTCTAAAGTCTCACAATATTTTCGTGGCAGTGCAATATACTTCTTTGAAATTATTTTGTCCAATGGCATAATTTTTTTTTGCAAAGTCTTTAATGGCTAAAAGAAAAGGCAAAATGCTGCTGGTATATATATAAAAAAAACAAAAGAAAAAGGAAAAGGCCCCCCCCCTCAACTGGGCCGACTGGCCCAGCTGGCCACCGTGCCCCCCCCCCATGGGCCTCGGCCCACCTCAACTAGCCGGCCCAGCTCCCCGCACTGCGCCCCCTTCCTGTTCCCCTGGTGCGCGCCGCTACAGGGGCACCGTCCCCGCCGGACCCGCCTCGCCGGCGACGTCTGGGCGAGGGGATAAGGTTTGCGCCTCCCCGACGCCTCGGCCCCCTCGCCTCCCACTCGCCCGCTTGCCACTCTCGCTCCCTCTCCCTCGCTCGCTCCGCCCTCCTCTCCTCCAGATCCGTGGCCCGAGCGCCCTCGCCGCCGTCCTCCATCGTTGTCGCGGCCACCGGCGACCCCGCGCCCGCTGACCTTGTCGGTGACCTCCGCCATCGCCCTCTCCATCGACCGGTGGCCTCAGCTGGAGTTGGGGAGCACCGAAGCGCCGGATCCCTTTCGTCCACGTCTCCGGTCGTCGCCGCCCTTCTTCGTCTCCGGCGCCGTCTCTGCTGCTCCTAGTCACCCAACGGGCCACCGTGTGCCCCCAAGGTGAGCTCCGGCCCCCCTTTCCCTCTCCTCGCGCGTCTCCGCCTCCACCGTAGCTAGCTCGCTCGCAAGCCGAGCTCCGCCGTCCGCCATTGCCGTCGTAGGGCTCGCCACCGAGCTCCTCCGCTCGAGCTAGTAGCTCCGACGAGCTCCTGGAGCGCCGTAGACCTCGCCCAGCTCCTTCGTTCGCCAAAACACGCACTGCAACGCCGATCCCGACGAGGTCCCGAACCCCACCGCCGCCTCCACTCGTCGCCGACGCAGTTCCGGTCACCCCCGCGTCCAACCGACCACACCATGCGGCGCGGCTTCGTCTCCTCGTTCGAACGCGCCAAGTCCCGGGCCAAATGACCCCCTGTGCGCGATTCCCGGCGAAGTCCGGCGAGCTCGCCACCGCAGGAGGCCACCGGAGCAACTCCGGCGCCGTTTCCGGCGTCGCTGACGTGGCTGTCCACGTGGACCTCCCCACAGCCACTGCCACTGGGCCCCATGGGTCCCGTTGACCCGGTCAAATGCTGACTGGGCAACGCCCTGTCACTGCCTATGGGCCCCGCGTGGGCCCCATTGACTAGTCAACTGGTCTGTTGACCGCTGACGCAGGGCTGACGCCAGCATGACGTCATAATTCTTTTATGATGAATTTAGTAATTAAAACAAATTCAGAATATTGTAAAACTTTAGAAAATCATAGGAAATAAACCGTAACTCGGATGAAAATGTTTTCTACATGAAAGTTGCTCAGAAAAACGTGACGAATCCGGATACGCGGTCCATTCATCTGTCAGATGCCTCTAACTATCTGAACATGAAACTTCCCCCTCCGGTCATATATCTGACACAGGTCCGGAACCGGGAAAACATTCCCGGTTGAATTTCCCCTTCACCTATATCGTGTAGCCATACGTTAGGTCACACCCGGCGCAGCTTATTGCCACGATATGCTTTGTGATGCTATGTTTGCTTTATATTTACTGTTTCTTCCCCCTCTTCTCTCTGGTAGACCCCGAGACTGATGCTGCCCCTGTGATCGACTATGTCGACGACGACCCCTCCTTGCCAGAGCAACCAGGCAAGCCCCCCCCTTTTGATCATCCCGATATCGCCCATTCCATTCTCTCATGCTTGCATTAGATTTTGCTACTGTAATTGTTTGCTCCTATTCTGATGCATAGCCTGCTTTTGTATCTGCTGTTGTACCTTACATGCTTATCCTAAACTGCTTAGTATAGGTTGGTTAGTGATCCATCAGTGACCCCCCCCCCCACTTGTCCTTGTTGCCCCTGCTTCATCATCGACGACTCGATCTACGTGATCGAAGACCAGGCCCCGACACCGCACATCACTTCCCCTTAGTTGCTCAACACTACTGGGTTACTATCGAGTACCGAGGGTGAACCTCTTCAGCACTTCTGATGTTAACCCTGTAGTGTAGTCATTCGGTCGTGGTCATCGAGGGTGATTTCCTCCTTAACCACTTCCGATACGACTCTGTCGTGCAACCCCCTCAAGTGTGAACTTCGAGGGTGATTCCTCTCACGTTCACCTTGATGATTACATTGAGTGGAGTTCACCGAGGGTGATTCCTCGGGTTTTACCCTTGATGTTTAGACACACAGTTACTATGATTACTCTGACTTTACACTGAACCATGTTACTAAAGACGGGTCCGCCCTGAGGGGTACCCGCGCGAGCATAATTGCGAGTGACGTGGAGTCGGGTTGACCTGGAAGGTGCCCGAGGGATAATTACGAGGCGTGGCCGGGCATTCTTAGCCCTTGCCGCAAGTCCTCGAGACGGGGCAACGGGGTCACATCTTTCGTGAGTCTCTGCTTGTTACCGCTTGCTCCTAATCCACTACGATTTGGATATTTGATCCGAGGGGCCTCTGGCCTGATAGCACTAACCATCACGTGGGCATAGTATGGGCGTTCTGCGTCGTGTACATCAGCCGAAGCTTATTAGACGTCAGCGACGGAGCGGCGCGCGCCGGGTTGGACTGCGCAAGCACCTACCTTGTTGAAGGAGGTAGCTAGGTCTGCTCACCGGCCGCCCACGCAACGTGCAGGAGTTCCCGGGGAGATGGCCCATGACCCCTGGGGGCATAGGTTTAGTCCGGCGTGCTGGCCTCTCTATTAATCCTAGGTCGGGTTGCGGCGTATTGTTTGGCCGAGGCCGGGCATGACCCAGGAAAGTGTGTCCGGCCGGAGTTAATCGAGCGTGGTGGGTAAGTTGGTGCACCCCTGCAGGGAAGAAAACATCTATCGATAGCCTGTCCTACGGTAACGGACACTTGGAGTTGTATCCCGATCGATACAACTAGAACTGGATACTTGTGATGAGAACTGGATGGTGATGAGGATTTGATTGTGATGATAACTGGATAGTATGGCTCTGGGATTGCTTTCTCGCAGGGAGTCGAGAAAGGATCTCCGGCCGAGGTTGATAACACCACTGCTACTTTACTTTATGCTACTCTACTTCCTCCTGTTGCTGCAAGATGGTGGGTTCGAGAAGATGCTAGTCTTCGATAGGACTAGGCCTTGTCTCTATTCTGGCATTTCTGCAGCCCAGTCCACATATACAGCCTTCCTTTGATAATGTTGCATATGTAGTGTAGATCCTTGCTTGCGAGTACTTTGGATGAGTACTCACGGTTGCTTTGCTCCCCCTTTTCCCCCTTTCTTCTTCTTTCCGGTTGATGCAACCAGATGTCGGAGCCCAGGAGCCAGATGCCACCGCTGATGCCTACTACTATGTGGAGACCGCTGACGACCAGGAGTAGTTAGGAGGCTCCAAGGCAGGAGGCCTTGCCTTTTCGATCGTTGCTACTTTTGTGTTAGCCTTCTTAAGGCATACTTGTCTAACTCATGTCTGTACTCAGATATTGTTGCTTCCGCTGACTCTTGTGTATTCGAGCTTATGTATTCGAGCCCTCGAGGCCCCTGGCTTGTAATATAAAGCTTGTATTATTTTATTTTGTGTCTAGAGTTGTGTTGTGATATCTTCCCGTGAGTCCTTGATCTTGATCGTACACATTTGCGTGTATGATTAGTGTACGATTGAATCAAGGGCGTCACACCCCCCCCCCCCCCGGCCTGGTAAAACTCGCTTATCTCCCAAGCGCCACCATCAATGGCGCGGTTGGGTTACCCACGTCCGTATTGATGAGAATCCCGGAATAAGGGGAACACGATCTCTGCTTCGACAAGACGTGCCAAGGAAACCGCTTCGCTAAACGTGCTGAGGTGGTATAGTAAAAAACGATTCAAGTAAAAACCTGGTAGCGGTGTGATGTCACACCGCATAATACGTCAGCAGATTGGACTAGTGTACATTTTATTCTCTCTACGGTGTAATGTGGAATTTATTTTGCAGAGTCGGACACTATCCTGGTGTTCCTGATCTTCTCTGGATTATTCAAGGGAGGAACCCTCCTTGCAATGCCGAACATTATGCGCGCCAGACTTATCGTCATTGAAGCCTGGTTCAGGGGCTACTGAGGGAGTCCTGGACTAGGGGATGTCCGGACAGCCGGACTATCATCGTCCGTCGGACTCCAAGACTACGAAGATACAAGAATGAAGACTCTGTCCCGTGTCCGGATGGGACTTTCCTAGGCGTGGAAGGCAAGCTTGGCAATACGGATACGTAGATCTCCTACCGTTGTAACCGACTCTATGTAACCCTAGCCTCCTCCGGTGTCTATATAAACCGGAGGGCTTTAGTCCGTAGGACAACATACATTACAACAATCATACCATAGGCTAGCTTTAGGGTTTAGCCTCCTTGATCTCGTGGTAGATCCACTCTTGTACTACCCATATCATCAATATTAATCAAGCAGGACGTAGGGTTTTACCTCCATCGAGAGGGCCCGAACCTGGGTAAAACATCGTGTCCCTTGTATCCTGTTACCATCCGCCTAGACGCACAGTTCGGGACCCCCTACCCGAGATCCGCCGGTTTTGACACCGACACAACTCCTACGACATATTTGACTCATCAAATGAAGGAATTGGAAGATGCTTCATGGCCAAAGGTCCCAAGGTAACACATCCCGAGTATGTTGATTTCAATAGTGATGAAGATGACTTGCTAGGTGATGGTGATTTACTTGTTGACAACTCTAGTGATGAATACTATGATGAAACGTCAATTAATCATGCTAATCAAGATAAAACGAATGACAATGATAATGAGAAGATTGAGCTTCTAACTAAAGAACTAAACACTCTTAAGTTAGCTCATGAAACTATCTTCGAAGATCATCGAGAACTTTTAAGGGCTCATGAGAAGTTACGCTTTGAAAAGCTCAATCTTGAGCAAGAGCATGAGTTCTTAAAAGCAATCAATGATGATCTCCGTAAGAAAAGTTCTTCTTACATTGCCAAGCGTTTACTCTTATCTACTTACATGCCTCAAGTCAAGTCTAGTAACAAGTACAAGAAAGATCCTTCCTCTAGTAGTAACAATAATAATGCCAAATCATATATTGTTGCTTCTAGTAGTTCTCTTTTTCTCTTAGCCAAGTTACACTTGAGCAAGAAAATAGCTTATTGAAGGGAATTATAGAGAAAGGTGTTTACAAGAGCCTTGCCGGGAGCAAGCAATTCAAGGAAATTGTACGCAAGCAAGGAAGACACTAGAAGAATCAAGGTGTTGGTTTTGAACGAAAGTTCAATGCCAATGGAGTTGAGTGGGAAGAAGATCAATACCCCAAGACGAAGTTTGTTCCTCAACAAGAGAAGTATGATCCTACTTCCTTCAAGGGAACACAAGCACAAGATGATCTTCCACCACAAGACCACAAGAACAAAGGCAAGGACAAGCTTCAAGAGGAGATTGATGCATTTGAAGAACCACCTAAGGCCTCGGTCAAGTGGGTTCCCAAGACTACGTCAAGTTCTACTTCATCAAGTACAACTACAACTCCAAGGATTCCCATCAAGATGATGTGGATCCCGAAGAAGAAGAACTAGAGAGTTCTTGAAGGTGACTCCGCCAACATTCTTCACTTATATCATTATGGCAAGAACGAGTGCTATCAACTTCCACATCTTGCACTAGTTCAAGGAGTCACAAACCCACATGTTGGTAAGGCAAGGGACAAGGTAACCTAATGATTTCATGGACATCATCTTGTGTATGCGTCACTCTATGTCTATGCATATTCTTGTTCGTTCCTTGTGGGACTAACCCATGTAGGTATGTTGAAAGTGCAACTCACTCCAAAGGATTGCTCCAAATGATCTACATCAACATTGATCACCCACATCTTCAACACCTACATGAAGTCATCATCGACAAAACCCAAGGTTAGTTCATCCCTCTAAAAGGGGATCTCACATCTAGGGGGAGCTTAACTCTAAAAATTGAGTCAAAGCAACTCTAATGGTGTGAACACATCAATGCATTATGTAAAGGTGGTAACCCCACTTGAGCTTAAACGATGAGTATGACCTATGATCAAATGTTCTCATTTGACTCCTAAGTCAATATACTCATATATAGATGACCTAGTCATCGCCAATTGTTTGATAGATGCTAGAATTGGTTGTGCATGCTTTGCCACATATTTCATTTGCCATCTTATTGTGTGAGCATGTTGGTTTCATATTTTACTCATTCGAGCACATCCACTTGTTGCTTTGTTTGATTGGTGTCTTTTTCTTTTGCCAAGTGGATGGACAAGAATGCCTAAGAACCTTCTCTAGCTATCTATGCTCTTCTTGTCTCAAACTCTACTCATGCTACATCACAAAATTTGATCAAGTCAGATTTGAACCACTCTATGTGAGGAGCACACAGAGTTTCTGATTCGTCATAGACTTAAACTTCCAAAACTTCTTTGTGATTCTCGGTCTGACCAATTCCTCCATTTCGGTCCTACCGAGATCACTAAGTCGATCTAAGTTTTCAATCTCGGTGCAACCGATTTGAACTTTTCGGTCACACCGAGTTGCAGTAAATGTATACAGTTATGCATCTCGGTGCCACCGAGTTGTTCCACTCGGTCACACCGACAGGGTCGGGCTATATATACTCACGGGCAAAAAATTTGGAAATTTCTCCGAACCTCTTCGCCCGCGCAATAGCTCGCTCTGCCTCCAGGGTCTCCGGATCGTCTCCTCATCGCCAGCCGCCTCCTGTCGCTGGTCTCCGCCGCCGTCAACGGATTTCACCCCCGCCGTTGCCGCCGTAGCGAGTTCATCGCCAAGCTAGGGTATGGACTCGATCACAGTGCTATCCTCGTCCGATTCCTAGCACATTGTGTTCATTATGATCCTTGTCACGATTGAGACACTCCTATCCAGTCAATACAATCCTTAGATTAGATGGGATTTGAAAATTTAGGGTTAGGTTTCCGCCGAAACCATCTCGGACCCACCGAGTTGAAAAACTCGGTCCCACCGATTTGGCTAACGCCATTGCACTAGTAACTCTCGGTCTGACCGAGAATTGCTAATCGGTGTGAACGATTTGAAGACTTTGTGAAACCCTAGCAGTCTCGGTGCCACTGAACTGTGACTCGGTCCGACCGAGTTCAACAGTTTAGGTTCCAAAACTGCTTCGGTATCACCGAGTTTGAAAATCGGTTGATCCGAAATGCTTTCTGTGGAAAACTAAAACTGAATTTTTGAATCATTCTTTTGCAAAAATCTCTGCATTTTGTGATGCTCATCCATTCTATCTCATCTATAACTATTCACAGGGTCAGCAGTCAGTAATTTTCAGCATGTCAGACCAAAGTGATAGTCAGAACAAGTCAGAAGAGCACAATCACATGAGTGAGGGCACTAGTCCCTCTAGCACTTCAGATGATGGCAGCAGGAGCACCCCAAGCGATCTGCCTAAAGCTGCCACCAGGACAAAAAAGAAGAGAACTTCAGAATCTGAAGATGAGGATTACTTGGCAGAAGAAGATGAGGCTACCTCCAAGAAGGTAGTGCTCAAAAAGGAATATGCCTCAGCAAAGAACACAAAGCCTGGACTTAATAGGAAGGTTCCTGTCAAGAGGACACCTATGTTGAAGGTCAGAGGATCAACTCAAGTGCCTGAAAAGTCTGAACCCAAAGAGGCACCTGCAAGAAGAGTTACAACCTCCAAACCCAAGAAAGTTCCCACTGGAGAAACTATGAAGTTTACCATAGAATCAGAAGATGAAGCTGCTGGACAAGATAAGAAGAAGAAGAGAGCCAGAACCACTACTGCCCAGGTTCCTGGAAATCCCTCTATGAGGAGAGACTCTGAAGAGGAAGAAGAGGCTGCTGCACCAGCACCCAAGGCACAAAAGCTAATGGGTGATGCTATTAAGGCAGGGGCTGCAACATCAAAGCCCAAGGAAGCACCCAAAGCTGCCCCCAAGCCAAAGATTGCACCAAAGAGGAATACCAGGAGTATTCCAGCTGCTGAGAAGAACAAGGCCCCAGTGCCTGAAGTTGCTAATGAGGAAGATGAAGAAGGACAAGTCCTGAGGAAGCTCAAACCCAAGATTCCAGACCACAATGATGCTCATCCTGTGGCTGAGAACATGAAAATCAGGAGAGATTCAGGGTTGAGGCTATGGAGGGAGTCTGATCCATATGCTACCAGGAGAAGAACTGCTGTTGATTACAGGTTCCACACTAAGGAATAGCAGGACTTCTATGAGACAGTAATGTTGGACAAGAAACCAATAGTGTGTGATATGAGGTGGGTCGACTGGACCTACATGAAGGACAATGAGGAACACTATCCAGGAGCGCAAGGCAGTTTTGTTGCTTGTGGAGTTGCAGACTTTGTTGGGCAGAAGCTCACAAAGTGGAATGATGAGCTCATTATGCAATTCTACTCCACAACACACTTCTATCCAGATGGCAGGATAGTTTGGATGTCTGAAGGTATAAGGTTCCAGTCAACAATTGAGGAATGGGCTAGTCTAATCAATGCCCCAAAGGAAAGTGAAGATGACTTGGATGTTTATGCCAAGAAGAAGATGGACCACAATTCCATGGCTCACATGTACAAGGAGATCCCAAACAATGCTCTTGAGACTTTCAAGTTTGCGTCAGTCCATTTCCTTCTGTCAGGGCTGCCAACAATCAACTAGATCCTAAGGCACACTCTGTTGCCCAAGTCAGGTGACCACGACATGATTAGAGGGCATGCTATCAACTTGCTGCACATGTTTGATGTGCCACAAAAATTCAAGGTCATGAGCCTCATTGTTGAGACCATTAAGAGGACAGCAGCAGATCAGAAGAGGATTTGTGGGTATGCCCCACAAATTCAGGAGTTGATTAACTCAAAGATGGGCACAAGAACTTACTTGCTGGTTGAGGAACATTTTGCTATCTATCCAGACTTTGAGGACAATCAGGTTGTCATGAATGAGAATGAACCATCATCAGTGCAAGCTCAAGAGCAGAAGGAGAAGGCAAAGAGAGAGAAGGCTGCCAAGATGCCAACTCAAGAGGAGGCATCTGAATACTTCTTGAAGAATAAGCAGGAGCAGCTTGGTTACTTGATAGCATCCACACTAAGGATTGAGAATGGGTTGGCCACCCTAACTCAAAACCAGGAGAGCCTGGAAAGGATCATGGAACGAAAATTCTATGATCTAGATATCAAAGTAACTGAGATTCAGTCAGTTGTGGAGCAGCTTCAGGATGACATGCAGGAGAGGAAGGGCAAGACAACCACTGATGCATTTGCCAGAGTGCCTAGAGCTCATAGGTCAGCTACAGTGCCTGTGACAGACTCCAGAGCCACATCATCTGCACCAGCTACAGCTCCTACAGCTCCAGTGCAACCAGCTCCAGCACCAACTCCTCCAGCTCCATCCACTTCAACTGAAGCCTTCGTCCAAGGAGCCATCTCTACACTACCACCTGAAGATCAAGCCTGAGAGTCGATCTAGCACTATGCATTTTCTATGAACTTTTTGGTAACTTGTTGCCAAAGGGGGAGAAAAATGTATAGATCATAGGCTTCGAGAGAGAGAGTGTTGCTTTTGTTCTCTCTTGCTTTGGTGGTTAAACTTCGTTTGCTTTTGATTGCTTGAGATTCTATGCTATTATCTGTGAGACATTGATGATCATGTGTTTGATCATAAGCTACACTTATGCATGTTTGATGATATAATCTTACCTATCCTTATGTGATCATTCACTTTGCTTGGTGATGAGTGCATGTATTCTATCTTTATCATTTTGAGCGCTCCACCAAGATGTATGTGACATGAAAGAGTAACCCATGAGCCTAATTCCTTGTCCATTTGCAGTCCAAAGCAAATCTTAAAATATGCACAAATTTAGGGGGAGCTCTTGCTTATCACATACTTCTCAAAGCGACGATGTTTTTCAAATCTTATTATCATTTGTCGAAGCTTTGATCTATATGTTGTCATCAATTACCAAAAAGGGGGAGATTGAAAGTGCAACTATCCCTAGGTGGTTTTGGTAATTCATAACAACATATAGCTCATTGAGCTAATGCTATTCCAAGACTATTATTTCAGGAGAGCTCAATGAATGACATGGCATGGATGATGAAAGTGGATCCCTCAAAATACTAAGGACAAAGGATTGGCTCAAGCTCAAAAGCTCAAGACTCTTCATTTTATATTTTAGTGATCCAAGATCACATTGAGTCTATAGGAAAAGCCAATATTATCAAGAAGGGATCAGGTGTTGCTTAGTGAGCCTCTTGCTTCATGTGCTTAGTGATATGCTCCAAATACCCTCAACTACTTTCTCACATTCACATATGACCTAAAACCTAAGTCAAAATTGGTCCCACCGATTCTTTCTATCCGGCGCCACCGAGTTCAAATGTCATAGCCACTGCCACAAACCCTAGGCAAATCGGTCTTACCGATAGGGATCTTGGTCTCACCAAGATGGGATTGTAATCTCTCTGTTTCCCTTCGTAACGTTTCGGTCAAACCAAAGTGAGCGATTGGTCCCACCGAGATTGCAATGTAAACTCCCTTTTTCCCTTTCGTAACATTTCGGTCTCACCGAAATGAGCGAATTGGTCCCACCGAGTTTACCTGACCAACTCTCTGGAAAGCTTATTACCAAAATCGGTCTCACCGAGTTTGTGTATTCGGTCTTACCGAGATTATGTTATGCCCTAACCCTAACCATATCGGTCCTACCGAGTTGCATGTCAGTCCCACCGAAAATCCTAACGGTCACTAGGTTTACTAAATCGGTCTAACCGAGTTTGTTGATTCAGTCCCACCGAGTTTGGTAAATTGTGTGTAACGGTTAGATTTTGTGTGGAGGCTATATATACCCCTCCACCTCCTCTTCATTCGTGGAGAGAGCCATCAGAACAAACCTACACTTCCAACTTACCATTTCTAAGAGAGAACCACCTACTCATGTGTTGAGGCCAAGATATTCCATTCCTACCATATGAATCTTGATCTCTAGCCTTCCCCAAGTTGCTTTCCACTCAAATCTTCTTTCCACCAGATCCAAATCCTATGAGAGAGAGTTGAGTGTTGGGGAGACTATCATTTGAAGCACAAGAGCAAGGAGTTCACCATCAACGCACCATTTGTTACTTCTTGGAGAGTGGTGTCTCCTAGATTGGCTAGGTGTCACTTGGGAGCCTCCGACAAGATTGTGGAGCTGAACCAAGGAGTTTGTAAGGGCAAGGAGATCGCCTACTTCATGAAGACCTACCGCTAGTGAGGCAAGTCCTTCGTGGGCGACGGCCATGGTGGGATAGACAAGGTTGCTTCTTTGTGGACCCTTCGTGGGTGGAGCCTTCCGTGGACTCGCGCAATCGTTACCCTTCATGGGTTGAAGTCTCCATCAACGTGGATGTACGATAGCACCACCTATCGGAACCACGACAAAAACATCCGTGTCTCCAATTGCGTTTGAATCCTCCAAACCCTTCCCTTTACTTTCTTGCAAGTTGCATGCTTTAATTTCCTCTGCTCATATACTCTTTGCATGCTTGCTTGAATTGTGAGATGATTGCTTGACTTATCCAAATATAGTTAAAATCTGCCAAACTCTAAAATTGGGAAAAGGTTAAGTTTTTAATTGGTCAAGTAGTCTAATCACCCCCCCTCTAGACATACTTCAAGGTCCTACACATCCTCTCTGCAGCAGTCACTTTCAGCGAAGAAGGTTGCTGGGCGCGATCTAAAGAGAAAGGGGGAAGACCGGTCGACTGTCCGGGAGTCGCAATATCCTGGCAGTAGAACCAGGTGGACTGCCAGCCTCGGACCGACTTAGGAAGTGTCATGGAAGGGAAAGCGCTCCTCTTCCTCTTCGGGATCCCCAAAACCCCGCATATTTGGATCACGTGCGTCCTCTCGTCACTCGAATTCGCCTTCTTCATGGATTGTGGAGATGTGCTTGAAAAGGCCCCAGTGCGGTCGACAACCCAGGAAGTTTTCACACATGGACACAAACGCGGTGAGGTACGTAATGGTGTTGGGAGAGAAGTGACGGAGCTGAGCTCCGAAAAAGTTCAAGAAGCCCCGGAAGAAAGTATGCGGAGGAAGGGAGAAACCACGGTCGACGTGTGTAGCAAGGAGGACGCACTCACCCGACCGCGGCTGAGGCTCCACCTCCCCCTTTGGCAGCCTCGCAGCTCCGGCACGATCAAACCGGAGTCGGCCAGCTCCAACAAATCCTCTGGTCGGAGCGAAGATCGGATCCAATCGCCCTGGATCCAACCCGGCGGCAGCACGGACCTCGATGACGACCCCCGATTCGTCTTCTTGCCTTTCGCCGCCCCCGTCGCCTTCTTCGCGCGCTCCAGCGCCGCCATCTTGTCCTTCACCATGGTGGCGGGGCGGCGGCGTCGAAGGCAGAGGAGAAAGGGGCAGTGGAGAAGCAGAGAAGGAAGAGGAAGAATGGATGCGCACAGTGCAGACGCCTCGGCCCTGACGCCTTTTAAGGACCCACTTCCGAGTGGCTGACGCGTGGGACCGGGCAATCCTGTCAAATCCCGCAACAGTCGCGCGCTGGGTACGTGGCGAAAAAGGTGGCACAGAAATTAAGGCACCCCTGTCTATCCATCCCGCTTACCACGGCGTGCTCCACCTCGCGCGCTTCCCCAAAATTTCGAATTCCGCAAGATCTGGGATATGCCGTAACCAATCGCGCCAAAGATTTCGCATCGAAGTAACACTCGACGAGTGCCGGTATAAGTCCACTCGACAACTTCTGAATCGATCAAGGCGACTGAAACGAAGCTGAAGTTCCAACATGGGTACTTGTGAAGCACAAGAGTCAAGACAAGACTAACTTCAACCTTCTTTTCACTCGGACCTCAATCCATTCGGGGGCTAATGATGATGATATAGACCTAGGGTAGGGTCATAGGCCTGACCTATACACCCTACCCAAGGTCACTACCCTAGAAGCAAAGACATCCAAGAGACAACATGGAGTACCAATTGAAGTCGTCGAGTGCAAGCCACTCGACCTGTCATATCACCCGGGTACCCCTCTCTCCTGGCATCACTCGACCGTACGAGAAACTACTTGACCTCCAGAAGACCAGGAGTTACTCAGGACGGCAATGGTCAGGCGTTCATTCCGTAGTCTTAAAGGTCATTTATAGCACTTTATAGCTGGCGTTATTAGTAACGCCCTATCTTTATGTACATTGAACCCCTGTAACGGAGGTGGGCTGGGGTCCTGGCGCACTCTATATAAGTCGCCCCCCTCCTCTGGGACAAGGGTTCACACCCCTGTAACACACACTCCCATATTCCAGTCGACCGTCTCAGGGCACCGAGACGTAGGGCTTTTACCTCCTCCGAGAGGGGCCTGAACTCGTAAACTCTTGCGTACAATCTCACTGTAGCTAGGACATTGCCTCCTCATACGTATCCCCTATACTTACTGTCAGACTTAGTACCATGACACCTTCCCTGACCGCCTACATAATAGAGGTGTTGGCAATCCTAGCCATCACTTGACCAAATTGCATATGTTTAGCTTCCTTGTGAACAAACCACTCATGTTCCTCTCGTTGTTGTTGCTCTCAATACTCCGTCATGTCATCCATGCACCCCAGCCGTACAGGAGAGCATGCCTCCGAAACTCCGCCCTTTTGTGATCATGCATTGGGAAAAGTGTGCTACTTCCTTGACCTCCCTGACATCTCCATGGGTGACCGATGCTACAGAGAAGGATGACGAAAAGCCTCTATTGCCGCCATCACGACTCTGGCCTTTCTAATTGGATGGTATGATATGCTCCTCCCACTTTTACTG
The DNA here is from genome assembly GCA_963921465.1 of Triticum timopheevii. Classification (NCBI taxonomy): domain Eukaryota; kingdom Viridiplantae; phylum Streptophyta; class Magnoliopsida; order Poales; family Poaceae; genus Triticum; species Triticum timopheevii. The sequence continues at coordinate 376,177,846 of OY997272.1, read as the reverse complement.
GTTCATGTGGTAGGTGTACTTATTGTTATCATAGATTTGTCTGTTCTTATTACGTTCCCACATATCTAGCTTTCAATATGAGATTAATAATATTAGCATTGTCATCATGATTTATTTATAGATTTAAATAATCAAAAAATTATAATGTACCAATCAGTAAAACTGTATTTTCATACATATGCCATGTCATTTAGAGAAGTCAATAAGAATATGTTATACAATAATTTATCTCTTAGTATTGTCTCTAACATTTAATACTATGAGCCTTTTAAATTATGAGAAGATTAAAACTGAAACTAGAAAACGTGGGACAAAGATAAGTCATCTTGTTGATGGGGATAAATGTTTCATTTTTATTCCTTAGCAATCATCTTTTAGATAAGAGAAATCAATGCTCTTTTGTTGATTTATCTCTTTCAACTCACTAGTTATTCTACGTGCCATCGAATAATAGTACCACTATAAACCTTCTAGGGCAGTAATCTGAAGAGTTAAATTCGCATGGAAGTTTTGCCTTGTCTGGGCAATATTTGCTGAAATGAGCACATTTTTAATTGCTAGTTATCTTTAGAGCTATGACGTCAATCTGTAGGTGATCATCACTGTTGCATGTGGATGTTCAGGGCTGACGACCTTTGGGTGCAAACATCTGGAACTGGTTGCACGAGGTTTGTTCAACAATTTGGCTTGCGTAACAGTAGCACATTATGTAGATGAGCTAATTAATCTTGTTTCCGAAGGCATGATCATGTTTTGCTATAAACCTTTTTGTACTCTATGAATTGGACTTATTATGTTTAATAAATTGGTTGTCTGGATTGCTTGATGCAGAGGCTGGGTCTAGCATGAACCAAACAGCCCGGCGGGAAACAAACAACGCTGACATGACGACTCAACCTCACCCAGCGCATACGGACCAACGCACCAGGGAGCGCACATAATCACAAAAAACACCATAGAAAGGTGACTTCCTGCGCGCTCGTGGACCACATGTCATGGACCCCGAGGAAATCAGCGTGGTGTGGAGCGCCCGCGAAATTCGGACGGCGGGGAGGGCACCGGGTAGGCATCGGCGTGAGCCTCCCGGGGAACGGTCGGCACGGAGGGCACTCGCAAGTGAGGATGTCCTATGAGGCGAGTACAGTTGCAGTTGGTTCCTAGCTCGACCAGGTGACTGAGAATAATTGATGATCGTTCGCAAACATTTTGTCTTGCTGAATACGATCAAAGTCATTGCCTAGTTTTTGAGCAGGATCCCAGCTTTTTTGGGTCTTCAGGAACTTCAGACTAGATGACGGTAAGTAGGATCGACACATGCTATATGTTTCTCGACCTCAGTTATCCGGTTAGCTAGAAGATCACCGATGACAAGAATCGTGATGACAACACGCTTATGTTCATCAGGCAAAAACCATGTGTACACAACACATTATATGTTTCTCGATGTGCCATACCCTGATATGTGACGCCATGTCCGACAACTTAAATTAGGAGAGAGGGTCGAAACTATCATGCTTTGAACTGGTGAGTGGGTTCTCCCCCGACGGGCATCCATCTGATTTAACCCTTCGACCAATCTCCATAGTTTGATTCATATTAATGTCTAACTGGGCCATGGATGATGTTGGTGTTTTCAGTATACAAGTAGCAATCTATTTTGTATGAGTTGAATAACTAGTAGATCTTGAATGATAAATATAATGTTTGTTTAGCACAGAAGTAACTGTTGATTAGAGTTCTGTTTGAAGAGATGCTCATGTTACCTCAACTTGTGGACGATATAACCCATATAAAGGTTGATTAAGCGTTTTTTAACAATATATGTACAAAATTGGTGTGCGGGCATCTTCACTGATTGCTCGTTCAGTCTGCTGGAGACGAATCGTTCCGGCGCCCGCGTGCCAAACATGATTGTCGAGCTTCTCCATAAAGTGCCGCGTCTTATAGCAGTCCAAAGCGGTTTTTCTAGCCATGAGGGATGTACTACACCATCTAGATATTTTTGAAACCACGTCGTCAAGATATTCATATTCCCTGTCAGGAAAAAAAGATTATTAAAACCGTCACGATATTCGTATTCCGTCACGATACATTTTTATGACTTCTAGTAGTATATGTGTATCCGTTCTGCTCCGGCTTGTGGCAAGCTGCCTCGGGTGTGAAACGCTTCAAAACAAAAACGACCTGCTTCGAAGAAGAAACAAAACTGGTGAGCGTATGCTACAAGCCTGGTCAATGACACCAGTGTCTGGATAACGATGGATCGGACGTACAATTCAACTTACCTAGCTAGCTACGTACTACCACTACGACGTGCATGCGATAAGCTAGCTAGCGACCGTAGATAGGATAGGGTTGACAAAAGGATGAAACCGAAGATTCCACACGGCGCCCGCCGCGACGGCGGCTTGCACGTTGAAATACGTGCCGTGCATTTGTTGACTGGTGGTTTCGATCTTGATTCATCAACCAACAGCTTAAATTTGTCGTGTGCGTACTACTACATTCGCTCCCGTTCCACTCAGGGTGCGTCGACATACTGATTCCCGAAATCGGCTACTACGTACCGCTGGGCCGAGCCTACTCGGTGGGGGAATAAGGCCATTTCGTATACTCCCTCCTTCCATATATATAAGGCCTAATACATTTTTCGAGGTTGCCTTTGACTATTGATAAGATTAATAATATATGAGATGTATAATGCGAAAATTATATCATTAGAAGCTCCTTCTATGTACGAATTTGATGATGTGCTTTGTGTAACTTGCATGTCATATATTATTGCTCTAACATGTGGTCAAAGTTAGTCTCGAAAAACACATTAGGCCCTATATATATGGAAGGAGGGAGTATATCACAAGGCAAAGTGGCCCCGCGGTGCAGTTTTATTCGTCTGTCTAAGCGTCGTCAGCGACAGATCATCGGGCCTGAGCATCGGGCGACATCGAGGTCGAGATCAGGAATCGGTGGCTCAGCTGGAAGCAATGCGTGGCCAAGGATTTGACGCGGGGGCATGGACGACGGAGGCAACAATTAAGATCAGGTGGTGATTCAACCAACATTTCAACGGCACGGGCAACGGCACTCATCGGAGGAAAAGGAAACCCACGGCGTCCATCGTCACGTACGACCGTCTCCTGCAAAGTCTACGATCAGAGAAACTCGAGCGAGGGTCGTCCGTGCGCAACACACCCACACGCTTCCGGCAATCATCGTTGTGCGCATCAAGAGCGAGCAACCAAGTCGTATGCATGGGGCACGACGGGAAGCAAGCATCTCAGGAACATTTTGCCGGGGGTTTTCTTCTCGTAGCCATGTCTCATGTCTACAACTTGGACGTTACAATTTCTTCTTGTCTCATGGAAAATTTGGAAGGAGCGCAACGCAAGAATTTTTCAGAATGTCTCCGCTCCTACCTTTATTGTTATCGCGAAAATCAAGGAGGAGGCTCATCTTTGGACTTTGGCAGGAGCGAAGCAGCTTAGTATTGTTATGTCGCGAGAGTAGACCTTTTCGTTTTTGCCGCCCGGCGGCTTATGTCTAAACCTCCTTCTTAATCAATGAAAATGGCAAGTCTTTTGCCTTGTTTCAAAAAAAAAAAAGCTTTTGCCAAAGTATAAGACAAAAGGAATTGTAACGTCCAAGTTGTTCAAACCATCTTCCCGCAAAAAAAAAAGGTGTTCAAACTATCCATGCCAAAGCCTGAAATAATGTATGAAGTCTCCGGTCCAATTGTTTTACCGGCAAGGAGGCTACATACATTATGAGCGAGTTTGATTGACCGAAGTTCCCTTCCCCAAATAGGTCCAGTGGATGAAAATAAATCCCATTGTGTTGCCCACATGAGGCGACGGGCTACATGCGTGTTGAACTTCAAGCACTCAAGAGCCTGGCTTGCTATGAATCCTTCAATCGGTCGTTTTCGTATAATCGGGATGAGACAAGCGCAAAGAAGGGCAAGGGGACGCCGCACGTGCAGGCATAGGCATGGAGATAGCACAGATAAAAATTTGCAAGCAAAGAATGGCAAGAAATCAGTCTCACCCTCCCGCCCCCTTACTCGCTCACCTCCAACGGTAGGACAAATCGAGCATCAGTTCTCGGCAATGGCGGTGGCGACTTAGATATGTTGTATCGGCATCGGTAGCGAGGGTGACGACTTAGATCTGTTGGACCAGCACCACGACGTGCTCCTCGTCACCATCTCCGTCGCGCCCGCTTCATCTTCGGCATAGGCGGCCGGTTGTCTAGTCTCCAATGGCGGTAAGCACCATACAACCACCCTCCACTATTCGGTCGTTATATAAGATGTAGGTTTAATTTTGTCGTTACTTACCGCAACATTGTTTTAGGATGAACAAATGATGTTACTTGTTCAAGCATCAACACTTTATTTTTGTGATTCAGGCATGAGTCATGTTGTTCCATTAGTTGCAATTCTAAGTCTGTGATCAGATATGGTTCAATGTTAGCCGAAGATGGGGAGGGGATGGAGAATCTGAACTACATTTACAACATAAGGATGTAGATGTTGTAAACATGCTTCTAATGAGAAGAAACCCTTCTCCAAGCTTGTGGGCATGTTTAGGGAGAGGGGGCTGCTAAAAGATAGCATCCACGCCTCTGTCGAGGAGCAAGTAGCAATGTTCCTTCATGTTGTAGGCCATAATTAGAGGTTCGGTGTGATTCACATCACTTTTAGGAGAACCCGTTAGATGATTTCCCAATATTTCAAGCAAGTATTGTAGGGAACGTGCTACGCAGTCAAAAATTCCTAGCACAAACAAGCCCCTGATCATTATGAAGATGTGGATAACGATCACCAACAAAACATAGTGGGAGCAGAGTAGATTGTTGGTGAAGGGCAACGATTTTTGGGAGCTAGGCTAAACCTCCCAACCGCAACAATTTCTCTTGACGGTCGTTTTTTTCGCGGGGTTCTTGACGATCGTTGATCTAGTGTTGAAGTAGACTACTCCTCCAAAGTATCCTTCTGGTCAATAACTAATAGGGGATCTGGACACCCTTGATAATTCCCACATATTCACGATGATCTTTATTGAGCGAACCTTTTTTAAGTTACCACATACAAATCCCTTTGCTAGGCAAAATGTTACAAGACCCAATGTGAGACTTTTATCGCTATCATCGTTACCGATTTTGTTCTCTTTTCTTGTTTTTGCACTATGGTACCCAAAATGATCACTATCATTGTGTCTGGTGAGACGATAATGGATACCGTAATACCGAGTGGGGCCAATGTGTATCTCTCTATCGCCGGAGGAGCAAATACCGGTCTTGAACTATCGAGCACCGTGATATACTTTTTGGTATACATGTAAGTTACTTTTACTAGCTAATCGTTTGTGTGTTGCTATGGGACATACATATTCTAGTGAGTCAACATCAACCTTGTCCGACATATATTTTACACCCACCTTATTTTAGGTTTTGGTAGGATTTAATTTGATTTGAGTATGGTTAGGTAAAGGAAAGGAATGTTTTGATTTAGCTAAGGTCTTGGTAAGATTTGATTTTGTTTGGGTATGGGTAGGAGAAGGCAAGATTTTTTTTGATTTAGTTGAGAATTTTATAAGATTCCATTTAATTTGATTGAGTTAATGCAGGATGTGATTTTAGGAAATTACTAGTTCCATATAATATTCCAAATTACTTTATTTTCTTTGTGCGGCATCAGTTGAAATTATCAAAAAATCAACAGAAAATCCAAGGGCCACTGGGAGGAAAAACCGGCGGAGGGAGTCAGGGGAACCTACCAACTCCACTTTAATAGTAGAGACTAGCTAATTGGTCGTGTGTTGCAACGGGGGCATACATATTCTAATGGATCAACAACAATCATGCCCGACACAAACCTTACGCCCACCATATTCTAGATTTTGGTATGATTTGATTTGATTTGAGTATGGGTAGGGGAAGGCTATGGAAGGTTTTCATTTAGTTGAGATTTTGTAAGATTTGATTTGATTTTGATACGAGTAGGCAACACAAAGAATTTTGATTTAGTAGAGGTTTTGATAAGATTTGATTTGATTTCTACATGGGTAGGGAACAAGGAAAATTTTGATTTAGTTGAGACTTTGATAGGATTTGATTTGATTTGGGTATGGATAAAGGAACGCAATTAAAGTTTTGATTTAGTTCAGGTTTTGGTAAGATGTAATTTGATTTGATTGAGTTAATGCAAGACATTTGGGAGGGGTGGCATACAGGAGGGAACATAATAGGAGAAGGGCAGGGGTGAAGGCGAACATACAAATACCAACTCTCCTTTTGTAGTAGAGATGATCACACAGTTAAGGTGTGACGTTTGGCAACCCCAAAATAACCATCCCGTCTAATGTCGTGAGTAAACCTTAACACTTTGTTTGTAATTACCGACAACAAAAATTAAACGATGTGATCATGCAATATTTCATAAGTTGGTTCTATTCAATACCATCGTTCCATCTAACAATGTGTTCTCATTATTGCGGGCATCCTTGTTACTTCCACAATGTCATTGATTAGGAAAAGATGATCATCATCAATACATCAGCTAGTCCTACAGGTAAGAGTAGGAATACCCGGCCTCTGAATAGTTACGATGCACACAGCCAAGCCCGAAAAGTCTAGCAAAAAGAAATGAAAACAAAACCGACAAAACTACAACAGTAGAGTCCTATAGACCGACACTACGCCTAGGTCGAAAGTGGGGTCGATCAATCTGGAGGTTATTCCACATACTGCATTCTTGATGACTAGATCTTAGAATGGAGTCTTGTTGAGTATGTGCCGAAGGAGAAAGATGCGACGACTAACGATGTTGAGTCCGACGATGGTGTGGAGGCACATGAAAGTGAAACTTGTAAGAGCAAAAGGTTGAAGTGGATTAACGCAATGTGGGCTAACAAATGTATCTCAAAGATCTGAAAAAGAAAAAGTCGAGGATGATGAACTTCCCTCTTGACCGACATTGACGAACTTTCCCACATTGAGCCATATGACTGTTAATTTGGTACCATCATTGCCCTTTGCTAGTAGTTAAGACGAATGGTCATTTGTTAGTAGTTAGACAAACTGACGAATTATCATTTGTTAGTAGTCAGGATTGAAATGATATTAGTTTGGTGCTGCCTATCTATATAATGTGGTAAAATCACCACTCGTGAGAAGGGGTGACCACAGCATTCACCCCGGAGCAACCTAACATCGTGTAATTGCATCTTCACAACCATAATGCTCAGGGGTGTCAACCAAGCAGCATGGACGAAACAATCTCGTGATGCTGTTCAGTTGGCCAAACAAAATGCAGAATAGAGTTTGCATTATCTCAGTCAGGATCAATCAAACGGCAAGTATAATAAAGGTAAAAGAAGCCAAAATGGTTACAGGCAACGAAAACACTATTTATGCCAAGCGGGTTGCTCCTGGACCAAGAATGTGAATATCTACCAAAGTCGAAATGATCAGTATGAGCAACCCACCATTTTATATCTAAATAAAATCCTAAAAGAAAAAGGAAAGTATGACCAACCCACCCGGCTGGCTGCTGGGCCACAGCACATCGGGGTAGTTATAGAGAGAAACAGAGAGAGAGAGAGAAAGAGGCGTATGCAAAAGGCCGGCGCGGCGTCCATGAGAGAGAGAGAGCGAGCCGGATAGAGATAGAGATGGGGACGACGGTGCGGGGCCCACTGGTCAGCAGCCCCGCCCTATTTAAGGACCCCGTTCGGTGTTTTCCTGAGATCATTCACTCATCAAACGCAACGCACAGAGACAGAGGGAGAGGGTCCGCTGCACTTGCATCCTTCCCTGCCCCCTTCCCCTCCCTTCCCAAGTCCAGAAATCCGTTCCCCTCTCCCCCTCCCTCCTCTCGTCTGCACCCGAGACGCTCCTCTAGATCAGTTCCTCGGTGCGGTTACCTCTCGCCGGAAGCCACGCCACCATGGTGTCGCCGGACGCTATCCGCACCGTCATCGGCGTCATAGGTGCGTGCCTCCCCGTCGCCCCACGCCCCACGCCCCTGTACCGCATACGCATGTGCGCCTGCACTGCAGCGAAAACCATGTGGCAGCGGCGCCACACGGGTCGTACGGGGGGGTGCTGCTGTTGCCCCCTGATGCTCTTTTTGTTTCTCGCCGCTTTGCGCGTGTCCTCTTCACGAACTTTTGCTCCCTTCTAGTGCAAGCGAGCATCACGCGCCGGCTTCCCTTGAGCGGCCCGAACCGTGATTTGTTCGGCGGTTCCTCCTTTGCGTTTGTTTGTTCATCGTCCGAGATCTACTTCTGATGTTGCTTTTTTTGGGATTGTTTTGTGTCTCCCTTGCAGGCAATGGAACCGCCTTGGTGCTCTTCCTATCCCCAGTGTAAGCACCGACTAAAACTATACCGCTCTTAAATATAAGTGCATCTTCATTTAAGTCGCCGGATAAAATGGATTTCCAGAATTAATTGTGCTGAGCAAAGAGCGAGAATTACATGACACAAATTCGAGGGAATGCGGAGATTGGCACCGCAATAATTTTCTATTCCTTTTTCTGATCGAAATAGTTTGGATATCTCTTCGAAAAAATGCCTGACCAGTGAAAATACTTGCGAACTGCGAATTCCAGGCCGACGTTCATCCAAATCTGGAAGAAGAAGACGGTGGAGCAGTACTCGGCGGTGCCGTACCTGGCGACGCTGCTCAACTGCATGATGTGGGTGCTCTACGGGCTCCCGCTGGTGCACCCGCACAGCATGCTCGTCATCACCATCAACGGCACCGGCATGCTCATCGAGCTCACCTACGTCGCGCTCTTCCTCACCTTCTCCGTCGGCGCCGCCCGCCGCCGAGTCCTCCTCCTGCTGGTCGCCGAGGTCGCCTTCGTCGGCGGGGTTGCCGCGCTCGTCCTCTCCCTCGCCCACACCCACGACCGCAGGTCCATGGTCGTCGGCATCCTCTGCGTCCTCTTCGGCACCGGCATGTACGCCGCGCCGCTCTCCGTCATGGTACGCGTCGCCATCACTCTCACGGTCTCACCTGCTGTTCGAGATTTGGAGTGAGATTTGGTGCTACTCTAGTTTTTTATTGATTGATTTCAGTGTCACACTAGTACTACTAGTAGGTGATTGTCGGTGTCAGGAGATCGATCAGGCGAGGAAATGATTAATTAACTGCTGTTCGAATGAGAATAACCATAGGAAAAGAACGCTGGATTAATCTATACTAATTTGATTGACCAACGTCTGCTCTGGGTACGTTCTGGGTGGAGAATAGAATACGCGAGTACACGCATGCGTAATCCTGTCGTTTTCTCTCTATCTAGCAGTAGCTGTATTCTTTTCGGCTATCTCGCTATCTACTTTGAACAGCGCAAATATTTTTTTTCTGAAGAAAAAATATATACTCCCTCCGTTTCAAAATAGATGACTCAACTTTATATTACAGTTAGTATAAAATTGATTCATCTATTTTGGAACGGAGGGAGTACGTATTACGTAGATGCAGTGTTTCCAATCATGGCGTCAAATCAACTCCTGTCCCTTTGCTGTCAAAAGAGAGAGGAAAAACTCATGTTCTTTTGCTGTCAGAAAGGAAAAACTCATCTTCTTTTTGTTCATCCTTCACTTTTTGATCCAACTGTAATTAACAACTTGTGCCCGTTGCACTTTTCGTTAAAATTCTTCAGGGCTTTTTCTCTTATATGAAACACTTTTTTAGTCCTCCCATCCCAAACAAAACAAAAGTTGTGCCATCTCACATGCTGTCGTTTCCTTGGTAGTTTTTGTGCTTCACAATCTGGTTAATTTTTTTGAAACGAGACAATCTGGTTAATGCGTGTAGAGGGAAGTTGTTTCCGTTTTACTGCATGTTTTCTTTGGATGAATTGTACTGTACAGCACAATCAATTGGCTGTAAAATGGATGGATTTCCTTTCGTGGAGTATTGTTCATCATCATCATGTTGATTTTTCCCGTGTTTGTGTTTCAGAAAATGGTGATCCAGACCAAGAGCGTGGAGTACATGCCCCTGTTCCTGTCCGTGGCCTCGCTCGTCAATGGCATCTGCTGGACTGCCTACGCCCTCATCAAGTTCGACCTCTACATCACCGTAAGCCTTCTAAAATTTCACACACAGTAATACAGTAGTAACCATTAGCTAGCAGTATACTAATTGCTGGTGTGAGATGAGGATGACTTCCACTTGAGCGCTTGCTACCCTGAGTAGCCAGCACAGAATCTGGGCAATGCCCGTCTAATTAAAGTAAGCAGCGCCGGAAGTTAACATGGGTGACTTGCTAAGTTCTGCCAAGGCAAGTTGATGATGGCAGGGCCGGGTGTATAAATTTAGGAGGTGCATCTGATCTCGTTAGGTACCAAACCATATTTGGATTGGTTCAGGCGAACCACCCAACACAAAGTCACAAATGAATGCAGCCTTGCAACTAGGACAATGTTGAGCTTGCGTTCTCACAACAAGTTGCGTGCACCACCCGCGGACAGAAGTAACCGGGCCCCTTTCTTTGCTTCCCTGCGATCTGCATGCACGTTCATGGGACTAGCTGTAATATAAGTTGCATGCACGTTTTTGTGCTGGGAGGGCCGTTTTCATTTGGGTAAGATAAGATTGGGTTGCTAGGGTAGAGTCGTTATTAGTAGGACCAGGCGCGTGCAATTTTAGGCTGGCCACAGGCTCGTGCGATGGGCCGAAATATCGGACCAGGCGGCGTTGCTTTCAAGCCTCGGGTCCTACTTTTGCACGGTGGCATGGCTCGGTCGGGCGGACATTGTGAGACCGAAAGGTCAAGCTAGTGTTGTAACGACTGACCTTGCGGACCGGATCGTCTCCGTTGTCGGTTACCTGTTTGGATTTGGGATTGTCACGCTAACAGCACACACCTGGCTGCCTGTCCCAGTCCGAGTGAATAATTACTGTTGGCGCCAGCTGTGTGTCGGGATGGCAAAAACATGTTTTTTTGGTTGGAATTCCAAGAGAAGAAACAGGTTTTCGTTCAAAGAGAGGTCGTGTTGTCAACTGGAGGCGTCAAATCGGGGGGGCTCAGCCGCTGATCCCGACCTGTGAGGTGTAGCTTGTGCGGTGCGTATGGCACGAGAGGAAGGCGGCGAGGTAGATGCTGCCACCGCCCACGTCCGCATAGCCATCGCATTGCGTTCACCTCCCAATCAATGCGAGTGCCTTTGGTCCGCTCCTGACCGCTGATGCACGGTAGTCGGGGGTACACCACAACACAAGGTTACGTCATGTGCTATTCTAGTTGCCCTTTGTCCGCGGCCACGGCATGCAACGCGTCACCTACTGTGCTGACCCTTGGGGCTCAGGCTAACGCATTTCTTGGATTATGTTCTGTTTTTCTGGTTACAAACTTCTGTTCTCCGTTGCTCTCCGCTGTGGGTTAAATTGGTATTCTTTGCTGTTGGACGCAGATCCCCAACGGGCTGGGCGTGATGTTCGCTGTGGGGCAGATAATCCTGTACGCCATCTACTACAAGTCGACGCAGCAGATCCTGGAGGCCCGCAAGCGCAAGGCCGACCAGGTGCCCATGACCGAGGTCGTCGTCGACGGCAAGAGCGGCGGCGCCACCAACTCGGGCGCCGCCAACGGCCACTACTAGAAGCAATACTACTATTAACTCCCGATTGAAGCGCCTTCATAAATCATCACCTTAGCTAATTCTCCCATGAATCATGTACGTACGCTGTGCGCCCAGGGCTCCTGTGCACTGTCGCGTCTTGTTGTGCGCTCTACTACCCTTGAAAGTCCTGTTTTTCATCTTGTCTCCTTTATGCCTACTGTACGTACGGCCGCTACTGTCAATGAGACGGCTAACCGCGACCCTGGTTGGCGGATCACTGGTGTTCTTGGTTTTCTGGAAGAACTATGACAGTCCAAAGGGGACGGCGTGTTGAGTTTTTCCTATACATGTTGTTGTTGTTATACTATACTACTGTTTTTGTTTTTTGTTTGGCCGGGAATACTACTACTGTTTTGTTGTTGCAGTTGTCTATCTCTATCAATCTCATTTAATCAGGGGTGCAACCGTGCAAGCACGGCACCAGTCCGCGTGAACCCGTATGCAAGCACAGTAAAGGTCGACCTAGGATTGACTTTTGATATACTTATATTACATGCATGTGGGTTCACAGGATGCCCGCCTGGATCCTTAGTTTGTACAGTAATAGCAGTGTGCTAAATGTACCCAATCTGATGGACCGACGTGGTTGATTTCACAATTTATGTTCAGAAAACTTGGCTTCTCTTGTCAAACGAAACCATAACCATGAACTTGTGGCACCCAGATTTGATTGTGGAGGAGCACTGAGCTATCACACAACGTTAGGGCATCTCCAACGTGACCCCCAAAACGTCCATGATATCAGTCTTTCTGCAAAGTTGACACCGGATTCTATACTTCGATGATGAAATCAGTCTTTATACAAAACCCTTAGCTTAGCGGCCTTAGTTGAGCAATATCCTGAGCTACACTCTTCTGCAATCAATGATCAATGCTCAGTGGCCCATGTGAAACATTCGATCTATATCATGGAGCAGTTCCACACCCCACTCTCTGCCATTGCCTTCCAGCAACTGAATGAACTAACATCAATTGTGCAGCAACTTGAAAACACCGTTGATATATGGACATATGAGTGGAAGTCTGGTATATTTTCTGTCAGCAAGATGTATAAACATATGATGGGTCCTTCACTGGCACATCACCTGTTTAGAGATTTATGTAAGGCAGCAAGCAGAATCAGGCATAAAATTTTCTTCTAGCTATTACTATATGACAGAATCAACTCAAGAAGCCTTCTCGAAAGGAAAACAAATTCTTGCTACAAAGTTGTGAGTGTGCACTCTGCCAAGAACAAGGCGAGGAAACAACTCTACACTTACTCTGGGACTGCCAGTTTGCACTGTCATGCTGGGACATCATTGCCCCAAATAGACACAAAGGAGTATCTGCTTTTGATGACATTATCTTCCTAAAGCAAGTCTTCCCACCATAGATTGCCATGAGTATTGTTATTTTGGGATGCTGGAACATATGGATGCAAAGGAATGGAAAGATCTTCAACAATACCCTTCCAAGTCTGGAAGCCTGGAAGCATGGACTACATGAAGATCTGTCTCTGGTCAAGCATAGAACTAAAAGAAAGAACATTGCCTACCTAGAGTAATGAATGAGCTCCCTCTTTTCATAGTTCTCATAAGATAACACATTTATCATGTTAGAGAAAACATGAGTTAGGTAGTTGATTTGTGAATGTTTTCTTTACCTGTTTGTACATATAGTTTTTATTATTAATGAAAATTACCGTAAAACTATTGTCTATGGTTTGGGGGTAAAAAAACCTTAGCTTACCAACTCCCAAGGCATTTTGGACTTGGCCAAAACTCGAGCGAACAACACTATTAGCTTTTGCACATCGTGAATTCCTCTACTTGGAAATTTCGAGTACTAACTTAGGACATTGGCTTTCGAGGAAAGTTTCATGAGATACTGGCCTTGACCAAATTCCGATAGATTTTACTTTTTTGAAGAGGTTAAAACCCTAGGCTTATGCATGAAAAGATGCACACAACCTTCTTTATTAAATTATTCAACAAAGATCTGATAAAAACATATATCAGACAACCCGAAGCCACCATGTCACACCTGCAAAATCGACGATGGGGATGCCATTATAATGCCCCACTAGTTATATCTAAGGTCATCATCGAGCCGCCCGCATGGCGTACCGGAAGCACGCATCCAGTCCAGCAGACCGCATCGCATGCACACGCTTCAGAAGCCACCGCCACCATCGAATTGTCGACCCATCTCCAGAGCCGAGATTCGCATGATCCTTTTGTCAAACCATCAACGCCACCATGATGCTAAACTGGTGGACGGTGATCTTTGGTAAAGACCAATAACTTTTGGGCTCCATGAGCTTTGACTTAGCCGAATTGCGCAAGCGGACACCGGTCTTCTGGTAGGCTCCTGGGCACCAGACTTCTAGAAGGCTGGTTTGGTATCTGGCTTTTGTGTTTTTTTTTTCAAATTTGACATGTCCCTCTTGTCTGAAGAAGACAGCGATGAGCATCACTAAGCTTCTCAATCGTCAAGCCAATGTGGTGACTCATGAGATTTGGAAATTTTTGTTTTGTAGTAAGTTGGATGACGTTTTTCTTAATAGTGTTTCACACTGCGTGGCATATTTATAGGAACCTTTTAATTAACTAGTAAATGCGTATTTGCAATGCATGTTAATATTGCTACGGGTAGGATATCAATTAGTACACATTAATTATATAGTTAGCAGAGCCATTGATATTTGATATGGTATTAATTGCACATTAAACGTATTGAACGCTCATCATTGAAACAATCTAGATCATTGGATTGATATGGTTTGACGGCCGAGATTAATTAGATATGGCCTTTAGTCTTTTTATATTGGTATCTCTGCTACTTAAAAAGAATGTAAGGTTCTCATTTCACCTCTCTTTCGTCCAACCTTTCTTATATATGTTCCACTCTTTCCTTCTCCTCTTTCTCTACTACTTAAAAAGAACGTAAGGTTCCCATTTCACCTCTCTTTCGTCCAACCTTTCTTATATACGTTCCACTCTTTCCTTCTCCTCTTTAATTTTTTCCTCTCACCTCTAATTTTTCTCCCATAAATTCTCACTAAAATAGAATCAATTGTCTCATGTTTTATTAAGTTATCAAAATAAAAACATATTTTGTTTGGTAATTCATTAAATTCTTACCAAATAAGTGCTTAACAATAAAATGGCAGGTAAATCATGGTGATTGCATAGAAGAACTTGCTAAGATTTTAGCGCATCTCTACTCCTAATGGAGCAGTTGGTGAATAGTCTCCACGGTTTATTTTTGCTGGGTTTTTTTCGTCTCTCCTCCCACCACCCCCTCCCATCCTGGTCCATCAGTTTATTTTTCTCTCCACTCTTTATTACAACCAGGACTTTCCTAACGTATAACAAATCACGGATCTAACTTCCTTATATTATTCATATCAATCGATTTCTTTTATTGGTTCAATTTGTCTTAGGAAACGAATAACAAATTTTTAAGAAACAAATAATAGATTTGAATCTAACTTTCCTGACTTATCTAAATCAATCGATTTCTCTCATTAGTGAAATTTGTTTTAGGAAACAAATAACAGACACGTAACAAACTTTCCTCCCAATAAATAGTTTCTTAACATTTGCAAACTTTCCTAATAAGACACGTCACAAACGGGCAGGTACTGATATCATGTTACCAAACAATAAAACCCCATTTGCATAGAAATTAGTTCAAAATCCTAACTTTCCTAAATTTTTACCTTTCCTTGATAACATCCAATATTTCCTATGTTTTCCACCTATTGAAGGAAATCACCCCTCCATCGATATTAGCATTTTTTGGAATGAGATCTCCGGGTTATGATTTTTTGCGATTCTTTCCAATTATGACCTCTCCTTCCACTCCGGCTCCTTCTCGCATAATCACCTCCACCACAGCCAGCTGACGCCACCCTAGACCTCTTGCCTCTCCACACCTTCTCTGCCACCTTCTCCTCGTACTCCATTGACAATCCCTCCGTCATGTTTATCCATGGCGGTGTCGAGGGCATGGCGCAACAGCGTACCAGTGGTAGAGCAGCGCATAGTAGCAGGAAGAAGCACGCAGCAGGCGAGGCGAGCGGCCGACGGTGGAGGGCAGAGATGCGACCGCGTGGCTGAGGGGGCGGCCGACAGAAGATGGCCGCGACAAAAGGCGGCGCGAGGCAAGGGCGCGACAGCGGGGCGAGCGAAGGGATAGGCGGCAGCAGACGGGGCGAGCACAGCCAGCAAGAGTGTGACGCGTGACCAGGGTGTGCGTCGCGCGGGGCACAGTGGTGCGGTGGCTGTGGCGAGCGTGATGGCAACGGCGGGCGCAACGGACGCGGTGTGGCACGTGCGTGGGCATGGAGAGCCAGAGAGGGAGTGGCCCCGCGGGCGCGAAAGAAGAGCTGAAGGCTCGTGCATGGGCACGCATAGGAGCGGGCATGTGCCACGGGGTCAATCCGAGGAGCTCAGTGGCTACCCCTGCAATGGCCATGGCAGACGGCGGTTCTCGGCCACGGCGAAATACCTAACGAGAGCAAACGAGAGGGGAAACTGGGGAAAGGCAAGAGGAGATCACGACGGTGTCAATGGCACCCTAGGGGAAGATAGGGGAGCTCAGGGCGGCGTGGATCAAACGGCAATGTCGCGATGGCGAAAGGTTGAGGAAGACGGCAATGACGTCGATCTAGGGGTGCTGGACTTGATCTCGTTGGCGCAGGCGAAGTAGCAGAGGCATTCGGAGCTCCTCGACAAGCTCCTAGCCAGCAGGGAGGGCAGTGGCCGTGTGGACGGGGTCGGTCATGGTGGTCGTGGCATCTGACTTCGTCCAGATCACCGGGATCGAGTGAGCGAGGAGGAGAAGTGGATCTGGGAGGGGGTGTCGAGGAGGAGTGAGGCCATGGGGGCAGGGGAGGCAGGGCGTCACCCTTATCCATTCCCCTTCAATGCTGGCGAGGTGGTCGGGCGGGAGCCCGGCTCTGTAGCGACGGGCTAGGGGAACAGGAGAAGACGACCGTGCGGGGACTGGACCACTGGGCCGGTTCGGTGGCAAGGCCCGGGGGGTAGGGGATCCCCTTTTTCATCGTCCTTTTGGTTTTCAATGTATTATAATCCATTTCTCCTTTTTAACACCATTTTTTATTTATTCTTATATCAACTAAATGGATTTTGTTAATTGTGAAACTATGCACACAATTCGAGCACAATATTTTTAGGTGGCACAAAAAGTTTGGGGCCAAAAGGAAATACATAAAATTAGGTTTATATTTAATTGGTTATTTTAACTACTGTTGGACCTCTTATTAATTTAACAAGATTTAATTTTTTGGTCAAGTAATGTTGGGCTCAACATGTTAAAGATTAGTGGAATTTATAGAATATGGTGAACATTTTAGTTTTACTGTTTGACGAAATAATTTATCTGACTTTATTTTAAATTTGAATTGGGCTTTGATTTTTATCAAGTGGCGGTTTGGCTTAGCAAGCCTGATGACATGGCATCATTAGGGGGAGGTCACTGTAGCTAACGACTTGAGGTGTTACATAATCTTCCCATTTCTGAAATTTCATTGTTAAATGATTGGGGAATATATCACACTATCCATTAGTTCAGTCAAGCTCACCACAAGTCCACACATTATTGCCAATTGAGTAAGTCTTATTGGCGGGGAGAATAGGCTATGTGTGTATGTGTGTGTTAGAGAGAGAGGGGGAGAGAGAGTGAGGAAGAGGGAGGAGGGGAGAGAGTGTGTGTGTGAGGATTTGATGGTAAAAAAAGGTTGACAATATCGTAATATTGAACTCTTAAATTAATGTGACCCCGTTGCAATGCACGGGCGTTCTTCTAGTCAATATAACAATAAACGTGCAGTCACGGGCTAATCTACTAGAATGTTTATACTCCCGTTGTAACGTACGTGCAATTGTCTAGTATAGATATATAGATATATAAATTAATATATCGGCAGTTTTTTTTAAAGTTTGCCACAACATTTCCTTTCACTCCACGTCATGCGCTGCCTCACCAGTGATTTCGTCCGAAGAGATCATGACAGCTCGACAGGGCTAGTAGAACTTTTCAAGGGAGACCGTAATGTGTTGTGTTGTGTTACGGTATTTCAACTCTTGTTCCAACTTTGCCCGACCGAATTAATCTGTGAGGTCGAAATGGTCAATTGGTCATGGTCGTGGTCATTTTCCCTTTTTTTTAATGATGAGGGGTGTGGTCGTCGTCAATCGGTACCGTATTTTCACAAAGCCGGGGCATTTGGGCCCATCCAATGTAATTGGGCTTTGATTTGTTTGGTTATTCTGGCCTTACCTTAAAGTCAGCCCGCATATATACGCGGGCCCCAAGCCCCTGTCATACTCTCTCTCATGCCTATTCAAATAAGCCCAAGATAGCCCAATATTGGCCCGTCCATAGCATCTGCTCCAGTCGCGGCGGGGAGCCCCTATTTGACCAAATTCGGTCGTTGGTGCACCGGCGGCGTCCTTCAGCACAGGATGTCAGCGAGGATTGGGGGTGTAGATGCCAGTCGTGGCCTCCAGGTTGTCCCATCCGTCGGTGATGGTGCGGCGTCGGCCCTGGCAGTCAGTGCCTCGACGCGCGTCGTATTCTTCGTAGTGGGCGGCAGACGGCCTCGCGTCGGTAGTTAGTACCCCCATGGCGCACTGTGGAGAGGCGTGGAGGGGAAAGCGAAGGAGTGAGGTGGCGGCACGCTTGGGGTGGCGGAAGAGCAGAGGAGCACCATGGAGGGCCGGCTTCGGCGGCGAGGGGATGCATGGAGGCAAAGGCTACCGCGTGAGGCGGAGGCAGAGCAGAGGCGCGGTGTGCTCTCATGGAAGAATAGAGGAGGTGTATAGCACGGTCCTGCCGGTCCAGCGGGAGACTTGAGGAGATGACGTGATGTCGCGCGGGAGGCAGCGTTGCCCTTCTCCTCAATCAGATTGACTTCCTATTTTTTTTCAAGATAGACATGCTTTAGTTGGAAAGGAGAGATCGCGTTTTGATTTCTTCCTCTTCGGAGCGTGCTATCGGTTATATATAATCGCCGACATTAGAAGTAGAGAATAGGATTTGGAATTGATTGGCATAGAACTAAATTTTATTAATTGGTAACGTGCTATCGGTTCCTGCCCGTTTATAACGTGTCTAGTTAGGAAACTTTGGAAAAGTTAGGAAAGTTTTTATTGTGAGGGTAAAAAAATCAACGTGAAGAGATATGGTGGTCAAGGGGGATGTTCAGAGTTGTACTAATTACCGTGGAATTAAGCTGATGAGCCATACAATGAAGCTATGGGAGAGAGTCATTGAGCACCGCTTAAGAAGAATGACAAGCGTGACCGAAAATCAGTTTGGTTTCATGCCTGGGAGGTCGACCATGGAAGCCATTTTCTTGGTACGACAACTTATGGAGAGATATAGGGAGCAAAAGAAGGACTTGCATATAGTGTTTATTGACTTGGAGAAGGCCTATGATAAGATACCGCGGAATGTCATGTGGTGAGCCTTGGAGAAACTCAAGGTCCCAGCAAAGTACATTACCCTCATCAAGGACATGTACAATAATGTTGTGACAAGTGTTCGAACAAGTGATGTCGACACCGATGACTTCCCGATTAAGATAGGACTGCATCAGGGATCAGCTTTGAGCCCTTATCTTTTTTGCATTGGTGATGGATGAGGTCACAAGGGGTATACAAGGAGATATCCCATGGTGTATGCTCTTTGCGGATGATGTGGTGCTAGTTGACGATAGTCGGACGGGGGTAAATAGGAAGTTAGAGTTATGGAGACAAACCTTGGAATCGAAAGGGTTTAGGCTTAGTAGAACTAAAACCGAGTACATGATGTGCGGTTTCAGTACTACTAGGTGTGAGGAGGAGGAGGTTAGCCTTGATGGCCAGGTGGTACCTCGGAAGGACACCTTTCAGTATTTGGGGTCAATGTTGCAGGAGGATGGGGGTATTGATGAAGATGTGAACCATCGAATCAAAGCCGGATGGATGAAGTGGTGCCAAGCTTCTGGCATTCTCTGTGACAAGAGAGTGCCACAAAAGCTAAAAGGCAAGTTCTACAGGACGGCGGTTCGACCCGCAATGTTGTATGGCGTGGAGTGTTGGCCGACTAAAAGGCGACATGTTCAACAGTTAGGTGTGGCGGAGATGCGTATGTTGAGGTGGATGTGTGGCCACACGAGGAAGGATCGAGTCCGGAATGAGGGGTAGCACCAATTGAGGAGAAGCTTGTCCAACATCGTTTGAGATGGTTTGGGCATATTCAGCGCAGGCCTCCAGAAGCTCCAGTGCATAGCGGACGGCTAAAGTGTGCGTAGAATGTCAAGAGAGGGCGGGGTCGACCGAATTTGACATGAGAGGAGTCCGTTAAGGGAGAACTGAAGGATTGGAGTATCGACAAAGAGCTAGCTATGGACAAGGGCGCGTGGAAGCTTGCTATCCATGTGCCAGAGCCATGAGTTGGTTGCGAGATCTTATGGGTTTCACCTCTAGCCTACCCCAACTGGTTTGGGACTAAAGACTTTGTTGTTGTTGTTGTTGTTGTTGTTGTTGTTGTTGTTGTTGTTGTTGTTGTTGTTGTTGTTGTTGTTGTTGTTGAGATATGGTGGTGGGATATGAGACGAAAGTAAACCGGACGAAAATAAACCGGACGAAAGTAAACCAGACGAAATATAACCAGACAAAAATAAATCGTGGATACTATTTAACCAACTCATCCATTGGAGGGCTGTTTGGTTTGCTGGCTGTCTATGGGTGGATGAGGAATAGCCATATTTTAGGATGATACCAGCCGTTTGGAAGAGAGGATACAGTGGATATGGGCAGCCATGTTTAGAGAATATTCCGTGTAAAACCTGGTTGACGAGAGCCGCCATATTCTCGCGGACGAGGGCAGCCACTTGCGTTCTCGTCGCTGAAACGTTTTCCCCCACCTCTCGCCTCCCGAACAGAATCTCACGCCCTGCTTGCCCTCGAATGGAAATGACGGCAGCGGTGGCGGCACAGTTGAGAAAAGGCGGCGGTCCCTCTCCCTTCTCTCCTTCCCTCCCTCTGGTTTGCTATATCTCGCTGGAACGAAATAGTCGTAATTTGTGAGCTCCGGTAGCACGCGTCAACACCAAGGCGTCGAGGGGGCTGGTGGTGAAAGACATCGAGGAAGGAAGTCGATGGAGAGAGCTGGGTGGTGTGGCGGTGAGGGATGGGCCTGGGGTGCTTCTTCTCATATGAAAAAAAATTAGTTCATGCTTCTTCTGTATGTGGTTAGGCAGGCCAACGACAACAAGATCGCAGAATATTCAGAACAAATGATCATCTTGCTCATGAATAGAACAACAACAATGTTGTTTACGTTAGCACAAGCGGGGCTACTGTTTATGTGTATGTGTGCTTTCACAAGTAGTACATGTTGTTTACTTTTCTGGATAATTTTTATAACAACATGTTTTGGTTTTGTTTCCTTTGTTGTCGGATCATCGAATATAAGATTTTTCTGAAAATATATATTATCTTTGAATGTAAATTTGTACACATTTATGAAACAACATATTGCATGTAACAGGGGTAGTCTCACAACTCTAAAAAAAAGGTCAACACAACAATCTATCCACACCTAATCCTCTCAACCAAACATACAAATGGCTATCCCTAACCACGTTTCATCTTTGCAACCAAACAACAAAATGTGGCTATCCCTAACCAGTTGGCTGGGGATATCTTCAGCCAATCCACCCTCGCCTTGCAACCAAACGCCACCTAGGAGTAGAGATACGTTCCAATCTTTCCTTCTCCTCTTTGATTTTTTCCTCTCACCTCTAATTTTTCTCCCATAAATTCTCACTAAAATAGAATCAATTGCCTCATGTTTTATTAACTTACCAAAATAAAAAATATTTTGTTTGATAATTTATTAAATCCTTACCAAATAAGTGCTTAACAATAAAATGACAGGTAAATCATGGTGATTGCATAGAACTTGCTAAGATTTTAGTGCATCAATATAATAATAGACGTGCAGTCACAGGCTAATCTACTAGAATGTTTATACTCCCACTGCAACGCACG
Organism: Triticum timopheevii; assembly: GCA_963921465.1. Lineage (NCBI taxonomy): Eukaryota > Viridiplantae > Streptophyta > Magnoliopsida > Poales > Poaceae > Triticum > Triticum timopheevii. The sequence goes on along the minus strand of OY997272.1, from coordinate 376,156,155 downwards.
GGCAATTGTCTAGTATAGATATATAGATATATAAATTAATATATCGACAGTTTTTCTTTTAAAAAAGTTCGCCACAACATTTCCTTTCACTCCATTGGCCCATACAGCACCATTATCGTCATGCACTGCCTCACCAGTGATTTCGTCCGAAGAGATCATGACAGCTCGGCAGGGCTAGTAGAACTTTTCAAGGGAGACCGTAGTGTGTTGTGTTGACTTACCGTGTTTCAACTCTTGTTCCAACTTCGCCCGACCGAATTAATCTATGAGGTCGAAATGGTCAATTGGTCATGGTCGTGGTCATTTTCCCCTTTTTTTAATGATGAGGGTGTGGTCGTCGTCAATTGGTAGCGTATTTTCACAAAGCCAGGGCATTTCGGCCCATCCAATGTAATTGGGATTTGATTTGTTTGGTTACTCTGGCCTTACCTTAAAGTCAGCCCGCATATATACGCGGCCCCGAGCCCTGTCATACTCTCTGTCATGCCTATTCCAATAAGCCCAAGATAGCCCAATATTGGCCCGTCCATAGCATCTGCTCCAGTCGCGACGGGGAGCCCCTATTGGACGTGCTTTGCGTCAAATTGGCGGCCTGACGCACAGAGAGGGACCTGACTGGGCCCACCCATTGAGTTCTACCGCGGGACGAAAAATATAGCACGAAAAAGGAAACACGCACGACCCAGGAATCAAACCTGAGACCAACTGCGTACTATCAAGCACTACTAGCCACTCGGGCTAATGAGTATTGCTGCCAATAAAGCAGTACATCGTTTAAAGAACTAACCATAGATGTGGAACCGGAATGGTACATACTGTAGCGAACCGAAAGTAGCTATTGTAGCGAAACTGAATTAGTTACTAGGTTGAACGTTTTTTAAATCTATATTTTCAAGAAAGTGCCAACATTTATTGAATTCCTAAAAAAATGGCGATAGGAAACTTTTTAATATATAAAAAAAATTGAAATAGCAGAAAATGGAACGAAAATATTGTTTTCTGAAAAACATAAACATTTTTTTGAATTTGTGAACAAATTATGAAATTCTGAACAGATGTTGAAGCCGCGAACATTTTTTTGATTTTTTCAACAAAAAAATTTGAAAATGGAAACATTTCATGATAATTGGAAAAAATTTGAAATCACGAACATTTTTTGAATTTATGAAAAAACATTTTAAAATGAAACATTTCTTGAAATTCTGAACAATTAGAAATCGAGAATTTTTTTTAATATTTTGGAACATTTTCTGAAACGTGAACATTTTTCAAGTTCGGACCAAAATTTGTAATCACGAAATGGGAACATATTTTTTGAAACTCCGAACAAAATTCAAAAGCACGAACATTTTTTGGATCTATGAAAAAAAAATTAAATACGGGAACATTTTTTGAAATTTGGAACAAAATTTGAAAAAGGGAACATTTTTAATCTCCCAAATAAAATTTTAAAACACGAACAATTTTTTTAAATGTGAACATTTTTTGAATATGTGAATTTTTCTTGAAATCGGAAACATTTTCTGAAACAATCGACCAAAAATTGAAAACACAAACAATTTTCTGAAACTCCGGAACTAAATTTGGAAACACAATTTTTTTGTTTGAAAATCGAACATTTTTTGAATAAAAGAACATTTTGGAAAAAAGAAAAGAAAAAAGAAAAAAAGAATATAAAAATGAAACAGAAAAATAAAAAAAATGCTTCAGGAACGTTCTAGAAGTTTCCCAAAACCAGAAAAAACCGGCTGGAAACATCAAAGAAGGTTCCCAAAACCGGTATTGGTGCAGCTTTAAAACGGGCCGACCCAACCCCGAACGTTCGCTGGCTCACTTCTCGAAACGGCGACAATTCGCGGCGACGGCTTAGGCTAAAAAAAAAATCACGGCGACGACGACGTCTTCTTCCTGATCGGTTACCCCGCGACGGGGAGGCTCCCGTGCTACTCTTCTCCTCACCTCGACCTGCCGCGGCTGCCCAACTCCTTTCCTTTCTCCACCCTAAGTACGCGACACGAATTCTCATCTTCCATTGGTGCTCTACTGTGTATACGAGTACAATAGCTATCATATTTTGGACTGGACATTGTTGCTCCGCTGTGTATATGAGTACAATACTTCTATGCAAAAAAAAAGAGTACAATACTTAGGATATTTGATTCCAAAAATGTTTCAAAGACTTTTTTTTTGCAATTACTAAGGTATTTTGCGTATATAGGGTGGGCTGGCAGCCTGGCACCCGGTGCACCAAGTCCCCTTCCCTACATTGCAGTTGATTGTCTGGATGAAGAAAAATTGCGTCATCGTGTTTCTTTGACCCCAAATTGTAGGAATTTCTTCCCACCGAATTTTTAATTCTTTATAAAATAAATGTACAGGTAAGGAAAAGAAAATCTATCTATCTATGTAGCTATACAGGAAAAGAACAGTAAAAAGCAAGGACGCCGATAACTGCCACACGTGTGACATCTAGTGAGGTTGTGCCGCACGCTCTGTGTGGCACGGAGAGGACCCCGCCTGCACGATGGTGTCCGGGCGCACGTAGCCACAGCCCGCACGTCCGGTGTGTGGCACAATCGCCCACACGTCCGGGGGATCGGGCGCGCTGCCCGCACGACCTAACGCGCCCGTCGTCCCGGCCTGCCTTCCAACCCCATTCCGCCCTGTCGTCGTCGTCTCTTACCTCTCGATCCCCTACCTCCATCGTCTTCCTTCTCTGGTTGCCATGGCAACCAGACCAGATCTCTAGCGCCTCACCACCCCCACCCCCACTGCCACCCCCACCCCCACCCCTGCGACGACGAGCTAACAGGTCGATCTCCGATCTCCTCCTGTTTCTCGTCCTTCTTTTGTCCAGAAAAGTGAAATTGCAGATTTCCCACGAACATGGCGACTAGATCCACGCTGTCATGACAAACACACCACGGATTTGTGTGTTTTCAAATTTGCCCACCAAAGTACACCAGATCTGCCATATTCTATCCTAGAGTTGAGCTAAGCTTCTGGATTGGATTGGTGCGAGTAGTTGATGCATAAGAATGCGTAGGAATCACTAAAAATAGGGGAAAAGAAAGGAGGGATTTGGGTGGTGCATAGAGAGGGAGGAAAATAATTGCCACATGTTTCTGATGTTAGTTTCCACCTATCTTTGCCGTCAGCTGCCACAATATTGTGTTGTTAGTTGCCATCATATTATGTTCGCTGTTCCCATCGATTCAAAATGATAGTTGGCATCCAGATTTTAGAAAAGAGAATGAATGTGCATGTCCTACTTGCCATGATGTGTTGGTTGTCTATGCAAGAAATGTGATAAGATTGCCGTGTTTACTTGTATGTGCAAACAGAAAGAATGCATTTTGCGGATATTGATGCGTTCTTGTTCATGCAGTGACTGAAAACAAAGTGGGATAAAAAAAGAAAAATGAATCATGACGACGGCATTGATCCTTGGTTTCCTCAAAGGCCAGAAATGCCCCCTTGGGATGCAGCAGAGTACAACCAACTCATTTCCGTAGGGCCGTTGCTGCCACTACTAGAGCAGTACGCAAGCATCGGTACGATGCATCATCAAAAAAGGGACAGTTGCCATATTTGTGACGAGGAAGATGGCATTTTACTTATGTCCTACAATGTCATTTTTCGCAGGTTCTTATGACCCAACCACACACACAGGGATACCATGGCAAGTACAGGCACATGGCGCAAACGCTGACAGATGTACGGGCGACCAATTTCAAGTAGCCAATGTGGCAAATCAAGGTAACACGTACGGAAAACAAACATACTGGTGTCGACATAAAATTAAACTTGCAAGGGTGGCAAAGGCTTACGAGTATATGGGAAAACGTAGGGCCTTCATGTAGCACGTGGCAACAGGTGGCAACCATGTACCTGCCATCAACGTCGTATACAGGTGAGACGAATGAAGTGAATTTGTGGACAGTGATTCAGGAGAATAAACATAGGACAAATGCATTTGCCATGCCTGGACAACTGCATTTTCCATGCTTGGACATGTGCAGTTGCCATGCATGCACAACTGCATTTACCATGCTTGGACAAATGCAGTGCTATTCCTGGGTTGCCATGCATGCACAACTGCATTTGTCGTGCCTGGACAAATGCAGTGCCATGCCTATACAGATGCAATTGCCATGTCAAATCAATTGTAGTTGCCATACCTAATCAAATGTGATTCATGTGTCTAAACAACTGTGGGTGACAAGTGTGAACAAAAATTTGTGTGGCATGGTTGAACTACTACATGTACCATGTTGTACAAACTACAGTTGCCATCCATTGACCAACTGCTAAATGATCACAGGTTGTTATGGTGGAACCACACCAGCAAACATCTCATGGCAAGCTTCACAGTTGCAGTCCAATGCTATTGCAGATAAAGCACATCAAATTGGAATGACAAACCATATGTGGTTAGCACATGCGGCACAACAAGGTAAAAAATATGTGAACTAGCAAAACAATAATGCATTTGCTTTTGTGGAAAAGCATGGGGGAAAATGGATTTGTCACGGTGGTGGCGGAAAACAACAAAAATGCTACCAAGTGGACACGTGCACCTAGAATGCATGTTTCGATGCTAAAGGATGTTGGTTGCCATGCATTGGCAACAATAGCTGCCATGGTTGTTGAACTGTAGCTGCCATGGCTCAAAAACTATAATTGCCATGCATGGCCAGATGCAGATGTCATGATTTGCTGTATGAATGATATTTTGCCAAATAAGATGCAGTTGCTATATTCTGTTACAATAAACCTGCCATTCAAGCAATGCTTTGTTGGGGAACGTGGTAATTTCAAAAAAAACTACGCACACGCAAGATCATGGTGATGCATAGCAACAAGAGGGGAGAGTTTTGTCCACGTACACTCGTAGAACTAAAGCGGAAGCGTTAGAACAACGCGGTTGATGTAGTCGTACGTCTTCACGGCCCGACCAATCAAGCACCGAAAGTACGGCACCTCCGAGTTCTAGCACACGTTCAGCTCGATGACGTCCCTCGAACTCCGATCCAGCCGAGTGTCGTGGGAGAGTTTCGTCAGCACGACGGCGTGGTGACGATGTTGATGTTCTACCGACGCAGGGCTTCGCCTAAGCACCGCTACAATATTATCGAGGAGGACTATGGTGGAGGGGGGCACCACACATGGCTAAGAGATCAATGATCAATTGTTCTCTCTAGGGTGCCCCCTGCCCCCGTATATAAAGGAGAAAGGGGGGGAGGTGCGGCCGGCAAGGAGGAAGCGCGACAGGAGTTGTCCTACTCCCACCGGGAGTAGGACTCCCTCCCTTCCTTGTTGGATTAGGAGAAGGGGGAAAGAGGAGGGAGAGAGAGGAAGGAAAGGGGGGGCGCCGCCCCCTCTCCTTGTCCCATTCGGACTAGGGGGGAGGGGCGCGCGGCCCTGCCCTGGCCGCCTCTCCTCTTCTCCACTAAGGTCCGCTATGGCCCATTAAGCCCCCGGGGGGTTCCGGTAACCCCTCGGTACTCCGGTAAAATCCCGATTTCACCCGGAACACTTCCGATATCCAAATATAGGATTCCAATATATCAATCTTCATGTCTCGACCATTTAGAGACTCCTCGTCATGTCTCTGATCACATCTGGGACTCCAAACAACCTTTGGTACATGAAAACTCATAAACTCATAATATAACCGTCACTGAAACTTTAAGCGTGCGGACCCTACGGGTTCGAGAACTATGTAGACATGACCGAGATACGTCTCCGGTCAATAAGCAATAGAGGAACCTAGATGCTCATATTGGCTCCTACATATTCTACGAAGATCTTTATCGGTCAAACCGCATAACAACATACGTTGTTCCCTTTGTCATCGGTATGTTACTTGCCCGAGATTCGATCGCCGGTATCTCAATACCTAGCTCAATCTCGTTACCGGCAAGTCTCTTTACTCGTTATGTAATGCATCATTCCGTAACTAACTCATTAGCTACATTGCTTGCAAGGCTTATAGTGATGTGCATTACCGAGAGGGCCTAGAGATACCTCTTCGACAATCGGAGTGACAAAACCTAATCTCAAAATACGCCAACTCAACATGTACCTTTGGAGACACCTGTAGAGCTCCTTTATAATCACCCAGTTACGTTGTGACGTTTGGCAGCACACAAAGTGTTCCTCCGGTAAACGGGAGTTGCATAATGTTATAGTTGTAGGAACATGTATAAGTCATGAAGAAAGCAATAGCAACATACTAAACGATCAAGTGCTAGGCTAACGGAATGGGTCAAGTCAATCACATCATTCTCTTAATGATGTGATCCCGTTAATCAAATGACAACTCATGTCTATGGTTAGGAAACATAACCATCTTTGATTAATGAGCTAGTCAAGTAGAGGCATACTAGTGACATTATGTTTGTCTATGTATTCACACATGTATTATGTTTCCGGTTAATACAATTCTAGCATGAATAATAAACATTTATCATGATATAAGGAAATAAATAATAACTTTATTATTGCCTCTAGGGCATATTTCCTTCAGTCTCCCACTTGCACTAGAGCCAATAATCTAGATTACACAGTAATGATTCTAACACCCATGGATCCTTGGTGCTGATCATGTTTTGCTCGTGGAAGAGGCTTAGTCAACGGGTCTGCAACATTCAGATCCGTATGTATCTTGCAAATCTCTATGTCTCCCACCTGGACTTGGTCCCGGATGGAATTGAAGCATCTCTTGATGTGCTTGGTCCTCTTGCGAAATCTAGATTCCTTTGCCAAGGCAATTGCACCAGTATTGTCACAGAAGATCTTCATTGGTCCCGATGCACTAGGTATGACACCTAGATCGGATATGAACTCCTTCATCCAGACTCCTTCATTTGCTGCTTCCGAAGCAGCTATCTACTCCGCTTTGCATGTAGATCCCGCCACGAGCTTTGTTTAGAACTGCACCAACTGACAGCTCCACCGTTCAGTATAAACACGTATCCGGTTTGCGATTTAGAATCGTCCGGATCAGTGTCGAAGCTTGCATCAACGTAACCATTTACGACTAGCTCTTTGTCACCTCCATAAACGACAAACATGTCCTTAGTCCTTTTCAGGTATTTCAGGATATTCTTGACCGCTGTCCAGTGATCCACTCATGGATTACTTTGGTACCTCCCTGCTAAACTTATTCCTAAGCATACATCAGGTCTGGTACACAGCATTGCATACATGATAGAGCCTATGGCTGAAGCATAGGGAACTGATGACCCACAAGTGTAGGGGATCTATCGTAGTCCTTTCGATAAGTAAGAGTGTCGAACCCAACGGGGAGCGGAAGGAAATGATAAGCGGTTTTCGGTAAGGTTTTCTCTGCAAGCACTAAAATAATAGGTAATAGATAGTTTTGTGATAAGATAAATAGTAATGAGTAACAAGTAAATAAAGTAAATAAAGTGCAGAAAGGTGGCCCAATCCTTTATGTAGCAAAGGATAAGCCTGGGCAATTTCTAATAATGAGAAAGGAGCTCCCGAGGACAGATGGGAATTATCGTCAAGCTAATTTTCATCACGTTCATATGATTCGCGTTCGGTACTTTGATAATTTGATATGTGGGTGGACCGGTGCTTGGGTACTGCCCTTACTTGGACAAGCATCCCACTTATGATTAACCCCTATTGCAAGCGTCCTCAACTACAAAAGAAGTATTAAGGTAAACCTAACCACAACATTAAACATATGGATCCATATCAGCCCCTAACGAAGCAACGCATAAAATAGGGTTTAAGCTTCTGCCACTCTAGCAACCCATCATCTACTTACTACTTCCCCATGCCTTCCTCTAGGCCCAAATAATGGTGAAGTGTCATGTAGTCGACGTTCACATAACACCACTAGAGGAAAATACAACATACATCTCATCAAAATATCGAACGAATACCAAATTCACATGACTACTAGTAGCAAGACTTCACCCATGTCCTCAGGAACAAACGTAACTACTCACGAAGCATATTCATGTTCATAATCAGAGGAGTAATAATATGCATAAAGGATCTAAACATATGATCTTCCACCAAGTAAACCAATTAGCATCAACTACAAGGAGTAATCAACACTATTAGCAACCCACATGTACCAATTTGTGGTTTTGATACAAGATTGGATACAAGAGATGAACTAGGGTTTTGAGAGGAGATGGTGCTGGTGAAGATGTTGATGGAGATTGACCCCCTTCCGATGAGAGGATCGTTGGTGATGACGTTGGTGATGATTTCCCCCTCCCGGAGGAAAGTGTCCCCGGCAGAACAGCTCCGCCGGAGCCCTAGATTGATTCCGCCAAGGTTCCGCCTCGTGGCGGCGGAGTTTTGTCCCGTAAGCTTTCCCACGATTTTTTCCAGGGTAAAAGCTCTAATATAGCAGAAGATGGACACCGAAGGCCCACCAGGGGGCCCAGTAGATAGGGGGCGCGCCTAGTAGGGGGCACGCGCCCTCCACTCTCCTGGACAGGGCGTGGGCCCCCCTGGTGTATTTCCTTCGCTCAATAATTCTTATAAATTCCAAAAACATGTTTCGTGGAGTTTCAGGATTTTTGGAGCAGTGCAGAATAGGTTTCCAATGTTTGCTCCTTTTCGAGCCAGAATTCCAGCTGCCGGTATTCCCCCTCTTCATGATAAACCTTATAAAATAAGAGAGAATAGCCATAAGTATTGAGATATAATGTGTAATAACATCCCATAATGCAATAAATATTGATATAAAAGCATGATGCAAAATGGACGTATCAACTCCCCCAAGCTTAGACCTCGCTTGTCCTCAAGCGGAAGCCGATATCGAAAAATATGTCCACATGTTTAGAGATAGAGGTGTCGATAAAAATAAAATACGGACATGAGGGCATCATGAACATTCTTATAACATCAACATATATAGATTTTATCATATGATTTCTTATTCTCAAGTAACAATCAATTCACAATGTCAAGTATGGTTCAAAAACTTCATTGGGAACTAATAAACTATAATCTCGGTCACTGAGGCAATTGCAATTTATCATGACATCAGAAAGAGTCAACAATAGAGCTTTTCAGCAAGCTCACATACTCAACTATCTTGTAGCCTTCTACATTTGCTAACACTCACACAGTACTTGTGGTTATGGAGTTTCAGCCGGACACTGAGAAAGACAGGGGCTTATTGTGTTGCCTCCCAACGTATTCACCTTTAGGTGATGTCAACAATAATAGCCCATGCTAACTTACATCCAATTGGATATATATATATCATGATCTTTCAAACACGAGGAGCTTGCCAAAGGATAAAATGAAAAAGGAAAAGGTGAGGATCACCTTGACTCAACCATAAAGTAAAAACATAAAGTAAAAGATAGGCCCTTCGCAGAGGGAAGCAGAGGTTGTCATGTGCGTTTAGGGTTGATGCAGAAAATCTTAATGCAAAAGAACGTCACTTTATATTGCCCCTTGTATGTGGACCTTTATTATGCAGTCCGTCGCTTTTATTACTTCCACAACAAGATCGTACAAAGCTTATTTTCTCTGCACTAATAAGTCATACATATTTAGATAGCAATTTTTATTTCTTGCAACATGACAACTTACTTGAAGGATGTTACTCAATCCATAGGTAGGTATGGCGGACTCTCATGGCAAAACTGGGTTTAAGGATATTTGGAAGCACAAGTAGTATCTCTACTTGGTGCAAGGAATTTGGCTAGCATGATGGGGAAAGGCAAGCTCAACATGTTTGGAAGGTCGATGACAATATACTTTAACTGAGATGTTGGAAAACATAAACTATTACGTTGTCTTCCTTGTCCAACGTCAACTCTTTTAGCATGTCATACTTAATGAGTGCTCCCAATTATAAAAGGTGTCCAAGATAATATATTTATATGTGAACCCCTCTTTCCTTATCACTTCCTATTAATTGCAATGATGACCAAAACTACGTTCATCAACTCTCAACAATTTTTATGCCTCATACTTTCTATATGTGAAGTTATCACTATCCATAAGATCAATATGAACTCTTTTATTCTTTCTACTTTCTCAAGATCATAGCAACATAGCAAAGCCCTTGACTCAACACTAATCTTTATTATAGATAGCTCACGGACTCGATTACAAAAAGAGATCATAATGCAAAACTCAAAACTACTTGATATCAAAACTTCAAACTACTAGATCAAGATACTACTAAAAGGATTTAACTACATAAAACAGTAAAGATAGGAGTGTGATGGTGATACGATACTGGGGCACCTCCCCCAAGCTTGGCAGTTGCCAAGGGGAGTGCCCATACCCATGTGATTATGTCTCCTTCTTCACGGTCAGTGTTATGATCTTCTTGGCGATGATGCGCTTCAAGATACGGTTCTCCTCCTCGAGCTTGTTGACTTGTTGTTTGAGGTCCATAATTTCTTTACGGAGCTTGCCCGTAACAGCCAAAGCTCCTTTTACCCAAGGATGCTGCATAGCCTCTGGAGAACAAGTAACTCTTTTTCATATTTTCATAAGAAAGAAATCTAAAGTTGGAAGGGGTGACCGAAGTAGGGATAGCCAGGCTAGGTAGTTCCCCCATCATGAATTCTGCTTGGAGACGCGAGGTAACTTCTTGATCTTCTTCCATGGCATCTATCCTTTTCAAATCAGCCTCCATCTCGTCCTCCGTTGATGGTCCAAAGTGATAAGCATCGCTATTTGCTCCTGGACTAGGTGTTGGATGAGACACCCGGCTCCCCTCGACTGACTCCTGAGAAGACATCTTGCTTTTATTCTGCAACAGGAATAACTCGAAACGAAAATAGAGGATATTTGCGTGATATGGTGGTCAAAACCTTCGGGAGTATATATAATGAATTTTTACCGACCAAAATACGTAATATGCAAGAAAACGGAGTCCGGGAGGCACACGAGGTGCCCACGAGATAGGGGGGCACGCCCAGTAGGGGGGGGGGCGCCGTCCACTCTCGTGGGGGCCTCGTGTCCCTTTCGGACTACTTCTTTATTCCTAAAATTCTTAAATATTCCAAAACTGATGAAAATTGCCATTGGAGTTGTTTTGGAGTCGGTTTACTTACCGTACCACATACCTATTCCTTTTCGGAGTCTGAAACGTTCTGGAAAGTGTCCCTTATGTATTCCTCCGGGGTTACGATTTCAATAATATTAGTTTCAATATTGATAGGATTACCTGAAATGTAATGTTTAATTCTTTGACCATTTACCACCCTCGGACTTGTGCCTTCGAAGTTGTTGATTTTTATGGCACCAGAATGATAGACCTCCTCGATAACATAAGGACCTTCCCATTTTGAGAGAAATTTTCCTGCAAAAAATTTTATACGAGAGTTGAATAATAACACATAATCTCCTACTTAAACTCACGCTTTTGTATCCTCTTATCATGCCAGCGTTTGACTTTTTCTTTGAATAGCTTGGCATTCTCATAGGCTTGAGTTCTCCATTCATCAAGTGAGCTAATATCAAACAACCTCTTCTCACCGTCAAGTTTGAAGTCATAGTTGAGCTCTTTAATAGCCCAATATGCTTTATGTTCAACTTCAAGAGGTAAATGACACGCCTTTCCATAAACCATCGTATATGGAGACATACCGATAGGATTTTTGTATGAAGTTCTATAGGCCCATAATGCATCATCATGTTTTTGGACCAATTCTTTCTAGATCTATTCACAGTCTTTTGCAAAATTAATTTGAGCTCTCTATTGCTCAACTCTACTTGACCACTAGACTGCGGATGATAAGGAGATGCGATTCTATGATTAACATCATACCTAGCAAGCATCTTATGGAAAGCACCATGAATAAAATGTGAACCACCATCAGTCATAAGATATCTAGGGACTCCAAACCTCGGAAAATAACTTCTTTAAGCATTTTAATAGAAGTGTTATGATCAGCACTACTAGTTGGAATAGCTTCTATCCACTTAGTAACGTAATCAACATCAACTAAAATATGTGTATAACCATTGGAGGCAAGAAATGGTCCCATATAATCAAAGCCCCAAACATCAAACGGTTCAATAACAAGAGAGTAATTCCTAGGCATTTCTTGACGTCTACTAATGTTACCTATTCTTTGACATTCATCACAAGATAAGACAAACTTACGAGCATCTTTGAAGGGAGTAGGCCAATAAAAACCAGATTGTAGTACCTTGTGTGCAGTTCTATCTCCAGCATGGTGTCCTCCATAAGATTCAGAGTGACACTTGTGTAGGATCTGTTCCCGTTCATGCTCAGGCACACAACGTCTAATAACACCATCTACTCCTTTATAAAGGTGTGGGTCATCCCAGAAGTAATGTCTTAAATCATAAAAGAACTTTTTCTTTTGCTGGTATGTGAAACTAGGAGGTATAAATTTAGCAACAATGTAATTAGCACAATCAACATACCAAGGAGCAGTACGAGAAGCATTAACGACCGCTAATTGTTCATCAGGAAAGCTATCATCAATAGGCAGTGGGTCATCAAGAACATTCTCTAACCTAGACAAGTTGTCTGCAACGGGGTTCTCAGCTCCCTTTCTATCAATAATATGCAAATCAAATTCTTGGAGCAAGAGAACCCATCTAATGATTCTAGGTTTAGCATCTTTATTTTCCATAAGATATTTAACAGCAGCATGATCAGTGTGAATAGTAACTTTGGAATCAACAATATAAGGTCTAAACTTATCACATGCAAACACAACTGCTAAGAATTCTTTTTCAGTAGTAGCATAATTTCTCTGGGCAGTATCAAGAGTCTTACTAGCATACTGGATAACATTCAATTTCTTATCGACTCTTTGCCCTAGAACAACACCTACAGCATAATCACTAGCATCGCACATAGTTTCAAAAGGTAAATTCCAATCAGGTGGCTGAACAATAGGTGCAGTGATCAAAGCTTTCTTAAGTATTTCAAATGCTTCTACACAATCATCATCAAAGACAAAAGGAATATCTTTTTGTAATAAATTAGTCAGAGGCCTAGAGATTTTAGAAAAGTCCTTAATGAACCTCCTATAAAAACCAGCATGACCAAGGAAACTTCTTATACCTTTTATGTCTTGGGACATGGCATCTTTTCAATAGCATCAACTTTGGCTTTGTCAACTTCAATACCTCTCTCGGAGATCTTATGCCCCAAGACAATGCCTTCATTAACCATAAAGTGACACTTTTCCCAATTCAGGACGAGACTAGTGTCTTCGCATCTCTGCAAAACTCGATCAAGGTTGCTCAAACAATCATCAAAAGAGGATCCATAAACGGAAAAGTCATCCATGAATACCTCACAAAACTTTTCACAAAAATCAGAGAATATAGCCATCATGCATCTTTGAAAGGTAGCAGGTGCATTACATAAAACCAAAAGGCATACGTCTATAAAGCAAAAGTACCAAAAGGGCAAGTAAAAGTAGTTTTAGATTGATCCTTCGCTGACACGGGTATTTGAGAGAAACCAGAATAACCATCTAGAAAGCAGAAATGAGTGTGTTTGGATAGTCTTTCTAGCATTTGATCAATAAAAGGTAAAGGGTAATGATCTTTCTTAGTAGCTTTATTTAACTTACGGAAATCAATTACCATCCTATAACCTGTAATAACTCTTTGTGGGATCAATTCATCTTTATCATTAGGAACAATGATAATACCTCCCTTTTTAGGAACACAATGGACAGGGCTTACCCATTCACTATCAGCAATGGGATAAATAATACCTGCCTCAAGGAGCTTTAGTATCTCCTTTCTTACCACTTCCTTCATCTTGGGATTTAATCATCTTTGAGGATCTCTAACTGGTTTGGCATCTTTCTCCACTGTAATTTTATGTTGGCATAATGTGGGACTGATGCCCTTAAGATCATCCAGAGTATATCCAATAGCTGCTCGGTGCTTCTTCAGAGTTTTCAATAATCTTTCTTCTTCTTTCTCTGAAAGGTTAGCACTAATAATAACAGGATATATTTCCTTTTTATCAAGATAAGCATACTTAAGATTATCAGGTAATGGTTTGAGTTCAAACACGGGATCATCCTTGGGTGAAGGGGGGTCCCCAAGAATTTCAACAGGAAGGTTATGTTTTAGCATAGGTTCCTGTTTAAGGAACACTTCATCTATTTCCCTTCTTTCCTTCATAAACATATCATTTTCATGGTCTAGCAAATATTGCTCTAATGGATCAGTAGGAGGCACAGCAATGGAAGCAAGACCAATAATCTCATCCTTAATAGGTGGTTCCCTATCACGAGGTTGTCTACGAAACTTAGCAAAATTAAACTCATGAGACATACCATCTATGCCAGTGGTGACAGTATCTTTTTCACAATCAATCTTAGCACTAGCTGTATTCAAGAAGGGTCTACCAAAAATAATGGGACAAAAATCATCTTGTGGGGAACCAAGAACAAGAAAATCAGCAGGGTATTTAACCTTCCCACACAAAACTTCAACATCTCTAACAATCCCAAAGGGTTTAATGGTCTCCCTATTAGCAAGCTTAATAGTGACATCAATGTCTTCTAATTCAATGGGTGAAATGTCATGCATAATTTCTTGATATAAGGTATAAGGTATTGCACTAGCACTAGCACCCATATCACATAAGCCATGATAACAATGATCTCCTATTTTAACCGAAATAACAGGCATGCCTACGACAGGTCTACGTGTCTTAGTATCTGGTCTAGCAATATTAGCAGTCTCACCACAGAAATAAATAACATGCCCATCTAAATCATCATCCAAGAGATCTTTAACCATATCAATACTAGGTTCAACATTAATGTGCTCAGGAGATGTATAAGTCCTAGAATTACTCTTACGAACAACAGTTGAAGCTTTAGCATGATCCTTTATCCTAACAGGAAAGGGAGGTTTCTCAACATAAGTAGTAGGAACAATAGGATCACTATAGGTGATAGTATTTTCTTCAACTGTAATAGGTGCAACTACTTTCACTTCAACAGGATGATTATATTTAAACCACTTCTCTTTAGGGAGATCAACGTGAGTAGCAAACGATTCACAGAAAGAAGCTACTATCTCAGAGTCAAGTCCATACTTAGCACTAAATCCACGAAAAGCATTGGTATCCATAAAAGATTTAACACAATCGAACTTAGGTGTCATACCTGCCTCCTTACCATCGTCGAAACCCCAATCTTCAGAGTTGCGTTTAATTCTTTCCAATAAGTCTCATTTGAAATCAATTGTCTTCAGCATATGAGAACCAGCACAGGAAGTATCGAGCAGGTTGCGATTATCAAGAGAAAGCCGAGCATAAAAGTTCTGAATAATCATTTCCCAAGAGAGCTCATGATTGGGGCATGAATATAACATTGACTTAAGCCTCCCCCAAGCTTGAGCGATGCTTTCTCCTTCGCGAGGCCAGAAATTATATATGTAATTACGATCACGATGAACAAGATGCATAGGATAGAACTTTTGGTGAAATTCCAACTTCAATCGCTTATAATTCCAAGATCTTGTATCATCACATAGCCTATACCATGTCAATGCATCTCCCTTCAAAGATAAAGGGAAGACCTTCCTTTTGACAACATCATAGGGAATACCTGCAAGCTTAAATAATCCACAAACTTCATCCACAAAGATAAGGTGTAAATCGAGATGCAATGTTCTGTCTCCTGCAAATGGATTAGCTAGCAGTTTCTCTATCATACCCAAAGGAATCTCAAAGTAAATATTTTCATAAAGTTCAGTAGGTTGAGGAGCAACTCTTTGCTCTTCTGGCCGGGGTGAAGATACCCCGTACAAGCCCCTCAAAGGATTAGTTTCCATAGTGACAAGTAACAGAAAATTTTAGCACTATATATAAATGTTTCCTTACCAAGTTCCACTCACCAAAAGCACTACACTCCGCGGCAACGGCGCCAGAAAAGAGTCTTGATGACCCACAAGTGTAGGGGATCTATCATAGTCCTTTCGATAAGTAAGAGTGTCGAACCCAACGAGGAGCAGAAGGAAATGATAAGCGGTTTTCGGTAAGTTTTTTTTTGACTGTGAATTGTGGGGCAAAACCCCCATAACATTTTAAAAATTTATTAAAACCAGAAAGACAGTTACAACAACATGATTACAAGAGGTAACCAAAAGGAAAGAAGAAAATAAATAAAGAAAAGGTTAAGCTTCAGGTGGCAGGAAAGAAATCCACTTGAGCAAGTCATCCTTGTAAACAGATTTGATTCTATGCTGCATCAGAGTTATGTCATGTCTGAAGGCTCCTCTCCATTTATTGAAACTTGCCCTCTCACCTCTGAAAACCTTGGCATTCCCGATGATCCAAATATTCCAGTAGGCAATAAACACTACTTTAGTGAAGAAAGGCTTATCAAACTCCTCTTTGCCTGGATGACCAAATCAGACATTGAGTTTCCATCCGACCAATCAATCTGCAAATAATTCCAAACTCTGACACTGAAATTGCAGTTGAAAAAAAGATGGTCTCTGGTTTCTCTTGCTTGAAGGGGGCATAGCTTATAATTAACACCATCATCCATGTGCCAATGTCTCCCATCAACCATATCCTTGGTGTTGAGTCTGTCCATGATGAGCATCCAAGCAAAAACCTTGATCTTAATAGTGCAAGAGGATTTCCAGATCCAGCACAGCAAGTGGTTGAAGATTTCATTCTCAAAAGCATGGCAGTAAAACAACTTGGGTTTGTATCCCTTTGAAGAGCCCTGCCATAACCACAGATCCTTACAAGTATCATCCCTTCTATGGGAGACTAGCATATCTCTTATTAAGTTTAACTCATCAAAAGCTTGAGCAGACAAAGGTAGGTGGAAGTGTTGGTACAAGTCCATGGAATTGAAGATATCCTTAACTGAAATCCATGGATCCTTGGCAAAAGAGAATAATCTTGGAAATCTAGACTGCAAGCTAGAAACTTCATTGCCAAGATTCCAATTGTCAGACCAGAAAAGAGCAGTGTCTCCAGCATTGACCTGCACCCAGGAGCAGTCCCTAAAATTCTGCAAGACCTTGCAAATATCCTTCCACCAAAAGGAGCCACAAGAGGTTGTTCTCTGGGGCATTCCATCATAATAATATGAATCCCAAATTAAGGACACCCAGGTAGGTCTTTCCTGTTAAGGAAATTACTAGCATGCTTGAGAAGAAAAGCCACATTTTGAACACCCAGGTTCAAAATACCAAGACCACCCTTGTTTTTTGGTCTACAAATCAGATCCCAAGCAGCAAGAGATGGTGCAGGCTCATCTCTATTTTTTCTCCACAGACATTGTCTTTGTATTCTTTCCAGCTGCTTGAGGATACCAGCAGGAACAACCAGGCTACCCATAAAGAAAATTGGCATGGAAGACAAAGCAGAGTTCAAGAACTGCAACCTCTCACCTTGATTAAGGAAGGATGAGCTGGCAGTCATTCTCCTCTCCATACAATCCACAAGAGGCATGAAATCCACCATCTTAGGCCTTGTAGTACCCACAGGCAAGCCAAGATATGTAAAAGACATCTTTCCAATTTGGCATCCAAAAGCAGTAGCAAGATCTGTCATGACTGCATTTTCAACATTTATAGGAATGATGAAAGATTTATGGTAGTTGACATCAAGACCTGTGGACTGGGAGAACACCAACAACATATCCTTCAGGGCTATAAGCTGTTGCCTGTCAGCAGGTAGGATGATCAGAGTATCATCAGCATATTGTATGATAGGGTAGTCTTGATCATGGCAGGGAATAGGTAGCTTTAGGATACCCTTGTTGAACATATCATTAATCACTGTTTGTAGTAGATCAGCAGCTATCACAAAGAGCAGAGGAGAAACAGGGTCCCCCTGCCTTACTCCTTTTTTGCAAATGAATTTCCTCCCAGGGACACCATTAAAGACGACAGGAGAAGTACCAGTGGCAAGCAGCTGCTTCATCCATAGGATCCACTTCTCACTAAAACCTTTGTGCCTGAGAATTTGGAAGATAGCTTCATGATCAACAGAATCAATGGCCTTCTCAAAGTCTAGTTTGAGAATCACACTTGGTCTCTTTGACTGATGGCACTGATGCAGATATTCAAAGGTCCAACCAATACAGTCCTGGATTGTTCTGCTCTTAATGAAACCATACTGATTCTTATGGATGCATTTCATGATCAGCTTCTGAAACCTATTGGCAACCATTTTAGAAAGGAATTTCAGTCCCATGCTGGTGAGTGAAATAGGCCTATAGTCTCCCACTTCCTCAGGTGAAAGTTTCTTAGGTACCAGAGTAATGAAAGAACTATTAATGTTCTCAAGGACTGCAGTCCCCTCATGAAAAGCCTTAGCCAGATCATAGAAATCATTTGAGATTATGTGCCAGCACCTCTTGAAGAATAGACCATTAAAGCCATCAGGTCCAGGTGCTTTATCCACAGGCATATGTTTGACCACATCATCCATTTCCACCTTTTTCAAAAGGTTTAGTAAGCACATCCAGGCCATCCACTGGAGTGATTAGAGATGATAAATCAAAACCCATTACAATCCCTCTACAAGTGCCCATTTTGTTCTTGAAGCAGCTCCAAATAATTCCAGCCATTTGAGCATGATCAGAGACCACAAAGCCATCAGGTAATTTAAGACTAGCAATTGAATTTCTCCTATGCCTCTCAGTAGCCATAGCATAAATAATCTGGTGTTCTCACCCCCAACCTTAATATACCTGATAGTGCATCTCTTTTCCAGTACATGCATTGCAAGTGTAGAAGCTTTTCCAAGTGTAACTTCACATTTTTTCTGAAATTGAATTTTTGCCTAAACAGGGGCCTCCATTCCTCCAACTCATCTAGAAGGAAGATAACATGATTACACTTGCTAATCTGCAATTTCAACTTGGAAACATTCATTTTCCATCTCTTAAGGCACATTCTTAGATGCTTAAACTTGTCTGCAATCTTAGCAGTAATGTGAACTTTCCTAGATGGGACTAGCCAAGAGGATTCAACACAGTCCATAAAGCCCTCCAATTTCATCCAATAGTTTTCAAACCTAAAAAGGTTGGACTTTGGTATGGTAGTCTTGATTGAGACTAAGCATGGGATATGGTCAGAGGCAGTCCTGGCCAGGGGCATAACCTCAGTCATTGGATAGTCAGTAATCCAATCTACTGAGGTGAAGAACCAATCTAACTGCTCCAGAAGAGGGATGTCCTGCATATTGGACCAAGTGTATGATCTACCTTTAATTGGTAATTCAAGGAGTCCCAAGTGTCCAATAACCTCATTGAAGATAAACATGTCATTTATGTCTCCACCAGGCAAATTCCTATTGTCCACTGACCTAAGGAAATTAAAGTCACCTAGCAACAACCAATGCTCATCAATGGGGATACAGAGGTTATATAACCAATTTATAAAGTTATCCCTAGCTTCACCCTGACAAGGACCATATACAACAACCAAGGTCCAACTTTCATTGTTTTGCCTGGAGGTAAACTGAATTACAACAGCAAACTGTTGAACTTGAACTAGGGTTCCAATAAAACAGAGGAATTCCAAACCACAAGGATACCACCAGAAGCCCCTATGGAAGGGGAGCAAGCAAAAGAGTCAAATCTCTTAGGGCAGAAACTCTTAATTGATCTGGAGTCAAAGGATGAACATTTAGTTTCTTGCAAACAGGCTATAGAGCATTGACTTTCCTCAATTTTCTGTCTGACAGCTCTCTGCCTAGATTCAGAGTTTAGACCTCTAACATTCCAGCACAGCACATTCCAATTTCTACATAAGTTACTCATTAAAGCACAAACTGAGTAGCATAAACCATATGACACACAGTGTCACATGTCCAAAATAACATAACAAAGTTTGACCCACCACACAGATATAGAAAAGTTCATGACATAACTGACAAACAGAAAACATAAAAGAAGCAAGCTTAAGGGCCTGCCACACCCAGTAGATCAAGAGCACACTAAACATCAGGAATGACTGAGGCAGAAGCAAGTGGGTCCACCATAAGTGCATCCACAGAGATGAGAGTGGCATCAATTTCCAACTCTCGTCCAATTTCCTGAAGCCGCGCAATAGGTGTCGCCGGTGGGATTTCATCAGAAGCTGGTTCTTCAGTCTCCTGGGCCGTGAAAGGCTTCGCTTTGGGCTTCTTCCTCTTGGGCTGAATAGCAAGCTCATGGAAAACGGGCTTGAAACCATCTCGCTGGACTGAACTCCTCGTGCAACGCCTGATAGAAGTATCAACAATTGGTGTTGGCGCCAAAGGTTGCCGTGGCCTTCTTGCTTTGACCACAGCCACAGGAGGTATCTGAACAGGAGCAGGATCCACAAAAAGAGCTCTAGCAACTGGCCTGGCCACTTCCTGGTCCTTCCAAGTGAGACACGGCAGGTCCAAATTAGAAAAAGCAAAGTCCCAGCTTCTCTTTGACAGTACAACAGGCGACAGAGGCTGCATTGAAAAGTGCTTGGGGACAAAGAAACCCACAGGAGCTTGGAGCAAACTTTCAAAAGATCTTCTCCAAAGCATGTCAGGATGAAGAGGAGGCCCACAAGGCACTGCAGGCAGAACAACTTCCTCTCTGATCACAGGAGGCTGGTAGACCACAATGGCCCATTGATCAGGAGCATTCTCCTCATTGATTGGAGGAGGAACAGGGGCTTCAGGTTGATCATCATCCAGCAAAAATAACAGCAATAGGTGGTTCCCGGGCATCAGCAACAGAGCTTGGCTATGCAGACAAATCCACCACCATGGATTCCTGGTCCTGCACAGGATCAGGGTCTACATTGTCATTCCAATTTCCCCAATTGTCATCAGCCATCTCATTGACCAAAGGTTCAGGTGGAGGAGGGGGCACTGCGTTCCATCCCAAAGTAGAAAAAGCAGGCAAATTGAAAGGAGGCATCTCAGGGAATGGAATTCTAGGCACTGGGTGCGGATTGCCCTTGATGGGCATCCAATCCTCATCTTGGGGCATCTGCTCAGCAAAGTTTGCACCCAAGATGTACAGGGGAGCAGTCCAAGAAACTCTTGCACCTCCATAGGGTGCAAAATCCATGAACACCACATCACGTGGTACCAGAATATCTTCAGGGAAAGAGGTGAACACCAGAGACCTCACCAAGTAAGGATCCTCGCTAACCCAATGGTGGAACTTGCCGAAAGTGTTGACAGCAGCTCTGATACACTCTGTATTGCGAAGATCCAAGGGAATGCCAAGAAACATGAGGAGGCCCTGACGGAAACCCTAGACACCGCGGAAGGACTCACCCTCATCGTGCTTCATAAAACACACAAAGCGGTCATTACCCAGAGGCTGCGGCGGAAGCTGCAGCAGATGGAAACGAACAGCAGCGTCACGAAGCTCAAAAAGTCCCACAGAGCGGATCCAAGGCTGAGCCGATCTGACTAGAACTCCATGCGCTTGCAACCATTGAACTACAGCCTCTCTAGCAGCGCCAATCTCATCTGGCTGGGGGATAGGTATTACCTCAGCAAGCATAAACTCCTCATGGCGATGCACAATTGGGGTATGCGGTGTGACGAAAGTTCTTGAAAGTTGATCTTCTCCACCATCGACGATATGGTGGCCAGCGGGGACGTACAACAAAGGATCCAGATGAAAGTTCGCCATCGGAGCCGAAGGCTCAGCCTCCAACGACGGTGAGTGCAACGGTGTAGGAGGGGTTTCAGGCGGCGAGGCTGATGGAGTCTTGGGGCCGGGGCTGATGGAACTGGACGAGGGAGTTAATGCGGAAGTGGAAGAGAGGTCCAAGTTTGGTAAAGGTGTTGTCAGAGAGATATTCCCGCAGCGCGTCTCGGAAGCCGTAGCGTTAGTGGATTTGGGTTGCCAAACAAGCCCCAAAACCTGAGCAAATTTATTGCAATCCTTTCTGACGTGACGCGTCCGGAGGCAAGAGATGCACCACAACTTGGACGTGCATGCAGCCGCAAAGTGCCCCTTCCTCAAACACTTTTGACATGTGAGAACCTCATCAACCATATTTCAAATTAAACCCTCAAAATCATCCCTGGCTTGCTGAGAAGAAGGAATATTCATATGATCCGCAGAAGAAGCCGGGCCAGCCCGGTCGGACCCAACAGAGAGCAGCCCAGGGCCCATGGGACGTGCAGAATTTGACCCTGCAATATTTGGCACGTCCACATTCAAAGCACCCGAATTCCCGCCCGAGATAGGAGGCAAGCGATCAGCTAACGGCAGGAGATCCTGAACCGTACCAAACGAGATAGATGGCCTCGCCGACGTCCACCGGAGGCTCACCGGCGGCGCGGGATGGATGACAACTCTCTCATGTGGAGGAATAGAATATCCTGCATCTTCTGTAGTCCGAATGCAATTTTCCGTAGCCGGATACCAATAACCTCGACAAGCATTATAATTCTGAAAGACCGCAATT
The DNA here is from genome assembly GCA_963921465.1 of Triticum timopheevii. NCBI lineage: Eukaryota > Viridiplantae > Streptophyta > Magnoliopsida > Poales > Poaceae > Triticum > Triticum timopheevii. Next base: position 376,133,742 of record OY997272.1, on the reverse strand, counting down.
GATAATTTCTTGCCAACAGAGCTTGAAGATTTGAATGAAGATTTTGATGGCCTAGAATGCATGGCTAGAACCCCAAGAGCTGCACGCCGCTTAGAAGGACTAACGAGGATCCACTCGGCATCACATTCCAATTTCCAAATGTTAAACTCACGACTCCAATTCGGGCCACCGTTACTCCAAAGATGAAAGTAACATTTGAAATGATCACAAGCAAAAGATCTAAGACTAATAATGATCATGGCAACAGCCTTGCAAGATACCTGAAAGCCAAATACCTTATCCTTGATCAAGAAAACCATGAGATCAATGCCCGAGCCGCCAATTGCTGCCTCAAGAGCCGCTGCCACCGAATCTTCATTCAAACAAAAAGAATGGCGTCCAAAAGAGACCACCATGGTGAAGATCTCCGAGTCGACCATGGGATGCACCGAAAAGCCCGTAGATTGAAAAACCTTCTCAGCAAAAACCAAACCCTTGGAGAAGTCCAAGCCAAGGGTGGAACCATCATTAGAACCCATGAAAGATGGGTAGGAACGTGTAGATCTCAAGACGCCGGAGAGATCTATCAGAGAGAAACTAAAATTTGGTGGCTAGGGGTGGAGATCGCCGGGGTGGGGGTGGGAGAGGGAGCCGTCTAAAATTTCTTTCTTTTCCCGATTCTATCAATCATCTAAAATTCGGTAAGGTTTTCTCTGCAAGCACTAAAATAATAGGTAATAGATAGTTTTGTGATAAGATAAATAGTAACGAGTAATAAGTAAATAAAGTGCAGCAAGGTGGCCCAATCCTTTATGTAACAAAGGATAAGCCTGGACAATTTCTAATAATGAGAAAGGAGCTCCCGAGGACACATGGGAATTATCGTCAAGCTAGTTTTCATCACGTTCATATGATTCGCGTTCGGTACTTTGATAATTTGATATGTGGGTGGACCGATGCTTGGGTACTGCCCTTACTTGGACAAGCATCCCACTTATGATTAACCCCTATTGCAAGCATCAGCAACTACAAAAGAAGTATTAAGGTAAACCTAACCACAACATTAAACATATGGATCCATATCAGCCCCTAACGAAGCAACACATAAACTAGGGTTTAAGCTTCTGCCACTCTAGCAACCCATCATCTACTTATTACTTCCCCATGCCTTCCTCTAGGCCCAAATAATGGTGAAGTGTCATGTAGTCGACGTTCACATAACACCACTAGAGGAAAAGACAACATACATCTCATCAAAATATCGAACGAATACCAAATTCACATGACTACTAATGGCAAGACTTCACCCATGTCCTCAGGAACAAACGTAACTACTCACAAAGCATATTCATGTTCATAATCAGAGGAGTAATAATATGCATAAAGGATCTAAACATATGATCTTCCACCAAGTAAACCAATTAGCATCAACTACAAGGAGTAATCAACACTACTAGCAACCCACAGGTACCAATTTGTGGTTTTGATACAAGATTGGATACAAGAGATAAACTAGGGTTTTGAGAGGAGATGGTGCTGGTGAAGATGTTGATGGAGATTGACCCCCTCCCGATGAGAGGATCGTTGGTGATGATGTTGGTGATGATTTCCTCCCCGGCAGAACAGCTCCGCCAGAGCCCTAGATTGATTCCGCCAAGGTTCCGCCTCGTGGCGGCGGAGTTTCGTCCCGTAAGCTTGCCCACGATTTTTTCCAGGGTAAAAGCTCTAATATAGCAGAAGATGGACACCGGAGGCCCACCAGGGGGCCCAGGAGATAGGGGGGGGCGCCCAGTAGGGAGGGGGCGCCCTCCACTCTCCTGGACATGGTGTGGGCCCCCTGGTGTATTTCTTTCGCTCAATAATTCTTATAAATTCCAAAAACATGTTTCGTGGAGTTTCAGGATTTTTGGAGCAGTGCATAGGTTTCCAATGCTTGCTCCTTTTCCAGCCAAAATTCCAGCTGCCGGTATTCCCCCTCTTCATGATAAACCTTATAAAATAAGAGATAATAGCCAAAAGTATTGAAATAGAATGTGTAATAACAGCCCATAATGCAATAAATATTGATATAAAAGCATGATGCAAAATGGACATATCAGGAACATCTTTCATTTTCTCTCTATCTTCTGCTGTGGTCGGGCATTGAGTCTGACTCAACTTCACACCTTGTAATACAGGCAAGAACCCTTTCTTTGCTTGATCCATTTTGAACTTTTTCAAAACTTTATCAAGGTATGTGCTTTGTGAAAGTCCAATTAAGCATCTTGATCTATCTCTATAGATCTTGATGCCTAAAATGTAAGCAGTTTCACCGTGGTGTTTCATTCAAAAACTTTTATTCAAGTATCCTTTTATGCTATCCAGAAATTCTATATCATTTCCAATTGACAATATGTCGTCTACATATAATATCAGAAATGCTACAGAGCTCCCACTCACTTTCTTGTAAATACAGACTTCCCCAAAAGTCTGTATAAAACCATATGCTTTGATCACACTATCAAAGCGTTTATTCCAACTCCGAGAGGATTGCACCAGTCCATAAATGGATCGCTGGAGCTTGCACACTTTGTTAGCACCTTTTGGATCGATAAAACCTTCTGGTTGCATCATATACAACTCTTCTTCCAGAAATCCATTCAGGAATGCAGTTTTGACATCCATTTGCCATATTTCATAATCATAAAATGCGGCAATTGCTAACATGATTCAGACAGACTTAAGCATCGCTACGGGTGAGAAAGTCTCATCGTAGTCAACTCCTTGAACTTGTCGAAAACCTTTCGCAACAAGTCGAGCTTTGTAGACAGTTACATTACCATCAGCGTCAGTCTTCTTCTTGAAGATCCATTTATTCTCTATGGCTTGCCGATCATCGGGCAAGTCAACCAAAGTCCATACTTTGTTCTCATACATGGATCCCATCTCAGATTTCATGGCCTCAAGCCATTTTGCGGAATCTGGGCTCATCATCGCTTCCTCATAGTTCGTAGGTTCGCCATGGTCAAGTAACATGACTTCCAGAATAGGATTACCGTACCACTCTGGAGCGGATCTTACTCTGGTTGACCTACGAGGTTCTGTAGTAACTTGATTTGAAGTTTCATGATCAATATCATTAGCTTCCTCACTGATTGGTGTAGTCGTCACAGGAACTGGTTTCTATGATGAACTATTTTCCAATAAGGGAGCAGGTATAGTTACCTCATCAAGTTCTACTCCTGCCACTCACTTCTTTCGAGAGAAACTCCTTCTCTAGAAAGGATCCGAATTTAGCAACAAAAGTCTTGCATTCAGATCTGTGATAGAAGGTGTACCCAATAGTCTCTTTTGGGTATCGTATGAAGACACATTTCTCCAATTTGGGTTCGAGCTTATCTGGTTGAAGTTTCTTCACATAAGCATCGCAGCCCCAAACTTTAAGAAACGACAACTTTGGTTTCTTGCCAAACCACAGTTCATAAGGCGTCGTCTCAACGGATTTTGATGGTGCCCTATTTAACATGAATGCGGCCGTCTCTAAAGCATAACCCCAAAACTATAGCGGTAAATCAGTAAGAGACATCATAGATCGCACCATATCTAGTAAAGTACGATTACGACATTCGGACACACCATTATGTTGTGGTGTTTCGGGTGGTGTGAGTTGCGAAACTATTCCGCATTGTTTCAAATGTAAACCAAACTCGTAACTCAAATATTCTCCTCCACGATCAAATCGTAAAAACTTTATTTTCTTGTTACGATGATTTTCCACTTCACTCTGAAATTCTTTGAACTTTTCAAATGTTTTAGACTTGTGTTTCATTAAGTAGATATAACCATATCTGCTTAAATCATCTGTGAAGGTGAGAAAATAACGATACCCGCCGCGAGCCTCAATGTTCATTGGACCACATACATCAGTATGTATGATTTCCAACAAATCTGTTGCTCGCTCCATAGTTTCGGAGAACGGCGTTTTAGTCATCTTGCCCATGAGGCACGGTTCGCAAGTACCAAGTGTTTCATAATCAAGTGATTCCAGAAGTCCATCAGTATGGCATTTCTTCATGCGCTTTATACCAATATGACCCAAACGGCAGTGCCACAAATAAGTTGCACTATCATTATCAACTCTGCATCTTTTGGCTTCAACATTATGAATATGTGTATCACTACTATCGAGATTTAATAAAAATAGACTACTCTTCAAGGGTGCATGACCATAAAAGATATTACTCATATAAATAGAACAACCATTATTCTCTGATTTAAATGAATAACCGTCTCGATCAAACAAGATGCAGATATAATGTTCATGCTCAACGCTGGCAGCAAATAACAATTATTCAGGTCTAAAACTAATCTCGAAGGTAGATGTAGAGGTAGCGTGTCGACCGCGATCACATCGACTTTGGAACCATTTCCCACGCGCATCATCACCTCGTCCTTAGCCAATCTTCGCTTAATCCGTAGTCCCTGTTTCGAGTTGCAAATATTAGCAACAGAACCAGTATCAAATACCCAGGTGCTACTGTGAGCATTAGTAAGGTACACATCAATAACATGTATATCACATATACCTTTGTTCACCTTGCCATCCTTCTTATCCGCCAAATACTTGGGGCTGTTCCACTTCCAGTGACCAGTCTGCTTGCAGTAGAAGCACTCAGTCTCAGGCTTAGGTCCAAATTTGGGTTTCTTCTCTTGAGCAGCAACTTGTTTTCCATTCTTCTTGAAGTTCCCTTTCTTCTTCCCTTTACCCTTTTTCTTGAAATTGGTGGTCTTATTGACCATCAACACTTGATGCTCCTTTTTGATTTCTACCTCCGCAGCCTTTAGCATTGCGAAGAGCTCGGGAATAGTCTTGTCCATCCCTTGAATATTATAGTTCATCACAAAGCTCTTGTAGCTTGGTGGCAGTGATTGAAGAATTCTGTCAATGACACTATCATCAGGAAGATTAACTCCCAGTTGAATCAAGTGATTATTATACCCAGACATTTTGAGTATATGTTCACTGACAGAACTATTCTCTTCCATCTTGCAGCTATAGAACTTATTGGAGACTTCATATCTCTCAATCTGGGCATTTGCTTGAAATATTAACTTCAACTCCTGGAACATCTCATATGCTCCATGATGTTCAAAACATTGTTGAAGTCCCGGTTCTAAGCCGTAAAGCATGGCACACTGAACTATCCAGTAGTCATTAGCTTTGCTCTGCCAGACATTCTTAACATCGCCAGTTGCATCTGCAGCAGGTGAAGGAGTCCTGGATTAGGGGGTATCCGGACAGCCGGACTATATACATCGTCCGGACTATCGAAGCGTGAAGATACAAGACTCAAGACTCCGTCCCGTGTCCGGATGGAACTCTCCTTGGCGTGGAAGGCAAGCTTGGCGATCCGGGTGTTATATTTCCTTCCTTGTAACCGACTCCATGTAAACCCTAGCCCTCTCCAGTGTCTATATAAACCGGAGAGGTTGGTCCTTAGAAGACCGATCACAATTACAATCATACCATCATAGGCCAGCTTCTAGGGTTTAGCCTCTACGTTCTCGTGGTAGATCTACTCTTGTATTACCCATATCTTCAATATTAATCAAGCAGGAAGTAGGGTTTTACCTCCATCGAGAGGGCCCGAACCTGGGTAAATATTGTGTCCCTTGCTTCCTGGTACCATCTGCCTAGACGCACAGATCGGGACCCCCTACCCGAGATCCGCCGGTTTTGACACCGACATTGGTGCTTTCATTGAGAGTTCCTCTATGTCGTCGTTGTAGGACTTGATGGCGCCTTCAATCATGAAAAACACGGTCTAGGGGGAGACTTTTCTCCCCGGACAGATCTTCGTGTTCGGCGGCTTCGCACTGCGGGCCAATTCGCTTGGCCATCTGGAGCAGATCGACAGCTACGCCCCTGGCCACCAGGTCAGGTTCGGAAACTTGAACTACACGGTGGATATTCGCGGAGACTTGATCTTCGACGGATTTGGGCCTGCGCTAGGAACACCGAACAGTTACGATGGACACGGCTTAGACCTGCTGTCGGATGATGCTCGGGATATCACCCCTGCAGTAGCCCGGACCTAAATCCGGAGCAGGTTGCGTTGCCTAAGGACAGAGGGGTGGACCCCACCCCGCAGGACGCACGCTCATCGGCGGTGGAGCCGAATACAGGTCTCACCTCTGTGGAAGCCTGTAACCCCGGCCCCCCCGACTCGTATTCGGTTGTTGGTTCCGGTCCGCATACCCTCGAGCCAGTCGAGCCAGGTTGGGCTCCAGTAATGGAATTTACCGCTGCGGACATCTTCCAGCACTCGCCCTTTGGTGACATGCTGAACTCATTAAAGTCTCTCTCTTTGTCAGGAGGCTCTGGGCCGAACTATGTCCGGCTTGGGTGGGAAGCAGGCGACGAAGGAATTCGCTGCCCACCCACCACCCACTTCATTGCCACGGTCGATGATTTAACCGACGTGCTTGACTTCGACTCCGAAGACATCGACGGTATGGACGACGATGCAGGGGAATTATAGGAGCCACCGCTCACAGGGCGGTGGACGGCCACCTCCTCATACGATATATACATGGTGGACACTCCAAAGGAAACCAATGGCGACGAGGCAACGGAGGATAACCCCTCAGGGAGAAAAGCAAAGCATGGGCGTCGTCGGCGCCGCTCCAAGCCCCGCGATAGCAATACCGGCCCTAGAGAGGAAAGCAATCTGGATGGTGCCAAAGAGGAATACAACCCTGACCAGCCCGCCTTCGAGCAGGCCGAACAGGAGGATGAGCAGGACAGCCCAGAGGAACAGGCGACTGACGGGTACCCGGAGGAGGACAACTATATGCCCCCCCCCCCCCGAAGACGAGATTAGCCTCGGCGACGACGAGTTCGGCGTGCCTGAGGATCCCGTGGAGCAGGAGCGCTTCAAGCGCCGGCTTATTGCCACTGCGAGGAGCCTGAAGAAGAAGAAGCAGCAACTCCAGGCTGATCAAGACCTGCTCACAGATAGATGGACTGAAGTCCTGACAGTCGAGGAATACGGACTCGAGCGCCAAACGGGTGACCGGCCACCCTGTGGCCGGGATAAAATGGGGTATCAGCCCGAATACCAGCCCGCACCCCCACGCCAACACACTATGGCCCGGGGCAACAGGCAAGACCTGCAAGATATTCTGGAAAACAAAGTAGGACAGCCAAGATCGATCTACGGATCGCGGGGGCGCGCCCCAGCGCGCGATGATGACCGTCACGCCGGACACATCATCAACAAGTCCGGCCGGGCCGAACACAGCAACCTAGACCAATTTGAACTGCGTAGCCACATAGCCCGGCACAGAGGCGCCGCACACCCCCTTCGCTTCACTGACGAAGTGATGGATCATGAATTCCCAGAAGGGTTCAAACCCGTAAACATCGAATCATACGATGGCACAACAGACCCCGCAGTATGGATCAAAGATTTCCTTCTCCACATTCACATGGCCCGCGGAGACGATCTACATGCCATCAAGTACCTTCCCCTTAAGATCAAAGGGCCAGCCCGGCACTGGCTAAATAGCCTGCCAGCAAATTCCATTGGCAGTTGGGAAAACCTGGAAGACGCATTCCTCGACAACTTCCAGGGCACATATGTGCGACCACCGGACGCCGATGACCTGAGCCACATTACTCAACAGCCCAGAGAGTCAGCTAGGAAATTCTGGACTCGGTTCCTAACTAAAAAGAACCAAATAGTCGACTGTCCGGACGCCGAAGCCCTGGCGGCTTTTAAGCATAATATCCGTGACGAGTGGATCGCTCGACACCTCGGCCAGGAAAAACCCAAGTCCATGACAGCCCTCACAACACTAATGACCCACTTTTGCATGGGCGAGGACAGCTGGTTGGCTCGCAGCGGCACCACGCCACATTCCGGCACTTCGGATGTCCGCGACAATAACGGCAAGCCACGACGCAACAGACATAAGCGAAGGAACAACGACGACAACACTGAAGACACGGCAGTAAACGTCGGATTCAGCGGATCCAAGTCCGGTCAGCGGAAGAAGCCGTTCAAAAGGAACAATCAGGGACCGTCCAGTCTGGACCGTATACTGGAGCGCTCATGCCAAATTCATGGCACCCCGGACAAGCCAACCAACCACACCAACAGAGACTGCTGGGTATTCAAACAAGCCGGCAAAATAAACGCCGAAAACAAGGACAAGGGGCTGCACAACGACGATGACGAGGAGCCCCAATGTTCGAACACGGGGGGACAGAAGAAATTTCCCCCCAGGTGAAAACGGTCAACATGATCTACGCCACGCACATCCCCAAGCAGGAACGGAAGCAGACACTATGGGACGTCTATGCGATGGAGCCAGTCGCCCCCAAATTCAACCCATGGTCAGCTTGTCTGATCACCTTTGATCGTAGGGATCACCCTACTAGCATCCGTCATGGCGGCTCAGCCGCATTGGTCCTAGACCCAATCATCGATGGATTCCACCTCACGCGAGTCCTTATGGACGGCGGCAGCAGCCTGAACCTGCTTTATCAGGACACAGTGCGCAAAATGGGCATCGACCCTTCAAGGATCAAGCCCACCAAAACCACCTTTAAAGGTGTAATTCCTGGAGTAGAGGCCCATTGTAAGGGCTCTATAACATTGGAAGTGGTCTTCGGATCTCTGGATAACTTCCGAAGCGAAGAGTTAATCTTCGATATTGTCCCTTTCCGTAGTGGTTACCACGCACTGCTCGGATGAACCGCATTCGCTAGAGTTAATGCGGTACCACACTATGCATACCTCAAGCTCAAGATGCCAGGCCCGCGCGGGGTCATAACAGTCAACGGAAACATGGACCGCTCCCTCCGTACAGAAGAGCATACTGCAGCCCTTGCGGCAGAAGTGCAATGCGGCCTCCTCCGACAAACCACCAATCCGGCGACAACAACCTCGAGCACCGTCAAGCGAGTCCGGAGCACCCCACAACAGGATCACCAGGCATGCTAAGAGCACCACTAGCAGTCCGGCCTCTGCTCAAACCCCATCAAAGCAGCATTCGTGCCATGCGTACACAATTACGCACTCAAAATACCATGGGCACAGGCGGAGGCGTAGCAGTGACTCAGTCAACAGTGCGGTATCACTGCAACATACTTTCATAACCCTCCCTTTTTATCTTTTAGGACACTGACTTAGGGCAGCCTCTTCAGAAGAGCCGGATTGTCGGACTTATACAGGGGAGAAAACCAAGGAGGCAATAGGCTTTGCGCACAAAAGGAAATACCCAGGTGGAATCTATTCATGATCGTTATACCTGTTTTATATACCTGTACGCGGCCTGCCCCTGGATAGGACATGTCAAATAGTCCTATTTATCTCTGCTTAATGCATTCATTGTAAACATACGCTTAGACGTCTTATGCATCAATGGGATACAGTGCGAAAAATGGGCATTGACCCTTCAAGGATCAAGCCCACCAAAACCACCTTTAAAGGTGTAATTCCTGGGGTAGAAGCCCGTTGTACGGGGCTCTATAACATCGGAAGTGGTCTTCGGATCTCCGGATAACTTCCGAAGCTAAGAGTTAATCTTCGATATCGTCCCCTTCCGTAGTGGTTACCACGCACTGCTCGGACGAACCGCATTCGCTAGATTCAATGCCGTGCCACACTATGCATACCTCAAGCTCAAGATGCCAGGCCCGTGCGGGGTCATAACAGTCAACGGAAACATGGACCGCTCTCCCCGTACATAAGAGCACACTGCAGCCCTCGCGGCAGAAGTGCAATGCGGCCTCCTCCGACAAACCACCAATCCGGTGACAACAACCTCAAGCACCATCAAGCGAGTCTGGAGCACCACGCAACAGGATCATCAGGCACGCCAAGAGCGTGATTAGCAGTCCGGCCTCCGCTCAAACCCCATTAAAGCAGCATTCGTGCCACGCGTACACAATTACGCACTCAAAATACCATGGGCACAGGCAGAGGTGCATCAGTGACTCAGTCAACAGTGCGGTATCACCGCAACATACCTTCATAATCTTTCCCTTTTACCTTTCAGGACATTGCTTTAAGTGCAGCCTCTTCAGAAGGGCCGGATTGCCAGACTTACATAGGAGAGAAAACCAAGGAGGCAACAGGCTTTGTGCGCAGAAGGAAACACCCAGGTGGAATCTATTTACGATCGTTATACCTGTTTTATCTATCTGTACGCGGCCTGCCCCTGGATAGGACATGTCAAATAGTCCTATTTATCTCCGCTTAATGCATCCATTGTAAACATACGCTTAAACGTATTATTCATCAATGGGAGATCATATATAGCGTCAGCTTATTATTCTTATTTGAGCATTTTTTTTCTTATAAATGTTTATTCGATATTGCATCCGTACACCTTGGTACGGTCAATTTGCCAAGGGCTTCTTATGGCGCCCCGTAACACGGCAAGTAAAGTCCGCACAATTTCAACAGTGCGACACCCCAAACTTATAGCACTATATGCATCAGCTCCGAATCATGTCTTGGGTCCACAGTTAGGTTAGCCCGGCTCCCTTGTTTTGGTACCTTACGTTCTGTTATATCAGCTAAGGTAGTGCAAGGAGAACTACTGCGATTGTGTCCCGGTTCTTCCGGACGAGCACCTCAGTAGAGAAAGCCGAAAACTGACCGGCATGATGCGGCGAGAGCTGGTCGCTGTTCGAGAGGTCGTAAAATCCTTAAAGATTTTTCCGCTTTAGGCGATAAATCGGCTTCGTCCGATCTAGGCGTATATAGCGCCCCAATTCGGCCTTACGGATTCTAGGGGCTTCGCCGAAATTTAAAATTGCAGACTTCTATGGCTAAGTGAAAGTTATAAAGCCGCATAGTCCGATTGCCTTGTTCGCTGCGCCGGACACCTCCTTAAGGGACCAAACATTTGGATAAAGAGTGTCCGGGTTTTCCATGAACACCCCAGTACTAGTTACATGGGGGCGGAAGCCGACGACTGGCCTACTTTCAGAATTTTATAAACAGCCGCACAGAAGGTAATATTTCAAATCAAACGGTGCTACATAGCACAAGTAACTTCGTCTTTAAATTACAACAGCGGCAGAGGTACATTTAGTCAAAGATCTTGTCCTTGGTACACTCTTCGGCCACAGGATGAGCACCCTTCATAACGCCTTCATAGTACTTCTCGGGATGGCAATGCTCCTTGCCCTCTAGCGGACCGTCCTTCACCAGCTTCTCAGCATCCAGCTTGCCCCAGTGCACCTTCGCGCGGGCAAAGGCCCGGCGGGCACCCTCAATGCAAACAGATCGCTTGATGGCTTTGAGCTGCGGACAGGCATTCACCGCCCGCTTGATCAGGACGAAGTAGCTAGCTGGCAGGGGCTCACCAGGACAGATCCGGACTATGAAATCTTTCATAGCCACTTCAGCCGCCCTGTGGAGTTCGACCAACTGCTTCAGTTGGTCACTCAGAGGCATTGGGTGTTCGGCCCCAGCATACTGGGACCAGAACAACTTCTCCGTTGAGCTCCCCTCTTGGGCACGGTAGAACTCCGCGGCATCTGAAATGATGTGTGGCAGATCTGCGACTGCCCCTGGAGAGCTCCGAATTCGAGTAAGTAAAAGAAACGCCTCCTCCACATGTTTGCTTTGCATAAAGAATTTCTTACCCGCCGCTATCTTTTTGGCCTCCTAGATTTCCTGTTGTGCCTTCTCGGCTTTGGCCTTGGCGTCTTTCATACTCACAAGGGCCTTCGCAAGCTCGGCCTCTTTCATCTTCAGATCATGCTCCACAGACTCGAATTTCTTGCCGAGGTCCTGGAGCTCTTGCTGTACCTCGCCCACTCTAGCACTTTGCTTTTCGCGCTCCTTGCATTCAAAGGCCGCCTTGTCTTCGGCCTCGGACAATGCTTTCTTCAGGGACGCCACTTCGGCGGTGGCCCCTGTTACACAGTCAAGATGCTTCGTCATTAGACTAACTAATTTTATCTATCCTTAAATACATAAGAGCAGAGAATCACTCACCTTTGTTCTCTTCGAGCTGCCTCTTCGTGAGGTCGAGCTCTCCCTGCGCTTGCTCCAGGTCCCGCTTTAGTTCGGCAACCTCGGTTGTGCGGGCAGCAGCGGCAAGCAGCACAGCCTGCTTATTCACATGAACACCATTACTAGACTCCTGGGGATCATACTTGACCCTCCGTTTGGCTTTTCTTTCCGAACACCAAATAGAGTATCAGGGGCTACTACCTATCGGGTGGTAATTTCACACATTTGTATTACTTACCTCAAAGCCTGTTAGGAGACTGGTTCACGCTTCGGTCAGTCCGCTCTTGGCGGACAAAACCTTTTGAATCACCGCACCCATAAGAGTGGTGCTCGTCATCCATGGAAGCGCCGCGAAGCGCTTCTAGCAGACTATCCGATGCCTCTGGCATGACGGAAGTCATCGGCATGGACGGCTCGCCCTCCCTAGCGAGGGGCCGCCTGCCCGCATCCGGAGCCATTGAAGGCTCTGGCACAGTATCCGGATGAGAGTCCGGCTTGCTGCGGCTCTCATCGGTACGATCCGCGGGGATCTTGAACCCCGCATGTCCGACATCTAGAATCCCGCCTTGGGGCGTCTCTAGAGTCACCTGCCCCTGCTCTGGGAGCCTTCGGGACAACACCTCTGTGTCATCCGCGGGCTGAGGAGTAGTGGCCGTCGGGAGTGAGTTCATCTCCAAATTGCTCAGGGACCCGGAAGAAGATACCTCGGGATTAGCCCTGGCCGGACTGCATATATGTTCGGCGTTATAAAAAAAGCTATGAAGTAAAATCATGATAAAGTGCGGATACTTACGATCGCGCTAGGGGCTTCCCCCTGGGCAGCCACCCCTCCTCGGTGAGAGAGGCCGTGGCGGAGTAGTCCGGAAGGGACACCTTTCCCTTCTTGGACGTCCCAGCCTCCCCCTCCTCAGTTTCTTCTTGCTTCCCCCCGCCTCCATGGGAGGAATCTGTCTCGTCGTCATCGGACGACGTGGGTATGACGGCCTTGCACCGAGGGTCTTTTCCGGCCCCCTAGTCCGCCTCCCTAGGCCCCTCATCCTTTCCGGATGGGGCGGCTTCTTCTTCTTCTTCCTCCCCTTCATGGGAGGAGTGTGTCTCGTCGTCTTCGGACGAGGCTTCCAGCACAACCTTGCGCCGGAGACCCTTTCGGATCCCCAGGGCCCTCTTTTCGGCCTTCTTCTTTGGCACCCTGTAGGGCACCGGGACTAGCATCTCCGTCAGGAGAGCATCGGCTTTGCCTTCTGGCAGCGGAGCCGGACAGTCAATCTGCTCCACTGTCTCCACGTAATCCTGAACAAATATGCACAATCGCTTAAGACTCCCCCATGAATATATCGGGAAGAACCGAATCCGGTGGTAGCCTGAAAACTCACCTGACTAGGAGGCCACGCGGTGTGGAGCCCACGGTCCTCGGATGTGGGAGGAGGTACTTCGGAGGCCTTGAACAACGCCTTCCACGCGTCTTTGTGCTTCATGTCGTAGAGCCTCTGAAGCGTCTGGTGTTCGGCCCGGACAAACTCCCACAGATTGAATGCCCGCCTTTGGCACGGCGGAATCCGGCGAACGAGCATGACCTGGATCACGTTGACAAGCTTGATGTTCTTGTCCTTCATGCTCTTGATGCAGGTTTGGAGTCCGGTCAGCTCTGTAGGTTCGCCCCAGGCCAGGCCATTCTTTTTCGAGGAGGTGAGCCGCATGGGGGCTCCGGATCGGAACTCGGGGGCCGCCGCCCAGTTGGCGCCGCGCGGCTTGGTGATGTAGAACCACCCCGATTGCCACCCTTTTACGGTCTCCGCAAAGGAACCGTCCAGCCAGGTGACGTTAGGCATCTTGCCCACCATGGCCCCTCCGCACTCTGCTTGCTGGCCGCTTACGATCTTCGGCTTCACGCAGAAGATTTGCAGCCATAGGCCGAAGTAAGGCCGGATGCGGAGGAAGGCCTCGCATAGGCGATAAACGCCGAGATGTTGAGGACAAAATTCGGGGCTAGATCATGGAAATCTAGCCCGTAGTAGAACATGAGCCCGCGGACGAAGGGATGAAGTGGAAATCCCAGTCCACTAACAAAGTGGGCGACGAACACGACCCTCTCGTTGGGTCCCGGGGTCGGAATGACCTTCCCGTCGTCTGGTAGCCGGTGATCTATGTCCGCGGCCAAGTATCCGGCCGCCTGAAGATTTGTGATGTCCTTCTCCTTCATGGTGGAAGCCACCCACTTGCCTCCTGCTCCGGACATGTTTAGCTGTGCGGAGAAGACTTGGTCTTGGGCGCTGGAGCTCGAGGGGGCAAGAGTGGGCAAAGGAGGAAGAAGGCGTGAAAAAATGGGGAAATCTTATCCCTTTATTGAGGCGACGAAAGCGGTGCGCCTCCCCACTTGCCCGTTGGGAATCGCTTGCTTCCCAAGCGCCACAATTGATGGCGTGGTGGGATTACCCATACCTGTATTGATGAGAATCCCGTGAAAAGGGGACACGATCTCTACTTTGACAAGACGTGTCAAGGAAACCGTCTCGCAATATGCGCTGTGGCTGGTTGTAGGAAAACGGTTCGAATAATGACCCGACCGTAATGACACGTCATGTTGTCTAAAAAGTTGTTAGCAGATTGCATTTGTGAAATATCATTCTCTCTATGATGGCATGTGAAGATCATTTTGTGGATCCGGACACGATTCAAGTGTTTGATAATTACTTTGGAGTATTCGGAGAAGGAACCCGCCCTGCAATGCCGAAGACGAGACTACGTGATGGACTCATCGTCATTGAAGCCTAGTTCAGGGGCTACCGAGGGAGTCCTGGATTAGGGGGTATCCGGACAGCCGGACTATATACATCGTCCGGACTATCGAAGCGTGAATATACAAGACTCAAGACTCCGTCCCGTGCCCGGATGGAACTCTTCTTGGCATGGAAGGCAAGCTTCGCGATCCGGATGTTATATTTCCTTCCTTGTAACCGACTCCATGTAAACCTTAACCCTCTCCGGTGACTATATAAACCGGAGAGGTTGGTCCTTAGAAGACCGATCACAATTACAATCATACCATCATAGGCTAGCTTCTAGGGTTTAGCCTCTACGATCTCATGGTAGATCTACTCTTGTACTACCCATATCTTCAATATTAATCAAGCAGGAAGTAGGGTTTTACCTCCATCGAGAGGGCCCAAACCTGGGTAAACATTGTGTCCCTTGCTTCCTGTTACCATCAGCCTAGACGCACAGATCGGGACCCCCTACCCGAGATCCACCGGTTTTGACACCGACAGCAGGCCTGGCACCCAGCGGTGCTTCCAAGATGTAATTCTTCTATGCAGCAATGATGATAATCCTCAAGTTACGGACCCAGTCCATGTAATTGCTACCATCATCTTTCAACTTAGCTTTCTCAAGGAACGCATTAAAATTCAATGGAACAACAGCACGAGCCATCTATCTACAACAAACATAGACAAGCAAAATACTATCAGGTACTAAGTTCATGATAAATTTAAGTTAAATTAATCATATTACTAAAGAACTCCCACTTAGACAGACATCCCTCTAATCATCTAAGTGATCACGTGATCCAAATCAACTAAACCATGTCTGATCATCACGTGAGATGGAGTAGTTTTCAATGGTGAACATCACTATGTTGATCATAT
This sequence comes from Triticum timopheevii, assembly GCA_963921465.1. Classification (NCBI taxonomy): domain Eukaryota; kingdom Viridiplantae; phylum Streptophyta; class Magnoliopsida; order Poales; family Poaceae; genus Triticum; species Triticum timopheevii. Next base: position 376,118,099 of record OY997272.1, on the reverse strand, counting down.
CTACTATATGATTCACGCTCGACCTTTCGGTCTTAGTGTTTTGAGGCCATATCTGTATATGCTAGGCTTGTCAAGTTTAACCTGAGTATTCTGCGTGTGCAACTGTTTTGCACCCGTTGTATTTGAACGTAGAGCCCATCACACCCGATCATCACGTGGTGTCTCAGCACAAAGAACTTTCGCAACGGTGCATACTCAGGGAGAACACTTATACCTTGAAATTTAGTGAGAGATCATCTTATAATGCTACCGTCAATCAAAGCAAAATAAGATGCATAAAGGATAAACATCACATGCAATCAATATAAGTGATATGATATGGCCATCACCATCTTGTGCTTGTGATCTCCATCTCCGAAGCACCGTCATGATCACCATCGTCACCGGCGCGACACCTTGATCTTCATCGTAGCATCGTTGTCCTTTCGCCACCTATTGCTTATATGACTATCGCTACCGCTTAGGGATAAAGTAAAGCAATTACAGGGCGATTGCATTGCATACAATAAAGTGACAACCATATGGCTCCTGCCAGTTGCCGATAACTCGGCTACAAAACATGATCATCTCATACAATAAAATATAGCATCACGTCTTGACCATATCACATCACAACATGCCCTGCAAAAACAAGTTAGACGTCCTCTACTTTGTTGTTGCAAGTTTTACGTGGCTGCTACGGGTTGAGCAAGAACCGTTCTTACCTACACATCAAAACCACAACGATAGTTCATCAAGTTAGTATTGTTTTAACCTTCTTAAGGACCGGGCGTAGCCGTACTCGGTTAAACTAAAGTTGGAGAAACTGACACCCGCCAGCCATCTGTGTGCAAAACACGTCGGTAGAACCAGTCTCGCGTAAGCGTACGTGTAATGTCGGTCCGGGCCGCTTCATCCAACAATACCGCCAAACCAAAGTATGACATGCTGGTAAGCAATATGACTTGTATCACCCACAACTCACTTGTGTTCTACTCGTGCATATAACATCTAGGCATAAAACCAGGCTCGGATGCCACTTTTGGGGAGCGTAGTAATTTCAAAAAAAATTCCTACGCACATGCAAGATCATGGTGATGCATAGCAACGAGAGGGGAGAGTGTTGTCCATGTACCCTCGTAGACTGAAAGGGGAAGTGTTAGAACAACGTTGTTGATGTAGTCGTACGTCTTCACGGCCCGACCGATCAAGCACCGAAAGTACGGCACCTCCGAGTTCTAGCACACGTTCAGCACGATGACGTCCCTCGAACTCCGATCCAGCCGAGTGTCGAGGGAGAGTTCCGTCAGCACGACGGCGTGGTGACGATGTTGATGTTCTACCGACGCAGGGCTTCGCCTAAGCACCGCTATGATATTATCGAGGAGGACTATGGTGGAGGGGGGCACCACACACGGCTAAGAGATCAATGATCAGTTGTTGTCTCTAGGGTGGCCCCTGCCCCCGTATATAAAGGAGCAAGGGGGAGGTGCGGCCGTCCAGGAGGAGGCGCGCCAGGAGGAGTCCTACTCCCACCGGGAGTAGGACTCCCTCCTTCCTTGTTGGATTAGGAGAAGGGGAAAGAGGAAGGAGAGAGAGGAAGGAAAGGGGGGCGCCACCCCCCTCTCCTTGTCCTATTCGGACTAGGGGGGAGGGGCGCGCGGCCCTGCCCTGGCCGCCTCTCCTCTTCTCCACTAAGGTCCACTATGGCCCATTAAGCCCCCGGGGGGTTCCAGTAACCCCTCGGTACTCCGGTAAAATCCCGATTTCACCCGGAACACTTCCGATATCCAAATATAGGCTTACAATATATCAATCTTCATATCTCAACCATTTCGAGACACCTCGTCATGTCCGTGATCACATCCGGGACTCCGAACAACCTTCGGTACATCAAAACTCATAAACTCATAATATAACCGTCATTGAAACTTTAAGCGTGCGGACACTACGGGTTCGAGAACTATGTAGACATGATCGAGACACGTCTCCAGTCAATAACCAATAGCGGAACCTGGATGCTCATATTGGCTCCTACATATTCTACGAAGATCTTTATCGGTCAAACTGCATAACAACATACGTTGTTCCCCTTGTCATCGGTATGTTACTTGCCCGAGATTCGATTGTCGGTATCTCAATACCTAGTTCAATCTTGTTGCCGGCAAGTCTCTTTACTCGTTATGTAATGCATCATTCCATAACTAACTCATTAGCTACATTGCTTGCAAGGCTTATAGTGATGTGCATTACTGAGAGGGCCCAGAGATACCTCTCCCACAATCGGAGTGACAAAACCTAATCTCGAAATACGCCAACTCAACATGTACCTTTGGAGACACCTTTAGAGCTCCTTTATAATCACCCAGTTATGTTGTGACATTTGGTAGCACACAAAGTGTTCCTTCGGTAAACAGGAGTTGCATAGTCATAGTTGTAGGAACATGTATAAGTCATGAAGAAAGCAATAGCAACATACTAAACGATCAAGTGCTAAGTGCTACCTCTTGAGCACTGCATTGGATTTCCCCGAAGAGGAGAGGATGATGCAGCAAAGTAGCGTAAGTATTTCCCTCAGTTTTTGAGAACCAAGGTTTCAATCCAGTAGGAGACCACGCACAAGTCCCTCGTACCTACACAAAACGATAGCAACTCACAACCAACGCAATTAGGGGTTGTCAATCCCTTCAAGGTCACTTACGATAGTGAGATCTGATAGAGATGATAAATAATATGTTTGGTATTTTTGATAGATAGATGCAAAGTAAAAAGTAAAAGGCAAAGTAAAAACAAAGCAAGTTAATAAAGTGATAGAGATTGATATGATGAGAATAGACCCGGGGGCCATAGGTTTCACTAGTGGCTTCTCTCAAGAGCATAGATTTTCTACGGTGGGTGAACAAATTACTGTCGAGCAATTGATAGAATTGAGCATAGTTATCAGTATATCTAGGCAATGATCATGTATATAGGCATCACGTCCAAAACAAGTAGATCGAAACGATTCTGCATCTACTACTATTACTCCACTCATCGACCGCTATCCAGCATGCATCTAGAGTATTAAGTAAAAAACAGAGTAACGCCTTAAGCAAGATGACATGATGTAGAGGTATCATGCAATATGACAAAAACCCCATCTTGTTATCCTCGATGGCAACAATACAATACTTGCCTTGCAACCCTTTCTGTCACTGGGTAAGGACACCGCAAGATTGAACCCAAAGCTAAGCACTTCTCCCATTGCAAGAACTACCAATCTAGTTGGCCAAACCAAAAACGATAATTTGAAGAGACTTGCAAAGATAACTCAATCATACATAAAAGAATTCAGAGAAGCATCAAATATTTTCCATAGATAATACTGGATCATAAACCCACAATTCATCGGTCTCAACAAACACACCGCAAAAAGAAGATTACATCGAATAGATCTCCACGAGAGAGGGGGAGAACATTGTATTGAGATCCAAAAAGAGAGAAGAAGCCATCTAGCTACTAGCTATGGACCCAAAGGTCTGAAGTAAACTACTCACACTTCATCGGAGGGGCTATGGTGATGATGTAGAAGCCCTCCGTGGTGGATGCCCCCTCCAGCGGAGCTCCAGAACAGGCCCCAAGATGGGATCTCGTGGATACAGAAGGTTGCGGCAGTGGAATTAGGTTTTTGGCTCCTGTTCTAATCGTATGGGGATACATAGGTATATATAGGAGGAAGGAGTACGTCGGTGGAGCGTCGAGGGGCCCACGAGGTAGGGGGCGCGCCCGGGGGGGGGCCTCCACCCTCGTAGGGTCCAAGTCTCTTGGATCACGTTCGGTTGGAAAATCACGATCCCGAAGGTTTCATTCCGTTTGGACTCCGTTTGATATTCCGTTTCTTCGAAACACTGAAATAGGGAAAAAACATCAATTCTGGGCCGGGCTTCCGGTTAATAGGTTAGTCCCAAAAGTAATATAAAAGTGGAAAATAAAGCCCAATATAGTCCAAAACAGTAGATAAAGTAGCATGGAGCAATCAAAAATTATAGATACGTTGGAGACGTATCAGGCATTCCCAAGCTTAATTCCTGCTCGTCCTCGAGTAGGTAAATGATAAAAAAGAATTTTTGATGTGGAGTGATACTTTGGCATAATTTCAATATAAATCTTCTTACTTGTGATATGAATATTCGATCCGAAAGATTTAAGACAAAAGTTCATATTGACACAAAAATGATAATACTTCAAGCATACTAATCAAAGCAATCATGTCTTCTCAAAATAACATGGCAAAAGAAAGTTCATCCCTACAAAATCATATAGTTAGGCTATGCTTCATTTTCGTCACACAAAGATGTTCCCAACTTCTATATCCCCGATGACAAGCCAAGCAATTGTTTCATACTCAAATAATCTCAAACTTTTTCAACCTTCACGCAATACATGAGCGCGAGCCATGGATATAGCACTATGGGTGGAATAGAATATGATGATGGGGATTGTGTGGAGAAGACAAAAAAGGAGAAAGTCTCACATTGACGAGGCTAATCAACGGGCTATGGAGATGCCCATCAATTGATGTCAACATGAGGAGTAGGGATTGCCATGCAACGGATGCACTAGAGCTATAAGTATATAAAAGCTCTACAAAAGAAACTAAGTGGGTGTGCATCCAACTTGCTTGCTCACGAAGACCTAGGGCATTTTGAGGAAGCCCATCATTGGAATATACAAGCCAAGTTCTATAATGAAAAATTCCTACTAGTATATGAAAGTGACAAAATGAGAGACTCTCTATCATGAAGATCTTGGTGCTACTTTGAAGCACAAGTGTGGTAAAAGTATAGTAGCATTGTCCCTTCTCTCTTTTTCTCTTATTTTTTTCTCTTTTTTTTGGGCTTTTTTTGCCTTGCTTTTTTCTCTCTCTCTCTCTCTCTTCCTTTTTTTTGTCCGGAGTCTCATCCCGACTTATGGGGGAATCATAGTCTCCATCATCCTTTCCTCACTTGGGACAATGCTCTAATAATGATGATCATCACACTTTTATTTTTCTTACAACTCAACAATTACAACTCAAAACTTAGAACAAATTATGACTCTATATGAATGCCTCTGGCGGTGTACCGGGATGGTGCAATGAATCAAGAGTGACATGTGTGGAAAATAATGCATGGTGGCTTTGCCACAAATACGATGTCAACTACATGATCATGCAATGGCAATATGACAAAAGTGATGTATGTCATAATAATGATGATGGAAGTTGCATGGCAATATATCTCGGAATGGCTATGGAAATGCCATGATGGGTAGGTATGGTGGCTGTTTTGAGGAAGATATAAGGAGGTTTATGTGTGATAGAGCGTATCGTATCACAGGGTTTGGATGCACCGGCGAAGTTTGCACCAACTCTCAAGGTGAGAAAGGGCAATGCACGATACCGAAGAGGCTAGCAAAGGTGGAAAGGTGAGAGTGCGTATAATCCATGGACTCAACATTAGTCAAAAGAACTCATATACTAATTGAAAAAAATTAGAAGCCATCAAAAATCAAGTACTACACGCATGCTCCTAGGGGGATAGATTGGTAGGAAAAGACCATCGCTCGTCCCTGACCGCCACTCATAAGGATGCACAAGCCAGGTACACTTCATGTTTCAAATTTGTTACACAACTTTAACCATACGTGCATGCTACGAGACTTGCAAACTTCAACACAAGCATTTCTAAAATTCACAATTATCAACTAGCACGACTTTGATATTATCACCTCCATATCTCAAAACAATTATCAAGCATCAAACTTATCTTAGCATTCAATTCACTCAAAAGAAAGTTTCACATATCTTGAACACTAAGTATATTAACATTAAGCAAATTACCATGCTATTAACGAATCTCAAAATAATCTAAGTGAAGCATGAGAGATCAATAGTTTCTTTAAAACAAATCCACCACCGTGCTCTAAAAGATATAAGTGAAGCACTAGAGCAAAAATTATCATGCTCAAAAGATATAAGTGAAGCACTATGAGCAAAACTATCAAGCTCAAAAGATATAAGTGAAGCACATAGAGTATTCTAACAAATTCCAATTCATGTATGGCTCTCTCAAAAGATGTGTACATCAAGGATGATTGTGGTAAACTAACAAGCAAAGACACAAATAATACAAGACTCTCCAAGCAAAACACATATCATGTGGTGAATAAAAATATAGCTCCAAGTAAATTACCGATGGAAGTGGACGAAAGAGGGGATGCCTTCCGGGGCATCCCCAAGCTTTGACTTTTTGGTGTCCTTGGATTATCTTGGGGTGCCATGGGCATCCCCAATATTAGGCTCTTGCCACTTCTTGTTCCATAATCCATCGAAAGAATTCACCCAAAACGTGAAAACTTCACAACACAAAACTCAACAGAAATCTCGTGAGCTCCGTTAGAGAAAGAAAACAAAGAACTACTTAAGGTACTGTAATGAACTCATTATTTATTTATATTGGTGTTAAACCTACTGTATTCCAACTTATCTATGGTTTATAAACTATTTTACTAGCCATAGATTCATCAAAATAAGCAAACAACACACGAAAAACAGAATCTATCAAAAACAGAACAGTCTGTAGCAATCTGTAACTAACGCAAACTTCTGGAACTCTAAAAATTCTACCAAAATAGGAAGTCCTGGATAATTTGTTTATTGAACATAAGCAGAAAGAATCAATGCAAAATCACATTCCTGTGATTTAACAAAATTAAATCAACTATCATCGTAGGTTATCCTATAGGTTCTACTTGGCACAAACACTAATTAAAACATAAAAACACATCCAAACAGAAGGTAGATGGATTATTTATTCCTAAACAGAAGCAAATACAAAAAACACAAAATAAAATTGGGTTGCCTCCCAACAAGCGCTATCGTTTAACGCCCCTAGCTAGGCATAAAAGCAAGGATAGATCTAGGTATTGCCATCTTTGGTAGGCAAACCATAAGTGGCTCTCATGATAGATTCATATGGTAATTTTATTTTTTTTCTAGGGAAGTGTTCCATGCTCTTCTTTAAGGGAAATTGGAATTGAATATTCCCTTCCTTCATATCAATAATTGCACCAATCGTTCTAAGGAAAGGTCTACCAAGAATAATAGGACATGAAGGATTGCAATCTATATCAAGAACGATAAAATCTACGGGCACATAATTCCTATTTGCAACAATAAGAACATCATTAATTCTTCCCATAGGCTTTTTAATAGTGGAATCCGCAAGATGCAAGTTTAGAGAGCAATCATCAAAATCACGGAAATCTAGCAAATCACATAAAGTTTTCGGAATAGTAGAGACACTAGCACCCAAATCACACAAAGCATGAAACTCAAAATTTTTAATTTTAATTTTAATAGTAGGTTCCTACTCATCATAGAGTTTTCTAAGGATAGAAACTTTCAACTCAAGTTTTTCTTCATAAGATTGCATCAAAGCATCAACAATGTGTTCGGTGAAGGCCTTATTTTGACTATAAGCATGAGGAGAATCTAGCATGGATTGCAGCAAGGAGATACAACGAATCAAAGAGGAATTTTCATAATTAAATTCCTTGAGATCCAAAATAGTGGGTTTAGCAACATCACGGTCTTTATTTATTTCAATCCCACTATCATCAAATTCATCATCAAGATCTAGAAACTCCGAATTCTTAGAACGCCTTCTAGGTAAAGGAAGATCATATTCAGATTCATCAAGATTCATATTGCAAAACAAAGATTTAATGGGGGACACATCAACAACTTTTAGATCTTCATCTTGATTTTCATAGGGATTCGGTTTAGCGGCCATCTTATTGACTAAGGTAGCTTGCATATCCGAAATTTCAGCGGTCGTCTTTTCAAGACGAGCAATTTGGGCCCTTATACCATCAAATTCTTTAGACATCCATCTAGTTATTTATTCATATAGCTCATAATTTTTTTTATTCCTTAAGTTCGTTTCTAAAGAAATTATTGTGCTCAAATTGCAAAACCATAAACTTTCTGACATTGCTTTCGATCTCCTCTAGCCTTTTAAGGTGAAGGTCACCAAATCTAGGTAGAGCCATCACGACAAATAAGCATACTAACACACGAGCAAGCAAAAAGGCAACGGGAAAAAGGCAGACGGGAAAGAGAGGAGGAGATTGGGAAAGAGAGGGCAAATAAAACGGCAAGGGTGAAGTGGGGGAGAGGAAAATGAGAGGCAAATAGCAAATAATGTAATGCGAGAGATAGGGATTGCGATGGGTACTTGGTATGGTTGACTTGCTTGCGTGAGCCTCCCCGGCAACGGCGCCAGAAATTCTTCTTGCTACCTCTTGAGCACTGCGTTGGATTTCCCCGAAGAGGAGAGGATGATGTAGCAAAGTAGCGTAAGTATTTCCCTCAGTTTTTGAGAACCAAGGTATCAATCCAGTAGGAGACCACACACAAGTCCCTCGTACCTACACAAAATGATAGCAACTCGCAACCAACGCGATCAGGGGTTGTCAATCCCTTCAAGGTCACTTACGATAGTGAGATCTGATAGAGATGATAAATAATATTTTTGGTATTTTTGATAGATAGATGCAAAGTAAAAAGTAAAAGGCAAAGTAAAAACAAAGCAAGTTAATAAAGTGATAGAGATTGATATGATGAGAATAGACCCGGGGGCCATAGGTTTCACTAGTGGCTTCTCTCAAGAGCATAGATTTTCGACGGTGGGTGAACAAATTACTGTTGAGCAATTGACAGAATTGAGCATAGTTATGAGTATATCTAGGCAATGATCATGTATATAGGCATCACGTCCAAAACAAGTAGATCAAAACGATTCTGCATCTACTACTATTACTCCACTCATCGACCACTATCCAGCATGCATCTAGAGTATTAAGTAAAAACAGAGTAACGCCTTAAGCAAGATGACATGATGTAGAGGGATAAATTCATGCAATATGATAAAAACCCCATCTTGTTATCCTCGATGGCAATAATACAATACGTGCCTTACAACCCTTTCTATCACTGGGTAAGGACACCGCAAGATTGAACCCAAAGCTAAGCACTTCTCCCATTGCAAGAACTACCAATCTAGTTAGCCAAACCAAAAAGGATAATTCGAAGAGACTTGCAAAGATAACTCAATCATACATAAAAGAATTCAGAGAAGAATCAAATATTTTCCATAGATAATACTAGATCATAAACCCACAATTCATCGGTCTCAACAAACACACCGCAAAAAGAAGATTACATCGAATAGATCTCCACGAGAGAGGGGGAGAACATTGTATTGAGATCCAAAAAGAGAGAAAAAGTCATCTAGCTACTAGCTATGGACCCGAAGGTCGGAAGTAAACTACTCACACTTCATCGGAGGGGCTATGGTGATGATTTAGAAGCCCTCCGTGGTGGATGCCCCCTCCGGCGGAGCTCCGGAACAGGCTCCAAGATGGGATCTCGTGGATACAGAAGGTTGCGGCGGTGGAATTAGGTTTTTGGCTCCTGTTCTGATCGTTTGGGGATACGTAGGTATACATAGGAGGAAGGAGTACGTCGGTGGAGCGTCGAGGGGCCCACGAGGTAGGGGGCGCGCCTAGGAGGGGGTGCGCCCTCCACCCTTGTGACTTCCTCTGGCACTTCTTAGAGTAGGGTCCAAGTCTCCTGGATCACGTTCGGTTGGAAAATCACGATCCCGAAGGTTTCATTCCGTTTGGACTCTGTTTGATATTCCGTTTCTTCGAAACACTGAAATAGGAAAAAAAACAACAATTCTGGGCTGGGCCTCCGGTTAATAGGTTAGTCCCAAAAGTAATATAAAAGTGGAAAATAAAGCCCAATATAGTCCAAAACAGTAGATAAAGTAGCATGGAGCAATCAAAAATTATAGATACGTTGGAGATGTATCACTAAGCTAACGGAATGGGTCAAGTCAAGCACATCATTCTCCTAATGATATGATCCTGTTAATTGAATGACAACTCATGTCTATGGTTAGGAAACATAACCATCTTTGATTAATGAGCTAGTCAAGTAGAGGCATACTAGTGACATTATGTTTGTCTATGTATTCACACATGTATTATGTTTTTGGTTAATACAATTCTAGCATGAATAATAAACATTTATCATGATATAAGGAAATAAATAATAACTTTATTATTGCCTCTAGGGCATATTTCCTTCCTGCTTACACACGTACCTTTTTTGCAGGGCCTTCGACTACAATCAACAGCAGCGCGGGGACATCTACTGCGGGAACCTCTGAGCACACGGAAGAAGCGTTCCACCAGCCAGTCAACAGTCCTGCCACAAACAATGCAGAATCAGTGTCGGAAATGGCAATCATTCCAGCAATGCCGACAAGCACACCTTTGCACACCAGCACAAGCAACACTCAAGCATATGAAACAGCCGCCAATACTGAAGTGAATGATGAAACTGATGACAAAGCACAAGGGGATGAAGAACATGGGCATTCAGAAATCATGGTACCTCAGCCACCATATGTTGGGCAAAGATTTAAGTCGTTTGAATATGCCAAGGAATTCTACCAGACATATGCAATGTTCCATGGGTTTGCGGTGAACACCGAATACGATAGGAAAATTAAAAAAACTAACGAGTACAACAGAGGTGAGATAAGGTGCTACAAGGCATGAAGGAACAAGAAGGGGAAAGGTGTTTCCCCTGTCGTGCCGGAACGAAAGAGAGGTATCATTGTCAAGACAGAATGCCCTGTCCGGTGTAAGCTAAACGCAGATGGAGCACAGTGGGTGGTCACTGACTATTTCGACGAACACAACCACAAACTCATAAAGAAGTTTGATCTGGTAAAATTTCTGAGTGCCCAAAGAGGATTCAGCCCCCTCGAGAAGAAATTCGTAAAGTTGCTACATGATTGTAACGTCGGTCCGTCAAGAATGGTCCAAATATTGTCCCTGATCCATAGCGGAGATGGTAGACTGAGTAGCATGCCCTACATACCAGAAAACGTCACAAACCTAAAGGCAAAGTACCGTAGAGAGAGCAGGTTGCCTGACATAGAAGCCACGATAACCTACTTTGAAGAGAAAGCAAAAGCAGATGCTGATTTCTTCTATAGGATAAGATTGGACGATGAGGACCATGTCAGAAACATGTATTGGGTGGGTGGTGCTGCAGGAAGGGCCTACAAATATTTCCGTGATTGCATATCATTCGACACGACATATCTCACTAATATGTACAAGATGCCCTGCGCTCCATTCATAGGAATAAATAACCACAATCGGTCATTGTAGTTTGGTTGCGGACTCGTTCGGAATGAAGATACGGATGGTTACACTTGGCTGTTCAAAACCTTCTTGGAGTGCATGGATGGAATTGCTCCGATGAACATAATAACAAACCAGGATTTTAGCATGCGTGTAGGCATAGGGGAGGTCTTTCCATTGGTAGTGCACAGGCACTGCAGGTGGCATATTATTAAAAAGGCTGAGGAGACGCTAGGACCATTTTTTGCTGACCGTCCAGAGCTGCACAAGGCATTCGAGTTATGCATGGACCACAGCCTGACGGTGGAGGAGTTTGAACGGAGTTGGACGGCTATGATTGAAACATACAAAGTGCAAGACAACGAGACACTTACTGGCCTGTGGGAGAAGCGAATGTACTGGGTGCCGGCCTACTTTATGCAGTGCTTCTCCCCATTTCTGCAGACTACGCAAGGGTTCAACGCTGTTTTGAAGCGGTACGTGAGCCCTGGCAATTCATCGTTGTAGTTTGCCAAGCAATACACAGCTTTGCAATAGAAAATATTGGGATCTGAGCTACAGCAAGAAGCAAACACCGCACTCAAGCAACCTAAATTGCTAACATATTTTCCAATGGAGAGGCAGATGAGCAAGATATATACCAACAAGATTTTTAACAAGTAAGTCGATTATGTTACCCTCTTATTTGCACAAAGCATGAAGATAGTAGGTGCCTTATAGAATGCAATGCAGTTGCCATGTTTTTTGACTTGCTGATCTATTGAAAATAGCCATTGAATACAGTGTAAGCATCATCTGTAGTTGCCATCTGGGTTGAACTGTAGTTGCCATGTGGGTTGAACTATAGTTGCCATGTAGGTTGAACTGTAGTTGCCATGTGGGTTAAACTGTAGTTGCCATGTGAAAATGATATGTAGTTGACATGTGGCCCAAAACTTTGTTTGGCATGTTTCATAAACTGCATTTGCCATGTTATATGAAATTCATTTGCCAATTCAAAATGTTATGCATTTTGCCATGTGAAAAATATCATGCAGTTGCCATATGGAAACAAAAAACACAAGAACATATGTAGGGAAAAAACAAGATTTCCATGCCATCATTGGTTTTAGATATACGTGTTGCTATGTTACGGCCTACATAAACATGAGGTGCTACAAACATAATATAAGAGTTTAACAAACACACAAAAACATGCAGATTCCAGGAAGAAATAAAGTGTGTCAGCATGTACACGGCTTACCAGGTGGACGAACATATGTTCAAGGTGTGTTCACTATTGGGCATGTCGGATTCAGAACCTGAAGACCCGGACAAGGGAAGGATCTACTATGTGAAGGCAATGATAAACGAAGACGAATACTACTGCCAATGCGTGTGTGTTGTCACATACTGAAAGTAATGGACATACACGCGGTCACGTGATTGCCCCGCCATTTCATAAGGCGGCGATGGACTTGGGACGCTGACGGTGCGTTGGGGCCACAAACATCAAATGCAGTTTTGGCTGTGCATGACGAGAGACCGGAGGCAACCATGGAAGCCGTGAGGCACGTTGTGTTAGCCAAGAACTATGCTGAACTAATAGATGAAGCATGCAAGAGTGATGAGACAGCGAGGGTGGCAGAAAAAACACAGGAAAGCCCTGAAAAGAGAGCTTGATGAGTTCAAAAAGAGGAAGGCTGAAGAAGCCTTGCACAGGTTCCCCCGCATCTCAAGTGTGCCTTCGTCCACGGGTCCGTCATCTGAAAACTCAAAGGTACGGTCTAGAACAGCAAGCACGCAAACCCAGGTCAGGAACCCGCCCCGTTCCATCACAAAAGGGCGTCCAAAAGAGATAAGATACAAATCGGGGTTGCAAATTCAAGCGAAACACAAGAAAACAAAGAAAGGGGCGGGAAATCCATAAAAGCAATTGTGGAGGATTGTAACTTATGTGCTGGTGACATTTTTTGTAAGGTATATGGTCAGGATTTTAAAAATTCGAGAATGACTATTGGTGGACAACAGGATGTGAAAGAAATGGCATGTATGCCACGTATGTGCTGCTAAATCTGCCATGCAACTTCCATCGAATCCGCCATGTGATTTCTACTGAACCTGCCATCGCGCAGATTTTTCATTTTCAGACCATGCATTTTGTTTCTGTTTTTTGACATGCTGATCTATTGAAAAATGGCAACTGGGTACATTATAAGGATGAAAAAATCGTAGTTGACATGTGAAATCACCTATAGTTGCCATGTGTAATGAAAATGAAGTTGCCATGTGGAATGATATCTAGTTGACATGTGAGACAAAACTAAAGTTGCCATGTTTTATGAACTGCATTTGCCATGTTAAATAAACTGTGTTTGCCATGTTATATGTTATGCAGTTGCCATGTCAAATATCGTGCAATTGCCATGTAAAAATATAATGCAGTTGTCCAAAAAAACAAAAAACAAAACAATTACTTTCACTAACCGTGTCTGATCAACTATATTTGCCATGTTTTCGGGCATCCTAGACACATTCAAACACCCAACTGGTACTACCAACCACAAACACATAAATAGTAATGAAACATAAATGTAGCTGCTGCCAAACCTAAGTAGGTTCACATCCACACATATATTACAAATATGTTCAATGCCACTCACACGCCACCACTATATACTAGACTATGGAAGGGTTGCAGTCATAACATAGTACACGGACATAGTTTTAAAAGAACAAGTTGATACCTTACATTCATCAACCACAGAATGTAAGATAGGCGTGCGGTATGGAGCACCACGTGATCACTTGTACTTCTTGTTGGCTTTTTTGACAGCTTCCTCTATGAACTCTTGTGCATTGGCCCGCGTGTTGAAATCTTCAGTCATCAACCAGTTCCATGTGTATATTTTGCGAAGCTCAACGACCATTGCAGCTGTGACGACAGGGACCCATCGACCTTCCCACTTAGCAAGGTATTCCAACGTGTGAAACCCGCAGTCATGTCTATAAAAGAAAAATAATCAGGTCAACTCGATAGAACAGGAAAAATCATAAAATTTGATGCACAGGAGATAAAAGGTTTAGGATTGGTGTGGAGGACACATGAAAAAAGATAGTAATTACCGGTTTCCTTGCTTCGTAGTCGCGACATACTCGATTGGAAAATGATTGATCTGGACCCTTGAGTTTTCGTAGTGACGGGTCCATGTCTCTTTGAGGTTGTTGATAAAGAATTCAGCATGTGTAGTAAGGTCTGTATCAGCTGCTGAACGCATTGAATCGAGCACCTCAAATCGTTGGTTCTTCAGGTTAGGACAAATCACGTAGTGGTGACCACACTTGTCATGTGGGTCATGTGGTGCAAGCTCCTGGAACATGGGAAACAGTACGTGCAAGTAAAAATAAAAGGAAAAGAAAAAGCAGATTTCACATCAAAAACAACAATGATGTAGTTGGAAAAAATGATTATGTAAAGATATTGCCAGATGCAGTAAGAGGTACATGAATGACAAAGCAGCAAGTGACCAAAGATACACCCACAGAGAATGTTTATTTGCCATGTGTAATTAAAAGAAGTTGCCATCCATGTATGAACAAAGTTGCCCAGTATTTTAATTCAAGTTGCCATATTATTTTCATTAAAAAGCAGTCAACTTAGTTTGCATGGCAGCTGTTGCCACATGAAACATTTGTCACAAAATAGTATGTATCCCAGAGTGTAAAGCATAGCTACTAACAAAACATAGCATGGGAAAAAAGATGTGCGAACAAGAAGGAACACTCATGCATTTCTTCAGTGTGAGCTTGAAATGACCATGCGTGGCAAAATTCTTCCTCGAGATTTTATGGTGGTAGTCACCATCCCATATTTTGCACGTCACACTGTACTGCATGATCGTTTGGTTCGGGACCAATATCCACATGCCTGTTGATGAAGTCAATCCCACACGCAACTACATTCTTCGACATTTTGCCAAGTGGCCTCACAGACTCGGCAAGATCACCCAGGTCGACGTACGTCGCATCACATTGGATGACTTTGGTTCTGTCCAAACATGAGCTGTATGAAAATGATATAACATGAAAGAATCATGACTACTAATTAAAATAAAAAATAAAACGTAAACAAAGCATGTGGAATAGCAAAGGAAAAAAATAAGAGAAAAGCAAGTGAGGGGTTATGTGGTGGGGACGTTACGCTTTCAGCTCCTTCATGTGCTTGCTACTGGACCTCGCGTTTCCAAAACGCTTGACAATATCATACAGCTGGTTCTGCTCCTTTGTGGCCTCGACTTCGGGCTCATAGTCATTCATGGGAGGTGCGTGAACTACCCTATGCTGCCTCATAGATCTAGGGGTGGCACTTCTAATAGTATCTTCGGATACCGACTCAGCAGGCACGTTAGAACTTGATTGCCCTGACCCCATGAGGACCTCCTATTCAATGCTTCATCCTCAATCCTGCGGTAAGCGGCATCAAGTGACGCCGAAATCTCATCAGGGGTGGCTGCAAGGATCGAAATAGTGGGTTAGGATACTTGGAAACAAACAAGTTATTGTGAAAAAAAGATGCAGAATATGAAATGTAGGTGCAAAAAATAGTGAGTTGCCATGTAGAGACAACTCAATTTGCCTTGTGTAGTGCACTGTAGTTGCCATATGGCAACAACTACAGTTGCCATGTGGCAACAACTACAGTTGCCAAGTACATTGAAGTGAAGTTGCCATGTTGCAACAACTCCAGTTGCCATGTGCTTGGCGAATGGAATTGCAACATGGCAACAAACTGTAGGTGCCATGTTGCAGCAAATCCAGCTACCATGTGCATCAGATCAGATTTGACATCACCAGTGACAAACAAAAAAAAGCTTGTGACAAACGTCAGACTAAAAAAATGTAGAAACCGAAATGATAAACACGCAAAAAAAAATGTACCTTGAACTATCGGCTCTGCAAACTTCACAGCCTTCCTGCCCTCAGCCATTGGTTGCACCATCATTGGGGCCATGCCTTCTAGGAAAGCAAAGGCAACTGGCAAAGGATCTTGTGCCACT
Organism: Triticum timopheevii; assembly: GCA_963921465.1. Taxonomy (NCBI): domain Eukaryota; kingdom Viridiplantae; phylum Streptophyta; class Magnoliopsida; order Poales; family Poaceae; genus Triticum; species Triticum timopheevii. The sequence goes on along the minus strand of OY997272.1, from coordinate 376,101,837 downwards.
GGTTCATCTTGACTGTGATCGATGCCAAGGCTACAGCTCGGTGGGGTGAAGCCATTGGGTGCCTCTCCTCCCTACCAGCCGGACCACGAACGAGTTGTCCGGCAGAATCCAGGGGTGACAAATTAACAAACATTTCTGCCTCATCTACTGTAGTATCATCAGGCTTATTAGTAGGGCGGGGCATGCTGCCAGTGGTATCATCCACATCTTTCTTGCCAATCTTCTTGTTTGGGTTGTACGAGACACCAATGTTGACTGGGAGCTTAGAAGTGCGCAGATTTAAGCTGGGGTTCTCCACAGTGGTGAGAGACGCAGTCTGCTCCGGACGTTCACCTCCGTCAGTCGTGCCCGGCATGCTGCGTGCCTCGGTTGTACCCTGTACTTCTGTTTTCTCCATAACATTGCTTTTGGCAGGTGGTGGGAACAGTGTGGAAGCAGGCACATAACCGGAGTCATCTCTGTTGCTCCTAGCTACATCTGGTGCATTGGGTATGTCTGCAGGTTGCTTGCGGGGGCTATGACGCCTAGGTGGAAGACCAGCTCGCGCAACGGTCACCGTAGTAACCTCTGGGCCACCAGAAGCTGCATCAGTTGTGCGATGAGTCTCGCCTGTGGATGGCATCTCGTTCTGAATTGTCGCCGCAGCCCCTTCTTTTCTAGACGCATAAGTACCAGCAGCCACGCGCTTGGAATCCGTATCAGATGAGCGGGAATCTTCCTTGCCTAGGTTGATATCGGGAGCATCCACTTCAACCCTTGCTGATCAGGTGGCACGGGTCACAACAGCATCCCTCATTGCGAGCAGAGTGGGCAATATCTCAGCAGTCCTGGCAAATACTGACTCATCCTCCCAGATGTGCGGATGCCTGTTGTTGTAGCATGCACATCTACAACTGGCGGAGATGGTTGGCCGCTTGCATCAGAGCTGGTGGGAACAATGGACGGTGCAGCAGTAGTTTTCTCGACTGGCGCCTCATGAACATCTGAGTTGCCACTTGTCGACAGCTTTGAATGAATGCGTTCGAGTGGGTCTCTAAGGTTCTGCTTGGTCATGCGTGTAGTAGTCTTCTTCACCCTACAAGAAAGCTCATGAAGAGTATGAAAATTTGAACAAAAATAGTTGCCATGGTAGTCATATTTAAAAATGGAAAAATGTGTGATGTGCCAGAGCTGCCATTTGAGAACAAGGTATGGATGAGCACACAAGACAAATGTAGGGGGGTGGAAGCCAGTGGAGAGCTGCTAGTTGCCATATGAGTGGGATAAGAATTGCCATGTGACCTAGTTAGCAATTGCCATGGAGTACAAACAAGAGTTGCCATGCAGCAAAAAAATAAATCATGAGAAAAAAATAAGAAGTTGCCAGGTGGGACTGATGGCAGCAGCCCATATGGCAAACTGAACAGCTGCAATGAAAAGCAGATGGGTAATTGCCGCATAAATGTATCAACTGAAAAAGTTGTGTATGATCTAGAATGAATCAAACAAAAGAATAGCACTATGACAAATACAAAAATAGGGAGAACCTACTTCTTACTTGTCTTCCTCAAGTCTTCCAACATGACAGGATCACCGGTGTTTGACGTCGATGTACGAGGAGACGACCTAGTGGAAGTGGTGTCACCAACAGTGGGAGCACCCTTGTTCAATCGAGAAGAAGCACGGGTTGGCGTTGGTGCTTGTTTCTTCTTAACTGCTCGTCCACCAACTGTCGCCTCGCTGCACGTAGAAAAGATGGCAAAAAAGGATACCAAGTGTGAGACACAAAAATCATGCTGCGCTTAGCAAAACAATGAAAAAAGAGGGCCGGTCTTTTAAAAAGGAGAGACAAACAAAACACTAAATAAATGTCAAACCTCCTCCTAGCAGCTACGGGATCGGTCCTAGACCTCTTGCCAACAGAGCCCTGCCCAACATCCTCTCGAGCTTTGCCCCTCTTTGACGGCGACACCCCCATGTCACACGCAACTGTTTGTTCAACTGCTTCCTCCGTTGGAGGGACATCTAGTGCAGCCTTATCCTTCGTACCACCTACATGAACTTCGCCATGTTCATCATCGTCGGTTGCATGTTGCACATTCTCCATGTCATCGTGATCGTCCTTGTCGAGACCAGCGTCTCCATCTAGATCATCTTGCGTGTCGGGAAGCTCCTGTGAGCTGTTGTAGTCGTACCGGCCACGGCAACCAGTTGGTCGATGTGTCCGTTCTTCAACGAATGATGTGAACTGCCTCGCAACCGCGTCACTGTCGGAGCCATTAAGTGTCGTCCAACCCTCAACCAACTTCCCGAGCAAGCTGGTCATGCCGGAGGCAAACTGCCCAACTAGATGCTCAACAGGTGCCCTCGCCTGAGCACAAAAACAAAAAAGTAGCAAAAACCAAAGATATTAAAATCACGTGCGTAAGAACAAAAAACAAAACAACCATAAGATATATATAAAAAATGCAAAGAGAAAAACAGTTTCAAAAAACAAAATAAACGTCCTTGATTACCTTAGAAGGACAAGACGGAGCTGAATGCACATCCATCCACTTGCCAAAGTTTTGTCGCCCAACAAACACATTGTAGTCTATAGCATTCTTGGCCATCAACTGGAAACCAGCAAAAAACAACGAAGATGTGAGAGAGAAATAAGGTGCAGTGAATAACAATTCATGTATTGCAAAAAAGAGGAAATAAAAAAGGAGTTTCGACACGGATGGTGGAGTTTCCATATGGGGTCACACATGGTTTCCATGTGCAGACAACCATGGCTGCCAAAGGTACTTATCTCTTGTTAGCCATAAATGATTGTCGTACGGGGATTTTTCACATGTTATGTGATACGTCTCCAACGTATCTATAATTTTTGATTGTTCCATGCTATTATATTACCCGTTTTGGATGTTTATGGGCTTTACTCTACACTTTTATATCATTTTTGGCCTAACCTACTAACCGGAGGCCCAGCCCGAATTGCTGTTTTTTTGCCTATTTAAGCGTTTCAAAGAAAAGGAATATCAAACGGAGTCCAAACGGGATGAAACCTTCAGGAGCGATCTTTTTCAAAAAATGCAAACCTGGAGACTTGGAGTGTACGTCAAGCAACAAACAAGGCGACCACGAGGGTTCCCGGCGAGCCCCCTGGGGGTGGGCGCGCCCCCCACCCTCATGGGTCCCTCGAGCGTCAACCGACCTACTTCTTCCTCCTATATATACCCCCGTACCCTGAAAACATCATAAGCGACCACAAAAACCTAATTCCACCGCCGCAACCTTCTGTATCCGTGAGATCCAATCTTGGAGCCTCCCCCGGCGCTCCGCCGGAGGGGGAATCGACCATGGACAGCTCTACATCATCTCCAAGGCCTATCCTATGAGTTGTGAGTAGTTTACCACAGACCTTGGGGTCCATAGTTATTAGCTAGATGGCTTCTTCTCTCTCTTTGAATCTCAATACAAAGTTCTCCTCTATCTTCTTGGAGATCTATTCGATGTAACTCTTTTTGCGGTGTGTTTGTCGAGATCCGATGATTTGTGGGTTTATCATCAAGTTTATCTATGAGAAATATTTGACTCTCCTCTGAATTCTTTGATGTGTGGTTAAGTTATCTTTGCAAGTCTCTTTGAATTATCAGTTTGGTTTGGCCTACTAGATTGATCTTTCTTGCAATGGGAGAAGTGCTTAGCTTTGGGTTCAATCTTGCGGTGTCCTTTCCCAGTGACAGCAATGGCAGCAAGGCACGTATTGTATTGTTGCCATCGAGGATAAAAAGATGGGGTTTATATCATATTGCATGAGTTTATCCCTCTACATCATGTCATCTTTCTTAATGCGTTACTCTGTTCTTCATGAACTTAATACTCTAGATGCAGGCAGGAGTCAGTCGATGTGTGGAGTAATAGTAGTAGATGCAGAATTGTTTCGATCTACTTATCATGGACGTGATGCCTATATACATGATCATGCCTAGATAATCTCATAACTATGCGCTTTTCTATCAATTGGTTGACAGTAATTTGTTCACCCACCGTAATACTTATGCTATCTTGAGAGAAGCCACTAGTGAAACCTATGGCCCCCGGGTCTATCTTTTATCATATAAGTTTTCATCTACTTTTATTTGCATCTTTTATTTTCCAATCTATATCGTAAAAATACCAAAAATATTTATCTTATTTTATCATCTCTATCAGATCTCACTTTTGCAAGTTACCGTGAAGGGATTGAAAACCCCTTTATCGCGTTGGTTGCGAGGTTCTCTTTTGTTTATGTAGGTGTGTGGGACTTTTGAGGAGCCTCCTACTCGATTGATACCTTGGTTCTCAAAAACTGCGGGAAATACTTACACTACTTTGCTGCATCACCCTTTCCTCTTCAAGGGAAAAACCAACGCAAGCTCAAGATGTAGCAAGAAGGATTTCTGGCGCCGTTGCCGGGGAGGTCTTCTCTCGAGTCAAGACATACCAAGTACCCATCACAAACTCATCTCCCTTGCATTACATTATTTGCCATTTGCCTCTCATTTTCCTCTTCCCCACTTCACCCTTGCCGTTTTATTCGCCCTCTTTTTCCCAATCTCCTCTCTCTTTCGCTTGCCTTTTTGTTTGCTTGTGTGTTGGATTGCTTATCACGATGGCGCAAGATAATACCAAATTGTGTGACTTTTCCAATACCAATAATAAGGATTTCCTTAGCACCCCAATTGCTCCTCTTAATGATGTTGAATCTTGTGAAATGCTGCTTTGTTGAATGTTGTTATGAAAGATAATTCTCCGGCCTTCCTAGTGAAGATGTCGCTACTCATCTAAACAACTTTGTTGATTTGTGTGATATGCAAAAGAAGAAAGATATGGATAATGATATTGTTAAATTGAAGTTATTTTCGTTTTCACTTAGAGATCGTGCTAAAACTTGGGTTTCGTCTTTGCCTAAGAATAGTACTGATTCATGTAATAAGTGCAAAGATGCTTTTATCTCTAAGTATTTTCCTCCCGCTAAAATCATCTCTCTTAGGAACGATATTATGAATTTTAAACAACTTGATCATGAGCATGTTGCCCAATCTTGGGAAAGAATGAAATTAATGATTCGCAATTGCCCTACTCATGGTTTGAAATTATGGATGATCATACAAAAAATTTATGCCGGATTGAATTTTGCTAATAGAAATCTTTTAGATTCGGACGCGGGAGGCACTTTTATGGAAATCACCTTAGGAGAAGCTACTAAACTCCTTGATAACATTATGGCTAATTATTCTCAATGGCACACTGAAAGATCTACTAGTAAAAAAGTGCATGCTATAGAAGAAATTAATGTTTTGAGTGGAAAGATGGATGAACTTATGAAATTGTTTGCTACTAAGAGTGCTCCTATTGATCCTAATGATATGCCTTTGTCTACTTTGATTGAAAATAATAATGAATCTATGGATGTGAATTTTGTTGGTAGGAATAATTTTGGTAACAATGCTTATAGAGGAAACTTTAATCCTAGAACGTTCCCTAGTAATTCCTCTAATAATTATGGTAATTCCTACAACAACTCTTATGGAAATTTTAATAATATGCCTCTGATTTTGAGAATAGCGTTAAAGAATTTATAATCTCTCAAAAGAATTTTAATGCCTTGCTTGAAGAAAAATTGCTTAAAGTTGATGATTTGGCTAGGAACGTTGATAGGCTTTCGCTTGATGTTGATTCTTTGAAACTTAGATCTACTCCACCTAAGCATGATATCAATGAGTCTCTCAAACCCATGAGAATTTCCATTGATGAGTGCAAAGAAAGAACCGCGAGGTTGCGTGCTAAGAAAGATTGCTTTGTAAAAGCGTGTTCTTCTAGTTTCCATGAAAATAATGATGAAGATCTAAACGTTATTAATGTGCCCCCTATTAAATCCTTGTTTTGCAGTATGAATCTTAATAATGATGGGACTGGAGATGAGTCAACTTTAGTTAAAAGACGTCCCAATAATTCTGAGTTCTTAGATCTTGATGCTAATTTTGGTAAAAGTGGGATTGGAGAGGTCAAGACTTTAAATAGTATTGAACCCACTATCTTGGATTTGAAAGGATTTAATTATGATAATTGTTCTTTAATATATTGTATTTCCTTATTGCAATCCGTGTTGAATTCTCCTCATGCTTATAGTCAAAATAAAGCTTTTACCAAACATATTGTTGATGCCTTGATGCAATCTTATGAGGAAAAACTTAATTTGGAAGTTTCTATACCTAGAAAAATTTATGATGAATGAGAACCTACTATAAAGATTAAAATTAAAGATCATGAATGCTATGCTTTATGTGATTTGGTGCTAGTGTTTCCACGATTTCAAAAAATTTATGTGATGTGCTAGGTTTCCATGATTTTGATGATTGCTCTTTAAATTTGCACCTTGCGAATTCCACCATTAAGAAACCTATGGGAAGGATCAATGATGTTCTTATTGTTGCAAATAGGAATTATGCGCCTGTAGATTTTATCGTTCTTGATATAGATTGCAATCTTTCATGTCCTATTATTCTTGGTAGACCTTTTCTTAGAACGATTGGTGCAATTATTGATATGAAGGAAGGGAATATTAGATTTCAATTTCCATTAAGGAAAGGCATGGAACACTTACCTAGAAATAAAGTTAAATTACCTTATGAATCTATCATGCGAGCTACTTATGAATTGAATGCCAAAGATGGCAATACTTAGATCTATCCTCGCTTTTATGCCTAGCTAGGGGCGTTAAACAATAGCGCTAGTTGGGAGGCAACACAATTTTATTTTTGTTTCTTGCTTTTTGATTATGTTTAGTAATAAATATTTCATCTAGCTTCTGTTTAGACGTGTTTTCATGTTTTAATTAGTGTTTGTGCCAAGTAGAACCTATAGGATAACCTACGGTGATAGTTAATTTGATTCTGCTGAAAAACAGAAACTTTGCGCGCACGAAAATAATTTTAGTAACTCACAGATACGTACTTTTGCGTTCATTCTTTTTGATGTAGATCAATAAACAAATTTCCCAGGACTTCCTATTTTGGTAGGAATTTTAGAGTTCCATAAGTATTCGAAAGTTACAGATTGCTACAGACTGTCTGTTTTTGACAGATTCTGTTTTTCGTGTGTTGTTTGCTTATTTTGATGCATCTATGGCTAGTATCGGGGGGTATGAACCATAGAGAAGTTGGAATACAGTAGGTTTAACACCAATATAAATAAATAATGAGTTCATTACAGTACCTTATGTGGTGGTTTTTCTTTTTTGCACTAACGGAGCTTATGAGATTTCCTGTTGAGTTTTGTGTTGTGAAGTTTTCATGTTTTGGGTAAAGATTTGATGGACTGTGGAATAAAGAGTGGCAAGAGCCTAAGATTGGGGATGCCCATGGCACCCCAATATATTCAAGGATAACCAAAATCCTAAGCTTGGGGATGCCCCGGAAGGCATCCCCTCTTTCGTCTTCGTCTATCGGTAACTTTACTTGGAGCTATATTTTTATTCGCCACATGATATGTGCTTTGCTTGGAGCGTCATGTATGATATTAGTCTTTGCTTTTTATATTACCACAATCATCCTTTATGTACACACCTTTTGGGAGAAACCCACATGACTTAGAATTTATTAGAATACTCTATGTGCTTCACTTATATCTTTTAAACTAGATAGTTTTGCTCTATGTGCTTCACTTATATTTTCTAGAGCACGGTGGTGGCTTCATTTTGTAGAAATTGTTGATCTCTCATGCTTCACTTATATTATTTTGAGAGTCTTTTAGAACAGCATGGTATTTGCTATGGTTATAAAATTGGTCCTAGAATGATGGGCATCCAAGTTGGGTATAATAAAAACTATCATAGGAAGTGAATTGGATGCTATGATCAATTTGATGCTTGATAATTATTTTGAGATATAGAGGTGGTGATATTAGATTCATGCTAGTTGGGAAATTGTGAATTTAAAGAATACTTGTGTTGAAGTTTGTGATTCTCGTAGCATGCACGTATGGTGAACCGCTTTGTGATGAAGTTGGAGCACAATTTATTTATTGATTGTCTTCCTTATGAGTGGCGGTCAGGGACGAGCGATGGTCTTTTCCTACCAATCTATCCCCCTAGGAGCATGCGCGTAGTACTTTGTTTTCAATGGCTTGTAGATTTTTGCAATAGGTATATGAGTTCTTTATGACTAATGTTGAGTCCATGGATTATACGCACTCTCACCCTTCCACCATTGCTAGCCTCTCTTGTGCCGCGCAACTTTCGCCGGTACCATACACCCACCATATACCTTCCTCAAAACAGCCACCGTACCTACCTATTATGGCATTTCCATAGCCATTCCGAGATATATTGCCATGTAACTTTCCACCGTTCCGTTTATTATGACACCCTCCATCATTTTCATATTGCTCTTGCATTGATCATGTAGTTGACATCGTATTTGTGGCAAGGCCACCTTCATAATTTCATACATGTCACTCTTGATTCATTGCATATCCCGGTACCCCACCAGAGGCATTCATATAGAGTCATATTTTGTTCTAAGTATCGAGTTGTAATCTTGAGTTGTAAGTAAATAAAGTGTGATGATCTTCATTATTAGAGCATTGTCCCAAGTGAGGAAAGGATGATGGAGACTATGATTCCCCCACAAGTCGGGATGAGACTTAAGACTTAAAAAAAAAGAGAAAGGCCAAAAAAAAGAAAGGCCAAATAAAAAAATGAGAGAAAAAGAGAGAAGGGACAATGCTACTATCCTTTTTACCACACTTGTGCTTCAAAGTAGCACCACGATCTTCATGATAGAGAGTCTCCTATGTTGTCACTTTCATATACTAGTGGGAATTTTTCATTTTACAACTTGGCTTGTATATTCCAATGATGGGCTTCCTCAAAATGCCCTAGGTCTTCGTGAGCAAGCAAGTTGGATGCACACCCACTTAGTTTCTTTTGTTGAGCTTTCATGCATTTATAGCTCTAGTGCATCCGTTGCATGGCAATCCCTACTCACTCACATTGATATCTATTAATGGGCATCTCCATAGCCCGTTGATACGCCTAGTTGATGTGAGACTATATTATCCTTTTTTTGTCTTCTCCACAACCACCATTCTATTCCACATATAGTGCTATGTACATGGCTCACGCTCATGTATTGCGTGAAAGTTGAAAAAGTTTGAGATTACTAAACTATGAAACAATTGCTTGGCTTGTCATCGGGGTTGTGCATGATTAAATACTTTGTGTGATGAAGATAGAGCATAGCCAGACTATATGATTTTGTAGGGATAACTTTCTTTAGCCATGTTATTTTGAGAAGACATGATTAGTATGCTTGAAGTATTACTATTTCTTATGTCAATATGAACTTTTATTTTGAATCATTTGGATCTGAACATTCATGCCACAATAAAGAAAATTACATTGAGAATTATGCTAGGTAGCATTCCACATCAAAAATTCTGTTTTTTATCATTTACCTACTCGAGGACGAGCAGGAATTAAGCTTGGGGATGCTTGATACGTCTCCAACGTATCTATAATTTTTTATTGTTCCATGCTATTATATTACCCGTTTTGGATGTTTATGGGCTTTACTCTACACTTTTATATCATTTTTGGGACTAACCTACTAACGGAGGCCCAGCCCGAATTGCTATTTTTTTTTGCCTATTTCAGTGTTTCGAAGAAAAGGAATATCAAACGGAGTCCAAACGGGATGAAACCTTCGGGAGCGATCTTTTTGAAACAAATGCAAACTTGGAGACTTTGAGTGGATGTCAAGCAACAAACGAGGCGACCACGAGGGTGCCCGGCGCGCCCCCTGGGGGTGGGCGCCCCCCCTCATGGGCCCCTCGAGCGTCAACCGACCTACTTCTTCCTCCTATATATACTCGCGTACCCTGAAAACATCAGAAGAGACCACGAAAACCTAATTCCACTGCCGCAACCTTCTGTATCTGCGAGATCCCATCTTGGAGCCTTCATCGGCGCTCCACCGGAGGGGGAATCGACCACGAAGGGCCTCTACATCATCTCCAAGGCCTCTCCTATGAGTTGTGAATAGTTTACCACAGACCTTCGGGTCCATAGTTATTAGCTAGATGGCTTCTTCTCTCCCTTTGAATCTCAATACAAAGTTCTCCTCGATCTTCTTGGAGATCTATTCGATGTAACTCTTTTTGTGGTGTGTTTGTCGAGATCCGATGAATTGTGGGATTATGATCAAGTTTACCTATGAGAAATATTTAAATCTCCTCTGAATTCTTTTATGTGTGGTTAAGTTATCTTTGCAAGTCTCTTTGAATTATCAGTTTGGTTTGGCCTACTAGATTGATCTTTCTTGCAATGGGAGAAGTGCTTAGCTTTGGGTTCAATCTTGAGGTGTCCTTTCCCAGTGACAGCAGGGGCAGCAAGGCACGTATTGTATTGTTGCCATCGAGGATAAAAAGATGGGGTTTATATCATATTGCATGAGTTTATCCCTCTACATCATGTCATCTTTCTTAATGCGTTACTCTGTTCTTCATGAACTTAATACTCTAGATGCAGGCAGGAGTCGGTCGATGTGTGGAGTAATAGTAGTAGATGCAGAATCGTTTCAATCTACTTGTCATGGACGTGATGCCTATATACATGATCATGCCTAGATAATCTCATAACTATGCGCTTTTCTATCAATTGCTCGACAGTAATTTGTTCACCCACCGTAATACTTATGCTATCTTGAGAGAAGCCACTAGTGAAACCTATGGCCCCTGGGTCTATCTTTTATCATATAAGTTTTCATCAACTTTTATTTGCATCTTTTATTTTCCAATCTATATCATAAAAATACCAAAAATATTTATCTTATCTTATTATCTCTATCAAATCTCACTTTCGCAAGTTACCGTCAAGGGATTGACAACCCCTTTATCGCGTTGGTTGTGAGGTTCTTGTTTGTTTGTGTAGGTGTGTGGGACTTTTGAGGAGCCTCCTACTCGAGTGATACCTTGGTTCTCAAAAACTGCGGGAAATACTTACATTACTTTGCTGCATCACCCTTTCCTCTTCAAGGGAAAAACCAACACAAGCTCAAGATGTAGCAAGAAGGATTTCTGGCGCCGTTGCCGGGGAGGTCTTCTCTCGAGTCAAGGCATACCAAGTACCCATCACAAACTCATCTCCCTCGCATTACATTATTTGCCATTTGCCTCTCGTTTTCGTCTCCCCCACTTCACCCTTGCCGTTTTTTTCGCCCTCTTTTTCCCAATCTCCTCTCTCTTTCGCTTGCCTTTTTGTTTGCTTGTGTGTTGGATTGCTTGTCACGATGGCGCAAGATAATACCAAATTGTGTGACTTTTCCAATACCAATAATAATGATTTCCTTAGCACTCCAATTGCTCCTCTTAATGATGTTGAATCTTGTGAAATCAATGATGCTTCGTTGAATCTTGTTATAAATTCTCCGGCCTTCCTAGTGAAGATGCCGCTACTCATCCAAACAACTTTGTTGATTTGTGTGATATGCAAAAGAAGAAAGATACGGATAATGATATTGTTAAATTGAAGTTATTTCCGTTTTCACTTAGAGATCGTGCTAAAACTTGGGTTTCATCTTTGTCTAAGAATAGTATTGATTCATGGAATAAGTGCAAAGATGCTTTTATCTCTTAAGTATTTTCCTCCCGCTAGATCATCTCTCTTAGGAACGATATTATGAATTTTAAACAACTTGATCATGAGCATGTTGCCCAATCTTGGGAAAGAATGATATTAATGATTCGCAATTGCCCTACTCATGGTTTGAACTTATGGATGATCATACAAAAAATTTATGCCGGATTGAATTTTGCTTCTAGAAATCTTTTATCGGCCGCGGGAGGCACTTTTATGGAAATCACTTTCGGAGAAGCTACTAAACTCCTTGATAACATTATAGCTAATTATTCTCAAGGGCACACCGAAAGATCTACTAGTAAAAAAGTGCATGCTATAGAAGAAATTAATGTTTTGAGTGGAAAGATGGATGAACTTATGAAATTGTTTGCTACTAAGAGTGCTCCTATTGATCCTAATGATATGCCTTTGTCTACTTTGACTGAAAATAATAATGAATCTATGGATGTGAATTTTGTTGGTAGGAATAATTTTGGTAACAATGCTTATAGAGGAAACTTTAATCCTAGACTGTTCCCTAGTAATTCCTCTAATGATTATGGTAATTCCTACAACAACTCTTATGGAAATTTTAATAAGATGCCCTCTGATTTTGAGAATAGCGTTAAAGAATTTATGATCTCTTAAAAGAATTTTAATGCCTTGCTTGAAGAAAAATTGCTTAAAGTTGATGATTTGGCTAGGAACGTTGATAGGCTTTCGCTTGATGTTGATTCTTTGAAACTTAGATCTACTCCACCTAAGCATGATATCAATGAGTCTCAAAGCCATTGGAATTTCCATTGATGAGTGCAAAGAAAGAACCGCTAAGTTGCGTGCTAAGAAAGATTGCTTTGTAAAAGCGTGTTCTTCTAGTTTCCATGAAAATAATGATGAAGATCTAAAAGTTATTAATGTGCCCCCTATTAAATCCTTGTTTTGCAATATGAATCTTAATAATGATGGGACTGGAGATGAGTCAACTTTAGTTAAAAGACGTCCCAATAATTCTGAGTTCTTAGATCTTGATGCTAATTTTGGTAAAAGTGGGATTGGAGAGGTCAAGACTTTAAATAGCATTGAACCCACTATCTTAGATTTCAAGGAATTTAATTATGATAATTGTTCTTTAATAGATTGTATTTCCTTGTTGCAATCCGTGTTGAATTCTCCTCATGCTTATAGTCAAAATAAAGCTTTTACCAAACATATTGTTGATGCCTTGATGCAATCTTATTAGGAAAAACTTAATTTGGAAGTTTCTATACCTAGAAAACTTTATGATGAATGAGAACCTACTATAAAGATTAAAATTAAAGATCATGAGTGTTATGCTTTATGTGATTTGGGTGCTAGTGTTTCCACGATTCCGAAAACTTTATCTGATGTGCTAGGTTTCCATGATTTTGATGATTGCTCTTTAAATTTCCACCTTGCGGATTCCACCATTAAGAAACCTATGGGAAGGATCAATGATGTTCTTATTGTTGCAAAACTGGAGACTTGGAGTGGATGTCAAGCAACAAACGAGGCGACCACGAGGGTGCCCGGCGCGCCCCCTGGGGGTGGGCGCCCCCCCTCATGGGCCCCTCGAGCGTCAACCGACCTACTTCTTCCTCCTATATATACTCGCGTACCCTGAAAACATCAGAAGAGACCACGAAAACCTAATTCCACCGCCGCAACCTTCTGTATCCGTGAGATCCCATCTTGGAGCCTTCATCGGCGCTCCACCGGAGGGGGAATCGACCACGAAGGGCCTCTACATCATCTCCAAGGCCTCTCCTATGAGTTGTGAATAGTTTACCACAGACCTTCGGGTCCATAGTTATTAGCTAGATGGCTTCTTCTCTCCCTTTGAATCTCAATACAAAGTTCTCCTCGATCTTCTTGGAGATCTATTCGATGTAACTCTTTTTGCGGTGTGTTTGTCGAGATCCGATGAATTGTGGGTTTATGATCAAGTTTATCTATGAGAAATATTTGAATCTCCTCTGAATTCTTTATGTGTGATTAAGTTATCTTTGCAAGTCTCTCCGAATTATCAGTTTGGTTTGGCATACTAGATTGATCTTTCTTGCAATGGAAGAAGTGCTTAGTTTTGGGTTCAATCTTGCGGTGTCCTTTCCCAGTGACAGCAGGGGCAGCAAGGCACGTATTGTATTGTTGTCATTGAGGATAAAAAGATGGGGTTTATATCATATTGCATGAGTTTATCCCTCTACATCATGTCATCTTTCTTAATGCGTTACTCTGTTCTTCATGAACTTAATACTCTAGATGCAGGTAGGAGTCGGTCGATGTGTGGAGTAATAGTAGTAGATGCAGAATCGTTTCGATCTACTTGTCACGGACGTGATGCCTATATACATGATCATGCCTAGATAATCTCATAACTATGCGCTTTTCTATCAATTACTCGACAGTAATTTGTTCACCCACCGTAATACTTATGCTATCTTGAGAGAAGCCACTAGTGAAACCTATGGCCCCCCAGGTCTATCTTTTATCATATAAGTTTTCATCTATTTTTATTTGCATCTTTTGTTTTCCAATCTATATCATAAAAATACCAAAAATATTTATCTTATCTTATTATCTCTATCAGATCTCACTTTCGCAAGATACCATGAAGGGATTGACAACCCCTTTATTGCGTTGATTGCGAGGTTCTTGTTTGTTTGTGTAGGTGCGTGGGACTTTTGAGGAGCCTCCTACTGGATTGATACCTTGGTTCTCAAAAACCGAGGGAAATACTTACGCTACTTTGCTGCATCACCCTTTCCTCTTCAAGGGAAAAACAAACCCAAGCTCAAGACGTAGCACTATGCAACATCCGAAATTGAAGAATGTCGTGCAAGAAAGAAGGCAGAACTAACCTGCAGTTTTCCATATTTCGTATCGGTTATCCTGTCTGCGGCAAGCACAGCCTTGACAGTAGCGTCCGTTCACGCAGAGACAACAAACTTATGTGCAGGCGGCGGGCCTCCTATCCCGGTAAAGTCAACGGTGGACAGATCAAGAGCATCGACGTACATGAGCTGGTATACACAATAAAAAAGGAACCTATGTCAGTTTCAATCATGCTATAGTGAAAAAAGAAGCTTTTGTAGTTTTCTTCAGTCATCAAGTTGAAGAGAATGAAGAGAAAGGATTTCCCATCTATCTATGTTAGTTGCCATCATGCTTGTGTTGGCAGTTGCCATCTTGTTATACTAGTAGTTGCCATGCAGATTGTATAAGAGATAATGAATGTATGAAATGAAACTTTTTTTGTATTGTTGAAAAATGCTGGTATACACAATAAAAAAAGGAAGCTATGTCAGTTGCAATCATGCTATGGTGAAAAGGAAGCTTATGTAGTTTCCTTGAGTCATCAAGTTGAAGAGAATGAAGAAAAAGATTTGCCATCTATCTATGTTATTTGCCATCATGCTTTGTTGACAGTTGCTATCTTGTTATGCTGGTAGCTGCCACCACCTCACCATCATGGTTTCCATGCAGATTGTATAAAAAAGATTGAATGTATGAAATGAACACTTTTTTGTGTTGTTGAAAAATGCTATTACCTTGTAGGCAGCAACTACAGTTGTCATGGATTAAACAAAAGTCACTTTCACATGTAAAAGGATTCACATAAAAAATTAAACAAAGGGTTGCCATGCACGATCTTGTACGGTTGTCATGCACGATCTTGTACGGTTCACACTTATCAACAGCTGTGATG
Source organism: Triticum timopheevii (assembly GCA_963921465.1). NCBI lineage: Eukaryota > Viridiplantae > Streptophyta > Magnoliopsida > Poales > Poaceae > Triticum > Triticum timopheevii. The sequence continues at coordinate 376,086,484 of OY997272.1, read as the reverse complement.
TTGATTTAGGAAAATCAACGAAACGTGATAAGAGTATTTGCAAAAGAGTGGGGGAAAATACCATTAGGTATAAGCGACAACCCTTCTGGTACATCTTATTTGAGAATGCGTCATGCAGGAAGTCAGCGATGAATTTACACCAATTCATTTTCTTCATGTCTTTCAGCTTCGCCTGCACAACACAAATTTTAGTACAAAAAAAGTTGCCGCATCAGCATTCAAATGAAAGCATCAAAAAACTGGCAGTGACTAGCTTCCAGATGACATCAAAATAAATAAAAATTGAAGGGAAAAAAGAAGTAGAGAAAGAGCATTCACCAGGATGGGTAAGCACTTGTTGCTTGGGCGGAGAGATGTGATAGGCGCAAAGACAGCTGAGATCAAGTACATGAGCAGCTTCATCTTAAATACCTCGCCATGGGTTGTCATGCCCTCCAGCGAAGTTGCCAGCACAGTCGTATTCGGCATGGTTGACACCCCAGGAAACAAACGGGGGAACAAGGCTTCCTCAATGTTATCGTTCACCTCATACGGGACTTTGATTTCTCCACGGGGCACACCCAAAGTGCAGAACACCGATTCCTCATCCAAAGGCAGTCTTCCCCGTACCGAAATCACAAATTCTCTGGAGGCAGGATCATAAATCTCACCGAGCCAGTCGCATACAGGGTTCACTAGGTTCTTGCAGCGAACATCCATCAGAGCCTGCATCCCCATCTCACCGGCAGCTCCCTTTTGCTCATCAGTAAATCCATCGTTCAAAATGGTCATGCGTTCTTGCGAAGCCCTATTGCGATGATGTTTCTTCTTCTGCATAACAGAAAAAGGATCATTAGTTGCCATGTTCAATGTCATGAAAATTTTAGTTCTAAATGAAGATTGAAAACACAATGTGACATTGAAAACATATGGGGATGGAAAGTGACCTCTTCGCCATCTTTTGGCCGACCAGTCGCGCGATTCTGTTGCGGTGCATCCATGAAGTCATCATCATCATCTTGATGGTCGCCATGAGCCATTGTGCTGTGGTAAGAATAAAACACACGTTAGGGTGAAATGAAAACACAGCCTACGAATACGGAAAGAAATGCATAAAGTAACTTCACTCGATATCTTCGATGAACAAAAAAATAAAAACTCAAATGGTTGGCCCAAGGTTTATGCATTTTGAAGAGGGAAGTAATTGCCATGCGATGAACATGCACAAGAAGGTGGGAAAATAATCAAAATGGAAAAGCAATTGCAGAAACATGGCAACTGGACGTGTATGTGCTTCTGAAGGAAGCAGTTGCCAGCTAGCAGAATCTTCTTGCCATATTGGCTCATTTGAAAAGTGGCAATTGAGGCAGATCATAGGAACACCCCCCCTCCCCCCCTAGGACTGTCCAACATGAAATGTGGCAACTAAACACATTGGCTTCATAAAAAATATGCAGAACATAAGGCACTTTAAAAATGTTCAAGTTGCCATGTTAAACACAGGGCACTCCAAAAAAGGGCGCACAACTTCCACTGCACAACATGTAATAAGGCAACTCACACCCCTGGCATCACATAAAAATGAGTTGCCATGTATTCACAAGCAGCAAATGTACTAGGTTCAAAGTTGTCGTGTCAAACACAAGGCACTTGACAAAAAAAGGCAAACAACTTCCACTACACAACATGTAATGTGGCAACTCACACCCTGGCCTCACATAAAAATGAGTTGCCATGTAATGCAGTCAAAAAATGTTCAGGTATCACAAACCAGCATGGCAAACGCAAACTGAGTCTATTGTACAGTGAATGTGCCATTGTCCTGGATATGGCATGGCAAAAGACATAGTGTGTTCAGAAAATTAGTTGCCACAAGGAAAGCATGTTAGTGGCAAAACTGACACGATTGATTAGGAAATTAATCGCCATCAGTGATGATAGTGGCATGGCAATAGGCATAGTGTGTTCATAAATTTAGTTACCACATGTAAAGCATATTTGTGGCAACTGACGTCGCCATCAGTAATGACAATGGCATGGCAACAGCATAGTGTGTTCACAAAAATAGTTGCCACATGGAAAGCATATTCGTGGCAATTGACACGGTTGATCAAAAAATTAGTTGCCATCAGTGATGATAATTGTTGAAAATATCATGACTGCCATTATCCTACACTTTGAAATGCAACTACCTAGAACTAGGGTTCATTCGCAACTATCTGTTAAACCGTGTTACGTTCAGGTTCAAGGGGCGCACCACCGCCGGTTCTGTTGAGATATACTTCAGTATAGGTCGGTTAGGGTATATGGTTGTAATCCTCTCATGTATATCTTATCTCTACTTTCCTTGTACCTCAAGATGTAATCTCAAACGAACTTGTATGCTTATCAGGGATATGCCCCTGCCTATATTAACACGAAACCGTCGCCTCGAGAGAGGTACGACGTTCTCCGCTATTTCACATGGTATACAGAGCCACCTCTATCCATCTCATCTAGCAAAACTCATCCACCGCCAGCCATGTCGTCCTCCTCCAGCGCCGGCCAGGCTTCCCTTGGTCAGGTTGCAGAAAAGCTCACCCGCACCAACTACGTTCTGTGGCGTGCGCAGGTGACACCGCAGCTGAGAGGGGCTGGCCTCTTCGGCTACGCCGACGACTCCATGCCGGAACCCGTCAAGATCCTCGTCACGAAGGATAAAGACGGGAAAGAAGAACAAACACCAAACCCTCTCCATCCGATCTGGTTCAGAGAGGGGCAGCAGGTACTTGGATACTTGCTCAACACTCTTACCAAAGAGGTCCTCGTGCAGGTCACCACAATCGCCACGCCGCACGAGCTCTGGGCGGCCCTCGCCCACATGTTCTCATCGCAGTCTCGAGCTCGCGTCAACAACATCCGAGTGGCTCTCTCCACGGCGCAGAAGGGGATGCAATCTATTGCTGCCTACTTCGCCCAGATGAGAGCACTCGCCGATAAGCTCGCAGCCGCCGGAAAGCCCATCGATGACGATGAGCTTGTCTCCTACATCACCGCCGGACTCGACATGGAGTACCAACCGCTCGTCTCCGCCAACGATGCGCGCACCGACACCATCAGCATCGACGACCTCTACGCTCAGATGAGCAACTTTGATCAGCGCCTTGCCCTCTACAACAACAACTCGGACGGGGGCTTCAAGTCGTCTACTAACACGGTCTCTCGCGGCGGCGGGGCTCTCGCTACCGTGGACCTCCGCGGGGCAAGGGCAAGCCGCCATCTGGTGGAAACAGCTGCGGCGGCAACTCCTCTCCCAGTGGCGGCGGCGGCGGGCGGCCCTCCAACAACAACAGGGGCCGCCACGGTGGCAGGCCTCGCGCCAACCCTGATGCGCCGCGATGCCAAATCTGCGGCAAGCTTGGCCACACTGCCCGCGACTACTGGTATCGCTATGAAGACGATGGCGAGTCCTCACAAGATGAGAAGGTTGCAGGTGCTGCTGATGGCTCCTACAGCATCGACACGAACTGGTATGTGGACAGTGGCGCAACTGACCACATCACAAGCGAGCTGGAAAAGGTGACAGTTCATGAGAAGTATCGTGGGCAAGACCAAGTTCACACCGCCAACGGAGAAGGTATGAGCATTAGCCACATTGGTCATTCAGTGCTTACAACCCCTCATAAAAATATTCGTCTAAGAAAATTTTTGCATGTCCCTAGTGCTTCGAAAAATCTCCTTTCAGTTCATCGCATTGCCATTGACAACCATGTATTCCTTGAGTTTCATCCGTTTTTCTTTTTGATCAAGGATCAGGTCACGAAGAAAATTCTGTATCGAGGTAGATGCGTTCGAGGGCTGTACCCGTTGATTCCGGAGCTTAGGAGATTGAATAAACAAACCTATGGTGTCACCAAAGTCTCTTCAACACGGTGGCATGATAGATTAGGGCATGCATCTTTTTCCTTAGTTGAACATTTGCTTAAAAAGAATAAGCTCCCGTTTGTTGGTGAACGAGATCGTGAAACAATTTGTGATTCATGTCAGTGTGCTAAAAGTCATCAACTACCTTATCCTGTGTCTACAAGTATTTCCACCAAACCCCTTGAGCTCATTTTCTCCGATGTTTGGGGTCCTGCCCCAAAATCAGTTGGCAGGCATACTTACTACGTAAGTTTCATCGATGACTATAGCAAGTACACGTGGATCTATCTCATCAAAAAGAAATCTGATGTCTTTCAAGTTTTTCACAACTTTCAAGCACTAGTAGAAAGAAAGTTTGATTGCAAAATCCTAGCTCTCCAATCTGATTGGGGAGGGGAATACCGCAACCTCAACTCCTTTTTTCAGCAAATTGGCATATCACATCACGTGTCATGCCCCCATGCTCACCAGCAAAACGGATCAGCCGAGCGCAAGCACAGGCATATAGTTGAAGTCGGCCTGGCTTTACTTGCTGCTGCCTCTATGCCTCTAAAATTTTGGGATGAGGCTTTTCTCACCGCAGTCCACCTCATAAACATGTTGCCAAGTATAGTTATCAACAATGAATCTCCAGTAGAACGTCTCCTTCATACAAAACCAGATTACACATCTCTACGAGTGTTTGGGTGTGCGTGTTGGCCGAATCTTCGACCATACAACAATCGCAAACTCATGTTCCGATCAAAACAGTGTGTTTTCTTGGGCTATAGTCCACAACACAAAGGTGTCAAGTGTCTTGATGTATCCACTGGACGTGTCTATGTTTCTCGTGATGTTGTGTTTGATGAAACTGTTTTCCCTTTTGCACAACTTCATCCAAACGCCGGAGCCCTTCTTCAAAAAGAGATTCTTCTTCTACCTTCACATCTCACCGGTCGTGACAATGGGGACGTTTTAGGCACTAATGATCAATTGTTGACTAATCCTCTTACTAATGATGATCTTGAGTCTTGTGATGCAACAGAAAAAAATTGTGCAGAAAATGGTGAAGAAATCAGCCCAAATCATCATTTTATGCTTCCTGGACAAAACAGCAGCAGCACCGAAGCGGATCTCCCTCGGGATCCAGGCGTATCCCCCTCGGGATCGCCCCTGCGCTAGTCTGCCCCCATGGGATCTGCGCCCTCTGCGCCAGGCCGATCCGCCTCGAGCCCCATGTCGCCACACGTCACCAGCGGCTCGGTGGATCGCCTGGCGGACACTCCGCGCCAACTCCAGCCGCCCGCGCCCGGTCCCGCGCCCGGCCCCGGGTCTGGCCCCGCAGTCGGTCGGTTTGGCCCCGACACGCGCTGCTACGTGCGGCGCCCATCACGTATGGATACGGGCGCTCATTCCGGTGCGGATCCCGACCCACCGGCGCCATCATTGCACAATCATGTGCCCCCTGCTGGTTCGGGATCCTCTGCGGCCACTTCTTCCTCAACTTCACGTGCGCCGACCACAGAAGATCCGGTCTGCATGGCCTCGCCCGACGCGCCTGTAGTTGGTTCTGGCGCTGGATCTTCTGCGGATCCTCCTTCACCACCTCGCACTAGGCTTCAGAGGGGAGTAACTCAACCCAAAAATTACAAATCTTTAGCAAAGTTTGGATTTGCTTGTGTTTCACATGAACCAGATATTCCACACTCTGTTGCAGAAGCTCTAGGCGATCCAAAGTGGCAGAAGGCTATGGAAGATGAATACATGACGCTTCACAAAAACAAAACTTGGCACTTAGTCCCAGCACGTCAAGGTAAAGGTAAAAATGTTATAGATTGTAAGTGGGTCTTCAGAATTAAAAAGAAATCTGATGGCACCATAGATCGTTATAAAGCTAGATTAGTTGCAAAAGGCTTTAAACAAAGATACGGTCTAGACTATGAGGACACTTTTAGTCCTGTAGTAAAGGCTGCTACTATTCGCCTCGTTTTGTCTATTGCTGTATCCAGAGGATGGAGTCTACGCCAGTTAGATGTGCAGAACGTGTTTCTTCATGGTGTTCTGGAAGAGGAAGTGTTCATGAGACAACCTCCTGGGTTTGAAAACAGACAAAAACCCCTCCATATATGCAAGCTTGACAAGGCTCTCTATGGATTAAAACAAGCTCCTAGAGCATGGTATTCTCGGTTGAGTTCAAAACTTCAAAGACTTGGGTTTGCTCCATCAAAATCTGACACCTCACTGTTTATTTTCAACAAGTCAAATACATTTATATTTGTACTCATATATGTTGATGATATTATTGTCACAAGCTCATCTGATGAAGCCATTTCGGCACTACTCAAGGATTTGAACTCTGAGTTTGCTCTTAAGGATCTAGGAGACTTGCACTACTTCCTTGGCATTGAAGTAAAAAGAAATGGAGATGAACTTCACTTGTCCCAAGAGAAGTATGCCATTGATCTTGTAGCAAGAGCAGGGTTGCAAGGTTGCAAGGCAGCTCCAACACCTCTATCCAGCTCTGAAAAACTATCCTTAACAGAAGGGAAACTCTTGAATCAAGAGGACAGCACCAGGTACAGAAGTATGGTTGGTGCACTGCAATATTTAACTCTGACTAGGCCTGATATTTCTTTTGCTGTGAACAAAGTATGTCAGTTCCTTCATGCACCTACTACAGTACATTTGACAGCTGCAAAACGCATACTTAGATATGTCAAGAACACTTTTAGTGTTGGACTCACCTTCACCAAGTCACCATCAACACTTGTAAGTGCATTTTCTGACTCTGATTGGGCAGGTTGCCTTGATGACAGACGCTCAACAGGTGGTTTTGCAGTGTTCTTTGGTCCGAATTTAATCTCATGGTGTGCCAAGAAGCAAGCTACTGTGTCTAGATCCAGCACAGAAGCAGAATACAAAGCACTAGCTAATGCTACTGCAGAAATTATTTGGGTTCAGTCATTACTAAAAGAGCTTGGGGTACATTCTAAAAAGGCTCCATGTTTATGGTGTGACAATTTGGGTGCCACCTATCTCTCTGCTAACCCAATATTTCATGCAAGAACAAAACATATTGAAATAGACTTTCACTTTGTCAGAGAAAGAGTTGCAGAAAAAAAGCTGGATATTCGGTTCATTAGATATCAAGATCAAGTTGCAGATGGCTTTACCAAAGCTTTGCCTACCAAAAGTTTTGAAGAATTTAAGCGTAATCTCAACTTGACCAAGTTGTGATTATGGGAGGGTGTTAAACCGTGTTACGTTCAGGTTCAAGGGGCGCACCACCGCTGGTTCTGTTGAGATATACTTCGGTATAGGTCGGTTAGGGTATATGATTGTAATCCTCTCATGTATGTCTTATCTCTACTTTCCTTGTACCTCAAGATGTAATCTCAAACGAACTTGTATGCTTATCAGGGATATGCCCCTGCCTATATTAACACGAAACCGTCACCTCGAGAGAGGTAAGACGTTCTCCGCTATTTCACACTATCATACCTTGAAATTTAACAAACAAAATACTCCCTACACTGATGGCCATAGCATTTCGAGGCAAAACATAACTAACATTTGGAAAATCGCCTGCTCAATCGCAAGGCAAACAACGAAGTTGGCTGCGGACAGGGACGGGGACGGATTTGGCCCACACCGGCATGACTGCTGTCGCGGCGGCGACGAAACTGCACAATGCCGCCCTAGATGGCAAGCACGCGGCTCCACTGCCGACGGGGACGCCGGAGCACCGTGAATCGGCCGGAATCTCGAGGAAACTCGAGCGGAAATTGAGCATAAAGGGAGGGGGCGCAAAATCGCACGCAGGAAATGTGAGCACGGGAGGGAGTCTTACCTTCAATCTGTGGCTCTCCGGCGACGATGCTCCGGTCCGACGAGCCCCACCAACGGCCGCGAATACGGTCGACTCTTCCGCCGCCGTCGTCTCCTTCTCCTCTCGGTTTCTCCTCGCAATCGAATGCAACTGGTGTGAAAGGGGTGGGTTGGGGAGTAATGAATGGGGAGGGGAGTAAACTGAACCGCGAGGGGAGAGCGAAGTGGCGAGACGTGGGAGACGGCAACCGACGTGTCGTGCGGGCGCGACGGCAGTTCCACTGCATGCCCCGACTCGCAACCGCTGACCTCGGAGGGAAAACGGCGTGCGGGCGAACTCTCTTACACGCCACACATGCGACTTGTCCTACGTGGCACACAGAATCAACAGTTTCGTGCCAAGATTCGTGCAAAAGGGAATCGACGACGATCGACGCGTGTGGGTGAGTTGGCTAACGCCCACACGTGTGGGCGTTAGTGTTTCCGAAAAGCAAAGAGGGTGAGAGCAGCATCCAAACAAGGCGCTCAGAAAGCAAAACTTAGCTCCTCCCTCAAAAGCCACCTGCCTATCTGAAAGACTGCACCCATCGATATGAAATTTTGGAGCCTTTGCCCGTGAAAAAATCAATTTGCACCACGAATTGAAGGATCACATTGTCACTAACATGACACCCTGCTAAAACCCACTTACTACTGAAACAGCTTAGAGAACTACTCCCTCCATCCCATAATTTAAGACGTTTTTTGACACTATGGGACGGAGGGAGTATATATGTTTGAGCAAGGACAGCGTCGCCTGGTACTTTTGTTCAGGACGATGGTTGTACCTATGCTGCTAAAAATGAAGCCTCTGAACAAGCACTCAACAAATCTCAAAGAGCTGCACAAAATTCAAGGCCATGACAGAGTATATCCAGACAATCTTTTCTTTCAACCAAATACAACTTTTACCAGGACATTGTGAAGGCAGAGTAATCGAGTACCTACCCGGTGACTCAGGTTCACGACACAGCAATGCCCTTCCATCTGTAAGGCTACAAGAGATTGACTGCTGCTCCCATTTTAGAGAAACCAAGCAGCCGCAGGTTAGACTAAAATTTGGACTTATCATCATACATATAGTTTTCAAACGAAACTGAACACACATTGAGCTGGCAAAATAGCTTGCTTCTGATAAATATGTGACACTCCACCGATGCAGCTTGACTTCAATTAGTTCCAGGTGCTGAGCGCCGCTGCCAGCCCCGTTTGAGCATCTACCGCACGACGCAGATCTTCGAGGAAGTTCATCTGTACTTCCATTCATCACAGGAGAGCAATCAGCGTATAAAAACAAAAAAAGACGTAAGAGGAAAACCAAAATAACAACAATAATTTGTTGGTTTAGTTTATACCTGATGAGGAAGTTTCATGTGACCTTGACCCCATGACAATCCGCCAGATCCAGCGTACATCACTGGTTTATCTGCTCAACCATTGAGATAACATAGTTAGCAACTTAGCATTATTATAGGAGGGCACTCTGCTTTGTTGTTTCAGATTGGCAGCATTGACATGAGGTTAAGGTAGTATAGCTGAATATGATCTTTATGAGACATCTATTCATAAAAACGTTCTAAGTGCACAGCAGCATGCACTATCCTAGTGACACTGATAGGTCCACATGATCCTAAGAACAATATTTTTGTCTTTCCCCGTGACTGCCACTACTGCTACCAACACTTCAGATTCACGTGCATTCTTTCTTGTCAATGATTGAAGGCTAACAAAATTACACATTAAAAAGCCATTAGAGCATCTTTGATCCTTATTTCTAAAACTTGGGTCATACACCAATTACTTGTGCTTAGAGCTCCATCCAAAATTCACTCTTATCAATGCAGTAAATCTCCCCTATATGTGTTGCCTGAAGTTGCTAGACGCAAGAATCTTAAGGAAATTGAAAATTTCATGTTAACATTTTTTTACCATAGCACCAACAGGAAGGTTAGAACAGGACAACGAATGTCAAAAGATCAGGCTAGCAACATATACACATGACTAGCTGATATGATTCTTCAGACTTGCTGCTAGGATACAGTTACGTTATGGTTATGCAGACTAGATATGATGTGCTATAGTCCAATTTGCATCATTATTTTCCACTTTCAGGAAAGTTCGAACTGGACCAGCTACTGTAAAACCGCTTATTCAACACTCGTTTCGAAACTAGCACAATTTTCACCCTAGCCATGCTTGCTTATGTGAAATCCAACAGGGTTCGATTCGCTGAGTCAGTAAGCCAATGAGCCAAGTCAAAAAGACACCTCACACTTTAATGTACTAGCATGATGCTGACTGGGATACAACAGAAGGAATCGACATGTCAACTGCTTTTAAAATGAAAATCAATGGGTGATGTGTACCAGACTACCAGTCCTTGTTAAGGGGATTAAATAGCTTGCACTGCAGTCCAATATAGACTTACCTGATAGTAGAGGGAGCTAATTTGACCTTTTGTATGTGGTAACATCGTAAGAATGTAACCATCAAGTTGGTATAGCATGAACCAACACACAAGAACCAATTAAACTGCCAATAGATGAAAGCTAATTCGAATTTTAAATTGTGTGTGGTGGTTCTTGAATATTAGGGAGCTATGCTTGCTTTAACACCTACAATGTTGCAACGTGAAACTAATTGCAATATGTGTGCTCACCAGGGGAATCATTTGGGTCATTATACATGCTCATTGCAGCAGCCCAACCTACAGAGAAACAGTATGGAGGGTTATTATCACAAGGTGAAATGTTGAGAAATAAGTTAAGTCAGATTTAGTACAGCCGCTGCAGCTTGTAGGATGAAATAACAGTGCGTGTCCGAGAAGACCAGACCATAAGTAACTAAACTTGCCTAAGCTCTGGTAATTTGTAAGTGCAATTGTCATAAAACGAACAGTTGAGGATATGATTAATAAAGGAAAAGAAGAGATCACATTATCAGCAATAGGTATCCAAGCTGGATCACTGGATGTTCTTACAACTAAGACTCGCAAGCATATAATTGGAAATAAAGTGCAAAAGGTGTTCCATGCTTACACATTGTAATTTGAGTGAGTGGATATTGAATTGCTAGCATGTATAAGCTCAAAACAGAAATAGATCGCACACACTTTCTTATCATGTTATTGTAGATTTTATGTGACACAGCAATAATATGCAGCAATTTTCAGTATTCAAAAGAAAATAACTTCTAGCACAGATATTCTACAAGCCATTGAAAGGGCAGTATGGGTATGCAGTCTTTCTGATAAACATACGTTCACTGAGAAGCTGTGAAGCCTCACTGGCAGAACATCCTTCCAATGGTACTAATCTTGCATGACTGTAATCATTTTGAGCATTGCTGACAAAAGCATCATGATGGATAATTGGAGGAAGGTTCTTTAGTGAAGGAACATGGCTCTTCTCTCCATCATTGTTGTATGAATAGTTGGCTTTCTCAGCCCTATCTGCTTGATGAAATAGGAAAAGCGTCCCAAATGTTAGCTAAACTTAAACATACAGATTGAGCATAGAAAAATACGTACAAGGAAAATACTAGCCATCAAAAGTTTATTACAGATGGATAAAACGGAAGTGCAAACATATCTACGAAAGGAGCTTCTGAGAAGCTATAAGAGATGACCATGTAAGTAAAAAGAACAGCAAAATCATTTTTTACTTCTGAAATTGCTAATTACAGGGATTAGCAGAATATAAATTTGCAGGTGACCTGCATTAGATGTGCGATATTTTAAACCCATGCAATGGTGCATAGAGTGTTCATACAGAGATGTTGGTGTACTAAAGATCTTACTGTTACTAATGGTATCACTCATTGTCTCAAAGAAGAACCACATTAATTGGAGTATGTAGACATCTAAAAGCACTCCTAGACAAACTTTGGGACACAATGAGTGATACCATATAACACCAAGCAACTAGGACAGATCATATTGAGTTATTGACTATTGGTGGGACCATGCACATCATACTGAGCGTAGTGACCAAACACACAATAAAAGGAAAACATAGCATACATCCGCAAAAAAAGGAAAACATAGCATAGCAAGTATCTATGAAGTCTAACTAATCGCATCCAAATGAGATGTACCTCCAGCCTTGCGGCGATTGTTTGCACGATTCCTGAAGCATAATGAGAATAAAGACAGCCATCAGCAAACAGGTTGTACGCACAAATACGTAGCAACATAAAAAGCTAACAATGCAGTCAGCGCAAAAACATCTTTCAAGTACTAACTAGGTTTTTAAACATCATACACATACTGAGAACTGCAGATATCTAAGTATTAGGTCAGAAATACTAGAAACATAACTAAGAATAACTGACCAAATCAACAATGTTGTCAACTGAACGCACAAGATTGCTCCAACAAATCTACTTTCTGGTCATGTCTTCATGCTGAACTAAATTGTGATTGTGAATCGTAAGTGACTACAGAACAATTACAGCATTTGAGTAACAGAAATCTAAAACGTGCAGAGCCAGATAATATAGACAAGAGACCTTCAAGCCAATTATATACACTACTTCAAACTGATCATCGGCTTTATCCAAGCTGGACGACTGCATGGGTAAGAGTGGCTGACCAAGGTTGCGTTAAGTTGAATAATCCACACTAGAGTCACCCTTCATCTCGGAATGAAGCCATGAGGCTTGACCAAAGCTAAACAAACACCCTTTAGGCAAAAAGTTAGCTTTCAAGAGTGTCCTTTTTTCATATACTCACTGATAAGCTAGATCAGTATGCCAAAAGACCACCCCAGGACCAACAATGGTAGCTTGCTAGTGATGAAGATATATGTGTCAAGAACCGCTTTCATTATGCCCTCTAGTATGAGCTAGCAGAAAGCCAGCGTCCATCTCCAAAATAGGATAGCGAAAAGAAAGAAAAAGCAAGTCTAGATATGCCGATTCGGTAACAACAATCATAGGCTATTGCATGTTCTCAGGCGCTACCTCAAATCACACGCATTAACTATTAAGCAGCTATAGAAAACGACGTAGCAGCCAAATCTAAGAAGGGCAATGAGAACGTCACACCGTCAACCTTCCAGCTAATCCCAACCAAACCACCAGATGAATGCCCCGAAGCGTAATAGTAGTACCAAAATCCCAAGAAATGGCCGAATCCAAGGCAGGCAGCTCCCAGCCTCCGCGCCACAGGTGCCCCAGATCACCAAGAACTAGAAGCCACCTCTTCTCGCAAAGGATTCGACCAGGCCGGGGTCCAATCCCACACTCGGAATGCGATTCTCGGTAAGCGCGGCCCGAATCGAAAATGGCAAGAAGCTGCAGGAGCCTCGTGGAAAGAAAGGCGAATGCGGGAGGGGTTGACCTGTGCACGGGAGGCGTGTATCTCTTGATGCTGTCCGGGTTGCTATCCGCCATGGCAGCAGCTCGGGCCCTGGGAGGCGTGGAGGGGGGAGGAAGAAGGAGCGGGTGGTGGGTGGGGTTGCTTCCTTCCTCCTCCTGCCCAGCCCGGCTGCCGCCCTGTTTCTTCCACCCTCCGTGCCCTGCCCTGCCCCGACGAGAGATGCAAAAGAGGGAGGAACAAAGGGGCGAAGATGGGGGCCCGGGCCGGGGGTGTGGGTGGGGAAAGCGGGAGTGCTTTGCGCAATAATGTCTCGATTCCGGGAAACTGCTGCCACTGACGAGTGGGCCATAAAATTGCGCTGTGCCACAACTGGAAGTCCCAAAACAAGAGATCCACAAGTTTTGTCTTTTGAGTTTCTTTTAGGGGTAGTTTTTTCTTTTGAGTTTTTTTTTCAAAGATCCAACATCGCTGACACTTCATTGATAACAGCAAGCAACGGAAAACAATTCTAGGACCAGAAGATCCAAAGATTAAAGAAAAAGAAGAAGAAGAAAAAAAAGTAGCAACCCTAATAGCTACGGCACAACACTTCACACAAACCATACTATACAGTGCAGTTCCGACTCCAACAGTTAAATCACAAAGGAATCTAGGTAAGGTTGGCGTCACAGAGGATCATCGAACAAAACACCAGTCACGCGTAAGCGTATACCCCCCCCCCCCCCCCCCCCACACACACACACACACAACACACACCGCAGCTTCGACTTCCCAACAATGGACAGTCGAGAAGAAGAACCGACTACCATGACCAAGGCCACGCCTCCGACATTGCTCACCACCATCATCATTGCCATAGAAGCCACCGTGCACGTTCAGTCGTAGGAAGCACCAAAGGGATCAAAGTCTTTATATCTTTTTGAGCACGATGGTTGTTAAATTTTTGAAGAAATATACTCTCTTGCTTCACTTAAATCAATTTGAGATTAGTATAATTTTGAAGAAATATCCTCTCATGCTTCACTTATATTATTTTGAGAGATGAAAATTTTGAAGAAATCTTTATGCTCTTGTTCTTCACTTAAATTTGTTTGAGAGCTTGTTAAAGCAATGGTAATATATGAAACTAGTCCCAAAGTGATAGATATTCAAGAGGGGTAATAAAAACTATCATGAAGATCATTGGATATTAAAACTTGATTCCTTGCAATAGTTTTGCGATATGGAGATAGTAATATGCGAGTCATGTTGGTGAGTAGTTATGCTTTAGGAAGAATATTGGTGTTAAGGTTTGTGATTCCCTATGCAAGCATGAAAGTCGATAGTTATGCAATGAAGTTACATCCTACTTATGGTGCATTACTCAGTGTTAGTTTTGTTTAATGCTTGGTTGGTTACTTCTCAATCTATTTGCTAGCCTTCCCTTGTACTAAGCGGGAATACTGCTTGTGCATTCAAAATCCTTAAACTAAATTGTGCCAAATGAGTCCACCATACCTACCTATATGCGGTATTTCCATGTCGTTCCAAGTAAATTTGTATTTGCCAACTCTAATTTTCTAAATGAATTTCCTTTTTGTGTGCACGTACCGCTCATGAAGCGGCAGGGGGTGGCCAATATTTTTCCATTCTAGATGTGTTATTCTCAAGATGGGTGTTTATTCACTTGTTATTGCATTAGAGTGTGGCCGATAATAGGGATGTCGAGTACTGAATTGAAAAAGAAATTTACTTTATGTTGTCAATAATAAATTCTTTGGAAAGTGTTGGTATGGAAGGCACCCGTGGATACGTCTAGCCATGGATTGTGAAAGAATGGTGGAAAAAGGAATAAACTTTACTTTATGTTTGAGAATGGCCTATGATGTATCTAGCATGTAAAGTGTTGGGAATTCTCGGTCGTTTTTGTTTACGGAAAAAGCATGACTCCCAAAACAATTTTATCTCTCAATTCAAGCTTTGAGCTCTGGCACCTCTACAAATCTCTGCTTCCCTCTACGAAGGGCCTATCTATTTACTTTTATGCAATTTTTCTCTTTTTGACTCTCCATCTTCTCTTATAAAGGACCAACTAGGGAGCACTATAATCATGCTTGAGCATTGGATGTAGCTAATATTTGAGTGTGTTCCATGAATGGATCAATGATTGAGCATAATGGGCTAGGGATAGCTTTCTTTAGTGTTGATATTTTGAAAGACATGTTTGCTTATTGATATGCTTGAGTATTGAGGTCTTCATGTAAAATTATAGACTATTGCTTTGAATCATCTAAAGTCCAAATGTACATGCTACAAAAAAAAGAATATGTGATAAATATGATGGGTAGCATTCTCAAAATTTTTGTTTTTATCATTTACCTACTCGAGGACGAGCAGGAATTAAGCTTGGGGAAGCTGATAAGTCTCCAACATATCTATAACTTTTTATTATTCCATGCTATTAAAGTATAATTCTTGGATGTTTTCTATTCATTTACTAGCAACTTTATATCATTTTTTGGGACTAACCTATTGACATAGTGCCCAGTGTCAGTTGATGTTTTTTGCTTGTTTTTTACTTCGAAGAATATCCATATCAAATGAAGTCCAAATGCAGCGAAACTTTTTGGAGATTTTTTTCTGCCCAAAAGACACCCAGGCCCAAGATGTGCACCATAGGGGCCCTGTGGGGTCCATTAGGCACCAGGGCACGCTAGGGCCCCCAGGTGTGCCCTTGTGGGTAGTGGGGCCCACGGGCACCCCATTCGCCGCCTCTCAGCTCTATAAATTCTATAATATTCCAGAAACCCTAGGGGAGTCGTCGAAACACAATTCCAGTCACCGCAAGTTCCAGAACCACGAGATCCAATCTAGAGGCCTTCTCCGGCACTCTGCCGGAGGGGTCAACGATCACGGAGGGGTTCTTCATCATCACCCTTGCTCCTCCGATGATGTGTGAGTAGTTCACCACAGACCTATGCGTCTGTAGGCAGTAGCTAGGTGGCTTCTTCTCTCTTTTTGATCTTCGATACATGTTCTCCTCGATGTTCTTGGAGATCAATTTGATGTAATGACTTTTAGCGGTGTATTTGCTGGGATCCGATGAATTGTGAGTTTATGATCCGTTCTATCCATGAATATTATTTGAGTCTTTGTTGAACTCTTTCATGCCTGATTGTTATAGCTAGCCTCGTATTTCTTCTCTGAAACTTTGGTTTGGCCAGCTAGATTGATTTTTCTTGACATGGGAAGAGGTGCTTTGTGATGGGTTCGATCTTGCGGTACTCAATCCCACTGACAGAAGGAGACATGACACGCATGTATCGTTGCCACTAAGGATAAAAATATGGGGTCTATTCCTACATGAATAGATCTTGTCTACATCATGTCATCGTTCTTATTGCATTACTCCATTTTTCCATGAACTTAATACACTAGATGCATGCTGGATAGCGGTCGATGTGTGAAGTAATAGTAGTAGATGCAGGCAGGAGTCGGTCTACTAATGTTGGATGTGATGCTTATATGCATGATCATTGCCTGTATATCGTCATGATTATTTGAAGTTCTATCAATTGCCCAACAGTAATTGTTTTCCCACCGTTTGCTATTTTTCTCGAGAGAAGCCACTAGTGAAACCTACGACCCCCGGGTCTCTTTTCATCATATTTGCCTTTGCGATCTATTTTCCCTTGCATTTATTTTCAGATCTATTAAACCAAAAATACAAAAAATATCTTGCTGGAACTTATTTGTTTTGCGATCTATTTATCCTATCTACCACTTTTACCTCACGCTATTTGCCTATCTTGAGGCACCATACCCGAAAGGGATTGACAACCCCTTTTACACGTCAGGTTGCGAGTATTTGTTATTTGTGTGCAGGTGATGTTTACGTGGTGTGAGTAGGTTCTCCTACTGGTTTGACAATCTTGGTCTCTGCATCATCCCTTCCTCTTTGGGGAAATATTGACGTAGTTCTAGCAGACATCAGGGACTGTGTCTCTGCCATGCAAATATTCTCTGCATTAATACCCTCCTGGATCTTGGCCATCCGCTCGTGAAGCTTTGCAACCTCTGCGTTACATTTGGCCACGTTCTTTGTGGTGACTGGAACCGTCAAGAGCGTGCCCAGAGTAGTCATCAGCTCTGCAAGCACCTGAGCCAGCTTTTAGCTTGAGCCGACCATGACGGAAGCCGCTACCTCGGCCCCAGCAGCCGTAGAATTTTGACCCGGCGTCGTCTCGACCAGGGTCCTTGCCATGTAGACAGCTGCACAGTGGGGTGGCTCTGAAACCTCCGGATTGATCTTGTCATTGGAGTAGCCCCCCGGTCTGTCGTTGAAAGTGGAAGAATTGACTCGGTATTTCCAACCGAAGTTTCACCATTTGAGTTGACCAGCGTGTTGCCGCTAGACGCGGAATCGCCTGACAGGTTGACTCCATGAGTGAAACCAATGAAAGCGTAGATATGACCAAGTCTGGTCCGGCATGCCGACTCGACGGGATTAGAGATGATGTCCAGCGCGGGACCAGGCTCGCCAATTGTGCTGATGAAGACGTGGATCTTGTAGAAGGGGACCCGGTGCCCGTACTCGATTGAGTTGGCCTTGGGACCCAATCTGAGTCGTCGATGTAGAGCTTGCCGCGGTGACTCTTCGTCATCTGGCCAATCACGTATCCCTTGATCCCTGGGAGAGCGCCCTCCAAGAACTCAACTGAAGGAAATATGCCCTAGAGGCAATAATAAAGTTATTATTTATTTCCTTATATCATGATAAATATTTATTATTCATGCTAGAATTGTATCAACCGGAAACATAATACATGTGTGAATATATAGACAAACAGAGTGTCACTAGTATGCCTCTACTTGACTAGCTTGTTAATCAAAGATGGTTATGTTTCCTAACCATGGACAAAGAGTTGTTATTTGATTAACGGGATCACATCATTAGTTAAATGATCTGATTGACATGACCCATTCCGTTAGCTTAGCACCCGATCGTTTAGTATGTTGCTATTGCTTTCTTCATGACTTATACATGTTCCTATGACTATGAGATTATGCAACTCCCGTTTACCGGAGGAACACTTTGTGTGCTACCAAATGTCACAACGTAACTGGGTGATTATAAGGTGCTCTACAGGTGTCTCCAAAGGTACTTGTTGGATTGGCGTATTTTCGAGATTAGGATTTGTCACTCCGAATGTCGGAGAGGTATCTTTGGGCCCTCTCGGTAATGCACATCACTTAAGCCTTGCAAGCATTGCAACTAATGAGTTAGTTGTGAGATGATGTATTACGGAACGAGTAAAGAGACTTGCCGGTAACGAGGTTGAACTAGGTATTGGATACCGACGATCGAATCTCGGGCAAGTAACATACCGATGACAAAGGGAACAACGTATGTTGTTATGCGGTTTGACCGATAAAGATCTTCGTAGAATATGTAGGAACCAATATGGGCATTCAGGTCCCGCTATTGGTTATTGACCGGAGACGTGTCTCGGTCATGTCTACATTGTTCTCGAACCGTAGGGTCTGCACGCTTAAGGTTTCGATGACAGTTATATTATGAGTTTATGAGTTTTGATGTACCGAAGGAGTTCGGAGTCCCGGATGAGATCGGGGACATGACGAGGAGTCTCGAAATGGTCGAGACGTAAAGATCGATATATTGGACGACTATATTCGGAGTTCGGAAAGGTTCCGAGTGATTCGGGTATTTTTCGAAGTACCGGAGAGTTACGGGAATTCGCCGGGGAGAAGTATTGGGCCTTATTGGGCCCTGCGGGAAAGAGAGAGGGGCTGCATAGGGCAGGCCGCGCGCCCCCCCATGGCCTAGTCCGGATTGGACTAGGGGGAGGGGCCGCACCCCCTCCTTCCTTCCCTTCTCTCTTCCCCTTCCTTGTCTCCTACTCCTAATACATGGAAGGACTCCTAGTTGGACTAGGAAAGGGGGAATCCTACTCCCGGTGGGAGTAGGACTCCCCTAGGGCGCGCCATAGAAGAGGGCCGGCCCTCCCCTCCTCCACTCCTTTATATACGGGGGCAGGGGGCACCCCATAGACACACAAGTTGATCTTCATGATCGTTCCTTAGCCGTGTGCGGTGCCCCCCTCCACGATATTACACCTCGGTCATATTGTAGTGGTGCTTAGGCAAAGCCCTGCGACAGTTGAACATCAAGATCGTCACCACGCCGTCGTGCTGACAGAACTCCTCCCCGAAGCTTTGCTGGATCGGAGCCCGGGGTGCGTCATCGAGCTGTACGTGTGTCAAGAACTCGGAGGTGCCGGAGTAACGGTGCTTGGATCGGTTGGACCGGGAAGATGTACGACTACTTCCTCTACGTTGCGTCAACGCTTCCGCTTCGGTCTACGAGGGTACGTAGACAACACTCTCCCATCTCGTTGCTATGCATCACCATGATCTTGCGTGTGCGTAGGAAATTTTTGAAATTACTACGTTCCCCAACAGTGGCATCCGAGCCTAGGTTTTATGGTTTGATGTTATATGCACGAGTAGAACACAAGTGAGTTGTGGGCGATATAAGTCATACTGCTTACCAGCATGTCATACTTTGGTTCGGCGGCATTGTTGGATGAAGCGGCCCGGACCGACATTACGCGTACGCTTACGCGAGACTGGTTTTACCGCCGTGCTTTGCACACAGGTGACTAGCGGGTGTCAGTTTCTCCAACTTTAGTTGAACCGAGTGTGGCTACGCTCGGTCCTTGCGAAGGTTAAAACAGCACTAACTTGACGAACTATCATTGTGGTTTTGATGCGTAGGTAAGAACGGTTCTTGCTTAAGCCCGTAGCAGCCACGTAAAATTTGCAACAACAAAGTAGAGGACGTCTAACTTGTTTTTGCAGGGCATGTTGTGATGTGATATGGTCAAGACGTGATAAGATATAAGTTGTTGTATGAGATGATCATGTTTTGTTGAAGTTATCGGCAACTGGCAGAAGCCCTATGGATGTCTCTTTGTTGCATAAGATGCAAGTGCCAAGTAATTGCTTTACTTTATCGCTATACGATAGCAATAGTTGCAAGAGCAATAGTTGGTGAGACATCCATGTGATGACACATTGATATAGATCAAGATGATGAAGATCATGGTGTCGTGCCGGTGACGATAGAGATTATGACAGTACTTTGGAGATGGAGATCAAAGGCGCAAGATGATCATGGCCATATCATGTCACATATTTTGATTGCATATGATGTTTATCTATTATACATCTTATTCTTGCTTTGATTGACAGTAGCATTTTAAGATGATCTCTCACTAATTATCAAGAAGTGTTCTCCCTGAGTATGCACCGTTGCCAAAGTTCGTCGTGCCCAGACACCACGTGATGATCGGGTGTGATAAGCTCTACGTCCATCTACAACGGGTGCAAGCCAGTTTTGCACACGCAGAATACTCGGGTTAAACTTGACGAGCCTAGCATATGCAGATATGGCCTCGGAGCACGGAGACCGAAAGGTCGAGCGTGAATCATATAATAGATATGATCAACATAGTGATGTTCACCATTGAAAACTACTCCATCTCACGTGATGATCGGTTATGGTTTAGTTGATTTGGATCACGTGATCACTTAGATGACTAGAGAGATGTCTGTCTAAGTGGGAGTTCTTAAGTAATATGATTAATTGAACTTAAATTTATCATGAACTTAGTCCTGGTAGTATTTTGCAAATTATGTTGTAAGATCAATAGCTTGCGTTGTTGCTTTCATATGTTTATTTTGATATGTTCCTAGAGAAAATTGTGTTGAAAAATGTTAGTAGCAATGATGCGGATTGTATCCGCGATCTGAGGTTTATCCTCATTGCTGCACAGAAGAATTATGTCCTTAATGCACCGCTAGGTGACAAACCTATTGCAGGAGCAGATGCAGACGTTATGAACGTTTGGCTAGCTCAATATGATGACTACTTGATAGTTTTGTGCACCATGCTTTATGGCTTAGAATCGGGACTTCAAAGATGTTTTGAACATCATGGACCATATGAGATGTTCCAGGAATTGAAGTTAATATTTCAAGCAAATACCCGAGTTGAGAGATATGAAGTCTCCAACAAGTTCTATAGCTAAAAGATGGAGGAGAATCGCTCAACTAGTGAGCATGTGCTCAGATTGTCTGGGTACTACAATCGCTTGAATCAAGTGGGAGTTAATCTTCCAGATAAGATAGTGATTGACAGAATTCTCTAGTCACCATCACCAAGTTAGTAAAACTTCGTGATGAACTATAGTATGCAAGGGATGATGAAAATGATTCCCGAGTTTTTCATGATGATGAAATCGATGAAGGTAGAAATCAAGAAAAAACATCAAGTGTTGATGGTTAACAAGACCACTAGTTTCAAGAAAAGGGCAAAGGGAAAGAAAGGGGAACTTCAAGTAGATTGACAAGCAAGTTGTCACTCCCACGAAGAAGCCCAAAGCTGAACCAAAGCCTGAAACTGAGTGCTTACACTGCAAAGGAAATGGTCACTGGAAGCGGAAATGCCCTAAATATTTGGTGGATAAGAAAGATGGCAAAGTGAACAAAGGTATATTTGATATACAGATTATTGATGTGTACCTTACTAGTGTTTATAGTAGCCCCTGAGTATTTGATACTTGTTCGGTTTCTAAGATTAGTAACTCGAAATAGGAGTTACAGAATAAACAGAGACTAGTTGAAGGGGAAGTGACGATGAGTGTTGGAAGTAGTTCCAAGATTGATATGATCATCATCGCACACTCCCTATACTTTTGGGATTAGTGTTAAACCTAAATAAATGTTATTTGGCGTTTGCGTTGAGCATGAATATGATTTGATCGTGTTTATTGCAATACGGTTATTCATTTAAAATAAGAGAATAATTGTTGTTCTGTTTACATGAATAAAATCTTCAATGGTCATACACCCAATGAAAATAGTTTGTTGGATCTCGATCATAGTGATACACATATTCATAATATTGATGCCAAAAGATGCAAAGTTAATAATGATAGTGCAACTTATTTGTGGCACTGCCGTTTGGGTCATATCGGTGTAAAGCGCATGAAGAAACTCCATAAAGATGGATTTTTTGAATCACTTGGTTATGAATCATTTGATGCTTGCGAACCGTGCCTTTTGGGCAAGATGACTAAAACTCCGTTCTTCAGAACAATGGAACGGGCTACTGACTTGTTGGAAATAATACATACTGATGTATGCAGACCAATGAGTATGAAGGCTCGTGGCAAGTATCGTTATTTTCTAACCTTCACAGATGATTTGAGCAGATATGCGTATATCTACTTGATGAAACATAAGTCTGAAATAGTTGAAAAGTTCAAAGAATTTCAGAGTAAAGTGGAGAATCATCGTAACAAGAAAATAAAGTTTCTACGATCTGATCGTGGAGGATAATATTTGAGTTATGAGTTTGGCCTTCATTTAAAACAATGTGAAATAGTTTCACTACTCACGCCACCTGGAACACCACAGTGTAATGGTGTGTACGAACGTCATAACCGTACTTTATTAGATATGGTGCGATCTATGATGTCTCTTACCGATCTACCACTATCGTTTTGGGGTTATGCATTAGAGACAGCTGCATTTACGTTAAGTAGGGCACCATCAAAATCCGTTGAGACGACTCCTTATGAACTATGGTTTGGTAAGAAACCAAAGTTGTCGTTTCTTAAAGTTTGGGGCTGCGATGCTTATGTGAAAAAGTTTCATCCTGATAAGCTCAAACCCAAATCGGAGAAGTGCGTCTTCATAGAATACCCAAAGGGAATTGTTGGGTACACCTTCTATCACAGATCCGAAGGCAAGATATTCGTTGCTAAAAATAGATCCTTTCTAGAGAAGGAGTTTCTCTCGAAAGAAGTGAGTGGGAGGAAAGTAGAACTTGATGAGGTAACAGTACCTACTCCCTTATTGGAAAGTAGTTCATCACAGAAATCGGTTCCTGTGACACCTACACCAATTAGTGAGGAAGTTAATGATGATGATCATGAAACTTCAGATCAAGTTGTTACTGAACTTCGTAGATCAACCAGAGTAAGATCCACACCAGAGTGGTATGATAATCCTATTCTGGAAGTCATGTTACTAGAACATGATGAACCTACGAACTATGAGGAAGCGATGATGAGCCCAGATTCCGCAAAATGGTTTGAGGCCATGAAATTTGAGATATGATCCATGTATGAGAACAAAGTATGGACTTTGATGGATTTGCCCGATGATCGGCAAACCATAGAAAATAAATGGATCTTCAAGAGGAAGACGGACGCTGATAGTAGTGTTACTATCTACAAAGCTCGACTTGTCGCAAAAAGGTTTTTTGACAAGTTCAAGATGTTGAATACAATGAGATTTTTTCACTCGTATCGATGCTTAAGTCTGTCCGAATCATGTTAGCAATTGCCACATTTTATGAAATCTGGCAAATGGATGTCAAAACTGCATTCCTTAATGGATTTATTAAAGAAGAGTTGTATATGATGCAACCAGAAGGTTTTGTCAATCCTAGAGGTGCTGACAAAATACGCAAGCTCCAGCGATCCATCTATGGACTGGTGCAAGCATCTCGGAGTTGGAATATACGCTTTGATAAGTTGATCAAAGCATATAGTTTTATACAGACTTGCGGTGAAGCCTGTATTTACTAGAAAGTGAGTGGGAGTACTACAGCATTTCTGATAAGTATATGTGAATGACATATTGTAGATCGGAAATAATGTAGAATTATTCTGCAAAGCATAAAGGAGTGTTTGAAAGGAGTTTTTCAAAGAAAGACCTCGGTGAAGCTGCTTACATATTGAGCATCAAGATCTATAGAGATAGATCAAGACGCTTGATAAGTTTTTTCAATGAGTACATACCTTGACAAGATTTTGAAGTAGTTCAAAATGGAATAGTCAAAGAAAGAGTTCTTGCCTGTGTTACAAGGTGTGAAATTGAGTAAGACTCAAAACCCGACCACGGCAGAAGATAGACAGAGAATGAAAGTCATTCCCTATGCCTTGGCCATAGGTTCTATAAAGTATGCTATGCTGTATACCAGATCTATTGTATACCCTACACTGAGTTTGGCAAGGGAGTACAATAGTGATCTAGGAGTAGATCACTGGACAGCGGTCAAAATTATCCTTAGTGGAATAAGGATATGTTTCTCAATTATGGAAGTGAAAAAAGGTTTGTCGTAAAGGGTTACGTCGATGCAAGTTTTGACACTGATCCAGATGACTCTAAGTCTTAATCTGGATACATATTGAAAGTGGGAGCAATTAGCTAGAGTAGCTCCCTGCAGAGTATTGTAGACATAGAATATTTGCAAAATACATACGGCTCTGAATGTGACAGACCCATTGACTAAACTTCTCTCACGAGCAAAACATGATCATACCTTTGTACTCTTTGGGTGTTAATCACATAGCGATGTGAACTAGATTATTGACTCTAGTAAACCCTTTGGGTGTTGGTCACATGACGATGTGAACTATGGGTATTAATCACATACAGATGTGAATATTGGTGTTAAATCACATGGTGATGTGAACTAGATTATTGACTCTAGTGCAAGTGGGAGACTGAAGGAAATATGCCATAGAGGCAATAATAAAGTTATTATTTATTTCCTTATATCATGATAAATGTTTATTATTCATGCTAGAATTGTATTAACCAGAAACATAATACATGTGTGAATATATAGACAAACAGAGTGTCACTAGTATGCCTCTACTTGACTAGCTTGTTAATCAAAGATGGTTATGTTTCCTAACCATGGACAAAGAGTTGTTATTTGATTAACGGGATCACATCATTAGTTAAATGATCTGATTGACACGACCCATTCCGTTAGCTTAACACCCGATCGTTTAGTATGTTGCTATTGCTTTCTTCATGACTTATACATGTTCCTATGACTATGAGATTATGCAACTCCCGTTTACCGGAGGAACACTTTGTGTGCTACCAAATGTCACAACATAACTGGGTGATTATAAAGGTGCTCTACAGGTGCCTTCAAAGGTACTTGTTGGGTTGGCGTATTTCGAGATTAGGATTTGTCACTCCGAATGTCGGAGAGGTATCTCTGGGCCCTCTCGGTAATGCACATCACTTAAGCCTTGCAAGCATTGCAACTAATGAGTTAGTTGCGAGATGATGTATTACGGAACGAGTAAATAGACTTGCCGGTAACGAGATTGAATTAGGTATTGGATACCGACGATCGAATCTCGGGCAAGTAACATACCGATGACAAAGGGAACAACGTATGTTGTTATGCGGTTTGACCGATAAAGATCTTCGTAGAATATGTAGGAACCAATATGGGCATTCAGGTCCCGCTATTGGTTATTGACCGGAGACGTGTCTCGGTCATGTCTACATTGTTCTCGAACCGTAGGGTCCGCACGCTTAAGGTTTCGATGACAGTTATATTATGAGTTTATGAGTTTTGATGTACCGAAGGAGTTCGGAGTCCCGGATGAGATCGGGGACATGACGAGGAGTCTCGAAATGGTCGAGACGTAAAGATCGATATATTGGACGACTATATTCGGAGTTCGGAAAGGTTCCGAGTGATTCGGGTATTTTTCGAAGTACCGGAGAGTTACGGGAATTTGCCGGGGAGAAGTATTGGGCCTTATTGGGCCCTGCGGGAAAGAGAGAGGGGCTGCCTAGGGCAGGCCGCGCGCCCCCCATGGCCTAGTCCGGATTGGACTAGGGGGAGGGGCCGCACCCCCTCCTTCCTTCCCTTCTCTCTTCCCCTTCCTTGTCTCCTACTCCTAATACATGGAAGGACTCCTAGTTGGACTAGGAAAGGGGGAATCCTACTCCCGGTGGGAGTAGGACTCCCCTAGGGCGCGCCATAGAAGAGGGCCGGCCCTCCCCTCCTCCACTCCTTTATATACGGGGGCAGGGGGCACCCCATAGACACACAAGTTGATCTTCGTGATCATTCCTTAGCCGTGTGCGGTGCCCCCCTCCACGATATTACACCTCGGTCATATTGTAGCGGTGCTTAGGCAAAGCCCTACGACAGTTGAACATCAAGATCGTCACCACGCCGTCGTGCTGACGGAACTCCTCCCCGAAGCTTTGCTGGATCAGAGCCCGGGGTGCGTCATCGAGTTGTACGTGTGTCAAGAACTCGGAGGTGTCGGAGTAACGGTGCTTGGATCGGTTGGACCAGGAAGACGTACGACTACTTCCTCTATGTTGCGTCAACGCTTCCGCTTCGGTCTACGAGGGTACGTAGACAACACTCTCCCATCTCGTTGCTATGCATCACCATGATCTTGCGTGTGCATAGGAAATTTTTGAAATTACTACGTTCCCCAACATCAACACCACCGTGCGATGGCCCCATGGTGGGCTCCAACTGTCGTGGTTTTGTCACAGTACATGTCCTCGTGCAAGGACTAAGTCTTGAGGCCATCACAACTAGGTGGTTTCCCGGACGGGGTTGATCGGGTATGGAGGACATAGGTTACCCAAGTTCGGCCTCTCACGGTGGAGGTAAAAGCCTAGTCCTGCTTGATTGATATTGACAATGATCTTGATTACAAGGATGCAGTTTCGCTAACCTAGCTTTCAAGAAATTGCAAATTAGACTCCGTCCTAGGGGCTCCCCTTTATATAATAGGTCGAATCCCTAGGTTTACAGGAGATTCCGGGTCGCTAACCCGTTCCCTACTCTAACTCTTATTGGTCTTGTTCTCCAAGTTGAGAAAGTCCCCCCTCTTGGCTTGTCAGCCCAGTGTGAACCAGGGTACCGCGGCCATCTGCCTTCGGCTCAGGAAGTGACCCCCCGCCCAACTCACGAGGCGGGCCAGCCGTGGGCGCCACAGATCCAGCTATCTCACGAGGGTCGCGCCCCGCGAGGCCCCTCTCAGCAAAGGACTTCACCAAGTACCACCATCAGAAGCAGGCGCCCTCGCGAGGCGCCCTCCCGCGAGGCCTCCCGAGGAGGCCGTGCAATGCGGGTCGTGTGCCCATCACATGGGTGATGTCGCTGTGACAGGTGACAACAGCGGGGCCGTGCCAGCGGGTGCAGCCAGAACAGTTTCCCCTTGGGAGTAGCTGTGTCTGCCTCCCCCCCAAAGCCAGTACCAAAGCCTTCCGCTTTGGTGAAAGAAGACCAGGACGGTGCAGCGTGCCATGAAGGAGGTCCTCGTGGAGCCCCCTACGCGTCATGGACAACCACTTTAGCAGGCGAAGACCGCCTTTTGTCGGGATAAGCCTGGGCGCTTGTCCCCTTGCAAATTGCCGCAATGTGGTAGCCCTTCCCGCCAAGTTTTTTGGGGAAGAGGACCGGGGCGCCTATAAGAGGGGGAGGGCGGCCACCATAGAAGGGGATTGCACCATTGCACCCTTGATACTTGTGTCTATCTTGTAGCTTGCAAGCTGTCGTGGTGGGTGCACGACAGATGCCACGGGGTGGCTAAGGAGAGGGATAGGCAAGAGGCAGTCGGTGGGCTCCAGAGATGAGGTTGGTATGAGCGAGCGGGAGATGAAAGATGTACCCAGGTTCGAGGCTCTCTGGAGAGATAACACCCCTAGTCCTACCGAGTGTGGTTTATATGATGATGCTACAAGCTTGCTCCTAGAGCTGTCTTGGGGAGGAAGGAAGGTAGGCGAGTGCATAGGATGCTCTTTCTCCGTGTGGGTGGATGTGAGTGTGTGTGAAGGGTTAACTAGTGATCGCGTGTGTGGAGGCCTCCTGGGGGTCTTATAGGCCGACCCCCCAGGGTTACAATGGTAAAGATACATAGGTGCGGGGCCGGGTTGTCAGCGTCTAGGAGCCGGCAGTGGGGCCATCGGGCTGCCGGGTCCATAGGGTGCAGGCCGTACCGGGCTCGTCGGGCGCGGGTACGGCCGGCTTCTGAGTACTATAGGCACACCGTGTTGGTCGTCATGGGACGGCTGCACCGTCTTTCTATAGGGTTGCGCCTCCTGGACACTGCCCGCCCCGGGCTGGGACTTGGTCGGCACGGTAGCTGCGCCCGCCAGGGCCGGCGTAAAGGGGGCGCACTTTAGCCATGTGATACATCTCCAACGCATCTATAATTTTTGATTGTTCCATGCTATTATATTACCCTTTTTGGATGTTTTATGGGCTTTATTTTACACATTTATATCATTTTTGGGACTAATCTACTAACCGGAAGCCCAGCCCATATTGCTGTTTTATTGCCTATTTCAGTATTTCGAAGAAAAGGAATTTCAAATGGAGTCCAAACGGAATGAAACCTTCGGCAGCGTTATTTTTGGGAAGAATATCATCCTGGAGACTTGGAGTTCACGTCAGAAGATCCTCAAGGAGGCCAGGTGATAGGGGGCGCCCCCCCTACTAGGCGCGCCCCCCTGTCTCATGGGCCCCTCGAGCACCCCCCGACTGACTTCTTTTGCCTATATAAGCCTACATACCCTAAAACCATCGAATATCAAGATATATCGAGAGTTCCGCCGCCGCAAGCCTCTGTAGCCACCAAAAACCTCTCGGGAGCCCGTTCCGGCACCCTGCCGGAGGGGGAATCCCTCATCGGTGGCTATCTTCATCATCCCGGCGCTCTCCATGACGAGGAGGGAGTAGTTCACCCTCGGGGCTGAGGGTATGTACCAGTAGCTATGTGTTTGATCTCTCTCTCTCTCTCTCTCTCTCTCTCTCTCGTGTTCTCTCTATGGCACGATCTTGATGTATCGCGAGCTTTGCTATTATAGTTGGATCTTATGATGTTTCTCCCCCTCTACTCTCTTGTGATGAATTGAGTTTCCCTCTTGAAGTTATCTTATTGGATTGAGTATTTATGATGAGAACACTTGATGTATGTCTTGCCGTGTTCATCTGTGGTGACAATGGGATATCACGTGCCACTTGATGTATGTTTTGGTGACCAACTTGTGGGTTCTGCCCATGAACCTATGCATAGGGGTTGGCACACGTTTTCTTGACTCTCCTGTAGAAACTTTGGGGCACTCTTTGAAGTACTTTGTGTTGGTTGGATGAATGTGAGATTTTGTGATGCATATCGTATAATCATGCCCACGGATACTTGAGGTGACACTGGAGTATCTACGTGACATTAGGGTTTTGGTTGATTTGTGTCTTAAGGTGTTATTCTAGTACGAACTTATGAATAGATCGATCCGAAAGAATAACTTTGAGGTGGTTTCGTACCCTACCATAATCTCTTCGTTTGTTCTCTGCTATTAGTGGCTTTGGAGTGACTCTTTGTTGCATGTTGAGGGATTGCTATATGATCTATCTATGTTATTATTGTTGAGAGAACTTGCACTAGTGAAAGTATGAACCCTATGCCTTGTTTCCTATCATTGAAATACCATTTGTTCTCACTTTTATCATTAGTTACCTTGCTGTTTTTATATTTTCAGATTAAAAAAACCTTTATCTACCATCCATATTGCATTTGTATCACCATCTCTTCGCCGAACTACTGCACGTATACAATTTACCATTGTATTGGGTGTGTTGGGGACACAAGAGACTCTTTGTTATTTGGTTGCAGGGTTGTTTGAGAGAGACCATCTTCATCCTACGCCTCCCACGGATTGATAAACCTTAGGTCATCCACTTGAGGGAAATTTGCTACTGTCCTACAAACCTGTGCACTTGCAGGCCCAACAATGTCTACAAGAAGAAGGTTGTGTAGTAGACATCAAGATCTTTTCTGGCGCCGTTGCCAGGGAGGTGAGTGCTTGAAGGTATATCTTTAGATCTTGCAATCAAATCTTTTTGTTTCTTGCTTCATCACTAGTTTAGTTTATAAAAGAAAACTACAAAAAAATGGAGTTAAGTTTGTCTCGTACACTTCGTATTTTTAATATCTTTCGTGAGTTGGATGGAAAGGAAAATTGTGCTCAATTACTAGAAGAAGAATGCATTAAAATGCTTGGTACTAAATCTTTGAATGATGAGCATGATTGCAATGTTGTTAGTATGAACTCTTTGAATATCCATAGTACTAATGATGATCGCACTAGTTATGATGAAAATATCTCTTATAAGCATGTCAACTTTTGTGGAGTGCATGTTTGCATGAACACACCAAATAGAGAAGATATATATTGTAAGAGGCATAAGCATTTAGAAACTAAATGGTTGCAAGAAAGGCTAAATGTGAGCGCTGAAAATTTAAATTTCCTTTGCCGTACTTGTGAACTATGCAATGAACGTGGTCATCTACATCTCCTATGCAAATTATTTCATGATCGAATCGTGTCCCAAAAATTGTGATGATTTGATTTCCCTTGCACATTATAATGAACTTAGTTTGTTTTTGGGTTACGAAGAATTGAAGCGTTTAACAAAGAATCTTCCACATTTTGCCCTTAAGAAATTCCTTGATATTGATCTAGAGAAGATTTATTTGTATTGTGCGGAGAATTGCATTGAAAATCCTTATATTGCCAATTACATAAAGAAAATAAAGCAAATAGAAGATGATGAGAATACTAATAAAAGGGAAGAGACTTCCCAATCTCCTCCTATTATTTCTAATGATGAATCAGGTAATGAGGAGGAGCTTTCTATTCAACCAATCTCGTCAATAAGAAGCTCAAAGGGGAAGGTTGAACCCACACATAATGTGAAAAAGAAAAGGAAAAGAAGGGGCAACAAAGGTAAAAAGGTATCCCTTCCAAATGGTTTTTCTCCCACTACTCATTGTGATGATGATAATTGCTATACTATTGGTGCTATCCATACTATTAATGATGAGAGTGATTATGCTTATTATATGAAAAGGCCCAAGCTTGGGGAAGCTATGTTTGATGAGGATGAAATATTTGAGAATATATTTGCTGAAATTAATGTTTGTCCCAAGCTTGGGGATGCCATGTTTAATGAAGATGATATTTTTAGCATCCCAAGTTTTGATATGCAAAGTTGTTATGATGATAGCATGCCTCTTACCTATGATGATTATATTGATGGAAGTGGGTTTGGAAGAGTGTCAACTTTAGGAAGTAGTGATCCCACTATTTTGGAGGATGTAGAATTTTATTGTGATGAATACGAAAGTGGATTTCACTACAAAAAAATACACTTCCGTGATGATACGTGTTTGTCACAGTAGGTCGCGTTTTTTGTCATGCATGTACATCCATGACGATTTTATGACAGAATCAAGATAGTCATACCTGTGCTGTCGTAGAAGTGTTCCATGACATTACCAAAATTATCATCACGGAAGTGTCCACTTCCATGATGATAAATCGCGCGTCACAGAAGTGCTTTCGTCAAGGGTGACCGACACGTGGCATCCACCGTAACGGAACGCCGTTAAGCTATCGGGTCGGGTTTTGGATCCGATAACCCGTTAACAGCCCCGACCAATGGGAAATTTCCACATGTAGAATTCTTATTGGCCGAACGAAACACGTGTCAGCTCGTCAGTGGGTCAGATAGGCGCCTATGATATGTCGACACCTGCCACGGCCCACCATTGGCCCATTTAGCTTACAAAGTCGGCCCGTTTGACTTGGTCAAAAGTTAACGGGCTGGCCCATGAAAAGCCTGTTAACGGTCTCTTCGCAAATAGCCCATTTTATGGCCCGTTAGCTCACGACCCGTTAGGCCCTAAAGGAAATCGTCCCAACAACGTCATGTGGGCCGTCGAATATAACACCAGCCCATTTCACTTTCGGCCCATGTATGGCCCACGATGTCTTTCGGCCCATATGAGGCCTTCGTATCTTTCGGCCCTTTACAGGCCCACGCTGACTCTAGCCCATAATGAACAGTAATTTTCTTTGTACCCGTTAACGGCCCGTGATTTACATGGGCCGTTTCCAGCCCGTGTTAGCTTTCGGCCTATTGATGGCCCATACGTTCTTGGGCTCCTTTTCGGCCCTCGATTATTTCCGCCCCGTTACTGGCCTGTTCCCCTAATGGGCCAAATTCGGCCCATGGCAAGAGTCGGCCCGTTACTGGCATGTTCCCCAAATGGGCCAAATTCGGCCCATGGCAAGAGTCGGCCCGTTACTGGCCTATTACCCTAATGGGCCAAATTCGGCCTATGGCAAGAGTCGGTCCGTTTCTGGCCTGTAACCCGTTGCGCCGTTTCCAGCCTATCCTATATTCTGGCCCATTAACGACCCATTATGCCTGTGACAGAATTAAGCCTTTGCAGTCCTACGGCATGTTAACGGCCCAATACCGTGCTGGGCCGATACCAATTATGCCCGATTACGACCCATGTAGACCCATTTATCCGACGACCCGAGGCCCACCGATTACAGGCTCATTTATCGACGGCCCGAGGCCCACCAATTACAGGCCCATTTATCAACGGCCCGTAGGAGACCCATGGATCGTACGGCCTGTATATGGCCCATGGTAGTTGCGGCCACTAGCAAACCAGGGAAAAAGAAGACTAGGAAATAAATAAGGCCGAAACTAACGCTAGGCTATTAAGGCGATTGCACAGATTACATCCACTCGGCATTAAAGATCGCCACCAGTGCAAATATAGGGAACACCCTACACTATACAAAAATGGCTTGCTGTTTTCTTCAGCCGGTGGCTGCACGTTAAGAATAAATTTTGTATCGCACCAAAACAAATAACAACTATATAACAAAAGGAAGGTTGGCATAAAACTTAACAGTCTAGTAGATAAATGCACCACCAGAAGTTCAGAAGCTCAGTTCATTTGACCTGACTGTTACGTTTTCATGTTGTATTGTCCAATGGAGCACCATAACCCTCGCCTTCATTTCCCCTAGGCTCCTGAACAACATAGCAAATGTCTAATAGTCTGGTTTCAAAACCATGCATATCTTGACGACATTGAGCAATGTTTCTCCTTGTTTCACAAAGGGCCTCTGTTAGGGAATGGACTTGTGTCTGGAGCACAGATACAACATTGCTTTGAGCCTGCATATCTTGATCATGAGGAAGTTTGGACGATATTGCCTTAACAACCAACCCAGTATTACACAGGAACGTGCTTTTGGCACTGTTAGTGGACAGGTACTGACCCACTGCAGCAAGAGCTGACATTGCGGTTATAGTTGCCTCGCCACCTTCAGAAGGTGGCGGTTCCACCATTTTTTCCATAGCTCGCTGAAAAGTTGAGGTTTTACATTAGTAGTACCAGAACAGAAGATATTAAGGAGGCAACAAAACCAAACAAAATTGCTTTGGTCTATATACAGAACTTATTCTGGTGAACCCATGTAAAATATTAGTTGTATTTTATTGCAAGGTACATAATAAAACCAGGTTCCAAACATATGACCATGTACCATCGCTAATGTATTGTCTATTTCTTCACATTGTATTGAGGGCTAAGGATAAAGAGACGAAGTTTATAATACGGTAAGCATAGTATGGCATCATTCATATCACAAAACAACTGAGAACAGACAAACATGCAATTGTAACGTTGTGTGGGCAAGTCCAGCACGGAACTAGATTACGGGTCAAGATCAAAGGAACATCACTCCTCTCTTTTAAACCTTGTAAGGTGCAATGATACGCTAAGACAATTGTGCATAAAATTGATAAGAGTAATAGACATTGGCTGCAAACCATGCAGTTCAAGGCACAAGTCAGAGTAAGTCGTAGGTAAAAGGCATGAGGATTAAGGACTTACAACAGCGGCTTTGACTGGTGTAGTCATGCCCTTCTTCTTGCTAGTGTGAAAGTCCTTGAAGATTTCCACAGCATTTGGTTCAGGTACTTTTTGGTCCTTGCGGGCTTTCCTCTGCATTTCAAACAAGTCAATATAGATCTGATAATATGGTACAGCGAAAGGAGTGAAACAGCAGCTAATTACAAGAGCCTCGCAGTGTGCAATATATCTACGAGATCCTGTCGTCTGTTGGAATTTCACTTTCGTACGGTTGGACTTGTTCTTTGAACAGTTCACCTACAAGAAGGTAGATTTGTGTGGCACATGCGTAAATAGGACTTCAACACGTGATCTGATCACACATATATAATGTACCTGATACTTCGGATCAGACCAGTGTTTAACAAGGCCCCTCCAGTCTTCATCCGATATATTTTCCACTGGAGATGTTTGGGAAAGTTCACTGTTAGCCTTGCCTTTAAAGTGAGTTTTCCTCAAGTTATACCGATACTGTCGCAGAGCAGACTTGAAAACATGGGTGCAAGCTTGTCTGGTTGCATCATCTTGGCTATCCAACTTGAACCTCATCTGTTGAAAATTATGGGAGTCTCATTATCAGCAACCTAGAAAGTATGGGACAGAGCAAGACGATATTACTAGTTTCCATACATAACCATACTTACAGATAAATGGTCGAGGAAGGTGTTGAACTGGGTTTCGTCTTTGTCATTCCTGTACTGAATCCATGTTGGGAGGATATGTACATGACACCTAACGGCAACCACTGCCTTTGATACTAACTTGGCTGACTCTATAGCATCACGTGGCCTTTTTAAACCTGCCTCAAAACGGATCTCCATTCTTCCTCCTCTAGATTTA
Organism: Triticum timopheevii; assembly: GCA_963921465.1. NCBI lineage: Eukaryota > Viridiplantae > Streptophyta > Magnoliopsida > Poales > Poaceae > Triticum > Triticum timopheevii. The sequence goes on along the minus strand of OY997272.1, from coordinate 376,051,954 downwards.
GTTAACCTATCGAGCATTATCCTTGATGTTTGTTTCCTCTTGCTCCTAGGTGCTAGTCCAACAACGAACATAGGAAGTGTTAGTGTACATCAAACTGTGAGACTACATATAAAGAAGCATGCAAATGTAACTTGACTCCAGCAACTACCTTTTTGCTGTTGAAGCTCACAAGGTTCATCTGATATTGCCAACTCATCTTGTGTCAAGAGTGCTTGGGAAGTAGTGTCAGGTGGCAAGGGAGCTTGGGAACGTGCTGCTAGCTCAGTTGACGCACGAGTAAGTTGTGCAGCTGGTAGTACTGTGGTAGGTGTTGCAAGAACTAGGGCTGTCTCTGCTTGTTTGGTGGCAGCTATTTGTTTCTGTTTGGCTTTTTTTGCAACTCGTGTAGCATGGGATGCCATGTTTGTAGACTTTTCTGCTGGACTTTGACCTTCTATTGCACCATCAGTACCAGCAGAATCTGCAGGATTCATCCGCTTCTCATTCCCTGCCATTCTGTGTTTCTTCCTCTTTCTTTGTGCCATGTTAAGTCAAGCCGACAAGAAAAACGAATAACAATTTAGTTCTTCAGAACAAATTGATGCATGATGTAGACAAACTGAACTTTGATGTTAGACAACCACATGATAGGAGGATGTAATATGTATGAAAAACAGGACGCAAGAGATAACCAGAACTATGATGTGTAAACTAAGAAGAAGACATTTCACCAAATTAGAAGCAATGCAATGGAATGTAGACACCATATGAAAGATGCTACAAATATCGCTCTGCCAAGTTAACAGTGTCTCATCATAAATGGTGTTTAAACAAATGTGAAGCAGTACAAGAAATAAATCATATGCAAGATGCAAACAACATCACACTACCATGTTAGAGGTCTCTCGTCATTAGTGCCATTGCATATTCACAGCATTGCATATTCACAGCTTATGATGTGTAAACTAAGGAGAAGGTATTTCAACAAATTAGAAGCAATGAAAGCTAGCCACCATATGAAAGATGCAACGAATATCACTCTACCAAGTTAAAATTGTCTCGTCATAAGTGCCATTTCAACAAATTAGTAGTACAAGCTAGAAAAGAATGTGAGATGTAACCTATATCACACTCCGAAGTCAAACGTGTCTTATGATAAGTGATTGTTGTAGGTTACACAACAGTAGTAATTTGATGTAAGAACATGGTGTGATAGATAGATATTGTATGTTCTAGAAACAGGAACACATGTCTTATTCAAGTATAATGTGTAAAGTAAGCAGATGGAATTCAACAAAATTAGAAGCAATACAAGCTAGACATCACACATAACATGCAACCACATATAACAGTGCCAAGTTAGAGGGAGCACCAGTGATGCTGCACTAGGGGAGACGTGCTCATCATAAACACAGCTTTGTTGAGTGTCTATGCATGTGTTGTCTTGGAAATCATCTTGGGGGTGTGGAGGAGTAAAAACTGTAGAGGCCCTCCGTTCGGAAGGAGAACCTTTATCTGCTGCCTTGCTAACTTCCTTCCGCTTTATTGATTTTGAATTGTCAAGTAAAACCGACAAGAAAAAGCAATAAAATTCTCTCTTCAGAACTCATTCATGCATGATACTAACAATCACTACTTTGATGTAAGGCAAACACATGATACCAGGATGGAATATGTACGAAAAACAGGACGGCATGGCATGTTCACAACTGTTTGTGTAAACTAAGCAGAAACCATTCCAGCTAATAAGAAGCAATGCAAGCTAGACACCACATGAAAGATGCAACCAATATGACTCTGCCAAGTTAAAAGCGTCCCATCATAAATGGAATTTCAACAAATTAGAAGCAGCGCATGCTATAAATCATATGAAAGATGCAACTAATATCGCACTGCATATACTAAAGGTGTCCCGTCATATTGATTGATGCGGGATACAAAAAAACAATAGTTTTATGTAAGGACATGCTTAATAGACAGATGTACTATGTACAAAATACAGGAAGGCATGTCACATTAACAGGTATAATGTACTCCCTTCGTCCCATAATGTAAGACGTTTTTTGGCACTAATTTAGTGCCAAAAAACGTCTTACATTATGGGACGGAGGGAGTATAAGCTAAGCAGACTAGCACATGCAGTTTAACCAGATTGGAAGAATTACAATCTAGACACCATATGCAACATGCAACCACATATCACGCTGCCAAGTTAGAGCAAGCACCTGCGATGCTAGTGTAGGGGAAATGCTGTAATCAACTACAGAGCTACGTTCACTATCTTCATCTAGCATTTCTGTTTCTTGAGAATCATGTCGGGAGGCTGACGCTGCATTCTTTAAATGAGGAGTAGTCCCCTTGCCTGCCTGCCTCGTCATAAGTGATTGATGAGGGATACACAAGAACATTAGTTTGATGTAAGAACATGGTTAATACACAGATGTACTAGTATGTACCAAAAACAGAAAGGCATGTCATATTCAAAGGTATAATGTGTAAGCTAAGCAGACGCAATTTAACCAAATTGGAAGCAATACAAGCTATACATCTGGCTGGAGTGGTGAACATGATCATCTAGGACCTGAGAGCCTGGTAGGAGGCGGGCTGCTTCGCCACCATCGCCGCTTTTTAGTTGGCTTCCAGGTGATGCCTGTCTTTGCTGGGCATGTCACTGGCTTGTCCAGTGCCCTGACTAGCTATTTGTCTTCTGGTGCTCACGGGATGGTGGTTCATGTAAAAAATATCTTTCCTTATCTTAATAAAGACCGACTTCGGCCTTTCAAATACAAGCTAGACACCAACATGCAACCACATATGACACCGTGAAGTTAAAGCAAGCACCCGGGATGGTGGTTCATTGCGAGCGAGGTCATCAACTACAGAGCTACGTTTACCGTCTCCATCTGCTGACACTGCACCCTTTATAGTGTTGTAACGTGTCTTGCCTACCCGTATACCAAGCTAGAGAGACTTCTCTCTTGGTGTGGTTTTAGGGCAATGGCTGGCGTAGGCCGAGCAGCGAAGGTTTTGGTGTGAATAGTGGTTCCGGTGACGACCGGTCAATCGGTTTTGACTATACATCGCTCTTGTCGCATTCGCGTTGCAGCCCGGCAAGCTGGACCCTCCACGTCGGTCACCGAATGGAACGCACTTCGTCTTGCGTTTTCTCTCGCTTGTGGGACCGCAGTTGAGAGCAAACCGACGTCCCTCCCGCTCCCCCGCCTGCGTCATTTATTATACCACCACTCCCTCCATTTTATGCGGAGTAAATAAAAACAGAGGAAGTATACTACGGATGAGGATCCCCTGACGTGGCCGAACCCATTGAGTAACTGACATGCGGGGCCTAGCAAGCATGGGGTCCGCCAGTAAGTGACCGAAAGGGAGGGTAAGGCAGGGATACCTACGTCAGAGGATCCACTTCCACTCTACTACTTCGACCAAATGTTAGAGTAATAATATATGACATGCAACTTACACAAATGTTAGAGTAATAATATATGACATGCAACTTACACAAAGCATACAGGGTCTAATGCGTTTTTCGAGGCTAACTTTGACCAAATGTTAGAGTAATAATATATGACATGCAACTTACACAAAGCATACGGTCAATTTCGTATGTGAAAGGAGTTTCCAATGATATAATTTTCACATTATACATCTCATGTACTCCCTCCGTCTAGGTGTGTAAGTCATCTTATGAAAACCAAATAATCCCAAAACACATAGGCGCGGTGCATTAACTTCTACCTCATTTCTTGTTTCTTGACATATCAACCAATAAGAGATGAGGGTGTGCATGCTTTTAATGACCTGAGACTATCAAACATGACATGCATTGGTTAGTTCATTGCATGCAATACTATTAATTAGCAAATATACATTAATGTCTCTCGTTTTCCCCTCCTCCTTGGTCACGGTGCATAGCCTAAGATGACTTACTCACCTAGACGGAGGGAGTACTATTAATCTTGTCAATAGTCAAATTGGAAACCATCTCGATTACAAATCTAGGAGTACATACGAATCTAACAATATTGATTGGGCGTTATTGAATGTTAATACCTTTTTAATCATAGTAGAGATACTTTGACTACACATAAAACTTATATGTAAAGTAGAAAGGACAGGAGGGAGTATATTATACGTTCAAAAATGAAACGAACATTGAATACCCTTTATATATGATTTGCGGATGCTATGATCACCGGTTCAAAATTTTGAATCCGCCTTAGGTATCACGTGCCCCCACTCGTTCCCTCTCAATTTCATCTCGGGGTCCGGAGATCTATTGAAAGAGGACTAGGGTGGGTACATGCGAATGATACTCGGCGGAATGTTCAAATGAGGCATGCGGGAGGATGAACTCGACTGGAGGGCGACATGATCGATGGAGAAGAGGGTTGGAGAGGAATGAGAAATAAGCAAACGCCACATGATTACACTTGAACGGCTCAAATAAACAATAAGTTGTCTCGCTTGGCCTACATAGTGAAAGGCCTAATGCGTAACGCGGAGCACTGACGCTCGAATATGGCCAGGAAAACAGGGAAACCGACATGTGGGGCACACCCGTCGGGACAACGTAGCGCGGACTACTCCAATGGAGGAGCTGGCACACGACCTCCTCGCCACCGACAACCGTTCATGTGGGTCGTTGGGGCCAACAACGGGGCACAGCTCCAGCACCGCCTCTGGACACGGCGACCGCGGTGAGCGACACGCTCATATCGTCGCTAGACACGATCGGTTTCAGTGTGCCGAGGGTGGCGTTAGTGCTGTGGCACGACCAACGGTATGTTTGGTTTGTGCCCAAGTTTGCCCCATCAAAGCATTGGGTAGCCAAATTTTTGGTTGAGGTATTGGTTGCCCATGATTTGGCCGACATTGGCAAGAAAAATGAATTAGAGTTGGCTAGAGTTCATTGGCATGCCAAAGAAATGGCAACCATCCAAACAAAGACCAATCTTTGGGTCATGACCAAAATTTTGGTTGAGGTATTGGTTGCCCATGATTTGGCCGACATTGGCAAGAAAAATGAACTAGAGTTGGCTAGAGTTCATTGGCATGCCAAAGAAATGGCAACCATCCAAACAAAGACCAATCTTTGGGTCATGACCAAAATTTTGGTTGAGGTATTGGTTGCCCATGATTTGCCGACATTGGCAAGAAAAATGAACTAGAGTTGGCTAGAGTTCATTGGCATGCCAAAAAAATGGCAACTATCCACACAAAGACCAATCTTTGGGTCATGACCAAAATTTTGGTAAGGTGTACTGTGGCCACAATCCAAACACACCCCAACACCCGGCTCGTCGAGGATGCACGGGGCGCCGCGACACGTCCGCGGAGTGGTGTAGCGCGGCCAACTGCATCCTCTGGACCTGAGACCATGCCGGGTCGTCTTGCTTTTTCAATGACATGCGGGGATCGCATTTGAGCAAAGGGCATCTCCAACGTTGCCACGACCGCAACTGACTACCCTGGAACACCGGAATGCGCTATTTAAAGCGGCAACGCCCAGCTAACCTCCACACCATAGCGCATCGTCCTCCTACCTGGCACCACATCCGCCATGACCGCAAGTGCGAATGCTCTGCGGGAGAGCTTGTCTTCGGGGATGAAGCTCGAGGTCGCCGCCCTCGCTCAAGTCGCCTCTCACGACGCAATAGCAGCGTAGCCGGACGCGAACGCGATCACACAAGCGGTGGCCACGCTGGCGGCCGATGACGGGAGCACCGTCAGCCACGCGTCCTACTTGCCGCCGTCCAACGTCCGGCACCGCCGAGGTCGGGGACTCCTCTAAGGATGAGTAGGGCATGGGAGGCGGCAGGGCATGGTGTGCCAACTAGCCGGTCCGTATCCCATGTTCTACTCTTCCTTGCCGGAGACCGCACCTTCACTTCACGGGTCTTGAACCCCGCCCCCGTACATAGAGATCGCAGATGGAGGACGTTGATCGCCGCCATAGAATAGGTTTAGGGTCGGGTTTCTTTTATTTTTCTTTCCTATAAAAGTTCGAAATGTAATGAAAATCTGCCGTGTTTGCATTAATCTCGGCCAGTGTATATGAACTTTCACAATAATATACATATTGTAGGAGTATTAGCAAGATGCATGTGCGTTGCACGGAAGATCAAGATCTTGTGGGAGAAAAGGATGAACGAGGGAAAGCCTTATCTGCAAATGTGGAGAGGAGTGCGGGTAAATTGTCATAGCTTCCTTCCTATCCGTTAGATATAGATCGGACGGCCTATATTGCAGGATGACAGGCACACCATCATCACCAATCTGCTTTTTATTGAACCGAGACAAATCTAAAAAACCCAACTAAGCGAACCTCCCAGCATATCGTGCGGGAAAAGACCCGGCCGCGCTGTTTTAGTCGGGATTACCGGATTACTAGTAGTAGTATCGATGGATCGCGCGAAGCAACAATTTTTTTTGAGGGGGCGAAGCACCTAGTTTAAAAGGAAAAAAGGTGGTACACTCACAGCACTCCTGTCGTGGTCGCATTGCACCCAACACACGTTCGGTCCTGCACATGGCTCACGCAAATGGAACGCGCTTTGGCTTGCCTCTTCACTGACACGTTGGACTGCACTTGGAGAAACCGACCATGCGGCAAACTCCTCCCGCCCACCGCGCGAACCCCCCCCCCCCCCACAAAAATTCCCCCTAAATCCGATTCAACCGCCCTTCGACCAAATATTCCCCAAACCCCCGTCCCCCCTCCACTCCATTCGTTCCGCCAAAGCCGCCCTCCCTGCCGCGCTGATACGTCGGCGACGCGGTTCGTCGAGGGGACGCACGGCGATACTCTCGCTCCCACAGTACGCTCTCGTAGACTGCCGTCCTCTAGCCGCGCCACCACCTCTCGCTACGTTCTTGTGGAGGCGCACGACGGTCAGCGCCGCCACCGCTGGCGACGTTCGTGTGGAGACGCACGGCGGTCAGCTTCTCCCACAGTACACGCATTCTAGACTGAGGCCCGTTCATGTCGGTGTAGCGCTGAATGTTAGCTGATAGACGTTGTTAATCTCACTGTTTGCCGAAGTAGTTTACTGTCAATATGCTCTGCTTAAGAAGCTTCCTTGCCCTGTTCTGCACTCAATCTGCTTAGCTGAGATGGCATGCCAAGGCCGATTAGTTGCTAAAATATCTTGCCATATATTATTGTGACGTAGATTGCCATGGTCTAGTAGCCAATCTGTTACGTGAAATAGCTCTACACCATTTTATACTCGATCTTTGTTGCTGCGATGGCCTTCGATAGTTTGATGGCTGTGTGCTCGGCCTCATTGACTGCTGAAACAGCCTGCCATAACTTAGCACTCAAATCTGTTTGCTGAATTAGCTTTACATATATTTCATTACTTAGATCTGCTCGTCCAAATATCTTGCCATAGCTTTAGACAACGACCTAGGTATTTTTTTTCTGGACTTCATAAAAAAGCATATATGTTTTTCCTGTAATATCTAGTAGAAGAACTAATTTGTATGTCTAACAGATGGACAGGACTTGGATAACTTCTACTCGAAGATTCTCCGCTGCATATGTCGAGGGGGTTGAAAACTTCATGAACTTTATTAGAGCTGAGTACGGTGGTCTGAAATCAGATGTGCTATGCCCGTGTAGTAGTTGTATGAATTCAGTTACAAGACCCCAGTCAACTGTGCAAAATCATCTACACTTGTATGGGATGTCGGTCACATATACTAGGTGGGTTCATCATGGTGAAGTTGTGAACGTCAATGTTATTGACTACGTGGAAGCAGCAGATCACCATCTTGATCTGTCTGATGCTCAGGTGGAAGAGGAGGAGGAGGAGGTGGTGGCGGAGCCAGTGAGTTTGACCAACACTGAAACAATGCTACGAAATGCTCGTACATTCCGTGAACTTTCACCTGCAGAAGAAAAATGGTGGGCCCGCATGTTGGAACAATGCAACGTTGCTGTCACCCCAGCAAATAAGCTGTCAGTATTCTCAGCTATGTTCACCTTTCTTCAGGTGAAGACATCTGAGCGGATGACCAACAAATCATTCGATGCGATGTTGGCTGCTTTCCGCAAATCTTTCCCAGATGTGTCTGAGCTGCCACACACCTACTGTCGGTGTCAAAACCGGCGTATCTCGGGTAGGGGGTCCCGAACTGTGCGTCTAGGCGGATGGTAACAAGAGACAAGGGACACAATGTTTTTACCCAGGTTCGGGCCCTCTTGATGGAGGTAAAACCCTACTCCTGCTTGATTGATATTGATGATATGGGTAGTACAAGAGTGGATCTACCACGAGATCAAGGAGGCTAAACCCTAGAAGCTAGCCTATGGTATGATTGTTGTTGTGTCCTACAGACTAAAACCCTCCGGTTTATATAGACACCGGAGAGGGCTAGGGTTACACAGAGTCGGTTACAATGGTAGGAGATCTACATATCCGTATCGCCAAGCTTGCCTTCCACGCCAAGGAAAGTCCCATCCAGACACGGGACGAAGTCTTCAATCTTGTATCTTCGTAGTCTTGGAGTCCGGCCGATGGTGATAGTTCAGCTATCCGGACACCCCCTAGTCCAGGACTCCCTCAGTAGCCCCTGAACCAGGCTTCAATGACGACGAGTCCGGCGCGCATATTGTCTTCGTCATTGCAAGGCGGGTTCCTCCTCAGAATAATTCATAGAAGATTGTGAACACCAAGATAGTGTCTGGCTCTGTAAAATAAATTCCACATACCACCGTAGAGAGAATAATATTTGCACAAGTTCAATCTGCTGACGTATTTTGTGGTGTGACGTCACACCACAACCAAGCCTTTACTCGAATTGTTTTTATTATACCACCTCAGCGCGTTTAGCGAAGCGGTTTCCTTGGCACGTCTTGTCGAAGCAGAGATCGTGTTCACCTTATTCCAGGATTCCCATCAATACGGACGTGGGTAACCCAAGCATGCCATTGATTGCGGCGCTTGGGAGATAAGCGAGTTTTACTAGGCTAGTGGGGACGCATAGTTTCGTCCGCCCATATATAAGGGGATAAGGATCCACCTTTTTTACCTACGCCTTCTTCCTCCTTTACTTATCCATCTCCGCGCATTCGAGCTCCAGCGCCCAAGTCCACACATCTCACCTCGACCTTCTCCAGCAATGTCCAGAGCGGGAGGCAAGTGGATGGCCTCCTCCGTTACGGAGGGGCACATCAAGAAGCTGCGCGGCGCCGGATATCTGTCCAGCGACATCGCGCACCGGCTCCCCGACGAGGGGCAGCTCATCCCCACCCCCGGGCCCCATGAGAGGGTGGTATTCCTTCCCCATTTCCTCCGCGGACTGGGCTTCCCACTCCACCCCTTTGTCCGGGGGCTCATGTTCTACTACGGCCTGGATTTCCACGATCTGGCCCCGAATTTCATCCTCAATATCTCGGTGTTTATCGTCGTGTGTGAGGCTTTCCTCTGCATCCAGCCCCACTTCGGCTTGTGGCTAAAGACCTTCAATGTCAAGCCGAAGGTTGTGAAGGGCAGCCAAGCGGAGTGCGGAGGCGCCATGGTGGGCAAAATGCCCAACGTCACTTGGCTCGAGGGCGCCTTCGTGGAATCCATCAAAGGGTGGCAATCGGGGTGGTTCTACATCACCGAGCTACGTGACCCTAAATGGGCAGCGGCCCCCGAATTCAGATCTGGCATCCCCATGCAGCTCACCTCCTGGAAAGAGAAGGGCCTGCTATGGGGTAGTTCGGAAGAGCTGACCGGACTCCAGTCCTGTCTCCAAACCCTGGTGAACAAGAAGCTCAAGCTTGTCAATGTGATCCAGGACATGCTCGTCCGCCGGATTCTCCCCTGCCAGCAACGGGACTTCAATTTGTGGGAGCTTGATCTGGCACAGCACCGGACCTTGAGCGGGCTCTTTGACACTACGTACAAAGATGCCTGGAGGGTGCTGTTCAAGGGAGCCGAAGCTCCCGCATCCGCTACCGAAGATCGCAGATTCAGCTCGCAGCGTCCAGCTGACGAGGTAAGCCATGTTATCCTTTATGGGACACTTGCTTTTCATGTTTTGACTTTATGCGGGATCTAAACGCCCAATACCTTTAACAGGCCTGGCAGGCGACGTCCGGACAGGTTAACTGTCCGGCTCCCCTTCCAGAAGACCCAGCGGATGCCCGTTTGACATGGCTACTGGTCCCGGCACTTTACGTAGTGCCGGAGAAGAAGGCCAAGAAGAAGGCCACGGGAACCCAAAGGAGTTCCCGGCGTTAGGTGGTATCGGACTCATCGTCCGATGACTCCGAGACGGACTCCTCCCACGAGGGCGAGGAGGAGAAGAAAGAGGCCTCTCCCCCAGCGGGGGGAGAGAAGAAGAGGAAGGCCTCCCCAACGAGGGAGGCCGAAGGGTCCAAGAAGGGAAGGACCCTTCCCCCGGACTGTTCCGCCAACATCGGCGACGACGACGAGGAGTGGCCCTCAAGGGCCAAGCCCCTGGCGAGATCGTAAGTACCCGGACTCCTAGATGATTTATAATTTTTCCTTTTGTCGCATGGTGTCTTTCTAATGCCACATACAACCTTGTAGTCCGCCCAAGGATGATCTTCCCGCTTCGTCGAGCGGGTCCTTGGGCACGTCGGATATGGATTCTCTTCCGACCGCCTCCACCCCCCGTGATGCTGATGACACCGAGATGGGATCCCGGGAAGGGACCCACCAGGAGGAGGAGGCCCCGGAGGTGCCGCAGGGCAACCTCCCGGACTTTGCACCGGACTACGCACCGGAACCTGTAGTGGTTCCGGAGTCCGGCGGGCGGCCCCTTCGTAAGAAGGGCAAGACTGTGACACCGGCGGCCTCCGTCCAACCGGAGGCGCCGGATAACTTGCTGGAGGCGCTCAACGGCGCTTCCATCAAAAAAGAACACCGCACTGTCATGAGTGCGGTGATTCAGAAGGTTTAGCTTGCCAAGAGCGGGCTGACCGAAGCCTGCAGCAGCCTTCTAACAGGCTTTGAGGTAAGAATTTTAAGATATGTACCGCATAGACAGTAGCCCCTGATGCTCGGTTCGGTGTTCGGAAACAAAAGCCAGACCGAGGATCTAAAAAGATATACGCAGGAGTCTTAAAAATATGTCCATTTGGGAATGCAGGCTGCGCTGCTGACCTCTGCCGCACTGATTGCAGAGGTCGATACCTTGAAGCAGAGCCTCGAGCAGTCTGAGAGCGAGCTCGTTCGTGCCAAGAAGCAGCTCGAGGACAAGGAAGGTGAGTAACACCGTATTAAAGTTGTACCTTACAGAAAAGGATTTGGTTGCAAGAGAAATAACAAGGATAACGTGGGTACTCCAGGGGCCACGAACGAGGTGGCAACCCTGAAGGAGGCGGTGTCCGCGGCCGAACGCAATGCGGCCGCGGAACGAGCCGAGCGAGAGAAGTAGGAGGTGCGGGTGGCGGAGGTACAACAAGAGCTCCAGGCTCTCGTGGAAAAGCACGAGGGTTTGGAGCGTGACTCGAAGACTCGAGAGTCCGAGCTTGCGTCGGCTCTTGAGAGTGCCAAAGATGCTAAGGCCGATACCCACAAGGCCCTCCAGGAAATCGAGGATTTGAAGAAAATAGTGGCAGGTAAGGCATTCTTCATGCAAAGCAAGCATGTTAAAGTGAATTACCTATTACTTACCCGAATTCGGAGCTCTCTAGGAGCGTTCGCAGATCTACCCCGCAGCGTGTCCGATGCTGCCGCTTTCTACAATGCCGAGGAGGGGAGCTCGACGGAGAAGGTATTCTGGTCTCAGTATGATGAGGCCGGTCATCCGGTGCCCCTTAGCGACCAGCTGAAGCAGCTGGTCGAGCTCCACAAGGTGGCCGAACAGGCCATGAAGGGCCTTGTAGTTCGGCTATGGCCCAAAGAGGCCATGCCTGGGAGCTACTTCGGCCTAGTGCGGCGGCTGGTGGATGCGTGTCCCTGGGTTGAAGTCGTCAAGCACTCCACCTGCATTGAAGGTGCCCGTCGGGCCCTTGCCCGTGCTAAAGTGCACTGGGGCAGGATGGATGCTGAGAAGCTTGTGACGGACGCGCCACCGCCGAGCAAGGAGTATCGCACACCCGAGATGTATTATAAGGGTGTCCTGAAGGGTGCCCGCATGATTGCGGGTGAGTGCTCCAAAGATGTAATATTTGAGTAGACTCGCATTTTGTTATCCTGTGCGCCGAAAACTTTGTTCGTATGCGCTAAGCAATGCTTGTTAATTTAAAATATTACCTTCTGTGCGGCCGTTTATCAAATCTGAGAGATGGCAAGTCGTCGGCTTCAGCCCCCATGCCACGAGTGCTGGGGTGTTCGGGATAAATTTGAGCACTCTTTTTCCCATTTTTGGGTCCATCTAGGGAGGCGCTCAACACAACGAATGAGGCAACCAGACTTATAGTGCTTGAACACTCTCACTTAGCCATAGAATTCTATAATTTTAAATTTCGGCGAAGCCCCTAGTGTTCGGAAGGCCGAATTCGGGGTGCTATCCACGCCTAGGCCGGACAAAGCTGGTTCCTCGCTCTAAGCGGCATAAGTCTTTAGGGACTCGAAAAAACCTCTTGAACAGCGACCGACTCTCGCCTCATCATGACGGTCAGTTTTAGCTTTCTCCACTGAGGCGCTCGCCCACCTCAACTGGGGCGCAATCGCAGTGGTTCTCCTAGCGCTACCTTAGCCGATATAACGGAACGTAAGGTACCAAAACATGGGAGCCGGGCAAACCCAACTATTGACCCAAGACATGATTCGGAGCCGATGCATATAATGCTATAAGTTCGGGGTGCCGCACTTGTGAAAGTGTTCGGACTTATCACACCATAATGTGGGGAACTTAAGCCCCTGGTGTATTTAGCCATACCAAAGTGTACGGATGCAACATGTCATAAATGAACATATGTATGAGAAAGAAATGCAATTATAAGTAAAAAGCGATGCATTGTTTATTCAAGAAATACTGCCATGAATGCAAAACGATACAAATAGTGCAGTAAGCAAGGGATGGGACTATTAAACATGTCCCCCTCCAGGGGTAGGCTGCGGAATGTTGTATAAAACATATTTAATGCTCGTAATGGAGACCACCTGGATACTCGTCATAGCCGTTCTCCTTCCCTGGCTGTTGCATCGTGAGTTCGGCAGGTCTACTGTCGGACAGGGCCTCTGGTGAACGGAGTCCTGTGGGTAAAAAAAGGAAAGAAAAAAAGGAATTACACACTTGGAAGCCCCTGGTGTGGTTAAGCCGCATTCTGGGCCTGTCGTGGTCGTGCCCCTCCCCCTATGCCCATGGTATCTCCAGAGCGTAATGATGTACGCGAAGGATTGGTCTTGCAATTTTGCAAGGGCTGGGGTTGGGGCCGCATTGCTACGCATGCTCGGAACGTGCCAGGTGGTCTTGTTGTAGGTTACTCCGGGCGCGTTTAGCCGTGTCCGGTCGCTTAACGGCCGGACTCGAGAATTGCCTTAAGAGGCTGCACTGTACTTCTGCCGCGAGAGCCGTTGTATGTTCCTCCGTTTGGAGAGAGCGTTCAGTGTTTCCGTTGACCGTAATGACTCCTCGAGGGCCTGGCATTTTAAGCTTGAGGTATACATAGTGCGGCACCGCGTTGAACTTTGCAAACGCGGTTCGTCCGAGCAGAGCATGATAGCCGCTGTGGAACGGAACTATGTCGAAGATTAACTCCTCGCTTCAGAAGTTATCCGGGGATCCGAAGACCACTTCCAGTGTAACCGAGCCTGTACAATTGGCCTCTACACCTGGTATGACGCCTTTGAAGGTCGTCTTTGTGGGTTTGATCCTTGAGGGGTCTATGCCCATCTTGCACACTGTGTCCTGATAAAGCAGGTTCAGGCTACTGCCGCCGTCCATCAGGACTCTGGTGAGGTGAAATCCATCGATGATTGGGTCTAAAACCAATGCGGTGAATCTGCCGTGGCGGATGCTGGTGGGTGGTCCCTTCGATCAAAAGTGATCGGGCAGGAGGACCATGGGTTGAACTTCGGGGCGACTGGCTCAATCGCGTATACGTCCCTGAGTGCACGCTTCGGCTCCCTCTTGGGTATGTGGGTTGCGTATATCATGTTCACCGTCCGCACTTGTGGGGGAAACCCTTTTGTCCTCTATTGTTCGGCGGTCGGGTCTCTTCCTCGTCATCGCTATGCAGCCCCTTGTCATTGTTTTCGGCAATTAGCTTGCCTGCCTGCTTGAATATCCAACAGTCCCTGTTGGTGTGATTAGCTGGCTTTTCGGGGGTGCCGTGTATCTGGCACGAGCGGTCGAGTATTCGTTCCAAATTGGATGGTTCCGGAGTAGTTCTTTTGAATGGCTTTTTCCGTTGACCGGGTTTGGAGCCTCTGAATCCGGCGTTGACTGCCGTATCCTCGGTATTATCGCCATTAATGCGGCGTTTGTTCTTGTTGCGACGCGACCTGCCATTGCTGTCCTTAGTATCCGGACTGCCATAATTTTTGCTGAGGTTGTTACTGCGGGCTAGCCAGCTGTCCTCTCCCGCGCAGAAGCGGGTCATGAGTGATGTGAGGGCTGCCATGGATTTTGGCTTTTCCTGTCCTAGGTGCCGGGCAAGCCACTCGTCGCGGATGTTATGTTTGAAGGCCGCGAGAGCCTCTGCATCCGGACAGTCGACGATTTGATTTTTCTTTGTTAAGAACCGTGTCCAGAATTGTCTGGCCGATTCGTCTGGCTGTTGAATTATGTGGCTTAGGTCATCGGCGTCTGGTGGTCGCACATATGTGCCCTGGAAGTTATCAAGGAATGTGGCTTCCAGGTCCTCCCAGCACCCAATTGATTCTGCTGGCAAGCTGTTAAGCCAATGCGGAGCTGGGCCTTTAAGCTTGAGTGGGAGGTATTTGATGGCGTGAAGATCATCGCAGTGGGCCATGTGGATATGAAGGAGATAGTCTTCGATCCAAACCGCGGGGTCTGTTGTGCCATCGTATGATTCAATGTTCACGGGTTTGAACCCTTCGGGATTTGATGATCCATTACTTCATCTGTGAAGCATAGTGGGTGTGCGGCGCCTCTGTATTGGGCTATATCACGATGTAGCTCAAGCAAGCTTTGTCTACTGTGTTCGGCCCTGCCGGGGTTGCTGTATCCGGCGCGACAGTCGTTGTCGCGAATCGTGGGGCGCCCACGCGATCCGTAGGTCGATCTTGATTGTCTTGCCTTATCCTCCAATATGTCTCGCAAGTCCGGCGCATTCCCTCGTGGCTTTGTGATTTTTGAGCGGTGCCGGGGTACGGCTTTAGTGGAGGGCCTGGAGGCCTCTCTGTCACGGCCACGAGGTGGCCGGTCGGTCGTATTGTGTGCTGGTGATGCAGGTTTATATGCCTCCTCCTCTAATCGGGGGAGCAGCTTGCGTTTGGGATAGCTTTTGGAGGGGCGTTCGAGTTCATGCTCTTCGGCCACAAGGACTTCGGTCCATCTGTCGGCTAGCAGATCTTGATCAGCTCTAAGCTGTTGCTGATTTTTCTTGAGGCTATTTGCCGTGGCCATAAGCCTGCATTTAAAACGCTCTTGTTCGACGGGATCCTCACGCACGACGAATTCGTCGTCGTCGAGGCTTGCCTCGTCTCCGGAGGGAGGCATGTAATTATCGTCCTCTACCTCTTTGTCTGCCGCTCTCTCGCGAGGGCTGGCTTCTTCATCCTCCTGTGTTGAATCTTGCTGGAGGTGGTTGTCTTCGGCACTGTCTGGGGTGTTATTATCTCCGGTGCCGGAATATCCATTCTTGCTGTGGCGGGATTTGGAGCGGCGCCGCTGACGCTGGCGCTTAGGCTGTTTCTTGGAGGGATCCTCCTCCGCTGTTCCATCAACATTCCCATCCTTTGGGGTGTTCACCATGTATATGTCGTATGATGAGGTGGCTTTCCAGTGCCCAGTGGGCGCTGGTTCTTGGTCGTCTCCGGCATCGTCGTCCATACTGTCGATGTCTTCGGAGTCGAAGTCTAGCATGTCGGTTAGATCGACGACAGTGGCTACAAAGTGGGTGGTGGGTGGATGAGGGAGTCCTGGACTAGGGGGTGTCCGGACAGCCGGACTATCATCGTCCGCCGGACTCCAAGACTACGAAGATATAAGATTGAAGACTCCGTCCCGTATCCGGATGGGACTTTCCTTGGCATGGAAGGCAAGCTTGGCGATGCGGATATGTAGATCTCCTACCATTGTAACCGACTCTGTGTAACCCTAGCCCTCTCCGGTGTCTATATAAACCGGAAGACTTTAGTCCGTAGGACACAACATCCATTACATCAATCATACCATAGGCTAGCTTCTAGGGTTTAGCCTCCTTGATCTCGTGGTAGATCCACTCTTGTAATACATATCATCAATAATAATCAAGTAGGACGTAGGGTTTTACCTCCATCAAGAGGGCCCGAACCTGGGTAAAACATCATGTCCCTTGTCTCCTGTTACCATCCGCCTAGACGCACAGTTCGTGACCCCCTACCCGAGATCCGCCGGTTTTGACACCAACATTGGTGCTTTCATTGAGAGTTCCTCTGTGTCGTCACCGATAGGATCGATGGCTTCTTCAATCAACAACGACGCCGTCCAGGGTGAGACTTTTCTCCCCGGACAGATCTTCGTATTCGGCGGCTTCGCACTGCAGGCTAATTCACTTGGCCATCTGGAGCAGATCGAAAGCTACGCCCCTGGCCGTCAGGTCAGGTTCGGAAGCCTAAACTTCACGGCCGACATCCGTGGGGACTTGATCTTCGACGGACTCGAGCCACAGCCGAGCGTGCCGCACTGTCACGATGGGCATGATTTAGCTCTGCCGCCGGACAGTGCCTTGGTGGCCGCACACGAATTCGCTCCGGCCCACAGTCCGGAGCCGATCGCCCAGATCGAGGACCGGTGGCTGGACACCGCCTCGGGGGCTGCAACTTCCGCGGCGATGGAGCCGAACACTGACCTTGTCCTCTATAAAGTTCGTGACTCCGAGGTGCCGGACTCCCTGCCGGACTCCGAACCTCCTGCGCCCCTGCCAATCGAACCCGATTGGGCGCCGATCATGGAGTTCACCGCTGCGGACATCTTTCAGCACTCGCCCTTTGGCGACATCCTAAATTCGCTAAAGCATCTCTCCCTATCCGGAGAGCCCTGGCCGGATTATGGCCAGGACGGTTGGGACGCGGACGACGAAGAAATTCAAGACCCACCCACCACCCACTTTATAGCCACTGTCGACGATCTAACCGACATGCTAGACTATGACTCCGAAGACATCGACGGTATGGACGATGATGCCGGAGACGAACAAGAACTAGCGCCTACAGAGCACTGGAAAACCACCTCGTCATATGACATATACATGGTGGACACCCCAAAAGATGGGGACGGCGAAGAAGCAGCGGAGGCAGATTCCTTAAAGAAACAGCCCAAGCGCCGACGTCAGCAGCGCCGCTCTAAATCCCGCCATAGCAAGAATGGAGATTCCGGCACAGGAGATAATAATACCCCAGATAGTGCCGAAGACAATCCCCTCCTGCAAGATTCAGCGCAGGAGGATGCAGAAGCAAGCCCTCACGAGAGGGCGGCAGACGAAGAGGTCGAGGATGATAATTACATACCTCCCTCCGAAGACGAGGCAAGCCTCAACGACGACGAATTCGTCGTGCCCGAGGATCCCGTCGAACAGGAGAGTTTCAAACGCAGGCTAATGGCCACAGCAAATAGCCTAAAGAAAAAGCAGCAGCAGCTTCAAGCTGATCAAGACCTGCTGGCCGACAGATGGACCGAGGTCCTCGCGGCCGAAGAGTATGAACTCGAACGCCCCTCCAAGAGCTACCCAAAATGCAAGTTGCTCCCCCAATTAGAAGAAGAAGCATACATACCTTCATCACCAGCGCACAATACGGCCGACCGACCACCCCGTGGTCGCGACAGAGAGGCATCCAGGCCTTCCATCAAGACCGTACCCCGGCATCGCTCGAAAAGTACGAAGCCACGAGGGAACGCGCCGGACTTGCAGGACATATTGGAGGATAAGGCAAGACAATCCAGATCTATCTATGGATCACGTGGGTGCCCCACGACCCACGACGAATACCGTCGAGCCAGATACAACAACCCCAGCCGGGCTGAACACAGCAGACAACGCTCCCTTGAGCTACGTCGTGATATTGCTCAATACAGAGGCGCCGCACACCCGCTATGCTTCACTGACGAAGTAATGGATCATCAAATCCCTGAAGGGTTTAAACTCGTAAACATTGAATCCTATGATGGCACGACAGACCCCGCGGTTTGGATCGAAGATTATCTCCTTCACATCCATATGGCCCGCGGCGACGATCTCCACGCCATCAAATACCTCCCGCTCAAGCTTAAAGGACCAGCTCGGCATTGGCTTAACAGCCTGCCTGCAGAGTCAATTGGGTGTTGGGAGGACCTGGAAGCCGCATTCCTCGACAACTTCCAGGGAACATATGTGCGGCCACCAGACGCCGATGACCTAAGCCACATAATCCAGCAGCCAGACGAATCGGCCAGACAATTCTGGACACGGTTCTTAACAAAGAAAAATCAAATCGTCGACTGTCCGGATGCAGAGGCCCTCGCAGCCTTTAAACATAACATCCGCGATGAGTGGCTAGCCCGGCACCTAGGACAGGAAAAGCCGAAATCCATGGCAGCCCTCACATCATTAATGACCCGCTTCTGTGCGGGAGAGGATAGCTGGCTAGCTCGCAGCAACAACCTCAGCAAAAATGCTGGTAGTCCGGACACTAAGGACCACAATGGCAGGTCGCGTCGAAGCAAAAATAAACGCCGCGTTAACGGCGATGACAAGGAGGATACCGTAGTCAACGCCGGATTCCGTGGCTCTAAACCCGGTCAGCGGAAGAAGCCATTCAAAAGAACCACTCCGGGTCCATCCAATTTGGACCGAATACTCGACCGCTCATGCCAGATACATGGCACCCCCGAAAAGCCAGCTAATCACACCAACAGAGATTGTTGGGTATTCAAGCAGGCAGGCAAGTTAATTGCCGAAAACAATGACAAGGGGGCGACGATGAGGAAGAGACCCGACCGCCGAACAGTAGAGGACAGAAGGGCTTCCCCCCACAAGTGCGGACGGTAAACATGATATACGCAACCCATATACCCAAGAGGGAGTGGAAGCGTGCACTAAGGGACGTATATGCGATGGAGCCAGTCGCCCCTAAGTTCAATCCATGGTCCACTTGCCCGATCACTTTCGATCGAAGAGACCATCCGACCAGTATCCGCCACGGCGGATTCTCCGCATTGGTTTTAGACCCAATCGTCGATGGATTTCACCTCACGAGAGTCCTGATGGACGGCGGCAGTAGCCTGAACCTGCTTTATCAGGATATAGTGCGCAGGATGGGCATAGACCCATCAAGGATTAAACCGACAAAGACGACCTTCAAGGGCGTCATACCAGGTGTTGAGGCCAATTGTACAGGCTCAGTCACACTGGAAGTGGTCTTCGGATCCCCGGACAATTTCCGGAGCGTGGAGTTAATCTTCGACATAGTCCCGTTCCGCAGCGGCTATCACGCTCTGCTCGGACGAACCGCGTTTGCAAAGTTCAACGCGGTGCCACATTACGAATACCTAAAGCTCAAGATGCCAGGCCCTTCAGGAGTCATCACGGTCAACGGAAATACGGAACGCTCCCTACGAATGGAGGAACACACAGCGGCTCTCGCGACAGAAGTACAGAGCAGCCTTTTAAGGCAATTTTCGAGTCCGGCCGTTAAACGGCCGGACACGGCCAAACGCGCCCGGAGCAACATCAACCAAGACCACCTGGCATGTTCCGAGCACGCGTAGCAATGCGGCCCCAACCCCAGCCCTCGCATGATTGCAAGACCAACCCTCCGCATACATCATTACGCTTTGGAGATACCATGGGCCTAGGAGGAGGGGCACGACCACAAGAGACCCAGAGTGCGGCTCGACCACACCAGGGGCTCACAAGTGTGTCACTCTTTTTTTATTATTATTATTTTCCTTCTTTGTATACACAGGACTCCGTTAACCAAAGGCCCTGTCCGGCGGTGAACCCGCCGAACTCACGATGCAACAGCCAGGGAAGAAAGAAGGCTGCGATGAACACTCAGGTGGTCTCCATTACGAGCATTAAATTTGATTATATACACCAGTCCGCAGCCCACCCCTGGAGGGGGACATGTTTAATTAGTCCAATCCCTTGCTTACCACACTATTTGTATCATTTCGCACTCATAGCAGAATTCCTTGAATACATAATGCAGCACTTTTTGCCTGTTATTGCATTACTTTACATATATGTTCACTAATGACATCTTGCACCCGTATATTTTGGTACGGCCGAATACACAAGGGGCTTATGTTCCCCGCATTATGGTGTGATAAGTCCGAACACTTTCACAAGTGCGGCACCCCGAACTTATAGCATTATATGAATCGGCTCCGAATCATGTCTTGGGTCAATAGTTGGGTTTGCCCAGCTCCCACGTTTTGGTACCTTACGTTCCGTTCTGTTGGCTAAGGTGGCACTGGGAGAACCACTGCGATTGCGCCCCGGTTGAGCTGGGCGAGCGCCTCAGTGGAGAAAGCTAAAACTGACTGTCATGATAAGGCGAGAGACTGGTCGCTGTTTGAGAGGTCTTTTCGAGTCCTTAAAGACTTATGCCGCGTCAAGCGAAGAACCGGATAATGTCCGGCCAAGGCGTGGATAGCGCCCCGAACTCGGTCTTCCGAATACTAGGGGCTTCGCCGAAATTTAAAATTGTAGAATTCTATGGCTAAGTGAGAGTGTTCAAGCATTATAAGTCCGGTTGCCTTGTTCGTTGTGTTGAGCGCCTCCCTAGATGGACCCAAGAATGGGAACAAGAGTGCTCAAGTTTATCCCGAACACCCCAGCACTCGTGGCTTGGTGGCTGAAGCCGACGACTTGCCATCTCTCAGATTTTATAAACGGCCGCACAGAAGGTAATATTTTAAATCAAACAAGCGTTGCTTAGCGCATATGAACAAAGTTTTCAGCGCACATGATAGTACATAGCGAGTCTACTCAATAATTACATCTCTGGGGCACTCATCCGCAATCTTGCGGGCACCCTTCAGGACAGTCTTATAGTACATCTCGGGCGTACGATACTCCTTGCCCGCTGGTGGTGCGTCAGTGATGAGCCTTTCCGCATCCAGCTTGCCCCAGTGCACCTTTGCGCGGGCAAGGGCCCGACGAGCACCTTCAATACAGGCGGAGCGCTTGATGACCTCCACCTAGGGGAACGCATCCACCAACCGCCGCACGAGGCCGAAGTAGCTCCCAGGCATGGCCTGTCCAGGCCACAGCCGGACTATGAGGCCCTTCATGGCCTCGTCAGCTACCTTGTGGAGCTCGACCAGCTGCTTCAGCTGGTCGCTAGGGGGCACCGGATGGCCGGCCTCAGCGTACTGAGACCAGAAGACCTTCTCTGTTGAGCTCCCCTCCTCGCCACGGTAGAATGCGGCGGCATCGGACGCACTGCGAGGCAGATCTGCAAACGCCCCTGGAGAGCTTCGAATTCGGGTAAGTGTCAGGTAGTTTACATTAACATGCTTGCTTTGCATGAAAAATTCCTTACCCGCCGCTATTTTCTTTACATCTTCAACCTCCTGAAGGGCCTTATGGGCCTCGGCCTTGGCGGACTTGGCACTTTAGAGAGCCGAGGCGAGCTCGGACTCTCGAGTCTTTGAGTCGCGCTCCAAACTCTCATGCTTTTCCATGAGAGCCTGGAGCTCTTGCCGCACTTCCGCCACCCGCACCTCCTGCTTCTCTCGCTCTGCCCGTTCCGTGGCCGCATTGCGTTCGGCCGCGGACACAGCCTCCTTCAGGGCTGCCACCTCGTTAGTGGCCCCTGCAGTACCCACGTTATCCTTGTTATTTTTTATTGCAACCTAAATCCTTTTCTGTAAGGTAAATTTTCAAAGTGGTTTTACTCACCTTCTTTGTCCTCGAGCTGTTTCTTGGCACGGCCGAGCTCTTGCTTGGACCGCTCAAGATCTTGCTTCAATGCACTGACCTCCGCAGTCAGTGCAGCAGAGGTCAGCAGCGCAGCCTGCAAACCCATATTGACATAATTTTTAGCAACCCTGCGTATATCTTCTTTAGATCCTCAGTCCGACTTTTCTTTCCGAACACCGAACCGAGCATCAGGGGCTACTGTCTATGCAGTATTACATTACATAATTTTAACTTCTTACCTCAAAGCCTGTTAGAAGGCTGCTGCAGGCTTCGGTCAGCCCGCTCTTGGCGAGCTGAACCTTCTGAATCACCGCACTCATGATAGTGCCGTGTTCTTCCTCGATGGAAGCGCCTTTGAGCGCCTCCAACAAGTTGTCCGGCGCCTCCGGTTGGACGGGGGCCGCCGGTGTCACGGTCTTGCCCTTCTTGCGAAGGGGCCGCCTGCCGGACTTTGGAACCACTGCAGGTTCCGGCATAGAGTCCGGCGCAAAGTCCGGGAGGCTGCGTTGCGGCGCCTCCGGAGCCTCCTCCAGATGGGTCCCTTTCCGGGATCCCACCTTGGCGTCCTCAGCGGCGCGAGGGGTGGAGGCAGTCGGAATGGAATCCACATCCGACGCAGCCAACGACCCGCTCGACGAAGCAGGGAGATCATCGTCGGCCGGACTACAGGAAGTATGCGGCATTAGAAGGACACTATGTGACACAAAAGAAATTACAGATCATTCAGGAATCTGGATACTTACGATCTCGCCTGAGGCCTGGCCCTTGAGGGCCACTCTTCATCGCCAACATTGGTGTTGGCGGAGCTGTCCGGGGGAATAGTTCTTCCCCTCTTGGACCCTTCGGCCTCCCCTGTTGGGGAGGCCTTCCTCTTTCTCTCTCCCTCCTCTGGGAGAGAGTCTTTTTCCTCCTCCTCATCTTCGGGGGAGGAATCCGCCTCGGAGTCGTCGGACACCTGAAAACGGGAACTCTTTCGAGTACCCGTGGCCACCTTCTTGGCCTTCTTCTCCGGCACCACGTGCGGTGCCGGAACCAGCAGCCTCGCTAGACGGGCGCCCACTAGGTCTTCTGGCATGGGAGCCGGGCAGATGAGCTGCTCGGCCTTCTTCATCCATTCCTGTCAAAGGAAAAGGGAGATTGAAACCCGCTTAGGGTTGAACTATGAACAACAAGTGTCCCGTAAAGGGGTAGAATCACTTACCTCGTCAGCTGGACGCTGCAAGTGGAATCCGCGATCTTCCGTCGCGGATGCGGGGGCTTCGGCGCCCTTAAACAGCACCCTCCAGGCGCCTTCGTACGTCGTGTCGAAGAGCCCGCTCAATGCCTGGTGCTGTTCCGGATCGAACTCCCACAGATTGAATGCCCGTTCTTGGCATGGGAGAATCCGGCGAACGAGCATGACTTGGACCACATTAACCAGCCTGAGCTTCTTGTTCACCAGCTTCTGGATACAGGCTTGGAGTCCCGTCAGCTCCTTCGAATTACCCCATAGCAAGCCCTTCTCTTTCCAGGAGGTGAGCTGCACAGGGATACCAGATCTGAACTTGGGGGCCGCTGCCCACTTAGGGTCGCGCGGCTCGATGATGTAGAACCACCCCGACTGCCACCCCTTGACGGACTCCACGAAGGCCCCTTCGAACCAGAGGACGTTGGGCATCTTGCCCAACATGGCGCCTCCGCACTCCGCCTGCGTGCCCTTCACTACCTTCGGCTTGACGTTGAAGGTCTTGAGCCACAAGCCGAAGTGGGGCTGGATGCAGAGGAAGGCCTCACACACGACGATGAACGCCGCGATGTTGAGGATGAAGTTCGGCGCCAGATCATGGAAATCCAGGCCGTAGTAGAACATGAGCCCCCGAACAAAGGGGTGAAGTGGAAAGCCCAGTCCGCGGAGGAAGTGGGGGAGAAATACGACCCTCTCATGGGGCCTGGGGGTGGGGATGAGCTGCCCCTTGTCGGGCAGCCGGTGCGCGATGTCGCCGGAAAGGTATCCGGCGCTGCGCAGTTTGGCGATGTGCTCCTCCTTAACGGTGGAGGCCAACCATTTACCTCCCGCTCCGGACATGGTCGGAGAAGGTTGAGATGATATGTGTGAACTAGGGCGCTGGAGCTCGAGTGCGCGGAGATGGATAAGCAAAGGAGGAAGAAGGCGTAGGTAAAAAGGCGGATCCTTATCCCCTTATATATAGGCAGACAAAGACTATACATTCCCACCGGCCTGGTAAAACTCGCTTATCTCCCAAGCGCCACCATCAATGGCGCGGTTGGGTTACCCATGTCCGTATTGATGAGAATCCCGGAATAAGGGGAACACGATCTCTGCTTCGACAAGACGTGCCAAGGAAACCGCTTCGCTAAACACGCTGAGGTGGTGTAATAAAAAACGATTCAAGTAAAGGCTTGGTAGTGGCGTGACGTCACGCTACAAGATACGTCAGCAGATTGAACTTGTGTATATATTATTCTCTCTACGGTGGAACGTGGAATTTATTTTGCAGAGCCGGACACTATCCTGGTGTTCACAATCTTCTATGGATTATTCAAAAGGAGGAACCCGCCTTGCAATGCCGAACATTATGCGCACCGGACTCATCGTCATTGAAGCCAGGTTCAGGGGCTACTGAGGGAGTCCTGGACTAGGGGGTGTCCGGACAGCCGGACTATCATCGTCCGCCGGACTCCAAGACTACGAAGATATAAGATTGAAGACTCCGTCCCGTATCCGGATGGGACTTTCTTTGGCGTGGAAGGCAAGCTTGGCGATGCGGATATGTAGATCTCCTACCATTGTAACCGACTCTGTGTAACCCTAGCCCTCTCCGATGTCTATATAAACCGGAAGGCTTTAGTCCGTAGGACACAACATCCATTACATCAATCATACCATAGGCTAGCTTCTAGGGTTTAGCCTCCTTGATCTCGTGGTAGATCCACTCTTGTAATACATATCATCAATATTAATCAAGCAAGACGTAGGGTTTTACCTCCATCAAGAGGGCCCGAACCTGGGTAAAACATCGTGTCCCTTGTCTCCTGTTACCATCCGCCTAGACGCACAGTTCGGGACCCCCTACCCGAGATCCGCCGGTTTTGACACCGACAGTGGGCTTTGAATTTCTTCGTCGTCCGTATCCCAACCGTCCTGACCGCAGTCCGGCCAGGGCTCTCCTGATAATGAGAGATATTTTAGCGAATTTAGGATGTCACCGAAAGGTGAGTGTTGAAAGATGTCCGCAGCGGTGAACTCCATGATCGGCGCCCAACCGGATTCGATTGGAAGGGGCGCGGGAGGTTCGGAGTCCGGCGAGGATTCCGGCACCTTGGAGTCACGAGCTTCACAAGGGACAAGGTTGGTATTCGGCTCCATCGCCGTAGAGGTAGCAGCCCCCGAGGCGGTGTCTAGCCACCCATCCTTGATTGGCGCAGTCGGCTCCGGATTAAGGGTCAGAGCGGACTCGTGTGCGGCCTCCAGGGCACTGTCCGGCAGCAGAGCTAAATCATGCCCATCGTGACAGTGCGGCGCGCGCAGCTGTGGCTCGAATCCATCGAAGATCAAGTCTCCGCGAATGTCGGCCGTGAAGTTCAAACTTCCAAATCTGACCTGATGGCCAGGGGCGTAGCTTTCAATCTGCTCCAGATGGCCAAGCGAATTGGCCCGCAGTGCAAAGCCGCCGAATATGAAGATCTGTCCGGGGAGAAAAGTCTCACCCTGGAATGCGTCGTTGTTGTCGATGATCGAAGGAGCCATCGAGCCTATCAGTGATGACACAGAGGAACTCTCAATGAAAGCACCAATGTCGGTGTCAAAACCGGCGGATCTCGGGTAGGGGGTCCCGAACTGTGCGTCTAGGCGGATGGTAACACGAGACAAGGGACACGATGTTTTTACCCAGGTTCGGGCCCTCTCGATGGAGGTAAAACCCTACTCCTGCTTGATTGATATTGATGATATGGGTAGTACAAGAGTGGATCTACCACGAGATCGAGGAGGCTAAACCCTAGAAGCTAGCCTATGGTATGATTGTTGTTGTGTCCTATGGACTAAAACCCTCCGGTTTATATAGACACCGGAGAGGGCTAGGGTTACACAGAGTCGGTTACAATGGTAGGAGATCTACATATCCGTATCGCCAAGCTTTTCTTCCACTCCAAGGAAAGTCTCATCCGGACACGGGATGAAGTCTTCAATCTTGTATCTTCATAGTCTTGGAGTCCGGCCGATGGTGATAGTTCGGCTATTCGGACACCCCCTAGTCCAGGGCTCCCTCACCTACAGTAAAATGAAGAATTTCCTTCGTGTAGTTGGAATTGGATATGATATGATCCATGTTTGTAAAAATAATTGTGTTCTGTTCCGGAAGGATTATGCCAACTTAAGTGAATGCCCGAAATGCAAATCATCAAGATGGAAGGATGGCGATGCTGTGAAGAAGATTCCTCATAATGTTCTGAGACATTTTCCAATTACACCAAGATTGCAGAGGTTGTTTCATGATGCTGAAACAAAAGAGGATGTACTGTGGCATTCTAGGAACTAGGAGTACAGAGACCAGAATGTAATGAGCCATCCATCTCATGGTAGTGAGTGGAAAAGCTTCAATGATAAACACAAAGAGTTTGCTGTTGACCCGAGAAACATTAGACTTGGCTTAGCTTCAGATGGATTTAATCCATTTGGCCACCAGAGCACCACATATAGCATGTGGCCAGTGCTTGTTATCCCTTACAACATGCCTCCAAATGTCTGCACCAAAGAATCAAACTACATGATGGCCTTGCTCATCCCAGGTCCAAAAAGTCTTGGAAAGGATTTTGATTTGTTCATGGAGCCTATTGTGGAGGAACTTCAACTGGTATGGAAGGGTGTTGTCACGACCGGTTTTCCGTGTATAAATTTCCAGAAAAAGACCGTCGTGCTCATCAGCCCCAGGATTACTGTTAGCTGATGAGGCTCCAACTTGATACAGAAATTCCAAGCAAAACACAAAATATGTAGTACAAGACCATTCTGGCCTGTGAGTACAACAAATGGTTTCTAGTGGTTGAGGGCGGAAGCGGTTTGAGGATCATCAGGGTCTATGGGACTCCATTTCCCAACAGGAACAGCTGATCAGGTTAACTCCTATCTTCACGAGGCTGCTATCACCGTTGCTTAGGTTCCGGGGCTGTCATCGCGTCGCTCCTCTCTGTGCAAGAAATCTGGCCAAGACAATAGCCAGGGACAAGCCAGTGAGTACTTTGAATGTACTCGCAAACATTATGAACACAGGTATAACATAACAATGGTGTGCTGAAAATAGTTTATGCTCATGACGTCAGTCACAAAAGATAAATAAAACTCTGATGCGTGCAAGCATGTTATTTATGAATATGCAATAACATAGTAGTATTAAAATTTATGAAATAAATAACAAGCAATGCCATAGTCGGGCATCTTAGCGACACCACATAAAGGGCTTTAAAAGAAATGCCACAGTTGGGCGTCTGAGCGATACCACATAAAGGGCTTTAAAAGAAATGCCACAGTCGGGCGTCTGACCGACACCACATAAAGGGCTTTAAAAGAAATGCCACAGTCAGGCGTCTGAGCGACACCACATAAAGGGCTTTAAAATGAAATGCCACAGTCGGGCGTCTGAGCGACACCACATAAAGGGCTTTAAAAGAAATGCCACAGTCGGGTGTCTGAGCGACACCACATAAAGGGTTTTAAAAGAAATGCCACAGTCGGGTGTCTGAGCGACACCACATAAAGGGCTTTAAAAGAAATGCCACAGTCGGGCGTCTGAGCGACACCACATAAAGGGCTTTAAAATGAAATGCCACAGTCGGGCGTCTTAGCAACACGACATAAAGGGCTTTAAAAGAAATGCCATAGTCGGGCATCTGAGCGACACCACAGAAAGGGCTTTAAAAGAAATGCCACAGTCGGGCACCTGAGCGACACCACATAAAGGGCTTTAAAAGAAATGCCACAGACGGGCGTCTGAGCGACACCACATAAAGGGCTTTAAAAGAAATGCCATAGTCGGGCGTCTTAGTGACACCACATAAAGGGCTTTAAAAGAAATGCCATAGTCGGGCGTCTGAGCGACACCACAGAAAGGGCTTTAAAAAGAAATGCCACAGTCGGGCGTCTGATCGACACCACAGAAAAGGGCTTTAAAATAAACAATCATAGTGAATATCCCGGAGGTAGAACCATCCCAGAGATACTCGATAATAACAATAATATCACGGGTTAGTTAACAATAATAATAATCATAATTATCACAAGTCACAAGTAGTAATTCCAGTTCTGGTTTAACAGTTTCACCTCCGAAGACCGACACTAAGACCGACACTTGACCCATCCTAGACTGTAGTCCTTAACCATGGACACGGCTATTCGAATAGGTTTAATCTCTGCAGAGGGTGTACTCTTTACCCACGAGTAATGGATTCCTTTAGTCCATCGGGACTAATTCCGTCTACGGTCTTTTAAATGAAAACGCACCTGACTTGCACACACCAGCTTAACTCACCAGTGTGTGGAATCGCCCATGACACTCGTTAAGCAAAACTCTAAGTGGGGAGGCTACAACCTCGATTAGCATGGGATCACAAAATTTATACCGCGCGCAAAACTGGGGAAGCTAGCCCCTCGGCTACAACCGATACACCCATGCCCCCTGACTGGATGACTGGCTTCAATCCATGGCCATGGTACCCTCATCCCGGCCCCTCTATACGGTGTGTGCTAGA
Organism: Triticum timopheevii; assembly: GCA_963921465.1. NCBI lineage: Eukaryota > Viridiplantae > Streptophyta > Magnoliopsida > Poales > Poaceae > Triticum > Triticum timopheevii. The sequence goes on along the minus strand of OY997272.1, from coordinate 376,023,231 downwards.
AAGGGTTTGACAAATTACTGAACCGTACTCTACTTGTTGTAGAGACGAGTGGTAGTACGAAGCAAGTATGGGGGTTACTGGCACAAGACTCGATCTACGGTCGACTCAGGAGGTTTATAATTTCCCTGCATGACATGCATAACAAATATATTTCAACCAACAGAATCACCGCTCATTATACCTCACTATGCCATACCGGACATGACCGTCCCGACGGAGACCGGCGACAAACTCATGCCTACCCAAGGCAGAGGTTTTCCCGGATTCCTTCCGGCATGCATGCAAGGCACATGAGGATGATTATCATCACAAGTGTGTTCATTTCCAACAACATGGAAATCACTAATCTGCACTCATGCATATGATCATATCACATGAAATAACAAGTGCTTTGAAATGAGGTGGTGTTATAAACGTGTCAACGAACACACCAAAAATATTATGCCGGGATTCAGAATGCTTGCCTTCAAGTTGGGGGGGGGGGGGGTGGTGAGGTGCATCCTAAAACTTTTGAAAGCCTTTCTCCTCTCTGCGAAATCCTATTAAAAATATTTTTGAATCAATATATAGTTTCAAAAACAGTACCAAAAGGTTGTCTGAAATTTTTTGAAATAAATTTTAGAATAAACTAGACAAAATTTTAAAGAGAACAGAAAAAGAATCAATAAAAAATCCTTCTCTGTTTAAAAGTTATAAGAGTTTTGGTCCAAGGACCCATCTGTAATGAAACAGAAAACTCCCAGTGGCTTAAACAGAAAAGCGCAGAAAACGGTTCAGAGTAGAAAGCGTATTTGCCAAAGTATGCTTTCAGAAAACGATTAAAAAAGAATAGCAGAGAGGCTGACGGGCGGGTCCCACCCATCAGGTTTGAATTTTCAAACGAGCGAGACGGGGCTCCTCGGTGCCTGAGAGCCGCGGTGGTCGCCGGCGGCGATCCACAGCGAGGCAGGAGGATCGGAGGGTACCTTCGTGATCAGCACGTCCTTCCGCGTCTGTGGGTGGTGGTGGTGGTCACCGGCGAGCACTGTGTCGACGGCGGCCCTTGCTCCGGTGGACGGCGGTTCGAGCAGTCGTGGATCTCACTGGAGGGAGCTGCGGGGTCAAATTGAAGTGGGGTTTAGCTTTCTGGAGGTGGTACGAGGCTACGGGCGAGAGTAGGGTGGCGGAGGAGTTCTCACCGAAGAGAACGTTGCCGGAGCCCGAGGCGGACGGAGGTGGCCGGAGTCGAGGAAGAAAGGCCCCTCGAGGCTCTTCCAGTGGCTAGGCGGGGTCTGGTGAGGTGGTGGAGTTGTGCGGGGGCGAGAGCAAGCTCGGGGGGGGGGGGGGTGCTATTTATAGCCGGCCCGAGGCGGTTGCCGTGAACGGATAAGTCCGACGAGTGATTACGGCGACGCTGTGGCGGAACGGTCGGCTTAGGAGATTGAGCATCGCCTAGGTGGAGCAGTGGTGCCATTCCAGGGTCCAACTTAGCACGGGAGGGAGGGTTATGGCCTGCCTTCGACGGAACGGTAGCACGGCCCGTTGGCGGCAGAGAACGCGCTCTGCGCGTGCCAGGCCACGGCGACGGTGCTGCATGCGTGCGCTGGCAAGGTGATGGCCACGCGGAGCTACCAGGAGGGTTGGGCGGCGCCGAACGGCGTTATGCCGCAGTGTTGTCCCCTATCGGCCGTTACGGTGGTTCTGCCGCCGCGGGACACGTCGGTGCAGGCGGGCCAGGGCGCCACCGACGCCAGCAAGGTGCCAAGCGCGCGTGTGGTGCTCCGGACAAGAGGGAGGGGCTGCGAGCAACGAGCCAAATGCACAGTGGGCATGTGACTGAAGTTCTGTTGGGGAAACGACACTGAACTCTGAAACTCTGAACATTTCTGAAAATGCAAAGAAACAGTGCCGGCCAGGTGTTCGACAGAATGATTTTGGTATGTGGGAGTTTCTCCTTGAGCTGATTTTTGGTGGAGTGGCCTCTCATTGCATCTGGGGGTTGCATGAATTTTGGTGGAATTTTTGGAGAAGAGGAGATATGAATTTCACCAAATTTAACAAATCTGGTCCAAACTTGCAGAGACTGTAATTTGAAATATTTGAAAAGGAGAGGAGTGGATCAAGATGGTTCTAGGTTGTGGGTACCTAGGACTATCCAGGAGAGTTGGTTTGAGGTCAAAACTCAAATGCATCTTGGTACTTGCTTTGTAAATCCCTCAGGTTCAAAACAATAGACAGAATTGTTTTGGGGAGGGAAATAAATGAAATAAAATAAAAAAAGAGTTGGACTTGTTGGGACAGAATATATGGATTGCCCCAAAGGGGAAGGAGGGTTTTTGGGAGGTTTTACCACATGAGGCATGGTAAAATCATGGGTGGTTTCAACATAGGATAAGTCCCAAAACTCCTAGGGTTTTTTCTCTTAAAGAAAATAAAAAATCCCAAAAAATTTAATTTGAGAAGGGGGACAAACAGAAGAAAGGTTTTTAATAACCAAACACCAGTGTTGATGAAGATACCAAAATACAATCCTTGCCAAGGGGAAACAGTTTTGAGAGGGAAGAAAGTCCAATAAATTTTTGGGAAGTATTTCACTTGAGGTAAAAACTCCATGATAATAAGAAAGTAAATGTTTCAAAAATAAAAAGTGAGTCCAGAAAATAGAAGTTTTAATTTCCTGGTAAAATTTTAATATAATAAAACTTGGTTAAATTTTTGGGGTGTTACAATTACTACCCCCCTTAAGAAAAAAAATCTCATCCTCGAGATTTGCTAAGAGCCGTTGTGAAAAATAAATACTCCATATGTGTACGAGCGGTTGTGAGTCTGCTGCCGTGGTGCTGCGTGAATAAAATAATCCATGCCGTGAGAGGATAAAAGATGTAGCAATTCTGGAAAAAGAAATCTCATTCCAGGATTTTCGCGGTTACACAGGTTATTCGGAAGACAACGACTCACATAAGTAGAAACTAAATATTCGACTCGTTGCACAAATTTGAGGTACCATGCATAAGATACAACGTAATAATAAATGCTGAAATAACAAACACAACAGTGACATCTAAAATGAGAAAAGTAACTGGACAGGGTCTTGAGAAAAAGTCTCTGGCAATGGAATACACTCCTCTTCTATCGGAGGAAGTGGATTGACCAGTCGATGTATGAGTCTCTCCGGGTCGGGCCTCAGTGGTCTGCTGATGGCAATTCTGAGGATTCAAATCAGCGAGACTCTGGAGATAATCCATCACTCGCTGGTTCAAATGCTCTTGAGCGATGATGTACTGGATAAGGTTGGCTAGCACTGGGTCTCTCTCAATCCGTCCACCGGGAAAAGATATCACTCCTCCGGGTGTTGCATGGCTCGGAAAATAATAATATCCTCGTTCGCGGGCATAAGGTACTGCGGATCGAAGACGAGCAATTGCTTCATTCGCAGCAGCTTCTATGGCCAAGCGTGGGGTCGGCATAGATTTCCCTACGAAGGAAACCTCTGTTGGATCTTGGTTGGGGTCTACAGGAGGAATGTGTACTGCTGCCCAATATTCCGAGGTGGATGGGGTGATTCTTGATTTGAGCAGCTCGTACTGGGGTGGCTGGGTAGAACCCATGGTACTGCAGGTAAAGTCCCACAATATTTTGACAAAGCTACCTGGGGTTGCATCTGGGGTTCTCTGATAAATACTAGGGCTCGGCATGGCAAGAAATGGTTGTGAGAGTGGTGCACAAGGTGAGGGTTGCTGGGTAAGGTCACAAGGTGGCCTTCTTATATAGCATCTGGGCTGGTTTATTTACCATGGTGAAAGGTAATAAAATTGCCAGATCACCTCCAAAGGTCGGGGTCAGTGAGAGAGATACACATATCTCATAAAGAGACATGTTACTGTAGGTGTCATCGGGGTTGGTTTTGGTAGTTGTGCCCGGAAAATGTGCAACTATGCACCGACAAAGAAAATACGCAAGGCTACCATTAAAGCAGAGGCACAACGATAGGCTGCGTTAATATACACGGTCGCACGATTACAAAGCGAGGATACACTGAGACTCGGTACTACTCGTACGGCTTAGTCTACCTCGTTTATGTCTAAACGGGCGTGCCTGGTGGATGTCGAGGCTTCTCCACGTGTCTCATTGCCGGGATTAGTCAGAGATGGCGGAGGAACTGCAGGGTCGGGGTAGCGATGATGACAATCGCGGGGATTGTTGGCCACAATCCCATTGGAGTGTGCTCCCGAAAGGTGACAAAGCACTTCTGGGGTCATCAAAGCATCTCGGTTGACGGCTGAAGCTGACCTCAGGGTCTCGATCGGTTGTCCGAACAGCACTACTGGGTTGTCGGTGTGGGGCTCGTCTTCCCTGCTTGCCGGGGCTCGGCGAACCAGCTCTCCATGAGCTGCGATCAGATCAATGGTGATCTGGTCGAACAATGCCTCTAGTGCACTTACATAGCGCACTAGGTGCAACAATGCGGGATCCATCTCGTGATCTCCGTTGGCAACTTGGGGTGGTCTACCATACCCTTCACGCCTGGGGTAGTAGTAGAACGAGCGACAGTTAACTCTGGGCGACAACTGCCGGAGTTGAACTATAGCTTCTCGAGCGGCTAGCTGGATGGCTTGTGGCTCGAAGGAAGTTGTCCTTCCGGTGAACCTGTAGGGGCGTTCTGGCGACAGACCCCTACCGTAGATGTGCACAGTGGCCCAGAATTGGCGGTCTTCACCGCTCATTGGTCCTTGGTACACAACATATTCTGGGGGCTCTTCTAACGCATAGGCACGACGGGTGAGGTTTGCGAGTATGGTCACGAAACCTCCAAGATTGGTTGCTGTGGTCTCATTGTGCACTATGGGGCCAGGCATTGTGGCTAGGTTGGGGAAGCGGCTGTGCTGTGCTGGGTTGAGGCTAGCGTGCCCTTTTTATAGAAAAGGGGACGGAGTCTTCCTTCACACGTTTGCGAATGAGACATTTTTGCCATCGGTCACTGGTGTGCGATCGACAGGCTAGGCTGATAGGTTGGGCACCGACTGCCAAAAGTGTTGAGATTACTGTGTGGCTATCTTGCACGGGAAGCTTGGCTGGGGTTTTGGTTAGGGTCTGGTAGGCTGGTTTGCCTAATTTTATTGACCTGGCTAAGATAGGATTAGCCAATGGTCAGCCTGGCTCTGATACCAAGTCTGTCACGACCGGTTTTCCGGGTATAAATTTCCAGAAAAAGACCGTCGTGCTCATCAGCCCCAGGATTACTGTTAGCTGTTGAGGCTTCAACTAGATACAGAGATTCCAAGCAAAACAAAAAATATGTAGTACAAGACCATTCTGGCCTGTGAGTACAACAAATGGTTTCTAGTGGTTGAGGGCGGAAGCGGTTTGAGGATCATGAGGGTCTATGGGACTCCATTTCCCAACAGGAATAGCTAACCAGGTTAACTCCTGTCTTCACGAGGCTGCTATCACCGTTGCTTAGGTTCCGGGGCTGTCATCGCGTCGCTCCTCTCAGTGCAAGAAATCTGGCCAAGACAATAGCCAGGGACAAGCCAGTGAGTACTTTGAATGTACTCGCAAACATTATGAACACAGGTATAACATAACAATGGTGTGCTGAAAATAGTTTATGCTCATGACGTCAGTCACAAAAGATAAATAAAACTCCAATGCGTGCAAGCATGTTATTTATGAATATGCAATAACATAGTAGTATTAAAATTTATGAAATAAATAACAAGCAATGCCACAGTCGGGCGTCTTAGCGACACCACATAAAGGGCTTTAAAAGAAATGCCACAGTCGGGCGTCTGAGCGACACCACATAAAGGGCTTTAAAAGAAATGCCACAGTCGGGCGTCTGAGCGACCACATAAAGGGCTTTAAAAGAAATGCCACAGTCGGGCGTCCGAGCGACACCACATAAAGGGCTTTAAAATGAAATGCCACAGTCGGGCATCTGAGCGACACCACATAAAGGGCTTTAAAAGAAATGCCACAGTCGGGCGTCTGAGCGACACCACATAAAGGGCTTTAAAAGAAATGCCACAGTCGGGCGTCTGAGCGACACCACATAAAGGGCTTTAAAAGAAATGCCACAGTCGGGCGTCTGAGCGACACCACATAAAGGGCTTTAAAATGAAATGCCACAGTCGGGCGTCTGAGCGACACCACATAAAGGGCTTTAAAAGAAATGCTACAGTCGGGCGTCTGAGCGACACCACATAAAGGGCTTTAAAAGAAATGCCACAGTCGGGCGTCTGAGCGACACCACATAAAGGGCTTTAAAAGAAATGCCACAGTCGGGCGTTTGAGCGACACCACATAAAGGGCTTTAAAATTAAATGCCACAGTCGGGCGTCTTAGCGACACCACATAAAGGGATTTAAAAGAAATGCCACAGTCGGGCATCTGAGCGACACCACAGAAAGGGCTTTAAAAGAAATGCCACAGTCGGGCGTCTGAGCGACACCACATAAAGGGCTTTAAAAGAAATGCCACAGTCGGGCGTCTCAGCGATAGCACATAAAGGGCTTTAAAAGAAATGCCACAGTTGGGCGTCTTAGCGACACCACATAAAGGGCTTTAAAATAAATGCCACAGTCGGGCATCTAAGCGACACCATAGAAAGGCCTTTAAAAAGAAATGCCACAGTCGGGCGTCTGAGCGACACCACAGAAAAGGGCTTTAAAATAAACAATCATAGTGAATATCCTGGAGGTAGAACCATCCCAGAGATACTCGATAATAACAATAATATCACGGGTTAGTTAACAATAATAATAATCATAATTATCACAAGTCACAAGTAGTAATTCCAGTTCTGGTTTAACAATTTCACCTCCGAAGACCGACACTAAGACCGACACTTGACCCATCCTAGACTGTTGTCCTTAACCATGGACACGGCTATTCGAATAGGTTTAATCTCTGCAGAGGGTTTACTCTTTACCCACGAGTAACAGATTCCTTTAGTCCATCGGGACTAATTCCGTCTACGGTCATTTAAATGAAAACGCACCTGACTTGCACACACCAGCTTAACTCACCGGTGTCTGGAATCACCCATACACTCGCTAAGCAAAACTCTAAGTGGGGAGGCTACAACCTCGATTAGCATGGGATCACAAAATTTATACCGTGCGCAAAACTAGGGAAGCTACCCCCTCGGCTACAACCGAAACACCCATGCCCCCTGACCGGATGACTGGCTTTAATCCATGGCCGTGGTACCCTCATCCCGGCCCCTATGTACGGTGTGTGCTAGAAAGGGGTTGACAAATTACTGAACCGTACTCTACTTGTTGTAGAGACGAGTGGTAGTACGAAACAAGTATGGGGGTTACTGGCACAAGACTCGATCTACGGTCGACTCAGGAGGTTTATAATTTCCCTGCATGACATGCATAACAAATATATTTCAACCAACAGAATCACCGCTCATTATACCTCACTATTCCATACCAGACATGACCATCCCGACGGAGACCGGCAACAAACTCATGCCTACCCAAGGCAAAGGTTTTCCCGGATTCCTTCCGGCATGCATGCAAGGCACATGAGGATGATTATCATCACAAGTGTGTTCATTTCCAACAACATGGAAATCACTAATATGCACTCATGCATATGATCATACCACATGAAATAACAAGTCCTTCGAAATGAGGTGGTGTTATAAACGTGTCAACGAACACACCAAAAATATTATGCCGGGATTCAGAATGCTTGCCTTCAAGTTGTGGGGGTGGTGAGGTGCATCCTAAAACTTTTGAAAGCCTTTCTCCTCTCTCCGAAATCCTATTAAAAATATTTTTGAATCAATATATAGTTTCAAAAACAGTACCAAAAGGTTATCTGAAAATTTTCGAAATAAATCTTAAAATAAACTAGACAAAATTTTAAAGAGAACAGAAAAAGAATCAATCAAAAATCCTTCTCTGTTTAAAAGTTATAAGAGTTTTGGTCCAAGGACCCATCTGTAAGGAAACAGAAAACTCCTAGGGGCTTAAACAGAAAAGTGCAGAAAACGGTTCAGAGTAGAAAGCGTATTTGCCAAAGTACGCTTTCAGAAAACGATTCAAAAAGAATAGCGAGACGGGGCTCGTCGGCGCCCGAGAGCCGCGGTGGTCGCCGGCGGCGATCCACGGCGAGGCAGGAGGATCGGAGGGTACCTTCGTGATCAGCATGTCCTTCCGCGTCTGTGGGTGGTGGTGGTGGTCGCCGGCGAGCACTGTGCCGACGGTGGCCCTTGCTCCGGCGGACGGTGGTTCGGGCAGTCGTGGATCTCGCCGGAGGGAGCTGCGGGGGTCAAATTTAAGTGGGGTTTAGCTTTCTGGAGGTGGTACGAGGCTACGGGCGAGAGTAGGGCGGCGGAGGAGTTCTCACCGAAGAGAATGTTGCCGGAGCCCGAGGCGGACGGAGGTGGCCGGAGTTGAGGAAGAAAGGCCCCTTGAGGCTCTTCCAGTGGCTAGGCGGGGTCTGGTGAGGTGGTGGAGTTGTGCGGGGGCGAGAGCAAGCTCGGGGGGTGCTATTTATAGCCGGCCCGAGGCGGTTGCCATGAACGGATAAGTCCGGCGAGTGATTAGGGCGACGCTGTGGCGGAACGGTCGGCTTAGGAGCTTGAGCATCGCCTAGGTGGAGCAGTGGTGCCATTCCAGGGTCCAACTTAGCACGAGAGGGAGGGTTACGGCCTGCCTTCGACGGAACGGCAGCACGACCTGTTGGCGGCAGAGAACGCGCTCTGCGTGTGCCAGGCCATGGCGACGGTGCTGCATGCGTGCGCTGGCAAGGTGATGGCCACGCGAAGCTACCAGGAGGGTTGGGCGGCGCCGAATGGCGTTATGCCGCAGTGTTGTCCCCTGTCGGCCGTTATGGTGGTTCTGCCGCTGCGGGACACGCCGACGCAGGTGGGCCAGGGCGCCACCGACGCCAAGAAGGCGCCAAGCGCGTGTGTGGTGCTTCGGACAAGAGGGAGGGGCTGCGAGCAACGAGCCAAATGCACAGTGGGCATGTGACTGAAGTTCTGTCGGGGAAACGACACTGAACTCTGAAACTCTGAACATTTCTGAAAATGCAAAGAAACAGTGTCGGCCAGGTGTTCGACAGAATGATTTTGGTATGTGGGAGTTTCTCCTTGAGCTGATTTTTGGTGGAGTGGCCTCTCATTGCATCTGGGGGTTGCGTGAATTTTGGTGGAATTTTTGGAGAAGAGGAGGTATGAATTTCACCAAATTTAACAAATCTGGTCCAAACTTGCAGAGACTGTAATTTGAAATATTTGAAAAGGAGAGGAGTGGATCAAGATGGTTCTAGGTTGTGGGTACCAAGGACTATCCAGGAGAGTTGGTTTGAGGTCAAAACTCAAATGCATCTTGGTACTTGCTTTGTAAATCCCTCAGGTTCAAAACAATAGACAAAATTGTTTTTGGGAGGGAAATAAATGAAATAAAATAAAAAAAATGAGTTGGACTTGTTGGGAAAGAATATATGGATTGCCCCAAAGGGGAAGGAGGGTTTTTGGGAGGTTTTACCACATGAGGCATGGTAAAATCATGGGTGGTTTCAACATAAGATAAGTCCGAAAACTCCTAGGTTTTTTTTCTCTTAAAGAAAATAAATCCCAAAAAAATTAATTTGAGAAGGGGGACAAACAGAAGAAAGGTTTTTAATAACCAAACACCAGTGTTGATGAAGATACCAAAATACAATCCTTGCCAAGGGGAAAAAGTTTTGAGAGGGAAGAAAGTCCAATAAATTTTTGGGAAGTATTTCACTTGAGGTAAAAACTCCATGATAATAAGAAAGTAAATGTTTCAAAAATCAAAAGTGAGTCCAGAAAATAGAAGTTTTAATTTCCTGGTAAAAGTTTAATATAATAAAACTTGGTTAAATTTTTGGGGTGTTACAGGTGTTCTCACTCGAGACCTATATAGCAGCCCACCAGCTGATTTTTTCTGCGTGCTGTTGTAATTTGATGCATCCATGATTATCCAGCTTTGGGCACTATGTCAGGGCGAACGACAATGGTTACAATGCATGTGTTCGCTGTGACAGGAATCCGCTGTCATACGCAATACTTAGCAAGATCTGTTACATTGGACACCGCCGTTTCCTTGCCAAGGACAAGCTGCATCCTAGAAAATACCGAAGACATGTGTTCAATGCAAAGCATGAAAACCGTGATGCGCCAAAGAGGATCACCGCCGATGAGTTGCAAGTGGAATTAGAGAAGGTCAGACATATTACACCAGGAAACCATCCTGGTAATGGTAGCGGGAAAAGGAAGCGTGGCACGATAGAAGAGAGATTATTGTTTACCCGCGGGTCCACTTTGTGGGACTTGGAGTATTGGAAAGATTTGGATCTGCGGCATAATCTTGATGTGATGCACATCGAAAAAAATATATGTGACAGCATTATCGGCACACTTCTTAATATTGAAGGCAAGACAAAAGATACCTTAAAATCTAGGATTGATTTGACACACCTGGGCATCAAAGGATTTGCAGGTGCAAGATGAAGGTAAACCACGGGATATGGAACCAGCTGTGTACGTCTTGGACAAGGTAAAAAGAAAAGAATTCTGCGAGGTCCTGTCACGTGTGAGATTCCCACATGGATTTGCTTCCAACCCAGAAAGGAGAGTCAGTGCAGATGGAAACAAGGTACAAGGGTTGAAAACTCATGACTGCCACGTCCTACTTCAAAGGGTTTTACCTGTTATCCTTAGAGGATTGAGCCGCCCTGACTTATACAGAGCAGTTGCAGAGTTGGGACAATTCTTCAGGGAACTCTACAGTAGAAATATCAGGATAGATGCTTTGGAGCGTCTTAGAGACAAGATACCAACTATCCTATGCGACCTTGAGAAGATATATCCTCCAGCCTTCTTTGATGTGATGGTGCATTTGGCTGTTCATCTACCTGATGAGGCACTACTTAGAGGTCTAGTACAGTATGGCTGGATGTACCCTAATGAAAGGCGGCTAGGCACTTTCAAGGGCTATGTTAGGAATAGAGCTAGACCCGAGGGTTCCATTGCAGAGGCCTACATTGCTACAAAAGCGTTGACATTCTGCTCAAAATACATTGAAACGGCTCATTAGCTTAGCAAATAGGTGGGTGAAGACAATCCCGGGCTCAATGTTTTTGATTATTCTGTTCGAGTTACAGGGAAGAGTCGACAAGAGGACAAACCTAAAGATTTGGACAAAATGGTTTGGTATGTGTTGAATAACTGTCCTGAGATACTACCTTATATCAAGTAAGTGCAGTACTGAAGCTTATACATCGTAATCTACTAAACTTGCAGCACATTCTTATATATTTAGATGTTTGATGTGATCACTATGTTGTGCAGCATCTACAAAGAGGAGTTACTGCTGCAAAATCCAAGAAACATTGACAAACTGGTTATGGCAGGATTTGCGAAATGGTTCAAGAACCATGTAAGCTTTTGAAGTGCACTGTCAGTTTTTTTAATATATTGAGTACATAATATGATCAGCTTGTCTATTTTCCAACCATAGGTTAAGAAGATGCGGGAGGATGGGCAGGCAGTTGATGATGCCCTTTACTCACTAGCAACGGGTCCTGATACTCGGGTAAGACATTATGAATCTTGCGTTGTTGGAGATGTGCGCTAGAACACCCTTGCACGAGACGAAGGCAGGAAGACACAAAACAGTGCCATCATGAGCACGGATACGTATGACAAAGAGACAACTGAAATGTATGCTAACATAACAGACATTGTTCAGTTGCAGTATATCTCCAGTTTTGAGGATCATCAGTGTGTGGTTCTGTTGTGCTGTCGTTGGTATAACCTGTTTTCCAGGATCGCAAAACCCAGAGCTGATGATTATTTCAAATCCATCAATGTCAAGGCGGCGTAGCAGACCAATGGGCCTTTTATTTTGGCAAATCAAGCAACACAAATATTTTTCTTGGAAGACACATTTGCACCTAGCGATGACTGGAGAGTATTGCAAAGGTTTGAGCAGAGGAATTCGTTTAATGAAGTTGCACAACAAGATGATGCTTACACTGCTCCTGATGTACAAGATAACACATATGTTCCTAATATCTTTGAGAACCATCACGTCAATGACGCCGGCGGAAAGATTGCCTGTCGTGCTGTGGACATACAAGAGTTGATCAAGAAGAAGCCAACGTTCGAGGACGTTGAGGACGAAGAAGAAGATGACACCATGGGGAATTACGATTCAGACTGATACACATGGCAAAGATGTTGACACTGCTGCTGCGGATGATGATTACATTGCTTTTGTCGTATTTGCCTGTCAGAAGACGTTTTTTATCTACTATGTGAAATTGTGTTTGCTATGACAACTGAAACCTGATGAACATGTTGTTTAGTATTTTGCTGTGAGAACATCACTTGTTATGTATGCTGATTTGTGTTTGGTGATTGTATGACAACTAAAACATGATGACATTGTTGTTTACTTGTACTCATATTTGGCTGTGAAACTTGAATTTGATGACATAGTTTGCTGTTGGACTACAATTTGCTCGATGTATTCGAATGAGAACAAAGCTGACCCGACAGGGCCTCTGCTATTTATTTATTTATATGAGCAAAATGGGATACCCCTGATTTCCGTTAATAGAAATCATTAGATGTTCACAACACTACGCCCAGCCTGCTACACAGGTTTCATTCATTACTAGTTTCAGCAAAGTGCTCATGTCGTAGCCACTGAATACATCACGAGTGCTACATACACTGCAAATAAAGAGACAATCATCCTACAGAGCACATCAATTTTGCCCATTATCTTCACAAGCTCTTTCATCTCCTCATTGCTGTCAAGGCCATTCAGCAGCTGTTTCTTGGCCATGATCAGAGGAACTGCATCTTTAACCTTCTGCTCTGCATCTTCCTCTTCTGCCGTTCCTTCAGTTACTTGTCCAACACCCCAACCTTCTGGTATTGGGATTCCTCGGCTAGCCAAATAATCAGCGTAGTTGCATTCCCCCACATCTGCAACTTCTCAGAAATACAAATCACACGAATCTTCCCTTTTCTGCACGAATCAAATTGGAAGATCATCAACCAAACTATTAAAAAAATGAGCAACCGAAAGCAGCAGAACAACACTTAAACATATTATTACCCCATGATTCGGGCATTTGTAGAAGACTCGGCCAGGGTTGCGGATTGTGGTTGAGATGCGACGGATGACTCTGCGTGATTTGCAGTAGTGGCACCACACCAGCGGCAGCGGGTTGCGATGAGCAATCGGCTGCGGTGCGCGTGCCGGCGGCGGTGTGATGAGATCCACAGGCGATGGTATGGGTGGCGACTTGGCGCATATCTGGTTGTTGCCTACTAAAGAGCAGGTGGACGAGCAGCCAGCGGACATGGTTGCTGCGGCCAGAGCTTCTGATGCTAGGCAGAGTAAGTAGAGAAGAGGAGAAGCGAACATTGGATATGTCAGTTTCATTACTTGCAGAGTAGCATAGCACCATATATAGTCATAGTCTAGGTTTGGATTCGAACCAGCTACAGGAGCATGTCTTTCTTTTTTCTAAAACTCGGCAACGTCTCTTTACTGGTACACTAGCTTGTTTTGTACGGCTTCCCAAGTCTTTGATTTTCTTTCCCTTTTTTTTGCGAGGAAGGAAGGAGGAAAAAATTGAGAGTTCCTCGGACTCGAACCCAAGACCTCTCGGTTTAAAGCCAAGGGTGCTAGTCACTTATATGGCAAATGTTCCCTGTGAGGAGGACGGCAGACGAATGCATTTTCCTCGCAGTTTTCTTCATATATATATAAAAAAGTATGCTACTTGGTGTCGGCTTAGTCAAAAAACGATTGTGCCAACCTTGACCGTTGGATTGACATTCAACGTCTGTCGCGTTTCTTCACTCTCTTCTTCCTCGAGCCGCCAAAGCCAAACCAGCGCCGGCGGGACCGCCTGCTCCCGCCTCCCACGGCTAGCTATGATCATCCCCGGCTCCTGTTCGTTCCTGTCCGAGGCCTCACCATCGTCCTCTGCCTTGGTTCGCTCGCCGTGGCGCGGCCCTCCGGTGTTGTCAACATGGTCAACAACCGAGAGGAATAAGGAGATGACTTTACATGGTGAGGATGACAGTAGGGACCCAGTAGCGCGCGCAGTAATTTTGTTTTTTCAGGACGGAGAAGGGTATCAACTGGGTTGTGCGGGACCCGTGGCCCGTCTAGCCCAGGCTTTTATTTCATATGTTTAGCACATGACCAGCCCAGTTTGTTTTTTTCCTTTCTGAAAAATGGCTAGCAAGCTATTTTGTTTTTTTGCAGAATAACCAACACAGGCCTACTTGCTTTTCTACGCCCTGCTGGGCCGGAAATCTTTCAAGACGAGGAGGGATGCATTTTGCCCAGAAAATGGGCTATAAGTAATAAGAAATGGGCTATAAGTAATAATAAATGGGCTGTAAAATGAAAAAAATACAACAAACGGGCAATTAGTTCCAAAATACTATTTTCTTTCGGATTTTGATATTTTAAATTTCATTGTTTTTGTGCGGGTAAAATTTCATTGAATTTAAATTAAGGTATATTTAGATTTAAAATTAATTTGAATCTGGCTAGAAATTTCGGGCTGTATGCTGTTTGGGACAGATTTGGAGGCTGGTTTGTGGGTCTACTAGGTTGACGTGTACTTTGGCTTTGTCAACTTAGTCCACAAACGATTCTAGCAGCAGTGACCGTTGGATGTTAATCCAACGGCCGTGTTGCTTCTTCAGTATCTGATCTTCTTGCTCCAGCCGCCCAAACCAGCTCCGGTGGGACTGCCTGCTCCCGCCTCCCGTGGCCGGCTGTGCTGCCGCACAGGCCGCACCGCCCCACCCTACTTCATTGCTGCCCAGGCCATTCCTCTACTCACCCACACCTCATGTTATTTTCCGGCGACGGCAGACGGACCAGTAAACCCTCGTACTCCCCACCGTGTGGGCAACCATTGCCGAGTATTCCCCGGCTCCGTGTCGTTCCCTTCCTAGGCCTCGCCGTCGTCCACCGCCATGGTGCTCTCGGCGCGGCCTGGTCAACGTGGTCAACAAACGACATCCATCGGCCGTGGACTGCACGCGCAAAATAATGATTCCTCCACCTGACAGCTGGGACCACTGGAAGGGCCTCTGTATTTCGCGAAAAAATGTTTCCCCCACTGACATGTCGGACCCACGATCTATATCTTCGCACGCAAGGAAGTGCCTCCTTATTACGCACAAAAAAAAATGAATACCCACGCTGCTAGCTGGGACCCACCATAGTGGGAGGATGACTTGTGGGCCAACTAAGTTGACGGGGATGGAGGGCTTTGTCAACTTAGTCAATATGAACGATTCTAGCTCCAGTGACCGTACGATGTCCATCCAATGGCCGTAGTGCTTCTTCAACCTCTGGTCTTCTTGCTCCAACCGCCCAAAGCAGCGCCGGTCGTGCCGCATGCTCCTGCCTCCCGTGGCTGGCTATGCTGCCGCGGAGGCCTCACCGCCCCCTACTATTCCCACCGCTGGCCAGGCCCTGCGGCGACGGCAGCCTCACACTGCAGCCAAACTAGTGAACCCTCGTACTCCTCTCCGCGCGGGCTTCCACTGCCGCGTCTTTCCCGGCTCCGTGTCGTACCCTTCCTAGGCCTCGTCGTCATCCACCACCGTGGTGCTCTCGGTGCGGCCTAGTCAACGTGGTCAAGGAACGACTTCCATCGTACGTGGACTGTACGTGGAGAGGCTGACAGCTGGGTCCACGGCCGCAGCAAGGAAGTGCCTCCTTATTATGCGGAAAATAATGATTCCTCCACCTGACAGCTGGGACCCACCGGATGGGCCACCGTATTTCGCAGAAAAAACGTTTCCCCCTGACTGCTGGGACCCACCAGCTTCATCTTCGCACGCAAGGAAGTGCATCTAGGCAAAAAAATGAGTCTCCCCCTGACTGCTGGGACCCACCAGCTACACCTTCGCACGCAAGGAAGTGCGTCCGGGCAAAAAACAAAAACCAAAACGATTCTCCCCCCTGACTGCTGGGACCCACCAGCTACATCTTCGCAGGCAAGGAAGTGCCTGACAGTCGGGACCCACCTGGTCAAAGCGTACGTAGCATTGTCATCCTGGTCGCGAATGTGTACGTACATACTGGTCGATGTAGAGGCACGCATGTGTCATAGTAGAGGCGCGCACGTGTCGTAGTAGAGGCGCGCACATAGCATGTACACGTACGTACAGCGGCCAGGGTGCAAGAAAGAAAATACGGCCACGTATGTGTACATACGATCGGGGTCTCAAACGCCTACTCGCGCATACGTACGGCCAGGGCTCGTGTACATGGCTAGGTCGGAACAGAGAAACAGCGTCGTCGTCGTGTTCATGGGGAGGCAACGGAATGCGTCGTGTTCATGGGGAGGCAACAGAATGTGTCGTGTTCATCGGGAGGCAATGGAACGCGTGGGAGCCAACCGGCTTGAACGGAATAGGTGATGGAAACGAGGCCTGGTGTACCGCATAACGGAGGAAACGGCCTTGTGTTCGACCGGCCACGTTCGGAATGGGGTTCTGTTGCTCGGGAGGGGTGTGGCGTACCGCAAAACGGACGAAACGGACCTCCTACGGTCGAAACGGGGGTCCTGTTGATCGGGAGAGGTGTGGCGTACCGCAAAACGGACGAAATGGACCTCCTACGGTCGAAACGGGGGTCCTGTTCATCGGGAGGGGTGTGGCCTACCGCAAAACGGACGAAACAGACCTCCTACGGTCGAAACGGGGGCCCTGTTCATCGGGAGGGGTGTGGCGTACCGCAAAATGGACGAAACGGCCTCCTACGGTCGAAACGGGGGTCCTGTTCATAGGGAGGGGTGTGGCGTACCACAAAACGGGACTCCACAGGATACTGTTCATCTCCACCGTCGACCTCCTCCAGCCTCCACCGACTACCATCGACCTCCTCCAGCCTCCACAGGCTCCTGTTCATCCAGCCTCCACCGCGCGCTACTCCACCGGCTACTGTTCAACCACCCCTCCATGGGCACCCCTCCATCGTCTACTGTTCATCCAGCCCTCCACACCACGGGGTCCTGTTCAACCACCCCTCCACGGGCACCCTCCACCATCTACTGTTCATCCAGCCCACCACACCACGGGGTCTTGTTCATCCAAAGGCAATGCCACCGCTCACTATTCATCCAAACCGCCCCCGCAACGCTCACTGTTCATCCAATCGATCAGCTTCAGTTAGCAGCAGTAGTGAAGGAATCGCTCGATCGGGTTCAGTTAACAGCCATCGATCGATCGCTCGGGTTCAGTAACGTGTAGCCTGCAGTGCAATCGCTCGGGTTCAGTTAGAGCCCAACGCCTCGCTCGGGGTCAGTTAGAGCCAATGCCTCGCACGTGTACTAGAGAAACGTGCATTGCTCGGCCCCCGACCTCCCGCCGTAACCGGCAACTCCCCGAAATTTTCCTCGCCCTCGCTTCTACCACGGTTTTTTTCGTCATGGACGGCCCAAAGAATGTCATGCAACCGCGTCTCCAGCCCGCCCAGGATGAAAAGCCCATTTTTTTCATGATTTTTTGTCATAGAAGTAGGAGCCCACCACATCTATGATGATACCGGGTTTTGTCACAATTATCGTCATAGAAGTGTCATATGTATGACAGGAAAAAAATTCGTTCGGCCCAAAATGTCACGGATGTGTCTTTTTTTGTAGTGTTTGGAAGAGTGTCAACTTTATTTAGTGATTCCACTATCTTGGGAGAGGTTTCAATCGATTATGATGAGAACGAAGTTGCTACTTATGATGATTATTGTGATGAAACTTATGCTATAAAAAGTAGTGATGATTATATTTATAAAACTTGTCATGATTATGATTACCCTTTTTCTGAACATTACTCTTTTAATGTGGAAACAATTTTTAGTGTTCAAGTCTCTTATGATACTCCCACTATTCCAAATGAGAAGAATTTTGCTTATGTGGAGAGTAGTAAATTTTTATGCTTGTAGATCATGAAAAGAATGCTTTAGGTGCTGGTTATATTGTTGAATTCATTCATGATGCTACTGAAAACTATTATGAGGAAGGAATATATGCTTGTAGGAATTGCAATAATATCAAGTTTCCTCCCTATGTGCTTAAAATCTTCAAACTATGCTTGTTTTACCTTCCTATGCTTGTAGATTATTGTTCCCATAAGTTGTTTTCTCACAAAATCCCTATGCATAGGAAGTGTGTTAGACTTAAATGTGCTAGTCATATGCTTCATGATGCTCCCGTTATGTTTCAATTCTTATCTTTTATGTGAGCATCATTGTCATCATCATGCCTAGCCAGAAAAGCATTAAAGAAAAGCGCTTGTTGGAAGACAACCCAATATTTATCCTTACTGTTTTTGTGTGTCCACATGATTATTCTACTGCAGTAATCATGTTTTATAGCTTTTATTTCAATATAGTGCCAAGTAACACCTTTAGGATAGCTTACGGTGATAGTTGTGTTGATCCTGCTGAGAATCAGAAACTTTTGCACCCAGTAAATTAGTCTTGTTAATTCACAGAAACGTCCATCCGATCTTATTATTTTTTCTATGGATTGGTACATAAATTTCTTAGGACTTCCTAATTTGTTAGGAGTTTTGGAGTTCCAGAAGTATACGTTTGATACAGATTACTACAGACTGTTCTGTTTTTGACAGATTCTGTTTTTCGTGTGTTGTTTGCTTATTTTGATGAATCTATGAGTAGTATCGGAGGGTATGAACCATAGATAAGTTTGAATACAGTATATATTACACAAATATGAATTTAGAATGAGTTCATTACAGTACCTAAGTGGTTGTTTGATTTTCTTATACTAACGGAGCTTACGAGTTTTCTATTGAGTTTTGTGTTGTGAAATTTTCAAGTTTTTGGTAAAGATTCGATGGACTATGGAATAAGGAGTGGCAAGAGCCTAATCTTGGGGATTCCCAAGGCACCCCAAGATAATATTCAAGAATAGCCAAAAGCCTAAGCTTGGGGATGCCCCGGGAAGGCATCCCCTCCTTCGTCTTTGTTCATCGGTAACTTTACTTGGAGCTATATTTTTATTCACCACATGATATGTGTTTTGCTTGGAGCGTCATTTTATCTTATTAGTATTTGCTTGCTGTTATTTAGAATAATGTTTTGCATCTTTAGTTTCAATAAAAATGTCAAGGATAGCCTTTGCCAAGCTTATTTTGCTAGTATACATGTTGCTGTTTGAAAACAGAAAGTTTACCGCTGTTGCAAAAATTCCCTAGAAAAGTGAGAGAACGGTATAATGTTGAAACTTTTTGAATAATGAGCTCTGATAAATTTACTGCAGTGGGAATTTTATTTCATAATTTTTGGAGTTAGGGAAGTATTGATACTCTTGCATTTTTTACAGACTGTACTGTTTTGGCAGATTGCTGTTATGTTTGCATTATTTGCATATGTTTGCTTGTTTAATTATTCTATGAGGATAGGAGTATTAAATATGCAGATACATTTAGTATGCAATGTTGAATAATAATTTTAGTGATTTGTTACAGCAGAAAATGATAAGGTTTTGCATTGGTTTATACTAACCTACCTCACGAGTTCTTGTTGAGTTTGTTGTGAATGAAGCTTTTGATAAAAAGAGAAAGCATGATATGAGAGGAATTAAGGAGACAAAAAAGTTCAAGCTTGGGGATGCCCAAGGCACCCCAAGATAATATTTCAAGAATTCTCAAGCATCTAAGCTTGGGGATGCCCCGTTAAGCATCCCACCTTTCTTCTTCAACAACTATCGGTTAGTATCGGTTGAGCCTAAGTTTTTGCTTCTTCACATGAGTTGTGCTATCCTTGCAATGTAATTTTATTTTGTTTTGCTTGCTGTTTGAATACAATACCAAGATCTTAAATTCCTTAATGTTAGAGAGTCTTCGCATAGTTGCACAATTATTCGACTACTCATTGATATTCACTTATATCTTTCGGAGTAGTTTGTCATTTGCTCTAGTACATCACTTATATCTTTTAGAGCACGGCGGTGGTTATATTTTGTAGAAATTGCTAGTCTCTCATGCTTCACTTATATCTTTTTGAGAGTCTTTTAGAACAGCATGGTATTTGCTATGGTTACAAATTTGGTCCTAGAATGATGAGCATCAAAGTTGGGTATAATAAAAACTATCATAGAAAAAGAATTGGATGCTATGATCAATATGATGCTTGATAATTGTTTTGAGATATGGAGGTAGTGATATTAGAGTCATGCTAGTTGAGGTGATTATGAAAAATACTTGTGTTAAGGGTTGTGATTCCCGTAGCATGCATGTATGGTGAACCGCTTAGTGATGAAGTTGGAGCACAATTTTATTTATTGATTGTCTTCCATATGAGTGGCGGTCGGGGACGAGCGATGGTCTTTTCCTACCAATCTATCCCCCTGGGAGCATGCGCGTAGTGCTTTGGTTTTTGATGACTTCTAGATTTTTGCAACAAGTACATGAGTTCTTTTGACTAATGTTGAGCCCATGGATTATACGCACCTCACCCTTCCATTATTGCTAGCCTCTCTTGTGCCGCGCAACTTTCGCCGGTACCATACACCCACCATTTACCTTCCTCAAAACAACCACCATACCTACCAATTATGGCATTTCCATAGCCATTTCTAGATATATTGCCATGCAACTTTCCACCGTTCCGTTCATATGACACGCATTACTTTTGTCATATTGCTCTTTGCATGATCATGTAGTTGACATCATATTTGTGGCAAGGCCACCTTCATCATTTTCATACATGTTGCTCTTAATTCATTACATATCCCGGTACACCGCCGGAGGCATTCATATAGAGTCATATCTTGTTCTAGCTTTGAGTTGTAATTCTTGAGTTGTAAATCCATAAAAGTGTGATGATCTTCATAATTAGAGCATTGTCCTAGTGAGGAAAGGATGATGAAGACTATGATTCCCCCACAAGTCGGGATGAGACTTCAGACTTTACAAAAAGAAAAAAAAGAGAAAGGCCAAAAGAAAAAAAAGAAGGCCAAAGAAAGAAAAGAAAAAAAAAGAGAAAAGAAAAAAATGAGAGAGAAAAGAGAGAACGGACAATGATACTATCTCCTTTTCCACACTTGTGCTTCAAAATAGCACCATGATCTTCATAATAGAGAGTCTCATATGTTGTCACTTTCATATACTAGTGGGAATTTTTCATTATAGAACTTGGCTTGTATATTCCAATGATGGGCTTCCTCAAAAGTGCCCTAGGTCTTCGTGAGCAAGCAAGTTGGATGCACACCCACTTAGTTTATTTTGTTGAGCTTTCGTATATTTATAGCTCTAGTGCATCCATTGCATGGCAATCCCTACTCACTCACATTGATATCTATTAATGGGCATCTCCATAGCCCATTGATACGCCTAGTTGATGTGAGACTATCTTCTCCTCTTTTTGTCTTCTTCACAACCACCATTCTATTCCACATATAGTGCTATGTCCATGGCTCACGCTCATGTATTGCGTGAAAGTTGAAAGAGTTTGAGATTATTAAAGTATGAAACAATTACTTCGCTTGTCATCGGGGTTGTGCATGATTAAATACTTGTGTGATGAAGATAGAGCAACAACCAGACTATATGATTTTGTAGGGCGTTCAGTGTTTCCGTTGACCGTAATGACTCCTCGAGGGCCTAGCATTTTAAGCTTGAGGTATACATAGTGCGGCACCGCGTTGAACTTTGCAAACGCGGTTCGTTCGAGCAGAGCATGATAGCCGCTGTGGAACGGAACTATGTCGAAGATTAACTCCTCGCTTCAGAAGTTATCCGGGGATCCGAAGACCACTTCCAGTGTAACTGAGCCTGTACAATTGGCCTCTACACCTGGTATGACGCCTTTGAAGGTCGTCTTTGTGGGTTTGATCCTTGAGGGGTCTATGCCCATCTTGCACACTGTGTCCTGATAAAGCAGGTTCAGGCTACTGCCGCCGTCCATCAGGACTCTGGTGAGGTGAAATCCATCGATGATTGGGTCTAAAACCAATGCGGTGAATCTGCCGTGGCGGATGCTGGTGGGTGGTCCCTTCGATCAAAAGTGATCGGGCAGGAGGACCATGGGTTGAACTTCGGGGCGACTGGCTCAATCGCGTATACGTCCCTGAGTGCACGCTTCGGCTCCCTCTTGGGTATGTGGGTTGAGTATATCATGTTCACCGTCCGCACTTGTGGGGGAAACCCTTTTGTCCTCTATTGTTTGGCGGTCGGGTCTCTTCCTCGTCATCGCTATGCAGCCCCTTGTCATTGTTTTCGGCAATTAGCTTGCCTGCCTGCTTGAATATCCAACAGTCCCTGTTGGTGTGATTAGCTGGCTTTTCGGGGGTGCCGTGTATCTGGCATGAGCGGTCGAGTATTCGGTCCAAATTAGACGGTTCCGGAGTAGTTCTTTTGAATGGCTTTTTCCGTTGACCGGGTTTGGAGCCTCTGAATCCGCCGTTGACTGCCGTATCCTCGGTATTATCGCCATTAATGCGGCGTTTGTTCTTGTTGCGACGCGACCTGCCATTGCTGTCCTTAGTATCCGGACTGCCAGAATTTTTGCTGAGGTTGTTACTACGGGCTAGCCAGCTGTCCTCTCCCGCGCAGAAGCGGGTCATGAGTGATGTGAGGGCTGCCATGGATTTCGGCTTTTCCTGTCCTAGGTGCCGGGCAAGCCACTCGTCGCGGATGTTATGTTTGAAGGCCGCGAGAGCCTCTGCATCCGGACAGTCGATGATTTGATTTTTCTTTTTTAAGAACCGTGTCCAGAATTGTCTGGCCGATTCGTCTGGCTGTTGAATTATGTGGCTTAGGTCATCGGCGTCTGGTGGTCGCACATATGTGCCCTGGAAGTTATCAAGGAATGCGGCTTCCAGGTCCTCCCAGCACCCAATTGATTCTGCTAGCAAGCTGTTAAGCCAATGCGGAGCTGGGCCTTTAAGCTTGAGTGGGAGGTATTTGATGGCGTGAAGATCATCGCAGCGGGCCATGTGGATATGAAGGAGATAGTCTTCGATCCAAACCGCGGGGTCTATTGTGCCATTGTATGATTCAATGTTCACGGGTTTGAACCCTTCGGGGATTTGATGATCCATTACTTCATCTGTGAAGCATAGTGGGTGTGCGGCGCCTCTGTATTGGGCTATATCACGATGTAGCTCAAGCAAGCTTTGTCTACTGTGTTCGGCCCTGCCGGGGTTGCTATATCCGGCGCGACGGTCGTTGTCGCGAATCGTGGGGCGCCCATGCGATCCGTAGGTCGATCTTGATTGTCTTGCCTTATCCTCCAATATGTCTCGCAAGTCCGGCGCATTCCCTCGTGGCTTTGTGCTTTTTGAGCGGTGCCGGGGTACGGCTTTAGTGGAGGGCCTGGAGGCCTCTCTGTCACGGCCACGAGGTGGCCGGTCGGCCGTATTGTGTGCTGGTGATGCAGGTTTATATGCCTCCTCCTCTAATCGGGGGAGCAGCTTGCGTTTGGGATAGCTTTTGGAGGGGCGTTCGAGTTCATGCTCTTCGGCCACAAGGACTTCGGTCCATCTGTCGGCTAGCAGATCTTGATCAGCTCTAAGCTGTTGCTGATTTTTCTTGAGGCTATTCGCCGTGGCCATAAGCCTGCATTTAAAACGCTCTTGTTCGACGGGATCCTCACGCACGACGAATTCGTCGTCGTCGAGGCTTGCCTCGTCTCCGGAGGGAGGCATGTAATTATCGTCCTCTACCTCTTTGTCTGCCGCTCTCTTGCGAGGGCTGGCTTCTTCATCCTCCTGTGCTGAATCTTGCTGGAGGTGGTTGTCTTCGGCACTGTCTGGGGTGTTATTATCTCCGGTGCCGGAATATCCATTCTTGCTGTGGCGGGATTTGGAGCGGCGCCGCTGACGCTGGCGCTTAGGCTGTTTCTTGGAGGGATCCTCCTCCGCTGTTCCATCGACATTCCCATCCTTTGGGGTGTCCACCATGTATATGTCGTATGATGAGGTGGCTTTCCAGTGCCCAGTGGGCGCTGGTTCTTGGTCGTCTCCGGCATCGTCGTCCATACTGTTGATGTCTTCGGAGTCAAAGTCTAGCATGTCGGTTAGATCGACGACAGTGGCTACAAAGTGGGTGGTGGGTGGGTGAGGGAGTCCTAGACTAGGGGGTGTCCGGACAGCCGGACTATCATCGTCCGCCGGACTCCAAGACTACGAAGATATAAGATTGAAGACTCCGTCCCGTATCCGGATGGGACTTTCCTTGGCGTGGAAGGCAAGCTTGGCGATGCAGATATGTTGATCTCCTACCATTGTAACCGACTCTGTGTAACCCTAGCCCTCTCCGGTGTCTATATAAACCGGAAGGCTTTAGTCCGTAGGACACAACATCCATTACATCAATCATACCATAGGCTAGCTTCTAGGGTTTAGCCTCCTTGATCTCGTGGTAGATCCACTCTTGTAATACATATCATCAATATTAATCAAGTAGGACGTAGGGTTTTACCTCCATCAAGAGGGCCCGAACCTGGGTAAAACATCATGTCCCTTGTCTCCTGTTACCATCCGCCTAGACGCACAGTTCGTGACCCCCTACCCGAGATCCGCCGGTTTTGACACCAACATTGGTGCTTTCATTGAGAGTTCCTCTGTGTCGTCACCGATAGGCTCGATGGCTTCTTCAATCAACAACGACGCCGTCCAGGGTGAGACTTTTCTCCCCGGACAGATCTTCGTATTCGGCGGCTTTGCACTGCAGGCTAATTCACTTGGCCATCTGGAGCAGATCGAAAGCTACGCCCCTGGCCGTCAGGTCAGGTTCGGAAGCCTAAACTTCACGGCCGACATCCGCGGGGACTTGATCTTCGACAGACTCGAGCCACAGCCGAGCGCGCCGCACTGTCACGATGGGCATGATTTAGCTCTGCCGCCGGACAGTGCCTTGGTGGCCGCACACGAATTCGCTCCGGCCCACAGTCCGGGGCCGATCGCCCAGATCGAGGACCGGTGGCTGGACACCGCCTCGAGGGCTGCAACTTCCGCGGCGATGGAGCCGAACACTGACCTTGTCCTCTATAAAGTTCGTGACTCCGAGGTGCCGGACTCCCTGCCGGACTCCGAACCTCCTGCGCCCCTGCCAATCGAACCCGATTGGGCGCCGATCATGGAGTTCACCGCTGCGGACATCTTTCAGCACTCGCCCTTTGGCGACATCCTAAATTCGCTAAAGCATCTCTCCCTATCCGGAGAGCCCTGGCCGGATTATGGCCAGGACGGTTGGGACGCGGACGACGAAGAAATTCAAGACCCACCCACCACCCACTTTATAGCCACTGTCGACGATCTAACCGACATGCTAGACTATGACTCCGAAGACATCGACGGTATGGACGACGATGCCGGAGACGAACAAGAACCAGCGCCTACAGAGCACTGGAAAACCACCTCGTCATACGACATATACATGGTGGACACCCCAAAAGATGGGGATGGCGAAGAAGCAGCGGAGGCAGATTCCTTAAAGAAACAGCCCAAGCGTCGACGTCAGCGGCGCCGCTCTAAATCCCGCCACAGCAAGAATGGAGATTCCGGCACAGGAGATAATAATACCCCAGATAGTGCCGAAGACAATCCCCTCCTGCAAGATTCAGCGCAGGAGGATGCAGAAGCAAGCCCTCACGAGAGGGCGGCAGACGAAGAGGTCGAGGATGATAATTACATACCTCCCTCCGAAGACGAGGCAAGCCTCAACGACGACGAATTCGTCGTGCCCGAGGATCCCGTCGAACAGGAGAGTTTCAAACGCAGGCTAATGGCCACAGCAAATAGCCTAAAGAAAAAGCAGCAGCAACTTCAAGCTGATCAAGACCTGTTGGCCGACAGATGGACCGAGGTCCTCGCGGCCGAAGAGTATGAACTCGAACGCCCCTCCAAGAGCTACCCAAAATGCAAGTTGCTCCCCCAATTAGAAGAAGAAGCATACATACCTTCATCACCAGCGCACAATACGGCCGACCGACCACCCCGTGGTCGCGACAGAGAGGCATCCAGGCCTTCCATCAAGACCGTACCCCGGCATCCCTCGAAAAGTACGAAGCCACGAGGGAACGCGCCGGACTTGCAGGACATATTGGAGGATAAGGCAAGACAATCCAGATCTATCTATGGATCACGTGGGCGCCCCACGACCCACGATGAATACCGTCGAGCCAGATACAACAACCCCGGCCGGGCCGAACACAGCAGACAACGCTCCCTTGAGCTACGTCGTGATATTGCTCAATACAGAGGCGCCGCACACCCGCTATGCTTCACTGACGAAGTAATGGATCATCAAATCCCTGAAGGGTTTAAACCCGTAAACATTGAATCCTATGATGGCATGACAGACCCCGCGGTTTGGATCGAAGATTATCTCCTTCACATCCATATGGCCCGCGGCGACGATCTCCACGCCATCAAATACCTCCCGCTCAAGCTTAAAGGACCAGCTCGGCATTGGCTTAACAGCCTGCCTGCAGAGTCAATTGGGTGTTGGGAGGACCTGGAAGCCGCATTCCTCGACAACTTCCAGGGCACATATGTGCGGCCACCAGACGCCGATGACCTAAGCCACATAATCCAGCAGCCAGACGAATCGGCCAGACAATTCTGGACATGGTTCTTAACAAAGAAAAATCAAATCGTCGACTGTCCGGATGCAGAGGCCCTCACAGCCTTCAAACATAACATCCGCGATGAGTGGCTAGCCCGGCACCTAGGACAGGAAAAGCCGAAATCCATGGCAGCCCTCACATCATTAATGACCCGCTTCTGTGCGGGAGAGGATAGCTGGCTAGCTCGCAGCAACAACCTTAGCAAAAATGCTGGTAGTCCGGACACTAAGGACCACAATGGCAGGTCGCGTCGAAGCAAAAATAAACGCCGCGTTAACGGCGATGACAAGGAGGATACGGTAGTGAACGCCGGATTCTGTGGCTCTAAACCCGGTCAGCGGAAGAAGCCATTCAAAAGAACCACTCCGGGTCCATCCAATTTGGACCGAATACTCGACCGCTCATGCCAGATACATGGCACCCCCAAAAAGCCAGTTAATCACACCAACAGAGATTGTTGGGTATTCAAGCAGGCAGGCAAGTTAATTGCTGAAAACAATGACAAGGGGGCGACGATGAGGAAGAGACCCGACCGCCGAACAGTAGAGGACAGAAGGGCTTCCCCCCACAAGTGCGGACGGTAAACATGATATACGCAACCCATATACCCAAGAGGGAGTGGAAGCGTGCACTAAGGGACGTATATGCGATGGAGCCAGTCGCCCCTAAGTTCAATCCATGGTCCACTTGCCCGATCACTTTCAATCGAAGAGACCATCCGACCAGTATCCGCCACAGCGGATTCGCCACATTGGTTTTAGACCCAATCGTCGATGGATTTCACCTCACGAGAGTCCTGATGGACGGCGGCAGTAGCCTGAACCTGCTTTATCAGGATACAGTGTGCAAGATGGGCATAGACCCATCAAGGATTAAACCGACAAAGATGACCTTCAAGGGCGTCATACCAGGTGTTGAGGCGAATTGTACAGGCTCAGTCACACTGGAAGTGGTCTTCGGATCCCCGGACAATTTCCGGAGCGTGGAGTTAATCTTCGACATAGTCCCGTTCCGCAGCGGCTATCACGCTCTGCTCGGACGAACCGCGTTTGCAAAGTTCAACGCGGTGCCGCATTACGAATACCTAAAGCTCAAGATGCCAGGCCCTTCAGGAGTCATCACGGTCAACGGAAATACGGAACGCTCCCTACGAATGGAGGAACACACAGCGGCTCTCGCGGCAGAAGTACAGAGCAGCCTTTTAAGGCAATTTTCGAGTCCGGCCGTTAAACGACCGGACACGGCCAAACGCGCCCGGAGCAACATCAACCAAGACCACCTGGCACGTTCCGAGCACGTGTAGCAATGCGGCCCCAACCCCAGCCCTCGCATGATTGCAAGACCAACCCTCCGCATACATCATTACGCTTTGGAGATACCATGGGCCTAGGGGGAGGGGCACGACCACAAGAGACCCAGAGTGCGGCTCGACCACACCAGGGGCTCACAAGTGTGTCACTCTTTTTTTATTATTATTATTTTCCTTCTTTGTATACACAGGACTCCGTTAACCAAAGGCCCTGTCCGGCGGTGAACCCGCCGAACTCACGATGCAACAGCCAGGGAAGAAAGAAGGCTGCGATGAACACTCAGGTGGTCTCCATTACGAGCATTAAATTTGATTATATACACCAGTCCGCAGCCCACCCCTGGAGGGGGACATGTTTAATTAGTCCAATCCCTTGCTTACCACACTATTTGTATCATTCCGCACTCATAGCAGAATTCCTTGAATACATAATGCAGCACTTTTTGCCTGTTATTGCATTACTTTACATATATGTTCACTAATGACATCTTGCACCCGTATATTTTGGTACGGCCGAATACACAAGGGGCTTATGTTCCCCGCATTATGGTGTGATAAGTCCGAACACTTTCACAAGTGCGGCACCCCGAACTTATAGCATTATATGAATCGGCTCCAAATCATGTCTTGGGTCAATAGTTGGGTTTGCCCAGCTCCCACGTTTTGGTACCTTACGTTCCATTCTGTTGGCTAAGGTGGCACTGGGAGAACCACTGCGATTGCGCCCCGGTTGAGCTGGACGAGCGCCTCAGTGGAGAAAGCTAAAACTGACAGTCATGATAAGGCGAGAGACTGGTCGCTGTTTGAGAGGTCTTTTCGAGTCCTTAAAGACTTATGCCGCGTCAAGCAAAGAACCGGATAATGTCCGGCCAAGGCGTGGATAGCGCCCCGAACTCGGTCTTCCGAATACTAGGGGCTTCGCCGAAATTTAAAATTGTAGAATTCTATGGCTAAGTGAGAGTGTTCAACCATTATAAGTCCGGTTGCCTTGTTCGTTGTGTTGAGCACCTCCCTAGATGGACCCAAGAATGGGAACAAGAGTGCTCAAGTTTATCCCGAACACCCCAGCACTCGTGGCTTGGTGGCTGAAGCCGACGACTTGCCATCTCTCAGATTTTATAAACGGCCGCACAGAAGGTAATATTTTAAATCAAACAAGCGTTGCTTAGCGCATATGAACAAAGTTTTCAGCGCACATGATAATACATAGCGAGTCTACTCAATAATTACATCTCTGGGGCACTCATCCGCAATCTTGCGGGCACCCTTCAGGACAGTCTTATAGTACATCTCGGGCGTACGATACTCCTTGCCCGCTGGTGGTGCGTCAGTGATGAGCCTTTCCGCATCCAGCTTGCCCCAGTGCACCTTTGCGCGGGCAAGGGCCCGACGAGCACCTTCAATACAGGCGGAGCGCTTGATGACCTCCACCCAGGGGCACGCATCCACCAACCGCCGCACGAGGCCGAAGTAGCTCCAAGGCATGGCCTGTCCAGGCCACAGCCGGACTATGAGGCCCTTCATGGCCTCCTCAGCTACCTTGTGGAGCTCGACCAGCTGCTTCAGCTGGTCGCTAGGGGGCACCGGATGGCCGGCCTCAGCGTACTGAGACCAGAAGACCTTCTCTATTGAGCTCCCCTCCTCGCCACGGTAGAATGCGGCGGCATCGGACACACTGCAAGGCAGATCTGCAAACGCCCCTGGAGAGCTCCGAATTCGGGTAAGTGTCAGGTAGTTTACATTAACATGCTTGCTTTGCATGAAAAATGCCTTACCCGCCGCTATTTTCTTTACATCTTCAACCTCCTGAAGGGCCTTACGGGCCTCGGCCTTGGCGGACTTGGCACTTTAGAGAGCCGAGGCGAGCTCGGACTCTCGAGTCTTTGAGTCGCGCTCCAAACTCTCATGCTTTTCCATGAGAGCCTGGAGCTCTTGCCGCACTTCCGCCACCCGCGCCTCCTGCTTCTCTCGCTCTGCCCGTTCCGCGGCCGCATTGCGTTTGGCCGCGGACACAGCCTCCTTCAGGGCTGCCACCTCGTTAGTGGCCCCTGCAGTACCCATGTTATCCTTGTTATTTTTTATTGCATCCTAAATCCTTTTCTGTAAGGTAAATTTTCAAAGTGGTGTTACTCACCTTCTTTGTCCTCGAGCTGCTTCTTGGCACGGCCGAGCTCTTGCTTGGACCGCTCAAGATCTTGCTTCAATGCACCGACCTCCGCAGTCAGTGCAGCAGAGGTCAGCAGCGCAGCCTGCAAACCCATATTGACATAATTTTTAGCAACCCTGCGTATATCTTCTTTAGATCCTCAGTCCGACTTTTCTTTCCGAACACCGAACCGAGCATCAGGGGCTACTGTCTATGCGATATTACATTACATAATTTTAACTTCTTACCTCAAAGCCTATTAGAAGGCTGCTGCAGGCTTCGGTCAGCTCGCTCTTGGTGAGCTGAACCTTCTGAATCACCGCACTCATGATAGTGCTGTGTTCTTCCTCGATGGAAGCGCCTTTGAGCGCCTCCAACAAGTTGTCCGGCGCCTCCGGTTGGACGGGGGCCGCCGGTGTCACGGTCTTGCCCTTCTTGCGAAGGGGCCGCCTGCCGGACTTTGGAACCACTGCAGGTTCCGGCGTAGAGTCCGGCGCAAAGTCCGGGAGGCTGCGTTGCGGCGCCTCCGGAGCCTCCTCCAGATGGGTCCCTTCCCGGGATCCCACCTTGGCGTCCTCAGCGGCGCGAGGGGTGGAGGCAGTCGGAATGGAATCCACATCCGACGCAGCCAACGACCCGCTCGACGAAGCAGGGAGATCATCGTCGGCCGGACTGCAGGAAGTATGCGGCATTAGAAGGACACTATGTGACACAAAAGAAATTACAGATCATTCAGGAATCTGGATACTTACGATCTCGCCTGAGGCCTGGCCCTTGAGGGCCACTCTTCATCGCCAACATTGGTGTTGGCGGAGCTGTCCGGGGGAATAGTTCTTCCCCTCTTGGACCCTTCGGCCTCCCCTGTTGGGGAGGCCTTCCTCTTTCTCTCTCCCTCCTCTGGGAGAGAGTCTTCTTCCTCCTCCTCATCTTCGGGGGAGGAATCCGCCTCGGAGTCGTCGGACACCTGAAAACGGGAACTCTTTCGAGTACCCGTGGCCACCTTCTTGGCCTTCTTCTCCGGCACCACGTGCGGTGCCGGAACCAGCAGCCTCGCTAGACGGGCGCCCACTGGGTCTTCTGGCATGGGAGCCGGGCAGATGAGCTGCTCGGCCTTCTTCATCCATTCCTGTCAAAGGAAAAGGGAGATTGAAACCCGCTTAGGGTTGAACTATTAACAACAAGTGTCCCGTAAAGGGGTAGAATCACTTACCTCGTCAGCTGGACGCTGCAAGTGGAATCCGCGATCTTCCGTCGCGGATGCGGGGGCTTCGGCGCCCTTAAACAGCACCCTCCAGGCGCCTTCGTACGTCGTGTCGAAGAGCCCGCTCAACGCCTGGTGCTGTTCCGGATCGAACTCCCACAGATTGAATGCCCGTTCTTGGCATGGGAGAATCCGGCGAACGAGCATGACTTGGACCACATTAACCAGCCTGAGCTTCTTGTTCATCAGCTTCTGGATACAGGCTTGGAGTCCCGTCAGCTCCTTCGAATTACCCCATAGCAAGCCCTTCTCTTTCCAGGAGGTGAGCTGCACAGGGATACCAGATCTGAACTCGGGGGCCGCTGCCCACTTAGGGTCGCGCGGCTCGGTGATGTAGAACCACCCCGACTGCCACCCCTTGACGGACTCCACGAAGGCCCCTTCGAACCAGAGGACGTTGGGCATCTTGCCCAACATGGCGCCTCCGCACTCCGCCTGCGTGCCCTTCACTACCTTCGGCTTGACGTTGAAGGTCTTGAGCCACAAGCCGAAGTGGGGCTGGATGCAGAGGAAGGCCTCACACACGACGATGAACGCTGCGATGTTGAGGATGAAGTTCGGTGCCAGATCATGGAAATCCAGGCCGTAGTAGAACATGAGCCCCCGAACAAAGGGGTGAAGTGGAAAGCCCAGTCCGCGGAGGAAGTGGGGGAGAAATATGACCCTCTCATGGGGCCTGGGGGTGGGGATGAGCTGCCCCTTGTCGGGCAGCCGGTGCGCGATGTCGCCGGAAAGGTATCCGGCGCTGCGCAGTTTGGCGATGTGCTCCTCCTTAACGGTGGAGGCCAACCATTTACCTCCCGCTCCGGACATGGTCGGAGAAGGTTGAGATGATATGTGTGAACTAGGGCGCTGGAGCTCGAGTGCGCGGAGATGGATAAGCAAAGGAGGAAGAAGGCGTAGGTAAAAAGGCGGATCCTTATCCCCTTATATATAGGCGGACAAAGACTATACGTTCCCACCGGCCTGGTAAAACTCGCTTATCTCCCAAGCGCCACCATCAATGGCGCGGTTGGGTTACCCATGTCCGTATTGATGAGAATCCCGGAATAAGGGGAACACGATCTCTGCTTCGACAAGACGTGCCAAGGAAACCGCTTCGCTAAACGCGCTGAGGTGGTGTAATAAAAAACGATTCAAGTAAAGGCTTGGTAGTGGCGTGACGTCACGCTACAAGATACGTCAGCAGATTGAACTTGTGTATATATTATTCTCTCTACGGTGGAACGTGGAATTTATTTTGCAGAGCCGGACACTATCCTGGTGTTCACAATCTTCTATGGATTATTCAAAAGGAGGAACCCGCCTTGCAATGCCGAACATTATGCGCACCGGACTCATCGTCATTGAAGCCAGGTTCAGGGGCTACTGAGGGAGTCCTGGACTAGGGGGTGTCCGGACAGCCGGACTATCATCATCCGTCGGACTCCAAGACTACGAAGATATAAGATTGAAGACTCCGTCCCATATCCGGATGGGACTTTCTTTGGCGTGGAAGGCAAGCTTGGCGATGCGGATATGTAGATCTCCTACCATTGTAACCGACTCTGTGTAACCCTAGCCCTCTCCGATGTCTATATAAACCGGAAGGCTTTAGTACGTAGGACACAACATCCATTACATCAATCATACCATAGGCTAGCTTCTAGGGTTTAGCCTCCTTGATCTCGTGGTAGATCCACTCTTGTAATACATATCATCAATATTAATCAAGCAAGACGTAGGGTTTTACCTCCATCAAGAGGGCCCGAACCTGGGTAAAACATCATGTCCCTTGTCTCCTGTTACCATCCGCCTAGACGCACAGTTCGGGACCCCCTACCCGAGATCCGCCGGTTTTGACACCGATAGTGGGCTTTGAATTTCTTCGTCGTCCGTATCCCAACCGTCCTGACCGCAGTCCGGCTAGGGCTCTCCTGATAATGAGAGATATTTTAGCGAATTCAGGATGTCGCCGAAAGGTGAGTGTTGAAAGATGTCCGCAGCGGTGAACTCCATGATCGGCGCCCAACCGGATTCGATTGGAAGGGGCGCGGGAGGTTCGGAGTCCGGCGAGGATTCCGGCACCTTGGAGTCACGAGCTTCACAAGGGACAAGGTTGGTATTCGGCTCCATCGCCGTAGAGGTAGCAGCCCCCAAGGCGGTGTCTAGCCACCCATCCTTGATTGGCGCAGTCGGCTCCGGATTAAGGGTCAGAGCGGACTCGTGTGCGGCCTCCAGGGCACTGTCCGGCAGCAGAGCTAAATCATGCCCATCGTGATAGTGCGGCGCGCGCAGCTGTGGCTCGAATCCGTCGAAGATCAAGTCTCCGCGAATGTCGGCCGTGAAGTTCAAACTTCCAAATCTGACCTGATGGCCAGGGGCGTAGCTTTCAATCTGCTCCAGATGGCCAAGCGAATTGGCCCGCAGTGCAAAGCCGCCGAATATGAAGATCTGTCCGGGGAGAAAAGTCTCACCCTGGAATGCATCGTTGTTGTCGATGATCGAAGGAGCCATCGAGCCTATCAGTGACGACACAGAGGAACTCTCAATGAAAGCACCAATGTCGGTGTCAAAACCGGCGGATCTCGGGTAGGGGGTCCCGAACTGTGCGTCTAGGCGGATGGTAACACGAGACAAGGGACACGATGTTTTTACCCAGGTTCGGGCCCTCTCGATGGAGGTAAAACCCTACTCCTGCTTGATTGATATTGATGATATGGGTAGTACAAGAGTGGATCTACCACGAGATCAAGGAGGCTAAACCCTAGAAGCCAGCCTATGGTATGATTGTTGTTGTGTCCTACGGACTAAAACCCTCCGGTTTATATAGACACCGGAGAGGGCTAGGGTTACACAGAGTCGGTTACAATGGTAGGAGATCTACATATCCGTATCGCCAAGCTTTTCTTCCACTCCAAGGAAAGTCCCATCCGGACACGGGATGAAGTCTTCAATCTTGTATCTTCATAGTCTTGGAGTCCGGCCGATGGTGATAGTTCGGCTATCCGGACACCCTCTAGTCCAGGGCTCCCTCACCTACAGTAAAATGAAGAATTTCCTTCGTGTAGTTGGAATTGGATATGATATGATCCATGTTTGTAAAAATAATTGTGTTCTGTTCCGGAAGGATTATGCCAACTTAAGTGAATGCCCGAAATGCAAATCATCAAGATGGAAGGATGGCGATGCTGTGAAGAAGATTCCTCATAATGTTCTGAGACATTTTCCAATTACACCAAGATTGCAGAGGTTGTTTCATGATGCTGAAACAAAAGAGGATGTACTGTGGCATTCTAGGAACCAGGAGTACAGAGATCAGAATGTAATGAGCCATCCATCTCATGGTAGTGAGTGGAAAAGCTTCAATGATAAACACAAAGAGTTTGCTGTTGACCCGAGAAACATTAGACTTGGCTTAGCTTCAGATGGATTTAATCCATTTGGCCACCAGAGTGCCACATATAGCATGTGGCCAGTGCTTGTTATCCCTTACAACATGCCTCCAAATGTCTGCACCAAAGAATCAAACTACATGATGGCCTTGCTCATCCCAGGTCCAAAAAGTCTTGGAAAGGATTTTGATTTGTTCATGGAGCCTATTGTGGAGGAACTTCAACTGGTATGGAAGGGTGTTGTCACGACCGGTTTTCCGTGTATAAATTTCCAGAAAAAGACCGTCGTGCTCATCAGCCCCAGGATTACTGTTAGCTGATGAGGCTCCAACTTGATACAGAAATTCCAAGCAAAACACAAAATATGTAGTACAAGACCATTCTGGCCTGTGAGTACAACAAATGGTTTCTAGTGGTTGAGGGCGGAAGCGGTTTGAGGATCATCAGGGTCTATGGGACTCCATTTCCCAACAGGAACAGCTGATCAGGTTAACTCCTATCTTCACGAGGCTGCTATCACCATTGCTTAGGTTCCGAGGCTGTCATCGCGTCGCTCCTCTCTGTGCAAGAAATCTGGCCAAGACAATAGCCAGGGACAAGCCAGTGAGTACTTTGAATGTACTCGCAAACATTATGAACACAGGTATAACATAACAATGGTGTGCTGAAAATAGTTTATGCTCATGACGTCAGTCACAAAAGATAAATAAAACTCTGATGCGTGCAAGCATGTTATTTATGAATATGCAATAACATAGTAGTATTAAAATTTATGAAATAAATAACAAGCAACGCCATAGTCGGGCGTCTTAGCGACACCACATAAAGGGCTTTAAAAGAAATGCCACAGTTGGGCGTCTGAGCGACACCACATAAAGGGCTTTAAAAGAAATGCCACAGTCGGGCGTCTGAGCGACACCACATAAAGGGCTTTAAAAGAAATGCCACAGTCAGGCGTCTGAGCGACACCACATAAAGGGCTTTAAAATGAAATGCCACAGTCGGGCATCTGAGCGACACCACATAAAGGCTTTAAAAGAAATGCCACAGTCGGGTGTCTGAGCGACACCACATAAAGGGCTTTAAAAGAAATGCCACAGTCGGGTGTCTGAGCGACACCACATAAAGGGCTTTAAAAGAAATGCCACAGTCGGGCGTCTGAGCGACACCACATAAAGGGCTTTAAAATGAAATGCCACAGTCGGGCGTCTTAGCGACACGACATAAAGGGCTTTAAAAGAAATGCCATAGTCGGGCATCTGAGCGACACCACAGAAAGGGCTTTAAAAGAAATGCCACAGTCGGGCATCTGAGCGACACCACATAAAGGGCTTTAAAAGAAATGCCACAGACGGGCGTCTGAGCGACACCACATAAAGGGCTTTAAAAGAAATGCCATAGTCGGGCGTCTTAGCGACACCACATAAAGGGCTTTAAAAGAAATGCCATAGTCGGGCGTCTGAGCGACACCACAGAAAGGGCTTTAAAAAGAAATGCCACAGTCGGGCGTCTGAGCGACACCACAGAAAAGGGCTTTAAAATAAACAATCATAGTGAATATCCCGGAGGTAGAACCATCCCAGAGATACTCGATAATAACAATAATATCACGGGTTAGTTAACAATAATAATAATCATAATTATCACAAGTCACAAGTAGTAATTCCAGTTCTGGTTTAACAGTTTCACCTCCGAAGACCGACACTAAGACCGACACTTGACCCATCCTAGACTGTAGTCCTTAACCATGGACATGGCTATTCGAATAGGTTTAATCTCTGCAGAGGGTGTACTCTTTACCCACGAGTAACGGATTCCTTTAGTCCATCGGGACTAATTCCGTCTACGGTCTTTTAAATGAAAACGCACCTGACTTGCACACACCAGCTTAACTCACCAGTGTCTGGAATCACCCATGACACTCGTTAAGCAAAACTCTAAGTGGGGAGGCTACAACCTCGATTAGCATGGGATCACAAAATTTATACCGCGCGCAAAACTGGGGAAGCTACCCCCTCGGCTACAACCGATACACCCATGCCCCCTGACCGGATGACTGGCTTTAATCCATGGCCATGGTACCCTCATCCCGGCCCCTCTGTACGGTGTGTGCTAGAAAGGGTTTGACAAATTACTGAACCGTACTCTACTTGTTGTAGAGACGAGTGGTAGGACGAAGCAAGTATGGGGGTTACTGGCACAAGACTCGATCTACGGTCGACTCAGGAGGTTTATAATTTCCCTGCATGACATGCATAACAAATATATTTCAACCAACAGAATCACCGCTCATTATACCTCACTATGCCATACCGGACATGACCGTCCCGACGGAGACCGGCGACAAACTCATGCCTACCCAAGGTAGAGGTTTTCCCGGATTCCTTCTGGCATGCATGCAAGGCACATGAGGATGATTATCATCACAAGTGTGTTCATTTCCAACAACATGGAAATCACTAATCTGCACTCATGCATATGATCATATCACATGAAATAACAAGTGCTTTGAAATGAGATGGTGTTATAAACGTGTCAACGAACACACCAAAAATATTATGCCGGGATTCAGAATGCTTGCCTTCAAGTTGGGGGGGGTGGTGAGGTGCATCCTAAAACTTTTGAAAGCCTTTCTCCTCTCTCCGAAATCCTATTAAAAATATTTTTGAATCAATATATAGTTTCAAAAACAGTACCAAAAGGTTGTCTGAAATTTTTTGAAATAAATTTTAGAATAAACTAGACAAAATTTTAAAGAGAACAGAAAAAGAATCAATCAAAAATCCTTCTCTGTTTAAAAGTTATAAGAGTTTTGGTCCAAGGACCCATCTATAATGAAACAGAAAACTCCCAGTGGCTTAAACAGAAAAGCGTAGAAAACGGTTCAGAGTAGAAAGCGTATTTGCCAAAGTACGCTTTCAGAAAACGATTAAAAAAGAATAGCAGAGAGGCTGACGGGCGGGTCCCACCCGTCAGGTTTGAATTTTCAAACGAGCGAGATGGGGCTCGTCGGCGCCTGAGAGCCGCGGTGGTCGCCGGCGGCGATCCACGGCGAGGCAGGAGGATCAGAGGGTACCTTCGTGATCAGCACGTCCTTCCGCGTCTGTGGGTGGTGGTGGTGGTCGCCGGCGAGCACTGTGTCGACGGCGGCCCTTGCTCCGGTGGACGGCGGTTCGAGCAGTCGTGGATCTCTCTAGAGGGAGCTGCGGGGTCAAATTGAAGTGGGGTTTAGCTTTCTGGAGGTGGTACGAGGCTACGGGCGAGAGTAGGGTGGCGGAGGAGTTCTCACCAAAGAGAACGTTGCCGGAGCCCGAGGCGGACGGAGGTGGCTGGAGTCGAGGAAGAAAGGCCCCTCGAGGCTCTTC
Source organism: Triticum timopheevii (assembly GCA_963921465.1). Taxonomy (NCBI): domain Eukaryota; kingdom Viridiplantae; phylum Streptophyta; class Magnoliopsida; order Poales; family Poaceae; genus Triticum; species Triticum timopheevii. Next base: position 375,985,155 of record OY997272.1, on the reverse strand, counting down.
CAGTGGCTAGGCGGGGTCTGGTGAGGTGGTGGAGTTGTGCGGGGGCGAGAGCAAGCTCGGGGGGGGGGGGGGGGTGCTATTTATAGCCGGCCCGAGGCGGTTGCCGTGAACGGATAAGTCCGGCGAGTGATTACGGCGACGCTGTGGCGGAACGGTCGGCTTAGGAGATTGAGCATCGCCTAGGTGGAGCAGTGGTGCCATTCCAGGGTCCAACTTAGCACGGGAGGGAGGGTTATGGCCTGCCTTCGACGGAACGGCAGCACGGCCCGTTGGCGGCAGAGAACGCACTCTGCACGTGCCATGCCACGGCGACGGTGCTGCATGCATGCGCTGGCAAGGTGATGGCCACGCGGAGCTACCAGGAGGGTTGGGCGGCGCCGAACGGCGTTATGCCGCAGTGTTGTCCCCTGTCGGCCGTTACGGTGGTTCTGCCGCCGCGGGAAATGTCGATGCAGGCGGGCCAGGGCGCCACCGACGCCAGTAAGATGCCAAGCGCGCGTGTGGTGCTCCGGACAAGAGGGAGGGGCTGCGAGCAACGAGCCAAATGCACAGTGGGCATGTGACTGAAGTTCTGTTGGGGAAACGACACTGAACTCTGAAACTCTGAACATTTCTGAAAATGCAAAGAAACAGTGCCGGCCAGGTGTTCGACAGAATGATTTTGGTATGTGGGAGTTTCTCCTTGAGCTGATTTTTGGTGGAGTGGCCTCTCATTGCATCTGGGGGTTGCATGAATTTTGGTGGAATTTTTGGAGAAGAGGAGATATGAATTTCACCAAATTTAACAAATCTGGTCCAAACTTGCAGAGACTGTAATTTGAAATATTTGAAAAGGTGAGGAGTGGATCAAGATGGTTCTAGGTTGTGGGTACCAAGGACTATCCAGGAGAGTTGGTTTGAGGTCAAAACTCAAATGCATCTTGGTACTTGCTTTGTAAATCTCTCAGGTTCAAAACAATAGACAGAATTGTTTTGGGGAGGGAAATAAATGACATAAAATAAAAAAAAGAGTTGGACTTGTTGGGACAGAATATATGGATTGCCCCAAAGGGGAAGGAGGGTTTTTGGGAGGTTTTACCACATGAGGCATGGTAAAATCATGGGTGGTTTCAACATAAGATAAGTCCCAAAACTCCTAGGGTTTTTTCTCTTAAAGAAAATAAAAAATCCCAAAAAATTTAATTTGAGAAGGGGGACAAACAGAAGAAAGGTTTTTAATAACCAAACACCAGTGTTGATGAAGATACCAAAATACAATCCTTGCCAAGGGGAAACCGTTTTGAGAGGGAAGAAAGTCCAATAAATTTTTGGGAAGTATTTCACTTGAGGTAAAAACTCCATGATAATAAGAAAGTAAATGTTTCAAAAATCAAAAGTGAGTCCAGAAAATAGAAGTTTTAATTTCCTGGTAAAATTTTAATATAATAAAACTTGGTTAAATTTTTGGGGTGTTACAATTACTACCCCCCTTAAGAAAAAAATCTCGTCCTCGAGATTTGCTAAGAGCCGTTGTGAAAAATAAATACTCCATATGTGTACGAGCGGTTGTGAGTCTGCTGCCGTGGTGCTGCGTGAATAAAATAATCCATGCCGTGAGAGGATAAAAGATGTAGCAATTCTGGAAAAAGAAATCTCATTCCAGGATTTTCGCGGTTACACAGGTTATTCGGAAGACAACGACTCACATAAGTAGAAACTAAATATTCGACTCGTCGCAAAAATTTGAGGTACCATGCATAAGATACAACGTTATAATAAATGCTGAAATAACAAACACAGCAGTGACATCTAAAATGAGAAAAGTAACTGGACAGGGTCTTGAGAAAAAGTCTCTGGCAATGGAATACACTCCTCTTCTATCGGAGGAAGTGGATTGACCAGTCGATGTATGAGTCTCTCCGGGTCGGGCCTCAGTGGTCTGCTGATGGCAATTCTGAGGATTCAAATCAGCGAGACTCTAGAGATAATCCATCACTCGCTGGTTCAAATGCTCTTGAGCGATGATGTACTGGATAAGGTTGGCTAGCACTGGGTCTCTCTCAATCCGTCCACCGGGAAAATATATCACTCCTCCGGGTGTTGCATGGCTCGGAAAATAATAATATCCTCGTTCGCGGGCATAAGGTACTGCGGATCGAAGACGAGCAATTGCTTCGTTCCCAGCAGCTTCTATGGCCAAGCGTGGGGTCGGCATAGATTTCCCTACGAAGGAAACCTCTGTTGGATCTTGGTTGGGGTCTACAGGAGGAATGTGTACTGCTGCCCAATATTCCGAGGTGGATGGGGTGATTCTTGATTTGAGCAGCTCGTACTGGGGTGGCTGGGTAGAACCCATGGTACTGCAGGTAAAGTCCCACAATATTTTGACAAAGCTACCTGGGGTTGCATCTGGGGTTCTCTGATAAATACTAGGGCTCGACATGGCAAGAAATGGTTGTGAGAGTGGTGCACAAGGTGAGGGTTGCTGGGTAAGGTCACAAGGTGGCCTTCTTATATAGCATCTGGGCTGGTTTATTTACCGTGGTGAAAGGTAATAAAATTGCCAGATCACCTCCAAAGGTCGGGGTCAGTGAGAGAGATACACATATCTCATAAAGAGACATGTTACTGTAGGTGTCGTCGGGGTTGGTTTTGGTAGTTGTGCCCGGAAAATGTGCAACTATGCACCGACAAAGAAAATACACAAGGCTACCATTAAAGCAGAGGCACAACGACAGGCTGCGTTAATATACACGGTCGCACGATTACAAAGCGAGGATACACTGAGACTCGGTACTACTCGTACGGCTTAGTCTACCTCGTTTATGTCTAAACGGGCGTGCCTGGTGGATGTCGAGGCTTCTCCACGTGTCTCACTGCCGGGATTAGTCAGAGATGGCGGAGGAACTGCAGGGTCGGGGTAGCGATGATGACAATCGCGGGGATTGTTGGCCACAATCCCGTTGGAGTGTGGTCCCGAAAGGTGACAAAGCACTTCTGGGGTCATCAAAGCATCTCGGTTGACGGCTGACGCTGACCTCAGGGTCTCGATCGGTTGTCCGAACAGCACGACTGGGTTGTCGGTGTGGGGCTCGTCTTCCCTGCTTGTCGGGGCTCGGCGAACCAGCTCTCCACGAGCTGCGATCAGATCAATGGTGATCTGGTCGAACAATGCCTCTAGTGCACTTACATAGCGCACTAGGTGCAACAATGCAGGATCCATCTCGTGATCTCCGTTGGCAACTTGGGGTGGTCTACCATACCCTTCACGCCTGGGGTAGTAGTAGAACGAGCGACAGTTAACTCTGGGCGACAACTGCCGGAGTTGAACTATAGCTTCTCGAGCGGCTAGCTGGATGGCTTGTGGCTCGAAGGAAGTTGTCCTTCCGGTGAACCTGTAGGGGCGTTCTGGCGACAGACCCCTACCGTAGATGTGCACAGTGGCCCAGAATTGGCGGTCTTCACCGCTCATTGGTCCTTGGTACACAACATATTCCTGGGGCTCTTCTAACGCATAGGCACGACGGGTGAGGTTTGCGAGTATGGTCACGAAACCTCCAAGATTGGTTGCTGTGGTCTCATTGTGCACTATGGGGCCAGGCATTGTGGCTAGGTTGGGGAAGAGGCTGTGCTGTGCTGGGTTGAGGCTAGCGTGCCCTTTTTATAGAAAAGGGGACGGAGTCTTCCTTCACACGTTTGCGAATGAGACATTTTTGCCATCGGTCACTGGTGTGCGATCGACAGGCTAGGCTGATAGGTTGGGCACCGACTGCCAAAAGTGTTGGGATTACTGTGTGGCTATCTTGCACGGGAAGCTTGGCTGGGGTTTTGGTTAGGGTCTGGTAGGCTGGTTTGCCTAATTTTATTGACCTGGCTAAGATAGGATTAGCCAATGGTCAGCCTGGCTCTGATACCAAGTCTGTCACGACCGGTTTTCCGGGTATAAATTTCCAGAAAAAGACCGTCGTGCTCATCAGCCCCAGGATTACTGTTAGCTGTTGAGGCTTCAACTAGATACAGAAATTCCAAGCAAAACACAAAATATGTAGTACAAGACCATTCTGGCCTGTGAGTACAACAAATGGTTTCTAGTGGTTGAGGGCGGAAGCGGTTTGAGGATCATGAGGGTCTATGGGACTCCATTTCCCAACAGGAATAGCTGACCAGGTTAACTCCTGTCTTCACGAGGCTGCTATCACCGTTGCTTAGGTTCCGGGGCTGTCATCGCGTCGCTCCTCTCAGTGCAAGAAATCTGGCCAAGACAATAGCCAGGGACAAGCCAGTGAGTACTTTGAATGTACTCGCAAACATTATGAACGCAGGTATAACATAACAATGGTGTGCTGAAAATAGTTTATGCTCATGACGTCAGTCACAAAAGATAAATAAAACTCCAATGCGTGCAAGCATGTTATTTATGAATATGCAATAACATAGTAGTATTAAAATTTATGAAATAAATAACAAGCAATGCCACAGTCGGGCGTCTTAGCGATACCACATAAAGGGCTTTAAAAGAAATGCCACAGTCGGGCGTCTGAGCGACACCACATAAAGGGCTTTAAAAGAAATGCCACAGTCGGGCGTCTGAGCGACCACATAAAGGGCCTTAAAAGAAATGCCACAGTCGGGCGTCTGAGCGACACCACATAAAGGGCTTTAAAATGAAATGCCACAGTCGGGCATCTGAGCGACACCACATAAAGGGCTTTAAAAGAAATGCCACAGTCGGGCGTCTGAGCGACACCACATAAAGGGCTTTAAAAGAAATGCCACAGTCGGGCGTCTGAGCGACACCACATAAAGGGCTTTAAAAGAAATGCCATAGTCGGGCGTCTGAGCGACACCACATAAAGGGCTTTAAAATGAAATGCCACAGTCGGGCGTCTGAGCGACACCACATAAAGGGCTTTAAAAGAAATGCTATAGTCGGGCGTTTGAGCGACACCACATAAAGGGCTTTAAAAGAAATGCCACAGTCGGGCGTCTGAGCGACACCACATAAAGGGCTTTAAAAGAAATGCCACAGTCGGGTGTTTGAGCGACACCACATAAAGGGCTTTAAAATTAAATGCCACAGTCGGGCGTCTTAGCGACACCACATAAAGGGATTTAAAAGAAATGCCACAGTCGGGCGTCTGAGCGACACCACAGAAAGGGCTTTAAAAGAAATGCCACAGTCGGGCGTCTGAGCGACACCACATAAAGGGCTTTAAAAGAAATGCCACAGTCGGGCGTCTCAGCGACAGCACATAAAGGGCTTTAAAAGAAATGCCACAGTCGGGCGTCTTAGCGACACCACATAAAGGGCTTTAAAATAAATGCCACAGTCGGGCATCTGAGCGACACCATAGAAAGGCCTTTAAAAAGAAATGCCACAGTCGGGCGTCTGAGCGACACCACAGAAAAGGGCTTTAAAATAAACAATCATAGTGAATATCCTGGAGGTAGAACCATCCCAGAGATACTCGATAATAACAATAATATCACGGGTTAGTTAACAATAATAATAATCATAATTATCACAAGTCACAAGTAGTAATTCCAGTTCTGGTTTAACAATTTCACCTCCGAAGACCGACACTAAGACCGACACTTGACCCATCCTAGACTGTAGTCCTTAACCATGGACACGGCTATTCGAATAGGTTTAATCTCTGCAGAGGGTGTACTCTTTACCCACGAGTAACAGATTCCTTTAGTCCATCGGGACTAATTCCGTCTACGGTCATTTAAATGAAAACGCACCTGACTTGCACACACCAGCTTAACTCACCGGTGTCTGGAATCACCCATACACTCGCTAAGCAAAACTCTAAGTGGGGAGGCTACAACCTCGATTAGCATGGGATCACAAAATTTATACCGTGCGCAAAACTAGGGAAGCTACCCCCTCGGCTACAACCGAAACACCCATGCCCCCTGACCGAATGACTGGCTTTAATCCATGGCCGTGGTACCCTCATCCCGGCCCCTCTGTACGGTGTGTGCTAGAAAGGGGTTGACAAATTACTGAACCGTACTCTACTTGTTGTAGAGACGAGTGGTAGTACGAAACAAGTATGGGGGTTACTGGCACAAGACTCGATCTACGGTCGACTCAGGAGGTTTATAATTTCCCTGCATGACATGCATAACAAATATATTTCAACCAACAGAATCACCGCTCATTATACCTCACTATTCCATACCAGACATGACCGTCCCGACGGAGACCGGCGACAAACTCATGCCTACCCAAGGCAAAGGTTTTCCCGGATTCCTTCCGGCATGCATGCAAGGCACATGAGGATGATTATCATCACAAGTGTGTTCATTTCCAACAACATGGAAATCACTAATATGCACTCATGCATATGATCATACCACATGAAATAACAAGTCCTTCGAAATGAGGTGGTGTTATAAACGTGTCAACGAACACACCAAAAATATTATGCCGGGATTCAGAATGCTTGCCTTCAAGTTGTGGGGGTGGTGAGGTGCATCCTAAAACTTTTGAAAGCCTTTCTCCTCTCTCCGAAATCCTATTAAAAATATTTTTGAATCAATATATAGTTTCAAAAACAGTACCAAAAGGTTGTCTGAAAATTTTCGAAATAAATCTTAAAATAAACTAGACAAAATTTTAAAGAGAATAGAAAAAGAATCAATAAAAAATCCTTCTCTGTTTAAAAGTTATAAGAGTTTTGGTCCAAGGACCCATCTGTAAGGAAACAGAAAAGTCCTAGGGGCTTAAACAGAAAAGCGCAGAAAACGGTTCAGAGTAGAAAGCGTATTTGCCAAAGTACGCTTTCAGAAAACAATTCAAAAAGAATAGCGAGACGGGGCTCGTCGGCGCCCGAGAGCCGCGGTGGTCGCCGGCGGCGATCCACGGCGAGGCAGGAGGATCGGAGGGTACCTTCATGATCAGCATCTCCTTCCGCGTCTGTGGGTGGTGGTGGTGGTCGCCGGCGAGCACTGTGCCGACGGTGGCCCTTGCTCCGGCGGACGGTGGTTCGGGCAGTCGTGGATCTCGCCGGAGGGAGCTGCGGGGGTCAAATTGAAGTGGGGTTTAGCTTTCTGGAGGTGGTACGAGGCTACAGGCGAGAGTAGGGCGGCGGAGGAGTTCTCACCGAAGAGAACGTTGCCGGAGCCCGAGGCGGACGGAGGTGGCCGGAGTTGAGGAAGAAAGGCCCCTCGAGGCTCTTCCAGTGGCTAGGCGGGGTCTGGTGAGGTGGTGGAGTTGTGCGGGGGCGAGAGCAAGCTCGGGGGGTGCTATTTATAGCCGGCCCGAGGCGGTTGCCATGAACGGATAAGTCCGGCGAGTGATTAGGGTGATGCTGTGGCGGAACGGTCGGCTTAGGAGCTTGAGCATCGCCTAGGTGGAGCAGTGGTGCCATTCTAGGGTCCAACTTAGCACGGGAGGGAGGGTTGCGGCCTGCTTTCGACGGAACGGCAGCACGGCCTGTTGGCGGCAGAGAACGCGCTCTGCGTGTGCCATGCCATGGCGACGGTGCTACATGCGTGCGCTGGCAAGGTGATGGCCACGTGGAGCTACCAGGAGGGTTGGGCGGCGCCGAACGGCGTTATGCCGCAGTGTTGTCCCCTGTCGGCCGTTATGGTGGTTCTGCCGCCGCGGGACACGCCGACGCAGGCGGGCCAGGGCGCCACCGACGCCAGGAAGGCGCCAAGCGCGCGTGTGGTGCTCTGGACAAGAGGGAGGGGCTGCGAGAAACGAGCCAAATGCATAGTGGGCATGTGACTGAAGTTCTGTCGGGGAAACGACACTGAACTCTGAAACTCTGAACATTTCTGAAAAATGCAAAGAAACAGTGTCGGCCAGGTGTTCGACAGAATGATTTTGGTATGTGGGAGTTTCTCCTTGAGCTGATTTTTGGTGGAGTGGCCTCTCATTGCATCTGGGGGTTGCCTGAATTTTGGTGGAATTTTTGGAGAAGAGGAGGTATGAATTTCACCAAATTTAACAAATCTGGTCCAAACTTGCAGAGACTGTAATTTGAAATATTTGAAAAGGAGAGGAGTGGATCAAGATGGTTCTAGGTTGTGGGTACCAAGGACTATCCAGGAGAGTTGGTTTGACGTCAAAACTCAAATGCATCTTGGTACTTGCTTTGTAAATCCCTCAGGTTCAAAACAATAGACAAAATTGTTTTGGGGAGGGAAATAAATGAAATAAAATAAAAAAAATGAGTTGGACTTGTTGGGACAGAATATATGGATTGCCCCAAAGGGGAAGGAGGGTTTTTGGGAGGTTTTACCACATGAGGCATGGTAAAATCATGGGTGGTTTCAACATAAGATAAGTCCGAAAACTCCTAGGTTTTTTTTCTCTTAAAGAAAATAAATCCCAAAAAAATTAATTTGAGAAGGGGGACAAACAGAAGAAAGGTTTTTAATAACCAAACACCAGTGTTGATGAAGATACCAAAATACAATCCTTGCCAAGGGGAAAAAGTTTTGAGAGGGAAGAAAGTCCAATAAATTTTTGGGAAGTATTTCACTTGAGGTAAAAACTCCATGATAATAAGAAAGTAAATGTTTCAAAAATCAAAAGTGAGTCCAGAAAATAAAAGTTTTAATTTCCTGGTAAAATTTTAATATAATAAAACTTGGTTAAATTTTTGGGGTGTTACAGGTGTTCTCACTCGAGACCTATATAGCAGCCCACCAACTGATTTTTTCTGCGTGCTGTTGTAATTTGATGCATCCATGATTATCCAGCTTTGGGCACTATGTCAGGGCGAACGACAATGGTTACAATGCATGTGTTCGCTGTGACAGGAATCCGCTGTCATACGCAATACTTAGCAAGATCTGTTACATTGGACACCGCCGTTTCCTTCCCAAGGACAAGCTGCATCCTAGAAAATACCGAAGACATGTGTTCAATGCAAAGCATGAAAACCGTGATGCGCCAAAGAGGATCACCGCCGATGAGTTGCAAGTGGAATTAGAGAAGGTTAGACATATTACACCAGGAAACCATCCTGGTAATGGTAGCGAGAAAAGGAAGCGTGGGACGATAGAAGAGAGATTATTGTTTACCCGCGGGTCCACTTTGTGGGACTTGGAGTATTGGAAAGATTTGGATCTGCGGCATAATCTTGATGTGATGCACATCGAAAAAAATATATGTGACAGCATTATTGGCACACTTCTTAACATTGAAGGCAAGACAAAATATACCTTAAAATCTAGGATTGATTTGACACACCTGGGCATCAAAGGATTTGCAGGTGCAAGATGAAGGTAAACCACGGGATATGGCACCAGCTGTGTACGTCTTGGACAAGGTAAAAAGAAAAGAATTCTGCGAGGTCCTGTCACGTGTGAGATTCCCACATGGATTTGCTTCCAACCCAGAAAGGAGAGTCAGTGCAGATGGAAACAAGGTACAAGGGTTGAAAACTCATGACTGCCACGTCCTACTTCAAAGGGTTTTACCTGTTATCCTTAGAGGATTGAGCCGCCCTGACTTATACAGAGCAGTTGCAGAGTTGGGACAATTCTTCAGGGAACTCTACAGTAGAAATATCAGGATAGATGCTTTGGAGCGTCTTAGAGACAAGATACCAACTATCCTATGCGACCTTGAGAAGATATATCCTCCAGCCTTCTTTGATGTGATGGTGCATTTGGCTGTTCATCTACCTGATGAGGCACTACTTAGAGGTCTAGTACAGTATGGCTGGATGTACCCTATTGAAAGGCGGCTAGGCACTTTCAAGGGCTATGTTAGGAACAGAGCTAGACCCGAGGGTTCCATTGCAGAGGCCTACATTGCTACAAAAGCGTTGACATTCTGCTCAAAATACATTGAAACAGCTGATTAGCTTAGCAAATAGGTGGGTGAAGACAATCCCGGGCTCAATGTTTTCGATTATTCTGTTCGAGTTACAGGGAAGAGTCGACAAGAGGACAAACCTAAAGATTTGGACAAAATGGTTTGGTATGTGTTGAATAACTGTCCTGAGATACTACCTTATATCAAGTAAGTGCAGTACTGAAGCTTATACATCGTAATCTACTAAACTTGCAGCACATTCTTATATATTTAGATGTTTGATTTTATCACTATGTTGTGCAACATCTACAAAGAGGAGTTACTGCTGCAAAATCCAAGAAACATTGACAAACTGGTTATGGCAGGATTTGCGAAATGGTTCAAGAACCATGTAAGCTTTTGAAGTGCACTATCAGTTTTTTTAATATATTGAGTACATAAGATGATCAGCTTGTCTATTTTCTAACCATAGGTTAAGAAGATGCGGGAGGATGGGCAGGCAGTTGATGATGCCCTTTACTCACTAGCAATGGGTCCTGATACTCGGGTAAGACATTATGAATCTTGCATTGTTGGAGATGTGCGCTAGAACACCCTTGCACGAGACGAAGGCAGGAAGACACAAAACAGTGCCATCATGAGCACGGATACGTATGACAAAGAGACAACTGAAATGTATGCTAACATAACAGACATTGTTCAGTTGCAGTATATCTCCAGTTTTGAGGATCATCGGTGTGTGGTTCTGTTGTGCTGTCGTTGGTATAACCTGTTTTCCAGGATCGCAAAACCCAGAGCTGATGATTATTTCAAATCCATCAATGTCAAGGCGGCGTACCAGACCAACGGGCCTTTTATTTTGGCAAATCAAGCAACACAAATATTTTTCTTGGAAGACACATTTGCACCTAGCGATGACTGGAGAGTATTGCAAAGGTTTGAGCAGAGGAATTCGTTTAATGAAGTTGCACAACAAGATGATGCTTACACTGCTCCTGATGTACAAGATAACACATATGTTCCTAATATCTTTGAGAACCATCACGTCAATGACGCCGGCGGAAAGATTGCCTGTCGTGCTGTGGACATACAAGAGTTGATCAAGAAGAAGCTAACGTTCGAGGACGTTGAGGACGAAGAAGAAGATGACACCATGGGGAATTACGATTCAGACTGATACACATGGCGAAGATGTTGACACTGCTGCTGCGGATGATGATTACATTGCTTTTGTCGTATTTGCCTGTCAGAAGACGTTTTTTATCTACTATGTGAAATTGTGTTTGCTATGACAACTGAAACCTGATGAACATGTTGTTTAGTATTTTGCTGTGAGAACATCACTTGTTATGTATGCTGATTTGTGTTTGGTGATTGTATGACAACTAAAACATGATGACATTGTTGTTTACTTGTACTCATATTTGGCTGTGAAACTTGAATTTGATGACATAGTTTGCTGTTGGACTACAATTTGCTCGATGTATTCGAATGAGAACAAAGCTGACCCGACAGGGCCTCTGCTATTTATTTATTTATATGAGCAAAATGGGATACCCCCTGATTTCCGTTAATAGAAATCATTAGATGTTCACAACACTACGCCCAGCCTGCTACACAGGTTTCATTCATTACTAGTTTCAGCAAAGTGCTCATGTCGTAGCCACTGAATACATCACGAGTGCTACATACACTGCAAATAAAGAGACAATCATCCTACAGAGCACATCGATTTTGCCCATTATCTTCACAAGCTCTTTCATCTCCTCATTGCTGTCAAGGCCATTCAGCAGCTGTTGCTTGGCCATGATCAGAGGAACTGCATCTTTAACCTTCTGCTCTGCATCTTCCTCTTCTGCCGTTCCTTCAGTTACTTGTCCAACACCCCAACCTTCTGGTATCGGGATTCCTCGGCTAGCCAAATAATCAGCGTAGTTGCATTCCCCCACATCAGCAACTTCCTAGAAATACAAATCACACGAATCTTCCCTTTTCTGCACGAATCAAATTGGAAGATCATCAACCAAACTATTAAAAAAATGAGCAACCGAAAGCAGCAGAACAACACTTAAACATATTATTACCCCATGATTCGGGCATTTGTAGAAGACTCGGCCAGGGTTGCGGATTGTGGTTGAGACGCGACGGATGACTCTGCGTGATTTGCAGTAGTGGCACCACACCAACGGCAGCGGGTTGCGATGAGCAATCGGCTGCGGTGCGCGTGCCGGCGGGGGTGTGATGAGATCCACAGGCGATGGTACGGGTGGCGACTTGGCGCATATCTGGTTGTTGCCTACTAAAGAGCAGGTGGACGAGCAGCCAGCGGACATGGTTGCTGCGGCCAGAGCTTCTGATGCTAGGCAGAGTAAGTAGAGAAGAGGAGAAGCGAACATTGGATATGTCAGTTTCATTACTTGCAGAGTAGCATAGCACCATATATAGTCATAGTCTAGGTTTGGATTCGAACCAGCTACAGGAGCATGTCTTTCTTTTTTCTAAAACTCGGCAACGTCTCTTTACTGGTACACTAGCTTGTTTTGTACGCCTTCCCAAGTCTTTGATTTTCTTTCCCCTTTTTTTGCGAGGAAGGAAGGAGGAAAAAATCGAGAGTTCCTCGGACTCGAACCCAAGACCTCACGGTTTAAAGCCAAGGGTGCTAGTCACTTATATGGCGAATGTTCCCTGTGCGGAGGACGGCAGACGAACGCATTTTCCTTGCAGTTTTCTTCATATATATAAAAAAGTATGCTACTTGGTGTCGGCTTAGTCAAAAAACGATTGTGCCAACCTTGACCGTTGGACTGACATTCAACGTCTGTCACGTTTCTTCAGTCTCTTCTTCCTCGAGCTGCCAAAGCCAAACCAGCGCCGGCGGGACCGCCTGCTCCCGCCTCCCACGGCTAGCTATGATCATCCCCGGCTCCTGTTCGTTCCTGTCCGAGGCCTCACCATCGTCCTCTGCCTTGGTTCGCTCGCCGCGGCGCGGCCCTCCGGTGTTGTCAACATGGTCAACAACCGAGAGGAATAAGGAGATGACTTTACATGGTGAGGATGACAGTAGGGACCAAGTAGCGCGCGAAGTAATTTTGTTTTTTCAGGACGGAGAAGGGTATCAACTGGGTTGTGCGGGACCCGTGGCCCATCTAGCCCAGGCTTTTATTTCATATGTTTAGCACATGACCAGCCCAATTTGTTTTTTTCCTTTCTGAAAAATGGCTAGCAAGCTATTTTGTTTTTTTGCAGAATAACCAACACATGCCTACTTGCTTTTCTACGCCCTACTGGGCCGGAAATCTTTCAAGACGAGGAGGGATGCATTTTGCCCAGAAAATGGGCTATAAGTAATAAGAAATGGGCTATAAGTAATAATAAATGGGCTGTAAAATGAAAAAAATACAACAAACGGGCAATTAGTTCCAAAATACTATTTTCTTTCGGATTTTGATATTTTAAATTTCATTGTTTTTGTGCGGGTAAAATTTCATTGAATTTAAAATAAGGTATATTTAGATTTAAAATTAATTTGAATCTGGCTAGAAATTTCGGGCTGTATGCTGTTTGGGACAGATTTGGAGGCTGGCTTGTGGGTCTACTAGGTTGACGTGTACTTTGGCTTTGTCAACTTAGTCCACAAATGATTCTAGCAGCAGTGACCGTTGGATGTTAATCCAACGGCCGTGTTGCTTCTTCAGTATCTGATCTTCTTGCTCCAGCCGCCCAAACCAGCTCCGGTGGGACTGCCTGCTCCCGCCTCCCGTGGCCGGCTGTGCTGCCACACAGGCCGCACCGCCCCACCCTACTTCATTGCTGCCCAGACCATTCCTCTACTCACCCACACCTCATGTTATTTTCCGGCGACGGCAGACGGACCAGTAAACCCTCGTACTCCCCACCGTGTGGGCAACCATTGCCGAGTATTCCCCGGCTCCGTGTCGTTCCTTTCCTAGGCCTCGCCGTTGTCCACCGCCATGGTGCTCTTGGCGCGGCCTGGTCAACGTGGTCAACAAACAACATCCATCGCCCGTGGACTGCACGCGCAAAATAATGATTCCTCCACCTGACAGCTGGGACCACTGGAAGGGCCTCTGTATTTCGCGAAAAAATGTTTCCCCCACTGACATGTCGGACCCACGATCTATATCTTCGCACGCAAGGAAGTGCCTCCTTATTACGCACAAAAAAAATGAATACCCACGCTGCTAGCTGGGACCCACCATAGTGGGAGGATGACTTGTGGGCCAACTAAGTTGACGGGGATGGAGGGCTTTGTCAACTTAGTCAATATGAACGATTCTAGCTCCAGTGACCGTACGATGTCCATCCAACGGCCGTAGTGCTTCTTCAACCTCTGGTCTTCTTGCTCCAACTGCCCAAAGCAGCGCCGGTCGTGCCGCATGCTCCTGCCTCCCGTGGCTGGCTATGCTGCCGCGGAGGCCCCACCGCCCCCTACTATTCCCACCGCTGGCCAGGCCCTGCGGCGACGGCAGCCTCACACTGCAGCCGAACTAGTGAACCCTCGTACTCCTCTCTGCGCGGGCTTCCACTGCCGCGTCTTTCCCGGCTCCGTGTCGTACCCTTCCTAGGCCTCGTCGTCGTCCACCACCGTGGTGCTCTCGGTGCGGCCTGGTCAACGTGGTCAAGGAACGACTTCCATCGTACGTGGACTGTACGTGGAGAGGCTGACAGCTGGGTCCACGGCCGCAGCAAGGAAGTGCCTCCTTATTACGCGGAAAATAATGATTCCTCCACCTGACAGCTGGGAGCCACCGGATAGGCCACTGTATTTCGCAGAAAAAACATTTCCCCCTGACTGCTGGGACCCACCAGCTTCATCTTCGCACGCAAGGAAGTGCGTCCAGGCAAAAAATGAGTCTCCCCCTGACTGCTGGGACCCACCAGCTACACCTTCGCACGCAAGGAAGTGCGTCCGGGCAAAACACAAAAACCAAAACGATTCTCCCCCCTGACTGCTGGGACCCACCAGCTACATCTTCGCAGGCAAGGAAGTGCCTGACAGTCGGGACCCACCTGGTCAAAGCGTACGTAGCATTGTCATCCTGGTCGCGAATGTGTACGTACATACTGGTCGATGTAGAGGCACGCATGTGTCATAGTAGAGGCGCGCACGTGTCGTAGTAGAGGCGCGCACATAGCATGTACACGTACGTACAGCGGCCAGGGTGCAAGAAAGAAAATACGGCCACGTATGTGTACATACGATCGGGGTCTCAAACGCCTACTCGCGCATACTTACGGCCAGGGCTCGTGTACATGGCTGGGTCGGAACAGAGAAACAGCGTCGTCGTCGTGTTCATGGGGAGGCAACGGAATGCGTCGTGTTCATGGGGAGGCAACAGAATGTGTCGTGTTCATCGGGAGGCAATGGAACGCGTGGGAGCCAACCGGCTTGGATGGAATAGGTGATGGAAACGAGGCCTGGCGTACCGCATAATGGAGGAAACGGCCTTGTGTTCGACCGGCCACGTTCGGAATGGGGTCCTGTTGCTCGGGAGGGGTGTGGCGTACCGCAAAACGGACGAAACGGACCTCCTACGGTCGAAACGGGGGTCCTGTTGATCGGGAGAGGTGTGGCGTACCGCAAAACGGACGAAACAGACCTCCTACGGTCGAAACGGGGGTCCTGTTCATCGGGAGGGGTGTGGCCTACCGCAAAACGGACGAAATAGACCTCCTACGGTCGAAACGGGGGCCCTGTTCATCGGGAGGGGTCTGGCGTACCGCAAAATGGACGAAACGGCCTCCTACGGTCGAAACGGGGGTCTTGTTCATAGGGAGGGGTGTGGCGTACCGCAAAACGGGACTCCACAGGATACTGTTCATCTCCACCGTCGACCTCCTCCAGCCTCCACGGGCTACCATCGACCTCCTCCAGCCTCCACAGGCTCCTGTTCATCCAGCCTCCACCGCGCGCTACTCCACCGGCTACTGTTCAACCACCACTCCATGGGCACCCCTCCATCGTCTACTGTTCATCCAGCCCTCCACACCACGGGGTCCTGTTCAACCACCCCTCCACAGGCACCCTCCACCATCTACTGTTCATCCAGCCCACCACACCACGGGGTCTTGTTCATCCAGAGGCAACGCCACCGCTCACTATTCATCCAAACCGCCCCCGCAACGCTCACTGTTCATCCAATCGATCAGCTTCAGCTAGCAGCAGTAGTGAAGGAATCGCTCGATCGGGTTCAGTTAACAGCCATCGATCGATCGCTCGGGTTCAGTAACGTGTAGCCTGCAGTGCAATCGCTCGGGTTCAGTTAGAGCCCAACGCCTCGCTCGGGGTCAGTTAGAGCCAACGCCTCGCACGTGTACTAGAGAAACGTGCATCGCTTGGCCCCCGACCTCCCACCGTAACCGGCAACTCCCCGAAATTTTCCTCGCCCTCGCTTCTACCACAGTTTTTTTCGTCATGGACGGCCCAAAGAATGTCATGCAACCGCGTCTCCAGCCCGCCCAGGATGAAAAGCCCATTTTTTTCATGATTTTTTGTCATAGAAGTAGGAGCCCACCACATCTATGATGATACCGGGTTTTGTCACAATTATCGTCATAGAAGTGTCATATGTATGACAGGAAAAAAATTCGTTCGGCCCAAAATGTCACGGATGTGTATTTTTTTGTAGTGTTTGGAAGAGTGTCAACTTTATTTAGTGATTCCACTATCTTGGGAGAGGTTTCAATCGATTATGATGAGAACGAAGTTGCTACTTATGATGATTATTGTGATGAAACTTATGCTATAAAAAGTAGTGATGATTATATTTATAAAACTTGTCATGATTATGATTACCCTTTTTCTGAACATTACTCTTTTAATGTGGAAACAATTTTTAGTGTTCAAGTCTCTTATGATACTCCCACTATTCCAAATGAGAAGAATTTTGCTTATGTGGAGAGTAGTAAATTTTCTATGCTTGTAGATCATGAAAAGAATGCTTTAGGTGCTGGTTATATTGTTGAATTCATTCATGATGCTACTGAAAACTATTATGAGGAAGGAATATATGCTTGTAGGAATTGCAATAATATCAAGTTTCCTCCCTATGTGCTTAAAATCTTCAAACTATGCTTGTTTTACCTTCCTATGCTTGTAGATTATTGTTCCCAAAAGTTGTTTGCTCACAAAATCCCTATGCATAGGAAGTGTGTTATACTTAAATGTGCTAGTCATATGCTTCATGATGCTCCCGTTATGTTTCAATTCTTATCTTTTATGTGGGCATCATTGTCATCATCATGCCTAGCCAGAAAAACATTAAAGAAAAGCGCTTGTTGGGAGACAACCCAATATTTATCCTTACTGTTTTTGTGTGTCCACATGATTATTCTACTGCAGTAATCATGTTTTATAGCTTTTATTTCAATATAGTGCCAAGTAACACCTTTAGGATAGCTTACGGTGATAGTTGTGTTGATCCTGCTGAGAATCAGAAAGTTTTGCACGCAGTAAATTAGTCTTGTTAATTCACAGAAACGTGCATCCGATCTTATTATTTTTTCTCTGGATTGGTACATAAATTTCTTAGGACTTCCTAATTTGTTAGGAGTTTTGGAGTTCCAGAAGTATACGTTTGATACAGATTACTACAGACTGTTCTGTTTTTGACAGATTCTGTTTTTTGTGTGTTGTTTGCTTATTTTGATGAATCTATGAGTAGTATCGGAGGGTATGAACCATAGATAAGTTTGAATACAGTATATATTACACAAATATGAATTTAGAATGAGTTCATTACAGTACCTAAGTGGTTGTTTGATTTTCTTATACTAACGAAGCTTACGAGTTTTCTATTGAGTTTTGTGTTGTGAAATTTTCAAGTTTTTGGTAAAGATTCGATGGACTGTGGAATAAGGAGTGGCAAGAGCCTAATCTTGGGGATTCCCAAGGCACCCCAAGATAATATTCAAGAATAGCCAAAAGCCTAAGCTTGGGGATGCCCCGGGAAGGCATCCCCTCCTTCGTCTTCGTTCATCGGTAACTTTACTTGGAGCTATATTTTTATTCACCACATGATATGTGTTTTGCTTGGAGCGTCATTTTATCTTATTAGTATTTGCTTGCTGTTATTTAGAATAATGTTTTGCATCTTTAGTTTCAATAAAAATGTCAAGGATAGCCTTTGCCATGCTTATTTTGCTAGTATACATGTTGCTGTTTGAAAACAGAAAATTTACCGCTGTTGCAAAAATTCCCTAGAAAAGTGAGAGAACGGTATAATGTTGAAACTTTTTGAATAATGAGCTCTGATAAATTTACTGCAGTGGGAATTTTATTTCATAATTTTTGGAGTTAGGGAAGTATTGATACTCTTGCATTTTTTACAGACTGTACTGTTTTGGCAGATTGCTGTTATGTTTGCATTATTTGCATATGTTTGCTTGTTTAATTATTCTATGAGGATAGGAGTATTAAATATGCAGATACATTTAGTATGCAATGTTGAATAATAATTTTAGTGATTTGTTACAGCAGAAAATGATAAGGTTTTGCATTGGTTTATACTAACCTACCTCACGAGTTCTTGTTCAGTTTGTTGTGAATGAAGCTTTTGATAAAAAGAGAAAGCATGATATGAGAGGAATTAAGGAGACAAAAAAGTTCAAGCTTGGGGATGCCCAAGGCACCCCAAGATAATATTTCAAGAATTCTCAAGCATCTAAGCTTGGGGATGCCCCGTTAAGCATCCCACCTTTCTTCTTCAACAACTATCGGTTAGTATCGGTTGAGCCTAAGTTTTTGCTTCTTCACATGAGTTGTGCTATCCTTGCAATGTAATTTTATTTTGTTTTGCTTGCTGTTTGAATACAATACCAAGATCTTAAATTCCTTAATGTTAGAGAGTCTTCGCATAGTTGCACAATTATTCGACTACTCATTGATCTTCACTTATATCTTTCGGAGTAGTTTGTCATTTGCTCTAGTACATCACTTATATCTTTTAGAGCACGGCGGTGGTTATATTTTGTAGAAATTGCTAGTCTCTCATGCTTCACTTATATCTTTTTGAGAGTCTTTTAGAACAGCATGGTATTTGCTATGGTTACAAATTTGGTCCTAGAATGATGAGCATCCAAGTTGGGTATAATAAAAACTATCATAGAAAAAGAATTGGATGCTATGATCAATATGATGCTTGATAATTGTTTTGAGATATGGAGGTAGTGATATTAGAGTCATGCTAGTTGAGGTGATTATGAAAAATACTTGTGTTAAGGGTTGTGATTCCCGTAGCATGCATGTATGGTGAACCGCTTAGTGATGAAGTTGGAGCACAATTTTATTTATTGATTGTCTTCCATATGAGTGGCGGTCGGGGACGAGCGATGGTCTTTTCCTACCAATCTATCCCCCTGGGAGCATGCGCGTAGTGCTTTGGTTTTTTATGACTTCTAGATTTTTGCAACAAGTACATGAGTTCTTTTGACTAATGTTGAGCCCATGGATTATACGCACCTCACCCTTCCATTATTGCTAGCCTCTCTTGTGCCGCGCAACTTTCGCCGGTACCATACACCCACCATTTACCTTCCTCAAAACAACCACCATACCTACCTATTATGGCATTTCCATAGCCATTTCGAGATATATTGCCATGCAACTTTCCACCGTTCCGTTCATATGACACGCATTACTTTTGTCATATTGCTCTTTGCATGATCATGTAGTTGACATCATATTTGTGGCAAGGCCACCTTCATAATTTTCATACATGTTTCTCTTAATTCATTACATATCCCGGTACACCGCCGGAGGCATTCATATAGAGTCATATCTTGTTCTAGCTTTGAGTTGTAATTCTTGAGTTGTAAATCCATAAAAGTGTGATGATCTTCATAATTAGAGCATTGTCCTAGTGAGGAAAGGATGATGAAGACTATGATTCCCCCACAAGTCGGGATGAGACTTCAGACTTTACAAAAAGAAAAAAAAGAGAAAGGCCAAAAGAAAAAAAAGAAGGCCAAAGAAAGAAAAGAAAAAAAAAGAGAAAAGAAAAAAATGAGAGAGAAAAGAGAGAACGGACAATGATACTATCTCCTTTTCCACACTTGTGCTTCAAAATAGCACCATGATCTTCATAATAGAGAGTCTCATATGTTGTCACTTTCATATACTAGTGGGAATTTTTCATTATAGAACTTGGCTTGTATATTCCAATGATGGGCTTCCTCAAAAGTGCCCTAGGTCTTCGTGAGCAAGCAAGTTGGATGCACACCCACTTAGTTTATTTTGTTGAGCTTTCGTATATTTATAGCTCTAGTGCATCCATTGCATGGCAATCCCTACTCACTCACATTGATATCTATTAATGGGCATCTCCATAGCCCATTGATACGCCTATTTGATGTGAGACTATCTTCTCCTCTTTTTGTCTTCTTCACAACCACCATTCTATTCCACATATAGTGCTATGTCCATGGCTCACGCTCATGTATTGCGTGAAAGTTGAAAGAGTTTGAGATTATTAAAGTATGAAACAATTACTTCGCTTGTCATCGGGGTTGTGCATGATTAAATACTTGTGTGATGAAGATAGAGCAACAACCAGACTATATGATTTTGTAGGGATAACTTTCTTTGGCCATGTTATTTTGAGAAGACATGATTACTTTGATTAGTATGCTTGAAGTATCACTATTTTCATGTTAATATGAACTTTTATTTTGTATCATTTGGATCTGAACATTCATGCCACTATAAAAAAAATTACATTGAGAATAATGTAGGTAGCATTCCACATCAAAAATTTCTTTTTATCATTTACCTACTCGAGGACGAGCAGGAATTAAGCTTGGGGATGCTTGATACGTCTCCAACGTATCTATAATTTTTTATTGTTCCATGCTATTATATTACCCTTTTTGGATGTTTTATGGGCTTTATTTTACACATTTATATCATTTTTGGGACTAACCTACTAACCGGAGGCCCCGCCCATATTGTTGTTTTATTGCCTATTTCAGTATTTCAAAGAAAAGGAATATCAAACGGAGTCCAAACGGAATGAAACTTTCAGCAGCGTTATTTTTGGGAAGAATATCATCCTAGAGACTTGGAGTTCACGTCAAAAGATCCTCGAGGAGGCCAGGAGATAGGGGGCGCCCCCCCCAACTGGGCACGCCGCCCTGTCTCGTGGGCCCCTCGAGCACCCCCCGACCAACTTCTTTTGCCGATATAAGCCTACATACCCTAAAACCATCGAATATCAAGATAGATCGAGAGTTCCGCCGCCGCAAGCCTCTGTAGCCACCAAAAACCTCTCGGGAGCCCGTTCCGGCACCCTGCCGGAGGGGGAATCCCTCACCGGTGGCTATCTTCATCATCCCGGCGCTCTCCATGACGAGGAGGGAGTAGTTCACCCTCGGGGCTGAGGGTATGTACCAGTAGCTATGTGTTTGATCTCTCTCTCTCTCTCTCTCTCTCTCTCTCGTGTTCTCTCTATGGCATGATCTTGATGTATCGCGAGCTTTGCTATTATAGTTGAATCTTATGATGTTTCTCCCCCTCTACTCTCTTGTGATGAATTGAGTTTCCCTCTTGAAGTTATCTGATTGGATTGAGTCTTTATGATGAGAACACTTGATGTATGTCTTGCCGTGTTTATCTGTGGTGACAATGGGATATCACGTGCCACTTGATGTATGTTTTGGTGACCAACTTGCGGGTTCCGCCCATGAACCTATGCATAGGGGTTGGCACATGTGTTCTTGACTCTCCGGTAGAAACTTTGGGGCACTCTTTGAAGTACTTTGTGTTGGTTGGATGAATCTGAGATTGTGTGATGCATATCGTATAATCATGTCCATGGATACTTGAGGTGACAATGGAGTATCTAGGTGACATTAGGGTTTTGGTTGATGTCTTAAGGTGTTATTCTAGTACGAACTCTTGAATAGATCGATCCGAAAGAATAACTTTGAGGTGGTTTCATACCCTACCATGATCTCTTAGTTTGTTCTCCGCCATTAGTGGCTTTGGAGTGACTCTTTGTTGCATGTTGAGGGATTGTTATATGATCTATCTATGTTATTATTGTTGAGAGAACTTGCACTAGTGAAAGTATGAACCCTATGCCTTGTTTCCTATCATTGCAATACCGTTTGTGCTCACTTTTATCATTAGTTACCTTGCTGTTTTTATATTTTCAGATTACAAAAACCTTTATCTACCATCCATATTGCACTTGTATCACCATCTCTTTGCCGAACTAGTGCACCTATACAATTTACCATTGTATTGGGTGTGTTGGGGACACAAGAGACTCTTTGTTATTTGGTTGCAGGGTTGTTTGAGAGAGACCATCTTCATCCTATGCCTCCCACAGATTGATAAACCTTAGGTAATCCACTTGAGGGAAATTTGCTGCTGTCCTACAAACATGTGCACTTGCAGGCCCAACAACGTCTACAAGAAGAAGGTTGTGTAGTAGACATCACCATGCTTGTTTGTCGATAAAGGTTTGACTTGCAGGAACTGTCTGGCATGCGCCAACCGGCTTCGCCGGGTTGCAGGACCTGGACAGGTTGCGCTGGGAAGACGGCCAGGGGCAAGCTGGATTGAGAGGCGTCGCCAGCGTCGATGTTTTTGAAAGGGATCCGGATTCTGTTGCGTGCTTGGGGTCCATCCCCCCAACACAAGCATTGTCTCCACAAGCAATCCCACCAAGCAGGAGTAGGGTTTTACACTGCACGGTGGCCCGAACCTGGGTAGCTGGTTGAGTCTCTGTCGTGCCTCATGTCCTCCCATTGCGCGAGCTCACCGTAGGCTCGCCAAACTCACTGTCTAGTTGCTAGGTCACCAAACTCCAATGTCAGATTCTGGGGGAGAATGACATCTAAGAGAAGAAAATCTTTGGAATTCATTGCATATCTTTATCCTTGGGGACATGTCTATATCCAACTAGAGTACTAAGTGCTCACTCACTACATGTCATCCCAGTCTTGGAAATCTTGTGGTTTCTTGTTCTTGCTCTATTAAGTAGATGTTCCTGTGTTATCTATCCCTATTTTCTCAGGATCATCTCTTCCAAAGTCATCTCAAGAGCACAAGGTAAGTATATGCATCACACTCATGTGTGTGAGGATCTCTTGCTAATGTACATATTGTTTGCAAGAAGGACTCACGAACATGTAGGTATATTTTTTGTGTTTTCACATCATCTTCTCTGATGCATATAGCCAAGATACATGTAACTCATTGTTTTCTATGACATGTTTATGCTTTCACATACTCTTATAATCTATCTTCACATGATTTCATACATGTAGGGGGAGCTAATGCATGTTGCATGTTCTTCCAAAGCTTTACTTTTTATACTTCATATCTTTATCTAAAGCTTTGATGTATGTTGTCATCAATTACCAAAAAGGGGGAGATTGAAAGCACAAGTGCTCCCTGAGTGATTTTGGTAATTAATGTCAACATATATCTTGTTGGACTAATACTTCTATCTAGTATTTTCAGATGAGTTCAACATTGGAGTGGAAGGACAAGAGGATGTGGAACCCCTTCAAGATGCTAAGGACAGACATTGGAAAAGGCTCAATACTCTACATTTTCATTTTAGTGATCCAAGATCACATTGAGTCCATAGGAAAATCTAATACTATTAAAAGGGGATGAGGTGTTGCTTAATGGCTTGCTTGCTCAAAGTGCTTAGTGATATGCTCCAAAGCCCTCAACCACTTTATCATTTCCACATATGTCCTAAACCTAAAGTCAAACTCAGCCCCACTGTCGGTTTCAAAACCGGCGGATCTCGGGTAGGGGGTCCCGAACTGTGCATCGAGGCGGATGGTAACATGAGACAAGGGACACAATGTTTTTACCCAAGTTCGGGCCCTCTCGGTGGAGGTAAAACCCTACTCCTGGTTGATTAATATTGATGATATGGGTAATACAAGAGTAGATCTACCACGAGATCAAGGAGGCTAAACCCTAGAAGCTAGCCTATGGTATGATTGTTGTTCTCCGTCCTACGGACTAAAACCCTCCGGTTTATATAGACACCGGAGAGGGCTAGGGTTACACAGAGTCGGTTACAATGGTATGAGATCTTCATATCCGTATTGCCAAGCTTTCCTTCCACGCCAAGGAAAGTCCCATCCGGACACGGGACGAGGACTTCAATCTTGTATCTTCATAGTCTTGGAGTCCGGCCAATGATGATAGTTCGGCTATCCGGACACCCCCTAGTCCAGGACTCCCTCAGTAGCCCCTGAACCTGTTGGGGAACGTAGTAATTTCAAAAAAATTCCTACGCACACGCAAGATCATGGTGATGGCATAGCAACGAGAGGGGAGAGTGTAGTCCACGTACCCTCGTAGACCGTAAGCGGAAGCGTTATGACAACGCGGTTGATGTAGTCGTACGTCTTCACGATTCGACCGATCCAAGCACCGAACGTATGGCACCTCCGTGTTCAGCACACGTTCAGCTCGATGACGTTCCCCAGACTCCGATCCAGCAGGGTATCGGGGATGAGTTCCGTCAGCACGACGGTGTGGTGACGATGATGATGCTCTACCGGCGTAGGGCTTCGTCTAAACTCCGCGACGATATGACCGAGGTGGAATATGGTGGAGGGGGGCGCCGCACACGGCTAAGGAATGATCCGTAGATCAACTTGTGTGTCTATGGGGTGCCCCCTGCCCCCGTATATAAAGGAGTGGAGGAGGGGAGGGCCGGCCCTCTCTATGGTGCGCCCTAGGGGAGTCCTACTCCCACCGGGAGTAGGATTCCCCCTTTCCTAGTAGAACTAGGAGACCTTCCAAGTAGTAGGAGTAGGAGAGAAGGAAAGGGAAGGGAGAAGGAGAAGGAACGAAGGGGGCGCCCCCTCCCTAGTCCAATTCGGACTAGTCCATGGGGAGGGTGCGGCCACCCTTTTGGCCCTTTCTCTCCTTTCCCGTATGGCCCATTAAGGCCCAATACTTCTCCCGGCGAATTCCCGTAACTCTTCGGTACTCCGAAAAATACCCGAATCACTCGGAACCTTTCCGAACTCCGAATATAGTCGTCCAATATATCGATCTTTACATCTCAACCATTTCGAGACTCCTCGTCATGTCCCCGATCTTATCCGGGACTCCAAACTCCTTCGGTACATCAAAAATCATAAACTCATAATATAACTATCATCGTAACGTTAAGCGTGCGGACCCTACGGGTTCGAGAACTATGTAGACATGACTTAGAACTGTTTCCGGTCAATAACCAATAGTGGAACCTGGATGTTCATATTGGCTCCTACATATTCTACGAAGATCTTTATCGGTCAAACCGCATAACAACATACGTTGTTCCCTTTGTCATCAGTATGTTACTTGCCCGAGATTCGATCGTCGGTATCCAATACCTAGTTCAATCTCGTTACCGGCAAGTCTCTTTACTCGTTCCGTAATACTTCATCCCGTAACTAACTCATTAGTTACAATGCTTGCAAGGCTTAAGTGATGTGTACTACCGAGAGGGCCCAGAGATACCTCTCTGACAATCGGAGTGACAAAACCTAATCTCGAATTATGCCAACCCAACGTGTACCTTCGGAGACACCTGTAGAGCACCTTTATAATCACCCAGTTACGTTGTGACATTTGGTAGCACACAAAGTGTTCCTCCGGTAAACGGGAGTTGCATAATCTCATAGTCATAGGAACATGTATAAGTCATGAAGAAAGCAATAGCAACATACTAAACTATCAAGTGCTAAGCTAACGGAATAGGTCAAGTCAATCACATCATTCTCCTAATGATGTGATCCCGTTAATCAAATGACAACTCATGTATATGGTTAGGAAACATAACCATCTTTAATTAACGAGCTAGCCAAGTAGAGGCATACTAGTGACACTCTATTTGTCTATGTATTCACACATGTATTATGTTTCCGGTTAATACAATTCTAGCATGAATAAACATTTATCATGAAATAAGGAAATAAATTATAACTTTATTATTGCCTCTAGGGCATATTTCCATCAGAACCAGGCTTCAATGACGACGAGTCCGGCGCACATATTGTCTTCGACATTGCAAGGCGGGTTCCTCCTTCGAATAATTCGTAGAAGATTTTGAACATCAGGATAGTGTCCGGATCTGCAAAATAAATTCCACATTCCACCGTAGAGAGAATAATATTCACACAAGTTCAATCTGCTGACGTATTTCGCGGCATGACATGACACCACGGCCAAGCCTTTACTCGAATCGTTTTTATTGTCCCACCTCAGCGCATTTAGCGAAGCGGTTTCCTTGGCACGTCTTGTCAAAGCAGAGATCGTGTCCCCTTATTCCGGGATTCTCATCAATACAGACGTGGGTAACCCAACCGCGCCCGTTGGCACGCCCCCTCCATCGAAGGCGAGTCCCAAACGGTTACGGGGACGACTCTTGGTATTCAACCCCTTTATAACGAGACCAAGGCCTGTTCCTTTTCTTCAATCTTCAATCGAATCCGCCCCTCGCCCCGAGTTCCAACACCCAAGGCTCCAGATTCAGGCACTTCGGACCTTCGACAATGTCCGGCTCCGACCTACAGGGCCGGAGGATGCCCTCTTCCGTCACGGAAGAAGATGTGCTAAAGCTGAGTGACGGCAGGTATCTAACCGGTGAAATTTCACATAGGCTGCCCGCCCAAGGGCAAGTCATTCCCACTCCAAGCCTGGTGAGAGCGTGGTGTTCGTGTCTCACTTCCGTCGGGGTTTAGGCTTCCCGATGGACCCCTTCGTGAGGGGGCTCATGTTTTATTATGGGCTGGAATTCCATGACTTGGATCTGGAGTCCATCCTCCACATCTCATCGTTCATTGTCGTATGCGAAGCCTTCCTCCACACCACTCCTCACTTCGGATTGTGGCTCAAGACCTTCAAAACGTGGAGCCGAAAATGATCGAGGAGTGGCAGGCAGAGTGCGGAGGGGCAGTTATAAGCAAGAGAGCTGACGCTCCATGGCCCGAGGGCTTTTTTCAAAATGAGCTCGGTTTGTGGCAACAGGAGTGGTTCTACATCACCGCTCCCAGGGGCACCAGATGGGTGGCGCCGCCTGCCTTTCGCTCGGGCCCTCCACAACGGCTGGCGTCATGGGTCAACAAAGGGCTTGACTGGGGGCCGTCCAAGGATGTGCCATTATTGCAGGGCCGTATTCGAGACCTCCAAGACAGGGAGATCAATCTGGTTGTAGTGGCGCAGGTCATGCTGATTCGGTGCCTTCTACCCTGCAAACGTCGCCCCCTCCGCCTGTGGGAATTCAATCCGGAGGGACCGTGAGCTCTCCAACACTTCATGGGTGCGACGCCCGTGGAGATGTATAAACTGTTCTTCGGATCACAAGAGATGTGTCCGGACTTGACCGAGGACGCAGGCCTGAGCTGCAATCGCCCGGATACTCAAGTAAGTAGTCCTATGCCCGGACACGCTGTCCATACATTTATCATAAACTTGCCCTTTAACCAGCTATCCCTTGAACATGAGTGGATAGCAAAAGAAAAATTGATACGGTGTCCGGCCCCCCTCCCTGAGACCACGCAGGATCCTGTGTTAATCAAGATGCTGGAGGCTGCGCCTTCGGAAGAGTGCGAAGGGGAAAACAGGAAAACTACCGCCTCCGCTAAGGAGGCTCTCGAGAAAGGGGGGATCGAGAATCCCTCCCTCCAGGGGGAGAAGAGGACCGCTTCTGAAGATCCGGAGGCCAAGGCCTTAAAGCGGGGGAAGAAATCTTCACCAGAGGGCCCTGCGCCAGGAGAAGCCCCGGCCGCACTATTTCCCCAAGGGAATCAGCCCTCCAGCGAGCCGTAAGTAGAAAGGGGAGTTTTGTAATAAGGGACATCCCTATTTTTATTTCTGAAGATAACCGAAGTTTTACCTTGTAGTTCGGATCTCATCCCTTCTCAGCAGAGCTCATCTTCGGGGGATCTTCGTCCGGAGATGATGGAGAGCGAAACGCCTCCATCTGCCGTACCGTCATGCGGGGCGGACGACCCTGAGGTGTCGTCGCGGATGGTTTCCCCGAGTCCGGCGGGACCGGGAGGTCCGGCACCAACTGGTGTACGGTCGGAGGAGCTGAAGGATGTGCTCGGGCGAGCGTCTATCTCAGAAGATCACCATGCATTAATGGGTACGGTGATTGAAAGGATTTCATCCGCTGAAAGCGGGTTGCATGAGGCTATCAGAAGTTTACTGACAGGGTTTGAGGTACGCAAAAATGATATACCTTCTGACGGCTTTGCATATAGAATGCGCCCTGTGTAGATAGTAGCCCCTGAGACTTGGTACGTTGTCAAAAGCGACAGCGTGCCGAGGATCATAATGTCAGTTGTAAGATGTCGCCCTTCCTATACAGGTGGCGGAGTGTTCGGTGGCCAGCCAGACTGATAGAGTTGCCGAACTGAAGCGGCAACTTGACGTTGCGGATGCGTACATCGCGCTGCTCAATAAACGACTTGATGAGTCACAAGGTATGTGGCTTCTCCGCGGACACCTGGTAAGGGAGCTTGACGCCCGTGCCTTACAACATGTATGCTTAATGCAGATGGCGCCGCTGCTATGGAGGACCTTCGGGCGGAGCTTGCACAAGCCAAGGAGCAAGCCAGAAAAAGTAATGCGGCTGCCTTGAAGGCGGCCGAAGAGCTAAAAGCCGAACAGGCTGCTCACTGCCAAAGCAGGGAGGAAATGGCCGAAATGGCCATGAAGCTGAAGGATGCTACCGACCGCTATGAGTTTCTTGAAAGAGAACGCCGAGCGGAGCAATAGGACCTGAAGAAGGCCACCACCGAAGCCAAGGATGCCCGCTCCGCGATGAGGGCTATAAAGGAGGAGCTACGTCAGGCCGGGGATATTGCGGCTGGAAAGCCTTTTTTGCTGCGTAGGAAATTCACAGATCTGAAGTATGATCAGTTGGGCCAGTTGTGGGGTGCGGAGGATGCTTATCTGAATTTGGCGGCGAGTGCCGCAGACGCAGTCGCACACTTCCGGGGCCAAAAGGATCACGGAATGGAAGAGCTTTTTTGGTCGCAATTCCATAGTCCGAAGCGTCCACTTCCATTAACTGATCGGTTAGCAGAGTGGGCTGAGCTGACTAGGTTGTCCGGACTTGCCATGAAGGATGTCGTGGCTCATTTGTGGCCGAAAAGGCCCGAGCCGAAGAGTTATTTTGGCTTGGTGCAGCAGTTCCTTGATGCGGTGCCGCATATCAAGGCGATGAAGCGGTCGACATGCATAGAGGGTGCACGGATGGCTCTCGCCCGTGTCAAAACATACTGGGCAGAGATGGAGGCCACCGACGTTGCATCCCAGGATTCGGACAGAAGCCGATTACCAGCCGAGCACTATTTTGAGGAAGTCCTGCAGGGCGCTCGTTTAATAGAGTCGCAGTGCTCGAAAAACGTTATGTTCAAATGACATGTATGATTTGTGAAACCATGTTTCAAATATAATATAACATCTTTTTATACTTGAGTGTTCAAGTGTTAAAATACCTCCTGTGCAGCCATTGACGTATATGTGTATATAACCTAAAAGATGGCAGTCTTCGGCTTCAGCCCCCACGCACATAGTGCGGGGGTGTTTGCAAAAAAAAAGCGCATTTTCACACTTAATCCAACGTCTTGGTCCTGTGAAGGAGGTGATAGCGTAGCAAACTAGGCAACCGGACTATAATACTTTATCACTTTCACTTAGCCATAGGAGTTCGATGGTGGGGCTACTATATAGCCCCTAGGGGCACTACGCTCTCCGAACTTCGGGTCGCGTATGTGCCTGACCGGGAAACGGTCCTTCGTTAAAGTGGAGGAATTCTAAACATTCTGGTGGTCGATCGAGTGGTTGACCAGTCTCTCGCTATATCATGACAGTCAGTTTTCGGCTTTCTCTACTGAGGTGCTCACCTGGGCGAACCGGGGCACAATCGCAGTAGTTCTCCTGGTGCCGCGTTAGCCGATAGAGCGGAACGTAAGGCAGCAAAACATAGGAGCCGGGCAAACCCAACATTTGACCAAAGACATGATTCGGAGCTGATGCATATAGGGCCTAACTCGAGACGCCGAACACTCCCTAAGGTATTCGGTCTTTATGAAAACTTGCAGAACAATGCCCTAAGCCCCTAGTGTCCAGGTACGCGTGAAAATTTCTAGCGCGGCCGATGCCAAAATGCCAGCCTCCTCCTCGGTTATAGTAAAAAACTGGGGGATGTGTATCAACAGGAGACAGTAAAAAAGGTTTACGCAGGGTCTTAATCTGAAAAGAATCCTTGCAACGGGTCCCTACTGCACGTCTGCGCCTGTGTCTTTGTTGTGCCGTATCCTGGACGGGTGTAGCACGGTGTTCATCTGTAAAAGAGAAGAACTTAGTTGGAAAAAGAGTTCGGGCAAAAGATGTATTTTAAAATAAACAGAGTATGATTCAAAGAATGAATAAAATTGAGCTTTATTGTCTCTTTTTGTGCATGCATGGAGCCCCTTGTAAAGGGGTACGCGGCTAGTAAGCCCCTTGTTTATTTATATCGGACTCGCCTAACCGTGTCCGGGGTCTGAATGACCTGTTTAGGGGCTTTGATCAGCAAAGCCGGATTAGTGTGTGGCTGTCAAGGCAGTCTCACATTCTTCCATATTCGAGGGACACTCAAAGTTTCCCTTTAATGAAATGATGCCCCGTGGACTGGGCATTTTAAGTGTAAGAGATGCATAATGCGGTATTGCATTAAAGCGGGTGAAAGCATCGCGTCCCAATAGTGCTTGATAGCTACTTTTAAATGGGGCGATGTGGAATATTAACTTTTCGCGACGGGAGTTGTCAGATGAGACGAACACAACTTCTAGTGGTAGAGAGCCCGTACAATGGGCATATGGACCTGGCATCACTCCTTTAAAGGAAGTGTTGTTATGGCGTATTTTTGTTGGGTCTATCCCCATTCTGCGGATTGTATCCTGATATAGTAGGTTTAGATCACTGCCGCCGTCCATTAGGACTTGTGTAAATTATAGTCCGTCGATTATAGGATCTAATATCAGAGCAGTCCATCCTGCATTCCGGATACTTCCGGAGTAATCCTGATGGTCGAAGGTGATTGGTTTTGACATCCAGTGTCGGGACTCCACTGGGGTGGACCGTGCGGCGCGTACTTTAGTGGGCGCCGCTCTATTTTTGCCTGTTGTCACATGAAGTGAGTTTACTGTTTTGACCTCTTGTGGGAAGTTCCTTTGTTTGCCGGTGCTCTGCTTGTGGAATTTGTCATCGTCCTCACTTGGTGTTTCGAGCCCCTTGTGTTCGGCATTAAGTCGGCCGGACTGTTTGAAGACCCAACAATCTCTGTGGGTATGGTTTGTAGGCTTCCTGGAGGTGCTATGGATTTGGCATATCTTGTCCAAGATTTTGTTTATGTTGGATAGCTCGTCGTTGTTGTCCTTGAGAGGCAGTGTTTTGTTGTTCTGCCGAGAGCTTTTGAACCCGGCGTTGACTGCCGTGCTCTTTGGGCCATTTTCCTTAGTCCGGCGCTGGTCCTTTCTGCGTCGTGGTTTCCCATTTCCATCCCTGACCCCGGATGTACTTGGGTCGCTGGTGCTGCATCTTGCCAGCCAGCTATCCTCTCCCGCGCAAAAGCGGGTCATGAGGCTTGTTAGTGCGGCCATTGTTCTTGGCTTTTCCTGGCCGAGGTGTCTGGTGAGCCATTCGTCTCGGACATTATGTTTGAAGGCTTGCTAAGGCTTCGGCGTCCGGACAGTCGACTATTTGGTTCTTTTTGGTGAGGAACCTGTTCCGAAATTTGCGAGCTGACTCTCCGGGCTGTTGAGTTATGTGACTTAAATCGTCTGCATCCGGAGGGCGGACATAAGTCCCCTGAAAATTTGCCCGAAACTTATCCTCGAGCTCTTCCCAACTTCCAATGGTATTTTCTGGGAGGCTTTTGAGCCAATGCCGGGCTGGCCGTTTGAGCTTGAGGGGTAAGTATTTTATGGCGTGGAGGTCATCTCCTCTAGCCATATGTATGTGCAGGATGTAATCCTCAATCCAAACTCCGGGGTCTGTTGTTCTGTCGTATGCCTCTATATTTACGGGCTTGAATCCCGCTGGAAATTCATGATCCAGCACCTCATCGGTGAAACATAGGGGGTGTGCGGTGCCCCTGTATTTGGGTGTGCCATGATTTTCGAATACTCGACGTGTTGTGTTGCTTTCTGGAGCTTGCTTTCTTGGCCCATAGATGGACCTGACCGGGCCATCCTTTTTGCGAGGATCCTTATGTGGATCACGTGCCGGTTTGTGTGCGGCGCCGCTTGCCGCTCTTTGTTTGTCATGTGGTCGTCTATCCGACCGGGCGACCTCTTTGTTTTTTGATTGTGGGGGCTCTACGACCTCCTCGTCAAATTCGGGCAATAGTTTGCGCTTCGGGTAGCTCTTTGCTTGGCGACTATCGCCGTATTTGTCTGCGATCTTGAGTACTTTGCTCCATCTCATTCTGAGTACGTCTTCCGCTGTTTTGAGCTTCCACTTCTGCTTCTTCAGACTTCGTGCAGTGGCGACGAGCCTTTTGTGGAGGTTCTTCTGCTCCAACGATGTGTCCGGCGTGAGATCATCCGGACTGTTGTTTTCGCTGGGGATGGGTTGCTTATCCAATTCATCCTGTTCGGATGGTTGCTTGGGGGCATGTTCATCGTCCACAGGTTCGCCCTGCTCTATGGCTGGGTCTGTATGGGTGCTGTCGTTGTCGAGGCGGGACTTTGGGCGGCGCTTGCGTCGCCGTTTCGGCTGTTTTTCGGGGGAATTATCCTTCACAGCGTCCCGTTGTTCCTCGTTATCGCTTCCTTTTAGGTGTATCCACCATATATACATCGTGAGTTGAGGTGGCTTTCCAATGCCCTGTGGGCGCTAGTTCTTGGTCGTCTCCGGCATCGTCATCCATATCGTCGATATCTTCGGAGTCGAAATCTAGCATGTCGGTTAAGTCATCGACAGTGGTGACGAAGTGGGTGGTGGGTGGGCTTTGAATTTCTTCGTCGTTCGCATCCCAACCGTCCTGGCCATAATCCGGCCAAGGCTCTCCTGATAAAGAGAGACACTTTAGCGAATTCAGGATGTCACCGAAAGGCGAGTGTTGAAAGATGTCCACAGCGGTGAACTCCATGATCGGCGCCCAATCGGGTTCGATTGGCAGGAGCGCGGAAGGTTCAGGGTCCGAAGAAGAGTCCGGCACCTTGGAGTCACGAGCTTCACAAGGGACAGGGTCGGTATTCGGCTCCATCGCCGTAGAGGTAGCAGCCCCCGAGGCGGTGTCTAGCCACCCATCCTCGATCGGCGCAGTCGGCTCCGAGTTAAGGGTCGAAGCGGACTCTTGTGCGGCCTCCAGCTGTCCGGAAGCAGAGCTAAATCGTCCCATCGTGACAGCGCGGCGTGCTTGGCTGTGGCTCGAATCCGTCAAAGATCAAGTCTCCGCGGATGTCGGCCGTATAGTTCAAACTTCCAAATCTGACCAGATGGCCAGGGGCGTAGCTTTCGATCTGCTCCAGATGGCCAAGTGAATTGGCCCGCAGTGCGAAGCCGCCGCATACGAAGATCTGTCCGGGGAGAAAAGTCTTGCCCCGGACCGTGTCGTTGCTGATGATCGAAGGAGCCATCGGGCCTATAGGTGACGACACAGAGGAACTCTCAATGAAAGCACCAATGTTGGTGTCAAAACCGGCGGATCTCGGGTAGGGGGTCCCAAACTGTGCATCTAGGCGGATGGTAACAGGAGACAAGGGACACGATGTTTTTACCCAGGTTCGGGCCCTCTCGGTGGAGGTAAAACCCTACTCCTGCTTGATTAATATTGATGATATGGGTAGTACAAGAGTAGATCTACCACGAGATCAAGGAGGCTAAACCCTAGAAGCTAGCCTATAGTATGATTGTTGTTCTCCGTCCTACGGACTAAAACCCTCCGGTTTATATAGACACCGGAGAGGGCTAGGGTTACACAGAGTCGGTTACAATGGTAGGAGATCTTCATATCCGTATTGCCAAGCTTGCCTTCCACGCCAAGGAAAGTCCCATCCGGACACGGGACGAGGTCTTCAATCTTGTATCTTCATAGTCTTGGAGTCCGGCCAATGATGATAGTTCGGCTATCCGGACACCC
The DNA here is from genome assembly GCA_963921465.1 of Triticum timopheevii. NCBI lineage: Eukaryota > Viridiplantae > Streptophyta > Magnoliopsida > Poales > Poaceae > Triticum > Triticum timopheevii. The sequence continues at coordinate 375,951,258 of OY997272.1, read as the reverse complement.
CCTAGTCCAGGACTCCCTCACCCACCGATTTGATCTATCCGGCGCCACCGAGTTCTCTTGACATATCCACTGCCAGAAACCTAATCAGTGCGGTCTCACCAATGGGATCTCGGTCTCACCAGGATGGCCTTGCAAACTCTCTGTTACCTATTGCAGCTATTTCGGTCTCACCAAATGTGCAGTCGGTCCCACCGAGTTTGCTTGACCAAGTCTCTGTTTGCTTATTGCTGAAATATCTCACCAAGTTCACGCAATCGGTCTCATCGAGATAAGATTTTGCCCTAACCCTAGCACATCGGTCTCACTGAAAACTCTAACATTCACATTTTGAACCGGATCGGTCTGACCGAGTTTCACTATTCGATCCCACCGAGTTTGGAAAATTGTGTGTAACGGCTAGATTTTGTGTGGAGGCTATATATACCCCTCCACCCCTTCTCCATTTGAGAGAGAGCCATCAGAACATGCCTACACTTCCACTACTCATTTTCCAAGAGAGAACCACCTACTCATGTGTTGAGACCAAGACATTCCAATCCAACCACAAGAATCTTGATCTCTAGCCTTCCCCAAGTTGCTTTACACTCAAATCATATTTCCACCATAGCTAAATCTGTGTGAGAGAGTTGAGTGTTAGGGAGACTATCATTTGAAGCACAAGAGCAAGGAGTTCATCATCAACTCACCATCTATTACCTTTTGTAGAGTGGTGTCTCCTAGATTGGTTAGGGGTCACTTGGGAGCCTCCCGTCAAGATTGTGGAGTTGAACCAAGGAGTTTGTAAGGGCAAGGAGATCGCCTATTTTGTGAAGATATACCCAAGTGAGGCAAGTCCTTTGTGGGCGATGTCCATGGTGGGATAGACAAGGTTGCTTCTTCGTGGACTCTTCGTGGGTGGAACCCTCCGTGGACTCGCGCAACCATTACCCTTCGTGGGTTGAAGTCTCCACCAACGTGGATGTATGATAGCACCACCTATCAGAACCACGCCAAAAATCTCTGTGTCTCCAATTGCATTTGCACACTCCAATCCCATCCCTTTACTTTCTTGAAAGTTGCATGCTTTACTTTCTTCTGCTCATATAATCTTGCCATGCTTCCTTGAATTGTATTGTGGATGCTTGAATTTGTGCCTATCTCCAACCTTAACTTGAAAAACTTAAAAACTGCTACCTTTACTTGTTGAGGGTCTAATCACCCCCTCTAGACACCTCTTCTCGATCCTTTCAATTGGTATTAGAGAATTGGTCTCCATTGCTTTGGTTTAAACACCAATGGAGGAAGATGGATGAGTCTATGATTGGGAGTATTAGACATAGAGTGCCTATGCTTGATGGAGAGTTCTACAATGCTTGGAAAAATGAGATGCTTGAGATTTTCAATGAATATCACTTGAACAAGTACATTACTACTCCTTGTGTGCCCCTTGTTGACCCCTTGCATCCTACCCCTGATGAGTCTCTTGATATGATTCGCAATCTTAGAATTGTCAATCTTATCACTAGAGGATTGCCTAGAAATTTGATTGCTTGCTTGCCAACTCTTGAATGTGCTTACACTATATGGAGATTTCTTGAGGAATGATTTCCAAACTATTCCTTGAAAAACTTAGATGAGATTCTTCACAAGTCTATTGCTCTGAATAAGATGAGTCCCAATGATCCTAAGTTTGGTGATTGTCTATTTGAGCTTCGTGACCTTATGCGTGCCAAAGGAGATGTTGGAATCATTAGCAACATCATTTCCGAAGTCATTAGAATTCATAGAGATGCACATTGTCATGATTAAAAATCTAATGAATCACTCTCTCTAGGAAATAATCAATCACAAGATGATGTTGAACATGGATACTATGATGAGGATAATGATAGTGACTATGATCTCGATGAGTCTATGAGACACTTTGGTCTTATGGCTAACCTTTGCGGCTACATGGCTGGAGGAAAGGAATGGGTTCTTGATAGTGGATGTACCAATCACATGACTAGAGACAAGGATATGTTCCGTGAGCTTGCTAAAAACGACAGCCCTCGAAAGTATGTCACTTTTGGTGATAACTCAAAGGGCAAGGTGGTTGGCCTCGGTAAGGTGGCCATCTCACATGACAACTCCATACAAAATGTTATGCTTGTTGAATCTCTTGGCTATAATTTACTTTCTGTATCTAGACTAGCCGATTTCGGGTTCAATGTCCTATTTACTGAAGTAGATTGCCAAGTGTTTTGAAGAGATATTCATAATATGGTCTTTACCGGCATACATAGAGGTGATCTTTACATTGTTGATTCCACTAAAAAGGCCCAACCTAGAACTTGCTTAATTGCTAAATCCTCTAAAGGGTGGTTGTGGCATAGACGGTTAGGTCATGTGGGCATGCGAAATCTTGACAAGCTTATTAAAGGTGATCATATCCTTGGTGTTAAAGATGTTATATTTGACAAGGATAGACTTTGTAGTGCTTGCCAAGCAGGAAAACAAGTTGGAGGAAGCAATCCCGTGAAGAACATCATGACCACGAGAAGACCACTCGAGCTACTTCACATGGATCTTTTCGGTCCCAATGCCTACAAGAGTCTCGGTGGTAACTCATTCGGATTGGTCATTGTTGATGATTTTTCAAGATTTACGTGGGTGTTCTTTCTTGATGATAAATCACATGTCCAAAAGATCTTCAAGAGATTCGCTAGGAAGGCCCAAAATCAATTTGAAGTGAAGATCAAAAAGGTTCGTAGCAACAACAGAACGGAGTTCAAGAACGCCAATGTGGACACCTTTCTTGACGAAGAAGGGATTTCACATGAGTTCTCGTCTACGTACACGCCTTAACAAAATGGAGTTGTTGAGAGGAAGAACTGGACGCTCATCGGAATGGCGAGAACGATGCTTGATGAGTACAAGACGCCAAAACACTTTTGGGCGGAAGAGGTTGAGACAGCTTGCCATGCAACGAATTGTCTATATCTTCACAAGGTACTCGGCAAGACAGCATACGAGATTCTCACCGGTAACAAATCCCAAGTTGGATACTTTCGAGTATTCGGCTCAAAGTGCTACATTCTTGATAAGCACCGTCGTTCGAAATTTGCTCCTAAATCTCATGAAGGTTTCCTACTCGGTTATGGCTCAACTCTCACACTTACCGTGTCTACATAAATTTCACCCGAAAGGTTGAAGAGACTGTAGATGTGAAGTTTGATGAATCTAACGGCTTGCAAGTAGAGCAATTGCCAATTGATGTAGGTGACAAAGATCCTTCGGAAGCTATACAAGACTTGGCTATTGGCAAAATTCGCCCATCAGAGGTGAAGGAGAGTACCTCGCCTGTCCAAGTGGAAGCCTCAACTTCACGCCAAGATGATCCACAAGTTGACTTGGAGGCATCCACAAGTGAGACACATCAAGACGATGGAAATGAGGATGTACAACAAGATGAACCCCATCGACCTCCCTCTCCACCTCCACTAGAGAATGACAATGCCAACAACAACGAAGAAAGACAAGAATAAGAACATGACAATGAAGAGGATGTTCCACCCCGACCCAAACAAAAGCTCTCACGAGTTCGAGCAAGAGTTTCAAGAGATCATCTCATCGAACAAATCTATGATGATATTCAAACCGGGAGAATTACTCGCTCTAAAACTCGTTTGGCTAAATTTTGTGAACGTTACTCATTCATTTATAGTATTTAACCTATGAAGGTTAAAGATGATCTTGATGATCCGGATTGGGTGAACGCCATGCATGAAGAGCTACACAATTTTGAGAGGAACCAAGTGTGGACGTTGGTTGAAAAGCCCGATGATAAGCACAATGTCATTGGAACCAAATGGGTGTTTCGGAACAAGCAAGATGAAGATGGAGAAGTTGTACGCAACAAGGCTCATCTCGTTGCTCAAGGCTACACTCAAGTTGAAGGTATGGACTATGGTGAGACATATGCCCCCATTGCTAGACTTGAGTCCATTCGCATCTTACTTGCTTATGCCAATCATCATGATATCACCCTATATCAAATGGATATTAAAAGTGATTTTTTAATGTGAAACTGAGGAGGAAGTTTATGTTAAACAACCTCCCGGCTTTGTTAATCCCAAGAAACCTGATCATGTTTACAAACTCCACAAAGCTCTTTATGGTCTTAAACAAGCTCCTAGAGCGTGGTATAAATGCTTGACTAAGTTCCTTATTGAAAAAGGCTTTGAAATTGGAAAGATTTATTCCACACTTTTTACTAAAACGGTTAATGGTGAATTATTTGTGTGCCAAATTTATGTGGATGATATCATATTTGGTTCGACTAACCCTCATTTTAGTGAAAAGTTTGGAAGGCTAATGTCGGAGAAGGTTGAGGTGTCTATGATGAGTGAACTCAAGTTCTTTATTGGTTTGCAAATCAAGAAAACTAAGGAGTGTACCTTTGTTTCTCAAACAAAGTACACCAAGGACTTATTCAAGAAGTTCAACATGCAAGAATGCAAAGGTATGAGTACCCCCATGACTACTAGTGGACATCTTTACTTGACAAAGGATGGCTAACCGGTTGATCAAAAGGTTTACCGCTCTATGGTTGGTTCATTGTTATATCTATGTGCCTCCCATCCCGATATTATGCTAAGTGTGTGCATGTGTGCACGATATCAAGCGGCCCCCAAAGAATGTCATCTTAAGGTTGTGAAAATGATAGTGAGATACTTAATTCACACACCAAACTTTGGCATTTGGTATCCTAAGAGGTCTTCTTTTGATCTTGTTGGCTACTCTGACTCAGACTATGCCGGTGACAAGGTTGATAGAAAGTCCACTTTGGGTACTTGTCAATTTCTTGGTAGATCTCTTGTGTCTTGGTCCTCCAAGAAACAAAACTCGGTATCCTTATCCACCGCCGAAGCGGAATACATTTCCGTCGGTTCATGTTGTGCTCAATTACTTTGGATGACCCAAACTCTTAAAGATTATGGGATATATGTGAAACATGTTCCATTTCTTTGTGACAATGAAAGTGCTATTAAGATTGCTCATAATCCCGTGCAACATTCTCAAACTAAGCATATTGAAGTTTGTCATCATTTCATTCGAGATCATGTTGCTAAGGGAGATATCAATCTTAAGCATGTTCGTACCGATAAGCAATTGGCGGATATATTCACCAAACCGCTTGATGAGAAAGTATTTTGTCGTTTGAGAGGTGAATTGAACATTATTGATGCCTCAAACTTGGAGTAAAAACTCCGTTTGGATGCATGCAAGGCATGAGTCTTCATATGACTAATCCTTGATATTTCTCTTATGATGATGATCATATGTCTTGGATATAATTGTACTCTTGCATGCCATCTAACCCTTGTAGGTACTTGGATAATCTCCATTCTATGACATTGCAACTCAATCACATTCTAAGCAATCTCTACATCTCCAAGTCTCTACAATATCGTGGTTGAAGACAAGGAAGCATGAATCCTTTCTATATATCCTTTGACAATTTATGTATATCAAATTTCATTTGGTATCAAACTTCATGATTGTTATTTTGGATACATAAGTGCTCTTCCTTGCAAAACTAACCCATGTAGGAAGATGAACTCAAACTTCTTGATGAACTACATCAACCTTGAGCATCCTACACAAGTTCAACTACATGATCAAGATCAACACCACCACCAAGGTATGTCATTCCTTCTTAGAGAAGCTTTACCCTAAGACATGGGTCAAAGCAACTCAACAAGATGAGAATACATCAAAATGCTTAAACGAAAAATGGCAACCCCATTTTGAGCTATGATCAAGTGTCTTCACTTGACTCCTAAGTCAATATACTCTAACATAGGTGACTTTGTCGCCGACCAATTCTAGATGAAGTTCTCTAGTGTTTCTCAGTGTTCTTGCATTTGTCTCTTGCATGTTTGTTTCCCCTTTCAAAAAAAACTTCATCTAGATTTCTTCTCTTTTATTTTCTGCATTCCCTGCATCTAATTCATTGCAAATTCTTTACCTAATTCCCTGCAAATCGTTGTGAGATCCTATTTGCCTAGTGAGCTAAGATGACAAAATCTTTCTCTGTGATGAACTCGGCCTCACCGATCTTTTCTTTTCGGCCAGACCGAAACAACTCGGTGTCACCAAAGAAAAGGACTCGGTATTACCGATTTCTCTACTGGGGAAACATTTTGCCATTTGCATCCTGCATTTCGAATCTAGCTCCACTCGATGATTCTTATCCTCTACATGCATCACATTCTACCTGCTGCTTTGTCATGTGACTCAAGGACCAAACCTATTTGACTTATGCTCCAGAAGAACCCTTCTTGGAAATTGATGTCAAAGGGAGAGAGAGAGATCACATCAAAGCTTATCTTATGGGCAAAAGAGACCCTATGGGAGAGAGAGACATCATATCTTTCCCAGATGCCTGGTATTCAAAGAGGAGAGAAGTCACATGTCTTTAAGAGGGGAAACACATGTTAGTTGAAGATGTTTCTTTGTGACTTTTGCTCTGTTTTTCATTTGCTCTGATTTTCTATCACCTTATATTCTCCCATTATCCAATGTCAGATTCAAGGGGAGAATGACATCTAAGGGAAGAAAATCTTTGGAATCCATTGCACATCTTTATCCTTGGGGGCATGTCTATATCCAACTAGAGTACTAAGTGCTCACTCACTACATGTCATTCCAGTCTTGGAAATCTTGTGGTTTCTTGTTCTTGCTCTGTTTAGTAGATGTTCCTGTGTTATCTAACCCTGTTTTCTCATGTTCATATCTTCCAAAGTCAGATCAAGACCACAAGGTAAGTATATGCATCACACTCATGTGCGTGAGGATCTCTTGCTGATGTACATATTGTTTGCAAGAAGGAATCATGAACATGTAGGTATACTTTTTGTGTTTTCACATCATTTGCTCTGATGCATATAGCCAAGATACACGTAACTCATTGCTTGCTCTAACATGTTTATGCTTTCACATACTCTTATAACCTATCTTCACATGATTGCATACATGTAGGGGGAGCTAATGCATGTTGCATGTTCTTCCAAAGCTTTACTTGTTATACTTCATATCTTTATCTAAAGCTTTGATGTATGTTGTCATCAATTACCAAAAAGGGGGAGATTAAAAGCACAAGTTCTCCCTGGGTGATTTTGGTAATTAATGTCAACATATCTCTTGTTGGACTAATACTTCTATCTAGTATGTTTCGGATGAGTTCAACATTGGAGTGGCAGGACAATAGGATGTGGAACCCCTTCAAGATGCTAAGGACAGACATTGGCAAAGGCTCAAGACTCTACATTTTCATTTTAGTGATCCAAGATCACATCGAGTCCATAGGAAAAGCCAATACTGTTAAAAGGGGATGGGGTGTTGCTTAATGGCTTGCTTGCTCAAAGTGCTTAGTGATATGCTCCAAAACTCTCAACCACTTTCTCATTTCCACATATGTCCTAAACCTAAAGTCAAACTCGACCCCACCGATTTGATCTATTGGGCGCGACCGAGTTCTCTTGACATAGCCACTGCCAGAAACCCTAATCAGTTTGGTATCACCAATGGGATCTCGGTCTCACCAAGATGGCCTTGCAAACTTTCTGTTACCTATTGCAGTTATTTTGGTCCCACCGAAATGTGCAGTCGGTCCCACCGAGTTTGCTTGACCAAGTCTGTGTTTGCTTATTGCTAAAATCGGCCTTACTGAGTTCACGTAATCGGTCTCACGGGGATAAGATTTTGCCCTAACCCTAGCACAACGGTCTCACCAAGTTGACCTTGTCGGTCCCACCAAAAACTCTAACGCTCACATTTTGAACCAGATCAGTCTAACCGAGTTTCACTATTTGGTCCCACCAAGTTTGGAAAGTTGTGTGTAACAACTAGATTTTGTGTGGAGGCTATATATACCCCTCCACCCCCTTCTCCATTTGAAAGAGAGACATCAAAACGTGCCTACACTTCCGCTACTCATTTTTTGAGAGAGAACCACCTACTCATGTGTTGAGACCAAGAAATTCCAATCCAACCACAAGAATCTTGATCTCTAGCCTTCCCCAAGTTGCTTTCCAGTCAAATCATCTTTCCACCATAGCCAAATCTATGAGAGAGAGTTGAGTGTTAGGGAGACTATCATTTGAAGCACAAGAGCAAGGAGTTCGTCATCAACTCACCATCTATTACCTTTTGGAGAGTGGTGTCTCCTAGATTGGTTAGGTGTCACTTGGGAGCATCCGTCAAGATTGTGGAGTTGAACCAAGGAGTTTGTAAGGGCAAGGAGATCGCCTACTTCATGACGATCTACCCAAGTGAGGCAAATCCTTTGTGGGTGTCGGTGTCAAAACCGGCGGATCTCGGGTAGGGGGTCCTGAACTGTGCGTCTAGGCGGATGGTAACAGGAGACAAGGGACACGATGTTTTTACCCAGGTTCGGGCCCTCTCGGTGGAGGTAAAACCCTACTCCTGCTTGATTAATATTGGTGATATGGGTAGTACAAGAGTAGATCTACCATGAGATCAAGGAGGTTAAACCATAGAAGCTAGCCTACGGTATGATTGTTGTTCGTCCTACGGACTAAAACCCTCCGGTTTATATAGACACCGGAGAGGGCTAGGGTTACACAGAGTCGGTTACAATGGTAGGAGATCTATGTATCCGTATCGCCAAGCTTGCCTTCCACGCCAAGGAAAGTCCCATCCGGACACGGGACGAAGTCTTCAATCTTGTATCTTCATAGTCTTGGAGTCCAGCCAATGATGATAGTTCGGCTATCCGGACACCCCTAGTCCAGGACTCCCTCAGTAGCCCCTGAACCAGGCTTCAATGACGACGAGTCCGGCGCGCATACTGTCTTCGGCATTACAAGGCGGGTACCTCCTCCGAATAATTCATAGAAGATTTTGAACACCAGGATAGTGTCCGGCTCTGCAAAATAAATTCCACACTCCACCGTAGAGAGAATAATATTTACACAAATTCAATCTACTAACGCATGACGTCACACCACGGCCAAGCTTTTACTCGAATCGTTTTTATTGTTCAACCTCAGCGCGTTTAGCGAAGCGGTTTCCTTGGCATGTCCTGTCAAAGCAAAGATCGTTTCCCCTTATTCCAGGATTCTCATCAATACGGACGTGGGTAACCCAACCGCGCCATTGATTGCGGCGCTTGGGAGATAAGCAAGTTTTACCGGGCCGGTGGGGACGCATAGTTTCGTCCGCCCATATATAAGGGGATAAGGATCCACCTTTTTACCTACGCCTTCTTCCTCCTTTGCTTATCCATCTCCGCGCACTCGAGCTCCAGCACCCAAGTCCGCACATCTCACCTCAACCTTCTCCAACCATGTCTAGAGCGGGAGGCAAGAGGATGGCCTCCTCCGTCACGGAGGGGCACATCAAAAAGCTGCGCAAGGCCGGATATTTGTCCAGCGATATCGCGCACCGGCTCCCCAATGAGGGGCAGCTCATCCCCACCCCCAGGCCCCATGAGAGGGTGGTGTTCCTTCCCCATTTCCTCCATGGACTGGGCTTCCCACTCCGCCCATTTGTCCGGGGGCTCATGTTCTACTATGGCCTGGATTTCCATGATCTGGCCCTGAATTTTATCCTCAACATCTCGGTGTTTATCATCGTGCGTGAGGCCTTCCTCTGCATCCAGCCCCACTTCGGCTTATGGCTAAAGACATTTAATGTCAAGCCGAAGGTAGTGGGTGGCCGCCAAGCGGAGTGCGGAGGCGCCATGGTGGGCAAGATGCCCAACGTCACCTGGCTCGAGGGCGCCTTCGTGGAAACCATCAAAGGGTGGCAATCGGGGTGGTTCTACGTCACCGATCCGCGTGACCCTAAATGGGCAGCGGCCCCCGAATTCAGATCTGGCATCCCCACATGGCTCACCTCTTGGAAAGAGAAGGGCCTGACATGGGGCGATTCAGATGAGCTGACCGGACTCTAATCCCGTGTCCAAACCCTGGTGAACAAGAAGCTCAAGCTTGTCAACGTAGTCCAGGTCATGCTCATCCGCCGGATTCTCCCGTGCCACAAGCGGGCCTTCAACTTGTGGGAGTTCGATCCGGCGCAGCACCAGACTTTGAGCAGGCTCTTCGACACTACGTACGAAGAGGCCTGGAGGGTGTTGTTCAAGGGCGCTGAGGCTCCCGCACCCGCTACCGAAGATCGCAGATTTAGCTCGCAGCGTCAAGCTGGCGAGGTAAGCTATATTACCCTTTACGGGACACATGTTTTCCATAGTTTGACTCTATGCGGGATCTAAACTCCCATTACCTTTAACAGGCTTGGCAGAAGACGTCCGGGCAGGTTGACTATCCGGCTCCCCTCCCAGAAGACCCAGCGGACGCCCGTTTGACGGGGCTGCTGGTCCCGGCACCTTACGTGGTGCCGGAAAAGAAGGCCAAGAAGAAGGCCACGGGAACCCGGAGGAGTTCCCGGCGCCAGGTGTTATCGGACTCATCGTCCGATGACTCCAAGGCGGACTCCTCCCACGAAGACGAGGGCGAGAAGAAAGAGGCCTCTCCCCCAGCGGGGGGAGAGAAGAAGAAGAAGGCTTCCCTAACGGGGGAGGCCGAAGGGTCCAAGAAGGGAAGGACCCTTCTTCTGGACTGTTCCACCAATGCCGACGACGGCGAAGAGGAGTGGCCCTCTAGGGCCAAGCCCTTGGCGAGATCGTAAGTGTCCGGATTCCTGAATAACTCATAATTTTTCTTTCGTTGCATAGTCTCTTCTAACGCCGAATACAACTATGTAGTCCACCCAAGGACGATCTCCCCGCTTCTTCGAGCGGGTCCCTGGGTTCATCGGATGTGAATAGCGCTTCACTTCCGACCGCCTCCTCCCCCGGTGACGCGGATGACACCGAGGTGAGGTTCCAGAAGGGGACCAGCCAGGAGGAGGCCCCGGAGGTGCCGCAGGGCAACCTCCCAGACTCCGCACCGGAACCGTTGGTGGTTCCGGAGTCCGGCGGGCGGCCCCTTCATGAGAAGGGTGAGACAGCGACGCCGGTGTCCTCCGTCCAACCGGAGGCGCCGGATAACTTGCTGGAGGCGCTCAACGGCGCTTCCATCGACAAGGAGCACCGCACTGTCATGGGTGTGGTGATTCAGAAGGTTCAGTCCGCCAAGAGCGGGCTGACCGAAGCCTACACCAGCCTTCTAACAGGCTTTGTGGTATGTGATTAAGATATGTAAAAATAGTACCGCATAGACAGTAGCCCCTGATGCTCAGTTCGGTGTTCGGAAAGAAAAGCCGAACTGAGGATCTAAAAAGATATACGCAGGAGTCTAACACAAATATGTCAATATGGGAATGCAGGCTGTGCTGCTGACCTCTATCGCACTGACTACAGAGGTCAATGCCTTGAAGCAGAGCCTCGAGCGGTCCGAGATCGAGCTCGGCTGTGCCAAGAAGCAGCTCGAGGACAATGAAGGTAAGTAACACCTTATCAAAGTTGTACCTTATAGAAAAGGATTTTGGTTGCAAAAAATGACTGGAATAACGTGGGTACTCCAGGGGCTACGAATGAGGTGTCGACCCTGAAGGAGGCGGTGTCCGCGGCCGAACGCAATGCGGCCGCGGAACGCACCGAGCGAGAAAAGCAGGAGGCGCGGGTGGCGGAGGTACGGCAAGAGCTCCAGGCTCTCGTGGAAAAACACGAGAGTTTCGAGCGTGATTCGAAGACTCGAGAGTCCGAGCTCGCGTCCGCTCTTGAGAGTGCCAAAGCCGCTAAGGCCGAAGCCCAAAAGGCCCTCCAGGAAATCGAGGCAGTAAAGAAGATAGCGGCGGGTAAGGCATTCTTCATGCAAAGCAAGCATGTAAAAGTGAATTACTTGTTACTTACCCGAATTCGGAGCTCTCCAGGAGCGTTCACAGATCTGCCCCGTAGCGTGTCCGATGCTGCCGCGTTCTACAGAGCCGAGGAGGGGAGCTCGACGGAAAAGGTGTTCTGGTCTCAGTATGCTGAGGCCGGACATCCGGTGCCCCTGCGCGACCAGCTGAAGCAGCTGGTCGAGCTCCACAAGGTGTCCGAACAGGCCATAAAGGGCCTCATAGTTCGGCTGTGGCCCAAAGAAGCCATGCCTAGGAGCTACTTCGGTCTGGTGCGGCGGCTGGTGGACGCCTATCCATGGGTTGACGTCATCAAGCACTTCGCCTGCATTGAAGGTGCTCGTCGGGCCCTTGCCCGCGCTAAGGTGCACTGGGGCAAGATGGACGCCGAGAAGCTTGTGACGGACGTGCCACCGCCGGGCAAGGAGTATCGCACGCCCGAGATGTATTATAAGGGTGTCCTGAAGGGTGCCCGCCTTATTGCGTGTGAATGCTCCAGAGATGTAATTTTTTAGTAGACTTGCATTTTGTTATCCTGTGCGCTGAAAACTTTGTTCATATGCGCTAAGCAACGTTTGTTAATTTAAAATATTACCTTCTATGCGGCCGTTTATCAAATCGGAGAGATGGCAAGTCGTTGGCTTCGGCCCCAATGCCACGAGTGCTGGGGTGTTCGGGATAAACTTGAGTGCTCTTGTTCCCATTTTTGGGTCCTTCTAGGGAGGCGCTCAACACAACGAACGAGGCAACCGGACTTATAGTGCTTGAACACTCTCACTTAGCCATAGAATTCTATAATTTTAAATTTCGGCGAAGCCCCTAGTGTTCGAAAGGCCGAATTCAGGGCGCTATCCACGCCTGGGCCGGACAAAGCCGGTTCCTCGCTCTAAGCGGCATAAGTCTTTAGGGACTCGAAGAAACCTCTCGAACAGCGACCGGCTCTCGCCCCATCATGACGGTCAGTTTTAGCTTTCTCCACTGAGGTGCTCAACCCAGCTCAACTGGGGCACAATCGCAGTGGTTCTCCCAGCGCTACCTTAGCCGATATAACGGAATGTAAGGTACCAAAACATGGGAGCCGGGCAAACCCAACTATTGCCCCAAGACATGATTCGGAGCCGATGCATATAATGCTATAAGTTCGGGGTGCCACACTTGTGAAAGTGTTCGGACTTATCACACCATAATTTGGGGAACTTTAGCCCCTGGTGTATTTAGCCGTACCAAAGCGTATGGGTGCAACATGTCATAAGTGAACATATATAAAAAGGAATGCAATGATAGGCAAAAAGCGATGCATTGTTTATTCAGAAAATACTGCAATGAAGGCAGAACGATACAAATAGTGCGATAAGCAAGGGGTGGGACTATTTAACATGTCCCCCTCTAGGGGTAGGCTGCTGAATGGTGTATAAAACAGGTATAATGCTCGTAATGGAGACCACCTGGATACTCGTTCGTACCTTTTCTACTTCCCTGGCTGTTGCATCATGAGTTCGGCAGGTCTACTGCCGGACAGGGCTTCTGGAAAACGTCCTGAGGATAAGAAGAAAAAGAAGAAGAAGAAAGAAAGGATGACACATTTGGGAGCCCCTGGTGTGGTTGAGCCGCACTCTGGGCATGCCGTGGTCGTGCCCCTCCCCCTATGCCCATGGTATCTCCAGAGCGTAGTGACGTACGCGTGGTACTGGTCTCGCGATTTTGCGAGGGCCGGGGTTGGGGCCGCATTGCTACGCGTGCTCGGAACGTGCCAGGTGGTCTTGTTGTAGGTTACTCCGGCCGCGCTTGACGGTGTCCGGTCGCTTAATAGCCGGACTCGAGAATTGCCTTAAGAGGCTACTCTGTACTTCCGCCGCGAGAGCCGCTGTATGCTCCTCCGTTCGGAGAGAGCGTTTGGTGTTTTCGTTGACCGTGATGACTCCTCGAGGGCCTGGCATCTTGAGCTTGAGGTATGCGTAGTGCGGCACCGCATTGAACTTTGCAAATGCGGTTCGTCCGAGCAGTGCATGATAGCCGCTGCGGAACGGAACTATGTCGAAGATTAACTCCTCGCTTCGGAAGTTATCCGGGGATCCGAAGACCACCTCAAGTGTAACTGAGCCTGTACAATTGGCCTCTACACCTGGTATGACGCCTTTGAAGGTCGCCTTTGTGGGTTTAATCCTTGAGGGGTCTATTCCTATCTTGCAGACTGTATCCTGATAAAGCAGGTTTAGGCTGCTGCCGCCGTCCATCAGGACTCTAGTGAGGTCAAATCCGTCGACGATTGGGTCTAAAACCAACGCGGCAAATCCGCCATGGCGGATGCTGGTGGGGTGGTCCCTTCGATCAAAAGTGATCGGGCAGGAGGACCACGGATTGAACTTTGGGGCGACTGGCTCCATCGCGTATACGTCCCTGAGCGCATGCTTCCGCTCCCTTTTGGGTATGTGGGTTGCGTATATCACGTTCACCGTCCGTACCTGTGGGGGGAAACCCTTCTGTCCTCTATTGTTCGACGGCCGTGTCTCCTCCTCGTCATCGCTATGCAGCCCCTTGTCGTTGCTTTCGGTGATTAACTTGCCTGCCTGCTTGAACACCCAACAATCCCTGTTGGTGTGATTAGCTGGCTTTTCGGGGGTGCCGTGTATCTGGCACAAGCGATCGAGTATCCGTCCAAATTGGACAGGCCCGGAGTAGTTCTTTTGAATGGCTTTTTCCGCTGACCGGGTTTAGAGCCTCTGAATCCGGCGTTGACTGCCGTATCTTCAGTATTATCACCGTTAATGCGGCGCTTGTGCTTATTGCGACGCGACCTGCCATTGCTGTCTTTGGTATCCGAACTACCAGAGTTTTTGGTTAGGGTTTTACTGCAGGCTAGCCAACTGTCTTCTCCCGAACAGAAGCGGGTCATGAGTGATGTGAGGGCTGCCATTGATTTCGGCTTTTCCTGTCCTAGGTGCCGGGCAAGCCATTCATCACGGATGTTATGTTTGAAGGCTGCAAGGGCCTCTGGATCCAGACAGTCAATGATTTGATTTTTCTTGGTTAAGAACCGTGTCCAGAATTGTCGGGCCGATTCGTCTAGCTACTGAATTATGTGGCTTAGGTCATCGGCGTCTGGTGGTCGTACATATGTGCCCTGGAAGTTATCAAGGAATGCCGCTTCCAGGTCCTCCCAACACCCAATTGATTCTTCTCGCAGGCTGTTGAGCCAATGCCGAGCTGGTCCTTTAAGCTTGAGTGGGAGGTATTTGATGGCGTGGAGATCATCACCGCGGGCCATGTGGATATGAAGAAGATAGTCTTCGATCCAAACCGCAGGATCTGTTGTGCTGTCGTAGGATTTAATTTTTACGGGTTTGAAACCTTCGGGGATTTGATGATCCATTACTTTATCTGTGAAGCATAGTGGGTGTGCGGCGCCTCTGTATTGGGCTATATCACGACGCAGCTCAAGCGAGCGTTGTCTACTGTGTTCGGCCCGACCGGAATTGTTGTATCCGGCGTGGCGGTTGTCGTCGCGTATCGTGGGGCGCCCACGCGATCCGTAGATCGATCTTGTTTGTCTTGCCTTATCCTCCAATATGTCTCGCAAGTCCGGTGCATTCCCCCGTGGCTTTGTACTTTTCGAGCGATGCCGGGGTGCGGCTTTAGTGGAGGGCCTAGAGGCCTCTCTGTCGCGGCCATGAAGTGGCCGGTCGGCTGTATTGTGCGCTGGTGATGTAGGTTTATGTGCTTCCTCCTCTAGTCGGGGTAGCAGCTTGCGTTTGGGGTAGCTTTTGGAGGGGCGTCGAGTTCATATTCTTCGGCCGCAAGGACTTCAGTCCATCTGTCGGCTAGCAGGTCTTGGTCAGCTCTAAGCTGTTGCTGCTTTTTCTTGAGGCTGCTTGCCGTGGCCATAAGCCTGCGTTTGAAACGCTCTTGTTCGACAGGATCCTCCGGCACGACAAATTCGTCGTCGTCGAGGCTTGCCTCATCTCCGGAGGGAGGCATATAATTATCGCCCTCTACCTATCTATCTGCCGCTCTCTCATGAGGGCTGGCTTCTCCATCCTCCTGTGCTGAATCTTGCTGGAGGGGGTTGTCTTCGGCACTGTCCGGGGTTTTATTGTCTCCGGAGCCGGAATCTCCATTTTTGCTGTGGCGGGATTTAGAGCGGCGCCGCTGACGCCGACGCTTAGGCTGTTCCTTGGAGGGGTCATCCTCCGCTGTTCCATCGCCATTCCCATCCTTTGGGATGTCCACCATGTATATGTCGTATGACGAGGTGGCTTTCTAGTGCCCCGTAGGCACTGGTTCTTGGTCGTCTCCAGCATCGTCGTCCATACCGTCGATGTCTTCGGAGTCGAAGTCTAGCATGTCGGTTAAGTCATCGACAGTGGTTACAAAGTGGGTGGTGGGTGGGTTTTGAATTTCTTCGTCGTCCGCATCCCAACCGTTCTGACCATAATCCGGCCAGGGCTCTCCTGATAAAGAGAGACACTTTAGCGCATTCAGGATGTTACCAAAAGGCGAGTGCTGAAAGATGTCCGCAGCGGTGAACTCCATGATCGGCGCCCAATCGGATTCGATTGGCAGGGGCGCATAAGGCTCGGGGTCCGGAGAGGAGTCCGGCACCTTGGGGTCACGAGCTTCATAAGGGACAGGGTCGGTATTCGGCTCTATCGCCGTAGAGGTAGCAACCTCCGAGGCGGCGTCCAGCCACCCATCCTTGATCGGCGCAGTCGGCTCCGAGCTAAAGGTCGGAGCGGACTCTTGTGTGGCCTCCAGGGCACTGTCCGGCAGCAGAGCTAAATCATGCCCATTGTGACAGTGCGGCGCGCTCGGCTGTGGCTCGAATCCGTCAAAGATCAAGTCTCCGCAGATGTCGGCCGTATAGTTCAAACTTCCGAATCTGACCTGATGGCCAGGGGCGTAGCTTTCGATCTGCTCCAGATGGCCAAGTGAATTGGCCCGCAGTGCGAAGCCGCCGAATACGAAGATCTGTCCGGGGAGAAAAGTCTCGCCCCGGACCGCATCGTTGTTGATGATCGAAGGAGCCATCGGGCCTATGGGTGACGACACAGAGGAACTCTCAATGAAAGCACCAATGTCGGTGTCAAAACCGGCGGATCTCGGGTAGGGGGCCCGAACCTGGGTAAAAACATCGTGTCCCTTGTCTCCTGTTACCATCCGCCTAGACGCACAGTTCGGGACCCCCTACCCGAGATCCGCCGGTTTTGACACCGACAGTGGGCGATGGCCATGGTGGGATAGACAAGGTTGCTTCTTCATGGACCCTTCATGGGTGGAGCCCTCCATGGACTCGCGCAACCGTTACCCTTCGTGGGTTGAAGTCTCCACCAACGTGGATGTATGATAGCACCACCTATCGGAACCATGCCAAAAATCTCTGTGTCTCCAATTGCGTTTGCACACTCCAATCCCATCCCTTTACTTTCTTGCAAGTTACATGCTTTACTTTCTGCTGCTCATATACTCTTGCCATGCTTCCTTGAATTGTATTGTGGATGCTTGAATTTGTGCCTACCTCCAACCTTAACTTGAAAAACTTAAAAATGGGTACCTTTACTTGTTGAGGGTCTAATCACCCCCACTCTAGACACCTCTTCTCAGTCCTTTCAAATACCATTGATTCTTGGAAAAATCAAAGATTCCTTCATTGGAAAATTTTATCCTCCTACAAAAATCATACAATTGAGAAATCAAATAATGAATTTTAAACAACTTGAACAAGAGTATGTTTCTCAAGCTTGGGAAAGGATAAAAACCAAACTAAAGAATTGTCCTACTCATGGTTTAAGTATTTAGATATTAGTGCAAACTTTCTATGTAGGACTAAACTTTATGTCTAGGAATTTGCTAGATTCAGCTGCAGGTGGAACCTTCATGGGAATCACCCTTGGCGTAGGAACCAAGTGGCTTGACAACATTGTTGGGAAATGTAGCATGCAATTTCAAAATTTTCCTATGCTCATGCAAGATCTATCTAGCAGATGCATAGCAACGAGAGGGGGAGAGTGTGTCCACGTACCCTCGTAGAACGTAAATGGAAGCGTTTAACAACGTGGTTGATGTAGTCGAACTTCTCTCATTCTGACCGATCAAGCACCGAACGTACGACACCTCCGAGTTTTGCACACGTTCAGCTTGATGAAGTCCCTTGAACTCTTGATCCAAAAAAGTGTCAAGGGATAGTTTCGTCAGCATGACGGCGTGGTGACGGTGATGGTGAAGTGATCCATGGAGAGCTTCACTTAAGCAGTATGACAATATGACCGGAGGCGTAAACTGTGGAGGGGGGCGCCGCACATGGCTAACAATCATTGTTTTGTGTTCTAGCGGTGCCCCCCTCATATATATAGGTTGGAGGGGAGGAGAGGCAGCCAAGGGGGCGCCTCAAGTAGGAGGAATCCTACTTGGGCGCCTCCCAATTCGGCCTCCCCCCATTCCATATTCTTCCGGAGGGAGAAGGAGGGAGGAGGGCGGAGAGAAGGAAGGGGGAGGCCGAATTGATCCCCTTCCTTTCTCTCTTCCCCTCTTTCCTTCCCCCCTTATTTAGGACTACATGGGGCGCACCAGCCCCCTGCTTGGCCCTTAGATCCATGTAGTTGCCCGGGGGATGCCCGGAACCCCTTCTGGTGACTCGATATGTACCCGGTACCCCGAAACACTTCCGATGTCCGAATATCATCATCCAATATATGAATCTTTACCTCTCAACCATTTCGAGACTCCTCGTCATGTCCGTGATCTCATACAGGACTCCGAACAACATTAAGTCACCAAATCACATAACTCATATAATACAAAATCGTCATCGAATGTTAAGCGTGCGGACCCTATGGGTTCGAGAACTATGTAGACATGACCGAGACGCCTCTCCGGTCAATAACCAACAGCGGAACCTAGATGCTCATATTGGTTCCCACATATTCTACGATGATCTTTATCGGTCGTACCGTAATGACAACATACGTTATTCCCTTTGTCATTGGTATGTTACTTGCCCAAGATTCGATCGTCGGTATCTTCATACCTAGTTCAATCTCGTTACCGGAAAGTCTCTTTACTTGTTCCATAATACATCATCCCAGAACTAACTCATTAGCGACATTTCTTGCAAGGCTTATTATGATGTGTATTACTGAGAGGGCCTAGAGATGCCTCTCCGATACTTGGAGTGACAAATCCTAATCTCAATCTATGCCAACTCAACAAACACCTTTGGAGATGCCTATAGAGCATCTTTATAATGACCCAGTTACGTTGTTACGTTTGATAGCACACAAGGCATTCCTCCGGTATCCGGAAGTTGCATAATCTCATAGTCGAAGGAATGTGTATTTGAGATGAAGAAAGCAATAGCAATAAAACTGAACGATCAATATGCTATGCTAACGGATGGGTCTTGTCCATCACATCATTCTCCTAATGATGTGATCATGTTCATCAAATGACAACACATGTCTATGGTTAGGATACTTAACCATCTTTGATTAACAAGCTAGTCTAGTAGAGGCTTACTAGGGACACGGTGTTTTGTCTATGTATCCACACATGTATCAAGTTTTCGGTTAATACAATTATTGCATGAATAATAAATGTGTATCATGATGTAAGGAAATATAAAATAACAAAATTATTATTGCCTCTAGGGCATATTTCCTTCAGTCTCCCACTTGCACTAGAGTCAATAATCTAGTTCACATTGCCATGTGATTTAACACCAATAGTTCACATCTTTATGTGATTAACAACCATAGTTCACATCGCCATGTGACCAACACCCAAAGGGTTTACTAGAGTCAATGATCTAGTTCACATCACCATGTGACCAACACCCAAAGGGTTTACTAGAGTCAATGATCTAGTTCGCATCGCCATGTGATTAACACCCAAAGAGTACTAAGGTGTGATCATGTTTTGCTTGTGAGATAGGTTTAGTCAACGGGTCTACCACATTCAGATCTGTATGTATTTTGAAATTTCTATGTCTACAAGGCTCTGCATGGAGATACTCTAGCTAATTGCTCCCATTTTCAATACGTATCCAGATTGAGACTCAGTGTCATCTGGATTGGTGTAAAAGCTTGCATCAGCATAACTCTTTACGATGAACTCTTTATCACCTCCATATACGAGACATATTTCCTTAGTCCTCTAAGGATAATTTTGACCGCTGTCTAGTGATCTACTCCTGGATAACTATTGTACCCCCTTGCCAAACTCATGGCAAGGTACACAACAGGTTTGGTACACAACATGGCATACTTTATAGCACCTATGGATGAGGCATAGGGAATCACTTTCATTCCCTCTCTATGTTCTGCCGTGGTCGGGATTTGATTCTTACTCAACTTCACACCTTACAATACAAGCTAGAACTCCTTCTTCGACTGATCCATTTTGAACTCCTTCAAAATCTTGTCAAGGTATGTACTCATTGAAAATCTTATCAAGCATCTTGATCTATCTCTATAGATCTTGATGCCCAATATGTAAGCAGCTTCACCGAGGTCTTTCATTGAAAAATTCTTATTCAAGTATCCTTTTATGCTATCCAGAAATTCCATATCATCTCCGATCATATGTCATCCACATATAATATCAGAAATGCTATAGAGCTCCCACTCACTTTCTTGTAAATACATGCTTCACCATAAGTCTGTGTAAAACCATATGCTCTGATCACCTCATCGAAGCTTATATTCCAACTCCGAGATGCTTGCACCAGTCCATAGATGGATGGCTGGAGTTTCCACACTTCATTAGCATCTTTAGGATGGACAAAACCTTCTAGTTGCATCATATACAACTCTTCTTTAAGAAATCCATTAAGGAATGCAGTTTTGACAACCATTTGCCATATTTCATAAAATGCGGCAATTGCTAGCATGATTCGGACAGACTTAATCATCGCTACGAGTAAGAAAATCTCATCGTAGTCAACACCTTGAACTTGTCGAAAACCTTTTGCGACAAGTCGAGCTCTGTAGATAGTAACACTACCATCAGGTATGTCTTCCTCTTGAAGATCCATTTATTCTTAATGGCTTTCTGATCATCGGGTAAGTCCACCAAAGTCCACACTTTGTTCTCATACATGGTTCCTATCTCAGATTTCATGGCCTCAAGCCATTTATCAGAATCTGGGCTCATCATCGCTTCTTCATAGTTTGTAGGTTTTTCATGGTCAAGTAACATGACTTCGAGAACAGGATTACCGTACCACTCTGGTGCGGATCGTGCTCTGGTTGACCTACAAGGTTCAGTAACTTGATCCAAAGTATCATGATCATTATCATTGGCTTCCTCTCTAGTTGTTGTAGGCACCACATGAACGGATTTCTCTAATGAGCTGCTTTACAATTCGAGAGAAGGTATAGTTACCTCGTCAAGTTCTTACTTTCCTCCCACTCACATCTTTCGAGAGAAACTCCTTTTCTAGAAAGTTTCCATTCTTGGCAACAAATATCTTGCCTTTGAATGAAATATGCCCTAGAGGCATAATAAAGTTATTATTTATTTCCTTATTTCATGATAAATGTTTATTATTCATGCTAGAATTGTATTAACCGGAAACTTAGTACATGTGTGAATACATAGACAAACATAATGTCACTAGTACGCCACTACTTGACTAGCTCGTTGAATCAAACATGGTTGTGTTTCCTAACCATAGACATGAGTTGTCATTTGATTAATGGGATCACATCATTAGAGAATGATGTGATTGACTTGACCCATTCCTTTAGCTTAGCTCTTAATCGTTTAGTATGTTGCTATTGCTTTCTTCATGACTTATACATGTTCCTATGACTATGAGATTATGCAACTTCCGTTTACTGGAGGAACACTTTGTGTGCTACCAAATGTCACAACGTAACTGGGTGATTATAAAGGTGCTCTATATGTGTCTTCGAAGGTACTTGTTGAGTTGGCGTATTTCAAGATTAGGATTTGTCACTCTGATTGTCGGAGAGGTATCTCTGAGCCCTCTCGGTAATGCACATCACTATAAGCCTTGCAAGCAATGTGATTAATGAGTTAGTTGCGGGATGATGCATTACATAATGAGTAAAGAGACTTGCCGGTAACGAGATTGAACTAGGTATTGAGATACCGACGATCGAATCTCAGACAAGTAACATACCGATGACAAAGGGAACAACGTATGTTGTTATGCGGTTTGAGACCGATAAAGATCTTCATAGAATATGTGGGAACCAATATGAGCATCCAGGTTCCGCTATTGGTTATTGACCGGAGACGTGTCTCGGTCATGTCTACATAGTTCTCGAACCCGTAGGGTCCGCACGCTTAATGTTCGGTGACGATCGATATTATGATTTTATGTGTTTTGATGTTCCGAAGGTAGTTCGGAGTCCGGATGAGATTGGGGACATTACGAGGAGTCTCTAAATGGTCGAGACGTAAAGATCGATATATTGGACGAATATATTTGAACATCAGAAAGGTTCCGAGTAATTCAGGTATTTATTGGAGTACCGGAGAGTTACGGGAATTCGCCGAGGAGTATATGGGCATTATTGGGCTTTAGGGGAAAGAGAGAGGGGAGGCTGCGCGCCCCCCCAAGGCCTAGTCCGAAGTGGACTAGAGGGAGGGGTTTCGCCCCCTCCTTCCTTCTCTTCTCTTTTCCCTTTCCTTGACTCCTACTCCTACTACATGGAAGGGGGGGAATCCTACTCCCCGTGGGAGTAGGACTCCCCAGGGCGCGCCATAAAGAGGGCCGGCCCCTCCACTCCTCTCCTCCTTTATATACTGAGGCTAGGGGCACCCCATGATACACAAGTTGATCTATTGATCTCACCCAGCCGTGCGCGGTGCCCCCCTCCACCATATTCCACATCGGTCATATCGTAGCGGTGCTTAGGCGAAGCCCTGCGTTGGTAGCAACATCATCACCGTAATCGTGTCGTCGTGCTAACGAAACTCTCCCGTGAAGCTCTGCTGGATCGGAGTTCGCGGGACGTCATCGAGCTGAACGTGTGTTGAACTCGGAGGTGCCGTACGTTCGGGACTTGGATCGGTCGGATCGTGAAGACGTACGACTACATCAACCACGTTGTGCTAACACTTCCGCTTTCGGTCTATGAGGGTACGTGGACTCACTCTCCCTGCTTGTTGCTATGCATCACCATGATCTTGCGTGTGCGTAGGATTTTTTTTAAATTACTACGTTCCCCAACAGTGCCATCCGAGCCTGGTTTTATACGTAGGTGTTATATACACGAGTAGAACACAAGTGAGTTGTGGGCAATACAAGTCATACTGCTCACCAACATGTCATACTTTGGTTCAGCGGTATTGTTGGATGAAGCGGCCCGGACCGACATTACACGTATGCTTACGCGAGGCTGGTTCTACCGACGTGCTTTGCACATAGGTGGCTGGCGGGTGTCAGTTTCTCCAACTTTAGTTGAACCGAGTGTGACTATGCCCGGTCCTTGAGAAGGTTAAAATAGCACTAACTTGACGAACTATCATTGTGGTTTTAATGTGTAGGTAAGAACGGTTCTTGCTCAGCCCGTAGCAGCCACGTAAAACTTGCAACAACAAAGTAGAGGATATCTAATTTGTTTTTGCAGGGCATGTTGTGATGTGATATAGTCAAGACATGATGCTAAATTTTATTGTATGAGATGATCATGTTTTGTAACAAAGTTATCAGCAACTGGCAGGAGCCATATGGTTGTCGCTTTATTGTATGCAATGCAATCGCCCTGTAATTGCTTTACTTTATCACTAAGCGGTAGCGATAGTCGTAGAAGCAATAGTTGGCGAGACGACAACGATGCTATGATGGAGATCAAGGTGTCGTGCCAGTGACGATGGAGATCATGACGATGCTTTGGAGATGGAGATCAAAGGCACAAGATGATGATGGCCATATCATGTCACATATTTTTTGCATGTGATGTTTATCTTTTATACATATTATTTGGCTTAGTTCGATGGTAGCATTATAAGATGATCTCTCACTAAATTTCAAGGTATAAGTGTTCTCCCTGAGTATGCACCGTTGCGGAAGTTCTTCATGCCGAGACACCACGTGACGATCGGGTGTGATAAGCTCTACGTTCAAATACAACGGGTGTAAGACAGTTTTGCACACGTAGAATACTCAGGTTAAACTTGACGAGCCTAGCATATGCAGATATGGCCTCGGAACACTGAGACCGAAAGGTCGAGCGTGAATCATATAGTAGATATGATCAACATAGTGATCTTCACCATTGAAAACTACTCCATCTCACGTGATTATCGGACATGGTTTAGTTCATTTGGATCACGTGATCACTTAGATGATTAGAGGGATGTCTATCTAAGTGGGAGTTCTTATGTAATATGACTAATTGAACTTTAATTTATCATGAACTTAGTCCTGCTAGTATTTTGCAAATAATGTTGTAGATCAATAGCTCGCGTTGTTGCTTTCTTATGTTTTATATGTGTTCCTAGAGGAAAACTATGTTGAAAGATGATAGTAACAATGATGCGGACTAGGTCCGTGATATGAGGTTTATCCTCATTGCTGCTCAGAACAATTATGTCCTTGATGCACCGCTAGGTGACAGACCTATTGCAGTAGCAGATGCAGATGTTATGAACGTTTGGCTAGCTCAATATGATGACTACTTGATAGTTTAGTTCAGCATGCTTAACAGCTTAGAATCGGGACTTCAAAGACATTTTGAACGCCATGGACCATATGAGATGTTCCAGGAGTTGAAGTTAATATTTCAAGCAAATACCCGAGTTGAGAGATATGATGTCTCCAACAAGTTCTATAGCTAAAAGATGGAGGAGAATAGCTCAAGCAGTGAGCATGTGCTCAGATTGTCTGGGTACTACAATCGCTTGAATCAAGTGGGAGTTAATCTTCAGATAAGATAGTGATAGACATAGTTCTCTAGTCACCATCACCAAGTTACTGGAACTTTGTGATGAACTATAGTATGCAAGGGATGACGAAAATGATTCCCGAGCTCTTCGTGATGTTGAAATCGACGAAGGTAGAAATCAAGAAAGAGCATCAAAGTGTTGATGATCGACAAGAGCACTAGTTTCAAGAAAAGGGCAAAGGGAAAGAAAGGGAACTTCAAGTAGAATGACAAGAAAGTTGTCACTCCCATGAAGAAGCCCACAGCTGGACCAAAGCCTAAAACTGAGTGCTTCTACTGGAAAGGAAATGGTCACTGGAAGCGGAAATGCCCTGAATATTTGGTGGATAAGAAGGATGGCAAAGTGAACAAGGGTATATTTGATATACAGGTTATGTGTACCTTACTAGTGTTTATAGTAGACCTTGCGTATTTGATACTTGTTCGGTTGCTAAGATTAGTAACTCGAAACAGGAGTTATAGAATAAACAAAGACTAGTTCAGGGGGAAGTGACGATGAGTGTTGGAAGTAGTTCCAAGATTGATATGATCATCATCGCACACTCCCTATACTTTCGGGATTAGTGTTAAACCTAAATAAATGTTATTTGGCGTTTGCGTTGAGCATGAATATGATTTGATCATGTTTATTGCAATACGGTTATTCATTTAAAGTCAGAGAATAATTGTTGTTCTGTTTACATGAATAAAACCTTCAATGATCATACACCCAATGAAAATAGTTTGTTGGATCTCTATCATAGTGATACACAGATTCATAATATTGATGCCAAAAGATGCAAAGTTAATAATGATAGTGCAACTTATTTGTGGCACTGCCGTTTGGGTCATATCGGTGTAAATCACATGAAGAAACTCCATAAAGATGGACTTTTGGAATCACTTGGTTATGAATCATTTGAAGCTTGCGAACTGTGCCTTTTGGGCAAGACGACTAAAACTCCATTCTCTGGAACAATGGAACGAGCTACTGACTTGTTGGAAATAATACATACCGATGTATGCGGTCCAATGAGTGTTGATGCTCGTGGCGGGTATCATTATTTTCTGACCTTCACAGGTGATTTGAGAAGATATGAGTATATCTACTTAATGAAGCACAAGTCCAAAACATTTGAAAAGTTCAAAGAATTTCAGAGTGAAGTGGAGAATCATCGTAACTGGAAAATAAAGTTTCTACAATCTGATCGTAGAGGAGAATATTTGAGTTACGAGTTTGGCCTTCATTTAAAAACAATGTGGAATAGTTTCACAGCTCACGCCACATGGAACA
This sequence comes from Triticum timopheevii, assembly GCA_963921465.1. NCBI lineage: Eukaryota > Viridiplantae > Streptophyta > Magnoliopsida > Poales > Poaceae > Triticum > Triticum timopheevii. Next base: position 375,925,245 of record OY997272.1, on the reverse strand, counting down.
CCACAGTGTAATGGTGTGTCCAAACATCGTAACGATACTTTTTTTGACTATTAGATATGGTGCAATCTATGATGTCTCTTACCGATTTACCACTGTCGTTTTGGGGTTATGCATTAGAGACAGCTGCATTCACGTTAAATAGGGCACCATCTAAATCCGTTGAGACGACACCGTATGAACTATGGTTTGGCAACAAACCTAAGCTGTCATTTCTTAAAGGTTGGGGTTGCGATGCTTATGTGAAAAAGTTTCATCCTGATAAGCTCAAACCCAAATCGGAGAAATGTGTCTTCATAGGATACCCAAAGGAGACAGTTGGGTACACCTTCTATCACAGATCCGAAGGCAAGACATTCATTGCTAAAGATGGATCCTTTCTAGAGAAGGAGTTTCTCTCAAAAGAAGTGAGTGGGAGGAAAGTAGAACTTGATAAGGTAATTGTACCTTCTCCCGAATTGGAAAGTTGTTCATCACAGAAATCAGTTCCATGATGCCTACACCGATTAGTGAGGAAGTTAATGATGATGATCATGAAACTTCGGATCAAGTTACTACCGAACCTCGTAGGTCAACCAGAGTAAGATCTGCACCAGAGTGGTACGGTAATCCTGTTCTGGAGGTCATGTTACTTGACCATGACGATCCTACGAACTATGAGGAAGCGATGATGAGACCATATTCCGCGAAATGGCTTGAGGCCATGAAATTTGAGATGGGATCCATGTATGAGAAGAAAGTGTAGACTTTGATTTACTTGCCCGATGATCGGCAAGTCATAGAAAATAAATGGATCTTCAAGCGGAAGACGGATGCTGATAGTAGTGTTACTATCTACAAAGCTAGACTTGTCGAGAAAGTTTTTGACAAAGTTCAAGGTGTTGACTACGATGAGATTTTCTCACTCATAGCAATGCTTAAGTCTGTCCGAATCATGTTAGCAATTGCCACATTTTATGAAATCTGGCAAATGGATGTCAAAACTACATTCCTTAATGGATTTCTTAAAGAAGAGATGTATATGATGCAACTAGAAGGTTTTGTCAATCCTAAAGGTGCTAACAAAATGTGCAAGCTCCAGTGATCCATCTATGGACTGGTGCAAGCATCTCGGAGTTGGAATATACGCTTTGATAAGTTGATCAAAGCATATAGTTTTATACAGACTTGCGGTGAAGCCTATATTTACAAGAAAGTGAGTGGGAGTACTACAGCCTTTCTGATAAGTATATGTGAGAGACATATTATTGATCAGAAATGATGTACTAGAAAGCATAAAGGATCGTTTGAAAGGAGTTCTTCAAAAGAAAGACCTCAGTAAAGCTACTTACATATTGAGCATCAAGATCTATTAAGATAGATCAAGACGCTTGATAAGATTTTCAATGAGTACATACCTTGACAAGATTTTGAAGTAGTTCAAAATGGAACAGTCAAAGAAATAGTTCTTGCCTGTGTTGCAAAGGTGTGAAATTGAGTAAGACTCAAATCCCGACCACGGAAGAAAATAGAAAGAGAATGAAAGTCATTCCCTATGACTCAGTCATAGGTTCTATAAAAGTATGCCATGCTATAGACCAGACCTATTGTATACCCTACCTTGTTTTGGCAAGGGAGTACAATAGTGATCTAGGAGTAGATAACTGGACATTGGTCAAAAATATCCTTAGTGGAATAAGGATATGTTTCTCGATTATGGAGGTGACAAGAGGTTCGTCGTAAAGGGTTACATCGATGCAAGTTTTGACACTGATCTAGATGAATCTAAGTCTCAATCTCGATACATATTGAAAGTGGGAGCAAATAGCTAAAGTAGCTGAAGGAAATATTCCCTAGAGGCAATAATAAAGTTATTATTTATTTCCTTATTTCATGATAAATGTTTATTATTCATGCTAGAATTGAATTAACCGGAAACATAATACATGTGTGAATACATAGACAAACATAGTGTCACTAGTATGCCTCTACTTGACTAGCTCATTGATCAAAGATGGTTGAGTTTCCTAACCATAGATATGAGTTATCATTTGATCAATGGGTTCACACCATTAGCAGAATGATGTGATTGACTTGACCCATTTCGTTAGCTTAGCACTTGATCGTTTAGTATGTTGCTATTGCTTTCTTCATGACTTATACATGTTCCTATGACTATGAGATTATGTAACTCCCGTTTATCGGAGGAACACTTTGTGTGCTACCAAATGTCACAACGTAACTGGGTGATTATAAAGGTGCTCTATATGTGTCTCCGAAGGTACTTGTTGAGTTGGCGTATTTCAAGATTAGGATTTGTCACTCCGATTGTCGGAGAGGTATCTCTGGGCCCTCTCGGTAATGCACATCACTATAAGCCTTGCAAGAAATGTGACTAATGAGTTAGTTGTGGGATGATGCATTACATAATGAGTAAAGAGACTTGCCGGTAACGAGATTGAACTAGGTATTGAGATACCGACGATCGAATCTCGGACAAGTAACATACCTATGACAAAGGGAACAATTATGTTGTTATGCGGTTTGAGACCGATAAAGATCTTCGTAGAATATGTGGGAACCAATATGAGCATCCAGGTTCCGCTATTGGTTATTAACCGGAGACGTGTCTCGGTCATGTCTACATAGTTCTCGAACCCGTAGGGTCCGCACGCTTAACGTTCGGTGACGATCGATATTATGATTTTATGTGTTTTGATGTTCCGAAGGTAGTTCAGAGTCCCGGATGTGATGACGGACATGATGAGGAGTCTCTAAATGGTCGAGACGTTAAGATTGATATATTGGAAGGTTATATTCATACATCGGATGAGTTCCGGGGGTTATCGGATAAATACCGGAGAACCGGGAGGTTGCCGGAACCTCCCGGGGGGTTATTGGGCCTCATGGGCCCATGTGGAGGAAGAGGAGAGGCGGCCAGCTAGGGGCGCCCCCCTAGCCCAAACCGAATTGGACTAGGGGGCCGGCCCCCCCTTCCTTCTTCTTCTCCTCCCCTTCCTTCCCCTCTCCTACTTGGACTAGGAAAGAGGGGGGAATCCTACTTGGAGTAGGATTGCCCCCTTGGGAGCGCCTCCTCCTCCTTGGCCGCCCCCTCCTCCTCTCCCTCCTTCATATACGGGGGCAAGGGGGCACCTCTAGACACAACAATTGATCATTGATCTCTTAGCCGTGTGCGGTGTCCCCCTCCACCATATTCCTCCTTGGTAATATCGTAGCAGTGCTTAGGTGAAGCCCTGCGTCGGTAGCATCATCAACACCCACGCCATCCTGTTGACGGAACTCTCCCGCAAAGATTTGCTGGATCAGAGTTCATGGGACGTCATCGAGTTGAATGTGTGCTGAACTCGAAGGTGTCGTACATTCGGTACTTGATCGGTCGGTTCGTGAAGACGTTTGACTACATTAACCGTGTTGTGCTAACGCTTCCGCTTTCGGTCTACAAGGGTACATGGACAACACTCTCCCCTCTCGTTGCTATGCATCACCATGATCTTGCGTGTGCGTAGGAATTTTTTTGAAATTACCACGTTCCCCAACAGTGGCATCCGAGCCTGGTTTTATGCGTAGATGTTATATGCACGAGTAGAACACAAGTTAGTTGTGGGTGATACAAGTCATACTGCTTACCAGCATGTCATACTTTGGTTCAGTGGTATTGTTGGATGAAGCGGCCCGGACCTACATTACGTGTACGCTTACGCAAGACTGGTTATACCGACGTGCTTTGCACATAGGTGCCTGGCGGGTGTCAGTTTCTCCAACTTTAGTTGAACCGAGTGTGGCTACGCCCGGTCCTTGAGAAGGATAAACAACACTCACTTGATGAAATATCGTTGTGGTTTTGATGCGTAGGTAAGAACGGTTCTTGCTCAGCCCGTAGCAGCCACATAAAACTTGCAACGACAAAGTAGAGGACGACTAACTTGTTTTTTCAAGGCATGTTGTGATGTGATATGGTCAAGACGTGATGCTAAATTTTATTGTGTGAGATGATCATGTTTTGTAACGAAGTTATCGGCAACTGGCAGGAGCCATATGGTTGTCGCTTTATTGTATGCAATGCAATCGCCCTGTAATTGCTTTACTTTATCACTAAGCGGTAGCGATAGTCGTAGAAGCAATAGTTGGCGAGATGACAACGATGCACTACTAGGGAAAAAGCCTAGCAGCAGCGCAGGTTCTAGGTGTATCAGTAGCGCGGGGACCGGCGCTACTAATAAGGCGCTACAGCTAACTCGTAGTAGCAGCGCGTGCGCTCCCGCGCTACTGATATACAAGTGTAGCAGCAGCGTTCTTACAGGGAGCTCGCTACTGCTAATAGCTATAGCGCGCTTCTCCTGTGCGCGCTACTTCTACTACCGCGCTGCTGCTAACTTTTCTCCACTCGCTACTGCTAATTTTAGTAGTTTTTTGTTTTTTTCGGTATATTTGTTTTGTATTTGAATAGGCTTTATAGAAGAATCTTTAGCACATACAAATGTCATCATGATACACATACAAATGCCTGCGAGACCACAAATGTAATCATAGCATATACATACAAATAGTCTAATCATAATCATCATCCAACACAAAGTGGTATCTTGTCATCATCTTGTAAATAGCGATACATGCAAGTCTCGAATACTTGCAACTACAACGTCATCCATCTAAACAAAGGTATACGCGAGAAGAGCTATCACTATGAGTGAGAGCGGAACTATGCAGTACATGAGGTGGCGGTTACAAGTCCTCTCTCGCGCTAGCGGGAACCTCAATTAACTAGGTTCTCCTTCTTGTCTGCTTTTGAAGCCTTTATGGCTAGCGCCCGAGAACCCATTCACTTGCGCCTGACACTCATGCCACTCGTTGTACACCCCCGGAACCTTCCCTTTGTACATGACATAGCACTTCCATCTCGCCATCAAGAAACTAGGTACCTGTTAGAGATGCATGTTCATGAAGAGGATGTACAATCACATATATGCAACAAAATATACTAGAGCAACACCGAAAAAGAAAGGGTTAGCAACTAGATGCAACATACAGTACGCAAACTAATTAACTAGAGGTACGCAGGTCATCGTACACAAACTAACAAAGTAGCATTACACAAGTTCGGCAGGGACCGTGGACATCACAAAGTTTCATCGCTACAAAAAGTATACAAGTTCAACCGACACATATCATCATCATCGGCATCATAAATTACTAGAAGTTCCATCCTTCCATATCATCGAGGATGGACCCTAGCTTCTTGAACGGCGTGAGGTCTAGACGTTGCATGCCTATGCGAGTTCGGACGTCAGCTCGCGATATAGGGCTGTGGTGGAACATCCCTTCTCATCGACGACTTCTTTCATGATGATCGTCGCAATGTCGCTTTGGATGCAAAAGAAGTCATCTCTAAGTTTATAATCAGCTTCTCCATGAGATTCTAGCCACTTGTGGATATGATCATCATTTCTGCTTCTCATGCGAAGCTTTTGGTGATCCGTGTTGAACTGAATCATGAGATGGACGATGTAGAATCCATCCTTCTTGCTTGGTTTTGGGACATGGATGCAGGAGAAGTTAGTTTTATGCGCGAAACCCATCTTCTTGTTCCTTTGTTTCCTGATCTGCATGTGGCCACCTCTAATGCTGAAGCCTTGGAGAGCATCATCTAGAATATTCATTATGTGGGTGTAGTATTTTTTTCTAGTAGTCTCTGGAAGGGTCAAAATACACGGCGTGGGAGACTTGCGGGTAAAGAACGATAAGGAGGAGCGCCCGTTGCTGCGGGGAAAAGACACCTCAAATTATTCCCCATATGAGAGAGAAGGAATGATTGAAATGTATGAAAGGGTTGTCCGGAACTGACTTACTTTGGATGGTAAGGCACGAGGACAATTTACCGGTCCTTATTCTGTACCATGAAGTTTTGGAGGTACTCCCTAGCAGTTTCACGCTCAAAGTCACCGAGACTCAAGAAAGTCTCGTGCATGTAGTACGGATCCACCACACAGATTTGCGAGACTTCTTCACTCTTCATGACGGAGCTCATATGTAGCGCAAAAAGGCGGACAATTGTAAAATCGAGCCGCCTTGTCAGAAACATCTCAAAGATATGGTCAAACCGCAGGAAGAACACCTCTGTGGGCCGTGTCTCGACGTAGCACTTCCCCTCAGGCACACGAGCCGCGTATGTCGGATATCCTGGATCCTTTGAGGCTAGTAGGCTTTTCTCAGTCGACAACACATGGTCGTGCAGTCTCCTGAGATCCGCCGATAGTGCTTCCAGCAATTTCGGCGGTAGCATCGGCTCGCCCGTGAGATGGAACATGGCCGCACCTTTCATGGGTACATGCTCTTCAGAATGCATCATCTGGCTGCTTTGTGCTCTGGCTTGTTTGGAGGCAGTTATCTTCCCCGATCTCTTCCTCTCCTTTTTCTTGGGCACACCTTCCAGACCCTTCCTTAACCCCTGCCCCAGGGTTCCCGGGCTAATCACTGTACGACCTCCGGCTAGTTGAGTCTGTGTTGAGGCGACATCTTCAGGCGTGTCCTCTGAGGAATTCATGTAGAGAGACTTTTTGCAATCCTTCCAACGACCTTCCTGCCTGGGCATATCATTCATATCCTCATTAGCATGCTGATAGCCCGATTCGTCATATGGTTGACTCATCATATCTATGTCACAGTCATACGTGTTTGTATTGAGGAAACCCATAGGGTCGACCTCCGCCTCATCATCCATTCTCTGTTCTACAGGACTGATTACATTAGCCAGTACTATTGCACCCCCTTCATCACGTCGTCCGCCGCTCTCACTCGGCACTACAGGAGCTGTTAATTGCGTAGGCGGGGTGGTGGTCTCCGCACATGCTTGTTGATGTGTGGTTATTGGTGTGCTCTCAGCCGGCTCCAGACGAATAAGATTCTTTGGCCATACCAGCACCCAACCCTTGCAGCTTCCAATCCGCGGCGGGGTCTCGTCGTCCTCTCCCACATGCTGTACTGGAGGAGGCAACGCCTCGTGCCCCGATTTCACACTGGACAAGCTAACCCTAAAGTGCCCAGCGGGGATCGGCTGGTTGTGGAACTTGGGTTTCAAGGGGATCAATATCATCCCCTTTCCCACGTTGACCTTCCGGCCTTTTATCAAGTAGAGTATGGTGCACGGGGTTTCTTCGCCCTGCAAACACATATGTCTGTGGCGTAAAACATCTGAAAGGCAACAAAAATGGAATATTTTATATATATATATGTTGGTGCGACATGTAATTACCGTGACGGCGTCGAGCTCAGTCAAAGACGAAGGCCCACCTAGCGCGCCAGAGACTGAGGACAGGCTGCTATGAGCGGGAGCGACCGCGAGAGGAGGCCCGGTTGCGTGAGCAAGTGATGGTGCGATGTTGTTGTTGTTCATGGAGTTGCTCCCAACGAAACTGGGCATCGGGAAATCATGTACTATCTTGTCTGGATTTTCCTTCGTCCAGTTGATGATAGCTGGAACCAAGTTAGTAGCAAAATCATTTCTGCAGGAAGTTACAGCTGCATTGACTGCCTGCTGTAGCAACTCATTTTTCTCCTCAGCTGTTTTTTCCGCGTCCTCAGCTGCTTTTTTCTCGACCGCAAGCTTCACCTTCGCGTCGATGTCCGTCTGACTAAACTTATTTTTCTGCTTCTTGGCCTTCGGACCCTCGTTGTAAAACACCTTCCACATGGCGTCGTCTCCAGCGCCGTGCACACGACCATATTGCGGCCGCTGGCCCAAAAGGAGTCCCTTAAGTTCGTTCAAGGCCCGATTGAGAGGGGTGTCCCACTTGGGCCTCGTCGGAGAAGTAGGGCTTTCGGCTGCAAGCTGGTGATGCTTCTCCAGTAGTCTAATCAATTTCCTCGTGATCTGGTCCGTGTAAAAACCTTTTTCTCCTTGTCCCACTTGTAGCGGGCCCTGATGAAGTCACGCTCCAAGGGGTTGGTGAACTTCGCGAAGTGGTCTGGGAGACCCGCGGCTTCACATTCCATGTCCTGCTTATCCCATATGGGCCTTTAACCGAGGTAGCCACGGCTTCCGAGGCGATGCTTCCCCATGTTCCTTTGCTGAAGGCTCTTGAATTTCGCAGCCTTAGCCTTGGCTGCCTCGGTAGCGCAAGTGTCCTTGAACTTTTTGAACTCCTCTTCTGTAAGTGTCGGATTTTCCTCCAGAATCTTGGACAGGGGTTCCTCAGCCTCAATAGCTCGTTTCACCCTCCCTTTCCAGGAGGCCAAATCATTGCTGAACATGCCCATGGCGTGATTGTTAATCTTTTTCATCTTCGGATCATCCCACAGTTGTTCTATGTTATCATCCCGGTCGGGGAACTTGAATCTCCTGTGCAACTTCGTTAGGAGCAACTGCGTCAAATGTTCTTTACTCCTTAAGTCATTGTCGTTGATGCTCGCGCATTCCCGTAGGATGCATCCTACTTGGTTCCCGTAGCACTTGCGAGGTTCTTCCGGCTCTAATGGCTCAAACTTGCCAGGTGCCATCTTTGTGATCACAAGTAATCCAATCCCTAGTTTGTTAGGTTTTCGTATCCTCTGCTTCTTCTGCTTCCTCTTTTCGGTAGCGGCATCGGCGCCGGTACCATCTCCACTAGTATCTTCCCCGCCGGTACCTTCCCCGCCGGTCTCGGCGCCACCATCGGTGTCGGCGCCGTCGGTGTCGATGTCGGCCTCAGTACCATCATCGAGGCCGACCTGCAAACCTTGCCTAGCAGTCAAATAGTCGAGGTACTCTTGTTCACCCTCATAATCCATCTCGTCTGCATCTTGGTCAGAAGGCCCAGTTTCTTTGTTGTTCGACATGTTTCCTATGATTTAGTGTCCTCGTTTATTTCTAAAAGTATGAATAAATGAGAAATGACATAAAAAAGAAATCTATGTGCCAGCACTCGATATGCCAACTATGTAGCACAAATCATGCCTTTATTCACGACAAATTTCGGCATGACCTTTGCTAAAAAATGGACATATCGAGCGCCTGAAATTCACCGGAACGGAAATGAATCAACATTGCGACGTAACATAGGCCACTCGGATCATTTACCAAAATTGAACCAAAACATCACATGTCCAAATGACATGTTCAAATTCCAAACATGACATGTCCAAAACATGACATATCCACATATCACATGTCCAGTTCAAATTTGCATATAAATTTAGCCTACCTAAATTTGCTTTAACAAGGGATGTTGATTTGGACAATTGCTTAAATGCTGCCTTTTCTTTTAACTACAATTGCTTAACCCTAAATTTCTGTCCTATTTTAAAACCTAGCTAAATTCATAACTAAATAAGTAACCTAATTAACCTACTGCCCTAACTAAAACCTAAGTAAATTAACCGAAGAACCCTAGCTAGCAGAGAGAGAGAGGGGGGTTACAGAGGGTGCAGGGGCGAGGAGGCAGGCCCGACGATGGCCGAGGTTGGGAGGGGAGGAAACAGAGGAGGGAGGCGAGGGCCGATGGGTCGGGGGCGAGCGTGCCGGGGTCGGGAGCGAGGGCCGGGTCGGGGGGGAGGGCCGGGTCGGGGGAGAGCGCTGGGGCGCGGCGGTGCGACGGGGGAAGAGAGAGTGGGGATTTGGGGGGAAAAGAGGTGGGATGAAGCAGGGAGAGTGAGAATTTTGGGTTAAGTGGACGTAGCAGTAGCGCATTTAGACAAAACGCGCTGGTACTACCTCCACTAGCTGTAGCGGTTTATAAAAAATGCGCTGCTACTACCTTAACTAGCTGTAGCGGTTTTATAAGGAAATCGCTACTGCTAGCTTGACTATAGCTGTTTTATAAGGAAATCGCTACTGCCAGTTTTCCTTTTTCTTCCACTTTTATTTCCCGAGAGCGGTGAACGAAGGGAAGGCGATATATATTGCATCATTTGACGGTTAAATATGTATACAAAATAGGAACATATATATTACGTCATTGGACCCATGCATAATAATGGCTAAGTGTGTGTGTATATATATATATATATATATATATATATATATATATATATATATATATATATTACATGATTTGACCGATAACATACGGTTCCTCAGCGCTGACGTTTTCGTTTTTGAGTCAGCTTCTTTCCCTTCTTGTTCGTCAAAGAATAATTGAGCCCCTCATTGTGACTTTGCCTTTTCCATGGAGTACGATTTTTCTTAGGTAATGTAGTATTGATTCTTCTTTTGACGTATACTTCATCATCATCGTCATATTCCCTCATTGGGTTGCCTTACTGATCATAGTCTTCCTCGTTGGCGACTCCATCCATTCCAATGATGTTCCTTTTGCCTCTCCTCACGACAACACAACTGGGATTGCATGGGTCGGTTATGAAGAAGCATTGTGTCACGTGCTTACCGTGTACCCATGGCTCGTTTTTGGCGATAGCATTCAGGGTAGCGCTCTTGGCATCAGGTATAGTCATGGTAGTTAAAATCCGGTTTTCTCTTTTGACATTCTTAGCCCATCTGACATGGAACATTGTCATGATGTGCAGTCCAGAGTAGTCAAGCTCCCATATCTCCTCGACCCTTCCATAAAATCGTTCAGTTGCGCCGTTGTCGCTGCCGGTCATGCATTCCATCGTCACCCCTGAGTTCTGATCATCACTGTCCATATCTTTGGCCTCCGTGTAGAACGTGTATCCGTTGATATCATATGCCTGATAGGTTACGAGGTTGGGCGAGGGGCCATGTGCTAAGGCGTATATGAGCAATCCGTCCTTAGAGCCCTCCTCCGGGGGATTAGCAATAATATGCTCTTTGAACCAATGCAGGAAAGTGGAGTTGTGCTCTCTAGTAACTTCGGCGTCTGTCCTGCATACCCCCCAGTCATGATACTTCTTTACGATAATTTCTTTGTGCAGTGCCAGGAAAGGATCTACCTCGTCTAGGTGTTGTTGCACTACCAAGTTTGCTCTATCAAAGTCGCTGCGTCGATCTGAGTATGCCACGTGCAGTTCCCTACGACCGTTGCAGTGACCTTCTCCTTCGAGCCTCCCATCGTGCTTGTTAACGGGCAAACCAACACTAATACCAGGCGGCTGATCTATGCCATATAGAAAATTCTCACAGAAAGATATGCACTCTTGTGTCACATAGCCGTGGACGATGCTTCCATCCGGACGGGACATGTTACGAACGAATCCTTTGATGATCCCATTCATCCTCTCAAACGGCATCCTGTTGTGCAGGAATGACGGCCCCAGGTCTATTATGTCATCCACAATATGGACACACAGATGCACCATCATGTCAAAGAACGTGGACGGGAAGTACATCTCAAGTTCATTCAGTATCACAACAATCTCTTCCTGTAGCCTTCGGAGCTGCTTCACACTGATCGACTTTCGAGAGATAACATAGAAAAAGTTGCGGAGACCAATAAGCGTGTCACAGACGTGCTTGTCCATTATCCCTCTAAGGGCAATAGGTAGTATCTGCGTCATCATCACATGACAGTCATGGGACTTCATCCCGCTGAACCTTTTCTTGTCCGTGTCTAGACATTTGTTTATCTTGCCACAGTAACCGGAACTAACTTTGACTCCGGTAAGGCACTTAAAGAATTGATCGATCTCAGCCTGACTTAAGGTGAAGCAAGAAGGGGGGCAATAATCCTCTTTCTTTATTTTCTTGCCCTTCTTCTCCCGTGCCTCTGTCTCCGTATCTGTCTCGTCTGACATTTTACGGGGCGGCATGTGCAGATCTTCCCTGATTTTCAAATCTTGCAAGTCTTTTCTTGCCTTCGGCCCATCCTTGGTCTTATCCGGCATGTTCATCAGTGTTGCGAGCAAGCTCTCAAGGACATTCTTACATATATGCATTTGATCAAGGTAATGAGGTGTATCGAGTTTGTGCCAGTACTCCAAGTCCCAGAACACAGACCTTGTCTTCCATACCTTCAGTAGTGGCTCCGGCGCCTTTCTCATCGTCTTTCCCGGCGCGGGGCACTCCTTCTAGTTTTTCAACAGCTCATCGATTTCGGCACCGCTCCGCTTACGTGGAGGTCCTCGATGCTCAGCGTGACCATTGAATAGATCTCCACGGGTTGTCCTGTTTGAGCCATGCTACATCTACCTAGCTACCTAATTTGGGAGGAGACAACTTCAACTAGTGGAGGGGGAAGGAAAAAGAGAAAGGAGATGCATTAATGGAGGTGGTGTAGTTAGGTGGGAGTAATGAAGAGAGAGAAAGGTAGGTAGAAGAGGGAGAGTAATCGGGGAGAAGTATTGAGGAACAAGAAGAGTGAGAGTGGGAGGATGTGGGAGTAGGGGAAAGGGAAGAGAGAGGAGGGGAGGGGGAGGACGGGTGGGGAAAAGGTGGTGGGTTGGTGCGGATTAGCAGTAGCACGGGACGTAAAACGCGCTTCTGCTAAGAAAGTAGCAGCAGCGCGCTTTCGGCACAAGCGCTACTGCTAACTGGGACCAAAAGTGTGCCCAATTTTAAAATTAGCAGCAGCGACCTCAGAAAAACCGCGCTACTGCTACAGCTTTAGTAGTAGCACGGCTCGCGGCACCGTGCTGAATGGAGTTTGGTGGGCACTGTCGGTCGATATTTGTAGCAGCGCGGGTTACACCGAGCGCGCTACTGCTAAACACTTGTCAGTAGCGGGTTTTCCACACCCGCGCTACTGCTAATTAGTAGCAGCGCTTCTTTTTGAGTAGCGCTGCTAAGATTCTGTGTATAGGGTTTTCCCTAGTAGTGATGCTACGATGGAGATCAAGGTGTCGCGCCGGTGATGATGGTGATCATGAGGGTGCTTCGGAGATGGAGATCACAAGCACAAGATGATAATGGCCGTATCATATCACTTATATTGATTGCATGTGATGTTTATCCTTTATGCATCTTATTTTGCTTGGATTAACGGTAGCATTATAAGATGATCTCTCACTAAATTTTAAGGTAAAAGTGTTCTCCCTGAGTATGCACCGTTGCCAAAGTTCGTTGTGCTGAGACACCACGTGATGATCGGGTGTGATAAGCTCTACGTTCATCTACAACGGGTGCAAGCTAGTTTTGCACACGCAAAATACTCGGGTTAAACTTGACGAGCCTAGCATATGCAGATATTGCCTCAGAACACTGAGACCGAAAGGTCGAGCGTGAATCATATAGTAGATATGATCAACATACACTACAAAAAAAATACACTTCTGTGATGATACATGTTTGTCATAGTAGGTCGCGTTTTTTGTCATGCATGTACATCCACGACAAATTTATGACAGAATCAAGATAGCCATACCTGTGCTATCGTAGAAGTGTTCCATGACATTACCAAAATTATCATCACGGAATTGTCCACTTCCATGATGATAAATCGCGCGTCACATAAGTGCTTTCGTCAAGGGTGACCGACACGTGGCATCCACCGTAACGGAACGCCATTAAGCTATCGGGTCTAATTTTGGATCCGATAACCCGTTAACAGCCCCGACCAATGGGAATTTTCCACGTGTAAAATTCTGATTGGCCGAAGGGAACACCTGTCAGCTCGTCAGTGGGCCAGATGTTGCCCGTCCATTGGAGGAGACATGCCTATGGTACGTTGGCACGTGGCTGGGCCCAACAGAGGCCCATATAGGTTAAAAAGGCCAGCCCAGTCAAAGGCCCCTAGAACTTAATCAGGTACTAGTGGGCCATCCCAATAACGGCCTGCTTCATAAAGGCCCATTTAGAGCCCGAAACCAGATCTGGCCCGTTAATTGTTCGCCCAATATTTGGGCCCATTTACGGCCCGAAGCCAGATCTGGCCCGTTAATTGTTCGCCCAATATTTGGTCCTATTTGCGGCCCGAAGCCAGATCTGGCCCGTTAATTGTTCGCCAAATATTCAGGCCCAACTACAGCCCAGTGACTTTCAGCCTGTTAGAGGCCTGATGTAGATATGGGCCCATTTCAGCCCGGTGTGACTTTCGGCCTGGGAATGGCCCGTGCTGCCCATGGGCCATATATGGTCCGATGGGACATCGGGCCCACTAACGGCCCGTGCTAAAGGTGGCAACAGTTAAGCCCAACGTGACTTTGGGCATGTTAAAGGCCTGTCGCGTAATTCGGCCCGTTGATGCCTGTACTAAGCTTTCGGCCTCTTAAAGGCCCATGATATCAATGGGCCAACTAAGGCCCGAGATATGTTTCGGCCTAGTAAAGGCCCGTGAGCTAACTGGGCCCATAACCTCCCGGTCTACATTTCGGCCTGCTGAAGGCCCATCGACGACTAATGAAAATTGAGGCCCAACATGCATTTTGGCCTGCTAAAGGCCCGTGGTTTCATCTCGGCCGTAACAGGCCAGTACAATATTAAGCCTATTAATGGCCCAACGCTACCTGGGCCAAACTAACCGCTGGGTCGACAAAAGGCCCAACTAAAACATAGGCCGGTGTAAGTTTGGGCCTGGCGCAATGTGTGAAGGCCCCAATCATTCGGGCCCAAGAAAGACGGAGGCCGGCCCAATTGTGGCCCGCTAAAAACCTGGCCCGTTATCGAATGCTTCGGCCCGGTCGACTACATCTGATTTTTTTCCAGATAGCAAATGATGGCAGTAACTAGTAGGAATTAAGAACAAACCTACTCTATACAATAAAGAAATTACGGCATAGTAACTAAGAATAAACCTACACTGTACAATAAAGGATTTAAGGTGTATTACATCCACTAGGCATCGAAGTTCGCCACCAGTGATCATAAAGCGCAACGAAGAAGCAGATTACAAAAACTAGGCACCATTGCAGAGTAACAAAATAATACTAAACCGAGACCGCTTCCAAGACAGTTCAAGAAAGGTTAGCCTTGCGGGGGAACTGCTGATAGAGGCAAAGGTGTCCCGTCTTTCGATGAGATGATGGATATCGCTTTGGTGGAAGTTGACTTTGACGATCCGACTACGAACGTGCGAGGACGTCGCGCCTTAGCAATCGCTAAACCAACTCCGGGAGGTTATTGACCACGCCGGAGCATGATCAACCTGACCACGAGGGTCTATTTCCTGTGAGCAAACGAAGAACAAGCAAGAAACTGAGATTGCAATCTAGATATTGCGAATATAAGATGAAAGCTTTATTGATCAAGGTGGGGTTCTGTGACGCCTTTGTCTGGTCGTTGAACACAAACGAAGTACGCGAAGTTACAGCTATGGCGAACTTTAATCTAAACAAAACCCAAAGTCTAAACGATGCCCTAAGGGTTGTATATATGGAGGAAGAGGGGGGAATTTCGTGGCCCTTGGTGGAGGGGTCCGAAATCAACCCTATCTCTTGTTTCCCCACACATACGGACTCTAAAAATAGCCTATACTTATGTATTTTGAAATTACATGGGCCTGGCCCAATAATAAGGTGATGCAGCACCTAGAATAGCCTCGGGATGAAAGTTATGAAGTGGCATCTTGTATATTTCGTCCAAGGCTTCATGCACCCATTATGGTGGCTTCAGAGTCGTGAAATCATCACTTGTAATTCCGTTCTTGTTCCCCTTGCGCATGCCATCATCTCCATGCTTGTTCTTGCTCCAATGTTCATCCTTCTCCAAGCTAGGCCCTTCATTTGTAAGCAAAACAAATGTATCCAATTTAGGCAGCATCATATTCTCATGAACATTAGAATCATTACCAAGAAACGAAAGTACCTGGTAATTTAGTTGGCATGCGCGAGCTCTAGTAATTGGTCCAGTATGTATAGCAGCAGGGGCTGTGGGTGTAACAATGATATTGATGTCCTCATCATCCTCCCCTTCTTGAAATGAAGTCGTCCTCGACGGAAGTTCATCTTCCTCACCCAAATAAGGCTTCAAATCTGCAATGTTAAAAGTGGGACTAACCGCAAAATCTGCAGGCAGCTCAAGTTTATATGCATTATCATTTATTTTCTCCAACACCTTAAAGGGACCATCAGCACGTGGCATTAGCTTTGATTTGTGCAAATCAGGAAATCTATCCTTACACAAATGTAACCAAACAAGATCTCCAGGTGCAAACACAACATGTTTTCTACCCTTATCTCCAGCAAGTTTATATTTAGCATTCATACGCTCAATGTTTTACTTAGTTAACTCATGCATTTTTAAAATCAATTCAGCACGTTCTTTAGCATCAAATTTAACCTTCTCCGAAGATGGAAGAGGCAACAAATCAATAGGTGCACGAGGTAGGAAACCATACACAACTTCAAAAGGGCACATCTTAGTAGTAGAATGCAATGAACGATTATAAGCAAATTCAATATGAGGCAAGCATTCGTCCCACATTTTCTTATTATTCTTCAAAACAGCCCTAAGCATAGTAGACAATGTTCTATTGACTACTTCAGTTTGTCCATCAGTTTGGGGGTGACAAGTAGTACTAAAAAGCAGTTAGTCCCCAACTTAGCCCATAAACATCTCCAAAAGTGGCTAAGAAATTTAGTATCACGATTTGAAACAATAGTATTTGGCACACCATGCAAGCGAATAATTTCACGAAAGAACAAATCAGCAACATTAACAACATCATCGCTTTTATGACATGGTATAAAGTGTGCCATTTTCGAGAATCTATCCACGACAACAAATATGCTATCCCTCCCCTTCTTTGTTCTAGGTAAACCTAAAACAAAGTCCATAGATATATCCTCCCAAGGAACACTAGGTACAGGCAAAGGCATATATAAACCATGAGGATTAAGTCGTGACTTAGCTTTTTGACATGTAGTGCAGCGAGCAATAAAACGCTCAACATCCCGTCTCATCTTTGGCCAAAATAAATGTGTAGCAAGTACGTCCTCCGTCTTCTTCACGCCAAAGTGTCCCATTAGTCCTCCTCCATGCGCCTCATGTAACAACAAAAGACGAGCGGAGCTAGCTGGAATGCATAGCTTGTTAGCACGAAACACAAATCCATCATTAACGACGAATTTGTTCCATGTTCTTCCTTCTTTACAATTCTGCAATACATCTTTAAAATCAGCATCATGCACATATTGATCTTTGATTGTCTCCAAACCAAATATTTTGGAGTCAAGTTGTGAAAGCATAGTATAGCGACGAGACAATGCATCAACAATAACATTTTCTTTACCCTTCTTGTGTTTAATGACATAAGGGAAAGTCTCAATGAATTCAACCCATTTAGCATGTCTACGATTCAGTCTAGCTTGACTTTTAATATGTTTCAAAGATTCATGATCGGAATGTATAACAAATTCTTTGGGCCATAAATAATGTTGCCATGTTTCTAAAGTCCGAACAAGAGCATATAATTCTTTATCATAAGTAGAATAATTCAGACTAGGCCCACTCAATTTTTCAGAAAAATATGCAACAGGTTTGCCATCTTGTAATAACACACCTCCTAATCCAATTCCACTAGCATCACATTCAAGCTCAAAAGTCTTATTAAAATCAGGAAGTTGGAGTAAAGGAGCATGTGTCAACTTATCTTTCAATACCGTGAAGGCTTCTTCCTGTGCGGTACCCCAAACAAAAGGCACATCCTTCTTTGTAAGCTCGTTCAGAGGTGCAGCAATGGTGCTGAAATCTCTCACAAAACGCCTATAGAATCCAGCGAGGCCAAGAAAACTCCTCACTTGTGTGACCGTTTTGGGCTGCGGCCAACTCTCAATAGCTTCAATCTTGGCTTTGTCAACTTCAATTCCCTGTGGAGTAACAACATAGCCAAGAGAAGATACTCGGTCGGTGCAAAAGGTGCACTTCCCAAGGTTACCAAACAAACGTGCATCACGTAGAGCAATAAAAACAGCACGTAAATGTTCCAAATGCTCTTCCAAAGATTTGCTATAAATCAATATCTCATCAAAGTAAACTACCACAAATCGTCCAATGAAAGCACGTAAAACTTCGTTCATTAATCTCATGAAAGTACTAGGTGCATTAGTTAACCCAAAAGGCATGACTAACCACTCATATAATCCAAACTTAGTTTTAAATGCTATTTTCCATTCATCTCCCAATTTCATACGAATTTGATGGTATCCACTACGCAAATCAACTTTGGAGAAAATTTTAGATCCACTCAATTCATCAAGCATATCATCTAGCCTAGGAATAGGATGACGATAACGAATAGTAATATTATTAATGCCTCTACAATCAACACACATACGTGATGTACCATCCTTTTTCGGCACTAGAATAATAGGAACAGCACAAAGACTAAGGGATTCACGTATATAACCTTTGTCGAGCAGCTCCTATACTTGACGCATAATCTCCTTCGTCTCCTCTGGATTGGTACGGTATGGTGCACGGTTGGGTAATGATGCACCGAGAATTAAGTCAATCTGATGCTCAATCCCTCGAATGGGAGGTAATCCCGGTGGCACGTCTTGTGGAAAGACGTCAGTGAACTCCTGCAAAATGTTAGTGACAGCAGGAGGCAAACAGGAAGGCACGTCCTCGAATGAAAATAATGCCTCTTTGCACACAAAAGCATAGCAAATAGATTTGCTAAAATCTAGCTCATCAATATCAGATTTAGTGGCAAGTAAACATGCACTTTTCAATTTAATTTCAGAAGCAACACTAGATGGTTTACTATTAGGCTTCATTTGTTGCTCAAATTCTTTTGCCACAATCTGATTTTCACTCTTATTTTTCTCCTGTTTTGCTTTATTAGCTCTATTAATATCATCTTTCAAAATGGACTCAGGAGTCATAGGAAGCAAAGTAATATTTTTATCCTTATGAACAAGAGTATACTTATTGTTTCTACCATAGTGTACAGAATTTTTATCAAATTGCCATGGTCGACCAAGTAATAAAGAACATGCTTGCATAGGTACCACATCACAATCAACATAATCAGCATATGTAGAGATACTAAAATGCACATGAACAGTACGTGTTACCTTAACCTTGCCGTTGTTGTTGAACCATTGAATGTAGTAAGGATGTGGATGTGGTCTTGTGGTGAGAGATAGCTTCTCCACCATCTCCATGCTAGCCAATTTGTTGCAGCTCCCTCCATCTATGATGACGCGCACAGAACGTTCCTTCACAACTCCCTTTGTATGGAACAAATTATGCCTCTGATTTTGCTCAGCTTGTGTAACATGCACACTCAAAACACGTTGAGCAACTAAACATTCATACCTGTCAGCATCTTCAGGAGCCATGTATTGCGTCTCATGATCAGAATCATCTCCACCGTGTTCTTCACTTGTAATAAGGGCCAAAGTCTCCTCATCATAGTCACTAGCGGACTCATACCCACCATCCTCAGTAGCAATCATCACACGCTGAGATTTGCATTCTCGCGTATAATGTCCTCTTCCCTTACAACGACGACAAATAATATCACTTGTGTGCCCCGTTGAGGCCATGGACGAAGAAGAGCTCTGTGCAGGCCCGGCAGGTGCGCTCTTGGAAGATAGTGGTGGTTGTGCCTGCTTTCTTGTATCACGGCTGGAGGTAGCAGTTGATGGAGGTGCTGGCGCAGTGGAAGTACAGGATGCACGTGGTGTCCATGATGAAAGTCGACCTGCAGAAAAGTTAGATCGCGCCAATGCTTGTCGATCCTGCACTTCACGTTCAGCTTTACAAGCAAGATGGAATAAACGAGTGATATTAGTATACTCCTTATACTCTAGAATGGTCTGAATCTCTATATTTAATCCACCCATAAAACGTGCAAGCATAGTTTCATTCTCCTCAACAATACCACATCTAATCATGCCAGTTTGTAATTCCTGATAATATTCTTCTACAGAATTTTTCCCTTGTCTTAAGCGCTGCAATTTTTGAAGCAATTCACGTTGATAATATGGTGGAACCCAACGAGTATGCATAGCAGTTTTCAAAGCATCCCAAGTAGTTGGAATAGGATATAATCTACAATGTTCAGACCACCATACACATGCAAAACTAGTGAAAGCACAAACAGCAGCGGCAACCCATCTCTCCTCAGGATATTGTAAACATGTAAATCGTTGTTCAGTTTCTAACTCCCAAGTAAGATATATATATCAGGAACATATCTACCCTCAAATGGTGGAATATTCAATTTCAGTTTAGGAAGATGGTCATGATCTCGTACCTGAGGGAGAGCCCTACCATTGTGATTATTTGCATGTGGACGACCTGGTGGTTGCGGTGCAGGTGGTTGTACATATTTCTGATTTTGATCAACCTCATCCTCGTAATCTCCCACATAATCATCCTCCTCTGCATCAGCAGCAGGAGCCACAGATGTATCAATAGCAGCACCAACGGTTTGGCCAAACCCAAGAGGGACACGGCTCGCTCGGCGGAGGGCTGTTTCGCGACGTGGAGGTAGTCGTTGTTGTTGTTGTTGTTGTAGAGGTGCGTTAGGTGCAGCCAGCTGTGGTTGTGGAAAATGCGCGAGCAATTCATTAAACTTGCTATCAAGCTTTGTTTCGAACGTCTTCTCAATGCCATCTATCTTCTCCATGGCCTCGTCAAATCTGTTTAGCACATCTTGCACCTGTCCACTCATCATTTGCTGAAATTTATCATGTAGCTGTTTGTTCGTCAGGTTCTCCCAATCAGTCTCATCGGCTTGTGATCCTACCATGGTTAGAAGCAAATAGAAACACACAAGAATATGATCCTACAAACTACTAAGAAGTGGTGGTGGTGTATCACAAACCCGTCAAGCAAATCTCAAATTCTTACCAGTTCTTACCCAGCAGCAGGTGGTGATCGGCAACCGTTGTAGTCAAAACTCTCAAAGCTTGGATAGAGCGATTACCAGGGAGAGTCAAACGCACGATGTAGATGTATGTGGAGCTGGGAAGGCTTATAATATGGTAGCAAAAAGGGTCAGCAATAATCAATTCAGAGATGCAAAGTTGAATAAACGCTCAACGACGGTACTGTGCTGGTCCTAGGCTAGACTGTGCTAGAGACGCGAGCCTAGAACACTAACAAAATCACGACGCTGCACGGAAACAAGGGAGAAGCACACTCTGAATTTTTTTCACTCTTTTTTTCTTGCACTCCTCTTTTTTTTTTGCCAAAAATCACTATAATGGTGAGTGTCTCAAAACTCTTCCCAAGTCAAGATAACAGGATAGGCACGAAATTTTTTCAACCAATTTTTTTTTCGACTGCCCGGACCCAAAACTGGAAACGGGGTCAAAAAAACTTTCTATAACGGCGACTGTATCAATACGCTTAGAAACACCTAAAAATAGGATAGCCAGAATTTTTTTTGTCCAGTGCGTTTTTGGAAAATTTTGGGCCTAAACGGAGGGTGGTTTCCGGACTCTTTTTTTTTTGGAAACCAACCTCTTCTACGGACGGCAAAAGATTGCTGGAATCTGAAACCTACTCAGACAAGAAAAACACAAATCTGGAAAAATATGGATCTCGAAAGTTAACCTAATATGAGATGGACTCAGAGTGGTGGTAGTATATGGATGTGGGTCGATGGTGGTATATGGACTCGGATCGGTGTTGGTATATGGACTCGGAGCGGTGGCGGATAAGCGGTGATGGTAGATGGCAGGAACGATGTATCTGATGTGGTGGTGGTATATGGTAGCGGATGATGATGGTGCGGCGGCGGCATGAAGACCCGTGAACAGAACTCGAAACTCTAAAAGAATAGACACTAAGACCAGCAACTAGACACGACGATGCAACCGAAAATTCAACAAAGCAAAATACTGAAAAGACTATGCAATGGCTCAGACTGGTTCGGATATGATGAACTAACCCTAAATTTTTTTGTGGCTTTTTCGTGGACTGTAGGTATGAAAAATAGACTCGATCTAAACTATGAAAAATTGTAAAATCTCACCGAGCAACCTGGAAATCTGATACCACTTGATAGAGGCAAAGGTGTTCCGTCTTTCGATGAGATGATGGATATCGCTTTGGTGGAAGTCGACTTTGATGATCCGACTACGAACGTGCGAGGACATCGCGTCTTAGCAATCGCTAAACCAACTCCGAGAGGTTATTGACCACGCCGGAGCACGATCAACCTAACCACGAGGGTCTGTTTCCTGCGAGCAAACGAAGAACAAGCAAGAAACTGAGATTGCAATCTGGATATTGCGAATATAAGATGAAAGCTTTATTGATCAAGGTGGGGTTCTGTGACGCCTTTCTCTGGTCGTTGAACACAAACGAAGTACGCGAAGTTGCAGCTATGGCAAACTTTAGTCTAAACAATGCCCTAAGGGCTGTATATATGGAGGAAGAGGGGGGAATTTCGTGGCCCTTGGTGGAGGGGTCCGAAATCAACCCTATCTCTTGTTTCCCCACACATACGGACTCTAAAAATAGCCTATACTTATGTATTTCGAAATTACATGGGCCTGGCCCAATAATAAGGTGACGCAGCACCTAGAATAGCCTCGGGACGAAAGTTATGAAATGGCATCTTGTATATTTCGTCCAAGGCTTCATGCACCCATTATGGTGGCTTCAAAGTCCTGAAATCATCACTTGTAACTCCGTTCTTGTTCCCCTTGCGCATGCCATCATCTCCATGCTTGTTCTTGCTCCAATGTTCATCCTTCTCCAAGCTAGGCCCTTCATTTGTAAGCAAAACAAATGTATCCAATTTAGGCAGCATCATATTCTCACGAACATTAGAATCATTACCAAGAAACGGAAGTACCTGGTAATTTAGTTGGCGTGCGCGAGCTCTAGTAATTGGTCCAGTATGTATAGCAGCAGGGGCTGTGGGTGTAACAATGGTATTGATGTCCTCATCAACTGCTGCGCAAGCTACTGAGCAAGGCTGTGAGACCGGCCTAGCATGTCGGCCATAGCTTCCAGGTGTAGCTGTTTAGCGATGAGGTTCTCATTGGTGTTCTCCGCAATCTTTCTTAGAGATAGGACTTCAAGTCGAAGTTGAGTTACAGAATGCCTTTCTGCTAGAACTTGGGACTGAAGAAGTCGAACTGATTTAGACAACGAATTCTGTGAGCTTGTCTGACTATTAGTCTCAAGTAACTTGAACACTTCATCAAGACAAGACTTTGGGGTTGTCTCGCTATCTTCAAGATATTTTGCCTTCTTTGCTGCAATATATGTTGAGTTTGTCTCACAACCTTCAGCAGACTTGTGCATGCCATCAGGCATATCACCTGAAACAAAGTAGAGAGATGATGGGTTTTGCACGTGCATAAACAAAGATGATAATTGTTCTATCAATTCTATCCAATTTCAAATTAGAAAATAAAGAGTAAGTTCAAAATATCAATAGCATAATTTGGCATTGTTCATAATGCGGGGAGCTTCACCACACTACTAGATTACCATGTCAACAACAAGCATATATGAAGGGCAAAGAAAATCATTGTATCTATTTTGGATAATGTGCATGGCATGTTGTTCATATCATCAGCCACATCAGTAAGATAAAACAGGAGATGACAAGGTGCAAATGTGGGCTGCTTCACCACACACTGGATTATAGATCCACAAAACCAAGCATACATATAGGGAGTGTCGGTGTCAAAACCGGCGGATCTCGGGTAGGGGGTCCCGAACTGGCGTCTAGGCGGATGGTAACAGGAGACAAGGGACACGATGTTTTTACCCAGGTTCGGGCCCTCTCGATGGAGGTAAAACCCTACTCCTGCTTGATTGATATTGATGATATGGGTAGTACAAGAGTGGATCTACCACGAGATCAAGGAGGCTAAACCCTAGAAGCTAGCCTATGGTATGATTGTTGTAATGGTTGTCCGTCCTTCGGACTAAAACCCTCCAGTTTATATAGACACCGGAGAGGGCTAGGGTTACACAGAGTCGGTTACAATGGTAGGAGATCTACATATCCGTATCGCCAAGCTTGCCTTCCACGCCAAGGAAAGTCCCATCCGAACACGAGACGAAGTCTTCAATCTTGTATCTTCATAGTCTTGGAGTCTGGCCGATGATGATAGTCCGGCTATCCGGACACCCCCTAGTCCAGGACTCCCTCAGTAGCCCCTGAACCAGGCTTCAATGACGATGAGTCCGACGCGCATATTGTTCTGCATTGCAAGGCGGGTTCCTCCTCCCAATAATTCATAGAAGATTGTGAACACCAGGATAGTGTCCGGCTCTGCAAAATAAGTTCCACATACCACCGTAGAGAGAATAATATGCACACAAGTTCGATCTGCTGACATATTTTGTGGCATGACGTCACACCACCACCAAGCCTTTACTTGAATCGTTTTTATTATACCACCTCAGCGCGTTTAGCGAAGCGGTTTCCTTGGCACGTCTTGTCAAAGCAGAGATCGTGTTCCCCTTATTCTGGGATTCCCATCAATACGGTCGTGGGTAACCCAACCGTGCTCGTTGCCACGCCTCCTCTATCGAAGTTGAGTCCCAAACGGTCATGGGGACGGCTCTTGGTATTCTCCCTCTTTATAATGAGACAAAGGCTCATTTCTTTTCTTCAACCCTTAATCGAATCTACCCCTCGCCCCGAGTTCCAACACCCAAAGCCCCAGATTCGAGCGCTTCGGACCTTCAACAATGTCCGGCTCCGACCTACAGGGCCGGTGGATGCCCTCCTCCATCACGGAAGAGGACGTGCTAAAGCTGCGAGAAGCCAGGTACCTGACCTGCGAGATTTCGCATAGGTTGCCCGCCAAAGGGAAAGTCATTCCTACTCCCGAGCCCGGCGAGAGCGTCGTGTTCGTGTCCCACCTCCGTCGGGGTTTAGGCTTCCCGACGGATCCTTTTGTGAGAGGGCTCATGTTTTACTACGGGTTGGAATTCCATGACCTGGCTCTGGAGTCCATCCTCCACATCTCATCATTCATCGTCATCTGTGAAGCCTTCCTCCGCACTACTCCCCACTTCGGTTTGTGGCTCAAGACCTTCAACGTGGAGCCGAAGATGATCGAGGGGCGTCAAGCAGAGTGCGGCGGGGTGGTTGTAAGCAGAAGGGCCGATGCTCCATGGCCCGAGGGCTCTTTCCAGCAGGAGCTCGGCTTGTGGCAACAAGAGTGGTTCTATATCACCGCTCCTAGGGGCAGCAGGCAGAAGCCGCCGCCCATCTTTCGCTCGGGCCCTCCATAGCGGCTGATGTCGTGGGTCAACCAAGGGCTCAACTGGGGGGCGTCAAAGGACGTACCCCTACTGCAGGGCCGGATTCGAGACCTCCAAGAGAGGGAGATCAATCTGGTCGTAGTGATGCAGGTTATGCTGATTCGGTGTCTCCTGCCCTGCAAGCGTCGCCCCCTCCATCTGTGGGAGTTCAATCCAGAGGGCCACGAGCTCTTCAACATTTTATGGGTACGACACCCGTGGAGATGTATAGATCATTCTTCGGATCACAAGAAGTGTGTCCGGAATTGACCGAGGATGCCGGTCTAAGCTGCAATCGCCCGGATGCTCAGGTAAGTAACCCTGTGTCCGGACACACCATTTGTTTGCGCCTTCTTGAATTTGCTTTTTAACCGATCGTCCCTTGAATAGGAGTGGGTAGCGCAGGCGAAACTGATACGGTGTCCGGCCCCCCTCCCGGAGACCGCGCCGGATCCCGTGCTGGTCAGGATGCTGGAGGTCGCGCCTTCAGAGGAAGGCAAAGGGGAAAAGAGAGGAACTACCGCCTCTACCAAGGAGGCTTTTGAGAAAGGGGGGATCGAGAATCCATCCTTCCAAGGAGAGAAGAGGACCGCTTCCGAAAACCCGGAGGCCAAGGCCTTGAAGCGGGGGAAGAGATCTTCACCAGAGGGTCCTGCATCTGGGGAGGCCCCGGCCGCACTATCTCCCCTAAGGAATCAGCCCTCCAGCGAGCCGTAAGTGGAAAAAAAGGGGGGTTCTGTAATAAGAGACATCCCTATTTTTGCTTCTAAGGATAATCGAAGTTTTTACCTTGTAGTTCGGATCTCCGTCCTTCTCAAATGAGCTCGTCTTCGGGGGACCTTCGTCCGGAGATGATGGAGAGCGAGACGCCTCCATCTGCCGCACTGTCAGGTAGGGTGGACGATCCTGAGGTGTCATCACGGAGGGTATCCCCGAGTCCGGCAGGGCCGGACAGTTCGGCACCAACTGGTGTGCGGCCGGGGGAGCTGAAGGATCTGCTTGAGAGGGCGTCTATCTCAGAAGGTCACCGTACATTGGTGAGTATGGTGATTGGAAGAATTTCATCCGCCGAAGGCGGGTTGCATGATGCCGTCAGAAGTTTGCTGGCGGGGTTTGAGGTACGTAAACATGACATACCTTTTGACAGTTTTACACATAAAGTACGCCCTGTATAGATAGTAGCCCCTGAGACTCGATATGTTGTCGAAAGCGACAGCGTGCCGAGGATCAAAATCGCAGGTATTAATTTTCGCCTTTCCTATGCAGGTGGCAGATAGTCCGGTGGCCAGCCGGACTGATGGAGTTGCCGAACTAAAGCAGCAACTCGATGTTGCGGATGCGGACATCGCGCTGGTCAATAAGCGACTTGACGAGTCACAAGGTAGGTTGTTTCTCCGTGGTCACCTAGTAAGGGAGCCGAAGCTCACTCCTTACCACATGTGTGTTTGATGCAGATGGTGCCGCTGCTGTGGAGGACCTTCGAGCAGAGCTTGTTCGAGCCAAGGAGCAGGCCAGGAGGAGTGATGCGGCTACCTCGAAGGCGGCCGAAGAGCTAGAAGCCGAAAGGGCTGCTTACTGCCGAAGCAGGGAGGAGATGGCCGAAATGGCCGTGAAGCTGAAAGATGTTACCGACCGCTATGAGGTTCTTGAAGAAGAATGCCGAGCGGAGCAAGAAACCCTGAAGAAGGCCACCACCGAAGCCAAGGATGCCCGTTCTGCAATGAGGGCTATAAAGGAGGAGCTGCGTCAGGCCAGAGATATTGCGGCTGGCAAGCCTTTTCTGCTGCGCAGGAGGTTCACAGATCCGAAGTATGCTCAGCTAGGCTAGCTGTGGGGTCCGGAGGATCCTTATATGGATTTAGCGGCGAGTGCGGCAGATGCTGTTGTGCACTTCCGAAGTCAAAAGGATCACGAGACGGAAGGGCTTTTTTGGTCTCAATTCCACAGTCCGGAGCGTTCACTTCCGCTGACCGATCGGTTGGCTGAGTGGGCTGAGCTAAATAGATTGTCCGGACTTGCCATGACGGATATCGTGGCTCATGTCTGGCCGGATAGGCCCAAGCCGAAGAGTTATTTTGGCTTATTGCAGCAATTCCTTGGGGCAGTGCTGCATATCAAGGCGATGAAGCGGTTGGCCTGCATAGAGGGTGCACGGATGGCCCTCGCCCATGTGAAGACATACTGGACGGAGATGGACGCCAGCGCTGTTGCAACCCGGGGTTCGGACGAGAGCCGGTTACCCGCCGAGCACTATTTTGGGGAAGTTCTGCGTGGTGCTCGTGTAATTGAGTCGCAGTGCTCAAAAAATGTCATGTTCAAATGATCTTTACGTTTTGTAAAATGATATTCATAATATAAGCGCTTTTTACACTTGTGCGTTCAAGTATTGAAATATCTCCTGTGCGGCCGTTAATGTATACTTCTGTATAACCTGAAAGATGGCAGTCTTCGGCTTCAGCCCCCACGCACATAGTGCTGGGGTGTTTGCAAAGTAGCGCATTTTCACACTTAATCCAACGTCTTGGTCCTGTGAAGGAGGTGGTAGCGTAGCAAACGAGGCAACCGGACTATAATGCTTTATCACTTTCACTTAGCCATAGGAGTTCGAAGGTGGGGCTACGACATAGCCCCTAGGGGCACCGCGCTCTCCGAATTCGGGGCGTGTATGTCCCTGACCGGGAAACGGTCCTTCGTCAAAGCAGAGGAATTCTAAACATTCCGGTAGTCGATCGAGTGGTTGACTAGTCTCTCGCTATATCATGACAGTCAGTTTTCGGCTTTCTCTACTGAGGTGCTCGCCCGGCCGAACCGGGGCACAATCGTAGTAGTTCTCCTGGTGCCGCGTTAGCTAGTGATATGGAACGTAAGGCAGCAAAACACAGGAGCCGGGCAAACCCAACATTTGACCAAAGACATGATTCAGAGCTGATGCATATAAGGCCTAACCCGAGACGCCGAACACTCCCTAAGGTATTCGGTCTTTATGATAACGGGCAGATCAATGCCCTAAACCCCTGGTGTCCAGGTACAGGCGAAAATTTCTGACGCGGCCAATGCCAAAACGCCAGTCTCCTCGTCGGTTATGGTGAAAAACCAGTGGATGTGAATCAACAAGAGACAGTAAGAAAGGTTTACGCAGGGTCTTAATCTGAAAAGAATCCTTGCCACGGATCCCTGCTGCACGTCTACGCCTGTGTCTCCGTTGTGCCGTATCCTGGACGGGTGTACACGCTGTTCATCTGTAAAAGAAAGGAACTTAGTTTGAAAAGAAATCGTGCAAAAAATCTATTGAAAGCAAAGTATGAATGAATGAATAAAGTTGAGCTTTTATTGGCTCTTGATTGCTCATACGCACAGCCCCTTGTGAGGGGGTGTGCGGCTAAGGAGCCCCTAGTTTATTTATGCCGGACTCGCCTAGCCGTGTCCGGGGTCCTGAATGGCCTTTTAATGAGATGATGCCGCGTGGACCGGGCATTTTAAGTGTAAGAGATGCGTAGTGCGGTATTGCGTTAAAGCGGGCGAAAGCTTCGCGTCCCAATAGTGCTTGATGGCTACTTTTGAATGGGGCGACACGGAAGATTAGCTTTTCGCGACGGAAGTTGTCGGTTGATCCGAACACAACTTCTAGTAGTAAGGAGCCCATGCACTTGGCGTAAGGGCCTGGCATCACTCCTTTGAAGGAAGTGCGGCTATGGCGAATTTTAGTAGGGTCTATCCCCAACTTGCGGATTGTGTCCGGATATAGCAGGTTTAAATCACTGCCGCCATCAATTAAGACTTGTGTAAATTGTAGTCCGTCGATTATAGGATCCAATACCAGAGCAGTCCATCCTGCATTTTGAATGCTTCTGGAATAGTCCAGGTGGTCGAAAGTAATTGGTTTTGACATCCAATCTCGGGGTTCCGCTGGGGTGGACCGTGCGACACGTACTGCAGCGGGTGCCGCACTATTGTTCCGTAGTATCACATGAAGTGAGTTTACTGTTTTGACTTCTTGTGGGAAAGTCTTCTGTTTTCTGGCGCTCTGCTGGTGGGGTTCGTCGTCATCCTCGCTTGGCGCGTCGAGCCCCTTGTGTTCGGCGTTGAGTCGGCCGGACTGTTTGAAGACCCAACAATCTTGATGGATGTGGTTCGCAGGCTTCCCGGAGGTACTGTGGATTTGACATATCCGATCCAAGATTTTGTTTAGGTTGGATAGCTCGTCACTATTGTCCTTAAGAGGCAGCGTTTTGTTATTCGGCCGCGAGCTTTTGAATCCGGCGTTGACCACCGTGTTCTTTGGGCTCTTTTCTTTATTTCGGCGCTGGTCTTTTCTGGGCCGTGATTTTCCGCTTCCACCTCTGATCTCGGATGTACTCGGGTCGCTGGTGCTGCATCTTGCTAGCCAGCTATCTTCTCCCGCGCAAAAGCGGGTCATGAGGCTTGTTAGCGCGGCCATTGTCTTGGCTTCTCTTGGCCGAGGTGTCTGGCAAGCCATTCGTCTCGGACATGATGTTTAAAAGCTGCTAAGGCTTCGGCGTCCGGACAGTCGACTATTTGACTCTCCGGGCTGTTGGGTTATGTGACTTAAATCGTCTGCATCCGGAGGGCGGACATAAGTCCCCTGAAAATTTGCTCTAAACGCTTCCTCGAGCTCTTCCCAACTTCCAATGGTATTTTTTGGGAGGCTTTTGAGCCAATGCCGAGCTGGCCCTTTGAGCTTGAGGGGTAGATATTTTATGGCGTGGAGATCGTCTCCTCTAGGCGTATGTATGTGCAGGATGTAATCCTCAATCCAGACTCCAGGGTCTGTTGTTCCATTGTATGCCTCTATGTTTACGGGTTTGAACCCCGCTGGAAATTCATGATCCAGCACCTCATCGGTGAAACATAGTGGGTGTGCGGCGCCCCTGTATTTAGGTGTGCAGTTATCTTCGAACACGCGGCGTGCTGTGTTGCTTCCCGGGGCCCTCTTCTTTGGCCCATAAATGGACCTGACCGGGCCATCCGTTTTGTGAGGATATATATGCGTGTCATATGCCGGCTTATGTGTGGCGCCGCTTGCCGCTCTTGGCCTGTCATCTGGTCGTCTATCCGGCCAGCCGGCCTCTTTGCTTTTTGATTGTGGGGGCTCTACGGCCTCCTCGTCAAATTCGGGCAGCAGCTTGCGCTTCGGGTAGCTCTTTGTGTGTTGGCTATTGCCATATTTGTCCGCGGTCTTGAGTACTTTGCTCCACCTCATTCTGAGTATGTCTTCCGCTGTTTTGAGCTTCCGTTTCTCCTTCTTCAAACTTCTTGCAGTGGCGACGAGCCTTTTTGAAGGTTCCTATGCTCCGGTGGTGTGTCCGGCGTGAGATCGTCTAGACTGTTGTTTTCGCCGAGGATGAGTTGATTATCCGATTCATCCTATTCGGATGGCTGCTTGGTTGCATGTTCGTCGCCCACTGGTTTGTCCTGCTCTATGGCTGGGTCATTATGAGTGCTGTTGTTATCGAGGCGGGTCTTGGGGCGGCGCTTGCGTCGCCGTTTTGGTTGTTTTTCGGGGGAATTATCCTTCGCCGCGTCCTGTTGTTCCTCGTTATCGCTCCCTTTTGGGGTGTCCACCATATATATATATCATGAATTGAGGTGGCTTTCCGGTGCCCGGTAAGTGCTGGTTCTTGGTCGTCTCCGGCGTCGTCGTCCATACCGTCGATGTCTTCGGAGTCGAAGTCTAGCATGTCGGTTAGATCGTCGACAGTGGCTACAAAGTGGGTGGTGGGTGGGCCTTGAATTTCTTCGTCGTCCGCATCCCAACCATCCTGACCGCAGTCCGGCCAGGGCTCTCCTGATAACGAGAGATACTTTAGCGAATTCAGGATGTCACCAAAGGGTGAGTGCTGAAAAATGTCCGCAGCGGTGAACTCCATGATCGGCGCCCAATCGGATTCGATTGGCAGGGGCGCAGGACGTTCGGTGTCCGGCAAGGAGTCCGGCACCTCGGAGTCACGAGCTTCGCAAAGGACAAGGTCAGTATTCGGCTCCATCACCGTAGAAGTTGCAGCCCCCGAGGTGGTGTCCAGCCACCTGTCCTCGATCTGCGCGGTCGGCTCCGAACTATGGGTCAGAGCGGACTCATGTGCGGCCTCCAGGGTACTGTCCGGTGGCAGAGCTAAATCGTGCCCATCGTGACAGTGCGGCGTGCTCGGCTGTGGCTCGAATCCCTCGAAGATCAAGTCTCCGCGGATGTCGGCCGTGAAGTTTAGGCTTGCAAACCTAACCTGATGGCCAGGGGCGTAGCTTTCGATCTGCTCCAGATGGCCAAGCGAATTAGCCCGCAGTGCAAAGCCACCGAACACAAAGATCTTTCCGGGGAGAAAAGTCTCGCCCTGGACTGCGTTGTTGTTGACTGAAGAAGCCATCAAGCCTATCGGTGACGACACAGAGGAACTCTCAATGAAAGCACCAATGTCGGTGTCAAAACCGGCGGATCTCGGGTAGGGGGTCCCGAACTGTGCGTCTAGGCGGATGGTAACAGGAGACTAGGGACACGATGTTTTTACCCAGGTTTGGGCCCTCTCGATGGAGGTAAAACCCTACTCCTGCTTGATTGATATTGATGATATGGGTAGTACAAGAGTGGATCTACCATGAGATCAAGGAGGCTAAACCCTAGAAGCTAGCCTATGGTATGATTGTTGTAATGGTTGTCCGTCCTTCGGACTAAAACCCTCCGGTTTATATAGACACCGGAGAGGGCTAGGGTTACACAGAGTCGGTTACAATGGTAGGAGATCTACATATCCGTATCGCCAAGCATTCCTTCCACGCCAAGGAAAGTCCCATCTGGACATGGGACGAAGTCTTCAATCTTGTATCTTCATAGTCTTGGAGTCCGGTCGATGATGATAATCCGGCTATCCGGACACCCCCTAGTCCAGGACTCCCTCAGGGAGTATTAAGTAATGTGCATGGTATGAATAAGAAATTTGGTTTTACAAGTAAAACTTAGAACTTACGGTTCTTACGAACATGCATTTTGGTAGAAACAGCAAACTAAACAACAGTAAACGATAGGGAGTATGAGCAAATTAAACAGCAGTTGAGGATAAAGGCTTTAGAAGGACTGACTTACATTAACAGTTAACACCGGCTTTATAATGCCCTTCTCCATGTCAAGGGAAGGATAACTCAAGAATTTCAGCACAGAATCTTCTTCATAAGTATTGCATGTACTCTACATTCTGTAGAGAGTAATTATAGATATGATAATACTGGAAGGGATAGAGGATAATGAAGATAAGATGCAGATTGATGCTACATAATCAACTCCCAATCCTTGGAAGTACAAGCATTACAGGACAAAATGTACTGACAAGAGCAATGGGCTACACTTCTACAGTGGCATTGTCTGTGTATTCTACTTGTTGGTAAGATTAAATATAGATCTGATCTTTTTTAGTAAATGGTGGGCGAGGGAGATAAGATGCAGAATGCTACAAAATGAACCAATCCCTCTTCCCATAATACAAGAGTGTTTTGAACACTGGTGTACTATACAAAACGTTCTTATATTATGGGATGGAGGGAGTAGCTGTTAATGTAAGTACAGCGATAGACCACATTCAGTCCTTACAAGAGGACTGCAGAGCTAAACCTCTTCAAAAGCATTGGGTTGATTCTAAATTCGTGTAAGAGTCCATACGGATCTTATAATGTCCACCAAATGGACGACTACGAGGCTAACATGTGCAGTGATGCTACATAATCAAACAGCTATGAAAGTAAGTATGGTCATACAGGGCAAGAGGTACTCACGAGAGCAATGCAGTGTGCAGTATAGTTGCGAGATTCTATGGTCCCTTGAGAACGAATGTCTTCTGCTAACAGTTTTCGTACAAGTGAGACATTAAGGCAAATGCAGAAATGTAGTTCAAATTGTGATGTGATATCATAGACACTACCTTACGCTGCAGTAGAGACCAATGTGTAACAAGATTATTCCAGTCACCGTCGGATAAATGTAGCACCGGAGAGTTTACAGAAATTTCATTCAGAGGCTTGCCATCAAAGTGTGCTTGCCTCAGGTAGGAACGATACTTCATCAACGAGTTCTTGAAAAGTGCAACCAACTCTTGCTCGTCATCACAATCCAGTTTCCTCCTCGCCTATTTAAAAGAATGAAATCTTGTGTCTTTTGTTAGCAGAAACATATGCAGTAATGACCATGAATAACATTAGTACATTACTTACGTGTAAGTTGCGGAGGAAGATTGGAAATTGTTCTGTGTCTGCGGTATAATCTTTCCATGAAGGAAAGATGCGCACAAAGTTCCTGACAACAACATAAGCTTCATCTTCTAAACTGGGAAGAAATGGAATAGGGGTCCTATTTGCTGCAATTGGGGCTCTCTCTGGTTCGAAAAGGGATTTGGCAACTGGATTTTGTGTACTGTTTGCTGGAATGGGGTTTTTGCATCGTACAGCTGGTGTTATGTCAACTGGCATAATCATATTGTTTGCTGCAGTTGGGGTCTGCTGAGTTGGGGCATCAGAAATGACCAGTGTAGTAGGGCTAGAGTCTGCTAGAGTTGGGGTATTTTGTGGGTCAGGTGATATTGCAACTACACCTAATGGGCTATTTGATTTATCAGGTGCCACTACCTTTTCCAAATACTTTGCTTGTGCTCCTCCATGATCAGCAATCGCCCTCTTCCTTTTGAACGTCCGATACACAAGAACTTCATTTGAATGGATAAATATGGTATGATGACAGATGGAATATGTACTGAAAATGGATAGGCAGGGCGTATTCACATACACGATGTGTAAACTAAGCTAATGGCAGTTCAACAAATAGAAGCAATGCAAAGCATCAGTTGCAAGATATGTGCGAGCAATGTAACCTTGGAAAGTTAGAGCAAGTACCTTGATGGGTCAATAAGATAGGGCATCTTCCTCTGACTCCTCCACTAGGGAGCTACATTGACTTAGGTCTCCCTCTAGCTCAGAATCACTGTTAGGATCATATTCTGAGCATGAATCTGTAGGTGGAGAGCTTTTGCATTGCATTGCATCCAGACTTGATTTCAGTCCCTTAATGCCAAGTTTGACAGCCATGGCATTGTTCTGCTTTATTCTTTTCATGCACGCAAGCTCATAATCATTACGATGTTGTTCAGATTCTGAGATTCATGAAAACATAAAAAGTAGTCAGATTATCTATGGAATGCATTGCGGAATCAACTCAGAGAGTGTCTCCCTATAAACCCGTGCATATGCAAAGTTCACCTCCCCAACCGTACTGACCAGACCACACACAGAAATACAAACCCCTTATGTCTCTATAACAGGCAGGCACACATTTCAAAACTGAAGTAGGAACATTAGAATCATATGAAATTCGTATTTGAACAAATAAACTAAGCAATTATGAGTGGTGTAATGTTTAGCTTCAAAGGTGGAGTGTTGGTAGTGCGACACAAAGCAAGTAGGCAGATTGCATTCCATGTAATAGATAGAAACCTATGTAAAAGCTGGAAATGACACTTTCTTTCTATACAATGCAGTGTTCGTTACCCACACATGATGGAAGAGATCACATAGAGAAATACTATTCACTCAGGTCTACGATTCCAGTATTTAGAAACAGGGTGGTCCACCCTAAAAGAATATTGACAACAAATATGACAAGGCATGCATAGATGTAGTGAATCAATCATTTACTTGTGAGCTTATTAGGACAAGTATGCAGAATTGTAACTGCAGTAAGAGACCGTCCAAAATCTGAATGAAGAAGTTTGTCTAGCACTTATCGTTTGCAATTAATCGTCGTGAATAATTGGATATTATATCGAATGAGTAAGAAAGACAAGTAAAATTGTCAACAAACCTGGCTTGCAGTAGTAATCTGGGTCAATGTCACTACGACCAACAATCCAAAATGACTAGTTTCTGTTCCGAGGGCCGGAATTTTGAAAACCCTGTGAACTTTAGAGGTACTAAAGATTACCGAAATACATCTGAACCATTAAGTGCAGGTAGCACTGAGCACACAACAAAC
The DNA here is from genome assembly GCA_963921465.1 of Triticum timopheevii. NCBI lineage: Eukaryota > Viridiplantae > Streptophyta > Magnoliopsida > Poales > Poaceae > Triticum > Triticum timopheevii. Next base: position 375,890,224 of record OY997272.1, on the reverse strand, counting down.
CCTAATGACAGTCCTGCCTAATGAGTAATGAATCAATTAGAAAATGGGTGATGAGGAGTGGCTGCTGAGTGTTAAGGACGTATCTCAGGATAAATCGGGTTGGCTTGGTGGGTGCTGCATGCCTGAGCCCTGAACGGACTGGGAAGGTAGGCACGGCGGCGCGCCCGGGCAACGGTGTTGCTGTTGGGTGAGCGGCTCCTGGCCTCCTGTTAGTCCGACGTCTCCTCCTAGAGTCATGTCGTCCGGGGATGGCAAGTAGCCCGTGAGGCAGGCGGCTGGGGGCGAGTAGAGATCGGAAGTGCGCAGCAGAACAGAGGGGAATCGGGGCCTAGGACGACCCAAAATCCCAGGGTGGGCCGGCCCACCGTGGGCACCCTGTAGAGATACACACCCGAGCGGCGAACATGCATTTTTGAAACTAATTTAGGAACATTTAGCTAACCAATTAAACAACTCTGTTTTAATAATATCAGATTCATATTTGAACATCTAAGCTTGTTTAGCTTGATGTGTGGAGCAGTGTTATTATGACACGAAGCACGTATTCTGATCGTATAGTGATCATAAAAGGGGGAAACTATAAGCATATTTTTTTTTAGCAAAAGAGGGTTTCCCCTCCGATTTCTATTAAAGAAACCACCACGGAACCAACATGATCAATTAAACCCTAAGCATGATCAATTAAACCGTATTATGGTTGTGCCATAGCAGATTTGAAGCTGCAACCTGGAGAAATGATATTTAGCATCCATTGTTTGCTTCGAACTATCTAAGAGCTGAAAAGAAAGTAGAGTAACCAAGTTAAGATCTATTTTCTGGTTGAGATCAAAAAGTTGAGGAGATATGAAGTACCACGTCTCTTGCGGTGCCATGTAGGCATCGGGGGTGCGATGGCTGTCGGTGGCGTTGAAGCAGATCTGCGACGGTAGACGGGTGCATCGAGGGATAAGTCCCGTTGCGGTGGAAGAGAAGGTCGTGTGAGCGGCCCCGGCAAAGAGGACGACGACGCCGATGAAGCGAGAGGACGCGATGCAAGGCTATTGGTCCGTCGCCGTGGATGAGAAACGTCCATCTCTAGCAGTGGACGACGCGGTGTTGGTAGGCGCTCCGGCATGGGGGAGGACGGTGGCGATGGATGTGGTGGAGGACGGCGGCGATGGATGGGGTGGCGGACGGAGGCTGCTGTGGGGATGGGGTGTTCTAGTGCGGATGGTGTATGAATGGGAAAATGGAGGGAGAGGTATGGGGAACCATGTTTTTGGGATGCGCCTGTCTGAAATATGGGAAAGTTATGAACTTAGCCCCCGTTTAAAATTTGGACGTCTCGTCGGTTGGGGATAGGACGGTAATCTCGCATCTCACCGATATTTGCCCAAAGCGATTTCGGGCGAGGTGAGGGTGGTTGGCGCCCATGGTTGGCGCCCATGGTGTATGAACGGGGCTGACAGATAGGGCGGCTGTGTCACGTCTGAGTGAAGTTACAAACCTGCCCCTATTGAAAATATTTGCCTACATCGATTTCGGCCGAGCCGAGTTTGTTTTGCCGCCCACCGTGTATGAATGGGGAATGGAGGGAGAAACAGAGGTCTTTCGGACGAGCTTGAATCAAATGTGTTTTGCCGCCCATGTTTGACGCCCACCGTGTCGGAATGGGCTCAGAGGCGGTCGTGTCACGTCTAATTGAAGTTACTAACCTACCCCTATTTAGAGCAGTGGAAATCGGGCCGATGGATTGTCCGTGTAATGGGTAGGCAGTAATTTCCATCTCCCAAACACTTAGCTTCGAGCAGCCGACATGGGAGTGGACATTTTGCTACTTCTTTCGAATTTTGGGACAATAAGCATCCACGTTTACCCTGGCAATTAAATTCGAATCCATTTTTGTATTCCTATATGAATCTTTATAAATCATTCTATGTGTTTTTATATATCTTCAAAAGGACGACAAAGATGTATTCCACTGTCATATATGAATATGGTTTACAAATGCCGATACTCAAATTCAGAAACTAGTATCCAGTTTAAGGTGAATTCGAATATTTGGAACACTTCATGTCCAACTCAAATGTCACACGCACCATAATGTGTACTCCCATTTAGATATGTACACAAGCGATGTATCAAGATTCAAATACCGAGTCAATCAACCAAGAATGTACAGAACTAACAGACATATAAACACTTATAGAGTATATGGATCAATAATATCAAATAACATACATAAGCCAGGCCGCTGTACTTTTTTTGGCTACAACATCATCTTTTTTTAGCCAGCATCTTGGCCCTTTCCGATGCGTGCCACTTATGTTTCATCTATACTACTACTATTGCTGAATGCACATTCAGCCCGATTGGCATATTTGTAGGTCTGGCACAGCAATCCAAATGAAATGTCTCCGAGTCTTATCAATTAATACAGACTTGTGCTCAAATAAAATTACAAACCAAAAAACAAAAAAAACAATTATTACATGATCTCTAAAACAAATGGTTTGATTGATTACATGAACAGACAACACAAAGGTTATTCAACTATGGAAAGCACATTTCACCTATGATTTACCAAGTAGGAATTTAATTTCCTTTTTTCCTTCAGGACCTTAACAATCTGGTCAGTCTCAGCTTGCTTCATTTTGAAATCCACCAAATATTTAATGGTTGTCTTGAGTACTGCTTGTGATTGTGTTGTTTGCTTCCTCAACATGTCAACTTCATCTCTAAATGCAGAAGCAGAATCTCTTTCTACCACTAGTTTAGCCTCTAGAGCATCAGCAGTTGGCAATTCATAATGCACGATTGGGCCGGTGCCACTGCTGTGGGATGATGCAACGTCCATGGGGACCTCGCTCTTTGATCTTGGGCTAACCTGTTTTGACATTAAAGTCCCGATTGGATTCAGAAAAGTTGAAGTTAGCAAAACATCTCAACTGGGAGTTATAACAGCAGACCACTTAAACAAACAAGGAATTAAAGAGTTTCAATTGGATGCTGAAAAGTATATTAACATCATTGTAACCCGTTGTTGCAGCAGCAAAGCAGTTAAACAAACAAGTAGATATTTAAGTTAAGGCAAACAGGTAATTCTTAATAGTAAGTATCAGACACATAGATAGGTGCAGTCTACAATATGATTAACAGGCTGTGCCATTATGTAATCAGTAGCAAACTAAATTAAGCCAAGCAACATAATTGAACAATTTTGCAATAAGTGGCTAACTAAAATTCCGAGAAGTAGGTAACTGAACTTACGCTAGTTCTTTGTACAGGCACACTGCAACTTCTTTTTCGCTTACAAGGTTGTACAAAGGAGTCCATGGCGTCAATTGCTTGGATAAGCAGTCCCAATACTTCTTTCTTCCCACACTGCATGGGTAAGTCGAATGGTTAATCTGGTAAGATGGTGCGTCCTTGATATGTTATATAAGGACGTGTAGTCAGACTACTTGTAGCCAAACACATCACACTGGCTTTTACTGTATATTTCATGCGATTACTTTTGGCATATCGAGATCTAAGCAATCTACAATAGGATGAAAAGACTGGCATCCTTCACATTATTGGCGAACTCAGTTCATAGAAACAAGCAATTCAACCATTCTATGGGTAAATCAAAAGCGCCACTGGAATATTTTTCACTATCCAATCATACATGCAAAAAGGGGCGACGCCACCATAGGGGCTGGTATGAGCGGCCGCCTCAGGTGGCTGGAAAGTGTGCACCTAGTTTGAGTCGTCCAGGTTGGCCCATGCTAGTTTTGTTCGTCCCAACTGTCAGGACCCCGACTCAATGTCACATCGATCTAGCCTGTAACACCTCATATCACTTTGCGGCCTCACGCACGGTATCCCCACGGGTGTCGCCTTACCTTTGCCCGGGACCATTTGCGCCTTTTGGCACACGTATATGATAGTGTCGCTAGCATCCATATGAAAAGGAGCCCGGGCTGACATGGCTAGTTGTAAACCCAAAGTGGCACAGACTTACAGGGACAGGCATCCATGACCCAGCATCGAACGTGTCGGTCATCAGCAAGAAAGTTCCGGGCTGTAGCACTGGGCTAGCAGGACTCCGGTAAACCGGGCTGTAGCGGGCTAACAGGACTCCGGTACTCAATGCGTGACATTTCCCCGAAGGGATAGATACAGGAACGAAGAAGGACACATGCCGGCCAGCCAAGTGTTCCGGAGCAGTAGCAAGCTACCATGGCTCAGTGGAATCACTAGGAGACATTTCCCGGTAAGAGAGGCTACTAAAGATAAACAACTAGATAGTCAGATCCCACACATACCAAGCATTTCAATCATACACACAATATGCTCGATATGTGCAAATACAACAAGGCATCACAACATGACTCTATGACACAAGTACTTTATTTAAAGGCTCAGAGAGCCATACATAACATACACACAAGTACGGGTCACACAACCCAGCATTCAAGTCATACAGTCATACAAACCAGCAGCGGAAGTAACATGTCTGAGTACAGACAACTAGTAAAATAAAAGAGGCTTGGAAAGCCTAGCTATACTACGTGGTCCTTCACAAGCTCAGGATCACCACCTGGGCCTTAGCCTACTCATTGATGTCAACGTCTACGAAGAACCCATCAGAAGGGGTTGCAGCGTCTTCTGTAAAAATGTAAATAATAGCAACATGAGTACAAAGGTACTCAGCAAGACTTACATCAGATCCTACATACATGCACATTATCAAGAAGGGTTGGTGGAGTTATTGCAGCAAGCCAGCTTTGACTCTTGGCTAAGCTATCCTACGAGACTCCAACTTGAAATGGTTTTGCGCACACGAGTCCACTACTCACCACTTCAATACACTACCGAGGATCCACCTCCGTCTTCCTACGGAAGAGCCATCCTCGGCACTCACGCTTATCTTGAGGCTTTTAGTAGTTTCCATTTACTTGTCTATGAACTGTATAAGCAACCAAGTAGTCCTTTACCGCGGACGCGGCTATTCGAATAGATTAGGTTAACCCTGCAGGGGTGTACTTCTTCATACACGCTCTCACCACTTATCGCCGTTTACACGACATGTACTCGGCAACCTTCAAGCGGAAGCCCAACGTGGGTGTCGGCCACGACCTACCTAAACACCTAAGTCTCTAGTCCAGGTTTATCGCCTATTTGGGTTCCATCCATGAGGAGATCCGGCCGAAGTTTTGCTCACAGCCCCAAACGATGTGAATAGGGTTCCCGAGATACCAAACGGGCATCCGGTACACCCGGCCACGTACCTACCGCATCACAGCCCACCCCTACGGTCAGCGCTGTCCACGGCCTCCAGTAGGCTACAAACACAGAAACTACTTGCAACTCCTGGACAGAAGACTAGGGTGAATAAGAAGCCGAGAGGGTCCATTGGTTTCGAGCCCAATGCATGGTAGTAGCTGAATCTTAAATCACACATACAGATCTCAGTGCTTAAGGACGGCCTCAATGAAACAACCCACCATGTACTCCTACATGGCCTCTCATCGATACCTTTACCAAATCGTGTTCAACACACCACTCCCATACTGACATGAACATTTCACTCTAGCCCATCACCCAGATGAACCAGACCTAACACGACTCTAAGCATAGCAGGCATAGCAAGGTAGGAACAACACATACATATGGCTCAAACAACTCCTACACATGCTAGTGGGTTTCATCTAGTTACTGTGGCAATGACAGGTCATGCAGAGGAAATGGGTTCAACTACCGAGCACACAGCAGTTTGAAATGCATTGTCTTAATGCAGTAAAAGAGAGCAAGAGCGAGAACATGGGATTGTATCGATATGATAAAACGGTTGGTTGCTTGCCTGATGGGTCGATGCACTGATACGGTTCTTCGCTAGGGTAATCACGGTACTCCTCGGAGGCAGAACCTGCCGCAAAGAACACCGATACACAGCCATCACCAAACAATGCGCGACAATATGATGCATGCATGAAACATGGCAATATGAGTGTGTTGGGCTAATGCAACTAAGACCAGAAGGGTTTGAACCAATTTGAACCAAAGATTCAAATTTCAAACTCATACATGGCCCTTTAAGGTGTTTTATCTTGTTCTGCATTAAACATCAAGTTAACTTGTTTAATCATGCATGGAAACAGTACAGATGGATAGATTGGATTTTTCTGATCATTTTTCATATATAACTTGTTTGATTTGGAGTTACAGACTAAAAGTTATGAATTTTTGAAGTTTAAACTATATTCTGGAATTTCCTATATTAGAATAAATCTAGAAATTAATTTATTGCGTCAGCCATGCGTCAGAATGACGTCAGGGTCAACGGAGACGTCCAGGTCAAACCTGACTGTGGGTCCAGGGTGTCAGGGTTATTAGTTTAGTTAAAGTTTAACTAAAACTAAACCTATTTAGTTAACAGGGCTGGGCCCCACCTGTCATTGACTCATCGGAGTCAACCAGGGCCCACCCATGGTCAAAAGCAGGTCGGCTGCACCGGCGTTTAGCCGCCGGCGAGCCCGACGCGGCGGTGGAAGTGGTTTTGGCCGTTCCGGCCACCAAATGGGTCGCGGAGGGCATCGGGGTGGAGCTGAGGACGAGCCGCGGCTCTTGGCGGAGTCCGTTGGGGTCGGGGTGGCCGGAGTTGGCATCGGCGGCGACTTTGGCGGCCACCGGAGTTCGGGTGAAAGCGAACTCGGGCTAGGGTGTGCGGTGAGGTGCGGGGAGTGCATGGTTAGCCTCAGCACAGCGTGGTTAGTCCGATGGACAAGGTGAGGTGGCCGGTGGTTAGCCGGAGGCACGTCGGCGACGTGGTCCGCGGCGACGAGTGCGGGTGAGCTACGTGTGCTCGCTGTGGTGCACGAGAGCGAGAAAGAGAAGGAGGGGAAGTTAGCCCAGCTCACTGCGGTCTTGATGGAACGGACGGCGCGGTCGGGGACGAGCTGGTGCGGCAGCGACGGCGAAGGGGATCTCCGGCGACGGCGGTTCGGTCGAGGTCGATGCGGCGGCTTCGGGGCACGCGAGCGCTCGGGGCTCGGCTAGCTCGAAGGAGAGGAGGGTGGCGGAGCTTCTGGACACGGTGGCGCGGCGTGGAGATGACGGAGAGCACGCCTACGGCGGCGGAGCGGCGACGGTGGCGTCGGTCATGACGTGGGAGCGCGAGGGAGAGGAGTTGGGGAAGAATGGAGGTGTCCTGGGGGTTCACGGCTCGACGTGGAGTTCATCCAGGCCAGCTAGGCGGCGAGAGGAGGAAGCAGGGCGACGTGCAGCTGCGTGGCGTGCTGCGGTGCTGCCGTCGAGCACCTGCCTGCCTGCCTGGCCGGCAAGCAGCTCGCTGGCGCGGCGCTGGGCTGGGCCGGCAGGTGGGCCGGGTGCTGGGCGCCAGGTAATTTTTCCTCTCCTGTTATTTTCCTTTTCTATTTTTCTGCAACTTTGTTGAATTATTAAAAATACTTAGGTAACTCCTAAAATCACCAAACTGCTCCTGGTCCATAGTTGGATTATTTCCAACATGAAACATTTTAGTTTGGAGATATTTGAGCATTTGAAATATTTTATATAATTTTAAATGCCCAAATTCAAATATTTATGATTTAATTCAAAGACCCTAAGATGACCTAGGAAATTGTGCATCACTTTTGGCAGAGGTTCTGAACCAAGACAAAAATGATGGACATTTTAGAAGGGCATTTCAGGTTCATTGAAAAAGTTTTTAGTAAACCCTAGTTGGTTTCAGAGGGGGCTGGGGGTTCTGTCATCCCCATTTCAAGTTTCTGATGAAAAAAAATAGACATGATGCAACACTCCAATGCATAACTAGCTAGGGTGTGACACCAACGCACGAGCAGGCAATGTAAAAAATGAAGAAAAATGTTTCGATTTGGATGGGCCAATAACATAAGTGCAAGGCAGGCCCTATAGAAGGCTCGCAGCCCAAACGAGCGCCTCCCATATCGATCGACAGCAGGAAAAATCCCAATTCATTCGCTCCAGCCTCCAGCCTGGTTCGCTCCTAACCTAGCCGCCGCTGGACAGACCGACACAACACTTCCTCGTGCCCTCATTGGAGGGCGGTCGCTGGGCTTCAAGCGAACGGAAGGACAAGAAGATGAAGATCCAACCCTATGTGTAGCCTGCGTGGGAGGCAGTGGCGGCAACACGGGCATGGCATCGAGCTTGCGCAAACGGACAGTCGTAGCTTGCAAGAGTAGCATGCGCAACGAGCAGGTACATCACATCCCTGATTATATCTAATTCAACTCTTCAATTTCTGGCCAATAGTTAAACCTGACGGTGTTGTAAAACTGCTTGTATGTAGGGAATCTATGAGAAAATGAAACCAATTTCTACTTATTTTATAACTCCCCCAATCAATACTGAACTGACTGAATCTGATGTATCTAATCAAGTTTCCGGTGCAAACATACAAGCTCATGTTGTTCTTGAGCCTGAATTGTCTAATGAACAGACTGCTAATGAAGGATTTGATGCAAACATTTTACATGCTCCTGGTGATGAACATATAGTGTCTAATGAGAGATCTAATGCAAGCATTTTGCAAGCTCATTGAAGGATTTATTGTCTAATGATGATCTACTATGTTGAGAGAGACAGAGATTTGCAGGCATTGATGACAAGCAAATTATAGTGCATTTTCATAGCTTGAGGAAACGTCGAGGCCATCTACCAGAAAGTCCCCATATCATGACAACATAGCATAAATAGTTTTCTAATCTGTTGTTTGAAACTATTGGCATACTTGTGCAGGATAGATATATTGATATGCAGGTACAGACCATGTTTGTAGCTGGTTATACGTGCAATTACACTTCGATATTTTTAGCCAGAGAACGAATAATTCAAGCAGGTACAGACCATGTTTGTAGTCCTTGCACACCATGTTGCATTTTGTATTTTTTGTGCTTGCTTCATATAGTGTTTATAATCTGAACTACTTTGGATCATTAGCTGGTTTTCAAAGTGCATGTAGCTTCACATTTCTCAAGTTATGTTGATTTCCGGAGTGCAAGTGCCTTCGTATTTTTTAAGTTAAATGTTCGCCCATGGTAACTTGAATTCGTGGATCATCCACTGCACACAAATCATACACGAATGTCAGTATGAATTAAATGAAATGCAGGGACTTATGCTAGCTTGTTGTACAGGCTCACTGTAGCTCTGCTTGCGCTTGGGATGTTCCATGCACAAGTCCATGTTACCACTTGCTTGGATGTGCAGGCCTTGTGCTCCTTGCATCCCCCTCTGCATTTTTGACACGGCGAATGGTTGATCAAATAAGAGGAATCGACATTGATGTTGTACCGGAGGACGGATAGTTACAGGGTTATACGGGTGTGCAGGATGTGTACCAGATCTCGTAGCCCCGTCATGCTTCGCTAAAAAATGTATTTGCTTGTTTCAGATGATATCTCCAGAAGAAATAAGAGTTAAAGTCAGAGTTGCATAGGCGTGTAAGCTAAGAGAGCAGTGAAAGGATATCCAAACATCGTCGGAACAGTGCACAAGGGAGTGATGTGTGGATACCTAGTTCGGGCCGGCGTTTGGGCATGCTCGCCAAGCTAGAGTGCGGGTCACTTCAGAGCCGTTGAGGGTGATGCGCTGGCGTTGGCTGGCCGCGCATGGATGCAGATCTTGAGTGGCAGCGGAGCGCTACGATGCGGTGGACGAGACCGTTGGTGAAGCCCCAACGGCCTCGGGGGGCAGAGGTGCGACGATGTGCTCGGTGAAGTAGCCCCGGTGAGCTGGGAGACGACGTCGGTGAAGCGCACCTGATGCGGTGGAACTCGGTGTCTGTGAGGCACGTCGGTTGTGGCGGCCGACATTGTCGGTGGACCACCTGGTGCGGTGGATGAGGGCGTAGATGAGGTAGCTCCGGTGCGGTGGTGAAGCGCGACCGTCGTTGTTGTCCGGCATAGAGGTGGGGAACGGTGGGGAAAGAGACAAGACGAGGGGCGATTCGAGGGATGGCGGCGAATTAGGGATTTGAGCAATCTGGGTGTGGAAGGGGACGGTGGATGATGAAGTCATGTACCTAGGGTAGGGTCATGGACCTGTTCAAGGTACCCTCCCCGAGGACATCCCTAGAAGAAACTACCTTTCAGTCGACCTGGAAGGATTCCACTCGACGGACTCGAAGACACTCGACCATGAAGCCACTCACTCGACCACCAGGAGACCTAGAGTCACTCTGCACACAAACGGTCTATCATTAAGTAGTCTTTATGGTCATGATAGCACTTTATGTATGGCATTACCAGTAACGCCGGGCCTGAATGAACTTTAAACGCTGCATAACTAAGGGCCGGAGGGGTCTGGCAGACTCTATATAAGCCACCCCCCTCCTCGGTGTAAAAGGTTCGCACCCCTGTAACTCATACGCATATAATCCAGTCGACCGCCTCCGGGCTCTGAGACGTAGGGCTATTACTTCCTCCGAGAAGGGCCTGAACTCGTAAATCTCTTGCATATACAACTACTCCATAGCTAGGATCTTGCCTCTCCATACCTAACCCCCTATTCTACTGTCATGCTTAGAACCACGACAGTTGGCGCCCACCTTGGGGCAGATGTCTTAGCGACTTATTGGAGAAGTTGCGATTGTTCTGATCACCTTCATCATGGTTTCTGGTGGAGTTTTGGTTGACGGCCACGAGATCCATCTTGGCACGCTCACGTTCATCGCCGACGACTCCGCTTGGCTTCAGGAGGCTCCACTCGACATCGACGCGCTCCCAGTTCGCGGGGTGACGCACTTTCGCGCGTGTGTCCGCGGTGTCCTCCTGCGGCAACCGTCAGCCCCGTATCAGTCGACCCCTGTGTCGTCCTCCCTTCCTATCTCCCGCCAGCGCAAGCGTTCTGGTCGGTCGAGGCTTCAACGGTGGGTGAGGCATGCGGTGGCCCGCCAGTCGGCCACCCCCCAAGTTGCGGCGATCGAGTCCGACGAATGTCTCTATGGCCTGTTCGACCTGTCAACTGGCTCCGTAGAGACTGCATCCAAGTGTGATAGCAGTGATCCAGCGGCGGAGGTCCTGATGGTCAATGGACCGCGCAGTCCTCCCGGCTTCCCTCGCACCGACGGAGGCGACGGCGGAGGCGACTCAGCGCAGGTCCACGAGGAGTATCAACCCGAGCCACTCACTTCCCTGCAAAGGGAAGATCTTCGCCGCCGGAACATGGATGCGCTGCATAGTCCTATCGTTGGAGAAACCCCCGAGGCCCGTGCCTTGGAGGACGCGCGTTTGGCCAACTTGGCTGAGCACACTCGACTGGAGAACCTCCAGCGAGCACTCGACGAGCGCACGCGGCAACGAGTTCCAGACTCCAGTTGACGTCAACTCTTTCCACCACCGACTCAGGTATATCGAACTCCGATTCAGAATCTAGCGGTTGCGGCCCATATAGCAGAGTCAATTCAGCCCTCCCAGTCAGAGGCTGGCAGAGGCTTGATGCAGATCAGAGATTTACTCCGGGCAGCAGAAGATCAGAATTCAGCTGTATCGTAGTCGCGAAACAGGATTCACAGCAGATGCGTCACTGCGAATACAGTCCAGTCGGCCCATAGCCCGAGATCACCCCCGAGGCGTGAGGGACGTGGAGGTCGGCGTGATCAGTATGATGACAAATTTGATCGCGATGATTGATGTAGTGCCCATTCCTCCCCCAAGGGGTGGGTCGTACGCTCCTCGACAGCAAGATGACAGACGTCAGCACAGTGTTGGGCGAAGGGTTCCAGTCGACCCCAGAGAACCAGGCTTTGACGCGAGATCCATTATCGTGCAAGGTTTGGTCGACCGGAACAGAGCTCACCGAGAAGGCCATGATAGAGATGTACCCACCAGCAGCAGAGTTCATGTCTCAGGACCAGAGTGTTTTAGCAGAGCCATCAGGGCCGCGGTGATTCCTCCCAACTTCAGGTTGCCGACTGGAGTCAGCAAGTTCACCGGCGAGTCCAAGCCCGATACCTGGCTTGAAGACTACCGAGTGGCTGTTCAGATTGGTGGCGGCAATGATAAGGTGGCCATGAAACACCTACCTCTTATGTTGGAGGGCTCGGCCAGAGCATGTCTGAATCAATTGGCACCTAGTAGCATTTACACTTGGGAAGATCTTTCCCAAGTTTTTGTCAGAACATTTGAAGGAACTTGCAAGCGACCAGCAGGGTTGACAGAGCTGCAGGTTTGTGTGCAAAAGTCGAATGAGACTCTGAGGGATTACATCTAGAGGTGGATCACATTGCAACACATGGTGGAGAATGTATCTGATCACCAGGCAGTCTGTGCCTTCAAGGAAGGCGTTAAGAACAGGGAACTAAGTTTGAAATCCGGTCGGACCAGAGACATGACTCTGAGTCGAATGATGGAGATTGCCACCAAATATGCCAATGGTGAAGAAGAGGATCAACTCCGGAGTGGCAAGTACAAGCCAACCGCTCATGAAACTGGGGGAGGAAACTCCAGTCGGAAGCAGAAGCGGAAAGCTGAGCCAGGTGTTCCTGGAGAAGCCTTGGCCGTGACTTAGGGCAAGTTTAAAGGGAAGCCCAAAGGATCTTGGAACCCTAAGAAGGTGAAGGACAAGGAAGGAAATGACATGATGGATTTGCCATGCCACAACCACACGAAGAAAGATGAGGAGGGTAACTTCATTTACCCGAAACATACCACTCGGAAGTGTCGGCTCTTGATCCAGCAATTTCAGGGGAAACAGCCCAAAGATAATGAAAAGGAGTCGGACAAAGTTGAGGACAAAGAGAACAGTGATGGAGGATACCCCCATGTCAATTCCACTCTGATGATTTTTGCTGATGTTGAAAGCAAAAGTCGATTGAAAGTTATCAACCGTGAAGTGAATATGGTTGCTCCGGCGACATCCAGTTATCTGAAATGGTCTCAGACCACCATCACATTTGACCAGTCTGATCATCCGACACACATAGCTACCCCTGGGAGGCAAGCTTTGGTGGTCGACCCAGTCGTCGAAGGCACTCGACTGACTAAGGTTCTGATGAATGGTGGCAGCGGCCTGAACATATTGTATGCAGAGACGTTGAAGGGAATGGGCATTCTGATGTCCAGACTCAGTACCAGCAACATGAGTCTCCATGGAGTCATTCCTGGGAAGAAGGCCGAGTCACTCGGCCAAATTGCTCTTGATGTGGTTTTCGGCGATTCAAAGCATTTCCGCAAAGAAAAGTTGACATTTGAAGTTATGGATTTCTAGAGTGCTTATCACGCTATTTTAGGCAGGCCAGCTTATGCACGATTCATGGCTCGACCATGTTACGTGTACCTCAAATTGAAGATGCCTGGTCCCAAGGGTGTGATCACCATCACTGGCAATCGGAAAAAGGCAGAAGAGTGCTTTCAGAAGGGCTCACCAGTGGTGGAGCTGCAGGAATACCAGAAAACTGCAGATCCGAGTGATTTATTGTGGGCCAAGAAGCCTGCCACAGAGTCAGCGTTCTAGTCGTCCGGTGAGACGAAGCCCGTTCACATTCACCCGACCGACCCCAGTGCTGCTCCGACTCATATCTCCACAACACTCGACTCTAAATAGGAAGAAGCGCTCATCCAGTTCCTCCGTGAGAACTGGGACATCTTCGCATGGAAGCCTGCTGACATGTCGGGTGTTCCCAGGGGGCTGGCTGAGCATCGTCTGTGAGCCGACTCAAAAGTGAAACCTGTCAAAGAACATCTTCGATGGTCCACCGTCCAGAAGAGAAAGGCCATTGGCGAGGAGGTGGCTCGGCTCCTGGCAGCAGAGTTTATCCGAGAGATTTACCACTTCGAGTGGCTCGCCAATGTTGTCATGGTCCCCAAGAAGGACAAGTCACTTTGCATGTGCATTGATTTCAAACATATCAATCGGGCCTGCCCGAAAGATCATTTTCCTCTCCCTCGCATTGATCAAATAGTCGACTCGACTGCGGGATGTGAGCGCCTGTCTTTTTTTAGAAGCTTATTCCGGTTACCATCAGATCCGTCTGTATGGACCCGACGAGATCAAAACATCTTTCATCAGTCCGTTCGGGTGCTTCTGCTATGTCACCATGCCATTCGGCCTCAAGAATGCCAGAGCCACGTTCATGAGGATGATTCAGAAGTGTTTACTCACTCAAATCAGTCAGAATGTGGAAGCATACATGGATGATATTGTGGTCAAATCACGGAAGGGTTCTGACCTGTTGACTGACCTCACTGAAACATTTGCCAATCTCAGGAGGTATGATATCAAGCTTAATCCATCAAAGTGCACATTCGGAGTTGCCGGCGGAAAGTTACTCAGTTTTCTCATTTCCGAACGAGGAATCGATGCCAACCCATAAAAAGTTGGCACTATACTCCGAATGAAACGCCCTGTGCGTGTGCACGATGTCCAGAAGCTTACTGAATGCTTGGCCGCTTTAAGTCGATTCATCTCTCGTCTCGGTGAAAAGGCATTGCCTCTTTACCGACTGATGAAGAAGTCAGACAAGTTCGAGTGGACTCCAGAAGCTGATGCAGCGTTTGCAGAGCTAAAAGCTCTGCTCTCCACCCAGTCGGTGCTTGCTGCCCCAATCAGCAAAGAGCCTTTGCTGCTTTACATTGCAGCCACAGGACAAGTCGTCAGTACAGTATTTACGGTCGAGCGGGAAGAAGAAGGGAAAGCCTTCAAAGTTCAGCGCCCAGTATATTATCTTTCCGAAGTGTTGACCCCATCGAAGCAAAGATACCCTCATTATCAGAAGCTTGTATATGGGATTTACATGACCACAAAGAAGGTTGCTCATTATTACTCTGATCATTCCATTACAGTCGTCAGCGACGCCCCATTATCAGAGATTCTGCACAACAGAGATGCAACTGGTCGAGTGGCAAAATGGGCGATTGAACTCCTTCCCCTTGATATCAAGTTTGAGGCAAAGAAAGCCATCAAGTCCCAAACTATAGCAGATTTCATCGCCGAGTGGATTGAACAGCAGCTACTGACTCAAGTTCACTCGGAGCACTGGACCATGTTCTTTGATGGTTCTAATGGTTCCGGTGCTGGGGTAGTGTTGGTTTCCCCCCGAGGAGATAAGCTCAGATATGTGCTCCAGATCCACTTTGGTTCCTCCAACAATGAAGCAGAATACGAAGCACTTTTGTATGGGTTGCGTATGGCCATTTCACTCGGCGTCCGTCGCCTTATGGTTTATGGCGACTCAGATTTGGTGGTCAATCAGGTGATGAAGGAGTGGGACATCTGAAGCCCAGCCATGACTGGTTACTGCAATGCAGTGAGAAAGCTTGAGAAGAAATTTGAGGGGTTAGAGCTCTATCATATACCTCGACTGAAAAATCAAGCGGCTGATGGTTTGGCGAAGATAGGTTCCAAGAGAGAAGCCATTCCCAGTAATGTGTTTTTGGAACACATCCATACTCCATCAGTTCAAGAGGATCCTTTCACCGAAGAAGCTCCACAGCCAAAAAGTGTCACAGATCCGACTGAAGTTGAAGTTCCGGCAGTGGTCGACCTGATCATGGAAGCTTTGGTCATTACTCCCGACTGGACAGAGCCGTACATCGCGTATATCTTAAGGAAAGAGCTCCCAGAGAATGAAGAAGAGGCTCGACAGATCGTCCGTCGATCCAAAGCCTTTACCGTGATAAAGGGATAGTTGTACAGAGAAAGCGCAATTGGAGTCGGTCAGAAATGTATAACGCCAGAAGAAGGTCGGATAATCCTTGACGATATCCACTCGGGGACCTGTGGCCATCATGCGTCCTCTCGGACCATTGTGGCTAAAGCATACCGAGCGGGATTTTACTGGCCAAGAGCAAATGAAATGGCAAAGGAGATAGTCGACAAGTGTGAAGGATGTCAGTTTTACTCCAATCTATCGCACAAACCCGCCTCAACCTTGAAGACCATTCCACTCGTCTGGCCCTTCGCTGTTTGGGGGTTAGATATGGTTGGACCACTGAGAACTGGCAGGAGCGGCTTCACTCACTTGCTAGTAGCAGTCGACAAGTTTACCAAATGGATTGAAGCTAAGCCTATAAAGAATCTGGATGCTGGCACTGCTATCAGCTTCATCAAAGAGTTGGTATTCAGATATGGAGTTCCGCATAGCATCATCACTGATAATGGGTCAAACTTTGATTCTGAAGAATTCAGAGCCTTTTGCGCATCTCAAGGCACACGAGTCGACTATGCTACAGTCGCTCACCCCCAGTCGAATGGACATGCAGAACAAGCAAATGGTCTAATTCTCAAAGGACTAAAACCCCGACTGATGCGTGATCTCAAGCACGCGGCAGGTGCATGGGTCGAGGAACTTCCGTCAATACTTTGGGGATTAAGGACCACTCCTAATCGGTCAACTGGGAGAACTTCGTTCTTCTTGGTCTACGGAGCTGAAGTAGTCTTGCCGAGTGACCTGCTTCACAATGCACCCCGAGTCGAACTCTACACTGAAGATGAAGCAGAGCAAGCCTGACAGGACGCAGTCGACCTTCTAGAATAAGAAAGGAGATGGCCATGATCCGATCGACCATCTATCAACAGGACTTATGTCGCTTCCATGCCAGAAACATGAAGAGTCGAGCCTTCCAAGAAGGAGATTTGGTTCTCCGAGTGGATCAGCAGAAGCCACACAAGCTTGCTCCTACTTGGGAAGGTCCCTTCATCATCACCAAAGTTCTCCACAATGGAGCGTACCGCCTTTACAATGTCGGTCACTAGATTGATGAGCCTCGAGCTTGGAACGCGGAGCTGCTCCGCCCCTTTTATACCTAAGTATTCACTCGGATGAGATGTAATAAAAGTACTTCTGTAGTTTATTTATCAAAGACAAGAGTGTTATAATTTTCCTCAGTGATTGTTGTTACTTTTGTTTACATGAGAAATCCCCTAGTGGGTGGCTTAGCTGCGAATCCGTTTCGCCTAAGTTTGTAAAAAAAATCCTTGCCGAGTGGTGAGCCAGCCTTCCACTCGGGGGCTTAGCTGCGAATCCGTTTTGCCTAAGTACTTTAAAATCCTACCGAGTGGAGAGAAAACCTCCCACTCGGGGGCTTAGCTGCAGCCCAATGCTCGCCTAAGTATCTGAAAATCCTACCAAGTGGCGAGCCAGCCTCCCACTCGGAGGCTTAGCTGCAGTCCAAGTACTCGCCTAAGTGTCCGAAATCCTACCGAGTGATGAGCCAGTCTCGCACTTGGAGGCTTAGCTGCAGTCCAGTACTTGCCTAAGTATTTAATACAAAGTGCGCTCCAAGAGGAGGACGAGGTGCAGGTCGACTGCTACCTTCTCCTTATGAGCTACGCCACAAATACAATGTGTGCTCCGCAAGGAGGAAGAGGTGTAGGTCGACTGCTACCTTCTCTTTCCGAGCTTCGCCACAAATACAATGTGCGCTCCACGAGGAGGACGAGGTGCAGGTCGACTTCTACCTTCTCCTTCCGAGCTACGCCACAAATACAATGTGCGGTCCGTGAGGAGGACGAGGTGCAGGTCGACTGCTACCTTCTCCATCCGAGCTTTGCCACAAATACAACATGCGCTCCGCGAGGAGGACGTGGTGCAGGTCGACTGCTACCTTCTCCATCCGAGCTTCGCCACAAATACAACGTGCGCTCTGCAAGGACGACGAGGTGCAGGTTGACTGTTACCTTCTCCTTCGGAGCTACACCACAAAAAATCCTACCGAGTGGAGAGCAAACCTCCCACTCGGGGGCTTAGCTACAGCCCAGTGCTCGCCTAAGTATCTGAAAATCCTACTGAGTGGAGAATAAACCTCCCACTTGGGGGCTTAGCTGCAGCCTAGTGCTCGCCTAAGTGTCTGAAAATCCTACCGAGTGGAGAGCAAACCTCCCACTCGGGGGCTTAGCTGCAGCCCAGTGCTTGCCTAAGTATCTGAAAATCCTACAGAGTGGAGAGCAAACCTCTCACTCGGGGGCTTAGCTGCAGCCCAGTGCTCGCCTAAGTATCTATAAATCTCGCCAAGTGGAGAGCAATCCTCCCACTCGGGGGCTTAGCTGCAGCCCAGTGCTCGCCTAAGTATCTGAAAATCCTACCGAGTGGAGAGCAAACCTCTCACTCGGGGGCTTAGCTGCAGCCCAGTGCTCGCCTAAGTATCTGTAAATCTCGCCGAGTGGAGAGCAATCTTCCCACTCGGGGGCTTAGCTGCAGCCCAGTGCTCACCTAAGTACTTAATCTATTCCGTTCTGCAAATATATTCTGAGTGAAGGAGAAAATTCACTCGAAGGCAAATACAAGCATATTCAACGATAAGCAAAGTTCAGATAACGGATCTAGAAGTGTGCAGGCGTCAAGCCTGTAAAAGTTTATCGGTTACAAAAACCACTCGGCATACCGAGGCAAATTTAAGGTGAAGCATAGAAGTGTTTTACTCCTGAGGTGGAGGACTGGAGGGCGCGACAAACTGGTCCTGGTCGATTCCGTCAGCAATCCAAGTGGCAGCGGCAATGAAGGTCTCCATGAAAGATTGGAAGTCATGCTTCTTGGTATTGGCCACTCTGATGGACGCTAGCTTGTCCTCTCGAGCATCTTTACAGTGAACACGTACCAGGGACAGAGCAACATCAGCACCACACCTAGCGGAAGACTTCTTCCATTCCTGCACTCGACCTGGAATGTCAGTCAGTCGAGTCATTAAAGACTCGAGGTCATTGTGAAGGGTCTCCCTTGGCCAGAGTGTAGTGTCGATCCGCAACATCGCAACCTTCAGTCGAGCGAGGTAGTCGACCACTCCAGCGATGCGAGATTCCAGTCGAAACATGTTCATAGCAGCCTCGTCCTTCATAGGAGAGTTAATGGGGTCCAAGTTTGGCTCCAGTCGACTGGTCTCCTCCTTGAAGTTTTGACAGAATTCTATAAGCACAGTTTGAAGTTAAGCCAACAGTTCTGTGCGAGTCGACGATAACAAGACAATCAGATAGAAAAGATTACCTTCAAGCATGAGGAATAACTTCTTGGCGAGTCCCTCCAGATAAGACTCTAGATCATTCTTCTTCCCCATCAATTCGCTAGCCTTGTCACTCAGGGCTATCTTGTCATTCTTCAGTCGACTGACCTCCTTGTTGGCCGTGTCAAGAGCAGCTTTCAGATTGGTATTCTCCTCTTCAAGTTTGCTGACTGAAGCCAGCTTTTCTTCTGCGAGCTTCGTCTTGTCCGAAGCCGCTTTCTGCGCCTCAGCAAGGTCAAGGCCCTTCTTCTTCAGAGCCTCCTTCAGTTTATTTGCAAAGTGATAGTGAGATCAGACTCAGGAATGGACAAAAAATAAAGGCAGTCATCAAGGTTCTCACCAAACATACCTTTTGCCTCCTCCTTCGCCTTCGTGGAGTTCTCCTGGACAAGCTTCAAGTCAAGTTCAAGCTAGATATGCTTGTTCTCCAACTCAGTATAACGAGCCACAAGCTCGCAAGATTTCTGCGAAAGATCAGTCGACAGACATCAAAGATAGGTCACTTCCGAGTGACTAAGAGAAAAATCGTAGCATTTCTAAGACTACAGCCAAATCAAAATATTCAACTGTAGTCTCGGGGACTACACCCAGTGGGTGCACTCAGCGTGCCCCCACTGGTTCTACCGACTCGGTTCGATCAGTCGACCGAAAGAGACAAAAAGGTTATGATCATAAACCATAGCTAACTGATAGCAGTCAGTCAAAAAAAGATGTTCTTCAGACCATAGCCGACTGCCTGCAGTTGACCATGGTCTCGGGGACTACACCCAGTGGGTGCACTCAGCGTGCCCCCACTGGTTCCAAGATTCCACTCGACCAGATCGAGTGGAGAATTTAGAGTGAACAAATTCAAAGTATAGAGACCACAGTCGACTGCCAGCAGTCCACCATAGTCTCGGGGACTACACCCAGTGGGTGCACTCAGCGTGCCCCACCAATCCAAACAGTCAATCGACACACCCAGTGGGTGCACAGATACTAAGATCTTCTGAAAAAAGTTTTCAGGTACCATATCCTAACAGAACAAGCGGTGATCAACTAACCCAGACATTGCTCTGAAGAGCTGAGCTTGCATCATAAGCTGCTTGGCTGGCGTCTCAGATCGCCTTCACTTGCTCCATCATGACCCTCGCCTGGCGTATAGCTTCCTTAGCAGCACCTGCTTGGTCCTCTGGGACGTGGTGTGTGGGGAAAAGGGAAGGCGGATTAGCACTCGACGAAGAAGGGCGAGCACTCGTCAGCGGCACAGCAAAGGACACGGTAGTCCGAGTGACGTTGCCTTCCTCCAGAACCAGCATCTCAGGTGCTGATACAACCTGAGCAGTCTTGCCAGCAGATGCCTTTTTGTTCCTCCTCTGCCTTGGTGGCTCCTCATCGTCGTCAGCAGGGAGTTCAATGACAGGAGGTGGGGCTACAAGGAAGATTCAAAGTTAAAAATGAAGATCCAATCGACCAAAAGCGAAACTACAGAGATCATACCAGGGTTGGAAGTGGCAGCATCTTCCATTTCTTGGTCCTTGTTCCTGACTGAGGTTTCAGAGGTAGCAGCACTGCAGATTCCAGAAATCAGTCGGTTAGCCAACGAGTTGACCAAGAGATTATCCATGCCAAACAAGAAAACACAAGTCCTGCTATTACCCGGAAATAGTGGGAATCACCATCCTCATCTTCGGCAGGGCCTTCGTCGGCTTTGACGACGTCGCTCGGAGTTGCTTCGGCGCTTTCTCAGTCGGCACCGGAGAGGTCGTTCGAGGGCGTTTCGTCGACTGTCCAACGGGCACAGTCGCCTTGCCACGCTCGACTACGGGGTCATGGACGAGCTTGGATCGCCTTTCAGTGTGGGGAGGGACAATTTCCTCCTCCTCTTCATCAGAGCCGTCATCTTCTTCATCCTCCTCACCACCAGATTGCCACTCTTCCTGACTTTCACCTCCGCTTCCCTCCTCCTCCTCTATCTGTTCCTGCGCCCCGTTGGGCATCGAGTACATCTCAGTAGTAATCTGGAAGACAACAAACAAGACAAAAGTCAGCCGACTAAATTGTAGCAAAACGAAATGAAGGAAACAGGATCACAGTCGGAGATACGTAATTGGACCTTGTCTGGTTCGTATGACACTCGAGTGGAGGAATCCTCCTGGCTCCTCGGGGGTTATCTTTGTTCCCTGTGATGACAGTCATCCACCTCTCCAGTGTGGCATCGTTGACCTCCTCCGGGTGGACCTGAGTGGTGTCCTCAGTGCCAGAGTACATCCACATCAGATGGCCTTGATATTGAAGTGGCTGAATGCGCCGTCGAAGGAAAACCTCCAGAAGATCCATGCTAGTCACCCCGTCGCGGATGAGCTGGACTACACGCTCGACCAACACCTTAACCTGAGCCTTCTCCTCTGGGACCACCTTCAGAGAGGACGGCTTGTTCACTCGATCCATGGAGAAAGGAGGGATTCCAGTCGACTGCCCTAGCATCGACTGGTCTTGGCAGTAGAACCAGGTCGACTGCCACCCTCGGACCGATTCAGGAAGGACCATGGCTGGAAAAGCACTTTTACTCCTCATTTGAACCCCAAGACACCCACACATCTAAATCACTTGCGTTTTCTCGTCACTCGGATTGGCCTTTTTCACCATCTGGGAGCGACAGGTGAAAATGTGTTTGAAAAGGACCCAATGGGGTCGACGACCCAAGAAATTTTCACACAAGGACACGAAGGCTGCGAGATATACTATGGAGTTGGGTGTGAAGTGGTGGAGTTGAGCTCCAAAGAAGTTCAGAAATCCCCGAAAGAAAGGGTGGGGCGGCAAAGAGAATCCGCGGTCAACATGGGTGGCCAAGACAACACACTCACCCTCCTGAGGCTGCGGCTGCCACTCCTTCCCCAGGAGCCTCGCTGACCCATGGGGGATCAGTCCTTCGTTGGCCAGGTCGTCGAGGTCCTTCTGGCGGATGGTCGAGCGGATCCAGTCACCCTGTATCCAGCCGTGCGGCAGACCAGCCCGCGACGAGGATCCACCCCGACTGGTCGCCCTTTCCTTCGCCTTCGCCGTCGCCTTCTTCGCCCGCTCCAAAGCCGCCGTCTTCTCCTTCACCATCGTCGTCGGCGAAGCACGCACAGAGCAGCAGCGCTGAGATGGTGGCGAGCGCAGCAGATGAATCTGAGGAAGAGGGAGAAGAAGATGAGGGCGCACTGTTCAAAAAACCCCCGTCCAACGCCTTATATGGGGTCGCCTCCGAGTGACTGACTGGTAGGCCCGGACGATCTTGCCAAATCCCGCAACAGTCGCGCGCCTGATACGTGGCGAAAAAGGTGGCGCGAAGATTGAGGCGTTCCTGCTTATCCCATCCGAGTACCGCGGCCTCCTTCACCTCGCGCGCTTCCCAAAATTCAGATCCCGCTAAATCCGCGAACAGCAGAGCAACTTGTCAGACTGGAGATTTCCTCCGATCCGTCGCTCGGAAATCTCCAAGTACGGAAAAGTCACTCGACGAATAAAAAGAATGGATCAAGGCGACTGAAAAAGAAGTTGGTGCCGTCATTTAAAGTCATTGATCCAGAGCAAGACATACTCATAGCACGAAAAACGGGTCGGAAGAATTCTCAACTTTCTCCTAACTCAAACCTCGATCCATTTGGGGGCTAATGATGAAGTCATGTACCTAGGGTAGGGTCATGGACCTGTTCAAGGTACCCTCCCCAAGGACATCCCTAGAAGAAACTACCTTTCAGTCGACCTGGAAGGATTCCACTCGACGGACTCGAAGACACTCGACCATGAAGCCACTCACTCGACCACCAAGAGACCTAGAGTCACTCTGCACACAAATGGTCTGTCATTAAGTAGTCTTTATGGTCATGATAGCACTTTATTTATGGCGTTACCAGTAACGCCGGGCCTTAATGTACTTTAAACCCTGCATAACTGAGGGCCGAAGGGGTCTGGCAGACTCTATATAAGCCACCCTCCTCCTCAGTGTAAAAGGTTCGCACCCCTGTAACTCATACGCATATAATCTAGTCGACCACCTCCGGGCTCCGAGACGTAGGGCTATTACTTCCTCCGCGAAGGGCCTGAACTCGTAAATCTCTTGCGTATACAACTACTCCATATCTAGGATCTTGCCTCTCCATACCTACCCCCCCTATTCTACTGTCAGGATTAGAACCACGACAGTGGAGAAGAGAGATTTTGCAGGGCTGGAATTGGGGCCGCCAGATATTTCAATCCGAAACATGGAAGCGCAAACTTATATTGTCGTCATCCTTTTTTTGGGGGGAGGGGTGTGGCTGGCTGGGTGCTACGCGTTCGTCTGACACACGCGACCACCCCAACGGGACTATGCTTCGGTGTCTTAAGGCACCTGCCTTTGTGTCCATGACATGTGGGCCCAACAGGTGGCTGGGGCACATGTAAGTCACCCAAGAGCAGTTGCCTTTAAGGCACCGAAGCAGCGTCCACCCCGACATGACCCTGGTCTGCCTGGTGCGCCTACATTTGAGAATGCAAACAAATCTTCTTTCATTTGCAAACGAATCTGTATGTATTACCATGCCCGTGTTTTCCTTGCAATAATTAGTCATTCGAAACGAGATACTCCATCCGTTCACTTTTGTAAGTCGTTTCAGACAACTTAAAATGAACTGTTTTGCACATTGTCTGAAATGTCTTCAAGGTCTTATAAAAGTGAACAGAGGAAGGACTATAAATTAATTAATGAGGAGTTATTTGAAAAAAATCGAAATGGTACACATGCTAACGTGGATTAGAGTGTGTCACATAATTAGTTATTTGAATTAGAGTGTGAGTCATGTAGTTAGTTATTTGAATTAGAGTGTGTGTCACGTAGCGATCTCCAATTCTAACGTGGATTTCACATTTCACTGTATCCACGCAACTTTTTTAATACAAATTCATATGTATATGATGAACACCATGGTAGTGAGAAAACTTTTGGATGGATTCAAACATATGACCTACGAAATAGCACAACAAATTGAGCCAATGACAACTTTTCGAAACTTAGTATGGCACGAATTCGAAATAATTACCCGTATGCCTGGTCCTCGGTTCAAATCTTACAATGTACACCGAATTGAAGCATCGATATTAAGTCTCGTACTATGTACATTCAAATGTTGTTTTTAGCCCCCCCCCCCCCCCCCCCCCGCGCGCACAAACGCTACATACTTCTTGTATCGGTCAATCTTCCTCTCCTAACCACCTTAGCAAGCTATCGGTTTCCAACACACGTTCATTCTTTCTCTCCATGTTTCGATCTCTAAGTCTCTCAACTACACAACCCCTTTTTCCACTCGTGTTACCAAATGTATTTACCTCACACACCCGCCATTGCACCCCATGCCGAGCTCTCTCTCTCTCCCCCCTCTCCCTCTCACCCTCTCGCGCTAAATACATGCATTGCCTATCTAGCCCCCCCCCCAACCTCTCGTGCGCACGAACGCACATTGTATGTCTAGGTCACTCCCTCAAGACTGTCTCACTCTTTCTTCCGCACAGCGGGCCACACTCGCTCAATCTTGCTCTCTTTATCTGAGTCTTGTTTAACCTCGTTTTCTTTCACAAACAAATGATATATCTCCTGTTCGGGCCTCGATCAACACACTCTATACTCTCTCACGTAGATTGTCTATCTAGGTCAGTCCATCCAAACCGCCGCCACTCTTTGGACCTCATGGTGGGCCACGCTCACTCAATCTTTCTCTCTCTCTCTCTCTCTCTCTCTATGTGTGTGTGTGTGTGTATGTCTCGATTTACCTCGCTCTTTCTCGGACAAAAATGATATATCACCATGTTTGAGCCCAATTCGACCTATTCACATTGTATACTCTCTCACGCACATCGTCTATCTAGGTCACTATCTCCAACCCGTCTCACTCTTTCGACCGCACGGCGACCCTATGTGATCGGTTGACCTTGCTTCCTCCCACGCACAAAATATATCTACACGTCTGTGACTGGATCATCTCTCAAGCTCTATCTTACAGCCCTCACCCTTACCAAAAGCTCAATCGGACAATATCTCTCCGGAGCATATATATTTGTTCAATGAATGTCAGACCACACTCACTTTGTCTCTCTATCTATATGTCTCTCGATTGACCTCGCTTTCTCATACCGTATCTTCCACGGGTTGAAGCTACTACCTCTCCATCCCTCGCAAAGTCGGAGCTATTTACATTGTGAGGGGCACTCCAACCTTGGATTAATTTGTGTAGGCATTTATTCCGGTCGGTTTAGATTATATTTTCGTAGCATTCGGCCCACAACTACTTCAAACGCTGTTGCAATCCACGCAACTCCCCTAGTTGATTTCCCTCTGGCTCGGTCATCGCTCTCTCGCACGTCCTTTCTCGCCTTCAACGTCGCACCATCGTATTATTGAAAAAACTATGTTGTTCTCTTTAATTATTATAAATAAGCTACAAAACTACACACCGATAGTCCACTTGGAATGGAACAAATTTCGACCCACAAATTAAAGTGCTACAAACTACACACCGAGGGGCCCACATGTCATGAAACAAATTTGGACCCATATACAAATTAAAAAATAAAGGACGAGGATCGAACATGCGACCGGGCCTTCAAGCCGCACGTCAATAGACAACATACGTAGAATAGCAATGTTTGTTGTACCCCCTTTGTTCACATAATGTTTTTATATTACCACAACCTAATTAATAGATAACATGTAATATTATTTTTAGTACTATTCGCCTTCACTTACTGGTGGGTTCCATGTGTGCTCTCTCTCTCTCTCTCCTCCCCTTCTGCGTTTAGACGCACAAGAAATAGGAAGAACTCGCGAGCGATGTTGCCGTTGACCATATCTGGACGCGTTCACAAGTCACGACACCAGTTTCACGTACTAGCAGCACTAGTCAGTGTGTACATGCAATGCACGTTAATTTGGAAGTATATTAAGTGCATGCGGATATTAACTACTAGGATATTATTTTCGTGTTGTCATGTGATTAGCACTATATTTGGCATGAAATTAACTGCACGCTAAACGTGTTGAGCGCTCGACATTGAAGCAGTCTAGGTCGTTGGATGACAAGGAATACATGTGGCTTGATGACGTTTTATATTTAATTTGATACGGCTCTAGCAGAACATTCAATCGATCAAACCATACATTTCGTTCAGTCTTACTTCAACTTTAAATTATACGACGATCGATATAAAATAAACGGAAATGATAAACGTTCGGATTTTAAGCATGGAAATCCGAACATTTTTCATAGCAAATTTAGATTACGCGGCGGCGGCGGGGGCGTCTCGCGGTGGGAAGCGGCTCCTCTGCCATGCTTTGTGTGTCATCGGGCCACTGACCGACGGCGACGGCGGCGTCTTGCGCCGTTGTTGGCGTACACCTGGACGTTGGCCTAGCTTCAAGGAAGGCCAAAATGTTCTGGACTTCGGAGCGAGTCAACTTGGAGGAGGAGGCGACTGGCGTTGGTGCAAGGAAGCGGTCGACGG
This sequence comes from Triticum timopheevii, assembly GCA_963921465.1. Taxonomy (NCBI): domain Eukaryota; kingdom Viridiplantae; phylum Streptophyta; class Magnoliopsida; order Poales; family Poaceae; genus Triticum; species Triticum timopheevii. The sequence goes on along the minus strand of OY997272.1, from coordinate 375,863,780 downwards.
CGGCCATCCATGCCGCTGAGGGGGGCACTGGCACCCGCGCGGGGACAGGCGCTGTCAACGGCGCGGCGGAGACATTCGTGTGCACGGGCACCGGCACAGGCGCGCACGTCAGTGCACGCGCAGGTGCATGGGCTGGCAGGTGCACGGGCACCGGCACGGGCGTGCGCATCAGTGCACGCGCAGGCGCATGCGCTGGCAGGTTCACGGGCGCGTGAAAGTCGGCGGGGACCTCGTGGAACCCCGTGGCATCAACCTCGGCGACAATGTGCGGCTCCCAGCCCATCGATGCCACAGGAATGGGTGCTCGCGCAGTCGGGGTGACGGGAGCCGGAACGGGAGCGGGGACAGGCGTGGCGTCTTCCCGCAAGGCCAGTTCAAGCTCGTCCCAAAGCTCCTTATGTTCTTGAGACTCCGGCTGGGCGTCTTCCTCATGAAACTGGAACACTAAGGGCAGACCATCATGATGCGGCATGGCGTACTTTTAGGTCAGGCTACATGGAGGTAGACGACAGGAGAATTGGAGAGGAAGAGAGAGGATTGTAGTGATACCGGGTAGTGCGGGGTTGATTTTAAACTACGGCGCCGGCGACATTAAAAGTGGGAGCAGTTGGGATGACGGTGGGCGGTGGAGCCTGGTCAAAGGGCTCGCCTCCCAGTGAGTCTGCACAGCGGTCTGCTTGCACGCCTCCCTGACAGTCGGCGCAACGGTCTGCTCGCACGCCTCCCGTCGACTCACACGCTTGCTGGGACGGCACCTGCCGATGAGAAGCGGGGACTCGTGGCGGCACGTAAACACCCACGGTTTCAATAGTGAAAGCGTTCGCCTTAACGTGGCAGGTCTTTGTTCCAAAATACCTTGGCTCTTCATTTGTGCAACTTGTCATAAGTAGCTTGTCTCGAATTGAAGAAAAAACTTACGAAGTAATATTTGTGCCATGTCACGTGACCATGCTTAGTTCAAGAATTTATGCTCACTTTTGGATTTTCTGAAATTTAAGATCCAGGATTCGAAACAATATCATAACCTGCATCATGCAATAAATTTTCAAGCCATACATTTGTCCTATTGTATTTCTTAAGAAAGGATTTGGTCAAACATTTTGCTTAGTTAAACCTCCTTTCCGGTTTATAGGGCTCAATTCAAAAATCTCACCAACCAAGGTAAATGGTGAGTGGTGGAACAATTGTTGTAGTTTGCAAAACCACTCAATTAATGCGCTTGTTTTCCTCAAAAAGTGTGTTTACGAATGCATTAATTGCAATGCATGCATGCATAAAGTACATGCATTGGTCAATTTTCTCTTAATACTTGCATGTAATGATTTATTGCACCTTGAAATCTGAACATGTGATGGGGAACAACCAAATTGAGACTTATAAAATGGGAAAACTAAAATTTTGAGATAAGCCCTATAAACCGGAAAGGAGGGAGTAAAAGGATAATCCCTCCATACCAGTGCATTGCCTGATATATTAACTCAAGTACTAGGCACGAACAAACGGGCTATCTGTGCTCATCCTGGTGTAGTAGTAGTAGTAGTACTAGGCAATGCATTTAACGGGTGACCTTGACGAGCGGCGACCGAGGGAATTGAACCATGCTCGACACGGTAGGTAACGTTGTCTAGTTACTAAAGCATCCCTCCATTGTTCATCGGTAGTCATTATGGACCGGGGACATGAGGGGAATTTCCTAGGGCTGGAATTCTGGCCGCGAGATATTTCGACTTGAAACTCTGAGGCTCGACTGGTTGGGGTTGCCTAATGTGCGCACCACGCACGCCACCGAAGGACACGAGCCCATTTTTTTAGGATCAACACGAGCCAAGGTCTGGCTGGTACGCCGTTGGGTCCTACCATTTGAGAATACGAAAGGAACCTTTTAAATTGTTGAACGAATCTATGTGTATTACAATACCCGTATTTTCCTTGCAAATACTAATCTCAATGTGGTAATTGATTTATGACGAGTTGTTGAATTAGAGTGAATTTGTGATATAGTGATCTCAACGTGGATTTCACATTTCATGGTATCCCTAGTAAGTTTTCCAATGCAAATTCAAATTTAAAAGATGAACAATATGGAGGTGAGAAAACTTTGTATGTATCAAGCATATGACCACACACACACACACACAGAGACACACACGCATGAACACAACAACAATCCAATAAGTATAGTGCATATATTTTTCCAACCCATGCATGTATGACACGAGTTTAAAAATACTCCTTCTATTCCTAAATATTAGTCTTTTAGAGAGTTCAACAAGTCTACATACGGAGCAAAATGAGTGAATCTAGACTCTAAAATATGTCTATATACATCCGTATGTGCCAGTCCATTTGAAGCCTCTAAAAGGACTAATATTTAGGAACGAAAGGAGTAAAATGTAAGACATCCATGGTCCTCAGTTCAATATTTAAAATGAACATGAAACTGAAACATGAATATTAAGTCTAGTACTACAGTACATGCAAATGTTGTGTTTAGGCGGAGCTATGATTGTCGGGGGTCAACCCCTCGACCTTAGATAAAATTGTGGAGCTCTGTTTAGGGTTGTTTAGATTATATTTGTCCCCACCCTCCCAACCACCGATTGGTTGTGCACCCCCCACCCCTCCTCCCCGGGAGAATATCATGTGCCCCCATACCTTACATGCTATATGCAGATACGAGTTGCTTGGAGCTTGTAGATCTGAGATATAGCAGCTCACATGATGTGTCTTAATTTTTTTGCAGGAAACCTTGATGAGTTTGAGAATTGCACACAATTTGTACAAAAACTACTTAGATGCCCTTTGATCCCATATCCAATGACCTCGAAGCTCGTATCACCGTAGCATCTAAGATGAAGGAGGACATCATATTCTCCTGTATGTAAGAATATCATGTGCCACCACACCTTAGATGCTTTGATGATACATGCCCTTCAGAGGTGTTGGGTTTGTGACCCAACACCTCCTTGGTGGTTCGAATGGTTTTTTGCAGAAAAGCCCCAAAAGAGTTCGGCCACTGCTTACAAGCACAAAGACTGCTCAGATGCCATTGGATCTCAGATCAAACAACCTCCAAGCTCGCATCACCGTAGCATCCAAGCTGCGATAGCACCTTATGTTTTCTCGCACGGGAGAGTATGAGGTGCTCCCGCACCATAGATTCTATGGTGATACGAGTTCACTGAGATCTAATAGCCCACAGTAGGAGGTTTGAATGTTTTTGCAATATACGGCTAATAGAGTTTGGGAAATGCGCAGAAAGTACAAGTACAATGCATGTGCCATCTGATCACTGATCATACGACCTAGATGCTCATATCACCATAGCGGGTAATTAAGCTACGGGGAGCACCTAATATTAGCACCGGGGAGCCGTTGGATCGAAGATGCAGCGGCACACACGAGGCCTGAATGTTTTATTTGCAAAAAAAACTTTGGAGAGTTTGGAAATTGCGCATTATTACAAAGACTACTCCCAAGCCATTGAATCTCACTTCCAACAGTGTAAAAACTCGTATCACCATAGTATCTAAGCTGCAGGGTGGATGTGATTTTCTATGCCGCTGTCATTTTTGTTCGTAAACTTGCAAAATACGTGTAACTCGTGTCGTTACTTGTCTAACCGCGCAAAGTGTTTGTTCAAAAAAAACCATCCTACACTGAAATATCGGAACAACACACGGGGGTCCCACTTGTCATTAATCAAATTTGGACCTAAAACTAACAAATCTGAAAGACAAGATTCGAACTGGCAATCTAGACTACAAAGCGTAAGTCGATAGCTGAAAAAACGAACGGTTGTTGGCTTTGTCCCATAACTTGATTTTATACAGTACTTGCGTTGAGTAGAGTAGAGGGAGTGCCTCGTCAACACGTGCATGACCGTTGTCTCACTTACGGGTGGGTCCTAGGTCTGCGATCTCAAGATCTCTTCTCTCCATCGTCTAACCTTTGCACGGGCACACATGAAGAGCGGCGCTAGCTTGCCGTGGTGTTATTACAACTAAAAAAAGCTTGGAAAATAGAAGAATCGCCTAGAACAAGAGATGTTGTGGCTGGTCGAGACGGAACTGACCGTGCCACATTTGCATGATGAAGCAGTGTGGCTAGTGGGGTGTTTTCGACCGACTGGCTGGGTCCCGAGGTCGAACCATAGGTACTACGTCTGATACAGTATATTTTTACACGCACATTTTTCCTCCGTGCCGAGACGTGGCACACCCTACCGCGCGGTTTTGGGGTCCTCCCGGGTGGTGCACGCATATATTCTTCCTGACGTGGGACGCCCTACCGCGCGTTTTCTGGGTCCTCGGTCGTAGCGCCGAAGCAAGTAAATGAGTCGTCAAATCACGAAAGACCACCTTTCCCGCCGAGTACATCAGTGAAGCACAGTGGCTAGCTAGTTGGGCTAGTTCGACCGATTAGCTAGGCCGCCGCCACATTTGTTTTTTCACCCCTTTTTTATCTACTTTCCAGCAGGTAAATTTAAATATCCACCGCGGCTTTGCTCCGGTGTTTGGGTGCGGCAGGATTTTTAATTTTTTGATTGACGGGAGCAGGCGCGGCATGATTTTTAATTTTTTGATTGACGGGAGCAGGCGCGGTAGCAATTAGACACGATGACTCCGCCTGTAAAAACCCACTACTCCCTGATGTGAGAAGTCGTCGACTGGTGTTTTACCGTGGTGAAAACCAAAAGATTCCCCGCTCCTCGGCTGGCTCCCTCCGCCTTCCCGTAGATTGCATTGCCTTTCAGCCGTTTCGCCCCCTTTGCTTCCTCTCCCCATTGCTTCTACCTGGTGCCTTGGCGGCGCAGCAGATCACGGAGTCCGAGGTGAGGCGCCTGACACAGGAGCTCCATGCAAAGGATGCGGAGCTCAGGGCCAAGGACGTGGAGCTCCATGAGCTCAAGGAGGAGAGGAGTGCCATGCTCCTCCGTTATGTGCGGGAGTTCACAGAGCTTCAAAAGCGGCAGGCGTCCACCACAAAGATGCTCGAGGCGTCGGTGGTGTTGCTGCAGAAAGCGGGAGATACGATAGGCCGTCAGGGGAGCCGGCTGGAGCGCGAGCGGGCTGATCGTGATGAGGTCCAGGATCGCCTCAGCCACTTGGTGAACCAAGTTGCCACGCACGTGTTGCGGCTGCGCGATGCCTACCGTCGTGCCAGTGCGACGATGCCGGCCGTCGGGCTAAACCCGTTCGACCACCCGGTCGACTTCAATGAGCTGCGGCTTCCTGACCTGGTCTCCTTCTTCACCTATATCTTCGAGGAGCTGAGCCATCTCCGCGCGATGGTGGGGGCTGAGCTGGATAAGGAGGGGTTGCGCATTGCCGTCGCCGTTGCCGGGCGAATCCTTTCAGGGCTCCGTCACCGGAATCCATTCATGCCATTGGACACCATCTTTGACGAGCTGGCTCCCGTCGACCGGGAGCGGGCTCTGCTGGCGGTTGCACCCTGCATCACCAACGTCGTGTGCCTCAAAAAGCAGAGGGACTTCGGTGGTGTTTAGGCGCCCTCTGCATGGGCATGTCCATGTCTCGGTGCAACATAACCGTTGGATCAAACTCAGACGGTGCAGATCAGTCACTATAGCACAAAGCGTGTGGGTGTGTTTGGTTGCATTCTCATCTCAATATAGTTGTTTCCTCTTCGTGTATTTTTGTCAACCTACTAGTGTGGACTCATGCACCCTTCATGCACTCTGCCAAACACCCAAAAGTGGGTCGAGAAGGGAAATTTTTCTCCCATCCCGTGCACCCTTCATACACCCTGTCTAACACTATAGGATGTGCTTCATATGGTTCATGTTTCGTGGAGTACTGTAGCATCGTACACTCCGTGCGCTGTGGACCTAGTTGTGTTAACATTGATCTCACCATTCATTCTCGACCGGACAGTCGAAAAAGCGGTACTATGTTACATATAGGAGTAGTTGACATGTGCACAACATCATTTGTTATCGTGATATCTTACTGTACTACACTAGCAACAAGATTGTGCAATACTGACGTATGAACCACTGCACATGCCTAGTAGTAGGAGCACTGTGTATGTTCAAGTGGTTGCCGTGTTTCGAACTCCTCCGTCGTAAGAGTGGAAACGCTTGCTGTAATCATTTTTTTCTTAAGAATGAAAAATAGTGGACACGCTCTACCGTGCGGATCCTCCTCCGGCCATGCACTAAATTACTCACTTTCGCCAACGTGTGGGACAGCCAGCACCTGGGTCCACCAACCATGCACTAAATTACTCCGTAGTAGAGTGACGGTAGACTACCCCGATCGAACCGCCGCAGTAATGCCCAATGAGCCGTCAAATCACAAAACCCCCTCCTTTCCAGCAGTAAGTTGGACGGACGAAGCAACCATCATTTCACTCTTCTCTCTCAGCTTCCTCTCTTGAAGAAAACCCCTACTTGCTTCGCTTCTCCCTCATCTTGTTCCTCCTTTGACTCTTCTCTCTTAGCTTCCTCTCTTGGATGGACGCCTGAGCACCGGCCGACGTGATGTCTATGGCTCTGGCCAAAACCGTCGAGGCACATGGTATGAAGAAGTGCAAGCACCCCGCCGAGACTACCGTAGACAAGCTCAAAGCCATCGCCTTGTCCAAGCCCCCCTCTCCGGGATCCCTCATTAAGCAAGTCCAGGTAATGTCTCTTGTTGACGATCTTTTTCTCGATCTTGATCGTGTTTTTTCATCTAACACGTAGTACTAGTACTGGTAGTACAACTTTATGGGTGATCTTGCATGTGATTTTAGTGTGCCAAATGACGGTTCTAAATTCCTCTTTTGACCAAAACATGCGAGAGGTTGACACTGATTTCTTATAGATTACTTTCAACTAGTACTTTATGAACATCAATGCTACCTTTTAAGAGGGTATATTTGCCTCAGTAACTTGTGTTATGGATATTGCATGTAATCCCTCTGCTCACATGCCTTTGAAGACATGTTCTAGTGTCTTTGTTCACTCATTTCTGTGCGTATATGTAGTCATATATGGAGTATAATATCGAAAATCATCTTATATTTTTGAATGGAGGTAGTAATGAAATATGGTTTCTGTTTGAACTAGAACCAGGTCCGCGGTGGAGATGAAGTTCTCAAAGTCATGCCATGTGAACTGGAAGAACTGATGATGAGTTCTACTGCTGAACTATCCAGCTGCTGTGTCCTTGTCGCCACGTGTCCTGAACTAGTGTTTTCATGTAGCATTGTTGTCAGGCGTGTTCTTGAGGCTGTACTTGACCACAACAATTTCCTGGTTGTGCCTTCGATTACGAAGGGTGTGGTTCTTGTAAAGCTTCCCAACAAATCTAATGCGGCTTGTCTTCATCATCATGTTTATGAGTGGAAAGACCACCCTGTTAGGTTCTCCAAGGTTGATAAGATGGTGATGGTGCATGTAGACATCTCACACGAAGTCCATGGCCTAGTTAGTTATGCGGGGTTCATCCCGTAGGTCGGTGGCAAGAAATAGTCTGTAGAGTTTAGTTAGTGCAACTTTGCTTGTCTGTAGTAAGTACTATTGTTCAGTACTTGATTTGTGTTTGTGAACCCTGTATTGTTTATTAGTACTGCCGCTTTTGGTGTGTGGTCAGTCCTGAGAACGGTCTATGTTAATGTCTATCCACTCAATTCAGTCTGTACATTTTGAAGTATCCAGATCATATTTTTTGTGAGGACGGTTTATCAATTATGGTTACACTCCAATATCTATATGCATTGCAGGGTTTATCGCACCCACCAGGATTTCCAGTCCCATGGATGTTCGGTCCATACGATTTGTCACGACCTTTGGACTGTCCTGCTTGTGGGAGTAGGCAGGGCCCCTGCATGCCACGCGTAGTTGGACGATCAATCTTCTGTTTAGTACTTCAACATAGTGATTTCCTGGTAAGGATTCACTCATGTCACATCAAGTAAATCTTATTGATTTACTGTCTAAATCTTATTGATTTAATGTCATGTTTTCTTTCTTTTCCTGCATTTTTACGATGCAGGTTTTGCCATGTGACATTCATCACAGAATAAACCGTTTGGTTTGCTCTACGATGGCTATTTTTGCAGGTTTCACTTCTTATGTCGTGTCAGTAATGAAGGCACTGTCCATCACTTATATTACTGGAAAAAATTGGATCAGTCTGTTGTCTGAGTACAAGCTGAATCCCTATGATGAACTGCAGTTTGGTTTAACAAAAACGCCACAATTAGTCCTTCTCGCGTTTAAAAGAAATGAAGAAAAAAACTGGATCACGGTCACAGATCCTAGTCAAGTTAGAAAGCTGATCATAGCAGACCAGACACGATCGCTGCTGTCTCGTACAGATCGAGCACCAGCAGTTGCTCTAGCACTGACCCTGTAGTAGCTCAGTTTGATCCAGCTGAGGATTGGGCACCAACCGCGTCAGCGGATCAGTATGATCTACTGGAGGATCAGGCATCGACACTGGCACCAGCTCTATAGGGAGCACCATCTCCGGCAGCAGCTGCGGCTTCGGCACCTGCACCAACACTTGCACTTGCATTTGGTCCGGCCCGTGCATTTGCACCGGCAACAGACTGGGCTGCAATTCGCACTTCATATACCAAAGTCCTTACAAAAACCGACATGTCCACCTTCTTGGTAAGCATTGGCCGCCCAAGTGCTTCGTTCTTTTTTCTTTCCATGTTGTTTCACATGATTCACTGTATTGATCTAACTGTTTGGGTATGTCTTCTTGTTTTCAAACAGAGAATTCCTAGAGCAACGAGGGAGTAGTTCAACAATCCGGGCGACCGCGGCAAGTTTCTCTTACCATGCGCAACCTTGGTGTGAATGAACCTGCTCAATATACCATAAGTACAAAGGATGGTCACATGATGATTGATGCTAAATGATGGTCAAGGTTCAAATCTAAATCATATCTTGCGGTAGGGGATGATGTCAAAATCAAACTTTCTCGGCAAGGAGAGCTAGTCCAAATCAACTTTGAAATTCTTCAGTAGCAGCACGCAACTGCCGTACTGATCTATCCTCCGAGAGATTTTGATGTAATAATCTGGCATGGTGAAACAAGTGTCATGTGTGTATAAGTAGTACGACAGTATTATTTATCAGATGGTATATCGTTGATAGAATTGCAACTCTGGTTGCTGGTTAGGAACTGTCATTCAATTTCATTCCAACAGCTGTCGTGCTTTATTCAATTTTGTGTATTCGCCTTGCGACAGCATCTAAAACCAGCGCAGTACCGATCGCTTGCAATATGAAAAGCGCTGAGGTAGAACACATGGCCTCCCAAACATGCAGGGTCGGCCTGCGGCCCAAAGTCCAGAACCGTGAGCCTATCTGAGTATTATATTCTTAGTTGAACCCCCATAAAAAAAAGCTGAACCCCCATAATGCCTGTGCGTTGCAGAGGGAGTATATTTCTCGGCAAGGTGAGCCTGTGATATAAAAGATTTGTATATTTCTTTACAGAGGGAGTATTTCTCTGTCAAAAAATATATTTATGTGTAACTAGTTACTCCTGTCTTTCTACTTCCTTTCGCTGATATGTGGGGCAACCGGCAATGGGGTCCACGTGCCATATGCACAGATTAGAGTGCACAACTTCACGGTAGACACACCCCGGTCGTAGCGCCGCAGTAATGCCCAATGAGCCGTTAAATCACAACCCCCCCTTTCCAGCTTTAGCAGTAAGCTGGACGGATGAAGCGGCAATATTTCACTTGGCCTGAATCCCCTTCTCCCTCGTCTGCTTGTTCAAAGAAAAACCCCGCTCGGCGATCGCATAGGGTTTTCTCATGGAGAACCACGTACGAATTCTTCATCCATCCCCGATAAATCCAAGTCCCTTGGTCGCAGGTAATCCTAGGATGGCAGCCGCCGCCGTTGATGCATTTTTCTTCGTACTGAATCTAGTGTGTTTCAGTTGCAGTGCCCAAAGTGCGAGTACCCTACAGATTTCCGCGCCCACGGCGAGACGCCACACTTGTTCCTTCTCATCCTACCACAGCATTTTGAAACGCGCACAGTATGTTCCTAGAATCCTCTTCTCTATCTGGGAGGGTGGGGTTTTTTTGAACATGTTGTGTTCTCATATTATTTTTCCTGCAGTGTATTATTTGCTCTACCAGAACACATGTACTCAAGATGCCCGGCCTTGCCATAACTGAATACACTAGTTTAATGGTCACAGTGAAGACAATCCATGGATATTGCTTCTGAGTTGGGTTCATGAACCAAGAAGATCGCTGCTTTTTTTATGGACGAACTTGGATAAACTTTCTCAAGTGTTACGGACTGAAAGTTGGCGCACGAATGTTGATGGAAATAGCAGAACCTGGTCTCATCTTCACTGCGATCTTCCACCCCGACGTCATTCCAATTGTTCATCCATGTTAGTTTTGTATCTGGTTCTTGCTTGTTGCCTCGATTACTTCTTAATCCACCTATTCTGTCTAACTAATCACAATTTAACTTTAGAAGTAGCAACGAATCTCTCACAAAGATGCTACTTCTCACTAATATTGTCTTATAATTGGTGGCACGTGTAGGTTTTTTCAGAGTTAAGCAGTCTGCTCGTTTGGTACTCTGTAATAACTCGGCTGTTACTAATGGCACTGAAGTTGACTGGATCGACATCCACAAGTTCCTACACTTTATTGATCGTCTTGAGGTCCTTGTGGGGCGTTTCAATGCTAGAAGGCCATGTAGGATATGTGTGCCACTGCTGCACTCGTTGAACAGGTCCAACTGTGTCGAGAAACTTATGGTACGAGCTGTTTTCTGTTATATATGTTGTTCATAAACTATTGCTTATACACAGTTTTACAGCTGTGATCTTCTTGAAACAGGAACTGTCGAGTTCTATTGTTCCTATACAGATGCCTGACCATGGTCGGGTCAGACTTGCGCTTGGTCACAACATGATGTTTATGTCGGCCTACTCAATTCCCCTTGGAGGTGAAAAGATACTTATTCATGGGTGGTCTCAGATAATGAAGGCCCGTCCATCTTGGAGAATAGGACAGAAGAATGTTCATGCTTTTCCATGGCTCTAAAGCGAATATCCTATTTATTGACCATGTTGCGAGATGAAGCCGCTTTCAGAAGGTTGTGGATGCGCGGGGTGGCGCATGGGCCTTGTCCTGGGGCTTGGCGGCCTCACCCTTGGTTAACTATAGGCAAAGTAGCACTATTCGAGGCGTGCTTTGTACGGTCGAACCTGTATAAGTACTCATACTGCTTTCAGCTTTGGTTGTTAAGTGCCCCTGCTGGTTTCAGTTAAGGTTGTTAAGTACTCCTGCTACTTTTATAGTCTATCGTGTTTCTTCAGTCTTGTCTTCCTCCAGCCGCCAAAACCAAACCAGCGCCAGTGGGGTCGCCTACTTCCGCCTTCCACGGCTGGCTGCGCCTCAGCGCACGCATTGCCGCCCCACTATATCCTAAATCGTTAACGCCGACGTCCTCCGCGCGCTTTGGTGCGCTCGCTGCGGCGCCACCCTCTCGTGTTGTCAACATGGTCAACAAACAACAGGAATCGGCAGAAGTACGTGGAGAGGATGACAGTAGGGGCCCACCACGTCAGCGTATGGAAAAATAAAATGCTTCCTCCTAGTGTTTTCCTGACATCTGGGACCCACGACACTGTGAGCGTATATAGTCAATAGACAAGAGAACAGCACAAGATCGGCTGACACCTGGGACGTAGCTACTCGAGCAGTATTTTTTTTGTTTGGTATTGTTGAGACGGAGCAGGGTTTGAACTGGGTTGTGGCCCGTCTAGCCCAGCCTTATATTTTATGTTCACCATGTGACCAGCCCAGCTACTTTTTGTTTGTGAAAATGAGCCCAGTTTTTTTCTCAAGAATACCCAATACAGGCCTACTTATTTTTCTACGCCCTGATGGGCTGCAACTCTTTCAAGACGCCTACAAATCTTGAAAGTAATATGAAATGGGTTGTAAATATAAAAACAGATGACAAATTGGCAATTACTTTATAAGTTCTGATTTTTTCACATTTTCAGATTCCTATTTCACTGGGCATTAACCTAATTCAAATATATCTTCAAAGTACTTTAAATCTGGCTCGACATTTCGGTATTAAAAATAGTTTGGAACCCACAGAAATATGCGAAATTGGCCCTGGCCAACCAAAAAAATGACTCCAATAAATTGCATAAGAAGTTGCCATGAGCTATATATAAATTATTAAAAAAGAGGGAGTGGTCTTACTTGTGGGCCTGTTTAGTTGACACGCATGCAAGATTTTTTTTAGTTATTATATATACTACGTCAACAAACGATTCTAGCAGACGTAACCCTTGGATGTCAATCCAATGGCCGTCGTGTTTCTTCAATCTCTGATCTTCTTGCTCCAGCCGCCAAAGCAGCGCCGGTGGGACCGCCTGCTCCCGCCTCCCGTGGCCCGCTGTGCTGCTGTGCAGGCCTCAGCACCCCCTACTACTCCCAGCGCTGGCCAGGTCATCCCTCTACTCACCCACACCCCCTGTTATTCTGCGGCGACGGCAGCCTCACACCGCAGCCGAACCGGTGAACCCTCGTACTCCTCTCTGCGCGGGCTTCCACTGTTGCGTCTTCCCCGGCTCCGCGTCGTCCCCTTCCTAGGCCTCGCTGTCATCCACCGCCGTGGTGCTCTCGACGCGGCGTGGTCAATGTGGTCAACGACCAACTTCCATCGAAAGAGTACTGTACGTGGAGAGGCTGACAGCTGGGTCCACGGCAGCCGCAAGGAAGTGCCTCCTTATTACGCGGAAAATAATTATTCCTCCACCTGATAGCTGGGACCCACTGGACGGGCCACCAGTATTTCACGAAAAAACGTTTCCCCCTGACTGCTGAGACCCACAGGTTGGGCCACCGTATTTCGCGAAAAAAACGTTCCCCCCGCTGTCAGCTCGGACCCACCGGAAGTGCCTCCTTATTACGCACAAAAAAATGAATACCCCCCTGCTAGCTGGGACCAACCTTGGTGGGAGGCTGACTTGTGGGCCTACTAAGTTGACTGGGACGGAGGCCTTTGTAAACTTTAGTCAATATATGAATGATTCTAGCTCCAGTGACCGTACGATGTCCATCCAATGGCCGTAGTGCTTCTTCAACCTCTGGTCTTCTTGCTCCAGCCGCCCAAAGCAACACCGGTCGTGCCGCCTGTTCTTGCCACCCGTGGCCGGCTGTGATGCCGCGGAGGCCTCACCGCCCCCTACTACTCCCACCGCTGGCCAGGCCATCCCTCTATGCACCCACACCCCCTGTTATTCTGCGACGACGGCATCCCCAAACCGCAGCCGAACGAGTGAACCCTCATACTCCTCTACGCGTGGGCATCCACTGCCGCGTCTTTCCCGGCTCCGCGTCGTCCCCTTCCTAAGCCTCGTCGTCGTCCACCACCTTGGTGCTCTCGGCGCGGTGTGCTCAACATGGTCAAGGAATGGCTTCCATCGGACGTGGACTGTACGTGAGAGGCTGACAGCTGGGTCCATGGCCGCAGCAAGGAAGTGCCTCCGTATTATGCGCAAAATAATTATTCCTCCACCTGATAGCGGGGACCCACCGGACGGGCCACCGTATTTCGCAAAAAAAATGTTTCCCCTATCTGTTGGGACCCACCAGTTACATCTTCGCACGCAAGGAAGTGCGTCCAAAAAAAACGATTCGCCCCCCTGACTGCTGGGACCCACCAGCTACATCTTCGCACGCAAGGAAGTGCGTCTGGGCAAAAAAACCAAAACGATTCGCCCCCCTGACTGCTGGGACCCACCAGCTACATCTTCGCAGGCAAGGAAGTGCTTGACAGTCGGGACCCACCTGGTCGAAGCGTACGTAGCGTTGTCATTCTGGTCGTGAACGTGTACGTACATACTGGTCATAGTAGAGGCGCGCACGTACACGTATGTATAGCGGCGAGGGTGCAAGAAAGAAAATACGGCCACATACGTACATACGGGCAGGGTCTCGAACGCCTACTCGTGCATACGTACATGGCTGAGTCGGAACGGAGAAACAACATCATCGTCGTGTTCATGGGGAGCCAACCGGCTGGGTCGGAACGGAATGCATGGTCGTGTTCATCGGGAGGGCTTGGACGAAACAGGCAATGGAAACGAGGCCTGCCGTACCGCAGAACGAAGGAAACGGACCTCCTACGTTCAGAACGGGGTCCTGTTGATCGGGAGGGGTGTGGCGTACCGCAAAACGGAGGAAACGGACCTCCTACGGTCGAAATGGGGGTCCTGTTGATCGGGAGGGGTGTGGCGTACCGCAAAACGGAGGAAACAGACCTCCTACGGTCGAAACGGGGGTCCTGTTGATCGGGAGGGGTGTGGCGTACCGCAAAACGGAGGAAACAGACCTCCTAAGGTCGAAACGGGGGTCCTGTTGATCGGGAGGGGTGTGGCGTACCGCAAAACGGACGAAACGGACTTGTGTTGGAGCGCTACGGTCGAAACGGGGGTCCTGTTCATCGGGAGGGGTGTGGCGTACCGCAAAACGGAACTCCATGGGATATTGTTCATCTCCACCATCAACCTCCTCCAGCCTCCACGGGCTACCGTCGACCTCCTCCAGCCTCCACGGGCTCCTGTTTCCATCCTCCACCGCGCGCTACTCCACCGGCTACTGTTCAACCACCCCTCCACCGTCTACTGTTCATCCAGCCCTCCACCGTCTACTGTTCATCCAGCCCTCCACACCACGGGGTCCTGTTCAACCACCCCTCCATGGCCACCCCTCCACCGTCTACTGTTCATCCAACCCTCCACACGACGGGTTCCTGTTCATCCAGAGGCAACGTCACCGCTCACTGTTCATCCATCCCCCCCCTGCAACGCTCACTGTTCATCCAATCAATCGGTTTCAGTTAGCAGCACTAGCGAAGGAATCGCTCAATCGGGTTCAGTTAACAGCCATCGATCGATCGCTCGGGTTCAGTAACTCGTAGCCTGCAGTGCAATCGCTTGGGTTCAGTTAGAGCCAACGCCTCACATACACACGCGTACGTACGAGAGAAACACGCATTGCTCCGCCCCGACCTCCCACCGTAACCGGTAACTCCCCGAAATTTTCCTCCCCCTCGCTTCTACCACGGTTTTTTCCGTCATGGACGGCCCAAAGAATGTCATGCAGCTGCGTCTCTGGCCCGCCCAGGACGAAAAGCCCATTTTCTGTCATGATTTTTTGTCATAGAAGTAGGAGCCCACCACATCTATGATGATACCGGGTTTTGTCACAATTATCGTCATAGAAGTATCATATGTATGACAGAAAAAAATTTCGTTTGGCCCAAAATGTCACGGATGTGTCTTTTTTTTGTAGTGATAGTGATGTTCACCATTGAAAACTACTGCATCTCACGTGATGATCGGACATGGTTTAGTTGATTTGGATCACGTGATCGCTTAGATGATTAGAGGGATGCCTATCTAAGTGGGAGTTATTAAGTAATATGATTAATTGAACTTTAATTTCTCATGAACTTAGTCTTGATAGTATTTTGCAAATAATGTTGTAGATCAATAGCTCGCGTTGTTGCTTCCCTATGTTTTATATGTGTTCCTAGAGAAAACTAAGTTGAAAGATGATAGTAGCAATGATGCAGACTGGGTCCGTGTTCTGAGGTTTATCCTCATTGCTGCATACAAGAATTATGTCCTTGATGCACCGCTAGGTGACAGACCTATTGCAGGAGCAGATGCAGACGTTATGAACGTTTGGCTAGCTCATTATGATGACTACTTGATAGTTTAGTGCACCATGCTTAACGGCTTAGAATCGGGACTTCAAAGACGTTTTGAACGTCATGGACCATATGAGATGTTCCAGGAGTTGAAGTTAATATTTTAATCAAATACCCGAGTTGAGAGATATGAAGTCTCCAAAAAGTTCTATAGCTAAAAGATGGAGGAGAATAGCTCAAGCAGTGAGCATGTGCTCAGATTGTCTGGGTACTACAATCGCTTGAATCAAGTGGGAGTTAATCTTCCAGATAAGATAGTGATTGACAGAGTTATCTAGTCACCATCACCAAGTTAGTAGAACTTCGTGATGAACTATAGTATGCAAGGGATGACGAAAACTATTCCCGAGCTCTTCGTGGTGCTGAAATCGACGAAGGTAGAAATCAAGAAAGAGCATCAAGTGTTGATGATTGACAAGACCACTAGTTTCAATAAAAGGCAAAGGGAAAGATAGGGAACTTCAAGTAGAATGACAAGCAAGTTGTCACTCCCGTAAAGAAGCTCAAAGCTGGACCAAAGCCTGAAACTGAGTGTTTCCACTGCAAAGGAAAGGGTCACTGGAAGCGAAAATGCCTTGAATATTTGGTGGATAAGAAGGATGGCAAAGTGAACAAGGGTATACTTGATATACAGGTTATTGATGTGTACCTTACTAGTGTTTATAGTAACCCATGGGTATTTGATACTTGTTCAGTTGCTAAGATTAGTAACTCGAAACAGGAGTTACAGAATAAACAGAGACTAGTTGAGGGTGAAGTGACGATATGTGTTGGAAGTGGTTCCCAGATTGATATGATCATCATCGCACACTCCCTATATTTTCGAGATTAGTGTTGAACCTACATAAATGTTATTCATCTAAGACAGAGAATAAATTGTTATTCTGTTTACATGAATAAAACCTTCTATGGTTTATTGAATCTTGATCATAATTGTCGGTGTCAAAACCGGCGGATCTCGGGTAGGGGTCCCGAACTGTGCGTCTAGGCGGATGGTAACAGGAGACAAGGGACACGATGTTTTTACCCAGGTTCGGGCCCTCTCGATGGAGGTAAAACCCTACTCCTGCTTGATTAATATTGATGATATGGGTAGTACAAGAGTGGATCTACCACGAGATCAAGGAGGCTAAACCCTAGAAGCTAGCCTATGGTATGATTGTTGTAATGGTTGTTTGTCCTACGGACTAAAACCCTCCGGTTTATATAGACACCGGAGAGGGCTAGGGTTACACAGAGTCGGTTATAATGGTAGGAGATCTACATATCCGTAATGCCAAGCTTGCCTTCCACGCCAAGGAAAGTCCCATCCAGACATGGGACGAAGTCTTCAATCTTGTATCTTCATAGTCTTGGAGTCCGGCCGATGATGATAGTCCGGCTATCCGGACACCCCCTAGTCCAGGACTCCCTCAGTAGCCCCCGAACCAGGCTTCAATGACGACGAGTCCGGCGTGTATATTGTCTTCGGCGTTGCAAGGCGGGTTCTCCTCCAAATTCCATGTGCTTGCCGAATAGTGTCTGGCTTCCTTACAAATGTTGCGCTCCTTGGCTTCCACGCCCAATAATGGCCCTCTTCCACGTGTCGCACGAATGCGAAAGGCCAGGGTATTTTTATGTTTTAGCCCCTAGCTGCGCAAATAATCTGCCTATAAGAGAGGCAAGAATCCAGATCCAAATCACACCATCTTCCTTTCGCGAGTACTCATTGGAGCGCTTCTGACCAAAAATCCACTCCATCATGGACCGTCGACGCGGCTCCTCCTCTCGCGCTCCTAGCCCTCAGCCAGGAGATTGGAGGAGATGTTCAGTTCCACACAACGAGCTGGTGACGCTCCAGGCGGAGGGATACCTTCCTCCGGCCTTTATGGTCCCGGTTCGAGCCGGGCTGGCCACCTACAAAGGTGGAAAGCAAGCGGAGGCCACCCCTAGTCCCTCCAAAGGAGAGCGGGTGTGCTTCGTCCCTTATCTAATAAGGGGCTCGGGTTTCCCATACATCTGTTTCTCCGGGGGCTTCTGGAGTTCTACGGACTCCAGCTTCATCACCTCACGCCCACCTCCATTCTGCACATTGCGGGTTTCGTAGCTCTCTGTGAGCTGTTCTTGGGCATCGAGCCCCATTTTGCACTGTGGAAGAGATTGTTTTGCCTCGTGCCCCATTCTCACGAGGGGTCAATGTATCAAGTGGGCGGAGCCGAAATATGGCGCATCGCCGGGACCGGATATCTATCCGGAACCCCAAAGAAGGCGTCCGAAGACTGGCCCTCGGAATGGTTTTATGTGGAAGATGCTCCACTGCCGGACCCAGTTCGGATCGGCCTCCCGGAGTTCAGCAAGGCTCCTCTGAAGAAACACCTAAGTTGGCACCCGCGGAGCCCTCAACAGGAGGAAGACAGGAGCGTCCATTATTTGATGGGTCGGATAAGGTTGCTGGCCCATTCCGGATTGACCATGATTGGAGTCATGGCCACGTGCATTATGCGAGGGGTGCAGCCGCTCCAATATAGGGGCCACCCCATGTGGGATTTCAATGGGGAGAATGATGCCACCCGTCATGGCCGTAAGGGGCCGGGATCGGCCGCAGATCTAGTGAAGATTCTGCCCGGCCTGTACAAGGGGGGGAAGGAGGACTTCCTCCAGACGAGCCCATTGAATGGGTTCTCCATGAATAACCCTCGGAGCTGGGTAAGCGGACGTTTATTCATCCGACCCGTGCTTTCAAAGTTAAGTGCCTTACTTTATGATTTTGACGCAGGAACTGCATCGGGATGTGGAGGGCATACACAGTCCGGCTCCACAACCCGAGGATCCGGGAAGATCCCTTGATCCGGCCTCCGAAGAGGATCCGGATATAAAGGTGGAGCTGATCGACGGGGTGTTCCACCAGCTTAGCATGGACAATGCTCTAGTCGCCATTACGGCTGACTACCCCGGTTTATCTCCGGCCTCCTAGGTAACTATGACCGGAGCCTTGACACCATCACTTCATCCCTGCTTATTTCTGACCACCGCATACCAACGGTGTCTCGCAGGAGGTGCCTTCAAGGCGGGAAGCCGAACCCACGGCGGCTGACCAACAAGGGTCAGTCCGGCCCAGAAGGCGGAAGAGGGGTGCCGTGCGAATCGAAACGTCGCCGCAACGGTATAGCTCGCCACCGTTGTTTAAGGAAAAGATTCCTAGGAGGTGTATTGATTCTCATGACTTTGCCAGGAGAAAGAGCGCTCGCCGGACTGTGCCCGGAGAGGTTGCCAACCAAGCCTCCACCAGCCAGGCTCCAACACCTGGTCCGGAGGGGGAAGCGAGCACAAGGCGCGAGCCGGATACTCCTCCAACGGAGGATGCCGACAGGCTGTCCGCCACCAGGTCTGAGGTGGAGAGCGCCATGAAGCACAGGCGCCGCCGGACAGTTCTTCGTGACGCGTGTTTCTCCCCGGAGGCGTTGAATGCCTTTAACGCGGGAGACGCGCACCTTCGTGCCGCTCAAGATGGTTTAACCAGAGCCACGGAGCAGTATATAAAAGACATACGGGTAAGGGATTTAATAGTTATGTATGCCAGTAGCCCCCGAGACTCAAAGTAGTGTAGAATAACTGATTTAAGGATCATTCAATATGCAGGATCTTACAGAGAAGAATAGCCAATTGCCTCAGGAGCTTCAAGAGTGCAAGGCCCAACTTGAGGCCGCGCTAGCCGCCACAGGAGGAGACACAGAGACCCCCTCCGGTAACACATATTTCAAAAATGTTTTATGGCGTGCGGCGTGCGTATAAGTCTGACAATAATTTTGCAGAGGGCGCCGGACTAGATCCGGACAAGCAACAGCTACTGCGCCAGCTGAAGGCCGGCGAGAGGGTGCTTATGAAGGTGCAGCAGGAGAGGAACAAACTCCAAGATGCCCACACCCAGTTGGGAGAAGAGCTGAAAGGTGTTCGGGCCCAGCTGTCTGGCTCCGTGAAGGAGAATCAGCGGCTTCGTCGCGGCATCTACAGTAAGTGCTTGAGAAAACTCTTTTGAAAAGAAGAGTTCAACGAGGGAGTCGATTGACAGGAATATGTCTGTAGTTGTGCTCACAGGTCGCCCTGCGGAGGTAATGCCCGGTTCAACGGGTGACCCACTTCCCGAGCTGGTGCAACTGCTCGAACGTGTTCGGCAGGCGATGAATGGCGTCGCCCAGGCCTTATGGCCGTCCGTCTCCCTACCCGAGGGCCTTGGAGAGCTTGTGGAGAAGCTTCAGGGAGCACGGCAGCGCTTCCGTTTATGGAAGATATCGGCCTGCCGTCAAGGCGCCAGGGAGGCCTGGGCCCTGGTGAAGACGCGGTACAAGAAGGCGGATCCGAACCACATGGCCGAGGTTGGACCTGTGGGGCCCGATGGGAAGGAGATCCCTGTGAGCTTAATGTACGGTCAAGTAGAATTGGCCACTAAGTATTCCCAACGGGACTGTAAATTAGACAGCCTGTTAGACGGGATTGAGGAGGAGTACAGTCAGTCGATTTGACGATGTATTTAAAATGACATGTAAAATGCCTTCTAGCCGGATTGTAGATCGTTTGTCTTTGCCGACCTTTTCGCTTCAACCTCGGGACCCTAGAGTCCGGAGTGTGTCCGAATACCTTCTCGGTTATGAAAAAAAGGGGCATGCATGGAGACCAGGCGTAGGGGTCATTAGTGCTTTATCAGACAAGTGCCCAACTAGTTATGTTATATTACATGGTTAGTAAGAAACATCTTCCAGGGAGAATAGTTCCGTTAGGGGTTCCTTTCCCTGGGAGGCATGCCCTAAAGTGCATGTCCGGACTGCGAAAGGAGCAGAAAAACATCTGGGGGCAGATAAATAAGTAAATAAGAAATCATCTTTCAAGTCACCGACCGAATATTCCCTTAAGAACGCTAGCTTTCGGCTTCACCCAGTCTGAGGTACACATCCGGATGACCCGGCAGTAACAATCGCAGAGGTGCTCCCTTTACCTCCTAGCCGAACAATGGGGAACATAGGGGTAAGCACAGGAGCCAGGCAACCCAGCTTGGCCAAAACTTAAGTCATATCGATGCATATAATGGTGAATAAAAGGTACATGCGGAAGCTTGACACATGTGTTCGGCATAAAGCCTGTATAAATAAGCTTCTGTGAAAGAAGCCCCCAGGTAAAATGAGTGCGGGTAGCACGTCAAGTGTGTGCGAACAATGTGCAAATCGGCCCTCAAGGGCTTTATGAAAAAAGTGGGAGAAAAGAGATAAACAAAGGACAACTGAAGTGTAAAATGTGGACGGAGGAAGGAAACGAACTCTGAATCCAGAGCTAGGCGTAGAATCTTCGGAGGCGGGCTGCGTTCCATGGGTTCGGCTCAAGTCAGTTGCCCGATGCGTTTCGCAGACGGTATGCTCCGCCGGTCAGGACTTGGTCGATGATGAAGGGACCTTCCCATTTGGGCTTGAGTTTGTCCTTTTTCTTGTCCGGCAGGCGTAGAACTAGTTCGCCAACATTGTAGGTTTTAGCCCGTACTTCTCTGCTTTGATATCTTCGAGCCTACTGCTGATAGAATGCGGAACGAGCCTTTGCCACGTCATGCTCCTCCTCCAATGCGTCCAAGCTGTCCTGCCGATCCAGCTCCGCTTCTCTTTCTTTGTACATGCGCACTCGAGGTGAGTCATGAATTATATCGCAGGGCAAAACTGCCTCTGCACCGTATACCATGAAGAATGGTGTGAATCCGGTAGTACGGTTTGGCGTGGTCCGCAGCCCCCAGAGTACAGAGTCGAGCTCCTCTACCCAGTGCGTGTTAGATTCCATAAGGGACCACACTAATCTGGGTTTGATGCCGCTCATGATTAGACCATTTGCTCGTTCAACTTGACCGTTGGTTTGAGGGTGATAGACTGAAGCGTAGTCGAGCTTAATGCCCATATTTTTGCACCAGAGTTTAACCTCGTCGGCCGTGAAGTTCGTGCCGTTATCGGTGATGATGCTGTGGGGGACACCGTAACGGTGTACTACCCCGGATATGAAGTCTATCACAGGTCCGGATTCGGCCGTTTTAACTGGCTTGGCCTCTATCCATTTGGTGAATTTGTCCACCATGACCAATAGGTATTTTTGCTTGTGGGTGCCCCCTTTAAGGGGTCCAACCATGTCAAGCCCCCAGACCGCAAACGGCCAGGTGATGGGTATAGTTTTGAGGGCGGTGGGTGGCACGTGGCTCTGATTAGCAAAGAGCTGACAACCGACGCATCGTTGGACTAAGTCCTGAGCATCTGCCCGGGCCGTCGGCCAATAAAATCTTGTACGAAAGGCCTTACCTACAAGGGCCCGGGCTGCAGCGTGGTGTCCGCCTAGTCCGGCGTGAATTTCAGCCAGAAGATTTCGCCCTTCCTCTTCGGAGATACACCTTTGAAGGACTCCGGTTGCGCTTTTCTTATAAAGTTCCCCCTCATGGACCTTGTAGGCTTTAGATCGCGGAACTATGCAGCGGGCCTCATTTTGGTCTTCGGGAAGTTCCTGCCTAATTAAGTAGGCTAGGAATGGTTCCGTCCACGGGGCAATGACTGCCATTATTTCGTGGGCGGAAGGTGTTATGTCATTGTCTAAGCCACCGGTTGTGTCAGAATGTTCGGTGTTGGGCGGTGCGGTTGGTTCTGGATTGTTGTTTCCGGCCTCCTCTTCCCATACTACGGATGGCTTAAAGAGCCGCTCCAGGAAGATGTTTGGAGGGACGGCGTCGCGTTTTGCGCCGATGCGTGCCAAGACGTCGGCTGCCTGGTTATTATCCTGGGCTACGTGGTGGAATTTGAGTCCTTCGAACCGAGCTGACATTTTTAAGACAGTGTTACGGTAGGCTGCCATTTTCGGATCCTTGGCGTCAAAGTCTCCATTTACTTGGGATATTGCAAGGTTTGAATCCCCGCGCACCTCTAGGTGTTGAATACCCATGGAGATTGCCATCCGGAGACCATGTAGGAGGGCCTCATATTCGGCCGCATTGTTGGAGTCTGTGTACATTATTTGAAGTATGTATTGGACTGTGTCTCCGGTTGGGGACGTCAAAACGACACCAGCCCCCAAGCCGGCCAACATTTTAGAGCCGTCGAAATGCATTATCCAATTGGAGTATGCGCCGTACTCTTTAGGGAGTTCGGCTTCAGTCCATTCAGCGACGAAGTCAGCCAAGACTTGCGACTTTATAGCTCGCCGTGGTTTGTAGGTTATGTCAAATGGTAAGAGCTCAATGGCCCATTTTGCAATCCTGCCCGTCACGTCGCGGTTGTTTATGATGTCGTTGAGGGGTACTTCGGAGGCCACTGTTATCGAACACTCTTGAAAGTAGTGTCGCAGCTTCCGGGATGCCATGAACACCGCGTATGCTATCTTTTGATAATGCGGGTACCGGGACTTGCAGGGAGTTAAGACAGTGGATACGTAGTACACTGGTTTTTGAAGAGGGAATTTATGCCCTTCTGTTTCTCGTTCGACGACGAGCACTGCGCTTACAACTTGATGTGTTGTCGCGATATATAACAACATTGGTTCGCCCAGGTTAGGCGCGGCCAGGACCGGATTTGTTGCCAATATGGCCTTTATTTCTTCGAGTCTGGCAGTGGCAGCATCCATCCACTCGAAGTATTCGGTGCGCCTGAGGAGGCGATAGAGGGGCAATGCCTTTTCTCCCAAATGGGAGATGAAGCGGCTTAGAGCCGCCACGCATCTAGTCAATTTTTGTATTTGTTTGAGGTCTTTTGGAATATCCAGCTGTGATAGAGCTCGGATCTTGGCTGGGTTTGCTTCAATTCCTCTATCGGATACAATGAAGCACAGGAGCTTTCCGGCTGGTACGCCGAAAACGCATTTTTCCGGGTTCAGCTTAATGTCATATGCTCGGAGGATGTCGAATGTGAGCCTCAAATCGTCTAGTAGGGTTTCGACGTGTTTGGTTTTGACGACCACGTCGTCTACGTATGCCTCTACTGTTTTGCCGATCTAGGTAGCCAGACATGTCTGAATCATGCGCTGATATGTTGCGCCGGCGTTTTTGAGTCCGAAGGGCATCGTGTTGAAGCAGAATGGTCCGTATGGAGTAATGAATGCCGTTGCGGCTTGGTCCGCCTCCGCCATCTTGATTTGATGGTAGCCGGAGTATGCGTCGAGGAAGCACAATGAATCGTGCCCTGCAGTAGCATCGATTATTTGATCGATGCGGGGAAGGGGGAAAGGATCCTTTGGGCAAGCCTTGTTGAGGTCTTTAAAATTGACACATAGGCGCCAGGATTTGTCCTTCTTTGGTACCATTACCAGGTTTGCTAGCCAGTCCGGATGTTTGATGTCTCTGATGAATCCGGCTTCCAATAGTTTGGCTAGCTCCTCTCCCATTGCCTGTCTTTTGGGTTCGGAAAATTGCCGAAGAGCCTGTTTGACTAGCTTGAATCCTTTTAGGATGTTTAGGCTGTGTTCTGCCAATCTGCGTGGGATTCCTGGCATATCTGAAGGGTGCCAGGCAAAGATGTCCCAATTCTCCCGAAGGAATTCTCGTAGTGCGGCGTCTACATCAGGGTTTAACTGTGCCCCAATGGAGGCCGTCTTTGTTGGGTCCATTGGATGGACCTGCAATTTGACTATTTCGTCCGCTGGTTTAAAAGAGGTGGACTTGGATCTCTTATCGAGTATCACATCATCCCTGTTCACCATAGAGCACAGCGCAGTGAGTTCCTCCGCCGCTAGGGCTTCGGATAGTGCCTCTAGGGCTAATGCGGCTGTCTTGTTTTCAGCGAGGAGTGCTATGTCCGCATCACTGGCAAGGGTGATGGTTCCATTGGGCCCGGGCATTTTAAGCTTCATGTACCCATAATGGGGTATGGCTTGGAAAATTGTGAATGCCTCTCGTCCTAATAAAGCGTGATATCCGCTGCTGAAAGGGGCCACTTGGAACGTGACCTCCTCGGACCTATAATTGTCCGGCGAGCCGAACACCACATCAAGTGTGATTTTTCCTGTGCAGCGTGCTTCCCGGCTAGGGATTATTCCTCTAAAGGTTGTGCTGCTTCGCTCAATGCGGCTCCAGTCTATTTACATTTTTTGAAGGGTTTCCTCGTAGATGAGGTTTAATCCGCTGCCGCCATCCATGAGTACCTTGGTAAGACGAAAGCCATCCACTATTGGACTGAGGACCAATGCGGC
Source organism: Triticum timopheevii (assembly GCA_963921465.1). Taxonomy (NCBI): domain Eukaryota; kingdom Viridiplantae; phylum Streptophyta; class Magnoliopsida; order Poales; family Poaceae; genus Triticum; species Triticum timopheevii. The sequence continues at coordinate 375,838,867 of OY997272.1, read as the reverse complement.
TAGTACTCGGGCTGTTCGGAATTTAGGTTCGTCGCTGGCGTTGAAGGTGATGGCCGTGTCGCTCCATGGATTTGTTGTTGCTACTTGGTAGACTTCGGCGAGGCTGTGGATTGTTCTTTTCCGCATATTATTTGATGCAAAAGTCTTGAAGACTGTTAATACCGTACTGGTACTGTTGGGGTGGGTCTCCGGGGCTAGAAGCTCTTCGCCACTTTTGGCCACCTGCCGCAGTATCCAACATGATCGAAGGCTATGAGTTGGAGTGGCGCCCTCTATACTATGAATTTTACAGGGTCCGCTGAGCCATCCCTCCAGTACGGTTTCGTGCCCTTTATGGGGTTTTTGCTTTTTGGTTCTTGTCCTGGGTGCCTGAGCATGGTGCACCCTTTTGTTTCGGACTAGGGTTGTGTTCGGAGCCGGATTGTCCCAAAACTTAGTTTCGGTTTTCCGGACACTCTCCATCGCACAGTATTTTCGTACTATGGATGCCAGGTCGGTGAAGCGTGTAATTTCACAACGACTTATGGCGTTCAAGATTCCCTTGTCCGTGCAATTGTTGCAAAAAATTGAAATTGCGTTTTCCTCACGGCAGTCCTTTATCCTGTCCATAACCAGGAGGAATCTGGCCCAGTAATGATGTACTGTTTCAGCGGGCTCTTGCCGGATTTGAGATAGATCGCATATGTTTGGGTGGGTGGGTGGAATTGAGTCCGGAACCCTGCCCATCTTGAGGCTCAAGGGCCGAAAAGTTTTCGAATTTGGAAACGTGGATTGCTGGACGTTGTCCGACGAGTCTGGTCCGCTGCCTGACTTTAGGTTCAGTACTTGATTGACGTCCGTCCCTTCGCGGGAATCCAGCATGGAGGGTTCAGGAGTCCGGACATAACTAGTTTTTAATACAGAAGAAGAGTTGCCGCTTTGCTCCTCTACCACCGCAACGTGGTGGGTAACCTGGGGAGAGTTAACTCTCTCAGATCGGTTTTAAGCCCAATCTGATTGTAGTCTGTAGCGACTCCCAGGGCGGCGATGCGATCCAAGAGCTCGTTTACAGAAGAGAGCTCCATTGGATCCAGCTGCTCGACGAATTCCGAGTTGACGTGAAGATTTCTTTTGATGACCCGAGAGGCCATCGTCGAAGCGGTGGCCGAACAGGCAGTCATGAGAAAACCACCTAGCCGGATAGTTTGGCCGGCGGCCAAAGCTCCTTTGGCGATGGTACCATCTTTAAAGATGGGAAGAGGCATCCTTCCTGATCGTGACGGCACAGAGGAACTCTCAATGAAAGCACCAATGTCGGTGTCAAAACCAGCGGATCTCGGGTAGGGGGTCCCGAACTGTGCATCTAGGCGGATGGTAACAGGAGACAAGGGACACGATGTTTTTACCCAGGTTCGGGCCCTCTCGATGGAGGTAAAACCCTACTCCTGCTTGATTAATATTGATGATATGGGTAGTACAAGAGTGGATCTACCACGAGATCAAGGAGGCTAAACCCTAGAAGCTAGCCTATGGTATGATTATTGTTGTGATTGTTCGTCCTACGGACTAAAACCCTCCGGTTTATATAGACAACGGAGAGGGCTAGGGTTACACAGAGTCGGTTACAATGGTAGGAGATCTACATATCCGTATTGCCAAGCTTGCCTTCCACGCCAAGGAAAGTCCCATCCGGACACGGGACGAAGTCTTCAATCTTGTATCTTCATAGTCTTGGAGTCCGGCCGATGATGATAGTCCGGCTATCCGGACACCCCTTAGTCCAGGACTCCCTCAATAATGATACACATATTCATAATATTGATGCCAAAAGATGCAAAGTTGATAATGATAGTGCAACATATTTGTGGCACTGCCGTTTGGGTCATATCGGTGTAATGCGCATGAACAAACTCCATAAAGATGGACTTTTGGAATCACTTGATTATGAATCATTTGATGCTTGCGAACCGTGCCTTATGTCCGTTCTCCGGAACAATGGAACGAGCTACTGATTTATTGGAAATAATACATACCTATGTATGCGATCCAATGAGTGTTGATGCTCGTAGCGAGTATCGTTATTTTCTGACCTTCACATATGATTTGAGTAGATATGGGTATATCTACTTAATGAATCACAAGTCTGAAACATTTGAAAAGTTCAAAGAATTTCAGAGTTAAGTGGAGAATCATCGTAACAAGAAAATAAAGTTTCTACGATCTGATCGTGGAGAAGAATATTTGAGTTACGAGTTTGGCCTTCATTTAAAAACAATGTGGAATAGTTTCACAGCTCATGCCACATGGAACACCACAGCGTAATAGTGTGTCTGAACATCGTAATGGCATTTATTGGGTATGGTGCGATCTATGATGTATCTTACCGATTTACCACTATTGTTTTGGGGTTATGCATTAGAGACAACTACATTCACATTAAATAGGGTACCATCAAAATCCATTGAGATGACGCCTTATGAACTGTGGTTTGGCAAGAAACCAAAGTTGTCATTTCTTAAAGTTTGGGGCTACAATGCTTATGTGAAAAAGTTTCAACCTGATAAGCTTAAACCCAAATCGGAGAAGTGTGTCTTCATAGAATACCCAAAGGAAACTATTGGGTAAACCATCTATCACAGATCCGAAGGCAAGTTATTTGTTGCTAAGATGGATCCTTCGTAGAGAAGGAGTTTCTCCCAAAAGAAGTGAGTGGGAGGAAAGTAGAGCTTGATAAGGTAATTGTACCTTTTCCCGAATTGGAAATTAGTAAATCACAGAAATCAGTTCTAGTGATTCCTACACCAATTAGTGAGGAATCTAATGATGATGATCATGAAACTTCAAATTAAGTTACTACAAGACCTTGTAGGTCTTCCAAAGTACAGTCCGCACCAGAGTGGTATGGTAATCCTGTTCTGGAAGTCATGTTACTAGACCATGATGAACCTACGAACTATGAGGAAGCGATGATGAGCCCAGATTCCGCGAAATGGCTGGGAGCCATAAAATCTGAGATGGGATCCATGTATGAGAACAAAGTGTGGACTTTGGTGGAGTTGCCCGATGATCGGCAAGCCATATTGTATAAATGGATCTTCAAGAGGAAGACAGACGATGATAGTTGTGTTACTGTCTACAAAGCTCGACTTGTCGCAAAAAGTTTTTCAACAAATTCAAGGGGTTGACTACGATGAGACTTTCTCACTCGTATCGATGCTTGTCTGTCCGAATCATGTTAGCAATTGCCACATTTTATGAAATATGGCAAATGGATGTCAAAACTGCATTCCTTAATGGATTTATTAAAGAAGAGTTGTATATGATGCAACCATAAGGTTTTGTCAATCCTAAAGGTGCTAACAAAATGTGCAAGCTCCAGCAATCCATCTATGGACTGGTGCAAGCATCTCGGAGTTGGAATATACGCTTTGATGAGTTGATCAAAGCATATGTTTTTATACAGACTTTTGGAGAAGCCTGTATTTACAAGAAAGTGAGTGGGAGTTCTGTAGCATATCTAATACTATATGTAGATGACATATTGTTGATTGGAAATGATAAAGAAATTCTGGATAGCATAAAAGGATACTTTAATAAGAGTTTTTCAAAGAAAGACCTCGGTAAAGCTGCTTACACATTGAGCATCAAGATCTATAGAGATAGATCAAGACGCTTGATAAGATTTTTTTAATGAGTACATACCTTGATAAGATTTTGAAGTAATTCAAAATGGAATAGTCAAAGAAGGAGTTCTTGCCTGTGTTGCAAGGTGTGAAGTTGAGTAAGACTCAAAACCTGACTATGGCAGAAAATAGAAAGAGAATAAAAAGGCATTCCCTATGCCTTAGTCATAGGTTCTATAAAGTATGCTATGCTGTGTACCAGACCTATTGTATACCTTGTTCTGAGTTTGGCAAGGGAGTACAATTTTGATCTAAGAGTAGATCACTGGAAAGCGGTCAAGAATATCCTTAGTGAGGACTAAGGAAATTTCTCGAGTATGGAGGTGATAAAAGAGCCCGTCGTAAAGAGTTACATCGGTGCAAGCTTTTACACCGATCTAGATGACTCTAAGTCTTGATCTGGATACATATTGAAAGTGGGAGCAATTAGCTAGAGTAGCTCCGTGCAGAGCATTGTAGACATAGAATATTTTGCAAAATACATACGGCTCTAAATATGACAGACCCTTGACTAAACTTCTCTGACGAGCAAAACATGATCATACCTTAGTACTCTTTGGGTGTTAATCACATTGCAATGCGAACTAGATTATTGACTCTAGTAAACCCTTTGGGTGTTGGTCACATGACGATGTGAACTATGGATGTTAATCACATACAGATGTGAATATTGGTGTTAAATCACATGATAATGTGAACTAGATTATTAAATCTAGTGCAAGTAGGAGACTGAAGGAAATATGCCCTAGAGGCAATAATAAAGTTATTATTTATTTCCTTATTTCATGATAAATGTTTATTATTCATGCTAGAATTGTATTAACCGGAAACATAATACATGTGTGAATACATAGACAAACATAGTGTCACTAGTATGCCTCTACTTGACTAGCTCATTGATCAAAGATGGTTGAGTTTCCTAACCATAGATATGAGTTATCATTTGATCAATGGGATCACACCATTAGCAGAATGATGTGATTGACTTGACCCATTTCGTTAGCTTAGCACTTGATCATTTAGTATGTTGCTATTGCTTTCTTCATGACTTATACATGTTCCTATGACTATGAGATTATGTAACTCCCGCTTACCGGTAAAGAGACTTGCCGGTAACGAGATTGAACTAGGTATTGAGATACCGACGATCGAATTTCGGGCAAGTAACATACTGATGACAAAGGGAACAACGTATGTTGTTATGCGGTTTGACCGATAAAGATCTTCATAGAATATGTGGGAGCCAATATGAGCATCCAGGTTCCGCTAGTGGTTATTGACCGGAGACGTGTCTTGGTCATGTCTACATAGTTCTCGAACCCGTAGGGTCCGCACGCTTAAAGTTTGGTGACGATCGGTATTATGAGTTTTTGTGTTTTGATGTACCGAAGGTAGTTTGGAGTCCCGGATGTGATCACGGACATGATGAGGAGTCTCGAAATGGTCGAGACATTAAGATTAATATATTGGAAGGTTATATTCAGACACCGGATGAGTTCCGGGGGTTATCGGATAAATACCGGAGAACCGGGAGGTTGCCGGAACCTCCCGGGGGGTTATTGGGCCTCATGGGCCCATGTGAAGGAAGAGGAGAGGCGGCCAGCTAGGGGCGCGCGGCCCCCCTAGCCCAAACCGAATTGGACTAGGGGGGCGGGCCCCCCTTTCCTTCTTCTTCTCCTCCCCTTCCTTCCCCTCTCCTACTTGGACTAGGAAAGAGGGGGGAATCCTACTTGTAGTAGGATTGCCCCCCTTGGGCGCGCCTCCTCCTCCTTGGCTACCCCTCCTCCTCTTCCTACTTTATATACGGGGGCAAGGGGGCACCTCTAGACACAACAATTGATCATTGATCTCTTAGCCGTGTGCAGTGCCCCCCTCCACCATATTCCACCTCGGTAATATCATAGCGGTGCTTAGCGGAAGCCCTGTGTCGGTAGCATCATCAACACTATCATCACGTCGCCGTGTTTACGGAACTCTCCCACAAAGCTCTGCTGGATCGGAGTTCGTGGGACGTCATCGAGCTGAACATGTGCTGAACTCGGAGGTGTTGTACGTTTGGTACTTGATCGGTCGGAACGTGAAGACATACGACTACATCAACTGCGTTGTGCTAACGCTTCTGCTTTCAGTCTACGAGGGTACGTGGACAACACTCTCCCCTCTTGTTGCTATGCATCACCATGATCTTGCGTGTGCGTAGGATTTTTTTGAAATTACTACGTTCCCCAACATTAGCTCCGTGTAGAGCATTTGTAGACATAGAATATTTGCCAAATACATACGGCTCTGAATGTGACAGACCCTTTGACTAAACTTCTCTCACAAGCAAAACATTATCATACCTTAGTACTCTTTGGGTGTTAATCACATAGTGATGTGAACTAGATTATTGACTCTAGTAAACCCTTTGGGTGTTGGTCACATGACGATGTGAACTATGGATGTTAATCACATACAGATGTGAATATTGGTGTTAAATCACATGATGATGTGAACTAGATTATTGACTCTAGTGCAAGTGGGAGACTGAAGGAAATATGCCCTAGAGGCAATAATAAAGTTATTATTTATTTCCTTATTTCATGATAAATGTTTATTATTCATGCTAGAATTGTATTAACCGGAAACACAATACATGTGTGAATACATAGACAAACATAGTGTCACTAGTATGCCTCTACTTGACTAGCTCATTGATCAAAGATAGTTGAGTTTCCTAACCATAGATATGAGTTATCATTTGATCAATGGGATCACACCATTAGCAGAATGATGTGATTGACTTGACCCATTTCGTTAGCTTAGCACTTGATCGTTTAGTATGTTGCTATTGCTTTCTTCATGACTTATACATGTTCCTATGACTATGAGATTATGTAACTCCCGCTTACCGGTAAAGAGACTTGCCGGTAACGAGATTGAACTAGGTATTGAGATACCGACGATCGAATCTCGGGCAAGTAACATACCGATGACAAAGGGAACAACGTATGTTGTTATGCGGTTTGACCGATAAAGGTCTTCGTAGAATATGTGGGAGCCAATATGAGCATCCAAGTTCCGCTAGTGGTTATTGACCGGAGACGTGTCTTGGTCATGTTTACATAGTTCTCGAACCCGTAGGGTCCGCACGCTTGAAGTTCGGTGACGATCGGTATTATGAGTTTTTGTGTTTTGATGTACCGAAGGTAGTTTGGAGTCCCGTATGTGATCACGGACATGATGAGGAGTCTCGAAATGGTCGAGACGTTAAGATTGATATATTGGAAGGTTATATTCAAACACCGGATGAGTTCCGGGGGTTATCGGATAAATATCGGAGAACCGGGAGGTTGCCGGAACCTCCCGGGGGGTTATTGGGCCTCATGGGCCCATGTGAAGGAAGAGGAGAGGTGGCCAACTAGGGGCGCCCCCCCCCCCCCTAGCCCAAACCGAATTGGACTAGGGGGGCGGGCCCCCCTTTCCTTCTTCTTCTCCTCCCCTTCCTTCCCCTCTCCTACTTGGACTAGGAAAGAGGGGGGAATCCTACTTGTACTAGGATTGCCCCCCTTGGGCACGCCTCCTCCTCCTTGGCTACCCCTCCTCCTCTTCCTACTTTATATACGGGGGCAAGGAGGCACCTCTAGACACAACAATAGATCATTGATCTCTTAGCCGTGTGCGGTGCCCCCCTCCACCATATTCCACCTCGGTAATATCATAGCGGTGCTTAGCCGAAGCCCTGTGTCGGTAGCATCATCAACACCGTCATCACGCCGCCGTGCTGACGGAACTCTCCCGCAAAGCTCTGCTGGATCGGAGTTCATGGGACGTCATCGAGCTGAACATGTGTTGAACTCGGAGGTGCCGTACATTTGGTACTTGATCGGTCGGATCGTGAAGACATACGACTACATCAACTGCGTTGTGCTAACGCTTCTGCTTTCGGTCTACGAGGGTACGTGGACAACACTCTCCCCTCTCATTGCTATGCATCACCATGATCTTGCGTGTGCATAGGATTTTTTTTGAAATTACTATGTTCCCCAACATTAGCTCCATGCAGAGCATTGTAGACATAGAATATTTGCAAAATACATACGGCTTTGAATGTGACAAACCCGTTGACTAAACTTCTCTAATGAGCAAAACATGATCATACCTTAGTACTCTTTGGGTGTTAATCACATAGTGATGTGAACTAGATTATTGACTCTAGTAAACCCTTTGGGTGTTGGTCACATGACGATGTGAACTATGGATGTTAATCACATACAGATGTGAATATTGGTGTTAAATCACATGATGATGTGAACTAGATTATTGACTCTAGTGCAAGTGGGAGACTGAAGAAAATATGCCCTAGAGGCAATAATAAAGTTATTATTTATTTCCTTATTTCATGATAAATGTTTATTATTCATGCTAGAACTGTATTAACCGGAAACTTAGTGCATGTGTGAATACATAGACAAACATAATGTCACTAGTATGCCTCTACTTGACTAGCTCATTGAATCAAACATGGTTGAGTTTCCTAACCATAGACATGAGTTGTCATTTGATTAACGGGATCACATCATTAGAGAATGATGTGATTGACTTGACCCATTCCGTTAGCTTTGCACTTGATCGTTTAGTATGTTGCTATTGCTTTCTTCATGACTTATACATGTTCCTATGACTATGAGATTATGCAACTCCCGTTTACCGGAGGAACACTTTCTGTGCTACCAAACGTCACAACGTAACTGGGTGATTATAAAGGTGCTCTACAGGTGTCTCCAAAGGTACTTGTTGAGTTGGCGTATTTCAAGATTAGGATTTGTCACTCCGATTGTCGGAGAGGTATCTCTGGGCCCTCTCGGTAATGCACATCACTATAAGCCTTGCAAGCAACATGACTAATGAGTTAGTTGCGGGATGATGCATTACATAACGAGTAAAGAGACTTGCCACGAGATTGAACTAGGTATTGAGATACCGACGATCGAATCTCGGGCAAGTAACATACTGATGACAAAGGGACAACGTATGTTGTTATGCGGTTTGACCGATAAAGATCTTCGTAGAATATGTGGGAACCAATATGAGCATCCAGGTTCTATTATTGGTTATTGACCGGAGATGTGTCTCGGTCATGTCGACATAGTTCTCGAACCCGTAGGGTCTGCATGCTTAATGTTCGGTGGCGATCGGTATTATGAGTTTATGTGTTTTTATGTACCGAAGGTAGTTCGGAGTCCCGGATGAGATCGGGGATATGACGAGGAGTCTCGAAATGGTCGAGACGTAAATATCAATATATTGGACGACTATATTCGGACATCGGAAAGGTTCCGAGTGATTCGGGTATTTATCGGAGTACCGGAGAGTTACGGGAATTCGCCGGGGAGTATATGGGCCTTATTGGGCTTTAGGGGAAAGAGAGAGGGGAGGCTGCATGCCCCCAAGGCCTAGTCCGAATTGGACTAGGGGGAGGGGCTGCGCCCCCTCCTTCCTTCTCTTCTCTTTTCCCTTTCCTTGACGCCTACTCCTACTACATGGAAGGGGGGAATCCTACTCCCGGTGGGAGTAGGACTCCCCAGGGCGCGCCATAGAGAGGGTCGGCCCCTCCCCTCCTCTCCTCCTTTATATACTGAGGCTAGGGGCACCCCATGATACACAAGTTGATATGTTGATCTCTCCCAAGCCATGTGTGGTGCCCCCCTCCACCATATTCCACCTCGGTCATATCGTAGTGGTGCTTAGGCGAAGCCCTGCCTTGGTAGAACCATCATCACCGTCATCACGCCATCGTGCTGACGAAACTCTCCTATCAAGCTTTGCTGGATCGGAGTCCGCGGGATGTCATCGAGCTGAACGTGTGCTGAACTCGGAGGTGCCGTACGTTCGGTACTTGGACCGGTTGGATCATGAAGACGTACGACTACATCAATCGCGGTGTGCTAATGCTTCCGCTTTTGTTCTATGAGGGTACGTGGACTCACTCTCCCCGCTCGTTGCTATGCATCACCATGATCTTGCGTGAGCGTAGGAAAGTTTTTGAAATTACTACGTTCCCCAACAGCCTTTGAATATGTGGTAGAAGGTGTACCCAATTGTTTCCTTAGGGTATCCTATGAAGACGCACTTCTCTGATTTGGGTTCGAGCTTATCAGGCTGAAGCCTTTTGACATAAGTGCCACAACCCCAAACTTTAAGAAACGACAATTTAGGTTTCTTGCCAAACCATAATTCATACGGTATTGTCTCAACGGATTTAGATGGTGCCTTATTCAATGTGAATGCAACCGTCTCTAATGCATAACCCCAAAACGATAGTGGTAAATCAGTAAGAGACATCATAGATTGCACCATATCTAATAAAGTAAGGTTACAACGTTCGGACACACCATTACGTGTGGTGTTCCAGGTGGCGTGAGTTGTGAAACTATTCCACATTGTTTTAATTGAAGGCCAAGCTCGTAACTCAAATATTCGCCTCCACGATCAGATCATAGAAACTTTACTTTTCTTGTTACGACGATTCTCCAATTTACTCTAAAATTCATTGAAATTTTCAAACGTCTCATACTTGTGTTTCATCAAGTAGATATACCGTATCTGCTTAAATCATCTATGAAGGTCAGAAAATAACGATACCAGCCGTGAGCTTCACCACTCATCAGACCGCATACATTGGTATGTATTATTTCCAATAAGTCATTAGCTCGCTCCATTGTTCCAGAGAACAGACTTTTAGTCATCTTGACTATGAGGCATGGTTCTCAAGTATCAAATGATTCATAATCAAGTGATTCCAACAGTCCATCTGCATGGAGTTTCTTTATGTGCTTTATAACAATATATGACCAAAACGGCAGTGCCACAAGTATGTTGCATTATCATTATCAACTTTACATCTTCTGGCATCAATATTATGAATATGTGTATTACTACGATCGAGATTCAATAAACCATTTACATTGGGTGTATGACCATAGAAGGTTTTATTCATGTAAACAGAACAACAATTATTCTCTGATTTAAATGAATAGCCGTATTGCAATAAACATGATACAACCATATTCATGCTCAACGAAAACACCAAATAACATTTATTTAGGTTCAACACTAATCTCGAAGGTAGAGGGAGTATGCGATGGTGATCTTATCAACTTTGGAATCTCTTCCAACACACATCGTCACTTCGCCCTCAACTAGTCTTTGTTCATTTTGTAACTCCTGTTTTGAGTTAATAATTGATAACCCACAAGTGTAGGGGATCGCAACAGCTTTCGAGAGTAACGTATTCAACCCAAATTTATTGATTCGACACAAGGGGAGCCAAATAATATTCTTGAGTATTAGCAGTTGAGTTGTCAATTCAACCACACCTGGATAACTTAGTATCTGCAGCAAAGTATTTAGTAGCAAAAGTGGTATGATAATAAAGTTAACGGTGGCAAAAGCAAAGATAATTGTTTTGGGGTTTTGTAGTAGTTGTAACAGTAGCAACGAAAAAGTAAATAAGCGAAGAACAATATATGAAAAGCTCGTAGGCAATGGATCGGTGATGGCTAATTATGCCGGATGCGATTCCTCATGTAATAGTTATAACATAGGGTGACACAGAACTAGCTCCAGTTCATCAATGTAATGTAGGCATGTATTCCGTAAATAGTCATACGTGCTTATGGAAAAGAACTTGCATGACATCTTTTGTCCTACCCTCCCATGGCAGCGGGGTCCTAGCGGAAACTAAGGGATATTAAGGCCTCCTTTTAATAGAGAACTGGAACAAAGCATTAGCACATAGTGAATACATGAACTCCTCAAACTACGGTCATCACCGAGAAGTATCCTGATTATTGTCACTTCGGGGTTTTCGGATCATAACACATAATAGGTGACTATAGACTTGCAAGATAGGATCAATAACACACATATATTCATGAAAACATAATAGGCTCAGATCTAAAATCATGACACTCGGGCCCTAGTGACAAGCATTAAGCATAGCAAAGTCATAGCAACATCAATCTCAGAACATAGTGGATACTAGGGATCAAACCCTAACAAAACTAACTTGATTACATGGTAAATCTCATCCAACCCATCACCGTCTAGCAAGCCTACAATGGAATTACTCACGCATGGCGGTGATCATCATGAAATTGGTGATGGAGGATGGTTCATGACGACGACGGCGATGAATCCCCCTCTCCGGAGCCCCGAACGGACTCCAGATCAGCCCTTCCGAGAGAGATTAGGGCTTGGCGGCGGCTCCGTGTCGTAAAATAAGATGAAACTTTCTCTTTTTTTTCTCCCCGAACATGAATATATGGAGTTGGAGTTGAGGTCGGTGGAGGTCCAGGGGGCCCACGAGGTAGGGGGTGTCAGGACCCCGACTCAATGCCACATTGATCTAGCATGTAACACCTCATATCACTTTGCGGCCTCACGCACGGTATTCCCACGGGTGTCGCCTTACCTTTGCCCGGGACCGTTTGCGCCTTTTGGCACACGTATATGATAGTGTCGCTAGCATCCATATGATAAGGAGCCCGGGCTGACATGGCTAGTCGTAAACCCAAAGTGGCACAGACTTACAGGGACAGGCATCCATGAACCAGCATCGGACGTGTCGGTCATCAGCGAGTGAATCCAGGCTGTAGCACTGGGCTAGCAGGACTCCGGTGAACCGGGCTGTAGCGGGCTAACAGGACTCTGGTATTCATCGCGTGACATTTCCCTGAAGGGACAGACACAGGAACGAAGAAGGACACATGTCGGCCAGCCTAAGTGTTCCAGAGCAGTAGCAAGCTACCATGGCTCGGTGGAAACACTAGGAGACATTTCCCGGTAAGAGAGGCTACTAAAGATAAACAACTAGATAGTCAGATCCCACACATACCAAGCATTTCAATAACATACACACAATATGCTCGATATATGCAAATACAACATGGCATCACAACATGACTCTACGACACAAGTATTTATTCATTAGGCTCCGAGGAGCGAGATATTACAAACATGGGTCTCACGACCCAACATTCAGAGCATACAAGTCAAAGCACAAGCGGAAGCTAACATGTCTGAGTACAGACATCTACAAATGAAAAAGGCTTAGAAGCCTGACTATCTACTAGATCCTGCCGAGGGCACAAGATCGTAGCTGAGGTATCAAGCTAAACATCGAAGTCCACGCGGAACCACTAGCGAGACTGAAATCTCTCTGTAAAAACATAAAATAGGCAAACATGAGTACAAATGTACCCAGCAAGACTTACATCAGAACTATCTACATATGCATCATTATCAACAAAGGGGGTGGTGGAGTTTAACTGCAGCAAGCCAGCTTTGACTCGGTGGCTATCCTAAACTACGACTGCAAGTAACTCTTTTGAGGTGGCGCACACGAGTCCACATATTCACCATATCAATACACCACTATGGATCCGCTCCCGTCTCTCCCTACGAGAACGCCATCCATAGCACTCACGCTTATCTTGCGTATTTTAGAGTATCCACTTTCACTTGTCTATGAACTGTACAGGCAACCCAGAAGTCCTTTACCGCGGACACGGCTATTCGAATAGATCATATTAACCATGCAGGGGTGTACTTCTTCACACACGCTCTCGCCACTTACCGCCATGTACACCTCGTGTATCTCGGCAACCTTCAAGCGGAAGCCTGGCGAGGGAGTCGGCCACGACCTGACTAACCACACAAGTCTCTAGTCCAGGTTTATCGCCTATTCGGGTTCCATCCGCAAGGAGATCCGGCCGGGGTGTCGCTCACGGCCCCAAACGATGTGAGCAGGGTTCCCAAGCCCACCATCCGGGTGCCACTTGGTACACCGTGCCACTGTGCCTAGTCTGTCCCAAGCCCACCTGTACCGGGTGCCACTTGGTAGACTACTAACACTACCTACAAACACCAGAAACTAATTGCAACTCTTGGACAGAGATCGAGTTGATTAATAAGTCGAGAGAGCTTGGAGCGCCCGGAGCCCAATGTGTGTTAGTAACTGTTCATGGATCACAAACACAGAACTCAGTTCCTGAGGACAGTTTCAATGAGACAACCCACCATGTATTCCTACATGGCCTCTCACCGCTACCTTTACCAAATCGTGTTCACACACTTAGCTCACACGCAGTAGGACATGTTCACACACCTCCAATTCATCCCCGATGAATCAGACCTGACTCAACTCTAAGCAGTAGCAGGCATGACAAACAAGCATGAATGAGTAGGCACATCAGGGCTCAAACAACTCCTACTCATGCTAGTGGGTTTCATCTATTTACTGTGGTAATGACAGGTCATGCAGAGGATAACGGGGTTCAACTACCGCAGCAAGTAACAGTTGAATCGTTGTTGTCCTAATGCAGTAAAAGAGAGCAGGAGCAAGAGAGTGGGATTGTATCGGAATTAACAAGGGGGTTTTGCTTGCCTGGCACTTCTGAAGATAGTATAGCTCTTCATCGGTGTCATCGATAGAACACACGATCAATGCAATGCACAATATGATGCATGATCATGACATGGCAATATGCTGTGATTTGAGCTAATGCAACTAGCAACAGGTTAAATGAAGTTGGTTCGAACCCTAGGTTCAAATTCAAACTCCATATGTGGATATTCAAATGCCATTATTTGTTTTACCCAATTCAGCAACTATAAATTGTTCTAACATGCATGAAAACAGTACAGATGGATAGATTGGATTTTTCTGATCATTTTTCATATATAACTTGTTTCATTTGGAGCTACGGTTGAATTTCTATGAATTTTAGAAGTTTGGGATATTTTCTGAAAATAATAAATCATTTAAGATTTATTTAAATTCCAGAAAACATTTACTGCGTCAGCAGTGCGTCACTATGACGTCAGCAGGTCAACTGGGTCGGCTAGGTCAAACCTGACCTGTGGGGTCCATAGGTCAGTGTCACGTTGCTCATTAGGGTCACTGACATGTGGGCCCAATCAATGGCCACGTGAGTGTGGTCAACACTGACACGTGGGGCCGCTGTGATTAGTTAATTCTAAGCAGAAACTAATCTAAGTTTAATTAGGCGGTGGGGCCTGGCTGTCAGTGTAACTAAGTGTTGACTAAGTGCGTCATTAACCTAAACTAAGCGGCCACGTCACCATCGCCGGAGTTACACCGGCGGCGACCGAAACGCGGCGGAGGCACACTGAGTTGGCTCGGGTTTTTCCCACGGTCGACCAAATCGATCGTGGTTTGGTCCTATGCATAGCTGGGGCTCGCGCGCATCTAGCAGTGGCAGAGATAGGGCGCTAGGTGGTCTGTAGCGGCGGCAGCGGCGAGTTGGGCGGTGGCCGGAGCTCGGGTGTGGTCGGGTTCGGCGCTGCTGCTCACAAACGAGGGGGCTGAGGCGCTGGAGGGGCTCTACGGGTCGCGGAAAGCACAACGGGTGCACGCCCGTGACCAAATGGTCACAGGGGTTTCGCCGGCGACGAGCCCGTGCGGCGGCGGCTGCTGTTAGTAAGGGGCGGCGGCTACGGCAATCAAACGGAGGCGAGATTAGGGGGGAAATGACCGGGGGCTCACAGCGCATCGATTGAAGTATTTGGCGGGCTCGGGGACGTCGTGCATGCGGCGAATCGACGACGACGATCACCGGACAGGGACGAGGAAGATGGCGACGATGGCGGCTCCACAGGGCGTACGGCGGCTCGTGTCTTGACGGAGGGGACGAAGAAGACGCGGTGAGGCTCTTGGACTCGTCGGAGAGGCGAGGCCGTGACGGTGGGTGCGGCAACAGCGAGCGGCGGCGACGGTGGCGTTCGGTCTCGGGAGAGAGGGAGAAGCAGAGGAGGGAACAGCACTGGGGGAGAGTGAGAGGGGCCGGGGGGGTTGCGTGGCGTCTCCAGGGAGTCGCGGAGCAAGCAGGGAGGCAGGAGCTGGCGCGGCGCGTGCTTGCGCGTGTCGGGCGCGTGCGTCTCGTCCTCCTGGCGCCACGAGGACGACGACTGGCATCGGCTGGTGGCCTGGGCCGCCAGCTACAGTGGTGGGCCGGTTGCTGGGCACAGGTAGGCCACGGGTAACCTCTCTCTCTCCTTTTATTTAATGTTTTCTATTTTCTGTCTTTGTTATTTTGGATTTAGTAAAATACTAAATCACTTAATAAAATCCTGAAATAAATTGTGGGCACATACTGGATTATTCCCAACAGCCCTCAACTATTTTCAGAATTTATTAGAGCATTTAAAATATTTATAGAATTTAAATACCCCAATTCAAATACAATATGAGTTAATTCAAAAATCCATAAATGGCCAATAAATATGCTCATCATTTTTGGCAGAGGTTTTCACCTTTATCAAAAATCATGAACATTTCCAAAGGGCATTTTGGGTTCATTGAAGATTATTTTAGGTTGAACCTATTTGATTTGATCCGGTGCTAGGGTTTGAACAATCCCCATTTCAAGTTTAAAAGAAATTAAACATGATGCAACACATGACTAGCTAGACCAGAGCAGACCAGAACTAGGGATGTGACAGGGGGGCGCGCCCTGTAGGGGGGGCGCCCCCCTGTCTCGTGGACAGGGTGTGGGCCCCCTGGTGTATTTGTTTCGCCCAGAAATTCTTATTAATTCCAAAAAGTGCCTCCATGGATTTTCAGGACATTCCGAGAACTTTTCTTTTCTACACATAAAACAACATCATGGCAGTTCTGCTGAAAACAGCGTCAGTCCGGGTTAGTTTCATTCAAATCATCCAAGTTAGAGTCCAAAACAAGGGCAAAAGTGTTTGGAAAAGTAGATACGTTGGAGACGTATCACTAATCTTAGCAACTGAACCGGTATCAAATACCCAGGGCTACTATGAACACTAGTAAAGTACACATCAATAACACGTATATCAAATATACTTTTGTTTACTTTGCCATCCTTCTTATCCGCCAAGTATTTGGGGTAGTTCCGCTTCCAGTGACCATTCCCTTCGCAGTAGAAGCACTTAGTTTCAGGCTTGGGTCCAGCTTTGGGCTTCTTCCCGAGAGTGACAACTTGCTTGCCATTCTTGTTGAAGTTCCCTTTCTTTCCCTTGACCTTTTTTTTGAAACTAGTGGTCTTGGTAATCATCAACACTTGGTGTTCTTTCTTGATTTCTACCTTCATCAATTTCAACATCGCGAAGAGCTTGGGAATCATTTTCGTCATCCCTTGCATATTATAGTTCATCATGAAGTTCTAGTAACTTGGTGACAGTGACTAGAGAACTCTGTCAATCACTATCTTATCTGGAAGATTAACTCCCACTTGATTCAAGCGATTGTAGTACCCAGACATTCTGAGCACATGCTCACTAGCTAAGCTATTCTCCTCCATCTTGTAGGCAAAGTACTTGTCAGAGGTCTCATACCTCTCTACACGGGCATGTGTCTAAATACTAATTTCAACTCTTGTAACATCTATATGCTCCGTGGCGTTCAAAATGTTTTTGAAGTCCCCGGTTCTAAGCCATAAAGCATGGCGTATTAAACTATCGAGTAGTCATCATATCAAACTTATCAAACGTTCATAATGTCTGCATCTGCTCCTGCAATAGGTCTGTCACCTAGCGGTGCATCAAGAACATAATTCTTCTATGCAGCACTGACGATAATCCTCAGATCACGGACCCAGCCTGCATCATTGCTACTATCATCTTTCAACTTTGTTTTCTCTAGGAACATATCAAAAGCATAGGGGAGCTACAACGTGAGCTATTGATCTACAACATAATTTGCAAATATTATCTAGACTAAGTTCATGATAAATTAAAGTTCAATTAACCAAATTACTTAAGAACTCCCAATTAGATAGACATCCCTCGAGTCATCTAAATGATTACATGATCCAAATCAACTAAACCATGTCCGATCATCATGTGAGATGGAGTAGTCATCAATGGTGAACGTCTCTATGTTGATCATATCTACTATATGATTCACGTTCAACCTTTCGGTCTCCAGTGTTCCGAGGCCATGTTTGTACATGCTAGGCTCGTCAAGTTTAACCTGAGTATTCTGCACGTGCAAAACTGTCTTGCACCCGTTGTATGTGAACGTAGAGCCTATCACACCCGATCATCACGTGGTGTCTCAGCACGACGAACTGTCGCAACGATGCATACTCAGGGAGAACACTTATACCTTGAAATTTTAGTGAGGGGTCATCTTATAATGCTACCGCCGTACTAAGCAAAATAAGATGCATAAAAGATAAACATCACATGGAATCAAAATATGTGACATGATATGGGCATCATCATCTTGTGCCTTTGATCTCCATCTCCAAAGCTTCGTCATGATCTCCATCGTCACTGGCTTGACACCTTGATCTCCATCGTAGCAACATGGTCGTCTCGCTAACTATTGCTTCTACAACTATCGCTAACGCATAGTGATAAAGTAAAGCAATTACATGACATTTGCATTTCATACAATAAAGCGACAACCATAAGGCTCCTCCAGTTGCTGATAACTTTTACAAAACATGATCACCTAATA
This sequence comes from Triticum timopheevii, assembly GCA_963921465.1. Lineage (NCBI taxonomy): Eukaryota > Viridiplantae > Streptophyta > Magnoliopsida > Poales > Poaceae > Triticum > Triticum timopheevii. The sequence continues at coordinate 375,820,708 of OY997272.1, read as the reverse complement.
CAATAATGTATATCTCATCATGTCTTGACCATATCACATCACAACATACCCTGCAAAAAAAAGTTAGACGTCCTCTACTTTGTTGTTGCAAGTCTTACGTGGCTGCTACGGGTTTCTAGCAAGAACCATTCTTACCTACAGTAAAAACCACAACGGTGTTTCGTCAAGTTTGTTGTTTTAACCTTCTTCAAGCACCGGCCGCAGTCAAATTCGATTCAACTAAAGTAGGAGAAATAAACATCCGCCAGCCACCTTTATGCAAAACTAGTTGCATGTCTGTCAGTGGAACCGGTCTCATGTGACTGGACATGTAAGGTTGGTCTGAGCCGCTTCATCCAACAGTACCGCCGAATCAAAATAAGACATTGGTGGTAAGCAGTATGACGATCACCGCCCACAACTCTTTGTGTTCTACTCGTGCATATCATCTACAAATAGACCTGGCTCGGATGCCACTGTTGGGAAATGTAGCATGCAATTTCAAAAATTTCCTACGCTCAGGCAAGATCTATCTAGGAGATGCATAACAATGAGAGGAGGAGAGTGTGTCCACGTACCCTCGTAGACCGAAAGCGGAAGCCTTTAACAAAGCGGTTGATGTAGTCGAACTTCTCGTTCCGACCGATCAAGCACCGAACGTACGGCACCTCCGAGTTCTGCACACGTTCAGCTCGATGACGTCCCTTGAACTCTTGATCCAGCAAAGTTTCGAGGGAGAGTTTCGTCAACACGACGACGTGGTGATGGTGATGGTGAATTGATCCGCGCAGAGCTTCGCCTAAGCACTACGACAATATGACCGGAGGCATAAACTGTGGAGGGGGGCGCCACACACGGCTAACAATCGTTGTTCTGTGTTCTAGCGGATATATATATATATATATATATATATATATATATATATATATATATATATATATATATATATATATATATATATATATATACTGGTAACAGAATAATATTCAGTTACCCCTCCGCTGTATAAGGACGCGCGCGACACAATTTCTTGAATCTAGCCCACGGGCCCGAACCGGATGGATTGAAAAGAAAAAAACAATTCCACACCAACTTGCCAACCCACCTCCCGAGTCCCCGATCCCATCCACCCTGGACTGGGATCAGGTGACATGCGCTCCGGTGACATGCACGGTGACATGCGGCTCAAATTCAAATTTAAACATTGCGAAAAAATCTGAAAAAAATCATGCATGTTCACATTACATATTAAGATAACCCCTAAAAATTTCAGATCAAAATTCGAAACATACATCGAGAAACAAAAAAGAGAAATCTGTCATGAATAGTTCCTGAACGGTTCTCTGTAGACTATTCACATTTGAGTTTCTCTTTTTTATTTCTCGATGTATGTTTCAAATTTTGATCTGAAATTTTTAGGGGTTATCTTAGTATGTGCTGTGAACATGCATGATTTTTTTTCAGATTTTTTCACAATGTTTAAATTTGAATTTGGGCCGCATGTCACCGTGCATGTCACCGTAGCGCATGTCACCTGATCCCAGTCCTCCACCCCTGCCTCGCCGCCGCCCCATGCCCCGCCGCCTCGCGCCGCCCACAGCCACCCCAGTCCCCCAGCGCGGCGCCACCCTCGTCCCCCACCGCGGCGTCACCCCTCTACCCCGACGCGTCGCCGCCCCTCTCCCCAGATGCGCCGCCGCGCCTCCCCTCTCCCCAGATGCACCGCCGCGCCGCCCCTCTCCCCTGACGCGCCGCCCCTCTCCCCCAGCTCGCCGGCCTCCCCCTCCCCCCACTCTTTCCCAAAAGAGGCCGCCTCCCGAGCTCTGCCATGCGCGGCTGCGCCTGCTCCACTGTCCAGGTGACACCGGTCGACGCCCCAACCGCGTGCCGCCGTATACTGCTGCTCCTTCCCATGAGCCACCTCGCCTTCTCCTCCGTGGATAAGTTCGCCGACGAGCGAGGACTCCGGATCGAGCCGGCCGACGCCAACCTGCTGGCGTGCCACCCCCCGCCCCAGCCATCTCCTCTACCACGGTGCACCACTGCCTATTCTAGCCATGGGCAAGCACAAGTGCCGCCCCCGGTACGGCCCCTCCCCTCTCCAGATCGAGCATCTCCACTTGCATTCATGTGTGCTTTGCACTGATGAAACCTGAATTGTTGAGCTGTTCATCCACATGTGACGCCTATTTTATTTGAACCAATGAACTGCTACCTATGATCACGAGTTCTTGAACTGTTCATGCAGACTTGGTAGCGGGTATTCAGCACTGAAAATGCACCTATGAAGCCAAAAAAGTGTCATGAATTTGTGGGAAAAAAAACCTCAGTAATGAACCTGCACTGAAGGTGCATTTAAGCATCAAAAGGCAAACTGGCATGGTTTTGAACCTGCACTGAAAATGCTCATGAAACGAGAGACATGCACTTTGGATGTGTGTGTTTGGTGACTCCTCTCCCTTTCTCTCTTCAAGTAATGCATTCAGGACATTAGAGATTCCACCACAAAATCATGTCACACATGTTTCCCGATGGCCGCGCGCCTCTCTCCTCCCGCCCCCCTGTGCATCTGTGGAGTCCGTCCTGGTTGATCTGCTCTGTCCGTTCAACTTTGCACGGCCTTTATCCGCCCCCGCCCCAGCTCGCGCCGGCTTTCCCCACCCTATATCACGCTAGCCGCCTACCTGCGCCGGCCAACCCACCTCCCACTTCTCACAGCCGGCACGACCACACGCCATCACCGCCGGCATGGAAGCACGGCCTCACCACTCCACCTCCCTCGCCTGCCCCCTTTTCTAACCCAGCTTCGGCCGCTGCCCCGCCCCAACCTACGCTGGCTTCCGCCGCCACACCGACGTCGTTTCCGTGTCCGCACCACCCCGTCCGTTCACAGCCGCCACCCTGGGTCGTTCAATGACCCAGCGGCAAGCCGTTCGACGTCGCAGCTCGAGAGGTGCCCGTCTCAGCTTTTCCCAACCTCCCCTGGACGTTCATGCTCCTTCTCTTCAGTATATTCAGTTCAACATCTGGTGGTTCTTCAGTTCATGTAGTGTGCATTTTCACTTCATCTTGCAGGTATGAACAACAGTCGAGCTTGCAGCAGCCAGGGTACCACAGTCACTGGCAGCCGTCCACGATGAGCTATGACCGTAGTCCAAGTCGAACTGCTACCACCATCTTCACCAAGCGCTGCACTTATTGAGCACCAACACAGTGAGAATGCCATCTCATTTTGCTTTGAACATTTGCTTTGTGATGCATGCTCGTTGATTGATCAGCAATATTTATTTAGTTTGTACTCTCTGAATTGTGGAAAAGATATTGAACACATACATGTGGTAAACACCTTTACCTTAATAATTGCCCCCAAAATAAGTTGCCAGAAAAATTCATCACCAAAATGAGCATATATAGAAGAAAATAATTGAACTTACTGCTGTGCAAGCAAAAGGCATGGCCTCAAAATGACAAAATCTTCTGATAGATTACTTCCGTCGTCGTGTTGCAAATGGAGCCAACATAGGCTTTTTACCTTTCTTAAGAATATGAAATTTAAAAATAGAGAAGAGCAGCTATAACTTGAGAATGAACCTGACACTTTCACGCATAATGGATGTAATCAGAGGTTGTGAAGATGGTGTTCAAGGTACCATCTTTATTTTCTTGCATCTTCCACCACCCAATTCCTTAGAGCTATACTATTTTGTCATCTGCAGCAGTTATTGTACATTTTTGGAGTTTTAACCAACATGTAAGAGCATTGACATGTAAACATGTGGCAGGTGCTTTCCATGTCGAAAAACTATGGAAAATGGGGCAAATAATATACCGTTGCCTCGTGTGTCAAATGACCTTAGAGAAGAGATCTAGCCAGTCAGCAGCATCTGTTGCCTCCACTCTGATGGAATATGGTGGTGTTCCTCAGTACTCCACTCCAGAATCTCTTTTGAAAAAAGCTCTCCATGTCATAGGTTGTGGCTACGAGGACAAGTTTGAAGGGGAACTAAGGTAGCATAACAATCATTCCAGTAATTTTCATTCATATTTTTCAATTACACAAAATTTGTGCAAAAACATAGAAGTGAGGTGTCAGTATGCAAAATTGTGTATCACTTCATTCCAGTAAAAGCATAAAAAAAATTTAAATGGGGAACTGAGGTAACATAGAAATCATTCCAGCAAAAGCAGGCATCTGTGTATTTCATCTTTAAGATGTCCACAACGGGAGTCTAGTTGTTTATTCTTATGCTTGGAGAACTTGTTCAGTTTGCATGGGAGAACTTATTCTATTCTTGTTGCTCGCAAGCTGTTTATTGATATGCCTAGAAGAACCGAAATAATCGTTTGTGATGTTTCTTTGTTGTTAAATAAAAGCTAATTTTTATGGACATGTGGACTATAAACATTTGCTATGGAGCAGTACACGTATTTAAAATTTTATGTGGACTATAAACATTTGCTATAGTTTACCTTCAAAAACTTTGTAAGTACAGAGATATCACCTAGATGTAAACATTTGCTATAGCTCACCTGCAATAACTTTGTAAGTACAGAGATAATATTTACATGGACATGTGCACTATAAAAATTTGCTATAGTTCACCTTCAATAACTTTGTAAGTATAGAGATATCACCTAGATGTAATATGTAACTATTTATTGCAATCTGAGGAATGGGTGTGTATATTGTAGTCTATGCATGCACAGTCGAGATGTGTTCAGTCCAACCCCATGGCATCAGGGAGGTCGAGTTCGTCACGAGCAGCAGTACATGGTTGTCAGCTTGCTCTCTTTGCTTCTCCCCACCGGCGACTCCCCTGCAGCCCCCCTCCTCCTACCCAGTCCAGTTTTGGTGCTCACACTAGTCCAGGTAGGGATCTCTTCCATGCTTCTTCAAGCAATTCGCGCCACACTTGGATTGTTTCTTCCTGTGCAGGTAGGAACAACTTTGTTTGTTCCTAGTTTACTGATAGCATGATTGTGCTTTGACTGATCTATGCAAAAAAAGTTATGTTGTGTTCATATGTTGGCACATTACTGAAAAAGGTAGGATCATTTTTCAGAGCTAACTTTATTGTTTTGGTTTGTGGCACTTAGATGGTTTTGAAAAATGTTTTGCACATGTTTTGTTGAATCGAGTTCCTCCCAAAGAAAAAGCACTAAATGAGGTTAAAAAAAACATGGTTGTGCTTGCTTATGTGGTTTTTCCCTTCAATGACAGGAAAAAATAGTTCAACTACATATATTAGAACAGTTCAGCTACAAAGATAATAAATCAGACCCGTGTGAGTATTTTGGGTTAGGGTAATGGATGTCTGTCTTCAGAAATTATTGTTGTATTAATGGCAGTACTAATGGCGGTTTGTGTGCAGTGCTAATGGCAGTACGATGGATGATACACTACAGAAATTATTGTTGTGTGCGTGATGGTCCAAATGTTGTGAATAAGAAGGAATTTAATGCTTTGCTATCCAAGGTAACTATTCTGAAACCATTGTCTACAAATATAATTCTGAAATTCGAAAACCTAAGTGAATTTTGTATGAATTGAATGCTATTGTGTGAGTCCCCGCAAAAAGAGAGCATCCTTGTCGAGAGGATCAGTTAGCATCTAGAGAAAACCTCCGAGTCGTGTAAATTCTACAACTAGTTGTGCAGGTAGACTTGTATTTTCCATGACTGTAGAAGCATGTGGGCAAGTAAACACGGTAGTTATGTGAAAGTGTTGTCTGTTTCATGTGCATGTTTGATCCAGAAGTTCAAATTTTAATTTGAGATTTCTTGACAAGATATAATAAATAGTATTCCATTGTATGGATAGAGAAGTTCAATATAAAGATGATGGTCCAGTTCAGGAAAATAGATGTTTCCCAAAATAAGTTCCGCGATTATTCAGTGCTTGATGTTCAGGGATGGTTCGATGCTTGATGTTCAAGGATGTCCAGAACTACACTCGGTAGCACATATACGGTGGCACAAGTTGGTTCCTGTCATTGTCAGTTCGTGTATGAGTTTGTTGTTTCTCTGAAGTACAGGTAAATTTATTGTCATTGCTAAAAATGCAGGCGCTCGCCACCCCCATCTCTGACCAGATCCATCCTGGCTCCCCTGGTAGCCAACACGGCTTGTGCGCTGGTGCTAGTGTGGATGGGCAGCAAATTCAACTACCAATCCACACCAAAGTTCATGTATGTTGCCTGTTTCCCACACATTCCTAGGAAAATATACTTCTTAGCATGCAGTTGTCCTATGATTGGAAAAGCTGGCAGCAGCACACGCCTATTCCCATGTGCATCTATGAACTATGATCGATCTAACTAACTTGTTCTAGTGCTGTATATATAAACACTGAATCTTAGATGTGGACAGTATCATTGTTGGTAATCAATGTCGATGCAATGTCGTTGTGGCATTTTTACTTGTGAAAACTCTGGATGTTAGATAGCATCAATGTTAGGGATCAAAGATGATGTGGTGCCCATGTACATTCTTCTATTTAACATCAGGGAGAAGGTGCCTCATGGTAAAAGCGTGCCAAGATTTTCTAAGTACCCCAAACCCATCCTGTCCTCTATACAGATTTTAGAGTTTAACACATCAATGGAAGTTTGTTCTCAAAACTGAAATTGTTCTGCATGTACTGATAGATAAGTTGTTAATTGTTGGAGTGTTTCGTTCTTGCAGAATAAAAATAAGATGTATGCATTGCTTCTTGGCCCAGCTTGAGAGAACCCTCATGTTAAAAAGTATAAAGCAATTTTGAAGCAACTCTCAGTGTCTTTAGAAGCATTCATTGTTAAAAAGCAACGACAACCTCCTCCGTTCGAGTTGAGCACTGGTCATCATCCAAGTTGAGCACTAGGTGTCGTCCAAGTTAAAAAAGAGTTGTATGCACGTACAGAAGTTTGTTTTAGTGAGAAAAATGCATACTGCCTTCTATAACTCATTTCACTTCACGGTTTCTTAACTTGTTTGTTGTTTCCTAATTATCCTAATTCCTAAATGTTCTACTCAACTTCAGCGCCATGCTCGGTCCAACCCAGTGGCTTCAGGGTGGCCGAGTTCATCGCGACCATCAGTTCGGAGACCTGCGTCACACTGCCCGTGACGCTACCATGGCCACCTGCATCACTGTGCTCCGTCAATAGCCTCTTGCACAAGGAAAAGCAACAGGAGTAGAGGCGTCTGAGATGCTCTGTTCTAGCGAGGTGGCTATGCTCTGTTCTAGCGAGGTGGCTGATTATGTTTGTCAGTTTGTAATACTTTGGCCGCAGTGTAGTTATGTATCTTTTTCTGGCCGGAGCACGACCAGAGCTTATGTCAGTACGAACTTTGATTGTGATGGTACTACAAACTCTATAAAAACACCAACAATCCATTTTTAGTGTTACTTACCTTTTGTACAAATTCACATGGATTGTGCCCCTATTACCAACTGTGGTACAAAAATGCACTGTGCTCACCATTTTATTTTAGTTCATAAGTTTGTAATACTTTAAAAGAGAGGAGGTAAAAGTGAACCATTCAGTTTTGTATTATAAAAAGTGTTAATGTGAGAAACTTCAAAAACATCTTGTTTAATAAGTTCTAGAATAGTATTTATTGAGCTAAAAATGGTATGGTTCATACATTCTCGTCGATCTCGTTGTGATCGTCCTTGTTTTTGTGAGTTTCCTGATGCAAGGTTTGTGGTCAGTCCAGATGGAAGAAGGTGATCCGTCCAAAGTGTAATTCTATGACGTTGACATCCAAGTTCTACAACTGATCCGTACAAACAAAAACGGCGGTCCGTTCTACAAAGGAAAAATGGTTTAATTAAAAATATTGTTCAGTACAAGTTAAAAATGGTGGTCCGTTCGGAATAAAAGAAATGAAGAAATTCAAATTGTAAAAGTTCAAGCAAAAAGGAACCCCATGCAATTCAAATGGTAAAAGTACAAGTCGTAAAATAAGAGAAGTCAAGAACATCGTTGTAAAAAAATGTTTAGTTCAAAAAAACATTTTCTTTTTGAAAAAGATACCATTCAGTTCGAAGATATAAACCATGCAAGTACAGGGCCGACGATACAATAACATTCAGTTCAACAATATAAACCATGCAAGTTCAGAGCTAGGATACAGTAAACCGTTGAAAATTTCCGAGAAAAATATTACCCAAAAAACAGTGCAAAGTCTAGTTGGTGAAAACATGCTTAGTACAAACCCATGCAAGCATCAGTACAAATACCTTTTTTCAAAATCATTTAAAATTACTCTATGAAAAATAGCTCAGTACAAACATACACATATATCAGTACGACTATTCTGTTTCAGACGAGAAAACAGCAGGATCCGTCATGCTGTATTCAAAGTTACTCTTAAACGGTTGTGAAGTAGAGAAAACGTTCAACATGACTAAGTTTCGCATTTTCGACAGCTATCCAACGGTATATTATTTGCCACATCTCGACAAACTTTTTAAAAAAATCGCGTTCAAAATCAAATTTGACCGTATTCGAATTCGTTTTTAAACCGTAAGGAATTAGAAAAACATTTCTATACGAAAAAGTTGCGCATTTTCCATAGCTTTCCAACGCCGTATCATTTGCGTCAATCCGACAAACCGTTTGCAAAAAATCGCGAAAATACGTTTCGCCCAGAATTTCACCGTTTTTTAAATTACTATTAAATCATATAAAATTAGAAAAAACAATACATATATGGAAGATGCGGATTTTCACCAGCTTTCCAACGCCATCTTATTTGCTCAATTCCGACAAACCGTTTAAAAATTGAGTCCAAAATACGATTCACATTTTCGGTTTTGAAAAAAACGGTTTTCTCAAAACTGCTCTTAAACCATAATGATTTTGCAAAAATGTTCAATATACTTGAAATGTGGTTGTCAAGAGCTTTCCAACGATATATTACACGCCCCGTTCCGACAAAAGAATTACAAAATGTTTTTGAACTAAAGAAGACGATCTTTTAAACACAACTGAAAGCATCAGTTCAATCGCTTCGAAAACACCAGTACAACCACCTGAAACCGTCAGTTCAAAAAGGGTAACAGAATAATATTCTGTTACGCGTAACAGAATAGCCCAGATGTGTGTGTATATATATATATATATATATATATATATATATATATATATATATATATAGGTTGGAGGGGACGAGAGGCAGCCAAGGGGGCACCCCAAGTAGGAGGAATCCTACTTGGGAGCCTCCCAATTCGGCCTCCCCCCTTCCATATTCATCCGGAGGGGGAAGGAAGGAGGAGGGAGGAGAGAAGGAAGGAGGAGGCTGAATTGCTCCCCTTCCTTTCTCCCTTCCCCTCTTTCATTCTCCCTTATTTCGGCCTACATGGGGCGAACCAGCCCCCTAGGGACTGGTCTGTCCCCTTCTTAGCCCATTAGGCCCATGTAGTTGCCGTGGGGATGCCCGGAACCCCTTTCGATGACCCGATATGTACCCGGTACCACCGGAACACTTCCGATGTCCAAATATCATCGTCCAATATATGAATCTTTACCTCTCGGCCATTTCGAAACTCCTCGTCATGCCCGTGATCTCATCCGGGACTCCGAACAACATTCGGTCACCAAATCACATAGCCATCATCGAACGTTAAGCGTGCGGACCCTACGGGTTCAAGAACTATGTAGACATGACCGAGACACCACTACGCTCAATAACCAACAGCGGAACCTGGATGCTCATATTGGTTCCCACATATTCTACGAAGATCTTTATCGGTCGTACCGTAATGACAACATACATTATTCCCTTTGTCATCGGTATGTTACATGCCTGAGATTCGATTGTCGCTATCTTCATACATAGTTCAATCTTGTTACCGACAAGTCTCTTTACTCGTTCTGTAATATACTATCCCGTAACTAACTCATTAGTCACATTACTTGCAAGGCTTATTATGATGTGTATTACCGAGAGGGCCCATAGATACCTCTCCGATACTTGGAGTGACAGATCCTAATCTCGATCTATGGCAACTCAACAAACACGTTCGGAGATACCTGTAGAGCATCTTTATAATCACCCAGTTACGTTGTGACATCTGATAGCACACAAGGCATTCCTCCGGTATCCGGGAGTTGCATAATCTCATAGTAGAAGGAATATTATTTGACATGAAGAAAGAAATAACAATAAAATTGAACGATCAATATGCTATGCTAAAGGATGGGTCTTGTCCATCACAACATTCTCCTAATGATGTGATCTTGTTCATCAAATGACAACACATGTCCATGGTTAGGAAACTTAACCATCTTTGATTAACGAGCTAGTCTAGTAGAGGCTTACTAGGGACACGGTGTTTTGTCTATGTATCCACACATGTGTCAAGTTTCCGGTTAATACAATTCTAGCATGAATAATAAACATTTATCATTATGTAAGGAAATATAAAATAACAATTTTATTATTGCCTCTAGGGCATATTTCCTTCAAACATGACTTCAAATTATTCTCAGTGGCACACCGAAAGAGCTCCAATGGTGCACGAACGTGAGATCGTGGCGAGTGAGGAGATCGGGCATGGGCGCGTGGGCTTTGGGCGGAGGTTGAAGACGATGAGGCTGACAGGTGGGTCCGCCTATCTGTGTGTGTGTGTGTGTGTTAGAGAGTGTGCGGATGAGGCGACGACTGTTGGATCTCACGTGAATAGATGGGATTAGATCTAGGGCGTACCCCTTCAATTTTTTTCCTTTGCGAACGCGCACGTTTTAAGCTGGCTCGGTCGGCCGTCTTTTTTGGCCTTTTTATATTGTTTCTCTCTCTCTCTCTCTCTCTCTCTCTCTCTCTCTCTCTCTTCTTTTTCTGTTTTCTATTTTCTTTTCTGTTTTTCTTTTTTCCTTTCATTTTCTTTTTTAACTCAGGATTTACTTATAGTTTGAATTTCTCAAATCCAAACTACTTTTAATCCTTCGAACAGATAACTAATATTGATATTTGAAAGCTACTTGCATGCCCTTATACAATTTATAATGAAAAACCAATATGGCCTCTAATTAAACTCCAAATTGTTTTAGGGTTTAAAAATTGGTCAATTAATTTTTCAAACACGAAATATGCACTGAAATAATAAAATGCAATGCTTCTAAATGCACACCCTAAAATTTGGAATATTTTTGCGATGTGACACAAGTAGGGCCTAACGGACACGTCCGGACACTGACCAGGCGCATTCGCAGACGTTAAGGGGGCCAAATTTGCTAACTCCCGCCATAAATGCTCTTCTATCATCACTATATGTAAGCGCTGTCCGCAAACCCTCATACTGATACCAAATCTGGGGAGCATATGAGGGCCCGCGCACGTGCCCAATCAATCCGTCACATAGGACACGGCTTATCCCCCAGACAACCTCGTTTCTTTCTTGATTCTTTTTTTCTCTTTTCTTCTCCACCGATCACACGTAAGTGACCGAATATATAAGTGAAAAAAATGAGAAGCATGACTGCATGCATTAACAAGTAGGAGCTTAAAATCGACACACCTGGGCACGTCCACAGACGAAATTGCTAAGTCAGGCTCTTAGAGCATCTACAGTAGGGCTCCCTAAACCCTCCCTATACGCCAGGCGGATGGCCCGGTCATTGTTCGGTAAAAAACACGACCCAAACGGACCCCTCATACTGGCCCTAAACACTGGGCTGACTGGCACTCCTCATACTCAGCCAAATCTAGGACGGATATGGGGAGTCCTGGGCGCACCCGGGCGCATCCTCCACGTCGGATATGGCCCATGCTGGTCCACCCCAGACCCCACATATATCCGTCCCCATCCGTTCCCCGAACCGAACCCTAGCAACTCCACTCCACTTTGCTCTGCTCCCAATCTCCCATAAGACGATCACCGGCTTTCTTCGGTATGGCGGGCAGCGAATCTGAGTCCTCCATCACCCGATCTGCAGACTAGGAGTTGATGCTACGCATGCTTGAGGAGGAGATGGCCCTCTGCATTGCGCTATGCCGAGCCCGCGAGAAGAACACTTGACAACAGTCTGACTCAATCATGTGGGAATCCATAGCGTCTGCCCAAATGACGCTTGGATCCGGTGCGAGGCACGTCGTCGCTGCCTCACCGAAGACGGTGCAGTCCATCTAGCATCCGAACGTGTGGCGGAGGCGCAACCCCTTCGTTGGTGCGTCGACTCGGAGGTAAACTTATGTGGCCCGTCCGCTAAGGCTATGGCGCTGCATGGCCGCCATGCGAGGCAGAGGGCACGGGAGGCCGTGATAGATCACAGCGAGGTGGGCGCGCAGACAACACCGCTATGGGTGACTTGCAACGACATATCCATCGCGCTGTGGTGGACATGTCGGGCTCCGACGACGACAGATCCATAGTCGACCTCACATTGATCGGCGACGTGCAGGCCACGGTCACCGACGAGAAAGAGTAGGGCATGAGAGACGGCGGCGCCTCGAGTCCCGTGAACCGGTCCGTGTCCCATGTTCTATTCTACCTTGCCGGTGCCCACAACTTCACTCTGAGGGGCTTAGCCGGCCGTCAGACATGGACACGGGCATGACGCTGACGAAGATTTAGATTAGGTTTTACGTCGCACGTAATTATATGAATATGAGAATCCGTATTTTGAAATATCTGATTGTGAAAGAGGATGATGAAGGTATCCAATTGTGGATAGGAAATTTAAGACGTGAGCGGTCACGGGACAGATTTGGTATATTGTATTGTATATGCTGTTATGTACACACATTGCAATCTCGTCGTGAGGAAGTGAGGAAGCATATTTGTTCCAGAATAAGCCACAAGAATAAGGCTCTAATTATGAATAGCCAATAGTTCCCAACTTCCAAGCCCTCCGCAGTCTGCACCCAGGCCCCACAAGATTTCCACTTCCCTCTTACTTCATTCGATTCTTCACACTGCTCACCCCGCCGCTTCCCTCGCTTCCTCCGCCCATGGCCGCCGCCGCCGCCACCACTTCCTCCTCCGCGTCCACCCCAAGAACCCTAACCCTTTCATTCTGTCTCCATGGCTCCGCTGCCCCCTCACCTTCCTCTGCCCGCCCCTCCCCCTCCCCACCGCCCCGCGAGAAGAACGCCCGACAACATTCTGACTCGATCGTGCCGGAATCCATAGCGTCCGCCCAAATGGCGCTTAGATCCGGCACGAGGCGCGTCGCCGCTGCCTCGCCGGAGACGGTGTGGTCCGTCTGGCATCCGAACGTTGTGCGCGGAGGCGCAACCCCTTCGTTAGCGCGCCGACTCGGAGGTAAACCTATGTGGCCCGTCCGCTAAGGCTATGGCGCGACGTGGTCGACATGCGAGGCAGAGGGCACGAGAGGCCGTGACAGACCACAGCGAGGTGGGGGCGCACACAACGCCGCTATGGGTGACCTGCCACCCATGGTGCCCCAATTGCGTCGTGGTGGACGTGTCGGGCTTCGACCATGACAGATCCAGCATCGACCTCACATTGATCGGCGACGTGCAGGCCACGGGCCCCGACGAGGAAGAACATGGCATGAGAGACGTCGGCGCCTTGAGTCCCGTAAGCCGGTCCGTGTCCCATGTCCTACTCTACCTCGCCGGCGAGCGCAGCTTCACTCTGAGGGGCTTAGCCGGCCACTAGACATGGACACGGGCATGACACTGACGAAGATTTAGATTAGCTTTTACATCGCACGTAATTATATGAATTTGAGAATTCATAATTTTGAGATATTTGATTGTGAAAGAGAATAATTAAGGTATCCTATTGTGGAATAGGAAATTTAAGACGTGAGCGGTCATGTGACCAGATTTGGTATGTTGTGTTGTATGCTGTTATGTACACACATTGCAATGTCGTCGTGAGGAAGCATATTTGTTCGAGAATAAGCCAGAAGAATAAGGCTCTAATTATGAATAGCCAAGAATTCCCAACTTCCAAGCCCTCCGCAGTCCGCACCCCAGGCCCCACAAGATTTCCACTTCCCTCTTCCTCCATTCGATTCTTCACACCGCTCACCCCGCCGCTTCCATCGCTTCCTCCGCCCATGGCCGCCGCCACCGCCACCACTTCCTCCTCCTCGTCCACCCCCAAGAACCCTAACCCTTTCAATCTGCCTCCATGGCTCCGCTGCCCCCTCACCTTCCTCTGCCCGCCCCCTCCCCCTCCCCCGCCGCCCCCTCCCCCGCCTCCCCCACCACCCCCGCCCCCGGAGCCGACGGTGGTGGCTCCAGCGCAGCGGTACAGGAGGCCGGGGCTGCGGGTGACCACGGAGTACGACAGCGAGGAGGCCTTGTTTGCGCACAAGGTGTCGTGCAAGCTCGCGGGGGGTCTCGCCAAGTTGCGGCTGTCGTTCCAGAGCGACCAGCAGGGCCACGGAGAGGACCCGCGGCAGCTCTTCGGGGCACCGGTGCTGTCGTTCGTCACCAAGCACTTCTCCGCGATGTGTGACGTTGAGGGCCGCAACGCGCTGCTCCGTGGTAACGCTTCGCTCCCCGGTGGCGCCGTCCAGCTTCGCGCCTCGCACGATGTCAAGGTATTATACCGCTTCTATATTGAAATTGCGCCTCCATTTCAACGTTGTCTAGTTACACAGTTCTCGTTGAAGGACCTATGGTGTATGTGTGTGCGTTTTTGTTACTTTTGACGATGGAAAGTGTATCTGTATATTCTTTTCACTTACTGATAAAGTTTCACACCTTTAGTCTCCTGAGTTTGTTCTGCTACTGGTACCTACACTCACATACTTCTTTTTTCTTTCTAATGGCATCTTGTTATATTCTCAGGAGCAAGAAGGAGAAGTTTCAGTAATAACTAGGTTGGGTGACCCGTCTTATAGACTTGAGATATCATCTTTGGTCCCTTACAGTGGTTTGGTGAGTACACACATACATGTTTTCTTTTTCTATGTTTCTTTGATTAGAATAAATGTATTGTGCGGATGAGCAATTCCAACAAGGTTCATTTTCTACCTTAAAATACAAATTTGATCATTGTTAGCACAAAATGTATTATAGTCGTCACTCCTTTATTCCTCAGAAATTATATATGCCACTTGAGATAAAGGACTATAATTTGCTAGTATATTGAAAAGATTGAATAGTCGTAAAATGTTTGCAAAAGTTGGTCTGAAAGTCCATGTTGTTTAGTACACCTTCCGTTTCTAATCTAAAATAAGACGTTTTGGGAGTTTAACTTAAACTGTCAAAACGTCTTACATTTAGAAACGGAGGCAGTAACTTACAGCTTACAACTGTACTCTATTGTTTTACTCATGTATGCAGTAGAGCGTGCACGATCTTTGAGGCCACCTATATCCAGATCGTAGCTCCTTTAGGTGCTATTTCAGATTTTAAACATTAGCTATTGTATTGAAAACATTGAGCGGTCATATAATATTTTTAAAGGTTTTATATGAAATCATGTGCTATTTGTTTCATTGCTATATTTGTTTATACTCACTAGAGTATGTGTCCTAAGCTGAAAGATGTTTGTGAATGCTGTAGACATATGTTCTTAGCAATAAGAATCTGTGCATATTTCCTAGAATTTGGAATAAAACTCTGTCTACTGTTTAGTTAACCCTGATACCTGTGCAGCCAAGAGCAACACTCCACTTTCCAATTGGTCAAGTTTCAGTGGAAGAGAGGACAAATGAAGAAGACCAAAAAATGTTGTCAGTGTATGGGATTGCGAAAACTGATTTTTTAGATGGCATTCTTACTGCTCAATACAATGAAAATGATTTGAATCTAAGATATTGTTATAAGGTGATTTATGTCTAATGTTTTATTTTGTTCAGTTTTCGGACCTTCTGTTTTATCTGATTCGATTTGTCCATTCTCTATGGCAGGACAATGAATTAACTTTAATTCCTAGCGTCTCCTTGCCTTCCAATGCAGTATCCCTAGACTTTAAAAGGCGTTTTGGTTCTTCTGATAAGTTAAGGTCAGCATACTGTCTTTGTTGCTTTGCTCATTAGCATATGTATCCACCGACCATTTCTTCTCCCGAAATCTCTACAGTATTAATGTGTCTGGTCTTGAATCCTCCAAGTTTCTATTAATAATACATGTGCTAATTGAGTTCTCCACGTTTTTACGTAATTCTGTGCACAACACCCATCAAGATTCTGCAATTGCCAAGCATGTTCATAATCCTACCTTCAGGGGATCCGATGTTAACAAGATGACCTGGGCAGCAGGGTACTCATGAATCTTAATACTGCAAAATGGAACATGTTCTGTGTGCCTTCTTGGGGATAGGAGCAGTGAAGGCTATTGTGTTAACTGCTCTTAACTTTGGCATACTTAATTAATTGTGTATATAGTAGTTTTCTTCTTCTCTCTAGAAATGTCAGATATTGCTCGCTTCGTTGGTCTATTTCCTACAATTATTTGACATATGGTTCCAGTTTATAAGCAGAACTTGAACAACATGTTGCCAAACTAAAACTTTAATCAAAGTATGAAATATAGTCTGCAAGTAGGCAAGAATCTGTATTGGACATACATCTTATGTGTCTTTTTAAAGTTTGCTTATTTTCCAGTGAATCTTTCTGTGCTGATTTCTCTCTTCCTTTCAGCTATCATTTTAACTTCGACACTGATGAATGGAATGCTGTTTATAAGCATACAATTGGTAAAAATTACAAACTGAAAGCTGGTTATGATTCAGAGGTGCGAGTTGGATGGGCTTCCATCTGGGTATGTACATTTTGGCAACTCAGTTTTGCTCATCATCCTGTCTTTACTTACTATTGGAGTATGTGAATTAGAAGTAGGCAGAATTAGCAACTCACTTTTTCCTATCTCTTAATGGTTTCATGCTAAAAGTCCCGATTCGTCTGAATATTTCAGCCGGGCTTGTCAATTTACTATGTCATATTGAGCAGAGCTCTAATACTTCTTTTCTTAACATCGACATAAGGATCTTGTCTGCCTGTCTGGATATGCAGCTTTTACTTAATTCTGAACCCTGGAATACACGAGCTTTCTAAGTTTGATTGTTGTTTTTGTTACCTGAACCATCCTTGTATAGCATAAGCACATGTTATTGAGAGAACAATCATTAGATACAGCAATATTTCATGTACTGCATGTTTAAGCTTCGACAATTATGATTGGTCTTCCATTGAGGTATGTGGTAACAGAGCTGTTTGAGAGTATTTTAAGACTGTAACAGAGCTTTGTTTTAACACTTATCTCTGCAACAGCCAAAGCCTGACTTCACATCATATATCCATTTGAAATGTCAAATCATTCGTCTTCGGTTTAAAAAATGCACATCCTTTTTGATCTATCCATGAACCTGAACACATACTTTTGGATGTTAGGCTGGGCAAGAAGAGGGCAAAGCAAAGACTGCACCTATGAAGATGAAGGTTCAGCTTATGCTTCAGGTGCCCCAGGATAATATTAGCAATCCTTCTTTACTATTTCGAGTGAAGAAAAGGTGGGATCTGTAGAGTGGACGCATTCCTCTGATACATTGCCGGGTACCGAGGCTTGGTCTGACCTATTCTTGTAAGGTGCATATGTCATCAATGGATACACATTCCGCAAGTCGTGCTATTTTATCATGTATTTTGGTTTATTGTACATAATGGCCACCAGTCCGCTCTGGCTTCATGTAGGAAGTTAGTGTCTAATAATTTATTTATTTCTGGACCAAGCTTCCCTAGTATGGATGTTGTCCCTGTAGTTGGTAATTCACAGATTCAATTGTGTCATTTTTTTAACCTCGTAATTGGTAGAGATTGAGCCGAGGCTAAGGGTGCATGCCCATGGACCGTGAACTGGAACTTGACCTTTGGCTTAGTGCAATGTGAACGACAACAAAGCCTTTCAATTCCAAATAAGTTGGGGTAGGAAACCTGAGGGAGTCCTGGACTAGGGGGTGTCCGGATAGCCGGACTATCATCATCGGCCGGACTCCAAGACTATGAAGATATAAGATTGAAGATTTCGTCCCGTGTCTGGATGGGACTTTTCTTGCGTGGAAGGCAAGCTTGGCGATACGGATATGTAGATCTCCTACCATTGTAACCGACTCTGTGTAACCCTAACCCTTTCCGGTGTCTATATAAACCGGAGGGTTTTAGTCCGTAGGACACAACCATTACAACAATCATACCATAGGCTAGCTTCTAGGGTTTAGCCTCCTTGATCTCGTGGTAGATCCACTCTTGTACTACTCATATCATCAATATCAATCAAGCAGGAGTAGGGTTTTACCTCCATCGAGAGGGCCCGAACCTGGGTAAAAACATCGTGTCCCTTGTCTCCTGTTACCATCCACCTAGACGCACAGTTCGGGACCCCCTACCTGAGATTCGCCGGTTTTGACACCGACATTGGTGCTTTCATTGAGAGTTCCTCTGTGTCGTCACTGATAGGCTTGATGACTTCTTCAGTCAACAACAACGCCGTCCAGGGTGAGACTTTTCTCCCTGGATAGATCTTCGTGTTCGACGGCTTTGCACTGCGGGTCAATTCACTTGGCCATCTGGAGCAGATCGAAATCTACGCCCCTGGCCATCATGTCAGGTTTGGAAGCCTAAACTTCACGGCCGACATCCGCGGAGACTTGATCTTCGACGGATTCGAGCCACAGCCGAGCGTGCCGCGCTGTCACGATGGGCATGATTTAGCTCTGCCGCCGGACAGTGCCCTGGAGGCCGCACACGAGTCCGCTCTGACCCATAGTTGGGAGCAGACCGCGCAGATCGAGGACAGGTGGCTGGACACCGCCTCGGGAGCTGCAACTTCTACGGCGATGGAGCCGAATACTGACCTTGTCCCTTATAAAGCTCGTGACTCCGAAGCGCCGGACTCCTTGCCGGACTCCGAACCTCCCGCGCCCCTGCCAATCGAATCCGATTGGGCGCCGATCATGGAGTTCACCGCCGCGGACATCTTTCAGCACTCACCCTTTGGCGACATCCTAAATTCGCTAAAGCATCTCTCGTTATCAGGAGAACCCTGGCCGGACTGCGGTCAGGATGGTTGGGATGCGGACGACGAAGAAATTGAAAGCCCACCCACCACCCACTTTGTAGCCACTGTCGACGATCTAACCGACATGCTAGACTACGACTCCGAAGACATCGACGGTATGAACGACGATGCCGGAGACGATCAAGAACCAGCGCCTACAGGGCACTGGAAGACCACCTCGTCATACGACATATACATGGTGGACACCCCAAAGGATGGGGACGGCGAAGAAGCAGCGAAGGCAGATTCCTCTAAGAAACAGCCCAAGCGCCGACGTCAGCGGCGCCGCTCTAAATCCCGCCACAGTAAGAATGGAGATTCCGGCACCGGAGATAATAACACCCCAGAGAGTGCCGAAGACAACCCCCTCCAGCAAGATTCAGCACAGGAAGACGGGGAAGCCGGCCCTCGAGAGAGAGCGGCAGACGAGGAGGAGGAAAACTACAGGCCTCCCTCCGGAGACGAGGCAAGCCTCAACGACGACGAATTCGTCGTGCCAGAGGATCCCATCGAACAAGAGCGTTTTAAACGCAGGCTTATCGCCACGGCAAATAGCCTAAAGAAAAAGCAGCAACAGCTTCAAGCTGATCAAGACCTGCTGGCCGACAGATGGACCGAGGTCCTCGTGGCCGAAGAGTATGAACTCGAACGCCCCTCCAAGAGCTACCCAAAACGCAAGTTGCTCCCCCGACTAGAGGAGGAAGCATACAAACCTTCATTACCAGCGCACAATACGGCAGACCGACCACCCCGTGGTCGCGACAGAGAGGCATCTAGGCCCTCCATCAGGACCGTACCCCGGCACCGCTCGAAAAGTACGAAGCCACGAGGGAATGCGTCGGACTTGCGGGATATATTGGAGGACAAGGCAAGACAATCCAGATCTATCTACGGATCACGTGGGCGCCCCATGACCCATGACGACTACCGTCGCGCCGGATACAGCAACTCCGGCCGGGCCGAATACAGCAGACAACGCTCTCTTGAGCTACGTCGTGATATTGCTCAATATAGAGGCACCACACACCCACTATGCTTCACAGACGAAGTAATGGATCATCAAATCCCTGAAGGGTTTAAACCCATGAACATTGAATCCTACGATGGCACAATAGACCCCGCGGCGACGATCTCCACGCCATCAAGTATCTCCCACTCAAGCTTAAAGGACCAGCTCGGCATTGGCTTAACAGCTTGCCCGCAGAGTCAATTGGGTGTTGGGAGGACCTGGAAGCCACATTCCTCGACAACTTCCAGGGCACATATGTGCGACCACCAGACGTCGATGACCTAAGCCACATAATTCAGCAGCCAGACGAATCGGCCAGACAGTTCTGGACACGGTTTTTAACAAAGAAAAATCAAATCGTCAACTGTCCGGATGCAGAGGCCCTCGCAGCCTTCAAACATAACATCCGCGACGAGTGGCTGGCCCGGCACCTAGGACAGGAAAAGCCGAAATCCATGGCAGCCCTCACATCACTCATGACCCGTTTCTGTGCGGGAGAGGACAGCTGGCTAGCTCGCAGCAACAACCTCAGCAAAAATGCTGTCAGTCCAGATACCAAGGACCACAATGGCAGGTCGCGTCGAAACAAAAACAAACGCCGCGTTAACTGCGATAACAATGAGGATATGGCAGTCAACGCCGGATTCAAAGGCTCTAAACCCGGTCAGCGGAAGAAGCCATTCAAAAGAACTACTCCGGGTCCGTCCAATTTGGACCGAATACTCGACCGCTCTTGCCAGATACATGGCACCCCCGAAAAGCCAGCTAATCACACCAACAGAGATTGTTGGGTATTCAAGCAGGCAGGCAAGTTAATTACCGAAAACAATGACAAGGGGCTGCACAGCGACGACGAGGAAGAGACTCGGCCGCCGCACAATAGAGGACAGAAGGGTTTCCCCCACAAGTGCGGACGGTAAACATGATATACGCAACCCATATACCCAAGAGGGAGCGGAAGCGTGCACTTAGGGACGTATATGCGATGGAGCCAGTCGCCCCGAAGTTCAATCCATGGTCCTCTTGCACGATCACTTTCGATCGAAGAGACCACCCGACCAGTATCCGCCATGGCGGATTCACCGCATTGGTTTTAGACCCAATCGTCGACGGATTTCACCTCACTAGAGTCCTGATGGACGGCGGCAGCAGCCTGAACCTGCTTTATCAGGATACAGTGCGCAAGATGGGCATAGACCCCTCAAGGATTAAACCTACAAAGACGACCTTCAAAGGCGTCATACCAGGTGTTGAGGCCAATTGTACAGGCTCAGTCACACTGGAAGTGGTCTTCGGATCCCCGGATAATTTCCGAAGCGAGGAGTTAATCTTCGACATAGTCCCGTTCCGCAGTGGCTATCACGCTCTGCTCGGACGAACCACGTTTGCAAAATTCAACGCGGTACCGCATTATGCATACCTTAAGCTCAAGATGCCAGGCCCTTGTGGAGTCATCACGGTCAACGGAAATATTGAACGCTCCCTCCGAACGGAGGAACACACAGCGGCTCTCGCGGCAGAAGTACAGAGCAGCCTTTTAAGGCAATTTCCGAGTCCGGCCGTTAAACGACCGGACATGGCCAAACGAGCCCGGAGTAACATCAATCAAGACCACCTGGCACGTTCCAAGCACGCGTAGCAATGCGGCCCCAACCCCAGCCCTTGCATGATTGCAAGACCAGCTCTTCGCGTACATCATTACGCTCTGGAGATACCATGGGCATAGGGGGAGGGGCACGACCACGACAGGCCCAGAGTGCGGCTTAACCACACCAGGGGCTCCCAAGTGTGTCACTCTTTTTTCTTCTTTTTTATTTTTCCACAGGACTCCGTTCACCAGAGGCCCTGTCCGGCAGTAGATCTGCCGAACTCACGATGCAACAGCCAGGGAGGGACAAAGGCTACGACGAACACTCAGGTGGTCTCCATTATGAGCATTAAATTTGTTAAATACACCAGTCCGCAGCCCACCCCTGGAGGGGGACATGTTTAAAATAGTTCAACCCCTTGCTTACCGCACTATTTGTATCGTTCTGCACTCATGGCAGAATTCCTTGAATAAACAATGCATCACTTTTTCACTTATAATTGCATTCCTTTTCTTATATATGTTCATTTATGACATCTTGCATCCGTACACTCTGGTACGACCGAATACACCAGGGGCTTATGTTCCCCACATTATGGTGTGATAAGTCCGAACACTTTCACAAGTGCGGCACCCCGAACTTATAGCACTATATGCATCGGCTCCGAATCATGTCTTGGGTCAATAGTTGGGTTTGCCCGGCTCCCATGTTTTGGTACCTTAAGTTCCGTTCTGTCGGCTAAGGTAGCACTGGGAGAACCACTGCGATTGCGCCCCGGTTGAGCTGGGCGAGCGCCTCAGTGGAGAAAGCTAAAACTGACTGTCATGATAAGGCGAGAGTTGGTCGCTGTTCAAGAGGTCTTTTCGAGTCCTTAAAGACTTATGCCGCTTAGAGCGAGGAACCGGCTTCGTCCGGCCCAGGCGTGGATAGCGCCCCGAACTCGGTCTTCCGAATACTAGGGGCTTCGCCGAAATTTAAAATTATAGAATTCTATGGCTAAGTGAGAGTGTTCAAGCATTATAAGTCCGGTTGCCTTGTTCGTTGTGTTGAGCGCCTCCCTAGATGGACCCAAAAATGGGAACAAGAGTGCTCAAGTTTATCCCGAACACCCCAGCACTCGTGGCATGGGGGCTGAAGCCGACGACTTGCCATCTCTCAGATTTAATAAACGGCCGCACAGAAGGTAATATTTTAAATCAATAAGTGTTGCTTAGCGCATATGAACAAAGTTTTCAGCGCACAGGATAACACATTGCGAGTTTACTCAATAATTACATCTTTGGGACACTCATCCACAATCTTGCGGGCACCCTTCAGGACACTCGTATAGTACATCTCGGGCGTACGATACTCCTTGCCCGCTGGCGGCGCGTCCGTGATAAGCCTCTCTGCATCCAGCCTGCCCCAATGCACCTTTGCGCGGGCAAGGGCCCGACGGGCACCTTCAATGCAGGCGGAGCGCTTGATGACTTCCACCCAGGGGCACGCATCCACCAGCCGCCGCACGAGGCCGAAGTAGCTCCCAGGCATGGCCTCTCCAGGCCACAGCCGGACTATGAGGCCCTTCATGGCCTGCTCGGCTACCTTGTGGAGCTCGACCAGCTGCTTCAGCTAGTCGCTGGGGGGCACCGGATGTCCGGCCTCAGCGTACTGAGAGCAGAAGACCTTCTTCGTTGAGCTCCCCTCCTCGGCCCGGTAGAATGCAGCGGCATCGGACACGCTGCGAGGCAGATCTGCAAACGCCCCTGGAGAGCTCCCAATTCGGATAAGTAATAGGTAATTTACATTCACATGCTTGCTTTGCATGAAAAATGCCTTACCCACCGCTATCTTCTTCATCGCCTCAATCTCGTGGAGGGACTTATGGGCCTTGGCCTTAGCGGCTTTGGCACTTTCAAGAGCCGAGGCAAGCTCGGACTCTCGAGTCTTCGAGTCGCGCTCCAAACTCTCATGCTTTTCCATGAGAGCCTCGAGCTCTTGCCGCACCTCCGCCACCCGCAACTCCTGCTTCTCTCGCTCCGCTCGTTCCGCGGTCGCATTGCGTTCGGCCGCGGACACGGCCTCCTTCAGGGTCGCCACCTCGTTCGTGGCCCCTGCAGTACCCACGTTATTCTTGTTATTTCTATTGCAACCAAAATCCTTTTCTGTAAGGTACAAATTTAAAAGTGGTGTTACTCACCTTCTTTGTCCTCGAGCTGCTTCTTGGCAAGGCCGAGCTCTTGCTCGGACCGCTCGAGGTCCTGCTTGAAAGCACCGACCTCCGCAGTCAGTGCGGCAGAGGTCAGCAGCGCAGCCTGCAAACCCATATTGACATAATTTTTAGCACTCCTGCGTATATCTTTTTTAGATCCTCAGTCTGGTTTTTCTTTCCGAACACCGAACCGAGCATCAGGGGCTACTGTCTATGCGGTATTACATTACATATTTTAAACTTCTTACCTCAAAGCCTGTTAGAAGGCTACTGCAGGCTTCGGTCAGCCCGCTCTCAGCGAGCTGAACCTTCTGAATCACCGCACTCATGATAGTGCGGTGTTCTTCCTCGATGGAAGCGCCGTTAAGCGCCTCCAACAAGTTGTCTGGCGCCTCCGGTTGGACGGAGGCTGCCGGCGTCACGGTCTTGCCCTTCTTACGAAGGGGCCGCCTGCCGGACTCCAGAACCACTGCGGGTTCCGGCATGGAGTCCGACACAAAGTCCGGGAGGCTGCCTTGCGGCACCTCCGGAGCCTCCTCCTGATGGGTCCCCTTCTGGGATCCCACCTCGGCATTGTCAGCATCACGAGGGGTGGAGGCGGTCGGAATGGAATCCACGTCCGACGGAGCCAAGGACCCGCTCGATGAAGCGGGAAGATCATCATCGGCCGGACTACAGGTAGTGTGCGGCATTAGAAGGACACTATGTGACACAAAAGAGAAATTATAAATCATTCAGGAATCCGGACACTTACGATCTTGCCGGAGGCCTAGCCCTTGAGGGCCACTCTTCGTTGCCAACGTTGGCGTTGGCGGAGCTGTCCGGGGGAAGGGTCCTTTCCCTCTTGGACCCTTCGGCCTCCCCCGTTGGGGAAGCCTTCCTTTTCCTCTCTCCCCCCTCCGGGGGAGAGTCCTCTTTCTCCTCCTCGTCTTCGGGGGAGGAGTCCGCCTCGGAGCCATCGGACGATGAGTCCGATATCACCTGGCGCCCGGAACTTCTTCGAGTTCCCGTGGCCTTCTTCTTGGCCTTCTTCTCCGGCACCACATAAAGCGCCGGGACTAGCAGCCCCGTTAAACGGGCGTCCGTTGGGTCTTCGGGAAGGGGAGCCGGACAGTCTACCTGTCCGGACGTCCTCTGCCAGTCCTGTCAAAGACATTGGGAGTTTTAGATCCCACATAGAATTAAACTATGAAAGAAAATAAGTGTCCCATAGAGGATAACAAAGCTTACCTCGCCGGCCGGGCGCTTGGTGCTGAATCCGCGGTCTTCCATCGCGGATGCGGGGGCTTCTCCGCCCTTGAACAACACCCTCCAGGCTGCTTCGTACGCGTGTCAAAGAGCCCGCTCAGGGTCCGGTGCTGTGCCGGATCGAACTCCCACAAATTGAAGGCCCGCTGTTGGCAGGGGAGAATCCGGCGGACGAGCATGACCTGGATCACATTGACAAGCCTAAGCTTCTTGTTCACCAAGGTCTGGAGACAGGACTGCAGTCCTGTCAGCTCCTCCGAACTGCCCCATAGCAAGCCCTTCTCTTTCCAGGAGGTAAGCCGCATGGGGATACTAGATCTGAACTCGGGGGCCGCTGCCCATTTAGGGTCACGCGGCTCGGTGATGTCGAACCTCCCCGATTGCCACCCCTTGACGGACTCCATGAAGGCCCCCTCGAGCCAGGTGACGTTGGGTATTTTGCCCACCATGGCGCCTCCGCACTCCGCTTGGACGCCCTTCACTACCTTCGGCTTGACATTGAAGGTCTTTAGCCACAAGCCGAAGTGGGGCCGGATGCAGAGGAAGGCCTCGCACATGACGATAAACGCCGAGATGTTGAGGATGAAGTTTGGCGCCAGATCGTGGAAGTCCAGGCCGTAGTAGTACATGAGCCCCCGGACGAAGGGATGAAGTGGGAAGCCCAGTCCGCGGAGGAAGTGGGGAAGGAATACGACCCTCTCATGGGGCCTGGGGGTGGGGATGAGCTGCCCCTCGACGGGCAGCCGGTGCGCGATGTCGCTGGAAAGGTATCCGGCGCCACGCAGCTTTTCGATGTGCTCCTCCGTAACGGAGGAGGCCAACCACTTGCCTCCCGCTCCGGACATGACTGGAGAAGGTCGAGACGAGATGTGCGGACTTGGGCGCTGGAGCTCGAGTGCGCAGAGATGGATAAGCAAAGGAGGAAGAAGGCGTAGGTAAAAGGTGGATCCTTATCCCCTTATATATAGGTGGACGAAGACTATGCATCCCCACCGGCCTGGTAAAACTCGCTTATCTCCCAAGCGCCACCATCAATGGCGCGGTTGGGTTACCCACGTCCGTATTGATGGGAATCCCGGAATAAGGGGAACACGATCTCTGCTTCGACAAGACGTGCCAAGGAAACCGCTTCGCTAAACGCGTTGAGGTGGTATAATAAAAAAACGATTCAAGTAAAGGCTTGGTGGTGGTATGACATCATGCCACAAAATAAGTCAGCAGATTGAACTTGTGTACATATTATTCTCTCTACGGTGGAATGTGGAATTTATTTTGCAGAGCCAGACACTATCCTGGTGTTCACTATCTTCTATGAATTATTCGGAGGAGGAACCCGCCTTGCAATGCCGAACAATATGCGCACCGGACTCATCGTCATTGAAGCCTGGTTCAGGGGCTACTGAGGGAGTCCTGGACTAGGGGGTGTCCAGATAGCCGGACTATCATCATCGGCCGGACTCCAAGACTATGAAGATACAAGATTGAAGACTTCGTCCCGTGTCCGGATGGGACTTTCCTTGGCGTGGAAGGCAAGCTTGGCGATACGGATATGTAGATCTCCTACCATTGTAACCGACTCTGTGTAACCCTAGCCCTCTCCGGTGTCTATATAAACCGGAGGGTTTTAGTCCGAAGGACGGACAACCATTACAACAATCATACCATAGGCTAGCTTCTAGGGTTTAGCCTCCTTGATCTTGTGGTAGATCCACTCTTGTACTACCCATATCATCAATATCAATCAAGCAGGAGTAGGGTTTTACCTCCATCGAGAGGGCCCGAACCTGGGTAAAAACATCGTGTCCCTTGTCTCCTGTTACCATCCGCCTAGACGCACAGTTTGGGACCCCCTACCCGAGATCCGCCGGTTTTGACACCGACAAAACCCATACGATATCGGAATTTAGTCATGGTTTTGGCACTTGGATGACTAACTTTCACGCATCCCTGTCTCTTGTCGACTGGTTGTGTGAGTTTGGTCTACTCTGACCTCTATTACATTATCTATGCGCCGACGCTTCAGGAGTTCTACATTGTAAATGTTTATAAACCATCCCAGACAATAATGTTGGACAAGCTTCTCTTCAGTTGGTGTTATCCAACTCTATCATGTATATCATCAGGGTTTTGCTTCGGTACACCCCTTAAAAGTTTGCATGAATTTAAAGTTATACTTGAAAAGGTTATCGCCAGCTTGCAGATCAAACCTGGATACAAAGACTATAATACGGTTGTGCACCTTGAAAAAAGATTCCCATGCAGTATTTTATGGTCGTGGCATAATGATATATCATCTTGAGATTTACGAAGTCACTGTAGGTGCCTCCTGAGATTTGCGAAGTCACCGTAGGCGCTTTGTCGTCGATGGGAACGTCTTCTCCCAGTAACCATCCAACCACAGGAATTCCTGAATTGGAATATCAGAAAGAGAAGTTCATCAAGGCTGACAATGAGAACTTTGTCAAGGAGGAGGTTTCCTCGATCTAGGATTTCTGAAGTATTTGGTACGGTTTGAGGTTGTGGGAGATGCAGATAAGACATCTACAATAAGATCAACCATCGAATATGAAGTTAGACTTATCAGCACACGGGCATCGCGTCCTTTTTCAGCACCAATACTTTTTTTTTTGAAACAGAGGCAAAAGCTTTGCCTCATCCATTAAATAAGAGAGAATAGAGTTAGTTACAAACAACCAGAGTACACGGCATGCGGATTACTCGCGCAATAACAAAGTCCCTAGTTTTTTTAGCACCGGCGATGATCCAAAGGTTAGCCTCAGTGGCGATGGAGGAAAGCAGCACTGTCGGAGGGGCACACTTATGCCTGAAAACTCGCCGTTTCGTTCATTCCAAATTGTCCATGGAACAAGCATGGTGAGGGATGCCTTGGCTTGTCTGTGCGGATAGCCGTCGTCGCAAGTACTTGCCCACCAAGATTGGACCGAGTCGAATAGGGGCCAAGTGGAAATGACGAAGTCGGGGACGTGGTACTTGTCAATGACCAAGGACCAAAGCCTTCTAGAGAAGCGGCATTTGAAGAATAGGTGACTCCCACTCTCTTGTTCCCTCTTGCAAAGGGGGCAAAGATCACAGTTTGGCCACCCACGCTTTGCCAATCTATCCGCGGTCCAAATCCTGTCTTGGAGAGCCAACCAAGCAAAGAACTTGACTTTTGGGGGAACCCAAACTTTCCAAACCATCTTGTCCATGGGGGAGAGAACCAATCCTAAAAATTGTGCCTTATATGCGGAGGCCGCCGAGTAATGCCCCGAGACCGAGTGCTTCCAAAGGGTGTCATCCTCAGAGAGTTCGTCAAGATGGACCTCATGAAGGAGCATCCAAAGTGTGAAGAATTGCGTGACATGCTCGGCGGAGATAGAGGTGGATGGATTGATCTTGAGGATCCATGTGTTGTGCTTGAGGGCCTCCCGCACCTTCCAATTCTTACGCATGGAAGCTTCATGGATGAGCGGGGCAATATCTTTAGGCTTGCGCCCAAGGAGCCAAGGGGAGTCCCAAAAGGGGGTCTTCACGCCGTTACCAACGGAGATGGTGGTGGAAGCATAGAAAAAGTTAAGGTCCTCCTCGTCACAAGGGTTTCCCAATCCGACCCACATGTTGGTAGGCTCCTTCCATTCATACCAAGGCCACCGCAGCCGGAGGGCGCGTGTAAACTTGTTGGTGTTGAGGACCCCAAGTCCCCCATATTCGAGTGGCCGGCAAACAGTCTCCCAGTTTACTTTGCATTTTGCCCCTGTCGTTTTGTCTGTTCCAGATCATAGGAAGGTCTCTCAAGTTTGTTGACGGTGTGTAGGATGGAGGGCGGTATGACCAATGGAGTGGCGGGGTAGACTAGTTGGGAGGTGATCACAGACTTGACAAGAGTCGTACGCCCGATGGTGGTGATATTCTGACCCTCGTATGTTGTTAGCTTGCTCGCCACCTTGTCCACGAGGAATTGCAGGTCCACCAACTTCAGCTGCCATACGGAGAGGGGGAGTCCTAGGTACCGCAGAGGGAAAGAAGCTCTTGCAGCTGGCAGGCTTTGGGTCAAACAGCCCAGATCGAGGTGGTTGCAATGGATGGGCACCATCGAGCTCTTGAGGAAGTTGGTGCAGAGGCCCGTGACCTCACCAAAGTCTCCCAAGATGCATGCAAGATTTTCCACATCTCTTTTGATCGGGGCCAAGAAAACCACCGCATCATCCGCATAAAGAGAGGTCCTCAGCATTGCCCCCCTTCCCCTGAGCTTGTGTAGGAGCCCCTTCCTCGTGGCCACATCTAGGATTCTTTGGAGCGGGTCAATGGCGATGACGAATAGGAGTGGGGAGATGGGGTCACCCTGCCGGAGGCCTTGGCCATGCTTAATTGGACCACCGACAATACTATTGAGGATGATCCTCGAAGATGAAGAGCAAAGGAGGGCAGCGATCCAATCCCTGAATTTGGGAGGGAACCCTCGCCGTTGGAGAAGATCAAGCAAATACTCCCACTTGACGGTGTCGAAGGCCTTGCGAATATCAAGCTTGAAAAGAAGGGACAGGGTCTTGCTCTTGTGCAGGTGCCGAGCGCGATTGCGAACATACAAGAAGTTGTCATGGATGCTTCTTGTTTTAATGAAGGCGCTTTGGGCGTTGGAGACGAGGCTTGTCATGTGGGGGCCCAGCCGAGTGGAGAGCACCTTCGCAATAATTTTCGCGACCGCGTGGATGAGGCTAATGGGCCTATAGTCGGCGATCCCCTCCGCCCCTTCCTTTTTAGGCAAGAGCACCACATTCGCGGAGTTGGGCCACTGTAGATTCGCGGTGTGAAGGGAGTCAAAATGGTTAATGACCCGCATGAGGTCCGGCTTAACGATATCCCAACACTTCTTGAAAAAGAGGCCCGTGAAGCCATCTGGACCCGGAGCCTTGTCACCGGGCAGGTCATTGATTGCTTTGAGGACCTCACTCTCGACTATCGGGGAGTCAAGGTTGTCAAGAGGTTCCAGGTTTAGCTCGTCCCAATTGAAATCTTTGCGGCTCAGGGGGCTTCTCTTTAGGACATTGGAGAAGTGGTCTTGAATTAGTTTCTCTTTGGCAGCGTGCTCGGTGACCCAACCATGATCGTTCTTGATCCTGTGAATATGGTTTTTTTGTTGGGGAACGTAGAAATTTCAAAAAATTTCCTACGCACATGCAAGATCATGGTGATGCATAGCAACGAGAGGGGAGAGTGTTGTCTACGTACCCTCGTAGACCGAAGCGGAAGCGTTGACGCAACGTAGAGGAAGTAGTCGTACGTCCTCCCGGTCCGACCGATCCAAGCACCGTTACTCCGGCACCTCCGAGTTCTTGACACGCGTACAGCTCGATGACGCACCCTGATCTCCGATCCAGCAGAGGCGCGGGGAGGAGTTCTGTCAGCACGACGGCGTGGTGACAATCTTGATGTTCTCCTGTCGCAGGGCTTCGCCTAAGCACCGCTACAATATGACCGAGGTGTAATATCGTGGAGGGGGGCACCGCACACGGCTAAGGAACGATCTCAATGATCAACTTGTGTGTCTAGGGTGCCCCCCTACCCCCGTATATAAAGGAGGGAGGGAGGAGGAGGCCGGCCCAAGGGGGAGGCGCGCCCTAGGGGGGCAAACCTACTCCAAGTAGGTTTGGCCCCCCCTTTCCTATTCGGAGTAGGAGAAGGAAGGAAGAGGGGGGAGGAGAGAAGGAAAGGGGGGGCCGGCCCCCCTCCCAATTCGGATTGGTTTTGGGGGGGGGCGCCCCCTCCCTTGCTCCTTCTCCCTCCATCCCACTAAGGCCCAATGAGGCCCATATACTTACCGGGGGGGTTCCGGTAACCTCCCGGAGCTCCGGTATATTTCCAATCTCACCCGGAACCTTTCCGGTGTCCAAATATATCCGTCCAATATATCAATCTTTATGTCTCGACCATTTCGAGACTCCTCGTCATGTCCGTGATCACATCCGGGACTCCGAACAACCTTCAGTACATCAAAATACATAAACTCATAATGAAACTATCATCGAAACCTTAAGCGTGCGGACCCTACGGTTCGAGAACAATGTAGACATGACCGAGACATGTCTCTGGTCAATAACCAATAGCGGGACCTGGATGCCCATATTGGTTCCTACATATTCTACGAAGATCTTTATCGGTCATACCGCACAACAACATACGTTGTTCCCTTTGTCATCGGTATGTTACTTGCCCGAGATTCGATCGTCGGTATCCAATACCTAGTTCAATCTCGTTACCGGCAAGTCTCTTTACTCGTTCCGTAATACATCATCTCACAACTAACTCATTAGTTGAAATGCTTGCAAGGCTTAAGTGATGTGTATTACCGAGAGGGCCCAGAGATACCTCTCCGACATTCGGAGTGACAAATCCTAATCTCGAAATACGCCAACTCAACAAGTACCTTCGGAGACACCTGTAGAGCACCTTTATAATCACCCAGTTATGTTGTGACGTTTGGTAGCACACAAAGTGTTCCTCCGGTAAACGGGAGTTGCATAATCTCATAGTCATAGGAACATGTATAAGTCATGAAGAAAGCAATAGCAACATACTAAACGATCGGGTGCTAAGCTAACGGAATGGGTCATGTCAATCAGATCATTCAACTAATGATGTGATCCCGTTAATCAAATAACAACTCTTTGTCCATGGTTAGGAAACATAACCATCTTTGATTAACAAGCTAGTCAAGTAGAGGCATACTAGTGACACTCTGTTTGTCTATATATTCACACATGTATTATGTTTCCGGTTAATACAATTCTAGCATGAATAATAAACATTTATCATGATATAAGGAAATAAATAATAACTTTATTATTGCCTCTAGGGCATATTTCCTTCAGTCTCCCACTTGCACTAGAGTCAATAATCTAGATCACATCACCATGTGATTCACATCGATAGTTCACATCATCATGTGATTAACACCCATAGTTCACATCGCCATGTGACCAACATCAAAAGGGTTTACTAGATTCAGTAATCTAGTTCACATCGCTATGTGATTAACACCCAAAGTGTACTTAGGTGTGATCATGTTTTGCTTGTGAGAGAATCTTAGTCAACGGGTCTTTCACATTCAGATCCGTTATGTATTTTGCAATTTTTTATGTCTACAATGCTCTGTACGGAGCTACTCTAGCTAATTGCTCCCACTTTCAATATGTATCTAGATCGTGACTTAGAGTCATCCAGATCGGTGTCAAAACTTGCATCGACGTAACCCTTTACGACGAACCTTTTGTCACTTTCATAATCGAGAAACATATCCTTATTCCACTAAGGATAATTTTGACCGCTGTCCAGTGATCTACTCCTAGATCACTATTGTACTCCCTTGCCAAACTCAGTGCAGGGTATACAATAGATCTGGTACACAGCATGGCATACTTTATAGAACCTATGGCCAAGGCATAGGGAATGACTTGCATTCTCTTTCTATCTTCTGCCGTGGTCGGGTTTTGAGTCTTACTCAATTTCACACCTTGTAACACAGGCAAGAACTCTTTCTTTGACTGTTCCATTTTGAACTACTTCAAAATCTTGTCAAGGTATGTACTCATTGAAAAAAACTTATCAAGCGTCTTGATCTATCTCTATAGATCTTGATGCTCAATATGTAAGCAGCATCACCGAGGTCTTTCTTTGAAAAACTCCTTTCAAACACTCTTTTATGCTTTGCAGAATAATTCTACATTATTTCCGATCTACAATATGTCATTCACATATACTTATCAGAAATGCTGTAGTGCTCCCACTCACTTTCTAGTAAATACAGGCTTCACTGCAAGTCTGTATAAACTATATGCTTTGATCAACTTATCAAAGCGTATATTCCAACTCCAAGATGCTTGCACCAGTCCATAGATGCACATTTTGTTAACACTTTTAGGATCGACAGAACCTCTTGGTTGCATCACATACAACTCTTCTTTAATAACTCCATTAAGGAATGCAGTTTTGTTTATCCATTTGCCAGATTTCATAAAATGCGGCAATTGCTAACATGATTCGGACAGACTTTTAAGCATCGATACGAGTGAGAAAATCTCATTGTATTCAACATCTTGAACTTTGTCAAAAACCTTTTTCGACAAGTCTAGCTTTGTAGATAGTAACACTACTATCAGCGTCCGTCTTCCTCTTGAAGATCCATTTATTTTCTATGGCTTGCCGATCATCGGGCAACTCCACCAAAGTCCACACTTTGTTCTCATACATGGATCTCATCTCAGATTTCATGGCCTCAAGCCATTTCGCGGAATCTGGGCTCATCATCGCTTCCTCATAGTTCGTAGGTTCATCATGGTCTAGTTACATGACTTCCAGAACAGGATTACCGTACCACTCTGGTGCGGGTCTCACTATGGTTTACCTACGAGATTCGGTAGTGACTTGATCTGAAGTTACATGATCATCATCATTAGCTTCCTCACTAATTGGTGTAGTAGTCACAGGAACAGATTTCTGTGATGAACTACTTTCCAATAAGGGAGAAGGTACAATTACCTCATCAAGTTCTACTTTCCTCCCACTCACTTCTTTCGAGAGAAACTCCTTCTCTAGAAAGGATCCATTTATTAGCAACCGAATGTTTTGCCTTCGGATCTGTGATAGAAGGTGTACCCAACAATTTCCTTTGGGTATTCTATGAAGACGCACTTCTCTGATTTGGGTTTGAGCTTATCAGGATGAAACTTTTTCACATAAGCATCGCAGCCCCAAACTTTAAGAAACGACAACTTTGGTTTCTTGCTAAACCACAGTTCATATAGTGTCGTCTCAATGGATTTAGATGGTGCCCTATTTAACGTGAATGCAGCTGTCTCTAATGCATGATCCCAAAACGATATTGGTAAATCGGTAAGAAACATCATAGATTGTACTATATCCAATAAAGTACGGTTATGACATTCGGACACACCATTATGATGTGGTGTTCCAGGTGGCATGAATTTGTGAAACTATTCCACATTGTTTTAATTGAAGACCAAACTCGTAACTCAAATATTTGTCTCCGCGATCAGATCGTAGAAACCTTATTTTCTTGTCACGATGATTTTTCCACTTCACTCTGAAATTCTTTGAACCTTTCAACTATTTCAGACTTATGTTTCATCAAGTAGATATACCCATATCTGCTCAAATCATCTGTGAAGGTCAGAAAATAACGATACCCGCCGCGAGCCTTAACACTCATTGGATCGCATACATCAGTATGTATTATTTCCAATAAGTCAGTTGCTCGCTCCACTGTTCCGGAGAACGGAGTCTTAGTCATCTTGCCCATGAGGCATGGTTTGCAAGCATCAAGTGATTTATAATCAAGTGATTCCAAAATCCCATCAGCATGTAGTTTCTTCATGCGCTTTACACCAATATGACCTAAACGACAGTGCCACAAATAAGTTGCACTATCATTATTAACTTTGCATCTTTTGGTTTCAATATTATGAATATGTGTATCACTACGATCGAGATCCAATGAACCATTTTCATTGGATGTGTAACCATATAAGGTTTTATTCATGTAAACAGAACAACAGTTTATTCTCTTACTTAAATGAATAACCGTATTGCAATAAACATGATCAAATCATATTCATGCTCAACGCAAACACCAAATAACATTTATTTAGGTTCAACACTAATCCCGAAAGTATAGGGAGTGTGCGATGATGATCATATCAATCTTGAAACTACTTTCAACACACATCGTCACTTCACCCTTAACTAGTTTCTGTTTATTCTGCAACTCCTGTTTCGAGTTACTACTCTTAGCAACTGAACCAGTACCAAATACCGAGGGGTTGCTATAAACACTAGTAAAGTACACATCAATAACATGTATATCAAATATACCTTTGTTCACTTTGCCATCCTTCTTATCCGCCAAATACTTGGGGTAGTTCTGCTTCCAGTGACCAGTCCCTTTGCAGTAGAAGCACTTAGTCTCAGGCTTAGGTCCAGACTTGGGATTCTTCACTTGAGCAGCAACTTGCTTGCCGTTCTTCTTGAAGTTCCCTTCTATCCCTTTGCCCTTTTCTTGAAACTAGTGGTCTTGTTAATCATCAACACTTGATGTTCTTTCTTGATTTCTACCTTCATCGATTTCATCATCATGAAAAAACTCGGGAATCACTTTCATCATCCCTTGCATACTATAGTTCATCACGAAGTTCTACTAACTTGGTGATGGTGACTACAGAATTCTGTCAATCACTATCTTATCTGGAAGATTAACTCCCACTTGATTCAAGCGATTGTAGTACCCAGACAATCTGGGCACATGCTCACTAGTTGAGAGATCTCCTCCATCTTTTAGCTATAGAACTTGTTGGAGACTTCATATCTCTCAACTCGGGTATTTGCTTGAAATATTAACTTCAATTCCTGGAACATCTCATATGGTCCATGATGTTCAAAACATCTTTGAAGTCCCGATTCTAAGCCATAAAGCATGGTGCACAAAACTATCAAGTAGTCATCATATTGAGCTAGCCAAACGTTCATAACGTCTGCATCTGCTCCTGCAATAGGTCTGTCACCTAGCGGTGCATTAAGGACATAATTCTTCTGTGCAGCAATGAGGATAAACCTCAGATCATGGATCCAATCCGCATCATTGCTACTAACATTTTTCAACACAATTTTTCTCTAGGAACATATCAAAATAAACATATGAAAGCAACAACGCGAGCTATTGATCTACAACATAATTTGAAAAATACTACCAGGACTAAGTTCATGATAAATTTAAGTTCAATTAATCATATTACTTAAGAACTCCCACTTAGACAGACATCTCTCTAGTCATCTAAGTGATCACGTGATCCAAATAAACTAAACCATAACCGATCATCACGTGAGATGGAGTAGTTTTCAATGGTGAACATCTTATGTTGATCATATCTACTATATGATTTACGCTCGACCTTTCGATCTTCGTGTTCCGAGGCCATATCTGCATATGCTAGGCTCGTCAAGTTTAACCTGAGTATTCTGCGTGTGCAAAACTGGCTTGCACCCGTTGTAGATGGACGTAGAGCTTATCACACCCGATCATCACGTGGTGTCTGGGCACGACGAACTTTGGCAACGGTGCATACTCAGGGAGAACACTACTTGATAATTTTTAGTGAGAGATCATCTTAAAATGCTACCGTCAATCAAAGCAAGATAAGATGCATAAATGATAAACATCACATGCAATCAATATAAGTGATATGATATGGCCATCATCTTCTTGTGCTTGTGATCTCCATCTCCGAAGCACCATCATGATCACCATCGTCACCGGCGCGACACCTTGATCTCCATCGTAGCATCGTTGTCGTTTACGCCATCTATTGCTTCTACGACTATCGCTACCGCTTAGTGATAAAGTAAAGCAATTACAGGGCGTTTGCATTTCATACAATAAAGCGACAACCATATGGCTCCTGCCAGTTGCCGATAACTTCGGTTACAAAACATGATCATCTCATACAATAAAATATAGCATCATATCTTGGCCATATCACATCACAACATGCCCTGCAAAAACAAGTTAGACGTCCTCTACTTTGTTGTTGCAAGTTTTACGTGGCTGCTACGGGCTTAAGCAAGAACCAATCTCACCTACGCATCAAAACCACAACGATAGTTTGTCAAGTTGATGCTGTTTTAACCTTCGCAAGGACCGGGCGTAGCCACACTCGGTTCAACTAAAATTGGAGAAACTGACACCCGCTAGTCACCTGTGTGCAAAGCACGGCGGTAAAACCAGTCTCGCGTAAGCGTACGCGTAATGTCGGTCCGGGCCGCTTCATCCAACAATACCGCCGAACAAAAGTATGACATGCTGGTAAGCAGTATGACTTATATCGCCCATAACTCACTTGTGTTCTACTCATGCATATAACATCAAACCATAAAAACCTAGGCTCGGATGCCACTGTTGGGGAACGTAGAAATTTCAAAAAATTTCCTACGCACACGCAAGATCATGGTGATGCATAGCAACGAGAGGGGAGAGTGTTGTCTACGTACCCTCGTAGACCGAAGCGGAAGCGTTGACACAACGTAGAGGAAGTAGTCGTACGTCCTCCCGGTCCGACCGATCCAAGCACCGTTACTCCGGCACCTCCGAGTTCTTGACACGCGTACAGCTCGATGACGCACCCCGATCTCCGATCCAGCAGAGGCGTGGGGAGGAGTTCTGTCAGCACGACTGCGTGGTGACGATCTTGATGTTCTCCTGTCGTAGGGCTTCGCCTAAGCACCGCTACAATATGACCGAGGTGTAATATCATGGAGGGGGGCACCGCACACGGCTAAGGAACAATCTCAATGATCAACTTGTGTGTCTAGGGTGCCCCCCTACCCCCGTATATAAAGGAGGGAGGGAGGAGGAGGCCGGCCCAAGGGGGAGGCGCGCCCTAGGGGGGCAAACCTACTCCAAGTAGGTTTGGCCCCCCCTTTCCTATTCGGAGTAGGAGAAGGAAGGAAGAGGGGGGAGGAGAGAAGGAAAGGGGGGGCCGGCCCCCCTCCCAATTCGGATTGGGCTTGGGGGGGCGCGCCCCCTCCCTTGCTCCTTCTCCCTCCATCCCACTAAGGCCCAATGAGGCCCATATACTTACCGGGGGGTTCCGGTAACCTCCCGAAGCTCCAGTATATTTCCAATCTCACTCAGAACCTTTCCGGTGTCTAAATATATCCGTCCAATATATCAATCTTTATGTCTCGACCATTTCGAGACTCCTCGTCATGTCCCTGATCACATCCGGGACTCCGAACAACCTTCAGTACATCAAAATACATAAACTCATAATGAAACTGTCATCGAAACCTTAAGCGTGCGGACGCTACGGTTCGAGAACAATGTAGACATGACCGAGACATGTCTCCGGTCAATAACCAATAGCGGGACCTGGATGCCCATATTGGTTCCTACATATTCTACGAAGATCTTTATCGGTCATACCGCACAACAACATACGTTGTTCCCTTTATCATCGGTATGTTACTTGCCCGAGATTCGATCGTCGGTATCCAATACCTAGTTCAATCTCGTTACCGGCAAGTCTCTTTACTCGTTCCGTAATACATCATCTCACAACTAACTCATTAGTTGAAATGCTTGCAAGGCTTAAGTGATGTGTATTACCGAGAGGGCCCAGAGATACCTCTCCGACATTCGGAGTGACAAATCCTAATCTCGAAATACGCCAACTCAACAAGTACCTTCGGAGACACCTGTAGAGCACCTTTATAATCACCCAGTTATGTTGTGACGTTTGGTATCACACAAAGTGTTCCTCCGGTAAACGGGAGTTGCATAATATCATAGTCATAGGAACATGTATAAGTCATGAAGAAAGCAATAGCAACATACTAAACGATCGGGTGCTAAGCTAACGGAATGGGTCATGTCAATCAGATCATTCAACTAATGATGTGATCCCGTTAATCAAATAACAACTCTTTGTCCATGGTTAGGAAACATAACCATCTTTGATTAACAAGCTAGTCAAGTAGAGGCATACTAGTGACACTCTGTTTGTCTATATATTCACACATGTATTATGTTTCCGGTTAATACAATTCTAGCATGAATAATAAACATTTATCATGATATAAGGAAATAAATAATAACTTTATTATTGCCTCTAGGGCATATTTCCTTCATTTTTCTCCTCCTAGCGGTGACTCGGCGGTGGAAGAATTTTGTATTGGCGTCCCCTTCTTTAAGATTTGAAATTCTTGCACATTGTTTCTTGCGCGATCTTTCTAGCACAGCCAAGGCGATGACCCTTCTCTTAAGCCTTTTTTTTACGGTGCTACGGCGGGCTTACGCTAGCCTGAACCATTTGCATTATAGATAAGATTGAGATACAACACGACGGTTACAACAGATATCACCCGACACATATGAGAAGGAACCAGGAACAACAGAATAGAAGATGGAATAAGGAACAACAGAAAAAGAACCAGAAGCGAGCTATGACAAGCAGCCAACACCAAGAACTTAGCATCGATCACCACCAGTGGACCGAGAAGAGCGGGAACTAGCTTTGTTGGATCCGTCGAAAGGACATCCGCCACCGAGAAGACGTAGAGAAGAAGTTGCCTGTTACCATGCGATCTCTGCACATTGAAGAGCTAGGAGATCGTAGCCACCATCGAAGAGCATCCTGCTGCCCAGGAACGTCGCGGCAGAGAAAGCCACAGACCGTGCCGAAGGGTAATTTTCCGCCGAGATAGTCCTACACCTCCTCTGAGCCACGCCACGGCCACCATCACAAATAGAGAGAACCATAGCACTCCGCAGGCCACCAACCTCAAAAGCCATCGAAGGGTGCCGAACACCGAGACCTTCTCTTAAGCCTGGCCCGAAGGTTGAGCTCCTCGGTGGAGAGGAGCCTGTCCTCTTGGGCGATGTCGAGGCGAAGGATCACCAAAAGAGCGGCATGGTGGTGAATTTTGCCTTTGAGAAAAGTCTCCTACTCCATTCTGCGAGGCGGAGAGCCGTCTTCTTGAGCTTGTAGTATAGGATTTGATATGGCTCAGTGTGATCGCTTGTGTTGCTGAGGCCATCACAAAAGGCGCACAAGGGAGGTGGGCAAGGCCGCGAGCAAACTTCATAAGAACAAAGCATCCCATCAGGTCGTTGCATGGAATAAGTTACAGCGGCTTCCTTTGTACTCCTGTTTTACTGCTTACATTTCTCGTATGTTTACATGCTGTTGTCAATCATAGTGAAGTACCCTGGAGACCGTCTATGATTTGGATGATTCTCAGCATGATGCAGCTCCGGAGACACAGCAATCAATATAATTGCCTCAAATGCGTGCAACAAAAAAAAGGACCAATTTACCCTACTTTGAAGTCGTGTTTAGAATTTGAAAACCCGTAGCAATTATGGCAGTACCCTAGATGTAACTCATCATTCCTGTTTCTGTGGTGCTTTTTATCTTTTGTATGTCATCACCCCCCAAAAAAGTTTGTATGTCATGACTTCCCTTCAGGACTTGCTTTTTGTTTCAAATAAGCAGAACAATTCATTTTCCGGCTGCTGTATATACCACACACACACACACACACACATGAACGAGAAAAACATTCATTTTTCGGCTCTTTAGACAGCAGCACGTAACAGGAGAATGACATAATCGAAAAAAGTTTAGCATTCTCTTATCCAAAGATTGCACCACATACAGTTTGAAGGTATGTTGACAGTTGGACAAAGATACTCTTATAAGGCAAATACATGGTCATCAAGGCTCTTGCCTGGAACAAGAGGAAATGCATGCATTACATAGGGTAAAGCTGAGGCTCAAGTCGTCCAAGTGTGGAGCAGATTGAACACCCTCAGAAACAGGCAAAGTATAGCTCATGCTTCCACTTCGCATCAGTCACTCTGCATTTGATGGACCTGGAGGTTTCTCCTTGGGATGCTTTGATCCATAGTGATCAATCAACTGCTTCTCGTTGGCCAGTTGCGCCTGCACACACATATATAGGTAATGTTATATACTACATGAAGTTGACACTGCATCAATCATGAGGAACATGTATCCATGTAAAGCTAATAATACACTAGCTAGTAGGAGTATATCCGGTTATGCTTGCGCACAGTTTTCAACTTGATTCTTATGATCTTATCATGCTGGTTGCAGGATTCAGATCGGCTACTCGCCATCATCTACTCTGCCCTGGGATAGATATAGATAGTAGATGACTGGCCCCAGAATTACTACTAGCCCAGAAGGGGAACAGGACAGCGCGCATGGGATCGGATGCGGATGGAGACCCTGACTGAGGATTCAGATTCGCGCCGCGATAGTAGGGATTAGGAAGAAGAAGAGGAAGAAGAGAGCGCGTGCGCTGACCTTGCAGATGGGGCAGACGACCTTGAGCCCGACGGCGCGGGCCTCGAGCTGCGACCCCTTGGACTTCTGGTTCTTCTCCGCGCTCTTCCGCTGCGCGTCGATCTTCTGCTTCCCCCGCGTCATCCCGCCGCCCCACCTCCTTCTCTTCCGCCTCCGATCGATCGACCCCCAAGTCCCCAACTCCGTCCAAATAACCACCCTCGACCCTCCTTTTTCTTGAGAGAAAGAAAGATCCTCCCGTTGCCTTCCCTTCCGCTGTCCGCCGGGTCTTCGTGGGCCTCCTGTGGGCTGGGGTGGGCCTTTTCCCCTCCATTCGCTTGTAAGGACATGAACTACGGAATCAGTACTTTCAAAGATCACTCCCACATGCGCGTCACTTGTCACAATCTAAAAGTTTTCTTTTTTTTTTCATAGAATCCTTTATTCAAAATGTTTTATCTCTTAAATTATGCGTCCAAATCTCGAAACATTTTCACCGTTGGATTCTTAGCGTCGAGATATTCAAAATGAGATCACCTGTTGATACATTTTAACGAACATTTTTTTTTCCGAAAACGAAGGAAAAAACCTGGAAGAAAAAACTATACCAGGAGCACGTTTTTCCCTTTCTGAAAACTGTTTCCAAGAGGCACAACCGTGCCTCTCACGGAAGAGAACAAAAAAGAAAACATGTTTTTTTTCGTTTTCGAGAGGTACGTCTGTATCTTCTGCGGAAGCAAAACCGTGACTCTCATGAAGGAAAAGGAAAAATAAGTGTTTTTCTTTTTCGTTTTCGAGAGGCATGACCGTGCCTCTGCGGAAGTAAAACCGCGCCTCTCGCTGAAGAAAAAAAAAAAGAAAAGAGAAAATATATTTTTTTTCGTTTCCAAGAGGCATGATCGAGGAAGCAAAACCGTGCCTCTCATGAAAGAAAAAAGGAAAAAAATACAGAGTTTTTTCATTTCCGAGAGGCACGATCGTGCCTCTCGCAGAAGCAAACCATGCCTCTCGCGAAAGCAAAACCGTGTCTCTTACGGATGAAGAAAAACACGTTTTTCGCATTTTTTTGTCAAAAACTAAAAAAGACGGATGAAAATCAAAAAGTCAAAGAAAGCCAAAAAATCATTTAAAAAGCTGAAAACACGTGCGAAAAAATAAAAAAGGAAAATTCGGAAGGAGCGCGACAAGTGGCGGCGGCTGAGAGTCCGCCAAGATGCGCTCTCAACCCACCACAAATGATCATGGGGAGGCTTCCGAAGAAGCACTCGTCAACTAGTTGCTTTCCCTTAGCACTATCTTGCTGATCTATTAAAAAAAACTATCTTGATAGTCTAAAAAAATTGTTACCTTGATGCTGCCTCAGAGCAACTCTAGCACACCCCGCATCCGCCCTTGACCCGCAAATAACCACCAAATGCAGGTAGGGGCGGTAAAACCTGCCCGATCAGACCCCGCATCTGGCCCCGACCCGCAAAAAATTTTGAGGGGCGCGGCAAAATCCCGACCCCAACCCGGGAATACGCGGGTTTCCCCCTCGCGGCTGCGGTGCCCTGCATCAGAGAGAAGCAATTGGCGGGAGGGACATTTCAGCCCGCGCGCCTTTCCCCCCTCCTTCCACCGCCGACCGCCCTTGCTTCCGCCCGTCCACCGCCGGCGATTCCGGCCAAATCTGCGGGCAGAATCGCGCCGCGGGGCCGCCCCACACCCTCCCGCGCCGAGACGCTGCACCGACCCCCCCGAATCCAGCGAGAAGAGCCGCCCCGCGTCATCGCCGCCGCCGGGGATCGTCCACCGTCGAGCCCGCCCCTCGTCGCCGCCCGGGATCACCCGCTACATCCGCCACTAGTTAGTGCGTGTTTTTGTGATTTTTGCGCCGGTATAGTTGATTGACGCGCCGGTATGCATGTAGATGGAGTTGAGACCGTGCGAGAAGTTCTTGCTCTCCGATTCGGACGACTCGGATGTTGAGACCATCTTGCGACCTTTCGGCAGCAAACATTAGTCA
This sequence comes from Triticum timopheevii, assembly GCA_963921465.1. Lineage (NCBI taxonomy): Eukaryota > Viridiplantae > Streptophyta > Magnoliopsida > Poales > Poaceae > Triticum > Triticum timopheevii. The sequence continues at coordinate 375,777,840 of OY997272.1, read as the reverse complement.
TGGCACTTGCCATGAAGGAGCACGAAGACGAGCACCGGAAGAGGAGGCGAGGATCGACTGTCGGGCATCTGTGCATTCCTCGGAATCGCCATCTTGGGAATGAGATGTTGATGCAAGACTATTTCGCGGAGAATCCTACATATCCTCCGCACCTCTTCCGAAGAAGGTACCGAATGTGCCGATCCCTCTTTGTGAAACTTGTTCAAGCTTGCGAGGCAAATTGCCGGTATTTTACTCAAAGAAGAAATGCCGCGGGCTTAAAGGGATTTAGTACATATCAAAAAATCTCCGCAGCTATGCGGGTGATTGCATATGGCGTTCCGGTTGACTATGTCGATGAGTACCTTCGCATTGGTGAAGATACTACAATTGAGTCTGTGCGTAGATTTGCAAAAGTGATTGTCCGTGTCCTTGGTCCTGAGTATCTTCGGGCACCCAATGAAGATGACACAAAGAAATTGATGGCATCTAATGAGAGGAGAGGTTGGCCTGGCATGCTAGGTAGCATTGATTGTATGCATTGGAATTAGAAAAATTGCCCTAAGGCATGGCAAGGAATGTATTGCGGCAAGTCTCGTGATGCAACAGTGCTAGAGGCCGTAACATCCGAGGATTTATGGATTTGACATTGGTTTTTTGGTATGTCGGGCACTCTCAATGATATCAATGTGTTGCAACGGTCTCATTTGTTTGCTAGGCTTGCTAGTGGTGATGCTCCTGCTTGTAACTACACTATCAATGGGCATGAATACACAAAGGGATACTATCTTGTAGATGGTATATACCCTCCTTAGTGCACATTTGTCAAGAGCATCAAAGAACCCAAAAGTAAAAAAAACAATGTGAATTTGCAAGGGTGCAAGAGGCAGCCCGAAAAGACATTGAAAGAGCATTCGGTGTTTTGCAATCTAGGTTTGCCATTGTCCATGGTCCTGCTCGTTTTTGGGATAAGAAAACCTTGAAAAACATCATGACATGTTGTGTTATCCTGCACAACATGATTCTTGAAGATGAGAGAGGAATGAACTTAGAATTCTTCTACGACAATGTGGGTAGCCGTGGCAAACCAACTAGAGACCCTAACCGCACTAGAGCTTTTCTTTAGACATACAAGGAGATTGAAAATGCAAACACACACTTTCAACTTCGGGAGGATCTCATTGAGCACCATTAGCAAAGGGCTGGACAGTGACTAATTTTTGTATTCATTTGTATTTGTATTCATGACAAGTTTTGTATTGCATTATATAAGTTTGCTACAGTAATTTGAATAATTATTTGTAATGTGGATGATTATTGTATTATGTTTGATTTGAATAATTCAGTTTGCTTTCGATTGTTGTATTATGTTGGATTTGATATTTGCGGGCCGATGAGATGCGGGATGCAGCGGTGCAAAGAGCAGACCCCGCAAAGCCGACCCGTAAAAAAGCATATTCCATGAATATATTTTTATGCTGGTCCGTTTGAGGGGTCTACATCTGTGGCCGTTCGTGCCGGCCCGCAAAGGCCATTTTGCGCGAACTACAAACGCATTTTGTGGGCCGCCGGGATGCGGGGTCTGCTAGAGTTGCTCTCAGTGGTCAGAACAGCCACATCAGTTCGAAGAGACGAGACCACCGTTCAATTTTTCACCCATCTAATGCAGTAGCAGCCTTGTGACATGAGCCTTCCCTCCCATCGAGCTGCCCTCCACACATGTCTTCTTCCGCTCTCTTTCTTCCCCTTTTGCCTCTCTCTTCACCTTTTCTTCTCTCTCATACTTTCTCTTCTGTAGAGGCCGTCTCCCCTGCACGCAGCCCTGACACACCTGCGGGGCATACGCTGAGCTGTTAGCGTGGAGTCCGTGCCTACATGTATGTGTGAGGCAGTATGTTGGGCTGAAAGCATTGGCCATGCCATAATGGCCTCGTATAAGAGCATCTACAGCCGGACTTGGCAAATCCGGACTCTCAAACGCCCGCGGAAGCGTCCGGACATGTCTGTGGATAGTGACCGGGCACTCCTCAAATTGGGTCGTCCACATCCGTGTCTCTCATATCCGAGCCCCTATATCCACACTATAGCATGCAACGTCGATCAAACTACGTAGATCATCTCCAGACATAGAAATTGCACAATAATTCTACAAAAGATTCACCAAAGTTCACACAAACGACGGACAACTAAATAATACATCTAAAACTTGAAACTAAAATCAACGTCACCACTTCCGGGCTGGCCCTTTCCCCTTCTGGTCGCCGGCGTAGCTGTACCCATCGTCGGCTGGTGGAGGATCGTGTGATTCATCGAAGGAGGAGCCGTCGGAGGAGGGGGAGGAGGAGTCGATGATGACGAGGCCCTTCAGGCGCTAGACGGCCCTGTCCTGCTGGTGCCTGAGCTTGGCCAGATGAGCCGCCTCCTTCGCCTTCTCCAACGCCTCCCGCTCGAACTGCTCTATGGCAAGCCGAAGAGCCTTGGCGTTCTTCCGGCGGAGCCGCCGAGTGATGTCCCTCTAACGATGGCGCTAGAAAGCCCTTGTCTACTGGGACTACGTCGGTATTTCCCCAAAGAGGAAGGAATGATGCAGCACATCGATGGTAGGTATTTCCCTTAGTGATGAAACCAAGGTTATCGAACCAGTAGGAGAACCAAGCAACACAACGTAAACATCACCCGCACACAAATAACAACACCTCGCAACCCGACGTGTTAAAGGGGTTGTCAATCCATTTCGGTAACGGTGCCAGAAATTGCATATTGACGGGAGAAAGTTGTAATAGATTGAATAAATAGATCACAAAAAAATAAAGTGCAGCAAAGTATTTTTGTATTTTTGGTTCAATAGGTCTGAAAATAAATGCAAGGAAAAGTAGATCGCAAAGGCAAATACATGAGAAAGAAGACCGGGGGCCCGTAGGTTTCATTAGTGGCTTCTCGAGAAAAATAGCAAACGATGGGTAAACAAATTATTGTTGAGCAATTGATAGAACTACAAATAATCATGCGATATCCAGGCAATGATCATTACATAGGCATCATGTCCAAGATTAGTAGATCGACTCCTGCATGCATCTACTATTACTCCACACATCGACCACTATCCAACATGCATCTAGTGTATTAAGTTCATGGAAAAACGGAGTAATGCAATAAGAACGATGACATGATGTAGAAAAGATCTATCTATGTAGAGATATATACCATCGTTTTATCCTTAGTAGCAACGATACATACGTGTCGGTTCCCTTTCTATCACTGGGATCAAGCACCGTAAGATCGAACCCACTACCGGGCACCTCTTCCCATTGCAAGAAAAATAGATCAAGTTGGCAAAACAAAACCCAAATATCGGAGAAGAAATACGAGCTATAAGAGATCATGCATATAAGAGATCAAAGAAACTCAAATAACTTTCATGGATATAAAAAGATATAACTGATCATAAACTCAAAGTTCATCAGATCTCAACAAACACACCGCAAAAAGAGTTACATCATATGGATCTCCAAGAGACCATTGTATTGAGAATCAAAAGAGAGAGAGAGAGAGAGAGAGAGAGAGAGAGAGAGGAAGCCATCTAGCTACTAACTACGGACAAGGTCTACAAAGAACTACTCACACATCAGGGAGAGGCATCAAGGGAGGTGGTGAACCCCATCCGAGATGGTGTCTAGATTGGATCTGGTGGTTCTGGACTCTGTGGTGGCTGTATGAATATTTCGTCGACTCCCCTAGGGTTCTGGAATTTTTGGGGTATTTATAGAGCAAAGAGGCGGTCCGGGGGTACCCGAGGTGGGCACAACCCACCAGGGCACACCCGGGCCTCCTGGTGCACCCTGGTGGGTTATCCCCTCCTCGTGACTCCCCCCAGGTGCAACCAGGCCCAATATCTTCCTTCTGGTCCATAAAAAATCTCTGTGAAGTTTCGTTGTGTTTGGACTCCGTCTGATCTGCGATGTAAAAAACATGCAAAAAATAGCAACTGGCACTTGGCACTATGTCAATAGGTTAGTACCAAAATATGGTATAAAATGACTATAAAATTATTATAAAACATCCAAGATTGATAATAAAACAACACGGAACAATAAAAAATTATAGATACGTTGGAGACGTATCAGCATCCCCAAGCTTAACTCCTGCTCATCCTGAAGTAGGTAAGTGATAAAAACAGAATTTTTGATGTGGAGTGTTGTTTATCAAGTCATATCATATTATTTTCTTTATAGCATGGACATTTGGACTTTTATATGATTCAAAGCAATAGTCTAGTTTTGACATAATAATTTAGATACTCAAGCATATCAACAAGCAACCATGTCTTTCAAAATATCAATGCTAAAATAAGTTATCCCTAGCCTATCATGCTCAAACATTGATCCATTCATGAAACACACTCGCATATTAGTTACACCAAATACTTAAGTACGACCATATTGCCTCTTAGTTGGTGTTTTTGTAAGAGAAGATGGAGACTCAAATTCAAAAATAAAAATTGCATAAAGTAAAAGAAAGGCCCTTCACATAGGGAATTAGGGATTTGTAGAGGTGCCAGAGCTCAAAGCGAAAAATTAGAGATAAAAACATTTTGGGAGGTGCACCCATCCCACCAACGAAAATGACTTAGAGTTCCGAACACTTTCCATGCTAGATATGCCATAGGCGGTTCCCAATAGAAAATAAAGTTTATTCCTTTTTCCACCATTCTTTCACTTTCCATGGCTAGCCGTATCCACGGTTGCCCTCCATACCAACACTTTCCAAGGAATTTATTATTTGGCAACATAAAGTAAATTCATTTTTGCATTTTGGGACTGGGCACCCCTAAAACCTTTGCCTTACTCTCGTTTAATTACAAGTGAATAAACACTCATCGTGAGAATAACACATCCAACATGGAAAATATTAGCCACCCGTCACCTTCCACGAGCGAAACAAACACACAAAAGAGAAGTTTATTTTTGAAAATTAGAGATGGCACATGCAAATTTGCTTAGAACAGCAAAAGCATATCACATGTAGGTAGATATGCTGGACTCATGTGGCAAAACTGGTTTAAAGGATTTTGGATGCACAAGTAGAGATCATACTTGGTGCAAAATGAAGGCTAGCAAAAGATTGAGAAGCGACCAACCAAGAAACGAATAATCTCATAAGCAAGTATTAAGCATAATTAACACCGAATAATGCACCACAAGTAGGATATAATTTCATTGCATGACTATTGACTTTCGTACTTGCATAGGGAATCACAAACCTTAACACCAATATTCTTACTAAAGCATAAGTACTCATCAACACAACTCACATATCACATCATCATATCTCAAAACTATTACTAAGAATCAAGTTTATTTTTTCCAATGATCTTCATGAAATTCTTTACTTATCCTTCTTGGATATCTATCACTTTGGGACTAATTTTCATGTGTTGCTTTTCATAAGCTCAAACAAATATAAGTGAAGATCATGAGCATAAATTTTTTATTTCTCTCAAAATAATTTAAGTGAAGCAAGAGAGAATTTCTTCAAAATTTTACTAAATCTCAAATAAATCTAAGTGAAGCAAGAGAGTATTTCTTAAAAAATACTAAGCACACCGTGCTCAAAAAGATATAAGTGAAGCACTAGAGCAAGTCCTAGCTCATAAAAGATTTAAGTGAAGCACAGAGAGCAATTTTAACAAGTCATGACATAATTTTGGCTCTCTCAAATAAGTGTGTCCAGCAAGGATTGATGACTTAAAACACAAAATAAAACAAGCAAAGACTCATATCATACAAGACGCTCCAAGCAAAACACATATCATGTGACGAATAAAAATATAGCTTCGAGTAAAATACCGATGGTCGTTAGAAGAAAGAGGGGATGCCACTCGGGGGCATCCCCAAGTTTAGTTGGTTGCTCATTCTTCGATAATAGCTTGGGATTCCGGGGCATCCCCAAGCTTAGGCTCTTCTATCCTTCTTTCATCCATCGTAAGATAACCCAAAACTTGAAAACTTCAATCACACAAAACTCAACAAAACCTTCGTGAGATCCATTAGTATAAGAAAGCAAACCACTACTATAAGTACTGTATCAAACCAATTCATATTTTGTTTTTGTATTATATCTACTGTATTCAAACTTTATTATGGCAAAAACTCATCAAAGAAAACCATAGAGCCATCAAAATAAGCACACAACACAAATAAAACAGAATTTGTCAAAACATAACAGTTTGTAGTAATCTGACTATTTCGAATACTTCTGTAACTCACAAACTTCTGCAAAATTAGGAAGACCTGGGTAATTGGTATATTAATCTTATGCAAAATGGATCAGGATTTATGAAAATTATTTTCGTGAGTGCAAAAGTTTATGTTTTTCAGCAAGATCAAACAACTATCACCCAAAGAAAATCCTAAAGGCTTTACTTGGCACAAACACTAATTAAAACGCAAAAAACACAATCATAACAGTAGCATAATTGTGCAAACACACAAGAAAAGAAAGCAAAAAGAAAAAATAAATGTTATTCATTGGGTTGCCTCCCAACAAGCGCTATAGTTTTACGCCCTTAGCTAGGCATAAAGCAAAGATCTAAGTTTTGTCATCTTTGGTTCGAGGTCCATAAGATGCCCTCATGATTGATTATAAGGTGGCCTTATTTTTGTTCTAGGAAAGTGTTCCATACCCTTCCTCAAAGGAAATTGGAACTTAATATTGCCTTCTTTTATATCAATCACGGCACCGATTGTGCGTAAAAATGGTCTACCAAGAATAACTGGACAAGACGGATTGCAATCAATATCCAGAACAATAAAATATATGGGCACATAATTCCTATTTGCAAGAATAAGAACATCATTAATTCTTCCCACATGATTTTTAATAGTAGAATCCGCCAAGTGCAAATTCAAAGACCATTCTTCAAGATTAGTAAGACCAAGCACATCACATAAGGATTTCGAAATTGTAGAAACACTAGCACCCAAGTCACATAAAGCAAAACACTCATAATTTTTAATCTTGACTTTGATAGTAGGTTCCCATTCATCATGCAATTTTCTAGGAATTGAAACTTCTAATTCCAACTTTTCTTCCAAAGCTTTCATCATAGTATCAACAATATGTTTAGTAAAAGCTTTGTTTTGTTCATAAGCATGGGGTGAATTTAACATGGATTGCAAAAAAGAAATACAATCAATCAAAGAGCAACTATCATAATTAAAGTCTTTGTAATCCAAAAGAGTGGGTGCATCACTAGCTAAAGCTTTGACCTCTCGAAACCCACTTTCATCAATTTTCTCAACAAGATTTTCACCCTCCGAAATATTGGGACGCCTTCTACCTAAAGTTGACTCTTCTCCAGTCCGCTTTTCATCAATCTTAACTTTACTAAACAAGTAATAAATAGAAGAAACACCAATCATTTTAAGATATTCATCACTTTTATGAAAGAAATCACCAGAGAATGCTTTTTCTAAAAGTTGTCTTTTAGCTCTAAGCATAGCAGTTCTTTTCTTACTTTCATCCATAGAAACATAAAGAGATTTAATTGATTCATCAACCTTAGGCACAAAAAATTTCATCTTGAGATTTTCCACATCAAGAGCAATTCTATCCACACTTCTAGACAAATCATCAATCTTATTCAACTTTTCTTCTATGGTAGTGTTGAAAACCTTTTGTATGTTGATAAATTCTTTAATATTGTTCTCAAGATCAGAGGTGTTCCTATTATTATAAGATTGATTTCCATAGGAATTACCATAATCATTAGAGGGATTACTAGGGAAAGGCCTAGGATTAAAATTACCTCTATAAGCATTGTTATTGAAATTATTTCGAGAGATAAAATTCACATCTATGGCATCACTATTTTTCTCAATAAAGGTAGACTAGGGCTATCATTAAAATCAATAGGAGCACTTTTACTAGCAACCAATTTCATAAGAGCATCAATTTTATCACTCAAAGAAGAAATTTCTTCAACCGAATTAACTTTTTTACTAGTAGGCGCCCTTTCGGTATGCCATTGTGAATAATTTGCCATGATGTTATCAAGAAATTTAGTGGCTTCACCCAAAGTAATTTCCATAAAAGTACCACCCGTGGTGGAATCTAAAAGATTATGAGAAACAAAATTCAACCCGCATAAAAAATTTGTATGATCATCCAAAGATTTAACCCATGAGTTGGGCAATTCCTTAGCATCATTTTCATCCTTTCCCAAGATTGTGCAACATGCTCATGTTCAAGTTGCTTGAACTTCATGATCTGGAAGGGAAATAATTTATGCGGTCGAAAAATACTTAGTGATAAAAGCATCTTTTCACTTATTCCAAGAATGATACTATTGCGAGGCAAAGAAGAAAACCAAAATTTTGCAGAATCACGCAAAGAAAACGGAAAAAATTTCATCTTCACCACATAATTGTCCACATCTTTTTTCTTTTGCATATCACATAATTCCACGAAGGTATTAAGATGGAACGCGACATCCTCATTAGAAGTACCGGAAAATTGATCTTTCATAACAAGATTCAGCATGGCAGTATTAATATCACAAGACTCCGCACTAGTGGCGGGAGGATCAATCTGAGTGCCAATAAAATCATTGTTGTTGGTTTTTGAGAAATCACATAACTTGGTGTTCTCTTGAGTCATGATGACCACACAACAAGATTGCACTCAAAAACAAATCCGACAAGAAAACGACGAACGGAAAAGGAGAGGCGAATAAAATGGCAAATTTTTGTGAAGTGGGGGAGAGGAAAATTAGAGGCAAATGGAAAATAATGTAAATTGTGAGGAGATGAGATTTCTGATCAGGAACCTGGTATATGTTGAAGATCCTCCCCGGCAACGGCGCCAGAAATTCCTTTTGATGGCCCTCAAGGATGGCGCCAGAAAGCTCTTGTCTGCTGGGACTACGTTGGTATTTCCCTAAAGAGGAAGGGATGATGCAGCACAACGACGGTAGATATTTCCCTCAGTGATGAAATCAAGGTTATTGAACCAGTAGGAGAACCAAGCAACACAACGTAAACAACACCTGCCCACAAATAACAACACCTCGCAACCCGACGTGTTGAAGGGGTTGTCAATGATGGAAATATGTGCCCTAGAGGCAATAATAAAGTTGTTATTTATATTTTCTTATATCATAATAAATTTTTATTATTCATGCTAAAATTGTATTAACCGAAAACTTAGTACATGTGTGAATACATAGACAAACAGAGTGTCCCTAGTATGCCTCTACTTGACTAGCTCATTAATAAATGATGGTTAAGTTTCCTAGCCATAGACATGTGTTGTCATTTGATGAATGAGATCGCATCATTAGAGAATGATGTGATGGACAAGACCCATCCGTTAGCTTACACTATGATCGTCTAGTTTACTGTTATTGCTTTCTTCATGACTTATACATGTTCCTATGACTATGAGATTATGCAACTCCCGGATACCGGAGGAACACTTAGTGTGCTATCAAACATCACAACATAACTGGGTGACTATAAAGATGCTCTACAGGTGTCTCCAATGGTGGCTGTTCAGTTGGCATAGATCTAGATTAGGATTTGTCACTCCGATTGTCGGAGAGGTATCTCTAGGCCCTCTCGGTAATGCACATCACTATAAGCCTTGCAAACAATGTGACTAATGAGTTAGTTACGGGATGATACATTACGGAACAAGTAAAGAGACTTGCCGGTAACGAGATTGAACTAGGTATGAGGATACCGACGATCGAATCTCGGGCAAGTAAGATACCGGTGACAAAGGGAACAACGTATGTTGTTATGTGGTTTGACCGATAAAGATCTTCGTAGAATATGTAGGAGCCAATATGAGCATCCAGGTTCCGCTATTGGTTATTGACCGGAGAGGTGTCTCGGTCATGTCTACATAGTTCTCGAACCCGTAGGGTCCGTACGCTTAATGTTCGATGACGATTCGTATTACGAGTTTATGTGTTTTGATGTACCGAAGGTTGTTCGGAGTCCCGAATGAGATCACGGACATGACGAGGAGTCTTGAAATTGTCGAGACATAAGGATTTATATATTGGAATGTTATATTCAGACACCGGAATGGTTTTGAAGTGTATCGGGTATTTTTTGGGGTACCCGGGGGGTTACCGGAACCCCCCGGGGGTTATTGGGCCTCATGGGCCTAGCGGTGGAAGAGAGGAGGCAGGCCAAGGTGTGGCGCCCCCCCCCCCTAGCCCAAACCGAACTGGACTAGGTCTAAGGCCCCCCCTTTCCTTCTCTCCCCCCTCTCCTTCCCCCTTCTCCTTGTGGAAGTAGGAAGGGGGGGGGGGAATCCTACTTGGAGTAGGACTCCCCCCCCCTTGGGCGCACCTCCTCCTGGCCGGCCTCCTCCTTCCTCCCTCCTTTATATATGCAGGGAGGGGGCACCCAAAGGCACAACAGACAATCTCTTAGCTGTCTACGGTGCCCCCTCCACAGTTTTACACCTTGGTCATATCGTCGTAGTGCTTAGGCGAAGCCCTGCGCCGGTAACTTCATCATCACCGTCACCACGCCATCGTGCTGACGGAACTCTCCCTCGGCCTCAGCTGGATCAAGAGTTCGAGGGACGTCACAGAGCTGAACGTGTGCAGATCACGGAGGTGCCGTGCGTTCGCTACTTGATCGGGTTGATCGTGAAGACGTTCGACTACATCAACTGCGTTATTTAACGCTTCTGCTTTTGGTCTACGAGGGTACGTGGACACACTCTCCCCACTCGTTGTTATTATTCTCCTAGATAGATCTTGCGTGATCGTAAGCAAAAAAATTTGAAATACTACGTTCTCCAACAGTGGCATCCGAGCCAGGCCTATGCGTAGATTATATATGCACGAGTAGAACACAAAGTGTTGTGGGTGATAATAGTCATACTGCTTACCAACATGTCATACTTTGATTCGGCGGTATTGTTGGATGAAGCGGCCCAGACCGACATTACATGACCGCGTTCATGAGACTAGTTCTACCGACGTGCTTCGCACACAAGTGGCTAGTGGGTGTCTGTTTCTCCAGCTTTAGTTGAATCGAGTGTGGCTACGCCCGGTCCTTGTTGAAGGTTAAAACAACACACTTAATGAAAAATCATTGTGGTTTTGATGCGTAGGTAAGAACGGTTCTTGCTAAGCCCATAGCAGCCACGTAAAACTTGCAACAACAAAGTAGAGGACGTCTAACTTGTTTCTGCAGGGCATGTTGCGATGTGATATGGTCAAGACATGATGATATATAAATTGTTGTATGAGATTATCATGTTTTGTAACAGAGTTATTGACAACAGGCAGGAGCCATATGGTTGTCGCTTTATTGTATGCAATGCAATCGCCGTGTAATTGTTTTTACTTTATCACTAAGCGGTAGCGATAGTCGTAGAAGCAACACTTGGCAAGACGACAACGATGCTACGATGGAGATCAAGGTGTCGCGCCGGTGACGATGGAGATCATGACGATGCTACGGTGATGGAGATCATGATCACAAGATGATGATGGCCATATCATGTCACATATTTTTGATTGCATGTGATGTTTATCCTTTATGCATCTTATTTTGCTTAGTATGGCGGTAGCATTATAAGATGATCTCTCACTAAATTTCAAGGTATAAGTGTTCTCCCTGAGTATGCACCGTTGCTACAGTTTGTCGTGCCGAGACACCACGTGATGATCGGGTGTGATAAGCTCTACATTCACATACAACGGGTGTAAGCCAGTTTTGCACACGCAGAATACTCAGGTTAAACTTGACGAGCCTAGCATATGCAGATATGGCCTCGGAACACTAAGACCGAAAGGTCGAGCATGAATCATATACTAGACATGATCAACATAGTGATGTTCACCATTAAATCCTACTCCATCTCACGTGATGATCGGGCATGGTTTAGTTGATATGGATCACGTGATCACTTATATGATTAGAGGGATGTCTATCTAAGTGGGAGTTCTTAAGTAATATGATTAATTGAACTTTAATTTATCATGAACTTAGTACCCGATAGTATTTTGCATGTCTATGTTGTTGTAGATCAATGGCCCGTGCTACTGTTCCTTTGAATTTTAATGTATTCCTAGAGAAAGCTAAGTTGAAAGATGATGGTAGCAACTACACGGACTGGGTCCGTAACTTGAGGATTATCCTCATTGCTGCACAGAAGAATTAGGTCCTGGAAGCACCGCTAGGTGCAAGGCCCGCTGCAGGAGCAACACCGGCAGAGCAAAGCTGATGACTACTCGATAGTTCAGTGTGCCATGCTTTACGGCTTAGAACCGTGACTTCAACGACGTTTTGAACGTCATGGAGCATATGAGATGTTCCAGGAGTTGAACTTAATATTTCAAGCAAATGCCCGGATTGGGAGATATGAAGTCTCCAATAAGTTCTACAGCTACAAAATGGAGGAGAATAGTTCTATCAGTGAACATATACTCAGAATGTCTGGGTACCACAACCACTTGACTGAACTGGGAGTTAATCTTCCTAATGATAGTGTCATTGACAAAGTTCTCTGCCACCAAGCTACAAAATCTTCGTGATGAACTATAATATGCAAGGGATGAACAAGACCATTCCCGAGCTCTTCACGATGCTAAAGGCTGCGAAGGTAGAAATCAAGAAGGAGCATCAAGTGTTGATGGTTAACAAGATCACTAGTTTCAATAAAAAGGGTAAAAGGAAGAAGGGGAACTTCAAGAAGAACGGCAAGCAAGTTGCTGTTCAAGTGAAGAAGCCCAAGTCTGGACCTAAGCCTTAGACTGAGTGGTTTTACTGCAAAGGGACTGGTCACTGGAAGCGGAACTGGCCCAAGTATTTGGCGGATAAGAAGGATGGTAAAGTGAAAGGTATATTTGATATACATGTTATTGGTGTGTACCTTACTAATGCTCGCAGTAGTGCCTGGGTATTTGATACTGGTCCTGTTGCTCATATTTGCAACTTGAAACAGAGGCTACGGATTAAGCGAATATTGACTAAGGACGAGGTGACGATGCGCGTGGGAAATGGTTCCAAAGTCGATGTGATCGCCGTCGGCATGCTACCTCTACATCTACCTTCGGGATTAGTTTTAGACTTGAATAATTGTTATTTGGTGCCAGCGTTAAGCATAAACATTATATCTGGATCTTGTTTGATGTGAGACGGTTATTCATTTAAATCAGAGAATAATGGTTGTTCTATTTATATGAGTAATATCTTTTATGGTCATGCACTCTTGATGAGTGGTCTATTTTAATTGAATCTCGATAGTAGTGATACACATATTCATAGTGTTGAAACCAAAAGATATAAGTTTAATAATGATAGTGCAACTTATTTGTGGCACTGCCGTTTGGGTCATATTGGTGTAAAGTGCATGAAGAAATTCCATGATGATGGGCTTCTGGAATCACTTGATGCTTGTGAACCATGCCTAATGGGCAAGATGACTAAAACTCCGTTCTCCGGAACAATGGAACGAGCAACAGACTTGTTGGAAATAATACATACTGATGTATGCGGTCCGATGAGTGTTGAGGCTCGTGGCGGGTATCGTTATTTTCTGACCTTCACAGATGATTTGAGAAGATATGGGTGTCGTGGTTCTAAGTCTGACAGTAGAGTGGGGGGGTAGGTATGGAGAGGCAAGGTCCTAGCTATGGAGAGGTTGTAAACACAAGCGATGTACGAGTTCAGGCCCTTCTCGGAGGAAGTAAAAGCCCTACGTCTCGGAGCCCTGAGGCGGTCGAGTGGATTATGTGTATAGGTATTACAAGAGTCCGAACCCTTCTGCCTATGGAGAGGGGTGGCTTATATGGAGTACGCCAGGACCCCTGCCAGCCCACGTAATGGAGGGTTTAAAGTATATTAAGTCTGGGGCGTTACTGGTAACGCCCCACATAAAGTGCCTTAACTATCATTAAGTCTATAAAATTACAGGCCGTTGCAGTGCAGAGTACCTTCTGACCTTCTGGTGGTCGAGTGTATCTTCATGGTCGAGTGAATCTCCATGGTCGAGTCCTTCTGTCCAGTCGAGTGGGTTCTTCGTTGGTCGACTGGAAGGTGATCTCTTCTAAAGCTGTCCTTGGGTAGGACATTCAGGTCAGGCCTATGACCCTACCCTAGGTACATGAATCCATCATTAGCCCCCGAATGGATTGAGGCTTGAATGAGGAAGGAGTTGATGCCGTTTCCGATTGACTTTTGCATACTGGCTATGCGTCGTTCTGGATTAAGATCTTCTTTGTTGATAACGAACAACTTTTCTTCAGTCGACTCGATCCATTCTTGTCTTTCGTCGAGTGATCTTTTAGACTTTGCTGGTTCCCGAGCGACGGATCGCAGGAAATCTTGCGTCTGACAGACCGATCTGCCGTTCGCGGATTCCACGGGATACGGAATTTGGGGGAGCGCGCGAAGCGGAACAGACCGTGGCGCCCGGATGGGACGGGACATAAATGCCTCGATCTCCGCGCCACTTTTTCCGCCACGTATCGTGTCAATGCAACTGTTTCGGGATATGATTAGGTTGCCTGGGTCCACATGTCATCCACTCGGAAGGGATGATATATAAATGCAACCGGCGAGGGTTTTCTGAACAGTGCTCCATTCTTTCTCCTCTGTTCTCCTCATCTCCGCCCAACGTGCTTGCTCTCGCCCCCGCAAAGCTTTCCCTCGCGCACCTCACCGGCAGCCATGGTCAAGGAGAAGACGGCGGCGTTGGAGCGCGCAAAGAAGGCGTCGGCGACGGAGAAGGCATCGGCGGCGGAGAAGGCGAAGGGGAGATCCACTAGCCGCAGTGGGTCTTCGTCGAGATCCCGCTTGCTGAAGGGCTGGGTCCAGGGAGATTGGATCCAGTCGACCATGAGGGATAAGGATCTCCTCGACATGGCCGACGACGGGCTGATTCCCCATGGCGCCGCAAGACTCCCAGGGAAAGAGTGGCAACCTCAGCCGGAAGAGGGTGAGTGTGTGCTCCTGGCCACTCATATTGATCGAGGGTTTTCTTTGCCACCGAGCATCTTCTTTCGTGGTTTTTTGAACTTCTTTGGAGCCCAACTCCACCACTTTACTCCGAACTCCATTGCGTACCTTGCTGCATTCGTATCCATGTGCGAGAGTTTCCTGGGCTGTCGACCGCACTGGGGCTTGTTCAAGCACATCTTCACGTGTCGTTCTCAGACCGTGAAGAAGGCGAGTCCAGGCGATGAGAAGACCCAGGTTGTCCAAATGTGCGGGGGTCTGGGGATTCAAGTGAGGAACAAGAGCACCTTCCTAGCTATGACGTTTCCCGAGTCGGTCAGAGGCTGGCAGTCGACTTGGTTCTACTGCCGGGACGAGCTGACGCCGGGACAGTCGAGTGGACTTCCCCCATTCACCATGAGTCGAGTGAACAAGCCTTCCTCTCTGAAGGTGGTTCCGGAGGAGAGGGCTGACGTGAAAATGTTGATGGACCGAGTGGTGCAGTTGGTCCGGGACGGCGTGACTGGCATGGATCTTCTGGAGGTTTTCCT
Organism: Triticum timopheevii; assembly: GCA_963921465.1. Lineage (NCBI taxonomy): Eukaryota > Viridiplantae > Streptophyta > Magnoliopsida > Poales > Poaceae > Triticum > Triticum timopheevii. The sequence goes on along the minus strand of OY997272.1, from coordinate 375,762,341 downwards.
TCGGCGGCGGATCCAGCCTCTTCAGTTCCGGAGCCATGGCATGTGGTTGTACTGCGGGACTGAAGACGATACCCGAGTCCACCCAGAAGCAGTCGACGACGCCACGGTGGAAAGATGGATGGCCGCGGTCACTGGGAATAAGGATAATCCCCGTGGATCCAGGAGGGTTCCTCCACTCGACCATCACACCGTTCCAGACAAGGTACATTTGCTCTGCCTTCCATTGTATATTCGTCGAATGTGTTTCTGTATATTCTGCGACTTGGTCGACTGATCTCAGTTTTGACGTCTTCTAGGCCCTCACCGACCTGTATTCGATGCCCAATGGAGCTCAGGCTCCGACTGAGGAGGAAGAAGCCAGCGGGGGCGAGAGCCAGGAGGAGTGGGATTCAGACGCTGCCGAAGGTGACGATGACGACGATGATGACGAGGACGAAGAGGAGGAGGAGGAGGAGGAGGTTGCACCGCCGCGCTCGGAAAGGCGGTCAAAGCTTGTCCATGACCCCGCGACTGAACGCGGTAAGGGGGTGGTGACTGCCTCGCAGTCGACCAAACGCCCTCGGACCGCTTCTCCGGTGCCGAGTGACAGGGCTCCGAAGCAGTCGAAGGTGGCTCCGCCGAAACCCGCCAAGCTCCTGCCGAAGATGAAAGTGTCCATCCCCACCATATCCGGGTAAACACGCTACTTGAGTTCCCTTGTTTTGCATAAGGCTTTATCTCTGGTTGATATTTGAGTTGGTCGATTGATTCTTTGGAACTTCAGTGCTGCAACTTCTGAGACCTCAGGCAAGGCTGACGACCATGAGATGGAAGACGCAGCAACCTCAAATCCTGGTACTATACTCTCAATTCTGTCCTTAGTCGACTGACTCTTGATTTCTAACTTTGATTCTTTTTCTGAAGCTCCACCCCACGACATTATCACCCTTCCTGAAGATGATGATGAGGATGAAGAACCGCTGAGGCACAGGATGAGCAGCAAGACGTCTACTGGTAAAGCAATCCAGAGTGCGACGGCGCCCGAGGCTGTGGTCACGGAAGGGGAGAACCTCACTCGACACACCGTGTCTTTTGCGGTGCCGTTGACGAGTGCTCATCCTACTTCGTCGAGTGCTGCACAACCTTCGCTCTTCACAACACATCATGTCCCAGAGGACCAAGCCGGTGCTGCTAAGGAGGCGATACGTCAAGCGGGGATCATGATGGAGCAGGTGAAGATCGTCCGGGACGCAAGCCAAGCGGCTTATGATGCTAGCTCCGCCCTTCAAAGCAATGTTCAGGTCAGTCGACCATCGCCTGTTCTGTTAGGATATGCTATCAAAACTTTTTCTTTCTGATTTCTGAAATCCATAGCAATCACCCACTGGGTGTGTCGATAGAAAACTCCGTGTTAACGGGGGCACGCTGAGTGCACCCGCTGGGTGTAGTCCCCAAGGCTAAGGTCGACTGCTAGCAGTCGGCCTTAGGCTTTAGAAGTAAAGGTTGTTCATCATTCGATTTGGTCGACTGGTCGACTCTGTCTTGGACAGAACTAGTGGGGGCACGCTGAGTGCACCCACTGGGTGTAGTCCCCGAGAATGTGGTCGACTGCTTGCAGTCGACTACAGTCGGAAGACCACATCTCTCTTTTTTTTGGGTCGGCTGGTCGACTCTGTCTTAAACAGAACTAGTGGGGGCACGTTGAGTGCACCCACTGGGTGTAGTCCCCGAGACTACGGTTGAATGCTTGCATTCGACTGTAGTCTTAGAAACGTATGATTTTTTTCTATCCACTCGGAAGTGAACCATCTTTGATATTTTGTCGATTGGTTCTTCGTAGAAATCCTGTGACCTTGCGGCTCGCTATACGGAACTGGAGCGGAAACACATTCAGCTCGAGTTAGATCTGAAGCTGGTGCAGGAGAATCTGACGAAGGCGAAGGAGGAGACCAAAGGTATGTTCGGTGAGACCTCGACGACTCCTTTTTCCTTCCATTTGTTTCAAAATCTGACTTTGCTGTAACTTGCAGACAAGGTGCGGGAGGCCCATAAGAAGAAGGACCTTGAGCTAGCTGAGAAGACCAAGCTTGCTGACGAGAAGTTAGCTTCAGTCACCAAGCTTGAGCAGGAAAATCACAATCTGAAAACTGCTCTGGCGATTGCCTCCAAGGAAGTTGACCAACTGAAAGCTGACAAGAATACCCTGACCGAGAAGATCAACCAATTGACCGGGAAGAAGAATGACCTGGAAGGCTTCCTGGGTGGTCTTGCCAAGAAATTGTTCCTTATGCTCGAAGGTAATCTTTTTCACTCGACCAACATTTTCAACTGTGACGCTTCCATTCGACCATTGTCTTGATTCGGCGGCTTGTCCTTGCAGAATTCTGTCGGAACTTTAAAGAAGAGACTAGCCAGTTGGAGCCGAACCTTGATCCTGTCAATTCTCCGGTGAATGATGAAGTTGCCATGAATGTCTTCCGACTGGAGTCTCGCGTTGCAGCTGTCGTGGACTATCTTGCAAGGCTAAAGGCCGCCACTTCTCGCATCGACTCGACGCTTTGGCCCGGGGCGACACTTCAGTATGACCTCGAGTCGTTGATGGCTCGACTAAACGTAGTCCCCGACCGAGTGCAAGAGTGGAAGAAGTCCTCGGCTCGGTGCGGCGCAGATGTTGCCCTGTGCCTGGCCCGAGTCCACTGCAAGGACGCGCGAGAAGAGAAGCTAGCGGCTCTCCGAGTGGCCAACACCAAGAAACACGACTTCAGGTCCTTCATGGAAACTTTCATCGCTGCTGCTACCCGGATCACAGACGGGATCGACCTCGACGAGTTTGTTGCTCCTTCCAGCCCTCCACAGGAGGGGTAAAAAACTTTCTTTAAACCCGACACTTTAAATTTGCCTCGGTATGCCGAGTGGAATTGTAACCGGTAACCTTAACAGGCTTAGTGCCTGAGCACTCTCGGTTCCTTTAGGTATCGACCTAAACTTGGATTTGATGTTTGGATATGATCGCTCCTGGTTCGAATTGTCCTTTGCAGGTTCACAGCAGGAGGTCCACTGCAGTCGACTTATTCCTTAGGCGAGCACTGGGCTGCAGCTAAGCCTCCGAGTGAGAGGTTCGCTCTTCTTCGGTAGGATTTTTATACCTTAGGCGAGTGCTGGGCTGCAGCTAAGCCTCCGAGTGAGAGGTTTGCTCTTCACTCGGTAGGATTTTTTATAACTTAGGCGAGCGCTGGGCTGCAGCTAAGCCTCCGAGTGAGAGGTTTGCTCTTCACTCGGTAGGATTTTTTATAACTTAGGCGAGCGCTGGGCTGCAGCTAAGCCTCCGAGTGAGAGGTTTGCCCTTCACTCGGTAGGATTTTTTATAACTTAGGCGAGCGCTGGGCTGCAGCTAAGCCTCCGAGTGAGAGGTTTGCTCTTCACTCGGTAGGATTTTTTATAACTTAGGCGAGCGCTGGGCTGCAGCTAAGCCCCCGAGTGAGAGGTTTGCTCTTCACTCGGTAGGATTTTTATACCTTAGGCGAGCGCTGGGCTGCAGCTAAGCCCCCGAGTGAGAGGTTTGCTCTTCACTCGGTAGGATTTTTTATAACTTAGGCGAGCGCTGGGCTGCAGCTAAGCCCCCGAGTGAGAGGTTTGCTCTTCACTCGGTAGGATTTTTATACCTTAGGCGAGCGCTGGGCTGCAGCTAAGCCCCCGAGTGAGAGGTTTGCTCTTCACTCGGTAGGATTTTCACGTTGTATTTGTGGCGAAACTCGGAGGAGAAAGTCGCAGTCTATCTGCACCTCGTCCCCTTTGCGAGCCCACATTATACTTATGGCGTAGCTCAGAGGGGAGGGTCGCAGTCGACCTGCACCTCGTCCTCCTTGCAAGCGTATGTGGTACTTAGGCGAGCGCTGGGCTGCAGCTAAGCCCCCGAGTGAGAGGTTTGCTCTTCACTCGGTAGGATTTTTTATAACTTAGGCGAGCGCTGGGCTGCAGCTAAGCCCCCGAGTGAGAGGTTTGCTCTTCACTCGGTAGGATTTTATATAACTTAGGCGAGCGCTGGGCTGCAGCTAAGCCTCCGAGTGGAAGTCTGGCTTACCACTCGGTAGGATTTTATATAACTTAGGCGAGCACTGGGCTGCAGCTAAGCCTCCGAGTGGAAGTCTGGCTTACCACTCGGTAGGATTTTTTATAGCTTAGGCGAAACGGATTCGCGGCTAAGCCTCCGAGTGGAAGTCTGGCTCACCACTCGGTAGGATCTGTACAAACTTAGGCGAAACGGATTCGCGGCTAAGCCACCCACTGGGGGAAAAAGTGACAAAAATTATGAAGGAATTATGGCACTATTATTTCAAGATCTATGAACTACAGAAGTATTTTATTACAACTCATCCGAGTGGAAAACTTTTAAGTCTAAAACGGGCGGAGCAGATCCGCATTCCAAGCTCGGGGCTCTTCAATGTTGTGTTCGACGTTGTAGAGACGGTATGCCCCGTTGTGGAGAACTTTGGTGACGATGAAGGGTCCTTCCCAAGAAGGAGCGAGCTTATGCTGTTTCTGCTGATCCACTCGGAGAACTAGATCTCCTTCTTGGAAGGCTCGACCCCTCACATTCCTGGCGTGAAAGCGACGCAAGTCTTGTTGATAGATGGTCGATCGGATCAGAGCCATCTCCCTTTCTTCCTCTAGAAGGTCGACTGCGTCCTGACGCGCTTGCTCAGCTTCTGCTTCGTTGTAGAGTTCAACTCGAGGAGCATTGTGAAGAAGATCACTCGGCAAGACTGCTTCAGCTCCATAGACCAAAAAGAAGGGAGTTCTTCCAGTCGACCGATTGGGCGTGGTCCGCAAACCCCAAAGCACCGAAGGAAGTTCGTCGACCCATGCTCCAGCCGCGTGCTTGAGATCACGCATCAGTCGGGGTTTTAAACCCTTGAGGATTAAGCCATTGGCTCGCTCCGCTTGTCCATTCAACTGGGGGTGAGCGACTGAAGCGTAGTCGACTCGTGTTCCTTGAGCGTTGCAGAAATCCTTGAATTTTTCTGAGTCAAAGTTCGACCCATTATCCGTAATGATGCTGTGCGGGACTCCATATCTGAACGCCAGCTCCCTGATGAAGGTAACTGCAGTACCGGCGTCAAGATTCTTGATTGGTTTAGCCTCGATCCACTTTGTGAACTTGTCGACTGCGACCAGTACGTGCGTGAAACCACTTCGACCTGTTCTCAAGGGACCGACCATGTCCAACCCCCATACTGTGAATGGCCAAACGAGTGGAATGGTCTTCAGAGCTGACGCGGGCTTGTGTGACATATTGGAGTAGAATTGACATCCTTCGCACTTGTCCACTATTTCCTTTGCCATCTCATTCGCCCTTGGCCAGTAAAATCCAGCTCGGTATGCTTTGGCCACAATGGTCCGAGAGGACGCATGGTGACCACAGGTCCCCGAATGGATATCATTGAGAATGATTCGACCTTCTTCTGGCGTTATGCATTTTTGACCAACCCCAGTCGGGCTTTCTCTATACAGCTGTCCTTTGATAACGGTAAAGGCTTTGGATCGACGGACGATCTGCCGAGCCTCTTCCTCATTTTCTGGGAGCTCTTTTCTCAGGATATACGCAATATACCAGTCGGGAGTGACCACTAAAACCTCCATGACCAAGTCGACCACTGCTGGGACCTCAACCTCAGTCGGATCTGTGGCACTCTTGGGCTGTGGAGCTTCCTCTGTGAAGGGATCTTCTTTAACTGACAGAGTGTGTATATGCTCCAAAAACACACCACTCGGAATGTCTTCTCTTTTGGAACCTATCTTTGCCAGATCATCTGCTGCTTGATTTTTCAGTCGGGGGATGTGATGGAGCTCCAACCCCTCGAACTTCTTTTCCAGCTTCCTCACTGCATTGCAGTATCCAGTCATGGCTGGGCTTCTCACGTCCCACTCCTTCATCACCTGGTTGACCACTAAATCTGAATCGCCATAAACCATCAGGCGACGGACGCCGAGTGAGATGGCCATGCGCAATCCATATAAAAGGGCCTCATACTCTGCCTCATTGTTGGAGGAATCAAAGTGAATCTGGAGCACATATCTAAGCTTATCTCCTCTGGGGGAAACCAGAACAACCCCAGCACCAGAACCATTCAGCATCTTAGAGCCATCGAAGAACATGGTCCAATGCTCCGAGTGAACTTCAGTCGGCTGTTGTTGTTCAATCCACTCGGCGAGGAAATCTGCTATTGCCTGGGACTTAATGGCTTTCTTTGCCTCAAACTTGATATCAAGGGGAAGAAGTTCAATCGACCATTTCGCCACTCGACCAGTTGCATCTCTGTTGTGCAGAATCTCTGATAGTGGAGCGTCGCTGACGACTGTGATAGAATGATCAGAGAAATAATGAGCAACCTTCTTCGTGGTCATGTATATTCCATACACAAGCTTCTGATAATGAGGATATCTCTGCTTGGATGGAGTCAAGACTTCAAACAAATAATACACTGGGCGCTGAACTTTGAAGGCTTTTCCTTCTTCTTCCCGCTCGACCGTAAGTACTGTACTGACGACTTGTCATGTGGCTGCAATATAAAGCAACAAAGGCTCTTTGCTGATTGGAGCAGCAAGCACCGGCTGGGTGGAGAGCAGAGTTTTTAGCTCGGCAAACGCTGCATCAGCTTCTGGAGTCCACTCGAACTTGTCTGCCTTCTTCATCAGTCGGTAAAGAGGCAATGCCTTTTCACCGAGCCGTGAGATGAATCGACTTAATGCGGCCAAGCATCCAGTAAGCTTCTGGACATCGTGCAGTCGCACAGGGCGTTTCATTCGGAGAATAGTACCGATCTTCTCTGGATTAGCGTCGATCCCTCGCTCAGAAACGAGAAAACCGAGTAACTTACCACCAGGAACTTCGAATGTGCACTTCGATGGATTGAGCTTGATATCGTACCTTCTGAGGTTGGCAAATGTTTCGGCGAGGTCAGCAAGCAGGTCGGAACCTTTTCGCAACTTAACGACGATATCATCCATATACGCTTCCACATTCCGACTGATTTGAGTGAGAAGACACTTCTGAATCATACGCATAAATGTGGCTCCGGCATTCTTGAGGCCGAATGGCATGGTGATATAGCAGAAGCACCCGAATGGAGTGATGAAAGCTGCTTTTACTTCGTCGGGTCCATACAGACGGATCTGATGATACCCGGAATATGCGTCTAGAAAAGACAGTCTCTCACATCCCGCGGTCGAGTCAACAATTTGATCTATGCGAGGGAGAGGAAAATGATCTTTCGGGCAGGCCTGATTGATGTGCTTGAAGTCAATGCACATGCGGAGTGATTTGTCCTTCTTGGGAACCATGACGACATTAGCGAGCCACTCGGAGTGGTATATCTCTCGGATAAATCCTGCCGCCAATAGTCGAGCCACTTCCTCACCAATAGCCTTTCTCTTCTGGACGGCGGACCGCCGAAGATGCTCTTTGACTGGTTTTGCTGATTTGTCGACTCTGAGGCGATGCTCAGCCAGTCCCCTGGGAACACCTGGCATGTCAACTGGCTTCCATGCAAAAATGTCCCAGTTCTCACGGAGGAACTGGATGAGCACTTCTTCCTATTTCGGGTCGAGTGTCGTGGAGATGTGGGTCGGGGCTGCATTGGGGTCGGTCGGGTGAATGTGAACAGGTTTTGTCTCGCCAGACGACTGAAATGCAGACTCTGTGGCTGGTTTCTTGGATCGCAACAAATCACTCGGATCTGCGTTTTGCTTGTACTCTTCGAACTCGACCGCTGTCACCTGGGAATCGGCAATCTTCGAGCCTTTCTGAAAGCATTCTTCTGCCTTTTTCCGATCGCCAGTGACAGTGATCACTCCTTTGGGCCCTGGCATTTTCAGTTTGAGGTACACGTAACATGGTCGAGCCATGAACCGTGCGTAGGCGGGCCTCCCCAAAATGGCGTGGTACGCGCTCTGAAAATCCACAACCTCAAAGGTCAACTTTTCCTTGCGAAAATGTTTTGAGTCGCCAAAAACTACGTCCAGGGCTATTTGGCCGAGTGAGTTGGCTTTCTTCCCTGGTATGACTCCGTGGAAACTCATGTTGCTGGTGCTCAGTCGAGACATCGGGATGCCCATTCCCTTCAGCGTGTCAGCATACAACAAGTTTAGCCCACTGCCACCGTCCATCAGCACTTTCGTCAGTCGAGTGCCTTCGACAACTGGATCGACCACCAAAGCTTGCCTCCCAGGGGTGGCAATATGAGTCGAGTGATCAGATTGGTCGAATGTGATGGGTGTTTGGGACCATTTCAGATAACTTGGTTTTGCTGGGGCAACCATATTCACCTCGCGGTTAATGACTTTCAGTCGACTCTTGCTTTCCACATCCGCGAAGATCATCAGAGTGGAGTTGATATGCGGATATTCTTCCTCACTGTCCTCTTTGTCTCCGGCCTTGTCTGACTGTTTCTCCTTGTCCTTGGACTGTTTTCCCTGAAACTGCTGGATCAGGAGTCGACACTGGCGAGTGGTGTGCTTTGGGTAAATAATGTTGCACTCTTCATCTTTCTTCGTGTGGATGTGGCACGGCATATCCATCACGTCGTTTCCTTCTTTATCCTTTACTTTCTTAGGGTTCCAGGATCCTTTTGGTTTCCCTTTGAACTTTCCCTGAGTCACGGCCAGGGCCTCTCCAGGAGCTGCTGGCTCGGCTTTCCGCTTCTGTTTCCGACTGGAATTTCCCTTCTCCGACTGACTTGGCTTATACTTGCCGCTTCGGAGTCGTTCCTCTTCCTCGCCATTGGCGTACTTGGTAGCAATCTCCATCATCCGACTCAGAGTCATGTCTCCGGTTCGACCAAACTTCAGACTCAATTCTCTGTTCTTGACGCCATCTTTGAAGGCGCAGACTGCTTGATGATTAGACACATTTTCCACAGTATGGTGCAGAGTGATCCACCTCTGAATGTACTCTCTGAGAGTCTCATTGGGCTTCTGCACACAAACTTGCAGCTCTGTCAAACCAGCTGGTCGCTTGCAGGTTCCATCAAAAGTTCTGACGAACACTCGGAACAAATCTTCCCAAGTGTAAATACTGCTAGGAGGTAACTGATTCAACCACGCTCTGGCTGAACCTTCCAGCATGAGGGGCAAATGCTTCATGGCCACCTCGTCATTCCCACCGCCAATCTGAACAGCCACTCGGTAGTCCTCAAGCCAAGTTTCAGGCTTGGATTCCCCAGTGAACTTGCTGACTCCTGTCGCCAACCTGAAATTGGGGGGAATCACTGCGGCTCTGATAGCCCTGCTAAAACACTCTGGACCAGAAACATACACTCGACTGCTCGTGGGTGCATCTCTCTCGGGTCCACCTCGATGGGCTCTGTTCCGGTCGACCAAGCTTTGCACGATAATGGATCGCGCGTCGAAGCATGGCCCCCTGGGGTCGACTGGAACTCTTCGCCCCACACTGAACTGACGCCTGTCATCCTGTCGCCGAGGAGCGTAAGACCCTTCCCTCGGAGGGGAAACGGGCACTCGACGCCTGTCATCTCGGTCGTGTCGGTCTCCATGCTGATCACGCTGGTTGTCGCGCCCTTCCCGCCGCGGAGGCGATCTGGGACCGTGAGCCGACTGAACCGTATTCACAGCGACGGATCGACTGTGAATTCTATTGCGCGACTGCGACACGGCTGAGTTCTGGTCCCCAGCTGCTCGGAGCAAATCTCTGATCTGCATCAAGCCTCTCCCAGCTTCCGACTGTGAAGGCTGGATGGACTCTGCTATACGGGTTGCAGCTGCTAAATTCTGAATTGGCGTGCGGTACACCTGAGTCGGTGGGAAGAGTCGACGTCGACTGGCTTCGGGGACTCGTTGCCGCGCGCGCTCGTCGAGTGCTCGCTGAAGGTTCTCCAGACAAGCGCGTTCAGCCACATTGGCCAAACGTGCCTCCTCCAAGGCGCGAGCCTCGGGGGTTTCTCCCGTAATGGGAGTATGCAGGGCATCCACGTTCCTGCGGCGAAGCTCTTCTCTCTGCAGAGAGTCGAGTGCCTCGGGCTGGTACTCTTCGTGGTCTTGTGCGGGGCTACCTCCGCCGCCTGCTCCGCCGCCATGGGCGAAGCCGGGAGGACTGCGGGGCCCGTCGACCATGAGAATTTCCGCCGCTGGATCACCGCTATCGCACTCGGATGCAGTCTCTACAGAGCCAGTCGACAGATCGAACAGGCCATAAAGAGATTCGTCGGGCTCGATTGCCGCAACTTGTGCGATGGCCGCCTGGCGAGCCACCGCGTGCTTCACCCACCGCTGAAGCCTCGACCGACCAGAGCGCTTGCGCTGGTGGGAGACCGGACGGGTGGCCGATAAAGGAGTCGGCCGATATGGGGCCGACGGTTGCCGCAGCAGAACGCCGCGGACACATGCGCGAAATGCGTCGCACCGCAGACGGGGAGCGCATCAACGTCGAGTGGAGCCTCCTGGAGCCACGCGGAGTCGTCGGCGACGAAGGTGAGCGCGCCAAGACAGATCTCGTGCCCCTCGACCAAAACTCCAGCAGTCATCATGATGAAAGTACTCGGAAATACTGCAACTTCTCCACAAAATTGCCAAAACACCTGCCCCAAGGTGGGCGCCAACTGTCGTGGTTCTAAGTCTGACAGTAGAGTGGGGGGGTAGGTATGGAGAGGCAAGGTCCTAGCTATGGAGAGGTTGTAAACACAAGCGATGTACGAGTTCAGGCCCTTCTCGGAGGAAGTAAAAGCCCTACATCTCGGAGCCCTGAGGCGGTCGAGTGGATTATGTGTATAGGTATTACAAGAGTCCGAACCCTTCTGCCTGTGGAGAGGGGTGGCTTATATAGAGTACGCCAGGACCCCTGCCAGCCCACGTAATGGAGGGTTTAAAGTATATTAAGTCTGGGGCGTTACTGGTAACGCCCCACATAAAGTGCCTTAACTATCATTAAGTCTATTCAATTACAGGCCGTTGCAGTGCAGAGTACCTTCTGACCTTCTGGTGGTCGATTGTATCTTCATGGTCGAGTGAATCTCCATGGTCGAGTCCTTCTGTCCAGTCGAGTGGGTTCTTCGTTGGTCGACTGGAAGGTGATCTCTTCTAAAGCTGTCCTTGGGTAGGACATTCAGGTCAGGCCTATGACCCTACCCTAGGTACATGAATCCATCAATGGGTATATCTACTTGATGAAACATAAGTATGAAACATTTAAAAAGTTCAAAGAATTTCAGAGTGAAGTCGAAAATCATCGTAACAAGAAAATAAAGTTTCTACGATCTGATCGTGGAGGAGAATATTTGAGTTACGAGTTTGGTCTTCATTTGAAACAATGCGGAATAGTTTCGCAACTCACGCCACCCGGAACATCACAGCGTAATGGTGTGTCCGAACGTCGTAACCGCACTTTATTAGATATGGTGCGATCTATGATGTCTCTTACAGATTTATCGCCATAATTTTGGGGTTATGCTTTAGAGACGGCTGCATTCACATTAAATAGGGAACCATCTAAATCCGTTGAGACGACAACATATGAACTATGGTTTGGCAAGAAACCAAAGTTGTCGTTTCTTAAAGTTTGGGGTTGCGATGATTATGTGAAAAAGCTTCAACCTGATAAGCTCGAACCCAAATCGGAGAAATGTGTCTTCATAGGATACCCAAAGGAGATTTTTGGCTACACCTTCTATCACAGATCCGAAGGCAAGATATTCGTTGCTAAGAATGGATCCTTTCTAGGGAAAGAGTTCCTCTCGAAAGAAGTGAGTGGGAGGAAAGTAGAACTTGATGAGGTAAATGTACCTGCTCCCTTATTGGAAAGTAGTTCATCACATAAATTAGTTCCAGTGATTACTACACCAATTAGTGAGGAAGCTAATGATAATGATCATGAAACTTCAGATCAAATTACTGCTAAACCTCATAGGTTAACCAAAGTAAGATCCGCACCAGAGTGGTATGGTAATCCTGTTCTGGATGTTAACTTGACCATGACGAACCTACGAACTATGAGGAAGCGATGATGAGCCCAGATTCCGCGAAATGGCTTGAGGCCATGAAATCTGAAATGGGATCCATGTATGAGAACAAAGTGTGGACTTTGGATGACTTGCCCGATGATCGGCAAGCCATAGAGAATAAATGGATCTTCAGGAAGAAGACTGACGCTGACGGTAATGTTACTGTCTACAAAGCTCGACTTGTTGTGCAAGGTTTTTGACAAGTTCAAGGAGTTGACTACGATGAGACTTTTTCACCCGTAGTGATGCTTAAGTCTGTCCAAATCATGTTAGCAATTGCCGCATTTTATGATTATGAAATTTGGCAAATGGATGTAAAAACTGCATTCCTGAATGGATTTCTGGAAGAAGAGTTGTATATGATGCAACCAGAAGGTTTTATCAATCCAAAGGATGCTAACAAAGTGTGCAAGCTCCAGCGATCCATTTATGGACTGGTGCAAGCCTCTCGGAGTTGGAATAAAAGTTTTGATGGTGTGACCAAAGCATATGGTTTTATACAGACTTTTGGAGAAGCCTGTATTTACAAGAAAGTGAGTGGGAGCTCTATAGCATTTATAATATTATATGTGGATGACATATTGTTGATTGGAAATGATATAGAATTTCTGGATAGCATAAAAGGATACTTGAATAAGAGTTTTTCAATGAAAGACCTCGGCGAAGCTGCTTATATACTGGGCATCAAGATCTATAGAGATAGATCAAGAGGCTTAATTGGACTTTCATAAAGCACATACCTTGATAAAGTTTTGAAGAAGTTCAAAATGGATTAGTCAAAGAAAGGGTTCTTGAATGTATTACAAGGTGTGAAGTTGAGTCAGACTCAATGCCCGACCACTACAGAAGATAGAGAGAAATGAAAGTCATTCCCTATGCTTCAGCCATAGGTTCTATCATGTATACGGTGCTGTGTACCAGACTTGATGTGTGCCTTGCTATAAGTATAGCAGGGAGGTACCAAAGTAATCCAGGAGTGGATCACTGGACAGCGGTCAAGAACATCTTGAAATACCTGAAGAGTACTAAGGCTATGTTTCTCATTTATGGAGGTGACAAAGAGCTCATCGTAAATGGTTACGTCGATGCAAGCTTTGACACTGATCTGGATGACTCTAAGTCACAAAACGGGTACGTATTTATATTGAACGGTGGAGCTGTCAGTTGGTGCAATTCTAAGCAAAGCATCATGGCGGGATCTACGAGTGAAGCGGAGTACATAGCTGCTTCGGAAGCAGCAAATGAAGAAGTATGGATGAAGGAGTTCATATCCGATCTAGGTGTCATACCTAGTGCATCGGGTCCAATGAAAATCTTTTGTGACAATACTGGTGCAATTGCCTTGGCAAAGGAATCTAGATTTCACAAGAGAACCAAGCACATCAAGAGACGCTTCAATTCCATCCGTCATCAAGTGTCGGAAGGGGACATAGAGATTTTCAAGATACATACGGATCTGAATGTTGCAGACCCGTTGACTAAGCCTCTCTCATGAGCAAAACATGATCAGCACCAAGACTCCATGGGTGTTAGAATCATTACTATCTAATCTAGATTATTGACTCTAGTGCAAGTGGGAGACTGAAGGAAATATTCCCTAGAGGCAATAATAAAGTTGTTATTTATATTTCCTTATATCATGATAAATGTTTATTATTCATGCTAGAATTGTATTAACCAGAAACTTAGTACATGTTTGAATACATAGACAAACAGAGTGTCCCTAGTATGCCTCTACTTGACTAGCTCGTTAATCAAAGATGGTTAAGTTTCCTAGCCATAGACATGTGTTGTCATTTATGAACGAGATCACATCATTAGAGAATGATGTGATGGACAAGACCCATTCGTTAGCTTAGCACTATGATCGTTTAGTTTATTGTTATTGCTTTCTTCATAACTTATACATGTTCCTATGACTATCAGATTATGCAACTCCCGGATACCGGAGGAACACTTAGTGTGCTATCAAACATCACAACGTAACTGGATGACTATAACGATGCTCTACAGGTGTCTCCAATCGTGTTTGTTGAGTTGGCATAGATCGAGATTAGGATTTGTCACTCCGGTTGTCGGAGAGGTATCTCTGGGCCCTCTCGGTAATGCACATCACTATAAGCCTTGCAAGCAATGTGACTAATGAGTTAGTTACGGGATGACGCATTACGGAATGAGTAAAGAGACTTGCCGGTAACGAGATTGAACTAGGTATGAGGATACCGACGATCGAATCTCGGGCAAGTAACATACCGATGACAAAGGGAACAACGTATGTTGTTATGCGATTTGACCGATAAAGATCTTCGTAGAATATGTAGGAGCCAATATGAGCATCCTGGTTCCGCTATTGGTTATTGACCGGAGAGGTGTCTCGGTCATGTCTACATAGTTCTCGAACCCGTAGGGTCCGCACGCTTAACGTTCGATGATGATTCGTATTATGAGTTTATGTCTTTTGATGTACCGAAGGTTGTTCAGAGTCCCGGATGAGATCACGGACATGAGAGGATTTTCAAAATGGTCGAGACATAAAGATTGATATATTGGACGATTATATTCGGACACCGGAATGGTTTCAAAGTGTATCGAGTATTTTCTGGAGTACCGGGGGGTTACCGGAACCCCCCGGGGGTTATTGGGCCTCATGGGCCTAGTGGTGGAAGAGAGGAGGCAGGCCAAGGTGTGGCGCACGCACCCCTAGCCCAAACCGAATTGGACTAGGGCTAGGGGGGCCGGCCCCCCTTTCCTTCTCTCCACCCTCTCCTTCCCCCCTTCTCCTTGTGGAAGTAGGAAAGGGGGGGGGGCGAATCCTACTTGCAGTAGGACTCCCCCCTTTGGGCGCGCCTCCTCCTTGCCATCCTCCTCCCTCCCTCCTTTATATATGTGGGGAGGGGGCACCCAAAGGCACAACAGACAATCTCTTAGCCGTGTGTGGTGCCCCCCTCTACAGTTTTACACCTCGGTCATATCGTCATAGTGCTTAGGCGAAGCCCTGCGCCGGTAACTTCATCATCACCGTTACCACGCCGTCGTGCTGATGGAACTCTTCCTCGGCCTCAGCTGGATCAAGAGTTCGAGGGACGTCACCGAGTTGAACACGTGCAGATCGCGGAGGTGCCGTGTGTTCGGTACTTGATCGGTTTGATCGCAAAGACGTTCGACTACATCAACCGCGTTATTTAGCGCTTCCGCTTTCGGTCTATGAGGGTACATGGACAAACTCTCCCCGCTCGTTGCTATGCTTCTCCTAGATAGATCTTGCGTGATCGTAGGCAATTTTTTTGAAATACTACGTTCCCCAACAGTCAACCCCTTTCGGGTAACGGTGCCAGAAATTGCGTATTGACGGGAGAAAGTTGTAATAGATTGAATAAATGGATGGTAAATAAAATAAAGTGCAGGAAAGTATTTTTTATATTCTTGGTTTAATAGATCTTAAAATAAATGCAAGGAGAAGTAGATTGCAAAGGCAAATATATGAGAAAGAAGACCCGGGGGTCGTACGTTTCACTAGTGGCTTCTCTCGAGAAATATAGCAAACGGTGGGTAAAGAAATTACTGTTGAGCAATTGATAGAACTTCAAATAATCATGACGATATCCAGGCAATGATCATTACATAGGCATCACGTGCAAGATTAGTAGACCGATTCCTGCCTGCATCTACTACTATTACTCCACACATCGACCGCTATCCAGCATGCATCTAGTGTATTAAGTTTATGGGAAAACAGAGTAATGCAATAAGAACGATGACATGATGTAGACAAGATCTATCCATGTAGAGATACACCCCATTGTTTTATCCTTAGTAGCAACGATACATACGTGTCGGTTCCTTTCTGTCACTGGGATCAAGCACCGTAAGATCGAACCCACTACCGGGCACCTCTTCCCATTACAAGACAAATAGATCAAGTTGGCCAAACAAAACCCAAATATCGGAGAAGAAATACGAGGCTATAAGAGATCATGCATACAAGAGATCAAAGAAACTCAAATAACTTTCATGGATATAAAAAGATATAACTGATGATAAACTCAAAGTTCATCAGATCCCAACAAAAACACGCAAAAAGAGTTACATCATATGGATCTCCAAAAGACCATTGTATTGAGAATCAAAAGAGAGAGAGGAAGCCATTTAGCTACTAACTACGGACCCGAAGGTCTACAAAGAACTACTCACACATCATGGGAGAGGCACCAATGGAGGTGGTGAACCCCATCCAAGATGGTGTCTAGATTGGATCTGTTTGTTCTGGACTCTGCAGCGGTTGGATAAATATTTCGTCGACTCCCCTAGGATTCTGGGATTTTTGGGTGTATTTATAGAGCAAAGAGGCGGTCCGGGGGGTACCCGAGGTGGGCACAACCCACTAGGGCACGCCCTAGTGGGTTGTTCCCTCCTCGGGACTCCCCCCAGGTGCAATCAGGGCCCAATATCTTCCTTCTGGTCCATAAAAAATCTCCGTGAAGTTCCGTTGTGCCTGGACTCCATCTGATATTGATTTCCTGCGATGTAAAAAACGTGCAAAAAACAGCAACTGGCACTTGGCACTATGTCAATAGGTTAGTACCAAAAAAGGTATAAAATGATTATAAAACATCCAAGATTAATAATAAAACAGCATGGAACAATAAAAAATTATAGATACGTTGGAGACGTATCACCGAGCGTCCGTCTCCGCCGTCGTAAGCGACCGGTGATAGACCCACGCGAGGAGCCGCTGGTACGCGTCGGGCTCCGCCGGCAGCGGACAGAGCTCTCCATAGCCCCCGTCTCCCTTACCCGCTACCTCTCGCGACGGGCGGCGCGTGCCTCCGACTCCGGCGACTCGGCGGGGCAGGCACAAGCACCCACCGCTGCCCACGAGGGGGAGCAGCAGCCGATGGGGCGAAGGGACGGCGCGGGGAAGCAGCAGCCGGCGGGGCGATGGGAGGCACCGATTGCGCTGGCCGCTTGTCGGAGCTGCCCATGGGCTGGGAGGGGCCAGCGTCGGCATCCAAGATGCGCCGTTGAGGAAGCGCGGGCGGCTGCGGTGAGGCTGCAGAGCCGGAGCTGCCCCTGGTGTCCACCTTGGACCGCTCCAAGGCGATGCGGAGGGCAAACTCATACTCCGGATCCACCTTGTCATCGGAGCGGCTGCCGGAGCTCGACATTTGCAGCAATCACCACGGATCCACATACAAGTTACAGAGGGAAAATGCGTATATATTGATTGCTGCAAATCAGATTGAAAAAACAGTACAAATGTGAATCTTGAGATTTACGATGCATGTATTCACGTTGTAACTCGCAACTCAGGCAAAACCGAGTTCCTTTTGCATCGCAGGAACTCCAAATGCACATGCATATGGACGTCAACTCTTTTTTCTTTTTTTTGAGGGAACATATGGACGTCAACTAGAAGGCAAGATCCAAGTGCTTCTGCATCCCTAATTCTCTTTCTTCTCCTACAGCTCAGCTCAAGCTATATAGGTACTGCAAATAACGCTGGCAAGATCAGGAAACGAAGATCTGGGTTTATCCTGTACAAGGCAGAATTCAAATCCCAGCGATGAGGTCTGGATGTGTGCTCATCTTGAGCTTTGTAATGTCTTCTTCTTCATCAATGAAATGCTGCTGATTTGCTTTTCGTCAAAAAGGTCCATGTGCTTGTACCCAGTCAGCTCCTCGAAATCTTTATTCCACTGCGGTGGCTGGCCGTCTGGTAGAGAGAGGCCGACGCCGCGATAGCCGATGGCAGGCATCCGTAGTCGAGGAGGCGCTGTCTGGGCGAGGTAACGCGCCAACCGCCGAACCTCCCAAGTCTTGTTCTCCTTTGCCGTGCATGGCGAACTGGTCCACGAAGGTGTAGGCCGTGCGACCGCCGAGTTCGTACCGGAGCACCGCCAACATCTCGAGCTCCGTGTCAATAACCTCTTTGCTCGTGGCTATGGAAAATAAACAGGCTCTGGAAAATTTTAAAAAGGGTCCGAATAACTGCCACACGTGTGGCGTCGATAGGAACCCGCCCGCACGCCTCGTGCGGCATAGACGGGGATCGTCCCGCACGACCACGTCCGAGCGTGCAAAAGCGCGGCCCGCACGTCCGGTGTGTGGCAACCCCGCCCACACTGCCCCGTCCGGTCCAGAAGACCGGCTTCCCGCATGACCCAGCCGATCCACGCCTCCGATCCATCCCCTCTCTCCTACGCCGCCATCGTCCCCAACCTCTCGAACCCCCGACATCCATCGCCGGCCATCCCTGGTTGCCATGGCAACCAGGGCAGATCCGTAGGGCGCTCCGACCCCAAACCACACCCTAACCCTCCCCATCCACAGCCCCCCCACTCCAATCCAGCCCTCCAGACACGATCAGCTAAAACCAGGTGAAAATTCTCGATCTCGTCCTTCCATCTCATTCTTAAGGCTGAAAAATCTCCCGATCTTGTACTGGGTCCATACTGTAGGGGTAGAACACTGCGTGGTTCGGTGTATATTCGCAATTGCCAGGCAGAGTGCACCAGATCTGCCATGTACTAACGTTCGAAATTGACTTAATTTCCTAGTTTAAGTGACGCAAGTAGTTGGGTACGAAAAAATAGGACGGTAGGGGCAAAATTTTGGAATGGAGATGGTTGGAAGAAATTAATTGCCACTTGTGTGTAATGATAGTTGCCACCTTCCGTTGTCGTTAGCTGCCACCTATTATGACCCGTCGGTTGCCATCCATATCTTCTGTGTGCAAGCAGCACAGGAATGCTATTCTTGTGGGTTGTTGATGCCTTCTTGTTCATGCAGAGATTGAGAACACATTGGAAAAGAAGGAAGGGAGACACGGTAAGAATGAATCACGAAGGTGGCGCTGGTGATTGGGGTTCTCAAAGGCCAGAAACAGCCCCTTGGGATGCAACAGAGTACAGTCAGCTCATCTCTTCAGGGCCGTTGCTGCCACTACTGGAACAGTATGCAGGCGTAGGTATGATGCGTGCTAACAAAAAGAAGAGAACAGTTGCCATCTTCCCGACGATGAAGATGACATTCTACTTTTGTCGTGCATTGCCATTTTTTAGCAGGTTCTTATGACCAAAACACAAATATCGGGGCCCCGTGGCAAGTTCACTCGCAAGGAGCTATCACTGACAAATGTACGGGCAGCAAACTTCAACTAGCTTGTATGGACAGTCAAGGTAATGTAAACACGGAAAAAAAGAGCGCATACTGCGGTGCACATGAAAAATGAACATGCAAAAAAATCTATCAAAAGGGCTCACGACTTACCGCGGTGTGAAAATGCAGAGCCTTCGTGCAGCACGTGGCATCAGGCACCGCCAATGTACCTGCCGTCGACGTCGTACACAGGTCAGTCCATAAAATAAGGTGAAGCTGAGGATGATCAATTAGCAGAAGGAGCAATAGGTGGCAAATGCAAAAAATTGCCATGACTGGTCATCTGCAGTTGCCATGTATTAGCAAACTACATTTGACATCCCTGCACGTCTGTTGTTGCCGTCCATGTACAAATACAGTTGCCAGGGGAGAACAACTGCAGTTGCCATGCCATTACAACTACATTTGCCATGTCATGGAACTGCAGCTGCCATAGATGAACAACTGTGGTTGCCATGCCGATGCAAAAAATACATTTTTTTGCCAAAAATAAAATTGCAGTTGCCACATCAGGGGCAACTGCAATTGCCGTGCTAGCGCAAAAAAATACAGTAGCCATGAATTTGACCAAACACTGCTATGCACACAGGTTATTACGCTGGTGGTACCCCGGCAAACGTCTCGTGGCAGCCTTCACTAATTGCGGGTGGGGGAAACCATTCTGCTGTCCCAGGCAACACGGGAAGGTCGAATGCAACGCACCAAGGTAAGGGAAAAAAATTTGAACCAGTAAAACAAACAGTACCTTTGATACTTGAAGTTATTTGCATGCGAAAACAAACTAGTTGCCGTGTTTGTTGAAAAACAATGGCTGCCATCACTGGACAGCTATAGTTGCCGTGCATGCCCACACACATACTCGCGGCTTGCTGTTTGAAAAAATGATGCCGTGCAAAATCACTCATAGATGGTGTGGTCCGTCACGATACACATGTTATTCAAACATAAAGCTTAAATGTCGTACCTGTTTTCCCGATCGCAAGGCCTACAACTACAGTTAGCGGCACAACCACGACATCAAATGCGGGGAGCTCTGAGCGCACGGAAGACGCGTTCCACCAGCCAGTAGACACTCGTGCCACAGACAATTTCGAGTCACAGTCGGCAATGGCAATCATTCCAGCACTACAGACAAGCACCCCTTTGAACACGCACACTGACAACGCTCAGGTAGAAGGAACTGCCGCCGATACTGAAGTGAATGATGAAAGTGACGACGAGGCAGGAGATGATGAAGATGGTGGGTAATCAGAGATTGTGGTACCTCAGCCACCGTACATTGGGCAGAGATTTGAATCGTTCGAGGAAGCAAAGGAATACTACCAGACATATGCAAAGTTCCATGGATTTGCGGTCAACACCGAGTACCATAGGAAAATTAAGAAAACCAATGAGTACAGCAGAGGTGAGATGAGGTGCCACAAGGCGCGGAGGAACAAGAAGGTGAAAGGTGCTGCGCCTGTCGTTCCGGAACGAAAAAGAGGAATCATTCTCAAGACGGGATGCCCTGACCGGTGTAAGCTAAACGTAGATGGGACACAGTATGTGGTCACGGAATATTTTGACGAGCACAACCACAGTCTCATAAAGAAGTTCGACCTGGTCAAATTTCTGACCGCCCACAGAGGATTCACCCCAGTCGAAAGGCAATTCGTAAAGCTGCTACATGACTGTAACATCGGTCCATCCAGAATGGTCCAGATACTATCACTCATCCACAGCAAAAAGGGGAAACTGAGTAGCATGCCGTACATACCGGCTGATGTCACAAACCTACAGGCCAGGTACCGTAGAGAGAGAAGGCTGGTTGACATAGAGGCTACAATTGCCTACTTCGATGAGAAAGCAAAGGAAGATCCAGATTTCTTCTACAGGATAAGGTTGGACGATGAGGACCGTGTCAGGAACATGTATTGGGTGGATGGTGCTGCAAGGAGAGCCTACAAACATTTCCGAGATTGCATTTCGTTCGACGCGACGTACCTCACCAATATGTACAAGATGCCATGCGCTCCGTTCATAGGAATAAATAACCACAATCAGTCATTGCAGTTCGATTGCGGGCTCGTTCGGAACGAAGACACGGATGGGTACGTCTGGTTGTTCAAGACCTTCTTGGAGTGCATGGATGGACTTGCTCCAATGAACATAATAACAGACCAGGATTTTAGCATGCGTGCAGGCATAGAGGAGGTCTTTCCGTTGGCAGTGCACAGGCACTGTAGGTGGCACATAATAAAGAAGGCTGAGGAGACGCTAGGACCGTTCTTTGCTGACCGTCCAGAGCTGCACAAGGCATTCGAGCTGTGCGTGGACCACAGCTTGACGGTCGAGGAGTTTGAAAGGAGCTGGATGGCCATGGTTGAAACGCATCAAGTCCAAGACAACGAGACACTTGCTAATCTGTGGGAAAAGCGAATGTACTGGGTGCCCGCCTACTTCATGCACTGCTTCTTCCCTTTTCTACAGACTACGCAGCGCAGCGAGGGGTTCAATGCTGTGTTGAAGCGGTACGTGAGCCCTGGCAACTCATTGTTACAGTTTGCCAAGTAGTACACAGCTCTGCAACAAAAAATTCTGGGATCTGAGCTGCAGCAAGAAGCTACCACCGCACTAAAGCAGCCAAAATTGCTAACGTACTTACCAATGGAGAGGCAAATGAGCAAGATATACACAAACAAGATCTTTAACAAGTAAGTCAGTTGCGTTACGGGTCTTGTTTGCACAAAAAGCACTAGGGCAGTAGTTGCCATATAGATTTGCAAATGCAGTTGCCATGATATGCAGTTGCCATGTTTAATGGAATACTTTTTGCCATGCTTACTCAGCTGCAGTTGCCATGTTTTGATGAAATTTCTGTTTACAATGCTTACTCGGATACATTTTATACGTTCAATGAAGTTCCGGCGCCATGTTTAGTGAACTGTACTTCCATTGGGGCATGTTGGTATGCAAATGCCAATGTCAACTGAAAAAATGTCATATTGTCAACACATATGCTGAATATACAAAAATTGCCATGTTTAATAAAATGCAACTTCCATGTTTGTTGAAAATGCAATTCCCATGTTTACTGGAATGCAGATGCCCATGTTTGATGCAATGTGCTTCCATTGGGGAAAATATTGGTGTGGAAACGACGATGGCTAGTTGAAAATATAGTACAGTTGCCATGTTTGGTGTTCTGTAGTTGCCATGTCTGTTGTACTGCAGTTGTCATGTTCAGTGTATCGCAGTTGCCATGTCTGGTGTGCTGAAGTTGCCATGTCTGGTGTACTGCAGTTGCCATGTCTGGTGTACTACAGTTGCCATGTTCAGTGTGCTATGTTTGCCATGTTCAGTATGCTATGATTGCCATATTCAAAACAAAAATCTATTTCTATTCACATGACAGCATAAGGTGCTACAAAAAAAAGGATCGCACGATGGATTAACATAAAGCACACAAAACTTGCAGATTCCAAGAAGAAATAAAGCATGCCAGCATGTTCACGGCTTTCCAGATGGACGAACATACGTTCAAGGTGTGTTCTATTTTGGGCATGTCGGATTCAGAACCTGAAGACCCAGACAAAGGAAGGAACTACTTCGTGAAAGCCTCGATAGGCGAAGGCGCGTACTACTGCCAATGCTGCAAGTTCGAATGGGACGGCATTGTGTGTTGTCACATACTGAAAGTGATGGACATGAACGCTGTGACACGGATGCCCCGCCATTTCATAAGGCGACGATGGACTTGGGACGCTGACGACGCGTTGGCGCCGCAGACAACACACGCGGTTCTGGCTGTGCATGACGAGAGACCAGAGTCCACCATGGAAGCCGTGAGGCACGTAGTGCTGACGAAGAACTATGCTGAGCTAATTGATGAAGCGTGCAAAAGTGATGAGACAGCAAGAGTCGCAGAAAAACACAGGAAGGTGCTAAAAAGAGAGCTTGATGAGATCAAGAAGCGGAAAGCTGAGGAAGCCTTACACCGGTTCCCCCGCACATCAAGTGTGCCTTCATCGACCGGGCCGTCATCTGAAAACTCGGACATAGGATCTGGAACAGCAAGCACACAAACGCAGGTTAGGAACCCACCACGTTCCATCACAAAGGGTCGCCCGAGAGAGATAAGGTACAAGTCAGGATTGGAGATTCAAGCAAAACACAAGAAAACGAAGAAAGCTGCGGGCAATCCGTGAGCATAAATTGGGGCGTTGCGTCATGGTCCTTGTGGACATTTAGTTTTGTACGCCTATACGATGAGATTTTTTGTTTTTAAAATTGAAAGAATAACTATTGAGGAACATAAGAAAAGAGAAGGGACAAAATTCATTGACTGCAGAAAATGCAGTTGCCATGTTATGTGTATGAAATCTGCCATGTTATGTGTATTAAATCTGCCATGTTATGTGTACTAAATCTGCCATGTAGTGTGTATTAAATCTGCCATGTAGTGTGTACTAAATCTGCCATGTAGTGTGTAGTAGAAAATATGCCATGCTATCTTATACTAAAAATATGCCATGTTACTTTGTACTAAATATGCCAAGCTTTTTGTTAGTTGTACTGTATCTGCCATGTTAGTTGTACTGTATCTGCCATGTCAAGTATGCTTGATCTGCCATGTTGTTTTGAACTGTAATTGCCATGTTAGCTGTGCTTAAAATATGACATGGTATTTGAAATGACTGTGCATGACGTATATTTCCATGACAAATACCACACGGTTTAGAGAAACAAATTGTGTTGTGCGCACTGTATTGAAAATCAAGTTGGACAAAGGCGGAAAATGAATAAATCACAGCCAGGGTTGTGGCTGCATGATCAGCCCTGCCCCACAAATTGCTAGCCGGTGATGCCCCATGTATGTTGAACTACATTTTCCACCTGTTTTTAAACATCATGGACGCAATCCAAAAACAGCAAAAAAACTGGTGATGTGTGCGACTGAAACCATTGTAATAATAATAAAAACATAAAAACGTATGTGCATTAAACGACTAAAAACATAGGTTCACGTCCACACATATATTACAGACCTACTATAAAAATGTCGCTCACACACCACCACTGCATAGTGGCGTGCGCTGGGTTGCAGTCGTAACATAGCACACAAACATAGTTTTTCGACAATAACAAGATAGATAAGTACCTTACATTCCTCAGCAACAAAACATAAGGTATGCGTCCGGTGTCTAACACCACATGATCACTTGCACTTCTTGTTGATTTTCTTGACAGCTTCCTCCACGAACTCGCGTGCTCCAGACCGCTTGTTGAAATCTTCGTTCGTCAACCAGTTCCACATGTGGATTTTCCGGAGCTCAACAATCGTTGCAGCTGTGATGGCGGGGACGATTCTGCCTTCCCACTTTGCAAAGTATTCCAGCGCATGAAAGCCGCAGTCCGTACTGCACGAGAAAAAGACTCAAATGAACACACAAAAAAAGGAACAGACATAGCAAAACATAGACTTCAATTCACATGTGGCAAACAAAAAAAAAAGAGGGGTTGCAATTGATGTAAACGGCGCATAAAAAGGAGGGGAAAAAGAAATTGCGTGTTCCCTTGCTTCACAGTCGCCACATACTCAATCGGGAAATGTCTGATCTGGACCTTTGAATTTTCGTAGTGACGGTTCCATGTCTCTTTGAGGTTGTTGATGAAGAATTCAGCATGCGTGGTGAGATCCGAATCAGCTCCCGAACGGATTGAATCAAGCACCTCAAAGTGTTGGTTCTTCAGGTCCAGGCAGATCGCGTAGTGGTGACCACACTTGTCGTGTTGGGCATGTGGTGCAAGCTCTTGGAACATGGGGAACATGACCTGCATTTTAAAAAGTGAAGAAATGAGAAGCATAGTTCACATAAAAAGAACAGCAGAGGGACAAAAAAATTAGAATCATGTAGGATGTGTTTTTTGGCTATGGTGTGGGGGTAGTTGAAGAAAAGTTGCCATCCATGTATGTTCAAGATTTGCCGTGCATTTCATAAAATCAAAAAATGCCACGTGGTTCGCACAGGGAATGCACAAAAAACAAAAAGAAGAAAAAATGTGCATGGCAACTGTTGCCACATGGAAAAACAATCTGACACACAGTCACAAAAAGTGCAGAAGATGGCAAAAACCACACCATGTAAAAAAATAGTGCAGACAGGGTAGGAGTACTCACATATTTTTTCAGTGTTAGCTTGAATTCACCGTGCTGAGCGAAATTCTTCCTCAGAATTTTGTGGTGGAAGTCACCATCCCATATTTTGCATGTCACGCTGTAATGCATGATGACCTTGTCGGCACACATATCGATGTGATTGGTGATGTAGTCGATCCCGCATGCAATCACATTCGTCGACATTTTGCCGTTTGGCCTCACAAACTCGGCGAGATCACCCAGGTCGACGTACGTCGCTCCGCATTGAATGACTTTGGTTCTGTCCAAACATGAGCTGTATGAAAACGACATAACACGGAAGAATCATGCCTGCTAAGTAAAAGAGATATATAAAAGAACTAAAACGTAAAGCGCATCATGTATAAGGAGTGCAAAAAAAGAAAAAAGATGAAGATGCTAAAAAAAGAACAAAGCAGAATGAGTGATTGTAGGATGTGGTCATTTACGCTTTCAACTCCTTCATATGCTTGCTGCTGGCCCTTGCATTTCCAAACCGCTTGATGACATCGTACAGCTGGGTCTGTTCCTTAGTGGCCCTGAATTCGGGCTCGTAGTCTTCCGCGGGAGGTGCGTGAACTACCCTCTGCTGTCTCACAGAACCAGGGGTCGCGCTTCTGATGGTATCCTCAGTTGCCATCTCCGCAGTCAAGTTGGAACTTGATTGCCCCTGTCCTCGGGATGTCCTCCTCTGCAATGCTGCCTCCTCAATCTTGCGGTAAGCTTCGTCGAGTGACGGTGAAATTTCCTCAGGGGTGGCTGCAATGATTCGAGAAGAAAAAAATAAAAAGTGTGTTATGATAAGGAGAAAGTCAGAAAACATATGGATTGTGAGGAAAAATGGGGTGTATGATGTGACATGTAGGTAGGAAAAAGTGGGGAAATTGCCATGTGTGGTGCAACTACAGTTGTGATCATGTCATCGCAACTGTGGAAAAGTGGGGAAATACGGTGGCCATGTCATCGCAACTGCAGTTGCCATGCAGTTGTGATGAATTACCATTCAGATGGCCTGTGGTTGCCATGTCGCATCAAATGCAGTTGCCATGTTGTGTCAACTCCACTTGCCATGTGATTACCGTATAGAAAAAATGCAGAATGGTAACAAACAAAATGCATGTGACATGGTGTGGCAAATCCAGTTGCCATATGTAAAAAACTATAGTTGCCACGTGTCAGCAAATACAGTTGCCACGTGTCAGCAACTTCAGTTGCCATGGTGAATCAACTTCAGTTGCCATGGTGAATCAACTTCAGTTGCCATGTGTTTACCCAAATGTCAAAAATGCAGCATGGCAACAAACCAAAAAAAAAAGTAGGCTATGTGCATCAAAAATCAACTTGCCATCTCATCACACCGCAGTTGCCACCGCAGGTGAGAACATCACCGAATGGGATATGATTGGGACAAAATCCAAACTACAAAATATGTGCACACGAAAATCGTAAGGACATGACAAGTGTACCTTGCACAATTGGCTCTGCGAACTTGACAGCCTTCCTGCCCTCGACCATTGGCTGCGCCATCATTGCCGCCGTGCCTCCTGGAAAAGCAAAGGCAACTGGCATAGGATCATGCACCACCGCTTGGTCTTGACTTACGCCAATGCTGAAGCTCGGTGGGGTAAATGCCATTGGGTGCCTCTCATTCCTACTGGCCGGACCACGAACTATTTGCGGGGCAGAATCCAATGGTGAAAGATCAACAAACATATCTGAATCAGCCGCTCTGGAATGTTCGGGCTTGTTTGCAGGGCGGGGCGTCTTGTCAGCGGTATCAGCAGCAGCTTTCATGGCAATCTTCTTGTTTGGGCTGTAGGGGACACCAACATTGACTGGCAGCCTGGAAGTGCGCAGATTTATGTTGGGGATTTCCACTGCGGGTAAAGGCGCAGTCTGCTCCGGCCGTTCACCTGCGTCACTCGTGCCAGCCTTGACAACTGCCTCAGTTTTGCTCCGGTCTTGCGGGTTCTCCATCACATTGCTTTGGGCAGTTGGCGGGAACAGTGTGGATGCAGGAACATACCCAGACTCGTCTCTCCTGCTGTTAGGTACAGCCGGTGCATTGGGTACGACTGTTGGTTGCTTACGGGGGCTGCGACGCCTAGGTGGAAGACCAGCACGCGCCACGGTAACCTTAGCAGTATCTGCACCGACAGGGGCTGGAGCTGTTGTGCCATGACTCTCTCCTGAAGATGGCATATCCTTATGAACTACCGCCTCAGCGGCTTCTGTCGTGGACACAGGTGCGCCATCACGCACGCCCTTGGAGTCAGTGTCTGAAGAGCGCGAATCTTCCTTGCATATGTTCGTCTCGGGAGCGTCCACTTCAACACTTGCTGGTGGGGTGGCGTGGCTCACTGCGGCTTCCTTCATTGCCAGAAGAGTTGGCAATATTTCAGCTGTCCTGGCAGATATGGACTCATCACTCCCCGATGTACGGATGCCTGTTGTTGTAGCCTCGGCATCCGCAGCCGGCGGAGATGATCGGCCACTCGCACCAGGGTTGGTGGAAGCCGTCATCGGTGCAGCAGCAGTATTGTCGACGGGTGCCTCATGTACATTTGAGTTGCCCCCAGTTGACAACTTTGAATGTAGTCGTTCAAGCGGATCATTTATCCTATGCTTGGCCCCGCGCGTAGTAGTCTTCTTAACCCTGAAAAAAGAAAAAATCACATGAGAAAAGGTTTGAAAAAAATGAGCAAAAACATGTTTTGCAAAAAATGGTAGAAACCTTAAAGTGAATGAAAAACATGTGGAAAGTTGGTAGTTGCCATGTAATGGGAACTTGAGTTGCCATGTGTCCTGGTTAGCAGTTGCAATTCAGCAGTAGTTGCCGTGTTTAGCAAAAAAATTGAAGAATGAAAAACTGATGTATGTTCTGGCAGGAATGCAATTTGAAAACTGTGTATGGGATGAGCTCTCAAACCCATAGGTGAAAAAATGGCAGTTGCCCATGAGGTAGAGGGTTAGATGCCAGTTGCACTAGATGCCAGTTGCCATGTGAAGACCAAATATGAGTTGCCGTAAAACTAAAAAGAGAATTGAATGAAAAAATCATTTGGGGGAAGAGAGGTTGCCTCGTGGGTGACGGTGAAAGAATATCATGTGACAAAGCTGAACAAAAAAAGCATTGGAAAATTGAAGGAAAAGACACAAATATGAAAATGAAACCACATTGATTAACGTACTTCTTGACTGGCTTCCTCATGTCTGGCAACACAACAGGATCCCCGGTGTTGGTCGTCGTCGTACGAGGAGACAACCTGGTGGAAGGGGTGTCACCAGCAATGGGGGCACCTTTGTTCAAGCGAGCAGAAGCACGGGTTGGCGTTGGCGCCTGTTTATTCGTAACTGCTCGTCCACCAGCGGTCGGCTCGCTGCAAAAATAACAGATGGAGGGAAAAAGACAAGGTGGCAAATGTCAGAAAACAAACCCGTTGCCACGCTTGACAACAGAAAAGTGTAAAGAAAATTGGATGAGATTGTTCCAAGAAAATAGACACAACGGAAAACTAAAAATTGAAAGTCAAACCTCCTCCTGGCAGCTACGGGATCCGTCTTGGACTTCTTACCATGAGAACCCTGCCCAACATCATCTGGAGCCCTCCCCCTCCTTGATGGCAACACCCCCTGGCCTCTCGCAGCCGTCTGTTCTTTCACTTTCTCCGGTGGTGGGGCATCTGTTGCATCCTTGCCCCTGTTGCCGCCTCTGCGAACTTCAGCTTGTTCATCGTCATCCGTGTCCTAATGCACATTGTCCATGTCGTCATCGTCATCCTTGCTGAGGCCAGCGTCTCCGTCTACATCATCTTGTGTGTCGCCGGGCTCTTGGGAACTGTTGTAGTCGTATCGGCCACGACAGCCAGTTGGCCGGTGTGTACGTTCTGGAACAAATGAAGTGAACTGCCTCGCAACCGCGTCGCTGTCGGAGGCACTGAGGGACGTCCACCCCTCGACCAACTTCCCGAGCAATCCGGTCATTCCGGAAGCAAACTGCCCAATTAGATGCTCAACTGGTGCCCTCGCCTGTCCACGAAAACAAGAAGCATCAACAAACAACCCCCGTATTGAAGACACTTCCGCAACATCAAACATGTAATCCACAGCAACCCATGGATGTGGACATTTTGATTACCTCAGAAGAACAAGACGGAGCTGAGTGCACGTCCATCCACTTTTCAAATTTTTGAGGCCCCCCAAACACGCTGTAGTCTATAGCATGCTTGGCCATCAGCTATGAAAAACAAAAAAAGAAAATGTAAGCATGCCTTATAAACCACGGACGGTTGCGTCGTGTCAAATTTGTAAGCATGCCGTGTGAAAAAAAGACATAAACAAAAACTAACCTGTAGATTTCCATACGTGCCATCAGTTGCCCTGTCTGCAGCAAGCACAGCCTTGACAGCGCTGATGGTCCACGCAGAAACAGCAAACTTGTGCGTAGGCGGCGGGCCTCCTACCCCAGTGAAATCCACGGTGGACAAATCAAGACAGTCGACATACATAAGCTGATTTGCAAACAATTTTGCAAAGAAAAGAAAATATCAGTTGCCATCAGCGGTAATTTGTAGTTTGGAAAAAATAAAGAGCAGGATAAATGTATGATCCAACGATAATATGTATGTGGTAGTTGCCATCAAAGTGTGATGGAAGTTGCCATCCTACTGTGATGGCAGTTGACATGCTAATATGAAGGCAGTTGCCACATTGTCAGAATGACAATTGCCACGTTGTCATTATGGCAGTTGCCACATTGTCGCTATGGCAGTTGCCATCTTGTTGTGACCAGATTGTCATGCATGAATGAAAGTGCGTCGTAAACAAAGAGTTCACACAGAGACCTGGTAAAATTAAATACCATTAAATGCAGGCGACAACCCTTCTGGTACATCTTGTTTTTAAAAGCATCATGGAGAAAGTCGGCAATGAATTTACACCAGTTCATATTCTTCACGTTTTTCAGATTCGCCTGCACGACACGAAATTTTCAGGGCAAAAAAGGTTTGCCACGTCAGAAATCAAACGGAAAGAAGCACAACGAAAACACTGGCAGTAGTAAGCATGGATCATTCACCAGGATGGGGAAACATTTGTTGCTTGGGCGAAGAGAAGTGGTCGGCGCGAAAACAGCTGATATGAGATACATGAGCAGCTTCATCTTGAAAACTTCTCCGTGCGTCGTCATGGCCTGCAGAGAATCTGCCAGTACAGACGTGTTCGGCATTGCCTCCAACCCAGGAAACAAACGGGCGAACAGCTCTTCCTCAATCTCATTATTAACCTCATACGGGACTTTGATATGTCCCTGAGGCACACCCAAAGTACAGAACACGGATTCCTCGTTCAATGGGAGTCTTCCCCGTCCCGGGATCACGAATTCCCTGGAGGCGGGATCGTATATCTCACCAAGCCAGTCGCATACCGGGTTGACAAGGTTCGTGCACCGGACATCCATCAGAACCTGCATACCCATCTCAGCAGCAGCTGCCTTTTGATCGTCACTGAATTTGTCAATCAGCACGGTCAGACGTTCCTGGGAGGCTCTGTTGCGAATACGTTTCTTCTTCTGCAAAAAAACAAACACAAAAGTGTTGAGCTGTTGCCATGTTTTTGCAATGCTACGAAAATTTAGTTCATGATGGACGACTATAAAAAAAGATATAGGTGCCAGCAAATAACATAAATCAGGAGGGAGGGGGGCGGGTGTGCAGACAGTTACCTCATCGCCCTCTTTTCTCCGTCCAGTTGCCCGGTTACGTTGAGGTGGATCCATGAAATCGTCATCATCACTTTGATGATCGCCGCGAGCCATTCTGCTGATGTAGGAACGGACCAAATTGTTAATGGCGAAAATGTAAAGTGCAATGGGTAAGCAGTTGCCACCCAACAGAAAAAAATGTTAACTATTTGAATGCAAATGTGGTTGCCATACTATGCAGCCAATTTGCCACATTGCCATATCTGTGTTGTGGAAACAGACATTGTGTTCACAAAACTGTATTGCAACATGATTATACAAAAATCCAAGTGGCAAACACGCCCACTCAATGTGCACATTATTTCCGTCCAGTGCTACCGATTGTGGCAACTATCAAAAGTATGGAAACTGTCGCAAATATAATTCAGAAAAAAAAACAAGTCTCGCAAATGAAAAAAGAATGTTTGAGGTTACTATTATGTAAATTCAGCAAAAAAAACAGTTTGCCTCGTTTAAAAAAGCGTGTATATGGCAACTATCTCATTCATTCAGAAAATTTTAGTTGCCCCCCCTTGTGTGAGCTTGAACACATTCGTGGCAACTATGACAGTCAGTTTCAGAAAATATGTTGCCGCAGAAGAGAACACATTTGTGGCAACTGCCACATTTGTTCATGTAGTTTTAGTTGCCACACACCTGTTCACGTTCGGTCATACTGCCATAGTTGCCACATTCAGAAAGCATATTTTCTCTGGTTTACTTATCGTACAAGTTCAGCAGAATTAAAATTTGCCATATGGGAAGAGCATGCGTGTGGCAACTGCCACAGGAGTTCAATGAAATTAGTTGCCACCTCGTTTTGGGGTGGCAACTATGACAGTCATTTTCGGAAATCTGTTGCCCACATGGGAGAACACGTTTTGTGGCAACTACCACGTTTATTCAGGTAGTTTAGTTGCCGCACATTTGTTCACGTTCAAAAAATCGTACTACCAATTTCGCCACAGTCTGCATTTTCAGCCCCCCAAACTAGACTAGATCTAGGTTTCAACGGCAACTGATTCAACCTCAAAATCACCCTTACAATTCACGCGCGAAATGGCTGCAACCACAAATTTCAAACCAATCCCGCACCAAATCAACCTGGCGGACACTCTCAAAATCCAAATGCAAGACTAATGCGTTGCCGCATGGGAAAGCTTGTTTGTGGCAACTATCACAGTCATTCAATAAATTAGTTGCCGCATGGGAAAGCTTGTTTGTGGCAACTATCACAGTCATTTCAGTAAGTTAGTTGCCGCATGGGAAAGCATGTTTGTGGCAACTATCACAGTCATTCAGGAAGTTAGTTGCCATACAGTCATGATAGTTAATCAAACTACCACGTTTGCCTCATGTTGCAGTTTGAAAAACAACTAACTAGATCTAGGGTTCGAAGGCAACTACAATGACTTCAAATTCAACCTCAAAATTCTCCCCGAACTGATTACAAACACCAATTTAAACCAATGCGCAACTAACAGACCAGAAGACACCTGCCCAATCCCAAAGCACAACCAGTGTGTGCCTCCGGACAGGCAGAACCACACCGACGAGGCCGCCGCGGCGGCGGCGACGAAACTGCCCAGTGCCACCGAAAACGGCTAGCACAGGACTCCGCCGCCGGCGGGAACGCCGACGCATCGCCAAATCGCCTGAATCTCTATGAATCTTGAGCGAGTAATCGAACAGGAAGAGAAGGGGGGAAAATGCAGGAAAGGATTGTGAGAGTTGGAGCGAGCATTACCTTCAATCTGCAGGCGCTCCGGTCCGGCGAGCAGCGCCGACGGCCGCGAACACCGTCGATTCTTCCGCCTCCGCCGTCGCCTTCTCCCCTCGTCTTCTCCTCCAATGGTTTGAAATGCGAAGTGGGTTGTGCGAGTAACTGCGGGGGTGAGTAAATGGAACCGTGAGGGAGAGAGGGGCGAAGTGCGCGAAGTGTTTGACGTCAACCACGGTCGGCGCGTCGCGTGCGGGCGCATAGCAGTTCCACCACACGCCCCCGAGTGGCAACCGCTGACCGCGGGAGGGCAACCAACGTGCGGGCGAACTGTCTCACACATCACACACGCGCCTTGTCCTACGTGGCACAAAAAACGACCAGATTGTGCCAAGATTCGTGCACAAAGTACTCGACGGTGATGGATGCGTGTGGTCGAGATGGTGGACGCCCACACGTGTGGGCGTTAACATTTCCGTTTAAAAATCACATCGAAGTTCATAGCGGGCGACCGCCTTCTTACTTCCGGACCGGCATCAACAAGGTAGATCGCCGCACTTATTCATTCAGTACGCGATACACCACAAACGCTTGAAGAGTGCATTTTAGCAGATACTAGTCCCAACTGACAATTACAGCTTACAAGCAATGCAGAGACAAGGAAGCATGTACTCCTTATTCTGCTTGTCGGTGCAACACATGGGCAAACCTCGACTTGCATCTACCAAGAGCAATTTATTCAACAAGTCAACACATTACCACAGAGGAAACAAGTCATCCTAAACAAGAACACAGCCGCACGAAAAGATGTGCTGCCTACACATTCTGCTCAGCTCAACCAACCTAATGACCCTTCTTGGGTCGTCGTTGCACACGACTTCTTATTACAGTGGAAGAGAATAGCCGCGGAGGTACTTGGAGTCAACCCTGGATTCACGGATTAGCGCTGCCCGACCTGTTCTCGCGACCTGCCATGTGTGGAACACGACGGAGAGGAAAGCATCGAGTTAGTTTTCAGGGAAAAAGAAATGGTTGAACGCAAATAAAGCATTCTGTTACATGTGGGACATAAAGATTTATTGTTCCAGGGAGCATAGGAACAACATTAGCACATCATATTGCGGGTATAAATGCATGTCCAGATGATTGAAAATGACTAGGTGCCCCCCCCCCCCCCCCCCCCCCCCCCCCCCAAAAAAAAAGGTACTGCCATGCCCTGAATCCTTAGCACAGACAGTAAACTAGTCTTAACATCTAGAGATGTTTCCATTGTTTATTTTTATAGAATGTACTACTGTTCTTCTTTCTCTAACTGACACAGAATCGCCTTGAAGTTGTTCCAGGGACCTACAATTGTACCCTGAAATCCTCAGCTCAGGCTGCAGACAAAGCTTAACATCTAGAGATGTTTTCCATTAATTATTTTGATAAACTCCAATTGACTGCTGAGTAGGTTGACAAACAATACCAAGCATTTATCATGGTAAGAATGCGTGCTCAAATATGTGGACAGAAATTACTTGCAAACTTAGATTCCATCACATAACAATCAACTTACAAGAATGAAATTGACATTATTTCACGTCATCAATAAGACAGCAAAACGGAAGAAAAATATCAAAAGTTCATCTAGAACTACTTGTTCCCACTCACAAGAAATCAACAATGAAGAGGCAAAAACAGTCAACATACCTCACATATGCCATAAGGCTCCAACAGTCTTTGTAGTGCAACCATCTTGTCAAGATCCCCAGTGAGCTACATAGTATCAGAAGGTATAATTATGCATGAGTTTTTGTCAGTGATTAATAAATAGCCTTACATATAGCGGAATAAATAGTTGCAGTCATGTCAAACGTTCAATCTTTTTATGCCAACAATTCATCCTGTTTCTAGTTTACTACCAAACAACTGTTCCCATAAAAGAGTAAATCAGGGCATGGTGTGTTAGAAAAAACATCAGACAGACAGATACCTAACTATGAAAGAAGCTCACCTGTAGCGTAACTGTGTGATCAGAAAGATCCACACATTCTGCCCGGAAGATATTACCAATATCTAGTATCTCCCTCCGAGCAGCTGTGTTTCCAGATACTTTGATAACCATCAGTTCTCTTTCGGCAAAAGGTAAGTCAGTTAAGTCATCAACCTGGGATGGTCACATGTTTGGCTTTAGCCCGAAGTATTTGCTAGCACAAATGATTGATCTAACAAATTGCACGTCATTTACCTTATGCACATCGATAAGCTTGTAAAGCTGCTGCACTAACTTCCCAATGGATTCATCAGTTCCAGGAACAACTGTTGTAATACGTGAAATGCCTTCCTTTTCAGCTGGGCCAACAGCAAGGCTCTGGGCAGTAGTACGGTCTCATTGATAACAAGCCTGGCCCATAAACAACAACAATAAACAGAATTTTGACAAACCTGTATACTGTATCCCCTGCGAGCAAAGACCCCTGTTATAATGTTGAGGACACCAGGACAATCATTCACAAGGATGGAGAGAGTATGTGAGCGAAGCCCGCTTGACTGTACCAAACAAAGTCATCATTAGCTTAGAAGCTGCACCATTGCTACAGCACATATTATCATGTCGATTAGGCACTGTGATGCTTAAAGCTACAGAGGCCTTCATTTATATTTGACTGTTTGCAAAATGAATGAAGATGCAAAATGAGAACACACTGCAGTCAAAATAGAATTAGATCCAGCTTTGAATAAACAGTGCATGCAGTCTATAGGTCAATTTAATTAAAAAACAAATGATGTTTCTTTTGCAAAACTGGAATTCTTTGAACTTACATCTTCATCATCAAGAACACCCCAATGGGCATCAAGTACTTGGTTCATGGACAAGCTCTCATAAGGTTCCACAGGATAAACATCACCCTGCACGCACAGTTCAAAGTCAAAACAACCACATGTTATAAGAATCAGTAGCAATAGACATACATACTGTAATAATGTATCTCATATGTTTACTGGAAGTCTGGAAATATTCTACTCGGTTATGTTACTTCGGTTGCACATTTAAAAGTCTGAGTGTGGTCTTCAGTTTTATATGAATGCAGGTCTCCCCAGTTTCACTGTATGAACTCTACTTTTCTTTCTATTTTTTTATTTCCTATAACCGGGTATACAAACTAATTTTTCTCTAAAAAGAATCACTTATGGAACGATGGCTGCACTGGGATTTCTACTGGTGGCAAAGAAGTTTAGTTGCATTTGTTTGCATTAAATAACTATTAAGATATACCAGTTCGCAAGATCTTTCTTTTCTTGCACCTCAAAATCTTTCTTGCATTATCCACACACAAGAGGCATCTCTCAAGCATAGGTTACCAAGTATTTAATCTGCAAACAGCAGTGTCCTAAAAGGTACTCCTAAAGCCTAGACGCCACCTTTTACAACAGTTGTAACAGGACAAGAAGAACAAGAAGAAATAGGCAACAAACATTGAGTTACTCTTATAAGCATAGAAACATACCCCGGCACTGGATGGTTGATCAAAACTGCCATTAACCGTCTTATTCACAGAGGTAAGAGGATTTTTGCGCGATGCTTCTACAAGGTCTGGGTAAGAAGCAGCAGAAAACCCCCAGAAACGAGCAGTTGCTCCGATCTTTTCACGCCTCAAAGCAATCTAAGAACGTTGGGAGATAAGAATTAGTTAATGAAGAAAATATGCCCGTGGAAGTAGGCAGCAAATGATTCAGAAAAATATGCCCATGCATGTAGGCAGCAAATGATTCAGAAAATACTTTTCCCGTTCGACAAATTTCTTCGATCCCAAATTTGCTTAGGTTCCTTTGTGCCGCAACGATTTTCCCAGGATCTCCAGTTACCTACAGCATTGATCAAATAAGTATCAAAGGCTTCACCCGGCATAAAACAAGGAACACATATACTATATGCAGAACTGTTGGAGATCAAGAGTTTTTACCTCCAGAGTTAGGCTGTTCTCAGAAATATCAACAACTTTCGCTCTGAAAACATTAGCTACAAACATGACCTATCAACCATGAGAAGAAACAGCACATTAAGAGTATCGTTGCAACTGTGTATGGAAGTACCAATATACTAATTCAGTGACTATGCAGATACAAGTCAACAGCATATCTTACATCAGCACGTTGATCTGGTTCAACACTGAGTTTTATAAGCATGAGCTCTCTTTCAACCTGAGGCTCCTTAGATAGATCCTCAACCTGCAATTTATTGGATTCAAATACAATATATATTAACAAACATTTATATGATCACAGAACAACATGCAATAAGAAAAGAAATCTGCAAACCAGGAACATACCAATGCTTGGGATAAAAAGGAAAACATCACATCACACTATTTAATTCATCTAGATGGTAGGAACGATAAGCAGACAACAGACAATTATGCAAGGTGATATGAAATAAGCTTAGATTCGTTAAAATAGCTGTTTTCTTTGGATATGCTGTATGTGCACAATGGCAGGAAAAAAAATCCATCTGTGAGTCCGTTCTTTTTAAGCATCTTCAGTATAACAATTATGATAAGGTTATATGGAAACAACTTAATACTCCTGATTCCATGCAACACAGTGATTTTTACCAAACATACAAACTGCTTCTTACTTGGATTATTACCATGTGAATATATGCTCGACATCACTGAAGACAAGGTACAGCAGTGATCAAAGTAACTGTATTTCCTTACATACAAACAAAATTTACAACACACTACACAACCAGGACACATCTGTATAGACATAAGAGTAAATTTCTCAACTTACACTTTTTGTTGCAAAATTATCAACTGATTACACGTTTAAGGGCCCACATGTGGCCCGTCCAGGCAGCCGGCCTTCAGGGCCTTTCCTTGACCGGGCCAGGAAGAGATTCTTCTTAGTGCAAAGCCCCACCAGTCGAGTTTTTTTTGTTAGACGTTTAAAGACTAATGTCACAAAAAGAGCTTTTTTCTGACGTCGAAATGACTATTGAAGCTGTGATTATAATGGAATTGAGTATTACCGCAGAATACGGCTAAGGTGTTTATGACTAAATTAGCACTTTATACTGTAGTATATTGCTAGAGCTGACAGAAAATTTTGAAGCCAGTGAAATCTTCTGAAGTCTGTTGAAACCAAGTGGCATGAAAGCCGAATGATTTACTCCTCCTAACCATATACGGAGTAATAAAGTGGTGCAAAATGTGGAACGGCAGACTGACATTCAAGACGTTGACGAGCTTATTGAGCTGCTCAATGACTTGCTTGAGCACCCTATCCGTCCCTGAGACGACGATGGTGAAGAGGGCCTTGTCCTTGTTGAGCCCCACGGCGAGTGACTCGATGTTGTAGCCTCTCCTTGCGAACACCCCGGCAATCCTGTTTATCATGCCGCTCTCGTCCCCGACGAACACGGAAATCGTGTGGCGCCGCACCCTGCAATCCCGGCTAGCAACTCCCATCAAAAGTCAGCTCAAACGAGTAACGCGCGCAGCGGGGGACACCGGGCGCGGCAAGACGGGATTCATGCGCGAAGTATCAGAAACGGAGACCGCATTGCGGAGGGGAGAGGCGCTTACGGATCCCTCTTGGCGGTCGCGGCGACCGCCGACACGGCGGCGGTCGCCTCGCCGCCGGCGGTCGCCCCCGCGGCGACTCCGCGGCGGCGCAGGGGCCGGAAGGAGGCGCGCGCGGCGCATCCGGGGAGGCGGTCGCGGGCCGCCGGTGGCGACGGGCGGAGGTGGTGGGCGGTGGCGACGGACATGGATGGTGGTCGAGGGCGAAGTTGGTGGCTGGCTATCGGGAAGTGCTGGACGGGACAGGACAGTGTGTTGGTTTAACAGCAAAGTAGGGTTTATGCGGGGGGGAATTACGAAGCTGCCCCCAGCCGCGCGTGCCAGACAGTGTGATACGATACGCGAGATGTGTCACGGGTGGCCACGTTTTCAGTTGGGCCGGGTGCGCTGGGGCCACCCACCAAATTCGGTATATCCTCTCTCTCTCTCTCTCTCGGGTGCTACGAGTTGCATGTGAAAGTGCTGCTACTACAAAACGAGGCGAATCCGCAGTTGTCAAATCGTGGCAAAGGCGCAAAGCCATCTTTGCGCAAAAAAGATACACACACGCCCACAACGCACCATACGTGTCCCGTCGTGGCATGCCACTTCGTCGTTTCTGGCCACGGCAGGCCGCGCAGAGCATTGCCCAGACGAAGCATAAAGGCAGCGCAACAGCCGAAAGTTGTTCCCGCGTGTTAGCTTTTGCTGATTGTCGTGTACTACACTGTGCAACGTGGCTGTGTTTTTTTTCTGTCCGGGGCTGTTTTGTTAGAGCATCTCCAGCCGTTCGCCCCCAGAGGCTTGAAATAGCGCCGCCTGGGGGAAATCGGCGATAAATTCGGTGCGGGCAATCGGTTTTCCAGCCACAGCCCCAGACGCCGTTTTTTGAAAAAAAAACGGCCAAACACAACACAGATTCGTTCAAACTAGGCGATTTCATTTATATTTGTACAAAAAAAACACAAATTAAAAAAAATAACTACGCCTAGCACTACTACGCCGCCGCCTCCCGCCCACTACTAGGGAAAACCCTAGCAGTAGCGCGTGTTTAAAGCATATCAGTAGCGCGGGGAACAGCGCTACTAGTAAGGCGCTACAACTAAAAATTAGCAGTAGCGTGTGTCGGACCACACTACTGCTATATCGACTTAGTAGCAGCGCTTTTCACTAGGAGCGCTACTGGTAATTAGTAGTAGCGCCTCTCCCATCACGCGTTACTACTATTATTCCGTATTTCTTTTTTATTTTGTGTTGTATTCATACACCTTTATACAAGTTCTCATACTGCGGCAATTTAGAGAATGTTTTTACATCATAATGAGTTATTACATCACTGCGAAAAAGAACCGTGGACTAGTTTCAAGTGGATGGACATCCACTTGAAACTAATGCGCGATTCTTTCACCCAATGATATAATAAATATCATCATCATCATCATCATCATATCATTAACAACTTATCATGATAATACATCATTGTCATATAACACCTCCTCATGATCATCATTTTCATCAATGAGATATCACATACAAGTTGGTCACTAGACATAATCACAACTAGTCCTCATCATCAACTCTCATAAACATATTGCACCTTATAGAACCTACTACATTCTCTTAGGACCTACTATATTATCTTAGGTAAAATAGCATAAAACAAGATAGCCCCTGACTCTCCATTATGGAGAATGGAGATTATCCTGTCTCCAATTCTTTCCTTTTGCACAATGTTGCTTCAAAGAACCTCCTTACGACTGTCCATACATTTTTCCATTCTTTGATTATTATGTGTTCACCGGTTTTAGAAATCTGGCATGGACAGGTGAGATTCGTAGGACGACCTGGCTGTATGTTCAAAACATCAAGGCGACAATTCTGATACATCAAATGAGGCACACAATCCATCGGGATTTTCTGTTGAAAAACATAGTAATAACTTCGTAGGAGTATGCAAAAGATGCACGGATGTCGTAATAGTAAAAAATCTTACCAGGATATCTTCACGAAAGTTATCGTGGTTCAACACGTGCACTAGTGGCACGTATTGACCATAATCTGGAGTTTGATAAAAGGCATTGTAATTCTCAATTTCAGTACAATATCCGACCAGATGATTTTTCTCCTGATAAGTTAACTCAGAGCCATCGGTGTAGTTGGTTCTGTCTACCATCTTCCGCACATTCTTTGAAAAATGAAAATAAGCTATCAATGGAAATAAGTTGTCAACTATTTTAAAATAAACAATATAAATTACTTAATAACTATGTTTGAGGAACTCACATAGCGGTAGAATTGGAAGCGTATCAACAAGGACCCAAATGTCTAAATTGTCTTGGTCGATGTCAGGATCACCAAGATCCATGGTGACAAACATACCCTCTTGAAAATCATACATCTTGCAAAGTGCTTCCCAACCCGGGCAACCAAAATGGGATACGCTCTCAGAATTGTATAGATTTACCTCAAAATCCATACCATGATGGGTCCTTGGGTTAATTTTTCTTTGTTTCATTCCTCTCATGATCTTCAAAACCCATCCTCTCCAAGACATAGCATCTTGCATGGCATGGGATAAGCTAGTCGAATTGTAAAAGACGAAAATTACACGTTGAAATAGTAGAAGTCGAGCATAATTACGAAAAAACACTTTGCGTCGTAGCGTACCGTTTCACAATCGAAGGTCTCCTAGAGCTTAATGCTGAAGCGCCGACCTTCGTCCAGGTGAGGCCCGTCGCAGAAACCCCGGTTGTCGCCGCACCAGGAGCACTCCCCCGGGACCTTCTTCGTCCGACGACATTTCCTATGTTCATAATTCAAATATTAAACTTGTACAATTAAATATATGTACTACAAAAAAATTAGATCATTATTATTCATCACGGGTTGACTATCGGTCTGTCGAGTCTTTTCTTGAAAACTCTCAGCTCACGTGGTGTATATATTCAACGTCGGTGATGGTAGCTCCTCCTTTCTTTTCCGAGTGCATTACACCAAATTTTCTAGCACATGGGAACGAAGCAGAAGCTACCCCACGACAACAGTCGGGATTCTTCGTCCTCTCATATATGATGGAGACTCTTCCTCACTGACTCCACTCTGACATTTGCGACCGTCGGTGATGGTCGTTACTCCTCCTCCCCCCAGTGCATAACAAAGGTCTAGCACCCGGAGAAGAAGGAGAAACGACCCCCACAACAACAGTCGGGATTCTTCGGCCTCAACAGACTTAAAGTCAACCCAAAATATCGTTTAATTATCTTTCTAGAAAATCCGGGTCACTCGATATTTTCTACATATTCTAGCACAAGTCATGCCAAAATTCACGAAAAATTCCAGCATGACCTTTGCTAAAACAGGACATATCGAGCGCCTGAAATTTGCCGGAACGGAAATTAATCAACACTCCGGCAAAACATAGGCCACTCGAAGGTGTAACCTGCAAACATGACCGGCCACTTGAGCAACCACATATCCTATTTGAGCAACACAAGATATACATGTTTTTATCTACATCATAAATTATAGGACTCATATTGACATGGAGATTTGGCTGGTCTCACCTCGAGGTCGGAAGGGGTCGGTGACGGGGACGACGGCGGAGATGATGGAGGGGCTCCTTGATTTCTGCAAAAACAAAAACCCTATAAGTTATCACTAATACATCCCAAATAGTATCATACATATAACATCACTAATACGACTAAGACCCTAGCGAACGACGGGTATCGACGACAAGGATGCGGGATAGGCATCGTCGACGTCGATGCGGGAATAATTGCTTAAACTAAAAAAATAACAACAAATGTGACATGTTAAACTAGTTCTATTACTTCAACTAGTTCTATTACTTCAACTAGTTCTTACTAAAAATAAACTTACTATAAATAAAAATAAACTAGTTCTTTCTAAAAATAAACTAGTTCAACTAGTTCAACTAAAAATAAACTAGTTCTTACTAAAAATAAACTAGTTCAACTAGTTTTATTAATTTACTACTAATTATTTTAAACACTTACTAAAAATAGTAAAAAAACTAGTTCTTACTAAAAATAAACTAGTTCAACTAGTTTTATTAATTTACTTACTAATTATTTTAAACACTTACTAAAAAACAGTAAAAAAAACTACATTATACAATAGTAAAAAACTACAGTAAAGATAGAAAAAAAAGAGATGGAAGGAGTAGGGGAAGGGAGGAGGAAGGAGAGGGGAGGTGGGGGAGGAGGCCGGTGGGATCGAAGGAGGGAGGGGGCGGGAGGAGGAGGGGGAGGGGGCGGCCGGACAAGGAGGAGGGAGGGACGGGGGGTAGAGGGGGAGGGGCGACCGGAGGAGGAGGAGGGAGGGGGCGGCCGGAGGAGGAGGGAGGGGCGGTGGGAGGAGGGCGGCCGGAGGAGGGAAGGAGAAGGGAGGGGTGGAGGGAGGAGGGAATACCTTGATGGAGGAGCAGCGCGGCGGCAGCGGCGGCGTTCGACACGGGCGAGAGCGAGTGAGAGGGTCAACCGCTCCAGGATAAGGTAAGTAAGTAGTAGCACGTTTCCGAGAAACACGCTACTGCTACGGGACACAGCAGTAGCGCTGGTAGCGGATACGCGCTACTGCTAATCGGGTCGAGGCATCTGTGCGCAGTACAAACATAGCAGCAGTGCGTTTACTAGGACATCGCTACTACTAAAGAAGTAGCAGTAGCGCGGTTTACTTAAACACGCTACTACTAAGTAGCAGTAGCGCCCTATTTTGTCCAGCGCTGCTGCTAAGATGTTGTGTATAAGGTTTTCCCTAGTAGTGGCCTTCTACATGCCGAGGAGCCTGTAGAACCGGGTGTAGTTGCTTGTCATCGCCACCGCCGTCCTGCGTGCTGCTGCAGTCCCTGC
This sequence comes from Triticum timopheevii, assembly GCA_963921465.1. Classification (NCBI taxonomy): domain Eukaryota; kingdom Viridiplantae; phylum Streptophyta; class Magnoliopsida; order Poales; family Poaceae; genus Triticum; species Triticum timopheevii. Next base: position 375,719,156 of record OY997272.1, on the reverse strand, counting down.
TGCACCCCTGACCAGCGTCGCCAATGTGTGAGGGGTAGGACGGCCCGGGCGCCTCCTCGTCGTCGCTATCGAGGATGACGATGCCACCCGCCTCGCATCCGCGGCGCCGAGCGACGATTCCTCGAAGGCGCGGCGTTGCCGCTCCATTTGCTCGCGGACGTAGTCCGCCCTCGCCCACTTGAGGGCGGTCTCGTCATCGGCGGCCATGGCCTCGTGCTCCTTCTTCACGGGGAGCAACCCTGACTCGGTCTTCGGCCTGACGAGGCGGGAAGGAGAAGGAGAGGGGCGGTCGCCCTTGTTGATGACGATGGCGCCACCGCGGGTGCGGCGCCCGAGCGGCGTCTCCTGTGGCGCCGACTTGACGGGGCGGTGTGCCGACAAACCGGAGGAAAGGGATCCAGAGCCTGACGACAAGGAGGTCGTCGTCTCCATCCGCTGCGGCATCCAGGAACTACCATGGTGACGGGAGAAGGAGGGGGGCGCCGGGTACTCCAGGCGCGGCGTGTTGCCGGCCTCCATGTGCTTGAGGACGGCTTCGAGGGTGCGGCCGGGGACGCCCCACCATTGGCGCCATCCCTCAGAGTTGAGGCGGCCGCGGGGCTTGGCATCATTGGTGGACGCGATCTGCTCCTCGTTGTCGGATTTCGGGTTCCGCAAACCCTTGAGAGGTTCGAACTCTGGGTGCGTGCGAAGAATTCAACCTCACCAGTCTGCCTTCTCGCCAATCTCATAGCCTAGCTCGACGAACTCGAAGGAAAGGGGACACGGCAGTTCACCCAAGTTCGGGCCACCTTGCGGTGTAAAACCCTACTCCTGCTTTGTGGTGGATTGGCCTTGAAGGGCTGAAGATGAACTAGTACAGTGGAGAACAACCTCAGGAGGTGTGTTCTTGAGCTCGAGTGAGCTGGTGAGGGTGGAATGGATTCGATCCAATCCCTCGGTCTCTCCTTGTGTTCGTTCGTCCGTCCCTTTGCTACGGTGGTGGCTAGGTCCTATTTATAGTGGCCTTGGTCCTCTTCCCAAATGGAGGCGGGAAGGGATCCCACAACGGCCAAATTTGAAGGGAGACAACTGGTACATCTTATCCTAACGAAAGCAGTCTTCGCCTGCAAAAAGCCCTTGGTCGTGTCGCCGTGGTGGGCTCAGTGATGACCTCTGTCCTGCCGTCCTGGTGGTCTTGGTCTTGTTGCACGGGAATGAAAACCTTTGGTTGATTCCTCGGGAGTCCGCGCCTACTCTTGACTCCTTAGCACCAAAGAGGAAATTGGTACACTGCGCCCGCTGGCACCCGCCTGGCCTTGACCATCATGGCTCGCGTCACCCAAACCTCACGAGGTGAGCCTTGCATAGAAATCTTTGCTCGTTGGGTGCCAGCCTGAGGAGGCTATTCCCTTCGAAGGTCTTGGTGTTGTCCACCTCACGAGGCTTGGCCCCTCGCAAGGGTCTTGAGTTGTCGATGTCGAAGATGCGCCGTACCAGGCCGTCGATGGAACCACACCGTGGGCCGCAAGCAGGCTAGTCTTGGTACCCCCGTTCCCAGAACGCCGACAGTAGACCCTGGGACCAAGGTGTGCTCAGCTTGGCTTCGAGGCTGAAAGGATCGATATGGTTGACTAGACGGGGGGGGGGGGGGGGGGGGGTGAATAGGCAACTAACAATTTTTAAGCTTTTCTTTAGAAAATTAAACTTTGCAACAAAATAGGTTGTCTAGATGTGCAACTAAGTGAGAAACCTATATGATGCAATGACAACTAGCACACAAGGAAGCTAAGGATGTAAACAAGTAGATTGCAAAAGTAAAGGCATGAGATAACCAAGAGTGGAGCCAGAGGAGACGAGGATGTGTTACCGGAGTTCCTTCCTTATGAAGGGAAGTACGTCTCCGTTGGAGCGGTGTGGAGGCACAATGCTCCCCAAGAAGCCACTAGGGCCACCGTATTCTCCTCACGCCCTCACACAATGCGAGATGCCGTGATTCCACTATTGGTGCCCTTGAAGTCGGCGACCGAACCTTTACAAGCAAGGTTGGGGCAATCTCCACAACAACCGGAGGCTCCCAACAACAACAACAACACCACGAAGCTTCACCACAATGGAGTATGGCTTCGAGGTGACCTCAACTGTCTAGGGTGCTCAACACCCAAGAGTAACAAGATCCGCAAGGGATAAGTGGGGGGAATCAAATTTCTCTTGGTGGAAGTGTAGATCTGGGCCTTCTCAACCAATCCCGAGCAAATCAACAAGTTTGATTGGCTAGGGAGAGAGATCGGGCGAAAATGGAGCTTTGAGCAACAATGGAGCTTTGGGGGAAATAGGTAGGTCAACTAGGAAGAAGAAGACCCCCTTTTATAGTGCGGGAGCACATCCAACCATTACCCCACTTAGCAGCCCCGCACAGGGCGGTACTACCGCTAGGGAAGGGCGGTACTACCGCTGAGAGCGGTACTACCGCTCCCTTCCTGGCGGTACTACCGCACTGAAGAGGGAGTCAGGCCACTGGCCCCAGAGCGGTACTACCGCGGGAGAGGAGCGGTACTACCGCTCGGAGCGGTACTACCGCTTCTACTGCCGCTACTAGTACCGCAAAACCCGACACGAGAAAACATCGTCTCGAATCGAGGCGGAAGTAGGCGCGGTACTACAGAGGTACTACAGCCGAAACCCGCGAGCGGTACTACCGCTCTACGGAGCGGTACTACCGCTGAGAGCGGTACTACCGCTCGACGGAGCGGTACTACCGCTAGGAGGCTTCGGCGGTACTACCGCCGTAGATTGCGGTACTACCGCTGGCACAGGGCGAAGCAGGTATGGAAGTGAAGTGCAGCTCCAAAGATGCGACAGGAAGACGACGGGTATGATAACGATGTGTACGTGTTGATTCCACCCTAGTCTTACCAAAGCGGATCCCCTCTTAATAGTACGGTGAGTCCTACGAAGCTAGTCCACCAGCGACGAAACGCAGGATCTACACCGTCTTGAATAAAACACCGAGGGGAGGAAATCGTCTCGTGCCAATGGATGATTCTCTGAAAAACTTAACGCACACGATTAGACCGCAAAAGCATTGTCATCAATCACCAAAACCACTAGGGAATAAATATGCCCTTACAGAGGTGAAGCCAAAGGGCAAGTGCGGAGTGCCGCGGGCCCTAACCGCCTGCGGCCTTGGGCGACATGTGGATATTGATGGGATGTGGGCGTCTCCGCTTCCCCATGCAGCCTTGAAATCCGCCAGGCTTGGCGGTCGCCCGTCGCTAGCGCGGTCCTGCTTCCATTGCTTGTCGTGCTTGGCCTTGGCTCCTCCTATTCCCTCGAGCTCGCAACGCCAGCGCCCCCCCCCTTCGCTTCCGCCATGGCTCTGCGATAGAAGAAGAAGGGGAAGTCCTGTGCTCCGGCCGAATCCCCGCCGGCCTTGGAACGTGCTCTCGAGCTGTCGACGGTGATCAATCGAGAGGGGTTGGCCAAGGTCTGTCCAGCTCTTGTCGCCAATTCCAATGAGTGGAAGGGGACGATTTCCTGGCCTGACTCCTGGGTCGCGATCGACGGGAATGCCACCGAGATCCCCATCCATCTTCACGCCCTCTTCGCGGGCCTGATTCCCCCTTTCTCCAATTTCTTCAATGCCATACTCTCGCACTACCAGATCCATGCGCTGCATCTGGACCCCCAATCCATCATCCTCCTCACCGTTTTCACCTTTCTTTGCGAAGCCATGGTCGGCATCGCTCCTTCCGTAGCCTTGTTTCGCCATTTCTTCTTGTTTCGTCTAGTCGACGCCCGCCAGCGCTCAGGGTGCGTGGCCTTCCAGGCTGTAGCGGTAACGGCTGGCTCAGGGATCGACTTCGAGCTCTCGCCAGATGTGAGGGGGTTCTAGAAATAGTGGATTTTCATGGATGCTGGAGCGCTCAGTCCCCTGCTCCTACTCCCTCAGGCACCAGCGGTGCCCAGCTTCGACTGGGGGCACGTGAAGCTTGTTGACCATCGGCTTGCCCGTGTCTGGACTCGGCTGACCAGGTTGAAGAAGATAGGGGTGACGGCACCGACGATGGTGGTGCAAGAATTCATCCGATGGCGCATCGCCCCGCTCCACCGCCATTCTCGCCCAATGTGGGCCTTCACCGGCAGCAAGGACCCCATGAGGCTCCAGATGCATGCGCTTCCTTCAAAGACGATGTGCATGGTGCTCGGGCTTCTGACGGGCGACCCAGCGCCAGCTGCGCTTTCAAGGGAGGGCTGCCTCTTGTACCAGTGCTCGAACAAGGAGGACTTCGTGAGGCGATGCCCCTCTTTGATGAGTGGGGGCTGCGCCCGATAGGCCTTGAAGGGCCTTGCGAGAATCCCGTCCTCGTGGTTCTCTTGCTTATCCACCCCATGGCACGTGCCCTGAATGTGGATGCAGGGGGCGAGCATCGTCGGATGCCACCGGAACGCCTACTGGGGAGCGGGCGTCACCGGCCGTTCATGAGGCAGATGCTCCTGAGGTCCTGGCGAGAGCCCTCGAAGGATCCACTGGGGGGCTAGCGCGGCCCGGCGCCCCTGAGGCAACCACCAACGAGGCTCGGGCGAGCGGTCCCGAGGTGGTGGCTGGTGGGCAGGTGCCGCCTGGCGCTCCTGAGGTTGTTGCTCAAGGAGCCCCGCCGAGCGCTCCAGCTGCTGAGGATCACTCCGCGAAGCACGGGCAGCTTCGCCTGAATCTTGAAGCACTCCGCAAGAGAAAAGGGCTTCCGAGCTGCAATGGTGATGCCAACCGGCCGCCAAAGCAGAGGAAGTACATAGCTGTAGATGACTAAGTACCTTATCTTAGTGACTTCTCGCATGTTGCGTCTTTCCCTGACCAAGGCTCCGTAGGATCCCTTCGGCCGCGGCGGCGAAACCTCAGGAGAGGCATCCTCCGGAAGCCCTTGGCCTGCTCCTGATTCCGAGACCCTAGGCGTGACTCCCGCACGAGGCACGAGGACAATCCGAGAGGCTGATGCATTGCTAGGGGGCCGCGGCCTTGAGCTTCCGGCATCCTTCCTTCACGGCCTGGCCTGGGGTGCAGGAGGCATGCTAAGGGCCCCTTTGTTGGTCATTATGGATGGTTGGGCGCCCTCGGCGTTGGCTTCATCTTCAAGTAGCAGGACCACGTCGCCCAGCCCCCCGCCGGAGGCAGGCGAGCCGCTCCGCGTACCTCCGACATCCCCCGGCACGGCAGATGGGCCCGATCGCGCGCTAAAGTTCACGCGCGGGCGCAACGCTGTCCGCCATGAGCTTTTTGGTGAGGCGATGTGCGCGCTGATTTGAAGGAAATATACCCTAGAGGCAATAATAAAGTTGTTATTTTATATTTCCTTATTCATGATAAACATTTATTATTCATGCTAGAATTGTATTAACCGGAAACTTGATACATGTGTGAATACGTAGACAAAATACCGTGTCCCTACTATGTCTCTACTAGACTAGCTCATTGATCAAAGATGGTTAAGTTTCCTAGCCATGGACATGAGTTGTCATTTGATAAATGGGATCACATCATTAGTGGAATGATGTGATGGACATGACCCATCCATTAGCTTAGCATAATGATCGTTCAGTTTTATTGCTACTGCTTTCTTCGTGTCAAATATATATTCCTCCGACTATGAGATTATGCAGCTCCCGGACACCGGAGGAATTCCTTATGTGCTATCAAACGTCACAACGTAACTGGGTGATTATAAAGATGCTCTACAGGTATTTTAGAAGGTGTTTGTTGGGTTGGCATAGATCGAGATTAGGATTTGTCACTCCGAGTTTCAGAGAGGTATCTCTGGGCCCTCTCGATAATGCACATCATATGAAGCCTTGCAAGCAATGTGACTAATGAGTTAGTTATGGGATGATGCACTATAGAACGAGTAAAGAGACTTGCCGGTAATGAGATTGAACTAGGTATGAGGATACTGACGATCGAATCTCGGGCAAGTAACATACCGATGACAAAGGGAATAACGTATGTTGACATTGCGGTTCGACCGATAAAGATCTTCGTAGAATATGTGGGAACCAATATGATCATCCAGGTTCCGCTATTGGTTATTGACTAGAGAGGTGTCTCGGTCATGTCTACATAGTTCTAGAACCCGTAGGGTCCGCATGCTTAACGTTCAATGACGATATGTATTATATGAGATATGTGTTTTGGTGACCGAAGGTTGTTCGGAGTCCCGGATGAGATTACGGACATGACGCGGAGTCTCGAAATGGTTGAGAGGTAAAGATTGATATATTGGAAGGTTATATATGGACACCGGAATGGTTCCGGAAAGTTTCAGGAATTTTTTGGAGTACCGGGAGGTTACCGGACCCCCCCCCCCCCCCCCCGGGGAAAGTTAATGGGCCTCATGGGCCATAGGTAGAGGAGGAGGCAGGACACAAGAGGTGGCGCCCCTGCCCCCAAGGGAGTCCAAATTGTAGAAGGGGTGGGGGCGCGCCCCCCTTTTCCTTCTCGCTCTCCCCTCTTTCCCCTTTCCCCCTCTCCGTTGGAAGGAAGGGGGGAGCCGACTAGGACTAGGAGTCCTAGTGGGACTCCCCCCACTTGGCGCACCCCTAGGGCCGGCCGACCTCCCCCTCCTCCTTTATACATGGGGGCAGGGGCACCCCAAAGACACATCAATTGTCTTAGCCGTGTGCGGTGCCCCCTTCCACCGTTTACTCCTCCGATCATTTTGACGTAGTGCTTTGGAAAAGCCCTACGCGGATCACTTCACCAACACCATCATCACGCCATTGTGCTGACGGAACTCATCGACTCCTTCGTGCCTCTACTGGATCAATAGTTTGAGGGACATCATCGAGCTGAACGTGTGCAAAACTCGGAGGTGCCGTACGTTTGGTACTTGATCAGTTGATTCGAGAAGATGTTCGACTACATCAACCACGTTAAGTTAATGCTTCCGCTTTCGGCCTATGAGGGTACATGGACATAGTCTCCCCCTCTCGTTGCTATGCATCTCGTAGATAGATCTTGCGTGAGCGTAGGAATTTTTTTGAAATTGCATGCTACGTTTCCCACCATGATTTGACTTGGAGGAGAGCTTGCTGACATCGACGCCCGCCTCGAGATGGAGGATCTCCGCTTGGCACGCGAGTGGCACAAGCTGAAGGTCGCCATCAACCTCGGGCGTCTTTAGCACGAGCGTGCCAGCGCAAGTGCCGCGGTATCCCTTGCAACTTCTCGCGCGGCTTGCGCCCGCGCCCTGGAGGAGGCCAGGGCCGCCGACCATCGACGTGAGGTGGCCGAGGAGCGAGAACGGGAATTCCAGGCATCGAATGCTGCCCTTGAGCAGCAGATCAAAGCGTGCAGGGTCGCCTTGGCTGCATCACTGGGTGAAGTATCTCCTGATGAGGCAGAAATCCATAAACGCGAGGAGGGACTGGTGCTGGATGCTCTGGAGCACAACTTGGAGCTTCAACGACTGGAACTGAGGGAGCGCCAGGCAGCCACGGCTGAGGACGTCATTGCCACCCGAGAGGCCAGGGTCTAGCAGGAGGTCGATCAGAAGGTGGCGAGGGTTCGCGCGGCTCTTGTCGACGAGTACCGCCTGAAGTCGGAGCTCCTGGAGGCCGAGCTTGAGGGCAGGACCACCGCCCTGAAGACGAAGCCGGATGCTATGGAGCAGCGCAAAAAGGCCGCCAAGGAAGCTCAGGCCTCTTCTGAGGCCGCCTTGGCCTCTGCTCGCGCCGACCTGCCTTCTCTTCAGCAGCAAAACAATGACGTCACGTCCCTCATGGAGAAGACCGCGAACGAAGCGAGCCGCCACCGGTCTATGCATCACAAGCATGCCTTGATGCTCCAGGCCCTCAAAGTCAGGGCTAACTGAGCCTTGGGCGCCATTTGCGAGGAGAGCACCCCTCACCTGCATGAAGATGACTACGCCAGCCACCTCCGCTTCTTCACCGATATCGTGACCCGCCTGGAGGATTGGGCCGCGAGGGCTCGCGAGCTCGTTGAAGAGAGAAGTCGGGGTCTTCTCAGGTTCGCGTTCTCACGCGTCTTCATCCACCTCCTCAACCTTGATCCTCACTTTTACTTCGACGCCGCGATAGCCCCCGTGCCCGAGGTCATCTAGGACAACCTGGCCGGCTGGGTGGATGACTAGGTCGCAGAGTTCGCTCCCGAGGATGACACAGTCTTGATCGCGGCTGAAGAAGAAGGTGCAGATGGCGACGATAAGGAGGGTGATCATGACAGTGCAGGCGGCGCGGATGGAGATGACGAAGACGGCGCATCCAGCTAGGCCTGTATTTCTTTTTTGCCTTGACATGTATGAAAAAACCTCCAGACATGGCCTTGTGGGGTGTGAGAGCATTTTTTGAAGGGGGAGCCTTATAATGTATGAAACGATGATATGCTTTTGAAGTAGGATCTGGAGTGTGCCACAGCGAGCTTGCGGGCTCCTGAGCAGAGTAGTTGTTGCGACTTTGGTTCTGTGGGTCTTGAGCGGGTCCTGATGTTGCAGTGGCGCTCTTCTCCTGAGGTGAGCCCTCTGTCAAATTTCAGGTTCCGCAAACCCTTGAAAGGTTCTAACTCTGGTGTGTGTGCGAAGAACTCAACCTCCCTAGTCTGCCTACTCGCCAATCTCTCAGCCTAGCGCGACGAACTCGAAGGAAAGGGGACATGGCAGTTTACCCAGTTCAGGCCACCTTGCGGTGTAAAACCCTACTCCTACTTTGTGGTGGATTGGCCTCGAAGGGCTGAGGATGAACTAATACAGTGGAGAACAGCCTCATGAGGTGTGTTCTTGAGCTCGAGAGAGTTGGTGAGGGTGGAATGGGTTCGATCCTCCCCTATGGTGGTGGCTAGGTCCTATTTATAGTGGCCTTGGTCCTCTTCCCAAATGAAGGCGGGAAGGGATCCCACAACGACCAAATTTGAAGGGAGACAGCTAGTACATCTTATCCTGACAAAAGTGGTCTTCGCGTGCAAAAGCTTCTGGTCATGACGCCATGGTGGGCTCGGTGATGACCTCCGTCCTGCCGTCCTGGTGGTCTTGGTCTTGTTGCTCAGGAATGGAAACTGGCTGATTCCTCGGGACTCTGCGCCTGCACTTGCCTCCTTGGCACCAAAGAGGAAATTGGTACACTGCACCCGCTGGCGCCCGCCTGTCCTTGGTCGTCATGGCTCACGTCACCCGAACCTCGCGAGGTGAGCCTTGCATAGAAATCTCCGCTCCTCGGGAGCCAGCCTGAGGAGGCTGCTCCCTTTGGAGGTCTTGGTGTCGTCCTCCTCACGAGGCTTGGCCCCTCGCGAGGGTCTTGAGTTGCTGATGTCGAAGATGGGTCGTACTAGGCCGCTGATGGAGCCATATCATGGGCCGCAGGCAGGCAAGTCTGGGTATCCCCGTTCCTAGAATGCCGACAGTAGCCCCTGGGCCCAAGGAGTGCTCGGACTTGGCTTCGAGGCGAAGCCAAAGGACAAGTGCGGAGCGCCGTGGACCCTAACCGCCTGTGGACTTGGGCGACGCATGGCGATTGATGGGACGTGGGCATCTACGCTTCCCCATGCAGCCTCAGCAGCCGTCCGACTTGTGGAGTCCCTGCATGGAATCGTGGAGGCTGGCGGTTGGCCTCCCCCCGGCTATAAACAAGGGGCAGAGCCCCCCTCGCTCATCTCTATCTTCGCCTTCTCGCTGCCCGCTCGTGCTTCTCATCTGTCTTGCCATAGTTGTAGAGCCCATGGCGCCGACGAGGAGGTTCATCGCCGCAGAGAAGGGGAAGGCCCCCAAGGAAGGGCTGGTTTTGCCGCCGCCCAAGAGGGGCAGCAGCCGTCCCCGCAAGCACGTTGCAACCCCGGCGGCAGCTCCCAGGGGGTGTAGGCACACTTCTCTAAGGGTTGGCATCTCTTTTGGCAGTTTTTGCGGCGCTTCTTCTCGTGGCGGGGGCAGCCAGGAACGGGGCAGCCCCCGCGATGAGGGGAGGCGCGCCATGGTCGCCCGGCCTCCTCGACCGCGCTTCCCCTTGGAGGATGTGCTCCCGGAGTTTGTCATGTGCTCGGAGAAGCCCGCCAGCACCTGGATCCAGCTTCCATGCTTCTTCGCCAACGAGCTGCCGGCCACAGGGCCCGACGGCCTCTGTATGCAGGCTAACGGTTGCTAGAGCAGGGCCTCGTGGGTCGGGGTCGAGGTTACCACGGCCGGCAACATGGCCTTGACCCGTGATTGGTAGGCGTTTGCCTGCGCACGAGGCCTGAGCAGGAGGTGCACCCTCCACTCCAAGTACGACGACCTCACAACCCTCTACGTGAGGGTGTTTAGGGAGTTCGGCCGCCGCGCGAGGTGCTGCCCAGAAGATGGCAACAACAACAATGAGCTTGGCCTTGACGACCGCCACGGCGGCGACGAGGGTGAGCTTGCCCTTGACGACGGCCACGCTTCCTCCAGCAACAGCAGCTCCTCTTCACACGAGAGCACCAGCAATGGCGGCTACGACCAACCACCGTGCCACCGAGCTCGCATCGGGGAAGGCAACGGGTCGTCTCGTCGCCACGCTCCGGTGAAGCAGGAGGAGGGCCCGGACTGAGCCCAGGGCTACCGGAGCATGGCTTCAGGAGGTGCTGCGGTCGTGCGGTCCGCTTCTGTTTAACCTTTCCTTTCTCTTGCATTTGAAAAAAGTAGAGTGCCCCGTTGGGGTGTGTAATGAACTGTGGCAGTTATGACACTATGCTATACTTATTATCTTGATGTTATGCCATGATATCTGTATTCCGAGTAGGCGTGGCTAGGGTAACTTAGCTTGATATGCTTGCGGCAGCTTCCCACCTCGCGATGGCGCGTCCCTTGATATCTGGAGGAGCCCCCCTTCCTGATGACTCGCGGGCCGTCGGCCTCAAGAGACGTTGTAAAGCTGCTACAGAATTGTTAAAAAACTTGACGTGGCATCTCATTCCTCCTTGCGCGAGCCCTCTGACGTGTGTTAGCTGTGGCCCAGTGCATCGCGTTGTGCTTCCCCGGGGGCACGGACATAAGAGGTTGCGCATGCCCATGAGCTCGATTGAGGCCGCCTCGTGAGGATTAAGAAGGCCAAAGCATTGGGACAATGGGGTTTTGGCTAGGTGTGCTCGCGTGTGGATAAACCCAAATGCGCACACCTGCCTTGCCCCCATGCGCGGGGTGCACGAGAAGGAGCAACGGGCAACTGCCGCTCCTCCCAGGCCAAGACTGAGAACAAGCGAAGCGAGAGGAGAGAAAATCCAACTTCGGCGAACCAAAACGCAAAAACTCCAAATTCCATTAAGAAACTGCAAACCAACTACAGAAAGCAAGCAAAAGAACAACCACGTCTGGCACCTCATCTAATCTTCTCACCAGCGCGGAGCTAAGTGCTGCCACTAGGATGTGGGAGGGAGCCCCCGTGAGGCCCATGGGTGACACTCGGGAGACTCCGGGGCATGTACAGCCCCAGTCATTATTACGTGAGAGTGTCATGAGCGGAGACCTTCACAGGCATGGGCCTTGCTTCATGGGTAGAACTTCCGGATGTGTTGGATGTTCCAGGCATTCTGGATGGGGATCTAGTCATGTGTCTCCAGGCGCGCGACGCCAGGCCTGGAAACACAAGCGATCCTAAACGGGCCCTCCCACATGGGTGAGAGCTTGTGTAGCCCTTCCCTAGAGAGCACCCGCCTCAGGATGAGATCACCCACCTCGAGCGTCCTGGGGCAGACGCTGCGGCAGTGGTACCGCCGCAGCGCCTTCTGGTATCTCACCGCTTGGAGCGAGGCTTGATGGCGGCATTCCTGCCCCAGCACGAGATCCACCCCCCGCGTGGCGTCCTGTCGTGCCTCGTCAAACGCTAGGACCCGCGTGGAGTGATGCTTGACCTCGTGAGGGAGAACCCTTTCAGCTCCGTAGACGAGGAAGAATGGGGTATCACCCGTCGGCTTAGTTGCGGTGGTGCGGATGGACCACATCACAAACTGGAGCTCGTCGAGCCAGCCCCTGCCGTAGGCCTCGAGCTTCTTCTTGAAGGTCCTTGCCTTGAGGCCTCTCAAGACCTCTTCATTGGCGCGCTCGGCCTGGCCATTGCTCCTGGGGTGTGCCACCGAAGCATAGCATATCTGCGTTCCAAGGTTAGCACAATATGTTTTGAAAAGGTTGCTGGTGAACTGCAAGCCATTGTCGGTGATGATGCTACTAGGAACCCTGAACTGGCTCACGAGGCCCTTGATAAACTTGACGGCCAAGCTGGCCGGGATGGTGCGGACAGCTTCTGCCTCCGCCCACTTGGTGAACTTGTCGATGGCGACGTAGAGGTAGCGATAGCCCCCAGGTGCTCGAGGGAATGGCCCCAAGATATCCAGCCCCCAGACCGCGAATGGCCATGTGAGCGGGATGGTCTGGAGGCCCTGAGCAGGCTGATGGATCTGCTTGGCATGGAATTGGCAGGCTTCATAGGATTTCACCACCTCGGTGGTGTCGTTGAGTGCCATGGGCCAGTAGAACCCGTTGCGGAACACCTTGCCCACGAGGGTGCGCGATGAAGAGTGATGCCCGCAGTCTCTGCCATGTATGTCGGCTAGCAGCTCATGCCCCTGCTCCCTGGAGATGCATCACAAACAAACATGTTAGGCCGCTTACGGTACAGCTCACCATCCTGGATGCAGTATGCGGTAGCCTGGCGAGCCACACGCTCGGCATCTTCCTCCTTCTCCGACAGGGTCCCCTGAAGCAAGTACACCTTGAACTCCTCGGTCTAGCACCCCTCCTGAGGCTCTAGCGCGAGGAGCAGACGGGCCCCTGAGGACGGGCCGCAAGCTGGGGCGCATGTCGCTGGGGCTCGTGGGAGATCCTCTTGAGGTGGTGCTGATTCCACCGCGGGGGGGGGGGGGGGGGGGGCTGCCGATGGCTTGAAGAGCCGTTCCTCGAAGACGCCTGGCTCCCGAGGCAGCCATTGGGACGCCATCTTGGCGATGTCGTCAGCCTCCTTGTTTGTGCCTCGTGGCACATGCTGCAATTCCAAGCCCAAGAACAGCTTTTCCATTTTGCGTACCTCCTCCAGGTATGCTTCCATGTGCTCGTCCTTCGGCGTGTACTCTTTGTTGGAGAAGTTGACGAGGATCTGGGAGTCGCCCCTGATGGTGATACGCTTCACTCCTAACGCCGCTGCAGCCCTAAGGCCGGCAATCAGGCCCTCGTATTCTGCAATGTTTGTGGAGACCTTTTCGCCTTGCTGGAAGCAGAGCTATACCGCGTAGTAGAGCTTGTCCTTAGTGGGTGAAATGAGCACTGCGCCAGCCCCCGTGCCCTGGCGCGCGAACACGCCATCAAAGTACATGATCCATCCGTCAGGCGCCTCATCTCCGGGCAGGAGGGAACGGTCCTCGCATACTTCACGGCCAGGGACATCGGTCCATTCTGCCATGAAATCTGTGAGGGTCATGCCCTTATTGACCCTGGTGGTGCTGAACTCCAGCTGGAACGCCTGCAGCTCAATGTTCCACTCTGCGCCCCTTCTGGCTGCGTTAGGGCTCCGAAGCACCCTCTCTAGTGGATAGGCTGAGATGACCTTGATGGGGTGTCCCTAGAAGTAATGGTGCAGCTTCCAAGAGGTAACGAGGAGCGCGAGCAAGAGCTTTTGCGGCATGGGATAGCACGCATGCGCCTCCCGTAGCACCATGTTGACGAAGTTGACCGGGTTCTTAATGAGGGAGGAGGTGTTGGTGAGGTATTGTATCCCTTGGGTATGCTAGCCTTCAGGGGTCTGGCCATTCGTCGCAGCAGCCGCGGCCTCATGAGCTCCATCCCCAGGAGCCCCACTACTTGGGAGGTCAGCCGGGGCCTTAGGAGCGATGTTGACCGGTGGGGCGGCTGAGGCCTCAGGAGCACCATCCTGGGACTACAGTGCCCCGCTTGACGATGAGGCGCCTCACTGTGGGCCCTTGGTCTGGTGCTCTTCCCTTAGCGCCACCAGTGCCGCGCCGGCGGAGTGAGGCATGGCGGCCAGGTAGAGCACCAGGGGCTCGAGGGGACGCGGTGCCACCATCACTGGTGGGCTGGTCAAGTATCTCTTGAGATCTTGGACAGTCGCGTCAGCTTCAGGGGTCCACTTGAACGGCCCCTTCCTTTTCATCAGCTTGAAGAACGGGAGGGCGCACTCCCCCAACTTGGAAATGAAGCACCCTGGCGAGGTCACACAGCCTGCCAGCTTCTGCATCTCCTTGAGGGTTTGTGGTGGGCTCATATTTTCTATGGACTTGACTATCTCCGGGTTGGCTTCGATCCCCTTGTGCGACACCAGGAAACCCAGCAGCTTGCTGGAGGGGACGCCGAACACACACTTCTCTGGGTTGAGCCGTAGGTTCACTTTGCGCAGGCTGGCAAATGTTTCTTCCAGGTCCCCGATGAGGGTCCTTGCCTCCCGAGACTTCACCACTATGTCATCGACGTAGGCCTCAGCGTTCCACCCAAGCTGTTGGCCCAGAGCGATGTGCATTAGCCGCTGAAAGGTTGCTCCAGCATTATGCAGCCCGAACTACATACAGGTGTAGCAGTACAATCCGCATGGGGTTCAGAAAGCCATCTTCTCCACATCTTCCACAACCATCTTGATTTGGTGATAGCCCGAGAAGGTGTCCAAAAAACACAGCAGATCACACTCGGCGGTAGAGTCGATGATTTGGTCGATGCACGGGAGCGGGAAGGGGTCTTGAGGGCATGTCTTGTTGAGGTTGGTGAAATCGACGCACATGCGCTTCTTCCCACCCTTCATGGGGACAATAACTGGGTTCGCCGGCCACTCCGGGTTCCGCACCTCCTGAATGACATCAGCATCCTACAGCTTGCAAGTTTCCTGCATGTTGAACGTTTGCTTCTCTGTGGACTGCCATCATGCCTTCTGCATCACTGGGCGCATGTTAGGGCACACCCTTAGGTGATACTCGACTATACCCCTCGGGATCCCAACCAGGTCCTTGGGCTCCCACGCAAACACCTCTTTGTTGGCTCGCAAGAAGCTGACCAACGCCTTTTCTTGATCTGGAGGGAGGCCGGCACTAATGGTGAAGGTGGCGCCCGACACTCCGTCTTCATCAACCAGTATTTGCTTCGTCTCAGCACGATCCTGGGAGAACAACTGTTTCTTCTTTACTGGCGCGGCCCTCGAGGCCTTAGGGGCTCCTTCACTCGGTTGTGCAACCGCCGCGGACCTGAAGGCAAGCTTGAGGACCAACAACACGTCCTTGGTGTCCCCTGCCACCGTGAGGATGTCGCTGCTTCCCAGCATCTTCATGAGGTTGTAGGCTGGATGAGTTGCCTCCATAAACATGGCCAAGGCCGGGTACCCGAGAATGGAGTTGGACGGAGGCCGATTCGGGCGATGTCAAGGTCGATAAGCTCGGTGCAGTAGTTGTTGCGGGTGCCGAAGGTGACGGGGAGGCGGTTCTACCCCAGGGGACAGGCGGAGCCGTCGATGACTCCAGAGAAAGGTTTGGTGGGGCGGAGTCGGGCATGGGGCACATGAAGCAAGCCAAACGCCTCCACATAGAGCACATTGAGGCCGGATCCACCATCGATGAGGGTCTTGGTGACCGCCACATTGTAGAGCAACGAGAGCACTCCTGCACCCGCAGTGGTATCAGGGTGATCCCTTGAGTCGAAGGTGAGGTTGGCCTTGGGCGCCGCCCAGCCCGGGGGAGCCCCCTACTGCACGTGGGTGGCACCCACTTGGCGGAAGAATTGCTTGACGTGGCGGTCCAAGGGCGGCGCCTGCGAGCCACCGAGGAGGGCTGCGACGGCGTGGGCCGCCGGCGCCGAGAAGCGCGCAATGAAGAGGCCACGCAGCTCCTCCCAGGAGGCCACAGAAGACCCTGGAAAGCTGAGCAGCCAGGTGCATGGCACGCCCACAAGGGCCATGGGGAGCCAGTTGGCCATGACCTTGTCGCCGCTGCAGGCCGCCCAACAAACTACCTCCTCGTATGCTTGGAGGAAGCCTGCCGGATCTACCGCACCGTCGTAGCGGGGAGTCAACTCCGTCCTGAACTTGGGTGGCCACTGCACCTGCCGTGGGGTGGGGGTGAAAGCCCGGAGGCCCACGACTTCTCTGAAGGTGCGCGTCGATCCGGTCGGCGGAGGAGCGTCTGCCATGAGAGCTGACAGCGGAGCGCAGCTAACGGGGTGGCGGATCTTCGATGCACCCCGACCTGGCGCACAAATGTTGGATATCGGGTTCCGCAAACCCTTGAGAGGTTTGAACTCTGGGGTGCGTGTGAAGAACTCAACCTCCCTAGTCTGCCTGGCGCACAAACTCGAAGGAAAGGGGACACGGTAGTTTACCCAGGTTCAGGCCACCTTGCGGTTTAAAACCCTACTCCTGCTTTGTGGTGGATTGGCCTCGAAGGGCTGAGGATGAACTAGTACAGTGGAGAACAACCTCAGGAGATGTGTTCTTGAGCTCGAGCGAGCTGGTCAGGGTGGAATGGGTTTGATCCCCCCCTATGGTGGTGGCTAGGTCCTATTTATAGTGGCATTGATCCTCTTCCCAAATGAAGGCGGGAAGGGATCCCACAACGACCAAATTTGAAGGGTTAAAGCTAGTACATCTTATCCCGAGAAAGTGGTCTTCACCTGCAAAAGCTTCTGGTCATGATGCCGTGGTGGGCTCGGTGATGACCTCCGTCCTGCCGTCCTGGTGGTCTTGGTCTTGTTGCTCAGTAATGCAAACCTTTGGCTGATTCCTCAGGACTCCGTGCCTATGCTTGCCTCCTTGGCACCAAAGAGGAAACTGGTACACTGTGCCCGCTGGCGCCCGCCTGGCCTTGGTTGTCATGGCTCACATCACCTGAACCTCGCGAGGCGAGCCTTGCATAGAAATCTCCGCTCCTCGGGAGCCAGCCTGAGGAGGCTGCTCCCTTCGGAGGTCTTGGTGTCGTCCGCCTTGCGAGGCTTGGCCCCTCGCGAGGATCTTGAGTTGCCGATGTCGAAGATGGGCCATACCAAGCCGTCGATGGAGCCACATCGTGGGCCGCAGGCAGGGAAGTCTGGGTACCCTCGTTCCCAGAACGCTGACACCCTCTGCATGCTCACGAGGTTTTAAGCCTCTCGAGGAGCCTGCTAACCTGCCCTACAGGGCCTCGCGAGGAGCCGATTGCCAGGTTACGGCAAGGTACGCGCATGGTGGCCGTATTCCTGACCCCCAGGAGGGGCCTTGACATCTTCAGGGATGGCCCAAATATGCTCAATGCGTGTGTACCACACCCATCCCCCGCTCGCAGGGCACTCGCGGGGGGGGGGGGGGGGCAGCAGGCGCGAGCCTCGCTCTTAAACACGAAGCCAGAAAGCAAGACCACCGCGAGTCAAGAAAAATTCCCCCATTTTTCTTTTGATAAGCACATGAAACTTTAAATTCATTCCAAGAAGACGGCAAACTGGGTTACAGAAAAGGGCAAAAGCAAACAGCCGCGTCTGACGCCTAGCTAGTCTTTTGGTCTTCTCACCAGCGCAGAGCTAAGTGCTTCCATTGGGTGTGGGCATAGTCATTGGGGGACAGTGTCGATGGCCAACGCAGAGCATGGTGCTTCCACTTGGATGTGGGTGGGAGCCCCCTGAGGCCCGAGGGCGGCTCTCTGGAGACTTCGGGGCGTGTACAGCCCCACTCATTGTTACGTGAGAGTGTTACCAGCGGAGACCTTCATAGGCACGGGGCCTTGCTTCATGTCGCCCGTCGAGGGCCCCGCCCTGCACCACCCCCGACCACCATTGGGGCGTCCGGAAGCCAGGACAAGACCAAGGGGCAAGGGGGACGCTAGCGGCACCCTCGGCGACCGTAGGCCCTCCGCCGGGGGGAAGGGCTCGCCGGCGCCTTCCTCGGCAGAGGGCCTACCTCTGCGTTGCACCTTGCTCCATGTGGCGCGGGGGAGGCCCTGGCCCCAGGCTCCCCCCGCGCTACCCCTAGGGCTCTCTGCTACCTGCGGCGGGGCCATCACCCTGGGGCCCTAGCGGCGGCTGTGGCTTGGTTTACCTGCGGTCCATGGTTAGTGTAATCGTGCTCCTGAGGCATCGGTTGTACCCAATGGCTGTTGTCGTTGAAGGTGTTGGTGAAGCTCTGAGGCAGCTCGCGGAGAGCCTCAGCTTCATGCGCTCCCAAAACCCAGCCTGGTGAGGGAACCGACTGGGGCCTTCCCTTGACGTGTATTGCAGGTCCATCGTGGTTGGTACATATGCCTCCGGGCTGACCGCACCCGAGTCATCGCCCGGGTGCTCCGCGTTGCCGGCCTTCAGGCCCGGTGCTAGGTCCTAATGGCCGCGGGCTGGCGCCCCAGCATGGCCCCAGGGAAGGCCGCCCGGGTCTGCCTCGCCCTGAGGCGGCACGATCTGGGTAGGACGGGCGGCACCGCGGGCCGGGCTGGCACCGAGGGCCCCCAAGAGCTCCGGGGGGCGAACGTAGTGGGGCGAGCATGCGCCCCCGCCATAGCTTGTGACGTAGGCACGATGCAGAATGCTGCCACGCCCTTGCATGCGGCGTCCAGCAGCTCGGCGACCTGTTCTAGCAGGGCATCGCGGCCGCCTTCCGCTAACCTGCATCGCAACAGCTCCCATGCCACGATGAGCGCGGCTCACATGTTTGCCTGCTCCCGGCGAGTGTGAGGTGCCCTTGTCGTGGCATAACTTGAAGACCGTGCATCAGCGCGGTTGCGGCGTGGCGCGAGGGCAGTCGGCGATGGCTCGCGATGCCCACGACCAATGGCACCGGGTGGCGCGTGGGCCGCGAGTAGCGCGGAGTGGAGATCCTCTTGGTCGGTCGTCGCTGCTTGGGTGGGCCGAACGACCCAGTGCTCAACGTGAGCCCCCGGAGCATCGGCCATGGGATTGCGGGGTGGCGGCGGATCGACCGGTAGAAGAGGGGCTCTAACGCACCCCTACCTGGTGCGCCAAATGTCGGATTTTGGGTTCTGCGAACCCTTGAGAGGTTTGAACTCTGGGGTGCATGTGAAGAACTCAACCTCCCCAGTCTGCCTACTCGCCAATCTAACAGCCTAGCTCGACGAACTTGAAGGAAAAGGGACACGACACTTTACCCAGGTTCGGGCCACCTTGTGGTGTAAAACCCTACTCCTGCTTTGTGTTGGATTGGCCTCGAAGGGCTAAGGATGGACTAGTACAGTGGAGAACAACCTCAGGAGGTGTGTTCTTGAGCTCGAGTGAGATGGTGAGGGTGGAATGGATTCGATCCGATCCCTTTGTATCTCCTTGTGTTCGTTCGTCCGTCCCTTTGCTACAGTGGTGGCTAGGTTCTATTTATAGTGGCCTTGTTCCTCTTCCCAAATGGATGCGGGAAGGATTCCCACAATGGCCAAATTTGAAGGGAGACAATTGGTACATCTTATCCTGACGAAAGTGGTCTTCGCCTGCAAAAAGCCCCTGTTCGTGATGCCGTGGTGGGCTTGGTGATGACCTCCTCCTGCCGCCCTAGCGGTCTTGGTCTCGTTGCACGGGAATGGAAACCTTTGGCTGATTCCTCGGGACTCCACGCCCGGGCTTGCCTCCTTAGCACCAAAGAGGAAACTGTACACTGCGCCCGTTGGCACCCACCTGGCCTTGGCCGTCATGGCTCACGTCACCCCAACCTCACGAGGTGAGTCTTGCATAGAAATCTCCACTCCTCAGGAGCCAGCCTGAGGAGGCTGCTCCCTTCGGAGGTCTTGGTGTCATCCACCTCGCGGGGCTTGGCCCCTCGTGAGGGTCTTGAGTTGTCGATGTCAAAGCTGGGTCGTACCAGGCCGTTGACGGAGCCATACCGTGGGCCGCAGGCAGGCAAATCTGGGTACCCCCGTTTCTAGAACACCGACACTCGTGGCGCCGCTGGAAATACGCCATCCACATTGTTGGGGAACGTAGCAGAAATTCACAATTTTCTACGCATCACCAAGATCAATCTATGGAGTAATCTAGCAATGAGGGAAAGGGAGTGCATCTACATACCCTTGTAGATCACTAAGCGGAAGCGTTCAAGTGAACGGGGTTGATGGAGTTGTATTCGTCGTGATCCAAATCACCGATGATCCTAGTGCCGAACGGACGACACCTCCGCGTTCAACACACATGCAGCCCGGTGACGTCTCCCATGCCTTGATCCAGCAAGGAGAGAGGAAGAGGTTGGGGAAGACTCCGTCCAGCAGCAGCACGACAGCGTGGTGGTGGTGGAGGAGCGTGGCAATCCTGCAGGGCTTCGCCAAGCACCTCGGGAGAGGAGGAGGGAGAGAGGTAGGGCTGCGCCAGGGAGAGGATTAACTCATGTGTTTGCAGCCCCCAATACCTCAAGTATATATAGGGGAAGGGGAGGGGCTGCACCCCCATCTAGGGTTCCCTCCCTAGGGGTGGCGGCAGCCCGAAAACCCATCTAGGGTGCGGCCAAGGGGGGGAGAGGGGGAAACTTACCCCCCAAGCAAGGTGGAGGCGCCCCCTCCTCAAACCCTAGGCGCCTTGGGCCCTGGTGGGGGGGCGCACCAACCCACCTGGGGCTGGTCCCCTCCCACACTTGGCCCATGCAGCCCTCTGGGGCCGGTGGTCCCACATGGTGGACCCTCGGGACCCTCCCGGTGTTGCCGGTACGTTACCGATAGCACCCGAAACTTTTCCGGTGACCAAAATAGGACATCCCATATATAAATCTTTACCTCCGGACCATTCCGGAACTCCTCGTGACGTCCGGGATCTCATCCGGGACTCCGAACAACATTCGGTAACCACGTATATCTATTCCCTATAACCCTAGTGTCATCGAACCTTAAGTGTGTAGACCCTACGGGTTCGGGAGACATGTAGACATGACCGAGACAACTCTCCGGCCAATAACCAACATCGGGATCTGGATACCCATGTTGGCTCCCACATGTTCCATGATGATCTCATCGGATGAACCACGATGTCGAGGATTCAATCAATCCCGTATTCAATTCCCTTTGTCTAGCGGTATAGTACTTGCCCGAGATTCGATCGTCGGTATCCCGATACCTTGTTCAATCTCGTTACCAGCAAGTCTCTTTACTCGTTCCGTAACACATCATCCCGTGACCAACCCCTTGGTCACATTGTGCACATTATGATGATGTCCTACCGAGTGGGCCCAGAGATACCTCTCCGTCACACGAAGTGACAAATCCCAGTCTCGATTCATGCCAACTCAACAGACACTTTCGGAGATACCCGTAGTGCACCTTTATAGCCACCAAGTTATGTTGTGACGTTTGGTACACCCAAAGCATTCCTACGGTATCTGGGAGTTGCACAACCTCATGGTCTAAGGAAATGATACTTGACATTAGAAAAGCTATAGCATACGAACTACACGATCTTTGTGCTAGGCTTAGGATTGGGTCCTGTCCATCACATCATTCTCCTAATGGTGTGATCCCGTTATCAACGACATCCAATGTCCATGGTCAGGAAACCATAACCATCTATTGATCAACGAGCTAGTCAACTAGAGGCTTACTAGGGACATGGTGTTGTCTATGTATCCACACATGTATCTGAGTTTCCTATCAATACAATTATAGCATGGATAATAAACGATTATCATGAACAAGGAAATATAATAATAACTAATTTATTATTGCCTCTAGGGCATATTTCCAATAGTCTCCCACTTGCAGTAGAGTCAATAATCTAGTTCACAATGCCATGTGATTAACACTCACAGGTCACATCGCCATGTGACCAACATCCAAAGAGTTTACTAGTGTCACTAAACTAGTTCACATCATCATGTGATTAAGACTCAGTGAGTTCTGGGGTTTGATCATGTTTTGCTTGTGAGAGAGGTTTTAGTCAACGGGTCTGCAACATTTAGATCCGTATGTACTTCGCAAATCTCTAGGTCATATTGTAAATGCTGCTTCCACACTCCACTTGGAGCTATTCCAAATGGTTGCTCCACTATATGTATCTGGTTTGCTACTCAGAGTCATTCGGATAGGTGTTAAAGCTTGCATCGACGTAACCCTTTACGCCGAACTTTTTATCACCTCCATAATCGAGAAACATGTCCTTATTTACTCCAAGGACAATTTTGACCGCTGTCCAATGATCCATTCCTAGATCATTCTTGTACCCCCTTGCCAGACATGTGGCAAGGCACACATCAGGTGCGGTACACAGCATAGCATACTATGGAGCCTACGTCTAAGCATAGGGGATGACCTTCGTCCTTTCTCTCTATTCTGCCGTGGTCGAGCTTTAAGTCTTAACTTCATACCTTACAACTCAAGCAAGAACTCCTTCTTTGACTGATCCATCTTGAACACCTTCAAGATCATGTCAAGGTATGTGCTCATTTGAAAGTACCATTAAGCGTTTTTGATCTATCCTCATGGATCTTGATGCTCAATGTTCAAGCAGCTTAATCGAGGTTTTCTATTGAAAAACACTTTTCAAACAACCCTATATGCTTTCCAGAAACTCTACAACATTTCTGATCAACAATATGTTAGCAACATATACTCATCAGAAATTCTGTAGTGCTCCCACTCACTTCTTTGGAAATACAAGTTTCTCATAAACTTTGTATAAACCCAAAATCTTTGATCATCTCATCAAAGCGCACATTCCAACTCCGAGATGCTTACTCCAGTCCTTAGAAAGATTGCTGGAGCTTTGCATACTTGTTAGCGTCTTTCAGGATTGTCAAAACCTTCTGGTTGTATCACATACAACCTTTCCTTAAGAAAATTGTCGAGGAAACAATGTTTTGACATCCTATCTGCAAGATTTCATAAATAATGCAGTAACTGCTAATCCAATTCCAACAGACTCTTAGCATCGCTACGAGTGAGAAAGCCTCACCGTAGTCAACTCCTTGTTCTCGTCGGAAAACATCTTAACGACAAGTCGAGCTTTCTTAATGGTGATACTTACCATCATTGTCCATCTTCCTTTTAAAATCCATCTGTACTCAACAGCCTTACAACCATCGGGTAGTTCTGCCAAAGTCTACACTTTGTTTTCATACATGGATCCTCCCTCGGATTTTATGGCCTCGAGCCATTTGTCGGAATCCGGGCCCACCATCGCTTCTCCATAGCTCGTAGGTTCATTGTTGTCTAGCAACATGACTTCCAAGACAGGATTACGTACCACTCTGAAGTAGTACGCATCCTTGTCGACCTACAAGGTTTGGTAGTGACTTGATCCAAAGTTTCATGATCACTATCATAAGCTTCCACTTCAATTGGTGTAGGCGCCATGGGAACAACTTCCTGTGCCCTGCTACACACTAGTTAAAGTGATGGTTCATTAACCATATCAAGTCTCCACCATCCTCCCACTCAATTCTTTCGAGAGAAACTTTTCCTCGAGAAAAGACCCGATTTAGAAACAATCCCTTTTGCTTCCGGATCTAAGACAGGAGGTATACCCAACTGTTTTGGGTGTCCTATGAAGATGTATTTATCCGCTTTGGGTTCGAGCTTATCAGCCTGAAACCTTTTCACATAAGCGTTGCATCCCCAAACTTTTAAGAAACGACAACTTAGGTTTCTCCAAACCATAGTTCATACGGTGTCGTCTCAACGGAATTACGTGGTGCCCTATTAAAGTGAGTGCGGTTGTCTCTAATGCCTAACCCATGAACAATAGTGGTAATTCGATAAGAGACATCATGGTACGCACCATATCCAATAGGGTGCAACTATGATGTTCAGACACACCATCACACTATGGTGTTCCAGGCGGTATTAATTGTGAAACAATTTCCACAATGTCTTAATTGCGTGCCAAAGCTCATAACTCAGATACTCATCTCTATGATCATATCATAGACATTTTATCCTCTTGTCACGATGATCTTCAACTTCACTCTGAAATTACTTGAACCATTCAATAATTCAGACTTGTGTTTCATCAAGTAAATATACTCAGTATCTACTCAAATCATCCTTGAAGTAAGAACATAACGATATTCACTGCGTGCCTCAGCACTCATTGCACTGCACACATCAAAATGTATTACTTCCAACAAGTTGCTTTCTTGTTCCATTTTACTGAAAAAGAGGCTTTCAGTCATCTTGCCCATGTGGTATGATTTGCATGTCTCAAGTGATTCAAAATCAAGTGAGTCCAAACGGTCCATTTGCATGGAGTTTCTTCATGCATATACACCAATAGACATGGTTCGCATGTCTCAAACTTTTCAAAAATGAGTGAGTCCAAAGATCCATCAACATGGAGCTTCTTCATGCGCTTTATACCAATATGACTTACATGGCAGTGCCACAAGTAGGTGGTACTATCATTACTATCTTATATCTTTTGGCACGAACATGTGTATCACTACGATCGAGATTCAATAAACATTCATTTTAGGTGCAAGACCATTGAAGGTATTATTCAAATAAACAGAGTAACCATTATTCTCCTTAAATGAATAACCGTATTGCGATGGACATAATCCAATCATGTCTATGCTCAACGCAAACACCAAATAACAATTATTTAGATTTAACACCGATCTCGATGGTAGAGGGAGCGTGCGATGCTTGATCACATCAAGCTTGGAAAAACTTCCAACACATATTGCCGGCTCACCTTTAGCTAGTCTCTGTTTACTCCGTAGCTTTTATTTCGAGTTACTAACACTTAGCAACCGAACCGGTATCTAATACCCTGGTGCTACTAGGAGTACTAGTAAAGTACACATTAACATCATGTATATCCAATATACTTCTATCGACCTTGCCCTCCTTCTCATCTACCAATTATCTAGGGTAATTCTGCTTCAGTGACTGTTCCCCTTATTACAGAAGCACTTAGTCTCGGGTTTGGGTTCAACCTCGGGTTTCTCCACTAGAGCAGTAGCTGATTTGCCGTTTCATGAAGTATCCCTTCTTGCCCTTGCCCTTCTTGAAACTAGTGGTTTCACTAACCATCAACAATTGATGCTCCTTCTTGATTTCTACTTTCGCGGTGTCAAACATCGCAAATATTTCAAGGATCATCATATCTATCCCTGATATGTTATAGTTCATCACGAAGCTCTAGCAGCTTGGTGGCAATGACTTTGGAGAAACATCACTATGTTATCTGGAAGATTAACTCCCACTCGATTCAAGTGATTGTGGTACTCAGACAATCTGGGCACAAGCTCAACGATTGAGCTTTTCTCCCTTAGTTTGCAGGCTAAGAAAATCGTCGGAGGTATTATACCTCTTGACGTGGGCACGAGCCTGAAATACCAATTTCATCCCTCAAAACATCTCATATGTTCTGCGACATTTCAAAATCGTCTTTGGTGCCTCAACTCTAAACCGTTTAACTGAACTATCACGTATTTATCAAAATGTGTATGTCAGATGTTCGCAACATCCACAGACGACGTTCGAGGTTCAGCACACTGAGCGGTGCATTAAGGACATAAGCCTTCTACAAAGCAACAAGGACAATCCTCAGTTTACGGACCTAGTCCACATAATCGCTACTATTAACTTTCAACTGAATTTTCTCTAGAAACATATCTAAAACAGTAGAACTAAAGCGTGAGTTACGACATAATTTGCAAAAACCTTTTGACTATGTTCAGGATAATTAAGTTCATCTTATGAACTTCCACTCAGATAGACATCCCTCTAGTCATCTAAGTGATTACATGATCCGAGTCAACTAGGCCGTGTCCGATCATGACGTGAGACGGACTAGTCATCATCGGTGAAAATCTTCATGTTGATCATATCTACCATATGACTCATGCTCGACATTTCGATCTCTTGTGTTCCGAGGCCATGTTTGTACATGCTAGGCTCGTAAAGTCAACCTAAGTGTTTCGCGTGTGTAAATCTGGCTTACACCTATTGTATGTGAACGTTAGAATCTATCACACCCAATCATCATGTGGTGCTTCGAAACAACGAACTTTTGCAATGGTGCATAGTTAGGGGGTACACTTTTCTTGAAATTTTAATGAGGGATCATCTTATTTTACTACCGTCGTTCTAAGCAAATAAGATGCATGAACATGATAAACATCACATGCAATCAAAAGTGACATGATATGGCCAATATCATTTTGCTCCTTTTGATCTCCATCTTTGGGGCTCCATGATCATCATCGTCACCGGCATGACACCATGATCTCCATCATCGTGTCTCCATGAAGTTGTCTCGCCAACTATTACTTCTAATACTATGGCTAATGGTTTAGCAATAAAGTAAAGTAATTACATGGCGTTGTTCATTGGCACGCATGTCATACAATAAATTAAGACAACTCCTATGGCTCCTGCCGGTTGTCATACTCATCGACATGCAAGTCGTGATTCCTATTACAAGAACATGATCAATCTCATACATCACATTCTTTTGGCCATATCACATCACATAGCATACCCTGCAAAAACAAGTTAGACGTCCTCTAATTGTTGTTTGCATGTTTTACGTGGCCGCTATGGGTTTCTAGCAAGAACGTTTCTTACCTACGCAAAACCACAACGTGATATGTCAATTGCTATTTACCCTTCATAAGGACCCTTTTCATCGAATCCGATCCGACTAAAGTGGGAGAGACTGGCACCCGCTAGCCACCTAATGCAACAAGTGCATGTCAGTCGGTGGAACCTGTCTCACGTAAGTGTACGTGTAAGGTCGGTCCGGGCCGCTTCATCCCACAATACCGTCGAAACAAGATTGTACTAGTAACGGTAAGCATATTGAACAAAATCAACGCCCACAACAACTTGTGTTCTACTCGTGCATAGAAACTACGCATAGACCTAGCTCTGATGCCACTGTTGGGGAATGTAGCAGAAATTCAAAATTTTCTACGCATCACCAAGATCAATCTATGGAGTAATCTAGCAACGAGGGAAAGGTGAGTGCATCTACATACCCTTGTAGATTGCTAAGCGGAAGCGTTCAAGTGAACAGGGTTGATGGAGTCGTAGTCGTCGTGATCCAAATCACCGATGATCCTAGTGCCGAACGGACGGCACCTCCGCGTTCAACACACATGCAGCCCGGTGATGTCTCCCATGCCTTGATCCAGCAAGGAGAGGGAGAGGTTGGGGAAGACTCCGTCCAGCAGCAGCACGACGGCGTGGTGGTGGTGGAGGGGCATGGCAATCCTGCAGGGCTTCGCCAAGCACCTTGGGAGAGGAGGAGGGAGAGAGGTAGGGCAGCGCCAGGGAGAGGATTAACTTGTGTGTTTGCAGCCCCCAATACCTCAATTATATATAGGGGAAGGGGAGGGGCTGCGCTCCCATCTAGGGTTCCCTCCCTAGGGGTGGCGGCAGCCCCAAAACCCATCTAGGGTGCGGCCAAGGGGGGAGAGGGGGAAACTTGCCCCCCAAGCAAGGTGGAGGCGCCCCCTCCCCAAACCCTAGGCGCCTTGGGCCCTGGTGGGGGGGGGGGGGGGGGCGCACCAGCCCACCTGGGGCTGGTACCCTCCCACACTTGGCCCATGCAGCCCTCTGGGGCCGGTGGTCCCACCTGTTGGATCCCCGGGACCCTCCCGGTGGTCACGGTACGTTACCAATAGCACCCGAAACTTTTCCAGTGACCAAAATAGGACTTCCCATATATAAATCTTTACCTCTGGACCATTTTGGAACTCCTCGTGACGTCCGAGATCTCATCCAGGACTCCGAACAACATTCGGTAACCACATATATCTATTCCCTATAACCCTAGCGTCATCGAACCTTAAGTGTGTAGACCCTACCGGTTCGAGAGACACGTAGACAAGACCGAGACAACTCTCTGGCCAATAACCAACAGCAGGATCTGGATACCCATGTTGGCTTCCACATGTTCCACGATGATCTCATCGGATGAACCACGATGTCGAGGATTCAATCAATCCCGTATTCAATTCCCTTTGTCTAGCAGTATAGTACTTGCCCGAGATTCGATCGTCGGTATCCCGATACCTTGTTCAATCTCGTTACCGGCAAGTCTCTTTACTCGTTCCGTAACACATCATCCATGATCAACCCCTTGGTCACATTGTGCACATTATGATGATGTCCTACCGAGTGGGCCCAGAGATACCTCTCCGTCACACGGAGTGACAAATCCCAGTCTCGATTCGTGCCAACCCAACAGACACTTTCGGAGATACCCATAGTGCACCTTTATAGCCACCCAGTTACGTTGTGACGTTTGGTACACCCAAAGCATTTGTACTGTATTCGGGATTTGCACAACCTCATGGTCTAAGGAAATGATACTTGTCATTAGAAAAGCTATAGCATACAAACTACACGATCTTTGTGCTAGGCTTAGGATTGGGTCCTGTCCTTCACATCATTCCCCTAATGATGTGATCCCGTTATCAACAACATCCAATGTCCATGGTCAGGAAACTGTAACCATCTATTGATCAATGAGCTAGTCAACTAGAGGCTTACTAGGGACATGGTGTTGTCTATGTATCCACACATGTATCCGAGTTTCCTATCAATACAATTATAGCATGGATAATAAAAATTATCATGAACAAGGAAATATAATAATAACCAATTTATTATTGCCTCTAGGGCATATTTCCAACACACATCATGTTTGCTGTCGGGGGCGTACCTCAGCTGATTCCGCGCTTGCTCCGGCGGCGAGAACCGAATGCACGCAATTTCGGTGCGCCGAGGAGCTCCGGTGGGCGTGTGCGGCACCGGGACGCCGCCGACGCTGAGCCTCTAGGTGCCAGGCATCCGCATGTCTGGTGCGCCGGGTAGTTGGCCTCGTAGAGGAGGCGCACCTCATCCTCATGCAGATGGCGGCGGCCGAAGCCGTTCGCCGCTGCACCGTCGCTTGGGAAGCGCTCGGCCATTGCCGTCGACGGGGGAGAGAGTGGGAGAGGGGGGCGTCAGAGTCGTCGGCGACAATAGGGGGAGAGAGGGGCATCAGTGGCGAGGGCGTGTGCGTTCACCGGCGGGGGAGGGCGGCTTTTATAGCCGCGGATGAGCGATGGGAGGACTGTCGTCGTGTGTCGCGTGGCAGGAGTGGGGGGGGGGGGGACACACGTCGTCACGCCTTTACTGCGCCGCCCATGAGGCACCAATGAAAGGTTGACCGGCGCGGCAACCTTGACATTGATTTCCACGAGAACCGAGGTGATGAGGACGACTAAGGCGGCGAGTCGCTAACTCGGCGGGCCCACTTCTTTTCGCGCCAAAAACATTTCCCCAAGCGTCCCGGGCGCCTCCCAGCATGCCGGGTTTGGCCTGGGCCCGCTAGCGCCAAATTCGATCCTATTGGACAAAAATTGGGCTTCTGCGGGCGCGATTGGGCTGAATTTTTGACGCCGGCGACAAAAATAGGCCTTGGGGGAGGGCTTTTTGGGGGCACGTCTAGAGATGCTCTTACGCTTTGCGTAGCCACCACGGTATCGCAGGGTAGCGGCGGAGCTTCACGCTGGTCACAGAAGGGTAGAGGGCACGTTCACAAGAGGGCTGCAAATTAAAAAGAGGATATGATTGGTAATTTTTTCTTTTGGTTGAGAGTTGACCAGCGCTCGGTCATACCCGTTAATATAGAATGTAAAATCTATATCTATACCTAATAATAAAGTTATTACTGCTTCTGGCAATACATCACATAAATTGTCTTCGAGATTGCAAAATATTACCCACCGATGTCACCTATAAGTGACAAAAAAACGTTTCATACAGGGGAATAACTCGCCTGGGCCGGCCCACGGAGTAGAGACCTCCTATACTGCGCTCTGCGCGCTGGGAGAAGACGCTCCGTGCCCGTTTGTGCCGGCCCATGTGCGGGTGGTCTGTTTTTAATTTTTCTTTAATTTTATTTTCTCTTTTTCATTTTTTTTCTCCTTTAAATAATTTGGTACTTAAAAGATATTCCAAAAATTAAAAAATATAATTTTAAAATAAAATGTTCAATAAATCATAAAATGTTTGTGGATTCGAAAAATGTTCGTAGTTGTTGAAAAAAATGTTCACATGTTAAAAAAATGTTCGTAATTTGAAAACAAATGTTTGAGAAATCAAAAAATGTTCATGAATTTTTAAAATAAATCGTGTATTAGAAAATAATAATGAAATCGAATAGAATATTCACCAAAATTTTATCAATGATGCATCAAAATGTTGTCATGTCCTTTGGATATTATGAATTTTTTTCTCCCATTGCAACGCAGGGGCCCTTTTGCTAGTTAAATTAAAGTTCCAAAAATCTTGATAAAAGAGTACGTCATGCACATATGGAGCACCTGGAAATTTTCATGCACTTAATTGAGAAACAGACGAGAGTAAGTGATTATGACAACAATTTTTTGTGCGGTTTCAAGCTCCTTTCCGAAGGTTTTTTTTATTTTTTCATACTGAAGGGTAAAGGAGAAAATGACGCTCGTATTAGTGCTCCTGCTTCCAAGGCGATCGCCTGACGGAATCGATCTGAGATTCTAATCACTCCATATGCAAGAGTTTGGAAAGGATTCGATACAAAATGAAGTTGATGAGGATGGAATGGGTTCGCAAGGAAGAGATCACTCCATAGGGGGGGGTCAATTCAATCAACACACCAAAAAGCGGGCGAACCAGTGGATAGAGGAGGGGTGGGGACACTCGTACCATAGACTAAGATTTGGCCAGACCAATCAGAGAAGGAAATCAAACTTCCCAAAAGCCCAGCAGCGTTACAAGAAGTGGAGCCAGGTATGAGATCTTTAAAAGGTCAGATCAAGGATGCGCTCAAAACACAAAGCCTTTGTCCCACCACAATCAACACTAAATTCTCTGTCATGGCAGCTCAGCGAGCCAAAAAGAACAAGGCGTCGATGCACTCAAAGGGTGTTGCTACTAGTCTTAATTTACTTGGAAGACTAGCAAGATGCCCGTGTGTTGCATGTAACATCAAGATGCATTTTTATGAGTAGTTTATCTTGTGAGATAAAATGATGAATGAGGGAAGGCCTTATTTGCAAATGTGGAGAGGGTGTGGGTACCTTTTGTAAAATTGCCATAGTTTCCTTCCTATCCGTCAGATATAAATCTGACGGCCTATATTGCAGGATGGCAGGCACACCATCATGACCAACTCTAATTTTTATAAGAGTAGAGTAGATAAGAGTAGAGTAGAGTAGAGTAGAGATAGATAGAGAAATGCAGCATAGTAGTACTTGGATTAACGACACAACATACTAATTAACTGGATTTTGGATGCATCTGTGACCTAGCTCTACACGATCAACAGTGCCAAGGGATCTTGCCTCAGTCGAGGCCATTCAAGGGCTCCGGCAGCGTCTACCTTACATGTGAGACGATCCTCCAGGGAGCCCTCCCACTTCTACTGTCTCTCCTGCAAGGTCACTTAACTAATTAGGAGTACTTAAGTAGCACTAATTTATTGCTACCTAATTTTCCTGCCGGAGTTAAACAAATCTTTAGTAGCACCCTATACTGAATCATGTACGTGTGTATGTGTGTCTGTGGAGGTGAATCATGAGGTGGAGCAGGGAGGGAATCTTGGTAGTGTCATGACATAATAGTGCTATTGTTTTGCATGTCACTTTATTGCCATTGGTTCAATGAGGCAATGTTTTGCGTATTGTCCATCATGAATCTGATGCTACTGTTAGAGTAATATGCTAATGTCTTTCTATCCTTTCTCACTAAGCTAATGAAGATTTCATCTTGTTCCTACTTGTGAAAATAGGGACATGTTGTTCCAATCATACATTTTAGTGGAACTACACAAGACAATACAATGAACTGTATCCCAGCCAGTGCTTTAACTCCTCTAGAAGTGCTTTGAGTGTTGAGCTAATTTGCACTGATTAAATAAACTAATACATCTCTTTAAGCAAGACTACTATGTTGCTAACTTTACCCATTAAGATAATGAGGGTGCTTCTATTTGTTAGTGTATGTTTCATCAACTATTCCCACTATTACAGTAATCTCACTCTCTCAATATATGTGCCAATAGGGATGCTCGATTTTGATGGAACTGCACAAAAACTTGGGTGCTTCATTGCCTCGACTGCTTCCTTCCTTTCCTGTCAGTCGCTTATCTTGGCTTGCTTCCTTCCTTTCCTGTCAGTCGCTTCGCATATCTCGGCTTCCAGTCAAAGGAAATAGTAATTGATATGCTACCTCATACAGGTTGGTACCTGTCTTTATCCTGATTTTTGTGCTTGTCATATGTATTGGTAATTTGGTATTTTGCTACTGTTTGCTGATTTCATAAAGGAGTAACTTGGAGCCTGAACTCGCAGGCAAATCATTACATTGGGCGATTTCAGTAGAACTGCACAAAAAGATCAGATGGACAAATACTTATGCTGCTGCTATGTACTCCAAAGTTCACTCAGACAAGCATCGATGTTGACAAGAAGAAGTGCCTATATTCATTCAAGTATCAACCGGCATCAACCAGTTGTCAAACCCCAAGTATTAGGAGAGTGAACGCCAAAATATTGCTTGGCGCATAGCCCAGAAAAAAACTGTCCAATCTTTGGTCCTAACTTGTGCCTTTTGGTTATCGGCACATACAGTAGCGAATTGTATGGCATGGAGTCTAAAGATTCCCAGTCTATATATATAGGACAAGGCTTTTCCCTTGTGCAGCAATGAGGATAAACCTTAGATCACAGACCCAGTCTGTATCATAGCTACTATCATCTTTCAACTTAGTTTTCTCTAGGAACATATCAAAAAACATAGGGGAGCAACAACACGAGCTATTGATCTACAACATAATTTGCAAATACTATCAGGACTAAGTTCATGATAAATTAATGTTCAGTTAATCATATTACTTAAGAAATCCCACTTAGATAGACATCCCTCGAGTCATCTAAATGATCACGTGATCCAAATCAACTAAACCATGTCCGATCATCACGTGAGATGGAGTAGTCATCAATGGTGAACATCTCTATGTTGATCATATCTACTATATGATTCACGTTCGACCTTTTGGTCTCAAGTGTTCCGAGGCCATATCTGTATATGATAGGCTCGTCAAGTTTAACCCGAGTATTCCGCATGTGTAAAAGTGGCATGCGCCCGTTGTATTTGAACGTAGAGCTTATCACACCCGATCATCATGTGGTGTCTCAGCACGAAGAACTTTCGCAATGGTGCATACTCGGGGAGAACACTTATACCTTGATATTTAGTAAGGATCATCTTATAATGCTACCATTGTACTAAGCAAAATAAGATGCATAAAAGGATAAACATCACATGCATCGAAATATGTGACATGATATGGCCATCATCATCTTGTGCTTTTGATCTCCATCATCAAAGCAACGTCATGATCTCGATCGTCACCGGCTTGAAACCTTGTTCTCCATCATAGCATCGTGGTCATCTCGCCAACTATTGCTTCTACAATTATCTCTACCGCTTAGTGATAAAGTAAAGCAATTACATGGCGTTTGTATTTCATACAATAAAGCGACAACCATATGGCTCCTGCCAGTTGCCGATAACTTTTACAAAACATGATCATCTCATACAACAATCTTTATATCACATCATGTCTTGACCATATCACATCACAACATGCCCTGCAAAAACAAGTTAGACGTCCTCTAATTTGTTTGTTGCAAGTTTTACGTGGCTGCTACGGGCTTCTAGCATGAACCGTACATACCTACGACACAAAAACCACAATGGTAATTTATCAAGTTTGCTGTTTTAACCTTCACAAGGACCGGTCGCAGTAAAATTTGATTCAACTAAAGTTGGAGAAACAGACACCCGCTAGCCACCTTTATGCAAAACTAGTTGCATGTCTGTCGGTGGAACCGGTCTCATGAACGTGGTCATGTAAGGTTGGTCCAGGCAGCTTCATCCAACAATACCGCCGAATCAAAATAAGACATTGGTGGTAAGCAGTATGGTGATCACCGCCCACAACTCTTTGTGTTCTACTCGTGCATATCATCTACACATAGACCTGGCTCTGATGCCATTTTTGGGAAACGTATCATGAAATTTCAAAAAAAATCCTACCCTCACGCAGGATCTATAT
The DNA here is from genome assembly GCA_963921465.1 of Triticum timopheevii. Lineage (NCBI taxonomy): Eukaryota > Viridiplantae > Streptophyta > Magnoliopsida > Poales > Poaceae > Triticum > Triticum timopheevii. The sequence goes on along the minus strand of OY997272.1, from coordinate 375,685,209 downwards.
AGGAGATGCATAGCAACAAGAGGGGGAGAGTGTGCCCACGTACCCCCGTAGACCGAAGTTGAAAGCGTTAACTTAACGCGGTTGATGTAGTCGAACGTCTTCTCGAATCAACCGATCAAGTACCGAACGTACGGCACCTCCGAGTTATGCACATGTTCAGCTTGATGACGTCCCTTGAACTCTTAATACAGTAGAGTGTCAATGGAGTCGATGAGTTCCGTCAGCATGACGACATGATGACGGTGTTGGTGAAGTGATTCGTGCAGGGCTTCACCTAAGCACTACAATGATATGACCAGAGGAAAAAACGGTGGAGGGGGGCGCCGCACACGGCTAAATAATTGGTGTGCCTTTGGGGTGCCCCTGCCCCCGTATATAAAGGAGGAGGGGAGGAGACCGGCCACCAGGGGTGCGCCAAGGGGGGAGGAGTCCTACTAGGACACCACTCCTAGTAGGATTCGCCCCCCCCCCCCCATTTTTTCCTTCAACCGGAGGGGGAAAAGAGGAAGGGAGAGGGAAGAAGAAAAGGAAAGGGCGGCGCGCCCCCTCCCCTAGGCCAATTTAGACTCCCCATGGGAGGGGGGCGCGACCACCCCTTGTGGGCTGCCTCCCCTCTCTCCTATGGCCCATGCTGTCCCAACAATTCCCCGGGGGGTTCCGGTAACCTCCCAATACTCCAAAAAAATCAAAAACTTCCCGAAACCATTCCGGTGTCCGAATGTAACCTTACAATATATCAATCTTTACCTCTTGACCATTCCGAGACTCCACGTCATGTCCGTGATCTCATCTGGGACTCCGAACAACCTTTGGTCACTGAGGGAGTCCTGGATAAGGGGGTATCCGGACAGCCGGACTGTGTACAACGTCCGGAGTATTGAAGCGTGAAGATACGAGACTCAAGACTTCGGCCTGTGTCCGGATGGGACTTTCCTTGGCGTGGAAGGCAAGCTTGGCGATCCGGATATTATATTTCCTTCCTTGTAACCGACTCCATGTAAACCCTAGCCCTCTTTGGTGTTTATATAAACCGGAGAGGTTGGTCCTTAGAAGGCCGATCACAATTACATTCATACCATCATAGGCTAGCTCCTAGGGTTTAGCTTCTACGATCTCGTGGTAGATCTACTCTTGTATTACCAATATCATCAATATTAATCAAGCAGGAAGTAGGGTTTTACCTCCATCGAGAGGGCCCAAACCTGGGTAAACATCTGTGTCCCTTACTTCTTGTTACCATCAGCCTTGACGCACAGATCGGGACCCCCTACCCGAGATCCGCCGGTTTTGACACCGACATTGGTGCTTTCATTGGTGCTTTCATTGAGAGTTCCTCTGTGCTGTCTCTGTCAAGTTCGATGGCTCCTTCAATCGTCATCAACGATGCTGTCCAGGGTGAGACTTTCCTCCCCGGACAGCTCTTCATGTTCGGCGGTTTCGCGCTGCGGGCCAATTCGCTTGGCCGCCTGGAGTAGATTGATAGCTATGCCCCCGGCCATCAAATCAGGTTCGGAAGCCTGAACTACACGGTGGATATCCGCAGAGACTTGATCTTCAAAGGATTCGGGCCAGCGCCAGAAGCACCGAACAGTCACGATGAGCACGGCTTAGACCTGCCGTCAGACGTTGCTCAGGATATCACCCCGGCAGAGGCCTCGGGTCTAAATTCGGGGCAGATTGCTTCGCTCAAGGACGGAGGGCTGGACCCCGCCCAGCAGGCCGTACCCTCATTGGCGATGGAACCGAACACAGGTCTCACCTCTGAAGGAGCCTGTGACTCTGGACCCCCGGATTCAGGTCCGGATGTATGTCCCAGTCCGCGCGCCCCCGAGCCCGCCGATCCTGGTTGGGCTCCGGTGATGGAGTTCACCGCGGCGGACATCTTTCAGCACTCGCCCTTCGGCGACATGCTGGACTTATTGAAGTCTCCCTCCTTGTTGGGAGACTCTGGGCCGAACTATGGCCGGCTCGAGTGGGAGGCAGACAACGATGGAATTCGTTGCCCACCCACCACCCACTTCATTGCCACAATCGATGATCTAACCGACGTGCTTTACTTCGACTTCGAAGACATCGACGGTATGGACGACGATGTAGGAGAATTACAGGAGCCACCGCTCACCGGGCGGTGGACGGCCACCTCCTCATATGATATATATATGGTGGACACTCCGAAGGAAACTAACGGCGACGAGGCAAAGGAGGATAACCCCTCGGGAAGAAAATCAAAGAATGGGCGTCGTCGGTGCCGCTCCAAGTCCCGCCATAGCAACACCGACCCCGGAGACGAAAATAATCCGGATGGCGCCGAAGAAGAATATGACCCTGACCAGCCCGCCTTTGAGCAGGCCGAATAGGAAGACGAGTAGGTCAGCCCAGAAGACCAGGCGACAGACGCATACCCAGAGGAGGACAACTACATGCCCCCCTCCAAAGACGAGATCAGCCTCGGCGATGACGAATTCGGCGTACCTGAGGATCCCGTGGAGCAGGAGCGCTTCAAGCGTAGGCTTATAGCACTGCGAGGAGCCTGAAGAAGAAGCAGCATCAACTACAAGCTGATCAAGACCTGCTCACAGATAGATGGACTGAAGTCCTCGCAGCCGAGGAATATGGACTTGAATGCCAAACGGCTGACCGGCCACCCCGTGGCCGGGATAAAACGGGATACCAGCCTGGATACCAGCCCGCACCCCCATGCCGATACACTACGGCTCAGGGCAACAGGCACGACCTACAAGATATTCTGGAAAATAAAGCAGGACAACCAAGATCGATCTACGGATCGAGGGGGCGTGCCCCAGCACGCGACGATCATCGTCGCGCCGGACACATCTTCAACAAGTCCGGCCGGGCCGAACATAGCAACCCAGACCAATCTGACCTACGTAGCCACATAGCCCGGCATAGAGGCGCCGCACACCCCCTATGCTTCACTGACGAAGTAATGGATCATGAATTCCCAGAAGGGTTCAAACCCGTAAACATCGAATCATACGATGGCACAACAGACCCAGCAGTATGGATCGAAGATTTCCTTCTCCACATTCACATGGCCCGCGGAGATGATCTACACGCCATCAAGTATCTCCCCCTTAAGCTCAAAGGACCAGCCCGGCACTGGTTAAACAGCCTGCCAGCAAATTACATTGGCAGTTGGGAAAACCTAGAAGACGCATTCCTTGACAACTTCCAGGGCACATATGTGCGACCACCGGACGCTGATGACTTGAGCCACATTACTCAACAGCCCGGAGAGTCAGCCCGGAAATTCTGGACTCGATTCCTCACTGAAAAGAACAAAATAGTCGACTGTCCGGACGCCGAAGCCCTAGCGGCTTTTAAGCATAATATCCGTGACGAGTGGCTCGCTCGACACCTCGGCTAGGAAAAGCCCAAGTCTATGGTAGCTCTCACAACCCTAATGACCCGTTTTGTGCGGGTGAGGATAGCTGGTTGGCTCGTAGCGGCACCACGCCACATTCCGGCACTTCGGACGGCCGCGATGCTAACGGCAAGCCACGACGCAACAAACATAAGAGACGGAACAATGGCGACAGCACTGAAGACACGATAGTCAACGCCGGATTCAGCGGACCTAAGTCCGGACAGTGGAAAAAGCCGTTCCAAAGAAATAATCAGGGACCGTCTAGTCTGGACCGCATACTAGAGCGCTCATGCCAAATTCATGGCACATCGGACAAACCAGCCAACCACACCAATAGAGATTGCTGGGTGTTCAAACAGGCCGACAAGATAAACACCAAAAACAAGGACAAGGGGCTGCACAGCGACGATGACGATGAGCCCCAGCGTCCGAATACGGGGGGGGGGGGGGGCAAAAGAAATTTCCCCCCAGGTGAAAACGATCAACATGATCTACGCCACCCACATCCCCAAGCGGGAACGGAAGCGGGCACTATGGGACGTCTATGCGATGGAGCCAGTCGCCCCCAAGTTCAACCCATGGCCAGCTTGTCCGATCACCTTTGACCGTAAGGATCACCCTACCAGCATCCGTCACGGCGGCTCAGCCGCATTGGTCTTAGACCCAATCATCGATGGATTCCACCTCACGCGTGTCCTTATGGACGGCGACAGCAGCTTGAACCTGCTTTATCAGGACATAGTGCGCAAGATGGGCATTGATCCTCCAAGGATCAAGCCCACCAAAACTACCTTTAAAGGTGTTATTCCTGGAGTAGAGGCCCGCTGCACGGGTTCTATAACATTGGAAGTGGTCTTCGGATCCCCAGACAACTTCAGGAGCGAAGAGCTAATCTTCGACATCGTCCCTTTCCGCAGTGGCTACCACACACTGCTCGGGTGAACCGCATTCGCAAGATTCAATGCGGTGCCACACTATGCATATCTCAATCTTAAGATGCCGGGACCGCGTGGGGTCATCACTGTCAACGGAAATATGGACCGCTCCCTTCGAACAGAAGAGCATACGGCAGCCCTCGCGGCAGAAGTACAATGCGGCCTCCTCCGACAAACCAATCCGGCGACAACTTCGAGCACTGTCAAACGAGTCTGGAGCACCCCGCAACAGGATCAACATGAATGTCAAGATCATGATTAGCAGTCCGGCCTCCGCTCAAGCCCCTCCAAAGCAGCATTCATGCCACACGTACACAATTACACACTCGAGATACCTTGGGCATAGGCGGAGGTGCATCATCGACTCAGTCAATAATGCGGGCAACCGCTAAATACCTTCATACTCTTTCCCTTTTATCTTTCAGGACACCGTGTTAGTGCAGCATCCTCAGAAGAGCCGAATTGACAGACTCATATGGAAGATACACCCAAGGAGGCAACAGACGTTGTGCGCAGAAGGAAATACCCAGGTGGAATCTATTTACAATCATTATACCTACTTCATCTATCTGTACACTACTTGCCCCTGGACAGGACATGTCAAATAGTCCTATTTTTATCTCTACTTAATGCATCCATTGTAAACATACGGTTAAACGTATTTTTCGTCAATGGGATATTATATATAGCGTCAGCTTATTATCCTTATTTGAGTATTTTTCTCTTATAAATGTTTACTTGGTATTGCATCCGTACACCTTGGTACGGCCAGTTTGCCAGGGGCTTCTTATGGCGCCCCATAATATGGCAACTAAAAGTCCGAACACTTTCAATAGTGCGGCACCCCGAACTTATAGCACTATATGCATCAGCTCCGAATCATGTCTTGGGTCTACAGTTGGGATAGCCCGGCTCCCTTGTTTTGGTGCCTTAAATTCCGTTATATCGGCTAAGGTAGCGGAGGGAGAACTACTGCGATTGTGTCCTGGTTCTTCCGGACGAGCACCTTAGTAGAGAAAGCCGAAAACTGACCGGCATGATGTGGCGAGAGCTGGTCGCTGTTCGAGAGGTACTAAAATCCTTAAAGATTTTCCGCTTTAGGCGATAAATCGGCTTTGTCCGATCAAGGCGTATTTAGCGCCCCAATTCGGCCTTCCGGATTCCAGGGGCTTCGCCGAAATTTAAAATTGTAGACTTCTATGGCTAAGTGAAAGTTATAAAGCCGCATAGTCCGATTGCCTAGTTCGCTGTGCTGGACACCTCCTTAAGGGACCAAACTTTTGGATAAAGAGTGTCCAGGTTTTCCATGAACACCCCAGTGCTAGTCACATGGGGGCGGAAGCCGATGACTGGCCTACCTTCAGGATTTTATAAACAGCTGCACATAAGGTAATATTTTAAATAACAAAAGTGCTACATAGCACAAGTAACTTCGTCCTTAAAATACAAACATGACAGAAGTGAATTCATTCAAAAATGGTGTCCTTGGTACATTCGTCAGCAACGATACGAGCACCCTTCATAATGCCATCATAGTACAGCTTGGGATGGCGATGCACCTTGCCCTCCGGCGGCCCGTCCTTGACCAGCTTCTCCGCATCCATCTTGCCCCAATGCACTTTGACGCGGGCATGGGCCCGGCGGGCACCCTCGATGCACACGGATCACTTGATTACCTCAAGCCGCGGGCAGGCATCCATCATCCGCTTGATCAGGCCGAAGTAGCTACTGGGCATGAGCTCACCAGGCCAAATCCGGACTATGAACCCTCTCATAGCCAGTTCGGCCGCCCTGTGGAGTTCGACCAACTGCTTCAGTTGGTCACTCAGAGGCATCGGGTGTTCGGCCCCAGCATACTGGGACCAGAACAGCTTCTCTGTTGAGTTCCCCTCCTGGGCACGGTAGAACTCTGCAGCATCTGATACGCTGCATGGCAGATCTGCGAATGCCCGTGGAGAGATCCGAATTCGAGTAAGTAAAAGAAACGCCTCCTCCACATGTTTGCTTTGCATAAAGAACTTCTTACCCATTGCTATCTTCTTGGCCTCCTGGATCTCCCGCTGTGCTTTCTCGGCTTCGGCCTTGGTGTCTTTTAAATTCGTACGGGCCTTCGCAAGCTCGGCCTCTTTCGCCTTCAGATCATGCTCCGCGGACTCGCATTTCTTGCCGAGGTCCTGGAGCTCCTGCTGTACCTCACCTACCCTAGCACTTTGCTTTTCGCTCTCCTTACACTCCGAGGCCGCCTTGTCTTTGGCCTCGGACAGCGCCTTCTTCAGGGACACCACTTCGGTGGGGGCCCCTGTTACACGGTCACGACCCTTCATTGTTAGACCCACCAATTCTGCCTATCCTTAATATATAAGAGCAGGAATTACTTACCCTTGTTCTCTTCGATCTGCCTCTTCACGAGGTCGAGCTCTCCCTGCGCCTGCTCCAGGTCCCGCTTCAGTTCGGCAACCTCGGCAGTACGGGCAGCAGCAGCAAGCAGCACAGCCTGCTCATTCACAATAATACTTACGATTAGTCTCCTGCGGATTATAATTGACCCTCTGCTCGGCTTTTTTTCCGAACACCAAACAGAGAATCAGGGGCTACTACCTATTGGGTGGTAATTTTGCACATATTTATTACTTACCTCGAAGCCTGTTAGGAGGCTGGTGCAAGCTTCGGTTAGTCCGCTCTTGGCGGACGAAACCTTCTGAATCACCGTACTCATAAGAGTACGGTGCCCCTCATCCAGGGAAGCGCCGCAAAGCGCTTCCAGCAGACCGTCCGGTGCCTCATGCGCAACGGAAGTCCGTGACACAGACGGCTCGCCCTCCCTAGCGAGGGGTCGCCTGCCTGAGTCCGGAACCATCAAAGGTTCCGGAATTGTGTTCGGCTGAGAACCCGGCTGGCCGTGGCTCTTGTCGACACGATCCGCGGGAATCTTGAACCCCGCGTGTCCGACGTCTGGGATCCCGCCTCGGGACGTCTCCAGAGTCACCTCCCCCCCGCTCTGGGAGCCTTTGGGACAGCACCTCCGTGTCGTCCGCGGGTTGAGGAGTGGTGGCCGTCGGAAGCGAATTCATCTCCGAATTGCTCAGGGACCCGGAGGAGGATACCTCGGGGTGATCCCTGGCCGGACTGCACATATGTTCGGCATTATAAATACAAAAACTGTGAAGTGAAGTCATGATAGAATGGAAACGCTTACAATCGCGCAAGGGGCTTCCCCCTGGGCAGCCACCCCTCCTCGCAGAGAGCGGCCGTGGCGGAATAGTCCGGAAGGGGCCCCTTCCCCTTCTTGGATGCCCCAGCCTCCCCTCCCGGGGCGGCTTTTCTCTTCTTCTCCCCCCCGGTGGGGGGAGGTAGGATCTCTTCCTGATTCCTCCCGCCTCCACGGGAGGAATCTGACTCGTCGTCATCGGACGACAGGGGAATGATGGCCCTCCGCCGAGGACCTTTTCCGGCCCCCTGGTCCGCCTCCCCGGACCCCTCATCCTTTCCGGATGGGGCGTCTTCTTCTTCTTCTTCCTCCCCCCCATCATGGGAGGAGTCCGCCTCGTCTTCGGATGAGGCTTTCGGCACAACATTACGCCGGAGACCCTTTCGGATCCCCGGGGCCTTCTTCTTGGCCTTCTTCTAAGGCACATTGTATGGGGCCGGGACCAGCATCTCCGTCAGGAGAGGATCTGCTGGGTCTTCTCGCAGTGGAGCCAGGCAGTAAACCTGCTCCGCTGTCTCCACGTAATCCTGAAATAAATATGCACAACTACTTAAGGCACTCCCATGAATATATCGGGAAGGACTGGGTCCGGTGTCAGTCTAAGAACTCATCGGCCTAGGAGCCTACGCGGCGTGAAGCCCGCGGTCCTCGGATATTGGAGGAGGCACTTCGGAGGCCTTGAACAGCTCCTTCCATGCGCCTTTGTGCATCATGTCGTAGAGCCTCTGGAGCGTCCGGTGCTCGGTTGGGACGAACTCCCACAGTTTGACTGCCCGCCTCTGGCAGGGCAGGATTCAGCGAACAAGCATGACCTGGACCACATTGACAAGCTTGATGTTCTTGTCCTTCATGCTTTTTACGCATGTTTGGAGTCCGGCCAGCTCCATGGAATCGCCCCAGGACAGGCCCTTCCTCTCCCAGGAGGTGAGCCGCATGGGGGCTCCGGATTGGAACTCGGTGGCCGCCGCCCAGTTGGCGCCACGTGGCTCGGTGATGTAGAACCGCCCCGATTGCCATCCTTTTATGGTCTCCACAAAGGAGCCGTTGAGCCATGTGACGTTGGGCATTCTGCCCACCATGGCCCCTCCGCACTCCGCCTGTTGGCCTCTTACCACCTTCAGCTTCACGCAGAAAGTTTGTAGCCATACGCCGAAGTGAGGTCGGATGCGGAGGAAGGCCTCGCACACGACGATGAACGCCGAGATGTTGAGGACGAAATTTGGGGCTAGATTGTGGAAATCAAGCCCGTAGTAGAACATAAGCCCGCGGACGAAGGGATGTAGTTGGAATCCCAGTCCACGGACGAAGTGGGCGACGAATACGACCCTCTCGTGGGGTCCTGGGGTCGGAATGACCTGCCCGGCGTCTGCTAGACGGTGCGCTATGTCCGCGGCCAAGTATCCGGCCGCTCGAAGATTGGTGATGTGCTTCTCCTTGACGGTGGAAGCCACCCACTTGCCTCCTGCTCCGGACATGTTTAGCTGTGCGGGGAAGACTTGGGCTTGGGCGCTGGAGCTTGAGGGGGCAAGAGTGGGCAAAGGAGGAAGAAGGCGTGGGTGAAAATGGGGGAATCTTATCCGTTTATAGAGGCACAGGAAGCGGTGCACCTCCCCACTTGCCCGTTGGGAATCTCTTGTTTCCCAAGCGCCACGGTTAATGGTGTGGTGAGATTACCCATACCCATATTGATGAGAATCCTGTAATAAAGGGGACACGATCCCTGCTTTGACAAGATGTGTCTCAAAAACCGCCTCGTAATATGCGTTGTAGCTGGTTGTGGGGAAACGGTTCGAATAATGGATCCGATCATAATAACATGTCACGTCATCAGGAAAAATTGTCAGCAGATTGCATTTGTGAAATATCATTCTCTCTACGGCGGTATGTGTCAGTGTCAAAACCGGCGGATCTCGGGTAGGGGGTCCCGAACTGTGTGTCTAGGCGGATGGTAACAGGAGACAAGGGACACGATGTTTTTACCCAGGTTCGGGCCCTCTCGATGGAGGTAAAACCCTACTCCTGCTTGATTGATATTGATGATATGGGTAGTACAAGAGTGGATCTACCACGAGATCAAGGAGGCTAAACCCTAGAAGCTAGCCTATGGTATGATTGTTGTAATGGTTGTTTGTTCTACAGACTAAAACCCTCCGGTTTATATAGACACCGGAGAGGGCTAGGGTTACACAGAGTCGGTTACAATGGTAGGAGATCTACATATCCGTATTGCCAAGCTTGCCTTCCACGCCAAGGAAAGTCCCATCCAGACATGGGACGAAGTCTTCAATCTTGTATCTTCATAGTCTTGGAGTCCGGCCGATGATGATAGTCCGGCTATCCGGACACCCCCTAGTCCAGGACTCCCTCAGTAGCCCCGAACCAGGCTTCAATGATGACGAGTCCGGCGCATATATTGTCTTTGTCGTTGCAAGGCGGGTTCTCCTCCAAATTCCATGTGCTTGCCGAACAGTGTCCGGCTTTCTTACGAAGGTTGCGCTCCTTGGCTTCCACGCCCAATAATGGCCCTCTTCCACGTGTCGCACGAATGCGAAAGGCCAGGATATTTTTATATTTTACCCCCTAGCTGCACGAATAATCTGCCTATAAGAGAGGCAAGAATCCAGATCCAAATCACACCATCTTCCTTCTGCGAGTACTCATCGGAGTGCTTCTGACCAAAAATCCATTCCATCATGGACCATCGACGCGGCTCCTCCTCTCGCGCTCCTAGCCCTCAGCCAGGAGATTGGACGAGATGTTCAGTCCCGCACAACGAGCTGGTGACGCTCTAAGCGGAGGGATACCTTCCTCCGGCCTTTATGGTCCCGGTTCGAGCCGGGCTGGCCACCTACAAAGGTGGAAAGCAGGCGGAGAGCACCCCTAGCCCCTGTAAAGGAGAGCCGGTGTGCTTCGTCCCTTATTTAATAAGGGGGCTCGAATTTCCCATACATCCGTTTCTCCGGGGGCTTCTGGAGTTCTATGGACTCCAGCTTCATCACCTCACGCCTGCCTCTATCCTGCACATCGCGGGTTTCGTAGCTCTTTGCGAGCTATTCCTGGGCATCGAGCCCCATTTTGCGCTGTGGAAGAGACTATTTTGCCTCGTACCCCGTTCTCACGAGGGGTCAATATATCAAGTGGGTGGAGCCGAAATATGGCGCATCGCCGGGCCGAAGACTGGCCCTTGGAATGGTTTTATGTGGAAGATGCTCCACTGACGGACCTATTTCGGATCGGCCTCCCGGAGTTCAGCAAGGCTCCTCTGTAGAAACGCCTAAGTTGGCGCCCGCGGAGCCCTCAACAGGAGGAAGACAGGAGCGTCCATTATTTCATGGGCCGGGTAAGGTTGCTGGCCCATTCCGGATTGACCATGACTGGAGTCATGGCCACGTGCATTATGTGAGGGGTGCAGCCGCTCCAATATAGGGGCCACCCCATGTGGGATTTCAACAGGGAGAATGACGCCACCCGTCATGGCCGCAAGGGGCCGAGATCGGCCGCGGATCTGGTGGAGATCCTGTCCGGCCTGTACAAGGGGGGGGGGGAAGGAGGACTTCCTCCAGACGAGCCCATCTAATGGGTTCTCCATGAATAACCCTCGGAGCTGGGTAAGCGGACGTTTATTCATCCGACCCGTGCTTTCAAAGTTAAGTGCCTCACTTTATGATTTTGACGCAGGAACTGCGTCGGGATGTGGAGGGCATACATAGTCCGGGTCCACAACCCGAGGATCCAGGAAGATCCCTTGATCCGGCCTCCGAAGAGGATCCGGATATAAAGGTGGAGCTGATCGACGGGGTGTTCCACCAACTCAGCATGGACAATGCTCTAGTTGCCATCACGGCTGACTACCCCGGCTTATCTCCGGCTTCCCAGGTAATTATGACCGGAGTCCTGACACCATTACTTCGTCCTTGCGTATTTCTGACCACCGTATACAACGGTGTCTCGCAGGAGGTGCCTTCAAGGCGGGAAGCCAAACCCACGGTGGCTGACCAACAAGGGTCAGTCCGGCCCAGCAGGCGGAAGAGGGGTGCGGTGCGAATCGAAACGTCACCGCAACGGTATAGCTCGCGACCGTTGTATAGGGAAAAGATTCCTAGGAGATGTATTAATGCTCATGATTTTTCCAGGAGGAAGAGCGCTCACCGAACTGTGCCCGGAGAGGTTGCCAATCAAGCCTCCGCCAGCCAGGCTGCAACACCTGGTCCGGAGGGGGAGGCAAGCGCAAGGCGTGAGCCGGATACTCCTCCAACGGAGGATGCCGATAGGCTGTCCGCCACCAGGTCTGAGGTGGAGAGCGCCATGAATCATAGGCGCCGCCGAACAGTTCTTCGTGATGCGTGTTTCTCCCTAGAGGCGTTAAATGCCTTTAACGCGGGAGACGCGCACCTCCGTGCCGCTCAAGATGGTTTAACCAGAGCCACGGAGCAGTATGTAAAAGACATAGGGGTAAAGGATTTTAATAGTTGTATATGCCAGTAGCCCCCGAGACTTAAAGTAGTTAAAATAACTGATTTAAGGATCATTTGATATTCAGGATCTCACGGAGAAGAATGCCCAATTGTCTCAGGAGCTACAAGGGTGCAAGGCCCAACTTGAGGCCGCACTAGCCGCCGTAGGAGGAGACACCGAAACCCCCTCCCGCAACACATATTTCAAAAAGATAAGCAGTGTGCGGCGTGCATATAAGTCTGACAATAATATTGCAGATGTTGCCGGACTTGATCCGGACAAGCAACAGCTACTGGGCCAGCTGAAGGCCGGCGAGAGGGTGCTTATGAAGGTGCAGCACGAGAGGAACAAACTCCAAGATGCCCACACCCAGCTTGGAGAAGAGCTGAAAGGTGTTCGGGCCGAGCTATCTGGCTCCGTGAAGGAGAATCAGCGGCTTCGTCGCGACATCTATAGTAAGTGCTTGAGCAAACTCTTTTGAAAAGAAGAGTTCGGCGAGGAAGTCGATTGACAGAAATATGTCTGTAGGTGTGCTCACAGGTCGCCCTGCTGAGGAAATGCCTGGTTCAACGGGTGACCAACTTCCCGAGCTGGTGCAACTGCTCGAACGTGTTCGGCAGGCGATGATTGGCGTCGCCCAGGCCTTATGGCCGTCTGTCTCCCTACCCGAGGGCCTTGGAGAGCTTGCGGAGAAGCTTCAGGGAGCGCGGCAGCGCTTCCGTTTATGGAAGATATCGGCCTGCCGTCAAGGCGCCAGGGAGGCCTGGGCCATGGTGAAGACACGGTACAAGAAGGCGGATCCAAACCACATGGCCGAGGTCGGACCTGTGGGGCCCGATGGGAAGGAGATCCCTGTGAGCTTAGTGTACGGTCAAGTAGAATTGGCCGCTAAGTATTCCCAACGGGACTGTAAATTAGACAGCCTGTTAGACAGGATTGAAGAGGCGTACAGTCAGTCAATTTGACGATGTATTTTGAAATGACATGTAAAATGCCTTCTAGCCGGATTGTAGATCGTTTGTCTTTGCCGACCTTTTCGCTTCAACCTCGGGACCCTAGAGTCCGGAGTGTGTCCGAATACCTTCTCGGTTATGAAAAAACCGGGGTATGCATGGAGGCCAGGCGTAGGGGTCATTAGTGCTTTATCAGACAAGTGCCCAACTAGTTATGTTATATTACATGGTTAGTAAGAAACATCTTCTAGGGAGAATAGTTCCGTTAAGGGTTCCTTTCCCTGGGAGGCATGCCCTAAAGTGCATGTCCGGACTACGAAAAGAGCAGGAAAACATCTGGGGGCAGATAAATAAATAGGTAAAAAATCATCTTTCAAGTCACCGACCGAATATTCCCTTAAGAATGCTAGCTTTTGGCTTCACCCAGTCTGAGGTACACATCCGGCTGACCCAGCAGTAACAATCGCAGAGGTGCTCCCTTTACCTCCTAGCCGAACAATCGGGAATGTAGGGGTAATCACAGGAGCCAGGCAACCCAACTTGGCCAAAACTTAAGTCATATCGATGCATATAATGGTGAATAAAAGGTACATGCAGAAGCTTGACACATGTGTTCGGCATAAAGCCTATATAAATAAGCTTCTGTGAAGAAGCCCCCAGGTATAATGAGTGCGAGTAGCACGTCAAGTGTGTGCGAACAATGCGCAAATCAGCCCTCAAAGGCTTTATGAAAAAGGTGGGAGAAAAGAGAGAAACAAAAGACAACGGAAGTAAAAAACGTGGGCGGAGGAAGGAGACGAACTCTGAGTCCGGCGCTAGGCGTAGAATCTTCGGAGGCGGGCTGCGTTCCATGGGTTCGGCTCGAGTCGGTTGTCCGATGCGTTTCGCAGATGGTATGCCCCGCCGGTCAGGACTTGGTCGATGATGAAGGGACCTTCCCATTTGGGCTTGAGTTTGTCCTTTTTCTTGTCCGGCAGGCGTAGAACTAGTTTGCCAACATTGTAAGTTTTGGCCCGTACTTCTCTGCTTTGATATCTTCGAGCCTGCTACTGATAGAATGCGGAACAAGCCTTTGCCACGTCACGCTCTTCCTCCAATGCGTCCAAGCTGTCCTGCCGATCCAACTCGGCTTCTCTTTCTTCGTACATGTGCACTCGAGGTGAGTCATGAATTATATCGTAGGGCAAAACTGCCTCTGCGCCGTATACCATGAAGAATGGTGTGAATCCGGTAGTACGGTTTGGCGTGGTCTGCAGCCCCAGAGTACGGAGTCGAGCTCCTCTACCCAGTGCGTGTTAGATTCCGTAAGGGACCGCACTAGTCTGGGTTTGATGCCGCTCATGATTAGACCATTTGCTCATTCAACTTGACCGTTGGTTTGAGGGTGATAGACTGAAGCGTAGTCGAGCTTAATGCGCATATTTTTACACCAGAGTTTAACCTCGTCGGCCGTGAAGTTCGTGCCGTTATCGGTGATGATGCTGTGGGGGACACTGTAACGGTGTACTACCCCGGATATGAAGTCTATCACAGGTCCGGATTCGGCCGTTTTAACTGGCTTGGCCTCTATCCATTTGGTGAATTTGTCCACCATGACCAATATGTATTTTTGCTTGTGGGTTCCCCCTTTAAGGGGTCCAACCATGTCGAGCCCCTAGACCGCAAACGTCTAGGTGATGGGTATAGTTTTGAGGGCGGTGGGTGGCATGTGGCTCTGATTAGCAAAGAGCTGGCAACCGACGCATCGTTGGACTAAGTCCTGAGCATCTGCCCGGGCTGTCGGCCAATAAAATCCTGTACGGAAGGCCTTACCTACAAGGGCCCGGGCTGCAGCGTGGTGTCCGCCTAGTCTGGCGTGAATTTCAGCCAGGAGATTTCGCCCTTCCTCTTCAGAGATACACCTTTGAAGGACTCCGGTTGCGCTTTTCTTATAAAGTTCCCCCTCATGGACCTTGTAGGCTTTAGATCGCCGAACTATGCAGCGGGCCTCATTTTGGTCTCGGGAAGTTCCTGCCTAATTAAGTAGGCTAGGAATGGTTCCGTCCACGGGGCAATGACTGCCATTATTTCGTGGGCGGAAGGTGTTATGTCATTGGCTGAGCCACCGGTTGTGTTAGAATGTTCGGTGTTGGGTGGTGCGGTTGGTTCCGGATTGTTGTTTCCAGACTCCTCTTGCCATATTACGGATGGCTTAAAAAGCCGCTCCAGGAAGATGTTTGGAGGGACGGCGTCGCATTTTGCGCCGATGCGTGCCAACACGTCGGCTGCCTGGTTATTATCCCGGGCTACATGGTGGAATTCGAGTCCTTCGAACCGAGCTGACATTTTTAAGACGGCGTTACAGTAGGCTGCCATTTTCGGATCTTTGGCATCGAAGTCTCCGTTTACTTGTGATATTGCAAGGTTTGAATCCCCACGTACCTCGAGGCGTTGAATGCCCATGGAGATTGCCATCCGGAGACCATGCAGAAGGGCCTCGTATTCGACTGCGTTGTTGGAGTCTGTGTACATTATTTGAAGTACGTATTGGACTGTTTCTCCGGTTGGGGACGTCAAAACGATGCCAGCCCCCAAGCCGGCCAACATTTTAGAGCCGTCGAAATGCATGATCCAATTGGAGTATGCGCCGTACTCTTTAGGGAGTTCGGCTTCAGTCCATTCAGTGACGAAGTCAGCTAAGACTTGCGATTTTATAGCTCGCCATGGTTTGTAGGTTATGTCAAATGGTAAGAGCTCAATGGCCCATTTTGCAATCCTGCCCGTCGCGTCGCGGTTGTTTATGATGTCGTTGAGGGGTACTTCGGAGGCCACTGTTATCGAGCACTCTTGAAAGTAGTGTCGCAGCTTCCGGGATGCCATGAACACCGTGTACGCTATCTTTTGATAATGCGGGTACCGGGACTTGCAGGGAGTTAAGACAGTGGATATGTAGTACACTGGTTTTTGAAGAGGGAATTTATGCCCTTCTGTTTCTCGTTCGACGACGAGCACCGCGCTTACAACTTGATGTGTTGCCACGATATATAACAACATTGGTTCACCCAGGTTAGGCGCGGCCAGGACCGGATTTGTTGCCAATATGGCCTTTATTTCTTCGAGTCCGGCAGTGGCAGCATCCGTCCACTCGAAGTGTTCGGTGCGCCTGAGGAGGCGATAGAGGGGCAATGCCTTTTCTCCCAAACGGGAGATGAAGCGGCTTAAAGCCGCCACGCATCCGGTTAATTTTTGTATTTGTTTGAGGTCTTTTGGGATATCCAATTGTGACAGAGCTCGGATCTTGGCTAGGTTTGCTTCAATTCCTCTACCGGATACAATGAAGCCCAAGAGCTTTCCGACTGGTACGCCGAAAACGCATTTTTCCGGATTGAGCTTAATGTCATATGCTCGGAGGTTGTCGAATGTGAGCCTCAAGTCGTCTACTAGAGTTTCGACATGTTTGGTCTTGACGACCACGTCGTCTACGTATGCCTCCACTGTTTTGCCGATCTGGGTAGCCAGACATGTCTGAATCATGCGCTGATATGTTGTGCCGGCGTTTTTGAGTCCGAAGGGCATTGTGTTGAAGCAGAATGGTCCGTATGGAGTAATGAATGCCGTTGCGGCCTGGTCTGTTTCCGCCATCTTGATTTGATGGTATCCGGAATATGCGTCGAGGAAGCACAATGAATCGTGCCCTGCGGTAGCATCGATGATTTGGTCGATGCGGGGAAGTGGGAAAGGATCCTTTGGGCAGGCCTTGTTAAGGTCTTTAAAATCGACACAAAGGCGCCAGAATTTGTCCTTTTTTGGTACCATTACAAGGTTTGCCAGCCAGTCCGGATGATTGATGTCTCTGATGAATCCGGCTTCTAATAGCTTGGCTAGCTCCTCTCCCATTGCCTGTCTTTTGGGTTCGGAAAATCGCCGAAGAGCCTGTTTGACTGGCTTGAATCCTTTTAGGATGTTTAGGCTGTGTTCTGCCAATCTACGTGGGATTCCTGGCATATCTGAAGGGTGCCAGGCAAAGATGTCCCAATTCTCCCAAAGGAATTCTCGTAGTGTGGCGTCTACATCAAGGTTTAACTGTGCCCAATGGAGGCCGTCTTTGTTGGGTCCGTTGGATGGACCTGGAATTTGACTATTTCGTCTGCTGGTTTAAAAGAGGTGGACTTGGATCTCTTATCGAGTATCACATCATCCCTGTTCACCGTGGAGCGCAGCACGGTGAGCTCCTCCGCCGCTAGGGCTTCGGATAGTGCCTCTAAGGCTAATGCGGCTGTCTTGTTTTCGGCGCGGAGTGCTATGTCCGGTTCACTGGCAAGGGTGATGGTTCCATTGGGCCCGGGCATTTTAAGCTTCATGTACCCGTAATGGGGTATGGCTTGGAAAATTGTGAATGCCTCTCGCCCTAATAAAGCGTGATATCCGTTGCTGAACGGGGACACTTGGAACGTGACCTCCTCAGACCTGTAATTGTCCGGCGAGCCGAATACCACATCGAGTGTAATTTTTCCAGTGCAGCATGCTTCCCGACTAGGGATTATTCCTCTAAAGGTTGTGCTGCTTCGCTCAATGCGGCTCCAGTCTATTTCCATGTTTCGAAGGGTTTCCTCGTAGATGAGGTTTAATCCGCTGCCGCCATCCATGAGCACCTTGGTAAGACGAAAGCCGTCCACTATTGGACTGAGGACCAATGCGGCTGGTGCTCGGGCTGTTCGGAATTTAGGTTCGTCGCTGGCGTTGAAGGTGATAGCCGTGTCGATCCATGGATTTGTTGTTGCTACTTGGTAGACTTCGGCGAGGCTGCAGATTGTTCGTTTCCGCATATTATTTGATGCGAAAGTCTCGAAGACTGTTGACACTGTACTGGTACTGTTGGAGTGGTTCTCCGGGGCTAGAAGCTCTTCGCCACTTTTGGCCACCTGCCGCAGTATCCAACATGCTCGAAGCCTATGTGTTGGAGTGGCGCCCTCTGTACTATGAATTTTACAAGGTCCGCTGAGCCATCCCTCCAGTACGGTTCCGTGCCCTTTATGGGGTTTTTGCTTTTTGGTTTTTGTACCGGGTGCCTGAGCATGATGCACCCTTTTGTTTCGGACTAGGGTTGTATTTGGAGCCGGATTGTCCCAAAACTTAGTTTCGGTTTTCCGGACACTCTCCATCGCACAGTATTTTCGTACTATGGATGCCAGGTCGGCAAAGCGTGTAATTTCGCGACGACTTACGGCGTTCAAGATTCCCTTGTCCGTGCAATTGTTGCAGAAAATTGAAATTGCATTCTCCTCACGGCAGTCCTTTATCCTGTCCATAACCAAGAGGAATCTGGCCCAGTAATGATGTACTGTTTTGGCGGGCTCTTGCCGGATTTGAGATAGATCGCATATGTTTGGGTGGGTGGGTGGAATTGAGTCCGGAACCCTGCCCATCTTGAGGCTCAAGGGCCGAAAATTTTCCAAATTTGGAAGCTTGGATTGCTGGACGTTGTCCGACGAGTCTGGTCCGCTGCCTGACTTTAGGTTTAGTACTTGATCGACGTCCGTCCCTCCGCGGGAATCCGGCATGGAGGGTTCGGGAGTCCGGACATAACTAGTTTTTAATATAGAAGAAGAGTCGCCGTGTTGTTCCTCTACCACCGGAACGTGGTGGGTAACCTGGGGAGAGTAAATCTCTCTCAGATCGGTTTTAAGCCCAATCTGATTATAGTCTGTAGCGACTCCCAGGGCGGCGATGCGATCCAAGAGCTCGTTTACGGAAGAGAGCTCCATTGGATCCAGCTGCTCGGCGAATTCCGAGTTGACGTGAAGATTGCTTTCGATGACTCGAGAGGTCATCGTCGAAGCGGTGGCCGAACAGGAGGTCATGAGAAAACCACCTAGCCGGATAGTTTGGCCGGCGGCCAAAGCTCCTTTGGCGATGGTACCGTCTTTAAATACAGGAAGAGGCATCCTTCCTGATCGTGATGGCACAGAGGAACTCTCAATGAAAGCACCAATGTCGGTGTCAAAACCGGCGGATCTCGGGTAGGGGGTCCCGAACTGTGCATCTAGGCGGATGGTAACAGGAGACAAGGGACACGATGCTTTTACCCAGGTTCGGGCCCTCTCGATGGAGGTAAAACCCTACTCCTGCTTGATTGATATTGATGATATGGGTAGTACAAGAGTGGATCTACCACGAGATCAAGGAGGCTAAACCCTAGAAGCTAGCCTTTGGTATGATTGTTGTAATGGTTGTTTGTCCTATGGACTAAAACCCTCCAGTTTATATAGACACCGGAGAGGGCTAGGGTTACACAGAGTCGGTTACAATGGTAGGAGATCTACATATCCGTATTGCCAAGCTTGCCTTCCACGCCAAGGAAAGTCCCATCCGGACATGGGACGAAGTCTTCAATCTTGTATCTTCATAGTCTTGGAGTCTGGCCGATGATGATAGTCCGGCTATCCGGACACCCCCTAGTCCAGGACTCCCTCAGTATGCGAAGATCATTTTTCAGATCCGGACATGATTTGAGTGTTCGATAATTACTTTGGAGTATTCGGAGGAGGAACCCGCCTTGCAATGCCGAAGACAATACTGCGCGCCGGACTCATCATCATTGAAGCCTGGTTCAAGGGCTACTGAGGGAGTCCTAGATAAGGGGGTATCCGGACAGCCGGACTGTGTACAACGTCCGGACTATTGAAGCATGAAGATACGAGACTCAAGACTTCGGCCCGTGTCCGGATGGGACTTTCCTTGGCGTGGAAGGCAAGCTTGGCGATCCGGATATTATATTTCCTTCCTTATAACCGACTCCATGTAAACCCTAGCCTTCTCTGGTGTTTATATAAACCGGAGAGGTTGGTCCTTAGAAGGCCGATCACAATTACATTCATACCATCATAGGCTAGCTCCTAGGGTTTAGCCTCTACGATCTCGTGGTAGATCTACTCTTGTATTACCCATATCACCAATATTAATCAAGCAGGAAGTAGGGTTTTACCTCCATTGAGAGGGCCCGAACCTGGGTAAACATCTGTGGCCCTTACTTCTTGTTACCATCAGCCTTGACACACAGATCGGGACCCCCTACCCGAGATCCGCCGGTTTTTACACCGACAGTCACCAAAACACATAACTCGTATAATACATATCGTCATCGAACGTTAAGCGTGCGGACCCTACGGGTTCGAGAACTATGTAGACATGACCGAGACACCTCTTCGGTCAATAACCAATAGCGGAACATGGATGCTCATATTGATTCCCACATATTCTATAAAGATCTTTACCGGTCAAACCACAATGTCGACATATGTTATTCCCTTTGTTATCGGTATGTTACTTGCCCAAGATTCGATCGTATCCTCGTACCTAGTTCAGTCTCATTTCCTGCAAGTCTCTTTACTCATTCCGTAGTGCATCATCCCATAACTAACTCATTAGTCACATTGCTTGCAAGGCTTCATATGGCGTGCATTACCGAGAGGGCCCAGAGATACCTCTCCAAAACTCAGAGTGATAAATCCTAATCTCGATCTATGCCAACCCAACAAACACCTTCGAAAATACCTGTAGAGCATCTTTATAATCACCCAGTTACGCTGTGACGTTTGATAGCACACAAGGCATTCCTCCGGTGTCCAAGAGTTGCATAATCTCATAGTTGGAGGAATATATATTTGACACGAAGAGAGAAGTAGCAATAAAACTAAACGATCATTATGCTAAGCTAACGGATGGGTCTTGTACATCACATCATTCCACTATTGATGTGATCTCGTTCATCAAATGACAACACATGTCCATGGCTAGGAAGCTTAACCATATTTGATCAACGAGCTAGTCTAGTAGAGGCATACTAGGGACACGGTGTTTTGTCTATGTATTCACACATGTATCAAGTTTCCGATTAATACAATTCTAGCATGAATAATAAACATTTATCATGAATAAGGAAATATAAAATAACAACTTTAATATTGCCTCTAGGGCATATTTCCTTCAAGTCCATCAAATCCTTACCCAAAACATGAAAACTTCACAACCCAAAACTCAACATAAAATCTCATAAGCTCCGTTAGTATGAGAAAAGAAATCACCACTTTTGGTACTATTGTGAACTCATTCTTTATTTATATTGGTGTAATATCTACTGTATTCCAATTTTTCCAGGGTTCATACCCCCCGATACTAGCCATAGACTCATCAAAATAAGCAAACACCACATAGAAAACAGAATATGTTAAAAACAGAACAGTCTATAGCAATCTGTAACTCTCGAATACTTCTGTAACTCCAAAAATTCTGAAAAATTAGGACAACCTGGGAAATTTGTGTACCAATCCAGTGCAAAAAGAATCAGATCAAAAGGACACTTCTGTGAATTATTAAACTTATTTTCCTAGGCACAGAAGTTTCTGTTTCTCAGCAAGATCAAAAGAACTATCATCATAAGCTATCCCAAAGGTCTTACTTGGCACAAAAACTAATTAAAACACAAAACCACATCTAACCAAAGGCTGGATGAAATATTTATTGCAAAACAAAACCTCAAAACAAAAAATAAAAATAAAATTTGGTTGCCTCCCAACAAGCGTTGTTGTTTAACGCCCTTAGCTAGGCATAAAACACGAATAAATCTAAGTATTATCATCTTTGGCATGCAATCCATAAGTGGCTCTCATAATAGATTCATAAGGAATTTTATTTTATTTTTCGGAAAGCGTTCCATACCTTTCCTTGACGGAAATTTAAATCTAATGTTTCCTTCTTTCATATCAATAATTGCACCAATCATTCTAAGAAAAGGTCTACCAAGAATAATAGGACATGTAGGATTGCAATCTATATCAAGAACAATGAAATCCTTGGGCACATAATTCCTATTTGCAAGAATAAGAATATCATTAATCCTTCCCATAGGTTTCTCAATAGTGGAATCCGCAAGATGCAAATTTAAAGAACAATTATCAAATTCACGGAAATCTAACACATCACACAAAGTTTTTGGAATCGTGGAAACACTAGCACCCAAATCACACAAAGCATGGCACTCATAATATTTGATCTTAATCTTAATAGTAGGTTCCCACTCATCATAAACTTTTCTAGGAATAGAAACTCCCAATTCAAGCTTTTCTTCAAAAGATTGCATCATAGCATCAACAATATGTTTAGTAAAAGCTTTGTTTTGATTATAAGCATGAGGAAAATTCAACATGGATTGCAACAAGGAAATACAATCTATTAAATAACAATTATCATAATTAAATTCCTTGAAATCCAAAAGAGTGGGTTCATCGCTACCTAAAGTTTTGACCTCTCCAATCCCACTTTTATCAATTTTTGCATCAAGATCTAAAAACTCCGAATCATTGTGACGCCTTTTAACTAAAGTTGACTCATCTCCAGTCCCATCTTTATCAAGATTTATATTGAAAAACAAAGATTCAATAGGAGTCACATCAATCACTTTAAGATCTTCATCGTTATTTAAAGATTTTGGTTTAGCGACCATCTTATTTACCAAGGTAGCTTGCTTATCAGAAATTTGGCCTACTAGATTTTCAAGATGAGCAAACTGAGATCTTAAGCCATAAAATTCTTTAGACATATCATCAAGCTCTTTATTCATGTATTCCATAAAAAAATTCTACTCCTTGAGCTCGTTCCTAAAGAAATTATTGTGCTCAAATTGCAAAGACATGAAGCTTCTAACATTATTTTCAATTTTGTCCAACATCTTGAGGTGAGGATCAATGTTTTTTGGTGTAGGCATCGTGACAAGCAAACAATCCAACACACGAGCACACAAAAGGCAAGCGAAGAAGACGAATGGAAGAGGGGCAAAGAAAAGGAAAATATTTTCGAAAATTGTTTTAGAAGTGGGGAGAGGAAAACGAGAGGCGAATGGCGAATAATGTAATGCAAGGGATGAGAGTTTATGATGGGTACTTGGTATGTCTTGACTTGGTGTAGATCTCCCCGGCAGCGGCACCAGAAATTCTTCCGGCTACTTCTTGAGCTTGCGTTGGTTTTTCCCTTGAAGAGGAAAGGTTGATGCAGCAAAGTAGAGTAAGTATTTCCTTCAGTTTTGAGAACCAAGGTATCAATCCAGTAGGAGACAACGCACAAGTCACCGAATACCTGCACAAACAAACACCAACTTGCATCGAACGCAATAAAGGAGTTGTCAATCCCTTCACAGTTTTTTGTAAAGTGAGATCTGATAGAGATGGATAATCGGTAAAGTAATATTTTTGGTATTTTTGGTTTATGGAACGGAAAGTAAAAGATTGCAAAGGAAGTAAATAGGAAACTATAATTGTAGATCGGATACTTATATGATGGAAAGTAGACCCAAGGGCCATAGGTTTCACTAGAGGCTTCTCTGAAGATAGAAACTATTACGGTGGTTGAACAAATTATTGCCGAGAAATTGATAGAAAAGCGCAAAGTTATAACAATATCTATGGCAATGATCATAAATATAGGCATCATGTCCGTATCAAGTAGACTGACTCCTGCCTGCATGTACTACTATTACTCCACACATCCACTGACTCCTGCGTGCATCTAGAGTATTAAGTTCATGAAGAACAGAGTAACACATTAAGTAAGATGACATGATGTAGAGGAATAAACTCAAGCAATATGATGTAAACCCCATCTTTTTATCCTCGATGGCAACAATACAATACGTGCCTTGCTGCCCCTACTGTCACTGGGAAAGGACACCACAAGATTGAACCCAAAGCTAAGCACTTTTCCCATTGCAAGAACAACCAATCTAGTTGGCCAAACCAAATCGATAGTTCGAAGAGACTTGCAAAGATATCAAATCATGCATATAAGAATTCAAAGGAGATTCAAATAATATTCATAGATAAGCGGATCATAAATCCACAATTCATCGGATCTCGGCAAACACACCGCAAAAAGTATTACATTGAATAGATCTCCAAGAACATCGAGGAGAACATGGTATTGAGAATCGAAGAGATAGAAGAAGCCATCTAGCTACTAGCTATGGACCCATAGGTCTGTGGTAAACTACTCAGGCTTCATCGGAAGGGCAATGATGTTGATGTAGAAGCCCTCCATGATCGAATCCCCCTCCGGCAGGATGCCAGAAAAGGCCCCTAGATGGGACCTCACGGGTACAGAAGGTTGCGGGAGTGGAAAAGTGTTTTCTTGGATCCCCTTGATGGTTTTAGGGTATATGAGAATATATAGGCGGAAGAAATAGGTCGGTGGAGTCACGAGGGGCCCACAAGGGTGGAGCACGCCCTACCCCCTGGGCGCGCCCTCCGTCCTTATGGTCGCCTCGTGGCTTCCCTGACGTGTAGTCCAAGTCCTCTGGATGTCTTCTGGTCCAAGAAAAATCATCACGAAAGTTCCATTCCGTTTGGACTCCATTTGATATTCCTTTTATGTGAAGCTCTGAAACAAGGAAAACAACAGGAATTGGCATTGGGCTCTAGGTTAATAGGTTAGTCCCAAAAATAATATAAAATAGCATATTAATGCATATAAAACATCCAAAGCAGATAATATAATAGCATGGAACAATCAAAAATTATAGATATGTCGGAGACGTATCAGCGACTGACACGAGGGACCCACCAAGTCGCGCAATTGTTATTTACTTTATTCAGGACAGTTGTTATATTTACTAGTTTTAGAGACGGATCAAGGTAACAACAGGGCTGTGCGGGGGCTGTGGCCCGTCTAGCCAAGGTTTTATTTTATGTTTACCACATCATGAGCCCAGTTGTGTTTTTTTCTTTCTGAAAATGGCTAGCCCGGTTCTACCTTTTCTAAAGGAATACCCAACGGAGGTCGACTTGTTTTCTCAGCCCTGCTGGGCTGCAAATCTTTCAAGCGAGAGCGATGTATTCACTTGCCCAGAAAATGAAGTACTAAGAAATGGGATGTAAATTTTAAAAACACAGACAACCGGCAATTATTTTCAAATATCTTTTTAAGATTTCGACATTTCAAATTTAATTTTTTTGTGGGGAAAATTATGTTGCATTTTAAATTGATATAAATTTAGTATTTTTAAATTAGTTTGAACGTGATTCAAAATTTCGGGATTAGAAACTGTACGGACCGCACCGAAAGATGAAAAATTGGTTGAATTTTTAACCGTGGCCAAAATATGGGCTGTAATGGTAACAAAAAGAATATGGGTTTAAAAAAATCCTTAAGAATTAGCCAATTGGTTGTACATTTATTAGCATTAATGACAAATGAGTCGTATGTTGTTTTCCACATATTTGAGGCTGACTTGTGGGCCTACTAGGTTGGCGCGTACGCTTTCCTAAAAAAAGGTTGACACGCAAGCAAGGCCTTGTCAACTTAGTCAGCACATGAGAGCAGTTACTGTTGGATGTCCATCCAACGGCCGTCATGCTCCTTCAATCTCTGCTCTTCCTGCTCCAGCCGCTCAAATCAGCACTGGCGGGACTGCCTGCTCCCTCCTCCCATGGCTGGCTATGCTACCGCGCAGGCCTCACCGCCCCACCCAACTAACATCACTGGCCTGGTCATCCCTCTACTCACCCACACATGTTGTTATTCTCTGGCAATGACAGACGAACCAGTAAACCCTCGTACTCCCCTCTGCGTGGGAAACAACTGATGAGTCTTCCCTGGCTCCGTGTCGTTCCCTTCCTAGGCCTTGCCGTCGTTCACCGCCCTGGTGCTCTCGGCGCGACGTGGTCAATGTGGTCAACGAATGACATCCATCAGAATAGGACTATCACTACAAAAAAAAGACACATCCGTGACATTTTGAGCCGAATGAATTTTTTTTCTGTCATGCTTACGACACTTCTATGACGATAATTGTGATAAAACCCGATATCATCATAGATGTGGTGGGCTCCTACTTCTATGACAAAAAATCATGACAGAAAATGGGCTTTTTGTCCTGGGCGGGCCGGAGACGCAGCTGCATGACATTCTTTGGGTCGTCCATGACGGAAAAAACCGTGGTAGAAGCGAGGGCGAGGAAAATATCGGGGTGTTCCCAGTTACGGTGGGTGGTCGAAGACGAGCGATGCATGGAGGTTTGCGTGTTTCTCTCGTACACGCACGCGCGTGGGTGCGAGGTGTTGGGCTCTAACTGAACCCGAGCAAGGCGTCGCCTAATTGAACCAGAGCGATTGCACTGCAGGCTACGCGTTACTGAACCCGAGCGATCGATCGATGGCTGTTAACTGAACCTGATCGAGCGATTCCTTCGCTACTGCTGCTAACTGAAGCCGATCGATGCTGCCTCTGGATGAACAGTGAGCGTTGTTGGTGGTGGTGGCGGGGGGGGGGGGGTGTTGGATGAACAATTCCAGGTGGGGGTTGGATAAACAGGACCCCGTGGCATTGCTGCTGGATGAACAGGACCCCGATCGATCGAGCCGGTTGGGCGTGGATGAACAGGACCCCGTGGAGGGAAGGTTGAACAGTAGCTGGTGGAGGGCTGGCTGAACAGTAGCCGGTGCAGGGCTGGATGAACAGTAGCCCATGAGGGGTGGTTGAACAGGACCCTGTGGAGAGGGCTGGTTGAACAGTAGCCGATGGAGGACCGCGCGGTGGAGGCTGGATGAACAGGAGCCCGTGGATGAACAGTCGTAGGTGGAGGCTGGAGGAGGTCGACGGTGGATGAACAGTAGCCCGTGGAGGCTGGAGGAGGTCGACGGTGGAGATGAAGAGTATCCCGTGGAGTCCTGTTTTGCGGTACACCACACCCCTCCCGATGAGCAGGACCCCCATTTCGACCGTAGCGCTCCAACACAAGTCCGTCTCCTCCGTTTTGCGGTATGCCACATCCCTCCTGACCAACAGGACCCTGTTTCGACCGTAGGAGGTCCAACAGAAGTCTGTTTCCTCCGTTTTGTGGTATGCCAGACCCCTCCTGATGAACAGGATCCCATTTCGACCGTGGCCAGTCGAACACAAGGCCGTTTCCTCCGTTCTGCGGTACGCCAGGCCTCGTTTCCATCGGTTGTCCCATCCAAGCCGGTTGACTCCCGATGAACAGCACGCGTTCTGTTGCCTCCCGATGAACACGACACATTCCTTTGCCTCCCCATGAACACGACGACGATGTAGTTTCTCCGTTCTGAACCAGCCATGTACACGAGCCCTGGCCGTACGTATGAGCGAGTAGGCGTTCGAGACCCCGCCCATATGTACGTACGTGGTCGTATTACTTTCTTGCACCCTGGCTGCTGTACGTACATGTACATGCTACGTGTGCACCTCTACTACGACACGTGCGCGCCTCTACTATGACACGTGCGTGCCTCTACATCAACCAGTATGTACGTACACGTTCGCGACCAGAATGACAACGCTACGTACGCTTCAACTAGGTGGGTCCTGACTGTCAGACACTTCCTTGCATGCGAAGATGTAGCTGGTAGGTCCCAGCAGTCTGGGGCGAATCGTTTTTTTTTCTGCCCGTAAAATGGACGCACTTCCTTGTGTGCGAGATGTAGCTGGTGGGTCCCAACAGTCAGGGGAACGTTTTTTTCGCAAAATACGGTGGCCCGTCCGGTGGGTTCCTACTGTCAGGTGTGGCGTAATAAGGAGGCACTTCCTTGCTGCGGCTGTGGACCCAGCTGTCAGCTTCTCCATGTACAGTACTCTTTCGGTGGAAGCCGTTCCTTGACCATGTTGACCACGCCGCATCGAGAGCGCCAGGGCGGTGGACGATGGCGAGGCCTAGGAAGGGGACGACGCGGAGCCGGGAAAGATGTGGCAGTGGAAGCACGCACGGAGAGGAGTACGAGGGTTCACTGGTTCGGCTGCGGTGTGAGGCTTACGTCGCCGCATAATAACAGGGGGTGTGGGTGAGTAGAGGGATGCCCTGGCCAGCGGTGGGTGTAGTAGGGGGCGGCGAGGCTTGTGCGGCAGCACAGCTGGCCATGGGAGGCGGGAGCAGGCGGTCCCGTCGGTGCTGGATTTGGCGGCTGGAGCAAGAAGATCAAAGATTGAAGAAACACGACAGCCGTTGGATTGACATCCAACGATTACGTCTTCTAGAATCATTTGTTGACGTATATAATAACTAAAAAAATCTTGCATACGCGTCAACTTAATAGGCCCACAAGTCAGACCATTTCCTATTTTTTTAATAATTTATATATAGCTCATTGCAACTTCTTATGTAATTTATTGCAATCCATTTTTTTGTTGGCCAGGGCCAGGGTTAAAAATTTAAACGAAATTTCGCATATTTCTATGGGTTCCAAACTATTTTTAATAAAAAATGTCGAGCCAGATTTAAAGTACTTTGAAGATATATTTAAATTATGTTAAAGCCCAGTGAAATAGGAATATGAAAATGTGAAAAAAAATCAGAAATTATAAAGTAATTGCCAATTTGTCATCTATTTTTATATTTACAACCCATTTCATATTACTTCCAAGATTTACAGGCGTCTTGAAAGAGTTGCAGCCCATCAGGGCGTAGAAAAATAAGTAGGCCTGGATTGGGTATTCTTCATAAAAAATAAATTGGACTCATTTTCACAAAGAAAAAATAGCTCGGCTGGTCATATGGTGAACATAAAATATAAGCCTGGGCTAGACGGGCCACAGCCCAGTTGAAACCCTGCGCCTTCTCAACAATAACAAAAAAATACTTCTTGAGCTGCTACGTCCCAGGTGTTAGCCAATCTTGTGTTGTTCTCTTGTCTATTGACTATATACGCTCACAATATCATGGGTCCCAGATGTCAGGAAACCACTAGGAGGAAGCATTTTCTTTTTCCATACACTGACATGGTGGGCCCCTATTGTCATCCTCTCCACGTACTTCTGCCGATTCCTATTGTTTGTTGACCATGTTGACAATGCGAGAGGGCGGCGCCGCGGCGAGCGCACCAAAGCGCGTGGAGGACGATAGCGAGGCCTCAGACGTCGGCGTTAACAATTTAGGAGACGGTGGGGCGGCGATGCGTGTGCTGAGGCGCAGCCAGCCGTGGGAGGCAGAAGCAGGCGGCCCCACCGACGCTGGTTTGGTTTTGGCGGCTGGAGGAAGACAGGACTAAAGAAACACGACAGACTGTAAAAGCAGCAGGAGTACTTAACAACCTTAACCGAAACCAGCAGGGGCACTTAACAACCATAGCTGAAAGCTGTATGACTACTTATACAGGTTCAACCGTACAAAGCATGCCTCAAACATTGCTACTTTGCCTACAGTAAACCAAGGGTGAGGCCGCCAAGCCCCAGGACATGGCCCAGGTGCCACCCCGCGCATCCGCAACCTTCTAAAAGCGGCTTAATCTCGCAATATGGTCAATAAACAAGATATTCGCTTTAGAGCCATGGAAAAGCAGGAGGATAATTTTCTGTCCTATTCTCCAAGATGGACGTGCCTTCATTATTTGAGACCACCCATGAATAAGTATCATTTCACCTCCAAGGGGAATGGAGTAGGTCGACATAAACATCATGTTGTGACCAAGCGCAAATCTGACCCGGCCATGGTCAGGCATCTGTATAGGAACAATAGAACTGGGCAGTTTCTGTTTCAATAAGATCACAGCTGTAAAAATGTGTATAAGCAATAGTTTATGAACAACATATATAACAGAAAACAACTCGTACCATAAGTTTCTCGACACAGTTGGACCTGTTCAACGAGTGCAGTAGTGGCACACATATCCCACGTGGCCTTCCACCATTAAAACGCCCCACAAGGACCTCAAGATGATCAATAAAGTGTAGGAACTTGTGGATGTCGTCCCAGTCAACTTCAGTGCCATCAGTAACAACCGAGTTCTTATAGAATAACAAACAAGCAGCCCACTTAACTCTGAAAAAACCTACATGTGCCACCAATTATAAGAAAATATTAGTTAGAACTAGCATTTTCGTGAGAGATTCGTTGCTACTTCTAAAGTGGAATCGTGATTAGTTAGACGGAATAGGTGGACTAAGAAGTAATCGAGGCAACAAGCAAGAACCGAATACAAAACTAACATGGATGAACAATTGGAACAACGTCGTGGAAGATCACAATGAAGATGAGACCATGTTCTGCTATTTCCATCAACATTCGTGCGCCAACTTTCAGTCCGTAACACTTGAGTAAGTTTATCCAAGTTCTTCCATAAAAAAAGCAGCAATCTTCTTGGTTCATGAACCCAACTCGGAACTTATATCCATGGCTTGTCTTCAGTGTGACCATTAAACTAGTGAGAACACAATGTATTCCCTATCCTAGCAAGCCCAAGCATCTTGAGTACATGTGTTCTGGCAGAGCAAGTAATGCACCGCAGGAAAAATAATATGAGAACACAATGTATTCCCTATCCAAATCTAGAAATAATTTCCTCCTTCACGTCAGTGTTGAACATCGTACTAGTACCTTTTATCCAAATATAGCAATCCAAATTTCCAAATTAGTCGGCAGCATGTTCAAAAAACCCCACCCTCCCGGATAGAAAAGAGGATTCTAGGAACATATTGTGCGTGTTTTAAAATCTTGTGTTAGGATGAGAAGGAACAAGTGTGGTGTCTCGCCCGAGGGCGCAGAAACCTGTAGGGTCCTCGCACTTTGGGCACTGCAAATGAAACACACTAGATTCAGTAGGAAGAAAAATGCATCAACGGCGGCGCCTGCCATCCTAGGATTACCAGCGACCAAGGGACTTGGATTTATCGGGGATGGATGAAGAATTCCTACCT
The DNA here is from genome assembly GCA_963921465.1 of Triticum timopheevii. NCBI lineage: Eukaryota > Viridiplantae > Streptophyta > Magnoliopsida > Poales > Poaceae > Triticum > Triticum timopheevii. The sequence continues at coordinate 375,654,600 of OY997272.1, read as the reverse complement.
GGTTCTCCATGAGAAAACCCTATGCAATCGCTGAGAGGGAGTTTTCGGTAAACAAGCAGACAATGGAGAAGGGGATTTAGGCCGAGTGAAATATTGCTGCTTTGTCCATCCATCTTACTGCTAAAGCTGGAAAGGTGGGGGGGGGGGTTGTGATTTGACGGCTCATCGGGCATTACTGCGGCGCTACGACCGGGGTGTGTCTGTGATACGTCTCCAACGTATCTATAATTTTTGATTGTTCCATGCTATTATATTATCTGTTTTGGATGTTTAATGGGCTTTATTATGCACATTTATATTATTTCTGGGACTAACCTATTAACCGGAGGCCTAGTGCAAATTGTTTTTTTTGCCTATTTCAATGTTTCACAGAAAAGGAATATCAAATGGAGTCCAAACGGAATGAAACCTTCGGGAGAATAGTTTTCGGAACAAACGCAATCCAGGAGACTTGGAGTGGACGTCAAGGAAGCAACGAGGCGGCCGCGAGGTAGGAGGGCACGCCCAAGGGGGTAGGCGTGCCCCCCACCCTCATGGGCCCCTCGTGGCTCCACCAACCTACTTCTTTCGCCTATATATACTCATATACCCCGAAAACATCCAGGAGCACCATGAAACCATATTTCCACCGCCGCAACCTTCTGTACCCGTGAGATCCCATCTTGGGGCCTTTTCCGGCGCTCCGCCGGAGAGGGAATCGATCATGGAGGGCTTCTACAAAAACACCATAGCCTCTCCGATGATGTGTGAGTAGTTTACCACAGACCTTCGGGTCCATAGTTATTAGCTAGATGGCTTCTTCTCTCTCTTTGATTCTCAATACAAAGTTCTCCTCGATCTTCTTGGAGATCTATTAGATGTAATACTTTTTGCGGTGTGTTTGTCGAGATCCGATGAATTGTGGGTTTATGATCAAGATTATCTATGAACAATATTTGATTCTTCTCTGAATTCTTATATGTATGATTTGATATCTTTGCAAGTCTCTTCGAATTATCAGTTTGGTTTGGCCTACTAGATTGATCTTTCTTGCAATGGGAGAAGTGCTTAGCTTTGGGTTCAATCTTGCGGTGTCCTTTCCCAGTGACAGCAGGGGCAGCAAGGCATGTATTGTATTGTTGCCGTCGAGGATAAAAAGATGGGGTTTATATCATATTGCTTGAGTTTATCCCTCTACATCATGTCATCTTGCTTAATGCGTTACTCTGTTCTTATGAACTTAATACTCTAGAAACATGCTAGATAGCGGTCGATGTGTGGAGTAATAGTAGTAGATGCAGAATCGTTTCGATCTACTTGTCATGGATGTGATGCCTATATACATGATCATGCCTAGATATTCTCATAACTATGCGATTTCTATCAATTGCTCGACAGTAATTTGTTCACCCACCGTAAGATATGCTATCTTGAGAGAAGCCACTAGTGAAACCTATGGCCCCCGGGTCTCTTTTCCATCACAATATATCTCTTTTATTTACATTTCATCTCGTTTACTATTTTGCAATCTTTACTTTTCAATCTATACAACAAAAATACCAAAAATATTTATCTTATTATGTCTACCAGATCTCACTTCTGCAAGTGGCCATGAAGGGATTGACAACCCCTTTATCGCGTTGGTTGCAAGGTTCTTATTTGTTTGTGCAGGTACAAGGCAACTTGCGTGTAACCTCCTACTGGATTGATACCTTGGTTCTCAAAAACTGAGGGAAATACTTACGCTACTTTGCCGCATCACCCTTTCCTCTTCAAGGAAAAACCAACGCATGCTCAAGAGGTAGTAAGAAGGATTTCTGGCACTGTTGCCGGGGAGGCTTACGCCAAGTCAAGTCAAGATTTGATCTCTCAACAACTCGCCAATTTCTGGCATCGTTGCCGGAAAGATCTACGCACAAGTCAAGACATACTAAGCACCGATCACAAACTCTTATCCCTCGCATTGCATTATTTGCCATTTGCCTCTCGTTTTCCTGTCCCCCACTTCACACTTGCCGTTTTATCCTCCCTTTTTCCGTTCGCCTCTTTTTGCTTGCTTCTTGTGTGCTTGTGTGTTGGATTGTTTGTCGCTATGGCTCAAGACAATACTAAATTGTGTGATTTTTCCAATACCAACAACAATGATTTTCTTAGCACTCCGATTGCTCCCATTACCGATGCTGAATCTTGCAAAATTAATGCTGCTTTATTGAATCTTGTCATGAAAGATCAATTCTCTGGCCTTCTTAGTGAAGATGTCACTACACATCTAAACAACTTTGTTGACTTGTGCAATATGCAAAAGAATAGAGATGTGGATAATGATATTGTTAAATTGAAGTTATTTCCATTTTCGCTTAGAGATCGTGCTAAAACTTGGTTCTCTTCTTTGCCTAAAAATAGTATTGATTCATGGAATAAGTGCAAAGATGCTTTTATCTCTAAGTATTTTCCTCCTGCTAAGATCATCTTTCTTAGAAACGATATTATGAATTTTAAGCAACTTGATCATGAGCATGTTGCACAAGCTTGGGAGAGGATGAAACTAATGGTACGTAATTGCCCTACACATGGTTTGAATTTATGGATGATTATACAAAAAAATTATGCCGGATTGAATTTTGCTTCTAGAAATCTTTTAGATTCGGCCGCGGGAGTCACTTTTCTGGAAATCACTTTAGGAGAAGCTACTAAAATCCTAGATAATATTATGGTTAATTATTCTCAATGGCACACCGAAAGATCTACTAGTAAAAAGGTTCATGCAATTGAAGAGATTAATGTTTTGAGTGGAAAGATGGACAAACTTATGAAATTGTTTGCTAATAAGAGTGTTTCTTCTGATCCTAATGATATGCCCTTATCCACTTTTATTGAGAATAATAATGAATCTATGGATGTGAATTTTGTTGGTAGGAACAATTTTGGTAACAACGCGTATAGAGGAAACTTTAATTCCAGGGCGTTCCCTAGTAATTCCTTTAATAATTATGGTAATTCCTACAACAATTCTTATGGAAATTTCAATAAGATGCCCTCTGATTTTGAGACTAGTGTTAATGAATTTATGATTTCACAAAAGAATTTCAATGCTTTACTTGAAGAAAAAATGCCTAAGATTGATGAGTTGGCTAGGAACATGGATAGAATTTCTCTTGAAGTTGATTCTTTGAAACTTAGATCTATTCCACCTAAGCATGATATCAATGAGTCTCTTAAAGCCATGAGAATTGCCATTGATGAGTGCAAAGAAAAAACCGCTAGGATGCATGCTAAAAAGGATTGCTTTGTGAAAGCGTGTTCTTCTAGTTTTCATGATAATAGGGATGAAGATCTAAAAGTGATTGATGTGTCTCCTATTAAATCTTTGTTTTCCAATATGAATCTTGATAAAGATGGGATTTGAGATGAGTCAACTTCAGATAAAAGGCGTCCCAATGATTCAGAGTTTTCAGATCTTGATGCAAAAATTGGTAAAAGTGGGATTGAAGAGGTCGAAACTTTACATAGCAAGGAACTCACTATTTTGGATTTCAAGGAATTTAATTATGATAATTGCTCTTTGATAGATTGTATTTCCTTGTTGCAATCCGTGCTAAATTCTCCTCATGCTTATAGTCAAAATAAAGCTTTTACCAAACATATCGTTGATGCTTTAATGCAATCTTATGAAGAAAAACTTGAATTAGAAGTTTCTATCCTTAGAAGACTTTATGACGAGTGGTAACCTACTATTAAAATTAAGATTAAAAATCATGAATGCTATGCTTTGTGTGATTTGGGTGCTAGTGTTTCCATGATTCCTAAAACTTTGTGTGATATGCTAGGTTTCCATGAATTTGATGATTGTTCTTTAAATTTGCATCTTGTGGATTCCACCATTAAGAAACCTATGAGAAGGATTAATGATGTTCTTATTGTTTTAAATAGGAATTATGTGCCCGTAGGTTTCATTGTCCTTGATATAGATTGTAATCCTTCATGTCCTATTATTCTTGTTAGGCTTTCCTTAGAACGATTGGTGCAATTATTGATATGAAAGAAGAAAATATTAGATTCCAATTTCCATTAAGGAAAGGCATGTAGCACTTTCCTAGGAAGAAAATTAAATTACCTTATAAATCTATTATGAGAGCCACTTATGAATTCAATACCAAAGATGGTAATACCTAGATCTATTCTTGTTTTTATGCCTAGCTAGGGGCGTTAAAACGATAGCACTTGTTGGGAGGCAACCCAATTTTATTCCTGTTCTTACTTTTTGTTCCTGTTTATTAATAAATAATTCATCTAGCCTCTGGTTAGATGTAGTTTTGTGTTTTAATTAGTGTTTGTGCCAAGTAAAACCTTTAGGATAACCTACGGTGATAGTTAATTTGATCTTGCTGAAAAACAGAAACTTTTGCACGCACGAGATTAGTTTTCATAAATCACATAAACGCGATTTTCAGTTGAATCTTTTTGAAGAAGATTAATAAAACAATTACCCAGGACTTCCTAATTTTGTAGAACTTTTGGGGTTCCATAAGTATTCGATAGTTATAGATTGCTACAGACTATTCTGATTTTGACAGATTCTGTTTCTCGTGTGTTGTTTGCTTATTTTGATGAATCTGTGACTAGTATCGGGGGGTATGAACCATAGAGAAGTTGGAATACAGTAGGTTTAACACAAATATAAATAAATAATGAGTTTACTACAGTACCTTAAAGTGGTGGTTTGTTTTCTTGCACTAACGGAGCTCATGAGATTTTCTGTTGAGTTTTGTGTTGTGAAGTTTTCTAGTTTTGGGTAAAGATTTGATGGATTTTGGAATAAGGAGTGGCAAGAGCCTAAGCTTGGGGATGCCCAAGGCACCCCAAGGTAAAATTCAAGGACAACCAAAAGCCTAAGCTTGGGGATGCCCCGGAAGGCATCCCCTCTTTTGTCTTCGTCTATCGGTAACTTTACTTGAGGCTATATTTTTATTCACCACATGATATGTGTTTTGCTTGGAGCGTCTTGTATGATTTGAGTCTTTGATTTTTAGTTTATCACAATCATCCTTGCTGTACACACCTTTTGGAGAGACACACATGAATCAGAATTTATTAGAATACTCTATGTGCTTCACTTATATCTTTTGAGCTAGACAATTTTGCTCTAGTGCTTCACTTATACCTTTTTAGAGCATGGTGGTGGTTTTATTTTGTAGAAATTATTGATCTCTCATGCTTCACTTATATTATTTTAATAGTCTTTTAGAACAACATGGTAACTTTCTTTGGTTATAAAATTAGTCCTAATATGATGGGCATCCAAGTTGGGTAAAATAAAAACTTTCATATGGAGTGCATTAAACACTATGATAAATTTGATACTTGATAATTGTTTTGAGATATAAAGGTGGTAATGTTAGAGTCATGCTAGTTGGGTAATTATGAAATTGAGAAATACTTGTGTTAAAGTTTGCAAGTCCCATAGCATGCACGTATGATGAACGTTGTGTGACAAATTTGAAGCATGGGGTGTTCTTTGATTGCCTTCCTTATAAGTGGAGGTCGGGATCGCGCTATGGTTAACTCCTACCAACCCTTCCCCTAGGAGAATGCGTAGTAGTACTTTGCTTCGAGGGCTAATAAAATTTTGCAATAAGTATATGAGTTCTTTATGGCTAGTGTGAGTCCATGGATTATACGCACTCTTACCCTTCTGCAATTTGCTAGCCTCTACGGTACCGTGCATTGCCCTTTCTCACCTTAAGAGTTGGTGCAAACTTCGCCAGGGCATCCAAACCCTGTTATACAATACGCTCTATCACACATAAACCTCCATATATCTTCCTCAAAACAGCCACCATACCTACCTATTATGGCATTTCCATAGCCATTCCGAGATATATTGCCATGCAAATTTCCACCGTTCCGTTTATTATGACACGCTCCATCATTGTCATATTGCTTTGCATGATCATGTAGCTGACATCGTATTTGTGGCAAAGCCACCTTTATATTTCTTTCATACATGTCGCTCTTGATTCATTGCATATCCCGGTACACCGCCAGAGACATTCACATAGAGTCATATTTTGTCCTAAGTATTGAGTTGTAATTCTTGAGTTGTAAATAACTAGAAGTGTGATGATTTCCATTATTAGAGCATTGTCCCATGTGAGGAAAGGATGATGGAGACTATGATTCCCCCCACAAGTCGGGATGAGACTCCGGACGAAATAAAAAAAGAAATAAAAAAGAGAAAATAAAAAAGAAAAAGAGAGGCCAAAGAAGCTCAAATAAAAAAATGAGAGAAAAAGAGAGAAGGGACAATGTTTCTATCCTTTTTCCACACTTGTGCTTCAAAATAAGCACCATCATCTTCATGATAGAGAGTTTGTTATTTTGTCACTTTTATATACTAGTGGGAATTTTTCATTATAGAACTTGGATTGTATATTCCAATGATGGGCTTCCTCAAAATGCCCTAGGTCTTCGTGAGCAGGCAAGTTGGATGCACACCCACTTAGTTTCTTTTTGATGCGCTTTCATACATTTATAGCTCTAGTGCATATGTTGCATGGCAAACCCTACTCCTCGTATTGACATCAATTGATGGGTATCTCCATAGCCCATTGATTAGCCGCGTCAATGTGAGACTTTCTCCTTTTTTTGTTTCCTCACATAATCCCTGTCATCATACTCTACTCCACCCTTAGTGCTATGTCCATGGCTTACGCTCATGTATTGCATGAGGGTTGAAAAGGCTGAAGCGCGTTAAAAAGTATGAACCAATTGCTTGGCTGAAACCGGGGTTGTGTATGATGGAAGCATTTTGTGTGATGAAAATAAAGCATGGCCAAACTATATGATTTTGTAGGGATAAGCTTTCTTTGGCTATGTTATTTTGATAAGACATAAACTGCTTGGTTGCTAACCTTTCTTGAATTGTCTCGGAAGTGGTCTCGGTTCAGTATTATTTTGTTACACTGCAACGGTGCCCAGTTTTGTAATCTGCTTCTTCATTGCGCTTTATGATCAGTGGTGGCGAACTTCGATGCCCAATGGATGTAATATACCATAAATCCTTTATTGTATAGTGTAGGTATATTCTGAGTTACTATGCCGTAATTTCTTTATTGTATAGAGTAGGTTTTTTCTTAATTCCTACTAGTTACTGCCATCATTCGCTATCTAAAAAAAATTGATGTAGTCGACTGGGCCGAAACATTCGCCTCTAACGGGCCTGGTTTTTAGCGGGCCACAATTGGGCTGGCCTGCATCTTTCTTGGGCCCGAATGATTGGGGCCTTCACACTTTGCGCCAGGCCCACAACTTACTCCGGCCTATATTCGGCCCAAATTTTAGTTGGGCCTTTTGTGGACCCAGCGCTTAGTTTGACCCAGGTAGCATTGGGCCATTAATAGGCTGGATATTCTACTAGCCTGTTACGGCCCAGAAGAAACCATGGGCCTTTAGTAGGCCGAAATGCATGTTGGGCCTCAATTTTCACTAGTCGTCGATGGGCCTTCATCAGGCTGAAATGTAGACCGGGCCTTTTTTGGCCCAGTTATATGATGAGCCGTTACAAGGCCGAAACATATCTCGGGCCTTAGTTGGCCCACTGATATCATGGCCTTTAAGAGGCCGAAAGGTTAGTACATGCATCAACGGGCTGAATTATACGACAGGCCTTTAACAGGCCCAAAGTCACATTGGGCTGAACTGTTGCCACCTTTATCACGGGCCGTTAGTGGGCCGGATGTCGCGTCGGACCATATATGGCCCACAGGCAGCACGGGCCATTCCCAGGCCGAAAGACACAACAGGCTGAAATGGGCCCATGTCTACATCGGGCCTCTAACAGGCCGAAAGTCACTGGGCTGTAATTGGGCCCAAATATTTGGCGAACAATTAACGGGCCAGATCTGGCTTCGGGCCGTAAATGGGCCTTTATTAAACAGGCTGTTATTGGGCTGGCCCACTAGTACCTGAGTAAGTACTACGGGCCTTTAACAGGGCCGGCCTTTTTAACCTATATGGGCCTTTGTTGGGCCCTGCCACGTGCCGACGTATCATAGGCATGTCTCCTCCAATGGACGGTCGACATCTGGCCCACTAATGAGCTGACACGTGTTTTCTCTGTCCAATCAGAATTTTACACGTGGAAATGTCCCATTGGTCCGGGCTGTTAACGGGTTATCGGATCCAAAACCGGACCCGATAGCTTAACGGCGTCCCGTTACAGTGGATGCCACGTGTCGGTCACCCTTGACGAAAGCACTTCTGTGATGCACGATTTATCGTCATGGAAGTGGACACGTCCATGATGATAATTTTGGTAATGTCATGGAACACTTCTACGACAGCACAGGTATGACTATCTTGATTCTGTCATAAAATCGTCATGGATGTACATGCATGACAGAAAGCGCGACCTACTGTGACAAACACGTATCATCATGGAAGTGTATTTTTTTGTGGTGCATACGTGGAGAGGCTGACAGCTGGGTCCAAGGCCGTATGCAAGGAAGTGCCTCCTTATTATTCCCTCCAATCGCATTTAGTCTGCGCATAAGTTTTTCTCATTTTTTTCCTCAATGCTCTACGCGATCCAGATTTGTAGCGATTTCTTCCAAGTCTATCGCTACTTTTCATCACTGCATACAAGGCCGCCTCCCTCTTGTGCATTAATCTTGGCCATGCATGCAGCGCATGCAAAGGAGGATGGGCCAATAACAGCCATGCAGAGAAATGCGTAGGGGAAACGAGGCGGACGGGCCAATTAACTGCCTTGCGTGATTACCGATTCACAGCTTTTCAGGTCGTGGCAATTCATCCGCGGAGGGGTAATTCCGTCCGAAATCAATTTCGAGTAGCACTCCTTGGTATGCATGATGTGAGTTGTACGTAGACTAAAGAGAATCGGAGGGAGTATGCGCAAAATAATGATTCCTCCACCTGACAGCAGGGACCCACTGGAAGGGCCTCTGTATTTCACAAAAAAACATTCTCCCGCTGACAGCTCGGACCTACCAGCTATATCTTGACACGCAAGGAAGTGCCTCCTTATTACGCACAAAAAAGAAATACTCCCACTGCTAGCTGGGACCCACCATAGTTGGAGGCTGACTTGTGGGCCTACTAAGTTGACGCGGACGGACGGCTTTTTCAATGTAGTCAATATGAACGATTCTAGATCCATTGACCGTACGATGTCCATCCAACGACCGTAGTGCTTCTTCAACCTCTGGTCTTCTTGCTCCAGCCACCCAAACCAGCGCCGGTTGTGTCGCCTGCTCCTGCCTCCCATGGTCGGCTCTTCTCCCGCACAGGCCTCACCCCCCCACCATACTCCCATCGTTGGCCTAGCCATCCATGTACTCACCCAGACCTCCAGTTATTCTCCAGCGACAATAACCTCACACTATAGCCCAACCAGTAAAACCCTCGTGCTCCCCTCCGCGTGGGAAACAACTGTCGAGTCTTCCCCGGCTCCGGGTCATTCCCTTCCTAGGCCTCGCCGTCGTCCACCGCCTTGGTGCTCTCTCCACGGCATGGTCAACATGGTCAATGAACGACTTACATCGGAAGAGGACTGTATGTGGAGAGGCTAACAGCTGGGTCCACCATGGCAGCAAGGAAGTGCCTTCTTATTACGTGCAAAATAATGATTCCTGCACCTGCCAGTGGGGACCACCGGAAGGGCCGCTGTATTTTGGATTAGTTGTATTTTGCAAAAAAAGGTTTCCCCCTTGACAGCTGGGACCCTCCAGCTATATCTTCGGATGCAAGAAAGTGCTTCCATATTAGGCGTGAAAAAAATGAATCCTCCCCCTGACATCTCGAACCCACCATCAATAACTTTGCACACAAGGAAGTGCCTCCTTATCCTCCCTAACAACCGGGACCCACCTGGTCGAAGCGTACATAGCATTGTCATTCTGGTCGCGAACGTGTATGTACATACTAGTCAATCGGTTTCTCTGCAACGATGAACCGTGGCCGAGCAAGTAGCGACACGTGTAGTAGTAGAGCCCCCGACGTAGTAGTTTAGGCAGTCCCTTCTAAACTGTGTTCACGTACGTACAACCACATGCCAAAAAATATGGCCACGTACGTACATACGGGAGGGGTCTCGAACGCCTACTCGCGCATACGTACGGCGATCGCTCGTGTACATGGAGAGGCAACGGACGGCAACAATGTTGTCCTGTTCATCGGGTAGCCAACTGGTTGGGTCGAAACGGAGAAACAACGTCATGTTCATCGGGAGGCAACAGACTGGATAGGAATGCGTCCTGTTGAACGGGAGCCAACCGGCTTGGACGGAACAGCCAAAACGGGGTCTGGCGTACCACATTACAGAGGAAACAACCTTCTGTTCGACCGGCTATGGTCAAAATGACATCTTGTTCATCAAGAGGGGTGTGGCATACCGCAAAGCAGAGGAAACGGACTTGTGTTTGAGCGCTATGGTCGAAACAGGGGTCCTGTTCATCGGGAGGGGTGTGCCGTACCGCAAAATGGGACTCCGTGGGCTACTGTTCACCCACCGTCGACTTCCTTCAGCCTCCACCTGCACTATTCATCCACCGCGTCTTTCTCGTGCCTCCACCAGCTACTGTTCATCCACGGGCTACTATTCATCTAGCCTTCCACTGGCTACTGTTCAACCAGCCCTCCACGGGTCTTGTTCATCCACGCCAAGCAGCTCGGCTGTGGCGGCCTCCTCTCGGGATCCTGTTCTTCCATCGGCAACAACCTACTACCATGGGGTCCTATTCATCCAACCCCCACCAGGAACTATTCATCCAACCCTAACCACGTACGTCTCGACTCGTTGAACCAACCCCCACATTCACTGTTCATTAAGAGGCAGCAGGTTCGATCGACTTCAGTAAGCAGCAGTGGCGATCGATTGATCGGGTTCAGTTAGCAGCAGTAGTGAAGGAATCACTCGGGTTTAGTTAACAGCCAAGGGACCGATCGCTCGGGTTCAGTAACGTAACTAGTGCAATCGCTTGGGTTTAGTAAGTGAACGCCACGCTCGGGTTCAGTTAGAGCCCAACGTCTCACACACATGGTGTACGTACGTATATGAGAGAAACGCGCATCGCTCGGTCCCGACCACCCACGGTAATCGGGAACTCCCCGAAATTTTCCTCGCCCTCGCTTCTACCATGACTTTTTCCGTCATGGACGGCCCAAAGAATGTCATGAAGGTGCGTCCCCGGCCTGCCCAGGATGAAAAGCCCATTTTATGTCATGAATTTTTTTCATAGAAGTAGGAGCCCACCAAATCTATGATGATATCGGGTTTTGTCACAATTATCGTCATAGAAGTGTCATAAACATGACAGAAATTTTTTCGTTCGAGCCAAAATGTCATGGATGTGTATTTTTTTGTAGTGGATGGGGGCGCTCCTAGGGAAACCCTAGGGTGGCTTGCCCCCAAGCCAGGAGGAGGGAACCCTAGAGGGGGTGCCCCACCTCTCCTGGTTACATGGGATGGGGTGAGGGGGGCGCACAGCCCCTTAGTGGGCTGGTTTGCCACTCTCCTTGGCCGATGAGCCCACCAACACTTGCCGCCCCCCAAACTCCTTTCAGTCTTCCTGATCATAGCCCGTTACCCCGGAACACTTTCGGACTCTGTTACCCTTCGTCCTATATATTGATCTTCACCTCCGGACCACTCCGGAGTTACTCGTCATGTTCGGGATCTCATACAGGACTCCGAACAACCTTCGGGTAACCACCATAATTACTCAACTATACTTATATCGTCACCAAACGTTAAGTGTGTAGACCCTGTGGGTTCGAGAACTGTGCAGACATGACTGAGGCACATCTACGGTCAATAACCAATAGCGTGACCTGGTGCCCATATTGGTTCCTACATATTCTACGAAGATCTTTATCGGTCGAACCTCGATGTCAAGGATTTAGCTAATCCCATATGCAGTTCTCTTTGTCTATCGGTATGTTACTTTCCCGAGATTCGACCGTTAGTATCACCATACCTAGTTCAATCTCATTATCGGCAAGTCTGTTTACCCGTTCCGTAATACAAGATCCTGTTGCTAACCAATTAGTCATATTGCTTGCAAGCTCATTGTGATGCTGTATTACCGAGTGGGCCCTGAGATACCTCTCTGTCATACAGAGTGACGAATCCCAGTCTGATCCATGCAAACTCAACAGACACCCTCGGAGATACCTGTAGAGCACCTTTATAGTCATCCAGTTACGTTGCGACGTTTGGTACACACAAGGTACTCCTTCAGTGTCAGTGAGTTGCATGATCTCATGGTCATAGGAACATATACTTGACATGCAGAAAACGATAGTAATAAACTTGATATGATTATATGCTATGCTTATAGTTGTTGGGAATGTAGCATCCAATTTCAAAAAATTTCCTACGCTCACGCAAGATCTATCTAGGAGATGCATAGCAACGAGAGGGGAGAGTGTGTCCATGTACCCTCGTAGACCGAAAGTGGTAGCGTTTGTTAACGCGGTTGATGTAGTCGAACTTCTTCACGTTCCGACCGATCAAGCACCAAACGTACGGCACCTCCGAGTTCTGCACACATTCAGCTTGATGACGTACCTTGAACTCTTGATCCAGCAAAGTGTCGAGGGAGAGTTCTGTCAGCACAACGGTATGGTGACGGTGATGGTGAAGTTATCTGCGCAGGGCTTTGCCTAAGCACTACGTGAATATGACCGGAGGCGTAAACTATGGAGGGGGGGACGCCGCACATGGATTGGAACAATTGTGTGTTCTCTAGGCACCCCCCACTTATATAAAGGAGGGAGGGGGAGGAGGCCGGCCCTAGGCACGCCGAAGTAGGTGGAATCCTACTTGGGCTCCTAGTCCAATTCGGCCCCCCTTTCCTTTTACTGGAGGGGAAAAGGGGGAAGGAGAGAGAGGGGAAGAAGGAAAGGGGGGCGCCGCCCCCTCTCCTAGTCCTATTCGAACTCCCTCCCCGTGGGGGGCACGCCACCCCTTTGTGGGCTGGTGTTCCTCCCTCCTATGGCCCATATGGGCCATATCTTTCCATCGGGGGTTCCGATAACCCCCCACCCCGGTACTCCGATATGTACCCGATACACTCTGGAACACTTCTGGTGTCCGAATACTATCATCCAATATATCAATCTTTACCTCTCGACCATTTTGAGACTCCACGTCATGCCCGTGATCGCATCCGAGACTCTGAACTACATACGGTCACCAAATCACATAACTCATGTAATACAAATCGTCATCGAACATTAAGCGTGCGGACCCTACAGATTCGAGAACTATGTAGACATGACCGAGACTCCTCTCTGGTCAATAACCAATAGCGGAACCTGGATGCTCATATTGGCTCCCACATATTCTACGAAAATCTTTATCGGTCGAACCGTAATGACGGCACATGTTATTCCCTTTGCCATCGGTATGTTACTTGCCCGAGATTCGATCGTCGGTATCTTCATACCCAGTTCAATCTCGTTACCGGCAAGTCTCTTTACTTGTTCCGTAATGCATCATCCCGCAACTAACTTACTAGTCACATTGTTTGCAAGGCTTATATGATGTGCATTACCAAAGAGCCCAGAGATACCTCTCCGATACTCGGAGTGACAAATCCTAATCTCAATCTATGCCAACCCAACAAAACACCTTCAGAGATACATGTAGAGCATCTTTATAATCACCCAGTTATGTTGTGACATTTGATAGCACACAAGGTATTCCTCCGGTATCCGGGAGTTGCATAATCTCATAGTCAAAGGAATATGTATAAGTCATGAAGAAGCAATAGCAATAAAACTTAACAATCATTATGCTAAACTAACAGATGGGTCTTGTCCATCACATCATTCTCCTAATGATGTGATCCCGTTCATCAAATGACAACACATGTCTATGATTAGGAAACTTAACCATCTTTGATTAACGAGCTAGTATAGTAAATGATTACTAGGGACACTATGTTTTGTCTATGTATCCACACATGTATCAAGTTTTTGGTTAATACAATTCTAGCATGAATAATAGATATTTATCATGATTTAAGGAAATATAAATAACAACTTTATTATTGCCTCTAGGGCATGTTTCCTTCAATAGTTTAGGTCTTGTTCATCACATCATTCTCCTAATGATGTGACCCCGTTATCAAATGACAACTCATGCCTATGGCTAGGAAACCATAGCCATCTTTGATCAACGAGCTAGTCCGGTAGAGGCTCACAGGGACATGTTGTTGTCTATGTATCCACACATGTATCCGAGTTTCCAATCAATACAATTCTAGCATGGATAATAAACGGTTATCATGAACAGGAAAATATATTAATAACCAATTTATTATTGCCTGAATTTCGGAGACTACCGGTGTTGGTTGAGGTAGAAATATTGGAAAGGAATGTCTATTTCATGTGTTGTATCCATTACCTGAGATGGAAAGATGCATGGTGCTCATGGCCTTGTGGGGGTGGTGGTATATCTGCAATGAGGTTGTGCATCACAAGCCTCCTCATCGGATGGAAGCCTCAAGGAATTTTCTTGTTAGCTTCTGGGATCCCTTGTTAGGTTTGGAGCTGGACCTAGGTGTTGATCTATGCAAGGGCAAGATAATTATGCTATATGATCAGCTGACCGAGTCTAGCCGTGTGCTATGCTAGTTAACTATTTGATGTGGATGCCTCCAGACCAAGGATGGGTGAAACCAAATGCTGACATATATTTATGTCCTGAATGTGCAACAGGTGCTAGGATAGTTCTTCGGGACAATCATGACACTATCATTTTTCCCTCATGTAGATAACTATTTTCTTGTTGGGATGCTCTCAGGCGGACCTATGCGCTTGCATGGAAGGTTTGTCTTTGTACCTCAAGCGAAGTGAATCTCCAATTATTATTGAGATGGACTCCCTAGTTGTTGTGAAGTTGATCCAGGCTCGTGACCTTGACAGATTGATCTACGCTTCTTCAGTGAAGAAATTACTTGATGTCGCTTCATACATGTTGTATTGCTCGCTAAATAGCATAAAACTACCTCGGGCTAGGGTTTCGAAAAACTACCGCTTTTCTAAACCTTACTCAAACCTACCACAAAGTTTATTTTTGATTTTAAAAAACAGTAGTACCCAAATGATTATGTTTTAACCTGATTTATGACAACTCGGGCCCATTCATCATAGCCACATGGCAATAACAGTCAACATCGTTATCTGATCCGTTAAGTTTGACATGGGTTGCCTTCTTCTCCAACCGGCCTCTCCCCGTGCCCCACCGGTCGTGAGACCATGGAGGACCTCGTGTTCCCTCCGGCTACTCCCCCATGCCTGGTCATGCTTTCCCCGGCTGCTCCCCGTCCTCTGCCGTGAAGTAGGCAGGCGACAGGCTCCCTCCAGTCGCTCTCCATGCCCGGTCGTGCTCCAGGCGAGCACACGCCCCTCCACCTTCCTCTATCCATGTCGTCCCAGCGAGGCATGTCTGGACAGTCTGCTATGGATGAGCTCGGCCATCTGGGCGAGCAAGCACCTGGATATGATGTGGTGGAGGTTGGATGTGGAAGGACACCGCTACAACTCCTGTAATGAGCTTCGACGAGGCCCTCGTCCCAGCACTGAACACCGGCTGATGCCCACAGGTGCCCTTCGTCGGATCCATCGATGAGTGTCGGTGTCAAAACCGGCGGATCTCGGGTAGGGGGGTCCCGAACTGTGTGTCTAAGTCTAATGGTAACAGGAGGCGGGGGACACAATGTTTACCCAGGTTTGGGCCCTCTCTATGGAGGTAATACCCTACTTCCTGCTTGATTGATCTTGATGAATATGAGTATTACAAGAGTTGATCTACCACGAGATCATAATGGCTAAACCCTAGAAGTCTAGCCTATGATTATGATTGTTGTTGCCTCTACGGACTAAACCCTCCGGTTTATATATACACCGGAGGGGGCTAGGGTTACACAAAGTCGGTTACAGAGAAAAGGAATCTACATATCCGAATCACCAAGCTTGCCATCCACGCCAAGGAGAGTCCCATCTAGACACGGGAAGAAGTCTTCTATCTTGTACCTTCACAGCCCAACAGTCCGGACCATGTTAATAGTCCAGCTGTCTAAGGACCCCTTAATCCAGGACTCCCTCAGTAGCCCCCGAACTAGGTTTCGATGATGAGGTATCTGGCGCACATATTTTCTTCGGCATTGTGATACGTCTCCAATGTATCTATAATTTTTGATTGTTCCATGCTATTATATCACCCTTTTGGATGTTTATGGGCTTTATTTTACACATTTATATCATTTTTGGGACTAACCTACTAATCGGAGGCCCAGCCCGTATTGCTGTTTTTTTTCCTATTTCAGTATTTCGAAGAAAGGAATATCAAGCGGAGTCCAAACGGAATGAAACCTTCGGGAGCGTGATTTTTGGAACCAACGTGATGCAGAGGACTTGGAGTGCAAGTCAAGAAGCAGCCGAGGCGGCCACGAGAGGGTAGGGCGCGCGCCCCCTATCTCGTGGGCCCCTCGGGCGGCCACCGACATACTTCTTCCTCCTATATAAGCCTACGTACACCAAAAACATCCAGGGAGCCAACGAAACACAATTTCCACAGCCGTAACCTTCTGTATCCGCGAGATCCCATCTTAGAGCCTTCGCCGGCGCTCTGCCGGAGGGGGAATCGACCATGGAGGGCTTCTACATCAACACCATAGCCCCTCCGATGAGTTGTGAGTAGTTTACCACAGACCTTCGAGTCCATAGTTATTAGCTAGATGGCTTCTTCTCTCTTTTTGGATCTCAATACAATGTTCTCCCCCTCTCTTGTGGAGATCTATTCGATGTAAACTCTTTTTGCGGTGTGTTTGTCGAGATCCGATGAATTGTGGGTTTATGATCAAGTTTATCTATGAGAAATATTTGAATCTCCTCTGAATTCTTTTATGTATGATTGAGTTATCTTTGCAAGTCTCTTCGAATTATCAGTTTGGTTTGGCCTACTAGATTGATCTTTCTTGCCATGGGAGAAGTGCTTAGCTTTGGGTTCAATCTTGCGGTGCCCTTACCCAGTGACAGAAAGGGTTGCAAGGCACGTATTGTATTGTTGCCATTGAGGATAAAAAGATGGGGTTTATATCATATTGCATGAGTTTATCCCTCTACATCATGTCATCTTGCTTAATGCGTTACTCTGTTCTTATGAACTTAATACTCTAGATGCAGGCAGGAGTCGGTCGATGTGTGGAGTAATAGTAGTAGATGCAGGCAGGAGTCGGTCTACTTGTTGCGGACGTTATGCCTATATACATGATCATGCCCAAATAATCTAATAATTATTCGCTTTTCTATCAATTGCTCGACAGTAATTTGTTCACCCATCGTAATACTTATGCTATCTTGAGAGAAGCCTCTAGTGAAACCTATGGCCCCCGGGTCTATATCTTATCATATTTGCTTCCAATCTACTTTTATTTGCATCTTTACTTTTTGCATCTATATTATAAAATGCCAAAAATATATTTATCTTATCATACTATCTCTATTAGATCTCACTTTCGCAAGTGGCCGTGAAGGGATTGACAACCCCTTTATTGCGTTGGTTTCGAGTTCTTTGTTTGTTTGTGTAGGTGCGTGGGACTTTTGAGGAGCCTCCTACTGGATTGATACCTTGGTTCTCAAAAACCGAGGGAAATACTTACGCTACTATTGCTGCATCACCCTTTCCTCTTCAAGGAAAACAACGCAAGCTCAAGGCGTAGCACATTGCAAGGCGGGTTCCTCCTCCAATTACTTCAAAGTACCTGACTTAAATAGTTGTATCTGGCTTTTCATTTAATGTCGTGCTCATCGGCTCCTGTACCTTCATGATTTTACCTTCCACGTGTCGGGCGAATACGATAGGTTGGAGCATTTTTGCACATACCACCCTAACCATGAGAGAAAATTGTCTATATAAAGAGACGAGGATCTTCAGATCAAATCCACACCATCTCCCCCAAACGAAGAATCCTCGGAGCTTGCCCGCAGAAACCACCCCAACATGGCTAGCGCTCCCAGCTCTTCCTCCCGCCCCCACGGCCCCAAAAAGGATGATTGGGAAAAGTGCTCCATATCCCATAACCAACTGGTGAAGTTGCAGACACAAAGATTTCTTCCCCCACAGATCTAGTCCCTGTTCGAGCCGGATTGGTTTCCATCGATGGTGGGGAGCAGGCGGAGAATTTCCCTAACCCATCCAAGGGGGAACGAGTATGCTTTGTTCCCTACTTGTTGAGAGGTGTCAGTTTCCAATCCATCCATTCCTCCGAGGTCTACTAGAGTATTATGGCCTCCAACTGCACAACTTCACTCCTACCTCCATCCTGCATATTGCGGGTTACGTTGCTCGTTGCGAGCTATTCCTGGGTTGCGAGGCCCATTTTGAGCTATGGAAGAAGCTATTCTGCCTCGTCCCTCATAATCAAGAGGGATCAATATTTCAAGTGGGCGGCGCCAAAATATGGCGCATCGCCGGGACCGGATATTTGTCCGGCACGCTGATGTCTACTACACAACCTTCTTGTAGACGTTGTTGGGCCTGCAAGTGCACATGTTTGTAGGACAGTAGCAAATTTCCCTCAAGTGGATTACCTAAGGTTTATCAATCCATGGGAGGCGTAGGATGAAGATGGTCTCTCTCAAACAACCTTGCAACCAAATAACAAAGAGTCTCTTGTGTCCCCAACACACCTAATACAACGGTAAATTGTATAGGTGCACTAGTTCGGCGAAGAGATGGTGATACAAGTGCAATATGGATGGTAGATATAGGTTTTTGTAATATGAATATAAAAACAGCAAGGTAACAAGTGGTAAAAGTGAGCGTAAACGGTATTGCAATGCTAGGAAACAAGGCCTAGGGTTCATACTTTCACTAGTGCAAGTTCTCTCAGCAATAATAACATAGATAGATCATATAACAATCCCTCAACATGCAACAAAGAGTCACTCCAAAGCCACTAATAGTGGAGACAAACGAAGAGATTATGGTAGGGTATGAACCCACCTCAAAGTTATTCTTTTTGATCGATCTATTCAAGAGTTCGTAGTAAAATAACATAGAGCTGTTCTTTCCGCTCGATCCATCATAGAGTTCATACTAGAATAACACCTTAAGACACAAATCAACCAAAACCCTAATGTCACCTAGATACTCCATTGTCACCTCAAGTATCCGTGGGCATGATTATATGATATGCGTCACACAATCTCAAATTCATCCAACCAACACAAAGTACTTCAAAGAGTGCCCCAAAGTTTCTACCGGAGAGTCAAGAAAACGTGTGCCAACCCCTATGCATAGGTTCATGGGTGGAACCCGCAAGTTGGTCACCAAAACATACATCAAGTGGCACATGATATCCCATTGTCACCACAGATAAACACGGCAAGCCATACATCAAGTGTTCTCAAAGTAAAGACTCAATCCGATAAGATAACTTCAAAGGGGAAACTCAATTCATCACAAGAGAGTAGAGGGGGAGAAACATCATAAGATCCAACTATAATAGCAAAGCTCGCGATACATCAAGATCATGTGAAGTCAAGAACATGAGAGAGAGAGAGATCAAACACATAGCTACTGGTACATACCCTCAGCCCCGAGGGTGAACTACTCCCTCCTCGTCATGGATAGCACCGACATGATTAAGATGGCCACCGTTGATGGGTTCCCCCTCCGGCAGGGTGCCGGAACGGGCTCCCGAGAGGTTTTTGGTGGCTACAGAGGCTTGCGGCGGTGGAACCTCTGATCTATCTTGATATTCGATGTTTTTAGGGTACATAGGCTTATATAGGCGAAATAAGTCGGTCGGGGGAGCCTCGAGGGGCCCACGAGAGGGTAAGCCGCGCCCAGGGGTGGGCGTGCCCCCCTGTCTCGTGGCCTCCTTGATGATCCCCTGGCTTGCACTCCAAGTCTCCCGGATCATATTCTCCTAAAAATCATGCTCCCGAAGGTTTCATTCCGTTTGGACTCCGTTTGATATTCCTTTTCTTTGAAATACTGAAACAGGCAATAAAACAACAATATGGGCTGGGCCTCCGGTTAATAGGTTAGTCCCAAAAGTAATATGAAAGTGTATAATAAAGCCCATAATCATTCAAAACAGATAATAAAATAGCATGAATGCTTCATAAATTATAGATACGTTGGAGACGTATCAACATCCCCAAGCTTAATTCCTGCTCGTCCTCGAGTAGGTAAATGATAAAAGAAAGAATTTATGAAGTGTGAATGCTAGAAGGTGCACAAGTTTGATCAATGATAATTTCAATCACCTTTTCTAGCATGATAATATGTCATAACAGTAGTTCATCTCATAAAACTTCTCACGATAAAGTAACAAGCAATTGACATGTCAAAGCATAGACCATAAACTTTCTTGTAAACTAGCAAACTTCATTCTTAGTCATCAAACAATTACAATTCATCTTATATTCAGGAATAGCAAACTCCACATACTCAACTATCATATAGTCTTCTACAATTGTTAACACTCACGCAATACTAATGGTTATGGAGTTTTAGTCGGACACTGAGAAAGATAGGGGCTTATAGTGTTGCCTCCCAACGTATTCACCTTTGGGTGATGTCAACAATAATATTTCATGCTAACTTACATCCAATTGGATATATATATCAGGATCTTCCCAACATGAGGTGCTTGCCAAAGGATAAAATGAAAAAGGGAAAGGTGAAGATCACCTTGACTCTTGCATAAAGTAGAAGACATAAAGTAAAAGATAGGCCCTTCGCAGAGGGAAGCAGAGGTTGTCATGCGCTTTTAGGGTTGGATGCACAAAATCTTAATGCGAATGAACGTCACTTTATATTGCCACTTGCATATGGACCTTTATTATGCAGTCCGTCGCTTTTATTGCTTCCATAACAAGATCATATAAAGCTATTTTCTTCACACCAAAAGATCATACATATTTAGAGAGCAATTTTTATTGCTTGCACCGATGACAACTTACTTGAAGGATCTTACTCAATCCATAGGTAGGTATGGTGGACTCTCATGGCAAAACTGGGTTTAAGGATGTTTGGAAGCACAAGTAGTATCTCTACTTGGTGCAAGGAATTTTGGCTAGCATGAGGGGGAAAGGCAAGCTCAACATGTTTGAATGATCCATGACAATATACTTTAAGTGAGATGTGCGAAAACATAACCCATTACGTTGTCTTCCTTGTCCAACATCAACTCTTTAGCATGTCATACTTAATGAGTGCTCCCAATTATAAAAGATGTCGAGGATAGTATATTTATATGTGAAATCTCTCTTCCTTAAATATTCTTTCATGAATTGTTCAAATGACCAATACGATGCTTGCTAACCTTCAATAAATTTACAACCTCTACTTTTTAGATGTGAAGTCATTACTCCCCATGGGATAAGCAAATAAGACATATATAATTTCAGATTCATGACAATCAACTCATTCAACCATTTACTCATAGCATATAAGTGAAGCACACGAGTAAATGACAAACTACTCCAACAAGATATAAGTGAAGATCAAAGAGTAGCTAAATAACTATGTAACTATGTGAAGACTCTCTCTCATTTAAGAATTTCAGATCTTGGTATTATATTCAAATAGAAAGCAAAACAAAATAAAATGACATTGCCAGGATAGCACAACTCATGTGAAGAAGCAAAAACTTAGGCTCAACCGATACTAACCGATAGTTGTTGAAGAAGAAAGGTGGGATGCCTAACGGGGCATCCCCAAGCTTAGATGCTTGAGACTTCTTTAAATATTATCTTGGGGTGCCTTGGGCATCCCCAAGGTTGAACTTTTGTGTCTCCTTAGTTCCTCTCATATCATGGTTTCTCTATTTCTCGAAAGCTTCATCCACAACAAACTCAACAAGAACTCGTGAGATAGGTTAGTATAAACCAATGCAAAACCTTATCATTTTCTACTGTAAAAAATCACTAAAATTATTATTCAACATTTCACACTAAATGTCTCTGCATATTTAATACTCCTATCCTCAAATAGAATCATTAAACAAGCAAACATATGCAAACAATGCAAACAATGCAAACATAACAGCAATCTGCCAAAACAGTAGAGTTTGTAAAGAATGCAAGAGTATCAATACTTCCCTAAATCCAAAAATTATGATATAAAATTCCTGCTGTAGTAAATTTATCATATCTCATTATGCAAAAGGTTTCATCAATATATCATTCTCTGACTTTTCTAGGGAATTTTTGCAACAGCGGTAAACTTTCTGTTTTCAAATAGCAACATGTATACTAGCAAAATAAGCATGGCAAAGGCTATCCTTGACATTTTTATTGAAACTAAAGATGCAAAACATTATTATAAATAACAGCAAGCAAATACTAACATAATAAAATGACGTTCCAAGCAAAACATATATCATGTGGTGAATAAAAATATAGCTCCAAGTAAAGTTACCGATGGACGAAGATGAAAGAGGGGATGCCATCCTGGGCATCCCCAAGCTTAGGCTCTTGGTTATCCTTGAATATTACCTTGGGGTGCCTTGGGCATCCCCAAGCTTAGGCTCTTGACACTCCTTATTCCATAGTCCATCGAATCTTTACCCAAAACTTGAAAACTCCACAACACAAAACTCAACAGAAAACTCGTAAGCTCCGTTAGTATAAGAAAATAAAACCACCACTTAGGTACTGTAATGAACTCATTCTAAATTCATTTGGTGTAATATCTACTGTACTCCAACTTATATATGGTTCATACCCTCCGATACTACTCATAGATCCATCAAAATAAGCAAACAACACATAGAAAACAGAATCTGTCAAAAACAGAACAGTCTATAGCAATCTGTATCAAACGTATACTTCTGGAACTCCAAAAATTCTACCAAATTAGGAAGTCCTAATAAATTCGTGTACCAATCTAGATCAAAAAGAATCATATCAGAAGCATGTTTCTATGAATTAAAAAAATAATTTATTGGGTGCAAAAGTTTCTAATTTTCAGCAGAATCAACACAACTACCACCGTAAGCTATCCTAAAGGTCTTACTTGGCACTTTATTGAAACAAAAGCTATAAAACATGATGACCACAGCAGCATAATCATGTGAACACACAAAAACAGTAAAGGTAAATATTGGGTTGTCTCCCAACAAGCGCTTTTCTTTAATGCCTTTCTAGCTAGGCATGATGATGACAATGATGCTCAGATAAAAGATAAGGATTGAAACATAACGGGTGCATCATGAAGCATATGACTAGCACATTTAAGTCTAACCCACTTCCTATGCATATGGATTTTGTGAGCAAACAACTTATGGGAACAATAATCAACTAGCATAGGAAGGTAAAACAAGCATAAATTCAAGACTTTAAGCACATAGAGAGGAAACTTGACATTATTGCAATTCCTACAAGCATATGTTCCTCTTTCATAATAATTTTCAGTAGCATCATGAATGAATTCAACAATATAACCAGCACCTAAAGCATTCCTTTCATGATCTACAAGCATAGAAATTTTACTACTCTCCACATAAGCAAAATTCTTCTCATTCGGAATAGTGGGAGTATCATAAAAGACTTGAACACTAAAATTGTTTCCACATTAAAAGAGTAATGTTCAAAAAAAGGGTAATCATAATCATGACAAGATTTATAAATTTAATCATCACTACTTTTTATAGCATAAGTTTCATCACAATAATCATCATAAGTAGCAACTTCGTTCTCATCATAATCGATTGAAACCTCTCCCAAGATAGTGGAATCACTAAGTAAAGTTGACACTCTTCCAAATCCACTTTCGTATTGATCACAATAAAATTCAACATCCTCCAAAGTAGTGGGATCACTACTTCCTGAAGTTGACACTCTTCCAAACCCACTTTCATCAATATAATCATCATAGGTAAGAGGCATGCTATCATCATAACAACTTTGCATATCAAAACTTGGGATGCTAAAAATATCATCTTCAATAAACGTAGCATCCCCAAGCTTGGGACAAACATTAATTTAAGCAAATATATTCTCAAATATTTCATCCTCATCAAACATAGCTTCCCCAAGCTTGGGCCCTTTCATATCATAAGCATAATCACTCTCATCGTTAAAAATATGGATAGCACCAATAGTAAAGCAGTTATCATCATCACAATGAGTAGTAGGAGCAACATCATTTGGGAGGGATACCTTTATACCTTTTTTGCTCCTTCTTTTCCTTTTCTTCTTCACATTATGTGTGACCTTCCTCTTTGAGCTCCTTATTGACGAGATTGGTTGAATAGAAAGCTCCTCCTCGTTACCTGATTCATCATAAGAAATAATAGAAGGATATTGGGAAGTCTCTTCCCTTTCATTAGTATTCTAATCATCTTCTATTTGCTTCCTTTTCTTTAGGTAATTGGCAATATAAGGATTTTCAATGCAATTCACCGCACAAAATATATAAATCATCTCTAGATCAATATCAAGGAAATGCTCAAGATTAAATTTTGGAATAAGCTTAGTTGCACGTTTCAATTCTTCACAACCCAAAAGCAATCTAAGTTCATTGTAATGAGCAAGGGAGATCAAATCATCACAATTTTTGGACACGATTCAATCATGAAACAATTTGCATTGGAGATGTAAATGATCACGTTCATTGCAAAATTCACAACGGTAAAGATATCTTAAATTCTCCGCACTCTTATCTAGCCTTTCTTGCAACCCTTTAGTTTCTAAATACTTATGCCTCTTGCAATATCTATTTTCTCTATTTGGTGTGTCCATGCAAACCCGTTCTACTCCACAAAAATCAACGTGCTTATAAGAGACATTTTTATCATAACTAGTGCAATCATCATTAGTACTATGGATATTCAAAGAGTTCATACTATCAACATTGCAATCATGCTCATCATTAAAGGATTTAGTACCAACCATTTTAATTCATTCTTATTCTAGCACTTGAGCACAATTTTCCTTTCCATCATACTCACGAAAGATATTAAGAAGACGAAGCGTATGAGATAAGCTTAACTCCATTTTTTTGTATTTTTCTTTCATAAACTAAACTAGTGATAAAACAAGAAACAAAAATATTCGATTGCAAGATCTAAAGATATACCTTCAAGCACTCACCCCCCGGCAACGGCGTGAGAAAAGAGCTTGATGTCTACTACACAACCTTCTTCTTGTAGACGTTGTTGGGCTTGCAAGTGCACAGGTTTGTAGGACAGTAGCAAATTTCCCTCAAGTGGATGACTAAGGTTTATAAATCTGTGGGAGGCGTAGGATGAAGATGGTATTTCTCAAACAACCCTGCAACCAAATAACAAAGAGTCTCTTGTGTCCCTAACACACCCAATACAACGGTAAATTGTATAGGTGCACTAGTTCGGCGAAGAGATGGTGATACAAGTGCAATATGGATGGTAGATATAGGTTTTTGTAATATGAAAATATAAAAACAGCAAGGTAACAAGTGGTAAAAGTGAGCGTAAATGGTATTGCAATGCTAGAAAACAAGGCCTAGGGTTCATACTTTCACTAGTGCAAGTTCTCTCAACAATAATAACATATATAGATCATATAACAATCCCTCAACATGCAACAAAGAGTCACTCCAAAGCCACTAATAGCGGAGAACAAACGAAGAGATTATGGTAGGGTACAAAACCACCTCAAAGTTATTCTTTCTGATCGACCTATTCAAGAGTTTGTAGTAAAATAACATAGGGCTATTCTTTCCGCTCGATCCATCATAGAGTTCATACTAGAATAACACCTTAAGACACAAATCAACCAAAACCCTAATGTCACCTAGATACTCCATTGTCACCTCAAGTATCCATGGTCATGATTATACGATATGCGTCACACAATCTCAAATTCATCCAACCAACACAAAGTACTTCAAAGAGTGCCCCAAAGTTTCTACCGGAGAGTCAAGAAAATGTGTGCCAACCCCTATGCATAGGTTCATGGGAGGAACCACAAGTTGGTCACCAAAACATACATCAAGTGGCACGTGATATCCCATTGTCACCACAGATAAACACGGCAAGACATACATCAAGTGTTCTCAAAGTAAAGACTCAATCCGATAAGATAACTTCAAAGGGGAAACTCAATTCAACACAAGAGAGTAGAGGGGGAGAAACATCATAAGATCCAACTATAATAGCAAAGATCGCGATACATCAAGATCGTGAGAAGTCAAGAACAAGAGAGAGAGAGAGAGAGAGAGAGATCAAACACATAGCTACTGGTACATACCCTCAGCCCCGAGGGTGAACTACTCCCTCCTCGTCATGGATAGCGCCGGGATGATGAAGATGGCCACCGGTGATGGGTTCCCCCTCTAGCAGGGTGCCGGAACGGGCTCCCGAGAGGTTTTTGGTGGCTACAGAGGCTTGCAGTGGCGGAACTCCCGATCTATCTTGATATTCGATGTTTTTAGGGTACGTAGGCTTATATAGGCAAAAGAAGTCGGTCGGGGGAGCCTCGAGGGGCCCACGAGAGGGTAGGGCGCGCCCCCTGTCTCGTGGCCTCCTCGGTGATCCCCTGGCTTGCACTCCAAGTCTCCCGGATCATATTGTTCCTAAAAATCATGCTCCTGAAGGTTTCATTCCGTTTGGACTCCGTTTGACATTCCTTTTCTTCGAAATACTGAAACATGCAATAAAACAGCAATATGGGCTGGGCCTCCGGTTAATAGGTTAGTTCCAAAAGTAATATAAAAGTGTATAATAAATCCCATAATCATTCAAAACAGATAATAAAATAGCATGAATGCTTCATAAATTATATATACGTTGGAGACGTATCAGCATCCCCAAGCTTAATTCCTGCTCGTCCTCGAGTAGGTAAATGATAAAAGAAAGAATTTATGAAGTGTGAATGCTAGAAGGTGCACAAGTTTGATCAATGATAATTTCAATCACCTTTTCTAGCATGATAATATGTCATAACAGTAGTTCATATCATAAAACTTTTCACACGCCGAAGAAGGCATCCGAAGAATGGCCTTCCGAATGGTTCTATATTGAGGACGTCTCCCTTCCTGAGCCAGTCTGAATGGGTCTTCCTGAATTTTCAAGTGCTCCATTGAAGAAACGCCTTACCCGGCGTCCCCGGAGCCTCAGGGAGGAAGATAGCATGGAAGTTCATAAATTGATGAGCAAGATAAAGACGCTCGCTCAGTCCGGATTATCAATAGTCGAGGTTATGGCGATATCCATAATGCAAGGGATTTAGCCACTCCAATACTGAGGGCGTCCTATGTGGCACTTCAACGGAGAAGATGATGCCACCCACTGCGGTTGGAAGGGTCCGGACACTCCCACTGCTTTGGCGAAAATACTGTCCTGATTATACAAAGGGGAGAAAGAGGAGTTCATCCGCATTAAGCCTAGAGATGGATTTTCCATGTACAACCCTCCCAGCTGGGTGAGTTTCCATCCCACTACTATACTCCATTTACTCCCTGAGTCCCTTTCCATAAATATTAATCCATCCATTTGTAACAGGAATGGCGGAAAATCACCAAGGAGATCCACAGCCCCGCACCACAGCCAGAGGACCACAACCGGGCCCTTGACCCCGGATTCAAAGAGGATCCGGATATATTCGTAGAGCTCGGGGATGGGGTGTTCTACTAGGCGAGCCATGACGGCGCAGAAGTGGCCATCATCACTGACTATCCCGGCCTTCTCCCTGCCTCACATGTAAGTAATCAGGAGACTTATCCTTCGAAAGAATTTCTTCGTTCCACCTCACCCACCGAACTATCTTATGCTCTAAAGGGTAGGCGATCGATGCGCCATGCTATACCTGAGGCGACTCGCAAAAAGGCTGTGCCTATGCCAGACAGGCCTTCGAAGAGGAAGGCAAATAGGGGCATTGCCGAGCCCTCGTCAAAGAGGTATGATTTTTTTAAATATGCGCCTTGGCTGTCCCATTTGAAGTATGATGCTATCCATTGTGTCTTATCAGGAAAAACATTCACCGGACTATGTCTGAGGATCCTGCCGGTCATGCTTCCACTAGCCAGATTCAGGACCCTGTCTCCAAGACTGGGGCTGACGCAGGAGTGACACCGGATTGTCCTTCTGCCGATGAGTCGGATGATGTATCCGTCACAAACTCTGAAGTGGAGAGTGCCATGAATCATCGACGCCAGCAGGCCACTCTTCGTGACTCTGGTTTTTCGGAAGAGACTTTCAACACCTTCAACTCGGGTGATGCATACATCCAAGCTACTCGAGATGGGCTTGCCAGAGCCACAGACCAGTATTTGAAAGATATGCGAATAAGTACACATTTGTACAATCCTGATAATGATATACTAGTAGACCCCGAGACTTGAAACAGTTGGTACAACTGATTTAAGGATCATTGTACAACCAGGTGCTCACAGAGAGGAACAACATGTTGTCTCAAGAGCTGAAAAAGTGTCAGGCCCAGCTAGTTGCTGCCATCGCCGAACTGGAAAAAATCCAAGAAGGCAGTGTCTGGTAATATTCCCCTATATCGAGAAAACATAATCATATACCAGAATTATTAATGTAGGTGCACATCTTATGGCAGAGTCGTCAGATCATCCGGGAGAGGTACCGGAAGTCGCATAGGCGGGAGGTCCAGGAGCCCAAAGGCAACTGGCCGGGGGCGAACGTATACTGACACGGGTCAGGGAGGAGAAGAACAAACTCCAAGATGCCAACACCGAGCTGGGCGTGGAACTAAAAGATGTGCATGCCTAGCTGGCTGACTCCGTGAAGGAGAATAAGAAGCTGCGAGGCGGCATATTTGGTATGTGTTCGAACTTACCTTTACATAGTTCGGCAAGGAAAGGAACTGACAGAGTTATGTCTGTAGGTATGCTGACCGGTCGTCCTGGAGAGGAGATGCCCGGATCTTCGGGCAAACTGTTAAAAGAGCTATTGCAGATGCACGAGAGAGCTCGGCAGGTGATGCAAAGTATTGCCAAGGCCTTATGGCCATCCGACTCCCCTCCAGGAAGTATGGAGGAGCTTGTACAACTATTCAAGGGAGCGCGGCGGAGCTTCCGATTATGGAAGATATCGGCCTGCCGGGAAGGTGCGCAAGAGGCCTGGGCCGTGGTGAAAACGCGGTATACCAAGCTCTACCCGAATCACATGGTCCGGGTCGGACATTTAGGGTCAGATGGAAAAGAAATTCCTGTTAGTTTGGTGTATGACCAGGTACAAGTAGCTGCCAAGTATTCCCAACAGGATTGTAGGTTAGATAGCCTGTTGGATGGCATAGAGGAAGAAGTTTTTTGAGTCTAAGTGACTGTGTACTTCAATTGACAAATTATGTCTCTAGCTGAATTGTAAAACGATTGTCATGGCGGACCTTTTCGCTTCGACCTCTGGACCCGAAGGTGCGGAGTGCTTCCAAATACCCGCTCGGTAATGTAGACCGAGGTATGCGTGGAAACCAGGCGTAGGGGTCATAGTTGCTTGAACAGACAAGTATTCGGCTAGCTATGTTATATTACATTTTGATCATAATTAACATCTTCCACAGAATAGTTCCGTTAAGGGTACCTTTCCCTAGGTTGACATGCGTTTAACGTGCACGTCCGGATGTGATTGAAAAAATTGCAGCATACTTAACATCTGGGGGTTCATAGTGTAATGAGTAAAGAACATCTTTAGTCCGCTGACCGAATATTCCCTTAAGAACGCTAGCTTTCGGCTTCACCCAGTCTGAGGTACACATCCGGATGACCCGGCAGTAACAATCGCAGAGGTGCTCCCTTTATGCCCTAGCCGAACTAACGGGAACGTAGGGCATAAGCACAGGAGCCATGCAACCCAGCTTGGCTAAAACTTAAGTCATATCGATGCATATAATGGCGAAGAAAAGGTACATACAAGGAAAAGACACATATGTGGTGAGCTTGATGCTCGGAAAATAATAATAATAATAATAATAAGCTTATGTACAAGAAGCCCCCAGGTATAATTGACGTACATATTTGAGAATGTGTGCGTCGTAGTTGTACGGCTTAGCCGCACGAGAGCTTTATGGCTTAAAAAAGGAAATGTGAAAAGAGAGGAAAAATAAATAATGGAAACAAAAGGGAAAGAGGAGACGAACGAGTCCGGCGCTAGGCATAGAATCTCGGAGTCTGGCCGCGTTCCATGGGTTCGACTCTAGGCGATCGTATGATGCATCACGCATGCGGTACGCTCCTCCGGTGAGGACTTCGTCAATGATGAAGGGACCCTCCCACTTGGGCTTGTGTTTGTCCTTTTTCTTCTCCGGCAAGCATAGAACGAGTTCACCAACATTACAAGTCTTGGCCCGTACTTCTCTGCTTTGATACCTTCGGGACTGTTGTTGATAAAATGTGGAATGGGCTTTTGCAACGTCACACTCCTCCTCCAAGGCATCTAAGTTGTCATGCCGATCCAACTCAGCTTCTGTCTCTTCATACATGCGCACTCGAGGCGAGTCATGAATAATGTCGCAGGGTAACATAGCCTCTGCGCCGTACACCATGAAGAAATGTGTCTATCTGGTAGAACGATTGGGCGTGGTCCGCAGCCCCCAGAGTACGGAGTCGAGCTCCTCCACCTAGTGCTTGTATGATTCTTTCAAAGACCACACTAATATGGGTTTAATGCCGCTCATAATAAGACCATTGGCTCGTTCGACTTGACTGTTGGTTTGTGGGTGATAGACGGAGGCGTAGTCGAGCTTGATGCCCAGATTAGCACACCAGGCTTTCACCTCATCAGTTGTGAAATTGGAGCCGTTGTCGGTGATGATGATGTGTGGAACACCATAACGGTGCACAACACCGGATATAAAGTCTATCACTGGCCCGGCTTCAGCCGTTTTAACTGGTTTGGCTTCTATCCACTTGGTGAATTTATCCACCATAACCAACATGTATTTTTTCTTATGGCTTCCTTCTTTAAGGGGCCCGACCATATCAAGCCCCCAGACCGCAAAAGGCCAAGTGATGGGGATTGTTTGTAAAGCGGTGGGTGGCATATGGCTTTGGTTGGCGAAAAGCTGGCATCCGATGCAATGTTGGACAAGGTCCTATGCGTCTGCTCGGGTCGTCGGCCAATAGAAACCTGTATGGAAGGCCTTGCTTACAAGGGCCTGAGCTACGACGTGGTGACCACCGAGACCGGCATGAATTTCGGCCAAGAGCTGCCGCCCTTCTTCCTCGGAGATACATCTTTGAAGTACTCCGGTAGCGCTTTTCTTGTAGAGTTCCCCCTCATGAACCTTGTAGGCTTTAGAGCGCCGCACAATGCAGCGTGCCTCATTCTGATCCTCAGGGAGTTCTCGCCTATTAAGGTAGGCCAAGAAGGGTTCGGTTCATGGGGCAATGACTTCCATGATGAGATGGGACGACGGTGTAATTTCGGTGGCTGAGCCCCCGGTGACGTCTGTGTGTTTGGAGTCTGGGGTTGTAGTCAGATCCGGATTGGTGTTGCTGCTCTCCCCTTGCCACACCACAGATGGCTTGAAAAGCCTTTCCAAGAAGATGTTAGGTGGGACGGGGTCGCGGTTGGCGCCGATGCGAGCAAGGACATCCGTCGCTTGATTACTTTCTCGAGCCACATGGTGAAACTCGAGCCCCTCGAACGACATTTTGAGAACGGCGTTGCGGTAAGCCGCCATCTTTGGGTCTTTGGCATCAAAATCTCCATTTATTTGGGATATTGCGAGGTTTGAATCCCCGCACACTTCTAGGCGTTGTATTCCCATGGAGACAGCCATCCAAAGACCATGCATCAAGGCCTCGTATTCGGCTGCATTGTTGGAGTCTGTGTATAATATTTGGAGTACGTACTAAACTGTATCCCCAGTGGGGGATGTTAAGACAACGCCTGCTCCTAGGCCTGCCAGCATTTTGGAGCCGTCAAAGTGCATGACCCGGTTTGAATATGCGCCGTACTCTTTGGGGAGTTCAGCCTCTGTCCATTCAGCGACGAAGTCGGCCAGTACTTGAGATTTGATGGCCCGGCGCGGTATGTATGATATGTCGAAAGGGAGGAGCTCAATGGCCCACTTGGCAATCCGGCCCATATTGTCGCGGTTGTTTATTATGTCATTGAGTGGTACTTCGGAGGCCACCGTTATTGAGCACTCTTGAAAGTAGTGTCGTAGCTTCCAAGATGCCATGAATGCTATTTTTTGGTAATGAGGGTACCGGGATTTGCACGGTGTGAGGACATTGGATACGTAGTATAACGGCTTCTGAAGTGGGAATTTGTGTCCGTCCTCCTCTCGTTCGACGACGAGCACTGCGCTTACGACTTGGTGTGTGGCCGATATGTATAATAACATTGGTTCGCCGATGTTCGGCGCGGCCAGGATTGGGTTGCTTGCTAGAAGAGCTTTTATTTCTTCTAGTCCAGCCATTGCCGCGTCCGTCCACTCGAAGTTCTTGGTGCGTCGGAGAAGGCGATAGAGTGGCAACGCCTTTTCTCCTAGTCTGGAGATAAAGTGGCTTAAAGCTGCCACACATCCAAATAGTTTTTGAACTTGTTTGAGGTCTGTTGGCGTAGCCAACTGTGACAAAGCTCGGATTTTAGCTGGGTTCGCCTCAATTCCCCTATTGGAAACGATGAAGCACAACAGTTTTCCAGCGGGAACACCGAAAACACACTTTTCCGGATTGAGCTTGATGTCATATGTTTGGAGGTTGTCGAATGTGAGACGCAGATCGTCTTTTAGTGACTCAACGTGCCTAGTTTTGATGACTACGTCATCCATGTATGCTTCAACTGTCTTGCCGATTTGTTTCTCCAGGCATGTTTGAATCATGCGTTGATAGGTGACACCGGCGTTTTTGAGCCCGAAAGGCATAGTGTTGAAGCAGAAAGGCCCGTATGCGGTGATAAATGTCGTTGCGGCTTGATCGGACTCCTTCATCTTGATTTGATGGTATCCGGAGTATGCGTCGAGGAAACACAGTGAGTCGTGTCCTGCAGTAGCATCGATAATCTGATCGATGCGGGGGAGAGGAAAGGGATCCTTAGGGCAGGCCTTGTTGAGGTCTTTGAAATCGACACATAGGCGCCAGGATTTATCCTTCTTTGGTATCATCACCAGGTTTGCTAGCCAGTCCGGGTATTTTCTCTCTCTGATGAATCCAGCCTCGGGTAACTTGGCTAGCTCCTCTCCCATGGCTTGTCGTTTGGGTTCGGAAAAGCGCCGTAATGTTTGCTTGACCGGCTTATATCCCTTCAGTATGTTTGGGCTGTGTTCGGTCAGCCTGCGTGGGATCCCTGGCATATCAGAAGGGTGCAAGGCAAATATGTCCCAGTTTTTGCGTAGGAATGCCCATAGTGCGGCGTCGACCGTGGGGTCCAGCTGTGCCCCGATGGATGTTGTCTTCGTGGAGTCCGCTGGGTGGACTTGGAATTTGACTATTTCGTCTGCTAGTTTAAAGGAGGTGGATTTGGGTCGCTTATCAAGGATCACGTCATCCCTATCCACCGTGGAGCGCAACGCGGTTAATTCTTCGACCATGAGGGCTTCAGACAACGCCTCGAGGGCCAAGGTTGCGGTTTTATTTTCGGCGCGGAGTGCTAGGTTCGGATCGTTGGCAAGAGTGATGATACCATTGGGCCCGGGCATCTTGAGCTTCATGTACCCGTAATGGGGTATAGCTTGGAAGCTTGCAAATGCATGTCGCCCTAATAAGGCGTGATATCCACTGTTGAAAGGGGACACTTGAAAGGTTATCTTTTCGGACCGATAATTCTCCGGCCTGCCAAATACCACATCAAGTGTGATTTTTCCCGCACATCGCGCCTCTCGACTGGGAATAATACCTCGGAAGATCGTGCTACTTTGCTCAATGCGGCTCCTGTCTATTTCCATTTTGCTGAGAGTTTCCTCGTAAATGAGGTTTAGTCCGCTGTCGCCGTCCATGAGCACTTTGGTGAGCCGAAAGCCATCCACGATATGACTGAGGACCAATGCGGCTGGTGCCCGGACTATTCTGAATTGTGGTTCGTCACTAGCATTGAAAGTTATGGCCGCGTTGTGGCACCCCGGCTCAGAGAAACCAGAACGCCCCGTATTCCATCCCAGAGATCGAGGAGAACTCTCTAGAATACAACACTGCTTGACATAGAACAAATCAGCTCTTATTACAAGAATAATATTACAAAGGTCTGATGTTACAAAGGTTCACATCAGCACGGCGACACTACGCCTGCAATACTACACTTGCTCTATGCTAGCAGCAGAACAACTCGTAGAAGTGGAAATCTTCTAGAAGCAGAACAACGATGAAGGTAGTGAACTCCACTCTGCAGGGACTCTGGTTGGGACACGATCTAGCTCGCACGAACGGAAACCACGACAAGCAATCAAGCAATCACTACATCACCTGCAATCTGGCATGACACGCCAAGTCAGTACATTGAATGTACTTGCAAGCTCACAACAACCAAAAACATCAAAGCAAGACAACAACATAGCATTAAGCAGGTTATTAAATTAACAACTACCATGATACAACAACAACTACTAAATATGATATGAAACTACTACCATACTGATAAACCAACATCTCATATCTCCATAACCATATCTCTCTTGGCTAACCGGCCAAGCAATATACCATCTAGATCACCTCGTGATCAAAACCAAATGGTGATCATTCACGGATCACAAACGGACCAACCTCGTGGTCTTGGATCATGTTACCTTGTAACCAAATGGTGATCTTTCCGGCGATCACGACCATGACCAACACTTGGTCTCAAACGGTCATCTTTCCGGCGATCACTACCATGACCAACACTTGGTCCCCAACATCATCATCAACATCCTGCCAATCTGTACTGCTCAAAATATCAACATATAAATCACCTATAAGTCATTCCATCATGTGAGTGTTGATTGAACGGTGTGACCTAGTACAAACCTATGCCCACGATCGAGGATGCGGATATTGATAGTTTAAACAAACACACTCTGCAGAGGTAGCGCACTTTACCTACACCATGGAACGCATGGCCTCACACTCCCATTTGGGTGGACCAACAGCGTTCCGACAAAACCGATCTACTGCCATGACACTCTGCCGGCCACTCCGACTCACTCCCCACTGGGCTAGTCCTGGGTGGCCCCGTGTCTACTAAAGACACCAACGGCCATCGTCGTGGCCAATAGAATAAACCGTCCCAAACTGGGACATGTGCACATAACAACAATAACGGGCACACAAGGCTTATATACGCCTACCTGATCAGGGTAGCGCGCGCCCATAACCTTCCCTCGTTGGAGGCACCGGCGCAAGACACAGCAATAGCATCACATTAGGGCCTTCCCATAAAGGTAAATGTGGTTGCACTGGAGAAAGCCTGGTTCGGTGGCACCTGACCAACTAAATGACGGAATTTAACCCCCAAAATATAACTGTGATAACTGATACTCCGATATCAACTATCAAACTATAATTCAAGTCATAGCATTATCCAACAAATAATCCAAGCATAATATCATCATACCAAAATACTCCTAGGATAGCATCACACTACTATCGTGATGAATCTCAAAACAGTAATACTACTACTCCAATATGCAAGAACAAGCTACCCAACTAAGTCCACATGTAAACATCATCTCCGAAATTAATACTCCAAGCAACAGTAACAGAACATCAACTAGCATCATGAAAATAAGCATACTAACCACTAATAATCCAAAGGCAGCATGACATCCAAAGTAATTCTCCAAAATATAATAACAGATATCATCATGAAAACAATCATAATATCAACCACTAATACTCCAATGGCAACATGATACTCATCAACTACAAACATAACTCCTAGTAATCCAAACAATATCATGGCATCAACAAGATCAAAATAATACTCCGAGAAAATGCCATGCACAGAGTCATGTAGCTAAAGCAATATTTTAAACAAGTTAAAATAGATTAAACCATGTCACTGCATTACAGTGATGCAAATGGAGGGTGTGGCTTGCCTGGGGTGGAAGAAATCACCGGGAGAAAGTGCGAGAAACTCGCAGAACGAATCACCGGAAAATGTTCTCTCTCGGAGGGGTCTGAGTAAGGGCAAGGGCATAATGGCCATGTTCAGATTGTTAAAACATGGTGAAAATGATTCCATCAGAATGAGCTCGACGAAACAAATAAGTGGGCATTGGATTCAGCTGATTTGGAGATACGGGTGAAAAGTTATAGCTGTTTTTTCTGCCAGGGACCTCTTTGTAATAAAAATCATCACAAACAGGCCCTTAATAGAAAAATAGAACGCGCACTCGGAGAAAACGCTTTCGGTGGATGAAAGCATACACGGCAAAAGCACTGTCCACTTATCCACGTCAGCAGGGGTGGGGCCGGCCTCTGGGTCGCTGACGCCTAGGGCCCGCGGGGTCCACGACCAGCTGGAGGGGAGAGGCTGTTGCCTTCGTCTTCTCCCCAAGCTCGCCCGCGGTCCAGAGAGAGGCTTCTGGTGGCGGCGCTCGCCTGGCCGACTACAGCCCTCCCCGGCGGAGCTTGGACCACCGTTGGGATCGGAAGGAGACGCCGCACCCATCCAGGTAGGGCACGGACCTTGGGGAAGCCGAGCACGTGGGCTCCTCCGAGCGTGGCGGAGACCGGCAACGGGCAGTGAGGAGCTTGGGGCTACGGCACTCCGGCGATGAGGCGAAAGCTTGGGGAGGGTCTGCTGGCTCCGATGGTTCTACTGGTGGAGGACAGAGAGGGGGAGAGGCGTTGTCGCGCTCGAATTTGAACCGAGCAAAACAGCGGCCATGGCGATGGTTTGCAGCAAGGAAGGACTCAGGGGATCGGGCAAGAGGCTGGGCGGGTTCCTGGGAGAGTGAGGAAGAGCTTATTGAGGTCGGGGCACCTCGGTATGGCTCTTACATAGGTGGGGCGAGGGAGTGTCACGCTGGCGTCGCCGCGGATGCGTGCGCGCGTGCTCGAGCTCGGGGGAAGGCGACGGGGAGACGCAGAGAGGAGCCCATGGGGTAGAGGGAGCCCACGGAGCATAGGGAAGAAGAAGACAGCAACGAACAGAGCCAAATGGCCACTGTTCGCCCGTGGTCACGCGACGGCGAGCGTCGGTGGGGAAGCAGTTGGAGGGGGAGCGGGGTCCAGGGGAACGACGACGACACGGGCCAGCTGCTGGACACGCTCACACGCGCGAAGGCTTCGAGAGGAGGAGGTGCCGAAGCACAAACAGCCACTGGGCACGGCCACTACACACAGAGCGCGTGCACAGTGATGCCATTAACGCGGTCACCGCGTGCACTGGCATGTAGCGGGGGAGATGGGCTGTAACTTGTTGTCTACGGGTAAGTTCATCCAGGGGAGGTCTCAACTACGATGGTAGTTTGGATAAAAGCGCTCTGGTTAAATGGTAAGTGAGCTCTGAAGTTTACTGCAGTAAACTTTATCAACTAAGTGTGATCAACAGAGAGATGCTATGGGTCAAAAGTTATGTCTGGGAGGTTTATCTATCGAAGGACTACAGTCCTGGAGGTTTTGAGGAGAAATGGACCAAGAATGAATATAGTTGCTTCACAACTGCATTTTTGGTCCAGAAATGAAGATCATGATGATGCTCTCACATGGAGAAGCAACTTGGGCTAAGATTGGGCAAAGCTTGATTATTTGGACATATGAAGATGATGTAAAAAGCTCATGCTAAATGGACAAGCCAAAATGGCACTTGCTTCACAAACATCATTTCTGTCCAGAAACTTGGAATAATTTTGGTGATCAAGTGGCTCATATAAATGATGCCAAATTGGGTGTATAGATGTTTTGTGGGTAGAAGAATGATCTGGTAATTTATCAGAATTTTTGAAACAATATAAAATGTACTTGCTTCACAACCTGAAAATATTGCCAGAATCAAAGATTTGCTCCCGTGCTCACATATTTATTAGGTGGGGCTGCAAATGGGTGGAGGGAGTTTATATGAGCACATTAAGGAGTGTGCAAAAGTTTAACTCATTTGGATACTCCTAGCTAGTACTTCCTTCACAAAGCCTTCTGTCTGACAGAAACTTTGAAAATTCACCGAGGAAGATTGGCTAGGCAAATAAAGTTGAACTTGTGCATGTGGCAATTATTTAGACATATAAACATGCCCAAAAAGGTTGGGAGCCACTAGGATAAATATAAATGACACTTCCTTCACAAAGTGCCATTCAGGGCAGAATAGAAAAAGGAATATTGGGGAATTATTTTTGAACTTGCCAAGGAAATGTTTGGGCATATTTGAGATATAAATGATCCAAAGGAATTATGAGAATTATTTGGGGATTTTGGGATGGACAGAAATATAGGTTGCTTCACAACCTAGGGCAGATAGGGTTATTCCTTTAATGAAAAAAGAATTTTCCCTAGAAAAGAATTTGAGGGTTTGGTCAAGGAGTGAAGTGACATGATCTTTTTCAAGGCTTTGAGAATGATGAGCCACTTGGGAGGGGGAATGAGGATGATTTCCTAGGTGGCAAGACCACAGAACCACTCCAAAAAGAAAAACAGAGCAAAAACCAAATAAATCAAAAGAAAAAGAAAAGGGCCAAAAACCAGGTTGTTACAATCCTTCCCCCCTTAAAGAAATCACGTCCTCGAGATTTGGTTGCTCAGGGAACAAGTATGACTTTAGGACACCGTTTTCAACTCAGGTATCCTTTTTCCTTTATTTATTGTTCCCCCAAGAATTTCAGATGATTGTGGCACCCCGGCTCAGAGAAAACCGGAACGCCTCATATTCCATCCTAGAGATCGAGGAGAAGTCTTCTGGAATATGGCACTGCTTAGCATATAACAAACCAGCTTTCTATTATTACACGAATATGAATACAAGGTCTCCGATATTACAATGAATAACATCGGTATGGCGACACTACGCCATCCTCAGTTGCTCTATGCAAGCAGCAGAGCAACACGATGCAGCGGAAGAACTCTAGCAGCGGAACAACGAAGACGGTGGTGAACTCCACTCCGCAGGGACTCTGGCTGGAACGCTTATCCTAGCTCGCACGAACGGAAACCACGACAAGGAAGCAATCAAATCTGGAATGACCTGCAAGCTAGCATGACACGCCAGGTCAGTACATTGAATGTACTTGCAAGCTCACAATAACCAGAAGCATTCAAGACAAACAACAGCATGGCAATTACAGGTTAAACAGTAATTATCATGATATCATCAGAACACTATAGCATGACCATCATAAACATGATACGGCTAACACAAGATGAACAT
The DNA here is from genome assembly GCA_963921465.1 of Triticum timopheevii. Taxonomy (NCBI): domain Eukaryota; kingdom Viridiplantae; phylum Streptophyta; class Magnoliopsida; order Poales; family Poaceae; genus Triticum; species Triticum timopheevii. The sequence goes on along the minus strand of OY997272.1, from coordinate 375,615,346 downwards.
ATTAATCCAACAATACTAGCATGCAACATGATGACACTATCATGCACTACTTATTCTGCCCGGGTTACCTCGTAAAAAAAACCAACACATGCATCACTTACCAACCTCGGACATCACACGATCATCTCAGGATGAAATCAAGCTTGGTATGAACAATACCGTAGTAATCAGTAAATGACCACAAGGAGCTTGATCTTTACCCACAACTCTCATACAACATCACGAATATACAACAACTCGGTATCCTCGATACCATTGTGATCCTTACGGTGATCACCACCCGACCAACACTTGGCCTGTGATCCTTACGGCGATCACCACCCGACCAACACTTGGCCCGTGATCCTTACGGCGATCACAACCAACTTATCTCACTATTATTAAGCACATTATTCTTATTACTATTGACTCATGGTGTGACCTACTTTCGACTGGGCCCTTATCCGCGGGCGCGGCTATCGATAGATTTAATATACACTTTGTAGAGGTTAGTACATTGTACCCACACTACAGAACCCATGGCCTCGCACTCCCATTCGGGTGGACCAACGGCGTTCCGACAAAACCGTCCTACTACCATGACACTCTCCCGGCCACTCCGACTCACTCCCCACTGGGCTAAGTCATGGGTGGCCCCGTGTCTACCTCAAGACACAACGACCACCGTCGTGGCCCGTCCCACTCTGGGACACGGATCCAAAAACTAACTCAACAACGGGCACACAAGGCTTATGTCCGCTTACCTGATTGGGGTAGCGCGCGCCCATAACCTTCCCTCGTTGGAGGCACCAGCGAGAGGCACGACAATAGACCCAGTTAGGACCATCCCATTCCGGTAAGCGTGGTTGCACTGGTCAGCATCGATTCAGCGGCACCATGACTCAGCCAACAGTTGTTCAAGTTTAATTTAATCCGGTTAACTTGAATGCAAATATGCTGAGCCATGATAAATGCATGAACATGATATCAACATCATCATGAGGGTATCACATAACTATCCACCATATCAACAATAACTCATATCCACTGAGCATGGCATACTGACTAGCATGACCATCATCAACATCAACATGTACTACTAGCAATCATAAACATATGAAGGGTAATACTAGCAGGTACTCCCTTCGCCCGGAAATACTTGTCATTAAAATGGATAAAAAAGGATGTATCTAGACGTATTTTAGTTCTACATACATCTCTTTTTATCCATTTTGATGACAAGTATTTTCGTATGGAGGGAGTAGAACATGATCACAGAGTACAAAACAACATAGCACAAAAGTGAACATGCAAATCTGAACATCACTGGAACAACAATAACCATCTTTTCAACAAGCAACCATTTATTAAATATTCGAGTTGAAAACCATGGCTACTGCATGACTATCATGCAAGTGTGTATTGTGGCTTGCCTGGGGATGAAGAAGGCACCGGGGAGAAGTGCGAGAAACTCGCGGAACGAATCGCCAGAAAACATTCTCTCTCGAAGGGGGCTGATTAAGGGCAGGGGGAAAATGGTCATTTTCAGTATGCCAAAACATAGTGAAAATGACACCAATAGAGAGGGCTCGACGAAACGAAGAAGTGGGCGTTGGATTCACCTCGTTTGGAGTTACGGATAAAAAGATATAAGGGTTTTACTGCCAGGGACCTATTTGTAAACATTTATTTTATAGACTGGGCCAAAACCGAAAAATGGAAAGCGTATTCCAGGGTTTATGCTTCCACTTATCCAGCGTGGTAGTGGCGGGGCCGGCTCCTGTGTGGCTGACAGGTGGGTCCCACCTTATCCACTCCCTCTCTCTCCTCCCTTCTCTTCTTCCTCTCTCCTGCTCTCGACGAAGAACAGACGAGAGGTGGGGCGGGGCTCAGCGGGCGTCTGGCTCCGGCGACTCCGGTGGTCCCCGGCAAGGGCGAGGCTGCCGGCGGTACCTGGGGGAAGCGCCGCGCTCGCCTGAACCAGTTGGGGGCGCTGAGGAGGAGCGGGCGCGGCAGGTCGCAGCCACAAAGAGCACGGCGGCGGCAACTAAGCTCGGGGACGACGACAACAGAAGCTCCGGCGGCGGGATGAGAGGGCAGGGATGTTCGCCGAACTCCGGTGAAGCCGATGGTGGTGGCTAGGGAAAGAGTAGGGCTCTGGTGACCGCGAATTTAAGAGGAGGCCGAGGATGGACACGGCGGCCATGGCGGCAATGGTGGTCGTGGAGGGCGTCTCGAGCTCGAGGAAGAGCATGGGCGGGGCTAGTGGAGGGCGGAGAGGCCAGAGGTGAGCTCGGGAGGCTCGGGGAATGGCTATTTATAGCTGGGTCAAGAGGGACGGGCTCGGGTGCCGCCGGGCACGTCCGATCGAGGCTCTGGCGACCAGCTAGCACGGGGGCACTGGGAAGGCGACGAAGGGGAGAGCGGACGAGCCGCAGAGGTCACGGGGCATAGGGGGCCGAGGGAGGAGCAAAGGAAGAGGCCGAGCGCCATTAAAGCTCGGTCGGCCACAGTGCTCCCGTGGGCGAGCGGCGACGAGCGCCGACAAGGAGGCTTTGGGAGGGGGAGATGAGTCCAGGGGACGGCGACGGCGCGAGACAGCTGGTAGACACGCTCACGAGCCCGAAGACGACGAGAGGAGGAGGGGCCCGAGCAAGAAAACAATTTGGACGCGGCCATTGCATGCCAAAGCGGTGGTCATCGCGTGCACTGGTGCACACAGTGCCACAAGTGATGCCGAACCATGTCTGGGGGTTAGTCCCTCCTGGGTAAGTTGTAACTACGGTGGTAACTAAGTGAAAACGTCTCAGGTTAAATAGTTAGTGAGCTCTGAAGTTTACTGCAGTAAAATTTACCAGCTCAACGTGATCAGTAGGGAGTTCCTTGAAGCCAAAGAAGTTGTCTGGGGTGTTTAGGCTAGGAAGGACTACAGTCCGGGGGAGTTTGAGGGGAAATGGACCAAGATAAATTATAGTTGCTTCACAACTGCATATTTGGTCCAGAAATGAAGATCATGATGGTGCACTCACATGGAGTGTCCACTTGAGCTCAAATTGGGCAAGGCTTAGTCATTTGGTCATATTAAGATGCTGTAAAAATATCATGCTAAATAGACAAGCCAAAATAGCACTTGCTTCACAAACATCTTTGCTGACCAGAAACTTGGAATAATTATGGTGGTCAAATGGCTCAATTAAATGATGCCAAATTGGGTGGAGAGATGTTTTATGGGTATACGAATGATCTGGTCATTTATCAGGATTTTTGAAGCAATATAAAATATACTTGCTTCACAACCTGAAAATATTGCCAGAATCAAAGATTTGCTCCTGTGCTCACATAGATCATTGGATGGGGCTGCAAATGGGTGGATGGGGTTAAAATGAGAACATTAAGGAGTGTGCAAAAGTTCAACTCATTTGGGTACTCCTAGCTAGTACTTCCTTCACAAAGTCTTCTGTTTGACAGAAACTTTAAAAATTCACTGAGGAAGATTGGCTGGGAAAATAAATTTGAACTTGTGCATGGGGAAATTATTTTGACATATAAACATGCCCAAAAAGGTTGGGAGTCACTTGTATAAATATAAATGACACTTCCTTCACAAAGTGCCCTTTAGGGCAGAATAGGAAATGAATTATTGGAGGATTATTTTTGAACATGGCAATGAAATGTTTTGCCATATTTGATCAAGATATGACCCAAACAATTTATGAGAATTATTTGGGAATTTTAGGAGTGATGGAAATATAGGTTGCTTCACAACCTAGGGCAATTGGGTTATTCCTTTAATAGAAAAGGAATACTCTCAATAAAAAGAATATTGGGATTTGGTCCAAGGTGGAAATGACAGGGTCTAGGGAAAGATTTGGTAATGACAAGCCACTCTGGAAGCAAAGAAGAGGTCATCTTCTTCAGTTTCCAGACCACAAAGCCACGAAAAAGAAAAATCAGGCAAAAACCTCGAAAAAAACAAAAGAAAAAGAAAGGGCCAAAAATCATGCTGTCACAATGATCAACTTACCTTGCTCTGGGGTGTTTTTGCTTCATCTTTTCCCCAAATTCTGACGGATTTTTGCTCACATACCAAATCTTTTTGTTGACGTGAATTTTCTCATATCTGCGATGATATCCAATGGATCCGAGTATAAATTTCCTTTGGTCATGAAAACCTTTTTACTTCTGCCATGGAGTCGCTTCAAATAAATGCAGGCCTTCTGGTTTCAATAAATGCTAAGAATTATCATGGGCATTCTCCTGATGGGATCTGACATCTCATAGGTGGTACTAATTTATCTTGATTTATTCCTTTGGCTCGAGCATGAGATATGTACCAAAGATTCAATTGCCTTTTGTCGTGAGCTATATAACGGTGTATGGAGTTATAGCTATGTCATACCTCAAATATTTACATCTTGAGACTGGCCCGACAGGGGCTGACGGACAAATGCTTTTCCTGACAGACTGACCGTGTACTTGATTCCGTCGGTGAGTATACCAGGTCTAAGATGATTGTTCGGCTTTTGACTTTTCTCATGTGGTCGATATACCCATCTGTGGTAATAGGCTGCGATATGCTTTAACACTGCCGCTGAGGTCAGACTGCTGAGGTTGCAAAGAAATCTCGGATCTGACAGAACAGACTTGGATATTCCCTACTAACCATGTCAAGCGGATCAACGGGATATGAAAATCCTTGTAAATAGAGTAGGCCCTTGAGAGTATGCCTTTGGGTATCCATATGGAATAATGGCCTCCAACTGACTTGGGTATCCGGACCCTGATGGTCAGGCAAAAACCATCAGACCTTTGCTGTCAGTCTCATCCTTTTTACGGTCATGATTTTCTTTGTCCGGATACCTTACTGAAATAACTTGGCCACAACTGTCCTTGATTCTTTGTATCACATTCTGACTTTATTTCGGATGATAACATATTTCAAGCATCATGCATTGCTGAGCCAAAATTTTCTATATGATCCATACCTCTGTCTGAAAATATATCGTTGGTCTTGTACCTGACTTGTCTTTCTGCTGGCTGGATCATTACTGCTGTGAGGATTTTGTACTGATGTAGACTCAATGCTGATAGTCAACCCAATACACCATTGGTATTCTGAGCAGATTTTAATTCCCTAATGCAGTTGACTGGGTAGACAATAATGTCTAGCTGAGCTTCTTTCAAATATTTCAAATCCTTATTGCTTCTTTGAGTCTGGTGTCGGTGGATGAGAAACTCTTCATAGGGGAAAATAATGTAATACCGGGCCCAAAAATAAAGAAGCAAAAGAAAACTCAACTAAACAAAAGCACACAACAACAATCAATTCACACACAATCAATGTCACATATTACTGCTAGTCACACAATATGCATGCCTACTTAAGCACACAAATCTCGGGGATCTCCAGTTCTACGATCTAGCATGTTGTGATGATGTGCACGAGGACAAATAACAATGTAGAAGAATTGGCGTAAACGGTGCTACACCAAGTGCTAGCTTAGCCAGATAGCAACCTGGACTAGCTCGGAGGCGAGGACGCATTCGGTAATCATGTAGTTGGACACGAAGGTAGCAACCACATTATTATCAAGCGGACGGAAAAAGATCCGTACTCGTCCAAGAAATAGGATAGCGGGGAAAAACTGAGGCTGCTGACATTGCCATTTCTTAATAACTAAGATCATTAAGGGTTGCCAACACGACAAAATAGAAGAACGGTCCGGGATAGAAACATGTCCATCATCAAAACGATAGACGGGGCTGAAAGAAAGACATCGGCATGATACCTGAGCACCATTTTTGCAAACAGTGTCGGGATCACTTGGCATCACTCTGCTGGGACAGAATTGACACCAAACACTAAAAGGAAAAGGAACGGGAGAAATGCAAAGGTTGAGCTGTAGTGGATCCAAACCAATTCCAGCTACACTCACCAGATAAACCGTTATCACAAATACTAAGGCTATATGCATGCTATGCAACAAACAAATGCAGCAACCAAATGTAACAAACAAGCCACACTCTATACTACTGATTTCTACCGGTTTCTACCGCTCGCGCTGACTAGGGCGTCCTACAGCCAGACCTGCTCTGATACCAAGCCTGTGGCACCCCGGCTCAGAGAAACCGGAACGCCCCGTATTCCATCACAGAGATCGAGGAGAAGTCTCTGGAATACGGCACAGCTTGACATAGAACAGATCAGCTCTTATTACAAGAATAATAATACAAAGGTCTGATGTTACAAAGGTTCACATCAGCACGGCGACACTACGCCTGCGATACTACACTTTCTCTATGCTAGCAGCAGAACAACTCGTAGCAGCGGAAATCTTCTAGCAGCGGAACAACGACGAAGGTAGTAAACTCCACTCCATAGGGACTCTGGCTGGGACACGATCTAGCTCGCACGAAAGGAAACAACGACAAGCAATCAAGCAATCACTGCATCACCTGCAATCTGGCATGACACGCCATATCAGTACATTGAATGTACTTGCAAGCTCACAACAATCAAAAACATCAAGGCAAGACAACAACATAACATAAAGCAGGTTAATTAAATTAAAAGCTACCATGATACAACAGCAACTACTAAATATGATATGAAACTACTACCATACTAATAAACCAACATCTCATATCTCCATAACCATATCTCTTTTGGTTAACCGGCCAAGCAATATACCATCTCGACCACCTCGTGATCAAAACCAAATGGTGATCATTCACGGATCACAAACGACCAACCTCGTGGTCTTGGATCGGGTTACCTTGTAACCAAACGGTGATCTTTCCGGCGATCACAACCATGACCAACACTTGGTCTCAAAAGGTGATCTTTCCGGCGATCACTACCATGACCAACACTTGGTCCCCAACATCATCATCAACATCCTGCCAATCTGTACTGCTCAAAATATCAACATATAAATCACCTATAAGTCATTCCGTCATGTGAGTGTTGATTGAACAGTGTGACCTAGTACGAACCCATGCCCATGACCGAGGACGCGGCTATCGATAGTTTAAACAAACACACTCTACAGAGGTAGCGCACTTTACCCACACAACCGGAACCCATGGCCTCGCACTGCCATTTGGGTGGACCAACGGCATTCCGACAAAACTGATCTGCTGCCATGACACTCTCCCGGCCACTCCGACTCACTCCCCACTAGGCTAGTCCTGGGTGGCCCCGTGTCTACCAAAGACACCAATGGCCACCGTTGTGGCCAAAACAATAAACCGTCCCAAACGGGGACATGTGCACATAACAACAATAATGGGCACACAAGGCTTATGTCCGCCTACCTGATTAGGGTAGCGCGCGCCCATAAGTCCATAACCTTCCCTCGTTGGAGGCACCGACGAGAGACACGACAATAGCATCGCATTTGGGCCTTCCCATAAAGGAAAATGTGGTTGCACTGGAGAAAGCCCGGTTCGGTGGCACCTGACCAACTAAATGACAGAATTTAACCCCAAAAATATAACTATGATAACTGATACTCCGATATCAACTATCAAACTATAATTCAAGTCATAGCAGTATCCAACAAATAATCCAAGCATAATATCATAATACCAAAATACTCCTAGGATAGCATCACACTACTATCGTGATGAATCTCAAAACAGTAATACTACTACTCCAATATGCAAGAACAAGCTACCCAACTAAGTCCACATGTAAACATCATCTCCGAAATTAATACTCCAAGCAACAGTAACAGAACATCAACTAGCATCATGAAAATAAGCATACTAACCACTAATAATCCAAAGGCAGCATGACATCCAAAGTAATTCTCCAAAATATAATAACAGATATCATCATGAAAACAATCATAATATCAACCACTAATACTCCAATGGCAACATGATACTCATCAACTACAAACATAACTCCTAGTAATCCAAACAATATCATGGCATCAACAAGATCAAAATAATACTCCGAGAAAATGCCATGCACAGAGTCATGTAGCTAAAGCAATATTTTAAACAAGTTAAAATAGATTAAACCATGTCACTGCATTACAGTGATGCAAATGGAGGGTGTGGCTTGCCTGGGGTGGAAGAAATCACCGGGAGAAAGTGCGAGAAACTCGTGGAACGAATCGCCGGAAAATGTTCTCTCTCGGAGGGGGCTGAGTAAGGGCAAGGGCATAATGGCCATTTTCAGAATGTTAAAACATGGTGAAAATGATTCCTCAGAACCACCTCGACGAAACGAAGAAGTGGGCCTTGGATTCACCTTATTTGGAGCTACGGGTGAAAAGTTATAGCTGTTTTTCTGCTAGGGACCTCTTGGTAATAAAAATCATCACAAATAGGCCCTTAACAGAAAAAAAGAATGCACAGTTGGAGAAAACTCTTTCGGTGGATGAAAGCGTACACGACAAAAGCCGTGTCCACTTATCCACGTCAGCAGGGGTGGGACTCTAGGTCGCTGACGCCTAGGGCCCACGGGGTCCACGACCAGCTGGAGGGGAGAGGCCGTCGCCTTCGTCTTCTCCCCGAGCTCGCCCGCGGTCCAGAGAGAGGCCGCCGGCGCCGGCGCTCGCCTGGCCGACTCCGGCCCTCCCCGGCGGAACTTGGACTGTCGTTGGGATCGGGAGGAGACGCCGCACCCATCCAGGTAGGGCACGGACCTTGGGGAAGCCGAGCACGAGGGCTCCTCCGAGCGCGGCGGAGACCGGCGATGGGCAGCAAGGAGCTCGGGGCTACGACGCTCCGGTGATGAGGCGAAAGCTTGGGGAGGGTCTGCTGGCTCCGTTGGTTCTACTGGTGGAGGACAGAGAGGGGGAGAGGCGCTGCCGCGCTAGAATTTGAACCGAGCAGAACAGCGGCCATGGCGATGGTTTGCGACAAGGAAGGACTCCGGGGCTCGGGCAAGAGGCTGGGTGGGTTCCTGGGAGAGTGAGGAAGAGCTTGGTGAGGTCGGGGCACCTCGGGGTGGCTCTTATATAGGCGGGGCGAGGGAGTGTCGCGCTGGCGTCGCTGCGGACGCGTGACCGGCGCCACGGACGCGTGTGCGCGCGCTCGAGCTCGGGGAAGGCGACGGGGAGACACGGAGAGGAGCCCACGGGGCAGAGGGAGCCCACGGAGCACGGGGAAGAAGAAGACGGCGACGAACAGAGCCAAATGGCCACTGTTCGCTTGTGGTCATGCGGCGGCGAGCGTCGGTGAGGAAGCAACCGGAGGGGGAGTGATACGTCTCCAACGTATCTACTTTTCCAAACACTTTTGCCCTTGTTTTGGACTCTAATTTGCATGATTTGAATGAAACTAACCCGGACTGACGATGTATTCAGCAGAACTGCCATGGTGTTGTTTATTGTGCAGAAAACAAAAGTTCTCGGAATGACTTGAAAATCCGCGGAGATAACTTTTGGAAAATATAAAAAATACTGGTGAAAGAATCAAGGCCAGTGGGCCCACACCCTGTCCACGAGGGTGGGGGGCGCGCCCCCTGTCTCGTGGGCCCCCTGATGCTCCACCGACCTCAACTCCAACTCCATATATTCCGTTTCATGGAAAAAAATCAGAGAAAAAGTTTCATCGTGTTTTACGATACGGAGCCGCCGCCAAGCCCTAATCTCTCTTGGGAGGGCAGATCTAGAGTTCGTTCGGGGCTCCGGAGAGGGGGATTCGCCGTCGTCGTCATCATCAACCATCCTCCATCACCAATTTCATGATGCTCACCGTCGTGCGTGAGTAATTCCACCGTAGGCTTGCTGGACGGTGATGGGTTAGATGAGATTTACCATGTAATCAAGTTAGTTTTGTTAGGGTTTGATCCCTAGTATCCACTATGTTCTGAGATTGATGTTGCTATGACTTTGCTATGCTTAATGCTTGTCACTAGGGCTCGAGTGCCATGATTTCAGATATGAACCTATTATGTTTTCATGTATATATGTGAGTTCTTGATCCTATCTTGCAAGTCTATAGTCACCTATTATGTGTTATGATCCGACAACCCCGAAGTGACAATAATCGGGATACTTCTCGGTGATGACCATAGTTTGAGGAGTTCATGTATTCACTATGTGTTAATGCTTTGGTCCGGTACTCTATTAAAAGGAGGCCTTAATATCCCTTAGTTTCCACTAGGACCCCGCTGCCACGGGAGGGTAGGACAAAAGATGTCATGCAAGTTCTTTACCATAAGCACGTATGACTATATTCGGAATACATGCCTACATTACATTGATGAATTGGAGCTAGTTCTGTGTCACCCTATGTTATAGCTATTACATGAGGAATTGCATCTGACATAATTATCCATCACTGATCCAATGCCTACGAGCTTTTCACATATTGTGCTTCGCTTATTTACTTTTCCGTTGCTACTGTTACCATTACTATCATACTACTTTGCTACTAAATACTTTGCTGCAGATACTAAGTTATCCAGGTGTGGTTGAATTGACAACATAACTGCTAATACTTAAGAATATTCTTTGGCTCCCCTTGTGTCGAATCAATAAATTTGGGTTGAATACTCTACCCTCGAAAGTTGTTGCGATCCCCTACACTTGTGGGTTATCAGGGAGCGGGGTCCAGGGGGACAGCGACGACGTGGGACAGCTGCTGGACATGCTCACGCACGTGAAGGCGACGAGAGGAGGAGGTGCCGAAGCACAAACAGCCACTGGGTGCGGCCACTTCACACAGAGCGCGTGCACAGTGATGCCATTAACGCGGTCACCGCGTGCACTGGCATGTAGCGGGGGAGATGGTCTAGAACTTGTTGTCTACGGGTAAGTTCATCCAGGGGAGGTCTCAACTACGATGGTAGTTTGGTTAAAAGCGCTCTGGTTAAATGGTAAGTGAGCTCTGAAGTTTACTGCAGTAAACTTTATCAACTAAGTGTGATCAACAGAGAGGTGCTATGGGTCAAAAGTTATGTCTGGGAGGTTTATCTATCGAAGGACTACAGTCCTGGAGGTTTTGAGGAGAAATGGACCAAGAATGAATATAGTTGCTTCACAACTGCATTTTTGGTCCAGAAATGAAGATCATGATGATGCTCTCACATGGAGAAGCAACTTGGGCTAAGATTGGGAAAAGCTTGATTATTTGGACATATGAAGATGATGTAAAAAGCTCATGCCAAATGGACAAGCCAAAATGGCACTTGCTTCACAAACATCATTTCTGTCCAGAAACTTGGAATAATTTTGATGATCAAATGGCTCATATAAATGATGCCAAATTGGGTGGAGAGATGTTTAGTGGGTAGAAGAATGATCTGGTAATTTATCAGGATTTTTGAAACAATATAAAATGCACTTGCTTCACAACCTGAAAATATTGCCAGAATCAAAGATTTGCTCCTGGGGTCTCATAGATGATTGGGTGGGGCTTCAAATGGGTGGAGGGGTTTAATATGAGCACATTAAGGAGTGTGCAAAAGTTTAACTCATTTGTATACTCCTAGCTAATACTTCCTTCACAAAGCCTTCTGTTTGACAGAAACTTTGAAAATTCACTGAGGAAGATTGGCTAGGCAAATAAAGTTGAACTTGTGCATGAGGAAATTATTTGGACATATAAACATGCCCAAAAAGGTTGGGAGCCACTAGGATAAATATAAATGACACTTCCTTCACAAAGTGCCATTCAGGGCAGAATAAAAAAAGGAATACTGGGGAATTATTTTTTAACTGGACAAGGAAATGTTTGGGCATATTTGAGCTATATATGACCCAAAGGATTTATGAGAATTATTTGGGGATTTTTGGATGGACAGAAATATAGGTTGCTTCACAACCTAGGGTAGATAGGGTTATTCCTTTAATGAAAAAGGAATTTTCCCTAGAAAAGAATTTTAGGGTTTGGTCAAGGTGTGAAGTGACATGATATTTGGCAAGGCTTTGAGAATGATGAGCCACTTGGGAGGGGGAATGAGGATGGTTTCCCATGTGGCAAGACTATAGAACCACTCCAAAAAGAAAAACAGAGCAAAAACCAAATAAATCAAAAGAAAAAGAATAGGGCCAAAAACCAGGTTGTTACACGTGTGGTTCCAAGGATTTATTGCTGCGACTTGGCAGACTTCAGCGAGGCTGGGAGTGCCCTTTTGCGCCTATTGTTTGAGGCGAAATTCTCGAAAACTGTCAGTACTGTAGGGTCGTTGGGATGTTGTTATGCGGTATTTTTGGTGAGGAGATCCTCGCCGCTCTTGGCCACTTGCCGGAGTATCCAACATGCTCTAAGGCTGCGGATTGGTATGGTATCCGGTGTTGTGTGTATTTTGCATGGCCTATCGAGCCATCCCTCCAGAACGGTTCCCCGCCCCGTAATGGGCTTCGATTTTTTTACTATTGAATCAGGCGACTGACGAGGGTGCATCCTTTTTATCCAGAAAGGGGTTGAGTGGGAACCGGTGGCTCCCAGGAAGCCGCCTGAGTTTGCCAGGCGCTTTCCATTGCGCAGTACTTCTATACTATGGTTGCCAAGTCAGCGAAGTGTGATACACGACGGCGGTTGATGGCATTGAGGATTCCCTCGTCTGTGCAATTTTTGCAGAATAATGAGATTGCATCTTCATCGCGACAGTCTTTGATCCTGTCTTTGACAAGGAGGAATCTGGCCCAAAAGTGATGGACCATTTCTTGAGACAGCTGTCTGATGTGGATAAGGTCGCGTGTATCTGGGTCGGTGGGTGTATTTAAGTCCGAACCCTGACCCAAACTGGGACCCGTAGTTTGAGAAACTTCTGAGCTTAATAGTTCGGGCTCCGGGATATCAACCAATTTTTCAAGCCCACAATCCGACACTAGGTTCGGAGTATGGGGCACGCCTTCCTGCGGGCGGGTATCTGGCTCTATGAGCTCGGAAATCCGAACATAGTTCGTCCTCAATATAGAGGAAGAGTTGTCGTGTTGCTCCTCCACTACCGCTATCTGATGGGTGATCGGTGGAGATTCAATTTCTCTCTGATTGGGTTTAAGCCCAATCCGATCGTAGTCCGTAGCGACTCCCAAGGCGGCGATGCGATCTAGGAGTTCGTTTAAAGATGACAACTCCGTCGGATCCATCTGTTCGGAGTATTCTGAGCTGATGCGGAGGCGATTTTTGATGACTCGAGAAGTCATCGTCGGCCGGACGGCCGGACGGGCGGTCATAATGAAGCCGCCCAGCCGGAGGGTTTGTCCTGAGGCCAGGGCTCCTCCGGAGGTGATGTTGTTCTTGATAACAAGGCGAGCCATCAATCCTATCTTCGACGTCACAGCGGAACTCTCAATGAAAGCACCAATGTCGGTGTCAAAACCGGCGGATCACGGGTAGGGGGTCCCGAACTGTGCGTCTAAGGCTAATGGTAACAGGAGGCGGGGGACACAATGTTTACCCAGGTTCGGGCCGTCTCTATGGAGGTAATACCCTACTTCCTGCTTGATTGATCTTGATGAATATGAGTATTACAAGAGTTGATCTACCACGAGATCGTAATGGCTAAACCCTAGAAGTCTAGCCTATGAGGCTATGATTATGATTGTTGTTGCCTCTACGGACTAACCCCCCCGGTTTATATAGACACCGGAGGGGGCTAGGGTTACACAAAATCGGTTATAGAGAAAAGGAATCTACATATCCAAATCACCAAGCTTGCCATCCACGCCAAGGAGAGTCCCATCCGGACACGGGAAGAAGTCTTCTATCTTGTATCTTCACAGCCCAACAGTCCGGACCATATTAATAGTCCGGCTGCCCGAGGACCCCTTAATCCAGAACTCCCTCAACGAGCTCGCCGGCGGCGGGCCAAGCGTGGGTGTGCTTCGATTTGCAGGGAACCGATTGTTTTTTTCTTTCAGGGACCTGTGTGCCTTTAAAAAAAATACATGGCCCTGATTGCTTTTAACTTTTTTTAGGGACCCGATTGTTTAAAAATATTCAGGCCCCACGTCTCCACCCTTCATAACCTGTCAATGTCAACCTAACGGTAAGAGTGAACAGTGTTGACTTTTATGCCATGTCAGACTTGATGAGCGGACCCGAGTAGTCATAATCACAATTAAAATTTATCAACATAGTCATCAGTGCAACATGATAACTTTTTGAAACCAAAACCAACTTCATGGTAGGTTTTAGGAAGGTTTCGAAAAATGGTAGTTTTTCACAACCCTACCCAAACTGTGGTAGTTTTGTGTTATTTACTCACATTACTCATGTTAGTCCAAACCAAAATAAGGTTAACGTTTGCCTAGCAAATTTTGTTAGAACGGAAAGTAGAATCATGACTTGGCTTGGTTCTGGCCCTCCGTTGTCGTGGAGCTAGCTTTAGCAGATTGTAGTTTTACTGTCATTGAGTATAAGTTTTCACCCCAAAAAAGTAATCTTCCATCTTTTGACTTTTTTCTGAAAGAAATCCATCGTTTGGCTTAACAACGTAGTACAAAGCCATGCGATTAAAGATTAAAATAAACAAGGAGAAAGCGACCGAACAACCAACCGCGGCTGGGCTGGAGTGGTTCCCACTCCCCAGCGAGCAGCGATTTTTTTAAAGGAAAGGGAGCAGCGATTTGATGTGGTGGTAAGTTAGGAGAACACACACGCTCTACTTGAAAGGGCTGGCACTTGGGCGCCAGGAGCCGGGCCGAGCCCAGTCGCGACGGGCGGGCGGGCATGGCAAGTGGGGGAGCACTCGCTGTCGCGGTGGGCAGCGACGCCGATGCCGACGGCCGCGTCCGACATGGCCGCGGGGAGGAATCCGTCCAGACGGCGACGTCTTCCCATCGTGAAATCCACAAGCACGCGAGACGCGAACTAATCACACAGACACGGTGTTGACGTACGGCCATGGCAAGGAAGCTGTCGCTCGCCGCGGAGCCGCCCACCTACCATAGATCGTGTATATGCATCCCTCCCTCTGTCTCTCTCTCTCTCGTCGACCGACTTTTCTTAGTAAGAGTATTATCTTTTCCCCACGCAGATAAGATCCGTCTGCCCCGTTATGGGTTTTCGCGATGAGTGCGACTGAAGTCTAGTAGCAGCAGCAGCTAAGCGGGGAACAAGTCTGGTCTGATCCACTCTCGGAAACTGAGGCCCCCAAATGGACATGAACCAACCAAACTGATCCACTCCCTCAAAAAAAAAAAAAAAAAGCACGCACTCGCAACAATCGCCGTCCAAACATGGAGACCACTGTTTGTATTGAGGCGCTAGCAGCAACATGAAGAATCTCCGAAAGAGATCACAGATCAGCAGCAGAAGCACACGATTCCACACGCATTGCGTGCTGCCTCACCTTTAAGCTTTGCACGCATGGGCAAAGCCCGGAGCGACTCTAGTTTTTTACAAGTACTAACAATAAGATAACGTGTTGCTCAATCCATGAAGACACTGGAGCTTAAAGGTTAAGCGACAAGATTTCGACGATGATATTACCTAATATATGACCCATGAAATGTACTAATAAGTTATGGCATTCTGATCAACCCTCTGTTTTTTCACCACACCGCAATAGGATAGTATTTCCTCCGTAAAGAAATATACTCCTAGAATTAATGATTGTTTTCCAGTTTGTCATTGGAAAGAACGGAAAAGCATTGTATTCCTCCTAGAAAATGACACAACAGGTAAAAATAAGAACGGAGAAGATTCGGTGATACGAAGCTGGTCCATTTTACAAGCGATCCACTATTTTCCATCCCGAAGATCATACGCCCAGAGCCAGAGCGATCATTACAGATATATAGGGACAACAAGAATCAGTAACGTTCTTATGTTTCTTTATTATAGAGCCATAGAGGGAGTAGTACTATAATAACTCAACTACTAATATGAATTACTGCATCAAATGTGGACTAATGGACTTGCATTCAGTGCCCCAAAGTAAACAAGACTATATTTAGCAGCCAAAAATAAAATAAAATTAGCAGCCTATGGACTGGCAGACCAAAGGAAAATTCAACTGGCAACAAGTCTTCGCAGCCCGCCCGCTAGATATTCAGCTAGACGAAGGCGAATAATTCCGACTTGTAGGAAGGGGAAAAAAACAGAAAGTCGTCGGCAAATGTTCCCACGAAGCGACAAAAGCACGCAAAACCCCTTGGACTCCCGCACCACTGCCCACCGACACACTGACCCCACAGCTGCCCGCCCCCGGCAGTCAGTGACTCTTAACCTTTTGAACTCAGATCGAGTCCGAGCTGTACCCGCGATGCTCCCCCCTCACCGGCGGTTATTCCCTGTCGATCGGCTCCCTCCCCTCCCTTGCTCTGCTTCCCACTACGCTGATACCAACAACTCCCGCTCCGCTGCCACTGGTCACCATCTCGAGTCTCCGCCCGATTTTTATTACGCCCACGCCCAATCATCATTCGTCTCCAATCCCCAGAAGCACCCACCTCCGCGCGAGATCCCACGCAACAAAAACCGGGCGCGGATTCTCGCTGTGCCTCGATCTCGCGCCGCGCCTGGTGGTTGGACGCAGGAGGCGGAGGCGATGGCCGCGGCGGCGAAGCTGACGCGGAGCTTCTCGCGGCAGCTGTCGTCGGGGGCGGCGCGGGTGTGGCGCCAGCTGTCGCTGGAGCCGCACACCCCGCGGCGTGGGGCGGCCGCGGCGACGGGGGCCGTGGCGGCGGCGGGGCCGACCAGGTTCGGCCTAGCGAGGCAGTCGTCGCTCGACCCGACGCCGGCGCCCGATGACGGGGCGGTGCTGGCCATGCCGGAGAACCTGGACGCCACCATGCGGCTGCTGTACGCGGCGTGCCAGGGGGACGCGGCCGGCGTGGAGGAGCTGCTCAGGGAAGGGGTGGACGTCGACAGCATTGACTTCGACGGCCGCACGGCGCTGCACATCGCCGCCTGCGAGGGCCGGGGGGAGGTGGTGCGCCTGCTGCTCGGCTGGAAGGCCAACATCAACGCCCGCGACCGATGGGGCAGCACGGTGCGCCCTTCGCCCAACTTTCTTCTCTCGCCACCCTGCTATGCGTCACCTGAATTTCGCTACGTCCCGCACTTTGCATACTTCCTATCACAAGCACCTCTGGTCATTTCCTTTGTGCAATTACATCGTACTAAGAGTACAGGGTCTGCCACATTGGGGCAATGACCAACCTGATGCATTCGGAAATAGCGATAATATAGGCGCATGGCACGTGCGACTACTTATCTAGCCGAACCTGATTTCAGCTTGTATTTCTATGCATCCAATTTTCAGCCAGCAGCGGATGCTAAACATTACGGGCACTTTGAAGTGTACAACCTTCTCAGAGCAAGAGGAGCAAAACTTCCGGTAATGCATTTCTTATTTTCGTAATTCAAAATTCCCGGAACTCTTCTTAACTCTTGCTATTGCTATGATATGGAAAATAATTTCTATATATTTGTTATTCTCCTCTACCAGAAAACCAAAAAGACTCCAATGACTGTGTCAAATCCCAAAGAAGTTCCAGAGTATGAACTGAACCCTCTTGAACTCGAGTTCCGAAGAGGAGAGGAGATTACAAAGGCATGTCTCAATAAACTCCCTCCTTTTGTTTTCTCTTTTTGCACGGTGTCTTTCTTCATGTATTTGAGTTCCTTGGATAAGAGTGCTAACAATTTCTTTGCACAGTGGACTTATTGATGCTTAAAAGTGTTAAGGTTGAAAACATGATTCTTATGTCGATTTCCATGATAATTTAAGCCCTACTATTAGTACTCAAAAACAAGAAAATCATATCTTCTACTGTAGGTTCATCTAAATTTGCATTTGCTGATTTGATTGGTTTTACATAACTATGACCGCCTTACCTGTCATACAATTTGTACAGGGTTACTATGTAGCCAAATGGTATGGCTCCAAAGTTTTCGTGAAGATACTTGACAAAGATAGCTTCTCAGACGGAGATAGCATGTATGAGCTGCCTCCTTGAACTTTTACAACCTTTTTTATTTGATAATCATGAAGTTGCACACTGAAGTTTAGTACTGTATCTAAGACAATTATCATGATGAATTGGGTCTATTATAATCATATAACGCTCAATAGTAGTATAGTTTGTTGAGATATTGTGCCAGACAATCCTACAACTCACCTTGGCATCCTCTCTGTTCATTGAACTTGAATAATAATTTCTCTTTTTATAAACAAGTTACAGGAAAAATATTATTACTACACCCCAGCTTCGTGCACTCACGCTACACCCAGGCAAGAAAACATAACAAAACATTTCGAAAATATCTGAAACTTTGTGGGAAGGATTATGAACAAATGTTATAGGTGCTTGCAAAGTTTGGTGGTCAAATGATATTCGAGGAGCTCTGTACAAAAAAAAATTACTCAAAATGTACGTGCACTATTTGAGCAAAATTTCTAGTTTTGTTTTTTTGTACACACCTCCTCGGATGTCATTTGACCACCAAACTTTGCAAGCATCTATAATATTTGTTCATAATCATTTCCACAAAGTTTCAGATTTTTTCGAAATGTTTTGCTATGTTTTCTTGCGTGGGTGTAGCGTGGGTGCACCGAGCTGGGGTTCCCTTATGGAGTTATCACAGTATTTATTATCATGTAATTAGTTTGACAAACTAACTTAATACAGTTTCAGTCTAAACAGCTTTTTTCAGTTCATAGTCACGAACTTTTTATTTTGATTTGGGCTATGCTTATCATGTGTCATTCAATACTGCTAAGTTCTGTCGTCATATCAACTCAGAGAGGCATTCAAACACGAGCTTACTTTACTGGAGAAAGCGCGGCATCCCAATTTGGTCCAATTTGTGGGAGCTGTTACACAAAATGTACCACTGATGATTGTTTCAGAATACCACCAAAAAGTGAGTAGTTGTGCTTGATTCAACAGAACAAATGCATGTATTCACTTTTGATCATTTCGAAAAAGCAATCCTCCAACTAGCAGGGTTTCTTCACATAAATTTATGGAGTACTATGCACTTAAGTCACCTGAACAATATTTTTTTTGTTATTAGAACAGTAGAAAGTAATCCTATTGGATTTACCTGAACAATATTACTCTTCTATCATCGATGACTGGATTTGTGTTCCCTCATTAGGGTGATCTAGCGAGCTATCTTGAGACAAAAGGTCGCGTGCAATCTTATAAAGCGATCAGGTTTGCCCTTGACATTGCAAGGTATGTTAGGATTCATGACATATGTATCTTGTTTTCCTTCAAAGCTGTATCTACCATTTGAATTGTTGACTGGAACTGCTCGTGTCAGTGCATCATTTTGTAGTCACGTGACAATAAGTTTATTTTCTTTATTTTTAGACAGGAAAAACAAGAAAATTAATTTGAGTCATCTAAATGAAATGGTTTTCAATTTTCAGTTATGTGTTATTTCAATGAAACAAAATGAAATCACAAATGATTTATGAAGTTCATGGGCTAGTTTTTGTATTCTGTTCTTCTACCGCCAGAACAGAGGAAAAAAAATTCTGCATTAATTCCTTCTTCTTATTTAGGGGACTAAATTATCTTCACGAGTGCAAGCCAGAGCCAATCATCCACGGTGATCTGTCACCAAAGTAAGCTCATCCAAATATATTTCGTCACTAAACCAGTGCACTGTACTAAATTCAAGTGGTTTATTCTATGTGGACTGTACGTTATGATACTTTTGTAAGGTTTCAGAAACATTGTGCGGGATGATGAAGGAAAACTTAAGGTGGCAGGCTTTGGATCACTTGATCTGACAAAAGTCTCCCAAGATAAACTACAGATGGTTCAGCCAGTGTCAAATTTTGACAGTACGTTATATTTACCTATTTAATGACAGCATGCTGCATCGTACATTCTTTCTATGTAATGGTTCTATACCAGTGACCATCTCAAATTAGTACTAGTGCCACAGTTATGACTTATAACTACTCCTATTAAATATGTTCATGTGCGTAGGTGTATACATTGCTCCTGAAATGTACAGAAACGAAGCATTTGACAGAAGTGTGGATACATTTGCGTTCGGTCTCATTCTTTACGAGGTATGTAATCTGTCAAACTTCTTAATTTGGAAGCGCCAATGAATTCACACTAACTGTTTGTTGCAGCTGTCGCCAGTACGTAATTCAAATGAGCGCATATTTTTAGCTAGGCGTCGCACGTGTACATTATCTTATATTTATTGTTCAGATGATTGAAGGATCTCCTGCATTTCACCCAAAGCCTCAAGAGGAAGCGGCCAAGATGATTTGTTCAGAGGGTTTGAGACCATTATTCAAGAATAAACCCAAATCATATCCTGAGGGTGTGAAAGAGTAAGTGAATCTTATGCCGTGTTCCGTTCTTATCCCTCTTTACTCGTAGTCATATGTTTGCGAGTAGCTTTTGCTTTCTGTTCATACATGTCTATATACTGTATTAATAATCTCTCAAGGTGCTCTGCCTTCACGTATCCAAGTTTCCCTGCATTGTCCAGCCACAGCCATCACTGATTCTTTGCTTGTAGGCAGGTCGTCCTTAGCTTAATTTCGCTATGTGCTGCTCACAGTAGTTGTTTGCATATCACAGGCTAATACAAGAGTGCTGGGATCCAACACCTTCCGTCAGGCCAACGTTCTCGGATATAATTGTACGCCTGAACAAGATATCTGCAAGTTGTTCCAAGCAAACTCGCTGGAGAGACAACTTCAAGCTACCATGGTACAGCTCTCGCTGATCTAACTGTAAAAACATGAACTATCAAACTCCTTTCTAAATCATTTCAAACTTTTCTACAATAATCTAGAACAGACATTAGTTGGTATCCTAAGGTAATTAATTTGATGGTGTGTTGCTTTATTGGTAATGCACCATGGCTTATAGTTGAAATTGCTTCAGCTCATTTCAGTAACTCTAGGAATAACTTGAGTGTTGTTTTATAATTGATCTACCATCAAAATCCATTGCACCATGGTTCTCACTCTCATGTTTCATCTCCTCAGGAAACAAGCTGTGCACAAATAGTTCTGATCTTCCACGAGACTGTCGATGAGATTCCCCCCTTTTTTTGCATATGTTAGTAAACACGGTGAAAATTATATTGGTATACGTGACAGAAGTTGTTCCTTTACAAGGTTTTTGTATGTCCAGTTATAATTTCTTTCTTTTTATACCTCTGGTTAAGTGTATTTCGAGTTATGTTCATCCGAACGGGAAGAATGTATTAAGTTCCTGAATGTTGCATATATGCTTATACGATATGCCTCCGAAAGTCCAAATGATATATTTTTCTGTTTTTTCGAACACCAAAATGTAGCGACTGTACCTAATTTGTTGGTTTGTTTGCATAAAATGTTGCAAAAGTTCAGGTATTCTTTCTTGAGATTTTGGAAGAAAAAACCCTGTTTCTGCATCATTTGCAGCAGCACAATCGGAGGAATATACTTTTATGTTGGAAAGCAGAGGAGGAATATACCTAGGCTTGTACTAACATGATTCTAACATTTTCATGCGAAAGCGAAACAAAACAGAGCAAAGCACATGCCATAGGCTCAGGCCCCCCTAATTCTCTAGGTATTGCTATTTTTACGTTTTTAGCATTAGTATTGCCAAATCACTAGTTAAGGGTGTTGCATAGGTCACTCCCAAATGACGCATTGCATGTACGGCACTTGTCACAACATGAGATTTTTGCACTTTTTTCGTAGATTTGTGTTTCAAAACGTTTTATCTTTTGAACCATGCGTCCAAATCACGAACCATTTTCACTGTTGTGTTTCTCGCCTCAAAATCTTTTAAACTAGATGCCATGTTAATAAGTTTGGGACACCTCCCCCTTCACGGCTTTGCCGCGCCAGACAATGCACGGGGCTGGCCTGTGAATGCAGCCGTACTGGCTATGCGGCTGCGACACTGGCCACTCCTTCACGCGACGTCTGATTTGGACGTCGTGGCTGTGCCGGGGGGAGGGGGGAAGCTCCTTCTTGACGTACCGGAGAGGCGGCGATGCCGACTTCTGCTCCTTGACGCGGTGGCGAGGCAGCGACACCTGTTGCGCTTTGATCCTGTTGTGCGGCAGCGAGGGCGGCGCCGGACAACAACTCATGTGTGACTACTCGAGGAGGATCACCATGTGTTGCTAATACTCCTCGTCCATCGTCGCCGCCTCCTTGAGGAGGCGTGGAATGATCTCGCCCTTCCCGGAGGAGCCGACCGCCGTGGAGGAAGATGGCCCCGGAAGTGACAGCGACAGCGCCACAGTCTGCGGGATTTTGAAGGAGATCCAGAGCCGCCACCTGCAGGCGCGGAGAACCACGACTTCGACTTCGTCGAGGATGGTGAGAGGAGACGGAGAGGAGCAGATCAGGGTAGTGCGTGTAGGGGAACGTAGCATGCAATTTTAAAATTTTCCTACGCTCATGCAAGATCTATCTAGGAGATGCATAGCAGCGAGAGGGGGAGAGTATGTCTACGTACCCTCATAGACCGAAAGCGGAAGCATTTGACAACGCGGTTGATGTAGTCGAACTTCTTCTCGTTCTGACCGATCAAGCACCGAACGTACGGCACCTCCAAGTTCAGCACACTTTCAGCTCGATGACGTCCCTCGAACTCTTGATCCAGCAAAGTGTCGAGGGAGAGTTCCGCCAGCACGACGGCATGGTGACGGTGATGGTGAAGTGATCCGCGCAGGGCTTCGCCTAAGCACTACGTGAATATGACCGGAGGCGTAAACTGTGGAGGAGGGCGCTGCACACGGCTAACAATGGTTGGTGTGTGTCCTAGGCGCCCCCTCCCCACGTATATAAAGGAGGGAGGGGGAGAGAAGCAGCCTAGGGTGCGCCCAAGTTGGAGGAATCCTACATGGGCCCCTAGTCCAATTCGGCCTCCCCCTTTCCTTTTACCGGAGGGGGAAAAGAGGGAACAGGGAAGGAGGAAGGAAAGGGGGGCGGGGGGGGGGGGGGGGGGGGGGCGAACCCCCACCTCCTTCTCCTATTCGGCCTCCTACCATAAGGGGGGGAGCCACCCCTTGTGGGCTGGTGTTCTCCCCTCCTATGGCCCATATGGCCCATATCTCCCCCCGGGGGGTTCTGATACCCCCCTCGGTACTCCGATATGTACCCGATACATTCCAGAACACTTCCGGTGTCCGAATACTATCATCCTATATATCAATCTTTACCTCTAGACCATTTCGAGACTCCTCGTCATGTTCGTGATCTCATCCGGGACTCCAAACAACATTCGGTCACCAAATCGCATAACTCATATAATACAAAATCGTCATCGAACGTTAAGCGTGCGGACCCTACGGGTTCAAGAACTATGTAGACATGACCGAGACACCTCTCCGGTGAATAACCAACAGTGGAACCTGGATGCTCATATTGGTTCCTACATATTCTATGAAGATCTTTATCGGTCATACCGCAATGACAACATACGTTATTCCCTTTGTCATCGGTATGTTACTTGCCCGAGATTCAACCGTTGGTATCTTCATACCTAGTTCAGTCTCGTTACTGGCAAGTCTGTTTACTCGTTCCGTAATACATCATCTCGTAACTAACTCATTAGTCACATTGTGTCACGCCCAATATGCGATACTATCCTAAAGAGACTCGAAGGTCCCACCAAGGATAGAACCGCATATTGATACGCTTTTGCAAGGTGGATATCATTACATCAACATTACATTATAGATGGGGATACATACATAAGGCATACAATGCCACACGAATACAACATCATCTTACATAAGAGCACCATCCGACTACGGATGAAACACAAACAGAAACTCAAACGACATCCACCCTGCTAGCCCAGGCTGCCGACCTGGAACCTATCCCCTAATCAAAGAAGAAGCAGAAGAAGAACTCAACGCAAGCAAGCATCGCTCTCGCGCCATGATCATCGCATAACCTGCACCTGCAACTGTTGTTCTAGTAATCTGTGAGCCACGAGGACTCGGCAATCCCATTACCATGGGTATCAAGACTAGCAAAGCTTAAAGGGAAAGGAAGGGGGGTAAAGTGGTGAGGTTGCAGCAGCGACTAAGCATATATGGTGGCTAACATACGCAAATGAGAGCGAGAAGAGAAGCAAAAGGAACGGCCGTGAAGCTAGCAATGATCAAGAGGTGATCCTGAACTCCTACTTACGTCAAACATAACCCAAAACCATGTTCACTTCCCGGACTCCGCCGAAAAGAGACCATCACGGCTACACACGCGGTTGATGCCTTTTAATTCGTATTTGGTGTCAAGTTATCTACAACCGGACATTAACAAATTCCCATCTGCCACATAACCGCGGGCACGGCTTTCGAAAGTTCAAACCCTGCAGGGGTGTCGGAGTAATGGGTCACGGGTAGGCTCACCCGAGTCCCTGGATTTATCAAGACTTTGGGCCAGCTCCGCCTAGCTAGACCCCAAGCCGAAGCTCCGCCCTCTGGTGACCGGCTGGCTCAGCGGTCGGCTGCCAGAGGGCGGCCGACCAAAGTCTACGGTGCTCCGAGTGACCGGCTCCTAACGGCCGCCCTCCAGAGGGGGCGGCAACAAGCAGGCGGCCACCTCACGACTATGGTGCGGCCGAGCCCCCATCAAGAGTACAAGTCAGAGCATGGCTATAGTGAAGCACGTCGCCTCCAACGCTCGAGAGGGGCGTGGCTACAGTGCTCCGTACATACAGAGATCTCCGCACGACGGGGCACTGTGCCATATCTCCCCTGACGTCGCTCCGGGCAGGCGGAGCCCTATTCCCCACGACGGCCCGTCAGTACGGCCTACGAAGGAGGGCCCTATCGGGCAGTGACTCCAAGAGAGACGGCGGAAGCTCAACCAGACGGATTCGAGAGGGGCCGGCCTCCAGCAGGCGGCCGTCCCTTTCCCCGAGGCAAGCACGCCATTAAGCTGATAAGACCAGGTGTGGCTACAGTGGCCTCCCGCCAGGCAGCGGGACTGTAGCCACACTAAGATGACCAAGCCCCCATCACCAACGAGACGACTACAGTAAGCAGCCGCCAACCAGTCGGCGGGGCCCACCAGGCGGCGGGCCCCAACGGTCGGCGGAGAAGCCGGAGGCTGGAGACACTAACAGCCGGGCCCAGCACCCAGACGAATTACTATTGTACCCCTGGGGGGTAGGGCTATATAAACCCCCCAGGCCACCCATGCAAACGGTTCGAACCCAGATAGAAGTAGCCAGATACCTAGGGCAGGGAAGAGCTAGCCTTGCCTCCTTCTGCCTCCAGCACACAGCTCAAGGAGCACCATTGTATCACTTGTGCCTTAGTGATCATGCGGAGACCCCACAGAGCAGGACTAGGGGTGTTATCTCCTAAGAGAGCCCCGAACCTGGGTAAGTACGCCGGCGTTCGTGTCTACGCCTTATCCCACTTCCAGGCACCGGCGACGTTCTACTCGCTCCCGCCATGATAAGCCATCCATTGGCATATGTCGCACCCAACCCCTGACATTTGGCGCCCACCATGGGGCGAGGTGCACCGTCTCCCGGAGATATGCTCTGGACGGGAACCTTGTTCCTTCCTGGCGAGTGAAGCCAGCCCAGCACGCCCGATGGCGTCAGCCCTGACACGCTGCACGGCGCGGAGATCGCCTGCGCGGCGAGCTGCCTCGCCGACCTCGTCGGCGAGATCGAGCTCTCTGACGAGCCGGCCTCCGACGCGGGCACCAGCTGCCACGAGAGCCGCCTCGTCAGCCTCCTCGACCAGCTCCATGTCACCAGCGAGCCTACTGTGGACCTGGAGTCCGTCGGCTCGACCGATCCGATGATCGTCGACTCCGAGACGGCGTCGCTCGACGCGTTCCCCACCAACGTGGTGGTCTATGATGAGCCGCCTCCTCACGAGTACAGTGGCGGGAGCACCGTCACGGAGGTACTCATCATCAACAGTGAAGAGCACTCGGACGGGCGTGCTCAATATCCCCTCGACGCCACTCTGCGCGACCTCACGGCGCCCATTCCCGAGGGCGCGGACGCTGTGGTGCTGGAGGCACGCCGCCTCCAGCTTCTTGAAAATGCTGGCCGCCTGGCCAGCATGCGCCGGCTTTCGAACGCCTACCGGCGCGAGATGGACCGGGCCGTAGGCGGCACCCCGGCTCCTGGGGGGCCTAGCCGCCTCGGCACGGTACGACAGCGTGGCGCGACCATCGCCAGCATGTTCGGGGCAGAGCGTCCCGTCTACACCACGCCTGCAGAGAACATACGGGCTGCCCAGGCGGTAACGGATGAGCTGGACAAATACGA
This sequence comes from Triticum timopheevii, assembly GCA_963921465.1. Classification (NCBI taxonomy): domain Eukaryota; kingdom Viridiplantae; phylum Streptophyta; class Magnoliopsida; order Poales; family Poaceae; genus Triticum; species Triticum timopheevii. Next base: position 375,589,208 of record OY997272.1, on the reverse strand, counting down.
CGGCGACGAGCACCGCCACATGACGGAGCGAGTCCAGCAGCTCCTAGACGCGGCTGCCGTGTAGCACGAAGCCGCCTGCCGCGCTGAAGCCCCAGCCCGACGAAACAACGAGCCGCCCCCACGCCAAGATCATGGGGCGACCTCCCGGACGCCGACTGGTGGCGCCCGCGGAGGAAAGGGCAACGAGCTGGCTGCCAGCCGCAGCCGGACACGCCTCTCCATCGAGCGGGACAAGGACGGCCGCCCTCGCGCAGTAGAGCGGCGAGGCAACCCGCCGCCTCCCCCGCCTCATGGAGCGAGGTACCCCACTCCGCCTCCTGTCACGCATCCGACACTCGGCGACCGCCTTGGCCGTCGAGAGGGAGTCGGAGAGAATGATGCTCGCCATCGGATCGATCGTCTTAACCGATCCCTGGCACTTGAAGAAGAAGATGCGCTGGGCCCGTTGTTTTGGCTCCCGAATCCGAGGTGCGCCCTTCCCCAAGGGGTTCACCCTCCCGCGAGATACACCCAAGTACACCGGCTCCGTGAAGCCGGAGGACTGGCTGGTCGATTACTCCACGGCCGTCAGTATAGCAAACGGCAACAAGCGCGTTGCCGTGAAATACGTCCCGCTCATGCTTCAAGGCACTGCCGAGATGTGGCTCAACAGCCTGAAGCCCCGTAGCATCAACAGCTGGGTTGATTTCACTGAGGTCTTCATCCACAACTTCACCAGCACCTACAAGCGGGCTCCCAAGCCCCGACAGCTCTCCTTGTGCGTCCAAGGGCCCACGGAGTCAACTCGCGACTACCTCACGCGCTGGACCAAGCTGCGCAATTCCTGCGAGGGCGTACACGAGGTGCATGCAATCGAGTACTTCACCACCGGGTGCCGAGAGGGCACCCTCCTCAAGCATCGACTCATCTGCGACGAGCCCGAGACCCTCGATGAGCTGCTGGTCATCGCCGGCAAGCACGCCACGGCCGACTCCTCCATGAAGGCGGAAATTCTGGTTGATGCGTCCGGCAAGGTGGCACCCCAGGCCCCTCGGACTCCGCCTGGTGACACCAGTCGGCGACAGCAGCCAGGCGACAACAAGCGGAAGGCCACCCAGCCGGCTTCCACCAGCCGACAGGTGGCAACTGTCGAGGATCAGCAGCCAGAAGGGCAGCCGGCCCCCTAGCGGCAGAAGGGCGGCAAGTCCAATTGATTGCCTGCTTTCTCTTACGAGCAAACCTTAGATGCACCCTGCAAGTTCCATAGCGGCGCAAAGCCCTCCAACCACACCACTCGGAAGTGTCACTGGCTCACCAGAATTGCCAAGGGAGATGGACTCCTGCCTCCTCCGCCTGCCGGACCGCCGCCTCCTCAGCCCCAACAGCCGGCGGCCTGGCCAATCGGCGCCATACAAGACGAGTACCTAGAGGAACATGGAGCCTATGTTGTGTTCACCAGCGTGGCCTACGACAGACGCAGCAGACGGCAACAACAACAAGAAGTGCAAGAAGTGGCCTCCAACACTCCAGAGTTCATGCATTGGTCCAAGAAGCCTATCAGTTGGAGCAGGGCCGACCACCCGGAAGTGATGCCTTCCCCTGGTTCATATGCCCTGGTCCTAGAAGCAAACCTTGCAACGGAGAGGCGAGTGGCCCGTTTTTCTAGAGTCTTGATAGATGGCAGCAGCAGCATCCATATCCTGTACCGTGACACAATGGAGAAGTTGGGAATCAAGCAGAAGTAGCTCATCCCCAGTCGACTGTATTCCATGGCATAGTCCCTGGCCTTTGCTGCTCACCAATCGGCAAGACCCAGATTGATGTCCTCTTTGGAGACAAGAATCATTTCCGCTGAGAGCCAGTTTGGTTTGAAGTGGTGGACCTTGAGAGCCCCTACATTGCACTACTTGGCCGGCCTGCTCTGGCCAAGTTCATGGCAGTCCCCCACTACGCCTACCTCAAGATGAAGATGCCGAGTACCAAGGGATCCTGACAGTAGTCGGAGACTACAAGAAGTCGGTCGCTTGCGCCGTAGATAGCAGCCGACTGGCCGAGTCCCTCGTGATTGCAGCCGAGAAGCGGCTCCTTGACCGGGTAGTGGCGTTGGCAGGCAAGAAGCCGGAAATGTCACCCACCCCCCAGGAGTCGGAGGTTGAGGGCTCGTTCAAGCCAGCCAAGGAAACAAAGAAAATACCCTTGGACCCGGAGCACCCGGAGAGGCACGCTGTCGTAGGCACCGGCCTTGACAGCAAATAGGAAAGCGAGCTCGTCGATTTCCTCCGTGAGAATCGGGACATCTTTGCATGGTCTCCCAAAGACATGTCGGGTGTTCCGACGGATTTTGCCGAGCACAAGCTACATGTCTGACCCGACGTCAAGCCGGTCAGGCAGCCCTTGCGCCATCTGTCGAAGGAGAAGAGAAGAGTTGTCGGAGAAGAGATAGCCCGACTTCTAGCAGCCAGATTCATCATGGAAGTATTCTTTCTAGAGTGGCTGGCTAACCCAGCACTAGTGTTGAATAAAAACAAGCAGTGGCGCATGTGCATTGATTACACCAGCCTCAACAAAGCCTGCCCCAAAGATCCCTTTGCTCTGCCAAGGATTGATCAAGTGATAGACTCCACAGCCGGATGCGAGCTGTTGAGTTTTTTGGATGCATACTCTGGGTATCACCAGATAAAGCTGAACCCGGCCGACAGGCTGAAGACCGCCTTCATCACGCAGTTTGGAGCCTTCTGCTACCTGACCATGACGTTCGGCTTGAGAAACACTGGCGCCACGTTTTAGCGTTGCATGCAGAAGTGTCGGTGTACTAAAGTAGGGGTACCTTAGTATCCCGAACTTGTGCACGGGCAGTCACAGCGACCCGCGGCAAGGCTTGCCGGGCGTCCGCCAAGATCCTCCACGGCTACTTTGATGCCATTCAAGAACAAAATGCTCAAACCAAGGCCCCGGCAAGAGGAGCTTGCCGGGAAGGCCAACCAAGGCCCCGGCAAGAGAAGCTGGCCGGGAAGAATACAAGGCCCCGGCAAGAGGAGCTTGCCGGGAAGGGCAAAGGCCCCGACAAGAGGAGCTTGCCGGGAAGGCCAGCTAAGGCACTTCAAGAAACTTGCCGCGACGCCCCGCGCGTCCCGGCAAGGCCCGGCGAGCGGCAAGCTTGCTGGTGCGACAAGACAAGGGCCGCGGCAAGGCGCTTGCCGTGGCAAGGCTGCCACTCTGCGCCCACGCTCCACGCGTCCGATGACGTGTCGCCACAGGATCGCTCCTGGTGCATGTGGCGGGCAGCTGTGCAGCATGGCGGTGCGAGGTGGCAAGCGAAGCTAACAAGGAGGCCGTCGTGGCGATCGGTGGCGCTTCTAACGGTCGTTTCCTTGCACTGTTGGGGCGACCGAACGTGCATTAAATGCCCTTGTCCCCTGCTGTCAGAGTTAGGTAGGGGACACTGTTGGTAGTAGTTGTACCAACCCACGTTTTTACCTTTCTACCCCTCTTTCTACGCTACCACCTGTCGGTGACCCCTTTAGCCTATAAAAAGGAGGCCCATGCGCACGTAGAAGGGGTTCGGTTCCTCGGTTCGGCTGATTCGACGCCACGCCCGCTCTCTCGAGCAAGAACAGAATACAAACACACAAAGCAGCAGTAGGAGTTTTATCTCTCCGGAGAGCTCCGAAGCTGGGTAAAAACCCCCCGCGCGCTCCCTCGCCTCGATCCGCTCTGCGTGCGCCCTCCGCTCCCTTACAAGACAAACAAAGGGGCCCTCCTGCCCCATAGGTGCTCGTGGCCCTCAGTCCCCACGACATCTCTGGCGCACCAGGTAGGGGTGCGTCGAGGTCGTGCGTATCTGATCCGGCGTCTGCGCGCGCTACATTAACATCTTCGTCGACATGCCTCCAAAGAAGAAGACTTCGGAAGTGGCCGCTCCGTCTGCGACTTCCCTACCGCCACCAGAGAAAACGGGCGGTGGGGCAGACGCCGGCGGAGGAGCGGGCGCCGGCGGGGGGACGCGCGTCGTCACCCGGTCCAAGGACAAGGCCCCGCAAGGTTCAGCTCCTGCATATCCACCGCGCCCCTCCCAGGAGGTGCAGGATCAGCAACGCCACGGTGCTCCTAGCACCGTACTCGCGTTGGAACAAGGCCAAGCTGGTGGGTCACGGGACGCTCAAGGCCAGCATGTGTGTCAACACGCTGGCACGAGCGCGATGCGGTCGCTTGTGCGAGATGATGCTCCTTCTAACACTGTTAGAAGTTTGAGCATGTCTCGCGCCTCGCGTCGCTCGCCACCGCCGCCCAAGACTCCAGAGGAAGCGCTGGCCCGAGCCCAGCTGCTTCTAGATTACCCTCCAGCGCCGGACAAGATTGACGACTGGAGGGCCGCCATTTATAGCCTCATTGGCTTCGCCAACGGCGACAAGCCCCGGCAACCGAGCACATCGAAGCCCCGGCAAGACGCCCAGGCGCAAGCCGATGCCGACAAGACCGCTGGGGGTGCCACCACTGCGTACTCCCCGCCCCGAAGGCCGAGATCGTCGACTCGCCGGGCCAACCTCGACACCGACTCCACCGTGTCATCGGACCCGCGAGCTCGCCGCGATCAATGCCAAGTTCTCCAAGAACGACGACACGAAGACGCTCGCACTCGCATCGAGCGTCGAAGAGAAGCGCGACGTCAATCTGACCGGCGCGCTGGGCCCACTGTCGACATGCATGCGCCAGGGGAACCAGGCGACTTGCCGTACGCGGCAGGTTGCCCTGCGTTCACCCGTGAGCTGCGGCAAGTCCAGTGGCCCAGTACCAAGAACTTCAAGCCAGACGTGCCCGAGAAGTACGATGGCAGGATACATCCGTCAGAGTTCCTCAGCGTCTACACCATCGCGGTGCAGGCTGCCGGAGGGCGCGACGAGAAGATCCTCGCCAACTACTTCCCGTTGGTACTCAAGCCCAACGTCAGATCTTGGCTCATGCACTTGCTGGACAACTCCATCTCCTCGTGGGCGGACCTGTGCCATCAGTTTGTTGGCGCTTTCACAGGCGGCCACAAACCCCATGGCCAGGAAAGTGATCTTCACCTGCTCGCCCAGAAGGAGGGAGAACCCCTGCACAAGTATATACAGAGATTCAGTCAGGTGCAGCGCAACATCCCAGACGTCCACCCTGCCGCGATTATCAGCGTGTTCCATCAGAACGTGCGTAACCGCAGGATGAGGGAGGAGATGGCGATGTGCAAAATCAGAGATGTCAGCGAGCTATATGCCCTGGCCGACAAGTGTGCACGGGCTGAAGAGGGGAGGAGCCTCCCCGGAGAGAATGCAGGAGCAGAAGGGTTTGACAGTGAGGACGCCCCTCCGGCAAAAAGGAACCGGAGGCGGAATAACAGAAAGAGAAAAGCTAAGGATGTGCTAGTTGTTGAGCAATCCGGTAGCGGAGGCAGTTCTGAGAAGGCTAGAGCTGGTAGCACCGGCGAGGCTGTGGTGGCCGCCGACAAGCAGGATGGCTCCGGCAAGCAGTATTGCAAGATCCACTGCACCAAGGGCCATGACCTCCAAGCCTGCAAGAAAGTTGAGCAGATGGCGGAGCTACAGAAAGCTGAATACGAGCGCCGCGACAAGGAGAAGGCCAGGCAAGGTGGCGGAGGATCCGGCAAGAAGTATCCCGCCCGGGGAGGGCGCCACGGCAAGGCCAAGCCGCGGCAAGGAGACAGGCCTCCCCGCAGCCGCGACAAAGACGAAGACGGAGATGAGGATGATGAGATGGAGGAAGATGAGACTGACGAGAAGGAGTTCCAGAAGGCGACATAGGTGTTGTGCGTCGACGGCGGTGCTTCTCTGCACACCTCGCACCGCCGACTCAAACAGTGGGTGCGGGAAGTGAACGCAGCAGAACCGTCCGTTGAGTCGCGCAAGCCCCTGAAGTGGTCCAGCACGCCCATCATCTTCGACATTGAAGATCACCTTGATCGCATCACTGCGGTCGGGTGCTTGCCGATGTTGGTTTCACCAACAATCCGCAACCTCAGGGTCACGAAGATGCTGGTTGACGGTGGGGCCGGCCTGAATCTGATCTCATCCGCAGTGCTCAAGAAGCTCCAAATCCCCGACAGCGAGCTCGAAGAGACTGGTACCTTTCAAGGAATAAACCCGGGAAGGAGCAAGCCGAAGGGGAAGATCACACTGCCAGTGACATTTGGCAGCGAGCTGAATTTCAGGACAGAGAGAGTCACATTTGACATTGCTGATTTCCCATTGCCCTACAATGGGATACTCGGCCGTCCTGCGCTCGCCAAGTTCATGGCAGCCTCTCACTATGCCTATAATGTGCTCAAGATGCCTGGTCCGATAAGTGTCATTTCCGTCCAAGGCGACAAGAAGGATGCACTCATCTGTACCGACAAGATCTACCAGGAAGCAGCAGCCGCAGCGGAACGCAAACCACTTGCCGCTGAAGCTCCCGGGGGGAAGAAGAAGACCAAGTCCGGCAAGAGTAGCTCTGATGCCTACTCCGGCAAGCGCACCTCTTCGGAGTGCTGCGCTACCGTCGAGGACGCACCATCGAGCTCCACCGGCAAGTGCAAGAAGGCAAAGATAGCTTCACCGGAGACCAAGAAAGTGGCCGCCAAGGAGGACGGCACTGGTGGCACCTTCACCATCAGTGCCACGCTTGATCCTAAATAGGAAAGCGCGCTCGTTGCTTTCCTGCGGGCGAATGTTGATGTGTTTGCATGGCAACCATCTGACATCCCCGATGTTCCCAGGAAAGTAATTGAGCACCACCTTGCCGTCTGTCCTCACGCGCGGCCCGTCAAGCAGAGAGTCAGAAAACAAGCAGTAGAGCATCAAGAGTTCATTGCAGAAGAGATCAAGAAGTTGGAAGCAGCAGGCCTGGTCTGAGGAGTGCTCCATCCGACGTGGTTAGCCAATCCAGTAGTCGTGCGCAAAGCAAACGGGAAATGGAGGCTTTGTATTGACTTCACTGATGTTAATAAAGCTTGTCCCAAGGATCCATTTCCCTTTCTGCGCATTGACCAGATTGTCGACTCCACGGCGGGATGTGATCTGCTTTCATTCCTTGATGCATATTCAGGATATCATCAGATCTTCATGGCAGAAGAGGATGAAGAGAAAACAACGTTCATTACTCCATGTGGCACGTACTGCTTTGTACGAATGCCCTTCGGACTAAAGAATGCTGGTTCAACATTTGCAAGAGTAGTCAGTCATGCTTTTGAGCCACAGCTGCACAGAAATGTAGAAGCTTACATGGATGACATAGTGGTCAAGAGCAAGGACAAAGAGACTTTGATCCAAGATTTGGACGAGACTTTTGCAAATCTGCGCAGGATCAACCTCAAGTTGAATCCCGAGAAGTGTGTGTTTGGAGTTCCCTCCGGCAAGCTTCTCAGATTCTTTGTGTCCCAGAGGGGGATTGAAGCTAATCCCGACAAGATCAAGGCCATTGAGCAAATCGAAGCACCAAAGCGCGTCAAGGATGTGTGAAGGCTTGCCGGCTGTGTTGCTGCTCTCAGTAGGTTCATCTCCAAGTCTGCGGAGCGCGTCCTGCCATTTTTCAAAATTTTGAAAAAGGCAGGTCCAATGGAATGGACTCCGGAAGCGGAGGCTGCGCTGCAGGACCTGAAGAGATTCCTATCCTCTACGCCAACACTTGTCGCACCTAAACCACAAGAGAAGTTGCTGCTATATCTGGCGGCAACCAATCAAGTGGTTAGTGCTGCGTTAGTAGCGGAGAGGGAGATGGATGGTGAGCCAGCGTCCGCGGCAAGCAAGTCCAACGACAAGCAGGGGGCTTCCCTGACAAGCTCTGACCCGACAAGCCCCGGTCCGGCAAGTTCTGATTCCGGCAAGAATGGATCCGCGCAGCCGCAAGGAGAGAAACAGAAAAAGATGGTGCAGCGCCCAGTTTACTTTGTCAGTTCCCTTCTGCAGGGGGCTAGATCAAGGTACTCTGGCGTGCAGAAATTGCTCTTCGGCCTCCTAATGGCCTCGAGGAAGCTGCGCCATTACTTCCAAGCACATGAGATCACAGTGGTCACTCGCTTTCCGTTGAAGAGGATATTGCAGAATCCGGAAGCAACAGGCAGGATTGTCGAGTGGGCACTAGAATTGTCAAGCTTTGGCCTCAAGTTCGAGAGTACCTCAACTATCCAGAGCCGAGCCTTGGCAGAATTCATAGCAGAATGGACGCCAACGCCTGATGAAGAAATTCCGGAGAGGAGCATCCCCGTCAAGGAAGCTAGCAAGGAATGGATCATGTACTTCGATGGTGCCTTCTCGCTGCAAGGCGCCGGTGCGGGCGTACTACTTGTCGCACCCACCGGAGAACACCTCAAGTACGTGGTCCAAATGCACTTTCCCAAGGAGCAAGCCACAAACAATACTGCAGAGTATGAAGGCCTGCTTGCCGGACTCAGGATCGCGGCAGAACTTGGGATCAAGAAGCTTATTGTCAGGGGTGATTCACAGCTTGTCGTCCGCCAAGTTAACAAAGATTATCAGAGTCCATTGATGGAAGCATACATCGATGAAGTGAGAAAGCTAGAGGAGCATTTTGACGGCCTACAAATGGAGCATGTTCCGAGGACTCAGAATGACATTGCAGATGGACTGTCAAAGTGCGTCGCACTCAAGTTGCCTGTGGAACCAGGGATTTTTGTGCTCAAGCTGACTCAGCCATCTGTGACACCATCAACTGGACAGAGCAGGAAGAGAAAGTTGGTTGCCGGCGACCACTTTCCGGCAGAGCTCCCCGGAGCCGCCGCCAAGAAAGTCCCCGGGACCAACGCAGAAAGGGCTGAGGAGCAGTCTGCTCCGACAAGCCCCAGGGCTTGTTTCGTTGAAGCAGACACTCCCGACAAGCTGTGTCCAGACATGCTTGCCGGGGAGCATCACGCTCCGGCAAGATCCCAGATTCTTGCCGTAGAAGCGGATGTTCCGCAGCAGCATTCGCGCCTTTAGTCCTTGTCGTCGAGCCACAAGCTCTGGCATGGGCACAGCAGATCGTCCATTTCCTTCAGATAGGAGAACTTCCCGAGGAACAGGAAGAAGCAGAAAAAGTAGCCCGGCAATCAAGTATGTACCAGTTTGTCGATGACATACTGTACAGAAAAAGATTCAACGGAGTGAAATTGAAGTGCATTTCCCGGGAAGATGGACAGGAGCTGTTGGCGGAGATACATGGAGGCATATGTGGTCACCACATTGGCGCAAGAGCACTTGTCGGCAAAGCCTTCCGGCAAGGTTTCTTCTGGCCGACAACCCTCCAGGATGGAACTGCACAAGTAACCAAGTGTGAAGCGTGCCAATTCCACTCCAAACAGATTCATCAGCTAGCTCAAGCTCTCCGAACAATCCCCTCGTCCTGGCCATTTTCGGTTTGGGGGCTCAACATTCTCGACCCCTTTCCCCTCGTATACGGATCGCCTCGAGTACTCCCTTATGGTGAGCTAGAGCGAGAGCAGCCGCGGAAAAGATGACGCGCTGCTCCTCGAGGAAGATCGTCTTCAGGCTGCGGTACGAGCTGCTCGCTACCGGCAAACTTTGCGCCGCTACCATAGCCGCAAAGCTAACGCCAGAAGCTTCAAGGAGGAAAGGATAGAGGTGTGGGCCGGGTGTCGTTCAAAGGAGCATGGCCTCGCCGGAACACAGGCGGCAGGAAAGATAAGTTGCCAAAGTTTGAGCATGATCAAGTTTTAAATTTTTAAGTTATATTCCTTGAATGTCTGTGCCTTGTATGGAAAACCTGTGCGCGGAGGAATTGACTCGTGGCTAAGTTGCGCCCTTGATTTGTTTCGAGTCTGCTCAACAATACAAGCGAGCTGCAACTAGCCCCGACAAGGTTTCTTGCCGGATGCAGCACCGCCAGCGGGCTGCTGATGTTCCGCACTCAGCAAGTGTGCTTGCGCCGGCAAGTTTCCCTCAAAGCGCAGGGTGAAAACATACAAGGGATGTGACAGAGTAAAGGATATAACATAGCAAGCGTCGCCCAGGGCAAAGTTATATTCCTTGAACGACCGTGCCTTGTGTGTAAAACCCGAGCGCGGAGGAACCAGCTCGCGGCTAAGTTGCGCCCTTGATTTGTTTCGAGTCCGCTCAACAATACAAGCGCGCTGCAACTAGCCCCGACAAGGTTTCTTGCCGGATGCAACACCGCCAGCGGGCAGCTGATGTCCCGCACTCAGCAAGTGTGCTTGCGCCGGCAAGTTCCCCTCGAAGCGTAGGGTGAAAACACACAAGTGGCGGAATCAAGTAAAGGAAGTAACGTAGCAGATAGTGCCCAGAATAGAGTTATATTACGAAAGTAACTTATCGCGGCACTGGCTAAGATGTTTTCATAACTGAAATGACAGCGACCAGGAAGAAGAAGAAGGACGCGCCGGCACCTAGACCCCGGCAAGCCAGTGTTGCCGGGGGCCGCGAATATCAAGTTTCATCTGCGGCAAGCCAAGGTTGCCGGAGGCTACGACACCAGATAAGTTTTTCGTCCCTTGTCATGCATCCTCTTATGGACTGGGAAACGCGAAGCAGCGTCCTTGAACGTTCATGCCTTGTATAAAAAAAAACCTGTGCGCGGAGGAACCTCCTCGTAGCTAGTTGCGCCCTTACTTCGTTTCGAGCCCGCTCAACAACTTAAGTGCGCTGCAACTAGTTGCGGCAAGGTTTCTTGTCGGAACCGGCACCGCCAGCAGGCTGCTGATGTCCCGCACTCAGCGCCCGCGGCAAGCGTGCTCCGGCACCGCCGGCAAGCTGCTGATGTTCCGCACTCAGCACTTGCGGCAAGCGTGCCCGTGCCGGAAAGTTCCCTCAAAGCGTAGGGTAAAAACATACAAGGCATAGAATCAAGTAAAGGATGTGGCATAGCAAGCTTCCCCTTTCCATTAAAAAACATCCCGCTCGGGTACAGTCCATAGAGGATGAAAAACATGAAAGAGAGGATTACAAGTTTTAAATGATGCTAAGGCCCGAAGGCTTACAAGTTAAAAAGATAAGATGCCCGTAATCCTTTTTCCTGTCCCTCTCTTCAGGAGGTAGGTCAAGGAGGCGAGAAGGGCAAAAGGGGCGCCTAGGCGAACTACGGGTGCCAGAAGACACCAAGAGAACATCCCCGGGGCCGTCCGAAGGCTGGATGGTGATGGCGGCGCCGGAAGTAGGGCTCGAAGACGGGGCGGCAGGACGTCAGCACGCTGTCGAGGGCACCATGCCCTCGTACTCCAGCTTGACGGCCTTGCCGCCAGCCCTCTTCCTCTTCCGCAGCCTCCCTACGCCAGCCGCCCAAGGAGACGACCCCGGGGAGTTCAAGGTGCCGGCGACGCGGATGATGGGGTCGCCGGTGACGCGCGGAGCGGCGCCCGACACCTAGTCGGACCCGCCGCTCCGCCGCCCATTACCCTCGTCGTCGCTGTCGCTCTCCTCCTCGTCACTCTCGCTCGAGGGGGAGTCTTCACTATCGGAGGAGCTGTCCACGCAGCACCTCGCCCGGATGCCGGAGTCCCCGAAGACCTTGACGGAGAGGAGGTCGCCCTCCATTAATTTAAAATGGAGGGTAAACCCCACCGTCAGGCTGTGGATGCGGGCGAATGTCTTCCATCCACGATCGAGATACATCACGCTAGGGGCTGGGGATACAACGTGGACTCGCGTGCCGCTGATCCCACAGCCCCTCATGCGCAATCTCAGCGTCACGGGCGGTTCCGGCTCCATCGCGCTCGCAAACGGAGCTGGAAGCCGGAGGCGACGACGAGGCGGCCGGTGCAGCCTGACGAAGAACTCGCAAGGGTCGTCCCCAGTATGGACCGCCGCGAGGGGAGGAGCCGCCGACGGAGGCGGAGATACTGCGCCGCCCCGACCGCCTCTTCCCCGAGCGCCTCGGCCTCGTCCTCGACCTCGACCGCGACCTCGCCCCCTCCCTCTTCCCCTTGTGGCTGGCTCTACCACCACGGGCGTGGAATAGGGAGGGATGCGCTGCCTGGCGGCGACCCTCGCCGCCACCGATGAAGGACCAGGGTTCCCTTTCTCCATGGCGAATGGGAGAAAGGGGAACAGAAGATTGGAGAAAGGAGAAGATGAGAGAGTGCGGGCTTCGGCGCCCCCCTCCCGCTCTTCTTAAAGGGGCGAGGTGGGGGCTCGACCGCCCCGCTCAACGTATCAGGCCACAGGAGGAACAGGGAATCTGGGCCGACCCGCTGCCTCCGCCCGCGACGGCTCGGTTTCCCGCCTCCACCGTCCGCGACCCCGAGTGCATGGGAGCCGCGTGGCGGGGATGCAGAGCCAGGGCGACAGATGAGGTGACCTCACCCCTCCCCGTGGTCATGGGTGGGGGAGGGGGGGTGGACGCCTCGAAAATCGCGCATGCCACCCACGTCTCCCACGACGCCGCGATTGACGCATGCCGTTACAAGGGAACACGGTGGGCGCAGAGTCAGACTCAGTATGGACCCAGGCCGCGCGTGCCCGTGCCCTGTTTTGGGCCTGGCCCAACAGTGCTCGGCACCGTGTATGGCCCAGGCCCGGGGGCTCCTGTCGGTGTACTAAAGTAGGGGTACCTTAGTATCCCGAACTTGTGCATGGGCAGTCGCAGCGACCCGCGGTAGGGCTTGCCGGGCGTCCGCCAAGATCCTCCACGGCTACTTTGATGCCATTCAAGAACAAAATGCTCAAACCAAGGCCCCGGCAAGAGGAGCTTGCCGGGAAGGCCAACCAAGGCCCCGACAAGAGAAGCTAGCCGGGAAGAATATAAGGCCCCGGCAAGAGGAGCTTGCCGGGAAGGGCAAAGGCCCCGGCAAGAGGAGCTTGCCGGGAAGGCCAGCTAAGGCACTTCAAGAAACTTGCCGCGACGCCCCGCGCGTCCCGGCAAGGCCCGGCGAGCGGCAAGCTTGCTGGTGCGACAAGACAAGGGCCGCGGCAAGGCGCTTGCCGCGGCAAGGCTGCCACTCTGCGCCCACGCTCCAGCGCGTCCGACGACGTGTCGCCACAGGATCGCTCCTGGTGCACGTGGCGGGCAGCTGTGCAGCATGGCGGTGCGAGGTGGCAAGCGAAGCTAACAAAGAGGCCATCGTGGCGATCGGTGGCGCTTCTAACGGTCGTTTCCTTGCACTGTTGGGGCGACCGGACGGGCATTAAATGCCCTTGTCCCCTGCTGTCAGAGTTAGGTAGGGGACACTGTTGGTAGTAGTTGTACCAACCCGCATTTTTACCTTTCTACCCCTCTTTCTACGCTGCCACCTGTCGATGACCCCTTTAGCCTATAAAAAGGAGGCCCATGCGCACGTAGAAGGGGTTCGGTTCCTGGGGTTCGGTTCCTCGGTTCGGCTGATTCGACGCCACGCCCGCTCTCTCGAGCAAGAACAGAATACAAACACACAAAGCAGCAGTAGGAGTTTTATCTCTCCGGAGAGCTCCGAAGCTGGGTAAAAAAACCCCGCGCGCTCCCTCGCCTCGATCCGCTCTGCGTGCGCCCTCCGCTCCCTTACAAGACAAACAAAGGGGCCCTCCTGCCCCACAGGTGCTCATGGCCCTCAGTCCCCACGACAAGAAGTGTCTCCTCAAGCAACTCGGCAGAAATGCCCATGTATATGTGGATGATGTGGTGGTGAGGACGGAGAAGCGTGGCACGCTGCTGGAGGACCTCAAGGAGACCTTTGAGAACCTACGCCGATTCCAGATCAAGCTCAACCCGGAGAAATGTGTCTTTGGAGTGCTAGCCGGCCAGCTTCTCGGCTTCCTGGTCTCAGAATGCGGCATAGAGTGCAACCCCGTGAAGATCAAGGCAATTGAGATGATGAAAGTACCCACCCGACTGCTGGACGTGCAGAAATTCACCGGCTGCCTGGCGTCAGTCAGCCATTTCATTAGTCGGCTGGGTGAGAAAGCTCTTCCCCTATACCAACTCATGAAGAAGACCACTTTTTTCGAGTGGAACGACAAGGCGGACGAAGCATTTCTCCAACTCAAGAAGATGTTGGCAACCCCACCTATCCTGGCGGCTTCGACTGAGAAGGAGCCCATGCTCCTCTACATTGCAGCCACCAGTCGGGTTGTCAGCGTAGTCATGGTAGTAGAGCGCAAGGATAAGGACAGAGCATTGCCGGTCCAGAGACCGGTGTATTACTTGAGCGAAGTATTGTCCGCCTCCAAGCAAAACTACCCCCATTACCAGAAGATGTGTTACGGTGTGCATTTTGCTGCCAAGAAGCTGAAGCCTTACTTTCAAGAGCACCCAATAACCGTCGTCTGCACAGCCCCGCTTGCTGAGATCATTGGGAGCCGAGACGCCTCTGGCCGAGTGGCCAAGTGGGCTATTGATCTGGCCCCTTACACCATCTACTACCAGCCTCGCACCGCCATCAAATCACAAGTGTTGGTCGACTTCCTCGTCGATTGGGCCGAGACCCAATATTTGCCGCCTGTGCCAGACTCCACTCATTGGCGAATGCATTTTGATGGTTCAAAAATGCGCACTGGTCTGGGAGCCAGCGTCGTCCTCACCTCTCCCAAGGGTGACAAGCTCAAACACATGTTGCAAGTCCACTTCGCCGCCTCCAACAACGTAGCAGCATATGAGGCACTCATACACGGGCTCCGGCTTGCCAAGGAACTCGGCATTCGTCGGATCCTATGTTATGGTGACTCTGACTTGGTGGTCCAGCAGTCGTCAGGCGACTGGGACGCCAAGGGTGCAAACATGGCAAGCTACCGCTTCCTCGTACAGCAACTCAGCGGATACTTCGACGGGTGCGAGTTCCTTCACGTGCCAAGAAATGACAACAAGCAAGCAGATGCCTTGGCACGAATTAGCTCCACCCGACAAGCAATACTAGCCGGCGTCGCCCTATGCCGCCTTCTGAAGCCGTCTGTCAAGCCGTCTCCTGATTCAGACTCCATATTTGTGTCGCCCCCCCAAAGCAGTCGGATCCGACTTGACGATCCCAGAGGCCGGCACGGGGATTTCGACAGGCGGCCTGGGGACTGCTACAGCCACACCCGGCCCGGGGACTTCAGAACCTGGCCCGGGGACTTCAGCAGACGGCCCGGGGACTTCAGTAGTCGGCCCGGGGACTTCAGCAGTCGGCCTAGGGACTTCTTCAACACAGCAGGCGGAAGCAGCTGCCAACCCGCCGCCTCCCGGCCCAACCACCCTCATACAAGTTGCAGTAGTCGCAGTCGAAGAAATTGCGGCGCCCTCATGGGCTCAGCCGATCCTCAAGTTCTTGGTGAATAAAGAGCTGCCGACTAATGAGATCTTAGCCCGACAAGTATAGAGGCGAGCAGCGGCCTACACCATAGTCAACAGAGAGCTGGTGCGACGAAGTGTCACAGGGGTTTATCAGCGTTGCGTGGAGTCGGACCAAGGCCAAGCAATCCTCAGGGATATCCACCAGGGCGAGTTCGGCCACCACGCGGCTTCAAGATCACTTGTGGCCAAGGCTTTCCACCATGGGTTCTTTTGGACGACTGCCCTGGAAGAGGCCAAAGAGCTAGTTCAGAAGTGTCAAGGGTGTCAGATGTTCCGCTCCAAGCCACACCTGCCGGCTTCTGCACTCAAGACCATTCCCATAGCCTGGCCCTTTGTTGTTTGGGGACTAGATATGGTAGGACCATTCAAGACAGCCCGCGGTGGCATGACTCACTTGCTTGTTGCTGTGGACAAGTTCACCAAGTGGATAGAGGCAAAACCAATCAAGAAGCTGAATGGGCCGACTGCCGTAACCTTCATCGCCGACATCACCACGTGATACGGCATCCCACATAGCATCATCACCGACAACGGCACCAACTTCGCCAAAGGAGCCTTGGCTCGTTTCTGTGCTACACAGGGCATCCGCCTGGACTTAGCGTTCGTTGCCCACCCATAGTCAAATGGCCAAGTGGAGCATGCAAACGGCCTCATTTTGTCCGGCCTCAAGCCCCGACTGGTCGAGCCTCTGGAGCGTTCGGCCGGCTGCTGGCTCGACGAGCTGCCGTTCGTCCTCTAGAGCCTGCGCACAACTCCGAACAAGTCAACGGGCTTCACGTCC
The DNA here is from genome assembly GCA_963921465.1 of Triticum timopheevii. Classification (NCBI taxonomy): domain Eukaryota; kingdom Viridiplantae; phylum Streptophyta; class Magnoliopsida; order Poales; family Poaceae; genus Triticum; species Triticum timopheevii. The sequence continues at coordinate 375,573,208 of OY997272.1, read as the reverse complement.
TTCTTCCTCGTCTATGGTGCCGAAGCCGTCATACCGATAGATATTGAGTTCGACTCCCCAAGAGTCACCATGTATACCGAGGCGGACGCCAAGGAGGCACGAGAAGACGGCGTCGACCTGCTGGAGGAAGGCCGGCTGTTGGCACTCAGCCGGTCGGCCATCTACCAGCAGAGTCTGCGCCGATACTATAACCGCAAGGTGAAGCCAAGATCCTTCCTGGAGGGAGATCTTGTGCTCCGGCTGATCCAGCGAATAGCCAGACAGCACAAGCTCTCGACTCCTTGGGAAGGCCCTTTCATCATCAGTAAGGTATTGGGCAACGATGCCTACTATCTAATCGATGCCCAGAAGCCCAGAGCACGCAAGAGAGATGATTCAGGCAAAGAGACAGAGAGGCCATGGAATGCAAACCTCCTCCGAAGGTTTTACAGTTGAAAGCAGTATGTATCACGCTACCTTTTGTACTATGTATAAAGACTCCGGGTCCCCCGAGAAGAGCTCGGGGACTGCCCTCTTTTATCTATATGATAAGTGTCATGCCTATGAGAATGTGTAGTTTTACTTCTTCCACCTGGCACCGGGTTCGACCAGTCAGCCCGGAGCCTCGCCGCCTTCTACAATATGCCGCCTCCTGCAGCCGGACAAGTAGTGTGCCGGCACCAAAAACTTCCTTTGTCAGGAGCCACAGCTGCAGAGCGACTGTATGGCGGGCAAAGGTTGCAAAGCAGTGCCCCACACGAAAAAATGACTAAGGAAGAAAACACATATAGTAGAGGGCGGCATCGCACCTAGCCGTCTGGCTGCTTGGCAGTCGGACGGCCGGCCTCCGCTTTTATTACCAAAAACTCCGAATGGCTAAGTCCTAGCACCCTTCACAAATGGCTAAAGTGCTCAAATCAGCCACAGTCTGTAGAGCGGCTGCTCGGCTGGTAAGAGCATAGCCAAGGGTTGGCGGCAAAGAAAAAAACCAAGGAGAAAAGGGGAAAGAAGGCTAGAGGTCGGCACAGCAAGCATAAGCAATAATAAATATTTACATGGATAAAGGCCTCTGGCCGGCATTCAAACAGAGTTTTGATGTACACCCCCAGGTGGAGTTGCGCGAATTTAACAAAATGTTCAGAGCAGCAAGCAGAAAGCAGATAAAACCCTAAGGAGCAGCAGAAGACTCTGGCTGGGTGGTGCCGGTTAGCGCAGCAGAAGGATCTGGCTGGACGGTGCCGGATGGCGTGGCCGAGGACTCTGGCTGGACACTGGAGTCAGCTGCACCACCTGGTGCAGCAGGCGGCTCCATCCAAACGGAGGAATCACCAGCAGCAGGTGGGGCGTTGGAGTGTTGGAGGACGGAGTCGATGGCGTCCGTCGAAGGAACGGGCGGCTGGGCGGCCCCCACCTGGACGCCTCTAGTAGCGGGCACCACCTTGGTGCGTGGCTCGTTGCTTGAGGCCTAGTCAGGCTGGGGCCGACTGTCCGCCCCGACCTCCGACAGGTGAACGTCGCTCTCCTCGTCTTCCTCCTCCTCCTCTTCCTCCTCCCTGTCCTCCCCTTCGTCGCTGGAGTCGATGACTTCAGCTGAATCTTCGCTGTCCTCCGGGTTTAACCCGAGCCACTCTTGCGGAGCTTCGCCGCCTTCCTCGACCACCTCCGGGACAAAGACACTGGTGTCAGTGAAGTCGGCGATCACCGCCGCCCTGTTGGCGAGCTCAGCTTCCACCGCCACCAGCTCCTACCGCGCCTCCAGCCGGAACGTGGCCAACTGGGCTAGATCTAGCCCAGGGTACCACGCCTTGATGAATTCCAAGGCTTGGCGCGCCCCTGCCCGGGCTGCTGAGCCTTTCCAGGCTTCCAGGCGGCCGACCGCCACCTCCAGCCAGTCGGTAATCCGACTTGGGGTGAGCAGAGCCGGCAAGCCTGGCCAGAGGGCGGAGACCGCCTGGGCTCCGATGCGCTGGAGGCGGCGTAGCGTGTGGTGAGCAGGCCGAAGCTGGGCCTGAATGCTGAGGACCTGTTCGCCAAGAGTCCAGGGAGCATCAGCGGCGATTTGTGCACCCTCCGCCCTTTGCTCCTCGTGCTGGGCCTCGATCATTTGGATCGCGGCCACAGAATGGCCCGGGAAGAAGTTTGTCCGGGCGGAAGAAGAAAAAGGCCAAGGCTATAAGCAAGGGCCGACAGCTCAAAACAAGAAACCAAGATAATGAGGCTTACCATCGACCAAGTCTTCGATGCTGCTGAAGCAGGCCGTCATCTAGGCCTCCTTGTCGGCCCAGGCAGAGCGCTTGATCTCAAACTCGGAGAGGAGGTTGGTCTCCGTCGTCTTCACCTTCAGCTGCGCCGCCTTGAGGGTTTCCGCCTGCTCGGCGAGTTGGGCGACCAGGCGGTCCTGCTCCTCCGCCAGCTTACTGCACTCTGCCTCCTTGCCACGAAGGACGGTGTTGGCTTTGCCCAGCTGCTGCTGCAGGGCGGCATTGGCCTCTGAAGAAAGAAAGATAAGAAAAAGGCATCAGTCAAGTGGACACGAAAAAGGAAAGAAACAACCAAGGAGATTCGGCCCGGCTGCTCAGCAGTCGGCCCGAACCTCGGGGACTATAGCCCGCGGGCGCGCCATCGCGCTCCCGCGGAAAAGAAGTAGTTGGCGAAGGAAAGAGATAACTGAGGAGATTTGGCCCGACTGTTCGACAGTCAGCCCGAACCTCGGGGACTACAGCCCGCGGGTGCGCCAGCGCGCCCCCACGAAGAAAGAAGATAGAAACTTACGCCGGCTCTCGGCCAAATGGGCCGTCTGCGTCTCCAGCTCCTGAACCCTGCAGTTGTAGGCGGTCGCGCGGAGATTGTGATAGTCCTGCAGAAGAGACATCAGACGAAGTCAGCAGTCGATGACCGCAAGATAAAGTTCCGACCCGCCTGCTCAGCAGCCGGCCCGGAACTTGGGGACTACACCCAGTGGGTGCGCTTGCGTGCCCCCACGAGAGAAGCAAAGGATCTTCCAAAGAAGAAAGCCAAAGACAACTTACATGGATGGCGGTCCGCGACTCCAAGAAAGCCTCGTTGCAGCGCTTGAGGGCCTCCGCTTCTGCCCGAAGCCTGGCCTGGACGTCAAGAGACGCCTGGTTCAGGGCGCCCGTCCCGCCCCCGTGTATCCAACCCACGGGTGCGGCGCTGGTCACCTCGGTGTCGGGGGCCGACGAGCTTGCGGCGCCAATCTCCTGCGGCCGCGGTGCCAAGGCCGCCTTCTACAGACGGCGGTGCGTGGGTATGCCGACCATAGGAACCAGGTCCGTCACCACCGAATTTTCGACCGGCGGCACCGGCGGCGCAACCGGCTGCTCGTCCCGTGGCTCGCTGGCTGGCGGAGGCGGCGGGGGCGGGGGCGGCGGCACGAAGACGTCCGGCATGGCCACGTCGCCGCCCTCCCGCTCCCGGATCGGGTAGTCTCCGACGGCTCCTCCGGCCGTCGACTCGAATTCAGGCGGAGGCGGCGCGGTGTTCAGGGGCGCCACGAGCAGCGGCTCTTGGCGGCGTACGGCCTCCGCGAGCCGCTCCTTCTCCACGGCTTGGGCTTCCGCCTGCACAAGTGCTCTCTCAGCGGATGCGGCGGACAAGGCCGCCTGCTCCTTGGAGAGGCGATCGGCCTCTTCCTCGCGCGCCTCCCGCGCATTCCGCTCTGTCGCCTCCCAGAGGTCGGCGGCCGGGTCGATCCGCCGACTGGTCGAGGAGGTCGCTGCCGACCTGAGGACCGAGGCGGCGCTCGACTTCTCGAGGGTTAGCGGGGCCCTGAAACAAGAAGACAAGTTGGAAGGCTCTCACGCTAGATTCACAAAAATACAAGAAGTGAGGGAAGGATACTTACACCGACACCATAACAGGCACCTTCGGCTGCCTCTGATATTGGGCCACCTTGGCCGCGGTTTCTTTCTGCCTGGCCGCCGCGGCCGGATTCTTGGGCTTCTTCGGGGCACTGCCGAACAGGGCCGCGCCCTGTTTCCGCTTGCGCTTGCTGCCACGGGCAGGTGGTCCAGAAGAGGGGCCGGCGCCGGTGGTGGCGGAGCTCCGGGCAGCGCGCGGTTCGTCTTCATCTTCATCATCGTCAGGCCAAGTCCCCACGCCGCCGCCTTCCTTGGAGCCGCCTGCTCCACCCCTGCCGTCCGCTCTACCACCGCCACCTGTCGTGTTGTCAGCCAGGGCGGCCGCCCCCAAGTCGGGGTCGTCCAAGTCGCTCTCCGCCCTGTCTGCCTGGAGGGCATCACCCGGCCCCAGGAGGGCGGCCGTTGCCTCGGACATGTAAATCTGCAAGCCAAGAAAGAGCTGCGTCACGAAGAAAAATGAAGCTGAAGGGAACAGTTCAAGGGACAAAATGAAGAAACTTACAGCGGGCGGCGGATTGTGGCGAGAGTACGGCCGCTTCCAGTACCGCCCCTCCGTCTCCGACACTTTGAGGTCGGAGATATCGTTTACCATCCGCGCAACTTCAGCGGGCGGCATCCCTTTCATGCACAGCCGGCACGGGTCGCGGTGTCTGCCCATCCTAAAGATCGGATGAGGGCGGCTCTGGAGCGGGAGGACCCGGCGCTCGACGAAGGCGACGAGGAGGTCGGAGGCCACGAGGCCCTCCGACTCTTGGAGCACCCGGAGTCGGGCAATGGCGGCCTCCGCGTCTGCCGACACCGGTTTCGGTTTGTACCCCCAAGTGGACCGAGCCCCGGTGGGGGGGGGGGGGGGCGGCCTCGTAGGCCGGCAGGTTGAGGAAGTCAGCAGCCGGGTCCACATTCTCGACGTGGAAGTAGGACTGCTGCCACATCTTCACCGACTACGCCAGCTTGATGATAACCCACAAGTATAGGGGATCACAACAGTTTTCGAGGGTAGAGTATTCAACCCAAATTTATTGATTCGACACAAGGGGAGCCAAAGAATATTATCAAGTATTAGCAGCTGAGTTGTCAATTCAACCACACCTGGAAACTTAGTATCTGCAGCAAAGTGTTTAGTAGCAAAGTAATATGATAGTGGTGGTAACGGTAACAAAAGTAAAGACAGCAAAAGTAATGTTTTTGGTATTTTGTAGTGATTGTAACAGTAGCAACAGAAAATTAAATAAGCGAGAACCAGTATATGGAAAACTCGTAGGCACCGGATTAGTGATGGATAATTATGCCGGATGTGGTTCGTCATGTAACAGTCATAACATAGGGTGACACAGAACTAGCTCCAGTTCATCACTATAATGTAGGCATGTATTCCGTATATAGTCATACATGCTTATGGAAAAGAACTTGCATGACATCTTTTGTCCTACCCTCCCGTGGCAGTGGGGTCCTATTGAAAACTAAGGGATATTAAGCCCTCCTTTTAATAGAGAACCGGAACAAAGCATTAGCACATAGTGAATACATGAACTCCTCAAACTATGGTCATCACCGGGAGTGGTCCTAATTATTGTCACTTCGGGGTTGCCGGATCATAACACATAGTAGGTGACTATAGACTTGCAAGATAGGATCTAGAACACACATATATTCATGAAAACATAATAGGTTCAGATCTGAAATCATGGCACTCGGGCCCTAGTGACAAGCATTAAGCATAGCAAAGTCATAGCAACATCAATATCAGAACATAATGGATACTAGGGATCAAACCCTAACAAAAATAACTCGATTACATGATAAATTTCATCCAATCCATCACCATCCAGCAAGCCTACGATGCAATTACTCACGCACGGCGGTGAGCATCATGAAATTGGTGATGGAGGATGGTTGATGATGACGACGGCGATGAATCCCCCTCTCCAGAGCCCCGAGAGAGATTAGGGTTTGGCGGCGGCTCCATATCATAAAACGCGATGATTTCTTCTCTCTGATTTTTTTCTCCCCGAAAGCCAATATATGGAGTTGGAGTTGGCATCAGAGGGCCACCAGGGGGCCCACGAGGTAGGGGGCGCGCCCAGGGGGGGCCCACCCTCGTGAGCAGGGTGTGGGCCCCCTGGTCTTCATCTTTTGCGAGGATTTTTCTTTATTTTTTCTAAGGTGTTCCGTGGAGTTTCAGGACATTCCGAGGATTTTTAATTTCTGCACAAAAAACAACACCATGGCAGTTCTGCTAAAAACAGCGTCAGTCCGGGTTAGTCCATTCAAATCATACAAGTTAGAGTCCAAAACAAGGGCAAAAGTGTTTGGAAAAGTAGATACGATGGAGACATATCAACTCCCCCAAGCTTAAACCCTTGCTTTTCCTCACGCAATTCAATTGACAAACTGAAAGAGAAAAAGAAAAACTTTTACAAACTCTGTTTGCTCTTGTTGTTGTAAACATGAAAAGCCATCATTCAAGTTTTAGCAATTATTATGAACTAACCATACTCACAATAACACGTAGGTCTCACAATTACTCATATCAATAGCATAATCAGCTAGCGAGCCAAAATAATAAAACTCGGATGACAACACTTTCTCAAAATAATCATAACATGATATAACAAAATGGTATCTCTCTAGCCCTTTCTGAGACCGCGAAACATAAATGCAGAGCACCTTTAATTCATGGTAAAAGAGATCCAGTCAAGTCATACCCAATATAAACCAATAATAATGAATGCAAACGATAGTGTGCTCTCCAGCGGGTGCTTTTAATAAGAAGGGTGATGACTCAACATAAAAGTAAATAGATATGCCCTTCGTAGAGGGAAGCAGGGATTTGTAGAGGTGCCAGAGCTCGATTTTGAAATAGAGATAAATTATATTTTGAGCGGCATACTTTCATTGTCAACATAATAACTAAAAGACGATGATATCTTCCATGCTAAACAGATTATAGGCGGTTCCCAAACAGAATGGTAAAGTTTATACTCCCCTTCCTCCACAAGCATCAATCCATGGCTTGCTCGAAACAATGAGTGCCTCCAACATTCAACGGGTCCCAAGGGGAGTTTTGTTTGCAATTATTTTGATTTAGTTTGCATAACGCATGGGACTGGGCATCCTAGATACCAGCCATTTTCTCGTGAATGAGGAGCGGAGTCCACTCCTCTTGAGAATAACCCGCCTAACACGGAAGATAAGGGCAGCTCTAGTTGACATATGAGCTATTCGAGCATGCAAAACAGAATGTTTCTTTGAAGGTTTAGAGTTTGGCACATACAAATTTACTTGGAACGGCAGGTAAATACCGCATATAGGTAGGTATAGTGGACTCATATGGAATAACTTTGGGGTTTAAGGAGTTTGGATGCACAAGCAGTATTCCAGCTTAGTACAGGTGAAGGCTAGCACAAGACTGGGAAGCGACCAACTGAGAGAGCGACAACAGTCGTAAACATGCATTAAAATTAATTCACATCGAGTACAAGCATGAGTAGGATATAATCCACCATGAACATAAATATCATGAAGGCTATGTTGATTGGATTCAACTACATGCGTGAACATGTGCCAAGTCGAGTCACTCAATGCATTTAAAGGAGGATACCACCCCATCATACCACATCATAATCATTCTAATAGCATGTTGGCACACAAGGTAAACCATTATAACTCATAGCTAATCAAGCATGGCACAAGCAACAATAATCTCTAGATGTCATTGCAAATATGTTTACTTCATAATAGCTGAATCAGGAACGATGAATCATCATATTTACAAAAACAAGAGAGGCCGAGTTCATACCAGCTTTTCTCTTCCCAATAAGTCCATCATATATCATCATTATTGTCTTTCACTTGCACGACCGAACGGTGTGTATAATAATAAGAGTGCACGTGCATTGGACTAAGCTAGGATCTGCAAGCATTCAACTCAAGAGAGAAGACAAGTAATATGGGCTCTAAGTTAAATAAACAATCATGCATATAAGAGCCACTAAGCATTTTCAATATGGTCTTCTCGACCCCCCCAAAGAAAGGAAAAGAAATTAAAACTATTTACACGGGAAAGCTCCCAACAAGTAAAAAGAAGAACGGGAAATATTTTTGGGTTTTCTTTTTAATTCTACTACAAGCATGAAAAGTAAACTAACTAATTTTTTGGTTTTTCTTAAAGTTTAACAAACACACAAGAAGAAAGCAGGAAAAGGAAATTTAAACTAGCATGGATAATACACTGAAAGAGTATGAGCACCGACATCTAGCAATGAATGTGTGTGTGAACATGAATGTAATGTCGGTGGGAAATACATACTCCCCCAAGCTTAGGCTTTTGGCCTAAGTTGGTCTATTGCTAGGGATGGCCTGGCGGATACCCGTAAGTGTAGCTGGGGTCGTAGTATGACGAAGAAGACTCTGACTGCCACTGGCTGGCAGCCTCCTCTGGATCCCAAGAATAAACAGATTGTCGTGGAGGCTCATCTTGTGGCTCCGGCTCCGGGGCTGTTGCAGGGTTCCGATAGGCTTGAACAGCCGACCACGGAACAATGTGAGGCTCTGCATACAAGTTAAACAAAGAAGGAGCAGGCAAAGTAATAGTCTCAGGGTGATGTTTATCGAAGTATAATTTGTATTTGAGCTCCCCATCGTGACTCTTAACAAGAAAATCATGCGCTATCATACTTTTGTAATCTAGATAAGCATGGGGCAGCGCTGTTTCTTCTTTCTCTGCATGCCTAATAGGTATTTCAAAATGTTCAGCTAGGCGTGAAGCATAAATGCCTCCAAAGATGGGGCCCTTAGTACGGTTCAAACTTAACCGTCTAGCAACAATTCCACCCATACTAACAGGGTTATCACGGTATAAACCATGGAGCAAAATAATAATATCAGGAATACTAAGGTTCCCACAGTTCCCGCGTCCAATCAAGCAATGACTAGCAAATAAGGCAAAGTAGCGTAAAACAGGATAACGTATGCGAGTGATCCTTGCGTCAGAAACCTTCCTGGTTTCTCCCACAGTGATAGTGTTAATAAAAGCTTCTACTTCATTACGGTGGGGTTCATCTAAGGTGCCCTCAAAGTGTATTCTGCAAACCTCGCAGAATTCAGCTAATGTCATCTCTTTAACAACGTCATATAAATGAAACTCTACTGTTGGAGGTGATTTCTTAGGGAAAAAGTAGAAGTTTTGCACAAAAGTATTTGTGAGTAAGAGATACTGATGACGTTGGTTGTGGAGGAAGTTGGTGAGGCCGGCGTTCTCAATCAATAAATAGAAATCATCATAAATCCCGGCTCTCCTCAAGAAGTCATCGGAGGGCCATTCACACGGCCGGACCTCCGTGGTGCGAGGCAAATTAAATTTGGGCTTCTCCACTTCTTCCTTTTGTTTTTCCTTGGAGCTTCGGCTCGACGAGCCCCTCAAAAGTCTCTTCATTATTTCTGAAACAATCTGAAATTTTTAGTAACTTCAAATAAAAGTGAACCAACTTCAATAAAATTGATAGCAACAACTCCCACAAGTGCCTAGGGCCTATATAAAGCATTGGAACTACTTAGAACCATATAAATTTGTCATGCAAGCTCAAGAACATGGTCACCTATGCAGCACAAATTTGCAAAGAATAAAGCACTAGAACAAAAACTAATTGGACCAATGGAGGAGTCACATACCAAGGAACAATCTCCCCAAGCAGTTTTGCGAGAGGTGCTTTGAGCAAGGAGATCGAAAATCACAACAACGGGGGCTGGAACTCGTGCTTGAGTTGGTTTTTCATGTTTGTGTGAGGCAGATGAAGAAGATGGGTGCAGGAATAAGTGGAGGAGGGCGACCGTGGGCCCATGAGGCAGGGGGGCACGCCCAGGGGGGTAGGGTGCGCCCTCCACCCTCGTGGCCAGGTGGCAGCTCCCCCCGTGGTAATTTTTGCACAATAAATTCTCAAATATTCCTGAAAAAATCATATTAAATGGGCATGGCATTCTGAGGACTTTTATTTTCGGGGTATTTTTATATTGCACAGATAAGTCAGGAGACAGACAGAAAAATATTATTTTACTTTATTTCTACTAAATAACAGAAAATATAAAGAGGGTACAGAAGGTTGTGCTTCTAGTTTCATCCATCTCGTGATCATCAAAATGAACCCACTAACAAGGTTGATCAAGTCTTGTTAACAAACTCATTCCGAATAATCCTGGAACCAGAGAAATTTCGAATGACACTAAGTTACCTCAACGGGGATATGAAAATCCCCAACAATAAGAATATCATACTTTTTCTTGACAGTAGGGAGAGGAAATTCAAAACCTCCAAATATAATCGATGGAACTTTTTCAATAGAGTTGATACTATAAACTTGAGGTTGTTTCCTCGGAAAATGTACCGTGTGATCATTGCCATTAACATGAAAAGTGACATTGCTTTTGGTGCAATCAATAACAGCCACTGCAGTATTAAGGAAAGGTCTTCCAAGAATAATAGACATACTATCATCCTCGGGAATATCAAGAATAACAAAGTCCGTTAAAATAGTAACGTTTGCAACCACAACAGGCACATCCTCACAAATACTGACAGGTATAGCAGTTGATTTATCAGCCATTTGCAAAGGTATTTCAGTAGGTGTCAACTTATTTGAGTCAAGTCTTCGATATAAAGAAAGAGGCATAACACTAACACCGGCTCCAAGATCACATAAAGCAGTTTTAACATAACTTCTTTTGATGGAGCATGGTATAGTAGACACTCCGGGATCTTCAAGTTTCTTTGGTATCCCACCCTTAGAAGTGTAATTAGCAAGCATGGTGGAAATTTCAGCTTCATGTACCTTTCTTTTATTAGTAATGATATCCTTCATATACTTAGCATAAGGATTTGTTTTGAGCACATCAGTTAATCACATACGCAAAAAGATGGGTCTAATCATTTCAGCAAAGCGCTCAAAATCCTCATCATCCTTTTTCTAGGATGGTTTGGAGGAAAAGGCATGGGTTTCTGAAACCATGATTCCCTTTCTTTACCATGTTTCCTAGCAACAAAGTCTCTTTTATCATAACGTTGATTCTTTGATTGTGGGTTATCAAGATCAACAACAGGTTCAACTTCTACATCATTATCATTACTAGGTTGAGCATCAACATGAACATTATCATTAAAATTATCACTAGGTTCATGTTCATCACCTGATTGTGTTTCAGTATCAGAAATAGAGATATCATTTGGATTCTCAGGTGGTTCAGCAATAGGTTCACTAGAAGTTTGCAAAGTCCTATCATTTTTCTTTTTCTTCCTCTTAGAAGAACTAGGTATATCAATGTTGTTTCTCTGAGAATCTTGTTCGATTCTCTTAGGGTCGCCTTCAGGATACAAAGGTTCCTGAGTCATTCTACCAATTCTAGTAGCCACTCTAATAGCATAATCATTTTTCTTGCTATTCATTTCATCAAGCACTTCTTTCTGAGCTTTAAGTACTTGTTCTACTTGAGTGGTAACCATAGAAGCATGTTTGCTAACAAGTTTAAGTTCACCTCTAATATCAGCCATATAATCACCCAAGCGTTTAATCATAAAGGTACTCTATTTTAATGGTCTACCAAAATAAGCATTAAAGTCATCTTGCTTAAACATAAAGTCATCAAACTCATCCAAGCACTGACTAGCAATTTTAGTAGGAGGGACTTCAGCTTTATCATATCTATAGAGAGAGTTTACCTTTACTACCTGTGTCGGGATATCGGGAGGTTCTTCATTAAATAAGTAATTGAGATCATATACTTCTTCGACAGGCGGTAAATTAAGACCATGTATCTCTTCAATAGGAGGTAAATTCTTAACATCTTCAGCTTTAATACCTTTTTCTTTCATAGATTTCTTTGCCTCTTGCATATCTTCGGGACTGAGAAATAGAACACCTTTCTTCTTCGGAGTTGGTTTAGGAATAGGCTCAGTAATTAGCTCAGGAACTGGCTCAGGAGGTAGCTCGGGAGATGCCCAATTATTTTCATTAGCCAACATATTATTCAATAGAATTTCTGCGTCATCCGGTGTTCTTTCCCTGAAAAGAGAACCAGCATAACTATGTAGGTAATCTCTGGAAGCATCAGTTAGTCCATTACAAAAGATATCAAATATTTCAGGTTTCTTAAGAGGATGATCAGGCAAAGGATTAAGTAACTTGAGAAGCCTCCCCCAAGCTTGTGGGAGACTCTCTTCTTCAATTTGCACAAAATTGTATATTTCTCTCAAAGCAGCTTGTTTCTTATGAGCAGGGAAATATTTAGCAGAGAAGTAATAAATCATATCCTGGGGACTTTGCACACAACCAGGATCAAGAGAATTATACCATATCTTAGCATTACCCTTTAACGAGAACGGAAAGATCTTAAGTAAATAAAGGTAGCACAATCTCTCATTATTAGTAAACAGGGCAGCTATATCATTTTACTTAGTAAGATGTGCCACAACAGTTTCAGATTCATAGCCATAAAAAGGATCAGATTCAACCAAAGTAATTATATCTGGATCAACAGAAAAATCATAATAATCCTGATCAGGAACACAGATAGGTGAAGTAGCAAAAGCAGGATCAGGTTTCATTCTACCTCTAAAAGATTCTTTACTCCATTTAATTAGCAACCTCTTACGTTCATGTCTATCCTGGCAATCAAGAATAGCTGCAGAAGATTCAGCATCAAAAAGATAACCCTCAAGAATAGCAGGCATAGGTTCATCATCACTAACATCATCGTGTTCAGGTTCAATAATTTCTCTTTCTCTAGACCTAGCAATTTGCTCATCAAGATATTCACCAAGTGGCACAGTAGTATCAAGCATAGAAGTAGTTTCATTATAAGTATCATGCATAGAAGAAGTGGCATCATCAATAACATGCGACATATCAGAATCAATAGCAGTAGTAGGTTTAGGTGCCGCAAACTTACTCATAACAGAAGGAGAATCTAGTGCAAGGCTAGATGGCAATTCCTTACCTCCCCTCGTAGTTGAGGGCAAAATAGTAGTTCGATCATCTTTCAAATTCTTCATAGTGTCTAGTAGATATAAATCCCACGTGACTCAAAGAATAGAGCTATGCTCCCCGGCAACAGCGCCAGAAAATAGTCTTGATAACCCACAAGTATAGGGGATCGCAACAGTTTTCGAGGGTAGAGTATTCAACCCAAATTTATTGATTCGACACAAGGGGAGCCAAACAATATTCTCAAGTATTAGCAGCTGAGTTGTCAATTCAACCACACCTAGAAACTTAGTATCTGTAGCAAAGTGTTTAGTAGCAAAGTAATATGATAGTGGTGGTAACGGTAACAAAAGTAAAGACAGCAAAAGTAATGTTTTTGGTATTTTGTAGTGATTGTAACAGTAGCAACGGAAAATTAAATAAGTGAGAACCAGTATATGGAAAACTCGTAGGCACCGGATTGGCGATTGATAATTATGCCGGATGTGGTTCGTCATGTAACAGTCATAACATAGGGTGACACAGAACTAGCTCCAGTTCATCAATGTAATGTAGGCATGTATTCCGTATATAGTCATACGTGCTTATGGAAAAGAACTTGCATGACATCTTTTGTCCTACCCTCCCGTGGCAGCGGGGTCCTATTGGAAACTAAGGGATATTAAGGCCTCCTTTTAATAGAGAACCGGAACAAAGCATTAGCACATAGTGAATACATGAACTCCTCAAACTATGGTCATCACCGGGAGTGGTCCCGATTATTGTCACTTCGGGGTTGCCGGATCATAACACATAGTAGGTGACTATGGACTTGCAAGATAGGATCTAGAACACACATATATTCATGAAAACATAATAGGTTCAGATCTAAAATCATGGCACTCGGGCCCTAGTGACAAGCATTAAGCATAGCAAAGTCATAGCAACATCAATCTCAGAACATAATGGATACTAGGGATCAAACCCTAACAAAACTAACTCGATTACATGACAAATCTCATCGAACCCATCACCGTCCAGCAAGCCTACGATGCAATTACTCACGCACGGCGGTGAGCATCATGAAATTGGTGATGGAGGATGGTTGATGATGATGACGACGATGAATCCCCCTCTCCGGAGCCCGAACGGACTCCAGATCAGCCCTCCCGAGAGAGATTAGGGCTTGGCGGCGGCCCCGTATCGTAAAACACGATGATTTCTTCTCTCTGATTTTTTTCTCCCCGAAAGCCAATATATGGAGTTGGAGTTGGCGTCGGAGGGCCACCAGGGGGCCCACGAGGTAGGGGGCGCGCCCAGGGGGGGGGGGGGAGGGCGCGCCCCCACCCTCGTGAGCAGGGTGTGGGCCCCCTGGTCTTCATCTTTTGCGAGGATTTTTCTTTATTTTTTCTAAGGTGTTCCGTGGAGTTTCAGGACATTCCGAGGATTTTTAATTTCTGCACAAAAAACAACACCGTGGCAGTTCTGCTGAAAACAGCGTCAGTCCGGGTTAGTTCCATTCAAATCATACAAGTTAGAGTTCAAAACAAGGGCAAAAGTGTTTGGAAAAGTAGATACAATGGAGACGTATCACTTGATGACGGGGAAGGCGTTCCGCTTCACCGGTCGGCGCACACTCGGCCGCCGTCTCCCTGGCGGAGGTGCCGAGCTTCCCGTAAAAGAACACTCCCCACAGCTCGGTTGTGGGGAGGGCGCCGATGTAGCCCTCGCACGCCGTGACGAAGGCGGAGAGAAGAGTCACGGCATTGGGCGTGAGGTGGTGAGGCTGAAGATGGTAGAAGTCGAGGAAGGAGCGGAAGAAGCCGCTCACCGGAAGGCCGAAGCCGCGGAGGAAGTGCGAGCGGAAGACGACCCACTCGTCTCTCTGCGGTGCTGGCGAGATCTCTATCTCTGGCGGCACCCGCGCCTTGATGAAGTCCGCGCTGGGCATCCGGCGCGTATCGCAGAGGAAGGAAATGTGATCTTCGATCATGGTCGATCCGTCCCAGTCGCCGCCCCTCTCGCGTGCCATGGCTTCCGGCTGGCGGCATGGAGAGGAGAAGTGCGACGGCGGCGGGCGACGGCGGCGGCACAGAGCAGCAGCAGCAGCAGCGGTGGATAAGCGAGAAGAAGAAGAAGAGTGGGAGGGGGCGCGAGAGCTTTGCCGCACCTCTCCCCCTCCCTACTTATAGCCCTCGGGCTACGAAGCCGAGGGGGCGGGACGTGGGTCATGGGATTAACTGCACCCACGTCCCCACGGCCCCCGTTTCCCGCGCGCATTCACCATGCCGTAAATGGTCTTGGGAATGGCAACCGTCTCCTTCGGCGCAGCGGATCTGCCCGGTTGCCGAGGCACGGTAGTGGCGGGCCCGGCCCAGTGTCACGTCCCGTCTAAGACGTGGGGTGGCAGGATGACCAGGCTGACGAGCGCCGCGTGGCGCGCCTATGGTGGGCGGCAGCCTGGGAAGCTTAGCAGGCACGCCACCTATTTCCCGCCTCGAAGTTCAAAGACCAATCGTGCAAGCTCCGCCTGGAAGAGATCGGCCTTAGCAGTCGGCTGGCCGCACGACGGACCGGCGTCCTCCCGGAGCCCGGCGAAGGAGGAAGCCGCTGAGACTTCGCGGCCCCTCGACCGCGGTGCCTCACCGGCTTCGGGGACTACTGCCGGAGTAATGGGTCACGGGTAGGCTCACCCGAGTCCCTGGATTTATCAAGACTTTGGGCCAGCTCCGCCTAGTTGGACCCCAAGCCGAAGCTCCGCCCTCTAGTGACCGTCTGGCTAAGCGGCCGGCTGCCAGAGGGCGGCCGACCCAAGTCTACGGCACTCCGAGTGACCGGCTCTTGACGGCCGCCCTCCAGAGAGGGCGGCAACGGGCAGGCGGCCACCTCACGACTACGGTGCGGCCGAGCCCCCATCGAGAGTACAAGTCAGAGCATGGCTACAGTGAAGCATGTCGCCTCCAACGCTCGAGAGGGGCGTGGCTACAGTGCTCCGTACAGAGGGAGATCTCCGCACGACGGGGCACTGTGCCATATCTCCCCTGACGTCGCTCCGGGCAGGCGGAGCCCTGTTCCCCATGACGGCCTGTCAGTACGGCCTACGAAGGCGGGCCCTATCGGGCAGTGACTCCAAGAGAGACGGCGGAAGCTCAACCAGACGGATTCAAGAGGGGCCGGCCTCCAGCTGGCGACCGTCCCTTGCCCCGAGGCAAGCACGCAATTAAGCTGATAAGACCAGATGTGGCTACAGTGGCCTCCCGCCAGGCGGCGGGACTGTAGCCACACTACAATGACCAAGCCCCCATCACCAACGACACGGCTACAGTAAGCAGCCGCCAACCAGTCGGCGGGGCCCACCAAGCGGCGGGCCCCAACGGTCGGCGGAGAAGCCGAAGGCTGGAGACACTGGCAGCCGGGCCCAGCACCCGGATGAATTACTATTGTACCCCTGGGGGGTAGGCCTATATAAACCCACAGGCCACCCATGCAAAGGGTTTGAACCTAGATAGAAGTAGCCAGATACCTAGGGCAGGGAAGAGCTAGCCTTGCCTCCTTCTTCCTCCAGCACAAAGCTCAAGGAGCACCATTGTATCACTTGTGCCTTAGTGATCATGCGGAGACCCCGCAGAGCAGGACTAGGGGTGTTATCTCCTAGGAGAGCCCCGAACCTGGGTAAAGTACGCCGGCGTTCGTGTCTACACCATATCCCGCTTCCAGGCACCGACGACGTTATACTCGCTCCCACCATGATAAGCCATCCATTGGCATATGTCGCACCCAACCCCTGACAAGGGGTGTCCCAACTTAGCCCATCACAAGCTCTCACGGTCAACGAAGGATATTCCTTCTCCCAGGAAGACCCGATCAGTCTCGGAATCCCAGTTACAAGACATTTCAACAATGGTAAAACAAGTCCAGCAAGATCGCCTGATGCGCCGACATCCCGATAGGACCTGCACATATCTCATTCTGAGGGCAACACCGGATGAACACTACGTACAACTAAAACCAGACCTCAAGTTTCCCCAAGGTGGCGCTGCAAGTGGCTCTGGTTCGGACCAACACTTAGAGAAGCACTGGCCCGGGGGGGGGGGGGCTAAATAAAGATGACCCTCGAGAGAGCAACTCCCAAGGGAAAAGTAGGTGGTGGTGAGGCAAATGGTAAAACCAATGTTGGGCCTTGCTAGAGGAGTGTTATTCAAAGCGAACTGTCAAGGGGGTCCCATAAATCACCCAACCGCGTAAGGAACGCAAAATCCGGAAACATAATACCGATATGATGGAATCTAGGGCGGCAAGAGTGGAACAAAACACCAGGCATAAGGCCGAGTCTTCCACCCTTTACCAAGTATATAGATGCATTAATTAAATAAGAGATATTGTGATATCCCAACATAATCCTGTCCACCATGGAGCAATCTTCAACTTCACCTGCAACTAACAACGCTATAAGAGGGGCGGAGCAAAGCGGTAACATAGGCAAACAACGGTTTGCTTGGAAGGGTGAAAAGGTTAGAGGCTGACATGGCAATTTGGGAGGCTTGAGCAACAAGAGATAGGTAGCGCGGCAAAGCGATAGAACGAAGCAACTAGCATAACAATGATAGTAGTGAGATCTAGGGTAGCGGTCATCTTGCTTGAAATCCCGCTAGGAAGAAGAACAAGTCCATGAAGAAGACGAACGGATGAAGCCGAACCAAGCGTAGACGAACGAATCCTCACGATCGCAACGAAACAGGAACTATCGAGAAGAAGCACACAACATGGTAAACACACCACACATATACATGACATGATGCACACTCAAGTATGATGCATGAAAAAGGCTACATGAAGCTACTCATGGCAAGAGAGGATGCATACAAGAACAACACATCAAAGCAAGGTTAAATGAGGCCGGAAACAACATATAACAAATCCGGTAAGTCATCATATGCAAATTTAGAAATTGGTCCAGAACTGAATAAACCTTATGTTCAAGTTGTTAAATAGCAAGTTAAGATGCACCAAGATGATCTACACGAGATTCTAGGCAAGTTATATATAAAGGTCATTTAGTTCGGAGCTATGGCCTAGAAGATATGAGCAAAACAAGTTAAACATGGCATCGATGCAAAATGCATACAAACATCAAGCAAACACTCTCAAAACATGGATGCAACATGATAATATGAAACTACATGCAAAACCAAGCAAGTTCCATATAGAGCATAATCAAAACGGAGCAACGGTGCAACACATACACATGAAACAAGTTTAAAGGACAAGCTGTCCAAAATAGCAACTAGGCATCTAGCAAGCATCAAAATAATATGCTAAAGCACCTCAACATAAGAACAAAAGGCATGGACATGAAGTACAGGTAAAGCATGACAAAACATGAACACTGAGCTATCTCCAGAAAACACTATAACATGCTCAAAGGGACATGGCAAGATTGCAAATCATAACAGTTCCAGACTTAGCAGAAATAATATCAGGTTGCAATGTTTAGAGCTATTAAACAACATGATACAGGAACTTAACATGGCAAACAAAGGCAAGGAATGCTAATACTAAAGACAAAGAATAAAACTCCCTTACTGAACTAATTCCAAAGATCAACATAAAAGATGGTAGCATCCATACAAAGATGGCAAGTGATATGACAGATTCAAACATGGCAAGAACAACAATAAGTAGGCATGTTGATGAGCTTGTACCACTCACTACAGAGCAATACATGGCATGACAGGGTGGCCAGCTATAAGAAGACATGTTTACGAAGTTAAGCATGGCAAGAGCAAGTTCATAGGATGCATGGATCACTAGCAAAGCTCATGGCAAAACTGAACTTAAAGTTAACAGGCTGACAACAACATTATTTAGCAAGTTTGGAGTAAGATAACAACAAGTCACAACAGGCTGTAAATGCAACCAGGGGCATGAATGGATAGATCATGGCATGTATAACAAAACATCCTTAGTGAACATCTCCAAATTATGCATGGAATGACTTGTATAAGCAGGTTAACATAGCATCAGGATGTAGCAGATTCAGCCTAGCAAAACAGTAACAACAAGTACCCTACTTCACGAGCTCAATGCACTCACTACAAGACTCACAAAAATACATGGATTGCACCACTGTAAATATGGCATGATGTATCTCAAAACTCATGTAGACATCAAGCTCATAAGATGCACACAAAAAATGCAATGAAAAAGACAAAACAGCAAGTTATAACAGTTTCAGCAGGTTAACATCATACAACACTCTTGCAACAATGAATTGGGCATCAAGATGGACTCAAACAAACATGGCATAATGAAATGAAATGAAGAGAATCTCATGATGAACATTTTGATATATTATATGCATGAAACGGAGCAACACACATGAAGTTATGGCGTGTCAAACATGGCACCAGAATTCAAAATATTTCGGGACAGGCGAAATTTACCCTCTGAGGAGTCAACGCGGGATGAGGAGGAGCGGGACGGAGGGATCCGGACGGGGCCGACACGTTTGGTTGGCGGCCTGGTGGATCTGGTCCCGGTTGACCAGATCAGGCGAGGACGGCGGCGGGGTGGTGCTGGCGAGCGGCACGGAAGCCGAGGCGAACGCTGGCGGGGAGCAGCAGGGCGCCGGGGCGCCGGGCGGCGGCGGCCAGGGCCGACGCGGGAGGCGGGGCGGCGCGGCACCGCGGGGCGCGGCACGGGACGCCAGCGGGGAGCGGTGGCCGGTGCGGGCGGCGGCGACCGGTGTGGCGGCACGGTGGAGGCGGATGGAGGCGGTGGCTGGTGGCGAGGCGGAGGCCGGCGGCGGGGAGGCGCTCGGGGGCGCGGGCTCCCGCGGGGAGCGGCGGCGGCGTCCCGGGCTCAGGAGGGCCGGCCACGGGCCAGGTGGGCCGGCGGTGCGGGCGACGGAGGCGCACCACGTGGCGGACGCCGGTTGGCTTCGGGGTGGCGATGGGATCTGTTCGGCGCGGGGCGGACGTGTCCGGTGGCGGCGGGGGAAGTTTTTAGGGTTTGGGGGAGAATTCATCCTTGAATTTCGGGGGGAGAGGCTAATTTATAGATAGAGGGAGCTAGGAGAGTCCAAATGAGGAGCGGTTTTCGGCCATGAGATCTCGATCGAACGACCGAGAGTATGGAGGGGGTTAGGATGGGTTATTGGGCTGTTTTGGAGGGGTGTTGCGCTGCAACACACACGAGGCCTTCACGGCTATCCGGTTAACCGTTGGAGTATCAAACAGACTCCAAATGGCATGAAACTTGACAGGCCGTCTAGCGGTGGGGTACCAAGGCCGCTTGGCAAACCTTTGTCCATTCCGAGAACGTTTAACACCCACTCAGAACAGGAGACAAAAGGGGAACGCCAGAGGACAACGGGGAAAATGCTCGGATGCATGTGAAGAACACGTATGCAAAATGAGATGCACATGATGACATGATGCAGATGATGACATGGCAAAATGCAACATGCAAGCAGCTGACATGGCAATGAAGGCGAATAACTAGAAGACACCTGGTGCATCAAAACCGGGGCGTTACACATTGATTGCAAGGCTTATTATGATGTGCATTACCAAGAGGCAAGAGGGCCCAGAGATACCTCTCCGATAGGAAGTGACAAATCCTAATCTTGATCTATGCCAACCCAACAAACAGCTTCGGAGATACCTGTAGAGCATCTTTATAATCACCTAGTTGTGTTGTGACGTTTGATAGCACACAAGGTATTCCTCTGGTATCCGGGAGTTGCATAATCTCATAGTCAAAGGAATATGTATATGACATGAAGAAAGCAATAGCAATAAAACTTAATGATCATTATGCTAAGCTAATGGATGGGTCTTGTCCATCACATCATTCTCCTAATGATGTAATCCCGTTCATCAAATGACAACACATGTCTATGGTTAGGAAACTTAACCATCTTTGATTAACGAGGTAGTCTAGTAGAGGCTTACTAGGGACACTGTGTTTTGTCTATGTATCCACACATGTATCAAGTTTCCGGTTAATACACTTCTAGCATGAATAATAAACATGTATCCTGATATAAGCAAATATAAATAACAACTTTATTATTGCCTCTAGGGCATATTTTCTTCAGTCTCCCACTTGCACTAGAGTCAATAATCTAGATTACAATGTAATGATTCTAACACCCATGGAGTCTTGGTGCTGATCATGTTTTGCTCGTGGAAGAGGTTTAGTCAACGGGTCTGCCACCTTCAGATCCGTATGTATTTTGCAAATCTCTATGTCTCCCTCCTTGACTTGATCACGGATGGAGTTAAAGTGTCTCTTGATGTGTTTGGTTCTTTTGTGAAATCTGGATTCCTTCGCCAAGGCAATTACTCCAGTATTGTCAAAAAAGATTTTCATTGGACCCGATGCACTAGGTATTACGCCAAGATCGGATATGAACTCCTTCATTCGCTGCTTCCGAAGCAGCTATGTACTCCACTTCACACGCAGATCCCGCCACGACGCTTTGCTTGGAACTGCACCAACTGACAGCTCCACCATTCAATATAAATACGTATCTAGTTTGTGACTTAGAGTCATCCGGATTAGTGTTAAAGCTAGCATCAACGTAACCATTTATGACGAGCTCTTTGTCACCTCCATAAATGAGAAACATATCCTTAGTCCTTTTTAGGTACTTCGGGATGTTCTTGACTGCTATCCAGTGATCCACTCCTGGATTACTTTTGTACCTCCCTGCTAGACTTATAGCAAGGCATACATCAGGTCTGGTACACCGTATGCAGCATAACATACATGATAGAACCTATGACTGAGGCATATGAATAACTTTCATTTTCACTCTATCTTCTGCAGTGATCGGGCATTGAGTCTGACTCAACTTCACACCTTGTAACACAGGTAAGAACCATTTCTTTGACTGATCCATTTTGAACTTCTTCAAAACTTTATCAAGGTATGTGCTTGTGAAAGTCCAATTAAGCGTCTTACACTACTGCAGGATGCTGCTAACGCGACACTACGATCAGAGACCCTTCGATGAAACTGTGTGCGATGCAATAATCGCAAACGGTGGTGTAAAAAACCATCAAAAGGTGCAAAACGTTTGCGATGACAGATGCATCAAACATGGTTCAGATTTTGGTTGCGTGTGTGATTCAGGGCATATGGTTCTGTTAAATTAACTGTTTGCAATGAGGAGGAACAAAAGAAATGGGCTGCCAGATGAAGGTGTGTGCGATATGCAGCATATGCTTCACTCAGATGAACTGTTTGTGATTAGGCAACACAAAAGAAACGGTCAGCCAGATAAAGGTGTGTGCGATATACGACATGCAGTTCACTCGGATGAACTGTTTGCGTTGAGACAAGAGAACAGAAACGGTTCAATATAACAAGATGTGCGTGATACGCGACAAACAGGTTTGTAATCAGAAATGTGTGCGAAGACCGATAATAACACAGATGATTGCTCCTAATAAGACGTATGTGATATGCTGTGTCTACACAACATCTATTGGCCATTGGGGGACGTGCAGTCATCCGGATATGACATAAGGATGCGAAGAGGCATCCTATATCAGCAAGGACTAGTTGTTCCACCAGTAGCTCATGTAAGATAACTCTCAAGTTAAGTGTGCTCAGGCTAGAGCAGCCATCAGATGGGTGACTGGATGGGAAGTTGTGTTGATGTTCAATTAACTGATAGGATGGGTCATATTTGTCAAATTAAATAATTGATATGACCTATCCCATGAGTTAATTTAACCTCGAGGTCCTTGTTTTTATTTATTTTATTTTTTAACACAGGTTAAAGAAGGTCTACCGCATTACTTTTTGACAATGTGCGATACATGGCATACAGTTAATCCACCCGACCTGTTTGTGATGGAATAAGCCGTCTGTGTTGTGGGCAAACGCTTGCTAGTGTACAACCGTTTGCGATTGATGAATTCATCACTGACGGGTTCCCTAGTGTGGTCCATGTTCATCTCATCATTATCTACTTCTTGTGTTAGCTCGATGTTCCTTATATGCTAAGTTTTCATTAACTGATGGCGTTTTATGAACACGCCACCCTTTCCCTCCATTTCCTCACCTGTTTCCCGCCACCCAGCGATATTGTGCATAAACCTAGGCGGCACGTGGCACACGGAGGCAACAAGCGCATCCTGTAGCGCATCCACCTTTTCCAAGCATGCCAACCCACCAAAGCGCTGCCTCTGCCATCAACCTCGTCGACGAGGAAAACCAGAAGGCACCACGGCCCGTCGAGGCCACGGTGCTCCCTGGCAACGCGATGGACGACGCCGTGATGCGCGTCATCGCCAGGGTTGAGCAGACCCTTGGCGCATGGCGCTTCAGCGCCGCGTTTCAAGATAGGCATGTCAGCACCGAGGGGCTGCAGCTCGCCGCACAACATGATCGATGGCACGCCACAGAGCAGGCTAGGCGCGTCCGCGCCGACAGGCTGCGGATCGCCGCACGGCGAGACCGTTGGAGCACCGCAGAGCGAGAGGCGTGGCGCGCCGCACAGCAAGAGCATATCCATCGGTGCTTGGCTGCTGTCGACAGGGCGTCGCAACTGGGTACACGTCCCTTCAGTACCCCCATTCCTCGCCAGGAGTGGGCATAGGCCCTCTGCGCCATACTTGCACCAGTGCCCGGCCGCACCGTACTTGCAGTGGATGCCCGCGGCGTCATTCGCATGGGTCGCGCCATTTGCCTTGTCTGCGGCCCGCTCGATGCCAATGCATTGGTCAGCATGCTCGATCACCTCCTTGGCCCAGGTGTCAACCTGGGCGCAGTAGATGAACATGGCCGTCACATCCTTGAGGTGGTGATCTCTAATGAAATAGCCAACTTGGAGCTCGAGATCGCGCTCTAGATGTACCACGAGCGTGTCGACCACTTGGATGAACGCTTGCATGAGCTCAGGCAGAGCCAAGAGCTACCGTAGGCAAGGGCTGCTGGTCATAGTCTCATGGACGCGTTTTATTTTGTTTAGTCGTTTCGACATGGATGCTATGTATTCACAGTCATAGTATTGCTCTGTTTATTGCTCTGTTTCAATGTATGTACTCTGTTTTCCGTTCTTATATGTTCTGTTTCAATGTGTATTTATACGCTTTCCATTCTGTATATGTGGATGATAAAAGCTAGATTCAAATTAGTATACAAAAACAGATAGAAAATGGAATTTATAATATACATAATATTAATTGTTCATTAGTTCGTCACTGAATATATATAATATCATCACATATACGTGATGATACTTAACTACTAGGTACAATGCATACAATTGAAAGCAAACAATACTAAAATAATAATCCCTCCTGGGCCACTATTTCAGTAGCCCCTCGCCAGCAGCTCCCTGGTGCGCGGCGTCTTCCCAGCGCGGAGGCAGTACTCCGCCTCCTCTACCTCACAACGCTTGACGTACCGATCTCCCTCTTGCAGGCGGACGAGCACGAACGATCTTGCCATTTCGTTGGGTGCCCACTGGAGCTCCTCGTCGGTGGCACGCTGGAGCTAATCGGCCCACCTCCACGCAGCTATGAGGCACCTAGCACCTTTTGCCTTCCTCGTGAAGTACCCGTCTTCGTACACTGCCTCTGCACAACGACGCGCCCGCCCCTAAAGCTCCACCGCCTCCTTTTTCCAGGCGGCATCACAGGCTTCACAGGTCGCCTGGTACCTGGCATCCTCTCCGCCATCTTCTTCTTGAAAGCCACTTGTCTGACTTTCCAAAGACAAAGATCATACTGGCCCCAAAACCAATCCAAAGTTGGGGGATCTGGCGCAACCTCGTCCGGCGGCGCATAGGGGTCTTCGTCGCTACTCTTCGAGTGAGCGTCCTCGGGGGGCGGGGACTCCTCGTCGACGCGTGGATAGACCGGCGGCACCATGGCAGAGATTTTAGAGAGAGAGAGAGAGAGAGAGAGAGAGAGAGAGAGAGAGAGGGCGGGCAAGGGGAGGATGTAGATGAGAATGCAGGCGGCATGACATGATCAAGGTAGTATTTATTGGCGACCGGAATCTAGATCAATGGGAACAGTACACACGACGGTCGCCGGAATTTACGACTACTGTAGTTTGAATTACACATGATCCCCGTAGCAAAATTCATGTGTAACATAATAGTTGACGGTTCCCGATGCAGAACCATGTTTGATTAATAACGTGCGCCACTCACCTTCCAAACCTCGAGGCATGAAATAGAGTGTCAATCGTGTGGCGGCCAGCTGTCTTGCCAGATTTTACATTTTCTTTTTTGAACACCAGATATTTACATCGTCGGATGATTTTTTAACTCGCACACAAGTACACAAATATGATTTTTCAAACCGTTATGGTTAGCCGGTTCATGTAGATGTAGTTTGCTACCTCTTGAGCTTACGTTGGTTTTCCCTTGAAGAGGAAAGGGTGATGCAACAAAGTAGCGTAAGTATTTCCCTCAGTTTTGAGAACCAAGGTATCAATCCAGTAGGAGACAACGCACAAGTCACCAAATACCTGCACAAACAATCAACAACTTGCACCCAATGCGATAAAGGGGTTGTCAATCCCTTCACAGTCACTTGCAAAAGTGAGATCTGATAGAGATAGATAAACGGTAAAGTAAATATTTTTGGTATTTTTGGTTTATAGATCGAAAAGTAAAAATTGCAAAATAGTAGATTGGAAACTAGCAAGATGTAAACGAGATTCATTATAATGGAAAAGAGACCCAGGGGCCATAGGTTTCACTAGTGGATTCTCTCAAGATAGCAAATATTACGGTGGGTGAACAAATTACTGCCGAGCAATTGATAGAAAAGCGCATAGCTATGACAATATCTAAGGCAATGATCATGAACATAGGCATCACGTCCGTGTCAAGTAGACTGACTCCTGCCTGCATGTACTACTATTACTCCACACATCGACGGCTATCCAGCATACATCTAGAGTATTAAGTTCATAAAGAACGGAGTAACACATTAAGCAATATGACATGATGTAGAGGAATTAACTCAAGCAATTTGATGAAAACCCCATCTTTTTATCCTCGATGGCAACAATACAATACGTGCCTTGCTGCCCCTACTGTCACTGGGAAAGGACATCGCAAGATTGAACCCAAAGGTAAGCACTTCTCCCATTGCAAGAAAGATCAATCTAGTAAGCCAAACTAAATCGAAAATTCGAAGAGACTTGTAAAGATATCAAATCATGCATATAAGAATTCAAAGAAGTACCAAATAATATTCATAGATAATCTTGATCATAAATTCACAATTTATCGGATCTCGGCAAACACACCGTAAAATAATATTACATCGATTAGATCTCCAAGAACATCGAGGAGAACATGGTATTGAGAATCAAAGAGAGAGAAGAATCCATTTAGCTAATAACTATGGACCCGAAGGTTTGTGGTAAACTACTCACGCTTCATCGGAGAGGTAATGGTGTTGATGTAGAAGCACTCTGTGATCGACTCCCCCTCTAGCAGGACGCCAGAAAAGGTCCCTAGATGGGATCTCATGGGTACAGGAGGTTGTGATGGTGGAAAAGTGGTTTCGTGGCTCTCGTGGATGTTTTCAGGGTATAAGAGCATACATAGGCGAAGGAACTAGGTCAGGGGAGCCACGAGTGGCCCGCGAGTGTGGGGGCGCGCCCTACCCCCTGGGCACGCCCTCCTGCCTTGTGGCTTCCTCGTTGCATCTCCGACTTCATCACCAAGTCTTCTGGTTTGCTTTCGGTCCAAGAAAGATCATGGCGAAGGTTTCATTCCGTTTGGACTCTGTTTGGTATTCCTTTTCTGCGAAACTCTAAAAAAGGCAAAAAAAACAAAAAATTGGCACTAGGCCCTCAGTTAATAGGTTAGTCCCAAAAATAATATAAAATAGCATATAACTGCCTATTAAACATCCAAAACAGATAATATAATAGCATGGAACAATAAAAAATTATGGATACGTTGGAGATGTATCAAGCATCCCCAAGCTTAATTCCTGCTCGTCCTCGAGTAGGTAAATGATAAAAAACAGAATTTTTGATGTGGAATGCTACCTAACATATTTATCAATGTAATTTTCTTTATTGTGGCATGAATGTTCAGATCCGAAAGATTCAAGACAAAAGTTTAATATTGACATAAAAATAATAATACTTCAAGCATACTAACAATGCAATCATGTCTTCTATGAATAACATGGCCAAAGAAAGCTATCCCTACAAAATCATATAGTCTGGCTATGCTCTATCTTCATCACACAAAATATTTAAATCATGCACAACCCCGATGATAAGCCAAGCAATTGTTTCATACTTTTGATGTTCTCAAACTTTTTCAATCTTCACGCAATACATAAGCGTGAGCCATGGATATAGCACTATAGGTGGAATAGAATGGTGGTTGTGAAGAAGACAAAAAGGAGAAGATAGTGTCACATCAACTAGGCGTATCAATGGGCTATGGAGATGCCCATCAATACGTATCAATGTGAGTGAGTAGGGATTGCCATGCAACAGATGTACTAGAGCTATAATTGTATGAAAGCTCAAAAACAAACTAAGTGGGTGTGCATCCAACATGCTTGCTCACGAAGACCTAGGGAATTTTGAGGAAGCCCATCATTGGAATATACAAGCCAAGTTCTATAATGAAAATTCCCACTGGTATATGAAAGTGACAACAGAGGAGACTCTCTATCATGAATATGATGGTGCTACTTTCAAGCACAAGTGTGGAAAAAGGATAGTAACATTGTCCCTTCTCTCTTTTTCTCTCATTTTTTTATTTGGGCCTTCTCTCTTTTTTATGGCCTCTTTTTTTCTTTTTTTTTGTCCGGAGTCTCATCCCGACTTGTGGGGGAATCATAGTCTCCATCATCCTTTCCTCACATGGGACAATGCTCTAATAATGAAGATCATCACACTTATATTTACTTACAACTCAAGAATTACAACTCAATGCTTAGAACAAAATATGACTCTGTGTGAATACCTCCGGCGGAGTACCGGGATGTGCAATAAATCAAGAGTGACATGTATGAAAAATTATGAACGGGGCTTTGCCACAAATACGATGTCAACTATATGATCATGCAAAGTAATATGACAATGATGGAGCGTGTCATAATAAATGGAACAGTGGGAAGTTGCATGGCAATATATCTCGGAATGGCTATGGAAATGCCATAATAGGTAGGTATGGTGGCTGTTTTGAGGAAGGTATATGGTGGGTGTATGGTATCGGCGAAAATTGCGCGACACAAGAGAGGCTAGCCATGGTGGAAGGGTGAGAGTGCGTATAATCCATGGACTCAACGTTAGTCATAAAGAACTCACATACTTATTGCAAAAATCTATTAGTTATTGAAACGAAGTACTACGCGCATGCTCCTAGGGGGATAGATTGGTAGGAAAAGATCATCGCTCGTCCCGACCGCCACTCATAAGGAAGACAATCAATAAATAAATCATGCTCCAACTTCATCACATAACGATTCACCATACGTGCATGCTACGGGAATCACAAACTTTAACACAAGTATCTCTGAAATTCACAGCTACTCTACTAGCATGACTCTAATATCACCATCTTCATATCTCAAAACAATCATAAAGAATCAAACTTCTCATAGTATTCAATGCACTTCATATGAAAGTTTTTATTATATCCATCTTGGATGCCCATCATATTAGGACTAGTTTTATAACCATGTTGATCCTGGATTGCCATCATATTAGGACTAGTTTTTATTATATCCATCTTGGATGCCCATCATATTAGGACTAGTTTTATAACCAATTCACAGAAACGTGCTTCTAATTTTCAGCAGGATCAACACAACTATCACTGTAATTAGTTTTATCATCGCAAATAGAATTTGTCAAAACTAATTTACTAAGCGCAAAAGTTTCTGATTTTCAGCAAGATCAACACAACTATCACCGTAAGCCATCCTAAAGGTTTAACTTGGCACAAACTCTAACTAAAATATAAAACCACATATAACTAGAGGCTAGATGAATTACATATTACTAAACAGGAGCAAAAAGCAAAGAAAATAAAATAAAATTGGGTTGCCTCTCAACAAGCGCTATCGTTTAATGCCCCTAGCTAGGCATAAAAACACGAATAGATCTACGTATTGCCATCTTCGCTATGCAATCCATATGTGGATCTCATAATAGATTCATTAGGAAAGTGTTCCATGCCTTTCCTTAACGGAAACTGGAAACTAATGTTTCCTACTTTCATATCAATAATTGCACCAATCGTTCTAAGGAAAGGTCTACCAAGAATAATAGGACATGTAGGATTGCAATCTATATCAAGAACAATGAAATCTATGGGCACATAATTCCTATTTGCAACAATAAGAAACAATAAGAACATCATTAATCCTTCCCATAGGTTTCTTAATAGTGGTATCCGCAAGATGCAGATTTAAAGAACAATCATCAAATTCACGGAACCCTAGCACATCACACAAAGTTTTTGGAATCGTGGAAACACTAGCACCCAAATCACACAAAGCATAACATTCATAATGTTTAATCATAATCTTAATAGTAGGTTCCCACTCATCATAAAATTTTCTAGGGATGGAAACTTCTAGTTCAAGCTTTTTTTCCAAAAGATTGCATCATAGCATCAACGATATGTTTAGTAAAAGTTTTTTTTATTATAAGCATGATGGGAATTTAACACGGATTGCAATAAGGAAATACAATCTATTAAAGAACAATTATCATAATTAAATTCCTTGAAATCCAAAATAGTGGGTTCATTGCTACTTAAAATCTTGACCTCTTCAATCCCACTTTTATCAATTTTTGCATCTAGATCTAAGAACTCCGAATCATTGGGACGCCTTTTAACTAAAGTTGACTCATCTCCAGTCCCATCTTTACCAAGATTCATATTGGAAAACAAATATTTAATAGGAGTCACATCAATCACTTTTAGATCTTCATCATTATTATCATGAAAACTAGAAGAACACGCTTTTACAAACCAATCTTTTTTTAGCACACATCTTAGCGGTTCTTTCTTTGCACTCATCAATGGAAATTCTCATGGATTTGAGAGACTCATTGATATCATGCTTAGGTGCGATAGATCTAAGTTTAAAAGAATCAACAACAAGACAAATTCTATCCACGTTCCTAGCCAAATCATCAATCTTAAGAAATTTTTCTTCAATCAAAGCATTGAAATTCTTTTGCAAACTCATAAGTTCTTTAACACTATTCTCAAAATCAGAGGGCATCTTATTAAAATTTCCATAAGAATTGTTGTAGGAATTACCATAATTATTAGAGGAATTACTAGGAAATGGTCTAGGATTAAAATTGCCTCTACACGTGTTGCTACCAAAATTGTTCCTACCAACAAAATTCACATCCATAGATTCATTACTATTCTCAATCTAAGTGGATAAAGGCATATCATTAGGATCAGAAGAAACACTTTTATGAGCAAATAATTTCATAATTTCATCCATCTTTTCACTCAAAACATTAATCTCTTCAATTGCATGAACTTTTTTACTAGTGGATCTTTCGACGTGCCATTGAGTATAATTAACCATAATATTATCTAGGAGTTTAGTAGCTTCTCCTAAAGTGATTTCCATAAAAGTGCCTCTCGTGGCTGAATCTAAAAGATTTCTAGAAGCAAAATTCGACCCGGCATAAAATTGTATAATCATCCACAAATTCAAACCATGCGTGGGGCAATTACATATCATCAATTTCATACTCTCCCAAGATTGGGCAACATGCTCATGATCAAGTTGCTCAAAATTCATAATATATTTCCTAAGGGAGATGATCTTAGCGGGAGGAAAATACTTAGATATGAAAGAACCTTTACACTTATTCCATGAATCAATACTATTTTTGGTCAAAGATGAAAACCAAGTTTTAGCACGATCTCTAAGAGAAAACGGAAATAGCTTCAGTTTAACAATATCATTATCCACATCTTTCTTCTTTTGGATATCGCACAAATCAGCGAAATTGTTTAGATGGGATGCAATATCCTCACTAGGAAGGCCAGAAAATTGATCTTTCATAACAAGATTCAATAAAGGGGCATTAATTTCACAAGATTTAGCATTGGTAGTGGGAGCAATAAGAGTGCTAATAAAATCATTGTTGTTGGTGTTGGAAAAGTCACACAATTTAGTATTATCTTGAGCCATCGTGACAGAGCAATCAATCCGACACACAAGCACACAAGAAGCAAGCAAAAAGAGACGAACAGAAGAGGGGCAAAGAAAAGGCAAAGGTTTTCGAAAATCATTTTAGAAGTGGGGGAGAGGAAAACGAGAGGTAAATGGTGAATACTGTAATGCAAGGGAGAAGAGTTTATGAT
The DNA here is from genome assembly GCA_963921465.1 of Triticum timopheevii. Taxonomy (NCBI): domain Eukaryota; kingdom Viridiplantae; phylum Streptophyta; class Magnoliopsida; order Poales; family Poaceae; genus Triticum; species Triticum timopheevii. The sequence continues at coordinate 375,542,036 of OY997272.1, read as the reverse complement.
GGGTACTTGGTATGGCTTGACTTGACGTAGATCTCCCCGGCAACGGCGCCAGAAATCCTTCTTGCTACCTCTTGAGCTTGCGTTGGTTTTCCCTTGAAGAGGAAAGGGTGATGCACCAAAGTAGCGTAAGTATTTCCCTCAGTTTTGAGAACCAATGTATCAATCTAGTAGGAGACAACGCACAAGTCACCGAATACCTGCACAAACAATCAACAACTTGCACCCAACGCGATAAAGGGGTTGTCAATCCCTTCACAGTCACTTGCAAAAGTGAGATACGATAGAGATAGATAAACGACAAAGTAAATATTTTTGGTATTTTTGGTTTATAGATTGAAAAGTAAAAATTGCAAAATAGTAGATTAGAAACTAGCTAGATGTAAACGAGATTCAATATAATGGAAAAGAGACCCGGGGGCCATAGGTTTCACTAGTGGCTTCTCTCAAGGTAGCAAATATTACGGTGGGTGAACAAATTTCTGCCGAGCAATTTATAGAAAAGTTCATAGTTATGACGATATCTAAGGCAATGATCATGAACATAGGCATCACATCCGTGTCAAGTAGACCGACTCCTATTACTCCACACATCGACCGCTATCCAGCATGCATCTAGAGTATTAAGTTCATAAATAACAGAGTAACACATTAAGCAAGATGACATGATGTAGAGGAATTAACTCAAGCAATATGATGAAAACCCCATCTTTTTATCCTCGATGGCAACAATACAATACGTGCCTTTCTGCCCCTACTGTCACTGGGAAAGGACACCGCAAGATTGAACCCAAAGCTAAGCACTTCTCCCATTGCAAGATATATCAATCTAGTAAGCCAAACTAAACCGAAAATTCGAAGAGACTTGCAAAGATATCAAATCATGCATATAAGAATTCAGAGAAGAACAAAATAATATTCATAGATAATCTTGATCAGAAATCCACAATTCACCAGATCTCGGCAAACACACCACAAAAGAATATTACATCGAATTGATCTCCAAGAACATCGAGGAGAACATGGTATTGAGAATCAAAGAGAGAGAAAAAGCCATCTAGCTAATAACTATGGACCCGAAGTTCTGTGGTAAACTACTCATGCTTCATCGGAGAGGTAATGGTGTTGATGTAGAAGCCCTCTATGATCGAATCCCCCTCCGACAGGACACCGGAAAAGGTCCCTAGATGGGATCTCATGGGTACAGGAGGTTGTGGCTGTGGAAAAGTGGTTTCGTGGCTCTACTGGATGTTTTTAGGGTATAAGAGTATATATAGGAGAAGGAACTAGGTCAGGGGAGCCACGAGGGGTCCACGAGGGTGGGGGGGGGGGCGCCCTCCTGCCTCGAGGCTTCCTCGTTGTGTCTCCGACTTCATCTCCAAGTCTTCTAGTTTACTTTTGGTCCAAGAAAGATCATCGTGAAGGTTTGATTCCGTTTAGTATTCCTTTTCTGCGGAACTCTAAAATAGGGGAAAAACAGAAACTGGCACTGGGCCCTCGGTTAATAGGTTAGTCCCAAAAATAATATAAAATAGCATATAAATGCCTATTAAACATCCAAAACAGATAATATAATTGCATGGAACAACCAAAAGCACTGGCACTGGGCCCTCGGTTAATTGCTAGAATATCACTTAAATGTCTTCAAAAGCACTGGTACAACGAGGTGCTATACAAACGGTTTTTAACCCCTTTCCGTGACGGCATGTGGAACTGTCACGAAGTGAGTCTGGGTGATAGGGGGTCCTTCCCACACGACCCGGAAACCGTTGGTGATATGCCCTCCTGGCACACACGCTCGGCAAAATGAGGTCGTGCGACTAGCGAGCGAGCAAATACGGTTATACGTACAGTAGTGCTAAAAAATACAATTATACAGGCGAAATCATTTCCGATCGTCAGTACATCCCACACAGTCAGTCCCCGCTAAACGTTTTCGTTCATATATACATCCCACACAGTCGCTCCAAGGAAAACATTTCCGTTCGCAGGTACATCACACACAATTTTCCCCGTTAAACCGTTTGTGATAGCGTTGCCATCGCGCCCAATATTAACAATTTTATCGTTCGCGTTATTGAATGCATCACACACGGCGCGTAGAAAAAACTGTGTGGCAAAGGCTATCCATCACACACAGTTTTTATGTGGTAAACATTTGCGCAAGGTGGCCTAACGCAAACAATTTTGAAGAGAATGTCATGTGTTTTTTTCGTCGATCCAACACGGTTTATTCCTAGAAACTGTGTCCGATGCCTTAGGTCATCGCCCACGGTATTTTCTCAAAAATTGTTTGCAATAGAAAAAACCAATTAGCAGGCTAATTCACCATTAGCAGGTTGATTGCCCTATTATTAATAATCCATTTATTAACCTAATTGACATTCATATTAAACACATAATATATTTCATTCCCATATGAAGGAAGCGGGATTTCATAATTGAAATACATCAGAGTACAACATGATATCACTTCAGCATTCAGCTACCCCATTACACAACTGCACCAGCACCAAGTTTCACATGCAATATCTAGAACCTTTCGAAATTAGCATCATAGACGGTACATAGATAGATGCATCTCATCGGGAAAACTGCTGAAGCGAAAGGCAGATATTGAGCCTTCATTCATGTTGAAGGTCTTTGCAACTTTAGGCCAGTGCCTGTGGATGATTGACCGTCCATCCTTCGTCCTCTTCAGGAACACTTCAATATTGAACCGTGGGTGTTGTATGAAAACCTTCCTCGCCTCCTGACCATAGAGGTGGTTTGAGAGGTAATCATCATTGAACTGCTTTGGAAAGGCCTGAAAACAAGGATGTGCATAAATATCTTATCTATATTGGAAATGGGGCAAAGGAATAAAAAAAGGCAAGGAATAATAGTTAGTACCATCTTGTAGTGAACTAATGTCTTCTTCATTGTGCAGACAAAGATCTTGTTGTTTGTTGTTACTAATTTCTTTATCCTAACAATCTTTCTGAGTTTCTTGACTTGATTGATATTCATGGACAACTCATTTCCCCATATGCAAAAAGGGTCGAACAGTGGGTCAAAACCTCTGACAGCAGGACCTACATGTGCAAGACCAAATTGTTAAAAACCTAAATATTAGAATGGTTCCTGCAATTGCACAATAATGTGCTATTAGACAACGAACCATGCATGTGCTAACCTCGATTGTAAACCTCAGTGCTTCCCATTGTTTCCCCGCAACACATATAAGGTAGTTAGTCATCAGGTTAAGTAATGGTTTGCATGCTATCATTAACGTATGTTGATGAAAAATAAGCACATTGCAGATTCATCAAATTAATTCAAGACACATGGAAAACCCATTTATCCAAACCAAGCATGATTAAGAACTAGGAAATATAGCACTTGTATATGTTTCTCATGTATTAAGTGCACCCAAATTTGATTTATTCCTCACATGCACAACAATACAAAATTCTACCCACGACAATTGGACATCGCATTGCAGAATTGAACCAAGCAGTTAACTAAACACCACAACAAATGAACCAAACATTAACTGAGCACCACATTGCACAATATAACATACTCCTAATAGAAGATCAGACACTTAACCAAACCAAGCATGCTTAACAACTTGGAAATATAGCAATTGTATTTGTTTCTCATGTATTTAGTACAACCAAATTCGATATACTTCTCACATGGTATACAATAACAGAATGCACCCACAACTATTGAACATCGCATTGCAGAATTGAACCAAACAGTTAACTAAACACCACAACACAAATGAACCAAACATTAACTGAGCACCACATTGCACAATGTATAACCAAACCAAGCATGTTTGACAATTTGGAAATATAGCAATTGTACTCGTTTCTCATGTATTTTGTAAAGATAAATTTGATTTATTTCTCACATGGAAGACAATACAAAATTGCAGCCTAAAGAATTGAACATCCCATTTGCAGAATTAAACCAATCAATTAACTGAAGACGACAACTAATTAACCCAACAGTTAATAAGTTAGCACCACACTGCACGACATATAGAACATATACACAGGAGCAACAGATTGCATGGTAAAATTAGATAGCACAATTCACTAGAATTTTTTAAGGAAAGGCAGGAGCAGCACACGCAACGGGTAAACCGAGCATGCTTAACCGGCGTAGCTAGCAAATGGCAAGGTGCTCCTCCAAGATCTGGGGGTCGGCAGAAATGGTAGCCATTGTGACCTCATCCACGCATGCGGCCACTATTTGCTTCTCCGCTGCCAAAGTCTCCTTGAGCTCCTGGCTATACTGCATGCACCATGGCCTAGGGTGGTGCTTATTTGGTGGAGGGGTCGGTGATTTGGGTGGAAGGTGTCGTGTCGGCGGTCGAGGCATGTGGGATGTGGAAGGAGGAGGAGGATGGGGGTCTGGTGTGGATTACCTACCTAGATAGACGAGGTCGAGCAGCGTGAAGGAGGGTCACTGGCGAGGGGGCGGAGCTGCAAGCAAGGAGTGAAGGTTTCAACTTGGAAAGAAAGGCGGAAACAGGGGAAAAGTGGCTTTTGGTAAGGGGGAGGGGGCGGGGAGGTAGATATTTCTGCGGAAGCCAAATTTTTTGAATTGGTTCAGCGAAAAAACTGGCGCGCAAAGTGTCATCAGACACAGTCCCTTATTCAAAACTGTGTACGATATGTGAACATCACAAATGATTCAGATAGCTTAACCCGTGTGTGATGAGTTTGAATGTTAAGAATTTTGGTTCCAATTTCCCTGGTTACAGTGGTCATCCACGTCATTGCATATTTTGGATACACAAAGGAGACTACAGCACACCAACACTTCTTAATCGAGCAAGTTCAGCAATTAAACAGAGCTAGCTGGCCTAAACATTACTCTGACGAATTAAAGATCGACGCTCTTAATTAAACAAAACAGATAGTACTACTATGGCTGGTGCTCGTCGATCTCCGCCGCCTCCTCCATGTCCAGCTCACGTCCAACGGTCTCCTGGGGAAGGGGCTCCATGGCATCCATCACACCATACTCGGCAAGCATCTCGCCATCATCGTCTGCCATTTCTTTGGAAAAGGCCGCCACGAGCTGGGCGTGGGCAGCCGTGATCTGGGCTTTGGTGGGCTCCGTCGTGGCAAGGTATACCGCGCACGAATGGACGGCTGCTCGAACACTCTCGACGATTGCCAACTCTTCGGCCGTGGGTTGCCGACCATTCTCGAAGAAGCTTCTTTCGATTTGTTCCGTGACCGCCACGAGCTGGGCGTGGGTGGCCTCGACATGGTCGTGGGCGCCTCCATCAAGGCTAAGGCCGCTGTTGCGGAATGGACAGCTGTTGTGCCGCTCTCGCCAGTTGCTATCCCCAAGGTAGATGTTGCTGTCTGATAACCCACAAGTATAGGGGATCACAACAGTTTTCGAGGGTAGAGTATTCAACCCAAGTTTATTGATTCCACACAAGGGGAGGCAAAGAATATTCTCAAGTATTAGCAGTTGAGTTGTCAATTCAACCACACCTGGATAACTTAGTATCTGCAGCAAAGTATTTAGTAGCAAAGTAGTATGATAGTAATGGTAACAATAGCAAAAGGTAATGATAGCAGTTTTGTAGTAGTTGTAACAGTAGCAACGGTAAATAAATAAGCAAAGCACAATATGTGAAAAGCTCGTAGGCATTGAATCAATGATGGATAATTATGTCAAATGCGATTCCTCATGTAATAGATATAACATAGGGTGACACAGAACTAGCTCCAATTAATCAATGTAATATAGGCATGTATTCTGAATATAGTCATACGTGCTTATGGAAAAGAACTTGCATGGCATCTTTTGTCCTACCCTCCCATGGCAGCGGGGTCCTAATGGAAACTAAGGGATATTAAGGCCTCCTTTTAATAGAGAACCAGAACAAAGCATTAGCACTTAGTGAATACATGGACTCCTCAAACTACGGTCATCACCGAGAAGTATCCCGATTATTGTCACTTCGGGGTTGTCGGATCATAAAACATAATAGGTGACTATAGACTTGCAAGATAGGATCAAGAACTCACATATATTCATGAAAACATAATAGGTTCAGATCTGAAATCATGGCACTCGGGCCCTAGTGACAAGCATTAAGCATAGCAAAGTCATAGCAACATCAATGTCAGAACATAGTGGATACTAGGGATCAAACCCTAACAAAACTAACTTGATTACATGGTAAATCTCATCCAACCCATCACCGTCCAGCAAGCCTACGATGGAACTACTCACGCACGATGGTGAGCATCATGAAATTGGTGATGGAGGATGGTTGATGACGATGACAGCGACGAATCCCCCTCTCCGGAGCCCCGAACAGACTCCAGATCAGCCCTCCCGAGAGAGATTAGGGCTTGGCAGTGGCTCCATATCATAAAACGCGATGAAACTTTCTCTCTGATTTTTTTCTCTGTGAAAGGGAATATATCGAGTTGGAGTTGAGGTCGGCGGAGCACTAGGGGGCCCACGAGGAAGGGGGGCGCGCCCAGGGGAGGGGGCACGCCCCCCACCCTCGTGGACAGGGTGTGGGGCCCCTGGCCTTGATTCTTTTGCCAGTATTTTTTATATTTTCCAAAAGTAATCTCCATGGATTTTCAGGTCATTCCGAGAACTTTTGTTTTCTGCACCATGGCAGTTCTGCTGAAAACAGCGTTAGTCCGGGTTAGTTTCATTCAAATCATGCAAGTTAGAGTCCAAAACAAGGGCAAAAGTGTTTGGAAAAGTAGATACATTCGAGACATATCAACTCCCCCAAGCTTAAACCTTTGCTTGTCCTCAAGCAATTCAGTTGATAAACTGAAAGTGATAAAGGAAAACTTTTACAAACTCTGTTTGCGCTTGTTGTTGTAAATATGTAAAGCCAACATTCAAGTTTTCAGCAAAGATTATGGACTAACCATATTCACATTAACACTTAGGTCTCATGTTTACTCATATCAATGGCATAATCAACTAGCGAGCAATAATAATAAATCTCGGATGACAACACTTTCTCAAAACAATCATAATATGATATAACAAGATGGTATCTCGCTAGCCCTTTCTGAGACCGCAAAACAAAAATGCAGATCACCTTTAAAGATCAAGGACTGACTAAACATTGTAATTCATGGTAAAAGAGATCCAGTCAAGTCATACCCAATATAAACTAATAGTAATGCATGCAAATGACAGCGGTGCTCTCCAGCGGGTGCTTTTTAATAAGAGGGTGATGACTCAACATAAAAGCAAATAGATAGGCCCTTCACAGAGGGAAGTAGGGATTTGTAGAGGTGCCAGAGCTCGATTTTGAAATAGAGGTGAGTAACATTTTGAGCAGTATACTTCTACTGTCAACACAATAACTATGAGATCTCGATATCTTCCATGCTACATACATTATAGGCGGTTCCCAAACAGAATGGTAAAGTTTATACTCCCCCACCACCAACAAGCATCAGTCCATGGCTTTCTCGAAACAATGAGTGCCTCCAACTAGCAACAGCCCTGGGGGAGTTTTGTTTAATTATTTCGATTTGCTTTGATCTTTTTGATCATGGGACTGGGCATCCCGATTACCAGCCATATTCTCGTGAATGAGGAGCGAGTCCACTCCCCTTGAGAATAACCCACCTAGCATGGAAGATACAGACAGCCCTAGTTGAAACATGAGCTGCTTGAGTATACAAAACAGAATTTCATTTGAAGGTTTGGAGTTTGTCACATACAAATTTACTTGGAACGGCAGGTAAATACCGGATACAGGAAGGTATGGTGGACTCATATGGAATAACTTTGGGGTTTATGGAGTTTGGACACACAAGCAGTATTCCCCCTTAGTACAGGTGAAGGCTAGCAAAAGACTGGGAAGCGACCAACTGAGAGAGCGACAACAGTCATGAACATGTATTAAAATTAATCAACACCGAGTAATCCACCATGAACACAATTACGTGAAGGCTATGTTGATTTTGTTTCAACTACATGCGTGAACATGTGCCAAGTCAAGTCACTTGAATCATTCAAAGGAGGATACCACCCTATCATACCACATCACAACCATTTTAATAGCATGTTGGCACGCAAGGTAAACCATTATAAGCTCCTAGCTAATTAAGCATGGCATAAGCAACTATAATCTCTAATTGTCATTGCAAACATGTTTATTCATAATAAGCTGAATCAGGAACAATGAACTCATCATATTTACAAAAACAAGATAGGTCAAGTTCATACCACCTTCTCTCATCTCAATCCGTCCATCATATATCGTCATTATTGCCTTTCACTTGCACGATTGAACGGTGTGTATAATAATAGTGCGCGTGCATTGGACTAAGCTGGAATCTGCAAGCATTCAATTCAAGGGAGAAGACAAAGTAATATGGGCTCTAAATTAAATCAACAATCATGCATATAAGAGCCACTAAGCATTTTCATTTTGGTCTTCTCCTCTCGACCCCTAAAGGAAAGAAAAGAAAATAAAATTATTTACACGGGAAAGCTCCCAACAAGCAAAAAAAGAACAAGAAATCTTTTAGGGTTTTCATTTTAATTACTACTATAAGCATGGAAATTAAACTAACTAATTTTTTTTGGTTTTTCTAAGGTTTATCAAACACACAAGAAGAAAGCTAGAAAAAGAAATTAAACTAGCATGGATAGTACAATGAAAAAGTATGAGCACCGGCAACTAGAATAAGTGTGTGAACATGAATGTAATGTCGGTGAGAAATACTTACTCCCCCAAGCTTAGGCTTTTGGCCTAAGTTGGTCTATTGCCAAGGACAGCCTGGCTGATATCCGAAGTTGTAACTGGGGTCGTACTGAGATGCAGCAGCCATTGCCTCCTGAGCTGTGGCATGTTGGCGGGCTTCCTCCTCTCTCCTCTCGTGTTCGGTTGCCTCCTCCTTGGTGACAACATATCTTCGTTTTTCCTGGTAATCAAAAAGTGAAGGAGCAGGGAGAGTAACATGGACAACGTGAGGTCTGTTAAAGATTAGTTGATACTGGAGGAATTGTTCATTCCTCACAAGAAAATGATGACTGACCATAGCGTCATAATCTAAATAAGCGGGAAGCAACTCCCTATCACCCTCACATGGAGGTATACCAAGATAATTAGCAACACAGGTCACATAAATCCCTCCAAATAAATCTCCAACTAAACCATTGTTATGCAACCTACATGCAACAATCGCCCCCAAGTTGTAATCTTTATTTCCTAATACAGCACTCTTGAGGACACAAAGATCAGGGACACACATGTGGCATGCTTCATCTTTACCATTTATGCATCTACCAATGAGGAGAGCAAAATAATGTATAGCAGGAAAATGAATGCTCCCTATGGTAGCTTGTGCTATATCTCTAGATTCTCCCACAGTGATACTAGCAAGAAAGTCTTTATATTCAGATTTACGGGGTTCATTAACATTGCCCCACTGAAGGAGTTTGCAGGCTGTAGTAAAATCTTCTAAGTCCATGGTATACGATTGATCATAAATATCAAACATGACATTTTGAGAATTACGCGAAGATGTAAATTTAAACCTTCTCACGAATGAATCAGTCAAGTAGTAGTACTGAGGACACTTATCTTGCATGTAATCCTCAAGATCGGCATTACGTACATGGATCAAATTCATCCTTGATGCCTGCATTAACCATAAATTCTTATGATGGCCATTCACAAGGCCGTACGTCAGCTTCCCTTGGTGGTTCATCGTCTTGCTCATGCATTGCGCGCCTGGGTCCTTTCTTTGTTGAAGAACCACCTTGGTAAAATTTCCTAAACATATTTCTTCCTCTGAAAAATTTCTGAAATTTTTAGTAACTCAAAATAAAAGTGAATCAAACTCAATAAAACTGATAGAAACTACTCCCACAAGTGCCTAGAGCCTATATCATGCATTAGAATTACTTGGGACCTCATAAATTTGACATGCAAGCTCAAGAGCAGGGTCACCTAGGCAGCAAAAATTTGCAATGAATAAAAGCACTAGAACAAAAACTAATTGGACCATTGGAGGAGTCACATACCAAAGAACAATCTCCCAAAGCAGTTTTGTGAATGGAGCTTTGAGCAAGGAGATCGAAAGTCGCAGCAAAATGAGCTAGAACTTGTTCTTGAGATGGATGGGGATTTTTTGGGAGGAAGATGGAGTGTGTGGGTGCAGGAATAAGTGGGCGCGCCCTGGACCCTCATGGCTAGGTGCTTGCCCCCCTGCTGTGTTCTCAGTGCCTAAAATCCTCAAATATTCCATAAAAAATCATACTAAATTTGCAGGGCATTTGGAGAACTTTTATTTTCATGATATTTTTTTATTGCATGGATAATTCAGAAAACAGACAGAAGATACTATTTTTGCTTTATTTATTCTAAATAACAGAAAGTAAAAAGAGGGTACAGAAGGTTGTGCCTTCTAGTTTCATCCATCTCATGATCATCAAAAGGAATCCACTAACAAGGTTGATCAAGTCTTGTTAACAAACTCATTTTGAATAGCATGGAACCAGAGAAATTTCGAATAACACTAGGTTACCTCGACGGGGATATGAACATCCCCTATAATAAGAATATCATATTTTTTCTTGATAGTAGTAAGAGGAAATTCAAAACCTCCAATAATGATAGTTGGAACTTTTCCAATAGAATTGATGTTGTGAACTTGAGGTTGTTTCCTCGAAAAGTGTACCGTATGCTCATTACCATTAACATGAAAAGTGACATTGCCTTTGTTGCAATCAATAACAGCCCCTGCAGTATTCAAAAAGGGTCTACCAAGTATAATCGACATACTATCGTCCTCGGGAATATCAAGAATAACAAAGTCCATTAAGATAGTGATGTTTGCAACCACAACAGGCACATCCTCACAAATACCGACAGGTATAATAGTCAATTTGTTAACCATTTGCAAAGATATTTCAGTAGGCGTCAACTTATTCAATTCAAGTCTACGATATAAAGAGAGAGGCATAACACTAACACTGGCTCCAAGATCACATAAAGCAGTTTTAACATAGTTTCTTTTAATGGAGCATGGTATAGTTGGTACTCCTGGATCTCCAAGTTTCTTTGGTATTCCACCTTTAAAAGTATAATTAGCAAGCATGGTGGAGATTTCAGCTTCCGGTATCTATATTTTATTTGTAATGATATCCTTCATGTATTTAGCATAATGATTTACTTTAAGCATATCAGTTAAGCGCATATGTAAGAAGATAGGTCTAATCATTTCAGCAAAGCGCTCAAAATCCTCATCGTCCTTTTTCTTGGATGGCTTAGGAGGAAAAGGCATGGGTTTCTGAGCCCATGGTTCTCTTTCTTTATCGTGCTTCCTAGCAACAAAGTCTCTCTTATCATAACGTTGATTCTTTGATTGTGGGTTATCAATATCAACAACAGGTTCAATCTCTACATCGTTATTATTGCTAGGTTGAGCATCAACATGAACATTATCATTAACATTATCACTAGGTTCATGTTCATCACCAGATTGTGTTTCAGCATCAGAAATAGAAATATCATTGGGATTCTCAGGTGTGTCTACAGCAGGTTCACTAGAAGCATGCAAAGTCCTATCGTTTTTATTTTTCTTCTTTTTATAAGGACTAGGTGCATCTAAATTATTTCTATGAGAATCTTGCTCAATTCTCTTAGGGTGGCCTTCAGGATACAAAGGTTCTTGAGTCATTTTACCAGTTCTAGTAGCCACTCTAACAGCAAAATCATGTTTATTATTTAATTCATTGAGCAAATCACTTTGAACTTTAAGTACTTGTTCTGCTTGAGTGGTAACCATAGAAGCATATTTGCTAATGAGTTTAAGTTCACCTTTAACTCTAACCATATAATCACTCAAGCATCCAATCAGGTGAGCATTACTCTTTAATTCTCTACCAACATAAGCATTAAAACTTTCTTGTCTAGCCATAAAGTCATCAAATTCATCTAAACATTGGCTAGGAAACTTAATAGACGGGATTTCAACTTTATCATATCTATAGAGAGAATTTACCTTTACTACGTGTGTCGGGTTATCAAGACAATGTGTTTCTTCGACAAGCGGTATATTAAGACCACGTATTTCTTCAATAGGAGGTAAATTCTTAACATCTTCAGCTTTAATACCTTTTTATTTCATAGATTTCTTTGCCTCTTGCATATCTTCAGGACTGAGAAATAGAACACCTCTCTTCTTCGGAGTTGGTTTAGGAATAGGCTCAGGAGTTGACTTAATTGGCTCAAGAGTTGTCCAATTATTTTCATTAGTCAACATATTATTCTATATCAATTCAGCTTGGTCGACTGTTCTTTCCCTGAAAACACAACCATCACAACTATCCAAGTGGTCCTTGGAAGCATCAGTTAGTCCATAATAAAAGATATCAAGTATTTCATTTTTCTTAAGAGGATGATCAGGCAAAGCATTAAGTAATCGGAGAAGCCTCCCCCAAGCTTGTGGGAGACTCTCTTCTTCAATTTGCACAAAATTATATATTTCCCTCAAGGCAGCTTGTTTCTTATGAGCAGGGAAATATTTAGCAGAGAAGTAACAAATCATATCCTGGGGATTATGCACACAACCAGGATCAAGAGAATTAAATCAAGTTTTAGCATCACCCTTTAATGAGAATGGAAATATCTTAAGGATGTAATAGTAGCGGGACTTCTCATCATTAGTGAACAGGGTGGCTATATAATTCAATTTAGTAAGATGTGCCACAACAGTTTCAGATTCATAGCCATAAAAAGGATCATATTCAACCAAAGTAATTATCCCAGGATCAACAGAGAATTCATAATCCTTATCAGTAACAAAGATAGGTGAAGTAGCAAAAGCAGGGTCATATTTCATTCTAGCATTCAGAGATTTCTGCTTCCATATAGCTAATAACTTCTTAAGATCATATCTATCATTGCAAGCAAGAATAGCTCTAGCAGCTTCTTCGTCCATAACATAAACCTCAAGAACAACAGGCAATTCATACTTAGGGGGAGAACCTTCATCATCACTATCTTCAATAATTTCATCATCTATAATTTCATTCTCTCTAACCCTAGCAAGTTGTTCATCAAGATATTCACCTAATGGCAAAGTAGTATCAAGCATAGAAGTAGTTTCATCATAAGTATCATGCATAGCAAAAGTGGCATCATCAATAACATGCGACATATCAGAATTTATAGCAGTAGCAAGTTTAGGTGTCGCAAGCTTACTCAAAACGTTAGGAGAATCTAGTGCAGAGCTAGATGCCAGTTCCTTACCTCCCCTCGTAGTTGAGGGGAAAATCTTAGTTCTTTCGTCTTTCAGGTTCCTCATAGTGATCAGCGGATATAAATCCCAAGTGACTCAAGGAATAGAGCTATGCTCCCCGGCAACGGCGCCAGAAAATAGTCTTGATAACCCACAAGTATAGGGGATCGCAACAGTTTTCGAGGGTAGAGTATTCAACCCAAATTTATTGATTTGACACAAGGGGAGCCAAAGAATATTCTCAAGTATTAGCAGTTGAGTTGTCAATTCAACCACACCTGGATAACTTAGTTTCTACAACAAAGTATTTAGTAGCAAAGTAGTATGATACTAATGGTAACAGTAGCAAAAGGTAATGATAGCAGTTTTGTAGTAGTTGTAACAGTAGCAACGGTAAAGTAAATAAGCAAAGCACAATATGGGAAAAGCTCGTAGGTATTGGATCAATGATGGATAATTATGTCGGATGCGATTCCTCATATAATAGTTATAACATAGGGTGACCCAGAACTAGCTCTAATTCATCAATGTAATGTAGGCATATATTCCGAATATAGTCATACGTGCTTATGGAAAAGAACTTGCATGGCATCTTTTGTCCTACCCTCCCGTGGCAGTGGGGTCCTAATGGAAACTAAGGGATATTAAGGCCACCTTTTAATAGAGAACAGGAATAAAGCATTAGCACTTAGTGAATACATGAACTCCTCAAACTACGGTCATCACCGAGAAGTATCCCGATTATTGTCACTTCGGGGTTGTCGGATCATAACACATAATAGGTGACTATAGACTTGCAAGATAGGATCAAGAACTCACATATATTCATGAAAAAATAATAGGTTCAGATCTGAAATCATGGCACTCGGGCCCTAGTGACAAGCATTAAGCATAGCAAAGTCATAGCAACATCAATCTCAGAACATAGTGGATACTAGGGATCAAACCCTAACAAAACTAACTTGATTACATGGTAAATCTCATCCAACCCATCACCGTCCAGCAAGCCTATGATGGAATTACTCACGCACAGCGGTGAGCATCATGAAATTGGTGATGGAGGATGGTTGATGATGACGACAATGACAAATCCCCCTCTCCGGAGCCCCGAACGGACTCCAGATCAGCCCTCCCGAGAGAGATTAGGGCTTGGCGGCGGCTCCGTATCGTAAGACGCGATGAAACTTTCTCTCTAATTTTTTTCTCCATGAAAGGGAATATATAGAGTTGGAGTTGAGGTCAGCGGAGGACCAGGGGGCCCACGAGGCCGGGGGGTGCGCCCGGGGGGAGGAGGCGCGCCCCCACCCTCGTGGACAGGGTGTGGGCCCACTGGCCTTGATTCTTTCGCCAGTATTTTTTATATTTTCCAAAAGTAATCTCCGTGGATTTTCAGGTCATTCCGAGAACTTTTGTTTTCTACACAAAAATAACACCATGGCAGTACTGCTAAAAACAACATCAGTCCGGGTTAGTTTCATTCAAATCATGCAAGTTAGAGTCCAAAACAAGGGCAAAAGTGTTTTGAAAAGTAGATACGTGGAGACGTATCACTGTCGCCGCCTGAGAAGCAACAACGACCATTTGGGCTGCCTTGGCCACCCGGTTGCAGATTGTGGTCGCCCTCACAAAGTTTGTTAGCACGCGCGTGGCGGCTGTGGCCGCGCTCTCGCCGGAGTGGGCCGCCGAAGTTTCCCTCATGACGTGGGTCCACATCCCCATCTTTCACCGGCGACGACTGAACAATGAAATGATATCTGGGGAGTGAGCTAGTGTGCTTGACACGCCGGCTGTGGACTGCAGCCGATGCACCTTCTTGCGTAAGCCATAGGCGTACTATACACTGACGATGCTCCAAGATATTTTGTACTGCATCTCACACGGTAGGTGAAATAAACTGTGTGGGATCTACTTGATTTTCAACTTGATTTGAATTACATAATGGGGTCACAGTGGCAATGGACGGTGTTTGAATTTCTAGACCTTTTATTTGCAGTGAACATGCAACTATATCTGTGTCGTAAAAAAATTGGAATTATTCAGGGTTCGTTTGGAAATTGTATACATTAAATTGGGTTTCTAGCCATTTCAGGTGCACAATTCAAAATTAAAGCACATGCTCCAGTCCATAAAAACGGGTTGCAAAATCATATTTTCCTTGGTTGCAAGCTTAGGTCACATGCAAGAAATGAGAATGAATGTCAAACACCTTGACACTGTCACTCCACTGCTAACATAGAGATACATGCTTTTAAAATTCTAGTAAATTGAAAACTCGTCTGAAATTCATAAAACTTGACATGATATCATGGAACGACAGTGACATGCCATGGTAAAAATATTGTCCCATTTGGGGCAGGTGTGGGTATAAGCTTCTCGCAAACCAGAGCTTCTCTCACAACAAGCCTGATGGTTTCGGCAGGGTACGTGCCACCTTGGGGGACGAAACGATATATGTTGCCTCTTCTTACTTTCAAAATGTTTCTCGTGTGAACATAGAACAACACGAGCGTTATGTCAATTTTTGGGATTTTTCGGGGTTCGCTTGGTCATTTTTATACTTTAACTGAGTTTTCTATGCATTCATGTGCATAATTCAAATTTGAACTACATTCACATGCTCTAATGCATATAAATTAGTTGAAAATTCAAATTTGTGTCCTTGGTTGCATGCTTAGGTCCCATGCAAGAAATGGGAACATTGACATACCTGGTTTTTAAATTCTAGTAAATCAAAAACTCATCTGAAATTCATGAGTCTTGGCATGCTATCATGGAGCGGCATCAACATGTCGTGGTGAATTTTTTGTCCCATTTTGGGCAGGTTTGGGGATATGCTTCTCACAAACCAGAGCTTCTCACAACAAGCCTGGTGGTTTTGGTAGGGAACGTCCCACCTTTGGGTACAAAACGATATCCATTGCCTCTTATTGCTTTCAAAAAATTTCTCGTGTCAACATAGAACAACAAGAGTGTTGTGTCAATTTTTGGGATCTTTTGGGGTTTGTTTGGACATTTTTATGCATTAATTGAGTTTTCAATGCATTTATGTGCATAATTCAAATCTGAACTACATGCACATGCCCTAATGCATATAAATTGGTTGATTCAAATCTGTGTCCTTGGTTGCATGCTTAGGTCCAATGCAAGAAATGGGAATGAATGTCAAACACCCTGCCACCGTCACTCGGCCGCAAACATTGAGATTCCTGGTTTTTAAATTCTAGTAAATCCAAAAGTCGTCTGAAATTTATGAAACTTGGCATGCTATCATGGAGCGGCATCAACATGCCATGGTAAATTGTTTGTCAAATCTGGGGCAGGTTTGGGGATATGCTTCTCACAAACCAGAGCTTCTCACAACAAGCCTGATGGTTTCAGTAGGGAACGTCCCCCCTTTGGGAACGAAATGATATCCGCTGCCTCTTATTGCTTTCATAATTTTTCTGGTGTCAACATAGTACAACAGGAGTGTTGTTTCATTTTTTGGGATTTTTCGGGGTTCGTTTGGACATTTTTATGCATTAATTGAGTTTTCAATGCATTTATGTGAATAATTCAAATTTTCTACATGCACATGCTCTAATGCATATAAATTGGTTGAAAATTCAAATCTATGTCCTTGGTTGCATGCTTAGGTCCCATGCAGGAAATGGGAATGAATGTCAAACACCCTGCCACCGTCATTTGGCCACAAACATTGAGATTCCTGGTTTTTAAATTCTAGTAAATCCAAAACTCGTCTAAAATTCATGAAACTTGGCATGCTATCATGGAGCAGCATCAACATGCAGTGGTAAATTTTTTGTCCCATTTGGAGGCAGGTTTGGGTATAATCTTCTCACAAACCAGAGCTTCTCACAACAAACCGGATGGTTTCGGTAGGGAACGTCCCACCTTTGGGGACGAAATGATATCCGCTGCCTCTTATTGCTTTCAAAAAATTTCTAGTGTCAACAGAGAACATGAGTGTTGTGTTAAATTTTGGAATTTTTCAGGGTTCGTTTGGACATTTTTATACATTAACTAGGTTTTCTAGGCATTTTATTTGCATAATTCAAATTTGAACTACATGCACATGCTCCAGTGCATATAAATTGGTTGAAAAATCAAATCTTTGTCCTTGGGTGCATGCTTAGGTCCCATGCAAAAAATGGGAATGAATTTCAAACACCAGGGCACTGTTGATTACCGGCAAAACGTTGAGATACTTTGTTTTTATATTCTAGCAAATCCAAAACTCGCCTAAAATTCATGAAACTTGCCATGCTATCATGGAATGGCACCCTACACGTTGTGGTATTTTTCGTGTCCATTTTGAGTGAAGAAGCACTTGAATAACAGCCAACAAAGGCATTTTGAAAGAAATAGCTGGCACTCTAACATCACAAACGTTTCTATAATTCAAATCGTGTGTGTTATGTTAACCATTCACGTGACGCCACGTGTCTTGGTTTTAATGGCTATGGGAGGTGTCGTGCGGACAGGTGCTTGACTGAACGGGAGGCGTGCTAGCGCAGTTCGGTGCGTAGGCTAACCGAGAGGCGTGCAAGTTGTCCTCCAATGCGCAGGCTCATTGGGAAGCGTGTGAGCTGTACGCTGTGCAGGCTCACTAGGAAGCGAGCCCTTTGACTTCCATGGTCGCTCGCCCTCCTCTCCATTAATGGCGCACGAGCCGCTGCTTAATACGGGCGGCCTTACTGTTCGCCTCCCATTCCCCTCCCTCCCGCAGACCTCCACCAACGCCATGGCGCAGAAGGATCATCTCCCACTAGTCTTCAAGTTTGGTGAAGTCGACTCCGAGCCGGAGGAGATACAAAATAAGGAGGAATGGGGCCTCATGGACATGGCCCAGAATGAGCTGGCCGCGACGGTTGCTGCCGCCGCTCCCGTCCCATCTCCCATCCCCGCGCCTGCGCTAGCGACCATCCCCGCAGCATTGACGGGCTAGTCGCCGAGCAACATCGCAGAGCTGGAAGCCGTGGGCGTCAGCGAGATCTCCGCGAACCCGCGAGCTCGTGTACATGCCAGCGACAGCGCCCGTGCCCATGCGTGCCCCTCCACCCACCGCGGCGTCGGTCCCCATGCGTTTGGCTACACCTGCCATGCCCGTGCCTGTGTGCGCGCCCCCCACAGCAACATGGGACGCTGCCGTCGACCGCTACCTATCAGCGCCGCTAGCTGCCATCCTTCCGCGCCCCACCCGTCGATCATGCGACGACATGATGTTTGATTTACAAGTAAAGAACATTTTGTGTTGGCTTGAAGACTTCAACAATGGCGTCCCGGAGGACGACAATGACAAGGACGGCGCGGCACGCCGCCACCGCCACCGCCGGAAATAATTTTTTTCTTGGTTTTAATACTGTATCTCGATCATATGAATATAAGTTCGCAGTGTGACTGAATGAAATATATGGTTTGAGCGAACTTGTGTTTTTCTCTCTTAGTGTACGGACTTCTCAAATGATTTTCTTTTGAAAAAAACGTCAATGGTTTTTAAATATAAACATTCATCACAAACGGTTTAGTTAGAACACCCGTGTGCAAACTGACAGCTTCCCCAGGAAGCCAAGGGAAAATGGGTCGATCAGGATTTGTGCAGCTCTTGATTGCAAACATTTTAGATGGAACACCTGTATGCAAAGTGAGGGCAGGATTTGTGCATCTCTTCAACGCAAATGATTGTTTTGGATGACCCATGTGCAACCACTTACAAACAATTTGGTAAGATTTGCATATGTCATATTGGGTATGTTGCCATTTGTCAAACTGGAAAGATTGACATTTGTGGATCTTGTAACATTGCCATTTGTCAACCTTGTAACACTGCGATTTGTCAAAATATGCAGCTAAAAATTACTAGCAGTATCTAATTTTTGCAACTAAAATTCAGTAATTAAGGATAGATTTCATTCATAGATTAAGAAATCATTCTTTATACAAACAATTCAGCTCGACAACTGAACCGACCAAACTTTTCCCCAATTGTTGCCAACCACGTACTAAAATAGCTAGTTATACTTTACATACACTACAAAAAATACACTTCCGTGATGATACGTATTTGTCATAGTAGGTCGCGTTTTTTGTCATGCATGTACATCCATGACAAATTTATGACAGAATCAAGATAGTCATACCCGTGTTGTCGTAGAAGTGTTCCATGACATTACCAAAATTATCATCATGGAAGTGTCCACTTCCATGACGATAAATCGCGCATCACAGAAGTGTTTTCGTCAAGGGTGACCGACACGTGGCATCCACCGTAACGGAACGATGTTAAGCTATTGGGTCAGATTTTGGATCCGATAACCCGTTAACAGCCACGACCAATGCCGATTTTCCACGTGTAAAATTCTCATTGGCTGACGGATCCACGTGTCAGCTCCGCGTTGGCACAGGTTTCACTCATCCAACGGTCAAGATGGGCCTATGATATGTTGACACGTGGACCGGCCCAAAAGTGGCCCACAAAGTTTAAATGGGCCGGCCCAACTGAAGGCCCAGAAGATTTAGCGGACCATAATGGGCCGGCCCAGCTAAAGGCGCACAAAATTTAGCGGACCATAATGGGCCGGCCCAGCTAAAGGCGCACAAAATTTAGCGGACCATAATGGGCCGGCCCAGCTAAAGGCCCACAAGATTTTGCGGACCACAATGGGCCGGCCCAGCTAAAGGCCCAACATTCTCTGTCAAATCGGCCCGTCAACGGCCTGGTCTAAACTTGTCATGCGACCCATGGTCACTTCTGGCCCGTTAACAGTCCGCTAAGTAATTGGGCCGAATTACGGCCCGGTGTATTTCCGGCCTGTTAAAGGTCCGGCTTCATTTGGGCCCATTTACAGGCCATCAAAACTTTCGGCCCATAAACGACCGTGAAGGATTTGGGTCATATTCGGCCATGTCTGTCATTCGGCCTGTTAGAGGACCACTATAGATTTGGGTCACTTTCGGCCTGTTGTCATTTTCGGCCCGTAACGCCGGACGTAAACCATGGGCCATATGTGGCCCAACGTCATATCGGGCCCATTAACGACCCATATAAAAATGACGATAATCTAGCCCGACCGTAGTTCCGGCCTGTTAAAGGCCCGTGTATTAGGTCGGCGCATTTACGGCCCGTCCGAATTTCGGCCTGTCAAATATCCGGATCGTAAATGGGCCACCATTTCGGCCTGCTAAGTCCAGTGGGTTATTTGGCACAATCAGGGCCCAATCTCACTTTCGGTCTATTAAAGGCCCATGTTTTTTATGGGCTCGACATATTTACACCTGTAAACGGCCTACTTTTACTGAGGGCCCAAATTATGTTTAGGCCTGTTAAAGGCCCACTATGGGCACAAGCCTACCAGAAAAATTTGAAAGCTTATGCTAATTTAAGCCCAGATATTTTTAGTGGGCTACATGCCAATTTTGGCCCGTAATCGTTTTTAGCCCAATTGGAATGGGCCCGACAAATGTTGGCATGTTGGGCTCCTACGAAGCTTTCGTCTGAATACATTACTAAGATAAACCTACACTATACAAAAATAGCGTCATAATTACTGCAGCCTGTGGCAGCATCATAAATGTTGTATCACAACAAAATAAATTCCAATCATACAACAAAAGGCCTGTTGGCATAAAGTTTACAGTCCTTCCAGATAAAAGCACCATCAGATGTATAGAAGCACAGATCATTTGACCTGAGTGCTAATGTTTCAGGCTGTAGAATCTGATGGAGCAGCACGATCTCCACCTTTTTTCTGCCATTGCTCTTCAACAACGAAGCAAATGTCTGATAGTCTGGTTTCAAAACCATTCATATCTTGACGGCATTTCTCAACCACTATTCTTGTTTCCGAAACAACGTCCATTAGGGATTGGACTTGTGTCTGGAGCACAGATATATCACTCTGTCTAGCAGGAAGATTTTGTTCAGTAGGCGATTTGGATGAGGTTACTTTGACAACCAACCCAGAATTACGCAGGAAGGTGCTTTTTGCACTGTTAGTGGAGAGATACTGACGCACTGCACCAAGAGGTGACATTGTGCCTGTAGTAGCCTCGTCACCTTCAGGTGGTTGTGTCTATTCAATCATTTGTTCCATAGCTTCCTGAAAGTTTGAACTTGTAGATTAGTGTACCAGTGAGTTACTAATGAGACAAAAACAAACAAAGTAGGTTGAACATTTATACATAACTTATTTTGGTGAACTACTGTAATACATTAGCATGTATTGTAGTGCCAACTACATAATAAAATCACTTTCGGAACATATGTCCATGTAGCATGCCTACTGTATTGTCTATTTCCTCACATTCGTTGACATCTAAGGATAAAGAGACATGGTTTAAAGTAGGATGAACATAGTATGACATCATTCATATCATGGGCAAACAGATATAAAACAAACAGGCTACTTTATCATTGTGTGCACACGTGAACATAACAACTAGATTACAAATCAGGACCAAAAGAATATCCTTCATCTCTTTTAAACCATGTAAGGTGAAATGATACGTTAAGACAACTGTGTATAAAAATGAACAGAGTAACTGACATTGGCTGCAAACCAAGTAGTTAAATGAACACATCACAGTACCAATCAGTTCAAGGCAGGAGGAGTAAGGACTTACAACAGCGGCTTGAACTGGTGTGCTCATGCCCTTCATCTTGCTCATGTGGCAATCCTTGAAGATTTGCACTGCATTCGGTTCAGGTTCTTTTTGGTCCGCACGGGCTTTCCGCTGTATTTGGAACAAGTCAATATAGATACAATAATATGGCGCAAAAAAAGAAGGAAGTAGCAGCTATTTACAAGAGCCTCGTAGTGTGCAATATAGCTACGAGATCCTGTTGTCTGTTGGAATTTCACTTTAGAACGGTTGGTTTTGTTCTTCAAACAGTTAGCCTAGAAGAAGATACACTTGTAAGGCACATACATAAATACAAGTTCAATATGTGGTCTGATCAAATACATATAGCCTACCTGATACTTTGGATCAGACCAGTGTTTAAAGAGGGTTGTCCAGTCTTCATCTGTAATATATTCCACTGGAGATGTTTGGGCAATTTCATTGTTAGCCTTGCCTTCAAAGTGAGATTTTCTAAGGTGGTACCGATACTGTCGCAGAGCAGGCTGAAAAACATGAGTGCATGCTTGTTTAGTTGCATCATCTTTCGGATCCAACTTGAACCTCATCTGTTGAAAAAAGAATGTGACTCTTGTTAGGAGGAAGCTAGAAAGTATGGGACAGAGCAAGACAATATTACTAATTGCGATGAATAACATTACTTATGGATAAATGGTCAAGGAAGGTGTTAAGCTGGGTATTGTCTTTCTCATTCCTGTACTGGATCCACGTTGGGAGGATACGCGCATGACACCTAACGACAACGGCTGCCACTGATACTAACTTGGCTGACTCTATAGCATCACGTGGTCTTTTTAAACCTGCCTCAAAATGGATCTCCATTCTTCCTCCTTTAGATTTTGTTAATCTGTCAAGCATTATCCCTGATATCTGTTTCCGCTTGCGCCATGGTGCTAGTTCAACAACGAATATGGAAAGTGTTAGTGTACATCAAACTGTGAGAGTACATATAAAGGAGCATGCAACTGCAACTTGACTCGGTCAGGTACCGTATTGGTGTTGATGCTCATGAGGTTCATCTGATCTTGCCAAGTCCTGTTGTGTCAGCAGTGCTTCGAAGGTAGTGTTAGGTGTGAAGGCAGCTTGGGAACTGGCTAGTTCGGGAGCAAACGAACAAGTAACTGGTTGAGATGCTGGTACAGTTGAAGCGGATGCTACAGCTGGTGGAGCAGGTGATACTGTGTTTGTAGATTTAGCTGGTGGACTCGGACCTTCTATTGCACTATAAGTACCAGCAGAATCTTGACGGCAGAGCCTTTTCTGTTTCACCCGACGAGTAACAGCACTCCCTACTATATTATTTTCCTTGCTCTTTTTTGACTTTGCCATGTCAAGCTGTACCCACAACAAAAAGAATAAAATCACTCTTCAGAACTCATTGATGCATGATACATACAAGCAATACTTTGATGTAAGACAACCGTATGAGGATGGAATATGTAAGAAAAACAGGACGGCATGACATATTCACAGCTACGATGTGCAAACTAAGAAGAAGGATTTTCAAGAAAATAGAAGTAATGCAAGCTAGACACCATATGAAAGATGCGACCAATATTACTCTGCCAAGTTAAAAGTGTCTTGTCATAAGTGGTAATTCGAAAAATTAGAAGCAGTACAACATAGAAATCAATGCAAGATGCAACCACTATCAAACTGCCATGTTAAAAGCGTCCAATCATGAGTTACTGATGCGGGATACACAACAGGAGTACTTTGATGTAAGAACATGGTATGATAGATAGATGCAGTGTATTCTAGACACAGAAAGCCATGTCATATGCACATGTATAACGTATAAACTCAGCAGGTGCAATTTAATCAAAATAGAAGAAATACAGGCTAGACAACATATGCAACATGAAACCAATTATCACACTGTCAACTTAGAGCAAGCACCTGCGATGGTGGAGTGCGGGAGATGAACTCATCATGTAGACTTGGGACTTCAACTTCATTAGCAGTAGCAGTGGCAAATCTAGAGAGTCTCTGTTTGCGTCGGTGCGGAGTACCACCAACATCCCCTAACTTACTCTTTTCCTTCCTATTTTCTGATATTGCCTTATGAAGTCAAAACCACAAGAAGATGAATAAAATTAGCTCTGCATAACTGGTTGATGCATGATACAGATGAACACTACTTTGATGTAAGGCAAGCGCAGGAGGATGGAATATATACAAAAAAAGACAGCGTTTCATATTCACACGTACGATAGGAGGATGGAATATGTATGAAAAAACAGTAAGCGGAAGGTATTTCAACAAAATTAGAAGAAATGAAAGCTAGGCACCATATGAACATGCAACCAATATCACTCTATCAGGTAAAAAGTGTCTCATCATAAGTGCCATTTCAAGAAATTAGAAGCAGTACAAGCTAGAAGACAATGCAAGATGCAACCTACATCACAGTCCCAAGTTAAATGTGTCTTATGGGTAAGTGATCGTTGCAGGTATAAGTTGTAAGCTACGCAAATGCAATTCAACATAATCAGAAGCAATACAAACTAGACATCATACAGAAAACGCAACCACGTATAACAGTTCCAAGTAAGATCAAGCACCTATGATGGTGGACTAGGGGAGATGTGCTCATCATGTACACGTATGTTCTAGAAACAGGAACACGTGTCATATTCACAGGCATTATGTGTAAAGTAAGCAGATGCACTTCAAGTTAGAAGCAATACAAGCTAGACATCATACACAACATGCAACCACATATAATAGTGTCAAGTTAGAGCAAGCACCTGTGATGGTGGAGTAGGAGAGATGTGCTCATCATCTACACAACTACGTTGACTGTCTAGCCTTGTGTTGTCTTGCAAATCTTGTAGGGAGGATGGCAGAGTAGAATCTGTAGAGACCCCCTGTTTGAGTTGATCCGAAGGACCACCATCATCCACTGCCGGACTAATTTCGTTCAGCTATGATAATTTTGCATTGTGAAGTCAAACCAATAAGAAAAAGGAATAAAATTCGCTCTTCAGAACTCATTCATGCATGATACTGACGAACACTACTCGGATGAAAGGCAAACACATGATGCAAGGATGGAATATGTATGAAAAACAGGATGGTGTGACATATTCATACCTATGATGTGGTAACTAAGCAGAAGGCATTTCAACAAATTAGAAGCACTGCAAGCTAGACACCATATGAAAGACGCAACCAATATCACTCTGCCAAGTTCAAACTGTATGGCGTTTCAACAAATTAGAAGTAGTATATGCTAGAAATCATATGCAAGACACAACCAATATCACAGTGGCGACTTAAAAGTGCCTTATCATAAGTGACTGATGCGGGATATGCAAGAATAGTAGTCTGATGTAGAAACAGGAACACATGTCATATTCACAGGCATTATGTGTAAAGTAAGCAGATGCAATTCAACAAAGTTAGAAGCAATACAAGCTAGACATCATACGCAACATGGAACCACATATAATAGTGCCAAGTTAGAGCAAGCACCTATGATGGTGGAGTAGGGGAGATGTGTTCATCATCTACACAACTACGTTGACTGTCTAGCCTTGCATTGTCTTGCGAATCTTGTTGGGAGGATGGCGGAGTAGAATCTGTAGAGAACCTCCGTTTCAGTTGCTCGGAAGGACCGCCATCATCCAATGCCTTGCCAATTTCCTTCAACTTTATTGATTTTGCATTGTGAGGTCATACCGACAAGAAAAAGGAATATCATTCGCTCTTCAGAACTCATTCATGCATGATACTGACAAACACTACTCTGATGAAAGGCAAAGTCATGATACGAGGATGGAATATGTACGAAAAAATGGACGGCTTGACATATTCACACCTATGATGTGGTAACTAAGCAGAAGGCACTTCAACAAATTAGAAACACTGCAAGACACCATATGGAAGGTGCAATCAATATCACTCTGCCAAGTTAAAACTGTCTCGTCATAGGTGGCGTTCATCAAACTAGAAGCAATACATGCTAGAAATCATATTCAAGACGCAAACCAATATCACACTGCCAACTTAATGGTGTCCCATCATAAGTGAGTGATGCAGGATACACAAGAAGAGTAGTTTCATGTAAGAACATGGTGTGATAGACAGATATAGTATGTACCAAAAACAGGAAATCGTGTCATATTCACATGTATCATGTGTAAGCTAAGAAGATGCAGTTTACACTAATTAGGAGCAATACGAGCTAGACATCATATGCAACATGCAACCAGATATCACACTGCCAAGTTAGAGCAAGCACCTTGGATGGTGGAGTAGGGGAGTGGAGACTTGGACCATGTAATGCACTATCAGTACAAGGAGAATTGGTACAGATGCTCCATTTACGTTGCTGCAGAGGACCACCATCATCGCCTTCCTTACTCTTTTCCTTCCTCTTTCTTGATTTTGCCTTGTCAAGTCAAACCCACAAGAAAAAGGAATAAAATTTGCTCTTCAGAACTTATTGATGCATGATACTGACGAACACTACTTTCATGTAAGGCAGCCGCATGATAGGAGGATGGAATATGTATGAAAAACAGGACGGCGTGACATATTGACATGTATGATGTATAAAGTGTAAACTAAGCACAAGGTGCTTGAACTTGTTAGAATCGATGCAAGCTAGAAACCATATGAAAGATGAAACCAATATCACTCTGCCAAATTAAAAGGGTGCCCTAACAAATGTATTTGACCAAATTAGAAGCAATACATGGCAACAGGCTAGAAATAATATGCAATATGCAACAAATAAAGGTGACTCATCATAAGTAATTGATGCAGGATACAGAAGAGAGGTAGTTTCATGTAAGAACAAGGTTAACACATAGATGTAGTCTGTACCAAAAATAGGAAGGCATGTCATATTCACAGGTATAGTGTGTAAACTAAGCAGATGCAATTTACCCTAATTAGAAGCATTACAAGCTAGACACCGTATGCAACATGCAACCACATATCACACTGCGAAGTTGGAGCAAGCACCTGTGATGGTGGTGTAGGGGAAGTGTTGTCTTCAGGTACAGAGCAACGTTCAATATCTTCATTTAGGCTTGCTGTTTCTTGAGAATCATGTGGAGAGGATGAAATTGCATTCTTTATAAGAATATTGCGTCTCATATTAACCCACGCGCGTGATTGTCTCATCATAAGCGATAGACACAGGATACACAAGAACAGTAGTTTGATGTAAGAACATGGTGTGATAGGCAGATGTAGTATGTACCAAAAACAGGAAGGCGTGTCATATTCACATGTATAATGTGTAAGCTAGGGAGATGCAATTTAACAAATTAGGAGCATTGATGAGGGATACACAAGAGAGGTAGTTTTATGTAAGAACATGGTTAATAGAAAGACGTAGTATGTACCAAAAACAGGAAGGCATGTCATATTCACAGGTATAATGTGTTAACTAAGCAGATGCAATTTACCCTAATTAGAAGCATTACAAGGTAGACACCATATGCAACATGCAACCACATATCACACTGCCAAGTAAGAGCAAGCACCTACGATGGTGGTGTGGGGGAATTGCGGTGATCAACTAGAGAGCTACGTTGACTATCTTCATTTAGCCTTGCTGTTTCTTGAGAATCATGTGGGGAGGATGACACTGCACTCTTTAAACGAGTAGGGCGTCTCACAGTAACCCACCCGGGTGACTGTCTCATCATAAGTGATTAACGAGGGATACAAAAGAGCATTAGTTTGATGTACGAACATGGTTAATAGACATATGTAGTATGTATCAAAAACAGGAAGGCATGTCATTATCAAAGGTATAATGTGTAAAGTAAGCAGATGCAATTTAACCAAATTGGAAGCAATACAAGCTAGACACCATATGCAACATGCAACCACATTTGATAGCGCGAAGTTAAAGCAAGCACCTGGGATGGTTGTGTGTGGCAATTGAGATCATCAACTGCAGAGCTACTTTTACTGTCTCCAACTGCTGACACTGCACCCATTAGAGCGTTGAAACGCTTACTTCTTATCTTTGAATTACACTAGAGCGACTTCTGTCTTTTCTTTTCTGCATTCATCAACACTGCGTCAGAGTCTAAAATACCCATGCATAAAAAAATAGTGTGAGTATGGGTGAAGTGTGTGCACAATTAGTACAGTGTAAAGGTAGCAGATAGCAGGTCGGTGAGAAATAAATGACGGGAGACATATGATAGCTGTACAACATGCATGGCACACTCAATTACTACAGGATTCTATGAAAATAACAGTCGACTCAAAGCAAATAGGTCAGTCCATTTTTTTTTCTGCACCGTCCGATGTACAAACAACAGGGAGATCGCCTTCATCTACCTCCAGCCAGTCAGTGTTGACGATCTTCCTCGAAACGCCAGCGACCACCATCCCAGTATTCCTCCCCTGCCTGCGCCCTCCCCTCGACCTCACCTTACCGCCGTGCTTGGCACCGCCCCTCGGCCATCCATTCAAGCCCCGCCAACCTCCAGATCGGGCGCAAGCAGCTCCTGCGCCCCACACCCCTATGATAGACACCGATGCGCCGCTTCCCCGGGGAACAGGCGGACTAGGTGCTCCGCGCACCTAAGCGGGTGCTACTTCTTTTAATTGCGGTTCGACTGACCCTGAATTGAAATCCAGGCGGGCTACTGACCTCTAGCAAAGGTGAAATAGTAAAAGGGAGGAAACCTTGTGCATTTAGTATCACGAAGAAGATGCAGTAAGAAGCGCTCAACTAGTTTCTTTCGTGGGATGAATACAATGTGAGCGGAGACGTAAGATTTGCACGAATAAGGGAAGAGGAGTACCTCTTTCTACTGGCAGTGTTGTGTCCTCCTTCTGTTTTTCCGACGATCTTATTGTTCGCCGGAAACCAGAAGTTGTGGAGGACCAGCCTTGGACGAACCCATGGCCAAGTTGTTGAGTGTGGTGCGGTGGCCATCTGTCGGCGGCGGGGAAGCAGATCCGAGGCGGCGAACGACGGCGTAGCGGGAACAGCTCCGGTGCGGTGGACGGTTGCGACAATGGAGCTGCAGCAGTGAGGCGCAGGACGGCATGGTCGGAGTGGTTCTGGTACGGCGCACGTCGGCGTCGGCATCGTGGAGGCAGCTCTGCCTCGGCTTCAGCTGCTAAGTCCTTGAGGGAGTTATGGTTGCGGTTGCGTTGGACGACGACGTCGGGGTACCGGCTCCGGCGTGATGGAGGAGGGCGGCGGTGGATTGGCTGCTATGGGGTGGAGGACGGAGGAGGTTGGGGTTTCGCGGCTGGTGGAGAGGGCATTTTCGCGCCCACGGAGTATGAATGGGGAAACGGAGGGAGGCGGGGAACTAAGGGGGAACAATGTTTCGGTTTGAGACGCGCTTGCTTGAAATTTGGGGAAAGTTACAAACTTTGCCCCCATCTAAAATTTCGGACATATTGCGGGTTGGGGGTAGGACAGTCATGTCAGGTGTCCCAAATGTGGGCGGGACAGATTTCGGCCGAGCGCATGGGTGTTTAGGTGCCCACGACCTATGAATGCTTCTCGGAGGCGGTTGAGACTGGCGTCTTGGTGAAGTTACAAACCTACCCCGGTTTAGACCTTTGGACATCGGGCCGATAGCCTACACGGGCCAGAGTCAGGACAGTAATTTCCTGCCACCAAAACATCAGTCTCGCGCGGTTTCGGGTGACCAGAGGCCTATTTGGCGCTTCGTTCAATATTTGGGAGCTAAAGCATTAACGTTTTCGGTTCTCTTGAATTGAACTTTCAGGATTTGTCAAACTTCACAAATCTTTACTCTTGAAAATCCTAAAGCTACGATTATTTTGGAATGGAGGGGGTACATTTTAATATACATTGTACATGAGTATATATTAAAAAATATGCAACTTACCTCAGTTCATGCATGGTTCCAGGTATAATCTCCTTGGTTGCAAAAAATAAGTTAGATATGCGTATGAATATATATACCATGTTCAAACTCACAACAAAGATTGATGCCCCCTTTTACATCTGATTTAAAAATGCCATTATCTCAGGATCAAATAGATGAATGCACTTCCTATGAATTCGAATCTTCGAAACCCCCTTTATGTTCAATTCGACATGTATTTTATTTCGTAGCTAGCAATTTGGAATGTATCCATGCAATTGACAAATGTATAAAGTGCTTCACACTAACAACATGGAGTGCACTAATTAATGTTTATATATGAATTGCAAAAGCATCCATTGCCTGTATTTCAAACCGCTCTCACTCTATGGATCGATAATATGAAATAAACACATGCACATGCTAGAATTTAATAGAGTATGGGTGTCTGATAGACCGATTTTCATCCATACACAATTTTACAAAATTCATGATCTCATCCAAAAATAATAATGCCATTTATATTTTAATTTAATGCGTAGAACCGCCTTTTACACGTAGATATCTCTCTATCTAACGCATAAGTGCACACACTTTATACGCACCGGCATTTCTCTTTCACACATGCTCACAATCTCTCTCAGGGTGTTGGGGTGTCTCACGCACATGTGTTTCTCTATCTCTCTTTCTGACTACTATGTACCACTCTTTTCACTAATCTCAGTTGGAAAACACTATTTCTCTCACATGCATATATACACATGCACGGTCTCTACTAGCCCTCTATATGCACATATATGTGTCTACGTGTCTCCCGCACGCACATTATCTTTAGGCTTCTCTCGCACACATTGCCCCCCCCCCCCGACACACCTCTCTAATAGTAGTTGGAAGATATGATTTCATCATATCATTCGGTAGGATATCCCCTGCTGTTAGGCTGGATGGTAATATGAGGCAAAGTTTTACCCTAGTTCGGATCGGACCCTTGCAGTTGAAGAAAGAGCCTACTCCTGGTACTGTATATTAGTGTTAGGGGTGTGTACAAAGTACACGTGAATACCAGGCATTGTGCGTGTGTGTATACTATCGACCAACTAGCCCCCAAGCTTGTATAACATACTAAGGGCCTAGGGTTACAAATCATATATAGTCGGCTTATCACCAGTGGGGATAGAGTCCTCCGCGACTCTAGTAGCTTCGTGTTGTATGCCGAGTCCTCCACATGGGTCTCCGTATAACATGTCTCGGTCCAACCTATATGTGGCGCAGGATGGAACCGACCCATGAGTCTTGATGTTGACCCACCACAAGTAGAAATGATGTGCCCACCACACCACACACGCAATCGGCCACTAAGAAAATAAGCATATACAATAGTACAACAGTATCTAGCTCACGATACGTCTCCATATTTTGTTGATGACACTGACGGACTTTGCATTTGATGCGTGCTCTGTATTTTGTTGACGACACTTACGGTCATTGTATTTGAAGCGAAAGCACGATATGGTCACTGGACTTCAGAATAAGCTCATCACGGTCACCAGATACATTTTGTCGTGCTAACCAACATGTGGTTGGATGGTTAGAGGACAGTGGTTTCTCGAGCCCACCAAGGTTAAAGTCCCGGTGCTCGCATTTATCTTGTGTTAATTTCAGTATTTTCCGGTGATGTACGTTTAGTGGGAGGAGTCGTTCCACTCGACTACGAGGCACCTATGGTGACTTCGTAAAATCTCAAGATCATATATGCTGGCCCACTCTCTCGAAGGTGCGGCGGCGGACCGGTGGTGAGGAGTGGTTTCGGGGAGGGCGGGCCGGCCGTGGGCGGCGGGGGCGGGCGGTTCGGCCGGTGGTGGCTGGCGGCTCGGGGGGGGGGGGAGTTTGATGATAAACTGGGGGCCCTTGATTTCATATCCACCGACTGGAAAATCTAATGACCAGAGATGAAAAAGTGAGTCGACTGACGTGTAGCCTCACCCCGCACGTACACATGCACGCACGCAAGACACACACGCATGTAGGCGTGCAACACTGAAACGTACACATAACGTACACACGCACGCATGCTGGCGTGCAACACTGACACGTACACATGCACTCACGAACACACGCACGTATGCACCCATGCATGCAACACTGAAACGCACCTTTGCATGCACGCAACACTCGCACGCCTGCATGCACACAGCACACGACGCAAGACACACGCTTAACTACATGAAAAAAGATGACGTCACACTCAATGAACAATCATCGGTTTATGAAATGCCCGCTTCTGACCGCCCTAGCCCACCAAAGGTTCCTCTGCTGTGCGCTGCCTGCATTGGGTCACTGACATGCATGCCATGCACCCAAAGAGCCCACACGTCAGTGGAAGAACGGCGCGGTGACCTAGGTCAGAGTCGAGGGCACCACTCGCGGCACGCCCGGCTGAACACGCCTCCGTGCCACATTCAAACGCCTCCATGAAACCCGCCCGTGTGGAAGCCGAGTAACCCACTCTGGACACATGTCCGTTCATGACCGGGCTGGCGTTAAACGCAACGCCGGCCAAACTCCTCCTGTTCGCCGTCTATTTAATCTCCTATTTAAACGAGGCCAAACGCTGGCCAAGAATCGCACACCTCCGCCGCTCCCCTATCTCCTCCACCATTTTGTCCACTCTTACAATGGCTTACGAAGAGTAGTTATTCCGCATCCAAGCCAGCTGGGTAGCCTGCCGGATACGAGCTATGCAGCTCACTGATCCACCTCCCTCCCCTCGCCCGACGGAGCCAGTTGCCGCCCCAAGCCGGCGCGCGGTTCAGCAACTCGCCGCTCAAGGCCAGCTCGACGAGGAGCGGCACATGGGCGTCGTTGCTGCCGTCCATGCCGCTACCTCGTACCACGTCTCCCGTTTCTATGGCCGAGACTCCCATGCGGGTGGACGCGCCATGCAAGAAGCAACAGAAGCCGGGTGCGTGGAGAGCGACGAGTCGGTGGCCAGCGCCTCCGTGTCCGCTGCCATCATCGAGGAGAAGTAGAACACGGGAGGCTGCTGCCGCTTGGGTTCCATGAAGGCCACCGCGGAGGCGACGCCGGCGTACACAACAGGTGTCTTGCCGGATCCATTTGTTGCGAGCACCTTCGTTGACCCCGCATGGGCTCCACAGAAGAGGTCAATGTTAGGATGAACTCGAGCCGGTGCCGGCCATGGCGAAGTAGTGGCCGGTGATGAACTCGAACCGGTGCCGGCCACGATCATCTTCGGCACCAGCCAATGATATCAGTTGGGCAGTGGGGAAGCGAGCCATCCTTTGCGCTGAAGCATATACCTCCGGGGCTCCCGGCAGTGCGGTGCTCGTGCTGCCGGACATGAGGAACACAAATCGATTGACGGGCGACCATTTAGGCCAGGTATTATATACCTGTGCTGTCCAGAACTAGCACCGCGTAGTTCATTTGAATGTAATGAAATCCGTCATGTTTGTGTGAAAATCCGGTATTTTATATGATTTCCATCGTTGTTTATATGGAATATCAGTTTGTCTACGTGTTTGCATGAATTTCGTCCGGTTGGTTGAGTTGCTGTCATAATGTGTGCGGCTACGGTTGGATGGCATAATTTGCGGGTCGCCAGTCAGTTTGCGGGCGGCTCGGGCGGCGTTGTGGGACAAAAAAACACAGCTCGTGCGAGCTCGTCTCCAACGTGCGCGCTGGAGGATGCATGACAGCATGAGCACCCGAGCCGTTCCTCGTTCATCGGTGGCAAAGGCACCGGTGGACAAAAGGGTCGCCAATATTTTGGCTACCCCGGGAAAGATCCAAACAACCCCTCCCAACAGATTCAAATCCCTCGTTCACCGTGGAATTTTGCCATGTGTTGTTTTCATGGACTAGCAAGATGCCCGTGCATTGCACGGAACATCAAGATGCATTTGTTTACAAACTCCCGCATGCATGCAAGGGATAATTAATGTCCTCCTTTGCTAGTACCACGAGGCAAACACCATTAATATTGCATCAATTAGTGTTAGTGGCCTTCTATATCTGCAAATTGTAATTTTGATAGTGGCCCCTTGTATATAAAAATGGAGGGAGAAATATGAGAGATAAGGTGAGGAGGAGTGGGGCGTGGTGCCGTGGTGGTGACTGGTGGTCGGACTGGGCGGAGGCATGGGGATGGACGGCGCATTATGTCTAGGTTTGTATCTCTCACACACACACCCACGTAGGTGGGGGACATGCACGAAGAGAAGAGGTGCATGCACGGCGCACGTACTCCCGTCTCTTTCCCAACCACACCCGCGCGGGTACACGGTGGAGCTAATTTCTGTATGAAAAAGGCAGCCCACGTGGTAATTTGGCACGCCTACTGGTTGTCCACTTGGTGGAGGGAGGATCGTCTACCACGGGTGAACAAACAAATTGTGACTTGACGTGTTATGTTAAATTAAAAAAAGAGGCAAACCATGTGGGGCCTACCTTAGAGGCAAGGCTCTATACACTGGAGTACTTTTGATGTGTCCCGTCAACTCGCAGAACGAGGAGAAACTTGCTTACTACGCCGTCTCCCCCGTCCACGGGCACGGTGGATCATAGGATGAGGTGAAGCTGGAGTACTACTGTACGCACTTACGCCCGCTCCCTCGCCCACGCGCGCGGTGGCTCGTAGCACGAGGAGAAAATTTTACTACTCCCTCTGTTTACTCCTCGTCCCTACTACTCCCTCCGTCTAGGTGTGTACGTCATCTTATGAAAACCAAATAATCCCAAAACACTTAGGTGCGGTGCATTAACTTTTACCTTGTTTCTTGTTTTTTGACATATCAACCAATAAGAGATGAGGGGTGTGCATATTTTTAATGACTTGAGACTACCAAACA
The DNA here is from genome assembly GCA_963921465.1 of Triticum timopheevii. Taxonomy (NCBI): domain Eukaryota; kingdom Viridiplantae; phylum Streptophyta; class Magnoliopsida; order Poales; family Poaceae; genus Triticum; species Triticum timopheevii. The sequence continues at coordinate 375,507,434 of OY997272.1, read as the reverse complement.
CGACATGCATTGGTTAGTTCATTGCATGCAATGCTATTAATTAACAAATAAACATTAAGGTCTCTCGTTTTTCCCTCCTCCTTGGTCACGGTGCACAACCCAAGATGACTTACTCACCTAGACGGAGGGAGTACGTACTTTGGTTAGTACTCCCTCTATTTACTTATACAAGGCCACTATAAAAAAATACATTTTGCATCTATACAAGGCCGCAAATAGTAATCGAGACAAAAGTTACTACTCCCTCCTTTCCAGTTTATGGCTCAATTTCAAAATCTCTCCAACCAAGGTAGACAGTGAGTGGTCGAATTAATTTCGTAGTCTGCACAGTACGCTCGTTTTTCTCAAGAAGTTATGTTTACCGAGGCATTAATTAGAACGAATGCATGAATGACCACTAAATTTCCATGAACTTGTACATGCATTGGTTAGTTTCCTCTTCACACTGCTTGTGTCGGGTGATCTAACAAACCTCGAAATCCAACATGTAATGGTACTACTACTAGTATAGTAGAATTGAGACTTATCAAACGGAAAAACGAATGTTTTTTAGATGAGCCCTATAAACACTAGTGGGTACGTACTCCTAAAAACAAATTTTTCCAAAACTAAGTCGCTCCCTTTCATGAATTCTGCAGTATACTCCTCTGTCGACGCTCCCTTTCATGAATTCTGTACTTCCTGTCACCGACATGTGGGACATATAGCAACCGGGTCGACGTGTCAAGCACCAAATAACAGTGCAGAACAGCACGGGGGACGCTCCTCGTCGAGCTGGCCATATAGAGAGCGCTCGTCGCCAAATTATGCATATAGTACTATTAAAAAAGCTAGTACGTGCTTAATTGGGGTGCTAAATTCTATTAAAGAAATACTAGTACTAGTATGTACATACTGAAGAGTTAAAGTAACAAGAAGAAACATAACATAGTTCTGCTGGGGGCTCAGCACAACACACCCCTCAAATTAAACTAAGCACACCTAACATTAAAGTACGCAACTAATCCGGTAGACACTGCATTAGAAGTTTAGAACCGCCATGAGCAATGACACTTCCACCTTACTCGGAGTCCTCGTCCACGTCCTCGACTTCGTCCTTGTCCCTCTTCCTCTTGGCCGATACTTCTTTGCTTGAACCACCAACTTGGCTGTTGCTCTTCATCCAACCCTTGTAGATATTGAAACAAAGGTAGCCATCCATTGCAGCGTACTGGATGTGGTCTATATCCAGTACATTCCGCTGCCATGCATGACGATGAAACGTGTAATGAGGTTTCTCCAGTTTGCGGTACGAAGGATGAACCATGGCTCCTGCCAGGGTCAGCACTGAGGGCTGACGAGAGGGCACCAGCCGATTCTTCTGGAGGTCGAAGGGGTTGCCTACAACGAGGCCTATCCAACGCAGGACTTCTTTGTCGTTCTTAAAGTCTATAGTAACGAATTTGACTGTTTTGTCCTCGAGGAAGTTCTTAAAATCCTGGCACTCAACGTCGGCATGGCATATGTGGTAGACCAAGCAAACATTATGTACGGAAACCTGGATCACGGCGGGCTTCTTCCTCTCTTCGTCCTTTAGATCCTTCTCTCGTCCCACGACTGTGGTGTACTCAACATCTAGCCCAGCGACCCACTCATCATGTGAGTTTTCGAACATGCGTCTTAAGCGAGAAAGGCATCCTTTCACCGTCGCAGAAGTACGGGTGTAGATGACGTCGAACTCATCGCCGGTGATGGTTCTAACCCTGTACTCACCGCCGATCGGGGAGATTTGGGACGCCATGGATTTGGGAGGAGGGTTAGGATTAGTGGAACTGCCGTAATGTGAATGGACGGGACGACTAGGAGCGAACCGCCGTAGTATTAAAGGACGTGCGAGAAAGAATAGGAGCAAACTGCCAGCGTGCGAATGGCAGGGTAGTGGCTTTCCATTCTCCCATGATACGGGCTTCCGAGAGCCCTTGGATCTGAGATCGAACGGTTGCATGGCGTGATTCTAGACCTATGGGTGAATATCCTATCTTGGAGGGTTATTCTTAAAATTTTCAGCAACTTAGCATGCGACCGTTTGATCTCAGATCCAAGGGCTGCCAGCAGCCCGTATCATGGTCACGCCTACCACAACCGTCGCGTCGCTCACGCAGTCGCGCCCTTTGAAATTTAACACGGTGTGTTAGGCTATCTGATGTTGGCATGTCATACATAGTCATCACTTAGTCACTCATACTACAACAAGGTTGGCTATAAGGTTGGCTATAAGTGTATTTTTTTACTCCTCTCTATCTCTTTCTTCGTACTCCCTCCGTCCCATAATATAAGAACGTTTTTGACACTAGCTAGTGTAGTGTCAAAAACGTTCTTATATAATGGGACACAGGGAGTACTAGTATTTATTGCATTTGCCAAGGAGTGACCTCTTCCGATGAAATGGTGTTGCTAAGTTTGCTTCATTTAATTAGCTATAGACTCAAAATTGTCTTTTCACCTAGGTACACGCGCTTAGGACTATTTCTTCCTTGGGTCACCTAACTAGTCTCTCTCTTCTTGATTAACTTGCCACATCAGACTTTATGCCTATGTGGCAAGCTTAAGCACTTGTAGGAGCAAGTAAGTACAATAGTGTGCTTTACATGGCATTTTGCATATGTGGAGGAAAGAGAGGCAAGGAAAAAGTGGAGAAGTGGGCTCTCATGCAAGCCAGCCTCTACTACTACATGGTGGAGCATTGGGAGAGGCACCTGTATGGAGGTGGTCAGGAATCGGGAGACTCACGCCGGTCGTAGCGCCGCAGTTAAAATCATAATGGCAAGTCAAATCACGGGGCCCACCTGTCTAGCAGTAACTCGCTGTCAAATCACACAGCCCTACGTTTGCAGCAGCCTACTCCCTCATCTTCTCGCGTCTCTGTCGAACTGACTAGGCGGAACTGCCCCGCCTACCGTGCAGGAAAAGCCCCGCCCTCGACTTTTAAATACAACTACTCCCTCCGTCAGATGCGTTTGGTTGAAGGTATCGTATGAATGGATTGGGACCATTCAATTTTTTTGGGATTGAACCATTCAATTCATGTGTTTGGTTGAATATAAGAGATGAGCTAATTATTTAAGACGGGACCACCAGTCATGCTCACATAGTCATGCATGCAAAGGGTGGCCATTTGATTCGACCGATTTGGTTGGGTGGAATGGTTCAACATCTTCAAGGCATATTCTCTTTTTTGACTCGAACAATTCATGTGCTTTATAACCAAACATGTCTATTTTCTAAACGATCCCAACCCATTCATGACCACCCTTGCAAACAAACGCACGTCATCTTACAAAAACCAAATAATCCCACAATACTAAGGTGCGGTGCATTAACTTCTACCTCGTTTCTTGTTTCTTCACATATCAACCAATAAGAATCCAATGATATACTTTTTGTGACATAGTAACTCATATTTAGTTAGTCAAATGGATGACCTAGAACTACATGCAGGCCCTATAAACCGAGACGCCTACAAATAAAAAACCGAGACGGAGAGGGTAGTTCAACATGTATCTTTTTAGATCAATATAGTCGGGATTCACCAAGGAGCAAAACCAAGTGGTAGGCTGCTCTTGTCGTGTTGGCGTAGCAACTCAAGCAGGGTCAGTCCGCACACGAAATGGCGACACACTTAACAGGACCCCTTTGGCAGACATGTGGCTCATCCACCGTCTTGTTCCGCGTGCGATGCTCCAAATTACAGTTCGGAGCAGTGGTTGGAATTGGAGGCACCCCGATCGTAGCACCGCAGTAGTAGAAAATGAGCGATGAGGGGTCAAATCACAAAGCCCCACCTTTCCCGCTTTAAGCTGGGCGGACGAAGCAACCATCATTTCACTCTAGCGCACAAGAGCATAAACAAAAGAGAAAACAATGATGCGTGTGGCAGCTACCTAGGGCACCCTAGGGTAGGGGTCTCCACTACAGATCCTTTTTTTTGAAAGCGCCTCCACTACAAATCGTCTTCTCCCTCGTCCTCTTGAAGAAAACCGATGATGAGTGCGGCGGTAGGGTTTGTAGGAGTACTACAGCATGCGGGGCCACATCATAGTAAACGGGTTCGAGTCGATGGCTTAAATATGTGTGGGTCGCTTGGTTTTACGGGAAAGAGGCAGCATTTTGGGTTCGGGGACCAGTGGAGATATAGCACGTACAAAAAATGTGGACGTAGGTTCGACCGAAAGGCAATGATGCATGGGCCCTGCATTTTGATATACCCGGGCCGCGTGAAATTTGCTACTCTACTCAAAACTAGTAAGGCACACATGTATTGAACGCATGAGATTTCGAAACCAAATTATGAATAAATACACACTATAGCATGTAAAGCTTTGAGTCATATATGCATGATGTAGATGTTCGTTTAGTTCTTATAGTTCATCTCATTCAAAATCAATTAATTTTATAAAAATGTTAAGATTCATGGGGTTGTGCATTGTAAATCATAAAGTAAAAAACAAATAATGGCAATTCATTTGGAAAAAATAATCAATTATGATACAGAAGATTCTAGAACAAAGGAGAAGTGCTTGTGTTTTGAGGTTTGTGCATTATGCTTAAGTTCAACAATGGAGTCTTCTAAATTGTACATATGGCAGATCTGGTGGAATGTTGATGATATCCAATGGCCAGTAGTGCTCGGATTTGCCCATCTCTGCACTATCAGGTTAGCTTCATCCAGCGACCATCTTTCAAAGTTATTGGCACACTATATAGTTCTTGTGCCATAGTTGCATGTTTTGGAAAAAAGCTACTAGTGGTTTGTACTATCTATTTAGGAATAGAAGATGCATACGTGGAAGTTGTAGGGAAAGAGATGACATGGAGCATCTCAATTCCTATGAGTAGGGATTGGAAAAGAGATGTCACTTGGTTCACGTCATAGGAACTTTTCTATTGAATCTAGAGATGACATGTATCTCAATTCCTATGAGGAGGGATTAGTAAAGAGATGTAATTTGGTTCATATCATAGGAACTTTTCTATTGAATATATGCTAATGTTTATTTTCTTTTGAAATTAAGGGAGTATAGGAATCCATTCATATGAACCAAGTGGCTCTAAAGCTATAGAAATGATATCATGTTTATTTCCTTTGAAATGTAGAGTATATGAATCTATTCCTATGAACCAATTGGCTCTAAAGGAAAAAATTAATATAAAATCATATCATATAGAGTTCTTATGATATTCCTCGACACTAAAGGATGGTTGAAATTGCTGCGGGTGATACGATGGTCTTTCTTTGTAGACTCCTCACCCATCTTTATAGTTACCAATCAAAGATGAATGAAATGATATATACAGGGTATTCTACATGTGCAATTTGGTACATGAAAACTCGGTAAATGTTTGCGAGGTTCTAATTTTCAATAAATCTATATGCACTGCATTTCGGAACAGAGGGAGCATACAGAAGTTGCTAACACTCACGTGGAAGATTTGTGTGTAGGAGGAGTGGCTGTTCTGTTAAATGACATGGCAAAACTGACACTGTCGGATGCCGATCTAACGGTTCTTACGGCGTTCGTCAGGAAAAGGCTTGTGGCGAACATTTGTCGGATAATGATTTACGGACACATGCATTGCATTGATACGTGCCCCCCTCTCTCTCACGCACACGCACCCTCACGAGTCACGACTCTCCCGAGTCCTCTCGTAGACTAGCACGTCGCACCCATCGTATATCTGCAGGTAGATGTCACGGACATATGTGCTCTTCACACCCTACCCTCAGAACTTCTAAAAAACAAAAGACGGCGTGCACATTTTATTTTAGCTCACACGTCACACAATTATACTATTACTCTTGCGGCAAACGTTCTTTGGGCACAGTATATATTATACTCTCACGAAGAGAAGCGGTGCACGCACGCACTAGTTCTCTCACACCCACTCACGGGTACACGTAGGAGCGCATTTTTTTGAAGCCGGTACAACAAAATCACTCCACTATATATAAAAGCAGGAGCCTTAGCGCTTGCTTTACTAGGGTTCCTCTCATTCACTCTCTCATGCTCTCCAGATCTAAGCAAGACATAGGTGGCCACACTCTCTCTCTCAGCTCACGGCTGGTCACAAATCCGGCCGGACAACCTCGACCGGGGCAGGGGGTGTAGGTGCATCGTTCATGCTGTCGTCGTCGGCGAGGGAGGAGACCAACGGCTACCCGCGCGTCCTGATCAGTGGCCGTGTCGTTCTCTCCGAGAGAGCGCCGGCTCGGGAGGGCCTCCGACCCCTTCTTCCTCCCTGCGGTATTGTGGCCAAGATGCGGCCTCCCGACGCCGTCTTTGCCACATGCCGACGACCCTCAGGTATATATTCCTTCGAAACCTGCCTTGCTCTACTGCCCCAGCTCTTCCCCCTTCATGTGGATCCTTTTCTACTTCCGTCCGCTGTTACAAAGCCACCTAGACTTCTACTATTATTAGAAGTAAAGCTAGTTCATACAGTGAACTCAAAGTGTTGGTTCAAACAGGGAAGAAAGTGGGAAAGCTGTAGCATGAATCTAGGACTTGGTTCTAAGAGGAAATGGGGGTAAGTAGTAATATGTGTCACTGTTTAAATAACCGTATTTCGTATTTGTGCAAACAGGGATGTCTGTCTCCATATCGTTTCGGGATGTCTGTCTCCGTATCGTTTCTATCCGCGCAATCAAAAGCACACACCTTAGTTTTAGTACAACTGCGCAAAATGAGATGGCTATCCCTAGTTGTCGTGTCTAACCTCCCATCTTTAAGGTATCCCTACATTGGTAGTAACTAAGGTAGAATGACCAACGCAATCTAAAAGAAGCTGATTCATACGTTTTACTTCCTGATTGCAGTGCAGGGACGAGCGAAAACAACTGCATCCTAGTCCAGAATGCACTTTCTACTAGTTCATCCATGGACCGAGGACTAGCCGGCACGGCTGCAGGGCGGTTTTTTGGACAGGTGCGCGGATAAGAGGCATTGTCGTCTGCTTATTTCTGCAAATAGCGGTGCTTAAATTTAGTGGAATGCACAAGCATTTCAGCTGGTCAGTACACTGCATGGTTCAGTTCTGCATTCCAGCTGAGACCACAATTATAATTGGTTATTCTGGAATGAGAGAACCTAACCCTGGATGGTGGCAACAAGAAAAAACGAGAGTGAACTTCGGGAAATTTAAGCCTGCCGGGAGGCCCTTTCCTCAGAGAAGCCTTGCTTGTTTTTTCCTGATTTGTAAACCTTCTCACAACTTTGTCTTTTCTGTGAACTAGTATATGTTTGTTATGTTCTATGAATCATTGAGATGTATAAAATTGCTTAACTTATGCTTTTCAAGATTTTTATGAAGACGAGTTTAATTGTGAGTGTTCGACATGAGCGTTGGACTAGCGTGTGAACGTTTGGAATTTATTACATTGTGGCCTCAATTAACTGCATGAACCACTCTAACAAGATACATAGTAGTTGCTTATATGTCAGACAGCAGATTGTTGATTGTTAGCTGGTCGATAGCCTAGTGTTGAAGCGAGCTGAGCCAATGTGCTGTGCTTTGCACAACTGCTTAAAAGTGGGGTACCACCAACAATGTTTACAAGTACTTATGTATACGTCGGTGCACGGTTCTCGAACGAGTGCTCTATTTCATCAAAACACACACTGCTCGTATGATAAACCATGGCAACTTATGTCTTACCATGCCATATTCATGAAAAAACTAGTGAGGACGCATATGTTTCGGCAACAATTACGATGGTTGTCACATGATTCACGGGCACACAAAAGTAGCAGCAGTTCCCAGACACGGATTCAAACATAGCACTAGCCCCAGAGGGGTCGATAACAGGCAAGGTTCGGATAATTAGAGACAATCCAAACTACTATTAAACACTAGCTGGGGCAACTATTTCATGCCTCGATCTAATTTGGGCTGGACACAAGACGGACCTTGCCATGAACATCATCGAGGACGTCCCGCAGCAGCTCAATCCTATGAACCTTCATGAAGACAACCTTGTGGCCTTGCCACCGATAAACTTGTTTGTGGAGGCATGCCATGTCATCTTCCTGCGTAAGCTTGACAAGAACAGTATGCCTCACAAAAAAAGGAGTAGCTTTGAACTTCTTGTGCTTCAGTACACCCTGGACAACACGCCTGACAACAGTGAGGCTGGAATACAACTCTTCATTGGTATAACCGCAAATGGCTTCCAGGATCCAACAGCCTAAGAACTCTGTTTTCCCAGTGCGTATATTCAGGTCGTCCGCCTCATAGCGAGTGACATGCACAACCACACAATCCTTGTCTCCATCAGGGCTCTAATTGAAACAACAACAAATTCTGAATTACTTTTCAGTATAAGAACCACAAGTTATTTAAACCACTATGTATAGCATGGCGTCGAAGCTAATAAAATTTTGCATTATTAATCACCACATACTTCCTTTTCTAAAAAAATCACCACATACTTAGATGAAAAACCACAATCGAGATCAGCAAAGAAGGAAATCACCTTGGGCAGCTCAACGGGGGGGGGGGGGGGGGGGACACATCCTCGAAGGGGGAAAATTGCTCCTGCAGTGCCACGGGGGCTGTAACCTCAAATGGGGCGTCGACCATCTCAGTAGTGGCCGTGAGTGTATCTTCGGTCGGCTCGGTGGTTGCCTTCATCTTCTTGGAGCTCTCTGTCTCGTGGGGATCAGCCTCCCGCGTCTGCTCCAATATCGGCAGATCTTTGCCTGGTTCTCCTTGGTCCATCATGAAACTGACGAATACTAGGAGACCACTAAAAGGAAAACACAATCGCAATGACAATGAAACAAAAAAGAGAGTGAGGATCGGTTACTGCTTTGCAAAAGTTCTTTTTTTTCTTTGAACGAAAATATACCAACATCACGGATCCGCTTACCTTCCCTTCGTTGGGAGAGAAGAACAGTGGTAGATGCGAGTGTTGCCTTTCTTGAAGACGGTGAGGGAGAAGGGGATTCAGCGAGGAGTGAAATGATGGTTGCTTCGTCTGTCAAACTTAGACTGCGGGGAGGTGGGGTTTTGTGATACGACAGCTCGTTACTGCCATGCTACGACCGGGGTGACTCTCCGCCTGCATACTGCCTTTGGTGGATGGCATTTGGGCCCACGCGCTGCATGGCTTGCATGTCGGTGAACAAAAGTATAACAACATTCAGTAGAGGGAGACATTTCAATGACCTAGGAGGAGCCAGAAGCGGTAGAGTGTCTCCACTGTACTAGTAGTACTTGTTTTTCTGGGTAGCTGTAGAGTGTCTCCACTGTACTAGTAGTAATTGTTTCTCTGGGCCCAAGACAAAACAGCCAATCCACACTAGTAAATAGTAAAATCAATTCAAAAGGCGCTACCCACACCCAGCACACCACCGCCCCCCTCCCCCACAAAAAAACCTGGGTGCTCTTCTTCCTCCTCGCTCCCACCCACCTCACGTCAGCTCGCTCCACTCGTACCCCCAAATTCCACACCTCACTCCTACAGAAAACCCCAGCTCCCCTTCTTCCTCACTCCTACAGAAAACCCCCAGCTCCCCTTCTTCTTCGCTCGCACTACAACTAGGCTCGTCATTTGTTACTCTGCTCAAATCCGTGAGCGCGATGCGACGCCCTCGGGGAAAATGGAGTCGGCTGACCCCAGCGCCAAGAAGATGAGTCTCCCGCAAGCGGCGACACTTGTTATAGATCCCGCACCCGGCAGCGCGGGGAGAAGCGGCGACCCCTCCCCCATCGGATCCCAGGAACCCGTAGAATCTCGGGTGGACCGCATCAGCAATCTCCCGGACGGTGTCCTTGGGGACATCATCTCTCTTCCCCCACCAAGGATTGCTGCCGCACCCAAGTCCTCTCAATTTGGTGGCGCCCTCTATGGCGCGTCGTGCCCCTTAATCTCGACTGTCGTCGGCTATCTCTCTTCAATGATTTTGAAATCCCCAGAGCCATCATCTCCTCCCACCAGGGCTCCATCATGCTACCTGAGCAAGCATACCATGCCCTGCACGGTGGACGCCTGGCTGAAATCCCCTGAATTTACAGAACTACAGCTGCTTGAGTTCTACTATTCCCCTGGAAATCACATACCACATACAAAACGCCATGAACTTGTGCCCTCAGCACCGATGTCCATCTCGCGGTTTTCCTCCTCTCTCCACACCACCACCTTTGCGCTGTGCTACCTACCAGACAAGCTGGTACTAAACCTTTGACTCCCATTTCTCAAGAAACTTTCACTTGCGCGGGTTCGTATATCGGAGGCCTCATTGCACAGCATCATCCACTCTAGTTGCCCTGCGCTGGAGTGCTTGGTGCTTGTTTTCACAGTTAGAATCGATTGTCTCCAAATAAAGTCGCCTAACCTTGTAAGAATTGGAATTTCTTTTGACGAAAGGCAGCTCATCATCCAAGATGCCCCTTCACTTCAAAGGTTGATCCTTGATTCTAGTTATTCACCGTTGCAAATAACCGTCCTCTCTGCGCCTAAACTGGAGACCTTGGGTGTAATACATGATCTCTGTGCTCATTTCAATATGGTGTTTGGCTCCACAGTTCTTCAGGTACTTTATATTATCATCTACACTTGTAACCATATGCTACATTTTAAATTTCTGCACGTAATTTATATATCATCTTGGAGTACACATTTTGTACTAATATTATGTTCTATGCTCAATGAAGAGTTTCTCCATGGATGGCTATCAATGGTGCTGGATTCTGTCAAGATCTTATATATCCAAATGAATAGTTTTGATCTGAACAAGATAATTGGCTTGCTGCAATGCTTTCCATGTCTAGAGAAGTTGTATATAAAGGTGATAATTTCATGCACATTGGAAGCCCGCATATAGTGTACTAGAATTAATCGTTCAACTGTTGCTCTTTCGACACTCTTCTTTTAGACCTTAACTGTTTTCAATTTTCATGTCTATTTAGGCAACATGACGGGGTAAGAAAGTTATAACCAATCGGTGGATTCGTAAGCATCGGGATTTTCTCACTTCTCATGAGATTCGATTGAAGACAATAACGCTAGAACGATATGTAGCCAACCGTACAAACACAAGATTTGTCACATTCTTCCTGCTGAATGCGAGGTTACTATTGTCCATCAGGCTTAAGTTTATCAGCAGCATGATTTTGACGATGGGTATGTCGAAGAGCAAAAAAAGGAGTTTCAGGTGGGCAAAAGAGCTTCTGAACGTGCCGGGCTTCTATTTAAAACATATTGTGGTCATAATCCAGTAAATTTTACGATCCGGGATGTTCATTCTATGGACCTGACCGATCCATTTGACTGTGACTGCCGAAAACAGTGCTGGAGTTAGATGTTGTTGCCCTTTTCAATCTGGTTTTTTTTGTAAACCTGATGAACAATCAACCCTCGTGCTTTTGTACAGTTTGTAAGCTGGAGTTAGATGTTCCTGCCCTTTTCAACTCGGCTGTGACTGTCATATTTTCTTTGAAACAAGGCAAATGGCTTGCCATTCGTTTAATTTAGAGTGAAATATTGTAACAAATCACAACCAAGGGAAATAACATCACTCACGCCAGCTGCTTGAGCTCACTGTGCATTAGAGAAGCCAAGTGACTAGCCCCCACCACCCCCACTAGCCAACCCTCGTACTCCTCTCCGCCTGCGACTGGACCGGCGCATCTTCAACGGCTCCTGTTCGTTCTGTCCGAGGCCTCGCCGTCGTCCTCCGCCTTGCGGCCTTGGTTCGCTCGCCGTGCGCGGTGCTCCGCCCTCTTGCGTTGTCAACATCGTCAACAACCGAGAGGAACAAGGAGATGACTATACGTGGAGAGGATGACAGTAGGGACCCACCAGCGTCATGGCAGTACGCAAGCAAGTGCCTCTATAGTACAAGCCCAAAAATATGGTTCCTCCTAATGGTTGGACATCTAGGGCTCACGCCATCGTCAACGTAGTCAATAAATGAGAGAATTACACTACGAGCGGCTGACACTAGGGACCCAGCAAGTCGCGCAGTTTTTTTTTGAGGAACAAGCAATTTTTTTGAGACAATGAGGAACAAGCAGTTGTTATTTATACTAGTTTTAGCGACGGATCAGGGTAACAACGGGGCTGTGCGGGTGCTGTGGCCCGTCTAGCCAGGGTTTTATTTATGTTTACCACATCATGAGCCCAGTTGTGTTTTTTTTCTTGCTGAAAATGGCTAGCTCAGTTCTATTTTTTTAAAGAAATACCCAAACAAGGCCTACTTGCTTTATCGGCCCTGCTGGGCTGCAAATGTTTCAAGACGAGGAGAGTTTCATTCGGTTTGCCCAGAAATGGCCTGTACATTTTTAAAACACATCAAACCGGGAATTAGTTTCAATTTTTTTCATTACAAGATTCCATTGATTTTTATGCGTGGACAATTATTTGGATTTTATATTTATATAAATTATTTTTCAAAATAGTTTGAGTGTGAATCGATATTTCTGGATTAAAAACAGTTGACCGCACCGAAATATGCAAAATTTCTTATACTTTTTAACCGTGGCCACAATATGGGGTGTAATGCTAACAAAAAGAAGATGGGCTCCAAAAAAAATCTTAAGAATTAGCAAATGGGCTGTACATTATTAGAAATAATGGCAGATGGGTTGTATGCTGTTTTCCACAGATTTGAGGCTGACTTGTGCGCCTACTACAGGTTGACGCGTATGCTTTCATAAAAAAAGGTTGACGCACACGCAACGCCCTGTCAACTTAGTCAACACACGAGAGCAGTGACTGTTGGATATCCATCCAACGGCTATCGTGCTTCTTCAATCTCTGCTCTTCATGCTCCAGCCGCTCAAACAAGCGCCGGCGGGACTGCCTTCTCCCTCCTCCCATGGCCGGCTATGTTGCTGCGCAGGCCTCACGGCCCCACCGTACTCCCATCGCTGGCCTAGCCATCCCTCTACTCACCCACAAATGATGTTATTCTCCGGCGACAACAGATGAACCAGTAAACCCTCGTGCTCCTCCTCGTGGGAAACAACTGCCGAGTATTCCCCGGCTCCCTGTCATTCCCTTCCAAGGCTTCGCCGTCGTCCACCGCCCTGGTGCTCTCGGCGCGACCTGGTCAACGTGGTCAATGAACGACATCCGTCGGAAGTGGACTGTACGTGGAGAGGCTGACAGCTGGGTCCACGGCCGCACGCAAGGAAATGCCTCCTTATTACGCGCAAAATAATGATTCCTCCACCTGACAGCTAGGACCCATAGGAAGGGCCTCTTATTTCGCGAAAAAAACGTTCCCCTCGCTGACAGGTCGGACCCACCAGCTATATCTTCGCACGCAAGGAAGTGCCTCCTTATTACGCCCAAAAAATGAATACCCCCCTGCTAGTTGGGACCCACCATATCGTTGGGCTGACTTGTGGGCCTACTAAGTTGACGGGGACGGAGGGCTTTGTCAATTAGTCAATACTCCAGTGACCGTATGATGTCAATCCAACGGCCATACTGCTTCTTCAACCTATGGTCTTCTTGCTCTAGCCGCCCAAAGCAGCGCCGGTCGTGCCGCCTGCTCCTGCCTCCAGTGGCCGGCTGTGCTACCGCATGCTCCTGCCTCCCGTGGCCCAGCTCCGTGTTGTCCCCTTCCTAGGCCTCGTCATCGTCCACCGCCGTGGTGCTCTCGGTGCGGGGTGGTCAATGTGGTTAATGACCGAGTTCCATCGGAAGAGTACTATACGTGGAGAGGCTGACAGCTGGGTCCACGGCAGCCGCATGGAAGTGCCTCCTTATTACGTGGAAAATAATTATTCCTCCACCTGACAACGGGGACCCACCGGACGGGCCACCAGTATTTTGCAAAATAAATCGTTTCCCCCTGACTGCTGGGACCCACCGGACGGGCCACCGTATTTCGTGAAAAAACGTTCCCCCCGCTGTCAGCTCGGACCCACCGGAAGTGCCTCCTTATTACGCACAAAAAAAATGAATACTCCCCTGGCTAGCTGGGACCCACCTTGGTGGGAGGCTGTCTTGTGGGCCTACTAAGTTGACGGGGCCCAAGGGCTTTGTCAACTTAGTCAATATGAACGATTCTAGCTCCAGTGACCGTACGATGTCCATCCAACGGCCGTAGTGCTTCTTCAACCTCTGGTCTTCTTGCTCCAGCCGCCCAAAGCAGCGCCGGTTATGCCGCATGCTCCTGCCTCCCGTGGCCGGTTGTGCTGCCGTTGAGTCCTCACCACCCCCTACTATTCCCACCGCTGGCCAGGCCCTGCGACGACGGCAGCCTCACACCGTAGCCGAACCAGTGAACCCTCGTACTCCTCTCTGTGCGGGCTTCCACTACCGCGTCTTCCTCGGCTCCGCGTCGTCCCCTTCCTAGGCCTCGTCGTCGTCCACCGCCGTGGTGCTCTCTGCGCGGCATGGTCAACGTGGTCAAGGAACGACTTCCATTGGAAGAGTACTGTACGTGGAGAGGCTGACAGCTGGGTCCACGGCCATAGCCCAGTATTTTTGTGATTTGCCAATTAAGTCGCTTTGTCAGGCCTGTTGGGCTACAAATCTTTCAAGGCGAGGAGAGATTTTCATTCGGCTGGCCGAGAAAATGGCCCATCAGTAATGAGAAATGGGCTGTACATTTTTAAAACACATCAAACCGGCAATTAGTTTCAAATATTTTTTTCATTTCAAGATTTTAAATTACATTAATTTTTTTGCGTGGAGAATTTTTTGGACTTTATATTTATATACATTTATTTTAAAATAGTTTGAATGTGAGTCAAAATTTCGGGATTAAAAACAGTTCAGAATTAGCAAATGGGTTGTAAATTATTAGAAATAATGGCAGATGGGTTGTATGTTGTTTTCCACAGTTTTGAGGCTTTCCTAAAAAAAAGGTTGACGCACAAGCAGTGACGGTTGGATGTCCATCCAACGACCGTCGTGCTTCTTCAATCTCTGCTCTTCGTGCTCCAGCCGCTCAAACAAGCGCCGGCGGGACTGCCTGCTCCCTCCTCCCCGCGGCCGGCTATGCTACCGCGTAGGCCTCACCGCCCCACCGTACTCCCATCGCTGGCCTAGCCATCCCTCTACTCACCCACACCTACTGTTATTCTCTGGCAACGGTAGACGAACCAGTAAACCCTCATACAGTCGTACTCCCCTTCGCGTGGGCATCCACTGCCGCGTCTTCCCCGACTCCGCGTCGTCCCCTTCCTAGGCCTCGCCATCGTCCACCGCTGTGGTGCTCTTGGCGCGGCATGGTCAATGTGGTCAACGACCGACTTCCATCGAGCATGGATTGTACGTGGAGAGGTTGACAGCTAGGTCCACGGCTGCAGCAAGGAAGTGCCTCCTTATTACGCGCAAAATAATTATTCCTCCACCTGACAGCGGGGACCCACCGGACGGGCCACCATATTTCGCGAAAAAAACGTTTCCCCCTAACTGCTGGGACCCACCATTTACACCTTCGCACGCAAGGAAGTGCGTCCGGGCAAAAAAACAAAATGATTCGCCCCCCTGACTGCTGGGACCCATCGGCTACATCTTCGCACGCAAGGAAGTGCGTCCGGGCAAAAAAAACAAAACGATTCGCCCCCCTGACTGCTAGGACCCACCAGCTACATCTCCGCAGGCAAGGAAGTGCCTGACAGTCGGGACCCACCTGGTCGAAGCGTACGTACCGTTGTCATTCTGGTCGCGAACGTGTAGGTACATACTGGTCGATGTAGAGGCGCGCACGTGTCGTAGATGTAGAGGCGTGCACGTGTCGTAGTAGAGGCACGCACATAGCATGTAGACGTACGTACAACGGCGAGGGTGCAAGAAAGAAAATACGGCCACATACGTACATACGGGCAGGGTCTCGAACGCCTACTCGCACATACGTACATGGCTGGGTCGGAACGGAGAAATAGCATTGTCGCCGTGTTCATGGGGAGGCAACGAAATGCGTCGTGTTCATCGGGAGGCAACGGAACGCGTGGGAGCCAACCGGCTGGGTCGGAACGGAATGCGTGGTCGTGTTCATCGGGAGGGCTTGGACGGAACAAGCGATGGAAACGAGGCCTGGCGTATCGCACAACGGAGGAAATGGACCTCATACGTTCGGAACGGGGTCCTGTTGATTGGGAGGGGTGTGGCGTACCACAAAACGGAGGAAACGGACCTCCTACGGTCGAAACAGGGGTCCTGTTGATCGGGAGGGGTGTGGCGTACAGCAAAACGGATGAAACGGACTTGTGTTGGAGCGCTACGGTCGAAACGGGGGTCCTATTGATCGGGAGGGATGTCGCGTACCGCAAAATGGACAAAACGGACTTGTGTTGGGGCGCTATGGTCGAAATGGGGGGGGGGGAGGGGTGTGGCATACCGCAAAACGGGACTTCACGGGATACTGTTCATCTCCACCGTTGACCTCCTCCAGCCTCCACGGGCTACCGTCGATCTCCTCCAGCCTCCACGGGCTCCTATTCATCCAGCCTCCACCGCGCGCTACTCCACCGGCTACTGTTCAACCACCCCTCCACGGGCACCCCTCCACTGTCTACTGTTCATCCAGCCCTCCACACCACGGGGTCTTGTTCAACCACCCCTCCAAGGCCACCCCTCCACCGTCTATTGTTCATCCAGCCCTCCACACCACGGGTTCCTGTTCATCCAGAGGCAACGCCACCGCTCACTGTTCATCCAAACCCCCCCCCCCCCCCCCCCCGCAACGCTCATTGTTCATCCCAGAGGCAGCATCGATCGGCTTCAGTTAGTAGCAGTAGCGAAGGAATCACTCCATCGGGTTCAGTTAACAGCCATCGATCGATCACTCGAGTTCAGTAACGCGTAGCCTGCAGTGCAATCGCTCGGGTTGAGTTAGAGCCCAACGCCTCGCTCGGGTTCAGTTCGAGCCAACGCCTCGCTGTCCCACCGTAACCGGCAACTCCACGAAATTTTCCTCCCCCTTGCTTCTACCACGGTTTTTTCCGTCATGGACGGCACAAAGAATGTCATGCAGCTGCTTCTCCGGCCCGCCCAGGATGAAAAGCCCATTTTCTGTCATGATTTTTTGTCATAGAAGTAGGAGCCCACCACATCTATGATGATACCGGGTTCTCTCACAATTATCGTCATAGAAGTGTCATATGTATGACAGAAAAAAATTCGTTCGGCCCAAAATGTCACGGATGTGTCTTTTTTTGTAGTGATACTAGCTAATTTTAAGTACGTTGTATAGTTCCACCACATCTATAGTCAGATGAATTGAACAAAATAGCCCCTAAATACTACCACTACGGAGGGGCTTTGTACTACTTCCGCCAGCCTCTCCTCTGCCGAGCACGCTCAGTAAGAGGCATAGGAGGAGGAGCCTACCGACGAGCTAGACAACTGCAATATGGTGCCTGCCGCTACTGCACCTTCAGCGACACTCAACTTGAGCACCCTCTGCCGCTCCAGACGACACCTCTCGAAGCGGTGGTTCTCCTTGTAGATCTTATGATTCCTCAACTCTACGTTGGCGTGTGCCGCGGCCACGGCCGCGGTAAGGCTCTTTGCATGCTCGATGAGGCACTCCTCCTCCTCCCGCAGGACACGATGTAGCACGCAATGTCGCTACCACAGGCGCAGGCCTCCACCTCCGCCTCCCTCCTTCGGGCGGCGGTGGCAGAGCGGGTGATGATCCCGGCGGTCGACAGTGGGCTGGCGGCCACGACGGCCGATGATGGGGTGGCGGCCACGACCACCACCTCCCGCCTTCGGGCCACGGTGGCGGAGCGGGTGATGGCCATGATGGCCGGCAGTGGGGTGGCGACCTCGACGGCCACCTCCCGCCTTCAGGATGCCGCGGCGGAGTGGGCGATGGCCCTGGCTTTCGACAGTGGTGTGGTGGCAACGGCGGCCGGCAACAGTTGCCGACGGGCAGCAGCGGCGGAGAGTGTGGTCGGTGTTCTGCGCACACCCAACAGGGACGCCACACGCACTACACTACACCGGGGACAGCGTCGCCGCCATGGTGTAGCCTCCCAACTGGAGCTGTTGTCTGATGACGACAGAGTGGCTGAGCGACCACGACGGACCGATGCCATTGGCGATTGTGGGAGAAGCAGACGAGATAAGCTACAGGGAGGGAGGGTGTTGGGGATATGACTATTAGGTATGACCTACCCAGGAGGGGCCGGGTTATACCTATGGAGGTTCATCCATACGAAGCCCATGAGGATACTAAAGATGGCGGTTCACAAGCAAGGGATAAAGGCCCAAGGGCGACTTAAGTCCCGTAGGAGTAAACCGCTATATGTATATGACTTGTATTGTAAGGCAGGTATAGTAAGTTACCGAGCCGGACACGTTGTCTGTGAGCCGGTCGGGACTCCGTGAGCCGCTGGGCGTCAACCTGTGCATATAAAGGGATGACCCAGCGACGGTTCAGGGCAGAAACAAGACATCGAAAGCTAGGTCAAGCGGATTCGCTCCCTGGTAATCGTGACATAAGTAATACCACCTCAAACTGGATTAGGCCTTTACCTTCACCGCTAGGGGCCGAACTAGTATAAACTCATGTGTCCTTTGTCCCGTTTAACCCCTTTAAGCTAACGAAGTTGCAATGGCTCCACGACTAAGTTCTCATACTAGGACATATGCCGTGACTATTCCACGACAGTTGGCGCCCACCATGGGGCCAGCGCACGGTGGTTTCGAGTTCTTAAAGGGCAGCTTCGAAGGGATCAAGGGATTCGCTGTGGTCCGAATGACCAAGAGTCATTGCGGCAAGCTCTACATCGACGATGCAGGCTGGGGCCCCGAGGCCGGCTCAATTGAGTATGGGTACCGGGTCCCCTTTGGCGGAATTCACGTCTTCATCGGCAAGATCGGCGAGCCAGGCCCTGAGCTGGACATCTGCACCGACATCATCGAGACGGCTCAGTGTGCAAGACCTGCCCGAGATCAGCCCACCATGAAATATGCCTTCGTGGGATTCATCCACGGGGAGGAATTTGATGAAGGATCCATCTCTGGTGGTGAGACGAACATCTATTCTGACGGTGAGTCGTCCACGGGTGAGACTACTTCGTTATACATACTGCAAGATGGCAGGCTTGGGGGTTGTTCCGATGGCGACAATATTCCGGACCCCTATGAGCCGGCGAACAAGGTCGTGATCTTCATGGCCGGTACACAGCCTGGGCAGAATTCTTCGACGGCAGCGGCAATGATCTCTAGGTCAACAGTGGCGATGGCAACCGGGGCAGGAGGCCCTGTGCGCCCGCCGGCTCAGGTTTTGATGGATTTGCTGGATAAGCTGACAGCCTTGTTAACAGCAGAGGTTAGCCTGGCAAATCAAGCTTAGCATAATGCAAAAATTGCAAAACTACGTGATGAGGTAGCACTAGCCAAGGAACACCTGGCGGCGGAGGATGTTAGGATGACAGCGGAGCGAGCTATTTTGGATGCTCAATCACAATGTATCTAGGCTAGTTCCTTCCGGCTCTCATTGGATCAGAATGCTTCAAATGAAATCATGAGAAGGAGGCACCAGAGTCGTCCGCCGTCGGTTTACGAGACAAGGAACTTCTTCTACACGCCTGGAGCAAGGACCAGCAACCAGCCAGAGATAGACCAGGTTGGAGCACCTGGGGATGGAGCACCGGCTCAACAACGCACGACGAGACCACCTCGTCTGAATAATACTCCGCCTCAACATGTGCCAACACCACCAGGTCATTATTCCAACCCTTTGTATAACATGATTGTTGCGGCAACAGGATTGGCGACTCTCCTAGTGGATGGCGATTCTCCAGCGGCGGTTGAAACACGGAGGGCTAGGGAGCTTCTTCAGATAACATTGGTACAGTAGGGGGCATATTCTTACAGTTGAGAAAGGATTCATTCGACCCCTCGCGCAAGCCAGAGTTATAGCAGACACATGGACTCACCGACCGTTTCAAGCAATGACCAGCGCCGTAACAAGCCGCGTGGGCATGACCCGGCGCGTTATGGGGCTCATGGTTTGGTCGATCAGGACAGGGCATGTCGGGAACCTGAGCAGGCGGCTCAGCGGGCAGCTCATCAACATCTTCCGGTTTGTCCAACGACTTCAGTGGAGGCAGGCATGACGTTTTGAACCACGGGTATACCATGTTTGGTGCCGCCTCTGCGTAATGAGCGTCTGCCCAAGGATTTCAAAGGACCTCGTAAGGTGCCTAATTACACAGCCGACTTACCCCCTGAGGCATGGATTGAGAGTTATGAGATGGCCATGGAACTGTTGGAGGTCTGCGATGCTGCGTGTGCCAAATACTTCACCATGATGCTGGATGGGACGACCCGTACTTGGTTAAAAGGGTTGCCTGCCAATTCCATTGGGTCATGGGATGAGCTAAAATCCCGGTTTATCTAGAACTTTAAAGATACGTGCAAACAGCCCATGTCGATTGTGGATTTGGATGCCTGCGCCCAAGAAGAGGGCGAGTCAACGACCCATTGGGTGCGCCGGGTCAAGGCTATCCTGCACTCATCGGATAACATCAATGCTAGCTCAGTAGTTCTAATGTTAGAGAAGAATTGCCGTTTTTGCCTCTCAAGCAGAAGGTAGGGTGGCTCAAGCGCGATTGCAATGATATGGGGCAGATGATGGCGGCACTAGTTAAATATGCCGACTTTGATAGTAGCAAGGACCCCAAGTCTGATGATGATAAGCCAGGAAAGGGAAAGCGGAGTGGCAACACCAAGGGTCCGCAGCATAGCTCGGCGAGTCAGGGGGCAACGGTAAGCGCAAGGCTGATAGCAATTCATATTTTGTGGCCAATACCAATATGCAGAATAATGGACTACATCGTAAGGGGAAGCCACCTCCTCGGACAGGTGGGTCAGGCATCAATCTTGAGAAGTTGCTGAATCAGCCCTGCCCAAAGCATGGCACGAAGGAAAGACCGTCCACTCACCTTTGGAAAGATTGTCAAATGATGAGGGAGTTCAAAAATTCTAGTTTATTCCGGAACAATCATGGGTCGGGCGGCGGCTCAGGCTTTGGTGATGGCGGTTCTCATGTCCCGGGTTATGGTGGTGGAAGTTCTAGCTCCGGCTTCCAGGGTCACCAAAACCATCAAGGTAATCAGGGTGGTTACAATCAGCAATCTGGTCAGGGGGGTCAGCAGCAGCAGCAGTCTGGATATCAAAGTCATTCGAAGCAGCTGAATAGTGGGCAGTATCACGTCTTTACCACAACTTTATGCAAGCGGGAACAGAAGCTCCACAAGAGGGTTGTGAACGCCATTGAGCCGACAGTTCCCCATTACTTACGATGGTCTGAGCAACCTATTATGTGGAGTCGAGAGGATCACCCGCCCCGGGTTGATAATCCGGGTCACTTGGCTTTGGTGGTGGCACCTCAAGTTGGAGGATACAAATTCACGAAGGTGCTCATGGATGGGGGTAGTAGTATTAATATCCTTTACTATGATACTTTCCGTCGCATAGGGTTAACCGACAAAAATCTTAAGCCGTCCAATATTGTTTTCCATGGAGTTGTGCCTGGCAAGTCGGCGTACCCTGTAGGCAAGATTGAGCTGGAAGTAGCCTTTGGGGATGAGCATGATTCCAGGGCCGAGAAGTTAACCTTTGAAGTGGTCAAGATTAGAAGCCCATACCACGCTCTGTTTGGATGGCCGACTTACGCCAAGTTCATGGCATGGCCTTGTTATGTTTATCTGCAGCTTAAGATGCCGGGTTACAAGGGGACCATCATAGTGCATGGAAGCCAGAAAATAGCTTTGGAGTGTGAAGAAGGTGACGCTGCTTATGCTGAATATGTCTGTGCGACAGAAGAATTGAAGTTCTACAAAGACAATGTTGATCCGGCCGACATGACATCTTTGAAAAAGCCAACCACAGAGCATGATCCGCTGTTGAAGTCTAAGTCGGCCGATGACACTAAGATAGTTGACTTTGTAACAGGCGATTCATCCAAGCAATTCAGTATCAGTGCTAACCTGGACCCAAAATAGGAAAGCGCGCTCATCGAGTTCATCCGTAAGAACCGGGACATCTTTGCATGGAAACCTTCTGACATGTCGGGTGTACCAAGGGAACTCACTGAGCACACTCTTAATATTGATCCGAAGTTTAAGCCAGTCAAGCAATTCCTTTGTCGCTTCAATGAGGAGAGGCGTAAGGCCATTGGTGAAGAAGTGGCCCGGCTCTTGGCAGCCAGGTTCATTGTTGAAGTCTTTCATCTTGAGTGGTTCGCTAATCCGGTGCTGGTACTTACGAAAAATGGCACTTGGTGTATGTGTGCGGACTACACAGACTTAAACAAGGCATGTCCGGCTGACCCTTTTTCTCTCCCTCATATTGATTGAATCATTGATGCTACGGAGGGTTGTGAGCGTTTGAGTTTTTTGGATGATTACTCTGGTTATCATTAGATCAAGATGGCAGTTAAGGACCAGGAGAAGACATCTTTTATCAGTCCCTTTGTAGCCTTCTGCTATGTGTCTATGCCTTTTGGGCTCAAGAGCGCTTAGGCAACTTACCAGCGATGTGTGCAGAATCGCCTTAATAGTCAGATGGGGCGCAATGTTCATGCTTATGTGGGTGATATTGTGGTGAAATCCAGAGAGAAGGAAACTTTGTAGATGATTTGAAGGAGACCTTCAACAATCTCCGGGTCTACAAGATGATGCTTAACCCGGCCAAGTGCATTTTTGGTGTGCCAGCAGGCAAGCTTTTGGGTGTTTTGGTTTCTAATGGAGGCATTGAGGCTAACCCGAAGAAGATCAAGGCCATTACCTCCCTGGCAAAGCCGGGTGTATCAATGAAGTTCAATGTCTGGTAGGTCGTATTGCTGCCTTAAGCCGGTTCATAAGCCGGTTGGGTGAGAAGGCCATACCACTGTACCAGATGATGAAGAAAACAGATAACTTCGTCTGGAGTGATGCTGCTAATGACGCGTTTTAAGCTTTGAAGAAACAACTAGCTGAGTTGCCAGTCCTTGCTGCTCCTATTAATAAGGAGCCGTTGTTATTATACGTGGCTACTAACGCTCGGGCTGTCAGTGTAGTTGTTGTGGTGGAGCAGAAGGAAGCAGGCAAGGAATATCCGATTCAATGGCCAGTTTACTATATCAGTGAAGTACTCATTGAGTCAAAGCAGAGGTATCTGCATTGGCAGAAGCTTGTATATGGGTTGTTCATGGCCAGTCAAAAGCTTAAGAAATATTTTTTGGGTCATCCCATCACTGTTGTCAGTTCTGCTCCCTTAGGGCATATTATCCAAAAGATAAGCTACAGGTCGAGTAGCCAAGTGAGCCATTGAGCTTGGACCCCATGGTTTAAAGTATATGCCTCACACGGCCATCAAATCTCAAGCACTTGTGGATTTCATTAATGACTGGATAGAACTGCAGATGCCTGAAGAGAAGCCAGATAACACATATTGGACTATTCACTTTGATTGGTCCAGGCAATTGGAGGGCTCGGGGGCTGGAGTTGTCTTAGCTTCCCCTCGAGGTGACAAGTTTTGTTACGTTTTAAGGTTGATGTTTCCCTGTACTAACAATGCAGTTGAGTATGAAGCCTTCATCCATGGTCTTCGGATGTCTAGGGAGATGAACTTAAGCCCGATGAGATGTTTCGGCGACTCAGACTTGGTGGATCAGCAAGTTTCAAGCAAATGGGATTCTAAGGATCCACTCATGGCGGCTTATCACCGTGAAGTTGACGTTGTTGTTGGGCACTTCAAGGGTTATCAAGTAGAACACATTGATAGCAGGAAAAATGAGGCGGCTAATGCCTTAAGCCGGTTAGGGTCCCAGCATAAGCCGGTGCCACCTTACACTTTCTTGGATAGTCTGCATAATCCTTCTGTCAAATTGCCTACAGAGGAAGATCTGGCTATTCCTGACCCGAAAGCACAATTGGTGGCAGCTCTTCATGCTATCCCTGATTAGACGGTTCCATATTTGGCTTATATGACCCGGGCGAATTACCTGAGGATGAAACTTTGGCCAGACAGGTAACCCAATGGTCTAAGTCAATGGCAATTGCTAACGGAGAGTTACACCGTCTCAGTGTCACTGGGGCATTTCAACGTTGTGTGTCTCCTGAAGAGGGTTGTGAAATTCTTCGCGAGATTCATGAAGGAGATTGTGGTCATCATGCCGGCTCTAAATCTCTCATGGCTAAAGCTTTTCATCATGGATTTTATTGGCTCACGGCTCATGCTGATGTAGAGGATTTGTCAGTAAATGTGACGGTTGTCAGAAATTTTCACGGTGAGCTCACGTGCCGGCTCAAGAATTAAGGATGACTCCAATTACTTGGTTGTTTGCAGTTTGGGGGCTTGATATGGTTGGGCCTTTTAAATGGTCCAAGGATAAAAAGACCCACCTTTTGGTGGCGGTTGACAAATTCACAAAGTGGGTCGAGGCAGAGTCGATCAGTAAGTGTGACGCGGCAACGGCGGTTCAATTCATCAAAAAGGTGATTTCTCGCTTTGGTTTTCCCCACAACAATACAACTAATAATGGCACTAATCTGTCCAAGGGTGCTATGAAAGAATTTTGTCAATGTGAGCATATTTGGCTTGATGTGTCGTCAGTAGCTCACCCCCAATCCAATGGTCAAGCGGAAAGAGCCAATCAAGAAATTTTGAGAGGCATCAAGCCCCGGCTTATGGTTCCTTTGCAGAGGACGCCGTGTTGTTGGGTGGAGGAGTTACCTTCAATGCTATGGAGTATCAATACTACCCCCAACAGATCTACGGGTTACACGCCTTTCTTCATGGTTTACGAAGCGGAGGCGGTTCTCCCTAGTGACATCCATCACGACTCGCCCTGCGTGGCGGCTTATGTTGAAGTTGATAATGAAAGAGCATGTCAGGATGCACTCGACCTGTTAGATGAGGAGCATGACCTTGCGGTGGCTCGCTCGGTGATTTACCAACAAGATCTACGTCTTTATCATAGCCGCCAGGTTAAGACCAGAACCTTTCAAGAAGGTGACTTGGTGCTCCGGCTCATCCAGGATCAAACTGATATGCACAAGCTATCTCCACCTTGGGAAGGACCCTTTGTGGTCAGCAAGAATCTGAACAATGGGTCATACTACCTTATCAATATTCGATACCACAAGGACTCACGTCAGTCGGAGGAGGAGACCCGCCAGCCGTGGAATATTGCTCATCTTCGGCCTTACTACACTTGAGCCACCGGCTCTTATTATGTACATATTTTTTAATGTATATATTATGATGAATATAATAAATCCGGCATCCCTGATAAAGCAGGGCCTTTGTCGTTTCATTTCCAAGAATAATGAGTCTTTTTCATCATAATTTCAAAGATCACTTGGGGGCTTCCTGATGGTATTCGAATCATAGCTATAAATACCCTCTTGATCGGCGCAATGCCAAACCTTATGGTCACTTGGGGGCTTCCTGATCATATTCGAACCATAGCTATAAATACCCTCTTGATCGATGCAATGCCAAACCTTATGGTCACTTGGGGGCTTCATGCTCGTATTCAAAGCATAGTTATAAATACCCTCTTGATCGGCTCAAGGCCACAAACCACTTGGGGGCTTCCTGCTCGTATTCGAAGCATAGCTATGAAATAACCCTTCTGGTCTGGCTTCTTGCTCGTATTCGAAGCATAGCCTCATTTTCTTGTTTTGCTTGGTTTTTTGAATTTTTTTTTGGGTCATCTTGATACCATCTTGACATATGGTTTAAAGTGATTCAGGCCATATAGTCTCAATTCTCACAGCTCATATTTGAAGCATACCCGTGGTTTCTGTTAACCCGGCCTGGCTTTGGACGATAAGTCGCCAGTGTATGATGATATTAAATACTTGGAAGCATTGGCTTCTAATTTTTGGGTTATCACCCTTACTGCACAGGTATCATAAACCGGCAGTACAATTCAATATCACAGGTATGATATTTTTGTTATGGTTATATCTAATTACGACAAAACCGGCCCCATCTATAAACTATTCAGTGGTTATATATGGGATGTTATGACCCACCCTGTGGTAAACCACCAGGGCTCTTGTGATTTACTTGTGTGTAGGATAATCCTAAGTTTCATATGGACAAATCAACGTCATGATAAGTGTAAAAGGATAATTATCAAGTGGCGGCTCAAACAGCATTGGGAAAAACATAAACGTGCACAATGGCACGATAGATCAAAGTTTTTGCTAGCCTATTACATGACTAAAGGAGCCAAAATGATTAAGTGTTTTTCAGAAGATCAAATATATGAACCGCCCAGCGGATCAATCTTCTTGGCTCTGATGGCTTGAAGCTTCTGGATCATCCTTCGCTTCTTCGTCCTCCTCTGCTGCCTGGAAGGTTGTGATGACCAATCAATGCCATTCAAGGCTTGGAATTCAGCTTCATCATCAATAAGCTCGGACGGGTCAACTTCAGGAGCAAAAGTGTGCTTACGGATTGGGGGAATTAGATCCATCACTTTATAAGCTGGCGTAGGCAGCTTCTGGTTTTCCATGTCATACACCGGTTGATATCTTGAAAGATCTATTTCATTGGCAATCAGGCAGGCAAGGGACGTATCTCCTTCACGCAGGCAGTGAAGTCTTTCTTATCAAAAGGAGTGCCATCTTCTTTCAAGCTTGGATACCCGGTAGATATATCGGCCGGGTCTAGCTCTGATAGCCATGCTTTGGCCCGGCTCAAGGCTGTCACAGCACCAACTCTTGCATATGATCACTTCATCTCATTAAACCTCTTAAGCAGAACATAAAGCTTCTTCAAGACATCAATCAAGAAAGTAGGTGCTTGATTAGCTGGAGAAATTGTAGCCAGTGCGCGTTGAGTCCCAGTATAGAGCTGCTCCACAAGTGTATAAACAGCCTTCAGCTTCACAAGCATCTCTTGGCTAAGATTGGTGCTCCTGGGACCTGAATAATAATCATGGATGGGTTAGAGGCGGTTTATATCATCAAGGAAGAAATTCAAAATTGATACTAGCAAGGTGACTTACCAAAGATAGAAGAAACCATCTGAGACACATGGCGTTTTAAGCTGGTAAGCTTGGTGGTCACCTCTTGAAGAGCCGCCACCGCGTTCTCAGCCTGCTATGTCAAGGTAGTTTTCTCTTCAGCCCAGGCACTTCTTTCAACAACAAAACTGGTCTTTAGTTTTTTCCGTTTCAGCCATGCTAAACTGGAATTTTGAGTCGGCCTTCCGGGTCTCAGATTCTTGCTGCTCCAGTCGAGCTTTCACATCAGTTAATTGTGACTCAAGTTGAGCAGTGGTGGCCTGTACATACACCGGTTCAAAATCATGTTCAGATTTGGATTAGAGACATGAAGTCCCAAGCCTGTTGCAAGCAACAACACTTGGCACTGGGGGGCTAATATCTGCCAAAAAATTACTCATGCAACGGCTCATGTGAATAAGTCCCAAGCACTTTGCAAGCAAGAGTACTTGGCACTTGGGGGCTAATGCATATTGCTTGTCTTTTATTACTTTATGATGACCCAATTGTGCCGCAAACGGTCACGGCCGGGTCATGAGGGCTACACAAGTAAGTTCTGCATTATACACAAGGATACAAAGGACCGGCTCATTCATGCTGACTAAACCGGCCCTTGGGGGCTACGGATTCAGTGTTAATCATTACAGATCTGCTTTAACCCGGATGGTGTAAGCCAGATTTTTAAAGGTTCTATCAAAGGGTATTATTTATACTTATGGTTAATCTAAGTCTACATCATATTCAATTCCATCATAAACAGTAGACTTGGGGGCTGACAGGATGTGCATAACTCAATAAAGAAGGTGTTCATACCTCAAATTTTTGATGCATATGCTTCACCATGTCAACTTCAAGATCGCGGCTGGTGTGCACTTGATTAAGATAGCCAGAATATACTTCACCAATGCTCAGTTGAGAGTAGTTGGCAACATCAAATCTCACTTTTTGCTGTTCAATGTGTTCTTCCTTGGCGGAGTGCTTGGCCAAGACAGGAAGTCTTCTCGGTTCTCTAAAACTTGTGCTGGTAATCACCACATGAGCATCATGTGTCTCAGTCGTTTTAAGTGGGCTCGATGATTCAGTGTTCAAAGGATTGGTGTTCGTATGATCAATAGAAGGGTCAGGAATCACTGGCGGAACGTCAAGAACCAGTTCTTCTGGTTGAGGGACGGAAGTTTCAGGTGCTGGAATTTGTTGCTCCGATTCGTTAACTTTGGGGTCTTCAGCCGGCTTACTCGCCCTTGCCTTCTTGCTGGGATTGGCCTTTCCACTACATGGGTCATGAGAGGTCAGTATAAATATAAAGGAGCATAAGGAGCAAATAATAAGAAATTGTTATTACCCAGAAGCAGTTTTGAAAGCCGGCAGATGGGACTGTGACGAGTCGCCGGAAGAGGAGCGATACGTCTCCTGATAATTTGAATCAGAAGAATTAAGTGGTCGGCAGATGAGACCCGCCAGAGGATAAGAAGAGTTTAAATCAGGGATGACCTCATTTCGACGTTTCCATGGAGTGTTTGGTAAGCCAGAAGATAATTCCTCACCACCACTGGTCTGAGTCTGTCACCGGCTCTCGTGCTACTGTTGCTTCAAAAGAAAGTGAGGATCCAGATGAGCTAAGGGGTGTGAAAATCTTACTTTCCATGTTACTCTTTGAATTTTCTGTCTTGGCAAAGGCTCGAAGTCGGAGGAAATGATAGTTACCTCTTCATTGCCAGCTTGACTCACCTCCGTGTTATCCTAATGATAATCAGTGTCAATAATAAAGTTGAAAAAGGAGCCAAGAGAATCAAGAGCTACCTCCGACTCAGAGCTGTCGTTCAGTTCAAACAGCTCAGAAGTATTGATTTCTTCCCCTTCCTCTTGGCGGTTTTCTTGGCAGCCCTGGCCTTTTTGGCAGCTTCATGGTCGTATTTCTTCTTCCAAAATCACCCTCGGCCTGTGAAAGTCATCAAAGTTGAGTTAACAAAGTATTTGAAGGATGAAGATAAAGTAAGTAATTTAAAGACTCACATCTGTTGCGGATTAAGTGTGTAGAAAGGGTTTAGACCCACTTTGTTGCAGTCTTCCGAGTCTTCATTCAGAAGGCTCTTTGTCATTTCATTGATGGAACCATCAGTTTAGCACGGAGTTGTGGCGTAGTGGATCCTTCTTACCACCCGTGTAAGTACACTTTAAGCCGGATCGGCGGCTCAATGGTATGGTCCGCCATGCAACCCGGCATCAAACCAAGTCAATGCCAGTTAAGCCGTTTCCTAGCAGATCCTTGACCTTTGCAATGGTGGGGGCGAGCTTTTTACATTCAGCAGCCGTAAGCTTCTCAGGAAGATTGTGTTTTGAGTCAAGACGCTGGGCACTGTAACCCGATAGTGGATTCTTGTCAGCCGGAGAAGTATCTTGGCAATAAAACCATGTCTGGTTCCAATCTTTACGGTGACTCGGCAAGCAAGCATAAGGAAAGATGGCATCTCTTCTCTGTTGAATTGAGATTCCGCCAAGTTCCAAGCTGGGTCCTCTTGTAAATTCATTTTGGCGGTTCAAATAAAAATATTCCCTAAACAATTCAACACTGGGCTCTTCTTGAAGGTATACTTCGCAGAAAACTTGAAAATTGCAGATATTTGACACAGAATTGGGTCTTTTGTCTTGAGGATGAAGTTCAAAGAAGTGCAGAACATCTCAAAAAAATTTAGAATCGGGCGGTGAGAAGCCCTGGTTCATGTGATCAGTAAAGATAATGACTTCACCATCCGTTGACTGAGGTTTTTCTACTTCTGGGTCAGGGGCACGATAATGCATGACAACCTTTTCTGGTAAATAGCCGGTTTTCACAAAGTCCTTAAGTGTGTCCTTAGTGACAATGGAGGGAACCCACTTACATGAAGTGGATGTCTTCGGCGGCATTGTGAAGAAAGAATCCTAAAAGAAAGAATAATATTGACAGTTAAGATTTCTCAAGAAGGAAAATTTTTGCTAAGTGAGGGACAAACATATTTCACAGACTGAAGCTATAATTTTAGATTTGTGGCAGTTCAGAAAATGCAGTAAATTCTAAACCTAAATATCACAGCAGCAGGAGAACTACCACAAGGGCGAGATGTTTGCAGCTGTAAAGCAAGTTTTGAGATAACAGAAGGAGTGGAAAAAAGTTCCGCGCGTCCTAAGGGATATATTTGGATCTAAAATAAGAGGTAACTAGAAGTACAGTGAAGAACGACGAAGAACTCGAAGAACTACAAAAACCCTAAGGGAGATATATGGTGGAGAGGATAAGGGGCTTACTAGATCCGAGGATCAATGAGGAGGCGCTGCAGTTTCTCTGGTCCCGTTCAAGTCGATGCAGTGGCCAAGGACGACGAAGACGGTGACCTCATGGCAACGGTGGAGCTCGAAGCGGCAGATGAGTCGCGAGAGGAGGAGGAAGACGAGAAGGAAAGGGGGGAGAATGAAAAGAGGTTGTCTGACCCTATTTATAAGGAGAAGGGTGAACAAGTAGGCGCAAAAAACGAGGAGGCCAAAACATGATTATCCAGCGGTTCGGACGCCTTGATTTTCGAAAAGGTCATTAAAGATAAGGATCCATTAAGATATGTTGAATATTGTGTAAAATCAAATAGCAGATGATGTCATGGTGAGTTATCGCAATCGCAGGAGATGACGTCATGGCGGGTTTTGAGTTCTCGCACAAATGAAGTAGGGATGATTTTTTCTAAGTGTTGAAGATTGACATGAACAAGTTCAAATCAACCTGGGGCCTAATGTTGGGGATATGACTATTAGGTATGATCCGCCCAGGAGGGGCCGGGTTATACCTATGGCGGTTCATCCATACGAAGCCCATGAGGATACTAAAGATGGCGGTTCACAAGCAAGGGCCCAAGGCCCAAGGGCGACTTAAGGCCCGTAGGAGTAAACCGCTATATGTATATGACTTGTATTGTAAGGCAGGTATAGCTAGTCACCGAGCCGGACATGTTGTCTATGAGCTGGTCGGGACTCCGTGAGCTGCTAGGCGTCAACCTGTGCATATAAAGGGACGACCCGGCGGCGGTTCATGGCCAGAAACAAGAGATCGAAAGCTAGGTCAAGCGGGTTCGCTCCCTAGTAATCGAGACATAAGCAATACCACCTCAAACTGGATTAGGCATTTACCTTCATTGCAAGGGGCCGAACCAGTATAAACTCATGTGCCCTTTGTCCCATTTAACCCCTTTAAGCTAACCTAGTTGCGATGGCTCCACGACTAAGTCCTCATACAAGGACATCTGTCGTGACTATTCCACGACAGAGGAGAAAATGCAACACAGGACTCGTTGGCCGTGAGGGTTTATATAGTAGGCCTGTAAGCATTGGATTTTGGGGGATTTCACCGAGTCGGGCGGGAAGCTTGTGCGGGAACCTGTGAGGTTTCGCAGGAACGGGCTCATCGACGATTCATTGGCGCCACTGTTTGGCAAAAAGAACGCCCCCGCGCGTTGCGCAAGCTTGCACTGTAAGCCTACTGCATCAGCGGTGTGACAAGACATGCAAGAGGAGGACGAAAGACCACGTACACATACAGTTAATAAATTTTTTTTGCAATTTAATTACCTACTATACACCGTCCCGGTTTATAAGTAGGATTTAACAAATAAAATACGAATGCATGTCACAAAGATTATATAGTTGGATTCGTATTTGAACATAGTTTCCAATTATATAATTTTTATAACATGCATTAACATTTTGTTGGTTAAATTTGAGGGCAAAGTATGGCATAGAATATAAAGGGGACTATAGACCAAGATAGAGGTAGTAGCACACGCCCGCTCTCTACGCAGCAACGCAAGTGTTGGTCGGCTTGTAGGCGACCATTTCCTGCATGTTCAACTGCTCTATGCGTGTGGTTGCTTGCGGTTGAGGCGACCACAACGCGCTCTACTCGCGTCCCACCGCGCGCACTCTGCTATTGTGTCCCTCCAGATGCTCTACCCTCGTCCCTCCATGCGCACTACCAGTGTTTGGGGCTGGTGCACGATCATGCACATTCGCGTGCACGCGGTCGCGCCGGGCGCGGTGCGACAATGCAGTTACCTGCTGCAAAAACTGCCATGCGGATGCGCCAAGAATCTAGGCCGCCTGACCCCCATTTATTCCTGCGGCCATTTACCTTCATCTCTCGCATCACACGACACAATAAGCACACCCACAACGACACATACTGAGAGGACATCCAGCAGTTCCAATGGCGATCCCCGTGGCTCCAATGGTACTCCCAGCGGCCGACGACAACAACGATGGGCAGTTCACCACGTGTCACGTAGTGGACATCCACGTGAGGGGTAAGGCCCTCTCGGTGGTGTACATGAACGATCCGGTGTCGGTGGAGAGCTCCATCCAAACTATGGAGCAGTTCCTTGCCGAGGATAAGTACTAAGTGGTCGGCTTCCACCTTGAGTACACCATCGATCGTGCTGGGCATGATCAGAAGGTTGTCGTCACCCAGTTGTGCATGCAACATGACATCCTCGTCTACCACTACCACCTGGCCACGAGGCCTTGCGAGCGTTTCTCCAGGTTTATCAACAGCTCCGACTGCAATTTCGCTCTGGTGGACACCACCAACGATCTAAAAGCGCTCAAGGTTTCGGGCTTGAAATGCTGGAATCTTATCAACATCCAGGACCACTACATGGTCTGGGGCAGTGACAACAACAAACTAAACTCCCTGGTTAACATCGCCTCGGCCATCATCAACCCCTACTACATGAAGATGAAGGATGAGAGCAAGAAGGACAAGAAAGCCCGGCACAGTGTTTGGCATGAGAGACTGGATAAACAACACATCAAGTACGCGGCCAAGGACGCGTACATAGGTTACAAGATCTACAGGCGGATCATTGACATGAGCAAGTGTTTTCATCATGTCCCAGACGAGGGATTGAGCCACAAAGCAGTGGCGGGAGCGTCGCAAGAAGTAGATGACTAGACGATCGTTTCTCCTACTTTAGAATGCATGCAATTGTTTATTGAGGTATGTGAGAATGATCTATATAGTCACTCATGTAATTGGATGTTTATTTCAGTTATATATATACATGTTATTCTTTTGTAGGCAGAGAAAATCACATGGCTTATTAGCAGCAATCGTCTGTGTTATTATTGGTCCTGTTTCTGATTACGGACCTGTTTCCCGCGTATCACACACATCTTGTTCAGTTGAAACGTTTCCATTGTGTTGCCTAATCACACACAGTTCATCCTAGTGAACGGTATGTCGTATATCGCACACACACCCGTCCGTCTGCCCGTTTCTGTTGTTCTTCATTATTGCAAACAGTTCTTCTGGATTAAACGTTTGCCACTCATCGCACATGCACATCTAATATAAATCGTGCCTGATGTCGATGCCATCGCAAATGTTTTGCATCTTTTTTGACAGTTTTATTACATCACCATTTGTGATTGATGCATCGCACAATTTCGTCAAAGGGTCTCTGATTTGACTGTCGCGTTTGGACCATCTTGCAGTAGTGAAGGTCAAATGACCCCTGAAATTTTTCAAATTTTCACATGACAGTTGTATTAGTGCACGTTACACATAGAAAAAATTGAAGGAAGTAAGAGGAAGCTATCTCCGGTTCATCATCAAACATGCATTGTTCCCTCTCGGAACCACGAGCCTTCTAGTGAGTTGCTCCAGTCTGTGAGGGGTGTGTGTCCAAACTTTTGTCAAAAAGGCCATTTTTTTACCACATCATCTTGGTGGCATGACATTACATCAAGCAAGGTTTCATGTTTTTCTGATCATTTTTCAATTTTTTGGAATTAAAATGCCGTGGCACTCCATGAACGTGTCCATGCTGTGAGACCAATATGTTTGAAAATTCCTTCTAATTTACTACACATGGAATTAACTTGCACACAAGTACACAAATATGACTTTTCAAACTGATATGGATAGCCGTTGCATGTAGATGTAGTTCAAATTTGAATTACAATCATTAAATGGCTAGAAAATCACTTAAATGTCTTCAAAAGGTCAAATGACCCCTGAAATTTTCCAAATGTTCACATGACAATTGTATTGGTGCACATTACGCGTGGAAGAATTTTGAAGGTCGTAAGAGGAAGCTATCTCCCGTTCGTCATCAAACATGCATTGTTCCCTCTCGGAACCATGAGCCTTCTAGTGAGTTGCTCTAGTTTGGGGGGGGGGTGTCCAAACTTTCATCAAACAGGCCAAATTTTTACCACATTATCTTGGTGGCATGACATTACATCAAGCAAGGTTTCATGTTTTTCTGATCATTTTTTAATTTTTTGGAATTAAATGCCATGGCACTCCATGCATGTCACTGCTACGTGTCGGTGCTATACACACGGTTTTTAACCCCTTTCCACGACGGCATTTGGAACCGTCGCCAAGTGATTGTGGGCGATAGGGGGTCCTTCCCACACGACCGAGAAACCGTCGGGGATATGGAGCAATGATCCATAGGCCTTGCAAAATGTAATCATGTGCGATGCAGCACACACTAAATTCTTTCGCACGTGTGGTATCGGTGATTACACGTTTCTAATGACACAGTGAGACCAAACGATGTGTCGTAATGAACCGTTTGGGAAACAGTATGTAAGGCACACGGGTCAACATTCGAATTGTGTGTGATATGTGCCCCATCACACACGAGTTTTCTGTGGAACCCGTCTGCCATGCAAGACTCCATCACACACATTCCCAAACATTTTACCGTCTGCGATAATGTTCTATCACAAACGGTTCAGGAGCCCCTTCGCACACATACAAGTGATGCAGACCATTTATGATTTGTTCTGTATCACCGATGGTTGTGGCAAGAGTGACATGTGCTTTTCGTTTGGGATTCCACATGTTTCCTAAAAAAATCATGACTGGGATTGTATTTTACATTGGGCACGGTTTACTCTGAGTTCTCGTGTGCGATAACTTGATATCACAAATGGTTCTAGAGAGCCTACGCACACGTAGTAGCGCTGCAAATCGTTTGCGGTCTGCTGTGTATCACCGACGGTTCCGCTATGATTGGCGTATGCTTTCCGATGTGGATCGCACACACTCATTTAGTTGAACCATGTGCGGAGGAATTGCCAGGTTAAAACAAAAACATTCCATCTTGAATTGGCATGCAAAAAGAAAATTTGCCACAATATTCAATTGAACAAATAAAAGAAATATCCCATTTTGAATCGACACGCAAAAAGCAATTTCGCCACAATATTCAATTGAACAAATAAACAAAAATATCCCATTTTGAATCAGCACGCAAAAAGAAAACTCACCACAATATTCAATCGAACAAATAGTGTCCACATGAAGAACATTCATCATATTCGCAACAATTGCAATTGAACATATGGTAGCTAAAAAAACGATGGCTCCCACCACCCCCACCCCTCCAGCACTAGGCCCTCCGGCGATCTCCCACCTCAACCACTAAACCCCCCATCCAATCCGGCCATCCTCTCTGGCGTCTTCCCCCCATCAAGGAGATTCCCATCTTTGATGGATTCTCCTTCTAGATCCACCCTTGGCTTGGATTTCTCCAAGGGTTTGGCTTTTTATGATGCGATCTACAACTCTCTTGGTGTTATGGTGCATCCCGTGGAGGATTCTGGTCATTTCATCATGGTTGTCTCATTTAGTAGGCATGATTTTTGCCTCTCTGATGATTCGGTGGCCGCAGCCTTGGAAGCTGCCCTTGGGGATTCAGCTATTGAGTTCTTGGTTTCACATATTCAAGGCAAGGTATTCTCCTTCCACGTCTCATGCAAAAAAGTTGGTCTTCAAATTTTAGCACTTCGATCTTTTGCGTGTATGCATTTCAAGTGTTACTTCCATCTTTGGGGACATGGTGGCCCTAATTGGAGAAATGAAGTTTTAATCTGGAGAAAAGAATGTGATGCCGAATGGATTTTTGTTAGTCCCTCAAAGCGTAGATCTATGTTGGGCATGCTGGCCATGCATAAACCTCCAGTCAAATCTGCTCTCAAATCTTCTGGTCAGTCTAGAAAGAGGATCTCGTTAGCTACATTCCAAAATTATCATGTGTGCAAGGGATATAGATATCTGGCTACGCAGAATTG
The DNA here is from genome assembly GCA_963921465.1 of Triticum timopheevii. Lineage (NCBI taxonomy): Eukaryota > Viridiplantae > Streptophyta > Magnoliopsida > Poales > Poaceae > Triticum > Triticum timopheevii. The sequence continues at coordinate 375,471,366 of OY997272.1, read as the reverse complement.
CATTCTGGCGGCTCTTGATGGAGGTTACTCGGTTTCTTGTCATGACGTGTCATCATACATACGCCGCCGGCACCGGAATTGCAATGGACAGCGCGGTCCCCCCGATCACCTTCGGTTCAGTGGATCCTCCTTTTTCACCTACCAAGTCTATCCATGCGGTATCTTCGGCACCTTCTTTGGGCGGGTCTAGCGAGATTTCAACTGTTTCTCCATCTGGCCCGTCTTCTTGCTCTGGGCCTCCTCTTGGGTCCATAGGCCTTGGGTCTGTTCTAGAGCCCATTCAGGATACCCCAATTCCCCCTTATGTTTTATTCCCCGAGCAAGATACTGGGGCGAACAACTTGCCAGATCTTAATGTGACTCCAACTTCCGCGCCTGGATTTCCTGAGGCTGATTTGGAGGATTTTCATTCTATGGTTGACGATATGGCATTCCGTTATTGGAAGTCTCAAAATTGTTTTTTCTATGTCTCATCCTACGGTTTCGTGCACCAATCAAACGAGATGTAGACGATGCTTTAAACAGGGCCACAGGGCCAAATCTTGCACCGGATCTGCGCCAGCTGAGGGTTTTAGATGGGTCCCATGTGTCATTGAGGCTACTGCTGCTAACCCTCCACCGTTTTCCTCACCCGGCGCCTCGATTTCCCTCCATGACTCTGCTCTATGCTCATTGAGCAGTCCCATCGAGCGTGCCCCGCCTGCAAGTACTTCCCCCAATCGATACCCCCGCCTCTGCAATCTCCTCCAACGCTGCCACCATTGCATACGCCGCCTCCACCTCCACCAGTTGAGCCGAGACCAGAAACCCCACCTCCGCCACCTGAGCCGAGGCCAGAAATCCCACCGCCACTACCTGCTCCGATGGCCAACTTTCCGCTCAATCCCTGGGAGTATGTTCCGTCGGGCTTCGACATCATCGACGGTGGCCCTCTCCGTTTGCCGCACACTTTCTATGTGCCTGCCACTGCTCCTGATCGGAGACATGAAGCGTATGCTATCGCCATCGTCGAGCTAGAGCCTCTGCCTGAAGAAATCCAGCTGTATCGCAACATGGTGAGTGATTTCGTTGTCAATCAGCTAGGTAGAGATGTGCTTGATGCGCAGCCTTGGATTCAGGGGGTGGGGCTATTCCGTTTCCGTAGTGCTGCATCTTGCTATGTCATGGTGAATCATCTTCCCTTTGATCTAGGCAATGATTGTTTCGTTCGATTTATTCCGCATGATGAGGACACCAACTACAGAGCTACTCAGGGTTTCCGTAGAGGTTGGGTCATGCTTTTGGGTGTTCCTTTGGATTATTGTCACACACAGTATATTGCGGATGTTGTCAGTACCTTTGGACATTTTCATGTTTGGCATCAGGATGATCAGATGATGGTTCGTACTCTAGCATATGTTTCTTTTCCTGTGCCATCACTTGTCCCTCGTGGAGTGGTTTATTGTGAGTATGGTGATTTCGGAGCTGTTAGAGTGTCGTGGTCTGCCCCGATTTATGTCTTGTTGGTAGATTTTGCGGATGTTCTTCCTGGTGATGAGGATCCGATGCCTTTCAATGGCAATCCGCATCCTTTACCTGGTCAGATGCAGTTAAATAACAACAATTGGGTTATGCCTGAGTTTCCGGAGATTGGTTGGAACGATGTTCCTCCGCCTATTGAGAACTTTCATGAGCCTGCTGACAACAATCATGTGCCTGTGGATGCTGTTTTTCCTGATGAGCCCGCCAAAGATGATGTGTAGTCGCAGGAGTCAACGATCCTGCAAGGTTCTGATGGCCCGTTCAACAATGTTGAAGATTTTGACCTTAATGAGGTGCCTGCTGACCTACCTGAAGATGTTGTAGTGCTGTTTCAACCTCCTGTTGTTGCTCATCAAGTTCAACAAGCACCAGTTCAGCAAGTTCTTCACATTGGTCAAGTGCTCACTATCTTTGGGCCAGTTCTGTCACCTGAGATGCAATGGACTCGTACTTTTTCCAATATGATGCAGTGTTTTGACACCATTACAATCCCTAAACCCATGAAACAGTCTCTTCTGAAGTTTCTCATGCTTTCCAATCAGTCCTGGGATTTCTCTGTGCCTGATGACCTGCCTGGCTGTCGTCTCTTGTCTGCTCCTTCTGTTAGTCAGGCTGCAATATGTTTATCCCCTGTCAAGAGGCCTGTGGCTCATGCTCTCTGTTTTGATTCAGTCTCTGACCCTGTCACTGAATCTTTTCAGTTCACTGCCACCGCTAAGATCTCCAAGAAAAGAACCCGCAAGTCTGCAGCTAATCAAGTGTTGGTCGAATCTGAAGTTTGTCGCAGTGCGAGGTTCAGTGCTCTTCGTGATGGTTTTCGTCAGATCCAACATAAGCCAGTTGCTCTGCCCCAGAGTTCTAGGTTCAAGAAACTGAAGAGAGCTCTTCCTACTGAATCTGCTCCACCTCCAGCTGCGTCAGATAATCCTGAAGCAGAAGTGCCACCTCCCACATCTATCTCTGACCTTCAGCGTATTGGAGCGTGCCTGCAGATTGCCCCTGAGAAGATCTCTATGGAAAAGCTTGTAGCTGATCCGTCCAAGTCTCACACCAGCAGCAACTCCGATGATAAGTGACAACCTCGACTGCTTGGGTCCATGGCGTACCTTATCATCATTTTTATGTTCTTTATTTCATTTGTGTTGAATTATCATGTCGACTTGGCTTTTGGGTCGGGTAGATCACTACGTGGTCTCCTTCATGCTGATCTTATTTTGGTTTGTAATGAATTGCAATGCATTTAGAGACTGGAAGGTCCTTTGTTGGAATGTACGGGGCCTTAACTCTGAAGCGCGTCAGTTAGCAGTCAAGCAAAAAATCGATGAATCTGGTTGTTCGATAATTTGCCTTCAGGAAACCAAATGCACGCATATTGATCAGCGTTTCCTTAGGAAATTTTGCCCGCGGCGCTTTGATAACTTTGTGTATGTACCATCTGTCGGTGCATCTGCTGGAATTGTGGTTATTTGGAATTCCTCTTTTTTTGCTGGAAAGTTAGTTCAAGCTAAACCATATGGTATCATTGTGGAGTTTCGTTCCATGCACACGTCTGAAGTTTGGACCTTGGTCTCTGTTTATGGTCCTTGTCAGAACCCGGCTCGCGATGAATTTTGCAATGGTTATACAGTTTGGATATCCACTTCGATGACAACTGGTTGTTGGTTGGCGATTTTAACTTTATGCGCTTGTTGGATAATCGCAATTTACCTGGGGGTAATGTCCATGATATTTTCCTCTTTAATGAAATTATTGGCCGTCTGGGTCTTGTTGAGATGCCAATTAAAGGTCGTCAGTATACTTGGTCCAACATGCAGTCTATTCCTTTGTTAGAATAGATTGATTGGTTCTTTACATCTATCTCTTGGACTAATAATCACCCCAACACTTTGGTTTTGCCGTTGGCACGTGCTGCTTCTGACCACGTTCCGTGTGTAGTTAATGTTGCAACCTGCATTCCAAAGGCCAAGCTGTTTCATTTTGAGAATTATTGGGTCAACCTGCCAGGGTTTATGGACTGTGTTCAGGATGTTTGGAATAAGCCTTCCAGGATTAAAAAATGTGTTGCTGGTTCTATCTCTGCCAAGTTTAAACCTCTCAGAGTTGCTCTTAAAAGATGGCATGTGAATCTTTCCAAGATTAAAGCACTCATTGCAGATTGTAACACGGTCATTTTATATTTTGATGGCCTTGAGGAACTGCGTTCTTTAACCTGGCCAGAGTTGAATTTTCGTCGAATTGTGAACTTGCATTCAGAGGAAATTCTTCACCTGCAGTTTATTTACTGGAAGCAGCGTTGCACCATCCGTTTCATCAAGATTGGTGAAGAGAACTCAAAGTTTTTTCAGGCCATGGCCACTAAAAGGTACCGCAAGAACACCATCTCCTCTATTAAAAATGCTGCTGGAGATGTGGTGTCTGACCATCAACAGCTTGCTGGAATGTTTTGGTCTGAATTCAAAAACCGCATGGGTCACGCTCAAGGTATTCAGATGGGCTTTGACTTGGAGAATCTCCTAGCTAGAGTTGATGGGCTGGAGGATTTATCTAAACCCTTCTCTGAGGACGAAGTGAATGAGGTTATCAAGCATTTACCTCTTGATCGTGCTCCTGGTTCGGATGGCTTTACGGGACTTTTCTTAAAGAAATGGTAGCATATCCTCAAAGCTGATTTTTTGGATTTGGTCAAAGAGTTTTATGAGGGCAAATGTAACTTGGAGTGTTTAAATACATCCTTCATAACTCTTATACCCAAGAAGCTGAGCCCGGAGTTTGTTGGTGATTTTCGGACCATCTCTCTCACAAACTCTTGTTTAAAATTTCTCACCAAGCTTCTGGCCAATCGTTTGCAGAAGGTTATCCTTAGCTGCATTCACCAAAACCAGTATGGTTTCCTCAAATGCCGTTCCATTCAGGATTGTCTTGCCTGGTGTTTTGAATATATTCACCAATGCAAAGCTTCAAGGAGACCTATAGTTCTGTTAAAACTTGACTTTACAAAGGCCTTTGATACCCTTGAGCATGCAGCCATCCTTAGAATTTTGAAATGCAAGGGTTTTGATGATCGTTGGAGGGGATGGGTTGATAGTTTGCTATCTTCTGGGTCATCTTCAGTTCTGTTGAATGGGGTTCCTGGCCAGCATTTGAAGTGTCGATCTGGAGTTTGTCAGGGTGATCCTTTGTCGCCACTTTTATTTGTCATTGCAGTGGACTTGTTACAGTGAGTAGTTAATGATATGTGTCGACGCAACGTACTCACTTTGGCAATTCCCACCAAGTCCAACGACTTTCGAATTGTGCAGTACGCCGACGACACCCTTATTGTTCTACCTGCTATTGACTCTCGGCTAATTGCCCTTAAGAAGATGCTTGAAGTTTTCGCTGTCTCAACTGGTTTGAAAGTTAACTTCAGTAAGTCATTGATGATCCCGATAAATATGTCTGATGAAGAGGGCTCTAGACTTGCCAGCTTGCTTGGTTGTTCTGTTGGTTCTCTTCCATTTACCTACCTTGGTTTGCCTATGGGAACAATGAGACCTACAATATCTGATTTGATGCCTTTGGTTGATCGTATTGAGAGAAGGTTGTCAGCTTCTTCTTGCCTCCTCAATCAGGGCAATAGACTCCAGTTGCTCCAATCGGTCCTCACTTCAATGCCAATATATTTCCTTTGCACTTTGTCGATCCCGCAAGGTATTCTTAAGCAGATTGAGAGAATTGAACGTCAATGTCTTTGGAGAGGTAATTTGGACATGCCTCGGCAGTCTTTGGCAGCTTGGGAGCTGGTTAGCAGACCAAAGAAATATGGTGGTTTGGGAGTTCTTGATATGAGTGTGCAGAATGATGCTCTTCTGATTAAACATCTTTTCAAGTTCTTTAACAAGATGGATATTCCTTGGGTGAATTTAATCTGGGACTCCTATTATCAATCCTTGGCTCCACAAGCTACCCAGATGTGTGGTTCCTTCTGGTGGCATGATGTGCTTAAGCTTTATGAAAAATTTTGTAATCTGGCAATGCCGCAGGTTCATGCTAGCGACTCTGTGGTGTTCTGGCTGGATAAATGGGAAATTAGTGGCAATCTTGTTACTCTTAAGGATCAGTTTCCAAGACTCCATTCCTTTGTGATTGATGACTTGGCCACTATTAAGGATGTCCTTGAGCTACCTAATTTGACTGAGAGTTTCCATCTACCTCTGTCTCTAGAGGCTTTCCAGGAGTTTGATCAACTTCAGTCCATGCTCCTTCCTATTGAGCTTGATCCGAACAGTAAGGACATTTGGAGATGGCCATCTAAGTCTGGTAAATTCCAGACCAAGATATATTATGACTATGCTTTCTCTAGCATTGTGGTTGATCCTATTTTCAAATGGATATGGAAATGCTCTTGCACTCTCAAGATCAGAGTCTTTGGATGGCTTCTTCTTATGGGCCGCCTAAACACAAGGGATATGATGCAGCGCAGGCACTGGATTATCCAGGATGATTCATGTGTGCTTTGCCAATCTCAAACTCACGAAGACAGAATTCATCTCTTCTTCACATGCAATTTCAGCCAGAGAGTTTGGAATTATCTTGGAATTTCTTGGCAAGTTCAGCCTCATCAGTCAACCTACTCCATGGCTTCTTCGGCTAGAGAAGAGTTTGGTTTGTCCTTCTTCACAGAAGTGGTTTTTACTGCCACCTGGAATATTTGGACTCAAAGGAATGGCAAAATCTTCAGGAATGAGACACCAAGCTTCAGAGCCTGGAGAAGGAATTTTGTACATGATTTAACTCTGTTAACTCATAGGATCAAATGTAAATATAGAGATAAACTTCTAGAATGGTTAGCCTCTTTACCCTAGATAGTTAGTTCTTGTTTTTTCTTGTCTTGTACCTTGGACTTTTATGCTGAGTTTTAATAAAGCACTGTGAGGTTGTTGCCTTGCAGTATATAGTCAAAAAAACATATGGTAGCTAAATTCCAATGATTTATCCACACATATCACTACTAGGGAAAACCTTATACACAGAACTTTAGCAGTAGCGTGGGTCAAAGAAGCACGCTGGTGCTAAATAGCAGCAGCGCGCCTGCCGAAACCGCGCTGCAGATAATGTCATAGAAGTAGCGCGTCTCGCTGAATACACGTTACTACTAAAATTCTCACAGGCTTAGCCGATATGGTACACATAGTAGTAGCGATCTATACCGAACCGCGCTACTGCTACTTTCTTTGTAGCAGCGCGTTTTGCTCTAAACTCGCTACTACTAAAGGATATAAAATTAAATGAAAAGCAAATAGAAAGGTAATTGAAAATGAAAGAATTAGAAGAAGGTGAAAGGAAAAAAAATAAAATGTGAAGAAAAATAAATGAAAAAGGGAAAAGGAGAAAGTTGTAGCAGTAGCGAGTATGCAAGAACGCGCTGTAGCTAATGTAGCAACAGCGCGCTTTCAGGAACGCACTACTGCTACTTCTGACTTAACCACGGCGTTCGTCCTTCCCCATGGCCACTTCCCCCGAATCGAACTCCTCCGCTCTCGCCGCCGTCGTCGCTCGTCGGTCGCCGCGTGCTCTCCGCACACCCTCTACGCCGCCCCCGACTCCGGATTCAACGCCGCCCCCGCCCCCGAACTCAATGCCGCCCCGGACGCCCCCCCGGATGCCGCCCCCGACCTCAACGCCGCCCCGGACGCCCCCCCGGATGCCGCCCCCGACCTCAACGCCGCCCCCGACGCCGCCCCAAGCCCGACCTCGACGCCGCCTGCCCCTCTCTTGCCGCAGGCACCCGATCGAGGTGAGCACGCCTGCTCCTCCCCCTCCCCTACCTCTGCCTAGATAGGGTTCTTCAAATTTTAGTTGCATCAAATAGTTAGGGTTCGTCTGCGGGTGGAAATGAATTGGATATAGATGCGGCTGGGATTTTTTCTTAGGTGATGTTTTCTTAGATTATGAATAAACACTAGTGTAATGCATAATAAAACGAGTAAAATTTAACCTTCTTCTATTTAGTTAGTAAGAACTAGTTAGTAAGAACTAGGTACTGATTAGGTGTTTTCTTAGATGATGAATAAACACTAGTGTAATGCATAATAAAACGAGTAAAATTTGACCTTCTTCTATTTAGTTAGTAAGAACTAGGTACAAATTAGGTGATTTTTTAGTTAAAGCAACTTTTCCCGCCTCGACGTGGACGATGCCTATCCTGCATCCTCGTCGTCGAGTCGGCGGAGGACGACACCTGCTTGACCAGATCGGCCATGTCCGGGACTAGGCTCCGCCGGGGTGGTACTAGGAGGCGCTACCTACCGGGGGGCGCAGGTTGGTGAGGAGCCAGCCTGTCGTTGACCCGTACCTTCTTTGGTGGCGGTCGCGTGGGCCAGTGACGATCCAGAGGCTCGAGGACTCCGCGGAGGTGGTGCGTCACCGTGTCAGTGAGGAGGACGCGCACGTTCGTCGCTACTTGTTTGCGTTGGAGCACAGGCCGTTCTCCAATACCTGGCAGGTTCTCCGGGGATCTCACTGGAGCTATGATCCAGTGATGGTGCCTTCTCTGTGGGTGTCCACCGCCCGTGCCGATACCCGTTGTGTGCTAGAGTTTTAGTTGTATTAGTGATGTTATATGTATGACACTATTCGTGATGTATTAGTGATAATATTCGAGGATGTACTGACGCATGAGATGATTTACTTTTGCTTATTGAATGCATGCTAATTTGAGTCCTATAAGATATTTTGAAATGTATATCTTGTGTTGCTCAATATCCAAGTGGCCGGTCATGTTTGCAGGTTACACCTTCGAGTGGCCTATGTTTTGTCAGAGTGTTGATTCATTTCCGTTCCGGCAAATTTCAGGCGCTCTATATGTCCTATTTTAGCAAAGGTCATGCCGGATTTTTCCGTGAATTTTGGCATGACTTGTGCTAGAATATGTAGGAAATATCGAGTGCCCCGGATTTGTGTGTTGAGTATCTTGGTAGTTGTCTTCGATCGATTTTCAATTAATGTTTTAACTATGAACATAGGAAATGTCTGACGACGAGAAGGATTTCGGTATTTGCAAATACTGCGAAGACGAGCGCGACCTGTGCGAAGGAATCTTCCGAGATGATGATAGGCGCTTCAGCATCAAGCTGGACGAGAACTTCGAAGTGGATACGTAAGTCACAACGACAAGTCTTTTTTCGTAATTAAGCATGACATCTGCTTCATTTGCTTCAACTTATATTTTTTTTACTATTCTACTAGCGTATCCCCTGCCATGCAAGAGTTTTTGTATTGGATAAGATAGGTTTCAGTCATAGTATGGAGGAAAAGAAAGTTTACTTGAAGACCGAGCATGGTTATATTTTCCATGCAAAGTTATACAATTCAGACGACTACACCTATTTTGGATGCAAAACATGGCGAGCACTATGCAAGACTTATGCATTTGAACCTGATATGGTTATCACCTTTGATATTCGTCCGGAAGATGATATTGAAGGTAATACCGACATCTGGGTCGATGTGCAAATGCCTCCAGTTATACCATTATGTAAGTTTCTCAACCATATTTATGTCTTTGATATTGTTTATTCAAAAATAGTTGACAACTAATTTACATTGTCAGCTTATTTCCGTGCAAGCAAACATGTCCAGCGCTTGGTAGACAGGACCGTATACTATCCTAGGGCTGAACTCAACTGCGAGGAGCTCAGTCATTATGTTTCATGGCTTGAGGATCTTGATACTGTCAAGACAAATTTTCTTCCTGCATTTAGAAATGTTAGTACTGAAAATGTGCGACCAATAGTGTTCGTAATGAACTACGGTCACATCTATTTAGGAAGGATGGTAAGATTTTTACTATTTGTCATTGGTGCATCTTTTCCATACATTATTTTTGAAGCTAAACTTCATTGCTAAGTATGTTACTGTACGATGTTCTTCAACAGGGACTCCCGATGAATCTTGTGCCTTATGGGATCGAGACTAAAGGTACCATGAGTATTATCAGCTTACAGCCAAGATATCCTACAGATTACTTTAGTGCATTCAAGATTAGCGATGGATGCTTAATAGTGCAAGACTGGACCAAATATGTGACGGGGGAGCGCAGAGAAGTACTAGGGGGCAGCAAACAGATGCGCTACCCACGATTAGGAGACAGGTTCATTTGCATGCTCCAGTTTGATCGAGGAGGAGAGCTATATATGTTTTATGTTATTTTACCTAAGAGAGAGCAGCAGGAGTGATTAGCTAGCTAGAAATGAGTTTGAGGATGATGATGTGCTACACTATTACTATGATGATAAAATAGCTAGTGTTGGTGGTAATGACTATGATGATTATTATTAGCTAGTGTTAGTGTTGATTAAATAAATACAATGTGTGGTAATGACTATGATGATGATTAAATAGCTTGTGCTGGCGGATTAGATTCAAGTGGAGGCAACATGTGGTGCACATCGAAAGTACTACTAGTCCAAACTAGATCAAGTTTGGATTAGTAGTATACTTTTGACATGCACCACATATTGCCTCCACTTGAACCTAATCCACCTTCATTTAATACACTGTTATGGACATAATGATGTAAACATCATAACAGCTGGTATTGTACCAATATTTGTATGATGGCGCATAAATACACTAAAAAAATACTAGTAGCGATGGAAAGAAAACACGCTGCAAGTAGATACCTTAGCAGTAGCGTGGTGCTAAACAAACGTTGCAGCTATTTGTCCTAGCAGTAGCGCGTGCTGGCACGCGTTACTGCTAAGCAATAGCTGTAGCGCCTTATTAGTAGCGCGGCCACCCGCGCTACTAGTGGGCACAAAACACGCGCTACTGCTAGGGTTTTCCCTAGTAGTGTATATGCATTGCATAATTAATCATAGTGTACAAAATATGAAGACCTCATCAGATGGAAAACAATGGATCCATGCATATATGTTTAGCGGCTAATTCTTACTCAATGTTTCCAGAGAAGGCATGCTGAAATCATTATCACCAGTGGGATTGATGTAGTGATTCAGGAAGAAGTCGCCGATAAATCTCTGAACCATCAACAATTCACCAGCCGGGAGCGGTTCAGGGGTCCTCGGTTCTAAGATGAGCTGCAATATTTTTAAGATCAGAATGTGCCGTATGAGTGGAGTAGAAGATATTAATTAAGATAGACTTACTGGTACTAATTCGCGAGGATTGTCACAACTATCATCAGATTTGCAGATGGAGATCATGTGTCTTCAAACATAGTATCCACAAAGGTTGGTCCCTGCTTCTTGCTGAGGACACTAAATTTTTTTGTACATAATTAGTCATGTATTTGTCCTATTAGGAACAACCTAACCGGTGTTAGATGTATTATTTTTTCTTTGGACAAAATAGAAAGATATTTATTTAGAAGCTTGAACATTTGACTAGCGTAAGAAAAGGTATTTGCAGACTGTTGGATAAATTTTCCAAAAATAACGGATTTTGCTGTGTTACCAGAGAAACGATCTCGTGTTGCAGAGGTACTTCCCTCTTGAACAAGTTCCCTGGTTTAGTTTTCCGCAGTGCGAGCACACTAGAAATGAAGATGAATTTTGACAACATCAATTAGTGAACCGGGCATGAATGCAAATTAATTTCAGCATCATAGAATTCAATACCTATCCATGAATTGCTGAAGATGCGTCAGATCATGAGTGTTTGTTGACTCTCCGAGAGAATCGATGTAGTAAACTGTGTTCTTGTTTGGAACAATGAATACCAATATCTAGTGATGGCGACATACTAAGAAAGCCATGAACTTACGAATTATGTCAAAATCTCAAAGACAATCAGTATATGCGTGGTTGTTTACTTGACTTACCATTCATGATATGTCCTGAAAAATTATTCTGCATGGGACGTGTTTTTGAAGAGATGGACGACTGTGTTAACGGCCCAGTCCCGTATGTCCTTACCATGTAATGTTGTGTCATTTGCTAATTCAGGATCTATGAAATATACACTCTCCCTTTTTCTTCTCTGCGCGTTCAATCCCCTGAGAAGAATAAAATGCAGTTAGTTGTTTATCATTTACAGCCTTCTATGGAGAAGTTGATCAGAGTTTGTTAAGTACTTACAAAATCAGGAATCTAACAAGAGTAGCATCGAGCTCGTTGAAGTTGAAGAAGAGAAAGTCCTCGAAACTCACATTGATGGAACCAGCATCGTGTCGGAAATGATCTCTATTGTAGTGGACTATTAACTCATGATGACCTGCTGGCATTTGATCCATGCAATATTCATGTAACTCGCGGCAACTGGAGCTGCACTCATCAATGTATTCGCCAACAAGAAATGGCTAGCCATGGACGTAATTGTGTGCTTCAAGTACGTCTACTTTACTTTTAGCAAGCAACAAATTTACTTCTTCATCATCCATGCCGTCAGAAATAATATTACTCCCCGATTCGAACAACCTGCTATTAATTTGGTTCTGGGCGATGATTGCTTTAAGCAAGAGGAAAACGTTCTCTTTCCTCTTCACTCTCCCGCCGCGCTTCCTCGTAGCCATAACCTTTTTGGCCACTTCCTTCTTGGTACTTGAAGCATTTCTGGCAAAATGTCTAGTTGGCTGCAAGGTAGACTGCCGAGCAGACGGTGAAGCTTCGACGAACTGCTTAGCAGACGGTTTATCTATGCCGGACCGCTGAGCTGGCGGTGCTACTGTGATAGACTGTTGGGCTATAGGAGCAGAGGCATCGGACTACTGACCATGCGCTGAAGCTATGTCGGGTTTTTGCGCTGGTGGTGCCAACTTGTTGGTGTGCTGAGGAGGCTGTGGCAATGCGTTGGTTTGCTGAGCAAGAAGTGCTGACGCATTGGTATGCTGATCACACGACTGCGGACCGACAGACTGATGAGCAGTCGGTTCTGGACCTACAGACTGCTTAGCAGGCGGTTCCAAAGCATCAGGCTGCTTAGCAGTCCGTTCCACCAGGTTGGTCTGCTGAGCATGTGCTGCAGCTGGGTCTCCCCCCGCTGCTTTAGCGGCCGACATCTGAACCGATGGTGTGTCTTCAGCAGTTGTAGGCCTTGCCACTGGCTCCTTTGGGGCGGAGGATGACATGGCCTGTACGCCACAAAGTCGGGCCGGCTGATCACTGGTTGATGCATCAGCCGTCAGATAACGAGTATTATGTTCTTTGGGGGAAGCACGCGAGAGCTGCTGTGGCAAGGAGAGCACTGGTTGAGGGGCGGCATTGGTTGCTCTTGGCGGGGCTTCGGGGATCTCATCGATGAACTCTATTTCCTTTCGTGGCCACTGGATGTGATGTAATAGTGTTTCTCCCAAGGTCCTTTGCTCATCAAAGTCTCCTAGGACATTCTCCAGGGCAAATTCATTGAATCCAGGCTTTACTTCAGTCATTTAGCACTTCACACAGCCCGGCTTCAATGGCGCATTGTCCAATAAGAGGCCATCTTCCAAGAAGGGTGGGCAAACCCAAGCTATTGCACATTTTAATGTACCTTCATAATGTGTAAGCACACCCTTCAGTCTGTCTTTCATTCCAGATAGATCACATATAGCATCATCATGAGCAGCTGTAGTCTCAGTGTCGTTGGGGTCAGCTGATGCACAGCTACTCTTGTGCAGTGTTGTCGCACAATAAGCAACATCCTCCATACCCGCCTCCCCTCCCACCTGCTGGCTATCTGTCAGTGTTAGAGTCTTCCCAGTCATCATTGACTCCTCAATATCCTTTCAAACAGTCGAATACATGTCCTTCCTCAACCTTTCATACAATGCATTCTGCTTCATTTCACTCCTCACTTTTTTCATGTTGAGCATCTCTTCTTTGCTGAGTGTGATAGCCCTCTTGTGTGGGACATTAACACCTATACCCCTTGCGCGGCTAGGGGGCTCTCTTGTTTCTAGAGCAATGGATAGAATGTCACATGGCCCTGAGTTCTTGTAGAACCTTCCAGGGATCTTGGAAGCCTCTAACATCACTTGATACAGTTCTTCTTCATGTGAGTTTTTAAAGTAATAAGCTCCGTCATCACGCCTCCTTGCACGTGCCCGCAAGTAGTCTCTGGCGCGTTCGCCCCTGATTTCACTAAAGGCCCGTTTCCCACCCGTTGCTACTGCTTCTTTGTCCTCCTGGTCCCATATCGGTTTCATGCCGTAGTATCTTGCCACACAAATACGATGGGGGTGTGTGTTCTTCTTCTATAGTTCTGATTGCTTGAAACTCTTCTCATCAAACTCTTTAGTTGCCCTGACCCTTAATTCTTCCCAGTCTGCCTTTGTAATTTGGGGGTACGCGGGGATTGGGCCCTTGCCTTCACTCAAGTACTTCTTGTACAACACGTGCTTCCAGTTTCTCCAAGCATCCCTAGCCTTCTTCAGTGGAGCGTGTTCCACCTGCATTCTCCACTGCTCTGGAACGTTAAAGTGATCCATGATCTCCTGGACTATCTGTCACCGTGTTTCTGTGTCAGCCTTCTGAAACCCCGGCAGATTAATGTTGAGCCTTGCTGTAACGCCCCGGATTCGATGCGCCAGGTGTTCACCAGTTATTCGCCATTCTTGCCATGTCATGTGCTTGCGTGTTGCATTTTGCCATGTCATCATCTGCATTTCATATCATGTCATCATGTGCATCGCACTGGCATACGTGTTCGTCTCGTGCTTCCGAGCATTTTCCCCATTGTCCGTTTTGCAATCCGGCACTCCTATGTCCCCCGGCGCCCCCGTTTGCCTCTTTTCGTGTGGGGGTGTTAAACATTCCCGGAATGGACCAAGATTTTCCAAGCGGCCTTGGTATACCACCGGTAGACCGCCTGTCAAGTTTCGTGCCATTTGGAGTCCATTTGATACTCCAACGGTTAACCGGGAAACCGTAAAGGCCTCTTTTGTTTGCAGCCCAACACCCCTTAAAGTGTCTCAATAACCCATCCAAACCCCCTCCATGCTCTCAGTCGTTCGATCACGATCGCGTGGCCGAAAACCGCTCCCCATTTGGACTCTCCTAGCTCCCTTTACCTATAAATATGTGCCTCCCCCGTCCAAATCGCAGTTGAAACCCTAGATTTCTTCCCCCGCCGCCGCCGGACGTGTCCGTCCCTCGCTGGACAAAAATCGCCGCCGCCCACACCAACGAGACGCCGCCACGTGTCAGCGCTGCCGCCTCTCCACTGTGCCCCGCTGCCAGCCCGCCGGGCCCAGGCGCGGCCCGCCCAGGCCCGCGCGTGCCGCCCCGCGCCCCGAGCAGCTCCCCCGCACCCCGCCTCCTCGCGCCGCCGCCGGAATCTGTCCCCGCCGCCGGGCTCCACCCCGCGCCCCGCCGAGCTCGCCGCCGCCTCGCCGGAAGACGCGTCCCTGCCGCCGTCGCCCCAGGCGCGCTTCCCGCACCATGTCCGCCTCCCGCCGCCGCGCCCCACGCCGTCCTCCGGCCACCGCCAGGTCGCCGCCCCGCCCGGAGCTCGCCGGCCTTCGCCTCCGACCTCCGACCCCCGCCTCCAGCTCACCCCGCCGCAGATTCGGCCGGGCTAGACCGGATCTGGTCGGCCCCGGCCTCCTCCGGCCGCCCCTCCCGCTCGCTCCGGCCACCGCGGGCTCGCTGGAGTCCCTCGCTGCCGATCTGCACCGCGCCGTCCCGGGACCCCTTCGCCCCTCCAACCAAACACCCTGTCGACCTGCACTGATTCGTCCCCGGGATCACCTCGTCCAGTTTTTCCCGTGAGGTTATTTTCGTCTAAGTCCCTAAATTCATACATACTGGTGCATACTTTGACATGCCACAACTTGACGTGTGCTTCTCCGTTTTGCGTGCATGATATGTCAAAATGTTCATCATGATGTTCTCTTCATTTACTTCCATTGTGCTATGCTTGTTTGAGTCCATCTTGATGCCCTAATCATCGTTGCAAGAGTGCTATATGATGTTAATCTGCTGAAACTGTTATAACTTGATGATTTGTCATTTTTGTTGCATTTGATGTGTGCATCTTATGAGCTTGAGCCCTACATGTCTTTTGTACTACATCATGCCATATTTAGAGTGATGCCATCCATGTATTTTTTTGAGTATTGTACTGAGTGCATCGAGCTCGTGAAGTAGGATACTTGCTGTTGTTGTTTTGCTATTCTGAATCTGCTATGTCATGATGCTATGTAAACCTGCTGCTACTGGTCATTCTATGCATAATATGGAGATGTTCACTAAGGATGATTTGTTAATCATGTCATGCTCTATCCATACTTGCCCCTGTTTGCATTTATAGCCTACTGTAGATTGTTATTATCTTGCCCTCAAGGTTGCTAAATAATGTTGTTGTCAGCCTGTTAACATTAAGTTCAGTTTTGCGATGTGTTTTGCTAGTGATCCGTGCACCCTATGAACTTGTTCTTGCCATGCTAAGCTTCATAAACATGTATTATTGTTGTTGGTTACCTTGTCATGCCATGTACTACTCTGTAGTGAGTGGTACAAGCTCACCAACATGCTTACTTATTGTTGTTCCTGCCATGTATGAATCTGTCATATAATTTGCCATGTTTACATGGGTGCCATGATATCTTCTGATCCTTTTTGGCTCATGGTCAGTAAGGGAATTTTGTTATATGCAATTAGTATATTTATGCCATGCCTTTGTTTGCCATGATAGCTTCCTTTAACATGTTGTTTGATAGCTCTAAACATTGCAACCTGATGTTATTTCTGCTAAGCCTGAAACTGTTATTATTTGCAATCTAGCCATGTCCTTTTGAGCATGTTCTAGTGATTTCTGGAGCTAGCTCAGTGTTCATGTTTTGTCATGCTTTACCTGTACTTCATGTCCATGCCTTTTGTTATTATGTTGAGGTGATGTAGCATATTGTTTTGATGCTTGCTAGATGCCTAGTTGCTGTTTTGGACAGCTTGTCCTTCGAACTTGTATAGTGTATGTGTTGAACCGTTGCTCCGTTTTGAGTGTGCCCTATATGAAACTTGCTTAGATTTGCATGTAGTTTCATATTATCATGTTGCATCCTTGTTTTGAGGTGTTTGCTTGATGTTTGGATGCATTTTGCATCAATGTCATGTTTGACTTGTTTTGCTCATATCTTCTAGGTCGTAGCTCCGAATTAAATGAACTTTATATGTAACTTGACTAGAATCTCGTGTAGATCATCTTGGTGCATCTTAACTTGCTGTTTAACAACTTGAACATAAGGTTTATTCAGTTCTGGACCAATTTCTAAACTTGCATATGAGGACCTACCGGAGTTGTTATATGTTGTTTCCGGCCTCATTTAAACTTGCCTTGATGTGTTGTTCTTGTTTGCATCATCTCTTGTCATGAGTAGCCTCATGTAGCTTGGTCATGCATCATGCTTGGTTGTGCATCATGTCTTGTCTATGTGTAGTGTGTTTACCATGTTGTGTGCTTCTTCTCGATAGTTCCCGTTTCATTGCGATCGTGAGGATTCATTCGTCTACGCTTGGTTCGTCTTCGTGGCTTCATCTTCTTCATGGACTCGTTCTTCTTCCTTGTGGGATTTCAGGCAAGATGACCGTCACCTTGGATCTCACTACTATCATTGCTATGCTAGTTGCTTCGTTCTATCGCTTTGCTGTGCTTCCTATCATTTGCTCTTCAAGCCTCCCAAATTGTCACAGCCTCTAACCTTTTTACCCTTCCTAGAAAACCATTGCTTGGCTATGTTACCGCTCTGCTCAACCCCTCTTATAGCGTTGTTAGTTGCAGGTTAAGTTGAAGATTGCTCCATGGTGGACAGGATTATGTTGGGATATCACAATACCTCTTATTTAATTAATGCATCTATATACTTGGTAAAGGGTGGAAGGCTCGGCCTTATGCCTGGTGTTTTGTTCCACTCTTGCCGCCCTAGTTTCCGTCATACCGGTATTATGTTCCTGGATTTTGCATTCCTTACGCGGTTGGGTGATTTATGGGACCCCCTTGACAATTCGCTTTGAATAAAACTCCTCCAGCAAGGCCCAACCTTGGTTTTACCATTTGCCTCACCACCACCTACTTTTCCCTTGGGAGTAATTAACCCAAGGGTCATCTTTATTTTAGCCCCCCCCCCCCCGGGCCAGTGCTTCTCTAAATGCTGCTCCGAACCGAGCAGCCTGTGGGGCCCCCTCGGGGAAACTCGAGGTCTGGTTTTACTCGTAGCTTGACTTATCCGGTGTTGCCCTGAGAACGAGATATGTGCATCGGGCCACTTTGCTGGTCTTGTTTTACCATTGTCGAAATGTCTTGTAAACCGGGATTCCGAGACTGATCGGGTCTTCCTGGGAGAAGGAATATCCTTCGTTGATCGCGAGAGCTTATCATGGGCTAAGTTGGGACACCCCTGCAGGGTTTAAACTTTCGAGAGCCGTGCCCGCGGTTATGTGGCAGATGGGAATTTGTTAATGTCCGGTTGTAGATAACTTGACACCAGATCCGAATTAAAACGCATCAACCGTGTGTGTAGCCGTGATGGTCTCTTTTCGGCGAAGTCCAGGAAGTGAACACGGTTTTGGGTTATGTTTGACGTAAGTAGGAGTTCAGGATCACCTCTTGATCATTGCTAGCTTCACGACCATTCCATTTGCTCTCTTCTCGCTCTTATTTGCGTATGTTAGCCACCATATATGCTTAGTCGCTGCTGCAACCTCACCACTTTACCCCTTCCTTTCCCATTAAGCTTTGCTAGTCTTGATACCCATGGTAATGGGATTGCTGAGTCCTCGTGGCTCACAAATTACTACAACAACAGTTGCAGGTGCAGGTTATGCGATGATCAAGACGCGAGAGCGACGTTTGCTTGTTTTGGAGTTCTTCTTCTGCTTCTTCTTCGATCAGGGGATAGGTTCCAGGTCGGCAGCCTGGGCTAGCAGGGTGGATGTCGTTTGAGTTTCTGTTTATGTTTCATCCGTAGTCGGATGTTGTTCTCATGTATGTTGATGTATTCTTGGGCGTTTGTGCCTTTTGTATGTATCCCCATCTATTATGTAAAGTTGATGTAATGATATCCACCTTGCAAAAGTGTATCAATATGCGGTTCTATCCTTGGTGGGACCTTCTAGTCTCTTTAGGATAGTATCGCATATTGGGCGTGACACTTGCCCTGCCAACAAATCCACACACACTCCTGAACCTCGTGTGTGCTTTATCTGGTTGGAGCCCAAGGCTTTAAATCGATCTCGGCTACTTCATACACACCTTTAGGCTAGTGTGTGGGCTTCCTTGGAGCGTTCCTCCGTGTCCTGGCCGGAAGGGTAATTGCTGCAGCTCTATCCCGTTCAAGATTACTTGATCCCTCACCATCTGCTGAAGACCTAGGGTTGTCAGAATCAGATGAAGATACATTGCCTGAAGCATGAGTGTTGTCGCTTCTATTCGGCATCTACAGAGAACACATGCGAAACTCAGGAAAGGAGGATAAGCATAAAACTAACAACTTGGTAGCAAGCTTTCTAAACATGTCATGTGCTATGTCTTGAGCTTGCGTTGGTTTTCCTTGAAGAGGAAAGGGTGATGCAGCAATAGTAGCGTAAGTATTTCCCTCGGTTTTTGAGAACCAAGGTATCAATCCAGTAGGAGGCTCCTCAAAATTCCCACGCACCTACACAAACAAACAAAGAACTCGCAACCAATGCAATAAAGGGGTTGTCAATCCCTTCACGGCCACTTGTGAAAGTGAGATCTGATAGAGATAGTATGATAAGATAAATATATTTTTCGTATTTTATAATATAGATTGGAAAATTAAAGATGCAAATAAAAGTAGATTAAAAGCTTATATGATAAAAGATAGACCCAGGGGCCATAGGTTTCACTAGTGGCTTCTCTCAAGATAGCATAAGTATTACGGTGGGTGAACAGATTACTGTCGAGAAATTGATAGAAAAGCGAATAATTATGAGATTATCTAGGCATGATCATGTATATAGGCATCACGTCCGCGATAAGTAGACCGACTCCTGCCTGCATCTACTACTATTACTCCACACATCGACCGCTATCCAGCATGCATCTAGAGTATTAAGTTCATAAAGAACAGAGTAACGCATTAAGAAAGATGACATGATGTAGAGGGATAAACTCATGCAATATGATATAAACCCCATCTTTTTATCCTCGATGGCAACAATACAATACGTGCCTTGCTGCCCTTATTGTCACTGAGAAAGGACACCGCAAGATTGAACCCAAAGCTAAGCACTTCTCCCATTGCAAGAAAGATCAATCTAGTAGGCCAAACCAAACTGATAATTCGAAGTGACTTGCAAAGATAACTTAATCATACATAAAAGAATTCAGAGGAGATTCAAATATTTCTCATAGATAAACTTGATCATAAACCCACAATTCAACGGATCTCTACAAACACACCGCAAAAAGAGTTACATTGAATAGATCTCCAAGAAGATCGAGGAGAACATGGTATTGAGATCCAAAAAGAGAGAAGAAGCCATCTAGCTAATAACTATGGACCCGAAGCTCTATGGTAAACTACTCACAACTCATCGGAGGGGCTATGGTGTTGATGTAGAAGCCCTCCATGGTCGATTCCCCCTCCGGTGGAGCGCCGGCGAAGGCTCCAAGATGGGATCTCGCGGATACAGAAGGTTGTGCCAGTGAAATTAGGTTTTCGTTGGCTCCCCTGATGTTTTCGGGGTACGTGGGTATATATAGGAGGAAGAAGTACGTCAGTGGCCGCCCGAGGGGCCCACAAGATAGGGGGCGCGCCCTGTAGGGGTGGGCGCGCCCTCCACCCTCGTGGCCGCCTCGGCTGCTTCTTGACTTGCACTCCAAGTCCTTTGGGTCATGTTTTTTCCAAAAATCACGCTCCCGAAGGTTTCATTCTGTTTGGACTCTGTTTGATATTCCTTTTTTCGAAACACTAAAATAGGCAAAAAAAAACAGCAATACGGGCTGGGCCTCCGGTTAGTAGGTTAGTCCCAAAAATGATATAAATGTGTAAAGTAAAGCCCATAAACATCCAAAACGGGTAATATAATAGCATGGAACAATCAAAAATTATAGATACGTTGGAGATGTATCAAGCATCCCCAAGCTTAATTCCTGCTCGTCCTCGAGTAAGTAAATGATAAGAAACAGATTTTTTGATGTGGAATGCTACCTAGCTTATTTGTCAATGTAATTTTCTATATCGTGGCATGAATGTTCAGATCCAAATGATTCAAAATAAAAGTTCATATTGACATAAGAAATAGTAATACTTCAAGCATACTAATAAAACCAATCATGTCTTCTTAAAATAACATGGCTAAAGAAAGTTATCCCTACAAAATCATATAGTCTGGCTGTTGCTCTATATTCATCACACAAAGTATTTAATCATGCACAACCCCGATGGCAAGCCAAGAAATTGTTTCATACTTTAGTAATCTTAAACTTTTTTAACTTTCACGCAATATATGAGCGTGAGCCATGGACATAGCGCTATATGTGGAATAGAATGGTGGTTGTGGAGAAGACAAAAAAAGGAGAAGATATTCTCACATCAACTAGGCGTATCAACGGGCTATGGAGATGCCCATTAATAGATATCAATGTGAGTGAGTAGGGATTGCCATGCAACCGATGCACTAGAGCTATAAATGTATGAAAGCTCAACAACAGAAACTAAGTGGGTGTGCATCCAACTCGCTTGTTGACGAATACCTAGGGCACTTTTGAGGAAGCCCATCACTGGACTATACATGCCAAGTTCTACAATGAAAAATTCCCACTAGTATATGAAAGTGACAACATAGGAAACTCTCTATCATGAAGATCATGGTGCTACTTTGAAGCACAAGTGTGGTAAAAAGGATAGTAGCATTGTCCCTTCTCTCTTTTTCTCTCATTTTTTTCTTCCTCTTATTTTTCTTTTTTTTTGGACCCTTCTTTTTTTTGGCCTTTCTCTTTTTTTCTTTCTCTTTTTTTAAAGTCCGAAGCCTCATCCCGACTTGTGGGGGAATCATAGTCTCCATCATCCTTTCCTCACTGGGATAATTCTCTAATAATGAAGATCATCACACTTTTATTTACTTTACAACTCAAGATTACAACTCAATACTAGAACAAGATATGACTCTATATGAATCCTCCGGCGGTGTACCGGGACATGCAATGAATCAAGAGTGACATGTATGAAAATTATGAAGGTGGCCTTGCCACAAATACGATATCAACTACATGATCATGCAAAGAGCAATATGACAATAATGATGCATGTCATATAAACGGAACGGTGGAAAGTTGCATGGCAATATATCTCGGAATGGCTATGGAAATGCCATGATAGGTATGTATGGTGGCTGTTTTGAGGAAGGTATATGGTGGGTGTATGGTACCGGCGAAAGTTGTGCGGCACAAGAGAGGCTAGCAATGGTGGAAGGGTGAAAGTGCGTATAATCCATGGACTCAACATTAGTCAAAAGAACTCATATACTTATTGCAAAAATCTACAAGTCATCAGAAACAAAGTATTACGCTCATGCTCCTAGGGGGATAGATTGGTAGGAAAAGACCATCGCTCGTCCCCGACCGTCATTCATAAGGAAGACAATCAATAAATAACATTGTGCTCCAATTCATCACAAAGCGGTTCACCATATGTGCATGCTACGGGAATCACAAACTTCAACACAAGCATTCTTTAAATTCATAATCACCCAACTAGCATGACTTTTAATATCACTACCTCCATATCTCAAAACAATTATCAAGTATCAAATTGATCATAGCATCCAATTCACTTCCTATGATAGTTTTTATTATACCCAACTTGGATGCCTACCATTCTAGGACCAATTTTATAACAATATCAAATACCATGCTGTTCTAAAAGACTCTCAAAATAATATAAGTGAAGCATGAGACGTCAATAATTTCTTCAAAATTAATCCACTGCCGTGCTCTAAAAGATATAAGTGAAGCACTAGAGCAAAAACTATCTAACTCAAGAGATATAAGTGAAGCACATAGAGTATTCTAATAAATTTCAATCAAGTGGGCTTCTCCCCAAAGGTGTGTACAGCAAGGATGATTGCGGTAAACTAAAAGGCAAAAACTAATATCGTACAAGACGTTCAAAGCAAAACACATATCATGTGGCGAATAAAAATACAGCTCCAAGTAAAGTTACCAATGAACGAAGACGAAAGAGGTGATGCCTTCCGGGGGCATCCCCAAGCTTAGTATTTTGGATATTCTTGAATATCTTGGGGTGCCATGGGCATCCCTAAGCTTAGCCTTTTGCCACTCCTTATTCCATAGTCCATCAAATCTTTACCCAAAACTTGAAAACTTCACAACACAAAACTCAACAGGAAATCTCATAAGCTTCGTTAGTGAAAGAAAGCAAAACCACCACATAAGGTACTATAATGAACTCATTATTTATTTATATTGGTGTTAAACCTACTGTATTCCAAGTTCTCTATGGTTCATACCACTTAATACTAGCCATAGATACATCAAAATAAGCAAACAACACACAAAAACAGAATCTGTCAAAAACAGAACAGTCTGTAGAAATCTGTAACCCACGAATACTTCTGGAACTCTAAAAATCCTACCAAAATAGGAAGTCCTGGAAAAATTTTCTATTGATCTACAGCAAAAATAATCAACGCAAAATCACGTTTCTGTGATTTAACAAAATTAATTTCGTGCGTGCAAAGTTTCTGTTTTTCAGCAGAATCAAATTAACTATCACCATAGGTTATCCTATAGGTTCTACTTGGCACAAACACTAATTAAAACATAAAAACACATCTAAACAGAAGGTAGATGCAAAATTTATTACTAAACATAAGCAAAAAAAAAAACACAAATAAAATTGGGTTGCCTCCCAACTAGCGCTATCGTTTAATGCCCCTAGCTAGGCATAAAAGCAAGGATAGATCTAAGTAGTGCCATCTTTGGCACTCAATTCATAAGTAACCCGCATGATAGATTCATAAGGTAATTTAACTTTCTTTTTTGGAAAGTGCTCCATGCCTTTCCTTAATGTAAATTGGAATCTAACATTCCCTTCCTTCATATCAATAATCGCGCCAATCGTTCTAAGGAAAGGTCTACCAAGAATAATAGGGCAAGAAAGATTGCAATTATATCAAGAACGATAAAATCTATAGGCACCAAATTTCTATTTGCAACAATGAGAACATCATTGATCCTTCCAATTGGCTTTTTAATGGTGTAATCCTTAAGGTGCAAATTTAAAGAGCAATCATCAAGATCATGGAAACCTAGAATATCACATAAAGTTTTCGGAGTCGTGGAAACACTAGCACCCAAATCACATAAAGCATAACACTCATGATCTTTAATTTTAATCTTTATAGTAGGTTTGCACTCATCAGTAAGTTTTCTAGGTATAGAAACTTCCAAATTCAGTTTTTCATCAAAAGATTGCATCAAGGCGTCAACAATATGTTTGGTAAAAGCTTTATTTTGACTATAAGCATGAGGAGAATTCACAACGGATTGCAACAAGGAAATACAACCTTCTAAAGAACAATTATCATAATTAAATTCCTGGAAATCCAAGATAGTGGGTTCAATGCTATTTAAAGTCTTGACCTCTCCAATCCCACTTTTACCAAATTTAGCATCAAGATCTAAAAACTCCGAATCATTGGGACGCCTTTTAACTAAAGTTGACTCATGGTCCAGTCTCATTGTTATTAAGATTAATATTGCAAAACAAATATCTAATAGGGGACACATCTATAACTTTAAGATCTTCATCATTATTTTCATGGAAACTAGAAGAACACGCCTTTACAAAGCAATCTTTCTTAGCACGCAATCTAGCGGTTCTTTCCTTGCACTCATCCATGGAAATTCTCATAGCTTTGAGAGACTCATTGATATCATGCTTAGGATGAGTAGATCTAAGTTTCAGAGAATCAACATCAAGCGAAAGTCTATCAACGTTCCTAGCCAAATCATCAACTTTGAGCAATTTTTCTTCAAGCAAGGCATTAAAATTCTTTTGAGAGATCATAAATTCTTTTACACTATTCTCAAAATCAGAGGTCATCTTATTAAAATTACCATAAGAATTATTGTAGGAATTTCCATAATTATTAGAGGAATTACTAGGGAACGGTCTAGGATTAAAGTTTCCTCTATAAGCATTGTTTCCAAAACTATTCCTACCAACAAAATTCACATCCATAGATTCATTATTATTCTCAATCAAAGTAGACAAAGGCATATCATTAGGATCAATAGGAGCACTTTTAGTAGCAAATAATTTCATAAGTTCATCCATCTTTCCACTCAAAACATTAATTTCTTCTATAGCATGCACTTTTTTACTAGTAGATCTTTCGGTGTTCCATTGACAATAATTAGCCATAATATTATCAAGGAGTTTTGTAGCAAGTGATTTCCATAAACGTGCCTCCCGCGGCCGAATCTAAAAGATTTCTAGAAGCAAAATTCAATCCGGCATAAAAAATTTGTATGATCATCCAAAAATTCAAACCATGGGTAGGGCAATTGCGAATCATCAATTTCATTCTTTCCCAAGATTGGGCAACATGCTCATGATCAAGTTGTTTAAAATTCATAATATCGTTCCTAAGAGTGATGATCTTAGAGGGAGGAAAATATTTAGAGATAAAAGCATCTTTGCACTTGTTCCAAGAATCAATACTATTTTTAGGCAAAGACGAAAACCAAACTTTAGCACAATCTCTAAGTGAAAACGGAAATAACTTCAATTTAAAAATATCATTATCCGTATCTTTCTTCTTTTGCATATCACACAAATCAACAAAGTTGTATAGATGGGCAGCGGCATCTTCACTAGGAAGGTCGGCGAATTGATCTTTCATAACAAGATTCAGCAAAGCAGTATTGATTTCACAAGACTCAACATCATTAAGAGGAGCAATCGGAGTACTAAGGAAATCATTATTATTGGTATTGGAGAAATCACACAATTTGGTATTATCTTGTGCCATGGCGACAAGTAATCCAACACACAAGCAAACAGAAAAGGGCAAGTGAAAGAGAGAGGAGAAGATTGGGAAGGAGAAGGCGAATAAACGGCAAGGGTGAAGTGGGGGAGAGGAAAACGAGAGGCAAATGGCAAATAATGTAAATGTGAGGGAGATGAGTTTGCTATGGGTACTTGGTATGTATTAACTTGAGCGAAGACCTCCCCGGCAACGGTGCCAGAAATCCTTCTTGCTATGTCTTGAGCTTGCGTTGGTTTTCCTTGATGAGGAAGGGTGATGCAACAATAGTAGCGTAAGTATTTCCCTCAGTTTTTGAGAATCAAGGTATCAATCTAGTAGGAGGCTCCTCAAAAGTCCCACGCACCTACACAAACAAACAAAGAACTCGCAACCAACGCAATAAAGGGGTTGTCAATCCCTTCGCGGCCACTTGCGAAAGTGAGATCTGATAGAGATAGTATGATAAGATAAATATATTTTTCGTATTTTATAATATAGATTGGAAAAGTAAAGATGCAAATAAAAGTAGATTGAAAGCTTATATGATAAAAGATATACCCGGGGGCCATAGGTTTCACTAGTGGCTTCTCTCAAGATAGCATAAGTATTATGGTGGGTGAACAAATTACTGTCGACCAATTGATAGAAAAGCGAATAATTATGAGATTATCTAGGCATGATCATGTATATAGGCATCACATCCGCGACAAGTAGACCGACTCCTGCCTGCATCTACTACTATTACTCCACACATCAACCGCTATCCAGCATGCATCTAGAGTATTAAGTTCATAAAGAATAGAGTAACGCATTAAGAAAGATGACATGATGTAGAGGGATAAACTCATGCAATATGATATAAACCCTACCTTTTTATCTTCGATGGCAACAATACAATACGTGCCTTGCTGCCCTTATTGTCACTGGGAAAGGACACCGCAAGATTGAACCCAAAGCTAAGCACTTCTCCCATTGCAAGAAAGATCAATCTAGTAGGCTAAATCAAACTGATAATTCGAAGAGACTTGCAAAGATAACTTAATCATACATAAAAGAATTCAGAGGAGATTCAAATATTTCTCATAGATAAACTTGATCATAAACCCACAATTCTTCAGATCTCAACAAACACACCGCAAAAAGAGTGACATCGAATAGATCTCCAAGAAGATCGAGGAGAACATGGTATTGAGATCCAAAAAGAGAGAAGAAGCCATCTAGCTAATAACTATGGACCCGAAGGTCTGTGGTAAATTACTCACAACTCATCGGAGGGGCTATGGTGTTGATGTAGAAGCCCTCTGTGGTGTTTTGTTGGCTCCCCTGATGTTTTCGGGGTACGTGGGTATATATAGGAGGAAGAAGTATGTTGGTGGCCGCCCGAGGGGCCCACGAGATAGGGGAGCGTGCCCTGTAGGGGTGGGCGTGCCCTCCACCCTCGTGGCCGCCTCGGCTGCTTCTTGACTTACACTCCAAGTCCTCTGGGTCATGTTTGTTCCAAAAATCATGCTCCTAAAGGTTTCATTCCGTTTGGACTCCATTTGATATTCCTTTTCTTCGAAACACTAAAATAGGCAAAAAACAACAATACGGGTTGGGCCTCCGGTTAGTAGGTTAGTCCCAGAAATGATATAAGTGTGTAAAGTAAAGCCCATAAACATCCAAACGCGTAATATAATAGCATGGAACAATCAAAAATTATAGATACGTTGGAGACGTATCATTATGCAATAATTTAGAAAATGTACGGGTAATTTGTTAAGTTTGTGTGACTCGGGCGCCCGCGATCTGTAAATTGGCAGTAACTTATTGGAACAAATACAGCTTATATGTACTAGTTAGGAAGGTAGATAATGAACATATATACGCTCTCTATTATTTTATAGCCAATTTGGGATCGCGAGGAAATATGCCTCACCGCGATGGAGAGCAGTAACTAACAGGCTTCTTAATGCAAACCCGACCGGACCACAGGAGATGCGAGAGTTACAGCATCAATGTGCTCAAGGGTGGCTGGCGAGCAAACGAAGACGGCGAGGCGCGGGCAGCCACGTGTTGGAAACGGTAGTGGAGGTAGGCTTGACGCCGAAGAGCGGGCACACGGCCGGGGTGAGCACACCGGCGCCGGAGAGGGTTCTGTTGTGGATCTGGGGGAGGGGGAGCTGGTGATGGAGATTGGGTGGACTAGTTGAGTGAAACGCGGGCAGGCCGTGGGGCTGGCTGTTGGCGGCCTAGGTGAAAGGCCTATGCAAACGGTTGCCTCTAAGCGCTCGTGTGCACAAAGAGAATAATTTCGTTTGAAATGAAGACGTACTAATTTTGAAATGAAGACGTGAGTTCATAGTTTGGTCTCTAAATTTTCCCATGTTAAGCAATCACATTATACCACGGTTTTGATTTGCTGGCACATTTCAGGTCTCGTGTGCTCTATGTAAGACATTTCTTGGCATTTACCGTGCATTTTGGCATATAAATCAATCCCTAGCCGGACTGCATTTCCTGTCGAAAGGGATGAGGATTGCCGTTCGATCTGGGAGCATCCAACAGTGCAGACGTACGATCCGTGGGGTTTGGGTTCTGGCCAATTAGAATGCATGACTCAGATCGTGCGCACAGAAAACGGGGGGCCTCAGCCATGGTTTGGTAGGCACATTGCTTTCATGAGTGAACCGTGTGCTATTTGAAAACATTTACATGAACTAACAACATATTTTTCTTCGAATGAAAACAAGAGTTCATCGTTTCGCCTCCAAATTGTTTTCCACGGTAAGAAATCACCATTGTACCCTATGGTTCAATTTTCTCGTGCATTTGAGGTATCGTTTTCTATATTTAAGTCGTTTTCTATATAGTCGCAACTACACGTGGGTGCTAGCTAGCTAGCAAGATCATTTGTGTGTCGCTTTGGGAGTTTTCATTCATTGTTCGAGACACGGGAAAAAAATCAAACAGTTTGGCCGCAGGGTGTGGCTAGAAGCATATGCCATGTTGGTATTCCAATTACAGGAAATGCATATAGATTTCGGAAATAACGAAAATTGGTGTGTCACCGTGTCGTGTTCTCAGGATCACATGGAATTTTTGGTAAAGATGGCATGAGTTTTGATGCTCACACCTTCCAAATCGGAGCATCTCACGAGAAGGACCATAGTTTCCAAAAGGAGATGCGGCACTTCGGACTCCAATCATCACTGACTACATTGTTCCGTTTTGAATTATTTTCACGGTAAACAATCACGTATATACACTAGGTTTGATTTTCTGGCCCATTTCAGGTCTCGTTGCTATATTCAAGTCATTTTTTTGCACTTACCTTCCATTTAGTGCATATAATTAAATTCAAAACCCACATCTGGGTGTTAGTTAGCAAAGAAGGTGTACAAATCATTTGTGTGTCACTTTGGGAGTTTTCATCCATTGTTTGAAAAATGGGGAGAAGTTTCAAACATTTCGGCCGCGACGTGCGGCCACCGGCGTAGGCCTAGTTGGTATTTTAATTACTGGGAATTCAGATGGAGTCTAGACTTCATCAAAATCGGTGTGTGCCTGTGGCGTGCTCTCACGACCCCGAGGAATTTTTTTGGTAAAGTTTGGCACAGGTTTTGATGATCGCTCCTTCCAAACCGGAGCATCTCACATGAAGGACCATGGTTTCCAAACGGAGACATGTCAATTCAAACTCCATTAGTCGGTGACTCCATCGTTTGGCCTCATAAAAATTTCCACGGTACGCATTCACCATTATACCACGGGTTTGATTTTCTAACGCATTTCAGGTATCGTTTGCTATATTTAAGACATTTT
The DNA here is from genome assembly GCA_963921465.1 of Triticum timopheevii. Taxonomy (NCBI): domain Eukaryota; kingdom Viridiplantae; phylum Streptophyta; class Magnoliopsida; order Poales; family Poaceae; genus Triticum; species Triticum timopheevii. The sequence continues at coordinate 375,442,105 of OY997272.1, read as the reverse complement.
TTGAATTTAACATGCAATTTGTGGATATAAATAAAATCACAACCGGAACTGCATGTGTTGTCGAAAGGGATGAGGATCGTCATTCGATCAAGGAGAATCTGGTGTAGACGTATGATCCGTTGGGTTTGGATTCTGGCCAATCAGAACGCACGACTCAGATCACGCGTGTGGTAGGGGGGCATTCTCCACGGTTTAGTGGACATACGGCTTTTGTGAGTGAACCGTGTGCTATTTGAAAACATTTACATTAACTAAGAGCATATTTTTGTTTGAATGAAAACACGAGTTCATGGTTTCGCCTCCAATTTTTTCCCACGGTAAGAAATTACGATTGTACCCTATGATTCGATTTTCTAGTACATTTTACGAGGCGGCATACCTCGCTAGCAATCTCAAACTTTGAATATGCAAAAATAAAAGAGGTCTTGTTTAATTTATATATATATATATATATATATATATATATATATATATATATATATATATATATATAGTCGCAACTACACGTGCGTGCTAGCAAGATCATTTGTGTGTCGGTTTGCGAGTTTTCACTCATTGTGCGAGAAACGGGAAAAAACTTCAAATAGTTCAGGCGCAGGGTGCCGCCAGAGGCGTAGGCCTTGTTGGTATTTTAATTTTAGGAAATGCATATAGAGTCTGAAAAAACACGAAAATCATTGTGCCACTATGGCGTGCTCTCACGATCACATGGAAAAAAATTGGTAATGTTTGGCACAAGTTTTGGTGCTCTCACGTTCCATACCGGAGCATCTCACAAGAAGGATCATAATATCCAAAAGGAGATACGGCACTTCAGACTACAAATCGATAGTTACTAGCTACACCGTTCCGCCTTGAAAAACATCATGGTAAACAATCACGGATATACCCTTGGTTTGATTTTCCGGCCCATTTCAGGTCGTCTGCTATGTTTAAGTCATTCTTTGCACTTACCTTGCATTTTAGTGCATATAAAGTCAAAAACCCTACTACAACTCCATGTGGGTGTTTTAGTTAGGCTATACCTACTCATAGTGGAGAGTATCATATACTAGTATCATGCATATATACATATATATATATATACATCTGGGCTATTCTGTTATGCGTAACAGAATATTATTCTATTACCCTTTTTGAACTGACGGTTACAGGTGGTTGTACTGATGTTTTCGAAGCGGTTGAACTGATGCTTTCAGTTGTGTTTAACAGATCGTCTTCTTTAGTTCAAAAACTTCTTATAATTCTTTTGTCGGAACCGGCCGTATAATATATCTTTGGAAAGCTCTTGACAACCATATTTCAAGTATATTGAACGTTTTTGCAAAATCATTATGGTTTAAGAGAAGTTTTGAAAAAATCGTTTTTTTCAAAACCGAAAACGTGAATCGTATTTTGGACTCAATTTTCAAACCGTTTGTTGGAATTGAGCAAATAAGATGGCGTTGGAAAGCTGGTGAAAATCCGCATCTTTTATATATGTATTGTTTTTTTCTAATTCTATATCATTCAAAAGTAATTTGAAAAATGATGAAATTCTAGGCGAAACGTATTTTCGCAATTTTTTGCAAACGGTTTGTCGGATTGACACAAATGATACGGCGTTGGAAAGCTATGGAAAATGCGCAACTGTTTCATATAAAAATGTTTTTCTAATTCCTTACGGTTTAAAAACGAATTCGAATACGGTCAAATTTGATTTTGAACGCGATTTTTTTAAGAAGTTTGTCAAAATATGGCAAATTATATACCGTTGGATAGCTATCGAAAATCCGAAACTTAGTCATGTTAAGCGTTTTCTCTACTTCGCAACCGTTTAAGAGTAATTTAGAATACGGCATGATGGATCTTGCTGTTTTCTCCTCTAAAAAACAGAGTAGTCATACTGATATATGTGTATGTTTGTACTGAGCTATTTTTTGTAGAGTAATTTTGAATGGTTCCGAAAAAGGATACTTGTACTGATGCTTGCATGGGTTTGTACTAAGCGTGTTTTCACTAACTATACTTTGCTCTGTTTTTTCGGTAATATTTTTCTCATAAGTTTTCAACGGTTTACTGTATCGTCGCCCCTGTACTTGTATGGTTTGTATCATAGAACTGAAATATATTTTATTCAAAAAGAAAATGTGTTTGTTTTGTTTTTTTTAACTCAACAGTTTTTGACAACGTTGTTCTGAACTTCTCTCATTTTATGACTTGTACTGAGGTACTTACTAAGCGGGATTTTCATGGGGTTTCTTTTTTTGAATGAACTTTACAATTTGAATTTCTGCCATTTCTTTTATTCCGAACGGACCATCATTTTTAACTCGTACTGAGGTACTTACTACGCCTGAACTGGGGTGGCTATCACGTGTCTCGGCGTGTTTTGAACTCGGTGATATTTTTTCATCAATTTACTGCCCATTTTTTCATCACACTTGAGAGAGTGATTAATAGGTTACTTGATCACTTGAACTCGTACTGATCTCCTTATGAGTTTGTACTGATCTTCTTAGGATTTTCTTGAATTCAATAGACGCACTAACCGTGTTTAATCTTTTGAACTTATATGTTAGTAATACATGGACGGACCAGATTTTTTTAACCGTGTTGGATGAGCACTTGTACTTGACCCTAGAAAATTTTTATATTTTTTTGAACTTCTTTGCAATTTCATGGAACTGATTGCGGTTTGTTTTTTGAACTTATATGCTAGTGATACACGTTGAACATCAACCAAAATAGATAGGAAAGTGCATAGAGCTTCTTGTTTGAACTTTCCTTGTTTAGTTTTCTAGAACTTATATGCTAGTACTACACAAACTTTCCCATACAATTTTTTTATATCCACAGGGTCATCAACCAAAATAGATAAGAGAGTGGAGAGAACACATTCACCACTCATATAAAGAGTAGAAAACCTGGAGAGAAATTTTTTTCATCTCGCAAAGTATGAGACGAGTCGCAAACAAATAAATAACATTCAGGTAGAGAATATGAGCACAGGAATATCAAATGTTTGAACTTTCTCGATGGCATCCATTGAACTTAAAACATTTTTTTAGCAAAAGACTGCAAGAGTGAAGGATGTCTTTTACCATATTTTTACAAATGGATCACGCTTGCTTTACAAATTACTAGAAAGATCCCTGTAAAAATAGTACTACAAGATTTGTAACACAAGATCGCACAGAAGCTGTACTGATCTACACAGGAAGTTTTGCTACTTGTAAGAAAATAAAAATGAACTCTAACTTGGAGAATCAACATATGTTTCTTTCCGTTGATTACATTCAATTCATGTATGTACAGAAGAAACAAAATTGCAACTCCACCATTTACTAGTCCATGGCTGAATAGCCGAACTTCACAGAATGACATTTTTCGAACTTAGCCGAGGAATCATTTTCTCAAATTCACGTTTGAACTCCATTTGGAAAATTTCAAACTCCTCTCTGGGAGGTGTTGGCTGATTTCCTCAGGGTGATGAGCTTCTAAAGATAGTGGTGCAATCGCTCGATGACAAATGCGATGAATAGTGTGTATCCTGCAAGGAGCGATAAGCTGTTAGAAATGTTTAGCTTTGAACTTGAATAAAATATAGGAACTGTGCTGAGTTTATTTTCAGATTTCTGCTAGCATGCATCAAGACATTTTATATATGATTTTTACACTGCCAATCCAGACTATATACTTCCAAATCCTAAAAAAACTTTATTACAATAGTCAGGAGTGAACTCATACATGTATATCTACTAATAAACACCAACAAGAAATTACACCAGCAAAGATATAATCTAAAACTCATGGCATATATCTTTATATTCATCAAGTTGAAATCAACAAAATTTAGAATTTCCAAACACCAAAGGGTAAAAAATGGTGAAAATAGTCTCAAGATTTACGGTCTATGTCCACCGAGAGTTTTGTTGTTAATAATACCAATAGAAGCTTTTCCAACAAAGCATTCTCTAATGCAAATCTTCCTAGCAACAAGAATGACATATACACCACACCAACCGCACATTTTTCATACATGAATGACATAACACGCTCCCTACTGCTCAGATTGATGCGGGATTTGATGCACCATAGTGTACATGATGTACCTTCCCTACTGTTCAGATTGGGTAGATCATTCAGTTCCATAACATGATCATCCACGCAACGCTAGTCACCTGGAAGGCAGAGCAGGAGCAGCCGCGCAAGGCGGAGCTCAGGTGGCCGCCGCACCCGGCGGACTATGGGACGGCACACCGCGCGGGCCGGTGGGGTGGCGCATCGTGGGTGCCGGCAAGTGCGACTGCAAGTGGCTTCTAAGGTATGACCTACCTACAATAATTAACAATGTATTATTCCTGCACTGATGTATCCAAGATATTCTCACAAATTACTAGAGTTCGGCTGCTCCCTTACATAACAAGACTGCTACTACTACTATAGATTAAATGTTGTATATATGTACCCTATACTAACCCAGAAGAGATTAAACATTGTCACTTTGATGTAATATTCTTGGTTTTGTATACTGACATCAAGAAAGAGTACAGAAAGATAAATGAAGCATGTGTTCCTTTTCTATTCTTGCAAATGAAGCTCCACTTATGTTCTGTTTGATAATTCTGTATTCTATTCTGTTTTGAACTGAAGTGTGCAGATGAATTGAACTTCTCCGATACATATTTCATTGAACCTAGTCCTCCAGAATGTTTATTCTTTTTAGTTATGTTGGCATGAGGCTATGAAATACATCACATCAATTGTTTTTTGGCTGAGTTTCAAAAAACATAATACTATGTGAACAGTACAACCTGACCTAACTAGATATGCAACATGCAGTAAACATGTACGGTGTCTCAACTTTTAACAAAAACCTGCAGCTGTACTATCATCTATTGAAAATGAATCACAGAAATAATGGAGAAGACTTAGTTAAAATGGGAACACCTTGTCCAGTTTTGATCAAATTTAGATCACAAAGAGCACTCGCTACTTTCTCTACAGAGTCCAGGTTATAGGAAAAATGATCAAGACAAAAGAACAGTGATCACTTTTACTGATTGGAAAATAACAAGAAAACTTATAGCATTTGATCATTCAAACTTGTCAATAGAAATAGAGAATTATGTACACGGATACAACTTGCATTTAGAGTTCTTTTAACTCCAGAATGCTTCCACGGGACATTCAAAACCCAAAAGCAAAATAACAAAATTAGTGTAACTTTGTAAAACTTATTTAAAGTAGAATTACTTTTGTTTTATAACACCACATACTTGAGTGCTTGTGCCCGTTTAAATCTGAATAAAAAGAGTATCATTATCTTAGGACTTTATCCGATTTTCATCACTAGTACACAGTTTCTGTACGTGTTGTTGTCCCATAGGCATTAACACAAGCACCATGCGTGCTAGGAAGAACAGGGCACTTGAATCAGAATTGACACCGAAGAAACTCGCCGCAAATCACTACTTATTCAGGTGATATATCTAAACTTACAGAAACTGAATCTTGTACTAACGTTTTTTTCACACGTACAAACTATTATGCGTTTTTTCATGGACTGACAACAGAGTACACACCGAACTAATGTTAAGTTTAGTACAAAAATTCTCTGTTCATGAACTGACAGTATTTCTCCCTTTGGACTGAAGAAAAGCACACTCCTAGGCACGCAGGCGAAGCCGTTTCAAGCTACAGCCAGCATCAGCAGGAATTCAAGCGAAAGGCACTGAGGTAATAGGAAATGAACATATGACAAAGAATTGAACATAAAAGAAAATATTTTTGGAGAAGGAAGAAGATGTCAGGAGGATATGGTGAACCTGCTACGCATACTCCTACGGAAGTGGAGCTGATGGAAGAGGGGATCACGAGCAGCGGCGGGATGGTCGGCACTGGAGCTCGTGGCGAAGTGGACCTGTGGTGTGGAGGCAATGTTGGCGGTGAAGGAAATATGCCCTAGAGGCAATAATAAAGTTATTATTTATTTCCTCATATCATGATAAATGTTTATTATTCATGCTAGAATTGTATTAACCGGAAACATGATACATGTGTGAATACATAGACAAACATATAGTCACTAGTATGCCTCTACTTGACTAGCTCATTGATCAAAGATGGTTATGTTTCCTAACCATAGACATGTGTTGTCATTTGATTAATGGGATCACATCATTAGGAGAATGATGTGATTGACATGACCCATTCCGTTAGCCTAGCACTTGATCGTTTAGTATACTGCTATTGCTTTCTTCATGACTTATACAAGTTCCTGTAACTATGAGAATTATGCAACTCCCGTTTACCGGAGGAACACTTTGGGTACTGCCAAACGTCACAACGTAACTGGGTGATTATAAAGGAGTACTACATGTGTCTCTGAAGGTACATGTTGAGTTGGCGTATTTCGAGATTAGGTTTTGTCACTCCGATCGTCGGAGAGGTATCTTTGGGCCCTCTCGGTAATGCACATCATTATAAGCCTTGCAAGCAATGTGACCAATGAGTTGGTTACGGGATGATGCATCACAGAACGAGTAAAGAGACTTGCCGGTAACGAGATTGAACTAGGTATTGGATACCGACGATCAAATCTCGGGCAAGTAACATACCGATGACAAATGGAACAACGTATGTTGTTATGCGGTTTGACCGATAAAGATCTTCGTAGAATATGTAGGAACCAATATGGGTATCCAGGTCCCGCTATTGGTTATTGACCGAGAATGGTTCTAGGTCATGTCTACATAGTTCTCGAACCCGTAGGGTCCGCACGCTTAACGTTATGATGACAGTTTTATTATGAGTTTATAAGTTTTGATGTACCGAAGTTTGTTCGGAGTCCCGGATGTGATCACGGACATGACGAGGAGTCTCGAAATGGTCGAGACATAAAGATTGATATATTGGAAGCCTATGTTTAGACATCGAAATGGTTCCAGGTGAAATCAGGATTTTACCGGAACACCGGGGGGTTACCGAAACCCTCCCGGGGGTTAATGGGCCTTAGTGGGCCAAGAGGGAGAAGAGGAGGGCCGGCCAGGGCAGGCCGCGCGCCCCCTCCCCCCTTAGTCCGAATAGGACAAGGAAGGGGGGCGGTGCCCCCCTTTCCTCTTTCCCCTCCCCCCTTTCCTTCTCCACCAAGGCAAGAGGGGGGAGTCCTACTCCCGGTGGGAGTAGGACTCCTCCAGGCGCACCCCTAGGGGGCCGGCCGCACGTCCCCCCTCCCCTCTTTATATACGGGGGCGGGGGGCACCCCATAGACACACAAGTTGATCTACGGATCGTTCCTTAGCCATGTGCAGTGCCCCCCTCCACCATATTTCACCTCGGTCATATCGTCGTGGAGTTTAGGCGAAGCCCTGCGCCGGTAGAACATCATCATCGTCACCACGCCGTCGTGCTGACGGAACTCATCTCCGGAGCTTTGCTGGATCAGAGGCCGGAGATCGTCATCGAGCTGAACGTGTGCTGAACTCGGAGGCCCCATACGTTCGGTGCTTGGATCGGTCGGATCGTGAAGACGTACGACTACATCAACCGCGTTGTGTTAACGCTTCCGCTTACGGTCTACGAGGGTACGTGGACAAACACTCTCCCCTCTCGTTGATATGCCATCACCATGATCTTGCGTGTGCGTAGGAAATTTTTTGAAATTACTACATTCCCCAACAGGCGGCTGGCAGTGGGCGACGGAGGTAGGCAGTGGGCGATGTTGTTCTTCGGTATTAAGAACTGTTTTCTACATTAACAACAAACACCTAAAGAGCATCATGTTTTCTGCATGTATATATGAACTTTTGAGTAGAACTTACCGGCCATCCACACTTGCACTGAAGACATTTAAATGAACACAAAATGAACCTCCTAGCATTTATTTTGTGAACTTTTCACAAGGTACACATGTTTCCCTAAATTTGCAAGTTGATTTTCTGAACTTTGAACTTATATGGAACAAAAAGTGAAGGATTCTGGACTGAAGAAATAATCCAAAGGAGCAAAACAAGAAGCACAAGCTAGTGCACAATTCAAACTACCATTAAACCTTTTACTGAACGGATGAGACAAGATGCTGCAATAGCAAAACCTCTCTCCCTGCCTTAACAAAAAGTAATGGGGGCTAAACTTTGTATTTCTCTCGAACTTGTCGGGAGGCTTTTGTTGTACTGAAGTGTGACCTAGTAACTGCATTTAAAGGAAAGTACCAACCTAAAGCCAATTATCATGTATTCATAGAGAATCCAACAAGATGTTTCTTTTGCACACATTTTTTTCCTGGGTTTTCTGTTCTGAACTTGATCCAAACATTAATGGTAGTACTTCCCAAGGTGCCACATATTTACTCACTATGATGATGTATTTGTACTGCTCCAAAAACATTCATGGGAGCACAAAATAAGCATATCAAAATGGTGCTCACAGGAATAGTGACAAATACCAAAAGAGCAAGAAAAGCTACTCAATTAGCATAACAACACTTGTATGCATTTTAATAGCAGAAGCAGAGAAGGAGAGAGATTGCCGTGAGAGAGTGCCATTGACACAGTGGACAACCTGGAGAAGCGCTACATGAGTCCTTTTTTTGCGCAGGCTTGCTCCACGACCTAAACTTCTAGGCTGACATTGGTTCTCCCGTTTTCTTTGCACAACCAACTTTTTGGTTTCTAATAAGCGAACTGATGGAAAAACTTGATGGTCCACTTCTGTATTTCATTCAAGGTGAACTGATGCACTTGCAAAGTTAACTTATTTGTGTTCCTAATTTAACACTGAAACTGATACATGTTCACAAACTGGATAGATTAAAGGTATGAACAGTCAGTACATTTATACCTTAGCTAGCGTCGCACTAGAATTGACATAATAAGTTAAGTTACCGGTAGTGATGCATCGATAACACGTCAATCCCTCCCTATGCTTGAGCGCAATAGAACTGAAAACAAATCAATGTTAGGTTCAGTTTGGTAGCAGTAGTAGATATCGATGAGTGCATAGTAGTACTACATTCTTTGTTTAAAATCACTACAACCAGCAGGGCAAATCATCAATGTAGACCCAAAAAAATGGCCAATTTTTAGAAGCATGTACCTTATAGTTGTGGCAGCCGCCCGTAGCAACATAACCTACGCTTTTATCCACCATTTTTCCTGTTGTTAGAACACGGAAAATCACCACAAACCTATCAGTATAATTACCTAGTCAACATCAGCCTTCAGTTTTTAACTTTTTATCTTAGTCCCAAATCAGCACGAACCTAACAGGTTAATTTGTTAGTTGCCTGCATGAGTAAAGGTGTCGATATTGGAAAGAAGTTTAGATTGTTGAAGCTCGTTCGTGAAGGAGAATGGTAGGAGGGTCTCAGACAGATAAGGGAGGAAGAGTTGGACTGGTGGAGCCCCATACCTGGACGGGTGCCGGAGGAAGTAGTGCGTGGGGGCGGGGCGGCTCCGGTCGGCGGGATGGTTCTCGACCTCGCGGCTCCTCCTGCAGGCTCTAGTGTTTGCGTTGAAGCAGGAACCATGGCGCTGGAGTGGGGCTCATCCATGGCGGTGGCATTGAACGGCCTGGGGTGGCGGTGATGAACTGTGTGTACGGGCGGCGTAGTCGCATCAGGGAGGAGGCAGAGTGGTGGCTGGTAGCATCAATGGGTGCAGGAGGACTTCACCCGAGATCTACCAGCGAGATCAAAAAGGAGTCGGAGGTCGCATGGATATGCTGGTGCAGGGCCACGGCTAGTCACAAGTGTGGTGGGAAGCGTGACCATGGCTGGTCGCTGGGAAGATGGGGCGCAGGGCCACAGTTGGTTGCTGGGGAGATGGGAGGCGGGGCAGTGGCTGGTCTCTCGGAAGGTGGGAGGCGGGGCTGCGACTGGTCGCTAGGGAGGTGGGAGGCGGGGCCGCGGCTGGTCACCGGGAAGGTGGGAGGCGGGGCCGCGGCTAGTCGCCAGGAAGGTGGGAGTTGGGGCCGCAGTTGGTCGCCGGGAAGGTGGGGGGCAGGGCCACGGCGGGTCGCCGGGAGGGTGGGAGGCGGGGCCGCGGCGGGTCACCGGGAGGGTGGGAGGCGGGGCCGCGGCGAGTCGCCGGGAGGGTGGGAGATAGGGCCGCGGCGGCTCGCCAGGGGGTGGGAGGCAGAGGCGCGGCTGGTCGCCGGGAGGTGGGAGCATCGCGCCCTTATAGAGGCAAGGGGTAACAGAATAATATTCTGTTATAGGTAATAGAATAGTCCAGCCCTATATATATATATATATATATATATATATATATATATATGATACTAGTGTATGATACTACCTTTAGTTATAGCGCATAATATAATACATAGAGTATATATAGTATCATAGATCATTTATTTCCACGCATGACACAAATTAGCATCGCATTTAACATGCGGTATCTACCTATATGTTACTCTAACCCTCACTATATTAAACTATTTGCCACATCAGCATACTTGCTATTTTCCGAGTGCATGATATCGTCAGCTATGATACCACCACTATGGCCAGCCTTGTATAGTGGGGAAGTATCATATACTATAGTATCATGCATATGATACTATATGATACTACGTACGTACTTTCATAGTGCATATATATAGTATCATAGAGTAGTATATATATATCATAGATGACCGTATTTATGGCCATGCATGACACAAAATTTCCACGGTATACTATCCTGTGGCCGGTGACTTCATCGTTTGGCCTCATAAAAATTTCCACGGTACGCAATCACCATTATACCATGGGTTTTATTTTCTGGCGCATTTCGGGTATCGTTAGCTATATTTAAAACATTTTTTGAGTTTAACGCGCCTTTTGTGCATAAAAATAAAATTACAACCGGAACTGCATGTGTTGTCGAAAGGGATGAGGATCGTTGTTCGATCTGGGAGCATCCAACGGTGCAGACATACGATCCATGGGGTTTGGATTCTGGCCAATCAGAAAGCACGACTCAGATCGTGGGCGGGGTTTGGTCGTCACACGACTTTCATCAACAAACCGCATGCTATTCGGAAACCAGATTGCATATTTTTGTTCACACATACTATAGTGAGATCAATTGAGTGTGCTACCTCTATGATATAATAATAATAATAATAATAATAATAATAATAATAATAATAATAATAATAATAATAATAATAATAATAATAATAATAATAATAATAATAATAATAATAATAATAATAAACAGGTAATATTCATTGCCTCAGCTGACAGCATATCAAGGTCAACATATTGACGGTTCTTACATCAAACGAAAATCGGGCATAACTCACAAATTTAGTACACGCGACAGTTCTAAATTGAACGAATTAAGTTGCAGGGTAGGCATAAAGACTAGTCTTACGTCTTAATTCCCATGTACATGGGGGAACTGGGATCATTACATTGACCCCGAATGAACTTGGGTTTTCTGATGATTTTATGCTTCTCTGTTACACGGGTGCGTGATCCCTTGGTTGGCAACTCCTCAAATTCATCGTACTCGTCCTCATCGACAACATCATCGACACCCAGTACCCTCCTCTTCCCATGCATCACTACATGGCAGTTCTCACGCAAAGAGTCTTCCACAAAGAAAATCTGGGTAGCATCGCTGGCAAGAATGAACTGGTCGGCGTGATATGCCATCGTTGTCCTATTAACACAGGTCTTCCTGTAGTCATCAACCTTTACTTGACCAAGAGGGATCCATGAGCACCTGAATAATGCCACCTTAACTTTCACATAGTCAAGCTCCCAAATCTCTTTGATGGTTCCATAGTATACCCTTTTATCAACTTCATCTACAGTCATGCATTCTATTCGAACAGCGGTGTTCTGATATGAGGTATTCTGATCACGTTCCTTAGTGTAGAACGTGTATCCATTTATGTCATATGCTTGGCACGACAACACCGTAGGTGATGGCTTTTGTGCCAACCACGTAGCAATGTCATTGATGGATCCTTGTGCCAAATGCTTCTTCAGCCATTCGCGTAGTTCTTAGTGTGCTCCTTCATATCCACATCTGATGAAGGCACCATTGGTAAGAAGCTTTGGCGTATCTCCGCCAAGTGTTCTTCGGCATAAGCGCCGAGAACAGGGATGTTAAGCAGTACCGTCAAATGGGCTCTCTCTGCCAATTCTCCGGGTGCAGCCATTTGCGTGCCAGCAAGGACCGGCTTACCTTTCAGCCTTCCCTCATGGCGAGAGAGGGGCAAACCTATAGGTAATTGTTTCATGTATTCGGTGCAAACCTCAACCACCTCCTCCACAATATAACCTTGTAGGATGCTTGCCTCTGGATGGTTTCGGTTCCGACAAAAGCGCTTCAGTATTCCCATGAACCGCTTGAAGGGATACATGTTGCGAAGAAACATAGGACCATAATACTTTATCTTGTCGACAAGGTGAACAGTGAGATGGACCATGACATCAAAGAATGACGGTGGGAAAAACATCTCTAGGTTGGACAATATTCTTGCAATATCATCTTGCATATGATCCAACTCTTCAGGATCTACAACTTTCTTCCATAGTTGGTTGAAGAAATCAGAGAACTCAATGAGTGTGTTCCTTATATCTTTGTCCATCAGATTCTTGATGGCCACGGGAGGATTTGTGTCAACATTACGTGGCAATCATGTGACTACATGTGTCCCAACTTCATTTTACCTGAGCTCCATGAGACTTCTGATGTTTGTGGAGTAGGAAGAGGGTGTCTTAACTGACAACAAATAGGTGAAGAACTGTGTTGCTTCTTTTGTACTAAAACTGTAACTCTAGCGAGCTTTGATGAATTTGTCATCATCTTTTGCTTCACTCTTGCCTTTTGATAAATCAGCAAGCATATCGAGCCGTGAACCCTCACCATCCTTTCTTTTACCTTTAATCTTGAGCAGAGTACCAAGGATTCTTTCGCATACGTTCTTCTCTATGTGCATGACATCGATGCACTGACGTACACATAGAATTTCCCAGTAAGGTAATTTCTAGAACATCGATTTCTTCTTAAACACTTGACCCTTGGGTGTTTGTTTCACCGTCAAAGCGTGATTCTTGCCAAGCACAACATTAATTTGTTTATCCATGTTGTGGACCACCTCCCCATCATAGGGTCATGGGCCCACACCTACCTCTGCCATATCATCAAATTCAGCTTTCATCTTTCAGTATGGGTGATTTTTCTGTAAGAACCTACAATGATGCAAATACACGGTTTTGTGCGATTTGGGAAGTTTTCTGCTAGTTGTCCTATCCATGCATGTGACACACACTACATCTCCCTTTTTTCTGCCCTGATGTGTTGCCTAATGCCGGCATATCTTGAATGGTGTGCACCAGCATCACATGTAGATCGAAAATCTCCTATCTGTAACCATCATAACATTTTATAGCAGGTGCATCTATCCACACTGTCAGCAGTTCTTCTACCAGTAGCTGAAAGTAAATGTTGATGTAATTTCTAGGTTGCTTCGGGCCTTGGATAATCATTGACATCATAATGTATTTTTTCTTCATACACAACCAAGGAGTTAGGTTATATATGCACATAAGCACCGGCCATGTGTTGTGATTGGTGCTCATGTCGCCAAAAGGATTCATCCCGTCAGTACACTCCCCGAGCCTTATACTTCTAGGATCCTTGGCAAAGTCTTCAAACTTGTTGTCGATTAATCCCATTGAGCCCCATCTTTCGGGTGCCTCATATACTTATCTGCAATTCGCTCATCATGATGCCATCATAACCTCTTTGCCTCTCTAGGGTTTGCAAACAAATGCCTCAACCTTGGAATTAAAGGCAAGTACCAAACAACCTTGAACAGGATTCCTATCTTGATCTCATCGTCCAATTTGTACTTGTCCTTTGCTCTCCTGCGCTTGTATCATGCATGCTTGCATTCGGGACATGCACGCAAATCTTTTTACTCACCACGGTACAATATACAATCATTCACACAAGCGTGTATATTCTGTACTTCAAGTTCCAATGGGCAAACAATTTTCTTCGCTTCATTCGTGCTTCTGGGGAGCATGTTATCTTCTAGAAGAATTTCTTTGAAAAGACCTAACATCTCTGTGAAGCCCTTGTTTGATAGACCATTTGCTGCTTTAAATATGAGAAGTGCCAGGGTGGCACTCAACCTGGAATATTTCTTTTTGCAACCTGGATGCAATTCTTTCTTGGAGTCCGCATCAATGGTTGGCAGATCCTTGTACCCAATCATATCCTTTTTTGGGTCCTCGAAATCTGCAATCATAGCAGCAAAATCTGGCATATCAAGATCGTCGTCATCTGCGTCGACGTCTTGGTTTTTCAGTGGGCGTTTCGGCTTTCCGGTGTTCCATTGGTAGCTTGACGCCTCTGCCCTGATGTTAGATTCAACATCCACTACAAAAAAATACACTTCCGTGATGATACGTGTTTGTCATAGTAGGTCGCGTTTTCTGTCATGCATGTACATCCATGACGATTTTATGACAGAATCAAGATAGTCATACATGTGCTGTCGTAGAAGTGTTCCATGACATTACCAAAATTATCATCACGGAAGTGTCCACTTCCATGACGATAAATCGCGTGTCACAAAAGTGCTTTCGTCAAGGGTGACCGACACGTGGCATCCACCGTAACGGAACACCGTTAAGCTATCGGGTCGGGTTTTGGATCCGATAACCCATTAACAGCCCCGACCAATGGGGATTTTCCACGTGTAAAATCATCATTAGCTGGAGGAAACACGTGTCGGCTCATCGTTGGGATAGATGTCATCCGCTCATTGGACAGAAGGAGCCTATGATACGTCGACACGTGGCATGGCCCAACAGAGGCCCATTCCTGTGAAAAGGCCGGCCCGTTTGACTTGGTAAAAAGGTGGCGGGCCGGCCCATGGAAAGCCTGTTAACGGCATGTTCGCATATAGCCCATTTACAGCCCGTTAACCCAAGGCCCGTTACACCCTATCCGAATTAGGCCCAGTAGCATCATCTGGGCCATCCAATATGATTCCAGCCCGTTTTCACTTCTGGCCCATGTATGGCCCATGACGTCTTTCGGCCCATATGAGGCCCTATGTAACTCTTGGCCTACCAACGGCCCGTGGTGAAACTGGCACGTAATGAACAGTGTATCACATTACACCCATTAATGGCCCGTGGTGAAACTGGTCCGTAATGAACAGTGTATCATGTTATACCCATTAACTACCCGTTATTCTGTTGGGCCGTTTCCAGCCCATGTTATCTTTCGGCCTTCTCAGAGCCCATTTATTCTTGGGCTCATTTCCAGCATTCGTTTATGTACAGACCGTTACTGTCATTTTCTGCTTGTGGGCCAAATTCAGCTCGTGGTTACAGTCGGCCCGTTTGTGGTCCATTAATATGTTGGGTCGTTTTCATAGGGTCATCAAATACAGCCTATTAACGTTGGCCCGTTATGGTCGGCCCATGAACGGACGATTCCAACTCTAGCCCGTTTATGGCCATAATGCGGCCTGTTATTGGCCCATGTTTGGCCAATCGATCATACGGCCCGTATAAGGACCATTGATGATACTGCCCGTAAAAGTCCCATTGTTTCTACGGCCCGTAGAAGGCCCATTGTTTCTACGACCCGTAGAAGGACTACTGTTTCTATGGCCCGTAGAAGGCCCACTGTTTCTACGGCCCGTAGGAGGCCGAGTCTCACTACAGTAAATATTAGCCCATGGTTATTGTGGCCTAGTTTTTAAAAATAGGTTATTGCAGCCACTAGCAAACCGCGGAAAAAGAACTGCACTGGCTACAAGCAACAAACAAAGAAGACAACAAGGAAATAAATAAGCAAGCAACTTATTCTAGGCTATCACGGCTATTACAACTTATTACATCCACTGGGCATCAAAGTTCGCCACCAGTGCAAATATAGGGAACAAAGCAGCATATCATATACACTGGTTGTCAAAGTTGGCAAGCAGCGCAAATAAACGCCGCAGCAAAACAAATCCAGAACTGAGACCACTTCAGAAGATATCAAGAAACAATATCCTAGGTACCCATAATGCTGGCAAGATGCTTAGCAAGCATATTAACTTTCTCTTGTTTGGCGCTTAAATCCTCCAGCGCTTGCTGTTGCACCAGGAAATATGCATCTGAATTCTGCGGGGACTTCCTCAGTCCTTCAGCTTCCTGTTGTAGCACATCTGATCGATGTCTTTCAACTTGAAGTTGAGACTCAAGAAGACAAACTGATTCAGGCAGCGAGTTCGAAGAGCTTGTGCCAGCAGTAGTGGCCAGTAACTCGAACACTACATCAAGACAGGACTTTTGGGTTCTCTCACTGTCGTCAAGATAATTTTTATCAGCTTTCTTGGAGACCAACAGGGATGTCTCACTATCTTGAACCTTATCTGCATTACTTCCTTTACCATTGGATAACGCGGTACTGTTCTCCAATACTTTGTCCGCATTCTAAAAGAGAAACAAGCAGACATGTCACATGTTTACCATGTTGTATATGAAACTCATTTTGGTAAATGAGTTCAGTAGTAAAGTGGACAGGATAACAACATGAAATAAACATATATCTATGTACCATGGTCACTTTATGGTCTATATCATTCTAGTTTTTGTTGCCAAATCAAGATAGAGACACAGTTCAAATAATATTTGTTCCAGACAAAGTAGAATAGACAGAATATAAGTGTGGGAAACTATAGAGCAATAACAACACTTGTAATGTGCATGACATGAGAACATAACTGTTCATTCAATTTAAACTGAAATCAACATAGAGCAGGTTACAACAGCAAACCAGTTAAAGAAACAGGTTTAAAACATACATGTTGTGCCATTGGAGTTTCAATTCCATCCTTCAAATTTGAAAATAGTTGGTATGAGTAAATACAATAATGCAAGAGCAAAGGAGTATGAACCATAGCTACAGAACCTGACCTGAGAACAAATCTTCTTCTCCTTTAACGTTGAGTTGGGATTTGGAGTGGTGGTCCTCATGCTTTGGGCACTGCAGTTCCCTTACTAACTGCTCGTGTTTGGGTGCTCTGTGGTGGAGACGATGCTGTGTCAACTAGAACTGGGTTACTATCTGCCGGGGTTGGGGTTAGAAGGGGTGTAGCTGGTTCTCTATCCTACTGGGTAGGGTACAATCTGCGAGAGTCTGGGTTATGTGTGGTGGATCTGGTCCTTGGGCAAGTACAGCCGTGGTTCTATCTGCATCAACTGGTAGCACTATCTTTTCTAAAGACCGTGTTGTTACTCCCTTAGATACTGCCAACATGCTCTCCAATTCAAATGGCTGATAAACAAGAAAAGTAATTGAAAGTATAGACAATGTATGATAGACAGGTGCAATGGATAGTGGGGAATAAAAGAGGGCATGAAATAATTCATATTTATGTTGTCTAACCAAACATGATAGCATGACACAATTTCACATATATGATGGCTAACTAAACAGGATAACATGACACAATTTCACATTATGATGGCTAACCAAAAAAGATGGAAAGACGTAGTTCAAAATATGAGACTATGTAAACAGGATGACATGACATAACTATATAATGTGTTTATTAAATAGGTTGGCATGCCATAATTCACATACATTCACGGATAGAATGCCATAATTCAAAATATGATGACTGTAAACACTAAACATGATGAGATGATATAACTATATGATGTCTTTATTAAATGGGTTGCCATGCCATAATTCAGATAGATGATGTGTATGTACTATGTAAACATGATGGCATGATATAATTCAAATATATGATTTATATAGTAAGCAAGTAAGCAGATGGCAATCCATATATGATGTAAAAACTAAGCAATGCAAGACAACATGCATGACATGGGTAATATAACCCTGCCAAGTTTGAGCATAGACCTCAGGGGGGAAATAGGACTGGTCATCAGTCTCTGAATCCTTCTCTGAGGAGCTCTCTGTAACCAGCAAGATGTCTGCTTCAGCAGGTAGCATTGTCTGCTTTGAATACCTTGTTTTCACTCCAGATACTTCCATCACCGCTTCAAATGGCTGATGCACAGGAAGAGTAGTTGAATATACAAACGTTGTCGACAAATGGAATACGTAATACAAAAAATGATAGCATGATATAATTCACATACATGATGATTGGCTAAATAGTATGGCATTGCATAATTCACATATATAATGCCTTTGCAACAAGATAGCATTGTATAATTCACATATATAATGTCTTGCAACAAGATGGCAATGCATAATTCACATATATGGTAATTAGACACTGAACATGTGGCATTCACACAAAGCATGTCTAAGCTAATCAAATGACATAGCAATGCGAGACACCATACGCACGATATGAGCAACATAACCCTCCCAAGTTAGAGCATACACCTCGGGGGGGGGGGCAATAGGACTGGTCATCTGTCTCTGAATCCTCATCTGAGGAGCTATCCATAACTAGCGAGATATGCGCTTTGTCAGATAGCATGGTCTGCTCTGAAGACCTTGTTTTCACTCCAGAATTTGCCATCACCGTGTCAAATGGCTGATGCACACGAAGAGCAGTTGAATGTACTAACATTGTTGACAAATGTAATGTGTAACAAAAAAAGGATGGCCTGATATAATTTACATATAAGATGACTGGCTAAGCAGGATGGCATTGCAAAATTCACATATATGATGCCTAGCTAAACAAGATGGCGTTGCATAATTCACATAAACGATGAATAAACTAAGCAGATGGCATTCGCACAAAGGATGTCTAAACTAAGCAGATGACATATTTGATGTATAAAGTAAGCAATGCAAGACACCATATGCATGATAACCAACATCAGCATGCCAAGTTAGAGCGAAGACCTTAGGGGGTAAATAGGAGTTGTCTTCTCCTTCTGAATCCCCCTCAGAACAGATATCTTCCTCTTGATTACAATCCGAAATGCGTGGAGGGGGGCTGCCTTTGCGCCTACCATGGAGCGACGTCTGCACGAAATTTTATTGCCACACAAGGTTCGTCTCTTTTGCTCTACATGTTCAGTTCCATTGTTTAAAATAACTGTCATGCATAGGAATAAAACATAGTGAGATTATGTAAGGAGTGCATGCAGAAATCCAGAGTGATGGTAGCAACCTGTGGATAGACCCAAAACCAATAATAGTAGGCAAATAATGGCAAAAATACAGATAATGGCTTCTTTACTGTTTGTTTCCCACCCAACATGAAACTCATAGTAGACACCGGAGATTAACCAGATAGTAGATAGATACTATTGATTGCGGCCCCGATATGTACCCCACAACCATTTAAAAACTCAAGTTTGACCATTAGTTTGGAGCTGACTCAAAGTCTAATTGGTGAACATGACGATAAAGTAGCATGTAATATTAAGCGACGCATAACGTAAGCAGACACGAAAGAGTGCGACCTCTCTTGCGGACCCGTGTAGTCCTCGAGGTCATCTGCTCGGTTGATGATGGTAATGCAGTTTTCATGGCTGCCGGCAGCGGGGAAGAAGATCTGAGGCGGCGAAAGACAGCCTGGAGGCTGGATCCCTGCTGTGCTGGAGCCTTTTGTCATTGGAGCGGCTGAGCTGGGGTGGACGACGGCGTAGCAGGAGCGGGACAAACCACGCAAGGTTTTATTTGACAACTATCTGTAATAGAAGTAATTCTATAAGGGCTCATTTGAATTGGAGGATTCCAACAATGCAGGGATAGGAAACAGAAAGGAATAGGATAGGAATGCATGTGCAAAACAGAGAATTTAAAAACACAGGATTTCTGCCAATCTGGGTGTTTGATTCACAACAATTGGAAGATCACAGGATGCAAAGAAGCCTGGTGAGATTAAGTCAAACCACAAGAAAATGTACGGTTATAATGCAATTATGCTACTATCTCTTAGTCTTGTGCTTCATGAATAGGAATTTGAAAAGGAGGACAAGTGAAAATTAAAATTCCTACGTTTTTTCTTTCAAGGAGACACTAAAGGAACAAATCCATGTGCTCAGCGGACAATATATATAACATGTAGAGTAAAAAAGAGATGCAACAAGTGTACAACCTCTTTGGCGAAGCCATGTCGATCTCAGCGTGATTGGGTTGGCCCGTGAGGATGCTCCGGCTGACTTTGCTGCCGAAGGAGGGGAAGAAGATCTTAGGCGTCTAGAGATGGAGCCCGAGGTACTGCTCCGCTGTGATGGAGGGCTTCGTCGTTGGAGCAGCTCCGGTGAGTTGTACGACGCCGAGGCTGAAGCAGGACAAGAGAGACAATGAACAACGTTAACCTGAGTGGAATTCTAATAGCATCTCCAATACATGACGTAAAATACATAACCACAAAGTGCTAGATGTAAAATACATCAGCCACTCATCTCTGAACTTAACTATCGAAACTGAATTTAACTATCGAAACTGAACTTAACTGTCGAAACTGAAAATAATTGTCAAAACTGAATTTTGCTGTCGAAACTGAACGCACTAACAAGGTGAGGCTACACGTCGGTCGATTGACTTTTTCATCTCTGGTCAGTCGATTTTGCAGCCGTTGGATACGAAAAATCAAGGGCCTGTGGTTCATCTTCAACCTCCACCCCCTGAGCCGCCAGCCACCATCGGCCAAACAGCAGCCCCCCGCCGCCCGCGGCCGGCGCTGCGCCACCCCGCCCGCCCCGAAAACACGCCCCACCACCGGTCCGCCGCCGCCCCGGCCATCCCTCTGGGCCCCCCGTGCCGAGCTTTTTCTCCGGTGATCCCCACGCCACCGCCCCGCCAACGCCCCGCCACCGCCGGCGACCACCGCCCCCACCCTGAACCTTAAGATAGATAGTGGGGTACCTCTCCGGCGAGCTCCCCTCCCCGCTGCGGCTGGTTCTTCCTTCACCCCGGTGAGCCACCCCCCACCCCCTAAAAATCGACTGACCCAAAAGTCAATTCAGTCGACTGAAGTGTAGCTAAATTGGAGCAGCATCAAAAGCAAGAGCAAGAGCGAGAGCAGCAGCGCGAGCAAGAGCAATAGCAAGAGCAGACCAGGCAGGGGACCGAGAGCAAGAGCAAAGCAGCAGCACGAGCAAGAGCTAAAGCAGCAGCAGCTCCTACTGATGTGGATGTCGCCGCTGAGGGAGCGACGCCATGGAGGAAGTGGCCGGCGACGCCGCCGTGGATGGAGCCACGCCATGTCGGCTCAGGACCGAGCGCTGGCAGCACCGTGAGATCGAATCAAGAATAAAATGCGGCGATTAGTGTACAACATCTTTGGTGGCTGATTAGGCCGCAGCTGCATCCGAGGAAACGATGATGATGATGCTGTTCCGGTGGTGCAGGTGAAGACAGTGGTGTGGGAATGGAGGTGGTGCAAAAGACGAGGGGAACGTCTGGGCAGCTCCTTGGAGGTGGAGGACGGGGTGGCTGAACCGGCGGGACGACGAGATCAACGACGGATCCTCATCCGGTACGGTGGATGAGGGACGTCGAGGTGTTGCTGTGGACGACATCGTCGGGGAAGAGGCTCCGGATGGGTGGCGGACGGAGCAGGGTGTGAGGTTTCGTCGCGGGTTTTCGCGGCCTCGGTGTATGAATGGGTGGGCGGATGGGATGGCAGTGGGGAACCGTGGCTTAGGGACGCGCTTGTCCGAAATGTGGGGTAAGTTACGAAAGTACCCCCACCGATTTGAGGCGGTTCTTTCGGTTTAGGGGTACCACGGGCATTTCGCGTGTCGGGATTTCACAGGAGGTGGGAGTTTTCATGCGCGTTGTAATTTCGGAATAGCAAGGCGCGGGTTGAGATGGAGGGAGTTGTCGAAGCACAACGAGACAAAGATATATCTTAAATATTTCGGGCTAACAAGGCGCGGGTTGAAATTTCCAGACAAGCCTAACGTGTACTGTACCAAATCAATGCGCACTACAAATGTCATTCAAAACATTGAATTCGTGTTATGTTCAATTAAAATATTTTGCTACGTGTATAATGCATGCAACGTACTACTCAAATGAATGTTTTAGTGCATTCCAAACGTATATACTACCACTTCAATATGAACTAAATTTGAATTCATTTCTCTATTTGAATAAGATCTACTGTAATGATTGTTGTGAAGTCAAAGCATTTGAATTCGTTTCTCTGTTTTAATAAGATATACAATCATCATTATTGTCAAGTTAAACCATCGTTTGTGTATTATCTTCACAGCACACCACATGATTAGTCTCGAGTTACATATGAACTATGTGTACTATATGAACTCGAACTCGATTTTTTGAATCCACTTTATTTTGATTTCAAATCACATTACATTTCTAGCTCTAGCTAGATCTTCATAATCTAAACCATGTCTCATATGTATAATGTGCTTATCACATTATGTATGGTGCCCCGCCACCTACGCCTACAAGTATTTAGATGAGTTGCAAACACCACACATTACCACAAATTCAAATAAAATGTGAGAATTTTCGATATATAGTATTGTTTAGATTGTTCGATATTTAGTTGTAAGCTGCAAACGCCACACATTATCACAAATTCAAATAAAATGTGAGATTGTTTGATGTATAGTATGGTTTAGATTGTTCGGCATTTAGCTGTGAGTTGCAAACGCCATGCATTATCACATTATTGTATAACATGTGCACAACACGTGTATCATCGCTATATTCATGCATGCAATGTTTAAAACACTATGATCTCCTATTCAAATATATGAATCCGCTTTCATATCAAATTATGATCTTTGTTACTCTCTTACACCCACACAATCCTCTAACCTTTGTAGCTACCACTAACTTTCTCTCGTGCATGCACACGCCCACCTCGCCCTCCCCCTCCCTCGGCATTCTATCCACCGGGCACATTCATTTTTTTTCTTTAGGCTGTTCTCCCAGAGTCTCCACAACTCCTTTCCGACACACACTGATCGATAAACCTCTCCAACGATGCCTGCCTACAACATACACACACACCTTCAATCTCCTCCTTTATGTGTCCTTGCCTCGTGTCTCTCATACGGTCACACACACGTGTAAACTCTCGCCCCTCTTTTCATCGATCTCACAACCGCACACTCTTCCCCCTATCTAGCTAGTAGCTGGGCCTCTCGCACCACCTCCTAGCTCCATTCTCTCTGTCTATCCGTCTCGCTGGGCCTTATTTGCCTCTAACAAATGGACGTACATCGACTGACCTCTCGCTATACATACAGCTAGCTAGGTCCTTATAACTCGATTTTACCCACGCGTCGATCGATCTACCTTGTTAGTTGTGTGTCTCCCTTCCTCCGACAAACAACAATTGATCTACCGATCTAGTTAGGTTTGCTTACCAAACACATGGTTCCCCTTCATCATCCATGGATGCGTCTCGACAGATCTATCACGCACAGGTACACACAAAAACACATCCCCACTCTTATTGATAACATTGCAGTTCCACCCTCAGTTTGTCTAGTAGGCCTCTCCCACCATCTTCGAGAAGCAACTCCATCACCCATCCAGCACTCTACCCCTCTCCCTCCCTCTCTCTATCCTCTCTCTCTCTCTCTCTGTCCCATCATATTTCCCGTCCTTCAGTTATGTATGGATGTCGACCGATCTCCCTCAAGACATAGCTGGGTCTCTCCTTCTCAACACATATACGAGTCGTTCTACCTCTATAGTTAGGCCTCTGCCTACCCATCCCTCCACCCCACCCCACCCCCACACACACTGATACATCGAGCGCTCTAGTCATGTCTCCCTGCCACACACAAACTTGACATGTGCCCTCTAACGTTCCGGTAGGCCAGTCACCCTATATCCTTGACTTGCACACACACAATTTCGATGGCTCTCTTCATCGATCTCGCACCCACCCACTTGATCCTCTCTTCGACTCTATCGATAGCTATGACCCCTCCCTCTCTTCTCGTGGATTGCCCGACCCTCTATATATGATATGGATAGGCCTCCATTTCACACACATTGCATGCAAAATTTTGTTTGAGATGTCATCGACACATATTCCCACAAATAATTCACGAAATCAACCCCCCACCCCACCCCCACCCCCACCCCAAAACAAAAAACACTCACGAACGCCTCACACACACCCACGTAGGTGGGGGACGTGCAAGAAGAGAAGAGGTGCATGCACGGCGCACGTACTCCCGTCTCTTTCCCAACCACACCCGCGCGGGTACATGGTGGAGCTCATTTCTGTACGAAAAAGGCGGCCCACATGGTAATTTGGCACGTGTACTGGTTGTCCACTTGGTGGAGGGAGGATCGTCTACCACGGGTGAACAAACAAATTGTGACTTGACGCGTTATGTTAAATTAAAAAAAGAGGCAAACCATGTGGGGCCTACCTTAGAGGCAAGGCTCTATACACTAGAGTACTTTTGATGTGTCCCGTTAACTCGCAGAACAAGGAGAAGCTTGCTTAGTATGCCGTCTCCCCCACCCATGGGCGCGGTGGCTCGCATGATGAGGTGAAGCTTGCTCCGCCTTACGCCCGCTCCCTTGCCCATGCGCACGGTGGCTCGCAGGACGAGGAGAAAAATTTACTACTCCCACCGTTTACTCCTCGTCCCTACTACCTTGGTTATAGAGATTATATCATATTGTTTGGAATATATATGTCCTTTAGTAGATTTCAATATGAACTACTACTACATACTCCAAACACTGATGTATATAGACGTATTTTAGAGTGTACATTCACTCATTTTGCTCCATATGTAGCACTCTCCCTCGCCCCTCGACCCTCGCCCACGTGGTGGATGTGCAGCAATTCATTCGGTCTCATATAGCCGGAACGATATATACTGCACTACCATTATTGCTCCACTTCCCGAAGAGGCAAGAGCCAATCGCAAGGTTAAAATTTTGGAGATGCCAAGCGCAAGGTTATAGGAGAACGAGTACTAGGTGCCACGCCATTTTAGATAAAGTTTTTTTTTCTTTAGTGGCACGTACGCAATATGATAGGTTCATTGGAGAGAAAAGGAAACGGCTCCACTATATACATAGTCAGGACGGGCCACCCTACACGGTTGCTTGCTGGGATTGCTCTCTTCACACTCTCTCACACAAAACGACTGTGGCCACATCTCTAACATCCCGGTGGATCACGTCCGCTAGGGGAAGGGGTGGATGCTTAGTGTAGATGCGGTCGCCGTCGCCGACGGTGAAAACCCACTGTCGGCACGTCCCGATCAGGGGTCCCCGTTGTTCTCTCTCACAAAGCCGGTGAGGTTGCCTTCGTCCCTTGCTCACTGCCACGACGTGGGCAGTTGCCGCCTCCTGCCGCCCTCCTCAAGGTTGAGCTATGTCCCTTAGGTACAACTCCCTTTACAGCCGGCTTGCACCACTGCTCCAGCTGCCCACATCACTCCCTGTGGATATTCCTCTACTTCTTTGCCCCGCACATACCTCTACTGGCTTCTACGTACTGTATTTGTGATGAGTTTATGTCTCATCAACTAGTCCCAGTAATCTTATTCTAATCACGCTTCTTCAATTTCTTTGCCACAGGGATGCTCATTTCGATTTTGGTGAAACTGCACAAAATGATCCGATGGTCCAAAGGTTGCAAACTTCATTTATTAGGAAGCTCAAACATTGCCAGCAAATTGAAGCCTGGTTAAGGTTCACGGTTCAAGGGCTAGGGACTGCATGGATCGTTTTTTTTTCTTTAGCTGCCTCTGTTCCAAAATAAGTGTCAACTTTAGTAGTAGTACAACTTTGTACTAAAGTTCGCACAAAGTTGAGACACTTACTAGAACGGAGGGAGTACATATTTGCTATGACCTGTCAATCATTGAGATGCAATAGCATGCATGTTAGTCTCCTTTCTATTTGATGAAATGTTGCAACGGGCAACCTTGGATGCAAGATACATGTAACATAAGCTGGAAGCTTCATAGCATTGTACAAATTTATCTCACTGATGAATTACAGTACGTACTATACTAGTACTTCCTCCATTCCTAAATATAAGTCTTTGTAGAGATTTCACCATGAACCACATGCGGATGTATATAGATGCATTTTAAGTATAGATTCATTCATTTTGTTCCGTATATAGTTCACCTAGTGGAATCTCTACAAAGAATTATCTACTAATAATAGCTAGCCCCCACTACTAGGAATTCTCTATCCTATCGTTGAGCTACATCATCAAAATTAATGTAGCTGTTAGATGAACTAAATCAGTCCATAATAGCCGTCTGATCTAGACGTTGAGAGGCTCCGCACTAAGCCACATGCAAGCATGAAGAAATACCGTGGCATGCATGTGAGTGGGTTTTAAATCACATCAACATGTCTGCATGCAAGCATGCACCGGTAGCATGCATGTAAGTGAGCTTTTAAGTCCCATTAACATGTCAAAAAGAAAAATATAATCCCATTATGCAGTAGGAGTTGGCTGATCTTTTTTCCTTACGTGGGATGATCTAAATGATGATGGGAGTTTATTTAGTTTGGCTACCACATTTGTCATGCGGTTATAGAGTTTTTTTAGTTCTATGAAATCGATAATTTTGCGCAGAGAGATATACGGCTGTTCTGCGGCAACACGCGGGGACTCATCTAGTAATATTTAGGAATGGAGGGAGTACTATGTAAAGAGTTAGGTGTCGCACGGTGATAGTGTGAGGTGGGCCATGTAATCACTGAGCCTGTGTGTTTTCACTGCTCTTGCACGCCTCCGCTGTAAGAATGGAGAAAATTGTAATCTAGTAGTACCTCCTTTCACCGAAAGCGTGGGACATCCAGCAGTCCTACCACCTCAGTAATAAAGGCCAATGAGCTGTCAAATCACATAGACCCAATAGTAAGTTGGACGGACGAAGCAACCATCACTCTTGCGCTAGTGAGAGGCCGCGTCCGCTCTGCCTGGGCATGAATGCGGCACTGATTCTTTGGAGCGGCACTGACCGTTTCGGGCAGGAAGCGCGTGCGGGCGATGGAGGGGCTTTGGGTGGGCCAGGCTGGTCAGGAGCGGGCATGGCAGTTGTCCGCATGTCCCTACTGGACACGCCCGAAAATGAGAGGATGCACCGACTCTCGCGGCTAAAATCATACACTACACACCATCTCTCTGTAGGAGTAGGTCGATCTGTCGCTCTCTCTAACACACACATGATGTTAAACACGCACACACACACACACGCACCCACACACACACGCACGCACGCACCTTGGTCCCGTTGCACCTTCTAACGTGACTTATTACACCTAGACGGAGGGAGTAGTAAGTATACGAGATACGGTGGCACACTAACTTAAGTCGAATACAAGTGCCCAAAATTGTGTGCATGTTATAATAAGGATTCACTTAAAATAGTACGTCAGCAAACAGAGGGATCAATTGGACAGTTTTCCCGAGCAGTAGCGATATGTGTGAGGTAAGATACACTACTGGCGCTTTTAATTTTTCTTATTAATTTGTTTGTTTCACCCTCTGACTGGTGGGACCCAACGTACTACGTGGAGAGAGGTAAGGTGACTAAGGCTGCATTATTTCTGCAACACTATGGATAGTCTTACCACCAAAGCCACATGACACGATTATGATTGAAATCCCAATGACTCCCACACACACAAAAAAACACGGCTTGCTTGTCACACGAATGTAGGAATGTATAAAAGGTTATTTTCCTCTCATTGAACATAACAGGAGGGTTGTGTAGCTGGTTAGCTTGTTCGCTCATCAAACTTGAGGTCTCGGGTTCGATAACTACACTTGAGCATAATTTGTGCCAGGAGGATTCTTTGACTGGTCAAAATGGATGGATACAGAGCTATACGATCTCGTAGTGACCGTATAATCACCTCATCATGTATAAGTTGCAGCCTCGGCACTTGTTTTCTAGGGTTTGCACGCTTCACACTCTCTCTCCAGTATATATATACACGCTGGAGCCTCAGCGCTTGTAGTTGCTCTCTTCACACTCTCTCGTCCTCTCCAGATCTAAACAAGACTTTGTTGGCCTCTCTCTCCCCTCACTGCTGCTCAAAGAGCCGGCAGGATCCGCCCGCCGGGAAGGGAAGGAGGCTTAACGCTGTCGCCGTTGGCGAGGGAGGGAATCCACTACCGGTGCAGTTGTTCACATTCACCCAGCGGCGGTGCGGGAGGGCCTCCGACCCCTTCTTCTTCGCCGCCATCCCGTTGCCCACCAAACCATGCCCCAAGAACCTTAAGGTATAATTTACTTACTCCACATGCATTGCACTAGCTGCATGTATACCATTAATCTAGGACGTGGTTCAAAGAGGAAAGGAGTGGGGGAAAGTAGTGGGAAAAGTTGTATATAGCATGAATCTAGGACGTGGTTCAAAGAGGAAATGAAGGGGGAAAGTTGTATAGCATGAATCTAGGACGTGGTTCAAAGAGGAAAGGAATGGGGAAAAGTAGTGGCGAAAGTTGTATCGCATAAATCTAGGACGTGGTTCAAAGAGGAAAGGAAGGGGCGAAAGTACTAGTACAAACTGGCCGTAGAGTTTGAGCATAACTAGATTTGTTGCGCTCACATAGGGAAAGGTGTCTAAAGATAACAAAACTGGGACCAACACAAATATGCTCCTTGGTTGTTTGTTCTTTGTTGCAACAGACTATGCATGACCACAGTACATCGGTAGATGCACATGGTGTTGGTGCATCCATTGTCCTGTGCAACTCATTAGCTGTTGTTAATCTAAGGCCATGTTTGGTTAAAAACTCCCTAGTCCCTACCTGCTTGGTTCCAGGGACTAAACATGGACTAGAGGTTATTAAATGACATGCTAAAGGACCATGTTACCCCTAGTAATGAACTAATAGAGACAAGGTGCGATGCGTGGCAGGTGCAACTGTTGGAAAAAGCCCCAAAAAGACTCCCTCGGGGTCTTCTTTTTTTAGTCCCAAATGCCCACTTTTAGTCCCTAAAAGTCCCTCCTATTTGGTTTAGATGGGACTGACACGGAGTTTTTTTAGTCCCTACACCAAAATGTCCCTGTAAACAAACACCCTCTAATAATGCCGCTGGAAAATTGATGCAATGCCACAGTTAAAAGCAAATTACATGTTTAATGAATTTTATTGTTAATATAATCTCTATGTTAATATTAATCAATGCCACCATTTGAGAAATGCTACTGTCTTGCTTTGTTTCCCATTAAGATAAGGTAGATGCTTCTTTTTGTTGGCTTCTGTGTCATCCACCGTTATTGACCACTAATTGTTTCCTTTGCACCTCTGTGTAAATAGGGTTATCTACTTCACCTCATTGCCATTGTGACCTTTTGTTGCACTGCACAAAACACTTTTGTTTTAAGAGTGTTTTGTGCAGTTCAACCAAAATGTCACACCGACAACATTGCTTGATTGCTTGATCTTAGTGGAACTGCACAAGAGGAGATCTTACTTCCTATTCATGTTGGCAAATTTGGTTCAGATCTTCTTCTTGTGAGTTGTTTGAATTCCGCAACATGAGAGGTCAGTACTAGCCTTCTTTCACATGATTCTGCAGTGTGCTTTTAGTATGTTGTGCTACTTGTACGATAACATTGCTTGATTTTAGTGAACTGCACAAATGGAGACAAGACTTCCAATCTGTATGTGCACCGTAATATCCCATTGAGGTAAGATAAGGATACTTCACAACTGTTGGCCTGTATTTTGCCACTTTCATCAGAAAATTAAGTTTAGTACTATACTTGTGCTCCCTAATTGACATGCCAAATCTTACATTGAAGGTGAAGCTTGTCTGTTATTGAACCAAGTGATGAAGGGGAAGAACAAGCGGAAGAAAAACAAAAATCAACTCCCGGTGCTGTAATAAAGCACTGGAACTTTGATGACACAAGTAATAATATAGTTTTGCATCTTAATTTATTGCTATGACTGGAACGAGCATATTGTTTTGCCACTGATTTGATGCCACTCTTAATGTAATACGTAATTATCTCTACTTGTGCAAACAGGGATCTTCTTTGAAGATACCATATATTTTAGTGGAACTGCACAAGAAAATGTTGGAAACATTAAACTAATCGAGGAGTATATAGTAAGCATGGCCACCATCGTAGATAGCAACAGATGGTTCCGGAGAAGTGCTTCATCTATATGCTCTACACAATAAGCCTCCTGACAAAGGTTGGTACTCGCCCACTGATTTCATCCATATGATTGAGCTTGGTCATCTTTGTTGGTGTTGTGCTACTGTTTAGATACTGTCATGAAAAAGTGGTATTGTCCTTGAGAAGTGCTTCATCTGTGATGTTTTAAATATTTCCTTTCCTTTTTTTGAGCAAACAGGGATGCTAGCATTTAGTAGTCCTCTTGTCTTTGCACAACAGGATCATCTTCCTCTGAAGAAGAATATGGAGTACGTGAAGTGACTAGTTCTGATTATGCCAAGATGAAGAAGCCCTGTCTATCTTCTCATCAGAAGGAGCAGTTGAAGGATGGTTACATTACTCCCCACAGGACCAAACTGACTTCAGCTCAGAAGGACTGACAAATCTCCATTTTTTTGCTGTGATGTGCGAGTACAATGTTGTTCTAGGATTCTTTCTGGTGAGTTCCATTTTTCTAAAAGTGTGCTCTACATGGACCATGTAGGTGCCTGTTTAAACTGTCAATTCATAGTACAATTTGCTTTATACTAATCACTTTTTTGTATTTGTGCAAACAGGGGTGCTCAGCTTGGTTTCAATGGGAACTGCACAAAATGTTCATGAATACATCGAATCATTCATTTCCACCACAAGAAAGGAGGTGCCGATAAGTTCAAGGCGTTGCAACATATAAGGGCGAAATCATACAAGCTATGCGCGAATTTGGTTGATTTTGGTGCAACTGCACAAAAAGAACAGCTGGTTTATTTAGCACGAGGTGCCATGTCAATGTCCGAACTGATGGCAAACCCGGCCCATTCCACAATCGTAGGCATTTGATATTTTGGAATGGGATAACCTTGTCAAATTTTGCTCATTGATTTTAGCAAGACATGCGTTTGATATTTCCGAATGGGACGCCCTTTGCTGTCAGCAGCGTCAATCAATTTTTTCTTTATTCTTTCGTTGTGAAGTAAATATTGCCTCTGACATGTGATTCGCTGAGATGCATAATCATCGATTGTTTTGAATGTTCTCTATGAATTGCCAGTCCTGTGTGTTTGATTGCAATGTACAGAAACGCTAAAAAGCTGCTCAAACTCTTTGTACTCCTTCTGTTCCTTTTTACTTCGCACATTGTGAAAGTGCATATTTTTTTATAAGATTGGTCAAAGTAGAGATACTTTGACTGCAGACAAAACTTGTATGCAGACTAGAAAGGACCGGAGGGAGTACATGTGAAACTGCTGCAAACGAGGTGATCACCCTAGGAATAATGCTAGTACGTATTGTTTTGCATGTTAATCCAATGCCAGTGATATAGGAATTCGAACTAATCAAAATAAATTCATTCATACATGGTCGGATTTCATATAAACATGCCGGATTTCATTACATTTCATACATTCTTCAACTAAAAAGGGGTGCACTGGAGGTATAATTAATTAACCGAAGCTACCACCCTGTGTCCCGCTAAGCCGAACAGAAGCTTTAGTGACTTAGCTGCAGGTGCAATTGCGTAACTGACATGTGGCCTGTTGGGCCCACATGTCAGTCAGCCAACTGCACCAGCAGTTAAGTAGAAACAGCGTTCTTCTCCAGCGCAGCTCTCCGACTCCATGTCACCGCCAAGAAGCTAACCGGCAGTCAATGGTCAACCCTCCTAGCTTGTCTTGAACCGGAGGGTAGCAGCGGTGGCCTTACTTGGACCCGAGCGGCGGCGACCTACCGTGTTCTACTCTTCCTCGTTTTTTGTGTGGCGCGGCCTCGTTGGCAGTGGGGCGGGGCCTCGGCGGAGCCGGCGATGTCCTCTATCTCGTTGCAGGCGGGCGGCGCTTCAGCGGAGCGGTGGAAATCCTCACCCACGTAGTCGGCAGGGTGGGGCCTTGGCTGAGCCGGCGATGTCCTCTGCCTCGTTGTTGGCGGGGCGGGGCATCGGCGGAGCCGGCGGTGTCCTTTGCCTCGTTGTTGGCGCCGCGGGGCCTCGGCGGAGCAGGGCCTCATCGACGCCAGCGGAGGGGGGACTTGTCGGAGCCGGCATTGTCCTCTGTCTCGTCCTCAGTCTCGCCAAACAGCGCCACGCCCGCTTCATCGCCCTCTTTGTAGGCGGCCGCAGCCTCCGCCACCCACATGCAGTACCGCCAGCGCTCGAGGCGGCCCTTGCGGGCAGAGCGGTATGAGTCGAGCAGCGCCTCCTGCTCTGCCCGCTCCGCGGTGATCTGCTCCTCCGCCTGCAGGTGCTCCTGGAGGAGATGGTGGTTGTAGGCGGCGTCGGCCTGCGCCTCCCGGAACTGCTCCTCACGCATCTGCCTCGCCGTGTCCATATATTGGGCACGGGCCTCGCCAATGGTCATGGTGCAATGCACCGGCGAGGATGGCCCAGAGGAGGGGGTTGGCGCCGGATCGTCGACTACCATGTTCTCCATTGGGACGTCGTCGTCCTCCGGCTGCCTGCCGGCCAGCTGGTCGGCAGCAATGGCTGCCATCTCCTTGTGGTTCGTCGTCCGCCCGTCCCAAGAGCGCTGGAGCGCGAGAGGAAGCCATGGTGAGCAGTAGTGGTGTGGACAGGAGAAAGGGAACGGATGCAGATGACTGCGGCTATGGCCAGCGCAGAAGTTTATATAGCAATGGGGGCGGCGGAGGGACGGACGTGTGGCACCAGAGTAGCCGCCTCGGCAACCGTGTATCATTAATGTGGGCGGTAGATGGATGGATGGACGACACTTGTGTCATTTGAAGGCGGAGCAATCGCCTGCACCGGGAAGCGGGGCGGGCGGCGCTGACTATTTCGGGCGGAAAGCGCACGGGGGCGAGGAGATGACTTTACTTGGAGAGGATGACAATCGGGACCCACCAGCACCAGGGCCATAGCCTCCTGGATTCCTGACATCACGGTCCCACACCATTGTCAACCTATGTATCAATAAATGAGAGAATTGCACAAGAAGCGGCCGACAGCTGGGACCAAGCAGTTCGAGCAGTATTTGTGTTTTTGAGGTGTGAGCACTGCAGAGTTTTTCGATGTTTAGCCCAGATATTAATTTTTCTCCTCTGAACAACAACGAAAACATCGCTGCATGTATTAACTGGGCGGGTTGTGGCCCGTCTAGCCCAGGCCAGATATCCAGCCCAAATATTAAATTTTTTTCAATCTGAAAATGGCTAGCCCAGCTATACTTTTTTTAGGAATACCCAGGCAAGGTCAAGTTGTTATTCTCCGCCCCGCTGGGCTGCAAATCTTTCCTAGGAGGGATGCATTAGGCTTAACAAGAAAATGGGCTTTAAGAAATAATAAATGGGATGTAATTATAAAAACTGGGCAGTAACTATAAAAAAATGCACCAAGCATGTAATTACTTTATAAAATATTATTTTTGGATATTGAAAATTTTAATTTCATTAATTTTTGCGAGCGCAATGTTTCGTTGGATTTTTACATAATATAAAATTATATTGAAATTGTATTTAATCTGACTAGAAATTTTGAGATAAAAATATTTTGGATCCCATCAAAATGTGGGAAATTTTATTGAATTCTATTTTGAATGGTTGGTTGAAATGGGCTGTACTTTTAACAAACTGTAAATGGGTTGTAGTAAATTCCATTAGAATTCAAAAATGGGATGCACATTCTTACATATCTCAAATGGGCTATAAGTTCTCTGCCACACACTTCTGGCCTTACTAAGTTGACGTGTGCCCTAAAAATCAGAGTTGACGCGTATGCAAGGCTTTGTCAACTTATAGTCAACACACGGTTCTAGCAGCAGTGGCCATTGGATGTCCATCCAACGGATGCCGTGCTTCTTCTTCAATCTCAGATATTCTAGCTTCACCCGCCCAAAAAATGATTCCTCCCCTTGACATCTGGGGCGCACCATTTTGGAAGCTAACATGTGGGCCTACTAAGTTGACGTACCAAGGGCTTTGCCAACTTAGTCAATATAAACGACTCTAGCTGCAGTGACCGTATGATGTCCATCCAATGGCCGTCGTGCTTCTTCAACCTCTGGTCTTCTTGCTCCAGCCGCCCAAAGCAGCGCCAGTCGTGCCGCCTGCTCCTGCCTCTCGTGGCCGGCTGTGCTGCCACGGAGGCCTCACCGCCCCCTACTACTCCCACCGCTGGCCAGGTCATCCCTCCACTCACCCACACCCCCTGTTATTCTGCGGCGACGGCAGCGCAGCCGAACCAGTGAACCCTCGTACTCCTCTCTACGTGTGCATCCACCGCCGCGTCTTCCCTGGCTCCGCGTCGTCCCCTTCCTAGGCCTCGCCGTCGTCCACCGCCGTGGTGCTCTTGGCGTTGCATGGTCAACGTGGTCAAGGAACGACTTCCATCGGACGTGGACTGTACGTGGAGAGGCTGACAGCTGGGTCCACGGCAGCTGCAAGGAAGTGCCTCCTTATTACGCGCAAAATAATTATTCCTCCACCTGACAGCGGGGACCCACCAGACGGGCCACCATATTTCACGAAAAAAATGATTCGGCCCCTAACTGCTGGGACCCACCAGCTACATCTTCGCACGCAAGGAAGTGCGTCCGGGAAAAAATGATTCACCCCCTGACTATTGGGACCCACCAGCTACATCTTCGCACGCAAGGAAGTGCGTCTGGGAAAAAAAGAGTCGCCCCCTGACTGCTGGGACCCACCATCTACACCTTCACACGCAAGGAAGTGCGTTCGGGCAAAAAAAACGATTCTCCCCCCTGACTGTTGGGACCCACCAGCTACATCTTCGCATGCATGGAAGTGCATCCGAGCAAAAAAACGATTCGCCCCCCTGACTGCTGGGACCCACCAGCTACATTTTCGCACGCAAGGAAGTGCGTCCGGGCAAAAAAAATGATTCGCCCCCCTGACTGCTGGGACCCTGACAGTCGGGACCCACCTGGTTGAAGCGTACGTAGCATTGTCATTCTGGTCGCGACGTGTACGTACATATATACTGGTCGATGTAGAGGTGCGCACGTGTCGTAGTAGAGGCGCGCATGTTCATGGGGAGGCAACGGAATGCGTCGTGTTCATGGGGAGGCAACGGAACGCGTGGGAGCCAACCGGCTGGGTCGGAAAGTAATGCGTGGTCGTGTTCATCGGGAGGGCTTGGATGGAACAGGCGATGGAAACGAGGCCTGGCGTACCGCACAACGGAGGAAACGGCCTTGTGTTCGACCGGCCACGTTTGAAATGGGGGTCCTGTTGATCGGGAGGGGTGTGGCGTCCGCAAAACGGAGGAAACGGACCTCCTACGGTCGAAACGGGGGTCCTGTTGATCGGTAGGAGTGTGGCATACCGCAAAACGGAGGAAACATCCCGCTCGATGTGTATGCACAGAGGGAATCAATATTGGCAGGCGGTTTCTTAGTTGCCCCTTAGAGGTTAGTGCTAAGTTCATCATTTTACTTGAGTTAATGCCACCACTCATCATGAATACTACTCCCTCCGTCCCAAAATTCTTGTCTTAGATTTGTCTAGATACAAATGTACCTAATACTAAAATGTGACTTCATACATCCGTATTTGGACAAATCTAAGACAAGAATTTTGGGACGGAGGGAGTATTTAACATTGGCAGGGATATGAGGCTTGTGCCTTTGTTAACTGGCTGGATGAAGAATGGCATGGCAGGGCTTGGAGTGTTATCACCAAGCTCGCAGAAGATAATGTAAAGCCAAAGAAGAATCTGGCTTATCTGGAATGTACAATCAGTACGATGAAGCAAGAAAGAATCAATCACAAGCAATAGATGAAAGCAAGAGACAAGAAGGAACTAGCATGTGTAGTTGTGGTTGTCGCATTAGCCATGTTCTATGCGATGTTTGCAATGATGATTAGGGGTTTTGTTTGACAGTATTGCTAAAGCACATCTAGATGTGCTCTAAGTAATGCACATCTAGGTCCTATGCCATTGATGTTACGCGAAGATTCGTGCAGATATTTTTCTTTGTCTTTTTTCTTTTCCTTTCTAGTTTGATTATTACTGGCTTTATCAATAAGAAGATCTCAATGTATTGCTTGCCAACTGTCCTACACCGTTCGTACTGTTACCGGTGCATAATCCCAAAACTTGTTCCTTGTTTTTGTCCTGAAAAAGGAAACCAGCCAAATAGCCAATAGGAGTCCCGCGCAACCCCGAGAATTTGGAGGCACTAGGTACAAATAATTGCGGTTGATTATATCAGCGGTTAGATAATACGTCAACCCCCGCTTCAATTCCTCCCCCCCCCCCACCCACCACGCGCAAAAAATTCCGCTTCAATTGGCAGTTCCTCTTCTCTGCATACCCCGCTTAAGTGTCCACCATCTTCATCGTCCCCGGCAGGCCGCGCTACACACTGGCACACACTCTGCAGCTAAGTCGAGCGAGAGCGAGGACGACCGTTCGGCCAGCAGTCTGGTGCCTGATGATAGGTCAACATCAGAATCATCCCGCTCGTCTTCCATGAGTTCGGCATTGAGCCCAGACCTCGATTATATCCAGTTCATGGAAGGGATGATGCCTCCAGAGTCGTCAAACGACAACCAGATGGACGAGGAGCCGTCGGAGGACGAAGAAGAGGACGGCGATGATGATGAGGAGGAATGGTCGAACGAGGAGGAGGACGACGATGACAGCAACGACGAGGACGACGGCGGCGGCGATGAAAAGCCAACGGTCAACGGCAAGAAGCGTCCTCGCCAAGATGATGTCACGGGGCCATCCAACAACAACAAGAAGAAGAAGGACTAAATTAAGCAGACTGTATATATCTATGTTTATCCTGTCAATCTCATCGCAGAAGGTTAGTAATATGTATTCGACAGAGATCTTCTACATTATCGCCCACAGGTTGGTTTGTTGAACTGTGTGCCCTAACAAGCACATAACTCACAAAAAAAGACCGTATGGGTTGTCTATAATGATTGCACAAAATTCAGATTACCGACCTGTTTGTCGGGTATCACACACATCTTGTTACGCTGAACCGTTTGTGTTCACCTCAATCATCGCAAACGGTTCATCGGAGCAAACTGTATGCCGTGTATCGCACACACCTTGATCTGGCTACCCATTTCTAATGTTCCGCCTCATCGCAAACAGTTTGTATGGATCAACCGTATGCCCCTCATCGCACACGCAACTAAAACCGAACCGTGTTTGATGTATCATTCATCGCAAATGTTTTGCATCTTTTTTGACGATTTTTTACATCACCGTTTGCGATTAATGCATCGCACATAGTTTCGTCAAAGAGTCTCTGATCTTAGTGTCGCGTTAGCAGCATCCTGCAGTAGTGTGTGTCCATGCCGTGAGACCAATATGTTTGAAAATTCCTTCTAATTTACTGCACATGGAATTAACTCGCACACAAGTACACAAATATGATTTTTCAAACCGTTATGGTTAGCCATTGCATGTACATGTAGTTCTAATTTGAGTTACGATCATTAAATGGCTAGAAAATCACTTAAATGTCTTCAAAAGGTCAAATGATCCCTGAAATTTTCCAAATTTTCACATGACAGTTGTATTAGTGCATGTTACACGTTGAAAAAAAATTGAAGGCTGTAAGAGGAAGCTATCTCCCGTTCGTCATCAAACATGCATTGTTCCCTCTCGGAACCACGAGCCTTCTAGTGAGTTGCTCCGGTTTGTCAGGGGTGTGTGTCCAAACTTTTGTCAAACAGGCCAATTTTTTTACCATATCATCTTGGTGGCATGACATTACATCAAGCAAGGTTTCATGTTTTTTTATCATCTTTTAATTTTTTTGGAATTAAAATGCCATGGCACTCCATGCATGTGTCCATGCCGTGAGACCAATGTGTTTGAAAATTCCTTTTAATTTACTGCACATGGAATTAACTCGCACACAAGTACACAAATATGATTTTCAAACTTTATGGTTAGCCATTGCATGTACATGTAGTTCTAATTTGAATTACGGTCATTAAATGGCTAGAAAATCACTTAAATGTCTTCAAAAGGTCAAATGACCCCTGAAATTTTTCAAATTTTCACATGACAGTTGTATTAGTGCATGTTACACGTAGAAAAAATTTGAAGGCCGTAAGAGGAAGCTATCACCCATTCGTCATCAAACATGCATTGTTCCCTCTCGGAACCACGAGCCTTCTAGTGAGTTGCTCCAGTTTGTGAGGGGTGTGTGTCCAAACTTTCGTCAAACATGCCAATTTTTTTACCTCATCATCTTGGTGGCATGATATTACATAAACCAAGGTTCATCTGTTTCTGATCTTTTTTTAATTTTTTGGAATTTAACTGCCATGGCACTCCATGCTTAATTATGTCATAGCCGTTAGACAAATATGTTTGAAAATTCCTTCCTATTTACTACACATGGAATTAAATCGCACGCAAGTACATGAAATATGACTTTTCAAACCATTATGGTTAGCTGTTGCATGTACATGTAGTTCAAATTTCAATTACGGTCACTAAATGGATAGAAAATCACTTAATGTTTTAAAAGGTCAAATGATCCCTGAAATTTTCCAAAATATGACATGATAGTTGTATTAGTACTACAAATTTTCTCGTACATTTAAAACACCATCCGTTGCCACTTTACTCCAAATTCGTCTTCATAGCTCATAAAAAATATCTACAACATCACACACAGTTGTTTTGTAGGAATCGTTTGCTATGAAATTTTTTGGGTCTATTTAAGTCTTCCTCCTTAAGCTTCGCCGGCTCGTCTGCTCCAGTGTCGGCAGCCCCCGAATCCACAAATCCCGATCCCCATTCCCGCACCCCCTTCTTGCAAAGATGACACTGTGGAAACGCTTCGTGAAGGCCTGTATGATGGCCGCGTCCCTCCCGAGTGCCGCCGCCTGCGGTGAGAGCGCGACCACCTGCGCCGAGAGTGCCGCCACATCCGCATTGAGCGCAACCGCTTCCGCTGAGAGGGCGTGTGCGGCAGCTGACAGGGCAGCTGCAGCAGCCGAGACGGCTGCAGCTGCTGCTGCGACGACGGTTGCAAACGCTGAGAGCGCTCGAGCTACCGTCCATGCCACCTATGTCGCCCTGGCCAGGTCGAGGCCGTCCACGCCAAGATATTCCAGGCCACCTCGGAATCCAGCATGCCACCCATGTCCAAAAATGCGGTGGTGGCCATGGAGCACCTGCTTCCTCATGAGGTCACCGAGCAGGAGCTGGAGATGCAGGAGGCGGCGGAGATCGAGGAGCGCCGGGAGGAGGAGTTGCACATGGCCCAGGTCGAGGTGGAGAAGAGTCTCTCTGTCGACGAATCAATGGTGGAGGACCAACGCGAGCTCTGGCGCAACCACTACTATGAGTACTACAACCTTGAGGGCGACGCCGAGGAAGGACAAGGACGCGGTCGACTTCAGCAGGGG
Source organism: Triticum timopheevii (assembly GCA_963921465.1). NCBI lineage: Eukaryota > Viridiplantae > Streptophyta > Magnoliopsida > Poales > Poaceae > Triticum > Triticum timopheevii. The sequence continues at coordinate 375,402,692 of OY997272.1, read as the reverse complement.
GGCGCGGAGTCCACCAATGGCGGCATGTCGCCAGGACAAGTCATTGACGTCTCATCTCACACCGGCGATGCATAGGCCGGCGCGGCGGCAGATTTGTTAAAATTATGCGTACTTAGGATTTGTTTTTAATGAGGTCTTTTGTTAGAGCAATATTTAGGTCAGTTGGCTCTCTTTAATTACTAGAATTGCTCGATTTAGTAAGTGTGGTCTGTGTGTTGTACGCTATTTTATGTGCCCAAATTAGCAAGCGATGTTAAATTATGCAATGACGTACCCGGGGAAATTTCCACCAAAATTTGAATTATCAAACTCATCCCATGCGCATAAAAGCAGAAGAATCATTTGCGATGCACACTATCATTCAAAGTGAATGGTGTCCGGCGGCACCGCGCGCAAAGTTTCCCTCCACATTTCAAAATTTTTGGCCTATCGCCGAAATATCTCCCCCCCCCCTTCCCCACCCCCTTTTTTCCCCGACCACAAGTCACATTCCCTTGTTTCTCCCTCCCTTCTTTCCTTCCTAAGCTATAGCCGCTTCCTGCTTGCTTCCTTGCTCTCACGGTCTCGCATCCTACCGCCGGGGTCGCCATGGTCTTCTTAAAAGGCCTCTCCAGCAGTTCCTCTCCTCCTCCGACTCCTTCACCACCCAGGTATGCCTCTATTCTCTCTCTCAGGCTATGAATTGGAATGAAGGATTTTTACCCGACGGTCGATTTGAGTCATTTCTTCCTCTTGTAGTTCCCTAGGAGCATCAGTTGCAACGAACGGAGCGGGGTGGTTGAAGATCTGTCTACTCGTTGTCACCATCAATCTCCATGCGTGAAGCTAGTTGCGTTTGAATCTGTGGATAGTGGGAGGAAGTTTCTGGCATGTGCAGAGAAGGTTAGACCCTCTTTCGTTGTTACAAATCATTTGTTAGATGTGATTCAGACACTGTCACGGTCCCAACCCATTCATACCACACCTTCAACCAAACGCATCCTAAGACAGTGTCATAGTTTGTACCTAGTATCTAAAAATGTTGCCATCTCATCAGCGGTGCCATTAGAAAATTATTTGGCATCGCTTCAACCGTTTGTGCAGACAAGTTGCCCACACATCCGAGCAGCCAAGAAGTAAAATACTAAATCTTTATGACACGAAGGAACTGGGCGCCGGAGCAACTAGGTGCTCCGGAGTTCAGGTCCCTGATTTTTTCCGCTGCATCAGCTCGCCAGTGCAGGGCACTGGAGCGAGATGTAGCAACAGTTCTCTTTACACCAGTTTTGGCATACATAGTGGACGACCTTAGTGCTATTGGTTCTATGTTACTAAATTTGTGCATGTACACACCTGTTAGTATCAATTTTCTGTCATCCAAACACTATCGCTATGCTGTTGCAATTATATTTACCTTCCTCTTAAAATGTTCAATTTGTTATTTATAGTACATGAGTAAGAACTTGTAGCTTTGTTGTAGTTACTAGGACAATGCCCGTGCGTTGCTACGGGAAAACATAATTTTATGACGTAACTTACTGTGTGAATGTGTTTTTTTGTCAAGAGGTTGGCAATTGTGAAACAAAAATTCTCTCTCTCTCTCGGCCTGATGCTTGATCATCATCCATGAGCTTTGTTCTAGTTCAGACGGGTCCCTGAATAAGTCCACATTGGCTTGGCATATTATCACATCTAGTAGTGCCCAGTTCGGCATATAATTCGAGTTCAATATGATTCAACAGAAGCTAACTAAAAGGAAATGTCATGTTTGAACCATATGAACTACAAAATACAATTTAGATACAAAATATAGAAACAAATTAATATCGATCTACAAATTGACATATCTTCCCTGCACGAGGGAATCCCCAGCTGTTATAATGAAGTCATAGAGGCAGTTGATGCGTTCCTATGTGTCAACTTTAGATCCATAAGTGACCCTTCTAATAAATGTGAATGGAAGAGAAAATGGTTGATTATTTCTTACCTATGTTGCTATGGATGACAATTCTAGCAGATGAATCAAACAATGATCAAGTGAAATGGATAAAGTTAATGAAACCTTTAAGAGTGAAAACTATGATATGACCTTTGATATTTGCCTTTCCAGGTTGGTGTAGGTCGAGCACACATTGTCCAGGAGCACCACGAGGGAGGTGTGCTCGATCGGCAAGTGCGTCAAGAGCTCGCTGTTGTAAGGCTTGAGCATGGTTGTGGAAATCTGCAGTAGGAATGATTTCATCAACATGATCTATCTGCAACAGCCGCCGGCATGTGATCTTCGACAACGTTGACGCATCTCTCGTGGTCCTCATGGTGCACCGAGCACGCACGAGGTGACTCGCCAGCATGTCCATGGCCTTATTTGCGGGGTAGTCCTACAAGGTGTCGCGTGGATGTCGTGGGCAGAGGCAGCCATGTATGCATCGAGTCCAGCAGGGCGGCATTTGGAGAGATGTGGTGGAGGGCGACATCGGCGGCTCCAGGGCCATGATTCCTGCACACCACGCTTGGCGAGGTTGAGCTGCGCATGAGGCTGAGTCATCGAGTGTTGTAAGGGCTGATGCATTCAACTTTTTGCAAGATTAAGGGGGCGAGGGGATTCAATCGGGAGGGCTGAGTGGACTGCGAGATTAAAGGTTTGAGAGGATCACGAGATTAAAGGGGCGAGAGGATTGCGAGATCAAATTTTCGCCTTGGGAGGAAAGTGATCAGTATTTGCTGGTTCCTAATCATCATTGATTAGCTTGCCAAATCATGTGAAATAGGAAATCGGGAGGGTGGAGCGTACATAAGGAGGGGTGGAAGAAAAGGTTGGACGAAACATGGTTTACTTGCTGGTGCTATTCTTAAGCCAATTTCACTAGGTGGACTCTTTCGGAAAGTGGACCTACAGGTATTTGGCAATTCAGTGTTAGGCGAATTGGGTTCTGATCTTCTTCGACATGGCTCTGGCCTTGTTACAGTCAACATGATGAGGGGGGTTAATGTCAGTCAGCTACTCAAAATGGACAATATCCTATGGTCACCCTCGCACAGGGGGATCATGTTTAAAAGCACTTGTATAACAGATGAGGAGAAAGATGAGGAGAAAGATGAGGAGAACTCTATGGAATGCCCATACAATGCTCTCCGGGTATTGTTCAATGAATGTCTGGAAGCATCCCGAGGACAGACGGCAGAGTTTCTGAGAACTCCACTGGATGTTAAACATTTATTATTCTATCTATGTGATAGTCCCCCCCCCCCTCCCCCGCGTCGCCCTCCCCACGGGCGACTCGGGAGGCGACGCAGCCCTCGAGCGCTCCCTCCCCTCCTCCTCCCCCTCCCCCTGCCGCCGCTGGTGCTCCCCGCCGGGCAAAGCCCTGGTGGATCCGGCGGCGGCGGGACTTCGCTCCCAGGCGGCCTCCCCCCTCGAGCGTGGGGCTCGACGAGGCTGACAGAGCTGCGCTTCTCCGAACCTAGGGTTTCGCGACGGCGGCCCTAGATCCAGAGGGTCGGGCCTCTGGACTGGCGTGGCGAGCACGCGGGCGGCGCGGCGCGACCCTTTGGGGGCGCGGCTGCGGCTACTTGGCTGTGCACCGGCGGATCCGGGCGGCGGAGGCTGCGGGCCGGCGCGGCAGCGGCCATGGTCGGCGGCGGCAAGGTGCAGGTGGCTGGTCTCCGCGACGGCGCCACTAGCCCTGCTCGACGCGTCCCGTGCGACTGCGATGGCTGGCCTTGTCTGGCAGCCATCCGGCAGCTTCTGCACTGCGCTGGCTGGTGCTTCCCTACATCGACAGTGACAATACGTGGTTTCCCTCTCTGTGCTGGTGGTCCTCTCTGGCGATCTGCTTCCCCATCTCCTGTTTGCTCTGCTCCGGCGGTTTTGGGGTTCTGGTCTTGGGCCGGGCAAAATCCCTGCGCAGCGATGGCCTGCGCTGACAACGGCGACACCTGAGGGTGCCGTTACCTCCATGGAGGCGCTGTCATGGCCCGGACTGGACCCTCTCCTCGGGCACCGGGGGAAACCCTTGGTCCAGTTCCCTGGACAAGACAGCGGCGGCGTCTCAGCGCCGTTCCTTTCTTGAAAGCGCTGCTTGGGTCGCACTTGGAGTCCCCTATGCATCAGCTGGAGATGGTGGCCTCTCCGGTCTTTCCGGCGAGGTTTGCTGGTAATGCGATGCTGTGATGAGGGCTGTAGCATGGAGCGTGGGCGTCCGGGGCGCAATGTACGCCGGCGCCGGCACGTCCAAGACGATGGCTTCGCTAGTTTTGGCTGGGTCCTGCCATCCACCTGCCGTCTCCTAGGCACATATGGGTGGAAGGTACGTTGGCCCGGTCAGCCCTGGAGATGCAGTCTTCTTCGGAGGCGCCTGGCAACGGCTGTGACACGGCCTTGAGGCTCTGTGTCTAGCTACCTTGCCATTCATGGTTGGAGGCTGGACAAGGCAAGACCTTTCGTTGTTGTGGTCTGTAGTTGGTAGCACCTCCTCACCTGCTTGTCTGGTGAGGACGATGGTGTGTGTGCGTGTGTCCCTCCTTCTGGGAGGTTGTACCTGTACTGCTGTTCTCTTCCTGTTCAATGAAATGAAGCGCAAACTCTTTTGCGTTTTCTCGAAAAATTTATTATTCTATCTGGAGAAGGCTAAGTTTGTGGACAAACGACTGATCAATAATCATTCAGCGATCAGGTTTCCTGGTGATCGGATTGATAGGAATGCAGCTGCCAACCGTTTCCTGCGACATACAGTTGCCAACAGGCTCAAAAGAATGCGGTCTGGATATCGTCCAGACTCCATTGGTGCCTATAAATTAGAATCTCGTGTGAATCTAGTGTTCAGCGACCTATCTGAAGTGTTCCCGAATAAGTTATTTGATCTGGAGGGCCTGCACCCACTTGTCAATTACTGGGTACGGGAGGGACAAGCACTTCGTGGGATAAAGAAAACAACAGATGGAGCTCCACTTGAAAGGCCGCTTTCTGCGGATGGGAAGAAGATCATGGTTAACAGTAATGAGGAAAAGGTCGAGCTGGGAAAGATATATGTTGCCCTGCATAGGGATCCTTTTGAGCACTTATATGGTCCCGCTCGTTTATGGCAAAGTGAGTATAAGGTTTACGATGTGGAGGAGTTGATCAACAAGGTTGATCCTGGGTATGGTCCTGTGCTCGAAGAGTCTTTTTTGAGGCACGGGTTTTGGCCAGAGTTGGATATGGATCAAAACAGACCCCGACATTGTTATTATACCGATGTAAGCTGGGAACGGATTCCTAGGGAGGAGTAAAGTGATGACTTGAGAGATCACTAGCAGTTGTTTTTTCCTTTTGTTTAACGGACAGTCAGAAGCGTTGGGCTTCCTAATTGTAAGGCGATCACTAGTGTTTACTTGTTCGTAACTTTGCATATGTCGAATCAGAACGAATGTTAGAATTTGTGCTGAGTATTTGGAGCCAATGTTGGCCTTTACTTTACTTTGTTATTCGGAGAATGTGCATTTTGGTGATGGGTGTGTAGTTAATTGAAGTGAGTTTGAATGCTTGATTGCACCAATAGAAATACATCCAATTAATCGATGAGAAAAAAAATTAAACTGGTAACCAGCACGGCTAGATTGCTGGGACCTGACCACGGACAGAGCCGGAGGCGTTCTTGGCGAGGATTGACGCCAGGCGTCCTTGCCCCTGCACTATTGTTAGTTCAATTGAAGTTGACGACCGCAGCCAGCACGGTGCAGGTGTCGGCGAGTATGCGCGCGAGGTGATGAGGATTGAATGCCCTGGCCCCTGGGCATAATCGCGAGTAGGATAGCCTGCGCTGGCGTTCTTGGTGCCGCCGCAGACGGACCTGCTGCTCTCCGGGTTCTACCGGGCCGGCGACGCCAACGCCTTCGACGGCGATGGCCACATCGAGCTGGTCTGCTCGCCCAACAATCCCGACGGTGCCATCCACGAGGCCGTCCTGAGCTCCGAGTCCGGCAAGGCGATCCACGACCTTGTGTACTACTGGCCTCAGTGCACGCCCATCACCGGCGCTGCCGCCCACGACATCATGCTCTTCACCATGTCCAAGATCACCGCTGTGTTGGCGTACTGGCTTCGCCCTAGCTCCCCGGTGCCCTCTCCCACTCTCTGCTCGCCTCTCTCTCTTACACACCGGAGAAGAAAGGAGGAAGAAGATAGCACAGTGGACACGAGAGGATTTTTCCGGCGCACGTACGCCCGCCGCAACCACGGCAATTCCTTTCCTCAAGCACAAACTCAAGCCGCCTCAGCTGTTACAACTGTCACCGCACGGCTTTATACCCGAGCCAGCGCCTTAGGCACACACCCACGACTCCACTCGCCGATCGTGCCCACGCTCTGCCCGCTCTGGCCGCGCCCGCGACACGCTCCGACGCGCGCGACTTGCGGTGAGCTCCAACAGAACGAACACGATGCCAACAACCTAGGCCTACACACATGCACACGGTGTACTCGTGCACGGACACCCCTGTGCACCACACACACGCACACACCCACACTGGCCACGGACCCGACACGACCCGCTCTGCATCCGACACGTCCGGCGCGCGCACGCACACGCACCCGATGCGCACCCGACTCGCTTGGCCGTGGCTCATTTCCAACACTCACCCCCTAAGCCGCGGCTCAGAGGAGTCCTGGCTCATAGTCGTCACCGACCGCTGCCACGAGCGCATGCTCCACCGCCGGCGCCTTCCGCGGTTTGGTGCACTCCCGCTTGAAGTGGCCCCGCTGCCCGCAGTTGTAGCAGCGGCCACGATGCCTTCCTCCGCCGCCTGCTGCCGCGCTTCCAGCACCGTCGTCGTCGTGGTCGAAGCCGCTTCCGCCCTGTTGTCGCTCTTGCGCCGCCCACTGAGCAGCGGTGAGCATGAGCTGCTCGCCCGCCCGCTCCCCGCCGGCCTGCACGCACCGCTGCGTTCGCTCTTCAAACGTCTTCAGCGCTCGAGTGCCTCCTCAAACACCATATCTTCGATGTCGCAAAACTGTTCGATTCCAGCCACCGCGGCGTACAGCCGGTCCGGTACGTTGTCGAGCAGTTTTTTCACCATGGCGGCGTAGTCCAGCATAGCTCCGAGCGCCGCGTACCTTGCCGCCATGTTGTTGATCTTGCGTGCGTACACATCGAGCTCATCGCCGTCCTCCGTCCGCAGGCGGCCGAACTCGCCGCAGAGAGTCGTGAGCTGCGCCGCCTGCACCCGATCGGCGCCGACGAAGCGCACCTTAAGGGCGTCCCACACCTCCTTCGCAGTGGGCTTTGTCGCCACCTGCAGCAGTATCTCCTCCGACAGCGCGCCCAGCAGCGCGCCCAGCAATGGCTTTTTGATCTTGAGAGATTTGCTGGCCTTTTGATCTTCTGGAGAGATTTGGGATGCCAATCTCTCCAGAAGATCAAAAAGCCATTGCTTTGCATTTCGCATGTGCTTCTTACGCAGTTTGAATCCCATATTGGTGTTTAATGGGGTCCCACACAGCTGAGGCAAATTGACACATCAAAAAGCAGTGCTCAACCTTCTCCAATTTACCACAAAAACAGCAACAGGAACATGCTGGGATATTTCTTCGTTGCAGCTGTTGTCCTGTTGGTAAACAATCATGTGCAATACGCCACAGTACTCGTCATCTTACTTGGTGCCTTGATCGACCACAGTTTTTTCCACTGCTTTGCTGTGCAATGATGATCAGATATTGTACCTGCACCGACCCGGCTCCTTGCAAGAAAAAAGGACTCCGACCGAGCCTAATTGTAAGCCGACTTAACTGAATATGTACCACTCTTTGTAAATGGCCAGATAGCAAATCATCACATTCAGAATTAGCAACATGAATTTTCAATATCTTGGCTGCATTTTTCGGTTGAAAGAAAGCATTAACAGTATCTACCTCCCAACTTCGTGTATCAGGACTAATCAGGGCATCCATAGTCTGACGATCAAGCAATGGTAAGATGGGGTTTCACAAGACCAAAAAGTTCATCAGCAACCCACTTGTCATTCTGAATTTGAACAAATTTTCCATTCCCCATTCCCACATCACCCTTTTTTCTAGAAGCTTCTTACCATGCAGAATGCTACGCCAAGTATAGGAAGCTGAGCGCGGACAGCTAGCATGCCAGAAATCAGTAAATGGGAAATGGCGTCCTTTAAGAACTCTTGCACAAAAAGTGTCAAGTTCAGTCAGAAGACGCCAACCTTGACGGCCTAACATGGCTTGGTTGAACAACTGGAGATCCTAAAACCAAGGCCGCCGAGATACTTAGGAGAGGAGAGCCAGCCCCATGATCTCCAATGCATTTTCTTTTTACCATTTCCAAAACCCCACCAAGCATCAACAATGTACTTCCTCATCTTTTCGCAAGTCGTACCTGGAATTTGAAAGCAGCTCATAATAAAAGTTGGGATGGCTTGAATCACGGCTTTCAACCGAATTTCTTCCCCGCTCTATACAATGATCGGTTAGTGCCATTTTTAATTCTTTTCCACACCCTTTCCAGCAAGAACTTAAATGTATCAGTAGGACATCGTCCTACATTAGTTGGCATGCCCAAGTAGGTGTCTTTCAAAGCCTCATTTTGAACATCAAGAGTTGCCATCACGTGACTCCTTGTATTGTAAGGACAGTGTGAACCAAAGAAGATTGAGGACTTTGAAAAATTCACCTTCTGCCCAGAACCTTCACAATAAAGCTGGAGTATAGACCTTAAAGCCATAACACTTCTGTGATCACTCTTTGCGACACCAGAGGGCCAAGTCTACCATTGCGCAAACCCTTTAGTTCGCCATCAGCTTCTTTCCATTTCAAGAGACCTTCGGTGCATAACAGAAACAGATAAGGACTGATGGGATCTCCCTGACAAATGCCCATAGAAGGAACAATAGGACCAGTTAAATCACCATTCACCTTCACAGCATATCTTCCTTGTGTCATGCATCTCATAACAGTGTCGATCCACGAAGAAGAAAACCAAGCTTTACTAAGCAACCCCTAAGATAGGACCACTCCACACGGCCATAGGCCTTCTTCATATCAATCTTCATAGAAAAGTAAGGCTTTTTAAATGATGTCTTCGTATAGTGTGCAGAAACTCATAAGCAACAAGGGCGTTATCAGTAATCAGGCGCCCAGGCACAAAGGCACTCTTGTTGGGCATCGTAGCAGAAATTCAAAATTTTCCTACGTGTCACCAAGATCTATCTATGAAGAAACCAGAAACGAGGGGAAGGAGAGTGCATCTACATACCCTTGTAGATCGCTAAGCGGAAGCGTTCAAGAGAACGGGGTTGAAGAAGTCGTACTCGTCGTGATCCAAATCACCGGAGATCCTAGTGCCGTACGGACAGCACCTCCGCGTTCAACACACGTACAACTCGGTGACGTCTCCTACGCCTTGATCCAGCAAGGAGAGAGGGAGAGGTTGAGGAAGACTCCATCCAGCAGCAGCACAACGGCGTGGTGGTGGTGGAGGAGCGTGGCAATCCTGCAGGGCTTCGCCAAGCACCTGCGGGAGAGGAGGAGGTGTCACGGGAGGGAGGGAGGCGCCAGGGCTTCAGGTGCGGCTGCCCTCCCTCCCCTCCACTATATATAGGGGCAAGGGAGAGGGGGGAGGTGCAGCCTTGCCCCTTCGTCCAAGGAAGGGGTGCGGCCAAGGGGGAAGGAGGAGTCCATCCTCCCCAAGGCACCTCGGAGGTGCCTTCCCCCTTGAGGACTCTCCCCTTTTTCTTATATCTTGGCGTATGGGCCTCTTGGGGCTGGTGCCCTTGGCCCATATAGGCCAAGGCGCACCCCCTACAGCCCATGTGGCCCCCCGGGGCAGGTGGACCTCCGGACCCCTTTCGGCACTCCCAGTACAATACCGATAAAGTGCGAAACTTTTCCGGCGACCAAAATAAGACTTCCCATATATAAATCTTTACCTCCGGACCATTCCGGAACTCCTCATGACGTCCGGGATCTCATCCGGGACTCCGAACAACATTCGGTAACCACATACAAACTTCCTTTATAACCCTAGCATCATCGAACCTTAAGTGTGTAGACCCTACGGGTTCGGGAACCATGCAGACATGACCGAGACGTTCTCCGGTCAATAACCAACAGCGGGATCTGGATACCCATGTTGGCTCCCACATGTTCCACGATGATCTCATCGGATGAACCACGATGTCAAGGGCTCAATCGATCCCGTATACAATTCCCTTTGTCTAGCGGTATTATACTTGCCCGAGATTCGATCGTCGGTATGCCGATACCTTGTTCAATCTCGTTACCGGCAAGTCTCTTTACTCGTTCCGTAACACATCATCCCGTGATCAACTCCTTGATCACATTGTGCACATTATGATGATGTCCTACCGAGTGGGCCCAGAGATACCTCTCCGTTAACCGGAGTGACAAATCCTAGTCTCGATTCGTGCCAACCCAACAGACACTTTCGGAGATACCTGTAATGCACCTTTATAGCCACCCAGTTACGTTGTGACGTTTGATACACCCAAAGCATTCCTACGGTATCCGGGAGTTACACGATCTCATGGTCTAAGGAAGAGATACTTGACATTAGAAAAGCTTTAGCATACGAACTACGATCTTTGTGCTACGCTTAGGATTGGGTCTTGTCCATCACATCATTCTCCTAATGATGTGATCCTGTTATCAATGACATCCAATGTCCATGGTCAGGAAACCATGACTATCTGTTGATCAACGAGCTAGTCAACTAGAGGCTTACTAGGGACATGGTGTTGTCTATGTAACCACACATGTATCTGAGTTTCCTATCAATACAATTATAGCATGGATAATAAACGATTATCGTGAACAAGGAAATATAATAATAACTTATTTATTATTGCCTCTAGGGCATATTTCCAACAACTCTGACTTTCAACACAATATCATTCAGAAAGACTTTCAGGCGGTTAGCTAGGACCTTGGAGGTGGCAATTTTCGAGGCTGGCAAGTGTGACTTTCACCCGCATGTCCTCGATCACCTATCAGGTGGTTTCGACTACACATGGCATAGTCTACCGGCTCGTGGAAGATCTGGAGGAATCCTTCTTGGGATAATGACAACAACCATGGAATTGTTGGCTTTTTCGATCAGTGAATTTCATATAAAATTTCACCTGCGGAATAGAGCTGACAAAATTTTACATGGACTCTTGTCGCTCTCCATGGGGCTACGCAAGATGAGCATAAGTCTGCTTTCCTTCGGGAATTGGTTTACCTGGCTAAGTGTTGGGGATATGACTATTTGTGTAAGCCGCCCAGGAGGGGCCGGGTTACGCAAGGAGTACTCATCAGAGGAAACCCCAGACCAAGCATGAAGATGGCGATTCAATAAAGAGCTTAAGGCCCACGGGCGGCTTAAGCCCATTATAGTAAAGCGCCATGATGGCATGACTTGTAACGTAAGGTAGATTTAACTGGTCACCGAGCCGGACTCTGTTTATAAGCCGGCCGGGACTCTGTAAGCCGCAGGGTGTCAACCCGTGTATATAAGGGGACGACCTGCGGGCGACTTAGGGCAAGAAACAACTCATCGAGAACCGGGCATAGCGTATCTCGCTCCCTGGTTATCAAAACATCAATACCAACCCAACTAGACGTAGGCCTTACCTTCATCGTAAGGGGCCGAACTAGTATAAACCCTCTCGTGTCCCTTGTCCCGATTTAACCCCTTCAAGCTTCCTAGTTGCGATGGCTCCACAACTAAGTCCTTTCACGAGGACATCTAACGTGACTATTCCACGACAGTTGGCGCCCACCGTGGGGCCAGCGCACGGTGGATTTGAGTTCTTGAAGGGCAGCTTCGAAGGGCTCAAGGGGTACGTAGTGGGCCGGATGACCAAGAGTCATCGCGGCAAGATCTACATCGACGACGAAGGCTGGGGTCCCGACGCCGGCTCAATTGAGTACGGATACCGGGTCCCCTTCGGCGGAATCCATGTCTTCATCGGCCGGATCGGTGAACCGGGCCCTGAGCCGGACAACTGCACCGACCTAGTCGAGACGGCTCAGCGTGCGAGGAAGACCCGGACTCAGCCGGTCATGAGGCGTGTCTTCGTGGGCTGTTTCCACGGAGAGGAACTTTCTGGATCTGAAGATGGGGGTGAGACGGCCGTCCTTTCAGACGGTGATTCGTCCGCCGGCTCAACAGATTCGTTGTATCAGGTACAAGACGGCGCGCTCGGGGGCTGTTCCGATGGCATCAGTATTCCGGACCCCAATGAGCCGCCAAGATGGGCCGGAATCTTCATGGCTGGAACTCAGCCCGGTTCAAACTCTACAGCAGCTGCAGCGATCACGTCCAGATCAGGAGCAGCCGGGGCAGGCGGCCCCGTGCGCCCACCGGCTCAGGTGCTGATGGATCTCATGGACAAGTTTACGGCCCTGTCAACCGCCATGGTTATTCCCGCAGACAAAGATGAGCATGATGCAGCGGTTGCACAGGTGCGTGAGGAGATAGCTCAGGCCAAGGAGGCTTTGGCAGCTGAGGATACTAGACTAGCTGCAGAGCGGGCGGCTCTCGACGCCCGGGCATAGCGCTTGCAGTCAGAAGCTTATCAGCTCACGATGAGCTTAAATGCATCCAATGAAGTAATGAGGAGGAGATATCAGAAAACGCAGTCTCGTTTACCTCCGAATTACGACCCCCGGGTTCTCTTTGCTACACCCGGAGCCGGCCCCAGTAACCCGCCAGAGGCCGATCGGCTTATGACAGCCGGAACAGGAGGACCGGCTCAGCCTCGGGATATGGTGCCGCCTCACGTAAGCATGCCACCACCACATTATGTGCCGATTCCACCGGGTCACTTTTCCAACCCCATGGAGAATTTAATCGCAGCTTCAGCGCGTTTAGCGGCTCTTCCTATGGAAGGTGATGACCCGACGGCAGTGGAAACCCGGAGGGTCAGAGAGCTCCTCCAGACAGCCCTGGCTCAGCTCGAGACCTATTCTTACAGTCGGGGTAGGATTCATTCAACTCCCCCGCCTTGGGTAGCACCACCTCGCCAGAACCGGAGCCCGAGTTACAATAGACGCATGGAGTCGGAAGCCTTGTCAAGCAATGCCCAACGACGTAACCAGCTCGGGGGCTATAATCCGGCGCAGGACCAAGTACATCAGGAGAATGATCACCCGGAGTATCCAATGACATCTGTTGAGGCGGGAGTAGCCACTAGAACCGGAGGAGTCCCTTGCCTGGTGCCGGCTCTGCGCGATGTACGTCTGCCCAAGGACTTCAAGGGACCTCGAAAGGTACCAAATTACACGGCCGATTTACAACCCGGGGCGTGGATCGAGAGTTATGAGATGGCCATGGAGCTGCTAGAGGTCAGTGACGCGGCAATGGCTAAGTATTTCACCATGATGTTAGATGGAACAGCCCGGTCTTGGCTGAAGGGCTTACCACCCAATTCCATTGGTTCATGGGGCGATTTAAAGGCCCGGTTCATCCAGAACTTCAAGGACACCTGTAAGCAATCTATGTCGATTGTAGACTTGACGGATTGCAAGCAAGAGGAAGGTGAATCCACCACCCATTGGGTACGCCGGGTCAAGGAGATAATTCATTCCTCCGATAAGATGGATGCCGGTTCTGCGGTTCTTATGCTGGAGAAAAATTGCCGTTTTGAGCCGCTGAGGCAGAAGCTGGGGCGCCTTAAACGTGACCTCACGGATATGGGTACGCTGATGGCGGCTTTAGTCAAATATGCCGATTCTGATAGTACCAAGGATCCCGCGTCTGATGATGAGAAGACAGGGAAGGTAAAAAGGAATGGCAATGGAAAGGGTCAGCAGCATAACCCAGGGAATCAAGGCGACAATAAGCGTAAGGCGGATGGTAACCCAGAGTTTGTGGCCAATGCCAACGTACGGGGTAACAATCGAGACGTAAGGGTAAACCGCCTCGATCCGGCGGGTCAGGCCCATCTTTGGAACATCTACTCAATGAGCCCTGCCCAAGACACGGCACCAGGGAGCGGCCCGCCACGCACCTATGGAAGGATTGCGCAATCATGAAGGCGTTTAGAAACTCCAACACCTTTGATGGCGGTCATGGATCTGGCCGCGGTTTAGGGGCCGGCGGTTTTCATGGCCCGGGCGGCGGCTCAAATTCCGGTTTTCAGGGGCATCCAGGTGGTAATAATCAGCAGCAATCTGGTCAAGGTGGACAGCAGCAGCAGTCAGGTTATCAAAGCCATCCGAAGTAGTTGAGTGGTGGACAATATCACGTGTTTACCACTAGTTTGTGCAAACATGACCAGAAGGTTCATAAGAGGGCTGTGAATTATGTTGAGCCGGCAGTTCCTCGTTATCTAAGGTGGTCAGAGCAGCCCATCATATGGAGCAGGGAGGATCATCCTCTGCGGGTCGATAACCCGGGTCAGTTAGCTTTGGTAGTGGCGCCTCAGGTTGGTGGGTATAAGTTCACCAAGGTGCTCATGGATGGGGGTAGTAGCATCAACATCCTCTACTACGAGACCTTTCAGTGCATGGGGTTGACTGATAAAAATCTGAGAACATCCAACACTGTTTTCCATGGAGTTGTCCCTGGTAAGTTGGCTTACCCAGTTGGCAGGATTGAGCTGGAGGTGGCTTTTGGAGACGAACATGACTCCAGAGCTGAGAAGTTGACGTTTGAAGTGGTCAAGATCAGGAGCCCATACCACGCTTTGTTTGGATGGCCGGCTTATGCTAAGTTTATGGCCCGGCCATGTTACGTTTATTTATAGCTCAAGATGCCGGGTTACAAGGGCACCATCACTGTACATGGCAGCCGTAAGGTAGCATTGAAATGTGAAGAAGGTGACGCGGCTTATGCTGAGTCGGCCTGCGCAGCAGAGGAGCTTAAAATTTATCAAGATAATGTTGATCCGGCGGATATGACATCCCCGCTACTGCCCGCCGTCGTCCGCGCCGTCCGCCGCCACCGGACGAAATCGCCGCCGCCCCCACAGCCACTGGCGTCGCGCCACGTGGCGCCCCCGCGCCAACATCGCCGCCGGCCCGCCCAGGCCCGAGCGGGGCCCGCCCGAGCCCATCGGGGCCCGAGCGCGCGCCTCCGCCCGCGCCCGCCTCCTGTGCCCGCGCCGCCGCCCGCCGGGAGCGCCGCCTCCGCCTCGCCGTCCCTCCCGCGCCGCCGGGCTCCCTCCGCCGCGCCCGAGGCTCCCTCGCCGTCGTCGCCCCGTCAAACCCCGCCGCTGCCGGGCTCCCCTCCGTCTGACAGAGGTGCGCCGCCGCCTCCGCGCCGCGTCCGCCGCCGCGGGCCTCTCCCTCCACCCCGCACCGCCGCGTTCGCCGTCGCGCCCGGTCGCCGGCATCCCCGGCCGGATCCGGGACGGGACCGGCCAGATCTGCCAACCCCGGCCCTTTCCTCAACTCCGGCCGGCATCCTTCCTCTCCATCTCCGGCGAAACTCCGGCGACCTCGAAAACCGTGCCAGATTCAGATCCACGAAGGTTGACCCCGTTTTTCGCCTAAGTCCCGAAATTATTTACATTATCATGCCATGTTCATCACATCATAACTTGCTGCATACTGCTCCGTTTCGTGCGTGTAATATGTCAAATTGTTCGTCTCAACGAGTACTTCATTTCATTCCATTGCATCATGTTCATTTGAGTCCATCTTGATGTCTGGATCTTAGTTGCAAGAGTGCTATATGATGTTAATCTGCTGAAACTGTTATAACTTGGTGATGTCTTTTTCGTTGCATTTGACGTGTGCATCCTATGAGCCTGAGCTCTACATGTGTTTTGTACTATGCCATGCCTTCTTCACAGTGGTGCTATCCATGTATTTTTTTGAGTCTTGTAGTGAGTGCATCAAGCTTGTTAAGTAGGGTACTTGCTGTTGCTGTTTTGCTATGCTGATTCTGTTGCTATGTAAACCTGCTGCTACAAGTCATTCTATGCATAATCTGGTGATGTTCACTAACGATGATTTTTTATACATGTCATGCTCTATCCATTCACGCCTCTGTTTGCATTTATAGCCTGCTGTAGCTTGTTGTTATCTTGCTCCGAACTTGCTAAATAAAGTTGCTATCAGCCTGTTAACATTAAGTTCAATGTTGCCACGATTGTTGCTAGTGATTCATGCACCCTATGAACTTGTTCTTGCCATGCTTAGCTACATAAACATGTCTTATTGTTGTTGGTTGCCTTGCTATGCCATGTGTTGCTCTGTGGTGAGTGGTTCAAGCTCACCAACATGCCTACTTATTGTTGTTCCTGCCATGTATGAATCTGTCATATCATTTGTCATGTTTACATGGGTGCCATCATATCTTCTGATCCTTTTTGGCTCATAGTCAGTAAGGGACTTTTGTTATATGCAATTAGTAGATTCATGCCATGCCTTAAGTTTCTATGATATGTTCTTGTAGCATGTTGATTGCTTGCTCTAAACTTTGCAACCTGATGTTATTTCTGCAAAGTCTGAAACTGTTATTATTTGCAATCTTGACATGTCTTTTTGAGCATGTTCTAGTGATTTCTGGAGATAGCTCAGTGTTCATGTTTTATCATGATTTACCTGTACATCATGCCCATGCCTTTTGTTATTATGTTGAGGTGTTGTAGCATAATGTTTTGATGCTTGCTATATGCCTAGTTGCTATTTTGGACAGATTGTTGTTGTAACTTGTATAGAGTGTATGTGTTGCACCGTTGCTCCGTTTTGAGTGTGCTCTATATGAAACTTGCTTGATTTTGCATGTAGTTTCATATTATCATGTTGCATCCTTGTTTTGAGGTGTTTGCTTGATGTTTGTATGCATTTTGCATCAATGCCATGTTTAACTTGTTTTGCTCATATCTTCTAGGCCGTAGCTCCGAACCAAATGAACTTTATATGTAACTTGACTAGAATCTCGTGTAGATAATCTTGGTGCATCTTAACTTGCTGTTTAACAACATGAACATAAGGTTTATTCAGTTCTGGACCAACTTCGAAATTTGCATATGAGGACTTACCGGATTTGTTATATGTTGTTTCCGGCCTCATTTAAACTTGCCTTGATGTGTTGCTCTTGTTTGCATCATCTCTTGCCATGAGTAGCCTCATGTAGCTTGGTCATGCATCATGCTTGTTGTGCATCATGTCTTGTTCATGTGTGGTGTGTTTACTATGTTGTGTGCTTCTTCTCGATAGTTCCCGTTTCGTTGCGATCGTGAGGATTCGTTCGTCTACGTGTGGTTCATCTTCGTGGCTTCATCTTCTTCATGGACTCATTCTTCTTCCTTGCGGGATTTCAGGCAAGATGACTGCTACCCTGGATCTCACTACTATCATTGCTATGCTAGTTGTTTCGTTATATCGCTATGTTGTGCTTCCTATCACCTGTTCTTCAAGCCTCCCCAAATTGCCATGAACCTCTAACCTTTGACACCATTCCTAGAAACCATTGCTTGGCTATGTTACCGCTTTGCTCAGCCCCTCTTGTAGCGTTGTTAGTTGCAGGTGAAGTTGAAGATTGCTCCATGGTGGACAGGGTTATGTTGGGATATCACAATATCTCTTATTTAATTAATGCATCTATATACTTGGTAAAGGGTGGAAGGCTCGGCCTTATGCCTGGTGTTTTGTTCCACTCTTGCCGCCCTAGTTTCTGTCATACCGGTGTTATGTTCTCGGATTTTGCGTTCCTTATGCGGTCGGGTGATTTATGGGACCCCCTTGACAGTTTGCTTTGAATAAAACTCCTCCAGCAAGGCCCAACCTTGGTTTTACCATTTGCCTCACCACCACCTACATTTCCCTTGGGAGTAATTGACCCAAGGGTCATCTCTATTTTAGCCCCCCGGGCCAATGCTTGTCTAAGTGTTGGTCCGAACCGAGTAGCCTGCGGGGCCCCCTCGGGGAAACTCGAGGTCTGGTTTTACTCGTAGGATGTCTCATCCGGTGTTGCCCTGAGAACGAGATATGTGCAACTCCTATCGGGATTGTCGGCGCATCGGGCGGCTTTGCTGGTCTTGTTTTACCATTGTCAAAATGTCTTGTAAACCGGGATTCCGAGACTGATCGGGTCTTCCTGGGAGAAGGTATATCCTTCGTTGATCGTGAGAGCTTATCATGGGCTAAGTTGGGACACCCCTGCAGGGTATTATCTTTCGAAAGCCATGCCCGCGGTTATGTGGCAGATGGGAATTTGTGTGACGCCCCCGATTCAATCGTACACTAATCATGCACGCAAACTTGTACGATCAAGATTAGGGACTCACGGGAAGATATCACAACACAACTCTAAAAACATAAATAAGTCATACAAGCATCATAATACAAGCCAGGGGCCTCGAGGGCTCGAATACAAGTGCTCGATCATAGACGAGTCAGCGGAAGCAACAATATCTGAGTACAGACATAAGTTAAACAAGTTTGCCTTAAGAAGGCTAGCACAAACTGGGATACAGATCGAAAGAGGCGCGGGCCTCCTGCCTGGGATCCTCCTAACAACTCCTGGTCGTTGTCGGTGTCAAAACCGGCGGATCTCGGGTAGGGGGTCCCGAACTGTGCGTCTAGGCGGATGGTAACAGGAGACAAGGGACACGATGTTTTTTACCTAGGTTCGGGCCCTCTCGATGGAGGTAAAACCCTACTCCTGCTTGATTGATATTGATGATATGGGTAGTACAAGAGTAGATCTACCACGAGATCAAGGAGGCTAAACCCTAGAAGCTAGCCTATGGTATGATTGTTGTAATGTATGTTGTCCTACGGACTAAAGCCCTCCGGTTTATATAGATACCGGAGAGGGCTAGGGTTACATAGAGTCGGTTACAATGGTAGGAGATCTACATATCCGTATTGCCAAGCTTGCCTTCCACGCCAAGGAAAGTCCCATCCGGACACGGGGCAGAGTCTTCAATCTTGTATCTTCATAGTCTTGATAGTCCGGCGGACATTGATAGTCCGGCTGTCCGGACACCCCCTAGTCCAGGACTCCCTCAGTAGCCCCTAAACCAGGCTTCAATGACGATAAGTCCAGCGCGTTCATAGTCTTCGGCGTTGCAAGGCGGGTTCTCCCTTCAAATTCCATGTACCTGCCGAACAGTGTCCGGCTTTATCTTGAATACTGTGCTCCTCGGCTTCTACGCCAAATAAAGGCCCTCTTCCATGCGTCGCACGAATGCGAAAAGCCAGGGTGTTTTTTGCATTTCACCCCCCAATTGTGCGAGTAGACCGCCTATAAAAGAGGCAAGAATTCAGATCCAAACCACACCATCTTCCTCCCGCGAATACTCCATCGAAGCGCCTTTGACCTAGAAATCCATTCCACCATGGATCGTCACCACGACTCTTCTTCGCGCGCTCCCAGCCCACCGACGGGGAGTTGGAGGAGGTGCTCTATTTCGCACAACGAGCTCCAGAAGCTCCAAACGGGGGCATTCCTCCCTCCGGCCATTATGATCCCAGTCCGGGCCGGACTGGTTACTTATCAAGGTGGGAGACAGGCGGAGGACACTCCAAGCCCCAATAAGGGGGAGCGAGTATGTTTTGTCCCTTATCTGACGAGGGGACTCGGATTTCCAATACATCCGTTCCTCCGCGGGCTCCTTAAGTTCTACGGACTCCAGCTCCACCACCTTACGCCTGCCTCTGTGCTGCATATCGCGGGCTACGTAGCTCTTTGCGAGCTATTCCTGGGCATTGAGCCCCATTTCGCATTGTGGAAGAGGCTGTTTTGCCTCGTACCCCGTTCTTACCAGGGGTCCATATATCAAGTGGGCGGCGCCGAAATATGGCGCATCGCCGGGACCGGATACCTATCCGGCACTCCCAACAGGGCGTCCGAAGACTGGCCCTCGGAATGGTTTTATATAGAAGACGCTCCGCTGCCAGACCCAGTCCGGATCGGCCTCCAGGAGTTTAGTGCTGCTCCCTTGAAGAAACGCCTCAGCTGGCGCCCGCGGAGCCCCCGATTGGAGGAAGACAAGAGCGTCCATTACTTGATGGGCCGGATAAGATTAATGGCTCATTCCGGCTTGACCATGATCGGAGTCATGGCGACATGCATCAAGCGAGGGGTACAACCACTGTAATACAGAGGCCACCCCATGTGGGATTTTAACGGGGAAGACGATGCTACCCGGCATGGCCGCGAAGGGCCGGATTCGACCGAGGATCTGGTGAAGATCCTGTCCAGTCTGTACAAGGGGGAGAAGGAGGATTTCCTTCGAACGAACCCTTTGAATGGGTTTTCCATGATCAACCCCAGAGGATGGGTAAGTGAACACCTTGAAGGGCCCAGCCCATGCTTTCGAAGTTTAAGCTTCTTACATTATGTCTTCGGCGCAGGGTCTATGCCGGATTGTGGAGGACATGGTAAGTCCTGCTCCGCAACCCGAGGATCCAGAAGGATCGCTGGGTCCGGCCTCCGAAGAGGACCCGGATATCGAGGTGGAGCTGATCGACGGGGTGTATCACCAGCTCAGCATAGACAATGCTTTGGTCGCCATTACGGCAGACTACCCCGGACTAAGTCCGGCTTCCCAGGTGACTGCGACCGAAGTCCGGACACCATTATCTCATCCCTGCCCATTTCTAACCTTCACGAACGATGGTATTTCGTAGGAAGCGCCTTTACGGCAGGAAGCCGAGCCTGCGGCGGCCGACCAACAGAGGTCAGTTCGAACCAGCAGGCGGAAAAGGAGCGCAATGCGGACGGAAATGTCGCCGCAGAGGTATAGCTCATATTTGAGTTTTTAGAGCAACGTTCCGAGGAAACGTCTAAGTGCCCATGATTTCTGTAGGAGAAAAAGCGCTCGTCGGTCTGCGAACGCAGGAATTGCCAATCCGACCAACACCGGCCAGGCCCCAGTGCCCGGCCTGGAGGGGGAGGCAAGCGCAAGATGCGAGCCGGATCCTTCTCCAACGGAGGATACCGACAGACTGTCCGCCACCAAGTCTGAGGTGGAGAGCGCCATGAACCATAGGCGCCGCCGGACAGTGTTTCAAGAAGCGTGCTTTTCCCCTGAGGCATTGGATGCTTTTAACGCAGGGGACGCGCATCTCCGTGCTGCTCAAAATGGTTTTACCAGATCCACGGAGCAGTATGTGAAAGACATACGGGTAAGGAAATTATAATGGTTGTATATACCAGTAGCCCCCGAGACTTAAATTAGTTATGCTAACTGATTTAAGGATCATTGTAAATTTCAGGCACTTAACGAGAAGAATGCCCAGCTGTCTCGGGAGCTGCAAGATTGCAAGGCCCAACTTGAGGCCGCACTTGCTGCCGCAGGAGGAGATGGAAAGAACCCTCCTGGTAACACATTTTTATAAATATAAGCGCTGTGCGGCGTGCGCGCGAGTCTAATAATGACATTTGCAGGTACCGCCGGACAAGATCCGGACAGGCAAGCATTGCTACACCAGCTAAAGGCCGGCGAGAGTGTGCTGAATAGAGTTCAGCAGGAAAGGAACAAGCTCCAAGATGCCAACGCCAAGCTCGGAGAAGAGCTAAAAGGCGTACAGGCCGAGCTGTCCGGCTCCGTTAAGGAGAACCAACGGCTTCGTCGCAGCATTTATAGTAAGTGCTTGAGCGAACTCTTTTGAAAAGAAGAGTCCGGCAAGGAAGCGTTTTGACATGATATGTCTTGTAGGTATACTCACGGGTCGTCCTGCAGAGGAGATGCCCATATTAATGGGTGATCAACTTCCCGAACTGTTGCAACTACTCGAACGAGTTCGGCAGGCAATGAGCGGCGTCGTTCAGGCTTTATGGCCAGCCCTCACCCTACCCGAGAGCCTCGGGGAGCTTGCGGAGAAGCTGTAGGGAGTGCGGCAGCGCTTCCGTTTGTGGAAGATTTCAGCTTGCCGTCAAGGTGCGAGGGAGGCTTGGGCCATGGTGAAGACGCGGTACAAGAAGGCAGATCCCAACCACATGGCCGAAGTTGGACCGGTGGGGCCCGACGGGAAGGAGATCCCTGTGAGTTTAGTGTATAGCCAAGTAGAGTTGGCTGCTAAATTTTCCCAACAGGACTGTAAATTAGACAGCCTGTTAGACGGGATTGAGGAGGAATACAATCAATAAATTTGACAATGTATGTTATCCTTTAAAGTGACATGTGAAATGCCTTCTAGCCGGATTGTAGATCGTTTGTCTTTGCCGACCTTTTCGCTTCGACCTCGGGACCCTAGAGTCTGGAGTGTGTCCGAATACCTTTTTGGTTAAGAAACAACCGTGGTATGCATGGAGACCAGGCGTAGGGGTCATTAGTGCTTTATCAGACAAGTGCCCAACTAGTTATGTTATATTACATGGTTAGTAAGAAACATCTTCCAGGGAGAATAGTTCCGTTAAGGGTTCCTTTCGCTGGGAGGCATGCCCTAAAGTGCATGTCCGGACTGCAAAGAAAGCAGTAAAACATCTGGGGGAAGATAGATAAATAGGTAAAAAGTCATCTTTTAAGTCACCGACCGAATATTCCCTTAAGAACGCTAGCTTTCGGCTTCACCCAGTCTGAGGTACACATCCGGCTGACCCGGCAGTAACAATCGCAGAGGTGCTCCCTTTACCTCCTAGCCGAACAATCGGGAACGTAGGGGTAAGCACAGGAGCCAGGCAACCCAGCTTGGCCAAAACTTAAGTCATATCGATGCATATAATGGAGAATAAAAGGTACATGTGGAAGCTTGACACATGTGATGGGTATAAAACCCGTATAATTAGGCTTCTGTAAAAGAAGCCCCCAGGAATAATGAGTGCGGATAGCACATCATGTGTATAATTGAGCTTCTGTAAAAGAAGCCCCCAGGAATAATGAGTGCGGATAGCACATCATGCGTATAATTGAGCTTCTGTAAAAGAAGCCCCCAGGAATAATGAGTGCGGATAGCACATCATGCGTAAAATCATGATCCTGGTGTTCGGGGTGCCGCACTTGTGAAAGTGTTTGGACTTCATCACACCATAAAGTGGGGAACATAAGCCCCTGGTGTATTATGCTGTACCAAAAATATACGGGTGCCAGAATGTCATATAATGAACATATATATAAAATGTAATGCAATTGCGATCATAAAGGTGCTGCATTATTAATGAAAGAAAAAGTCTGCTAGTAGAGCGGACTGATACAAATAGTGCGGTAAGCAAGGGATTTGGACTAAATAAACATGTCCCCCTCCAGGGATGAGCTGTGGATTTGGTGTATATAATCGAATTTAATGCTCGCAATTGAGACCACCTGAGTGTTCGAGGCGGCCTTCTTTAGTCCCTGACTATTGCATCATGAGTTCGGCAGGTTCACCGCTGGACAGGGCTTCTGGTTAATAGAGTCCTGTATACAAAAAATAAGAAAAATAATAATAAAAAAGAGACACATTTACGAGCCCCTGGTGTGGTCGAACCGCACTCTGGGTCCGTTGTGATCGTGCCCCCTCCCCTGTGCCCATGGTATCTCCAAAGCGTAATGATGTACGCGGAGTGTTATTCTTGTGATCATACGCGGGCGAGGGTTGGGGCCGCATTGCTACGCGTGCTCTGATCGCGCTAGGTGGTCTTGGTTGATATTGCTTCGGGCGCGCTTTGCTGTATCCGGCCGTTTAACGGCCGGGCTCGAGAATTGCCTTAAAAGGCTGCTCTGTACTTCTGCCGCGAGAGCCGCTGTGTGTTCCTCCGTTCGAAGGGAGCGTTCCGTATTTCCATTGACCGTGATGACTCCACGAGGGCCTGGCATCTTGAGCTTTAGGTATGCATAGTGCGGCACCGCGTTGAATTTGGCAAACGCGGTTCGTCCGAGCAGAGCGTGATAGCCGCTGCGAAACAGGACTATGTCGAAGACTAACTCTTCGCTCCGGAAATTATCCAGGGATCCGAAGACCACTTCCAGTGTGACTGAGCCTGTACAGTTGGCTTCCACCCCTGGAATGACACCTTTAAAGGTTGTCTTTGTAGGTTTAATCCTTGATGGGTCTATGCCCATTTTGCGCACTGTATCCTGATAAAGCAGGTTCAGGCTACTGCCGCCATCCATCAGGACTCTCGTGAGGTGAAACCCATCGACGATTGGGTCTAAGACCAATGCGGCGAATCCGCCATGGCGTATGCTGGTCGGATGGTCTCTTCGATCGAAAGTGATCAGACAAGAGGACCATGGGTTGAACTTTGGGGCGACTGGCTCCATCGCATAGACGTCCCTTAGTGCGCGTTTCCTCTCCCTCTTGGGTATATGGGTCGCGTATATCATAATCACCGTCCGTACTTGTGGGGGAAAACCCTTCTGTTCTCTGTTGTTCGGCGGCCGGGTCTCTTCCTCGTCGTCGCTATTTAGCCCCTTGTCATTGTTTTCGGCAATTAACTTACCGACCTGCTTGAATACCCAGCAATCTCTATTGGTGTGGTTAGCTGGCTTTTCAGGGGTGCCATGTATCTGGCATGAGCGGTCGAGTATTCGGTCCAAATTGGACGGACCCGGAATGGTTCTTTTAAATGGCTTCTTCCGTTGATCGGGTTTAGAGCCTCGGAATCCGGCATTGACTGCCGTATCCTCCTTATCATCGCCGTTAATTTGGCGCTTGTTTTTATTTCCACGTGACCTGCCGTTGTTGTCCTTAGTATCCGGACTGCCAGAATTTTTATGGAGATTGTTGCTGCGGGCTAGCCAGCTGTCCTCTCCCGCACAAAAGCGGGTCATTAACGATGTGAGGGCTGCCATGGATTTCGGCTTTTCCTGCCCGAGGTGCCGGGCTAGCCATTCGTCCCGGATATTATGTTTGAAGGCTGCAAGGGCCTCTGCGTCCGGACAATCGACGATTTGATTTTTCTTTGTCAAGAACCGTGTCCAGAATTGCCTGGCCAATTCGTCTGGCTGCTGAATGATGTGTCTGAGGTCATTGGCGTCTGGTGGTCGCACATATGTGCCTTGGAAGTTATCAAGGAATGCGGCCTCCAGGTCCTTCCAACACCCAATTGACTCCACGGGCAAGCTATTAAGCCAATGCCGAGCTGGTCCTCTAAGCTTGAGTGGGAGGTATTTTATGGCGTGGAGATCGTCGCCGCGGGCCATATGGATGTGGAGAAGATAGTCTTCGATCCACACCGCGGGGTCTGTTGTGCCATCATAAGATTCGATGTTTACGGGTTTAAACCCTTCGGGGATCTGATGATCCATTACTTCGTCAGTGAAGCATAACGGGTGTGCGGCGCCCCTGTATTGAGAAATATCGCGACGCAGCTCGAGAGAGCGCTGTCTGCTGTGTTCGGCCCAGCCGGGGTTATTGTATCCGGCACGACGGTATTCGTCATGGGTCGTAGGGCGCCCACGTGATCCATAGATGGATCTGGATTGCCTTGCTTTGTCCTCCAATATGTCTCGCAAGTCCGGCGCATTCCCTCTTGGCTTCGTACTTTTGGAGCGATGCCGGGGTATGGTATTGGCTGGGGGCCTGGATGCCTCTCTGTCACGACCTCGGGGTGGTCGGTCAGCCATATCGTGCGCTGGTGATGGATGTATGTATGCTTCCTCCTCTAATCGGGGGAGCATCTTGCGTTTTGGGTAACTTTTGGAGGGACATTCGAGTTTATACTCTTCGGCCGTGAGGACCTCGGTCCATCGATCAGCCAGCAGGTCCTGATCAGCTTGAAGCTGCTGCTGTTTTTTCTTTAGGCTGTTTGCTATGGTGATAAGCCTGCGCTTGAAGCGCTCTTGTTCAACGGGATCCTCGGGTACGACAAATACGTCATTCTTGAGGCTTGCTTCGTCTTCGGAGGGAGGCATATAATCATGATCCTCAACCTCTTCATCTGCCACCCCCTCATGAGGGCTTGCTTCTGCATCCTCCTGTGCCGAGTCTTGCGGGAGGGGATTGTCTTCGGCACTCTCTGGAGTGTTATTATCTCCTGTGCCGGAATCTCCGTTTTTTTTGTGGCGAGATTTAGAGCGGCGCCGCTGACGCTGGCGCTTGGGCTGTTTCTTTAAGGAATCTGCCTCCGCTGTTCCTTCGCCGTCCCCATCTTTTGGGGTATCCACCATGTATACGTCATATGACGAGGTGGCCTTCCAGTGCCCTGTGGACGCTGGTTCCTGTTCGTCTCCGGCATCGTCTTCCATAGCGTCGATGTCTTCAGAGTCGTAGTCTAGCATGTCAGTTAAATCGTCGACAGTGGCTACAAAGTGGGTGGTGGGTGGGCTCTGAATTTCTTCGTCGTCCGCATCCCAACCATCCTGGCCATAATCTGGCCAGGACTCTCCTGATAACGAGAGATGCTTTAGTGAATTTAAGATATCGCCGAAAGGCGAGCATTGAAAGATGCCCGCGGCGGTGAATTCCATAACCGGCGCCCAATCTGGATCGATTGGTGGGGGCGCGGGAGGTTCGGAGTCCGGCGAGGAGTCCGGCGCCTCGGAATCATGAGTTTCGCAGGGGACAAGATTGGTGTTCGGCTCCATCGCCGTGGATGTTGAAGCCCCCGGGGCGGCGTCTATCCACCAGCCCTCGATCTGGGTGATCGGCTCCGGGCTAATGGCCGGAGCGGATTCGTGTGCGGCCACCAAAGCACTGTTCGGCGGCAGAGCTAGATCATGCCCATCGTCACAGTGCGGCGCGCTTGGCTGTGGCTCGAGTCCATCGAGGATCAAATCTCCTCAGACATCGGCCGTGAAGTTTAAGCTTCCAAATCTGACCTGTCGGCCAGGGGCGTAGCTTTCGATCTGCTCCAGATGGCCAAGTGAATTGGCCCGCAGTGCGAAGCCGCCGAATACGAAGATCTGTCCGGGAAGGAAAATCTCACCCAGGACAGCGTTGCAGGTTGAAGATGCCATCAAGCCTATTGGTGACGACATAGAGGAACTCTCAATGAAAGCACCAATGTCGGTGTCAAAACCGGCGGATCTCGGGTAGGAGGTCCCGAACTGTGCGTCTAGGCGGATGGTAACAGGAGACAAGGGACACGATGTTTTTTACCCAGGTTCGGGCCCTCTCGATGGAGGTAAAACCCTACTCCTGCTTGATTGATATTGATGATATGGGTAGTACAAGAGTAGATCTACCACGAGATCAAGGAGGCTAAACCCTAGAAGCTAGCCTATAGTATGATTGTTGTAATGTATGTTGTCCTATGGACTAAAGCCCTCCGGTTTATATAGATACCGGAGAGGGCTAGGGTTACACAGAGTCGGTTACAATGGTAGGAGATCTACATATCCGTATTGCCAAGATTGCCTTCCACGCCAAGGAAAGTCCCATCTGGACACGGGGCAGAGTCTTCAATCTTGTATCTTCATAGTCTTGATAGTCCGGCGGACATTGATAGTCCGGCTGTCCGGACACCCCCTAGTCCAGGACTCCCTCAGTCGTCGTCAGCGGGCTGCACGTAGTAGTAGGAACCTCCGGTGTAGTAGGAGTCTTCGTTGATGGTGGCGCCTGGCTCCTGGACTCCAGCATCTGGTTGCGACAACCAGAAAGAAAGGAAAGGGGGAAAAGGGGGGGAGAAAGAAACCGTGAGTACTCATCCAAAGTACTCGCAAGCAAGGAGCTACACTACATATGCATGGGTATATGTGTAAAGGGGCCATATCAGTGGACTGAACTGCAGAATGCCAGAATAAGAGGGGGATAGCTAATCCTGTCGAAGACTACGCTTCTGGCAGCCTCCATCTTGCAGCATGTAGAAGAGAGTAGATTGAAGTCCTCCAAGTAGCATCGCATAGCATAATCCTACCCGGCGATCCTCTCCTCGTTGCCCTGTGGAAAAGCGATCACCGGGTTGTCTGTGGAACTTGTCTGGGTGTGTTTTGTTAAGTATCCGATTCTAGTTGTCATAAGGTCAAGGTACAACTCCGGGTCATCCTTTTACCGAGGGACACGGCTATTTGAATAGATTAATTTCCCTGCAGGGGTGCACCACATAACCCAACACGCTCGACCCCATTTGGCCGGACACACTTTCCTGGGTCATGCCCGGCCTCGGAAGATCAACACGTCGCAGCCCCACCTAGGCACAACAGAGAGGTCAGCCCGCCG
This sequence comes from Triticum timopheevii, assembly GCA_963921465.1. Classification (NCBI taxonomy): domain Eukaryota; kingdom Viridiplantae; phylum Streptophyta; class Magnoliopsida; order Poales; family Poaceae; genus Triticum; species Triticum timopheevii. Next base: position 375,374,740 of record OY997272.1, on the reverse strand, counting down.
GTCTAAATCCTATGCGCGCAGGGGTCTGGGCCCATCGCCCATTGCACACCTGCACGTTGCGAGGGCGGCCGGAAGCAGACCTAGCAACCTCCATTACAAAGGAAGTCATGTTACGCGGTCCAATCCGGCGCGCGCCGCTCCGTCGCTGACGTCAAGAGGGCTTCGGCTAATACCACGACGTCGAGTGCCCATAACTGTTCCCGCGTAGTTGGTTAGTGCGTATAGGCCAGTAGCCAGACTCAGATCAAATTCCAAGATCTCGTTAAGCGTGTTATTATGAAGCAACCGCGAACGCCGACCAGGGCCAAGCCCACCTGTCTCCTAGGTGGTCTCAACCTGCCCTGTCGCTCCGCCACAAAGTAACAGTCGGGGGCCGTTGGGAACCCAGGCCCACCTCTACCGGGATGGAGCCACCTGTCCTTTCAGCCCCCACATCGGGATCACTTGCGGGTACTCAACGAGCTGACCCGACTTTAGTCACCATTTGTATAATATGTATGTATGTATAGTATGTACCCGTGATCACCTCCCGAGTGATCACGACCCAATAGTATAGAAAGGCAGACTGACAAGAATGTAGGGCCAATGATGATAAACTAGCATCCTATACTAAGCATTTAGGATTGCGGGTAGGGTATCAATGAGTGTAGCAACAATGACAGGCTATGCAACAGAATAGGAGTAACAGAACAGTAACATGCTACACTACTCTAATGCAAGCAGTATAGAGAAGAATAGGCGATATCTGGTGATCAAGGGGGGGGGGGCTTGCCTAGTTGCTCTGGCAAGAAGGAGGGGTCGTCAACTCCGTAGTCGAACTGGGCAGCAGCAGCGTCGGTCTCGTAGTCTACCGAAGAGAAGAGGGGGAAGAAACAATGAATACCATGCAAACAGATGCATATCGATGCATGACAAGACAAGTAACGATGCTAGGTGTGCCCAATCGCGGTAGTAGGTGATACCGACGAAGGGGGAAAACATCCGGGAAAGTATTCCCGGTGTTTCGCATTTTCGGACAGATGAACCGGAGGGGGAAAGTTGCGTGTTTGCTATGTTAGGGATGTGTGGCAGACGAACGGGCTGCGTATCCGGATTCGTCTCGTCGTGCTGAGCAACTTTCATGTTGAAAATAATTTAATCCGAGTTACAGATTAAAAGATATGATTTTCTAAAGATTATAATAATTTCTGGAATTTAATTAATTATTTAATTTAATTCAAAAATGTATTTATGACATCAGCATGATGTCATGCTGACGTCAGCAGTCAACAGGGTTGACTGGTCAACCTGACCAGTGGGTCTAGTGGGACCCACCTGTCATCCACTGTTTAGACTTAATTAGGGTCTATGCTAAACAAACTACTGTTTAATTAAACTAACAGATTAATTGGATTAATTAACTAGGATTAATTAACTAGGATTAATTAACTTAATTAATTTAGTTAATTAATTAATTTAATTTTATTTACTATTTATCTGTTTATTATTCTTTTTTAATCCCTTTTTTTATAAACGTTCTGGGCGCTGGGGCCCGCGCGTAAGTGGTCCAGGGCCTTGCGGGCACACGGGCGCGGGTGGGCGCCGGGACCCGACTGGGCACCCGAGCAGGGCAAGCCGGCGCAGCCATCTCCGGCGATGGCTGGACAGTGGGTGGGCTCGGCAGAGGCGCCGCTTCGAGTGGAGCAGCGGCAGCGGGCAAGGGAAGGCGCCGGCTTGGCCGCGGCGGCAGCAGGAGGCGCCGCCAGAGTGGGGGTGCGGTGAAGGCCAGGACGGGGCAGGCCAGGAGGGCGCGGGTCGCGCGCGCAGAACGGCCAGGGCGCGGCCGGAGCCGGTCGGAGCAAGGGGGGGTCGCGGGCGGTGAGCCAGCGCGGGCTTCCCGCGTGCGGCGGCAGATGCGGCGCTCACGGTGAGCGCGCGTGGCGCGGGGTGCACGTCGAGGCGAGGGAGAGAGAGGAGGCCGGGACCTCACCGGGTGTCTGTAGGGAACGGGGCAGTGGGCGCGGGGGAGTTCGGGGAGGTCCGTTGTGGAGGAGGACGGGGACGACGTCGACATTGGAGGAGGCATGCCGGCGATGGAGCGCTCCGGCCGCCAACATCGGGGGTGGAGGGGCGAGGGGATCGGGTTCTCCTCCCGATCCAGATCCAATCGAGGGGAGTGGGGGGAAGCGAGTGGGAGTGGTGGGAGTGAGGTAGGTTAGGGTTTTTGTGGATAAGGGGGGGGGGGGGGGTGGCCGGTTGGGCCTGTGCCGAATGGGCCGGCCAGTTGGGTCGGCTAGCCCGGGGGGGGGGTCTTTCTCTCCTTTCTTTTTTTGTTTGTTTTTTTGGTTTTGCAGTTCCTTTTCCTTTTATTTATTTTCTTTTCTGTTTTAAACTATTTTAAATCATTTTAGTCATTTTATGAAAATGTGTTTGTTGCACCATAATTACCCTTGTAATATTCGGCAACCACCGAACATTTTTGTTTCAATTTTTGAAAACTTTTGCTGTTTTACCAATTTTTTGAATTGATTTTTGAATCGGTTTTGACGCGAGATTCGCGACAGTAACGGAGGTGACGTGGCGTTATGAGCAGAGGTTACTGTAGCTTGATTATCCGGGCGTCACAATTCTCCTCCACTACCAGAAATCTCGTCCCGAGATTTAAGAGGTAAAGAAGGGGGGAGGTCTAGTTGCGAAATTCTAACAGATCTTCTCGGTGTTGGTTGCTCTTCTCGAAGAGATCGATCCATTTTATTGATGTCTTCAATCCACTGCTTCTGGTCATGATTATGAAGTCGTCTTCCTTTGTTCGGGGGTTCCATTGTACTTACGAATAGGTAACGGGGCAGATCGACAACGAAAGAATACTATATGGGTAGTAATCTGGGATTAACCCAAGAATGAGCATATGAGTACCTCTCGAGTCGAATAATTAAAACACATCGAGAGAAGAGTTCGAAGGTCCAATAAGAAGTTTCAAGCAGCCAGGCAATCGTTCAATGCCTAGTCAGAAGGTGAAAGGGTTTCAGGGCAACGTGAATAAGTATTGCGTTTGTTACGAGAATAGATCACTAGGAATGTGGCTCGTGAATTGCAAACGAAGCCAAGCTCAAGGAATATCTTTGGCAATAGGTTCTATAGGAGAGTCAGGTTTCGATCCTGTGGAACTATGTGTTATGGGCCCACCACGTGGTTAAAGTAGGAAGGGCATGACGTCTTGGATGACCATGTAGGCAAGACATGTCAGCGGATAGCCTGTCAGTTATGTCAGCAACAATGTCGGTACCAAGGGCGAGGGACGAAGAGAACCATCTTCCTGCTCATGGAACGAGGCGGACCAATAGGCAAAGTTCTCGTCCATCGGTGGTTACCGGAATGTCATCAACAATAGTAACAGGGTCTTACTGACAGAGTTTACATAAGCAGTGAATTATTACTACTTAGTTTATATAGATCACAAGAAAGGTCAAACAAACCAATGGAAAGGAAAATGTGATCATCGGTTAAATAGAACAATGGAAAGGAAAAATGTGATTAAACACATATTTCAGGGGGTATATCCTTCCCAAAGACAAGCAGAGCATGATATCCATGACAGGATATAACATGGAAAACCCTTTTAGGAAAGGGGAGAGAAATATCATGACATTACCCATACAACGGTGTTAGGATAAATGATAAAGAAAATTTAGCATTGTGCTTCAAATGCTCTTGTTGAAAATCGGAGTACCACAGACATGCTTCGAGATAGCATTGACATGGTCACTGGGTAAAGATCAGACTTTGGATACCCAAAGGACCATCAGGGACAACTTGTAGAATAAGTCTTACAATTTCCTCACGGAAGAATGACTAACCTTGCCAAAAAGGAAACTATAACCATAGTTCCTCCGGCCAGGTGTGCTAGGCACGATATCACCTTACCGGGTCATATAAAGACCAATGTTATTACTCTTGGAAATATGTCCCAACCATCATATCTGACCGAGATTCAGATCTGATTGGTGTCAAGATACCTCAGACACGGGATGCCTGAGAAGAAAGGTGCAACACAAGTTGTCGAGATGATATTATAATATTCTTGGGAATTGAACTATGGAAGTGAGTTCTGAAACAAGAGTTCATCATTAAACCAAGGAGAGGATAAGGAGGTGGCTGATGGACTCAGCGACAACCCATCAAATTTTTTAGAAAGATGGATTTCCACAATTAAATGAACAAGGAAATAACATTTGTCAGACCAAATGATATAAGGAAGTATGCTCGAGGAGAACATACACAATTGAACATTGGTTGAAAGGTGCGCCCGAAATATGGGTTGGGTTGCACGACCAATGTCAGAATGGTGATTCAATAATCAAGACTAAGAATGTACGGCCGACCATTAACTTCAAAGTAATAGGGTTGCTAGAAGTGCAGGATCCAAACAGCACCGTTCACTTGTTGGTACCCCGGTTGGAATCAACACGAGGAGCATGAAAGAATGGTGATGGTGAGAGGTATCACTATACCAAGAATTCTTAAGAGGTGGTGAAATTCCCACGAGATTCTTGACATAAAAGGTGGTGATTCTCCAAGGTAAAGAAGTACAATGCTGGGTAGCAAGGAACTTAAGGTATAACGCAAAACACGAACAAGTTTGTGTTGGAGGGAAGGCAATAAAGTGGCCGATGATAACACAACTCATCGAGGGCAAGGATGGTATTTCTCTTCATGAATCCGGTTGATATCCTGGAAGAGCTCATAAGGTTGATGATGATCATGACACATTTTTCGAGAGATTTCATGAAGATGTAATCAATCAGCGATGACATCAAGTCAAAGGAATGATGAAGCAAGAGGTTATTGGAACCACAGTTACGACATAACTCAAACTCAAGGTTGTTGTTTAAGGTGAAAAGGGTATGACGAGGAAAATCAATGTAAGCTTAGCTCTCGTCGCAAATTGGTGCTCCGAGAATAAGGACCGGGTAGCACAGTTAGAATCATCACGACAATGATATAGCCAAACAGGCTAGGAATGGCGTGATCGGGTACAAACTCGTACTTATAGAAGCTTACTGAAGAGTTGTTGAACCATAGTGCGGATTCGGTTCAGTTATCGGTGTCTTTGAGTGTTTAATAACTCGAAGCCCGTGAAAAAATTGTAATCAGTGAGAATGTAGTACTTGATGAAGAACTCATAAGAAGTTATGCAGTTCCAAGATAATCTCAAGATACCAGGGGGGTAATACTCGAGGGTAAAGCAGAGTAGATGGTGGACACATGAAATGATCTGCAGAAGACAAGTACTTAAACTTGCACGAGAAAAGGTATTTAAAGGAGGACATGGTCGGAACCATGATTGCAAAAGGCCAGATCCCAGATATAAGATGAACTTATACCAAGGGAATACTTAATTTAAGAGAAGCTTTCATGATAAGTTCTACATCGTGTCCATGGGCATGAACACAAAGTCCAAGGTCGACTCCCACTTCTCCAATGCATGACCATTCATTCACTACTCTAGATAAAAATGATATTAGTTGTTGAAAGTTTTACCTGGTGCAATACCAAATAAGTATGACCCGTGAAATCTTTCGGGTTCGCACGGATTAGGGAACGCGTAGGTTCAACCCACCAGGGCATCTTAGGAATATATACTACAAACTTCAATAGTAATTAACACAAGCTCGATAGTAGAGCATGGGTGACAAAACAAGAAGATACAATTTACCGAAGGCATTATGTATCAGGAAAAGAACTTCTCGAGGTTTTGTATATGAAGGACACTGTCGGATGATATTTCAACAAAGGATCCGACGGTCCATAGCAAAGCTGATGTGAGTATTGGCACACAACCATTAATGCGAAGGCATTGGATTATAGAAGCAAATGGATAATTCAAAACTCAATGCAAATGAATTATGATTTCAAATTCAAGGGATCGGAAACAATCGCTCTGATTAAGGATGGGTAAACTGAATAGACTTAGGGGTACAATCGATGACAATTTGATTGGTCGATAAGCAGACCATGTTCAAAATGACATCTCAGCCGGAAGGGTAATTTTAAAAGAATCAACCGATGATTGTGTGCATTCGCACACATGTGGAATCAATAGGATCAAAATGACAGTGTCAAAAGATACTGGTGAATATTGCTAGTGATATGGGAGCACCCATAATGTAAGCATACAAGTATTTGCAGAGCAATTGTTTGAAGAGGATGCTCAGAAGGTCGGATAGTATTTCAGAGTATCTTATGAAGCATACGAACAACTGGGGATGAAGGTATGAACAACAATTGTAGGTAGTTATCCATAAGGGCATATCGGTGGTAGGGGATTGTAAAGTCGATGGGCACAAGGGTCTCGGAAAAACCTCGAAGAGTATCTTCGGAATCTTCTGGTGCAGCAAGCGATCATCTAGAGTGAGGGGCTCTCCGGGAGAAAGTATTTACGAGAACCTAGAGTCAGATTTAGTAAAATCATTTAACCCGAATAGAGGAGAGATTAGAGTCCCAGAGTATAGGTCGAGGAATAAAAGATCCTAATACCACCCAATTGGCGACGTGGGCCCATGGGCCGCACAACCAAGTTAGTAAAAGTTTTTACAACGTCTAGGCTCGACTTCAGCCAAGGAGTTGGAAAGGGGATTCCTATAGGCAGTCGGCTCTCATACCAACTTGGGACGCCCCCGATTCAATCGTACACTAATCATGCACGCAAACTTGTACGATCAAGATTAGGGACTCACGGGAAGATATCACAACACAACTCTAAAAACATAAATAAGTCATACAAGCATCATATACAAGCCAGGGGCCTCGAGGGCTCGAATACAGGTGCTCGATCATAGACGAGTCAGCGGAAGCAACAATATCTGAGTACAGACATAAGTTAAACAAGTTTGCCTTAAGAAGGCTAGCAAAAACTGGGATACAGATCGAAAGAGGCGTGGGCCTCCTTCCTGGGATCCTCCTAACTACTCCTGGTCGTTGTCAGCGGGCTGCACGTAGTAGTAGGCACCTCTGGTGTAGTAGGAGTCGTCGTCGACGGTGGTGTCTGGCTCCTAGACTCCAACATCCTGTTGCGACATCCAGAAAGAAAGGAAAGGGGAAAAAGGAGGGAGAAAGCAACTGTGAGTACTCATCCAAAGTACTCGCAAGCAAGGAGCTACACTACATATGCATGGGTATATGTGTAAAGGGGCCATATCAGTGGACTGAACTGCAGAATGCCAGAATAAGAGGGGGATAGCTAATCCTGTCGAAGACTACGCTTCTGGCAGCCTCCGTCTTGCAGCATGTAGAAGAGAGTAGATTGAAGTCCTCCAAGTAGCATCGCATAGCATAATCCTACCCGGCGATCCTCTCCTCGTTGCCCTGTGGAAAAGCGATCACCGGGTTGTCTATGGAACTTGTCTGGGTGTGTTTTATTAAGTATCCGATTCTAGTTGTCATAAGGTCAAGGTACAACTCCGGGTCGTCCTTTTACCGAGGGACACGACTATTCGAATAGATTAACTTCCCTGCAGGGGTGCACCACATAACCCAACACGCTCGATCCCATTTGGCCGGACACACTTTCCTGGGTCATGCCCGGCCTCGGAAGATCAACACGTTGCAGCCCCACCTAGGCACAACAGAGAGGTCAGCCCACCGGTCTAAATCCTATGCGCGCAGGGGTCTGGGCCCATCGCCCATTGCACACCTGCACGTTGCGAGGGCGGCCGGAAGCAGACCTAGCAACCTCCATTACAAAGGAAGTCACGTTACGGGGTCCAATCCGGCGCACGCCGCTCTGTCGCTGACGTCAAGAGGGCTTCGGCTGATACCACGACGTCGAGTGCCCATAACTGTTCCCGCGTAGTTGGTTAGTGCGTATAGGCCAGTAGCTAGACTCAGATCAAATTCCAAGATCTCGTTAAGCGTGTTATTATGAAGCAACCGCGAACGCCGACTAGGGCCAGGCCCACCTGTCTCCTAGGTGGTCTCAACCTGCCCTGTCGCTCCGCCACAAAGTAACAGTCGGGGGCCGTCGGGAACCCAGGCCCACCTCTACCGGGATGGAGCCACCTGTCCTTTCAACCCCCACATCGAGATCACTTGCGGGTACTCAACGAGCTGACCCGACTTTAGTCACCATCTGTATAATATGTATGTATGTATAGTGTAGACCTGTGATCACCTCCCGAGTGATCACGGCCCAATAGTATAGCAAGGCAGACTGACAAGAATGTAGGGCCAATGATGATAAACTAACATCCTATACTAAGCATTTAGGATTGCGGGTAGGGTATCAATGACTGTAGCAACAATGACAGGCTATGCAATAGAATAGGAGTAACCGAACAGTAACATGCTACACTACTCTAATGCAAGCAGTATAGAGAAGAATAGGCGATATCTGGTGATCAAGGGGGGGGGGGCTTGCCTGGTTGCTCTGGCAAGAAGGAGGGGTCGTCAACTCCGTAGTCGAACTGGGCAGCAGCAGCTCGGTCTCGTAGTCTACCGGAGAGAAGAGGGGGAAGAAACAATGAATACCATGCAAACAGATGCATATTGATGCATGGCAAGACAATTAACGATGCTAGGTGTGCCCAATCGCGGTAGTAGGCGATACCGACGAAGGGGGAAAACATCCGGGAAAGTATTCCCGGTGTTTCGCGTTTTCGGACAGATGAACCGGGGGGGGGGGGGAAGTTGCGTGTTTGCTATGTTAGGGATGTGTGGCGGATGAACGGGCTGCGTATCCGGATTCGTCTCGTCGTGCTGAGCAACTTTCATATTGAAAATAATTTAATCCGAGTTACAGATTAAAAGATATGATTTTCTAAAGATTATAATAATTTCTGGAATTTAATTAATTATTTAATTTAATTCAAAAATGTATTTATGACATCAGCATGATGTCATGCTGACGTCAGCAGTCAACAGGGTTGACTGGTCAACCTGACCAGTGGGTCTAGTGGGACCCACCTGTCATCCACTGTTTAGACTTAATTAGGGTCTATGCTAAACAAACTACTGTTTAATTAAACTAACAGATTAATTAGATTAATTAACTAGGATTAATTAACTTAACTAATTTAGTTAATTAATTAAGTTTAATTTTATTTACTATTTATCTGTTTATTATTCTTTTTTAATCCCTTTTTCTGCAAACGTTCTGGGCGCTGGGGCCCGCGTGTAAGTGGTCCAGGGCCTTGCGGGCACACGGGCGCGGGTGGGCGCCAGGACCCGGCTAGGCACCCGAGCGGGGCAAGCCGGCGCGACCATCTCTGGCAATGGCTGGACGGTGGGTGGGCTCGGCAGAGGCGCCGCTTCGAGTGGAGCAGCGGCAGCGAGCAAGGGACGGCTCCGGCGTGGCCGCGGCGGCAGCAGGAGGCTCCGCCAGAGTGGGGGTGCGGTGGAGGCCAGGACGGGGCATGCCAGGAGGGCGCGGGTCGTGCGCGCAGAACGGCCAGGGCGCGGCCGGAGCTGGTCGGAGCAAGGGGGGGGGGGGTCGCGGGCGGTGAGCCAGTGTGGCGCGGGGTGCACGTCGAGGCGAGGGAGAGAGAGGAGGCCGGGACCTCACCGGGTGTCTGTAGGGAACGGGGCAGTGGGCGCGGGGGAGTTCGGGGAGGTCCGTTGTGGAGGAGGACGGGGACGACGTCGACGTTGGAGGAGGCAGGCCGGCGATGGAGTGCTCCGGCCGCCGGCGTCGGGGTTGGAGGGGCGAGGGGATCGGGTTCTCCTCCCGATCCAGATCCAATCGAGGAGAGTGGGGGCAAGCGAGTGGGAGTGGTGGGGGTGAGGTAGGTTAGGGTTTCGGTGGATAAGGGGGGGGGGTGGCCGGTTGGGCCTGTGCCGAATGGGCCGGCCAGTTGGGTCGGCTGGCCCGGGGGGGGGGGGGTCTTTCTCTCCTTTCCTTCTTTGTTTGTTTTTTTGTTTTTGTAGTTTCTTTTCCTTTTATTTATTTTCTTTTCTGTTTTAAACCATTTTAAATCATTTTAGGCATTTTATAAAAATGTGTTTGTTGCACCATAATTACCCTTGTAATATTCGGCAACCACCGAACATTTTTGTTTCAATTTTTGAATTTTTTTGCTGTTTTACCAATTTTTTGAATTGATTTTTGAATCGGTTTGACGTGAGATTCGCGACAGTAACGGAGGTGACGTGGCGTTATTAGCAGAGGTTACTGTAGCTTGATTATCCGGGCGTCACAATTTGTTAATGTCCGGTTGTAGATAACTTGACACCAGATCCGAATTAAAATGCATCAACCGCGCATGTAGCCGTGATGGTCTCTTCTCGGCAGAGTCCGGGAAGTGAACACGGTTTCTGTGTTATGATTGACGTAAGTAGGAGTTCAGGATCACCTCTTGATCATTGCTAGCTTCACGACCGATCCTCTGCTTCTCTTCTCGCTCTCATTTGCGTATGTTAGCCACCATATATGCTTAGTCGCTGCTGCAACCTCACCACTTTACCCATTCCTTACCCACTAAGCTTTGCTAGTCTTGATACCCATGGTAATGGGATTGCTGAGTCCTCGTTGCTCACAGATTACTACAACAACAGTTGCAGGTACAGGTTATGCGATGATCATGACGCGAGAGCGATGATTGCTTGTTTTTGGAGTTTTTCTTCTGCTTCTTCTTCGATCAGGGGATAGGTTCCAGGTCGGCAGCCTGGGCTAGCAGGGTGGATGTCATTTGAGTTTCTGTTTGTGTTCCATCCGTAGTCGGATGTTGATCTCTTGTAAGATGATGTTGTATTCGTGTGGCATTGTATGCCTTTTGTATGTATCCCCATCTATTATGTAATGTTGATGTAATGATATCCACCTTGCAAAAGCGTCTTCAAGATGCACTTCTATCCTTGGTGGGACCTTCGAGTTCCTTTAGGATAGGGCCGCATCTTGGGCGTGACAATCTTTTCTCGCAGTAGTCCACTGTCCTGACTGCCTCATCATAACTCGAGGTCTGGTTTTACTCGTAGCTAGTCTCATTCGGTGTTGCCCTGAGAACGAGATATGTGCAGCTCCTATCGGGATTGTCGGTGCATCGGGCGGCTTTGCTGGTCTTGTTTTACCATTGTCGAAATGTCTTGTAAACCGGGATTCCGATACTGATCGGGTCTTCCTGGGAGAGGGTATATCCTTCATTGATCGCAAGAGCTTATCATGGGCTAAGTTGGGACACCCCTGCAAGGTATTATCTTTGGAAAGCCGTGCCCGCGGTTATGTGGCAGATGGGAATTTGTTAATGTCCGGTTGTAGATAACTTGACACCAGATCCGAATTAAAATGCATCAACCGCGTGTGTAGCCGTGATGGTCTCTTCTCGGCGGAGTCCGGGAAGTGAACACGGTTTCTGTGTTATGATTGACGTAGTAGGAGTTCAGGATCACCTCTTGATCATTGCTAGCTTCACGACCGTTCCTTTGCTTCTCTTCTCGCTCTCATTTGCATATGTTAGCCACCATATATGCTTAGTCGCTGCTGCAACCTCACCACTTTACCCCTTCCTTACCCATTAAGCTTTGCTAGTCTTGATACCCATGGTAATGGGATTGCTGAGTCCTCGTTGCTCACAGATTACTACAACAACAGTTGCAGGTACAGGTTATGCGATGATCATGACGCGAGAGCGATGATTGCTTGTTTTTGGAGTTTTTCTTCTGCTTCTTCTTCGATCAGGGGATAGGTTCTAGGTCGGCAACCTGGGCTAGTAGGGTGGATGTCATTTGAGTTTCTGTTTGTGTTCCATCCGTAGTCGGATGTTGATCTCTTGTAAGATGATGTTGTATTCGTGTGGCATTGTATGCCTTTTGTATGTATCCCCATCTATTATGTAATGTTGATGTAATGATATCCACCTTGCAAAAGCGTCTTCAAGATGCGCTTCTATCCTTGGTGGGACCTTCGAGTTCCTTTAGGATAGGGCCGCATCTTGGGCATGACAAGTTGGTATCAGAGCCTCGACCGACCTTAGGAGCCCCCTTGATAGATCATGTAGTTTGGCCGTTGTTGAGTCTAGAAGAAAACTGTTTTTGAGTCTAGTTATATCGGAGAGTAGGAATTCTTTTTTACTCCTCAGCCCCTTTGTCGCTCTGGTGAGGAATCTTGACGTAGGTGTTTTGAATTACTCCTCTTCCCGTTCAAATTTTTCTCTAGGATCACGTGGTTAGTTTCGTGAGTTGTCCATCCTCTTTTGTCCGGTGCATCTCTCGTTAATTTGACTCGAACCTCTTTGTCTTTCGCGAGATCAATCCTCAGTTCTTCCTCCGACGTCGTTGTTTTTCCCTGTCCGAAGTTGTCTTTGTTTTTTCCCACCCACCCACCCCTTTTTCTTCTCGGAGCCGGAGTCCATAATCGAGTATCCATCCTACTCGTGCGAAGTCTTTGCTTTCTTTCCTCAATGATTTCAACTGGTGTTTTCTCTTCAAGATATTCGTCGGCTCCCCTTTCCAAGTTGCCTTTGTTTTCCCGCCCTCCCACCCTTTCTCTTCCCGGAGTTTGAGTCTCTTTCGAGCATCAATTTCATTCGTGTGGAGCCTCTTCAGTATTCCCTCAATTATTTCAACCGGTGAATTCTTGTCTCGTTCGTCATTCTTCATCTCTTGTCGGTAGTGATTATATTCTTTTCCTCGGATCAAGTGTTTTCCCTGCTCGTTCGCCTCTCGCCAGTTTATCCTTCCAGAGTGCTCAAGACATCTCAGGAGATTCGTCTGTGTACCAATTAATTCGAGGTGGTCACCTCATTCAAATATTTCAATTGTTCCGGTGCATCATCTATCGGTTCAACATCCTTTTTCCACTGGTGTTTTCTCTCTTTAGTGGGCCCTAACCCACAGGTTTATCCCAGGATCTTACCTGACTCTTCTAATTATTCCGGAGCCATTCCTAATTCTTTTCGAAGTTTGACGTAAGTATGAATTTCATCAGTCAGATCTTTTCCAAGATCAATTTCAAATCATTTTCATTGTTGGCTCGACCCCTTCGCTTGTCATTCTCCCGGAGTACCTCAGTAATTTTGGTGGTGTTTCTCGTCGTCATTTGAAGTCTGAAGAAGAGTTTTCCTCTCAATCTTGCCCGTTCTCTCGAAGTTTCATGGTTCTAGCTTCATGTTATCCTCTCGAATTATTCCATTTGTCAGATATTCCTTTTCTTACCCGTCCGGAGTATGTCAGGAGTTGTTTTTCCATTTCTTTTCACCGGAGGCCATTGTTCCAGAAGAATTCTTCGACTTCACATTTCAGCTACCGTTATCCAATTATCGCGGTGCTTCGTTCAAGTGCTCTTTAATCAACTCATGATCTCTTTGTTCTTTTGCATCTAAATCCCCTCTGGCATATTGGTTCTTCTAATTCTTCCCGGTGATTCAGTCTCTTTCATCAGTCATTTTTGAATTCTTACGGTGGTTCGTTCAAGATTCTTTTTCCCTGATTATCATATCAATTCATTCGTTCATTTCAATCCTACCGGTGGTTCATGAAGACCTTCTCAAGTTTGCGATATGTCACTTCTCAATCCTTTTAAAGAAGAATAAGTAGTATGCAAAATCCATTCCTTGTCATCAATTTAATTTGATGAAGGATCAGCATACAATAAATCTTATTCTTATTTCATCCAAGTGATTGATCTTTTCCTTTGGAGTTTGTTCTTGATGAATAAATTCTAGTTCCAAGTGTTTTCATCTTTTCTTTTCCGGAGTTCAAATTTCCTCGGCCATCTCGTCGGAACCTCCATCTAAATCATCGCAAGGTTCATCTTATTCATTCATCCTTCATTCCTATCTGGTCATCCTTTTGTTACCGGAGTTCTTCACGGTGGTCCGTCAGTATTTAACTCATTCTTCAAGTGTTTATCAAGATTCTTGTTCAAGGAGCTCAAGTATCTTTCCTTCTTGCTTTTCGAAGTGTAATTAATTCCTCGTATTCTTTTGAAATGGAGTTTTGCATTTCTTCATTCTTCTCAGCTATTCAATCTTTTCCACTTGTGGTCGGTTATCACCTCAGAATTTCGAGATGTTATCCATAAGTCCACAACAAGCTTATTCTTTTCATTGTTGATTTGTTTCAACAACTCCGTTCAATCCTTCTTTTCATTCAAAAAATTTCAATTCTTCCGGAGGCATTGCATTGTTCATCTCGTCAAGTGCCATCTCATTGGGTGAAGCTCATGTCCTATTCCTTCCATGTTTCAGCCGGAGTGCTGCCTAAATCCTTTCAGTCTTATTCGTGTCTTACCTCGTTCTAACTGGAGTGGTTCATAGTCTATTTGATTCCATGAGCTTTCGATTCTCGTCATTCTCGTCGTTCCTCTCTTCTTCTCGAGTGCTCTCGATTCTTTGTTTTTTCTCTTGAGTTCTTGTTTCACCTCTTCCCTTTTCCCTTCCGTCTCGGTCCTAAGATCTCGGGACGAGATCTCTTGTTAGTGGAGGAGAGTTGTAACGCCCCGGATTCGATGCGCCAGGTGTCTGCCAGTTATTTGCCGTCGTCGCCATGTCATTTGCTTGCGTGTTGCATTTTATCATGTCATCATGTGCATCTCATTTTGCATACGTGTTCGTCTCATGCATCCGAGCATTTTCCTCGTTGTCCGTTTTGCAATTCGGCACTGCTATGTCCTCCGGCGCCCCCTTTTGCCTCTTTTCATGTGCGGGTGTTAAACATTATCGGAATGGAACGAGGTTTGCCAAGCGGCCTTGGTACATCACCGGTAGACCGCCTGTCAAGTTTCGTGCCATTTGGAGTTCGTTTGATACTCCAACGGTTAACCGGGTAACCGTAAAAGCCTCTTTTATTTGCAGCCCAACACCCCTTCAAAGTGGCCCAGAACCCATCCAAACCCCCTCCATGCTCTCGGTTGTTCGATCATGATCGCGTGGCCAAAAACCGCTCCTCATTTGGACTCTCCTAGCTCCCTCTACCTATAAATATGTGACCCTCCCCGAATTTTCGCGCAGTCCAAACCCTAGCCAAACTCCTCCCGCCGCCGGACATGTCCAATCCCGCCGGACACGTCCAGCCTCCACCTTACCCCGGCGAATCAGCCTCCGCCACGTCATCGCGCTGCCGCTCCCGGCCAACCGGAGCATGCCAAGTCAGCCGCCGCGCCCCCTCTCTCCTCCCCGCGCCGCCGCGGCCCTGCAGGCCCACGACCGGCCCGCCCGCGCCCGCGCCTGGCCCGAGCGGCACCCCGCTGCTGCCCGCCGTCGTCCGCGCCGTCCACCGCCACCGGACGAAATCGCCGCCGCCCCCGCAGCCACTTGCGTCGCGCCACATGGCGCCCCCGCAACCACATCGCCGCCGGCCCGCCCAGGCCCGAGCGGGGCCCGCCCGAGCCCATCGGGGCCCGAGCGCGCGCCTCCGCCCGCGCTCGCCTCCTGTGCGTGCGCCGCCTCCCGCCAGGAGCGCCACCTCCGCCTTGCCGTCCCTCCTGCGCCGTCGGGCTCCCTCCGCCGCGCCTGAGGCTCCCTCGCCGTCGTCGCCCCGTCAAACCCCGCCGCCGCCAGGCTCCCCTCCGTCTGCCGGAGGTGCGCCGCCGCCTCCGCGCCGCGGGCCTCTCCCTCCACCCCGCGCTGCCGCATTCGCCGCCGCGCCCGGTCGCCGGCGTCCCCGGCCGGATCCGGGACGGGACCGGCCGGATCTGCCAACCCTGGCCCATTCCTCAACTCCGGCCGGCATCCTTCCTCTCCATCTCCAGCGAAACTCTGGCGACCTCGAAAACCGTGTCAGATTCAGATCCATGAAGGTTGACCCCATTTTTCGCCTAAGTCCTGAAATTATTTACATTATCATGCCATGTTCATCGCATCATAACTTGCTGCATACTGCTCCGTTTCGTGCGTGTAATATGTCAAATTGTTCGCCTCAACGAGTACTTCATTTCATTCCATTGCATCATGTTCATTTGAGTCCATCTTGATGCCCGAATCATGGCTGCAGGAGTGCTATATGATGTTAATCTGCTGAAACTGTTATAACTTGGTGATTTGTCTTTTTCGTTGCATTTGATGTGTGCATCCTATGAGGCTGAGCTCTACATGTGTTTTGTACTATGCCATGCCTTCTTCACAGTGTTGCTATCCATGTATTTTTTTGAGTCTTGTAGTGAGTGCATCAAGCTTGTTAAGTAGGGTACTTGCTGTTGCTGTTTTGCTAGGTTGATTCTGTTATATTTTGTTGCTATGTAAACCTGCTGCTACAAGTCATTCTGTGCATAATCTGGTGATGTTCACTATCGATGATTTGTTATACATGTCATGCTCTTTCCATTCATGCCTCGGTTTGCATTTATAGCCTGCTGTAGCTTGTTGTTATCTTGCTCCAAACTTGCTAAATAATGTTGCTGCCAGCCTGTTAACATTAAGTTCAATGTTGCCATGATTGTTGCTAGTGATCCATGCACCCTATGAACTTGTTCTTGCCATGCTTAGCTTCATAAACATGTCTTCTTGCCGTTGGTTGCCTTGCTATGCCATGTGTTGCTCTGTGGTGAGTGGTTCAAGCTCACCAACATGCCTACTTATTGTTGTTCCTGCCATGTATGAATCTGTCATATCATTTGTCATGTTTACATGGGTGCCATCATATCTTCTGATCCTTTTTGGCTCATGGTCAGTGAGGGACTTTTGTTATATGCAATTAGTAGATACATGCCATGCCTTAAGTTTCTTTGATATGTTCTTGTAGCATGTTGATTGCTTGCTCTAAACTTTGCAACCTGATGTTATTTCTGCAAAGTCTGATACTGTTATTATTTGCAATCTTGACATGTCTTTTTGAGCATGTTCTAGTGATTTCTGGAGATAGCTCAGTGTTCATGTTTTGTCATGCTTTACCTGTACATCATGCCCATGCCTTTTGTTATTATGTTGAGGTGCTGTAACATAATGTTTTGATGCTTGCTATATGCCTAGTTGCTGTTTTGGACAGATTGTTGTTGTAACTTGTATAGAGTGTATGTGTTGCACCGTTGCTCCGTTTCGAGTGTGCTCTATATGAAACTTGCTTGATTTTGCATGTAGTTTCATATTATCATGTTGCATCCTTATTTTGAGGTGTTTGCTTGATGTTTGTATGCATTTTGCATCAATGCCATGTTTAACTTGTTTTGCTCATATCTTCTAGGCCGTAGCTCCGAACCAAATGAACTTTATATGTAACTTGACTAGAATCTCGTGTAGATCATCTTGGTGCATCTTAACTTGCTGTTTAACAACATGAACATAAGGTTTATTCAGTTCTGGACCAACTTCGAAATTTGCATATGAGGACTTACCGGATTTGTTATATGTTGTTTCCGGCCTCATTTAAACTTGCCTTGATGTGTTGCTCTTGTTTGCATCATCTCTTGCCATGAGTAGCCTCATGTAGCTTGGTCATGCATCATGCTTGTTGTGCATCATGTCTTGTTCATGTGTGGTGTGTTTACTATGTTGTGTGCTTCTTCTCGATAGTTCCCGTTTCGTTGCGATCGTGAGGATTCGTTCGTCTATGTGTGGTTCGTCTTCGTGGCTTCATCTTCTTCATGGACTCGTTCTTCTTCCTTGCGGGATTTCAGGCAAGATGACCGCTACCCTGGATCTCACTACTATCATTGCTATGCTAGTTGTTTCGTTCTATCGCTATGCTGCGCTTCCTATCACCTGTTCTTCAAGCCTCCCCAAATTGCCATGAACCTCTAACCTTTGACACCATTCCTAGCAAACCATTGTTTGGCTATGTTACCGCTTTGCTTAGCCCCTCTTATTGTGTTGTTAGTTGCAGGTGAAGTTGAAGATTGCTCCATGGTGGACAGGGTTATGTTGGGATATCACAATATCTCTTATTTAATTAATGCATATATATACTTGGTAAAGAGTGGAAGGCTCGGCCTTATGCCTGGTGTTTTGTTCCACTCTTGCCGCCCTAGTTTCCATCATACCGGTGTTATGTTCCTGGATTTTGCGTTCCTTACGCGGTCGGGTGATTTATGGGACCCCCTTGACAGTTCGCTTTGAATAAAACTCCTCCAGCAAGGCCCAACCTTGGTTTTACCATTTGCCTCACCACCACCTACATTTCCCTTGGGAGTAATTAACCCAAGGGTCATCTTTATTTTAGCCCCCTCGGGCCAATGCTTGTCTAAGTGTTGGTCCGAACCGAGTAGACGGCGGGGCCCCCTCGGGGAAACTCGAGGTCTGGTTTTACTCGTAGGATGTCTCATTCGGTGTTGCCCTGAGAACGAGATATGTGCAGCTCCTATCGGGATTGTCGGTGCATCGGGCGGCTTTGCTGGTCTTGTTTTACCATTGTCGAAATGTCTTGTAAACCGGGATTCCGATACTGATCGGGTCTTCCTGGGAGAAGGTATATCCTTCATTGATCGCAAGAGCTTATCATGGGCTAAGTTGGGACACCCCTGCAAGGTATTATCTTTGGAAAGCCGTGCCCGCGGTTATGTGGCAGATGGGAATTTGTTAATGTCCGGTTGTAGATAACTTGACACCAGATCCGAATTAAAATGCATCAACCGCGTGTGTAGCCGTGATGGTCTCTTCTCGGCGGAGTCCGAGAAGTGAACACGGTTTCTGTGTTATGATTGACGTAAGTAGGAGTTCAGGATCACCTCTTGATCATTGCTAGCTTCACGACCGTTCCTTTGCTTCTCTTCTCGCTCTCATTTGCGTATGTTAGCCACCATATATGCTTAGTCGCTGCTGCAACCTCACCACTTTACCCCTTCCTTACCCATTAAGCTTTGCTAGTCTTGATACCCATGGTAATGGGATTGCTGAGTCCTCATGGCTCACAGATTACTACAACAACAATTGCAGGTACAGGTTATGTGATGATCATGACGCGAGAGCGATGATTGCTTGTTTTTGGAGTTCTTATTCTGCTTCTTCTTCGATCAGGGGATAGGTTCCAGGTCGGCAGCCTGGGCTAGCAGGGTGGATGTCATTTGAGTTTCTGTTTGTGTTCCATCCGTAGTCGGATGTTGATCTCTTGTAAGATGATGTTGTATTCGTGTGGCATTGTATGCCTTTTGTATGTATCCCCATCTATTATGTAATGTTGATGTAATGATATCCACCTTGCAAAAGCGTCTTCAAGATGCGCTTCTATCCTTGGTGGGACCTTCGAGTTCCTTTAGGATAGGGCCGCATCTTGGGCGTGACAATCTTTTCTCACAGTAGTCCACTGGCCTGACTGCCTCATCATAAGTGATTGATGAGGGATACACAAGAACATTAGTTTGATGTAAGAATATGGTTAATAGACAGATGTACTAGTATGTACCAAAAACAGGAAGGCATGTCATATTTAAAGGTATAATGTGTAAGCTAAGCAGATGCAATATAACCAAATTGGGAGCAACAGAATCTAGACATCCGGCTGGAGTGGTTAGCATGATCATCTAGGACCTGAGAGCCTGGTGGGAGGCTGGCTGCTTCGCCATCGTCATGGCTTTTTAGTTGGCTTCCAGGTGATGCCTGTCTGTGCTGGGCTTGGCACTGGCTCGTCCAGTGCCTTGACTAGCTATTTGTCTTCTAGTGCTCCCGGGATGGTAGTTCATGTAAAAAATATCTTTCCTTATCTCAATAAAGACCGAATTCGGCCTTTCGAATACAAGCTATACACCATATGAAACATGCAACCACATATGACACCATGAAGTTAAAGCAAGCACCTAGGATGGTGGTTCATGGCGAGCGATATCATCAACTCCAGAGCTACGTTTACCGTCTCCATTTGCTGACATTGCACCCTTTATAGCGCTGAAACGTGTCTTGCCTAAGCCCGAAGAAAGCTGGAGCTGCTTCTCTCTTTTATTTCGTGCTTCTATCAACCGGTGGGCAGAGTCTGAAATACCCATGCATAAAAAAACAATAGTGAGAGTATATATGGGTGAAGTGTGTGCAGAACTAGTGCACTGTAAAAGTAGCAGATAACAGGTTGAAAATAAATGACAGGAGACATATGATAGCTCTACAACATTGCATGGCAAACAAAATTAGATTCTACTCCACATGATTTTGTAATATATGAGCACAAGGATGGCTGGGAAATGCAGTTACTCCTCCAGCACACCACCACATGTGGTCCTATGAAAATAACAGTCGACTGAAAATAAATAGGCTAGTCAATTTTTTATGAACAGTCTGATCTATAAGGAACGGGCAGATGGCCTTCGTCTACCTCCCGCCAATCACTGTTGACGATCTTTCTCAACTCGCCAGTGACCACCGGCCCAGACTCCTGCCTCCGTCGCCTCGGCCTCCCCTCGACCTCACACCATCGTCGTGCTTGGCAGCGCCCCCCAGCCATCCCTTTAATCCCCTCCGACCTCCAAATTGGGCGCCAGCAGCTCCTAGGCCCCACACACCCCTAAGATAAACACCGAGGCACTAATTCCCCTTTGTAATAGGTGGACTAGCGCCTGTTACACCGGGGAATGCTTCCTTTAATTGGGAATCAACAGACTAGGAATTGAAATCCAGGGGGCGACGGACCTCTAGCTAAGGTGAAATAGTATATGAGGAGAAACCTTGTGGATCGCGAGTTACTAGGAACATCTAGTATCAAGAAGAAGCGGTCAACTAGTGTCTTCTGTGGGATGAATACCGTGCAAGCAGACACATAATATTTCCACGAATAATAGAAGAGGAGTACCATTTCCGGTTGCCAGTGCTAGGTCCTCCGGATGTCGCAGCGATTTTCTTAGTTTTTACTTGGGGAACCGATGTTTTGGAGGAGGGTCGAGCCCTGGACAAACCCATGGCCAAATTGTTGACTGTGTTACGGCGGCCGTTTGTCGGTGGAGGGGAAGTAGATCTGAGGCGGCGAAGGACGGTGTAGCGGGAACAGCTCCGGTGCGGTGAATAGTGGCGAAGTTGGAGCGACAACGGTGAGGCGCAGGACGGCCAGACGTTCATAACCTCTTGAGTTGCTGGGAAAATGGGTGCGTCACCAAGCGGTGCTTCAAGGACATATGCTTTCTTGGCAGCTATGAGGATAATCCTCAAGTTACAGACCCAGTCCGTATAGTTGCTTCCATCGTCTTTTAGCTTGGTTTTCTCTAGGAACGCATTGAAGTTGAGTGCAACATTAGCATGGGCCATTGGATCTACATGATAGATTGTAAAGACAATTTTAGACTAAGTTCATGATAATCAAGTTCATCTAATCAAATTATTTAATGAACTCCCACTCAGATAGACATCCCTCTAGTCATCTAAGTGATACATGATCCGAATCGACTAGGTCGTGTCCGATCATCATGTGAGACAGACTAGTTATCAACAGTGAACATCTCCATGCTGATCGCATCTACCATATGACTCATGTTCGACCTTTCGGTCTCTCGTGTTCCGAGGCCATGTATGTACATGCTAGGCTCATCAAGTCAACCTAAGTGTTTCGCATGTGTAAATCTGGCTTACACCCGTTGTATGCGAACATTAGAATCTATCACACCCGATCATCACGTGGTGCTTCAAAACAACGAACCTTCGCAACGGTGCACAGTTAGGGGGAACACATTTCTTGAAATTTTAGTGAGGGATCATCTTATTTATGCTACCATCGTTCTAAGAAAATAAGATGTAAACATGACAAACATCACATGCAAATCATAAAGTGACATGATATGACCAATATCATCTTGCGCTTTTGATCTCCATCTTCAAGGCGCGGCATGATCACCATCGTCACCAGCATGACACCATGATCTCCATAATCATGATCTCCATCATTGTGTCTTCATGAAGATGTCTCGCCAACTATTACTTCTACTACTATGGCTAACGGTTAGCAATAAAGTGAAGTAATTACATGGCGCTTATATTGACTCGCAGTTCATACAATAAATTAAGACAACTCCTATGGCTCCTGCCAGTTGTCATACTCATCGACATGCAAGTCGTGATTCCTATTACAAGAACATGATCAATCTCATACATCACATATATAATTCATCGCATCCTTTTGGCCATATCACATCACATAGCATACCCTACAAAAACAAGTTAGACGTTCTCTAATTGTTGTTGCATGTTTTACGTGGCAGCTATGGGTTTCTAGCAAGAATGTTTCTTATCTACGCAAAAGCCACAACGGTGATATGCCAATTGCTATTTACCCTTCATAAGGACCCTCTTCATCGAATCCGATCAGACTAAAGTGGGAGAGACAGACACCCGCTAGCCACCTTATGCAACAAGTGCATGTCAGTCAGTGGAACCTGTCTCACGTAAGTGTACGTGTAAGGTCGGTCCGGCCCACTTCATCCCACAATGCCGCCGAATCAAGATAGGACTAGTAACAGTAAGAAAATTGACCAAATCATCGCCCACAACTACGTGTGTTCTACTCGTGCATAGAATCTATGCATAGACCTAGCTCATGATGCCACTATTGGGGAACGCAGTAATAATTCAAAAAAATTCCTACGTGTCACCAAGATCAATCTAGGAGATGCTAGCAACAAGAGAGAGGGAGTGCATCTTCATACCCTTGAAGATCGCTAAGCGGAAGCATTACAAGAATGTGGTTGATGGAGTCATACTCGTGGCGATTCAAATCATGGAAGATCGGATCCAAGTGCCGAACAGACGGCGCCTCCGCGTTTAACAGAAGTACAACCTTGGGACATCTCCTCCTTCTTGATCCAGTAAGGGGGAAGGAGAAGTTGAGGGAGAACTCCGGCAGCACGACGGCGTGGTGGTGGAGCTCGTGGTTCTTCGGCAGAGCTTCGCTAAGCACTATGGAGGAGGAGGAGTTGGAAGGGGGGAGGGCTACACCAGGGGAAGGGTGCGGCTGCCCTCCCACCCCCTCACTATTTATAGGGGAAAGGGAAGAGGGGACTGCCCCCCTAGATGCATCTAGAGGGGGGGAGCAGTCAAGGGGGGAGAGGATTTGCCCCCCCCAAGAAAGTGGCAGGCGCCCCCACCCCCTAGGATTTCCAACCGTAGGCACTGTTGGCGTCCTGGATTTGGGGGTATCCAGCCCTGCCAGCCTGCGGCCCACCACGTGGCTCCATCGACGGCCTGGTACGGCCTAGCTTCAACACCAACACCGCAAGACCCTCGCGAGGGGCCAAGCCTCGCGAGGCAGGCAACGCCAAGACCACTGAAGGAATTGGCCTCTTCAGGCTAGCTCCTGAGGGGCGGAGAGTTCTATGCAAGCTACCTCACGAGGCTCAACTGACGTGAGCCATGACGACCAAGGCCAGGCGGGCGCTAGGAGGGTGCCAGGCGGGTGCAGAGCGCATGTTTCCTCTTCGGTGCAAGGGAGGCAAGCCACAGGCGTAAAGTCCCGAGGAATCAACCAAATATTTCAATTTCAGTGCAACGAGACCAAGACCGCCAGGACGGCAGGACGAAGGTCATCAACGAGCCCACCGCAGCGTCACGACCAGAGACTTTTCACAGGCGAAGACTACTTTTGTCAGGGTAGACTATACTACTTGTCCCCTTTCAAATCCGGCCGTTGTGGGATCCCTTCCCACTCATATTTGGGGAGAGGACCAAGGCCACTATAAATAGGACTAGCCACCACCATAGAAGGAGGATGGGACCAGAACAAGTAGAGCTAGCATACACCACACCAAGAACACCTCACCTCCTGAGGCTGGTTCATCCTGTGTATTAGTTTATCCTCAGCCCTCCGAGGCAATCCACCACACCACATTGGATTAGGGTATTACACCACAACGGTGGCCAGAACCAGTATAAATCGCTTTGTCTTTGTGTCTCTTTGAGCTCGACACGCTAGGCTTAGGAGGATCGCGAGTAGGCAGGCTTGGCAGGTTGAGATCTCCGCACGCACCCCAGAGTTTGGACCTCTCAAGGGTTTGCGGATCCCGCAATCTGACATTTGGCGAGCTAGGTAGGGGTGCATCGGATCCTCTCTTCCGTCGATCAATCCACCACCACTCCAACACCTCCATGGTCGACGCGCGCCGGGCTCGCGCCGAGCGTCGGGCTGCAGTCCGGCGGGTGATGGCTGTGCCCGCCGCGCTCCTTCTCCGGTGGCTAACACTACCATGGGCCCTGCCGTCCACGAGCAGCAAGCTTCATTGCTGCACCCGTCGGTGTGCCGTGACGGCCGAACCGCTACTCCGTCGCTGACCCCCACAGCTTTGTCGTCCCATGCATGTCACGGCCAGGTGGACGCTGTCGGTGTCAAAACCGGCAGATCTTGGGTAGAGGGTCCCGATCCGTGCGTCTTAGGCTGATGGTAATAGGAAACAAGGGACACAATGTTTACCCAGGTTTGGGCCCTCTCGATGGAGGTAAAACCCTACTTCCTGCTAGATTAATATTGATGATACGAGTAGTACAAGAGTAGATCTACCACGAGATAGTAGAGGCTAAACCGTAGGAGCTAGCCTATGATGATTATGATTGTAATTATGATCGGCCTTCTAAGGACCAACCTCTCCAGTTTATTTAGACACAGGAGAGGGCTAGGGTTTACATGGAGTCGGTTACAAGGAAGGAAATGTAATATCCAGATCGCCAAGCTTGTCTTCCACGCAAAGGAGAGTCCCATCCGGACACGGGACGGAGTCTTGAGTCTTGTATCTTCACGCTCCAATAGTCCGGACGATGTATATAGTCCGGCTGTCCGGATACCCCCTAATCCAGGACTCCCTCAATAGCCCCTGAACCAGGCTTCAATGACGATGAGTCTGGTGCGCAGTCTTGTCTTCGGCATTGCAAGGCGGGTTCCATCTCCGAATACTCCAAAGTAATTATTGAACACATAGACCATGTCCGGATCTGAAAAATGATCTTCACATACCACCGTAGGGGAAATGATATTTCACAAACATAATCTGCCGACCACGTGACATGTTATTACGGTCGGGTCATTATTCGAACCGTTTTCCCCCAACTAGCCATAGCACAAATCGCGAGGCGGTTTCTTCTGCACATTTTGCCATAGCAGAGATCGTGTCCCCTTATTGTGAGATTCTCATCAATACGGGTACGGATAATCCAACCGTACCTCCAATCGCGGCAAGTGGGGAGCGAGCGGGTTCCACCAGGCAAGTGGGGAGGCGCAAAAAGCTTTTACCATCTCTATAAAGAGATAAGGTCTCTTCCTCTTTACCCATGCCTTCTCCTTCCACGAGCACATCCCCTTTGTCCGAGCCTTAACGCCCAGGGATTCTTCTTTTCCATCGAAGAAAGGTTTCCCAAAGATGTTCGGATCTGGAGCAGGAGGCAGATGGATGGCCTCTACCGTCCAGGAGAAGGATATCAAGAGGCTCCGGTCGGCCGGGTATCTGGCCAAGAAGATCGGCCACCGTCTCCCACCGGCGGGACATGTCGTCCTTACTCCGGAGCCTCATGAGAGAGTCGTGTTCCTTCCCCATTTGTTCTACGGGCTCGGGTTTCCCCTTCACCCATTTGTTCGTGGAGTCATGTATTACTATGGGATAGATTTTCATGATCTCTCCCCCAATTCTTTCCTCAATATCTCGACGTTCATCATCGTGTGCAAGGCTTTTCTCCGGATTTCACCTCACTTTGGCCTGTGGCTAAAGATTTTCAATGTGAAGCCCAAGGTGGTGAGTGGCGAGCACGCCGAGTGCGGCGGTGCCATGGTGAGCAAGATGCCCAAGGTCGTTTGGTCGACGGGTGCCTTCAACGACTCAGCCAAGGAGTGGCAGCAGCAGTGGTTCTATATCACCGAACCACGTGGCAAAAAGTGGGCTACAGCTCCTGAGTTTAGATCCGGAGCCCCACTACGGCTCACGTCCTGGCCCAAGAAGGGCCCGAACTGGTCCTCGTCCGATGAGCTGTCACTGCTCCAGACGCGCGTTCATAGTGTGGTCGACAAGGACGTCAAGCTCGTCGATGTAGTCCAGGTGATGTTAGTTCGCCTGGTTCTCCCTTGCCAGCGTCGAGCCTGCAACTTGTGGGAGTACGACCCAACTAAGCACCAAACCCTTCGGAAGCTCTATGATTCCTCCCACGAGGATATCTAGAAGGTGCTCTTTAAGTCCGGCAAATCGTGGCCGGGCTCCACCGAGGACCGTGGATATCAATTATCCCATTCTGCAAGCCCGGTAAGTTATAGCCACACTCTGTCCATCCATGCTTCAGTTGGCATGTCCTGAGGGAGACATTTTTATCGTGCTTCATCGTGACCCCAGGGATGGATAAATAAGGTGGAGCGAATACATTGTCCGGCCCCGCTTCAAGAGGAACTGGCCAGACCTCTTTTGACAAAGATGCTGGTCCTTGCGCCTTATGAGGCGCCAAAGAAAGAGGCCTCCAAGAAGCTCAAACAGACCCGGAGTGGCCTCCGTCACCGCGAGGCTTCAGACGCAAAATCCGAAGACTCTAGCGACGCTCATTCTTCCGAAGACGAAGAGGAGGAAGCAGAGGAGGACGAGCCTCACTCTGGAGGTGGGAAGAAAAGGGCGGCTTCCTCGTCCCTGGAGGCCGAATCGCCCAAGAGGGGGAGAGGTTCCCACCCAGAGGCATCCACCACGGCTACCGATAACAGCCCGGAGTGGGATCCCAGGGCCCAGCCCCTGGAAAAGTAGTAAGTATCCGAGATCCGAGCGCGCATATGCATCCAGGGTCGTTTGAGTATAGTAGTTTTAACTGTCGCCATATTTCGTACAGCCCGGCAAGGTCTCGCGCCGGACAATCCTCATCGTAGGATTCGCTGAGCTCAGACGCTTTGGCGAGTGAGATGCCTCCAGAGGCCCCTTCCCCGAAGTCCAGGCGCGACACCGAGGTGTCGTCTCAGAGAGACCTGGACCAGGGGAGGCATGTCTCTGGGGCTGGACACATGGGGGCGGCGGCCCCCCAGCGTGTCGACAACGGGGGCGATCTCGGGTTCGGACCACAGCCGGACAAGGTCCTGGAGACCTCAAAGGTTCCAGGATCGAGCGAGTAGCCACCTTCAACGGTGGGAGGCTTGCCTACTCTGCCGGCAACCTCTGTCCAAGCAGAGCTGCCAGGCGGTCTATCGACAGCGTTAAAGAGCGTGTCTATCATCGATGAACATCGGACCCTCATGGGTGCGGTGGTTGAAAAGATTCAGTCCGCAGAGAGCGGGCTGCATGAGTCCTGCCTTGGCCTTTTAAAGGCCTTTGAGGTATGTTTTCTAAGAAACCTTTGAGGAATCGTCATAATATGAGTAGTAACCCCTGATACACTGTCCGGCGACAGAGAGAGAGAGAGCCGGGCAGGGGATCAAATCCTCTGCTTTTGCAGGAGTCTTTGTTAATGACGTATACCCCTTTGTGTGAAAACAGGCGTCTGCAGAAAAGACGGCCGCTCACAATGCGGAAGTGTCCGGACTGAAGCAGAGCCTGGAACGGGCCGAGGAGGAACTTGGCCGTGTGAAGAAGCAATTGGAGGACAAGCAAGGTATGTTGAAACATTGTCTTGAATTTGGCACAAATGAGTAATTGTGCCTAGTGAAAAGTATTTGTATTGTATGCTCTAGGAGCGAGTGCCGAATATGATGCACTGAAGAAGGCTGTGGCTGATGCTAACGAGAAGGCTGCCGCCGAACAGGCGCTTCGTGAGAAACACGAGGCCAGGGTCATCGCAGTTGAGCGAGAGCTCCAGGAGGCTGTGAAGAAAAGCGAGGGCTTGGAGTAGAGTCTAGTAGGGAAAGAATCCAAACTCGCCCAATCTCTCCAACCTGCTGAGATGCTTGGGAAGAAGCCCGAGGTGCTGTACGGGACATTCAGGAGGCCCGGAAAGTTGTGGCTGGTAAGGCCTTCTGTATTCATGGCCATTTTTACATGATAGTGGGAAGAACTCTAAGCGGCAAGCTGAATTCTTGTTTTTCCAGGGGCATTTGCGGATCTGCCTCACAGCATATCAGATGCCGCCCAATTCTACCGGACCGAGGAGAGGAAGTCTGCGGAGAGAAATTTCTGGTCGCAGTATTTGGCGCCGAACTATCCGGTGCCCTTTATTGATCAGCTGAAGCAGCTGGTCGAACTGCACCAGGCGGCCGAACTAGCCATGAAGGACTTGGTTGTCCGGCTGTGGCCCGCGGAGCCAATTCCAAGCAGTTACTTCGGACTCATGAAGCGGATTGTGGGCGCCTGTCCTTGGCTTGATGCTGTGAAGCGATCGGTCTGCATAGAGGGTGCGCGTATGGCGTTTGCCCGTGTAAAAGTGCATTGGGGGAAGCTTGACGCGGAGAAGCTGATGGCTGAGGGGCTGCTAGAGGGTAAGGAACACCGCAAGCCCGAGCTGTACTATGAAGGTGTACTGAAGGGAGCCCGCCTTGTGGCGGATAAGTGTACCAAAGACATTATATTTCCCTGAGGGCATTCGTGCCGTTCTTTGTAATATGGGATAATGGCACTTTTATTATTTATTGCCTGTTTTGTTTGAACATTTGTTCTTCCTGTGCGGCGGTTTAGTGTATGTAAATCCTGAGAGTTGGCCAGTCGTCGGCTTCTGCCCCCATGAAAGAAATACAGGGTTGTTCGGGACATACCTGAACACTCTTTATCCCATGGCTGGGTCCTTTTAAGGAGGTGTTCCTCACCACGAACCAGGCAATTGGACTATAGGGCTTTACCACTCTCACTTAGCCATAGGAATTCGAGTATGGTCGGCGCAGCCCCTAGTGTTCAGAAGACCGAACCAGGGGCTCTATTGGCGCCTGATCGGAAGACCGATCCATCGCACTTTGCATTTATAATGGCATTATGCGGAATAAATCTTTAAAGATTTTACAACCTCTCGAACAGCTGACCAGCTCTTGCTATACCATGACAGTCAGTTTTCGGCTTTCTCTACTGAGGTGCTCGTCCGGCTGAACCGGGACACAATCACAGTAGTTCTCCCAGCGCTACCTTAGCCGATGGGGCGGAACGTAAGGTACCAAAACATGGGAGCTGGGGAAACCCAACCAATGACCGAAGACATGATTCGGAGCTGATGCATATAGTGCTATAAGTTCGGGGTGCCGAGCGATCGAAAAGGTGGTCGGACTTTATTGCCGTACTGTGAAGCCCCTGGCATAATCGGGCGTAACACGAGGCGTCGATGAGAAACGACGGCCGGTAAGTGTTATTTAAGTCTACGTATTGTAGTAGGATGATATGTCTATGCATATGAGTACGATTTATGATTATGAAAAGAGGTGTTTTTGGCGGAACCCGTGATGGCCGGACTGGAGGGGGCTGTGAGTGGATCTGAAGTGAATCCGGACTGCCTTCTTTGGGGGGGGCTCACATGCATGTTCCTGCCATTGTGTGTCCGGGCTGATTCCACGTCGCCAATCCTATTCTGCGTCAAAGTTAGTTTGTAAAGGCAAATACTTGGAGGCAGCTGAACATCCTCTTGTGGTTGGTCCGAGGGTTCCTGATCAGACCCTGGTTAACCCAGCCCTTATACCGTGAAGTAGCGCAGACTGCTCAGTTGGTGTCCGGATAGTTGGCTGTCATATCAAAATTTTGATAGGCATGCACGACTCGCTGCTCCGGCAGCTGTATGATTTCCGCTCTAAGGGCGGGGTTCGACCTTTCCCATAGGTGTGATTATATCACACGGTGTTGGCCTGATGGTTTACCACATGGAATCTAGTCAACGTGGTTCATTCCGTTAGCATATGGTAAATTACCGTATGAGGGGAAGGTGCTGAAGAATTATTCTTTGGCGTGGCATTTTTTGGTGATCCGAAGACAACCGTTAGAGTGGTGGGCCAATAAAACTTGGCCTTTGCACCTAGCATCTTTTAGAGGATGTTATTTGTGGTTTCATACCCGTGGGGGCTTTATGTGTTATGGAGCCCTCGGACTACTAGGTCTAGACGTACTGTAATTGAATTGCTGTGGTTGATGTGATCGGGGGAGATCAGCCGTACTTTTATGATTTGGACGATCTTTTGACTTTGCCGTTGTTGGACTCCTCCCCTTATTGTTTCCGACACACGACCGACCGCTTTGCTTTGTGGATCTGGCGTTCTCTATTGGTGTGCTTGGCTGTCCTCCTAGGAGTACCATGAATTTCACATGGTTGATTGAGTATGTTGCTCGGGCCGTATAGGCTTGAGCTGTTCTTTGTCCATTGACCGGACTGGGAGTTGCTGGATTTGGCACCAACTTCCCTGACTTGACGTTTATGACAATTGCGCTGAGGCTTGAGGATGCCTCTTCGTGTATCCTTCTATTGTCTTGGGCTGTTGTGGTGTGTTGACGTCGGGGTATGTGCCTTGGGTTCTTCTGCTTAGGTTGGGGTAGCAAATTATGCCGTGTGTGTCCTTTGTCGGGGCGGTCAAGTTTGTATTTTTCGGTTTCTAGGACCTTGGTCCATCTGTCCACGAGCAAATCTTGGTCAGTTTTGAGCTGCTGTTGCTTCCTTTGCAGGCTCCTTGCCGTGGCCATGAGTCGTCGCTTGAAGCGAACTTGCTCCACTGGATCCTCAGGCACGCCGCATTCGGAATTGCCAAGGCAAATCTCGTCTTCGGAGGGGGGCATGTAGTTGTCCTCCTCCGGATATCTGTCCGTCGCCTGTTCGGCCTGCTCGAAGGAAGGCTGGTCGGGGTTGTATTCCTCTTCGGCACCATCCTGATTGTTTTCGTCTCCTGGGCCGATATTGCTGTGGCGGGGCTTGGAGCGGCGCGGATAACGCCCATGCTTTGTTTTTCTCCTTGAGGGGTTATCCTTCGTTGCCTCATCGCCATTGGTTTCCTTCGGAATGTCCACCATATATATATTGTATGAGGATGTGGCTATCCACCGCCCTGTGAGCGGTGGTTCATGTACTTCTCCTGCATCGTCGTCCATACCGTCGATGTCTTCGGAGTCGAAGTCAAGCACGTCGGTTAGATCATCGACTATGGCAATGAAGTGGGTGGTGGGTGGGCAGCGAATTCCTTCGTCGCCTGCTTCCCACTCGAGCCGGACATAGTTCAGCCAAGATCCTCCTGACAAAGAGAGAGACTTTAATGAGTTCAGCATGTCGCCAAAGGGTGAGTGCTGGAAGGTATCCGTAGCGGTAAACTCCTATACCGGAGCCCAACCAGGCTCGGCGGGCTCGGGAGCGCACGGACTGGGACCTACAGCCGGATATGAGTCCGGGGGTCCGGTGTCACAGGCTTCTTCGGAGGTGAGGCCTATGTTCGGCTCCATCACCGATGAGTGTGCGGCCTGCGGGGAGGGGTCCATCCCGCTATCCTTGGGCCATGCAGTCTGCTCCAGATTCAGGTCTGGGGCTGCTGCAGGGGTGATATCCCCAGCATTGTCCAACAACAGGTCTACGCCGTGCTCATCGTGACTGTCCGGCGCTCCTGGCACAGGCCCGACTCTGTCGAAGATCAAGTCTCCATGGATATCGGCCGCGTATTTCAGGTTTCCGAACCTGACCTTGTGGCCAGGGGCGTAGCTGTCGACCTACTCCAGATGGCCAAGCGAATTGGCCCGCAGTGCGAAGCCGCCGAACACGAAGATCTATCCGGGGAGGAAAGTCTCGCCCTAGACCGTGTAGTTGACGATTGAAGGCGCCATCAAACCTTGCAGCGACGACACAGAGGAACTCTCAACGAAAGCACCAATGTCGGTGTCAAAACCGGCGGATCTCGGGTAGGGGGTCCCGATCTGTGCGTTTTAGGCTGATGGTAACAGGAAGCAAGGGACACAATGTTTACCCATGTTCGGGCCCTCTCGATGGAGGTAAAACCCTACTTCTTGCTTGATTATTATTGATGATACGAGTAGTATAAGATTAGATCTACCACGAGATCATAGAGGCTAAACCCTAGGAGCTAGCCTATGATGATTATGATTGTAATTGTGATCGGCCTTCTAAGGACCAACCTCTCCGGTTTATATAGACACCGGAGAGGGCTAGGGTTTACATGGAGTCGGTTACAAGGAAGGAAATATAATATCCGGATCACCAAGATTGTCTTCCACGCAAAGGAGAGTCCCATCCGGACACGGGACAAAGTCTTGAGTCTTGTATCTTCACGCTCCAATAGTCCGGACGATGTATATAGTCCGGCTGTCCGGATACCCCCTAATCCAGGACTCCCTCAGACGTGCAGGCCGCTCTGCTCATGGCGCGGGAGCTTCTTCGCTACCGCCCGGTGGGTGATCTCTACGAGGAGTGGCTCGAGCGGATCGCCGAGCTCATCAGCGTTGCGCACGGGGGCTCCGCCGAGCTGGTTCACTCGCTACCTCAGCAACCACCTGCAGCGGGCGACGTGGCGCACGGGGCTCCTCCACCACCTCCGGCCCGGGGCGCCATCATCGAGCCAGGGCATGTAGCTCCACGACACGACCCGCAGCGCCCGGCGCCAGCTCGGGATTTCGTGAGCTGCCAGGTGGTGCAACGTCCCCAAGGAGAGGCGCGCGTGCTACCAACACCGGAACACCAAGCTCGCGTCCCGCCACAGGAGGTGGTAGTGCACGTGCACCAGGATCATGTTCCACCCCTCGACGACCTCCAGTGGCCACGGTGGGATGCCGCGCGTTCACTCCAGAGCTCCGCAACATCGTCTAGCCAAGCAAGTTCAAGCCTGACCTGCCTCCACACTACGACGGCACCGCCGACCCCAACGAGTTCCTGCAGCTCTATGAGCTGAGCATCAAGGCGGCCAACGGCGACAAGAAGATCATGGCAAACTGGTTCCTGATGGCCCTCAAGGATGGCGCGCGTTCTTGGCTCCTGAACCTAACCGAGAGGTGAGTTTCTTCCTGGGAGGAGATGCGCAGGCTGCCTAACCATCTCGCAGGACTAACTCAACCATGCCCCATCAAGACCAGGCGCAACCCGCCTTGAGGTAGGGCCTCGTGAGTCCCGCGCTGGCTCACGGGTGCCCATACACACCTCCTTCAGCCCCTGCCGTGCAAGCCACATGTCAGGGTGAGGCTGTACACGCCCCGGGGGCTCTCCTCAGAGGGAGCCCCCTCCCACGCACCAGTGGAAGCACCATGCTCCGTGCTGGCCGTCGACACTGTCGAGGAGCGACTATGCCCGTGCAAGTGCGGAAGAGCCATGCTCCACGCTGGTGATGGACAACTGGGGGTGGCCTCGCGGCCGCATTAACCTCAGGGAGCCTCCGGGATCTGTGACTAGCCCCACCGCGCTGCTATCCTTCGGGAAGGTAGCGCAAGGGGGCTGTGCACGGGGGCTACGCTCAGGTCACGCCTGGCGTACTACTACGTCTCGAGCTTGCGTTGTTTTTCCCTGAAGAGGAGGGGGTGATGCAGCACATTAGCGTAAGTTTTTCCCTCAGTTTTCGAGAACCAAGGTATCAATCCAGTAGGAGGTCACGCGCAAGTCCCTCGTACCTGCACAAAACGATAGCTACTCGCAACCAACGCTTAGGGGTTGTCAATCCCTTCACAGTCACTTACGAGAGTGAGATCTGATAGAGATAATATTTTTGGTATTTTTGGTATAAAGATGCAAAGTAAAAAGTAAAAGGCAAAGCAAGTAAATAAAAGTAATGGAGATTGATATGATGAGAATAGACCCGGGGGCCATAGGTTTCACTAGTGGCTTCTCTCAAGAGCATAAGTATTCTACGGTGGGTGAACTAATTACTGTTGAGCAATTGATAGAATTGAGCATAGTTATGAAGTTATCTAGGTATGATCATGTATATAGGCATCACGTCTGTGACAAGTAGATCGAAACGATTCTGCATCTACTACTATTACTCCACTCATCGACCGCTATGCAGCATGCATCTAGAGTATTAAGTTAAAAACAGAGTAACGCCTTATGATGTAGAGGAATAAATTCATGCAATATGATAAATACCCCATCTTGTTATCCTCGATGGCAACAATGCAATACGTGCCTTGCAACTCTTTCTGTCACTGAGTAAGGACACCGCGAGATTGAACCCAAAGCCATGCACTTGTCCCATTGCAAGAACTACCAATCTAGTTGGCCAAACCAAACGGATAATTCGAAGAGACTTGCAAAGATAACTCAATAATACATAAAAGAATTCAGAGAAGATTCAAATATTTTTCATAGATAAGTTGGATCATAAACCGACAATTCATCGGTCTCAACAAACACACCGCAAAAAGAAGATTACATCGAATAGATCTCCACGAGAGAGGGGGAGAACATTGTATTGAGATCCAAAAAGAGAGAAGAAGCCATCTAGCTACTAGCTATGGACCCGAAGGTCTGAAGTAAACTACTCACACTTCATCGAAGGGGCTATGGTGATGATGTAGAAGCCCTCCGTGGTGGATGCCCCCTCCGGCGGAGCTCCGGAACAGGCCCCAAGATGGGATCTCGTGGATACAGAAGGTTGCGGCGGTGGAATTAGGTTTTTGGCTCCTCCTCTGATCATACGGGGATACGTAGGTATATATAGGAGGAAGGAGTACGTCGGTGGAGCTCCGAGGGGCCCACAAGGCAGGGGGGCGCGCCCAGGCGGGGAGGGCGCGCCCTCCACCCTCGTGACCGCCTCGTGGCTTTCTTGACGGAGGGTCCAAGTCTCCTGGATCTTATCTGATGAGTAAATCACGTTCCCGAAGGTTTCATTCTGTTTGGACTCCGTTTGATATTCCGTTTCTTCGAAACACAGAAATAGGCAAAAACAACAATTCTAGGCTGGGCCTCCGGTTAATAGGTTAGTCCCAAAAATAATATAAAAGTGGAAAATAAAGCCCAATATAGTCCAAAACAGTAGATAAAGTAGCATGGAGCAATCAAAAATTATAGATACATTGGAGACGTATCACGTACCCCACCTCGCTAGGCCTCACGGGCCTGGTCGTCGCGCACCCCTCCCAAGCGAGAGCTCGGCGTCGAAAAGGTATGATGGTCTGTTCGCACATCAAGAGGGACTCCTGAGCATGGCGTCTCAGGAGCCTAACTGGTCACGTAGCCCCTTACCTCTTGGGCTCGTCTTGGTGATCTGGACGACTCAACGACGGCTAAGGCACACGCGGGGCTGGGCCCTGCCGACACAGAACGCCAAGACATGGTTTTCACCCTTCTTTTTCAAGCCGTTCGCACGTCAAGGGGGACTCCTAAGCATCGCGTCTCCGGAGCTTAACTGGTCACGTAGCCCCTCACCTCTTGGGCTCGTCCTGGTGATCCGGATGACTCAATGACGACTGAGGCACGCGTGGGGCCGGGACCTACTGACGCAGAACACCAAGGCTTGCCTCTGCACCTTTTCCAAAGGTGTTCGCACGTCAAGGAGGACTCCTGAGCATCGCGTCTCAGGAGCCTAACTGGTCATGTAGCCCCTCACCTCTTGGGCTCGTCCTGGTGATCATGACGACCCAACGGCGACTGAGGTATGCGCGGGGCCGGGCTCTACCAACG
The DNA here is from genome assembly GCA_963921465.1 of Triticum timopheevii. Classification (NCBI taxonomy): domain Eukaryota; kingdom Viridiplantae; phylum Streptophyta; class Magnoliopsida; order Poales; family Poaceae; genus Triticum; species Triticum timopheevii. Next base: position 375,339,494 of record OY997272.1, on the reverse strand, counting down.
CAGAACAACAAAGCAAACAGAAAAGCTGAAGGAGCATGATCTAGTTATTACAAGACATATTATTCCAAGCAAATAGATTCAAACACCTGCCCGAGGCATGTTGCATGATACAGGACAGATAGGGAAAAGCAAAATCGCTGGGCCACCTCTTCAGACTTGGGTGTCACCACTGCCCGCCAGCAGAGCCTCATCGCCAGGCGCGTCGCCCGTTCAACCGGCTTCAGTCGGAGGGCCAACGACCAGGAACTTACTCAGCATGGCGTCCACAAAGCTCTTCACGGAGGCATCAGCAGCATCCTGGGAGTCGGAGTCCACTGGAGTAAGGAAGGAGGAGAGGTCGAAGCCGGCATCCTGGAGATAAAGATGCCTGAAGACGCACGTCAGAGCCAAGGAAGAAAGTGAGCACACCTCGCTTTCCACCAAGAAGGCAAACCCGTCGACAGCATCTTCAAGCACCACCAAGACTTCAGGAAGCAGAGCAGCAGGGCTCTCCCTCGGGGTCGTCACCACCGCCTTCTTTGAAGGACCATCTCCAAAGAGCGCCTGCTACGTCTTGAGCTTGCGTTGGTTTTCCTTGAAGAGGAAAGGGTGATGCAGCAATAGTAACCTAAGTATTTCCCTCAGTTTTTGAGAACCAAGGTATCAATCAAGTAGGAGGCTCCTCAAAAGTCCCACGCACCTACACAAACAAACAAAGAACTCGCAACCAACGCAATAAAGGGGTTGTCAATCCCTTCACGGCCACTTGCGAAAGTGAGATCTGACAGAGATAGTATGATAAGATAAATATATTTTGGTATTTTATAATATAGATGCAAAAAGTAAAGATGCAAATAAAAGTAGATTGAAAGCAAATAAGATAAAATATAGATCCGGGGGCCATAGGTTTCACTAGAGGTTTCTCTCAAGATAGCATAAGTATTACGATGGGTGAACAAATTACTGTCGAGCAATTGATAGAAAAACGAACAATTATGAGATTATCTAGGCATGATCATGTATATAGGCGTCACGTCCGCAACAAGTAGACCGACTCCTGCCTGCATCTACTACTATTACTCCACACATCGACCGACTCCTGCCTGCATCTAGAGTATTAAGTTCGTAAAGAACAGAGTAATGCATTAAGCAAGATGACATGATGTAGAGGGATAAACTCATGCAATATGATATAAACCCCATCTTTTTATCCTCGATGGCAACAATAAAATACGTGCCTTGCAATCCTTTCTGTCACTGGGTAAGGACACCGCAAGATTGAAACCAAAGCTAAACACTTCTCCCATGGCAAGAAAGATCAATCTAGTAGGCCAAACCAAACTGATAATTCGAAGAGACTTGCAAAGATAACTCAATCATACATAAAAGAATTCAGAGGAGATTCAAATATTTCTCATATATAAACTTGATCATAAACCCACAATTCATCGGATCTCGACAAACACACTGCAAAAAGAGTTTACATTGAATAGATCTCCACAAGAGAGGGGGAGAACATTGTATTGAGATCCAAAAAGAGAGAAGAAGTCATCTAGCTAATAACTATGGACCCGAAGGTATGTGGTAAACTACTCACAACTCATCGGAGGGGCTATGGTGTTGATGTAGAAGCCCTCCATGGTCGATTCCTCCTCCGGCGGAGCGCCGGTGAAGGCTCCAAGATGGGATCTCGCGGATACAGAAGGTTACGGTGGTGGAAATTGTGTTTCGTTGGCTCCTTGGATGTGTTTGGGGTACGTAGACTTATATAGGAGGAAGAAGTACGTCGGTGGCCACCCGAGGGGCCCACGAGACAGGGGGGCGCGCAATGTAGGGGTGGGCGCGCCCTCCTCTCTCATGGCCGCCTCGGCTGCTTCTTGACTTGCACTCCAAGTCCGCTGGATCACGTTCGTTCCAAAAATCACGCTCCCGAAGGTTTCATTCTGTTTGGACTCCGTTTGATATTCCTTTTCTTCGAAATACTGAAATAGGCAAAAAACAACAATACGGGCTGGGCCTCCGGTTAGTAGGTTAGTCCCAAAAATGATATAAATGTGTAAAATAAAGCCCATAAACATCCAAAAGGGGTAATATAATAGCATGGAACAATCAAAAATTATAGATACGTTGGAGACGAATCAAGCATCCCCAAGCTTAATTCCTGCTCGTCCTCGAGTAGGTAAATGATAAAAACAAATTTTTTGATGTGGAATGCTACCTAGCATATTTCTCAATGTAATTTTCTTTATTGTGGCATGAATGTTCAGATCCAAATGATTCAAGATAAAAGCTTATAAAACATAAAAATAATAATGCTTCAAAGCATACTAACAAATAATCATGTCCTATCAAAATAGCATAGCCAAAGAAAGCTTATCCCTACAAAATCATATAGTTAGGCCATGTTTCATTTTCATTACACAAAATACTCCCATCATGCACAACCCCGATGACGAGCCGAGCAATTGTTTCATACTTTTAACGTGCTACAGCTTTTTTTCAACTCTTACGCAATACATGAGCGTAAGCCATGGACATAGCACTAAGGTGGTAAAAGATGGTGGTTGCTAGGACAAAAAGAGGGACAAGATAGTCTCACATCAACTAGGCGTATCAACGGGCTATGGAGACGCCCATCAATAGATATCGATGTGAGTGAGTAGGGATTGCCATGCAACGGATGCACTAGAGCTATAAATATATGAAAGCTCAACAAGAGAAATTAAGTGTGTGTGCATCCAACTCGCTTGCTCACAAAGACCTAGGGCATTTTGAGGAAGCCCATCATTGGAATATACAAGCCAAGTTCTATAATGAAAAATTCCCACTTAGTATATGAAAGTGACAACATAGGAGACTCTCTATCATGAAGATCATGGTGCTACTTTGAAGCACAAGTGTGGAAAAAGGGATAGTAGCATTGTCCCTTCTCTCTTTTTCTCTCATTTTATTATTTTTTTTTCTTTTTTTTTCTTTCTTTCTTTATTTTCTTTCTTTGGCCTTTCCTTTTTTTATTTTTGGCCTTTCTCTTTTTTTTTCTTTTTGTAAAGTCCGAAGTCTCTTCCCGACTTGTGGGGGAATCATAGTCTTCATCATCCTTTCCTCACTGAGACAATGCTCTAATAATGAAGATCATCACACTTTTATGGATTTACAACTCAAGAATTAGAACTCAAAGCTAGAACAAGATATGACTCTATATAAATGCCTCCGGCGGTGTACTGGGATATGCAATGAGTCAAGAGCGACATGTATGAAAATCATGAAGGTGGCCTTGCCACAAATACGATGTCAACTACATGATCATGCAAGGAGCAATATGACAATGATGGAACGTGTCATAATAAACGGAATGATGTAAAGTTGCATGGCAATATATCTCGGAATGGCTATGGAAATGCCATAATTGGTAGGTATGGTGGCTGTTTTGAGGAAGGTAAATAAAGGGTTTATGATACCGGCGAAAGTTGCGCTGTATAATAGAGGCTAGCAAAGTAGAAGGGTGAGTGTGCGTATATCCATGGACTCACATTAGTCATAAAGAACTCATATACTTATTGCAAAAGTCTACTTAGCCCTCGAAGCAAAGTACTACTACGCATGCCCCAAGAGGGATAGATTGGTAGGAAAAGACCATCGCTCGTCCCCGACAGCCACTCATAAGGAAGACAATCAAAAGAGCACCTCATGCAACAAATTTGTCACACAACTTTTACCATAAGTGCATGCTACGGGACTTGCCAACTTCAACAAAAGTATTTCTCAATTTCATAATTACCCACTAGCATGACCCTAACATTACTACCTTTATATCTCAAAACAATCATGAAGCATCAAATTGATCATAGCATCCAATTCACTTTCTATGATAGTTTTTATTATACCCAACTTGGATGATCATAATTCTAGGACCAAATTTGTAACCATAGCAAATACCATGCTGTTCTAAAAGACTCTCAAAATAATATAAGTGAAGCATGAGAGACTAGCAATTTCTTCAAAATTAATCCACCGCCGTGCTCTAAAAGATATAAGTGAAGCACTAGAGCAAAAACCATCAAGCTCAAAAGATATAAGTGAAGCACATAGAGTATTCTAGCAAATTCTAATCAAGTGGGCTTCCCCCAAAAGGTGTGTATAGAAAGGATGATTGTGGTAAACTAAAAAGCAAAGACTAATATAATACACGACGCTCCAAGCAAAACACATATCATGTGGCGAATAAAAATATAGCTCCAAGTAAAGTTACCAATGAACGAAGACGAAAGAGGGGATGCCTTCCCGGGGCATTCCCAAGCTTAGGCTCTTGCCACTCCTTATTCCATAGTCCATAAAAGCTTTACCCAAAACTTGAAAACTTAACAACACAAAACTCAACAGGAAATCTTATAAGCTCTGTTAGTGAAAGAAAACAAAACCACAACATAAGGTACTGTAATGAACTCATTCTTTATTTATTTTGGTGTTAAACCTACTGTATTCCAACTTCTCTATGGTTTACAAACTATTTTACTAGCCATAGATGCATCAAAATAAGCAAACAACACACGAAAAACAGAATCTGTCAAAAATAGAACAGTCTGTAGCAATCTGTAACTAACGCAAACTTCTGGAACTCTAAAAATCCTACCAAAATAGGAAGTCTGGACAATTTGTCTATTGATCAGCAGCAAAAAGAACCAACACAAAAGTACGTTTCTGTGATTTAACAAAACTAATTTCGTGCGTGCAAAGTTTCTGTTTTTCAGCAGAGTCAAATTCACTATCATCATAGGTTATCCTATAGGTTCTACTTGGCACAAACACTAACTAAAAGATAAGAACACATCTAAACAGAAGGTAGATGCAAAATTTATTACTAAAGAGGAACAAAAACAAAAAACACAAAGAAAATTGGGTTGCCTCCCAACTAGCGCTATCGTTTAACGCCCCTAGCTAGGTATAAAAGCGAAGATAGATCTAAGTAGTGCCATCTTTGGCACTCAATTCCTCAATAGAGCACTTATAATTTTTAGGAATTTCTCCCTTTTTAGCAATGACTAAACCTTTAGGCAAAAATTCAAGAAATTCGTTTGTAGCAGAAGGTTCCTTTACGATAGAGAGACAATTGGGATGAACACTTATGGATTTGAGATCCGCGTCTCCTTTACTAGAAGATTCACCCTTATTTTTAGGAACATAAATAAAATTGGAAGTTTTGGTAGGAGTTTTTGGAGTATTTTTCATGGAAGAAGACGCGGAACCTAAGTTAGTAATGATATCCTCAAGTTTACTGATTCTTGCAGAATCTAGATCTATTTTTTCATTGACTATAGGTTCTTTCTCTTTAAGATTTTTCAAAGTAACTCCAACCCTATATCTATATTGGGTAATGTGATTATGAATCTTTTTATCCAAATTTTCAATCAATTCAACAGTAGCAACTTTATTTTCAATAATATCAAGCCGTTGCATCACATGTTCTAAAGTTAAAACCGTTCCATTAACCAAGAGAGGTGGAGGGCCAAACAAATATAACTTAGCATTATAAGCATCAAACGTATGGCTACTCAAGAAATCCCCTCCGGCAACAGTATCAAGAACACATCTATTCCAAGGAGTAATGCCTACATAAAAATTGCGAAGAAGAATGGAAGTAGAAAGCTTCCTAGTAGATCTATTTTGAGCATTGCAAATTCTATGCCAGGCATCTTTTAAATTTTGTCCCTCCCTTTGCTTAAAATTGAGAATTTCATGTTCGTGAGTAATAATAAGGATAGGAGGACTAGCCATAACGAAAAGGTAAGTGATCCAACACACGAACAAACAGAAAAGGAAAGCAAAAAGGAGAGGAGGAGATTGGGAAAGAGAGGGAGAATAAAACGGCAAGGGTGAAGTGGGGAAGAGGAAAACAAGAGGCGAATGGCAAATAATGTAAATGCGAGGGAGATGGGTTTGTGATGGGTACTTGGTATGTCTTGACTTGAGCAAAGACCTCCCCGGCAATGGTGCCAGAAATCCTTCTTGCTACATCTTGAGCTTGCGTTGGTTTTCCTTGAAGAGGAAAGGGTGATGAAGCAATAGTAGCGTAAGTATTTCCCTCAATTTTTGAGAACCAAGGTATCAATCCAGTAGGAGGCTCCTCAAAAGTCCCACGCACCTACACAAACAAACAAAGAACTCGCAACCAACGCAATAAAGGGGTTGTCAATCCCTTCACGACCACTTGCGAAAGTGAGACCTGATAGAGATAGTATGATAAGATAAATATATTTTTGGTATTTTATAATATAGATGCAAAAAGTAAAGATGCAAATAAAAGTAGATCGAAAGCAAATATGATAAAAGATAGACCCGGGGCCATAGTTTCACTAGAGGCTTCTCTCAACATAGCATAAGTATTACGATGGGTGAACAAATTACTGTCGAGCAATTGATAGAAAAGCGAATAATTATGAGATTATCTAGGCATGATAATGTATATAGGCATCACGTCCGCAACAAGTAGACCGACTCCTGCCTGCATCTACTACTATTACTCCACACATTGACTGACTCCTGCCTGCATCTAGAGTATTATGTTCATAAAGAACAGAGTAACGCATTAAGCAAGATGACATGATGTAGAGGGATAAACTCATGCAACATGATATAAACCCCATCTTTTTATCCTCGATGGCAACAATACAATACGTGCTTTGCAACCCTTTCTGTCACTGGGTAAGGACACCGCAAGATTGAACCGAAAGCTAAGCACTTCTCCCATGGCAAGAAAGATCAATCTAGTAGGCCAAACCAAACTGATAATTCGAAGAGACTTGCAAAGATAACTCAATCATACATAAAAGAATTCAGAGGAGATTCAAATATTTCTCATAGATAAACTTGATCATAAACCCACAATTCATCGGATCTCGACAAACACACCGCAAAAAGTGTTTACATCGAATAGATCTCCACAAGAGAGGGGGAGAACACTGTATTGAGATCCAAAAAGAGAGAAGAAGCCATCTAGCTAATAACTATGGACCGGAAGGTCTGTGATAAACTACTCACAACTCATCGGAGGGGCTATGGTGTTGATGTAGAAGCCCTCCGTGGTCGACTCCTCCTCCAGCGAAGCGCTAGCAAAGGCTCCAAGATGGGATCTCGCGGATACAGAAGGTTACGGTGGTGGAAATTGTGTTTCGTTGGCTTCCTGGATGTTTTCTGGGTATGTAGGCTTATATAGGAGGAAGAAGTACGTCGGTGGCCGCCCGAGGGGCCCACGAGACAGGAGGGCGCGCCCTGTAAGGGTGGGCGCGCCCTCCTATCTCGTGGCCGCCTCGGCTGCTTCTTGACTTGCACTCCAAGTCCTCTGGATCTTGTTCGTTCCAAAAATCACGCTCCCGAAGGTTTCATTCCGTTTGGACTCCGTTTGATATTCCTTTTCTTTGAAATACTGAAATAGGCAAAAAAACAACAATACGGGCTGGGCCTCCGGTTAGTAGGTTAGTCCCAAAAATGATATAAATGTGTAAAATAAAGCCCATAAAATCCAAAAGGGATAATATAATAGCATGGAACAATCAAAAATTATAGATACGTTGGAGACGTATCAGCGCCTTCTGGGCCTTGTGGAAACATGCTTCGAGGGATGTAAGAGTGTTGCGCTCCATGGCGGTCGCCTTCTTGGCCTTGGCAAGGGCCGCTTGGGCTGCCTCCGCCTCCTCGTTCAGCTTCGTCAGGCGGTCGCGCTCTTCAGCCTCCTCTAAGGCCATCTTCTTCACCTCGGTGTCTCGGTCGGCGATGATAGCTTCCTGGGCCTTCAGCTTCTCCTCACGCTCCTGGAGCAAGCTGGCCTGGGCGGCCTGCCGGTCCTGGAGAGCCTTTAGATCCGCCTCCATGACGCGACACCGGTCGTCAGCTTCTGCGGCCTCCTTCTGCGCCAGGTCGCGCTAGGTGGCGGTCACCCCGAGCACCTTCTGGACTTCCTTCACAGAGCTCCAGGCTGCACGAACAGACGCGTCAGCCTTGGGCCAACCAGAGATCAGCCCCAGGCTTCCCTGCACCGAACGATGATCCGCCCCCTGAAGCTCACCCTGGAGGAGGTCCAGTGCCGCCCTTGCCTCTTCCAGGGTCCCAGAGGGAGCAGGAGCGCCATGACTCGTCCACGCGCTGGGCAAGGGAGGAGACGCCCTTGGTGCCAAGGCAGAAGAAACCTCAGCCTCAGGAAGGACCAGTGGCTCTGGAGGCTGGTTGACCTCAGCAGTCGTGGCAAGGCTGGGCGCCGGATAGGTCAGGCCTGCCGAGGGCACCGGCACCTCCTAAGGACAGGCATACACGTCCTCGGGAGATGGCATCACCTCTGGGGCTACGGAGGCAGTGGCACTCTCCTTCACCAGGGTTGCAGCGGCCACTTCAGCGCCTACGGCCGCAGCAACCTCCGCGTCCTCCTTCTGCTTCTTCGATGGCTGCTGCCTAACGACAGGCAAAGACGCTAACCATCTCTTAAAGAACCAACAAACAAGGCTAATGGAGAGACTTACTGGCCGGCGAAGGCATAGCTCCTCTTCATGCTCAGCAGCGGATGCAGAGCTGGAGCGGCTGGTGCTGAGCTCTTGGGAGTAGGAGAACTTGCAGCTGGAGCCACTCGGGACGAAGTCGGTAAAGGCGGGCTGCTGCCTGGAGGGATCAGCGAGGTCCTACTCTTCTTCGTGGCCGCCCGCTTGGGCTGCTTCGAAGAGGCCACCCCGGACCTCGTGGTGACTCCAGAAGGGTGCGACACCTCCACCACCGGGGTTCGTCATCATCATCATCGTCAGGAAGGTCACGCAGGAGCTCCTTTTGCCGTAGGGCAGAGGATCTTCCACAACCCCGTCCTCGGTGGCCTCGGAGGATTCGTCGTCGGAGGATAGGTGCACCAAAGCAGTAGGCGGCGGGGGATGCCCCGGCTGCACAAGCCCAAACTCGTCGAAGACCGGCATGGCCGCAATAGCCTCCTCGCTGTCACCCCGGCAGTACAGCGGGAGCCAATCTTCCGGAAGGTCGCTCGGGTCCTTCCCCGTCAAGTAGAGTAGCACCTTGTTCAGCTCCTCCTCAGGAAGGGCGTCTTGGCGCAGGCGGATCTTGTCATCAGCACCGCCAAGCTTCCACAAGGGGTAGGAGTGGTCTTGGAGCGGCGCCATGCGCTGCCTCACGAACTCCTTGATTAACATGGCCCCTGTCAGCTTCTCGGTCTTCAGCTCCTTCTCCATCTTCTTCACCAACCGCGCCAGGGAAGGATCGGTGATATTTTCAGAACGCCACCACTTCTCGGAGACGGGGAATGCGGTCGGCAGCTTCAGCGAGCTCTGGGAGCACTTGGCATCCATCAGAACCCACCTCTTCACGGCATCCTCCACCTTCTTCCCGGCGCGGGAGATTGCATTACCACCCCGCGCCGCAACGAAGCCAATGCACCCAACTGGATTGTCGCCAGTCATATGGCGGCGCAGGGCGACGGAAGGCATCACCCCCACGAACGCCTCACAATAGAAGGCGAAAATGGATAGGAGGAGGATGGAATTGGCTTGGATGTGGAGCGCGTGAAGACCATAATGGTGAAGGACGGTGAAGAAGAAGTGGGATAATGGAGGTACCAGCCCCGAGTAGACGCCGTGCATGAAGAAGGGGAAGAAGGTGCTGCCCGCGGGCTCCGGTGCAGCGGTGGTGACCTAGAGCGCTATCTCCTTCCACTCATTATCATCGCTCTCCGTCCGGAGGAGCATGGTCTGGAGCTTCTCCCTGACCACGCAGTGCGCCAGCAGCCCTGGCTCGTACCAGGCAGGGCCGGCAGCCGGGGCAGGAGCCGTGGTCTTCTCGGCGGCCTTCGAACATAGGATTTGGGGGGAATCGGCAGATCTGGTGAGTTCTTCCACTGCGGGGAGAAAGGGATTTGGAGCAAGGCAAAGATGGAGGAATCTGGCGGCACCCCTTTTGTTAGACGGAAACAGTTGCTGAGGCAGTGTGGGGAAATGGAGTCGCCCACGTCCAATCAATCGCCACGCGTCATCAAGGCTGCATGCGGTTAGAGCCCGCGGCACTCCGGCCCTGCCCTTTGGCTTCGCCTGGAATCCAAGTACGAGCGCACCTTGGGCCCAGGGGCTACTGTCGGCGTCCTGGATTTTGGGGTATCCAGCCCTGCCTGCCTGCGGCCCACCACGTGGCTCCATCGATAGCCTGGTATGGCCCCGCTTCAACACAAACACCGTAAGACCCTCGCGAGGGGCCAAGCCTCGTGAGGCGGGTGATGCCAAGACCCCCGAAGGAATCGGGCTCCTCAGGCTGGCTCCTGAGGGGCGGAGAGTTCTATGCAAGCTACCTCACGAGGCTCAGCTGACGTGAGCCATGACGACCAAGGCCAGGCGGGCGCCAAGAGGGCGCCAGGCGGGCGCAGAGCGCAGGTTTCCTCTTTGGTGCAAGGGAGGCAAGCCACAGGTGCGGAGTCCCGAGGAATCAGCCAAAGGTTTCCATTTAGTGCAACGAGACCAAGACCGCCAGGAAGGCAGGACGGAGTTCATCAACGAGCCCACCGCAGCGTCACAACTAGAGACTTTTCGCAGGCGAAGACTACTTTTGTCAGGGTAGACTGTACTACTTGTCCCCTTTCAAATCCGGCAGTTGTGGGATCCCTTCCCGCTCATATTTGGGGAGAGGACCAAGTCCACCATAAATAGGACTAGTCACCACCATAGAAGGGGGACGGGACCAGAACAATTAGAGCTAGCATACACCACACCAAGAACACCTCACCTCCTGAGGCTGGTTCATCCTTTGTACTAGTATATCCTCGGCCCTCCGAGGCAATCCACCACACCACACTGGATTAGGGTATTACACCACAACGGTGGCTGGAACCAGTATAAATCGCCGTGTCTTTGTGTCTCTTTGAGCTCAACGCACTAGGCTTAGGAGTACCGCGAGTAGGAAGGCTGGGCAGGTTGAGATCTCCGCACGCACCCCAGAGTTCGAACCTCTCAAGGGTTTGCGGATCCTGCAATCTGACAGGCACCTTGGGCCCTTGGGGGGGGGGTGCACCAGCCCACTAGGGGGATGGTTCCCACCCATATAAAGCCCACTCGCCCCCCGGGGTGGGTGGCCCCACCCGGTGGACCCCTGGACACGTTTCGGTGGTCCCGGTACAATTCCGATAACTCGAAACCTTCCGGTGACTGAAACTGGACTTCCCATATATAAATCTTCACCTCCGGACCATTCCGGAGCTCCTCGTTACGTCCGGGAACTCATCTGGGACTCCAAACAACTTTCGGTAACCACATACAATTTCCGAGTACAACTCTAGCGTCACCGAACCTTAAGTGTGTAGACCCTACGGGTTCGGGAACCATGGAGACATGATCGAGAGATCTCTTCGGCCAATAGCCAATAGCGGGATCTGGATACCCATATTGGAGCCCACATGTTCCATGATGATCTCATCGGATGAACCACGATGTCTGGGATTCAATCAATCCTGTATACAATTCCCTTTGTCCATCCGTATGTTACTTGCCCGAGATTCGATCGTCGGTATCTCCGTACCTCATTCAATCTCATCACCGGTAAGTCTCTTTACTCGTTCCGTAGCGCATGATCCCGTGGCTAACTCCTTAGTCACATTGAGCTCATTATGATGCTGCATTACCCAGTGGGCCCAGAGATACCTCTCCATCATACGGAGTGACAAATCCCACTCTTGATTCGTGCCAACCCAACAAACACTTTCGGAGATACCTGTAGTGCACCTTTATGGTCACCCAGTTATGTTGTGATGTTTGATACAACTAAAGCATTCCTACGGCATCTGGGAGTTACACAATCTCATGGTCTAAGGAAATGATACTTGACATTGGAAAAGCTCTAGCAAACGAACTACACGACCTTGTGCTATGCTTAGGATTAGGTCTTGTCCATCACATCATTCTCCTAATGATGTGATCTTGTTATCAATGACATCCAATGTCCATGGTCAGGAAACCATAACCATCTATCTATCAATGAGCTAGTCAACTAGAGGCTCACCAGGGACATGTTGTGGTCAATGTATTCACACATGTATTACAATTTCCGGTTAATACAATTATAGCATGAACAATAGACAATTATCATGAACAAGGAAATATAATAATAACCATTTTATTATTGCCTCTAGGGCATATTTCCAACAGTAACAACTTGGTACTATACCACATTTGAACCAGGGCACAAAAACCACCTGTTCTACACCTAATGTGCAACGTGGAGCATTGATGCTCAAATTTGGCCAGGAAAATAGGGAAACCAACATATGGGGCACACCTATGAGGACGACGTGGCGCAAACTAGTCCAATGGAGGAGCTGGCCCACGGCCTCCTTGCCACCGGCAACCGTTCATGTGGGTCGTGGGGGGCCAGCAGTGTGGCGCAACTCCCGCACCGCCTTTGGACACGGCGACCGTGGTGAGCGACACGCTCATCGTTGCTAGACACGGTCGGCTTCAGTGTGCCGAGGGTGGCGTTAGTGTTGTGGCACGACCAGAAGATCAACACCCGTCTTGTCGAGGATGCATGGGGCGCCGAAGTGCGTGCGCGTCGTGACACATCCGCGGAGTGTGTAGCGTGGCCAACTGCATCCCCAGGACCTGAGACCATGCCGGGTCGTCATGCTTTTCCAATGACATGTGGGGATTGCATGTGAGCAAAGGTCATCTCCAACGTTGCCACGACCGCAGCTGACTACCCTGGCACACCAAACACCCTCGTCCCTCGCGTAGTCATGTAGTTTGTTCCCAGCTGGCGCCAGCTGCGCGCATTCATGCCGTTTGACCGTATGCCATCATTAAGAGGCTCGGTGCTCGAGGAACCAACTCCGGCGACATAATGACACACCCGGATGCTTGGCCTCACCGGAATGCGCTACTTAAAGCGGCAACGCCCAGCTAAACTCCACACCATAGCGCATCGTCCTGCTACCTGGCACCACATCCGCCATGACCACGAGTGTGAATGCTCTGTGGGAGAGCTTGTCTTTGGGGATGAAGCTCGAGGTCGCCGCCCTTACTCAAGTCACCGCTCGTGATGTAATAGTGGTGTAGCCAGACGTGGACGCGTCCGCACAAGCGGTGGCCACGTTGGCGGCCGTTGACTGGAGCACCGTCAACCACGCATCCTACTTGCCGCCGTCCAACGTCTGACACCGCCGAGGTCAGGGACTCCTTCGAGGATGAGTAGGGCATGGGAGGCCGTAGGGCATGGTGTGCCAACTGGCCGGTCCATCTCCCGTGTTCTACTCTTCCCGCCGGAGACCGCACCTTCACTTCACGGGTCTTGGGCCCCGCCCCCTTACATGGAGATCTCATATGGAGGATGTCGGTCGCCGCCGTAGAATAGGTTTAGGGCCGGGTTTCTTTTATTTTTCTGTCCTATAAAAGTTCTAAATGTAATGAAAATCTGCCGTGTTTGCATTAATCTCGTCCGGTGTATATGAACTTCCACAATAATAGTAAGATATATTGTAGGAGTATATGGAATGATGATTCATTTTTGTGTGTATAAACTTAGAAGGTTTGACGCGAGACAAAGCTAACATGCGAAGTAAATAAACACATAGGGTCTAGATACACAATTTATCTTAGGCACTCCAATAGTATGTCCACTACACATTCACGCATTTCACATCTTTCTACATCTACGGGAACCTATGAATGGGTTAACATAAATTGCCTCTCTCCCCCCTAATTTTCATGGTGGTGGGCCCCTCCCTCCCACAATCTACAATCAACATATCACACGTTTCACATTACGTTAATTACGTAACTGGGATTACGTAGGTGTAGCATTACTCGTCCTAAAAACCCAACTAAGCCAACCTCCCAGCATATTGCACGGGAAAAGACCCAGCCGCCCTGTTTTAGTCGGGATTACCGGATTAATAGTAGTAGTATCGATGGATCGCGCGAAGCACCAAGTTTTTTTGAGGGGGCGAAGCGCCAAGTTTAAAAAGGAAAAAGGCGGTACACTCACATCACCCCTGTCGCGGTCACATTGCACCCAACACACGGTCGGTCCTGCACACGGCTCACGCAAACGAAACGCGCTTCGGCTTGCCTCTTCATTGACACGTGGGACTGCACTTGGAGAAACCGACCACGCGCCAACCCTCCCCCCCCCCCCCCCGCCCACCACGCACCCCCCCAAATCCCAAATTCAACCGCCCTTCGGCCAACTAGCCAATAATATTCCCCAAACCCCCTCCCCCCGCCCCCTCCACTCCATTCGCTCCGCCAAAGACGCCCTCCCCGCCGCGCCGATACGTCGGTGCTGTGGTTCGTCGAGAGGACGCACGGCGATCCTCTCACTCCCACAGTATGCTCTCATAGACTGTCGTACTCTAGCCGCGCCGCCACCGCTAGCAACGTTCGTGTGGAGACACACGACGGTCAGCTTCTCCCATGGTACGTGCATTCTAAACTGATGCCCCGTGCATGTCGGTGTAGCGCTGAATGTTAGCTGATAGACGCTGTTAATCTCACTGTCTGCCGAAGTAGTTTACAGTCAATATGCTCTGCTTAAGAAGCTTCCTTGCACTATTCTACACTCAATCTGCTTAGCTGAGATGGCATGCCAAGCCCGATTAGTTGCTAAAATATCCTGCCATATATTTATTATGACGTAGATTGCCATGGTCTAGTAGCCAATCTGTTAGGTGAAATAGCTCTACACCATTTTATACTCGATCTTTGTTGCTAAGATGGCCTTTGATAGTTTGATGGCTGTGTGCTCGGCCTCATTGACTGCTGAAACAACCTGCCATAATTTAGCACTCAACTATGTTTGCTGAATTAGCTTTACATATATTTCGTTACTTAGATCTGCTTGTCCAAATATCTTGCCATAGCTTTAGACATTGACCTAGGTATTTTTTCTGGACTTCATAAAAAAGCATATATGTTTTTCATGTAATATCTAGTAGAATAACTAATTTGTATGTCTAACAGGTGGACACGACTTGGAAAACTTCTGCTCGAAGATTCTCTGCTGCATATGTCAAGCGGGTTGAAAACTTCATGAACTTTATCAGAGCTGAGTACGATGGTCCTAAATCAGATGTGCTCTGCCCGTGTAGCAGTTGTATGAATTCAGTTACAAGACCCCAGTCAACTATTCAAAATCATCTACCCTTGTATGGGATGTTGGTTACATATCCTAGGTGGGTTCATCATGGTGAAGCTGTGAACGTCAATGTTACTGACTATGTGGAAGCAGCAGATCACCATCTTGATCTGCCTGATGCTCAGGTGGAAGAGGAGGAGGAGGTGGTGGTGGCGGAGCCCGTGAGTTTGACCAACATTGAAACAATGCTACTAAATGCTCGTGCATTTCATGAACTTTCACCTGCAGAAGAAAAATGGTGGACCCGCATGTTGAAACAATGCAACATGACTGTCACCCAAGGAAATAAGTTGTCATTATTCTCAGATATGGTCACCTTTCTTCTGGTGAAGACATCTGAGCGGATGACCAACAAATCATTTGATGCGATGTTGGCTTCTTTCCGCAAATCTTTCCCAGACACGTCCGAGCTGCCACACACCTACAGTAAACTGAAGAATTTCCTTCGTGCAGTTGGAATTGGATATGATATGATCCATGTTTGTAAGAATAATTGTGTTCTATTCGGAAGGATTATGCCAACTTAAGTCAATGCCCAAAATGCAAATCAATGATACGTCTCCAACGTATCTATAATTTTTTATTGTTCCATGCTATTATATTATTATTCTTGGATGTTTTACAATCATTTTATAGCCATTTTATATATTTTTGGTACTAACCTATTGACATAGTGCCCAGTGCCAGTTGTTGTTTTCTGCATGTTTTTTACATCGCAGGAAATCAATATCAAACGAAGTCCAAATGCAACGAAACTCCTGGAGGATTTTTTTTGTGCCGGAAGACATCCAGTGGGCCAAGAAAGCACCTGGGGGGGTGGGTCGAGGGGAGCAGCACCCACCAGGGCGTGCCAAGAGGCCCAGGCGCGCCCTCGTGGGTTGTGCCCACCTCGGGTGCCCCCTGAACCACCTCTTTGCTCTATAAATACCCCAATATTCTAGAAACCCTAGGGGAGTCGACGAAAATCAATTCCAACCGCCGCAAAGTTCAGAACCACCAGATCCAATCTAGACACCGTCATGGAGGGGCTCATCACTTCCATTGGTGCCTCTCTGATGATGCGTGAGTAGTTCTTTGTAGACCTAAGGGTCTGTAGTTAGTAGCTAGATGGCTTCCTCTCTCTCTTTCTCTTGATTATCAATACAATATTCTCTTGGAGATCCATTTGATGTAAGTCTTTTTGCAGTGTGTTTGTTGGGATCCGATGAACTTTGAGTTTATGATCAGATCTATGTTTTTACCCATGAACATTAGTTGAGTGTTCTTTGATCTTCCTATATGCATGATTGCTTATAGCCTCGTCTTTCTTCTCCGATATTTGGGTTTTGTTTGGCCAACTTGATCTATTTATCTTGCAATGGGAAGAGGTGCTTTGTAGTAGGTTCGATCT
The DNA here is from genome assembly GCA_963921465.1 of Triticum timopheevii. NCBI lineage: Eukaryota > Viridiplantae > Streptophyta > Magnoliopsida > Poales > Poaceae > Triticum > Triticum timopheevii. The sequence continues at coordinate 375,322,975 of OY997272.1, read as the reverse complement.
TACGGTGCTTGATCCCAGTGGCAGAAGGGGAACCGACACGTATGTATCGTTGCTACTAAGGATAAAAAGATGGGATCTATATCTCTGCAATAGATAAATGGATCTCGTCTACATCATGTCATCGTTCTTATTGCATTATTCCATTTTCTCATGAACTTAATACACTAGATGCATTCTGGATAACGGTCGATGTGTGGAGTAATAGTAGTAAATGCAGTCAAGAGTCGGTCTACTAATCTTGGACGTGATGCCTATATAACGATCATTGCCTGGATATCGTCATGATTGTTTGAAGTTCTATCAATTGCCCAACAGTAATTGTTTTCCCACTGTTTGCGGATTTTCTCGAGAGAAGCCACTAATGAAACCTATGGCCCCTGGGTCTCTTTTCATCATATTCGCCTTTGCGATCTATTTTCCCTTGCATTTATTTTCAGGTCTATTAAACAAAAATACATAAATAAATACCTTGCTGCAATTTATTTGTTCCGTGATCTATTTATCCCATCTACCACTTTTACCTCACGTTATTTGTCTATCTTGAGGCGCCGTACCCGTAAGGGATTGACAACCCCTTTAACATGTCGGGTTGTGAGTATTTTTTATTTGTGTGCATGTGTTGTTTATGTGGTGTGAGGAGGTTCTCCTACTGGTTTGATAACCTTGGTCTCATCACTGAGGGAAATACCTACCGTCTCTATACTATATCATCCCTTCCTCTTTGGGGAAATACTTACGTAGTTCTAGCAGACATCAAAAGGAATTTATGGCACCGTTGCCAGGGAGGACCTTCAACATCAACCAGGTTCCTAATCACAAATCTCATCTCCTCGCAATTTACATTATTTGCCATTTGCCTCTCATTTTCCTCTCCCTCGCTTCACAGAAATTTGCCGTTTTATTCGCCCTCTTTTTCGTTCACTGTTTTCTTGTTAGATCTATTTTTGAGTGCAATCTTATTGCGTAGTCATCATGACTCAAGAGAACACCAAGTTGCGTGATTTCTAAAATACCAACAACAATGATTTTATTAGCACTCCGATTTCTCCTCCCGGCACTAGTGCGGAGTCTTGTGATATTAATACTGCTTTGCTATATCTTGTCACTAAAGATCAATTTGGCGCTACTCCTAATGAGGATGCCGCGTCCCATCTTAACACATACGTGGAATTATGCGAAATGCAAAAGAAAAAAGATGTGGACAATGATGTTGTGAAGTTGAAATTATTTCCATTTTCTTTGCGATCACGCAAAAATTTGGTTTTCTACTTTGCCTCGGAATAGTATTGATTCTTGGAAAAAGTGCAAAGATGCTTTTATCACTAAGTATTTTCCGCCCACAAAAATTATTTCCCTTAGAACCCAGATCATGAATTTCATGCAACTTGAACATTAGCATGTTGCAGAATCTTGGGAAAGGATGAAATTGATGCTAAGGAATTGCCCAACTCATGGGTTAAATCTTTGGATGATCATACAAAAATTTTATGCAGGATTGAATTTTTATGCGGGATGATCATACAAATTTTTTATGTTGCTCTTATGAAGATGGTTGCTAATAAAAGTGCTCCTATTGATTTTAATGACGTGCCTTTGTCTTATTTGATTGAGAAAAATAGTGATGCCATATATGTGAATTTTGTCTGGCGAAATAATTTCAATAACAATGCTTATAGAGGTAATTTTAATCCTAAGCCTTTTCCTAGTAATTCCTCTTATAATTATGGTAATTCCTATGGTAATCCCACCTATAATAATAATAGAAACACCTCTGATCTTGAGAGCAATATTAAAGAATTTATCAATACGCAAAAGTCTTTCAACACTTCGATAGAAAAAAAGTTGAATAAAATTGATGATTTGTCTAGAAGTGTTGATAGAATTTCTCATGATGTAGAAACTCTCAAGATGATTTTTTTTGCCTAAGGTTGAAGAATCAATTAAATCTCTTTACGTTTCTATGGATGAAAGCAAGAAAAGAACCGCTATGCTTAGAGTTAAAAGAGATTTTTTAGAAAGAGCTTTATCTAGTGATTACTATCATAAAAGTGATGAGGAACTTAAAGTGATTGGTGTTTCTTCTATTGATTCTTTGTTTAGTGAAATTAAGATCTATTAAAAAGGGACTAGAGAAGATTCAACTTTAGTTAGAAGGCGTCCCTATGATTCAGAGGATGAAAATCTTGTTGAAAAATTGATAAAAGTGGGTTTGAAGAGGTCAAGACTTTAACTAGTAATGTGCCCACTATTCTGGATTACAAAGACTTTAATTATGATAGCTACTCTTTTGTTGATTGTATTTCTTTGTTGCAATCCATGATAAATTCACCCCATGCTTATGAACAAAATAAAGCTTTTACTAAACATATTGTTGATGCCATGATGCAAGCTTTTGAAGAAAAGTTGGAATTGAAAGTTTCAATTCCTAGAAAATTGCATGATGAGTGGGAACCTACTATCAAAGTCAAGATTAAAAATTATGAGTGTTTTGCTTTATGTTACTTGGGTTCTAGTGTTTCTAGAATTCTGAAATCTTTATGCGATGTGCTTGGTCTTACCGATATAGAAGAATGCTTTTTAAATTTGCGCTTAGTAGATTCCTCTATTAAAAAGCCTATGGGAAGAATTAATGATGTTCTTATCCTTGCAAATAGGAATTAGGTTCCCATAGACTTTATTGTTCTTGATATTGATTGCAATCCGTCTTGTCCAATTATTCTTGGTAGACCGTTTTTGCGTACTATTGGTGTCGTGATTGATATGAAAGAAGGCAATATTAAATTTCAATTTCCACTAAGGAAGGGGATGGAACACTTCCCTAGAACAAGAATTAGGCCACCATATGAATCAATCATGAGGGAATCTTATGGATCTAGAACCAAAGATGACAAAACTTAGATCCTACGTGTTATGCCTAGCTAGGGGCGTAAAACGATAGCGCTTGTTGGGAGGCAACCCAATGAATAAAATTTATTTTTGGTTTTTCTATATGTTCTTGAGTTTTAGAACAATTATGCTACTGTTATGATTGTGTTTTTTGTGTTTTAATTAGTGTTTGTGCCAAGCAAGGCCTTTGGGAAGACTTGGGGTGAAAGTTTATTTGATCTTGCTGAAAACAGAAACTTTTGCGCTCACGAGATTATTTGTCATTTTTTACAGAAGAGTGCTTTTGAGTTGATTATTTTTGCAGAGGATTAATAGACAAATTACTAACTTCCACCAATTTATTTAATAATTGTTTGAGTTACATAAGTATTCGAAATATTCAGATTGCTACAGACTGTTCTGTTTTTGACATATTCTGTTTTCTTTGCATTGTGTGCTTGTTTTGATGATTCTATGATTTTCTTTGATGCGTTTTTGCCATAGAAAAGTTGGAATATAGTAGATATAATGCAAAAACAACATAAGAATAGGTTTTATACAGTACTTATAGTAGTGGTTTGGTTTCTTATACTAACGGATCTCAGGAAGGTTTTGTTTGAGTTTTGTGTGATTGAAGTTTTCAAATTTTGGGTTATCTCACGATGGATGAAGGAATAAGGATAAGAAAAAGGCTAGGATTGGGGATGCCCGAGGCACCCCAAGATAATATTCAAAGAAGTAGCAAGCAACTAAGCTTGGGGATGCCCCCGAGTGGCATCCCCGCTTTCTTCGAACAACCATCGGTATTTTACTTGAAACTATATTTTTATTCGTCACATAATATGAGTTTTTCTTGGAGAGTATTGTATTATATGAGTCTTTGCTTGATTTTATTTTTGTTTTAAATGTTGAATCCTTGCTGGACATAGATTTTTGAGAGAGCCAAAAATTATGCTATGCTTGCTCCTATGCTTCACTTAAATTTTTAGAGCCATGGATTTGCTCTAGTACTTCACTTATATATTTTTGAGCATGGTGTGCTTTGTTAATTTTGAAGAAACGCTCTCATGATTCACTTAGATTTATATTGTAGTTAGTAAATTTTTAAGAAATTCTCTCTTGCTTCACTTAGATTATTTTGAGAGAAAAAAAATTATGCTAATGACCTTCACTTATATTTGTTGAGGTTATCAAAAGAAACATATGAAATTAGTCCCAAAGTGATAGATATCCAAGGAGGATATAATAAAAACTTTCATGAAGATCATTGGACAAAATAAACTTGATTCTTAATAATGATTTTGAGATATGACGATATGATATGTGAGTCATGTTGATGAGTAATTGCGCTTTAGTAAGAATGTTGATGTTAAGGTTTGTGATCCCCTATGCAAGCACGAAAGTCAATAGTTATGCAATGAAATTTATATCCTACTTATGGTGCATTATTCGGTGTTACTTATGCTTACTGCTTGGGTACGAGATTTTTCGCTTTTTGGTCGGTCGCTTCTCAATCTTTTTGCTAGCCTTCATTTTGCACTAAGTATGATCACTACTTCTGCATCCAAAACCCTTTAAACCAGTTTTGCCATACTAGTCCACTATACCTACCTATATGCGGTATTTCCATGCCGTTCTAAGCAAGTTTGCATGTGACATCTCTAACGTTAAAAATAAATTTCTCTTTTGTGTGCTCTACTACTCTTGAAGCTGTAAAGGGTAGCCAATATTTTCCATGCTAGATGTGTTATTCTCACGATGAGTGTTTATTCACTTGTCATTGCACGAGAGTACGACAAAGGTATTTGGGATGCCCAGGCCCGAAATGAAAAATGAATTTACTTTATGTTGTCAAATAATAAATTAATTGTTGTCAAATAATAAATTAATTGGAAAGTGTTGGTATGGAGGGCACCCGTGGATACGGTTAGCCGTGGAAAGTGAAAGTAATGGTGGAAAAAGGAATAAACTTTATTTTCTGTTTGGGAACCGCCTATGATGTATCTAGCATGGAAAGTGTTGGGATGCTCCAAGCCGTTTTCGTTGATGGAAAAGTATGCCTCTCAAAAATAAATTTTATCTCTCAATTTAAGCTTTGAGCTCTGGCACCTCTACAAATCACTACTTCCCTCTGTGAAGGGCCTTTCTTTTACTTATGCAATTTTTATTTTTGAATTTGTGTCTCCATCTTCTCTTATAAAGCACCAAGTAAGGGGCACTATGATCATATTTGAGCATTGGGTGTGGCTAATATTCGAGTGTGTTTCATGAATGGATCAATGATTGAGCATGATGGGCTAGGGATAAGTTGCTTTAGTGTTGATATTTTGAAAGACATGGTTTCTTGTTGGTATGCTTGAGTATTAAAGTCTTTATGTCCAAACTAGACTATTGCTTTGAATCATATAAAAGTCCATATGTCCGTGCTATAAAGAAAAGAAATGTGATGAACATGTTAGTGTCACATCCCTAGTCCTGGTATGCAGTAGGCTAGCCCTTCATGTGTGCATCATGTTTTACTTTTGAATGAACTTGAAATGGGGATTGCTCAAACCCTAGCATTAAAGGAATTCACTAGGTTCACCTAAAATACTTTCAGTAAGTCCAAATGGCTTTCAAAAATGTTCATGATTTTTGACAAAGGTGAAAACCTCTACCAAAAATGATGCCAATATTTTTGGGCCATTATGGATTTTTGAATAATCCATATTGTATTTGAATTGGGGCATTTAAATACTATTAATATTTTTAAATGCTCCAACAATTTTGAAAATAGTTACGGGCCTCTGTAATAATTCATTTAATGCCCACAATTATTTGCAGGATTTATTAAAATGATTTGGGCTATAAACTAAATCAGAAACAAAACTACAGAAATAGAAAAGAGAAACAAAATAGAAAAAAGGGGAGAGAGGCTTACCTGGGCCACTTACCAGCTGGCCCAGCAGTTCGGCCCAGCTGACTAGCCACGCCAGTCATCCCTCTCCTCTCGCCAGAAGGACAGCGCGCGTGGCCGACGCGCGCGAGCACGCGCCTCGCCAGCTCCTGCTTGCCGCCGAGGGTCTGGATGCCTCTCCCGAGCACCACGCAACCCTCTAGCCCTCCTACTCTCCCCGTGCCCCTCTCCTCTCTCTCCCCGGAACGCTCTCCCCCTCCTCTGTTCTCCTCACCGAACGCGCCCGCCGCCGCCGACGAGAACCACCGTGGCCACTGGCCACCCCATGCCTCGCCTAAGCGCCAAGAAGCTCCGCCTCGTCCCCCTCTTCCTCCTCACCAAGACGGAAGGCGCTGGAAGCCCTGGATGCCGCCAGCTTCGCCGTTCCCCTCCTCGGCCACCATGGATCGCCGCTGTCAAATCCGTCCCCGTCCGGCCTCCCTCAAGCTCGCCGTCCACCTCTACAGGGTCTACATGAGCTCTCCGTCTGTTTCCCCCTCTCTGTTTCATCGTTCGCGCGGTGTAGCTAGGTTATCTACCGAGGCCGAAACCCCACCGCCGCCGGCCATGTTGCCACCGTCGCTCTAGCTAGCGCAGCTCGCGTCCGACCTCAGGCCCGTGCTCAGGAGCTCCCCAGAAGGCCAAGTCCACCACCCGTTTCCCCTTCCGTGCACCCTAGTGCCGAAACCGCTGAGACCTGAACTCCGGCCGCCGCCTTTGAGCTCGCCGCCGTCGATATAGGTCGCCCCCGGCATAACTGATTGCACCACTCGACGCGCTGGATCACCAGCTGCCCGTAGGTGGTCTCCTCCGTTCGTTTGGACGCCAGAGCGCGAAACCCGAGCCCTCCGCCGCACGTGTCGTCGCCGGCGTTGAGCCGCCGGCCTGTTTGGGCCATTTGACCGGGGTTTGACCTCCCCCTGTGTCACTGACATGCGGGACCAGCCCGCCTAATCAATCTAGGTTAGTTTAAGTTAAAACGCTAACTAACCAAGTTAGTTAGGTTAGTCACTGACATGGGGGACCCACTGGTCAGTTTGACTGGGCCGCCCATTGACCTGCTGACGTCATCCCGACGTCAGGCTGATGCAGTAAATCATTTTTCTGGATTTATTCTTTTTAGGAAATTTCAGAAAATGCCCAAAACTTCTAAAATTCATAGAAATTAAACCGTAGCTCCAAATGAAATAAATTATATATGAAAAATGATCAGAAAAATCCAATCTATCCATCTGTACTGGTTTCATGCATGTTAGAACAACTTATAGCTGCCGTTTAGCACAAATCATATAAATGGCATTTAAATGATCCACATATGGAGTTTGAATTTCAAACTAGTGTTCAAACCAACTCCATTTAACTTATTGCTAGTTGCATTAGGCAAATCAACAACATATTGCCATGTCATAGCATGCATCATATTGTGCATTGCATTGATCTTGTTTCTTCTCTGTTTGCCGGTGTTGTTCCCCCTCGGTAGACGTTGTACCGATGATGTGATCGTTGACACTGATGAAGACTCAATGTTATCTTCAGAAGTGCCAGGCAAGCAAAACCCCCTTGTTCATTCCGATACAATCCCACTCTCTCGCTCCTGCTCTATTTTACTGCATTAGGACAACAACGATACAACTGTTACTTGCTACGGTAGTTGAACCCCTTTATCCTCTGCATGACCTGCATTGCCACAGTAAATAGATGAAACCCACTAGCATGAGTAGGAGTTGTTTGAGCCCTGATGTGCCTACTCATTCATGCTGGATTGTCATGCCTGCTATTGCTTAGAGTTGAGTCAGGTCTGATTCATCGGGAATGAATCGGAGGGGTGTAAACATGTCCTACTGTGTGTGAGCTAAGTGTGTGAACACGATTTGGTAAAGGTAGCGGTGAGAGGCCATGTAGGAGTAGATGGTGGGTTGTCTCATTGCGGCCGTCCTCAGGAACTGAGTTCTGTGTTTGTGATCCATGACCAATTACTACCACACATTGGGTTCCGGTAACTCGACCCCTCTCGACTTATTAATCAACATGATCTCTGTCCAGGAGTTGCAACTAGTTTCTGGTGTTTGTAGGTAGTGTTAGTAGTCTACCAAGTGGCACCCGGTACAGGTAGGCTTGGGACAGACTAGGCACAGTGGCACGGTGTAGCAAGTGGCACCCGGATGGTGGGCTTGGGAACCCTGCTCACATCGTTTGGGGCCGTGAGCGACACCCTGGCCGGATCTCCTTGCGGATGGAACCCGAATAGGCGATAAACCTGGACGAGAGACTTGTGTGGTTAGTCAGGTCGTGGCCGACACCCTCGCTGGGCTTTCGCTTGAAGGTTGCCGAGTACATGTCGTGTAAACGGCGGTAAGTGGTGAGAGCGTGTGTGAAGAAGTACACCCCTGCAGGGTTAACGTTATCTATTCGAATAGCCGTGTTCGCGGAAAAGGACTTCTGGGTTTCCTGTACAGTTCATAGACAAGCGAAAGTGGATACTTTAAAATGCGCCAGATAAGCGTGAGTGCTATGGATGGCGTTCTCGTAGGGAGATGGGAGCGGATCCATAGTGGTGTATTGATATGGTGAAGATGTGGACTCGTGTGCGCCACCTCAAAAGAGTTACTTACAGTCGTAGTTCAGGATAGCCACCGAGTCAAAGCTGGCTTGCTGCAGTCAAACTCCACCATCCCTTTTGTTGGTAATGATGCATATGTAGTTAGTTCTGATGTAAGTCTTGCTGGGTACATTTGTACTCATGTTTGCCTATTTTACGTTTTTGCAGAGAGACTTCAGTCTCACTAGTAGTTCCACGTGGACTTCGACATTTAGCTTGTTACCTCAGCTACGATCTTGTGCCCTCGGCAGGATCTAGTAGATAGTCAGGCTTCTCAGCCTTTTTATTTTGCAAATGTCTGTACTCAGACATATTAAGCTTCCGCATGTGCTTTGACTTGTATGCTCTGATTGTTGGGTCATGAAACTCATGTTTGTAATATCTCGCTCCTCGGAGCCTATTGAATAAAATACTTGAGTTGTAGAGTCATGTTGTGATGCCATGTTGTATTTGCACATATCAACCGTATTGTGTGTATGATATTGGAATGCTTGGTATGTGTGGGATCTGACTATCTAGTTGTTTATCCTTAGTATCCTCTCTTACCGGGAAATGTCTCCTAGTGCTTCCACTGAGGCATGGTAGCTTGCTACTGCTCCGGAACACTTAGGCTGGCCGGCATGTGTCCTTCTTCGTTCCTGTGTCTGTCCCTTCGGGGAAATGTCACGCGATGAATACCAGAGTCCTGTTAGCCGCTACAGCTCGGTTCACCGGAGTCCTGCTAGCCCAGTGCTACAGCCTGGATTCACTCGCTGGTGACCGACACGTTCGATGCTGGGTCATGGATGCCTGTCCCTGTAAGTTTGTGCCACTTTGGGTTTACGACTAGCCATGTCAGCCTGGGCTCCTTATCATATGGATGCTAGCGACACTATCATAGACGTGTGCCAAAAGGCGCAAACGGTCCCGGGAAAAGGTAAGGTGACACCCGTGGGAATACCATGCGTGAGGCCGCAAAGTGATATGAGGTGTTACATCCTAGATCGATGTGGCATCGAGTCGGGGTCCTGACAGCTTTGTTATCAGAGCTTGACTGCTTGTAGGATTACCAAGCCAAACTGGTCAAAGTTGAGTCTAGAAATGCTTTAGTTATATGTAGGGGAATTGATTGTGGGATGGAACGTAAGGCTCTTTTTACTCCTTATACCTTAAGCCTTCTGATCCGAGTCATCTTATCTTTCCTAGGGGGTTAAGAAACTAGGCTTTCTCTTCTTTCTATCAGTATCACGTGTTACTAATCCATAGACTTATAAGATTGTTGGATTTAAGTTTCAGTTCAGTTCCTACTACTTCCGTATGTTACTTGTTGATCTCGAAACCTTGATATTGTGCCTCTGAGTGGCTATGCCACCATTTGGTAGGATGTCTTAAATCCTTTAGAGCATTTACAACCGTTATGCTGTCTGAGTCATCCCAGGTTTCTAAACAATCTGATGCATTTGCAAAATCCTTTCCCTCTGGTTTCGATATTCCTTTAGGCCAGGTTAATCACACCAATTGCTGAGTTGAGGTATTCTATTGCCTCGACATATATGCTGGAATTATTATTATGACCTTAGGTGTCTTAGGGGATCATCTAGTAATCTGGCCATGTTTTGTGTTCCCAGTGTGATGATTCTGGCCTTTATCCTCGAAAGCATCCCATGATGCCACTTAGTAGTAGGTATTCCACCCCTTGGGTTTTGAACCCGAGACTCACCCTACTTACCTCATGTTGATAGTAATTGCTAGCTCCCTTAGGTTATTAGTAACCTTTGCGATAGTCCTCGAAGTTCGTGGTATTTCCTTCTTCCAAATACTATGAACCACTTTATGGCAGAAGTTTGTTGGATCAAAAGATCACAACAGGAAAATCCTCGATGAGTTCTCCATTCTATATTGTGGCTCTGCCAGTTCTACCTTTCTGCATGGGTTATCCGGAAGAAATATGTTGAACTTCGTTCGACATGCTAAACCATGCATCCACAACTCAGAAAATCGTATGTTCCTTTGAGTTGTCCCTCTTTAGTTGTCTTCTGACTCTTGTCTATCAATTGATAGTCAAGAGTATGTGTGCATTTGTTCATCGATGTCTATTACTCTTGTGGTCCATCATGCCATTCTATTCCAGAATGACTAGGAGAAACAAACTCCAGTACCTCATCCATATCCAGGATTGGGTCAAAGTAGTTGTGCTCCGCAGATCGAATACTAATCCAGCTTTTGCTCTGCTCCACCTTGGAGTATTACCATCTTTATATCAAGAATATCATGGTAATTGCACACCACCCTATGAACTCTTGATACAATGATACTCTCTCCATCATTATTCATTTCTCGGTTCCCGTGCTATTGCAACCAGAATGTCGACAAGTGAATCGTGATGTGTGAAATCAATACTCCTAGCAACCTTGTTGCTTGGTAGTTAAAGGACAATAGTTTCATTCTTAGTGTGTTGGTTCTTGAATCATCATTCTAAGACTGAACGTGCTACCTAGTCCTTATTTTTGGTGCACCCTTCGATCAGTGAGTTAGGATTTTGTCAATCCCTCGCTCATTTGATCATATCATCTTGCCTGGAAAGCAAGATTGATCTCGAGCTTAGTAACATATCGGTGGTTCGTGATTTTCTGTATATCTTCTCGGAAGTATCACCAAGTCGTCACCTGACTGCTATGTTGAGCTCGTGACCAAGTTGGTTTTCGAAACCACCCTTTCTCCAAGAATCCGTGTTGGATACCCCTGAGCTAGTTGGTTAAGCTAAACAACAACTTGGAGAGTTGGAAGATGAAAGCTTGTCTGACTTAGCTCATTCCAAAGGGATATCTTTGTGTGTGTGTGTGTTGAAGAAAGATGATATTTTCACCGATTGGTCCCTGTGATCAGTTAATGGATCTATCATCTTATCCAATTTTTGATTTGAGTATGGGCTATTCTCAGATCAAATCAGAACCAACGATATTCGTAATGTTGTCTTACTCGTGGTTTTTCCTTAGGCATACACCATTATATCCTTTGGTGACCAATGCTATTACCGTGTTCACTTAACTATGGAATTCCTTTTATATGGAAACCTGGATGAATTGTTGTTGAGCCCATCGACAACATCTTTATTCCCTCCATGACTCATGTTGAACATCTAAGCTAGCATCGGAAACTTGTGTAAGCATTTTCTTCATGACCCGTTCATGAAGGATATGCTTGGATGAAAGAAGTGACTTCCTCTAATTCATGTGCAATTGGTGCAAGTTGCCGCCATGAATTCAAGAAAGTTAGTTTTGTTTCCTCTGGAATCGTCCCAAGTCAGTCATGCATGTGCGAATGTATTCTATGGTTTGGTAGATTAATTACCTCCACTCCATATGTATTCCCTAGCACACCAAGCCACTGATTGAATTGTTCAAGGAAAAGAAGTTCTTGAGTGTTAACCCTTAAGGACCCAAAGGTTTATGCACAAGACTTTGTTATTCCAATGACGGTTCCCAACCAGAATTCGGTAGTGTTTTATTATAAGACTACTACGTGGTCATGCTTGCCTGGGACAGCGTGTTCACATGTATGTAGCAAAACTAGCTCATGTTTTGGAGCTTGCTATCGTAGTTCATTTCCCGAGAATCTTGCAACGTCATCTCGTCGAATTGTGTTGCAAACTTTCATTTTTCTTCCTAGACTCGATGAGTCTGGAATATCCAGACACCAACCAGATCTGAGTCTCAGGCAGATATGATGGTTGGAACATTTCCCAAGAACTATAATATTGGTCCCTCGATAACTGGTAAAGTGGATGTCGTGGCCAGCACCACCCAGCCGAAATACCTATTATTGTAGTATCTTGATTGAAGAAGTTGGCCACCTTCCCATAAGGACTTTGTAGGATTTACTCCCTAGTTGTGCCTTATGATTTTTTGTGTTCCCGAAGTCTGACCTTTTACTTGATGTTCTAGACATCAAACTATTTCAATAAATGGGTATGCTAGTACATCAAGGAGAACATTAGAAGCGGAGTGCTAAATGTCTCTCGGTCGATTATCCAGATTTTGTTCCCTTAGCTTCGCTAAGGTGAAATCCGAGAAAGTGTTATCCTCCTTTGCATCTGCATCGTCCATCGCTATTCATCATGGTAGTATGTTGTGTGGTCAGCACCCTTGACATGGATGTTGGTGAAACCTTGATGATTATGGAAATGTTCAAGTTCCTGAGAGCACACTCAAGCGCTAGGTGTTATCCTCGGCACTAACTGGGATTGCTCTCAGTTTCTTCGGTTATGCTATAACCATTCCAACAGTGGATTCAATCTCTACTATTGAGCTTCTCCCCAGTTACTAGAATCATTCCTTGTGTTGTTTTCAACAAGGTAATCCACATCATCCATTCTGGCCCGGGAATGTCATCCCACCGAACTCCTCCAAATGATCGATTGTGATTCGCCTTAGGCTGATATAGAGAGTCTCAATGATCTCTATATCAAAGGTAATTCTTTTTTCCACTTACGGGGGATATATTCTACGAGTTACTTTTCCTAAGGTGTCTCGTTGTGGAATCATGGCAACTATTTTCCTCGCTACTTTGAAACCTCATCAAACAGTTCCTTCCATCCTTCATGATGAGTGTTTTGCCTCTCAGCTCAAGAGATGTTCTACATCTCATTCCGTGAGTTGATCTTGTGATCATTAAAATGATCCATCCTTGTAGAGTGTTTTTGTCCTCGTGTTGGATGAAGATCTCAAAAGCAAAGACGTCAAGACCAATTGGAGCATTGAATCAGCATCCTCGAGAAGGACAATTGGATCGTGAAGTTTGAGCTGGCTTAGTGTCCCCTTGTCTTCTTACCTCACGACCTGAATCTCGGGACGAGATTCTTGTTTAGTGGGGGCGAGTTGTCACATCCCTAGTCCTGGTATGCAGTAGGCTAGCCCTTCATGTGTGCATCATGTTTAACTTTTGAATGAACTTGAAATGGGATTGCTCAAACCCTAGCATTAAAGGAATTCACTAGGTTCACCTAAAATACTTTCAGTAAGTCCAAATGGCTTTCAAAAATGTTCATGATTTTTGACAAAGGTGAAAACCTCTACCAAAAATGATGCCAATATTTTTGGGCCATTATGGATTTTTGAATAATCCATATTGTATTTGAATTGGGGCATTTAAATACTATTAATATTTTTAAATGCTCCAACAATTTTGAAAATAGTTACGGGCCTCTGCAATAATTCATTTAATGCCCACAATTATTTGCAGGATTTATTAAAATGATTTGGGCTATAAACTAAATCAGAAACAAAACTACAGAAATAGAAAAGAGAAACAAAATAGAAAAAAAAGGGGAGAGAGGCTTACCTGGGGCACTTACCAGCTGGCCCAGCAGTTCGGCCCAGCTGACTGGCCACGCCAGTCGTTGCTCTCCTCTCGCAAGAACGACAGCGCGCGTGGCCGACGCGCGCGAGCACGCGCCTCGCCAGCTCCTGCTTGCCGCCGAGGGTCTGGATGCCTCTCCCGAGCGCCACGCAACCCTCTAGCCCTCCTACTCTCCCGTGCCCCTCTCCTCTCTCTCCCCGGAACGCTCTCCCCCTCCTCTGTTCTCCTCACCGAACGCGCCCACCACCGCCGACGAGAACCACCATGGCCACCGGCCACCCCACGCCTCGCCTAAGCGCCAAGAAGCTCCGCCTCGTCCCCCTCTTCCTCCTCACCAAGACGGAAGGCGCCGGAAGCCCTGGATGCCGCCAGCTTCGCCGTTCCCCTCCTCGGCCACCGCGGATCACCACCGTCAAATCCGTCCCCGTCCGGCCTCCCTCAAGCTCGCCGTCCACCTCTACAGGGTCTACGTGAGCTCTCCGTCCGTTTCCCCCTCTCTGTTTCGTCATTCGCGCGCAGTAGCTAGGTTATCTACCGAGGCCGAAACCCCATCGCCGCCGGCCATGTCGCCGCCGTTGCTCTAGCTAGCGCAGCTCGCGTCCGACCTCAGGCCCATGCTCAGGAGCTCCCCAGAAGGCCAAGTCCACCACCCGTTTCCCCTCCCGTGCACCCTAGTGCCGAAACCGCTGAGACCCGAACTCCGGCCGCCGCCTTTGAGCTCGCCGCCGTCGATATAGGTCGCCCCCGGCATAATTGATTGCACCACTCGACGCGCTGGATCACCAGATGCCCGTAGGTGGTCTCCTCCGTTCGTTTGGACGCCGGAGCGCGAAACCCGAGCCCTCCGCCGCACATGTCGTCGCCGGCGTTGGGCCGCCGGCCTGTTTGGGCCATTTGACCGGGGTTTGACCTCCCCCTGTGTCACTGACATGCGGGACCAGCCCGCCTAATTAATCTAGGTTAGTTTAAGTTAAAACGCTAACTAACCCAGTTAGTTAGGTTAGTCACTGACATGGGGGACCCACTGGTCAGTTTGACCTGGGCCGCCCGTTGAACTGCTGACGTCATCCTGACGTCAGGCTGACGTAGTAAATCATTTTTCTGGATTTATTCTTTTTAGGAAATTTCATAAAATGCCCAAAACATCTAAAATTCATAGAAATTAAACCGTAGCTCCAAATGAAATAAATTATATATGAAAAATGATCAGAAAAATCCAATCTATCCATCTGTACTGGTTTCATGCATGTCAGAACAACTTATAGCTGCTGTTTAGCACAAATCATATAAATGGCATTTAAATGATCCACATATGGAGTTTGAATTTGAAACTAGTGTTCAAACCAACTCCATTTAACTTATTGCTAGTTGCATTAGGCCAATCAACAACATATTGCCATGTCATAGCATGCATCATATTTTGCATTGCGTTGATCTTGTTTCTTCTCTGTTTGCCGGTGTTGTTCCCCCTCAGTAGACGTTGTACCGATGATGTGATCATTGACACTGATGAAGACTCAATGTTATCTTCAGAAGTGCCAGGCAAGCAAAACCCCCTTGTTCATTCCGATACAATCCCACTCTCTCGCTCCTGCTCTATTTTACTGCATTAGGACAACAACGATACAACTGTTACTTGCTGCGGTAGTTGAACCCCTTTATCCTCTGCATGACCTGTCATTGCCACAGTAAATAGATGAAACCCACTAGCATGAGTAGGAGTTGTTTGAGCCCTGATGTGCCTACTCATTCATGCTGGATTGTCATGCCTGCTATTGCTTAGAGTTGAGTTAGGTCTGATTCATCGGGAATGAATCGAAGGGGTGTAAACATGTCCTACTGTGTGTGAGCTAAGTGTGTGAACATGATTTGGTAAAGGTAGCGGTGAGAGGCCATGTAGGAGTACATGGTGGGTTGTCTCATTGCGTCCGTCCTCAGGAACTGAGTTCTGTGTTTGTGATCCATGACCAGTTACTACCACACATTAGGTTCCGGTAACTCGACCCCTCTCGACTTATTAATCAACATGATCTCTGTCCAGGAGTTGCAACTAGTTTCTGGTGTTTGTAGGTAGTGTTAGTAGTCTACCAAGTGGCACCCGGTACAGGTGGGCTTGGGACAGACTAGGCACAGTGGCACGGTTTACCAAGTGGCACCCGGATGGTGGGCTTGGGAACCCTGCTCACATCGTTTGGGGCCGTGAGCGACACCCCGGCCGGATCTCCTTGCGGATGGAACCCGAATAGGCGATAAACCTGGACGAGAGACTTGTGTGGTTAGTCAGGTCGTGGCCGACACCCTCGCTGGGCTTCCGCTTGAAGGTTGCCGAGTACATGTCGTGTAAACGGCGGTAAGTGGTGAGAGCGTGTGTGAAGAAGTACACCCCTGCAGGGTTAACGTTATCTATTCGAATAGCCGTGTCCGCGGAAAAGGACTTCTGGGTTGCCTGTACAGTTCATAGACAAGCGAAAGTGGATACTTTAAAATGCGCCAGATAAGCGTGAGTGCTATGGATGGCGTTCTCGTAGGGAGACGGGAGCGGATCCATAGGGGTGTATTGATATGGTGAAGATGTGGACTCGTGTGCGCCACCTCAAAAGAGTTACTTACAGTCGTAGTTCAGGATAGCCACCGAGTCAAAGCTGGCTTGCTGCAGTCAAACTCCACCATCCCTTTTGTTGATAATGATGCATATGTAGTTAGTTCTGACTTGCTGGGTACATTTGTACTCATGTTTGCCTATTTTACGTTTTTGCAGAGAGACTTCAATCTCACTAGTAGTTCCGCGTGGACTTCGACGTTTAGCTTGTTACCTCAGCTACGATCTTGTGCCCTCGGCAGGATCTAGTAGATAGTCAGGCTTCTCAGCCTTTTTATTTTGCAAATGTCTGTACTCAGACATATTAAGCTTCCGTATGTGCTTTGACTTGTATGCTCTGATTGTTGGGTCATGAGACTCATGTTTGTAATATCTCACTCCTCGGAGCCTATTGAATAAAATACTTGAGTTGTAGAGTCATGTTGTGATGCCATGTTGTATTTGCACATATCGAGCGTATGGTGTGTATGATATTGGAATGCTTGGTATGTGTGGGATCTGACTATCTAGTTGTTTATCCTTAGTAGCCTCTCTTACCGGGAAATGTCTCCTAGTGCTTCCACTGAGGCATGGTAGCTTGCTACTGCTCCGGAACACTTAGGCTAGCCGGCATGTGTCCTTCTTCGTTCCTATGTTTGTCCCTTCGGGGAAATGTCACGCGATGAATACCAGAGTCCTGTTAGCCGCTACAGCCCGGTTCACCGGAGTCCTGCTAGCCCAGTGCTACAGCCTGGATTCACTCGCTGGTGACCGACACGTTCGATGCTGGGTCATGGATGCCTGTCCCTGTAAGTTTGTGCCACTTTGGGTTTACGACTAGCCATGTCAGCCCGGGCTCCTTATCATATGGATGCTAGCGACACTATCATAGACGTGTGCCAAAAGGCGCAAACGGTCCCGGGAAAAGGTAAGGCGACACCCGTGGGAATACCATGCGTGAGGCCGCAAAGTGATATGAGGTGTTACATGCTAGATCGATGTGGCATCGAGTCGGGGTCCTGACAGTTAGGAAGCAAAAATTCTGTTTTTATCATTTACCTACTTGAGGACGAGCAGGAACTAAGCTTGGGGATGCTGATACGTCTCCAACGTATCTATTATTTTTGATTGTTCCATGTTGTTATATTATCATTCTTGGATGTTTTACAATCATTTTATATCATTTTTTGGTACTAACCTATTGACATAGTGCCCAGTGCCACTTGCTGTTTTTTGCCTATTTTTTACATCGCAGGAAATTAATATCAAACGGAGTCCAAATGCAACGAAACTCCTGAAGGATTTTTTTGGGCCAGAAGACATTTAGTGGGCCAAGAAAGCACCTGGGGTGGCTCGAGGGGAGCAGCACCCACCAGGGCGAGCCAGGAGGCCCATGCACGCCATGGTGGGTTGTGCCCACCTCGGGTGCCCCCTGAACTGCATCTTTGCTCTATAAATACCCCAATATTCCAGAAACCCTAGGGGAGTTGACGAAAATCAATTCCAGCCACCACACAGTCTAGAACCACCAGATCCAATCTAGACACCGCCATGGAGGGGTTCACCACTTCCATTGGTGCCTCTCCGATGATGCGTGAGTAGTTCTTGGTAGACCTACGGGTCCATAGTTAGTAGCTAGATGGCTTCCTCTCTCTCTCGATTATCAATACAATGGTCTCTTGGAGATCCATATGATGTAAGTCTTTTTGCGGTGTGTTTGTTGGGATCCGATGAACTTTGAGTTTATGATCGGATCTATGTTTTTGTCCATGAAAGTTATTTGAGTATTCTTTGATCTCTTATATGCATGATTGCTTATAGACTCGTATTTCTTCTCCGATATTTGGGTTTTGTTTGGCCAACTTGATCTATTTATCTTGCAATGGGAAGAGGTGCTTTGTAGTGGGTCCAATCTTACGGTGCTTGATCCCAGTGACAGAAGGGGAACCGACACGTATTTATCATTGCTACTAAGGATAACAAGATGGGCCTATATCTCCGCAATAGATAAACAGACCCCGTCTACATCATGTCATAGTTCTTATTGCATTACTCCATTTTCTCATGAACTTAATACACTAGATGCATGCTAGATAGCGGTCGATGTGTGGAGTAATAGTAGTAGATGCAGGCAGGAGTCGGTCTACTAATCTTGGACGTGATGCCTATATAATGATCATTGCCTGGATATCATCATGATTATTTGAAGTTCTATCGATTGTCCAAAAGTAATTGTTTTCCCACCGTTTCTACTTTTCTCGAGAGAAGCCACTAGTGAAACCTACGCCCCCCGGGTCTCTTTTCATCATATTTGCCTTTGCGTTCTATTTTCCCTTGCATTTATTTTCAGATCTATTAAACCAAAAATACAAAAATACCTTGCTGCAATTTATTTGTTCCGCGATCTATTTATCCTATCTACCACTTTTACCTCACATTATTTGCCTATCTTGAGGCGCCGTACCCGGAAGGGATTGACAACCCCTTTAACACATCGGGTTGCGAGTATTTGTTATTTGTGTGCAGGTGGAGTTTACGTGGTGTGAGGAGGTTCTCCTAATGGTTCATAACCTTGGTCTCATTACTGAGGCAAATACCTACCGTCGCTATACTGCATCATCCCTTCCTCTTTGGGGAAATACCTACGTAGTTCTACCAGACATCAATCATCAAGATGGAAAGATGGCGATGCTGTGAAGAGGATTCCTCATAATGTTCTGAGACATTTTCCAATTATACCAAGATTGCAGAGGTTGTTTCATGATGCTGAAACAAGAGAGGATGTACTGTGGCATTATAGGAAGCAGGAGTATAGAGATCAGAATGTAATGAGCCATCCATCTCATGGTAGTGACTGGAAAAGCTTCAATAAGAAACACAAAAAGTTTGCTACTGATCCGAGAAACATTAGACATGGCTTAGCTTTAGATGGATTCAACCCATTTGGCCACCAGAGCGCCACATATAGCATGTGGCCAGTGCTTGTTATCCCTTACAACATGCCTCCAAATGTCTACACCAAAGAATCAAACTACATAATGGCCTTGCTCATCCCAGGTCCAAAAAGTCCTGGAAAGGATTTTGATTTATTCATGGAGCCTCTTGTGGAGGAACTTTAACAACTATGGAGGGGTGTTCTCACTCGAGACCTATTTAGCAGCCCACCATCTGATTTCTTTCTGCGTGTTGTTATAATTTGGTGCATCCATGATTATCCGGCTTTGGGCACTATGTCAGGCGAACGACACATGGTTACAATGCATGTGTTCACTGTGACAGGAATCCGCTATCATACGCAATACTTAGCAAGATCTGTTACATTGGACACCACCGTTTCCTTGCCAAGGACAAGCCGCGTCCTACAAAATACCGAAGATATGTGTTCAATGCAAAGCATGACAACCGTGATGCACCAAAGAGGCTCACCGCCGATGAGTTGCAAGTGGAGTTAGAGAAGGTCAGGCATATTACACTAGGAAACCATCCTGATAATGGTAGCGGTAAAAGGAAGTGTGGTAGGGAAGAAGAGAGATTATTGTTTACCCGCAGGTCCACTTTGCGGGACTTGGAGTATTGGAAAGATTTGGATCTGCGGCATAATATTGATGTGATGCACATCAAGAAAAATATATGTGACAGCATTATCAGCACACTTCTTAATATTGAAGGAAAGAAGAAAGATACCTTACAATCTAGGATTGATTTGACACACCTAGGCATCAGACAGGTTTTGCAGGTGCAAGATGAAGGTAAACCACGGGATATGGCACTAGCTGTGTATGTCTTGGACAAGGTAAAAAGAAAGGAATTCTACGAGGTCCTATCACGTGTGAGATTCCCACATGGATTTGGTTCCAACCCTGAAAGGAGAGTTAGTGCGGATGGAAACAAGGTACAAAGGTTGAAAACTCATGACTGCCACGTCCTACTTCAAAGGGTTTTACCTGTTATCCTTAGAGAATTGGGCCGCCTTGACTTATACAGAGCAGTTGCAGAGTTGGGACAATTCTTCAGGGAACTCTGCAGTAGAAATATCAGGATAGATGCTTTGGAGCGTCTTAGAGACAAGATACCAACTATCCTATGCGACCTTGAGAAGATATATCCTCTAGCCTTCTTTGATGTTATGGTGCATTTGGCTGTTCATCTACCTGACGAGGCACTACTTAGAGGTCCAGTACAGTATGGATGGATGTACCCTATTGAAAGGTGGCTAGGCACTTTCAAGGGCTATGTTAGTAACAGAGCTAGACCCGAGGGTTCCATTGTCACTACTAGGGAAAACCTTATACACAGAAATTTAGCAACAAAGCGGGTCAAAAAAACACGCTAGTGCTATATAGCAGTAGCGATTGAAGAAAAACCACGCTACAGATACAACCTTAGCAGTAGCGCGTGTAGTTGCAAAAGCGCTACTACTAATATTCCCATTGGCAGAATGATAGGCTACACATAGCAGTAGTGGGCTTCGAAGAAACGCGCTACCGCTAGGGCATAATTAGCAGCACGTTTCCTAAGAAGAGCGCTACTACTAACGGAAATAAAATAAGATGAAAAACAAATAGAAAAGTAAATGAAAATGAAAGAAATAGAAAAAGGAGAAAGGGAAAAATAAAATGTAAAGCAAAATAAACGAAAAAGCGAAAAAACGGAGGAAGGCATAGCAGCAGCGTTTGTTTGTAAGAGGCGCTATAGCTAACGTAGCTGCAGCGCGTGTCCTAGACCCCCGCTATAGAAACAGAAAAGGAAATTAGAAAAGGAAGAAATTTACATAGCTATAGCAGCAGCGTGTTTTGCAAAAACCGCTATAGCTATCTTAGCTATAGCGCGTTTTGCGAAACGTGCTACTGCTAAGTTTGACTTAACCAAAAAACCATTTCCCACGGCCACCACTTCTCCCCCAAATCCCTCAACCCACCCCGCGCGCCGCCGTCTCCCAGATTCACCGTCGCCCCACTTCACCGCCGACGTCCACGCCACCAGAGCCGTGCACTGTCGACGACACTGGAGCCGCCCCCAACGCCACGGAGCCGCGCGGCCTCGTCAACGCCACTGGAGCCGCCGTCGACGCCACCGGATCCTTCCTCGCCACAACTGCCTTCCTCACCGTCACCGGAGACGCCCCTGCCTTCCTCGCCGTCACCGGAGACGCCCCTGCCTCCCTCGCCACCACTGCCTCCATCGCCACCACCGGAGCCATCATCTGTAAGCCCCCACCCCTCCTCTCTCTCTCATGCATAGGTTAGCCAGTTTAATTAGGTTAATTATCTAGGTTAGGGCAAAAATTTAGTTAGGGCTTTGACAGAGAAGTAGTTAGGTTAACTAGTTTAATTAGGTTAATTATCTAGGTTAGTGCAAAAACTTAGTTAGGGCTTTGACAGAGAACTAGTAAGGTTAACTAGTTTAATTAGGTTAATTATCCAGGTTAATTAGTGCAAAAATTTATTTTAGGCTTTGACAGAGGACTAGCTGCGTTAACTAGTTTAATTAGGGTTAATTATCTAGGTAAACTAGATTAACTAACTAGGTTAAATAGGTAGGTTAATTAGGTTCGTTGGATTAACAAGCTAGGTTAAGTAGATTGGCTAGGTTAGAGGAAAATTTTATTTTAGAGCATTAGGTCAGAAGGGTTAGAGAAATGGAGTTTGAGGGAGTCCTGGACTAGGGGGTGTCCGGATAGCCGGACTATCATCATCGGCCGGACTCCAAGACTATGAAGATACAAGATTGAAGACTTCGTCCCGTGTCTGGATGGGACTTTCCTTGGCGTGGAAGGCAAGCTTGGCGATACGGATATGTAGATCTCCTACCATTGTAACCGACTCTGTGTAACCCTAGCCCTCTCCGGTGTCTATATAAACCGGAGGGTTTTAGTCCGTAGGACAAACAACCATTACAACAATCATACCATAGGCTAGCTTCTAGGGTTTAGCCTCCTTGATCTCGTGGTAGATCCACTCTGGTACTACCCATATCATCAATATCAATCAAGCAGGAGTAGGGTTTTACCTCCATCGAGAGGGCCCGAACCTGGGTAAAAACATCGTGTCCCTTGTCTCCTGTTACCATCCGCCTAGACGCACAGTTCGGGACCCCCTACCCGAGATCCGCCGGTTTTGACACTGACATTGGTGCTTTCCTTGAGAGTTCCTCTGTGTCGTCACCGATAGGCTTGATGGCTTCTCCAATCAACAACAATGCAGTCCAGGGTGAGACTTTTCTCCCCGGACAGATCTTCATGTTCGGCGGCTTTGCACTGCGGGCCAATTCACTTGGCCATCTGGAGCAGATCGAAAGCTACGCCCCTAGCCATCAGGTCAGATTTGGAAGCCTAAACTTCACGGCTGACATCCGTGGAGACTTGATCTTCGATGGATTCAAGCCACAGCCGAGCGCGCCGCACTGTCACGATGGGCATGATTTAGCTCTGCCGCCGGACAGTACCTTGGAGGCCGCACACGAGTCTGCTCTGACCCATAGTTCGGAGCCGACCGCGCAGATCGAGGACAGGTGGCTGGACACCGCCTCGGGGGCTGCAACTTCTACGGCGATGGAGCCGAATACTGACCTTGTTCCTTGCAAAGCTCGTGTCTTCGAGGTGCCGGACTCCTTGCCGGACTCCGAACCTCCTGCACCCCTGCCAATCGAATCCGATTGGGCGCCGATCATGGAGTTCACCGCTACGGACATCTTTCAGCACTCACCCTTTGGCGACATCCTGAATTCGCTAAAGTATCTCTCGTTATCAGGAGAGCCCTGGCCGGACTGCGGTCAGGATGGTTGGGATGCGGACGACGAAGAAATTCAAAACCCTCCCACCACCCACTTTGTAGCCACTGTTGACGATCTAACCGACATGCTAGACTACGACTCCGAAGACATCGACGGTATGGACGACGATGCCAGACACAATCAAGAACCAGCGCCTATGGGGCACTGGAAGACCACCTCGTCATACGACATATACATGGTGGACATACCAAAGGATGGGGACGGCGAAGAAGCAGCGGAGGCAGATTCCTCTAAGAAACAGCCCAAGGGCCGACGTCAGCGGCGCCGCTCTAAATCCCGCCATAGAAAGAATGGAGATTCCGGCACCGGAGATAATAACACCCCAGAGAGTGCCGAATACAACCCCCTCCAGCAAGATTCAACACAGGAGGACGGAGAAGCCAGCCCTCAAGAGAGAGCGGCAGACGAGGAGATAGAGGATGACAATTACATGCCTCCCTCCGGAGACGAGGCAAGCCTCAACGACGATGAATTCGTCGTGCCCGAGGATCCCGTTGAACAAGAGCGTTTTAAACGCAGGCTAATGGCCATGGCGAACAGCCTAAAGAAAAAGCAGCAACAACTTCGAGCTGATCAAGACCTGCTGCCCGACAGATGGACCGAGGTCCTCGCGGCCGAAGAGCATGAACTCGAACGCCCCTCCAAAAGCTACCCAAAACGCAAGTTGCTCCCCCAATTAGAGGAGGAAGCATATAAACCTTCATCACCAGCGCACAATATGGCAGACCGACCACCTCATGGCCGCGACAGAGAGGCATCTAGGACCTCCACCAGAACCGTACCCCGGCACCGCTCGAAAAGCGCGAAGCCACGGGGGAACGCGCTAGACTTGCGAGATGTACTTGAGGACAAGGCAAGACAATCAAGATCTATCTACGGATCACGTGGGCGCCCCACGATCCACGACGACTACCGTCGCGCCGGATACAGCAACTCCGGCTGGGCCGAACACAGCAGACAAAGCTCTCTTGAGCTACGTCGTGATATGGCCCAGTATAGAGGCGCCGCACGCCCACTATGCTTCACAGATGAAGTAATGGATCATCAAATCCCTGAAGGGTTTAAACCCGTGAACATTGAATCCTACGATGGCACAACAGACCCCGCGGTTTGGATCGAAGATTATCTCCTTCATATCCATATGGCCCGCGGTGACGATCTCCACGCCATCAAGTATCTCCCACTCAAGCTTAAAGGACCAGCTCGGCATTGGCTTAACAGCTTGCCAGCAGAGTCAATTGGGTATTGGGAGGACCTGGAAGCCGCATTTCTCGACAACTTCCAGGGCACATATGTGCGACCACCAGACGCCGATGACCTAAGCCACATAATTCAGCAGCCAGACGAATCGGCCAGACAGTTCTGGACACGGTTCTTAACAAAGAAAAATCAAATCGTCGACTGTGCGGATGCAGAGGCCCTCGCAGCCTTCAAACATAACATCCACGGCGAGTGGCCGGCCCGGCACCTAGGACAGGAAAAGCCGAAATCCATGGTAGCCCTCACATCACTCATGACCCGCTTCTGTGCGGGGGAGGACAGCTGGCTAGCCCGTAGTAACAACCTTAGCAAGAATTCTAGCAGTCTGGACAACAAGGACCGCAATGGCAGGTTGTGTCGTAACAAAAACAAACGCCGCGTTAACGGCGATAACACTAAGGATACGACAGTCAATGCCGGATTCAGAGGCTCTAAACCCGGTCAGCGGAAAAAGCCATTTAAAAGAACTACTCCGGGCTCGTCCAATTTGGACCGAATACTCGACTGCTCTTGCCAGATACATGGCACCCCCGAAAAGCCAGCTAACCACACCAACAGGGATTGTTGGGTATTCAAGCAGGCAGGCAAGTTAATTGCCGAAAACAATGACAAGGGGCTGCATAGCGATGACGAGGAGGAGACCCAGCCGCCGAACAGTAGAGGACAGAAGGGTTTCCCCCCACAAGTGCGGACGGTAAACATGATATACGCAACCCACATACCCAAGAGGGAGCGGAAGCGTGCACTTAGGGACGTATATGCGATCGACCCAGTCGCCCCGAAGTTCAATCCATGGTCCTCTTGCCCGATCACTCTCGATCGAAGGGACCACCCCACCAGTATCCGCCATGGCGGATTCGCCACATTGGTTTTAGACCCAATCGTCGATGGATTTCACCTCACTAGAGTCCTTATGGACGGCGGCAGCAGCCTGAACCTGCTTTATCAGGATACAGTGCACAAGATGGGCATAGACCCCTCAAGGATTAAACCTACAAAGACGACCTTCAAAGGCATCATACCAGGTGTTGAGGCCAATTGTACAGGCTCAGTCACACTAGAAGTGGTCTTCGGATCCCCGGATAA
Organism: Triticum timopheevii; assembly: GCA_963921465.1. NCBI lineage: Eukaryota > Viridiplantae > Streptophyta > Magnoliopsida > Poales > Poaceae > Triticum > Triticum timopheevii. Next base: position 375,297,523 of record OY997272.1, on the reverse strand, counting down.
TTTCCGAAGCGAGGAGTTAATCTTCGACATAGTCCCGTTCCGCAGTGGCTATCACGCTCTGCTCGGACGAACCGCGTTTGCAAAGTTCAACGCGGTGCCGCATTATGCATCCCTTAAGCTCAAGATGCCAGGCCCTCGTGGAGTCATCACGGTCAACGGAAACACTGAACGCTCCCTCCGAATGGAGGAATACACTGCGGCTCTCGCGGCGGAAGTACAAAGCAGCCTCTTAAGGCAATTTTTGAGTCCGGCCGTTAAACGACTGGACACGGCCAAACGCGCCCGGAGTAACATACATCAAGACCAACTGGCACGTTCCGAGCACGCGTAGCAATGTGGCCCCAACCCCAGCCCTTGCATGATTGCAAGACGAGCCCTTCGTGTACATCATTATGCTCTGGAGATACAATATGCATAGGGGGAGGGGCACGACCACGACAGGCCCAGAGTGCGGCTCAACCACACCAGGGGCTCCCAAGTGTGTCACTCTTTTTTTTCCTTTTTTATTTTTTATTTATCCACATGACTCCGTTCACCAGAGGCCCTGTCCGGCAGTAGATCTGCTGAACTCACGATGCAACAGCCAGGGAGGGACAATGGCTACGACAAATACTCAGGTGGTCTCCATTATGAGCATTAAGTCTGTTTAATACAACATTCCGCAGCCTACCCCTGGAGGGGGACATGTCTAATATTCCAAACCCTTGCTTACCGCACTATTTGTATCGTTCTGCACTCATGGCAGAATTCCTTGAATAAACAATGCATCAACTTTTGCTTATCATTGCATTCCTTTCTTACATATATGTTCATTTATGACGTTTTGCATCCGTACACTTTGGTACGCCCGAATACACCAGGGGCTTATGTTCCCCGCATTATGGTGTGATAAGTCCGAACACTTTCACAAGTGCGGCACCCCGAACTTATAGCACTATATGCATTAGCTCCGAATCAAGTCTTGGGTCAATAGTTGGGTTTGCCCGGCTCCCATGTTTTGGTACCTTACGTTCCGTTCTATCGGCTAAGGTAGCACTAGGAGAACCACTGCGATTGCGCCCCGGTTGAGCTGGGCGAGCGCCTCAGTGGAGAAAGCTAAAACTGACAGTCATGATAAGGCGAGAGCTGGTCACTGTTCGAGAGATCTTTTCGAGTCCCTAAAGACTTATGCCGCTTAGAGCGAGGAACCGGCTTCGTCCGGCCCAGGCGTGGATAGCGCCCCGAACTCGGTCTTCCGAACACTAGGGGCTTCGCCGAAATTTAAAATTATAGAATTCTATGGCTAAGTGAGAGTGTTCAAGCATTATAAGTCCGGTTGCCTTGTTCGTTGTGTTGAGCGCCTCCCTAGATGGACCCAAAAATGGGAACAAGAGCGCTCAAGTTTATCTCGAACACCCCAGCACTCATGGCATGGGGGCTGAAGCCGACGACTTGCCATCTCTCAGATTTGATAAACGACCGCACAGAAGGTAATATTTTAAATTAATAAGCGTTGCTTAGCACATATGAACAAAGTTTTCAGCGCACAGGATAACACATTGCGAGTCTACTCAAATATTACATCTTTGGGGCACTCATCCGCAATCTTGCGGGCACCCTTTAGGACACTCGTATAATATATTTCGGGCGTACGATAATCCTTGCCCGCCGGCGGCGTGTCTGTCAGAAGCCTCTCAGCATCCAGCCTGCCCCAGTGCACCTTTGCACGGGCAAGGCCCCGACGGGCACCTTCAATGCAGGCGGAGCGCTTGATGACTTCCACCCAAGGGCACGCATCCACCAGCCGCCGCACGAGGCCGAAGTAGCTCCCAGGCATGGCCTCTTCAGGCCACAGCCGGACTATGAGGCCCTTCATGGACTACTCGGCTACCTTGTGGAGCTCGACCAGCTGCTTCAGCTGGTCGCTAAGGGGCACCGGATGTCCGGCCTCAGCATACTGAGACCAGAAGACCTTCTCCATTGAGCTCCCCTCCTCGGCTCGGTAGAATGCGGTGGCATCGGACACGCTGCAAGGCAGATCTGCAAACGCTCCTGGAGAGCTCCGAATTCGGATAAGTAACAGGTAATTCACATTCACATGCTTGCTTTGCATGAAAAATGCCTTACCCGCCGCTATTTTCTTCACCGCCTCAATCTCCTGGAGGGCCTTATGGGCCTCAGTCTTAGCGGCTTTGGCACTCTCAAGAGCCGAGGCAAGCTCGGACTCTCGAGTCTTCGAGTCGCACTCCAAACTCTCATGCTTTTCCATGAGAGGCTGGAGCTCTTGCCGCACCTCCGCCACCCGCGCCTCCTGCTTCTCTCGTTCCGCTCGTTCCGCGGCCGCATTACGTTCGGCCGCGAACACGGCCTCCTTCAGGGTCGCCACCTCATTCGTGGCCCCTACAGTGCCCACGTTATCCTTGCTATTTCTATTGCAACCAAAATCCTTTTCTGTAAGGTACAAATTCAATACGGTGTTACTCACCTTCTTTGTCCTCGAGCTACTTCTTGGAAAGGCCGAGCTCGTTCTCGGACCGCTCGAGGTTCTGCTTCAAAGCACCGACCTCCGCAGTCAATGCGGCAGAGGTCAGCAGCGCTGCCTGCAATCCCATATTGACATAATTTTTAGAATTCCTGCGTATATCTTTTTAGATCCTCAGTCCGGCTTTTCTTTCCGATCACCAAACCGAGCATCAGGGGCTACTGTCTATGCGGTATTACATTACATATTTTAAAACTTCTTACCTCAAAGCCTGTTAGAAGGCTGCTGCAGGCTTCGGTCAGCCCGCTCTTGGCAAGCTGAACCTTCTGAATCACCACACTGATGATAGTGCGGTATTCTTCCTCGATGGAAGCGCCGTTGAGCGCCTCCAACAAGTTGTCCGGTGCCTCTGGTTGGACGGAGGCCTCCGGTGTCACGGTCTTTCCCTTCTTACGAAGGGGCCGCCTGCCGGACTCTGGAACCACTGCGGGTTCCGGTGTGGAGTCCGGTATGAAGTCCGGGAGGTTGCCCTGTGGCACCTCCGGAGCCTCCCCCTCCTCGCGGGTCCCCTCCTGGGATCCCACCTTGACGTCCTCAGCATCACGAGGGGTGGAGGCAGTCGGAATGGAATCCACATCCGACGGAGCCAAGGACCCGCTCGAAGAAGCGGGAAAATCGTCCTCGGCCGGACTGCAGGTTGTATGCGGCATTAGAAGGACACTGTGTGGCAAAAAAGAGAAATTATAAATCACTCAGGAATCCGGATACTTACGATCTTGCCGGGGGCTTGGCCCTTGAGGGCCACCCCTCGTCGCCATCGTCGGCGTTGGCGGAGCTGTCCGGAGGAAGGGTCCTTCCCCTCTTGGACCCTTCGGCCTCCCCCGTTGGGGAAGCCTTCCTCTTCTTCTCTCCCCCCTCCTGGGGAGAGTCCTCTGTCTCCTCCTCGTCTTTGGGGGAGGAGTCCTCCTCGGAGCCATCGGACGATGAGTCCGATACCACCTGGCGCCGAGAAGTCCTTCGGGTTCCCGTGGCCTTCTTCTTGGCCTTCTTCTACGGCACCACATAAAGGGCCGGAACCAGCAGCCCCGTCAAACAGGTGTCCGCTGGGTCTTCAGGAAGGGGAGCCGGACTGTTAACCTGTCCGGACGTCCTCTGCCAGTCCTGTTAAAGGCATTGGGAGTTTTAGATCCCACATAGAGTCAAACTATGAGAGAAATACATGTCCCGTAAAGGATAACAAAGATTACCTCGCCGGCCGGGCGCTTGGTGCTGAATCCGCGATCTTCAGTTGCGGATGCGGGGGCTTCTCCTCCCTTGAACAGCACCCTCCAGGCAGCTTCGTACGTCATGTCGAAGAGCCCGCTCAGGGTCCGGTGCTGTGCCGGATCGAACTCCCACAAATTGAAGGCCCGTTGTTGGCACGGGAGAATCCGGCGGACGAGCATGACCTGGATCATGTTGACAAGCTTAAGCTTCTTGTTCACCAGGGTCTGGAGACAGGACTGGAGTCCTGTCAGCTCCTCCGAACTACCCCATAGCAAGCCCTTCTCTTTCCAGGAGGTGAGCTGCATGGGGATACCAGATCTGAACTCAGGGGCCGCCACCCATTTAGGGTCACGCGGCTCGGTGATGTAGAACCACCCCGATTGCCACCCTTTGACGGACTCCACGAAGGCACCCTCGAGCCAGATGACGTTGGGCATTTTGCCCACCATGGCGCCTCTGCACTCCGCTTGGACGCCCTTCACCACCTTCGGCTTGACATTGAAGGTTTTTAGCCATAAGCCGAAGTGGGGCTGGATGCAGAGGAAGGCCTCATACACGACGATAAACGCCGAGATGTTGAGGATGAAGTTTGGTGCCAGATCGTGGAAATCCAGGCCGTAGTAGTACATGAGCCCCCGGACGAAGGGATGAAGTGGGAAGCCCAGTCCGCGGAGGAAGTGGGGAAGGAATACGACCCTCTCATGAGGCCTGGGGGTGTGGATGAGCTGCCCCTCGTCGGGCAGCCGGTGCGCGATGTCGCTGGAGAGGTATCCGGCGCCGTGCAGCTTCTCGATGTGCCCCTCCGTAACGAAGGAGGCCATCCACTTGCCTCCCGCTCCAGACATGGCTGGAGAAGGTTGAGACAAGATGTGCGGACTTGAGCGCTGGAGCTCGAGTGCGCGGAGATGGATAAGCAAAGGAGGAAGAAGGCATAGGTAAAAAAGGTGGATCCTTATCCCCTTATATATGGGCGGACAAAGACTATGCATCCCCACCGGCCTGGTAAAACTTGATTATCTCCCAAGCGCCACCATCAATGGCGCGGTTGGGTTACCCACGTCCGTATTGATGGGAATCCCGGAATAAGGGGAACGCGATCTCTGCTTCGACAAGACGTGCCAAGGAAACCGCTTCGCTAAACGCGCTCAGGTGGTATAACAAAAAACAATTCAAGTAAAGGCTTGGTGGTGGTGTGACATCATGCCACAAAATACATCAGCAGATTGAACTTGTGTACATATTATTCTCTCTACGGTGCTATGTGGAATTTATTTTGCAGAGCTGGACACTATCCTGGTGTTCACAATCTTCTATGAATTATTCGGAGGAGGAACCCGCCTTGCAATGCCGAACAATATGCGCGCCGGACTCATCGTCATTGAAGCCTGGTTCAGGGGCTACTGAGGGAGTCCTGGACTAGGGGGTGTCCGGATAGCCGGACTATCATCATTGGCCGGACTCCAAGACTATGAAGATACAAGATTGAAGACTTCGTCCCGTGTCCGGATGGGACTTTTCTTGGCGTGGAAGGCAAGCTTGGCGATACGGATATGTAGATCTCCTACCATTGTAACCGACTCTGTGTAACCCTAGCCCTCTCCGGTGTCTATATAAACCGGAGGGTATTAGTCCGTAGGACGAACAACCATTACAACAATCATACCATAGGCTAGCTTCTAGGGTTTAGCCTCCTTGATCTCGTGGTAGATCCACTCTTGTACTACCCATATCATCAATATAAATCAAGCATGAATAGGGTTTTACCTCCATCGAGAGGGCCCGAACCTGGGTAAAAACATAGTGTCCCTTGTCTCCTGTTACCATCCGCCTAGACGCACAGTTCGGGACCCCCTACCCGAGATCCGCCGATTTTGACACCGACAGAGTTCCTTTGCAATTTAATTGGGTTTTGTGTTTAGTGAGGTCATTTTGCAAATGTTTTTGATTTTTGAAAAGACCACTATTTTTCAAGGAAAAAATTTAGGCAAATTTTATTTTTCATTGAAGTGGTCATGTTATATCTTTTCATTGAAGTTGTTCGATTGTGCCCAAGTGGCTTTGTTGTTTCCAGGGAAAGATGCTGAGTGGCCTATGTTTTGCCGGAATGTTGATTCATTTCTGTTCCGGCAAATTTCAGGTTCTCGATTTGTCCACTTTTTAGCAAAGGTCATGCCGAAATTTCCCGTGAGTTTCGGCATGACTTGTGCTACAAACTAGGACATATCGAGTGCCCGGGATTTGCCGCACCAGGAAGGAGTCAACATTCCTGCAAAACAATAGTCCTTTTTATGTCATTTTTCATTTTATTAGGTCTAGAATTAATTGACTAGATTTAATCATAGGAAACATGGCTAGCAATGATGAAGGACAGGGTTCTGGTGATTGTGACGACGTCTACCGGGTGGCAGACGAATTTTTTAGCCTTACCGACGATCAACAAATGTTGTTGCTGGGCCCACCGGTGGCATCGGGGACTGAGACCGACACGCAGATCGGTGCTGAGACCGACACGCAGACCGGTGCTGGGACTGAGACCGGCGCTGAGATTCAGACCGGCAATGAGACCAGCGTTGAGACCGGTGCTGCCTCGGGGAGCGGAGCCGGTGTAGAACCGAAAGCAAAGAGGCAACGGGTTCCTAACAAACTCAGGACTACTAGACTGGTGGTCACGGAGGTGGACGACGGCAATTTTGAGCCAAAGGCGCCCGAGGTAGCGCGCGCGTGCTACGACAATCAAATAGGCTGCATCATACGGACAACCGCCACCATCAACGATGAGAATCTAAAGAAGATAGAAAATATGAGGAGCTCCCTCCTAAAGAAGTTTCACCAGATATTCTTGTTCCCGGGCCGGAATGAGAAGGATTATGAAGATCCAGACAAGGACCCGGCAATGAAGAAGATAAACAAACACGCCATGACCAAGTTTAGCAATGCGTTGGCTGCCTAGAAAAATCGAGTGAAAGCAAAGATCAACGACGGGGAACCCTACTCCGAGATTGTAAAGGATAGTCTGACAATCACGGAAGAGTAGTTTCAAATATTCAAGGAGGCTTGCGAGGCCGAAGCTGCCAAAAAAAGTCTAAGTACATGAAGGGGCTTGAAAAGAGGAACATTGGGACCCACCACCTCGGAAGCCGTGGTTACGGCGGAAAGAGGTCCAAATGGGCCAAGGAGGACACGGAAGCCGCGAGTCTGGGCATCCCAGACCCCTTGGTGGATTTCACCGTCCCGCAGGAGCGTGACGTCCTGAGGGCCCGACACCGTTGGGACCCAGTGAAGAAGGTTTACAAGACAACACCGGTCATTACGGAGTTCATGAGACTGCTGGTAATTTTAGTTTCTGATCAATTCGACTGCACACATTAGTCATATTTGTAAACGATCCTTGTGCCTTTTGCAGAGAGAGCAGCACCGGATTGCGGTCGAAAGTGACTCGCCGTCTGAGGCATTGGCGAGGCCCAAGTGGGACACTCCATTCAACCAGACGTTGAACATATTGAAACAACAACCGGTGGATACTCGACCGTCGTATGGACGCGTGCATAGTGTCGGAGATGGCGCCACGTGGAAGAAGTACTACCGTGAGACCACAGAGGAGAAAAAGGAAAGACGGAGGTTAACTGAAGAAAGCATTGACAAGAAGGTTGAGATTGCGGTTGAGAAGAAATCATCTCAGACAGTCACAACAGCGGTAGCTGCCGCATAACAGGCGATTGCAGATTTATCTACTTCCTTGGTGACGGGCGTTTACACTTGGACAAGGAAAAATCCAGAAAAAAATGCAGAGGACTTTCCCCTTGCTGACTTCTTGGGAGCACCTGCTCCCGCACCGGCTCCCGTACCTGCTCCCGCACCGGCTCCCGCACCGGACGTGCTCGGTGGTGCCTCCTCTTTGGCTGAGCTCGACGCCCTCACGGTATCTGCCACACCGGCCCCCTTCAATATAAATGTATAATCTCCCATTTTCGTTGCCTTTCGGATGTCTCACGTCGCAGACTTTTCTTTGCAGGCCGACGAAACCCCGTGCACCATATTGTACACCATCGGCGAACAGAAGGTGGACGTGGGGAAGGGGACGATAATGGAGCCGAAGGAACCATTGTTCCACAGCCGGTCGATCCCCCCGAACATCTTCAAGGTTTCCGTGGCCAGTGTCAAACCGGGCCACGAGAATTTGCCTCCTCTAATACTAGTGGGGGATGACGACGAGACCCCGCGGCAGCTTGGTGATTGTTGCAATGGGTGGGTCCTGTTGTGGCCAAAGAGTCTGCTTCGTCTGGAGGCGGCCGGGAGCACACCCACGAGCACGCAGCCTCAGCAAGGTATGAACATCAACACCCCACCTACCCAATTAGCGTCGGGTGTCGGGTTGGGTGATAGCGGATGGGGTAAGCAGGTGGCTCCATTAGTCGCTGATGACGTCGCCATGGATGGGGATGAGGATGACGATGGCGCTGAACAGTATGTCTATACCGGTGCCTCCTCAGGGTTTGAGCATCATGAGTCGGTGCCTGAATTACCGTCTCAACGTATTATTGACGACCATCCGGTGGTAAAGAAGTCTAGGAAGAGAGCGAGGAAAGGCAAAAAAGCTGATTCTATGATCCAGCCGCCTCAGCAGCCTCGGCTTCAGGACCGTGTAGATATCCCCAATGTGGATAAATGGCATATCCCCGGTCGACCAATCCTACCTGAAACAGCGCTACGGGCCAGATTCGGCAATCTAAGGAGACTTCATGATGATGTGCTGCGGGTAGAGAAAGGCCTCATCGCCTCGAAAGATCCAGGATACCCACTATACGTGGTTAACGTTTCGCGGCAAATGTCGTACGTCGACGGCTTCCCTGCGGATAAGTTCTTCCTCCGATTCGATTACATATTCGACATGTTTCACGTGAAGAAGCTGGATTTTACGTTTGTCCGCCTTTATGCCTTGCACATGAACTACATCATTGGGGTTGAGCAGATACGTTTTATCTGTGTCGCTGACCCGTACTACATGCATGAGGGCTTCTTGGGAGTCTGTGCACAGCATCGTGAATACGCGAGGGATTACATCGTCAGTTTCATGCTCGCCAATAAGGACAAGGAGGCGATTCTCGTGCCTTATCATCCCGTGTAAGTCATCCGCGCTACTATCCTTCCTTCGATTTCAATAATTCATTTGCACGGTGGAGGCTAATTAATTTGAGGTGTACTTATTTTGCGCAGCGGCGGGCGCGCCGTCCTCATCATCCTCTACCCCCGATTCTCCCACGCTCTTTACTTGGACTCGTCGAAGAACATTCACAAAAAGGATTACACCCACATCAAAGATGTTCTCGACAGTGCTATGTTTTACTACCAAGCAAGGGGTGGAGAGGTTAGGGACAAGAAGAGAAGGGGCGGCAGGGCCGCCTTCAGCCATAAGACCGACTTCTGCTGCATCCAGCAACCAAACGATTCTCTTAATGATGGATTCTATGTCCTACACCACATGCTGGAGTACAGATGGGATCACCAGAACCTTGACATGGCACCTAGATCTGGCGATGCCCATATTCTGCAATGGGCAAAGGACATAGGAGATATCGAGGATCATCGACTTCGAGCTGAGTTCTATAACATCCAGCGCAAACTTGCCCAAATCATCATGAATGAGGTCGTCGAAAAAACAGGAATGTTCCATGTAGAAGGACAAATGTCGCGGGAAGACGTCCGAACATGGATAGCCTCTCAGCGTCTCGACATGAAGCCTTTCACTAAGCTCGATGACTATCTCCCTGACATGGATGGATGGCACGACATGATGGAGTGATTGTCGATATATGACAATGTGTCCGTTTAGTCCATACTTTCTTTTATGACAAAACTTTGAGTTATGCACAGTGAAACTTTAGTTGTGATGTAATTAAACCGTCCTCCTCCTCGACTAGTGAAACTCACTCTAGTTAGGTCATTTTGGGTACGATGAACTTTGTTATTTATGCTTATGATATGTTGTTTCTATTTTTGCCACGTCTGTCTCTTTCTGTTGCTCAACTATATATGTTGCATATCATCGACTCATGTGACGATGCAGGTGCATAGATCATAGATGGCGAAGAAGTGCTACGCTAGGAGTATATATACGACAAGTGGCCAGAGTGTCAGGCCCAGGTGTACTGGTTTTCGGTTTCCGAGCGACACGCAGTACTTAGTTTAGGTCCACGCTAATGCGAGAGAGGGATACGAACTCATGTACTCAAAGTGATAGCTATTCTCGCGTATATCATTGTTTAGATGGATGACGATGTATTTGCAAGTCATCGAGACTTGTATCGCTATTTTTGAGATTGATGATGAGAGACCACTTTGTGTTGGATGATGATTATGATGATGACATGATTTGATGAGACTAATTGTATGTATATGCTATGATTACATTTGTATGTGGATGATATGCTAAAGATTATTGTATAAAGCCTATTCAAATACAAAACAAATAAAAAACAAATATGCAGGAAAAAAACTAATAAAACTAGTAGTAGCGAGGGGGGAAATTTAGCAGTAGCGCCGACTTACCAGTAGCACTTCCTGCTAAACAGCGCTGCAGATAATATCAGTAGCGCCCTTTTCCAAAGAGCACTACAGCTATTCATCTGTAGCAGTAGCGTGGGTCAACAGGCGCTACTGCTATACGTTAGCTGTAGTGCCTTATTAGTAGCGCCGGTACCCGCGCTACTAAGAGGGCCAAAACCCGCGCTGCTGCTAGGCTTTTCCCTAGTAGTGTGTAGAGGCCTACATTGCTACAAAAGCGTTGACATTCTGCTTAAAATACATTGAAACAGCTGATCAGCTTAGCAAAGGGGTGGGTGAAGACAATCCTAGGCTCAATGCTTTTCAAGTTACAGGGAAGAGTCGACAAGACGACAAATCTAAAGATTTGGACAAAATGGTTTGGTATGTGTTGAATAACTGTCCTGAGATACTACCTTATATCAAGTAAGTGCTAAGTACTACAGCTTATACATCATAATCTACTAAACTTGCACCACATTCTTATATATTTAGATGTTTGACACGATCACTATGTTGTGTAGCATCTACAAAAAGGAGTTACTGCCACAAAATCCAAGAAACATTGACAAACAGGTTATGGCAGGATTTGCAAAATGGTTCAAGAGCCATGTAAGCTTTGAATTGCACTGCCAGTTTTTTTGAATATACTGAGTACATAAGATGATCAGCTTGTCTATTTTCTAACCATAGGTTAAGAAGATGCGGGAGGATGGGCATGCAATTGATGATGCCCTTTATGCACTAGCAATGGGTCCTGATACTCGAGTAAGACATTATGAATCTTGCATTGTTGGAGATGTGCGCTACAACACCCTTGCACGCGATGAAGGCAGGAAGACACAAAACAGTGCCATCATGAGAATGGATACGTATGGCAGAGAGACAACTGAAATGTATGCTAACATAACAGACATTGTTCAGTTGCAGCATATCTCTAGTTTTGTGATTCATCGGTGTGTGGTTCTGTTGTGCTGTCGTTGGTATAACCTATTTTCCAGGATCGCAAAACCCAGAGCTGATGATTATTTCAAATCCATCAATGTCAAGGCGGCGTACCAGACCAACGAGCCTTTTATTTTGGCAAATCAAGCAACACAGATATTTTTCTTGGAAGACACATTTGCACGTAGCGATGACTGGAGAGTATTGCAAAGGTTTGAGCAGAGGAATTCGTTTAATGAAGTTGCACAATAAGATGATTCTTACACTTCTCCTAATGTACAAGATTCCCCAAATGTTCCTAATATCTTTGAGAACCATCACGTCAATGACGCTGGTGAAAAGATTGCATGTTGGTCCATGGACATACAAGAGTTGATCAAGAAGAAGCCAACATTCAAGGACACTGAGGAAGAAGAAGAAGATGACACTGTGGGGAATTATGGTTCAGGCTGATACACATGGGGAAGATGTTGATGTTGTTGCTGCGGATGATGATTAGATTGCTTTTGTCGTATTTGCCTGTCAGAAGACTTTTTTCTACTATGTGAAATTATGTTTGCTATGACAACTGAAACTTGATGAACTTGTTATTTAGTAATTTGCTATGAGAACATCACTTATTATGTATGTTGATTTGTGTTTGGTGATTGTATGACGACTAAAATATGATGACATTGTTGTTTAGTTGTACTTATAGTTGGCTGTGAAACTTGAATTTGATGACATAGTTTGCTGTTGGACTACAATTTGCTCGATGTCTTTGAATGGGAACAAAGCTGACAGGGCCTCTGCTAATTTATTTATTTAGCAAAAGGGCATCCGCTATTTATTTATTTATGAGCAAAAGGGGATACCCCCTGATTTCTGTTGATAGAAATCATTAGATGTTCACAACACTACGCCCAGCCTGCTAAATAGGTTTCATTCATTACTAGTTTCAACAAAGTGCTCATGTCATAGCCATTGAATACATCACGAGTCCTACATACACTGCAAATAAAAAGACAATCATCCTACAGAGCACATTGATTTTTCCCATTATCTTCACAAGCTCTTTCATATCCTCATTGCTGTCAAGGCTGTTCAACAGCTGTTGCTTGGCCATGATAAGAGGAACTGCATCTTTAATCTTTTGCTCCGCATCTTCCTCTTCTGTCGTTCCTTTAGTTACTTGTCCAACACCCCAACCTGCCGGTATTGGGATTCCTCGGCTAACCAAATAATCAGTGTAGTTGCATTCCCCCACACCAGCAACTTCAAAGAAATACAAATCACACGAATCTTCCCTTTTCTGCATGAATCAAATTGGGAGATCATCAACCAAACTATTAAAAAAATCAGCAACTGAAAGTAGCGAACAACACTTAAACATATTATTACCCCATGATTCGGGCATTTGTAGAAGACTCAGCCAGGGTTGAGGGTTGTGGTTGAGACGCGACGGATGACTCTGCGTGATTTGCAGCAGTGGGACCACACCAACGGCAGCGGGTTGCGACGAGCAACTGGCTGCGGTGCGTGTGCCGGCAGGGGTGTGATGAGACACACAGGCAATGGTACGGGTGGCGACTTGGTGCATATCCGGTTGTTGCTTGCTGAAGAGCAGGTGGATGAGCAGCCAGCGGACATGATTGCTGCGGCCAGAGCTTCTGATGCTAGGCAGAGTAAGTAGAGAAGAGGAGAAGCAAACGTTGGATATGTCAATTTCATTACTTGCAGAGTAGCATAACACCATATATAGTCCATAGTCTAGGTTTGGATTTGAACCAGCTACAGGAGCACGTAGCTCTTTTTTCTAAAACTCAGCAACGTCTCTTTACTGGTACACTAGCTTGTTCTGTACGCCTTCTCAAGTCTTTGATTTTCTTTCTTTTTTTTGCGAGGAAGGAAGGAGGACAAAATTGAGAGTTCCTGGGACTCGAACCCAAGACCTCTCGGTTGAAAACCAAGGGTGCTAGTCACTTATGTGGTGAACGTTCCCTGGGAGGAGGACGACAGACAAACACATTTTCCATGCAGTTTTAGTTCTGATGCAAGATCGAATGGTCGCAGTTTCGGGAATGTTATTAGGCGAACGAGCCTAATTTTTCTTTTCTTCCTATATATAAAAAGTATGCTACTTGGTGCCGGCTTAGTCAACAAACGATTGTGCCAATCTTAACCATTGGATTGACATTCAACGTTTGTCGTGTTTCTTCAGTCTCTTCTTCCTCCAACCTTTAAAGCCAAACCAGCGCCGGCGGGACCGCCTGCTCCCGCCTCCCACGGCTGGCTGTGCTGCCGCGCATGCATCATGGCCACATCACACCCTAAAACTCTACCCATCTTCCCCGACTCCTATTCATTCCCGTCCGAGGCCTCACCATCGTCCTCCGCCTTGGTTCGCTCGCCGCGGCGCCGCCCTCCGGTGTTGTCAACGTGGTCAACAACCGATAGGAATAAGGAGATGACTGTACATGGTGAGGATGAAAATAGGGACCCAGCAGCGCGCGCAGTAATTTTTTTCGGGACGGAGAAGGGTATCAACTGGGTTGTGCGGGAGCTATGCGCTGTCTAGCCCAGGCTTTTATTTCATATGATTACCACATGACCAACCCAGTTTGTTTTTTTTCTTTTCTGAAAATGGCTAGCCCAGCTATTTTGTTTTTTGCAGAATAAGCAACATAGTCCTAGTTGCTTTTCTACGCCCTGCTGGGCCAGAAATCTTTTCAAGACGAGGAGGGATGCATTCGTGCTTGCCCAGAAAATGGGCCATAAGTAATAAGAAATGGGCTAAAAGTAATAATAAATGGGCTGTAAAATGAAAAAATACAGCAAACATGCAATTAGTTCCAAAATACTTTTTTTCTTTCGGATTTTGATATTTGAAATTTCATTGGATTTGAATTAAGGTATGTTTAGTTTTAAATTAATTTGAATCTTGCTAGAAATTTTGGGCTTTATGCTGTTTGGGACACATTTGGAGGCTGACTTGTGGGTCTACTAGGTTAACGTGTACGAAAGGCTTTGCCAACTTAGTCCACAAACGATTCTAGCAACAGTGACCATTGGATGTTAATCCAACGGCCGTGCTGCTTCTTCAATATTCGATCTTCTTGCTCCAGCCGCCCAAACCACCGCCGGTGGGACTGCCTGCTCCTGCCTCCCATGGCCTGCTGTGCTGCCGCATAGGCCGCACCGCCCAACCCTACTCCATTGCTGGCCAGGCCATTCCTCTACTCACCCACACCTCCTGTTATTTTCTGGCGACGGCAGCCGAACCAGTGAACCCTCGTACTTCCCACTACGTGAGCAACCACTGCCGAGTCTTCCCTGGCTCTGTGTCATTTCCTTCTTAGGCCTCGCCGTCATCCACCGCTCTGGTGCTCTCGGCACGGCGTGGTCAATGTGGTCAACGAACGACATCCATCGGAAGTGGACTGTACTTGGAGAGGCTGATAGCTGGGTCCACGACCGCACACAAGGAAATGCCTCCTTATTACGCGCAAAATAATGATTCCTCCACCTGATAGTTGGGACCCACCGAAAGCGCCTCTGTATTTTTCGAAAAAAACTTTCCTCCCGCTGACAGGTCGGACCCACCAGCTATATCTTCGCACGCAAGGAAGTGCCTCTTCATTACGCACAAAGGAATGAATACTCCCCCTTCTAGCTAGGACCCATCATAGTTGGAGGCTGACTTGTGGGCCTACTGACGCGGACGTATGGCTTTGTCAACTTAGTCAATATGAACAATTCTAGCTCTAGTGACCGTACGATGTCCATCCAACGGCCGTAGTGCTTCTTCGACCTCTGGTCTTCTTGCTCCAGCCGCCCAAACTAGCGCCGGTCGAGCCGCCTGATCCTGCCTCCCATGGCCGACTGTGCTGTCGCGGAGGCCGCACCGTCCCCTACTACTCCTGCAGCTGGCCAGGCCATCCCTCTACTCACTCGCACCGCCGCCTGCTCTAGCCTCACACCGCAGCCGAACCAGTGAACCCTCGTACTCCTCTCTGTGTGGGCATCCACTACCGCGTCTTCCCCGGCTCCGCGTCATCTCCTTCCTAGGCCTCGCCGTCGTCCACCGCCTTGGTGCTCTCGGCACGACATGGTCAATGTGGTCAAGGAACGACTTCCATCGGAAGAGCACTGTACGTGGAGAGGCTGACAGCTGGGTCCATGGCTGCAGCAAGGAAGTGCCTCCATATTACATGCAAAATAATGATTCCTCCACTTGAAAACAGGGACCCATCGGACGGGCCACCGTATTTCTTCCCCCCTTGACTGCTGGGATCCACCAGCTATATCTTTGCGCGCAAGGAAGTGCCTCCTTATCCTCCCTAACCGTCGGGACCTACCTGGTCGAAGCATACATAGCATTGTCATTCTGGTCGCGAACATGTATGTACATACGGGTCGATCGGTATGTCTGCAGGATGCAGCGATGAGCCGTGGCCGAGTAAGGAAGGGCACGTGTCGTTGTAGAGGAGGGAACATAGCATGTACACGTATGTACAACCAGGGTGCAAGAAACTAAATACGGCCATGTACGTACATACGGGCGGGGCCTCGAACACCTACTCGCTCTTACGTACAACCAGGGCTCATGTACATGGAGAGGCAGCGATGGCGTCCTGTTCATCGGCAGCCAACTAGCTGGGTCGGAATAGAGAAACTGCAATGTTGTGCTCATCGGGAGGCAACGAAATGCGCCATGTTCATCAGGAGCCAACCGGCTTGGACGGAACAACCGATCGAAAGGAGGCCTGGCATATCACAGAATGGAACGACCTTGTGTTCGACCGCCTACGATCAAAACGGGATCCTGTTCACCGGGAGGGGTGTGGCATACCGCAAAACATAGGAAACAAACTTCTCTTCGACCTCCTATGGTCAAAATGGGGCCCTGTTGATCAGGAGGGGTGTGGCATACCACAAAACGGATGAAACGGACTTGTGTTGGAGCTCTACGGTCGAAACGGGGGTCCTGTTCATCGGGAGGGGTGTGGCGTACCACAAAACGGGACTCCACGGGCTACTGTTCATCCACCGTCTACTGCCTCCACGGGCTACTGTTCATCCACCATTGACCTCCTCCAGCTTCCACCTGTGACTGTTCATCCACGACGTCTCCCCTCCTGCCTCCACCAGCTACTGTTCATCCATGGGCTCCTGTTCATCCAGCCTCCACCGCTCTTCCACCGGCTACTGTTCAACCAGCCCTCTCCACGGGGTCCTGTTCAACCACCCCTCCACGGGCTACTATTCATCCAACCCTCCACCGGCTACTGTTCAACCAGCCCTCCAAGGGGTCTTCCTATTCATCCAGCCCTCCACGGGGTCATGTTCATCCACCCCCAACCGGCTCGATCAATCAAGGTCCTGTTCATCCAGCGACAACAACCTCTACTACCACGGGATCCTGTTCATCCATCCCCCACCGGGAACTGTTCATCCAACCCCCAAACAACACTCACTATTCATCAAGAGGCAGCCGGTTCGATCGGCTTTAGTTAGCAGTAGTAGCAAAGGAATCGCTCGATCGGGTTCAGTTAACGGCCAGGGATCGATCAATCGCTCGGGTTCAATAATGTGTAGCCTACAGTGCAATCGCTCGGGTTTAGTAGGTGAATGCCTCGCTCGGGTTCAGTTAGAGTCCAATGCCTCGCACCCACGCACATTCATGGACGAGAGAAACGCGCATCGCTCGGCCCCGACCACCCACCGTAACTGGGAACTCCCTGATATTTTCCTCGCCCTCGCTTCTACCATGGTTTTTTCCGTCATGGATGGCCCAAAGAATTTCATGCAACCGCGTCTTCGGCCCACCCAAGACGAAAAGCCCATTTTCTGTCATGATTTTTTGTCATAGAAGTAGGAGCCCACCATATCTATGATGATACAGGGTTTTGTCACAATTATCGTCATAGAAGTGTCATAAGCCTGACAGGAAAAAAATTCGTTTAGCCCAAAATATTATTTGGCTCCCCTTGTGTCGAATCTATAAATTTGGGTTGAATACTCTACCCTCGAAAATTATTGCGATCCCCTATACTTGTGGGTTATCAAGACCTTTTTCTGGCGCCGTTGCTGGGGAGCTTAGCTATATTTGTTGAGTCACTTGGGATTATTATCAATTTATCACTATCAAGAATCTGAAGGATGCTAAGATCAAGATATTTCCCTCTAAGACGAGGGGAGGCAAGGAACTGCCATCTAGCTCTGCTTTAGATTCACCTTTTGTTGTAAGTAAACTTGCAACACCACCACACGCTAATCCTGATATGTCGCAAGTTGTTGATGATGCTACTTCTGCTATGAATGATACTTATGATGATGCTAGTACCTTGCTTGTTGATGATGTGCCACTAGGTGAATTTCTTGATGAACTGATGCCTGCTAGGACTATGTCAGTATTTCCCCAAAGAGGAAGGGATGTTGCTGCACAACGACGGTATGTATTTCCCTCAGTAATGAGACCAAGGTTAGCGAACCAGTAGGATAACCAAGCAACACAACATAAACAACACCTGGACACAAATAACAAATACTCGCAACTCGGCGTGTAAAAGGGGTTGTTAATCCCTTTCGGGTAGCGGCGCCAAAAATTGGCAAACGGACGTGAGACAGTAGTAAATATTGATAGATCGAAGGCCAAATAAATAAATTGGAGCAAGGTATTTTTGTATTTTTGGTTTAATAGATCTGAAAATAAAAGCAAAGGAAAATAGATCGCAAAGGCAAATAATATGAGAAAGAGACCCGGGGGCCGTAGGTTTCACTAGTGGCTTCTCTCGAGAAAAATAGCAAATGGTGGGTAAACAAATTAGTGTTAGGAAATTGATAGAACTTCAAATAATCATGATGATATCCAGGCAATGATCATTATATAGGCATCACGTCCAAGATTAGTAGACCAACTCCTGCCTGCATCTATTACTATTACTCTACACATCGACCGCTATCCAGCATGCATCTAGTGTATCAAGTTCATGGAGAAATGGAGTAATGCAATAAGAACGATGACATAATGTAGACAATATCTATTTATGTAGAAATAGACCCCATCGTTTTATCCTTAGTAGCAATTATACATACGTGTCGGTTCCCCTTTTGTCACTGGGATCAAGCACCGTAAGATTGAACCCACTACAAAGCACCTCTTCCCATTGCAAGATAAATAGATCAAGTTGGCCAAACAAAACTCAAATATCAAAGAAGAAATACGAGGCTACAAGCAATCATGCATATAAGAGATCAAAGAAACTCAAATAACTTTCATGGATATAAAAAGATAGATCTGATCATAAACTCAAAGTTCATCCGGTCCCAACAAACACATTGCAAAAAGAGATACATCATATGGATCTCGAAGAGACCGTAGTATTGATAATCAAAAGAGAGAGAAGAAGCCATCTAGATACTAACTACAGACACGAAGGTCTACAAAGAACTACTCACGCATCATCGGAGAGGCACCAATGGAAGTGGTGAACCCCTCCGTGATGGTGTCTAGATTGGGTCTGGTGTTTCTGGACTTTGCGGCGGCTGGAATTGATTTCCGGCGACTCTCCTAGGGTTTCTGGAATATTTGGGTGTTTATAGAGCAAAGAGACGGTTCAGGGGGCACCCGAGGTGGGCACAACCCACCTGGGAGCGCCTAGGACCCCAGGCGCGCCCTGGTAGGTTGTGCTCCCCTCAGAGCACCCCTCAGGTGCTTCTTCGGCCCACTGGATGTCTTCTAGTCCAGAAAAAGATCTCCAAAAAGTTTTGCTGTGTGTGGACTCCGTTTGGTATTGATTTCCTGCAATGTAAAAAACATGCAGAAATCAACAACTGGCACTTGGCACTATGTCAATAGGTTAGTACCAAAAAATGATATAAAATGACTATAAAATGATTATAAAACATCCAAGATTGATAATATCACAATGTGGAACAATAAAGAAATTATAGATTCATTGGAGATGTATCATGAACAAATTTCTAGAGTAAGAGAGCATGATATTGTTGAAACTAGTGACGAGCTTGAAACTGAAAATCTTGAAACACCTACAAGAACTAGCCCTCCTAGATATGAATTGCCTAAGGTACCGGAAGGTTATGTTATGAATGAGGAGACAACTAGAGACATTCTTGCTTGTAAGGATAGAGATGTTGTAGAGAAATTATTATGCAAGTATAAAGAAAAAATCCTTGAATGCTAGAATGCAATATGATCCTAAGTTTGCTACTTCACCTATCTTTATTGATGATAAGGATTATGAATTCTATGCTGACCAGAGTTAATTACTTTGGTTGAATCTGATCCTTTCCGTGGTTATGAAACTGAAACTGTTGTGGCACATCTTACTAATTTGAATGACATAGCCACCTTTTTTGCTCATGACGAGAAAACTCGCCATTACTATATTCTCAAATTATTTCTGTTCTCACTAAAGGATGATGCTAATGCTTGTTATAATATGCTTGCTCCTGGTTGTGCGCGTAGTCCCCAGGATATGATATTACTTCTCTGAAAAACATTTCCCTGCTCATAAGAAACAAGCTGCCTTGCAAGAAATATTTAACTTTGTGCAAATTGAAGAAGAGAGTCTCCCACAAGCTCGGGGGAGGCTTCTCCAATTGCTTAATGCTTTGCCTGATCTTTCTCTTAAGAAAAATGAAATACTTGATATCTTCTATAATGGACTAACCGATGCTTCTAGGGATTTCCTACATAGTTGTGCTGGTTGTGATTCCAGGGAATGGACTATTGGGCAAGCTGAAGAATTATTGAATAACATATTGAAAAATTATGATGATTGGAATCTCCCTGAACCAGCTACTAAACCCACTCCGAAGGAGAGGGGTATCTTATATTTCAGTCCTGAAGATATGCAAGAGGCAAAGAAATCTATGAAGGAAAAAGGTATTAAAGCCGAGGATGTCAAAAATTTACCTTCTATTGAAGGAATACATGGGTTTGATACATCACCACCACGTAGGGCGGTAGAGGTAAATTCTCTAATGAAATTAAATGATAATAAAAATCCTCACAATATGCACCCTAGCCAATGCCTTTATGAGTTCGAACATTATATTAGAAAACAAGATCACTTCAATGCAAATGTTATGAAACAATTGTGATACAATTCTGATATGATTGCTCTGTTGAGTGACTTGTTATTTATAATCTTAAATGATGTTAGAGGTGTGGGAAAACATGCTTCTATGGTTCAAACCTAGTTAGAACAAGTTGCTAAATCTCAATGAGAGTTGTTAGATGAAATGAACAATAACATACATGGCTTTACTATTAGAGTAGGAACTAGAGGATGTAAAATGACATAGGAACCACTTTATCCCGAGGGACACCCAAAAAGGATTGAACAAGACTCTCAAAGAGCTAACACTGATGCACGTAGTCCTTCTAAAAAGAAAAAGAAAAAGACAAATGATAGAACTTTGCATGCGTCTAGTGAACCTGAAGTAGAAAAACCTCCTGATAATGAAGTTTCTATCTCAGATGCTGAAACTCAACTTGGTAGTGAACACTCACCTTCTGATTCATGAAGAAACTCAACCAAATAATGAAGAACCAGACAATGATATTGAGATAGAACCTGTAGTTGATCTTGATAACTCACAACCTAAAAATTAAAGAATGATAAAGGACACTTTGTTCCTAGAAAACACGGTAAAAAAAGATAACCGTGGGTTCAAAAACCTATGCCCTTTCCACCTAAGTCAACTAAAAGGAAAGATGATGAAGAATTTGAAAGCTTAGCTGAAATGCTGAGGCCAGTCTTTTTGTGTACTCGCTTGACTGATATCCTTAAAATGCCTCCTTATGCAAAGTACATGAAAGACATCATCACCAATAAGAGAAAAATTCACCATGCTTGCTAGTTATACTTTTCAAGGTGAAGTACCTAAGAAACTTGGAGATCCGGGAATACCAACTATACCTTGATCCATCAAAAGAAATTATGTGAAAACTGCTTTATGTGATTTGGGAGCTGGTGTTAGTGTTATGCCTTTCTCTTTCTATAAAAGACTGAATTTGAATAAACTCACACCTACTGAAATATCTTTGCAAATGGCTGACAAATCTACTGCCATACCTATCAGTATTTGTGAGGATGTGCCCGTTGTTGTTGCTAATGTTACTATTTTGACTGACTTTGTTATACTTGAGATGCCCGAGGATGACAACATGTTGATTATCCTTGGTAGACCCTTCTTGAATACTGCAGGGGCTGTTATTGATTGCAATAAAAGCAAGATCACCTTTCATATCAATGGTAATGAGCATATGGTGCACTTTCCGAAGAAACAATTCCAAGTGAATGGTATTAATGTTATCGAAAAATCTCCGACAATCACTATTGGAATTTTTCAACTACCTCTACCTACATCCAAAAAGAAATATGAAAAGTTTATTATTGGGGACATTCATATCCCCGTTGAGGTAACTTAGTGATTTACGGAAGTTCTTCGGTTCATGCTAATCGAAAGTGGTTGTTAATAAGACCTGATCAACCTTATTAATGGATCATTTTTTAGAGCTATGAAGTTGATGAATTTAGTGAGCTCTACCTTCTATCCCTACATTTTGTTTTCTGTTTTTATTAGTTAAATAAAATTAAATGCCATGTTTTTTCTATTTTCTGAATTTTCCGTGCAATAAAAAATGACCCAAAACTAAAAGTTCTCAGAATGCTCTAAAAATTTAGTATGATTTTTTCCTGAATATTTATGAATTTTTGGTGCAAATAACATTAGAGGGAGGTGTACCAGGTGGGTACAACCCACCTGGGCGCGCCAGGACCCCCAGACACGCCCTGGTGGGTTATGGTCCCCACATGGGCCCCTCACTTATCTCTTCATACCACATCATCACCTACTGATGACCCACAAGTGTATGGGATCAATCGTAGTCCTTTCGATAAGTAAGACTATCGAACCCAACGAGCAGCAAGAAGAAATGATAAGCGGTTTTCAATAAGGTTTTCTCTGCAAGCACTGAAATTGTAGGTGATAGATAGTTTTGTGATAAGATAAATGGTAACGAGTAACAAGTAAATAAAGTGAACAAAGTGCAGCAAGGTGGACCAATCCTTTATGTAGCTCAGGATAAGCCTGGACAATTTCTAATAATGAGAAAGGAGCTCCCGAGGACACATGGGAATTATCGTCAAGCTAGTTTTCATCACGTTCATATGATTCGCGTTTGGTACTTTGATAATTTGATATGTGGGTGGACCGGTACTTGGGTACTGCCATTACTTGGACAAGCATCCCACTTATGATTAACCCCTATTGCAAGCGTCCGCAACTACAAAAGAAGTATTAAGGTAAACCTAACCACATCATTAAACATATGGAGCCATATCAGCCCCGAATGAAGCAACGCATAAACTAGGGTTTAAGCTTCTGTCACTCTAGCAACCCATCATCTACTTATTACTTCCCCATGCCTTCCTCTAGGCCCAAATAATGGTGAAGTGTCATGTAGTAGACGTTCACATAACACCACTAGAGGAAAAGACAACATACATCTCATCAAAATATCGAACGAATACCAAATTCACATGACTAATAATAGCAAGACTTCACCCATGTCCTCAGGATCAAACATAACTACTCACAAAGCATATTCATGTTCATAATCAGAGGAGTAATAATATGCATAAGGATCTGAACATATGATCTCCCACCAAGTAAACCAATTAGCATCAACTACAATGAGTAATCAACACTACTAGCAAGCCACAGGTACCAATTTGTGGTTTTGATACAAGATTCGGTACAAGAGATGAACTAGGGTTTTTAGAGGAGATGGTGCTGGTGAAGTTGTTGATGGAGATTGACCCCCTCCCGATGAGAGGATCATTGGTGATGACGTTGGTGATGATTTCCCCCTCCCGGAGGGAAGTGTCCCCGGCAGAACAGCTCCACCGGAGCCCTAGATTGATTCCGCCAAGGTTCCGCCTCGTGGTGGCGGAGTTTCGTCCCTTAAGCTTGACCACAATTTTTTCCAGGGTAAAAGCTCTGATATAGCAGAAGACACCGGGGGCTTACCAGGGAGCCCAGGAGACAGGGGGCGCACCCAGTAGGGGGGGGGGGCGCCCCCCACTCACCTGCATGAGTGTCACGCCCAATATGCGACCCTATCCAAAAGGAACTCGAAGGTCCCACCTAGGATAGACCCGCATATTGAAACGCTTTTGCAAGGTGGATATCATTACATAAACATTACATAATAGGTAGGGATACATACAAGAGGCATACCATGCCACACGAATACAACATCGTCATGCACAAGATCAACATCCGACTACGGATGAAACACAAACAAAAGCTCAAACGACATCCACCCTGCTAGCCCAGGCTGCCGACCTGGAACCTATCCCCTAGTCGAAGAGGAAGCAGAAGAAGAACTCCAAAACAAGTAAACATCGCTCTCGCGTCATGATCATCGCAACCTGTACCTGCAACTGTTGTTGTAGTAATCTGTGAGCCACGAGGACTCAGCAATCCCATTACCATGGGTGTCAAGACTAGCAAAGCTTAATGGGAAAGGAAGGGGTAAGGTGGTGAGGTTGGAGCAGCGACTAAGCACGATATGGTGGCTAACATACGCAAATGAGAGCGAGAAGAGGAGCAAAGGAACGGTCGTCAACTAGTAATGATCAAGAGGTGATCCTGAACTCCTACTTACGTCAAACATAACCCAAAGACCGTGTTCACTTCCCGGACTCCGCCGAGAAGAGACCATCACAGCTACACACGCGGTTGATGCGTTTTAATTCGGATCTGGTGTCAAGTTATGTACAACCGGACATTAACAAATTCCCATCTGCCACATAACCGCGGGCACGGTTCCCGAAAGTTTATACCCTGCAGGGGTGTCCCAACTTAGCCCATGATAAGCTCTCGCGATCAACGAAGGATATACCTTCTCCCAGGAAGACCCGATCAGTCTAGAAATCCCGGTTTACAAGACATTTCGACAATGGTAAAACAAGACCAGCAAAGCCGCCCGATGCGCCGACAATCCCGATAGGAGCTGCACATATCTCGTTCTCAGGGCAACACCGGATAAGTCCAGCCACGAGTAAAACCAGACCTCGAGTTGCCCCGAGGTGGCCCCACAGGTTGCTCGTTTCGGACCAACACTTAGACAATCACTGGCCCGGGGGGGCTAAAATAAATATGTCCCTTGGGTTGGCCGACCCAAGGGAAGGGTATAGGTGGTGGTGAGGCAAATGGTAAAACCAAGGTTGGGCCTTGTTGGACAAGTTTTATTCAAAGAGAACTGTCAAGGGGGTCCCATAAATCACCCGACTGCGTTAGGAACGCAAAATCCGGGAACATAACACCGGTATGACGGAAACTAAGGCGGCAGGAGTGGAACAAAACACCAGGCATAAGGCCGAGCCTTCCACCCTTTACCAAGTATATAGATGCATTAATAATATAAGAGATATTGTGATATCCCAACATGACCCTGCCCACCATGGAGCAATCTTCAACTTCACCTGCAACTAACAATGCTATAAGAGGGGCTGAGCAAAGCGGTAACATAGCCAAACAACGGTTTGCTAGGAAGGGTGAAAAATGTTAGAGGCTGACATGGCAATTTGGGAGGCTTGAAGAGCAAATGATAGGTAGCGCAGCAAAGCGATAGAACGAAGCAACTAGCATAGCAATGATAGTGATGAGATCCAAGGTAGCGGTCATCTTGGCTGAAATCCCGCAAGGAAGAAGAACGAGTCCATGAAGAAGATGAAGCCACGAAGACGAACCACACGTAGACGAACGCATCCTCACGATCGCAACGAAACAGGAACTATCGAGAAGAAGCACACAACATGGTAAACACACCACACATAGACAAGACATGATGCACAACAAGCATGATGCATGAGAAAGCTAGATGAGGCTACTCATGGCAAGAGATGATGCATACAAGAGCAACACATCAAGGCAAGTTTACATGAGGCCGGAAACAACATATAACAATTCTGGTAAATCCTCATATGCAAATTTAGGAATTGGTCCAGAACTGAATAAACCTTAATTTAAAGTTGTTAAACAGCAAGTTAAGATGCACCACGATGAACTACATGAAATTCTAGTCAAGTTACATATAAAGTTCATTTAATTCGGAGCTACGACCTAGAAGATATGAGCAAATCAAGTTAAACATGGCATTGATGCAAAATGCATACAAACATCAAGCAAACACCTCAAAACATGGATGCAACATGATAATATGAAGCTACATGCAAAAACAAGCAAGTTTCATATAGAGCACACTCAAAACGGAGCAACGGTTCAACACATACACTCTATACAAGTTATGACAACAATCTGTCCATAACAGCAACTAAGCATATTGCAAGCATCAAAACATTATGCTACATCATCTCAACGTAATAAAAAAAGGCATGGGCATGAAGTACAGGTAAGGCATAACAAAACATGAACACTGAGCTATCTCCAGAAATCCCTTGAACATGCTCAAACACACATGGTAAGATTGCAAATAATAACAGTTTCAGACTTATCAGGAAATAACATCAGGTTGCAATGTTTAGAGCTATCAAACAACATGCTACAGGAACTTAACATGGCAAACAAAGGCATGAAATGAATATACTAATTGCATAGAACAAAAGTCCCTTACTGACCAAGAGCCAAAAAGGCACAGAAAATATTATGGCACCCATGTAAACATGGCAAGTTATATGACAGATTCATACATGGCAGGAACAACAATAAGTAGGCATGTTGGTGAGCTTGAACCACTCACCAAAGAGCAATACATTGCATGGCAAGGCAACCAACAGTAAGAAGACATGTTTGTGAAGCTAAGCATGGCAAGAGCAAGTTCATAGGGTACATGGATCACTAACAACAAACATGACAACATTGAACATAATGTTAACAGGCTGACAGCAACATTATTTAGCAAGTTTGGAGCAAGATTACAACAATCTACAGAAGGCTATAAGTGCAACCAGGGGCATGAATGGATAGAGCATGACATGTATAACAAAACATCCTTAGTGAACATCTCCAGATTATGCATAGAATGACTAGTAGAAGCATGTTTACATAGTAGCAAAATATAACAGAATCAGTCAGGAAAACAGCAACAGCAAGTACCCTACTTACCAAGCTCGATGCACTCACTACAAGAATCACAAAAATACATGGATTGCACCTCTGGAAAGATGGAAATCATAGTTCAAAACACATGTAGACATCAACCTCATAGGATGCACACATCAAACATGGCAAAAATGACAAAAGAGCATGTTATAATAGTTTCAGCAAATTAACATCAACTAGCACATTTACAATGATGATTCGGGCATCAAGATGGACTCAAATGAGCATGATGCAATGGAATGCAATGAAGTACTTGTTGAGACGAACAATTTGACATATTACAAGCACGAAACAGAGTAGTATGCAGCAAGTTTTGATGCGTTGAACAGGGCATGAAAATAACATCAAAAAATAACAGTGGAAAAATCAACCTTTGAGAATTCCGGATCTAGGGCTCCTCGCACGCGGATCGGGGAAGGGGCGCGAGTTCGCCGGATAGCTCGCCGGAGAGGGCGAGGGGAGGGCGGGTCCGGCCGGGAGGAGCTCGCCGGGGCTCATGGAGGAGGCCTCCCGGCGAGGGGCGGCAGATGGCTGCGGGACGGCGCGGAGGAGCTGCGGCGGCCGGCGGGTGGCGCTTGGGCGGCACGACGGAGGGACGCCGGCGCAGGGGTGCTGGGTCCAGAGGCGGGGGCGCTCGGGGAGCGGCCCGGTCGGCGGCGCGCGGGCCCTGGATGCCGGCAGGAGGCGCGCAGGCGACGGGGCCGGAGGGCGCGGCGGCGGCCCAGGCCGGCGCCGGCGACGAGGCGCGCCGGGCGGTGGGGTCGCCAGCGGGCAGAGGCGGCGGGGGCGGCGACGGTTCCGGGCTGGCGCGGGCTGGCGGCGCGTACGGACGGGCCTGCGCGGGCCTGCTACGGGCTCGGCGGGCCCCGGCGGCGGGGAAGCCTGGAGGCGACGTGGCGCGATGTGGGTGGCTGAGGGAGGTCGCGGCGGACGTGTCCTGTGCGGCACGGACGCATCCGGCGCGCGGAGGAAGAAGAAGGCTAGGGTTAGGGGTGAAATTGATCCGAAAATTCGGGGGAGGGGGTATTTATATAGGTAGAGGGAGCTAGGAGACTCCAAATGGAGTGCGGTTTTCAGCCACGCGATCGTGATCGAACGGTCTAGGTGATGGAGGAGGTTTAGGTGGGTTTTGGGCCACTTTGGAAGGGGTGTTGGGCTGCACACGAAAGAGGCCTTTACGGTTACCCGGTTAACCGTTGGAGTATCAAACGACCTCCAAATGGCACGAAACATGACAGGCGGTCTACCGGTGCTATACCAAGGCCGCTTGGCAAACCTCGGGCCATTCCGAGAAAGTTGAACACCCGCTCACAACAGGAGACAAAAGGGGAACGCCGGAGGACATAGGAGTGTCGGATTGCAAAACGGGCAACGGGGAAAATGCTCGGATGCAAGAAACGAACACGTATGCAAAATGAGATGCACATGATGACATCAAAAAATGCAACACGCAAGCAAATGACAAGGCAACAACGGCGAATAACTGGCGGACACCTGGCGCAACGAATCCAGGGCGTTACAACACTCCTCCACTAACAAGAGATCTCGTCCCGAGATCTTAGGACCGAGACAGAAGGGAAAAGGGATGAGGTGAAACAAGAACTCAAGAGAAGAAGCAAAGAATCGAGAGCACTCGAGAAGAAGAGAGGAACGACGAGGATGACGAGAATCGAAAGCTCACTGAATCAGATAGACTATGAAACCACTCCGGTTAGGACGAGATAAGAAACAAATAAAACTGAAAGGATTTAGGCAGCACTCCGGCTGAAACATGGAAGGATAGAACACGAGCTTCACAAGATGGGATGACACTTGATGAAGACATGACACAAAACCTCCGAAAAAAATTGAAAGAGTTGAATGAAAAGAACAGAGAAGAAAATGACAAATTGTGCCACGAATGAAATAGAAAGCATCTTTAGAAGAAAGGTTGAACGGAGTTGTTGAGAAAAATCAACAACGAAAAGAATAAGCTTGTCGTGGACTTATGGATAACATCTCTAAATTATGAGGTGATCTCCGACCACAAGCGGAAATGATTGGATAGCCGAGAAGAACGAAGAAATGGAAAACTCCACTTCAAAAGAATACGGAGAATTAATTAAACCTCGAGATGCAAAAACAAAAGATACTAGAACTCCTTGAATAAGAATCTTGATGAACACTTGAAAGAATGAATTGAATCATTAAGAACCAGCATGAAGAACTCCGGTGACCAAAGGATGCTGAGATAGAAATGAAGGATGAAAGAATAAGATTAAAGCCTTGTATTGATTTGGATGGAGGTTCCGACGAGATGGCCGAGGAAATTTTGAACTCCGGAAAAGAAAAGATGGAAACGCTTGGAACTAGAATTTATTCGTCAAGAACAAACTCCGAAGGAAGGGATTACTCACTTGGATGAAATAAGAATAAGATTTATCGTATGCTTATCCTTCATCAAATTAAATTGATGACTAGCAATGGATTTCACACACTACTTATTCTTCTTGAAAAAGAATTGAGAAGTGACATATCGCAAACTTGAGAAAGTCTTCATGAATCACCAGTAGGATTGAAAAGAACGAATGAATTAATATGATAAACAAGGAAAAGAATCTTGAACGAGCCACTGTAAGAATTCGAAAATGACTGATGAAAGGGACTGAATCACCGGGAAGAATTAGAAGAACCAATATGCTAGAGGGGAATTAGATGCAAAAGAACAAAGAGATCAAGAGCTGATTAAAGAACACTTGAACGAAGCACCGGGATAATTGGATAATGGTAGCTGAAATGTGAGGACAAAGAATTCTTCTGAAACGATGGCCTCCGGTGAAAAGAAATGGAAAAACAACTCCTGACATACTCCGGATGGTTAAGAAAAGAATATCTGACAAATGGGATAATATGAGAGGATAACATGAAGCTAGAACCATGAAACTTCGAGAGAACGGGCAAGATTTAGAGGAAAAACTCTTCTTTGATATTCAACTGACGACGAGAAAAATGACCAAAATTACTGAGATACTCCAGGAGAATGAAAAGCGAAGAGGTTGAGCCAACAATGAAATGATTTGAAATCGATCTTGGAAAAGGCACTTGGCTGATGAAATTCATTCTTACGTCACACTTGAAAAGAATCTGAGAATAACTCCGAGGAAATTAGAAGCGTCAGGTAAGATCTTAGGAAAAGACCTGTGGGTTAGGGACCACTGAAGAAAACACCGTTGGAAAGGATTGTTGAACAGATAAATTTTGCGCCGGAACAATTGAAATGTTTGAATGAGGTGACAACCTCGACTTAATTGGAACACAGATGAATCTCCTGAGATAACTTCCGAACTCTGGGATGATTAAATGGCGAGAGACAAACGATCAAAGGGAAATATTTTAGCTGAGGGAAAGAATATGATCAACACCGAAACTTGAATTAAGTCCACCGGAGAAGAAAAGAGATGAAGAATGCCAAACAAAAAAAGAATTCACTGGTTGAAATGATTGAGGGAAGACTGAAAAGGCTCCGTACAAATGAAATTTATGCTCAAAACAGACTCAGGCTCCGGGAAGAAGAGGGTGGGAAGGAAGGAAAACAAAGGCAACTTGGAAGGGGGAACCGCTGAATATCTTGAAGAGAAAACACCGGTTGAAAACAATGAGGATAGAAAGCAAAGACTTCGCACGACTAGGATGGATACTCGATTACGGACTCCGGTTCCGAGAAGAAGAAGGGAGGGCGGGTGGGAAAAATAAAGGACAACTTCGGACAGGGAAACAACGTTGATTGAAAAGAGCTGAGGATTGATCTCGCGAAAGACAAAGATGTTTGAGTCAACTTGACGAGAGATGCACCGAATAAAAGAGGATGGACAACTCACGAAACTAACCACGTGATACTAAAGAAAAATTTGAACGGGAAGAGGAGTAATTCAAAACATATACGTCAAGATTCCTCACTAGAGCGACGAAGGGGCAGAGGAGTAAAAAGAATTCCTACTCTCCGATATAACTAGACTTCAAAACAGTTTTCTTCTAGACTCAACAACGGCCAAACTACACGATCAATCAAGGGGGCTCCTAGGGTCGGTCGAGGCTCTGATACCACCTTATCACGCCCAATATGCGACCCTATCCAAAAGGAACTCGAAGGTCCCACCAAGGATAGACCCGCATATTGAAACGCTTTTGCAAGGTGGATATCATTACATCAACATTACATAATAGGTAGGGATACATACAAGAGGCATACCATGTCACACGAATACAACATCATCATACACAAGATCAACATCCGACTACGGATGAAACACAAAAAGAAGCTCAAACGACATCCACCCTACTAGCCCAGGCTGCCGACCTGGAACCTATCCCCTGATCGAAGAGGAAGCAGAAGAAGAACTCCAAAACAAGTAAACATCACTCTCGCGTCATGATCATCGCAACCTGTACCTGCAACTGTTGTTGTAGTAATCTGTGAGCCACGAGGACTCAGCAATCCCATTACCATGGGTATCAAGACTAGCAAAGCTTAATGGGAAAGGAAGGGGTAAGGTGGTGAGGTTGCAGCAGCGACTAAGCACGATATGGTGGCTAACATACGCAAATGAGAGCGAGAAGAGGAGCAAAGGAACGGTCGTCAACTAGTAATGATCAAGAGGTGATCCTGAACTCCTACTTACGTCAAACATAACCCAAAGACCATGTTCACTTCCCGGACTCCACCGAGAAGAGACCATCACGGCTACACACGCGATTGATGCCTTTTAATTCGGATCTGGTGTCATGTTATCTACAACCGGACATTAACAAATTCCCATCTGCCACATAACCGCGGGAACGGCTCTCTAAAGTTTATACCCTGCAGGGGTGTCCCAACTTAGCCCATGATAAGCTCTCGCGATCAACGAAGGATATACCTTCTCCCAGTAAGACCCGATCAGTCTCGGAATCCCGATTTACAAGACATTTCGACAATGGTAAAACAAGACCAGCAAAGCCGCCCGATGCGCCGACAATCCCGATAGGAGCTGCACATATCTCGTTCTCAGGTCAACACCGGATAAGTCAAGCTACGAGTAAAACCAGACCTCTTGTTGCCCCGAGGTGGCCCCGCAGGTTGCTCGTTTCGGACCAACACTTAGACAAGCACTAGCCCCGGGGGATAAAATAAAGATGACCCTTGGGTTGGCTGACCCAAGGGAAGGGTATAGGTGGCGGTGAGGCAAATGGTAAAACCAAGGTTGGGCCTTGCTGGACAAGTTTTATTCAAAGCGAACTGTCAAGGGGGTCCCATAAATCACCCGACCGCGTTAGGAACGCAAAATCCGGGAACATAACACCGGTATGACGGAAACTAAGGCGGCAAGAGTGGAACAAAACACCAGGCATAAGGCTGAGCCTTCCACCCTTTACCAAGTATATAGATGCATTAATAATATAAGAGATATTATGATATCCCAACATGACCCTGTCCACCATGGAGCAATCTTCAACTTCACCTGCAACTAACAACGCTATAAGAGGGGCTGAGCAAAGCGGTAACATAGCCAAACAACGGTTTGCTAGGAAGGGTGAAAAAAAGTTAGAGGCTGACATGGCAATTTGGGAGTCTTGAAGAGCAAATGATAGGTAGCGCAGCAAAGCGATAGAACGAAGCAACTAGCATAGCAATGATAGTAATGAGATCCAGGGAAGCGGTCATCTTGCCTGAAATCCCGCAAGGAAGAAGAACGAGTCCATGAAGAAGATGAAGTGACGAAGACGAACCACACGTAGACGAACGCATCCTCACGATCGCAACGAAACAGGAACTATCGAGAAGAAGCACACAACATGGTAAACACACCACACATAGACAAGACATGATGCACAACAAGCATGATGCGTGAGAAAGCTAGATGAGGCTACTCATGGCAAGAGATGATGCATACAAGAGCAACACATCAAGGCAAGTTTAAATGAGGCCGGAAACAACATATAACAATTCCGGTAAGTCCTCATATGCAACTTTAGGAATTGGTCCAGAACTGAATAAACCTTAAGTTAAAGTTGTTAAGCAGCAAGTTAAGATGCACCACGATGAACTACACGAAATTCTAGTCAAGTTACATATAAAGTTCATTTAATTCGGAGCTACGGCCTAGAAGATATGAGCAAATCAAGTTAAACATGGCATTGATGCAAAATGCATACAAACATCAAGCAAACACCTCAAAACATGGATGCAACATGATAATATGAAGCTACATGCAAAAACAAGCAAGTTTCATATAGAGCACACTCAAAACGGAGCAACGGTTCAACACATACACTCTACAAGTTATGACAACAATCTGTCCATAACAGCAACTAAGCATATTGCAAGCATCAAAACATTATGGTACGGCATCTCAACGTAATAACAAAAGGCATGGGCATGAAGTACAGGTAAGGCTTAACAAAACATGAACACTGAGATATCTCCAGAAATCACTAGAACATGCTCAAACGCACATGGTAAGATTGCAAATAATAACAGTTTCAGACTTATCGGGAAATAACGTCAGGTTGCAATGTTTAGAGCTATCAAACAACATGCTATAGGAACTTAACATGGCAAACAAAGGCATGGCATGAATCTACTAATTGCATAGAACAAAAGTCCCTTACTGACCAAGAGCCAAAAAGGCACAGAAAATATGATGGCACCCATGTAAACATGGCAAGTTATATGACAGATTCATACATGGCAGGAACAACAATAAGTAGGCATGTTGGTGAGCTTGAACCACTCACCACAGAGCAATACATGGCATGGAAAGGCAACCAACAGCAAGAAGACATGTTTCTGAAGCTAAGCATGGCAAGAGAAAGTTCATAGGGTACATGGATCACTAACAACAAACATGACAACATTGAACATAATGTTAACAGGCTGACAGCAACATTATTTAGCAAGTTTGGAGCAAGATTACAACAAACTACAGAAGGCTATAAATGCAACCAGTGGCATGAATGGATAGAGCATGACATGTATAACAAAACATCCTTAGTGAACATCTCCAGATTATGCATAGAATGACTAGTAGAAGCATGTTTACATAGCAACAAAATATAACAGAATCAGTCAGGAAAACAGCAACAGCAAGTACCCTACTTAACAAGCTCGATGCACTCACTACAAGAATCGCAAAAATACATGGATTGCACCTCCGGAAAGATTGCATATCATAGTTCAAAACACATGTAGACATCAACCTCATAGGATGCACACATCAAACATGGCAAAAATGACAAAAGAGCATGTTATAACAGTTCAGCAGATTAACATCAACTAGCACTCTTACAACGATGATTCGGGTATCAAGATGGACTCAAATGAACATGGTGCAATGGGATGAAAAGAAGTACTTGTTGAGGCGAACAATTTGACATATTACACGCACGAAACGGAGCAGTATGCAACAAGTTATGATGCTTTGAACAGGGCATGAAAATAACATCAGAAAATGACAGTGGAAAAATCAACCTCTGAGAATTCCGGATCTAGGGCTCCTCGCACGCGGATCGAGGCAGGGGCGCGAGTTTGCCGGAGAGCTCGCCGGAGAGGGCGAGGGGAGAGCGGATCCGGCCGGGAGGAGCTCGCCG
This sequence comes from Triticum timopheevii, assembly GCA_963921465.1. Lineage (NCBI taxonomy): Eukaryota > Viridiplantae > Streptophyta > Magnoliopsida > Poales > Poaceae > Triticum > Triticum timopheevii. The sequence continues at coordinate 375,263,562 of OY997272.1, read as the reverse complement.
GGGCTCGGGGAGGAGGCCTCCCGGCGAGGGGGCGGCGGATGGCGGCGGGACGGCGCGGAGGAGCTGCGGCGGCCGGCGGGCGGCGCTTGGGCGGCGCGACGGAGGGACGTCGGCGCAGGGGCGCGGGGTCCAGAGGAGGAGGCGCTCGGGGAGCGGCCCGGACGGCGGCGCGCGGGCCCTGGACGCCGGCAGGAGGCGCACGGGCGACGGGCCGGAGGGCGCGGCGGCGGCCCAGGCCGGCACCGGCGACGAGGCGCGCCGGGCGGCGGGGTCGCCGGCGGGCAGAGGCGGCGGGGGCGGCGACGGATCCGGGCTGGCGCGGGCTGGCGGCGCGGACGGACGGGCCTGCGAGGGCCCGCTACGGGCTCGGCGGGCCCCGACGGCGGGGAAGCCCGGAGGCGAAGTGGCGCGATGTGGGTGGCTGAGGGAGGCGGCGGCGGACGTGTCCGGCATGGCACGAACGTGTCCGGCGCGCGGAGGAAGAAGAAGGCTAGGGTTAGGGGTGAAATTGAACCGAAAATTCGGGGGAGGGGGTGTTTATATAGGTAGAGGGAGCTAGGAGACTCCAAATGGAGTGCGGTTTTCGGCCACGCGATCGTGATCGAACGGCCTAGGTGATGGAGGAGGTTTAGGTGGGTTTTGGGGCACTTTGGAAGGGGTGTTGGGCTGCACACGAAAGAGGCCTTTACGGTTACCCGGTTAACCGTTGGAGTATCAAACGACCTCCAAATGGCACGAAATTTGACAGGCGGTCTACCAGTGCTATACCAAGGCCGCTTGGCAAACCTCGGGCCATTTCGAGAGAGTTTAACACCCGCTCACAACAGGAGACAAAAGGGGAACGCCGGAGGACATAGGAGTGCCGGATTGCAAAACGGACAACGGGGAAAATGCTCGGATGCAAGAAACGAACACGTATGCAAAATGAGATGCACATGATGACATGATAAAATGCAACACGCAAGAAAATGACAAGGCAATGACGACGAATAACTGGCGGACACCTGGCTCAACGAATCCAGGGCGTTACAATGAGGTGTGGGCTCCCTTGTGTATTTATTTCGCCCAAAAATTCTTATTAATTCCAAAAATATGTTTCATGGAGTTTCAGGACTTTTGGAGCTGTGCAGAATAGGTTTCTAATGTTTGCTCCTTTTCCAGCCAGAATTCCAGCTGCCGGCATTCCCTCTCTTCATGGTAAACATATATAGATTTTATCATATGATTTCTTATGCTCAAGTAACAATCAATTCACAATGTCAAGTATGGTTCAAAAACTTCATTGGGAACTAACAAACTATAATCTCAGTCATTGAAGCAATTGCAATTTATCATAACATCAAAAAGAGTCAACAATAGAGCTTTTGAGCAAGCTCACATGCTCAACTATCTTGTGTAGTCTTCTATAATTGCTAACACTCACACAATACTTGTGGTTATGGAGTTTCAGCCAGACACTAAGAAAGATAGGGGCTTATTGTGTTGCCTCCCAACGTATTCACCTTTAGGTGATGTCAACAATAATAGCCCATTGTCGGGGAAACTGATCCACGAACACCTATGGGACCGGCGGACCGAGCCCCTTTCGGTTCGGTGAGGGGCGGAGATCGCACGAAGAGCGGATCGAGGCGAAGCACACGAGCAGTTTACCCAGCTTCGGAGCTCTCCGGAGAGATAACACTCCTACTGCTGCATGTTTTAGTGTATTATGTTCTTGCTCGGGAGCGCTGAGTGCTACAGTACACTCTAGCAGCTAACGAGACCGAGCGTGAGTGTTTTTCTGCCTTCAAACTGAGCCGAACCCCCTCTACGTTGCGCATGGGCCTCCTTTTATATGCTCAAGGGGACACCGACAGGTGGTAACGTAGACAAGGGTAAAAATGGAAGAGGAGTTGCGGTTGGTACAACTACCCGTACAGTGTATCCTACCTAACCCTGACGGCAGGGGACAAAGGCATTAAATGCCCGTCTGTGTCGCCCAAACAGTGCAGAAAAGGACCGTCAGGGACGCCACCATTCGCCACGATGGTAATCTTGTTAGTGTCCCTTGCCACTTCGCACTGCTGGCTGCACAGCCTCTTGCCACGCGCGCCTGGAAAGGCCCCAGGGCGACACATTGGTGGATGTGCTGGAGCGCGGGTACAGGGTGGTAGCTTGTCGCGGCAAGCTTCTTGCCGCGGTCGTTGTCTTGTCGCTCACCGGGCCTTCCCGGGATGCGTGGTGCGTCGCGGCAAGTTCCTTGAGATGCCTTGGTTGGCCTTCCCGGCAAGCTCCTCTTGCCGGGGCCTTGTCTCCTTGGCTTGAATACTTTGTTCTTGAATGGCTCCAAAGGAACCACAGAGGGCTTTGGCGGTCACCCGGCAAGCCTTGCCGCGGGGTGCTGCAACTGCCCGTGCACAAGTTCGGGATACTAGGGTACCCCTACTCTAGTACACCCACACCCATGCTAACTAACATCCAGTTGGATATATATATCATGATCTTTCGAACACGAGGAGCTTGCCAAAGGATAAAATGAAAAAGGGAAAGGTGAGGATCACCTTGACTCAAGCATAAAGTAAAAACATAAAGTAAAAGATAGGCCCTTAGCAGAGGGAAGCAGAGGTTGTCATGTGCGTTTAGGGTTGATACACAAAATCTTAATGCAAAAGAACGTCACTTTATATTTCCCCTTGTATGTGGACCTTTAATATGCAGTCCGTCGCTTTTATTACTTCCATAACAAGTTTGTACAAAGCTTATTTTCTCTGCACTAATAAGTCATACATATTTATATAGCAATTTTTATTGCTTGCAACATGCCAACTTACTTGAAAGATCTTACTCAATCCATAGGTAGGTATGGTGGAGTCTCATGGAAAAACTGGGTTTAAGGGTATTTGCAAGCACAAGTAGTATCTCTACTTGGTGCAAGGAATTTGGCTAGAATGAGGGAGAAAGGCATGCTCAACATGTTTGGAAGGTCAATGACAATATACTTTAACTGAGATGCGTGCAAACATAAACCATTACGTTGTCTTCCTTGTCCAACGTCAACTCTTTTAGCATGTCATACCTAATGAGTGCTCCCAATTACAAAAAGGTGTCCAAGATAATATATTTGTATGTGAACCCCTCTTTCCTTATCACTTCCTATTAATTGCAACGATGACCAAAACTACGTTCATCAACTCTCAACAATTTTTATGCCTCATACTTTCTATGTGTGAAGTTATCACTATCCATAAGATCAATATGAACTCTTTTATTATTTCTACTTTCTCAAGATCATAGCAACATATCAAAGCCCTTGACTCAACACTAATCTTTATTATAGATAGCTCACGGACTCGATTACAAAAGAGATCACAATGCAAAACTCAAAACTACTTGATATCAAAACTTCAAACTACTAGATCAAGATACTACTGAAAGGATCGAACTAAATAAAGCGGTAAAGATAGGAGTGTGATGGTGATACGATACCGGTGCACCTCCCCCAAGCTTGGCAGTTGCCAAGGGGAGTGCCCATACCCATGTAATTATGTCCTCGGGGGTGATGTAGGTGGTGATGATGGTGGTGGATAATCGCTGATTGAGCGTAAAAGATCCTCCAACTTCCGGATAATGCCCTTGAGTCCAGCGATATGATCCTTCAACAGGATATTCTCCTATGTGTGATACTTGTTCTGTATGCGAGCTAACTCAATAATCTTGAAAGCTTCAATCTCTGTTGGAGTGAAAAGGTTAGGTAAAGGTTGAGGGATATCTTCTTCCTTCACCGCAGGAGCTTGAACCTCCATGGCTTTCTTGATCCCTTCATCCTTGTTGATCTCTTCTAGTTCTTCTCTTTTCAGCTCTGTCTTCAATAGCCAAGCATCCTTGCCTTCGTTGTTGAAGGAGGGCGATGTCATGGCGCTCTTAATCTGCAACAGAAACAGCTCGAAACGAAAACAGAGGATATTTGCATGATACGATGGTCAAAACCTTCGGGGGTATATATAATGAATTTTTGCCGACCAAAATACGTAAGGTGCAAGAAAACGGAGTTCGGGAGGCACAGGAGGTGTCCACGAGACAGGGGGTGCGCCCAGTAGGGGGGCGCCCTCCACTCTCGTGGGGGCCTCGTGTCCCTTTCGGACTACTTCTTTCTTCCTAACATTCTTAAATATTCCAAAACTGATAAAAATTGCCATTGGAGTTGTTTTGGAGTCGGTTTACTTACCATACCACATACCTATACCTTTTCGGAGTCTAGAACATTCTGGAAAGTGTCCCTTATGTATTCCTTAGGGGTTACGGTTTCAATGATATTAGTTTCAACATTGATAGGATTACCTGAAATATAATGTTTAATTCTTTGACCGTTTACCACCCTCGGACTCGTGCCTTCGAAGTTGTTGATTTTTATGGCACCAGAATGATAGACCTCCTCGATAATGTAAGGACCTTCCCATGCAAAGAATCTTAAACGAGAGTTGAATAATAACACAAAATCTCCTACGTTAAACTCATGCTTTTGTATCCTTTTGTCATGCCAGCGTTTGACTTTTTCTTTGAATAGCTTGGCATTCTCATATGCTTGGGTTCTCCATTCATCAAGTGAGCTAATATCAAACAACCTCTTCTCACCGGCAAGTTTGAAGTCATAATTGAGCTCTTTAATAGCACAATATGCCTTATGTTCAAGTTCAAGAGGTAAATGACACGCTTTTCCATAAACCATCTTATATGGAGACATACCCATAGGATTTTTGTATGCAGTTCTATAGGCCCATAATGCATCATCAAGTTTTTTGGACCAATTCTTTCTAGATCTATTCACAGTCTTTTGCAAAATTAATTTGAGCTCTCTATTGCTCAACTCTACTTGGCCACAAGACTGCGGATGATAAGGAGATGCGATTCTATGATTGACATCATACTTAGCAAGCATCTTACGGAAGGCACCATGAATAAAATGTGAACCACCATCAGTCATAAGATATCTAGGGACTCCAAACCTCGGAAAAATAACTTCTTTAAGCATTTTAATAGAAGTGTTATGGTCAACACTACTAGTTGGAATAGCTTCTACCAACTTAGTAATGTAATCAACAACAACTAAAATATGTGTATAACCATTAGAGGCAGGAAAAGGTCCCATATAATCAAAGCCCCAAACATCGAACGGTTCAATAACAAGAGAGTAATTCATAGGCATTTCTTGACGTCTACTAATGTTACCTACTCTTTGGCATTCATCACAAGATAAAACAAACTTATAAGCATCTTTCAAGAGAGTAGGCCAATAAAAACCAGATTGTAGTACCTTGTGTGCAGTTCTATTTCCAGCGTGGTGTCCTCCATAAGATTCGGAGTGACACTTACGTAGAATCTCTTCCTGTTCATGCTCCGGCACACAACGTCTAATAACACCATCCACTCCTTCTTTACAAAGGTGTGGGTCATCCCAGAAGTAATGTCTTAAATCATAAAAGAACTTTTTCTTTTGCTGGTATGTGAAGCTAGGCGGTATACATTTAGCACCAATGTAATTAGCATAATCAGTATACCAAGGAGCAGTACGAGAAGCATTAATGACCGCTAATTGTTCATCAGGAAAACTGTCACAATAGGCAGTGGGTCATCAAGAACATTCTCTAACCTAGACAAGTTATCTGCAACGGGGTTCTCAGCTCCCGTTCTATCAATAATATGTAAATCAAATTCTTGGAGCAAGAGAACCCATCTAATGAGCCTAGGCTTAGCATCTTTCTTTTCCATAAGATATTTAATAGCAGCATGGTCAGTGTGAAAAGTAACTTTAGAATCAACGATATAAGGTCTAAACTTATCACATGCAAACACAACTGCTAAGAACTCTTTTTCAGTAGTAGCATAGTTTCTTTGGGCAGTATCAAGAGTCTTACTAGCATACTGGATAACATTCAATTTCTTATCAACTCTTTGCCCTAGAACAGCACCTACAGCATAATCACTAGCATCGCACATAATTTCAAAAGGTAAATTCCAATCAGGTGGCTGGACAATAGGTGTAGTGATCAAAGCTTTCTTAAGTATTTCAAATGCTTCTACACAATCATCATCAAAGACAAAAGGAATATATTTTTGCAATAAATTAGTCAGAGGCCTAGAGATTTTAGAAAATTCCTTAATGAACCTCCTATAAAAACCAGCATGACCAAGGAAACTTCTTATACCTTTTATGTCCTTAGGACATGGCATCTTTTCAATAGCATCAACCTTGGCTTTGTCAACTTCAATACCTCTCTCAGAAATCTTATGCCCCAAGACAATGCCTTCATTAACCATAAAGTGACACTTTTCCCAATTCAGGACGAGACTAGTGTCTTCACATCTCTGCAAAACTCGATAAAGGTTGCTTAAACAATGATCAAAAGAGGATCCATAAACGGAGAAATCATCCATGAATACCTAACAAATCTTTTCACAAAAATCAGAGAATATAGCCATCATGCATCTTTGAAAGGTAGCATGTGCATTACATAAACCAAAAGGCATACGTCTATAAGCAAAAGTACCAAAAGGGCAAGTAAAAGTAGTTTTATATTGATCCTTCGCTGACACATGTATTTGAGTGAAGCTAGAATAACCATCTAGAAAGTAGAAATGTGTGTGTTTGGATAGTCTTTCTAGCATTTGATCAATAAAAGGTAAAGGGTAATGATCTTTCTTAGTAGCTTTATTTAACTTACGGAAATCAATTACCATCCTATAACCTGTAATAATTATTTGTGAGATCAATTCATCTTTATCATTAGGAACAACGGTAATACCTCCTTTTTAGGAACACAATGGACAGGGCTTACCCATTCACTATCAGCAACGGGATAAATAATACTTGCCTCAAGGAGCTTTAGTATCTCCTTTCTTACCACTTCTTTCATCTTGGGATTTAATCGTCTTTGAGGATATCTAACTGGTTTGGCATCTTTATCCACTGTAAATTTGTGTTGGCATAATGTGGGACTAATGCCCTTAAGATCACCCAGAGTATATCCAATAGCTTCTCGGTGCTTCTTTAGAGTTTTCAATAATCTTTCCTCTTCTTTCTCTGAAAGGTTAGCACTAATATACCAGGATATATTTCCTTTTCATCAAGATAAGCATACTTAAGACTATCAGCTAACAGTTTGAGTTCAAACACGAGATCTCCCTTGGGTGGAGGGGATCCCCAAGAATTTCAATGGGAAGGTTATGTTTTAGCATAGGTTCCTGTTTGAGGAACACTTCATCTATTTCCCTTCTTTCCTTCATAAACATATCGTTTTCATGGTCTAGCAAATATTGTTCTAACGGATCAGTAGGGGGAACAGCAATGGAAGCAAGACCAATAATCTCATCCTTACTAGGTGGTTCCCTATCACGAGGTTGTCTATGAAACTTAGCAAAATTAAACTCATGAGACATACCATCTATACCAACTATGACAGTATTTTTTTCACAATCAATCTTAGCACTAGCTGTATTCAAGAAGGGTCTCCCAAAAATAATGGGACAAAAATCATCTTGTGGGGAACCAAGAACAAGAAAGTCAGCAGGGTATTTAACCTTCCCACACAAAACTTCAACTTCTCTAACAATCCCAAAAGGTTTAATGGTATCCCTATTAGCAAGCTTAATAGTAACATCAATGTCTTCTAATTCAATGGGTGTAATGTCGTGCACAATTTCTTGATATAAGGTATAAGGTATTGCACTAGCACTAGCACCCATATCACATAGGCCATGATAACAATGATCTCCTATTTTAACAGAAATAACAGGCATGCCTACGACAGGTCTATGTATCTTAGTATCTGGTCTAGCAATATTAGCAGTCTCACCACAGAAATGAATAACATGCCCATATAAATCCTCATCCAAGAGATCTTTAACCACAACAATACTAGGTTCAACATTAATTTACTCAGCAGGTGTATAAGTACTAGTATTACTCTTACGAACAACAGTCGAAGCTTTGGCATGATCCTTTATCCTAACAGGAAAAGGAGGTTTCTCAACAAAAGTAGTAGGAACAATAGGATCACTATAGGTGATAGTCTTTTCTTCGACTGTAATAGGTGCAACTACTTTCACTTCAACAGGAGGATTATATTTAAACCACTTCTCTTTAGGGAGATCAACGTGAGTAGCAAAATATTCACAGAAAGAAGCTACTATCTCACAGTCAAGTCCATACTTAGCGCTAAATCCACGAAAAGCATCGGTATCCATAAAAGATTTAACACAATCGAACTTAGGTGTCATACCTGACTCTTTACCACCGTCGGAACCCCAAACTTCAGAGTTGCGTTTAATTCTTTCCAATAAGTCCCATTTGAAATCAATAGTGTTCAGCATATAAGAACCAGCATAGGAAGTATCGAGCAAGTTCCGATTATCAAGAGAAAGCCGAGCATAAAAGTTCTGAATAATCATTTCCCGAGAGAGATCATGATTGGGGCATGAATATAATGTTGACTTAAGACCCCCCCCCCCCAAGCTTGAGCGATGCTTTCCCTTTGTGAGGCCAGAAATTATATATGTAATTACGATCACGATGAACAAGATGCATAGGATAGAACTTCTGGTGAAATTCCAACTTCAATTGCTTGTAATTCCAAGATCTCGTATCATCACATAGCCTATACCATGTCAATGCATCTCCCTTCAAAGATAAAGGGAAGAGCTTCCTTTTGACAACATCATCAGGAATACCTGCAAGCTTAAATAATCCACAAACTTCATCCACAAAGATAAGGTGTAAATTGGGATGCAATGTTCCATCTCCTGCAAATGGATTAGCTAGCAGTTTCTCTATCATACCCGAGGGAATCTCAAAGTAAATATTTTCATAAAGTTCAGTAGGTTGAGGAGCAACTCTTTGCTCTTCTGGATGGGGTGAAGATACCCCAAACAAGCCCCTCAAAGGATTAGTTTCCATAGTGACAAGTAACAGAAAATTTCAGCACACTATATAAATGTTTCCTTACCAAGTTCCACTCACCGAAAGCGCTACACTCCCCGGCAACGACGCTAGAAAAGAGTCTTGATGACCCACAAGTGTAGGGGATCAATCGTAGTCCTTTTGATAAGTAAGAGTGTCGAACCCAACGAGGAGCAGAAGGAAATGATAAGCGGTTTTCAGTAAGGTTTTCTCTGCATGCACTGAAATTGTAGGTCATAGATAGTTTTGTGATAAGATAAATGGTAATGAGTAAAGAGTAAATAAAGTGAACAAAGTGCAGCAAGGTGGCCCAATCCTTTATGTAGCAAAGGATAAGCATGGACAATTTCTAATAATGAGAAAGGAGCTCCTGAGGACACATGGGAATTATTGTCAAGCTAGGTTTCATCACATTCATATGATTCGCGTTCGGTACTTTGATAATTTGATATGTGGGTGGACCGGTACTTGGGTACTGCCCTTACTTGGACAAGCAACACCTACTGAAATATCTTTGCAAATGGCTGACAAATCTACTGCCATACCTATCAGTATTTGTGAGGATGTGCCCGTTGTTGTTGCTAATGTTACTATTTTGACTGACTTTGTTATACTTGAGATGCCCGAGGATGACAACATGTTGATTATCCTTGGTAGACCCTTCTTGCATACTGCAGGGGCTGTTATTGGTTGCAATAAAAGCAAGATCACCTTTCATATCAATGGTAATGAGCATATGGTGCACTTTCCGAAGAAACAATTCCAAGTGAATGGTATTAATGTTATCGAAAAATCTTCGACAATCACTATTGGAATTTTTCAACTACCTCTACCTACTGCCAAAAAGAAATATGAAAAGCTTATTATTGGGGACATTCATATCCCCGTTGAGGTAACTTAGTGATTTACAGAAGTTCTTCGGTTTCATGCTAATCGAAAGTGGTTGTTAATAAGACCTGATCAACCTTATTAATGGATCATTTTTTAGAGCTATGAAGTTGATGAATTTAGGTTGCTCTACCTTCTATCCCTACCTTTTGTTTTCTGTTTTTATTAGTTAAATAAAATTAAATGCCATGTTTTGTCTGTTTTCTAAATTTTCCGTGCAATAAAAAATGACCCAGAACTAAAAGTTCTCAGAATGATCTAAAAATTTAATATGATTTTTTCCTGAATATTTATGAATTTTTGGTGCAAATAACATTAGAGGGAGGTGTACCAGGTGGGTACAACCCACCTGGGCGCGCCAGGACCCCCAGACACGCCCTGGTGGGTTATGGTCCCCACATGGGCCCCTCACTTATCTCTTCATACCACATCATGACCTACTGATGACCCACAAGTGTAGGGGATCAATCGTAGTCCTTTCAATAAGTAAGACTGTCGAACCCAATGAGGAGCAGGAGGAAATGATAAGCGGTTTTCAGTAAGGTTTTCTCTGCAAGCACTGAAATTGTAGGTGATAGATAGTTTTGCGATAAGATAAATGGTAACGAGTAACAAGTAAATAAAGTGAACAAAGTGCAGCAAGGTGGCCCAATCCTTTATGTAGCTCAGGATAAGCCTGGACAATTTCTAATAATGAGAAAGGAGCACCCGAGGACACATGGGAATTATTGTCAAGCTAGTTTTCATCACGTTCATATGATTCGCGTTCGGTACTTTGATAATTTGATATGTGGGTGGACCGGTACTTGGGTATTGCCCTTACTTGGAAAAGACTCCCACTTATGATTAACCCCTATTGCAAGCGTCCGCAACTACAAAAGAAGTATTAAGGTAAACCTAACCACATCATTAAACATATGGATCCATATCAGCCCCGAATGAAGCAACGCATAAACTAGGGTTTAAGCTTCTGTCACTCTAGCAACCCATCATCTACTTATTACTTCCCCATGCCTTCCTCTAGGCCCAAATAATGGTGAAGTGTCATGTAGTAGACATTCACATAACACCACTAGAGGAAAAGACAACATACATCTCATCAAAATATCGAACGAATACCAAATTCACATGACTACTAATAGCATGACTTCACCCATGTCCTCAGGAACAAACATAACTACTCACAAAGCATATTCATGTTCATAATCAGAGGAGTAATAATATGCATAAGAATCTGAACATATGATCTTCCACCAAGTAAACCAATTAGCATCAACTACAAGGAGTAATCAACACTACTAGCAAGCCACAAGTACCAATTTGTGGTTTTGATACAAGATTGGGTATAAGAGATGAACTAGGGTTTTGAGAGGAGATGGTGCTGGTGAAGTTGTTGATGGAGATTGACCCCCTCCCGATGAGAGGACCGTTGGTGATGACGTTGGTGATGATTTCCCCCTCCCGGAGGGAAGTGTCCCCGGCAGAACAGCTCCACCGGAGCCCTAGATTGATTCCGCAAAGGTTCCGCCTCGTGGCGGCGGAATTTCGTCCCTTAAGCTTGCCCACAATTTTTTCCAGGGTAAAAGCTCTGATATAGCAGAAGACACCGGGGGCCCACCAGGGAGCCCAGGAGACAAGGGGCGCACCCAGTAGGGGGGGCACTCTCCTGCATGAGTGTCACGCCCAATATGCGACCCCATCCAAAAGGAACTCGAAGGTCCCACCTAGGATAGACCCGCATATTGAAACGCTTTTGCAAGGTGGATATCATTACATCAACATCACATAATAGGTAGGGATACATACAAGAGGCATACCATGCCACACGAATACAACATCATCATACACAAGATCAACATCCGACTACGGATGAAACACAAACAGAAGCTCAAACGACATCCACCCTGCTAGCCCAGGCTGCCGACCTAGAACCTATCCCCTAATCGAAGAGGAAGCAGAAGAAGAACTCCAAAACAAGTAAACATCGCTCTCGCATCATGATCATCACAACCTGTACCTGCAGCTGTTGTTGTAGTAATCTGTGAGCCACGAGGACTCAGCAATCCCATTACCATGGGTATCAAGACTAGCAAAGCTTAATGGGAAAGGAAGGGGTAAGGTGGTGAGGTTGCAGCAGCGACTAAGCACGATATGGTGGCTAACATAGGCAAATGAGAGCGAGAAGAGGAGCAAAGGAACGGTCGTCAACTAGTAATGATCAAGAGGTGATCCTGAACTCCTACTTACGTCAAACATAACCCGAAGACCGTGTTCACTTGCCGGACTCCGCCGAGAAGAGACCATCACGGCTACACACGCGGTTGATGCATTTTAATTCGGATCTGCTGTCAAGTTATCTACAACCGGACATTAAAAAATTCCCATCTGCCACATAACTGTGGGAACGGCTCTCGAAAGTTTATACCCTGCAGGGGTGTCCCAACTTAGCCCATGATAAGCTCTCGCGATCAACGAAGGATATACCTTCTCCCAGGAAGACCCGATCAGTCTCGGAATCCCGGTTTACAAGACATTTTGACAATGGTAAAACAAGACCAGCAATGCCGCCCGATGCGCTGACAATCCCGATAGGAGCTGCACATATCTCATTCTCAGGGCAACACCGGATAAGTCAAGCTACGAGTAAAACCAGACCTCGAGTTGCCTCGAGGTGGCCCCGCAGGTTGCTCGTTTCGGACCAACACTTAGACAAGCACTGGCCCGGGGGGGCTAAAATAAAGATGTCCCTTGGGTTGGCCGACCCAAGGGAAGGGTATAGGTGGTGGTGAGGCAAATGGTAAAACCAAGGTTGGGCCTTGCTGGACAAGTTTTATTCAAAGCGAACTGTCAAGGGGGTCCCATAAATCACCCGACCGCGTTAGGACGCAAAATCCGGGAACATAACACCGGTATGACAGAAACTAAGGCGGCAAGAGTGGAACAAAACACCCGGCATAAGGCCGAGCCTTCCACCCTTTACCAAGTATATAGACGCATTAATAATATAAGAGATATTGTTATATCCCAACATGACCCTGTCCACCATGGAGCAATCTTCAACTTCACCTACAACTAACAATGCTATAAGAGGGGCTGAGCAAAGCGGTAACATAGCCAAACAACGGTTTGCTAGGAAGGGTGAAAAAAGTTAGAGGCTGACATGGCAATTTGGGAGGCTTGAAGAGCAAATGATAGGTAGCGCAGCAAAGCGATAGAACGAAGCAACTAGCATAGCAATGATAGTAATGAGATCCAAGGTAGCGGTCATCTTGCCTGAAATCCTGCAAGGAAGAAGAACGATTCCATGAAGAAGATGAAGCCACGAAGACGAACCACACGTAGACAAACGCATCCTCACGATCGCAACGAAATAGGAACTATCGAGAAGAAGCACACCAGATGGTAAACACACCACACATAGACAAGACATGATGCACAACAAGCATGATGCATGAGAAAGCTAGATGAGGCTACTCATGGCAAGAGATGATGCATACAAGAGCAACACATCAAGGCAAGTTTAAATGAGGCCGGAAACAACATATAACAATTCCGGTAAGTCCTCATATGCAAATTTAGGAATTGGTACAGAACTGAATAAACATTAAGTTAAAGATGTTAAACAGCAAGTTAAGATGCACCACGATGAGCTACAAGAAATTCTAGTCAAGTTACATATAAAGTTCATTTAATTCGGAGCTACGGCCTAGAAGATATGAGCAAATCAAGTTAAACATGGCATTAATGCAAAATGCATACAAACATCAAGCAAGCACCTCAAAACATGGATGCAACGTGATAATATGAAGCTACATGCAAAAACAAGCAAGTTTCATATAGAGCACACTCAAAACGGAGCAACGGTTCAACACATACACTCTATACAAGTTATGAAAACAATCTGTCCATAACAGCAACTAAGCATATTGCAAGCATCAAACCATTATGCTACAACATCTCAACATAATAACAAAAGGCATGGGCATGAAGTACAGGTAAGTCATAACAAAACATGAACACTGAGATATCTCCAGAAATCCCTAGAAGATGCTCAAACACACATGGTAAGATTGCAAATAATAACAGTTTCAGACTTTTCAGGAAATAACATCAGGTTGCAATGTTTAGAGCTATCAAACAACATGCTACAGGAACTTAACATGGCAAACAAAGGCATGAAATGAATCTACTAATTGCATAGAACAAAAGTCCCTTACTGACCAAGAGCCAAAAAGGCACAGAAAATATGATGGCACCCATGTAAACATGGCAAGTTATATGACAGATTTATACATGGCAGGAACAACAATAAGTAGGCATGTTGGTGAGCTTGAACCACTCACCACAGAGCAATACATGGCATGGCAAGGCAACCAACAGTAAGAAGACATGTTTGTGAAGCTAAGCATGGGAAGAGCAAGTTCATAGGGTACATGGATCACTAACAACAAACATGACAACATTGAACATAATGTTAACAGGCTGACAGCAACATTATTTAGCAAGTTTGGAGCAAGATTACAACAAGCTACAGAAGGCTATAAGTGCAACCAGGGGCATGAATGGATAGAGCATGACATGTATAACAAAACATCCTTAGTGAACATCTCCAGATTATGCATAGAATGACTAGTAGAAGCATGCTAACATAGCAACAAAATATAACAGAATCATTCAGGAAAACAGCAACAGCAAGTACCCTACTTAACAAGCTCGATGCACTCACTACAAGAATCACAAAAATACATGGATTGCACCTCTGGAAAGATGGAATATCATAGTTCAAAACACATGTAGACATCAACCTCATAGGATGCACACATCAAACATGGCAAAAATGACAAAAGAGTAGGTTATAACAGTTTCAGCAGATTAACATCAACTAGTACTCTTACAACGATGATTCGGGCATCAAGATGGACTCAAATGAACATGATGCAATGGAATGCAATGAAGTACTTGTTGAGACGAATAATTTGACATATTACACGCACAAAACGGAGCAGTATGCAGCAAGTTATGATGCGTTGAACAGGGCATGAAAATAACATCAGAAAATGACTTAGTGGAAAAATCAACCTCTGAGAATTCCGGATCTAGGGCTCCTCGCACGCGGATCGAGGCAGGGGCGCGAGTTCACCGGATAGCTCGCCGGAGAGGGTGAGGGGAGGGCGGATCCGACCGGGAGGAGCTCGCTGGGGCTCGAGGAGGAGGCCTCCCGGCGAGGGGGCGGTGGATGGCGGTGGGACGGCGCGAAGGAGCTGCGGCGGCCGGCGGGCGGCGCTTGGGCGGCGCGATGGAGGGACACCGGCGCAGGGGCGCGGGGTCCAGAGGCGGGGGTGCTCGGGGAGCGGCCCGGTCAGCAGCGCGCGGGCCCTGGACGCCGGCAGGAGGCGCGCGGGCGACGGGGCCGGAGGGCGCGGCGGCGGCCCAGGCCGGCGCCGGCGACGAGGCGCGCCGGGCGGCGGGGTCGCCGGCGGGCAGAGGCGGCGGGGGCGGCGACGGTTCCGGGCTGGCGCGGGCTGGCGGCGCGGACGGATGGGCCTGCGCGGGTCCGCTACGGGCTCAGCGGGCCCCGGCGGCGGGGAAGCCCGGAGGCGACGTGGCACGATGTGGGTGGCTGAGGGAGGCGGCGGCGGACGTGTCCGGCGCGGCACTGACGCGTCCGGCGCGCGGAGGAAGAAGAAGGCTAGGGTTAGGGGTGAAATTGATCTAAAAATTCGGGGGAGGGGTGTTTATATAGGTAGAGGGAGCTAGGAGACTCCAAATGGAGTGCGGTTTTAGGCCAACGCGATCGTGATCGAACGGCCTAGGTGATGGAGGAGGTTTAGGTGGTTTTTGGGCCACTTTGGAAGGGGTGTTGGGCTGCACACGAAAGAGGCCTTTACGGTTACCCAGTTAACCATTGGAGTACCAAACGACCTCCAAATGGCACGAAACTTGACAGGCGGTCTACCGGTGCTATACCAAGGCCGCTTGGCAAACCTCGGGCCATTCCGAGAATGTTTAACACCCGCTCACAACAGGAGAGAAAAGGGGAACGCCGGAGGACATAGGAGTGCCGGATTGCAAACAGACAACGGGGAAAATGCTCGGATGCAAGAAACGAACACGTATGCAAAATGAGATGCACATGATGACATGACAAAATGCAACACGCAAGCAAATGAAAAGGCAATGACGGTGAATAACTGGTGGACACCTAGCGCAACGAATCCAGGGCGTTACAATACTCCTCCACTAACAAGAGATCTCGTCCCGAGATCTTAGGACCGAGACGGAAGGGAAAAGGGATGAGGTGAAACAAGAACTCAAGAGAAGAAGCAAAGAATCTAGAGCACTCGAGAAGAAGAGAGGAACGACGAGGATGACGAGAATCGAAAGCTCACTGAATCAGATAGACTATGAAACCACTCCGGTTAGGACGAGATAAGAAACGAATAAAACTGAAAGGATTTAGGCAGCACTCCGGCTGAAACATGGAAGGATAGAACACGAGCTTCCCAAGATGGGATGACACTTGATGAAGACATGACACAAAACCTCCGGAAAAAATTGAAAGAGTTGAATGAAAAGAACAGAGAAGAAAATGACAAATTGTGCCACGAATGAAATAGAAAGCATCTTTAGAAGAAAGGTTGAACGGAGTTGTTGAGAAAAATCAACAACGAAAAGAATAAGCTTGTCGTGAACTTATGGATAACATCTCAAAATTATGAGGTGATCTCCGATCACCAGCGGAAATGATTGGATAGCCGAGAAGAACGAAGAAATGGAAAACTCCACTTCAAAAGAATACGGAGAATTAATTGCACCTCGAGATGCAAAAACAAAAGATACTAGAACTCCTTGAATAAGAATCTTGATGAACACTTGAAAGAATGAATTGAATCATGAAGAACCAGCATGAAGAACTCCGGTGACCAAAGGATGCTGAGATAGAAATGAAGGATTAAAGAATAAGATTAAAGCCTTGTATTGATTTGGATGGAGGTTCCGACGAGATGGCCGAGGAAATTTTGAACTCCGGAAAAGAAAAGATGGAAACGCTTGGAACTAGAATTTATTTGTCAAGAACAAACACCAAAGGAAGGGATTACTCACTTGGATGAAATAAGAATAAGATTTATCATATGCTTATCCTTCATCAAATTAAATTGATGACTAGCAATGGATTTCGCACACTACTTATTCTTCTTGAAAAAGAATTGAGAAGTGACATATCGCAAACTTGAGAAAGTCTTCATGAATCACCGGTAGGATTGAAAAGAACGAATGAATTAATATGATAAACAAGGAAAAGAATCTTGAACGAGCCACCGTAAGAATTCGAAAATGACTGATGAAAGGGACTGAATCACCGGGAAGAATTAGAAGAACCAATATGCTAGAGGGGATTTAGATGCAAAAGAACAAAGAGATCAAGAGCTGATTAAAGAACACTTGAACGAAGCACCGGGATAATTGGATAATGGTAGCTGAAATGTGAGGACAAAGAATTCTTCTGGAACGATGGACTCCGGTGAAAAGAAATGGAAAAACAACTCCTGACATACTCCGGATGGTTAAGAAAAGAATATCTGACAAATGGGATAATATGAGAGGATAAATGAAGCTAGAACCACGAAACTTGGAGAGAACGGGCAAGATTTAGAGGAAAAACTCTTCTTCGATCTTCAACTGACGACGAGAAAAACCACCAAAATTACTAAGATACTCCAGGAGAATGAAAAGCGAAGAGGTTGAGCCAACAATGAAATGATTTGAAATCGATCTTGGAAAAGGCATGTGACTGATGAAATTCATTCTTACGTCACACTTGAAAAGAATTTGAGAATAACTCTGAGGAAATTAGAAGAGTCGGGTTAGATCCTAGGAAAAGACCTGTGGGTTAGGGCCCACTGAAGAAAACACCATTGGAAAGGATTGTTGAACAGATAAATTTTGCGCCGGAACAATTGAAATGTTTGAATGAGGTGACAGCCTCGACTTAATTGGAACACAGATGAATCTCCTGAGATAAATTCCAAACTCCGGGATGATTAAATGGCAAGAGACGAACGATCAAAGGGAAATATTTTAGCTGAGGGAAAGAATATGATCAACACCGAATACTTGAATTAAGTCCACCGGAGAAGAAAAGAGATGAAGAATGCCAAACAAAAAAAGAATTCACCGGTTGAAATGATTGAGGGAAGACTAAAAAGGCTCCGTACAAATGAAATTTATGCTCGAAACAGACTCAGGCTCCGGGAAGAAGAGGGTGGGAGGGCGGGAAAACAAAGGCAACTTGGAAGGGGGAACCGACGAATATCTTGAAGAGAAAACACCGGTTGAAAACAATGAGGATAGAAATCAAAGACTTTGCATGAGTAGGATGGATACTCGATTACGGACTCCGGTTCTGAGAAGAAGAAGGGAGGGCGGGTGGGAAAAATAAAGGACAACTTCGGACAGGGAAACAATGTTGATTGAAAAGAGCTGAGGATTGATCTCGCGAAAGACAAAGATGTTTGAGTCAACTTGACGAGAGATGCACCGGATAAAAGAGGATGGACAACTCACGAAACTAACCACGTGATCCTAAAGAAAAATTTGAACGGGAAGAGGAGTAATTCAAAACATCTACGTCAAGATTCCTCACCAGAGCGACGAAGGGGCAGAGGAGTAAAAAGAATTCCTACTCCCCGATATAACTAGACTTCAAAACAGTTTTCTTCTAGACTCAACAACGACCAAACTATGCGATCAATCAAGGGGGCTCCTAGGGTCGGTCGAGGCTCTGATACCAACTTGTCACGCCCAATATGCGACCCTATCCAAAAGGAACTCGAAGGTCCCACCAAGGATAGACCCGCATATTGAAACACTTTTGCAAGGTGGATATCATTACATCAACATTACATAATAGGTAGGGATACATACAAGAGGCATACCATGCCACACGAATACAACATCATCATACACAAGATCAACATCCGACTACGGATGAAACACAAACAGAAGCTCAAACGACATCCACCCTGCTAGCCCAGGCTGCCGACCTGGAACCTATCCCCTGATCAAAGAGGAAGCAGAAGAACTCCAAAACAAGTAAACATCGCTCTCGCGTCATGATCATCGCAACCTGTACCTGCAACTGTTGTTGTAGTAATCTATGAGCCACGAGGACTCAGCAATCCCATTACCATGGGTATCAAGACTAGCAAAGCTTAATGGGAAAGGAAGGGGTAAGGTGGTGAGGTTGCAGCAGCGACTAAGCACGATATGGTGGCTAACATACGCAAATGAGAGCAAGAAGAGGAGCAAAGGAACGGTCGTCAACTAGTAATGATCAAGAGGTGATCCTGAACTCCTACTTACGTCAAACATAAACCAAAGACCGTGTTCACTTCCCGGACTCCACCGAGAAGAGACCATCACGGCTACACACGCGGTTGATGCGTTTTAATTCGGATCTGGTGTCAAGTTATCTATAACCGGACATTAAAAAATTCCCATCTGCCACATAACCGCGGGCATGGCTCTCGAAAGTTTATACCCTGCAGGGGTGTCCCAACTTAGCCCATGATAAGCTCTCGCGATCAACGAAGGATATACCTTCTCCCAGGAAGACCCGATCAGTCTCGGAATCCTGGTTTACAAGACATTTTGACAATGGTAAAACAAGACTAGCAAAGCCGCCCGATGCACCGACAATCCCGATAGGAGCTGCACATATCTCGTTCTCAGGGCAACACCGGATAAGTCAAGCTACGAGTAAAACCAAACCTCGAGTTGCCCCGAGGTGGCCCCGCAGGTTGCTCGTTTCATACCAACACTTAGACAAGCACTGGCCCGGGGGGGCTAAAATAAAGATGACCCTTGGGTTGGCCGACCCAAGGGAAGGGTATAGGTGGTGGTGAGGCAAATGGTAAAACCAAGGTTGGGCCTTGCTGGACAAGTTTTATTCAAAGCAAACTGTCAAGGGGGTCCCATAAATCACCCGACCGCGTTAGGAATGCAAAATCCGGGAACATAACACCGGTATGACGGAAACTAAGGCAGCAAGAGTGGAACAAAACACCAGGCATAAGGCCGAGCCTTCCACCCTTTACCAAGTATATAGATGCATTAATAATATAAGAGATATTGTGATATCCCAACATGACCCTGTCCACCATGGAGCAATCTTCAACTTCACCTGCAACTAACAACGCTATAAGAGGGGCTGAGCAACGCGGTAAGATAGCCAAACAACGGTTTGCTAGGAAGGGTGAAAAAAAGTTAGAGGCTGACATGGCAATTTGGGAGGCTTGAAGAGCAAATGATAGGTAGCGCAGCAAAGCGATAGAACGAAGCAACTAGCATAGCAATGATAGTAATGAGATCCAAGGTAGCGGTCATCTTGCCTGAAATCCCGCAAGGAAGAAGAACGAGTCCATGAAGAAGATGAAGCCACAAAGACGAACCACACGTAGACGAACGCATCCTCACGATCGCAACGAAACAGGAACTATCGAGAAGAAGCACACAACATGGTAAACACACCACACATAGACAAGACATGATGCACAACAAGCATGATGCATGAGAAAGCTAGATGAGGCTACTCATGGCAAGAGATGATGCATACAAGAGCAACACATCAAGGCAAGTTTAAATGAGGCCAGAAACAACATATAGCAATTCCGGTAAGTCCTCATATGCAAATTTAGGAATTGGTCCAGAACTGAATAAACCTTAAGTTAAAGTTGGTAAACAGCAAGTTAAGATGCACACAACATGGTAAACACACCACACATAGACAAGACATGATGCTCAATCAAGTATGATGCATGACAAGGCTACATGAAGCTACTCATGGCAAGAGATGATGCAAACAAGAACAACACATCTAGGCTAGTTTAAATGAGGCCGGAAACAACATATAACAATTCCGGCAAGTCCTCATATGCAAGTTTCGAAGTTGGTCTAGAACTGAATAAACCTTATGTTCAAGTTGTTAAACAGCAAGTTAAGATGCACCAAGAGAATCTACACGAAATTCTAGTCAAGTTACATATAAAGTTCATTTAATTCGGAGCTACGGCCTAGAAGATATGAGCAAATCAAGTTAAACATGGCATTGATGCAAAACGCATACAAACATCAAGCAAACACCTCAAAACATGGATGCAACATGATAATATGAAGCTACATGCAAAAACGAGCAAGTTTCATATAGAGCACACTCAAAACGGAGCAACGGTTCAACACATACACTCTACAAGTTATGACAACAATCTGTCCATAACAGCAACTAAGAATATTGCAAGCATCAAAACATTATCCTATAGCATCTCAACGTAATAACAAAAGGCAAGGGCATGAAGAACAGGTAAGGCATAACAAAACATGAACACTGAGATATCTCCAGAAATCACTAGAACATGCTCAAACACACATGGTAAGATTGTAAATAATAACAGTTTTAGACTTATAAGGAAATAACATCAGGTTGCAATGTTTAGAGCTATCAAACAACATGCTATAGGAACTTAACATGGCAAACAAAGGCATGGCATGAATCTACTAATTGCATAGAACAAAAGTCCCTTACTGACCAAGAGCCAAAAAGGCACAGAAAATATGATGGCACCCATGTAAACATGGCAAGTTATATGACAGATTCATACATGGCAGGAACAACAATAAGTAGGCATGTTGGTGAGCTTGAACCACTCACCACAGAGCAATACATAGCATGGAAAGGCAACCAACAGTAAGAAGACATGTTTGTGAAGCTAAGCATGGAAAGAGCAAGTTCATAGGGTACATGGATCACTAACAACAAACATGACAACATTGAACATAATGTTAACAGGCTGACAACAACATTATTTAGCAAGTTTGGAGCAAGATTACAACAAACTACAGAAGGCTATAAATGCAACCAGTGGCATGAATGGATAGAGCATGACATGTATAACAAAACATCCTTAGTGAACATCTCCAGATTATTCATAGAATGACTAGTAGAAGCATGTTTACATAGAAACAAAATATAACAGAATCAGTCAGGAAAACAACAACAGCAAGTACCCTATTTAACAAGCTCAATGCACTCACTACAAGAATCACAAAATTACATGGATTGCACCTCTAGAAAGATTGCATATCATAGTTCAAAACACATGTAGACATCAACCTCATAGGATGCACACATCAAACATGGCAAAAATGACAAAAGAGCATGTTATAACAGTTTCAGCAGATTAACATCAACTAGCACTCTTACAAAGATGATTCGGGTATCAAGATGGACACAAATGAACATGGTGCAATGGAATGAAATGAAGTACTTGTTGAGGCGAACAATTTGACATATTACACGCACGAAACGGAGCAGTATGCAGCAAGTTATGATGCGTTGAACAGGGCATGAAAATAACATCAGAAAATGACAGTGAAAAAATCAACCTTTGAGAATTCCGGATCTAGGGGTCCTCGCACGCGGATCGAGGCGGGGGCGCGAGTTTGCCGGAGAGCTCGCCGGAGAGGGCGAGGGGAGGGCGGATCCGGCCGGGAGGAGCTCGCCGGGGCTCGGGGAGGAGGCCTCCCGGCGAGGGGGCGGCGGATGGCGGCGGGACAGCGCGGAGGAGCTGCGGCAGCCGGCGGGCGGCGCTTGGGTGGCGCGACGGAGGGACGCTGGTGCAGGGGCGCGGCGTCCAGAGGAGGAGGCGCTCGGGGAGCGGCCCGGACGGCGGCGCGCGGGCCCTGGACGCCGGCAGGAGGCGCGCGTGCGACGGGCCGGAGGGCGCGGCGGCGGCCCAGGCCGGCGCCGGCGACGAGGCGCGCCGGGCGGCGGGGTCGCCGGCGGGCAGAGGCGGCGGGGGCTGCGACGGATCTGGGCTGGCGCGGGCTGGCGGCGCGGACGGACGGGCCTGCGCGGGCCCGCCACGGGCTTGGCGGGCCCCGGCGGCGGGGAAGCCCGGAGGCGACGTGGCGCGATGTGGGTGGCTGAGGGAGGTGGCGGCGGACGTGTCCGGCGCGGCACGGACGCGTCCGGCGCGCGGAGGAAGAAGAAGGCTAGGGTTAGGGGTGAAATTGATCCGAAAATTCGGGGGAGGGGGTGTTTATATTGGTAGAGGGAGCTAGGAGACTCCAAATGGAGTGCGGTTTTCGGCCACGCGATCATGATCGAACGGCCTAGGTGATGGAGGAGGTTTAGGTGGGTTTTGGGCCACTTTGGAAGGGGTGTTGGGCTGCACACGAAAGAGGCCTTTACGGTTACCCGGTTAACCGTTGGAGTATCAAACGACCTCCAAATGGCACGAAACTTGACAGGCGGTCTACCGGTGCTAAACCAAGGCCGCTTGGCAAACCTCGGGCCATTCCGAGAAAGTTTAACACCCGCTCACAACAGGAGACAAAAGGGGAACACCGAAGGACATAGGAGTGTCGGATTGCAAAACGGACAACGGGGAAAATGCTCAGATGCAAGAAACGAACGCGTATGCAAAATGAGATGCACATGATGACATGATAAAATGCAACACGCAAGCAAATGACAAGGCAACGACGGTGAATAACTGGCGGACACCTGGCGCAACGAATCCAGGGCGTTACAATGAGGTGTGGGCTCCCTGGTGTATTTCTTTCGCCCAAAAATTCTTATTAATTCCAAAAAGATGTTTCATGGAGTTTCAGGACTTTTGGAGATGTGCAGAATAGGTTTCCTATGTTTGCTCCTTTTCCAGCCAGAATTCCAGCTGCCGGCATTCTCTCTCTTCATGGTAAACCTTGTAAAATAAGAGAGAATAGCCATAAGTATTGAGATATAATGTGCAAAAACAGCCCATTATGCAATAAATATTCATATAAAACATGATGCAAAATGGACGTATCAACTGCCCCAAGCTTAGACCTCGCTTGTCCTCAAGCGGAAGCCGAAATCGAAAAATATGTCCACATGTTTAGAGATAGAGGTGTCGATAAAAATAAAATATGGACATGAGGGCATCATGATTATTCTTATAACAGCAACATATATAGATTTTATCATATGATTTCTTATGCTCAAGTAACAATCAATTCACAATGTCAAGTATGGTTCAAAAACTTCATTGGGAACTAACAAACTATAATCTCAGTCACTGAAGCAATTGCAATTTATCGTAACATCAAAAAGAGTCAACAATAGAGCTTTTCAGCAAGCTCGCATACTCAACTATCTTGTGTAGTCTTCTATAATTGCTAACACTCACGCAATACTTGTGGTTATGGAGTTTCAGCCAGACACTAAGAAAGATAGGGGTTTATTGTGTTGCCTCCCAATGTATTCACCTTTAGGTGATGTCAACAATAATAGCCCATGCTAACTAACATCCAGTTGGATATATATATATCATGATCTTTCAAACACGAGGTGCTTGCCAAAGGATAAAATGAAAAAGGGAAAGGTGAGGATCACCTTGATTCAAGCATAAAGTAAAAACATAAAGTAAAAGATAGGCCCTTTGCAGAGGGAAGCAGAGGTTGTCATGTGCGTTTAGGGTTGATACACAAAATCTTAATGCAAAAGAACGTCACTTTATATTGCCCCTTGTATGTGGACCTTTAATATGCAGTCCGTCGCTTTTATTACTTCCATAACAAGTTTGTACAAAGCTTATTTTCTCTGCACTAATAAGTCATACATATTTAGATAGCAATTTTTATTGCTTGCGACATGCCAACTTACTTGAAGGATCATACTCAATCCATAGGTAGGTATGGTGGAGTCTCATGGCAAAACTGGGTTTAAGGGTATTTGGAAGCACAAGTAGTATCTCTACTTGGTGCAAGGAATTTGGCTAGAATGAGGGAGAAAGGCAAGCTCAACATGTTTGGAAGGTCAATGACAATATACTTTAACTGAGATGCGTGAAAACATAAACCATTACGTTGTCTTCCTTGTCCAACGTCAACTCTTTTAGCATGTCATACCTAATGAGTGCTCCCAATTACAAAAAGGTGTCCAAGATAATATATTTGTATGTGAACCCCTCTTTCCTTATCACTTCCTATTAATTGCAACGATGACCAAAACTACGTTCATCAACTCTCAACAATTTTTAAGAATCATACTTTCTATGTGTGAAGTTATCACTAACCATAAGATCAATATGAACTCTTTTATTATTTCTACTTTCTCAAGATCATAACAACATATAAAAGCCCTTGACTCAACACTAATCTTTATTACAGATAGCTCACGGACTCAATTACAAAAGAGATCACAATGCAAAACTCAAAACTACTTGATATCAAAACTTCAAACTACTAGATCAAGATACTACTGAAAGAATCGAACTAAATAAAGCGGTAAAGATAGGAGTGTGAGGGTGATACGATACCGGGGCACCTCCCCCAAGCTTGGCAGTTTCCAAGGGGAGTGCCCATACCCATGTAATTATGTCCTCGGGGGTGATGTAGGTGGTGATGATGATGGTGGATAATCGCAGATTGAGCGTAAAAGCTCCTCCAACTTCCAGATAATGCCCTTGAGTCCGGCGATATGATCCTTCAACAGGATATTCTCCTGTGTGTGATACTTGTTCTGTATGCGAGCTAACTCAATAATCTTGAAAGCTTCAATCTCTGTTGGAGTGAAAAGGTTAGTAAAGGTTGAGGGATATCTTCTTCCTTCACCGTCGGAGCTTGAACCTCCATGGCTTTCTTGATCCCTTCATCCTTGTTGATCTCTTCTGGTTCTTCTCTTTTCAGCTCCGTCTTCAATAGCCAAGCATCCTTGCCTTCGTTGTTGAAGGAGGGCGATGTCATGGGGCTCTTAATCTACAACAGAAACAGCTCGAAACGAAAACAGAGGATATTTGCATGATACGGTGGTTAAAACCTTCGGGGGTATATATAATGAATTTTTGCCGACCAAAATACGTAACGTGTAAGAAAACGGAGTCCGGGAGGCACACGAGGTGTCCACGAGACAGGGGGCGCGCCCAGTAGGGGGCGCCCTCCACTCTCATGGGGGCCTCATGTCCCTTTTGGACTACTTCTTTCTTCCTAACATTCTTAAATATTCCAAAACTGATAAAAATTGCCATTGGAGTTGTTTTGGAGTCGGTTTACTTACCGTACCACATACATATACCTTTTCGGAGTCTAGAACGTTCTGGAAAGTGTCCCTTATGTATTCCTCAGGGGTTACGGTTTCAATGATATTAGTTTCAACATTGATAGGATTACCTGAAATATAATGTTTAATTATTTGACCGTTTACCACCCTCGGACTCGTGCCTTCGAAGTTGTTGATTTTTATGGCACCAGAATGATAGACCTCCTGGATAACGTAAGGACCTTCCCATGCAAAAAATCTTAAAAGAGAGTTGAATAATAACACAAAATCTCCTACGTTAAACTCACGCTTTTGTATCCTTTTGTCATGCCAGCGTTTGACTTTTTCTTTGAATAGCTTGGCATTCTCATATGCTTGGGTTCTCCATTCATCAAGTGAGCTAATATCAAACAACCTCTTCTCACCGGCAAGTTTGAAGTCATAATTGAGCTCTTTAATAGCACAATATGCCTTATGTTCAAGTTCAAGAGGTAAATGACACGCTTTTCCATAAACCATCTTATATGGAGACATACCCATAGGATTTTTGTATGCAGTTCAATAGGCCCATAATGCATCATCAAGTTTTTTGGACCAATTCTTTCTAGATCTATTCACAGTCTTTTGCAAAATTAATTTGAGCTCTCTATTGCTCAACTCTACTTGACCACTAGACTGTGGATGATAAGGAGATGCGATTCTATGATTGACATCATACTTAGCAAGCATCTTATGGAAGGCACCATGAATAAAATGTGAACCACCATCAGTCATAAGATATCTAGGGACTCCAAACCTCGGAAAAATAACTTCTTTAAGCATTTTAATAGAAGTGTTATGGTCAACACTACTAGTTGGAATAGCTTCTACCAACTTAGTAATGTAATCAACAGCAACTAAAATATGTGTATAACCATTAGAGGCAGGAAAAGGTCCCATATAATCAAAGCCCCAAACATCGAACGGTTCAATAACAAGAGAGTAATTCATAGGCATTTCTTGACGTCTACTAATGTTACCTACTCTTTGGCATTCATCACAAGACAAAACAAACTTACGAGCATCTTTCAAGAGAGTAGGCCAATAAAAACCAGATTGTAGTACCTTGTGTGCAGTTCTATTTCCAGCGTGGTGTCCTTCATAAGATTCGGAGTGACACTTACATAGAATCTGTTCCTGTTCATGCTCCGGCACACAACGTATAATAACACCATCCACTCCTTCTTTACAAAGGTGTGGGTCATCCCAGAAGTAATGTCTTAAATCATAAAAGAACTTTTTCTTTTGCTGGTATGTGAAGCTAGGCGGTATACATTTAGCACCAATGTAATTAGCATAATCAACATACCAAGGAGCAGTACGAGAAGCATTAATGACCGCTAATTGTTCATCAGGAAAACTATCATCAATAGGCAGTGGGTCATCAAGAACATTCTCTAACCTAGACAAGTTATCTGCAACGGGGTTCTCAGCTCCCGTTATATCAATAATATGTAAATCAAATTCTTGGAGCAAGAGAACCCATCTAATAAGCCTAGGCTTAGCATCTTTCTTTTCCATAATATATTTAATAGCAGCATGGTCAGTGTGAATAGTAACTTTAGAATCAACGATATAAGGTCTAAACTTAACACAACTGCTAAGAACTCTATTTCAGTAGTAGCATAGTTTCTTTCGGCAGTATCAAGAGTCTTACTAGCATACTGGATAACATTCAATTTCTTATCAAATCTTTGCCCTAGAACAGCACCTACAGCATAATCACTAGCATCGCACATAATTTCAAAAGGTAAATTCCAATCAGGTGGCTGGACAATAGGTGCAGTGATCAAAGCTTTCTTAAGTATTTCAAATGCTTCTACACAATCATCATCAAAGACAAAAGGAATATATTTTCGCAATAAATTAGTCAGAGGCCTAGAGATTTTAGAAAAGTCCTTAATGAACCTCCTATAAAAACCGGCATGACCAAGGAAACTTCTTATACCTTTTATGTCCTTAGGACATGGCATCTTTTCAATAGCATCAACCTTGGCTTTGTCAACTTCAATACCTCTCTCAGAATTCTTATGCCCCAAGACAATGCCTTCATTAACCATAAAGTGACACTTTTCCCAATTCAGGACGAGACTAGTGTCTTCGCATCTCTGCAAAACTCGATCAAGGTTGCTTAAACAATCATCAAAAGAGGATCCATAAACAGAGAAATCATCCATGAATACCTAACAAATCTTTTCACAAAAATCAGAGAATATAGCCATCATGCATCTTTGAAAGGTAGCAGGTGCATTACATAAACCAAAAGGCATACGTCTATAAGCAAAAGTACCAAAAGGGCAAGTAAAAGTAGTTTTAGATTGATCCTTCGCTGACACATGTATTTGAGAGAAGCTAGAATAACCATCTAGAAAGCAGAAATGTGTGTGTTTGGATAGTCTTTCTAGCATTTGATCAATAAAAGGTAAAGGGTAATGATCTTTCTTAGTAGCTTTATTTATCTTACAGAAATCAATTACCATCCTATAACCTATAATAATTCTTTGCGAGATCAATTCATCTTTATCATTGGGAACAACGGTAATACCTCCTTTTTAGGAACACAATGGACAGGGCTTACCCATTCACTATCAGCAACGGGATAAATAATACTTGCCTCAAGGAGCTTTAGTATCTCCTTTCTTACCACTTCTTTCATCTTGGGATTTAATCGTCTTTGAGGATTTCTAACTGGTTTGGCATCTTTATCCACTATAATTTTGTGTTGGCATAATGTGGGACTAATGCCCTTAAGATCACCCAGAGTATATCCAATAGCTTCTCGGTGCTTCTTCAGAGTTTTCAATAATCTTTCTTTTTCTTTCTCTGAAAGGTTAGCACTAATAATAACAGGATATATTTCCTTTTCATCAAGATAAGCATACTTAAGACTATCAGCTAACGGTTTGAGTTCAAACACGAGATCTCCCTTGGGTGGAGGGGATCCCCAAGAATTTCAATGGGAAGGTTATGTTTTAGCATAGGTTCCTATTTGGGGAACACTTCATCTATTTCCCTTCTTTCCTTCATAAACATATCGTTTTCATGGTCTAGCAAATATTGTTCTAACGGATCAGTAGGGGGAACAGCAATGGAAGCAAGACCAATAATCTCATTCTTACTAGGTGGTTCCCTATCATGAGGTTGTCTATGAAACTTAGCAAAATTAAACTCATGAGACATACCATCTATACCAACTGTGACAGTATCTTTTTCACAATCAATCTTAGCACTAGCTGTATTCAAGAAGGGTCTACCAAAAATAATGGGACAAAAATCGTCTTGTGGGGAACCAAGAACAAGAAAGTCAGCAGGGTATTTAACCTTCCCACACAAAACTTCAACATCTCTAACATCCCAAAAGGTTTAATGGTATCCCTATTAGCAAGCTTAATAGTAACATCAATGTCTTCTAATTCAATGGGTGCAATGTCGTGCATAATTTCTTGATATAAGGTATAAGGTATTGCACTAGCACTAGCACCCGTATCACATTGGCCATGATAACAATGATCTCCTATTTTAACAGAAATAACAGGCATGCCTACGACAGCTCTATGTATCTTAGTATCTGCTCTAGCAATATTAGCAGTCTCACCACAGAAATGAATAACATGCCCATATAAATCCTCATCCAAGAGATCTTTAACCACAACAATACTAGGTTCAACATTAATTTACTCAGGAGGTGTATAAGTACTAGTATTACTCTTACGAACAACAGTCGAAGTTTTGGCATGATCCTTTATCCTAACAGGAAAATGAGGTTTCTCAACATAAGTAGTAGGAACAATAGGATCACTATAGGTGATAGTCTTTTCTTCGACTGTAATAGGTGCAACTACTTTCACTTCAACAGGAGGATTATATTTAAACAACTTCTCTTTAGGGAGATCAACGTGAGTAGCAAAATATTCACAGAAAGAAGCTACTATCTCAGAGTCAAGTCCATACTTAGCGCTAAATCCACGAAATGCATTGGTATCCATAAAAGATTTAACACAATCGAACTTAGGTGTCATACCTGACTCCTTACCATCGTCGGAACCCCAAATTTCAGAGTTGCGTTTAATTCTTTCCAATAAGTCCCATTTGAAATCAATAGTCTTCGGCATATAAGAACCAGCATAGGAAGTATCGAGCAAGTTCCGATTATCAAGAGAAAGCCGAGCATAAAAGTTCTGAATAATCATTTCCCGAGAGAGCTCATGATTGGGGCATGAGTATAATGTTGACTTAAGACCCCCCCAAGCTTGAGTGATGCTTTCCCTTTGTGAGGCCAGAAATTATACATGTAATTACGATCACGATGAACAAGATGCATAGGATAGAACTTCTGGTGAAATTCCAACTTCAATCGCTTATAATTCCAAGATCTCGTATCATCACATAGCCTATACCATGTCAATGCATCTCCCTTCAAACATAAAGGGAAGACCTTCCTTTTGACAACATCATCGGGAATACCTGCAAGCTTAAATAATCCACAAACTTCATCCACAAAGATAAGGTGTAAATTGG
Organism: Triticum timopheevii; assembly: GCA_963921465.1. Taxonomy (NCBI): domain Eukaryota; kingdom Viridiplantae; phylum Streptophyta; class Magnoliopsida; order Poales; family Poaceae; genus Triticum; species Triticum timopheevii. The sequence goes on along the minus strand of OY997272.1, from coordinate 375,233,107 downwards.
GATGCAATGTTCCATCTCCTGCAAATGGATTAGCTAGTAGTTTCTCTATCATACCCGAAGGAATCTCAAAGTAAATATTTTCATAAAGTTCAGTAGGTTGAGGAGAAACTCTTTGCTCTTCTGGTTGGGGTGAAGATACCCCAAACAAGCCCCTCAAAGGATTAGTTTCCATAGTGACAAGTAACAGAAAATTTCAGCACACTATATAAATGTTTCCTTACCAAGTTCCACTCACCGAAAGCGCTACACTCCCCGACAATGGCGCTAGAAAAGAGTCTTGATGACCCACAAGTGTAGGGGATCAATCGTAGTCCTTTCGATAAGTAAGAGTGTCGAACCCAATGAGGAGCAGAAGGAAATGATAAGCGGTTTTCAGTAAGGTTTTCTCTGCAAGCACTGAAATTGTAGGTGATAGATAGTTTTGTGATAAGATAAATGGTAATGAGTAAAGAGTAAATAAAGTGAACAAACTGCAGCAAGGTGGCACAATCCTTTATGTAGCAAAGGATAAGCATGGAAAATTTCTAATAATGAGAAAGGAGCTCCCGAGGACACATGGGAATTATCGTCAAGCTAGTTTTCATCACGTTCATATGATTCGCGTTCGATACTTTGATAATTTGATATGTGGGTGGATCAGTACTTGGGTACTGCCCTTACTTGGACAAGCAAGACCTACTGAAATATCTTTGCAAATGGCTGACAAATCTACTGCCATACCTATCAGTATTTGTGAGGATGTGCCCGTTGTTGTTGCTAATGTTACTTGAGATGCCCGAGGATGACAACATGTTGATTATCCTTCGTAGACCCTTCTTGAATACTGCAAGGGCTGTTATTGATTGCAATAAAAGCAAGATCACCTTTCATAGCAATGGTAATGAGCATATGGTGCACTTTCCGAAGAAACAATTCCAAGTGAATGGTATTAATATTATCGAAAAATCTCCGACAATCACTATTGGAATTTTTCAACTACCTCTACCTACTGCCAAAAAGAAATATGAAAAGCTTATTATTGGGGACATTCATATCCCCTTTGAGGTAACTTAGTGATTTACGGAAGTTCTTCGGTTTCATGCTAATCGAAAGTGGTTGTTAAAGACCTGATCAACCTTATTAATGGATCATTTTTTAGAGCTATGATGTTGATGAATTTAGTGAGCTCTACCTTCTGTCCCTACCTTTTGTTTTCTATTTTTATTAGTTAAATAAAATTAAATGCCATGTTTTGTCTGTTTTCTGAATTTTCCGTGCAATAAAGAATGACCCAAAACTAAAAGTTCTCAGAATGCTCTAAAAATTTAATATGATTTTTTCCTGAATATTTATGAATTTTTGGTGCAAATAACATTAGAGGGACGTGTACCAAGTGGGTACAACCCACCTGGGCGCGCCAGGACCCCCAGACACGCCCTGGTGGGTTATGGTCCCCACATGGGCCCCTCACTTATCTCCTCATACCACATCATCACCTACTTATGACCCACAAGTGTAGGGGATCAATCGTAGTCCTTTCGATAAGTAAGACTGTCGAACCCAACGTGGAGCAGGAGGAAATGATAAGCGGTTTTCAGTAAGGTTTTCTCTGCAAGCACTGAAATTGTAGGTGATAGATAGTTTTGTGATAAGATAAATGGTAACGAGTAACAAGTAAATAAAGTGAACAAAGTGCAGCAAGGTGGACCAATCCTTTATGTAGCTTAGGATAAGCCTGGACAATTTCTAATAATGAGAAAGGAGCTCCCGAGGACACATGGGAATTATCGTCAAGCTAGTTTTCATCACGTTCATATGATTCACGTTCGGTACTTTGATAATTTGATATGTGGGTGGACCGGTACTTGGGTACTGCCCTTACCTGGACAAGACTCCCACTTATGATTAAACCCTATTGCAAGCGTCCGCAACTACAAAAGAAGTATTAAGGTAAACCTAACCACATCATTAAACATATGAATCCATATCAGCCCCGAATGAAGCAACGCATAAATTAGGGTTTAAGCTTCTGTCACTCTAGCAACCCATCATCTACTTATTACTTCCCCATGCCTTCCTCTAGGCCCAAATAATCGTGAAGTGTCATGTAGTAGACATTCACATAACACCACTAGAGGAAAAGACAACATACATCTCATCAAAATATCGAACGAATACCAAATTCACATGACTACTAATAGCAAGACTTCACCCATGTCCTCAGGAACAAACATAACTACTCACAAAGCATATTCATGTTCATAATCAGAGGAGTAATAATATGCATAAGAATCTGAATGTCGGGGAAACTGATCCACGAACACCTATGGGACCGGCGGAACGAGCCCCTTTCGGTTCGGCGGGGGGGGGGGGGGGGGGGAGATCGCACGAAGAGCGGATCGAGGCGAAGCACACGAGCAGTTTACCCAGCTTCGGAGCTCTCCGGAGAGATAAAACTCCTACTGCTGCATGTCTGAGTGTATTGAGTTCTTGCTCGGGAGCACTGAGTGCTACAGTACACACTAGCTGCTAACGAGACCGAGCGTGAGTGTTTTTCTGCCTTTGAACCCCCCTCTACGTTGCGCATGGGCCTCCTTTTATATGCTAAAGGGGTCTCCGACAGGTGGCAACATAGACAAGGGTAATAATGGAAAAGGAATTGTGGTTCGTACAACTACCTGTACAGTGTATCCTACCTAACCCTGACGGCAGGGGACAAAGGCATTAAATGCCCGTCTACGTCGCCCAAATAGTGCAAAAAGGGACCGTCAGGGATGCCACCGCTTGCCACGATGGCAATCTTGTCAGCGTCGCTTGCCACCGTGCACCGCTGGCCGCACAGCCTCTTGCCACGCGCGCCTGGAAAGGTCCCAGGGTGACACGTTGGTGGATGTGCTGGAGCGCGGGTACAGAGTGGTAGTTTGCCGTGGCAAGCGCCTTGCCGCGGTTGTTGTCTTGTCGCGTCCTGAAGCTTGTCGTTCACCGGGCCTCACCGGGACGCGTGGCACGTCGCAGCAAGTTCCTTGAGATGCCTTGGTTGGACTTCCTGGCAAGTTCCTCTTGCCGGGGCCTTGTCTCCTTGGCTTGAATACTTTGTTCTTGAATGGCTCCAAAGGAACCACGGAGGACCTTGGCGGTCACCCGGCAAGCCTTGTCGCGGGGTGCTCAACTGCCCGTGCACAAGTTCGGGATACTAGGGTACCCCTACTCTAGTACACCGACAGGAGCCCCCGGGCCTGGGCCACACACGGTGCCGAGCGCTGTTGGGCCAGGCCCAAAACAGGGCACGGGCACGCGCGGCCTGGGTTACGCCGTATCTCACTCTATATCCACCGCGCCCTCCTCGAACGGCACGCGTCGAATGCGGCGTCGTGGGAGAGATCATGGGTGGTTTCTTTATTCGGAAAGACGGAACGTCCGCCCCCTCCCTCTTTATAAGCAGGGGAAACAGGGCAGTTCGCCCATCTCGCCGGTTGCCATTCCAATCTCAAAATCCTCCGCCGCTCCCCCCTTCTTCTCAAAGCTGAAAGAGAGCAGCGTGACGCCCCCCATCGCCACCGGCACCACCAACGCCGTCGATCTCTCTCACCACCTCCGCCATGTCTCCGAAAGCCGGGAAGGTTGTGAAGTCGGCCGAGGCGCAGCGGCTCGTGGCGCTGTGAAAGGAGCAGGCAATCTTCCCTCCTTAGCTCGCCGCGAAGGAGCTGAGGGAGTATTACTACCTCTTCTGGTCGACGGAGACGCGAGCGCATCCGCGCACGAAGGTACTCTCAGCTGCCGCTTCGGAACTGGCTCCGAATGGATATCCCTTCTTCGCGTTGTTCTTCTACTGCGGGCTCTGCCCTCCTTTCTCTGAGTTTTTCTGTGACATCATGAACACCTACGGGTTCCGCCTCCTTGACTTCACCCCCAACACCGTTCTGACCATGGCAGTTTTCGCACATCTCTGTGAAAACTTTGTCGGAGTCTATCCAAATGTAGCTCTTTTTCACCACTTCTTTATGCCCCGAGTTGAGAGAGGGGAGCCTTTATCCGGCGGAATCGCCTCGATCTCGAGAACTGGCAAGAAGGAAGCTTATCTGGAGGGAGAGCTCCACAGCAAGTGGGAAGAATGGAGAGCTGACTGGTGCTGGATTGTCGAGGAGAACCCGCAGCCATTTACCGCCCAGCGCCAAGCTCCAGTAGCGCGCGGCAACAATTGGAGCAACGTGGCCCCGGAAGACGATAGGCTGAAGATTGCCGTCACCCGGATCCTACGCCTCAGGCTTGCCGGGCTCACCGTAGGCGCCGTTGGCGCAGATTTTCTTCACCGTTGCATCGCCCCCCTGCAGGAGAGGAAGAGACCCGCCTGGGAGTTCCAGAATGCGGCAGATATCATGAGGCTGCGCCCGGGCCTCAATTTCAACTTCACTATCCTGGAACTGGACGCGATGCTCCTGGAACTGTTCAAGCGCAATCCTCAACATCCTGAAGCATTCATGTTGCCGAGGGGTGTCGTTCCGCTGTGCAACAACTCCTCGCTCAACCGCGTCCGTGCAATGATGCCGCTGTGCGATTCGCATGGAATTGTCCCAACTTGGCAAGAGCCTGCGGACGACGTCGTGCAGGAGTTCTTTGACGGCTTGGTAGAAGTGCCGGTCCGCTCCGATGAACAGAAGAGCCTTACTCGCGACACCACCGATGCGGAGATGCAGCGCATCGCCACTAGGCTGGAAGAGGCGGTGGCAGCCGCTGCCGTGGGTGAGTTTGGATTCACCGTGGAGGAGGCAGAGGCAGCAGAGGCGGCAAGCCTTGCCGAGCGAGAGGAGCTTGCCGGCGAGGGAGAGCCTGTCGGGCCTGAAGCTGAGTCGAGCGAGCCCGGCGAGGGAGAGCTTGTCGGGCCCGAACCTTCAGACAGCTCGCCGCAAGCGGAGCCCCCAGCTCCACCAAGAAGGCGTCTCCGCAAGGCCGTGGACGTAGCGGGACGGCAGACGGGTCAACAGCCGCCGCGCCGCGCGATGCGCTCCACCGTGGCAACTGGAGCGGGGCCCTCCCGGACCACCGCTTCTGCTCCCGCCAAGCGGCTAAGGGAACCTACTCCTCCGCCTCGTCGCGCTGAATGTGGGCCGGACTTCGACCTCTCCGCGCTCAGCTCCGACGAGGAAGAGGAAGAGTAAGATTCTTTGTTGTACTTGTAGTTCTTAAATTCTTGCTGTTTTGTCTTGCATCTGATTTGCTTTACTCCAAACCCATTCCTTTTTAGGACTCTGGCCCAGAGAGCGGCGAAGAGAACCAAGGTCCCGGTGATTGTCATCGAGGACGAACCCACCGCGACAGCAGGGGGTGCGTCCGAGACCACCGTGCCGGACCCGACAACTATTCCCCAAAGCAGCCCCCAGCGCTGCCCCCAGCGTAAGTATATGGTTTACTTCCTGCTGTTAGACGCGCATGGGTGCTCTTTCTTTGCTGACATCTGAATATTGGTTTGCGTAGGAGCAGAGCAGTCTCACCAGGAGTGCCCGGAAGCCGCTCCCGACATGCCATCTGCTTCGACTACACCGCCAAGGGAGGATTCCCCGGCAAGGGAGCATTCTCCGGCAAGGGAGAATTTTTCGGTAAGGGAGAAATCTCCGGCAAGGGACAGTTCTCCGGCAAGGGACAGCACCAGCGACTCCCCGGTGGCGGAGACCACGACTGTAGATCCTAGTACAGGTAATCCTCTTGCTTGAAAACTTCCCTTGGGTTCTTCTTCTTCTGATTTTCTTTTCGAATATTTTCTTGACTTTTCTCCCTTTTCCAGTTGTCAGATCCATCTGCCACGGAGCCGATGGAAACCGAGGTCGCCGGCGAGGAGAACACGCACGGCAATACCGACGACGCCGTTGTTACCGAAGAAGAAGCCGGCGCTGATGATCCCGCCGGCGGAGAGGCCGCCAAGGCTGTCGCCGCAGAAGCTGGCGAGTGGTCCGGCGATCGCACTGACGGCCCCGAGGCCGCAGGAGCATCAGGTGCTACGCCGACCGCCGATCCCTCTGCCGCTGCTGCAGCGTCAGGCTCTGAAGAGCCCCAGCCCGGCGCCTATTTGAAGGCCGGCGATGGCGTCTTCATCAAGCACCCCTGGGCGTCGAGTTCCAGGGCGCCGATCGAAGGAGAAATCTTTGATGAAGAGTTTCTCGCCTCCGCTGGGCTGACGCTGGTCGACGCGCCGAGCAGCAGCAGTGGTGAGCCTGAGGAGGAGCAGCTGCTGCGGAAGCTGTTGTTGCTCTACCGCGCCCGACAGGCCAAGCTGGTATCCCGAGAAGCACTTGTCGCGAAGGCGGGAGTGGACATCGAGAAGCCCGCGGAGGAGCTCTGGGGCCTCAACCAGGAAGCTCTCCGGTCCCTGGCAAAGGAGCGGGAGCAACTCGCCGAGGAGCGGAAATCCTTCCTCCTCAAGAAGGCTGAAGTTGAAGAGCAACAGCGGCTTGGTGCCGAGAAGCTGTCTGCGCAGGAAGGCGAGTTGGCGCAGCGGAAGGTTAATCTTGACAGCCACGAGGAGGAGCTTGCCGCGCGCGAGCAAACATTCGGCGGGGCTCTCAAGGAAGCAGAGGATGCTGCCGCAGCTGCCGAGGCCGCCAAGAAGGAGCTGGAGACGAAGGTGGCGCAGCTGGAGGCCGATCTCAAGGTGAGCGGCGAGGAGCTTGCTACGCTCAAGTGTAAGCGTGAGAAGGACGCCTACACCCATGGCGAGCTGCAGGGTCGTCTCGCCGAGAGGAGCAAGGAGCTTAGCACCGCCAAGGACTCCAACACAGATCTCGAGTTGAAGCTGACAACTTTGACCAAGACGCTGGACGGCGCCAGGGAGTAGGAGGTGGCCTTGAAGGAGAAGATCAAGGCCGACGAGGCGCTGCTGGCGAATGCTGCTGCCGCCCACGACACTTTTAGGGAGAATGTGGAGCACTGGACTGAGGGTCTCGTGGATGTTGTCGCAGCCATCGACGGGGAGCTGGCGCAGCTGGGGATGGAGGATCTCGGGTATTCCTCCGATGAGCACCTCCAACCCAGCGCCAAGCTCAGCTTGTTCTTCAAAGGCGTGGCGACGGCCCTCCAGCGACTCCGGGAGAAGATCCCAAAGCAGCTAGCCGACGAGTCGCGCAAGATCTGTGAGGGAGCTCTTCAAAAGGTGCTGGTGAAGGTGGCCTTCCGCAACCCAGGCCTCAACCTCACCAACGTCCTCAGGACCTTGCCGCGAGATGCTGATCTGGAAGCGCTCAAGACCCTTGTCGCACCCATTGTGGACAAGGTGAGCGGGATCAAGAGGGTTGAGGGCGATCGCGTAGATTAGGCCGCCCGTTTTCTCTTTTTCTTGTCGCTACTGGTCATGTTATGAGAACAATCTGTTAGAGCTGCGACAAGCTATCTTGTAATATGACTCTATTTTGGGTAGCGATTGCTATGTTATTTCCTTTACTTGATTCCTTCCTTTGTATGTTTTTGCCCTACGCTTTTAGGGAACTTGTCGGCGCAGGCACCTTAGCCGCGAGCGCTGAGTGTGGGACGTCAGCAGCCTGCTGGCGGTGCCGCTACCGACAAGAAACCTTATCGCAACTAGTCGCAGCTCACTTAAGTTTTGTTGAGCGGACTCAAAACAAAGTAAGGGCGCAACTAGCTACAAGTTGGTTCCTCCACACACAGGTTTTCCATACAAAGCACGGTTGTTCGAGGAAGATAACTTAAAAACTTTTAAAACTGATTGCTCAAATTTTAGCAACTTAGCTTTTTTGTCATTTGCTCCCCGGTAAGGCGAAACTTCCTCGAACGACGCTTGGTCCACACCATTATCTTCTCCTTTCCCCCCGGCAAACTTGTGGGCGAGGGAACCTTCCTTTCCTTGAGAAAGAGAAAGAAGAGAAAATAAAGATATGGAGCCTTACGGCTCGTTATTGCTTACTGGGGGTAGGCGCTGCACAAAGTGTCAGATAATGCATGCAAAGTAGAAAGCATGAAATTGACAAGATGTGCGGAGCACATGAGCTTTACTTATGCACGGGGTTTGCGCCCGGCTTCGTACAAAGGATTACATGCAACATCGGCAAGACTTGTACAAAAGGTGGTTGCCGGAATAGATTCCGGCAACCGCGCCCTACGGGTAAAACTTACGAAGATGCTCAATGTTCCAGGAGTTGCTCACCGGAATGCCATCTCCGGTCTCAAGGCGGACAGCGCCAGGCCTAGTGACTCGTTTCACCCGGTAAGGGCCTTCTCACTTTGGCGTCAACTTGTTGGAATTCTTGGCCAACTGAACGCGCCGAAGAACAAGGTCACCTTCCTCGAGACTTCTGGCATTAACTTTGCGGCTATGGTAGCGGCACAAAGCTTGCTGGTATCAAGCAGCTCGTACAGCGGCCTGAAGACGTTCCTCCTCAAGGAGCAGCGCGTCATCTTGTCACAACTGCTCTTGCTCAAGCTCATCATAAGCGAGCACTCGAGGTGACCCGTATACGAGTTCCGTGGGGAGAACTGCCTCTGCTCCATAGACTAGAGCGAAAGGTGTCTGGCCAGTGGCTCGATTTGGCGTCGTCCTGATCGACCAAAGAACCACCGGCAGCTCCTCAATCCAGTTCTTTCCGCACTTGCGCAGCCTGTCGAAAGTCCTGGTCTTGAGCCTGCGCAGCACTTCAGCATTCGTCCTCTCCGCTTGACCGTTACTTCTCGGATGAGCAACAGAAGCGAAGCAGACCTTGGCGCAAAGATCTTGGACGTACTGCATGAAGGTGCGGCTCGTGAATTGCGTGCCGTTATCGGTGATGATCCTATAAGGGATCCCGAAGCGGCAAACAATCGACCTGAAGAACTTGACTGCTGACTGTGCTGTCACCTTCCTCACTGCTTCCACTTCCGGCCACTTTGTGAACTTGTCGATTGCAATGTACAAGTACTCAAAGCCCCCGACAGCTTGGGGAAAGGGGCCGAGGATGTTGAGCCCCCAAACCGAAAATGGCCAGGATAAAGGGATCGTCTGGAGAGCTTGAGCTGGCTGTTGTATCTGCTTGGAATGGAATTGGCACGCTTCACGCTTGGTTACTTGTGCAGTTGCATCCTAGAGGGCTGTCGGCCAAAAGAAACCTTGCCGGAACGCTTTGCCGGCAAGTGCTCTTGCGCCAATGTGGTGACCACATATGCCTCCATGTATCTCTGCCAACAGCTTTTGTCCGTCTTCCCGGTGAATACACTTCAATTTCACGCCGTTGAGTCTTCTTCCGTACAGTGTGTTGTCGACAAACTGGTACATACTTGACTGCCGGGATACTCTTTCCGCTTCTTCTTGCCCTTCGGGAAGTTCTCTTGTCTGAAGGAAACAGACAATCTGTTGTGCCCATGCTGGAGCTTGCAGCTCGACAACAAGGACTAAAGGCACATCTTCTGATGCGGGAACATCCGCTTCTACGGAGAGAACCTGCGGCTCAGCCGGAGCTTGACGTTCCCCGGAAAGCTTGCCGAAGCAAAACTTGTCGGGAGCGTCTGCTTCAACGGAACAAACCCTAGGGCTTGCCGGAGCAGACTGCTCCTCAGCACCCTTGGTGTTGATTTTGAGGACCTTCTTGGCGGCGGCTTCGGGGAGCTCTGTCGGAAAATAGTCACCAGAAATCAACTTCCTCTTCTTGCTCTATCCAGTTGATGGCGTTACAGACGGTTGAGTCAGTTTGAGCACAAAGATCCCTGGTTCCACAGGTAACTTAAGTGCGGCGCACTTCGACAGGCCATCGGCAATGTCGTTCTGAGCTCTTGGAACATGTTCCATCTGTAGGCCGTCAAAGTGCTCTTCTAGCTTTCTCACTTCATCAACGTAAGCTTCCATCAACGGACTCTGATAATTTTTGTTCACTTGGCAGACGACAAGCTGTAAGTCACCCCTGACAATGAGCTTCTTGATCCTGAGGTCTGCTGCGATCCTGAGACCGGCAAGCAAACCTTCATATTCTGCAGTCTTGTTCGTTGCTTGCTCCTTGGGAAAGTGCATCTGGACTACGTACTTGAGGTGCTCTCCGGTGGGTGCAACAAGTAGCACGCCCGCACCGGCGCCTTGCAGCGAGAAGGCACCATCAAAGTACATCAGCCACTCTTTGCTTGCTTCCTTGATGGGGATGCTCGTTTCTGGAATTTCTTCATCTTGTGTTGGCGTCTATTCTGCTATGAACTCCGCCAATGCTCTGCTTTGGATAGTTGAAGTGCTCTCAAACTTGAGGCCAAAGCTTGACAGTTCCAGTGCCCACTCGACAATCCTGCCTGTTGCTTCTGGATTTTGCAGTATCCTCTTCAGCGGAAAACGAGTGACGACTCTGATCTCATGTGCTTGGAAGTAATGGCGCAGCTTTCTCGAGGCCATGAGAAGGCCGAAAAGCAATTTCTGCACACCAGAGTACCTTGACCTAGCCCCCTGCAGAAGGGAACTGACAAAGTAAACTGGGCGCTGCACCATTCTTTTCTGCATCTTCTCACGCGCCTGCGCAGATCCATCTTTGTCGGGACCAGAGCTTGCCGGTGAAGTCTCCTGCTTGTCGCTGGATGCATCTGCCGTGGTTGCTGGCTCATCATCCGCCTCCCTCTCCGCTACTAATGCAGCACTAACCACTTGATTAGTTGCCGCTATATATAGCAGCAACTTCTCTTGTGTCTTAGGTGCGACAAGTGTTGGAGTGGAGGACAGGTATCTCTTTAAGTCCTGCAGTGCAGCCTCCGCTTCCGGAGTCCATTTCATTGGACCTGCCTTTTTCAATATTTTGAAAAATGGCAGGGCGCGCTCAGCAGACCTAGAGATAAACCTACTGAGAGCAGCTACACAACCGGCAAGTCTTCACACATCCTTGACGCGCTTTGGTGCTTCAATCTACTCAATGGCCTTGATCTTGTCGGGATTGGCTTCAATTCCCCGCTGAGACACGAAGAACCCGAGAAGCTTGCCGGAGGGGACTCCAAACACACACTTCTCGGGGTTAAGCTTGAGGTTGATCTTGTGCAGATTTGCAAAGGTTTCATCTAAATCTTGAATCAGAGTCGCCTTGTCCTTGCTCTTGACCACTATGTCATCCATGTAGGCTTCCACATTTTTGTGTATTTACGGCTCAAAAGCATCATGGACTACCCTTGCAAATGTTGAACCAGCATTCTTTAAACCAAAAGGCATTCATACGAAACAGTATGTGCCACATGGGGTGATGAATGCGGTCTTCTCCTCATCCTCTTTTGCCATGAAGATCTGATGGTATCCTGAGTATGCATCAAGAAATGAAAGCAAGTCACATCCGGCCGTGGAGTCAACAATCTGGTCGATGCACGGCAAGGGAAATGGGTCTTTGGGACAAGCTTTATTGACATCGGTAAAGTCGATACAAAGCCTCCATTTCCCATTTTCCTTGCGCACGACTACAGGGTTGGCCAACCACGTAGGATGGAGCACTTCTCTGACAAGGCCTACTGCTTCCAATTTCTTGATTTCTTTTGTAATGAATTCTTGGCGCTCCACTGCCTGTTTCCTGACTTTCTGCTTGACGGGCCGCGCATGAGGACAGACGGCAAGATGGTGCTCGATTACTTTCCTGGGAACACCGGGGATGTCAGACGGTTGCCACGCAAATACGTCGACGTTCGCCCGCAGGAAAGCAACGAGAGCGCTTTCCTATTTAGGGTCGAGAGTGGCACTGATGGTGAAGGTACCACCAGTGCCATCCTCCTTGGCGGACACCTTCTTGGTCTCTGGTGGAGCTGCCATTGTCTTCTTACGCTTGCCGGTGGAGCTCGATGGTGTGTCCTCGACGGTAGTGCAGCACTCCGAAGAGGTGCACTTGCTGGAGTGGGCATCAGAACTCTTGCCGGACTTGGTCTTCTTCTTCGCCCCGGGAGCTTCAACGGCAAGTGACTTGCGATCTGTTGCGGCTGCTGCTTCCCGGTAGATCTTTTCGGCGCAGATAACAGCATCCTTGTTGTCGCCAGGGACAGAGATGACACTTACCGGGCCTGGCATCTTGAGCATGTTGTATGCATAGTGAGAGGTTGCCATGAATTTGGCGAGTGCTGGACGGCCGAGTATCCCATTGTAAGGCAATGGAAAGTCAGCAACGTCAAAAGTGACCCTCTCAGTCCTGAAGTTCAACTCGCTGCCAAATGTCACCGGCAACGTGATCTTTCCCTTCGGCTTGCTCCTTCCCAGATTGATTCCTTGGAATGTGCCGGTTTCTTCGAGCTCGCCATCAGGGATCTGGAGTTTCTAGAGTACCGCGGAGGAGATCAGGTTCAAGTCGGCCCCGCCGTCAACTAGCATCTTAGTGACCTTGAGGTTGCGGATAGTTGGTGAAACCAACATCGGCAAACACCCAACCGCAGTTATGCAATCAGGGTGGTCCTCAATATCAAAGATGATAGGCGTGCTGGACCATTTCAGAGGCTTGCGTGACTCGACGGGTGGTTCTGCCGCATTGACTTCCCGCACCCACTGCTTGAGCTGGCGGTGTGAAGTATGCAGAGAAGCACCGCCGTCAACACACAGGACCTCTGTGGCTTTCTGGAACTCCTGCTCATCGGTCTCGTAATCATCCATATCTTCATCGTCGTCGTCATCTTCATCCTTGTCGCGACCACGGGGAGGTCTGTCTCCTTGTCGCTGCTTGGCCTTGCCGCGGCGTCCTCCTCGGCCGGGGCGTTTCTTGCCGGCTCTTGCAACACCTTCCTGGGCCTTCTCCTTGTCGTGTTGCTCGTATTCAGCCTTTTGCTGCTCAACAAGCTGCTCGACCTTCTTGGAGCTCTATAGGTCATGGCCCTTGGTGCGGTGGATCTTGCGGTACTGCTTGTTGGTGCCGTCCTGCTTGTCGGCGACCGCCACAGCCTGGTAGTTGGTGCCTGCGGCAATCTCCTCGCCGTAGCTACCAGCTTTGGCTTTCTTGGTGCCACCTCCCTTGCCTGACTGCTCAATGACTAGCACATCTTTGCCTTTCTTCTTCCTGTTGTTCCGCCGCCGGTTTTTCTTTGCCGGGGCAGCCTCCTCACTATCAGATCCTCCTGCTCCTGTATTCTCTCCGGGGAGTTTCCTCCCTTCCTCAGCACGTGCACACTTGTCGGCCAAGGCATATAGCTCACTGGCGTCTCTGATCTTGCACATCGCCATCTCCTCCCGCATCCTGCGGTTTTGCACGTTCTGATGGAACGCGCTGATTACCGCGGCAGGGTGGACATTTGGGATGTTGTGCTATACGCGGCTGAATCTCTGAAGGTACTTGCGCAGGGGCTCTCCTTCCTTCTGGGCGAGCAGATGAAGGTCGCTCTCTTGGCCATGAGGCTTGTGACCTCCTGTAAAGGCGCCGACAAACTGATGGCATAGGTCTACCCAGGAGGATATGGAGTTGTCCGGCAAGTGCATGAGCTAGGATCTGACATTGGGCTTGAGCACCAGCGGGAAGTAGTTGGCCAGGATCTTGTCGTCCCGCCCCCCGGCATCTTGCACCGCGATGGTGTAGATGCTGAGGAACTCCGACGGATGCGACTTGCCGTCGTACTTCTCTGGTACGTCTGGCTTGAAATTCTTCGTGCTGGGCCACTCGACTTGCCGTAGCTCACGAGTGAACGCAGGGCAACCTACCGCGTACGGCAAGTCGCCTGGTTCCCCTGGTGCATGCATGTCGACAGAGGGCCCAGCGCGCTGGTCCGATTGACCCGTGCTTCTCTTCGGCGCTCGATGCGAGTACGAGCGTCTTCTAGCTGTCGTTCGTGAAGAACTTGGCGCTGATCACGACGAGCTCGTGGATCTGATGATGCAGTGGAGTCGCTGTCGAGGTGGATCCGGCGAGTCGGCGATCTTGGCCTTCGAGGTGGAGAGCGCATGGTGGTTGCACCCCCACTGGTTTCGTCGCCATCGGCTCGTGCCTGGCGGTCCTACCGCGGCAGCGATGTACTCGGCTGCCCCGGAGTGTCGCCGTTGGCGAAGCCGATGAGACTCTGAATGGTGGCCCTCCATTCATCGATCTTGTCTGCCGTTGGAGGGTAATCTAGGAGTAGTTTAGCTCGCGCCAAAGCTTCTGCTGGAGTGGTGGGCGGCAGTGGCGAACGGCGCGAGGAGCGGGATATGCTCGGACTTCTAACTATGTTAGAAGGAGCAGTATCCCGTCCAGGCGACCGTGTCTCACTCGTGCCAGCATGTTGGCGTGCATGCTGGTCTTGAGCACCCCGAGATCCACCAACTTGATCTTGGTCCAACAAACGTATGGCACTGCGAATACCATGAAGCTGTCGGTCCTGCGCCTCCTGAGATGGGCGCGGTGCATGTACGGACGCCTAGGTCTGCGCAGCCTTGTCCTTGGACCTGGCAGCACCCTGAGCTCCCTCGTCGATGTCCGTTCTTCCGCCGGCGTCTACCCCACCACTCATTTGCTCTGGTGGTGGTGGGATCGAAGTGGACGGAACAGCTGCCGCCGAAGCCTTCTTCTTCGGTGGCATGTCGATGAAGAAGATGAAGATCTAGCTCGTGTGAATGCCGGATCAGGTTCACAAAACGTCGACTTCCCCTACCTGGCGCGCCAAAGATGTCGGGGAAACTGATCCACGAACACCTATGGGACCGGCGGACCGAGCCCCTTTCGGTTCGGCGGGGGGGGGGGCGGAGATTGCACGAAGAGCGGATCGAGGCGAAGCACACGAGTAGTTTACCCAGCTTTGGAGCTCTCCGGAGAGATAAAACTCCTACTGCTGCATGTCTGAGTGTATTGAGTTCTTGCTCGGGAGCGCTGAGTGCTACAGTACACACTAGCTGCTAACGAGACCGAGCGTGAGTGTTTTTCTGCCTTTGAACCTCCCTCTACGTTGCGCATGGGCCTCCTTCTATATGCTAAAGGGGTCTCCGACAGGTGGCAACGTAGACAAGGGTAAAAATGGAAATGGAATTGCGGTTGGTACAACTACCTGTACAGTGTATCCTACCTAACCCTGACGGCAGGGGACAAAGGCATTAAATGCCCGTCTACGTCGCCCAAATAGTGCAAAAAGGGACCGTCAGGGACGCCACCGCTTGCCACGATGGCAATCTTGTCAGCGTCGCTTGCCACCGCGCACCGCTGGCCGCACAGCCTCTTGCCACGCATGCCTGGAAAGGTCCCAGGGTGACACGTTGGTGGATGTGCTGGAGCATGGGTACAGAGTGGTAGTTTGCCGCGGCAAGCGCCTTGCTGCGGTCGTTGTCTTGTCGCGTCCGGAAGCTTGCCGTTCACCGGGTCTCGCCGGGACGCGTGGCGCGTTGCGGCAAGTTCCTTGAGATGCCTTGATTGGCCTTCCTGGCAAGCTCCTCTTGCCGGGGCCTTGTCTCCTTGGCTTGAATACTTTGTTCTTGAATGGATCCAAAGGAACCACGGAGGACCTTGGCGGTCACCCGGCAAGCCTTGCCGCAGGGTGCTGCAACTGCCCGTGCACAAGTTCGGGATACTAGGGTACCCCTAATCTAGTACACTGACACTGAACATATGATCTTCCACCAAGTAAACCAATTAGCATCAACTACAAGGAGTAATCAACACTACTAGCAAGCCACAGGTACCAATTTGTGGTTTTGATACAAGATTGGGTACAAGAGATGAACTAGGGTTTTGAGACGAGATGGTGCTGGTGAAGTTGTTGATGGAGATTGACCCCCTCCTGATGAGAGGATCGTTGGTGATGACGTTGGTGATGATTTCCCCCTCCCGGAGGGAAGTGTCCCCGGCAGAACAGCTCCACCGGAGCCCTAGATTGATTCCGCCAAGGTTCCTCCTCATGGCGGCGGAGTTTCGTCCCTTAAGCTTGCCCACAATTTTTTCCAGGGTAAAAGCTCTGATATAGCAGAGACACCGGGGGCCCACCAGGGAGCCTAGGAGACAGGGGGCGCACCCAGTAGCGGGGGAGGGGAGGGCGCCCCCCACTCTCCTGCATGAGTGTCACGCCCAATATGCGACCCTATCCAAAAGGAACTCGAAGGTCCCACCTAGGATAGACCCGCATATTGAAACGCTTTTGCAAGGTGGATATCATTACATCAACATTACATAATAGGTAGGGATACATACAAGAGGCATACCATGCCACACGAATACAACATCATCATACACAAGATCAACATCCAACTACGGATGAAACACAAACAAAAGCTCAAACGACATCCACCCTGCTAGCCCAGGCTGCCGACCTAGAACCTATCCCCTAATCGAAGAGGAAACGGAAGAAGAACTCCAAAACAAGTAAACATCGCTCTCGCGTCATGATCATCGCAACCTGTACCTGCAACTGTTGTTGTAGTAATCTGTGAGCCACTAGGACTCAACAATCCCATTACCATGGGTATCAAGACTAGCAAAGCTTAATGGGGAAGGAAGGGGTAAGGTGGTGAGGTTGCAGCAGCGACTAAGCACGATATGGTGGCTAACATACGCAAATGAGAGCGAGAAGAGGAGCAAAGGAACGGTCGTCAACTAGTAATGATCAAGAGGTGATCCTGAACACCTACTTACGTCAAACATAACCCAAAGACCATGTTCACTTCCTGGACTCCAGCGAGAAGAGACCATCACGGCTACACACGCGGTTGCTGCGTTTTAATTCGGATCTGGTGTCAAGTTATCTACAACCGGACATTAACAAATTCCCATCTGCCACATAACCGCGGGCACGGCTCTCGAAAGTTTATACCCTGCAGGGGTGTCCCAACTTAGCCCATGATAAGCTCTCGCGATCAACGAAGGATATACCTTCTCCAAGGAAGACCCGATCAGTCTCGGAATCCCGGTTTACAAGAAATTTCGACAATGGTAAAACAAGACCAGCAAAGCCGCCCGATGCGCCGACAATCCCGATAGGAGCTGCACATATCTCGTTCTCAGGGCAACACCGGATAAGTCAAGCTACGAGTAAAACCAGACCTCGAGTTGCCCCGAGGTGGCCCCGCAGGTTGCTCGTTTCGGACCAACACTTAGACAAGCACTGGCCCGGGGGGGCTAAAATAAAGATGTCCCTTGGGTTGGCCAACCCAAGGGAAGGGTATAGGTGGTGGTGAGGCGAATGGTAAAACCAAGATTGGGCCTTGCTGGACAAGTTTTATTCAAAGCGAACTGTCAAGGGGGTCCCATAAATCACCCGACCGCGTTAGGAACACAAAATCCAGGAACATAACACCGATATGACGGAAACTAAGGCGGCAAGAGTGGAACAAAACACCAGGCATAAGGCCGAGCCTTCCACCCTTTACCAAGTATATAGATGCATTAATAATATAAGAGATATTGTGATATCCCAACATGACCCTGTCCACCATGGAGCAATCTTCAACTTCACCTGCAACTAACAATGCTATAAGAGGGGCTGAGCAAAGCGGTAACATAGCCAAACAACGGTTTGCTAGGAAGGGTGAAAAAAAGTTAGAGGCTGACATGGCAATTTGGGAGGCTTGAAGAGCAAATGATAGGTAGCGTAGCAAAGCGATAGAACGAAGCAACTAGCATAGCAATGATAGTAATGAGATCCAAGGTAGCGGTCATCTTGGCTGAAATCCTACAAGGAAGAAGAACGATTCCATGAAGAAGATGAAGCGACGAAGACGAACCACACATAGACGAACGCATCCTCACGATCGCAACGAAACAGGAACTATCGAGAAGAAGCACACAACATGGTAAACACACCACACATAGACAAGACATGATGCACAACAAGCATGATGCATGAGAAAGCTAGATGAGGCTACTCATGGCAAGAGATGATGCATACAAGAGCAACACATCAAGGCAAGTTTAAATGAGGCCGGAAACAACATATAACAATTCCGGTAAGTCCTCATATGCAAATTTAGGAATTGGTACAGAACTGAATAAACATTAAGTTAAAGTTGTTAAACAGCAAGCTAAGATGCACCACGATGAACTACACGAAATTCTAGTCAAGTTACATATAAAGTTCATTTAATTCGGAGCAACGGCCTAGAAGATATGAGCAAATCAAGTTAAACATGGCATTGATGCAAAATGCATACAAACATCAAGCAAACACCTCAAAACATGGATGCAACATGATAATATGAAGCTACATGCAAAAACAAGCAAGTTTCATATAGATCACACTCAAATCGGAGCAACGGTTCAACACATACACTCTATACAAGTTATGACAACAATCTGTCCATAACAACAACTAAGCATATTGCAAGCATCAAAAAATTATGCTACACCATCTCAACGTAATAACAAAAGGCATGGGCATGAAGTACAGGTAAGGCATAACAAAACATGAACACTGAGATATCTCCAGAAATTATGCTACAACATCTCAACATAATAACAAAAGGCATGGGCATGAAGTACAGGTAAGTCATAACAAAACATGAACACTGAGATATCTCCAGAAATCCCTAGAACATGCTCAAACACACATGGTAAGATTGCAAATAATAACAGTTTCAGACTTATCAGGAAATAACATCAGGTTGCAATGTTTAGAGCTATCAAACAACATGCTATAGGAACTTAACATGGCAAACAAAGGCATGGCATGAATCTACTAATTGCATAGAACAAAAGTCCCTTACTAACCAAGAGCCAAAAAGGCACAGAAAATATGATGGCACCCATGTAAACATGGCAAGTTATATGACAGATTCATACATGGCAGGAACAACAATAAGTAGGCATGTTGGTGAGCTTGAACCACTCACCACAGAGCAATACATGGCATGGCAAGGCAACCAACAGTAGGAAGACATGTTTGTGAAGCTAAGCATGGCAAGAGCAAGTTCATAGGGTACATGGAAAACTAACAACAAACATGACAACATTGAACATAATGTTAACAGGCTGACAACAACATTATTTACCAAGTGTCGGGGAAACTAATCCACGAACACCTATGGGGACCGGCGGACCGAGCCCCTTTCGGTTCGGAGGGGGCGGAGGTCGCACGAAGAGTGGATCGAGGCAATGCACACGAGCAGTTTACCCAGCTTCGGAGCTCTCCAGATAACACTCCTACTGCTGCTTGTTGGATTGTATTGAGTTCTTACTCAGGAGAGACAGGCGCTACCAGACCAAGCGTGAGAGTGTTCTTGGTGTTTCGAATGAGCCGAACCCCCTCTATGTTGAGCATGGGCCTCCTTTTATACGCTAAAAGGGGTCACCGACAGGTGGCAACGTAGACTAGAGGGGTAAAAATGGAAAAAGAGTGTGGTAGGTACAACTACCTCTACTGTAGATACAGTGTATCATACCTAACCCTGACGGCAGGTGACAAGGGCATTAAATGCCCGTCTGTGTCGTCCAAATAGTGCGAGAAGAGACAGCCAGGGGCGCCACCGATCGCCACGATGGCCTCTTCGTGTCAGCGCCGCTTGCCACCGTGCGCCGCTGGCTGCACAGCCTTCCGCGACGCGTGCCTGGAAGGGTCCCAGGGCGACACGTTGGTGGATGTGCTAGAGCCTGGGTGCGGAGCGACTGCTTGCCACGGCAAGTATCTTGCCGCGGGCGCTACCTTGTTGGGCCCGGGAGCTTGTCGCTCACCGTGCCTTGCCGGGACGCGTGGCGCGTCGCGGCAAGCGTTCTTGAGATGCCTTGTTTGGCCTTCCCGGCAAGCTCCTCTTGCCGGGGCCTTGTCTTCTCGGATTCAATACTTTATTCTTGAATGGCCTCCCGGCAAGCTCCTCTTTCCGGGGTCTTGTCTCTTTAAGGTGTCACGGATGATCTTGGCGGTGATCCGGCAGGCCCTGCCGCGGGGTGCTGCGACTGCCCGTGCACAAGTTCGGGATACTAGGGTACCCCTACTCTAGTACACCGACAGGAGCCCCTGGGCCTTGGCCACACACGGTGCCGAGCGCTGTTGGGCCAGGCCCAAAACAGGGCACTGGCACACGCGGCCTTGTCGTGCCGTTTGCTACTCCGCATCCACCGCGCCCTCCCCGAACGGCACACGTTGATTGCGGCGTCGTGGGAGAGATCGTGGGGTATTCTTTATTCTGAAAATGCGTAACGTTCGCCCCCTCCCTCTTTATAAGCAGAGGGGACAGGGGCAGTTGCTCACCTTGTCTGTTTACTACTCCAGAATCTCCGCTGTTCCCCTCTCTTCTGAGAAAGCAGCGCTCCGCCCCCAATCTCCGCCGTCGCCACCAACGCCATCGACCCCTTCCACCACCTTCGCCATGGCTCCGAAGACCGGGAAGGTCGCGAAGTCGGCCGAGGCGCTGCGGCTCGAGGCGCTGCGCAAGGAGCGGGCCACTTTCCCCGCCGAGCTCGATGCGGAGGGACTGTGGCAATGGTTCTATCTTTTCTGGGCGACGGAGACGCGTGCGCATCCGCGCACGAGGGTTCTCTCCGCCGCTGCTTCGACAAGGGCTCCATACGGGTATCCATTCTTCCCGCTGTTCTTCTATTGTGGTCTCTGTCCGCCCTTCTCGGAATTCTTCTACGACATCATGAACACCTACGGGTTTCATCTCCTTGATTTCACCCCCAACGCCGTCTTGACCATGCCCGTTTTCGCACATTTGTGCGAAAACTTTGTCGGAGTCCACCCAAATGTCGCTCTTTTCCGCCACTACTTCATGCCTCGGGTCAAGAGAGGAGAGCCGCTTTCCGGAGGAATCGCTTGGATCTCGAGGGCCGCAAGAAGGAGGCATATCTGGAGGGGGAGCTCCGCAGCAAGTGGGATGAGTGGAGAGCTGAGTGGTGTTGGATCATGGAGGAGGACCCCGCAGCCATTCACCGCCCTGCGACAAGTTCCTGTAGTGCGCGGCAATGACTGGAGCAGCCTGGCCCCGGAGGACGCGAGGCTGAAGATTGCCACCACCAGAATCTTGCGTCTCAGGGTTGCCGGGTTGATTGTGGGTGCCGTAGGCGCAGATTTTCTCCGCCGCCGCATCGCCCCCCTGCAAGAGAGGAAGAGACCCGCTTGGGAGTTTGGCGGCCCGGCAGATATCATGCGACTGCGCCCGGGCCTCAACTTCAACTTCACCGTGCTGGAGCTGGATGCGATGCTCAAGGAGCTATTCAGGCATGATCCCCAGCATCCGGAGTGGTTTAGGTTGCCGGCGGGGGTCGTCCCGCTGTGCAACAATTCTTCCCTCGACCGCATCCGCGCGATGATGCCGCACTGCGACTCGCACGGTCTGGTCCCGACGTGGCAAGAGCCAGCCGACGAGGTTGTGCAGCAGTTCTTCGACGGGCTGGTGGAAGTGGAGGTCCGCGCCGACGAGAAGAGGAGCCTCACCCGCGACACCACCGAGGAGGAGATGCGACGCATCTTCACCAGGGCGGAAGAGGCGGCAGCAGCCGCTGCTGCGGGTGAGTTTGGCTTCACCGTGGAGGAGGCAGAGGCGGAGGTGGCGGCAAGCCTTGCCGAGCGAGAGTGGATCGACGGCGAAGAAGAGCTTGCCGCGCCGGAGGTCGAGTCGGGCGAGCCTGCCGAGGGTGAGCCCGCCGAGGGCGCGAGCGGCCCGCCATCTCCAGGCCACTTGCCGCAGGCGGATCTCGCAGCGCAGCCCCCAGTTCAACCAAGAAGGTGCCTTCACAGGGGCGGGGACGCAGCGGGGCGGCAAAGGAATCAGCAGCCGACGCGTCGCGCGACACGCTCCACCGCGACAAGTGATGTTGTCGCGGGAGCGCCTCGTGCTGCTGCGGCAACTGGAGCTGGATCTTCCCGCGCCACCGCCACCGCGCCCGCCAAGCGGACAAGGGATCCTTCTCCTCCGCCTCGTCGCGCCGCAGGTGGGCCGGACTTCGACCTCTCCGCGCTCAGCTCCGACGAGGAGGAAGAAGAGTAAGATTCAACTGCGCACTTGTAGTTCTTCAATCTTGTAGCTTTATCTTGAATCTGACTTGCTTCAATTTGAACTTGTTCCTTTTCAGGACGTTGGCTCAAAGAGCGGCGAAGAGGGCCAAGGTGCCGGTGGTTATCGTCGAGGACGAGCCCGTCGAGATGACAGGAGGGGCGTCCGAGGCTACCTTGCCGGAACCGGCACCGACTCCGCGAAGCAGCCCCTAGCGTAAGTACATGGTTCGCTTTCTGCTTGACGGGCGCGCATGGGTGCTTTTTCCTTTGCTGACTTCTAACTATTGGTTTGCTTGTGCAGGAGCAGAACAGCTTCACCCGGAGGGCTCGAAAACTGCCTCCGACGTGCCTTCTGCTTCCACCACACCGCCAAGGGGTGATTCTCCGGCAAGGGAGCGCTCTCCGGCAAGGGAGCGCTCTCCGGCAAGGGAGCGCTCCACGACAAGGGAGAAATCTCCGGCAAGGGAGAGGTCTCCGGCGAGGGGCAGCACCAACGAGCCTCCTGTGGTGGAGCCCATGGTCACGGATCATAGTGCAGGTAATACCTTGCCCAAAATCTCCCTTGTGCTCTTCTTATCTTTCTCTCTCTAATGCTTGTTTGACTTCTCCTTCTTCTCCGGTCTTCAGATCCACCCTCCACGGAGCCGATGGATACCGAGGCGGGCGGTGAAGAGAACACGCGCGGCAATAATGATGATGCCGCGGCCACCGAAGAAGGAGCCGGTGTTGATGTGCCCGCCGGCGAAGAGGCCGCCAAGGCTGCCGCCGAGGAAGCTGGCAAGGGATCCGGCGATCGCACTAACGGCCCTGAGGCCGCAGGGGCACCAGGCGCTGCACCGGCTGCCGATCCCTCCGTCGCTGCCACAGCGCCAGGCTCCAAGGAGTCCCAGCCCGGCGCCTACCTGAAGGCCGGCGAGGGAATCTTTATCAAGCTCCCCTGGGTGTCAAGCTCCAGGGCACCGGTGGAAGGAGAAGCTCTGGACGGGGAGGTGCTTGCCTCCGCCAGGTTGTCGATCGTCGACGTGCCCGGAAGCAGCAGCGACGAGCCTGAAGAGGAGCGGCTGCTACAAAAGTTGCTGGTGCTCTACCGCGCCCGCCAAGCCAAGCTGGAGTCCCGGGAAGCACTCGTCGCGAAGGCGAGCGTGTATATAGAGAAGCGCGCAGAGGAGCTCCGGGGTCTTCACCAGGAAGCTCTCCGGGCCTTGGCGGAGGAGCGGGAGTAGCTTGCTGAGGAGCGGAAGGCCTTCCTCCTCGAGAAGGCCGAAGCTGAAGAGCAGCAGCGGCTCACCGGCGAGAAGCTGTACGCACAAGAAGGCAAGCTGGCTCAACGGAAAGTGAACCTCGACAGCCACGAGGAGGAGCTTGCCGCGCGCGAGCAGGCACTTGGCGGGGCGCTCCAAGAAGCGACGGATGCGGCTGCAGCTGCCGAGACCACCAAGAAGGAATTGGAGGCAAGGGTAGTGCAGCTGGAGGCTGATCTGAAGGTGGGCGGCGAAGAGCTTGCCACGCTCAAGCTGGAGCGTGAGAAGGACGCCCTTGCCCACGGTGAGCTGCAGGGTCAACTCGCCGAGAAGGGCAAAGAGCTGAGCGCCGCCAAGGATTCCAATGCTGATCTGAAGCTCAAGCTGGCCACCTTGACGGAGACGCTGGACGGCGCCAAGAAGCGGGAGGCGGACTTGAAGGAGGAGATCAAGGGCAACGAAGTGTTGCTGACAAGGGCCGCCAAGACACAGAGAACCTTCAGGGATACTGTGGAGCTCTGGACGGAGGGCCTCGTGAACATTGCTGCTGTCATTGACGGGGAGCTGGCGCAGCTGGGGGTGGAGGACTTTGGGTACTCCTCCGATGAGAAACTGATCCACGAACACCTATGGGGACTGGCGGACCGAGCCCCTTTCGGTTCGGAGGGGGGCGGAGGTCGCACGAAGAGCGGATTGAGGCAATGCACACGAGCAGTTTACCCAGCTTCGGAGCTCTCCGGAGAGATAACACTCCTACTGCTGCTTGTTGGATTGTATTGAGTTCTTACTCAGGAGCGACGGGCGCTACCAGACCGAGCGTGAGAGTGTTCTTGGTGTTTCGAATGAGCCGAAACCCCTCTACGTTGCGCATGGGCCTCCTTTTATACGCTAAAAGGGGTCACCGACAGGTGGCAACGTAGACTAGAGGGGTAAAAATGGAAAAAGAGTGTGGTAGGTACAGCTACCTCTACTGTAGATACAGTGTATCATACCTAACCCTGACGGCAGGGGACAAGGGCATTAAATGCCCGTCTATGTCGTCTAAACAGTGTGAGAAGAGACAGCCAGGGGCGCCACCGATCGCCACGATGGCCTCTTCGTGTCAGCGACGCTTGCCACCGCACGCCGCTGGCTGCACAGCCTTCCGCCACGCGTGCTTGGAAGGGTCCTAGGGCGACACGTTGGTGGATGTGCTGGAGCCTGGGTGCGGAGCGACCGCTTGCCACGGCAAGTATCTTGCCGCGGGCGCTACCTTGTCGGGCCCGGGAGCTTGTCGCTCACCGAGCCTTGCCGGGACGCGTGGCGCGTCATGGCAAGCGTTCTTGAGATGCCTTGTTTGGCCTTCCCGGCAAGCTCCTCTTGCCGGGGCCTTGTCTTCTCGGATTCAATACTTTATTCTTGAATGGCCTCCCGGCAAGCTCCTCTTGCCGGGGTCTTGTCTCTTTAAGGAGTCACGGATGATCTTGGCGGTGATCCGGCAGGCCCTGCCGCGGGGTGCTGCGACTGCCCGTGCACAAGTTCGGGATACTAGGGTACCCCTACTCTAGTACACCGACAGCAAGTTTGGAGCAAGATTACAACAAGCTACAGAAGGCTATAAACGCAACCAGGGGCATGCATGGATAGAGCATGACATGTATAACAAAACATCCTTAGTGAACATCTCCAGATTATGCATAGAATGACTAGTAGAAGCATGTTTACATAGCAACAAAATATAATAGAATCAGTCAGGAAAACAGCAACAGCAAGTACCCTACTTAACAAGATCGATGCACTCACTACAAGAATGACAAAAATACATGGATTGCACCTCTGGAAAGATTGCATATCATAGTTCAAAACACATGTAGACATCAACCTCATAGGATGCACACATCAAACATGGCAAAAATGACAAAGGAGCATGTTATAATAGTTTCAGCAGATTAACATCAACTAGCACTCTTACAACGATGATTCGGGCATCAAGATGGACTCAAATGAACATGGTGCAATGGAATGAAATAAGTACTTGTTGAGGCGAACAATTTGACATATTACACGCACGAAACGAAGCAGTATGCAGCAAGTTATGATGCGTTGAACAGGGCATGAAAATAACATCAGAAAATGACTTAGTGGAAAAATCAACCTCTGAGAATTCCGGATCTAGGGCTCCTCGCACGTGGATCGAGGCAGGGGCGCGAGTTCGCCGGAGAGCTCGCCGGAGAGGGTGAGGGGAGGGCGGATCCGGCCGGGAGGAGCTCGCCGGGGCTCGGGGAGGAGGCCTCCCGGCGAGGGGGCGGCGGATGGCGGCGGGACGGCGCAGAGGAGCTGCGGCGGCCCGCGGGCGGCGCTTGGGCGGCGCGACGGAGGGACGCCGGCGCAGGGGCGCGGGGTCCACAGGAGGGGGCGCTCGGGAAGCGTCCCGGTCGGCGGCACGCGGGCCCTGGACGTCGGCAGGAGGCGCGCGGGCAACGGGCCGGAGGGCGCGGCGGCAGCCCAGGCCGGCGCCGGCGACGAGGCGCGCCACGCGGCGGGGTCGCCGGCGGGCAGAGGCGGCGAGGGCAGCGACGGATCCGGGCTCGCGCGGGCTGGTGGCGCGGACGGACGGGCCTGCGCGGGCCCGCTACGGGCTCGGCGGGCCCCGGCGGCGGGGAAGCCCGGAGGCGACGTGGCGCGACGTGGGTGGCTGAGGGAGGCGGCGGCGGACGTGTCTGGCGAGGCACAGACGCGTCCGGCGCGCGGAGGAAGAAGAAGGCTAGGGTTAGGGGTGAAATTGATCCGAAAATTCGGGGGAGGGGGTGTTTATATAGGTAGAGGGAACTAGGAAACTCCAAATGGAGTGCGGTTTTCGACCACGCGATCGTGATCGAACGGCCTAGGTGATGGAGGAGGTTTAGGTGGGTTTTGGGCCACTTTCGAGGGGGTGTTGGGCTGCACACAAAAGAGGCCTTTACGGTTACCCTGTTAACCATTGGAGTATCAAACAACCTCCAAATGGCACGAAACTTGACAGGCGGTCTACCGGTGCTATACCAAGGCCGCTTGGCAAACCTCGGGCCATTCCGAGAAAGCTTAACACCCGCTCACAACAGGAGACAAAAGGGGAACACCGGAGGACATAGGAGTGCCGGATTGCAAAATGGAGAATGGGGAAAATGCTCGGATGCAAGAAACGAACACGTATGCAAAACGAGATGCACATGATGACATGATAAAATGCAACACTCAAGCAAATGACAAGGAAACGATGGAGAATAACTGGCGGACACCTAGCACAACGAATCCAGGGCGTTACAATAAGGTGTGGGCTCCCTGGTGTATTTCTTTCGCCCAAAAATTCTTATTAATTCCAAAAAGATGTTTCATGGAGTTTCAGGACTTTTGGAGCTGTGCAGAATAGGTTTCCAATGTTTGCTCCTTTTCCAGCCAGAATTCCAGCTGCCGGCATTCCCTCTCTTCATGGTAAACCTTGTAAAATAAGAGAGAATAGCCATAAGTATTGAGATATAATGTGCAATAACAGCCCATTATGCAATAAATATTGATATAAAAGCATGATGCAAAATGGACGTATTAACTCCCCCAAGCTTAGACCTCGCTTGTCCTCAAGCGGAAGCCGAAATCGAAAAATATGTCCACATGTTTAGAGATAGAGGTGTCGATAAAAATAAAATATGGACATGAGGGCATCATGATTATTCTTATAACAACAACATATATAGATTTTATCATATGATTTCTTATGCTCAAGTAACAATCAACTCACAATGTCAAGTATGGTTCAAAAACTTCATTGGGAACTAACAAACTATAATCTCAGTCATTGAAGCAATTGCAATTTATCGTAACATCAAAAAGAGTCAACAATAGAGCTTTTCAGCAAGCTCACATAGTCAACTATCTTGTGTAGTCTTCTATAATTGCTAACACTCACGCAATACTTGTGGTTATGGAGTTTCAGCTAGACACTAAGAAAGATAGGGGCTTATTGTGTTGCGTCCCAACGTATTCACCTTTAGGTGATGTCAACAATAATAGCCCATGCTAACTAACATCCAGTTGGATATATATATCATGATCTTTCAAACACGAGGAGCTTGCCAAAGGATAAAATGAAAAAGGGAAAGGTGAGGATCACCTTGACTCAAGCATAAAGTAAAAACATAAAGTAAAAGATAGGCCCTTTGCAGAGGGAAGCAGAGGTTGTCATGTGCGTTTAGGGTTGATACACAAAATCTTAATGCAAAATAACGTCACTTTATATTGCCCCTTGTATGTGGACCTTTAATATGCAGTCCGTCGCTTTTATTACTTCCATAACAAGTTTGTACAAAGCTTATTTTCTCTGCACTAATAAGTCATACATATTTAGATAGCAATTTTTATTGCTTGCAACATGCCAACTTACTTGAAGGATCTTACTCAATCCATAGGTAGGTATGGTGGAGTCTCATGGCAAAACTGGTTTTAAGGGTATTTGGAAGCACAAGTAGTATCTCTACTTGGTGCAAGGAATTTGGCTAGAATGAGGGAGAAAGGCAAGCTCAACATGTTTGGAAGGTCAATGACAATATACTTTAACTGAGATGCGTGAAAACATAAACCATTACGTTGTCTTCCTTGTACAACATCAACTCTTTTAGCATGTCATACCTAATGAGTGCTCCCAATTACAAAAAGGTGTCCAAGATAATATATTTGTATGTGAACCCCTCTTTCCTTATCACTTCCTATTAATTGCAACGATGACCAAAACTACGTTCATCAACTCTCAACAATTTTTATGCATCATACTTTCTATGTGTGAAGTTATCACTATCCATAAGATCAATATGGACTCTTCTATTATTTCTACTTTCTCAAGATCATAGCAACATATCAAAGCCCTTGACTCAACACTAATCTTTATTATAGATAGCTCACGGACTCGATTACAAAAGAGATCACAATGCAAAACTCAAAACTACTTGATATCAAAACTTCAAACTACTAGATCAAGATACTACTGAAAGGATCAAACTAAATAATGCGGTAAAGATAGGAGTGTGATGGTGATACGATACCGGGGCACCTCCCCCAAGCTTGGCAGTTGCCAAGGGGAGTGCCCATACCCATGTAATTATGTCCTCGGGGGTGATGTAGGTGGTGATGATGATGGTGGATAATCGCAGATTGAGCGTAAAAGCTCCTCCAACTTCCATATAATGCCCTTGAGTCCGGCGATATGATCCTTCAACAGGATATTCTCCTGTGTGTGATACTTGTTCTGTATGCGAGCTAACTCAATAATCTTGAAAGCTTCAATCTCTGTTGGAGTGAAAAGGTTAGGTAAAGGTTGAGGGATATCTTCTTCCTTCACCGCCGGAGCTTGAACCTCCATGGCTTTCTTGATCCCTTCATCCTTGTTGATCTCTTCTGGTTCTTCTCTTTTCAGCTCTATCTTCAATAGCCAAGCATCCTTGCCTTCGTTGTTGAAGGAGGGCGATGTCATGGCGCTCTTAATCTGCAATAGAAAGAGCTCGAAACGAAAACAGAGGATATTTGCATGATATGGTGGTCAAAACCTTTGAGGGTATATATAATGAATTTTTGCCGATCAAAATATGTAACGTGCAAGAAAACAGAGTTCGGGAGGCACACGAGGTGTCCACGAGACAGGGGGCGCACCCAGTAGGGGGGCGCCCTCCACTCTCGTGGGGGCCTCGTGTCCCTTTCGGACTACTTCTTTCTTCCTAACATTCTTAAATATTCCAAAACTGATAAAAATTGCCATTGGAGTTGTTTTGGAGTCGGTTTACTTACCGTACCACATACCTATACCTTTTCGGAGTCTAGAACATTCTGGAAAGTGTCCCTTATGTATTCCTCAGGGGTTACGGTTTCAATGATATTAGTTTCAACATTGATAGGATTACCTAAAATATAATGTTTAATTCTTTGACCGTTTACCACCCTCGGACTCGTGCCTTCGAAGTTGTTGATTTTTATGGCACCAGAATGATAGACCTCCTCGATAACATAAGGACCTTCCCATGCAAAAAATCTTAAATGAGAGTTGAATAATAACACAAAATCTCCTACGTTAAACTCACGCTTTTGTATCCTTTTGTCATGCCAGCGTTTGACTTTTTCTTTGAATAGCTTGGCATTCTCATATGCTTGGGTTCTCCATTCATCTAGTGAGCTAATATCAAACAACCTCTTCTCACCGGCAAGTTTGAAGTCATAATTGAGCTCTTTAATAGCACAATATGCCTTATGTTCAAGTTCAAGAGGTAAATTACACGCTTTTCCATAGACCATCTTATATGGAGACATACCCATAGTATTTTTGTATGCAGTTCTATAGGCCCATAATGCATCATCAAGTTTTTTGGACCAATTCTTTCTAGATCTATTCACAGTCTTTTGCAAAATTAATTTGAGCTCTCTATTGCTCAACTCTACTTGACCACTAGACTGCGGATGATAAGGATATGCGATTCTATGATTGACATCATACTTAGCAAGCATCTTACGGAAGGCACCATGAATAAAATGTGAACCACCATCAGTCATAAGATATCTAGGGACTCCAAACCTCGGAAAAATAACTTCTTTAAGCATTTTAATAGAAGTGTTATGGTCAACACTACTAGTTGGAATAGCTTCTACCAACTTAGTAATGTAATCAACAGCAACTAAAATATGTGTATAACCATTAGAGGCAGGAAAAGGTCCCATATAATCAAAGCCCCAAACATCGAACGGTTCAATAACAAGAGAGTAATTCATAGGCATTTCTTGACGTCTACTAATGTTACCTACTCTTTGGCATTCATCACAAGATAAAACAAACTTACGAGCATCTTTGAAGAGAGTAGGCCAATAAAAACCAGATTGTAGTACCTTGTGTGCAGTTCTATTTCCAGCGTGGTGTCCTCCATAAGATTCGGAGTGACACTTACGTAGAATCTGTTCCTGTTCATGCTCCGGCACACAACGTCTAATAACACCATCCACTCCTTCTTTACAAAGGTGTTGGTCATCCCAGAAGTAATGTCTTAAATCATAAAAGAACTTTTTCTTTTGCTGGTATGTGAAGCTAGGCGGTATAAATTTAGCACCAATGTAATTAGCATAATCAGCATACCAAGGAGCAGTACGAGAAGCATTAATGACCGCTAATTGTTCATCAGGAAAACTATCATCAATATGCAGTGAGTCATCAATAACATTCTCTAACCTAGACAAGTTATCTGCAACGGGGTTCTCAGCTCCCGTTCTATCAATAATATGTAAATCAAATTCTTGGAGCAAGAGAACCCATCTAATGAGCCTAGGCTTAGCATCTTTCTTTTCCATAAGATATTTAATAGCAGCATGGTCAGTGTGAATAGTAACTTTAGAATCAACGATATAAGGTCTAAACTTATCACATGCAAACACAACTGCTAAGAACTCTTTTTCAGTAGTAGCATAGTTTCTTTGGGCAGTATCAAGAGTCTTACTAGCATACTGGATAACATTCAATTTCTTATCAACTCTTTGCCCTAGAACAGCACCTACAGCATAATCACTAGCATCGCACATAATTTCAAAAGGTAAATTCCAATCAGGTGGCTGGACAATAGGTGCATTGATCAAAGCTTTCTTAAGTATTTCAAATGCTTCTACACAATCACCATCAAAGACAAAAGGAATATATTTTTGCAATAAATTAGTCAGAGGCCTAGAGATTTTAGAAAAGTCCTTAATGAACCTCCTATAAAAATCAGCATGACCAAGGAAACTTCTTATACCTTTTATGTCCTTAGGACATGGCATCTTTTCAATAGCATCAACCTTGGCTTTGTCAACTTCAATACCTCTCTTAGAAATATTATGCCCCAAGACAATGCCTTCATTAACCATAAAGTGACACTTTTCCCAATTCAGGACGAGACTAGTGTCTTCGCATCTCTGCAAAACTCGATCAAGGTTGCTTAAACAATCATCAAAAGAGGATCCATAAACGGAGAAATCATCCATGAATACCTCACAAATCTTTTCACAAAAATCAGAGAATATAGCCATCATGCATCTTTGAAAGGTAGCAGGTGCATTACATAAACCAAAAGGCATACGTCTATAAGCAAAAGTACCAAAAGGGCAAGTAAAAGTAGTTTTAGATTGATCCTTCGCTGACACATGTATTTGAGAGAAGCCAGAATAACCATCTAGAAAGCAGAAATGTGTGTGTTTGGATAGTCTTTCTAGCATTTGATCAATAAAAGGTAAATGGTAATGATCTTTCTTAGTAGCTTTATTTAACTGATGGAAATCAATTACCATCCTATAACCTGTAATAATTCTTTGCGAGATCAATTTATCTTTATCATTAGGAACAACGGTAATACCTCCTTTTTAGGAACACAATGGACAGGGCTTACCCATTCACTATCAGCAACGGGATAAATAATACTTGCCTCAAGGAGCTTTAGTATCTCCTTTCTTACCACTTCTTTCATCTTGGGATTTAATCGTCTTTGAGGATTTCTAACTGGTTTGGCATCTTTATCCACTGTAAATTTGTGTTGGCATAATGTGGGACTAATGCCCTTAAGATCACCCAGAGTATATCCAATAGCTTCTCGGTGCTTCTTTAGAGTTTTCAATAATCTTTCTTCTTCTTTCTCTGAAAGGTTAGCACTAATAATACCAGGATATATTTCCTTTTCATCAAGATAAGCATACTTAAGACTATCAGCTAACAGTTTGAGTTCAAACACGAGATCTCCCTTGGGTGGAGGGGATCCCCAAGAATTTCAATGGGAAGGTTATGTTTTAGCATAGGTTCCTGTTTGAGGAACACTTCATCTATTTCCCTTCTTTCCTTCATAAACATATCGTTTTCATGGTCTAGCAAATATTGTTCTAACGGATCAGTAGGGGGAACAGCAATGGAAGCAAGACCAATAATCTCATCCTTACTAGGTGGTTCCCTATCACGAGGTTGTCTATGAAACTTAGCAAAATTAAACTCATGAGACATACCATCTATACCAACTATGACAGTATCTTTTTCACAATCAAGCTTAGCACTAGCTGTATTCAAGAAGGGTCTACCAAAAATAATGGGACAAAAATCATCTTGTGGGGAACCAAGAACAAGAAAGTCAGCAGGGTATTTAACCTTCCCACACAAAACTTCAACATCTCTAACAATCCCAAAAGGTTTAATGGTATCCCTATTAGCAAGCTTAATAGTAACATCAATGTCTTCTAATTCAATGGGTGCAATGTCGTGCATAATTTCTTGATATAAGGTATAAGGTATTGCACTAGCACTAGCACCCATATCACATAGGCCATGATAACAATGATCTCCTATTTTAACAGAAATAACAGGCATGCCTACGATAGGTCTATGTATCTTAGTATCTGGTCTAGCAATATTAGCAGTCTCACCATAGAAATGAATAACATGCCCATATAAATCCTCATCCAAGAGATCTTTAACCACAGCAATACTAGGTTCAACATTAATTTACCCAGGAGGTGTATAAGTACTAGTATTACTCTTACGAACAACATTCGAAGCTTTGGCATGATCCTTTATCCTAACAGGAAAAGGAGGTTTCTCAACATAAGTAGTAGGAACAATAGGATCACTATAGGTGATAGTCTTTTCTTCGACTGTAATAGGTGCAACTACTTTCACTTCAACAGGAGGATTATATTTAAACCACTTCTCTTTAGGGAGATCAACATGAGTAGCAAAATATTCACAGAAAGAAGCTACTATCTCAGAGTCAAGTCCATATTTAGCGCTAAATCCACGAAAAGCATCGGTATCCATAAAAGATTTAACACAATCGAACTTAGGTGTCATACCTGACTCTTTACCATCATCGGAACCCCAAACTTCAGAGTTGCGTTTAATTCTTTCCAATAAGTCCCATTTGAAATCAATAGTCTTCGGCATATAAGAACCAGCATAGGAAGTATCGAGCAAGTTCCGATTATCAAGAGAAAGCCGAGCATAAAAGTTCTGAATAATCATTTCCCGAGAGATCTCATGATTGGGGCATGAATATAACATTGACTTAATACCCCCCCAAGCTTGAGCGATGCTTTGCCTTTGTGAGGCCAGAAATTATATATGTAATTACGATCACGATGAACAAGATGCATAGGATAGAACTTCTGGTGAAATTCCAACTTCAATCGCTTATAATTCCAAGATCTCGTATCATCACATAGCCTATACCATGTCAATGCATCTCCCTTCAAAGATAAAGGGAAGACCTTCCTTTTGACAACATCATCGGGAATACCTGCAAGCTTAAATAATTCACAAACTTCATCCACAAAGATAAGGTGTAAATTGGGATGCAATGTTCCATCTCCTGCAAATGTATTAGCTAGTAGTTTCCCTATCATACCCGAAGGAATCTCAAAGTAAATATTCTCATAAAGTTCAGTAGGTTGAGGAGCAACTCTTTGCTCTTCTGGTTGGGGTGAAGATACCCCAAACAAGCCCCTCAAAGGATTAGTTTCCATAGTGACAAGTAACAGAAAATTTCAGCACACTATATAAATGTTTCCTTACCAAGTTCCACTCACCGAAAGCGCTACACTCCCCGGCAACGGCGCCAGAAATGAGTCTTGATGACCCACAAGTGTAGGGGATCAATCGTAGTCCTTTCGATAAGTAAGAGTGTTGAACCCAACGAGGAGCAAAAGGAAATGATAAGCGGTTTTTAGTAAGGTTTTCTCTGCAAGCACTGAAATTGTAGGTGATAGATAGTTTTGTGATAAGATAAATGGTAATGAGTAAAGAGTAAATAAAGTGAACAAAGTGCAGCAAGGTGGCCCAATCCTTTATGTAGCAAAGGATAAGCATGGACAATTTCTAATAATGAGAAAGGAGCTCCCGAGGACACATGGGAATTATCGTCAAGCTTGTTTTCATCACGTTCATATGATTCGCGTTCGGTACTTTGATAATTTGATATGTGGGTGGACCGGTACTTGGGTACTGCCCTTACTTGGACAAGCAACACCTACTGAAATATCTTTGCAAATGGCTGACAAATCTACTGCCATACCTATCAGTATTTGTGAGGATGTGCCCGTTGTTGTTGCTAATGTTACTATTTTGACTGACTTTGTTATACTTGAGATGCCCGAGGATGACAACATGTTGATTATCCTTGGTAGACCCTTCTTGAATACTGCAGGGGCTGTTATTGATTGCAATAAAAGCAAGATCACCTTTCATATCAATGGTAATGAGCATATGGTGCACTTTCCGAAGAAACAATTCCAAGTGAATGGTATTAATGTTATCGAAAAATCTCCTACAATCACTATTGGAATTTTTCAACTACCTCTACCTACTGCCAAAAAGAAATATGAAAATCTTATTATTGGGGACAATCATATCCCCGTTGAGGTAACTTAGTGATTTACGGAAGTTCTTCGGTTTCATGCAAATCGAAAGTGGTTGTTAATAAGACCTGATCAACCTTATTAATGGATCATTTTTAGAACTATGAAGTTGATGAATTTAGTGAGCTCTACCTTCTATCCCTACCTTTTGTTTTCTGTTTTTATTAGTTAAATAAAATTAAATGCCATGTTTTGTCTATTTTCTGAATTTTCCGTGCAATAAAAAATGACCCAAAACTAAAAGTTCTCAAAATGCTCTAAAATTTTAATATGATTTTTTCCTGAATATTTATGAATTTTTGGTGCAAATAACATTAGAGGGAGGTGTACCAGGTGGGTACAACCCACCTGGGCGCGCCAGGACCCCCAGAGACGCCCTGGTGGGTTATGGTCCCCACATGGGCCCCTCACTTATCTCTTCATACCACATCATCACCTACTGATGACCCACAAGTGTAGGGGATCAATCGTAGTCCTTTCGATAAGTAAGAGTGTCGAACCCAACGAGGAGCAGGAGGAAATGATAAGCGGTTTTTAGTAAGGTTTTCTCTGCAAGCACTGAAATTGTAGGTGATAGATAGTTTTGTGATAAGATAAATGGTAACGAGTAACAAGTAAATAAACTGAACAAAGTGCAGCAAGGTGGCCCAATCCTTTATGTAGCTCAGGATAAGCCTGGACAATTTCTAATAATGAGAAAGGAGCTCCCGAGGACACATGGGAATTATCGTCCAGCTAGTTTTCATCACGTTCATATGATTCGCGTTCAGTACTTTGATAATTTGATATGTGGGTGGACCGGTACTTGGGTACTGCCCTTACTTGGACAAGCATCCCACTTATGATTAACCCCTATTGCAAGCGTCCGCAAACATTTATATAGTGTGCTGAAATTTTCTGTCACTTGTTACTATGGAAACTAATCCTTTGAGGGGCTTGTTTAGGGCATCTTCGCCCTGACAGTAGAGCAAATAGTTGCTCCTCAACCTTCTGAACCTACCGAAAATGTTTACTTTGAAATTCCTTCGGGTATGATAGATAAACTGCTAGCTAATCCCTTTGAAGGAGATGGAACATTGCATCCCGATTTACACCTTATCTATGTGGATGAAGTTTGTGGATTATTTAACTTGCA
This sequence comes from Triticum timopheevii, assembly GCA_963921465.1. Lineage (NCBI taxonomy): Eukaryota > Viridiplantae > Streptophyta > Magnoliopsida > Poales > Poaceae > Triticum > Triticum timopheevii. The sequence continues at coordinate 375,197,578 of OY997272.1, read as the reverse complement.
GGTATGCCCGATGATGTTGTTAAGAGGAAGGTCTTCCCTTTATCTTTGAAGGGAGATGCATTGACATGGTATAGGCTATGTGATGATACGGGATCTTGGGACTATAAACAATTGAAATTGGAATTTCACCAGAAGTTCTATCCTATGCATCTTGTTCATCGTGATCATAATTATATATTTAATTTTTGGCCTCGCGAAGGAGAAAGCATCGCTCAAGCTTGGGGGTGGCTTAAGTCAATGTTATATTCATGCCCCAATCATGAGCTCTCAAGATAAATGATTATTCAAAAATTTTATGCTCGACTTTCTCTCAATGGTCGCACCATGCTCGATACTTCCTGTGCTGGTTCTTATATGCTCAAGACTATTGATTTCAAATGGGACTTATTGGAAAGAATTAAATGCAACTCTGAATATTGGGGTTCCAACGATGGTAAGGAATCAGGTATGACACCTAAGTTTGATTGTGTTAAATCTTTTATGGATACTGATGCTTTTCGTGGATTTAGCGCTAAATACAGACTTGACTCTGAGATAGTAGCTTCTTTCTGTGAATCTTTTGCTGCTCACGTTGATCTCCCTAAAGAGAAGTGGTTTAAATATAATCCTCCCATTGAAGTAAAAGTAGTTGCACCTGTTACGGTTGAAGAAAAGACTATCACTTATAATGATCGTATTGTTCCTACTACGTACTTATGTTGAGAAACCACCTTTCCCTGTTAGGATAAAGGATCATGCTGAAGCTTCAACTATAGTTCGTAAAAGTAATACTAGAACATAGACACCTCCTGAGAAAATTAAAGTTGAACCTAGTATTGCTATGATTAAAGATCTCTTGGCTGATAATATAGATGGGCATGTTATTTACTTCTGTGAGGAAGCTGCTAATATTGCTAAACCCGATGCTAAGATACATAGACCTGTTGTAGGCATGCCTGTTATTTCTGTTAAAATAGGAGATCATTGTTATCATGGCTTATGTGATATGGGTGCCAGTGCTAGTGCAATACCTATTTCCTTATACCAGGAAATTATGCATGATATTGCACCCGCTGAGTTACAAGATATTGATGCTACGATTAAGCTTGCCAATAGAGATACTATTTCACCAGTTGGGATTGTTAGGGATGTTGAAGTCTTGTGTGGGAAAGTTAAATACCCTGCTGATTTTCTTGTTCTTGGTTCCCCACAAGATAGTTTTTGTCCCATTATATTTGGTAGACCCTTCTTGATTACTGTTAATGCTAGGATTGATTGTAAAAAGGATGTTGTTACAATTGGCTTAGGGGATATGTCTCATGAGTTTAATTTTGCTAAGTTTTGTAGACAACCCCATGATAAATAATTGCCAAGTAAGGATGAAATTATTGGTCTTGTTTCTATTGCCGTGCCTCCTACCGATCCTTTAGAACAATATTTGCTAGACCATGAAAATGATATGTTTATGAATGAAAGAAGGGAAATATATGAAGTATTCCTTAAATAGGGTCCTATTCTGAAACACAACTTGCATGTTGAAATCCTAGGGCATTCCCCTCCACCTAAGGGTGATCCCATGTTTGAGCTTAAACCATTACCTGATACTCTTAAATGTGCTTATCTTGATGAAAAGAAGATATATCTTGTTATTATTAGTGCTAACCTTTTAGATCAGGAAGATGAGAGATTATTGAAAACTCTGAAGAAGCACCGTGCTACTATTGGATATACTCTTGATGATATTAAGGGCATTAGTCCCACTCTATGCCAACACAAAATTAAATTGGACGAAGGCTCCAAACCAGTTAGAGATCATCAACGACGGTTAAATCCTAAGATGAAAGAAGTGGTAAGAAAGGAGATACTAAAGCTCCTTGAGGCAGGTAAAATTTATCCTGTTGTTGATAGTGAGTGGGTAAGTCCTGTCCATTGTGTCCCTAAGAAGGGAGGTATTACTGTTGTTCCTAATGATAAAGATGAATTGATCCTGCAAAGAATTATTACAAGTTATAAGATGGTAATTGATTTCCGTAAATTAAATAAAGCTACTAAGAAAGATCATTACCCTTTACCTTTTATTGATCAGATGCTAGAAAAACTATCCAAACATACACATTTCTGCTTTCTAGATGGTTATTCTAGTTTCTCTCAAATACCTATGTTAGCGGACGATCAAGCAAAGACTACTTTTACTTGCCCTTTCGGTACTTTTGCTTATAGACGTATGCCTTTTGGTTTATGTAATGCACCTGCCACCTTTCAAAGATGCATGATGGCTATATTCTCTGACTTTTGTGAAAAGATTTGTGAGGTATTCATGGATGATTTCTCCATTTATGGATCCTGTTTTGATGATTGCTTGAGCAACCTTGATCGAGTTTTGCAGAGGTGTGAAGACACTAGTCTCGTCTTGAATTAGGAAAAGTACCACTTTATGGTTAATGAAGGCATTGTCTTGGGGCATAAGATTTCTGAAAGAGGTATTGAAGTTGATAAAGCTAAAGTTGATGCTATTGAAAAGACACCGTGTCCCAAGGACATAAAAGGTATACAAAGTTTCCTTGGTCATGCCGGTTTTTATAGGAGGTTCAATAAGGACTTTTCTAAAATCTCTAGGCCTCTGACTAATCTATTGCAAAAAGATATTCCTTTTGTCTTCGATGATGATTGTGTAGAAGCATTTGAAATACTTAAGAAAGCTTTGATTTCTGCACCTATTGTTCAGCCACCTGATGGAATTTACCCTTTGAAATTATGTGTGATGCCAGCGATTATGATGTAGGTGTTGTTCTAGGGCAGAGAGTTGATAAGAAATTAAATGTTATTCAATATGCTAGTAAAACTCTAGACACTGCCCAGAGAAATTATGCTACCACTGAAAAAGAGTTCTTAGCAGTTGTATTTGCTTGTGATAAGTTTAGACCTTATATTGTTGATTCTAAAGTAACTATTCACACTGATCATGCTGCCATTAAATATCTCATGGAAAACAAAGATGCTAAACCTAGACTTATTAGATGGGTCCTCTTGCTCCAAGAATTTGATTTGCATATTATTGATAGAAAGGGAGCTGAGAACCCCGTTGCAGACAACTTGTCTAGGTTAGAGAATGTTCTTAATAACCCACTACTTATTGATGATAGCTTTCCTGATGAACAATTAGCTGTCATAAATGCTTCTCGTACTGCTCCATGGTATGCTAATTATGCTAATTGAAAATGCTAGTATCGACTAGAGGGGGGGTGAATAGGCGATTTTTATGAAAGTCTTCAACACTTAGAAGTTTCGAAGACAAACAACAGAAATGACCTAATTGATATGCAGCGGAAGATAAACTACCCTAAGCAAGCCATAGTCAAGTATGTAATGATGTGAAAGTACAGGACCAATAGCAGCTAGGGAGTAAGGATCAGGACGGAAGATAGTATGAAGCCAATCAACAGTAGTAGTCAAGCAATGAAGTCAAACAGATACACAGATAGGCAATGACTTCACGAAGACAAACTTAAGTAAGGATGGAAAGGGATAGAACCAGTCGCTTGTTGAAGACACAGGATTTGTTGGACCAGTTCCAGTTGCTGTGACAATTGTACGTCTGGTTAGGGACGCTGAGATTTAACTCAGAAGACCGTGTCTTCACCTTATTCCCCTTGAGCTAAGGACACCCAGTCCTCGCCCAATCACTCTGGTAAGTCTTCAAGGGAGACTTCCAAACCTTCACAGACTTCGTTCATCGGCAATTCACAATGACTCTTGGATGCTCAGAACACGATGCCTAACTGGCTGGAGGATTCACAGTCCTCAAGTGTAATAAGTCTTCAGGTCACACAGACAGAAAGAAGTGATGACTAACACTCTTTGGCTCTGGGTGTTTGGGCTTTGTCCTCGCAAGGATTTCTCTCTCTCAAATGCTTCGAGGTGGGTTGCTCTCAAATGACAAAAGCCGTGTACAAACTCTGAGCAGCCACCAATTTATGGTGTAGGGGGTGGGCTATTTATAGGCATTAGGCAACCCGACCTGATTTGTCCAAAATGACCCTGGGTCACTAAGGAACTGACACGTGTTCCAACGGTCAGATTTCAAACACACACGGCAACTTTACTTGGGCTACAAGCAAAGTTGACTCATCCAGCTCTGGATAAGATTTGCTCTCATTGTCTTCGCTCGAAGACATAGGATTTGAGTTGAGCATCACTTCAGTCACTCTGACTTAGTTCACTTGGACCCCACTTAACAGTACGGTGGTTCCTATGACTCAACAAAGAAGAAAAGGAAACAGCGAAACCACACAGTCTTTGTGCTCCATAGTCTTCACGTAATGTCTTCTCATGTCATAGTCTTCAGTATGAATATCTTCTCATACCACCATTGTCTTCAATGTATTCATACATTTTTAGGGGTCATCTCCGGTAGGTAAAACGAATCAATGAGGGACACTACCTGCGTTATCCTGCAATTCTCACAAACGCATTAGTCCCTCAACCAACTTTGTCGTCAATACTCCAAAACCAACTAGGGGTGGCACTGGATGCACTTACAATCTCCCCCTTTTTGGTGATTGATGACAAACTGGTTGAAGTTTTCAACGGGGATAAAATATGTGAAATTGTAAGGATAGGGAATTGTCCTCATAAGTAGCAAGGGCTCCCCCTGAAGATGTGCATTGAAGTAATTTGCTTTTGGAATGCAAATGCACATGGCAGGTTGTACTTGTGGAGATCCACTTCAACTTATGAAGATGATTCATTATGCATGAAATGGTATAGCAAGTAGAATGACATGCACAATGAAAAACGGACGTCTGCAGAATGATCTAAGTGCGGAAGTTATCATCGCATCACAGTAAAGCAAATAAGTAGCAGACGACCATCAAGTTTAGGTGTTACAACTCAAAGAACCAAATGTTTCAAAAGCAAGAGTTGTAAGCACGAGGCAAAATATAATGCAACCGCCCATATGAACCCGCTTGAAGACTATCAACTCATACACTTCTCCCCCTTTTGTCAGTAAGGACCAAAAAGGTATGAAGACATAGAGCATCTACTCGTCATCATGAGTAGGTGATGTAGCAGGGTTGTCATTGTTGGTTGGCGGTGCAGATGAACTTGGTGCAGTGTCGATGCGTGCAGTAGTAGGAGGTGGTGAAGTAGCATCATCTTCATCATCGATCACTCTGCCATTTACCGTTGACGCGGAGGAAGAATATTCAGAGTCTTCAAGAGATGGAGTGCGACGTAGGACAACAGTCCATGGAGGAGTGGAGTCAAACTGGAATCTTTCATTGAAGCCATCGTCTTGGAGATCTGCTTCAGCACTGAGCAGGGTCAAGCTCTTCCATGATCGCCGGCAAGTTTCATGAGCAACAAAGGCATTCTTGGTGGCAAGGTTGCGAATGCGATTGACATCCACCAAGAGGCCTTGCATCTGTCTCTTGAGCCAATAGTGATGCTTATCCTGTTTCTGATGAAGGGCCACAAGAAGTTCTCGGTCATTGAGAACGCGAGAGCGCTTCCGAGGCCTTTGTTCAATGGTGCTTTCAGTGGCTTCAGTAGGTGCTCGATGAGGCAGACGAGTATTTCCAGCCAGTGGATAGATTCGTGTTGCTGCTTGAACACCTTCAATGGGTTGAGTGAAGCTTTGGTGCTCGGCATTCTGAAGACAAAGAGGCCTCTTGGCAGGGTCAGAGTATATAGCTTCAACTGACATATCAACCTCTGGCAAAAAGATCATATGATTGTGAGTAGAGGGCTGATAGTTGACAGATGAGTCTCTCTTGATGAGGCGCATGACCCATGGAGCATAAAACTTCAGACCAAATAGGTCAGATCCAGAAGCAGCAAGTTGCCTGATGAAGAATTCTTAAGTATTGAAGCTGATGCCATTGAGAATGTAGAAGACCAAAGTCTTCATAGCTCCTTCAAGCTTGGCCGCTGATGAATGTCCTTTGACATGCCATAGAGTTCGCCTGATGATATGATATATGGTGCGAGGCAGATACTCAAGGTCTTCAACAAAGAACTCTGTTGGATATTCAGCGTCAGATGGCAAGGGCTTCATCATGCTCAACATCTAGCTCATATTGGGTTCTGGCTTATGGAAGATACTCTCCACTGCATTGCGGTGTAGCTGACAGTCAGGTTCATATAGTTCTCCAGGAGTGGCTAGCCCTGTAAGCTCGATGATATCCATAGCTTTGGCTTCATGATGAACATTTCCAGTCATCCACTCGAGAACCCATGTCTTGATATCTTTGTAGTAGCCGCGAATGTGTAGAGTAGCATAGAATTGAAGCAATAGCTCTTCATTCCAGTGTTCTTTGTCTGTCACAAAGTGGAGCAGACCAGCATCACGAAAGCAATCAAGTGCTTCTTCTAAGCACGGCAGTTCAGCAATGGCTTCAGTGTCAAGGCACATATGAGGGAAAATGCGCCCTTGATCATATAGAACACAGGAGTAATAGCTTCTCTGCTGATAGCTCCAGAACCGATTTGATGTTATCCTTGGCTTGGAGTAGGGGTTCTTGGCGCTGTCAAAGAAGGTATTGTGTCTTTTGAAGCCATTTGCATTGAAGGACCCTGGTGAGTTTGCAGTACTTGGAAACCATGGCAGTCTAGGCTTTGGCTTCTGGACCTGAGGCCTATGCTCAACATGATAATCAAATTAAGGTCCAGAGGCAGTAGGCGGAGGTACCAGAATGGGCCATCGGACAGTGGTTAGCCGACCATGACTATATGCTTGCTCAATTGTATGGGGCCTTGGTGGCGGAACAGGAGCAGGGGCAACAGCTGAGGCGTCAGGTTGCACAACAGGTGCTTCGGGAGCAGTTGTCTCATTAGCTTCAGGTGTAGTGGCCTCATTGGTTTCAGGTTCAATGGCCACATTGGCTTCAGGTTCAGTGGCCACATTGGCTTCAGGCACACTGGTTGGTGCAGGCTCCACATTAGCGTCAGCCATGACTACGTCATTGGCTTCATTGGCGTTGGTGGTGGCAGCCTCAACATTGTCAACCTCCTCTTGATGAACAGGAGGGTCGGGCACAGGCACGTTCACATCAGGAACAACTTCTTCAATCACTGGGGGAGTAGGGACACATACTTCTTCTTGATTTTCCTCGGCTGATGCAGACGGAATGACTTCAGCAGCTTGTGCTTCAGACTCGGAGACATTCACAGGTGGAGTAGGCTCAGAAAAGACTTGACGAGCAACCGGTGAACGTTGCACTTCTCCTTCTGGAATGCTCGACAGAGGGACTTGAGGCCTTTGTCCTTTGTGAAGCCTGCGAAATGCTGGCAACACCTTAGGAGATGGAGTTGGCTGGGCCTCAAAGTCTTCATCTTCTTCTTGCACTAGGAGTGTAGCTTGTTGTTGTTGTTGGGGAGTACTGGGGGAGTCTTGTTGCTGTGGGTGATCAGCCCGCGATGCATCCTGAGCAATTGGTGTCAGAGGACGACCAATGCTGATGAGTTCGCTGTTCGTATGAACAGGCGATGATACCACGTCATGTTCGATCTAAGGAAGAACTTCATCATCTTCTACATTGTTGTCTTGACCAATGTCTTTAGCAGCGGTGGGTTCAGCTGCTGGAATATCTTCAGCTTCATGAGCCTCTGTGGGAGCAGGCTCATGGACTATCATCCTTCTTTCTTGATGTTCTGACGCAGGGCGAACCACTGAAATAGGTTCAACGACTAAGGGCTCTGTGGGAGCAGCCCTAGTCTTCTTGGTCTTGCGCTTCTTCTTGGAGGGAGCGGCATCAGAGGCTTCAGTATTCTTCCTCTTTCTGGCTTCAGCCTCGGCAGCCCTCGTTTTCTTCTGTTCTGAAGCGGTTGTGGTGACCTTTGGCTTCGAGCCAGTCATGCTGCTTGGGAAGATAATGCGAGGGGCTTCTTGGCTTGAAGGTTCAGGCTGGTCAGCAGGAAGCTTCTTCTTTTTCTTTGCAGCCATCCTGGGGTCAATGCTAGGACGGCCAAGTGACTTGCGCTTCTCAGCCTCATTGTAGGCAAGCACACACTTATCAGCCAAACTCTTCATGCGCTCTCGAGAGCCCTGAGCTTCTTCACGATTCTTCAGAAAAGCTTCTTTAAGCTCATGTAGCATGACTTTGAAGTTTCTGACATCTTGAACACTTAGCTTGGCCACATGCTTCTTAAACTGAGCCTTCTCATAATCAATTTTGTTCTTAAGCTCAACGATACGCTGAGCGAGAGCTAGCTCAGAAGCAATGGCGCCATTGAAGGCGACACTCAGGCCAATGGGAAGCTGCAAATCTTCAAAGCTGAGATTGGGGGTGTCGAACCACTCATCAATGAAGTTGTGGATGATTGCCACATCAAAGAGAGGCAAGTTGTTGAAGATTTCTGCTTCTTCCTTGCTCTTTATCAATTGCTCAAGGGCATCATCAGCAAGATCTTCATCACTTGACAGATCAATGGGTTCTTCGCGCAGAATGGCGGCAGGAGTCAAGGCTTGATCAGTTGGTCTGACAAGTTGCTTTTTCTTCTCCGTTCTGTTGGAGACACGGGATTGATCTTCAGACTGCACACTGGCTTCAGGAGGTGCAGTGGCCAGTGGCTTCGCACGAGAAGTCTTCGGAGGTGCAGCTGATCTTGAAGACTTTGGCTTCTTTTGATTCTGCGGCTTCGGAGGAGGAGCTGGGGCTTCATCGGAGTCAGCATCATTGTCAGAATGACCCACTCTGGCACCTTGGACCACGATGTAGGTGATGAGGCCGTCAAGGTTGGAGAAGGGGCCGATAACATTGGGTTCAGCATCACGGGAGCCGTCAGCATGGGGAGTAGAGGGACCTGGGTTGAAGTCCAATCCCAATGACTTCTTGTTTTTCTTGGCCGAAGCCACAACAAACTGGAAGTTGCGCTTGAAGAGAGAATCATCACGACACCAGAGTAATGAAGTGGGATCGGCGTTCTCAGGCTGTGGTCCATGGACCATGCAAGGATAGAAGCCTTGAGCAATGGCTTCAGCTCTGTTCTTGGGTTGAAGGCCTCGATAGAGGATATCACCCCAAGGTCTCTTGATGGCATTCTTCTCTGCATATTCCTTCGTCACAAACTTGTACTTGAACCATTCTTCAGCCCAATAGCGTCGAATCCATTGGATTCGGGTCTTTCGTTGATGATAATTCTCTTCGGGATCTGTCTTGTAGAGTTCTGCTAGATCATCAGGCAGATCTTTGGATGTTCCTTCTCTGCGCTGTCTGCCACCCTTCCTTGCTGATTTTTCTGCAGCCATGAACTTCAAACTGATGGCTTCAATACGTTCAAGGGCTTCAGAGACTTACGATTGCTGGTCAAGCAGGAACTGGCTTCAGGAGAATTGATATGATGATGTAAGTATTCTGCAAACGAATGCAGACTATGAGAACCAAGGGATTCTCCCACGGACATGTACCTGTGACAGCATTAGAGATGCGAGGGAAGGGGAAGAGGTCATATGCATTCTCAGAAGATTTTGAAGATAAATCAGTTTGAAGACATTGACCTCATGATGCGAAGACATTCACTTATATAGGTGAGTTGGTTCCAGATTTGTACCAATCCGTGAATAAGTACAAGTGAGGAATCAAACTAGACAGGAAATCTAAGTGAATCGACTAGGCAGTATGAGATGTAGACAGAATAGATCTAACATTGAATAGGCAGAAACCACTTTCGGTAAACAGGATGAATCTTGAAGATCAAAAAGGTGGTAAAAATAGAGTTATAATTACCGCACGAAGAACTGCTAGATGGGATGAATAGGAGACCGAGCAGTTCAGTCCACCGTGCCCTAACTTGGCGACGGAGGACACCTATGGCGACGGCGGAGAGGACGATGTCCGCGGCCGGCGTGAGGATGGCGTCGGAGAAGTTGCGGCAGCTAAGCGCTTCGTCGTCGGCGTCATCGAGAGCTAGCGGTGGCGCTAGGGTTTTGACGGAGGTGGAGAGGTGGAAGAAGGATTTCTTTACTGCAGGGGACAAGTATTTATAAGTAGGTGAGCGACACAACGCAATTACACTGGTGCCCCTGGCGGTTCACATCTGAGGGGCACGTGGCAAGCATGCAACGTACTCAGAGTTGTCCCATGTTCCCACGCCCTCCAGGCATGTCGGAGAGTTGTTCCGGCTTCTCCGGATTTCAACAATAAAGATAAGTCATTTAAAATAGATTTAATGTTTGTCTCTTTGCCTTCTGCTGACTAGGACACAGAGAAGACATTCGACAGTTTCAATAGAATGCATATGATTTCGACAGATAGAGTTTGAGATAGGAAGCATAGAGAGGTTTGGGTCCGATCACATTCACTTTGTTCAAAAGATCCAATCTTGAAGACATAGCTATAAGTGAATGCTGTAGAGGACAGAACACTAGTATATATATCAGAAAGCAATCAAATCATCATAGTGTAGAAAATCATGAAGATAAATTGAAACTGAAGACAAACCAAATGCGAAATCATTTCAATATAACTCCATGAGTGAAACACTTCAAACAGAGAAATTTGGTGGTGGCGCTACCCACCGTATAGGAAGTATTAGACCAGACACGGCGCACAATTATCGTGGCGCTCCGAAGTCAAATTCCATGTTAATTTATTCACACTTAGAGTGTAAGTCTTCATTAATTGAAGATATACATTACTTTGTGTGTTGCACATCTAAGTCATCAACATGCATAAGTGTTAGGATGTGTGCCTGATCACAGGACATTAGAGGATTCCAAGATATTTAGCTCACACCGTAACTTGCAAAACCTTTTCTCATCCAAGGGCTTTGTGAAGATATCTGTCAGTTGCTCTTCAGTGTTGATGTGAATGATATCGATATCTTTCTTCATGACATGATCTCTAAGAAAGTGATGACGAATTTCAATGTACTTTGTCTTCGAGTGCTGGACTGGATTGTTGGCTATCTTGATGGCACTTTCGTTGTCGCATAAGAGAGGAACTTGTTTCAGGTTGATGCCATAATCCTTGAGAGTCTGCTTCATCCATAGAAGCTGAGCACAGCAGGATCCAGCAGCAATGTATTCAGATTTAGCAGTTGAGAGTGATACACAGTTCTACTTCTTTGAAGACCAACAGACAAATGATCGACCAAGAAAATGACATGTGCCCGATGTAGACTTGCGATCCACCTTGTCACCAGCATAATCAGCATCCGAGAATCCAACCAAATCAAATTTTGAGCCCTTGGGATACCATAATCTGAGTGTTGGGGTGTAAGCCAAATATCGAAGAATTCGCTTCACAGCTAAGTGATGCGATTCCTTTGGTGCCGCTTGGAATCGAGCACACATGCAAACACTAAGCATAATATCTGGCCTAGATGCACATAGATAAATTAAAGAACCAATCATGGAGCGGTATACCTTTTGATCGAACTCTTTACCATTGTCGTCGGGACCAAGATGGTGTTTGGCTGGCATTGGCATCGTGTAGCCTTTGCAGTCTTCCATTCCAAACTTCTTCAGACAATCTTTGAGGTATTTTTCTTGAGATATGAAGATGCCATTTCTTTGCTGACGAATTTGAAGACCAAGGAAGAACTTCAGCTCGCCCATCATGGACATCTGATATTTCTCTTGCATCATGTACCCAAACTCATCACTATACTTCTGGTTGGTGCAGCCGAAGATTATGTCATCCACATATATTTGGCACACAAACGGTTCGCCATCATATGTCTTCGTGAAGAGTGTGGGATCGAGGGATCCAGTTTTGAAGCCTTTGCTCTTCAAGAAGTCTTTGATTGTATCATACCATGCACGAGGAGCTTGTTTGAGGCCATACAGTGCTTTGTTTAGCTTGTACACCATATCAGGATGTTTTGGATCTTCAAAGCCAGGTGGTTGTGCGACATATACTTCTTCTTCAATCTTGCCATTGAGAAATGCACTTTTTACATCCATTTGATATAGCAAGATGTTGTGATGATTAGCGTAGGCTAACAGTATGCGAATAGCTTCAAGCCTTGCAACAGGAGCAAATGTTTCATCGAAGTCAATTCCTTCAACTTGAGTATATCCTTGAGCCACACGACGTGCTTTGTTTCTGACGACTTGACCATGCTCATCTTGCTTGTTTCGATATATCCACTTTGTTCCAATAATGTTATGCTTGCAAGGATCAGGTTGCTTGACAAGTTCCCAAACATTATTCAGCTTGAACTGTTGAAGTTCTTCTTGCATGGCTTGAATCCATTCAGGTTCCATAAAAGCTTCAGCAACTTTCTTGGGTTCTGATATTGACACAAATGAAAAGTGCCCACAGAAGTTTGCTAGCTGTGTTGCTCTTGATCGAGTGAGTGGACCAGGCGCATTGATGCTGTCAATTATCTTCTCTATTTGAACTTCATTTGCAACACGAGGATGAACAGGATGAAGACTTTGCTCTTGCTGATCATTGTCATCATTGGGAGGATTGTCTTCGGTCTGAGCATTGTCTTCAGGTTGATTTGGTGCAAATATGATAAGTTCCTCTTCAGGCTGTGCTTCAGAGGGCATGATTTCACCTGTTCCCATCAGCTTGATAGATTCGCTTGGAGGAGCTTCATCCAGTGTACTTGGCAGAATCTCTCTCTGTGAACCATTGGTTTCATCAAATTTCACATCCACGGTTTCGACGATTTTGTAGAGATAGAGGTTGAAGACTCTGTAGGAGTGTGAATCCTTTCCATAGCCAAGCATGAAGCCTTCGTGAGCCTTAGGTGCAAATTTTGACTTGTGATGGGGATCCTTGATCCAGCATCAAGCTCCAAATACTCTGAAGTAACTTACGTTTGGCTTCTTGCCAGTAAGGAGCTCATACGATGTTTTGTTCAGAAGCTTATGGATGTACACATGGTTGATGATGTGACATGCTGTATCAATAGCTTCAGGCCAGAACTTTCTTGGTGCCTTGTATTCATCTAGCATTGTTCGAGCCATCTCAATGAGGGTTCTATTTTTGCGCTCAACGATGCCATTTTGCTGAGGTGTGTATGGAGCAGAGAACTCATGAGTGATTCCCATTGTATCCAGATATAGATCAAGTCCAGTGTTCTTGAATTCAGTGCTATTGTCACTTCTGATGTGCTTGATCTTCACGCCATAATTGTTCATTGCTCGATTTGCGAAGCGCCTAAAGACATCTTGCACTTCAGTCTTGTAAAGAATTATATGAACCCATGTGTATCTTGAGTAGTCATCAACAATGACGAAGCCATAGAGACAGGCAGTTGTTGTGAGGGTGGAGTAGTGAGTAGGTCCAAATAAGTCCATGTGTAATAGCTCGAAGGGTTGAGATGTTGTCATGATTGTCTTCGAGGGGTGCTTTGCCCTTGTCATCTTTCCAGCTTCACAGGCACCACACAGATGATCCTTCTTGAACTTGACATCCTTGATGCCAATGACATGCTTCTTCTTGACGAGTGAGTGTAAGTTCCTCATGCCAGCATGTCCTAGCCTTCGATGCCAGAGCCAGCATTCTGAAGCTTTTGTGAGAAGACATACGGCAAGTTGTGGACCTACTGAGAAATCTACCATGCATAGATCATCTTTTCGATACCCTTCAAAGACTAGAGATTTGTCAGATTCCATTAGTACAAGGCAACGATATTTTCCAAATATCACAATCATGTTCAAGTCACAAAGCATTGAGACAGACATTAAGTTGAAACCAAGGGATTCAACAAGCATCACTTTATCCATGTGTTGATCCTTTGAGATTGCAACTCTACCTAGACCTAATACCTTGCTTTTACCAGTGTCAGCAAACGTGATGTGACTCTTGTCGGATGGATGTAAGGTTGTGTCCATGAGAAGACTTCGATCACCAGTCATATGATTTGTGCATCCACTCTCCATAATCCATTCTGAAGCTTTTGGTGATGTACCCTACAGTGCAATTAGGAGGATAGGCTTCACAAGAGTGTTGTGAAGCATAAGAATTTGACACATATAGGGACTATCACAGCTTATATCAAAGTTAGGACATATAGTATGGCTGATAAACGATTCAGATGTGAAGTATATAGAATGACATTTTATCATGCGTCCTTAATGTGTTTTAGGTCCCCAGCAATAGTATCGGATGCCATTGATTGCTGGCTGGAGACCGTATTCTGCAAAAGAGAGTTAGTTCTTCTTTGCCACCCACATCTTCAAGGGTGGCTTAGAAGCAATGAGTCTAAGTGCAGCATCTGAGAATTTTGGCTTTGAAGCCCTAGGAAATAGCCTTGCAGGAGATGAATGATACTCATATGAATAAGCAGAAAAGTTCTTAGTCCTATGAACATAGCGGTTTTAAGATACACGCTCATATTCATAAGTCTGAGCATGATTTCCCTGCAAAACATTGGCGTTAGGGTGACTCATGTGAGTCCTATATCTGTATGAAGCCTTTGGGCCACATGAAGCTATAGGTCTGGGGTTTGTCTTCTTCCTTGGAGGTGTCATGATGACATTCACAAGAAGATTCTCAATGTACCGCTTAGGTACCCAGATCTTCTTCATAGGTGGTCCATTCCTGCAGTTAGTACCAATGTACCTGGCAAACACTTCACCATTCTGATTTTTGAACAGCTTATAGTTTGCATCAAAGGATTCATCAATGATAATAGGATTAGCACAGGTAAAGCCAGATAAAGTGGATGGATCTACTGAAGGTTCTTTTGCAGCAACCCATGTGGTTTTGGGGTACTGCTCAGGCTTCTAGTACAAGCCATCAACATTCATTTTCCTCTCGAACCCAACACCCTCTTTCCTATGGTTTCGGTTCAGAATCTGCTTTTTGAGGACATCGCAGAGAGTCTGATGTCCCTTCAAACTTTTGTACATCCCTGTTTCAAGCAATGTCTTCAACATAGCATTTTCATCAGCAACATCAGTGGTATCCTCCGCAGAGGGGTTAGTAACCACATCAGTAGGTGAATACAATGAAACAGTAGCAACAGTGGAACATTCAGCAACAGATGTAGCGTTATCACGCTCAATGCATTTTAGACATGGTGGTTCGAATCCATCCTGAGCGGGACTAATCTGTTGAGCGCGAAGTTACTCATTCACTTTTTGAAGATCTTCATGATCTGCTCTCAATTTCTCAAGCTCTTGTTTCCATTGAAGATAATCATAGGAGAGCCTTTCATAAGTAGTTGAGAGCATTTCATGATGACCTTCAAGTTCTTGGTACTTAGCATGAAGATTTTTTATGTCATCAACTAAGGAGTGTGAACGTGTCATTTCAGCATCCAACAGGTCATCGCTTTTGTCTAACAGTTTTTGAGTATGTTCCATAGCCTTTTGTTGTTCAGTTGCAATTTTAGCAAGTGTTTTGTAGCTGGGTTTGGATTCACAATCAGAGTCATCTTCACTTGAAGTTTGAAAGTAAGCATCGCGTGATTTTACCTTGGCACCACGTGCCATGAAGCAGTAGGTGGGAGTAGGATCGTCTTCGTCATTAGCTTCAGCGTTGGTGAGGAAGTCATTGTCTTCAGTGTTGAAGATGGACTTGGCAACATAGGCTGTGGCTAGAGCCAGACTTGCAACGCCAGGGTCAGACTCCTCTCCAGACTCCACCTCCGCCTCCTCCGAAGCAGACTCCTCCTCTGAATCCATTTCCTTGCCAACAAAAGCACGGGCCTTGCCATATGAGCTCTTCTTGTACGATGAAGACTACGAAGAAGACTTAGACGACTTTGAGGATTTCTTCTTCTTCTTGTCATCAGAATCATATTCCTTGCTCTTCTTCTTCTTCTTCTCATTGTCCCACTGTGGACACTCAGATATGTAGTGACCAGGTTTCTTGCACTTGTGGCAGGTTCTCTTCTTGTGGTCATGAGTGGAAGCTTCATCATTCCTTGAGCTGGATCGTGAAGACTTTCTGAAGCCTTTCTTCTTAGTGAACCTCTGGAACTTCTTCACAAGCATAGCAAGTTCCTTTCCAATGTCTTCAGGATCTTCAGAACTGCAGTCAGATTCTTCTTCAGATGAGGAAACAACTTTTGCCTTCAAAGCGCGAGTTCGGCCATAGTTTAGGCCATAGATATCTCTTTTCTCAGATAGCTGGAACTCATGTGTGTTGAGCCTCTCAAGTATATCAGACGGATCGAGTGACTTGAAGTCAGGACGTTCTTGTATCATGAGGGCAAGGGTGTCAAAAGAGCTGTCAAGTGATCTCAGCAATGTCTTGACGATTTCATGCTTGGTAATCTCAGTTGTGCCAAGAGCTTGAAGTTCATTTGTGATGTTAGTGAGGCAATCAAACATGAGCTGGGCATTTTCATTGTCGTTTCTCTTGAAGCAGTTGAAGAGGTTGCGAAGAACATTGATTCTTTGATCTCTCTGGGTTGAGACGCCTTCGTTGACCTTGGACAGCCAGTCCCAGACTAGCTTCGACGTTTCCAGAGCACTCACATGGCCATACTGTCCTTTGATTAGATGACCACAGATGATGTTCTTTCTAGTAGAATCCAGTTGAATGAACTTCTTGACATCAGTAGGGGTGACACCTTCACCAGTTTTGGGAACGCCGTTCTTGACGACATACCAGAGGTCGACATCAATGGCTTCAAGATGCATATGCATCTTATTCTTCCAGTAGGGATATTTAGTTCCATCGAACACTGGGCAAGCAGCGGAGACTTTGATTATCCCTGTAGTCGACATACCTAAACTCCAGGTGGTTAAACCGAATCACACAGAACAAGGGAGTACCTGCTCTGATACCAATTGAAAGTGCTAGTATCGACTAGAGGGGGGGTGAATAGGTGATTTTTATGAAAGTCTTCAACACTTAGAAGTTTCGAAGACAAACAACAGAAATGACCTAATTGATATGCAGCGGAAGATAAACTACCCCAAGCAAGCCATAGTCAAGTATGTAATGATGTGAAAGTACAGGACTAATATCAGCTAGGTATTAAGGATCAGGATGGAAGATAGTATGAAGCCAGTCAATAGTAGTAGTCAAGCAATGAAGTCAAACAGATGAATAGATAGGCAATGACTTCACGAAGACAAACTTAAGTAAGGATGTAAAGGGATAGAACCAGTCGCTTGTTGAAGACACAGGATTTGTTGGACCAGTTCCAGTTGCTGTGACAACTGTACGTCTGGTTAGGGAGGCTGAGATTTAACTCAGAAGACCCTGTCTTCACCTTATTCCCCTTGAGCTAAGGACACCCAGTCCTCGCCCAATCACTCTGGTAAGTCTTCAAGGGAGACTTCCAAACCTTCACAGACTTCATTCACCGGCAATCCAGAATGACTCTTGGATGCTCAGAACGTGACGCCTAACCGGCTGGAGGATTCACAGTCCTCAAGTGTAATAAGTCTTCAGGTCACACAGATAGAAAGACTTCAGTGATGCCTAACACTCTTTGGCTCTGGTGTTTGGGCTTTGTCCTCACAAGGATTTCTCTCTCTCAAATGCTTCGAGGTGGGTTGCTCTCAAACGACAAAAGCCGTGTACAAACTCTGAGCAGCCACCAATTTATGGTGTAGGGGGTGGGCTATTTATAGGAACTAGGAAACCCGACCTGATTTGTCCCAAATGACCCTGGGTCACTAAGGAACTGACACGTGTTCCAACGGTCAGATTTCAAACACACACGACAACTTTACTTGGGCTACAAGCAAAGCTGACTCATCCAGCTCTGGATAAGATTTGCTCTCATTGTGTTCACTCGAAGACATAGGATTTGAGTTGAGCATCACTTCAGTCACTCTAACTTAGTTCACTTGGACCCCACTTAACAGTACCGTGGTTCCTATGACTCAACAAAGAAGAAAAGGAAACAGCGAAACCACATAGTCTTCATGCTCCATAGTCTTCACGTAATGTCTTCTCATGTCATAGTCTTCAGTATGAATATCTTCTCATACCACCATTGTCTTCAATGTCTTCATACATTTTTAGGGGTCATCTCCGGTAGGTAAACCGAATCAATAAGGGACACTACCTACATTATCCTGCAATTCTCACAAATGCATTAGCCCCTCAACCAACTTTGTCGTCAATACTCCAAAACCAACTAGGGGTGGCACTAGATGCACTTACACTAATTACATTTTTGCTAAATTTATACCACCTATTTTCACATACCAGCAAAAGAAAAAGTTCTTTTATGATTTAAGACATTACTTCTGGGATGACCCACACCTTTATAAAGAAGGAGCAGATGGTATTATTAGACGGTGTGTACCTGAGCATGAACAGGAACAGATCCTACGTAAGTGTCACTCCGAGGCATATGGAGGACACCATGCTGGAGATAGAACTGCACATAAGGTATTCCAATCCGGTTTTTATTGGCCTACTCTCTTCAAAGATGCCCATAAGTTTGTCTTATCTTGTGATGAATGTCAAAGAATTGGTAATATTTGTAGATGTCAAGAAATGCCTATGAATTATTCTCTTGTTATTGAACCGTTTGATGTTTGGGGCTTTGATTATATGGGACCTTTTCCTGCCTCTAATGGATATACACATATTTTAGTTGTTGTTGATTACGTTACTAAGTGGGTAGAAGCTATTCCAACTAGTAGTGTTGATCATAACACCTCTATTAAGATGCTTAAAGAAGTTATTTTTACGAGGTTTGGAGTCCCTGGATATTTAATGACAGATGGTGGTTCACATTTTATTCATGGTGCTTTTCGTAAAATGCTTGCTAAGTATGATGTTAATCATAGAATTGCATCTCCTTATCACCCACAGTCTAGTGGCCAAGTAGAATTGAGTAATAGAGAGCTCAAATTAATTTTGCAAAAGACCTTTTAATAGATCTAGAAATAATTGGTCCAAGAAACTTGATGATGCATTATGGGCCTATAGAACTGCATATAAGAATCCTATGGGTATGTCTCCATATAAGATGGTTTATGGAAAAGCATGTCACTTACCTCTCGAACTTGAACACAAGGCATATTGGGCTAATAAAGAGCTCAATTATGATTTCAAACTTGCCGGTGAGAAGAGGTTATTTGACATTAGCTCACTTGATGAATGGAGAACCCAAGCATATGAGAATGCCAAGTTGTTTAAAGAAAAAGTTAAAAGATGGCATGACAAAAGGATACAAAAGCGTGAGTTTAACGTAGGTGACTATGTGTTGCTATTCAACTCTCGTTTAAGAGTTTTTGCAGGAAAACTTCTCTCTAAGTGGGAAGGTCCTTACGTTATCGAGGAGGTCTATCATTCTGGTGCCATAAAAATCAACAACTTCGAGGGCACAAGTCCAGGGTGGTGAACGGTCAAAGAATCAAACATTATATCTCATGTAATCCTATAAATATTGAAACTACTATTATTGAAACCGTAACCCCAGAGGAATACATAAGAGATACTTTCCAGAACGTTTCAGACTACGAAAAGGAATAGGTATGTAGTACGGTAAGTAAACCGACTCCAAAACAGTTCTAATAGCAATTTTTCTCCGTTTTGGAATGTTTAAGAAAATAGGAAAAATAAGAAGTAGTCCGGGAAGGACATGAGGCCTCCACGAGGGTGGAGGGCGCGCCCACCCCTACTGGGCGCGCCCCCTACCTCGTGGGCACCTTGTGTGCTTTCTGGACTCCGTTTTCTTGCACGATACTTCTTTTGATCAGTAACAATTCATTATATAATCTACCGAAGGTTTTGACCACTGTATCATGCAAAAAATCTTCTGTCTTTGTTTCGAGCTGTTTCTGCCGCAGATTAGAGCAATATGTCATCCCAGGATTCGGAGGGAGAAAGCTATGTGGCTGATTACCTTGCAGACTCTAAGGTCTACAGGGACTTGGATCATTGTGGCTGGACCACTGGGGAAGAAGAAGACTACGAGCCTAAGGGAAAGAAGGAGACGAGCTCAGATGAAGATGAAGTCCCGTTACCTCAACCTGGGGATATGCATGTGGAGTTTAAAAAGTCAAGACTCCCTGATAGGGCAAATAAACCAAAGATCGAGTTTATCCCTTTTCGTCTCTTGCAGGAAAACAAACAGGAACTATGCAAAAGGATATTAAGCCTTGAGCAGGAAATCGATGATCTAAGGGAGCAAAATTCCATCCTCAAGCGTAAATTGAGGAAGAAGCCTACATCATCAACAATTCCATCATCACCACCTCCAAGGACATAATCACATGGGTATGGGCACTCCCCTTGGCAACTGCCAAGCTTGGGGGAGTTGCCCTGATATCGTATCACCATCACACTCCTATCTTTACCGTTTTTCTTAGTTCGATACTTTTGGCAATATCTAGATCTATTAGAACAAAGTTTTGGTATGAATTAGTTTTGAGTTTTGCTTTGTGATCCCTCTATGTAATCGAGTCCATGAGCTATATATAATAAAGATTAGTGTTGAGTCAATGGCTTGCTATCTTGCTATGATCTTGAGAAAATAGAAAGAATAAAAAGAATAAAAGAGTTCATATTGATCTTATGGATAGTAATGACTTCACACATAGAGAGTATGATGATTAAAAGTTGTTGAGAGTTGGCAAACATAGTTTTGGTCATCGTTGCAATTTATAGGAAGTAATAAAGAAAGACAGGTTTTCACATATAAATATAATATCTTAAACATCTTTTATGATTGTGAGCACTCATTAAAGTATGACATGCTAAAGAGTTGATGTTGGAAAAGGAGTACAACGTAATGGGTTATGTTTTCTCAGATCTCACTTAAAGTATATTGTCATGGATCGTCCAACATATTGAGCTTGCATTTCCCCTTCATGCTAGCCAAATTCCTTGCACCAAGTAGAGATACTACTTGTACTTCCAAATATCCTTAAACCCAGTTTTGCCATGAGAGTCCACCATACCTACCTATGGATTGAGTAAGATCCTTCAAGTAAGTTGTCATGTTGCAAGCAATAAAAATTGCTCTCTAAATATGTATGACTTACTAGTGCGGAGAAAATAAGCTTTATACGATCGTGTGATATGGAAGTAATAAAAGCGATGGACTGCATAATAAAGGTTCATATCACAAGTGGCAATATAAAGTGACGTTCTTTTGCATTAAGATTTCATGCATCCAACCCTAAAAGCACATGACAACCTCTTCTTCCCTCTGCGAAGCGCCTATCTTTTACTTTATGCAAGAGTCAAGGTGATCTTCACCTTTCCCTTTTTCATTTTATCCTTTGGCAAGCACCTCGTGTTGGAAAGATCCCGATATATATATCCAATGGGATGTAAGTTAGCATGAACTATTATTGTCGACATTACCCTTGAGGTAAGACATTGGGAGGCAACACTATAAGCCCCTATCTTTCTCAGTGTCCGATTAAAACTCCAGAACCACAAGTATTGCGTGAGTGTTAGCAATTGTAGAAGACTATATGATAGTTGAGTATGTGCACTTGCTGAAAAGCTCTTCAATGACTGAGATTATTGTTTTTTAGTTCCCAATGAAGTTTATGATTCATACTTGACATTGTGAATAGATTGTTACTTGAGCATAAGCAATCATATGACAATATATATATATATATATATATATATATATATATATATATATATATGTTGCTGTTATAATAATGATCATGATGCCCTCATGTCCGTATTTTATTTTTATCGACACCTCTATCTCTAAACATGTGGACATATTTTTCGATATCGGCTTCCACTTGAGGACAAGCAAGGTCTAAGCTTGGGGGAGTTGATACGTCCATTTTGCATCATGCTTTTATATCGATATTCATTGCATTATGGGCTGTTATTACACGTTATGTCACAATACTTATGGCTATTCTCTCTTATTTTACAATGTTTAACATGAAG
The DNA here is from genome assembly GCA_963921465.1 of Triticum timopheevii. Taxonomy (NCBI): domain Eukaryota; kingdom Viridiplantae; phylum Streptophyta; class Magnoliopsida; order Poales; family Poaceae; genus Triticum; species Triticum timopheevii. The sequence continues at coordinate 375,175,847 of OY997272.1, read as the reverse complement.
AGGGAAAAGGTCGACAGCTGGAATCCTGGGCTGGAAAAGGAGCAAATATTGGAAACCTATTCTGTACAGCTCCAAAAGTCCTGAAACTCCACGAAAGTCATTTTTGGAATTAATAAGAATTATTGAGCGAAAGAAGTACCAGAGGGGGCCCACACCCTGGCCACGAGGGTGGGGGCGCGCCCACCCCTACTGGGCGCCCCCCTGCCTCGTGGGCTCCCTGGTGGCCCTCCGGTGCCCATCTTTTGCTATATGAAGTCTTCTACCCTGGAAAAATCCATAAGCAACCTTATGGGATGAAACTCCGCCGCCACGAGGCAGAACCTTGGCGGAACCAATCTAGGGCTCCGGCAGAGCTGTTCTGCCAAGGAAACTTCCCTCCAGGAGGGGGAAATCATCACCATCGTCATCACCAATGATCCTCTCATCAGGAGGGGGTCAATCTCCATCAACATCTTGACCAGCACCATCTCCTCTCAAACCCTAGTTTATCTCTTGTATCCAATCTTGTATCAAAACCACAAATTGGTACCTGTGGGTTGCTAGTAGTGTTGATTAGTCCTTGTAGTTGGTGCTAATTGGTTTATTTGGCGGAAGATCATATGTTCAGATCCTTAATGCATATTAATACCCCTCTGATTATGAACATGAATATGCTTTGTGAGTAGTTACGTTTGTTCCTGAGGACATGGGTGAAGTCTTGCTATTAGTAGTCATGTGAATTTGCTATACATTCGATATTTTGATGAGATGTATGTTGTCTCTCCTCTAGTGGTGGGTAACGCCCCGGATTTGTTGCGTCAGGTGTCTGTCAGTTATTCGCCGTCGTTGCCATGTCATTTGCTTGCGTGTTGCATTTTTCCATGTCATCATCGGCATTTCATATCATGTCATCATGTGCATTGCGTTGCATACATGTTCACCTCATGCATCCGAGCATTTTCCCCGTTGTTCGTTTTGCAATCCGGCACTCCTATGTCCTCCGGCGTCCCCCTTTTGTCTCTCGTTGTGAGCGGGTATTAAACGTTCTCGGAATGGACCGAGTCTTGCCAAGTGGCCTTGGTACACCACCGGTAGACTGCCTGTGAAGTTTCGTGCCATTTGGAGGTCGTTTGATACTCCAACGGTTAACCGGGGAACCGTAAAGCCCTCTTTTCGTGTGCAGCCCAACACCCCTCCAAAGTGGCCCAAAACCCATCCAAACCCCCTCCATGCTCTCTGCCGTTCGATCACGATCGCGTGGCCGAAAACCGCTCCTCATTTGGAGCCTCCTAGCCCCCTCTACCTATATATATGTGCCCTTCCCCGAATTTTCGGATCATTTTCACCCCTAACCCTAGCCTTCTCCCTCCTCGTGCCACCGGACACATCTCCCCCGCCGCCGGACATCTCGCCCGTCGCCCCCATCCAATCAGACGCCGCCATGTCGACAACCCTGTCGCCGGTCAGCGCCTCCCACCGCGCGGGCCCGCCGAGCCTAGATCCGGCCCGCGCCGGGCCAAGCCGGGCACGACGTGCTCCGTGCCCCGCCGCCTCCCGGCTCCCTCCGCCGCTGCCGGAGAGCCTCGCCTTGCCGGCGAACGCCGCCGCCGGCGACGTGCTCCCTCCGCCCGCGCCCGTCTCCGGCGACTGGACGCCGCCGGCCGCCGCGCGCCTCCGCTCGGACCTCGCCCCGCCGCCCGAAGCGCCCCTCCGCCGCCGTTCGGCACCGTCCCGTGCCTCTGCCGTGCCCGTGACCTCGCCGGATCCTGCCTCCGATGGACACGGCTTCCGTGCCGCCGCGCCGGAACCGAGCCGGCCCCGCGCCGCCCAGCCGCACCACGCAGCTCCCTGTCGCGGCCGCGCCCCGCCTCTGGCCGGCCAGCCTCCTCCTCAACCCCGCCGGCCCTTTCTCCTCCACAGCTCACTCCGGCAACGAGCTCCGGTCGTCCTCGTCATCCGCGCTCGATCCAGATCCAGATTCGGATCTCGGAGGTTGACCCCGATTTCCCCAAGTCCCGAATATTTTTGCATTATCGTGCCATGTTCATCGCATCATAACTTGCTGCATACTGCTCTGTTTCATGCGTGTAATATATCAAATTGTTCGCCTCGATGAGTAATTCATTTCATTCCATTGCATCATGTTCATTTGAGTCCATCTTGATGCCTGAATCATGATTGTAAGAGTGCTATGTGATGTTAATCTGCTGAAACTGTTATAACTTGATGATTTGTCATTTTTGTTGCATTTGATGTGTGCATCCTATGAGCATGAGACCTACATGTGTTTTGATCTATGCCATGCCATCTTTACAGGGGTGCCATCCATGTATTTTTGTGAGTCTTGTACTGAGTGCATCGAGCTTGTTAAGTAGGGTACCTGCTGTTGCTGTTTTGCTAGGTTGATTCTGTTATATTTTGTTGCTATGTAAACCTACTGCTACAAGTCATTCTATGCATAATCTGGATATGTTCACTAAGGATGTTTTGTTGTACATGTCATGACCTATCCAGTCATGCCCCTGGTTGCATTTATATCCTGCTGTATATTGTCCATATCTTGCTCCAAACTTGCTAAATAATGTTGTTGTCAGCCTGTTAACATTAAGTTCAATGATGCATGATTGTTGTTAGTGATCCATGCACCCTATGAACTTGCTCTTGCCATGCTTAACTTCACAAACATGTATTCTTACTGTTGGGTACATTTCCATGCCATGTATTGCTCTGTGGTGAGTGGTTCAAGCTCACCAACATGCCTAATTATTGTTGTTCCTGCCATGTATGAATCTGTCATATAACTTGCCATGTTTACATGGGTGCCATCATATTTTCTGTGCCCTTTTGGCTCATGGGAAGTAAGGGACTTTTGTTCTATGTATTTAGTAGTATCATGCCATGCCTTTGTTTTCCATGTTAAGTTCCTGTAACATGTTGTTTGATAGCTCTAAACATTGCAACCTGATGTTATTTCTGCCAAGCCTGAAACTGTTATTATTTGCAATCTTGCCATGTCCTTTTGAGCATGTTCTAGTTGTTTCTGGAGATAGCTCAGTTTTCATGTTTTGTCATGCTTTACCTGTACATCATGCCCATGCCTTTTGTTCTTATGTTGGGGTGCTGTAGCTTGTTGTTTTGATGCTTGTAAGATGCCTACTTGCTGTTTTGGACAGCTTGTCCTTTAAACTTGTATAGAGTGTATGTGTTGAACCGTTGCTCCGTTTTGAGTGTGCTCCATACGAAACTTGCTTAGAACCACATGTAGTTTCATATTATCATGTTGCATCCTTGTTTTGAGGTGTTTGCTTGATGTTTGTATGCATTTTTGCATCAATGCCATGTTTAACTTGTTTTGCTCATATCTTTTAGGCCGTAGCTCCGAATTAAATGAACTTTATATGTAACTTGACTAGAATTTCGTGTAGATTCTCTTGGTGCATCTTAACTTGATGTTTAACAACTTGAACATAAGGTTTATTCAGTTCTAGACCAACTTCGAAACTTGCATATGAGGACTTGCCGGAATTGTTATATGTTGTTTCCGGCCTCATTTAAACTAGCCTAGATGTGTTGTTCTTGTTTGCATCATCTCTTGCCATGAGTAGCTTCATGTAGCCTTGTCATGCATCATACTTGATTGAGCATCATGTCTTGTCTATGTGTGGTGTGTTTACCATGTTGTGTGCTTCTTTTCGATAGTTCTTGTTTCGTTGCGATCGTGAGGATTCGTTCGTCTACGCTTGGTTCGTCTTCGTGGCTTCATCTTCTTCATGGACTCGTTCTTCTTCCTTGCGAGATTTCAGGCAAGATGACCGTCACCTTGGATCTCACTACTATCATTGCTATGCTAGTTGCTTCGTTCTATCGCTATGCTGCGCTACCTATCTTTTGCTCTTCAAGCCTCCCCAAATTGCCATGTCAGCCTCTAACCTTTTCACCCTTCCTAGCAAACCGTTGCTTGGCTATGTTACCGATTTGCTCAGCCCCTCTTATAGCGTTGTTAGTTGCAGGTGAAGTTGAAGATTGCTCCATGGTGGACAGGATTATGTTGGGATATCACAATATCTCTTATTTAATTAATGCATCTATATACTTGGTAAAGGGTGGAAGACTCGGCCTTATGCCTGGTGTTTTGTTCCACTCTTGCCGCCCTAGTTTCCGTCATACCGGTGTTATGTTCCCGGATTTTGCGTTCCTTACGCGGGCCGGTGATTTATGGGACCCCCTTGACAGTTCGCTTTGAATAAAACTCCTCTAGCAAGGCCCAACCTTGCTTTTACCATTTGCCTCACCTAGCCCTTTTTCCCTTGGGTTTTCGGAGCCCGAGGGTCATCTTTATTTTACCCCCCCCCCCCCGGGCCACTGCTCCTTCGAGTGCTGGTCCGAACTGAGCTGCCTGCGGGGCCACCTCGGGGAAACTCGAAGTCTGGTTTTACTCATAGCTAGTCTCATCCGATGTTGCCCTGAGAACGAGATATGTGCAGCTCCTATCTGGATTTGTCGGCACATCGGGCGGCTTTGCTGGTCTTGTTTTTACCATTGTCGAAATGTCTTGTAAACTGGGATTACGAGACTGATCGGGTCTTCCTGGGAGAAGGTATATCCTTCCTTGATCGCGAGAGCTTATCATGGGCTAAGTTGGGACACCCCTGCAGGGTATAAACTTTCAAGAGCCGTGCCCACGGTTATGTGGCAGATGGGAATTTGTTAATGTCCGATTGTAGATAACTTGACACCAGATCCGAATTAAAATGCATCAACTGCGTGTGTAGCCGTGATGGTCTCTTCTCGGCGGAGTCCGGGAAGTGAACATGGTCTTTGGGTTATGTTTGACGTAAGTAGGAGTTCAGGATCACCTCTTGATCATTACTAGCTTCACGACTGTTCCTTTTGCTTCTCTTCTCGCTCTTATTTGCGTATGTTAGCCACCATATATGCTTAGTCGCTGATGCAACCTCACCACTTTACCCCCCCCCCTTCCTTTCCCTTTAAGCTTTGCTAGTCTTGATACCCATGGTAATGGGATTGCTGAGTCCTCGTGGCTCACAGATTACTACAACAACAGTTGCAGGTACAGGTTATGAGATGATCATGACGCGAGAGCGATGTTTACTTGTTTTGGAGTTCTTCTTCTGCTTCTTCTTCGATCGGGGGATAGGTTCCAGGTCGGCAGCCTGGGCTAGCAGGGTGGATGTCGTTTGAGTCTCTGTTTGTGTTTCGTCCGTAGTCGGATGGTGCTCTTATGTTAGATGATGTTGTATTCGTGTAGCATTGAATGCCTCTTGTATGTATCCCCATATATTATGTAATGTTGATGTAATGATATCCACCTTGCAAAAGTGTTTCAATATGCGGGTCTATCCTTGGTGGGACCTTCGAGTTCCTTTTGGATAGGGTCGCATATTGGGCGTGACATGGTGTTATGTGAACGTCGACTACATGACACTTCACCATTATTTGGGCCTAGAGGAAGGCATTGGGAAGTAATAAGTAGATGATGGGTTGCTAGAGTGTCAGAAGCTTAAACCCTAGTTTATGCGTTGCTTCGTAAGGGGCTGATTTCGATCCACTAGTTTCAAGCTATGGCTAGGTTTACTCTAATACTTCTTTTGTAGTTGCGGATGCTTGCAATAGGGGTTAATCATAAGTGGGATGCTTGTCCAAGAAAGGACAGCACCCAAGCACCGGTCCACCCACATATCAAATTATCAAAGTAACGAACGCGAATCATATGAGCGTGATGAAAACTAGCTTGACGATAATTCCCATGTGTCCTCGGGAGCGCTTTTCTCATTATAAGAAATTGTCCAGGCTTGTCCTTTGCTACAAAATGGATTGGGCCACCTTGCTGCACCTTATTTACTTTCATTGCTTGTTACCTGTTACAAATTATGTTATCACAAAACTATCTGTTACCTACAATTTCAGTGCTTGCAGAGAATACCTTACTGAAAACCGCTTGTCATTTCCTTCTGCTCCTCGTTGGGTTCGACACTCTTACTTTTCGAAAGGACTATGATAGATCCCCTATACTTGTGGGTCATCACACTTGTTTTGAAAAATTTGGAGAACTGGGAATTCAAAAGACAGGTGCTTATGCTACCCATCAAATAAAAATCAGGTGCCTGAAAATTCGTTTTGAAACAAATGATTCAGCTTTATATCCACGTCGACCCTCGACATGATGGTTGGAAGCAAATGCCAAGTTCATACCAAAAGATCTTTAACAACAGTACCAAGTTGCGGATGACAAGGTAGTACAAGTACCAATACCAAACTAACTTATAATCTTTTTACTCCTGGCCCTAGTGTTCGTCTGGTAGAAAATCTTGCAGAGGACCAGCTATCGTTCCTTCTCTTGCTCCAGGTCCCCGAGGTGGTACTGGTGCATCACCCAGTTGGTCCTCTGCATGTCAAAGTTTTTGTTGGTGTGCAGCACCAGAACCTTTTTGCTGCCCATCTGCCGGCCATTGACCATCACCGGCAAGGTATTGCCGGTCTTGTGCCGCATCGCGTGCATGCCGCACTCCGACTGTATCTTGTAACGCGTCCACGTGCCCCTTTTGAATGCCCTAGAATTGCGCTGGAAGAAATGCTTGCTTAGGCCACTCAGTGTGATACCTGCAGTATTGTCAAATACAGGTTTTGGTGTACGTAGTTGCCATTTTCATAACATCTTTGGCATGTTGCAGTCACTTGTTTCACTTTTTATTAACTATCAAATTGTAATTGCCTCACTAGTTCTGCATCTAAAAAGAAAAATAGAGCTATAAACAAAGGAATATGGCTTCTGCACAACATCTCCATCATCATTATCAGTACATCCTACACAGGTGAGTTAGGATGCACTTGATCCCAGAAAGGTATCTATCCTTCAAACCAGAGGAGTGCTTCAAACTAACAACAATACATAATATCCAACAAAAGAGGGTCGCGCTACAAAAGCAAAATACATGGCTCAGTTTAGATATCAGTACGAATCAAGTTGTGCATATTTGTTGTTGGCATGAACCACATCGCCGCATGTCGGGTTTGCAAAAGCCATCCATCGCATGGAAGCTTGATGCCTTTCACACACTGAAGATTATCTGGCAACAAGCTGTGTTGACGAATCTCTAGATATGGTGATTCATGAAACCCATGGTATGATGTGTAAACACAGTCCCCCCTGGCGAATGGAAGTTGCATAGCACGGTAATCATCGCCGGTGATATGATCGATGATTGGTTGGATGATCGGATAATTGAGCTCGAGGAACATGGAGTGGTTGCTGAGGCTGTAAACCCGCCTCCAGTTGAATACGCCTTACCCAACGGAGTTGGGATCTTTCTCGAACAAGAAGCAACCATAGCCATCAATGTCATGAACGCCCCAGGCATTGTACTGCTTGTGGTTTGATGTAATGGTTTGGTCAATTTGGTACGTGCGAATGAGCATCAAATGATCGTTGTCAGCTGAACGAGTGATAAATCACTACCCACCGGCTGGTATGATTCCAGGTCCTGGAATCATGAAGGCCAGTGCATTTGTGTCTGCTGCAAAAATTCAAATTGGAGACCAAAAGGACAAAAATAAACAATCATATTTAGAGTATGTGTGGAATTAAGATTATTATAACAGTGACACATATCATATAGAGAGAATTGCAATGTCGTGGTCGTAATCATACCCCAAGTTCAAAAAATAAGCCAATGGCTTTCATATTCTAGCAATATGTCATGATTCAAACATCATGTAACAATGAGAGGAAAACAGCTATGACAGAGCCTACCCATATTCTACCATAGCACTTACTACTGTTCTCATATCAACTCTAAGCAATAACATGCGTTGTTATAAAAATCTTGGAAATGAGAGTAACATATAGCAATCATGAGGTTATGCTCATAATATCTATTCTAACAATCATTAGATGCCAATTGTTCTCATATCAACTCTAACAATAACATGTGTGGTCATAACAATCTAGGAAATGAGAGAAACATATAGCAATGATGTGGTTATAGACATACTATCTATTCTAAATTTGTAACAATGAACAGACAGTCGTATTCATAAGGTAAAGATGAGATGAGATAGAACAATTACATGACGATAGATTCCACCAGTATAGGCAGCCAATCTGTGCGTCGACCACGTAAATGATGCCATCGTGCACTATACCATCAGAAAGAAATGTTGCCTCAACAGGATTGACGATGAGCCATTACCATGTATGGCGACCGAATTCCAGATAGACTTATCCCATGTTGAACAAGGCAATGAGCTTGTAATCCATGTAGTCTTCTGATGGTGTGGGCACTTCGTGGATTACAACTTTCAGCAAACAGAGGTCGAGCCAAAAGCTTGACGCGTCTCGTGTGTAGTAGGCAGGAGTGTCCGGCGAGCCGCGAGGCTCGATGGCGGCGGTATCCAACGATGGAAGGGTGATCTCTCGCTGGGTGTAGATATCCACGAGATGCCACAGACTACCGGATTGGTGGATGAGGACGATCCAGTTGGCCATCATGCCCGCCCAGTGGTGGCCGCGCATGAAGGACGGGTGGACGGATAGTGGTAGCATGTCGAAGGGCACCACAGAAACCTCCATAGGATCATCAAGTTGGTGTCTGGGCCACCTGCGAGGATCAGGCATCAGCAAGCAGGGTGTCTTGAAAAGAGTCGGCCAGTTGCAGACAAGTAGACGGTACAAAGACACCGAGCATGTGGCCAGACATATAGCGCTGAGAAGGTCCAAGAGAACATCGGGGAGGGAATTCCAATCCCGGCTCTAGGTGTTAGTCGGTTCTGCCATGGGGTTTTCGGTGCCTGCGAGCCAGCTGGGAAGTGGATTCGGGCGGGCGAGCGAAAAAGCTTCTTCTCGTGTGGCCGAGCAGTGAGCGAGGGGATATGGTACGCGTGAGCTACCAAGGAAGATGGCACGGGCGGGCGAGCAGTGAGCAGGGGGAAATGGTGTGTGGCCGACGATGGGGAAGATAGGAGGAAGAAGAAGAGAGGAGGAAGAAGAGTGAAAGACGGGGAAGAAAGTGCATTAAATCTCAATTCTACTAGCACTACTACCATGATATACCGTCCTTAGGAGTGTAAATAGTTACACCAATGACATGTGGGTCTAGCTCATGAAGGCCCATATGTCAGTTAATGGAGGGGAGAGGTGCGTAGGCGTATTTGCGGAAGCATGCTCTACCGGCAAACATGATGGTAGTACTAGGTAAGGCTGATTTAGTAGCACCAACATGCTGGTTCAGCTTATTAATTAAGTGTCCCATCTGCTGCAGCGTGTATTGTCACTTCACTGCGAAGACTAGTTGAATAGATCTCTCTAACCGAGATGAGGAATAATGGATCGCGAAGACTTCCTATCTACAATATCCCTATGCCTCTACGCTCACTTCACTCATTTTGCTCCGTACGTAGTCACTTGTTGAAATCTCTAGAAAGACAAATACTCCGTATTTGGGAAGAGGGAGGCTTTTACTCTGTATTTGGGAACAGAGGGAGTATCAACATATGGAGGGAACAGAGGAAGCTTGAAATATGAACATGTCAATGGGAGGGATTAAGCCTCATGCATGCATGCATGCAACATGCAACACTCACGCGTACACATGGACGCACGCAACACTCATGCACCAATGCGGCACACAACACACGATGCAACACACACGCTCATGCTCAAGTGCTGAACCTACTCACTACGTCCGTGAAAGACTGTACATTTAGAGATTTACACATTGACCAGGGCATAATTAACGCCCAAAAGTAGCAGACTTATGTGTGCATGCGACCATTGAGAGAAGAAGATTAAATGAAGGTTGTTGCATGCTATAATTAAGGATAGACATGTAGCCTATACCTAGAGCACAAGTTGGTGCATTAGTCAATTAATATCGATTTAGATTAAAGGCTAAATGCATTGGAAGCGTAGATGTACTACACTCTTTGTTTTTTAGCCGATGTACACTCTTTGTTGGAAGACCGAGGGAGTACACGTGCATGCACTCACATACACAGCCAGGGTGGTTCGCGCGCAAGGGTTTGACTCCTATCGCGCCTGCGTAAAGTTTTGTTTAACTGATTTCTTTGCTCTGCCAACTGACAGGTGGGACCCAGAAACCAGGTGACAATTTAACCAGTCAACAAAGTGCCACGTCGACTATGTGGACGGTCAGTAGGGTGCAATGCGATGCTCTACGATGAGCTAGTGATCGCATAATCACTGCAAAACTATATATATTGATCATAAAGAGCGTATTGTTACATACGTTGATGGCCAGTGTATTTTTCTCGTTTCAAATTAAGCCATATTAATTGGAAAGGACGCAGTATAGACTAGTACTAGTACTTCCTTGATGTGTCCCGTCAACTCGCCGAATAAGGAGAGCTTGCTTACTATGCCTCTCCCTCTCCCACGTGCGTGGTGGCTCGCAGCACGAGGAGAGGGTTTTGACTACAGCGCCCTCTCCCTCTCCCTCTCCCTCGCCCTTGCCATCGTGGTGGACATGCAGCAGTTCAATCGGTGTCAGATTGCAAGTAGCATATTGTATTGTAGTATCATCATTGTTGGACCTTCCAAAGAGGCAAAGAGCCAAGTGCAGGATTCACACGAGTACAAACTGTTGAACCTCCCAAAGAGGCAAAGAGCCAAGCGCAAGGTTTTATAAGAGTTGTCGTCCTAGTAGGAGTATACTACAACTATAGCGAATGATGCTACTGTATGATGCCGCCACGTCACCTATATCCAAAGCTATGCCACCTTTTTTTTCAAAGAGCGTGTTGGAGCCCGTGCAACAACCGCACAAGTTGCACGTACACATAACACATTTGTCAGATTGTGGGATCCGCAAACCCTTGAGAGGTTTGAACTCTAGGGTGTGTGCGGAGAACTCAACCTACCCAGCCTGCCTACTCGCGATCCGCCTAAGCCTAGCGCGTCAAGCTCAAAGAGACAAAGGGACATGACAGTTTATACTCTTTCGGGCCACCATTGTGGTGTAATACCCTAATCCAGTGTGGTGTGGTGGATTGCCTCGGAGGGCTGAGAATGAACTAGTATAGTGGATGAACAAGCCTCAGGAGGAGAGGTGTTCTTGGGCTGGTGTGGTGTATGCTAGCTCTACATGTTCTCGTCCCGTCCCCCTATGGTGGTGGCTAGTCCTATTTATAGTGGCCTTGGTCCTCTTCCCAAATATGAGCGAGAAGGGATCCCACAACGGCCAGATTTGAAAGGGGACAAATAGTACAGTCTATCTTGACAAAAGTAGCATTCGCCTGCGAAAAGCCTCTGGTCGTGACGCCGCGGTGGGCTCGTCGATGACGTCCGTCCTGCCGTCCTGGCGGTCTTGGTCTCGTTGCACTGAAATGGAAACCTTTGGCTGGTTCCTTGGGACTCTGCGCCTGTGGCTTGCCTCCCTTGCACCAAAGAGGAAACCTGCGCTCTGCACCCACCTAGCGCCCGCCTGGCCTTGGTCATCATGGTTCATGTCAGCTAAGCCTCGTGAGGTAGCTTGCATAGAACTCTCCACCCCTCAGGGGCCAGCCTGAGGAGGCCGATTCCTTTGGGGGTCTTGGCGTCGCCCGCCTCGCAAGGCTTGACCCCTCGTGAGGGTCTTGCATTGTTGATGCTGAAGCCAAGCCGTACCAACTCGTCGATGAAGCCACGTGGTGGGACGCAGGCAGGCAGGATTGGATACCCCCAAATCCAGGACACCGACAGTAGCCCCCGGGCCCAAGGCGCACTCGGACATGGCTTCCAGGCAAAGCCAAAGGGCAAGGGCAGAGCGCCGCAGGCCCTAACCACCTGCGGCCTTGATGACGCATGGCGATTGATGGGACGTGGGTGACTCCGCTTCCCCATGTTGCCTTGGCAACTGTTTCCATTCGACAAAAGGGGTTCTGCCTGCAGCTAGGCTTTCATTGCTCCTTCTTTGTCTTACTCCAGATCCCTTTCTCCCCACAGCGGAAGAACTCACCAGATCTGCCGATTCCCCCCAAATCCTCTGCTCGACGGCCGCCGAGAAGACCGTGGCTCCTGCCCCGGCTGTCGGCCCTGCTTGGTACAAGCTGGGGCTGCTGGTGCCCTGCCTGGCCGGGGAGAAGCTCTAGACCATGCTCCTCTTGACGGCGAGAGACGACAACGAGTGGAAGGAGACAGTGCTCCGAGTCGCCAGCGCTGCACCAGAGCCCGCGGGCAGCACCTTCTTCCCCTTCTTCATGCACAACGTCTACTCGGAGCTGTACCTCCATTCTCCCGCTTCTTCGTTGCTGTCCTTCACCATTATGGTCTTCACGCGCTCCATATCCATGCCAACTCCATCCTCCTCCTGTCCATTTTCTCCTTCTATTGTGAGGCGTTCGTGGGGGTGATGCCTTCCGTTGCTCTGCTCTGCCATTTCTTCTTCCTTCGCATGACCGGCAACAATCCAGCTGGGTGCATTGGCTTCATTGCGGCGCGGGGTGGTAACGCAATCTCCCGCGCGGGGAAGAAGGTGGAGGATGCTGTGAAGAGGTGGGTTCTGATGGATGCCAAATGCTCCTAGAGCTTGCTGAAGCTGCCAACCTCATTCCCCGTCTCTGAGAAGTGGTGGCGTTCTGAAAAGATCACCGACCCTTCCCTAACGCAGTTGGTGAAGAAGATGGAGAAGGATCTGAAGAGGGAGAAGCTGACGGGGGCCATGTTCATCAAGGAGTTCCTGAGGCAGCGCATAGCGCCACTCCAAGACCACTCCTACCCTTGTGGAAGCTTGGCGGTGCTGACGACAAGATCCGCTTGCGCCAAGACGCCCTTCCTGAGGATGAGCTGAGCAAGGTGCTGCTGTACTTGACGGGGAAGGACGCGAGCAACCTTCCAGAAGATTGGCTCCCGCTGTACTGCCGGGATGACAGCGAGGAGGTTATTGCTGCCATGCCGGTCTTGGACGAGTTTGGGCTTGTGCTGCTTTGGTGCACCTATCCTCTGACGATCCATCCTTCAAGGCCACCTAGGACAGGGTGGTGGAAGAATCCTCTGCCCTGCAGCAAGGGGAGCTCCTGCGCGACCTTCCTGACGATGATGATGATGACGAAGCCTCGGTGGTGGAGGTGTTGCGCCCTTCTGGAGTCACCATGAGGTCTGGGGTAGCCTCTTCGAAGCAGCCCAAGCGAGTGGGCATGAAGAAGAGCAGGACCACGCTGATTCCTCTGGGGAGCAGCCCGCCTTCGCCGACGCGTCCCGATCGGCTCCAACCGCAAGTTCTCCTGCTCCCAAGAGCTCGGCTCCAGCCGCTCCACCTCAGCGCCCACGGCTGAGCATGAAGAGGAGCTATGCCTTCGCCGGCTAGTAAGTCTCTCCCTTAACCTTGTTTGTTTGTTCTTGAAGCGATACTTAGCGTCTTCGCTTGTTGTTAGGCAGCAGCAGTCGAAGAAGCAGAAGGAGGGCATGGAGGTTGCCACGGCCGCTGGTGCTGAAGTGGCCGCCGTGACCCGGGTGAAGGAGAGTGACGCTGCCTCCGCGGCCCCAGAGGTGATGCCATATCCTGACGACGTGGATGCCCATCCTCAGGAGGTGCCGGTGCCCTCGGCAGGCCTGACCTCTCCGGCGCCCAGCCTTGCCATGGCTGCTGAGGTCAACCAGCCTCCGGAGCCCCCAGTCCTTCCTGAGGCTGAGGTTTCTTCTGCCTTGGTGCCGAGGGCGTCTCCTCCCTTTCCCAGCGCGTGGCCGAGACATGGCGCTCCTGCCCCTCCGGGACCCTGGAAGAGGCAAGGGCGGCGCTGGACCTCCTCCAGGGTGAACTTCAGGGCCCAGATCATCGTTCGGCGCAGGGACGCCAGGGGCTGATCTCTGGTTGGCTCCAGGCTAATGCGTCTGTTCACGCGGCCTGGGGCTGTGCGGAGGAAGCCCATAAGGTGCTTGGGGTGACCGCCACTGAGCGCGACCTGGCACAGAAGGAGGCCATAGAAGCTGAGGACCGATGTCACGCGGCGGAGGCCGATCTGAAGGTTCTCCAGGACTGGCAAGCCGTCCAGGCCAGCCAACTCCAGGAGCGTGAGGAGAAGCTCAAGGACAGGAAGCCGCCGTCGCCAACCGAGACGCCGAGGTGAAGAAGACGGCCTTAGAGAAAGCTGGAGAGCACGACTGCCTGACGAAGCTGAAGGAGGCGGAGGCAGCCCAAGCGGCCCTTGCTGAGGCTAGGAAGGTTTCCGCCATGGAGCGCAGCACTCTTACCTCCCTCGAGGCACGTTTCCACAAGGCCTAGAAGGCGCTCTTTGGAGATGATCCCTCGAAGAAGGCAGTGCTGATGACCCCGAGGGAGAGCCCGGCTGCTTTGCTTCCTTGGTGGAAAGCGAGGCATGCTCACTTTCTTCCTCGGCTCTGATGTGTGTCTTCAGCCATCTTTATCTCCAGGATGTCGGCTTCGACCTCTCCTCCTTCCTGACTCTGGTGGACTCCGACTCCCAGGATGCTGCTGCTGCCACCGTGAAGAGCTTCGTGGAAGCCATGCTGAGTAAGTTCCTGGTCGTTGGTCCTCTGACTAAAGCCGGTGGAACGGGCGACACGCCTGGCAATGAGGCTCTGTTGGCGGGCAGTAGTGACGCCTGAGAGAGTCCTGGATTAGGGGGTATCCGGACAGCCGGACTATATACTTTGGTCGGACTGTTGGACCATGAACATACAAGACTCAAGACTTCGTCCTGTGTCCGGATGGGACTCTCCTTTGCGTGGAAGATAAGCTTGGTGATCCGGATATTGTATTTCCTTCTTTGTAACTGACTCCATGTAAACCCTAGCCCTCTCCGGTGTCTATATAAACCGAGTCCTTAGAGACAGAATCATAATCATCATAGGCTAGCTTCTAGGGTTTAGCCTCTACGATCTCGTGGTAGATCAACTCTTGTACTACTCATATCATCAATATCAATCAAGCAGGAAGTAGGGTTTTACCCCATCGAGAGGGCCCGAACCTGGGTAAAACATTGTGTCCCTTGCCTCCTGTTACCATCAGCCTTAGACGCACAGATCGGGACCCCCTACCCGAGATCGGCCGGTTTTGACACCGACATTGGTGCTTTCATTGAGAATTCCTCTGTGCCATCGCTGCAAGCCTCGATGGCCCATCTCATTGTCAAGGACAACATCACCTCTGGGGGAGCGCTGGCGGTAGACCAGACTCTCCGATTAGGCGGCTTCATCATGGTCGCCCGATCGGCTTCCACGCCAACAATGACCTCTCAAGTCATCAAAAATAGCCTCCACATCAATTCGGAACTCGCCGAACAGATGAATCCAATAGATCTCTCCTCCCTCAATGAGCTCTTGGATCGCATCGCCGCTCTGGGAGTCACTACAGACTATGATCGGGTCGGGCTTAAACCCGACCAGAGGGATATTAAATCCCCACCAGTCACCCACGAGGTAGAGGTAGTGGAGGAGCCGCATACGGATTATCCCTCTATTTTGAGGACGAATTATGTCCAGATTACCGAGCTCTCTGAGCCGAATATCCGCTCGCGGGAGAACATGACCCAGACCCCGGACTTAGAATCGGGTATCGGGCCGGAAAACTCGGGCATCATTCCGGATCCCGAGCTATCAATCCCGGAAGCTCCTCTACCACTGGGCGTTAGATCGGATCAGAATCCAGATTCACCTACACCCACCACCCAGACTTAAACCATCTCTCCCATATCAGACAAGAGCCCCAAGAAACAGTACATCGCTACTGAGCCAGATTCTTCCTTGTCCTAAACATGGTCACGGACTGTCGTGAGGAAGACGCAATCTCACTTTTCTTTAAAAATTGCACGAACAAAGAGATCCTTAATGCTATAAGTCGCCGTGACATAGTGCACTTTGCTGACTTAGCAGCCATAGTACAGAAGTACTATGCGATGGAAAGCGGCTGGAAAACCCAAATTGAATTTGGGATAGTCCGGCTCTCACCAAAACCTTTGTCCGAGCTAAACGGGCGAATTTTGGGACATTTTCGCCTGGCACCCCTCGGACATGCCGGGCATCCCACGCAGACTGGCCAAACACAGCCTCAATATACTAAAAGGATACAAGCCTATCAAACAGACTCTCAGGTGCTTCTCAGAGCCCAAACGGAAAGCCATGGGAGAAGAGCTAGCCAAGCTACTTGAGGCCGGATTCATCAGAGATATCAAGCATCCGGATTGGCTAGCAAATCTGGTAATGGTACCAAAGAAGGACAAATCCTGGCGCCTGTGTGTCTACTTCAAAGACCTCAACAAGGCTTGCCCCAAGGATCCCTTCCCCCTCCTTCGCATCGACCAAATCATCGACGCCACCGTAGGACACGACTCACTGTGTTTCCTCGACGGATACTCTGGATACCATCAAATAAAGATGGCAGAGTCCGACCAAGCTGCAACGGCCTTCATAACGCCATATGGTCCTTTTTGCTTCAACACTGTGCCTTTTGAGCTTAAAAATGCCAGTGCAACCTATCAACGCATGATTCAAACATGCCTGGAAAAGCAAATCGGCAAAATAGTGGAGGCCTATGTATACGACGTGGTCATAAAAACAAGACATGTCAAAACCCTAAAGGATGACTTGAGGCTTACGTTCGATAACCTCCGAACACACGACATCAAGATAAACCCGAAAAAGTGTGTTTTTGGTGTACCCTCTGGGAAGTTGCTCGGCTTCATTGTTTCCAATTGAGGAATTGAAGCAAACCCGGCAAAAATCCGAGCTCTGTCACAATTGGCTATCCCAATAGACCTCAAACATATCCAGAAACTAGCTAGATGCGTGGCTGCCTTAAGCCGCTTTATCTCCCGATTAGGAGAAAAGGCATTACCTCTTTACCGCCTTCTTCGGCGCACCGAACACTTTGTGTGGATGGACGCAGCCGCGGTCAGACTGGACGAAATAATGACCTTATTGGCCAGTAATCCAGTCCTAACAGCGCCAAATACTGGCAAACCTATGCTATTATATATAGCTGCAACACATCAAGTTGTGAGCGCAGTGCTCGTCGTCGAACGAGAGGCTGACGGATACAAATTCCCGCTCCAGAAGCCAGTATATTACGTATACACGGTCCTCACCCCATGCAAATCCCGATACCCACACTTCAAAAGATAGCATACGCGGTTTTCATGGCATCCCGGAAGCTACGACACTACTTCCAAGAGTGTTCAATTATGGTGGCCTCCGAAGTACCACTCAACGATATAATAAACAACCGTGACGCTACGGGATGGATTGCTAAATGGGCCATTGAGCTTCTCCCGTTCGACATAACATACAAGCCACGGCGGGCCATTAAGTCGCAAGTATTGGCTGACTTCATCGCCGAATGGACAAAAGCCGAACTCCCTAAAGAGTATGGCGCATACTATAATTGGATCATGCACTTCGATGGCTCTAAAATGCTGGCCGGATTAGGGGCAGAAGCAGTCCTGACTTCCCCCACCGGAGACACGGTCCAGTACGTACTACAAATATTATACACAAACTCTAACAACGCAGCCGAATACGAGGCTCCGTTGCATGGTCTTCGGATGGTAGTCTCTATGGGCATTCAACACCTGGAGGTGCACGGGGATTCAAACCTTGCAATATCACAAATAAATGGAGACTTTGATGCCAAGGATCCGAAAATGGCGGCCTACCGTAATGCCGTCCTCAAAATGTCAGCTCGATTCGAGGGTCTTGAATTCCACCATGTGGCTCGAGAAAACAATCAAGCGGTGGATGTCCTCACCCGCATCGGCGCTAAACGCGACCCTGTCCCACCTAACATATTCCTGGAAAGGCTGTTCAAGGCATTCGTGGTATGGGAAGGGGAGTCCGGCAACACTAGCACGGATCCAAGTACACCCCCTGATTCTGAACCATCAGACGTAATCGGAGGCTCCGCCACCGAAATAACACCTTCGGCCCATGAAATCATGGCTGTAATCGCCTCGTGGACCGAGCTTTTCTTAGCCTACCTAAATAGGCAGGAGCTCCCCGAGGACCAAAATGAAGCACGTTGTATTGTGCGGCGTTCCAAGGCCTACAAAGTACATGAGGGAGAACTCTATAAGAAGAGTGCGACCGGATGCTCCAAAGATGCATCTCTGAATAGGAAGGGAGGCACCTCTTGGCCGAAATCCATGTCGGACTTGGCAGGCACCACGCCGTGGCTCAGGCACTTGTCAGCAAGGCCTTCCGTACAGGCTTTTATTGGCCGACAGCCCAAGAAGACGCACAGGACCTTGTCCAACACTGCGTCGGTTGTCAGCTCTTTGCCAATCAGAGTCATATGCCCCCTACCGCTCTCCAAACAATCCCCATTACTTGGCCCTTCGCGGTCGGGGGGCTGGATATGGTCGGACCCCTTAAAGGGGGAAGACATAAGAAAAAATACTTATTGGTCATGGTGGACAAGTTCCCCAAATTGATAGAAGCTAAACTAGTCAAAACGGCCGAATCTGGACCAGTGATAGACTTCATATCCGGGGTTGTACACCGATACGGCGTCCCCCACAGCATCATCATTGATAATGGCTCAAACTTCATAGCCAATGAAGTGAAAACTTGGTGCGGCAACATGGGCATTAAGCTCGAATACGCCTCCGTCTACCATCCCCAAAAAAACGGCCAGGTCGAACGTGCAAACAGTCTCATCATGAGTGGCATCAAACGCGATCCTTGACAGAATTGGACACGCACTGGGTCGAGGAGCTCGACTCCATACTTTGGGGGTTGCGGACCACGCCAAATCGCACCACCGGATACACTCCATTTTTATGGTGTACAGTGCAGAAGCAGTACTACCCTGCGACATAATACATGATTCACCTCGCGTGTGCATGTACGAAGAGAAGGAAGCCGAGTTAGATCGGCAGGACAACTTAGATGCCCTGGAGGAGGGCGCGACGTCGCAAAAGCCCGTTCCTCATTCTATCAGCAGCAGGCTCGATGATACCAAAGCAGAGAAGTGCGGGCCAAAACTTATAATATTGGCAAACTTGTTCTACGCCTACCAGAGAAGAAGAAGGACAAGCTCAAACCTAAGTGGGAGGGTCCCTTCGTTATTGATAAAGTTCTCACCGGAGGAGCGTACCGCCTATGTAATGCATCCGATAACAGACTCAAGCCGAACCCATGGAACGCGGCCAGACTCTGGAGATTCTACGCCTAGCGCCGAACTCAGTGTTCGTCTCCTTACCCCCTCCTTTTTAATTACGTTTCTCCACCTTTTTCCTTTCTCACCATTTTTCCTTCTTCACACAAAGTACTCAATACAATGCGGATGCTCGGATCACTCCGGCCGCACTATGTGTGTAAGCTATACCTGGGGGCTTCCTATACGGAAGCTAAATATAATTGCTTTCATGGCTTCTTGCCTATCACATATGCATTCTTTTTCCATATGTGCCTTTTCTTCACCATTATATGCATCAATATGACTTAAGATGTGGCCATGCTGGATTGCCTAGCTCTTGTGTTTATGCCCTATGTTCCCGTTAATTCGGCTAGGGCATAAGGGGAGCACCTCTACAATTGTTACTGCCGGTTCAGCCGGATGTGTACCTCAGACTGGGTGAAGCCGAAAGCTAGCGTTCTTAAGGGAATATTCGGTCGGTGAAGAAAAGATGTTTTTCGTGTATTACAATTTGAATCCCCAGAAGTTTTTGTATCCTACGTCTCTGTTCGCAGTCCGGACCTGTACATCGATGCATGCGTACCTAGGGAAAGGAACCCCTAACGGAACTATTCTCCCTGGAAGATGTTTCTTACTATCCATGTAATATAACATAACTTGTTGGGTACTTGTCTGTTCAAGCACTTATGACCCGTACGCCTAGTTTCCACGCATACCCCGGTTCTATATAACTGAGCGGGTATTCGGATACACCCAGACTGTCGGATCCGGGGGCTGAAGCGAAAAGGTCCGCCATGACAAATGATTTTAATCTGGCTAGGGACTACATATGTCCATTAAATTACATAGTCACTTGGGCTGACTATATTCTTCCTCTATACCATCCAACAGGATATCTAGCTTAAAATCCGGTTGGGAATACTTTGCGGCTAACGCTACCTGGTCATACACCAGACTCATAGGAATTTCTTGCCCATCTGGCCCCGCCGGTCCGACTTCGGCCATATGGTTCGGGTCAAGCTTGGTGTAGCGCGTCTTCACCATAGCCCAGGCTTCTCTTGCACCTTGCCGGCAGGCTGACATCTTCCACAATCGGAAGCGCCGTAGTGTTCCTTGGAGCATATCCACGAGCTCCCCCATACCTTTTGGAAGGAAGCTGGATGGCCACAAGGCCTGGGCAATACCCTGCATCACCTGTCGAGCTTGCTCATGCAGTTGTGAGAGGTCTTGCAGCAAATCGTCTGCAGACGCGGGCATCTCCTCTTCAGGGCGGCCCGTCAACATACATACAGATATAAATTCTTTCAAAATGCTTCCTCACCGAGCTGTACTGCAATTCATCTAGGCACTTACCATAAATGCCGCGACGAAGCCTTCTGTTCTCCTTCACGGAGTCCGCCAGCTGAGCGCGAACGTCTCCTACTTCGACGCCTAGCCGGACATTGGCATCTTGAAGATTGTTCTTCTCCTGCCTAACTTGTGTAAGAATACGCTCACCAGCTTTTAGCTGCCTTTGGAGATGTGACTCGTCACCTCTTACGACCTCCGGATTCACCCCGGGGTTGTCTGCAGAATTTTCTGTTAGATTTATCATACAAGCTACTTACTAACTGGTACATTTCCATTCAATTGATACAAATGTTACCAAACGAGGCCTTCTGGGATTCCTCTAGCTTGGCAACCGCGGCCCTCAACTGGGTCTTGCACTCCTCCAGCTCTCGAGACAATTGGGCATTCTTATCTACAAGGACCTGTGCATAAATTGATCCTTAAAACAGTTGTTCCAACTGTTTCAAGTCTCAGGGGCTACTGCTATACATGCTTATCAAATTTTCTTACCTGTATATCTTTGGCATACTAGTCCATCACCCGGGCAAGCCCACCTTGAGCAGCTCGGATGTATGCGTCTCCCGAATTGAAAGCATTAAATGCCTCTTCGAAAAAGATGTTGCTAAGTACGGCCCGTCGGCGCCGGTGATTCATGGCACTCTCTACTTCGGAATTCATGACGGAGAGCATATCTGCATCCTCTGTCGGAGGACAATTCGGCATCGGCCCCGCGTCCGCTTCCTCTCTCGAAGCCAGTCCTGGAATCCGGCTGGTCGAGGCGTGATTGGCAGGATCTCCGGATATAGTCCGGCTGCTCCTCTTTCTGCCAGGACACAAAGGGCGCTGTCACATTTCAAACACAATAATCGCAGAGCAGGTTTTTACCATACCTCTGTAGCCGCGTTTTGGCCCTAACCGCCTTCCTCTTAAGCCTGCCCGATCCGAATGCCCTTTGCCAACGAGCCCCCAGGGGCTTGGTGTCGCGTTCCGACTATCATCTCTACAAAAATACGATATTTCAGGCATAAGGCATGACATCAGAAAGGAGTCCTCTTTAGATGATAGGTTTTTTGGCTTTGCTTACACGCGATGCAAGTAGCAGTTCGAGATAATCGGCGACAATAGCCACTGAGGCGCCATCGCAGCTCGCCTGATAAAATGTCCCATTGACAAGCTCCACAGTAATATCCGGGTCTTCTTCGAGTCCTGGATCGAAGGCCCTTCTGGGGTCCTCTGGCTGCGGGGAGGGGCTGGAGAATCCTTCTACGGCCCTCCTCAGTTCCTGCGCAGAAATATCGAGGTAAATAATCATGATGAAGGACGCCAGAAGGAATGATGCGGGGGGAAAATGACGACTTGCCCAGCTTGGGGGGTTGTACATAGAAAACCCATCCCGCGGTTTAATATGAAGGAACTCTTCTTCTTCTCCTTTATACAAATCGAACAATATCCTTGCCAGAGCAATGGCGGAGTCCGGACCCTTACGACCACAGCGGGTGGCATCATCTTCCCCGTTGTAGTGCCACATGGGCTTCCCCCGGTATTGAAGTGGTGCACTCCCCGCATTATGCATATTGCCATAACCTCGACTATTGTTAGCCCTGATTTGGCCAGTGTCTTTATCCTGCTCATCAGGAAGTGTATTTCTCTGGTATCCTCCTCTTGGGGGACCTGAGGGTATCAACTTCGGCGTGCCTTCGGTGGAGCATTACTGAACTCAGGGAGGCCTGTCCAGACTAGATCCAGAAGGGGAACATTATCAACATAAAACCACTCCGAGGGCCAGTTCTCTGGTGCCTTCTTGGGAGTACTTGATAGGTATCCGGTCTCGGCGACGCGCCATACTTCGGCTCCGCCTACTTGACATATGGATTCCCCCTGGTTGCGAGGGACAAGGCAGAACAACTTCCTCCGTAGCCCGAAGTGAGCCTCGCAGCCCAGAAATAATTCACTAAGGGCAACGTATCCTACTATGTGCAGTACGGAGGCAGGGGTGAAGTTGTGCAACTGGAGGCCGTAGAACTCTAGGAGCCCGCGTAGGAATGGGTGGATTGGAAACCCGACACCTCTTAGCAGATGCGGGATGAGGCAAATTCGCTCCCCCTGGGATGGATTAGGATATCTCTCCGCTTGTTCCCCGCCATTATAGGTGGCCTGTCCGGCTCGGACAGGGACCATGAAGGCCAGTGGAAGAAACCCTTGGGTCTACAGCTCTATTAAGTGGTTTTGAGGAACAGAACATTCTTCCCAATCACCTAGCCTAGAGCTACGGGAACGAGAGGAAGAGCTGCGACGATCGGCCATGCTGGAATGATTTTTTTCTGGGCACGCTCTGTTGGATGCTCGCTCAAGGGAAGAAAGTGAAGCTTGGATCTGAGAATCCCCGTCCCTTCAAATAGACGGTTCGCTTGCAGGACTGGGGTAGCGAATGCAAAAATGCCCCGGCTCCTCGTATTCGCTTGACACGTGGAGATGGTCATTATTGAAGCACAGAAGACGAGGAGTACAACATTGATGGGAAACCGGACATTGTTCGTTACAACAGGTACTTTGGAGTATTCGGAGATGGAACCCGCCTTGCAATGTTGAAGACAAACTGCGTGTCGGACTCATCGTCATTGAAGCCTGGTTCAGGGGCTGCTGAGGGAGTCATGGATTAGGGGGTATCCGGATAGCCGGACTATATACTTTGGCCGGACTGTTGGACCATGAAGATACAAGACTCAAGACTTCGTCCGGTGTCCGGATGGGACTCTCATTTGCGTGGAAGACAAGCTTGCCGATCTGGATATTGTATTTCCTTCTTTGTAACCGACTCCATGTAAACCCTAGCCCTCTCCGGTGTCTATATAAACCGGAGAGTTTAGTCCTTAGAGACAGAATCATAATCATCATAGGCTAGCTTCTAGGGTTTAGCCTCTATGATCTCGTGGTAGATCAACTCTTGTACTACTCATATCATCAATATCAATCAAGCAGGAAGTAGGGTCTTACCTCCATCGAGAGGGCCCGAACCTAGGTAAAACATTGTGTCCCTTGCCTCCTGTTACCATCAGCCTTAGATGCACAGATCGGGACACCCTACCCGAGATCCGCCGGTTTTGACACCGACAACGCCCAAGTCTGAAGAGGTGGCCCGGCGATTCTGCTTTTCCCTGTCTGTTCTATATCCTGCAACATGCCTCAGGGAGGCGTTTAAAACTATTTTCTTGGAACAATATGTCTTGTAATAACTAGATTATGCTCCTTTAGCTTTTCCGTTTGCATTGTTGTTCTCCGTCGGCAGAGCCCGGCCCCGCGCGTACCACAGCCACTGTTGGGTCGTCCAGATCACCAGGACGAGCCCAAGAGGTGAGGGGCTACGTGATCAGTTAGGTGCTACCTCTTGAGCATTGCATTGGTTTTCCCTTGAAGAGGAAAGGGTGATGCAGCAAAGTAGCGTAAGTATTTCCCTCAGTTTTTGTGAACCAAGGTATCAATCCAGTAGGAGGGTCCAAACAAGTTCCTCGTACCTACACAAATGAACAAGAACCTCGCAACCAACACGATAAAGGGGTTGTCAATCCCTTCACGGTAACTTGCAAAACTGAGATCTGATAGAGATAATAAGATAAGATAAATATTACACCACACATCGATCGACTCCTGCCTGCATTTAGAGTATTAAGTTCATAAGAACAAATTAACACATTAAGAAAGATGACATGATGTAGAGGGATAAACTATAGCAATATAATATAAACCCCATCTTTTTATCCTCAATGGCAATAATACAATGCATGCCTTCCTGCCCCTGCTGTCACTGGGAAAGGACACCACAAGATTGAACCTAAAGCTAAGCACTTCTCCAATTGCAAGAAAGATCAATCTAGTAGGCCAAACCAAACTGATAATTCAAAGAGACTTGCAAAGATTACCAATCATACATAAAAGAATTCAGAGGAGATTCGAATATTTCTCATAGATAAACTTGATTAAACCGACAATTCATTGGATCTCGACAAACAAACCACAAAAAGAGTTACATCGAATAGATATCCAAGAAGATTGAGGAGAACTTTGTATTGAGATTCAAAGAGAGAGAAGAAGCCATCTAGCTAATAACTATGGCCCCGAAGGTCTGTGGTAAACTACTCACAACTCACCGGAGAGGCTATGGTGTTGATGTAGAAGCCCTCCGTGGTCGATTCCCCCTCCGGTGGAGCATCGGCTAAGGCTCCAACATGGGATTTCCCGGATACAGAAGGTTGCGGCGGTGGAAATAGGGTTTCGTGGTGCTCCTGGATGTTTTCAGGGTACATAGATATATATAGGAGGAAGAAGTAGGTCGATGGTTATCCATGTCTTTCTTCTTTTGCATATCACACAAATCAACAAAGTTGTTTAGATGAGTAGCGGCATCTTCCCTAGGAAGGCCAGAGAATTGATTTTTCATAAAAAGATTCAACAAAGCAGCATTGATTTCACAAGATTCAGCATCATTAAGAGGAGCAATCGAAGTGCTAAGGAAATCATTATTATTGGTATTGGAAAAGTCACACAATTTAGTATTATCTTGAGCCATCGAGAGAAACAATCCAACAAACAAGCACACAAAAAGGCAAGCGAAAAAGAGGAGGCGAACGAGAAAGAGAGGGCGAATAAAACGGCAAGGGTGAAGTGGGGGAGAGGAAAACGAGAGGCAAATGGAAAATAATGTAATGCGAGGGAGATGAGTTTATGATGGGTACTTGGTATGTCTTGACTTGAGCAAAGACCTCCCCTGCAACGGCGCCAGAAATTCTTCTTGCTACCTCTTCAGCACTGCGTTGGTTTTCCCGTGAAGAGGAAAGGGTGATGCAGCAAAGTAGCGTAAGTATTTCCCTCAGTTTTTGAGAACCAAGGTATCAATCCAGTAGGAGACTCCAAACAAGTCCCTCGTATCTACACAAACAAACAAGAACCTCGCAACCAACGCGATAAAGGGGTTGTCAATCCCTTCACGGTAACTTGCAAAAGTGAGATCTGATAGAGATAATAAAATAAGATAAATATTTTTGGTATTTTATGATATAGATTAAAAAGTAAATATGCAAATAAAAGTAGATCAGAAACTTATATGATAAAAGATAGACCCGGGGACCATAGGTTTCACTAGTGGCTTCTCTCAAGATAGCATAAGTATTACGGTGGGTGAACAAATTAATGTCGAGCAATTGATAAAAAAGTGCATAGTTATGAGAATATCTAGGCATGATCATGTATATAGGCATCACGTCTGCGACAACTAGATCGAAACGATTCTGCATCTACTACTATTACTCCACACATCGACTGACTCCTTCCTGCATCTAGAGTATTAAGTTCATAAGAACAGAGTAACGCATTAAGAAAGATGACACGATATAGAGGGATAAACTCAAGCAATATGATATAAACCCCATCTTTTTATCCCCGATAGCAACAATACAATACGTGCCTTCCTGCCCCTGCTGTCACTGGGAAAGGACACTGCAAGATTGAACCCAAAGCTAAGCACTTCTCCCATTGCAGGAAAGATCAATCTAGTAGGCCAAACCAAACTGATAATTCGAAGAGAATTGCAAAGATAACCAATCATACATAAAAGAATTCAGAGGAGATTCTAATATTTCTCATAGATAAACTTGATCATAAACCCACAATTCATCGGATCTTGACAAACACACCGCAAAAAGAGTTACATCGAATAGATCTCCAAGAAGATCGAGGAGAACTTTGTATTGAGATTTAAAGAGAGATAATAGGCCATCTAGCTAATAACTATGGACCCGAAGGTCTGTGGTAAACTACTCACAACTCATCGAAGAGGCTATGGTGTTGATGTAGAAGCCCTCTGTGGCCGATTCCCCCTCTGGCGGAGCGCCGACGAAGGCTCCAAGGTGGGATCTCGTGAATACAGAAGGTTGCGGCAGTGGAAATAGGGTTTCGTGGTGCTCCTGGATGTTTTGAGGGTACGTATATATATATATATATATATATATATATATATAGAGAGAGAGAGAGAGAGAGAGAGAGAGAAGAAGTAGGTCGGTGGAGCCACGTGGGGCCCATGAGGGTTGGGGGCGCGCCCACGCCCCTAGGGCGCGTCCTCCTGCCTCGTGGCCGCCTCGTCTTCTTCTTGACGTCCACTCCCAAAGGTTTCATCACGTTTGGACTCTTTTTGATATTCCTTTTCTTCAAAACACTGAAATAGGGAAAAAACAGCAATTCGGGCTGGGCCTCCGGTTAGTAGGTTAGTCCCAAAAATGATATAAAAGTGTAAAGTAAAGCCCGTAAACATCCAAAACGGGTAATATAATAGCATGGAACAATCAAAAATTATAGATACGTTGGAGACGTATCATTAGGCTCCTAAGACGCGATGCTCAGGAGTCCTCCTTGACGTGGGAACAACTTAGGAAAATGTGCAGGGGAAAGCCTTGGCATTCTGCGTCGGTAGAGCCCGGCCCCGCGCATGCCTCAGTCGTCGTTGAGTCGTCCGGATCACCAGGACGAGCCCAAGAGGTGAGGGGCTACGTGACCAGTTAGGCTCCTGAGACGTGATGCTCAGCAGTCCCCCTTGACGTGCGAATGACTTGAAAAAGAAGGGTGAAAGCTAGGTCTTGGTATTCTGCGTCGGCAGGGCCCGCTCCTGCGCGTGCCTCAGCCATCATTGAGTCATCCGGATCACCAGGACGAGCTCAAGAGGTGAGGGGATACGTCACCAGTTAGGCTCCTAAGACGTGATGCTCAGGAGTCCCCCTTGACGTACGAACAGACCATCATACCTTTTCCTCAGCGAGCTCTCGCTTGGGAGGGGTGCGTGAAGACTAGGCCCGTGAGGCCTGGTGAGGTGGGGTACGCCAGGCGTGACCTGAGCGTAGCCCCCTTGCCCAGCCCCCTAGCGCTACCTTCCCGAGGGAGAGCAGCACGGTGAGGCTAATCACTGAGCCTGGAGGCTCCCTGAGGTTAATGCGGCCGTGAGGCCACCCCCAGTGGTTTATCACCAGTGCGGAGCATGGCGCTTCCGCACTTGCACGGGCATAGCCGCTCCTCGACAGTGTCGACGGCCAGCACGGAGCATGGTGCTTCCACTAGTGCGTGGGAGGGGGCTCCCTCTGAGGAGACCCCACGGGGCATGTACAGCCCCACCCTGACACGTGGCTTGCACGACAGGGCTGAAGGAGGTGTGTATGGGCACCCGTGAGCCAGCGCAGGACTCACGAGGCCCTACCTCAAGGCGGGCTACGCCTGGTCTTGATGGAGGGTGCTTGAGTTAGTCCTGTGAGATGGTTAGGCAGCCTGCGCCGAATGAGTCTCCTAAGGCTATTGCATGAGAAGTCCGAACATCAACGACCCTAGGAGGTGACGTGAACGGGACCGGCCCACCAGACAGAGCTCAACCATTGGGTTTATCAATGCTGCAGGGACGGACCTAAGCACAGATGCCGTGCCTAGTCTTCTCATGCAAATATCCTGAAGAAAAACAACCGGCGCGCGGTTCCCGTGGCCACAGGGGCACCAGGTCACGCGCCCTCGCTCATCCACCCGTGATTAGCTCATGCGAGAACAAGGCACTGAGAGCCATGGGAGGTGACATACACGGGGGCTAGCCCGTGAGCCAGAGCTGAGCTACTTGGGTTTAGCGACGCCGAAGGGATGGACCCAAGCACAGAAGTCGTGCCAGTCCTTAATCATGAGGCAATCGCGGGAGGGCTTGCAGGGGCACGAGACGTTCTTAGCGACGAAGCACCGGTCAGGCAGTCAATAGTTCAAAAGTAGCTTGCAAAGGATTGTAACTGGCTCTGATAAATGTAGAAGGGATACATGCCGTAGGGACGGACCCACACAGCCTGGGGATGATGCAACCCAAGGAACACCCCCAAACTGAACGAACTAGAGAGATGCCACCTACTACCGTTGCTAAAGAGGTGCTGAAGTAGCCAAAAACGCGCGCCGGTGGTATCGGTGTCAAAACCGGCGGATCTCGGGCAGGGGGTCCCGAACTGTGCGTCTAAGGCTAATGGTAATAGGAGGCGGGGGACACGATGTTTCCCTAGGTTCGGGCCCTCTCTATGGAGGTAATACCCTACTTCCTGCTTGATTGATCTTGATGATATGAGTATTACAAGAGTTGATCTACCACGAGATCATAGAGGCTAAACCCTAGAAGCTAGCCTATAATTATGATTGTTCTTGTCCTTCAGACTGAACCCTCCGGTTTATATAGACACCGGAGGGGGCTAGGGTTACACAGAGTCGCTTACAGAGAAGGGAATCTACATATCCGAATTGCCAAGCTTGCCTTCCACGCAAAGGAGAGTCCCACCCAGACACGGGACGAAGTCTTCAATCTTGTACCTTCATAGTCCAACGGTCCGGCATAAGCATATAGTCCGGCTGTCCGAGGACCCCCTAATCCAGGACTCCCTCAATAGCACCTGAACGAGGCTTCAATGACGATGAGTCCAGCGCGCAGATTGCCTTCGGCATTGTGCTACGTCTTGATCTTGCATTGGTATTCCTTGAAGAGGAAAGGGTGATGCAGCAATAGTAGCGTAAGTATTTACCTTAGTTTTTGAGAACCAAGGTATCAATCCAATAGGAGGCTCCTACAAAGTCCCACGCACCTACACAAACAAACAAAGGACTCGCAACCAACGCAATAAAGGGGTTGGCAATTCCTTCACGGCCACTTGCGAAAGTGAGATCTGATAGAGATAGTATGATAAGATAAATATATTTTTGGTATTTTATAATATAGATTGGAAAAGTAAAGACGCAAATAAAAGTAAATTGAAAGCTTATATGATAAAAGATAGACCCCGGGGCCATAGGTTTCACTAGTGGCTTCTCTCAAGATAGCATAAGTATTACGGTGGGTGAACAAATTATTGTCGAGAAATTGATAGAAAAGCGAATAATTATGAGATTATCTAGGCATGATCATGTTTATAGGCATCACGTCCGTGACAAGTAGACCGACTCCTGCCTACATCTACTACTATTACTCCACACATCGACCGCTATCCAGCATGCATCTAGAGTATTAAGTTCATAAGAACAGAGTAACGCATTAAGAAAGATGACATGATGTAGAGGGATAAATTCATGCAATATGGTATAAAACCCATCTTTTTATCCTAGATGGCAACAATACAATACGTGTCTTGCTGCCCCTGCTGTCACTGGGAAAGGACACCGCAAGATTGAACCCAAAGCTAAGCACTTCGCCCATTGCAGGAAAGATCAATCTAGTAGGCCAAACCAAACTGATAATTTGAAGAGACTTGCAAAGATAACTCAATCATACATAAAAGAATTCAGAGGAGATTCAAATATTTCTCATAGATAAACTTGATCATCAACCCACAATTCATCGGATCTTGACAAACACAGCGCAAAAAGAGTTACATCGAATAGATCTCCAAGAAGATCAAGGAGAACATGGTATTGCGATCCAAAAAGAGAGAAGAAGCCATCCAGCTAATAACTATGGACCCGAAGGTCTGTGGTAAACTACTCACAACTCATTGGAGGGGCTATGGTGTTGATGTAGAAACCCTCCATGGTCGATTCCCCCTCCGACGGAGCGCCGGCGAAGGCTCCAAGATGGGATATCACGGATACAGAAAGGTTACGGCGGTGGAAATTGTTTTTCATTGGCTCCCTGGATGTTCTCGAGGTACGTGGGTATATATATGAGGAAGAAGTAGGTCGGTGGCCACCCGAGGGGCCCACGAGATAGGGGGCATGCCCTGTAGGGGTGGGTGCGCCCTCCACCCTCGTGGCCGCCTCAGCTACTTCTTGACTTGCACTCCAAGTCCTCTGGATCACGTTCCTTCCAAAAATCACGCTCCCGAAGGTTTCATTCCGTTTGGACTCCGTTTGATACTCCTTTTCTTCGAAATACTGAAATAGGCAAAAAAAATAGCAATACAGGCTGGGCCTCCGGTTAGTAGGTTAGTCCCAAAAATGATATAAATGTGTAAAATAAAGCCCATAAACATCCAAAAAGGGTAATATAATAGCATGGAACAATCAATAGATACGTTGGAGATGTATCAAGAATCCTCAAGCTTAATTCCTGCTCGTCCTCGAGTAGGTAAATGATAAAAACAGAATTTTGATGTGGAATGCTACCTAGCATAATTCTCAATGTAATTTTCTTTATTGTGGCATGAATGTTCAGGTCCAAATTATTCAAAATAAAAGTTCATATTGACATAAGAAATAGTAATCTTCAAGCATACTAATCAAAGCAATCATGTCTTCTCAAAATAACATGGCTAAAGAAAGTTCATCCCTACAAAAATCATATAGTTAGGCTATGCTTCATTTTCATCACCCAAAAATGCTCCCAAATTCTACACCCCCGATGACAAGCCAAGCAATTGTTTCGTACTTAAATAATCTCAAACTTTTTCATTTTTCACGCAATACATGAGCGTGAGCCATGTATATAGCACTATGGGTGGAATAGAATATGATGATGGGGGTTGTGTGGAGAAGACAAAAAAGGAGAAAGTCTCACATTGACGAGGATAATCAATGGGCTATGGAGATGCCCATCAATTGATGTCAACATGAGGAGTAGGGATTGCCATGCAACAGATGCACTAGAGCGATAAATGTATGAAAGCTCAACAAAAGAAAACTAGTGGGTGTGCATCCAACTTGCTTGCTCACGAAGACCTAGGGCATTTTGAGGAAGCCCATTGTAGGAATATACAGGCCAAGTTCTATAATGAAAAATTCCCACTAGTATATGAAAGTGACAACATATGAGACTCTCTATATGAAGAACATGGTGCTACTTTGAAGCACAAGTGTGGAAAAGAGATAGTAACATTGCCCCCTTTTTATTTTTTATTTGTTTTCTTTTTTTCTTTTTTCTTTTTTTAGGGCCTTTTTTGGCCTTTCTTTTTTTTCTTTGGCCTTTCCTTTTTTTTCTTTTTGGCCCTTCTTTTTTTTATTTGGGGACAATGCTCTAATAATGATGATCATCACACTTTTATTGATTTAAAATTAAGAATTACAACTCAAAACTAGAACAAGAAATGACTCTACATGAATGCCTCTGGCGGTGTACCGGGATGGGCAATGAATCAAGAGTGACATGTATGAAAAATTATGCAAAGTGGCCTTGCCACAAATACGATGTCAACTACATGATCATGCGATGGCAATATGACAATAGTAATGCGTGTCATGATGATAAATGGAACGGTGGAAAGTTGCATGGCAATATATCTCGGAATGGCTATGGAAATGCCATAATAGGTAGGTATGGTGGCTGTTTTGTGGAAGATATAAGGAGGTTTATGTGAGATAGAGCGTATCATATCACGGGGTTTGGATGCACCGGCGAAGTTTGCCCCAACTCTCAAGGTGAGAAAGGGCAATGCACGGTACCGAAGAGGCTAGCAATGATGGAAAGGTAAAAGTGTGTATAATCCATGGACTCAACATTAGTCGAAAGAACTCATATACTTATTGCAAAAATCTAGAAGTCATCAAAAACCAAGCACTACACGCATGCACCTAGGGGGATAGATTGGTAGGAAAAGACCATCGCTCGTCCCTGACCGCCACTCATAAGGATGCACAATCCAAGAACACCTCATGTTTCAAATTTGTTACACAACTTTAACCATACGTCCATGCTACAGGACTTGCTAACTTCAACACAAGCATTCTTTAAATTCATAATCACCCAACTAGCATGACTTCAATATCACTACCTCCATATCTCAAAACAATTATCTAGTATCAAATTGATCATAGCATCCAATTCACTTCCTATGATAGTTTTTATTATACCCAACTTGGATGCCCACCATTCTAGGACCAATTTTATAACCATAGAAAATACCATGCTGTTCTAAGAGACTCTCAAAATAATATAAGTGAAGCATGAGAGACTAGCAATTTCTACAAAATTAAGCTACCGCCATGCTCTAAAAGATATAAGTGAAGCACTAGAGCAAAAACTATCTAGCTCAAAAGATATAAGTGAAGTACATAGAGTATTCTAATAAATTCCAATCAAGTGGGCTTCTCCCAAAAGGTGTGTACAGCAAGGATGATTGTGGAAAACTAAAAATAAAATACTAATATCATACAAGACGCTCCAAGCAAAACACATATCATGTGGCGAATAAAAATATAGCTCCAAGTAAAGTTACCAATGAACGAAGACGAAAGAGGGGATGCCTTCCGGGGGCATCCCCAAGCTTAGGCTTTTG
Source organism: Triticum timopheevii (assembly GCA_963921465.1). Taxonomy (NCBI): domain Eukaryota; kingdom Viridiplantae; phylum Streptophyta; class Magnoliopsida; order Poales; family Poaceae; genus Triticum; species Triticum timopheevii. The sequence goes on along the minus strand of OY997272.1, from coordinate 375,143,188 downwards.
GCTATTCTTGAATATCTTGGGGTGCCATGGTCATCCCCAACCTTAGGCTTTTGCCACTCCTTATTTCATAGTCCATCAAATCTTTACCCAAAACTTGAAAACTTCACAACACAAAACTCAACAGGAAATCTCATAAGCTCCGTTAGTGAAAGAAAGCAAAACCACCACATAAGGTACTGTAATGAACTCATTATTTATATATATTGGTGTTAAACCTAATGTATTTCAAGTTCTATATGGTTCATACCACTTAATACTAGCCATAGATGCATCAAAATAAGCAAACAACACACGAAAAACAGAATCTGTCAAAAACAGAACAGTCTGTAGCAATCTGTAACCCACGAATACTTATGGAACTCTAAAAATCCTACAAAAATAGGAAGTCCTGGAAAATTTGTATATTGATCTACATCAAAAAGAATCAACGCAAAATCACAATTCTGTCATTTAAAAAAACTAAATTCGTGCACGCAAAGTTTCTGTTTTTCAGCAGAATCAAATTAACTATCACCGTAGGATATCCTATAGGTTCTACTTGGCACAAACACTAATTAAAACATAAAAACACATCTAAACAGAAGGTAGATGCAAAATTTATTACTAAACAGAAACAAAAACAAAAAACACAAATAAAATTGGGCCCAACTAGCGCTATCGTTTAACGCCCCTAGCTAGGCATTGATAATTTTAATGATGCTCACATGAAAGACAAGAATTGAAGCATAAAGAGAGCATCATAAAACATGTGATAAACACACTTAAGTCTAACATACTTCCTATGCATAGGTTTTTTATAAGCAAACAAATTATCAAGGCAAGCAAAAACTAGCATATGCAAGGAAGAAGACGATAGCAATCTCAACATGAAGAGAGGTAATTTAGTAACATGAAAATTTCTACAACCATATTTTCCTCTCTCATAATAATTACATGTAGGATCATAAGAAAATTCAACAAAATAGCTATCACATAACATATTCTCAACATGATCCACATGCATGCAAAGTTGACACTCTTCCAAGATAGTGGGATTAACATTAACTAAAGTCATGACCTCTCCAAACCCACTTTTATCAAAATTATTGCAAACACTATTATCAATCTCATATTTATCATGGGGCTTAGATAAATTTTCAAGATCATAAGAAGAACACCCCAATCATGATCATTGCAACAAATAGTAGACATAGAAAAACTAGCATCCCCAAGCTTAGGGTTTTGCATATTATTAACACAAACAGCATTAAGAGAATTTATAATAACATCATTGCAATCATGCTTTTCATCGAAGGAACTACCAAGTATGGGTGCAATAGCAACGATCTCATGTTTAACATACGGAACTATAGCAGATTCATCTTCATAAATATTGGCATCGTGGCCACAAGAATGGCAAGCATGATTTTCATCAAGGGATATTTCAATCAAATCATCGAAATCATCATTATCTATAGATTCATGCATATCATTATTTTCTTCCAAAGCAACGGTCATTCTCTCAATAAATTCTTTGACTCCAGGGCCCGGATCATCATTTGGCGCAGGGACGCCTGGGGCTGATCTCTGGTTGGCTTTAGGCTGACGTGTCTGTTCGCGCGGCCTGGGGCTCTGCGGAGGAAGCCCAGAAGGTGCTTGGGGTGACCGCCACTGAGCGCGACCTGGCGCAGAAGGAGGCCGCAGAAGCTGAGGACGGTGCCGCGTGGTGGAGGCTGATCTGAAGGCTCTCCAAGACCGGCAGGCCGCCCAGGTCAGCCAGCTCCAGGAGCATGAGGAGAAGCTGAAGGCACAGGAAGCCGCCGTCGCCAACCGAGACGCCGAGGTGAAGAAGACGGCCTTAGAGCAAGCTGGAGAGCACGACCGCCTGACGAAGCTGAAGGAGGAGGCGGAGGCAGCCCAAGCGGCCCTTGCTGAGGCTAGGAAGGTGGTCGCCATGGAGCGCATCACTCTTACCTCCCTCGAGGCACGTTTCCACAAGGCCCAGAAGGCGCTCTTTGGAGATGATCCCTTGAAGAGGGCGGTGGTGATGACCCTGAGGGAGAGCCGTGCTACTTTGCTTCCTTGGTGGAAAGTAAGGCGCACTCACTTTCTTCCTCGGCTCTGACGTGCGTCTTCAGCCATCTTTATCTCTAGGACGCCGGCTTCGACCTCTCCTCCTTCCTGACTCCGGTGGACTCCGACTCCCAGGATGATGCTGCTGCCACTGTGAAGAGCTTCGTGGATGCCATGCTGAGTAAGTTCCTGGTCGTGGCCTCCGACTAAAGCCGGTGGAACGGGCGACGCGCCTAGCGATGAGGCTCTGTTGGCGGGCAGTGGTGACGCCCAAGTCTGAAGAGGTGGCCCGGCGATTCTGCTTTTCCCTGTCTGTTCTGTATCCTTCAACATGCCTCGGGGAGGCGTTTAAAACTATTTTCTTGGAACAATATGTCTTGTAATAACTATATTATGCTCCTTCAGCTTTTTCGTTTGCTTTGTTGTTCTGCGTCGGCAGAGTCCGGCCCCGCGCGTACATCAGCCACCGTTGGGTCGTCCAGATCACCAGGACGAGCCCAAGAGGTGAGGGGCTACGTGACCAGTTAGGTGCTACCTCCTGAGCACTTCATTGGTTTTCCCTTAAGAGGAAATGGTGATGCAGCAAAGTAGTGTAAGTATTTCCCTTAGTTTTTGAGAACCGAGGTATCAATCCAGTAGGAGGCTCCAAACAAGTCCCTCGTACCTACACAAAATAACAAGAACCTCGCAACCAACGCGATAAAGGGGTTGTCAATCCCTTCACGGTAACTTGCGAAAGTGATATTTGATAGAGACAATAAGATAAGATAAATATTTTTGGTATTTTTATGATATAGATTGAAAAGTAAAGATGCAAATAAAATTAGATCGGAAACTTATATGATAAAAGATAGACCCGGGGATCATAGGTTTCACTAGTGGCTTCTCTCAAGGTAGCATAAGTATTACGGTGGGTGAACAAATTACTGTCGAGTAATTGATAGAAAAGTGCATAGTTATGGGAATATCTAGGAATGATCATGTATATAGGCATCACGTCTGCGACAAGTAGATCGATACGATTCTACATCTACTACTATTACTCCACACATCGACCGACTCCTGCCTGCATTTAGAGTATTAAGTTCATAAGAACAGATTACGCATTAAGAAAGATGACATGATATAGAGGGATAAACTCAAGCAATATGATATAAACCCCATATTTTTATCCTCAATTGCAACAATACAATACGTGCCTTGCTGCCCCTGCTGTCACTGGGAAAGGACACCGCAAGATTGAACCCAAAGCTAAGCACTTCTCCAATTGCAAGAAAGATTCATCTAGTAGGCCAAACCAAACTGATAATTCGAAGAGACTTGCAAAGATAACCAATCATACATAAAAGAATTCAGAGGATATTCAAATATTTCTCATAGATAAACTTGATCATAAACCCACAATTCATCGGATCTCGACAAGCACACCGCAAAAAGAGTTACATCGAATAGATCTCCAAGAAGATCGAGGAGAACTTTGTATTGAGATTCAAAGAGAGAGAAGAAGCCATCTAGCTAATAACTATGGCCCCGAAGGTCTGTGGTAAACTACTCACAACTCATAGGAGAGGCTGGGGTGTTGATGTAGAAGCCCTCCGTGGTCGATTCCCCCTCCGACGGAGCATCGGCGAAGTCTCCAAGATGGGATTTCCCGGATACAGAAGGTTGCGTCGGTGGAAATAGGGTTTCGTGGTGCTCCTGGATGTTTTCAGGGTACGTTAGATATATATAGGAGGAAGAAGTAGGTCAGTGGAGCCACGTGGGGCCCACGAGGGTGGGGAGCGCGCCCAACCCCCTAGGGCACGCCCTCCTGCCTCGTGGTGCTTCTTGATGTCCACTCCAAGTCTCCTGGTTTGCATTTGTTCCAAAAAGATTGCTCCTGAAGGTTTCATCCCGTTTGGACTCCGTTTGATATTCCTTTTTCTTCGAAACACTGAAATAGGCAAAAAACAGGAATTCGGGATGGGCCTACGGTTAGTAGGTTAGTCCCAAAAATGATAGAGAAGTGTAAAGTAAAGCCCATAAACATCCAAAACGGGTAATATAATAGCATGGAACAATAAAAAATTATAGAAACGTTGGAGACGTATCAAGCATCCCCAAGCTTAATTCCTGCTCGTCTTCGAGTAGGTAAATGATAAAAAATAGAATTTTTAATGTGGAATGCTACCTAGCATATTTCTCATTGTAATTTTCTTTATTGTGGCATGAATGTTCAGATCCAAATGATTCAAGAAAAAGTTCATATTGACATAAGAAATAGTAATACTTCAAGCATACTAAAAAGGTAATCATGTCTTCTCAAAATAACATGGCCAAAGAAAGTTATCCCTACAAAATCATATAGTATGGCTATGCTCTATCTTCATCACACAAAATATTTAAATCATGAACAACCCCGGTTTCAGCCAAGCAATTGTTTCATACTTTAGTATTTTCAAACTTTTTCAATCTTCACGCAATACATGAGCGTGAGCCATGGACATATCACTTTATGCGGAATAGAATGGTGGTTGTGGAGAAGACAAAAAAAGGAGAAGATAGTCTCACATCAACTAGGCATATCAACGGCTATGGAGATGCCCATTAATAGATATCAATGTGAGTGAGTAGGGATTTCCATGCAACGGATGCACTAGAGCTATAAGTATATGAAAGCACAAAAAGAAACTAAGTGGGTGTGCATCCAACTCGCTTGCTCATGAAGACCTAGGGCAATTTGAGGAAGCCCATCATTGGAATATACAAGCCAAGTTCTATAATGAAAAAATCCCACTAGTATATGAAAGTGACAACATAGGAGACTCTCTATTATGAAGATCATGGTGCTACTTTGAAGCTCAAGTGTGGTAAAAGGATAGTAACATTGTCCCTTCTCTCTTTTTCTCTCATTTTTTTATTTGGCCTTTCTTTTTTTAGTGGACCTTTCTTTTTTTGTAAAGTCCGGAGTCTCATCCTGACTTGTGGGGGAATCTTCCTCTCCATCATCCTTTCCTCACTTGGGACAATGCTCTAATAATGAAGATCATCACACTTTTATTTAATTACAACTCAAGAATTACAAGTCGATACTTAGAACAAAATATGAGTCTATATGAATGCCTCCGGCGGTGTACCGGGATATGCAATGAATAAAGAGTGACAGGTATGAAAGAATTATCAAGGTGGCTTTGCCACAAATACAATGTCAACTACATGATCATGCAAAAGCAATATGACAATGATGGAGCGTGTCATAATAAACGGAACGGTGGAAAGTTGGATGGCAATATATCTCGAAATGGCTATGGAAATGCCATAATAGGTAGGTATAGTGGCTGTTTTGAGGAAGGTATATGGTGGGTGTATGGTACCGGTGAAAGTTGTGCGGCACAAGAGAGGCTAGCAATGGTGGAAGGGTGAGAGTGCGTATAATCCATGGACTCAACATTAGTCATAAATAACTCATATACTTATTGTAAAAATCTACAAGTAATCAAAACAAAGTACTACATGCATGCTACTAGGGGAAGGGTTGGTAGGAGTTAACCATCGCGCGATCCCGACCTCCACACATAAGGAAGACAATCAATAAATAAATCATGCTCCAACTTCATCACATAACGGTTCACCATACGTGCATGCTACGGTAATCACAAAATTAACACGAGTATTCCTTTAATTCACAACCCAACTAGCATGACTCTAATATTACCATCCTCATATCTCAAAACAATTATCAAGCATCAAATTGATCATAGCATCCAATTCACTTTCTATGATAGTTTTTATTATACCCAACTTGGATGCCCATCATATTAGGACCAATTTTATAACTACAGAAAATACCATGCTGTTTTAAAAGACTCTCAAAATAATATAAGTGAAGCATGAGAGATCAACAATTTCTACAAAATCAAGCTACCACCGTGCTCTAAAAAGTTATAAGTGAAGCACATAGAGCGAAACTATCTAGCTCAAAAGATATAAGTGAAGCACACAGAGTATTCTAATAAATTCCAAATCATGTGTGTCTCTCCCAAAAAGTGTGTACAGAAAGGATGATTGTGGTAGAATAAAAAGCAAAGACTCATATCATACAAGACGCTCCAAGCAAAACACATATCATGTGATGAATAAAAATAAAGCTCCAAGTAAAGTTACCAATAGACAAAGACAAAAGAGGGGATGCCTTCCGGGGCATCCCCAAGCATTGGCTTTTAGTTGTCCTTGGATTATCTTGGGGTGCCATTGGCATCCCCAAGCTTAGTATCTTGCCACTCCTTATTTCATAGTCCATCAAATCTTTACCCAAAACTTGAAAACTTCACAACACAAAACTCAACAGGAAATCTCATGAGCTCCGTTAGTGCAAGAAAGAAAAACCACCACTTAAGGTACTGTAATGAACTCATTCTTTATTTATATTGGTGTTAAACCTACTGTATTCCAACTTATCTATGGTTCATACCCCCCGATACTAGCCATAGATGCATCAAAATAAGCAAACAACACACGAAAAACAGAATCTGTCAAAAACATAACAGTCTGTAGAAATCTGTAACTTTAGAACACTTATGGATTTCTAAAAATCCTACCAAAATAGGAAGTACTCGGCAATTTGTCTTTTGATCTACGTAAAAAAGAACCAACTAAAAAGAGTGTTTCTGTGATTTATTAAAATTATTCTTGTGCGTGCAAAAGTTTCTGTTTTTCAGCAGAATCAAATTAACTATCACCCAAGATGATCCTATAGGTTCTACTTTGCAAAAACACTAATTAAAACATAAAACCACTTATAAACAGAGTCTAGATGATTTATTTATTACTAAACAGGAACAAAAATCAACGAACAAAAAATAAAATTGGGTTGCCTCCCAACAAGCGCTATCGTTTAACGCCCCTAGCTAGGCATAAAAGCGAGAATAGATCTAAGTATTGACATCTTTGGTATTCTACTCATAAGTAGATCGCATAATGGATTCGTAAGGTAATTTGATTTTCTTTATAGGAAAGTGTTCCATGCCTTTCCTTAATGGAAATTGGAATCTAGTATTCCCTTCCTTCATATCAATAATTGCACCAATCGTTCTAAGGAAAGGTCTACCAAGAATAATAGGGTATGAAGATTGCAATCTATATCAAGAACAATAAAATCTATGGGCACATAATTCCTATTTGGAACAATAAGAACATCATTGATCCTTCCCACAGGTTTCTTAATAGTGGAATACGCAAGGTGCAAGTTTAAAGAGCAATGATCAAAATCATGAAAACCTAGCACATCACATAAAGTTTTTGGATTGTGGAAAAACTAGCACCCAAATCACACAAAGCATAGCATTCATGATCTTTAATTTTAATTTTAATAGTAGGTTCCCACTCATCGTAAAGTTTTCTAGGGATAGAATCTTCCAATTCAAGTTTTTCCTCACAAGATTGGATCAAAGCATCAAGATATGTTTGGTAAAAGCTTTATTTTGACTATAAGCATGAGGAGAATTCAACACGGATTGCAACAAGGAAATACAATCTATTAAAGAACAATTATCATAATTAAATTCCTTGAAATCCAAAATAGTGGGTTCATTGCTATGTAAAGTTTTGACCTCTCCAATCCCACTTTTACCAAATTTGGCATCAAGATCTAAAAACTCCGAATCATTGGGACGCCTTTTAACTAAAGTTGACTCATCTCCAGGCCCATCATTATCAAGATTCATATTGCAAAACAAAGATTTAATAGGAGACACATCAATAACTTTTAGATCTTCATCATTATTTTCATGGAAACTAGAAGAACACGCTTTTATAAAGTAATCTTTCTTAGCATGCATCCTAGCGGTTCTTTCTTTGCACTCATGAATGGAAATTCTCATGGCTTTGAGAGACTCACTGATATCATGCTTAGGTGGGATAGATCTACGTTTCAAAGAATCAACATCAAGAGTAATTCCATCCACGTTCCTAGCCAATTCATCAACTTTAAGCAATTTTTCTTCAAGCAAAGCATTGAAATTCTTTTGAGAATCATAAATTCTTTAACACTATTATCAAAATCAGAGGGCATCTTATTAAGTTTTCCTTAAGAGTTGTTGTAGGAATTACCACAATTATTAGAGGAATTACTAGGAAACGGCCTAGAATTAAAGTTTCCTCTATACGCGTTGTTACCAAAACTATTCCTACCAACAAAATTCACATCCATGGATTCATTATTATTCTCAATCAAAGTAGACAAAGGCATGGCATTAGGATCAATAGGAGCACTCTTATTAGCAAACAATTTCATAAGTTCATCCATCTTTCCACTCAAAACATTAATTTCTTCTATCGCATGAACCTTTTTACTAGTAGATCTTTTGGTGTGCCATTGAGAATAATTAACCCTAATATTATCCCGCGGCCGAATCTAAAAGATTTCTAGAAGAAAAATTCAATCTGGCATAAAATTTTTGTATGATCATCCATAAATTCAAACCATGAGTGGGGCAATTGCAAATCATTAATTTCATTCTCGCCCAAGATTGGGAAACATGCTCATGATCTAGTTGTTTAAACTTCATAATATCGTTTCTAAGAGAGATGATCTTAGCAGGAGGAAAATACTTAGATATAAAAGCATCTTTGCACTTATTCCATGAATCAATACTATTTTTAGGCAAAGATAAAAACCAAGTTTTAGCACGATCTCTAAGTGAAATGGAAATAACTTCAATTTAACAATATCATTATCCGTGTCTTTCTTCTTTTGCATATCACACAAATCAACAAAGTTGTTTAGATGAGTAACGCCATCTTCCCTAGGAAGGCCAGAGAATTGATCTTTCATAACAAGATTCAACAAAGCAGCATTGATTTCACAAGATTCAGCATCATTAAGAGGAGCAATCGGAGCGCTAAGGAAATCATTATTATTCGTATTGGAAAAGTCAGACAATTTAGTATTATCTTGAGCCATCGAGAGAAATAATCCAACACACAAGCACACAAAAAGGCAAGCGAAAAAGAGGAGGCGAACGGGAAAGAGAGGGCGAATAAAATGGCATGGGTGAAGTGGGGGAGAGGAAAACGAGAGGCAAATGGAAAATAATGTAATGCAAGGGAGATGAGTTTGTGATGGGTACTTGGTATGTCTTGACTTGAGCGAAGACCTCCCCTCCAATGGCGCCAGAAATTCTTCTTGCTACCTCTTGAGCACTGCGTTGGTTTTCCCATGAAGAGGAAAGGGTGATGCAGCAAAGTAGCGTAAGTATTTCCCTCAGTTTTTGAGAACCAAGGTATCAATCCAGTAGGAGGCTCCAAACAAGTCCCTCGTATCTACACAAACAAACAAGAACCTCGCAACCAATGCGATAAAGGGGTTGGCAATCCCTTCACGGTAACTTGCAAAAGTGAGATCTGATAGAGATAAAAGATAAGATAAATATTTTTGGTATTTTTATGATATAGATTGAAAAGTAAAGATGCAAATAAAAGTAGATCGGAAACTTATATGATAAAAGATAGACCCGGGGACCATAGGTTTCACTAGTGGCTTCTCTCAAGATAGAATAAGTATTACAGTGGGTGAACAAATTACTGTCGAGTGCTACATCTTGAGCTTGCGTTGGTTTTCCTTGAAGAGGAAAGGGTGATGCAGAAATAGTAGCGTAAGTATTTCCCTCGGTTCTTGAGAACCAAGGTATCAATCCAGCAGGAGGCTCCTCAAAAGTCCCACGCACCTACACAAACAAACAAAGAACTAGCAACCAACGCAATAAAGGGGTTGTCAATCCCTTCACGGCCACTTGCGAAAGTGAGATATGATAGAGATAGTATGATAAGATAAATATATTTTTGGTATTTTATAATATAGATACAAAAAGTAAAGATGCAAATAAAAGTAGATTGGAAAATTATATGATAAAAGATAGACCCAGGGGCCATAGGTTTCACTAGTGGCTTCTCTCAAGATAGCATAAGTGATACGGTGGGTGAACAAATTACTGTCGAGCAATTGATAGAAAAGCGAATAACTATGAGATTATCTATGCATGATCATGTATATAGGCATCACGTCTGCAACAAGTAGACGGACTCCTGCCTGCATCTACTACTATTACTCCACACATCGACCGACTCTTGCCTGCATCTAGACTATTAAGTTCATAAGAACAGAGTAACGCCTTAAGCAAGATGACATGATGTAGAGGGATAAACTCATGCAATATGATATAAACCCCATATTTTTATCCTCGATGGCAACAATGCAATACGTGCGTTGCTGCCCCTGCTATCACTGGGAAAGGACACCGCAAAATTGAACCCAAAGCTAAGCACTTCTCCCATGGCAAGAAAGATCAATCTAGTAGGCCAAACCAAGCTGATAATTCGAAGAGACTTGCAAAGATAACTCAATCATACATAAAAGAATTTATAGGAGATTCAAATATTTCTCATAGATAAACTTGATCATAAACTCACAATTCATCGGATCTCGACAAACACACCGCAAAAAGAGTTTACATCGAATAGATCTCCACAAGAGAGGGGGAGAACATTGTATTGAGATCCAAAAAGAGAGAAGAAACCATCTAGCTAATAACTATGGACCAGAAGGTCTGTGGTAAACTACTCACAACTCATCGGAGGGGCTATGGTGTTGATGTAGAAGCCCTCCGTGGTCGATTCCCCCTCCGGCGGAGCGCCGGCGAAGGCTCCAAGATGGGATCTCGCGGATACAGAAGGTTACGGCGGTGGAAATTGTGTTTCCTTGGCTCCCTTGATGTTTTCGGGGTACGTAGGCTTATATAGGAGGAAGAAGTACGTCGGTGGCCGCCCAAGGGGCCCATGAGACAGGGGGCGCGCCCTGTAGGGGTGGGCGCACCCTCCCCTCTTGTGGCCGCCTCGGCTGCTTCTTGACTTGCACTCCAAGTCCTCTGGATCACGTTCGTTCCAAAAATCACGCTACTGAAGGTTTCATTCCGTTTGGACTCCATTTGATATTCCTTTTCTTCGAAATACTCAAAGAGGCAAAAAAAACAGCAATACGGGTTGGGCCTCCGGTTAGTAGGTTAGTCCCAAAAATGATATAAATGTGTAAAATAAAGCCCATCAACAACCAAAAGGGGTTATATAATAGCATGGAACAATCAAAAATTATAGATATGTTGGAGACGTATCAAGCATCCCCAAGCTTAATTCCTGCTCGTCCTCGAGTAGGTAAATGATAAAAACAGAATTTTTGATGTGGAATGCTACCTAGCATAATTCTCAATGTAATTTTCTTTATTGGGGCATGAATGTTCAGATCCAAATGATTCAAAATAAAAGTTCATATTGACATAAGAAATAGTGATACTTAAAGCATACTAATCAAAGTAATCATGTCTTCTCAAAATAACATGGCGAAAGAAAGTTATCCCTGCAAAATCATATAGTCTGGCTGTTGCTCTATCTTCATCGCACAAAGTATTTAATCATGCACAACCCCGATGACAAGCCAAGCAATTGTTTCATACTTTAGTAATCTCAAAAAATTTCAACTTTCACGCAATACATAAGCGTGAGCCATGGTCATAGCACTATATGTGAAATAGAATGGTGGTTTTGGAGAAGACAAAAAGGAGAAGATAGTCTCACATCAACTAGGCGTATCAACGGGCTATGGAGATGCTCATTAATAGATATCAACGTGAGTGAGTAGGGATTGCCATGCAATGGATGCACTAGAGCTATAAATATATGAAAGCTCAACAAAAGAAACTAAGTGGGTGTGCATCCAACTTGCTTGCTCACGAAGACCTAGGGCATTTTGAGGAAGCCCATCATTGGAATATACAAGCCAAGTTCTATAATGAAAAATTCCTACTATTATATGAAAGTGAGAACATAGGAGATTCTCCATCATGAAGATCATGGTGCTACTTTGACGCACAAGTGTGGAAAAAGAGATAGTAGCATTGTCCCTTATCTCTTTTTCTCTCATTTTATTTTTTTTTCTTTTTTTTCTTTTTCTTTTTTTTCTTTGGCCCTTTTTTTTCTTTTTGGCATTTCTTCTTTTTTTTTCTTTTTGTAAAGTCCGAAGTCTCATCCTGACTTGTGGGGGAATCATAGTCTCCATCATCCTTTCCTCACTGGGACAATGCTCTAAGATCATCACACTTTTATGGATTTACAACTCAAGAGCTACAACTCAAATCTAGAAATGGAACGGTGGAAAGTTGCATGTTAATATATCTCGGAATGGCTATGGAAATGCCATAATAGGTAGGTATGGTGGCTGTTTTGAGGAAGGTATATGGTGGGTGTATGGTACTGGTGAAAGTTGCGCGGCACAAGAGAGGCTAGCAATGCTGGAAGGGTGAGGGTGCGTATAATCCATGGACTCAACATTAGTCAAAAGAACTCATATACTTATTGCAAAAATCTACAAGTCATTTGTCAACGTTTTGGGAACAGGGGTCCCCAGACTTGCCTGCCTGCGGCCTGCGGTGTGGCTCAAGTGGGGGCCCGGTGCAGCCCAGCTTCATCAACTCAGGCTCAAGACTCTCGCGAGGGGCCGAGCCTCGCGGGGCGGACGACAGGAAGCTTCCTCAGGAGCAGCCTCGTTAGGTAGGCTCGCAAGGAGGCAAATAGATCAAGGAAAGGGCACCTCGCGAGGAGCCCGTGACGCAAGCCATGACGATCGAGACCAGGCGGGCGCCAGGCGGGCGTCGGCCTGCGCAGTGTCCTTGTTTCCCCTTCGCTGCAAAGGGGGCAAGCACAGGCCAACGCATCAGGAAAAGGTTACCTTTTCGGTGCAACAAGACCAAGACCAGCAGAACGGCAGGATGGAGGTCATCGTGGAGCCTAGGACGGCGTCACCACCAGAGCCTTTGGCAGCCGAAGACCAACTTTAGTCAGGATAAGTGTACTAGATGTTCCCCTTCAAAATGGCCAATTGTTGGCGCCCTTCCCGCTCATTATTTGGGAAGAGGCCCAGGGCCTCCCTCTATTAATAGGACTAGCCACCACAGGGCGGGAGAGGATCCAGATCACGCATAGACTAGAGAGAGGCGACTGAACTCACCCAAGCAGTTCATCGCACCAGCTCAAGAACAGCCCTCGCGAGGCTGTTCTCCCTTTGTACCGTTCATCATCAGCCCCTGAGGCAACCAACCACACCACACACTGGAATAGGGTATTACACCACAATGGTGGCCTGAACCAGTATAAGTGTTCTTCTTTCTAGCCTAGATCCTTTGCGAGACTTCGAGACGTGAGCTGGTAGGGGAAAGATCTTCGTGCGCAACCCAGAGTTCGAACCTCAAGGGTCTGCCGGAACCCGAAATCCGACATTTGGCGCGCCAGGTAGGGGTGCGCCGAAGTTCTCCCTTTCGACGACCCGCTCTCCACCGACATCGCGTTTCGCCCTCATGGCGGACAACGCGCCGCCTGCTTCAGCAGCCGTTGTCGGCACTGGGGCTAGGGGGCTCCGAGCCTTGGCCCCCGCCTTGCAACAAGTGCAGTGGCCGCACAAGTTCAAGCCAGAGATGCCACCGTGCTACAACAGTGCGACAGATCCGATGGTTTTTCTACTGGCGTACGAGGAGGCCGTCCTCAAAGCCGGGGGCAACGACAGGGTGATGGCCAACTGGTTTCCCATGGCCCTCACCGGTGTTCCGCGCATGTGGCTGCTCCACCTACCGACGGCTTCTGTGACCTCCTGGGGGGAGCTGCGAGACCTCTTCCTCGCCCATTACGCCACGCCAGTGCCCCTGGTCGTCGCAGCTCTCCTGGGCAGCTCACAGGCGCCACCTTCGAGCCGCCACATCAAGCTGTTCACCCACCAGATCGGCACCGCCTCCAAGCGCCGAGAAGCCCCTCCCCCCCGGGCTAGGTGGCGCCCGAGGACGATCTGACCTTCAACTCGGACGATCACCCCTCTAACCCCGCCGGTTCGGGTGCGCTCCCGATGTTGTGCACCCCCACCATCTACCAAGTGGCCGTCACCAGGACCCTTATCGACGGCAGTGCCGGCCTCAACATGCTCTCTGTGGAGGCCTTTAGCCTCCTCCACATGCCACTAGAGCGGCTTCAGCCCAGCAGGCCTTTCTCGGGTGTCGGAGTCAGTTCCACCGCCTCCTTGGGACAGATTCGCCTCCCGGTGACCTTCGGCACCTACGACAACTTCCGCACAGAGCTGATCGACTTCGACATCACCCCCATCGGCCTCCCCTACAACGCCATCCTCGGCTACCCGGCCTTTGCCCGGTTCATGGCAGCAACTCACCCGGTGTACAACCTCATGAAGATGCCCGGGAGCAGCGGCGTCCTTACTGTGTCAGGAGACACAAGAGATGCACTACATGCACTCAAGCTTGCTTTGAAGACAGCCGCGGTGGCGCAGCCCGCCAGCACTGACGCCCTCGAGCCCAAGGGGGCTGCACCGGCTAAGAAGAAGCAGCTATTCACCCAAGACAAGGCGGAAACCAAGCAGGTACCAGTCGACGAGGACGGTTCCACTAACGCCACCTTCACCATAGGTGCCAACCTCGAACCCGAGCAGGAGGAGGCCTTGGTGAAGTTCCTGCGCATGAACAAGAAGGTGTTCGCGTGGGAACCTGATCAGCTAGCAGGGGTCCCGAGGGGTGTGATTGAGGATCACCTCAACGTGTGCCCCAACGTGTGCCCCGTGAAGCAGAAGGCGAGGCGGCAGTCCACTGAGAAACAAGCTTTCATCGTCCAAGAGACCCGCAAGCTAGAGGCAGCAGGGGTTATTCGCGAGGTCCGCTACCCAGATTGGTTGGCTGACCCAGTTGTCGTGCCGAAAAAGGGAAGAAAGGAACGCATGTGTGTCGACTTCACCAACCTTAACAAGGCCTGCCTGCAGGATCCATTTCCGCTCCCTCGCATCGACCAGATCATCGACTCCACCGCTGAGTGTGACCTGTTGTGCTTCCTGGATGCCTTCTCGGGCTATCACCAGATCAAGATGGCGGTAGAAGACGTGGGAAAACGGCTTTCCTGACCCCGTGTGGAGTGTACTTCTATACATGCATGCCATTTGGGTTGTGCAACGCAGGCGCGACCTTTCAGTGGCTGATGCACATCGCCTTGGGCAGGCAGCTCGGGAGGAACGCTGAGGCTTACGTCGATGACATTGTGGTGATGTCTCGGGAGGCAAAAACCCTGATACAGGACTTGGAAGAAACCTTCGCGAGCCTCAATGAAGTGGACCTGCGGCTCAACCCAGAGAAGTGCGTGTTTGGAGTCCCCTCGGGCAAGCTCCTGGGTTTCCTCGTGTCCCACAGGGGCATCGAGGCCAACCCGAAGAAGGTCAAAGCAGTCGAAGACATGAGCCCACCGAAGACCCTCAGAGAAATGCAGAAGCTCACCGGGCGTGTAACCGCGCTAGGACGCTTCATCTCCAAGCTGGGGGAACCAGCACTGCCCTTCTTCAAGCTGATGAAGAAGAAGGGTCCCTTTGAATGGACTGAAGAGGCCGACAAGGCATTCCAAGATCTCAAGAGGTACCTTACCAGCCCTCCGGTGATGGTAGCTCCGCGTCCTCGGGAGCCCCTGGTGCTCTACCTTGCAGCCACCCCCTACTCCACCAGCGCAGCCCTGGTGGCGGTTAGGGAGGAGCATCGGACCAAGGCCGCAGCAACCGTCCGGGCCGAAGCAAAGCGAAGCCAAGAAAGCCTCACGAAGACCGCGACCGCAGCTGAAAAGGATCAGCCACAGCAGGGGAGCGCACCCGGAGCAGAAGAGGCCTCTCCAAGCGACCAAGCGCTGGGGGCTCCGTCGTCTCAGGAGGCGCCCCAACCTCCGGAGGACGCAAGCAGTGCCAGCACCCTCAACCTCATCGAGCACCCCATGTACTTCATCAGCACGGTGCTACAGAATGCAAGCTGCGACACTACTTCCAAGGCCATCCCATCAAGGTCGTCTCAGCATACCCCTTGGAAAGGGTACTCAGGAGCCCCAACTCGGCTGGAAGAGTCGCCGAGTGGAACATCGAACTGCAAGCGTTTCAGCTAGAATTCAAAACGACCAGAGTCATCAAGGGAGCCGCACTTGCAGATTTCATGGCAGAATGGGAAGAGGCACCGGGCCTCAAGGCAGGTGAGGACCGATCACTTTCCCCCGGGAAGCGAGGCGCCGGACGGCTGGGTCATGTACTTCGACGGGGCATTCTCCCGACATGGCGCGGGGGCCGGTGCAGTGCTCGTATCTCCTACTCAGGACAAGCTCTACTACGCCGTACAACTCTGTTTCCAGCACGGAGAAACGGTCTCCAACAACATAGCAGAGTACGAAGGCCTGATAGCAGGCCTGAAAGCCACAGTCTCCTTGGGGGTAAGCGCCTCATCATAAAGGGCGACTCGCAACTCCTCGTCAACTTTGCCAACAAGATATACGAGCCGAAGGACGAGCACATGGAAGCCTACCTTGCGGATGTTCGCAGGATGGAGAAACAGTTCTGGGGGCTGGAGTTGCAGCATGTGCCTCGCGGCACCAATCAAGAGGCTGATGACATCACCAAGAGGGCATCCAGGCGGCTGCCTCAGGAGCCTGGCATCTTCGAGGAGCGACTCTTCAAGCACTCGGCGGCACCATCACTATCAAGCACGGCGCAACCTCGGGAGGAGCTCCCTCAGTCACCTGCCTCGGGAGCCCCGGCCTGCAGCCCGGCCTCAGGGGCATGCCTTCTCCTGGCATTGGAGCCTCAGGAAGGATGTTGGATCGCAGAGCTCAAGAACTACTTGACGCAAGGGACCTACCGGAGAAGGAGGAGGATGCGGAGCGTGTGGCGCGGCAGGCCACGGCCTACTACATCAAGGATAGAGAGCTCTACCGGAGGCGACCAAGTGACGTGTCCCTACGTTGCATTTCCAGACAGCAAGGGAAGGAGCTGTTGGCAGACATACACGGTGGAGACTGTGGGCATCACTCATCATCACGAACCCTCGTTGGAAAGGCGTTCCGCAGCGGATTCTACTGGCCCACAGCACTCAGTGACGCTGTTGAGCTGGTGAAGGCTTGTGAGACCTGCCAATTCCATGCCAAGCAGATCCATCAGCCGGCGCGGGGTCTGCAGACTATACCCCTCTCATGGTCGTTCGCAGTTTGGGGGCTGGACATTATGGGCCCGTTCCCTCGGGCGCCATGGGGGCTATCGCTACCTCTACGTCGCCATGGACAAGTTCGCCAAGTGGGCTGAGGTGGAAGTTGTCCGCACCATCCCAGCGTGCTCTGCAGTCAAGTTCATTAAGGGCCTCGTGAGCCGATTTGGGGTGCCTAACAGCATCTCTTCAAAACGTATTGTGCTAACCTTGGAACGCAGATATGCTATGCTTTGGTAGCACAACCCCGAAGCAACGGCCAGGCCGAGTGAGCCAATGCGGAGGTCCTGAGGGGCCTCAAAACTAGGACCTTCAAGAAGAAACTGGAGGCCTGCGGCAGGGGCTGGTACGATGAGCTCCAGTCTATGCTGTGGTCTATCCGCATGACCGTGGCCAAGCCGACTGGCGAGACCCTATTCTTCTTCGTCTACGAAGCTGAGGCCGTCCTCCCTCACGAGGTCAGGCGTCATTCCGCACGGGTCCTGGCGTTCGACGAGACGCAATAGGACGCCATGTGGGGGATGGATCTCGTGCTGAGGGAGAAACGCCATCGAGAGGCCGCGCTGCGACGATACCACTGCTGCAACATCCGCCCCAGAACTCTTGAGGTAGGGGACCTCGTGCTCCGACGAGTCCTCTCCAGGGAGGGGTTGCACAAGCTCTCTCCCATGTGGGAGGGCCCATTCAAGGTTGTTCATGTTTCCAGGCCCGGCTCCGCGCGCTTGGAGACCCAGGAGGGGTACCCATCCAGAACGCATGGAACATTCAACATCTCTGAAGATTCTACCCCTGAGCGAGGCCCGGTGCCTATGGAAAAGGCCCGGTGCTTGTGAAGAAGGCCAATGCCTGTGAAGCTGCCGCATTTTGGGGAAGGCCCAGTGCCTGTGAAGAAGGCCAATGCCTGTGAAGCTGCCGCATTTTGGGGAAGGCCCGGTGCCTGTGAAGAAGGCCAATGCCTGTGAAGTTGCCGCATTTTGGGGAAGGCCTGGTGCTTGTGAAGAAGGCCAATGCCTGTGAAGCTGCCACATTTTGGAAAAGGCCCGGTGCCTGTGAAGAAGGCCAATGCCTGTGAAGCTCGCCGCCCATGACACTCTCACGTAATAATGAGTGGGGGTGTACATGCCCCGGAGTCTCTGGAGTGCTGCCCTCAGGCCTCGGGGGCTCCCGCCCATGCCCAGTGGCAGCACTTAGCTCCGCACTGGTGAGAAGACGTCGAAGACTAGATTAGGTGTCGGACGCGGCTTTTTCATTTGCTTTCTGTAGTTGGCTTGTTCGTTCCTATTTGAAGTTTTATTGGAGCTGTTGCCGTCTCTGGCTTGTGACTCTTTGTCTTTTTCACTCACTTGCCTCGTTTTGTCTCGCGCAAGTCTCGCGAGAGAGGTACGCGGGCACCCTCGCGAGTATTTTCTGCCCCGGTCGTTTCAAGCTTTCCTATCCGAGTCTGCAGCGGGAGCACCCCTCCCAGTTCGTGCCCCACGGGCATCGCGACGCGAGTACAGGACCTTGGTCGGTCGCCCCCACAACCGAGACCAGAAGCTACCCCTCCTGACTAATCCTTGCAGGACATGAAGCGCACGGCGAGGCCTCGGCCTCGAGAGGCGAAGACCGCGACAAGCCTCCCCGAGCTAAGTAACTCCCGCACACGAGCATGCGGCACAGAAACATAACACAAAAATAGAAGAAACAGCACGATAATTAACAACAACAGTTCAACACGCCCCCGCGAGGCCATACGCTACTTTCTTTTAGCGCAGGAAAGGAAGAAAAACAAAATAGGCACGACTTGCTCGGCACCAACTTGCAGTGAGGGCTCGTACTGCCTCCGGAGCTCAGTCAGATTCCCCCCTCTCGCTTCACCGGGGTGCGACGGCGGACTGACCAGCTACCTTCCCCTAGGAGGGCGCGACGGTGTGGGGGCTGGTCGCGACCCCCGCTGGAGGAGCTGCTGTCTGAAGGAGAGTTGCCAAAGCTTGGCAAGCCCCGAGCGCTGCTGCCCACGCGCCTGCCGCCATCTTCGTCCTGATCAACGCCGGGACTGGGCACCCGGTCGCGGTCATCGTCTTCGGGGCAGCACCCAGCACGGCGACCGTCTTTCCCGAACACCCTCACATAGAGGGTGGCGTCGCCGTCGAACTTGAAGTGCAGGGTGCAACGCCGGCTCAGGCCACGCGCGTGGGCAAACGTTTGCCAGCCGCGGGTCAGGGCCACACTCCCGGCGGCGGAGACCTCCAGCGAAGCCCAGGAGGCCCTGCTACAGCAACCGTCCGCCTGAAGCCAGAGACCGCCCAGAGCGCCGGCCGGAAGTTCACCTACAAAGAAGCGGGGGAGCTGGAGCCAGGTGCTGGTCAGGTCCGCCAACCACACGACGAACTCTGGCAGCACCTCCGCCGAGTAGAAGCGCGACCTGGGGGTCGTGCAGCCACGGCATGCCTCCCATCAGCGATCGGGCACTCATCGCTGCGCAGGGCGCCGCCTCCATGACCATGGGAAGACACTACGGGGGATGCAGGATGCTTGCGAGGGCGGCCCCGGCCGCGCTTGGTCGGAGGAGAGTCAGGCCCTTCCTGATGAGCCTTTCCCTTCTCCGCGGCCGAGAACCTCTTCGGCGGAGCCATGGGGATGGCGAGTAGCCGGGATGGAGAGAAAGGAGTAGCAGGGAGGAATGGACTGAAGGGGCTCACGTCGTTCCGTACTTATAGTCGGAGAAGGCCAACCACCGGCCTCCACGATCGCAGGTAATCATGACCCGTTTTTGCATGTAGGGACTTGTCAATTTGTGCGGTTGCCGAGGCGTCATGGGGAAGTGGAGACGCCCATGTCCAATTGACCGCCACGTGTCGCCCAAGGACGCACGCTATTGGGGCCCGCGGCGCTTCGCACTTGCCCATTTGCTTCTCTGCTAAGCCAAGTCCGGGCGCGCCTTGGGCTCGGGGGCTACTGTCGGTGTTCTGGGAACGGGAGTCCCCAGACTTGCCTGCCTGCGGTGTGGCTCAAGTGGGGGCCCAGTGCAGCCCAGCTTCATCATCTCAAGCTCAATACACTCGCGAGGGGCCGAGCCTCGCGGGGCGGACGATAGGAAGCTTCCTCAGGAGCAGCCTCGTCAGGCAGGCTCGCGAGGAGGCGAAGAGATCAAGGCAAGGGCACCTCGCGAGGAGCCTGTGACGCAAGCCATGATGATCGAGACCAGGTGGGCGCCAGGCGGGCGCCGGCCTGTGCAGTGTCCTTGTTTCCCCTTTGGTGCAAACGGGGCAAGCACAGGCCAAGGCATCAGGCAAAGGTTACTGTTTCAGTGCAACAAGACCAAGACTAGCAGAACGGCAGGATGGAGGTCATCGTGGAGCCCAGCACGGCATCACCACCAGAGCCTTTGGCAGCTGAAGACCAACTTTAGTCAGGATAAGTGTACTAGATGTTCCCCTTCAAAATGGCCAATTGTTGGCGCCCTTCCCGCTCATTATTTGGGAAAAGGCCCAAGGCCAACCTCTATAAATAGGACTAGCCACCAAAGGGCGGGAGAGGATCCAGATCATGCATAGACTAGAGAGAGGCAACTGAACTCACCCAAGCAGTTCATTGCACCAGCTCAAGAACAACCCTCGCGAGGTTGTTCTCCCTTTGTACTATTCATCATCAGCCCCTGAGGCAATCCACCACACCACACACTGGAGTAGGGTATTACACCATAATGGTGGCCTGAACCAGTATAAATCTTGTGTCCCTTGTGTGTTCTTCTTTCTAGCCTAGATCCTTTGCGAGACTTCGAGACGTGAGCTGGTAGGGGAAATATCTTCGTGCGCACCCCAGAGTTCGAACCTCAAGGGTCTGCCGGAACCCAAAATCCGACATCATCAAAAACAAAGTATTACACGCATGCTCCTAGGGAGATAGATTGGTAGGAAAAGACCATCGCTCATCCCCGACTGCCACTCATAAGGAAGACAACAAATAAATAAAATTGTGCTCCAACTTCATCATAAAGCGGTTCACCATACGTGCATGCTACGGGAATCACAAACTTTAACACAAGAATTTTTCATAATCACCTCAACTAGCATAACTTTAATATCACTACCTCCATATCTCAAAACAATTATCAAGTATCAAATTGATCATAGCATCCAATTCACTTTCTATGATAGTTTTTATTATACCCAACTTGGATGCTCATAATTCTAGGACCAAATTTGTAACCATAGCAAATACCATGATGTTCTAAAAGACTCTCAAAATAATATAAGTGAATCATGAGAGACTAGCAATTTCTTCAAAATTAAGCCACCGCCGTGCTCAAAAAGATATAAGTGAAGCACTAGAGCAAAAACTATCAAGCTCAAAAGATATAAGTGAAGCACATAGAGTATTCTAGCAAATTCTAATCAAGTGGGCTTCTCCCAAAAGGTGTGTACAGCAAGGATGATTGTAGTAAACTAAAAAGCAAAGACTAATATAATACACGACGCTCCAAGCAAAACACATATCATGTGGCGAATAAAAATATAGCTCCAAGTAAAGTTACCAATGAACGAAGACGAAAGAGGGGATGCCTTCCCGGGGCATCCCCAAGCTTAGGCTTTCGGCTATCCTTGAATATCTTGGGGTGCCATGGGCATACCCAAGCTTAGGCTCTTGCCACTCCTTATTCCATAGTCCATGAAAGCTTTACCAAAACTTGAAAACTTCACAACACAAAACTCAACAGGAAATCTTATAAGCTACGTCAGTGAAAGAAAACAAAACCACCACATAAGGTACTGTAATGAACTCATTCTTTATTTATTTTGATGTTAAACCTACTGTATTCTAACTTCTCTATGGTTTATAAACTATGTTACTAGCCATAGATGCATCAAAATAAGCAAACAACACACGAAAAACAGAATCTGTCAAAAACAGAACAGTCTGTAGCAATCTGTAACTAACGCAAACTTCTAGAACTCTAAAAATCCTACCAAAATAGGAAGTCCTTGACAATTTATCTATTGATCAGAAGAAAAAATAATCAACACAAAATCACGTTTCTGTGATTTAACAAAACTAAATTTATTCGTGCAAAGTTTCTGTTTTTCAGCAGAATCAAATCAACTATCATCATAGGTTATCCTATAGGTTCTACTTGGCACAAACACTAATTAAAAGATAAAAAACACATATAAACAGAAGCTAGATGCAAGATTTATTACTAAACAGGAACAAAAACAAAAAACACAAAGAAAATTGGGTTGCCTCCCAACTAGCGCTATCGTTTAACGCCCCTAGCTAGGCATAAAAGCGAAGATAGATCTAAGTAGTGCCACCTTTGTCACTAAATTCATAAGTAGCTCGCATGATAGATTCATAAGGTAATTTGACTTTCTTTCTTGGAAAGTGCTCCATACCTTTCTTTAATGGAAATTGGAATCTAATATTCCCATCCTTCATATCAATAATCGCACAAATCGTTCTAAGGAAAGGTCTACCAAGAATAATAGGGCAAGAAAAGTTGCAATCTATATCAAGAACGATAAAATCTACGTGCACCAAATTTCTATTTGCAACCATGAGAACATCATTGATCCTTCCCATTGGCTTTTTGATGGTGGAATTCGCAAGGTGCAAGTTTAAAGAGCAATCATCAAGATCATGGAAACCTAGAATATCACATAAAGTTTTCGGAATCGTGGAAACACTAGCACCCAAATCACACAAAGCTAAACACTCATGATCTTTAATTCTAATCTTTATAGTAGGTTCCCACTCATCATTAAGTTTTCTAGGTATAGAAACTTCCAAATTAAGTTTTTCATCATAAGATTGCATCAAGGCATCAATGATATGTTTGGTAAAACCTTTATTTTGACTATAAGCATGAGGAGAATTCACAATGGATTGAAACAAGGAAATACAACCTTCTAAAGAAAAATTATCATAATCAAATTCTTTGAAATCCTTGATAGTGGGTTCAATGCTATTTAAAGTCATGCCCTCTCCAATCCCACTTTTACCAAATTTAGCATCAAGATCTAAAAACTCCGAATTCTTGGGACGCCTTCTAGGTAAAGTTGACTCATCTTCAGTCCCATAATTATCAAGATTCATATTGCAAAACAAAGATCTAATAGGAGAAACATCAATAACTTTAAGATCTTCATCATTATTTTCATATAACTTTTCTGGTTTGGCGGCCATCTTATTGACTAAGGTGGCTTGCTTATCAGAAATTTTGGCTATAGCATTTTCAAGCCGGGCAATTTGAGAGTTCACACCATAAAATTCTTTATTCATATCATCGAGCTCTTTGTTCATAAACCCCAAAAAACCTTTTTGTTCCTTAAGCTCTTTTCTAAAGAAATTATTATGCTCAAATTGCAAATTCATAAAGCTTCTAATATTTGATTCAATCTCTTCCAACCTTCTAAGAAGGTGGTCGGTACTCTTAGGCAAAGCCATAAGGACAAATAGGCACACAAGCAAACAGAAAAAGGCAAGCGAAAAAAAGAGGAGGAGATTGGGAAAGAGAGGGCGAATAAAACGGCAAGGGTGAAGTGGGGGGTAGGAAAACGAGAGGCAAATGGCAAATAATGTAAATGCGAGGGAGATGAGTTTGTGATGGGTACTTGGTATGTCTTGACTTGAGCAAAGACCTCCACGGCAACGGTGCCAGAAATCCTTCTTGCTATGTCTTGAGCTTGCGTTGGTTTTCCTTGAAGAGGAAAGGGTGATGCAGCAATAGTAGCGTAAGTATTTCCCTCATTTTTTGAGAACCAAGGTGTCGGCGTTCTGGGAAAGGGGGTCCCCAGACTTGCCTGCCTGCGGCCTGCGGCATGGCTCAAAGGAGGCCCAGCACAGCCCATCTTCATCAACACCAACAAGGATCTTCCTCAGGCACGGCCTCGTCAGGCTGGCTCGCGAGGAGGCGGAGAGTTCAAGGCGGGGTACCTCGCGAGGTTCCCATGATGCAAGCCATGACGACCAAGGGCGCTAGTCGGGCGCTAGCCCGCGCAGTATCCTCCTTTCCTCTTTGGTGCAAAGGGAGCAAGCGCAGGCGAGAGCATCAAGCAAAGGCATACATTTCGGTGCAACGAGACCAAGACCAGCCCAACGGCAGGGAAGAAGTCATTGTGGAGCCCAAGCAGGTGTCACCACCAGAGCCTTTGACAGGCGAGGACCAACTTTAGTCAGGATAAGTGTACCCGCTATTCCCCTTCAAAATGGCCAATTGTTGGCGCCCTTCCCGCTCAATATTTGGGAAGAGGCCCAGGGCCTTCGCCTATAAATAGGACTAGCCACCCCCAGGGTAGAGGCATCTGGACCGGACCTAGCAATCTGGATCCTCACCAAGAAACCAGTAGATAGAGCGATTGGACTCCTCCTAGCAGTTCGTCGCACCAGCCAAGAACAGAGCCTCGCGAGGCTGTTCTTCCTTGTATTGTTCATCATCAGCCCAAGAGGCAATCCACCACACCACACACTGGAGTAGGGTATTACACCACAATGGTGGCCTGAACCAGTATAAATCTTGTGTCTCTTGTTTTGTTCTATTTGGTAGTTTAGATCCTAGCGATTCGGCGAGGAGCAAGCCGGTAGGGGGTTTAATCTCCGCGTGCACCCCAGTGTTCGAACCTCAAGGGTCTGCCTGAACCCGAAATCCGACATTTGGCGCGCCAGGTAGGGGTGCGCCGGAATTTGCCTTCCGTCGTCTCGTTCTTCTCCGACCGTCGCATCCATGTCTGACGCTCGTCGGGCTCGCTCTGAGCGCCGAGCCGCCCTCGCTTCCCACGTCGCCCCGATGTCTCCAGTCGGCGGGCGCCCTCGTCGTTCCCCCTCACCTGC
Source organism: Triticum timopheevii (assembly GCA_963921465.1). Lineage (NCBI taxonomy): Eukaryota > Viridiplantae > Streptophyta > Magnoliopsida > Poales > Poaceae > Triticum > Triticum timopheevii. The sequence goes on along the minus strand of OY997272.1, from coordinate 375,118,256 downwards.
CGTCAACACCGCCACCAGCCCGGCGGGGAACGAACAACAAGCATCATCCCAACATCCGTCCATGAGGCGATACGGCTGCACTGCCACACCCTCGCTCACCCCCGCTGGTTCTTTGTCACGCGCGCCCCGCGCGGCCATGGAGGCCCGAGCTGCGCTCATCGTGGCAAACGAGCTCCTGCGCTACCGCCCCATCGATGACGTCTACGAAGAGTGGCTCGACCGAGTCGCCGAGCTCGTCCGCGCCATCGGGGGCTCCCCCGCGCCGTCCTTCTCGCTGCACAGCGCCCCGCCCTGCGCGGGCAATGAAGCTCCTGGGGCGCCCCAGCCGCCTCCTCCTCAAGAAGGCGCCCTGGCCCCAAGGCGCGCGGCCCCTGGGCGGAACCCGCTCCGTCAGGCGCCAGCGCGGCAAGAGCAGAGCTGCTAAGAAGTCCCTCGCCCTCGAGAAGCTGCCCGAGCGCTCCCTGCTCCAGCACGTCAAGACCCTGCGCTGCCCCCAAATGCGGCACATGGGGACCCGCAGGACCAAGCTCTTCGTCGCCCAAGGCCTCCTATGGCCACAGCGGGCTGCCGTGCCTTCACCTCCGAGCTACGCAGCGTCGCGTGGCCCGGCAAGTTCAAGCCAGACCTGCCTCCTCGCTACGACGGCACGGCTGACCCTGCAGAGTTCCTCCAGCTCTATGAGTTGGGCATCGAGGCTGCCAACGGAGACGAAAAGGTCATGGCAAACTGGTTTCCCATGGCGCTCAAGGACGGAGCCCGCACCTGGCTCCTGAATCTGGCCCCGGGCACGATCTCCTCCTGGGACGAGATGCGCACCTGCTTCATAGCCAACTTCCAGGTTACCCGCGACCGGCCACCCACCATGAGCGACATGCGCCATATCAAGCAGCAACCAGGGGAAACCCTGCAGAAGTACATCCAGCACTTCAACAACGCGCGCCTCAAGATCCCCAAGGTGACGGAGGAGGCCATCATCTCGGTCTTCTCCGACGGTGTGCGTGACGTCAAGATGAAGGAGGAGCTGGCGATGCATGAAGACCTGTGCACCTCCTTGGAGCTGTTCAACTTGGCGACCAAGTGCGCCAGGGCTGAGGAAGGACGCCTCTCCCTCCTCAAGCTGCCTGCCATGGACCCAGAAGAGAAGAAGCCCATGGCCAAGGACGTGAAGCACAAGGGGGCTGCCGTACTCGCGGTGGAGCCAGACACCAAGCGGGGCAGAGATCGGCTCGAATCCTCCAAGGGCAGTCGGTACTGTGTGTACCATGACCTCCACACCCACAACACCAATGAATGCCAAGAGCTCCGGTCCGTGCGCGAAGGAAGGGTCGGCAGACGTCCCGACCGCAGTGACCGGGGCTACGGCCGAGGCGGAGGAAGGAACACAGGACATTGGGAAGACCGCGGCCCACGCCAAGGGTGGCGCGACCAACCTCGCGAGGATCGCTGGCAGGACCCGCATCACAAGGGAGGCTGGAGGGATCAGCCTCGCAAGGATCGCCCGCAAGGGAACGCGGGCCTCCCTCCACTGCCGCCACAGCCAAGGAGAAATGAAGACCGTCATCAGGACGAGGTGGCTGGGGGCTTCCAGGAACCACATGCAATCGCCTGCATCCTGGGTGGGGCTCAAGCCCCAGCCTCTCAACACATCTTCAAGCAGTTCGCCCGCAAAGTGAATGCAGTCCTCCCCAAGGTCGAGGCCACGCGCCCCCTCAAGTGGTCAGCATGCGCCATCACGTTCAGCTCAGCGGATCAGCTCAAGTGCGCGGCCACAGCCGGAGTCCTCCCGATGCTTTGTTCCCCAATTATCAGCAATGTGCTGGTCACCAGAACCCTCATCGACGGTGGGGCAAGGCTCAACGTCATGTCCGTGGAAACGTTCAACAATCTCCAAGTGCCCTACAGCCAGCTTCAGCCAACCAAGCCTTTCTCCGGAGTCAACGACGGCTCCACGGGCCCGATTGGGCAGGTCCGCCTTCCTATCACCTTCGGGGCACGCGACAACTACCGCACCGAGCTCGTCGACTTCGACGTCGCCCACATTCGCCTGCCGTACAACGCCATCCTCGGGTACCCGGCGCTGGCCAAGTTCATGGCCGTAACCCACCACGGCTACAATGTTCTCAAGATGCCAGCAAGTGGCGGGGTCATCACGGTGCCCTGCGAAGAGAGAGACACAGTGTGCTCCCTGGAGAGAGCCTTTCAGGCCGCATCACTAGAAGACCCAGACCGCGGAAGCAGGAGGCTTCCCGAGGCCGCCCCCAAGAAGAAGAAGACATCGTCCGGCCCGGCTCCTCAGGAGGCAGGCCCCTCAGGGCCCGCGCCTGCTTAGGGGGAGCCTCCTTCTATCGCATAGGGAAGCGTGCCCGGCGCCCTCCTCAGGCAGGGCTCGGGGGCTCTCCCCTGGAGGGCCACCGACCTCGCCAAGGTCACGAGGGAGGCGCTTGGGCACCACGTGGAGGCATGTTTCGAAGCACGTTTCCCTCAAGAAGGAGCAAGGCAAGGAGGGCCAAACCCTGAGGAGTTCGTCAGCAAGGCCATTCAGGAGCTACAGGAGTCAAGGGTCATGAGAGGCAGCCGCCGCTTACCCGCTGTGGCCCCCCATCCAGGCGAGGATGGTGGGCTGCGCGTCTGCATCGACATACCGGGGCTCAACAGAGTCGCGTCTCAAGAGTGCCTCTGGCCCTCGCAAGTGGGACGCTGCAAGGGTCCGCCCCACAGCTACGTGCGCATGCCTTTTGGCTTGCCGAACGCGGCTGTTGCGCACCAGCACCTCATGAGGGCCATCCTGGAGGCTCAAGAAGTCAGGCGTTCCGCAGCCCTGCTGGAGATGGAGATGGCCCGCGAAGAGCCGCCAGCGCCTCCGGAGCCTCCTGAGGCCCCTGGGCCTAGGGGCTCGTGAGGATCGGCTCCTGCAACCCGCCGAGTCTGCTACACCAACGCCCCTTCGTCCCCAACATCATCAGGTGACATCTTTCAAGTTTCATTTCCGGCTAGGAGCGCCCTCAGGGCCGCATTATTCCCAGGCCGCGTGGGTCTATCCCTGCGGTGTGTATCCCTTTTATTTCATGATTCTTAGCTTACCTTATTGGGGGCGCCCATCGGGCTGCATCATCCCCAAGTCGCTCGGGCCTGACCCAGCGGCGTGTAACCTTCTTGCGTTTACCTTAAGGCTATGCTTTCGACCCATCATGCTTGTTATTTGGTGCCTTTTTCTCCTGGGTGTCGGAATCTTGGGCGCTAAAGGGGGGGTGCCTGAGCATCACGACTCAGGGCTCCTACCGGCTCTCCATCCCTCACCCTCTGGTCTTGTCCATGGCATCGCGACCTGGCATGCCAGCGACGGTTGAGACCAGCTCGAGAGCCGGGACCCGAGGACGTAGAGCACCGGCATCTGGCCAAATCTGCAGGAACACACTCCAAGATAAGGCCCAGAGCCAGGCGCAACCCGCCTTGAGGTAGGGCCCCGTGAGTCCCACACTGGCCCACGGGTGCCCAGATACACCTCATCAAGCCCTACCGTGCCAGCCACGTGTCAGGGTGGGGCTGTATACGCCCCGGGGGCTCCTCCCGGAGGGGAGCCCCCTCCCACGCACCAGTGGAAGCACCATGCTCTGCGCTGGCTGACGACACTGCCGAGGAGCGGCTATGCCCGTACGCATACGGAAGCGCTATGCTCCGCGCTGGTGATAAACAACTGAGGGTGGCCCCCGGGCCGCATCAACCTCAGGGAGCCCGGAGCTTAGTGTCTGGCCTCATCGCAACGCCTCCCCTCGAGAGTGCCGCACGAAGGGGCTGGGCACGAGGGCTGCGCCTGGGTCACGCCCAGACGCACGCCACCTGGCCAGGCCCCCCCGGGCCTGGTTCGTCGCACGTCCGTCCCCGAGCGGAGCCAAGGTACGAAGGCCGTTTGAGCGTCAAGGGGGACTCCTGAGCATCGTGACTCAGGAGCCTAACTGGTCACGTAGCCCCTCACTCCTTAGTTCCGAAAGGCTAATGGCAGTTGAGGTATGCGCAGGGCCGGGCTCTGCAGACATAGAACGGAAGATCCACCCACATCTCACCTCCCTACTTGCTGTTCGAGCGCCAAGGGGGACCCCTGAGCATCGCGACTCGGGAGCCTAACTTGTCACGTAGCCCCTCACCCCTTGGTCCCATCCTGGTTTCCGGTCGGGGCTAACGGCGGCTGAGGTACGCGCGGGGCCGGGCTCTGCCGGCGTAGAACATAAGCAACTAGGAAGGAATAGCACAAATTTCAGGGAATTCAAAAGCAAATATTACAGTCCATACTGTTATCACAGCACCAAATGCAAGTTTTAACGCCTCCCCGAGGCATGGTACATGCGGAGGAATTAAAAGCAGGACGGGAGCCACGACGGAGTCACTTGCCGGCGGTGGAGCTGCGCGGAGCAGGTTCGCCTTGTGGAGTAGCAGGGCTAGCAGCGCTCCGCTTCGGCTTGGTGCAGAAGGCCCGGAACTTCCCCAGCAGGGCCTCTGCACGACCCTTCACGGCTTCAGTAGCGGCAGCGGCACGCTCGCCGCTCGCTGGCTCCAGCAGGCTGTCGAGGTCGATGTTGGGGTCACGAAGATAGATGTGGGTGAAGACCCGCGTCAGCGCTGCGGAAGACAAGACACGTGCCTCGGCCTCGGTCGTAGGGCCAAGGCCAAGGGTGACATCTTCAAGGGCGCGAACCAGGAAGGGAAGCAGCTTGGCGGGGCCATCCTCCTCGCCGGCCAGCGAGCTCTCAAGGCCGCTATCATAAAGCGTCTTCAATGAAGTGCGAGCCTTCTCCTCCATATCCGCGAAGGCCACGTGATCCTCGACGAGAACCCGGGCCTTGCCGTCCAGCTCAACCTTCCTCGCCTCCAGCTCTTGCTACAGCGCGCCTAGGCAGCCACAACGTCTCTTGAGCTTGGCGTCCAGGTCCTTGACGGCCGCCTCACGAGCCTTCATGCTTTCCTCCTGCTCTTGGCGAAGGCGGGCCTCCTCGGCAAGCTAGTTCTGCAGGCCCTTCAGCTCGCTCTCCAGCGCCTCGCAGCGACCTCGGACACTAGCTAGCTACCCCAAGGCAGCGTCGCAGGCAACCTTCGCCTCAAGGACGGCCTGCTTCTCCTCGTCGCAAGCCGTCGAGGCCTGCACCAGCGCTGCCCATATTGAAGCATCGGAGTGAATCCAGCCAGAAGCCAGCTCCAAGCGCCCGGCCACTAGACGAGGGTCAGCGCCCAGAAGATCCTGCCGCAGATGGTCTAGTTCAGCAACGGCACGATCCAGAACAGTAGTCGGGGAAGCAGCAGTCGGCGGAGTAGGAGGAGAAGACGGCAGCATGACCACAGTATCCTGAGGCGGAACCAGCTGCGCCACGATGGCTGTGGTGGCGGCGTCAGGTAAGGGCACCTCGGGAGTCGCCTGGGTCAAGGGGGCTAAGCTCGCCCGAGCAGGCTCAGCCAGGCCTCGCGAGGACACCCGGGCAGGAGAGGCCCGTGCGTCACAGTCGCCTTCTTTCTCGGGCAGAGGCGCTGCCACAGATGGGACCTCATGAGCTCCCTTCGACTTCTTTGCCACGGGCGCCAGCCTAGCCGGGAGACACGAACATCAAGCCTCAGCGACAGAACAATAATCAAGATAGGAATCAAGCACTTACAGGTCGTCGCTTGCGGGCTCAAGCAGCCTCCAGCCGTACTTAAAGCCCGAGAGCCGGCTGCAAGGGTCAGCTTCAAGGAGCTCGGGAGCAGGAGGTGCGCCTGCGGATCGCCTCGGGGCCGGGGTAGACCCGCGGGGGATCAGCCCGATCCGGTCCTTCTTCGGGATCGGAGGCAGGCTCCCGCCGCCCTGCTCATCGTCATCCTCGTCGTCGTCACTCAGAGAGAGGCGGAGAGCGCGGGACCTGCACCGAAGGGAGGGAGCCCTTGACTCTGCCTCAGAGTCAACCCCCTCTTCCCGCTCCCCTTCTTCCTTCTTGAGGGAGTCCTGGACTAGGGGGTGTCCGGACAGCCGGACTATCATCGTCCGCCGGACTCCAAGACTATGAAGATACAAGATTGAAGACTCCGTCCCGTGTCCGGATGGGACTTTCCTTGGCGTGGAAGGCAAGCTTGGCGATACGGATATGTAGATCTCCTACCATTATAACCGACTCTGTGTAACCCTAGCCCTCCCCGGTGTCTATATAAACCGGAGGGCTTTAGTTCGTAGGACAATAACAACCATTACAACAATCATACCATAGGCTAGCTTCTAGGGTTTAGCCTCCTTGATCTCGTGGTAGATCCACTCTTGTACTACCCATATCATCAATATTAATCAAGCAGGACGTAGGGTTTTACCTCCATCAAGAGGGCCCGAACCTGGGTAAAACATCGTGTCCCTCGTCTCCTGTTACCATCCGCCTAGACGCACAGTTCGGGACCCCCTACCCGAGATCCGCCAGTTTTGACACCGACATTGGTGCTTTCATTGAGAGTTCCTCTGTGTCGTCACCGATAGGCTTGATGGCTTTTTCAATCAACAACGACGTCCAGGGTGAGACTTTTCTCCCCGGACAGATCTTCGTATTCGGCGGCTTTGCACTACGGGCTAATTCACTTGGCCATCTGGAGCAGATTGAAAGCTATGCCCCTGGCCGTCAGGTCAGATTTGGAAGCCTAAACGTCACGGCGGACATCCGCGGAGACTTGATCTTCGATGGATCCGATCCACACCCGAGCATGCCGCACTGTCGCGATGGGCATGATCTAACTCTGCCGCCGTACAGTACCTCGGAGGCCGCACGCGAATCCGCTCCGACCCATAGTCCAGAGCCGATCGCGCAGATCGAGGACGGGTGGCTGGACACCGCCTCGGGATCTGCAACTTCCACGGCGATGGAGCCGAACACTGACCTTGTCTCTTATAAAGCTCGTGACTCCGAGGTGCCGGACTCCCTGCCAGACTCCGAACACCCTGTGCCCCTGCCAGTCGAATCCGATTGGGCGCCGATCATGGAATTCACCGCCGCGGACATCTTTCAGCACTCACCCTTTGGCGACATCCTAAATTCGCTAAAGCATCTCTCGCTATCCGGAGAACCCTGGCCAGACTGCGGCCAGGAGGGTTGGGATGCGGACGACGAAGAAATTCAAATCCCACCCACCACCCACTTTGTAGCCACTGTCGACGATCTAACCGACATGCTAGACTACGACGCCGAGGACATCGGCGGTGTGGACGACGATGCCGGAGACGATCAAGAACCAGCGCCTACAAGGCACTGGAGGACCACCCCAACACATGACGTATATATGGTGGATACCCCAAAAGGAAGCGATGACGAGGAACAACGGGGCACGGCAAAGGATAATCCCGCCGATAAACAACCATAACGGCGACGCAAGCGCCGCCCTAAGCCCCGCCTCGACAAAAACAGCATTCCTAATGACCCAGCAATAGAGCAGGGCAAACCAGTGGACGACGAACATGCAACCAAGCAACCGTCCGAATAGGACGAATCGGATAATCAATCCATTCTCGGCGAAACCAACAGTCCGGACGACCTCACGCCGGACACACCACCGGAGCATAAGAACCTTCACGAAAGACTCGTCGCCACCGCAAGAAGCTTGAAAAAGGAAAAACGGAAGCTCAAAACAGCGAAAGACATACTCAGAATGAGGTGGAGCAAAGTACTCAAGACCACAGACAAATATGGCAATGGCCATCAATCAAAGAGCTACCCGAAGCGCAAGCTGCTGCAAGAATTTGACGAGGAAGCCATAGAGCCACCACAGTCAAAAATTAAAAAAGCCGCCTGGCTGGATAGATGACCAGATGACAGGCCAAAAGCGACAAGCGGCGCCGCACTCAAGCCAACTCATCACCCTGGGAAAACAGATGGTCCAGCCAGGTCCGTTTACGGGCCAAAAAAGAGGTCCCCAGGAAGCAACACAGCACGCCAAGTGTTCGAAGACAGCGGCACACCCAAATACAGGGGCGCCGCACACCCACTATGTTTCACCGATGAGGTGCTGGATCATGAATTTCCAGCAGGGTTCAAACCCATAAACATAGAGGCATACGACGGAACAACAGACCCTGGAGTCTGGATAGAGGATTACATACTACACATACACATGGCTAGAGGAGATGATCTCCACGCCATAAAATATCTACCCCTCAAGCTCAAAGGGCCAGCTCGGCATTGGCTCAAAAGCCTCCCAGAAAACACTGTTGGAAGTTGGGAAGAGCTCGAGGACACGTTTAGAGCAAATTTTCAAGGGACTTATGTCCGCCCTCTGGATGCAGACGATCTAAGTCATATAACTCAACAGCCCGGAGAGTCAGCGCGCAAATTCTGGAACAGGTTCCTTACCAAAAAGAACCAAATAGTCGACTGTCTGGACGCGGAAGCCGTAGCAGCTTTTAAACACAACGTCCGTGATGAATGGCTCGCCAGGCACCTCGGCCAAGAGAAGCCGAGGACAATGGCCGCGCTAACAAGCCTCATGACCCGCTTTTGCGCAGGGGAGGACAGCTGGCTAGCAAGATGCAGCACCAGCGACCCGAGTACATCCGAGATCAGAGATGGAAACGGCAAATCACAGTGCAGAAAGGATCAGCGCCGGAATAAAGAAAAAAGCCCAAAGAATACGGCGGTCAACACCGGATTCAAAAGCTCGCGGCCAAACAACAAAACACTGCCTCTTAAGGATAACAATGAGGAGCTATCCAACTTAAACAAAATTTTGGATCGGATATGTCAAATCCACAGTACCTCCGGAAGGCCTGCAAACCACACCCACCGAGATTGTTGGGTTTTTAAGCAGTTCGGCAGACTCAATGCCGAACACAAGGGGCTCGACGCGCCAAGCGAGGACGATGACGAACCCCACCAGCAGAGCACTGGAAAACAAAAGACTTTCCCACAAGAAGTCAAAACAGTAAACTCACTTCATGTGATATTACAGAAAAACAATGCGGCACCTGCTAAAATAAGTGCCGCACGGTCCACCCCAGCGGAACCTCGAAATTAGATGTCAAAACCAATCACTTTCGACCACCTGGATTATTCCAGAAGCATTCGAAACGCAGGATGGACTGCTCTGATATTGGATCCCATAATCGACGGACTACAATTTACACAAGTCCTGATGGATGGCGGCAGTGATTTAAACCTGCTATATCCAAACATAACCCGCAGGTTGGGGATAGACCTTACGAAAATTCAACACAGCTGCACTTCCTTCAAAGGAGTGACGCCAGGCCCTTACGCCAAGTGCACAGGCTCCTTACTACTGGATGTTGTGTTCGGGACACCGGACAACTTCCGACGCGAAAAGCTAATCTTTCATGTCGCCCCATTCAAAAGTAGCTATCAAGCACTATTGGGACGGGAAGCTTTTGTCCGCTTTAACGCAATACCACATTACGCGTCTCTTACACTCAAAATGCCCGGTCCACGAGGCATCATTTCATTAAGAGGGTCATTCAAAGACCCCGGACACGGCTAGACGAGTCCGGCATAAATAAGCTAGGGGCTCCCCAGCCGCACACCCCTTCACAAGGGGCTGGGCATATAAGCAACAATGAGCTAATATAGACTCAGCTTTATTAATTTATTAACATTTTACTTTTTATGCACTTATCGCACGATTTCTTTTCAAACTAAGTTCCTCTCTTTTTACAGATGAACACCGTGCACACCCGTCCAGGATAATGGCACAACGGAGACACATGCGCAGACGTGCAGTAGGGACCCGTTGCAACGATTCTTTTCAGATTAAGACCCTGCGTAAACCTTTTTTACTCTCTCTTGTTGCTATAATCCCCTGGTTTTTCATAATAACCAGAGAGGAGACTGATGTTTTGGCATCGGCCGCGTCAGAGGACCTCACCCATACCTGGACATAAGGGGCTTAGGGCATTGTTTCGCCCGTTATATAAAGACCGAACACCTTAGGGAGTGTTCGGCGTCTCGAGTTAGGCCTTACATGCATCAACTCCGAATCATGTCTTTGGTCAAATGTTGGGTTTGCCCGGCTCCTGTGTTTTGCTGCCTTACGTTCCGTATCATCGGCTAACGCGGCACCAGGAGAACTACTGCGATTGTGCCCCAGTTCGGCTAGGAGAGCACCTAAGTAGAGAAAGCCGAAAACTGACTGTCATGATACAGCGAGAGACTGGTCAACCACTCGATCGACCACAGGAATGTTTAGAATTCCTCCGCTTTGACGAAGGACCGCTTCCCGGTCAGGCACATACACGCCCCGAATTCGGAGAGCGCGGTGCCCCCAGGGGCTATATCGTAGCCCCACCTTCGAGCTCCAATGGCTAAGTGAAAGTGATAAAGCGTTATAGTCCGGTTGCCTCGTTTGCTACGCTACCACCTCCTTAACAGGACCGAGACGTCGGATTAAGTGTGAAAATGCGCTATTTTTGCAAACACCCCCGCACCTTGTGCGTGCGGGCTGAAGCCGACAACTGCCATCTTTCAGGTTATACACACGTATACATAAACGGCCGCACAGGAGATATTTCAATACTTGAATGCACAAGTACAAAAAGCGCCTATATCATAAACATTGTTTTACAAAATAAAACGTTCATTTGAACGTGACATTTTTCGAGCACTGTGACTCTCTTATACGAGCACCACGCAGAACTTCCCCAAAATAGTGCTCGGCGGGTAACCGGCTCTCGTCCGAACCCTGGGTCGCAACAGCGGCGGCATCCATCTCCGTCCAATGTGTCTTCACACGGGCGAGTGCCATCCGTGCACCCTCTATGCAGGCCGACCGCTTCATCGCCTTGATATGCGGCACCACCCCAAGAAATTGCTGCAACAAGCCAAAATAGCTCTTCGGCTTGGGCCTATCCGGCCAGACATGAGTCATGATATCCGTCATGGCAAGCCCGGACAACCTATTCAGCTCTGCCCATTCGGCCAACCGATCGGTCAGCGGAAGTGGACGATCCGGACTATGGAATTGAGACCAAAACATCTCTTCCGTCTTGTGATCCTTCTGGCTCCGGAAGTGCACAACGGCATCCGCCGCACTTGCCGCTAAGTCCATATAAGGATCCTCCGGACCCCACAGCTAGCCAAGTTGAGCATACTTAGGATCCGTAAACCTTCGGCGCAGCAGAAAGGGCTTGCCAGCCACAATGTCTCCGGCTTGGCACAACTCCTCCTTTATAGCCTGCATTGCAGATCGGGCGTCCTTGGCTTCGGCGGTGGCCTTCCCCAGGTCTTCTCACTCCGATAGGCGCTCCTTTTCAAGAGCCTCAGTGCGGTCGGTAGCATCTTTTAACTTCACGGCCATTTCGGCCATCTCTTCCCTGCTTCGGCAGTGCGCAGCCCTTTCGGCTTCTAATTCCTCGGCCGCCCTCAATGCCGCCGCATTACTCCTTTTGGCTTGCTCCTTGGCTTGAGCAAGTTCGGCCCGAAGGCTCTCCACAGCAGTAGCACCATCTGCGTCAAGCACAAATATTATAAGAGATGGGCTTCGGCTCCCTTACTAGGTGACTGCGAGAAAAAAAACAACTTACCTTGCGATTCATCAAGATGCCTGTTGATTAGCCCGATGTCCGCATCCGCAACGTCGAGTTGCCGCTTTAGTTCGGCAACTCCATCAGTCCGGCTGGCCCCCGGACGATCCTCCACCTGCATAGGAACGACGAATATTGAAACCTGCGATTTTGATCCTCGGCACGCTGTCGCTTTCGACAACCTACCGAGTCTCAGGGGCTACTATCTATACACAGCGCACTTCTATGTGCAAAACTGTCAAAAGGTGTGTCACTTTTACGCACCTCAAATCCCGCCAGCAAACTCCTGACGGCATTATGCAATCCGCTTTCGGCGGAAGAAATCCTTACAATCACCATATTCATCAATGCATGGTGATCTTCTGAGATGGACGCCCTCTCAAGAAGATCCTTCAGCTCCCCCGGCCGAACACCAATCGGCGCCGAATTCTTCGGCTCTGCCGGGCTCGGGGATACCCTCCATGACGACACTTTAGGCTCGTCATCCCTATCCGACGGTGCAGCAGACGGAGGCATCTCGCTCTCCATCATCTCCGGACAAAGGTCCCCCAAAGACGAGCTCATCTGAGAAGGTCGGAGATCCGAACTACAAGGTAGAAACTTCGGTTATCCTCAGAAGCACAAATAGGGATGTCTCTTATCACCGAACTCCCTTCTTTCTACTTACGGCTCACTGGAGGGCTGATTCTTTAGGGGAGACTGTGCGGCCGGGACCCCCCCCCCCCCGGACGCAGGACCCTCTAGTGAAGACTTCTTCCCCCGCTTAGGGGCTTTGGCCTCCGGATCTTCGGAGGCGGTCCTCTTCTCCCCCTGAAGGGAGGGATTCTCGATCCCCCCTTCTTCAAGAGCCTCCTTGGGTGAGGCGGTTGCTCCCCTATTTTCCCCTTCGCCTCCTTCTGAAGGTGCAACCTCCAACATGCTGACCAGCATGGGATCCGGCACGGTCTCTGGGAGGGGGGCCGGACACTGTATCAGTTTTGCTTGCGCTATCCACTCCTGTTTAGAAGGACATCGGTCAAAAGGCGAATCATGGAAAAGCAAACAAACGGTATGTCCGGACTCAAAGCTACTTACTTGTGTATCCGGGCGATTGCAGCTCAGGCCGGCGTCCTCGGTCAATTCCGGACACACCACTTGTGGTCCGAAGAATAATTTGTACATCTCCGCGGGTGTCATACCCATGAAGTGTTGGAGAATCCGTGGTCCCTCCGGATTAAACTCCCATAGTCGGAGAGGACGACATTTGCAGGGCAGGAGATGCCTAATCAGCATAACCTGCATCACCATGACCAGATCGATCTCCCTCGCCTGGAGGTCTCGAATCTGGCCCTGCAATAGGGGCACGTCTTTTGACGGCCCCCAGTTGAGCCCTTGGTTGACCCACGACATCAACCGTCGAGGAGGTCCCGAGCGGAATACGGGCGGCGGCTTTTCCCTGCTGCCCTTCGGAGCGGTGATATAGAACCACTCCTGCTGCCACAAGCCGAGCTCCTCTTGGAAGGGGCCCTCGGGCCACAGGGCATCGGCCCTCCTTCTTACGGCCGCCCCGCCGCACTCTGCTTGACGCCCCCCGATCATCTTCGGCTCCACATTGAAGGTCTTCAGCCACAGGCCGAAGTGGGGGGTGATGCGGAGGAAGGCTTCGCAGACAACAATAAACGCGGAAATATGGAGGATAGACTCCAGAGCCAGGTCATGGAATTCTAACCCATAATAGAACATGAGCCCTCTCACAAAAGGATCCATCGGGAAGCCTAAACCCCGACAGAGGTGGGATACGAAGACGACATACTCGCTGGGCTCGGGGGTGGGGATGGCCTGCCCTTCGGCGGGCAGCCTATGCGAAATCTCGTAGGACAGGTACCTGGCCTCCCGCAGCTTTAGCACGTCTTCCTCCGTGATGGAGGAAGGCATCCACTGGCCCTGGAGGCCGGAACCGGACATTGTTGAAGGTCCGAAGTGCTCGAATCTAGGGCTCTGGGTGTTGGAACTTGGAGCAAGGAGAGGATTCAATGGAGGATTGAAGGAAAGAAACAAGCCTTGGTCCCGTTATAAAGAGGGAGAATACCGAGAGCCGTCTCCATGACCGTTCGGGATCGCCTTCGGTAGAGGAGGCGTGGCGACGGGCGCGGTTGGGTTACCCACGTCCGTATTGATGAGAATCTCGGAATAAGGGGAACACGATCTCTGCTTCGACAAGACGTGCCAAGGAAACCGCTTCGCTAAACACGCTGAGGTGGTATAATAAGAAACGATTCAAGTAAAGGCTTGGTAGTGGCGTGATGTCATGCCACGAAAAATGTCAGCAGATTGAACTTGTGTACATATTATTCTCTCTACGGTGGAATGTGGAATTTATTTTGCAGAGCCGTACACTATCCTGGTGTTCACAATCTTCTATGGATTATAGGGAGGAGGAACCCGCCTTGCAATGCCGAACATTATGCGCGCCGGACTCATCGTCATTGAAGCCAGGTTCAGGGGCTACTGAGGGAGTCCTGGACTAGGGGGTGTCCGGACAGCCAGACTATCATCGTCCGCCGGACTCCAAGACTATGAAGATACAAGATTGAAGACTCCGTCCCATGTCCGGATGGGACTTTCCTTGGCGTGGAAGGCAAGCTTGGCGATACGGATATGTAGATCTCCTACCATTATAACCGACTCTGTGTAACCCTAGCCCTCCCCGGTGTCTATATAAACCGGAGGGCTTTAGTCCGTAGGACAACAACAACCATTACAACAATCATACCATAGGCTAGCTTCTAGGGTTTAGCCTCCTTGATCTCGTGGTAGATCCACTCTTGTACTACCCATATCATCAATATTAGTCAAGCAGGACGTAGGGTTTTACCTCCATCAAGAGGGCCCGAACCTGGGTAAAACATCGTGTCCCTCGTCTCCTTTTACCATCCGCCTAGATGCACAGTTCGGGACCCCCTACCCGAGATCCGCCGGTTTTGACACCGACACTTCTCTTCGCTGGAGTCGCTGGAGGACACGTCCACCAGGTCCTCTGGAGCCTCCGCGGGCACGGGCCCGTCCCCGTTGAAGACGGGCATGGACCCCACTACCTGCTCCCAGTCCTCGCGGAGGAACAGGGGTGCAGGAGCGCCCTCCAACCTCGCCACGTCGCCCCCAACAAAGGACTGGAGGACCGCAGCCAGATCCTCATCGGCCAAGACCGCGGGGCTCGGGTGGGGCCTCCACATCGGAAGTGAGTACTGACGTAGCGGAGCCAGCTGGTGCTCCAGGAACTCCCTCAGCAGCGAAGCACCGGTCAGCTTCGCCGCCGCCATGTTGGCCAGCCTCAGATCCGTGTCCATCCTCTCCAGCACCGGCTTCGCGCGGGCACTACTAGAAAAAGGCCTACTAATGGCGCACCGGTTTTGCCTACTAATTGCGCACTACCGGTGCGCCATTAGTAGCACGCCACTAGATACTAAAGGCGCACCACGTGGTGCGCCATTAGTATAGCACACGGTGCGCCATTAGTAACATTTTTTTCAAAAAAAATTTCAGAAATTTTTTTTAATTTCTTTTTTCAAAATTTTTAAAAAAAAATTCAAATTTTTTTTCTTTTTTTTCTTAATCTCAGGTCAATATGGCTTAACCTCGGGTCAATATGCTTAATCTCAGGTCAAATCGCACTCCGTGGTCAAACTTCCCAAAAGGTCACCCATCCTCACACTACTCCAGCCCAAGCACGCATAACTTCAAAGTTCTATCCAACCCCAGCAACAGCTCACTTCACAGGCACTTGTTGATATATCTAGCATATCAATCCTATTATACCTTGTTGATGTCTAGGACTTTGTTCATGTTCATGACTATGATGAAATTTTGAAAAATACTTCAAACTTCCCGGTCATATTACGTATCATTTTTTTAAAACAACTCAAAACCAATTTTTTTAAAAAAAATTGATTTTTTTTTGCCTCTAGATCTTGAAAGCCCCGTAACTTTTTCTGTTAGGATTTTGGGGATTTTGAAAATTTTTAACGGGGTTCCCCCAGTTAAATTTGGATGTAACTTTTCGAGTAGATGATTTTTCATATAAAAAACTTTTTAATCCGAGTTCGTATGCAAAAGTTATGGCCATTTTACAAATTTCAAGAGAGATTTTTGCAAATAAATTCGAAATTCATATTTGTAAATTTTCCCAACAACTAGACCACATATTACATGGGAAACTTATTTTCTTTTATTTTTTTGACATTTCCATCATTTTCTTTTATTTTTTTTAAAACTGAAAAGGCGGTCCACAGGGGGGGTGCATTCGGTGTTGGGCCAAGTTAGTAATGGCGCACCGTGGGGTGGTGCACCATTACTAGTTAAACTAGTAATGGCGCACCACCCCATGGTGCGCCATTACTAGTTTTGAAAAAAAAATAAAAAATTGAATTTTTTTTTAATTTTTTGAAAAAAAACTTAGTAATGGCGCACCAGTGGACAGTGCGCCATTACCTAGTAATGACGCATTGTCCACAGGTGCGCCATTACTAAGAATTTTTTTAATTTTTTTTTTTTACTTTTTTTTCCAAAACTACTAATGGCGCACCGTGGGTGTGGTGCGCCATTACTATGTCAACTAGTAATGGTGCACCACCCCCACGGTGCGCCATTAGTAGTTTTCAAAAAAATAAAAAAAATTACTAATGGCGCACCATGGGATGTGGTGCGCCATTAGTATTTGCACACTAATGGCGCACCAACACATGGTGCGCCATTAGTATTTAGTAATGGCGCACCACATGTACAGTGCGCCATTAGTGTCCATCCTATCTATAGCCCTTTTCCTAGTAGTGGGGGATCCACGAGCTCCACTCGAGACCAGTCGTCGGAGCTTGCGGGGTGCCCCGTGGGCAGGGTCAGCCGAGTGTGGATACGCCCAGCGTCCACCAAGACCCACTTGCTCCTGAAGCCCTCAATCCTTTTCCCAGGATTCGATATGGCGATGGAACCGCCGTACGCGATGAAGCTCGCGCACGCAGAGACGGAACCACGGGAGGTCCGGAGGGAGAAGTAGTGGCGCAGCAAGGCCACTAAGGGCTTCACCCCTACGTGAGCCTCACAATAATAGGCGAAGATCACCAGGAGAAGAACAGAGTTGGGATGGAGGTGCAGAGCTTGAGGGTTATAATGGCGGAGGATAGAGAAGAAGAACTTGGAAAAGGGAGGCACCAGACCGGCGACAATGGCGCTCACGAAGAGCGGATAGAAGGTGCTCCCTCGGCCTTCAGGGAAGGCAGAGTCGGCCTTGAACACCTTCGCCCCGTCGACGCCCTGCGCCGCCGCCATCTGGCGCACCCGAGCATGGCTCGCCTCTGACACGTTCGGCAAGTCCAAGGCGGACGAGTACCAAGCTCCGACCGGGGCTTGGTGAGGCGCCATGTCTGGCTAGGGCGCGCGGACGGAGTAGATCTGAAGATTGCAGAGGCGGGGAGGAGAGGCGCAAGAAAGGGGATCTGAGCAGCAACTGGAGGAAGCAAAGGAGGCAAGGGACAGATGCCGCTCCTTTATCAACCCGCGCGGTTGCAGAAGCACCCACGTCCAATCAACCGCCACGTGGCGCCCAAGGCCGCAGGCTGTTAGGGCCCGCGACGCTTCGCACTTGCCCTTTCGCCTCCCTGCTCAGCCAAGTTCGGGCATGCCATGGGCCCTGGGGCTACTATCGGCGTTCTGGGAACGGGGGTCCCCAGACTTGCCTGCCTGCGGCCTACGGCGTGGCTCAAAGGAGGCCCGGCACAGCCCATCTTCATCAACACCAACTCAAGACCCTCGCGAGGTGCCAAGCCTCGCAGGGCAGACAACAAGGAGCTTCCTCAGGCACGGCCTCGTCAGGCTGGCTCGCGAGCAGGCGGAGAGTTCAAGGCGGGGTACCTCGCGAGGTGCCCATGACGCAAGCCATGACGACCAAGGGTGCCAGTCGGGCGCCAGTCGGGCGCCAGTCGGGCGCCAGCCCGCGCAGTGTCCTCCTTTCCTCTTTGGTGCAAAGGGAGCAAGCGTAGGCAAGAGCATCAAGCAAAGGCATCCATTTCGGTGCAACGAGACCAAGACCAGCCCAATGGCAGGGAAGAAGTCATTATGGAGCCCAAGCAGGCGTCACCACCAGAGCCTTTGACAGGCGAGGACCAACTTTAGTCAGGATAAGTGTACCCGCTGTTCCCCTTCAAAATGGCCAATTGTTGGCGCCCTTCCCGCTCAATATTTGGCAACAGGCCCAGGGCCTTCGCCTATAAATAGGACTCGCCACCCCCAGGGTAGAGGCATCTGGACCGGACCTAGCAATCTGGATCCTCACCAAGAAACCAGTAGATAGAGTGATTGGACTCCTCCTAGCAGTTCGTCGCACCAGCCAAGAACAGACCCTCGCGAGGTTGTTCTTCCTTGTATTGTTCATCATCAGCCCAAGAGGCAATCCACCACACCACACACTGGAGTAGGGTATTACACCACAATGGTGGCCTGAACCAGTATAAATCTTGTGTCTCTTGTGTTGTTCTATTTGATAGTTTAGATCCTAGCAATTCGGCAAGGAGCAAGCCGGCAGGGGGTTAAATCTCCGCGCGCACCCTAGTGTTCGAACCTCAAGGGTCTGCCGGAACCAGAAATCCAACACAAGGTATCAATTCAGTAGGAGGCTCCTCAAAAGTCCCATGCACCTACACAAACAAACAAAGAACTCGCAACCAACACAATAAAGGGGTTGTCAATCCCTTCACGGCGACTTGCAAAAGTGAGATCTGATAGAGATAGTATGATAAGATAAATATATTTTTGGTATTTTATAATATAGATTGGAAAAGTAAAGATGCAAATAAAAGTAAATTGAAAGCTTATATGATAAAAGATAGATCCGGGGGCCATAGGTTACACTAGTGGCTTCTCTCAAGATAGCATAAGTATTATGGTGGGTGAACAAATTACTGTCGAGCAATTGATAGAAAAGCGAATAATTATGAGAGTATCTAGGCATGATCATGTATATAGGCATCACGTCCGTGACAAGTAGACCCATCCTGCCTACATCTACTACTATTACTCCACACATCGACCGCTATCCAACATGCATCTAGAGTATTAAGTTCATAAAAATAGAGTAACGCATTAAGAAAGATGACATGATATAGAGGGATAAACTCATGCAATATGATATAAACCCCATCTTTTTATCCTCAATGGCAACAATACAATATGTGCCTTGCTACCCCTGCTATCACTGGGAAAGGACACCGCAAAATTGAACCCAAAGCTAAGAACTTCTCCCATTGCAAGAAAGATCAATCTAGTAGGCCAAACCAAACTGATAATTCGAAGAGACTTGCAAAGATAACTCAATCATACATGAAAGAATTTAGAGGAGATTCAAATAATTCTCATAGATAAACTTGATCATAAACCCACAATTCATTGGAACTCGACAAACACACTACAAAAAGAGTTACATCAAATAGATCTCCAAGAAGATCGAGGAGAACATGGTATTGAGATCCAAAAAGAGAGAAGAAGCCATCTAGGTAATAAGTATGGACCCGAAGGTCTGTGGTAAACTACTCACAAATCATCGGAGGGGCTATGGTGTTGATGTAGAAGCCCTCCATGGTTAATTCCCCCTCTGGCGGAGCGCCGGCAAAGGCTCCAAGATGGGATCTCGCGGATACAGAAGGTTACGGTGGTGGAAATTGTTTTTCGTTGGCTCCCTGGATGTTCTCGGGGTACATGGGTATTTATAGGAGGAAGAAGTAGGTAGGTGTCCGCCCGAGGGGCCCACGAGATAGGGGGCACGCCCACAGGGCGCGTCCCTCCACCCTCGTGGCCGCCTCGGCTGCTTCTTGACTTGCACTCCAAGTCCTCTAGATCACGTTCATTCCAAAAATCACGCTGCCGAAGGTTTCATTCCGTTTTTACTCCATTTGATATTCCTTTTCTTCGAAATACTGAAATAGGCAAAAAAACATCAATACGGGCTGGGCCTCCGGTTAGTAGGTTAGTCCCAAAAATGATATAAATGTGTAACATAAAGCCCATAAACATCCAAAATGGGTAATATAATAGCATGGAACAATAAAAATTATAGATACATTGGAGATGTATCACATTGCAAGGCGGGTTCCTTCTTCGAATACTCCAAATAAGATCTTGAACACAAGAATCGTGTCCGGTTCTGCAAAACAAATTCCACATACCACCGTAGAGAGAACAATATTCCACAAGTCTAATCTGCTGACAACTTTTTATAGCGTGACATCACGCCGCGGCCCGGTCATTATTCAAACCATTTTTTCCTAGCCTGGCACTACACGTCTCGCGAGGCGATTTTATTGGCACGTCTTGTCGAAGCAGAGATCGTGTCCCCTTATCACGGGATTCTCATCAATACGGGTGTGGGTAACCCAACCGCTCCATTAGTTATGACTCCTTGGTTTAGGCAAGTTCCAAACGGCCGCGCGGAGGATGCTTGACATTCTCCCTCTATATAAAGAGGTCAAGTCCCGTCCTTTTCTTTCCACGCCCGATCCTTCCCTTCCCCTACCTTGGGTTCCAACACCCAAGGTTCAGTCCAAGCGCTCCGGACCTTCATGTCCGGATCCAACCTTCAAGGCCGGTGGATGGCCTCTTATGTCACAGAGGAGGACGTTAAGAAGCTTAGGGAGGCTAGGTATCTGACCGCCGAAATCCTTCACAGGCTTCCTGCTCAACGGCAGGTTATTCCTACTCCCAAACCCAATGAGAGCGTCGTATTCGTCTCCCACTTCCTCCGAGGGCTAGGCTTCGGTCTTCATCCCTTTGTTAGAGGGCTTATGTTCTATTATGGGCTAGATTTTCATGATCTAGCTCCAGATTCCTTCCTTCACATCTCAATGTTCATCGTCGTGTGTGAGGCCTTCCTCCACATTACCCCACACTTCGGCTTATGGCTCAAGACATTCAATGTGAAGCCGAAGATGATCGACGGGCGACACACGGAGTGCGGAGGCACTATAATAAGCAAAGGTGTCGATGCGTTATGGCCAAAGGGTTCTTTCCCGGAAATCTCTGATCTATGTCAACGGGAGTGGTTTTACATCACAGCACCTCGAGGGGGGAAGTGGGCAGCCGCCCTGGCCTTCCGCTCTGCCCCTCCGCCACAGCTTGCATCATGGATCAACAAGGGGCTGGACTAGCGATCGGTTGATGACGTGCGGACATTGCAAAGCCGCATTCGGGATCTCCTCAAGAAGGATATCAGCCTTGTCAAAGTAATTCAAGTAATGCTAGTTCGTCGGGCCTTGTCGTGCCAACGTCGACCTCTCCGTATGTGGGAGTTCAATCCGGAAGGACTGCCAACTGTTCAACACTTCCTCGCCCAGACGCTCGAAGGAATGTATCAATTATACTTCGGATCACGAATAAAGTGTCTGGTCACCATAGAGGATGTGGGCCTCGACTGCAACCGTCCAGATACCCAGGTAAGTAATTCCGCAACTGATCATGCTGTCATTATATTTGTCACAACATTACTCTGAAAAACCACCCTCGGCCAGGACTGGATAAGAAAGGCGGAGAGGATCACGTGTTCGGCCCCTCTTCCCGAAGATTAGCCAGATCTTGTACTAACCAGGATGCTGGCTCGCGCACCTTACCAAGTGCCATCAGGGGAGGACAAGGAGAGGAATGGGGAAGCCAAAAGCGGACTTCATGCTGGAGGTAAGTTATGCATCCTAACCGGGGAAATTAGCACCCCCGTGTCGGATGATGAACGGGGAGGAGAATCTAGCATCCCCTCATCCCATGGGAAGAAAAGGACCACCCCTGAAGGCTTGGAAGCAGAGGTCTCCAATCGAGGGAAGAAACCTTCATCAGGGGGCCCTGCCCCGTAGGGCAACATTGCTGCCCAACGCCCACAGCGGGGCCAGCCGTTGACCGAGCCGTAAGTGAACAAAGGTTCTTAGTACGCATACCCCGTTCTTTTCCTGACAATAACGACCGAGACATATGTTTTGTAGTTCGGCTCATAGCCTCCCTCCACAATGTTCGTCCTCGGGGATATTCTTCCAGAGATGATGGAGAGCGAAACGCCTCCTCATACTTCTCCGCCTCATGAGGCAGACGATCCTGAGGTGTCGTCCCGGAGGATCTCTCCCGATCCGCAAAGGCCAGAAGGTAAATCTTCGGCCGCCCGAAGTCCCGGGGTTCCCAGCTCCTAGAGAGACCAACAGAGAAAGCCCCAGACTGTCCGACAAACAACCGGACACATTGACGGATCTTCTGCGGCAGGCGGCTATCTAAGAGGCACATCGTACCTTAATGAGTACGGTGGCTGAGAGGATTTCATCCGTGAAAAGCGGGTTGGATGAAGCTTTTACGAGCCTGCTAAAAGGCTTTGAGGTACGCAAAGTGATTTTCTTTGATTGTACCGTAAACGCAAGGTGCACTTTCGGACGAGGCGAGCAGAGGATCATAGTCTCTGGTAATGATTGTGCCAATTTTGTGTGCAGGCGGCTGCAGCTCCTGCGGCTGACCGGACTGCTGAATTTGTCGACCTGAGGTGGCAACTTAACATGGCAGATGCCGACATCACGCTTGTGAACAAGCGGCTTGACGAGGCACAGGGTATGTATATTTGGGTGGTCAGCAAATATTAATAAGAGCATGACGCTAGGATTTATAATATGCTTTGACTGCAGATGGTGCTGCCGCCGTGGAGACCCTTCGGGCAGCGCTTGCTCGGGCCAAGGAGCAATCCAGGAGAAGCAATGCGGCCACCATGAAGGCAGCTGATGAATTAAAAGCCGAACAGGCTGCTCATCGCCAAAGTGGGGATAAAATAGCCAACATGGCTCTTGAGCTACAAAATGCCGCCAGCGAATATGAGCTTCTCGAAAGGGAAAACGAGACGAAAACGGCTGACCTAGAGAAGGCCTTACAAGCAGCAAAGGAAACTCGCTCTAAGATCAGAGCGGCTTGCGAGGAGCTTCCGCAAGCCAGTGATATCGCGGCTGGGAAGCCCTTTTTATGGAGTTCTTCAGACGATATTCGGCGATCCGAAGTATGCCCCTCTTGACCAATTATGGAGTTCTTCAGACGCATACTTGGATTTGGCAAAGAGTGCTACTGACGCGACACAATATTTCAAAGATCGAGAAGATCATGAGGTGGAAAGATTGTTCTGGTTGCAGTTTAGTACTCCAAGGCGTCCACTGCTATTGAATGAGCAAATGGTCGAATGGGCCGAGCTCCATAGGTTATCCGGGCTTGCCATGAAGGCCGTCGTGGATCACCTGTGGCCGAAGGAACCAAGTCCGAATAGTTATTTTGGTTTGGTGCAATGATTTATTCGTGTTGTGCCGCATATCGACGCTGTCAAGAGGTCGGCGTGCATAGAGGGTGTGCGGATGGCCCTTGCCCGTGTTAAGACATATTGGGCGAAGATGGAGGCCAGCAATGTTGCAACCAGGGGTCCGCCCGGGGGCCAGGACTCGCTCGAGCACTATTTTGAACAAGTCTTAGAAGGTGCCCATTTAATAGAGGCTCAGTGCTCAAAGAATACCATGTTCGAATGACATGTATCTTGATTGTAAAAACAATGCTTTTGATAATAAAGGCTTTTTTTATACTTTTTCCCGTAAAGTATTGTAGTGCCTCCTGTGCGGCCGCTTATGTATATATGTATATAACCTGAAAGTTTGCAGTCGTCGGCTTTAGCCCCCTCGCATAGAATGCGGGGGTGTTCGGCAAAGCGCATAATCACACTTGATCCAACGTCTTGGTCCGTTTAAGGAGGTGGTAGCGCGGCGAATGAGGCAATCGGACTATATAGCTTTAACACTTTCACTTAGCCATAGGAGTTTGACGGTGGGGCTACTATATAGCCCCTGGTATGTCCGCGTTCATCCGAATACGGTCCGTGTACATACGTGACCGGGAAACCGGTCCTTCATTAATGTAGGGGAATCGCAAAGATTCCGCTGGCTCATCGAGTGGTTGACTGGTCTCTCGCTTTATCATGACAGTCAGTTTTTGGCTTTCTCTACTGAGGTGCTCATCCAGATGAACCAGGGCACAATCGCAGTAGTTCTCCCGGTGCCACCTTAGCCGATAGGGTAGAACGTAAGGTAGCAAAACACGGGAGCCGGGCAAACCCAACTATTGACCAAAGACATGATTCGGAGCTGATGCATATAAGGCCAAACTAGCGACGCCGAACACTCCCGAAGGTATTCAGACTTTATGATATATACTGGTGAAAGCACAAGTGCTCCCTAGGTGGTTTTGGTAATTAATGTCAACATATCTCTTGTTGGACTAACACCTTTATCTAGCATGTTTCAGATAAGTTCAACAATGGAGTGGCATGGACTAAAGGTTGTGGGAACTCCTTCAAGATGCTATGGACAAAGGATTGGCTCAAGCTTCAAGCTCAAGACTCTTCATTTTACATTTTAGTGGTCCAAGATCACATTGAGTCTATAGGAAAAGCCAATACTATCAAGGAGGGATGAGGTGTTGCTTAATGAGCCTCTTGCTTCATGTGCTTTGTGATATGCTCCAAAACCCTCAACTACTTTCCCACATCCACATATGACCAAAACCCAATGCCAAAATCGGTCACACCGAAACTTCCTATCCAGCGCCACCGATTCCAAAAGTCATAGCCACTGCCACAAACCCTAAGCAAATCGGTCTTACAGATAGGGATCTCGGTCTCACCGAGATGGGATTGTAATCTCTCTGTGTATGTCCATTATCAAATCGGTCTCACCGAGTTTGAGAAATCGGTACTACTGAGATTACAATGCAAACTCTCTGGAAACTTATTACCAAAATCGGTCTCACCGAGTTTGAGTAATCGGTCCCACCGAGTTTGCCTGACCAACTCTCTGGAAAGCTTTTTACCAAAATCGGTCTCACCGAGTTTGTGTAATCGGTCTTACCGAGATTACGTTATGCCCTAACACTAACTGAATCGGTCTCACCGAGTTGCATTTCGGTCCCACCAAAAACCCTAACGGTCACATTATTTGCTAAATCGGTCTAACCGAGTTTTACCATTCGGTCCCACCGAGTTTGGCAGATTGTGTGTAACGGTTAGATTTTGTGTGGAGGCTATATATACCCCTCCACCTTCTCTTCATTCGTGGAGAGAGCCATCAGACTGAACCTACACTTCCAGCATACATTTTCTGAGAGAGAACTACCTACTCATGTGTTGAGGCCAAGACATTCCATACCTACCATATGAATCTTGATCTCTAGCCTTCCCCAAGTTGCTTTCCACTCAAATCTTCTTTCCACCATATCCAAACCCATTGAGAGAGAGTTGAGTGTTGGGGAGACTATCATTTGAAGCACAAGAGCAAGGAGTTCATCATCAACGCACCATTTGTTACTTCTTGGAGAGTGGTATCTCCTAGATTGGCTAGGTGTCACTTGGGAGCCTCCGACAAGATTGTGGAGTTGAACCAAGGAGTTTGTAAGGGCAAGGAGATCGCCTACTTTGTGAAGATCTACCGCTAGTGAGGCAAGTCCTTCGTGGGCGACGGCCATGGTGGGATAGACAAGGTTGCTTCTTCGTGGACCCTTCATGTGTGGAGCCCTCTGTGGACTCGCGCAGCCATTACCCTTCGTGGGTTGAAGTCTCCATCAACGTGGATGTACGATAGCACCACCTATTGGAACCACGCCAAAAACATCCGTGTCTCCAATTGCGTTTGAATCCTCCAAACCATTCCCTTTACTTTCTTGCAAGTTACATGCTTTAATTTCCGCTGCTCATATACTCTTTGCATGCTTGCTTGATATGTATTGTGAATGTTGAAATTGTGCCTAAACTCCACTTAAACTTAAGGAAACTTAAAAAGTGCAACTTTGGTACTTAGTGTCTAATCACCCCCCCCCCCCCCCCTCTAGACACCTCTTCTCAAGGTCCTACAACTGGGCTGAGTACCGCCCTCAGTAATGAGCCCTGAATTTCCTGGTACGTGCATTAATCCAGCGTGACAAAAGGGCGGTTGTGGTGAGGGCATAGATCCCAAGAACACATTGGTTGCTGCCCCTGTAACGTCTAGTTTAAATCAGCGAATCATAAGCTTTGCCAATAACGCCGGTATCCCTCTTGGTCATTTTAAGTACCAGGAGGGTGTGGGCCAACAAGAGACAATAAAAAAGGTTTACACAGGGTCTTAATCTAAAAAGAAACCTTTGAACGGGGCCCTGCTGCACGTCTGCGCCTTTGTCTCTGTTGTGCCATATCATGGAAGGGTATAGCACGATGGTCGTCTGTAAAAAGAAAGAAAAAACCCAGGTGAAAGAATCTGGTGTGACCATGCGTAAAGTCGGTTAATCTTAATGAACCGTGAAAATTCGATCTCTTGACTGTGAGTAGGGTCGGGCCAAACTATGGGCCTTTTACATGCGGGCAGCCCCTAGCACCACATAGGGGGGCATAGCCATCAATCAAGCTCAGGTTTATTTGGGCTGCTATAACTAGGTGTGTGTCGTACACGTCTAGCCATGTCTGTGGTCTCGAAGACCGATGAGTTGCTCGGGTTGGAGGGGCCGTTCTGTGGTTCCGCTGCTAGAGCTGCCACATAATCTTCCGCATGAAGAGAACGCTTTGTGTTTCCGCTGATTGTGATGACGCCACGTGGACCGGTCATTTTAAGTTTGAGATAAGCGTAATGCGGTACTACATTGAAACGAGCAAAGGCCATTCTTCCGAGTAGTGCATGATAGCCGCTTCAAAACGGAGCGATGTCGAAGATTAGTTCTTCACTTCAAAAGTTGTCAGGAGAACCGAATACAACCTCTAACGTCAAAGAGCCCGTGCAGGGGGCCTCTACGCCTGGTATTACTCCTTTAAAGGTAGTACTGCTTTGGTTGATTCTTGACGGGTCTATCCCCATCTTGCGGATAGTGTCCTGATATATCAGATTAAGACTACTACCGCCGTCCATGAGGACTCGGGTGAGATGGTATCCGTCAATTATTGGGTCAAGCACCAAGGCGGCCGAACCTCCATGCCGGATACTAGTCGGGTGATCCCTGCGATCGAAAGTGATCGGGCAGGCCGACCATGGACTAAATTTGGGGGCGACTGGTTCTACAGCGTATACGTCTCGGAGTGCGCATTTGCGCTTCCTCTTTGGTATGTGGGTGGCGTAGATCATGTTCACAATTTTTACCTCCGATCGAAATTTTTTCTGTCCCCTAGTGTTCGGCAGGCGAGGTTCATCCTCATCTTCACTTAGCGGCTCCCTCCCTTTGTGTTCGGCGTTTAGCTTGCCAGCCTGCTTAAAGACCCAGCACTCTCTGTTGGTATGATTCACAGGTTTCTCGCGGGTGCCATGAATTTGATAGGACCTGTCTAGAATTTTATTTAGGCTGGACGGACCATCTCTACTGCCTTTAAATGGCATTTTCCATTGACCGGGTCTAGAGCCACTGAATCCGGCGTTTACCGCTGTATTGTCTGGGTTGTCTTCATTATTTCAACGCTTATTTTATTGCCTCGTAGTTTTCCATTGCCATCCATGATTTTGGATGTGCCTGGATCGCTGGTGCCACTGCGGGCAAACCAACTGTCCTCGCCCGCGCAAAAGCGGGTCATAAGAGTTGTTATGGCTGCCATTGTCTGTAACGCCCCGGATTCGATGCTCCAGGTGTCCGCCAGTTATTCGCCGTCGTTGCCATGTCATTTGCTTGCGTGTTGCATTTTGCCATGTCATCATGTGCATCTCATTTTGCATATGTGTTCGTCTCATGCATCCGAGCATTTTCCCCGTTGTCCGTTTTGCAATCCAGCACTCCTATGTCCTCCGCCATTCCCCTTTTGTCTCCTGTTGTGAGTGGGTGTTAGACGTTCTCGGAATGGACCGAGGTTTGCCAAGCGGCCTTGGTATAGCACCGGTAGACCGCCTGTCAAGTTTCGTGCCATTTGGAGGTCGTTTGATACTCTAACGGTTAACCGGGTAATCGTAAAGCCCTCTTTTGTTGCAGCCCAACACCCCTTCCAAAGTGGCCCAAAACCCATCCAAACCCACTCTATGCTCTCGGTCGTTCGATCACGATCGCGTGGCCGAAAACCGCTCCTCATTTGGACTCTCCTAGCTCCCCCTACCTATATAAACACCCCTCCCCCGAAATTCGCGGATCAATCCCTGTCCAAACCCTAGCAAATCTCCTCCCCGCCGCCACCGGACACATCCGCCGTGCCCGCCTCCGCTCGCCCCGAGCTCCGCGCCCGCCGCCGCCTTCCATGGCGCCGCCGCCCGCCGACCCCTCCGGCGGCCGGATCCGGTCCCCCATGGCCGGATCGGCCCGTTTCGCAGCTCGCCGGACCTGCCCCGGCCTCCATCTGGCGCCCTGCCGACCGGCGCCGCCGCTGCTCGTCCTCGTCGGGCGGAGGACGACGTCCTCGCCTCCCGGCGCGCCTGCTCGCCCGCGTGGGCCACGTGGGCCCCGCAAGCCGCAAGCCGCAGCCCAGCTTCCGGCCCAGCACACCCTCCTGGCCCGATCCATCACCCCTGGGCCTTGGCCCGCTAGGTGAGCAGCCCGTCTAAATCCCGCCCCGGGTACCGTTTACTTACTATGCGCTCATTCTGTTTTTTTTCGGAAAACGGCCAAGTCCTATAAATTTGCACTTTCTGATGCATACTTTGACCTGCCGTAACTTGCTGCATACTGCTCTGTTTCGTGCGTGTAATATGTCAAATTGTTCGTCTCAATGAATACTTCATTTCATTACATTGCATCATTTTCATTTGAGCTCATCTTGATGCCTGAAATGTTGTTGGAAAAGTGCTATGTGATGTTATTCTTCTGAAACTGTTATAACATGCTCATTTGTCATTTTTGACATGTTTGATGTGTGCATCCTATGAGGTTGATGTCTACATGTGTTTTGATCTATGACATGTCATCTTTCCAGAGGTGCAAACCATGTATTTTTGTGAGTCTTGTATTGAGTGCATCAAGCTTGTTAAGTAGGGTACTTGCTGTTGCTGTTTTGCTAGGCTATTTCTGTTATATTTTGTTGCTATGTTAACCTGCTGCTACAAGTCATTCTATGCATAATCTGGAGATGTTCACTAAATGTGTTTTGTTATACATGTCATGATCTATCCATTCATGCCCCTGGTTGCATTTATAGCCTGCTGTAGCTTGTTGTAATCTTGCTCTCAAGTTGCTAAATAATGCTGCTGTCAGCCTGTTAACATTAAGTTCAGTTTTGGCCATGTGTTTTGCTAGTGATCCAATCACCCTATGAACTTGCTCTTGCCATGCTTAGCTTCTCAAACATGTCTTCTTACTGTTGGTTGCCTTGCCATGCCATGTATTGCTCTGTGGTGAGTGGTTCAAGCTCACCAACATGCCTACTTATTGTTGTTCCTGCCATGTATGAATCTATCGTATAACTTGCCATGTATACATGGGTGCCATCATATTTTCTGTGCCTTTTTGGCTCTTGGTCAGTAAGGGACTTTTGTTCTATGCCATTAGTAGATTCATGCCATGCCATGCCTTTGCTTGCCATGATAAGTTCCTGTAACATGTTGTTTGATAGCTATAAACATTGCAACCTGATGTTATTTTCTGCCAAGCCTGAAACTGTTATAATTTGCAATCTTACCATGTCCTTTTGAGCATGTTCTAGTAGTTTCTGGAGAGAGCTCAGTGTTCATGTTTTCTTATGCTTTACCTGTACTTCATGCCCATGCCTTTTGTTATCATGTTGAGCTGATGTAGCATGTTGGTTTGATGCTTGCAATATGCCTAGTTGCTATTTTGGACAGATTGTTGCTATAACTTGTATAGAGTATGTGTTGCACCGTTGCTCCGTTTTGAGTGTGCTCTATATGAAACTTGCTTGTTTTTGCATGTAGCTTCATATTATCATGTTTCATCTTTGTTTTGAGGTGTTTGCTTGGTGTTTGTATGCATTATGCATAAATGCCATGTTTAACTTGTTTTGCTCATATCTTCTAGGCCGTAGCTCCGAACTAAATGAACTTTATATGTAACTTGACTAGAATTTCGTGTAGCTCATCGTGGTGCATCTTAACTTGCTGTTTAACAACTTGAATATAAGGTTTATTCAGATCTGTACCAATTTCGAAATATGCATATGAGGACTTACCGGAATTGTTATATGTTGTTTCCGGCCTCATTTAAACTTGCCTTGATGTGTTGTTCTTGTTTGCATCATCTCTTGCCATGAGTAGCTTCATTTAGCCTTGTCATGCAGCATGCTTGTTGTGCATCATGTCTTGCCTATGTGTGGTGTGTTTACCATGTTGTGTGCTTCTTCTCGATAGTTCCCGTTTCGTTGCGATCATGAGGATGCGTTCGTCTACGTGTGGTTCGTCTTCATGGCTTCATCTTCTTCATGGACTCATTCTTCTTCCTTGCGGGATTTCAGGCAAGATGATCGCTACCCTGTATCTCACTACTATCATTGCTATGCTAGTTGTTTCGTTCTATCGCTATGCTGCGTTACCTATCTTTTGCTCATCAAGCCTCCCAAACTACCATGAACCTCTAACCTTTGACACCCTTCCTAGCAAACCATTGATTGGCTATGTTACCGCTTTGCTCAGCCCTCTTATAGCGTTGCTAGTTGCAGGTGAAGTTGAAGATTGCTCCATGGTGAACAGGGTTATGTTGGGATATCACAATATCTCTTATATTATTAATGCATCTATATACTTGGTAAAGGGTGGAAGGCTCGGCCTTATGCCTGGTGTTTTGTTCCACTCTTGCCGCCCTAGTTTCCGTCATACCGGTGTTATGGTCCCGGATTTTGCGTTCCTTACACGGTCGGGTGATTTATGGGACCCCCTTGTCAGTTCGCTTTGAATAAAACTCCTCCAGCAAGGCCCAACCTTGGTTTTACCATTTGCCTCACCACCACCTACTTTTCCCTTGGGAGTCTCTCTCTCGAGGTTCATCTTTATTCAGTCCCCCCCCCCCCGGGCCAATGCTTGTCTAAGTGTTGGTCCAAACTAGAGCCACTTGCAGCGCCACCTCGGGGAAACTTGAGGTCTGGTTTTAGTTGTACGTAGTGTTCATCCAGTGTTGCCCTGAGAACGAGATATGTGCAGCTCCTATCGGGATGTCGGCGCATCGGGCGGTCTTGCTGGTCTTGTTTTACCATTGTCGAAATGTCTTGTAAACCGGGATTCCGAGACTGATCGGGTCTTCCTAGGAGAAGGAATATCCTTCGTTGATCGCGAGAGCTTATCATGGGCTAAGTTGGGACACCCCTGCAGGGTATAAACTTTCGAGAGCCGTGCCCGCGGTTATGTGGCATATGGGAATTTGTTAATGTCCGGTTGTAGATAACTTGACACCAGATCCGAATTAAAACGCATCAACCGCGTGTGTAGCCATGATGGTCTCTTCTCGGTGGAGTCCGGGAAGTGAACACGGTTTCTGTGTTATGATTGACGTAAGTAGGTGTTCAGGATCACCTCTTGATCATTGCTAGCTTCACGACCGTTCCTTTGCCTCTCTTCTCGCTCTTATTTGCGTATGTTTAGCCACCATATATGCTTAGTCGCTGCTGCAACCGCACCACTTTACCCCTTCCTTTCCCATTAAGCTTTGCTAGTCTTGATACCCATGGTAATGGGATTGCTGAGTCCTCGTGGCTCACAGATTACTACAACAACAGTTGCAGGTACAGGTTATGTGATGATCTTGACGCGAGAGCGATGCTTGCTTGTTTTGGAGTTCTTCTGCTTCTTCTTCGATCAGGGGATAGGTTCCAGGTCGGCAGCCTAGGCTAGCAGGGTGGATGTCGTTTGAGTTTCTGTTTGTGTTTCATCCGTAGTCGGATGGTGCTCTTATGTATTGTGATGTTGTATTCGTGTGGCATTGTATGCCTTATGTATGTATGTATCCCCATCTATTATGTAATGTTGATGTAATGATATCCACCTTGCAAAAGCGTTTCAATATGCGGGTCTATCCTTGGTGGGACCTTCGAGTTCCTTTTGGATAGGGTCGCATATTGGGCGTGACATTGTCCTTGGCTTTTCTTGGCCGAGGTGTCTGGCGAGCCACTCATCCCGGACACTGTGTTTGAGCGCTGCTAGGGCTTCGGCATCCAGACAGTCGACAATTTGGTTCTTCTTGGTGAGAAATCTTTTCCAAGGCTTACGGGTTGATTCTCCAGGTTGTTGAATTATGTGACTTAAATCGTCTTCATCCGGAGGTCGGACATATGTCCCTTGAAAATTATCCATGAATGTGTCCTCGAGTTCCTCTCAGCTTCCAATGGAATTTTCCGGGAGGCTTTTCAACCAGTGTCAAGCTGGTCCTTTCAACTTGAGGGGCAGGTATTTGATGGCGTGGAGATCGTCTCCGCGAGCCATATGGATGTGAAGAATAAAGTCCTTAATCCAGAATGCAGGGTCGGTCGTTCCGTCATATGCCTCGATGTTTACGGGTTTAAACCCCTCTGGAAATTCATGATCTAGCACCTCATCGGTGAAGCACAGGGGGTGTGCGGCGCCCCTGTACTTGAATGTGTCGTGGCGTGGGTCTGATGGTTGTAGTGTTCGGTGCTGATTCCGAGCTGGTAGCCGATCAGTATAGTTGGGTTGGTGGCCCTGATCCTGCGTAGGAACATGTTTCCTAGATCCATAGATGGACCTAGCCATACCAGCTCTTTTGTCCAAGTGCTCACGTAGATCGTGTGCTGACTTGTGTGCGGCGTCATTAACCGCTCTGTCTCGTCCATGGGGTGGTCTGTCTGGCAGATCGGTAGTATTGTTTCTCGGCGGAATGGGCACGATAGCCTCGTCGTCGAATTCGGGCAGCAGCTTGCGTTTTGGGTAGCTCTTTGTGTTGCGATCACCACCGTATATTTTGTCAGTGTCGAGCACTTTGTTCCATCTGTGGTTGAGCGTATCCTACGCGGCTTTGAGCCATTCCTTCTGCTTCTTCAAGCTCCTCGTGGTGGCAATAAGCCTTTTGTGGAGGTGCTCTTGTTCCAAGTGCTTTTCCTGGATGATGTGTGCATCGTCTTCTGGACTGTTCTCCTCTCCAGAGACAGGTTTATAAGTTTTGTCTTCGGCATTGTTGTGATCGGACAGCAGCCCCGGACTGTGTTCGCCATCCCCTGGCTAGTCCTGCTCCATCACTGGATCTACGTGGTCGTCATTGTCTTTAGCGTCGTCCATGGTATTATTCTTTCTTGTGCCGGTATCGCTGTTTTTGCTATGGCGGGGTTTAGAGCGGCACCGCTAACGTCGGTGCTTTGTTTGCTTCTCAAGGGGATTATCCTCTGTTGCATCATCGCCATTGCTTTCTTTGGGTGTGTCCACCATATATATATCATATGATGAGGTGGCTGTCCAGCGCCCTGGGGGCGGTGGTTCCCGTTCTTCTTCGGCATCATCGCCATACTGTTGATGTCTTCGGAGTCGAGATCAAGCATATCGGTTAAGTCGTCAACAGTGGCTATTAAGTGGGTGGTGGGTGGGTAACGAATTCCTTCATCATCCGCTTCCCACTCAAGCCAGACATAGTTCGGCCGAGAGTCTCCTGACAGGGAGAGAGATTTTAACGAGTTTAGCACATCGCCCAAGGGCGAGTGCTGAAAGGTATCCGCAGAGCTAAACTCCATGATCGGCGCCCAGTTAGATCCAATGGGTGCGGATGCATGTGGTTCGGAGCCTATGGCCGGAGACGAGTCCGAGGGTCCGATGGCGCAGACCTCATTGGAAGCGAAACCTGTGTTCGGCTCTATCGCCGCTGAGTGTGCGGCCTCCGTGGCGGGGTCCATCCTGCCGTCCTTGGATGACGCGATTTGCACCGAATTTAAGGCAGGGCAGCTGCAGGTGTGATCTCCTGAACACCATCCGATGGCAGATCTAGGTCATGCTCATCGCGACTGCAGGGTGCACCTGTCGTGGGCTCGAATCTATCGAAGATCAAGTCTCCGCGGATGTCGGCAGTGTAGTTCAGGCTTCCAAACCTAACCTGATGGCCAGGGGCATAGCTATCGATCTTCTCCAAATGGACAAGCGAGTTGGCCCGCAGTGCGAAGCCGCCAAATACGAAGATCTGTCCGGGAAGGAAAAGCTCACCCTAGACCGCATTGTTGTAGATGATTGAAGGAGCCATCAAGCCTTATGGTGACGACACAGTGGAACTCTCAATGAAAGCACCAACGTCGGTGTCAAAACTGGCGGATCTCGGGTAGGGGGTCCCTAACTGTGCGTCTAAGGCTAATGGTAACAGGAGGCGGGAAACACGATGTTTACCCAGGTTTGGGCCCTCTCTATGGAGGTAATACCCTACTTCCTGCTTGATTGATCTTGATGATATGAGTATTACAAGAGTTGATCTACCACGAGATCGTAGTGGCTAAACCCTAGAAGCTAGCCTATGATTATGATTGTTCTTGTCCTACGGACTAAACCCTCCGGTTTCTATAGACATCGGGGGGGCTAGGGTTACACAGACTCGGTTATAGAGAAGGGAATCTACATATCTGAATTGCCAAGCTTGCCTTCCACGCAAAGGAGAGTCCCACCCGAACACGGGACAAAGTCTTCAATCTTGTATCTTCATAGTCCAACAGTCCGGCATAAGCATATAGTCCAGCTGTCTGAGGACCCACTAATCCAGGACTCCCTCAGGTGGAGACACTCCTCATGAGCCGCTCTGGTGCCGAGCCTCAGGAGGCTCAGAGGGACTGAGAGGCTCCTGAACGTGCTCCTCCATCTCCGCCAGGACCACCTGGTGCCTGGCATCAGAGGCCGTCTGAGCATCCCTCATGCAGCGCTGGAACGCCTCAGCTGTGCCCACCAAGACAAAAGGCATGTAGACGTAGCTGTGAGGCGGACCCTCGCATCGGCCGACACGAGACGGCCACATGAGCTATCGAGACGCGGCCCTGTTGAGCCCGGGGATGTTGATGCAGACGCGGAACTCCTTGCCCTCGTCAGGGCAGCGAGCTGCACCACGCGGTAGGCAATGATTGCCTTGTAGAACCCTTCCTTCCCGAATCTCCTCAATTGCCTTGCTGATGAACTCCTGAACGGTTGGTGCCTCATGCATGTTGCCTTCTCCTAGGAAGCGTGCTCTGAAGAGTGCCTCCACATGGTGCCCGAGCACCACTCTCGCGACATCGGCTAGATCCGAGGCCCTCCAAAGGAGATCCCCCGAGCCCGGCCTGAGAGGATCGCTGGGTGCGCCTTCCTATGAGATGGGTGAAGGTGCCGCGTCTGGAGATGTGAGGTTCAGCGCTGCGTCCTCGAGTGATGCTTCCTCATGAAACCCCTGTCCCAGTTGCAGCCTCTTCATCTTGGGGGCGACCTCACGAGGGAGGGCGCCGTCCTCATCTTTGAGGTTCTCAACTGCTGCAGCCTGGAAGGCACGCTCGAGGGAGCACACTGCATCCTTTTCTTGACAGGTGACCATGATGACGCTGCCGCTTCCTGGCATCTTGAGGACGTTGTAGCCGTGGTGCGTGGCCGCCATGAACTTGGCCAGTGCTGGGTACCCTAGGATGGTGTTGTAGGGCAGGCGGATGTCGGTGACGCCGAAGTCGATGAGCTCGATGCGGTAGTTGTTGAGCTCGTCGAAGGTGACAGGGAGGCAAACCTACCCGATCGGGTCTGTCGATCCATCGGTCAATCCTGAGAATGTCTTGGTGGGGTGAAGCTGGTAGTATGGCACCTGGAGCCTGTTGAACGTCTGAACAGATAGAACATTGAGCCCCGCTCCGCCATTGATGAGGGTTTTTGTGACGACCATGTTGCTGATGACGGGGGAGCAAAGCATGGGGAGCGCGCCAGCAGTGGCCGCACACTTGAGCCGGTCTGAGGAGTCGAAGGTGATGGCGCACTTGGACCACTTGAGAGGGCGAGTTGCTTCAGGCTTGGGGAGCACTGCATTCACCTCGCGCGAAAACTACTTGAAGACACGGTGGGAAGCTGGGTCCTGGGAGCCGCCCAAGATGCAGGCAATGGCCCGAGGCTCCTGGAAGCCCCCAACCCCCTTGTCCTGGTGGTGATCTTCATTCCCTCTTTGAAGTGGAGGCAGAGGGGGCAAAGCTGTGTTGCCCTGAGGGCGGTCCTCACGAGGCTGCTCCCTCCAGTTTCCCTCGCGAGGCTGGCTCTACCAGCGGTCCTCACGAGGCTGGTCGCGCCACTCCTGACAATGGCCGCGGCCGTTCCAGCGTCCTCCACCTCGGCCGCCTCCACGACCGTAGCCTCGATTGTGGCGCTCGGGGCCTCGACTGAGGCACCCATCGTGTAGGGCCCTGAGCTCCTGGCAGTCGTTGGTGTTGTGGTTGTGGACGTTGTGGAAGACGTAGAATGGCCGGTTGCTCTTGGATGACTTGGGGTGGTCGCAGCCGCGCTTCGTCTCTAGTTCGGCTGCAAGCATGGCTGGCCCCTTGCGCTTCACGTCTTTTGGTCTTGGTCTTCTTGTCTTCAGGCTCAGCATCGGGGAGCTCGAGGAGGGAGAGGCATCCCTCCTCAGCCCCTGCGCACTTGTTCGCCATGTTGAACATCTCCAGAGCGGTGCAGAGATCCTTGTGGATGGCGAGCTCCTCCTTCATCTTGACATCACAGACGCCATCGGTGAACCCGGAGATGATGGCCAAGTCCGACACCTTGGGAATCATGAGGCGAATGTTGTTGAAGCGTTGGATATACTTCTGCAGGGTCTCTCCAGGTTGCTGCTTGATGCGGCGCAAGTCACCCGCGGCCGGTGGACGGTCGCGAGTGCCTTGGAAGTTGGTGATGAAGCGACTGCGCATCTCCTCCCAGGAAGAAACCGACCCCTCGGTCAGGTTCAGGAGCCAAGAACGTGTGCCATCCTTCAGGGCCATCGGGAACCAGTTTGCCATGATCTTCTCATCACCGCTGGCCACCTCGATGCTCAGCTCGTAGAGCTGCAGGAACTCGGTGGGGTCGGCGGTGCCATCGTAGCATGGAAGAAGGTCAGGCTTGAACTTGCTTGGCCATATGATGTTGCGGAGCTCCGGAGTGAATGTGCGGCATCCTGCCGTGGCCACCGGAGGACTTTGAGGGGGTGGAAACTAATCCTGGTGCATGCGCACCGCCACCTCATGCGGCAGTACGCCGGCCTGGTGCTGGGGTGCTGGAATCACGCGCGCTTCCCCCTGTGGCCGTTGCACCACCTCGCAGCTCACGTCATCCCAAAGTAGCGCAGGGCGTGGCGGGTCGCGTCGCGGGGCCATATGCCTTGGCTCGACGATGGCGCCCTGGGCCAGAGGTGGTGGAGGAGCCCCGTGCATGACATCGCCCGCTGCAGGTGGTTGCTGAGGCAGCAAGCGAGCCGGCTCAGTGGAGCCCCCATGCGCAACGCTGACGATCTCAGCGATCCGCTCGAGCCACTCCTTGTAGAGGTCGCTGACCGGGCGCTAGCGAAGGAGCTCCCATGCCATGAGCAGAGCGGCCTGCGCATCCGCCTGGCCTCGACGTGCGTGGGATGATGAAGCTGCTGGGGTCACTGACGGAGTAGCGGTGCGGCCATCACGGCGCACCGACGGGTGCAGCGATGAAGCTTGCTTCTCGTGGCCGGCAGGGCCGTGGTGGCGTTGGCCACTGGAGAAGGAGCACGACGGGCACAGCCGTCACCCGCGGGAGCCGTCTGAGCGACGCGAGCGGCGACAGCAGCTCGACGCTCGGCGCGAGCCCAGCACGCATCGGCCATGGAGGTGTCGGAGTGGCAGTGGATCGATCAATGGAAGAGAGGATCCGACGCACCCCTACCTGGTGCACCAAATGTCGGATTGTGGGATCCGCAAACCCTTGAGAGGTTCGAACTCTGGGGTGCATGCGGAGATCTCAACCTACCCAACCTGCCTACTAGCGATCCTTCTAAGCCTAGTGCATCAAGCTCAACAAGACAAAGGGACACAGGAGTTTATATTGGTTCGGGCCACCATTGTGGTGTAATACCCTAATCCAGTGTGGTGTGGTGGATTGCCTCAGAGGGCTGAGGATGAACTAGTATAGTGGATGAACAAGCCTCAGGAGGTGAGGTGTTCTTGGGTTGATGTGGTGTATGCTAGCTCTACATATTCTCCTCCCGCCCCCTATGGTGGTGGCTAGTCCTATTTATAGTGGCCTTGGTCCTCTTTCCAAATATGAGCGGGAAGGGATCCCACAACGGCCGGATTTGAAAGGGGACAAGTAGTACAGACTATCCTGACAAAAGTAGTCTTCGCCTGCGAAAAGCCTCTGGTCGTGACACTGCGGTCGGCTCGTCGATGACCTCCGTCCTGCCGTCCTGGCGGTCTTGGTCTTGTTGCACTGAAACGGAAACCTTTGGCTGATTCCTCGGGACTCCGCACCTGTGGCTTGCCTCCCTTGCACCAAAGAGGAAACCTGCGCTCTACACCCGCCTGGCCTTGTTCATCATGGCTCACGTCAGCTGAGCCTTGTGAGGTAGCTTGCATAGAACTCTCCGCCCCTCAGGGGCCAGCCTGAGGAAGCCGATTCCTTTGGGGGTCTTGGCGTCGCCCTCCTCACGAGGCTTGACCCCTCGCGAGGGTCTTGCGTTGTTGATGCTGAAGCCGGGCTGTACCAGGCCGTCGATGAAGCCACGTGGTGGGCCGCAGGCAGGCAGGACTGGATACCCCCAAATCCAGGACACTGACAACATTTACTAGTAATGAATTCTAAAGGGCAAATTCTAGTATGCCACACAAGTTCATCTCCAATTGATGTGAAAAATTTGTGCACGACTAGTCTACATATATTCACAGCGCTACCTTTCACAATTTACCATACTCCACTTACACATTATAGATGGGCTACATGTCCTCCTTTAGGTTCCGGACCCAGGTGTTCTTCATGGATGGCACGATCCATAGCGGTGGGCAACGGGAATCATTGTCGCAGCTTTCTAGTCTGGTTCCACACCATGGAGACTGATCCAAGCTGAAGCGGCATAAATCAGGGATAGCTTGTTCCAGCATGTCGTTCATCCAGTGGTGCGCACTAAAGACACAACCATGCTTCAAGAACGGCAGGCCTTCAGTGTCATGCATGGAAGGTGGCACCCGCTTCATAATGGGGTAGCTGTCCCCAATGAAAAGTGACTACTCTCCAAGAGTGTTCCTCGGCACTCACGTAGCATCACGAGGGTCAAACTCGGCGCTGTTCATCTGGTACACGCGGCATCTTAGATCTGGACACATGGTGACGTACATAGTCAAGGTCCTTGCATAATAATGTTGTGCTCAAATATGGCAGTCAGTAATACCGTGCAGCAAATAGTACTACTCTGGTATAGAGGAAGTAAAATGACCGGCTTATTATATATAGCCACTCTTGGCTACATGGATGAGATACATGGAAAAACAAAAATGGTGGCAGCTAGTGGGTTCAAGTCTTCAAGGGCCTATGTAGCGACCATACCTCAAACAGTTTGATCTCTGTGCATCAGTGTCATCCCTGGACCGGTAATGCTGACACGCGCAGTACTCGGGGATTTATAACAGAGTAGCAATCACACACTTATTACATCGAATGTCTCAAAAGAGAACTTATTACAATAATATGGCTTAAGGCCATCTAAAATCGATAACAGCGGAAGTCTTGGAAGATAAAGTGAGTCCGTCAACTCCAACGGCATAGATGAGTGAAAGACAACAACCTATGCCGGGAGTTGATGGACTCACTTTATCTTCCAAGCCTTCCGCTGTTATCGATTTTAGATGGCCTTAAGCCATATTATTGTAATAAGTTCTCTTTTGAGACATTCGATGTAATAAGTGTGTGATTGCTACTCTGTTATAAATCCTCGAGTACTGTGCGTGTCAGCATTACCGATCCAGGGATGACACTGATGCACAGAGATCAGACTGTTTGAGGTCTGGTCGCTACAAGATGGTATCAGAGCACACGCTGACTATAGGACACGAC
The DNA here is from genome assembly GCA_963921465.1 of Triticum timopheevii. Classification (NCBI taxonomy): domain Eukaryota; kingdom Viridiplantae; phylum Streptophyta; class Magnoliopsida; order Poales; family Poaceae; genus Triticum; species Triticum timopheevii. Next base: position 375,078,836 of record OY997272.1, on the reverse strand, counting down.
CACTAAGCTAAAGCCCTAGATCACTACTCTCTTCTCATTTCTGACTCCTCTCCCTTTTCTACTCTATAGGATGGCGGATGCAAGGTACAAGTTCACACAACCGGATGAAGATACACCTTTTGGACGACACTTGAAGGAAGTTACTAGATACCTGAACATCGGAATACCAAGCTTCACCAGGACCTACATCGCCACTTTACCAGAAGAGGAGCGTTGGATGATTCGAGTTCAAGTTCCAGGAAGGACGTTTATGCCAGTCACTGAGCCCATAGAGTTTTCCTTTGACGCACCAACCTGGAGTCTAGGAAAGAGCATGGCAGCCCACATCACTATGGGACGCATTGGAGAAGTTTACCACAAGGATCTCAAGGATACTATCTATCAGATTTGTGGGTGCCAAGATGAGCAATGGTAGATGATCAGCACCAGGAGGGATAGATCCATTGCAGCTTTCATCCAGGAGTTAAACCAGCACATTCATGCCAGGAGAACCAGATGTGTGCAGGCATGATAGATCTGAAGAAGGCAATGACCAGGATCACGGAGCTGGAGGAAGAACTCAAGTCTACACGCGATGGATATGAGTAGGAAATGACGATACTGTCGGCGTTCTGGGAATGGGGGTCCCCAGACTTGCCTGCTTGCAGCCTGCGGCGTGGCTCGAAAGAGGCCCAGCACGGCCCATCTTCATCTACACAAGCTCGAGACCCTCGCGAGGGGCCAAGCCTCGCGGGGCGGACGACAAGGAGCTTCCTCAGGCACGGCCTTGTCAGGCTGGCTCACGAGGAGGCGGAGAGTTCAAGGCAGGGTACCTCGCGAGGTGCCCATGATGCAAGCCATGACGACCAAGGGCGCCAGTCGGGCGCCAGCCCTCGCAGTGTCCTCCTTTCCTCTTCGGTGCAAAGGGAGCAAGCACAGGCGAGAGCATCAAGCAAAGGCATCCATTTTGGTGCAGCAAGACCAAGACCAGCCCAATGGTAGGGAGGAAGTCATTGTGGAGCCCAAGCAGGCGTCACCCCGAGAGCCTTTGACAGGCGAGGACCAACTTTAGTCAGGATAAGTGTACCCGTTGTTCCCCTTCAAAATGGCCAATTGTTGGCGCCCTTCCCGCTCAATATTTGGGAAGAGGCCCAGGGCCTTTGCCTATAAATAGGACTAGCCACCCCCAGGGTAGAGGCATCGAGCATCTAGCATCAAGAATCAAAGAGCCAGAACCAAGTAGCACCAGCCAAGGACAGACCCTCGCGAGGTTGTTCTCCTTGTATTGTTCATCATCAGCCCAAGAGGCAATCCACCAACCACACACTGGAGTAGGGTATTACACCACAATGGTGGCCTGAACCAGTATAATTCTTGTGTCTCTTGTGTTGTTCTGTTTGGTAGTTTAGATCCTAGCGATTCGGCGAGGAGCAAGCCGGTAGAGGGTTAAATCTCCGCGCGCACACCAGTGTTCGAACCTCAAGGGTCTGCCGGAACCCGAAATCCGACATTTGGCGCGCCAGGTAGGGGTGCACCGGAATTTGCCTTCCGTCGTCTCGTTCTTCTCCAACCATCGCATCCATGTCTGACACTTGTCGGGCTCGCGCCGAGCGCCGAGCCGCCCTCGCTTCCCATGTTGCCCAGACGGCTCCCGTCGGCGGGCGCCCTCGTCGTTCCCCATCACCTGCCGTCAACGCCGCCACCGGCCCAGCGGGGAACGAACAGCAAGCGTCGTCCCAGCATCCCTCCATGAGGCGGGACGGCCGCACTGCCACACCCTCGCTCACCCCCGCTGGTTCTTCGTCACGCGCGCCCCGCGCGGCCATGGAGGCCCGAGCTGTGCTCATCGCGGCAAATGAGCTCCTGCGCTACCGCCCCACCAACGACGTCTATGAAGAGTGGCTCGACCGAGTCGCCGAGCTCGTCCACGCTGTAGGGGGCTCCCCCGCGCCGTCCTTCTCGCTGCACCGCGCCCCGCCCTGCACGGGCAATGAAGCTCCTAGGGCGCCTCAGCCGCCTCCTCCTCAAGAAGGCACCCTGGCCCCGAGGCGCGCGGCCCCTGGACGGAACCCGCTCCGTCAGGCGCCAGTGCGGCAAGAGCAGAGTTGCCAAGAAGTCCCTCGCCCTCGAGAAGCTGCCCGAGTGCTCCCCGCTCCGGCACGTCAAGACCATGCGCTGCCCCCAGCCGCGGCGCATGGGGACCCGCAGGACCAAGCTCTTCGTCTCCCAGGCCCCCTGTGGCCAAAGCGGGCTGCCGCGCCTTCACCTCCGAGCTACGTAGTGTCGCGTGGCCCGGCAAGTTCAAGCCAGACCTGCCTCCTCGCTACGACGGCACGGCTGACCCTGCAGAGTTCCTCCAGCTTTACGAGTTGGGCATCGAGGCTGCCAACGGGGACGAGAAGGTCATGGCCAACTGGTTTCCCATGGTGCTCAAGGACGGGGCCCGCACCTGGCTCTTGAACCTGGCTCCAGGCACAATCTCCTCCTAGGAAGAGATGCGCACCCGCTTCATCGCCAACTTCCAGGGTACTCACGACCGGCCACCCACCGTGAGCGACATGCGCCGTATCAAGCAGCAACCAGGGGAAACCCTGCAGAAGTACATCCAGCGCTTCAACAACACGCACCTCAAGATCCCCAAGGTGACGGAGGAGGCCATCATCTCAGCCTTCTCCGACGGTGTGCGCGACGTCAAGATGAAGGAGGAGCTGGCGATGCATGAAGACCTGTGCACCTCCTTGGAGCTGTTCAACTTGGCGAGCAAGTGCGCCAGGGCTGAGGAGGGACGCCTCTCCCTCCTCGAGCTGCCTGCCGTAGACCCGGAAGAGAAGAAGCCCAAGACCAAGGACGTGAAGCGCAAGGGGGCTGTCGTACTCGCGACAGAGCCAGACACCAAGCGGGGCAGAGATCAGCCCGAGTCCTCCAAGGGCAGTCGGTACTGCGTGTACCACGACCTCCACACCCACAACACCAATGAATGCCAAGAGCTCCGGGCCGTGCATGAAGGAAGGGTCGGCAGACGTCCCGACCGCAGCGACCGGGGCTACGGCTGAGGAGGAGGAAGGAACGCGGGACGTTGGGAAGACCGCAGCCCACGCCAAGGGTGGCGCGACCAACCTCGCGAGGATCGCTGGCAGGACCCGCCTCGCGAGGGAGGCTGGAGGGATCAGCCTCGCGAGGATCGCCCGCAAGGGAACGCGGGCCTCCCTCCGCTGCCACCGCAGCCAAGGAGAAATAAAGACCGTCATCAGAACGAGGGGGCTGGGGGCTTCCAGGAACCGCGTGCAATCGCCTGCATCCCGGGCGGAGCTCAAGCCCCAGCCTCTCAACGCATCTTCAAGCAATTCACCCGCGAAGTAAATGCAGTCCTCCCCAAGCTCGAGGCCACGCGCCCTCTCAGGTGGTTGGCATGCGCCATCACATTCAGCTCAGCGGATCAGATCAAGTGCACGGCCACAGCCGGAGTCCTCTCGATGCTTTGCTCCCCAATCATCAGCAATGTGCTGGTCACCAGGACCCTCATCGACGGTGGAGCAGGGCTCAACGTCCTGTCCGTGGAAACGTTCAACAATCTTCAAGTGCCCTACAGTCAGCTTCAGCCAGCCAAGCCCTTCTCCGGAGACACCGATGGCTCCACGGTCCCGATTGGGCAGGTCCGCCTTCTTGTCACCTTCGGGGCACGCAACAACTACCACACCGAGCTCATCGACTTCGACGTCGCCCACATTCGCCTGCCGTACAACGCCATCCTCGGGTACCCGGCGCTAGCCAAGTTCATGGCTGTAACCCACCACAGCTACAACCTCCACAAGATGCTAGGAAGTGGTGGGGTCATCACGGTGCCCTGCGAAGAGAGAGATGCACGTGCTCCCTGGAGCGAGCCTTTCAGGCCGCATCACTGGAAGACCCGGACCGCGGAGGCAAGAGGCCTCCCGAGGCCGCCCCCAAGAAGAAGAAGACATCGTCCGGCCCGGCCCCTCAGGAGGCAGGCCCCTCAGGGCCCGTGCCTGCTCAGGGGGAACCTCCTTCCATCGCATAGGGAAGCGCACCTGGCACCCTCCCCAGGCAGGGCTCGGGGGCTCTCCCCTGGAGGGCCGCCGACCTCGCCAAGGTCACGAGGGAGGTGCTTGGGCACCACATGGAGGCGTGTTTCGAAGCACGTTTCCCTCAAGAAGGATCAAGGCAAGGAGGGCCAAACCCTCAGGAGCTCGTCAGCAAGGCCATTCAGGAGTTACATGAGTCAAGGGTCATGAGAGGCAGCCGCCGCGTACCCGCTGTGGCCCCCCATCCAGGCGAGGATGGTGGGCTGCGCATCTGCATTGACATACCGGGGCTCAACCGAGCCATGTCTCAGGAGTGCCTCTGGCCCTCGCGAGTGGGATGTTGCAAGGATCCGCCCCACAGCTACGTGCGCATGCCTTATGGCTAGCCGAATGCGACTGTTGCGCACCAGTGCCTCATGAGGGCCATCCTGGAGGCTCAAGAGGTCAGGCGATCCGCAGCCCTGGCGGAGATGGAGATGGCCCGCCAGGAGCCGCCAGCGCCTCCGGGGCCTCCTGAGGCCCCTGGGCCTGGGGGCTCGTGAGGATCGGCTCCCGCAGCCCGCCGAGTCTGCTATACCAACACCCCTTCGTCCCCAACATCATCAGGTGACATCTTTCAAGTTTCATTTCTGGCTGGGAGCGCCCTCAGGGCCGCATTATTCCCAGGCCGCGTGGGTCCGTCCCTGCAGTGTGTATCCCTTTTATTTCATGTTCTTGGCTTACCTTATTGGGGGCGCCCCTCGGGCAGCATCATCCCCAAGTCGCTCGGGCCCGACCCAGCGGCGTGTACCCTTCTTGTGTTTACCTTAGGGCTATGCTTTCGACCCATCATGCTTGTTATTTGGTGCCTTTTTCTCCTGGGTGTCGAAATCTTGGGCATTAAAGGGGGGGTGCCTGAGCATCACGACTGAGGGTTCCTACCGGCTCTCCAGCCCTCACCCTCTGGTCTTGTCCATGGCATCATGACCTAGCATGCCAGCGACGGCTGAGACCAGCTCGAGAGCCGGGACCCGAGGACGTAGAGTTTCGACATCTAACCCAGCTTGCGCGTTAAAGGGGGGGGTGCCTGAGCATCGCGACTCAGGGCTCCTACCGGCTCTCCAGCCCTCACCCTCTGGTCTTCTCCATGGCATCGCGACCTGGCATGCCAGCGACGGCTGAGACCAGCTCGAGAGTCGGGACCCAAGGACGTAGAGTTTCGACATCTAACCCAGCTTGCGCGTTAACGGGTGGTGCCTGAGCATCGTGACTCAGGGCTCCTACCGGCTCTCCGGCCCTCACCCTCTGGTCTTGTCCATGGCATCACGACCTGGCATGCCAGCGACGGCTGAGACCACCTCGAGAGACGGGACCCGAAGACGTAGAGCACCGGCATCTAACCAAATTTAAAGGAACACATTCCAAGGCCCAGTGCCGGGCGCAACCCGCCCTGGGGTTGGGCCCCGTGAGTCCCGCGCTGGCTCACAGGTGCCCCAATACACCTTGCCAGGCCTTTCGTTCCTCGTCGCCTCTCCAAAGCAACTAACGGCTAACTGGCGATTGCCACGACGAACTCTCGTTCCTTTTGTGATGAACCTACAGGGTCCCTCCAAAGGGCATCGCCAGGCGAGGCCCTCACGGTGCTTTCTTCACTCTCGCACACGCAACTTGCTTGCACGTTAAAGGGGGGGTGCCTGAGCATCGCGACTCAGGGCTCCTACTGGCTCTCCAGCCCTCACCCTCTGGTCTTGACCATGGCATCACGACCTGGCATGCCAGCGACTGCTGGGACCAGATCGAGAGCCGGGACCCGAGGACGTAGAGCAGAAAGGGGAGCGAAGGCGAGAGGGGAGGAACACGCGAGGACCTCCCCAAGCAACCCCTCGTCGGCCAAGGCACAGATATAGCACCGCACCAGGAAGCGTTTTCTGACCCTCGAGATTCTTGGCTCCTCGCAGGAACAAAAGATGCGAATCCTAAGGGGTCCTAGCTATAGAGGCCATCATGGAGGATGCCATCATCAACAGTGGGCTGCCTAGCACCGGTGCCAACCCCATCCAGATCAGGGGCGGCGACAGCCTGACGAGCCCGCCCTGCTCTGGGAGCGGCGCAGGCTCGGGGGCTCGTAGCTGTCGTCGCTCGTCTCCGGAGTTGCGAAGAGCTCGGCGGAGTCGCTGGATCCACCAGCGCCTCCCCCACCTGGGGAGCTGCCGGGGGAGCGGTTGGCCGGCCTCTGTCTCGCCGTGGCAGGGTCCCGACCGCCTCTTTCGGGGTAGCACTCCAGACGGCGACCCTCCGCAACGAAGACCTTGAAAGACATTACCGAAGCACCGTCATACTCCAGGTGGATTGCGAGGGCACCCCCTGTCCTGCAGACGCGGGTGACCTCACCCCAGCCTCGAGTCATGAAGACCTCGCCCGGGGCGACGACCGCGACCTCTGCCCCGGTCGCGAGGGTGCTACAGCCAAAACCCCAGGGGTTCCCCCTGACGGATGATGGAGGCGAAAAAAGGAGGGAGACGAATCCAAGACTTAGGAGGCGTGGCGGCGCGAAGCACAAACTCTCGGCAGGAGCCCTTGGTGTGGACTCTAGGGGGAAAGACGCACACCTTTGTGACCCGCCGACACCGACGGCGGCGCCGCCCGTGGCGTTCGATGTCGGCTCCTTCAGAGCCATCGATATGCGCATACAAGGGAAGCGGGAACCCTAGTGGTGGCCGCTCACACCAGGGTCTGAACGCTTCCAGGCGAGTGCCCTCGCCCCGCCGCCAGAGAGCAAGCCGCTACTTCGGGGGAAGCGGGTCAGGATCCTCTTGGGGACCTTTTCCCTTCTCTTCCATGGAGAACCGGCGTATCGGAGCCATTGCAGCAAGACGGAGCAAGACCCAAGAAGAAGGAGAAGCAAGATGGGATAGGCTAGAAGGGCGCATGCCGTTCCATACTTATAGCCGGCGAAGGCCAACCGTCGACCTCCACGATCGCAGGTAATCATGACCCGCTTTGCATGCAGAGACTTGTTGAATCCGTGCGGTTGCCAAGGCGTCGTGGGGAAGCGGAGGCGCCCCCGACCAATCGACCGCCACGCGTCGCCCAAGGCCGCGGGCTGTTAGGGCCCGCGATGCTTCGCACTTGCCCTTTCGCCTCTCTGCTCGGCCAAGTCCGGGCGCACCGTGGGCCCGGGGGCTACTGTCGGCGTTCTGGGAACGGGGGTCCCCAGACTTGCCTGCCTGCGGCCTGCAGCGTGGCTCGAAAGAGGCCCAGCACGGCCCATCTTCATCTACACAAGCTCGAGACCCTCGCGAGGGGCCAAGCCTCACGGGGCGGACGACAAGGAGCTTCCTCAGGCATGGCCTCGTCAGGCTGGCTCACGAGGAGGCGGAGAGTTCAAGGCAGGGTACCTCGCGAGGTGCCCATGATGCAAGCCATGACGACCAAGGGCGCCAGTCAGGCGCCAGCCCGCGCAGTGTCCTCCTTTCCTCTTCGGTGCAAAGGGAGCAAGCGCAGGCGAGAGCATCAAGGAAAGGGATCCATTTCGGTGCAACAAGACCAAGACCAGCCCAACGGCAGGGAGGAAGTCATTGTGGAGCCCAAGCAGGCGTCACCCCCAGAGCCTTTGACAGGCGAGGACCAACTTTAGTCAGGATAAGTGTACCCGCTATTCCCCTTCAAAATGGCCAATTGTTGGCGCCCTTCCCACTCAATATTTGGGAAGAGGCCCAGGGCCTTTGCCTATAAATAGGACTAGCCACCCCCAGGGTAGAGGCATCGAGCATCTAGCATCAAGAATCAAAGAGCCAGAACCAAGTAGCACCAGCCAAGGACAGACCCTCGCGAGGCTGTTCTCCTTGTATTGTTCATCATCAGCCCAAGAGGCAATCCACCACACCACACACTGGAGTAGGGTATTACACCACAATGGTGGCCTGAACCAGTATAAATCTTGTGTCTCTTGTGTTGTTCTGTTTGGTAGTTTAGATCCTAGCAATTCGGCGAGGAGCAAGCCGGTAGAGGGTTAAATCTCCGCGCGCACACCAGTGTTCGAACCTCAAGGGTCTGCCGAAACCCGAAATCCGACAGATACTCATGGAGAAGAATGACGATTTGATGAGAAAGCTAGGAGTATTCATGGGAGACCCCGCACCAGGAGGTGAAGACGACGATTCCACTTATCCGGAGAACTACATCATCATCGACGACACCGACTCAGACCCCGATGATAGCGATGATGACTATGTTGATGAAGCTGGAGCAGATACATGGAGTCTTCCACCGATCAAGTTTTCTAGTCAGCCACCATATCAGTAGTACTATTTCCCCGTGTATATAGTATAGTCTAAGCACTTTTGTAACGATAGTTAGACCGACTGTATGCCCTTATTTGAATTGATTGGAGTGATATGTTTGTGTTTGTCTCATGTGCATATGGGTAGTGTTTTCCCTCTAGATCTCATTCTATTCTATTTTCTCATCTTTTCTAAACCCTCAGATGCCTCCGAGACGGGACAATGTATTTGCTTTCCCACCGGAGCTCACTCAGTTGATCCAGCAACAGAATACCCTGATGCAGCTACTAGTCCAGAACCAGAACCAGGGGAACAACAACAACAACCCACCACCACCACCACATGTTGATCACTTAGCCCATTTTCTAAGGCTGAATCCGCCGGTGTTCTCAAGTAGCCCCGAGCCGATAGTTGCAGATGGTTGGCTCCGCAAGATTGGAAGGGAGTTGACCACTGCAGGATGCACCGATGCAGAGAGAGTGCGTTTTGCTGCACATCAGCTGGATGGACCCGCAGCATCATTGTGGGAGAATTTCACAGCCACTTACCCCATTGACAATGTCACATGGGACCAGTTTCAGCAGGCTTTTCTCACTGCCCATGTTTCAGCAGGAGCTATGGCCATGAAGAAGCGCGAGTTTCGCAACTTGCGCCAAGGAGGACGCACAATGGGCCAGTATGTGGATGATTTTAGTAAGTTAGCATGTTATGCCCCGGATGACGTTGCTACGGATGCAGCTAAGCAGGAGAAGTTTCTGGAAGGACTGAATGATGAGCTGAGCATGTAGTTGATGGTGGCAACCTTCAACAACTACCAGGAGTTGGTAGACAGAGCTCTCATGATTGGGAAGCAGCAGTAGATAGACAACCGCGAGAGGAAGTATGGACAAGGGAAGTACAATTCAGGAGCTCAGGAGAGGCACCATTTTACCCCAATCTCGGGAGGACACATTCACCATAACCATGGAGGTCACAATTCCAATGGAGGGAGTTCTCATAACCATAGTGGCCCCAAGAATGGGAATGGGAATGGAGGAAACAACGGCCAGAACACCAACCCAGCAACGCCCTCCAAGAAGGATCTAAGTCACATTACTTATTTCAAGTACGGGAAGAATGGACATTACGCCACGGAGTGTTCTAAAGCTAAGAATAGAAATGGCAATGGAAGCTCTGGGAAGAAGACCAACCCTTTCAACAGGGGACAAGTAAACCACGTTAACATGGAGGAGGTTGAAGCGCAACCAGATGCAATAATAGGTAAGTTTTTGGTTAAGTCATTTACTGCAATCGTTCTTTTTGATACTGGTGCATCACATTCATACATATCAAGGGTATTTGTGGATAAGTGTAAGTTGCCCACCAAAGTTCTTAGAACACCGATGTTAGTAAGTTCGCCGGGAGCAGAAAATATGGCAAGCCAAGGATGTTTTTAGATTCCATTAACCATAGATAGGCATGTTTTCCCCTCAGACCTATAATTCTGGAGTCACAAGGTTTGGATGTAATTTTGGGTATGGATTGGCTATCGATGTATGGAGGGAACATCGATTGCGCCAGTAAGTCAATTATGCTCACCACCCCAGAAGGAAGGAGGATTAAGTATGTATCTCGGCATGTGCCGAAGAGGACTCAAGTAAATTCCTTATCAGGAGTTGTACAGGAGGAAGTACCAGTGGTGAAGGATTTCCCTGATGTATCTCCAGAAGAGTTGCCAGGCATGCCACCAGATAGCGACATTGAGTTTTTGATTGAGCTTTTGCCAGGCACAGGGCCAATATCTAAGAGATCGTACAGGATGCCCGCAAAGGATTTGGAGGAAATTAAGAAGCAAATTAAGGATTTACTGGATAAAGGCTATATTTTGCCCAAGTTCGTCACCTTGGGGATCACCAGTGCTTCTAGTGGAGAAGAAGGATGGATCGTTGAGGATGGTTTTTGATTATCGTGGATTGAATGAAGTGATGATCAAGAACAAGTACCCACTGCCGATGATCAATGATTTGTTTGACCAGTTGCAAGGAGCTAAAGTATTTTCCAAGATCGATCTGCGATCAGGATACTGCCAGCTAAAGATTCGAGAGCAGGATATACCTAAGACAGCTTTTACCACAAGGTACGGGCTATATGAGTATACCGTTATGTCATTCGGTCTGACTAACGCACCTGCCTATTTCATAAACATGGTGAACAAGGTGTTTATGGAGTTTTTGGATAAGTTCGCCGTGGTGTTCATTGATGACATATTGGTCTACTCGAAGAATGAACAGGAGCATAAGGAGCATTTCCATTTGGTACTTGGGAAGCTCAGAGAACATCAGTTATATGCCAAGTTCGGCAAGTGTGAGTTTTGGTTGAAGGAAGTATCATTCCTCAGACATGTTATATCTGGAGAAGGAATAGCAGTAGACCCCACCAAGGTTGTCACTGTGACAAATTGGGAAGCACCCACGTCAGTTGGAGAGATCCAAAGTTTACTTGGACTCGCAGGATACTATAGGAGGTTCATTGAGAATTTCTCTAAGGTTGCAAAGCCCATGACGGAGTTGTTGAAGGACACCAAGTTCAAATGGACTGAGGAATGTGAGGCCAGTTTTCAGGAGTTGAAGAAACGTTTGGTTACAGCCCCAGTGTTGATTCTTCCAGATCAACGCAAGGATTATCAAGTGTATTGCGACGCTTCTCGTGAGGACTTGGAGCAGTACTTATGCAGGAGGGAAGAGTTGTTTCCTACGCCTCATGACAGCTTAAACCCCATGAGTTGAACTATGCTACGCACAATTTGGAGTTAGCAGCCGTAGTGCATGTGCTGAAGATATGGAGACATTTTCTCATCGGAAACCATTGTGAGGTGTACATGGATCACAAGAGTTTGAAGTATATATTCAATCAGAAGGATTTAAATCTCAGGCAGAGGAGATGGTTGGAGCTCATCAAGGATTATGATATGAGGTTGCATTATCATCCCGGAAAGGCTAATGTAGTAGCCGATGCGTTGAGCCGCAAGAGTCATGTCAATACACTCATGACCGGAAAATTACCTAAGGAGTTAGCAGAGGATCTTCGCGAGCTAAGTTTGGAGATAGTTCCAAGAGGCTATGTAGCAGCATTGGAAATTCAGTCTACTTTGATGCATAAGATTAGAGAAGCTCAAAAGACGGACAAGGAGATTGCCGAGATAAAGGAAAGGATAAGCAAAGGAAAAGCTAAAGGATTTCGTGAGGGTGAGCACGATACCTTATGGTTTGAGGACCGCGTATATGTGCCTAATAACCCGTAGATCAGGAAGTTGATTCTGCAGGAGGCCCATGATTCACCGTATTCGATTCACCCAGGAAACACCAAGATGTATCTGGATTTGAAGGACAATTTCTGGTGGACCGGAATGAAGAAGGATATTGCGGAGTATGTAGCAGTTCGTGATGTATGTCAAAAAGTGAAGGCAGAGCATCAGAAGCCAGCAGGATTGCTACAGCCATTGCCGATGCCCGAATGGAAGTGGGATAAGCTAGGCATGGATTTTATCACGGGATTGCCCAGGACTCATTTGGGATATGACTCGATATGGGTTGTAGTTTATCGATTCACGAAAGTAGCTCATTTCATCCCAGTGAAGACCACTTACACTAGTGCTAAGTTGGCAAAGATATAGATGACAAGGATCGTATGTCTCCATGGAGTTTCGAGGACCATTGTATCATATAGAGGAACCTAGTTTACCTCAAAGTTCTGGAATCAGTTGCATGAGATTTTGGGTACCAGGCTAGAGTTTAGTACAGCCTTTCATCCACCGACAGATGGACAGACCGAGAGAGTCAACCAGATTCTGGATGACATGTTGAGAGCTTGTGCGCAAGATTATCGATCTAGTTGGGATGAAAATTTGCCATATGCCGAGTTCTCTTACAACAACAGCTATCAATCCAGTTTGAAGATGGCCCCTTTCGAAGCTCTGTACGGAAGAAGGTGCAGGACACCATTGTTATGGGATGAAGTTGGAGACCGTCAGTTGTTTGGACCAGATTTGATTAAAGAGTCTGAAGAGAAGGTTAAGCTGATTCGCGATAGACTCAAGGTAGCCCAGCCCAGGCAGAAGAGCTATGCGGATTCTAAACGCAAGGAGACAGTCTACAAAGTCGGAGACAGAGTATATCTTTGTGTGTCCCCACTTCGAGGAGTTAAACATTTTGAAGTTAAGGGAAAGTTAGCCCTGAGATTTGTAGGACCATACCGAGTTTTGGAACGTATGGGAGAAGTTGCTTACAAGTTGGAATTGCCAGAAGGATTGTCAGGACTTCATGATGTATTCCACGTTTCCCAGTTGAAGAAGTGCCACGCAGAGATGGACGATATCCCTTTGAGAGATACAGTGTCGCTGGAAGCGATTCAGTTCGATAGCGATTTGACCTACGAGGAGAAACTAGTCAAGATTCTCGAGTTTGCCAGCCGGGTCACCAGCAGCAAGGTTATAAAGTTTTGCAAAGTTCAGTGGAGCCACCATACCGAGGATGAAGCCACCTGAGAACGAGACGAAGACCTACGGAAGGACCACCCGCACTTATTTTCTAGCCAACCCGAATCTCGAGGGCGAGATTCATCTTAATGGGGTAGGTTTGTAACATCCCAAATTTTCAATTTTGAATGTTATACTTAGATCATTCATGCCTATCATATTTTATTGCATTTCGTTTCACGATCCTCGAAATTCTAAGCAACTCAAGGACCCACGAAGAGAGTTGGGGATTTCATCGTTTTCATATTCGAATTTTTCTCAAATATCAAAACAAGGATCATTTTGGTTTTAATTAATTTTTCTCTTCAAAAATATTTCATATTAAAAATATATGAGAGGAGATAATATGACTTCTCCAAAATAAATGAAATATTCGAGGAAAAATATTAAAATCAAATAAATGGTTTTATTTGGACTTTATTGCAATTTTATTTGAATCAGAAAAATTGCATGTTTTCAAAATTGCATTTTTTAGGCCAAAAAAATGTTCATCTTGTTCTAAATATTTTATTTAGGCGGTGAAATTTTGTTTTGGTGTTTTTAGATTTTTATTTTATTCTCTAGGATTTGTTCTGTTCGGCGAAATCTATTTAAAATAAATAATTTTTTTGCTTCGGACCGACTGGGCCGAAAGCCTAGCCGGCCCACTCCGTCGCCGCCGTCGCCTTCGTCCCCGAGCCGGACTCCTCGAGGGAGTCCGAGCCGACGCCGGACGCCTCCCCCAAGCCGCCACCCCCCCCCCCCCCTTTAAAAGCCGACCCGGGGCCCCCCTGGAGCCCCAAGCCGGAGCCGCCGCCGCCTGCCTCGCCTCGCCACCGCCTCCCGAGCGCCGCCGCCACTGCTGCACGCCGCCGCCGCTGCTGCCTGTGCCCCGCCGCTGCCCGCGTCGCCCGCGCGCTGCACGCCGCCACCCCGCCCTGCCTTGCCTCGCCGGAATCGCCGGAGCCGCCGCCGCCATTTTCCGGATCTCGCCCGCCGTTTTTTTGGTTTTAGGTAAAAACAACCCGGTTTTTTTAAAACCATAGGTCTATTTTTTTTCTAGTTTCGGTTTGGTTTTCACGGTTCAGTTAAATAGCGGACGTTGTCTGTATGTTCGTTTTAACGAACCATGTTCACCCGTTAGCCGCAGACAACGAACGTTCATTCGTTAGTCTGTTCGTTAGTTTTTCTTTTTCCAGGGTTTTTCTGCGATTGTTTTCGATCGTGATTTCTGCCTTGATTCTCGTTTTAGTTTATCTTTTTGCTCGTTTATCGGAATCAGGCGATTCAAGCGCCCAGATCTTCATCTCTAAGCCCTCTTTCTGTTTAAACAACTTGAACAAGGTTTTGGGTAATGTAAAATTTGACTTTGTTCCAGATTAGTAAACAGATCTTGTTCCTTTCGCAGTTTGAGTTTTGTTGCTTCGTTTTATTTGATTCTTTTTGCAAACCGGAGTTCTTAAGTTGAACTTTCTGGTTAGTTTCTCTTATTTGAAGTTTTACCCGTGCTTCTAGTTGAGTGCTTATGTATGTATCTGTTTGTTTGCGATAGAGTACCCGGAGTGCGAAACGTGCTACTACGAGTCTCTAGTTTTAACGGATCATCAGCAAGGCAAGTAACACTTTGATCATACTTCTTTACTACCCAATTTTATTGCATTAGATCAATCCTCAAACAATTGCATGGTTAGGGTCTGATTAATATGTGGGTTTTGGGAAGTAGATGATGAGGTAGAACCTATTGCCCTGTTTATTATCAAACCTTTGGGAGTTACTTCTATGTTGTGTTTTTATTCCTATGCTATGCTCGTAGACGTGGTTTGGGTGAGTGTATCCATGACAGATGTGAGTATTGCTAATTAATGGTTAACTTAAGGTGGCTACTTTAATACACATCTGGGTGGATTGCCTGAGGCACCCTGGAGTACCCAGTGGTTATCAGGGCACTTGGAGAATCCAGTGTTGTCCTAGGATATCCCGGAGTACCTGTGTGATCATCCTATAGTCCGCCACCCAGGCTCAAAGGGATCATAAGATTATTCATGCTAGAAACTTCCGTTTGCAGCCACAAGCTATTATGGGCTCTAGCATAGTTGAGTATGTTGCATGACCTCTTTCAGTGGTGGGCTAGCAGATGTAGGGGAAAGTAGGTGTAACTGTCCACCCAGAGTAAAGAGTTATTGTTTCAGAAAGACTGTGTCTCGAATCTCCGACCATGGATGTATTCGAGTCTTGTGGGGAAAAGTGCACAAACCTCTGCAGAGTGTACAAACTAATCATGCTTAGCCGTGTCCCCGGTTATGGACGTTTTGAGTATTTGGTTCTTGGATTATCATGTTGATCTCGTCACTCTAAATATAATTTGATTGGGTTTAATGATGATGCTTAATTGGGATTGAGTTGGAGGAACCTTCTCAATGTTTAACAACCACCACGATAGTTAAATAAAATTTATTCCTTTGTTGTAGGGAAAAATTGGCTTTATGCAAAACTGTAACCATAGAGCTTTCACCAGCCATATATGCATGTAGTGATAACATTTATTCTGTTCATTACTCTATGTCTTACATTGCCATCATATTCCATGTGCTGACCCGTTTTGGGCTGCAATGTTTCATGTTGCAGACTTATCATACGACAATTAAGGTGCCATAGGTCGTTGTCTTTCACTCACCTATGCCGTTGGAGTTGATGGACTCACTTTATCTTCCAAGCCTTCCGCTGTTATTGATTTTAGATGGCCTTAAGCCATATTATTGTAATAAGTTCTCTTTTGAGAAATTTGATGTAATAAGTGTGTGATTGCTACTCCGTTATAAATCCTCGAGTACTGTGCGTGTCAGCATTACCGATCCAAGGATGATACTGATGCACAGAGATCAGACTGTTTGAGGTCTGGTCGCGATAGCCTGGCTAGCTATATGCGTCCTCCAAGGTAAAAAGTACTCCTACTAGTACTAGTAAGTAGTACAATAATGAAAGAGAAGGCGGGAGGGTTAAAAAATGGAATACCTGGGTAGATGGTGCCGGTCCGATCGTGGTAGATTGTGTGACCATGTTGCACATCAGTGGTACCACGGGTAACGACTCCTAAGATAGTGGATCCCAATATGCCAAACTCAGCTACAAGGTTCCAGGTTAGACCGAATCGCGATACAAATGCACATCCAGGATCGGCGATCTTATTTTGATTAGGGGATGACTGGTTGATTAGGGGATGACTGGAACCTGCAAAATAATGGAGTACCGTTAGGGATGCAAATGATGGTTTGTGCATTCCGTTTGTAATCTCCCGTACCGTAGGATGGCAGCCAGATGAAACAAGTCCCCTGGCTTGTCACCGCGAAGATGAGGCCTAGATGGCGCACGGAGTCTTTGAACATGTAGGGGTACAAATCTGCCGCCGCCAACATGCGCCAGCCTCTGCCGTTACTTCCTCTTGCATTGATGGCAATCCTTATGTCGAACACCACGATTAGATAATAATCATCGTAGCGGCGTCGCTTTGTTGGTGGGTCCGCAATTGCTATCTTCTTCAATTTCATGTAGGCATCATCATACATATTCAAGCCCAGCCAGCCCGGAAGGCCGATCCCAATGGTGGAGAAGGGGTCTACAGGAACGGCCACACTGCTCTGGATGTTGTGCAAAATGATGGTGGTATCCGTCCGGAGGTATGCAAGCTAATCTTCATTGGCACTGACCCAGACCTATATATAAGCTAGTGGGCAGCGGAGAAATTACGGGATGGAAATGGAATAACTAAGTACTACATGATCAAACTCCATTATTTACCTGCTCATCGGACAAAATCCGACTACCTCTCAACGTCGGCAACTCTAGTGGAGTCAACGTGCAACCATGGCTAGGGAGCAGTGGACTGTTCGAAGGATTGTCCCATAGAAGAACCTCCTCCTCGAGGACGTATGGAAGACCAACAAGCATGGCCTTTTCCCAATCCTGTTTAAGCACCGTCTTGAAAAAGTTGGTGCAGGAAGCATCGAGTCTTGCAGCGGTGAGGACGTCGGAGCGGCGTGCGATTTCTCCTAGAGGATCATCGTGCAAGGTCTCCCAGCCCCGACGAGGAGGAGAACCGCCTGGCGAATCCATGGGAGCAGCGACAAACTGCCTTCTCTTCGGGAGGAGGGGAACTGGCGAGGAGATAAGAGCGTAGTAACCACAGGGCCTCGTCCCTTCCAACTGTAGATCGTTCCTTAGCGAAGGGGTGAGGCTATTATTTACTAGTAGTACTAGCATTATGGGATGTTATGGGATTGCATTATACTGTAAATAATAGCACTAGTAAGAAATTTTTGGCACTAGGTAGTAGTTTTTGGCGTGGATTATGAAATTTTGGGTATGTTTTTGCTATTTTTTGTACATGCCAACTAGTCCCAAAAAACGTCTTACATTATGGGACGGAGGAGTACGTACTCATACTGTAGCAGTACTAGTACTACTTTCTCAACTAGTAGTGCCATGTACTGTAATTCTAGTATAGTGCACCAGTTTTGAACTCTTGAATCTCAGGGCCAAGGAGCTACAGTTGGAAGTGGAGGGTACTACCGTTCTCTAGAACCATCGTTGTACTATCAATGCAGGGAAAGTAAACCTGCGTAGTGGCCTAGTGGGTACTCATGGTGCTCTAGCCGCTCCTCTCATGTAGCTGGCCTACTCAGCCGCTCCTCTCTTGCACACACGAGCAGCCTGTTTATCAGCGACGGTTACTGCGGGGGTAGAACATTTGAGTTATTTGATACAGCGAGACTAGGATTTTCGCTTCCATTTGTGGAGGTTCAATGGATCTCGTCGAACTTTGTTAGTAGTTCCTTCTTTATGAATGAGATGAGGCAAAGCTTTTGCCTCCGTTTCGGAAAAAACATGTCAAGAGGAATTTCTTTTATAGAGGCGATAATGGAGTCCATGCGTGCAACGCCACAAGCTACAGAGTAGTAGTAGAGCACTTCACGTACAGAGCCATATTGCACAGTTCCCAATGCCCCGCTAGGCTTTTCCGACTCCTCGGGCTTAATTTGGAGGTGCTAGTTTAAATATGCTACTAGCTGATGAGGAAGCTGCAAGCGAGGTGCGGCTAGGGCGAGCACGCGAGCCACGAGATGATGGGAAGGAAAACCTGTTCACATGGCTAGGCTATCCAGTGCACCCAGATTGTGGTGCCGCACGTCCGTTTGACTTCAAAACTCAAACTAGCCGTGCACAATATTGGCTCGCAGCGAAGTTACTATTTAAAAAAAGGTCGTCATGCGTTCGGCCGGGATCGAACCCACAAAACGAGGTATGCACTCCCGCGACCACTAGTAGTACTCGTCGGAGTACAACGCAACCTAGAATCTCCTTTTGTCGCTAGTAGTACATTGTTCCTTACAAGAAACCACTAATCATGCAAGAAACCACTAATAATGCCAAGAAACTACTACCACTTGCATATGTGTTTAAGATCAGACTTATCAACCATTGTACATGCCCTTACCAACCAGCCCTACCAAGAAATGACTACTCTACAGAGTGCCGTTATATGCACGTTTCAACCCATGCCGCCCATTAAGTCAACGCCTTCTATTCGACCGGGAGGGTGTGTTTGGTTGCATTCTCGTCTCAGCATAATTGTTCCCTCTTCATGCATGATCAACTCAACACCCCTCTTCATGCATGCTCTCTTCATGCATGCTTCTAGTGTATTTGTGCTAAGCTAGTGTGGACTCATGCACCCTCCATACACTGTACCAAACACCTAAAAGTGGGTCGAGAAGGGAACTCTTGGGCTCATGCACCCTTCATACACCCTACCAAACACACCCAGGCGTTATGACTTGTGGGACCTACATGTCAGTCTGCACAAAAATCCCCGAGTGACCTCCTATCTTCGGCCCATCCACCTAGTCATCCTCGGCCATGGGACGCAGTTATCACCGCCGGCAGAAGGCGAGGTCAAAACCGCCGGCGGTGCGGAGATCATCTTGCGGTAGCCCGGATGCCAGCTCCGTCCGGCGCTCGCGGCCGCTAGCTATCCAAAATAGCTCCATCCAGCTGCTTGTCTGCAAGGTTTGCTAGCTAGATTGGCATGGCGGCGCGGCGGCTTGGTCGCACGCGCCGCGCTAAGGTCAACCATCTGGCTCGAGCGAAGCCTAGCACGGTAGCTTGCTCGCTCGTGAGTCACGCTCGGGCCAGCCTGCCAACCCGTGTGGAGGCCAGCGCGGCGTCCGGCCCGTCCGGCGGAGCGGCGGCCATCTCGCTCATCACTAATTTCTACTACGCAACCTTCTCCTTGTAGACATTGTTGGGCCTCCAAGTGCATAGGTTTGTAGGACAGTAGCAAATTTCCTTCAAGTGGATGACCTAAGGTTTATCAATCCTTGGGAGGTGTAGGATGAAGATGGTCTCTCTCAAACAACCCTGCAACCAAATAACAAAGAGTCTCTTGTGTCCCCAACACACCTAATACAATGGTAAATTGTATAGGTGCACTAGTTCGGCGAAGAGATGGTGATACAAGTGCAATATGGATGGTAGATATGAGTATTTGTAATCTGAAAATATAAAAACAGCAAGGTAACAAGTGGTAAAAGTGAGCGTAAACGGTATTGCAATGCTAGGAAACAAGGCCTAGGGTTCATACTTTCACTAGTGCAAGTTCTCTCAACAATAATAACATAATTGGATCATATAACTATCCCTCAACATGCAACAAAGAGTCACTCCAAAGTCACTAATAGCGGAGAACAAACTAAGAGATTATTGTAGGATACGAAACCACCTTAGAGTTATCCTTTCTGATCGATCTATTCAAGAGTCCGTAGTAAAATAACATGAAGCTATTCTTTTCGTTCAATCTATGCTAGTGTTCATACTAGAATAACACCTTAAGACACAAATCAACTAAAACCCTAATGTCACCTAGATACTCCAATGTCACCTCAAGTATCCATGGGTATGATTATACGATATGTATCACACAATCTCAGATTCATCTATTCAACCAACACAAAGTACTTCAAAGAGTGCCCCAAAGTTTCTACCAGAGAGTCAAGACAAAAACATGTGCCAACCCCTATGCATAAGTTCACAAGGTCACTGAACCAGCAAGTTAATCACCAAAACATACATCAAGTAGATCACGTGAATATCCCATTGTCACCACAGATAAGCACATGCCAGACATACATCAAGTGTTCTCAAATCCTTAAAGACTCAATCTGATAAGATAACTTCAAAGGGAAAACTCAATCCATTACAAGAGAGTAGAGGGGGAGAAACATCATAAGATCCAACTATAATAGCAAAGCTCGCGGTACATCAAGATGGTACCATATCAAGAACACGATAGAAAAAGAGATCAAACACATAGCTACTGGTACATACCCTCAGCCCTGAGGGTGAACTACTCCCTCCTCGTCATGGAGAGCGCCGGGATGATGAAGATGGTCACCGGTGAGGGATCCCCCGTTCGGCAGGGTGCCGGAACAGGGTCCCGATTGGTTTTTGGTGGCTACAAAGGCTTGCGGCGGCGGAACTCCCGATCTAGGTTTCTTTCTGGAGGTTCGGGTATTTATAGGAGGGTTTGGAGTCGAGAACAAGTCAGGAGGACCCGCGGGGTGTCCACGAGGCAGGGGGCGCACCCCACGGGGATGGGCGCGCCCTCCACCCTCGTGGGCCCCATGAGCCTCCTCTCCGGTAACTCTGTATTCCAGTATTTTTTTTATATTTTCCAAAAAAATCTCCATTGATTTTCAGCGCATTCTGAGAACTTTTATTTCTGCACAAAAACAACACCACGGTAGTTCTGCTGAAAACAGCTTCAGTCCGGGTTAGTTCTAACCAAATCATACCAAAAGCATGTAGAAATATTATAAACATGGCATGAATACATCAAATATTATAGATACGTTGGAGACGTATCAAGCATCCCCAAGCATAATTCTTGCTCGTCCTCGAGTAGGTAAATGATAAAAATAGAATTTTTGATGTGGAATTCTACCTAACATATTTATCCATGTAATTCTCTTTATTGTGGCGAGAATATTCAGATCCATAAGATTCGAAACAAAAGTTTAATATTGACATAAAAACGATAATACTTCAAGCATACTAACAAAGCAATCATGTCTTCTCAAAATAACATGGCCAAAGAAAGCTATCCCTACAAAATCATACAGTCTGGCTATGCTCTATCTTCATCACATAAAATATTTAAATCATGCAGAACCCCGGTTTCAGCCAAGCAATTGTTTCATACTTTAGTATTCTCAAACTTTTTCAACTTTCACGCAATACATGAGCGTGAGCCATGGACATAGCACTATAGGTGGAATAGAATGGTGGTTGTGGAGAAGACAAAAAGGAGAAGATAGTCTCACATCAACTAGGCGTATCAATGGGCTATGGAGATGCCCATCAATAGATATCAATGTGAGTGAGTAGGGATTGCCATGCAACGGATGCACTAGAGCTATAAGTGTATGAAATCTCATCAAAAGAAACTAAGTGGGTGTGCATCCAACTTGCTTGCTCACGAAGAACTAGGGCACTTTGAGGAAGCCCATCATTGGAATATACAAGCCAAGTTCTATAATGAAAAATTCCCACTAGTATATGAAAGTGACAACATAGGGGACTCTCTATCATGAAGATCATGGTGCTACTATGAAGCACACGTGTGGTAAAAGGATAGTAGCATTGCCCCTTCTCTCTTTCTCTATCAAAACAAAGTACTACACACATGCTCCTAGGGGAAGGGTTGGTTGGAGTTAACCATAGCACGATCCCGACCTCCACACATAAGGAAGACAATCAAGAAATAAATCATGCTCCAACTTCATCACATAACCGTTCACCATATGTGCATACTACGGGAATCACAAACTTTAACATAAGTATCTCTCAAATTCAGAACTACTCCATTAGCATGACTCTAATATCACCATCTTCATATCTCAAAACAATCATAAAGAATCAAACTTCTCATAGTATTCAATGCACTTTATATCAAAGTTTTTATTATATCCCTCTTGGATGCCTATCATATTAGGACTAAATTCATAACCTACGCTAATTACCATGCTGTTCTAGAAGACTCTCAAAATAATATAAGTGAAGCATGAGAGTTCATCTATTTCTTCAAAATAAAACCACCGCCATGCTCTAAAAAGATATAAGTGAAGCACTAGAGCAAATGACAAACTACTCCAAAAGATAAAAGTGACGATCGAATAATTATGCAACTATGTGAAGACTATATAACATTAGAATTTCAGATCTTGGGAAATTATTCAAACAGCAAGCAAAACAAAAAAATGACATTTCAAGGATAGCACACATCATGTGAAGAAGTAAAAACTTAGGTTCAACCGATACTAAACGATAATTGTTGAAGAAGAAAGGTGGGTGCCTACCGGGGCATCCCCAAGCTTGGATGCTTGAGACTTCTTGAAATATTATCTTGGGGTGCCTTGGGCATCCCCAAGATTTAGCTTTTGTGTCTCCTTAATTCCTTTTATATCTCGGTTTCCTAAATCTCGAAAGCTTCATCCACACCAAACTCAACAAGAACTCGTGAGATAAATTAGTATAAACAAATGCAAAACCCTTATCATTTTCTACTGTAACAAACCACAAAAATTATTATTCAACATTGCATACTAAATGTCTCTGCATATTTAATACTCCTACCCTCAAATAGAATCATTAAACAAGCAAACATATGCAAACAATGCAAACATAACAGCAATCTGCCAAAACAGTACAGTCTGTAAAGAATGAAAGATTCATCATACTTCCCTAACTCCAAAAAATTATGAACGTCTACCACACTGTAGAAGATTTATCAGATCTCAATACGCAAAAAGTTTCAACATTTTATCATTTTCTGACTTTTCTAGGGAATTTTTGCAACAATGGTAAACTTTCTGTTTTGAAACAGCAACATGTATACTTGCAAAATAAGCATGGTAAAGGCTATCCTTGACATTTTTATTGAAAATATAGATGTAAAACATTATTATAAATAACAGAAAGCAAATACTAACAAAATAAAATGATGCTCCAAGCAAAAACCATATTATGTGGTGAATAAAAATATAGCTCCAAGTAAAGTTACCGATGAACGAAGATGAAAGAGGGGATGCCATCCGGGGCATCCCCAAGTTTAGGCTCTTGGTTGCCCTTGAATATTACCTTGGGGTGCCTTGGGCATGCCCAAGCTTAGGCTCTTGCCACTCTTATTCCATAGTCCATCCAATCTTTACCCAAAACTTCAAAACTTCACAACACAAAAACTTGACAGAAAACTCGTAAGCTCCGTTAGTATAAGAAAATAAATCACCACTTAGGTACTGTTATGAACTCGTTCTAAATTAATATTCGTGTAATATATAATGTATTCCAACTTCTCTATGTTTCATACCCTCCGATATTACTCATAGATTCATCAAAATAAGCAAACAACACATAGAAAACAGAATCTGTTAGAAACAGAACAGTTTGTAGCAATCTGTAACTCTCAAATACTTCTGTAACTCAAACAATTCTACCAAATTAGGAAAACCGGAGCAATTTGTTTACCAATCCAGAGCAAAAAGAATCAGATCAAAATCATGTTTTAGTGAATCATAAAAACTAATTTACTGTGTGCAAAAGTTTCTGATTTTCAGCAGGATCAAGACAACTATCACCGTAAGCTATCCTAAAGGTCTTACTTGGCACTTTATTGAAACAAAAGCTATAAAACATGATTATTACAGTAGAATTTTGGGTTATCTCCCAACAAGCGCTTTTCTTTAATGCCTTTCTAGCTAGGCATGATGATGACAATGCTGCTCACATAAAAGATAAGAATTGAAACATAACGGGAGCATCATGAAGCATATCACTAGCACATTTAAGTCTAACCCACTTCCTACGCATAGGGATTTTGTGAGCAAACAATTTATGGGAACAATAATCAACTAGCATAGGAAGGCTAAACAAGCATAACTTCAAAATTTTAAGCACATAGAGACAAAACTTGATATTATTGCAATGCCTACAAGCATATATTCCTCCCTCATAATAATTTTCAGTAGCATCATGAATGAATTCAACAATATAACCATCACATAAAAGCATTATTTTCATGATCTACAAGCATAGAAAATTTACTACTCTCCACATAAGCAAATTTCTTCTCATGAATAGTAGTGGGACCAAACTCAACAAAATAATTATCATGTGAAGCATAATACAATTGAAAACTAAAATCATGATGACAAGTTTCATGGTTATCATTATTCTTAATAGCATACAAGTCATCACAATAATCATCATAGATAGCAACTTTGTTCTCATAATCAATTGGAACCTCTTCCGAAATAGTGGATTCATCACTAAATAAAGTCATGTCCTCTCCAAATCCACTTTCATAATTATCACAATAATATTCAATATCCTCCAGAATAGTGGGATCATTACTTCCTAAAGTTGACACTCTTCCAAACCCACTTTCATCAATATAATCATCATAAATAGGAGACATGCTTTCATCATAATAAATATTCTCATCAAAACTTGGGGGACTAAACATATCATCTTCATCAAACATAGCACCCCCAAGCTTGTGGCTTTGCATATACTTAGAATCATGGGTATTCAAAGAATTCATACTAACAACATTGCAATCATGCTCATCATTCACATATTTTATGCTAAGCATTCTATGTAATTCTTCTTCTAGTACTTGAGCGCAATTTTCCTTTCCATCATTTTCATGAAAGATATTAAAAAGATGAAGCATATGAGGCACCCTCAATTCAATTTTTTGTAGTTTTCTTTTGTAACCTAAACTAGTGATAAAACAAGAAACTAAAAGATTCGATTGCAAGATCTAAAGATATAGCTTCAAGCACTCACCTCCCCGGCAACGACGCCAGAAAATAGCTTGATGTCTACTATGCAACCTTCTCCTTGTAGACATTGTTGGGACTCCAAGTGCAGAGGTTTGTAGGACATTAGCAAATTTCCCTCAAGTTGATGACCTAAGGTTTATCAATCCGTGGGAGGTGTAGGATGAAGATGGTCTCTCTCAAACAACCCTGCAACCAAATAACAAAGAGTCTCTTGTGTCCCCAACACACCTAATACAATGGTAAATTGTATAGGTGCACTAGTTCGGCGAAGAGATGGTGATACAAGTGCAATATGGATGGTAGATATGAGTATTCATAATCTGAAAATATAAAAACAACAAGGTAACAAGTGGTAAAAGTGAGCATAAATGGTATTGCAATGCTAGGAAAAAAGGCCTAGGGTTCATACTTTCACTAGTACAAGTTCTCTCAACAATAATAACATAATTGGATCATATAACTATCCATCAACATGCAACAAAGAGTCACTCCAAAGTCACTAATAGCGGAGAGCAAACTAAGAGATTATTGTACGGTATGAAACCACCTCAAAGTTATCCTTTCC
The DNA here is from genome assembly GCA_963921465.1 of Triticum timopheevii. Classification (NCBI taxonomy): domain Eukaryota; kingdom Viridiplantae; phylum Streptophyta; class Magnoliopsida; order Poales; family Poaceae; genus Triticum; species Triticum timopheevii. The sequence continues at coordinate 375,053,598 of OY997272.1, read as the reverse complement.
GATCGATCTATTCAAGAGTCCGTAGTAAAATAACACGAAGCTATTCTTTCCGTTTGATCTATCCTAGAGTCCGTACTAGAATAACACCTTAAGACACAAATCAACCAAAACCCTAGTGTCACCTAGATACTCCAATGTCACCTCAAGTATCCATGGCTATGATTATCCGATATGCATCACACAATCTCAGATTCATCTATTCAACCAACACAAAGTACTTCAAAGAGTGCCCCAAAGTTTCTACCGGAGAGTCAAGACGAAAACGTGTGCCAACCCATATGCATGAGTTCACAAGGTCACTGAACCTGCAAGTTGATCGCCAAAACATACATCAAGTAGATCACGTGAATATCCCATTGTCACCACAGATAAGCACATGGAAGACATACATCAAGTGTTCTCAAATCCTTAAAGACTCAATCCGATAAGATAACTTCAAAGGGAAAACTCAATCCATTACAAGAGAGTAGAGGGGGAGAAACATCATAAGATCCAACTATAATAGCAAAGCTCGCGGTACATCAAGATCGTGCCATATCAAGAACATGATAGATAGAGAGATCAAACACATATAGCTACTGGTACATACCCTTAGCCCCGAGGGTGAAATACTCCCTCCTCATCATGGAGTGCGCCGGGATGATGAAGATGGCCACCGGTGAGGGATCCCCCCTCCGGCAGGGTGCCGGAACAGGGTCCCGATTGGTTTTTGGTGGCTACAGAGCCTTGCGGCGGCGGAACTCCCGATCTAGGTTTCTTTATGGAGGTTTGGGTATTTATAGGAGGGTTTGGCATCGAGAACAAGTCAGGAGGACACACAGGGTGTCCACGAGGCACAGGGGAGTGCCCCAGGGGGGTGGGCGCGGCCTCCATCCTCGTGGGCCCCACGAGCCTCCTCTCCGATAACTCTTTATTCCATTATTTTTTATATTTTCTAGAAAAAATCTCCGTTGATTTTCAGCGCATTCCGAGAACTTTTATTTCCGCACAAAAACAACACCACGGTAGTTCTGTTGAAAACTGCGTCGGTCCGGGTTAGTTCTAACCAAATCATACCAAAATCATGTAGAAATATTATAAACATGGCATGAATACACCAAAAATTATAGATACGTTGGAGACATATCAATCACCGGCGCCACCGACGAACACACATCAGTACTGTTTGAAGTATTGTTCAGGAAAAATAAGGATTTGAGCGGGAATAACAGGATAGAAGGTTAGATGTGGGTCCCTCGTGTCAACGGTCAAACAAAATGTGTTGGTTGAAGCTCCATCGTCAGCACAGACGTATGGGCCAACCCTATCATAAATGGGTTTAAACGAGCCTAATCGGCACTAGGTAGTAATTTTTGGCGTGGATTAAGAAATTTTGGGTATGTTTTTGCTAATTTTTGTACAATAGATTCTTCCTAGGGCTGATTTAAAGTGGTAGTTTTTTGTTAAATACTCTACATATTGTAAGTAGGAGCGAAAGTTAAGCTTTGGAAGCCAATAAGCAAGGCTAGTTACATAGTGCATATGTGTACATGATTGAAAGTGAATATCAACCATGAATGACTAATATCTTGATGGAAAACTCGAAACTATGGAAATACTAGGAATTTTTTTTTGCATGGTTGGAAATACTAGCGATGTTCATGTGTGTTGCAACAGATCATAACTAGAATAATACTTATTCACAAACTTGATACAAAACACTCTAATTTTGATATACATATATCACTAGAGATATATTATGTTTCAATTAGAATATATTCCTTGGGCTGTTTTGGTGAGGTCAGGGAGGGATGTGGTTGGTTTTAAGATACTAAGTATGGGTTTTTCTACAAATTGGTAGACAAGTGGGATGTTGGTGAGAAATGCAACAACTTACCTCATAGTCGTTAGATGTAGATCTAATGGTCAGAAACAACGGATGGCAGACACACCATCATCACCAACTTAGTCTTCTGTAGGAGTACTAGCAAGATCCGTGCATTGAATGGAATATCAAGATGCATTTTTTTATAAAACACTTGTTGTGATTGACCCATGCGGGAGTAATCCCATGTGTAGAAACTAATGATATCTCGAGAAATAGGAGATGAGGTGAAGAGGAGTGGGGCGTGGTGGTGATTGGTGGTCAGACTGAGTGGAGGCATGGGGATTGACGACGCCGGCAGTGGCCACCAGGCCAGTTTGTTCCAGAGGCTTCCTTTCTTAGTTGCTCAACAATGAGGTTGTTGGAGATAAGGATGAACAAGGGAAGGCCTTGTCTGCAAACGTGGAGAGGGGTGCGGGTATCTTTTAGTTTAATTTCCATCCGTCAAATGTAGATCGGACGGTCTATATTGCAAGATGGCACGTGTACCATCATCGCCAACTCGGTTTTTTATAGGAGAAGAAATATAAGTATGGAGATACAAACATATTATCGATACTTGTTTCCGTAAACTAGCATCTACATTCTATTCAACGCCTCAACATGTGGGGCCTTAGCACAATGACTTCTCGACTGTGTAAAACAAAGGTTTTCCCATCGCCGATAAGGAGGGGGTGACAGCGGCGCGCTTTTTGGCTTGCTCTAGTCCTAGTAGTCATACTAGGTGGTCTAAGCACATGTAGATTTATTCTTTTTCACGTCTTGTGTTCGCCGTACTGCCACGACTGTTGATGAATAGACGGTAAGTTTTTCACGGGGAAACCCTTGTTGAGCGTGTTTGTGTGTGAGAGAGAGAGATAGTGTGCGCGTGTGATATGTCTAGAGACTGAGGCAATGATAATAGATTCTTTGTGTCTATGTGTGTGGAGGATAGAGAGAGACATGTACATGGGGCTTTGTGTTGTGTAACATGGAGACACATATACATAATTAGAGAGTGAGTGTGTGAGATACACATGCGGACATGGGAGAGATGAGGATCCAGATAAATGGGTGTTTGTGCGTGTCTGTGTGTGTTTGTGCGCGCGTTTGTGTGTGAGAGGGACTGTGTGTATGTGGAGTAGAGAGACCACTAATGATGTAAACCTAGTATAAGGGAAGGGGGAATGGTGTGACATGTGTAGTAGCGGGATAGCATGGGTGCGGGCGGGGGGGGGGGGGGGGGCAGACTATTTGGAAGAGACATCGAGTGTGTGTGGGAGAGGGGTGTGAGAGCGAGAGAGAGAGAGAGAGAGAGAGAGAGAGAGAGAGAGAGGAGAGAGAGAGAGAGCTAGCGATGGAGAGAGAGGAAGAGAGGGGCGAGAGAGGGGCCGTTTGTGTCCATAAATGGCGTATAGATAGGGAGACAATGTTAATGTTGTTCAAAATTGGCCTATGTATGGAGGCGCAAGGGAAGCGAGTCATAGTGTGTGTGATAGGGACTTCATGAGAGATCTAGAATAGATGGTGTAGAGAACAATGTGAGAGATTGAGAATGATGATACATTAGGGAGCTATGGAAAGAGTCACGACATACATACATGTATACAGGGAAGGAACTGGGGCGAGTCCGCATGTGGGAGAGATAGAAAGAGGAGAGTGGTGCACAAGGAGACAAAGTGTGCTTGTTTGCAGTGGGGGTGGTGTGTGAGGTGAGTGTGCGAGAACCATATAACTAGGGAGATAGACGTTTGGGGTGACGTTTTGTGTATATGGGAAAGATACACTCTACATAGTGCATGTGCTTGGGAAAGAGAGATGCCGGGAGACCTAGAGAGTGGGGGAAGAGATGTGTGCATGCTCGAGAGACAAAGTGATAGAGACCTATATTGGGGTCCGGACTTTACAAGAGAGAGGGGTGTTAATGTGCTCGTGTGTTGGTGTTTGGGGGAGAGAACGACTTCTGTGTGGGGGGGGGGGAGGGGGGTGGCTTCAGATAAAGAACAAGGTGTCTATATTTGAGGGACTTTAGCGTAATTGAGATATATATGGTCAATAGTGTGTGCACTCATGGTTGATCAATTTGTTTCACAGTTTGGACTATGAGATAACGATACTTTTGAACATGCGTGATATACCTTGATGTACCAGAATTACAAACCTAAGATTGGAATTTTGGAATTCGACTCCATCATTAGCTTTTGTAATTCATTTAAATGGAGGTACATTTTTTAAGCCAGGATTTTGTGATTTCAAATTCATATATCAAACCTAGAGATATACACAAACGGGCATGTTCATACTTTATAATCATCCACTTTATTCATACACATACACATTTTTGCTTTTGTCATCATATTTAGGATAAAAACATTTGGAATTTCATTTGAATTGGACCGTATGATGGAATTTGCTTGTACTAGCTCAATGATCCATATTTGAATTGAATGGATAATCTAAGTTTTGAGTTGGAGACATTGATTTTCAAAACTTGCACTTTTTTTGCGTGCAAAACAAACAAATTCTCGGCCATGATATCATAGTCGGCCGTACAAGAGCAAAATATAATTTCAGGCACCAAAAGCTTTCAAACTTCCTGCTCACATCGAAATATCTCGCGCGCGAAAGTTTAGCCCTGCGATATTCCTGTTTTACCCCTGCCACATGAATGGAAAAGGGCTGCTTTGTTAACTCTATTGTTTTCCCCTCTTTGCCCCCAACATTCTTCCCCAGATCCCCTCCCCTTCCACCACCCCCCAACCGTGGCAAGCCGCCGAATCTAGTCCTCCGCCGCAGCGGTGGACCTCACACCTCGCCGGATCTACCTTCCACACCTTGGAACCCCCAACTGCCAACTCACCACTTCACCAGAGCCGCTTCAGCGACTGGCTTGTCCACTGCTCCAGATCTCCTTGACCGCCATCATGGTCCACCGCACTGGATCTGCTTAACCTGGCGCCCTCGTCCACCACAGTGTAGGCCCTTCACTGAGTCCCTCATCTGCCCCATCGCCGGCCCTTCATACAAGCCCTCGTCCGTCGCAACAGATCCGCCTCACTGAAAGCACTGTACAACGCGCCCACCGAAGCCTTCGTCCACTGCACCGGACCCGCTCCACGGACGCCATATTCAACTCCACTGGCCCTGCTTTACCGACGCCGCAGCCTCATAAGGTTATTTGGATTTGTACTCCTTCGGCTTTTCTCTTTACCGTGCAACTGTTCACTTACCACAGATGAGCTTTCTTGTATGTCGACAGGCGCCGCAACCGTAGCACCGGAGCCGCTTCAGCGACGGCGACAGCCGGCCCAAACTCAACCGCAACACGAGCACCATCGACGATCCTTAGCTATCAAGTATGACAACGATACCCATACACCGCCGAGAATCAGGTACTATTATCCAACGCCCGGCGCCTCGTTCACTTTCTTAGCATAAGCATCGCACCTTTGAATTTCTTCAGGGCATCATTCAATTTTTCATGAGACGTGTTAATCTGCTTGCACCTGTAGGGCCATACTTCTGGCAGTGAACATGTTACATGTGCTAAATTACATACCAGTGCACATATAGTTAATATGCTTTAGTTTTGTCCTAAGTATTACTGTACTTCCTAGATATCACTTCCTACTATTTTACTTCTTGCATGCTATATTTATGATAATGGTGTTGTTCTGATGCCACCTGTTGGTTACATCAGACTGCTTAATATTCTCTATGCTTAATTACACATCATGTAACACCCCGGTAGTTAAGCTACAGTAACAACTCACTGATGGTGCCATGTCATCAAAATTATTTATCTAAACCTCACTTTATTCCAAACCGAGTTCAAATTCAATATAAAATAAAGTCAGATTATTATTTCTTCAAACGGTAAAACAAAAATGTATGCTGGGTTGCAAAAATTCACTAACAATTTTTCATAGTGAACCAACATTTTGTAAAGTATTTAAATACCTTAACCTAATTAAAACAGGGACAAAACAGTGATTTAAAATGCCTTTCTAATTATGTAAAATTCAAACCTTTTCAAATGCCCCCCAAACCATTTTATGTCAGTGTATAAATTTGCATTGTAATTTCGGGCCAAATCACATAATTAATAAAAGACATTTGCTATTAAATTTAATTACAAATCATAGAAAACGAAAAAAGAAAAGGGACCTAAAACTACTTCGCGGCTGGGCCTAAAGTGGCCACGCGGCCCAGCCTACCTCCCCAGCTCCTTCTTCCTGTTCACAGTAGCCTCGTGGACAGAGGGGGCACGTCCATGGCACCGATGGCCACGTGCCGGCCATGCCCCGGCATCCTAAACGGCCGTCCCCACGCCCCCTCAAACCCTAGCATTGCCAATCTTTCCCCTCTTGCGCCGCTTCACTCGCTATAGCCGTCGCCCGAGACCATCGTCGTCGCGCCACTGTCGATGCCGTGCTCCGGAGCCACTCCGCGTCGCCCATGGAGGTCCAGGAGCTGCGCTGCGTCCTTCTACATCGACTACTTCAACGGATCGGACGGGATTGTCAGTACACCGTCGCCATCGAGCTCCTCCCTACGTTTCGGCCGCCGCCTCGAACCGCTGCTCCGTCACCGCCCCGGCCACCTCGTGCTCGCCACCGTCTTCCTCTCGGAGAGCCGCACCTGTTTGCCCTTTTCCCGCCTCGAATCCGCACCGTTTGTCCACGTTCCGCGCTTCGGCCGCCATGGCCGGAGGTCGCGCGCTCCGCGTACCCTCACGCCCGCGGCCGCTCCGGGCTGCGCCCTGGCCTCGCGCCCCGGCGCCTTGTCTCGCGCACGCCCTCAGCCGCAGCTGCTTGCTGCTCCCCTGCCCGCTGCTTGCACTGCTACTGCTACTCGCGTGCTTCTGCTGCTCTTCGTGCTGCCGCTTTGCTTGTCCTGCTGCTCTTGCCGCTGGCGATGCCCACTGCTGCTGCTCCTACTTGCTGCTGCTCTACGCTGCACCGCTACTGCCACTGCCTGCTGCTGTCTCCGTGCTTGCCGGCCTTGGCTGCTGGCCGCGTTCCCCCGCGCCACGCTCGCCGCATCTTGGCCACGCCACGGCCGTGGGCATGTGCCCGTGTGCTTGTGCGTGATGCACAACCACATCATGGTCGGCTTGTGCCACTGCACATGGCCCAGGCCAAGTTAATTAGAGCCTAATTAAAGGATTAGTCAGGGGTAATTAGTTGTAGGTTAGCTAGTAATCTATGGCATGTGGGACCCACCCAAATGAGTAAATTAGTTAGGTGTATTTTTAACACATGTGGCAATGACATGTGGGCCACACACATCCTATTGACCAGTCAAATTGACTGGGTCAACCTAACCCATGGCCCTACCTGTAATACAAACTGGCTAGCACAGTCTCATGTGACAGAAGTATTTAGATATTTAATTTCGAACTAAAATATTCTAGAAAATCTGAAACTTTGATAATTAATATAAAATAAACCGTAACTCGCACGAAAAAACTTTGTACATGAAAGTTGCTCAGAATGACGAGACGAATCCGAATACGCAGCCCGTTCGTCAGCCACACGTCCCTAGCATAGAGAACATGCAACATTTCACCTCCGTTTCTTTTGTCCGAAAATGCGAAAACACCGGGGATACTTTCCGGATGTTTCCCCCTTTCGCCGGTACCACCTACTGCCGCGTTAGGGCACGCCTAGCATCACTCATTGTCATGTCATGCATCGTCATGCTTATGTTTGCATTGTATTTATTGTTTCTTCCCCCTCTTCTCTCTGGTAGACTACGAGACCGACGCTGCTGCTGCCCCGTTCGACTACGGAGTTGACGACCCCTCCTTCTTGCCAGTGCAACCAGGCAAGCCCCCCCTGATCACCAGATATCGCCTATTCTTCGCACTACTGCTTGCATTAGAGTAGTGTAGCATGTTACTGTTCGGTTACTCCTATTCTGTTGCATAGCCTGTCATTGTTGCTACAGTCATTGATACCTTACCCGCAATCCTAAATGCTTAGTATAGGATGCTAGTTTTATCATCATTGGCCCTACATTCTTGTCAGTCTGCCTTGCTATACTATCGGGCCGTGATCACTCAGGAGGTGATCACGGGTATATACTATACATACTTACATGCTATACAGATGGTGACTAAAGTCGGGTTGGCTCGTTGAGTACCCGCGAGTGATTCACGGATTGGGGGCTGAAAGGACATTTGTCCCAACGGCCCTCTGTGTGGATCTTTGTGGCGGAGCGACAGGGCAGGTTGAGACCACCTAGGTGAGAGGTGGGCCTGGCCCTGTTCGACGTTCGCGGTTGCTTCATAATAACACGCTTAACGAGATCTTGGTATTTGATCCGAGTCCGGTACTGGCCTATACGCACTAACCAACTACGTGGGAACAGTTATGGGCACTCGACGTCGTGGTATCGGCCGAAGCCTTCTTGACGTCAGCGACTGAGCGGCACGCACCGGATTGGACCGTAAGCCTGCACCTGTATTAAGGGGGCTAGGTCTGCTTCCGGCCGCGTTCGCAACGTGCAGGTGTGCAATGGACAATGGTCCCAGACCCCTGCGCGCATAGGATTTAGACCGGCGTGCTGACCTCTCTGTTGTGCCTAGGTGGGACTGCGACGTGTTGATCTTCCAAGGCCGGGCATGACCCAGGAAAGTGTGTCCGGCCAAATGGGATCGAGCGTGTTGGGTTATGTGGTGCACCCCTGTATGGAAGTTTGTCTATTCGAATAGCCGTGTCCCTCGGTAAAAGGATGACCCGGAGTTGTACCTTGACCTTATGACAACTAGAACCGGATACTTAATAGAACACACCCAGACAAGTTCCACGGACAACCCGATGATCGCTTTTCCACAGGGCGACGAGGGGAGGATCGCCGGGTAGGATTATGCTATGCGATGCTACTTCGAGGACTTCAATCTACTCTCTTCTACATGCTGCAAGACGGAGGCTGCCAGAAGCATAGTCTTTGATAGGACTAACTATCCCCCTCTTGTTCTGGCATTCTGCAGTTCAGTCCATCGATATTGCCTCTTTACACATATACCCATGCATATATAGTGTAGATCCTTGCTTGCGAGCACTTTCGATGAGTACTCACGGTTGCTTTGCTCCCTCTTTTCCCCTCTCTTTTGTTTTCTTCTCGGATGCCGCAACCAGAAGTTGGAGCCCAGGATCCAGACGCTATTGTCGACGACGACTCCTACTACACTGGAGGGGTCTACTATTATGTGCATGCCGCTGACGACGACCAGGAGTAGTTATGAGGATCCCAAGCAGGAGGCTTGCGCCTCTTTCGATATGTATCCCAGTTTGTGCTAGCCATCTTATGGCAACTTGTTTAACTTATGTCTGTACTCAGATATTGTTGGTTCCGCTTACTCGTCTATGATCGAGCACTTGTATTCGAGCCCTCGGGGCCCTTGTCTTGTATTATGATGCTTGTATGACTTATTTATGTTTTTAGAGTTTGGTTGTGATATCTTCCCATGAGTCCCTGATCTTGATCATACACGTTTGCGTGCATGATTAGTGTACGATTGAATCGGGGGCGTCACAAGTTGGTATCAGAGTCGGCTGCCTGTAGGAATCCCCCTTCCAACTCCTTGGTCGAAGTCGAGTCTAGTCATTGAAAAAGTTTTTACTAACTTGGTTGTGCGGCTTACGGGCCCACGTCGCCATTGGGTGGTATTAGGATCTTTTACTCCTCGTCTATGCTCTGGGACTCTGATCTCTCATCTATTCGGGTTAAATGATTTTTCTAACTCTAACTCTAGGTTCTCGTAACTATTTCTCCCGAACAGCCCTCATTCCGGAAGATCACCTACTTCGTCAGAAGATTCTGAGGATATCCCTCGATATTTTCCCGAGACCCTTGTGCTCATCGCCTTTGCAATTCACTGTCACCGATATATCCCTATGGATATCTGCATGAACTTGTCATTCTCATGATCATTTCTCGTCGCTCTTGTTGTTACAAGATGCCTCGAACTATTCTTTGTTGCCCCGAGAATCCTTTGAGTTTACTGTCTTGCATTTTTATTTCGCATGAAAACCCTTACAGTTTTTTCCACACATTTATCGAGGATCCGTTCTTCTCAATTGTTCATGTGTCTCACAAAATTCTTGGAAATACTTTTCGATCTTTCAAAAATCCTCTGTAGCCTGTTATTCTTGAAATTCTTGCCTGCTTGCATTATGGTTAATTCCATATGACTTGTAGTCCTCGATGACAGGTTATCCTTTTAAAACTATCTTTCCGAATCACACGTCATTCTGGACATGAGTTGGTTCTCGGCAATTCAAACCTTTATTGATTGTCCAACTAAGTGTTTTCAACTTATCCATCCTTGATCGGAGCGTCTGCTTCTGATCCTTCATTTTGGAAACCATAATTTCTTTCTATTTAAGCATCAGACTAATCAGGTGATTCTTGAATCTGATGCCTCTGCATTCTATCTTCCTCTGAGTGAGTACCAATACTCACATCAGCTCCGTTGTGGATCGCCCGATCCATTGTTGGATTTTTATCCGACAGTGTCCTTCATATTCTATCACCTTGTGAGTTCTTCCCCTGATACATAATGCCTTTGGTAAATTGTATCCTCTGCTTGGCCAACCATGCTCTGCTTTCGAGCTTGTGTATTTACTTTTGAAACTTGTGGTATATGTTACTAAGATTCCCGATGGGTTGAACCTATGTCTTCCCCTAATCCGTAAGAACCCGAAAGTTTTCACAAGTCATACTCTTTCGGTGTTCTACCAGATAAAATTCAAACACTACGGTTATATCAAAGCGAGAGGTGAATGAAATGATATGCATTAAAGAAGTGGGAGTCGACCTTGAACTTTGTGTTCATGCCCATGAAAATGATGTAGACCGTCTCGGAAGCTTCTTGCAAAATGATTATCCAGTTGTATGATTCTTTCGGTACTCTTGAATTGATTCCTTACAGTTATGATTCTGACCATGCTGTCGTAATCTGATATATCTGATGGGAATTCATTCCAGTGCCTCGTCTATTTTTGGCAAGGTTGAAGTATCTACTATCACAGGTCAATGACCCAGTTCTACTTCTATCATGTTCTACCTTCGAGTATTACCCCCTGGTATCTCGAAGATGTCTTGCCATTGCACCACATCTTACTAACTTTGTTGAAGTAATGTCTTTCCTTGTCGTAATCACTCTACAGGTTCTGGGTTGTTGTCATCCAAGGGCACCGACTAGTGAAATTATTCCGCACTACAAATCAAATACCCCTAGTATTTTTACTAGGAAATTTTGAACTCAATCTTGTCATTCCTAGACTATCGACTACATCCTGGTCTTGCTACCTTTGACTGTGCTACCTCATCCTTCTCTGGTGCATGAATTCTTTAGTGTGTGAGCACGACTTACGTCGAGCTTTCAACATTGTGTTGCTTGTCTTGAAAGGCAACTTTGGTTCCGAGCTTGCATCTTATATAATGATCCTATAGCTTGCCACTTCGTCATTACCTTGCTTGTTGCCGTTGTTGATTGATTGCATCCTCGTGAAACCTCCCAACACTTTGACTTCTTCCGAGATGTCAACTGTGTTCATGATGAGAAATGCCCTCATTGCCCTTGATGATTTTTATTATCATTGACAACACCCTTGACTTCCTTTCATCACGAACTTGTCCACATTATGAATACAACTTGCTCTCCAGCTAGTGTTGTGTTCTGCCTTGAAGTATTACTGTCTTTTCTGTCGAGAATGTGTGGGGATTGCTCCACCTCTTAGAAATTCTCGGTATGGTGATACCTCTCACCATCACCATTCTTCCTTGGTCCCCGTGTTGTTTTTAACCAGGATACCAATGTGCTAATGATGCTACTTGAGTTCTATACTTCTAGCAACCCTATTACTTTGAAGTTAACAATCGACAGTTCGTTCTTAGACTGTTGGTTATTGAATCATCACTCTAACATTGATCTTGCTGCCTAAGGTCATATTTCGGGCACACCTTTCAACTAATGATTAATTGTGTATGTTTTCCTCGAGCATACAACATTACATCATTTGAATTGACAAGTGTCATCTTCTTGTTCACATTATTGTGGAAATCCATCCGTTTGGAATTCTCGATGAATGTTTGCTGAGCCCATCAGCCACCTCCTCATCCCCTCCTTGGTTTAATGATGAACTATTGTTTCAGGGACCTGCTCCCATAGTTCATTTCTCGAGAATCTTGCAATCTCATCTCGTCAATTTGTGTCGCACCTTTTATCCTCGGGCATCCTGAGTTTGAGGTATCCTGACACCATCAGATCTGAATCTCGGTCAGATATGATGATTGGAACATATATCCAAGAGTTATAACATTGGTCTTTATATGACCCGGTAAGATGATGTCATGCCTAGCACACCTGGCCGGAGGACCTATTGTTATAGTTTCCTTTCCAGCAAGGTTAGCCATTCTTCCATGAGAAAATTGTAAGTCTTATTCTATAAGTTGTTCCCAATGGATCCCTTGTGTATCCAAAGTCTGACCTTTTCTTGAAGACCATGTCAATGCTATCTCGAAGCATGTTTATGGTACTTCGATTTTCAATAAGAGCATTTGAAGCACAATGCTAAATTTTCTTTGTCCATTATCCAAACACCGTTGTATGGATAATGTCATGAAATTCCTCTCCCCTTACCTAAATGGTTTTCTACTTTCTATCTTGTCATGGATATCATGCTGTACTTGTCTTGGGAAGGATATACCCCTGAAATATGTGTTTAAACACATTTTCCTTTCTGTTGTTTTGTTTAATCTGTTGATCACATTTTCCTTACCATTGTTTTGATTAACCTTTCTTGTGATCCATATGATCTAAGCAGTAATATTCCTTTGCTTATGTAAACACCTTGGTGTATAACTGTGTCAGTAAGACCCTGTTGCTTTTGTTTGTGTCATTCCGGTAACCACCGATGGACGAGAACTTTGCCTATCGGTCCGCCTCGTTCAACGAGCAGGAAAATGGTTCTCTTCGTCCCTCGCCCTTGGTACCAATATTATCGCCAACATAACTGACAGGATATCCTCTGACTTTCCTTGCTTACGTGATCACGCAAGATGTCAGCACCCTTTCTACCTTTGACCCACATGGTGGGCCCATAACCCACAACTCCACAGGATCAAAACCTGACTCTCCTGTACACCCCCTGATCGCTAGGTTGTTCCTCGCGCGTGGTCTCATATGTAATTCACGAGCCACCTTATGAGAAATCATCAATTCTGGTATCAAACACAGTACTTATTCTCGTTGCTTTCAACCCCTTTCACGCCTTGTTTCACGCATCAAACGATTGCCCGCCCGCTCGAAACTTCCCATGATACCTACTCATGTTGCTCTCGATATTTTCTTAAGTTTCAATTCGAGAGTTACTTTCCGCCACCTTCCCCGATGTTATCGACCAGATAATCAACCTTGCAGAGGTCCGTTCTCCTGGAATACCCACCCTTTATTCTTTCATAAGTATGATGGAATTCCCGAAGAAGGAATGCCGACTTCATCAGGATGACCCGAAGTAGAGAAATGAAGGCATCGACGTAATGAATCGACCTCTTTGAGAAGAGCAACCAAGACCGAGAAGATCCGTTTGTGACGCCCCCGATTCAATCGTACACTAATCATACATGCAAACGTGAACGATCAAGATCAGGGACTCACGGGAAGATATCACAACACAACTCTAAAAATAAAATAAGTCATACAAGCATCATATTACAAGCCAGGGGCCTTGAGGGCTCGAATACAAGTGCTCGATCATAGACGAGTCAGCGGAAGCAAAAATATCTGAGTACAGACATAAGTTAAACAAGTTGCCATAATATGGCTAGCACAAACTGGGATACAGATCGAAAGAGGCGCAGGCCTCCTGCCTGGGATCCTCCTAACTACTCCTGGTCGTCGTCAGCGGCCTGCATGTAGTAGTAGGCACCTCCAGTGTAGTAGGAATCGTCATCGACGGTGGCATCTGGCTCCTGGGCTCCAGCATCTGATTGCAACAACCAGGTAGAAAGGAAAGGGGAAAAAGGGGGGAAAGCAACCGTGGGTACTCATCCAAAGTACTCGCAAGCAAGGAGCTACACTACATATGCATGGGTATATGTGTAAAGGGCCATATTGGTGGACTGAACTGCAGAATGCCAGAATAAGAGGGGATAGCTAATCCTGTCGAAGAGTACGCTTCTAGCAGCCTCCGTCTTGCAGCATGTAGAAGAGAGTAGATTGAAGTCCTCCAAGTAGCATCGCATAGCATAATCCTACCCGGAGATCCTCTCCTCGTCGCCCTGTTAGAGAGCGATCACCAGGTTGTATCTGGCACTTGGAAGAGTGTGTTTTATTAAGTATCCGGTTCTAGTTGTCATAAGGTCAAGGTACAACTCCGGGTCGTCCTTTTACCGAGGGACACGGCTATTCGAATAGATTAACTTCCCTGCAGGGGTGCACCACATAACCCAACACGCTTGATCCCATTTGGCCGGACACACTTTCCTGGGTCATGCCCGGCCTCGGAAGATCAACACGTCGCAGCCCCACCTAGGCACAACAGAGAGGTCAGCATGCCGGTCTAACTCCTATGGCGCAGGGGTCTGGTCCCATCGCCCTTTGCACACCTGCACGTTGTGAACGCGGCCGGAAGCAAAACTAGCCCCCTTAATACAAGTGCAGGCTTACGTTCCAATCCGGCGCGCCACTCAGTCGCTGACGTCAAGAAGGCTTCGGCTGATACCACGACGTTGAGTGCCCATATCTTTCCCACGTAGTTGGTTAGTGCGTATAGACCAAATGGCCAGACTCAGATCAAATACCAAGATCTCGTTAAGCATGTTATTATGAAGCAACCGCGGACGCCGACCAGGGCCAGGCCCACCTCTCGCCTAGGTGGTCTCAACCTGCCCCGTCGCTCCGCCACAAAGATCCACACAGAGGGCCGTCGGGACAAAGGTCCTTTCAGCCCCCAATCCGTGAATCACTCGCAGGTACTCTTCGAGCGGACCCAACTTTAGTCACCATCTGTAGTATGTACGTATGTGTAGTATATACCCGTGATCACCTCCCGAGTGATCACGGTCCAATAGTATAGCAAGGCAGACTAACAAAAATGTAGGACCAATGATGATAAACTAGCATCCTATACTAAGCATTTAGGATTGCGGGTAGGGTATCAATGACTGTAGCAACAATGACAGGCTATGCAATAGAATAGGAGTAACCGAACAGTAACATGCTACACTACTCTAATGCAAGCAGTATAGAGAAGAATAGGCGATATCTGGTGATCAAGGGGGGTTGCCTGGTTGCTCTGGCAAGAAGGAGGGGTGATATGGCCGCGATTGATGTTAACATTGATGATCGCAAAATAGTACCGCATGTTAGTGGGTTAGAGGAATTATTTTCTATTAATATAAAACAAGACATTGTTTTGTTTGATCTTTGTGCCAACGAGATGAAAAAGAAGTTCCTGGACGTGCATGTATTGAATGGGTGTAATTGCATGCGAGGTAAATTACTAACTCAAGACAGGAGATATACATGCAATATTGACCAAGCTCGGTTTGGCAAGGAAATACAAACGTGCATTAATTCCTTTGAAGAAAAGGTAACCTATGCTAATGGAAGGAATCATGTAAGATCTGATTTGTTTGCATTGGTCAACAAGATAAAAAGAAGAGATATGTTTCTGTTTATTCCGCTCCCATGCAAGAGGTGTACAAGCAGAATTAGAGACATGCTAAGCTTGAGAGTATGCGGGTGGGGTCCACCTTCCCCTGGAGAAGTCGTACCAACCATGGAGTCCTAGTTTGTTATATGGTGCTAGGTGATCAAGGCTGCCGGATACTTTATTAATTAAATCTTTGATTAGTTTAAATAGGAGAGAGAGAGTCCGTTTCAATCTAGAGTTGTTGGGTTGGTTTTGTTATTTGTGTGTTGCTTATAAAAAGGGCCGGCTACCGCCAATGTATGGAGGTTATTTTTTATGAAATAGACACGATGTGTTTTTCAGGGTAGACACCCGTATCAAGTTTTGGAGGGATCTTTAGAAAACCTCTGTGTTGCGATTTCTCTTCGTAGAAATTGTTTTGCGCGTGAGTACCTACGTCAAGATTGGTTTTCTCGTGTTGGGCCGCAAGGTTCAAACCTTCTACTTCGTGTACATCGCGTGCGCGGATGAGAGGTTGCTACTGCTGGTGGTGGAGTGTCGTGAAAGATCGGGCCGCAACAATAGGTCAGATCTCGCCGTGAGGTTCGGTCCACATCAGGTGGTATCAGAGCAAAGGTTGTTCACGACACAATATTTTTCTTCGAGTTACTATTGAAGTTCTTTTATCATGAGAAAAGATTGTAGCTCGCAAATGATGATGGCGGCGGAGAAGGATCCATTGCATTCCTTGCCTTGGTACCAATGCTTTACGCGTGTGCGCGTCGGGCCGGCGAGTTGTGAACCGTTGATGAATTGCTACTCTAGTGTGAATATGGTGAGTCAGACTTTTGTTGATGCTTTGAACTTGTCGTTGATTGAACATCCAGAACCGTATGAGCTTTGGTGGAATGACAAGTTTGTCAAGATCATGCATCGCGTTGAGGTACGGTTTATTCTATGTGGATATGACGATATGGTCATGTGTGATGTGCTTCCTATGCACATACATACATGTTCAATACTGCTAGGAAAACCATGGACAGATAATAGACAATTGACATATCATTCGGTTGGCGAATTTTCTTTTGTTCGTGGAGGACAATACGTACCACTTGATTCATACACATCAGAGAAGTACATGGCTGATCGCAAGAAGCGAGATATTGCTCAAGCTGCATCAGAAGTAAAGAAGAAGAAGTTTGAAGCCGCTGAAAATTTTCCATGCATCGTTCAAACTGCAAATACAAATATTGTTGAAGAGATTGATTCGAAACCGAGGACGGTTTCGTTTCAAGGAGGAGAGGATGATATGGCCGCGACTGATGTTAGCATTGATGATCACAAAATAGTACCGCATGTTAGTGGGTTAGAGGAATTATTTTCTGTTAATATAAAATAAGACATTGTTTTGTTTGATCTTTGTGCCAATGAGAAGAAAAAGAAGTTCTTGGACATGCATGTATTGAAGGGGTGTAATTGCATGCGAGGTAAATTACTAACTCAAGACAGGAGATATACATGCAATATTGACCAAGCTCGGTTTGGCAAGGAAATACAAACGTGCATTAATTCCTTTGAAGAAAAGGCAACCTACGCTAATGGAAGGAATCATGTAAGATCTGATTTGTTTGCATCGGTCAACAAGAAAAAAGAAGAGATATGTTTCTGTTTATTCCGCTCCCATGCAAGAGGTGTACAAGCAGAATTAGAGACATGCTAAGCTTGAGAGGATGCGGGTGGGGTCCACCTTCCCCTGGAGAAGTCGTACCAACCATGGAGTCCTAGTTTGTTATACGGTGCTAGGTGATCAAGGCTGCCGGATACTTTATTAATTAAATCTTTGATTAGTTTAAATAGGAGAGAGAGAGTCCGTTTCAATCTAGAGTTGTTGGGTTGGTTTTGTTATTTGTGTGTTGCTTATAAAAAGGGCCGGCTACCGCCAATGTACGGAGGTTATTTTTTATGAAATAGACACGATGTGTTTTTCAGGGTAGACACCCGTATCAAGTTTTGGAGGGATCTTTAGAAAACCTCTGTGTTGCGATTTCACTTCGTAGAAATTGTTTTGCGCGTGAGTACCTACGTCAAGATTGGTTTTCTCGTGCTGGGCCGCAAGGTTCAAACCTTCTACTTCGTGTACATCGCGTGCGCGGACGAGAGGTTGCTACTGCTGGTGGTGGAGTGTCGTGAAAGATCGGGCCGCAACAACAGGTCAGATCTCGCCGTGAGGTTCGGTCCACATCAGGTGGTATCAGAGCAAAGGTTGTTCACGACACAATATTTTTCTTCGAGTTACTATTGAAGTTCTTTTATCATGAGAAAAGATTGTAGCTCACAAATGATGATGGCGGCGGAGAAGGATCCATTGCGTTCCTTGCCTTGGTACCAATGCTTTACGTGTGTGCACGTCGGGCCGGCGAGTTGTGCAACGTTGATGAATTGCTACTCTAGTGTGAATATGGTGAGTCAGACTTTTGTTGATGCTTTGAACTTGTCGTTGATTGAACATCCAGAACCGTACGAGCTTTAGTGGAAGGACAAGTTTGTCAAGATCATGCATCGCGTTGAGGTACGGTTTATTCTATGTGGATATGACGATATGGTCATGTGTGACGTGCTTCCTATGCACATACATACATGTTCAATACTGCTAGGAAAACCATGGACAGATAAAAGAGAGTTGACATATCATTCGGTTGGCGAATTTTCTTTTGTTCGTGGAGGACAATACGTACCACTTGATTCATACACATCAGAGAAGTACATGGCTGATCGCAAGAAGCGAGATATTTCTCAAGCTGCATCAGAAGTAAAGAAGAAGAAGTTTGAAGCCGCTGAAAATTTTCCATGCATCGTTCAAACTGCAAATACAAATATTGTTGAAGAGATTGATTTGAAACCGAGGACGGTTTCGTTTCAAGGAGGAGAGGATGATATGGCCGCGACTGATGTTAGCATTGATGATCGCAAAATAGTACCGCATGTTAGTGGGTTAGAGGAATTATTTTCTGTTAATATAAAACAAGACATTGTTTTGTTTGATCTTTGTGCCAACGAGAAGAAAAAGAAGTTCTTGGACGTGCATGTATTGAAGGGGTGTAATTGCATGCGAGGTAAATTACTAACTCAAGATAGGAGATATACATGCAATATTGACCAAGCTCGGTTTGGCAAGGAAATACAAACGTGCATTAATTCCTTTGAAGAAAAGGCAACCTATGCTAATGGAAGGAATCATGTAAGATCTGATTTGTTTGCATCGGTCAACAAGATAAAAAGAAGAGATATGTTTCTGTTTATTCCGCTCCCATGCAAGAGGTGTACAAGCAGAATTAGAGACATGCTAAGCTTGAGAGGATGCGGGTGGGGTCCACCTTCCCCTGGAGAAGTCGTACCAACCATGGAGTCCTAGTTTGTTATACGGTGCTAGGTGATCAAGGCTGCCGGATACTTTATTAATTAAATCTTTGATTAGTTTAAATAGGAGAGAGAGAGTCCGTTTCAATCTAGAGTTGTTGGGTTGGTTTTGTTATTTGTGTGTTGCTTATAAAAAGGGCCGGCTACCGCCAATGTATGGAGGTTATTTTTTATGAAATAGACACGATGTGTTTTTCAGGGTAGACACCCGTATCAAGTTTTGGAGGGATCTTTAGAAAACCTCTGTGTTGCGATTTCACTTCGTAGAAATTGTTTTGCGCGTGAGTACCTACGTCAAGATTGGTTTTCTCGTGCTGGGCCGCAAGGTTCAAACCTTCTACTTCGTGCACATCGCGTGCGCGGACGAGAGGTTGCTACTGCTTGTGGTGGAGTGTCGTGAAAGATCGGGCCGCAACAACAGGTCAGATCTCGTCGTGAGGTTCGGTCCACATCAAGGGGTCGTCAACTCCGTAGTCGAACTGGGCAGCAGCAGCATCGGTCTCGTAGTCTACCGGAGAGAATAGGGGGAAGAAACAATGAATACCATGCAAACAGATGCATATCGATGCATGACATGACAAGTAACAATGCTAGGTGTGCCCAATCGCGGTAGTAGGTGATACCGACGAAGGGGGAAAACATCCGGGAAAGTATTCCCGGTGTTTTGCGTTTTCGGACAGATGAACTGGAGGGGGAAAGTTGCGTGTTTGCTATGCTAGGGATGTGCGGTGGACGAACGGGCTACGTATCCGGGTTCATCTCGTCGTTCTAAGCAACTTTCATGTACAAAGTATTTTCAGCCGAGCTACGGTTCATTTTATATAAATTTTAAAAGGATTTTATCATTTTCTAGAATTAACGGAATTAATTTAATCCTCCAATGCATTTATGATGTCAGCATGACGTCAGCGATCAACCCTGGCCGTTGACCTGGTCAACCTGACATGTGGGTCCCACATGTCATACCCTGTTTATTCTAATTAGAATTTAACTAATCTAATTACTGTTTAGTTAATTAACAATAGTTAATTAGGTGAACTAAACATGATTAGTTAAGTTAATTAATTTAGTTAATTAATTAATTAATTTATTATTATTATTTTTTTATTCTTTTCGTTCTAATCTGGGGCTGGCCCCACTGGTCAGGGACCCAGCCCAACCGGGGCGGGCGAACGGGAAACGGGCGCAGTTGAGCGCCCGATTGGGCGCAGCGAGGCGAGGCCGTGGCCACGACGGGGCGACGGGCAAGTAGTGGGGCCGCGGACGAGCAGTGGAGGGGGGAGGCAATGACGACCGTGTGCAGCGGTGGTCTGGGCTGACAGGCACGGCGGGACGTGCGTGTGAAGGCCACGGCCAGGGGGCGCGCCCTGGCGCGAGCGTGCGTGTGCGCGACCGGCGGTGGTGAGCACGAGCGCCTAGCGAGCTCTCGTTGCGGCTGTCCGGCGAACTCCGGCGACGAAGAAACAGAAAAGGGGGAAACAAGGAGATTGAGGGGGAGGCTCACATCGAGCGGCAGGGAACGAGGTAGTGGGGCGCGAGGAGGGCGACGGGGATGACAGCGTCGGAGTGGAGGCAGGCCGTCGAGGAAGACGGGGCCGGTCCAGCAACAGGGTCGGGGAGGCGACGGGAGGCGTGGGGCATCGACTGCCTAGACCGGATCCACGCGCGGCAGAAGCTTCAAGGAGGAGGGCGCCAGCGACGGAGGGGTCAGCGCGGCGGCGGTGACGCGGTCGTGCCCCGATCCAGATTGGATCGGGGGGAGGAGACGAGGGAGCGAGGGGGAGAGATCGGGGGGAGTGGGGAACATGGGGAGTGGACCGGTTAGGGTTTCGGTCGGGGTGGGGGGTTAAGGGCCATGGGGGTGGGCCGGCCTAGCAGGGACTTGGCCCAGTTGGGCCGGGGCTGCTGAGCCGGAGCCCCGGGGGGTTCTTTCCTTTTTGTGTGTGTGTGTGTTAGTTCTATTTCTGTTTTGATTCTTTTTCTTATTTTCTTTTCTGTTTCATTTCTAGTTTCTTTTAATTTTTAGTTTTAACAAAAATCACCACTAGTACCTAAAGTAGTATTTATAAACAAGCTGCTGTCACATCAATTCTTAACCCATAATAAAATATTTTTAATATTTTATAAAATCCAATAGGTATTTGTTTAATTGTTTTCACTACTATTTTAATTAGTTTAGAGCCCTTAAACATTTTATCAAGGTTTGGTTTCTCCATCGTATTTACACATGATTTATCTGACCCACCTTGAACATTTTGGTTTCATTGTTTGAAAACTTTTATTATTTGCCTTTAATTGAATTTGAATTTGAATCGGTTTCGAACTAACACGAGATTAGCGATAGTAATTGAAGTGACGTGGCATCATTAACAGAGAATTACTGTAGCTTAATTATCCGGGCGTCACAATTCTCCTCCACTACAAGAAATCTCGTCCCGAGATTTAAGAGGGGAGTAAGGGGGAAAGTTCTGGTTACGATATTCTAACGGATCTTCTCGAAGAAGTTAATCCATTTCGTTGATGTCTTCAATTCTTTATTCCACTGCATCATGATAAACTTGTCATCATTTCTTCGGGAACTCCATCGTACTTACGAAAGGATAAGGGGCAGCTCACTACGACATAATGCTTTTGAGGGAAACAATCTGGGGTTAACCCATGAATGAGTATAAGGTTATCTCTCGAGTTGAACATATGAAATACATCGAGAGTAAGGTACGAAGGTACAATAAGAGGTTCCAAGCGGATAGATAGTTGCTCGAAGTCTGAACCAGAGTGAGAAAGGGTTCAGAGTAGCGAGAGTAAGTATTGCGTCTGTTACCAGAATAGATCACTAGGACGGTGGCCCGTGAATTACATACGAGGCCACGCGCGAGGAATAACTTTGGGAATAGGGGGTGTACAGGACAGTCAGGTTTCGATCCTGTGGAACTGTGGGTTATGGGCCCACCATGTGGTTTTTTTAATAGGAGCAGTGACATCTTGCACGGTCATGATAGCAAGGCATGTCAGAGAGTACCATGTCAGTTATGTCGGCAACAACGTTGGTACCAAGGGCGAGGGACGAAGAGAACCATTTTCCTGCTCGTTGCAACGAGGTAGACCAATAGGCAAAGTTCTCATCCATCGGTGGCTACCGGAATGTCATCAACAATAGTAACATGGTCTTGCTGACAGAATTGTACACTGAGGTGTTTACATAAACAGGAGAATATCACTACTTAGATCATATAGATCACAAGAAAGGTTAAACCAACCAATGGAAAGGAAAATATGATGATCAGATTAAACAAAACAATGGAAAGGAAAATGTGGTTAAACACATGTTTCAGGGGTATATCCTTCCCAAGGACAAGCATAGCATGATATCCATGACAGGATATAACGTAGAAAACCATTTAGGTAATGGGGAGAGGAATTTTCATGACATTACCCATACAACGGTGTTTTGGATAATTGATGAATAAAACATAACATTTTGTTGCAAATGTTCTTATCGAAGATCGGAGTATCACAGACATGCTTCGAGATAGCATTGACAAGGTCTTCAAGCAAAGATCAGACCTTGGATACACAAAGGATCCATCAGGAAAAACTTATTAAACAAGTCATTCAATTTCCTCATGGAAGAATGGTTAACCTTGTTAAAAAGGAAACTATAATACTAGGTCCTCCGGCCAGGTGTGCTAGGCATGACATCACCTTACCGAGTCATAAGAGGACCGATGTTATAACTCTTGAAAATGTGCTCCAACCATCATATCTGACCGGGATTCATATCTGATTAGTGTTAGGATACCTCAAAGTCGGGATGCCTGAGAAGAAAAGATGCAACACAAATTGACGAGATGACCATGTAAGATTCTCGGGAAATGAACTATGGGAGCAAGTTCCGAAACAAGAGCTCATCATTAAATCAAGGAGAGGATGAGGGGGTAGCTGATGGAATCAGCGAGAATCCTTGAGATTTCCAAAAAGGTGGATTTCCACAGTTATGTGAACAAGGAGATAACATTTGTCGGATCAAATGATAAAATGGTGTATGCTCGAGGAGAACATACATAGTTAAACATTGGATGAGAGGTGCACCTGAAATATGGGCTGGGTTGCACGACCAACGTCGGAATGATGATTCAATAATCAATAGTCTAAGAATGAACGACCGACCATTAACTTCAAAGCAATAGGGTTGCTAGAAGGGCAGAATCCAAATAGCACCGCTCACTTGTTGGTCCCCGGTTGGAATCAACACGAGGACCCAAGAAGAATGGTGATGGTGAAAAGTTTCACCATACCAAGAATTCTTAAGAGGTGGTGAAATTGTCACCACATTCTTGACATAAAAGGTGGTAATATTTCAAGGTAAAGAAGAACAATGCTAGGCAGCAAGGAACTCAAGGTACAACACAAAACACGAACAAGTTTGTGTTGGAGGGAAGGCAATAAAGTGGCTGATGATAATACAAACCATCGAGGGGCAAGGATGGTATTTCCCATCAAGAATTCAATAGATATTTTGGAAGAGCTCAGAATGTTGATGATCACGACACCTTTGTCGAGAGATTTCATGAAGGTGTAATCGACCGGCGATGACATCAAGTCAAAGGAATGATGAAGCGAAAGGTTATTGGAGCCACGGGTACATCACAAAGTCCAAACCAAGTTTTCTATTCAAGGCGAAATGACATGATGAGGAAAATCGACGTAAGATTTAGCTCATCGTCGAAAATTGTGCTCCGAGAAGAAGGACCAGGTAACACAGTTAAAATCAACACGAATAGGTATAGCAGAGCAGGCTAGGAATGACATGATCGGGTACAAACTCGTACTTAAAGAAGATTATTGAAGAGTTGTTGAATCGTAGTGCGGACTCGGTTCAGTTATCAGTGTCTTTGAGTGTTTAATAACTCAGAGCCCGTGAAAAATTGGAATCCGTGAGAATGTAGTACTTGATGAAGAACTCATAAGAGGTTATGCAGTTCCATGATAATCTCGAGATACCAGGGGGTAATACTCGACGACAGATCAAAGTAGAGGTTGGACTGGGGTATTGCTCTGCAGAAGACAAGTGCTTAAACTTGCACGAGAAATGGTATTTAAAGGAGAACATGGTCGAAACCACGATTGAAAAAGGCCAGATCCCAGATATAAGATGAACTTATACCAAGGGAATAATTAATTTTAAAAGAAGCTTCGATGAGAAGATCTACATCGTGTCTATGGGCATGAACACAAAGTTCAAGGTCGACTCCCACTTCTCTAATGCATAACCTTTCATTTACTTCTCGCATTCGATGAAGTTGTAGTGTTGAAATTTTATCTTGGTAAAATACCAGAAGAGTATGACTCGTGAAAACTTTTGAGTTCACACATATTAAGGAAGGCATAGGTTCAAGCCATCGGGGCTTCTTAGAACATATACCACGAACTTCAGGAGTAAATAACACCAGCTCAAAAGTAGAGCATGGTTGACAAAGCAAAGGATACAATTTACCAAAGGCATTATATATCCTAGGAAAGGCTCAAGGTTATTGAATATGAAGGACAATGTCGGATAAAATCCAACAAAGGATCTGGGGTGAGTATCGGCACACAACCAGAGGAAGAAACAAGGCAAATAAATTGGATTATAGAAACAACTGAATAACTTAGAGCTCCATTGCTAAGGAATTATGATTTACAAAGCGAAGGATCAGAAGCAGACACTCTGATCAAGGATGGATAAGTTCAATAGACTTAGGGGCACAATCGACGACAATTTAATTGGCGAGAACCAGTTCATGATTAAAACGACGTCAGAGCCGGAAGGATGAATTCTAGGATCTGTTTGAGGATTGCGAGCATTCGCAACAAATCGAATAAACGGACTCAAAATGATAATGACAATGGATGTCAACAAGATTACTAGACTTATGGGATTAACCATAATGCAAGCAATCAAGAATTTCAAGAGCAATAGGATGCTCAGGATTTTCGGAAGATCGAATGGTATTTCGAGGATTGGTGACATACATGAATCAACTAGGAATGAGTGGATACTCGGTAAGTGCGAGAAATTATCCGTAGGGGTATTCATGTAACAAAGAACTGCAAGGCAATAGGCACAAAGTATTCTCGGAACACTAGAGAGAATTTCGAGGTATCTTGTAATAACAAGATCGACTGGGTATAAAGTAAGAACGACGGGTGTAAGTATTTATCCATAGGGATATTGCAGTGGTAGGGAATTGCAAAAGCAACGGGCACAAGGTCTCGAGAGAATATCGAAAGGTATCTTCAGAATCCTTCGGTGCACAAGGTAATCATCTGGACTGAAGAGGCTCTCCGGGAGAAAGTATTATCGAGAACCTAGAGTCAGAGTTAGTAAAAATCATTTAACCCGAATAGAAGAGAGATCAAATTCCCAGAGTACAGATCGAGGAGTAAAAGATCCTAATACCACCCAATGGCGACGTGGGCCCATGGGCCGCACAGCCATGTTAGTAAAACAGTTTTCATCGACTAGACTCAACTTCGGCCAAGGAGTGTGGAAGGGGGATTCCTACAGGCAGTCGGCTCTGATACCAACTTGTGACGCCCCCGATCCAATCGTACACTAATCATACACGCAAACGTGTACGATCAAGATCAGGGACTCATGGGAAGATATCACAACACAACTCTAAAAATAAAATAAGTCATACAAGCATCATATTACAAGCCAGGGGCCTCGAGGGCTCGAATACAAGTGCTCGATCATAGACGAGTCAGCAGAAGCAACAATATCTGAGTAGAGACATAAGTTAAACAAGTTGCCATAAGATGTCTAGCACAAACTGGGATACAGATCGAAAGAGGCGCAGGCCTCCTGCCTGGGATCCTCCTAACTACTCCTGGTCATCGTCAGCGGCCTGCATGTAGTAGTAGGCACCTCCAGTGTAGTAGGAATCGTCACCGACGGTGGCATCTGGCTCCTGGGCTCCAGCATCTGATTGCGACAACCAGGTAGAAAGGAAAGGGGAAAAAGGGGGGAAAGCAACCGTGAGTACTCATCCAAAGTACTCGCAAGCATGGAGCTACACTACATATGCATGGGTATATGTGTAAAGGGCCATATTGGTGGACTGAACTGCAGAATGCCAGAATAAGAGGGGGATAGCTAATCCTGTCGAAGACTACGCTTCTGGCAGCCTCCGTCTTGCAGCATGTAGAAGAGAGTAGATTGAAGTCCTCCAATTAGCATCGCATAGCATAATCCTACCCGACGATCCTCTCCTCGTCGCCCTGTTAGAGAGCGATCACCGGGTTGTATCTGGCACTTGGAAGGGTGTGTTTTATTAAGTATCCGGTTCTAGTTGTCATAAGGTCAAGGTACAACTACGGGTCGTCCTTTTACCGAGGGACACGGCTATTCGAATAGATTAACTTCCCTGCAGGGGTGCACCACATAACCCAACACACTCGATCCCATTTGGCCGGACACAGTTTCCTGGGTCATGCCCGGCCTCGGAAGATCAACACGTCGCAGCCCCACCTAGGCACAACAGAGAGATCAGCATGCCGGTCTAACTCGTATGGCGCAGGGGTCTGGGCCCATCGCCCTTTGCACACCTGCACGTTGCGAACGTGGCCGGAAGCAGAACTAGCCCCCTTAATACAAGTGCAGGCTTACGTTCCAATCCGGCGCGCACCACTCAGTCGCTGACGTCAAGAAGGCTTCGGCTGATACCACGACGTCGAGTGCCCATATCTTTCCCACGTAGTTGGTTAGTGCGTATAGGCCAAATGGCCAGACTCAGATCAAATACCAAGATCTCGTTAAGCGTGTTATTATGAAGCAACCGCGGACGCCGACCAGGGCCAGGCCCACCTCTCGCCTAGGTGGTCTCAACCTGCCCTGTCGCTCCGCCACAAAGATCCACACAGAGGGCCGTCGGGACAAAGGTCCTTTCAGCCCCCAATCCATGAATCACTCGCGGGTACTCTTCGAGCGGACCCGACTTTAGTCACCATCTGTAGTATGTATGTATGTATAGTATATACCCGTGATCACCTCCCTAGTGATCACGGTCCAATAGTATAGCAAGGCAGACTAACAAAAATGTAGGACCAATGATGATAAACTAGCATCCTATACTAAGCATTTAGGATTGCGGGTAGGGTATCAATGACTGTAGCAACAATGACAGGCTATGCAATAGAATAGGAGTAACCGAACAGTAACATGCTACACTACTCTAATGCAAGCAGTATAGAGAAGAATAGGCGATATCTGGTGATCAAGGGGGGGCTTGCCTGGTTGCTCTGGCAAGAAGGAGGGGTCGTCAAATCCGTAGTCGAACTGGGCAGCAGCAGCGTCGGTCTCGTAGTCTACCGGAGAGAAGAGGGGGAAGAAACAATGAATACCATGCAAACAGATGCATATCGATGCATGGCATGACAAGTAACAATGCTAGGTGTGCCCAATCGCGGTAGTAGGTGATACCGACGAAGGGGGAAACATCCGGGAAAGTATTCCCGGTGTTTTGCGTTTTCGGACAGATGAACTGGAGGGGGAAAGTTGCGTGTTTGCTATGCTAGGGATGTGTGGTGGACGAACGGGCTACGTATCCGGGTTCATCTCGTCGTTCTAAGCAACTTTCATGTACAAAGTATTTTCAGCCGAGCTACGGTTTATTTTATATAAATTTTAAAAGGATTTTATCATTTTCTAGAATTAACAGAATTAATTTAATCCTCTAATGCATTTATGATGTCAGCATGACGTCAGCGATCAACCCTGGTCGTTGACCTGGTCAACCTGACATGTGGGTGCCACATGTCATACCCTGTTTATTCTAATTAGAATTTAACTAATATAATTACTATTTTGTTAATTAACAATAGTTAATTAGGTGAACTAAACATGATTAGTTAAGTTAATTAATTTAGTTAATTAATTAACTTATTTATTTTTATTATTTTTTTATCCTTTTCGTTCTAATCTGGGGCTGGCACCACTGGTCAGGGACCCAGCCCAACCAGGGTGGGCGAACGGGAAACGGCGCAGTTGAGCGCCCGATTGGGCGCAGCGAGGCGAGGCCATGGCCACGGCGGGGCGACGGGCAAGTAGTGGGGCCGCGGACGAGCAGCGGGAGGGGGGGAGGCAACGGCGACCGTGTGCAGCGGTGGTCTGGGCTGACGGGCACGGCGGGACGTGCGTGTGAAGGCCATGGCCAGGGGGCGCGCCCTGGCGCGAGCGTGCGTGTGCGCGACCGGTGGTGGTGAGCGCGAGCGTGCTGTCCGGCGAACTCCGGGGGAAATAAGGAGATTGAGGGGGAGGCTCACATCGAGCGGCAGGGAACGAGGCAGTGGGGCGCGAGGAGGGCGACGGGGACGACAGCGTTGGAGTGGAGGCAGGCAGTCGAGGAAGACGGGGCCGGTCCAGCAACAGGGTCGGGGAGGCGACGGGAGGCGTGGGGCATCGACTGCCCAGACCGGATCCACGCGCGGCAGAAGCTTTGAGGAGGAGGGCGCCGGCGACGAAGGGGTTAGCGCGGCGGCGGCGACGCGGTCGTGCCCTAATCCAGATTGGATCGCGGGGAGGAGACGAGGGAGCGAGGGGGAGAGATCGAGGGGAGTGGGGAACGTGGGGAGTGGACCGGTTAGGGTTTCGGTCGGGGTGGGGGCTTAAGGGGCCATGGGGGTGGGCCGGCCTGGCAGGGACTTGGCCCAGTTGGGCCGGGGCTGCTGGGCCGGAGCCCCGGGGGGTTCTTTCCTTTTTTTGTGTGTGTGTTAGTTCTGTTTCTGTTTTGATTCTTTTTCTTATTTTCTTTTCTGTTTCATTTCTAGTTTCTTTTAATTTTTAGTTTTAACAAAAATCACCACTAGTACCTAAAGTAGTATTTATAAACAAACTGCTGTCACATCAATTCTTGACCCATAATAAAATATTTTTAATATTTTATAAAATCCAATAGGTATTTGTTTAATTGTTTTCACTACTGTTTTAATTAGTTTAGAGCCCTTAAACATTTTATCAAGGTTTGGTTTCTCCATCGTATTTACACATGATTTATCTGACCCACCTTGAACATTTTAGTTTGATTGTTTGAAAACTTTTATTATTTGCCTTTAATTGAATTTGAATTTGAATCCGTTTCGAACTAACACGAGATTAGCGATAGTAATCGAAGTGACGTGGCATCATTAGCAGAGAATTACTGTAGCTTAATTATCCGGGCGTCACACCGTTAGAATTTCGTACCCAGAACTTTCCTCCTTGCTTCACCTTTTAAATCTCGGGACGAGATTTCTTGTAGTGGAGGAGATTTGTAACAACCCGGTAGTTAAGCTACAGTAACCACTCACTGATGGTGCCATTCCATCACAATTATTTTTCTAAACCTCACTTTATTCCAAACCGAGTTCAAATTCAATATAAAATAATGTCAAATTATTATTTTTCAAACGGTAAAACAAAAATGTACGCTGGGTTGCCAAAATTCACTAACAATTTTTCGTAGTGATCTAACATTTTTTAAAGTAGTTAAATACCTTAACCTAATTAAAACAGGGACAAAACGGTGATTTAAAATGCCTTTCTAATTATGTAAAATTCAAACCTTTTCAAATGCCCCCCCAAACCATTTTACGTCAGTATCAAATTTTGCATTGTAATTTCGGGTCAAATCACATAATTAATAAAAGACATTTTCTATTAAATTTAATTGCAAATCATAGAAAACGAAAAAAGAAAAGGGACCTAAAACTACTTTGCGGTTGGGCCTAAAGTGGCCACGCGGCCCAGCCTACCTCCCCAGGTCCTTCTTCCTGTTCACAGTAGCCTCATGGACAGAGGGGGCACGTCCATGGCACCGATGGCCATGTGCCGGCCATCGGGCGATGCCCCGGCGACCTAAATGACCGTCCCCACGCCCCCTCAAACCCTAGCATCGCCAATCTTTCCCCTCTCGCGCCGCTTCACTCGCTATAGCCGTCGCCCGAGACCATCGTCGTCGCGCCACCGTCGATGCCGTGCTCCGGAGCCACCCCGCGTCGCCCATGGAGGTCCAGGAGCTGCGCTGCGTCCTTCTACATTGACTACTTCAACGGATCGGACGGGATTGTCAGTACACCGTCGCCATCGAGCTCCTACCTACGTTTCGGCCGCCGCCTCGAACCCGCTGCTCCATCACCGCCCCGGCCACCTCGAGCTCACCACCGTCTTCCTCTTGGTGATCCGCACCTGTTCGCCCTTTTCCCGCCTCGAATCCACACCGTTTGTCCACGTTCCGCGCTTCGGCCGCCATGGCCGGAGGTCACGCGCTCTGCGTACCCTCACGCCCGCGGCCGCTCCGGGCTGCGCCCTGGCCTCGCGCCCTGGCCTCGCGCCCCGGCGCCTTGTCTCGCGCACGCCCGCAGCATAGAGAACATGCAATATTTCACCTCCGTTTCTTCTGTCCAAAAACGCGAAATGCCGGGTATACTTTCCCGGATGTTTCCCCCTTTCGCCGGTACCACCTACTGTCGCGTTAGGGCATACCTAGCATCGCTCATTGTCATGTCATTCATCGTCATGCTTATGTTTGCATTGTATTTATTATTTCTCCCCCCTCTTCTCTCCGGTAAATTACGAGACCGTCGCTGCTGCTGCCCCGTTCGACTACGGAGTTGACGACCCCTCCTTCTTGCTAGAGCAACCAGGCAAGCCCCCCCTGATCACCAGATATCGCCAATTCTTCACTCTACTGCTTGCATTAGAGTAGTGTAGCATGTTACTGTTCGGTTACTCCTATTCTGTTGCATAGCCTATCATTGTTGCTACAGTCATTGATACCTTACCCGCAATCCTAAATACTTAGTATAGGATGCTAGTTTTATCATCATTGGCCCTACATTCTTGTCAGTCGGCCTTGCTATACTATCGGGCCGTGATCACTTGGGAGGTGATCACGGGTATATACTATAGATACTTACATGCTATACAGATGGTGGCTAAAGTCGGGTTGGCTCGTTGAGTACCCGCGAGTGATTCACGGATTGGGGGCTGAAAAGACATTTGTCCCGACGGCCCTCTGTGTGGATCTTTGTGGCAGAGCGACAGGGAAGGTTGAGACCACCTAGGCGAGAGGTGGGCCTGGCCCTGGTCGGCGTTCGCGGTTTCTTCATAATAACACGCTTAACGAGATCTTGGTATTTGATCCGAGTCTGGCCACTGGCCTATACGCAGTAACCAACTACGTGGGAATAGTTATGGGCACTCGACGTCGTGGTATCGGCCGAAGCGTTCTTGACGTTAGCGACTGAGCGGCGCGCGCCGGATTGGACCGTAAGCCTGCACTTGTATTAAGGGGGCTAGGTCTGCTTCCGGCCGCGTTCGCAACGTGCAGGTGTGCAATGGGCGGTGGGCCCAGACCCCTGCGCGCATAGGATTTAGGCCGGCGTGCTGACCTCTCTGCTGTGCCTAGGTGGGGCTGCGACGTGTTGATCTTCCGAGGCCGGGCATGACCCAAGAAAGTGTGTCCGGCTAAATGGGATCGAGCGTGTTGGGTTATGTGGTGCACCCGTGTAGGGAAGTTTATCTATTCGAATAGCCGTGTCCCTCGGTAAAAGGACGACCCGGAGTTGTACCTTGACCTTATGACAACTAGAATCGGATACTTAATAAAACACACCCAGACAAGTTCCACAGACAACCCGATGATCACTTTTCGACAGGGCGACGAGGGGAGGATCGCCGAGTAGGATTATGCTATGCGATGCTACTTGGAGGACTTCAATCTACTCTCTTCTACATGCTGCAAGACGGAGGCTGCCAGAAGTGTAGTCTTCGATAGGACTAGCTATCCCCCTCTTATTCTGGCATTCTGCAGTTCAGTCCACCGATATTGCCTCTTTACACATATACCCATGCATATGTAGTGTAGATCCTTGCTTGCGAGTACTTTGGATAAGTACTCACGGTTGCTTTGCTTCCTCTTTTCCCCCTCTTTCCTTTTCTTCTCGGATGCCGCAACCAGACGTTGGAGCCCACGATCCAGACGCTATCGTCGACGATGACTCCTGCTATACTGGAGGTGCCTACTACTATGTGCAGGCCGCTGACGACGACCAGGAGTAGTTGGGAGGATCCCAGGCAGGAGGCCTGCGTCTCTTTGGATCTGTATCCCAGCTTGTGCTAGCCATCTTATGGCAACTTGTTTAACTTATGTCTGTACTCAGATATTGTTGCTTCCGCTGACTCGTCTATGATCGAGCACTTGTATTCGAGCCCTCGAGGCCCCTGGCTTGTATTATGATGCTTGTATGACTTATTTATGTTTTTAGAGTTGTGTTGTGATATCTTCCCGTGAGTCCCTGATCTTGATCGTACACGTTTGCGTGCATGATTAGTGTATGATTGAATCGGGGGCGTCACACATCAGCAAACTAGCATGTGGTTCCGCTGCTTTTTGTTCGTTTTACCCTACATTTTCTGATGCTAGCTATTACATCACTGCTCCGAGCCTCTGTTCATTACTTGTTCGTGTGTTCTTGATCTTCCCAAGTTGCATGACTAATTTGATGCTTCTATTAATTATGGAGCTGCCAACCCCATCAAGCAAAACATTTGTTCTTTTGGGGCTGGCACCTCGAACAAGCATAAAAATAGAGGGAATCAGATATATTGTCGTGTATGCACACACCCTTCTTTCATTAGTTTAGATGAACCATTGATGATCAATTCGGACCAGTGCATGCGATTAAAATTAATTTTACCTAAATAGAGGGTGCAGAATAAACTACTAGAACTAGATTTGCGACCACGTGATGCTGACGATATCTTCAAAGAACATTGCAACAGCAGCGAGGCTTCACAACAACATATGGTAAGCCAGTGTGTTTTAGTACATGTGAGATGTAATGCGAGTGGGCTGCTTTCTTGGCTTGTACCTGCTACGTCTTGAGCTTGCGTTGGTATTCCTTGAAGCGGAAAGGGTGATGCAGCAAAGTAGCGTAAGTATTTCCCTCGGTTATTGAGAACCAAGGTATCAATCCAGTAGGAGGCTCCTTAGAAGTCCCACACACCTACACAAACAAACAAGAACCTCGCAACCAACGCAATAAAGGGGTTGTTAATCCCTTCACGGCCACTTGCAAAAGTGAGATCTGATAAAGATAATAAGATAAGATAAATAATTTTGGTATTTTTCTGATATAGATTGGACAGTAAAAGATGCAAATAGAAGATAGATGGTAAACTTATATGATAAAAGATAGACCTGGGGGCCATAGGTTTCATTAGTGGCTTCTCTCAAGATAGCATAAGTATTATGGTGGGTGAACAAATTAATGTCGCAATTGATAGAAAAGCGCATAGTTATGAGGTTATCTAGGCATGACCATGTATATAGGCATCACGTCCGTGACAAGTAGACCGACTCCTGCCTGCATCTACTACTATTACTCCACACATTGACCGACTCCTGCCTGCATCTAGAGTATTGAGTTCATAAAGAACAGAGTAACGCATTAAGAAAGATGACATGATGTAGAGGGATAAACTCAAGCAATATGATATAAACCCCATTTTTTATCCTCGATGACAACAATACAATACATGCCTTGCTGCCCCTGCCGTCACTGTGAAAGGACACCACAAGATTGAACCCAAAGCTAAGCACTTCTCCCATTGCAAGAAAGATCAATCTAGTAGGCCAAACCAAACTGATAATTCAAAGAGACTTGCAAATATAACTTAATCACACATAAAAGAATTCAGAGGAGATTCAAATATTTCCTATTAATAAACTTGATCATAAACCCACAATTCATCGGATCTCGTCAAACACACTGCAAAAAGAGTTACATCGAATAGATCTCCGAGAAGATCGAGGAGAACTTTGTATTGTGATTCAAAGAGAGAGAAGAAGCCATCTAGCTAATAACTATGGACCTGAAGGTTTGTGGTAAACTACTCACAACTCATCGGAGAGGCCTTGGAGATGATGCAGAGGCCCTCCATGGTCGATTCCCCCTCCGGCAGAGCGCCGGCAAAGGCTCCAAGATGGGATCTCGCGGATACAGAAGGTTACGGCGGTGGAAATAGTTTTTCGTGGTGCTCGTGGATGTTTTCGGGGTACGTGGATATATATAGAAGGAAGAAGTAGGTCAATGTACGTTCGAGGGGCCCACGAGGGTGGGGGGCACGCCCACCCCCAGGGGGCGCGCCGGGCACCCTCGTGGCCGCCTCGTTCGTTGCTTGACGTCTACTCCAAGTCCCATGGATTGTGTTTGTTCCAAAAAGATCGCTCCCGAAGGTTTCATTCCGTTTGGACTCCGTTTGATATTCCTTTTCTTCGAAACACTGAAATAGGCAAAAAAACAGCAATTCGGGATGGGCCTCCGGTTAGTAGGTTAGTCCCAAAAATGATATAAATGTGTAAAGTAAAGCCCATAAACATCCAAAATGGGTAATATAATAGCATGGAACAATCAAAAATTATAGATACGTTGGAGACGTATCAAGCATCCCCAAGCTTAATTCCTGCTCGTCCTCGA
Source organism: Triticum timopheevii (assembly GCA_963921465.1). Classification (NCBI taxonomy): domain Eukaryota; kingdom Viridiplantae; phylum Streptophyta; class Magnoliopsida; order Poales; family Poaceae; genus Triticum; species Triticum timopheevii. The sequence continues at coordinate 375,019,188 of OY997272.1, read as the reverse complement.
GTAGGTAAATGATAAAAACAGAATTTTTGATGTGGAATGCTACCTAGCATAATTCTCAATGTAATTTTCTTTATTGTGGCATCATTGTTCAGGTCCAAATGATTCAAAATGAAAGTTCATATTGACATAAGAAATAGTAATACTTCAAGCATACTAATCAAAGCAATCATGCCTTCTCAAAATAACATGGCTAAAGAAAGTTCATCCCTACAAAATCATATAGTTTGGTCATGCTCCATTTTCGTCACACAAGAATGCTCTCATCTTGCACACCCCCGATGACAAGCCAAGCAATTGTTTCATACTTTAGTAATCTCAAACTTTTTTCAACTTTCAGGCAATACATGAGCGTGAGACATGGATATAGCACTATGGGTGGAATAGAATATGATGATGGAGGTTGTGTGGAGAAGACAAAAATGAAGAAAGTCTCATGTTAACGAGGCTAATCAACGGGCTATGGAGATGCCCATCAATTGATGTCAACATGAGGAGTAGGGATTGCCATGCAACAGATGCACCAGAGCTATAAATGTATCAAAGCTCAACAAAAGAAACTATTTGGTGTGCATCCAGCTTGCTTGCTCACGAAGACCTAGGGCATTTTGAGGAAGCCCATCTTTGGAATATACAAGCCATGTTCTATAATGAAAAATTCCCACCAGTATATGAAAGTGACAATGAATGAGACTCTCTATATGAAGAACATGGTGCTACTTTGAAGAACAAGTGTGGAAAAAGATAGTAGCATTGTCCCCCTTTTTTTGGCCTTTTTTTATTCAGGGACAATGCTCTAATAATGATGATCATCACACTTCTATTTATTTACAACTCATGAGTAACAACTCAAAACTAGAAGATATGACTCTATATGAATGCCTCCGGTGGAGTACCGGGATGGGCAATGAATTAAGAGTGACATGTATGAAAAATTATGAAGGTGGCTTTGCCACAATACGATGTCAACTACATGATCATGCAAGGCAATATGACAATGATGATGCGTGTCATGATAAACGGAACGGTGGAAAGTTGCATGGCAATATATCTCAGAATGGCTATGGAAATGCCATAATAGGTAGGTATGGTGGCTGTTTTGAGGAAGATATAAGGAGGTTTATGTGTGATAGAGTGTATCGTATCACAGGGTTTGGATGCACCGACGAAGTTTGCACCAACTCTCAAGGTGAGAAAGGGCAATGCACGGTACTGAAGAGGCTAGTAATGATGGAAGGGTAAGAGTGCGTATAATCCATGGACTCAACACTAGTCATAAAGAACTCATATACTTATTGCAAAAATATACAAGTCATCAAAAACCAAGAACTACGCGCATGCTCCTAGGGGGATATATTGGTAGGAAAAGACCATCGCTCGTCCCCGACCGCCACTCATAAGGACGACAATCGAAGAACACCTCATGTTTCAAATTTGTTACACAATGGTTACCATACGTGCATGCGAGACTTGCCAACTTCAACACAAGCATTCTTTAAATTCACAATTACCCAACTAGCATGACTATAATATCACCACCTCCATATCTCAAAACAATTATCAAGTATCAAATTGATCATAGTATCCAATTCAATTCCTATGATAGTTTTTATTATATCCAACTTGGATGCCCATCATTCTAGGACCAATTTTATAACCATAGCAAATACCATGCTGTTCTAAGAGACTCTCAAAATAATATAAGTGAAGCATGAGAGATCAAAAATTTGTACAAAATCAAGCCACCGCCGTGCTCTAAAAATTATAAGTGAAGCACATAGAGCAAAACTATCTAGCTCAAAAGATATAAGTGAAGCACTAGAGTATTCTTATAAATTCCAAATCAAGTGGGTTTCTCCCAAAAGGTGTGTACAACAATGATGATTGTGGTAATCTAAAAAGCAAAAACTAATATCATACAAGACGCTCCAAGCAAAACACATATCATGTGGCGAATAAAAATATAGCTTCAAGTAAAGTTACCGATAGACGAAGACGAAAGAGGGGACGCCTTCCGGGGCATCCCCAAGCTTAGGCTTTTGGTTATCCTTGAATATCTTGGTGTTCCATGGGCATCCCCAAGCTTAGGCTCTTGCCACCCCTTATTCCATAGTCCATCAAATCTTTACCCAAAACATGAAAACTTCACAACACAAAACTCAACAGGAAATCTCATAAGCTCCGTTAGTGCAAGAAAGAAAAGCCACCACATAAGGTACTGTAATGAACTCATTATTTATTTATATTGGTGTTAAACCTACTGTATTACAACTTCTCTATGGTTCATACCCCTTGATACTAGCCATAGATGCATCAAAACAAGCAAACAACACACTAAAAACAGAATCTGTCAAAAACAGAACAGTCTATAGCAATCGGTAACTCTTGAATACTTATGGAACTCAAAAAATCCTAAAAAAATAGGAAGTCTTGGGAAATTTGTCTATTTATCTACAGCAAAAATAATAAATGCAAAAGTACCTTTCTGTGATTTACTAAAATTATTTTTGTGCGCACAAAGTTTCTGTTTTTCAGCAGAATCAAATTAACTATCACCGTAGGTTATCCTATAGGTTCTACTTGGCGCAAACACTAATTAAAACATAAAACCACATCTAAAAAGAAGCTAGATGAAATATTTATTACTAAACAGAATAAAAAAGCATATAACAAAAATAAAATTGGGTTGCCTCCCAACAAGCGCTATCGTTTAACGCCCCTAGCTAGGCATAAAAGCGAGGATAGATCTAAGTAGTGTCAACTTTGGCATTCAATTCATAAGTAGCTCGCATGATATATTCATAAGGTAATTTAACTTTATTTCTAGGAAGTGTTCCATGCCTTTCCTTAATGGAAATTGGAATCTAATATTCCCTTCCTTCATATCAATAGTTGCACCAATCGTTCTAAGGAAAGGTCTACCAAGAATAATAGGACATGAAAGATTGCAATCTATATCAAGAACGATAAAATCTACGGGCACATAATTCCTATTTGCAACAATAAGAACATCATTGATTCTTCCCGTAGGTTTCTTAATGGTGGAATCCGCAAGGTGCAAATTTAAAGAGCAATCATCAAGATCATGGAAACCTGGAATATCACATAGAGTTTTTGGAATCGTGGAAACACTAGCACCCAAATCACACAAAGCATAACACTCATGATCTTTAATTTTAATCTTTATAGTAGGTTCCCACTCATCATAAAGTTTTCTAGGTATAGAAACTTCCAAATTAAGTTTTTCCTCATAAGATTGCATCAAGGCATCAACAATATGTTTGGTAAAAGCTTTATTTTGACTATAAGCATGAGGAGAATTCAACACGGATTGCAACAAGTGTTGGGGAACGTAGTAATTTCAAAAAAATTCCTATGCACATGCAAGATCATGGTGATGCATAGTAACGAGAGGGGAGAGTGTTGTCCATGTACCCTCGTAGACCGAAAGTGGAAGCGTTAGAACAACGCGGTTGATGTAGTCGTACGTCTTCACGGCCCGACCGGTCAAGCACCGAAACTACGACACCTCTGAGTTCTAGCACACATTCAGCTCGGTGACATCAGAACGGCGGCGTGGTGATGATCTTGATGTTCTACCGTTGCAGGGCTTCGCCTAAGCACCGCTACAATATTATCGAGCACTATGGTGGAGGGGGGCACCGCACACGGCTAAGAGATCAAGAGATCAATTGTTGTGTCTAGAGGTGCCCCCCTGCCCCCGTATATAAAGGAGCAAGGGGGGAGGGGGCGGACGGCCTAGGAGGGGGCGCGCCAAGGGGAGTCCTACTCCCACCGGGAGTAGGACTCCCTCCTTCCTTGTTGGACTAGGAGAAGGGGGGAAAGAGGAGGGGGAGAGAGGAAGGAAAGGGGGGCGCCGCACCCTCTCCTTGTCCTATTCGGACTAGGGGGAGGGGCGCGCGGCCCAGCCCTTGCCTCCTCTCCTCTTCTCCACTAAGGCCCATGTAGGCCCATCAAGCCCCCGGGGGGTTCCGGTAACCTCCCGGTACTCCGGTAAAATCTCGATTTCACCCGGAACACTTCCGATTATCCAAATATAGGCTTCCAATATATCAATCTTCATGTCTCGACCATTTCGAGACCCCTCGTCATGTCCGTAATCACATTCGGGACTCCGAACAAACTTCGGTACATCAAAACTCATAAACTCATAATATAACTGTCATCGAAACCTTAAGCGTGCGTACCCTACGGGTTCGAGAACTATGTAGACATGACCAAGAACCGTTTCCGGTCAATAACCAATAGCGTAACCTGGATGCTCATATTGGCTCCTACATATTCTATGAAGATCTTTATCGGTTAAACCGCATAACAACATACATTGTTCCCTTTGTCATCGGTATGTTACTTGCTCGAGATTCGATCGTCGGTATCGTAATACCTAGTTCAATCTCGTTACCGGCAAGTCTCTTTACTCGTTACGTAATGCATCATTCCGTAACTAACTCATTATCTACATTGCTTGCAAGGCTTATAGTGATGTGCATTACCTAGAGGGCCCAGAGATACCTCTCTGACAATCGGAGTGACAAAACCTAATCTCGAAATACGCCAACTCAACATGTACCTTTGGAGACACCTGTAGAGCTCCTTTATAATCACCCAATTATGTTGTGACATTTGGTAGCACACAAAGTGTTCCTCTGGTAAACGGGAGTTGCATAATCTCATAGTTATAGGAACTTGCATAAGTCATGAAGAAAGCAATAGTAATATACTAAACGATCAAGTGCTAAGCTAATGGAATGGGTCAAGTCAATCAAATCATTCTCCTAATGATGTGATCTCGTTAATCAAATGACAACACATGTCTATGGTTAGGAAACATAGCCATCTTTGATTAATGAGCTAGTCAAGTAGAGGCATACTAGTGACGTTAAGTTTGTCCATGTATTCACACATGTATTATGTTTCCGGTTAATACAATTCTAGCATGAATAATAAACATTTATCATGATATGAGGAAATAAATAATAACTTTATTATTGCCTCTAGGGCATATTTCCTTCAAAAAGGAAATACAATCTATTAGAGAACAATTATCATAATTAAATTCCTTAAAATCCAAGATAGTGGATTCAATGCTATTTAAAGTCTTAACCTCTCAAATCCCAGTTTTACCAAATTTAGCATCAAGATCTAAAAGCTCCGAATCGTTGGGACGCCCTTTAACTAAAGTTGACTCATCTCCAGTCCATCATTATTAAGATTCATATTGCAAAACAAAGATTTAATAGGGGACACATCAATAACTTTTAGATCTTCATCATTATTTTCATGGAAACTAGAAGAACATGCTTTTATAAAGCAATCTTTCCTAGCACACATCATAGGGGTTCTTTCTTTGCACTCATCAATGGAAATTCTCATAGCTTTGAGAGACTCATTTATATCATGCTTAGGAGGAATAGATCTAAGTTTCAAAGAATCAACATCAAGTGAAAGTCTATGAACGTTCCTAGCCAATTCATCAACTTTAAGCAATTGTTCTTCAAGCAAAGCATTAAAGTTCTATTGAGAGATCATAAATTCTTTAACACTATTCTCAAAATCAGAGGGCATCTTATTAAAATTTAGATAAGAATTATTGTAGGAATTTCCATAATTATTAGAGGAATTACTAGGGAACAGCCTAGGATTAAAGTTTCCTCTATACGCGTTATTACCAAAATTATTCCTACCAACAAAATTCACATACATAGATTCATTATTATTCTCAATCAAAGTAGGCAAAGGCATATCATTGGGATCAATAGGAGCACTCTTAGTAGCAAAATATTTCATAAGTTCATCCATCTTTCCACTCAAAACATTAATTTCTTCTATAGCATGCACTTTTTTACTAGTAGATCTTTCGGTGTGCCATTGAGAATAATTGGCCATAATGTTACCAAGGAGTATAGTAGGTTCTCCTAAGGTGATTTCCATAAAAGTGCCTCACGCAGCCGAATCTAAAAGATTTCTGGAAGCAAAATTCAATCCGGCATAAAAGTTTTGTATGATCATCCATAATTCAAACCATGAGTAGGAAAATTGCGAATCATCAATTTCATTCTTTCCAAAGATTGGAAAACATGCTCATGATCAAGTTGTTTAAAATTCATAATATCGTTCCTAAGGGAGATGATCTTAGCGGGAGGAAAATACTTTGAGTTAAAAGCATCTTTGCACTTATTCCATGAATCAATACTATTCTTAGGCAAAGACGAAAACCAAGTTTTAGCACGATCTCTAAGTGAAAACGTAAATAACTTCAATTTAACAATATCATTATCCGTATCTTTTTTCTTTTGCATATCACACAAATCAACAAAGTTGTTTAGATGAGTAGCGGCATCTTCACTAGGAAGGCCGGAGAATTGATCTTTCATGACAAGATTCAACAAATCAACATTGATTTCACAAGATTCAACATCATTAAGAGGAGCAATCGAAGTGCTGAATAAATAATTACTATTGGTATTGGAATAGTCACACAATTTGGTATTATCTTGCGCCATCGTGACAAGCAATCCAACATACACGCAAACAAAAAGATAAGCGAAAAAGAGAGAGAAGATTGGGGAAAAGAGGGCAAATAAAACGACAAGGGTGAAGTGGGGGATAGGAAAACAAGAGGCAAATGGCAAATAATGTAACGCAAGGGAGATGAGTTTGTGATGGGTACTTGGTATGTCTTGACTTGAGTGAAGACCTCCCTGGCAACGGCGACAGAAATCCTTCTTGCTACGTCTCGAGCTTGCATTGGTTTTCCTTGAAGAGGAAAGGGTGATGCAACAAAGTAGCGTAAGTATTTCCCTTAGTTTTTGAGAACCAAGGTATCAATCTAGTAGGAGGATCCTCAGAAGTCCCACGCACCTACACAAACAAACAAGAACCTCACAACCAACGCAATAAAGGGGTTGTCAATCCCTTCACGGCCACCTGCGAAAGTGAGATCTGATAGAGATAATAAGATAAGATAAATATTTTTGGTATTTTTATGATATAGATTGGAAAGTAAAAGATGCAACTAAAAGATAGATGGTAAACTTATATGATAAAAGCTAGACCCGGGGGCCATAGGTTTCACTAGTGGCTTCTCTCTAGATAGCATAAGTATTACGGTGGGTGAACAAATTACTGTCGAGCAATTGATAGAAAAGCGCATAGTTATGAGAATATCTAGGCATGATCATGTATATAGGCATCACGTCCGTGATAAGTAGACCGACTCCTGCCTGCATCTACTACTATTACTCCACACATTGACCGACTCCTGCCTTCATCTAGAGTATTAAGTTCATAAAGAACAGAGTAACGCATTAAGAAAGATGACATGATGTAGAGGGATAAACTCAAGCAATATGATATAAACCCCATCTTTTTATCCTCGATGACAACAATACAATATGTGCCTTGCTGCCCCTGCTGTCACTAGGAAAGGACACCACAAGATTGAACTCAAAGCTAAGCACTTCTCCCATTGCAAGAAAGATCAATCTAGTAGGACAAACCAAACTGATAATTCGAAGAGACTTGCAAAGATAACTTAATCACACCTAAAAGAATTCAGAGGATATTCATATATTTCTTATAGATAAACTTGATCATAAACCCACAATTCATCAGATCTCGACAAATACACCGCAAAAAGAGTTACATCGAATAGATCTCCAAGAAGATCAAGGAGAACTTTGTATTGAGATTCAGAGAGATAGAAGAAGCCATCTAGCTAATAACTATGGACCCGAAGGTCTGTGGTAAACTACTCACAACTCATCGGAGAGGCCTTGGAGATTATGTAGAGGCCCTCCGTGGTCGATTCCCCCTCCGGTGGAGCGCCAGCGAAGGCTCCAAGATGGGATCTCACGGATACAGAAGGTTACGGTGGTGGAAATAGTTTTTTGTGGTGCTCCTGGATGTTTTCGGGGTACGTGGATATATATAGGAGGAAGAAGTAGGTCGGTGGACATTCGAGGGGCCCACGAGGGTGGGGGGCGTGCCGGGCACCCTCGTGGCCACCTCGTTCATTGCTTGACGTCCACTCCATGTCCCGTGGGTTGCGTTTGTTCCAAAAAGATCGCTCCCGAAGGTTTCATTCCGTGTGGACTCCGCTTGATATTCCTTTTCTTCGAAACACTGAAATAGGCAAAAAAAACAGCAATTCGGGCTAGGCCTCCGGTTAGTAGGTTAGTCCCAAAAATGATATAAAAGTGTAAAGTAAAGACCATAAACATCCAAAACAGGTAATATAATAGCATGGAACAATCAAAAATTATAGATACGTTGGAGACGTATCAGTGCCCTCAACCTGTAATCCTACAGAATTACAAATAGTTCAGTTGTTTGCTTTGCTATATTGCTTGATTCGAATGCTTGCTTGTTACTTGTAATGCTATACCTGAGTTGGCCAATATGTCAGCAGTGCCTGCTGTACTATCGTAAAGAAATGCATGCCTAGTTCATTTGAGTCCTTAACTTTTCCTCTGAACTTCATGACAAGACCGTCTTCATAGTTTATATGAGGCCACACTGTTTAGTGCTTTCTCAGATTATTTCAACTGCTTAGATGCCTTGGCAACTTTAATATAGCGGTGGTACACTCCCTTTCAACTAGGGATGTCAACTGGGTCCCGTTTAATCCCGATTAAAGTCCACTAGTGGTATGATAGTTCAAAAGAGTTTTTGTTTTTTGAGGAAAATGAACTAGGGAGCTAGCAAAAACTAACTAGATGGGACTGGCAGATGTTGTTTATTTGCCACTTACATCACTAGTTTCATCTTACCATTTTAATTTATTTTCGGCTGATGCTGCTTCGAACCATTTAAATATAGCTTGCCATGCTCGACAATAATTCATATGTCATTTAGCATGTAAGCTTACTGCCTGGATCATGCGATAACTATCTCTTACTTATGTCTAGCGGAAACCTTTCAGGATGCCATTCACACTGGGACACAATGTACAACCCTAGAATCTATTTGTGTAAGCAATGCGCCATCCATGTTACCAGATGGTAGCACTTCAGAGGCAACACCACCGGAGAGCAGTCTGAGCACAAATATTATAGTTCTTGAGGTTCTACTAGAGGCAAAAAGAGATGGTGTGGCTGCCATGAATGAGGTAATATTTATCTTGAGGCTGGAAATTATGCAATTAGCGTCACACATTATGCAAGCAACCCAAGAATTGGAGGAAGTAAGAATGTTGCATTTGAAGATGGAGGAGGTCCTGCTGTTTCTGCTATCTAAAGCCCAGGGTAATCCAGGTTCTTCTTTAGATAATAGTTGAAATTTTCATTAGATTATTGTACTTGCATGTTGTGTCATGTCTCTGAATGGATAATGTTGTAAGACCCCCTATGTTGTCCATGTGTTGTAATGATCCGAATTTTTTAGGCGAGGTAATCCTCAGTACTTGTATGATTGACATAAGGTGAACTATTTTCCGTGTGAGCATATTGTATTGGTTGAAATAATTCTTTGACTCAAAGTGTATACAACCTACTGAATTCGAAGATCACGTCATTTCTAAATCATAATCATATATAAAGGTGGAATAAACCTTTGTTGTGGTTTTGAAGAAATAAATAACAAAACAAAGAATTATCTGTGGATACTCGTAATCGAATACAAATTGGATTTGAATTTAGTTTGCCAGGGCCCAGGGAAAACGTGAATGCTAATTCTCCCAAGTTTTGAACAAAGCGGCTAAACACCCACTATAATTTGTGGGCTGCCCGAAGCAAGTGTTTGCGATATGGAAATTATTGTCTACCCCTGACACTTGACATCCTTATCGACCGGATTTACACTGTTGTCGATAGGGGTAGACTAGTAACTTCAATCAGACGTGACACGACGGCCTCTGAGCCCATTCAGACACGGTGGGCGCCAAACGTGGGCGGCAAAACACATTTAATTGAAGCTCGTCCGAAATACATGTGTCTCTCCCTCCATTTCCTCATTCATACACGGTGGGAGGCAAAACAAACTCTCCTTGTCCGAAATCGATGTAGGCTAATATTTTAAATAGGGGCAGATCTGTAACTTCCTTAGACGTGACACAACCGCCCTACCTGTCAGCCCCATTCATACAACGTCGGCGCCAACCGTGAGCGGCAAAACACCCTCTCCTCGCCCGAAATAGTTACCGGGAAATATTTGGGAGATGCGAGATTACCGTCCTGTCCCCAACCGACGGGATGTTCGAAATTTTAAACGGGGGATAGGTTCGTAACTTCCCCACATTTTAGAGAAGCGCATCCCAAAGTTTGAGATCCCCCCCTCCATTTACCCATTCATACACCGTCGGCTCCACGACAACCTCCCCACTGCGACCAACCTCCTCCGTCCGCCACCCCATCCTCCACCTTGCCGAAGCCGCTACCCCTACCCTGTCGTCCACTGCAATAGATGCACGTCTCTCATCCACATCGCTGGACTAGGATCCTTTCACCGCGTCCTCTCGCTTCATCGGCACCGTCGTCCACCTTGCCGTTGCCGCTCCTACAACTGCCTCGTCCATGGCAACATGATTTATCCTCCGACCCGGCCGTCTGTCGTCTAAAGTTTTCTTCCCCGCCGCCGGCAGCCAGCGCACCCGCAACACCCTCAACATATCAGCAGAGGCCTACACGGCATCGCAAGAGAAGTGGTACTCTTCCATATGTGCTTAACTTATTGATCTCACCTGGGAAATAGGTCGTAATTTGTTTACTGTACTTTTCTTGTCCATACCAAATCGTAGTGGCTAGTTGAAAGCAAACATTAGTTGCGAAGTAGGTTTGTCCGGTTTGCACCTTCAGATCCACCATGGCACGAGCACTATACTCGTAAAGCTTATGTTTTCCCCCTTTATATTCACTACCATCATCGTAGGTGCTTCGTGTCTTGCTAGCACTGCTCCTCAAGACCTCAACCCAAAGCTTACATGTTGAAATACGAATCTGATATGATGCTCATATCACTAAAATAGAGAACGTTTAATTGGTCACCTAATGTTCCTATATTAATTTCGAAAAGCATATGCGACACCCACTAGTCCAGCTAGTTCCACTTTCCTGATTTTACTCTTGATGCTTAGGGTTTCCCCTTTTATCTACTCTACCATGATCTGTGTAGGTGCTTTCTATCATACTAGCATTACTCCCAAGCTAAACGACACAACACCCAAAATTCCAAAGCTTAGTTGTTCAAATATTATTGTGATATGGTACTGATATTAGTTAAAAGACATATTTAATTGGTTAGCTAAAGGTCCTACCTGAGTTTCCAAATGCATGTCGCAACATATAGAGAGATAGCAGAATTGCATTTCTTTGTCACTTGTTGACTGTACTTTCTTGTCCATACCAAATCTTAGTTGTTATTTCAAAGCAAACATCGGTTGCTAACTACCCTTTGTGCGGTTTGCAGCTTCAAATCTGCCATCCCACTGCCATGGTAACACTTTACTCATCATGCTTCTGGTTTCCCCATTTTATGATGACCACGATCAGCCTACATGGTTCGTGTCATAATAGCACTGCTCCACCCATCGAGCTAAACAAGCTTAGTTGTACAAATTCATATATGATATTATGCTGATATTGGTAAAACTGAGAGATGTTTAATTGGTCAGCTAAATGTTCCTACTTTAGTTTCGAAATGCATGTGAGCCACATATGGAGAGACCAGAAGGAATAGTATTTCTCTGTGCGCTCTGGTTCATCATGGGTGGTCAATCGACATTGTATTAAAAGACTTGTAATATCTTCAATCTGCTTGCTCTTCTGCTCTTCTTTAAGATGATCCTCTTCTCTTGCAGTCGACTGGTCTGGTCGAGTTGTTCTCCCTTAGTATATTTTGAATCTGTCAGGTCAGTTTGACTTGTTCTTCTTTACTATATGTTGAAGCTGTCATATGCGAAGTGTCATCACTTCTAGAGCTCTCATATTTTGAGTAGTAGGTCACATTATATTAATGCACACACCAAATTACAGCATGCATGACATCTCTTAAAAGAATTGCAGAGATAGCACAAAGGGGTTTACATGGAGGCAATATTGGATTAGAATCACTTCTGCATTACAAAGATAATCTCACTTGTTTTTATGTTTTCATGCATGTCAGATATTGAACATTATCAAAATGAATATGAGAATGGGCACACGAGAGGAATATTGCGAAATAATTCACTGGCTAACAAGCTTGGCATGGTGGAGGATGGCCTATCTTATTCACCCATCAAGGTGCTTGCTCTAATGTGGCAAGGTTGTATTGGTCGCACATATTTTGCATCTGACCTCTTGCATTACTTCTACTTTGCTACACCATCAGCTTAGTTTAAGCATCATATATGAGTATATGCCATACCTACCCATTTTCTGTACCTATTCCATGTGTCGTCATACTATGTTTTTCCAGTCAAATGTTGTTCTTTCGTAATAGATGTCCAAAAGGAAGAGGGTGAATGCAGATCCTCAAGGAGTACAAACTAGGTATTTGGAAAAGGTAGTGATACCTGTTAAATCAGATAGATCAGCAGCCACAGAAAACACATGCCCAACTGTACCACACTTTACCCCTACTCTAGTGGCCAAACCCCTATTAAAACTGCTGAGAGCTCAGCGTCAGGTACTGTCTATGATATCATTTCAAAATTTGAACTCCTAAATTTCTGCATGTGCCTTACCTTCTCTCTTGTATGAAAACTAATTTCAGATGAATCTCCTTGCTCAAAGGATCATACGATCTCACAACAATACTGGGCTCTACATTTCTCTTGTCAGTACCTTTCTCCCTTTTGCCTTGTAACATTGTACTTAATTAATTGCTATTTGATTATATCATCAGTCTGCACCTGAGCTTCATTATCCTTTGTTTCTTCCAATATTATTTGATCTATATTTACTCTTTGTAAAATGTAGAATAATGGCAACACTTATAAAGAATTTTCCTTGGGGAATTTATTGAATTATCCTTCCATCAATATGGAGAAGGGCTTTGTCCAGCCCGGTGTTAACATGTAATGTGAGTTCATCCTTCTCAAGCCTTCAAACTTTGTTCTAGTATAGATTTGGATAGGCATCATTTCCACCACTGCTGTTTACTTTGCTGTTTACATCTGATTGGATGTTTGCAACAACTACCAGTGTTAAATTGTAGTTGTAAAAACATGTTCCTTATGCAGAACAAATCCATTTATTTGCTTATATAATTGTGAAACCTGTTACGTGTCTCCTTGTTTCTCTTTCAGAGTCATATCTCTTATGCCAGGTAGAACTTTAGGGAAGATAGTGAGCCAAACCATCTTGAGGACATCGAGATGACCCCAAGGTCCTGTCTTGATGAAGACAGTGAGTTGAAGCTACTCACCAGCAGGTGTGAGACAACCACTGTGCAGTCGCTACCTCAATTAGTTCGACTTCTTCAATCTCAACTTAAAGCGGAAAGGCTTGCTTCAGCTCAGCTCCGACTTGAAGTCAAAGATGTAATGAAGATGTCAGAGGACTGCCTTGTGCACTATCATGCCATACAGCTAGGGATGAAGCATCTATCGTTGACACAACTGAGGTCTAATCAGCTTCTTTGGCTGTTTGCGGGGCCCGACCTGGCTAGGCATAGTGCCTTCTGAAGTGCTCTCAGTTTTGTATATTCTTTTGTCGGCGCATTTATTTGCACTGGTGGCGAACTTTGATGCCCAGTGGATGTAATATGTGTAATAGCCATGATAGCCTAGCGTAAGTTGCTAGCTTATTTATTTCCCTGTTGTCTTGTTTATTTGTTTGCTTCTAGTCAGTGCAGTTCTTTTTCCGCGGTTTGCTAGTGGCTGCAATAACCTATTTTTTAAAACTAGGCCACAATAACCAAGGGCTACATATTTATTGTAGTGACACTGGGCCTCCTACGGGCCGTAGAAACAATGGGCCTTCTACGGGCCGTAGAAACAATGTGCCTTCTACGGGTCGTAGACACAATGGGCCTTCTTCAGGCCGTATCATCAATGGGCCTTATACGGGTCGTATGATCGATTGGTCAAACATGGGCCAATAACAGACTGCATTATGGCCGTAAACGGGCTAGAGTTGGAATCGTCCATTCATGGGCTGACCACAACGGGCCGTCATTAATAGGCCGTATTTGATGACACTATGAAAACAACCCAACGTATTAACGGGCCACAAATGGTCCGACTGTAACCACGGGCTGAATTTGGCCCACAAGCAGAAAATGACAGTAACGGTCCGTAAGTAACCGAATGCTGGATATGAGCCCAAGAATAAATGGGCCCTAAGAAGGCCAAAAGATATCATGGGCTACAAATGGCCCAATGGATTAATGGGCCGTTAATGGGTATAAAGTGATACACTGTTCATTATGGGCCAATTTCACCACGGGCCGTTAATGGGCCAAGAGTTACAAAGGGCCTCATATGGGCCGAAAGACATCATGGGCCATACATGGGCCGGAACTTAAAACAGGCTAGAATCATATTGGACGGCCCAGATGACGCTACTGGGCCTAATTCGGATAGGTCATAACGGGCCCTAGGTTAGCGGGCTATAAATGGGCTATATGCAAACAACCCGTGAACAGGCTTTCCGTGGGCCGGCCCGCCACCTTTTGACCAAGTCAAATGGGCCGGCCTTTTCACAGGAATGGGCCTCTGTTGGGCCATGTCACGTGTTGACGTATCATAGGCGCCTTCGGTCCAATGAGTGGATGACATCTGTCCCAACGGTGAGCCGACACGTGTTTCCTCCAGCCAATGATGATTTTACACATGGAAAATCCCCATTGGACGGGGCTGTTAATGGGTTATCAGATCCAAAATTGGACCCGATTGCTTAATGGCATTCCATTCCGGTGGATGCCATGTGTCGGTCACCCTTGATGAAAGCACTTTTATGATGCGCGATTTATCATCATGGAAGTGGACACTTCCGTGATGATAATTTTGGTAATGTCATGGAACACTTCACGACAACACAGGTTTGACTATCTTGATTCTGTCATAAAGTCGTCATGGATGTGCATGCATGATAGAAACATGACCTACTGTGACAAACACGTATCATCATGGAAGTGTTTTTTTGTAGTGGGAAGATGTTGCAATACAATGCTCAAGCTTGTGATATCCTCTTCAACGGATTGTGCCCCAAAGAATTCAACAAAATCAGCCGCCTTGAGAATGCAAAGGAAATTGGGGATACTTTGATTGATATGCATGAAGGTACCGACTCCATCAAGGAATCCAAATTGGATGTGCTTCAATGTCAACTTGACAAGTTCAAAATGAAGGATGGTGAAGGTGTCGCTGAAATGTACTCTAGGCTTGCGCTCATCACAAATGAGATTGCCGGCTTAGGAAGTGAAGAGATGACCGACAGATTCATCATCAAGAAGATCCTAATAGCCTTGGATGGAAACTATGATACCATGCTCAATTTGATCCAATTGATGCCCAATTACAAAGATCTTAGGCCAACGGAAGTCATTGGTAGAAATGTTGCTCATGTGTTGTCACTCAAGGATAAGGAAGAGCTTAACAACAAGTCGAGTGGTGCTTACAAAGCTTCATGTGATGCTCCTACAAGATCAAGTGAGAAACAAGTCTTCGGTGAAGAATTGAGCCTAATGGTGAAGAGCTTCAACAAGTTCTACAAGAGTAGAAGCAAAGAAAGAAGTTCCAAGTCAAGGTCCTACAATGACCAAGGATCTTCTAGCCGTGATCGCAATTGCTACAATTATGGAAGACCCAGACACTACTGTAGTGAGTGTACGCCTCCCTATAAGAGAAGAGAAGACTCACCTAAAAGGAGAAGCAAAAGAGAGGAATCACCACCAAGAGAAAGAAGGAGTAGAGATGATCGTTATGAACGAAGACCCTCTCACAGAAGCAAGGATTCGGAAAGGAAGGACAAGTCATCAAAGAGCTACACAAGACTGTAAGTGCATCTAGTGCCCCTTAGTGATTTTGGTGTATTGAAGACTTATATGTTAAGGGACTGATGCGTTTGTGAGTGTACACAGGTCTATAAGTCTATGAGGAGTTTGATATTTACAGAGAAAGTCGACCCCTAAAAATGAAGTTCTTCAACTAAAGACTTTGGATTTCTGAAGACTTTCTGAAGACTTTGAAAGTGAAGAAATTGGCATGACCTTGAAGACTTGGCAATCATTCGAGGAACATGAAGCGTGAAGACTTTTGTTTTCGTAGTTTCATTTTCTCTTTCTTGAGTCATAGGAAACACCGTACTGTTAAAGGGGGTCGAGGAAATACTAAGGAAAAATTTCCATGTGATGCTCAACTCAAAATCCTACACCTACCAATCCCTTAGAGTGAACCATTGGAAATCTCATACAGTTCAGTCATATTCTTCAGTGACAGAGACGAAGTTCTTCTGGTCTTTGAGGAATTTGTTCTGACTGAGGAGTTAGGAATTCGGCAGTGCAGATTGCCTACACAGTGAGGAACATGATAGCCCTTAGGAATTTGATAGTCAAAATTCCGACCGTTGATGTGCTATGCGCCAGCTGTCCCAAAATATCTACCCACCTAACGGTCATATCATTGAAGGGCATTTATGTCTTATCATGTCGGGCTACTCCCTAGGCTATAAATACCCGCCCCCTACAACCACTAGCTGGTTGGCTGCTCCGAGAGAAACTGACACTTGTCATTTGAGAGCATCCCATCCTTTGAGGACTTTGAGCGAAAATTATCAAGTGAGGAAAACCCAAACCCAACACACCTACAACCCAAAGTGATTGAGCATCACTGAAGAGATTGATCCTGCCTGGATCCGACACTTGTTACCTTTGAAGACTGTGCTTCTTCCAGATGGTTAGGCATCATGGTCTAGAGCATCCAAGAGGAATTGTGGATCACCAAGTGACCTAGTCTGTGAAGGTTTGGAAGTCACCTGAAGACTTACCACGAGTGATTGGGCGAGGTCTGTGTGACCTTAGCTCAAGGAGAATATGGTGAGGACTGTGTGTCCGGGACTGTGTGTCCGAGACTGTGTGTCCTTAGGTTTAAATACCTAGCCGCTCCAACCAGACGTACAACTGAGACAGCAGTTGGAACTGGTCTACCAAATCATTGTCTTCACCAAGCTTACTGGTTCTATTTCCTCAACTCTTTCATTTCCTCATTTCTGTTGTTGTGTTCCTGTTCATATCTGTTTGAAGACTTTGACTAAAGACTTTCTCAATTTCCTGAGTTCAATTTCTTCAGTCTGTCCGTCTTCATCCCGTGCTATCCTGTGTTTACGCTTTCTGTACTTTGTGCTTGTCTTCATTTCATCATGATGACTATGCTAGTGTTCTGTTATGTTTAATTCTGAGTACTTATTCCGCTGCAAGTAGTTCTTCGCTAAGGAATTTCCTCACCAGCAAATTCCTCAGTGAAGAATTCATAAAAATCGCCTATTCACCCCCTCTAGTCGATATAACGCACTTTCAATTGGTATCAGAGCAATGTACTCCCTTGTTCTGTGTGATTTTGGTTTAACCGCCTAGAGTTTTAGTTATGTCGACCACATGTATGATCAAGGTCTCTGCTGGGTGTCCTACCTTCGATGGAACAGACTACCCCTACTGGAAGAATAAGATGCGAATGCATCTTGAGGCAATTGATAACGATCTCTGGTATGTTGTGGAAAATGGTGTTCCCTCAGTCACACCTTATCTAAACGCTGCTGATGTGAAGAGATTCAAGAAACTCGATTCTCAAGTGAGGAATATCATATGTGGCCATCTGAGCAAAGGGCAGTATGGAAGAGTGGGTGCTTTGGAAACTGCTAAGCTTACTTGGGATAGGCTGTCCAAAGTGAATGAAGGAGTCTCAACTCAACGTGACTCTCGTGTTGACGTTTTTCGCAATCTCTTCAACCGCTTCAAAAGACTCAACAATGAAAATGTTCAACAAACCTTCGATCGCCTCACCGACATCTCAAATGAGCTTCAAGCGCTTGGCGCCACTGACATCACCGACCATGAGGTGGTGAAGAAATTGCTGAGATCGCTCGATTCTTCATTCGACACTCTGGCACTGATGATTCAAGAACGTGCTGATTACAAGTCACTTGATCCCGCTAATATCCTCGAGAGGCTAAATACTCATGAGTTCCAGCTTGCTGAGAAGAGAGATCTCTATGGTTCGAGCTATGGCAGATCATGTGCTCCGAAGGCCAAGGCAGTCCCTGAGTCTAAAGATGAAGACTCTGCTAGCAGCCTTGGTGATCCTGAAGAACCGAGCCAGGAACTAGCACTGTTCGTGAAGAAATTTCAGAAGTTCTCAAGAAGTGGTCGCTTTGGAAAATCCTCAAGGAGCAATGATTCCTCATCCAGTGACTACAAGAAGAGGCTATGCCACAAATGCAAGAAACTTGGTCACTACATTCAAGATTGTCCTCAATGGGATAAGGAATCAAAGAAGAAGAAATACAAAGACTACAGTTCTGATGACGCAAAGAAGAAGAAGAAATCTTCAAAGTCTTCATCATCAAAATCCTCGAAGTCTTCATCTCTCAAGAAGAGCAGCTCCAAGAAGGCTCGGGCATTCATTGGCAAGGAAATGGATTCTGAGGCTGAATCTGAGGAACATGAGGACGAGGAGGCATCTGAGGAGTCCGAGTCTAGTGTGGCGAGCCTAGATCTCGCTACTGCATTCGTCAGCAAGTCTATCTTCAACTCTGAAGAAAATGGCTTCACCAACAAGGCTGATGAAGGCAATGATGACTACGCTCCCACCTATTGCTTCATGGCAAAGGGTGCCAAGGTAACTAAATACCCCTCCTCTGAATCTAGTGAGGATGAATCTGATGAAAACCTCAAGCCCAGCTACTCTAAACTTGCTAAGATTGCTGTGAAACAACAAAAGGCTATTGAAAAGGTTCAAAACATGCTAGACTAAAGTGATGATATGTTGGGTGAAGAAATGGATCGCACTAAAACCTTGACTGAAAATCTTCAGAGACTTCAGTCCAAGTTTGACAACCTTCAAGGTCATCATATCACTCTCTTATCTGATCACGAGAAGCTTTCTTATGAATTTCTTCAAAGAAAGCAAGATCTTGAGAAGCTAAGAGTGAGTTATGAAGATCTTCAGAAGGAGCGCAATTCATTACTTGCTCAACAAATCAACGCTACTCAGGAAGAATTTGTTCCTCCATGTCTGAAGTGCATTGAACGGGAATCTGCTAATTCTTCACCTGAATGTTCAAATGCTTCTAATGCTACAAATTCTTCATCTGTCTATGCTATCATTAATTCCTCATCTGAGGACATTGCTAGTATCACTGATGATGCAGGGTTGAAGGAATTGTACATGACAAGCATGTACAAAAGCCTCAAAGGGCATCAGACTCTTTGTGATGTGCTTAAAAAGCAAATCCTCAACAGGAACCCTAGGAAAGAGGGTATTGCCTTTGAGAGGAATCTCAATGCTAATGGAACATATTGGAGGCCTGAGTAGTACCCCAAAACCTCATGGGTTGCTACAAAGGGACCTCCAGTTGATCCATCCAATTTATCTGGCTTTACATGTGAATCTCCTCATTCTTCTAATGAGTCATTTTACTCTAACTATAAACTGTTCAAAAATCAGATGGTGAAGTATTTGCTAGATATGTTGGCACTAACTGCAGGAACGGTTCCCCTATGAAGAAAATATGGGTTCCCAAAAGTTGCCTTGAAAGTCTTCAGGTGAATGTCCTCATGATACCACCTATGAAGAATAGGAACTCCAGATCAAATTCTTCATATGGACCAAATTCTTCATATGGATCCAAGTCCTCATACGAACCAAATTCCTCACGTGGATCAAATTTCTCAAAAGGATCAAAGTCCTCATATGATCATCATCGTGCTAACCCTTCTATTTCGTAGGGTAGAGCTAAGGGCTATGAATATGAGCATTATTCTTCTAATCATTATGTTCATAAGTCCTCGAAGAATTTCTCTGCTTATTCATATGCTTATCCTAACCCCTCTTATGCGAAACGAGGTGGACTAGCGTCTATGCCACCTTTCTCATATGGTGCTCGCAGAGTGATGAATTCTTTGCCACCCCTTCATATGTGGGTGGTGAAGAAAAAGAACTAATCTCTTATGGAGGGTCAGGTCTCCAGACGTGCTCAAAGCGTCTAAAGAATTTGCTGGAGACCTGAACATTGCCTGAAAGGACGCAGGCTAATCATGAAGAAATGAACCTTCATTTCTCACATCCTCATACTGTTTTATCTATTCTATTGCTTGATGAAATTGATCTGATGATATTGATGTCATATTCTTCACTGATGAAGTATATGAGTTCGTAAGTTGCACTAATTCATCTGCAGGTTGATTAACCCAAAGCCAATGAGTGGGTCCTCGATAGTGGATGTCGAATCACATGATTGGTGACAAGAATCTATTGATGGATGTTCCTTTATCACCACCACATCTAAAGCATATCATCTTCGCTGACAAAGGCAAAAGTCAGGTATTGGGTCTAGGTAAGGCTGCGATCTCAAAGGATCGACACATGGACAAAGTCATGCTTGTCGAGTCCTTAGGATACAACCTGATGTCCGTCTTGATGCTTTGTGATCTTGATATGGTTGTTGTCTTTGGCAAATATCATTGTGTTGTGATCATGGAAGCTGACAATTCCAAAGTCTTCGAAGGCTTTAGGAGAGGAGACTTGTACATTGTTGATTTCTCTAGAGGACCACAACCGGCCGTATGCCTACATGCAAAAGCTTCAGAAGGCTGGCTATAGCATCGACGACTTGGTCATGCTGGCATGAGGAATTTGCACTCACTTACGAAGAAGAAGCATGTCATTGGCATTGAGAATGTCAAATTCCTCAAGGATCACTTATGCGGAGCCTGTGAAGCTGGAAAGATGACAAAGCCAAGCATCCAGCGAAGACTATCATGACTACCACTCGACCATTTGAATTGCTTCACATGGATCTCTTTAGTCCTAATCATTATTCTGCTGCTACAAATGATGCATCTCTATATGGCCTTGTTATTGTTGATGATTATTCTCATTACACATGGGTGCACATTGTCACTTACAAACATGAGGTGCAGGAAGTCTTCAAACGATTTTCCTCGAGGGCTTCAACCAAATTTGGTGTGAAGATCAAACACATCAGAAGTGACAATGGGACCGAGTTCAAGAATTCTGGTCTTGATGACTATCTTGATGAACTTGGTATTACTCATGAGTTATCTGCTCCTTATACTCCTCAGTAGAATGGCGTCGTGGAGCGCAAGAACAAAACTCTTGTTGAGATGGCTTGCACTATGCTTGATGAATACAAGACGCCTCATCGTTTCTGGATTGAGGCAATTGATACTGCGTGCCACATCATCAATAGAGTATATCTTCACAAGTTCTTCAAGAAGACTGCATATGAACTCCTCACTGACAAGAAACCCAATGTGAGTTACTTTAAAGTCTTTGGTGCTAAATGCTGGATTAGAGATCCTCATCACAACTCTATCTTTTCATCGAAAGCACATGAGGGTTTTATGCTTGGTTAAGGAAAGGACTCGCACACCTGCAAAGTCTTCAACAACGTTCTCCACAAGGTTGTTGAAGCTTTAGATGTGCGGTTCGATGAAGCTAATGGCTCGTAAAGAGAGCACCTACCTTCTGTGTTAGATGAACCAGCACCTGAGGAATCTATCAAGTTCAAGGCTACTGAGAATGTCATTCCTACCGAAGAATCTGCTGAAGAATTCATTCCAGAATGTGAAGAACGTCGAGCTGGGGCACCTGAAGGAAATGGTGCTGAGGAAAATGCTCCTGAAGAAAATGCCGATCAAATTCCTCGAAGACAACCCGCTCATCCTTGCATTGCAAACGAAGTGCAAGTTGAGAAGATCATCGATGACATTGAAGCACCATGTCCTCTCACACGCTCAAAAGCTTCACATTTGTCTAACTTTTGTGGGCACTTTGCTTTTGTCTATATCATGGAGCCCACTAAGGTAGATGAAGCATTTCTAGAGCCTGAGTGGATTCAAGCTATGCAAGAAGAATTACATCAGTTCGAGCTCAACAACATCTAGGAACTGGTCAAACGTCCAGATCCTCGCAAGCACAACATCATTGGCACAAAGTGGATCTACCGCAACAAGCAAGATGAAAATGGCCTCGTGGTGAGGAATAAGGCACGACTTGTAGCTCAAGGCTACACACAGGTTGAAGGAATTGATTTCGATGAAACTTTTGCACCTGTTGCTAGACTTGAGGCTATTCGCATATTACTTGCTTATGCTAACCATCATGATATTATCTTACAACAAATGGATGTGAAAAGTGCATTCCTCAATGGTAAGCTTGAGGAAGAAGTATATGTTGCTGAACCCCAGGTTTTGAAGATCCAAAGCATCCTGACAAAGTCTTCAGACTCAATAAGACCTCGTATGGCCTCAAGCAGGCCCCTCGGGCGTGGTATGATACTTTGAAGGAATTCCTCATGAAGAAAGGCTTCAAACCCGGTTCACTCGACCCAACTCTTTTCACTAAATCTTATGATGGTGAATTGTTTGTGTGCCAAATTTATGTTGATGATATCATTTTTGGCTGTACTGACCAACGTTACAGTGATGAATTTGCCTATATGATGAGTGAAGAATATCAAATGTCTATTATGGGAGAATTGAAATTCTTTTTAGGTCTTCAAATTCGTCAACAGTGCAATGGCATATTCATATCTCAGGAGAAATACCTCCAAGATGTATTGAGGAAATTCGGCATGCAAGATTGCAAAGGGGTCAAAATTCCAATGCCCACAAATGGCCATCTATGCATTGATGAAAATGGTAAAGACTTCGATTAAAAGGTATACCGCTGCATGATTGGCTCTTTATTGTACCTATGTGCATCTAGGCCGGATATTATGCTTACTGTTTGCATCTGTGCCTGATTTCAAGCTACACCGAAAGAATCACACCATAAGGCTGTGAAGCATATTCTTCGATATCTAGCTCACACACCAACACTTGGATTATGGTATCCCAAGGGCTCTTCATTTGATCTCATTGGATATTCAGATTCTGACTATGCTAGTGATTGTGTGGACCGCAAGTCAACGTCAGGCACATGCCATTTCCTCGGACGATCTTTGGTCTGTTGGTCCTCGAAGAAACAGAACTGAGTATCACTCTCCACTACAGAAGCTGGGTACATTGCTGCTGGATCATGCTGTGCTCAATTACTATGGATGAAGAAAACACTCAAGGACTATGGCATCAATGTGAAGAATGTTCCTCTCTACTGCGACAATGAGAGCGCTATCAAGATTGCTCGTAACCCAGTTCAGCACTTGAAGACCAAGCACATCCAGATTCGTCATCATTTTCTTCGCGATCAAGTGTTGAAGGGCGACATCTCCATCGACCACGCAAGCACTGAAGACCAGCTGGCCGATATTTTCACCAAGCCCTTGGATGAGAAGAGATTTAGCAAGTAGCAGTGTGAGCTAAATGTCCTAGAATCTTCGAATGTTCTCTAAAAAGGACACACATCTATCACTTATGCTGACTTGATGACTTAGATGTGCAACACACAAAGTAATGTTTTTCTTCAATCAATGAAGACTAAGCCTCTAAGTGTGAAGAAATTAATGAAGAAATTGATTCTCAGAGCCCTACGACAATTGTACGCGGTGTCTGAAATCAGCTTTCTTATACGGTGGGTTACGCCACCAACCAAAGTTGAAAATCTTCAATTTGAGTTTTTCTTCATTTTTGAAATTACTCAGTTTTTTCAAATTCTTCAACTTTGCATTGTCTTCACTCTTTCCGGCGTTGTTCTCCATTTGAATATATATATATATATATATATATATATATATATATATATATATATATATATATATATATATGAGTTTATGTCCTCTACAACATTCACTTATTGCAAATTCTTCAAGTTGTTTTTTCTGCTAAGTGAATGTGATCGGACCCTTCCCCCTCTATGCTAAACTCAATCCAGTCTGTTCACAAATACTTCATGTGCGTTCTATTTGAAACTCATTCAAAATCTTCACTGTGTCCTTGTCAGCTGAAGAAATTGCGAACGAAACTTTTAACTTATCTTATCTAAATTTTCGGCTTTGCCGCTCAAACTGCTCCACATCCCACGACAATACTTATCTATTCGCCCACGATCTTACACGATCGCCACCTCTCAGTACGTGGGTGACACATGTCAAGCGAATGAAAAGGGTCAGGGGCACATTCGTCCAATTTCTTCGGGCGTACAGTTATTTCACTTCGACTATAAATACCCCCTCCCCTTCCTCACTTCATTTTTACTCTGCTCGTTCTCACTCCCGCTCGAGCTTCTCAAACCCTAGCGCCGCCGCTAGTTCATTGTCGCCGATGAGGAAGAGCTTCACTGCCTCGACCTCGTCGCCGTCGTACTCGCGCCGGTTGCGGATTTCTTCACTCCGCCGGCACCGTAGCTGTCCTCCTCTACCGAGGTAGGGTGTGGAAGATCTGAACTGACAAACTTCACATCTACACTTCCCAGTTTGTCGTGTTCTTCATCAAGGGTAATTAAAAGTTACTTTTACTACCCTCTTTGATTCAAATGTTTTATTGAAAATCTTCAAAGGTGTTTATTCTTCAAATCTTCACACACTAAACACCTCACATGTCATCTGCTCTTGATTCATTTCTCTAAGCAATGATTTTCTTCAAGATTCCTCAATTGTGTGGATTTTCAATCTATACAACTCTGGAACCTAAGACAAAGAACGCTTAGTGAAATTCTTCAAGACTCATCTGGTCAAATTCCTCAAACTTATTCCTTTTGAAAAACCTTCTGAGAACGCATATGACCTCTCCAAATTCCTCGCAACTATACTCTATTCACAGGTACACATGTCCACTGTTGAATCACTAGGTTCTCATCAACTTAACTCATTTGCAGCGTGCCTTGAAGGAAAGTTGCACACCTCTTCAGAAACTTCAGTTGTTCATATTCCTCAGCTAAAGAAAATGGCTGATGGTAAGAAGCCACAGAAGGGTGGAAAGAGGCCTGAGGTCAACACATCATTTGAGATCCCTAATGATATTTATGCTGGATACTACACACCCTCTGAGGAAGATAAAAATCAGCGCAAGGTGCGCATTCAAAAGATTGAGAGGAGATGGGCACGGGAATGGAGGGACTACAGATATGTCACTCCCAAGTATATGAAGAAATTCGCACTCAACGCTCCATGCCCAAGACCTCCATTGGCACCTGGCCAATTGGCATATCCTACCAGCCTCAAGTGCGGTGAGGATTATCCTAATGAATGGGCAAAGCGCCAGGCCAAACTGGCCAAACAAGCAAAGGAAGCAGTGAGGAAATTTAATGAAGACTCTGCTGCTGGTGCTACCGCTGCTGAGGCCTCTGCTAGCAAGCCAAAGAAGGCCATGCCTAAGAAGCCTGCGCACAAGCCAAGTGCTTCTCCCTCAATGCCCTCACGGCCAAGTTCCTCAGCAATGCCCTCACGGCCAGATTCTTCAAAGCCCTCACGACCAATTCCTCAAACTGCTCCTCCTCCTTCAAAATCATCAGTTCCTCCAACAAAGTCCTCAGCTGCTCCCACTAAATCCTCTGCACCTGTGCATCTCGCCACGTGTCAAAGGACTACAGGCATCTCAATTGCCTCAGGAGCTTTTGCGAGTTCCTCAGCTGCACCAAATTCCTCAACTGGCCCCTCTCTGCTGAAGAAAAAAGCCACTGCTGGACGAGGCCTTCGACCAAGTCCTCACAAGAAGCAGGTCTCCTTTCAAGTGCCTTCTGATGATGAAGAACTTGCCAAAATCATCAGAGACTGGCAGGCTAGGGCCGCTAGAGCCAAAGGCAGCAATGTGCCAATGTTACTGGATCCGAAGTTGATCCTAGATTTCATTGATTTATAGCACAAGGACCCAAACACGCCTTTTCCGGAGATGAACCTCACTCCTGGTCAAAGTCATGTGTTGACTACCTTCATTGAAGAAGAAAAGTGGAAATTTGAAGAAGGAAGGAGACTGAAGAAAGCGCAGTACAAGAATCAGCGCTACCTAAAGGGCAATGTCCTCACTCTTACCCCTGATCAACTTGTTGCCTTGCAAGCTGACATCAAGCAACTAAGTGACGAATTCAATTGCTACTATGCTGACTGGAAGGGCGCCAAGGTCCGGTTCGTCAAGATGATGAATACATTCACTTCAAGTGTTGCTGCTCCTATGCATATTGAAGTCACTCCGGCTGAAGCATCTACTCAGCCTACTGAAGAACATGCCAGCACCGCTGATGACAATCAGGCTGCCGAAGAAAATGAAAGTACCAGGGCTGATGACTGCATTCCAGCCACTGAAGAAATTGCCAGGGCATCCACTAGTGGTGCGCCTAAAGAAAATGAAGAAGCCAGGGCAACTGCATCAGCTGCGCCTGAAGAAACCGAACCAAATTCCTCTGCTCCTCCTGTGCCTACATCAACTCCGATCCTTCCATCTGCATCAGATGCGAAGAAGACCAAGGCTGCAGAGCGTGCAACTGTAAAGAAAAGTAAGGCATCAACTTCATCAAATTCTTCAGCTCCGAAGAAGACGAAGCCTTTGACAAGCTCAATTAACAACCCAATTGATGCCATTCCTGTCTCATTCATGCCATCAAAGGACCTTGTTCCTTTTGGTGAAGATTATGTGATTCCAAGCGAATCCGATGTAGAGAATCCTTCTACTACTTCATTAGAGCAGTTGGATGAAGAAATTGAAGTGGATGCAATCCCTTCAACACCAGTTGTCTCCTCGCCTATGCCTCAGTTCACTGCTGAAGAGGCCGACGTTGAAGAAATGGAAGATGAGGATGTGGACATTGGTTGTACCACACCTGTGCTGAATGATGACTTTTGGGAAAGTCAGCACCCCAACTCTCCAATGTTCACTCCACTTCAAGCAATTCCTCAGTCCCCTGCTGCTACTGAAGTACAAATGGGATCTGAAGAACCTCATGCAACCCCATCTGTCCCTGAAGAAATTCTAGCCACTAGTGCTAATGAAACTGTAAATGAAGAATTGAAGACCCAGGCAGCAGCTGTAGAAGAACCTCCAATTCCTTAGTCTGTGGATCCTGAGATTGTGATTCCTGAGGTGGTGATGCAGTTGACTGATACTCCTCAGCCCAAGCCAAAGGATCCTTTCTCAAAGAATCAGAAATTCAAGGCTGATGACTTCTTCGGCGAGCATGTTTTCTTCACTGATTTCAACCCTTATGACAATGCTCATCTTAGAAGGAAGCGCTTCTGGAATGCCAGCCATGCCAATTTCTATTCTTCACTGCTTTTCAACAAGGACAAAGTCTTCGACCACGAGCATATTCCTCACGTGGACATGGAATCAATGCCTTGCTTCTCTCAAGTCCTCAGTATGCTTCATGATGCAGGCTTGCTCAACTTTTTCTCTGACATTGTTGATTGGAATGAAGATCTTATTCTTCAGTTCTATGCCACACTGTACATCACAGGTGATGCTGATGATATCAACACTTGGGTATTGGACTGGATGACCAAAAGCACTCATTATAAGGCACCAGCCTCTGAATTGCTTCATGCCCTACCAATCAGTCCTCCACCTGAAGGTGCTCGTTGTCTGTACCAAGAGCCTGAACTCACTGCTCATTACATGCAAGTGCTCATGAAGCCTCTGAAGCCTGGTCAAGCCCCAAGGACCAAATTCCTCATGAAGGAATTGCTGTATGTGCCAAGAACTGTCTATCGCATTCTGACGAAGACTATGAGTCCTATCAAAGGCCACGACTCATCTGATGAGGAAATTGTTGGCATCATGAAGAATATGCTATTCAACATCATGCATGGCATCCTTGTCAACTATCATGATTTCTTCATGCGGACTCTGGCAAATGCTGCACTTTCTCCATTTGAGCTGAAGCCTTATGCTCCTTGGATCATGAGATTCCTCATAACAAGGTCTTCACTCAACTACAAAGATGACTTTCAGAATGACCTCAGCTACTTGCCACCAATTGAAGTCCTCAAGCGGAAAAATTCCTCAGCTGATGAGAAGGGCAAGGCACCAGCTGTTATCGATGAAGGTATTCGTCCATTGGATGGTCAGTTCCGCAAAGCTGCATCTTATTCCACCAATTATTACTCTGCCACTCGTAATTCTGCTGCCAATGCATCCAAGCCAAATCCTCAAGCCACTGCTCCTCGTGTGATGACTGACCATGAGCTGCTTCTTAGTCTTCACCAGAAGGTGGATCAAAACCACAAATGGGTTAAGCGTCAGTTTGGCTCTATTCTTCAAAACATGATTGCTACACATAATGCAGTGAAGAAAAACCATTACTACCTCCATGAAGTCTTCGATCGCACCTGGGCTATTCTGTCACATCTCTATGGTGAAGAAGATCTGAAGCAAATGGGTTTCAAGGAAGATTTTGACTGGTCTGCTCCTCCACCGAAGAAATACAAGAAGGTCAAGGTTCCTTCCTTGGTCACCAGTTCATATTCTTCATCACGCGACACAGACGAGTATGAAGACTTGGACGACACTGCGGTAGGCCCTACATCGACTCAAGACCCCAACAACGCTAGCGCTCCTCCATCATCATGATATTCTTCAGGGGCGTTAGTCCTCATTTTCAACCCTTTTGGTCATTCGATGACAAAGGGGGAGAAATTTGAGTTAGTCTTCAAGCGGGTCTATCTTATATGGGCGTTTTTTTGCTAAGTTACAACTCCCGTTCTTTTGATGACTTTGCTGGATCGAGTTGTAAACTTAAACTCTATGGTGGCCTGATACTTTTGCTGAGTTCTTCTGCATGCTTATTCCTCATTAATGTTAATGCACGCATGCTGAATTACATCAGTCACCATATTTCATCATGCATTTCAAATTCTTCATACTATATGTCAATGCCTGTATGAATTACAAGATATAGGGGGAGATCTCCATGATTATACTCTTCAAGTGTGCATTGCTTCAAAAGCAAATTCCTCACTATGCACATCTTCAGGGGGAGTTCTTCTATATCTTGCAATCAAATTCCTCAATATCAGTATTTACACTTCATATGTTTACCCCCCTTGAAAACTTAACCTATATTGTCATCAATCACCAAAAAGGGGGAGATTGTAAGTGCATCTAGTGCCCCTTAGTGATTTTGGTGTATTGAAGACTTATAGGTTAAGGGACTAATGCGTTTGTGAGTGTACACATGTCTATAAGTCTATGAGGAGTTTGACATTTACACAGAAAGTCGACCCCTAAAAATGAAGTTCTTCAACTGAAGACTTTGGATTTCTGAAGATTTTCTGAAGACTTTGAAAGTGAAGAAATTGGTGTGACCTTGAAGACTTGGCAATCATTCGAGGAACATGAAGCTTGAAGACTTTTGTTTTCGTAGTTTCATTTTCTCTTTCTTGAGTCATAGGAAACACCGTACTATCAAAGGGGGTCAAGGAAATACTAAGGAAAAATTTCCATGTGATGCTCAACTCAAAATCCTACACCTACCAATCGCTTCGAGCAAGGCCATTTGAAATCTCATACAGTTCAGTCATATTCTTCAGTGACAGAGATGAAGTTCTTTTGGTCTCTGAGGAATTTGTTCTGACTGAGGAGTTAGGAATTCGCCAGTGTGGATTGCCTACACAGTGAGGAACATGATAGCCCTGAGGAATTTGAGAGTCAAAATTCTGACCGTTGCTGTGCTATGCGCCAGCTGTCCCAAAATATCTACCCACCTAACGGTCATATCATTGAAGGGCATTTATGTCTTATCATGTCGGGCTGCTCCCTAGGCTATAAATAGCCGCGCCCTACAACCACTAGCTGGTTGGCTTCTCCGAGAGAAACTAACACTTGTCATTTGAGAGCATCCCATCCTTTGAGGACTTTGAGTGAAAATCAACAAGTGAGGAAAACCCAAACCCAACACACCTACAACCCAAAGTGATTGAGCATCACTGAAGAGATTGATCCTACATGGATCCGATGCTTGTTACCTTTGAAGACTGTGCTTCTTCCAGACGGTTAGGCGTCATGGTCTAGAGCATCCAAGAGGAATGGTGGATCGCCGAGTGACCTAGTCTGTGAAGGTTTGGAAGTCACATGAAGACTTACCATGAGTGATTGGGCGAGGTCTGTGTGACCTTAGCTCTAGGAGAATACGGTGAGGATTGTGTGTCTGGGACTGTGTGTCCTCAGGTTTAAATACCTAGCCGGTCTAACTAGACGTACAACTGAGACAACAGTTGGAACTGGTCTACCAAATCATTTACTTCACCAAGCTTACTGGTTCTATTTCCTCAACTCTTTCATTTCCTCATTTATATTGTTGTGTGCCTATTCATATATGTTTGAAGACTTTGACTGAAGACTTTCTCAATTTCCTCAGTTCAATTTCTTCAGTCTGTCCGTCTTCATCCTGTGCTATCCTGTGTTTACGTTTTCTATACTCTATGCTTGTCTTCATTTCATCATGATGACTATGCTAGTGTTCTGTTATGTTTACTTTTGAGTACTTATTCCGCCGCAAGTAGTTCTTCGCTAAGGAATTTCCTCACCAGCAAATTCATAAAAATTGCCTATTCACCCCCCTCTAGTCGATATAACGCACTTTCAAAGACGAAGATATCGAGCTCATGTTGGTGAATGGGTATCCGGCTCTGACTCCGACAACTACTCCGAGAGAAGCTATCACCCCGACTCCGAATATATTCAAGATGAAGGTGTTGCCGGTCTTGCACTTGTGTCATCCAACTCCTACGACATATTTGATTCACCAAATGAAGGGATTGGAAGATGCTTCATGGCTAAAGGCCCCAAGGTATCACACCCCGAGTATGTTGATTTCAATAGTGATGAAGATGATTTGCTAGGTGATGATGATTTACTTGTTGACAACTCTAGTAATGAAAACTATGATGAAATTGCTGTTAATCATGCTAATCAAGATAAAACTAATGACGATGATAAGAAGGAGATTGAGTGTCTAACTAAAGAACTAAACACTCTAGATCATGAAATTACCTTAGAGGATCATCAAGAGCTTTTAAAGACTCATGAGAAGCTACGCTTCAAAAAGCTCAATCTAGAGCAAGAGCATGGGTTCTTAAAGGCAATCAATGATGATGTTCGTAAGAAAAGTTCTTCTTACATTGCCAAGCATTTACTCTTGTCTACTTACATTCCACAAGTAAAATCTAGCAACAAGAGCAAGAAAGATTCTTCTTCTAGTAGTACCAATAATCATGTTAAATCCAATATTGTTGCTTCTAGTAGTTCTCTTGATTCCACTAATGATTCTCTGAGTCAAGTTACACTTGAGCAAGAAAATAGCTTATTGAAGGGAAGTATAGAGAAAGGTGTTTACAAGAGCTTGCCGAAAGTAAGCAATTTGAGGAAATTGTACGCAAGCAAGGAAGGCACCGGAAGAATCAAGGTGTTGCTTTTGAACGCAAGTTCAATGCCAACGGAGTTGAGTGGGAAGAAGATCAATACCAAGACGAAGTTTGTTCCTCAACAAGAGAAGTATGATCCCGCTTCTTTCAAAGGAACACAAGCTCAAGATGATATTCCACCACAAGACCACAAGCTAAAAGGCAAGGACAAGCTTCAAGAGGAGATTGATGCATCTGAAGAAGCTCCTAAGGCCTTGGTCAAGTGGGTTCCCAAGACTACATCAAGTTCTACTTCATCAAGTACGACTAAAACTCCAAGGATTCCAATCAAGATGAT
Organism: Triticum timopheevii; assembly: GCA_963921465.1. Lineage (NCBI taxonomy): Eukaryota > Viridiplantae > Streptophyta > Magnoliopsida > Poales > Poaceae > Triticum > Triticum timopheevii. Next base: position 374,987,445 of record OY997272.1, on the reverse strand, counting down.
GTGGACCTCGAAGAAGAAGAACTAGAGAGTTCTTGAGGGTGACTCCTCCAACATACTTTGCTCATATTCATTTGGCAAGGACAAGTGCAATCAACTTCCACATCTTGCACTAGTTCAAGGAGTCACAAACCCTCTTGTTGGTAAGACAAGGGACAAGGTAACCTAATGCTTTCATGGACAACATCATGTGTATATTTCACTCTATGTCTATGGATATCCTTGTGTGTTGCTTGTGGGACTAACTTATATAGGTATTGAAAGTGCATCTCACTCCAATGGATTATTCCAAATGATCTACATCAAGATTGAGCATCTGCATCTTCAACACCTACATGAAGTCATCATCGACAAAACCCAAGGTTAGTTCATCCCTCTTAGGGGGGAGGTGTAACATCTAGGGGGAGCTTTGCTCTAGGAATTGAGCTAAAGCAACTCAAATGGTGTGAACACAACAATGCTTTATGTAAAAGTGGTAACCCCACTTGTGCTTAAACGATGAGTATGACCTACGATCAAATGTTCTCATTTGACTCCTCAGTCAATATACTCATATATAGATGGCCTAGTCATCACCAATTGCTTGATACATGCTAGAGTGTTTGTGCATGCTTTACCACATATTTCATTTTCTATCTTATTGTGTGAGCATGTTGGTTGCATATTTTTCTCATTCAAGGACATCCATTTGTTGTTTTGATTGTTTGGCTTTTTGTTTGCCAAATGGATGGACAAGAATGCCTAAGTACTCCCTCTAGCTATCTATGCTTTTCTCGTCTCAACTCTATTCATGCTACATCACAAAGTTTGAACAAGTCAAATTCGGACCCTTCGGGTGAGGAGCACTCGGAGCCACCGATTCGCCAAGGGCTTAACTTCCAAACCTTCTTAGTGCACTTCGGTCTGACCGATCCATCCCATTCGTTCACACCGAGTTCATTAAGTTGATCTAGGTTTTACTTTCGGTGCAACCGATTTGAACCTTTCAGTCACACCGAGTTGCAGCAACTGCTTGTGATTCTGTATCTCGGTGCCACCAAGTCATTCCACTCGTTCACACCGACAGAGTCTGGATATATATACCGATAGGCTGAAAATTTGGAAATTCCTCCAAACGTTTCGCCTGCGCTTGTCCAGCTCTGCCGACTCGAGGTCTCCGGATCGTCTCCTCGTCGCCAGCATCCTCCTGCTGCTAGTTTTCACTGCCGTTACTGGGAATCTTCATGCCGTAGCAAGTTCATCGCCAAGTTAGGGTATGAACTCATATCTTTGTGCCTTCCCCACTCCGAATCTGAGCACAAAGATCAGTGCCTATATTCTAGCCATGATTGAGACTACTCTATCCACTGCAAAGTCCATTAGATGAGATTTGATACAAAAATTTAGGTTTAGGTTTCCGCTGATCCCATCTCGGACTGACCGATATTAGGATTTCGGTCTCACCGATTTGGCTCAGGCCATAGCACAAGTATTTTTGGGTCTGAGCGAAACATACCAATCGATGTGAACGAGTTCATTTCACTGTGAAACCCTAGCTCTCGGAGTCACTGAATTGCACCTCGGGCTGACCGATCTTGCATGTTTAGACTTTAGAGCTGCTTTGGTGTCACCGAGTTTGTAATATCGGTAGCTCCGAAATGCTTTCTGTAGAAAACTAAACTAAGTTTTTGACTCATTAGTCTTGCAAAATTTCTGTGCTTTGTGATGCTAATCTACTCTACCATGTTAGACCAGAGTGACAGCCAGAATAGGTCAGAGGAGCACCAGAATCTCAGTGAGGTCACTAGTCCCTCAAACATCACTTCTGATGATGGAAGCAAAAGCACCCCAAGAAACCTGCCTAAGGCTGCAACAAGGACAAGGAGGAAGAGGAATTCAGATTCAAAAGATGAAGATTTTGTGGTTGATGAGGAGGTCACTTCCAAGAAGAAAGTGATCAAGAAAGAGCAAGTTGTTGCTGCTGCTGGCATGAAGCCAGGGATGCAAAAGAAGGCCCCTACCCAGAGAGTGCCAATGTCCAAAGCCAGGGCCTCAACTCTTGAATCTTTGAAGTCCACAGAAGAAGAGGCTGCTGGAGGAAAGAAGAGAAAGGAAAGGGTCAAGAAGACCATGGCTAGAGTGATTGGAAAGCCTTCCATGATGGAAGAGCCTGGTGAGGAAGAGGATGAAGAGGATGTTGCACCAGCTCCCAAAGCTTAGAAGTTGATGGGAGATGCTATAGTCTGGGGCTGCTCCATCTAAGCCCAAGACTGCTCCCAAGAAATCTTCAGAAGCTCAAGCTCCAAAGCCAATAGCACCAAAGAGATCAACAAGGAATATCTCAGCTGCAGAGACGAACAAGGCCCTAGTGCCCGAGGTTCAAGAAGAGGAAGAGCCCCAAGTGCTCAGAAAGCTCAAGCCTAAGATACCTGATCATTATGACAACCATCCCATTGCTAAAAACATGAAGTGAGAAAATATGTAGGTCCTAGACCATGGTGGCTGACAAATCCATATGCAACAAGAAGAGGAACTGCTCTGGATTACAGGTTCCACACCAAGGAGCAGCAGGACTTCTATGAGACATCCTCTTGGACAAGAAGCCCATAGTGAGTGATATGAGATGGGTCGACCGGACTTTCATTGATGACAATGAAGACTACTTTCCTAGAGTTCATGAGAGCTCCAGAGATACATTTCTGGGTCAGAAATTGACCAAATGGAATTATGAGATGGTGATGCAGCTCTATTCCACTTCACATTTTACCCAGATGGTACGATAATCTAGATGAATGAGGGTACACGGTACAAATCTTCCATTGCAGAGTGGGCAAAGCTGATAAATGCTCCTGAAGAAGATGAAAATTACACTAATGTCTATGCAAAGCCCAGGAAAGGCCATAACTCCATGGCACACATGTACAAGGAGATACCAGACGATGCCTTGGAGACACACAAATTTAGCTCCGTCTACTATTTTGCTGTCAGGGCTGCCAACCATCAACACTATATTGTGCCACATTTTGTTTCCCAAGTCTGGAGAGGACAGGATGATCAGTGGGCACTCAATAAACTTGCTACACATGTTTGATGTGCTAGAGAAGTTCAAGGTGATGACCTTGATTGTTGAAACAATTAAGAGGACTGCAACATATCAAAAGATGTCATGTGGATATGCCCCACACATTCAGATGCTCATCAACTCTAAGGTAGGCACATGCACATATCTGCTAGATAGAGAGCACCTTCCCCTGAGGCCAGACCGTGAGGACAATACAGTGGCCATGGATGCCTCACCTCCTACATCTGTAGAGGCTCAGGAGAAGAGAGAGAAGGAAAAGGCAGAAAAGATTTCCAAGATGCCAGATGCCTCATCTGCAAATCTCAAGACCAAGCACGATTAACTCAGCTATCTGCTTGAAGCCACAGTGAGGATTGAGAAAGGACTAACCAACCTGACTCAAAACCAAGAAAGTCTTGATAGAATCATTGAAACAAAGTTTTATGATCTAGACTTGAAGGTCACAGAGATTCAGACTATAGTTGAGAAACTCCAAGAAGAAGCAGAGGAGAGGAGAGCACAAAGGTCTGCAGCTGTGCTAGTTAGTGACACAGGAGCTACAACTTCAGCACCTGCAGCCACAACCTTAGTTGCCCCTCCAGTTGCAACTCCTCCAGCTCCTCAGACATCATCTTAAGCTTTTGTAGATGTTGTCCTCTCCATGCCATCTTCGCACATTGGAGCTCCCGAAGATCGTGCTTAGAGTGCCGCATAGCACTATGCATTTTCAAGCTTTTTGGTAACTTGTTGCCAAAGGGGGAGAAAGTGTATAGATCATAGGCTGAGAGAGAGAGAGAGAGAGTGTTTTTTCCTTTTATTTTCTCTCTTGCTACCTATTTGCATGTGTGTTTGCTACAATATTTGTGCTTGTGTGTGAGATACTCTTATGATCATGTGATTGATCATATTATGCCTTGATGTGTGCTTCGATGATGATATCTTATTACTTGTGTACGATCAATCATATTTGTCTTGGTGATGAGTGCATGCCATTTATATTCTATCATTGAGCGCTCCACCAAGATGTATGTGACATGGAAGAGTAACCCATGATCCTAATCGATTGTGCATTTGCATTCAAAATCAAATTTTAAATAATGCACAAATTTAGGGGGAGCTCTTGCTTATCACATACTTCTCAAAGCGATGATATATTTCATTCCTATTATCATTTGTCGAAGCTTTGATGTATATGTTGTCATCAATTACCAAAAAGGGGGAGATTGAAAGTGCAACTAATCCACGGGTGGTTTTGGTAATTTATAACAATATATAGCTCATTGAACTAATATCCATTCAAGTTGATTATTTCAGAAAGTTCAATGTTTGGAATGGCATGGACTAGAGATGTGGACCCCTCAAAATGCTAAGGAAAAATATTGGCAAAAGCTTAAGACTCTTCATTTCTATTTTAATGATCCAACATCACATTGATTCCATAGGAAAATCCAATACTATTAAAAGGGAATGAGGTGTTGCTTAATGGTCTACTTGCTCAAAATGCTTAGTGATATGCTCCAAAGCCCTCAACCACTTTCCCAAATCCAAATATGTCCTAAGCCTAAAGTCAAACTCGGCCCCACCGATTTGATCTATCTGGCGCCACCGAGTTCACTTGACATAGCCATAGCCAGAAAGCCTAATAAGTTTGGTCTCACCGATAGGGATCTCGGTCTCACCGAGATTGGATTGCAAACTCTCTGTTTCCCTTCGTAATGTTTAGGTCTCACTGAGATGAGCGATCGGTCCCACCGAGTTCGCAATGCAAATTCTCTGTTTTCCTTTGGTAATGTTTCGGTACTACCGAAAGGAGCGATCGGTCCCATCGAGTTTGCCTAACCAACTCTCTGTTAGCTTATTACTGAAATCGGTCTCACCGAGTTCACATAATCGGTCAAACTGAGATGAGGTTTTTCCCTAACCTTAGCTCATCGATCCCACCGTGTTAATCATGTCGGTCCACCGAGAATCCTAACGTTCACATTTTGAACTGAATCGGTCTCACCGAGTTCACCTATTTGGTCTGACCGAGTTGGCTCAATTGTGTGTAACAGTTAGATTTTGTGTGGAGGATATATATACCCCTCCACCCCTTCTATATTAAAGAGAGAGCCATCGAAACGTGCCTACTTCCACTACTCATTTTTTGAGAGAGAACCACCTACTCATGTGTTGAGACCAAGACATTCCAATCTAACCACAAGAATCTTGATCTCTAGCCTTCCCCAAGTTGCTTTCCACTCAAATCATCTTTCCACCAGAGCCAAATTTGTGAGAGAGAGTTGAGTGTTGGGGAGACTAACTTTTGAAGCACAAGAGCAAGGAGTTTATCATCAACACACCGTCTATTACCTTTTGGAGAGTGGTGTCTCCTAGATTGGTTAGGTGTCACTTTGGAGCCTCCGTCAAGATTGTGGAGTTGAACCAAGGAGTTTGTAAGGGCAAGGAGATAGCCTACTTCGTGAAGATATACCCAAGTGAGGCAAGTCCTTCGTGGGTGATGGCCATGGTGGGATAGACAAGGTTGCTTCTGTGTGGACATTTCGTGGGTGGAGCCCTCCGTGGGCTTGCGCAACTGTTAGCATTCGTGGGTTGAAGTCTCCATCAATGTGGATGTACGATAGCACCACCTATCAGAACCACACCAAAAATCTCAGTGTCTACATTGCATTTGCCTTTCCAAACCCCTCCCTTTACCTTCATATGCAATGTTTTACATTCCGCTGCTATACTCTTAGAATTGCATGTGTAGGTTGATTTCTTGACTTGTGCTAAGTTGTTAAAATTTGCCAGGACTTAATATTGCGAAAAGCTAGATTTTTATTTGGTCAAGTAGTCTAATCACCCCCCTCTAGACCTACTTTCGATCCTACATAGAAGGTTTTGAATGATGCAATAGTAATACAAACATTGTAATGTATCATTTTCTCGTTATTTTCCCACTATGTTTTTGGAAGGAGTTTTTCATGGCATATTGTATATTTCTCCTTAATTTTTTCCATAGGGTTTTTGAAGGGGATGATTCCAAGGATGATTAGTCACAAGGACAAGAAAGGATTAGGGGGAGTGTTAGGATTAAATTATTTATGTAACTGAGGTCCATCCTCACTTCTATATAGCGCACGTGCGGTCACCGATTTGGCAGCGGCGTTTCACAGACATCCCATTGTCGGACACGTCTCTTGCATGTCCTCTCCCCTTGTATATAAGATGTGAATACCAATGGAATTGATGCGGTTGATTCATTATTGCGATTCTCTTCTAATAGTAGCCACATTGCCAAAAAAACGTCCAGTCTCTGCGTATTTGCGTTGTTTCAGTGACGTCACAATCAATGCCACTGTGTACCACTTGACCAATGCCTCAGTGAATACGTGGAGCAAATCGTAGAATGAATTGTATGTGGACCCCTAGAGCAAGTTTAGGAATGGTATTTCGGGTATTTTGAACTACAAGGACTAAAGTAACCACCGCCGCAAGTTGAAGGACCTACAGTGAATTTTTCTCTTTTGAAAAACACACTATGAACATGTTAACTAAGTGATGAACCATAAAACTAACAACCAAAAGAAAAGACTAAAAACAGAAAATTACGAAAATAAAAATTAAATAAGATCATTATAAAAGGAAAGAAAGAAGGGAATAGAGAAAGAAAGAAAAAAAGAGAAAAACACATAAAGGTTAAAAAATATTTGTGAAATTAATAAATGTCCACAGATTTGGAAAAATATCAAGATTATTTTTTTGTATTAAAACATGATTCAAAGAAAATCATGATTTTAGAAAAAGTTCATAATTTTAGAAAATGTTTGTGACTTTTTATAACAAAAATAAAAAATACCATGAACATTTTTTAATTGTGGAGATGGAACTGGCCGACAACCCTCCTCCCACCACTAATTGTAATCTCTTTGCAGACATGTAGTTGCATGTCGAGGGTGGACTTGCAACTCGAACAAAAATGATTGGCCCCAGCTCCGTGTCGAGGATGTACTTGCAACTAGACAAAAATGGGTCGGGCCTCATATGCGTATTGGGCATGGAGATGTAATTGAGACATAATTGATCGCCCCCCAGTTGCATGTTGAGGATGAACTTGCAACTAGGACAAAGAGTGTGCCTCCCAATTGCATGTGAGGGGTGTAGTTGGACTTGCAACTAGCAAAAAATCGGGTTCAACTCCAGTTGCGTGTTGAGGTGAACTTGGAACTAGGGAGAGAAGAAAGGCAGGCCCCTGATTACATGTTGGGGGTGGAGTTGCAACTGGGACAAAAAAGGAGCAGACTTAGATTGAGCCCAGTTGCTTATCAAAGGTAGATTTGCAACTGGGATAAAAAATTACATGTCAGAGATAGAGTTACAACTATGACAAAAAGGCGCGGATTTCACTTGCGTGTCGAGGGTGGACTTGAAAATACGACAAAAATGGGTCGGTCCCAGTTGTGTATTGAGGGTGGACTTGATATCGAGACAAAAAGCGAGGCCCACAATTGCATGTCCGGGTGGAGTTGTTACAGGGGACAAAATGGATTGTCCCTCCCTCCAGGTTGCATGTTAAGGATGGACTTGCAATTCGGGGAAAATGGATTACGCTCAGTTGCGTATCAAGGGTAGACTTGCAATTCAGGGAAAATGGATTATGCTCAGTTGCGTATCAAGGGTAGACTTGCAACTAGGAAGACATGGAGACCCAGTTGCATGTCGGAGGTGGAGTTGCAACTGAGACAAAAAGGGTTAGGCCCCCCTATTCCATATCTAATGTTATACACGCAACTCGACAACATCCCCTCCCGCTCTTAGTTGTAGTCGCATTATGGTCCGTGCATTTGTAGTCATCTTAAAACTATTACAATTACATGTCAGATAGTACACATGTAATTTGTGTAGAAAAACATTTTCACAACACTGGATGCGTCCGCAAAAAATACAGTTGCCAATTGGCCTCCTGCCAACAAGGACGGCCCAAGCGGAACAACTATCCTGGCCAGTCCAATGACATGTCATACATTTCAAGTACCAGGCAAGAAAAAAGGTCCATACTCAGTTGTAAGTTGTTGGTGGACTTACATTTGAAGCGGAAAAAGGTTGGGCCTAGTTACAAGGTAAAACTGACTTTGCAACTAAGGAAAAAAGTATTGGGCCTAGATCGAGCCCAGTAGCTTGAAGAGACAACCGTGCAAGTCATGCATGGGTGGGATTTTACGTTATCATCTCACAGAATCATCCACAAAAATAGTAGGGCTCTAGCAGCAGCATGATGCTATCTAACAGAAACAATGATAATTAGATCAAACAAGGGACGCGACATTGCACGTCACTTAGATTTGAGATAATAAAGTATCACCCCTCCCTCCCAGTTGTGTGTCAAGGGTGAACTTGTAACTAGGGTCAAAAGAGTTGTGTACCAATGTTGGACTTGCAACTAGGACAAAAAAGGAGGCGAGCCCATTCACATGTTAAGAGTAGACTTGCAACTGGGACATAAAATGTGTCGTGTTCAGTTGCATGTCGGGTATGGCCTTGCAACTTAAACAAAAGGGGTATGGCCGCAATTGCATGTTGATGATGGACTTAAAACTCGAACAAAAAATGGGCCAAGTCCTATTTGCATGTTGGTGCTTGATAAGCAACTGGGACAAAAGGTGTCAAATCCCCAGTTGTGTGTCGAGGGTGGACTTGCAACTAAGACTAATAATGGGCCAGGAAGTTGCATATGGAGGGTGGAATTGCAACTAGGTCAAAAAGGAGAACCCAGTTGCATGTTGGGGTGGACTTGTAACTGGGAAATAAATGCACCCCGCGTTCATTGCATATCGAGGGTGGACTTGCAACTGAGGACTAAATTTTTTTTTATCAAGGTTAAACTTGCAACTAGGACAAAAAGGGAGGGAGGCCCATTTGCATGCCGAGATTAGATTTGCAAATGAGACAAAAGTCGTGCCCAGTTGTGTGTCGGTTATGGTCTTGCAACTGAGTAGTGTTCAGGCCCTAATTATGTGTCAACGGTGGACATGTAACTGGGACAAAAAATGATCCAAGGTCTGCAAGTCAGTGGTAAACTTGTAACTAAGAAAATTGGTCGCCCTCGAGTTGCATGTCGAGTTTAGACTTGCAACTGGGGGACAAAAATAGGCCAGACATGGTTGCATATCAAAGAGTGGACATGCAATTGGGGACAAAAAATAGTGTGGCCCCGTTTAATTGTCGAGGGGGGACTTACAACTGGGACAAAAATGGATTATGCTCAGTTTCATGTCAAATGGTGGAGTTGAAACTAGGACAAAAAAGTGGGCCTAGTTGAATGTCAGCGCTGGACTTGCAATTGGGACAAAAAGGGTTGGGACCTTCCAGTTGTGGGTCAAAAAAGAATTTGCAATTAGGACAAAAAGGGTCAGGACCCCAATCGTGTCTTGATGGCGGACTTGCAACTGGGCCCAGAAAAGGGTCGGGCCGAGTGGCGCATCGGATGGTGGTGTTGCAACTAGTACAAACATGGTGGGCCCGGGCTGCAAGTCGGGGTGGACTTGAAGTGGAATAAAAAAGGGTCTCCTAGTTACATGTCGAGGGTGGAATTGCAACTGAGACAAAAATGGGCCAGACCAAGTTGTGTATCCAATGATGGAGTTGCAACTAGTCCAAATGGGGCGAGCTCGAGTTGCAAGTAGGGGTGGACTTGCAACTGGCACAAAAGGGTTCCCTCCATAGTTGTGTGTTAAGGGTGGACTTGCAACTGGGGGAAAAATTGGCCAGACTTGGTTGTGTATCGACGGGTGGACTTGCCATTAGGACATAAAAGGGGCCTAGTTACATGTTGTGGGTGGACTTGTAACTCATACAAAAATGGTCGCCCCTAGTTGTGTGTCATGGATGGGCTTGTAACTACGACAAAAATGAGCTAGGGCAAGTTTTGTATCAAAAACGTTGGAATTGCAACTAGGGAAAAAAGCGGGCCTAATCGCATGTCGGGGGTGTACTTGCAACTGGGATAAAAAAGGTCAGGATCCCTAGTTGCATGTCGATAGTGGATTTGCAATAGGGACAAAGAGGACCAGGGCCAACTTGTGTGTCGATGGTGCAATTGCAACTAGGATAAAAAAGCTCGGGATAAAAAAATGGGGTGCCCCCTAGTTGCCTCTCAAGGGTGGACTTGCACTTCGGACAAAAAGATGGGTAGGACCCAGTTGCATATCAATAGTGAAATTGTAGCTAGGAATAAAGGGTAAACCCTCAGTTTCATGTTGAGGGTGGAGGCGCAACTCGAAAAAAGGTCCCCTAGTTGTGTGACATGGGTGGACTTGCAACTAGGACAAAGATGGGCCATGCCCTGTTGTGTATCAAAGTAACTGGGACAAAAAAGTAGGTCCCCACTTGAATGCAGGGGTTGAGCTTGAACAAGGACAAAAAAGGTCGGCCACAGTTGCATGTCAAGGTGAACCTATAAATGGGCTAAAATTGGGCTGGGCCCAGTTGGTATTTAAGCTAGACTTGCAACTGGGATAAAAAGGGCCCCCACTTGCATGTCGAGGGTGGAGTTTGAATTGAGAAGAAAGGTCACCCCTAGTTATGTGTTGATCGTGAACTTGTAGATGTGAGAAAACTATGGTCGGACCAAGTTGCGTATCAAAGGTAGACTTGCAACTAGGAATTTTTTTTCATGTTAGGGGTTGCTACTTCTTGAGCTTGCATTGTTTTTTCCCTTGAAGAGGGAATGGGTGTTGAAGCAAAGTAGAGATAAGTATTTCCCTCAGTTAAGAACCAAGGTATCAATCCAGTACGAGGTACACGCAAGTCTCCAATGATAGCACCTGCACAAACAAACAAATACTTGCACCCAATGCGATAAAGGGGTCGTCAATCCCTTTACGGTTACTTGCAAGGATGGGATATGATAGAGATATGTATAAAAGATAAATAAAAGTGCAAAATAAAGTGAGGTAAATAAATTGTAGGAGGGTATTTTTGTGTTTTTGGTTTTATAGATGTGCAAATAACATGACAAGAATAGACACGGGGGCCATACTTTTCCCTAGAGGCTCCTCTCTTGAAAGAATGCATATGGAGGGTAAACAAATTACTGGTGAGCAATTGATAGAAAAGCGCAAAGTTATGTCGATATCTAAGGCAATGATCATTAATATAGGCATCACCGAAGGAAATATGCCCCAGAGGCAATAATAAAATTGTTATTTATATTTCCTTATATCATGATAAATGTTTATTATTCATGCTAGAATTGTATTAACCGGAAACTTGATACATGTGTGAATACTTAGACACAAACATTGTGTCCCTAGTAAGCCTCTACTAGATTAGCTCGTTAATCAAAGATGGTTAAGTTTCCTAACCATAGACATGTGTTGTCATTTGATGAACGGGATCACATCATTAGGAGAACGATGTGATGGACAAGACCCATCCGTTATCTTAGCATGTTGATCGTTCAATTTTATTGCTATAGCTTTCTTCACGTCATATACATATTCCTTTGACTATGAGACTATGCAACTCCAGGATACCGGAGGAATACCTTGTGTGCTATCAAACGTCACAACGTAAATGGGTGATTATAAAGATGCTCGACAAGTATCTCCAAAGGTGTTTGTTGGGTTGGCATAGATCGAGATTAGAATTTGTCACTCCAAGTATCAAAGAGATATCTCTGGGCCCTCTTGGTAATACACATCATAAGAAGCCTTGCAAGTGATGTGACTAATGAGTTAGTTGCGGGATGATGTATTATGGAACGAGTAAAGAGACTTGCCGGTAACGAGACTGAACTATGTATGAAGATACCGACGATCGAATCTCAGGCAAGCAACATACCGATGACAAAGGGAATAATGTATGTTGTCATTATGGTACGACCGATAAAGATCTTCGTAGAATATGTGGGAACCAATATGAGCATCCAGGTTCCGCTGTTGGTTATTCACCGGAGAGGTGTCTCGGTCATGTCTACATAGTTCTCAAACCCGTAGGGTCCGCACGCTTAACATTCGATGATGATTTTGTATTATATGAGTTATGTGATTTGGTGACTGAATGCTGTTTAGAGTCCCGGATGAGATCACGAACATGATGAGGAGTCTCTAAATGGCCAAGAGGTAAAGATTCATATGTTGGACGATGATATTCGGGTGCTGGAAGTGTTTCAAGGGTAGTGGGTACATATCGGGTCACCGGGAGGGGTTCGAGGCATCCCCCCCGGCAACTACATGGGCCTAATGGGCCAAGAAGGGGACATACCAGCTCCTAGGGGGCTGGTGCACCCCATGTAGGCCGAAATAAGGGGAAGGAAAGAGGGGAAGAGAGAAAGGAAGGGGAGCAGTACGGCCTCCCCCTTCCTTCTCTCCTCCCTCCTCCTTCCTTCCCCCTCCGGATGAATATGGAAGGGGGGAGGCCGAATTGGGAGGCGCCCAAGTAGGATACCTCCTACTTAGGGCGCCCCGTTGGCTGCCTCTCCTCCCCTCCAACCTATATATATGAGGGGGGGCACCGCTAGAACAAAGACCAACAATTGATAGCCGTGTGCGGCGCCCCCTCCACAATTTACGCCTCCAGTCATATTGTCGTACTGCTTAGGCGAAGCCCTGCGTGGATCACTTCACCATCACCGTCACCATGTCGTCATGCTGATGAAAATATCCCTCGACACTTTGATGGATCAAGAGTTCGAGGGACGTCATGAAGCTGAACATGTGCAGAACTCGGAGGTGCCGCACGTTTGGTGCTTGATCGGTCGGAATGAGAAGAAGTTTGACTACATCAACCACGTTGTCAAACGTTTCCGCTTTCGGTCTACGAGGGTACGTGGACACACACTCCCCCTCTCGTTGCTATGAATCTCCTAGATAGATCTTGCGTGAGCGTAGGAATTTTTTTGAAATTGCATGCTAAGTTCCCCTACAGTGGCATCCGAGCCAGGTCTATGGGTAGATGATATGCACGAGTGGAACACAAAGAGTTGTGGGAGGTGATCGTCATACTTCTTACCACCAATGTGTTATTTTGATTTGGCGGTATTATTGGATGAAGCAGCCCGGACCAACCTTACATGACCACGTTCATGAGACCCTGTTCCACCAATAGACATGCAACTAGTTTTGCATAAAGGTGGCTCGCTGGTGTCTATTTCTCCAACTTTAGTTGAATCGAATTTGTCTGTGGCTGTTCCATGTTGAAGGTTAAAACAACAAACTTGATAAATCACCTTTGTGGTTTTAATGCATAGGTAAGAACGGTTCTTGGTAGAAGCCCGTAGCAGCCACGTAGAACTTGCAACAACAAAGTAGAGGACGTCTAACTTGTTCTTGCAGGTCATGTTGTGATGTGATATGGTCAAGCCATGATGAGATATACGCTATTGTATGAAATGATCATGTTTTTGTAAAAGTTATCGGCAACTGGTAGGAGCCTTATGGTTGTCGCTTTATTGTATGAAATGCAAACGCCATGTAATTGTTTTACTTTATCACTATGCGTTAGCGATAGTTGTAGAAGCAATAGTTGGCGAGACGACTACGACACTACGATGGAGATCAAGGTGTCAAGCTGGTGACAATGGAGATCATGACGGTGCTTTGGATATGGAGATCAAAGGCACAAGATGATGATGGCCATATCATGTCACATATTTTGATTGCGTGTGATGTTTATCTTTTATGCATTTTATTTTGCTTAGTATGGCGGTAGCATTATAAGATGATCCCTTACTAAAGTTTCAAGGTATAAGTGTTCTCCTTGAGTATGCACCGTTGCGACAGTTTGTCATTCTGAGACACCACGTGATGATCGGGTGTGATAAGCTCTACATTCACATACAACGGGTGCAAGAAAGTTTTGCACATGCGGAATACTTGGGTTAAACTTGACGAGCCTAGCATGTACATACATGGCCTCGAAACACTGGAGACTGAAAGGTCGGATTTCATATAGTAGATATGATCAACATAGAGATGTTCACCATTGAAGACTACATCTCACGTGATGACCGGACATGGTTTAGTTGATATGGATCACGTGATCAATTAGATGACCTGAGGGATGTCTATCTAAGTGGGAGTTCTTAAGTAATATGATTAATTGAACTTAATTTATCATGAACTTAGTCCTGATAGTTTTCGCATATCTATGTTCTAGATCAATGGCCCGTGCTACCGTTCCCTTGAATTTTAATGTGTTCCTAGAGAAAGCTAAGTTGAAAGATGATGGTGGCAACTACACAGACTGGGTCTGTAGCTTGAGGATTATCCTCATTGTTTCACATAAGAATTATGTCCTTGGTGCACCGCTAGGTGAAAGGCCTGCTGCAGGAGCAGATGCTGATGTTATGAACGTCTGCCAAGCTCGATCCGATGACTACTCAATAGTTTAGTGTGCCATGCTTTACGGATTAGAATCGGGACTTCCATTTTGAACGTCATGGACCATATGATATGTTCCAAGAGTTGAAGTTAATATTTCAAGCAAATGCCCGAGTTGAGAGATATGAAGTCTCCAACAAGTTCTATAGCTGCAACATGGATGAGAACAGTTCTATCAGTGAACACATACTCAGAATGTCTGGGTATCATAACCACTTGACTCAGCTGGGAGTTAATTTTCCAGATGATAGTGTTATTGATAGAGTTCTCTAATCACTGCCTCCAAGCTACAAAGGCTTCGTGATGAACTATAATATGCAGGGTATGGATAAGACAATTCCCGAGCTCTTTTCTATGCTCAAACCTGCGGAGGTAGAAATCAAGAAGGAGCATCAAGTGTTGATGGTTAACAAGACCACTAGTTTCAAGAAAAAGGGCAAACGAAAGAAGGGGAACTTCAAGAAGAATGGCAAGCAAGTTTCCACTCCTGGGAAGAAGCCCAAGTCTAGACCTAAGCCTGAAACTGAGTGCTTCTACTGCAAAGTGATTGGTCACTGGAAGCGAAACTGCCCCAAGTATTTGGCGGATAAGAAGGATGGAAAAGTGAACAAAGGTATATTTGATATACATGTTATTGATGTGTACCTTACTAATGCTCCTAGTAGTGCCTGGGTATTTGATACCGGTTCGGTTGCTCATATTTGTAACTCGAAATAGGGGCTATGGATTAAATGAAGATCGGCTAAGGACGAGGTAATGATGCACGTCAGGAATGGTTCCAAGGTCGATGTGATCGCCGTCGGCACGCTACCTCTACATCTACCTTCGGGATTAGTTTTAGACCTGAATAATTGTTATTTGGTGCCAGCGTTGAGCATGAACATTATATCTGGATCTTGTTGAATGCGAGACGGTCATTCATTTAAATCAGAGAATAATGGTTGTTCTATTTATATGAGTAATATCTTTTATGGTCATGCACCCTTGAAGAGTGGTCTATTTTTGTTGAATCTCGATCATGGTGATACACATATTCATAATATTGATGCCAAAAGATGCAAAGTTGATAATGATAGTGCAACATATTTGTGGCACTGCGTTTCAGTCATATTGGTGTAAAGCGCATGAAGAAACTCCATGTGGATGGACTTTTGGAATCACTTGGTTATGAATCATTTGATGCTTGCGAACCATGCCTCATGGGCAAGATGACTAAAACTCCGTTCTCCGGAACAATGGAGCGAGCCACTGACTTATTGGAAATAATACATACCGATGTATCCGATCCGATGAGTGTTGAGGCTCGCAACGCGTATCGTTATTTTCTGACCTTCACAGATGATTTGAGCAAATATGGGTATATCTACTTAATGAAGCACAAGTCTGAAACATTTGAAAAGTTCAAAGAATTTCAGAGTGAAGTGGAGAACCATCGTAACAAGAAAATAAAGTTTCTACCATTTGATCGCGAAGGCGAATATTTGAGTTATGATTTTGGCCTTCATTTAAAATAATGTGGAATAGTTTAACAACTCACGCCGCCTGGAACACCACAGCGTAATGGTGTGTCCGAATGTCGTAATCGTACTTTATTAGATATGGTGTGATCTATGATGTCTCTTACCGATTTACCACTATCATTTTGGGTTTATGCATTAGAGGTAACTGCATTCACTTTAAATAGGGCACCTTTTAAATCCATTGATATGACACTGTATGAACTGTGGTTTGGCAAGAAATCGAAGCTGCCATTTCTTAAAGTTTGGGTTTGCGATGCTTATGCGAAAAAGCTTCAGCCTGATAAGCTCGAACCCAAATCGGTGAAGTGCGTCTTCATAGGATACACAAAACAAACTATTGGGTACACCTTCTATCACAGATCCGAAGGCAAAATCTTTATTGCTAAGAATGGATCCTTTCTAGAGAAGGAGTTTCTCTCGAAAGAAGTGAGTGGGAGGAAAGTGGAACTTGATGAGGTAATTATACCTTCTCTCGAATTGGAAATTAGCTCATAACAAAAATTCTTTCCAGTGATGCCTACACCAACTACAGAGGAAGCTAATGATAATGATCATGAAACTTCAGATCAAGTTACTACCGAACCTCGTAGGTCAACCAGAGCATGTTCCGCACCAGAGTGGTACGGTAATCCTGTTCTGGAGGTCATGTTACTAGACCATGACGAACCTACGAAATATGAAGAAGCGATGATGAGCCCAGATTCCGATAAATGGCTTGAGGCCATGAAATCTGAGATAGGATCCATGTACGAGAACAAAGTGTGGACTTTGGTTGACTTGCCCGATGATTGGCGAGCCATAAAGAATAAATGGATCTTCAAGAACAAGACTGACGCTGATGGTAATGTTACTGTCTACAAAGCTCGACTTGTCGCAAAAGATTTTCAACAAGTTAAAGGAGCTGACGACAATGAGACTTTCTCACCCGTAGTGATGCTTAAGTCTGTCTGAATCATGTTAGCAATTGCCACATTTTATGATTATGAAATCTGGCAAATGGACATCAAAACTGCATTCCTTAATGGATTTCTCAAAGAAGAGTTGTATATGATGCAACCAAAAGGTTTTGTCAATCCTAAAGGTGGTAACAAACTGTGCAAGATCCAGCAATCCATTTATGGACTGGTGCAAGCATCTCGGAGTTGGAATATACGCTTTGATAATGTGATCAAAGCATATGGTTTTATACAGACTTTCCAAGAAGCCTGTATTTACAAGAAAGTGAGTGGGAGCTCTGAGCATTTCTAATATTATATGTGGATGACATATTGTTGATTGGAAATGATATAGAATTTCTCGATAGCATAAAAGGATACTTGAATAGAAGTTTTTCAATGAAAGACCTCGATGAAGCTGCTTATATATTGGGCATCAAGATCTATAGAGATATATCAAGACGCTTAATTGGACTTTCACAAAGCACATACCTTGATAAAGTTTTGAAGAAGTTCAAAATGGATCAGTCAAAGAAAGGGTTCTTGCCTATGTTACAAGGTGTGAAGTTGAGTCAGACTCAATGCCTGACCATTGCAGAAGATAGAGAGAAAACGAAAGTCATTCCGTATGCCTCAGCCATAGGTTCTATCATGTATGCAATGATGTGTACCAGACCTAATGTGTGCCTTGCTATAAGTCTAGCTGGAAGGTACCAAACTAATCCAAGAGTGGATCACCGAACAACGGTCAAGAACATCTTGAGGTACCTGAAAAGGACTAAGGATATGTTTCTTGTTTATGGAGGTGATAAAGAGCTCGTTGTAAATGGTTACGTCAATGCTAGCTTTGACACTGATCCGGATGACTCCAAGTCACAAACCAGATACATATTTATATTGAATGGTGGAGCTGTCAGTTGGTGCAGTTCCAAGCAAAGAGTCGTGGCTGGATCTACATGTGAAGCGGAGTACATAGCTGCTTCGGAAGCAACGAATGAAGAAGTCTGGATGAAGGAGTTCATATACGATCTAGGTGTAATACCTAGTGCATCGGGTCCAATGAAAATCTTTTGTGACAATACTGGAGCAATTGCCTTGGCGAAGGAATCCAGATTTCACAAAAGAACCAAACACATCAAGAGACGCTTCAACCCCATCCATGATCAAGTCAATGAGGGATACATAGAGATTTGCAAAATACATACATATCTGAATGTGGCAGACCCGTTGACTAAGCCTCAACCACGAGCAAAACATGATCAGCACCAAGACTCCATGGGTGTTAGAATCATTACAATGCAATCTAGATTATTGACTCTAGTGCAAGTGGGAGACTGAAGGAAATATGCCCTAGAGGCAATAACAAAGTTAGTATCGAAGAGGTATCTCTGGGCCCTCTCGTTAATACACATCATAAGAAGCCTTGCAAGCAATGTGACTAATTAGTTTGTTGCGGGATGATGTATTATGGAACGAGTAAAGAGACTTGCCGATAATGAGATTGAATAGGTATGAAGATACCGACGATTGAATCTCGGGCAAGTAACATACCGATGACAAAGGCAATAACGTATGTTGTCATTACGTTACGACTGAAAAAGATCTTCATAGAATATGTGGGAACCAATATGAGCATCGAGGTTCTGCTGTTGTTTATTGACCGGAGAGGTGTCTCGGTCATATCTACATAGTTCTCGAACCCATAAGGTCCACACGCTTAACGTTCGATGACGATTTTGTATTATATGAGTTATGTGATTTGGTGACCGAATGTTGTTCAGAGTCCCGGATGAGATCAAGAACATGACGAGGAGTCTCGAAATGGTCGAGAGGTAAAGTTTCATATATTGGACGATGATATTCGGACACCAGAAGTGTTCCGGGGGTACCGGGTACATATCGGGTCACCGTAAGGGGTTCCGGGCATCCCCCCGGCAACTACATGGGCCTAATTGGCCAAGAAGGGGACAAACGCCCTAGGGGGTTGGTGCCCCCCATGTAGGCCAAAATAAGGGGGGAAGGAAAGAGGGGAAGAGAGAAAGGAAGGGAGCAATTCAGCTTCCCCCTTCCTTCTCTCCTCCCTCCTCCTTCTCCCCCCTCCGGATGAATAGGGAAGGGGGGAGGCCGAATTGGGAGGCGCCCAAGTAGGATTCCTCATACTTGGGGCGTCCTCTTGGCTGCCTCTCCACCTCTTCAAACTATATATATGAGGGGGGCACCGCTAGAACATAGAACAACAATTGTTAGCTGCGTGTGGAGCCCCCTCCACAGTTTATGCCTCCGGTCTGATGACCCACAAGTATAGGGGATCTATCATAGTCCTTTCGATAAGTAAGAGTGTCGAACACAATGAGGAGCAGAAGGAAATGATAAGCGGTTTTCAGCAAGGTATTCTCTACAAGTACTGAAATAAGTGGTAACAGATAGTTTTGTGATAGGATAAATTGTAACGGGTAACAAGTAACAAAAGTAAATAAAGTGCAGCAAGGTGGCTCAATCCTTTTTGTAGCAAAGGACAAGCCTGGACAAACTCTTATAATAAGAAAAGCGCTCCTGAGGACACATGGGAATATCGTCAAGCTAGTTTTCGTCACGCTCATATGATTCGCGTTCGGTACTTTGATAATTTGATATGTGGGTGGACCGGTGTTTGGGTACTGCCCTTACTTGGACAAGCATCCCACTTATGATTAACCTCTATTGCAAGAATCCGCAACTACAACAAAAGTATTAAGGTAAACCTAACCATAGCATGAAACATATGGATCCAAATCAGCCCCTTACGAAGCAACGCATAAACTAGGGTTTAAGCTTCTGTCACTCTAGCAAACCATCATCTACTTATTACTTCCCACTGCCTTCCTCTAGGCCCAAAGAATGGTGAAGTGTTATGTAGTCGACGTTCACATAACACCACTAGAGGTTAGACAACATACATCTTATCAAAATATCGAACGAATACCAAATTCACATGACTACTAATAGCAAGACTTCTCCCTTGTCCTCAGGAACAAACGTAACTACTCACAAAGCATATTCATGTTCATAATCAGAGGGGTAATATTGTGCATAAAGGATCTGAACATATGATCTTCCACCAAATAAACCAACTAGCATCAACTACAAGGAGTAATCAACAGTACTAGCACCAATCCCAGACTTGGAGACAAGAATTGGATACAAGGGATGAACTAGGGTTTGGAGATGAGATGGTGCTGGTGAAGATGTTGATGGAGATTGCCCTCTCCCGATGAGAGGAGCATTGGTGATGATGATGGTGATGATTTCCCCCTCCCGGAGGGAAGTGTCCCCGGCAGAACAACTCTGTCGGAGCCCTAGATTGGTTCCGCCAAGGTTCCGCCTTGTGGCAGCGGAGTCTCGTCCCGAAAGGTTCTCTTCTATTTTTTTCTCATCGAAAGACTTCATATGGGAGAAGATGGGCGTCAGAGAGCCACCAGGGGGCCCACGAGGTAGGGGGGCGCGCCAGGGGGGCGGGGCGCCCCCCACCCTCATGAGCAGGGTGTGGGCCCCCTGGCCTTCATCTTTGGCGACGATTTTTCTTTATTTATTTTAAGGTCGTGGAGTTTCAGGACTTTTGGAGTTGCGCGGAATAGTCCTTCAATATTTTCTCCTTTTCCAGCCCAGAATTCCAGCTGCCGGCATTCTCCCTCTTCATGTAAACCTTGTAAAATAAGAGAGAATAGCCATAAGTATTGTGACATAATGTGAAATAACAGCCCATAGTGCAATGAATATCGACATAAAAGCATGATGCAAAATGGACGTATCAACTCCCCCCAAGCTTAGACCTCGCTTGTCCTCAAGCGAAAAGCCGATAACAATAAATATGTCCTCATGTTTAGAGGTAGAGGCGTCGATAAAAATAAAATACGGACATGAAGGCATCATGATTACTTCATAACAGCAACATATATAAATTTTGTCATATGATTACTTATGTTCTAGTGATGATCTTTTCACAAAGCCAAAATATGAATCAGAAACTTTATTGGGCACCAACAATTATAATCGCAGTCATTGAAGCAATTGCCATTTATCATAACATCGGAAAGAGCCTATGTCAGAGCTTAAAAGCAAGTCCACATACTCAACTATCACTTAGTCCTTCATAATTGCTAACACTCACGCGATACTTGTGGTTACAGAGTTTTAATCGGACACTGAGAAACATAGGGGCTTATAGTTTTTGCCCCACAACCTTTTACCTCAAGGGTAATGTCAACAATAATAATTCACGCTCCCCCACATCCAATTAGATATATATATCATGTTCTTTCCAACATGCTGAGCTTGCCAAAGGATAAAATGAAAAAAAAGAAGGGTGAAGATCACCGTGACTCTTGCATAGGGTAGAGGATAATAATAAAAGATAGGCCCTTCGCAGAGGGAAGCAGAGGTTGTCATGCGCGTTTAGAGTTGATGCACAAAATCTTAATGCAAAAGAACATCACTTTATATTGCCCCTTGCATGTGAACCTTTATTATGCAGTCCGTCGCTTTTATTGCGTCCACAACAAGTTCGTACAAAGCTTATTTCTCTGCACTAATAAGTCATGCATATTTAGAGAGCAATTTTTATTGCTTGCACCGATGACAACTTACTTCAAGGATCTTACTCAATCCATAGGTAGATATGGTGAACTCTCATGGCAAAACTGATTTAAGGGTATTTGGAAGCACAAGTAGTATTTCTACTTAGTGCTGAGAATTTGGCTAGCATGAGGGGGAAAGGCAAGCACAACACGGTAGAGGAACCATGACAACATACTTTATCTCAGATGTAAGAAAACATAACTCATTATGTTGTCTTCCTTGTCAAACCTCAACTCTTTAGTATGTCATATTTTAATGAGTGCTCCAATCATAAAAGATGTCAATGATAATATATCTATATATGAAACCTCTCTTTCCTTATTACTTCCTATTAATTGCAACGATGACCAAAGCTATATTTGCCAACTCCCAACAAGTTTAAATCATCATACTCTTTCTATGTGAAGTCACTACCTTCAATAAGATCAATATGAACTCTTGATTCTTTTTATTCTTTTTCTTCTAATCACCCAAGATCATGGCAAAATACTCAAGCCCTTGACTCAACACTAATCTTTTTTATATAGCCCACGAACTCGATTACAAAGAAGGATCATAAAGCAAAACTCAAAACTAGATCATGCCATGACTTTATTGTACTAAATCAAGATACTACTAATAGGATTGAACTAAGAAAAACGGTAAAGATAAGAGTTGTGATGGTGATACGATACCAGGGCACCTCCCCAAGCATGGGAGTTGCCAAGGGGAGTGCCCATACCCAGATGATTATGTCTCCTTCTTTGTTGTTGGCGTAATATTCTTAGCGATGACCCCCCTCAGAATACGGTTCTCCTCCTCGAGCTTATTGACCTGCTGCTTGAGGTCCATTATTTCCTTGCGAAGCTTTCCTGTAACGGCTAAAGCTCCTTGCACCCAAGGGTGTTGCATAGCTGCGGGAGAACCAGAGATACTTCTCGTCATATTTTTATAGGAAAGAAATTTAACATTGGAAGGGATAACCGAGTTTGGAATAGCTGAGCTATGTAGTTCCCCCATCGTAAACCCAGCTCGAAAGCGAGAGGTGACTTCTTGATCTTCCATGGCATCTACTCTCATCAGGTCAGCCTCCATCTCTTCCTCTGTTTCCGGCCCAAAGTGGTCAGCATCGCTGTTTGCCCTTGGTTCTGGTGCCGGGTTAGATACCCGGCTCTCCCCGACTGACTCTTGAGAAGACGTCTTGCTCTTATCTGCAGCAGCAACAGCTCGAAACAAAAACAGAGGATATTTGCGTGATACGGGAGTCAAAACCTTCGGGAGTATATATAATGAATTTTTACCGACCAAAATACGTATCGTGCAAGGAAACGGAGTCCGGAGGGCACACGAGGTGCTCACGAGGTAGGGGGGAATGCCTAGGCGGGTAGGGCGCGCCCTCCACCCTCGTGGAGGCCTCGTGTCCTCCCCGGACTACTACTTATTTTTCTATTTTTCTAAATATTCCAAAACGGAGAAATATTCCCTTAAAAATAGTTTTGGAGTCGGTTTACTTACCGTACCACATACCTATTCCTTTTCGGAGTCTGGAACATTCTGGAAAGTGTCCCTGATGTATTCCTCCGGGGTTACAGTTTCAATAACATTAGTTTCAACATTTCTAGGATTACCTGAGATATAGTGCTTGATTCTTTGACCGTTCACCACCTTCGGATTTGTGCCTGCGAAGTTGTTGATTTTTATGGCACCGGAACGATAGACCTCCTCGATAACGTAAGGACCTTCCCATTTGGAGAGAAGTTTTCCTGCAAAAAAATCTTAAACGAGAGTTGTATAGCAATACATAATCACCTACATTAAACTCACGCTTTTGTATCCTTTTGTCATGCCACCTTTTAACTTTTTCTTTAAACAGCTTGGCATTTTCATAAGCTTGAGTTCTTCATTCATCAAGTGGACTAATATCAAATAACCTCTTCTCACCGACAAGTTTGAAATCATAGTTGAGCTCCCTAATAGCCCAATATGCCTTATATTCTAGTTTGAGAGGTAAATGACATGCTTTTCCATAAACCATTTTGTACGGAGACATACCCATAGGATTTTTGTATGCAGTTCTATAGGCCCATAAAGCATCATTAAGTTTTTTGGACCAATTCTTTCTAGACCTATTGACAGTCTTTTGCAAAATTAATTTGAGCTCTCTATTGCTCAATTCTACCCGACCACTAGACTGCGGGTGATATGGAGATGCAATTCTATGATTAACGTCGTATTTAGCAAGCATCTTATGGAAAGCACAATGAATAAAGTGTGAACCACCATTAGTCATTAAGTATCTAGGGACTCCAAACCTCGGAAAAATAACTTCCATAAGCATTTTAATAGAAGTGTTATGATCAGCACTACTAGTTGGAATACCTTCTACCCACTTAGTAACGTAATCAACAACAACTAGAATATGAGTGTAACCATTAGAGGCAGGAAAAGGTCCCATATAATCAAAGCCCCAAACATCAAATGGCTCAATAACAAGTGAATAATTCATAGGCATTTCTTGACGTCTACTGATATTACCAATTCTTTGACATTCATCACAAGACAAAACAAACTTACGGACATCCTTGAAGAGAGTAGGCCAATAAAACCCGGATTGCAATACCTTATGTGCAGTTCTATCTCCAGCGTGATGTCCTCCATAAGCTTCGGAGTGACACTTGCGTAGGATCTGTTCCTGTGACACTCCAAAAATTTTCATTTGGTTTTCAGCAAAATTCATGATTTGATTTGAAGGAGGCTATTTAAAATCTTTTAAAAAGACTCTCCCCCTAAAATATTTTTTTTGATAAAATCCTTTTGGGGTTATCCTCAACCTTGGTGTTTGATTTTTAAAGGTTCTTCTTTGGTGTTGACTCACCACAAATTATTTTTGAAAGTTCTCCTTTTAAAAAGAAATCCTATGAGTTTTGGTCTATTCCTTTTTATTTCCAACCATCCCCTTTCACCAAGTCTCATATTAGAATTTTTCCCCAAAACACCTCCTTCCACTTTGGGTCAAGCCAAGTAACCAATCCCAGCAAGTACAACTCATTTTTGATTTTTATTCTATTTATTTTTACCCCAAAACTATTTCTGTTTTTATTTTTGGAACTAAGTGGTTTACAAAGGATGTACCAAATCCCTTTTGAGTTTTTATTTCAAACCAACTCCTCTGGCTAGTCCTTAGCACCCACAACCTAGATCCATCAAGATCCACTCTTCCACAATTCAAAATTTTTAAGTTTCACTCACTGCAAGTTTGGACCAGATTCATCTTTTTTGGTGAAATTCATATTTCCTCTTACCCAAAAATTCTACCAAAAATCAGGCAACCCCTAGGTGCATTGAGAAGCAACCTCACCAAAGATCAGCCTCAGATAAATTGCCCACATTCCGAAATCATTTCATCGAACACCTTGCTTGCACTGTTACTGTGCATGTTCGGAAAATTCATTGTTTCAGGCGACCGTCAGTGTTGTTTTCTACAGAGTATTGGCATCGATCTCACCAGTGCACGCTCTGGTGCCTTGCGCACTGCTTCTCCTTCTTATCCAGAGCACCGCACGCTCTCTTGGACGGGCGCAGGTGTCGGTGGCGGCGTGCCTCACTGACGCCGGCAGCTTCTGCGCTGGCAGAGCCACCTGTGGCGACCAGCGGGAGCCAGCGCCAGCTTTCTGCGCCGTCCAGCACCGCCCAAAGCTCACGAGGCCTCCGCGTGGCCGTCTACTTGCTAGCGCACGCCGCAGCACCGTCGCCGTGGCCCGGCAAGCGCAGGGCGCGCTCTCTACCGCCGACAGGACCGCGAGGCGCCGTTCCGTCCAAACCGTGGAGCAAGCCAAATCAAGCCAGGGTTAGCTACTGATTGAAACCAGTGGACCTCCACGTTGATGCCCGGCCACCTTAACCACCCGTCCGTCCACTACACCACCATAATCGCCGCCGGAGTTATCCCGTTCACGGGAACCACCTCAGGCCGGCTATAAATAGCCATCCTGAGCTCGCCTTCGACCAGCACTACTCCCTCCACCTCACCAGAGCCCTGCCAAGACACCAGGAGCACCCCGAGGAGGCCTTCTCCTCCGTCTCCAGCCGCCCCGTTCCACCTCGGGCTCCAGCTTGATCCACTCAGGTGAGGCCACCCCCGCCTCCCAAACCTCGCCAGTAGCCCTCTAGTGTACCCAGTGCTCTAACCCAAGCTTCAATTCCACCTTCGTAGCTCTCCCCGACGAGGTCCAGCAACGCCCGAACCACCGTCCGCCGGAGTTGAGGCCGCCGTCGACGTGGTGCTCGCCGACGACCAACTCCATCACTCACAGGTGCGGAAGGACTCAAGGATCCCATAGGTACCACCCACTCTTCCTAACTCGCCGTGGATCGCCGCCGACGACCACCGCCAGCCTTCGGGCGCCGACGCGCTCTGTTTTCCTCCCTCCAAATATCAAACCTGACGAGTGGGACCCTCTCGTCAGTCTCTCTATTTTATTCGAACCGTTTTCTCTGGAAAGCGCCTTTGGGCAAAATATGCTTTCAGTCTGAAACGTTTTTCTGGCTTTTTCTGTTCACCCCCTGGAAAGTTTCTGTTTCATTACACACAAGTCCCTGCGCTAAAACTTTAATATCTTTTAAACAAAAGATGTTTTCGAGTGATTCTTTTTCTGTCACCTTTATTTTTTGTCTAGTTTTTTATCACATTTATTTGAAAAATATTTGGAGCAATTTTTGTGCACACACGGTATTTACGTTAGAACGTATTTTTCTGTATACTGTAGATACTGGAGGAGGTGATGGAACCGCGAACTTCACCGAGCTAGACTCCGACTACTCCGAACCAGGCAAGCATGTTTGAACCTTTGATATGATGAGTGTTTTGCATGTTTGCTTTGAGTAGCTAGTTTATGGTATGTTCATATATATAAGCAGTATGTGGTGTATTACTTGCAAAGTTGATGCAAGTGAGCTTCGAAACTCCATATAGTTTATGATGTGAGTTTATATGATCATGTGGTGACATGAGAGGTGGTAAGATGGCAGTGTTGTAGCATGCCAGTCTTATGCCAAACCATTTAACTCCAGTGTTAATGTGGAACAAGTCACGTTATCATCCCTTCCTTCCTTTTGTGCTACCACATGTTTTCTGCAAAGAATATGGTTTAGTAAGTTGCAAACCACTTTCCACGTACACACCAGATAGAGAGGCCGTGATGAGGGTTCCATGACCCTGGATAAAGCCAGTGATCCGGTCAGGGGGCATGGGTGTTTCCGGTTGGGACCGAGAGGGGGGCACCCCTTAGAGCGCGCGTATATAAATTTGATCCCATGCTATTCGAGGTTGTAGCCTCCCCGTCTCAAAGTTTTTCTTGAATGTTGCCTAGGGTGATTCCTGGCATCGTGAGGTGGAAATGGGTGTGTACTGGTTAGATGTGTTTCTACTGAAAGATCGTAAACGGAACTACTCCTTCGTGACTACTGAAATCCGTTGGCTGTGGTTAAATAGTACAAACTCTGCAGAGTCAAAATCATTCAAGTAATCATATCTTGACCATCAACTATGTTCAACCAATCTCTGTCAGTATCAGTCTCAGTGACAAGACTCCGGTGGACAAACATGAGTGTTTCGTCCTATTAATGGTTTATTCCTGTGGTTGGACTAACCCATTTATTATCATGTGCTGAGTATTTTGTGTGAGTGACATATCTTCATGAATTTATTGATGACATATAAGCCCTTTCTGTGATGTCGCTCAGACGTCCGATTGTGGCATGCTTGCTATTTACTTTCAATATAAGCCCTTTCTGTGACGTTGCTCAGATGTCCGACTGTGGCATGCTTGCTATTTTTCTTTCAATATAAGCCCTTTCCATGATGTCGCTCAGACGTCCGACTGAGGCACTCTTGTTGTTTATTTTCAATATAAGCCCTTTACGTGATGTCGCTCAGACGTCCGAGTGTGGCATCACTGTTATTTATTTTCATTATAAGCCCTTTCCGAGATGTCGCATAGACGTCCGACTGTGGCACGCACTGTCATTTACCTTTCAATATAAGCCCTTTATGTGGTGTCGCCCAGATGCCCGACTACGGCATGCTATTCTATTTATTCCACCTTTCGAGGCGTCGCTTCAGACACCCGATCGGTTTCCAACTATTTTTATTGGGATTTCGGGAGGACTACTGCCTGACTCCCTTTTTATTTTACATGCCATACGAATTTATTATTTGGATGTGCATTTGCTAACTGCTCATGGTACATCGTGTTGCTTTTGTTATATCTTATGTCCGAACTGTCCTGCGAGTACATTCAAAGTACTCACCTGGCTTGTTGATTTGGCCAGATGTTGACGAAGGTGATCTCATGGATGAAGAGTACTATAGCGAGTCTGACGCCTAGAGGAGTCCCAGTCAGTCCCGTGTGATCGTGGATTTGGTCACTTGTATTATATCCACTTCCGCTACCCGAATAAATTCATCGAGCCTCACTCCGACGCTCGGTGAGCTGCAAGACTAGGAGTCTTGTTACCCACTCCACTGTGACATATCCACCACCACTTTTTTATCGAGCTAGTAGTATGCCACCATACCCTTGTGTTATATCCGCCCTTATGTAAAATATTGGCATGCTTGCAATAAATTGTTGAGCAACCTCAGCTCAACCCTGTATAATATCTAATACTACTAGATTTCTGTATCAAAGATTTGTCTACCAGTAAGGAGGATTTTCCTATACTGGTCTGCATAAAGGTCGGTTGTTCAATAAGTTTTTATTGAAAAAACCGGTCGTGACAAACTTGGTACCAGAGCCAGGCTGACTGTAGGAAGCCACTAGGTGCGATCGCTAATCGGTTATTAGCGTAATTAGTGCTATTTTTATATTTTGCAAATGTAGTAATTTCCTGACAGTCAGCATAAATTTATGATCTGACCATTCAGAATTTTTGCCTACTTTTGTAGATGGCTGGCAACGACTGTGAATCGCAGGTGTTCGCCAATGTGCCTGAGGGGTTCGTCAAGCTCCTCACCTCCATCATCAAAATCGCGATCGGGCCATCGGCTCGTCCGGAGTTCACACGCTACCAGCACAAAATCAACGATGGTCTGTCTATGCACCAGGCCGCGGTGCAATTCAGGGGAGGGCGTGTTGAGTTTCGCCGCTTCCGGTTTGTGGGAAGAGCCATGCCTACAGAGAAGCATGCTATGCAGATGGCTGCCCGTGAGGCGATAGCTCGTCTTCGGGATGTCCTTCCTTCAATGAAGACTCGTCGCTACTGCTACCTTCCCTGCCACGTGCCATACACCTGTCACTATGCATTTGCTTTCCCTAGAGGAGAAAGGGATGAGGCCATTGAGATGCTGGTTGACTATCTCAAGGCGCTTGAGGCCGCTTTTGATAACCTTGTGGACAATCTCGTGGTTGCTCGCATGTCCGTCGTGCACATCTGTTCCGCCAACAAGAGGGAGCTTCTCCACACAGCTCCACCACTGACGTACATCTCGTCCTCGGCATCTCACACACCTGCCACATTCACCACTGCTCGCCGCCTACCTACTCCTGAAGAATTTGACCAAGTCATCGCTCCTACCCCAGTCAGAGATGCACCACCTACCGCACCCGTTCCAGCTCCTCAGCTCATTGCTTCACGTCTGGAGCCCATTATTGAGGAGGAGGTTGAGTCTCCAACTCTGCTGGGCCTTACCCTTGGCAGGCCAAGGGAAGTTCTCACCATCTCCGACTAAGTGTGCCCAACATGCCGTGCAGAGTGTCAGCATGTATGATATGTTTATATGTACATAGGTTGTGAGAAGTAGTCTGTATGCGCATCATGTAGGAACTGGAGAAGTGCACTAGCCTAAATAACATGTCAGGATTGTGTACGCACATTCTGAGTGATGTATTGTATAATTATGCTTGCGTGTAAGATATGTACTAAGCGGTCCTTCTCCGTGCGCAATCGAGTATTTCCTTGAAAAATATTGGAGTTCTTAATTCTTTGTTTTGAAAAAAGATTATTTTCGTCTCGCAGCTTTTCTCACAAATTTTTACAAAAAAATTACCCAAGAGTGGAAAATGCATCGTCCTTGGACTCGCTCCATGCCAAGTCCGCCAGAAGAGAATCATGGTACGCAGACAAGCAACAACTTCACATAGGGACAATCAAGTCAGCAGGGCAGTGATGCCGCATTTTCTGAAATATGCCGCCTTTATGAACAGAGTCAGCAACAACACCAAGAAATGATGAACCAAGTCATCAATATGGGAAATCACCATGGTCCGTATCAACAGCAATCCAAATTATCAGAACTACAAAAGACGCGTCCCCGAACATTTTCTCATACTGACAAACCTCTTGAGGCCGACGATTGCCTTCGAGACATGGAGAGAAAGTTAATTATTGCACAGTGCTCAGATCGTGAGAAAGTACTATATGCACCGCACTATCTCACTGGAGCGGCTGCATCATGGTGGGAGAATTTCCTACACATGCACCCCAATGAAAATGATATAACCTGGGAAGAATTCAAGGAAGGTTTTCATGGGGCGCATATCCCCAGAAGTATTATGAAACTCAAGAAGAGGGAGTTTGATGACCTCAAGTAGAGGACCATGACGGTGACTGAATACAATAGTCAGTTTACACTATTGTCTCGCTACGCCAACGAAGAACGTATGACTGAAAACAAGAAGATGGAAAAATTCTTGGACGGTCTGGCACCAGTGCTTAAATGCCAGCTGGTCGTACACACCTTCCCAGACTTCAAAAACTGGTGGATAAGGCTATTACCTTGGAAAATGAGCGACCCAGCTTGGAGGATTTCCGCAAGCGCAAAAGGGACCAGACTACACTTGCTCGCAACCAACGGAGCAAGGCTGATTTTCAGAAAGGTGGGGCACCCAAACCCACGACCAATGTCTCACGTCCAATCAAGAATTTCCATGCAAGGGACAAGGAGTTCACATACCTCCCAGGCGTTACTTGCTATGCTTGTGGAGAAGAAGGACACTATGCCAAGCAGTGTCCCAAGCCAAGGAACTCGGCCCCAAGGCCGAACAACGGTGGCAATAATTCAATGCCCAAGCGAAACAATTTCAACCCCAATAACAACCAGAAGAAGGGTCACCTGAACCACGTGACCAGAGAGGAAGCATAGAATGCCCCGGATATCGTACTCGGTACGTTCCCTGTCAACACAATACCTGCCACGGTTTTGTTTGATTCTGGAGCTTCTCACTCGTTCATTTCAAAGAGATTCGCTTTGCAAAATAATATTTCGATGCTTCCCTTGGAAAAATCCATGATCATCAAGTCCCCTGGGAGTAAGCAAGTTACACAGAATTACTGCCAAGGTGTGGTTATCGATCTTGAAGGACTAAAGTTTCATGCAAACCTCATAGTATTGGAAAATAAAGGACTGGATGTTATCCTAGGGATGGACTGGTTAACCACCAACAAAGGATTTATTGACTGCTTCAATCGGACTGTGATTCTCACCCATCATCACAGGAAGACAATAAATATTTCAGCTCAGAAAAGACAGTTATCATGGCAACCAAGGTTGAACAAGGTCGACACCTCAGAGTTAAGCAAAGTTCCAGTGGTATGTGAGTTTCCCGACGTATTCCCCGAGGAACTACCAGGCATGCCGCCATACCGGGAAATTTAATTCATCATTGAGCTAGCACCTGGAACCACTCCCATTTACAAGAAGCCCTATAGAATGGCACCCTCCGAGTTAGTAGAATTAAAGAAGAAAATAAAGGAATTACTGGATAAATGCTTTATTCGAGCCAACTCCTCATCTTGGGGTTCACCAGTATTATTTGCCAAGAAAAAGGCTGGGACACTAAGATTGTGTATAGACTATCGAGCGCTCAACACGGTCACCATCAAAAACAAGTATCCTATGCCAAGGATAAATGATTTATTTGACCAGCTCGCACAAGCCAAAGTATTCTCGAAAATTGATTTGAGGTCGGGATATCATCAATTAAAAGTACGGACAGAGGATATTCCCAAAACAGCATTTACCTCAAGATACGGGTTATATGAGTTTACAGTAATGCCGTTTGGACTGACAAACGCCCCTGCATATTTTGTTCACCTCATGAACAAAGTATTTATGAAGTTTATGGACAAGTTTGTTGTGGTATTCATTGACGATATTCTGGTATACTCCAAGACACCAGAAGAACACGTTGAACATCTCAGGATTGTACTGGGAGATCTAAGGAAACATCAATTGTACGCCAAATTCAGCAAATGTGAATTTTGGTTAAGACAGGTCGGTTTTCTAGGCCACGTGCTAACACAAGAAGGTGTTGCTGTAGACCCGGAAAAGGTCAAGGCCATACTTAGCTGGAAACCACCAGCTAGCATAATGGATGTACGAAGTTTCTTGGGAATGGCAAGATATTACCGAAGATTTATTGAAGGATTCTCCACCATAGCAAAATCAATGACCCAATTGCTCAAGAAGGATAAAACATTTGTGTGGACCAAAGCCTGCGAGAAAAGTTTCCAAGAACTCAAAAGGAAACTGACAACAGCACCAGTATTGGTTGTGCCTGACATACACAAAAGCTTTGAAGTATATTGTGACGCATCCCGAAAGGGTCCCGGATGCGTATTGATGCAAGAAGGAAAGGTAGTCACCTACGCTTCCAGGCAACTACGGAAACATGAAGAGAATTATCCCACTCATGACTTGGAATTGGCAACAGTCATCCATGCACTCAAGGAATGGAGACACTTTCTGCTTGGGAATCGTTGTGAAATATATAAGGACCATAAGAGCCTCAAGTATATTTTCACACAACCAGAACTTAATTTACGACAACGACGCTGGTTGGAATTGGTGAAGGATTATGATGTTGGCATACACTACCATCCAGGAAAAGCAAATGTAGTGGCAGACGCCCTTAGTCGAAACCCCAGTCCGAGCAACGACAGCCTACCAAATTTGAGACCAGAATTTCAGCAGGAGTTTGCCAAACTCAACTTAATAATGGTCACCGAAGGCAGTGTGTCGAATTTGGATATACAGCCTACCCTGATAGAAAAGATTAAGGAGGCTCAGCATGGACACCCCAGCATTGAAGGCATAAAAAGAAAAGTGAGTTTGGGCAAGGCCTCAGAATTCGTCATAGATGAGCAGGGAATATTGTGGTACGGAGACAGGCTTTGTGTACCAAATATCGAGGACCTTAAACAGCAAATTCTAACTGAAGGCCACACCACTCCGTATTCAATCCATCCTGGAGGAACAAAAATGTACAACGACCTTCAGGAAAATTTTTGGTGGCACGGTATGAAAAGGGACATAGCCACGTTCATTGCATGTTGTGATTCATGTCAACGCATCAAGGCCGAGCACCAGAAACCAGCCGGACTATTACAGCCAAACAAGATAACCAAGTGGAAATGGGACGAGATTGGAATGAATTTTATTGTTGGACTACCTCCGTCATGACACGGAAATGATGCCGTATGGGTCATCACTGACAGATTAACTAAGGTGGCACATTTTATCCCGGTGAAGACAACCCACACCACTCAGAAGCTTGCCAGGCTTTATCTTTCCCGTATCGTCTGTCTGCATGGAGTTCCAAAGACTATAATTTCTGACAGAGGCACACAATTCGTCTCTAGATTTTGGGATCACCTACAACAGGCATTGGGAACTCAACTAGCATTCAGTACAACATACCACCCTCAGACGGATGGTCAAACTGAGCGGGTAAACCAAATTCTAGAAGACATGCTGTGGGCATGTGTTCTCACCTATGGAACCAGTTGGGAAGAAAGCTTGCCATATGCGGAGTTCGCATACAACAACAGTTACCAAACCAGCCTACAAATGGCACCCTTTGAAGCCTTGTACGGACGGAGATGTCGTACCCTGCTAAATTGGTCAGAGACCGGAGACAGCCGTATCTTCGGCCCCGACATGCTCAAAGAAGCCGAGGAAAAGGTTAAGCTAATCAGGGACCGACTGAAGACAGCTCAAAGTCGACAGAAGAGTTATTACGATCAAAAACATCGGGGAGTCAGTTTTGAACCCGGTGAGTATGTGTACCTATGAGTATCCCCTATGAGGGGCCTGTAACGATTCAGAGTTAAGGGAAAGCTAGCACCAAGATTCGTCGGACCTTTCTGTGTAGTTGCACGAAGAGGCACCGTAGCCTATCAACTAGACCTACCTGAAGAATTATCAGACGTACACGACGTGTTCCACGTTTCACAGTTAAGGAAGTGCGTAAGCAACCCTGAGAAGCATGTATCCCATGAAGACATTGACGTGCAACCAGATCTCACCTACAGGGAACGTCCAATAAAAATATTGGAGGAGTCTGAAAGGAGGACCCGTCAAAAAACAATCAAGTTTTTCAGAGTTCAGTGGAGTAATCGCACCGAGAATGATGCAACCTGGGAGAGAGAGGATTTTCTTCGAACAGAGCATCCACACCTATTTGAGGATCACCTGAAATCTCGGGGACGAGATTTTTCCTACGGGGGTAGGTGTTGTGACACTCCAAAAATTTTCATTTGGTTTTCAGCAAAATTCATGATTTGATTTGAAGGAGACTATTTAAAATCTTTTAAAAAGAGTCTCCCCCTCAAATATTTTTTTTTTGATAAAATCCTTTTGGGGTTATCCTCAACCTTGGTGTTTGATTTTTAAAGGTTCTTCTTTGGTGTTGACTCACCACAAATTATTTTTGAAAGTTTTCCTTTTAAAAAGAAATCCTATGAGTTTTGGTCTATTCCTTTTTATTTCCAACCATCCCCTTTCACCAAGTCTCATATTAGAATTTTTCCCCAAAACACCTCCTTCCACTTTGGGTCAAGCCAAGTAACCAATCCCATCAAGTACAACTCATTTTTGATTTTTATTCTATTTATTTTTACCCCAAAACTATTTCTGTTTTTATTTTTGGACCTAAGTGGTTTACAAAGGATGTACCAAATCCCTTTGAGTTTTGATTTCAAACCAACTCCTCTGGCTAGTCCTTAGAACCCACAACCTAGATCCATCAAGATCCACTCTTCCACAATTCAAAATTTTCAAGTTTCACTCACTGCAAGTTTGGACCAGATTCATCATTTTTGGTGAAATTCATATTTCCTCTTTCCAAAAAATTCTACCAAAAATCAGGCAACCCCCAGGTGCATTGAGAGGCCACCTCACCAAAGATCAGCCTCATATAAATTGCCCACATGCCAAAATCATTTCATCGAACACCTTGCTTGCACTGTTACTGTGCATGTTCAGAAAATTCAGTGTTTCAGGCGACCGTCAGTGTCGTTTTCTTCAGAGTATTGGCATCGATCTCACCAGTGCACGCTCTGGCGCCTTGCGCACTGATTCTCCTTCTTATCCAGAGGACCGCACGCTCTCTTGGACGGGCGCAGGTGTCGGTGGCAGCGTGCCTCGCTGACGCCGGCAGCTTCTGCGGTGGCAGAGCCACCCGTGGCGACCAGCGGGAGCCAGCGCCAGCTTTCTGCGCCGTCCAGCACTGCCCAAAGCTCCCGAGGCCTCCGCGTGGCTGTCTACTTGCCAGCGCATGCCGCAACACCGTCGCCGTGGCCCGGCAAGCATAGGGCGCGCTCTCTGCCGCCGACGGGCCCGCGAGGCGCCGTTCCGTCCAAACCGTGGAGCAAGCCAAATCAAGCCAGGGTTAGCTACTGATTGAATCCAGTGGACCTCCCACTACTAGGAAAAGGGCTATAGATGGAATTGACACTAATGGCGCACAAGACATGTGGTGCGCCATTACTATATACTAATGGCGCACCATGTGTTGGTACGCCATTAGTGTCCAAATACTAATGGCACACCACATCCACGGTGCGCCATTAGTAAAAATATTTTTTTAAAAAAAATTTCAAAACTACTAATGGCGCACCGTGGGAGTGGTGCGCCATTACCAGTTGAACTAGTAATGGCGCACCATGCCACGGTGCGCCATTAGTAACTTGGCCACCACTTCCACCGAATGCACCCCCCCCCGGTGGATCGCCTTTTCAGTTTTAAAAAAATAAAAGAAAATGATGAAAATGTCAAAAAAATAAATGAAAATAAGTTTCCCATGTGATATGTGGTCTAGTTGTTGGGAAAATTTGCAAATATGAATTTCGACTTCATTTGCAAAATCTCACGAGAATTTGTAAAAATGGGCATAAGTTTTGCATACTAACTCGGATGAAAAAGTTTTTTATATGAAAACTCATCTACTCGAAAAGTTACATCCAAATTTAACGGGGGGAACCCCGTTAAACATTTTCAAAATCCTCAAAAACCTAACAGAAAAAAATATACGGGACTTTTAAGATCTGGAGAGGCAAAAAAATTCAAAAAAATTCAAATTTACTAATGGCGCACCTACCCATGGTGCGCCATTACTATCTTCCCGCCTTCAAAATTCAAAATAAGTCAAAAAAATATTTTTTTTACTAATGGCGCACCTGCCCATGGTGCGCCATTAGTATCTTCCCTCCAAAATTCAAAATTAGTCAAAAAAAATTACTAA
This sequence comes from Triticum timopheevii, assembly GCA_963921465.1. Taxonomy (NCBI): domain Eukaryota; kingdom Viridiplantae; phylum Streptophyta; class Magnoliopsida; order Poales; family Poaceae; genus Triticum; species Triticum timopheevii. The sequence continues at coordinate 374,951,475 of OY997272.1, read as the reverse complement.
TGGCGCACCTGCCCATGGTGCGCCATTAGTATCCTCCCGCCTTCAAAATTCAAAATAAATCAAAAAAAATAGAAAATTTTACTAATGGCGCACCTGCCCGCGGTGCGCCATTAGTATGCCCTATATATGGCTGGCCGTGGTCCTCTCCTCCTTATCTCTTCATTCCACCTCTCCTACACTCCATCTCCTCCTCTCCTCCACTCCATCTTCCCTTCTCTCCTCCACCATACTACCCTCCTCCTCTCCGGCGACCTCCTCCTCCTCTCCGGCGACCTCCTCCTCCCTCCTCTCCGGCGACCTCCTCCTCCTCTCCGGCGACCTCCTCCTCCTCTCCGGCGACCTCCTCCTCCCTCCTCTCCGGCGACCTCCTCCTCCTCTCCGGCGACCTCCTCCTCCTCTCCGGCGACCTCCTCCTCCCTCCTCTCCTCCCCTACCCTCCCCTCCCCTCACGGTTTCTTCTCCCTCCTCTCCGGTGAGCTCCTCCTCCCTCCTCTCCGGTGAGCTCCTCCTCCCTTCTCTCCGGTGAGCTCCTCCTCCCTCCTCTCCGGTGAGCTCCTCCTCCCTCCTCTCCTCCCATCCCCTCATGGTTTCTCCTTCCTCCTCTCCGATGCTCCGGTGAACTCCTCTCCAGCGACCTCCTCCTCCTCTCCGGTGATGTAGGCGAGCGCCTCTCCGGTGACCTGCTCCTCCTCCTCTCCGGCGAACTCCTCTCCGGTGAACTCCTCTCCGACAAAAGAACACGGCAAAAGAACGTACAAGATCCAAAAACAGGAACAAAATTTGAAATAATGTCGTGCTAAAAAACGAGCAAAAAAAAACGAGCAAAAAATGGGCAAAAAATCACGATCCAGATCCAGATCCAGATCCAGATTCAAAATTCAAAAAATTCAAAAATACTAATGGCGCACCGGTGGCCTATACTAATGGCGCACCGGTGGCCTATACTAATGGCGCACCGTGGCCTATACTAATGGTGCACTGCCTGGTGCGCCATTAGTATACCAGATACTAATGGCGCACCTTAGGTGCGCCATTAGTAATAAATACTAATGGCATGGTACTAATGGCACACCAGTGGTGCGCCATTAGTAGGCCTTTTTCTAGTAGTGTCCACGTTGATGCCCGACCACCTTAACCACCCATCCGTCCACTGCACCACCGTAATCGTCGCCGGAGTTATCCCGTTCACGGGAACCACCTCGGGCGGGCTATAAATAGCCATCCCGAGCTCACCTTTGACCAGCACTACTCCCTCCACCTCACCAGAGCCCTGCCAAGACACTAGGAGGACCCCGAGGAGGCCTTCTCCTCCGTCTCCGGCCGCCCCGTTCCGCCTCGGGCTCCAGCTCGCTCCACTCAGGTGAGGCCACCCCTGCCTCCCAAACCTCGTCAGTAGCCCTCTAGTGTACCCAGTGCTCTAACCCAAGCTTCAATTCCACCTCCGTAGCTCTCCCCGACGAGGTCCAGCAACGCCCGAACCACCATCCGCCGGAGTTGAGGCCGTCATCGACGTGGTGCTCGCCGATGACCAACTCCATCACCCACAGGTGCGGAAGGACTCAAGGAACCCGTAGGTACCACCCACTCTTCCTAACTCGCCGTGGATCGCCGTCGGCGACCACCGCAGCCTTCGGGCGCCGGCGCGCTCTGTTTTCCTCCCTCCAAATTTCAAACCTGACGAGTGGGACCCTCTCGTCAGTCTCTCTGTTTTATTCGAACCGTTTTCTCTGGAAAGCGCCTTCGGGAAAAATACGCTTTCAGTCTGAAACGTTTTTCTGGCTTTTTCTGTTCAGCCCCCTGGAAAGTTTCTGTTTCATTACAGACAAGTCCCTGGGCTAAAACTTTAATATCTTTTAAACAGAAGATGATTTTTGAGTGATTCTTTTTCTGTCAGCTTTAGTTTTTTGTCTATTTTTTTATCACATTTATTTGAAAATATTTTGAGCAATTTTGTGCACATACGGTATTTACGTTAGAACGTATTTTTCTGTATACCGTAGATACCGGAGGAGGTGACGGAACCACGAACTTCACCGAGCTAGACTCCGACTACTCCGAACCAGGAAAGCATGTTTGAACCTTTGATACGATGAGTGTTTTGGATGTTTGCTTTGAGTAGCTAGTTTATGGTATGTTCATATATATACAAGCAGTATGTGGTGTATTACATGCAAAGTTGATGCAAGTGAGCTTCGAAACTCCATATACTTTATGATGTGAGTTTATATGATCATGTGGTGACATGAGAGGTGGTAAGATGGCAGTGTTGTAGCATGCCAGTCTTATGCAAAACCATTTAAATCCAGTATTAACGTGGAACAAGTCACCTTATCATCCATTCCTTCCTTTTGTGCTACCACATGTTTTCTGCAAAGAATATGGTTTAGTAAGCTTCAAACCACTTTCCACGTACACACGAGATAGAGAGGCCATGATGAGGGTTCCATGGCCCTGGATTAAAGCCAGTCATCCGGTCTGGGGGCATGGGTGTTTCCGGTTGGGACCGAGAGGGGCACCCCTTAGAGCGCGCGTATATAAATTTGATCCCATGCTATTCGAGGTTGTAGCCTCCCTGTCTCAAAGTTTTTCTTGAATGTTGCCTAGGGTGATTCCTGGCATCGTGAGGTGGAAATGGGTGTGTACTGGTTAGATGTGTTTCTACTGAAATACCGTAAACAGAACTAGTCCTTCGTGACTACCGAAATCCGTTGGCTATGGTTAAATAGTACAAACTCTGCAGAGTCAAAATCATTCAAGTAATCATATCTTGACCATCAACTGTGTTCAACCTATCTCTGTCAGTATCAGTCTCAGTGACAAGACTCCGGTGGACAAACACGAGTGTTTCATCCGGTTAATGGTTTATTCCTGTGGTTGGACTAACCTGTTTATTATCATGTGCTGAGTATTTTCTGTGAGTGACATATCTTCATGAATTTATTGATGAAATATAAGCTCTTTCTGTGATGTCGCTCAGACGTCTGACTGTGGCATGCTTTCTATTTACTTTCAATATAAGCCCTTTCTATGATGTCGCTCAGATGTCCGACTGTGGCATGCTTGCTATTTTTCTTTCAATATAAGCCCTTTCTGTGATGTCGCTCAGACGTCCGACAGATAGTTTATTTTCAATATAAGCCCTTTACGTGATGTCGCTGAGACGTCCGACAGATAGTTTATTTTCAATATAAGCCCTTTACGTGATGTCGCTGAGACGTCCGACTGTGGCATCGCTGTTATTTATTTTCATTATAAGCCCTTTCCGAGATGTCGCATAGACGTCCGACTATGGCACGCACTGTCATTTACCTTTAAATATAAGCCCTTTATGTGGTTTCGCCTAGACGCCCGACTACGGCATGCTATTTTATTTATTCCACCTTTCGAGGCGTCGCTTCAGACACCCGATCGGTTTCCAATTATTTTTATTGGGATTTCGGGAGGACTACTGCCTGAATCCCTTTTTATTTTACATGTCGTATGAATTTATTATTTGAATGTGCATTTGCTAACTGCTCATGGTACATCGTGTTGCATTTGTTGTATCTTATGTCCGAACTGTCTTGCGAGTACATTCAAAGTACTCACATGGCTTGTTGATTTGGCCAGATGTTGACGAAGGCGATCTCATGGATGAAGAGTACGATAGCGAGTCCGACGCCTAGATTTGGTCACTTGTATTATATCCGCTTCCGCTACCCGAATAAATTCATCGAGCCTTACTCCAACGATCGATGAGCTGCAAGACTAGGAGTCTTGTTACCCACTCCACTGTGACATATCCACCACCACTTTTTTATCGAGCCAGTAGTATGCCACCATACCCTTGTGTTATATCCTCCCTTATGTAAAATATTGGCGTGCTTGTAATAAATTGTTGAGCAACCTCAGCTCAACCATGTATAATATCTAATACTACTGGATTTCTGTATCAAATATTTGTCTACCAGTAAGGAGGATTTTCCTATACTGGTCTACATAAAGGTCGGTTGTTTAATAAGTTTTTATTGAAAAAACCGGTCGTGACAGTTCGTGTTCATGCTCAGGTACACAACGTCTAATAACACCATCTACTCCTTCTTTATAAAGATGTGGTTCATCTCAAAAGTAATGTCGCAAGTCATAGAAAAACTTTTTCTTTTGTTGGTATGTGAAGCTAGGTGGTACAAATTTAGCAACAATATAATTAGCATAATCAGCATACCAAGGAGTGCTATGAGAAGTACTTATGACATTCAATTGCTCATCAGGAAAGCTATCATCAATAGGTAGTGGGTCATCAAGAACATTCTCTAGCCTAGACAAGTTGTCTGCAACGGGGTTCTCAGCTCCTTTTCTATCAACAATATGTAAATCAAATTCTTGAAGCAAGAGAACCCATCTAATAATTCTAGGCTTAGCATCTTTCTTTTCCATAAGATATTTAATAGCAGCATGATCTGTATGAATAGTAACTTTGGAATCAACAATATAGGGTCTGAATTTATCACAAGCAAATACAACTGCTAAAAGTTCCTTTTCGGTAGTAGCATAATTTCTTTGAGCATTGTCTAGAGTCTTACTAGCATAATGGATAACATTCAATTTCTTATCAACTCTTTGCCCTAGAACAGCACCTACAGCATAATCACTAGCATCACACATAATTTCAAAGGGTAAATTCCAATCCGGTGGCTGAACAACAGGTGCAGAGACTAATGCTTTCTTAAGTATTTCAAATACTTCTACACAATCATCATCAAAGACAAATGGCACATCTTTTTGTAATAAATTAGTCAGAGGCCGGGAGATTTTTGAGAAGTCCTTGATGAACCTCCTATAAAATCCGGCGTGACCAAGGAAACTTCTTATACCTTTGATGTCCTTGGGACATGGCATCTTTTCAATAGCATCAACCTTGGCTTTATCAACTTCAATACCTCTTTCAGAAACTTTGTGCCCCAAGACAATACCTTCATTAACCATAAAGTGGCACTTTTCCCAATTCAAGACAAGATTAGTTTCTTCACATCTCTGCAAAACTCGAGCAAGATTGCTCAAGCAATCATCAAAAGAGGAACCATAGACAGAAAATTCGTCCATGAAAACCTCACAAATTTTCTCGCAAAAGTCAGAGAATATAGCCATCATGCATGTTTGAAAGGTAGCAGGTGCATTACATAAACCAAAAGGCATACGTCTATAAGCAAAGGTACCAAAAGGGCATGTAAAAGTTGTCTTTGATTGATCTTTAGCCGACACAGGTATTTGAGAAAAACCAGAATAACCATCTAGAAAGCAATAATGTGTATGTTTGCATAATCTTTCTAGCATTTGATCAATAAAAGGTAAGGGGTAATGATCCTTCTTAGTAGCCTTATTTAATTTGTAGAAATCAATTACCATCCTATAACCTGTGATAATTTTTTGCGAAATCAATTCATCTTTATCATTAGGGACGACAGTAATACCTCCCTTCTTAGGGACACAATGGACAGGACTTACCCACTAACTATCAGCAACGAGATAAATTATACCTGCCTCCAGAAGCTTGAGTATTTATTTTCTTACCAGTTCTTTCATTTTAGGATCCAAACGACGTTGAGGATCACAAACTGGTTTGGCATCAGCTTCCAAATTTATTTTATGTTGACATAGAGTGGGACTGATGCCCTTAAGATCATCCAGAGTATATCCAATAGCGGCATGATGCTTCTTCAGATTTTTCAATAATATTTCTTCTTCATGCTCTGAAAGGTTAGCGCTAATAATAACAGGATATATTTTCTTTTCATCAAGATAAGCATATTTAAGATTATCAGGCAACGGTTTCAGTTCAAACACGGGATCACCCTTGGGTGGAGGAGGATCCCCTAGGATTTCAATAGGCAAATTGTGTTGCAGAATAGGTTCCTGTTTAAACAATACTTCATCTATTTCCCTTCTTTCATTCATGAACATATCATTTTCATGGTCTAGAAAATAGTGTTCTAAAGGATCATTAGGAGGTACAGCAATAGAAGCAAGACCAATAATTTCATCCTTACTAGGCAATTCTTCCTCATGATGTTGTTTACTAAATTTAGAAAAATTAAACTCATGAACCATATCATCCAAGCCAACAGTAACAACATTCTTTTTGCAATCTATCGTAGCATTAACGGTACGAAGAAGGGTCTACCAAATATAATGGGACAAAAGCTATCTTGTGGAGAACCAAGAACAAGAAAATCAGCAGGATATAATATCTCTATTGGCAAGTTTAATTGTAACATCAATATCTTCTAACTCAGCAGGTGCAATATCATGCATAATTTCTTTGTATAAGTCAATGGGTATAACACTAGCACTAGCACCCATATCACACAAGCCATGATAACAGTGATCTCCTATTTTAAGAGAAATAACAGGCACGCCTACCACAAGTCTATGTTTATCTCTATCACAAGGTTTAGCAATTCTAGCTGTTTCACCAGTGAATTGAATAACATGCCCATCAATATTATCAGACAAGAGATATTTAACAATAGCAATATTGGGTTCTACTTTGACTTGCTCACGAGGTGTATAAGTCCTAGTATTGCTTTTACTAACAACAGTTGAAGCTTTAGCATGATCCTTCATTCTAACAGGGAAGGGAGGTTTCTCAGCATAAGAAGTGGGGACAATAGGATCATTATAAGTGACAATCTTTTCTTCCACTTTAATAGGTGCAGCTACTTTTACTTCTATGGGAGGATGATATTTGAACCACTTCTCCTTGGGGAGATCAACATAAGTAGCAAAAGATTCACAGAAAGAAGCTACTATCTCAGAGTCAAGTGCATATTTCGTGCTAAACTTACGGAAAATATCGGTATCCATAAAAGATTTAACACAATCAAACTCAGGTGTCATACCTGACTCCTTACCTTCGTTGAGGTCCCAATCTTCAGAGTTGCATTTAATTCTATCCAATAAATTCCATCCAAATTCAATAGACTTCATCATAAAAGAGCCAGCGCAAGAAGTATCGAGCATGGTGCGATTATTATCAGAAAGCCGAGCATAAAAATTCTGGAGAATTGTCAATTTTGAGAGCTCATGATTGGGGCATGAATATAACATTGATTTAAGCCTCCCCCAAGCTTGAGAGATTCTTTCTCCTTTGCGAGGCCAAAAATTATATATATAATTGCGATCGCGATGAACAAGATGCATAGGGTAATACTTTTGATGAAATTCCAATTTCAATATTTTATAGTTCCACAATCTCGTATCATCACATAGCCTATACCATGTCAATGCGTCTCCCTCCAAAGATAAAGGGAAAGCCTTCCTCTTAACGGCATCATCGGGTATACCTACAAGCTTAAATAGTCCACAAATATCATCCACAAAGCGTATGTTCGTCAGGATGCTTTGTTCCATCTCCTGCGGAAGTGTTAGCTAGCAGTTTTTCCATCATACCCGAAGGAATCTGAAAAGTAGTTTCATTTTCAATAGATTCAGTAGGTTCAGTAGGTTGAGGAGCAACTCTTGGCTCAACTGGACGGGGTGAAGATACCCCAAACAAGCCCCTCAAGCAATTACTTTCCATGGTAACAAGTAACAGAAAATTTCAGCACACTAAATAAAATTTTCCATACCAAATTCCAGCTACCAAAGGCGCTTCACTCCCCGGCAACGGCGCCAGAAAAGAATCTTGATGACCCACAAGTATAGGGGATCTATCATAGTCCTTTCGATAAGTAAGAGTGTCGAACCCAACGAGGAGCAGAAGGAAATGATAAGCGGTTTTCAGCAAGGTATTCTCTGCAAGTACTGAAATAAGTAGTAACAGGTAGTTTTTTGATAGGATAAATTGTAACGGGTAACAAGTAACAAAAGTAAATAAAGTGCAGCAAGGTGGCCCAATCTTTTTTGTAGCAAAGGAAAAGCCTGGACAAACTCTTATAATAGGAAAAGTGCTCCCGAGGACACATGGGAATATCGTCAAGCTAGTTTTCATCACGCTCATATGATTCGCGTTCGGTACTTTGATAATTTGATATGTGGGTGGACCGGTGCTTGGGTACTGCCCTTACTTGTACAAGCATCCCAGTTATGATTAACCTCTACTGCAAGCATCCGCAACTACAACAACAGTATTAAGGTAAACCTAACCATAGCATGAAACATGTGGATCCAAATCAGCCCCTTACGAAGCAACACATAAACTAGGGTTTAAGCTTCTGCCACTCTAGCAACCCATCATCTACTTATTACTTCCCAATGCCTTCCTATAGGCCCAAAGAATGGTGAAGTGTTATGTAGTCGACGTTCACATAACACCACTAGAGGTTAGACAACATACATCTTATCAAAATATCGAACGAATACCAAATTCACATGACTACTAATAGCAAGACTTCTCCCTTGTCCTCAGGAACAAACGTAACTACTCACAAAGCATATTCATGTTCATAATCAGAGGGGTAATATTGTGCATAAAGGATCTGAACATATGATCTTCCACCAAATAAACCAACTAGCATCAACTACAAGGAGTAATCAACAGTACTAGCACCAATCCCAGACTTGGAGACAAGAATTGGATACAAGGGATGAACTAGGGTTTGGAGATGAGATGGTGCTGGTGAAGATGTTGATGGAGATTGTCCTCTCCCGATGAGAGGAGCATTGGTGATGACGATGGTGATGATTTCCCCCTCCCGGAGGGAAGTGTCCCCGGCAGAACAACTCTGTCGGAGCCCTAGATTGGTTCCACCAAGGTTCCGCCTCGTGGCGGCGAAGTCTCGTCCCGAAAGGTTCTCTTCTATTTTTTTCTCATCGAAAGACTTCATATGGGAGAAGATGGGCGTTGGAGAGCCACCAGGGGGCCCACGAGGTAGGGGGGCGCGCCCAGGGGGGCGTCCCCCACCCTCGTGAGCAGGGTGTGGGCCCCCTAGCCTTCATCTTTGGCGACGATTTTTCTTTATTTATTTTAAGGTATTCCATGGAGTTTCAGGACTTTTGGAGTTGCCCAGAATAGTCCTTCAATATTTGCTCCTTTTCCAGCCCAGAATTCCAGCTACCGGCATTCTCCCTCTTCATGTAAACCTTGTAAAATAAGAGAGAATAGCCATAAGTATTGTGACATAACGTGAAATAACAGCCCATAGTGCAATGAATATCGACATAAAAGCATGATGCAAAATGGACGTATCATGGTCATATTGTCGTAGTGCTTAGGCGAAGCCCTGCGGGGATCACTTCACCATCACCATCACCATGCCATCATGCTGAAGAAACTCTCCCTCGACACTTTGCTGGATCAAGAGCTGAACATGTGCAGAACTCGGAGGTGCCATACGTTCGGTGCTTGATTGGTCGAAATGAGAAGTTCGACTACATCAACCGCGTTGTCAAACGCTTCCGCTTTTGGCCTACGAGGGTACGTTGACACTCTCTCCCCCTCTCATTGCTACACATATCTCCTAGATAGATCTTGCATGAGCGTAGGAATTTTTCTAAAATTGCATGCTAAGTTCCCCTACAATCACGTCCGTGACAAGTAGACTGATTCCTGCCTACATCTTCTACTATTACTCCGCACATCGACCGCTATCTAGCATTCATCTAGTCTGCTAAGTTAACAAGAATGGAGTAACGCCTTAAACAAGATGACATGATGTAGAGGGATAAACCCAAGCAATATGAAATGAACCCCATCCTTTTATACTTAATGGAAACAATACAAATACGTTCCTCGCTACTCCTTCTGTCACTGGGTGAGGACACCGCAAGATTGAACCCATCAAAATGCAGCTCTCCCATTGCAAGAAAAATCAATCTAGTTGGCTAAACGAAATCAACATATCACAGAGAAACACAAAGGTATCTTAATCATGCATAAAAGAGTTTAGAGAATACTCAAATAATATTCATAGAAAATCTGATCATAAATGCATAATTCATCGGATTTCAACGAACGCACCGCAAAAGAAGATTACATCGAATAGATCTCCAAGAACATAGAGGAGAACATTGTATTGAAAATCAGAGAGAGAGAGAAGAAGCCATCTAGCTACTAGCTATGGACCCGTAGGTGTGTGGTAAACTACTCACACATCATCAGCAGGGCAGCAAAGTTGATGTAGAGACCTTCCGTGATCAAACCCCCCTCTGGCAGAGTACCGGAACAGGTCTCCAAATGGGATCTCACGAGGACAAAAAATTTTGGTGGCGGAAAAGTATTTTTTGTGTGCCCTCTGGTATATGGGGAATATTTGGGAATTTATAGAGCTGAGATTAGCGTTGGAAGTGCCACGGGGTGCCCACAAGCTTGTGGGGCGCCCCCCCCCCTAGGGCGTGCCCTCTTGGCTTGTGGCCACCCCGTGGCTCTTCGGGCCTCCTCCCGAAGCTTCGTGGGTGTCTTCTTGTCCAAGAAAAATTGTCAAAAAGTTTCGTTCCGTTTGGTCTCCATTTCGTATTGCTTTTCTGTAAAAGAAAAAACAACAGCTGGCACGGGCACTGGGTTAATAGTTAGTCCCAAAAAAATGATATACAATAGCATAATAGTGCATATAAAACATCCAAGATGGATAATATAATAGCATGGAACAATAAAATAAATTATAGATATGTTGGAGATGTATCAAGCATCCCCAAGCATAATTCATGCTCGTCCTCGAGTAGGTAAATGACAAAAATAGAATTTTTGATGTGGAATGCTACCTAACATGATTACCAATGTAATCTTTGTTTGCATTGAATATTTAGATCTATAAGATTCAAAACAAAAGTTTAATATGGACATAAAACAATAATACTTCAAGCATACTAATAAAGCAATCATGTGTTCTCAAAATATCATGGCTAAAGAAATTATCCCTACAAAATAATATAATCTTGTCATGCTCTATCTTCATCACAAACGTATTTATCATGCACAACTGATATATCTCCAACATATCTATAATTTTTGATTGTTCCATGCTATTATATTACCATTCTTGGATGTTTTACAACCATTTTATATCAAATTTATATCATTTTTCGGGACTAACCAATTGACATAGTGCCCAGTGCCAGTTGTTGATTTTTGCTTGTTTTTTTACTTCACAGAATATCAGTACCAAATGGAGTCCAAACGTAGTGAAACTTTTGGAGATTTTGTGTAGATCAGAAGACACCCAGTGGGCCAAAGAAGTACCAGAGGGGAGGCCCGTGGGGAGCACAACCCACCATGGAGCACCCAGGGGGTTGTGCCCCCACGGAGCCTCCCTGCACCGCCTCTTCGTCCTATAAATTCACAAATATTCCAGAAACCCTAAGGGAGTCAACGAAACACAATTCTGAATGCCGCAAGCTCCAGAACTATGAGATCCAATCTAACACCATCACGGAGGGGTTCATCATCCTCATTGGTGCCACTCCGATGATGCGTGAGTAGTCCACCATAGACCTATGGGTACGTAGGCAGTAGCTAGATGGCTTCCTCTCTCTCTTTTGATTATCAATACAATGCTCTCTTGGAGATCTATTAGATGTAAATTGATATATATCCATCGTATCTACTTTTCCTAACGCTTTTCCTCTTGTTTTGGACTCTAATTTGCATGATTTGAATGAAACTAACCCGGACTGGCGCTATTCTCAGCAGAACTACCATGGTGTTGTTTCTGTGCAGAAATAGAAGTTCTCGGATTGGAATGAAACTTTGCAAGGATTTTTTATACAATAAAAGAGAATTACTAGAGCCATGAATCACCGGAGGGGGCACCTAGGTGGGCACAAACCACTAGGGCGCCCCCCCTGCCCGCCTAGGTGGGTTGTCCCCACCTGGTGGCCCCATAGACCCTGAATCCAACTCCATAAATACCTATTTTCCTGAAAAACCAGGGAGAAAGAATTATCGTGTTCCGTGAGACAGAGCCACCACCACCTGTTGTTCTTCATCAGGAGGCCAGATCTAGAGTCCGTTTAGGGCTCCGAAGAGAGGGATCTTCGATCTTCGTCATCACCAACCCTTCTCCATTGCCAATTCCATTATGCTCCACACCGGGAGTGAGTAATTCCTTCATAGGCTCACTGGTCGGTGAGGACTTGGATGAGATTCATCATGTAATCAAGTTAGTTTTGTTAGGGCCTTATCTCTAGTATCCACTATGTTCTGAGATTGATGTTGATATAACTTTGCCATGCTTAATGCTTGTCACTTTGGACCCCGGTGCCATGATTTTAGATCTGAACCGTTTATGTTATCACCATTATATCTATGGTCTAGATCCGATCTTGCAAGTTATATTCACCTATTACGTGTTATGATCCGTAAACCCCGGAGTGACAGTACTCGGGATATTTTCCGGTGATGACCTTAGTTTGAGGAGTTTATGTATTCACTATGTGTTAATGCTTTGTTCTGGTTCTCTATTAAAAGGAGACCTTAATATCCCTTAGTTTCTAATAGGACCCCACTGCCATGGGCGGGGGGGGGGGGGGGGGGGGGGGGGGTAGGACAAAAGATGTCATGCAAGTTCTTTCCATAAGCGTGTATGACTATTTATGGAATACATGCCTACTTATATTTATGAATTGGAGCTAGTGTCGTATCACCCTAGGTTATGACTGTTATATGACGAATATCATCCAACAAATCCACTGATCCAATGCCTATGAATTTCTCTTATATTGTTTTTGCTAAGTTACTACTGCTATGTTACTGTTACACTTGCTACAAAATCATTGGTATCACTATTACTGTTGCTACTACTATCAAAATTATCATACTACTTTTATATTGATCACTTTGCTGCAGATAATTAATCTCCAGGTGTGGTTGAATTGACAACTCAACTACAAATACATGCAAATATTTCTTTGGCTCCCCTTGGGTCGAACCAATAAATTTGGGTTGAATACTTTACCCTCAAAAACTGTTGCATTCCCTATACTTGTGTGTTATCAAAACCTTTTTCTGGCGCTGTTGCCAGGGAGCATAGCTATATTTGTCGAGTCACTTGGGATTATTATCAAATTATCATTATGAAGAATCTGAATGATACTAAAACCAAGATCGTTCCCTCTAGGACGAGGGGAGGTAAGGAACTGGCATCACACTCTGCACTTGATTCACCTTCTGTTTTGAGTAGACTTGCAACACCACCACATGTCATTAATCCTATTATGTCACAAGTCATTGATGACATTGCTTCTGCTATGAATGATACTCATGATGATGCTAGTAACTTGCTTGATGATAATGTGCCACTAGGTGAATTTCTTGATGAACAACTTGCTAGAACCAAAGCTTTTGAGAATGCTGAAACTGATGAAATTATTGAAACTAAGCTTGAAATTGGAAATCTCGAAGCAGCTATTAGATCTAGTTCTCCTAGATATGAATTGCCTAAGATACAAGAAGGTTATGTTAAGGATGAGGAGACAACTAGAGACTTTCTTGCTTGCAATGATAGGGATGATCTTAAGAAATATATGCAAACTGAAAGAAAAATCTTTGAATACTAGAATGAATTGTGATCTTAAGTTTGCTACTTAACCTATCTTTGTAGATGATAAGGATTATGAATTATCTATCGACCCAGAGTTAATTACTTTGTTTGAATCTGATCATTTCCATGGTTATGAAACTGAAACTGTTGTGGCACGCCTTACTAAGTTGAATGACATAGCCACCCTATTTGCTCATGATGAGAAAATTTGCTACTATTATATTCTCAAATTATTTCCACTATCATTAAAGGGTGATGCTAAGACTTGGTATAATACTCTTGCTCCAGCTTATGTTCGTAGTCCCCCGGATATGATTTACTACTTCTCTGAAAATTATTTTCCTGCTCATAAGAAACAAGTTGCCTTATAGTAAATATTTAAATTTGTGCAAATTGAAGAAGAAAGTCTGCCACAAGCTTGGGTGAGGCTTGTCCATTTGCTGAATGCTTTGCCTAGTCATCCTCTTAAGAAAAATGAAATACTTGATATCTTCTCTAATGGACTAACCAATGCTTCTTGGGATTTCCTAGATAGTTGTGCTGGCTGTGTTTTCAAGGAATGAACTGTTGAACAAGCTGAAGAATTATTGAACAACATATTGGAAAATTATGATGATTGGAGTCTTCCAGAACCACTGCCTAAACCCACTCTGAAGAAGAGGGGTATCTTATATCTCAGTCCCGAAGATATGCAAGAGGCAAAGAAATCTATGAAGGAAAAAGGTATTAAAGCTAAGGATGTCAAAAATTTACCTCCTATTGAAGAAATACATGGGCTTGAAACACCATCACCACCTAAGGTGGTAGAGGTAGGTTCTTTAATGAAATTCAATGACAATGACAATCCTTACTATATGCATCCTAGTCAATGCCTTTATGAGTTTGACAAATACATTAGAAAACAAGATCATTTCAATGCAAATGTTATGAAACAATTGAAATACAACTCTGGTATGATTGCTTGCTTGAGTGACTTGTTATTTAGAATTACCAATTATGTTAGAGGTGTTGGAAAACATGCCTCTATGGTTCAAACTCAACTAGAACAAGTTGCTAAATCTCAAAGAGAATTGCTTGATGAAATGAACAATAATATCAATGATCATGCTGTTAGAGTAATGACCAGAGGGGGTAGAATGACCTAGGAACCTCTTTACCCTGAGGGACACCCTAAAAGAATTGAACAAGACTCTCAAATAGCTAAAACTGATGCACCTAGTCCTTTTAAAAAGAAGAAGAAGAAAAATGTAGGACTTTGCATGCCTCTAGTGAACCTGAAATAGGAAAACCTCCTGATAATGACAATGATGTTTCTATCTCTGATGCTGAAACTCAATCTGGTAATGAGCACTAACCTGCTAATAATGAAAAACATAATGATGAGGTTCATGAAGACAATCAAACAAATAATAAAGAACCAGATAATGATTTTAATATGGAACCAGCTATTGATCTCGATAACCCACAACCCAAGAATAAAAGATACGACAAAAGAGACTTTGTTGCTAGAAAACATGGTAAGGAAAGAGAACCATGGGTTCAAAAACCTATGCCATTTCAACCTAAATCAACTAAGAAGGACGATGATGAAGAATTTGAACAAATTGCTGAAATGATAGGCCAGTCTTTTTGCGCACCCGTTTGACTGATAACTTAAAAATGGCCCCTTATGCAAAGTACATGAAAGACATCATCACCAACAAGTGAAAAATACCGGAAGCTGAAATCTCCACCATGCTTGCTAATTATTCTTTTAAGGATGGAGTTCCAGGAATACCAACTATACCTTGCTCCATCAAAAGAAATTATGTGAAAACTGCTTTATGTGATTTAGGAGCTGGTGTTAGTGTTATGCCATTCTCTTTATATAAAAGACTTGACTTGAATAAAATCACACCTACTGAAATATCTTTGCAAATGGCTAACAAATCATCTGCCATACCTATCAGTATTTGTGAGGATGTGCCCGTTGTTGTTGCTAACATTACTATCTTAATTGACTTTGTTATACTTAAGATGCCCGAGGACGACAACATGTCGATTATCCTTGGTAGACCCTTTTTCAATACTGCAGGGGCAAAAGCAAGGTCACTTTTCATATCAATGGTAATGAGCATACAGTGCACTTTCAGAAGAAACAATTCCAAGTGACTGGTATTAATGTTATTGAAAATTCTCCGACAATCACTATTGAAAGTTTTCAACTACCTTTACCTACTTCCAAAAGGAAATATGAAATGCTTATTGTTGGGGATGTGCATATCCCCATTGACGTAACCTAGTGTTTTACGAAATTTCTTCGGTTCCATGCTAATCAAAAAATGGTTGTTAATAAGACTTGATCAACCTTATAATGGATCATTTTTTAGAGGTGTGAAGTCAATGAATTGAGTAGGCATTACTTTCAGTCCTTACTTTTATTTTCAGTTTTTCTTAGTTAAATAAAATAAAACTGCATGTTTTATATGTTTTCTGAATTTCCCGTGCAATAAAAATGACCCAAAAATAAAAGTTCTCAGAATGCTCTAAAAATTGAATACGACTTTTTTCTGAATATTTCTGAATGTTTGATGCAAATAACATCAGGGGGTGCACCAAGTGGGCACAACCCACCTGGGCGCGCCCTGCTGGGTTGTGGTTGATACGTCTCCAACGTATCTATAATTTTTGATTGTTCCATGCTATCATATTATCTGTTTTGGATGTTTTATATGCATTAATATGCTATTTTATATTATTTTTGGGACTAACCTATTAACCTAGAAGCCAATGCCAGTTTCTGGGTTTTCCTTATTTTTGAGCTTCGCATAAAAGGAATACTAAACGGAGTCTAAACGGAATAAAACTTCGCGATGACTTTTCTTGGACCAGAAGACACCTAGGGGACTTGGACTGCAAGTCAAAAGAGACACAAGGCGGTGGCAAGGGTGGAGGGCGCGCCCTAGGGGGGCGCCCCCTACCTTGTGGTCCCCTCGGTGACTCCCTGACCTAGACCTTCCCCATATATATTCACATATATTCCAAAAACCCTCAGAAGCATCCACGAAAACAATTTCCACTGCCGCAGCCTTCTGTTCCTGTGAGATCCCATCTTGGGGACTTTTCTGGCATCCTGCCGGAGGGGGATTCGATCACGGAGGGCATCTACATCAACTCTATTGCCCTTCCGATGAAGCGTGAGTAGTTTACCACAGACCTACGGGTCCATAGCTAGTAGCTAGATGGATTTTTCTCTCTCTTTGATTCTAAATACCATGTTCTCCTTGATGTTCTTGCAGATCTATCCGACGCAATCTTATTTTGCGGCGTGTTTGTTGAGATCCAATGAATTGTGGATTTATGATCAACTTATCTACGAATATTATTTGAATCTTCTCTGAATTCTTATACGCATAGTTTGATATCTTTGTATTTCTCTTTGAATTATGGGCTTGGTTTGGCCAACTAGATTGGTTTTTCTTGCAATGGGAGAGGTGCTTAGATTTGGGTTCAATCTTGCGTAATTTCACCCAGTGACAAAGTAGGGGTAGCGAGACACATATTGAATTGTTGCCATCGAGGATAAAAAGATGGGGTTTCATCATATTGCTTGAGTTTATTCCTCTACATCATGTCATCTTACTTAAGGCGTTACTCAGTTCTTTATGAACTTAATACTCTAGATGCATGCTGGATAGCAGTCGATGTGTGGAGTAATAGTAGTAGATGTAGGCAGAAGTCGGTCTACTTGGCATGGATGTGATGCCTATATTGCATAATCATTGCCTTGGATATCGTCATAACTTTGCACTTTTCTATCAATTGCTCGACAGTAATTTGTTCACCCACCGTATTATTTGCCTTTAAGAGAGAAGCCTCTAGTGAAACCTATGCCCCCCGGGTCTATTTTCCATCATATTATTTTCTGATCTACTGTTTTGCAATCTTTGATTTTCAGATCTATAAACCAAAAGAACCCAAATATATTTTATCTTTTGTTTAGTTCTATCATATCTCACCTTTGCAAGTGACCGTGAAGGGATTGACAACCCCTTTATCATGTTGGGTGCAAGTGTCTGATTGTTTGTGCAGTTGCATCTATTGGGGACTTGCGCGTTTCTCCTACTGGATTGATACCTTGGTTCCTATCTAAGGGAAATACTTATGTCTAATGTGCTGCATCACCCTTTCCTCTTCAAGGGAGAAACCAATGCAATCTCAAGAACTAGCAGGAAGAATTTCTGGCATCCGGGGAGATCAACGTCAAGCCTACCAAGTACCCATCATAAACTCTCATCTCTTCCAGTACATTATTCTCTATTCGCCTCTCGTTTCCTCTCCTCCACTTCTAAAATGATTTTCAAAAAGATTTGCCTTTTTTGCCTTTCTTCCTTGCTTTTTGTTTGCTCGTGTGTTAGATTGCTTGCTTTCTCTCGATTACTCAAGAATACCAAATTGTGTGACTTTTCCAATACTAATAATAATGATTTTATTAGTACTCTGATTGCTCCCGCCACTAATGTGGAATCTTATGAAATCAATGTCGCATTGCTGAATCTTATTATGAAAGATCAATTTTCCGGCCTTCCTAGCGAGGCCGCATCCCGTGTGAATAATTTCATTGAGTTGTGTGATATGAAAATGAAGAAAGATGTGGATAATTATATTGTTAAATTAAAGCTATTTCCGTTCTCACTGCGAGATCGTGCTAAAACGTGGTCTTCATCTTTGCCTAAAAATAGTATTGATTCATGGAATAAGTGTAAATATGCTTTTATTTCCAAGTATTTTCCTCCCGCTAAGATCATCTCCCTTAGGAACGATATTATGAATTTTAAGTGACTTGACCACGAACATGTTGCACAGTCTTGGGAGAGGATGACATTGATGATACAGAATTTCCCTACTCATGGTTTAAACTTGTGGATGATCATACAAAAAATTTATGTCAGATTGAATTTTGCTTCGAGAAAGCTTTTAGATTCGGCTGTGGGAGGGGGTACTTTTATGGAAATTACTGTAGGAGAAGCTACTAAACTCCTAGATAATATTATGATTAACTATTCTCAATGGCATACCGAAAGATCTTCCACTAGTAAAAAAAGTGCATGCGATTGAAGAGATTAATGTTTTGAGTGGAAATATGGATGAACTTATGAAATTGTTTGCTAGAAAGAGTGCTTCTATTGATCCTAATGATATGCCTTTGTACACTTTAATTGAAAATAATAATGAATCTATGGATGTGAATTTTCTTGGTAGGAACAATTTTGGTAATAACGCGTATAGAGGTAATTTTAATCCTAGGCCGTTCCCTAGTAATTCCTCTAATAATTATGATAATTACTACAACAATTCTTATGGAATTATAATAAGATGCCCTCTGATCTTGAGAATAGTATTAAAGAATTTATGAGTTTGCAAAATAATTTCAATGCTTTGGTTGAAGAAAAATTGCTTAAGATTGATGATTTGGCTAGGAACGTTGATAGAATTTCTCTTGAGATTGATTCTTTGAAAATTAATCTATTACTCCCAAGAATGATATTAATGAATCTCTAAAATCCTTGTCTGATAAATCAACCACCATACCTATCGGTATTTGTGAGGATGTGCTCGTTGTTGTTGCTAATGTTACTATTCTAACTGACTTTATTAGACTTGAGATGCCCGAGGATGAATTCATGTCAATTATCCTTGGTAGACCCTTCTTAAATACCACAGGGGCTGTTATTGATTGCAATAAAAACAAGATCACTTTTCATATGAATGGTAATGAGCATACAATGCACTTTCCGAAGAAACAATTCCAAGTGAATTGCATTAATGTTATTGAAAAATCTCCGATAATCACTACTGGAAGTTTCCAACTACCTCTACATACTGTCAAAAAGAAATATGAGATGCTTATTGTTGGGGACATTCATATCCCCATTGAGGTAACTTGGTGATTTATGAAAGTTCTTCGGTTTCATGCTAATCAAAAGTGGTTGTTAGTAAGACTTGATCAACCTTATTAATAGATCATTTTTGAGAGGTATGAAGTTGATGAATTTACTAAGCACTACCTTCTGTCCCTACCTTTTATTTTCTGTCTCTATTAGTCGAATAAAATAAACTGCCATGCTTTGTCTCTTTTTTGAGTTTTCCGTGCAATAAAAATTGACCCAAAAATAAAAGTTCTCAGAATGCTCTGAAAACCTGATACGATTTTTTCTGAATATTTATGAATTTTTGGTGCAAATAATACCTGAGGGAGGTGCACCAGGTGGGCACAACCCACCTGGGTGCGCCAGCACCCCCAGCCACACCCTGGTGGGTGCTGCCCACCTGGTGGGCCCCCTGACTTACTTCTTCCTCCCACACCACTCCATTCACCTAGAAAAAAAAATCACCAACACTCTCTCTCTCTCTCGTGTTCTTGCTCCTGAGACCGCAGATTTCGATCTCTTTGCTCGAAGCTCCGTTTCTGAAGCTGTTTCGAAGATTTGTCGCTTGGTATGTGACTCCTCCGTGTGTCCAATTAGTTTTTGTTTTAATGGTTTATACTTAGAATAATTATCCACTCTTGGTGCTGCTGTAGATGAGCTTGCATGTTGAATTCTTAGAGTTTTAAGTAGTTTGAATGCTCGCTATGGCCTTTATACATCCCTATGAGTAGTTGCTATCAATCTTGTGAAGTTTTGTTGAGAGAAATTTTGTGTAGTAAAATTTCAGAATTTTGTTCATAGGAAAAAGTTGAATATCTTCAGGAAGTTTTCTTCCAAGAAGAACTCCAACGGGGTTATTGGGCAGTCATCGGACAATGATCTTCATACCCCGAGGTTGGTGGAACTATGCCGTGTGAGTGGCCGGACAATGATTGCATGGAGGAGGCCAGAATCCTCCAAGAGTTCAACCAATATGCTGCTAATGCCAGCCTCACCGATTTCATCACAGCTGAATGCGAACAGTATCATCTCCTCACAAACTCCTTTGTGCAAAACTTTCAGTTTCATTTTAGGAATAATCCCACTGAGGTGTCATTTAACTTATAGGTTGAACCCCGCCAGATTCCACTTACTGACTTTTGTAACATATGCATGCTTCCTACTAATGGGGGTTTGGTAGAGCTTAGGCCCTTAGAGTTTGATGGTTTTTACCACACTCTGACAATGGGGGACGAGAGAGGAGTGTCGGCCACCACTGCCGCTAGTTTGCAGTTTCCTGCCATGCATTATTTTGCTTTATTTATCGCAAAGTGCTTGCTAGCAAGAGAGAA
Organism: Triticum timopheevii; assembly: GCA_963921465.1. Taxonomy (NCBI): domain Eukaryota; kingdom Viridiplantae; phylum Streptophyta; class Magnoliopsida; order Poales; family Poaceae; genus Triticum; species Triticum timopheevii. Next base: position 374,930,781 of record OY997272.1, on the reverse strand, counting down.
GGTGGGTTCACTTAGTGCCCCAGACTTTACTGTTTTACGTCGCACACTTAATGGCGACAACACTTTTAGCTTTGGAGCTATTGTGGCACGTGACCTTCACCTTAATAGATTCAAGGGTAAAATACATGGGGGCATTTACGCTACTCATTTGGCTACTCACTTCAATGTGCAGATACGCCAACATGATCACCCCTTGCCCAAGGTTTACCTTGACAGAGCATCGGGATCATCATTTTCTTGATGTCGATAGCCCTGATCTTAACTTCCCTTATAATTTAGTTTTTTGTGGTACTACTCGTGATGTTATCCCCTTGCCTGCACCTGCTTTGTTTGATTATGTTGCCAGGAACGGATACAAAATCATGCATGAGGACATTGTCTCTTACCAGAACAACCTGGCGGCGGCACAGGCGGAGCCCCAACAGTGGGACCCTATGGTGCCTTCTCCCCACCACTTCAACATCGAACCTCATGACTTCTACGACTGGTGATTACCAAGCTAGGCCAAAAGTGTAAGCTTGGGGGAGTACATATTCCCACCGACATTACATTCATGTTCACACATTTCATGCCAGTTGTCGGTGTCCACACTTTTTCATTGTATTGTCCATGTTTAATTTATTTTCTCGCTTTCTTCTTGTGTGTTTGAAAAACTTTGAGAAAATCCCAAAAATATGTTTCTTGCTTCTTTTTGATTTTTCTTTATAGTTTAAATTGTTGTGGCACTAAAAGAAAACCCAAAAAGATTTCCTTGTTCTTCTTTTACTTGTTGGGAGCTTTCCCGTGTAAATAGTTTTTCTCGTTTTTACTTTTCCCATTTCCATTTGCTTGCTTTCGAAAAAACCAAAAACTCCAAAAACATTTCAGTGTGTTTCTCTGATTTTCTTTTTCTTTTTTTTTCGAGTCATACTGAGGAGAAGACCACGATGAAAATGTTGAGTGGCTCTCATTTTCATTATTGTTGATCTAACAAAGAGACCATATTACCTTGTCTTCTCCTCTTGAATAAAATGTTTCCAGATTCCAGCTTAGTACACGGCACTCTTGCATTATTATTATTTGAAATTGTTCGGTCGTGCAAGTGAAAGGCAATAATGATGATATTAGATGAACTACCCGTGGCAGAGAGAAACAAGTATGTACTCGACTTGTTCTGTTTTTGTAAATATGTTTAACCTAGTATCCATGCTTCAGCCTACTATGATCAAACATGTTTGCAATGACAATTAGAGATTATTGTTTCTCATGCCATGCATAAGCAGCTAGGAGTTAATAATGACTTATCTTGGAGATCAACATTGTGTTAAAATGATTGTGATGTAGTATGATGATATGGTATCCTGCTCTGAATGTTCGAGTGGCTTGAGTTGGCACATGTTCATGCATGTAGTTGAATCAGAACCAACATAGCCTCTATGATATCTATGTTCATGGTGTTCATATCCTACTCATGCTAGTATCCAATGTTACTTATGCATAATGCATGTTCATGATCGTTCTTGCTCTCTAGCTAGCCGCTTCTCAACCTATTTGCTAGCCTTCGCCTATACTAAGTGGGAACTCTGCTTGTACATCCAAAAACTTGAAACCCAAGTTATTCCAGATGAGTCCACCATACCTACCTATATGCGGTATTACCCTGCCGTCCTAAGTAAATTTGCATGTGCCACCTCTTAAAACTTCAAATAAATATCCTTTTTGTGTGCCTGGATTGTTCATGGAACGACAGGAGGTGGTCGGTATCTTCCATGCTAAGCGGGTTATTCTCAAGTCGAGTGTTTATTCACTCGTCGTCGCACGAGAAAAGGGCGGTAATAGGGATGCCCAGTCCCAAACTGCAAAAAGAAAAGAGCTTACAAATAATCAAACAAAAACTCTCCCAGTGGAGTCATAACCTTTAACTTTCCGCTTGGGAACCGCCACTAGCATGCTTAGCATGGAACATATTGATAACTGATGGTCGTTAAGTGAATAAGAAGGCTGCATGTCTCAAAATAGCATTTACCTATGTTTTAAAAACTTGAGCTCTGGCACCTTTGCAAATCAGTGCTTCCCTCCATGAAGGGAGTATCTATTTACTTTTATGTTGTGTCATCACCTTCTCAAATAAGCGCCAGAACCTGATAGCACTACTGCCATGCTGATGCATCGTGTATAGCTAATGTTGGGTGCATCATTTCTGGATCTTTTCTACCATGAATTACAATGTTTAGTCGCTACTTGAACTTTGGGAGTGCTTTGCATTTATGTTTTGCGGTCTCAGAAAGGGCTAGCAATATACCACTATTGTCATATTATATCATGGTTGTTTTGACAACGTGTTGCTATTTGAGATATTTTGTTATTGCTCTCTAGTTGTTTATGTAATTGATATGAGTTAATATAATTTTTAAGAGTTACTGTCGACACGGTTAGTTATAATCTTTGTTGAAAACCATGGTGTTATTTAAGCTTATTTATGAAACAAGAGCAAAAGAGTTCGTAAAAGTTTTTCTTTTTCACTTCCAGTTTATCGACTGAATTGCTTGAGGACAAGCAAAGGTTTAAGCTTGGGGGAGTTGATATGTCTCCAACATATCTACATTTCCTAACGCTTTTCCTCTTGTTTTGGACTCTGATTTGCATGATTTTAATGAAACTAACCTTGAACTGACGTTGTTTTCAGCAGAACTACCATGGTGTTGTTTTTGTGCAGAAATAAAAGTTCTTGGAATGGAACGAAACTTTGCGAGGATTTTTTATATAGTAAAAGACAATTGCTGGAGCCAGGATGGACCTGAGGGGGGCACCTGGGTGGGCACAACCCACCAGGGTGCGCTAGCCCCCCAGGCGGGGCCAGGTGGGTGTTGCCCCCTGGTGGCCCCACTGACCTCCAAACCGACGCTATAAATTCCCATATTTCCAGAAAAAATTAGATAGAAAGAATTATCGCGTTTCATGAGATGGAGTTGCCGCCAAAACCTGTTCTTCCTCAGGAGGGCAGATTTGAAGTCCGTTTGGGGCTCCGGAGAGGGGGATCTTCGATCTTCGTCATCACAAACACATCTTCATCACCAATTCCATGATGCTCCCCACCGGGAGTGAGTAATTCCTTTGTAGGCTTGCTGGTCGGTGCGGAGTTGGATGAGATTCATCATGTAATCGAGTTAGTTTTGTTAGCGCCTGATCTGTAGTATCCACTATGCTTTGAGATTGATGTTGCTATGACTTTGCCGTGCTTAATGCTTGTCACTTTGGGCCTGGGTGCCATGATTTCAAATCTGAACCATTTATGTTATCACCTTTATATCCATGTTTTAGATCCGATCTTGCAAGTTATAGTCACCTACTACGCGTTATGATCCGGAAACCCCGGAGTAACAGAAGTCGGGACCACTCCCGGTGGTGACCGTAGTTTGAGGAGTTCATGTATTCACCGTGTGCTAATGCTTTGTTCTAGTTCTCTATTAAAAGGAGGCCTTAATATCCCTTAGTTTCCAATAAGACCCCGCTGCCACGGGAGGGTAGGACAAAAGATGTCATGCAAGTTCTTTCCATAAGCAACTATGACTATTTACGGAATACATGCCTACATTATATTTATGAGCTGGAGCTAGTGCTGTATCGCCCTAGGTTATAACTGTCTCATGATGAATATCATCCAACGAGTCACCGATCCAATGTCTAAGAATTTAACTTATATTGTTCTTGCTAAGTTACTACTGTGTCTACTGCTATTGTTGCTGCTACAATATCACTGCTATCACTGTTACTTACCGTTACTATTGCTGCTATCATCAAAACTATCATACTACTGTGCTACTAATCACTTTGCTGCAGATAATTAATCTCCAGGTGTGGTTGAATTGACAACTCAGCTGCTAATACCTTCAAATATTCTTTGCCTCCCCTTGTGTGGAATCTATAAATTTGGGTTGAATACTCTACCCTCGAAAACTGTTGTGATCCCCTATACTTATGGGTTATCAGTGTGTATGTGTGTGAGTAGGGGATTTGGGGTGAGCGAAGGATTTGGGGTGTTTGTGTGGAGGGGCCCAAGGTGGTGTTTGAGGAAATGCCGCGGGTACTGAAAATTTTACTAGGCTGGAGTAAAATGGTGGGGTTACCAAAAATTTGGATCAAGGGATTGCAGTAGAGCGAGGTTGAGGTAAAATGCCGGGGCTACTGAAAATTTGGATCTACTGATTGAAGCAGAGCGGGAGTAACAGACATCGCACATGGTCCAGACATACTAATCGTGTGCTATCAAACAGAAAAACCATCTATGTGGACGCAGGTAGATAATTTTGATATTGCGAGGGAGTAGATATTTTTTAGAGGAGGATGGAAGCCTCGTGGATCCCAATCTACTGTGATCATGTGGGTGATAGGGGCAGGGGCGCGGCACATGAGTAGTCCTAGGGAACCGTGTCTGTTTCATACCTGATCGTAGACAGTTGCTGTGTTCGACCCGTTTGCTGTTTATAAATTTGGCCAAAAAAACGCGGGGAAAAACACGAACACACTTGCATGTGGACCAAATATATGTATGAAAAGGGTGATTTGATGTTCAAATACCCAATCCACAACTTTGATGTGGCACCTGTCGCACAAAGCACACATTATTATTGCTAGTCCCCCCCTCCAAACACACACACACACACTTTGTGTTGCTGGGAGGGGAATCCTAGCTATGAACACATGCCCCCAAATAGCTAGGTCTGACATCTCACTGTACCGTAAAACAAAACGGAATGAAGTACATCAACCCCCCCTCCCCAATTTGCTTCTGAACAAATGTCGACCATGTGCGGGCCCATAGATGTGTTCTTCCGGCATTACCAAATTACAAGTTTGATGTGGCACATGTGCATAGAAAATTAACCGGGCATGCCCGACCTCATGGAGGTTCATCTAGTATGAAGTAGTACTGTGCCCCCTCCCCCTTTGCTTCTGATCAAATGTGAACCGTGTGCGGGCCCATAGATGTGTTGTTCTGGCATTACCAAATCACAAATTTGATGTGGCACATGTGCATCGCAAAATTAACCGGGCATCCCCGACCCCACGGAGGTTCATCTAGTACGAAGTAGTACTATGCCCCTGTCGTGGAACAAGTCTTTATAGAAGAGACAGGATCCTAGCTACAGCGAGGATGTACACACGAGTTTAGGCCCCTCTCGGAGGAGGTAAAAGCCCTACGTCTCGGTGCCGCTGAAGCTTGTCGACTGGATGTGTGTTGAAGTTACAGGGGGTGTGAACCCTTGTGCTAGAGGAGGGGGTGGCTTATATTGAGTGTGCCTAGCCCCTCCAGCCCTCGGTTACACTGGGTTCATTGTAAGTTAAGACAGGGGCATTACTGGTAATGCCTGCTATTAATGATCTTTATGTCTATGGAGTGAATGCCTGACCGTTGCCATCCTGGGGTGACTGTAGGCCTTCTATGCTCTGAGTGATATCTTTGTATGGTCGAGTGTAATGATCAGGTCGAGTGGAATTGGGATATCCCAGCGGAATCTGCTGCCGAGTGGATTACACTTCAGAGTGATTTCAGTCGATATCTTCTGTAGGACTTCGTATGTCTTTGACTCTAGGGCAGTTTCCTTGGGTAATGTGTCTAGGTCAGGCCTATGACCCTACCCTAGGTACATTTCATCATCATTAGCCCCCGAATGGATTGAGGTTCGAGTGAGGAAGGGTTGAAATTGGTTCTAACTCAATTCAATGCTTCGGAGGCATTTCTTCGAGGTCTTGAAAGGACTCGGGTACTTAAACCCTGCATCAATTGCCTCGATCGATTCTGGCTTCTGAGATTACCGAGTGAATCACGTTGTAAATCTTCGAGTGAGTTGGAATGTTATATCTTTGACGCGATTGACTACTCTGCGGCCTCTGGATCTCACGGGATTCGAAATTTTGGAGAAGCGCACGGGACGGGGCGCGGCGCAGTAAATGGAATGAGTAGATAGGGGCTCCTCAAGCTTCATGCCACCTTTTTCGCCACGTAAACGGAATGAGTAGATAGGATTGCTCGGACCCATGGGTCAGCCAGTCGGAAGCGGACCCATAAAAAGCGCCAAGGTCGATGCGAGGCACTGTGCATTCCATTCGATCCCCTTTCTCTCTCCTTCTCCACCTTTCTTATCCCTTCTCTCGACGCTTCCACCCGACCCACCCGAAATCTTCCGCCATGGTGAAGGAAAGGACTGCGGCTCTGGAGCATGCAAAGAAGGCGGCGGCGGTGGCGAAGGGCAAGAAGACAGTGAGGGGTTCATCATCGCTCTCCGGTCTACCGCCTACTTGGATCCAGGGGGACTGGATCCGCTCCACCGTCCTGAAGGACGACCTGGAGAATCTCCCCGCCGACGGCCTGATAGTTCATGGGTCTTGGAGGCTACCATAGGGCGAATCTGAGCCCCAGCCATGCGAGGGCGAGCATGTCCTCCTCACCACCCATGTCGAGCGAGGTTTCTCCCTGCCCCACATCCATTCTTTCGGGGTTTCCCCAGTTTCTTCAGCCCTTAGATCCACCACTTTCCTCCCAATAAAATCACGTGTCTTGCCGCATTCGTTTCAATGTGCGAGAATTTCCTCGGGTGCCAGCCGCACTGGGGCTTGTTCAAACATATTTTCACTTGCCGATCACAGTCGGTGAAGAAAGCCAACCAAGACGATGCAAAGACGCACGTGATCCAAATGTGCGGGGGGTAGGGATCCAAACGAGGGGTAGAAGTACTTTTCCCCCTATGACCTTTCCCGAGTCAGTTAGAGGATGGCACTCGACTTGGTTTTACTGCAAGGACATCCCGATTCCTGGTCAGTCGACTAGCCTCCCTCTCTTCACTCTGGACAGACTACACTGAGAGAGGGGTGATGTGTCCATGTTAGTCGACGCAGTCGATTCATTAGTTTAGGGGGGCGTGACTGGCATGGACCTGCTAGAGGTGTTTCTCAGTCGATGCATTCAGCCTCTCCAAGCTCGTGACCATCCAATGTGGATGTACTCGGGCCCTGAAGACATTGCTTGAATCCACCCAGAGGACGTCGCCGAGGATACGGTGGCTCAGTAGTTGCAAAGCATCACTAGGAACAAGGACAACCCTCGCGGATCCAGGAGGATTTTACCATTCGACACCGACAATGCTCCAAAGGAGGTCAGGCTCGATTTACCGAGTGTTCTTTTTCAATACGCGATTGTTCTTGAATCTGACTGATATTTGCAACTTGTGTAATGTAGATTTTCACCAAGATGTACTCGATGCCTAACGAGGAGCATGTCCAGTAAGGAGCAGCTAGTGATGGAGAAAGCGTTGATTGGCAATATGCAGACGACATCAAGGATTACAACAAGGACTCCGATGGCAGCGAGGAAGTCGACTCACCGTCCTGCTCTGAACAACGCTCCAAACAGTCGTAGGATCCTTTGGGAGGAAGTGGCAAAGCAGTTCCGTCGAGTGCGAAGATCCAGAAGCGCACTCGGACGTCGACTCCAGACCCAGCAGAGAAGGCTATGAAGCAGTCCAAAATTCTTCCACCCAAGCCTCGGAAGGCATTGCCCGGGATAAAGGTGGACATGCCCGTTGCTTCAGCGTAAGTGTTTCTTTTCCTTATGTCTTGTTGCCACTGCGAACTTCTTTCTTGCTTGGCCGAGTGACATTTGGAATTTCCAGTGCTGCTACCTCTACAACATCTATGGAGATCGACTAGGAGCGTGATGACACGGGGACTGTAGATGTGGCCACCTCTAGGGAAGGTATGATTCTACAGTCAAACTTTTAATCTATCAGCTGTTTTGATGGACGACTGAAATGTTACTGTCGAGTGCTTTGTAGTGCCCTCAAATGTTATCCATCTTCCAGATGACGATGATGAGGATGTGCCTCAAAGGAGTACAGGGAGAAGGGGAAGAGCTTTGAGCAGGAGGGTGCCTGCCAGCAAAGTGCCTTGCCCAGTGTCTGAGCATGTGGTTCAACGACTTGATTAGGCAACACAAAAGAAACGGTCAGCCAGATCAAGGTGTGTGCGATATACAGCATGCGGTTCACTCAGATGAACTGTTTGTGTTGAGACAAGAGAACAAAATAGTTCAATATAACAAGATGTGTGTGATTCGCCGCAAATAGGTCTGTAATCAGAAATGTGTGCGAAGACCGATAATAACACAGACGATTGCTTCTAATAAGACGTATGTGATATGATCTGTCTACACAACATGTATTGGCCATTGGGGGACGGGCAGTCATCCGGATACGCCATAAGGATGCGAAGAGGCATCCTATATCAGCAAGGACTAGCTGCTCCACCAGTAGCTCATCTAAGAGAACTCTCAAGTCAAGTGTGCTCGGGCAGGAGTAGCCATCAGATGGGTGACTAGATGGGAAGTTGTGTTGATGTTAAATTAACTGATAGGACGGGTCATTTCGGTTCAACAGACCGAAATGACTCATTCCCTCAGCTAATTTAACCTAGAGGTCCTTGTTTTTTATTTTTATTTTATTTCTTAACATATGTTAAAGAAGGTCTACCACATTACTTTTTGACAATGTGTATATGTGGCACACAGTTGGTCCATCCGACCTGTTTGTGATGGAATAAGCTGTGTGTGTTGTGGGAAAACGCTTGCTAGTGTACAACCGTTTGTGATTGATGAATTCATCACTAACAGAATCCCTAGTTTGGTCCGTGTTCATCTCATCATCATCTACTTCTTGTGCTAGCTCGATATTCCTTATATGCTAAGTTTCCATTAATTGATGGTGATCTATGAACACGCCACCATTTCCTCACCTGTTTCCCGCCACCCATCGATATTACAAATAAACCTAGGCGCGGCGCGACGCACGGAGGCAACAAGCACAACCTGTAGCACATCCACCTTTTCCAAGCATGCCAACGCACCAAAGTGCCGCCTCTGCCATCAACCTCATCGACAAGGAAAACCAGAAGGCACCATGGCCTGTCGAGGCCGCGACGCTCCGCCGGCAACGCGATGGACGACACTGTGATGTGCGTCAGCGCTAGGGTTACGCAGACCCTTGACGCATGGTGCTTCAGCGTAGCGGATCGAGATATGCATGTCAGCGCCGAGAGGCTGCAACTCGCTGCACAACATGATCGATGGCGCGCTGCAAAGCAAGCTAGGCGCGTCCGTGCTGATAGGCTGCTTCTCGCCGCATGACGAGACCGTGGGAGCGCCGCAGAGCGAGAGTTGCGGTGCGCCACACAGCAAGAGCGGATCCATTGGTGCTTGTCCATTGTCGAAAGGGCGTCGTAGCTGGGTACATGTCCCGTCAGTACCCCCATTCCTCACCAGGAGTGGGCACAGGCCCTCTGCGCCGTACTTGCACCAGAGGTCGGCCGTGTCGTACTTGCACCGGACGCCCTCCGTGCCATTCACATGGGTCGCGCCATTCACCTTGTCCGTGGACCGCTCAATGCCAACACGCTGGTTGATAGGCTCGACTATCGTGGTTGTAAGTCTGACAGTAGAATGGGGGGTAGGTATGGAGAGGCAAGATCCTAGCTATGGAGTAGTTGTGCAGACAAGGGATGTACGAGTTCAGTCCCTTCTCAGAGGAAGTAACAGCCCTACGTCTTGGAGCCCGGAGGCGGTCGACTGGATTATGTGTGTATAGATTACAGGGGTGCGAACCCTTTACACTGAGGAGGGGGGTGGCTTATATAGTGTCTGCCAGACCCCTCCGGCCCTCAGTTATGCAGGGTTTAAAGTACATTAAGGCCTGGCTTTTCTGGTAACGCCTTACATAAAGTGTCATCATGGCCATAAAGACTACTTAATTACAGACTGTTGGATGCAGAGTGGCTCTTGATCTCCTGGTGGTCGAGTGAGTCTTCATGGTCGAGTCCTTCGCGTCCGTCGAGTGAAGTCTCTCTTTGGTCGACTGGAAGGCCGCTTCTTCTAAGGGTGTCCTTGGGAAGGGTACTTAAGACAGGTCTGTGACCCTACCCTAGGTACATTACTTCATCATTAGCCCCAGAATGGATTGAGGTTTGAGTGAGGAAGGAGTTGATAATATTTCCAACCTGCTTTTGTGTTCTGAACACGTCTCATCTTGGACCAATAATCTTTTTGTTGATAGCAGCAACTTTTCTTTTAGTCGCCTTGATCCTTTCTTTTCTCCCGTCGAGTGAACTTTTGAACTTAGTAAACTTCCAAGTGATGGATCGCAGGGAATCTACCGTCTGACAGATTGATCTGCTGTTAGCGGATTTCGTGGGATCCGAATTTTGGGAAGCGCGCGAAGCGGGGCGGACCGCGGCGCTCAGATGGGATGAGGCGTAGACGCCTCGATTTCCACGCCGCCTTTTTCGCCACGTATCATGTGTGCGCGACTGTTTCAGGATGTGATAGGATAGTCCGGGCCCACTCGTCAGCCACTCAAAAGCGTCCTTATAAAAGGTGTCGGGCGAGGGTTTTTGAACAGTACCCCCCCCATTTCTCCTTCTGCTCTCTCCATCTCCGCCCGCCGTGCTTGCTCTCTCCCCCGCCCATCCACTCCTCGTGCGCTTCGCCGGCAACAATGGTGAAGGAGAAGACGGCGGCCTTGGAGCGCGCGAAGAAGGCGACGGCGACGGGGAAGGCGAAAGGGAGAGCGTCCAGTCGGGGCGGATCCTCGTCAAGGTCCCGCCTGCCGCAAGGTTGGGTCCAAGGGGATTGGATCCACTCGACCATCACCGAGACGGATCTCAATGACCTGGCCAACGAGGGCCTGATCCCTCACGGGGCAGCGAGGCTCCCGGGGAACGAGTGGCAACCGCAGCCGTAGGAGGGTGAGTGCGTTCTTCTAGCTACTCACGTAGACCGTGGGCTCTCCCTACCTTCGAGTGTTTTCTTCCGTGGGTTCTTGAATTTCTTTGGGGCGCAACTCCACCATTTCAATCCAAATTCCATTGCCTACCTTGCTGCCTTCGTGTCCATGTGCGAGAACTTCCTGGGTTGTCCACCACACTGGGGTCTCTTTAAGCACATATTCACTTGTCGCTCACAGACAGTGAAAAAGGCGAGTCCGGATGATGATATGACTATGGTTATTCAGATGTGCGGGGGTCTTGGGATTCAGATGAGGAGCAAGAGTACTTTTCCGGCCATGACCCTTCCTGAGTCGGTCAGAGGATGGCAGTGGACTTGGTTCTACTGCCAAGATGAGTCGACGCCGGGGCAGTCGGCTGGTCTCCCTCCGTTTTCCATGGACCGAGTGAACAAGCCCTCTTCTCTGAAGGTGCTCCCTAAGGAGAAAGCCCAAGTAAAAATTTTGATGGAGCGTGTAGTCCAGCTAGTTCGGGAAGGAGTGACGGGTATGGACCTTCTGGAGGTCTTCCTTAGGCGGCACATCCAACCACTTCAGTACCGAGGCCACCCGATGTGGCTGTACTGTGGAACCAAGGATGAAACTTGGGTCCATCCAGAAGCAGTCGACGACGCCACACTAGAGAGGTGGATGACCGCGATCACAGGGAATAAGGACAATCCTCGAGGGGCCAAGAGGATTCCGCCACTCGACCATACCTACACTCCGGACACGGTATGCCCACTTTATCCTTAATTGTAATCTTGTTTTATCCATTCTGCTTTGTTGCAAATTGGTCGATTGACCGTTGTTTTGTTGTCTGTCAGGCCACCACTGAACTATACTCGATGCCCAATGGAGCACAGACGCCGACTGAGGAGGAGGAAGGAAGTGGGGGCGGAAGTCAGGAGGAGTGGGATTCGGATGCTATCGATGATGATGAGGGCGATGACTCTGGTGAGGAGGAAGAGGAGGAGGAGGAGGAAGTTGCGCCTCCTCGCTCGGAAAGGCGCTCGAAGCTTGTCCATGATCCTGCAACTGAGCGTGCTAAGGGGGTCGCGACTGTCGCTCAGTCGACCAAGCACCCTCGAACCACTTCTCTGGTGCCGACTGAGAAAGCTCGGAAGCAATCCAGAGTGGCGCCATCGAAGCCGGCTAAGGTCTTGCCGAAGATGAATATGTGATCCCCACTATCTCAGGGTAATGATGCTACTTGAGTTTTTCTGTTCCACATGAACTTATTCTTGGTCGACTCATGAATCAACCGACTGACTTCTGGAACTGCAGCGCTGCTACTTCTGATACCTCGGCCAGGGCTGAAGATCATGAGATGGAAGACGCTGCCACTTCAAAACCTGGTATGACTTTCATAGTTCCGTCTTCAGTCGATTGGCTCTTTGTCTCTAATTCTAATTCTTTTTTGTAGCTCCGTCTAATGTCGTTATTAACCTTCCTGACGACGACGATGAGGAACCACTGAGGCAAAGGAGGAGCAGGAAAGCGTCTGCTGGCAAGGCGACTCAGGACGTGCCAGCACCCGAGACACTGGTCGTGGAGGGAGAGAACATCACTCGGCCTACCGTATCTTTTGCGGTGCCGTTGACGAGTGCTCGCCCCTCGTCGTCGAGTGCTGCACAATCTTCACTTTTCTCGACCCACTACGTCCCAGAGGACCAAGCCAGTGCTGCGAAAGAAGCAATACGCCAGGCGGGAGTCATGATGGAGCAAGTGAAGGCCATCCGAGAAGCCAGCCAGGCAGCCTATGACGCCAGTTCAGCTCTTCAGAGTAACGTTCAGGTCAGTCGGTCACCACCTGTTCTGTTAGGACATGATGTCTGAAGATTCTTCTTTCTGAAATTCCTAGTGATTGTCCTACACCTACTGGGTGTGTCGATTGAAATTCCGAGTTAGTGGTGGCACGCTGAGTGCACCCACTGGGTGTAGTCCCCAAGGCTATGGTGGACTGCTGGCAGTCGACCATAGTCTTCATGTCTTGAGTTTTTCCTTTATTCGACTAGGTCGAATGGATTCATAAACGGGTGGGGGCACGCTGAGTGCACCCACTGGGTGTAGTCCCCGAGACTGTGGTCGACCGCTGGCAGTGGACTATAGTCTGAAGAACATCTCCCATTTTTTTTGTTGGTCGACTGGTCAACTCTAACTTGATGGAACTTAGTGGGGGCACGCTGAGTGCACCCACTGGGTGTAGTCCCCGAGAGTGTGGTCGAATGTTTGTATTCGGCCGTAGTCTTAGAAACGTATGATTTTTCCTTAGTCACTCGGAAGTGAATTGTCTTTGACATTTGTCGATTGGTTCTTCGTAGAAATCCTGCGACCTTGCGGCTCGTTATACTGAGTTGGAGAACAAACACATCTAGCTCGAGCTTGATCTGAAGCTGGACCAGGAGAATTTAACGAAGGCGAAGGAGGAAGCTAAAGGTATGTTTGGTGAGGCTTTTGACGACTGCCTTTGCCCCTCATTTGTTTCAAAGTCTGACCTTGCTGTAACTTTGCAGGCAAAGTGAAGGATGCCCTGAAGAAGAAAGACCTTGAGTTGGCTGAAATGCAGAAAACAACTTTAGAGAAAACCAAGCTCGCAGATGAGAAGTTGGCCTCGGTCACCAAGCTTGAAGAAGAAAACACCAATCTAAAAGCTGCTCTTGATGCTGCCAACGAAGAGGTCAGTCGACTGAAAAGTGATAAGATTGCCCTGAGTGACAAGGCCAGTGAGTTGGTGGGAAAGAAGAACGATCTGGAGGCTTATCTGGGCGGACTCGCCAAGAAGCTATTCCTCATGCTCGAAGGTAATATTTTGCACCAAACAAGTATTTTACCTGTGATCTTTCCATTCAACTGTTGTCCTGACTCGGTGGTTGTGCTTGCAGAATTTTGCCAGAACTTTGAAGAGGAGACTGGTCGACTGGAAGTAAACCTGGATCCCATCAATTCCCGTGTGAAGGATGAAGTTTCCATGAATGTGCTCCGGCTCGAATCTCGTGTTGCTGCCGTCGTTGATTATCTCGCAAGGCTGAAGGTCGCCACTTCCCGCATCGACACCACTCTCTGGCCCAGAGAGACGCTCCAGAATGACCTCGAGTCTCTGATGACTCGACTGAACGCAGTCCCAAGTCGAGTGCAGGAGTGGAAGAAGTCTTCTTCCAGGTGTGGCGCTAACGTTGCTCTATCTCTGGCCCGAGTTCATTGCAAGGATGCATGAGAGGACAAGCTGGCGGCCCTTAGGGTGGCTAATACCAAGAAGCACGATTTCCGGTCTTTCATGGAGACCTTCATCGCCGCTGCCACTCGGATTGCTGATGGAATCGACCTGGATGAGTTTGTTGCACCTTCCAGCCCTCCACAGGAGGGGTAAAAAACTTCTGAGCTTGATTCTTTAAATTTGCCTCGGTATGCCGAGTGATTTTTGTAACCGACAAACCTTAACAGGCTTAGCGTCTGAGCACTTTCGGTTCCGTTAGGTGTTATCCGAACTTGGATTCGACGTTTAAATATGCTTGCATTTGGTTTGAGGTATCTTTTGCAGGTTAAAGCGAGGTGCTTATTGCGATCGACTTGTTCCCCAATTCACTTAGGCAGGCACTGGGCTGCAGCTAAGCCCCCGAGTGGGAGGTCTGCTCTCCACTCGGTAGGATTTTCAAAGCTTAGGTGAGCGCTGGGCTGCAGCTAAGCCCCCGAGTGGGAGGTTTGCTCTCCACTCGGTAGGATTTTCAAAACATAGGTGAGCACTGGGCTGCAGCTAAGCCCCCGAGTGGGAGGTCTGCTCTCCACTCGGTATGATTTTCAAAACTGAGGCGAGCACTGGGCTGCAGCTAAGCCTCCGAGTGGGAGGTTTGTTCTCCACTCGGTAGGATTTTCAAAACTTAGGCGAGCACTAGGCTGCAGCTAAGCCCCCGAGTGGGAGGTTTGCTCTCCACTCGGTAGGATTTTCAAAGCTTAGGCGAGCACTGGGCTGCAGCTAAGCCACCGAGTGGGAGGTCTGCTCTCCACTCGGCAGGATTTTCAAAACTTAGGCGAGCACTTGGCTGCAGCTAAGCCCCCGAGTGGGAGGTCTGCTCTCCACTCGGTAGGATTTTCGAAACTTAGGCGAACACTGGGCTGCAGCTAAGCCCCCGAGTGGGAGGTCTGCTCTCCACTCGGTAGGATTTTTAAGGCGTCTTTCTTATGGAGAACACATTGTACTTGTGGCGTAGCTCGGAGGAGAGGGTAGCAGTCGACCTGCACCTCGTCCTCCTTGCAGAGCGCATGTTGTACTTGTGGCGTAGCTCAGAGGAGAGGGTAGCAGACGACCTGCACCTTGTCCTCCATGCAAAGCGCATGTTGCACTTGTGGCGTAGCTCGAAGGAGAGGATAGCAGTCAACCTGCACCTCATCCTCCTTGCAAAGCGCATGTTGTACTTGTGGCGTAGCTCGAAGGAGAGGGTAGCAGTCGACCTACACCTCGTCCTCCTTGCAGAGCGCACGTTTGAATTTGAACTTAGGCGAGTGTTTAGACTGCAGCTAAGCCTCCGAGTGGGAGGCTGGCCCTCCACTCGGTAGGATTTTCGAAACTGAGGCGAGTACTTGGACTGCAGCTAAGCCCCCGAGTGGGAGGCTGGCTCACCACTCGGTAGGATTTTATTGGAACTTAGGTGAGTACTTGGACTGCAGCTAAGCCTCCGAGTGGGAGGCTGGCTCACCACTCGGTAGGATTTCATTGAAACTTAGGCGAGTACTTGGACTGTAGCTAAGCCTCCGAGTGGGAGGCTGGCTCACCACTCGGTAGGATTTCATTGAAACTTAGGCGAAACGGATTCGCAGCTAAGCCCCCGAGTGGGAGGCTGGCTCTCCACTCGGCAAGGATTTTTTTACAAACTTAGGCGAAACGGAGTCGCAGCTAAGCCACCAACTGAGGGGGAATTTTATTAAATAAATAAAAATGACATCAATCATTGGGGAACCCATCCGAGTGAATACTTAGGTGTATAAGGGGCGGAGTAACTCCGCGTTCCAAGCTATTATCTTGTGAAACATGAACTATAGAAGTACTTTTATTACAACCCATCCGAGTGAATACTTAGGTGTATAAGGGGCGGAGTAACTCCGCGTTCCAAGCTCGGGGCTCGTCGATGTTGTGCTCGACGTTGTAGAGACGGTACGCTCCGTTGTGGAGAACCTTGGTGACGATGAAGGGTCCTTCCCAAGAAGGAGCAAGCATGTGTGGTTTCTGCTGATCCACTTGGAGAACCAAATCCCCTTCCTAGAAGGCTCGACTCTTCACATTTTTGGCGTGGAAGCGATGCAAGTCCTGTTGGTAGATGGTCGATCAGATCAGAGCCATCTCCCTTTCTTCCTCTAAAAGGTCGACTGCATCCTACTGCACTTGTTTTGCTTCAGCTTCGGTGTAGAGCTTGACTCGAGGAGCGTTGTGGAGCAGATCACTCGGCAAGACCGCTTCAGCTCCATAGACCAAGAAGAATGGAGTTCTTCCAGTCGATCGGTTAGGCGTGGTCCTTAGACCCCAAAGCACCGAGGGAAGTTCATCGACCCATGCTCCAGCCGCATGCTTGAGGTCACGCATCAGTCGGGGTTTCAACCCTTTGAGGATCAAGCCATTGGCCCGCTCCGCTTGTCCATTCGACTGGGGATGGGCGACTGAAGCATAGTCGACTTGTGTGCCCTGAGATGTGCAGAACGCCCTGAATTCCTCCGAATCGAAGTTTGATCCATTGTTAGTGATGATGCTGTGTGGGACTCCATATCTGAATATCAGTTCTCTGATGAAGCTGACAGCAGTACCGGCGTCAAGGTTCTTGATGGGTTTAGCCTCAATCCACTTGGTGAACTTCTCGACTGCTACCAGTACATGTGTGAAACCGCTTCGACCTGTTCTCAAGGGACCAACCATATCAAATCCCCATACTGCGAAGGGCTAGACGAGTGGTGTGGTCTACAGAGCTGATGCAGGCTTGTGTGACATGTTGGAGTAAAATTAACATCCCTCACACTTGTAGACTATCTCCTTTGCCATTTCATTCGCCCTTGGCCAGTAAAATCCGGCTCGGTATGCTTTGGCCATGATGGTCCGAGAGGACGCATGATGGCCACAGGTCCCCGAGTGGATGTCATCAAGGATTATTCGACCTTCTTCTGGCGTTATGCACTTCTGACCCACTCCAGTCGTGCTCTCTCTGTATAGCTACCTCTTGATCACGGTAAAGGCCTTGGATCGACGGACGATCTGTCGAGCCTCTTCCTCATCCTCCGGGAGCTCTTTTCTCAAGATATACGCGATATATGGTACTGTCCAATCGGGAGTGATCACTAAAGCCTCCATGACCAGGTCAACCACTACCGGAACTTCAACCTCACTCGGATCTGTGGCACTCTTAGGCTGCGGAGCTTCTTTGGTAAAAGGATCTTCTTTGACTGATGGAGTATGGATATGTTCCAAGAACACATCGCTGGGAATGGCTTCTCTCTTGGAACCTATCTTTGCCAAATCATTAGCCGCTTGATTTTTCAGTCGGGGTATATGATGGAGCTCTAACCCCTCAAACTTCTTTTCAAGCTTCCTCACCGCATTACAGTATCCAGTCATGGCTTGGATTCTAACGTCCCACTCCTTCATCACTTGGTTGACCACCAAATCTGAGTCGCCATAAACCATAAGGCGACGGACGCCGAGTGAAATGGCCATGTGCAACCCATACAAAAGGGCCTCGTATTCTGCCTCATTGTTGGAGGAATCAAAGTGAATCTGGAGCACATATCTGAGCTTATCTCCTCTGGGGGAAACCAAGACTACCCCAGCACCGGAACCATTCAACATCTTAGAGCCATCAAAGAACATGGTCCAATGCTCCGAGTGAACTTGAGTCAGCTGCTGCTGTTCGATCCATTCGGCAAGGAAATCTGCTATTGCTTGGGACTTAATGGCTTTCTTTGCCTCAAACTTGATATCAAGGGGAAGGAGTTCAATCGCCCATTTCGCCACTCGACCAGTTGCATCTCTGTTGTGCAGAATCTCTGAAAGTGGAGCGTCGCTGACGACTGTAATGGAATGATCAGAGAAATAATGAGCAACCTTCTTTGTGGTCATGTAGATCCCATACACAAGCTTCTGATAATGAGGATATCTTTGCTTTGATGGAGTCAAAACTTCAGAAAGATAATACACTGGGCGCTAAACTTTGAAGGCTTTCCCTTCTTCTTCCCGCTCGACCGTAAGCACTGTACTGACGACTTGTCCTGTAGCTGCAATATAAAGCAACAGAGGCTCTTTGCTGATTGGAGCAGCAAGCACCGGCTGGGTGGAGAGCAAAGCTTTTAGCTCGGCAAACGCTGCATCAGCTTCTGGAGTCCACTCGAACTTGTCTGCCTTCTTCAACAGTCGGTAAAGAGGCAATGCCTTTTCACCGAGTCGAGAGATGAATCGACTTAATGCGGCCAAGCATCCAGTAAGCTTCTGGACATCGTGCACCCGCACAGGGCGTTTCATTCGGAGTATAGTGCCAACTTTTTCTGGGTTGGCATCGATTCCTTGTTCGGAAACGAGAAAACCGAGTAACTTTCCGCCAGGAACTCTGAATGTGCACTTTGATGGATTGAGCTTGATATTATACCTCCTGAGATTGGCAAATGTTTCAGCGAGGTCAGTCAACAGGTCGGAACCCTTTCGTGATTTGACCACAATATCATCCATGTACGCTTCAACGTTCCGACTGATTTGAGTGAGTAAACACTTCTGAATCATCCTCATGAATGTGGCTCCAGCATTCTTGAGGCCGAATGGCATGGTGACATAGCAGAAGCACCCGAATGGAGTGATGAAAGCTGTTTTGATCTCATCTGGTCCATACAGACGGATCTGATGGTACCCGGAATAGGCGTCTAGAAAAGACAATCTCTCACATCCCGCAGTCGAGTCGACAATTTGATCGATGCGAGGGAGAGGAAAATGATCTTTCGGGCAGGCCCGATTGATGTGTTTGAAATCAATGCACATGCGGAGTGACTTATCCTTTTTGGGAACCATGACGACATTGGAGAGCCACTCACAGTGGTATATCTCTCGGATAAACTCTGCCGCCAATAGTCGAGCCACCTCCTCACCAATGGCTTTTCTCTTCTGGACGGCGGACCGTCGAAGATGTTCTTTGACTGGTTTTGCTGTTGAGTCGACTCTAAGGCGATCCTCAGCCAGCCCCCTGGGAACACCCGGCATGTCAGCAGGCTTCCATGCAAAGATGTCCCAGTTCTCACGGAGGAACTGGATGAGCACTTCTTCCTATTTAGGGTCGAGCGTCGTGGAAATATGGGTCGGAGCCGCATTGGGGTCGGTCGGGTGAATGTGAACAGGCTTCGTCTCACCGGACGACTGAAATGCTGATTCTGTGGCAGGCTTCTTGGCCCGCAACAAATCATTTGGGTCTGCATTCTTCTTGTACCCCTCCAGCTCTACCATCGTTATCTGTGAATCGGCAATTTTCGAGCCTTTCTGAAAACACTCTTCTGCCTTCTTCCGATTGCCAGTGATAGTGATCACACCCTTGGGGCCGGGCATCTTCAGTTTGAGGTACACGTAACATGGTCGAGCCATGAACGGTGCGTAAGTTGGTCGCCCCAAAATGGCGTGGTAAGCGCTTTGAAAGTCCACGACTTCAAATGTCAGCTTCCCCTTGCGGAAATGCTTCGAGTCACCGAACACCACGTCCAGATCTATTTGGCCGAGTGACTCAACCTTCTTTCCAGGTATAACTCCATGAAAACTCATGTTGCTAGCGCTCAGTCTGGACATCGGAATGCCCATTCCTTTCAGCGTCTCTGCATACAGTATGTTCAGTCCACTACCACCATCCATTAGCACCTTCGTCAGTCGAGTGCCTTCGACGACCGGGTCGACCACCAAAGCTTGCCTCCCAGGGGTGGCTATATGAGTCGGGTGATCGGACTGGTCGAATGTAATGGGAATTTCGGACCATCTCAGATAGCTGGGCGTCGCCGGGGCGACCATGTTTACCTCTCGGTTGATAACCTTCAATCGACTTTTGCTCTCCACATCAACAAAGATCATCAGAGTGGAGTTAACATGATGATATCCTCCATCACTGTCTTCCTTGTCTTCGGCTTTGTCCGACTCCTTTTCCTTGTCCTTGGGCTGTTTTCCTTGGAACTGCTGGATCAAGAGCCGGCACTGGCGAGTGGTATGCTTCGGGTAGATGAAATTACCCTCTTCGTCTTTCTTCGTGTGGATGTGACACGGCAGATCCATCACGTCATTTCCTTCTTTATCCTTCACCTTCTTGGGGTTCCAGGATCCTTTGGGTTTTCCCTTGAACTTGGCCTGAGTCACAGCCAGAGCCTCTCCAGGAGCCGCTGGCTCGGCCTTCCACTTCTACTTCCGACTGGAGTTTCCTTTCTCCGACTGACTCGGCTTGTACTTGCCGCTCCGGAGTCGGTCCTCCTCTTCACCATTGGCGTACTTGGTGGCAATTTCCATCATTCGACTCAGGGTCATATCTCCGGTCCGCCCAAACTTCAAACTTAACTCTCTGTTCTTAACACCATCCTTGAAAGCGCAGACTGCCTGATGATCAGACACGTTCTCCACGGTATGATGCAAAGTGATCCATCTCTGAATGTAATCCCTTAAGGTTTCATTCGACTTCTGCACGTAGACTTGCAGCTCTGTCAATCCAGCCGGTCGCTTGCAGGTTCCCTCAAACGTCTTGACAAACACTCGGGAAAGATCTTCCCAAGTGTAAATGCTGCTTGGAGCTAACTGATTCAACCACGCCCTGGGCTAACCTTCCAACATGAGTGGTAAAAGCTTCATAGCCACTTCATCATTTCCGCCGCCAATCTGCACCGCCACTCGATAGTCTTCAAGCCAAGTTTCAGGCTTAGAGTCACCGGTGAACTTACTTACTCCAGTCACCAACCTGAAGTTGGGGGGAATCACCGCGGCTCTGATAGCCCTGCTGAAACATTCTGGACCTGAAACATGTACTCGGCTGCTAGTGGGCGCATCTCTGTCGTGACCACCTCGATGAGCCCTGTTCCGATCGACCAGGCTTTGCACGATGATGGATCACGCGTCAAAACCTGGTTCCCTGGGGTCGACCGAAGCTCTTCGCCCCACACTGAGCTGGCGCCTGTCCTCTTGCTGCCGATGAGCGTAAGACCCACCTCTTGGGGGAGGAGTGGGCACTCGACGCCTATCATCACGATGGTATCGGTCACCAAATTGGTCATGTCGACTCTCGTGTCCCTCACGCCGCGGAGGCGATCTAGGGCTGTGAGCCGATTGAACCGTATTCGCAGCGACGAATCGACTGTGAATCCTGTTGCGTGACTGTGACACGGCTGAATTCTGATCTCCTGCTGCTCGGAGCAAATCCCTAATCTGCATCAAGCCTCTGCCAGCCTCCGACTGAGAGGGCTGAATTGATTCTGCTATACGGGCTGCAGCTGCTAAATTCTGAATCGGGGTTCGATATACCTGAGTCGGCTGCGGGAAGAGTTGACATCGACTGGAGTCGGGTACTCGTTGCCGCGTGCGCTCGTCGAGTGCTCGTTGGAGGTTCTCCAGACGAGTGCGTTCAGCCAAGTTGGCCAAACGTGCCTCCTCCAAGGCGCGAGCCTCGGGGGTTTCTCCTACGATGGGAGTATGCAGGGCATCCATGTTCCTGCGGCGAAGTTCTTCCCTTTGCAGGGAATTAAGTGGCTTGGGTTGATATTCCTCATGGGCTTGAGCGGGGTCGCCTCCACCGTCCATCCCGTCGTCGCGGGGGAAGCCGGGAGGGCTACGAGGCCCGTCGACCATCAAGACCTCCGCCGCCGGATCGCTGCTGTCGCACTCGGATGAGGTCTCTACGGAGCCAGTCGACAGATCGAACAGGCCATAGAGGGATTCGCCGGGCTCGATTGCCGCGACTTGGGTGGTGGCCGACTGGCGAGCCACCGCGTGCCTCACCCACCGCTGGAGCCTCGATCGACCAGAGCGCTTGTGCTGGCGGGAGATAGGGAGGGAGGACGACAGGGGAGTCGACTGATATGGAGTCGACGGTTGCCGCAGCATAACGCCGCGGACACACGCCTGAAAATGCGTCGCACCGCGGACGGGGAGCGCATCGATGTCGAGTGGAGCCTCCTGGAGCCAAGCGGAGTCGTCGGCGATGAAGGTGAGCGCGCCGAGACGGATCTCGCGGCCCTCGACCAAAACTCCACCAGAAACCATGATGAAGGCAATCGGAACAATTGCAACTTCTCCAAAAATTGCTCAGACACCTGCCCCACGGTGGGCGCCAACTGTCATGGTTCTAAGTCTGACAGTAGAATGGGGGGTAGGTATGGAGAGGCAAGATCCTAGCTATGGAGTAGTTGTGCAGACAAGGGATGTACGAGTTCAGGCCCTTCTCAGAGGAAGTAATAGCCCTACGTCTCGGAGCCCGGAGGCGGTCGACTGGATTATGTGTGTATAGATTACAGGGGTGCGAACCCTTTACACTGAGGAGGGGGGTGGCTTATATAGTGTCTGCCAGACCCCTCCGGCCCTCAGTTATACAGGGTTTAAAGTACATTAAGGCCTGGCGTTTCTGGTAACGCCTTACATAAAGTGTCATCATGGCCATAAAGACTACTTAATTACAAACCGTTGGATGCAGAGTGGCTCTTGATCTCCTGGTGGTCGAGTGAGTCTTCATGGTCGAGTCCTTCGCGTCCGTCGAGTGAAGTCTCTCTTTGGTCGACTGGAAGGCTGCTTCTTCTGAGGGTGTCCTTGGGAAGGGTACTTAAGATAGGTCTGTGACCCTACCATAGGTACATGACTTCATCATCGACCGCCTCCTTGGACCAAGTGTCCACCTAGGCGCAGTAGAGGAACATGGTCGTCGCATCCTCGAGGTGGTGATCTCCGATGAAATAGCCAACTTGGAGCTCGAGATCGCACTCCAGATGTACCGCAAGCGTGTCGACCGCTTGGACGAACGTCTGCACGAATTCAGGCAGAGCCAAGAGCTACCGTAGGCAAGGGCTGCTGGTCATGGTCTCATGGACACATTTAATTTTATTGAGTCGTTTTGACATGGATAGCTATGTATTCACAGCAATCATACTATTCCTCTATTTATTGCTCTATTTCAATGTTGTTTATACGCTTTCCATTCTGTATATGTGGATTATAACAGATATATTCAAATTAGTATACAAAAATAGATAGAAAATGGAATTCATAATATATAATATTAATTGTTCATTAGTTAATCACAAAATATATATAATATCATCACATATACGTGATGATACTTAACTACTAGGTACAATGCATAAAATAATCCCTCTTGGGAGAGTACTCTAGTAGCCCCTCGCCAATAGCTCCCCGGTGCGCGGCGTCTTCCCAGAGCGGAGGCAGTACTCCGCCTCCTCCGCCGCGCAGCGCTTGACGTGTTGATCTGCCTCTTGCAGGAAGCCGCACGCGAACGATCTTTCCATTTCGTTGGGCGCCCACTGGAGCTCCTCGTCGGTGGCACGCTGGAGCTTATCGGCCCAGCTCCACACAGCAACAAGGCGCCTAGCGCCTCTGGCCATCCTCACGAAGTACCCATCTTCGTACACCTCCTCCGCACGACGATGCGCCCACCCCCAAAGCTCCGCCACCTTCTTTTTCCAGGCGGCATCACGGGCTTCATAGGCCGCCTAGTACCTGGCGTCCCCCTCTGCCATCTCCTTCTTGAAAGCCACTTGCCTGGCTTTCTCAGCCGGCGGCAATGACTTCCAAAGACAAAGATCGTATCGGCCGCAAAATGAATCCAAAGTTTGGGGGTCCGGTGCAACCTTGTCCACTGGCGCGTATGTGTCCTCATAGCTGCTCTTCGAGTGAGTGTCCTCGGGGGGTGGCGACTCCTTGTCAGCGCGTGGGCAGGATGGTGGCGCCGTGACAGAGATTGGAGAGATAGATAGATAGATAGAGAGAGAGAAAGCAAGCAAGGGGAGGATCTAGATGAGAATGCAGGCGGGACGACGTGAGCAAGGTAGTATTTATTGGCGGCCAGAATCTAGATCGGCGGGAACAGTACACATGCCGATCATCGGAATTAGTACTGTAGTGTGAATTACACACGGTTCCTGCAGCACAATCCGTGTGTGAACATAATAGCTGACGGTTACCAATGCAAAACCGTATCTGATTAATAAATCCCGCCACTCACCTTCCTAACCTCGAGGCACAAAATAGAGGGCAATCGTGTGGGGCCGGTTGTCTTGCCAGATTTTACATTTTCTTTTTTGAATACCAGATATTTACATCATCTGATGATTTTTAATTTGCACACAAGTACAAATATATGATTTTCAAACCGTTACGGTTAGCCGTTGCATGTAGATGTAGTTCAAATTTGAATTACGGTCATTAAATGGCTAGAAAATCACTTAAATGTCTTTAAAAGGTCAAATGACCCCTAAAATTTTCCAAATTTTCACATGACAGTTGTATTAGTGCACGTTACACGTAGAAAAAAAATTGAAAGCCGTAAGAGGAAGCTATCTGCCATTCGTCATCAAACATGCTTTGTTCCCTTCTCGGAACCATGAGCCTTCTAGTGAGTAGCTCTGGTTTGTGAGGGGTGTGTGTCCAAACTTTCATCAAAGAGGCCAATTTTTTTACCACATCATCTTGGTGGCATGAAATTACATCAAGCAAGGTTTCATGTTTTTCTGATCATTTTTTTATTTTTTGGAATTAAAATGCCATGGCACTCCATGCATGTGTCCATGCCGTGAGACCAATATGTTTGAAAATTCCTTCTAATTTATTGCACATGGAATTAACTCGCACACCAGTACACAAATATGATTTTTCAAACCGTTATGGTTAGCTGCTGCATGTACATCTAGTTCGAATTTGAATTACGGTCATTAAATGGCTAGGAAATCACTTAAATGTCTTCAAAAGGTCCATGACCCCTGAAATTTTCCAAATTTTCACATGACAGTTTGTATCAGTGCACATTACATGTAGAAAATTTTTGAAAGCCGTAAGAGGAAGCTATTTGTCATTCGTCATCAAACATGCATTGCTCCCTCTCGGAACCACAAGCCTTCTAGTTAGTTGCTCTTGTTTGTGAGGGGTGTGTGTCCAAACTTCGTCAAGCAAGCCAGTTTTTTTACAACATCATCTTGGTGGCGGGACATTACATCAAGCAAGGTTTCATGTTTTTCTAATCATTTTTTAATTTTTTGGAATTAAATGCCATGGTACTCCATGCATGTGTCCATGCCGTGAGACCAATATGTTTGAAAATTCCTTCTAATTTACTGCACATGGAAATAACTCGCACACAAGTACACAAATACGATTTTTCAAACCGTTATGGTGAGCCATTGGATGTACATCTAGTTCAAATTTGAATTACGGTCATTAAATGGCTAGGAAATCACTTAAATGTCTTCGAAAAGGTCAAATGAACCTTGAAATTTTCCAAATTTTCACATGAGAGTTTGTATCAGTGCACATTACACGTAGAAATTTTTTGAAGGCCGTAAGAGGAAGCTATCTGCCGTTCATCATCAAACATGCATTGTTCCCTCTCGGAACCACGAGTCTTCTAGTGAGTTGCTTCTGTTTGTGAGGGGTGTGTTCTCCAAATTTTCGTCAAGCAAGCCAATTTTTGTACCACATCATCTTGGTGGCATGACATTACATCAAGCAAGGTTTCATGTTTTTCTGATCATTTTTTAATTTTTTGGAATAAAAATGCCATGGCACTCCATGCATGTACATGTGTCCATGCCATGAGACCAATATGTTTGAAAATTCCTTCTAATTTACTGCACATGGAATTAACTCGCACACAAGTATACAAATATGTTTTTTCAAACCTTTATGGTTAGCCGTTGCATGTACATCTAGTTCAAATTTGAATTATGGTCATTAAATGGCTAGGAAATCATTTAAATGTCTTCAAAAGGTCAAATGACCCCTGGAATTTTTTCAAATTTTCACATGACAGTTTGTATCAGTGCACATTACACGTAGAAATTTTTTGAAGGCCGTATGAGGAAGCTATCTGCCGTTCGTCATCAAACATGCATTGGTCCCTCTCGGAATCACGAGCCTTCTAGTGAGTTGCTCCGGTTTGTGAGGCATCTGTGTCCAAACTTTCGTCAAATAGGCCAATTTTTGTACCACATCATCTTGGTGGCATGACATTACATCAAGCAAGGTTCCATGTTTTCCTGATCATTTTTAAATTTTTTTGAATTAAAATGCCATGGCACTCCATGCATGTGTCCATGCCGTGAGACCAATATGTTTGAAAATTCCTTCTAATTTACTACGCATGGAATTGAATCGCACACAAGTACACGAACATGATTTTTCAAACCGTTATGGTTAGATGTTGCATGTACATCTAGTTCAAATTTGAATTACGGTCATTAAATGGCTAGAAAATCACTTAAATGTCTTCGAAAGGTCAAATGAACCCTGAAATTTTCCAAATTTTCACATGATAGTTTGTATCAGTGCACACTACACGTAGAAAAATTTTGAAGGCCGTAAGAGGAAGCTATCTACCGTTCGTCATTAAACATGCATTTTTCCCTCTTGGAACCACGAGCCTTCTAGTGAGTTGCTCTGGTTTGTGATGGGTGTGTGTCCAAACTTTCGTCAAACAGGCCAATTTTTGTACCACATCATCTTGGTGGTATGACATTACATTAAGCAAGGTTTCATGTCTTTCTGATCTTTTTTTATTTTTTTGGAATTTAAATGCCATGGCACTCCATGCTTAATTGTGTCATACCTGTTAGACCAATATGTTTGAAAATTCCTTCCAATTTACTACATGCGGAATTAAATCGCACACAAGTACACAAAATATGAATTTTCAAACCATTTTGGTTAGCTGTTGCATGTACATGTAGTTCATACTTCAATTACGATCATTGAATGGCTAGAAAATTACTTAAATGTCCTAAAAGGTCAAATGACCCCTGAAATTTTCCAAAATTTGACATGACAGTGGTATTAGTACTACAAATTTTCTCGTACATTTAAAACACCATCCGTTGGCACTTTACTCCAAATTCACTGTTCATAGCTAATAAAAATGTCTACAACATCACACACAGTTGTTTGTAGGAATCCTTTGCGATCAAAAATTCTGGGTCTATTTAAGTCTTCCTCCTTAAGCTTCGCCGGCTCGTCTTCTCTAGTGCCAACAACTCCCGAATCCACAAATCCCGATCCCCATTCCTGCACCTCCTTCTTGCAAAGATGACGTTGTGGAAATGCTTTGTGAAGGCACGTACGATGGTCGCATCCCCCCCGAGCGCCGCCACCTGTGCCGAGAGCGCGGCCGCCTACACCGAGAGTGCCGCCGCATCCGCATTGAGCGCGGTCGCTTCCGCCGAGAGGGCGTCTGCGGGAGCCGACAGGGCAGCTGTAGCTGACGAGACGGTTGCAGCTGCTGCTGCGGTGGCGGCTACAAACGCCGAGAGCGCTCGAGCTGCCGTCCGTGCCACCGATGTCGCCCGGGCCCGGGTCGAGGCCATCCACACCCACATATTCCAGGCCACCTCGGAATCCAACATGCAACCCACGTCCGAAAAGGCGGTGGTGTCCATGGAGCACCTTCTTCCTCATGAGGTTGTCGAGCGGGAGCTGGAGATGCAGGAGGTGGCGGAGACCGAGGAGCGCCGAGAGGAGGAGTTGCACATGGCCCAGGTCGAGGTAGAGAAGAGTATGTCCATCAAGGAATCGGCGATGGAGTACCAACGTGAGGTCTGGCGCATCCACTACTACGAGTACTACAACCTTGAGGGCGGCACTGAGGACGAGGACAAGGACGAGGACGCAGTCAACTTCAGCAGGGGGATGCGGAGTCCACCAACAGCGGCATATCGCCAGGACAAGTCATCGACGTTTCATCTCACACTGGCGATGCATAGGCCGGCGCAGCGATGGATTTGTTAAGATTATTCGTACTTAGGCTTTTTCTAATGCTGGTCTTTGTTAGAGCAACGTTTAGGTGAACTATCTCTGTTTAATTACTAAAATTGCTCGATTCAGTAAGTCTGGTGTGTGTGCTGTACGCTCTTTTGTGTGCCAAAATTAGCAAGTGATCTTAATTTATGCAATGACATACGCGGGAAAATTTCTACCAAAATTTCAATTATCGAACTCATCCCATGCGCGTTAACCAGAAGAATCGTTTGTGATGCACACTATCGTTCAAAGTGAATGGTGTCAGGCAGCACCGCGCGCAAAGTTTCCCTCCACATTTCGAAATTTTTGGCCTACCGCAGAAATATCTACCCTCCCTGTCGTGGGGGAACTGAGAGGCCACGAGCACCTATGGGGCAGGAGGGCCCCTTTGTTTGTCCGGCAGGGGAGCGGAGGGCGCGCGCAGAGCGGATCGAGGCGAGGGAGCGCGCGGGGGATTTTTACCCAGCTTCGGAGCTCTCTGGAGAGATAAAACTCCTACTGCTGCTTTGTGTGTTGTATTTGTTCTTGCTCGAGAGAGCGGGCGTGGCGTCGAATCAGCCGAACCCCAAGCTGTGGAACCGAAATTCCGAACCTCCGAACCCTTTCTACGTGTGCATGGGCCTCCTTTTTATAGGCTAAAGGGGTCACCGACAGGTGGCAGCGTAGAAAGAGGGGTAGAAGGGTAAAAACGCGGGTTGGCACAACTACTACCAACAGTGTCCCCTACCTAACTCTGACAGCAGGGGACAAGGGCATTTAATGCCCGTCCGGTCGCCCCAACAGTGCAAGGAAATGACCGTTAGAGGCGCCACTAACCGCCACGATGGCCTCCTTGTCAGCTCCTTTTGCCACCTCGCACCGCCATGCTGCGCAGCTGCCCGCCACGTGCTCCTAGGATAGTCCTGTGGCGACACGTCGTTGGATGTGCTGGAGCTTGGGTGCATGGCGGCCTTGCCGCGGCCCTTATCTTGTCGCACCAGCAAGCTTGCCACTCGCTGGGCCTTGCCGGGACGCGCGGGGCGTCACGGCAAGTTTACTTGGAACACCTTGAGTGGCCTTCCTGGCAAGATCCTCTTGCCGGGGCCTTTGTTCATCCCGGCAAGCTCCTCTTGCCGGGGCCTTGTATTCTTCCCGGCCAGCTTCCCTTGCCGGGGCCTTGGTTGGCCTTCCCGGCATGCTCCTCTTGTCGGGGCCTTGGTTGGCCTTCCCAGCAAGCTCCTCTTGCCGGGGCCTTGGCTTGAGTACTTAGCTCTAGAACGGCGTCAAAGCGGCCGTCGAGGATCTTGGCGGATGCCCGGCAAGCCCTGCCGCGGGTCGCTGCGACTGCCCGTGCACAAGTTCGGGGTACTAAGGTACTCCCCTACTTTAGTACACCGACAGGAGCCCCCGGGCCTGGGCCATACACGGTGCCGAGCGCTGTTGGGCCAGGCCCAAAACAGTGCACGGGCACGCGCGGCCTGGGTCCACATTAAATCCGATTCTGTGCCCACCGCGCTCCCTTGTAACGGCACGCGTCAATCGCGGCGCCGTGGGATACGTGGGTGGTGTGCGCGATTTTCAAGGCGCCCACCCCCACCGTGACCACGGGGAGGGGCGAGGTCACCTCATCTGTCGCCTCGGCTCTGCGTCCCCGCCACGCGGCTCCCATGCACTCGGGGTCGCGGACGGTGGAGGCGGGAAACCGAGCCGTCACGGGCGGAGGCAGCGGGTCGGCCCAGATTCCCTGCTCCTCCCGCGCCCTGATTCGCTGAGCGGGGCGGTCGAGCGCCCACCTCGCTCCTTTAAGAAGAGCGGGAGGGCGGCGCCGAAAACCGCACTCCCTCATCTTCTCCTTTCTCCAGTCCCCTGTTCCCCTTTCTCCCATTCGCCATGGAGGAAGGGAACCCTGGTCCTTCATCGGTGGCGGCGAGGGTCGCCGCCAGACAGCGCATCCCTCCCTATTCCATGCCCGTGGTGGTAGAGCCAGCCGCAAGGGGAAGAGGGAGGGGGCGAGGTCGCGGTCGGGGTCGAGGACGAGGCCGAGGCGCCCGGGGAAGAGGCGGTCGGGGTGGTGCAATATCTCCGCCTCCGCCGACGGCTCCTCCCCTCGCGGCGGTCCATACGGGGGACGACCCTTGCGAGTTCTTCGTCAGGCTGCGCCGGCCGCCTCGTTGTCGCCTCCGGCTTCCCGCTCCGTTTGCGAGCGCGATGGAGCCGGAACCGCCTGAGATGTTGAGATTGCGCATGAGGGGCTGTGGGATCAGCGGCACGCGAGTCCACGTCGTATCCCCAGCCCCTAGCGTGATGTATCTTGATCGCGGATGGAAGATGTTCGCCCGCATCCACAGCTTGACGGCGGGGTTTACCCTCCATTTTAAGTTAATGGAGGGCGACCTCCTGTCCGTCAAGGTCTTCGGGGACTCCGGCATCCGGGCGAGGTGCTGCGTGGACAGCTCCTCCGATAGCGAAGACTCCCCCTCGAGCGAGAGTGACAGCGACGACGAGGGTAACGGGCGGCAGGGCGGCGAGTCCGACTAGGTGTCGGACGCCGCTCCGCGCGTCTCCGGCGACCCCATCATCCGCGTCGCCGGCACCTCGAGCTCCCCGGGGCCGTCTCCTTGGGCGGCTGGCGTAGGGAGGCTGCAGAAGGGGAAGAGGGCCGGCAAGGCCGTCAGGTCGGAGTACGAGGGCGTGGTGCCCTCGACAGCGTGCTGACGTCCTGCCGCCCCGTCCTCGGGCCCCGCTTCCGGCGCTGCCATCACCGTCCAGCCTTCGGACAGCCCCCGGGCTGTTCTCTTGGTGTCTTCTGGCACCCGTAGTTCGCCTAGGCGCCCCTTTTGCCCTTCTCGCCTCCTTGACCTACCTCCTGAAGAGAGGGACAGGAAAAGGATTACGGGCATCTTATCTTTTTAATTTGTAAGCCCTCGGGCCTTAGCTGCATTTAAAACTTGTAATCCTCTTTTTCATGTTTTTCATCCTCTATGGACTGTACCCGAGTGGGATGTTTTTTTAATGGAAAGGGGAAGCTTGCTATGTCACATCCTTTACTTGATTCTATGCCTTGTATGTTTTTACCCTACGCTATGAGGGAAAATTGCCGGCACGGGCACGCTTGCCGCGAGCGCTGAGTGCGGAACATCAGCGGCTTGCCAGCGGTGCCGGAGCACGCTTGCCGCGGGTGCTGAGTGCGGGACATCAGCAGCCTTCTGGCGGTGCCAGTTCTGGCAAGAAACCTTGCCGCAACAAGTTGCAGTGCGCTTAAGTCGTTGAGCGGGCTCGAAACGAAGTAAGGGCGCAACTAGCTACGAGGAGGTTCCTCCGCGTACAGGTTTTTTTTATACAAGGCACAGTCGTTCAAGGACGCGGCTTCGCGCCCTCCCCCCAGTCCATAAGAGGATGCATGACGAGGGACGAAAAAACTTATCTGATATCGCAGCCTCCGGCAACTTTGGCTTGCCGCGGATGAAACTTGGTATTCGCGGCCCCCGGCAACACTGGCTTGCCGGGGTCTAGATGCCGGCGCGCCCTTCTTCTTCTTCCTGGTCACTGTCATTTCAGTTATGAGAACATCTTAGCCAGTGCCGCGACGAGTTACTTTTGCAATATAACTCTATTCTGGGCACTAACTGCTATGTTACTTCCTTTACTTGATCCCGCCCCTTGTGTGTTTTCACCCTACGCTTCGAGGGAAACTTGCCGGCGCAAGCACACTTGCTGAGTGCGGGACATCAGCAGCCCGCTGGCGGTGCTGCGTCCGGCAAGAAACCTTGTCGGGGCTAGTTGCAGCGCGCTTGTATTGTTGAGCGGACTCGAAACAAATCAAGGGCGCAACTTAGCCACGAGTCGATTCCTCCGCGCACAGGTTTTTACACACAAGGCGCGGTCGTTCAAGGAATATAACTTTGTCCTGAGCGACGCCCGCTATGTTATATCCTTTACTCTGTCACATCCCTTGTATGTTTTCACCCTACGCTCTGAGGGAAACTTGCCGGCGCAAGCACACTTGCTGAGTGCGGGACATCAGCAGCCCGCTGGTGGTGCTGCGTCCGGCAAGAAACCTTGTCGGGGCTAGTTGTAGCGCGCTTGTATTGTTGAGCGGACTCGAAACAAATCAAGGGTGCAGTTTAGCCGCGAGTCGGTTCCTCCGCGCACAGGTTTTCCATACAAGGCACGGACATTCAAGGAATATAACTTAAAAAATTAAAACTTGATTATGCTCAAACTTTGGCAACTTATCTCTTTTTTTTGTCGCCTGTGGTCCGGCGAGGCCGTGTTCCTTTGAACGACACCCGGCCCGCACCTCTATCCTTTCCTCCTCGAAACTTCTGGCGTTAGCTTTGCGGCTATGGTAGCGGCACAAAGCTTGCAGGTATCGAGCAGCTCGTACCGCAGCCTGAAGACGACCTTCCTCGAGGAGCAACACGTCATCTTCTCCGCGGCTGCTCTCGCTCTAGCTCACCGTAAGGGAGCACTCGAGGCGATCCGTATACGAGGGGAAAGGGGTCGAGAATGTCGAGCCCCCAGCCCGAAAATGGTCAGGGTAAGGGGATCGTCTGGAAAGCTTGAGCCGGCTGATGAATCTGTTTGGAATGGAACTGGCACGCTTCACACTTGGTTACTTGTGCAGTTGCATCCTGGAGGGCTGTCGGCCAGAAGAAACCTTGCCGGAAGGCTTTACCGGCAAGGGCTCTTGCGCCAATGTGGTAACCACATATGCCTCCATGTATCTCTGCCAACAGCTCCTGTCCATCTTCCCGGGAAATGCACTTCAATTTCACTCCGTTGAATCTTTTTCTGTACAGTATGTCATCGACAGACTGGTACATACTTGATTGCCGGGCTACTTTTTCTGCTTCTTGCTGTTCCTCGGGAAGTTCTCCTGTCTGAAGGAAATGGACGATCTGCTGTGCCCATGCCGGAGCTTGTGGCTCGACGACAGGGACTAAAGGCGCGAATGCTGCTGCGGGAACATCCGCTTCTACGGCAAGAATCTGGTATCTTGCCAGAGCGTGATGTTCCCCAACAAGCTTGCTGGAGCAAAACTTGTCGGGAGCCTCTGCTCGAATGGAACAAGGCCTAGGGCTTGCCGGAGTAGGACGTTCCCCGACAAGCGTGTCGGGACACAGCTTGCCGAGAGCCTCTGCTCGAACGGAACAAGGTCCAGGGCCTGCCGGAGCAGACCGCTCCTCAGCGCTCTTGGTGTTGATATTGGGGACCTTCTCGACGACGGCTTCGGGGAGCTCTGCCGGAGGGTAGTCGCCAGTAACCAACTTCCTCTTCTTGCTCCGTCCAGTTGATGGTGTCACAGATGGCTGAGTCAGCTTGAGCACAAAGATCCCTGGTTCCACAGGCAATTTGAGTGCGGCACACTTTGACAGACTATCTGCAATGTCATTCTGAGCTCTTGGAACATGTTCCATTTGCAGGCCGTCAAAATGCTCCTCTAGCTTCCTCACTTCATCGATGTAGGCTTCCATCAACGGACTCTGATAATCTTTGTTAACTTGGCGGACGACAAGCTGTGAATCACCCCTGACAATAAGCTTCTTGATCCCAAGTTCTGCCGCGATCCTGAGTCCGGCAAGCAAGCCTTCATACTCTGCAGTATTATTTGTGGCTTGCTCCTTGGGAAAGTGCATTTGGACCACGTACTTGAGGTGCTCTCCGGTGGGTGCGACAAGTAGTACGCCCGCACCGGCGCCTTGCAGCGAGAAGGCACCATCGAAGTACATGATCCATTCCTTACTAGCTTCCTTGACGGGGATGCTCCTCTCCGGAGTTTCTTCATCAGGCGTTGGCGTCCATTCTGCTATGAATTCTGCCAAGGCTCGGCTCTGGATAGTTGAGGTACTCTCGAACTTGAGGCCAAAGCTTGACAATTCCAGTGCCCACTCGACAATCCTGCCTATTGCCTCTGGATTCTGCAATATCCTTTTCAACGGAAAGCGAGTGACCACTGTGATATCATGTGCTTGGAAGTAATGGCGCAGCTTCCTCGAGGCCATTAGGAGGCCGAAG
The DNA here is from genome assembly GCA_963921465.1 of Triticum timopheevii. NCBI lineage: Eukaryota > Viridiplantae > Streptophyta > Magnoliopsida > Poales > Poaceae > Triticum > Triticum timopheevii. Next base: position 374,897,013 of record OY997272.1, on the reverse strand, counting down.
AGCAATTTCTGCACGCCAGAGTACCTTGATCTAGCCCCCTGTAAAAGGGAGCTGACGAAGTAAATTGGGCGCTGCACCATCTTTTTCTGTTCCTCTTCTTGTGGCTGCGCGGATCCATTCTTGCCGGAACCAGAACTTGCTGGATCGGGGCTTGTCGGGCCAGAGCTTGTCGGGGAAGCCCCCTGCTTGTCGCTGGACTTGCTTGCCGCGGACGCTGGCTCACCATCTGCCTCCCTCTCCGCTACTAACGCAGCCCTAACCACTTGATTGGTTGCCGCCAGATATAGCAGCAACTTCTCTTGTGGTTTAGGTGCGACAAGCGTTGGAGTAGAGGATAGGTATCTCTTCAGGTCCTGCAGCGCAGCCTCCGCTTCCGGAGTCCATTTCATTGGACCTGCCTTCTTCAAAATTTTGAAAAACGGCAGGGCGCGCTCAGCAGACTTGGAGATAAACCTACTGAGAGCAGCAACACAGCCGGCAAGCCTTCGCACATCCTTGACGCGCTTCGGTGCTTCGATTTGCTCAATGGCCTTGATCTTGTCGGGGTTGGCTTCAATCCCCCTCTGGGACACAAAGAATCCGAGAAGCTTGCCGGAGGGAACTCCAAACACACACTTCTCGGGATTCAACTTGAGGTTGATCCTGCGCAGATTTGCAAAAGTCTCGTCCAAATCTTGGATCAAAGTCTCTTTGTCCTTGCTCTTGACCACTATGTCGTCCATGTAAGCTTCTACATTTCTGTGCAGCTGTGGCTCAAAAGCATGACTGACTACTCTTGCAAATGTTGAACCAGCATTCTTTAGTCCGAAGGGCATTCGTACAAAGCAGTACGTGCCACATGGGGTAATGAACACTGTTTTCTCTTCATCCTCTTCTGCCATGAAGATCTGATGATATCCTGAATATGCATCAAGGAATGAAAGCAGATCACATCCTGCCGTGGAGTCGACAATCTGGTCAATGCGCGGCAAGGGAAATGGATCCTTGGGGCAAGCTTTATTAACATCAGTGAAGTCAATACAAAGCCTCCACTTCCCGTTTGTTTTGCGCACGACTACTGGATTGGCTAACCACGTCGGATGGAGCACTCCTCGGACCAGGCCTGCTGCTTCCAACTTCCTGATCTCTTCTGCAATGAATTCTTGACGCTCTACTGCTTGCTTCCTAACTCTCTGCTTGACGGGCCGCGCATGAGGACAGACGGCAAGGTGGTTCTCAATTACCTCCCTGGGAACACCGGGGATGTCCGATGGTTGCCATGCAAACACATCGACATTCGCCCGCAAGAAAGCAACGAGCGCGCTTTCCTATTTAGGATCAAGCGTGGCACTGATGGTGAAGGTGCCACCAGTGCCGTCCTCCTTGGTGGCCACTTTTTTGGTCTCTGGTGGAGCAATCTTTGCCTTCTTGCACTTGCCGGTGGAGCTCGATGGTGCGTCCTCGACGGTAGCGCAGCACTCCGGAGAGGTGCACTTGCCGGAGTGGGCATCAGAGCTACTCTTGCCGGACTTGGCCTTCTTCTTCCCCCCGGGGGCTTCAGCGGCAAGTGGTTTGCGCTCTGCTGCGGCTGCTGCTTCCCGGTAGATCTTGTCGGTACAGATGAGTGCATCCTTCTTGTCACCTTGGACAGAAATGACACTTATCGGACCAGGCATCTTGAGCACATTGTAGGCATAGTGAGAGGCTGCCATGAACTTGGCGAGCGCTGGACGGCCAAGTATCCCATTGTAGGGCAATGGGAAATCAGCAACGTCAAATGTGACTCTCTCTGTCCTGAAATTCAGCTCACTGCCAAATGTCACTGGCAGTGTGATCTTCCCCTTCGGCTTGCTCCTTCCCGGGCTTATTCCCTGAAAAGTACCAGTCTCTTCGAGCTTGCTGTCGGAGATCTGGAGCTTCTTGAGCACTGCGGATGAGATCAGATTCAGGCCGGCCCCGCCGTCAACCAGCATCTTCGTGACCCTGAGGTTGCGGATTGTTGGTGAAACCAACATCGGCAAGCACCTGACCGCAGTGATGCAATCAGGGTGATCTTCAATGTCAAAGATGATGGGCGTGCTGGACCACTTCAGGGGCTTGCGCGACTCAATGGAAGGTTCTGCTGCGTTCACTTCCCGCACCCACTGTTTGAGTTGGCGGTGCGAGGTGTGCAGAGAAGCACCGCCATCGACGCACAACACCTCTGTCGCCTTCTGGAACTCCTGCTCGTCAGTCTCATCTTCCTCCATCTCATCATCCTCACCTTCGTCTTCGTCTTTGTCGTGGCCGCGGGGAGGCCTGTCTCCTTCCCGCGGCTTGGCCTTGCCATGGCGCCCTCCCCGGGCGGGATACTTCTTGCCGGATCCTCCGCCACCTTGCCGGGCCTTCTCCTTGTCGCGGCGCTCGTATTCAGCTTTCTGTTGCTCCGCCATCTGCTCAACTTTCTTGCAGGCTTGGAGGTCATGGCCCTTGGTGCGGTGGATCTTGCAATACTACTTGCCGGAGCCATCCTGCTTGTCGGCGGCCGCCACAGCCTCGCCGGTGCCACCAGCTCTAGCCTTCTCGGAACCGCCTCCACTGCCGGATTGCTCAACAGCTAGCACATCCTTAGCCTTTCTCTTTCTGTTGTTCCGCCCCCGGCTCCTCTTTGCCGGAGGGGCGCCCTCACTGTCAGATCCTTCTGTTCCTGCATTCTCCCCGGGGAGTCTCCTCCCCTCTTCAGCCCGTGCACACTTGTCGGCCAGGGCATATAGCTCGCTGACATCTCTGATTTTGCACATCGCCATCTCCTCCCTCATCCTGCGGTTACACATGTTTTGATGGAACACGCTGATAACCGTGGCAGGGTGGACGTCTGGGATGTCGCGCTGCACCTGACTGAATCTCTGTATATACTTGCGCAGGGGTTCTCCCTCCTTCTGGAAGAGCAGGTGAAGATCACTCTCCTGGTCATGGGGTTTGTGGCCGCCTGTGAAGGCGCCAACAAACTGATGGCACAGGTCCGCCCACGAGGAGATGGAGTTGTCTGGCAAGTGCATGAGCCAAGATCTGACGTTGGGCTTGAGTACCAGCGGGAAGTAGTTGGCGAGGATCTTCTCGTCGCGTCCTCCGGCAGCCTGCACCGCGATGGTGTAGACGCTGAGGAACTCTGACGGATGTATCCTGCCATCATACTTCTCGGGCACGTCTGGCTTGAAGTTCTTGGTACTGGGCCACTGGACTTGCCGCAGCTCACGGGTGAACGCAGGGCAACCCGCCGCGTACGGCAAGTCACCTGGTTCCCCTGGCGCATGCATGTCGACAGTGGGCCCAGCGCGCCGGTCAGATTGACGTCGCGCTTCTCTTCGACGCTCGATGCGAGTGCGAGCGTATTCGTGTCGTCGTTCTTGGAGAACTTGGCGTTGATCGCGGCGAGCTCGCGGGTCCGACGACGCCGTGGAGTCGGTGTCGAGGTTGGCCCGGCGAGTCGGCGATCTTGGCCTTCGAAGCGGGGAGTGCGCAGTGGTGGCACCCCCAACGGTCTTCTCGGCCTCGGCTTGCGCCTGGGCGTCTTGCCGGGGCTTCGATGTGCTCGGTTGCTGAGGCTTGTTGCCGTTGGCGAAGCCAATGAGGCTATAGATGGTGGCCCTCCAGTCGTCGATCTTGTCCGGCGCTGGAGGGTAATCTAGAAGCAGCTGGGCTCGGGCCAGCGCTTCCTCTGGAGTCTTGGGTGGCCGTGGCGAGCGATGCGAGGCACGAGACATGCTCAAACTTCTAACAGTGTTAGAAGGAGCATCATCTCGCACAGGCGACCACACCGCGCTCGTGCCAGCTTGTTGACGCGCATGCTGGCCTTGAGCGTCCCGTGACCCACCAGCTTGGCCTTGTTCCAACGCAAGCACGGTGCTAGGAGCACCATGGTGTTGTTGATCCTGCTCCTCCTGGGAGGGGCGCGGTGGATATGCAGAAGCGGAACCTTGCGGGGCCTTGTCCTTGGACCGGGTGACGACGCGCGTCCCCCGGCCAGCGCCCGCTCCTCCGCTGGCGTCTGCCCCACCGCCCGTTTGCTCCGGTGGCGGTAGGGAAGTCGCAGACGGAGCGGCCACTTCCGCAGTCTTCTTCTTTGGTGGCATGTCGACGAAGATGTTGATGTAGCGCGCGCAGACGCCGGATCAGATACGCACGACCTCGACGCCCCCTACCTGGCGCGCCAGAGATGTCGTGGGGGAACTGAGAGGCCACGAGCACCTATGGGGCAGGAGGGCCCCTTTGTTTGTCCGGCAGGGGAGCGGAGGGCGCGCAGAGCAGATCGAGGCGAGGGAGCGCGCGGGGGATTTTTACCCAGCTTCGGAGCTCTCCGGAGAGATAAAACTCCTACTGCTGCTTTGTGTTTGTGTATTGTTCTTGCTCGAGCGAGCGGGTATGGCGTAGCTGCGGAACCAAAAATCCTGAACCTCCGAACCCTTTCTATGTGCGCATGGGCCTCCTTTTTATAGGCTAAAGGGGTCACCGACAGGTGGCAGCGTAGAAAGAGGGGTAGAAGGGTAAAACGCGGGTTGGTACAACTACTACCAATAGTGTCCCCTACCTAACTCTGACAGTAGGGGACAGGGGCATTTAATGCCCGTCCGGTCGCCCCAACAGTGCAAGGAAACGACCGTTAGAGGCGCCACCGATCGCCACGATGGCCTCCTTGTCAGCTCCTTTTGCCACCTCGCACCGCCATGCTGCGCAGCTGCCTGCCACGTGCTCCTGGGATAGTCCTGTGGCGACACCTCGTTGGATGTGCTGGAGCTTGGGTGCATGGCGGCCTTGCCACGGCCCTTATCTTGTCGCACCAGCAAGCTTGCCGCTCGTCGGGCCTTGCCGGGACGCGCGGGGCGTCGCGGCAAGTTTACTTGGAACGCCTTGAGTGGCCTTCCCGGCAAGATCCTCTTGCCGAGGCCTTTGTTCATCCCGGCAAGCTCCTCTTGCCGGGGCCTTGTATTCTTCCCGGCCAGCTTCTCTTGCCGGGGCCTTGATTGGCCTTCCCGGCAAGCTCCTCTTGCCGGGGCCTTGGTTGGCCTTCCCGGCAAGCTCCTGTTGCCGGGGCCTTGGCTTGAGTACTTAGCTCTAGAACGGCGTCAAAGCGGCCGTCGAGGATCTTGGCGGATGCCCGGCAAGCCCTGCCGCGGGTCGCTGCGACTACCCGTGCACAAGTTCGGGGTACTAAGGTACCCCCCCTACTTTAGTACACCGACACTCCCCACTCCCCATCCCCTTTTCTCCCCGACCACAAGTCACATTTCCCCTGTTTCCCCTTCCTTCCTTCCTAAGCTATGCCGCTTCCTCGCTTGCTTCCTCGCTCTCACCATCTCGTATCCTACCATCGGTGTCGTGGAATTGTCACGACAGATGTCCTCATTGAAAGGACTTAGTCGTGAGGCCAACGCATCTATGTGGTAGCTTGAGAGGGGTTGAGCGGAATCGAGAGACGCAACGCAAGACAAGGATTTGGACAGCTTCGGGCCCTGGGAAACATCATCCGGTAACAACCCTACATGCTATTTGAGGCTAGGTCTCATTATCATCACGAGGGAGTCGCCGTAAACCGGCTCTCCTAGTTATGTCTAGCCCTAAGATTATTCCTCCCCCCTCTTGGGGTGCCCTGCCCCTCCTTATATATGTTGAAGGGGTGGGTTACATGTAGAGTCCAACTCAGATTAAGACTTAAACTATTCTGATTTCTCTTCATGGGCTTCTTAATATCTTGGGCTTCATAACGTCTCGGGCTTCATAACCCCTGGCAACCGAGTTATCACTGTCTGCCGGGTTATGACTGGTGCCGGTTTATGATGGTCTGCCGGTTTATGATGGTCTGCCGGGTCATGACTTCCTGTCGGTTGATGATTGTTTGCCGAGTTATCATCTGACTTAACTCCTGCCGGGTTATCATCTGACTTAACACCTATCGGGTTATCATCTGACTTAACACCTACCGGGTTATCATCAGACTTAACACCTGTCGGGTTAGCATCAGACTTAACTCCTGCCGGGTCATTCGTGGGGTATATCCCCGACATTAGCCCCCAGTTTAATTTGGATTTATCTATGTTAATCTGATCCTAATCATCCTTAATTCCCTGTCATTTCCTTCTTCTAGAAAATCCGGATCAATAAGCCAGCTTCATAATCAATTTGCTGACATTGGTTTGTCAGAGAGAAATATTGTGAAGAACAATTCATTTGACTCAGCTCCCAATGCTTAACAAAAATATTGGTCCTTGAATCCTCATCTGATCTTCAGCTGGCTTAAGGATGTAGAACTTGCCGGTTTATCATAGCCAAAATTCCCGGTTTATAAATATTGATAGCACCGGGTCATAATACTTGCCGGTTTATCATTGCCAAAATTGTTGGTTTATAAATATTGTTGGCATCGGGTCATAATTGTAGTTAACCTCAAGATTGAAAATATACCTCTTATATGCCTATCACTTGTCGCCCCCAAGTCTTAAGAAGGTAGCGTAGAAATAACTTAAGACTTGCTTCAATATAAATGTCACAAACTTGAAAAAAATCCAGGTTGTTCATCTCAATCACTAGTCAGAACTGAGTATTCCACATATGTAGCCCCCAAGTGCCGGGTTGTCATGCTTGTAGCAACCTGGGACTTGTAATTGCCTGATGCTCATAAAAACTTCAACTAGTGAGCATGGACTTTCAAAATATGATCATGTGGACTTTAATAGCAATGTGTAACCTCCAAGGGCCAGCTCAGTAAGATAATACTGAGTTGGGACTTTATATATACTTCATTGGAAATAGCATCATATGATGTAACTCCCATCATGGGGCTTGAACCCATGTCCACAAGGTTAAGAGCTTTGTGCTTTACCAATTGAAGAGTGGACCCTTCAATATAATGGATTAAGACATGTGCACCTTGAATTGTTGACAGGAGAAATTGGTAGCCCCGAAGGGCCAGCACATTATGATGTGAAGAGTCGGGTCTTTAATAAGGCTAGTCAAAATGACTTTGCATTAGCACCAAAGTGTCATGGTGCATGCTTGCAGCGACATGAGACTTGCATATTTGATGTAATCTCAACTTGAATAATGTAGCCCCCAAGTGCCGGGTCGTAAGCCCGCAGCGACTCGGGACTATTCCTTCCATTGTAGAATAAATCATATCCATCAATAAAATAATATCTATTGCGCTAAAGAGACTTTGAAAACCTCAATCATAATACAGGTTATTGATAACCATAATAAAAATCCAGCCATGTTGGCTATTAGAGATATTAATAATATAACCCAATGATTGATAAGCACATGATTACAATGGCGCAATCCAAATATATACTGGCGACTTATAGTCGAAAGCCAGGCCGGGTTAATAAACACCGGATGTTACCTTATCTCATACTGGCGACTTATAGTCAAAAACTAGGCCGTATTAATAAACACGGGATAAATTGTACTCATAAAGCATTATAAACCTAAAAAAGGCAAGAAGGATTTAAATAGTCATAATTGTGGTATTGTACCGGTCAAGAGGGTCTAAGCTTTGGTTCGAACACGACCAAAGCCCCCAAGTGATTTCCCTGGTGGCCTTATGCCTATCAAGAGGTGTACCTATGGTTTGAATACGACCACGCCCCCAAGTGATTTCCCTGGTATTTCCCTGGTGGCCTTCTGCCTATCAAGAGGTGTAGCTATGGTTTGAATACGACCAAGCCCCCAAGTGATTTCCCCGTTATTTCCCTGGTGGCCTTAAGCCAATCAAGAGGTGTGACTATGGTTCGAACATAGCCCCCAAGTGATATTGTGAGCTGGGCTCAAGGGATACCCATGTTTGAGTTGTGCTGTGCAGCAGACTCTCTTTAGCCCCTTATGATAATATTGGCTTGATAGCCAGACTATCGAAGTAACCAGAGCTGTGCTCTTATGATAATATTGGCTTGATAGCTGGATCAAGAGGTGTAGCTATGGTTCAAATACGACCAAGCCCCCAAATGATACTGTGAGCTGTGCTCAAGGGGCACCTATGTTTGAGCTATGCTTTTGCAACAGACTCTCTTTGGTCCCTTTAATTTTTCCTGAGAACTCAAACTTGTGAGAGATTATTCTTTTGAACCGGAAATTCTTAAACCAGATATTGAGAGCTTCAAAGCTTTGTGGGAGATAACTTTCCCTTGAGCCAGATTTTTAAATTGAAATCCTTCTTTTTAAGCCGGAAATTTTTTGACGGCCTTTAAATTTGCACCAATACGGCGGTTTAGGGTCCTGCATTAGATAACCTTGCAAGCCGGAGTTTTTCTCTTTTAAAGAAAGCAATATATAATATAAAAATATACTGGATGGATTTCACTTGATATATTAGGCGAGAAATTATCCACCGCAGAATTGATTATCACCAGGGTGAAGGTATATATCCATCAAGCATCACATCATGAACAAGCACTAGTGCAAATGTGATGTTGGCGCGCACGCCTTACGCGACACCTTTTTTGTAATAAATAATGGTCTTGCGGAAAATATTATAGACCGGAGTAATTGTTCCTTGATAAAAACAATAAGTGCCAATAAAATAAATTCGGATGGATATCACCTGATTTGTTCGGATAATCGATGATCCACAAGTGCCATCCGTAGATACTTTTTCAATACAATGATCCTTGTATGCTCTCGGGACATGGTCCACGGTCTTGGTCCTTACGCAAGAATGATATCCACACACTCCAATTGATATGACACTGTATCAAGTGGACTAGAAAGCCTCCCGAGTCGGTCGTTTCTTTGACCGATCTGCTTCTGCCTTTCCTTTTCTGATAAACAACTTGACCCGGCGGCGGGTCACTTGGCGACTGTAGTGGCGGCGGTGAGGCCGGGTCAACTTGACCCCGCGGCGGTTCAACACCGGGACGACAGCTCGACGGGGGAGGCTCAGTGACATTGCTCGGCGGCGAAGAGGTAGCAGGAGGTACTTTGGTGGCAAACCGACCCGCAGGCAGCGGGGCGAGTCCGTGGTGACTCGGCGGCGGCTCGAGCAGAGGTAAGCTAGCGGTTCAATGGTGGTAGCGGTTTGATGCGCGGCAACAGAGGAGGCGGTGACACACGATCGGGCCCGAGACCGCGACGGTTTGCGGGAGAGCTGAACCAGGATGGTGCGATGACTCGACGGAAGTGTCTGCCAAGCCGTGGTGGCGACTTGGCCGCGTGGTCGTGCTCGTACGAGGGTGAGGGCGGTTTGATGCGCGACGACGGAGGCGACCGGACCGCGCGATGACGGAGGCGACCGGACCGCGCGATGACGGTGAGTCAAGGCAGGCCTAAGGCGGCGGTTCAACCCCAAGACTAGTGACTCGGGGGCCGATTTACCCGCAGCGGTAATGGCAGCTCAGCGACGTCGGGTCAGCTTGGAACAACTATTGTTGAAAAGGCATCCACCGAGGCAAGACGGCGGCCTGACGAGGGATCCCGGCAGTGAGTCCGGAAGGCTTGAGGTCACGGTGGGGTAGCTTGAGGGCGAGCCCGTAGAGGTGGAGGCTCACAGCGGCAGGTCTCAAACTAATGGCTTGAGGTCGTACAGCGGAGGTGAGTAGGGGAGATAACCCGGAAGGCGGTTTGAAGCTTAGGTGAGCACGAGGCCGGGGTGCGGGTGCAGGTGTGAACCGGCGGGTGCTCAAAGTGGAAACCGTCCAGAAGAGGCACAGTCGTTGGAGGACGAGGCATGGCGGGTCGAGTGGCCAGCGGCTGAGGCGAGTTGAGTTGACTTTGGGCCGCTCCAGTAGGGACGGTTCAAGGCGACTAACGGCAGTCGGAGGCGGCTACTTAAGCACGCTAGGGAGGGCGACTCAGGCACGGCCGAGATGATACTGATGCAAAGACATGGACAGGGTGGTTTGGCAGATACGGCTCGCCATCTCCTCCGGCGGGGGTGAGTCACAGTGGAGCCAGGCCAAACAGGTGCGGCTGGCGATGCCAAAGTGGACCCAGCACGGACGGGCAGCACGAAAGGCTTGCGCGGCAAAGGCGGTCCGCAGGTATAGCGGCTTAGGTCAGCCAAAGGCGAGTCACGGCCGTCACGGCTCAAAGGTGGACAGAAGCGATGCCTCGCGTGTAGCACCTCGGATGGGCGCGAGCGGCCATTGATCAGGCGTCAGAGACAGGTTGGAGGCAATGACGCAGATGAGGTTGGAGGGGCGCACCCGGGCGTGCGGCGGCAGTTGCAGCGGGGCGGCTCAAAGGTGACTCGAGCGCCGGATTCAGCAGGAGGTGAGGACAGCTCGGCTGGCGGCTTGCGGAGGTGGTTGGAGCAGTACGGTGTAGCAGGGCTGGTTTACAGGCGAGAAGAAGCTCGGGTGGCTTAATGCGGCTTGGAGGCGCAACAACAGGGGCGTCTCAGGTTGAGCGAAGGCGGCTTAGATGTTGAGGAAAGGTGGTTCCTCGAGGCCGTCTTGAGGCCCTGGAGGCGATCGACTTGCCGCTGAAATGGGTTGAAGCCTGGAGACTTAAGGCTGCCCGTGAAGGCGAGGCTGAGGTCGGAGGTGACAACGTGCAGCAGATGGCGTAGTTTTGACGAGTGGAGAAAAACGTGGTGATGGAGCAGCTCGGAGGCGAGTCGGTCAAGATGGTGAACGAACATAGTTGGCCGTGCTGGAGCATCACCAGGACGGCCCCCACTATGATCGCCTGAAGGCACGCATCGCAAGTGCTCGCCACATGGAGTTAATTGGCCTTACAGCCGTCAAGGACTAGGTGCTGACTGAGGTGATTTTCCTTGAAGATGACTGTGACGACAGGCAGGTCAAGATGCAATAGCACAGGAGGCCGCGGGAGCCTACTCAGAGGCAGAAATCGCAGCCCAGCTCTGAGTTATGGTCAGTCGGACGAAATCGTGTCCGTGTTTTCCTTTGGGTTGTTGGCTTCCCTTTTTTTGATCCAATCGATGGAAATTGAACTCTTCTCATCCAAAATTATCCAAAGTATCATCCTAGTCTGTTTGTGCGCCTGCATCTGGTATCTTTTGGAGCGGCCGTAAAAATTGATGACCAAAACTGTAGCTTTACGTAATCCATCCGAATAGTAACTACTACTAGTTGAAGTAGTACATGATGTTTCCTTGGGTTTGACCAGGTCTGCACATAGTAAACCATGGATGATTCCTTTTGGGGGATATGACTTGTACCAATAGTAGCAGTAATTCAGGCCTTGTGTACTTGTCCGTAGATGGTAAGACGTGTCTATGGTTCCTTGACTGGCAATGCGCGACTGCAATGAATTTTGCCTTCGATCCGGAAAAGAAGAAGGGAGACGTTTTCGGTGGATTTTGTGCAACCGGTCTTCGGTGACTTTGTAGAATAGCATAGCGGATATTGATCCGGACAGGTTACCTGGTCGCGTAAGGCCACGCGTGTAACCCTAAATTCTCTTGAACTTTAAACCTCACAAATATTCAAATCTGGGCTGATGAACTTGACACTGATGCAAATCCTTTCAAACCATTTCTTCTTTATCTGAAAAATTGCAAGCCCCTCGATCCCTAGGAGAGATCCCTCCAAGAATTCAACAACACCGTGTGCAGCCCCACGGTGGGTACCAACTGTTGTGGAATTGTCACGGCAGATGTCCTCGTTGAAAGGATTTATTCGTGATGCCAACACATCTATGTGGTAGCTTGAGAGGGGTTGAGCAGAATTGAGAGACGCAACGCAAGACAAGGATTTAGACAGCTTCGGGCCCCGGGAAACATCATCCGGTAACAACCCTACATGCTGTTTGAGGCTAGGTCACATTATCATCACGAGGCAGTCGCCGTAAACCGGCTCTCCTAGTTATGTCCAGCCCTAAGATTATTCGTCCCCCCTCTTGGGGTGCCCTGCCCCTCCTTATATATGTTGAAGGGGCGGGTTACATGTAGAGTCCAGCTCGGATTAAGACTTAAACTATTCCGACTTCTCTTCATGGGCTTCTTAACGTCTTGGGCTTCATAACATCTCAGGCTTCAGAACCCCTGGCAACCGAGTTATCACTGTCTGCCGGTTATGACTGGTGTCGGTTTCTGATGGTCTGTCGGTTTATGATGGTCTGCCGGGTCATGACTTCCTGCCGGTTTATGATTGTCTGCCGAGTTATCATCTGACTTAACTCCTGCCGGGTTATCATCTGACTTAACACCTGTCGGGTTATCATCTGACTTACCTACCGGGTTATCATCTGACTTAACACCTGCCAGGTTATCATCTGACTTAACTCCTGCCGGGTCATCCGCGGGGTATATCCCCAAGAGTCGGGGTCGCCATGGTCTTCTTCAAAGACCTCTCCTGCGGTTCCTCCTTTGACAACGACTCCTTCAACACCCGAGTATGCCTCTCTTCTCTCTCTCGGGCTATGACTTGGAATGAAGGACTTTTACCCGACGGTCGATTTGAGTCATTTCTTCCTCTTGTAGTTCCCTAGGACCATCAGTTGCAACGAATGGAGCGGGGTGGCTGAAGATCTCTCTGCTCGTTGTCACTATCAATTTCCATGTGTGAAGCTAGTTGCGTTTGAATCTATGGACAGTGGGAGGAAGTTTCTGGCATGTGCAGAAAAGTTAGGCCCTCTTTCGTTGCTACAAATCATTTGTTAGATGTGATTCAGACACTGTCACGGTTCCAACCCATTTATACCACACCTTCAACCAAACACATCATAAGACAATGTCACAACTTGTACCTAGTATCTAAAAATGTTGCCATCTCATCAGCAATGCCATTAGAAAATTATTTGGCACCGCTTCAGCAGTTTGTGGAGCGAACTTGTCCCCACATCCGAGCAGCCAAGCAGTAAAATACTAAATCTTTATGGCACGAAGGAACTGGGTGTCGGAGCAACTAGGTGCTCCGGAGTTTGGGTCCCTGATTTTTTTCTGCTACATAGGCTCGCCAGTGTAGGGCACCGGTGCGAAATGTAGCAACAGTTGTCTTTACACCAGTTTGGCATTCATAGTGGACGCCTTAGTGCTATTAGTTCTATGTTAATAAATTTGTGCATGTACACACCTGTTAGTATCAATTGGCTGTCATCCAAACACTATCACTATGCTATTGCAGTTATATTTACCTTCCTCTTAAAATGTTCAATTTGTTATTTATAGTACATGAGTAAGAACATGTAGCGTTGTTGTAGTTAATTATAGCTTCTGATGTTTCAAAATTTGGTTGTTGTGTTAGCAGCAATTAATGCATTTGCACATTGATCTTTTTGAGAAGATATGTAATGCCTGTTTCTTCAGTTTTTCAAAATAAATATTGATGATTTTCTATGTTGCTATATATCCATTTCCCTACAATTGTTAGTGATCTAGTTTTAAATATTATCGGATGAACGGAAGTGTTCTTACTTGGAGTGGGTTGATCAAGAGTGGACATAGTCTTTGAAGATGTGCCTAGCAAAGCTCCGGAGCATGTATGAGGAAGAAAATGGAGGTAGGCTTAGAGAAAGTGTTGTCAATGCTAAAGAATATTTGAGGATGCGGGATAAAAAGAGGAAGGTGGAGAATGAGCTCAGATTTTTTAAATCAGACTTTGCTAAGATGGTGTTGGCGAAGGTGGAGGCACTTTCCCAGTTGGCCAGTGCAAAACAAGTTCTTACTGAACTGAAAGCAGAGGTGGATAAGGTGGGACTTGATGATCTCGATTAGGTAAATGAATATATTGTTCTAATATTGTTCTTATGAAGTTGAACTATCTATATGTTGTACTTTCATGTTTTCTGGTAGCTATCGTACTATGATGTTAAAATATATCTATGTGCCTAATATGAAATTGGCAAACAACTGTTCGATATGAAATGTGAATTTGCGTAATACTAGAATTACTAATGGTAAACTAATAAACCTGCAAAATGGGTCATGGAACTTTGCAAACGGTTCTAGAAGTAAAAGCGCTTGTGTTGGATAGCCCAATGCCACATAGTTTTCTTCATCAAATCGTGTGTGATGTAGTTGATAAAAGCAAACGGTTAACCAAGGCAGAGCGTGTGTGATACATGTAAGTATGTGATAGTTACACGTATCACACACGAGCCTATACAAAAATCTGTGTGGGATGTGCATACGAACGGAAATGTTTTCCCTGGATTGACTGTGTGGGATGTACATATGAACGAAAATGTTTTCCCTGGTGACTGTGTGGGAGTACATAAGAACAGAAATGTTTTCCTTGGATTTACTATGTGGGATGTACATGATAATGGAAACTTTCTCCTTGGATTTCCTATGTGTGATATACATACGAACGGAAATGTTTTTCTGGGATTCACCATGTGGAATGTACATACGAACAAAAACAATTGGGTTTCGGTGCCTCGCCCGGTCTTGTGTGCCAGGAGGGCCTATCCCCGACGGTTTCTGGATCGTGTGGGACGGACCCCCCTATCGCCCACACTCATTGGGCGACCGTTCCAAATGCCGTTGCGGAAAGGGGTTAAAAACCATTTGTATAGCACCGACGCGTACCAGTGATGCTCCTTACCTATTAATTGTTAACCACAATGAAGCTCAATTTTTGTTACTTTTACCCATGATTACAATGAAAAATTTAGAATGATTTCTAAAGGAAATTTGGAGGATTTCAATACATATTTTTTTTGGAGATGCTAGTGTTGTACACGTTTTATTCCTTCGCCCGACATGCTTTCATGATAAAAGTTTATCATGAAAGATTGAAGGTGGCATTTCACTCTTTTCGTGTATTTTATAAGTCCTGCAAATCAAAGAGGCCCAAAGTGTTCAAATCTTGACCTATGCACTAATATGTTGTATTTGTTTGCAGATACTAGCAGGCTTGAAGGTTGAAAACGTTGGGGAATATACCAATCCCCTTGAATGCCTTGATCTTCATCTCACAGAAATTACTTCTACCGAGTACTGAGGCACCACACCAGAAATTAAATTCACCAGGTTCTTTGTTGAGAAAGCAAGGTTTCTCAAGGTAATGATGTTTACCCTATATTTACTGTGCAGAAGTGAATGGATTGCTAAAGAGCGCAGACGTCTACAGCTGAATGGAAAAGGCTATCCACAAGATGAATTTCAGTTTGTAACTTCATATGACAGATTATTCGGAGGTCACTGTATCGGGCCGCTATATGACTTCTCGATTGCTGATCCTTTTGCAGAAATAATGCATGGAAAAGATTCTGAAGAAGATGAATTTCATGTGTGTGAATAGTTTGAACCTTTTAATCTTTGAATTTGAACCTTGCAATATTTATGGTATCTGTTATATAACGTAATTGGATGTTTAATTTGGTTTCGCAATCATGTCCTGTTACAAGTATATATATGTTCTTCTTCTATACATAGAGCATAGATGTTTGTGCACACAGATCATATCACATCGCACACAGACCACACTATGGAACCCATTGGCGATGAATTCATCAATCGGAAATGGTTATATATCAGCAAGCGTTTGCCCACAACACACACGTCTTATTCAATCACAAACAACTCGGATGGATCAATTGTATGCCACGTATCGCACAGGCAACTCTAATCTGATACGTGCTTGATGTCTACGACATTGCTCGCACTACGTCTTATTTTCCACGTATCATGGTGCCGGCCTATGCTCGCGTCCCTTGGCTGCTTGTGGTTAGGTGCTGCGACACGCTCTGCTCACGTCCGTTGTCACGCTCGGCTTGTGGACAGCTTTTCCTTGCGTGTTTAACTGCTATATGCATATATATGGTTGCTCTTCGTTGAGGCTACCATGGAGCGCACTGCTCGCATCCCTCCGGGCGCGCTCTGCCAGTGGTTGGGCCTACACACGATCACATCGAGGGCCCCATATGCTTGCGGTTGCGACGCGCGCGTCGCCACGCGATGCAGTTACGTGCAGCACGATGGAGTTACGCGCTGCAAATTAGAACTGCCATCCGGGCGTGCCGATATTCCAGGCCGTCCAGCTTCCCCTTTAATTCCCGCGGCCATTATAACCTTAGTCTCTTCAACCTTTTGATTAGGCCCCACAACAATACAAGCACACCCACGATGACACAAAGAGAGGGGATGTCTAGCGGCGCTCCAATAGAGTTCAGTGAGCATAAAGTGGAGACCCACATGAGGGTGATGGATCTGTCGGTGGTGTAGACCATCGACCCGGCCGTGGTGGACGACTACATCAACACCATTGAGCAGTTGCTTGCTCGAGACAAGTACAAGGTGGTCGGCCTCGACCTCCAATACACTGCCGGTCGCCCCAACATAGATCAGAAGGTTGCCGTTGCCCAGTTGTGCATGCGCCATCATGTCCTCATCTACAACAACTGCATGGGCATAGAGCCTTGCGACTGTTTCACCAGGTTTGTCAACAGCACCGACTACAAGTTTGCTATAGTGGAAACCACCGACGATGTAAAAGCGCTCAGGGTTACGGGCTTGGCCTGCGAGAACCTTGTTGAAATTTGTGAGCACTACAGGGTCTGGGGCAGCATGAAGAATGAATCCCTCATTGAACTCGCCTTGGCCATCATTGACGCATATTACGAAGAGATGAAGCAGGATGCCAACAGAAGGCGTCCCGTATCCTGGCACGGGGCCTGGATGCGGCAACTGGATGAACCTCACCTTAGGTTCGCAGCCAAGAGCGTGTACACATGCTATGAGATGCACAGGCGGATCATTGAGATGAGGAAGTGCCTCATTATGGAAATCGACAAGGCGGGATCGAGCCACAAGCAGAGTAGTAGCAGAAAGCGTCCCAAGAAGTAGATGAAGATCAGATGATCATTTATCCTAGTTAATCATGCATGTAATATATAGTTGACTTTGGTGTGCAAAAATGTCATGTGTGTAGTAGCTACATATGTAATTATGCATGTAATAGTTTACTTTGGTGTGTGCAAATCTCATGTGTGTAGTAGCCACCTATGTAATTGGATGTTTAATATGTTTGTGCAACCATGTCTTTATAAGTGTGTATATATATGTTGTTGTTCTGTATGCAATCCCAACTCACAACACACGCGTCTTATTAGCAGCAATCATCTGTGTTATTATCGTTCTTCACACACATTTCTGATTATAGACATGTTTGCCGTGTATCACATACATCTTGCTAAATTGAACCATTTCTGTTCTCTTGGCTCAACGCAAACAGTTCATCCGAGTGAACCGTTTGCCGTATATCGCACACACCTTGATTTGGCTGACCATTTCTTTTGTTCCACCTAATCACAAACAGTTCATCCAAGTGAACCGTATGAACATATATCACACACACCTTCATCTGGATGCCCACCTCTGTTCTTCTACCTCATCGCAAACAGTTCATTGAACTGAACCGTATGACCCTCATCACACACGCAACTAAATTCTGAACCGTGTTTGATGCATCCGTCATTGCAAACTTTTTTCATCTTTTTTGATGGTTTCTTACATCACCGTTTGTGATTATTGCATCGCACACAGTTTCGTTGAAGGGTCTCCGATCATTGTGTCGCGTTAGTAGCATCCTGCAGTAGTGATGGGTCCATAGCTAGTAGCTAGATTGCTTTCTCTCTCTCTTTGATTCTCAATACTGTTCGCACACAAACACGTCGCCGTGTACCTCCAACACCGAGGGTGATGCACCGCAGCTCGCGTCGAAGGAGACCCGTCCGGAAGCGCGGTACGCAGACAATCCGGCGGGCACTTTTGAGCACCCGAAACCCCACACGCCCAGGAGGGACCCCATCAGGGCGCGTGGCAGCTATGGGCTGCCCTAGGTCGACCTGATTGCCCCTAGAGCCTCGAGGTTCACCGCCCTGCCATGAAGAAGAACGAATGAAGAACGAGGAACAAGAAGAACAAGGGAGAAGGTAAAAGTAAAGGTTAAAGATGTAGGTAGATTTGTTCGATTGTGTATTGTTGTTCAATCGGCCGTCACCTCTTATCTATATAAGAAGCGGATGGACTTCCAAAGAAAAGGACTTGCCGTCCAAATCATTAAAATCTAATCAAACTTGGACTTCTCATGATCTCCGGCCCGGATGTCCGACTCTAGGCCTGGATGATCCGGCCTAGCCCAGTTTTCTGACAGTAGCTCACTCTTTTGGATCTAGAATCCACATACGACATCGGATTTGGACGTTTTTTAATATCAAAATCACCTTCCTCGACGAGATGCACAACTTTTGTGTTGAACACTTTTCGATATGTGGCCATCTTGAGGGTGCTTGCGCCGCTTTCTATAGTTGGTACCAGAAAAAGCTGTCCAGACATCCAGACTTCTACCCGGATTGTCTGGCCTCCACCCGGATCATCCGGGACTAGACCCAGATCATCCGGCTTCATCATAAACCTTCTGTTGATTTCGGTGCTTTAGTTTTCTGGATGATCCGGACCCCAGCCCGGATGATCTGGCCAAACACTGCTACATTGCACGATTTTGCCTGTAACTTTTGCATACGACCTCGGATGGGGACGATTCTTATACAAGATCGTCCATTTCGACAAGACGAAGAACTTTTCACTTGTAACATTTTCCATCAGAGGCCATCTTGGGGGTGTAATCAGCCAAATATTTTTCTGAATACAAAATCTCACTACTTCGAACACAACTTCGGCCTTAGAGATGAGATCGGATGGCTATGGCCCAAATATCAAAGTTTCTCCTATTAACGATATGGAACTTTCTCACCTTGATCAATTTTTCCATTTGAGGCATTCTTAATTACGTTTTTGACCATGCCAAAATCTGGTGTCAACACATGCCCCCCTGTTTTTCGGCAAAACTTGTGTGCCGAAATACAACTTGCACGAAGTTTGTTCTAAGCGCGATGTCAACACTCCATCGCCCATTTCGTACATGCTTTGGACAATAAGTATATATTGGCCATTTAGATTAGCAACAAAAGTGAAGCTAATCGAACATATAATGTTTTAGTAATACCCTTTTATGATGTAAGAAATTATATTGCATCAATGGATTAAAATAAGCCCATTGAGAGTAACCAATCATACCTGATGAAGAATTCCATGGCATAGGCATCAACGACATTGTTGAAGAAAATGGATAATGTGTGGACCGAAGATGTTGAAACCTTCGGCTTGGTCCTTCGTAGCTTTCACTCTTTTCCTTCTCCACCTTTGCTGCACTTCTTGTAATGGAAGCTCGCACATAATTCTTATTTTGAATATTTCCTTTGGGAACCCATGCCATGTTTCTCTTTTCAAGTTCTTGTGCACTAACTTTTGCAACTCCTTCTTTTGCCAATACGATAAGCCGAGTAGATACCCCGGCTACATTTTGTTTGAAGTAATGGCAATTCTTGTTTTACCTTGTGCCCTCTCAACTTCTTCCCTTCAGATTTGGCACTTGATTGACTTGCCTCCACTACAAAAAAATACACTTCCGTGATGATACGTGTTTGTCACAGTAGGTCGCGTTTTTTGTCATGCATGTACATCCATGATGATTTTATGACAGAATCAAGATAGTCATACCTTTACTGTCGTAGAAGTGTTCCATGACATTACAAAAATTATCATCACGGAAGTGTCCACTTCCATGACGATAAATCACGCGTCACAGAATTGCTTTCATCAAGGGTGACCGACACGTGGCATCCACCGTAACGGAACGCCGTTAAGCTATCGGGTCAGATGTTGGATCTGATAACCCGTTAACAGCCCTGACCAATGGGAAATTTCCATGTGTAAAATTCTGATTGGCCGAAGGGAACACCTGTCAGCTCGTCAGTGGGCCAGATGTCGCCCGTCCATTGGAGGAGACATGCCTATGATACGTCGACACGTGGCTGGGCCCAACAAAGGCCCATATAGGTTAAAAAAGGCCGGGCCAGTCAAAGGCCCATAGAAATTAATCAGGTACTAGTGGGCCAGCCCAATAACGGCCTGCTTAATAAAGGCCCATTTACGGCCCGAAGCCGGATCTGACCTGTCAATTGTTTGCTGAATAATTGGGACCATTTACAGCCCGAAGCCAGATCTGGCTCGTTAATTGTTCGCCCAATATTTGGGACCATTTGCGGCCCGAAGCCAGATCTGGCCCATTAATTGTTCGCCAAATATTTGGGCCCAACTACAGCCCAGTGACTTTCGGCCTGTTAGAGGCCTGATGTAGACATGGGCCCATTTCAGCCCGGTGTGACTTTCGGCCTGGGAATGGCCCGTGCTGCCCATGGGCCATATATGGTCCGACGGGACATCGGGCCCACTAACGCCCGTGCTAAAGGTGGCAACAGTTAAGCCCAGCGTGACTTTGGGCCTGTTAAAGGCCTGTCGCGTAATTCGGCCCGTTGATGCATGTACTAAGCTTTCGGCCTCTTAAAGGCCCATGATATCAGTGGGCCAACTAAGGCCCAAGATATGTTTCGGCCTGGTAATGGCCCGTGAGCTAACTGGGCCCAAAACAGCCTGGTCTACATTTCGGCCTGCTGAAGGCCCATCGACGACTAGTGAAAATTGAGGCCCAACATGCATTTTGGCCTGCTAAAGGCCCGTGGTTTCATCTCGGCCATAACAGGCCAGTACAATATTTAGCGTCTTAATGGCCCAATGCTACCTCAGCCAAACTAAGCGCTGGGTCGACAAAAGGCCCAGCTAAAATATAGGCCGGTGTAAGTTTGGGCCAGGCGCAATGTGTGAAGGCCCCAATCATTCGGGACCAAGAAAGACGCAGGCCGGCCCAATTGTGGCCCACTAAAAACCTAGCCCGTTAGAGTCAAATGTTTCGGTCCGGTCGACTACATATGATTTTTTTTCAGATATTGAATGATGGCAGTAACTAGTAGGAATTAAGAACAAACCTACTCTATACAATAAGGAAATTACGGCATGGTAACTAAGAATAAACCTACACTATACAATAAAAGATTTAAGGTATATTACATCCACTGGGCATCGAAGTTCGCCACCAGTGATCATAAAGCGCAACGAAGAAGCAGATTAAAAAAACTGGGCACCATTGTAGCGTAACAAAATAATTCTGAACCGAGACCACTTCCAAGACAGTTCAAGAAAGGTTAGCCTTGCAGGGGAACTGTTGCGCAAGCTGCTGAGCAAGGCTGTGAGACCGGCCTAGCATGTCGGTCATAGCTTCCAGGTGTAGTTGTTTAGCGATGATGTTCTCATTCGTGTTCTCCACAATCTTTCTTAAAGATAGGACTTCAAGTCGAAGTTGAGTTGCAGAATGCATTTCTGCTAGAACTTGGGACTGAAGAAGTCGAACTGATTCAGACAACGAATTCTGTGATCTTGTCTGACTGTTAGTCTCAAGTAACTTGAACACTGCATCAAGACAAGACTTTGGGGTTGTCTCGCTATCTTCAAGATGTTTTGCCTTCTTTGCTGCAATATATGTTGGGTTTGTCTCACAGCCTTCAGCAGACTTGTGCATGCCATCAGGCATATCACCCTGAAACAAAGCAGAGAGATGACAGGTTTTGCACGTGTATAAACAAAGATGATAATTGTTCTCTCAATTCTATCCAATTTCAAATTAGAAAATAAAGAGTAAGTTCTAAATATCAGTAGCATAATTTGGCATTGTTCATAATGTGGGGAGCTTCACCACACTACTGGATTACCATGTCAACATAACAAGCATAGATGAAGGGCAAAGAAAATCATTGTATCTATTTTGGATAATGTGCATGGCATGTTGTTCATATCATCAGCCACATCAGTAAGATAAAAATAGGAGATGACAAGGTGCAAACGTGGGCTGCTTCACCACACACTGGATTATAGATCCACTAAACCAAGCATACATATAGGGAGTATTAATTAATGTGCATGGTATGAATAAGGAATTTGGTTTTACAAGTAAAACGTAGAACTTACAGTTCTAATGAACATACATTTTGGTAGAAACAGCAAACTAAACAGCAGTAAACGAAAGGGAGTATGAGCAAATTAAACAACAGTTGAGGATAAAGGCTTTAGAAGGACTGACTTACATTAACAGTTAACACCGGCTTTATAATGCCCTTCTCCATGTCAAGGGAAGGATAACTCAAGAATTTCAGCACAGAATCTTCTTCATAAGCATTGCCTGTACTCTACATTTTGTAGAGAGTAATTATAGATATGATAATACTGGAAGGGATAGAGGATAATGAAGATAAGATGCAGATTGATGCTACATAATCAACTACCAATCCCTGGAAGTACAAGCGTTACAGGACAAAATGTACTAACAAGAGCAATGGGCTACACTTCTGCACTGGCATTGTCTGTGTATTCTACTTGTTGGTAAGATTAAATATAGATCTGATTTTTTTAGTAAATGGTGGGCGAGGGAGATAAGATGCAGAATGCTACAAAATGAACCAATCCCTCTTCCATAATACAAGAGTGTTTTGAACACTAGTGTACTGTAGAAAACGTTCTTATATTATGGGACGGAGGGTGTAGCTGTTAATGTAAGTACAGTGATAGACCACGTTCAGTCCTTACAAGAGGACTGGAGAGCTAAATCTCTTCAAAAGCATTGGGTTGATTCTAAATTTGTGTAAGAGTCCATACGGATCTTATAATGTCCACCAAATGAACGATTACGAGGCTAACATGTGCAGTGATGCTACATAATCAAACAACTATGAAATTAAGTATGGTCATACAGGGCAAGAGGTACTCACAAGAGCAATGGAGTGTGCAGTATAGTTGCGAGATTCTGTGGTCCCTTGAGAACGAATGTTCTTTTGCTAACAGTTTTTGTACAAGTGAGACATTAAGGCAAATGCAGAAATGTCATTCAAATTGTGATGTGATATCATAGACAGTACCTTACGCTGCAGCCGAGACCAATGTGTAACAAGATTATTCCAGTCACTGTCAGATAAATGTAGCATCGGAGACTTTACAGAAATTTCGTTCAGAGGCTTGCCATCAAAGTGCGTTTGCCTCAGGTAGGAACGATTCTTCATCAACAAGTGGTTGAAAAGCGCAACCAACCCTTGCTCGTCATCACAATCCAGTTTGCTCCTTGCCTATTTAAAGGAATGAAATCTTGTGTCTTCAGTCAGCAGAAACATATGCAGTAATGACCATGAATAACATTAGTACATTACTTACGCGTAAGTTGCGGAGGAAGACTGGAAATTGTTCTGTGTCTACGGTATAATCTTTCTATGAAGGAAAGATGCGCACAAAGTTCCTGACAACAACATAACCTCCGTCTTCTAAACTGGGAAGAAATGGAATAGGAGTCCTATTTGCTACAATCGGGGCTCTCTCTGGTTCGAAACGGGATTTGGCAACTGGATTTGGTGTACTCTTTGCTGGAATGGGGTTTTTGCGTCGTACAGCTAGTGCTATGTCAACTGGCATAATCATACTGTTTGCTGCAGTTGGGGTCTGCTGAGTTGGGGCATCAGAAATGACCGGTGTAGTAGGGTTAGAGTCTGCTAGAGTTGGGGTATTTTGTGGGTCAGGTGATATTGCAACTACACCTAATGGGCTATTTGATTTATGAGGTGCCACTACCTTTTCAAAATACTTTGCTTGTGCTCCTCGACGATCAGCAATCGCCCCTTCCTTTTGAATGTCTAATAGACAAGAATAACATTTGAATGGATAAATATGGTATGATGACAGATGGAATATGTACTAAAAATGGATAGGCAGGGCGTATTCACATACACGATGTGTATACTAAGCTAATGGCAGTTCAACAAAGTAGAAGCAATGCAAAGCATCAGTTGCAAGATATGTGCGAGCAATGTAACCTTGGAAAGTTAGAGCAAGTACCTTGATGGGTGAATAAGATAGGGCATCTTCCTCTGACTTCTCCACTAGGGAGCTACATTGACTTAGGTCTCCCTCTAGCTCAGAATCACTGTTAGGATCATATTCTGAGCATGAATCTGTAGATGGAGAGAGTTTGCATTGCATTGCATCCAGACTTGATTTCAGTCCCTTAATGCCAAGTTTGACAGCCATGGCATTGTTCTGCTTTATTCTTTTCATGCGCGCAAGCTCATAATCATTATGTTGCTGTTCAGAATCTGAGATTCATGAAAACATAAAAAGTAGTCAGATTATCTATGGAATGCATTGTGGATTCAACTCGAAGAGTGTCTCCCTATAAACCCCTGCATGTGCAAAGTTCACCTCCCCAACCGTGCTGACCAGACCACACACAGAAATACAAACCCCTTATGTGTGGGGACCTCGACTCATAAGTCGAGATCACCGAATGCACGTGTACAGTGATCCCAGAGATCATTGCTCACTGAACACACAGAAGCTGAATAACAAGAGTCTTACATCCATACATACCGTTTTACACAAGTAGGACCATTATGGTCAAGTCTTGAGTGTATCATCGCAGCGGAAATCTTCAATAACAACTTGGACCCATGCCATCTGCCTTAACGCTACAGGCATTCTGACTGGGAAGCGTCCTAGATCGCATGTTCGTCACCGAAGTGTTCTTCATCACATCCTGTTCTTTCATGCCCGGCCAATAAAATAACCAGTGGAAAGCCAATGAGTACTTTGAATGTACTCGCAAGCAACCCATGTTTTGGTTCAAGATGTAACAATGCATGATATAGGTAAATTTTTGCAGAAAGCTAGTTTTGAGTGCAATGACATGTTCAACAACTTGTAAGACATGCATCAGGAGAATTCAAGTAACCATGAGGGCAGGTTACAGATATCAACATACATAGAGTGGGCACCAACCCAACTCAATCATGTCAAGTCCCTTGACTTGACCCAAGTCATTTTATCAACACACACATTCGGTTTGTAAACAAGTGGACGTAGCCCAAGAGCGGTTACCCAACTGTCCTTGACCGTGGACACGGCTATTCGAATAGTTTTACACTCTGCAGAGGTTGCACACTTTACCCACAAGATCCGGGGAACTTCCGTGTCATCCACGACCCGCGATACCTCAAGTACCCGGGGTAAGCACCCGATCACTACCTTTCCTTAGACGACACTAACAAGGAGTCCACTCGTTGTTCCGTATCCTCACGATGTACATCATACGAGACTCACTCGAGATCGTAACATCCGAGAGGGGACACAACGGTGTATCCGATGCCCTGTAAAGACAGTCATGGCCGCCCTACCTGGCACGACCCCGTCCCGAGAGAGAGCACCAACTCTCCCCCGTCACTAGTAATGCGGGCTCCAAGCTAGTATCGACCTAGGTAATCAATAATGCCCTTTCCCATATAAGGGTAGAGTGGTTGCGCATGTAAGGTTGGAATAACGGTCGCAACTTAAACTAATCCATTTTCAAAACAACACACACTTTCCTCGGTACACCACTTCGTCATCAAGTGGCTACCCAACTCATCATCTCCCCCGGGCATAAGTGGCACCCGGTGGGGTTTTCAAAAAGTCTTTTGAAAATACTTTGTCTCCATCACCATGCATATTCCCGTCCCTTTTTGCGTAGCACTACTTTAGCATCCTATCTACTCCCACCGTCATAACCCTCATAAGAAGGTAGGGTTATGCACAATGCAAGTATCAACGAGGAAATACGGTGGCAAACCATCAAAGTGGATACCACCTCATCATGATTCCGATGCAACAACACTATGGTGCTATACGACATGCATAAAAAGTGTTTCATAGACATGGTAAAAGGGCTTCTTGCCTGGTTCCTCAAAGTCTTCAAGTCTTCTGGTCCTTCTCCAAGTACTCCGTCTACTTCGTCAACTAACGTCGGAAACAATCATAATAAGCAACACAATAAGGCAAAAATAAAAGTGCTCTAAAAATGTGAGTTGGACTTTTCTAGGATACCTCTGGTCATATGAGGGATGACCAAAGTGGTTTTATTGGGATTTGATCAATGGACATCTCTGAACATTTCAATATGATGGAGTCAAGGGATTAATGGATTTGCAAGAAGTGTACAGAAACATTATTTTCAAAAATGAGCAGAGGCACCCATTTGACAAAGCATGATTTTAGAAGCATCTAGGAGTTGGTTTCACTGGATTTGGAGTTCAAAGGAATTTCCTATGAATTTGCAAAGTTGACAAATATGAAGAAATGGCTCAGTATTTTGTGTTGCACAGAAAGTATCAATAAAAATGTTCATAACCTAAGTTATGAACTTAGAAGCATCTAGGAATTTGAATCATGGCATTTGGATCAACTTTGAGCTCTCTTTGATTTTCTAAAGTTCATCACAGGAATAGGAAAATGGGGTTTTGATAAATATTTCCAAAGAGGAAGTTTCTGGAAAAATGTGCAAATAGCACCATGTGATAGATCATGATTTGTGGAGTTACTGGAAATTTGAATCATCAAATTTGGAGTTAATTTGAATATTCTATGGATATTACAAGTTTACAGAAAAAGAAAAAGAAAAGGGAAAGGGGGTGTACCCTTATCCAGTGCACCAGGCGAAAGATAGCAGTGGGCCGGCCCAGCCGCTCAGCTGTGCGGGTGTCGGGGCGACGTCGAAGGTGTATTCCAGGGAAGACGCCTTCCCCGAGCGAAGGCGGCAGCGGGCAGAGCCCGTTTCCACTTAAACGGGTGGGGCCCGCCCACCGGGTCACTGACGAGTGGGGCCCGGTGCCCAGCCCGTCTCCTACCTCCCGCTCGAACAGAGCAGAGGCAGGGGAGGAAAGGCCGAGCGGGCGCAGGCGTTCTCCCCGGCGGTACCGGCCACCTCCGGCGACGCCCGGTGTACCGGCGCGCTCAGGAGGCCACGCCGCATCCAACCGTGGGTGGCACGGTCGCCCAGGGCCACCGGGTTGAGATGGGCGTCGGCAGCGGCGGGCGAGGCCGACGGCGATGGCGGCATTGGTGCTACGGGGCACCGGAGCAGAGGAAAAAGCGGTGAGGGGTTCCGTGTGGTCAGGGGGTTCGCCTAGTGGAGAAAGGAGGGAAGGAGGAGGAGTGGTGGGTGCGAATTTAGGCGGAGGCCGACGGCAAGGCTCCAGCCATGGTGGCGGATGGAGAGCGTGAGGAGGGAAGTGGGTTGGTCCATGGGGTGCATGGGAGAGAGAGAGAGAGCAAAGGAGCTCCATAGGGAGGTTAGGGGCCGCCTTATATGGCGAAGCCACGGCTCACCATGGACGTGGCCTACGGGCACCCGCGGGAATGGCCGCAGTGGCCACGGGAGGAGGCCCGGGGCTGTCTACGGTGTTAGTGGGAGTCGAGTAGGGGGCCAGGAAGAGAGAGAGGGAGCGGGGAGAGGCTCTGGTGCTCGCGCGTGCAAGGCCGGGCATTGGCCGAGCCGGGCGGCTCTGGGCACGCACCGCAGGGGGTGAGAGAGAGGAAGAGACGAGGGGGCCTGCACGGTGGCGTGTTGAGGATGTCGAGGCACCTCGACTGGCACAAGGGGGAGGCTCGAGGTGGTCGGGGGACGCGACGTCAACGGTCGGGAGCACGCTGACGTCCTCCAGAGCGCGCAAATGGCCGGCATCCGCGGCTTTTCCGCGCGCACTCGCGTGTCCACTTGTGTCTGGGGTCTGAAGGGGGAATAAACAAGAGGGTTGGGGGCTTTGGATGCCCTGGAACTTGCCAGGAGTGAGAGAGAGAGATGAGAAAGGGAGGAAAAAGTGGATGTCCAGAGAAGAAAAATGGATCCCTGCCCCCCTTCATCATTGCCTCTCGGGCAGGGAAGCACACCAGAGGTAGAGGGGGACTAGGAGGGGCTGTGGTAAAAAGGAGAAGTCATGGAGATTAGTGGAAGTGGACAAAACATACATTTTTAATTTCTGCCAGAAGGTGTTTGATGGTGGTTTGGGCAAGAAGATGAACTCCTCTTGTCATGAGGCTTGACAGGTTCATATGGTATCGTAAAATAATAGGTTCCACCAATATTGAGTCCATTTGGACAAAATTGCCAATGCAACTTTTGTAAACCCTAGAAATCAGCAGAAATGGACTTTCAAAGATTTAGTCATGCACATCTATTCTCCTTGATGCACCACTTGGTGTAGTGTCATCATTTGAGGTTATGAACATGTCCACAAAAGTTGAGATCAAAAGGAGAAATCTGCCAATGTAGAGTTGTTCAAATTTGGTTCTGGACAAGAAGGGTTTTGGGGCACTTTGATGAAGTTAACATTCTCTCCAACTTGTGCCCTTTGGTCTAGATTAATGATTAGACCATTTGAGCATGTTCACAAGGTTTGGGAACATTTGGAAATGTTTGCCAATGTAAAGTTGCTCAAACTTCAAAATGGACAGAAATGGTTTCAAGGGGATTTGGTGATGTTATGTTGTTCTCCAAGTTATGATACTTGGCAAGATCATCTAATATGTCATATGTGACATGATAGAATTTTCTTGGAATTTTTGGAAAACATTTCCTTTGTAAATATTTCAAAAGCTTGAAATATCCAGAAAGGGTTTTTGAGGGATTGGACCAATATTTTGAACATGACCATGTGTTGAAACTCTTATATATGGACAATATATGTCCACTGAGTTTCCCTAGGTTTTTGTCAAATATTTTTGAAACAATAAAATGATTTTTCCCTACTAAAGACCATTTCTGGCCTTAAGAAAAAGCTTTTAAATAAAACAGGAAAATAACTTTTAAAATTACATTTTTGAGGTTTCTGGATATCCTATATCTAGTAGGAGTCAAATATATTTTTGGAAAGATTTTTGCTGCCCTTAATTAAGTACTTACAGTGCAAACCTTAATTCAGGGGGTTTTGGAAAACTAATTTTTAAAAATACTATTTGGCCAAATTATTTTTGCAAGAAATTATTTTTATGTCCTATACACATGGCATGATCATTGGTTCAAGAGTTTGGAGCAAGGAGAAGGAGTATAAGAGTTGGAGGATTTATTTGATTTTTAGAGCTCTTGCAAACAACACACAAAATCCAATCAAGGCAAGGTCTAAAACACTCAAATGTTTTTGTCAAACCACATTTTATCATGATTTATTAGCTTAAGTGTTGTGGCATGAAAATCAGGGTGTGACATTATGTCTCTATAATAGGCAGGCACACATTTCAAAACTGAAGTAGGAACATTAGAATCATATGAAATTCTTATTTGAACAAATAAACTAAGCAATTATGAGTGGCGTAATGTTTAGCTTCAAGGGTGGAGTGTTGGTAGTGCGACACAAAGCAAGTAGGCAAATTGTATTCCATGTAAAAGATCGAAACCTATGTAAAAGCTGGAAATGACACTTTCTTTCTATACAATGCAGTCTTCGTAACCCACACATGATGGAAGAGATCACATAGAGCAATACTATTCAATCATGTCTACGGTTCCAGTATTTAAAAACAGGGTGGTCCACCCTAAAAGAATATTGACAACAAATATGACAGGGCAAGCATAGATGTAGTGAATCAATCATTTACTTGTGAGCTTATTAGGACAAGTATGCAGAATTGTAACTGCAGTAAGAGACCGTCCAAAATCTGAATGAAGAAGTTTTTCTAGCACTTATTGTTTGCAACTAATCGACGTGAATAATTGGATATTATATCGAATGAGTAAGAAAGACAAGTAAAATTGTCAACAAACCTGGCTTGCAGTAGTAATCTGGGTCAATGTCACTACGACCAACAATCCAAAATGACTAGTTTCTGTTCCGAGGGCCGGAATTTTCAATACCCTGTGAACTTTAGAGGTACTAAAGATTACCGAAATACATCTGAACCATTAAGTGTAGGTAGAACTGAGCACACAACAAACCCTAATGACAGTCCTGCCTAATGAGTAATGAATCAATTAGAAAATGGGTGATGAGGAGTGGCTACTGAGTGTTGAGGACGTATCTCAGGATAAATCGGATTGGCTTGGTGGGTGCTGCACGCCTAAGCCCTGAACGGACTGGGAAGGTAGGCACGGCGGCGCGCCTGGGCAGCGGTGACGCTGTTGGCCGAGCGGCTCCTGGCCTCCTATTAGTCCGGCATCTCCTCCTAGAGTCATGCCGTCCGGGGACGGCAAGACTCCGGCGAGGCAGGCGGCTGGGAGTGAGTAGAGATCGGAAGCGCGCAGCAGAACAGAGGGGAATCGGGGCCTGGGACGACCCAAAATCCCAGGGTGGGCCGGCCCACCGTGGGCACCCTGTAGAGATACACACCCGAGCGGCAAACATGCATTTTCGAAACTAATTTAGGAACATTTAGCTGACCAATTAAACAACTCTGTTTTAATAATATCAGATTCGTATTTGAACAACTAAGCTTGTTTAGCTTGATGGGTGGAGCAGTGTTATTATGACACGAAGCACGTATTCTGATCGTATAGTGATCATAAAAGGGGAAACCCCAAGCATATTTTTTTTAGCAAAAGAGGGTTTCCCCTCCGATTTCTATTAAAGAAACCACCACGGAACCAACATGATCAATTAAACCCTAAGCATGATCCATTAAACCGTATTATGGCTGTGCCATGGAAGATTTGAAGCTGCAAACCGGAGAAATGATATTTAGCATCCATTGTTTGCTTCGAACTAAGAACTAAATTCTAAGAGCTGAAAAGAAAGTAGAGTAACCAAGTTAAGATCTATTTTCTGGTTGAGATCAAAAAGTTGAGGAGATATGAAGTACAACCTCTCTTGCGACGCCGTGTAGGCATCGGGGGTGCGATGGCTGTCGGTGGCGTTGAAGCAGATCTGCGACGGTAGATGGGTGCATCGGGGGATAAGTCCCGTTACGGTGCAAGAGAAGGTCATGTGAGCGGCCCCGGCAAAGAGGACGACAACGCCGTTGAAGCGAGAGGACACGATGCAAGGCTATTGGTCCGTCGCCGTGGATGAGAAACGTCCATCTCTAGCAGTGGACGACGCGGTCTTGGTAGGCGCTCCGGCATGGTGGAGGACGGTGGTGATGGATGTGGTGGAGGACGGCGGCGATGGATGGGGTGGCGGACGGAGGCTGGTGTGGGGATGGGGTGTTCTAGCACGGACGGTGTATGAATGGGAAAATGGAGGGAGAGGTACGGGGAACCATGTTTTTGGGATGCGCCTGTCTGAAATATGGGAAAGTTACGAACTTAGCCCCCGTCTAAAATTTGGACGTCTCGTCAGTTGGGGATAGGACGGTAATCTCGCATCTCGCCAATATTTGCCCAGAGCGATTTTGGGCGAGCAGAGGGTGGTTTGCGCCCATGGTGGGCGCCCACAGTGTATGAACGGGGCTGACAGGTAGGGCGGTTGTGTCATGTCTAAGTGAAGTTACAAACCTACCCCTATTGAAAATATTTGCCCACATCGATTTCGGCCAAGTCGAGTTTGTTTTGCCGCCCACCATGTATGAATGGGGAATGGAGGGAGAAACATAGGTCTTTCGGACGAGCTTGAATCAAATGTGTTTTGCCGCCCATGTTTGATGCCCACCGTGTCAGAATGGGCTCAGAGGCAGTCGTGTCACGTCTAATTGAAGTTACTAACCTACCCCTATTTAGAGTAGTGGAAATCGGGCCGATGGATTGTCTGTGTAATGGGTAGACAGTAATTTCCATCTCCCAAACACTTGGCTTCGGGCAGCCGACGTGGGAGTGGACATTTTGCTGCTTCTTTCAATTTTTAGGACAATAAGCATCCACGTTTACCCTGGCAACTAAATTCGAATCCATTTTGTATTAGCATATGAATCTTTATAAACCATTCTATGTGTTCTTATATATCTTCAAAAGGACGACAAAGATGTATTCCACTGTCATATATGAATATGGTTTACAAATGCCGACACTCAAATTCAGAAACTAGAATCCAGTTTAAGGTGAATTGAAATATTTGGAACATTTCCTGTCCAACTCAAATGTCACATGCAGCATAATGTGTACTCCCAATTAGATAGGTACACAAGCGATGTATCAAGATTCAAATACCGAGTCAATCAACCAAGAATGTACAGAACTAACAGACATATAAACACTTATAGAGTATATGGATCAGTAATATCAACTAACATACATAAGCCAGGCCACTGTACTTTTTTTGGCTACATCAGCATCCTTTTTTTAGCCAGCATCTTGTCCCTTTCCGATGCGTGCCACTTATGGTCCATCTATACTACTACTATTGCTGAATGCACATTCAGCCCGATTGGCATATTTGTAGGTCTGGCATAGCAATCCAAATGAAATGTCTCTGAGTCTTATCAATTAATACAGACTTGTGCTCAAGTAAAATTACAAACCAAAAGACAAGAAAAAACAATTATTACATGATCTCTAAAACAAATGGTTTGATTGATTACATGAACAGACAACACAAAGGTTATTCAACTAAGGAAGAACATTTCACCTATGATTTACCAAGTAGGAATTTAATTTCCTTTTTTCCTTCAGGACCTTAACAATCTGGTCAGTCTCAGCTTGCTTCATTTTGAAATCCACCAAATATTTAATGGTTTTCTTGAGTATTGCTTGTGATCGTGTTGTTTGCTTCCTCAACATGTCAACTTCATCTCTAAGTGCAGAAGCAGAATCTCTTTCTACCATTAGTTTAGCCTCTAGAGCATCAACAGTTGGCAATTCATAATGCATGATTGGGCCGGTGCCACTGTTGTGGGATGATGCAACGTCCATGGGGACCTCGATCTTTGATCTCGGGCTAACCTGTTTTGCCATTAAAGTTCCGATTGGATTCAGAAAATTTGAATTTAGCAAAACATCTCAACTGGGAGTTATAACAGCAAACCAGTTAAACAAACAAGGAATTAAAGAGTTTTAGTTGGATGCTAAAAAGTAGTTATTAACATCATTGGAACCCGCTGTTGCAGCAGCAAAGTAGTTAAACAAACAAGTAGGTATTTAAGTTATGGCAAACTGGTAATTCTTAACAGTAAGTATCAAACACATAGATAGGCGCAGTCTACAATATGATTAACAAGCTGTGCCATTATGTAATCAGTAGCAAACTAAATTAAGCCAAGCAATGTAATTGAACAATTTTGCAATAAGTGGCTAACTAAAATTCTGAGAAGTAGGTAACTGAACTTATGCTAGTTCTTTGTACAGGCACACTGCAACTTCTTTTTCGCTTACAAGGTTGTACGAAGGAGTCCATGGCATCAATTGCTTGGATATACAGTCCCAATACTTCTTTCTTCCCACACTGCATGGGTAAATTGAATGGTTAATCTGGTAAGATGGTGCGTCCTTGATATGTTATATGAGGACGTGTAGTCAGACTAGTTGTAGCCAAACACATCACACTGGCTTTTACTGTATATTTCATGCGATTACTTTTGGCATATCGAGATCTAAGCAATCTACAATAGGATGAAAAGACTGGCATCCTTCACATTATTGGCGATCTCAGTTCATAGAAACAAGCAATTCAACCATTCTGTGGGTAAATCAAAAGCGCCACTGGAATATTTTTCACTATCCAATCATACACGCAAAAAGGGGCGACGCCACCATAGGGGCTGGTATGGGCGGCCGCCTCAGGTGGCTGGAAAGTGTGCACCTAGTTTGAGTCGTCCAGGTTGTCCCACGCTAGTTTTGTTCGTCCCAACGCACGAATAGGCAATGTAAAAAAATGTTTCAATTTGGATGGGCCAATAACATAAGTGCAAGGTAGGCCCTATAGCAGGCTCGCGGCCCAAACGAGCGCCTCCCATATCGATCGACAGCAGGAAAAATCCCAATGCATTCTGTCCAGCCTCCAGTCTGGTTCGCTCCAAACCTAGCCGCTGCTGGACAGACCGACACAGCACTTCCTCACGCCCTCGTTGGAGGGCGGTCGCCGGGCTTCAAGCGAACGGAAGGACAAGAAGATGAAGATCCAACCCTGGGTGTAGCCTGCATGGGAGGCAACGGCGGCAACACGGGCATGGCATCGAGCTTGCGCAACCAGACAGTCGCGGCTTGCAAGAGTAGCATGCACAACGAGCAGGTACATCACATCCCTGATTATATCTAATTCAACTCTTCAATTTCTGGCCAATAGTTAAACTTGACGGTGTTGTAAAACTGCTTGTATGTAGGGAATCTATGAGAAAATGAAACCAATTTCTACTTATTTTATAACTCCTCCAATCAATACTGAACTGACTGAATCTGATGTATCTAATCAAGTTTCCGGTGCAAACATACAAGCTCATGTTGTTCTTGAGCCTGAAGTGTCTAATGAACAGACTGCTAATGAAGGATTTGATGCAAACATTTTACATGCTCCTGGTGATGAACATATAGTGTCTAATGAGGGATCTAATGCAAGCATTTTGCAAGCTCATTGAAGGATTTAGTGTCTAATGATGATCTACTATGTTGAGAGAGACAGAGATTTGCAGGCATTGATGACAAGCAAATTATAGTGCATTTTCATAGCTTGAGGAAACGTCCAGGCCATCTACAAGAAAGTCCCCGTATCATGACAACATAGCATAAATACTTTTCTAATCTGTTGTTTGAAACTATTGGCATACTTCTGCAGGATAGATATATTGATATGCAGTTTGCGCACTGGTTATACGTGCAAGTACACTTCAATATTTTCAGCGAGAGAATGAATAATTCAAGCAGGTACAGACCATGTTTGTAGTCCTTGTACACCATGTTGCATTTTGTGTTTTTTGGTGCTTGCATCATTTAGTGTTTATAATCTGAACTACTTTGGATCATTAGCTGGTTTTCAAAGTGCATGTAGCTTCACATTTCTCAAGTTATGTTGATTTCCAGAGTGCAAGTGCCTTCGTATTTTTTAAGTTAAATGTTCGCCCCTAGTAACTTGAATTCGTGGATCAGCCACTGCACACAAATCATACACGAATGCCAGTACGAATTAAATGAAATGCAGGGACTTACGCTAGCTCGTTGTATAGGCTCACTGCAGCTCTGCTTGCGCTTGGGATGTTCCATGTACAAGTCCATGTTACCACTTGCTTGGATGTGCATGCCTTGTGCTACTTGCATCCCCCTCTGCATTTTTGACATGGCGAATGGTTGATCAAATAAGAGGAATCGACCTTGATGTTGTACCGGAGGACAGATACTTACAAGGTTATATAGGTGTGCAGGATGTGTACCAGATCCCGTAGTGCCGTCATGCTTCGCTAAAAAATGGATTTGCTTGTTTCAGATGATATCTCCAGAAGAAATAAGAGTTAAAGTCAGAGTTGCATAGGCATGTAAGCTAAGAGAGCAGTGAAAGGATATCCAAACATCGTCGGAACAGTGCACAAGGGAGTGATGTGTGGATACCTAGTTCGGCCCAGCGTTTGGGCATGCTCGCCTAGCTAGAGCGCGGGTTACTTCAGAGCTGGTGAGGGTGATGCGCTGGCGTTGGCTGGCCGCACATGGATGCAGATCTTGAGTGGTAGCGGAGCGCTACTATGCAGTGGAGGAGACCGTTGGTGAAGCCCCAACGGCCTCGGGGGGGGGGGGGGGGCGGAGGTGCGATGATGTGCTCGGTGAAGTAGCCCCAGTGAGCTGGGAGACGACGTCGGTGAAGCGCACCTGATGCAGTGGAACTCGTTGTCTGTGAGGCATGTCGGTTGCGGCGGCCGACGTAGTCGGTGGACCACCCGGTGTGGTGGACGAGGGCGTAGATGAGGTAGCTCCGGTACGGTGGTGAAGCGCGACCGTCGTCTTCGTCGTCGTCGTTCAACACAGAGTTGGGGAACGGTGGGGAAAGAGATGAGACGAGGGGCGATTTGAGGGTTGGCGGCGAATTAGGGATTTGAGCAATCTGGGCGCGGAAGGGGACGGTGGAGAAGAGTGATTTTGCAGGGATGGAATTGGGGCCGCCAGATATTTCAATCCGAAATGTGGAAGCGTGAACTTATATTGTCGTCGTCCTTTTTGGGGGGGGGGGGGGGTGGGTGGCTGGGTGCTACATGTCCGTCCGACACATGCGACCACCCCGATAGGACTATGCTTTGGTGCCTTAAGGCACCTAACTCTGTGTCCATGACATGTGGGCCCAACATGTGGCTGGCCCACATGTCAGTCACCCAAGGGCAGTTGCCTTTAATGCACTGAAGCAGCGTCCACTCCGACACGACCCTGGTCTACCTGGTGCGCCTGCATTTGAGAATGCAAACGAATCTTCTTTCATTTGCAAACGAATCTGTATGTATTACCATCCCGTGTTTTCCTTGCAATAATTAGTCATTCGAAACGAGATACTCCATCCGTTCACTTTTGTAAGTCATTTAAGACAACTTAAAATGAACTGTTTTGCACATTGTCTGAAATGTCTTCAAGGTCTTATAAAAGTGAACAGAGGGAGTACTATAAATTAATTAATGAGGAGTTATTTGAAAAAAATCAAAACGGTACCCACGCTAACGTGGATTAGAGTGTGTGTCACATAATTAGTTATTTGAATTAGAGTTTGTGTCACGTAGTTAGTTATTTGAATTAGAGTGTGTGTCACGTAGCGATCTCCAATTCTAACGTGGATTTCGCATTTCACTGTATCCATGCTACTTTTTTAATACAAATTCATATGTATATGATGAACACCATGGTAGTGAGAAAACTTTTGGATGGATTCAAACATATGACCTACAAAATAGGACATCAAATTGAGTCAATGTCAACTTTTTGAAACTTAGCATGGCACGAATTCGAAATAATTACCCGTATGCCTGGTCCTCGGTTCAAATCTTACAATGTACACCGAATTGAAACATCGATATTAAGTCTCGTACTATGTACATTCAAATGTTGTTTTTAGCCCCCCCCCCCCCACAAACGGTACATACTTCCTGTATCGGTCAATCTTCCTCTCCTAACCACCTTAGGAAGCTATCAGTTTCCAACACACGTTCATTCTTTCTCTCTCCATGTTTCGATCTCTAAGTCTCTCAACTACACAACCCCTTTTTCCACTCTGTTACCAAATGTATTTACCTCACACACCCGCCATTGCACCCCATGCTGAGCTCTCTCTCTCCCCCCTCTCCCTCTCACCCTCTCGCGCTAAATACATGCATTGCCTATCTAGCCCCCCAACCTCTCGTGCGCACGCATGCACGTTGTATATCTAGGTCACTCCCTCAAGATTGTCTCACTCTTTCTTCCGCACGGTGGGCCACACTCGCTCAATCTCGCTCTCTTTATCTGAGTCTCGTTTAACCTCATTTTCTTTCACACACAAATGATATATCTCCCTGTTCGGACCTCGATCGACACACTCTATACTCTCTCACGCAGATTGTCTATCTAGGTCAGTCCATCCTAGCCGCCGCCACTCTTTCAACTTCATGGTGGGCCACGCTCACTCAATCTCTCTCTCTCTCTCTCTCTATATATATATATATATATGTGTGTGTGTGTGTGTGTGTGTGTATGTCTCGATTGACCTCGCTCTTTCTCGGACAAAAACGATATATCACCATGTTTGAGCCCAGTTCAACCTATTCACATTGCATACTCTCTCACGCACATCGTCTATCTAGGTCACTCTCTCCAACCTGTCTCACTTTTTCGATCACACAGCGACCCTATGTGATCGGTTTGACCTTGCTTCCTCCCACGCACAAAATATATCTACACGTATGTGACTGGATCATCTCTCAAGCTCTATCTTACAGCCCTCACCCTTGCCAAAAGCTCAATCGGACAATATCTCTCCAATAATATATATTTGTTCAATGAATGTCGGACCACACTCACTTTGTCTCTCTATCTATATGTCTCTCGATTGACCTCGCTTTCTCACACCGTATCTTCCACGCGTTGAAGCTACTACCTCTCCATCCCTCGCAAAGCCGGAGCTATTTACATTGCGAGGGGCACTCCAACCTTGGATTAATTTGTGTAGGCATTTATTCCGGTCGGTTTAGATTATATTTTCGTAGCATTCGGCCCACAACTACTCCAAACACCGTTGCAACCCACACAACTCCCCTAGTTGATTTCCCTCTGGCTCGGTCATCGCTCTCTCGCACGTCCTTTCTCGCCTTCAACGTCGCACCATGGTATTATTGAAAAAACTATGTTGTTCTCTTTAATTATTATAAATAAGCTACAAAACTACACACCGATAGTCCACTTGGAATGGAACAAATTTCGACCCACAAATTAAAGTGCTACAAACTACACACCGAGGGGCCCACATGTCATGAAACAAATTTGGACCCATATACAAATTAAAAAAATAAAGGATGAGGATCGAACATGCGACTAGGCCTTCAAGCCGCATGTCAAT
The DNA here is from genome assembly GCA_963921465.1 of Triticum timopheevii. NCBI lineage: Eukaryota > Viridiplantae > Streptophyta > Magnoliopsida > Poales > Poaceae > Triticum > Triticum timopheevii. Next base: position 374,859,003 of record OY997272.1, on the reverse strand, counting down.
AGGCAACATACGTAGAATAGCAATGTTTGTTGTACCCCCTTTGTTCACATAATGTTCTTATATTACCACAGCCTAATTAATGGATAACATGTAATATTATTTTTAGTACTATTCGCCTTCACTTACTGGTGGGTTCCATGTGTGCTCTCTCTCTCCTCCCCTTCTGCGTTTAGATGCACGGGCAAATAGGAAGAACTCGCGGGCGATGTTGCCGTTGACCATATCTGGACGTGTTCACAAGTCACGGCACCAGTTTCACGTACTAGCAGCACTAGTCAGTGTGTACGTGCAATGCACGTTAATTTGGAAGTATATTAAGTGCATGTGGATATTAACTACTAGGATATTGTTTGCGTGTTGTCATGTGATTACCACTATTTTTGGCCTGAAATTAACTGCACGCTAAACGTGTTGAGCGCTCGACATTGAAGCAGTCTAGGACGTTGGATGACAAGGAATACATGTGGATTGATGACGTTTTATATTTAATTTGATACGGCTCTAGCAGAACATTCAATCGATCAAACCATACATTATGTTCAGTCTGACTCCTACTTTAAATTATACGACGATCGATATAAAATAAACAGAAATGATAAACGTTCGGATTTTAAGCATGGCAATCCGAACGTTTTTCATGGCAAATTTAGATTACACGGCGGCGGCGGGGGCGTCTCGCGGTGGGAAGCGGCTCCTCTGCCGTGCTCTGTGCGTCGCCGGGCCACTGACCGACGGCGACGGCGGCGTCTTGTGCCATTGTTGGCGTACTCCTGGACGTTGGACTAGCTTCAAGGAAGGCCAAAATGTTCTGGACATCGGAGCGAGTCAACTGGCGGGAGGAGGCGATTGGCGTTGCAAGGAAGCGGTCGACGGCGGCCATCCATGGCGCTGAGGGGGGCACTGGCACCCACGCGGGGACAGGCGCTGTCAACGGTGCGGCAGAGACATTCGTGTGCACGGGCACCGGCATGGGCGCGCACATCAGTGCACGCGCAGGCGCATGCGCTGGCAGGTGCACGGACACCGGCACGGGCGTGCGCGTTAGTGCACGTGCAGGCGCATGCGCCGGCAGGTGCACGGGTGCATGCAAGTCGGCGGGGACCTCGTGGAACCCCGTGGCATCAAGCTCGGTGACAATGTGCGGCTCCCAGCCCATCAATGCCACGGGGATGGGCGCTGGCGGAGTCGGGGCGACGGCAGCCGAAACAGGAGCGGGGACAGGCGGGGCATCTTCCCACAAGGCCAGTTCAAGCTCGTCCCAAAGCGCCTTATGTTCTTGAGACTCCGGCTGGGTGTCTTCCTCGTGAAACTAGAACACTAAGGGCAGACCATCGTGATGCGGCATGGCGTACGTTTAGGACAGGCTAGTTGGAGGTAGAGGGCAGGAGAATCGGAGAGGAAGAGAGAGGATTGTAGTGATACGGGGTAGTGCGGTGTTGATTTTAAACTACGGCGCCGGCGACATTAAAAGTGGGAGCAGTTGGGATGACGGTGGGCGGCGGAGCCTGGTCAAAGGGCTCGCCTCCCAGTGAGTCTGCACAACGGTCTGCTCGCACGCCTCCCTGACAGCCGGCGCATCGGTCTGCTTGCACGCCTCCCGTCGACTCACATGCTTGCTGGGACGGCACCTGCCGATGAGAAGCGGGGACTCGTGGCGGCACGTAAACGCCCACGGTTTCAATAGTGAAAGCGTTCGCCTTAACGTGACAGATATTTGTTCCAAAATACCTTGGCTCTTCATTTGTGCAACTTGTCATAAGCAGCTTGTCTCGAATTGAAGAAAAAACTTACGAAGTAATATTTGTGCCATATCACGTGACCATGCTCAGTTTCAAGAATTTATGCTCACTTATGGATTTTCTAAAATTTAAGATCCAGGATTCAAAACAATATCATAACCTGCATCATGCAATAAATTTTCAAGCCGTACATCTGTCCTGTTGTATTTCTTAAGAAAGGATTTAGTCAAACATTTTGCTTAGTTAGACTTCAGACAAGTTATATATGCAGAGTAAAAGGATAATCCCTCCGTACTGGTGCATTGCCTGATATATTAACTCAAGTACTAGGCACGAACAAACGGGCTCAATGCTGTGCTCATCCTGGTGTAGTAGTAGTAGTAGTACTAGGCAATGCAGTTGACGGGTGACCTTGACGAGCGGCGACCGAGGGAATTGAACCGTGCTCGGCATGGTAGGTAACATTGTCTAGTTACTAAAGCATCCCTCCGTTGTTCATCGGTAGTCATTATGGACCGGGGACATGAGGGGAATTTCCTAGGGCTGGAATTCTGTCCGCCAGATATTTCGACTTGAAACGCTGAGGCTCGACTGGTTGGGGTTGCCTAATGTGCATACCACGCACGCCACTGAAGGACACGAGCCCGGTTGTTTTAGGATCAACACGAGCCAAGGTCTGGCTGGTATGCCGTTGGGTCATACCATTCGAGAATACGAAAGGAACCTTTTAAATTGCCGAACGAATCTATGTGTATTACAATACCCGTATTTTCCTTGCAAATACTAATCTCAAAATGTAATTGATTTATGACGAGTTGTTGAATTAAAGTGAGTTTGTGATATAGTGATCTCAACGTGGATTTCACATTTCATGGTATCCCTAGTAAGTTTTCCAATGCAAATTCAAATTTAAAAGATGAACAATATGCAGGTGAGAAAACTTTGTATGTATCAAGCATATGACCACACACACACACAGCGACACACACGCACGAACACAACAACAATCCAATAAGTATAGTGCATCTATTTTTCCAAACCATGCATGTATGACACGAATTGAAAAATACTCCTTCTATTCCTAAATATTAGTCTTTTAGAGAGTTCAACAAGTGACTTTAGACTCTAAAATGAGTGAATCTAGACTCTAAAATATGTCTATATACATCCGTATGTGTCAGTCCATTTGAAGCCTCTAAAAAGACTAATATTTAGGAACGAAGGGAGTAAAATGTAAGACATCCATGGACCTCAGTTCAATATTTAAAATAAACATGAAACTAAAACATGAATATTAAGTCTAGTACTACAGTACATGCAAATGTTGTGTTTAGGCGGAGCTATGATTGTCGGGGGTCAACCCCTCGACCTTAGATAAAATTGTGGAGCTCTGTTTAGGGTTGTTTAGATTATATTTGTCCCCACCCTCCCAACCACCGATTGGTTGTGCACCCCCACCCCTCCTCCCCGGGAGAATATCATGTGCCCCCATACCTTAGATGCTATATGCCGATACGAGTTGCTTGGAGCTTGTAGATGTGAGATATAGCAGCTCACATGATGTGTCTTAATATTTTTGCAGGAAACCTTGATGAGTTTGAGAATTGCACACAATTTGTACAAAAACTACTTAGATGCCCTTTGATCCCATATCCAACGACCTCGAAGCTCGTATCACCATAGCATCTAAGATGAAGGAGGACATCATATTCTCTTGTATGTAAGAATATCATGTGCTACCACACCTTAGATGCTTTGGTGATACAAGCTCTTCGGAGGTGTTGGATTTGTGACCCAACACCTCCTCGGTGGTTCGAATGGTTTTTTGCAGGAAAGCCCCAAAAGAGTTCGGCCACTGCTTACAAGCACAAAGACTGCTCAGATGCCATTGGATCTCAGATCAAACGACCTCCAAACTCGTATCACCGTAGCATCCAAGCTGCGATAGCACCTTATGTTTTCTCGCACGGGAGAGTATGAGGTGTCCCGCACCGTAGGTTCTATAGTGATACGAGTTCACTGAGATCTAACGGCCCATAGTAGGAGGTTTGAATGTTTTTGCAATATACGGCTGATATAGTTTGGGAAATGCGCAGAAAGTACAAGTACTATGCATGTGACATCTGGTCACTGATCATACGACCTAGATGCTCATATCACCGTAGCGGGTAATTAAGCTACGGGGAGCACCTAATGTGAGCACCGGGGAGCCGTTGGATCGAAGATGCAGCGGCACACACGAGGCCTGAATGTTTTATTTGCAAAAAAACCTTTGGAGAGTTTGGAAATTGCGCATAATTACAAAGACTGCTTCCAAGCCATTGGATCTCACTTCCAACGGCGTAAAAACTCGTATCACCATAGTATCTAAGCTGTGAGGTGGATGTGATATTCTATGTCGCTGTCATTTTTGTTCGTAAACTTGCAAAATACGTGTAACTCGTGCCGTTACTTGTCTAACCGTGCAAAGTGTTTGTTCAAAAAAACCATCGTACACTGAAATATCGGAACAACACACGGGGGTCCCACTTGTCATTAATCAAATTTGGACCTAAAACTAAAAAATCTGAAAGACGAGATTCGAACTGGCAACCTGGACTACAAAGTGTAAGTTGATAGCCTGAAAAAACGAATGATTGTTGGCGTTGTCCCATAACTTGATTTTATACAATACTTGCATTGAGTAGAGTAGAGGGAGTGCTTCGTCAACACGTGCATGACCGTTGTCTCACTTACTGGTGGGTCGCAGGTCTGCAATCTCAATCTCTCTTCTCTCCATCATCTAACCTTTGCACGGGCACACACAAAGAGCAGCACTAGCTTGCCGTGGTGTTATTACAACTAAAAAAAATCTTGGAAAATAGAAGAATCGCCTAGAACAAGAGACGTTGTGGCTGGTCGAGACGGAGTTAACCACATCTATCCTCCGTGCCACGTTTGCATGATGAAGCTGTTTGGCTAGTGGGGTGTTTTTGACCTATTGGCTGGGTCCCGAGATCGAACCATAGGTACTACGTCTGATACAGTATAATTTTACACGCACATTTTTCCTCCGTGCCGAGACATGGCACACCCTACCGCACGGTTTCGGGGTCCTCCCGGGTGGTGCACACATATATTCTTCCTAACGTGGGACGCCCTACCGCGCGTTTTCTGGGTCCTCCTCGGTTGTAGCGCCGAAGCAAGTAAATGAGTCGTCAAATCACGAAAGACCACCTTTCCCGCCGAGTACATCAGTGAAGCACGGTGGCTAGCTAGTTGGGCTGGTTCGACCGATTAGCTAGGCCACCGCCACATTTGTTTTTTCACCCCTTTTTTATCTACTTGCCGGCATGTAAATTTAAATATCCACCGCGACGTTGCTCTGGTGTTTGGGTGCGGCAGGATTTTTAATTTTTTGATTGACGGGAGCAGTCGCGACAGGATTTTTAATTTTTGATTGACAGGAGCAGGCGCGGCAGCAATTAGTCACGATGACTCCGCCTGTAAAAACCCACTGCTCCCTGATGTGAGAAGTCGTCGACTGGTGTTTTACCGTGGTGAAAACCAAAAGATTCCCCGCTCCCTCCGCCTTCTAGTAGATTGCATTGCCTTTCAGCCATTTCACCCCCTTTGCTTCCACTCCCCATTGCTTCTACCTGGTGCCATGGCGGCGCAGCAGATCACGTAGTCTGAGGTGAGGCGCCTGACACAGCAGCTCCATGCCAAGGATGCGGAGTTCAGGGCCAAGGATGTGGAGCTCCGTGAGATCAAGGAGGAGAGGAGTGCCATGCTCCTCCGTTATGTGCGGGAGTTCACGGAGCTTCAAAAGCGGCAGGCATCCACCACAAAGATGCTGCAGAAAGCGGGAGATACAATAGGCCATCAGGGGAGCCGGCTGGAGCGCGAGTGGGCCGATCATGATGAGGTCCAGGATCGCCTCAGCCACTTGGTGAACCAAGTTGCCACTTGCCACGCATGTGTTGCGGCTGTGCGATGCCTACCGTCGTCCCAGCGTGACGATGCCGGCCGTCAGGCTAATCCCGTTTGACCACCCGGTCAACTTCAATGAGTTGCGGCTTCCTGACCTGGTCTCCTTCTTCACCTATATCTCCGAGGAGCTGAGCCGTCTCCGTGCGATGGTGGGGGCTGAGCTGGACAAGTAGGGGTTGCAGGCTGCCGCCACCGTTGCCGGGTGAATCCTTTCAGGGCCCCGTCACCGGATTCCATCCGTGCCATTGGACGCCGTCTTTGATGAGCTGGCTCCCGTCGACCGGGAGCGGGCTCTTCGGGCGGTTGCACCCTGCATCACCAACGTCATGCGCCTCGAGAAGCAGAGGGACTTCGATGGTGTTTAGGCGCCGTCTGCATGGGCATGTCCATGTCTCGGCGCAACATGACCGTTGGATCAAACTCAGACAGTGCAGATCAGTCACTGTAGCACAAAGCGTGTGGGTGTGTTTGGTTGCATTCTCATCTCAATATAGTTGTTTCCTCTTTGTGTATTTTTGTCAACCTACTAGTGTGGACTCATGCACCCTTCATGCAGTCACCCAAACACCCAAAAGTGGGTCGAGAAGGGAACTTTTACTCCCATCCTGTGCACGCTTCATACACCCTGTCTAACACTATTCATGCTTCATATGGTTCATGTTTCGTGGAGTACTGTAGCACCGTACTCTCCGTGCGCTGTGGACCTAGTTTTGTTAACATTGATCTCACCGTTCATTCTCGACCGGACAGTCGAAAAAGCGGTACTATGTTACATATAGGAGTAGTTGACATGCGCACAACATCATTTGTTATCGTCATATCTTACTACACTAGCAACAAGATTGTGCAGTACTGACGTATGAACCACTGCACATGCCTAGTAGTAGGAGCACTGTGTATGTTCAAGTGGCTGCCATGTTTCGCACTCCTTTGTCGTAAGAGTGGAAACGCTTGCTGTAATCATTTTTTTCTTTAGAATGAAAAACAGTGGACACGCTCTACCCCGATCGAACCGCCGCAGTAATGACCAACGAGCCGTCAAATCACAAAACCCCCTCCTTTCCTGCAGTAAGTTGGACAAACGAAGCAACCATCATTTCACTCTTCTCTCTCAGCTTCCTCTCTTGAAGAAAACCCTCACTCGCTTCGCTTCTCCCTCATCTCGTTCCTCCTTTCACTCTTCTCTCTCAGCTTCCTCTCTTGGATGGACGCCGGAGCACCGGTCGACGTGATGTCTATGGCTCTGGCCAAAACCGTCGAGGCTCATGGTACGAAGAAGCACAAGCACACCGCCGAGACTACCGCGGACAAGCTCAAAGCCATCGCCCTGTCCAAGCCCCCCTCTCCGGGATCCCTCATTAAGCAAGTCCAGGTAATGTCTCTTGTTGACGATCTTTTTCTCGATCTTGATCGTGTTTTTTCATCTAACATGCAGTACTAGTACTGGTAGTACAACTTTCTGGGTGATCTTGCATGTGATTTTAGTGTGCCAAATGCCGGTTCTAAATTCCTCTTTTGACCAAAACATGCGAGAGGTTGACACTGATTTCTTATAGATTACTTTCAACTACTCCCTCTATCCCAAATTTCTTGTCTTAGATTTGTCTAGATATGGATGTATCTAATACTAAAATGTGACTTGATACATCCGTATCTAGACAAATCTAAGACAAGAATTTTGGGACGGTGGGAGTACTTTATGAACATCAATGCTACCTTTTAAGAGGGTATATTTTCCTCAGTAACTTGTGTTATGGATATTGCATGTAGTCCTCTGCTCTCATGCCTTTGAAGACATGTTCTAGGGTCTTTGTTCACTCATTTCTGTGCGTATATGTAGTCATATATGGAGTATAATATCGAAAATCATCTTATATTTCTGAACGGAGGTAGTAATAACATATGGTTTCCGTTTAAATTGGAACCAGGTCCGCGGTGGAGATGAAGTTCTCAAAGTCATGCCGTGTGAACTGGAAGACTTGATGATGAGTTCTACTGCTGAACTATCCAACTGTTGTGTCCTTGTCGCCATGTGTCCTGAACTAGTGTTTTCCTGTGGCATTGTTGTCAGGCGTGTTCTCGAGGCTGTACTTGACCACAACAATTTCCTGGCTATGCCTTCGATTACGAAGGGTGTGGTTCTTGTAAAGCTTCCCAACAAATCTGATGCGACATGTCTTCATCATCATGTTTATGAGTGGAAAGACCACTATGTTAGGTTCTCCAAGGTTGACAAGATGGTGATGGTGCATGTAGACATCTCAGACGAAGTCCATGGCCTAGTCAGTTATGCGGGGTTCATCCCGTAGGTCGGTGGCAAGAAATAGTCTGCAGAGTTTAGTTAGTGCAACTTTACTTGTATGTAGTAAGTACTATTTTTCAGTACTTGATTTGTGTTTGTGAACCCTGTATTGTTTATTAGTACTATCGCTTTTGGTGTGTGGTCAGTCCTGAGAATGGTCTATGTTAATGTCTGTCCACTCAATTTAGTCTGTATATTTTGAAGTATTTAGATCATATTTTTTGTGAGGACGGTTTATCAATTATGGTTACACTCCAATATCTGTGTGCATTGCAGGGTTTATCGCACCCACCAGGATTTCCAGTCCCATGGATGTTCGGTCCATACGATTTGTCACGACCTTTGGACTGTCTTGCTTGTGGGAGTAGGCGGGGCTCTGCTACGTCCTGAGCTTGCGTTGGTTTTCCTTGAAGAGGAGAGGGTGACGCAGCAAAGTGTAGCGTAAGTATTTCCCTCAGTTTTGAGAACCAAGGTATCAATCCAGTAGGAGGCTCCTCAAAAGTCCCACGCACCTACACAAACAAACTGAGAACTCGCAACCAATGCAATAAAGGGGTTGTCAATCCCTTCACGACCACTTGCGAAGTGAGATCTAATAAAGATAGTATGATAAGATAAATATATTTTTGGTATTTTATAAGATCGATGCAAAAAGTAAAGATGCAAATAAAGTAGATGGAAAGAAAATATGATAAGAGATAGACTCGGGGGCCATAGGTTTCACTAGAGGCTTCTCTCAAGATAGCATAAGTATTACGGTGGGTGAACAAATTACTATCGAGCAATTGATACAAAAGCGCATAGTTATGAGATTATATAGGCATTATCATGTATATAGGCATCACATCCATAACAAGTAGACCGACTCCTGCCTGCATATACTACTATTACTCCACACATCGACCGCTATCTAGCATGCATCTAGAGTATTAAGTTCATAAGAACAGAATAACGCATTAAGCAAGATGACATGATGTAGAGGGATAAAAACATGCAATATGATATAAACCCCATCTTGTTATCCTCGATGGAAACAATACAATACGTGTCTTGCAACCCTTTCTGTCACTGGGTTAGAACACCGCAAGATTGAACCCAAAGCTAAGCACTTCTCCCATGGCAAGAAAGACCAATCTAGTAGGCCAAACCAAACTGATAATTTGAAGAGACTTGCAAAGATAACTCAATCATACATAAAAGAATTCAGAGAAGATTCAAATATTATTCATAGATAAACTTGATCATAAACCCACAATTCATCGGATCTCAACAAACACACCGCAAAAAGAGTTTACATCGAATAGATCTCCACAAGAGAGGGGGAGAACATTGTATTTAGATCCAAAAAGAGAGAAGAAGCCATCTAGCTAATAACTATGGACCTGTAGGTCTGTGGTAAACTACTCACAACTCATCGGAGGGGCAAGGATGTTGATGTAGAGGCCCTCCATGGTTGCTTCCCCCTCCGGCAGAGTGCCGGCAAGGGCTCCAAGATGGGATCTCGCGGATAAAGAAGGTTACGGCGGTGGAAAATGTGTTTCGTGGTGCTCCTGGATGTTTTCGGGGTACGTAGGTATATATAGGAGGAAGAAGTACGTCGGTGGCCGCCCGAGGGGCCCACGAGACAGGGGGGCGCGCCCTACAGGGGGGGCGCCCTCCTATCTCGTGGGGCCCTCAGAGCTTTCTTGACTTGCACTCGAGGCTCTCCAGATCAGATTTGTTCCAAAAATAACGCTCCCGAAGGTTTCATTCCGTTTGGACTCCGTTTGATATTCCTTTTCTTCAAAATACTGAAATAGGCAAAAAAACAGCAATATGGGCTGGGCCTCCAGTTAGTAGGTTAGTCCCAAAAATGATATAAATGTGTAAAATAAAGCCTTTAAACATCCAAAAGGGGTAATATAATAGCATGTAACAATCAAAAATTATAGATACGTTGGAGACGTATCAAGCATCCCCAAGCTTAATTCCTGCTCGTCCTCGAGTAGGTAAATGATAAAAAAAGAAATTTTTGATGTGGAATGCTACCTAGCATAATTCATAATGTAATTTTCTTTATTGTGGCGTGAATGTTCAGATCCAAATGAATACAAAATAAAAGTTCATATTGACATAAGAAATAGTAATACTTCAAGCATACTAATCAAAGTAATCATGTCTTCTCAAAATAACATGGATAAAGAAAGTTATCCCTACAAAATCATATAGTCTGGCCATGCTCTATTTTCATCACACAAAGTATTTAATCATGCACAACCCCGATGACAAGCCAAGGAATTGTTTCATACTTTAATAATCTCAAACTTTTTCAACTTTCACGCAATACATGAGCGTGAGCCATGGACATAGCACTATATGTGGAATAGAATGGTGGTTGTGGAGAAGACACAAAGGCGAAGATAGTGTCACATCAACTAGGCGTATCAACGGGCTATGGAGATGCCAATTAATAGATATCAATGTGAGTGAGTAGGGATTCCCATGCAACGGATGCACTAGAGCTATAAATATATGAAAGCTCAATAAAAGAAACTAAGTGGGGTGCATCCAACTTGCTCGCTCACGAAGACCTATGGCACTTTTGAGGAAGCCCATCATTGGAATATACAAGCCAAGTTCTATAATGAAAAAATTCCCACTAGTATATGAAAGTGACAACATATGAGACTCTCTAATGTGAAGATCATGATGCTATTTTGAAGCACAAGTGTGGAAAAAGAGATAGTAGCACTGTCCCTTCTCTCTTTTTCTCTCATTTTTTTCTTTTCTCTGTCTTTTTTCCTTTCTTTCTTTCTTTGGCCTTCTCTTTTTTTCTTTTTGGCCTTTCTATTTTTTTTTCTTTTTTTTTCTTTTTGTAAAGTCTGAAGTCTCATCCCGACTTGTGGGGGAATCATAGTCTTCATCATCCTTTCCTCACTAGGACAATGCTCTAATAATGAAGAGCATCACACTTTTATGGATTTACAACTCAAAGCTAGAACAAGATATGACTCTATATGAATGCCTCCGGCGGTGTACCGGGATATGCAATGAATCAAGAGCGACATGTATGAAAATTATGAAGGTGGCCTTGCCACAAATACAATGTCAACTACATGATCATGCAAAAAGCAATATGACAAAAGTAATGTGTGTCGTATGAACGGAACGGTGGAAAGTTGCATGGCAATATATCTCGGAATGGCTATGGAAATGCCATAATAGGTAGGTATGGTGGCTGTTTTGAGGAAGGTAAATGGTGGGTGTATGGTACCGGCGAAAGTTGTGCGGTATAAGCGAGGCTAGCAAGGGTGGAAGGGTGAAGGAGTGCGTATAATCCATGGACTCAACATAAATCAAAAGAACTCATATACTTGTTGCAAAAATTTAGAAGTCATCAAAAACCAAAGTACTACGTGCATGCTCCTAGGGGGATAGATTGGTAGGAAAAGACCATCGCTTGTCCCCGACCGCCACTCATAAGGAAGACAATAAATAAATAAAATTGTGCTCCAACTTCATCAGAAAGCGGTTCACCATACGTGCATGCTACGCGAATCACAAGCTTCAACACAAGCATTCTTTAAATTCATAATCACCCAACTAGCATGACTTTAATATCACTACCTTCATATCTCAAAACAATTATCAAGCATCAAATTGATCATAGCATCCAATTCACTTTCTATGATAGTTTTTATTATACCCAACTTGGATGCTCATCATTCTAGGAACAACTTTATGATCATAGCAAATACCATGCTGTTCTAAAAGAATCTCAAAATGATATAAGTGAATCATGATAGACTAGCAATTTCTTCAAAGTTAAGACACCACCGTGCTCTAAAAGATATAAGTGAAGCACTAGAGCAAAAACTATCAGGCTCAAAAGATATAAGTGAAGCACATAGAGTATTCTAGCAAATTCTAATCAAATACGCTTCTCCCAAAAGGTGTGTACAACAAGGATGATTGTGGTAAACTAAAAAGCAAAGACTAATATAATACATGACGCTCCAAGCAAAACACATATCATGTGGCGAATAAAAATATAGCTCCAAGTAAAGTTACCAATGAACGAAGACGAAAGAGGGGATGCCTTCCCGGGGCATCCCCAAGCTTAGGCTTTTGGCTATTCTTGAATATCTTGGGGTGCCATAAGCATCCCCAAGCTTAGGATCTTTGCACCCTTTATTCCATAGTCCATAAAAGCTTTACCCAAAACTTGAAAACTTCACAACACAAAACTCAACAGGAAATCTTATAAGCTCTGTTAGTTAAAGAAAACAAAACCACCACATAAGTTACTGCAATGAGCTCATTCTTTAGTTATTTTGGTGTTAAACCTACTGTATTCCAACTTCCTTATGGTTTATAAACTAATTTACTAGCCATAGATGCATTGAAATAAGCAAACAACACACGAAAAACAGAATCTGTCAAAAACAGAACTGTCTGTAGAAATCTGTAACTAACGCAAACTTCTGGAACTCTAAAAATCCTACCAAAATAGGAAGTCCTGGAAAATTTGTCTATTGAACAGCAGCAAAAATAATAAACGCAAATTCATGTTCCTGTGATTTAACAAAATTATATTCGTGCGTGCAAAGTTTCTGTTTTTCAGCAGAATCAAATCAACTATCATTGTAGGTTATCCTATAGGTTCTACTTGGCACAAATACTAATTAAAATATAAAAACACATCTATCCAGAAGGTAGATGCAAGATTTACTACTAAACAGGAGCAAAAACAAAAAACATAAATAAAAGTTGGGTTGCCTCCCAACTAGCGCTATCGTTTAACGCCCCTAGCTAGGCATAAAAACAAAGATAGATCTAACGAGTGCCATCTTTGGCACTAAATTCATAAGTAGAGCGCTTGTGATCTCTAGGGATTTCTTCCCTTTTAGCAATGGATAAACCTTTAGGCAAAAATTCAAGAAATTCATTGGTAGCAAATGGTTCTCTAACGATAGAGAGGTAATTGGGAAGAACACTTATGGATTTGAGACCCACATCTCCCTTACTAGAAGATTCACCCTTATTTTTAGGAACATAAATAAACTTGGCAGTTTTAGTAGGGGGTTTTGGAGTGTTTTTCATGGGGGGAAACACGGACCCAAGTTTGTAATGGTATCCTCAAGTTTACTGATTCTAGAAGAGTCTAGATCTATTTTTTCGTTGACTATAGGTTCTTTTTCCTTAAGATTTTTCAAGGTAACTCCAACCCTAGATCCAAATTGGGTAATGTGATTATGAATCTTTTTATCCAAATTTTCAATCAACTCAACAGTGGCAATTCTATTTTCAATAATATCAAGCCGTTGCATCACATGTTCTAGAGTTAAAACCGTTCCATTAACCAAAAGAGGTGGTGGGCCAAACAAATCTAACATAGCATTATAAGCATCAAAAGTATGGCTACTCATAAAATCACCTCCGGTAGCAATATCAAGAACACACCTATTCCAAGGGGCAATGCCTACATAAAAACTTCCTAGTAGCAAGCTTCCTAGTAGCTTTATATTGGGCATTGCAAATTCTATGCCAAGCATCTTTTAAACTCTCCCTTTCCCTTTGCTTAAAATTGTGAATTTCTTGTTCGGGAGTAAGAATAAAGATAGGAGGACTAGCCATAATGACAAGGTAAACGGACTAACACATGAGCGAACAAAAAAAACGGCAATCGAAAAAGAGAGGAGGAGATTGGGAAAGAGAGGGCGAATAAAACGGCAAGGGTGAAGTGGGGGAGAGGAAAACGAGAGGCAAATGGGAAATAATGTAAATGCGAGGGAGATGGGTACTTGGTATGTCTTGACTTGAGTGAAGACCTCCCCGGCAACGGCACCAGAAATCCTTCTTGTTACGTCTTGAGCTTGCGTTGGTTTTCCTCGAAGAGGAGAGGGTGATGCAGCAAAGTGTAGCATAAGTATTTCCCACAGTTTTGAGAACCAAGGTATCAATCCAGTAGGAGGATCCTCAAAAGTCCCACGCACCTACACAAACAAACTGAGAACTCGCAACCAACGCAATAAAGGGGTTGTCAATCCCTTCACGGCCACTTGCGAAAGTGAGATCTAATAAAGATAGTATGATAAGATAAATATATTTTTGTTATTTTATAAGATAGATGCAAAAAGTAAAGATGCAAATAAAGTAGATGGAAAGCAAATATGATAAGAGATAGACACGGGGGCCATAGGTTTCACTAGAGGCTTCTCTCAAGATAGCATAAGTATTACGGTGGGTGAACAAATTGATAGAAAAGTGCATAGTTATGAGATTATCTAGGCATGATCATGTATATAGGCATCACTTCCATAACAAGTAGACCGAATCCTGCCTGCATCTACTACTATTACTCCACACATCGACCGCAATCTAGCATGCATCTAGAGTATTAAGTTCTTAAGAATAGAGTAACGCATTAAGCAAAATGACATGATGTAGAGGTATAAACACATGCAATATGATATAAAACCCATCTTGCTATCCTCGATGGCAACAATACAATACGTGTCTTGCAACCCTTTCTGTCACTGGGTAAGAACACCGCAAGATTGAACCCAAAGCTGTGCACTTCTCCCATGGCAAGAAAGACCAATCTAGTAGGCCAAACCAAACTTATATTTGAAGAGACTTGCAAAGATAACTCAATCATACATAAAAGAATTCAGAGAAGATTCAAATATTATTCATAGATAAACTTGATCATAAACCCACAATTCATCGGATCTCGACAAACACACCGCAAAAAGAGTTTACATTGAATAGATCTCCACAAGAGAGGGGGAGAACATTGTATTGAGATCCAAAAAGAGAGAAGAAGCCATCTAGCTAATAACTATGGACCCGTAGGTCTGTGGTAAACTAGTCACAACTCATCGGAGGGGCAAGGATGTTGATGTAGAGGCCCTCCATGGTTGCTTCCCCCTCCGGCAGAGTGCCGACATGGGCTCCAAGATGGGATCTCGCGGATAAAGAAGGTTACGGCAGTGGAAAATGTGTTTCGTGGTGCTCCTGGATGTTTTCGGGGTACGTAGGTATATATAGGAGGAAGAAGTACGTCGGTGGCCGCCCGAGGGGCCCACGAGACAGGGGCGCGCCCTACAGGGGGGTGCCCTCCTATCTCGTGGGGCCCTTGGAGCTTTCTTGACTTGCACTCCAGGCTCTCCGGATCAGATTTGTTCCAAAAATAACGCTCCCGAAGGTTTCATTCCGTTTGGACTCCGTTTGATATTACTTTTCTTCGAAATACCGAAATAGGCAAAAAACAACAATTTGGGCTGGGCCTCCGGTTAGTAGGTTAGTCCCAAAAATGATATAAATGTGTAAAATAAAGCCCATAAACATCCAAAAGGGGTAATATAATAGCATGGAACAATAAAAAATTATAGATACGTTGGAGACGTATCAGGCCCCTGCGTGCCACACGTAGTTGGACCATTAATCTTTTGTTTAGTACTTCAACATAGTGATTTCCTGGTAAGGATTCACTCGTGTGAAATCAAGTAAATCTTATTGATTTAGTGTCTAAATCTTATTGATTTAATGTCATGTTTTCTTTCTTTTCCTACAATTTTACGATGCAGGTTTTGCCATGTGACATTCATCACAGAATAAACCGTTTGGTTTGCTCTACGATGGCTATTTTTGCAGGTTTCACTTCCTATGTCGTGTCAGTAACGAAGGCATTGTCCATCACTTATATTACGGGAAAAAATTGGATCAGTCTGTTGTCTGAGTACAAGCTGAATCCCTATGATGAACTGCAGTTTGGTTTAACAAAAAACGCAACAATTAGTCCTGCTCGCGTTTAAAAGAAATGAAGAAAAAAACTGGATCCCGGTCACGGGTCCTAGTCAAGTTAGAAAGCTGATCATAGCATACCAGACACGATCGCCGCTGTCTTGCACAGATCGAGCACTGACAGTTGCTCTAGCACTGACAGCAGCAGTAGCTCTGTCTGATCCAGCTGAGGATTGGGCACCGACCGCGTCAGCGGATCAGTCTGATCTACCAGAGGATCGGGCATCAACACCTGCTCCGACACCGGCACCAGCTCTACAAGGAGCACCATCTCTGGCAGCAGCAGCAGCTTCGGCAGCTGCACCAACACTTGCACTTGCATCTGCTCCGGCCCGTGTAGTTGCACCAGCAACAGACTGGGCTGTAGTTCGCACTTCATATACAAAAGTCCTTACAAAAACCGACATGTCCACCTTCTTGGTAAGCATTGGCCGCCCAAGTGCTTTGTTCTTTTTTCTTTCCATGTTGTTTCACATGATTCACTGTGTTGATCTAACTGTTTGGGTATGTCTTCTTGTTTGCAAACAGAGAATTTCTAGAGCAACGAGGGAGTCGTTCAACAATCCGGGCGACCGCGGCCAAGTTTCTCATACCATGCGCAGCCTTGGTGTGAATGAACCTGCTCAATATACCGGAAGTACAAAGGATGGTCGCATGATGATTGATGCTAAAGGATGGTCAAGGTTCAAATCTAAATCATATCTTGTGGTAGGGGATGATGTCAAAATCAAACTTTCTCGGCAAGGAGAGCTGGTCCAAATCAACTTTGAAATTCTTCAGTAGCAGCACGCAACTGCCGAACTGATCTATCCTCCGAGAGATTTTGATGTAATAATCTAGCATGGTGAAACAAGTGTCCTGTGTGTATAAGTAGTACGGCAGTATTATTTATCACATGGTATATCATTGATAGAATTGCAACTCTGATTGCTGGTTAGGAACTATCGTTCGATTTCATTCGAACAACTGCCATGCTTTATTCAATTTTGTGTATTTGCCTTGCGACAGCATCTAAAACCAGCTCCGTACCGATCGCTTGCAATTTGAAAAGCGCTGAGGTAGAACACATGGGCCCCCTAACATGCAGGGTCGGCCTGCGGCCCAAAGTCCAGAACCGTGAGCCTATCTGATTATTATATTCTCAGTTGAACCCCCATAAAAAAGATGAACACCCATAATGCCCGTGCGTTGCAGAGGGAGTATATTTCTCGGCAAGGTGAGCCTGTGATATAAAAGATTTGTATATTTCTTTACAAAAGGAGTATCTCTCTATCAAAAAATATATTTATGTGTAACTACTTACTCCTGTCTTTATACTTCCTTTCGCTGATATGTAGGGCAACCGGCAATGGGGTCCACATGCCATATGCACAAATTAGAGTGCACAACTTCACGGTAGACACACCCCAGTCGTAGCGCCACAGTAATGCCCAATGAGCTGTCAAATCACAACCCCCCTTTCCAGCTTTAGCAGTAAGCTGGATGGACGAAGCGGCAATATTTCACTGGGCCTAAATCCCCTTCTCCCTCATCTGCTTTTTCAAAGAAAACCCCCACTCGGCAATTGCATAGGGTTTTCTCATGGAGAACCAGGCATGAATTCTTCATCCATCCCCGATAAATCCAAGTCCCTTGGTCGCAGGTAATTCTAGGATGGCAGCCGCTGCCGTTGATGCATTTTTCTTCCTACTGAATCTAGTGTGTTTCATTTTCAGTGCCCAAAGTGCGAGTACCCTACAGATTTCTGCGCCCTCGATGAGACGCCACACTTGTTCCTTCTAATCCTAACACAGCATTTTGAAACGCGCACAGTATGTTCCTAGAATCCTCTTTTCTATCCTGGAGGGTGGGTTTTTTTTGAACATGCTGTGTTCTCATATTATTTTTCCTGCAGTGTATTATTTGCTCTGCCAGAACACATGTACTCAAGATGCTCGGCCTTGCCATAACTGAATACACTAGTTTAATGGTGATAGTGAAGACAAGCCATGGATATTACTTCTGAGTTGGGTTCATGAACCAAGAAGATCGCTGCTTTTTTCATGGCCGAACTTGGATAAACTTTCTCAAGTGTTACGA
Source organism: Triticum timopheevii (assembly GCA_963921465.1). Taxonomy (NCBI): domain Eukaryota; kingdom Viridiplantae; phylum Streptophyta; class Magnoliopsida; order Poales; family Poaceae; genus Triticum; species Triticum timopheevii. The sequence continues at coordinate 374,841,123 of OY997272.1, read as the reverse complement.
ACTGAAAAGTTGGCGCACGAATGTTGATGGAAATAGCAGAACCTGGTCTCATCTTCACTGCGATCTTCCACCCCGACATCGTTCCCATTGTTCATCCATGTTAGTTTTGTATCTGGTTCTTGCTTGTTGCCTCGATTACTTCTTAATCCACCTATTCTGTCTAACCAATCACAATTTAACTTCAGAAGTAGCAACGAATCTCTCATGAAGATGCTACTTCTAACTAATATTTTCTTATAATTGGTGGCACGTGTAGGTTTTTTCAGAGTTAAGCAGTCTGCTCATTTGTTACTCTATAATAACTCGGCTATTACTAATGGCACTGAAGTTGACTGGATCGACATCCACAAGTTCCTACACTTTACTGATCGTCTTGAGGTCCTTGTGGGGTATTTCAATGGTGGAAGGCCACGTGGGATATTTGTGCCACTGCTGCAGTCGTTGAACAGGTCCAACTGTGTCGAGAAACTTATGGTACGAGCCGTTTTCTGTTTTTTGACTATGAACAGTAGGGTAAAACCCCACTGCAATTTTTATTAGAATATAAAAAAAGGAGTAGCACAGAACCAAAAGAAAAGAAAAGAAAACAAACTATACAGCAAGCTAAGGAAGATAGCTAAAACTAATAAAACAAAACAAAACAAGCTATACAGACAAGGGCTTGAGGTGAGCCCCTGAAGGGAAATCTAAGACTAAAACTAAAACTAAAATTAAGAGAAGGACTCCTGAAGAGACTAGCAAGTTAGCCAGCCATGTGTTGAACTCAGCAGCATATTTAGCCTTGATCCTGTGGGACAGCAACTTGAGTTCCTCAAAGTAGATGTGCTTCCAACCTTGGAAGGATGGTTGAATGTTTTAAAAAATCTTGTTGTTTCTAGAAATCCAGATAGCCCAAGAACCCAGTATGATGATCTCCATGAAGAAAGAACCTTTAACTTTTCCTTCAGATCTTGGAAGGCCTCCAGCATAGATAAGTTTGGAGATCTTTGTGGACATATGAAATTCCAACATATTCTAGAGAATTGGCACCCCCAAAATAAATGATGTAGAGTTTCTTCTTGTTGGCAATTCATCACAACACATGTGTATTCTTCTAAGATCATAGTTTTCCTTCTCAGCAAGTTTCTTGTGTTGAGTCTATCATGTAGAAGCATCCAGAAGAACATTTTGTGCTTAGGTTGACAAGAGGACTTCCAAATCTAGGCAAAGTGAGGTGGAACTTGTTTGACACCTATGATCACTCTGTATGCCTTTGAAGCAGAGAAATTACTGTTGCCCCATATATAACTCCAAGTGTCAGACATATGTAAAAATTCAGATTGTCTCAAATCATGGCAAACTTCTTCTAGCAGCAGAAACTGCTGGTATGCTTGGTTGGACAGAGGCAGGTGGAACAAATCCTAAAGGTACTCAGTACTCACCACTTGTTGAACTGTCATTGTAGCATCTTGCAAAAAAGAATAAAGATGGGGGTATTCCTGCTGCAAAACAGCATTGCCCCACAAATCTGACCAAAAGAAGGCAGTTCTACCATCCCCTAAGTTACATCTGGCCATGGCTTTATATTGATCAGTTAATTGAAGGATGGACCTCCACCAGAAAGACCCAACCAAATCATTCCCTGGTAATTTATTGTCCTGGTAGTGTGATTCCCAGATGAGGTTCACCCAAGGAATATCATGCCTATTGTAAAATTTATGTAGATTTTTCATTAGCAAAGGTTTGTTTTGAGCAAAAATGTCCATAACTCCCAGACCACCTTGAACCTTTGGTCTACAAACAGTTGTCCATGCAACAGAGGCTGGCCTATGATCCTCCATGTCAGAACCTCTCCATAAATAGTGCTTCAAGTACTTTATCACTTGTTGTTTGATAGTTACAGGCACATCAATACAAGCCATGAAAAATATTGGCAAGGAGGCTAGCATAGATTTGACCAGAAGCAATCTTCCAGCACTTGTCATGAAGTTAGCCAAGCCAGCTAGCCTTTTTGCAATTCTTTGCACCATTGGCATACATTGCTCCACAGTGGGCTTGGATAAGCCTAAAGGAAGTCCTAGGTATGTGAAAGGGAAAAGTCCTCTTTGGCAGTTCAAGGTATTGGTAAAGATATCAATCATATCCTCATTGATATTAATTGGGACCATGATAGATTTCTGATAGTTGACTTTGAGACTTGTAGTTGTGGCAAAAGAGTTCAGGAGAGCTTTTAGACAAAATAATTCTCTGGCATCTGCTTTCATAACTAGCAATGTGTCATCTGCATATTGCACTATTGGGAAATCAGGGCAAGAGTTAAGTTGAATAGGAGCAGTGATCAGTCCAATATCCCTTGCTTTATTGAGAATGGATTGTAATAAATCAGCAGCCAAGACAAATAGTAGGGGGGTAAGAGGGTCTCCTTGCCTGACTCCCCTTCTACAATAGAATTTTTTGCCAGGAACACCGTTTAGCATAACAGCAGAAGAAGCAGAGCTGAATAATATTTGAATCCAGGATATCCACCTTTCCCCAAAACCTATTGCTCTCAGGATGTCAATTATTGCTTGATGTTCAATTGTGTTAAAAGCCTTTTCAAAATCTAATTTCAGAACCAGTAATTCTTTTCTTGATTTGAAACATTGGTGCAAATATTCATAGGACCAGCCAAGACAGTCTTGAATCAGCCTGTCCTTTAAGAACCCATATTGAGTGATATGAATAAGTTGCAGAACTATTTTTTGAAGTCTATTGGCCAATAATTTTGTAATAATTTTGAACACCCCATTCAATAGAGATATATGCCTGAAGTCATTAGGAGTCATAGGCACCTCCTTTTTTTGGAATCAATGTGATGTAGGAAGTGTTGATGCTTTCCAAAGAGATGTTTCCAGGATGAAAAGCATGGATGAGGTTCTTGACATCTGATCCTATAATATCCCAACAAGATTGAATGAACTCATTATTGAACCCATCTGGACCAGGTGATTTATCCTGTGGTAGCTCCTTGACAATTTGATTGATTTCTTCATCAGAGAAAGGCTTTTCTAAATCTTGAAATATCTCAGGATTGTTCTGTTGTCCCAGAAGATTGTGCAGGTCAAAATGCATTGTGTGCCCCTCTGATTGGCCAAGTCTTTTTTTGAAAGCCTCCCAAAGTATTCCAGCTTTTCCTGCATGATCAGAAATTTCCACATTGTCCTCATTTCTGAGAATAGAAATTTTATTATGTCTGAAGTTGATTGAGGCTTTAGTGTGAAAGAACTTTGTATTTTCATCTCCAAACTTGACCCCCTTAATCTTCCCTCTTTGTTTCCAATAAATCTTTTGATTGGTAAGAATGGTCATTAGGTGTTCTTTCAAAAGCTTTCTGCAGTTCCATTCAAAGGTACTTAGCATTCTGAATTCCTCAAAGAGGTCAAGCAAGTATATACACTCATTGATATCAGCAATTTGTTTCCTCACGCAAGGCATATCCTTGATCCATAATTTGATGCTCCTTCTTAGGTGTTTCAGCTTTGCATTGATGATTTTAGCAGGTTCAGAAAAGCCAACAGGGATATCCCATGCATTTTTGACCAGGTCTTTGAAGGAAGAATGCTTGAGCCAATAATTCTCAAACCTAAAAACTTTCGATTTAGGTATTGAAGTCCCCACTTTTACCACACAAGGGAGATGGTCAGAAATGAGCCTAGCCAGAGGCAATGCAGCTGTGTCAGGGAAAGAAGTCATCCAAGCAGCAGATGTAAAAAACCAGTACATTTTTTCAAGCAGAGGATTTTCTTGCATATTACTCCAACTGTATTGCCTGCCTTTCATAGGTAGCTCCACTCAACCTAAGTTGCTGATGGCTTCATTAAAAAGAAGCATTTGATTGATGTCACCCCCAGGTTTATTTCTATCAGAAGGTGATCTGATGAAATTGAAATCACCCATTATAATCCAGTCTTCATCGGGTGGCATTTGAATATTATTAAACCAGTTGAGGAATTCTACTTTATCAGCTTGTTCACGTGGGCCATAAATGTTTGTGACAATCCATGTATGTGCAGAGCTGTTGCAGGTGAACTTAACAGATAGAGAGAATCTGTTAGAAAACATTAATTCTCCCTTAAAAAGACCTTCATTCCAAGCAATGAAAACTCCTCCAGAGGCTCCAATAGAAGGGATGAATTCAAACTTATTAAATCTTCTAGGGCAGAACTTATTAATGTAATCTAGGTCAAAATTTTCTCTTTTTGTTTCTTGTAAGCAGAGAATACCCGCAGCACTTTCCTCCACTTTCTGTTTAATAGCCAACCATTTATTATCAGAATTGATACCTCTGATGTTCCAGTTAAGAATATTCCAAGACCTGTGATTATTCATGGATTAAACTTAATGTTCTGTGTGGTCTTCTCAAGGTCCATCCCTTGAGACAAGAAACATGTGAAGAGCCAGTGCAAATGCCCCTCGCACCACTTGTATCTACCCTCACATATAACAATGGGCAATAGGATGATCCAGATCTTATATCCATTAAACAAGCAGTTAACATCAGTCACACAGAGAATAGGCACCATGCAGACCAAGCAGTAGCAGCTAACCAAAATAATAGTTTTACAACCCTTAAGATGCAAGTTCATACATAACCAGACAAGCAACCAACATATTGCAAAAGTTGCCACTTTCCTAGACCCCCTTCTATCAGAGAATGATCTAATCATTAGGAACTATCCTTGGAGTTGTTTTCCTTGGCCTCAGACACCTTGGCCAACTCCTCATGCTCCACTTCTTTTTTCTTTGGCCTCTTAGCCAACTTCTCCTGTAGATCCTCCTCAGCCACCTTGCAAAAAGCACCAGTGAGGTTTTTGACAATCTTATTCTGAATGATAGGAGGAACAACATTGCATGGTAAACACTCCTTATTAACACATGAATTTCTTTTGTACCCATTATTTTCCTCTCTAATTCTGTCACTCCTTCTTACATGATTCTCCACCAGTGGCCCTTTTCCTCTTCTCTTCCTAGAGATGGCCTCCCCAGCAGGTAGAAGGATGATATTATTTGGAGAAATTCTCTTTAGGGGGCTGCTTGCCTCAGAGGATGAGTGAGCTGCAGGACTGACACCATCATTTTCTTTATCTTGACTTGCATTTTTGAGTTGCTGACAAATAGGAGCCTGGGTGACAGAACAAGAAGCAGGTAGTATGAATGTCATAGTGTCCTCTTCATTGTAGTTATCAGTCAAAATGTGCCATAAAGAAGATTTTAACAGTTTTAGAGTCCATTCAAATCTATCAGGATTGAGCAACATGTTCATTATGAAATTGAACCAACTTACAGGAATCTCAGCTGTGAAAGCATTAGGGACCTCCTAGGATGATGGAGCAAAATGATTGACCCACAATTCCAAGCCTTCTTCAGAAATTAAGTGTTCTCCATCAATAACTGAGAAAGCATGTGACTGTACTAAATTGTAGTAATCATTTGGAGTAGGTGAGCTGACCTGTGAAACATTACCTTTGGAAGAGCCAGGTTGTATAGAATTGACCTATAGAGGCTCCACACCCCCCTCAGATTCATGAACTTGTTCCATAGCAGACAACAAAGTAACTTTCTGAACTTCCTGGCTGTTGACAGGACCCTGTTTAGGAATCTCAGAAGAAGAAGAGGGAAGGACTGACTTCTGTGTGTCTTGCTGCACAACAATAGTATGATCATTCTGTGGATCCACTGCAGCTTGAGCATCCTCCACAGCCTCCACAACTGGCACAAATTCTTCAGCAACTATTGGTGGTGGTAGGGGTGTAACCTGTTGAGTAGCTGGCTCTGAATTAACAAGAGGAGCAGGTATGGCAAGCACAGGGTGTTCCTCCAGGTCAGGAGGATATGCCTAAAGAAGATTGTGCAGGCCATCACCCAAGATAGGAGCAACTTCACCAGCAGCAGCCTGGTTAACTTCATCACCGCCATTAACACCTCCACAACATTGTGAGAAAGGAGACCTTCTGACAGAGAAACTGTGGTTGTTATGCTGCTGTTTGGGATTGCCTCATTGTCATCCACCAGAATTTCATCGTGAATCCCCTGCTGTGGCACCTGGACAAGAGGGGGAAAGGCCCAATGCCCCTGCTCCTCCCAGTCATCCCAATCTTCCTCATGATCTTGCTCAGTATTGCTAGCAGCATGATGAAACCCAGGAAAATCATTCACATTGAGTGGGATAGGATGTGGATCAACGCATGGAGGTGGAATAGGATCTTCATCAGGTGGCCCCCCTCCTAGCATCTCTTCCATAAGAACTTCAATTGAACTTGTCAAGGATTCTCACTCGAACATCTCTCCTCCAGTCCATCTTAAACTCTTTGGGATTTCCTGCAAATCTGTAACTCTTGCTTTAATTAGAACTTTCCCCTTCAGCGCATCCTCTTTCTCCCAACTGATAATTTGGCGAATCGAGCTACTGCTGCAGCAATATCTTCGGTATTGCAGTTATCAAATGGGATCCCCACAATCAGTATCCAACAGACCCTATAGAAATTAACCCTTCTCCAGTTGTGACCCTCATTGTGGCTAGTAAACGAAATAAAAACATCCCCAAATGCATGTGGGCTATCTCTAACCAGTCTGTCTCTATCTCTCACATGCCTGAACTCTTATACACAGTTTTACAGCTGTGATCTTCTTGAAACAGGAACTGCCGAGGTCTATTGTTCCTATACAGATGCCTGGCGATGGTCGGGTCAGACTTGCGCTTGGTCACAACATGATGTTTATGTCGACCTACTCAATTCCCCTTGGAGGTGAAAAGATACTTATTCATGGGCAGTCTCAAATAATGAAGGCACGTCCATCTTGTAGAATAGGACAGAAGATTATGTTCATGCTTTTCCATGGCTCTAAAGTGAATATCCTGTTTATTGACCACGTTGCGAGATGACGCCGCTTTCAGAAGGTTGTGGATGCGCGGGGTGGCGTCTGGGCCTTGTCCTGGGGCTTGGCGGCCTCACCCTTGGTTAACTGTAGGCAAAGTAGCACTGTTCGAGGCGTGCTTTGTACGGTTGAACCTGTATAAGTACTCATGCTGCTTTCAGCTTTGGTTGTTAAGTGCCCTGCTGGTTTCAGTTAAGGTTGTTAAGTAGTCCTACTGATTTTATATTCTATTGTGTTTCTTCAGTCCTGTCTTCCTCCAGCCGCCAAAACAAAACCAGCGTCGGCAGGGCCGCTTGCTTCCACCTCCCACGGCTGGTTGCGCCTCAGCGCACGCATCGCCGCCCCACCGTCTCCTAAATTGTTAACGCCGATGTCCTCCGCGTGCTTTGGTGCGCTCGCCGCGGCACCACCCTCTCGCGTTGTCAACATGGTCAACAAACAACAGGAATCGGTAGAAGTACGTGGAGAGGATAGTAGGGGCCCACCACGTCAGCGTATGGAAAAATAAAATGCTTCCTCCTAGTGTTTTCCTGACATCTGGGACCCACGACATTGTGAGCGTATATAGTCAATAGACAAGAAAACAACACAAGATCAGCTGACACCTGGGACGTAGCTACTCGAGCAGTATTTTTTTTGTTTGGTATTGTTGAGACGGAGCAGGGTTTGAACTGGGCTGTCACTCATCTAGCCCAGGCTTATATTTTATGTTCACCATGTGACCAGCCTAGCTATTTTTTCTTTGTGAAAATGAGCCCAGTTTATTTTTTCTGAAGAATACCCAATCTAGGCCTACTTATTTTTCTACGCCCTGATGGGTTGCAACTCTTTCAAGAGGCCTGCAAATCTTGAAAGTAATATGAAATGGGTTGTAAATATAAAAACAGATGACAAATTGGCAATTACTTTATAATTTCTGATTTTTTTCACATTTTTAGATTCCTATTTCACTGGGCATTAACCTAATTTAAATATATCTTCAAAGTACTTTAAATCTGGCTCAACATTTCAGTATTAAAAAAAGTTTGGAACCCACAGAAATATGCGAAATTGGCCCTGGCCAACCAAAAAAAATGACTGCAAAAAATTGCATAAGAATTTGCCATGAGCTATATATAAATTATTAAAAAAAAGAGGGAGTGGTCTGACTTGTGGGCCTGTTTAGTTGACGCGTATGCAAGATTTTTTTTAGTTATTATATACGTCAACAAATGATTCTAGCAGACGTAACCGTTGGATGTCAATACAACGGCCGTCGTGTTTCTTCAATCTCTAATCTTCTTGCTCCAGCCACCAAAGCAGCGCGGGTGGGACCGCCTGCTCCCGCCTCACGTGGCCGGCTGTGCTACCGCGCAGGCCTCAGCGCCCCCTACTACTCCCACCGCTGGCCAGGGCATCCCTCTACTCACTGCACCCCCTATTATTCTGCGGTGACAGCAGCCTCACACCACAGCCGAACCGGTGAACCCTCGTACTCCTCTCCGCGCGGGCTTCCACAGCCGCGTCTTCCCCGGCTCCGCGTCGTCCCCTTCCTAGGCCTCACCGTCGTCCACCGTCGTGGTGCTCTCGGCGCGGCGTGGTTAATGTGGTCAACGACTGACTTCCATCGGAAGAGTACTATACGTGGAGAGGCTCACAGCTGGGTGCACGGCAGCCGCAAGGAAGTGCCTCCTTATTACGCAGAAAATAATTATTCCTCCACCTGGCAGCAGGGACCCACCGGACGGGCCATCAGTATTTCGCGAAAAAACGTTTCCCCCTGACTGCTGGGACCCACAGGACCGGCCACCGTATTTCGTGAAAAAGACGTTCCCCCTGCTGTCATCTCGGACCCACCGGAAGTGCCTCCTTATTATGCACAAAAAAACGAATACCCCCCTGCTAGCTGGGACCCACCTTGGTGGGAGGCTGACTTGTGGGCCTACTAAGTTTACTGGGACGGAGGCCTCTGTCAACTTTAGTCAATATATGAACGATTCTAGCTCCAGTGACCGTACGATGTCCATCCAACGGCCGTATTGCTTCTTCATCCTCTGGTCTTCTTGCTCCAGCCGCCCAAAGCAGCGCCGGTCGTGCCGCCTGCTCCTGCCGCCCGTGGCCGGCTGTGATGCCGCGGAGGCCTCACCTCCCCCTACTACTCCCACTGCTGGCCAGGCCATCCCTCTACGCACCCACACCCCCTGTTATTCTGCGGCGACGGCAGCCTCACACCGCAGCCGAACGCGTGAACCCTCATACTCCTGTACGCATGGGCATCCACTGCCGCGTCTTCCCTGGCTCCGCGTCGTCCCCTTCCTAGGCCTCGTCGTCGTCCACCGCCCTGGTGCTCTCGGCACGGCGTGGTCAACGTGGTCAAGGAATGGCTTCCATCGGACGTGGACTGTACGTGGAGAGGCTGACAGCTGGGTCCACGGCCGCAGCAAGGAAGCGCCTCCTTATTATGCGCAAAATAATTATTCCTCCACCTGACAGCGGGGACCCACCGGACGGGCCACCGTATTTCATGAAAAAAAACATTTCCCCCTGTCTGCTGGGACCCACCAGCTACATTTCGCACACAAGGAAGTGCGTCCGGAAAAAACGATTCGCCCCCCTGACTGCTTTGGACACACTAGCTACATCTTCGCACGCAAGGAAGTGCGTCCAGGCAAAAAAAATGATTCACCCCCTGACTGCTGGGACCCACCAGCTACATCTTCGCACGCAAGGAAGTGACTGACTGTCGGGATCCACCTGGTCGAAGCGTACGTAGCGTTGTCATTCTGGTCGCGAATGTGTACGTACATACTAGTCGTTGTAGAGGCGCACGTGTCGTACTCGAGGCGTGCACGTAGCATGTACACGTACGTACATCGGTGAGGGTACAAGAAAGAAAATACGGCCACATACGTACATACGGGCAGGGTCTCGAACGCCTACTCGCGCATACATATGGCCAGGGCTCGTGTACATGGCTGGGTCGAAATGGAGAAACAACGTCGTCGTCGTGTTCATGGGGAGGCAACGGAATGCGTCGTGTTCATCGGGAGGCAACGGAACGCGTGGGAGCCAACCGGATGGGTCGGAACAGAATGCGTGGCCGTGTTCACCGGTAGGGCTTGGATGTAACAGGCGATGGAAACGAGGCCTGGCGTACCGCAGAACGGAGGAAATGGACCTCCTACGTTCGGAACGGGGTCCTGTTGACCGGGAGGGGTGTGGCGTACCGCAAAACAGAGGAAAAGGACCTCCTACGGTCGAAACAGGGGGTCCTGTTGATCGGGAGGCGTGTGGCATACCGCAAAACAGACGAAATGGACCTCCTACGGTCGAAACGGGGGTCCTATTGATCGGGAGGGGTGTGCAGTACCGCAAAACGGATGAAACGGACTTGTGTTGGAGTGCTATGGTTGAAACGGGGGTCCTGTTCATCGGGAGGGGTGTGGCGTACCGCAAAATGGGACTCCACGGGATACTGTTCATCTCCACCATCGACCTCCTCCAGCCTCCACGGGCTACCGTCGACCTCCTCCAGCCTCCACGGGCTCCTGTTCATCCAGCCTCCACCGCACGCTACTCCACCGGCTACTGTTCAACCACCCCTCCACGGGCACCCCTCCACCGTCTACTGTTCATCCAGCCCTCCACACCGCGGGGTCCTGTTCAACCACCCCTCCACGGGCACCCCTCCACCGTCTACTATTCATCCAGCCCTCAACACCATGGGGTCCTGTTCATCCAGAGGCAACGTCACCGCTCACTGTTCATCCACCCCCCTCCGCAACGCTCACTGTTCATCCAATCGATCGGCTTCAGTTAGCAGCAGTAGCGAAGGAATCGCTCGATCAGGTTCAGTTAAATGCCATCGATCGATCGCTCGGGTTCCTTAACGCGTAGCCTGTAGTGCAATCGCTCGGGTTCAGTTAGAGCCCAACGCCTCGCTCGGGTTCAGTTAGAGCCAATGCCTCGCACACACGCACGTACGTGTACGAGAGAAATGCGCATCGCTCGACCCCGACCTCCCACCGTAATCGAGAACTCCCCAAAATTTTCCTCTCCCTCGCTTCTACCACGGTTTTTTCCGTCATGGACGGCCCAAAGAATGTCATGCAGCTGCGTCTCCGGCCCGCCCAGGATGAAAATCCCATTTTCTGTCATGATTTTTTGTCATAGAAGTAGGAGCCTACCACATCTATGATGATACCGAGTTTTGTCACAATTATCGTCATAGAAGTATCATATGTATGACTGAATTTTTTTTCGTTCGGCCCAAATTGTCACGGATGTGTCTTTTTTTTGTAGCGCTCATTGCCTTTTGTAGCCAATGTCAATAGTTTAGTTGGCTCTTTTTCATTTGAGATCATATCTGAAGTGGCACTCTTACGACCATCTCTTTTGACGCGGTAGACTTGCTCAACCATCTCCTTTTTCTTCCTTGTGCTTCAGACCGATTCTTTTTTGAAACGGTCCTGAACATATGACTGCTCATTGGACATTGGTCTTCTTGGAGCTGCATAATACTGGCAAGATGGTTTATAATAATATGGAGAATGTGCCCTTGTATCATACTTGTCCCATGATGGATATGGATTTATGTGAGCATAGGGAGGCATCCACGACATTGGCATTGGCGGCCCAAAATAAGGATCTGAACAAGTTGCATTCAAATTCTTTTCTTGCCAATATCCATCCTTGGATTTGCGCCTAGGGGGTCATCTTGATGCTTTTGCATTAGTTGGCCGATAAGCATTGTTCTCCTCACTTATCTTCTAATATTTTTCCAATAGTTGCGCGAAAGTGAATTTCAGCTTTTTACCTTTGTGCTTACGTCGGCCTTTGTTTGCTTTGGTTGTGCTTGCACTGATCTTTGGATTTTCTTGTTGCCCCCCCAGTACTTGGCGTATTTTGTGCAACCTCGCTAGAATTTTCGCCCTCAAGAATATTATCTTTGTGCTCTTGAACAACTTCCTTACTTGAAAGCTTGATCCCATTACCCACGGGCCTTACCTTCTCGTGGTTAGACGGATCGGCTTGAAGCAGCCGATACAAAAACCGTTTGCCGTCAGGACCAATCGGAATAGACTAGTCATCCCTTGGTGTTTCAATAAGTTTCAATCATCCTTTTTTAATGGCCGATTTAACTATTTGATGAAACATATTGCAATCCTCAAAACTATTCTTGAACGAATCATGCAACTTACAATACATTCGTCCTCGAATAGTTGGTTTTTCATGGTGATTAAGAACTCTAATGTAATTATTTTTCAGCAACAAATCAAATATTTGATCACACATGCTTGAATTGAAGGGATGCTTCTCATTTTCTAGCCGATCTTGGTGTGAGAACGGCTTTCCAGGTAAGCAAACAAATGGTTTAGAATACACCCATTCGGCTATGCATTGTATTTTGCATTCTATCTCCGATGTCTTTGGATAACATATTATACTAGCATCAATTTTCTCAATAGAATTTAACCTTGGCTTTAAAATTCTGAAATGAAAATAGTTAGAACCAATATGTCTCAATTGAGACCAATTGTAAGCCAAGTAAGAAACAAACAAAGCTACCCAATTATATATGAACTTTTGATAAAGCAATGGGGAAAACTTTGGCTGCAATAATAAGTCACAATCGGTCTTTATAAATGGCACAATGTGTTGACCGATATGCTTTGCAACGATTTTATTGCTAACAAATAAATTACCCTTCTTCATTGGCATTTGGAGATTGCTTATGAGAATATTTATAATAGAAGCATCAACAATAAAGTTGCGACCAAATCGGAAGATAGGTAAATCACTTGCTAGACATACCTCTTCGAATACGTTGGGAGAGCATGATGGTTGCATTACTTGAACGATATCTTGTTCCCCTTTCGAATAGCTCCCTAGCGCCTTGTCATCCTCTTTTTCTAGAATAGATTTGGCATACATAATATTTGATTTGGTCTTTTCAATAACCGAATTAACTTTGTTTTCTGAATCACCACTCTTTTTGATAATTCTACTCACACCCAATGCTTTCTCTTTTTGACATAATATAGCTTGTATTGCAACAGAATTAATAGGCTTTCCCTCTTTTATTAATTCATGTAGAACAACATTACATTCATCCCAAAAAGACGTAAGGTTTTTCTTAATGACCCAATCTGGATAGAATTGCCCCCCGACACTTTTAGACTCTTTTGGTAACGAGATGTCGCCGACATTCTGTAATTGTGCAGGGAGAACATTGTATGCTACAATACTAGGTGAAGGCACATGTGATCCTATAGAATTTTCACTTATTCGGCTATTCGCATGAAGGTGCGAAGCCGAATTATGAATACCTATAGTTGCATATGGTGCCAAAACATTAGTAGCATGAAGTGCAGCATATGATGGTTGAGGGTAATTAGCCGGATAACTAGTAGTAGCATGGCCAATTCCCCTATCCACCGGCATGTTTGGGTTCACATATTGCAAGTTAGTTCCCGATGAATAAAAAGGTGAAACACTTTGTTGCATACTATCAGAAGTTCCTATGTGAGGTGTTTCAACTTGATTAACCAAAATCATCATGTTTTTCATCCGCATATGGATTTCTGGGGTTGCCGATGCTTGGGAGCCGGAATACATATGTTGCATGTTGCTAAAATTATATGAGGTAGAAGCATGAAGATTTTGTTGCATCGGCTCTTGCACATAATTAGATGCATGATTGATAAAGCTAGGGCTAGCCGATACATTATGCTCATTAGATGATCTAGCAACAACATATGTATTATTTGCATCTACATATATGAATGGGGTATTCATATTACCTTTGTAGATTGCAAACCCAAGATAACGATCTATTCGTAGCAAGAACGGGCCGGAGACCGTTCGAAGCTTCGTCCCCACCCGAGTGGCCAAAAAGTGTGTTCGCACACGAACATGTCGCCATGTACCTCCAACGCCGAGGGTGATGCACCGCAGATCATGTCGAAGGAGACCTGACCGGCAGCGCGGTACGCAAGCAATCCGACGGACGCTTTTGATGACCCGAAACCCCACACGCCTGGGAGGGACCCCGTCAGGGCGCGCGGCGGCTATGGGCTGCCCTAGGTCGACCTGATTGCCCCTAGGGCGTCGTGGATCGCCGACCTGCAACAACAAGAACAGAAGAAGAATGAGGAAGAAGAAGAACTAGGGTTAAGGAGAAAAGATAAAAGATAAAAAGTGGTAGATGAATTGATCGATTGTGTGTTGTTGTTCAATCGGCCGTCACCTCTTATCTATATAAGAAGCGGATGGACTTCCTGTATAAGAAAAGAACTTGCCTTGCCGTCCAAATCATCAAAATCTAATTAAACTCAGACTTCTCACGACCTCCGACCCGGATGTCTGGCTCCAGGCCCGGATGATCCGGCCTAGCCCAGTTTTCTGACAGCAGCTCACTGTTTTGGCTCTCGAATCCACTTACAAACCCGGATATAGACGTTTTTCATATCAAAATCAACCGCCTCGACGAGACGCACAACTTTCATGTTGAACACCTTTCGATCTGAGGCAATATCGAGGGTTCTACAGGCCGTTTTCTAAAGTCTGTAGCAGAAAAAGTTGTCCGGACGTCCGGACTTCTACCCGAATTGTTCGGCCTCCACCCGGATCATCCGGAACTGGACCCAGATCATCCGTCATCATCATAAACCTTCTGTTGATTTCGGTGCTTCAATTTCTCGGATGATTCGGACCCCGGCCCGGATGATCCGGCCAAACACTGCTGCAGCGCATGATTCTGCCTGTAACTTTTGCATACGACCTTGGATGCACATGATTCTTATAACAAAATCATCCGTTTCGGCGGGACGAAGAACTTTGCATTTGTAACATTTTCCATCAGAGGCCATATTGGGGGTGTAATCAGCCGAATATTGTTCTGAATACAAAATCTCAGTACTTCGAACACAACTTCGGCCTTAGAGATGACATCGGATGGCTATGGCCGAAATATCAACGTTTCTCCTTTTGACGATATGGAACTTTCTCACTTTGATCACTTTTCCATTGGAGGCATTCTTAATTACGTTTTTGACCATTCCAAAATTTGGTGTCAACAAATACCATGTTCTCGTCGATGTTCTTGGAGATCTATCCGATGTAATCTTCTTTTGCGGTGTGTTTGTCCAGATGCGATGAATTGTAGATTTATGATCAGCTTATCTATGAATATTATTTGAATCTTCTCTGAATTCTTATATGCATGATTTGGTATCTTTGTATTTCTCTTCGAATTATCAGTTTGGTTTGCCCAACTAGATTGGTTTTTCTTGCAATGGGAGAGGTGCTTAGCTTTGGGTTCAATCTTGCGTGATTTCACCTAGTAACATAGTAGAGGCAGTGAGACACGTATTGAATTGTTGCCATCGAGGATAAAAAGATGGGTTTTTCATCATATTTCTTGAGTTTATTCCTCTACATCATGTCATCTTACTTAAGGCGTTACTCCGTTCTTCATGAACTTAATACTCTAGATGAATCCTGGATAGTGGTCGATGTGTGGAGTAATAGTAGTAGATATAGGCAGGAGTCGGTCTACTTGACACGGACGCCTATATTGCATAATCATTGCATTGGATATCGTCATAACTTTTCTCTTTTCTATCAATTGCTCAACAGTAATTTGTTCACCCGCTGTATTATTTTTCCTTCAAGAGAGAAGCCTCTAGTGGCCCCCGGGTCTATTTTCCATCATATTAGTTTCCAAAAATATTTTATCTTTTGTTTAGTTCTATCTATTTCTATCATATGTCACCTTTGCATGTGACCATGAATTGATTGGCAACCCTTTACCGTGTTGGGTGCAAGTGTTTGATTGTTTGTGCAGGTGCATCTATTGGGGACTTGCGCGTTTCTCCTACTGGATTGATACCTTGGTTCTTAACTGAGGGAAATACTAATCTCTACTGTGCAACTTCACCATTTCCTCTTCAAGCGAAAAAGCAACACAAGCTCAAGAAGTAGTAGTGGTCCCCAAGTGGGCCCCTCACTTATCTCTTTAGCCCATGTCATCACCTACCTCCAAAAAAAATCACAACTGCTCTTCTCTCTCGTGTTCTTGCTCTCAAACCCACGGGTTTCGATCTCTTTGCTCGAAGCTGCATTTCCAAAACTATTTTGGGGGATTGGTGCTTGGTATGTGACTCCTCCATTTTGCTTTAGTGGTTTATACTTTTAATAATTAGCTACTCTTGGTGCTGTTGTACATGAGCTTGCACGTTGAATTCTTATAGTTCTAAGTAGTTTGAATGCTTGATATGGCCTCTATGTATCCCTATGAGTAGTTGCTATCAATCTTGTGAAGTTTTGTTGGAAAAAGTTTGTGCACTAAGATTTTCAGAATTTTGTTCGTATGAAAAGATGAGTTTCTTTAGGAAGTTTGCTTCCAAGAAGAACTCCTTGGCGTCTGGGGAAGATTGGTGCTTGGTATGTGACTCCTCCATTTTGTTCATATGAAAAGATGAGTCCTGGACTAGGGGTGTCCGGATAGCCGGACTATCATCATCGGCCGGACTCCAAGACTATGAAGATACAAGATTGAAGACTTTGTCTCGTGTCCGGATGGGACCTTCCTTGGCGTGGAAGGCAAGCTTGGCAATATGGATATGTAGATCTCCTACCATTGTAACTGACTCTGTGTAACCCTAGCCCTCTCTGGTGTCTATATAAACCGGAGGGTTTTAGTCCGTAGGATGAACAACCATTACAACAATCATACCATAGGCTAGCTTCTAGGGTTTAGCCTCCTTGATCTCGTGGTAGATCCACTCTTTTACTACCCATATCATCAATATCAATCAAGCAGGAGTAGGGTTTTACCTCCATCGAGAGGGCCCGAACCTGGGTAAAAACATCGTGTCCCTTGTCTCCTGTTACCATCCGCCTAGACGCACAGTTCGGGACCCCCTACCCGAGATCCGCCTTTTTGACACCGACATTGGTGCTTTCATTGAGAGTTCCTCTGTGTCGTCACTGATAGGCTTGATGGCTCCTTCAATCATCAACAACAACGCAGTCCAGGGTGAGACTTTTCTCCCCGGACAGATCTTCGTGTTCGGCGGCTTTGCACTGTGGGCCAATTCGCTTGGCCATCTGGAGCAGATCGAAAGCTACGCCCCTGGCCATCAGGTCAGATTTGGAAGCCTAAACTTCACGACTGACATCCGCGGAAACTTTATCTTCGATGGATTCGAGCCACAGCCGAGCGCGCCGCACTGTCACGATGGGCACGACTTAGCTCTGCTGCCGGATAGTGCCCTGGAGGCCGCACATGAGTCCGCTCCGACCCCTAGTTCGGAGCCGACCGCGCAGATCAAGGACAGGTGGCTGAACACCGCCTAGGGATCTGCAATCTCTATGGTGATGGAGCCGAATAGTGACCTTGCCCCTCGTAAAGCTCGTGACTCTGAGGTGCCGGACTCCTCGCCGGACTCCGAACCTCCTGCGCCCTTACCAATCGAATCCGATTGGGCGCCGATCATGGAGTTCACCGCTGCGGACATCTTTTAGCACTCACCCTTTGGCGACATCCTGAATTCGCTAAAGCATCTCTCGTTATCAGGAGAGCCCTGGCCGGACTGCGGTCAGGATGGTTGGGATGCAGATGACGAAGAAATTCAAAACCCACCCACCACCCACTTTGTAGCCACTGTCGACGATCTAACCGACATGCTAGACTACGACTCCGAAGACATCGACGGTATGGACGACGATGCCGGAGACGACCAAGAACCAGCGCCTACGGGGCACTGGAAGACCACCTCGTCATACGACATATACATGGCGGACATCCCAAAGGATGGGAACGGCGAAGAAGCAGCGGAGGCAGATTCCTCTAAGAAACAGCCCAAGCACTGACGTTAGCGGCGCCGCTCTAAATCCCGCCACAACAAGAATGGAGATTCCGGCACCAGAGATAATAACACCCTAGAGAGTGCCGAAGACAACCCCCTCCAGCAAGATTCAGCACAGGAGGACGGAGAAGCCAGCCCTCACGAGAGAGCGGCAGATGAAGAGGTAGAGGATGATAATTACATGCCTCCCTCCGGAGACGAGCAAGCCTCAATGACGACGAATTCGCCGTGCCCGAGGATCCCGTCGAACAAGAGCGTTTTAAACGCAGGCTCATGGCCACGGCAAACAGCCTAAAGAAAAAGCAGCAACAGCTCCGAGCTGATCAAGACCTGCTGGCCGACAGATGGACCGAAGTCCTCGCGGCCGAAGAGCATGAACTCGAACGCCCCTCCAAAAGCTACCCAAAACGCAAGTTGCTCCCCCAATTAGAGGAGGAGGAGTATAAACCCTCATCACCAGCGCACAATACGGCAGACTGACCACCTCGTGGCCGCGACAGAGAGGCCTCTAGGCCCTCCATCAGGACCGTACCCTAGCACCGCTCGAAAAGTACGAAGCAAAGGGGGAATGCGCCGGACTTGCAAGACATATTGGAGGACAAGGCAAGACAATCAAGATCGATCTACGGATCACGTGGGCGCCCCATGATGCACGACGACTACTATCGCGCCGGATACAACAACTCCGGTCGGGCCAAACACAGTAGACAAAGCTCTCTTGAGCTACGTCGTGATATTGCCCAGTATAGAGGCGCCGCACACCCACTATGCTTCACAGATGAAGTAATGGATCATCAAATCCCTGAAGGGTTTAAACCCGTGAACATTGAATCCTACGATGGCACAACAGACCCCGCGGTTTGGATCAAAGACTATCTCCTTCATATCCATATGGCCCGCGGTGACGATCTCCACGCCATCAAATATCTCCCACTCAAGCTTAAAGGACCAGCTCGGCATTGGCTTAACAGCTTGCCAGCAGAGTCAATTTGGTCTTGGGAGGACCTGGAAGCCGCATTCCTTGACAACTTCTAGGGCACATATGTGCGACCACCAGACGCCGATGACCTAAGCCACATAATTCAGCAGCCAGACGAATCGGCCAGACAATTCTGGACACGGTTCCTAACAAAGAAAAATCAAATCGTCGACTGTCCGGATGCAGAGGCCCTTGCAGCCTTCAAACACAACATCCGCGACGAGTGGCTGGCCCGGCACCTAGGACAGGAAAAGCCGAAATCCATGGCAGCCCTCGCATCACTCATGACCCGCTTCTGTGCGGGGGAGGATAGCTGGCTAGCTTGCAGTAACAACCTCAGCAAAAATTCTGGCAGTCCGGATACCAAGGACCACAATGGCAAACAAAAACAAACGCCGCGTTAATGGCGATAACACTGAGGATACGGCAGTCAACACCGGATTCAGAGGCTCTAAACCCGGTCAATGGAAAAAGCCATTCAAAAGAACCACTCTGGGTCCGTCTAATTTGGACCGAATACTCGAGCGCTCTTGCCAGATACATGGCACCCCCGAAAAGCCAGCTAATCACACCAACAGGGATTGTTGGGTATTCAAGCAGGCAGGCAAGTTAATTGCCGAAAACAACGACAACGGGCTGCATAGCGATGACGAGGAAGAGACCCGGCCGCCGAACAGTAGAGGAAAGAAGGGTTTCCCCCCACAGGTGCGGACGGTAAACATGATATACGCAACCCGCATACCCAAGAGGGAGCGGAAGCGTGCACTTAGGGACGTATATGCGATGGAGCCAGTCGCCCCGAAGTTCAATCCACGGTCCTGTTGCCCGATAACTTTTGATCGAAGGGACCACCCCACCAGTATCCGCCATGGCGGATTCGCCACATTGGTTTTAGACCCAATCGTCGATGGATTTCACCTCACCAGAGTCCTGATGGACGGCGGCAGCAGCCTGAACCTGCTTTATCATGCGCAAGATGGGCATAGACCCCTCAAGGATTAAACCTACAAAGACGACCTTCAAAGGCGTCATACCTGGTGTAGAGGCCAATTGTACAGGCTCGGTTACACTGGAAGTGGTCTTCGGATCCCCGGATAACTTCCAAAGCGAGGAGTTAATCTTCGATATAGTCCCGTTCCGCAGCGGCTATCATGCTCTGCTCGGACAGACCGCGTTTCCAAAGTTCAACGCGGTGCCGCGTTATGCATACCTCAAGCTCAAGATGCCAGGCCCTCGAGGAGTCATCACCGTCAACGGAAACACGGAACGCTCCCTCCGAACGGAGGAACATACAGTGGCTCTCGCGGAAGAAGTACAGAGAAGCCTCTTAAGGCAATTCTCAAGTCCGGCCGTTAAGCGACCGGACATGGCCAAGCGCGCCCAGAGTAACGTACATCAAGACCACCTGGCACGTTCCCAGCACGCATAGCAATGCGGCCCCAACCCCAGCCCTTGCATGATTGCAAGACTAGTCCTTCGCGTAGATCATTACGCTCTGGAGATACGATGGGCATAGGGGGAGGGGCACGACCACGACAGGCCCAGAGTGCGGCTCAACCACACCAGGGGCTCCCAAGTGTGTCTCTCTTTTTCTTTTTTTTTCTTTCTTACCCACAGGACTCCGTTCACCAGAGGCCCTGTTTGGCAGCAGACCTGCCGAACCCACGATGCAATAGCTAGGGAAGGAGAAAGGCTACGACGAACACTCAGGTGGTCTCCATTACGAGCATTAAATCTGTCTAATACACCATTCCGTAGCCTACCCCTGGAGGGGGACATGTTTAATAGTCCAACCCCTTGCTTACCGCACTATTTGTATCGCTCCGCATTCATGGCAGTATTTCTGAATAAACAATGCATCGCTTTTTGCTTATAATTGCATCCATTTTTTATATATGTTCGTTTATGACATTTTGCATCCGTACACTTTGGTACGGCCGAATACACCAGGGGCTTACGTTCCCCGCATTATGGTGTGATAAGTCCGCACACTTTCACAAGGGCGGCACCCCGAACTTATAGCATTATATGCATCGGCTCCGAATCATGTCTTGGGTCAATAGTTGGGTTTGCCCGGCTCCCATGTTTTGGTACCTTACGTTCCGTTTTATCGGCTAAGGTAGCACTGGGAGAACCACTGTGATTGCTCCCCGGTTGAGCTGGGCGAGCGCCTCAGTGGAGAAAGCTAAAACTGACCGTCATGATAAGGCGAGAGCTGGTCGCTGTTCGAGAGGTCTTTTCGAGTCCCTAAAGACTTATGCCGCTTAGAGCGAGGAACTGGGTTTGTCCGGCCCAGGCGTGGATAGCGCCCCGAACTCGGTCTTCCGAATACTAGGGGCTTCGCCGAAATTTAAAATTATAGAATTCTATGGCTAAGTGAGAGTGTTCAAGCATTATAAGTCTGGTTGCCTTGTTCGTCATGTTGAGCGCCTCCCTAGATGGACCGAAAAATGGGAACAAGGGCGCTCAAGTTTATACCGAACACCCCAGCACTCGTGGCATGGGGGCTGAAGCCGACGACTTGCCATCTCTCAGATTTGATAAACGGCCGCACAGAAGGTAATATTCTAAATTAATAAGCATTGCTTAGCGCATATGCACAAAGTTTTCAGCGCACAAGATAACACATTGCGAGTCTACTCAAATATTACATCTTTGGAGCACTCATCCGTAATCTTGCGGGCACCCTTCAGGACACTCTTATAATACATTTCGGGCGTGCGATACTCCTTGCCCGCTGGCGGCGCGTCCGTCAGAAGCTTCTCAGCATCCAGCCTGCCCCAGTGCACTTTTGCACGGGCAAGGGCGCGACGGGCACCTTCAATGCACGCGGAGCGCTTGACGACTTCCACCCAGGGACACGCATCCACCAGCCGCCGCACTAGGCCGAAGTAGCTCCTAGGCATGGCCTCCTCGGGCCACAGCCGAACTATGAGGCCCTTCATGGCCTGTTCGGCTACCTTGTGGAGCTCGACCAGCTGCTTCAGCTGGTCGCTAAGGGGCACCGGATGTCCGGCCTCAGCATACTGAGACCTGAAGACCTTCTCCGTCGAGCTCCCCTCCTCGGACCGGTAGAATGCGGCGGCATTGGACACGCTGCGAGGCAGATCTGCCAACGCTCCTGGAGAGCTCCGAATTCGGGTAAGTAACAGGTAATTCACATTCACATGCTTGCTTTGCATGAAAAATGCCTTACCCGCCGCTATCTTCTTCACCGCCTCGATCTCCTGGAGGGCCTTATGGGCTTCGGCCTTAGCGGCTTTGGCTCTCTCAAGAGCCGAGGCAAGCTCGGACTCTCGAGTCTTCGAGTTGCGCTCCAAACTCTCGTGCTTTTCCACGAGAACCTGGAGCTCTTGCTGCACCTCCGCCACCCACGCCTCCTGCTTCTCTCTCTCAGCTCGTTCCGCGGCCGCATTACGCTCGGCCGCGGACACGGCCTCCTTCATGGTCGCCACCTCATTCGTGGCCCCTGCAGTGCCCACGTTATCCTCGTTATTTCTCTTGCAACCAAAATCCTTTTCTGTAAGGTACAAATTTAATACGGTGTTACTCACCTTCTTTGTCCTCGAGCTGCTTCTTGGCAAGGCCGAGCTCGTTCTCTGACCGCTCAAGGCTCTGCTTTAAAGCACCGACCTCCGCAGTCAGTGCGACAGAGGTCAGCAATGCAGCCTGCAATCCCATTTTGACATAACTTTTAGAACTCCTCCCTATATCTTTATTAGATCCTCAGTCCGGCTTTTCTTTCCGAACACCGAACCGAGCATCAGGGGCTACTGTCTATGCGGTATTACATTACATATTTTAAATTTCTTACCTCAAAGCCTGTTAGAAGGCTGCTGCAGGCTTCGGTCAGCCCGCTCTTGGCGAGCTGAACCTTCTGAATCACCGCACTCATTATAGTGCGGTGTTCTTCCTCGATGGAAGCACCGTTGAGCGCCTCCAACAAGTTGTCCGACACCTCCGATTGGATGGAGGCTGCCGGTGTCACGTTCTTGCCCTTCTTACGAAGGGGCCGCCTGCCGGACTCCGGAATCACTGCTGGTTCCGGTGCGGAGTCCGGTGCAAAGTCCGGGAGGTTGCCTTGCGGCACCTCCGGAGCCTCCTCCTCCTGATGGGTCCCGTCATGGGATCCCACCTCGGCGTCGTTAGCGTCACGTGGAGTTGAGGCGGTCGGAAGGGAATCCACATCCGACGGTGCCAAGGACCGGCTCAATGAAGCGGGAAGATCGTCCTCGGCCGGACTACAGGTTGTATGCGGCATTAGAAGGACACTACGTGGCACAAAGAGAAATTATAAATCATTCAGGAATCCGGATACTTACGATCTTGCCAGAGGCTTGGCCCTTGAGGGCCACTCCTCGTCGCCGTCGTCGGCGTTGGCGGAGCAGTCCGGAGGTAGGGTCCTTCCCTTCTTGGACCCTTTGGCCTCCCTCATTAGGGAAGCCTTCCTCTTCTTCTCTCATCCCTCTTGGGGAGAGTCCTCTTTCCCCTCCTCGTCTTTGGGGGAGGAGTCCGCCTCGGAGCCATCGAACGACGAGTCCGATACCACCTGGCGCCGGGAACTCCTTCGGGTTCCCGTGGCCTTCTTCTTGGCCTTCTTCTCCGGCACCACATAAAGGGCCGGAACCAGCAGCCCCGTTAAACGGGTGTCCGCTGGGTCTTCAGGAAGGGGAGCCAGACAGTTAACCTGTCCGGACGTCTTCTGCCAGTCCTGTTAAAGGCATTGGGAGTTTTAGATCCCACATAGAGTCAAACAATGAAAGAAATGAGTGTCCCATAAAGGATAACAAAGCTTACCTCGCCGGCCGGGCACTTCGTGCTGAATCCGCGATCTTCAGTTGCGGATGCGGGGGCTTCTCCCCCCCTGAACAACACTCTCCAGGCAGCTTCGTACGTCGTGTCGAAGAGCCCGCTCAGGGTCCGGTGCTGTGCCGGATCAAACTCCCGCAAATTGAAGGCCCGTTGCTGGCAGGGGAGAATCCGGTGGACGAGCATGACCTGGATCACGTTGACAAGCTTAAGCTTCTTGTTCACCAGGGTCTGGAGACAGGACTGGAGTTCGGTCAGCTCCTCCGAACTACCCCATAGCAAGCCCTTCTCTTTCCAGGAGGTGAGCTGCATAGGGTACCAGATCTGAACTCGGGGGCCGCTGCCCATTTAGGGTCACGCGGCTCGGTGATGTAGAACCACCCTGGTTGCCACCCTTTGATGGACTCCACGAAGGCACCCTCGAGCCAGGTGACGTTGGGAATTTTGCCCACCATGGCGCCTCCACACTCCGCTTGGACGCCCTTCACCACCTTCGGCTTGACGTTGAAGGTCTTTAGCCACAAGCCGAAGTGGGGCTGGATGCAGAGGAAGGCCTCGCACACGACGATAAATGCCGAGATGTTGAGGATGAAGTTTGGCGCCCGATCATGGAAGTCCAGGCTGTAGAAGTACATGAGCCCCTGGACGAAGGGATGAGCCGGGAAGACCAGTCCGCGGAGGAAGTGGGGAAGGAATACAACCCTCTCATGGGGCCTGGGGGTGGGGATGAGCTGCCCCTCGTTGGGCAGCCGGTGCGCGATGTCGCCGGACAGGTATCCGGCGCCGTGCAGCTTCTCGATGTGCCCCTCCGTGACGGAGGAGGCCATCCACTTGCCTCCCGCTCCGGACATGGCTGGAGAAGGTTGAGGCAAGATGTGCGGACTTGGGCGCTGGAGCTCGAGTGCGCGGAGATGGATAAGCAAAGGATGAAGAAGGCGTAGGTAAAAGAGGCGGATCCTTATCCCCTTATATATATGGGCGGACGAAGGCTATGCGTCCCCCCCGGCCTGGTAAAACTCGCTTATCTCCCAAGCGCCGCAATCAATGGCGCGGTTGGGTTACCCACGTCCGTATTGATGGGAATCCCGGAATAAGGGGAACACGATCTCTGCTTCGACAAGACGTGCCAAGAAAACTGCTTCGCTAAATGCGCTGAGGTGGTATAATAAAAACGATTCAAGTAAAGGCTTGGTAGTGGTGTGACGTCATGCCACAAAATACGTCAGCAGATTGAACTTGTGTACATATTATTCTCTCTACGGCGGTATGTGGAATTTATTTTGCACAGCCGGACACTATCCTGGTGTTCACAATCTTCTATGATTATTCGGAGGAGGAACCCGCCTTGCAATGCCGAACAATATGCGCGCCGGACTCATCGTCATTGAAGCCTGGTTCAGGGGCTACTGAGGGAGTCCTGGACTAGGCTGTGTCTGGATAGCCGGACTATCATCATCGGCCGGACTCCAAGACTATGAAGATGCAAGATTGAAGACTTCGTCCCATGTCCGGATGGGACTTTCCTTGGCGTGGAAGGCAAGCTTGGCAATACGGATATGTATATCTCCTACCATTGTAACCGACTCTGTGTAACCCTAGCCCTCTCCGGTGTCTATATAAACCGGAGGGTTTTAGTCTGTAGGACGAACAACCATTACAACAATCATACCATAGGCTAGCTTCTAGGGTTTAGCCTCCTTGATCTCATGGTAGATCCACTCTTGTACTACCCATATCATCAATATCAATCAAGCAGGAGTAGGGTTTTACCTCCATCGAGAGGGCCCGAACCTTGGTAAAAACATCATGTCCCTTGTCTCCTATTACCATCCGCCTAGACGCACAGTTCGGGACCCCCTACCCGAGATCCGCCGGTTTTGACGCCGACAGTATCCCTATGAGTAGTTGCTATCAATTTTGTGAAGTTTTGTTGGAAAAAGTTTGTGGACTAAAATTTTCAGAATTTTGTTCATATGAAAAGATGAGTTTCTTTAGGAAGTTTGCTTCCAAGAAGAACTCCAAGGGAGTTATTGAGGAGTCGTCAGATAATGAACTCCGCACCCGGAGAATGGCAGAGGTATGGCCGTGCGAATGGCTGCACAACACATCATGGATGGAGACGGAATCCATCAAGAGTTTGCACAATTTGCTGGTAATACCGGCCTCACCTACTTCATCGCAGCTGAGTGTGAACAGTATCATCTCCTCACAAATTCCTTTGTGCAAAGTTTTCATTTCTTGAGTAGGAATGACCCTCCTGAGGTGCAGTTTAATATATATGTTGAAACCCATCAGATACCACTCACTGAATTTTGTGACATATGCTTGATCCCTTTTGACG
Organism: Triticum timopheevii; assembly: GCA_963921465.1. Taxonomy (NCBI): domain Eukaryota; kingdom Viridiplantae; phylum Streptophyta; class Magnoliopsida; order Poales; family Poaceae; genus Triticum; species Triticum timopheevii. The sequence continues at coordinate 374,815,247 of OY997272.1, read as the reverse complement.
GGGATTTAATAGAGCCTGGGGCCACAGAGTTTGATGGTTTTTACTGCACTTTGACAGTGGGGGATGAGAGAAGGGTGTCGGGTGTCACCGCCACTAGCTTGCATTTTCCTTCTGTGCATTACTTAGCACTATTCATTGCAAAGTGTTTACTTGCTAGAGAGAAGGTAAGTGCACTCAGTGCCCCAGATTTCGTTGTCTTATGCCGTGCACTTTACGCGATAACACTTATAGCTTGGGAGCTATTGTGGCACGTCGCCTCCACATTAATAGGTCCAAGGGTAAAATTCATGGCGGTATTTATACTACTCGCTTAGCGAGTCACTTTAGCGTTCAGATACGCCAACCTGATTATCCTTTACCCAAGGTTTACTTAGATCTTTGGCTATGGCACATCATCAGTTTATTGATAGTGAGAACACCGACATTCCTGATCCCTACAACCTAGTTTTCAGGAGAACACTCGTGATATTATTCCATTGCCTGCACATACTTTGTTTGATCATATTGCCAGGGGCGGATACAGGATCCTGCCTGAGGACATCATTGCCTCCCGGAACGCCCAGGCAGCAGCAGAGGAGGAACTTCAGGAGTGGGACCCTCAGGTGGCCGCTCCCCAACACTTCAAGGTGGGACCTGATGGCTTTTTTAAGTGGTGATTACCAACTTAGGCCAAAAGCCTAAGCTTGGGGGAGATCGTATTTCCACCGACATTACATTCATGTTCGTACATTTCGTTCCAGTTGTCGGTATTCATACTTTTTCATTGTATAATCCATGTTAGATTTATTTTCTCGCTTTCTTCTTGTGTGTTTGAACTTTTAGAATCCATTTTTTTTCTTTTTTCTTTTTGATTTTTCTTTCTAGCTTAGTTAGTTAAAGTATTAAAAAGAAAATCCAAAAAGATTTCCTTGTTCTTCTTTTGCTAGTAGGGAGCTCTCTTGTGTAAATAGTTTTTCTCATCTTTGTTTTTCCTTTTTATTTGCTTTCTTCCAGAGAAACCCAAAACTCCAAAAATATTTCAGTATGTTTCTCTGAATTTATTTTTTGTTTATTGAGTCATACCAAGGAGAAAAGCATGATCAAATCGTTGAGTGTCTCTCATGTGCATTCTAGTTGATCTAATAAAGAGCCCAAATTACCTTGTCTTCTCCTTTGAATAAAATGTTTGCAGATTCCAGCTTAGTCCACGACAATCTTGCACTATTGTTATTTTCATATCATTTGGTCATGCAAGTTAAAGGCAATAATGACGATATTTTATGAACTAGCTGTGGCAGGGACAAACGGGTATTGGCTCAACTTGTTCTGTTTTTGTAAGTTTAACCTAGTATCCATGATTCAGCCTATGATGATTAAACATGTTTGCAATGACCCTTAGAGATTATAGTTTCTCATGCCATGCTTAAGTAGCTAGGAGTGGATAATGATTTATCTTGGATGTTAACATTGCATTAGAATGATTGTGATGTAGTATGATGATATGGTATCCTCCTCTGAATGTTTGAGTGGCTTGACTTGGCACATGTTCATGCATGTAGTTGAATCAAGACCAACATAGCCTCTATGATATTTATGTTCACGGTGTTCATATCCTACTCATGCTAGTATCCAATGTTACTTATGCATAATGCATGTTCATGACCGTTTTCGCTCTCGAGCTGGCCGCTTCTCAACCTATTGGCTAGCCTTCACCTGTACTAAGCGGGAATACTGCTTGTGCATCAAAATCCTGAAACCTAAGTTATTCCAGATAAGTCCACCACACCTACCTATATGTGGTATTACCCTGCCATTCTAAGTAATTTTTCATGTGCCACCTCTAAAAACTTGAAATAAATATCCTTTTGTGTGCCTAGATTGTTCATAGAGTGATACGAGGTAGTCAGTATTTTCCATGCTAAGCGGGTTATTCCCATGATGAATGTTTATTCACTCGTCCTTGCATGAGAGGGGTGGTAAGAGGGATTCCTAGTCCCGGACTCAAATTGCAAATAATTAAACAAAACTCCCCCAGGACTGTTGTTGGTATGGACGGTACCCGTGGATTCCAATCAGCCGTGGAGTGTGATTGTTGGTGGAGGGGGAGTAAACCTTTACTTTTATCGCTTGGGAACCACCAATAATGTGTTTAGCATGAACGATACCGATAACTAATGTTCACAAAGTAAACAAGAAAGGTGCATTTCTCAAAATTTCATTTACCTCTGTTTTAAAAAACTTGAGCTCTGGCACCGTCCAAATCACTGCTTCCCTCTATGAAGGGACTATCTATTTACTTTTATGTTGTGTCATCACCTTCTCAAATAAGCGCCAGATCCTAGGAGCACTATTGTCATCCTCATGCATTGTGTGTAGCTAACGTTGGGTGCATCATGACTGGATCTTTTCTACCATGAATTACAATGTTTAGTCATTGTTTGAACTTTGGAGGTGCTCTGAATTTATGTTTTGCATTCTCAGAAAGGGCTAGCGAGATACCACTATTGTCATATTATATCATGGTTGTTTTGACTAAGTGTTGTCATTTGAGATATCTTATTATTGCTCGCTAGTTGATTATGCGATTGATATGAGTTAATATAGTTTATAAGAGTTATTGTCGACATGGTTAGTTATAATCTTTGCTGAAAATCTGGGTGCTACTTAAGCTTATTTATGTAAACAAGAGCAAAAGAGTTCGTAATAGTTTTTATTTTTCACTTTCAGTTTATCAACTGAATTGCTTGAGGACAAGCAAAGGTTTAATCTTGGGGGAGTTGATACGTCTCTGTTGTATCTACTTTCCTATTGCTTTTCCTCTAGTTTTTGGACTCTAATTTGCATGATATGAATGAAACTAAACCAGACTGACACTTTTTTTAGCAGAACTACCATGGTGTTGTTCTTGTGCAGAAATAAAAGTTTTCGGATTGGAACGAAACTTTGCGACAACTTTTTATACAATAAGAGAGAATTACTCGAGCCAAGAACCACCGGATGGGGCACCTGGGTGGGCATAACCCGCCAGGGCGTGCCCCCCTCCTGGCACGCCCAGGTGGGTTGTCCCCACCTGGTGGCCCCGTAGACACTGAATCCAACTCCATAAATACCTATTTCCAGAAAAAAAAACAGGGTGTCGCGGGAAACCACGACCACCTATGGGACCTGGAGGCCCCTTGCTGGTTCGGCAGGGGGACGCCGCGTTGCACAAAGAGCAGACGAGTGTGGAGCAGCACGACAGAGATCACGCGGGCAGTTTACCCAGTTCGGGCCGCCACGAGGCGTAAAACCCTACTCCTGCTTTGGTGGATTGCTGATGGGAAGGTGGTGGTGGAGCCTAGTACACTTTCCTGGCAAGGGTTGCCTCAGGGCGGCAGCGACTACACGTGTATGGGGGTGTGAGTTATCCAACCTTCTATCCCTATCTACGGCTGCCATGGGCCTCCTTTTATAGATCAAGGGGTTACCACAATGGCAAAGTAGTCACTATGAACTGATAAGATAGCAAACAGTGCTACCATACCTAACTGCGGGCTGACAGGGCGCATTAAATGCATTGCTCAGTGTCACATCGGTGGTCGCCCGGAAGGCTTCCCGGGATATCTTGCCAGCTTCATGCCTGGTCGCTTGACACATCGCGGGACGGGTGTCTTCTGTGGATTTTTCCTATAGGGAGAGGCTGCCATGTGGCGAATGGCTGCCACTTAGTCGCTCTATGGCTTGACACCGCACTGATCGACGATGTGGGTCGTGGTGGAGTCGTTGGTGAGGTGGTTTTGCCTCCGTGAGTCCCGGCAAGCCCTGCCGGGACGCCTTGGTTGTCTGCTTCTATGGGTGGCCTTGCCCCTTGCCGGGCTCACCTTCCCGACAAAGGAGGCCCTTCTCTTGATGATATCTTGCTTCTTTGGCTTGATCTTGGTCTCTCTGATCTACATGTTGATCCTTTGAATCTCTTGGTTTCTTGTAAATCTTGGCTAGGCCTTGGCTTGTCCGTGCACGAGTCAGGGGAAAACATATACCCATGTATGTTTTCCCGACATAAGCTCCCGGGCCTGAGCAACACATGTCGCATGGCACGTGGGGTTAGGCTCCAAACAGTGCACAAACATGTGGTAGGAGAAGGCTGCGCACGCCGGTTTGCCATGGTGACTAGTCAATCCAACGTCCACTTTGCGCAATTACTGCGCGTCATGGGGTCGTGGGACTGTTGCAATTAAGGAAAAATGGTAACTTTCTGAAATGTCGCGCCCCTGTCCCGCTTCCCCCCTTAAGAGCAGCGAAAAACAGAACGACATGATTCACCTATCTCTTGCCCCGCTCTCCCACCTTCCGCCGCCGCCCGTCCCATCGAATCCCTCTCCCTTCCGGATCGCCGGCGCCAGAATGGGGAAGAAACCCGCGGAGAAGAAAAAGTAGACAACCGCAGCAAAGGAGGCTGCCGTCAAGGGAAGCAAGAGGGGGGCGGAGCTGAACAAGAAGCAGAGTGAAGATGTCGTCCTCATCCCGTTGAATTTGAGCAGCCTAGTCCTTCAAGAGAGGTATGGGTATCTATGGGGAGTCTCGTCAAAAAAGGGCATGGAGTGTCCGTAGTTTATGCAGTGGGGAAGGAAGATCCGCTGGATTCTTATCGATTCTTCTGTGCTTACTTCATCCGCGGCCTTTGTCCCCACTTCTCCGAGTTCTTTGAGGCAATCATGAATATCTATGGATTCCACCACCTCAATTTCACGCCAAATGCAATGGCGACCATGGCCATCTTCGCGCATTTGTGCGAGAATTTCGTCAGAGTTAGGCCCAATGTGGATATGTTCTGGCATTACTTCGTTACGCGGGTGGAGAGCAAAGTTAACCACTCCAGAATCATCAACTGGATGCCACGAGTGGCGAGGAGGATCTGGGATTACCTCCCTAGATACTAGCACGAGAGCTGGACGAATGGAGAGGGGATTGATGATGGATCCAAGATAAGGAAGCCCTTGAGTTCTACGAGGCACGAAAGGAATGTGTCGAGCGCAACAAGGATTGGAGCGCCAAAGGCCTCACTGAGGATAGGCTGCCTGGCAATTAATAGGATCACCCGTTTGAGGACTGCCTGGTTAACCATCGAACATGTGGGGGAAAACATTCTTCTCTGCTGCATGTCGCCGCTGTAGGAAAGGGACAGACCCACATGGCTGTATGGTGACGCTGCGGATAGGATGAGGCTGCTCCCAGGGTAGGCCAATAACTTATCAGTTTATGGCCATGGCTGGTTGTGCGACCAACTGTTTGGTTGCTTCGATTTGTTCAAGCTCCCAGTGATCGGCATCCCTCTGAACATCAATTCTGCCCAACACCAGATACTGAAATGGATGCCGAACTACAATGCTGAAGGGGTAGCGAGCACCTGGCAGCTACCTACCCTGGATGAAGAGCTCTAGTGGTCGAGCACCCTGGTGGAGAGAGCTACCAGGGCTAAAACTGGAATGTACAAACACACCTCCTCCGCGAAGGTGGCATATATTTTGAAGAGAGTCAAGGAGGACAAAGCTGCCCGCCTTGCAGAGATGGAGACGGCAGAAAAGGCTGGGAAGGGCAAGGGGAAGGCTGAGCACGGGAGTTCTTCCCAGGGAGGCAGCGAGGTGCAAGCCACGGAAGAAGCTGCCGGGGATAATTTTGTCGAGCTATACGCCCTAGACACGGTAGCAACGAAGTTTCAGGAGGATGAGGAGGTCGGCGAGGTGGCGGGGCTCAAGGAGTGGCTCGCGGCTGGGCCGCAAGACCCTGAGCCAGACCGTGAACAACGCACACGTAGGCGCACTACTGCTCGAGGGGCAGCGACCTCCAACCCAACGCGAGCCGCCAAGAAGGTGAAGACCACCACCGAAGCCACCAAGGCTGAGGTGGCATGCCGCCAATCTCCTCGTCTTGCTCAGGCCAAGGCCACCTCCACCAAGCGGCCGTCGGCTATGGAGGCGGAGTCCAGCCCCCGCTCTAGCTCGAGCTCCACGTAGAGCTCGTCTTCCCGGAGCTCCTGGTGCCACGACAAGCACCAAAGTTGTTGGGGAGTTCTGCCCCTCCATCTCTAAAGAGAAGACGGGAGTCTCCACCTCCCATGGAGTTCAACTTAAACTCCATGCTCATTGAAGAAGAGTAAGGAGGATTTTTCCTTTCATGGATATCTTGTGCATATCTAATTATTTTTGCTGACTGGCCTCTTGCTCTTGTTGTTGTTGGCAGGGAAGTGGAGGAGGACACAGAAACCCTCGTCCATCGTTCCTGGAAGAGGCTCTGGCGTCTTGGGTCGTTGAAGGGTGCAGAGGGCTCGGCCTTGGTAGGGGTGATGCAGAGGACCCCGTGCTGAGCCCCCAGTCTAGCCCTTGGCCCGGGAGCGGAGACTTGGTCCCATCCGCCAGAGGTGATGGGGACAGTATCCCTGTTCCCCCAAGTAGAGGAGGAGGTGACACGACGCAGGGCAAGCCCCTCCCTTAGGGGCATGCTTCCCCTGTTGCTCGAGCCGAAGAAACCGCCGTGTAACCTTCCGCAGATCTGGCTACGTAGAAGGCCGCCGAGTCCACCATGGCAGAGGACGAAGTTCATGACCCGGCAATAGCTGTTGCCGGGGAGACAGAGACTCCTGCCCGGCAGACTTCTCCAGGTACTTCACTTATTCTTCCTTTTCTTTCTTGCTCTGGTTGCTTCTCCTGATTTCTCCATTCTCTTAAGACTTCAATTTCTCAGTTATTTACTGGCTATCGGTGTCAAAACCGGCGGATCTCGGGTAGGGGGTCCCGAACTGTGCGTCTAGGTGGATGGTAACAGGAGACAAGGGAGACGATGTTTTTACCCAGGTTCGGGCCCTCTCCATGGAAGTAAAACCCTACTCCTGCTTGATTAATATTGATGATATGGGTAGTACAAGAGTAGATCTACAACGAGATCAATGAGGCTAAACCCTAGAAGCTAGCCTATGGTATGATTGTTGTTCGTCCTACGGACTAAAACCCTCCGGTTTATATAGACACCGGAGATGGCCAGGGTTATATAGAGTCAGTTACAATGGTAGGAGATCTACATATCCGTATTGCCAAGCTTGCCTTCCACGCCAAGGAAAGTCCCATCCGAACACGGGACGGAGTCTTCAATCTTGTACCTTCATATCTTGGAGTCCGGCCAAAGATGATAGTTCGGCTATCCGGACACCCCCTAGTCCAGGACTCCCTCAGTAGCCCCCGAACCAGGCTTCAATGATGATGAGTCCGGCGTGTAGATTGTCTTCGGCATTGCGAGGCGGGTTCTTCTCCAAATTCTATGTACCAGTCGAATAGTGTCTGGCTTCTTATAAATGCTGCGCTCCTTGGCTTCCACGCCCAATAATGGCCATCTTCCATGTGTCGAACGAATGCGAAAAGCCAGGGTATTTTTACACTTTCCCCCATAACTGCGCAAATGAGCCGTCTATAAAAGGGACGGGGATCTAGATCCGAATCACACCATCCTCCCTCCGCGAGCATTCATCAGAGCACCTTTGACAAAAAATCCATTCCATCATGGACAGTCGACGCGGCTCCTCCTCTCGCACTCCCAGCCCTTAGCCTGGAGATTGGGAGATGCTCGGTCCCGCACAGCAAGCTAGCGACGCTTCAAACCAAGGGATTTCTTCCCCCGGCCTTCATGGTCCCGGTTTGAGCCGGACTCGCCACCTACAAGGGCGGAAAGCAAGCGGAGAGCGTCCCCAATCCCTCCAAAGGAGAGCGGGTATGCTTTTTCTCTTATCTAATAAGAGGACTTGGATTTCCAATACATCCGTTTCTCCGGGGGCTCCTGGAGTTCTACGGCCTCCAGCTGCACCACCTTACGCTTGCCTCCATTCTCCACATCGCGGGCTTCATGGCCCTTTGCGAGCTGTTCTTGGGCGTCGAGGCTCATTTCGCGCTGTGGAAGAGATTATTCTGCCTTGTACCCCGTTCTCCTGAGGGGTCAATATATCAAGTGGGCGGAGCCGAACTATGGCGCATCACCGGGACCGGATATCTATCCGGAACCCCGAAGAAGACGTCCGAAGACTGGCCTTCAGAATGGTTTTATATAGAGGATGCCCCGCTACCGGACCCAGTTCGGATCGGCCTCCCGGAGTTCAGTAATGCTCCTCTAAAGAAACGCCTAAGTTGGCGTCTGCGGATCCCTCAATGGGAGAATGACAGGGACGTCCTTTACCTGATGGGCTGAATAAGATTATTGGCTCATTCCGGATCGACCATGATCGGAGTCATGGCCACATGCATTGTGCGGGGGGTGCAGCTGCTCCAGTATAGGGGCCACCCCATGTGGGATTTCAATGGGGAGGATGATGCCACCCGCCACGGCCATAAGGGGCCGGGATCGGTCGCCGATCTGGTGAAGATTTTGTCTGGCCTGTACAAAGGAGAGAAGGAGGATTTTCTCCGTGTTAGTCCACTAAGCGGATTTTCTATGACCAATCCTCGAAGCTGGGTAAGCGGACATTTCTTTTTTGCCTATCCAATCCCCATTCCCATGGTTAAGTATCTCATTTTGTGATTTTGACGTAGGAACTGCGCCGGGCTATAGAGGACATACACAGCCCGGCTCCACAACCTGAGGATCCAGAATGGTCCCTCGATCCGGCCTCCGAAGAGGATCCGGATATAAAAGTGGAGCTGATCGATGGCGTGTTCCACCAACTTAGCATCGACAACACTTTGGTCGCCATTACGGCTGACTACCCCGGGATATTTCTAGCTTCCCAGTTAACTGTGACCGAAGTCTTGATACCATGATCCATCCGTGCTTATTTCTGATCACCGCATACTAATGGTGTTCTACACGAGGTGCCTTTAAGGCGGGAAGCCGAGCCCGCGGCGGCTGTCCAACAAGGGGCTGCTCGGTCCAGCAGGTGGAAAAGAAGTGCGGTGCGGATCGATACGTCGCCGCAACGGTATGGCGCGCCACCGTGTTTCAAGGAAAGATTCCTGGAAGGCATATTAACGTTCGTGACCTTTTTAGGAAAAAGAGCGCTCGTCGGACTGTGTCCGGAGAGGTTGCCAATCGAGCCTGCGCCAGCCAGGCTCCAACGCTGGGTCCGGAGGGGGAGGCTAACACAAGGCGCGTGTCAAATGCTCCTCCAACGAAGGATGCCGACAGGTTGTCCGCCACCCGATCTGAGGTGGAGAGCGCCATGAATCACAGGCGCCACCGGACAGTTCTTCGTGATGCGTGTTTCTCCCCAGAGGCATTGGATGCCTTTAATTCGGGAGAAGCGCACCTCCGTGCTGCTCAAGATGGACTAGCCAGAGCCACGGAGCAATATGTGAAAGACATACGGTGAGGAATTTTGACAGTTATATATGCCAGTAGCCCCCGAGACATAAAATAGTTAGAATAACTGATTTAAGGATCATTTGTTATGCAGGATCTTATAGAAAAGAATACCCAACTGTCCCAGGAGCTGCAAGAGTGCAAGGCCCAATTTGAGGCCGCGCTAGCCGCAGTCGGGGAAGCCACAGAAACCCCCTCTGGTAATACATTCTTCTAAAGAGAAGTAATTTGCTAAATGCGGCGTGTGTATAAGTTTGACAATAATTTTGCAGATGGTGCCGGACTAGATCCGAACAAGCAAGAGCTCCTGTGCCAGTTAAAAGCCGGCGAGAAAGTGCTTACAAGGGTGCGGCAAGAGAAATATAACCTCCAAGATGCCAACACCCAGCTGGGTGAGGAACTAAAAGATGTTTGAGCCCAGCTGTCTAACTCCGTCAAGGAGAATCGGCGGCTTCGTCGCGGCATTTATAGTAAGTGCTTGAGCGAACCTCAAAAAAGACTTCGGCGAGGAAGTCGACTAATAGAAATATGTCTGTAGGTATGCTCACAGGTCGTCCTGCAGAGGAAATGCCCGGTTCAATGGGTGACCTTCTTCCCAAGCTGCTGCAACTGCACGAACGAGTTCGGCAGGCAATGAGGGGCGTTGCCCAGGCCTTGTGGCCATCGATCTCCCTACCCGAAGGCCTTGGAGAGCTTGCAGAGAAGCTTGAGGGAGTACGGCGGTGCTTCCAGCTATGGAAGATATCGGCTTGCCGTCAAGGTGCCAGGGAGGCCTGGGCCATGGTGAAGACGCGGTACACGAAGGCTGATCCAAACCACATGGCCGAGGTCGGCCTGTGGGGCCCGATGGGAAGGAGATCCCTGTAAGCTTGGTATACGGCCAAGTAGAGTTGGCTACAAAGTATTCCCAGCGGGACTATAAGCTAGACAGCCTGTTAGATGGTATTGAAGAGGAATACGATTAGTCAATTTGACTATGTAATTTAAAATGACATGTAAAATGTCTTCTAGCCGGATTGTAGATCGTTTGTCATAGCGGACCTTTTCGCTTCAACCTTGGGACCCGACGGTCCGGAGTGTGTCCGAATACACTCACGGTTATGTAAGAACCGGGGCATGCGTGGAGACCAGGCGTAAGGGTCATTAGTGCTTTATAAGACAAGTGCCCAACTAGTTATGTTATATTACATGGTTAGTAAGAAACATCTTCCAGGGAGAATAGTTCCATTAGGGGTTCCTTTCCCTCGGAGGCATGCCCTAAAGTGCATGTCCGGACTGCAAAAAAAGTAGAAAAGCATCTGGGGGCAGATGAATAAATAGGTGAGAAATCATCTTTTAGTTCACCGACCGAATATTCCCTTAAGAACGCTAGCTTTTGGCTTCACCCAGTCTGAGGTACCCATCCGGCTGACCCGGCAGTAACAGTCGTAGAGGTGCTCCCTTTACCACCTAGCCGAACAATCGGGAACGTAGGGGTAAGCACAGGAGCCAGGCAACCCAGCTTGGTCAAAACTTAAGTCATATCGATGCATATAATGGTGAATAAAAGGTACATGCGGAAGTTTGACGCATGTGTTGGGCATAAGGCTCGTATAAATAAGCTTCTGTTAAAGAAGCCCCTAGGTATAATGAGTGCGAGTAGCACGTCAAGTGTGTGCGAACAATGCATAGACAAGCCTCCAAAGTCTTTAAGAAAAAGGAGGGGGAAGGAGACAAATAAAAAGACAGCTAAAGTATAAAATGTAGGCGGAGGAAGGAGACGAACTGAGAGTCCGGCGCTAGGCGTAGAATCTTCGAAGACGGGCTGTGTTCCATGGATTCGGCTCGAGTCGGTTATCCGATGCGTTTCTTAGACGGTACGCTCCGCCGGTCAGGACTTGGTAGATGATGAAGGGACCTTCCCATTTGGGCTTGAGTTTGTCCTTTTTCTTGTCCGGCAGGCGTAGAACTAGTTCGCCAACATTGTATGCTTTGGCCCGCACTTCTCTGCTTTGATATCTTCGAGCCTGCTGTTGATAGAATGCGGAACGAGCTTTTGCCACGTCGCGCTCCTCTTCTAAGACGTCCAAACTGTCCTGCCGATCCAACTCGGCTTCTCTTTCTTCGTACATGCGCACGTGAGGTGAGTCATGAATTATGTCGCAGGGCAAAACTGCTTCTGCGCCATATACCATAAAAATGGTGTGAATCCGGTTGTGCGATTCGGCGTGGTCCGCAGCCCCCAGAGTACAGAGTTGAGCTCCTCCACCCAGTGCGTGTTCGATTCCTTGAAGGACCGCACTAGTCTAGGTTTAATGCCGCTCATGATTAGACCATTTGCTCGCTCGACTTGACCGTTAGTTTGAGGGTGATAGACTGAAGCGTAGTCGAGCTTGATGCCCATGTTTTTGCACCAGAGTTTATCCTCGTCGGCCGTGAAGTTCGTGCCGTTATCAGTGATGATGCTATGGGGGACGCCGTAACGGTGTACTACCCCTGATATGAAGTCTATCACGGGTCCGGATTCGGCCGTCTTAACTGGCTTGGCCTCTATCCATTTGGTGAATTTATCTACCATGACCAATAGGTATTTTTGCTTGTGGGTTCCTCCTTTAAGGGGTCCAACCATGTCAAGCCCCCAGACCGCGAACGGCCAGGTGATGGGTATAGTTTTGAGGGCGGTGGGTGGCATGGGGCTTTGATTAGCAAAGAGCTGGCATCCGACGCAACGTTGGTCTAAGTCCTGAGCATCTGCCTGGGCCGTCGGCCAATAAAATCCTGTACGGAAGGCCTTGCCTACAAGGGCCCGGGCTGCGGCGTGGTGCCCACCGAGTCCGGCATGAATTTCAGCCAGGAGATCTCGCCCTTCCTCTTCGGAGATACACCTTTGAAGGACTCCGGTTGTGCTTTTTTTATAAATCTCTCCCTCATGGACCTTATAGGCTTTAGATCGCCGTACTATGCAGCGGGCCTTGTTTTGGTCCTCGGGAAGTTCCTGCCTAGTTAAGTAGGTTAGGAATGGTTCCATCCACGGGACAATGACTGCTATTATTTCGTGGGCTGAATGTGTTTTTTCATTGGCAGAACCACCGATTGTGTCAGAATGTTCGGTGTCGGGCGGTGCGGTTGGGTCCGGACTATTGTTTCCGGACTCCCCTTCCCATAGTACGGATGGCTTGAAGAGCCGTTCCAGGAAGATGTTGGGAGGGACGGCATCACACTTTGCGCTGATGCGTGCCAATACGTCCACCGCCTGGTTATTATCCCGAGCTATATGGTGAAATTTGAGCCCTTCAAACCGAGCTGACATTTTTAGGACGACGTTACGGTAAGCTGCCATTTTCGGATCCTTGGTGTTGAAGTCTCCATTTATTTAGGATATTGTGAGGTTCGAATCCCTGCGCACCTCTAGGCGTTTAATGCCCATGGAGACCGCCATCTGGAGGCCATGCAGAAGGGCCTCGTATTCCGCTGCATTGTTGGAGTTCGTGTACATTATCTGGAGTACGTATTGGACTGTGTCTCCAGTTGGGGATGTCAGGACGACGCCAGCCCCCAGGCCGACCAACATTTTGGAGCCGTCGAAGTGCATGATCCAATTGGAATATGCGTCGTACTCTTTAGGGAGCTCGGCTTCAGTCCATTCGGCGACGAAGTCAGCTAAAACTTGCGACTTGATAGCTCGCCGTGGTTTATAGTTTATGTTAAGAGGGGCTCAATGGCCCATTTTGCAATTCGGCCAGTTGCGTCGCGGTTGTTTATAATATCATTAAGAGGTACTTCAGAGGCTACTGTTATTGAACACTCTTGAAAGTAGTGTCGCAGCTTCCGGGATGCCATGAATATCGCGTACGCTATCTTTTGATAATGTGGATACCGGGACTTTCATGGAGTTAGGACAATGGACACGTAGTAAACTAGTTTTTGAAGGGGGAACTTGTGTCTGTCCATTTCTCGTTCGACGACGAGCACCGCGCTTACAACTTGATGTGTTGCTGCGATGTATAATAACATTGGTTCACCCATATTGGGCACGGCCAGGACCGGATTTCTTGCCAATATGGCTTTTATTTCTTCGAGTCCGGCCGTGGCGGCATCTGTCCACTCGAAGTGTTCGGTGCGCTGGAGGAGGCTATAAAGGGGTAATGCCTTTTCACGCAAGCGGGAGATAAAGCGGCTTAGACCCGCCATGCATCCTATCAAGTTTTGAATTTGTGTGAAGTCTTTTGGGATATCCAATTGTGACAGAGCTCGGATCTTGGCTGGGTTTGCTTCAATTCCTCTACCGGATACAATGAAGCCCAAGAGCTTTCCGGCTGGTACGCCGAAGACGCATTTTTCTAGATTATGCTTACTGTCATATGTTCGGAGATTGTCGAATGTGAGTCTCAAGTCTTCTACTAGAGTTTCGACATGCTTGGATTTGACGACCACGTCATCTACGTATGCCTCCACTGTTTTGCTGATCTGGTTTGCCAGACATGTCTGAATCATGCGCTGATATGTTGCGCCGGCATTTTTGAGCCCGAAGGGTATTGTGTTGAAGCAGAATGGGCTGTATGGAGTGATGAATGCCGTTTCGGCTTGGTTTGGTTCCGCCATCTTGATTTGGTGGTAGCCGGAGTATGCGTCGAGGAAGCACAATGAATCGTGCCCAGCGGTAGCGTCGATAATTTGATCGATGCGGGGGAGGGGGAAGGGATCCTTTGGGAAAGCCTTGTTAAGGTCCTTGAAGTCGACACATAGGCGCCAGGATTTATCTTTCTTTGGTACCATCACCAGGTTTGCTAGCCAGTCCGGATGTTTTATATCTCTGATGAATCCAGCTTCCAATAGTTTGGCTAGCTCCTCTCCCATTGCCTGTCTCTTGGGTTCGTAAAATGGCCGAAGAGCCTGTTTGACTGGCTTGAATCCTTTTAGGATGTTTAGGCTGTGCTTGGCCAGCCGGCGTGGGATTCCTGGCATGTCTGAAGGGTGCCAGGCAAAAATGTCCCAATTTTCCCGTAGGAATTCTCGTAGTGCGGCGTCTACGTCGGGGTTTAACAGTGCCCCAATGATTGCCGTCTTTGTAGGGTCTGTTGGATGGACTTGGAATTTGACTATTTCGTCTGCTGCCTTAAAAGAGGTGGACTTGGATCTCTTGTCAAGTATCACATCGTACCTGTTCACCGTGGAGCGCAGCGCAGTGAGTTCCTCGGCCGCTAGGGCTTCGGATAGTGCCTCGAGGGCTAGTGCGACTGTCTTATTTTTGGTGCGGAGTGCTATGTCTGGATCACTGGCAAGAGTGATGATTCCGTTGGGACCGGGCATTTTGAGCTTCATGTACCCGTAATGGGGTATAGCTTGAAAAATTGTGAATGCCTCTCGCCCTAATAAAGTGTGATATCCGCTGCTGAACGAGGCCACTTGGAACATGACCTCCTCGGACCTGTAATTGTCCGGCGAGCCGAACACCACATCCAGTGTGATTTTTCCTATGCAGCGTGCTTCCCGACTAGGGATTATTCCTCTAAAGGTTGTGCTGCTTCGCTCAATGCGGATCCAGTCTATTTCCATTTTTCGAAGGGTTTCCTCGTAACTGAGGTTTAACCCACTGCTGCCATCTATGAGTACCTTGGTAAGGCGAGATCCGTCCACTATTGGACTAAGGACCAATGCAGCTGGTGCTCGGGCTGTTCAGAATTTAGGTTCGTCACTGGCGTTAAAGGTAATAGCCGTGTCACTCCATGGATTTATTGTTGCTACTTGGTAGACTTCGGAAAGGCTGCGTAGTGTTCGTTTCCGCATATTATTTGATGCGAAAGTCTCGAAGACTGTTAATACCGTACTGGTGTTGCTGGGCTGGCTCTCTCGGGCTAGAAGCTCTTCGCCACTTTTGGCCACCTGCCGTAGTATCCAACATGCTCGAAGGCTATGAGTTGGAGTGGCGCCCTCTATACTATGAATTTTGCAGGGTCCATTGACCCATCCCTCCAGTACAGTACCGTGCCCTTTAGGTTTTTTTTGCTTTTTTGTATTTAACCCAGGGGTCTGGCGATGATGCACCCATTGATTTTGGACTAGGGTTGTATTCGGGGCCGGATTATCCCAAAATTTGTTTTCGGTTTTCCAGGCGCTCTCCATTGCACAGTATTTTCGTACTATGGACGCCATGTGGGCAAAGCGTGTAATTTCTCGAAGACTTATGGTGTTTAGGATTCCTTTGTCTGTGCAATTATTGTAGAAAAGTGAAATTGCGTCTTCCTCACGGCAGTCCTTTATCCTGTCCATAACCAGGAGGAATATGGCCCAGTAATGGTGTACTGTTTCAGCGGGCTCTTGCCGGATTCGGGATAGATCGCTTATGTTTGGGCGGGCGGGTGGAACAAGGTTCGGAACCCCATCCAATCTAAGACTCAAGGGCCGAAAAGTTTCCGAACTTGGAAGCTTGGGTTTTTGGATATTGTCCACTGAATCCAGCCCGCTGCCTGACTTTAGGTTCAGGACTTGATCGATGTCCATACCTCCGCGGGAGTCCGGCATGGAGGGGTCGGGAATCCGGACATAGCTAGTCCTTAATATAGAAGAAGGGTCGCTGTACCGTTCCTCTACCACAGCAACGTGGTGGGTAGCCTGGGGAGAGTTGATCTCTCTCAGATCGGTTTTAGGCCCAATCTGATCGTAGTCTGTAGCGACTCCCAGGGCAGCGATGTGATCCAAGAGCTTGTTTAAGGAGGAGAGCTCCATCGGATCTAGCTGCTCGGCAAGTGCCGAGTTAACGTGAAGATTTCTTTTGATGACCCGAGAAGTCATCGTTGGCGCGGCGGTCGAACAGGCGGTCATAAGAAAACCGCCTAATCGGAGAGTTTGGCCGATGGCCAAAGCTCCTATAGCGACGGTGCCGTCTTTAAAGACGGGACGAGGCATCCTTCCTGATGACGATGGCACAGAGGAACTCTCAATGAAAGCACCAATGTCGGTGTCAAAACCGGCGGATCTCGGGTAGGGGGTCCCGAACTGTGCGTCTAGGCAGATGGCAACAGGAGACAAGGGACACGATGTTTTTACCCAGGTTCGGGCCCTCTCGATGGAGGTAAAACCCTACTCCTGCTTGATTAATATTGATGATATGGGTAGTACAAGAGTAGATCTACCACTACATCAATGAGGCAAAACCCTAGAAGCTAGCCTATGGTATGATTGTTGTTCGTCCTACGGACTAAAACCCTCCGGTTTATATAGACATCGGAGAGGGCCAGGGTTACACAGAGTCGGTTACAATGGTAGGAGATCTACATATCCGTATTGCCAAGCTTGCCTTCCACGCCAAGGAAAGTCCCATCCGGACACGGGACGGAGTCTTCAATCTTGTACCTTCATAGTCTTGGAGTCCGGCCAAAGATGATAGTTCAGCTATCCGGACACCCCCTAGTCCAGGACTCCCTCACTGGCCCTTTCACGTGTAGCCCCCCAACCCAATGAACCAGAGCTGCTGGAGGTGGTGGCTGATGTAGGGTGGGCTGCCGCGTATGAGGCCGTGGAGATTGCTACTGCTGAGGGGCAGGATCTTGCCATGAGGGATGCATAGGACCCTTGGCAATGATGGAGCGTTCTTGGGAGGATGCCTCAGTAGAGTAAGTGGCAGTCGAGGTGAAAATCCTGCTCTAGAATACGGGCCCCACTCCCCTCCATCGGGACTGTTGCTGAGATTCCGCCACCCTCCTTGAGCACGCTGGCCATGGTGCTGCCGTTACCCAGAGCAGGAGCTCCCGGCCTATCCCTGACGACGGATGCTGAGCTCGATGAAGTGCTTCAACGTCTCCTGGCTCTGCAATATCAGGGAGCTAGAGAGACTGATGACTCAGCCGCTGTCACCATGGACTTGTCCTTCATGGAATCCATGGCAGCGGGCGTGAAGGAGATGCAGGCCCGACACAACCAGAAGTTGCAGGCGCTTAAGGAGCGGTGCGAGTCTGCCAACAAGGTGGACCAGAAGCTGAAGGATAAGTGTTTGGAGTTGCATGAGTGGAACGACAAGGAGTTCAAGGTGCTCATGAGGCAGCATGAGACCCTCCTAATGAAGAGGGAGGATGTCATGGCTCGAGAGGCACGCCTGGCGGACCGCATCTCTGGACACCAGAGAGCAACAGATCTCCCTCCGGGAGGA
The DNA here is from genome assembly GCA_963921465.1 of Triticum timopheevii. Lineage (NCBI taxonomy): Eukaryota > Viridiplantae > Streptophyta > Magnoliopsida > Poales > Poaceae > Triticum > Triticum timopheevii. The sequence goes on along the minus strand of OY997272.1, from coordinate 374,797,828 downwards.
GAGACTCGAAGCTACTCTCCGCACCAAGGATTAGGATCTGGATGTCCTTGTGTGGCAGCGCACCAAGGAACTGGAGGACAAGCACGGAGCCGCCCTGGACGCCATTGCCGCAGACTATATTGCTCAATTGAAGAAGCTCACTGATGATCTAGATGCCGCGTCTGCCACCAAGACTGACCTTGAACGGCAGGTGGCTAAGCTGAACGAGGATCTCGCTAGAGGTGCCAAGGAGGTGGAGACACTCAAAGAGGGAGCATGGCAGGCTAAGGTCCACTTAGCTAATGTGCAATCGCAGATCTCCTCCAAAACCCAAAGCATTGAGACTGCCAACGGCAACATCTCGGACATGAAGGCAAGAATCGGCACATTGGAGCGTTCAGTGGAGTCCCTCGAGTCCCGCCAGCAGTTGCTATCCAAGGACTTGGACACTGCAAAGTGTGTCCGGCAGGATGTAGAGGACAAGCTGAAGAATCAGGTCGATCTGAGTAACCTCTGGATCAAGAGCCTGATTGACATGGCTGAGCCTCTTGGTGCTCAGGCTGTGGTGATGGGCACGGATGGCCGAGTCTTCTCGGTTACCAGGCAAGAGGTCCCAAGCGTCAAGCTGGGACTCTTCTTCAACGAGTTGATCGAGAAGCTGAAAGTGCATGAAGAGGGGAGGGCCAAGTGTCGGTGTCAAAACCGGCGGATCTCGGGTAGGGGGTCCCCAACTGTGCGTCTAGGCGGATGGTAACAGGAGACAAGGGACACGATGTTTTTACCCAGGTTCGGGCCCTCTCGATGGAGGTAAAACCCTACTCCTGCTTGATTGATATTGATGATATGGGTAGTACAAGAGTGGATCTACCATGAGATCAAGGAGGCTAAACCCTAGAAGCTAGCCTATGGTATGATTGTTGTAATGTATGTTGTCCTACGGACTAAAGCCCTCTGGTTTATATAGATACCGGAGAGGGCTAGGGTTACACAGAGTCGGTTACAATAGTAGGAGATCTACGTATCCGTATCACCAAGCTTGCCTTCCACGCCAAGTAAAGTACCTTCCGGACACGAGCCGGAGTCTTCAATCTTGTATCTTCGTAGTCTTGGAGTCCGGCGGACATTGATAGTCCGGCTGTCCGTACACCCCCTAGTCCAGGACTCCCTCAGTAGCCCCTGAACCGGTCTTCAATGACTATAAGTCCGGCGTGCATAATGTTCGGCATTGCAAGGCGCGTTCCTCCCTTGAATAATCCAGAGAAGATAATGAACACCAGGATAGTGTCCGGCTCTGCAAAATAAATTCCTCATTCCACCGTAGAGAGAATAAAATGTACACTTAGTTCAATCTGCTGACATATTATGCGGCATGACATCACACCGCCACCAGGCCTTTGTTTGAATTACTATACCACCTCAGCATGTTTAGCGAAGCGGTTTCCTTGGCACGTCTTGTCGAAGCAGAGATCGTGCTCCCCTTATTCCGGGATTCTCATCAACACGTGCATGGGTAACCCAACCGTGCCATCAACTGTGGCGCTTGGGAGGCAAGCGAGTTTTACCAGGCCGGTGGGGGACGCATAGTTTTGTCCGCCTATATATAAGGGATAAGGATTCACCTTCTCACCTACGCCTTCTTCCTCCTTTGCTTATCCATCCCCGTGAATTCAAGCTCCAACGCCCGAACTCGCGCATCTCACCTCGACCTTCTCCGAATATGTCTAGAGCGGGAGGTAAATGGTTAGCCTCCACCGTCAAGGAGGAGGACATCACCAAACTGCGCAGCGCCGGATACCTTTCCGGCGATATCGCGCATCGGCTGCCCGACGAGGGGCAGCTCATCCCTACCCCCGGGCCTCATGAGAGGGTCGTCTTCCTTCCCCACTTCCTCCGCGGACTGGGCTTTCCGATCCATCCATTTGTCCAGGGGCTCATGTTTTACTACGGCCTGGATTTCCACGATCTAGCGCTGAACTTTATCCTCAACATCTCGGCGTTTATCGTCGTGTGCGAGGCCTTTCTCTGCATCCGGCCCCACTTCGGCCTGTGGCTCAAGACCTTTAACATCAAGCCAAAGGTTGTGAAGGGTACGCAAGTGGAATGCGGAGGCGCTATGTTGGGCAAATTGCCCAACGTCCCTTGGCTAGAAGGGACCTTCGTGGACTCCATCAAGGGGTGGCGATCGGGGTGGTTCTATATCATCGAGCCGCGCAAATCCACATGGGCGGCGGCCCCCGAGCTTAGATCTGGCATCCCCATGCAGCTTACCTCCTGGAAAGAGAAGGGCTTGCAGTGGGGGAATCTAGTGGAGGTGACGGGACTCCGAGCATGTATCAAGAAGATGGTGAGCAATAAGCTTAGGCTCGTCGACGTGGTCCAAGTGATGCTCATCCGGCGGATCCTCCCATGCCAAGAATGGGCATTTAATTTGTGGGAGTTCAATCCGGAACAGCACCAGGCGCTAAACGGGCTCTTCGATACAACATACGAAGGCGCCTGGAGGGTGCTGTTCAAGGGCGCCGAAGCCCCTACGTCCGCGACCAAAGACCGCGGATTCAGCTCGCAGAATCCAACTGACGAGGTAAGTGATTCAACCCCATTACGGGACACTTGTGATAATTAGATTGACTCTAGTGAGGTTTCATTCTGCCTCTTCCTTTGACAGGAATGGATGGAGAAGGCCAAGCTGCTCATCAGCCCGGCTCCCATGCCAGAAGACCCAGCGAACGCCCGCTTAACAGGGCTGCTGGTTCCGGCACCGCACGTGGTGCCGGAGAAGAGGGCCAAGAAGGTGGCCACGGGGACTCGAAAGAGTTCCCGCAATCAGGCGTCTGACGACGACGAGGACTCCTCTTCCGAAGACAAGGAGGAGTACTCTCTCCCGGAGGAGGGAGAGAAGAAAAGGAAGGCTTCCCCCATCGGGGGGGCCGAAGGGTCCAAGAGGGGGAGGACTATCCCCCTGGACAGTTCCGCCAACATCAGCGTTGGTGAGGATGAGCGGCCTCCAAGGGCCAGGCGTCCGGCAAGATCGTAAGTATCCAGATCCTTGATGTGTAATTTCTTTTATGTCGCGTAGTATCCTTCTAACGCCGCATTCTGCCCGCAGTCCGGCCAATGATGATCTCCCCGACTCATCGAGAGGGTCATTGGCCTCGTCGGATGTGAATTCCATCCCGACTGCCTCCACCCCACGCGCCAACGAGGACGCCGAGGTGGGATCCCAGAGAGGGACCCATCAGGAGGAGGCTCCGGAGGCGCCGTCAGGCAGCCCCCCGGACTTCGTGCCGGACTCTACATCGGAACCCGTAGTGGTTCCAGAGTCCGGCAAGCGGCCCCTTCGAAAGAAGGGCAGGACCGTGATGCCGGCGGCCTCCGTCCAACCGGAGGCGCCGGATAACCTGCTAGAGGTGCTTATAGGCGCTTCCATCGAGGAAGAACACCGCACTATCATGAGTGCGGTGATTGAGAAGGTTCAGCTCGCGAAAAGCGGGCTGACCGAAGCCTGCAGTAGCCTTTTAACAGGATTTGAGGTAAGAAGTTAAAATTATGTAATATAATACCGCATAGACAGTAGCCCCTGATGCTTGGTTCGGTGTTCGGAAAGAAAAGCCGGACTAAGGATCTATAATAAGATATACGCAGGGTTGCCTAAAATATGTCAATATGGGTTTGCAGGCTGCACTGCTGACCTCTGCCGCTCTAACGGCGGAGGTTGACGTGCTGAAAAAGGATCTCGAGCAGTCCGAGCAAGAGCTCGGCCATGCAAAGAAGCAGCTCGAGGAAAAAGAAAGTGAGTAACACCTCTTTGAATAAGTACGTTACAGAAAAGGATTTTGGTTGCAAATAAAATTAACAAGGATAATATGTGCATTGCAGGGGCCACTAACGAGGTGGCAACCCTGAAGGATGCTGTGTCCGCGGCCGAACGCAATGCGGCCGCGGAACGGGCTGAGCGAGAAAAGCAAGAGGCGCGGGTGGCGGAAGTTCGGCAAGAGCTCCCGGTTCTCATGGAAAAACATGAGAGTTTGGAGCGTGACTCCAAGACTCGAGAGTCCGAGCTTGCCTCGGCTCTCGAAAGTGCCAAGTCCGCCAAGGCCGAGGCCCATAAGGCCCTTCAGGAGATTGAGGACATAAAGAAGATTGCGGCGGGTAAGGCGTTTTTCATGCAAAGCAGGCATGTTAATGTGAACTACCTGATACTTACCCGAATTCGGAGCTCTCCAGGGGCATTTACAGATCTGCCGAGTAGTGCGGCTGATGCCGCCGCATTCTATCGTGGCGAGGAGGGGAGCTCGACGGAGAAGGTCTTCTGGTCTCAGTATACTGAGGCCGGCCATCCGGTGCCCCCAAGCGACCAGCTGAAGCAGCTGGTCGAACTCCACAAAGTAGCTGAGGAGGCCATGAAAGGCCTCATAGTCCGGCTGTGGCCTGGACAGGCCATGCCTGGTAGCTACTTTGGCCTCGTGCGGCGGCTGGTGGATGCATGCCCTAGGCTGGATGTAGTCAAGCGCTCCGCCTGTATCGAAGGTGCTCGTCGGGCCCTTGCCCGCATAAAGGTGCAATGGGGCAAATTGGATGTGGAGAAGCTTCTCACGGACCCACCGCCACCGGGCAAGGAGTATCGCACGCCGGAGAAGTATTATAATGTTGTCCTGAAGGGAGCCTCCAATTTTGCAGATGAGTGCTCCCGAAATGTAATCTTTGAGTGAAATCGCTGTGTATTTATCCTGTGCGCTGAAAACTTCGTTCATATGCGCCATGAGCAACGCTTGTTTAATTTAAAATATTACCTTCTGTGCGGCCATTTATAAAATCTGAGAGATGGCAAGTCGTTGGATTCAGCCCCCAAGCCACAAGTGCTGGGGTGTTCGGTGATAAACTTGAGCACTCTTGTTCCCATATTTGGGTCCATCTAGGGAGGCGCTCAACACGACGAACAAGGCGACCAGACTTATAATGCTTGAACACTCTCACTTAGCCATAGAATTCTATAATTTTAAATTTCGGCGAAGCCCCTGGTATTCGGAAGACCGAATCCGGGGCGCTATCCACGCCTTCATCGGACATAATCCGGAACTTCGCTCGAAGCGGCGTGAATCTTTAAGGACCCGAAAAAACCTCTCGAACAGCGACCAGTCTCTCGCCTTATCATGCCGGTCAGTTTTAGCTTTCTCCACTGAGGCGTTAACCCGGCTCAACCGGGGCGCAATCGCAGTGGCTCTCCCAGTGCTACCTTAGCTGACGGAACGGAAACGTAAGGTGCCAAACATGGGAGCCGGGCAAACCCAACTATTGGCCCAAGACATGATTCGGAGCCGATTCATATAATGCTATAAGTTCGGGGTGTCGCACTTGTGAAAGTGTTCGGACTTTATCACACCATAAAGTGGGGAACATAAGCCCCTGGTGTATTATGCCGTACCAAAATATACGGGTGCCAAATGTCATATAAACAGCATATATATATAAAATGTAATGCAATTGCGATCATAAAGGTGTTGCATCATTAATGAAAGAAAAAGTCTCCTAGTAGAGCGGACTGATACAAGTAGTGCGGTAAGCAAGGGATTTGGACTAAATAAACATGTCCCCCTCCAGGGATCAGCTGCGGATTTGGTGTATATAATTGAATTTAATGCTCGTAATTGAGACCACCTGAGTGTTCGACGCGGCCTTCTTTAGTCCCTGACTGTTGCATCATGAGTTCGGCAGATTCACCGCCGGACAGGGCTTCTGGTTAACAGAGTCCTGTGTACAAAAAATAAGAAAAATAATAAAAAAGAGAGGCACATTTTGTGAGCCCCTGGTGTGGTCGAACCGCACTCTGGGTCCGTTGTGATCGTGCCCCCTCCCCTGTGCCCATGGTATCTCCAAAGCGTAATGATGTACGCGGAGTGTTATTCTTGCGATCATACGCGGGCGAGGGTTGGGGCCGCATTGCTACGCGTGCTCTGATCGTGCCAGGTGGTCTTGGTTGATATTGCTCCGGGCGCGCTTTGCTGTATCCGGCCGTTTAACGGCCGGAATCGAGAATTGCCTTAAAAGGCTGCTCTGTACTTCTGCCGCGAGAGCCGCTGTATGTTCCTCCGTTCGGAGGGAGCGTTCCGTATTCCCATTGACCGTGATGACTCCATGAGGGCCTGGCATCTTGAGCTTTAGGTATGCATAGTGCGGCACCGCGTTGAATTTGGCAAACGCGTTTCGTCCGAGCAGAGCGTGATAGCCGCTGCGAAACGGGACTATGTCGAAGACTAACTCTTCGCTCCGGAAATTATCCGGGGATCCGAAGACCACTTCCAGTGTGACTGAGCCTGTACAGTTGGCTTCCACTCCTGGTATGACACCTTTAAAGGTTGTCTTTGTAGGTTTAATCCTTGATGGGTCTATGCCCATTTTGCACACTGTATCCTGATAAAGCAGGTTCAGGCTACTGCCGCCGTCCATCAGGACACTCGTGAGGTGAAACCCATCGACGATTGGGTCTAAGACCAATGCGGCGAATCTGCCATGGCGTATGCTGGTCGGATGGTCTCTTCGATCGAAAGTGATCGGACAAGAGGACCATGGATTGAACTTTGGGGCGACTGGCTCCATCGCATAGACGTCCCTTAGTGCGCGTTTCCTCTCCCTCTTGGGTATATGGGTCGCGTATATCATATTCACCGTCCGTACTTGTGGGGGAAAACCCTTCTGTCCTCTGTTGTTCGGCGGCCGGGTCTCTTCCTCGTCGTCGCTATTTAGCCCCTTGTCATTGTTTTTGGCAATTAACTTGCCGGCCTGCTTGAACACCCAACAATCTCTATTGGTGTGGTTAGCTGGCTTTTCAGGGGTGCCATGTATCTAGCATGAGCGGTCGAGTCTTCGGTCCAGATTGGACGGACCCGGAATGGTTCTTTTAAATGGATTCTTCCGTTGACCGGGTTTAGAGCCTCGGAATCCGGCATTGACTGCCGTATCCTCCTTATCGTCGCCATTAATTCGGCGCTTGTTTTTGTTTCGACGTGACTTGCCGTTGTTGTCCTTAGTATCCGGACTGCCAGAATTTTTACGGAGGTTGTTGCTACGGGCTAGCCAGCTGTCCTCTCCCGCACAAAAGCAGGTCATTAACGATGTGAGGGCTGCCATGGATTTCGGCTTTTCCTGCCCCAGCTGCCGGGCTAGCCATTCGTCCCGGATGTTATGTTTGAAGGCTGCAAGGGCCTCTGCGTCCGGACAATCGACGATTTGATTTTTCTTCGTCAAGAACCGTGTCCAGAATTGTCTGGCCGATTCGTCTGGCTGCTGAATGATGTGGCTGAGGTCATCGGCGTCTGGTGGTCGCACATATGTGCCTTGGAAGTTATCAAGGAATGCGGCCTCCAGGTCCTTCCAACACCCAATTGACTCTGCGGGCAAGCTGTTAAGCCAATGCCGAGCTGGTCCTCTAAGCTTGAGTGGGAGGTACTTTATGGCGTGGAGATCGTCGCCGCGGGCCATATGGATGTGGAGAAGATAGTCTTCGATCCACACCGCGGGGTCTGTTGTGCCATCGTAAGATTCAATGTTTACGGGTTTAAACCCTTCGGGGATCAGATGATCCATTACTTCGTCAGTGAAGCATAACGGGTGTGCGGCGCCCCTGTATTGAGCAATATCGCGACGCAGCTCGAGAGAGCGCTGTCTGCTGTGTTCGGCCCGGCCGGGGTTATTGTATCCGGCATGACAGTATTTGTCATGGGTCGTAGGGCGCCCACGTGATCCATAGATGGATCTGGATTGCCTTGCTTTGTCCTCCAATATGTCTCGCAAGTCCGGCGCGTTCCCTCTTGGCTTCGTACTTTTGGAGCGATGCCGGGGTATAGTTTTGGCTGGGGGCCTGGATGCCTCTCTGTCACGACCACGGGGTGGTCGGTTAGCCATATCGTGCACTGGTGATGGATGTATGTATGCTTCCTCCTCTAATCGGGGGAGCAACTTGCGGTTTGGGTAACTTCTGGAGGGACGTTCGAGTTTATACTCTTCGGCCGCGAGGACCTCGGTCCATCGATCGGCCAGCAGGTCCTGATCAGCTTGAAGCTGCTGCTACTTTTTCTTTAGGCTGTTTGCTGTGGCGATAAGCCTGCGCTTGAAGCGCTCTTGTTCAACGGGATCCTCGGGTACGACGAATTCGTCATCGTTGAGGCTTGCTTCGTCTTCGGAGGGAGGCATATAATTATGATCCTCGACCTCTTCGTCTGCCGCCCCCTCATGAGGGCTTGCTTCTGCATCCTCCTGCGCTGAGTCTTGTGGGAGGGGATTGTCTTCGGCACTCTCTGGAGTATTATTATCTCCTGTGTCGGAATCTCCATTTTTGCTGTGGCGAGATTTAGAGCGGCGCCGCTGACGCTGGCGCTTGGGCTGTTTCTTTAAGGAACCTTCCTCCGCTGTTCCTTCGCCGTCCTGATCTTTTGGGGTATCCACCATGTATACGTCATATGACGAGGTGGCCTTCCAGTGCCCTGTGGGTGCTGGTTCCTGTTTGTCTTCGGCGTCGTCGTCCATAGCGTCGATGTCTTCGGAGTCGTAATCTAGCATGTCGGTTAGATCATCGACAGTGGCTACAAAGTGGGTGGTGGGTGGGCTCTGAATTTCTTCGTCGTCCGCATCCCAACCATCCTGGCCATAATCTGGCCAGGACTCTCCTGATAATGAGAGATGCTTTAGTGAATTTAAGATATCGCTGAAAGGCGAGCATTGAAAGATGTCCGCGGCGGAGAATTCCATAACCGGCGCCCAATCTGGATCGACTGGTAGGGGCGTGGGAGGTTCGGAGTCCGGCGAGGAGTCCGGCGCCTCGGAATCACGAGTTTCGCAGGGGACAAGATTAGTGTTCGGCTCCATCGCCGTGGATGTTGAAGCCCCCGGGGCGGCGTCCATCCACCGGCCCTCGATCTGGGCGATCGGCTCCGGGCTAATGGCCGGAGCGGATTCGTGTGCGGCCACCAAAGCACTGTCCGGCAGCAGAGCTAGATCATGCCCATCGTTACAGTGCGGCGCGCTTGGCTGTGGCTCGAGTCCGTCGAGGATCAAGTCTCCTCGGACATCGGCCGTGAAGTTTAAGCTTCCAAATCTGACCTGACGGCCAGGGGCGTAGCTTTCGATCTGCTCCAGATGGCCAAGTGAATTGGCCCGCAGTGCGAAGCCGCTAAATACGAAGATCTGTCCGGGGAGAAAAGTCTCACCCTGGGCAGCATTGCAGGTTGAAGATGCCATCAAACCTATTGGTGACGACACAGAGGAACTCTCAATGAAAGCACCAATGTCGGTGTCAAAACCGGCGGATCTCGGGTAGGGGGTCCCGAACTGTGCGTCTAGGCGGATGGTAACAGGAGACAAGGGACACGATGTTTTTACCCAGGTTCGGGCCCTCTCGATGGAGGTAAAACCCTACTCCTGCTTGATTAATATTGATGATATGGGTAGTACAAGAGTAGATCTACCACGAGATCAAGGAGGCTAAAACCCTAGAAGCTAGCCTACGGTATGATTGTCTTAATGTATGTTGTCCTACGGACTAAAGCCCTCCGGTTTATATAGATACCGGAGAGGGCTAGGGTTACACAGAGTCGGTTACAATAGTAGGAGATCTACGTATCCGTATCGCCAAGCTTGCCTTCCACGCCAAGTAAAGTACCTTCCGGACACGAGCCGGAGTCTTCAATCTTGTATCTTCGTAGTCTTGGAGTCCGGCGGACATTGATAGTCCGGCTGTCCGAACACCCCCTAGTCCAGGACTCCCTCAATCAGCTTCTGGAGTCCACTCGAACTTGTCTGCCTTCTTCATCAGTCGGTAAAGAGGCAATGCCTTTTCACCGAGGCGAGAGATGAATCGACTTAACGCGGCCAAGCATCCAATAAGTTCTAGACATCATGCACACGCACAGGGCGTTTCATTCAGAGTATGGTGCCAACTTTTCCTGGGTTAGCATCGATTCCTTGTTCTGAAACGAGAAAACCGAGTAACTTTCCACCAGGAACTCCGAATGTGCACTTTGATGGATTAAGCTTGATATCATACCTCCGGAGATTGGCAAATGTTTCAGCGAGGTCAGTCAACAGGTCGGAACCCTTTTGTGACTTGACTACGATATCATCCATGTACGCTTCCACATTCCGACTGATTTGAGTGAGTAAACACTTTTGAATCATCCTCATGAACGTGGCTCCGGCATTCTTGAGACCGAACGGCATGGTGACATAGCAGAAGCACCCGGATGGAGTGATGAAAGCTGTTTTGATCTCATCGGGTCCATACAGACGGATCTGATGGTACCCGGAATAGGCGTCTAGAAAAGACAATCTCTCACATCCCGCAGTCCAGTCGACAATTTGGTCGATGCGAGGGAGAGGAAAATGATCTTTCGGGCAGGACCGATTGATATGTTTGAAATCAATGCACATGCGAAGTGACTTGTCCTTCTTGGGGACCATGACGACATTGGCGAGCCACTCGGAGTGGTATATCTCTTGGATAAACTCTGCTGCTAGGAGCCGAGCCACTTCCTCGCCAATGGCTTTTCTCTTCTGGACGGCGGACGGTCGAAGATGTTCTTTGACAGGTTTTGCTTTTGAGTCGATTCTAAGGCGATGCTCAGCCAGCCCCCTAGGTACACCCGTCATGTCAGTAGGCTTGCATGCAAAGATGTCCCGGTTCTCACGGAGGAACTGGATGAGCGCTTCTTCCTATTTAGAGTCGAGTGTTGTGGAAATATGAGTCGGAGCTGCGCTGGGGTCGGTCGGGTGAATGTGAATAGGCTTCGTCTCACCAGACGATTGAAATGCTGATTCTATGGCATGCTTCTTGGCCCGCAACAAATCACTCGGATCTGCATTTTTCTTGTATTCTTCTAGCTCTACCACTGTTATCTAGGAATCGGCAATCTTCGAGCCTTTCTGAAAACACTCTTCTGCCTTCTTCCGATTGCCAGTGATAGTGATCACACCTTTGGGGCCGGGCATCTTCAGTTTGAGGTACACGTAACATGGTCGAGCCATGAACCGTGCATAAGCTGGTCTCCCCAAAATAGCGTGGTAAGCGCTCTGAAAAATCACGACTTCAAACGTCAGCCTCTCTTTGCGGAAATGCTTCGAGTCGCCAAACACCACGTCTAGAGCTATTTGGCAGAGTGACTTAGCCTTCTTTCCAGGTATAACTCCATGAAAACTCATGTTGCTAGCACTGAGTCTGGACATCGGAATGCCCATTCCTTTTAGCGTCTCCGCATACAATATGTTCAGTCCACTACCACCATCCATCAGCACCTTCATCAGTCGAGTGCCTTCGGCAACCGGGTCGACCACCAAAGCTTGCCTCCCAGGGGTGGCAATATGAGTCGGATGATCGGACTGGTCGAATGTAATGGGAGTTTGAGACCATCTCAGATAGCTTGGTGTCGCCGGGGCGACCATATTTACCTCACGGTTGATAACCTTCAATCGACTTTTACTCTCCACATCAGCAAAAATCATCAGGGTGGAATTGACATGAGGATATCCTCCATCACTGTCCTCCTTGTCCTCAGCCTTGTCCGACTCCTTTTCTTTGTCCTTTGGCTGTTTCCCTTGAAACTGCTGGATTAAGAGCCAGCACTGGCGAGTGGTATGTTTCGGGTAGATGAAGTTACCCTCTTCGTCTTTCTTCGTCTGGATGTGACACGGCAGATCCATCATGTCATTTCCTTCCTTATCTTTCACCTTCTTGGGGTTCCAGGATCCTTTGGGCTTCCCTTTGAATTTGCCCTGAGTCACGGCCAGAGCCTCTCCAGGAGCCACCGGCTCGGCTTTCCGCTTCTGCTTCCGACTGGAATTTCCTTTTTCCGACTGACTCGGCTTGTACTTGCCACTCCGGATTCTGTCCTCTTCTTCACCATTGGCGTACTTGGTGGCGATTTCCATCATCCGACTCAGGGTCATATCTCCGGTCCGACCAAACTTCAAACTTAACTCTCTGTTCTTAACACCATCCTTGAAGGTGCAGACTGCCTGATGATGAGACACGTTCTCCACCATATGATGCAAAGTGATCCATCTTTGTATGTAATCTCTCAGGGTTTCATTCGACTTCTGCACGCAGACTTGCAACTCTGTCAATCCAGCTGGTCGCCTGCAAGTTCCCTCGAATGTCCTGACAAACACTCGGGAAAGATCTTCCCAAGTGTAAATGCTGCTAGGAGCTAACAGATTCAACCACGCCCTAGGGGAACCTTCCAACATGAGCGGTAAGTGTTTCATGGCCACCTCATCATTACCGCCACGAATCTGAACCGCCACTTGGTAGTCTTCGAGCCATGTTTCAGGCTTGGACTCACCGGTGAACTTACTTACCCCAGTCACCAACCTGAAGTTGGGGGGTATCACTGCGGCTCTGATGGCTCTGCTAAAATATTCTGGACCTGAAACATGAACACGACTGCTAGTGGGTGCATCTCTGTCATGGCCACCTCGATGAGCCCTGTTCCGATCGACCAAACCTTGCACGATTATCGATCTCGCGTCAAAGCCTGGTTCCCTGGGGTCGACCGGAACTCGTCGCCCAGCACTGCGCTGGTGCCTATCATCTTGCTGCCGATGAGCGTAAGACCCACCCCTTGGGGGAGGAGTGGGCACTCGACGTCGATCATCACGGTCGAATCGGTCATCATATTGGTCACGTCGACCTTCGCGTCCCTCACGCCGCGGAGGCGATCTTGGGCTATGAGCCGACTGAACTGTATTCGCAGCGACAGATCGACTGTGAATCCTGTTGCGCGACTGTGACACAGCTGAATTCTGATCTCCGGCTGCTCGGAGAAAATCCCTGATCTACATCAAGCCTCTGCCAGCCTTCGACTGAGAGGGTTGAATTTACTCTACTATACGGGCTGCAGCTGCTAGATTTTGAATCGGGGTTTGATATACCTGAGTAGGTTGCGGAAAGAGTTGACTTTGACTGGAGTCGGGTACTCGTTGCCGTGCACGTTCGTCGAGTGCTCGCTGGAGGTTCTCCAGTTGGGTACGTTCAGCCAAGTTGGCCAAATGCGCCTCCTCCAAAGCGCGAGCCTCGGGAGTTTCTCCTGTGATGGGAGTATGCAGGGCATCCATGTTCCGGCGACGAAGATCTTCCCTCTGTAGGGAAGTGAGCAGCTCGGGTTGATATTCCTTGTGGGCCTGAGCGGGGTCGCCTCCGCCGTCTATCCCATCGGTGCAAGGGAAGCCGGGAGGACTACGAGGCCCATTGACCATCAGAACCTCCGCCGCCGGATCACTGCTGTCGCACTCGGATGCAGTCTCTACGGAGCCAGTCGACAGATTGAATAGGCCGTATAGAGATTCGTCGGGCTCGATTGCCGCAACTTGGGTGGTGGCCGAATGGCGAGCCACTGCGTGTCTCACCCACCGCTGAAGCCTCGACCGACCAGAGCGCTTGCGCTGGCGGGAAACAGGGAGGGAGGACGACACAGGAGTCGACCGATACGGAGCCGACGGTTGTCGTAGCAGAACGCCGTGGACGCACGCCCGAAAATGCGTCGCACCGCGGACGGGGAGCGCGTCGATGTCGAGTGGAGCCTCCTGGAGCCAAGCGAAGTCGTCGGCAATGAAAGTGAGCGCGGAGACGGATCTCGCAGCCCTCGACCAAAACTCCGCCAAAAACCATGATGAAGGCAATCGGAACAATTGCAACTTCTCCAAAAAGCGCTAAGACACCGGCCCCAAGGTGGGCGCCAACTATCGTGGTTCTAAGACTGGCAGTATAATGGGGGGTAGGTATGGAGAGGCAAGATCCTAGCTATGGAGCAGTTGTACAGACAAGGGATTTACGAGTTCAGGCCCTTCTCGAAGGAAGTAACAGCCCTATGTCTCGGAGCCCGGAGGCGGTCGACTGGATTATGTGTGTATAAGTTACAGGGGTGCGAACCCTTTACACTGAGGAGGGGGTGGCTTATATAGCGTCTGCCACACCCCTCCGGCCCTCAGTTATGCAGGGTTTAAAGTATATAAAGGATTGGCGTTACTGGTAACGCCCTACATAAAGTGCCATCATGGCCATAAAGACTACTTAATTACAGACCGTTTGGATACAGAGTGGCTCTTAATCTCCTGGTGGTCGAGTGAGTCTTCATGGTCGAGTGCCTTCGAGTCCGTCGAGTGGAATCCCTCTTGGTCGACTGGAAGGTAGCTTCTTCTGAAGATGTCCTTGAGGAGGGTACTTTGGACAGGCCCGTGACCCTACCCTAGGTACATGACTTCATCAGACAACTCAGCTGCTAATACTTGTAAATATTCTTTGGCTCCCCTTGGGTCGAATCAATAAATTTGGGTTGAATACTTTACCCTTGAAAATTGTTGCGATCCCCTATACTTGTGGGTTATCATAACTCTTTTTGCTGTGTGTTTGTTGGTATCCGATGAACTTTGAGTTTATGATCAGATCTATATCCATGAATATTAATTGAGTCTTCTTTGATATCTTAGATGCATGATTATTTACAGCCTCGTATTTCTTCTTCTAATCTTTGTTTTAGTTAGTGTCAGTGCAACACACCATTGGTCTATTGCCCAGACTGTGCACATGCCTAAGAAAAAGATCACATCACCAAGATCAGACCAAGCACGAAGGGATCAACTCTTTGAAGAATCAGAGAGCTGGACGAGAAGACCATGTCAAGCCAGAAAGACAAGATACTGCTAAGGGAAAAACCTCCCTTGCCAGGCAGACAAGCCTGGCGAGGTTGGAGTTACCCTGGAAGCAAGCCTCCAGATCGTCCCGGCATGCCTGTCGGGGCTTGCGAAGGCGAACTACTCCACCGCACCACCTCACAGCGATGCAAGTCATCAATCGGTGCGGTGTCAAGCCCCTAAGTGGCCGCTTCCTGCCACATGGCAGCCACCTCCTACACAAAACACCACCAAATGACACCCGTCCTGAGACGTGTCAAGCAAGGAGGCGCAAAGCTGGCAAAATAGCCCGGCAAGGCTTGCCGGGCACACTCTGATGTGACACTAAGTGGCGCATTTAATCATAGTTTTAAATAGTCGTCTATAGCACCGCTATAGCCTTTTCAACAGGGTGACGCTAAATGGTCGCCTTCACAAATATGCAGCTATAACCCGCTATTGCATTTAATGTGCTCTATCTGCCTACAGAGATAGGTATGATAGCACTATTTGCGCTCTAATCAGTACAGAAAGACTGATTTGCCACTGTGGTGACCCCTTGACATATAAAAGGAGGCCCATGGCAACTGTAGAGAGGATTCAGACCCTCGCTCGTTCTTACGCGCGTAGTCGCTTTCTCCCCTAGGCAACCCTGCCAGGCAAGGGCGCTGCATTTTCCACCATAATCCACCATCAATCCACGAAAGCAGGAGTAGGGTTTTACGCCTCACGGCGACCCGAACCTGGCTAAAACTTCCTGTGTGATCTGTCGTGCTATGTTACACTTCTCCGCTCTTTGTGCAACATGCCCATCCCCCCGCCGAACCACAAAGGGGCTCATGGCCCCATAGGTGGTTGTGGTTTCCCGCGACATGTTTGGCGCGCTAGGTAGGGGGAATCACTTGCACAATTCCGAGAGTGTAAGCAGCGCGTCATCCTCATATCCATTTTCGTCTTCGACGGCTCCATCAACTATGGCGCCCAAGAAGAAGCCCTGTGCCGCAACTCACCCATCCACTTCGAAGACCCTGCCGCCTGCGACCGCCGATGCAGCGGAGAATGCGGGATGCATGAGGATCGATGTGGACGCTACGGGGGACGTGGTCGGCGCATGCAGCGTTGTTACCACCTCCCCAGCGGATGAAGCAGGAGCGAGAGGCACCGGTGAAGGGAAACATCAAGAACATCCTGGTAACCACGCTTTGTGAGGTACGGATAGAGAGATTATTCCTTTTGCTCTCCCCGCCTGACCGAGGAGCGCAGCCACGGTGGTGACGCCCGCCCTGAGGCGAATCACAATCCTCTGGCCTCCCCTGCCGCGGGCGCTGTCGCAGGACATGCACCACCCCCGGAGCAAACTGGCCCATCCAATGCTCTGAACGTGGTCATTGGTCCACATGCACCACCACCCCATCACCATGCCATCCAAGCGACTGGATCCTAACGGCGGGAGCTCGACGTAGCCATTGCCGGCACCGTTAGGAGCTGAGCGACGCTGCGGTCTTCATCATCCTCACCTATGCCAAGCACCGCTCCAGAGGCCATGGTGCAGGTCCAGCTGCTACTGAGGTTTCTGCCGGCAGCTAATCGGATGGATGAGTGGAGAGCCACCCTTCAGAGTCTTACTGGCTTTGCCGAGGCTAGAGTCTCACAGCAAGCTGGCCCGCCACGGCCTCCCCAGGTGACGACGGCAGCCCACACTGCTGGCCGGGCGAAAGGGGCCACCCTCACGATGCAACCCCCACCACGACAACCGGCACGAGGGCCACACGACCAAGAGCTTGATGATGTCTCGATGGCTTCATCCGCCCCCCGAGCACGTCAAGACCAAGGGCGAGCCCCGGAGGACAGACAGAGGGAGGGCACGCACATCACCATCGAGCGACACCGCGACAACCACCACCGGTCCGATGGGTGTGATGGCCCCAACATCGACAAGCACACACTCGACGGAGGTGGGTACCTACCGTTCGAGGCTGGGTGCCCTGCCTTCATCCGTGAGCTGCAGCAAGTATGTTGGCCATCTGCTCGCATGTTCAAGCCAGAGATACCAGAGAAGTATGATGGGAGACTGAACCTAGTAGAGTTCTTGAGCATCTACACCATCGCTGTTCAAGCCGCTGAGGGAAGAGATGAGACAGTTTTTGCCAACTACTTCCCTTTGGCACTCAAGCCAAATGTGAGGTCTTCGTCGATGCATTTGCAGGAGAACTCCATTCGACCTAGGCTGACCTAGGCCATGAGTTCATTGGCGCCTTCGCGGGCGGCCATCAAGAACCAGGGCGGCCCAACGATTTGCAGCTTCTCCCGCAGAAGGAAGGAGAGACTCTGCGGAAGTACATAGAAAGGTTTAGCCGAGTCCACGAGAATATTCCAGACATCCACCCGATAGCTGTGATAGCTGTGTTCCAATCCAACGTGCGCAATCGTCAGATACGTTACAAGATGAACATTCGGTTGCCCAAGATTGTGAAGGAGCTTTACACCCTGCTGGACAAGTGTGCGTAGGTGGAGGAGGGGAGGAAACTCCTTGGGGAAGAGGATGGCATCGACATCGACTCAGAAGATGATGATGAGGCCACCAGTCAAAAGAAGAACAAGAAGCGCAACATGAAGCGCCAAGATAAGGCAGTAATGACCGTTGAGGGATAGGGCACACCTAGTACCGGCAATAAGGCCAAGGCCGAGGCCCCCGGCAAGGAAGTTACCATGTGCACTGAGTGCCGGGAGGCTGCAGCTGCCAAGAAGGCTAGGAAAGGTGATGGGTTGTACTACAAGATTCATTGAACAAAGGGCCACGATCTCCAGGAGTGCCATCAAATTGAACAACTCATCAAGAAGCAGAGGGCTGCGTATGAGAAGCGTGATAAGGAGAAAGGTCAGAATGGCGCTAGTGGGAAGGGCCGAGGCAGAGAAGCAAGTCACCCCGGCAAGGCTCCTCAGAATCAAGGAAAACCTGCCAGGAGCCGAGAGAAGGAGGATTGCAATGATGAAAGTGATTGAGGGGATGAAGAGGAAACTAGCGAGCAGGAATTCTAGAAGTCCACTAATGCCCTGTGCATTGATGGGGGTGCATCTCTGCACTCCTCTAACCGACAGCTTAAATAGTGGGCGCATGAAGTCAATACTGTGGAGCCAGCGGCAGACTCTCGGAAGCCGCTCAAGTGGTCACGCACGTCCATCATCTTTGTCGAAGAGGACCACCTTGACCACGCCACTGCGGTAGGATGCTTGCCATTGTTGGTCTCACGAACAATCTGCAACCTCAATGTCACGAAGATGTTGGTTGACAGCGGGGCCGGGTTGAATCTGATTTCCCCAAAGGTTATCAGCAAACTTCAGATAGCAGAGGAAGAGCTCAAGGTCACGGGCACATTTCAAGGGATCAACCCCGGCAGGAGTCGTCCTAAGGAGAATGTCATGCTGCCGGTGACATTCGGGGGAGAGTTTAATTACCAGACTGAGAAGGTTGTGTTTGATATGGTCGACCTCCCCCTACCGTACAACGGAATCCTTGGATGCCTAGCTCTGGCCAAATTCATGGAAGCATCCCACTATGCCTAAAACATGTTGAAGATGCCAGGGCCACTGGGTGTCATTTCCATTCCATCTGACGAGAAGGACGCAATCATTTGCATGGATAAGATGTATCGGGACGAAGTCGCGGCACAGGCCGCTGAAGCTGCAGTTCCTGCCAAGGAAAGTAATGGAAGAAGAAGGCTAGCAGGGATGCCAACACAGAATCCGAGAAGCGTACCTTTTCAGAGTATGCTGCACCAGTTGATGACTTGCCGGAGAGTTCCAACAGCTAGAGATCCAAGGCTGTTGCACCCCATGTTACAAAGGTCCTGGTAGGGTTGGCTGGCACTGATGGTACTTTCACTATCAGTGCCACCCTTGATGACAAATAGGAAAGCGCGCTCGTTTCCTTTTTGCGGACGAATATCGATGTGTTTGCCTAGCAACCATCTGATATCCTCGGTGTTCCTAGGGAGGTAATCGAGCAACACCTAGCTATCTGCCCTCATGCCCGACCCGTTAAGCAGATGGTCCGAAAGCAAGATGAGGGAGTCCTGGATTACGGGGTGTCCGGATAGCCAAACTATCACCTTTGGCCGGACTCCTGGACTATGAAGATACAAGATTGAAGACTTTGTCCCGTGTCCGGGTGGGACTTTCCTAGGCGTGGAAGGCAAGCTTGGCGATACGGATATGTAGCTCTCCTACCATTGTAACCAACTCTGTGTAACCCTAACCCTCTTCGATGCCTATATAAACCGGAGGGTTTTAGTCCGTAGGACGAACAACAATCATACCATAGGCTAGCTTCTAGGGTTTAGCCTCTCTGATCTCATGGTAGATCTACTCTTGTACTACCCATATCATCAATATTAATCAAGAAGGAGTAGGGTTTTACCTCCATCGGGAGGGCCCGAACCTGGGTAAAAGCATCGTGTCCCTTGTCTCCTGTTACCATCCGCCTAGATGCAAACATTTCGGGACCCCCTACCCGAGATCCACCGATTTTGACACTGACATTGGTGCGTTCATTGAGAGTTCCTCTGTGCCATCGCCATCACGAAGGATGCCTCATCCCGTCTTTAAAGACAGCACTATTGCTAAAGGAGCTTTGGCCATCGGCCAAACTCTCCGGCTAGGCGGTTTTATTATGACTGCCTGTTCGGCCACCGCGCCGATGATGACTTCTCGGGTCATCGAAAGTAATCTTCACATTAACTCGGAAATCGCCGAGCAGTTAGATCCGATGGAGCTCTCTTCCTTAAACGAGCTCTTGGATCTCATCGCCGCCCTGGGAGTCGCTACAGACTATGATCAGATTGGGCCTAAACCCGATCTGAGAGAGATCAACTCTCCCCAGGTTACCCACCATGTTGCCGTCGTTTAGGAACAATACGGCAACCCTTCCTCTATTTTAAGGACTAGCTATGACCGGATTCCCGATCCCTCCATGCCGGATTCCCGCGGAGGGGAGGATGTCACTCAAGCTCTTAACCTAAAGTCAGGCAGCGGGCTAGATTCATTGGACAACATCCAAGAACCCAAGCTTCCAAGTTCGGAAACTTCTTGGCCCCTGAGTCTTAGATTGGACGGGGTTCCGAATAATTCCACCCGCCCACCCAAACATAAGCGATCTATCCCAAATCCGGCAAGAGCCCGCAGAAACAGTACACCATTACTGGGCCAGATTCCTCCTGGTCATGAACAGGATAAAGGATTGCCGTGGGGAGGACGCAATTTCATTCTTCTGCAATAATTGCACGGACAAGGGAATCCTCAACGCCGTAAGTCGTCGTGAAAGTACACGCTTCGCTGACTTGGCGTCCATAGTACGAAAGTACTGTGCGATGGAAAGCGCCAAGAAAACCGAAATCAATTTTTGGCACAATCCGGCCCTGAATACAATCCCAGTCCGAAATAAAAGGGTGCATCATCGCCAGGCACCTGGGTTAAATACCAAAAAGCAAAAACCCTCCATAGGGCATGGAACTGTACTGGAAGGATGGCTCAATGGACCCTGCAAAATTCATAGTACCGAGGGCGCCACTCCAACTCATAGCCTTAGAGCATGTTGGATACTACGGCAGGTGGCCAAAAGTGGCGAAGAGCTTCTAACTCCAGAGCACCAGCCCAAGGATACCAGTACGGTATTAACATTCTTCGAGACTTTCGCATCAAATAATATGCGGAAACGAACACTCCACAGCCTTGCCGAAGTCTACCAAGTAGCAACAATAAACCCATGGAGTGACACGGCTATTACCTTTAATGCCAGTGACGAACCTAAATTCTGAACAGCTCGAGCACCAGCCGCATTGGTCCTTAGTCCAATAGTGGACGGCTTTCTCCTTACCAAGGTACTCATGGACAGTGGCAGCGGATTGAACCTCATTTACGAGGAAACCCTCAGAAAAATGGAAATAGACTGGAGCCGCATTGAGCAAAGCAGCACAACCTTTAGAGGAATAATCCCCAGTTGGGAAGCATGCTGTACGGGAAAAATCACACTGGATGTGGTGTTCGGCATGCCGAATAATTACAGGTCCGAGGAGGTCACATTCCAAGTGGCCCCGTTCAGTAGCGGATATCACGCTCTATTAGGGCGAGAGGCATTCACAATTTTTCAAGCTATACCCCATTACGGGTACATGAAGCTCAAAATGCCCGGGCCCAACGGAATCATCACTCTTGCTAGTGACCCGGACATAGCACTCCGCGCCGAAAACAAGACAGCCGCACTGGCCCTTGAGGCACTATCCGAGGCCCTAGCGGCCGAGGAACTCACTACGCTGCGCTCCATGGTGAACATGGACGATCTGATACTCGATAAGAGATCCAAGTCCACCTCCTTTAAACCGGCGGACGAAATAGTCAAATTCCAAGTCCATCCAACGGACCCTACAAAAACGGCCTCCATCGGGGCACAATAAAACCCTGATGTAGACGCCGTACTACGAGAATTCCTACGTGAAAATTGGGACATTTTTGCCTGGCACCCTTCAGACATGCCAGGAATCCCACGCTAGCTGGCCGAGCATAGCCTAAACATCCTAAAGAGATTCAAGCTAGTCAAACAAGCTCTTCGGCGTTTTTCCAAACCCAAGAGACAGGCCATGGGAGAGGAGCTAGCCAAACTATTGGAGGCCGGATTCATCAGAGATATAAAACATCTGGACTGGCTAGCAAACCTGGTGATGGTACCAAAGAAGGACAAATCCTGACGCCTATGCGTCGATTTCAAGGACCTCAACAAGGCTTGCCCAAAGGATCCCTTCCCCCTCCCCCACAACGATCAAATTAAGATGGCAGAGCCCGATCAAATTAAGATGCTACCGAAGGACACGATTCATTGTGCTTCCTTGATGCATACTCCGGCTACCACCAAATTAAGATGGCAGAGCCCGACCAAGCCGCAACGGCATTCATCACCCCATATGGCCCATTCTGCTTCAACACAATGCCCTTCGGGCTAAAAAACGCCGGCGCAACATATCAGCGCATGATTCAGACATGTCTGGCAAACCAGATCGGCAAAACAGTGGAGGCATACGTAGACGATGTGGTCATTAAAACCAAGCATGTCGAAACTCTAGTAGACAATTTGAGGCTCACATTCGATAATCTCCGAACATTCTAACACAATTGGTGGTTCTGCCAACGAAGTAACACCCTCAGCCCACGTAATAATGGCAGTCATCGCCCCGTGGACGGAACCATTCCTAGCCTACCTAACTAGGCAGGAACTTCCCAAGGACCAAAATGAGGCCCGCTGCATAGTGCGGTGATCTAAAGCCTACAAGGTCCACGAGGGAGAGCTTTATAAGAAAAGCACAATCGGAGTCCTTCAAAGGTGTATCTCCGAAAAGGAAGGGTGGAATCTTCTGGCCGAAATTCATGCCGGACTCGGCGGGCACCACGCCGCAGCCCGGGCCCTTGTAGGCAAGGCCTTCCGTACAGGATTTTATTGGCCGACGGCCCGGGCAGACGCTCAGGACTTAGTCCAACGAGGCGTCGGTTGCCAGCTCTTTGCTAATCAAAGCCACATGCCACCCACCACCCTCAAAACTATACCCATCACCTGGCCCTTCGCGGTCTGGGGGCTTGACATGGTTGGACCCCTTAAAGGAGGAACCCACAAGCAAAAATACCTACTGGTCATGGTGGATAAATTCACCAAATGGATAAAGGCCAAACCTATTAAGACGACCGAATCTGGACCAGTGATAGACTTCATATCAGGGGTCGTACACCGTTATGGCATCCCCCACAGCATCATCACTGATAACGGCACGAACTTCACGACCGACGAGGTTAAACTCTGGTGCAAAAACATGGGCATCAAGCTCGACTATGCTTCAGTCTATCACCCTCAAACTAATGGTCAAGTCGAGCGAGCAAATAGTCTAATCATGAGCTGCATCAAACCCAGACTAGTGCGGTCCCTCAAGGAATCTAGCATGCACTGGGTAGAGGAGCTCGACTCCGTACTCTAGGGGCTGCGGACCACACCGAATCACACTACCGGATTCACACCATTCTTTATGGTATACGGTGTAGAGGCAGTTTTGCCCTGCGATATAATTCATTACTCACCTCGCGTGCGCATGTACGAAGAAAGAGAAGCCGAGCTCGATCTGTAGGACAGTTTGGACGCCTTGGAGGAGGAGCGTGACATGGCAAAAGCCCGTTCCGCATTCTGTCAACAGCAGGCTCGAAGATATCAAAGCAGAGAAGTACGGGGCAAAACTTACAATGTTGGCGAGTTAGTTCTACGCTTGCCGGACAAGAAAAAGGACAAACTCAAGCCCAAATGGGAAGGTCCCTTCATCATCGACCAAGTCCTGACCGGCGGAGTGTACCGTCTGCGAAATGCATCGGATAACCGACTCGAGCTGAACACATGGAACGCAGCCCGTCTCCGAAGATTCTACGCCTAGTGCCGGATTCTGAGTTCGTCCCCTTCCTTCGTCTATATTTTATACAGTAGCTGTCTTATATTTCTCCCCTTCTCCCTCCTTTTCTCTTACAGCCTTTGAAGGCTCGTTCGCGCTTTGTTAGCACACACTTGCCGCTCTATCCGCGCTCATTATACCTAGGGGCTTCTTCAACAGAAGCTTATTTATACGGGCTTCATGCCCAACACATGTGTCACACTTCCGCATGTACCTTTTATTCACCATTATATGCATCGATATGACTTAAGTTTTGGCCAAGCTGGGTTGCCTGGCTACTGTGCTTACCCCTGCGTTCCCGATTGTTCGGCTAGGTGGTAAAGGGAGCACCTCTGCGATTGTTACTGCCAGGTCAGCCAGATGTGTACCTCAGACTGGGTGAAGCCGAAAGCTAGTGTTCTTAAGGGAATATTCGGTCGCTGAACTAAAAGACGATTTCTTACCTATTTATTTATATGCCCCTAGATGTTTTTCTGCTTTTTTCGCAGTCCGGGCATGCACTTTAGGGCATGCCTCCCAGGGAAAGGAACCCCTAACGGAACTATTCTCCCTGGAAGATGTTTCTTACTAACCATGTAATATAACATAACTAGTTGGGCACTTGTCTGATAAAGCACTAATGACCCCTACGCCTGGTATCCACGCATGCCCCAGTTCTTATATAATCGCAAGGGTATTCGGACAGACTCCGGACTATTGGGTCCCAAGGTTGAAGCGAAAAAGTCCGCTATGACAAACGATCTACAATCCGGCTAGAAGGCATTTTACATGTCATCTTAAATTACAGTCAATTCGACTGATTGTATTCCTCTTCAATGCCATCTAATAGGCTGTCTAGTTTACAGTCCTGCTGGGAATACTTTGCGGCCAACTCTACTTGGCCGTACACTAAGCTCACAGGGATCTCCTTCCCATCGGGCCCCACAGGTCCGACCTCGGCCATGTGGTTTGGGTCAGCCCTCATGTACCGCGTCTTCACCATGGCCCAGGCATCCCTAGCGCCTTGACGGCAGGCCGATATCTTCCATAATCGAAAGCGCCACCACGCTCCCTGAAGCCTCTCTGCAGGATCTCCAAGGCCTTCGAGCAGGCAGACAGATGGCCACAAGGCCTGGGCGACGCCTTTCATCACCTGCCGAACTCGTTCGTGCAGTTGTAAGAGCTCTGGAAGAAGGTCACCCGTAGAACTGGGCATTTCCTCTGCAGGACGATCTGTGAGCATACCTACAGACATAACTCTGTTAGTCGACTTCCTCGCCGAACTCTTTTTCCAAAGTTCGTTCAAGCACTTACTAAACATGCCGCGTCGAAGCCGCCGATTCTCCTTAATGGAGTCAGACAGCTGGGCACGAACATCCTTTAGTTCCTCACCCAGCTGGGTGTTGGCATCTTGGAGATTATTTTTCTCCTGCCTCACCCTCGTAAGCACGTTCTCGCCGGCCTTTAATCGGCGCAAGAGTTGTTGCTTGTCCGGATCTACCTCGGCGCCATCTGCAATGTTATTGTCAGACTTATACACATGCCGCACTTCACAATCTACTTATCTTTTGAAGCATAAATTACCCGAGGGGGTCTCTTTGGCTTCCCCTGCCGCGGCTAGTGCGGCCTCAAGTTGGGCTTTGCACTCATCCAGCTCCTGGGGCAGTTGGGTATTCTTTTTCGTAAGATCCTGCATAATAAATGATCCTTAAATCAGTTATTCTAACTATTTCAAGTCTCGGGGGCTACTGGCATATATAACTGTCAAATTTTCTCACCCGTATGTCTTTTACATACTGCTCCGTGGCTCTGGCTAGAACATTTTGAGAGGCATAGAGGTGCACATCTCCCGAATTGAAGGCATCCAATGCCTCTGGGAGAAACATGTGTCATGAAGAACTGTTCGGTGACACTTGTGATTCATGGCACTCTCCACCTCGAAATTTGTGGCAGATAACCTATCGGCTTCCTCTGTCGGAGGAGCGTCCGACGCATGCCTCGTGTCCGCCTACGCTTCTGGACCTGGCATTGGAGCCTGGCTGACGGAGGCTCGATGGGCAACCTCTCCAGATACAGTCCGGCGAGTGCTCTTTTTCCTGAAAAGAGCACAAGTGTTAGTATGCCTTCCGGGAATAAAACCTGGGAGTAAGATGACACACCATACCATTGCGCCAGCGTCTCAATTCGGACCGCACTCCTTTTCAGCCTGCTGGGCCTTGCTATCCCTTGTTGACTAGCCGCCGCAGGCTCGGCCTTCCGCCTTAATGACTTCCCCCGCGAAACACCATTGGTATACAGTGATTAAAAATAAGCACGGATGGGTCATTTTCAAAGTATTGGGACTTCGGTCTCAGTTACCTGTGAGGCTTGAAGTATTCTGGGGTAATCGGCCGTAATGGCGACCAAGGAATTATCGATGCTCAGTTGGTGAAATACCCCATCAATCAGCTCCACCGATATGTCCGGATCCTCTTGGGAGGCCGGATCGAGGAACCGTTTCGGATCCTCGGGTTGTGGAGGTGGGCTGCTTATATCCCTTATGGCCTGGCGCAGTTCCTGCGTCGAAATCGCAAAATGAGATACTTGACTATGGGAATATGGATCGAATGGGAAAAAAGAAATGTTCGCTCACCCAGCTTGGAGGATGGTACATAGAAAATCCGTCCTGCTGATTGACGCGAAGAAATTCCTCCTCTTCTCCCTTGTACAATGCGGACAAGATCTTCATCAGATCGGCGACCGATCTCGGCCCCTTACGGCCGCAGCGGGTGGCATCATCCTCCCCGTTGAAATCCCACATGGGGTGGCCTCTATACTGGAGCGGCTGCACCCCCCGCATAATGCATGTGGCCATGACCCCAATCATGATCAGTCCGGAATGAGCTAACAACCTAATTCGGCTCATCAGGTAAAGGACATCCCTGTCATTTTCCTTCTGAGCGCTCCGTGGACGCCAGCTTAGGTATTTCTTCAAAGGAGCATCATTGAACTCAGGGAGGCCGATCCGAACAAGGTCCGGCAGGGGGACATCTTCTATATAAAACCATTCCGAAGGCCAGTCTTCGGACGCCTTCTTTGGGGTTCCGGATAGATATCCGGTCCCAGCGATGCGCCATAGTTCGGCTCCGCCCACTTGATATATTGACCCCTCTTGAGAACGGGGCACAAGGCCGAACATCTTCTTCCACAGCGCAAAATGAGCCTCAATGCCCAAAAACAGCTCACAAAGGGCCATGAAGCCCGCAATATGCAAAATGGAGGGAGGCGTAAGGTTGTGCAACTGGAGGCCGTAGAACTCCAGGAGCCCCCAGAGAAACAGATGAATTGGAAATCCGAGCCCTCTTATCAAATAAGGGACAAGGCATACCCTCTCTCCTTTGGAGGGGCTGGGGACGCTCTCCGCTTGCTTTCTGCCTTTATAGGTGGCGAGTCCGGCTCGAACTGGAACCATGAAGGCTGGGGGAAGAAATCCATTGGTTTGGAGCGTCACTAACTCGCTGTGCGGGAGGGAGCATCTCTCCCAATCTCTAGGCTGAGGGCTGGGAGGGCGAGAGGAGGAGCCGCGTCGACTGTCCATGATGGAATGGATTTCTGTCAGATGCGCTCTAATGAATGCTCGCGAACGGAGGATGGTGTGATTCAGATCTAGATCCTCGTCTCCTTTATAGCCAGCTCATTTGCGCAGCTACGGGGGTAAATGTAAAAATACCCTGGCTTTTCACATTCGTTCAACACGTGGAAGATGGCCATTATTGGGCGTGGAAGCCAAGGAGCACAATATTTACGAGAAGCAGGACGCTATTCAACAGGTACACATGATTTGGAGAAGAACCCGCCTTGCAATGCCGAAGACATTCTACGCGCCGGACTCATCGCCATTGAAGCCTGGTTCGGGGGCTACTGAGGGAGTCCCGGATTAGGGGGTGTCCGGATAGCCGAACTATCACCTTTGGCCAGACTCCTGGACTATGAAGATACAAGATTGAAGACTTCGTCCCATGTCCGGATGGGACTTTCCTTGGTGTGGAAGGCAAGCTTGGCGATACGGATATGCAGATCTCCTACCATTGTAACCGACTCTGTGTAACCCTAACCCTCTTCGGTGCCTATATAAACCAGAGGGTTTTAGTCCGTAGGACGAACAACAATCATACCATAGGCTAGCTTCTAGGGTTTAGCCTCTCTGATCTCGTGGTAGATCTACTCTTGTACTACCCATATCATCAATATTAATCAAGCAGGAGTAGGGTTTTACCTCCATCGAGAGGGCCTGAACCTGGGTAAAAACATCGTGTCCCTTGTCTCCTATTACCATCCGCCTAGACGCATAGTTCGGGACCCCCTACCCGAGATCCGCCGGTTTCGACACCGACACAAGCCATGGAGCGGTAGCAATTAATTGCCGAGGAGATCAAGAAACTTGAGGCAGCTGGTTTGGTTACAGGAGTACTACATCCAACATGGTTAGCAAACCCAATGGTCGTGCGCAAGGCTAACGGGAAATGGAGGCTTTGCATAGATTTCACATATATGAACATGGCATGCCTGAAGGACCCATTTCCCTTGCCGCGCATCGACCAGATTGTGGATTCCACTTTCGGGTGTGATTTGCTATCCTTTCTCGATGCATACTCTGGATATCATCAAATATTTATGTCCAAGGAAGATGAAGAGGAGACCTCATTCATCACCCCATGTGGCACATGCTTTTTTGTGCGAATGCCTTTCGAGTTGAAGAGTGTCAGATCCACTTTTGCAAGGGTAGTCCAGATTGGTTTTGAGTCATAGTTTCACACGAACATTGAAGCTTACATGGATGATACTATAGTCAATACCAAGCACAAATCGACCCTCTTCCAGGACTTAGAAGAGACATTTGCTCATATGCGCAAGATCAACTTAAAGCTGAACCCGGAGAAGTGTGTTTTTGGCGTTCCCTCTGGTAAGCTACTTGGTTTCTTTGTGTCCCATCGCGGGATAGAGTCCAACCTCGATAAGATCAAGGCTATCAAGCAGATTTAGGCACCTAAGACAGTTAAGGATGTGAGGCATTTGACTGGGTGCGTTGCTGCGCTTAGCAAATTCATCTCCAAGTCTCCCGAGCATGCCTTGTCGTTCTTAAAAATCTTGAAGAAGGCGGGACCTGTGAAATGGACTCTGGAAGCAGATGCATCACTGCAAGATTTAAATACCTACTTGTCTTCTGTGCCCACTTTAGTTGCTCCCACACCGCAAGAGTTGTTGCTGCTTTATCTTGCAGCAACTAATCAAGTGGTCACTGTAGCACTAGTGGCGTAGCGAGAAGTGGAGGAAGTAGTAGCCTCGCCAGTGTCCATTCAGGGGGAGAGAGTGAGCATGGCCCGGCAAGGCTAGTCGTAGATCAAGACAACAAAGAGCACGGCAATGGAGGCAGCCCCGAGGATGCGGCAAGGAAGAAGGTGGTGCAGCACCCAGTATAGTTCGTTAGCTAGGTATTCTGGCATGCAAAAGTTGATTTTTGGTCTTGTCATTGTCTCAAGGAAACTGCGCCACTACTTCCAAGCCCACGAGATCACGGCTATCACCCGCTTCCCTTTGCAAAGGATACTCCAAAACCCTGAGGCTACCGGTAGAATAGTGGAGTGGGCATTAGAGTTATCCAGCTTTGGTCTAAAGTTTGAAAGCACATCAACAATCCAAAGCAATGCATTGGCAGAGTTTACTGCAGAATGGATGCCAACCCCTGATGAAGAGGTAGTAGAGACAGTTATCCTCGGCAAGGAAGCACCCCAAGAATGGATCATGCATTTCGATGGTGCCTTATCCCTGCAAGGTGTAGGGGCTGGCATACTTCTCATTGCTCCCACTGGAAAGCACCTGAAGTACGTCGTCCAGATGCATTTCCCCCGGGAGGAGGCGACCAACAATACTTCAGAGTATGAAGGGCTCCTTGTCAGGCTCAGGATTGCAACAGAATTGGGGATCAAGAGGCTGGTTATTCGAGGAGACTCACAACTTGTCGTGAGACAAGTCAACGAAGTCCATTGATGGAGGCACACGTTGAGGAAGTGCGAAGGCTGGAGGAGCACTTTGACGGATTGCAAACAGAGCACGTACCCCGTGCAGAAAACAACATTGCTGATCATCTGTCGAAGTGTGCTACGCAGAAGCTCCCTATGGAATCAGGAACTTTTGTTCTCCATCTTACTCAGCCCTCTCTATCCCTGGCAACAATGGCCTAGAAGAGGAGAAAACGGGACTCCAGAAATCCTCTTGGGGCTCTCGGTAGAGAGCTTAGGGGAACAAATCCCCTTCAGCTGCTGAGATACCCCCTCCCACTAGACCACCGGTCCCTGTGGTCGAAGGGTGTGCTCCCACGAAAGAGGAGGTGCCGCTGATACTCGTTGCCGAGCCCCAGGCTCCAACTTGGGCACGACACATACTTCATTTCCTCCAAACCGGAGAACTTCCGGAAGTGCAAGAAGAAGTTGAAAGAGTAGCCCAGAGGGCCAGTATGTATCAGTTCGTCGATGACACACTATACAGAA
Organism: Triticum timopheevii; assembly: GCA_963921465.1. NCBI lineage: Eukaryota > Viridiplantae > Streptophyta > Magnoliopsida > Poales > Poaceae > Triticum > Triticum timopheevii. The sequence goes on along the minus strand of OY997272.1, from coordinate 374,768,220 downwards.
GAAGGCCCAACGGTGTGAAATTGAAGTGCATTTGCTGGGAAGAAGGAAAGGAACTGCTAGCAGAAATACAAAAAGGCATGTGTGGCTCCCACATTGGGTCAAAGGCTTTGGTTGGGAAAGCATTCCGACAAGGAGTCTATTGGCCCACAACCCTCCAAGATGCGGTCGACCTAGTCACCAAATGTGAAGCCTGCTAGTTTCATTCCAAGAATAACCATCGACCTGCCCAAGCTCTTCAGACAATCCCTTTGTCATGGCCATTTTCGGTCTGGGAGCTCGATATCCTCGGCCCTTTCCCCGTGCTGCCAAGGGCTTTTGATTCTTGTTTGTTCCAATTGACAAGTTTACAAAGTGGCTGGAAGTAGAAGCCGTGAGAAAGGAGACTGCTTTGTCAGCTATCAAATTCTTGAAAGGATTGGTGTGCCGCTTCGGAGTCCCTGCCCGGATCATCACTAACAACGACGTCCAATTCATGAGCCACACCTTCATGCAATATGTTCATGCCCTCAGAAGCAAGATCTCATTTTCCTCTATTGCACATCCCGGAAGCAATGGACAAGCTGAGAGGGCGAACACTGATGTGTTGCAAGGACTCAAGAAAAGAACATTTGATAAGCTGCAGAAGTGCGGCAGTTGATGGATCGACGAGCTACCGGTAGTTCTTGGGTCCCTCAGAATGACACCAAATCGAGCTACCAGGCAGACTCCCTTCTCCCTAGTCTATGGGGGCAGAAGTAGTCATCCCCACAGAACTCATTTATGGGTCACTTATGTCTACTACACCACCTTCTTCTTGTAGACGTTGTTGGGCCTGCAAGTGCATAGGTTTCTAGGACAGTAGAAAATTTCCCTCAAGTGGATGACCTAAGGATTATCAATCCGTAGGAGGCATAGGATGAAGATGGTCTCTCTCAAGCAACCCTGCAACCAAATAACAAAGAGTCTCTTGTGTCCCCAACACACCCAATACAATGGCAAATTGTATAGGTGCACTAGTTCGGCGAAGAGATGGTGATACAAGTGCAAAATAGATAGTAGATAAAGGTTTTTGTAATCTGAAATAATAAAAACAGCAAGGTAACTAATGATAAAAGTGAGCGTAAACGGTATTGCAATGATAGGAAACAAGGCCTAGGGTTCATACTTTCACTAGTGCAAGTTCTCTCAACAATAATAACATAGATAGATAATATAACAAGCCCTCAACATGCAACAAAGAGTCACTCCAAAGCCACTAATAGCAGAGAACAAACGTAGAGATTATGGTAGGGTACGAAACCACCTCAAAGTTATTCTTTCGGATCAATCTATAAAAGAGTTCGTACTAGAATAACTCCTTAAGACACAAATCAACCAAAACCCTAATGTCACCTAGATACTCCATTGTCACCTAAAGTATTCATGGGCATGATTATACGATTTGCATCACACAATCTCAGATTCATCCAACCAACATAAAAGTACTTCAAAGAGTGCCCCAAAGTTTCTATCGGAGAGTCAAGAACGTGTGACAACCCCTATGCATAAGTTCCCAATGTCACAAAACCCGCAAGTTGATCACCAAAACATACATCAAGTGGCACATGATATCCCATTATCACCACAGATAATCACGGCAAGACATACATCAAATGTTCTCATAAAATACTCAATCCAATAAGATAACTTCAAAGGGGAAACACAATTCATCACAATATAGTAGAGGGGGAGAAACATCATAAGATCCAACTACAATAGCAAAGCTCGGGATACATCAAGATCGTGCCATAGAGGGAACACGAGAGAGAACACGAGAGAGAGAGAGAGAGAGATCAAACACATAGCTACTGGTACATAGCCTCAGCCCTGAGGGTGAACTACTCCCTCCTTGTCATGGATAGCGCCGGGATGATGAAGATGGCCACCGGTGATGGGATCCCCCTCCGGCAGGGTGCCGGAACGGGCTCCCAAGAGGTTATTGGTGGCTACAGAGGCTTGCGGCGGCGGAACTCCCGATCTATCTTCTGTTCTGGAAGTTTTAGGGTACGAGAGTATATATGGGTGCAGGGGGTACGTCGGAGGAGCTACTAGGGCCCCATGAGGCAGGGGTGCGCGCCCGAGGGGGGGGTGGGCGCGCCCCCCACCCTCGTGGGCAGCCCGTATCTCCCCTGACATGCACTCCAAGTTCCCCGGGTTGCTTTCCTTCCAAAAATAACTTCTCTAGTTGATTTCTTTCCATTTTGACTCCGTCTGATATTCCTTTTCCTTGAAACACTGAAATAGGCATAAAACAACAAATCTGGGCCAGGCCTCCGGTTAATAGGTTAGTCCCAAAAATAATATAAAAGTGGATAATAAATCCCAATATTGCCTAAAACAGTAGATAAAGTAGCATGGAGAAATCAAAAATTATAGATACGTTGGAGACATATCAAGCATCCCCAAGCTTAATTCCTGCTCATCCTCGAGTAGGTAAATGATAAAAAAGAATTTTTGATGCGGAGTGATACTTCAATGTAAATCTTCTTAATCGTGGCATGAATATTCAGATCCGAAAGATTCAAGATAAAAGTTCATATTGACATAAAAATAATAATACTTCAAGCATACTAATCAAACCAATCATGTCTTCTCAAAATAACATGGCAAAAGAAAGTTCATCCCTACAAAATCATATAGTTAGGCTATGCTTCATTTTCGTCACACAAAGATGTTCCCAACTTCTATACCCTCGATGACAAGCCAAGCAATTGTTTCATACTTAAATAATCTCAAACTTTTTCAACCTTCACACAATACATGAGCGTGAGCCATGGATATAGCACTATGGGTGGAATAGAATATGATGATGGGGATTGTGTGGAGAAGACAAAAAGGAGAGAGTCTCACATTGAAGAGGATAATCAACGGGCTATGGAGATGCCCATCAATTGATGTCAACATGAGGAGTAGGGATTTCCATGCAATGGATGTACTAGAGCTATGAATGCTCAACAAAAGAAAACTAGTGGGTGTGCATCCAACTTGCTTGCTCATGAAGACCTAGGGCATTTGAGGAAGCCCATCGTAGGAATATACAAGCCAAGTTCTATAATGAAAAATTCCCACTAGTATAAAAAGACAACTTTATAAGACTCACTACATGAAGAACAAGGTGCTACTTTGAAGCACAATATATGAGACTCACCATATGTCAAAACAATTATCAAGTATCAAACTTATCTTAGTATCCAATTCACTCAAAAGAAAGTTTCACATATCTTGAATACCAAGCATATTAAGATTAAGAAAATTACCATGCTATTAACCACTCTCAAAATAATCTAAGTGAAGCATGAGAGTTCATCTATTTCTTCAAAATAAAACTACCACCATGCTCTAACAGATATAAGTGAAGCACTAGAGCAAATGACAAACTACTCCGAAAGATATAAGTAAAGATCAATGAGTAGTCGAATAATTATGCAACTATGCGAAGACTCTCCCATTTAATAATTTCAGATCTTGATACTTTATTCAAACAGCAAGCAAAGCTAAAGAAAATGACATGACGCTCCAAGCAAAACACATATCATGTGGTGAATAAAAATATAGCTCCAAGTAAAGTTACGGATGAACGAAGACGAAAGAGGGGATGCCTTCCGGGGCATCCCCAAGCTTAGGCTCTTGGTTACCCTTGAATATTACCTTGGGGTGCCTTGGGCATCCCCAAGCTTAGGTTCTTGCCACTCCTTATTCAATATTCCATCGAATCTTTACCCAAAACTTGAAAACTTCACAACACAAAACATAACAGAAAACTCGTAAGCTCCGTTAGCGAAAGAAAACAAAACACCACTTAAAGGTACTGTAATGAACTCATTCTTTATTTATATTGGTGTTAAACCTACTTTATTCCAACTTCTCTATGGTTTATAAACTATTTTACTAGCCATAGATTCATCAAAATAAGCAAACAACACAATGAAAATAGAATCTGTCAAAAACAGAACAGTCTGTAGTAATCTATAACTAACGCAAACTTCTGGAAGTCCAAAAATCCTACAAAATTAGGAAATCCTAAGAAATTCGTGTACCAATCCAGAGCAAAAAGAATCAGATCAAGAGAAGGTTTCGGTGAATTAACAAAACTAATTTACTGGGTGCATAAGTTTCTGATTTTCAGCAGGATCAACACAACTATCACCGTAAGCTACCCTAAAGGTCTTACTTGGCACTTTATTGAAACAAACGCTATAAAACATGATTACTACAGTAGCATACTCATGTGAACACACAACAACAGTAATTATAAATATTGGGTTGTCTCCCAACAAGCACTTTTCTTTAATGCCTTTCTAGCTAGGCATGATGATGACAATGATGCTCACATAAAAGATAAGAATTGAAACATAACGGGAGCATCATGAACCATATAACTAGCTCATTTAATTCTAACCCACTTCCTATGCATAGGGATTTTGTGAGCAAACAACTTATGGGAACAATAATCAACAAGTATAGGAAGGTAAAACAAGCATAACTTCAAGAATTTAAGCACATAGGAAGGAAACTTGACATTATTGCAATTCCTACAAGCATTTATTCCTCCCTCATAATAATTTCAGTAGCATCATGAGTGAATTCAACAATATAACCATCACCTAAAGCATTATTTTCATCAATAGTAGTGGGAGCAAACTAAACAAAATAATTATCATGTGAGGCATAATCCAATTGAAAACTCAAATCATGATGACAAGTTTCATAGTTATCATTATTCTTAATAGCATACAGGTCATCACAATATTCATCATAGATAGCAACTTTGTTCTCATAATCAACTGGGACCTCTTCCGAAATAGTGGAATCATTACTAAATAAAGTTGACACTCTTCCAAATCCACTTTCATATTCATCAAAATAAGATTCAACATCCTCCAAAATAGTGGGATCACTACTTCCTAAAGTTGACACTCTTCCGAACCCACTTTCATCAATATAATCATCATAGGTAGGAGGCATGCTATCATCATAACAACTTTGCATATCAAAACTTGGGGTGCTAAAAATATCATCTTCATTAAACATAGCATCCCCAATCTTGGGACAAACATTAATTCCAGCAAATATATTCTCAAATATTTCATCCCAATCAAACATAGCTTCCCCAAGCTTGGGCCCTTTCATATCATAAGCATAATCACTCTCATCATTAAAAATATTGATAGCACCAATAGTATAGCAATTATCATCATCACAATGAGTAGTAGGAGCAACATCATTTGGGAGGGATACCTTTTTACGTTTGTTGCTCCTTCTTTTATTTTTCTTCTTCACATTATGTGTAGGGTCAACCTTCCTCTTTGAGCTCCTTATTGATGAGATTGGTTGAATAGAAAGCTCATCCTCGTTACCTGATTCATCATAAGAAATAATAGGAGGATATTGGAAAATCTCTTCCTATTCATTAGTATTCTCATCATCTTCCATTTTCTTTCTTTTCTTTAGGTAATTGGCAATATAAGGATTTCAATGCAATTCACCGCACAATACATATAAATCTTCTCTAGATCAAACTCAAGAACTTTATCAAGGGAAAATTTTGGAATATCCTTAGTTATACGTTTCATTTCTTCATAACCCAAAAGAAGGCTAAGCTCTTTATGATGCTCAAGGGTAATCAAATTATCACAATATTTGGAAATGACTTGATCATGAAACAAATAGCATTGGAGCTTTAAATGATCATGTTCATTGCAAAGTTCACAAGGGGTACTATAAATATTGAATCTTTCAGCACATTCATCTAGCTCTTCTTGCAACAATTTGGTTTCTAAGTACTTATGCCTCTTGCAATAAATATCTTCTCTATTTGGTGTGTTCATGCAAACATGCACTCCACAAAAGTTGACATGCTCATAAGAGATATTTTCATCGTAACTAGTGCAATCATCATTAGCATCATGGATATTCAAAGAATTCGTACTAACAACATTGCAATCATGCTCATCATTCAAAGATTTAGTGCCAAACATTTTAGAGATTTCTTCTTCTAGCACTTTGGCACAATTTTCCTTTCCATCATACTCACGAAAGATATTAAAAAGGTGAAGCGTATGAGACAAACTCAATTCCATTTTTTGTAATTTTATTTTATAGACTAACTAGTGCAAAAACAAGAAACAAAAAGATTCGATTGCAAGATCTAAAGATATACCTTCAAGCACTCACCTCCCCGGCAACGGCGCCAGAAAAGAGCTTGATGTCTACTACACAACCTTCTTCTTGCAGACGTTGTTGGGCCTGCAAGTGCACAGGTTTGTAGGACAGTAGCAAATTTCCCTCAAGTGGATGACCTAAGGTTTATCAATCCGTAGGAGGCGTCGGATGAAGATGTTCTCTCTTAGGCAACCCTGTAACCAAATAACAAAGAGTCTCTTTTGTCCCCAACACACCCAATACAATGGAAAATTGTATAGGTGCACTAGTTCGGCGAAGAGATGGTGATACAAGTGCAAAATAGATAGTAGATAAAGGTTTTTGTAATCTGAAATACTAAAAACAGCAAGGTAACTAATGATAAAAGTGAGAGTAAACGGTATTGCAATGATTGGAAACAAGGCCTAGGGTTCATACTTTCACTAGTGCAAGTTCTCTCAACAATAATAACATAGATAGATAATATAACAAGCCCTCAACATGCGACAAAGAGTCACTCCAAAGCCACTAACAGCGGAGAACAAACGTAGAGATTATGGTAGGGTACGAAACCACCTCAAAGTTATTCTTTCAGATCAATCTATAAAAGAGCTCGTACTAGAATAACACCTTAAGACACAAATTAACCAAAACCCTAATGTCACCTAGATACTCCATTGTCACCTCAAGTATCCGTGGGCATGATTATATGATATGCATCACACAATCTCAGATTCATCCAACCAACATAAAAGTACTTCAAAGAGTGCCCCAAAGTTTCTATCGGAGAGTCAAGAACGTGTGCCAACCCCTATGCATAGGTTCCCAATGTCACGAAACCCACAAGTTGATCACCAAAACATACATCAAGTGGCACATGATATCCCATTGTCACCATAGATAATCACGGCAAGACATACATCAAATGTTCTCATAAAAGACTCAATCCGATAAGATAACTTCAAAGGGGAAACTCAATTCATCACAAGAGAGTAGAGGGGGAGAAACATCATAAGATCCAACTACAATAGCCAAGCTCGGGATACATCAAGATCGTGCCATAGAGGGAACACGAGAGAGAACACGAGAGAGAGAGATCAAACACATAGCTACTGGTACATACCCTCAGCCCCTAGGGTGAACTACTCCCTCCTCATCATGGATAGTGCCGAGATGATGAAGATGGCCACCGGTGATGGGAGCCCCCTCTGGCAGGGTGCCGGAACGGTCTGCCGAGAGGTTTTTGGTGGCTATAGAGGCTTGAGGCGATGGAACTCCTGATCTATCTTCTGTTCTGGAAGTTTTCGGGTACTAGAGTATATATGGGTGCAGGGGGTATGTCGGAGGAGCTACGGGAGCCCTACAAGGTAGGGGGGCGCACCCGCGGGGGGGGGGTGGGGGTGGGCGCGCCCCCACCCTCGTGGGCAGGCCGTATCTCCCCTGACGTGCACTCCATGTTCCCTGGGTTGCTTTCCTTCCAAAAATAACTTCTCCAGTTGATTTCGTTCCGTTTTGACTCCGTCTGATATTCCTTTTCCTCCAAACACTGAAATAGGCATAAAACAACAAATCTGGGCTGGGCCTCCGGTTAATAGGTTAGTCCCAAAAATAATATAAAAGTGGATAATAAAGCCCAATATTGCCTAAAACAGTAGATAAAGTAGCATGGAGCAATCAAAAATTATAGATACATTGGAGACGTATCAGTCACCTCGAGTGTTTGCTTACAATGAAGTAGCGCAGGAACAACACCGGCGTGACGACGCTGTGCTTCTCGAGGAGAACCGTCTCTGGGCTGCTACACGTGCTACACGCTAGCAGCATGCCCCGCATCGCTATCACAGCCACAGGGTTCATGCCCGATGTTTTGAGGAAGGCGACCTTGTCCTTAGGTGTGTTCAGTCTGCCAAGGGTGCAAACAAGTTGATACTGAAGTCGGAAGGCCCTTGCGGGGTAGTATGAGTCACCAGACCTAGCGCAGTCCGTCTGGAGACAGGAGATGGCATTCAGTTGCAAAACTCATGGAATATTGAGCATCTCCGCAAGTTCTACCCATAAGGCGCGGCTGTCGAGACCTGCCCGGCAGCCACCCTTTTGTATAGGTTGTGCCTTAGTTGCTAGTGACCCCTTGTACAAAGCCAGGCGTAGACCCTGAGCAACAGAAAAATAAATGAAGCACTAGGGGCTCCCGACAAGTTTCATGCATGCATAAGCATATCATGAGCATCGCATGTTCATGTAGATAAGGTTGCATCTGGCATCATTTTTAGCTGCATAAATTGCAGGCTCCTGTCGTGGACTCGGTCCCAAAGAGTAGATAAGAAGATGATCCTACACTGCGATCCCCGGCAAGCCAAACAATTAAGTTCCTTCTCTTATCCATACGTGTTCTGTAAGTAAAGACTTGTGCATAAGAAAACCTCGCAGCTCTTTGAAACTTAGGTGCTCTCATCCCTTGACTCGAACGTCGCTTCGGCCAGGATGGTCGCAATGGCCTTTGGCAAAAAAGGACTGGCGGGGGGCTGGCCCCTCTTTACGATTTGTGCCTAGTAGGCCTAACTCCGCGGCAACAAAACTAAGAGTGCCGATAGGATATCTTGCCGGGGGGAACTTGTTTACTTAAAAGTATAGAGGCATCCCACCTCTGCATGGACGTATTACATGCATGAGTCCCCGGAAAGGTTTATCTTTTTCATTAATATGTTGATCAAACAAGTACACACCTTATAGGACACAAACATGGATTAAAGAGATTACATAATTTGAACTAAAATTTGGCAAGTGCCTATAGATTTAAGATTGAAAAAAATTAAGTGCGCCATGACGCCCTATCTTGTCCCTCTCCTCCTAGGTACTGCGGCAGGAGGTGAAGAGGGCAAAAGGAGTGCCTGGGAAAAAGCCCAGCCTGACCCTGTCGAGCTCCAGGAGAGGTAGCCCGACAAGAATGGGAGGGCGCAGAAGAAGGTGATGGTCAAGAAATTGGCGCAGACGACCCATCAACCTCCACCACCAGGGCCAGCAGGACATGGCAGGGGAAACAGAGCTGTAGCCCGCAAGGAAGCCTGTCGCGGCCCAGCTGGAAGGCTGCTGGAGGAGCTAAGAGCACCATCTCCACCACCACACCCAACTCCCAGACAAATCACCTTGCGGGGAAGGAGATGCAGGTGCAGATGGTGTAGCCGCCACTAGACGGTGACAGTGTGGCTGGTGTTCAGCCGGAGTCGGAGACGTCGCCCTCCCAGTCGGCGTCGTCGTCATCACCGTCACTGTCCTCCTCGTTGCTATTGCTCAAGGAGGAGCTTTCGTCATCGGTCAAGCTCTCTGCGTAGCACCCCAAGCAAGCACCCGAGCTCCCAAAAACCTTGACGTAAAGGAAACCAACCTCCATTAACTTAAAATGGAGGACATGCCCTTCTGACAAGCTGTGGCCACAGGCAAAAGTCTTGCAGCCTTGACGGAAGTACATGACATGAGGGGCGGGGAAATCTACATCCAACCGTATGCTGCCATTCCCACAGTCCCTCATGTGCAGTTTCAAAGCTCGCGGCTGCTTGAGCTCCATCACGCTTGCAAGTGGGGTAGGGAGGCGAATACGGCCGTGTGGAGTCTTATACATCCTGATAACAAATTCCAAGTGCTGGTCTCTGACGTGGCCTTCCATCAGGGGAGGAGCGTCTGATGCGGGCGCAATCAAGGTGTTGCGCCGTCCTCCTCGGCCTCGTACACCACGACGACCTCGGCCACGTCCCATTCCGCCTCCTCTCACAGTGGCTCAGCAACCGCATCTTTAGAAGGAGGAGGGAGGCGCTGTCGAGTGGAAGTTCTCATCACCACTGGAACCACACCAAACCTCCGTCCTCACACCATGGTAAGCAAATGCTATGGCAAGCATGGAGAGAGGAGGAGGTGTAGGAAAGCGTCTCACCCCGCGTCCCCTTTTATAGGAGAGTGAAGGAAGGGGATGATGTCTACTATGCAACTTTATTCTTGTAGACACCTGTTGGGCCTCCAAGCGCAGAGTTTTGTAGGACAGTAAATTTTTTCCCTCAAGTGGATGACCTAAGGTTTATCAATCCGTGGGAGGAGAAGGATAAAGATAGTCTCTCTCAGACAACCCTGCAACCAAATAATAAAAAGTCTCTTGTGTCCCCAACACACCGAATACAATGGTAATTTGTATAGGTGCACTAGTTCGGATAAGAGATGGTGATACAAGTGGATAGTAGATATTGATTTTTGTAATAAGAACAATAAAAAACCGCAAGGTAGTGCTACCTCTTGAGCTTGCATTGGTTTTTCCCTTGAAGAGGAAAGGGTGATGTAGCAAAGTAGAGTAAATATTTCCCGCAGCTTTTGAGAACCAAGGTATCAATCCAGTAGGAGACAAGGCACAAGCCACCGAATACCTGCACAAACAAACACTGACTTGCACCAACGCTATAAAGGGGTTGTCAATCGCTTCACTGTTATTTCCAAAGTGAGATATGATATAGATGGATAAACGGTAAAGTAATATTTTTGGTATTTTTGGTTTATAGAACAAAAAGTAAAAGATTGCAAAGAAAGTAAATAGGAAACTAAAATTATAGATCGGAAACTTATATGATGGTAAATAGACCCGGGGGCCTTAGGTTTCACTAAAGGCTTCTCTCAAGATAGAAAATATTATGGTGGGTGAACAAATTACTGCCGAGCAATTGATAAAAAAGCGCAAAGTTATGACGATATCTAAGGCAATGATCGTGAATATAGGCATCACGTCCGTATCAAGTAGACCGACTCCTTCCTGCATCCACTACTATTACTCCACACATGAACCGACTCCTGCATGCATCTAGAGTATTAAGTTCATAAAAACAGAGTAGCGCATTAAGATGACATGATGTAGCGGGATAAACTCAAGGAATATGATGAAAACCCCATTTTGTTATCATTGATGGCAACAATACAATACGTGTCGGTTCCCCTTCTGTCACTAGGATCGAGCAACACAAGATTGAACCCAAAGATAAGCACTTGTCCCATTGCAAGAAAAACCAATCTAGTTGGCAAAACCATATCAATAGTTCAAAGAGACTTACAAAGATATCAAATCATGCATATAAGAATTCAGAGGAGATTCAAATAATATTCATAGATAAGCTTATCATAAATCCACAATTTATCGGATCTCGGCAAACACACCACAAAGGAGAATTATAGCGAATAGATCTCCAAGAACATCGAGGAGAACATGGTATTAAGAATCAAAGAGAAAGAAGAAGCCATCTAGCTACGAGCTATGGACCCGTAGGTCTGTGGTAAACTACTCACGCTTCATTGGAGAGGCAATGGTGTTGATGTAGAAGCCCTCTGTGATCGAATGCCCCTCCGGCAGGACACCGGAAAAGGCCCCTAGATGGGATCTCACGAGTATAGAAGGTTGCGGCGGTGTAAAAGTGGTTTCGTGGCTCCCATGGAAGGTTTTGGGATATTTGAGAATATATAGGCGGAAGAAATAGGTCGCTGGAGTCGCGAGGTCGCCACAAGGGTGGGGTCATGCCCTACCCCCCTCGGCGCACCCTCCGTCCTTGTGTCCGCCTCGTGGCTTTCTTGACATGCACTCCCAGCCCTCTGGATGCCTTTTGGTCCAAGAAAAATCATCGTGAAAGTTTCATTCCATTTGGACTCCGTTTGGTATTCCTTTTGTGCGAAACTCTAAAGCAAGGAAAAAACATGAACTGGCACTGGGCTCTAGGTTAATAGGTTAGTCCCAAAAATCATATAAAATAGCATATTAATGCATATAAAACATCCAAAACAGATAATATAATAGCTTGTATCAATTAAAAATTATAGATACGTTGGAGACGTATCAGGTAGCAATTGATAAAACGGAGCACAAACGGTATTGCAATGCTGGAAAATGAGGCCCAGGGTCTGTACTTTCGCTAGTGCAATCTCTAAACAACGCCAATCTAATTGGATCATATAACCATCCCTCGACGTGGGATGAAGAATCACTCCAAAGTTCCTATCTAGAGGAGAACACAATAAGAAATTGTTTGTAGCTACGCTTTCCGATCGATCTATCAAGAGTTCGTACTAAAATAACACTAGGTTATTCTTTCCGATCGATCTATCAAGAGTTCATACTAAAATAACACCAAAGCAAATTCAGATTCACAATACTCAATCCAACACAAAGAACCTCAAAGAGTGTCCCAAGATTTCTATCGAAGAAACAAAAGACGAGAACGTGCATCAACCCTTATGCATAGATTACCCCAATGTCACCTCGGGAATCCACGAGTTGAGTGCCAAAACACATATCAAGTGAATCAATATGACACCCCATTGTCACCACGGGTATTCATAGCAAGAAATACATCGAGTGCTCTCAAATCAATAAAAGTATTCAATCTGATAAAACGGAATCTCAAATGGAAAACTCAATTCAGTAGAACAAGATAGAGAGGGAGAAACAAGATATGATCCAACTATATTAACAAAGCCCGCGATACATCAAGATCCTGCCATGTCAATAACATGAGAGAGAGAGATAGATTAAACACATAGCTACTAGTAAAAACCCTCAGCCCCGAGGGTGGACTACTCCCTCCTCATCATGGTGGGTGCCGGGATGATGAAGATGGCCACCGGTGATGATTTTCCCCTCCGGCGGAATGCTGGAACGGGGTCTGGATTGGGTTTTTAGCGCTACAGAGGCTTGTGGTGACTGAACTTCTGATCTAGGGTTCTCTTCAGGGTTTTTGGAATATTTAGGAATTTATAGGATGAAGAGGAGGTGCAGGAGGCCACTGAGGTGAGCACAACCCACCAAGGCGCGCCTGGGCCGCCAGGCGCGCCCAGGTGGTTTGTGTCCCCTTCGGGGCACCCCTCTGGTAATTCTTTGGCCCACTGGATGTCCTCTGGTAAAAAGAATCCCCAAAAAGTTTCATTGCATTTGGACTCCGCTTGGTATTGATTTTTTGTGATGTAAAAAACAAGCAATATAAGCCACCTGAAAAGACAAGATTCATAATTGTTCTCACACAATGCCTACTGTACCTTATCATTTCCACAATTTATATTGAGCAATATAAGCCATATAAACTAGGAAACAAGCAAACTATGCATTGAAAATAGAATCTGTCAAAAACAGAATAGTCTGTAATGATCTGGAAACTTCGTATACTTCTGTAACTCAAGAAATTCTGAAAAATTACGAAAATGTAGGCAATTTGTATATCAATCTTGTGTGAAAAAGATCAGGATCTTATCGCGCTTCTATGAATTTTGAAAATTATTTTACTGGACACAAAAGTTTCTGTTTTTCAAAGAGATCAAATCAACTATCATACACACTATCCCAAAGGCTTTACTTGGCACTTTATTGAAAGAAAATCTATAAACCATGATTACTATAGTAGCATAATCATGTCAATACAAAAACAGTAGGTAAAAGTGTTGGCTTGTCTCCCAACAAGCGCTTTTGTTTAATGCCTTTTAAGATAGGCATGATAATTCCAATGATGCTCACATGAAAAATAAGAATTGAAACAGAAAGAGAGCATCTTGAAGCATATGACTAGCACATTTAAGTCTAACCTACTTCCTATGCATAGGAATTTTGTGAGCACTTATGGGAACAAGAATCAACTAGCATAGGGAGGCAACACAAGCAAAACTTCAAGATTTTCAACACAAAGAGAGGAAACTTGATATTATTGAGATATGTAGAAGCATATGTTCTTCTCTCATAATAATTTTTAATACAATCATGAATGTATTTAACAATATACTATCATATAAGGCATTCTTTTCATGATCCACAAGCTTAGAAATTTTATTAATCTCCACATAAGCAAATTTATTCACATGAATAGTAGTGGGAGCAAACTCAACAAAATAACTAACATGTGATTGAAAATTAAAATCTTGATGACAAGTTTCATGGTTATCATTATTCAATATAGCATACATGTCATCACCATAATCATCATAGATAGCAACCATGTTCTCATAGTCAATTGAAGCCTCATCAAAAATGGTGGATTAATCATTAAATAAATTAGTCATGACCTCTCCGAATCCACTTTCATCATTATAATCATCATAAATAGGAGGTGTGCAATCATTATGACAATTTGCACATCTAATCTTGGGGGACTTAAAATATCATCTTCATCAAATATAGCATACCCAAGCTTATGGCTTGGTATATCATTAGCATCATGGATATTCAATGTATTCATACTAGCAACATTGCAATCATGCTCATCATTCATGCCAATCATTTTATTGAATTCTTCTTCTATCAACTGAGCACAATTTTCCTTTCCATCATTTTCAAGAAAGACATTATAAAGTTGAACAATATGATGCAACCTCAATTCCATTTTTTCTAGTTTTTTTATACAAACCAAAGTAGTGATAAAACAAGAAACTAAAAGATTCGATTGCAAGATCTAAAGATATACCTTCAAGCACTCACCTCCCCCGCAACGGCGCCAGAAATGAACTTGATGTCTACCACGCCACTTTATTCTTGTAGACACGTATCGGGCCTCCAAGCGTAGAGTTTTGTAGGACAGTTTCAATTTTCCCTCAAGTGGATGACCTAAGATTTATCAATCCGTGGGAGGCATAGGATGAAGATAGTCTTTCTAGACAACCCTGCAACCAAATAATAAAAAGTCTCTTGTGTCCCAAACACACCAAATACAATGGTAATTTGTATAGATGCACTCGTTCAGCGAAGAGATGGTGATACAAGTGTAATATGGATAGTAGATATTGATTTTTATAATAAGAACAATAAAAAATAGGAAGGTAGCAATTGATAAAACGGAGCACAAATGGTATTGCAATGCTTGAAAATAAGGCCTAGGGTTCATACTTTCGCTAGTGCAATCTATCAACAATGCTAATCTAATTGGACCATATAACCATCCCTCAACGTACGATGAAGAATCACTCCAAAGTTCCTATCTAGTGGAGAACATAAGAAGAAATTGTTTGTAGCTATTCTTTCCGATCGAGCTATCCTAGAGTTCATACTAAAATAACACCAAGTTATTATTTTTGATCGATCTACCAGGAGTTCATACTAAAATAACACAAAGTTATTCTTTCCGATCGATCTATGAAGAGTTCATACTAAAATAACACCAAAGCAAATTCTGATTCATAATACTCAATCCAACACAAAGAACCTCAAAGAGTGCCCCAAGATTTCTACCGGAGAAACAAAAGACGAGAATGTGCATCAACCCCTATGCATAGATTACCCCAATGTCACCTCGGGAATCCATGAATTGAGTGCCAAAACACGTATCAAATGAATCAATATGATACCTCATTGTCACCACCAGTATTCATAGCAAGACATAATCAAGTGCTCTCAAATCCATAAAAGTATTCAATCCGATAAAATGAAAGCTCAAAGGGAAAACTCAAATCATCACAACAAGATAGAGGGGGAGAAACACCATATGATCCAACTATATTAACAAAGCCCGTGATACATCAAGATCCTGCCATCTCAAGAACATGAGAGAGAGAGATAGATTAAACACATAGCTACTGGTACAAACCCTCAGCCCTGAGGGTGGACTACTTCCCGCTCATCATGGTGGCCGCCGGGATGATGAAGATGGCCACCGGTGACGATTTTTCCATCCACTGGAGTGCTGGAACGGGGTCTAGATTTGTTTTTCGTGGCTACGGAGGCTTGCAGCGGCTGAACTTCTGATCTAGGGTTCTCTTCAGGGTTTTCGGAATACTGAGGAAGTTATAGGGCGAAGAGGTGGTGCAGGAGGCCACTAAGGTGAGCACAACCCACCAGGGTGCGCCTGGGCCCCCAGGCGAGCCTAGGTGGGTTGTGCCCCTCTCGGGGCACCCCTCTGGTACTTCTTCGGCCCACTGGATGTCTTCTGGGAAAAAATCTCCAAAAAGTTTCTTTGCGTTTGGATTCCGCTTGGTATTGATTTTATGTGATGTGAAAAACAAGCAAAAAACAACAACTAGCACTGGGCACTATGTCAATAGGTTAGTCCCAAAAAAGATATAAAGTTGCTATAAATGATTGTAAACCATCCAAGAATGATAATATAACTGCATGGAACAATAAAAAATTATGGATACTTTGGAGACCTATTAGGGGCTAGATTTTTCCGTGGAGGTTGGCGCCCTGTTCGACCAATCTAGCTCCCCCTCACCATTAACGGCTCGAAGAATCAAGGCCAACACTCTACTCCAATCCATGGCACCTGGCTTTTTGCCATGGCACCTGTCAGTGTCAAAACCGGCGGATCTTGGGTAGGGGGTCCCGAACTGTGCGTCTAGGTGGATGGTAACAGGAGACAAGGGACACGATGTCTTTACCCAGGTTTGGGCCCTCTCGGTGGAGGTAAAACCCTACTCCTGCTTGATTAACATTGATGATATGGGTAGTACAAGAGTAGATCTACCAGATCAGAGAGGCTAAACCCTAGAAGCTAGCCTATGGTATGATTGTTGTTCGTCCTACGGACTAAAACCCTCCGGTTTATATAGACACCGGAGAGGGCGAGGGTTACACAGAGTCGGTTACAATGGTAGGAGATCTACATATCCATATTGCCAAGCTTGCCTTCCACGCCAAGGAAAGTCCCATCGGGACACGGGATGGTGTCGGGGAAACTGATCCACGAACACCAATGGGACCGGCGGACCGAGCCCCTTTCGTATCGGAGGGGGGCGGAGGTCGCACGAAGAGCGGATCGAGGCAGTACACACGAGCAGTTTACCCAGCTTTGGAGCTCTCCGGAGAGATAACACTCCTACTGCTGCTTGTTTGATTGTATTGAGTTCTTGCTCAGGAGTGATGAGCGCTACCAGACCGAGCGTGAGAGTGTTCTTGGTGTTTCGAATGAGCCGAACCCCTTCTACGTTGCGCATGGGCCTCCTTTTATACGCTCAAGGGGTCACCGACAGGTGGCAACGCAGACTAGAGGGGTAAAAATGGAAAAAGAGTGCGGTAGGTACAGCTACCCGTACTGTATACACAGTGTATCATACCTAACTCTGACGGCAGGGGACAAGGGCATTGAATGCCCGTCTGTGTCGCCTACACAGTGCAAACAGAGACCGTCAGGGGCGCCAGCGATCGCCACGTTGGCCTTCTCATCAGCGCCGCTTGCCACCGTGCACCCCTGGCTGCACAGCCTCCCGCCACGCGTGCCCGGGAGGGCCCCTGAACGACACGTGGGTGGATGTGCTGGAGCGCGTGTGCAGTGTGGCCGCTTGCCGCGGCAAGTGGCTTGCCGCCGGCGTTGTCTTGTCGGGCTCGGGAGCTTGTCGCTCACCGAGCCTTGCCGGGACGCAAGGTGCGTCGCGGCAAGCCTTCGTGAAACGCCTTGACTGGCCTTCCCGGCAGGCTCCTCTTGCCGGGGCCTTGTCTTCTTAGTTCGAATACTTTGTTCTTGAATGGCTTCCCGGCAAGCTCCTCTTGCCAGGGTCTTGTCTTCTGAGGAGCCACAGAGGATCTTGGCGGTGACCTGGCGAGCCTTGCCGCGGGGTGCTGCAACTACCCGTGCACAAGTTCGGGATACTAGGGTACCCCTACTCTAGTACACCGACAGGAGCCCCCGGGCCTGGGCCACACACGGTGCCGAGCGCTGTTGGGCCAGGCCCAAAACAGGGCACGGGCACACGCGGCCTGGTCGTGCCGTTTGCTACTCTGCATCCACCGCGCCCTCCCGAACGGCATGCGTTGATTGCGGCGTCGTAGGAGAGATCGTGGGGGATTCTTTATTCAGAAAATGCGTAACGTTCGCCCCCTCCCTCTTTATAAGCAGAAGAAACAGAGGCAGTTGCTCACTTCATCTGTTTACTACTCCAAAATCTTCGCTGTTCCCCTCTCCTCCGAGAAAACAGTGCCCCGCACCCCCATCTCCGCCACCGCCACCAACGCCGTCGACCTTCTCCACCACCTTCGCCATGGCTGCGAAGACCGGGAAGGTCGCGAAGTCGGCCGAGGCGTTGAGGCTCGAGGCGCTGCGAAAGGAGCGGGCCACTTTCCCCCCCGAGCTCGACACGGCGGGGTTGAGGCAGTGGTTCTATCTCTTCTGGTCGACGGAGACGCGTGCGCATCCGCGCACGAAGGTACTCTCCACCGCCGCTTCGACACAGGCTCCATATGGGTATCCTTTCTTCCTGTTGTTCTTCTACTGTGGCCTCTGTCCGCCCTTCTCGGAATTTTTCTCCGACATCATGAACACCTACGGGTTTCATCTCCTTGATTTCACCCCCAACGCCATCTTGACCATGTCTGTTTTCGCACATTTGTGCGAAAACTTTGTCGGAGTCCACCCAAATGTTGCTCTTTTCCGCCATTACTTCATGCCTCGGGTCGAGAGAGGAGAGCCGCTTTCTGGGGGGATCGCCTGGATTTCGAGGGCCGGCAAGAAGGAGGCGTATCTGGAGGGGGAGCTTCGCAGCAAGTGGGAGGAGTGGAGAGCTGAGTGGTGTTGGATCATGGAGGAGGACCCGCAGCCATTCACCGCCTTGCGCCAAGTTCCAGTAGTTTGCGGCAATGATTGGAGCAGCCTGGCCCCGGAGGACGCTAGGCTGAAGATCGCCACCACCAGAATTTTGTGTCTCAGGGCTGCCGGGTTGACTGTGGGTGCCGTAGGCGCAGATTTTCTCCGCCGCCGCATCGCCCCCCTGCAAGAGAGGAAGAGACCCGCTTGGGAGTTTGGCGGCCCGGCAGATATCATGCGGCTGCGCCCGGGCCTCAATTTCAACTTCACCGTGCTAGAGCTGGATGCGTTGCTCAAGGAGCTGTTCAAGCATGATCCCTAGCATCCAGAGTGGTTCAAGTTGCCGGCAGGGGTCGTCCCGCTGTGCAACAATTCTTCCCTCGACCGCATCCGCGCGATGATGCCGCAGTGCGACTCGCACGGTCTTGTTCCGACGTGGCAAGAGCCAGCGGACGACGTGGTGCAGCAGTTCTTCGACGGGCTGGTGGAGGTGGAGGTCCGTGCCGACGAGAAGAGGAGCCTCACCCGCGACACTACCAAGGAGGAGATGTGACGCATCGCCACCAGGGCGGAAGAGGCGGCGGCAGGCGCTGCCGCGGGTGAGTTTGGCTTCACTGTGGAAGAGGTAGAGGCAGAGGCGGCGGCAAGCCTTGCCGAACGAGAATGGATCGACGGCGAGGAAGAACTTGCCGCGCTGGAGGTCGAGTCGAGCGAGCCCGCCGAGGGTGCGAGCGGCCCGCCATCTCCAGGCCACTTGCTGCAGGCGGAGCCCACAGCACAGCCCCTAGCTCAACCAAGAAGGCGCCTTCGCAGGGGCAGGGATGCAGCGGGGCAACAAAGGAGTTAGCAACCAATGCGCCGCGCGACACGCTCCACCGCGGCAAGCGATGTTGCCGCGGGAGCGCCTCGTGCCGCTGCGGCAACTGGAGCCGGATCTTCCCGCGCCACCGCCACCGCGCCCGCCAAGCGGACAAGGGATCCTACCCCTCTACCTCGTTGCGCCGCAGGTGGGCCGGACTTCGACCTCTCCGCGCTCAGCTCCGACGAGGAGGAAGAAGAGTAAGACTTTTTTGTAGTACTTGTAGTTCTTCAATCTTGTAGCTTTATCTTGTATTTAACTTGCTTCAATTTGAACTTGTTCCTTTTCAGGACGTTGGCTCAAAGGGCGGCGAAGAGGGCCAAAGTTTCGGTGGTTATCATCAAGGACGAGCCCATCGAGACAACAGGGGGAGCGCCCGAGACCACCTTGCCGGACCCGGCAACAACTCCGCGAAGCAGCCCCCAGCGTAAGTATATGATTTACTTTCTGCTTTTGGGCGTGCACGGGTGCTCTTTTCTTTGCTGACATCTGATTGTTGGTTTGCTTATGCAGGAGCAGAACAACTTCACCAAGATGGCTCGGAAACCGTCTCTGACGTGCCATCTGCTTCTACTACACCTCCAAGGGATGATTCCCCAGCAAGGGAGCACTCTCCGGCAAGGGAGCAATCTCCGGCAAGGGAGGAGTCCCCGGCAAGGGGCAGCCCTAGTGACCCCCCGGTGGTGGAGCCCATGACTATGGATCCCAGTTCAGGTACACCCTTGCTTGAAATTTCCCTTCTGTTCTTCTGCTGATTTTTCTTCTCGAATGCTTGTTTGATTTTTCTTTCTCCTCCGGTCGTCAGATCCACCCTCCATGGAACCGATGGAGACCAAGGCGGGCGGCGAAGAGAACACGCGCGGCAATATTGACGATGCCACGGCCACCGAAGAAGGAGCCGGTGCTGATGTGCCCGTCGGCGAAGAGGCCGCCAAGGCTGCCGCCGAGGAAGCTGGCGAGGGATCCGGCGATCGTACTGACGGCCCTGAGGCCGCAGGAGCACCAGGTGCTGCACCGACCATCGATCCCTCCGCCGCTGCCGCAGCGCCAGGCTCCGAGGAGTCCCAGCCCGGCGCCTACCTGAAGGCCGGCGAGGGCATCTTCATCAAGCTCCCCTGGGCGTCAAGCTCCAGGGCGCCGGTGGAAGGAGAAGCTCTGGATGGGGAGGTGCTTGCCTCCGCCGGGTTGTCGATCGTCGATGCGCCGGGAAGCAGCAGCGACGAGCCTGAGGAGGAGCGGCTGCTACGGAGGCTGCTGGCACTTTACCGCGCCCGCCAAGTCAAGCTGGAGTCCCGGGAAGTGCTCGTCGCGAAGGCGAGCGTAGATATAGAGAAGCACGCGGAGGAGCTCCGGGGTCTTCGCCAGGAAGCTCTCCGGGCCTTGGCGGAGGAGCGGGAACAGCTTGCGGAGGAGCGGAAGGCCTTCCTCCTCGAGAAGGCCGAAGCTGAAGAGCAACAACGGCTCGCCGGCGAGAAGCTCTATGCGCAAGAAGGTGAGCTGGCCCAACGGAAAGTTAACCTCGACAGCCACGAGGAGGGACTTGCCGCGCGTGAGCAGGCACTTAGCGGGGCGCTCCAAGAAGCAAAGGATGCAGCTGCGGCTGCCGAGACCGCCATGAAGGAATTGGAGGCAAGGATGGCGCAGCTGGAGGCTGATCTGAAGGCGGGCGGCGAAGAGCTTGCCGCGCTCAAGCTAGAGCGCGAGAAGGACACCCTTGCCCACGGTGAGCTGCAGGGCCAACTCGCCGAGAAGGGCAAGGAGCTGAGCGCCGCCAAGGATTCCAACGCCGATCTGGAGCTCAAGCTGGCCACCTTGACGGAGACGCTGGCCGGCGCCAAGAAGCGGGAGGCGGACTTGAAGGAGGAGATCAAGGGCAATGAAGCGTTGCTGGCGAGGGCCGCTGAAACCCAGAACACCTTCAAGGACACGGTGGAGCTCTGGACGGAGGGCCTCATGAACATCGCTGCCGTCATCGACGGGGAACTGGCGCAGCTGGGAGTGGAAGACTTTGCGTACTCCTCCGACGAGAACCTTCCACCCAGCGCCAAGCTCACCCTGTTCTTCAAAGGCGTGGCGACTGCCCTCCAGCAGCTCTGAGAAAAGATCCCGAAGCAGCTGGCCGATGAGTCGCGCACGATCTGTGCCAGGGTCCTGGAGAAGGTGTTGGTGAAGGTGGCCTTCCGCAACCCAGGCCTCAACTTCACCAACATCCTGAAGAAGCTGCCGACGGATGCTGATCTTGACGCGCTCAAAGCCCTTGTCGCACCCATTGTGGACAAGGTGAATGAGGTCAAGAGGGTCGATGGTGGCCACGTTGATTAGGCCGCCCGTTTTCTCCTTTGCTTGCCGCTGCTAATCATGTCACGAGAACATTTTATTAGAGCCGCGACAAGCCATTTTTGTAATATAACTCTATCTTAGGTAATGATTGCTATGTTACTTCCTTTACTTGATTCTTGGCTTTGTATGTTTCTGCCCTACGCTTTCTAGGGAAACTTGTCGGCGCAGGCACCCTTGCCGCGAGCGCTGAGTGCGGAACTTCAGCAGCCTGCTGGCGGTGCCGCTACCGACAAGCAACCTTGTCGCAACTAGTTGCAGCTCACTTAAGTTGTTGAGCGGACTCGAAACAAAGTAAGGGCGCAACTAGCTACGAGTTGGTTCCTCTGCGCACGGGTTTTCCATACAAAGCACGGCCGTTCAAGGAGAATAACTTAAAAATTTAAAAACTGAGTGCTCAAACTTTGGCAACTTAGCTTTTCTGTCATTTGCTTCCTGGTAAGGCGAAACTTTCTTGAACGGCCCGGTCCACACCATTATCTTCTCCTTCCCCCCGGCAAACCTTGTGGGCGAGGGAACCTTCCTTCTTTTGAGAAAGAGACAGAAGAGAAAGTAATGATATGGAGCCTTACGGCTCGTTATTGCTTACTAGGGTCTGGTGCTGCACAAAGTGTTAGATGATACATGCGGAAAGAAAAAATGCATGAAATTGACAAGCTGTGCTAAGCACATGATCTTTATTTATGCACGGGATCTGCGCCCGGCTTTGTACAAAGGAATACATGCAACAGCGGCAAGACTTGTACAAAAGGTGGTTGCCGGAAAAGCTTCCAGCAACCATGCCCTATGGGTAAAACTTACGAAGATGTTCAAGGTTCCAGGAGTTGCTCACCGGAATGCCATCTTCGGTCTCAAGGCGGACAGCGCCAGGCCTAGTGACTCGTTTCACCCGATAAGGGCCTTCCCACTTCAGCGTCAACTTGTTGGAATTCTTGGCGGACTGAACGCGCCGAAGAACAAGGTCGCCTTCCTCGAAACTTCTGGCTTTAACTTTGCGGCTATGGTAGCGATGAAAAGCTTGCTGGTAGTGAGCAGCTCGCACAGTAGCCTGAAGACGGTCTTCCTCAAGGAGCAACGCGTCATCTTACCGCAGCTGCTCTTGCTCGAGCTCATCATAAGCGAGCACTCGAGGCGACCCGTAAACGAGTTCCGTGGGGAGAACTGCCTCTGCTCCATAGACTAGAGCGAAAGGTGTCTGGCCAGTGGCTCGATTTGGCGTCGTTCTGATCGACCAAAGAACCACCGGCACCTCCTCGATCCAGTTGCTTCCGCACTTGCGCAGCCTATCGAAAGTTCTGGTCTTGAGGCCTCGTAGCACTTCAGCATTTGCCCTCTCCGCTTGACCATTGCTTCTCGGATGAGCAACAGAAGCGAAGCAGACCTTGGCGCCAAGATCCTGGACATACTGCATGAAGGTGCGGCTCGTAAATTGCGTGCCGTTGTCGGTGATGATCCTGTTAGGGATCTCGAAATGGCAGACAATCGACCTGAAGAACTTGATTGCTGACTGTGCTGTCACCTTCCTCACTGGCTCCACTTCCGGCCACTTTGTGAACTTGTCGATGGCGATGTACAAGAACTCAAAGCCCCCGACAGCTCGGGGGAAGGAGCCGAGGATGTCGAGCCCCCAGACCGAAAATGGCCAGGATAAAGGGATCGTCTAGAGAGCTTGAGCTGGTTGGTGTATCTGCTTGGACTGGAACTGGCACGCTTCACACTTGGTTACTTGTGCAGTTGCATCCTGGAGGGCTGTCGGCCAGAAGAAACCTTGCCGTAACGCTTTGCCGGCAAGTGCTCTTGCGCCAATGTGGTGACCACATATGCCTCCATGTATCTCTGCCAACAGCTGTTGTCCATCTTCCCGGCAAATGCACTTCAATTTCACACCGTTGAGTCTTATTCTGTACAGTGTGCTGTCGACAAACTTGTACATACTTGACTGCCGGGCTACTCTTTCCGCTTCTTCTTGCTCTTCGGGAAGCTCTCCTGTCTGAAGGAAACAGACAATCTGCTGTGCCCATGCCGGAGCTTGCGGCTCGACAACAAGGACTAAAGGCACATTTGCTGCTGCGGGAACATCCGCTTCGACGGCAAGGGCCTGCGGCCCTGCTGGAGCTTGGTGTTCGCCGGCAAGCTTGCCGGAGCAAAACTTGTCGGGAGGGTCTGCTTCAACGGAACAAACCGTAAGGGTTGCCGGAGCAGACTGCTCCTCAGCACTCTTGGCGTTGATCTTGGGGACCTTCTTGGCGGCGGCTTCGGGAAGCTCTGCCGGAATGTAGTCACCAGAAACCAACTTCCTCTTCTTGTTCTGTCCAGTTGATGGTGTCACGGATGGTTGAGTCAGCTTGAGCACAAAGATCCCTGGTTCCACAGGCAACTTTAGTGCAGCGCACTTTGACAGGCCATCAGCAATGTAGTTCTGTGCTCTTGGAACATGTTCCATTTGTAAGCCGACAAAGTGCTCTTCTAGCTTTCCCACTTCCTCAACGTATGCTTCCATCAACGGACTCTGGTAGCTCTTGTTTACTTGGCGGACGACAAGTTGCGAGTCACCCCTGACAATGAGCTTCTTGATCCCAAGGTCTGCCGCGATCCTGAGACCGGCAAGCAAGCCTTCATACTCCTTCATACTCTGCAGTATTGTTTGTTGCCTGCTCCTTGGGAAAGTGCATATGGACTACGTACTTGAGGTGCTCTCCGGTGGGTGCGACAAGCAGCACGCTAGCACCGGCGCCTTGCAGCGAGAAGGCACCATCAAAGTACATCAGCCACTCTTTGCTTGCCTCCTTGACGGGGATGTTCGTTTCTGGAATTTCTTCATCTGGTGTTGGCGTCCACTCTACTATGAACTCTGCCAATGCTCTGCTTTGGATAGTTGAAGTGATCTCGAACTTGAGGCCAAAGCTTGACAGTTCCAGCGCCCACTCGACAATCCTGCATGTTGCTTCTGGATTCTGCAATATCCTCTTTAGCAGAAAGCGAGTGACAACAGTGATCTCATGTGCCTGGAAGTAATGGCGCAGCTTTCTCGAGGCCATGAGAAGGCCGAAAAGCAACTTCTGCACACCAGAGTACCTTGACCTAGCCCCCTGGAGAAGGGAGCTGACAAAGTAAACTGGGCGCTGCACCATTTTCTTCTGCACCTCTTCGCGCACCTGCGCAGATTCATCCTTGTCGGGACCAGAGCTTGTCGGCGAAGCCCCCTGCTTGTCGCTGGATGAACTTGCCGCAGTTGCTGGCTCATCATCTGCCTCCCTCTCCGCCACTAGCGCAGCACTAACCACTTGATTAGTTGCCGCTAGATACAGCAGCAACTTCTCTTGTGGCCTAGGTGCGACAAGTATTGGAGTGGAGGACAGGTATCTCTTCAAGTCCTGCAGTGCTGCCTCCGCTTCCGGAGTCCATTTCATTGGACCTGACTTTTTCAATATTTTGAAAAATGGCAGGGCGTGCTCGGCAGAGCGAGAGATGAACCTGCTGAGAGCAGCCACGCAACAGACAAGTCTTCGCACATCCTTGACGCGCTTTGGTGCTTCAATCTACTCGATGGCCTTGATCTTGTCGGGGTTGGCTTCAATTCCCCGCTGAGACACAAAGAACCCGAGAAGCTTGCCGGATGGAACTCCAAACACGCACTTCTCGGGGTTGAGCTTGAGGTTTATCTTGCGCAGATTCGCGAAGGTCTCATCTAAATCTTGAATCAGAGTAGCCTTGTCTTTGCTCTTGACCACTATATCATCCATGTAAGCTTCCACATTTCTGTGTATCTATGTCCCAAAAGCGACATGGACTACCCTTGCAAATGTTGAACCAGCATTCTTCAACCCAAAGGGCATCCGTATGAAACAGTATGTGCCACAAGGGGTGATGAATGCGGTTTTCTCCTCATCCTCTTCTGCCATGAAGATCTGATGGTATCCTGAGTATGCATCAAGAAACGAAAGCAAATCACATCCGGCGGTGGAGTCAAAGATCTGGTCAATACGCGGCAAGGTAAATGGATCTTTGGGACAAGCTTTATTGACATCAGTGAAATCAATGCAAAGCCTCCATTTCCCACTGGCTTTGTGCACGACTACAGGATTGGCCAACCACGTAGGATGGAGCACTCCTCTGACAAGGCCTGCTGCTTCCAACTTCTTGATTTCTTCTGCAATGAACTCTTGGCGCTCCACTGCTTGTTTCCTGACTTTTTGCTTGACGGGCCGCGCATGAGGACAAACGGCTAGGTGGTGCTCAATTACTTTCCTGGGAACACCGGGGATATCCGACGGTTGCCATGCAAACACGTCGACGTTCGCCCGCAGGAAAGCAATGAGCGCGCTTTCCTATTTAGGGTCAAGAGTGGCACTGATGGTAAAGGTACCACCAGTGCCGTCCTCCTTGGCGGACACCTTCTTGGTCTCTGGTGGAGCTGCCATCGCCTTGTTACACTTGCCAGTGGGGCTCGATGGTGCGTCCTCGACGGCAGCGCAGCACTCCGAAGAGGTGCACTCGCGGAGTGGGCATCAGAGCTCTTGCCGGACTTGGTTTTCTTCTTCCCCCCAGGAGCTTCAGTGGCAAGTGACTTGCGACTGGCTGCGGCTGCTGCTTCCCAGTAAATCTTGTCGGCGCAGATAAGAGCATCCTTCTTGTCGCCAGGGACAGAGATGACACTTATCGGGCCTGGCATCTTGAGTACGTTGTATGCATAGTGAGAGGCTGCCATGAACTTAGCGAGCGCAGGACGGCCGAGTATTCCATTGTAGGGCAATGGAAAGTCAGCAACGTCAAAAGTGACCCTCTCAGTTCTGAAATTCAGCTCGCTGCCAAATGTGACCGGCAATGTGATCTTTCCCGTCGGCTTGCTCCTTCCCGGGTTGATTCCTTGGAACGCGCCGGTCTCTTCGAGCTCGCTGTCAGGGATCTGGAGTTTCTAGAGGACCGCGGAGGAGATCAGATTCAAGCCGGCCCCGCCGTCAACTAGCATCTTCGTGACTTTGAGGTTGCGGATGGTTGGTGAAACCAACATCAGCAAGCACCCGACCGTAGTTATGCGATCAGGATGATCCTCAATATCGAAGATGATAGGCGTGCTGGACCATTTCAGAGGCTTGCGTGACTCCATGGATGGTTCTGCTGCATTAACTTCCCGCATATACTGCTTGAGTTGGCGGTGTGAAGCATGCAGGGAAGCACCGCCGTCAACGCACAGGACCTCTGTGGCCTTCTGAAATTCCTGCTCATCGGCCTCGTCATCATCCATGTCTTCGTCGTCGTCTTCATCCTTGTCGTGGCCGCGGGGAGGCCTGCCACCTTGCCGCTGCTTGGCCTTGCCGCAGCGTCCTCCCCAGCCGGGGCGTTTCTTGCTGGCTCCTCCAGCACCTTCCTGGGCCTTCTCCTTATCGCGCCGCTCATACTCAGCCTTTTGCTGTTCGACAAGCTGCTCAACCTTCTTGCAGCTCTGGAGATCGTGGCCCTTGGTGCGGTGGATCTTGCAGTACTGCTTGCCGGAGCTGTCCTGCTTGTCGGCGGCCGCCACAGCCGGGATTTCCTTGCCGGACTCACCAGCTTTAGCTTTCTTGGCGCCACCCCCATTGCCGGACTGCTCAACACCTAGCACCTCTTTGCCCTTCTTCCTTCTATTGGTCCGCCGCCGGCCTTTCCTTGCCGGGGCAGCATCCTCGCTGTCGGACCCTGCTGCTCCTGTATTCTCTCTGGGGAGCCTCCTCCCCTCTTCAGCACATGCACACTTGTCGGCCAGGGCATAAAGCTCGCTGCCATCCCTGATCTTGCACATCGCCATCTCCTCCCTCATCCTGCGGTTTCGCACGTTCTGATGGAATGCGCTGATGACCGCGGCAGGGTGGACATCTGGGATGTTGTGATGTACACGGCTGAATCTCTGAATGTACTTACGCTGGGGCTCTCCTTCCTTCTGGGCAAGTAGATGAAGATCACTTTCTTGGCCATGAGGCTTGTGGCCGCCCGTGAAGGTGCCGACAAACTGATGGCATAGATCTACCCAAGAAGAAATGGAGTTGTCCGGCAAGTGCATGAGCTAGGATCTGACGTTAGGCTTGAGCACCAGCGGGAAGTAGTTGGCAAGGATCTTGTCGTCTCGTCCGCTGGCCGCCTGCACCGCAATGGTGTAGATGCTAAGGAACTCAGACGGATGCGACGTACCGTCGTACTTCTCCGGTACATCTGGCTTGAAATTCTTCTTGCTGGGCCACTGGAGGGCCACAGCTCACGAGTGAACGCAGGGCAACCTACCGCGTACGGCAAGTCGCCTGGTTCCCCTGGCGCATGCATGTCGACAGAGGGCCCAGCGCGCTGGTCAGATTGACGCCGCGCTTCTCTTCGGCGCTCGATACGAGTACGAGCATCCTCTTGCTGTCGTTCGTGAAGAACTTGGCGCTGATCGCGACGAGCTCGCGGATCTGATGACGCGGTGGAACTGTTGTCGGGGTGGATCCGGCGAGTTGGGGATCTTGGCCTTCGGGGCGGAGAATGCATGGAAGTCGCACCCCCATTGGTCTTGTCGCCATTGGTTCGCGTCCAGCAATCTTGCCGCGGCACCGAGGCGCTTGGTTGCCGTGTAGTGTCGCCGTTGGCGAAGCCGATGAGGCTCTGGATAGTGGCCCTCCATTCGTCGGTCTTATCCGCCATTAGAGGGTAATCTAGAAGCAGTTGAGCTCGCGCCAAGGCTTCTGCTGGAGTGGTGGGCGGCAGCGGCGAACGGTGCGAGGAGCGGGATTTGCTCGCACTTCTAACTATGTTAGAAGGAGCAGTATCCCGTCCGGGCGACCGTACCTCGCTCGGGCCAGCATGCTGGCGTGCATGCTGGTCTTGGACACCACACGAACAACCAGCTTGATCTTGGCCCAGCGGACGTATGGCGCTGCGAACGCCATGACGCTGCTGGTCCTGCGCCTCCTGAGACGGGCGCGGTGCACGCACGGACGCCGAGGTCTGTGCTGCTTTGTCCTTGGACTTGGCAGCACTGTGAGCACCTTCGTCATCGCCCGTTCTTCCGCCGGCGTCTACTCCACCACCCATTTGCTCCGGTGGCGGTGGGATCGACGCAGACGGAACTGCTGCCTCCGAAGCCTTCTTCTTCGGTGGCATATCGATGAAGTTGATGAAGATCTAGCTCGTGCGCACGCCGGATCGGGTTCACACAATCTTGACGCCCCCTACCTGGCGCGCCAAAGATGTCGGGGAAACTGATCCACGAACACCTATGGGACAGGCGGACCGAGCCCCTTTCGGTTCGGAGGGGGGTGGAGGTCGCACGAAGAGCGGATGAGGCAGTACACACGAGCAGTTTACCCAGCTTCGGAGCTCTCCGGAGAGATAACACTCCTACTGCTGCTTGTTTGATTGTATTGAGTTCTTGTTCAGGAGCGATGAGCGCTACCAGACCGAGCGTGAGAGTGTTCTTGGTGTTTCGAATGAGCCGAACCCCTTCTACGTTGCGCATGGGCCTCCTTTTATACGCTCAAGGGGTCACCGACAGCTGGCAATGCAGACTAGAGGGGTAAAAATGGAAAAAGAGTGCGGTAGGTACAGCTACCCGTACTGTATACACAGTGTATCATACCTAACTCTGACGGCAGGGGACAAGGGCATTGAATGCCCGTCTGTGTCGCCTACACAGTGCAAACAGAGACCGTCAGGGGCGCCAGCGATCGCCACGTTGGCCTTCTCGTCAGCGCCGCTTGCCACCGTGCACCCCTGGCTGCACAGCCTCCCGCCACGCGTGCCCGGGAGGGCCCCTGAACGACACGTGGGTGGATGTGCTGGAGCGCGGGTGCAGTGTGGCCGCTTGCTGCGGCAAGTGGCTTGCCGTGGGCGTTGTCTTGTCGGGCTCGGGAGCTTGTCGCTCACCGAGCCTTGCCGGGACGCAAGGTGCGTCGCGGCAAGCCTTCGTGAAACGCCTCGACTGGCCTTCCCGGCAAGCTCCTCTTGCTGGGGCCTTGTCTTCTTAGTTCGAATACTTTGTTCTTGAATGGCTTCCCGGCAAGCTCCTCTTGCCGGGGTCTTGTCTTCTGAGGAGCCACAGAGGATCTTGGCGGTGACCTGGCGAGCCTTGCCGTGGGGTGCTGCAACTGCCCGTGCACAAGTTCGGGATACTAGGGTACCCCTACTCTAGTACACCGACAGATGGAGTCTTCAATCTTGTATCTTCATAGTCTAGGAGTCCAGCCAATGATGATAGTTCTGCTATCCGGACACCCCCTAGTCCGGGACTCCCTCAGCACCCATTCCTGTACCCTCTACATCCACCACCGACCCTCCGCAATGCATGCAATATACGTGGCAGAAGCGCTTGGCGCGGTAAGAATAGTGGGATGGCAGTTACCGCCCCGTGAACGTGGGACGCGGGTACTCCGCAAGGCATGGCCCATTATATGCTGCAGTACAATTGGCGTTACATGCTGCACAAGAGAACTCAAAACTAACCTAGGCTCATGTTAATGAACAAGCAAAGAGGATCTCAAAGGGCGAGCCACTTCTATGTTGCTGCTTGTGCACTGGTTAGGGCCTACCGTGACGATGCCCGGTAGCGCGTTCGGGCCAGGCCCGGGGGCTCCTGTTGGTGCAACAAACCTTGGGTCTGTTTCCTAAACTGTGCACATGGCTAAGAACAATATCATAGCACCAAGATTAGACCAAGCACGAAGGGATCAGCTCTTTGAAGAATCAGAGAGCTGGATGAGAAGACCAAATCAAGCCAGAGAGACAAGATACTGCTATGGGAAAAAACTCCCTTGCCGGGCAGACGAGCTTGGCAAGGTTGGAGTTACCTCGGAAGCAAGCCTCCATATCGTAGACAATATCCAAGGCAATGATCAATATAGAGGCATCACGTCCAAGATTAGTACACCGACTCCTGCCTGCATCTACTACTATTACTCCACACATTGACCTTTATCCAGCATGCATCTAGTGTATTGAGTTCATGGAGAAATGGAGTAATGCAATACGAACGACGACATGATGTAGACGATATCTATTCATTAGGAATAGCCCCCATCTTGTTATCCTTAATAGCAACGATACATGCGTGTCTTGTTGCCTCTTTTTTCGCTGGGAAAGAACACCGTAAGATCGAACCCATCACAAAGAACCTCTTACCATGGCAAGAAAAATCGACCTAGTTGGCCTAACTAAACCAAAGATTCGAAGAAGAAATACGAGGCTATCATGCATATAAGAGATCAAAGAAGACTCAAATAATATTCATGGATATAGATCTGGTCATAAACTCAAAGTTCATCAGATCCCAACAAACACACAACAAAAAGAGTTACGTCAAATGGATCTCCAAGATACCATTGTATTGAGAATCAAAAGAGAGAGAGGAAGCCATCTAGCTACTGCCTACGGACCTGTAGGTCTATGGTGAACTACTCATGCATCATCGGAGAGGCACCAATGAGGATGATGAACCCCTCTGTGATGGTGTGTAGACTGGATCTCATGGTTCTAGAACTTGCGGTGGCTGGAGTTGTGTTTCATCGACTCCCCTAGGGTGTCTGGAATATTTGGATATTTATAGGGTGAAGAGGCGGTGTTGGAGGCCATCGACATGCGCACAACCCATCTGGGCACCCGTGGGCCTCCTAGCGTGCCCTGGTGGGTTGTGCCCCCCACGGGGCTCCCCTCTGGTACTTCCTTGGCCCACTTGGTGCCTTCTGGTCCAGAAAATATCTCCAAAATTTTTTGCTACATTTGGACTCCATTTGGTATTGATTTTCTGCGAAGTGAAAAACAAGCAAAAAATAGTAAATGGCACTGGGCATTATGTTAATAGGTTAGTCCCAAAAAAATGATATAAAGTTGTTATAAAATGATTGTAAAACATCTAAGAATGATAATATAACAGCATGGAATAATAAAAAATTATAGATACGTGGGAGACTATCAGCATCCGCGAGCTTAATTCCTGCTCGTTCTTGAGTAGGTAAATGATAAAAACATAATTTTTTATGTGGAACGCTGCCAACAGGTTCGTCACATATTCTTTTCTTTTGTAGCATGGACATTTGGACTTTTATATGGTTTAGAGCAACCATGTCTTTCAAAATGTCAACACTAAGAAAGTTATCCCTAGCCCATCGTGCTCAACCATTGATCCATTCATGAAACACACTCGCATATTAGCTACATCCAATGCTCAAGTATGATCATAGTGCTCCCTAGTTGGTGCTCTATAGGAGAAAATGGAGACTCAAGTAAAAATAAAAATTGTATAAAGTAAATAGAAAGGTCCTTCATGGAGGGAAATAGGGATTTGTAGAGGTGCCAGAGCTCACAGCTAAAATTGAGAATTTTTTTTCCAGATGCATACTTTCCCCATCAACGAAAATGACCTAGTAATTCCCAACACTTTCCATGCTAGATATATCATAGGCCATTCCCAAATAGAAAATAAAGTTTATTCCTTTTCCACCATTCTTTCAGAATTCAGGGCTAGCCGTATCCACGGGTGCCTTCTATACCAAAACTTTCCCAAGAATTTATTATTTGACAACACAAAGTAAATTTCTTTTTCATTTTGGGACTGGGCATCCCTATTACCGCCGTACTGTCATGCAATGACAAGTGGATAAACATTTTCATCTTGAGAATAACATATCTAGCATGGAAAATATTGGCCACCCCCTGCCTCTTCATGAGCGGTACGAGCACACAAAAGGAAATTAGAGATGGCACACACAAATTTTCTTAGAATGTCACGAAAATACAACATATAGGTAGGCTGTGTGGACTCATATGGCAAAACTGGGTTTAAAGATTTTGGATGCACAAGTAGTATTTCTACTTAGTGTAAGTGGAGGCTAGCAAATATATTGAGAAGCCACCAACCAAGAAATAAAAAATCACATAAGCGAGCATTAAGCACAACTAACATTGAATAATGCACCATAAGTAGGATGTAATTTCATTGCATAACTATTGACTTTCGTGCTTGCATAGGGAATCACAAACCTTAACAACAATATTCTTAATAAAGCATAATTACTCACCAACATGACTCACATATCCCTATCATCATATCTCAAAACTATTACAAAGACTCAAGTTTATTTTGTCCTATGATCTTCATGAAAGTTTTCATTATATCCCTCTTGAATATCTATCACTTTGGGACTAATTTCATATGTTTCTTTTGATAAGCTCAAACATATTTAAGTGAAGAAAATGAGCATAAAAATTTTCTTCTCTCAAAATAATATTAGTGAAGCATGCAAGAATTTCTTAAAAAAATTACTAACTCTCAAATAGATCTAAGTGAAGCATGAGAGCATTTCTTCAAAAATATTAAAGCATACCATGCTCAAAAAGATACAAGTGAAGCACTAGAGCAATTCTATCAAATCATAGCATAATTTTGGCTCTCTCAAATAGGTGTGTCCAGCAAGTATAGATGACACAAACAAAAACAAAAAAAAGCAAAGACTCATATAATACAAGACACTCCAAGCAAAACTCTTGATATGTGATGAATAAAAATATAGATCTAAGTAAAATACCGATGGTCGTTAGAAGAAAGAGGGGATGCCTTCCGGGGCATCCGCAAGCTTAGTTGCTTGGTTCTCTGTGGCACCCTGGCTCAGAGAGACCGTAACGCCCCGTATTCCAGCCAAGAGATCGAGGTAAGTCTCTGGAATACGACACTGCTTAGCATAGAACAAATCAGCTATTTATTACAATCGGTATGGATACAAGAGGATTACATCATCACGGTGACACTACACCTGCCAAGGTTGCTCTATGCAAGCAGCAGAACAACACATAGTAGCGGAAAAGATTCTAGTAGCGGAACAATGATGATGACGATGGACTCCACTCCATAGGGACACTGGCTGGAATGTTTATCCTAGCTCGCAAACACAAGATCCTCGGCAAACAAGCAAGCAGACAAGGGATGACCTACAAACTGGCATGACATGCTAGGTCAATACATTGAATGTACTTGCAAGCTCACATCAACCAAAGCAATGAAGACAAACAATAGCATGGCAATTACAGGTTAATTAGCAAGGATGAACATGATACAGCTAGAGCAACATGGCAGGGACAAGATGAACATGATACAGCTAGAACAATACAAGATGAGCATGGAATGAACATATGAGGATACTAGCATGCAACATGTTAACAATATCATGCACCAACTTACTCTGTTCGGGGTTACCTTGTAACCTCCACAGGAATCACTTACAATCATGGTCATCACACGATCACCTTAGTATCAAATCAAGCTTGGTATTAACAATACCATAGTAATCATTACATGGCCACAAGGAGCTTGATCTTTACCCTTGATTCTCGCATAACACCATAAACATCAACCAACTTTGGTATCCACGATACCACTGTGATCCTCTTGCGATCACATAAGGATATACCACTTCTTTCATTATCGAACAAGGGTTGATGTAAACAGGTTATTATTACTGTTGACCCATAGTGTGACCTACTATGAACCAGGCCCTTATCTGTGGGTGTGACTATTGATAGATTTAAACACATCTGCAGAGGTTAGCACACTGTACCCACACCACGGAACCCAAGGCCTCATACTCCCATTCGGGTGGACCAATGACGTTTCGACAAAACTGGTCTCTCGCCATGAAACTCTCCCGACCACTCCGACCAACTCCCCTTTGGGCTAAGTCATGGGTGGCCCCGATGCCACTGCGGACATCCAACGGCCATCGTTGTGGCAAAACAATCATCCCAAAAGGGGACATGGTACCAACACAACTACATGCACACAAGGTTTATGTCTTCCTACCTGATTAGGATAGTGTGCGCCCATAACCTTCCCTAGTTGGAGGAACCGGCGAGAGGCACGACAATAGACCCAGCTAGGAGCCCCCATAAAGCAAGTGTGGCTGCACTGGTCAGTTCGATTTTGATGGCACTATGACTCAGCCAACATGTGTGCAAGTTTGATTAAAGTCCGGTTAAACTTCAATGAGGAACAACTTAGTCATATTAAAATAACATGATGCAACTACAATGTATGATTATGATACCATCATAAGCACGGAGGTGCAACATAATCATCATGCATAACAACAATGAATCATTTATCCAAACGAGCATGGCATACTGACGAGCATAATCATAACACTACACATGAGCATAGCATGACCACTAGCATCAGAAATAAATACTATGCAAGAACATAACAAGAATACTACCAAGTAAGCATGTAACCAACTAGATGCAACGAAACATGCATAGCAACAATACTGGATAACAAACGATAATCATGCATTAGAATGAACATCACTACACCAGCATGTGCTACCACTACCAAGCATGACAGGAGAAAATAATACTAGCAAGTAGTAGAAGAGAACAAGATGCATTAGAACATAGCATGAAGGTGGACATGAATCCACAAGCATAGCCGAAACAATGACAATAGCAGCAAATAAGCAGGCAGTAAATGGGAAAACATTTACTAAATATTCAAGTAGAAACCATGTCTACTGCATGGCTATCATGCAAGTGGCTTTTGTGGCTTACCTAGGGGTGACAGAGTCTCCGGGAAGAAGTGCCGTGAAGCCGCAGAATGAAACGTCGGATGTACTTCTCTCTTGAAGGAGGCTGGTTAGAAGCAAGGGCACAAAGGTCATTTTCAGAGTGAGACCACCTAGTGAAAATGGTACCAACAGAAAGATCTCTATGAGACGAAGAAGTGGGCATTGGTTTCACCTCGATCGGAGTTACGGTTGAAGAGACACAAGGTGTAGAAGCTTAGGGACCTATGTGTGAATAAAATTCCTACAAACAAGTCCCTGGGAGGAAACACTGAAAGCGCCTTCAGGCTGATTAAGTTTTCTGAAAAGGAAAATGCATTTAGAGCCATAGTAGATTGAAAATATGTTTTCACAAAACTGAAAACACATTCTACCAAAATGCGCTTCCACTTATTGGACTGGGCCCGTGCTTTAACCCACTTACGGGAGGGTCCCACGCGGCAGGGGGAGGGGCCAGCGTGGTCATTGTCTACCTCCTCCCCTCGCTCATGTTCTTCCCCGAGCGGAACAGAGCAGGAAGCAAAGGAGGGGTGCGGCGACTGGCCCTGGTGGCTCCGATGATGTCCGGCCAAATGGAGACCACCATCGGGCTCGTGGAGGTCTCCCGCGCCCGTTCAGAGACGAAGGAAGACGCGGGGAGGAGTGGAGGAGCGGCGATGGGAGACGCCAGGGAGGTGGCAAAGGCGGGCGGTGGTGGTGCTTGGCAAGGGCAGGGGCATTCCGGCGAGGGGCAAGGGGGTGGGGAGACTCGCGGAAGTGAGAGCAATTCGGTGGAGGACTCGGAAGGAGGAGAGGGGGCCTGAGGTGGCTGGTTGGAGGGGATCTACGGTGATGGTCGTGAACGAACGACAATGATGGGGCACTCCGGTGGGCAAGAGAGGCATGGGAGGAGGTGGTGAGGTGCGAGAGGAGTTGGGCACGCCTTATATAGCCGCGGGGAGGGCTCTAGAGAATCACAGGTGAGCTCCAACATGGCTCTAATGGAGAACAGGGGCTAGACGAGGCACGGGCATGGCGTTTGCAACACATTCATGACAAACTAGGAGGAGGCAGAGGCACGGGTTGATGAAGAGTCTCACGAGGGAGCTACTAGACATGGAGGGACGTCGAGACACGGACGGAGCGGACGAGAACAGTGGCCGGATCGAGCTAGAGCTTGCTATTTGCATGACACAAGCGTGATCACCGCGTGCACTGGTGTATGCGGCGCGTTTTGGCCCGACCGACAATGTCCAGTAGATAGTCCATACTACCCTTAGTATCAATGAAGAAGGAAATGAGCGCAGGGGCAAAGAAGAGATTGGCAGGAGGCTCCAATGCAGGTGCACAACAACCTGTTTGTGCTGTGGTGAGGAAGATCCAAGAGAGGATAGACTCTAGTCCTTGGCATGGTGTTATTACATGCTAAGATGATGATGATGACCAAAATTCAGCTTAAGAGGAGGGGTTTAGCTAGCACTTGTTGTAGAAACCACCAGACTGGACAGAAATGCAAAATATGAAGTAGCACTCACACAAATGATTTGCATGAGCTTAAACTTGGAGGAGATGAGTTATTTGATGATATGAAGCTACTGTAGAAGTTGCATGCCATTTGGTAATATCAAAATGGTACTTGCTTCAAAATGCAACTCTTTGGATAGAACTTAAGAAAAATAGCTGAGGAAAATTGGCTAGATAAAATGAGCCAAAAACATGTGGAGATAGTTTATATGGATAGGATAATGTCCTGGTAAATTTTCAACTTAATTGAAGCATATAAAATATAGTTGCTTCACAACCTGAAAATCTAATCATAAACCAAGTTTTGATGCTGAGCTCACATAGAGTGATGACATGAGCCCAAATCTTGAGGAGAGTGATGATTTGATCATATGAAGTACCTTGCAAAATTTCAACTCATTTGGATTATCCTAGCTAGTACTTCCTTCACAAAGAATTCCCTCACACAAGAACTTTGAAAAATTTCTCAGGAATATTCACTAGGAAAGTTGATTTGAATTTCGACAAGAGGCAATGATATGGACATGAAAAGGAGTCCAAAAAGTTTGGGGTCAATCAAGCAAAGATAAATGACAGTTCCTTCTCAAAAAGCCACTTAGGGCAGAATGAGAAAAGGAATATTTGTGAATTATCTTTGCTGATGCCAAGGAATGGTTTTGACATATTTGAGGAAGATATGACCCAAACAATTTATGAGAATTATTTGGGAATTTTGGGAGTGACAGAAATATAGATTGCTTCACAACCTTGGGCAAAAAGAATTATTCCTTAAATAGAAAAGGAATGTTCCCAATAAAAAGAATATTGGGATTTGGGCTAGGATGATAAATGACATGATATTGGGATGATTTAGAGGATGAGAAGCCACTATGGAACCTAGGAAGACATGATCTTCCCAAGTTTTTGGATCACATAGCCACACAAAAGCAAATCAAAACAATAACTCGAATGAAATCAAAAGGAAAATAAAGAGCCAAAATCCAGGGCGTTACATTCTCCTTCAATAATAACTTGCGGTGCCATGGGGCATCCCCAAGCTTAGGCTCTTTTCACTCCTTATTCATTCATCCATCATGATCTCACCCGAAACTTGAAAACTTCATTCACACAAAACTTAACAAAACCTTCGTGAGATCTGTTAGTATAACAAAGCAAATCACCACTCTAAGTATTGTTGGAGACCCGTTCATATTTTATTTTTGAAGTATATCTATTGTATTATAACTTTACCATGGCTTATACCGCCTGATACAATCCATAGATTCATCAAAGTAAGCACGCAACCCAAAGAAAACAGAATCTGTCAAAAATAGAATAGTCTGTAGTAATATGAAAACTTTGTCTCTTCTTTAACTCCAAAAATTCTGAAGCATTAGGAAAACGTAGGCAATTTGTATATCAATCTTGTGTAAAAAATTCAGAATTTTATCACGCTTCTGTAAATTTTAACAATTCTGCTACTAGGCGCGAAAGTTTATGTTTTCCAACAAGATCAAATCAACTATCACCCAACATGATCCCAAAGGCTTCACTTGGCACAAACACTAATTAAAACATAAAAAGAACAATCATAAAAGTATCATAATTGTGTAAACACTCAAGGACAGAAAGAAAAAGGCAAAAATAAAATTTATTCATTGGGTTGCCTCCCAACCAGCACTATCGTTTTATGCCCCTAGCTAGGCATAACGCATAGATTCAAGTATTGTCGTGTTTTGTTTTTGATCCATAGGATGCCCTCATGATTGATTCATATGGTGACTTAATTCTTGTTCTAGGGGAGTGTTCCATACCCTTTCTTAGTGGAAATATAAATTTAATATTACCTTCTTTCATATCAATCACGACACCTATAGTGCATAAAAACGGTCTACCAAGTATAATAGGACAAGACGGATTGCAATTAATATCAAGAACAATAAAATCTATGGGCACACAATTCCTATTTGCAAGAATAAGAACATCATTAGTTATTCCCATAGGCTTTTTAATAGTATAAATCTGCCAAGTCCAAATGAAGAGAACATTCTTTGATATCGGTAAGACCAAGCACATCACATAAAGATTTCAGATTCGTGGAAACACTAGCGCCCAAATCACATAAATCCAAACGGTCATATTTTTTTTTTACTTTGATAGTAGGTCCCGTTCATCATGTAATTTTCTAGGAATTTAAATCTCTGATTCCAACTTTTCTTCTAAAGCTTCCAACTGTTAATTTTGACTTTGATAGTAGGTCCCGATATGTTTAGTAAAAGCTTTATTTTGTTCATAAGCATGGGGTGAATTTATGATGGATTGCAACAAATTGTAAGTGCATCTAGTGCCCCTTAGTGATTTTGGTGTATTGAAGACTTATAGGTTAAGGGACAAATATATTTGTGAGTGTACACAGACTCTATAAGTTGATGAGGAGTTTGATATTTATGATGAAAGTCGGCCCCTAAAAATGTATGTCTTCAGCAGAAGACTTTGATTCTCCTGAAGATTTTGAAAGTGAAGAGATTGGTGTGACCTTGAAGACTTGGATATTCATGCGAGGATTATGAAGCATGAAGACTTTTCTTTTCGTAGTTTCATTTTCTCTTTCTTGAGTCATAGGAAACACCGTAATGTTAAAGGGGGTCGAGGTAATACTAAGGAAAGTGATTTCCAAGTGATGCTCATCTCAAAACCTACATCTACCCAATCCTTTCGAGTGAAGCCATTGGATAGTCAATTTCTTCAGAGACAGAGACGAAGATCTTCTGGTGTCTGAGGAATTTGTTCTCACTGAGGAATTAGCAATTCACCGGTGCGGATTGCCTACACAGTGAGGAACATGATAGACCCAAGGAATTTGAACCTCAAATATCTGACTGTTGCATCACTGAAGAGATTGTTCCTATGTGGAACCGATGCTTGTTACCTTTGAGGACTGTGTCTCCTCCAAACGGTTAGGTGTCATGGTTTGATCATCCAAGAGGAATTGTGGATCACAAAGTGACCAAGTCTATGAAGGTTTGGATGTCACCTGAAGAGTTACCACGAGTGTTTGGGCGAGGTCTGTGTGACTTTATCTCAAGGAGAATACAGTGAGGACTGTGTGTCCTCGGGTTTAAATACCCAGCCGCTCCAACCAGACGTACAACTGTCACAGCAGTTGGAACTGGTCTACCAAATCATTGTCTTCACCAAGCCAACTCGTTTTTCTTCCTCAACCCTTTCATTTCCTCATTCATGTGTTGAAGAACCTGATCATTAATGTTTGAAGACTTTGACTGAAGACTTTCTCTATTTCCTCAATCATAATTCTTCAGTCTCATAGTCTTCAGCCTGCTTATCCTGTTTTCATGCTTTCTGTACTTTGTGTTTTTTTCATTTCATCATGATGACTATGATGTTGCTCTGCTATGCTTATACGTGAGTACTTATTTCGCTGCTAGTGTGTCATTGCTTAGGAATTTCTTCACCTAGAAATTCCTCAGTGACGAATTTGTAAAAATTGCCTATTCACCCCCCTCTAGTCGATATAACGCACTTTCAATTGGTATCAGAGCAAGGTACTCTCTTCTTCCGTGTGATTTTGGTTTAACAACCTGGAGTTTTAGTTATGTCAACTGCAGGATGATGAAGGGCTGAGCTGGGTGTCCTACCTTTGATGGGACGGACTACCCCTACTAGAAGAACAAGATGCACATGCATCTTGAGGAAATAGATAACAATCTCCCGTATGTTGTGGAAAATAGTGTTCCCTCTGTCACTCCGTCTATGAATGCTGCTGATGTGCAGAGATTCAAGCAACTCGATTCTCAAGCGAAGAATATCATAAGTGGCCATCTGAGCAAAGGACAGTACGACAGAGTGAGTGCTTTGGAAACAACAAAGCTGATTTGGGACAGGCTGTCCAAGGTCAATGAAGGAGTCTCCACTCAATGTGACTCCCGAGTTGATGTTCTTCACATTCTGTTCAATCGCTTCAAAAGACTCAACCATGAAAATGTTCAGCAAACCTTTGATTGCCTCACTGACATCTCAAATGAGCTTCAAGCACTTGGTGCCACTGACATCGCCGACCATGAGGTGGTGAAGAAATTGTTGAGATCACTTGATTCCTCATTTGATACTCTTGCACTGATGATTCAACAGCGAGGAGACTACAATTCTCTTGATCCCGCTAATATCCTCGAGAGGCTAAATACTCACGAGTTCCAGCTTGCTGAAAAGAGAGACCTTTATGGACCGAGCTATGGAAGATCACGTGCCCTAAAGGCCAAGGCAGTCTCTGAATTTGAAGGTGAAGATTCTGGTAGCAACCTTGGTGATCCTGAAGAACTGTGCCAGGAGCTAGCAATGCTCATGAGGAAATTCCAGAAGTTCTCTCGCCATGGACGCTTTGGAAAGTCTTCAAGAAGTGATGATTCCTCATCTTGTGACTACAAAAAGAGGACTTGCGACAAATGCAAGAAAACTGGTCACAACATGTCTGATTGTCCTCAGTGGGAAAAGGAATCAAAGAAGAGGAAGTACAAAGATGACGATTCTGATGACTCAAAGAAGAAGAAGAAATCTTCAAAGTCCTCATCATCAAAATCTTCAAAGTCTTCATCTCACAAGAAGAGCAGTTCCAAGAAGGCTCGGGAATTTATTGGCAAGGAAATAGACTCTAAAGCTGAATCTGAGGAAAATGTGGAAGAGGAGGAATCTGAGGAGTCAGACTCTGCTGTGGCGAGCCTAGTGTTAGTGTCAAAACCGGCGGATCTCGGGTAGGGGGTCCCGAACTGTGCGTCTAAGGTCGATGGTAACAGGAGGCGGGGGACACGATGTTTACCCAGGTTCGGACCCTCTCTATGGAGGTAATACCCTACTTCCTGCTTGATTGATCTTGATGAATATGAGTATTACAAAAGTTGATCTACCACGAGATCGTAATGGCTAAAACCCTAGAAGTCTAGCATATATGATTATGATTGCCTCTACAGACTAGGCCCTCCAGTTTATATAGACACCGGAGGGGACTAGGGTTATACAAAGTCGGTTACAGAGAAAGGAATCTTCATATCCGGACGCCAAGGAGACTCCCATATGATCACAGGTGAGAGTCTTCGGTCATGTATCTTCGCAGCCCATCAGTCCGGCCCATGTCAATAGGGCGGACGCCCAAGGACCCCTTAATCCAGGACTCTCTCAATAGCCCCTGAACCAGGCTTCAATGACGAGGTGTCCGGCGGGCAGATTGTCTTTGGCATTGCAAGGTGGGTTCCTTCTCCGAATACATCAAAATAGTCTTTGAACACAGTAAACATGTCCGGCTCTGCAAAACAAATCCCACACACAACCACGGAGAGTATAATATTTCATGAGTTCAATCCGCTGACAACTTTCCATAGCGTGACATCGCACCGGCACCCGGCCATTATTTGAACCGTTTTTAGCCTGCCGCTCCATATTTCGAGATGTGGTTTCATTGGCACGTCTTTTCAAAGCACAGATCATGTCCCCTTATTGCGGGATTCTCATCAATACGGGCATGGGTAACCCAACCGTGCCATCTGCACGGCCCTTGGGGAATAGGCGAGTAGGGAGGCGCTTGATATTCACTGCCTTTATAAAGAGATAAGGATTCACCCATTTCACCCATTCCTTCTCTCTCTGCCTCCCCCATTGTTGAGCTCCAATGCCCAAGTTCTTATCTTTTCCGCCCCAAAAAAGCACTTCAACCATGCCCGGATCCGGAGCGCAGGGAAAGTGTATGGCCTCCTCCGTTATGGAGAAGGACATTACCCAGCTCCGGGAGGCTGGGTATTTGGCCAAGGAAATCGCCCACTGGCTTCCGGCCAAGGGATAGATCATCCCCACCCAAGAGCCCCATGAGAGGGTAGTATTCGTCCCTCACTTCATCTGCGGGTTGGGATTTCCTTTACACACGTTCATCCGCGGACTCATGTTCTACTATGGGCTTGATTTCCATGAACTGGCCCCCAACTCCTTCCTCAACATGTCGGCATTCATTGTCGTGTGCGAGGCCTTCCTCCTCATCCCACCCCACTTTGGATTATGGCTAAAGATCTTAAATGTGAAGCCGAAGGTGGTGAGTGGTCAATAGGCATAGTGCGGAGGCAATATGGTGAGCAATATGCCCAACGTCACATGGCCTGAAGGCTCCTTCATGGAGACTGTCAAAGGGTGGCAACAGAAGTGGTTCTACGTCATAGAGCCACATGGCACCACCTGGGCCGCGGCTCCTGCATTCCGGTCTGGGGCCCCGGTGCGGCTCACCTCCTGGCCAGAGAAAGGCATGGACTGGTCTTCGCCGGACGAGCTGACAGCGCCTCAGACGCGCATCAGGAGAATGATGGAGAAGAATATCAATTTCGTCAATGTGATCCAGGTGATGCTTGTTCGTTGGATCCTTCCGTGCCAAAGCCGGACTTGCCATTTGTGGGAGTATGATCCGGCCAAGCACCAGACCTTGCAGCAGTTCTTCGATGCTACACCTGAACACATCTGTAAGGTGCTTTTCAAGTCCAGCAAGACATGGCAGGATACGATCGAGGACCATGGGCACGACTTGGCCCATCCTGCAAGTTCGGTATGTTTTTTCATGTTTTCAAGGCTTATCCTTTACTTGCATACTCGAGGAAGACGCCTAAGCCTCCCTACTGATTCTCTCAGAGCTGGACAAAGAAGGCGGAGCGGATTCACTATCCGGCTCCACTACCCGAAGACCCAGCAATTCCACTTTTAACGAAGATGGTGGTTCCGGTGCCCTATCAAGCACTGGAGAAGAAGGCCAAGGGGACCCGTGGTGGCCTCCGTAAAGGGCACTTCGGACATGACGTCTGAAGACGCCGAGACTCATTCCTCCATCGCCGAGGACGACGAGGAAGAGGAGGAAGAAGAAGAGTGCCATTCCCCCCTGAGGAGGGGGGGAGAAAGAAAAGGACGGCCTTCACGCGTCTCGAGGCCGAGGCGTCCAAGAAGGGGAAAATTTCCCTCCCGGACAACAACACAGCGGCAACCGACAACAGCTCGGAATGGTGCCCCAGGGAAAAGCCCCTGTCAAATCGTGAGTACTCAAAAACCTGGACACATTCATATATCCGGCCTCTCTACTTCATAGTCTTAACATGTTGAGTCATGCATTTGTAGTCCGGCTCGGTCCGACCACAAGCGGTCCTCATCTTTGGTAGATTCGCTGGATCCAGAAGCGATGGACAGCGGGTCCCTTCTGGCGGACTCCTATCCCAAGGCCATGGATGATGCTGAGGCGTTGTCCCGAAGGATCCCAGGCCAGGGAGAGACTCAGGAGGCTGTCAGGGCAGTGCCAGGGGTGAAACCTCGGCCACCGGACACATGGAGGAGCAAATCCCCATGGATACTGGCAAGGGGGGCCATATCCAATTTGGCCCCCAGCCAAATACAATTTCGGAGACCTATACGGCTCCAGAATCAGGCAAGCAGCCTCTTTCGAAAGAAGGAGGTGTGCCTATTCCACCGGTGACCTCTGTCCAAACAGAGGCACCAGATAATTTGCT
This sequence comes from Triticum timopheevii, assembly GCA_963921465.1. Lineage (NCBI taxonomy): Eukaryota > Viridiplantae > Streptophyta > Magnoliopsida > Poales > Poaceae > Triticum > Triticum timopheevii. The sequence goes on along the minus strand of OY997272.1, from coordinate 374,723,789 downwards.
GGAAGCGTTGTAAGGCACTTCCATTGTTGAGGAACACCGTACACTTATGGGTACGGTTGTTGAGAAGATCTAGTCTGCGATGAGCAGACTGACCGAAGCCTGCACAAGCCTTCTGGCAGGCTTTGAGGTAAGTAATGAAATTATGTAAAAAGAATGTCACAGTATAGACAGTAGACCCTGAGACACTGTCCGGTGTTCGAAAAGAAAAGCCAGACAGAGGATCAAACAAGTATCGCAGGAGACTAACCAGATGAGTCAGTGTGAACAAGCAGGCATCGTTACTGGCTGCGACTTCTCCTACTGCTAAGGTTTCCATACTGAAGCAGAGTCTGGAGCGGGCCGAGGAAGAGCTCGGCCGTGTGAAAAAACAACCGGATTTGGAGTTCTCCAGGGGCGTTTGCGGATCTGCCGTGCAGCGTTTCAGACGCTGGAATTCTTCTGAGCCGAAGAGGGGAGCTCCACGGAGAAGCTGTTTTGGTCGCAATACCATGCGCCAGAACATCTGGTGCCCTTTAGCGATCAGCTAAAAGCTGGTCGAACTGCATAGGCTGGCCGAATTGGCCATGAAGCATTTAATAGTCTCGCTATGGCCTGCCGAAGCCATACCCAGCAGTTATTTCGGGCCCGTGAAGCGGCTGGTCAATGCCTGCCCCCGGCTTGATGCCATCAAGCGGTCGGTCTGCATCGAAGGCATGCGAATGGCCTTCGCCTGAGTCAAGATGAAGTGGGTAAATATGGACTTCGTGAAGGTTGCGACCGAGGGACCGCCCGCGGGCAAGGAGCACTACACGCCCGAGCGGTATTTTGAAGATGTCCTGGAGGGATCCCACATTGTAGAGGGGTAGTGTTCAAAAGATATTATCTTTAAATGAAATCATTCATATTGTCCCTTCCTGTATTATGAAATAGAGCCGGTATGTAATATAATGCTTGTTATTTAAAATTTTACCTCCTGCGCGGTCGTTTTGTTAGATCTTAGAGTTGGCCAGTTGTCGGATTCCGCCCCCACGTAGGTAGTACGGGGGTGTTCGGGTTGAATCTAGACACTCTTTATCCCAAAGTTTGGTCCTTAAAGGAGCTGTTTAGCGCAACGAACCAGGTAATCGGACTATGTGGCTTTATCACCCTCACTTAGCCATAGGATTTTGACAATATAAATTTAGGCGTAGCCCCTAGTATTCCTAAGTCCGAACTTTGGGTATTGTAAACACCTAATCGGATAAAAACCGATTCATCGAATAATGCGGAAAAAATCACAAAAGATTTGTAACCTCTCGAAGAGCTGACCGGCTCACGCTGCATCATAACAGTCAGTTTTTGGCTTTCACTACTGAGGTGCTCATCCGGATGAACCCAGACACAATAGCAGTAGTTCTCCCGATATAGCGGATTGTAAGGTAGTAAGCACAGGAGCCAGGCAACCCAACAATTGACCAAACACATGATTCGGAGCCAACGCACATAATGCTACAATTCAGGGTGCCGAACTATACTGTAAAAGAGTGTCCGGACTTTGTTGTTGTGTTATGGGGCGTAATGAAGACCCTGGCGAATTAAGGCGTACCAAGAGTGTACGGGTGCGATTGATAAGAGTATCAAGAAAAAGAAAAATGAAGTAATAAGCTAATGCCGCAGAAATTGGGCCGCAAACTATTTTCCATTATAGTTTGATTAATATGTCAAAGCGTATTTTGTACAAGTAGTGCGATAAGAAACAGGGCTATTTAACATGCCATGACCAAGGGAGAGCTACGTGCGGATCCTTAAAACAGGCATAACGATCATTTAAAGAGACTGTGACACTCCAAAAAAAAATTCATTTGGTTTTCAGCAAATTATTTGTTTGATTTGAAGGAGGCTATTTAAAATCAAAAAAAAAAGACTCTCCTCCTCAATTATTTTCTCTTATGTCAAAATCTTTATTTTGGGTTATCCTCAACCTTGGTGTTTGATTTTGAAGGTTCTTCATTGGTGTTGACTCACCATAATTTAATTTTGAAAAAATTTCAATTAAAAAGAAATCCTCATGGTTTTGGATTTATTCCTTTTTATTCCAACCATCCTCTTTCACCATGTCTCATATTATAAAATTTCCCCGAAACACCTCCCTCCACTGTGGGTCAAGTCAAGTAGCAAATCCTAGCAAGTTCAACCCATTTTGGATTTTTATTCCATTTATTTTAACCCCAAAATTATTTCTGTCTTTATTTTTGGACTTAGGTGATTTACAAAGGAAGTATCAGTATCCTTTTGAGTTTTGATCTCAAACCAACTCCTCTGGCTAGTCCTTAGCACCCCCAACCTAGATCCATCAAGATCCACTCTTCCATAGTTCAAATTTTTCAAGTTTTGCTCACTGCAAGTTTGGACCAGATTCATCATTTTTGGTGAAATTCATATTTTCTCTTCTCCAAAAATTCTACCAAAAATCAGGCAGCCCCCAGGTGCATTGAGAGGCCACCTCACCAAACATCAGCGCCAGATAAATTCTCCACATGCCAAAATCATTTCATCGAACACTTGGCCTGCACTGTTACTGTACATGTTCAGAAATTGAGTGTTGCAGTTCGACAGTCAGTGTCGTTTTCTTCAGAGACTTGGCGTCGATCTCACCAGTGCACTCTCTGGCGCTTTGCACACTGCTCCTCCTCCTTATCCAGAGCACCGCATGCTCTCTTGGACGGGCGCAGGTGTCGGTGGCGGCGTGCCTCGCCGACGCCGGCAGATTCTGCGGTGGCAGAGCCACCCGTGGCGGCCAGCGGGAGCCAGCGCCAGCTTTCTGCGCCGTCCAGCACTGCCCAAACCACCCGAGGCCTCCGCGTGGCCGGCTGCTTGCCAGCACACGCTGCAGCACCGTCGCCGTGGCCCAGCAAGCACAGGGCACGCTATCTGCCGCCGACGGGCCCGCGAAGCACCGTTCCGTCGAAACCACAGAGCAAGCCTAATCCAACAGAGGTTAGCATCTGAATGAAACCAGTGGATCTCCATGTTGATGCCCAGCCACCTAAACTACCCGTCCGGCCACTGCATCGCTGTAATCGCCGCCGGAGTTATCCCGTTCGCGGGAACCACCTCGGGCCGGCTAGAAATAGCCACCCCGAGCTCACCTTCGACCAGCACTACTCCCTCCACCTCACCAGAGCCCCACCAAGGCACCAGGAAGACCCCGAGGAGGCCTTCTCCTCCGTCTCCAGCCGCCTCGATCCGCTTCGGGTTCCGGCAAGGTTAACTCGAGTGCGTGCACCCCCGCCTCTCTCTTTGTACCAGTGACATCCTAGTGCACCCACTCCACTAACCCACGCCCCAATTTGAAGCTTGCAGCCCTCCCTGACGAGATCCAACAACACCCGAACCACCGTCCGCCGGAGTTGAGGCCGCCATCGACGTGGTGCTCGCCGACGACCAACTCCACCACCCACAGGTGCGGAAGAACCCAAGGAACCCGTAGGTACCATCCACTCCTCCTAACTCACCGTGGATCGCCGCCGGCGACCACCGCAGCCTTCGGGCGCCAGCGCACTCTGTTTTCTCCCTCCAACTTTCAAACCTGACGAGTGGGACCCCCTCGTCAGCCTCTCTGTTATATTCGAACCTTTTTTTGGAAAGCGCCTTCGGGTAAAAAAGCTTTCAGCCTGAAACGCAGCGGAACTCTCAATGAAAGCACCAATGTCAGTGTCAAAACTAGAGGATCTCGGGTAGGGGGTCCCAAACTGTGCATCTAAGGTCGATGGTAATAGGAGGCAGGGGACACGATGTTTACCTAGGTTCGGGCCCTCTCTATGGAGGTAATACCCTACTTCCTGCTTGATTGATCTTGATGAATATGAGTATTACAAGATTTGATCTACCACGAGATCGTAATGGCGGAAACCCTAGAAGTCTACCTTATATGATTATGATTGCCTCTACAGACTAACCCCTCCGGTTTATATAAACACCGGAGGGGACTAGGGTTATACAAAGTTGGTTACAGAGAAAGGAATCTTCATATCCGGATGCCAAGATTGCCTTACACGCCAAGGAGAGTCCCATCCGGACACAAGTGAGAGTCTTCGGTCTTGTATCTTCACAGCCCATCAGTCCGGCCCATGTCAATAGGCCGGACGCCCGAGGACCCCTTAATCCAGGACTCCCTCACCTAGCCCTTGCTACTTCTTATGTCAGCAAGTCCATCTTCAACGCTGAAGAAAATGACCTCCCCAACTCTGCTGACAAGAGCGTCGATGACTATGCTCCCACCTATTGCTTCATGGCAAAAGGTGCCAAGGTACTCAAACATTCCCCTCTAAATCTAGTGAGGATGAATCTGATGACAATCTCAAACCTAGCTATTCCAAACTTGCTAAGATTGTTGTTAAACAATAAAAGGCTTTGGAAAATGTTCAAAATCATTATTGAATCGAACTAAGACTTTGACTGATAATCTTTAGAGACTTCAGTTTAAGTTTGACAATCTTCAGGGTCATCATAACTCTCTCTTAGCTGATCATGAGAAGCTTTCTTATGAGTTTCTTCAAAGGAAGCAAGATCTTGAGAAGTTAAAAGTGAGTTATGAAGATCTTCAGAAGGAAAATGATTCATTGCTTGCTCAATAGATCAGTTCTGCTCAGGAAGAATTTATTCCACCATATCTGAAATTCATTGAGCGTGAATCTGCAAATTCTTCACCTGAATGTTCAAATTCTTGTATTACTGCAAATTCTTTCAACTGTCTCTATGGTAACAAATTCCTCATCTGAGGATACCACAAGTATCACTGATGATAATGCAGGGTTGCAGGAATTGTGACGGGCATATACAAAAGCCTCAAAGGGCATCAGACTCTTTGTGATGTGCTCAAAAAGAAGATATTGAACAGGAACCCTAGGAAACAGGGTATTGCATTTGAGAGGAAACTCAATGCTGATGGGACCTACTGGAAACCTGAGCAGTACCCCAAAACCTCATGGGTTGCTGCAAATGGACCTCCTGTAGATCCATGCACTTTATCTGGCTTTACTTGTGAATCTTCATATTCCTCTGATGAGTCATTTGACTCCAACTATAAACTGTTTAAGAATCAGAATTGCTGAAGTATTTGCTCCATATGTTGGAACAAACTGCACGAACGGTCCCTCTATGAAGAAAATCTAGTTGGGGAACGCAGTAATTTCAAAAAAATTCCTACGATCACGCAAGATCTATCTATGTGATGCAATGCAACGAGAGGGGAGAGTGTTGTCTATGTACCCTCGTAGACCAAAAGCGGAAGCGTCATGACAATGCGGTTGATGTAGTTGTACGTCTTCATGATCCGACCGGTCCTAGCACCAAAGGTACGTCACCTCCGTGATCTGCACACGTTCAGCTCGGTGACGTCCCACGAACTCTACATCTAGCTGAGGTCGAGGGAGAGTTTCGTTAGCATGACGTCATGCTGACAGTGATGATGAAGTTACCGGCGCAGGGCTTCACCTAAGCACTACGACGATATGACTGAGGTGGAAATCTATGGAGGGTGGCACCGCACATGGCTAAACAATCAACTTGGTTGTTCTAGGGTGCCTCCTGCCCCCGTATATAAAGGAGGAAGGGGGGAGGCCGGTCGGCCCCTGTAGGCGCACACCAAGAGGGGAGTCCTACTAGGACTACTAGTCCTAGTAGGATTCCACCAAGTGGGGAAGAGGGGGAAGGAAGGAGAGGGAGAGGGGATACACTACAAAAAAAAAGACACATCCATGACATTTTGGGCCGAACCAATTTTTTTTGTCATACATATGACACTTCTATGATGATAATTGAGACAAAACCCGGTATCATCATAGATGTGGCGGGCTCCTACTTCTATGACCAAAAATCATGACAGAAAATGGGCTTTTAGTCCTGGGCGGGCCGGAGACGCAGCTGCATGAAATTCTTTGGGCCGTCCATGACGGAAAAAACCATGGTAGAAGCGAGGGGGACGAAAATTTCGGGGAGTTCCCAGTTACGGTGGGAGGTCAGGGGCCGAGCGATGCACGTTTCGTGTGAGGTGTTGGCTCTAACTGAACCCGAGCGAGGTGTTGGGCTCTAACTGAACCCAAGCGATCGATCGATGGCTATTAACTCAACCCGATCGAGCGATTCCTTCACTACTGCTGCTAATTGAAGCCGATCGATTGGATGAACAGTGAGCGTTGCGGGGGGGGGGGGGGGGGGTTCGATGAATAGTGAGCGGTGGCGTTGCCTCTAGATGAACAGGACCCCGTGGTGTGGAGGGCTGGATGAACAGTAGACGGTGGAGGGGTGGCCGTGGAGGGGTGGTTGAACAGGACCCCGTGCTGTGGAGGGCTGGATGAATAGTAAACGGTGGAGGGGTGCCCGTGGAGGGGTGGTTGAGCAGTAGCCGGTGGAGTAGCGCGCGGTGGAGGCTGGATGAACAGGAGCCCGTGGAGGCTGGAGGAAGTCGACGGTAGCCTGTGGAGGCTGGAGGAAGTCGACGGTGGAGATGAACAGTATCCCGTGGAGTCCCGTTTTGCGGTACGCCACACCCCTCTTGATGAATAGGACCCCCGTTTCGACCATAGCGCTCCAACACAAGTCCGTTTCATCCGTTTTGCGGTACGCCACACCCCTCCCGATCAACAGGACCCCTGTTTCGACTGTAGGAGGTCCGTTTCCTCTGTTTCGCGGTATGCCACACCCCTCCCGATCAACAGGACCCCGTTCTAAACGTAGGAGGTCCGTTTCCTCCGTTGTGCGGTACGCTAGGCCTCGTTTCCATCGCCTGTTTCGTCCAAGCCCACCCGACGAACAGGACCACGCATTCCGTTCCGACCCAGTCGGTTGGCTCTCATGCGTTTCGTTGCCTCCCGATGAACACGACACATTCTATTGCCTCCCCATGAACACGACGCATTCTGTTGCCTCCCCATGAACACGACGACGATGCTGTTTCTCCGTTCTGACCCAGCCATGTACACGAGCCCTGGCCGTACGTATGCGCGAGTAGGCGTTCGAGACCCTGCCCGTATGTACGTACGTGGCCGTATTTTCTTTCTTGCACCCTCGTCGTTGTACATACATGTACATGCTACGTGCGCGCCTCTACTACGACACGTGCGTGCCTCTACAACGACCAGTATGTATGTACACGTTCGCGACCAGAATGACAATGCTATGTACGCTTCGACCAGGTGGGTCCCGACTATCAGGCACTTCCTTTCCTGCGACGATGTAGCTGGTGGGTCCCAGCAGTCAGGGGGGCGAATCATTTTTTTGCCCGGACGCACTTCCTTGCGTGCGAAGATGTAGCTGGTGGGTCCCAGCATTCAGGGGGAAACATTTTTTTGTGAAATACGGTGGCCCGACCGGTGGTTCCCCGCCGTCAGGTGGAGGAATAATTATTTTGTGCGTAATAAGGAGGCACTTCCTTGCTGTGGCCGTGGACCCAGCTGTCAGCCTCTCCACGTATAGTCCACATCCAATGGAAGCCATTCCTTGACCACGTTGACCACGCTGCACCAAGAGCAACAGGGCGGTGGACGATGGTGAGGCCAAGGAAGGGGACGACCCGGAGCCGGGGATGATGCGATAGTGGATGCCCACACGTAGAGGAGTACGTGGGTTCACTGGTTCGCTGTCGTGTGAGGCTGCCGTCGCCGCAGAATAACAGGGGGTGTGGGTGAGTAGAGGGATGGCCTGGCCAGCGGTGGGAGTAGTAGGGGGCGATGAGGAATCCGCCGCATCGCAGCCGGCCACGGGAGGCAGGAGCACGAGGCACGACGGGCGCTCGTTTGGGCGGCTAGAGCAAGAAGACCAGAGGTTGAAGAAGCACTATGGCTGTTGGATGGACATCGTACGGTCACTGGAGCTATAATCGTGCATATTGACTAAGTTGACAAAGCCCTCTGTCCCCGTCAACTTAGTAGGCCCACAAGTCAGCCTGCCACTATACTGGGTCCCAGCTAACAGGGGGAGTATTCATTTTTTTGTGCGTAGTAAGGAGGCACTTCCTTGCGTGCGAAGATATAGCTGGTGGGTCCGAGCTGTCAGCGGCAGTAACGTTTTTTTCGCGAAATACAGAGGCCCTTTTGGTGGGTCCCTGATGTCAGGTGGAGGAATCATTATTTTGCGCGTAATAAGGAGGCATTTCCTTGCGTGTGGCCGTGGACCCAGCTGTCGTCCTCTCCACGTACTGTCCACTTCAGATGCATGTCGGTCGTTGACCACGTTGACCAGGCTGCGCCGAGAGCACTAGGGCGGTGGACGATGATGAGGCCTAGGAAGGGAACGACACGGAGGCAGAGAAGACTCGGCACTTGTTTCCCATGCGGAGGGGAGTACAACTATACAAGGGTTTACTGGTTCAGCTGCCGTCACCGGAGAATAACAGCAGGTGTGGGTGAGTAGAGGGATGGCTAGGCCATCGATGGGAGTACGGTGGGGCGGTGAGGCCTGCTCGGCAGCACAGCCGGCCATGGGGAGGAGGGAGCAGGCAGTCCCGCCGGCGCTTGTTTGAGCGGCTGGAGCAGGAAGAGCAGAGATTGAAGAAGCACGATGGCCGTTGGATGGACATCCAACAGTCACTCTTGTGCGTCAACCTTTTTTTTAGGAAAGCCTCAAATCTGTGGAAAACAGCATACAACCCATCTGCTATTATTACCCATTTGCTAATTCTTAAGGTTTTTTTGGAGCCCATATTCTTTTTGTTAGCATTACAGCCATATTGTGGCCACGGTTAATTTTTTTTGCATATTTCGGTGCGGTCCGAACTGTTTTTAATCCCGAAATTTTGACTCACATTCAAACTGATTTTAAAAATAAATGTATATCAATATAAAATCCAACAAATTCTCCACGCATAAAAATTAATGTAATTTAAAATCTCAAAATGAAAAAAAAGATATTTGAAACTAATTGCCTGTTTGATGTGTTTTAAAAATGTACAGCCCATTTCTCATTACTGATAGGCCATTTTCTCGGCCAACCGAATGAAGCTCTCCTCGTCCTGAAAGATTTGCAGCCCAATAGGCCTGACAAAGCGACTTACTTGTCAAATCACAAAAAAACTGGGCTATGGCCGTGGACCCAGCTGTTAGCCTCTCCACGTACAGTACTCTTTCGATGGAAGTCCGTCATTGACCACATTGACCACGCCGCGCCGAGAGCACCAAGGCGGTGGACGACGGCGAGGCCTAGGAAGGGGACGACGCGGAGCCGGGGAAGACGCGGCAGTGGATGCCCATGCGGAGAGGAGTACGAGGGTTCACTGGTTCAGCTACGACGTGAGGCTACCGTCGCCGCAGAATAACAGGGGGTGTGGGTGAGTAGAGGGATACCCTGGGCCAGCGGTGGGAGAAGCAGGGGGCCATGAGGCCTCCGCAGCATCACAGCCGGCCATGAGAGGCAGGAGCACGTGGCACGACCGGTGCTGCTTTGGGCGGCTGGAGCAAGAAGACCAGAGGTTGAAGAAGCACTATGGCCGTTGGATGGACATCGTACGGTCACTAGAGCTAGAATCGTTCATATTGACTAAGTTGACAAAGCCCTCCATCCTCGTCAACTTAGTAGGCCCACAAGTCAGCCACCCACTATGGTGGGTCCCAGCTAGCAGGGGGTATTCATTTTTTGGAGCGTAATAAGGAGGCACTTCCTTGCATGCGAAGATATAGCTGGTGGGTCCGACCTGTCAGCGGGGGGAACGTTTTTTCGTGAAATACAGAAGACCTTCCCACGTACAGTGCACGTACAGTGCGTATTAAGGAGGAACTTTCCTTGCGTGCGACAGTGGACCTCGTGGGTCCCAACCGTCAGGCTCTCCACGTACAGTCCTCTTCCGATGACTCTCGTAAGTTGACCACGCCGCGCCGAGCGCACCGAGGCGGTGGACGACGGCGAGGCCCCAGACTGGAACGACCCGGAGATTGAGAAGACGCTGCAGTGGAGACGCAGACGGAGAGGAGTGGGAAACTTGACTGGTTCGGGTGCGGGGTGGGCCTACACTCGGCAGAGAATAACAGGAGGTGTGGAGTAGCGTTTCGCTGAGGAGCGCAAAACAACACCGCTGGACGCCGAAGGCTGGAGCAGGCTATTTCGGCAGCACTGGGGGAAGAAGACGAGAGATTGATGAAGAATGCCGGCCGTTGGATGTAAATCCAAAGCCTTCTTAGGCTTCGACCTACTGGCCCACATGTCAGACAGTCCATTTGTTTTTTAGTCCATTTGGTGGGCTGGGTGAAACAATGATGTAGCATCTATGCAGCCCTTTTAAATCCCATTTGCATTTTTTTGAAATCCGCGGACTTGCTGTGCCGGAGAAAGTTATAAAAACATAAACACGTGATTGCACGTCAGTAAAATCTTTGCAAGCTTATGTACGCAATCACTAGGAGTTAACTTGGCAAGTTATATATAAACAATTATTATTATTATTTTGTAAGAACTTTCAACTTACGAAATAAAATATCATTTTAATTTGATGAGTTAATAGTACGTGGGGTATTATTATTTTTAGGCTAGACGTGGGACAGTTGAGTTGGTTCTAGGGGAAATTACTAGGAGAAAACTAAGTTTACATCGAAAAAGAAAGTGGGAGAAAATTCAGAGACCTGCTGGGTCCACCTGAGGAGAGGAATATGTTGGGAGGAAGGAGATTCAAAGCACGGCAGCCGAGTGAACAATTTTTTTTTACAGACAAGTGAACTAGTTTACATACATAAGAAAATAGCCACTAGAAAAGCAATCAGGTTAATGGGTTCTTAAAAGAAATATTTCGGACGAAACAGATAATTACGACACATAGGCTAATGCATGAAACACTCAGATGATAAAGGTGCTTATAAACAGATAAAGTACAACATCTAGACCTTCCTTGCATGCTTGATCATGACGCTGCGGCTGTCCATGTACTCGTCGGTTACGGGAAGCAGACACGCCCTCATGTCCAAGATCTGTCTGTACATGTCGCAGCATGCGTATGTGTCCTTGTCCGCGTAGGTTATGTAGGCTAGATTCAGAGGTACCTCCCATGTGTTCAGGTCGTCTTCTTTCATGTTGGCGTATCAGGGGTCGATGATGGTCTCAGCGAGGTCAACCACGGAGTCCTTCTCCTACCCGTTGCTGATGATCTTGTATTACTTCTGGATGTTGACAAGCTTGTTGCACTAGATGGTCGAATCTTCGCGTTCTTCCTTCTCTACACCGTAGCGAAGGTGTTGTTGGTACTGCCGATGAAACGGGCGAATGCTCCAGAACCTAGTGCAGCCATAGGACTAAGGCGAGGCAAAGCTTCACCGAGTCCGTATCGTTGGTGTACATCACATTCAACTTGGTGCAGCCATAGGACTGAACGGTGAACTCAAAGGGGAACTCCTTGTTGAAGTCCATATCCAGCAGGCTCACCCCTCGGATCTCCATTGGAGTCTCTTCGAGTGAACGAGTGTGTAGGCGGCGGCAACAGTTCGTTTTTCAGTTCTTGGGGAACTGGATTCAACAGTAAGCTGAGTGTGTACATGCGACAACAGTTACTACCCCTCCCTCGTCCACTGCACGCCCGGCAAAAGATGCACCCTCGGCGCATTCAAACGCCTCCATTAAGAAACCTACTCCGGCCACATGTCGGTTCACGAGCAGGTCTGTATTGGTACTATAATAATAGGAGTTAGTGGTCACTTTACTTAAATTTAATTAGCTTTCATAGAAATTTATACTTAAAACAAGCAATGCATTCGCTCGTTCTATCAGTGCCACAGGATGAACATGCACAACAATTAGAATTATTATTCTCAGGATGCACACGATCAGCACATTTGTCGCACTTTCACAAAGATAATACTACCAAGGTTGAATTGTTTGTTATGGTTGTTGTCCTCTGCATCATCATGCCGTGTTTCCCAGCTTGCAAGATTTAGAACCAACAAATAAGATCCAAATAATAAGTACAACAAAGATGCCTACACATCTCATTGATTCCTAGCTTGCAAGATTCAGAACCAATAAATAAGATCCAAATAATAAGTACAACAAAGATGCCTACACATCTCATTGATTCCCAGCTTGCAAGATTCAGAACCAACAAATAAGATTCAAATAATAAGTACAACAAAGATGGCTACACATCTCACTGATTCCCAGCTTGCAAGATTCAGAACCAACCCATTAGAGCTTTTTGATAAAGTGAATATCGGGATTAAATCCATCTTGGCTAGCCATGTCATACACTCGAAGAACTTGGCGAATGCTCTTGACCGTCACAACATCTGTAGTTGAGTATTCCTGTTTGCACAGGATGTTTGCACAACACAAACAAGGAGACAGGAGAGCATGATTTCACTTTAATAGCGGCCTCCTTGACTCAACCTCTAGCTCTACTTGGATGAGGTTTGCCTGGAGTTCCATGATTCAATTCATGCGCCTTTTTCTGCAGTTCACCTGAAATGAAGCAAAGATTGCATCATTCAGCTAGCAAAAGGTACTTGCTCTTGTGAGATGGCACGTTCTTCTTTAGTAGTTGCACTAAAATTGAGGAACATTAAGGTTGGCTGTCCGGCTCATGTAAGGTGCAACTATAATTTTCTTATCCTTTTGTGCAGTTCCACTAAAATAAAGTGCCATTGTGGTGACAATGATGGCTCCATCCTGCAAAGGCTAATAAAATGTTGCACGAGATTACCAGCAGAACTTGACGGATATTTTGGAAACTCCGATCACCATTTTGTGCAGTTCCACCAAAATTGAGAGATGTTGCCCACGTGACATTTTAGTTGAACTGCACAAGACACTCATTCCAAAAAAAGTGTTTTGTGCAGTTCACCAAAAGGTCACAATAGCAACAAGGTGAAATGGATATCCCTATCTGCACAAAATGATACAAAGTAAACAGTTGCGGGTCAATAAGAATATACAAAACATATACGAAATGAAAAGAAGCATCTTAATTATGTTCATGGCAATCATGCAAGGACAGTAGAAATTTTAAAACGTTAGCAATGCTTCATGTTACCAGAAGCATTACGATCAACAATGAGATTCCTCAAATATGGGATTACTTTGATGGTGGCATTGCTTGTTTACCAGACAGAGTAAATCAACAGCATCTAAAGAGTTGGATTAAGCGCATGGGACCGTTTGGACACTAGGACACTCAGCAGCGTAAAGGAGCAACTTACTTATCATACTGGGGAAAACAGCAGGAGTGCCATTTGTACCACAGTTTAATTGCATCTTATCACTGGATGCCTTAGATTAACAATAACACTGGTTAGACATGTCCCTAAGGTAACAGTGTGATCGCTTCATTTTACATGCGCCCTTACATTAACAACAGCAAAAGGTTGGTAAGGACATGCGACAGTGGACGCATCAGCACAATGTACCTACAAGGAGGCATAAAGTGGTGATGCCGAGCTTGTTCACGCTATGTGATGGCAGCAAACCTAATCCTGGAGACCTTGTACTATGTGAGGGCAGCAAATCTAAACCTGGAGACCTTTTACTATGTGAGGGCAGCAAATGTAATCCTGAGACCTTTTACTATGTGAGGGCAGCAAATCTAATCTTGAGACCTTTTACTATGTGAGGGCAGTAAATCTAATCCTGGAGACCTTTTGCTATGTGATGGCAGCAAATCTAATCCTGGACATACTCTTTTGACTTGTCCACGAGCCGCCACTTTCTATCCTTTTTTCACCCAATAATAGATCTGTTCCTTATCCAGTTTGTACTGCGTTTTCCCATTATTTCCCTTTTCAACCAAGAGACTGGTTGGGTATCCGGTCTCTACTACTTTCACCATATTATTTCCTCTTTGAATCAAGTCCTAGATTCATGCTACAACTTTCCCCCTTTCTTTGTTGTTTGAACAAAGCCCTAGATTCGAATGCATGAAGTAGCTTTACCTCTAATAATACTAAAAATTTAGGTGGCTTTGGAAGAGCTGATGGGAATAGAAAAAGATGCACATGCAGACACGTGCAAAGCTGGGGCAGTAGAGCAAGGCCGCTTTCGAAGAACTTATACCTGAGGGTCACCGGGATGTCGGCGGCGGTAGGTCGGATCTGCGGACAATACGACAGGGACGAAGAAGGGTCGGAGGACCTCCCGAGCCAGCGCTGTGTCGAAGAAAATGACACAGGCAGAGGATCGGGCCCCTCCGGCAGCTGTGGCTTTCCTCCCTCGGCAGTGATGACCGCGTGAATGATGCACCTTTTAGTCCTCTACACACACCGGCCGAAGGGATCTGTCCGGATCTGTGACCAGCGGTGAGCAGAGAGAAAATGTCGCTACCCCTGTCTTGTTTATATCTGGAGAGGGTGAGAGAATGAAGAGAGAAACCCTAGTAAAGCAAGCGCTCAGGCCCCTGCGTCCATATATAGTGGAGTGATTATCTTTTTTCTCTCCACAACAAGTGTTTCAATTTGTGTACGTGGCATTAAAGAAAAGAAACTCTCTATTTAAGGTGACTACTCCACGACTCCTACTTACTACTACAGTACTACCTCCGTCCTGGTTTATAGGTCCCTTTTATAGTTTGTGCAAAATTTTGACTACAGATTTAACTAACAAAATGTTAATGCATGTCAACAAAATTATCTCATTGGATTCACATTTGAACATAGTTTTGAAAAATATAATGTTTGGTGACATGCGTGAACATTTTCTTAGTTTAATCTATGGTCAAAATTTGGCACGAAATACAATGGGGACCAATAAACCCGGACAGAGGTAGTATTGTTCACTTGTGCTCCCCGCCCCTCCATTCATTGAACAACCCCACGGGTGAATAAACATACAGTAAGTATTGTATTTATATAGAACTAACAAGCTCGAACTATTTTCGCATAGTTAAAAGTTGAGGGCGGGGCTTTTCCCGAGCAGTACGCGCAACAGTTTTCTAGTAGGCGGTTTTACAGAGAGGCGAGGAGGGTGAGCGAGTTTGCCTGTGTGATTTGACAGCGCGTTACTGTTGGAAAGACTTGTGATATGACCACTCACTATAGTCATGAATTACTGGCGCTCCGACCGGGTGATACCCCCTTCCGTCCGCGCTCTAATCTGGTGCATGACACGTCAACCCGGATGCTAGCTCTCCCACATGTCGGAGTAGTAAGAAGGAGCAAAGAATGATGTGGTATATACTAGTACTATATTACTCCCTCAATTCCTAAATATAAGTCTTTGGAGAGATTTCACTATGGACCACATACGGAGAAAAATGAGTGAATCTACACATAAAATGCATCTATATGCATCCGTATGTGGTCCACAGTGAAATATCTACGAGGACTTATATTTAGGAACGGAGGGAGTACTACTCAGGTCGGAGGAGTGCGAACCACGGCAGCCCAGTGAACCAGTAGTGCGAACCACGGTAGCCTAGTGAACCTGCAGTAGAAAACAATGTGGTGATATGGCCATAAAAACAATGTGCTACGGTCCACACTGTAGCATGTACAGTAACACTCCTCTTTGTTTGGATCCCTGAGTTAGAGCTAGTTTGGGTTGAAATAGCCTCAAATTATCGAAACAAGAGGGGTTAGTTTGAGCTAGTTTGCTCTAACCCAGCTAAAAAAACTAGCCCGGTGGTGAGGTTCTAATTGGGTTAGTTATCCTCGGGCCCACTAAAAGAGAACTAAAAAAATCTCACCTACACGCACCAGATCGCTCCCCCCTCTCGCACGACTCCTCTCTGTTCCCCATAGGGCCGCTCGCCCTCTCTCTCCTCCGGCCGCCCTCTCCTTCCGGCCTCCGCCGCCCTACTACGGCCGCCCTCTCCCTCCGGACTTCGAAGGTCACCCCGCTCCCCCTTCACCATTCGTTTCTCTCCCTCTGTCGTGCGCGGCGGTGGCGCATCTACCAGGGAGGTCGTAAGAGCGGTGAGTTTGTTCTTTCCTTCTCTGTCTCACGGCCATATCATTGATCTTGCTTGCTCTAGCGCTAATTTTGATTTGGAAAAGTAGATCCTGATCAAACTTGCTATAGATTTGTGGTGCACGCATGGAATTGTTTGATGCTGCTTGAGGAGGTAATAAATCTTTCTAGAGGCCCAAAGATTCAGGTCACCTTTCTCGGTATTTCAATTTCAGGCTTGCATTATTTGTAGAGGCCCAAAGATTCAGTTCACCTTTCTAGGTATTTCAATTTCAGGTTTGCATTATTTCTAGAGGCCCAAAGATTCAGTTCACCTTTCTAGGTATTTCAGTTTCAGGCTTGCATTATTTCTAGTGGCCCAAAGATTCAGTTCACCTTTCTAGGTATTTCAGTTTCAGGCTTGCATTATTTCTAGAGGCCCAAAGATTCAGTTCACCTTTCTAGGTATTTCAGTTTCAGGCTTGCATTATTTCTAGAGGCCCAAAGATTTAGTTCACCTTTCTAGGTATTTTATTTTCAGGCTTTCATTATTTATAGAGGCCCAAAGATTCAGTTCACCTTTCTAGGTATTTTAGTTTCAGGCTTGCATTATTTCTATAGGCCTAAAGGTGCAGTTCACCTTTCTAGGTATTTTAGTTACAGGCTTGCATTATTTCTAGAGGCCCAAAGATTAAGTTCCCAGTCGGCGGCAAGCGGCCCTGCTACCCATGTCGGTGTCGACCTCAACTCGCGAGAGCGACGATGGCGAGCTCCTCCCTCGGTGCGTGAGGGGCTCCGGGCTCGCTCCCTATCGTGGATGACTTCCGTGATGAGTTAGCTCATTCTTTGTTTCATGAAGTGTTTTTTTATTTTGTGAAGCTTGATTGACGACTTGTGTGTTTAAGTGGGATATCTCATTTGTATGGACAAAGTAAAAATTATCATGTTTTGCGTCCTTGATTTGTATAGATGGTTCATTTATGTCAATTGTGAGCAGGAGGAGGCCATAGAAGAGCCGGCCACACCAAGAGGGTGCTTGGATCCAAGGGACTTATTTTAGTCTGACTAAAAATAGGGTCCAAAGTAGTCAAATGATTGAGATAGAGCATTTATTGTCAATCTAACCCTGCCATCCATACACCTCTTTGGTTTAGAGTTAGTTCAGGGTTAGAATCTAACTCTAACCTCTAACTGAGTTAGAGTTCTCCTCATCTCGGTTCATCGCCATCATACTTTCCCCATTCCTGTGTTTTCAGTATCCTGCGAATCAAAGAGGCCCTTTTTTGCGGGAAAAATCAAAGAGGCCCTTAGACTGGTTTAGGTCCGGTCATTTTTTATAAACATGTTATGTCCAAAATTTAATGAACATGCTCCGGTTTCCATGAAAATAATCCGGTTTCATGTAGTAATTCATTCATTTATTTATTCTTCTGCGGGGGTTTTGCATGTAATTCGTGAGGTCTGAAATGTAAAGTACCCCAGCATATGCTCCGAGTCGTGCATGCACTATGACCCAAATGCTCTATGTCCCACATGTCGGCGAATGGGAGCACGTGGAAATAGCCTAGGAGTACATATAGGAGGATAAATGCGTTAAAAATATGTACTATAAAGCATAGCCGCAGTTCGAAAAGGACACCTAAAGTGATGACAGCTATAGGTCGCACGCACCCAACTAGTGGTACTAGACATACGACTAATTTTTCCCTCAAAAAAAATAGGCACGAGTGCTCAGTACTCCTATTCTATAAACACGAGTCCCATCTGACAACACCGTCCGTGCTACAGCTAGCTCTCCTCCCTCGTTTCTCTCTTCTAATTCTAAACTCGGCTGACGCCCGGTGGGCGGGGTGGGTTTGCTCAACTGCGGCCCCACCTCACAGTGAAAACGTTACGACTGGAATAAAAATGCCATATACTCCCTCCATTCATAAATATAAGCCTTTCTAGATACTAGTTCAAATGGAATACAACATACAGACATATGTAGACAGAGTTTAGAGTGTAGATTCCCTCATTTTGCTCTGTATGTAGTAGTCACTTGCTGGAATCTTTAGAAAGACTTATATTTGGGAACGAAGGGAGTACTATACTAATAAAACATTAAGGCCACAAGGCGATGCAGTGCTGGTTACAGGAGGTAAGATGAAGAGATGCATCCATCGACGATGTCTAGCTCCTCGACTCAGGGCGCCGGCCCACCGAACGACGCCTAAGTAGCAGTGGCTTTCGTGGCTAGGTCGACGTGCTTCTGAACAATGGCGTCCAAAGATTCTAGCTGCTGGAAGAAGGATAACATCTTTTTGTCCTTGCTTGCCTTGTAGTGGCCTATGTAGACGATTTCCTCATAGACGTGGATGTGCAGGTCGACGGTTTCTTGCATGGCGAGGCGCTGCGCGGTGAGCGCGGCCTCGAGGTGCACATTCTTCGTCGCGACCTCGGGCACCTACAGGGCCACCAGGGCTTGAAAGAGTTCATCACCATGTAGTCCGATGAGGGTGGCAGGCAATGAGGAGCCTGGGCGCGCAGGCTGGAGCAGTACGGCAAGCTCGTCCGCGTGCTTCTTGACGGCGGTGAACTTGCGGATGGAGTTGACCACCATGTCGTCCATGCAAGAGGCGAAGCCGGCGTCAGCGAGGGCTACGATGCCTGCGGTTGCCAGCACTGTCTGGAAACGTTGTGAAGTGCGGGGCCGCAGGCTGGCGCCTTGGATGATTTGGCATAGCCGACTGCCGCTCGCGTCCATCGCCTCCATAGGTGCTTGTGGCTTCTGGTCACTTGGTCTTGGATTGGAGTGAGCAGTGTTGCGCGGAGACTTGGGAGTAGATGGATTGGAGTGGTGGGGTGCCTTTATTATATGAGAGTCTAAACTCTGTTGCATTCACATCGTGCTGGTTCTATTCTGCTTCTCCAATTAATTCCCTCTGGATGTAATTAAGGATGCATCATTGACTGTTCAACGTCTCGGGAACTGCTACCCTCTTCCTCCTTGGCATTCAAGCACCTATGGACCCGTCGATAACGAGGTGCCTATGGTGACTTTGTAAATTTCAAGATGATAGTGCCATGCGTGTGTGCGTTCATAGGGGTGAGTGTATGCACGTGTATATGAGCGCTTGCGTTTGTACTGTGTCAAAAAACGTAAATGCGTGTCAAAAAGAGACTAGTCAGTATACTCAATATTGTGCACCTCGGAGAGGAAAATGATAGTACTAGTACGTATTTAGTTACGGTGCAGATTCACTCATTTTGCTCCATATGTACTCCGTCTCGGTGTAGTCGCACTTGTTGAAATCTCTAGAAGGGCAAATACTCCTTTCTGCTTTACAGTGCTATACTAGCAAGTAGTTGTACGTACTAGTACAATAGTGGGCTCACATAGCAATTTTGTCTCATGCAAGAGCCTGGCTATATGCGTGCTCCAATGTTCGCAACTGCAACGTTCAGTTTGCACTTGGCTCTTCGCCTCTTCGAGAAGACGAACAATGATGTTACTACTACTGCTTCTACAATGTCGAATCCACTGCTGCATGTCCGTCCACCGCGAGCGGGACGGATAGCTTGTTGTAGAAGTACTACTAAGCAAAAGTCTGTCCTCGTTTGCGAGCAACCGCGCGCATGGGCAAGGGAGAAGGCGTGTAGTAAAATCAAGCTTCTCCTCATTGTACGAGTTGACACGACACATCATAGCACTGGCCCCACATGCTTGCCTCTAAACTTGGCTGAAAGACCCGCAGTGTACAATATCTTTGCTGCAACCTCTAACATTTACCCACCACAAATTAAAATATATGTGGCCGTATGCATCGTTCTGATGCAGAGGCCGAGGAGTCCCCCTTTTTGAAAAAAAAACAAATTAAAATATATATTCATGTCTTGACTAGATGAGCGTGCAAACTACAATCACTAGGGTGACAGGTACGGCCAGAAGACTATTTTAATTGTTTAAAAAAACTTCGAGACGGCCACATAGCATGGAGCCGACCCCAATGATTTTAAGCTTACAGGCACGGTACACGCTATCCTAGACTACTCTACACATGAAACTGCCACACGAGCGTCCGGGCTGCGCTTGGCTCTTCGCCTCTTCGGGATGTCGAACAATGATGGAGTACTAATGCACTGGAGGAGTACTACAGTACGCTTCTGGCCATCTGACACCGATTGAACTGCTGCATGTCCACCGCGTGCGGGAGGGAGAGCGTGTTGCAAAAGCTTCTCCTAGTCTTGCCAGCCACCACGCTCATGGGCGAGGGAGGGATGCTCCTGCCTTTGCGTGTATGACAGGTGGGCCCGACAAGTATGTGGCCAACCTGTCATACAGCCAAAGGCAGGTGTAGTTAAGTCCGCGAGGGAGAGGATAATCAAACTTCTCGTTGATGTACGAGTTGACGCGACACATCAAAGCACTGCACTCAATATATTTCAATATTTTGCATTTACGGATGCATTAATTACAACGCATGCATGCATGCCGTGACTCTTCTTTTGATACTTGCATGTGTTGATTTAATGCACCTTGAAGTAGTACTCCCTCCGTTCCTAAATTATAAGTCTTTGTAGGGATTCAATTATGAATTACATACGGATGTATATAGTTGCATTTTAAGTGTGGATTCATTCATTTTGCTCCGTATGTAGTCCACCTAGTGAAATCTCTATAAAGTCTTACATTTAGGAACGGAGGGAGTATAAAATATTTGATGGTAAAGCTCTGTAATACCCCGGCCCAAGTCGAGAGATGGTTGTGCACGAGGAGGGTGAGATCATGCAGACCGAACAGGACCCGATGATGCAGCTCTATAAGGTCTCGATGGACATCACCGTCCTCCACTGCCCCTTGTGCCTCCGCCCCTTGACGCCTCCAGTGTATGAGGTTCGACTACACCTTGTCCGTTTGGCTGATTGCGTAAGGTGCAGGTTTCTTGATTGATGTGTTGTTCGATTGATTTCTGCAGTGCAAGGGAGGGCACCTGGCCTGCGCGGACTGCCGCGTCGAGCACCCCGGGAACCAGTGGCAGTGCCAGAAGTGCGAGCACAGTGGTGGCTTCGACGTGCGGAACACGGCGGTGGACTCGGTCCTTTCGTCGATGAGGGTGGAGTGCCCGCACGAAGGCCGTGGGCTCTACGTCACTTACAACAAGCTCGCCGATCACCAAAGTGTGTGTCCTCTCGCGCCCTGCAAATGCCTCGTGCCCGTCTGCGGCTACGAAGGCCCACCACCCGCGCTTGACCACCACATCAGCACCGCACATCCCATGCCCGTGCATAAGATCCAGTACGGCAAGGTGCTCCAGCTGCAAGTGCCACTGTCGGAGCCACGACTCTTGCTATTCGCGGAGGAGGACCACCGCGCGTTTTTCTTGGTCGGCGGCGTGCTCGACATCAGCGCGCCTATCACCGTGTAGGTCGTCTGCATCAGAGTGGGGGCGTCCCCACTGCCGCACTACTTGGCCAAGCTGTGGGCGAACGGCCCGTCGGGGGAGCCCAAAGGCACGACTAACGCCGTCAAGGTGGAAATGGAGGTGACAAGCAGCAAGGATCCCGGTGATGTCGACGTGCAGGAGCTGACCTTCTTGAAAGTTTTGCCCAAGCTGCTGGCCGGGGCTAAGCTTGTGTCCATCCACATTCAGATTGACAAGCTCACGTCCTAAATGTTTCTACAGTGCCTTCTGTTTATCTTAGTAATATGCTAATATAGGGATTACCTTGGTCTACTTTAGCTTAAGAAATGGTGGGTTTTGGTGGTGATGCAGCAATTACTTCGACATCAGATCAGTAATTTGCAACAGTCGAACGGATATTTTGTGTCTGTTGGATATAAAGTTCCTTTGGGTAAGAAGTACTACTTGTCATCAAAATGGATAAAAGGAGATGTATGTAGAAGTATTTTAGTTCTAGATACGTCCCTTTTTATCCATTTTGATGACAAGCACTCCCTCCGTTCCACAATACATGCCTTCCATTTGTCAGAATATAGATGTATCTAGACATGTTTTAGTATATAGCTACAGATGCGTGTGTGACTCCCAGATGCAGAGGCCGGGGGTCATCATCCTCCTTTTCGAGAAAAAACAGACGCGTGTGTGAGAGGACTAATGCGTGCGTGCACCTCTTCTCTTCCTGTATAATGTACAACTAAACTCAGAGTACAAGTTTTTGTGGGTGGCATGATGGTGCGTGCGAGAATTCCCGAGAGATAGGTTTCATGTGTCTGAAAAAAGGACTAGCCTAGAGCTAGCCACGCGGCTATTCCTGTCGAACGCCCCATTAACCGTAAGATATGTATATGACGGTGCCTGTTATTGCACGTACCCAGCAGTACTCCCTCCTTTCCGGTTTATAGGGCTTAATTCAAAAATCTCACCGACCAAGATGGTGAGTGGTGGAATATTTTTTGTAGTTTGCAAAAGCACCTAATTAATGCTCTTGTTTTCATCAAAAAATTATGTTTATCAATGCATTAATTGCAATGCATGCATGCATAAAGTACATGCATTGGTCAATTTTCTCTTAATACCTGCATGCAATGATTTAATGCACCTTAGAATCTGAACATGTCTGGGGGAACAACCAAATTGAGCCTTATAAAATGGAAAAACTAGAATTTTGAGATAAGCCCTATAAAACCGGAAAGGAGGGAGTAGAAAAAGAAGTACTCCATCCAGGAATAGTGCCGCACTTCGAAACTAGAACCGTCAATAAATTTTGACCTTGCGTCTCGTCACATTCCAAATTACTCCATGCTATATTGAATTGCAAACCTGTTCACACTGATCACAACCTAAACGGTTTCCCACTTAGGAGCGTATTAGTACCACGCTATATTGAATTCCAAACCTGTTCACACCAATCACAACCTAAACGGTTTCCCACTTAGGAGTTTATTAGTACTCAGTTATAAATACTAGTATGCCAAGATGACTGCACATTCCTCCTCAACTCCTCATCCACAAAAACAAACAAGTCATTCAGCATCCTTCCCTTGCGTCTGACATGGCCAGCGTGAGTACTGGGTCGAGAGATTGCCACCAGGGAGAGGCGAGCATGGAAGTGGAAGCACGAGAGATGTCCCGCCTCGCTGCGAGAGCAGCCGACATGTCCTGCGCGCAAAAGTAGCAGCACAGAGGTCCCGCCGCGCTGCTGAAGTAGCACGGAGGTCCCGCCGTGCCGTCGATGCAGCAGACTGGTCCGGCCGCGCCGCGGAAGCAGCAGAGATGTCCCGACGTGCCACGAGTGCAGGAGAGATGTACCGCCATGCCACGGCGGCCTGGGAAAATTTCTCGCGGGCAGGCGACGACTATTACAGGCGCATGCATGCAATTGTCCATAGCCAGATGGATCAGATCTCCGGCTGGGCGAGGTTGCAGGATGACGTGAAAGCCTCGTTTGAATAGGCTACCGGCGTCATCCGGCAACTAAGGGAGGGCAATGAGAGGCTCCAGGCCGAGTGCGACCTGCTGAGGGAGAAGATCGTCCGAAGTGCAGACCAGTAGGAGGAGACCAGTGCCTTGTTGAAGAGGATCGGCGTCATCATCAAGAAACTTATGGACGAGAATGACATGCTCCACAACGAGCACCAAAGGCTGGTGGAGGAATCTGTGGATGTTCTCAAGCAGCGTCTTGAGGACACGAAAGAGCTCATCGCCACTTGCCGCAGAGACTAGTTCCCGCGGCCTGCAGCAACGCATCAAGAAAGTAGAGATCAGCGAGCCAGATCCTTGTCTTCCTTCTTCTTTTGCCCTTGTGTATTTCGGGCATAGCCGCATGTGGGTTTTTAAATTATCTTTCTAATTATGTAAGACAATTAATCGTCCTTATCTTTGTGTGGAAGATCAATGTTGCGAGGCGGGAATGATGGAAACTCTTGCTGTGCCCACCCTGGCGTTGCTGTTCTTCTTGTTGCTGCTGGGCTTCCTTTAGTTTCCTGGTTTCTTTTGATGTAATAATTGGTTTAGGATGTGGTTTGTGTCGTCGGTTGTGAAATGTTGGGTTCTAGCACGGATGTTTGGCCTTTGTTGGCCTCTTGGGATGTTGTGATTTCAATCTGGTAGCTTTTTGTCCTTCGTGTTAGGCTGGAGTTGTGCTGAACTTCTTGTGAATAGTGGTGGTTTTCAGTAATGAAAATCGGAAGGGGCAAGCCCTTCTTTGATCAAAAAAGTTTTTAGTCATCCTTATATATTCATCAGTCTTGCTATAAGTCGCAGTAGATGCTATATAGGTCCGTCAGATCTTACATCAAGATCCGTGCTTTCAGATTTTCTTTTTCCTCTCTTAAATCTCAGTCGAGTGAGACATAGCCACGCCATTAAATAGAGGCTCGGGCGCCATTAATGGAGACCTTGGGAGAGAGGTGGACGGCAGATGGAGGTCAAAGGGCTCTCCTCCCGATAAGCATGCGCAGGGGTCTTATCGCACATCTCTCGTACTCAAATAGCTACCCTGCATGGCGCCTCCTAGCTAGTAAAAAATGGGGACGTGTGGCGGCACGTAAATGGTACTAGTAAGTAGAACGCCCACGGTTTCAATAATACTTGTGTTTCCCATAGTAACATGACAACACTTGTTCCAAAATGACTTTGTTAATTGTTAATGTGTGCGCCTTCGCAAATCGGACTGCAAATTTACCACAGCATGTTGGTGCCATGTCATGGCACCAAGCCAAGTTTCATTATTTTCATGCGTGTTTTTGATTTACATGAATTAAAAAACTAAGTTTCTCAATGTTTCCAACCCAGCCACGACGCCCAGAATTTTGAATTTCATCCCCATTTGTTGCATGGAACCTAGAAATTTACCTGAGGACACACATGTGATTTTTCAACCAACTTTGGTGCACTACAACATGTGTTTGTATTTCAAATTTGAATTATGCACACAAAGGTGACACGTTTCCTCCCAGAACCACGAGCCTTCTTGAGAGAAGCTCCGATTTTCAAGAATCTTATACCAAAATTTGTTCCTATTCGGCCAAATTTTTTTTACCACGGCATGGTACTACCATGAGATGACACCATGCCAAGTTTCATGATTTTAAAACCAAGTTTCTCAATGTTCTCGACCAAGCCACGATGCCCAGATGTTTGAATCTTATTCTCATTTTTTGCATGGGACCTACTCCCTCCTTCCATCTATATAGGGCATAATGTGTTTTTCAAGACATCCTTTGACCATTGACAAGATTAATAGCACATGAGATGTATACTATGAAAATTATATTATTGGAAGCTCCCTTGACATACAAATTTGAAGGTATGCTTTGTGTAAGTTGCATGTCATATATTATTGCTCTAACGTTTGGTCAAAGTTAGCCTCGAAATACGCATTAGGACCGATATAGATGGAAGGAGGGAGAAAATTCACCTGAGGACACAAATGTGATTTTTCAACCAACTTTGGTGCACGGGAGCATGTGCTTGTAGTTCAAATTTGAATTATGCACATTAAATGACCAAAAACTCAATTAATGTGTAAATAAGGCCAAATGAAGCCGGAATAATTCCAAAATTTAACAGGGCACTCATGTAGTTCTATGTTGCCTTTGTAAATAAACTCAAGGGGGACAACGTATATCGTTTCACACTCAAAGGTGGCACGTTCCCTCTAAGAACCACGAGCCTTCTTGAGAGAAGGTTCGGTTTGCAAGAAGCTTATACCAAAATTTGTTCCTATTTGGCCATTTTTTAACCACAACATGGTAGTACCATGACATGACATCCATGCCAAGTTTCATGATTTTCAGATGTGTTTTGGATTTACAAGAATTTTAAAACCAAGTTTCTCAATGTTCTCAGCCGAGGCACGATGCCCAGATGTTTTAATTTTATTCTCATTTCTTGCATCGGACCTAGAAATTCACCCGAGGACACAAATGTGATTTCTCAACCAACTTTGGTGCATGAGAGCATGTGCTTGTAGTTCAAATTTGACTTATGCACATTAAATGACCAGAAACTCAATTAATGTATAAAAAGCAACAAACGAACCCGGAATAATTCCAAAATTTAACAGGGCACTAATTTAGTTCTATGTTTCCTTTGTTAAGAAACTCAAGGGGGGGCAGCGTATATCGTTTCACACTCAAAGGTGGCACGTTCCCTCTTAGAATCACGAGCTTCCAAATCGGCCCAATTTTTTACCACAACACTTTAGTGCCATGACATGACACCATGCCAAGTTTCATGATTTCCAGCCGAGTTTTGGATTTACATGAATTTAAAATCTAAGTTTCTCGATGTTCTCGGCAGAGTCATGATGCCCGGATGTTTGAATTTCATTCTCATTTCTTCCATGGGACCTAGAAATTCAACCAAGGAAAGACATGTGATTTTTCAACACACTTTGGTGCACCAAAGCATGTGCATGCAATTCATATTTAGATTATGCACATTAAAGTCCAAAAACTCAATTAATGTATAAAAAGGCCAAATGAACCCGAAATAATTCCAAAATTTAACATGGCACTCATATAGTTCTATGTTGCCTCTGTAAATAAAATCAGGGGAGGTATCGTATATCGTTTCGCACACAAAGGCGGCACATTCCCTCTCAGAACCACAAGGCTTGTTGAGAGAATCTCCGGTTTTGCAAGAGGCTTATACCAAAACTTGTCCCAATAAAATTATACGTATGAAAACAGGGTTTAGGTTATCCCGAACATCTTGCTACCTAGACTAATAATGTACTATGATTTGAATTCAACATAAAATGGATACAAATATTTGAATTGGAGAGCGTATGGTACATGTAGTTCATAGTGAAATATGATTACTGCTATATGCATGTCTTTTTGTTATCATGATAATATTTAAATTATTGTATAACTTGACAACAATCGTATTCAAATAAGGAAAATTGATTCAAATTTAGTCCATATGGTAGACGACAATATATATGTTCACATGGTGGAGTAAAATGTTCATATATGATGGAAGATCAAAATCTATGACTACATCAATTATAAACCGCAAGGTCACCTAATGATATATTCAAATTCAATATAACGTGGATTCAAAAATTGAAATTCAAGATCACGGCATCTGTAATCATATAAAAAGGGACATTACTCTTTCTTTGGTGGAAATTGATTTGTTTTTTGTTGTTGTTGAGAGAAGTGTGAATCGATTTGGTACAGTGCAGGGTAATCTTGTTCTCCCGATTTTTTTTTTACATTTTTCTTGTAGTTTTTTCAATGGAATCTATAAAAATATAGTAAAAAGGGACATGACTCTCTTGTGTCTTGTATGAATTGTTTTTTTACATGTTAAGTTTGTTCTAACGAACATGGAATCCGCACCTTATTATCCCGAAATTTTCAATCTTGAGTATCTTTTATCTCACCTGCTTTGAAACTCCCTCTTCTTCAACCCGCGCCGCGCCTTGTTATCCCGAAATTTGGACACGCGCGAGAACTCCCTCCTCATCTGAAATCGCTCCCGCATCCGAGACACGCGAAATCCCCCTTCTACCCCTCAGCCGTAAATGAAGCTCCACGTCACGGTGTCAAAACCGGTTGGGGTACGCTGGTAACTTACCCTACATTTCGGACAAGCGCGTCCCTAAGCTTGGCTCCCCCTCCCCCTTCGCCCACCCCCCATTCATACACTGAGGCCGCCAAAACCCGCGAAACCCGACGCTCCTCCGTCGGCCTCCCGACCGCCGCCCAGCTGGAGACTCTTCCCCGACTATGTCGTCCACCGCAATAGCTCGCCGTCCCTCATCTACCACACCGGATGAGGATCTATTGTCAATCTCGTCGTCCCGTCGGATCAGCAGCCCCGTCCTCCACCTCCAAGGAGCTGCCCTGATGTTCATCTCGTCTATCGCGCCACCTCAATCCACATAGCGTCGTCTTGACCTTCCCCACCGGAACCGCAGCACCCTCACCAATTCCTCCGATGAAGCCGAGGCCAACTCGGTGCCACCAAGGAGGTTCTGCACTCACCGCTGCATTTTATCTTTTATTCGATCTCACAGGGCTGCCGGTGCTCCATACCGAGCAGACATGGCATCTCCATCGATGGTGCCGTTGCCGGCCACATCATCCACGGCGTCTCTCCCCCCATGTCGTTGCTTCCTTGGCGGCGACTTCCACAACGGCACTAGCTGCAGCTGCTCTGGCTCTCGCTCGTGCTGCGGCTTTGTTCTTGCTGTCGGTAGCGCTGCTGCACTGCTCCTGCTTTCGTTCATGCTGCTGCTCTGCTCTTGATCTCGCTTGCGCTGCTGCTGCTGCTGCACGACCTCCGGCAGCTACAGGAGTTGCTGCTTTAGCACTCGCTCGCGGTGCTACTGCACGACTTGCTCTCTTCTAGTGCGTTCCCTGCTCGAGCGTCTGCTGATTTAGATCATTGCTTCTTTGCTACTAGTGCTTGAACGTCCTAAACATCTATTGCAATGCTCTGTTACTAGTTCAATCAGTTTCGACAGTAAAATTCAGTTTCGACTGTGAAGTTCATTTTCTTCAGTTAAGTTCAGAGTGAACAGTACTTACAGCATCTGTCGGAGCGGCCATGGCACGGCTGATGTGTTTTACATCTAGCACTTTTTGGTGATGTATTTTACATCATCTATTGCAGATGATATTAGGGTCCCACTTCAGATTAACGTTGCATGTCTTGTCATGCTTCAGCCTCGTCGCCGTACACCTTAGCGGAGCTGCTCCAACGACCGAACCGTCCATCACAGCTGAGCAGTACCCTCGGCGCTGTTTCCAGAGGCCTCAGATCTTCTTCCCCGCCTCCGACAGTCACACCAGCATCATCACCATCCTCCACGTCCAACCCAATGATGCTGAGGTCCACAAGGCTATGCCAAAGAGGTTGTACACTCGTCGCATCACTTTGTTTCTCCATTCCTCTATTCTTCCAATTCATGTGAGCCAAACACCCAGGTTGACTGAAATCCTATGTTTCCAAATGCTCTGTTTTGCACGTGCATTCCTATCCTATTCATGTGTTTTTCCTGTTCCTGCGTTTATAGAATCCTCCAATTCTAAGGAGCCCTTACAGATTTACTTCATTTTCAGATTGGTGTCAAAGAAAACTCTGTGTGTTATGTCCTGCTCCTGCCGTGCCATCATCCACCCCACCAGAGGTGCACCATCGACAGAAGCATTCACTGCAGCAGAGATCCCCCTGCAGACTTTCTTTCGCCGCCTCAGATCATCTTCCCCGTTGCCGGCAGCCACGCGAACTGCATTACCATCATCGACTGAGCAGATGAACCTGAGGACTACACAGTTCTGAAAGAGGTCGCAGTCTTTCGTGTTTGCTTACGTTATACATCGGTTATTATTACCTGCTACTTTATCGTTCAATCTTGAGTTTTGAATTGCCCATGGGTCTCATATCGAGCCAGAAACGAATAGTATCTGTCTACTATTTGGTTCATCTGGGGTCTTCTATGTGGTTCATGTTGGGTGGGCAACAAACAATAGATGACCCATTGTCTATCTCTTTAAACTGAAGCTATAATCTACCTGCTATCATTAGTTTTGGATCCATCCACTCGTTTACTACCATCAGTCTTGATTTTTGCATGCACCCCTTAGTCCTTCAAAAATCTATCTATTTTTTTATTATGCATGTCAGATATTGTACACAATCGTACTGAACATGTAGAGAAAAATAGAAGACCGTTGCGTGCGAATATAATGTCATGCAGACGCTGCTCCATGGTGCGCGAAGTGGCCCCCCCTCTCCTGCATTTCCATATTGTATTCCATGGGAAGATAACTGTTCAGATGGAGATTCAGAAGGAGC
Organism: Triticum timopheevii; assembly: GCA_963921465.1. NCBI lineage: Eukaryota > Viridiplantae > Streptophyta > Magnoliopsida > Poales > Poaceae > Triticum > Triticum timopheevii. Next base: position 374,694,222 of record OY997272.1, on the reverse strand, counting down.
CGACCACGCTTGTTTACCACCTGAGGTGTTTGCTCTAACCTGGCATGCTGATGTTGGTCATATCATGCATATGGCCCCTTGCATTGCTTACATTATACATCTTATATGTCATCAGCTTAGTTTAGATTTGCTTTGTGTGAATGTCACCTGTTTGGTTTCTATATCATACTCCCACCATTCCTAAATATTTGTCTTTTTAGAGATTTCAACAAGTGACTACATACGAAACAAAATGAGTGAATCTACACTCTAAAATATGTCTATATACATCCTTATGTGGTAGTCCATTTGGAATCTCTAGAAAGATAAATATTTAGGATTGGAGGGAGTATATGGGAATTATGCAATGCCATCTTCTTTAGCCAGGCAACATATACGCGAATCATGCAATGCCATCCTGTTTAGCCAGTCATCGTATATGTGAATTGTAGCGTGCCATATTTTTTTCCATAATGTATTCCATTTGTCAACAATGTTTATACATTCATCTTCTCTTTCTGTGCATCAGCCATTTGAGTCGGTCATGGGAAAATCTGGAGTGAAAAAGGTCTTCTGAGTAGTCAGTGCTACCCGTCGATGCAGATTTCTTGCTGGTTATAGATAGCTCTTCAGAGGAGGATTCAGAGAGAGATGACCAGTCGTACGCCCCCCCCTGAGGTGCATGCTCTAACTTGGTTGGATTATATTGCTCATGTCATGCATATGGTGTCTTGCATTGCTATGCCATCTGCTTAGATTAGACATGCTTTGTGTGAATGCCTCCTATTTGCTTTCTATCGTGGAATTGTCACGTCAGATCTCCTTAGTGCCAGGACTTAGTCGCGAGGCCAACACATCTATGTGGTAGCTTGAGAGGGGTTGAGTGGAGTCGAGAGACACAACACAAGACAGGGATTTAGACAGCTTCGGCCCCCGGGAAACATCATCCGGTAAAAACCCTACATGCTGTTTGAGGCTAGGTCTCATTATCATCACGAGGGAGTCGCCGTAAACCGGCTCTCCTCTTTGTGTCTAGCCCTAAGATTGTTTCTTCTTGCTTGTAGCTTGTCCCCCTTTTGGGAGCCCTGCCCCTCCTTATATATGCTGAAGGTGCGGGTTACATGTGGAGTCCTATTAGGATTAGGACTAGTCTATCTCTAATACAAACCGGATACAAGTCCTGGTCTTAACTCTTTGTGAGGTAAATATTCCTTTCCTCTTAAACCGGCCCACAATAGTTGAACTGGCCTTCTAAGCCTTGGGCCTTGTCATCTGTCTGATCCACCAGCCGGGTTACCAGTGAATCATAACGACCAAGCAGATTGCTTGTAAACCGCCAAGGTCAGGGCGGGTCTTCAGATAAACCGCCAAGTCCGGCCAGATTAACTTCCGGCCAGTTTACACCGCGGGGTATATCCCCGACATTAGCCCCCAGTTTAATTTGGATTTATCCAAGTTAAACTGATCCGTAATATAAACACAAGAACAAATTTGGCGGGTTGTCCTCCGGGTTAAGAATTCTTGTAGACCGGCACCTGATCATCCTTAAGTCCTTGTCATTCCCTCCTTCTAGAAAATCCGGATCAATAACCAGTTTCATACTCAAATTGCTGATGTTGGCCTCTCATAGAAAAATATTGTGAAGAATAATCCACTTGAATCGGTTTCCAAAATGCCGGTTTAAGAAATTTTGGTCTTGAAATACTCATCTGATATTCATCCGGTTTGAAGATGTAGAACTTGCTGGTTTATCATTGCCAAAACTGCCGGGTTATAAAAACTGATAATTCCGGGTTATGATTGTTACCAACGCCGGGTTATGATTGTTGCAGACACCGGGTCAATCTGGTTTGCTCAAAACAGAGAATTTGAAAATAGTTCTTTGATAATAATATAATACCTGTAGCCCCCATGTCTTGAGCAAAACAAAGTGATGGCATAAGACTTGCTTCAATATCAATACTGCCACTTTTGAAGAAATCCATGTTGTTCATCCCAGTCACTAGTAAAAAATGAACACTCCATATTATGTAGCCCCCAAGTGTCGGGTCATTTATGCAATAATGCACAGGGACTTTGTAAATATGATCATGTAGATTTGAGCAATGATGTGTAGCCCCCAAGGACCGGCTCAGTAAGATAATATTGAGCTGGGACTTGATATATACTTCAATGAAAACAACATCATATGATGTAACCCCCATCATGGGCTTGAATCCACGTACATAAGGTTAAGAGCCTTGTGCTTTACCAACTGAGCAGTGGACCCTTCAATATAATGGATTTAACTTGTTTACCTTGAGTTGTTAACAGGAGAAATTGGTAGCCCCCAAGGGCCAGCTCATTATAATGTGATGAGTCGGGTCTTCAATAATACGAGCAAAAAATGACTTTGCATTAGCCCCCAAGTGTCATGGTGCATGCTTGCAGTGACATGAGACTTGCATATTTGATGTAATCTCAACTGAAATAATGTAGCCCCCAAGTGCCGGGTTATAAGCCTGCAGCAACTCGGGACTATTCCTTCCATTGCAGAATAAATCATATTCATCGATAAAATAATATCCATTGCGCTAAAGAGACTTTGAAAACCTCAATCATAATATTAATAACCATAATAAAAATCCAGCCATGTTGGCTATTCAAGATAATATAATCTGGTATGAAAAATTCATCCAATATCATAATGAAAATTCAGCCAAGTTTGGCTATTTGAATAATATAACCCAATGATTTATAAGCGCATGATTCCAATGGCGCAATCCAAATATATACTGGCGACTTATAGTCAAAAGCCAGGCCGGTTTAACAAACACCGGATAATTTCTCATCATATACTGGCGACTTATCGTCTTAAAGCCAGGCCGGATTAATAACCACCGGTGATTTATAATTATGCTTTATTCAACCTGTTTCTGCATACAACAAGTTAAAGTGTCCTATGACATTGAATCACATCGTTGGCTTACCAACTTTTTGTAGTAAGAGTGATAACCCCAATCTTGAGTAATAATAATTCCTTTCATACTTTGCCGGTTGATGATAAAACCGTACCGGGTTGTGACAAACACTGGTTTAACCATACATAATACTGGCGACTCGTAGTCAAACCAGACCGGGCGTATAGTCTCCGGATTATGATTTGATCATGTACTGACAACTTGTAATTGAAAGTCAAGCCGGGTTAATGAACACCGGTTTACTCCATAATAATATGGTAACATAAAATCAAACCGGGCAAATAGTCTCTGGATTAAGATTTGACCATGTTCCGCCAATTTGACAGTTTTGAACCGGTATAAAACACTTGCCGGTTTAAAAAACGCAACAAAAATCAAATAACAGTTATGAAAATATGGAAGCAAAAGCAATGATAAAACCGTTTGCAAAAAAGGAGGCTTTACTGAGCCGATCAGATGGTGTTACCATGGTCGGACACGACCAAGCTCCCAATAGGTGTAGCTATGGTTCAAGTCAGCCAGGTCCCCAACTGAAACCGTGGCATTATGCCGATCAAGTGGCGTGGCAATGGTTCGGGTTCGACCAAGCCCCCAAGTGACTCTGTGGCCTTAGGCCGATCAAGAGGCGTGACTGGTTCAGACTTGACCATGTCCCCAAGTGATCTGGTGGCTTTCGCCTATCAAGAGGTGTTGCATTGGTTCAGACATGACCAAGCCCCCAAGTGACATAACATGGTGCTTTGAAAAGCTAACCCAAGAGGTAAACCGGAGGCCGCTTTAAGACAGAACCTCCGTGTAACCATGCATGATGTAAAAAAGAACAGAGACCCCGCTTTATGAAGCAGAAGCCCCCATGTGATCAATAATATGTTAGGCCAATAAGGCAGGATACCCATGTTTGAACCGCGCATCATGGCAGCAGGTCTTCTTCGGTAATTTTTAACTTTTTTGCAAGAGATAAATTCTTCTTGAACCGGGATATTGAACCGGATATTGAGAGCTTCAAAGCTTTGTGGGAGACATCTTTCCCTTGACCCGGTTTTAAACCGGAATCTTCATTTTCAGCCGGAAATTTTCTGACGGTCTTTAAACTCGAACTTGCAAGAAGTTAATTCCTTTTTGAACCGGACATTGTTAAACCGGATTTGGGCGCTTCAGAGCTTTGTGGGAGAACAAATTTCCCTTGAACCGGATTGTAAACCAGATATTTGAGAACTTCAATGAGACTGACTTCCATTGAGCCGGATTTTAAACCGGAATCCTTTCTGATGACCCGGGTCTTCTTCATTGAGCTGGGATTTTGTAACTGTCATATACTTTCTAAGCCGGAAAGTTTCTGACGGCGTTCAAGTAACAGTAGCCTCCTGGACCGGGTTATCTTTCCCTCCATCGTCCTGGGGTTCTTAAATTTGCTGAAACTAGCAAGATTTGCTGAGTCATGTCATTGTAGCCCCCGAGTCTCAAGGTGACTCGAGGAGTTGGCTTGAAACTCTCCATATGTGACCGTGATATAAACCGGCATGAGTTGTATATCATTGGTGTTGATAGCCCGATATGAATCCACAGAAGATTGAGGTGACTGCGGCGGGTTATAAATGATCCCGTATGAGCCGTGTCAGCAACTCGTCCAATGGTTCCTTCCAGCTGGCGATTTGAAGTTAACCAAACTGTAGTGGCGGCGACTTGTGCGCCTGCCCATTGAACCATCCAGTGCAAACGGCAGTTGATAATAATTTTCCTCCAATTTGAAAGAAAGACGGGCTACCCAAGCTGTGACTTGCTCATACTTCAATAAACAGCCCATGCAGATAGGTGCGGCCCGGTATGTTGATGTAGACCAGGACGTGAGAAATGGACGGAAAAGATGACCTCAGCATCATAGGCGGCTCAAACAGATGAACCGGCCGCGGTGTTGTAAACCGGCGCAGACGGGCGAGTTAACCACGCCGTTTTGATGTAGTGAACAACTGTCCTGCATCAACAATGTTGCAGACCAAGGCAAAGATAAATTGCTCCTTGACAAAAATAATATGTGCCAATAAAATATATTTTAGATGAATATCACCTGATGTGCCAGGCCGAAAATAATTCGCCCTGAAATTGATGATCGCTAGGTGGAGTTGAAGCCGCTGACGGGTGAACCGGCCGCGGTGTGGTAAACCGGTGCGGACGGGTGAATCGGTCGCGATGTCTGTAAGCTAGCGCGGACATGCAAGTTGTCCGTGGCGTTTGTAAAGCGGTGTGGACGGGCGACTCGGCCGGCACATTGATGTAAACCGGCGCAGACGGGCGAGTCGGCCGGCACATTGATGTAAACCAGCGCGGACGGGCGAGTCGGCTGGCACATTGATGTAAACCGGACCGCGATACGCGTGTTCGTGAAGCTGCGCGGCACCGTCGATCGTGCATCCGCGGTATGACACCACCCTTTTTCTTTTAATAGTCGTCTTGCATAAAAAATATTACAGAACGAAGTGATTGTTTTTTGACAAAAAACGATATGCGCTTAATAAAACCAATCTGGATGGATGTCACCTGGTGCATTGGTACGACAGATGATCCTAAGAAATGTCCGCAGATAACCTCTGTTCTTCTTAATAGCGCAGGATTAATCCGCCTGTCCTCCCACCAAGCAGGTGCTCCCAGGCGGAGGTGGCAGGCCGGCAAGTCGCTGTGAGGTCGTACGTATTTTCCTCCAGCCCGTAGTGACCCGGCAGAGGCCGCGGCCACACAGCCGTAGTAGCAAGACCCGCCAGCGGAGACGGAGGCCCCGATGCAGTGCAAGATGGAGGCGGCTTGACGGCAGCAAGTACTAGCACTCGTGGCTGGCCAGATCAAAAAGAATGATTTTAAAAAACAAATCTGGACCTTGCTATACAGAGTACTCCTTCCAAGAAATCTGAGTTATCACGTCGACTAATCTGACACGACGTCCAGCGGTTTGCAGCACAATTCATGTCAATCTCAGCAACACACAACTGTGGCAGTAAAAATTGATCTTTCATCTGGATTCGACGGGACGCCCAGACGCGTGCTCCCTGTAACTTGACGTGCTATTCGGAACCAAAAAGCTGTAGCTTGACGTGACAAGCACTAGCACTACTAGCCGGCTGATCAAAGAACTAGCTCTTGATCGGTAACGAAAGCACAAAACAATTCTGCTTAGCTTCACGTGAAGGCCCTTGGGACTTGAACAACAGCAGTGGTTGATTTTCTCAAAACAACAAAAGGGACACTGCGTACTCGGGGCTTCGAGCGTATATACGCAGCAGCGGCAACTTGCGGATCGATACGACGCGGCATACGGCGGCTTAGCGGAAATCCTGTCGGCTTCCTTTATCGATCTGGCTTCGGTTCGTTAGGCCGCGTCGGCGATGATGCACAGGATGCCGAACCCTAGCTTCTCTCGTCTCAAACTTGTATATGCCGCCGCTGAAAAACTTTTTCAATCTTTAACTAATGAACTTCATAGTTGACGTGAATTCTTCTATGCCGGCTCTTGCTGATCCGGCAGGTCGTAGCTTCTCGAACCCTAAAGAGATCCCTTCAAGAACTCAACACCACCATGCGCAGGCCCCACGGTGGGCGCCAACTGTCATGGAATTGTCACGTTAGATGTCCTTAGTGTCAGGACTTAGTCGCGAGGCCAATGCATCTATGTGGTAGCTTGAGAGGGGTTGAGCGGAATCGAGAGACGCAACACAAGACAGGGATTTAGACAGCTTTGGGCCCTGGGAAACATCATCCGGTAAAAACCCTACATGCTGTTTGAGGCTAGGTCTCATTATCATCACGAGGGAGTCACCGTAAACCGGCTCTCCTCTTTGTGTCTAGCCCTAAGATTGTTTCTTCTTGCTTGTAGCTTGTCCCCCTTTGGGGAGCCCTGCCCCTCCTTATATATGTTGAAGGGCGGGTTACATGTGGAGTCCTATTAGGATTAGGACTAGTCTATCTCTAATACAAACCGGATACAAGTCCTGGTCTTAACTCTTTGTAAGGTAAATATTCCTTTCCTCTTAAACTGGCCCACAATAGTTTAACCGGCCTTCTAAGCCTTGGGCCTTGTCATCCGTCTGATCCGCCAGCCGGGTTACCGGTGAATCATAACGACCAAGCGGATTGCTTGTAAACCGCCAAGGTCAGGGCGGGTCTTCAGATAAACCGCCAAGTCCGGCCGGATTAACTTCCGGCCGGTTTACACTGCGGGGTATATCCCCGACACTTTCTGTATCAGATATGTGAATTATGCAATGCCATGTTTTTCAGCCAGTTATCATATATGTGAATTATGCACCACCGTGGAGCCAGGCATCATATGTGAATTATCTCATGCCATCCTTTTTTTTCATTATGTATTCCATTTGTTGACAATCCGTGTATATTGAACTACTCTTCATGTGTATCAGCCATTTGAGCCGGTTATGAAAAAATCTGGAGTGAAAACAAGGTCTTCAGAGCAGGCAATGGTACCTGTTGAAGCATATATCTCGATAGTTACACGGAGGTCCTCAGAGGAGGATTCAGAGACAGATGACCATTCCTATATCCCACCTGAGGTGTATGCTCTAAGTTGCAATGTTTATATTTCTCATATGATGCATATGGTGTCTTGCATTGCTTAGTTTAGCCATCATATGCACAATATTGAATTCTATCTGCTTAGTTTACAGATCATACATGCGAGTGCTAGATGGTTAGTACATAAATCAATTATGTCAATTATATCATGCCATCCTGTATACTTAGACAACATGTATTTGAATTATTTCATCCCAACCTATTTTAGAAAGACATCATATAGTTTTTTCATGTCATCCTATTTAGGTACTCATCATATGTTGAATTATGCCATTATATCCTGTTAAGTTATCCATCATATATCTGAAACTGTGTCATGATATCCTATTTAGTAAGGCATCATATATGTGAAATTGTGTCATGTTGTCCTGTTTGGTTAGACAGCATATATGTGAATTACCACATTTGTCTATCATACAATGTCTGTACGTTCAATTTCTTTTCTTGTTTATCAGCCATTTGAATTGGAGGGGGTGATGGCAATATCTAAGGGAGCAAAAACCCGTTCTTCACAAAAGACAGTGCTACCCGTCGATGCAGATAGAACCATGGTTGTACTAGCCCACAAACTAGCCCCACCACACATAATCGAGACTCTTCCAGATTGCACACTTACACCGTTGGGCACAGAACCAGCTACAACCCATCTAACCGCAACCCCAGCGGATAGTAACCCACTTATAGTTGACAAAGCACCATGTCCACCACAGAGTACCCCCACACGAGCAGTTTCTAAAGCTACTACAGTGCCCAAAGCACGAGGACCACCACAACTAACCCAAACTCCATGTTTAAAGCAGAAGAGCAACTGTTCTCAGGTCAGATTCCGTAGCTATGGTCCATACTCCTTTGCTGTTACATCACTATATTTACTCATACCAAATACTTTCGAATTTGAAGGATCCAATTGAAACTCCAATGGCGCAATAGGTATGTTTTAAACTTATTTCTTTAACTGGATTAATGTTCTAACTTCTTCCTCTATGTTGATTTCAGTTTAAGTTGTATAAATAGTTATGTTCTCATGTGATGCACATTACAAGTGCTGCCAATGTTGTGTAGTTTCCCACACTTATATTCTATCTATGATGCTGTGTCTTAAAAATATATGAGTTGAACTGTGTCTCTATCTTGATTAGGGAACATAAACTAGAATGATATGGACAATACAGTGACCATAGTACATAGATATATGTTTGTTTCATGCTGTTATCCTGTCCACCTTACTACTGAACCGGTTTACCAAAATGAGTTTCGTATACTACAAGCTAAACCTGTGATGTGTCTGCTTGTTTCTCTTGTAGTATGCAAACAAAATATTGGAGAAGAGCACCCCACTATGCAATGGTAGAGAAAGTAATGCAGATAAGGTTCAAGATAGTGAGACAACCCTGTTAATCTCCAATAAAGGTGATAAAAAGATCTTGTAGACAGTGAGAAAACCACACAATCCTGCATTGATGTAGTGTTCGAGTTACTGGCCAGTAATGCTGGCACAAGCTCTTCAAACTTGCTGCCTGAATCACTTCATCTTCTTCAGTCTCAGCTAAAAGCTGAAAGGCATCAGTCAGCTGTGCTGCGGCAAGAAGCCGAAGGACTGAGGAAGTCCCTGCAGAATTTAGATGCGTACTTTCTTGTGCAATAGCAAGCACTCGAGGATTTAAGCGCCAAAGAAGAGAAAGTTAATAACTTGCTAAGCATCTTGCTAGCATTATCGGTACCCAGGATATTGTTTCTTGAACTCTTCTGAAGTGGTTTCAGTTCTGGACTTGTTTTGCTGCGGCGTTTATATGCTGCTTTGTTCCCTATATTTGCAGTGGTGGTGAACTTATATGCCCAGTGGATGTAATATGTGTAATAGCCGTGATAGCCTAGCATAAGTTGCTTGCTTATTTATTTCCTTGTTGTCTTGTTTATTTGTTTGCTTGTAGTCAGTGCAGTTCTTTTTCCGCGGTTTGCTAGTTGCTGCGATAACCTATTTTTTAAAACTAGGCCACAATAACCATGGGCTAATATTTACTGTAGTGACACTGGTCCTCCTATGGGCCATAGAAACAGTGGGCCTTCTACAGGCCGTAGAAACAGTAAGCCTTCTACGGGCCGTAGAAACAATGGTCCATCTATGGGCCGTAGAAACAATGGGCCTTCTACAGGCCGTATCATCAATGGGCCTTATACGGGCCGTATGATCGATTGGCCAAACATGGGCCAATAACAGGCCGCATTATGGCCGTAAACGGGCTAGAGTTGGAATCGTCCGTTCATGGGCCGACCATAATGGGCCATCATTAATAGGCCGTATTTTATGACGCTATGAAAATGGCCCAATGTATTAACGGACCACAAACGGGCCGACTGTAACCACAGGCTGAATTTGGCGCACAAGCAGAAAATGACAGTAACGGGCCGTAAGTAAACGAATGCTGGAAATGAGTGAGGGTGTCCTGGATTAGGGGATATCTGGACAGCCGGACTATATACTTTGTCCGGACTATTGGAGCGTGAAGATACGAAGACTCAAGACTCTGTCCCGTGTCCGGATGGGACTCTCCTTTACGTGCAAGACAAGCTTGGCGATCCGGATCATATATTTCCTTCCTTGTAACCGACTCTGTGTAAACCCTAGCCCTCTTCGGTGTCTATATAAACCGGAGAGGTTGGTCCTTAGAAGGCCGATCATGATCACAATCATAATCATCAGAGGCTAGCTTCTAGGGTTTAGCCTCTACGATCTCATGGTAGATCTACTCTTGTACTACTTGTATCATCAATATCAATCAAGTAGGAAGTAGGGTTTTACCTCCATCGAGAGGGCCCGAACCTGGGTAAACATTGTGTCCCCTACCTCCTATTACCATCAGCCTAAGACGCACAGATCAGGACCCCCTACCCGAGATCCACCGGTTTTGACACCGACAATGAGCCGAAGAATGAATGGGCTCTGAGAAGGCCGAAAGATAACATGGGCTGGAAACGGCCCAACTGAATAACGGGCCCTTAATGCGTATAAAGTGATACACTGTTCATTACGGACCAGTTTCACCACGGGCCGGGTGTAAAGTGATACACTGTTCATTGCGGGCCAGTTTCACCAGGGGCCTTTAATAGGCCAAAATTTACATAGGGCCTCATATGGGCCGAAAGACGTCATGGGCCATACATGGGCCAGAAGTGAAAACGGTCTGGAATCATATTGGATGGCCCAGATGACATGCTGGGCCTAATTCGGATAGGGCGTAACGGGCCTTGGGTTGGCGGGCTGTAAATGGGCTATATGCGAACAAGCCGTTAACAAGCTTTCCATGGGCCGGCACGCCAGCTTTTGACCAAGTCAAACGGGCCAGCCTTTTCACAGGAATGAGCCTCTGTTGGGTTGGGCCATGTGTCGACGTATCATAGGCGCCTTATGTCCAATGAGTGGATGACATCTGTCCCAATGATGAGCTGGCACGTGTTTCCTCCAGCCAATGATGATTTTACACGTGGAAATCGCCATTGGTCGGGGCTGTTAACGGGTTATCGGATCCAAAACCCGACCGATAGCTTAATGGCGTTCCGTTATGGTGGATGCCTGATGACCCGCAAGTATACGGGATAGTTGTAGCCTCTTTCGATAGGTAAGAGTGTTGAACCCAACGAGGAGCTAAAGGTAGAACAAATACTCTCTCAAGTCCTATCGGCCACTGATACGACTCTACGCACGCTTAATGTTCGCTTTACCTAGAACAAGTATGAAACTAGAAGTACTTTGTAGGTGTTGTTGGATAGGTTTGCAAGATAATAAAGAGCACGTAAATATAAACTAGGGGCTGTTTAGATAAAGATGCAATAAAGTAAATATAGCGAGTGTGGAAAAGTGGTGGTAGGAGTTGTGAAATTGTCCCTAAGCAACTGACTATGTTACTATACCGGTAATCACTACTTCAATTCTATTTGAGGGAGAGGCATAAGCTAACATATCATCCCTTACTTGGAATTCTATGAACTTATAATTGGAACTCTAGCAAGCATCCGTAACTACTAAAGATTCATTGCGGTAAAACCCAACCATAGCATTAAAGCATCAACTCCCCTTTTATCCCATACGCAAACAACCTACTTACTCGGGTTTGTGTTTCAGTCACTCATGCAACCCACCATAAGCAAATCATAAACATATTGCAAACCCTACAGCGGGAATCCCTCACGCTTGCGCGACACGGAGGGCACAATAGGACAGCACCAATAATAAAACATGCAACTCAAACCAATCATAGCAACTCATCAATCACCTATAGGATAACGAAAATCTACTCAGACATCATAGGATGGCAAGACATAATTGGAAAATAATATGAAGCATTAAGCACCATGTTCAAGTAGAGGGTACAGCGGGTTGAGGGAGAGTGGACCGCTGAATATAGAAGGGGGAAGGTGATGGAGATGTTGGTGAAGATGATGGCGGTGTTGGTGAAGATCGCGGTGATGATGATGGCCCCCAACGGCGTTCCGGCGCCACCGGAAGCAAGGGGGAGAGAGCCCCTCTTCTTATTCTTCTTCCTTGACCTTCTGCCTGGATGGGAGAAGGGTTTCCCCTCTGGTCCTTGGCTCCCATGGTGTGGGAGGGGTGAGAGCACCTCTGAGACTGGATCTATCTCTCTGTTTCTGCGTTCTCAGATTCTACCCCTTCACCGTTTCTTAAATATCCGGAGATCCGTAACTCCGATTGGGGTGAGTCTTTTGCCCAGATCTTTCTCATAAAATTAGCTTTCTTGCGCCATAAGAAGGGCGTCAACCGCCTTACAGGTGGCCCACGAGAGCCCAAGCCGCGCCCAGGGGGAGGGCGCCCCCCTGTCTTGTGGCCACCCTGGACATCGTTTCGCGTTGATTTTACTTCCAGAAAATCATAAATATTCCAAAAAAATCTCCGTCCATTTTTATCCCGTTTGGACTCTATTTGATATTGGGTTTCTGCGAAACAAAAAACATGCAACAGACAGGAACTGGCACTGGGCACTGGATCAATATGTTAGTCCCAAAAAATAGTATAAAATTTTGACAAAAGTATACAAAAGTTGTAGAATATTGGCATGGAACAATCAAAAATTATAGATACGACGGAGACGTATCAGCATCCCCAAGCTTAATTCCTGCTCGTCCTCGAGTAGGTAAATGATAAAAAAAGATAATTTTTGATGTGGAATGCTACCTAGCATAATCTTGATCATATGTCTAATCATGGCATGAATATTAAGACACGAGTGATTCAAAGCAATAGTTTATCATTTGACATAAAAACAATAATACTTCGAGCATGCCAATAAAGCAATCATGTCTTCTCGAAACAACATGGCCAAAGAAAGTTATCCCTACAAAATCATATAGTCTGGCTGTTGCTCTATCTTCATCACACAAAGTATTTAATCATGCACAACCCCGATGACAAGCCAAGCAATTGTTTCATACTTTAATAATCTCAAACTTTTTCAACTTTCACGCAATACATGAGCATGAGCCATGGACATAGCACTATAGGTGGAATAGAATATGATGGTGGGGGTTACGTGGAGAAGAAAAAAAGGAGAAAGTCTCACATCGACTAGGCGTATCAACGGGCTATGGAGATGTCCATCAATAGATATCAATGTGAGTGAGTAGGGATTGCCATGCAACGGATGCACTAGAGCTATAAGTGTATGAAAGCTCAAAGTGAAACTAAGTGGGTGTGCACCCAACTTGCTTGCTCATGAAGACCTTGGGCATTTGAGGAAGCCCTTCATCAGAATATACCAGCCAAGTTCTATAATGAAAATTCCCACAAGTATATGAAAGTGAAAGCATAGGAGACTCTCTCTATGAAGAACATGGTGCTGCTCTGAAGCACAAGTGTGGTAAAAGGATAGTAACATTGCCCCTTCTCTCTTTTTCTCTCATTTTTTTATTTTCTCTTTTTTTATTTTTTTTATTTTTTCTTTCTTTTTGGTGGGCTTCTTTGACCTCTTTTTTTATTTGGGCTTCTTTGGCCTCTTTTATTTTTCATGAAGTCCGGAGTCTCATCCCGACTTGTGGGGGAATCATAGTCTCCATCATCCTTTCCTCACTATGACAATGCTCTAATAATGATGATCATCACACTTTTATTTACTTACAACTCAATATCTAGAACAAAGATATGACTCTATATGAATGCCTCCGGCGGTGTACCGGGATGTGCAATGATCTAGCATAGCAATGACATCAAAAAATGGACGAGCCATGAAAACGTCATGCTAGCTATCTTACGATCATGCAAAGCAATATGACAATGAATGCTCAAGTCATGTATATGATGATGATGGAAGTTGCATGGCAATATATCTCGGAATGGCTATGGAAATGCCATGATAGGTAGGTATGGTGACTGTTTTGAGGAAGATATAAGGAGGCTTATGTGTGACAGAGCGTATCATATCATGGGGTTTGGATGCACCGGCGAAGTTTGCACCGACTCTCGAGGTGAGAACGGGCAATGCACGGTACCGAAGAGGCTAGCAATGATGGAAGGGTGAGAGTGCGTATAATCCATGGACTCAACATTAGTCATAAAGAACTCATATACTTATTGCAAAAATCTACAAGCCATTGAAAACAAAGTACTATGCACATGCTCCTAGGGGGATAGATTGGTAGGAAAAGACCATCGCTCGTCCCCGACCGCCACTCATAAGGAAGACAATCAATAAATAAAATTGTGCTCCAACTTCATCACAAAGCGGTTCACCATACATGCATGCTTCGGGAATCACAAACCTCAACACAAGTATTTCTACTAATCCACAATCACCCACTAGCATAATTCTTGTATCACCACCTTTATATCGCAAAACTATTGCAAGGAATCAAACATATCATATTCAGCGATCTACAAGTTTATGTAGGATTTTATGACTAACCATGTGAATGACCAATTCCTGTCATCTCTCTAAATAGATATAAGTGAAGCAAGAGAGTTTAATTATTTCTACAAAAGATATGCCCACACTATAACAAATATAAGTGAAGCAAAAGAGCATTCTACAAATGGCGGTTTTCTATGTGAAGAGAAACAGGCAATCCAAACTTCAAATGATATAAGCGAAGAACATGAAGCATTCTATAAAGCCATACTCAAAAGATTTAAGTGAAGTGCAATGAGCATTCTATAAATCAACCAAGGACTATCTCATACCAGCATGGTGCATAAAATAAAAATGAAATCTAAATGCAAAATACGCTCTAAGACTTGCACATAATGCATGAACGAAACGAATTCGAAAACATACTGATACTTGTTGAAGAAAGAGGGGATGCCTTCCGGGGCATCCCCACGCTTAGACGCTTGAGTCTCCTTGAATATTTACTTGGGGTGCCTCGGGCATCCCCAAGCTTGAGCTCTTGCCTCTCTTCCTTTGCCTCATATCGAGACCTCCTCGTTTAGACACTTCATCCACACAAAATTTGAACAGAAAACTCGGTAAGATCCGTTAGTATAATAAATCAAATCACAACTCTAAGTACTGTAGCAAACCAATTCATATCTTGTTTTTACATTGTGTCTACTGTAATATATATTTTTCATGGCTTAATCCACTAATATAAATTGATAGATTCATCAAAAAAAGCAAACTATGCATCAAAAACAGAATCTGTCAAAAACAGAACAGTCTGTAGCAATCTGAACATCCACCATACTTCTGTTATACCACAAATTCTACCAAAATTAGGAACAATAATTTTTTTTTATAGAAAGACATTGCAGAAGGAATCAGAACCATTTGACGTTTAAGTTAAAAATGTAAAATCGCACAGTACAGCCAAAGTTTCTGTCCTGCACCGTACAAACCAACAAGCAATGTAAACATCCTAAAGGCAAACCTTGGCACATTATTTTTATAATACAATGCAATTGTACAAGGGGATAATTATTTTTTATGAAAAAAATTTAGGTTCCCCTCTTTATTTTTTGTTTTTAAACTATATGAAAGCGCTCAACAGAAATAAATGACTCTCTAAAACTTTTGGGTTGTCTCCCTGGCAGCGCTTTCTTTAAAGCCATTAAGCTAGGCATATAGTGCTCAAGTAATGAATCCACCCGGATCCCAAGGTATATCAAAGCCAATTTTAATTAACAATGATTTGTAATTTAGGTGCGAGCACAAAGTATCATATACCATGCAACAACGAAGTCTAACTCTCTTCCTATGCATCGGCATGTCACAAGAGAACAATTCATGCACACATAGTAAAGGCCAATGCATAGTATAAGCAGTTTCTTGCAATTTCATAGTATGGGAAACATAGAGAGGTGGAGAAATAGTTCCTCTCTCATAATAATTGCAAGTAGTAGCAACCAGCACATGGATATTACATTCATCAAAATCATCATGTGCAATGGTAAAAGGCAACCCATCAATATAATCCTTAATAAGCACAAACTTCTTCGATATAGTGTAGTTTGGAGAATTCAATAAGATAATAGGACTATCATGCGTGGGTGCAATAGCAACAATTTCATGTTTAACATAAGGAACTATAGCAAGTTCATCTCCATAAGCATAATTCATATTGGCATCTTGGCCACAAGCATAGCAAGCATCATCAAAAAGGGATATTTCAAGAGAACCAACGGGATCATAGCAATCATCCTTCGGTAAGCACGAAGGGGAATTAAACAATGTATGAGTTGAAGAGTTACTCTCATTAGAAGGTGGGCATGGGTAGCTAATCCGCTCTTCCTCCTTTTGTTCTTCGCTCTCCTCATCATCTTTTCTATCAAATGAGCTCACAGTTTCATCAATTTCTTCTTCCATAGCTTCCTGCAAAATATTAGTCTCTTCTTGGACAGCGGAGAAGTCCTCAGTATATGGTTTAACATAGGCATTAGAAGCATAATTATCATAACAATATTGAAATATGGCAAAATTTTCAGATTTGTAAAGAGTAGCATCATACTTTTCAATCAAAGAGGCAATCTCATAAGCACCTTTAAAAGCAACAAATTCTTCAATTTGTTGAACATCATAGTAATTGTAAACACCCTTTGCATACGGAGATACGATTCCATTATCACTATACAAGGATTGATAGGGTAGGTGTTTCTTAGGGTCTTCAGAACAACAAGTAAACTCATATAATTCACATAAATTCCAAGCATAGCATTGCAAACGTTGAATTTGATCCCATAATAGTTTCCCTTTTTCAGATATACGGTGTCGCACAAAACAAGCATGCTCATCTAAAAATTTTCCCTCGCTAAACTAGTGGGGGTTTCAGCACGAGCACAAAGGGGTCATAGATGATCCAAGTAAAAAGCTTCAGGAGTGTGATAGATTTTGAGTGGTTCTTCAACCACTGGTTCAGTAGGTACAACTAATTTTTTGGTATTTTGCATTTCCTTCCCATAGCTAAAGATAGAAAACAACTAAGAACAGCAAATAAGAATTACTTAGTGATAAAGCAAACAAGCACACACAAGAATATTCACCCCACACTATAACTCCCCGGCAACGGCGCCAGAAAAAGGTCTTGATGACCCGCAAGTATACGGGATAGTTGTAGGCTCTTTCAATAAGTAAGAGTGTCGAACCCAATTAGGAGCTAAAGGTAGAACAAATATTCTCTCAAGTCCTATCGGCCACTGATACGACTCTACGCACGCTTAACGTTCACTTTACCTAGAACAAGTATGAAACTAGAAGTACTTTGTAGGTGTTGTTGGATAGGTTTGCAAGATAATAAAGAGCACATAAATATAAACTAGGGGCTGTTTAGATAAAGATGCAATAAAGTAAATATAGCGAGTGTGGAAAAGTGGTTGTAGGAGTTGTGAAATTTTCCCTAAGCAACTGACTATGTTACTAGACCGGTAATCACTATTGCAATTCTATTTGAGGGAGAGGCATAAGCTAACATATCATCGCTTACTTGGAATTCTATGCACTTATGATTGGAACTCTAGCAAGCATCCGCAACTTCTAAAGATTCATTAAGGTAAAACCCAACCATAGCATTAAAGCATCAACTCCCCTTTTATCCCATACGCAAACAACCTACTTACTCGGGTTTGTGTTTCAGTCACTCACGCAACCCACCATAAGCAAATCATAAACATATTGCAAACCCTACAGCGGGAATCCTCACGCTTGCGCGACACGGAGGGCACAATAGGACAACACCAATAATAAAACATGCAACTCAAACCAATCATAGCAATTCATCAATCACCGATAGGACAATGAAAATCTACTCAGACATCATAGGATGGCAACACATCATTGGAAAATAATATGAAGTATTAAGCACCATGTTCAAGTAGAGGGTACAGCGGGTTGCGGGAGAGTGGACCGCTGAATATAGAAGGGGGAAGGTGATGGAGATGTTGGTGAAGATGACGGTGGTGTTGGTGATGATCGCGGTGATGGTGATGGCCCCCGGCGGCGTTCCGGCGCCACCGAAAGCAAGGGGCAGAGAGCCCCCCTTCTTCTTCTTCTTCCTTGACCTTCTCCCTAGATGGGAGAAGTGTTTCCCCTCTGGTCCTTGGCTCCCATGGCGTGGGAGGGGCGAGAGCCCCTCCGAGATTGGATCTATCTCTCTGTTTCTGCATTCTCAGATTCTACCCCTTCACTGTTTCTTAAATATCCGGAGATCCATAACTCCGATTCGGGTGAATCTTTTGCCCAGATCTTTCTCAAAAAATTAGCTTTCTTGCGCCAGAAGAAGAGTGTCAACTGCCTTATGTGTGGCCCACGAGAGCCCAGGCGGCGCCCAGGGGAGAGGGTGCACCCCCCTGTCTCGTGGCCACCCTCGACACCATTTTGCGTTGATTTTACTTCCAGAAAATCATAATTATTCCAAAAAAAATCTCCATCCGTTTTTATCCCATTTGGACCCTGTTTGATATTGGGTTTCTGCGAAACAAAAAACATGCAACAGAAAGGAACTGGCACTGGGCACTGGATATGTTAGTCCTAAAAAATAGTATAAAAAGTTGCCAAAAGGATATAAAAGTTGTAGAATATTGGCATGGAACAATCAAAAATTATAGATACGACAGAGACGTATCAATGCGACGTGTCGGTCACCCTTGACGAAAGCACTTCTGTGACGCGCGATTTATCGTCATGGAAGTGGACACTTCTGTGATGATAATTTTGGTAATGTCATGGAACACCTCTACGACAGCATAGGTGTGACTATCTTGATTCTGTCATAAAATCGTCATGGATGTACATGCATGACAAAAAATGAGACCTACTGTGACAAACACGTATCATCACGGAAGTGTGTTTTTTTTGTAGTGGTAGGAAAGGGGGGCGCCCCCCTTCCTTGTCCTATTCGTACTCAAGGGGAGGGGGCGTGCGGCCTACCCTGGCTGCCCCTCTCTCTCTCCACTAAGGCCCATCGAGGCCCATTAGTTCCCTCGGGGAGTTCCGGTAACCCTCTAGCACTCCGGTTTTATGTGAAACTTCTCCGGAACACTTCTGGTGTCCGAATATAGTCGTCCAATATATCAATCTTTATGTCTCGGTCATTTCAAGACTCCTTGTCATGTCCGTGATCATATCCTGGACTCCTAACAACCTTCGGTATGACAATTAACATAAACTCATAATACCAATCTTCATCGAACGTTAAGCGTGCGGACCCTACGGGTTCGAGAACTATATAGACATGACTGAGACATGTCTCCGGTCAATAACCAATAGCGGAACCTGGATGCTCATATTGGTTCCTACATATTCTACGAATATCTTTATTGGTCAAAGCGCATAACAACATACGTAGTTACTTGCCCAAGATTCGATCGTCGGTATCTCAATACCTAGTTCAATCTTGTTAACGACAAGTCTCTTTACTCGTTCTGTAATTCTTCATCCCGTAACTAACTCAATAGTCACAACGCTTGCTAGGCTTATAGTGACGAGTATTACTGAGAGGGCCACAAGATACCTCTCTGAAACACGGAGTGACAAATCCTAATCTCGATCTATGCCAAGCCAACAAACACCTTCCGAGACACCTGCAAAGCACCTTTATTAATCACCCACTTATATTATGACGTTTGGTAGCACACAAAGTGTTCCTCCGGTATTCGGGAGTTGCACAATCTCATAGTGTGAGGAACTGTATAAGTCATGAAGAAAGCAGTAGCAATGAAACTGACACAATCATAATGCTAAGCTAACGGATGGGTCATGTCCATCACATCATTCTCCTAATTTTGTGATCCCGTTTATCAAATGACAACACATGTCTATGGTTAGGAAACATAACCATCTTTGATTAACAAGCTAGTCAAGTAGAGGTATACTAGGGCCTATATGTTTTGTCTATGTATTCACACATGTACTAAGTTTTCGGTTAATACAATTCTAGCATGAATAATGAACATTTATCATGAATTAAGGAAATAAATAATAACTTTATTATTGCCTCTAAAGCATATTTCCTTCAGTCTCCCACTTGCACTAGAGTCAATAATCTAGATTACATAGTAATGATTCTAACACCCATGGAGCATTGGTGTTGATCATGTTTTGCTCGTGGAAGAGGCTTAGTCAACGGGTCTGCAACATTCAGGTCCGTGTGTATCTTGCAAATCTCTATGCCCCTTCCGACACTTGATGACTGATGGAATTGAAGCGTCTCTTGATGTGCTTGGTTCTCTTGTGAAATCTGGATTCCTTTGCCAAGGCAATTGCACCAGTATTGTCACAAAAGATTTTCATTGGACCCGATGCACTAGGTGTGACACCTAGATTGGATATGAACTCCTTCATTTGCTGCTTCTGAAGCAGCAATGTAGTCCGCTTCACACGTAGATCCCGCCACGACGCTCTGCTTGGAACTACACCAACTGACAGCTCCTCCATTTAATAAAAATACATATCCGGTTTGCGACTTAGAGTCATCCGGATCAGTGTCAAAGCTTGCATCGACGTAACCGTTTACGACGAGCTCTTTTTCACCTCCATAAACGAGAAACATATCCTTAGCCCTTTTCAGGTATTTCAGGATGTTCTTGACCGCTATCCAGTGTTCCACTCCGGGATTAATTTGGTACCTCCCTACTATGCTTATAGCAAGAAATACGTCAGGTCTGGTACACAACACTGCATACATGATAGAACATATGGCTGAAGCATAGGGAATGACTTTCATTTTCTCCCTATCTTCTGCAGTGGTCGGGCATTGAGTCTGACTCAACTTCACACCTTGTAATACAGGCAAGAACCCTTTCTTTGACTCATCCATTTTGAACTTCTTTAAAACCTTATCTAGGTATGTGCTTCGTGAAAGTCCAATTAAGCGTCTTGGTCTATCTCTATAGACCATGATGCCCAATATGTAAGTAGCTTCATCGAGATCTTTCATGGAAAAACACTTATTCAGGTATCCCTTTATGCTATCCAGAAAATCTATATCATTTCCAATCAACACTATGTCATCCACATTTAATATCAGAAATGCTACACAGCTCCCACTCACTTTCTTGTAAATACAGGCTTCTCCAAAAGTGTGTTTAAAATCATATGCTTTGATCACACTATAAAAACGTTCATTCCAACTCCGAGAGGCTTGCATCAGTCCATGAATGGATCACTGGAGCTTGCACACTTTGTTAGCACCTTTTGGATCGACAAAACCTTCTGGTTGCATCATATACCACTCTTCGTCCAGAAATCCTTTCAGGAACGTAGTTTTGACATCCATCTGACAAATTTCATAATCATAAAATGCGGAAATTGCTAACATGATTCGGACAGACTTAAGCATCGCTATGGGTGAGAAAGTCTCATCATAGTCAACTCCTTGAACATGTCGAAAACCTTTCACAACAAGTCAAGCTTTGTAAACAGTAACATTACCATCTCCGTCGGTCTTCTTCTTAAAGATCCATTTATTTTCCATGGCTTGCCGATCACCGGCCAAGTCCACCAAAGTCCACACTTTGTTCTCATACATGGATCCCATCTTAGATTTCATGGCCTCAAGCCATTTTGCGGAATCTGGTTCGTATGTTCATCATGGTCTAGTAACATGACTTGCAGAACAAGATTACCGTACCAATCTGGTGCGGATCTTACTCTAGAAGACCTATGAAGTTTGGTAGTCACTTGATTTGAAGTTTCATGATCATCATCATTAGCTTCCCGACTAATTGGTGTAGGAATCACTGGAACTAATTTCTTTGATGAACTACTTTCCAATAAGGGAGAAGGTACAACTACCTCATCAAGTTCTACTTTCCTCCCACTCACTTCTTTCGAGAGAAACTCCTTCTATAGAAAGGATCCATTCTTAGCAACAAAATTTTTGCCTTCGGATCTGTGACAGAAGGTGTACCCAACAGTTTCCTTTGGGTATCCTATGAAGACACACTTCTCCTATTTGGGTTCGAGATTATCAGGTTGAAGCTTTTTCACATAAGCATTGTAGCCCCAAAATTTAAGAAACGACAACTTTGGTTTCTTGCCAAACCACAGTTCATAAGGCGTCGTCTCAACGGATTTTGATGGTGCCCTATTTAAAGTAAATGCAGCCGTCTATAAAGCATAACCCCAAAACGATAGCGGTAAATCAGTAAGAGACATCATAGATTGCACCATATCTAGTAAAGTATGGTTACGACGTTCGGACACACAATTTCCCTGTGGTGTTCCAGGTGGCGTTAATTGTGAAACTATCCCATGTTGTTCAAATGAAGACCAAACTCGTAACTCAAATATTCTCCTCCAGGATCAGATCGTAGAAACTTTATTTTCTTGTTATGATGATTTTCCACTTCACTCTGAAATTCTTTGAGCTTTTCAAATGTTTTAGACTTATGTTTCATCAAGTAGATATAACCATATCTGCTCAAATCATCTGTGAAGGTAAGAAAATAACGATACCCACCACGAGCCTCAATACTCATTGGACCGCATACATTGGTATGTATTATTTCCAACAAGTCAATAGCTCGTTCCATTGTTCCGGAGAACAGAGTTTTTGTCATCTTGCCCATAAGGCACAGTTAGCAAGCACCAAGTGATTCATAATCAAGTGATTCCAAAAGTCCATCAGTATGGAGTTTCTTCATGCGCTTTACATCGATATGACCCAAATGGCAGTGCCACAAATAAGTTGCATTATCATTATTGAACTTATATCTTTTGGCTTCAATACTATGAATATGTGTATCATTACTACCGAGATTCAGTAAAAATAGACCACTCATCAAGGGTGCATGACCATAAAAGATTGGATTCATATAAATAGAACAACCATGATTATCTGATTTAAATGAATAACCATCTCACATTAAACAAGATCAAGATATAATGTTCATGCTCAACGCTGGCACCAAATAACAATTATTCAGGTCTAAAACTAATCCCGATGGTAGATGTAGAGGTAGTGTACCGACCGCGATCAGATCGACTTTGGAACCATTTCCAACGCTCATCGTCACCTCGTCCTTAGTCAATCTTCGCTTAATCCGTAGCCCCTGTTTCGAGTTGCAAATATGAGCAACAGAACCAGTATCAAATACCCAGGCGCTACTGCAGGCATTAGTTATGTACACATCAACAATATGTCTATCAAATATACCTTTCACTTTTCCATCCTTCTTATCCGCCAAATACTTGGGGCAGTTTCGCTTCTAGTTACCAGTCCCTTTGCAGTAGAAGCACTCAGTTTCAGTCTTAGGTCCAGAATTGGGTTTCTTCTCTTGAGCAGCAACCTTTTTGCCGTTCTTCTTGAAGTTTTCATTCTTCCCTTTGCCCTTTTTCTGGAAACTAGTGGTCTTGTTCACCATGAACACTTTATGCTCATTTTTGATTTCTACCTCCGTAGCCTTTAGCATTGCGAAGAGCTTGGGAATAGTTTTGTTCATCCCTTCCCTTGCATATTATAGTTCATCATGAAGCCTTTATAGCTTGGTGGCAGTGATTGAAGAACTCTATCATTGACACAATCAACTGGAAGATCAACTCCCAGCTACGTCAAGTGATTATGGTACCCAGACATTCTGAGTATGTGTTCACTGACAGAACTATTATCCTCCATTTTGCAGCTATAAAACTTGTTGGAGACTTCATATCTCTCAACTCGGGCATTTGCTTGCAATATTAACTTCAACTCCTGGAACATCTCATATGCTCCATGATGTTCAAAACGTCTTTGAAGTCCCGATTCTAAGCCATAAAGCATGGCACACTGAACTCTCGAGTAGTCATCAGCTTTGCTCTGCTAGACGTTCTTAACATCATTAGTGGCAGGACCAGCACCCAACGGTGCTTCCAGGACGTAATTCTTGTGTGCAGCAATAAGGATAATCCTCAAGTTACGGACCCAGTCCGTATAGTTGCTGCCATCATCCTTCAACTTAGCTTTCTCCAGGAATGCATTAAAATTCAAAGGAACGATAGCACGGGCCATTGATCTACAACAACATAGATATGCAAAATACTATCAGGTACTAAGTTCATGATAAATTAAAGTTCAACTAATCATATTACTCCTTCCGTCTCAAAATAAGTGCCTTGATCTTAGTACAAATTTGTACTAGAGCTAGTACAAAGTTGACACACTTATTTTGGGATGGAGGGAGTACCTAAGAACTCCCTCTTAGATAGACACCCCTCTAATCATCTAAGTGATCACGTGATCCAAATCAACTAAACCATGTCCGATCATCACATGAGATGGAGTAGTTTTCAATGGTGAACATCACTATGTTGATCATATCTATTATATGATTCACGCTCGACCTTTCGGTATCACTGTTCCGAGGCCATATATGCATATGCTAGGCTCGTCAAGTTTAACCCGAGTATTCTGCGTGTGGAAATCTGGCTTGCACCGGTTGTATGTGAACGTAGAGCTTATCACACCTAATCATCACGTGGTGTCTCGGCACGACGAAATGTAGCAATAGTGCATACTCAGGGAGAACACTTATACCTTGAAATTTTGTAAGGGATCATCTTATAATGCTACCGACATTCTAAGCAAAATAAGATGCATAAAAGATAAACATCACATGCAATCAAAATATGTGACATGATATGGCCATCATCATCTTCTGCTCATGATCTCCATCACCGAAGCATCATCATGATCTCCATCGTCACTGGCTAGCATCATTGTCGTCTCGCCAACTATTGTTACTATGACTATCGCTACCGCTTAATAATAAAGTAAAACAATTACATGAAGATTGCATTGCATACAATAAAGTGCCAACCATATGGCTCCTGCCAGTTGCAGATAACTTTGTTACAAAACATGATCATCTCATACAACAAATTACATCACATCATGCCTTGACCATATCACATCACAGCAAGCCCTACAAAAACAAGTTAGACGTCCTCTACTTTGTTGTTGCAAATTTTACGTGGCTGCTATGGGATTCTAGCAAGAACTGTTCTGACGTACGCATCAAACCACAATGATTTTTCGTCAAGTGTGTTGTTTTAACCTTCAACAAGGACCGGGCGTAGCCACACTCGATTCAACTAAAGTTGGAGAAACAGACACTCACTAGCCACCTATGTGCGAAGCACGTCGGTAGAACTAGTCTCGCGTAAGCGTACGTGTAATATCGGTCTGAGCCGCTTCATCCAACAATACCGCCGAATCAAAGTATGACATGCTGGTAAGTAGTATGACTATTATCGCCCACAACTCTTTGTGTTCTACTCGTGCATATAACATCTACGCATAGACCTGGCTCGGATGCCACTGTTGGGGAATGCAGTAATTTCAAAAAAATTCCTAAGGTCACACAAGATCTATCTATGTGATGCAAAGCAACACGAGGGGAGAGTGTTGTCTATGTACCCTCGTAGACCAAAGCGGAAGCTTTATGACAATGCGGATGATGTAGTCGTACGTCTTGACAATCTGATCGATCCTAGCACCGAAGGTTTGGCACCTCCGCGATCTGCACATGTTCAGCTCGATGACGTCCCACAAACTCTAGATCCAGCTGAGGTCGAGAGACACTTTCATTAGCACGATGGCATGGTGACAGTGATGATGAAGTTACTGGCGCAGGGCTTCGCCTAAGAACTACGATGATATGACCGAGGTGGAAATCTGTGGAGGGGGGGGGGGGGTACCGCACACGGCTAAACAATCAACTTGTGTGTTCTAGGGTGCCCTCCTGCCCCCGTATATAAAGGAGAAAGGGGGGAGGCCGGACGGCCCCTGTAGGCGCGCCCCAAGAGGTGAGTCCTACTAGGACTACTAGTCCTAGTAGGATTCCACCAAGAAGGGAAGAGGGGGAAGAAAGGAGAGGGAGAGGGGGAAGGAAAGGGGGGCGCCGCCCCCCTTCCTTGTCTTATTCTAACTCAAGGGGAGGGGGCGCGCGGCCTACCCTAGCCGCCCCTCTCTCTCTCCACTAAGGCCCATCGAGGCCCATTAGTTCCCCTGGGGGGTTCCGGTAACCCTCTGGCACTCTGGTTTTAACCGAAACTTCTCCGGAACACTTCTGGTGTCTGAATATAGTCGTCCAATATATCAATCCTTATGTCTCGACCATTTCGAGACTCCTCGCATGTCAGTGATCAGATCCGGGACCCCGAACAACTTTCGGTACAACATATCTGTCGGTGTACTAGAGTAGGGGTACCCTAGTATCCCGAACTTGAGCACGGGCAGTTGCAGCACCCCGCGGCAAGGATTGCCGGGCGACCGCCAAGATCCTCCGTGGTTCCTTTGGAGCCATTCAAGAGCAAAGTATTCAAGCCAAGAGACAAGACCCCAGCAAGAGGAGCTTGCCGTGAAGGCCAACCAAGTTATCTCAAGGAACTTGCCGCGACGCGCCACGCGTCCCGGCAAGGCCCGGTGAGTGACAAGCTTCTGGGCGTGACAAGACAACGACCGCGGCAAGGCGCTTGCCGCGACAAGCTACCACCCTGTACCTGCGCTCCAGCACATCCACCAACGTTTCGCCCTGGGGGCCTTTCCAGGCGCGCGTGGCAAGAGGCTGTGCAGCCAACGGTGCGCGGTGGCATGCGACGCTGACAAGATCACCATCGTGGCGAACGGTGGCGTGCCTGACGGTCCCTTCCTGCACTGTTTGGGCAACACAGATGGGCATTTAATGCCTTTGTCCCTGGCGTCAGGGTTAGGTAGGATACACTGTACAGGTAGTTGTACCAACGCACTACCTTTTCCATTTTTGCCGCTATCTACGTTGCCACCTGTCGGTGACCCCTTGAGCGTATAAAAGGAGGCCCATGCGCAACGTAGAGGGGGTTGGGCTCATTTCGAAGCCAGAAGAACACTCACGCTCGATCTGGTAGCACTCAGCGCTCCCGAGCAAGAACACAATACAATCAGACAAGCAGCAGTAGGAGTGTTATCTCTTCGGAGAGCTCCGAAGCTGGGTAAACTCCTCGTGTGTTTCGCCTCGATCCGCTCTTCGTGCGATCTCTGCCCCCCGCCGAACCGAAAGGGGCTCGGTCCGCCGGTCCCATAGGTGTTCGTGGATCAGTTTCCCCGACATCTTTGGCGCGCCACGTAGGGGGGGCACGATGGATTCGGAGTAAGATTCGGCGTAACCCAGGCCACGCTTGCCCGTGCCCTGTTCTGGGCCTGGCCCAACAGCGCTCGGCACCGTGTGTGGCCTAGGCCCGGGGGCTCCTGTCGGTGTACAAGAGTAGGGGTACCCTAGTATCCCGAACTTGTGCACGGGCAGTTGCAGCACCCCGCGGCAAGGATTGCCGGGTGACCGCCAAGATCCTCCGTGGTTCCTTTGGAGCCATTCAAGAGCAAAGTATTCAAGCCAAGAGACAAGACCCCAGCAAGAGGAGCTTGCCGGGAAGGCCAACCAAGGCATCTCAAGGAACTTGCTGCGACGCGCCATGCGTCCCGGCAAGGCCCGGTGAGTGACAAGCTTCCGGGCGCAACAAGACAACGACCGCGGCAAGGCGCTTGCCGCGACAAGCTACCACCCTGTACCTGCGCTCCAGCACATCCACCAACGTGTCGCCCTGGGGTCCTTTCCAGGCGCGCATGGCAAGAGGCTGTGCAGCCAGCGGTGTGTAGTGGCATGCGACGCTGACAAGATCACCATCGTGGCGAACGGTGGCGTGCCTGATGGTCCCTTCCTGCACTGTTTGGGCGACACAGACGGGCATTTAATGCCTTTGTCCCCTGCCGTCAGGGTTAGGTAGGATACACTGTACAGGTAGTTGTACCAACCGCCTACCTTTACCATTTTTGCCCCTATCTACGTTGCCACCTGTCGGTGACCCCTTGAGTGTATAAAAGGAGTCCCATGCGCAACGTAGAGGGGGTTGGGCTCATTTCGAAGCCATAAGAACACTCACGCTCGGTCTGGTAGCACTCAGCGCTCCCGAGCAAGAACACAATACAATCAGACAAGCAGCAGTAGGAGTGTTATCTCTTCGGAGAGCTCCGAAGCTGGGTAAACTCCTTGTGTGTTTCGCCTCGATCCGCTCTTCGTGCGATCTCTGCCCCCCGCCGAACCGAAAGGGGCTCGGTCCGTCGGTCCCATAGGTGTTCGTGGATCAGTTTCCCCGACATCTTTGGCGCGCCAGGTAGGGGGGGCACGATGGATTCGGAGTAAGATTCGGCATAACCCAGGCCACGTGTGCCCGTGCCCTGTTCTGGGCCTGGCCCAACAGCGCTCGGCATCGTGTGTGGCCCAGGCCCGGGGGCTCCTGTCGGTGTACTAGAGTAGGGGTACCCTAGTATCCCGAACTTGTGCACGGGCAGTTGCAGCACCCCACGGCAAGGATTGCCGGGTGACCGCCAAGATCCTCCGTGGTTCCTTTGGAGCCATTCAAGAGCAAAGTATTCAAGCCAAGAGACAAGACCCCAGCAAGAGGAGCTTGCCGGGAAGGCCAACCAAGGCATCTCAAGGAACTTGCCACGACGCGCCACGCGTCCCGGCAAGGCCCGGTGAGTGACAACCTTCCGGGCGTTACAAGACAATGACCGCAGCAAGGCGCTTGCCGCGACAAGCTACCACCCTGTACCTGCGCTCCAGCACATCCACCAACGTGTCGCCCTGGGGGCCTTTCCAGGCACGCGTGGCAAGAGGCTGTGCAGCCAGCGGTGTGCAGTGGCATGCGACGCTGACAAGATCACCATCGTGGCAAACGGTGGCGTGCCTGACGGTCCCTTCCTGCACTGTTTGGGCGACACAGACGGGCATTTAATGCCTTTGTCCCCTGCCGTCAGGGTTAGGTAGGATACACTGTACAGGTAGTTGTACCAACCGCCTACCTTTACCATTTTTGCCCCTATCTACGTTGCCACCTGTCGGTGACCCCTTGAGTGTATAAAAGGAGTCCCATGCGCAACGTAGAGGGGGTTGGTCTCATTTCGAAGCCATAAGAACACTCACGCTCGGTCTGGTAGCACTCAGCGCTCCCGAGCAAGAACACAATACAATCAGACAAGCAGCAGTAGGAGTGTTGTCTCTCCGGAGAGCTCTGAAGCTGGGTAAACTGCTCGTGTGTTTCGCCTCGATCCTCTCTTCGTGCGATCTCCGCCCCCCGCCGAACCGAAAGGGGCTCGGTCCGCCGATCCCATAGGTGTTCGTGGATCAGTTTCCCCGACAATATCACATAAACTCATAATACTAATCGCCGTTGAACGTTAAGCATGCGGACCCTATGGGTTCGAGAACTATATAGACATGACCAAGACATGTCTCCGGTCAATAACCAATAGTGGAACCTAGATGCTCATATTGGTTCCTATATATTCTACGAAGATCTTTATCGGTCAAACCGCATAACAACATACATTGTTCCCTTTGTCATCGGTATGTTACTTGCCCGAGATTCGATCGTCGGTATCTCAATACGTAGTTCAATCTCGTTACCGACAAGTCTCTTTACTTTTACCGTAATACTTCATCCCGTAACTAACTCACTAGTCAATGCTTGCAAAACTTATAGTGATGAGTATTATCGAGAGTTCCCAGAGATACCTCTCTGAAACACGGAGTGACAAATCCTAATCTCGATCTATGCCAACCCAACAAACACCTTCGGAGACACATGTAGAGCACCTTTATATTCACCCATTTATGTTGTGATGTTTGGTATCACACAAAGTGTTCCTCTGGTATTCAGGAGTTGCACAATCTCATAGTGTGAGGAACTTGTATAAGTCATGAAGAAAGTAGTAGCAATGAAATCGACACGATCATAATGCTAAGCTAAAGGATGGGTCATGTCCATCACACCATTCACCTAATGATGTGATCCCGT
The DNA here is from genome assembly GCA_963921465.1 of Triticum timopheevii. NCBI lineage: Eukaryota > Viridiplantae > Streptophyta > Magnoliopsida > Poales > Poaceae > Triticum > Triticum timopheevii. The sequence goes on along the minus strand of OY997272.1, from coordinate 374,664,461 downwards.
TTATCAAATGAAAACACATGTCTATGGTTAGGAAGCATAACCATCTTTGATTAACGAGCTAGTCAAGTAGAGGCATACTTGGGACTATATGTTTTGTCTATGTATTCACACTTGTACTAAGTTTCCGGTTAATACAATTCTAGCATGAATAATAAACACTAATCATGAATTAAGGAAATAAATAATAACTTTACTATTGCCTCTAGGGCATATTTCCTTCAAATCTGGGTTCCCAAATGGTGCCTTGAAAGTCTTCAGGTGAATGTCATCATGACACCACCTATGAAGAATAGGAACCCTAGATCAAATTCTTCATATGGATCCAAGTCCTCATATGGACCAAATTCTTCATCTAGATCAAGTTCCTCACGTGGATCAAAATTCTCATATGAACATCATCATGCTAACACTTCTGTTTCGCAGGGAAAGTCAAAAGGCTATTTATGTGCATTATTCTTCAAACCATTATGTTCATAAGTACTCGAAGAAATTTTTTGCTTATTCATATGCTTATCCTAACCCCTCTTCTGTGAAACGAACTGCACTGGCTTCTATACCATAGTTTTCTTATGGATCTCGCAGAATGATGAGCTCTTTGCCACCCCTTCAAATGTGGTTGGTGAAGAAACAGAACTAATCTCTTATGCAGGGACAGGTCTCCACACAAACTTAATCGTCTGAAAAGTTTGCTAGAGTCTTGAATATGCTTGAATGGACGCAAGCTAATAATGAAGAAATGATTTATTCATTTCTCACATCCTCATATTGCTATACCTATTATACTGTTGATGAAATTGATATCATATTCACTGATGAAGTATATGGGTTCGTAAGTTGCACTAATTGATGGACACTGCTTTATCTCCATCTCATCTGAAGCATATCACCTACGCTGACAAAGGCAAAAGCAAGGTATTGGGTCTATGTAGGGTTGCAATCTCAAAGGATAGACACATGGACAAAGTCATGCTTGTTGAGTCCTTAGGATTCGACCTCAAGTCTGTTTCAATGCTTTGTGATCTTGATATGGTTGTCATCTTTGGAAAATATCGTTGCATTGTGCTAATGGAATCTGAAAATTCTGAAGTCTTCGAAGGCTTCAGGAGAGGATACTTGTATATTGTAGATTTCTCTGTAGGACCACAGCCTGCCACATCTCTACTAGCAAAAGCTTCAGAAGGCTGGTTATGGCATCGACGACTTGGTCATGCTGAGATCAGGAACTTGCATACTCTCGTGAAGAATAAGAATGTCATTGGCATCGAGGGTGTAAAATTCCTCAAAGATCATCTTTGTGGGGCTTGTGAGGCTGGAAAGATCACCAGATCCAATCATCCCTCAAAGACTATCATGACCACTTGTCGTCCCTTTGAATTACTTCACATGGATCTCTTTGGCCCTACTCACTATGGCACATTCACTAATTCTGCATCATTATATGGCTTTGTTATTGTTGATGATTACTATCGTTATACATGGGTGCATATCATCACTTACAAAAATGAAGTGCAGGAAGTCTTCAAATGATTTTCCTCAAGAGCATCTACGAACTTCATTGTGAAGATCAAGCATATCAGGAGTGATAATGGGACCGAGTTCAAAAATACTGGTCTTGATGAATATCTTGATGTACTTGGTATTACTCACGAGTTATCTGCTCCCTATACTCCTCAACAGAACAGCGTCGTGGAGCGCAAGAATAGGACTCTTGTTGAGATGGCTTGCACTATGCTTGATGAATACAAGACTCCACCACGTTTCTGGCCTGATGCTATTGATACTGCATGCCACATCATTAACACGGTATATCTTCAGAAATCCTTCAAAAAGACCTCATATGAACACCTCACTGACAAGAAACCCAACGTAAGTTATTTCAAAGTCTTCGGTGCTAAATGCTAGATTAGAGATCCTCATCACCACTCTAAATTTGCACCAGAAGCACATGAGGGTTTTATGCTTGGTTACGGAAAGGACTCGCACACCTACAGAGTCTTCAACACCTATCATCACAAGGTTGTTGAAACCGTAGATGTGCGGTTCGATGAGACTAATTGCTCGCAAAGAGATCACCTACATCCTGTGCTAGATGAAATGTCACCTGAGGAATCCATCAAGTTCAAGGCTACCGAGGATGTCATCCCTACCGAAGAATCTGCTGAAGAAGTCATTCTAGATCGTGAAGAAAATCAAGCTAGTGCTACTGAAGAAAATGGCCCTAAAGAAAATGTTGTGCCAAATCAAAGTCGTCAACCTGCTCATCCTTGCGTTGCAAATGAAGTGCAGATTGAGAGAATCATCGACGACATCAACGCACCAGGTCCTCTCACGCGCTCAAAAGCTTCACATTTGTCTAACTTTTGTGGGCATATTGCATTTGTATCACAGAGCCCATCAAAGTTGATGAAGCATTCATGGAGCCTGAGTGGATTCAAGCTATGCAAGATGAATTGCATCAATTTGAGCTCAATAATGTGTGGGAGCTTGTCAAGCGACCAGACCCACGCAAGCACAATATCATTGGCACCAAATGGATATACCGCAACAAGCAAGATGAAAATGGCCTTATGGTGAGGAATAAGGCTCGTCTTGTAGCTCAAGGCTACACATAGGTTGAAGGAATTGATTTCGATTAATCTTTTGCACCTGTTGCTAGACTTGAGGCTATTCGCATATTACTTGCTTATGCTAACCATCATAATATCATACGTCAAATGGATGTGAAAAGTGCATTCCTCGATGGTAAGCTTGAGGAAGAAGTATATGTTGCTCAACCACCAGGTTTCCAGGATCCAAAACTTCTAGATCACGTCTACAGACTCAACAAGGCCCTCTATGGCCTCAAGCAAGCACCTCGGGTGTGGTATGATACAATGAAGGAATTCCTCATGAAGAAATGCTTCAAACCCGGTTCACTTGACCTAACTCTTTTCACAAAAGCATATGATGATGAATTATTCGTGTGCCAAATATGTGTTGATGATATTATCTTTGGTTGTAATAACCAACATTAGAGTGAAGAATTTGCTTATATGATGAGTAAGGAATATCAAATGTCTAAGATGGGCGAGTTGAAAATCTTCTTAGGTCTTCAAATTCATCAACAATGCAAAGGCATATTCATATCCCAGGAGAAATACCTCAAGGATGTGTTGAGGAAATTCGGCATGCAAGATTGCAAAGGTGTCAAAATCCCTATGCCCACAAATGGCCATATATGCACCGATGAAAATGGTAAAGACTTTGATCAAAAGGTATACTGCTCCATGATTGGCTCTTTATTGTATCTACGTGCATCTAGTCCAGATAGTATGCTTAGTGTTTGCATGTGTGCCCAATTTCAAGCTACACCGAAGGAATCACACCATAAGGTTGTGAAGCATATTCTTCGATATCTAGCTCACACTCCAACACTTGGATTATGGTATCACAAGGGTTCAACTTTTGGTCTCATTGGATATTCTAGCTCTGACTATGCTAGTGATCGGGTGGATCGCAACTCAATATCAGGCACATGTAATTTCCTCGGATGATCCTTGGTATGTTGGTCCTCTAAGAAGCAGAACTGCGTATCACTCTCTACTGCTCAAGCTGAGTATATTGCTGCTGGATCTTGCTGTTCTCAATTGCTATGGATGAAGCAAACCCTCAAGGACTATGGCATCAATGTGAAGAATATGCCACTCTACTGAGACAATGAGAGTGCTATCAAGATTGCTCACAACCCAGTTCAGTACTCGAAGACTAAGCACATCTAGATTCGTCATCATTTTTTCATGACCATGTGTTGAAGGGCGACATCTCCATCGACCACGCGAATACTGAAGATTAGCTGGCGGATATCTTCAGAAAGCCCTTGGATGAGAAGAGATTTAGCAAGTTGCGGTGTGAGCTAAATATCTTAGAATCTTAGAATGTTCTTTGAAAAGGACACACATCCTAAAACTTATGCAAAATTGATGACTTAGATGTGCAACACACGAAGTAACATTTTTCTTCAATCAATGAAGACCAACCCTCTAAGTGTGAAGAAATTAATGAAGAATTTGATTCTCAGAACCCTACGACAATTGTACGCGGTGTCTGAAATCATCATTCTCATATGGTGGGATACGCCACCAACCAAAATTGAAATTCTTCAATTTGAGTTTTTTGTAATTTCTTAAATTTTTTAAATTCTTCAACTTTGCAATTTCCTCAGTCTTTCTGACTCTGTTCTTCATTGCAATATATATATATATACATATATATATATATATATATATATATATATATATATATATATATATATATGAGTTTTTCATGTCCTCTATAGCATTCACTTATAGCTATTTCTTCAAGTTGCTTTTTCATCTAAGTGAATGTGATCGGACCATTTCCCCTCTATGCTAAACTCAACCCAGATTGTTCACAAATTCTTCATGTGTGTTCTATTAGAAACCCGTTCAAAATCTTCACTGTGTCCTTGAGAGATGAAGAATTTGCGAACGAAACATTAACATTTTCATATCTAATTTTTCGGCTTTTGCCGCTCAAATTCTTCCGCATCCCAGGATAGGATTAAATTACTCACCCACGATCTCACACGGTCTCCACCTCTCAGTACGTGGGTGACACATGTCGCTAGAATAGCATGGGTCAGGGGCACGTTCGTCAATACCCCTCCCCTTCACCTGAGCTCATTTACTCCGCTCGATCTCTTTCTCTCTCACTTGAGCTCTCTGACCTAGCGCCGCCGCTACATTCCATCATCACCGGTGGGGAAGAGCTTCGCTGCCTTGACCTCGTGATCATCGTACTCGCGCCGGCCACGAAAATCTTCATCTCCGCCGCCGCCGTAGCAGTCTTCCTCCGCCAAGTTACGGCGTGGAAGATCTGAACGGACGAACTTCCATAGTTCATCTCACAGCTCGCCGTGTTCTTCGTCAAGGGTAAATAAAACTCGCTTTTACTGCCCTTTTTTATTTTGATGATTTACACAAAATCTTCAAAAGGTGTTTATTCTTCAACCTTCATATGCTTAAACACCACAGTTGCTTCTGTTCTTGATTTATTTCTCTAAGATGTGTTTTTCTTCAAGATTCCTGAACTGTGTGGATTTCCAATCTATACAACTCTGGAACCTAAGACAAGAACTCTTAGTGAAATTCTTCAAGACTCCCTAGTCAAATTCCACAAACGTGATTCCTTTTGCAAACAAATTCTAAGAACGCATATGACCTCTCCAAATTCTTTGCACCTATAATCTGTTCACAGGTACACATGTCTGCTGCTAAATCACTAGGTTCTCGTCAACTTGACCCGTTTGCAGCGTTCCTCGAAGAAAGACTGCATACTTCTTCAGAGACATCTATTGTTCAGAGTCCTCAGTTGAAGAATATGGCTGAATAAAAGCGTCCTGAGAAGGGAGGAAAAAGGTCTAAAACTAACACTACCTTCGAAATCCCTGAAGAAATCTATGATGAATATTGTACTCCTGATGAGGCCACTCATGGCAAAGAGAACAAAAATCAGTGCATGGTGCGCATTCAGAGGATCAAACGCAGATGGGCACGGGAATGGAGATAATACCGCTATGTCACTCCAAAATACATGAAGAAATTTGCTGTTAATCCTCCTTGCCCAAGACCTCCTTTGGCTCCAGGCCAGGAAGATGATCCCTCTAGCATCAGAAGAGGTGAGGAATTTGCCAAGGAATTGTCGAAGCACCAAAGAAAATTGGCTAAGGTAGCAAAATAAGCAGTCAAGAAATTCAATGAAGATTCTCCTGTTGCTGCTGCTGAATCCTCTGCTAGTCACCCCAAGAAGGCTATGAAGAAGAAATTAGCTGTGAAGCCATCTTCTTCTGCAATGCCTTCACGGCCTAGCTATTCAAAGCCCCCATGGCCACCTGCTCAAGCAAAGCGCTCAGCTGCACCTACAAAGTCCTCAGCACCTGTGTACCTTGCCGTGTGCCAAAGGACAATAGGCTTCTCAATTCCTTCAGGTGCTTCAGCTAGTTCCTCAGCTCAGCCTCAACTGCTGAAGAAAAAGGCCACTGTTGGACGCGGCGCAAGGCCAAGTTCTCACAAGAAGCAGGTCACCTTTGAAGTTCCATCGTCTGACGAGGAAGCTGATGATGAACTTGCAGAAATCATCAGAGGCCGACAACACCGGGCCGCTAGTGCCAAAGGTAGTGTTGTGCCACTTTTGCTGGATCCGAAGAAGATCCTTGATTTCATCAATCTTTGGCATAAAGATCCCAACACACCTCTGCCTGATCTGAACCTCTCACCAGGAGAAAGTCACATGTTCACTGCCTCTATCGCTGAAGAAAAATGGAAATTTGATAAGGCAAGATTAGTGAAGAAAGCTTAATACATGAAGGAGCATTATTGAAGAAAAATGTCTTGAAAATGTCCACTGAAGAACTTGTGACTGTTCAGTCTGAAATTAAAGCTCTCAGTGATGAATTTGACTCATATCGTGATGATTGGATAGGTGCCAAAGTCAGATTCGTCAAGCTGGCGAAAGGCCTCAAGACCAATGTTGTTGCTGCTGCACAACAAGAAATTCCTCAGGGTGAAGCATCTGCTCAGCCCACTGAAGAACATGCCATCATAGCTGATGAAAATCAGGCTGCTGATGTCACTAAGAGTGCCAGGGCTGATGATGAAATTCCAGCTCCTGATGAAATTGCAAGAGCAACTACCAATGTTGCGCCTGAAGATCAACCCAGGCTAGCTGAAGAATCTGCTGTTGCGCCTAACGAAACTGAACCTGCCAGGGCAACTGCAACATTTGTGCCTGAAGAATCTTTGCCTCTTTCATCTGCTCCTCCTGCAAAGTCATCACAGATGAAAAGCACTCACCTTCCTTCTACATCATAAGCGAAGAAGACAAAAGCTGCAGAAAAGGCAGTTGTGAAGAAAAGGAAAGCATCTGACGCCTCAGAGTCTTTAGCTCCGAAGAAAGTGAAGACTTTGGCAAGCTCATTCCAGAATCCAATTGATGTTGTTCCTTTAACTATCATGCCGTCAAAGGAGATTGTTACTTTTCGTGAAGAATATGTCATCGTTGATGACATTGATGAAGAAAATCCCTCTGCTACTACGTCAGAGCAGTTGGATGATGAAATTGATGTGGATGCAATCCCTTCACCACTACAGGTATCACCACCCGTGCCTCTGTTCATTGCTGAAGAGGCTGGCGTTGAAGAAATTGATGAAGAAGAGGATGTGGACAGTGGGTCTATGACTCAAGTGTTGAATGATGATTATTGGGTAAGTCATCATCCCAATTCTCCTCTGACCACTCCTCTGCAGCAAATTCCTCAGTCCCCCGTGCAAACTGAATAAATTCATACGGCTTCTGATGGAGGTCAAGCTTCACTTCATTCTAACCGTTAAGAAGTTCCAACCACTAGTGTTGATGAAATGGAGAAGAAGACCAAAGAAGGAACTGGTCCAGAAATTCCTCAGCCTGAGGTTCCTAAGGCTGTGCATCAAAAGGCTGTGAAGACTTCCACTGCAAATCTTCAGCCCAAGCCACAAAATCCTCACACCAAGAAGTAGAAGTTCAAGGCTGATGACTTCTTTGCTGAGCATCATTTCTTCTCTGATTTCAAACCATACGACTCTGCTCGACTTCGCCACAAGTGTTTTTGGACTGCCTCTCAGATGAACTTTTATTCCTCATTGCTGTTTGACAAGGATAAAGTGTTTGACCATGAGCATCTTCCTCATGTGGATATGGAGTCCCTTCCATGTTTCACCCCAATCCTCAGTGTTGTTCATGACGCTGGTCTGCTCAATTTGTGCATTGACATGTATAACTAGAATGAAGAGCTTATTCTTCAGTTCTATGCCACTCTGCATCTCACAGGCAATGTTGATGACGTGAATTCATGTGTTCTGGACTGGATGACTGAAAATACTCATCACAAAGCTCCGTCCTTTGAATTGCTTCATGTCGTCCCAGTCAGTCCTCCCATTGAAGGCGCTCTGAAACTCTATGAGGATCCTGAATTGCAAAATCGTCTGATGCAAGTGCTGATGAAGCCTTTGAAGGCTGGCCAAGCTCCAAGGACCAATTTCCTCGTTAAGGATTTGATATATGTGCCAAGAACCGTCTAATTAAGGGCCACAGCTCTAAAGAAGAACAAGAAGTTGTTGGCATCATGAAGAATCTTCTTTTCAACATCATGCATGGTATTCCAATCAACTACCATGATTTCTTCATGAGGACTTTGGACAATGTTGCTTTGTCACCATTTGAGTTGAAGCCTTACGCTCCCTAGATCATGAAATTCATTAGATCAAGGACTTCAATTACATGGGTTAGTTTCATAATCATGTCAGTTATTTGCCCCCCATTGAAGTCCTCAAGCGGACTATTTCCTTAGCAGATGAGAAGGGCAAGGCTGAAATCATTGATGAAGGCACTCGTCCTTTGGATGGTCAATTTCGCAAGGCAGCATCCCACTCAACAAATGATGACTCTGCCACCCATGACACTGCTGCAAATGCTTCAAAGCAAAATCCTTAGGCCACTGCTCCATGTGTGATGACTGATCGTGATCTGCTGCTAAGTCTTCATCAGAAGGTGGATAGAAATCACAAGTGGGTCAAGCGTCGGTTTGGTGCAATTCTTTGGAACATGACTATCACTCAAAACACTGTGAAGAAGAATCACCATTATCTGCATCATGTCTTTGATCGTACCTGGGCTATTCTTTCGCATATCTACACTGATGATGAACTCAAGAAGATGGACTTCCAACAGGACTTTGACTGGTCTCATCCACCTTTGAAGAAATTCAAGAAGGTCAAAGTTCCTCAGCTGGTCGTCAGCTCATACTCTTCATAACGCGAGACAGACGAAGCTGAATATTTGGACGACACTGCGGCAGGCCCTACAACAACACACGACCCCAACAACACTGGCGATCCTCCATCGACATCATGATGATATTCTTCAGGGGCATTAGTCCTCACTTTTCGTCCCTTTTGGTCATTTGATGATAAAGGGGGAGAAATTTGAGTTAGTCCCCAAGCGGGTCTCTTATATGGGCATTTTTGCTAAGTTACAACTCTCATTCTTCTGATGTGTTTGATTCGCCGAGTTGTAAACTTAAGTAATATGGTGGTCTGATACTTTTGGCTACTTTCTGCATGCTTAATTCCTGAAGTACTTAATGCAAGCATGCTGAATTTCGTCAGACACCATATTTCATCATCCATTTCAAATTCTTCATACGACATGTTAAATGCGTATATGAATTACAAATATAGGGGAAGATCTCCATGATATTACTCTACAATGTGCATTTGCTATCTGAAGCAACTTCCTCAACCATGAACATATTCAGGGGGAGTTCTTCTATATCTTGCAATCAAATTCCTCAATACTTAGCACTTTCAATTGATATGTTTATCCCTGTTGAAAACTTAACCTATTTGTCATCAATCACCAAAAAGGGGGAGATTGTAAGTGCATCTAGTGCCCCTTAGTGATTTTTGTGTATTGAAGACTTATCGGTTAAGGGACTAATATGTTTGTGAGTGTACACAGGCTCTATAAGTCGATGAGGAGTTTGATATTTATGATGAAAGTCGACCCCTAAAAATGTATGTCTTCAGCTGAAGACTATGGTTCTCCTGAAGATTTTGAAAGTGAAGAAATCAGTATGAGCTTGAAGACTTGGATATTCATGCGAGGATTATTAAGCGTGAAGACTTTTGTTTTCGTAGTCTCATTTTCTCTTTCTTCAGTCATAGGAAACACCGTACTATTAAAGGGGGTTGAGGTAATACTAAGGAAAGTGATTTCCAAGTGATGCTCATCTCAAAATCCTACACCTACCCAATCCTTTCAAGTTAACCCATTGGAAATCTCATATCAGTTCAATCAATTTCTTTAGAGAAAGAGACGAAGATCTTCTGGTCTCTTAGGAATTTGTTCTGACTGAGGAGTTAGGAATTCGCCTGTGCGGATTGCCTACATAGTGAGGAACATGATAGCCCCGAGGAATTTGAACCTCAAATACCGATCGGTGTTGTGCTATGCGCCAGCTGTCCCGAAATTTCTACCCACCTAAGGGTCATACCATTGAAGGGCATTTATGTCTTATCATGTCGGGCTGCTCCCTAGGCTATAAATAGCTTCCCCCTACTGCCATTAGCTGGTTGGATGCTTTGAGAGAAACTAACACTTGTCATTGAGAGCATCCCATCCTCCGAGGACTTTCAACGAAAATCATAAAGTGAGGAAAAATCCAAAACCAAACACCTACACACCCAAAGTGATTGAGCATCATTGAAGAGATTGTTACTGTGTGGAACCGAAGCTTGTTACCTTTGAGGACTGTGTATCCTCCAGACGGTTAGGCGTCACGGTCTGAGCATCCAAGAGGATGTGGATCTCTGAGTGACCAAGTCTATGAAGGTTTGGAAGTCACCTGAAGAGTTACCACGAGTGTTTGGGCGAGGTCTGTGTGACTTTAGCTCATGGAGAATACAGTGAGGATAGACCTCGCCCAAACACTCGTGGTAAGTCTTCAGCTGACTTCCAAACCTTCACAGACTTGGTCACTCAGCGATCCACAATTCCTCTTGGATGCTCAGACCATGATGCCTAACCGTCTGCAGGATACACAGTCCTCAAAGGTAACAAGCATCGGTTCCACACAGGAAAAATCTCTTCAATGATGCTCAATCACTTCGGGTGTGTAGGTGTTTGGTTTTGGGTTTTTCCTCACTTTATGATTTTCTCTCAAAGTCCTCAGAGGATGGGATGCTCTCAATGAGAAGTATCAGTGTCTCATAGTCTTCAGCTTGCTTATCCCGTTTTCACTCTTTCTGTACTCTGTGTTTGTTTTCATTTCATCATGATGACTATGCTGTTGCTCTGTTATGCTTATACCTGAGTACTAATTCCATTGCTAGTGTGTCGTCGCTTAGGAATTTCTTCACCTAGAAATTCCTTCGTGATGAATTTGTAAAAATCACCTATTCACCCCCCCCTCTAGTCGATATAACGCACTTTCACAATTAAATACAATCAATAAATGAACAATTATCATAATTGAAGTCTTTGTAATCCAAAAGAGTGGGCACACCACTAGTTAATGTTTTGACCTCTCTAAACCCACTTTTATCAATTTTCTCATAAAGACTTTCACCCTCTGAATTATCGGGGTGCCTTATACGACAAAAAGTACACTTCCGTGATGATACGTGTTTGTCACAGTAGGTCATGTTTTCTGTCATGCATGTACATCCATGACGATTTTATGACAGAATCAAGATAGTCATACCTGTGCTGTCATAGAAGTATTCCATGACATTACCAAAAATTATCATCACGGAAGTGTCCACTTCCATGACGATAAATCGCGCGCTATAGAAGTGCTTTCGTCAAGGGTAACCAGCACGTGGCATCCACCTTAATGGGTCCTCGTAAAGACATCGGGTTCCGGTTTGGATCCGATAACCCGTTAACAGCCCGGACCAATGGTCATTTTCCACGTGTAAAATTCTCAATGGCCAGAGAAACCACGTGTTGGCTCACCGTTGGGACAGATGTCATCCACTCATAGGACCGAAAACGCCTATGATACGTCGACACGTGGCACGGTGATAATCCTCAAGTGCAACAAATCATCTAGCACTTTCCAAAGGTGGAAGTTATAAGTATGGAGTCTAAAACCCACAAGGAGCTAAAGGCAAGATCAATATTCTCTCAAGTCCTATTTGCCACTAATACGACTCTACGTACACCGAACGTTTGCTTCCAACTAGAAACGAGAAATAAAACTATGTTGCGGGTATGAAGAAGATAACTTTGCATGGTATCGGGGAAATAAAATATAAAAGTAGGTGTTGTTATCATAAAGTTAGAATATATTACTATATATTATAAATAGCGAGTGTGTAATAATGATGGGTCGGTGATCATTATTGTAATTTCATATGAGGGAGGGGCATAAGCTAACGTACTTTCTCTTCTTGGATCATATGCACTTATTATTGGGACCCTAGCAAGCATCCGCAGCTACTAAAGATCATTAAGGTAAAACCCAACCGTAGCATTGCAGTATCAAGTCCCCTTTATCCCATACGCAACAACACCCTCACTCGGGTTTGAACTTCTGTCACTCTAACAACCCCCTATAAGAGAATCATGAACATATCGCAACACCCTACAGCAGGAATCCCTCACGTGTGCGCGACATAGAAGGCACCATAGGATAGCACCAAAATAAAGCATACAACTCAAACCAATCTATATTAGCAATCAACCCAAAGGACAAAAGAAATCTACTCAAAACATCATAGGATGGCAACACATCATTGCATCATAATATGTGGAATAAAGCACCATGTTCAAGTAGGGGATTATAGCCGGGTGCGGGAGAGTGGAGCGCGTAAAAGAGATGAGGATGGTGGTAACAATGGTGATGTTGATGAAGACGATCACCACGGCGATGGTTCCCCCGATGGCACTCCGGCGCCACCAAGAGAGTGGGGGAGCGGTTCTCCCCTTTGTGCTTCCTCCTCCATGGCCTCCGCCTTAGATGGGGAAAGGTTCTTCCTATGGTCCTAGGCCTCCTTGACGATGGTGACCCCTCCGGCTTCCTCCTCCATGGCCTTTGCTGATATTGGCCCCTCTGCCAAGGTGCCAGAGAGAGCCTAGATTGGTTTTTCGTGGGTACAAAGGCTTACAATGGCGGAACTCCCGATCTCTCTTATGTTCTGTTTTTTTGGATTTATAGGAAGGGTTGGCGTCGGTTTCACGTTAGGGGGGCCCCACGAGGTGATCACAAGGTCATGGGGCGCACCCTAAGGGGGATGCCCCCCACCCTTGTGGTGGCCCCGGGACTCCTCTTCTGTATATTTTCTTCCAGTATTTTTTATATTTTCCAGAAAAATTCTCCATTGATTTTCAGCTTGTTATGAGACTTTTATTTCTGCACAAAAACAACACAATAGTAGCTCTGCTGGAAATAGCGTCAGTCCGGGTTAGTTATAATCGAATCATACCAAAATCATATGGAGTCCTTGAAAACATGGCATCAATGGTTCATAAATTATAGATACGTCGGAGACGTATCAGCATCCCCAAGCTTATTTCCAGCTTGTCCTCGAGTATGTAAATAATAAAAGAAATAATTTATGAAGCGTGAATGCCATCAAGTGCACGAGTTTGATCAATGAAAGTTCCAAGCACTTTTTCTAGCATTTTTCTTTATCATAAATAGTAGCTCATGTTCATAAAACTTCTCATGAACAAGTAAGGAGATATTCCCATTGTCGGCGTTCTGGGAACGGGGGTCCCCAGACTTGCCTGCCTACGGCCTGCGGCGTGGGTCGAGTGGTAGCCCAGTACGGCCCATCTTCATCAACGTGAGACTCAAGACCCTCGCGAGGGGCCAAGCCTCGCGGGGCGGACGACACAAGGCTTCCTCAGGGGAGGCCTCGCCCGACATGCTCACGAGGAGGCAGAGAGATCAAGGGAAGGGTACATCGCAAGGTGCTCGTGATGCAAGCCGTGACGATCGAGACCAGGCGGGCGCCAGGCGGGCGCCGGCCTGTGCAGTGTCCTTGTTTCCTCTTTGGTCCAAAGGGGGCAGGCACAGGCTTGGAGTACCGAGGCATCAGGCAACGGTTACCATTTCATTGCAACGAGACCAAGACCAGCTGAGCGACAGGATGGAGGTCACTATGGAGCCCAATATGGCGTCATCGCCAGTGCCTTTGGTAGCCAAAGACCAACTTTAGTCAGGATAACTTGTACCAGATGTTCCCCTTCACAATGGCAGTTGTTGGCACCCTTCCCGCTCAATATTTGTGAAGAGGACCAGGGCCTCTATAAATAGAGATAGCCACCACAATAGGAGGGGATTGATCGAATCCTTCTCAAGGAAACCACCACCACAAGAACACCTCTCGCGAGGCTGTTCTTCCCGATACTGTTCATCATATGCCCGTGAGGCAATCCACCACACCACACACTTGAGTAGGGTATTACACCACAACGGTGCTGCGAACCAGTATAAATCTTGTGTCCCTCGTGTTGTTCATCACTTTTAGCTTAGATTCTCGCGAGGCGATCAGACTCGGATAGGTAGGGGGAAGATCTTCGCGCGCACTGTCGGCATTCTGGGAACGGGCGTCCCCAGACTTGCCTGCCTGCGGCCCGTGGCGTGGCTCAAAAGGGGGCCCAGCACGGCCCATCTTCATCAACACAAGCCCAAGACCCTCGTGAGGGGCCAAGCCTCGCGGGGCGGACGACAAAGAGCTTCCCCAGGCACGGCCTCATCAGGCTGGCTCACGAGGAGGCGGAGAGTTCAAGGCGGGGTACCTCGCGAGGTGCCCATGACGCAAGCCATAACGACCAGGGGTGCCTGTCGGGCGCCAGCCCGCGCAGTGTCCTCCTTCCCTCTTTGGTGCAAAGGGAGCAGGCGCAGGCGAGAGCATAAAGCAAAGGCGTCCATTTCGGTGCAACAAGACCAAGACCAGCCCAATGGCGGGAAGGAAGTCATTGTGGAGCCCAAGCAGGCGTCACCACCAGAGCCTTTGACAGGCGAGGACCAACTTTAGTCAGGATAAGTGTACTACATGTTCCCCTTCCAAATGGCCAATTGTTGGCGCCCTTCCCGCTCAATATTTGGGAAGAGGCCCAGGGCCTTTGCCTATAAATAGGACTAGCCACCCCCAGGGTAGAGGCAGCTGGACCTGATCTAGAATCTGGATCCTCACCAAGAAACCAGTAGATAGAACGACTTCACTCCTCCTAGCAGTTCATCGCCCCAGCCAAGAACAGACCCTCGCGAGGCTGTTCTTCCTTGTATTGTTCATCATCAGCCCAAGAGGCAATCCACCACACCACACACTGGATTAGGGTATTACACCACAATGGTGGCCTGAAACAGTATGAACTCTGTGTCTCTTGTGTTGTTCCTTTGGTAGTTTAGATCTCAGCGAGGCGGCGAGGAACAGGTAGGCAGTGGGTGAAATCTCCGCGCACACCCCAGTGTTCGAACCTCAAGGGTCTGCCGGAACCATAAATCCGACATTTGGCGTGCCAGGTAGGGGTGCGCCGGAATTCGTCTTCCGTCGCCCTGTTCTTCTCCGACCATCGCATCCATGTCTGACGCTCGTCGGGCCCGCGCCGAGCTCCGAGCTGCCCTCGCTTCCCGTTTAGCCCAGACGGCACCCATCGGCGGGCGTCCGTGTCGTTCCCCATCACCTGCCGTCAACGCTGCCACCGGCCCGGCAGGGAATGATCAGCAAGCGTCGTCCCAGCATCCATCCATGAGGCGGGACGGCCGCACTGCTACACCCTCGCTCATCCCAGCTGGTCCTTCGTCCCGCGCGCCCCGCGCGGCCATGGAGGCTCGAGCTGCGCTCATCGCGGCAAACGAGCTCCGGTGCTACCGTCTCGTCGATGACGTCTACAAAGAATGGCTCGACCGAGTCGCCGAGCTTGTCCGTGCCGCGAGGGGCTCCCCCGCGCCGTCCTTCTCGCTGCACCGCGCCCCGCAATGCGCGGGCGACGAAGCTCCAGGGGCGCCTCAGCCGCCTCCCCCCTCAAGAAGGCGCCCTGGCCCCAAGGCGCGTGGCCCCTGGGTGGAACCTGCTCCGTCAGGCGCCAGCGCGGCAAGAGCAAAGCTGCCAAGAAGTCCCGCGCCCGCGAGAAGCTGCCCGAGCGCTCCCCGCTCCGGCTCGTCGCGACCATGCCCCTGCTCCAGCACGTCAAGACCCCGCGCTGCTCCCAGCTGCAGCGCATGGGGACCCGCAGGACCAAGCTTTTCGTCACCCAAGGCCTCCCATGGCCACGGCGGGCTGTCGCGCCTTCACCACCGAGCTGCGCAGCGTCGCGTGGCCCGGCAAGTTCAAGCCAGACCTGCCTCCTCGCTACGACGGTACGGCTGACCCCGTAGAGTTCCTCCAGCTCTACGAGCTAGGCATCGAGGCCGCCAACGGAGACGATAAGGTCATGGCGAACTAGTTTCCCATGGCACTCAAGGACGTGGCCCGCACCTGGCTCCTGAACTTGTCCCCAGGCACGATCTCCTCCTAGGAAGAGATGCGCACCCGCTTCATCGCCCACTTCCAGGGTACACGCTACTGGCCACCCGCGGTGAGCGACATGCGCCGTATCAAGCAGCAACCAGGGGAAACCCTGCAGAAGTACATCCAGCGCTTCAACAACGCGCGCCTCAAGATTCCCAAGGTGACCGAGGAGGCCATCATCTCAGCCTTCTGCGACAGCATGCGCGACGTCAAGATGAAGGAGGAGCTGGTAATGCATGAAGATCTGTGCACTTCCTTGGAGCTGTTCAACTTGGCAACCAAGTGCGCCAGGGCTGAGGAAGGGCGTCTCTCCCTCCTCGAGCTGCCTGTCACAGACTCAGAAGAGAAGAAACCAAAGGCCAAGGATGTGAAGCGCAAGGGGGCTGCCATGCTCGCGGCAGAACCAGACACCAAGCGGGGCAAAGACCAGCCCGAATCTTCCAAGGGAAGACGGTACTGCGTGTACCACAACCTCCACACCCACAACACTAACGAATGCCAAGAGCTCCGAGCCGTGCGAGAAGGAAGGACCGGCCGGCGCCTCGACCGCAGCGACTGGGGCTACGACCGAGGAGGAGGAAGGAACACAGGACGCTGGGAAGACTGCGGCCCTCGCCAAGGGTGACGCGACCAACCTCGCGAGGATCGCTGGCAGGACCCGCCTCGTGAGGGAGGCTGGAGGGATCAGCCTCGCGAGGATCGCCCGCAAGGCAACGCAGGCCTCCCTCCACTGCCTCCACAGCCAAGGAGAAATGAGGACCGTCATCAGGACAAGGGGGCTGGGGGCTTCCAGGAGCCACGTGCGATCGCCTGCATCCTGGGCGGAGCTCAAGCCCCAGCCTCTCAACGCATCTTCAAGCGGTTCGCCCGCGAAGTAAATGCAGTCCTCCCCAAGCTCGAGGCCACGCGCCCTCTCAGGTGGTCAGCATGCACCATCACGTTCAGCTCAGTAGACCAGCTCAAGTGCGCGGCCACCGCCGGAGTCCTCCCAATGCTCTATTCCCCAATCATTAGCAACGTGCTAGGCACCAGGACCCTCATCGATGATGGGGCAGGGCTCAACATCCTGTCCGTGGAAACATTCAACAATCTCCAGGTGCCCTACAATAAGCTTCAGCCAACCAAGCCTTTCTCCGGAGTCACCGACGGCTCCACGGTCCCGATTGGGCACGTCTGCCTCCCTGTCACCTTCAGGGCGTGTGACAACTACCACACCAAGCTCATCGACTTCGACGTCGCCCACATTCGCCTACCGTACAACGCCATCCTCGGGTACCCAGCGCTGGCCAAGTTCATGGCCGTAACCCACCACAGCTACAACATCCTCAAGATGCCAGGGAGTGGCAGAGTCATCACGGTGCCCTGCAAAGAGAAAAACACGGTATGCTCCCTGGAACGAGCCTTTCAGGCCGCGTCACTGGAAGACCCGGATCGCGGAAGCAGGAGGCTTCTTGAGACCGCCCCCAAGAAGAAGAAGACTCGTCTGGCCCGGCCCCTCAGGAGGCAGGCCCCTTAGGGCCCACACCTCCCCAGGGGGAACCTCCTTCCATCGCATAGGAAAGCGCAAATGGCGCCCTCCTCATGCAGGTCTCGGGGGCTCTCCCCTGGAGGGCCGCCGACCTCGCCAAGCTCACGAGAGAGGCGCTTGGGCACCACTTGGAGGCGTGTTTCGAAGCACGTTTCCCTCAGGAAGGAGCAAGGCAAGGAGGGCTAAACCCTCAGGAGTTCGTTTGCAAGGCCATTCAAGAGCTACAGGAGTCAAGAGTCATGAGAGGCAGCCGCCGCTTACCCGCTGTAGCCCCCCATCCAGGCAAGGATGGTGGGCTGCGCGTCTGCATCGACATACCAGGGCTCAACCGAGTCGCATCTCAGGAGCGCCTCTGGCCCACACGAGTGGGGCGCTGCAAAGGTCCACCCCACAGCTACGTTCGCATGCCTTATGGCTTGCCGAACGCAGCTGCTACGTACCAGCGCCTCATTAGGGGCATCCTGGAGGCTCAAGAGTTCAGGTGTTCCGCAGCCCTGGCGGAGATGGAGATGGTCCGCGAGGAGCCGCCTGCACCTCCGGAGCCTCCCAAGGCCCCAGGGCCTGGGAGCTTGTGAGGATCGGCTACCACCACCCACCGAGCCTGCTACGCCAACACCGCTCCATCGTCAACGCTATCAGGTGACATCTTTCAAGTTTCATTTCCAGCTGGGAGCGCCCTCAGGGCTTCATCATTCCCAGGCCGCGTGGGTCCGTCCCTATGGCGTGTATCCCTTTTGCTCGTGTTTTTAGCATACTTTGTTGGGGGCGCCCCTCGGGATGCATTATCCCCAAGTCGCTCGGGTCAGACCCAGCGGCATGTACCCTTCTTGCGTTTATCTTAGGGCTATGCTTTCTGCCCATCATGCTTGTTATTTAGTGCCTGTCCGTGGCACCTTTTCTCCCTGGGTGTCGGCAGCTTGCGCGTTAAAGGGGGGGTGCCTGAGCATCGCGACTCAGGGCTCCTACCGGCTCTCCAGCCCTCACCCTCTGGCCTTGTCCATGGCATCGCGCCTGCCATACCAGTGGCGGCTGAGACCAGCTCGAGGGCTGGGACCCGCGAACGTAGAGCTTCGGCATCTGCCAAATTTGCAGGAACACACCCCAAGATAAGGCTCAACGCCAGGCGCAACCCGCCTTGAGCTAGGGCCCGTGAGTCCCGCGCTGGCTCACGGGTGCCCCAATACACCTTGCCAGGCATTTGATGCCTCGTCGCCTCTCCAAAGCAACTAACTGCTGACTGTCGATTGTCACGACGAACTCTCGTTCTTTCTGTGATGAACCTGCAGGATCTCTCCAAGGAACAGTGTCAGGCGAGGCCTTCACGGTGTCTACTTCACTCTCGTCCGGGCAAACCGCTTGCACGTTAAAGGGGGGGTACCTAAGCATCGTGACTCAGGGCTCCTACTGGCTCTCCAGCCCTCACCCTCTGGCCTTGTCCATGGCATCGCGACCTGGCATACCAGCAACGGCTGAGACTCGCTCGAGGGCTGGGACCCAAGGATGTAGAGCAGAAAGGGGAGCGAAGGCGAGAGGGAAGAGGCACGCGAGGACCTCGCTAGGAAACCCCTCGCCGGCCAAGGCACGGACCCGGCACCGCACCAGGAAGCGTTTCCTGACCCCCGAGATAAGTCACTCTCCGGAAACACTAGCTATCGCAGCACCGTCACCGCCTCCAATGCAATCCCGTGTTAGCAACGCCACCTTCCTTTCTCACCAAACGATGGCTACTTGATCGCTAAAGGGGACCTCCTAAGCATCGCGACTCAAGGGCTCTTACCGGACCTCGGGCCGCTCACCTCCTGGCCTTGACCACGGCATCGCGACCTTTCATACCAGCGACGGCTCAAGCCGCCTTGGGATTGGGACCTGTCGGCACAGAGCATCAAGCCCCCGCGAGGTTCGAAAGGAAGAAACTAAGCTAAAACAGAATAGGCATCTCGCACTGCTTCACGACAAGGATCATGTTGACAAACAGAGCTACAGACACCTTACAAGCCCCCACGGGGTACATTCTTGGCTCCTCGCAGGAACAAAAGACGCGTATCCTAAGGAGTCCTAATTACAGGAACCGCCGCGGCAGACGCCATCATCAACAGTGGGCCGCCTGCCACCGGTGCCAGTCCCATCCAGATCAGGGGCGGCGGCGGCCTGACGTGCCCGCCCTGCTCCGGGAGCGGCGCAGTCTCGGGGGCTCGTAGCTGTCGTCGCTCGTCTCCGGAGTTGCGAAGAGCTTGGCGGAGTCGCTGGATCCTCCAGTGCCCTTATCGCCTGGGGACCTGCCAAGGGAGCGGTTAGCCGGCCTCGGCCTCGCCGTAGCGGGGTCCCGACCGCCTCTCCAGGGGCAGCACTCCATCCGGCGACCATCTGCATCGAAGAATATCACGGAAGCACCGTCGTACTCCAGGTGGATCGCGAGGGTGCCCCTTGTCCTGCAGACCCGGGAAATCTCGCCCCAGCCTCGAGTCATGAAGACCTCGCCCGGGGCAACGACCGTGACCTCTGCCCCGGTCGCGGGGGTGCTGCAGCCGGCGTGCTGCAGCCAGAGCCCCAGGAGTTCCCCCTGTGGGATGACGGAGGTGAAAAAGGAGGGAGGCGAATCCAAGATTGAGGAGGCATGGCGACGTAGAGCACGAACTCTCGGGAGGAGCCTTCGGCGTGGACTCCAGGGGGAAAGATGCATACCTTCGTGACCCGCCGGCACTGACGGCGGCGTCGCCCGTGGCGATCGGCGTCGACTCCTTCAGGGCCCTCGATATGGGCGTACAAGGGAAGTGGGAACCCTGGTGGTGGCCGTTCACACCAGGGCCTCGCCACTTCCTGGCGGGCGCCCTCATCCCGATGGCAGGGGGCTAGCCGTTTATTCGGCGGAAGCGGGTCAGGATCCTCTCGGGGAGCCTTTTCCTTCTCTGCCACGGAGAACCGGTGGATCGGAGCCATTGCAGCAAGATGGAGCAAGGACCAGGAAGAAGGAGAAGCAAGAAGAGATAGACTGGAAGGGCACGCGCCGTTCCGTACTTATAGCCGGCGAAGGCCAACTGTGGGAACCCCGACTCATAAGTCGTGATCACCGAATGCACGTGTACAGTGATCCCATAGATCAATGCTCACTGAACACACAGAAGCTGAATAACAAGAGTCTTACATCCATACATACCGTATTACACAAGTAGGACCATTATGGTCGAGTCTTGAGTATAACATCGCAGCGGAAATCTTCGTCGATAACTTGGACCCATGCCATCTGCCTTAACCCTACAGGCATTCTGACTGGGAAACGTCCTAGCTCGCATGTTCGTCGCTGAAGTATTCTTCATCATATCCTGTTCTTTCATGCCTGGCCAATAAAATAACCAGTGGCAAGCCAATGAGTACTTTGAATGTACTCGCAAGAAACCCAAGAGTGATAACAAAATAATTATGCAAAGCTCTACAGCTTAATTGGCATTGTTGCGGAAAGCTAGTTTTTCTCATGCGAGTATGATCAAAATTTATCAAGGATGGGAATGCGTCTGCAACAAGCATCAGGAGGTTACAGACATCAACATCGAGAAAGAGTAATGAACAACTCATGCTCAAGCTCATCGTGACATCCTCACGAGTCACATCATCAATATCACCAAACGGTGTTGTTTGTCAGAAACATATGGACATAGTCGAAGCAGCACCGCCCAACCGTCCTTGACAGTGGACACGGCTATTCGAATAGTTTTACACTTTGCAGAGGTTGCACACTGTACCCACAAGATCCGGGGAACTTCCATGTCAGCCACGACCCGCGGTACCTCAAGTACCCGGGGTAAGCACCCGATCACTACCTTTCCCTAGACGACACTAACATGGAGTCCACTCAATTGGTAGTAACCCCCGTGCCTAACATTTCACATCATAAAGTTGTGGAGCCTCGCTCCCATATTCATCACATACCACAAGCACGGGGTACCAACGGTGTGTCTGGTGCCCTGTGAAAACAGTCATGGCCGCCCTACCGGGCACGACCCCGTCCCGAGAGAGAGCACCAACTCTCCCCCGTCACTGGTAATGCGGGCTACAAGCTAGTACCGGCCTAGGTAATCAATAATGCCCTTTCCCATATAAGGGTAGAGTGGTTGCGCATGTAAGGTTGGGACAGTCGACAAATCTTAAATCTAATCTGTCTCTGTAAACAACACTTTCATCAAGCCTCGGTACACTACCTCTCCCCCAAGTAGTGACCTAGTTCATCATCATCTCCCAGCGGCATTAGTGGCACCCACTGGGCTATTTGCAAGTATGTCAAACCACACTTGGTTTCTTTCCATGCATAACCCCGACCCATCATGGTCAAAGGGCTGCTTGCCTATTTTAACAAAGTCTTCGAGGTCTTCAAATATCTCTGGTCCATCTCCGAGCATTTCGTCTACTTCGTCAACTATCGTCGAAAGCAACCATAATAAGCAACACAACAAGGCGGGAAATAAAAGTGCTCTAAAAATGTGGGTTGGACTTTTCTAGGATACCTCTGGTCATATGAGGAGTGACCAAAGTGGTTTCATTGGGATTTGATGAATGGATATCTCTGAACATTTCAATATGATGGAATCAAGGGATTTGTGGATTTGCAAGAAGTGTACAGAAATATATTTTTGAAAAATGAGAAAATATACCCATTTAACAAAGGATGATTTTATAAGCATCTAGGAGTTGGTTTCACTGGATTTGGAGTTCAAATGAATTTCCTATGAATTTGCAGAGTTGACAAATATGAAGAAATGGCTCATAATATTGTGTGGCACAGAAAGTATTAATAAAAATGTTCATAAACTAAGTTTTGAACTTAGAAGCATCTAGGAAATTGAATCATTGCATTTGGATCAAATATGAGCTCTCTATAATATTCTAAAGTTCATCACAGAAATGGAAAAATGGGATTTTATTTAATTTGTGTGAAGGAAGGTTTTCTGGAAAAATGTGCATGTTGCACCAGCAGGTAGAGCATGATTTATAGAGTCACTAGAAATTTGAATCATCAAATTTGGAGTTAATTTGAATAGTTTATGGATTTTCAAGCTCGCTGGAAAAGAAAAAGAAATGGATTTGTGTTATACCTAAACTATGCGCAGGGCGCAGTTTAGCACCGCAGCGCACTGGGCCGGCCCAGCTGCACGGCCACGCAGCTAAAATGGGCCACGCCGAAGGCGCACTGCGGGAAGGCGCCACCCAGCGGGGCCGGCTCGGTTGCCGCCGTCGCCGACAGGCGGGCCCCCACGCCAGCTGGCGAGGCGGTCGTCCTCTACCTCCCACTCGAGACAGAGCAAGGGAGGTAGAGCGTACGCCGGCGCTCGTCCGGCGATAGCCGGCGCCTCCGGCCGTCTCCCGCAGCGCTCTGCCGATGGGAGAGCTCAGCGCGGAGCAGCGGATCCGTTGGGGTCGGTCTGTGCCACCGGAGGGGACCGAGGTGACGGTAGTCTTGACACCGGCGGACAGGGTTTCGGGCGATGTTTGGGCATGGCAAGGCAAGCACGGGAAGGAGAAAATGGTGCGCGGGGAGAGTTTCTGGTGGTGCTGGTGCTGCTCCGGAACAAAGAGGTGGGGAGGAGGGGCTCTCAGTGGCGCAAATTTAGGCGGAGGCCAGCGGCATTGCCCCGGCCATGGAGATGCAAGGAGGGCACGACAAGGGGAATGGCTTGGTCTAGAGGATGCTCGGGAGGGAGAGGGAGCAAATGGAGCAGCGAGGAGGGTCTGGAACGGCCTTATATGGCGAGGACACGGCTCACCGTAGACGCGGCGCACGGGTGGCCGCGGCAATGGCTCGGGAGGCCAGGGAAGAGGGCAAGGACTTGTCTGCGGAGTTAGTGGGGGTGGAGTAGGGCGCGAGGAAGAGAGAGAAGGAGCAGGGACGGGTCAGAGGCATCGCGCATGTGAGGCTGCCCATTGGAGCCCTCGAGCGGCCGGTGCGCGTGCGAGAGGAGGCAGCAGGAGGAAGAGAGAGAAGGGGGCCAGCTCGGTGGTGTGTTGCGGACGTCGAGGCACCTCGACTGGCGCGAGCGGGAGGCTCGAGGTGGACGGGAGTGCGGCGGCAGGGCTCGGCCACCACTGTAGCGCGCTCCAGAGCAGGCTTTTGGCCGGCATGAGCGCGCTTTGCACGCTCTGCCGTGTCCACTTGCGTCTGGAGTGTGCTGGGTGATGGGCTAAAGCCTGGGGTGACGTTGGAGAGCTAGCAAAGTCAAAGAAAGAGAGAGGGAGAGCAGAAAGAGAGGGAAAGTTGCTGGACAAAGATGAAAAATGAGGTTCTCACCCCCAAATAATTGAGCTGAAGCCATCCAACTTTTGCCAGTGGTAGAGGGGTTCTAGGACATGATGTGGTAGGAATTATGGCTCAAGGAGAACCCATCTGGTGCCCCAAATGTTGATCACAAAATTATGGCAGAAGGTGTTTGAGGGTAGTTTGGTCATGCAAATGGATCCCACTTGACATGAGAATCCACAGGATCAAATGGCATATATAATTGGGGATGATCACCAAGTTTGATCTCATTTGAAGAAAGTTGCCAATGTAACTTTGGCAAACCCTAGAAATTAGCAGCAATGAACTTGTGTAGATCTAGTTGAGAAAATCACTTATCCTTGATGCACCACTCGGTGTAGTGTCATTATTTGAGGTTCTGAACATGCCCACAAAAGTTGAGATCAAAAGGAGAAAGTTTCCAATGTAGAGTTGTTCAAATTTGGTTTTGGATAGGAAGGGTTTTGGGGAACTTTTATCAAGTTAACTTGTTCTCCAGCTTGTGCCACTTCGTCCAGATGAATAATTAGAACATTTGAGCTTGTTCACAAGGTTTGAGAACATTTGGAAATGTTTGTCAATATAAAGTTGCTCAAACTTCAAAATGGACAAAAATGGTTTTGAGGGGATTCCATGGGGTTATACTATTCTCCATGACATGATACTTGTCAAGATCATCCAACATGTCTTATGTGACACTCTAGAATTTTCTTGCAATTTTTGGAGAATATTTCCTTTGTAAATATTTCAAAAGCTTGAAATATCCAGAAAGGATTTTTGAGGGGTTTGACCAATATTTTGAACATGACCATGTGTTTAAACTCTTATATATGGACAATATATGTCCAGTGAGTTTCCCTAGATTTTTCCTAAATATTTTTAAAGCATTAAAATAATTTTAACCTATAAAAGACCATTTCTGGCCTTAAGAAAAAGCCTTTAAATAAAATAGGAAAATAACTTTTAAAATTATATTTTTGTGTTTTCTGGCTATCCTATATCTAATATGAGTCAAATATATTTTTACAAAGATTTTTACTGCCCTTAATTAAGTACTTGCAGTGCAAACATCAATTCAGGGGATTTTGGAAAACTAATTTTTGAAAATACTATTTGGCCAAATTAATTTTACAAGAAATTATTTTTATGTCCTATACACATGGCATGATCATTGGGAAAGGTTTTTGGAGCAAGGAGATGAAGTATAGAAGTTGGAGGATTTATTTGATTTTTAGAGCACCTGCAAACAGCAAACAAAAATCCAATCAAGCAATGTCCAAAACACTCAAAAGTTTTTGTCAAAACACATTTTATCATGATTTATTAGCTTAAGTGTTGTGGCATGAAAATCAGGGTGTGACAGACCTACTCCCCTTACAAGAATCTCGTCCCCGAGATTCCTAGACTAGGCGCGGAAAGGGATACAGAAACTTGGATCTGGGGTAGTCTTCAAGTCCTCATGTTGCTTCTGCTTCCGTGTAGTGCTCCATTGAGATTGAAGTACTTGATGGTGTGGCTTCGTGTATGACACTCTTCTTGATCCAGGTTGCTAATGTGTAGCTCGCGGTAGGTTATATTGGGCTAGGGGTCGATGGCTCGGTGGTCAATGTCCTTATTAGTGCTCGGGCTAGCTAGGAAGTTGGAAACACTTCCGGGGTTGTGATGCATGGAAAGCGTTGTGCACATCAGGTAACTCAGGTGGCAACTACAGCTGGTAACTATCTTCTCTTCGTCTCATAGTGATCTTAGAAGGGGTTGTTAAATTTTGGAGTGATCTCGAAGGGGGCCGATGAATCTTGGTGTGGGTCTCCTTGTCATGGAAATGCTTGGTTCCTTAGAGAGGAGTGGCTTGCAGATACACATGGTCTTTGACGCGGAAGTATACTTCTTGAAGACGGTGGTTGTTCTTCCTCCTTGGCATGGCGGTCTTCAAATGTTCCTGGACTAGCTGAACAGCTCTTCTTCCATCTTCGGGTGAACAAGTAGGTCACCAAATGATGATGACAACTATCTTGTCTAAGCACTCCATGAGGACTTTGTTCATGGGGTACATAAAGGAGGCTGGGGAATTAGTGGTGG
The DNA here is from genome assembly GCA_963921465.1 of Triticum timopheevii. Taxonomy (NCBI): domain Eukaryota; kingdom Viridiplantae; phylum Streptophyta; class Magnoliopsida; order Poales; family Poaceae; genus Triticum; species Triticum timopheevii. The sequence continues at coordinate 374,638,534 of OY997272.1, read as the reverse complement.
TCTTGTTGAGTGTGGGCCAAGGTGTTGTTGATCTAGAGTCGAGACCCACGGCCATGTTGTAGCTTGGTAGGGTTTAAGGGTTTCAAGGATTCTAGGGTGCGAGTGAACGTTTATCCTTGAGCACCATTCCTGAGATGCCAATTGTCTATCTAGTCCTTTAAACAAATCACATCATATCACCGATAGCATCATTTTGCATAGGTCAACTCCAATCATCACTCATGTGATTCATATCCTCATGGCTCCCGAGAGGAGGTCTAACAAAATCGTATATGTCTACAATCCCCAAACTCATATGTATGTCTACCCCTAAAAATCCATGGGTAGAACATATAAGCTGCTAAGCTTGAACGTGACAATCCAAGTGCTCAGCCTGTTCTTCCAAGGTCTAAGATAAAGCACCTCTATCCTAAGGAAACACGTTGTATGCCACTCCAAAATCTTGTTTCCTTCCTATGAATCAACTCCAACAACCCATTAACTACACCAATCATTACATGATCCAGTAGTTCTTCAAATCCAATCTCTATGGTGTTCCACATGATCTTCTAATATCATATAATTCACAAATACTGGGAAGGCTACCTTACTATAGTCAGTCCACCAATTTCCATTATCATGGTCAAGTAAACTCCAAGGTCAAGCTTATATAGACTCCCTAAATAAACTCCAACAATTAGTCCAATCTCCTAGTTTATCGTCCACCGGGAAACATGGTATCATGTTCGAGATCATCAGTCTAAATCCAATTTACTCTGAACCATGTAGACATACTCAACATCCATATTCAACTAGAATCACCTGCTAAAATCCAAATCTCTTGTCCAACGGGAATTCCTACATGTTCCCCAAAGTCATTTAGGTAATATCAACTCTCTCCTATCAATATCCCATGGCTAAGACAAATCCAAATACTTCCAAGAATTCCAGCTTGCGAACACAATTATCCTACTAAATCCAATTTACTCAGGGGTAATGAAAGCTATGCTACTCTATAATCATTATCCCACCAAGTTCATCTACCAACATGGTAGCCTTATAATCCACCAAAGAGTCTCAGATAATTCCTCAAAGTCATTGATATAAACTCATCAAGTCATTTGTCCTCTATTCCTATATCCTTAAATTGGTCTTCCCTATGGAATCGTCGGTTTTGGTGCTATCTTAGGATGATAATGTGCTCGTCCACTATGTCCACTAGTTCACTAATGAACCCAGTGACAAGCAAGGTTACGGAGGCTTAACAGGTTCTCTTGCAATTCTGTGGGTTAAGCACATGGTTAAGGTTTCGAGTTGGGGTATCTCGTGAAGTCTTGAAGGGTCTAGGAATGGGTTCCTAATCTTGAGGAGTAGACATAACATTACTGGGTTGCACTTGGTCGAGGAGGCTGCAACAAAAGTCTCCAGTGCTCGTTGGTTGTCGAAGTAGAATCCATGGTGTATCTTGTCTTGCTTGTCTTCAGTTGAGGAGAGAGATGAGCGGGAAAAGTAGCATAGAGAAGGGAATGCCTAAAGGGGGTTCTATAGTGCAGGTGCAAACAAACGGGTGCCAAAAAGGGCCAAACAAAGGAAAACAAGAAAGGTGATATAGTCGCGTACTTGTTGCCTAGGGCAAAAGGGCGACTGATATCAAAACACAAACAAATAAAAACAAGCAACACACAATCATGGTTCTATTCGAACTATCATACGGACTCGATTGCGCATAGGGGGTACACGACTCATCCTACCCTAGGGGTTCTCGGACTCACTAGTCGTGCCTTGTGCCTCATGCAGTCTTCTGAGTTTTCCTCAGGTGTTGCTACGTATCTTGTAGTTGTTCGATGAAACAATCTGGGTTGAGCCTGAAGATTCTTCAACAACTTCTCGCCTGTTGAAGTGATGGGGTGAAGGTGGTTCCTCGTAACTGGCATCGACTTGGTCTTCTATTGTCTTCTTAATCACGACGATCCCTTTTTGTCTTCTAAGCCGTCGATGGTACCAGGTAGGTAATCCTTTATGCAATGACATTATCAAGGCATAATAGAGGTCCATCATGTCGGTTACGTTGATGACAACATCGACACCAAGAGCGGGGGATGAGGAGAACCGTTTTCCTGCTCACTATGGTGAGGCGGACCAAATGGCTAGGTTCTCATCCATCGGTGGTTTCCGATACAACAACGGTAGTGACAGGGTTACTCTATTAGAGATGTATATCATTATCTTGCATATTCTATGCCCTGATCATCGTAGGCTAAGGTTGCATCATCTTGGGGCAGTGTCAAGGGTGTCACCATCTCCTGGGTCTTCAGGTCCTCATTCCTCGAGGATGTATCTTCTGTTGGTATCGTCTTGTTGTGATGTCACCAATCTTGTGTTCAGGAGATGTGGGTGAACGTCTGGCAAGGCATCTTCCTTCTAGATTATCCACGAGGATTACAAGGAATCCAGTGGTCAGGGGCATAAGGGTTCTAGCGACCAAAGGTTTTGAAGGGGAAGAGATGAATAAGGAAAGTATACCTTAGTTTTCGAAAAACTGAGAAGGGGAAAGAAGTACAGATAGTTTTGAAAACTAGTAGTAGTTTTGGAAATAGTTTTACCCTAACTAACGACCATGCTAACTAAGGCTTCCTACAGTCAGGATGGCTCTGATACCAGAACTGTGGGAACCCCGACTCATAAGTCGTGATCACCGAATGCACGTGTACAGTGATCCCATAGATCAATGCTCACTGAACACACAGAAGCTGAATAACAAGAGTCTTACATCCATACATACCGTATTACAAAAGTAGGACCATTATGGTCGAGTCTTGAGTATAACATCGCAGCAGAAATCTTCGTCGATAACTTGGACCCATGCCATCTGCCTTAACCCTACAGGCATTCTGACTGGGAAACGTCCTAGCTCGCATGTTCGTCGCCGAAGTATTCTTCATCATATCCTGTTCTTTCATGCCTGGCCAATAAAATAACCAGTGGCAAGCCAATGAGTACTTTGAATGTACTCGCAAGCAACCCAAGAGTGGTAACAAAATAATTATGCAAAGCTCTACAGCTTAATTGGCATTGTTGCGGAAAGCTAGTTTTTCTCATGCAAGTATGATCAACATTTATCAAGGACAGGAATGCGTCTGCAACAAGCATCAGGAGGTTACAGACATCAACAACGAGAAAGAGTTATGAACAACCCATGCTCAAGCTCATCGTGACTTCCTCACGAGTCACATCATCAATATCACCAAACGGTGTTGTTTGTCAGAAACATATGGACATAGTCTAAGCAGCACCGCCCAACCGTCCTTGACCGTGGACACAGCTATTCGAATAGTTTTACACTCTGAAGAGGTTGCACACTGTACCCACAAGATCCGGGGAACTTCCGTGTCAGCCACGACCCGCAGTACCTCAAGTACCTGGGGTAAGCACCCGATCACTACCTTTCCATAGACGACACTAACATGGAGTCCACTCGATTGGTAGTAACCCCCGTGCCTAACATTTCACATCATAAAGTTGTGGAGCCTCGCTCCCATATTCATCACATACCTCAAGCACGGGGTACCAACGGTGTGTCCGGTGCCCTGTGAAACAGTCATGGCGCCCTACCTGGCATGACCCGCCCTGAGAGAGAGCACCAACTCTCCCCCGTCACTGGTAATGCGGCCTCCAAGCTAGTACCGGCCTAGGTAATCAATAATGCCCTTTCCCATATAAGGGTAGAGTGGTTGCGCATGTAAGGTTGGGACAGTTGACAAATCTTAAATCTAATCCGTCTCTGTAAACAACACTTTCATCAAGCCTCGGTACACTACCTCTCCCCCAAGTAGTGACCTAGTTCATCATCATCTCCCAGGGGCATTAGTGGCACCCACTGGGCTATTTGCAAGTATGTCAAACCACACTTGGTGTCTTTCCATGCATAACCCCGACCCATTTTGTTCAGCCAACAACTATAGCATACTTCTACAACCCACCAACACAACTCTAAACAAGGATAGAGTCATGATAAATGCAAGTATCAACGGGGTATGCAACGAAGGCAAACCTAGCAAGGTTTCCATTCAAGATATCATTCATTCAACAATCACGGAAAGAAATGTTACTATGATAAAAAGGGTTCATCATGGTCAAAGGGCTGCTTGCCTGTTTTAACAAAGTCTTCGAGGTCTTCAAATATCTCTGGTCCAACTCTGAGCATTTCGTCTACTTCGTCAACTATTGTCGAAAGCAACCATAATAAGCAACACAACAAGGCAGGAAATAAAAGTGCTCTAAAAATGTGAGTTGGACTTTTCTAGGATACCTCTGGTCATATGAGGAGTGACCAAAGTGGTTTCATTGGGATTTGATCAATGGATATCTCTGAACATTTCAATATGATGGAATCAAGGGATTTGTGGATTTGCAAGAAGTGTACAGAAATATATTTTCGAAAAATGAGCAAATATACCCATTTAACAAAGGATGATTTTATAAGCATCTATAAGTTGGTTTCACTGGATTTGGAGTTCAAATGAATTTCCTATGAATTTGCAGAGTTGACAAATATGAAGAAATGGCTCATAATATTGTGTGGCACAGAAAGTATTAATAAAAATGTTCATAAACTAAGTTTTGAACCTAGAAGCATCTAGGAATTGGAATCATTGCATTTAGATCAAATATGAGCTCTCTATAATATTCTAAAGTTCATCACAGAAATGGAAAAATGGGATTTTATTTAATTTGTGTGAAGGAAGGTTTTCTAGAAAAATGTGCATGTTGCACCAGCAGGTAGAGCATGATTTATAGAGTCACTAGAAATTTGAATCATCAAATTTGGAGTTAATTTGAATAGTTTATGGATTTTTGAAGCTTGCTGGAAAAGAAAAAGAAAAGGATTTGTGTTATACCTAAACTATGCGCAGGGTGCAGTTTAGCACCGCAGCGCACTGGGCCGGCCCAGCTACACGGCCAAGCGGCTAAGAAGGGCCACGCCGAAGGCGCACTGCGGGAAGGCGCCACCTAGCGGGGCAAGCGGCTCCCCTGGTCCTGCCTCCACTTAACCTGACCTGCGGGGCCGGCTCGGTTGCCGCTGTCGCCGACAGGCGGGCCCCCACGCCAGCTGGCGAGGCGGTCGTCCTCTACCTCCCGCTCGAGACAGAGCAGGGGAGGCAGAGCGCACGCCGGCGCTCGTCCGGCGATAGCCGGCGCCTCCGGCCGTCTCCCGCGGCGCTCCGCCTATGGGAGAGCTCAGCGCGGAGTGGCGGATCCGTTGGGGTTGGTCTGTGCCACCGGAGGGGACCGAGGTGACGGTAGTCTTGATGCCGGCAGACGGGGTTTCGGGCGATGTTTGGGCATGGCAAGGCAAGCACGACAAGGAGAAAATGGTACGCGGGGAGAGTTTGTGGTGGTGCTGGTGCTGCTCCAGAACAAAGAGGTGGGGAGGAGGGGCTCTTAGTGGTGCAAATTTAGGCGGAGGCCGGCGGCATTGCCCCGGCTATGGAGATGCAAGGAGGGCACGAGAAGGGGAATGGCTTGGTCTAGAGGATGCTCGGGAGGGAGAGGGAGCAAATGGAGTAGCGAGGAGGGTCTGGAACGGCATTATATGGCAAGGCCACGGCTCACCGTAGATGCGGCGCACGGGTGGCCAAGGCAATGGCTCGGGAGGCCAGGGAAGTGGGCAAGGACTTGTCTACGGCGTTAGTGGGGGTGGAGTAGGGCACCAGGAAGAGAGAGAAGGAGCGGGGACGGGTCATAGGCATCGCGCGTGTGAGGCTGCCCATTGGAGCCCTCGGGCGGCCGGTGCGCGTGCGAGAGGAGGCAGCAGGAGGAAGAGAGAGAAGGGGGCTAGCTCGATGGCGTGTTGCGGACGTCGAGGCACCTCGACTGGCGTGAGCGGGAGGCTCGAGGTGGATGGGAGTGCGGCGGCAGGGCTCGGCCGCCACTGTAGCGCGCTCCAGAGCAGGCTTTTGGCCGGCATGAGCGCGCTTTGCGCGCTCTGCCGTGTCCACTTGCGTCTGGAGTGTGCTGGGTGATGGGCTAAAGCCAGGGGTGACGTTGGAGAGCTAGCAAAGTCAAATAAAGAGAGAGGGAGAGCAAAAAGAGAGGGAAAGTTGCTGGACAAAGATGAAAAATGAGGTTCTCACCCCCAAATAATTGAGCTGAAGCCATCCAACTTTTGCCAGTGGTAGAGGGGTTCTAGGACATGATGTGGTAGGAATTATGGCTCAAGGAGAATCCATCCGGTGCCCCAAATGTTGATCACAAAATTATGGCAGAAGGTGTTTGACGGTAGTTTGGTCAAGCAAATGGATCCCACTTGACATGAGAATCCACAGGATCAAATGGCATATATAATTGGGGATGATCACCAAGTTTGATCTCATTTGAAGAAAGTTGCCAATGTAACTTTGGCAAACCCTAGAAATTAGCAGAAATGAACTTGTGTAGATCTAGTTGAGCAAATCACTTATCCTTGGTGCACCACTCGGTGTAGTGTCATCATTTGAGGTTCTGAACATGCCCACAAAAGTTGAGATCAAAAGGAGAAAGTTTCCAATGTAGAGTTGTTCAAATTTGGTTCTGGACAGGAAGGGTTTTGGGGAACTTTGATCAAGTTAACTTGTTCTCCAGCTTGTGCCACTTGGTCCAAATGAATAATTAGAACATTTGAGCTTGTTCACAAGGTTTGAGAACATTTGGAAATTTTTGGCAATGTAAAGTTGCTCAAACTTCAAAATGGACAGAAATGGTTTTGAGGGGATTCCATGGGGTTATACTATTCTCCATGACATGATACCTGTCAAGATCATCCAACATGTCATATGTGACATTCTAGAATTTTCTTGGAATTTTTGGAGAATATTTCCTTTGTAAATATTTCAAAATCTTTAAATATCCAGAAAGGGTTTTTGAGGGGTTTGACCAATATTTTGAACATGACCATGTGTTTAAACTCTTATATATGGACAATATATGTCCACTGAGTTTCCCTAGATTTTTCCCAAATATTTTTAAAGCATTAAAATAATTTGAACCTATAAAAGACCATTTCTGGCCTTAAGAAAAAGCCTTTAAATAAAATAGGAAAATAACTTCTAAAATTATATTTTTGTGGTTTCTGGGTATCCTATATCTAATAGGAGTTAAATACATTTTTAGAAAGATTTTTACTGCCCTTAATTAAGTACTTGCAGTGCAAACCTCAATTCAGGGGATTTTGGAAAAGTAATTTTTGAAAATACTATTTGGCCAAATTAATTTTACAAGAAATTATTTTTATGTCCTATACACATGGCATGATCATTGGGAAAGGTTTTTGGAGCAAGGAGATGAAGTATAGAAGTTGGAGGATTTATTTGATTTTTAGAGCACTTGCAAACAGCAAACAAAAATCCAATCAAGCAAAGTCCAAAACACTCAATAGTTTTTGTCAAAACACATTTTATCATGATTTATTAGCTTAAGTGTTGTGGCATGAAAATCAGGGTGTGACACCAACCGTCGACCTCCACGATCGCAGGTAATCGTGACCCGCTTTGCATGCAGGGACTTGTCAATTCATGCAGTTGCCGAGGCGTCGCGGGGAAGTGGAGACGCCCACGTCCAATCAACCGCCACGCGGTGCCCAAGGCCGCAGGCTGTTAGGGCCCGCGGCGCTTCGCACTTTCCCTTTCGCCTCTCTGCTCGGCCAAGTTCGGGCGCGCCTTGGGCCCGGGGGCTATTGTCGGCATTCTAGGAACGGGGGTCCCCAGACTTGCTTGCCTGCAGCCCGCGGCATGGCTCAAAAGGGGCCCCAGCACGGCCCATCTTCATCAACACAAGCCCAAGACCCTCGCGAGGGGCCAAGCCTCGCAGGGCGGATGACAAAGAGCTTCCCCAGGCACGGCCTCATCAGGCTGGCTCACGAGGAGGCGGAGAGTTCAAGGCGGGGTACCTCGCGAGGTGCCCATGACGCAAGCCATGACGACCAGGGGCGCCAGTCGGGTGCCAGCCTGCGCAGTGTCCTCCTTTCCTCTTTGGTGCAAAGGGAGCAAGCGCAGGCGAGAGCATCAAGCAAAGGCATCCATTTCGGTGCAACAAGACCAAGACCAGCCCAACGGCAGGAAGGAAGTCATTGTGGAGCCCAAGCAGGCGTCACCACCAGAGCCTTTGACAGGCGAGGACCAACTTTAGTCAGGATAAGTGTACTAGATGTTCCCCTTCAAAATGGCCAATTGTTGGCGCCCTTCCCGCTCAATATTTGGGAAGAGGCCCAGGGCCTTTGCCTATAAATAGGACTAGCCAACCCCAGGGTAGAGGCAGCTGGACCTGATCTAGAATCTGGATCCTCACCAAGAAACCAGTAGATAGAGCGACTGAACTCATCCTAGCAGTTCATCGCTCCAGCCAAGAACAGACCCTCGCAAGGCTGTTCTTCCTTGTATTGTTGATCATCAGCCCAAGAGGCAATCCACCACACCACAAACTGGGGTAGGGTATTACACCACAATGGTGGCCTGAACCAGTACAAACTCTGTGTCTCTTGTGTTGTCCCTTTGGTAGTTTAGATCTCAGCGAGGCGGCGAGGAACAGGTAGGCAGAGGGTGAAATCTCCGCGCGCACCCTAGTGTTCGAACCTCAAGGGTCTGCCGGAACCCTAAATCCGACACGCACCCTAGAGTTCAAACCTTAAGGTTCTGCCGGAACCCAACATCCGACATTTGGCGCGCCAGGTAGGGGTGCGCCGAAATCTTTCGTCTGTTGTTCCGTGTTCGATCACCCGTCGTGTCCATGGATGACACTTGCCGGGCTCGCGCTGAGCGTTGGGCTGCTCTCACAGCCCGCGTCGCCCAGACGGCTCCTGTCGGCGGGTGTCCCCGTCGTTCCCCGTCGCCTGCCGCCAACGCCACCACCGGCCCGGTGGGGAACAAGAAGCAGGCCTCGTTGCTACATCCTTCGGTGCGGCGGGAAGGCCGCACCACCACCCCATCGCTGACTCCAGCTGGTTCGTCGTCCCACGCCCGTCGCACCCCCACGGACGCGCATGCTACATTGCACCTGGCACGTGAGCTTCTGCACTACCGTCCCGTGGACGACCTCTACAAGGAGTGGCTCGCTCGCATCATCGAGCTCGTCAGCGCCGCAGGGGGCTCCCCTGCGCCGTCCCTCTCACTGCCTTGCCCTCCGTCCTGCGCAGGTGGCGTAGCTCAGGAGGCGCCTCCGCCACCTCCTCCCCAAAAGGGCGCCCTAGCACCAAGGCGCGCGGCCCCAGGACGAGATCCACCGTGTCCATAACCCGTGCGACAAGAAAGGAGCTGCCAAGAAATCCCTTGTCCCCAAGAAGGTGCACGCGTGCTCCCGGCACCGGTGCGCCATGACCGCATCCCTGCGCCAGCACGTCAAGACCCCGTGCTGCTCCTGCAGCGGCACGCGGGAATCCCCAGGAGCAAGCCCCGCATCAGCACAGAGCTCCAGTGGCCACCACAGGCTGCCGCGCCTTCACCACCGAGCTACGTAGTGTCGCCTGGCCAGGCAAGTTCAAACCTGACCTGCCTCCTCGCTATGATAGCACTAGCGACCCCGTGGAGTTCCTACAGCTCTACGAGCTGGGCATCGAAGCCGCCAACGGGGATGAAAAGGTCATGGCGATCTGGTTTCCCATGGCACTCAAGGACGATGCCCGCACCTGGCTCCTGAACCTGTCCCCTGGCATGATCTCCTCCTGGGACGAGATGCGCACTCGCATCATCGCCAACTTTCAGGGCACTCGCGATCGTCCGCCGGCCGTTGGTGACCTGCGCCGCATCAAGCAGCAGCTTGGAGAGACCTTGCAGAAGTACATCCAGCGCTTCAACAACACTCGTCTCAAGATTCCCAGGGTGACCGAGGAGGCCATCATCTCGGTGTTCTCTGATGGCGTCCGCAACGTCAAGATGAAGGAGGAGCTGGCAATCCACGAAGATCTGTGCACATCTCTGGAGTTGTTGAACCTGGCGACCAAGCGCGCAAGGGCTGCGGAGGGACGCCTTTCCCTTCTCGAGCTCCCGGTTGTAGATCTAGAAGAGAAGAAAGCCAAGGCCAAGGATGTGAAGCGCAAGGGAGCAGCTGTGCTCGCAGCAGAGCCAGACATGAAGCGCGACAGGGATCAGACGGAGTCGTCCAAGGGCAGCCGGTACTGTGTGTACCATGATCTCCATACCCACAACACCAACGAATGCCAAGAGCTCAGGGCCGTGCGAGAAGGCCGTGTCGGTCGATGCCCCGAGCGCAACAATCGGGGCTACAGCCGAGGCGGAGGAAGAGGTGGAGGACGATGGGACGACCGTGGCCCTTGCAAAGGGTGGCGTGACTGGACTCGCGAGTACCACTGGCAGGACCAGCCTCGTGAGGGGGCTTGGAGGGATCAGCCTCGAGAGGATCGCCCGCAAGGCAATGCAGGACTTCCTCCTCTGCCACCACCACCAAGAAGGAATGACGATCATCATCAGGACGAGGGGGCTGGGGGCTTCCAAGAGCCACGTGCAATCGCTTGCATCTTGGGGGGTGCCCAGGCCCCAGCCTCTCAGCGCATCTTCAAGCAGTTTTCTCGCGAAGTGAATGCAGTCCTCCCCAAGCTTGAGGCCACGCGCCCTCTCAGGTGGTCTACGTGCGCCATCACTTCAGCTCAGCGGATCAGCTCAAATGCGCGGCAACAGCCGGTGTCCTCCCGATGCTCTGTTCCCCAGTCATCAGCAATGTGCAAGTTACCAGGACCCTCATCGATGGCAGAGCAGGGCTCAACGTCCTGTCCGTCGAGACATTCAGCAATCTCCAAGTGCCATATGATCAGCTTCAACCAACCAAGTCTTTCTCAAGAGTCACTGATGGTTCCACTGTCCCGATAGGGCAGGTCCTCCTGCCTATCACCTTTGGGCAGCGCAAGAACTACAGTACCGACCTCATTGACTTCGATGTCGCCCACATTCGCCTTCCATACAATGCCATCCTCGGGTATCCCGCCCTGGCCAAGTTTATGGCAGTAACTCACCATGGCTACACCGTCCTCAAGATGCCAGGAAGTGGCGGAGTCATCACGGTCCCCTGTGAAGAGAAGGATGCGGTGTGCTCTCTTGAACGCACCTTCCAAGCCGCGTCAATCGAGAACCCAGACAGCAAGAGTGGAAACCTTCCTGAAGCAGCTCCCGAGAAGAAGAAGACATCAGCTGGCTCAAGGCCTTAGGAGGCAGGCTCCTCCGAAGGCGCCACATCAGGATCTACGCCCATCCAAGGGGCGCCACCATCCATCGCATAAGGAGGCGCGCCCGACGCCCTCCTCGGGCAAGGCTCAGGGGCTCTCTCCTGGGGAGCCAATGACTTTGCCAAGATCACGAGGGAGGCACTCGGGCACCACTTGGAGGCGTGCTTCGTGGCACGTTTCCCTCAGGAAGGCATAAGGCAAGGAGGGCTCAACCCTCAGGAGTTCATCACCAAGGTCGCTTAGGAGTTGCAGGAATCGAGAGTCATGCGCGGCAACCGCCGCTTGCCCAGCGTAGCTTCCCATCCATGTGAGGATGGCGGTCTGCGCGTCTGCATCGAATACCCAGGGCTCAATCGAGTCGCGTCTCAGTAGTGCTTCTGGCCTTCGCTTGTAGGGCATTGCGAGGGTCCACACGCCAGCTATGTTCGCATGCCCTATGGCCTGCCGAACGTGGCTGCTGCTCACCAGCGCCTATGAGGAGCATTCTGGAAGCTTAGGTGGCCAAGCACCATGCGCTCCTGGAGAAAATGGAGATGGATCTCGCCGAGCCGCCTGGATCACCCGAGCCTCCCAAGGCTCGGAGCTCCGAGGGCTCGTGAGGATCGGCTTCCTCACCACGCACCGACAGCTACTCCGATAATCGCTCTACAATGGTATCAGGTGACTTCTCTCAAGTTTCGTTTCAGCTGGGAGCGCCCTCAGGGCTGCATCATTCCCAGGTCGCGTGGGTCTGTCCTCGCGGCATGTATCCATTTTGCTTATGTCTTAAGCTTACCTTGTTGGGGGCGCCCCTCGGGCTGCATCATCCCCAAGCTGCTTGGGCCTGACCCAGTGTGGTGTGCCTTTCTCTGCACCTATCTAAGTTGATTTGCTTATTCATGCTTAACCTGCTTGAGATAATCGCTTGCTCGATTGACACCTACCTTTGGAGCCGCTCGCTTTGGCACGACGCTTGCGCATGGGTCCGTCCCTGCAACATCGACAAATCTGAGTGGTCGAGCTCTAGCCGCGGTAGCCCCGCAAGGCGCTACCTCACTAGGCCCTCAGTGCCTCAATCACTCCCTCAGAGCAACCAATGGCTAGCTAGCAACCGTAATGGCAGTCCTTGTTTTCCTCGTGCTGCTGTACAGGATCCACCTATGGAGTAGCATGGGGAGCATCGTGAGCTCCCCCCGCTCTCTCTCTCTCTCTCTCTCTCTCTCTCTCTCTCTCTCTCTCTCACTCTCCTGTGCGATCCGCTCGGGCGTTAAAAGGGGGGCACCTGAGCATCGCGACTCAGGGGCTCATACTGGCTCTCCAGCCCTGACCTCCTGGCCTTGACCCACGGCATCGCGACCTGTCATACTAGCGGCGGCTGAGCTCGCTCGAGGGCCGGGACCTGAGGACGTAGAGCATGAAGGAAAGTGCGGGGAAGAGGGGAGAATCTCACGAGGACCCAACCCAGCGACACCCGAGCTGCCGGCGTGCAGGCCCAGCACCTCGCCAAAGAACAACTCCAAGCTCACGAGATAAGTCACGCCCCTGCAAAAGCTAAATCAACGTGACGCTAAACCCTTGCCCAGTGCGGCTCTGTCACGGTGACGATGCCTTCCTTTCTTGCCCAGCGGAGGCTGCTTGAGCGCTAAAGGGGACCTCCTGAGCATCGCGCCTCAGGGGCTCTTACTGGACCTTGGGCCGCTCACCTCCTAGCCTTGACCATGACATCGCGACCTGGCATACTAGAGATGGCTGAAGCCTGCCTGGGGACTGGGACCTATCAGCGTAGAGCACCAAGCACTCGTGAGGATAGAAAGGGGGAGCTGAGCTGAGACAGGACAAGCATCTCGCATCGCTTCATCATAAGGATAATATGCACAAAAGACATGGCAGACGCTTTACATACCCCTGCGGGGTGTTTCTTCGAGTCCTCACAGGGAACAAAAGGTGCTAATCCTAAGGAACGCTAACTATGCGCGCCTCCATAGGAGACGCCATCATCAAGTGGGCCGCCAAGCACCGGCGCCAACCCCATCCAGATCAGCGGCATCGGCGGCCAGATGTAGCTGCCCTGCTCCGAGCGCGACGCGAGCCCGGGGGCTCGTAGCTATCGTCGCTCGTCTCCAGAGCCACGTGAAGCTTGGGAGAGTTGCTAGACCCTCCGGCTTCTCCACTGGTACCAAAGGACCTGCTGGAGAAGCAATTGGTAGGCCTGGCCCTCGCCACTTCGATGCCCCCGCCGCCTTCCTTGGGGCAGCACTCCAGTCGACGTCCATCCGCGTCGAAGACCTTGAAGAACATCAAGGAGGCGCCATCATATTCAGGATGAATTACGAGGGCACCCCCTGTCTAGCAGACCCGGGCGACCTCGCCCCTGCCCCGGGTCATGTAGACCTTGCCCGGAGCGACAACCTGGACCTCCACCCGGTCGCAAGGGTGCTGTAGTCAGCATGCTGCAGCCAGAGCTCCAGAGGCCCCCTCGACGGCATCTCGAAGGCGAAGGAGGGAGGACAGCGAATCCAAGAGCATGGAGGCATAGTGGCGTGAAGCACAAGCTTGCGAGAAGAGCCCTTGGCATGGACCCCAGGGGCGACAACGCGCACCGCCGTACCTCGTCGGCGTCGCCGACGGCGCCGGCGGTGCCGCTCCACGTCTTCTTCTCTAGGGCCCTCGTCTCGGGCATACAAGGGCAGCGGAAACCCAGGCGGCGGCCGCTCGTACCAAGGCCTTGACGTCTCCTGCCACGCGACCCCCGGCCGCTTCTTCGGGGGAAGTGGGTCGGGACCCTCTTGGGGCGCTTTCCCCTTCTCTTCCGCTGAAAACCGGTGGATCGGTGCCATTGGCGTAAAAGTAGAGCAAGGGCAAGGAAGAAAGAGTGAAGCAGGAAGGGATGGACTGCGGGGACTCTCGCCTATCCGTACTTATAGTTCGGAGGAGGCCAACCGTCGGCCTCCATGATCACAGGTAATCATGACTCATTTGTGCATGCAGGGACTTGTGAAGTCGGGCACTTGTCAAGGCAGCGTGGGGAAGTAGAGGCGCCCACGTCCAATCAACTGCCATGCGGCGCCCAAGGCCACAGGCTGATGGGGCCTGTGGCGCTCCGCACTTGCCCCTTCGCTTCTCTGCTAATCCAAGTCCGAGCGCGCCTTTGGCCCGGGGGCTACTGTCGGCGTTCTGGGAATGGGGCTCCCCAGACTTGCTTGCCTGCGGCCTGCGCCGTGGCTCGAGTGGTAGCCTAGTACGGCCCATCTTCATCAACGCGAGACTCAAGACCCTCGCGAGGGGCCAAGCCTCACGGGGCAGACGACACAAGGCTTCCTCAGGAGAGGCCTTGCCTGGCAGGCTCGCAAGGAGGCGGAGAGATCAAGGTAAGGGTACCTCGCGAGGTGCTCGTGACGCAAGCCGTGACGATCGAGACCAGGCGGGCGCCAGGCAGGCACCGGCCTACGCAGTGTCCTTGTTTCCTCTTTGGTGCAAAGGGGGCAGGCATAGGCATGGAGTACCGAGGCATCAGGCAATGGTTACCATTTCAGTGCAACGAGACCAAGACCAGCAGAGCAGCAGGATGGAGGTCACCATGGAGCCCAGGACGGCGTCATGGCTAGTGCCTTTGGCAACCGTAGACCAACTATAGTCAGGATAACTTGTACTACATGTTCCCCTTCAAAATGGCCATTGTTGGCGCCCTTCCCGCGCAATATTTGGGAAGAGGACCAGAGCCTCTATAAATAGAGATAGCCACCACAGTAGGAGGGGATCGATTGAATCCTTCTCAAGGAAACCACCACCACAAGAACACCTCTCGCGAGGCTGTTCTTCCCGGTACAGTTCATCATCTGCCCCTGAGGCAATCCACCACACCGCACATTGGAGTAGGGTATTACACCACAATGGTTATTCATCGTTTTTAGCTTAGATTCTCGTGAGGCGATCAGACGCGGATAGGTAGGGGGAGGATCTTCGCGTGCACCCTAGAGTTCGAACCTTAAGGGTCTGCCGGAACCCAACATCCGACACCCATGTTAAAGCATAGACCATAAACTTTCTTTAAAAGTAACAAACCATGCTCTTAGTCAGCAAACAATTGCAATTCGTTTTATTTTGAGGAATGGTCTATGTAAGAGCATTGATTTAGCAAATTCCACATACTCAACCATCCTTTAATCTTTCGCAATTTCTAACACTCACGTGATATTTATGGGTTCAAAGTTTTAATTGGGCACAGAGAAAAATAGGGGCTTATAGTTTCGCCTCCCAACCATTTACCTCAAGAGTAATGTCAACAATAATACTTTAAGAAAACCTACATCCGAGTGGATATATAATCCAGATTTCTCCAACACATAGTGATTGCCAAAGGAAAAAGTGTAAAAAGGAAATGTGATGATCACCATGACTCTTGTAAAAGGGTAGAAGATAAAAGTAAAAGATAGGCCCTTCGCAGAGAGAAGCAGAGGTTGTCATGTGCTTTTATGGTTGGATGCCCAAAAACTTAATACAAAAGAACGTCACTTTATATTGCCGCTTGTGATAAAGTCCTTTATGATGTAGTCCATCGCTTTTATTTCCATATCACAAGTTCGTATAAAGCTTATTTTCTTCACACTAATAGATCATACATATTTAGAGAGCAATTTTTATTGCTTGCACCGATGACAACTTACTAGAAGGATCTTACTCAATCCATAGGTAGGTATGGTGGACTCTCATGGCAAAACTGGTTTAAGGGATGTTTGGAAGCACAAGTAGTATCTCTACTTAGTGCAATGAATTTGGCTAGCATGAGAGGGAAAGGCAAGCTCAACATGTTGGAGGATCCATGACAATATAACTTCTGTTTGGATATAAGGAAACATAACCCATTATGTTGTCTTCCTTCTCCAACATCAACTATTTAGCATGTCATGATTTAATGAGTGCTCACAATTACAAAAGATGTCCAAGATAGTATATTTATATGTGAAATCTCTCTTCCTTCAATATTATTTCATGAATTGTTCAAGTGACCAATACTATGATTTTGCTAACTTTCAATAAATTTACCACCTACACTTATTATATGTGAAGTCATTACTCCCCATGGTATAAGCATATGAAACATATATAAATTCAGATTTATGATATTCAATTCATTCAACCATTTACTCAGAGGATATAAGTGAAGCACGTGAATACATGACAAGCTACTCCAAAAATATATAAGTGAAGAATAATGAGTAGTCAAGTAATTAACTAGCCATAGGAGGACTCTCTCTCTCTCTCTCATTCAAGATTTCAAATCCAATGATTTTATTCAAACAAGTAAAATGAAAATACGCTCCAAGCAAAACACATATCATGTGACGAATAAAAATATAGCTTGGAGTAAGGTATATCAATGGTTTTGAAGACGAAAGAGGTGATGCCTTCCGGGGCATCACCAAGCTTAGGCGCTTGAGTATTCCTTGAATATTACCTTAGGGTGCCTTGGGAATCCCCAATCTTAGGGTCTTTCCACTCCTTACTCTCCTTGTATCAATATCTCACCCCAAACATGAAAACTTCAATCACACAAAACTTAACGGATCTTCGTGAGATGGGTTAGTATGATAATGAGTAAATCATTCACTTTGGTACTTTCAAAGACAAGATTCATAATTGTTCTCACACAATTTCTACTATACCATATCATTTCCACAATTTATATTTAGCAATGTAAGCCATAGAAACTAGAAAACAAGCAAACTATGCATTGAAAGCAGAATCTACCAGAAACAGAACAATCCGTAATGATTGAGGGAGTCCTGGATTAGGGGGTCCTCGGGTGTCTGGGCTATTGATGCGGGCCGGACTGATGGGCTGTGAATATATAAGCCGAAGATTCCCCCTCCCATGTTCGGGTAGGACTCCCCTATGTGTGGATGGCAAGATTGGTGTCTGGATATGTTATTTCCTTCCCCCACAAACCGATTATGTACAACCCTAGGCCCCTCCGGTGTGTGTGTGTAAACCGGAGGGTTTAGTCCGCAGAGGCTATCATAACTTTCATAGGCTAGACAGCTAGGGTTTTGCCATTACGATCTCGAGGTAGATCAACTCTTTTAAACCCTATACTCATCAAATACAATCAAGCAGGATGTAGGGTTTTACCTCCATTAAGAGGGCCCGAACCTGGGTAAACATTGTGTCCCACCTGTCCCTTATTACCATCAATCCCCAGACGCACAGTTTGGGACCCCCTACTCAAGATCTGCCGGTTTTGACACCGATGTTGAAACCGACGTTGGTGCTTTCATTGAGAGTTCCACTGTGTCGTCAACAGAAGGATCGATGGCTCGACTTGTCGTCGGCGACCATGCCATTTTTGGAGAAACCTTTCTCCCTAGACAACTCTTTGTGTTTGGCTGCTTCGCTCTACATGCCAATTCAACTGGTCACCACGAGCATATCGATAGCTACGCCCCTGGTCATCAGATCAGGTTTGGAAGCTTGAGTTACATTGCTGATATACGAGGAGACTTGATCTTCGAAGTGTTCTCGGCCTCGGCCGCCGCTCCTCATCTACTTGAAGGAAGCCTGTCCGATCCACCATCAGATTCCGCTCAAGGATCGACCCTTGTACCTGCCTTAGCATTGGATCCAGAGCGGGATGCTCCATCTGAAGACGAGAGGATAAACCCCGTCGGATCCTCTCCCGCCACAGACCCACAGGTGACCATGCTAACAACGGGCCCAGAGTCCAACAGGATTCTCCCTATCACAGGGAAGCCGGACTCACCTCTGGATGTCAACTCCGAACTCTCAAGGTCTGCGTCTACCGAGCTCGGTCAGGTGGTGATTACCGGACCTAGCTCCGCAGGTCCTCAGTCACCTGTCCAGCTTTCTCTCCTAAACGAGGGGCTGGACCTAATGCGATCTCTTGCCATTACAGAAGTATCACTTCCGAACTACGACCAGCCTAAACTAGGGGCTGAGAGCGGGGAATTTTATGTCCCACCAACCACCCACTTGATAGCCACTATCGAGGACCTAGCCGACATGATAGACTACGCCTCCGAAGACATCGACATCATGGACGATGATGCCGGAGCCGAACCAGGCCAAAACCTGCCTATCACTGGGCCTTGGACGGCCACTTCTACATACGACGTGTACATGGTGGATATGTCAGAAAAGAAGGACGATGATGGCACTCAGGATCCGATCGAGGACAAGCCTATCGAGGCATCACCAAAGCGCTGACATCAGCAGCGCTGCTCACAATCACATTGGGAAAAGGAAAGTAATACCGGGAACGGAGATAACAACACTCCGGAGAATGCCGAAGACTCCGACCACCCTGTCGAGCCCGTGCTCGAGCAGGATGAATGGGAAGAAGGACAAGTCAACCCAGACGAACTTGTCGATCATGAGGATTCGGAAGATAGTAAGTATCTACCGGCTTCCATGGAGGATGTTAGCCTCAGTAACGAAGATTTTATCATACCAGAGGAATCCTCGAACAAGAATGCTTTAAGCGACAGCTTATCACAACTGCGAGGAGCCTAAAAAAGAAACAACAACTTCAAGCCAAAAAGGATATGCACAATGACAGATCGACCAAGGTCCTGGCTGCCGAAGAATACGGCCTTGAGCACCCAATAAAGAGCTACCCAAAGCGCATACTGTTGGAGATTTGCCCTAGAGGCAATCATGTATGATGATATTTCCTATGTGTTTATGAATAAAGATAGTCCTTGGACATTCTCAATGATGTGTATTAACAAGTAAGTGACTTGTTTGTGGGACTATGCATTGTATGATGACTGTCCTAAAAGATCCCTAGTCGAAAGGGCTATGTGGACGCGCAGCCGACTAGACTGGCATATGACACGATCAATGGCTTGGTCTCACTAGCCATGGAGCATTGGATGCTAACTGGATAATATGGACTTGGAAAGGTCCGAGTCAGACAGACCCAACTATGAGACGCAGCGATATGTCATCTGTGAGTCTCTAGTGCAACATACGTTCTATGTCCTAAGACCTGAGCTGACACATGTACTCGGGATGGTGACATACTTGCTTTGGGCCAACCAAATGCTACTCCGTGACTGGGTAGCTACAAAGGTAGGTTTCGGGCTTGTCCAGACCATGCTGTGAGACGTGGTCGAGAAAGATGGGATTTGCCCCTCCGATCAGGAGAGATATACTCTGGGCCCCTCATGTGATCCGACCAGGATAAGCATGGCCATGCGACAAGGATTTTGAGATAATCCGGATACTAGTCGGCATCACTAGAACGAGAAAGAGGTCGGGCTACCACAAGGATGACAGACTCGCCTTGAGCCCGACAACATATATCGTGTGGCAAAGGGAACAGAAGTGTGACGTACAGGTTCGCCTAACCAGCTTCATGGTCTGCTTGGTGTTCGGCATGCCTAGCTAGAGGCCGCTACCAACCATGCAGTTCGGAGGTAATCCGAACTGCGACCAACCTGACTTGAACCTAAGGGGTCACGCGCTTAAGGGAAGGAACCTACAAGGTCGGTTTGGAAGACACTAGTCAGATGTGATCCGAGCTGGACTTGGAACGTGACCGAGTAGACTTTGGGTTTTAGGGTCCGTGCGAGGCCCAAGTGTTGAGCCCACGACGGACGCCTATATAAAGTGGAGGTGCGGTACACTCATGTTGTTGATTGCTTCGGTGCTGCGACTAGGGTTTGCATGTGTTGTGAATAGCCACCTCCACTCGCCGCCGACTGTGTGATTGGACCTAGCAGTCCGCCGCATGGTGTTCCTCCTACATGCGCGGATAGCGTTAGATGCGGTGCACTTGCGCCGCTCCGGCGAACTTGTACGTGGGATCGGATGATCGACTGTTCGAGGGAGATCGGACGAGGAGGATAGCCCCAACTCTTCTTCCGCTGCACGGCACTACACGTCTAGTGGTAACAATCTGTGATCCATCTCCCGTAGCATGTTCCTGGTTGTTCTGCGCGTAGGAAAATTTTAATTTCCATTTGACGCACCCTACCATAGAACTCAACAGAAAGAGTCACTCGTAGTAAGGTGATCAAGTTTTATAAGGTTCAGTGGGAGCATCACACCGAGGAAGAAGCAACTTGGGAAAGAGAGGAATTTTTAAGGACAGCCTATCCAGAATTGTTTTCCCGAGCAACTAAATCTCGAGGACGAGATTCATCCTAAGTGGGGGAGGTTTGTGACAGCCTGGCTTTTGCCTTCTCTCTTTTTCTAGACTTCTTTTGCCTCTGCTTTGAATTTGGAGTTTTTGAATCAATTTAAATGGACTTGTACACTTGGGCATGTCCTTGATGTTCACCCAAGTGACTCATCCACCTCTAACTCATCCTTCTTTCTCTAAAAAATCCCAAAAATGGCCCAAGGATTTTCTTCTCTGAAACCCACTTCAGAAACCTGTGCTCCAAAGCAACCCTCATTTTTATTGCTCCAAAAATCCTGAGAAAATTCCCAAATATTCTTTGAACCCTAGGGCACCTTCCTGAGCTAAAATACTGCATAACCTTTTGGAATATTTTTGCTACAAAAAATCATTTTTGTTTTGGATAGAATAGGCACTTTATACAGCAAGTGTACTTTTCCTTTATGCAATGAGGCTAAATTTTCTTGAGCTTCATTACCTTCCTAAGAGACTGCTGAACCCCAAAGCTCAGCCCTAAATTCCTACTGGATCACTCATAGTTAACCTCACAAGTTACTGTCCAGAAACTTACCATGAAGTAAACGACACACAAAAAGCTCCTTGGTTCAACTCAAAGTGTTGGAACCACTCAAACCACGAAGGACTACACGCCATACATGAAGTTTATGCTTAGCGCGGCCTGATGTCATAGTTCACACGGTGACTGCGTTCATCCACGCATGCTGGCATGCCGACGACGCGCTCTGTGTCGCGCCTGAGCCTCTGTTGAGCTCGTGCTCCCTTCCCTAACCGCCGCACCTTGCCAAACCGTGCCACAATCGTCGTCCTAACTCCCTTAACTCGCCTCTGCCGCTCGCTCATGCTGGAGCTTGTCACAGCAGGCATGGGCATGACGTGGCCAAGCGTATAGTGCGCCCGTGCCACTATGCTCGTCGCCACCCGCGCTCCTGTGTTCGTCTCCGCCCCTCCATAGTGGCCGCGTGAGCTGCATCGCCTTCTCCCCCTCTCACTGACGTCGTTCGTCGCCGGGCGCCGTGTCTAGAAGCCCTCCGATGGTGCCCGATCCCCCCTCCTCGCTTGCCTATAAATACAACCCCCTCCCACCTCCTCGAGCATCACCACACACCCACCCAACCTCCACGAACACGTAGCTAAGCCGCAGCCGGACCGGGCAGGCCTCTGGCCGCCGTCCCGACCCGAGCTCGCCCGTGACCTCCCGTAGCTTCTCCACCTCGCTCCGGTGCCTCTCGAGCTCCACCCACTCCTTAGTCGATTTGCTGGTGGTGCACTGGTGCCGTCCGACCCTATTGGAGCCCCTGGTGCAGCCCCACTTCGTCCTCTTCCCCAACTCCAGCGATCCCCGCATTCTGTAGCCGCTCGACAGGCTAGTTCCGGCCATGTCCGACCACCGCTGGTCAAACCACGAGTACGGGAAGGTGCACCTCGACCCCCTCTCTCTTCCTCTCGCTTTGGTTCCAGCTGCCAGGAACTTCTCGCCAGTGAAAGCGCCGGAGAAGCGCCGCCCTCCTCTGTTTCTCTCTCTCCCTCTGACCTGACGCGAGGGGCCCGCTATCAGCCTCGCAGCTCACACCCGAAGCGGTATGAGTGGTGGCGTACTCTAGGAATACGCCATCGATGTCACCCCTGGTTTTCTTTTTATTCAAATTAATTCAAATTTTGACCAGAAACTTAGACCTGATGTAACTGTTTAACCATAATTCCAGATGAGTTGATTCTTTTTGCGTTGTGTTCTTATTGAAAAGAATAGCATCACACCAAAAATGAGAATTTTCTTTGCTGCCTAAATTTCCTGGTAGTTTTCAGAAGTGTCTTGATGTTTTCTGTTTGTCATTTTTATTGTTTTCAGAAGGAGAAGCTTGTCTTGAAGAGAACCAGGAGGAGTGTGAAGCTCCTCTGAACTAAGGCAAGCCACACCAACATTTCCATGGTGTTAGTGCAATTTTCTTGATTTTCCAACTTAAAAATTAGTTATTTCTTGCATATAATTATTGTCAGGACCGGATTTTCGGGATATTAATTTTCCAAAAAATGGTCCTTGTGCTCACTAGCCCCAGGATTACTGTTAGCTGATGAGGCACCAACTTGATACAGAAATTCCAAGCAAAATACAAAATATGTAGTACAAGACCATTCTGGCCTATGAGTACAACAAATGGTTTCTAGTGGCTTATTGCCGAAGCGGTTTATGGTCATCAGTGTTTATGGGACTCCATTTCCAACAAGAACAGGTGACCTGGATAACTCCTATCTTCGTGAGGCTGCTATCACCATTGCTTAGGTTCCGGGGCTGTCATCGCAACGCTCCTCTCCAAGCAAGAAATCTGGCCAAGACAATAGCCAGGGACAAGCCAGTGAGTACTTTGAATGTACTCGCAAACATTATGAACACGGGTATAATATAACAAAAGATAATCATGCTCCGAATTATTCTATAATCACAACGTCAGTCACGAAATAAAAATCCATGACGCACACAAGCAGGTTGTTCATATAAAACATCAATGTGCAAACAGAGGGTAGAAATAGAATGCACCAATCTGGTGTCTGAAGCGACGCCTCGAAAGGTCAATAACATAAAGCATGCCTCAGTTGGGCGTCTGAGCGACACCACATAAAGGTCTTATAAGTGAAATAAGTAACAAACATGCCACAGTTGGGCGTCTGTGCGACACCACATAAAGGGCTTATAAAGTAAATAAATATCAAGCATGCCATAGTCGGGCGTCTGAGCGACACCACATAAAGGGCATATAAATAATTTAAACAACAAGCATGCCACAGTCGGGCGTCTGGGCGACACCACATAAAGGGCTTATAAGAGAATAATCACAGTGAATATCCAAGAGGTAGTACCGTCCCAGGGAAACTCAATAATTCAAATAATATAACGGGTTAGTCCATAATAATAATAATCATAATCATCATAAGTCACAAGTCATGATCCATGTTCTGGTTTAGCAGTTCCTCCACCAAAGACTGACACTAAGACCGACACTTGACCCATCCCAGACTGTAGTCCTTACCCATGGACACGGCTATTCGAATAGATATAACCTCTGCAGAGGGTGTACTCTTTACCCACGAGTAACGGATTCCTTTAGTCCATCAGGACTAATTCCATTTACGGTATTTTAATTGAAAACACACCTGACCCGCACACACCAGCTTAACTTACCGGTGTCTGGAATCACCCACGGAACCTTCAAGCAAAACTCTAAGTGGGGAGGCTACAACCTCGATTAGCATGGGAACAAATTTATATCACGCGCTACTAAGGGGTGCCCCCTCTCGGTCCCAACCGGAACACCCATGCCCCGGACCAGGTGGCACGCCTACCGGATGCAGCCGGTATCTTCCACCATGGCCTCTCTGTATGGTGTGTGCCAAGAAAGGGGTTGACAACTTACTGAACTGTACCCTACCTGCGGCAGGGACAAGTGGTAGTACGAAACAAGTATGGGGGTTACTGGAACAAGACTCGATCTATGGTCGACCCAGGAGGTTTAACTACTCCCTGCATGATTAGCATAACAAATATATTTCAACCAATAGACATAATCACCACTCATCATACCTCATCATGCCATACTGGACACAATCGTCTCCACGAGGAACTAGAGACAAGCTCATGTCTACCCAAGACAGAGTCTTCCCCGGCTTCCTTCCGGTAGGCATGAAAGGCACACAAGGATGATTACTATCACATGCATATCCATTTCCAACAGCAAAGAATCTTCATTATGCACTCATGCGTATGATCGTATCATCACATAAAATAACGAATGCTCCACGTCAAGGTGGTGTTGTAACCGTACCAAACAACACACAAAAATATTATGCCAGAGTTCAGAATGCTTGCCTTCAAGAGTATGCAAGTGGGGGTGCACTTTTTGAAAGTTGCTTCCTTCTTCAAAAATCCTATTTTGAGAAAATTCAAATTAACACATAGTTTCAAAACAGTACAAAAAAGTTTTTTGGAAAATTTTCAAATAAATATGAAAATAAACTAGACAGAATTTTAGAAACAACAGAAAAAGAATCAAATCATTTAAACTTATATTCAAAAAGTTATAGCCCGTCAAAGTTTAGTCAAAATTCTGTTTTTAAATAAAACAGAAAAAGAAAAACATTTCGGATAAAAAAATACGGAGGAAGCGTACTTTGGGTTTACGCCTTCACTTAAACCATGCGGGCCGGCGCGGGGTCACTGACAGTGGGTCCCTTGGGCATACTGTTCAGGTTTGACCAGTTGCCCGCGCCTCCCTCCTTCTCTGTCCGAGCGGTGGCGGGGTTCCGGCGATCAACGCCGGCGAACGGTGGCTCCCCACGGGACTCCGAGGGCAGGGATGGATCCACCAGTCCTGGGCGGTCCTCCCGGTGGTCGAACAGCTGGCGGGGACGAAGGGAGTCACTAGCGGCGAGTTCCGAGGGGGAGGTGGCCTCGGGAGGATTTGGGGGTTTGGGCTATGGTGGTTCCCGAGTGAGTTTGACGTGTTCGGTGGCTCCGCAAGAACGAGAGGAAGAGGATGGGAGCACTGGATGGATGCCGGGGGGGGGGGGGGGGCTCTGCTTGCGATGAACGGGAATGGAGGGCGGCGGCGGCCGAACTGGCCGGAGGCGGGGAAGACGGCCTCCCTCCACCGATTGCTGGTTGTGCAGGCACTAGTGGGTTGGTAGGAGGTCTCCTGAGGGCCTGGACGAGCTCAGGGGCTCCTTTTATAGGGGGCGAGGTCAGTTCCCGCGGCCATGGATAAGAATGCTGGCGAACCGCCGTTTTGTAGCCAGGAGGCTCATGGCAATGGCTGGCGGGGTTTGGCCGGGTGAGTGGATGAGCTTGGGCTGTTCGAGGGGCAGCTGGCGGGCGAGGGTGGCTCGGGCGGCGCCGCCCATGGCAGGGGCTGTCGGAGCGGCGGTGGCGGCTTCCGGTGGTGGCGCTGTAGGTCGCCAGGAGGGGGCCAGGGCAGCTCTGCGATGAGGGAGGGGTCGGGCGCGTTGGCTGCGAGTGGAAGGGGACCAGAACGGGCGCAGAGAGGCGGCAGCGGGACGCAGCGACTCGGGCGCACGCACGTACAAAACACGCGCTCTGGCCGCGCCTAGAGCACGCACGCGAGGTGCTCAGCAAAATGCCAATGCCTCTCAGGGGGCTCTAATCCACATGAGGTTTAGCAGGGTGGGGCTATGGACTAAGGTAGAGCCATGAGACATGCTGGTTAAGCCAAGCAAGCAGGTTCAAAATGTAAACTAGGTTTTATGCCAATTCTGTTCATGCACTCAAGGTGTTCGACAGAATGCTATGGTCATCTAGGCATCTCTTAGGGTGGCCAAAAACTCTAGATCATAGTCTCTTTAGATGTAGGTGATGGTGGCAAGGTTAGTTTGGCAAAACCACAAACAAGTTAGTGAATGTTTTTGAGAAAACCAATTTTGGGCAGAAAATGAAGAACATCATTGCATGGACCAAAGATACTCCAATGCGTCCACTCTCCTGGACTTAAGGGTTTTGTAGGGTGGTCTATAAGCAGAAGAAAGATCATGGGCACTAGAGCAAAATAAAATAGGGTTGCAGTAGAAAATGCCAAACTGGACCAGAGAGCAAAAGAGAATGATTTGCTCAAATTTTTCAAAGAACACCAGTGGGTTTTTGCACCAAGTTGAATTATATACTCCTACTGACATCCCATAATTTTGGTGGGAGTTTTAAATGAATAATTAAATAGGTTGCAGTGCAAAAGTGCAAACTGGACCAGATTTGAAAACTTGGGGTAGAGCTCAAAATCTCCAAATGCTTAAGAGAGGTTTTTGCATAAAAGTGATTTAGGGACATCATATGTCATCCCCAAATTTTGGTGGGGATTTTAAAGAAGTATTTGAAAGGGTTTTAGTGCAAATGTGACCCTAAAACTTATGAAAAATCATTTAAAAAAAATAGAGCTCAGGGAAAATAATTATATAAATAATTCCACTGATAAAAGAAATGTTTTCTTGAGAGGGTATATAAGTCCAACAACATTTGAAAAGTTTTTACTTGGGGTGAAAACTCCACAACTCAGAAGAAAAGAGTGGTTCTAAATCAAAGAAAAATCCAGAAAATAAAAATTTAATTTACCAAGGCAAAATTTTAATCAATAAATCATGGTTAATTTTTTGGGGTGTTACAACACTACCCCCCTTAAGAGAAATCTCGTCCTCGAGATTTGCTAAGGTTTGTTTTGAAAATATTACTCCTATTAGCTGAAACCAAACAGTTTACTCATAGCACAAACTTAGGGTACAACACATAAGCTGCAGCACATAAATAAAAGCTGGGATAATGAACATAGCAGTGATGTCTATAATGAAAATGGTAAATGGACAGGGTCCTGAGAAAACGTCTCTGGTACTGGGGAACACTCCTCTTCTATCGGGGGAAGCGGATTGACTAGCCGATGAATGCGTCTCTCCTGGTTGGGCCTTAGTGGTCTGCCGATGGCGATCTGAGGGTTTAAATCAGCGAGGCTTTGGAGATAACCCATCACTCGTTGGGTCAAACGCTCTTGAGCGATGACATACTGGGCAAGGTTGGCCAGTACTGGGTGTCTCTCAATTCGTCCACCGGGAAAAGATGCTACTTCTCCGGGTGCTGCACGACTCGGGAAGTAATAATACCCTCGTTCACTGGCATAGGGCACCGTGAATCAAAGGCGAGCAAGCGCTTCATACGCAGCAGCTTCTATGGCCATATGCGGAGTCAGCATAAATTTCCCCACGAAGGAGGCTTCCGTAGGGTCCTGGTTTGGGTTTGCGGGAGGGATGTGCACCACTGCCCAATATTTCGAGGTGGAAGGGGTGATCCTCGATTTGAGCAACTCGTACTGGGGTGGATGGACAACACCCATGGTACTGCAGGTAAAGTCCCACAATATTTTAACAAAGCTACCTGGGGTTGCATCTGGGGTTCTCAGATAAATACTAGGGCTCGACATGGCAAAGAAATGGCTGTGAGGGTTGTGCACAAGGTGAGGGGTACTTGGCAAGGTCACGAGGTGGCCTTTTATATAGCATTGGGGCTGGGTTATTTACCATGGTGAAGGGTAACTAGTTTGTCGGTTGTGCTCTATGGGGTCGGGGTCAATGCTACAGATACACATATATCAAAAAAGTGATGTGTCGTCGGGGTGGCTTTGGTAGTTGTGCCCGAAAAAATGCAATCATACACCAACATACTTATGCATGACTACTATTTAAAATAGGGGCGCACAAGCAGACAACATTTAATTATGGCGATACAGGATCACACAGTTACAGGGCGTGGACATACTAAAACTCGGTACTACTCGAGTGACTTTAGTCTACCTCATTAATATCTAAGCGGGTGTGCCTTGTGGACGTCGAGGCTTCTTCACGGATTTCACCATCGTGGTTAGCTGGAGGGGGTTGAGGAACTGCAGGGTCGGGGTAATGATGATGACCATCCCGGGGATTGTTGGCCACAATACCGTTGGAGCGTGTTCCAAAAAGGCGACGAAGCACTTCTGGGGACACCAAGGCATTTTGGTCGATGGCTGGGGCTGACCTCAAGGACTCGATTGGTTGCCCGAACAGCATGACTAGGTTTTCGGCGTCGGGCTCATCTTCTCCTCTTGCCGGGGCTCGGCGAACCAATTCTCCACGAGCTGCGATTAGATCAAGGGTGATTTGATCGAACAGTTCCTCTACTGCACTTACATAGCGCACCAGATGCAACAATGCATGATCCGTCTCGTGATCTCTGTTGGCAACCTAGGGTGGCCTACCATACCCGTCACGGCTGGGGTAGTAGTGGAACGAGCGACAATTAACTTTGGGCAACAAGTGCCGGAGTTGAACTATAGCCTCTCGAGCAGCTAGTTGGATGGCTTGTGGCTCAAAGGAAGTTGTCCTTCCGGTGAACCTGTAGGGGCGTTCTGGCGATAGACCCCTAACATAGATGTGCACAGTGGCCCAGAATTGACGGCTCTCACCGCTCATGTGTCCTTGGTACACAACATATTCTGGGGGTTCTTCTAATGCAAAGCCACGGCGGGTGAGGTTTGCTAGCACGGTCACAAATCCTCCAAGGTTGGTTGTTGTGGTCTCATTGTACACAATAGGGCCAGGCTTTATAGCTCGGTATGGGGAAGTGGTTGTGATGTGCTGGGTTGAGGCTAGCGTGCCCTTTTTATAGAAAAGGGGACGGAGTCTTCCTTCGCACGCTTGCGAATGAGACAATTTAGGTGTCGGTCACTAGCGCGTGACTGACAAGCTAGGATGATAGGTTAGGCACCAAGTGCCAAAAGGTGTCGGGGTCACTGTGTGGCTATCTTACACGAGAAGCTTGGCTGGGGTTAGGTTAAGGTCTGGTGGAATGGTTAGTCTAGGTTTATTGACCTGGCTAAGATAGGATTTGCCAATGGTCAGCCTGGCTCTGATACCAAGGTTGTCAGGACCGGATTTTCGGGATATTAATTTCCCAAAAAATGGTCCTTGTGCTCACCAGCCCCAGGATTACTGTTAGCTGATGAGGCACCAACTTGATACAGAAATTCCAAGAAAAATACAAAATAAGTAGTACAAGACCATTCTGGCCTATGAGTACAACAAGTGGTTTCTAGTGGCTGATGGCGGAAGCGGTTTGTGGTCTTCAGTGTCTATGGGACTCCATTTCCCACAGGAACAGCTGACCCATATAACTCTTATCTTCGCGAGGCTGCTATCACCATTGCTTAGATTCCGGGGCTGTCATCGCAACGCTCCTCTCCAAGCAAGAAATCTGGCCAAGAAAATAGCCAGGGACAAGCCAGTGAGTACTTTGAATGTACTCGCAAACATGATGAACACGGGTATAATATAACAAAATATAATCATGCTCCGAATTATTCTATAATAACAACGTCAGTCACGAAATAAAAATCCATGACGCATGCAAGTAGGTTGTTCATATAAAACATGAATATGCAAACAGAGAGTAGAAATAGAATGCACCAATCGGGTGTCTGAAGCGACGCCTCGAAAGGTCAATAACATAAAGCATGCCTTAGTCGGGCGTCTGAGCGACACCACATAAAGGGCTTATAAGTGAAATAAGTAACAAACATGCCATAGTCGGGCATCTGTGCGACACCACATAAAGGGCTTATAAAGTAAATAAATCAAGCATGCCACAGTCGGGCGTCTGAGCGACACCACATAAAGGGCTTATTAATAATTTAAACAACAAGCATGCCATAGTTGGGCGTCTGGGCGATACCACATAAAGGGCTTATAAGAGAATAATCACAGTGAATATCCAGGAGGTAGTACCATCCCAGGGATACTCAATAATTCAAATAATAAAAAGGGTTAGTCCATAATAATAATAATCATAATCATCATAAGTCACAAGTCATGATCCATGTTCTGATTTAGCAGTTTCTCCTCCGAAGACCGATACTTGACCCATCCCAGACTGTAGTCCTTAGCCATGGACACGGCTATTCGAATAGATATAACCTCTGCAGAGGGTGTACTCTTTACCCATGAGTAACAGATTCCTTTAGTCCATCAGGACTAACTCCATTTACGGTCTTTTAATTGAAAACACACCTGACCCGCACACACCAGCTTAACTTACCGGTGTCTGGAATCACCCACGACACCTGTCAAGCAAAACTCTAAGTGGGGAGGCTACAACCTCGATTAGCATGGGATCAAATTTATATCACGCGCTACTAAGGGGTGCCCACTCTCGGTCCCAAACGGAAACACCCATGCCCCCGGACCAGGTGGCATGCCTACCAGATGCAGCCGGTATCTTCCACCATGGCCTCTCTGTACGGTGTGTGCCAAGAAAGGGGTTAACAACTTACTGAACTGTACCCTACCTACCGCAAGGACATGTGGTAGTACGAAACAAGTATGGGGGTTACTGGAACAAGACTCGATCTATGGTCGACTCAGGAGGTTTAAGTATTCCCTGCATGATTAGCATAACAAATATATTTCAACCAACAGACAGAATCACCACTCATCATACCTCATCATGCCATACCAGACACAATCGTCTCGACGAGGTACTAGAGACAAGCTCATGTCTACCCAAGACAGAGTCTTTCCCAGCTTCCTTCCGGTAGGCATGAAACGCACACGAGGATGATTACTATCACAAGCATATCCATTTCCAACAGCAAAGAATCTTCATTATGCACTCATGCGTATGATCGTATCATCACGTAAAATAACGAATGCTCCATGTCAAGATGGTGTTGTAACCGTATCAAACAACACACAAAAATATTATGCCAGGGTTCAGAATGCTTGCCTTCAAGAGTATGCAAGTGGGGGTGCACTTTTTGAAAGTTGCTTCCTTCTTCAAAAATCCTATTTTGAGAAAATTCAAATTAACACATAGTTTCAAAACAGTACAAAAAAGTTGTTTGGAAAATTTTCAAATAAATATGAAAAAAAACTAGAGAGAATTTAAGAAACAACAGAAAAAGAATCAAATCGTTTGGACTTATATTTAAAAAGTTATAGCCAGTCAAAGTTTAGTCAAAATTCTTTTTTTAAATAAAACAGAAAAAGAAAAACGTTTTGGACAAAAAAATACGGAGGAGGCGTACTTTGGATTTACGCCTTCACTTAAAGCACGCAGGCCGGCACGGGGTCACTGACAGTGGGTCCCTTGGGCCCACTGGTCAGGTTTGACCAGTCGCCCGCGCCTCCCTCCTCCTCTGTCCGAGCGGTGGCGGGGTTCCGGCGATCGATGCTGGTGAACGGTGGCTCCCCACGGGACTTCGAGGGCAGGGATGGATCCTCCAGTCCCGGGCGGTCCTCCCGATGGTCGAACGCCTGGCGGGGACGAAGGGAGTCACCGGCGGCAAGCTCCGCGGCGGAGGTGGCCTCGGGAGGATTTGGGGTTTTGGGCTACGGTGGTTCCCGAGCGAGTTTGAGGTGTTGGGTGGCTCTGCAAGATCAAGGGAAAGAGGATGGGAGCACTAGATGGACAGGGGGGGGGCTCTACTTGGGACGAACGGGATCGGAGGGCGGCGGCGGCCGAACTGGCCGGAGGCGGGGAAGACGGCCTCCCTCCGCCGATTGCTGGCTGTGGGGGGCACTAGGGGGTTGGTAGGAGGTCGCCTAAGGGCCTGGACGAGCTCGGGGGCTCCTTTTATAGGCGGCCGAGGTCGGTTCCCGCGGCCGTGGATAAGAACGCCGTTGAACCGTCGTTCTGTAGCCAGGGGCGCGTGGCGATGGCTGGCGGGGTTTGGCAGGGCGAGTGGATGAGCTTGGGCTGTTCCAGGGGTAGCTGGCGGGTGAGGATGGCACGGGCGGCACCGTCCATGGCAGGGGCTGTCGGAGCGACGGTGGCGGCTTCCGGTGGTGGCGCTGTAGGGCGCCAGGAGGGGGCCAGGGCAGCTCTGCGACGAGGGAGGGGTCGGCCCCGTTGGCTGCGAGTGGAAGGGGACCAGAACGGGCGCGGAGAGGCGGCAGCGGGATGCGGCGACTCGGGCGCACGCACGTGCAAAACGCACGCTCTGGCCGCGCCCAGAGAACGCACGCGAGGTGCTCAGCAAAATGCCAATGCCTGCCAGGGGGCTCTAATCCACATGAGGTTTAGCAGGGTGGGGCTATGGACTAAGGTAGAGCCATGAGACATGCTGGTTAGGCCAAGCAAGCAGGTTCAAAATGTAAACTAGGTTTTATGCCAATTCTGATCATGCACTCAAGGTGTTCGACAGAACGCTATGGTTATCTTGGCATCTCTTGGGGTGGCCAAAAACTCCAGATCATAGTCTCTTTAGATGTAGGTGATGGTGGCGAGGTTAGTTTGGCAAAACCAGAAACTAGTTAGTGCAAGTTTTTGAGAAAACCAATTTTGCACAGAAAATGAAGGACATCATTGCATAGACCAAAAATACTCCAATGCGTCCACTCTCCTGGACTTAAGGGTTTTGTAGGGTGGTCTATAAGCAGGATAAAGATCATGGGCACTAGAGCAAAATAAAATAGGGTTGCGGTAGAAAATGCCAAATTGGACCAGAGAGCAAAAGAGGATGATTTGCTCAATTTTTTGAAAGAACACCAGTGGGTTTTTGCACCAAGTTGAATTATATATTCCTACCGACGTTCCCTAATTTCGGTGGGAGTTTTAAAGGAATATTTAAATAAGTTGCAGTGCAAAAGTGCAAACTGGACCAGATTTGAAAACTTGGGGTAGAGCTCAAAATCTCCAAATGCTTAGGAGAGGTTTTTGCATAAAAGTGATTTAGGGACATTACAGGTCATCCCCAAATTTTGGTGGGGATTTTAAAGAAGTATTTGAAAGGTTTTTAGTGCAAATGGGACCCTAAAACTTATGAAAAATCATTTTTAAAAAATAGAGCTCAAGGAAAATAATTATATAAATAATTCCACTGATAAAAGAAATGTTTTCTTGAGAGGGTATATAAGTCCAACAACATTTGATTTTTTTACTTGGGGTGAAAACACCGCAACTCAGAAGAATAGAGTGGTTCTGAATCAAAGAAAAATCCAGACAATAAAAATTTAATTTACCAAGGCAAAATTTTAATCAATAATTCATGGTTAAATTTTTGGGGTGTTACAATTATTTAATGAATAATGCTTGTGCTAGTTATTTTTTCATGGGTAAAATGCTTAGTTTACAAGAGTGAGTGCCTAGACTAGTGGGATCTGGCATGAGTAGTTTGACTATGTGATTTTGCTATGACTATGGTATGACTAGCATCGGTATTATTTTCTTATGTGAATGCTTGTTTTAATATGGTAATGATAAAACTAAAAATGATGAGTGCTAATAACCAGTGAGAAAGAATCAGCAAAGTCTAGGGATGATTAGTGCAAGTAGAATTTTGATGATGTTGTTCTGTTCTTTTTAAGTGATATGTGATCCATGTCGTATGGTTGCATGATCATGGCATATGGTGACTGAAGTACTTTCTTATTTCAAGTTAAACTTGATGTTAATTGAACTTGAACATAAAGTTGATCAGGTCATGGTGCCACCGAATCGAGTTTTTCCCAGTGCAATGCTACCTCTTGAGCACTGCGTTGGTTTTTCCTTGAAGAGGAAAGGGTGATGCAGAAAAGTAGCATATGTCTTTCCCTCAGTTTTTGAGAACCAAGGTATCAATCCAGTAGGCGGCTCCTCAAAAGTCCCACGCACCTACACAAACAAACAAGAACCTCGCAACCAACGCGATAAAGGGGTTGTCAATCCCTTCATGGTAACTTGCAAAAGTGAGATCTGATAGAGATAATAAGATAAGATAAATATTTTTGGTATTTTTATGATATAGATTGGAAAGTAAAAGATGCAGATAAAAGTAGATGTAAAATTTATATGATAGAAGATAGACCCGGGGGCCATAGGTTTCTCTAGTGGCTTCTCTCAAGATAGCATTAGTATTACAGTGGGTGAACAAATTACTGTCAAGCAATTGATAGAAAAGTGCATAGTTATGAGAATATCTTAGCATGATCATGTAAATAGGCATCACGTCTGCAACAAGTAGATCGAAACGATTCTGCCTTTACTACTATTACTCCAAACATCGACGTACTCCTGCCTACATCTAGAGTATTAAGTTCATAAGAAGAGAGTAACGCATTAAGAAAGATGACATGATGTAGAGGGATAAACTCATGCAATATGATATAAACCCCATCTTTTTATCCTTGATGGCAACAATACAATACGTGCCTTGTGTCGGGGAAAATGATCCACGAACACCTATGGGGACCGGCGGACCGAGCCCCTTTCGGTTCGGAGGGGGGCGGAGGTCGCACGAAGAGCGGATCGAGGCAATGCACACGAGCAGTTTACCCAGCTTCGGAGCTCTCCGGAGAGATAACACTCCTACTGCTGCTTGCTTGATTGTATTGGATTCTTGCTCAGGAGCGATGAACGCTACTAAACCGAGCGTGAGAGTGTTCTTGGTGTTTCGAATGAGTCGAACCCTCTCTACGTTGCGCATGGGCCTCCTTTTATACGCTCAAGGGGTCACCGACAGGTGGCAACGTAGACTAGAAGGGTAAAAATGGAAAAAGAGTGCGGTAGGTATAGCTACCGCTACTGTGGACACAGTGCATCCTACCTAACTTTGACGGCAGGGGACAAGGGCATTGAATGCCCATCTGAGTCACCTAAACAGTGCAAAAAGTCACCGTTAGGAGCGCCACCGTTTGCCACTATGGCCTCCTCTTCATCTCCGCTTGCCACCGCGTACCCCTGGCTGCACAGGCTCCTGCCACGCGCCCCTAAGAAAGCCTCAGGGCGACACACGGGTGGATGCGCTGGAGCGCGGGTATAGAGTGGCAGCTGGCCCCCGGCAAGTAATTTGTCGAGGTCGTCGTCTTGTCGCGTCCGGAAGCTTGTCGCTCGCCGGACCTTGCCAGGACGCGCAGTGCGTCGCAGCAAGTTTCTTGAGGTGCCGTGGTTGGCCTTCCCGGCAAGCTCCTCTTGCCGGGGCCTTGTCTCTTCCCGGCAAGCTCCTCTTGCCGGGGCCTTGTCTTCTCATCTTGAATACTTTGTTCTTGAATGGCTCCAAAGGAACCAAACGGAGGACCCTGGCGGTCGCCCGGCAAGCCTTGCCGCGGGGCGCTGCAACTGCCCGTGCACAAGTTCGGGATACTAGGGTACCCCTACTCTAGTACACCGACAGGAGCCCCCGGGCCTGGGCCACACACGGTGCCGAGCGCTGTTGGGCCAGGCCCAAAACAGTGCACGGGCACGTGCGGGCATGGGTTATGCCGAATCTAACTCTGTATCCACCGTGCCCCCCGTAACGGCACGCGTCGATCGCGGCGTCGTGGGAGAGATCATGGGTGGTTCTTTATTCGGAAAAAGCGCAACGTTCTCCTCCTCCTCTTTATAAGCAGGGGAAACAGGGGCAGTTCCCCCACCTCCGCCATTTGCTACTGCAATCTCAGAAATCTCCGCCGCTCCCCTCCGCTTCCAAAGTCGAAAGAGAGCAGCGCTCCGCCCCCGTCGCCGCCGCCACCACCAGCGCCGTCGATCTCCCCCACCGCCTCCGCCATGGCTCCGAAAGCCGGGAAGGGGAAGGCCGCGAAGACTGCGGCTGTGAAGGCTGTGAAGTTGACCGAAGCGCAGCGGCTTGAGGCGCTGCGGAAGGACCGGCCACCTTCCCCCCCGAGCTCTCCGCAAAGGAGCTGAGGGAGTGGTACTATCTCTTCTGGGCGACGGAGACGCGAGCGCATCCGCGCACGAAGGTACTTTCCGCCGTCGCCTCGCAAGAAGCTCCAGTTGGCGGGTACCCTTTCTTTGCCTTGTTCTTCTACTGCGGGCTCTGCCCGCCCTTCTCTGATTTCTTTTGTGATATCATGAACACCTACCGGTTCCACCTCCTTGATTTCACCCCCAACGCCGTTCTGACCATGGCAGTTTTCGCCCATCTATGCGAAAACTTTGTCGGAGTCCACCCCAACGTAGCCCTCTTCCACCACCTCTTTATGCCTCGTGTCGAGAGAGGGGAAACTCTTGCCGTTGGGATCGCCTGGATCTCGCGAGCCGGCAAGAAGGAGACCTATCTAGGGGGGGAGCTCCGCAGCAAGTGGGATGAGTGGAGAGCAGATTGGTGCTGGGTTTTAGAGGAGAACCCGCAGCCGTTCACCGCCGTGCGCCAAACCCCAGCAGTGCGTGGCAATGATTGGAGTGCCCTGTCCGCGGACGACGACAAGCTGAAGATCGCCACCACCCGGATCTTGCGTCTCAGGATTGCCGAGCTGACTGTAGGCGCCGTCGGCGTAGATTTCCTTCGCCGCCGCATCGCCCCTCTGCAGGCGAGGGGGAGACTAGCCTGGGAATTTGGAGGCCCGGCAGATATCATGAGGTTGCGCCCGGGCCTCAATTTCAATTTCACCGTCCTAGAGTTGGACGGGATACTCAAGGAGATATTCAAGCACGACCCACAGCATCCCGAGTGGTTCAGGTTGCCGGCAGGCGTCGTTCCTCTGTGCAACAACTCCTCGCGCGACCGCATATGTGCGATGATGCCGTTATGCGATTCGCACGGGATCGTTCCAACTTGGCAAGAACCTGCCGACAACGTCGTGCAGCAGTTCTTCGACGACCTAGTGGAAGTGGCGGTCAATGCTGATGAAAAGAAGCTCCTCACCCGCGACACCACCGATCAAGAGATGGAACGCATCGCCACCAGGGCGGAAGAGGCGGCGGCAGCCGCAGCCGCGGGTGAATTCGGGTTCATAGTGGAGGAAGCAGACGCAGCGTTGGCGACGAGCCTTGCCGAACGGGAGTGGCCCGAAGACGAAGAAGAGCTCGCCGCACCCGACGCCGAGTCGAGTGAGCCCGCCGAGGGTGCGAGCGGTCCTCCATCTCCGAGGAGCTTGCCGCGAGCAGGGCCGGCAGTGCAGCCCCCAGCGCAGCCAAGAAGGCGCCTCCGCAGGGCCGGGGACGCAGCAGGGCGGCAAGTGAGCCAACAGCCGCAGCGCCGCGCGACGCGCTCCTCCACGGCAAGTACGGTTGCCGCGGGAGCGCCGCCCGCCGCGGTGGCAACTGGAGCGGGGTCGTCTCGGGCCACCGCCGTAGCCCCCGCCAAGCGGCCAAGGGATCCCACCTCTCCACCTCGTCGTGCCGGAGGTGGGCCGAACTTCGACCTCTCCGCGCTCAGATTCCCTTGTTATTCTTGTAATTCTTCATATTGCTATTCTTGTCTTGCATCTGATCTGATCCACCCTGGACTCTCCCTTTTCAGGACTCTGGCCCAGAGGGCGGCGAAGAGGGCCAAGGCTCCGGTGGTTATCATCGAGGACGAGCCCACTGCGACAGCAGGAGGCGCAACCGAGATCACCTTGCCGGATCCGGCCACCACTCCGCAGAGCAGCCCCCAGCGTAAGTACATGGTTTACTTTCTGCTTCTGGGCGCGCGCGGTCGCTCTTTTCTTTTGTTGACATCTGGTCTCTGGTTTGTTTGTGCAGGAGCAGAACAGCTTCATCAGGAGGACGTGGTGATCACCTCCGACTCGTCGTCTGCTTCGACTACGCCGCCAAGGGCAGACTCCCCGGCAAGGGAGCGTTCCCCGGCAAGGGAACAATCTCCAGCAAGGGAGGAGTCTCCAGCAAGGGAGGAGTCTCCGGCAAGGGGCGGCACCAACGAGCCTTCGGTGGTGGAGCCCATGGTCACAGATCCCAGTGCAGGTAATTCCTTGCCCGAAATCTCTCTTGTGTTCTTCTGCTGATTTTTCTTCTCGAGTGCTTGTTTGATTTCTCCTCTTCTCCGGTCGTCAGATCCACCCTCCACGGATCCGATGGAGACCGAGGCGGGTGGCGAGGAGAACACGCGCGGCAATACTGATGATGCCGTGGCCACCAAAGAAAGAGCTGGCGCTGATGAGCCTGCCGGCGAAGAGGCCGCCAAGGCTGCCGCCGAGGAAGCTGGTGAGGGATCTGGCGATCGCACTGACGGCCCTGAGGCCGCAGGAGCGCCAGGCGCTGCACCGACCACCGATCCCTCCGCCGCTGCCGCAGCGCCAGGCTCTGAGGAGTCCCAGCCCGACGCCTATCTGAAGGCCGGTGAGGGCATCTTCGTCAAGCTCCCCTGGGCGTCAAGCTCCAGGGCGTCGGTGGAAGGAGAAGCTCTGGATTGGGAGGCGCTCGCCTCTGC
The DNA here is from genome assembly GCA_963921465.1 of Triticum timopheevii. Classification (NCBI taxonomy): domain Eukaryota; kingdom Viridiplantae; phylum Streptophyta; class Magnoliopsida; order Poales; family Poaceae; genus Triticum; species Triticum timopheevii. Next base: position 374,600,568 of record OY997272.1, on the reverse strand, counting down.
CGGGTTGTCGATCGTCGATGCGCCGGGAAGCAGCAGCGACGAGCCTGAGGAGGAGCGGCTGCTACGGAGGCTGCTGGCGCTCTACCGTGCCCGCCAAGCCAAGTTGGAGTCCCGGGAAGCGCTCGTCGCGAAGGCGAGCGTGGATATAGAGAAGCGCACGGAGGAGCTCCGGGGTATTCGCCAGGAAGCTCTCCAAGCCTTGGCGGAGGAGCGGGAGCAGCTTGCTGAGGAGCGGAAGGCCTTCCTCCTCGAGAAGGCCGAAGCTGAAGAGCAGCAGCGGCTCACCGGCGAGAAGCTTTACGCGCACGAAGGCGAGCTGGCTCAACGGAAAGTGAACCTCGACAGCCACGAGGAGGAGCTTGCCGCGCGTGAACAGGCACTTGGCGGGACACTCCAAGAAGCAAAGGATGCGGCTGCGGCTGCCGAGACCGCCAAGAAGGAATTGGAGGTAAAGGTGGCGCAGCTGGAGGATGATCTGAAGGCAGGTGGCGAAGAGCTTGCCGCGCTTAAGCTGGAGCGCGAGAAGGACGCCCTTGCCCATGGTGAGCTGCAGGGCCAACTCGCCGAGAAGGGCAAAGAGCTGAATGCCGCCAAGGATTCCAACGCCGATCTAAAGCTCAAGCTGGCCACCTTGACGGAGACGCTGGACGGCGCCAAGAAGCGGGAGGCGGATTTGAAGAAGGATATCAAGGCCAACGAGGCGCTGCTAGCGAGGGCCGCCGAAACCCAGAATCTCGTCAGAGATACTATGGAGCTCTAGACGGAGGGCCTCGTGAACATTGCTGCAGTCATTGACGGGGAGCTGGCGCAGCTGGGAGTGGAAGGCTTTGGGTACCCCTCTGACGAGAACCTCCAACCTAGCGTCAAGCTCACTCTGTTCTTCAAAGGCGTGGCGACGGCCCTCCTGCAACTCCGAGAAAGGATCCCAAAGCAGCTGGCCGACAAGTCGCGCACGATTTGTGCCGGAGTTCTGGAGAAGGTGCTGGTGAAGGTGGCCTTCCGCAACCCAGGCCTCAACCTCACCAACGTCCTCAAGAGGCTGCCGGCGGACGCTGATCTTGACGAACTCAAGGCTCTCGTCGCACCCATTGTAGACAGGGTGAACGAGGTCAAAAGGGTTGACGGCGGTCGCGTAGATTAGGCCGTACGTTTTCTTCTTTTCTTGCCGCTGCCAATCATGTCATGGGAACACTTTATTAGAGGCGCGACAAGTTACTTTTGTAATATAACTCTATCTTAGGTAATAATTGTTGTGTTACTTCCTTTACTCGACTCTTGGCTTTGTATGTTTCTGCCCTACGCTTTCTAGGGAAACTTGCTGGCGCAGGCACCCTTGCCGTGAGCGCCGAGTGCGGAACTTCAACAGCCTGCTGGAGGGGCAGCTACCGACAAGCAACCTTGTCGCAACAAGTTGCAGCTCACCTAAGTTGTTGAGTGGACTCAAAACAAAGTAAGGGCGCAACTAGCTGCGAGTTGGTTCCTTCGCGTACAGGTTTTCCATACAAAGCACGGTCGTTCAAGGAAAATAACTTCAAAATTTAAAAACTGATCGCTCAAACTTTGGCGACTTAGCTTTTCTGTCGTTTGCTTCCCGGCAAGGCGAAACTCTCCTGAACGGCCCGGTCCACACCATTATCTTCTCCTTTCCCCCCGGAAAACCTTGTGCGCGAGGGAACCTTTTCCTTTTTGCAAAAAAGAGAGGAGAGAAGATAAAGATATGGGGCCTTACGGCTCGTTAGCGCTTACCGGAAGCAGGTGCTGCACAAAATGTCAGATAACATATGCAAAAAGGAATACATCATGAAATTGACAAGATGTGCGGAGCACATGCGCTTTATTTACGCACGGGGTCTGCGCCCGGCTTTGTACAAAGGATTACATGCAACGGCGGCAAGACTTGTACAAAAGGTGGTTGCCGGAAAAGCTTCCGGCAACCGCGCCCTATGGGTAAAACTTACGAAGATGTTCAATGTTCCAGGAGTTGCTCACCGGAATGCCATCTTCGGTCTCAAGGCGGACAGCGCCGGGCCTAGTGACTCGTTTCACCCGATAAGGGCCTTCCCACTTCGGCGTCAACTTGTTGGAATTCTTGGCGGACTGAACTCGCCAAAGAACAAGGTCGCCTTCCTCGAAACTTCTGGCCTTAACTTTGCGGCTATGGTAGCGACGCGAAGCTTGCTGGTAGCGAGCGGCTCCCACAGCAGCCTGAAGACGGTCTTCCTCAAGGAGCAGCGCGTTATCTTGTCGCAGCTGCTCTTGCTCGAGTTCATCATAAGCGAGCACTCGAGGCGACCCGTAAACGAGTTCCGTGGGGATAACTGCCTCTACTCCGTAGACTAGAGCGAAAGGTGTCTGGCCAGTGGCTCGATTTGGCATCGTTCTGATCGACCAAAGAACCACCGGCAGCTCCTCAATCCAGTTGCTTCCGCACTTGTGCAGCCTGTCGAAAGTTCTGGTCTTGAGCCCCCGCAGCACTTCAGCATTTGCCCTCTCCGCTTGACCGTTGCTTCTCGGATGAGCAACAGAAGCGAAGCAGACCTTGGCGCCAAGATCTTGGACATACTGCATGAAGGTGCGGCTCGTAAATTGTGTGCCATTGTCGGTGATGATCCTGTTAGGGATCCCGAAACGGCAAACAATTGACCTAAAGAACTTGACTGCTGACTGTGCTGTCACCTTCCTCACTGGTTCCACTTCTGGCCACTTTGTGAACTTGTCGATGGCGACGTACAAGAACTCAAAGCCCCCGACAGCTCGGGGAAAGGGGCCGAGGATGTCGAGTCCCCAGACCGAAAATGGCCAGGATAAAGGAATCGTCTGGAGAGCTTGAGCTGGCTGGTGTATTTGCTTGGAATGGAACTGGCACGCTTCACACTTCGTTACTTGTGCAGTCGCATCCTGGAGGGCTGTCGGCCAAAATAAACCTTGCCGGAACACTTTGCCGGCAAGTGCTCTTGCGCCAATGTGGTGACCACATATGCCTCCATGTATCTCTGCCAACAGCTGTTGTCCATCTTCACGGCGAATGCACTTCAATTTCACACCGTTGAGTCTTATTCTGTACAGTGTGTTGTCGACAAACTTGTACATACTTGACTGCCGGGCTACTCTTTCCGCTTCTTCTTGCTCTTCGGGAAGGTCTCCTGTCTGAAGGAAATGGACAATCTGCTGCGCCCATGCCGGAGCTTGCGGCTCGACGACAAGGGCCAAAGGCATATTTGCTGCTGCGGGAACATCCGCTTCTACGGCAAGAACCTGCGGCTCAGCCGGAGCGTGATGCTCCCCGGCAAGCTTGTCGGAGCAAAACTTGTCGGGAGTGTCTGCTTCAATGAAGCAAACCGGAAGGCTTGTCGGAGCAGGCTGCTCCTCAGCACTCTTGGTGTTGATCTTGGGGACCTTGTTGGCGGCGGCTCCAGGAAACTCTGCCAGAAAGTAGTCACCAGAAATCAACTTCCTCTTCTTGCTCTGTCCAGTTGATGGTGTTACGGATGGTTGAGTCAGCTTGAGCACAAAAATCCCTGGTTCCGCAGGTAATTTGAGTGCGGCGCACTTTGACAGGCCATCAGCAATATCGTTCTGAGCTCGTGGAACATGTTCCATTTGCAGGCCGTCAAAGTGTTCTTCTAGCTTTCTTACTTCATCAACATATGCTTCCATCAACGGACTCTGATAGTTTTTGTTTACTTGGCGGACGACCAGCTGCGAGTTACCCCTGACAATGAGCTTCTTGATCCCAAGGTCTGCTGCGATTCTGAGGCCGGCAAGCAAACCCTCATACTCTGCAGTATTGTTTGTTGCTTGCTCCTTGGGAAAGTGCATCTGGACTACGTACTTGAGGTACTCTCCGGTGGGTGCGACAAACAGCACGCCAGCACCGGCGCCTTGCAGCGAGAAGGCACCATCAAAGTACATCAGCCATTCTCTGCATGCCTCCTTGACGGGGATGCTCGTTTCTGGAATTTCTTCATCTGGTGTTGGCGTCCACTCTGTTATGAATTCTGCCAATGCCCTGCTTTGGATAGTTGAAGTACTCTCAAACTTGAGGCCAAAGCTTGACAGTTCCAGCGCCCACTCGACAATCCTGCATGTTGCTACTAGATTCTGCAATATCCTCTTCAGCGGAAAGCGAGTGACAATTGTGATCTCATGTGCCTGGAAGTAATGGCTCAGCTTTCTCGAGGCCATGAGAAGGCCGAAAAGCAACTTCTGCACACCAGAGTACCTTGATCTAGCCCCCTGCAGAAGGGAACTGACAAAGTAAACTGGGCGCTGCACCATTTCCTTCTGCACCTCCTTGTATGCTTGCGCAGATCCATCTTTGACGGGATCAGAGCTTGTCGGTGAAGCCCCCTGCTTGTCGCTGGATTCACTTGCCGCGGTTGCTGGCTCATCGTCTGCCTCCCTCTGCGCTACTAACGCAACACTAACCACTTGATTGGTTGCTGCTAGATATAGCAGCAACTTCTCTTGTGGCTTAGGTGCGACAAGTATTGGAGTGGAGGAAAGGTACCTCTTCAAGTCCTGCAGCGCAGCCTCCGCCTCCGGGGTCCATTTCATTGGACCTGCCTTTTTCAATATTTTGAAAAATGGCAGGGCGCGCTCAGCAGACTTAGAGATAAACCTGCTGAGAGCAGCCAAACAACCGGCAAGCCTTCGTACATCCTTGACGCGCTTCGGTGCTTCGATCTGCTCAATGGCCTTGATCTTGTCGGGGTTGGCTTCAATCCCTCGCTGAGACACAAAGAACCCGAGAAGCTTGCCGGAAGGGACTCCAAACACACACTTCTCGGGGTTGAGCTTGAGGTTGATCTTGCGCAGATTTGCGAAGGTCTCATCTAAATCTTGAATCAGAGTAGCCTTGTCCTTGCTCTTGACCACTATATCATCCATATAGGCTTCCACATTTCTGTGTATCTGGGGCTCAAAAGCGACATGGACTACCCTTGCAAATGTTGATCCAGCATTCTTCAACCCGAAGGGCATCCGTACGAAACAGTATGTGCCACATGGGGTGATGAACGTGGTTTTCTCCTCATCTTCTTCTGCCATGAAGATCTGATGGTATCTTGAGTATGCATCAAGAAATGAAAGCAAATCACATCCGGCTGTGGAGTCAACAATCTGGTCAATGCGCGGCAAGGGAAATGGGTCTTTGGGACAAGCTTTATTGACATCAGTGAAGTCTATACAAAGCCTCCATTTTCCGTTAGCCTTGCGCACGACTACAGGATTGGCCAGCCACGTAGGATGGAGCACTCCTTTGACAAGGCCTGCTGCTTCCAATTTCTTCATTTCTTCTGCAATAAATTCTTGGCGCTCCACTGCTTGCTTCCTGACTTTCTGCTTGACGGGCCGCGCATGAGGACAAACGGCTAGGTGGTGCTCAATTACTTTCCTGGGAACAGCAGGGATATCAGACAGTTGCCATGCAAACACGTCGACATTCGCCCGCAGGAAAGCAATGAGCGCGCTTTCCTATTTTGGGTCGAGGGTGGCACTGATGGTGAAAGTACCACCAGTGCCGTCCTCCTTGGCGGACACCTTCTTGGTCTCGGGTGGAGCTGCCATCGTCTTCTTCTTATACTTGCCGGTGGAGCTCGATGGTGCGTCCTCGACGGTAGCACAGCACTCCGAAGAGGTGCGCTTGCCGGAGTGGGCATCAGAGCTCTTGCCGGACTTGGTCTTCTTCTTCCCCCCGGGAGCTTCAGCGGCAAGTGACTTGCGATCGGCTGTGGCTGCTGCTTCCCGGTAAATCTTGTTGGCGCAGATAAGGGCATCCTTCTTGTCGCCAGGGACAGAGATGACACTTATCGGGCCTGGCATCTTGAGCATGTTGTACGCATAGTGAGAGGCTGCCATGAACTTGGCGAGCGCTGGACGGCCAAGGATCCCATTGTAGGGCAACGGGAAGTCGGCAACGTCAAATGTGACCCTCTCAGTTCTGAAGTTCAGCTAGCTGCCAAATGTGACCGGCAGCGTGATCTTTCCCTTCGGCTTGCTCCTTCCCGGGTTGATTCCTTGGAATGTGCCGGTTTCTTCGAGCTCGCTGTCAGGGATCTGGAGTTTCTGGACGACCGCGGAGGATATCAGGTTCAAGCCGGCCCCGCCGTCAACTAGCATCTTTGTGACCTTGAGGTTGCGGATAGTTGGAGAAACCAACATCGGCAAGCACCCAACCGCAGTTATGCGATCAGGGTGATCCTCAATGTCAAAGATGATAGGCGTGCTGGACCACAGGGGCTTGCGTGACTCTACAGATGGCTCTGCTGCATTAACTTCCCGCATCCACTGCTTGAATTGGCGGTGTGAAGTATGCAGAGAAGCACCACCATCAACGCACAGGACCTCTGTGGCTTTCTGAAATTCCTGCTCGTCGGCCTTGTCATCATCCATGTCCTCGTCATCGTCGTCGTCTTCATCCTTGTCGCGGCCGCGGGGAGGTATGTCTCCTTGCCGCTGCTTGGCCTTGCCGCGGCGTCCTCCCCGGCCGGGGCGTTTCTTGCCAGCTCCTCCAGCACCTTCCTGGGCCTTCTCCTTGTCGCGTCGCTCGTACTAAGCTTTTTGCAGCTCAACAAGCTGCTCGACCTTCTTGCAGCTCTGGAGATCGTGGCCCTTGGTGCGGTGGATCTTGCAATACTACTTGCCGGAGCTGTCCTGCTTGTCGGCGGCCGCCACAGGCTGGGCCTCCTTGCCGGAGCCACCAGCTTTAGTTTCCTTGGCGCCCCCTCCGTTGCCGGTCTGCTCGACAGCTAGCACTTCCTTGCCCTTCTTCCTTCTGTTGTTCTGCCGCCGGCCTTTCATTGCCGGGGCGGCATCCTCACTGTCGGATCGTCCTACTCCTGTGTTCTCTCCGGGGAGCCTCCTCCCCGCTTCAGCGCGTGCACACTTGTCGGCCAGGGCATAAAGCTCGCTGACATCCCTGATCTTGCACATCGCCATCTCCTCCCTCATCCTGCGGTTTCGCACGTTCTGATGAAACGCGCTGATGACCGCGGCAGGGACACGTCTGGGATGTTGTGCTGTACACGGCTGAATCTCTGAATGTACTTGCGCAGTGACTCTCCTTCCTTCTGGGCGAGCAGATGAAGGTCGCTCTCTTGGCCATGTGGCTTGTGGCCTCCTGTAAAGGCGCCGACAAACTGATGGCATAGATCTGCCCAAGAGGAGATGGAGTTGTTCGGCAAGTGCATGAGCCAGGACCTGACGTTGGGCTTGAGCACCAGCGGGAAGTAGTTGGCAAGGATCTTGTCGTCCCGTCCCCCGGCAGCCTGCACCGCGATGGTGTAGATGCTGAGGAACTCCGACGGATGCGACTTGCCGTCGTACTTCTCCAGTACGTATGGTTTGAAGTTTTTCTTGCTGGGCCACTGGACTTGCCGCAGCTCATGGGTGAACGCAGGGCAACCTACCGCATACGGCAAGTCGCTTGGTTCCCCCGGCGCGTGCATGTCGACAGAGGGCCCAGCGCGCTGGTCAGATTGACGCCGCGCTTCTCTTCGGTGCTCGATACGAGTACGAGCGTCCTCTTGTTGTCGTTCGTGGAGAACTTGGCGCTGGTCGCGACGAGCTCGTGGATCTGATGACGCGGTGGAGCCGCTGTCGGGGTGGATCCGGCGAGTCGGCGATCTTGGACTTCTTGGTGGAGAGTGCATAGAAGTTGCACCTCCATCGGTCTTGTTGCCATCGGCTCGCGTCCGGCAGTCTTCCCGCGGTAGCGAGGTGCTTGGTTGCCGTGCAGTGTCGCCATTAGCGAAGCCGATGAGGCTCTGGATAGTGGCCCTCCACTCGTCAGTCTTGTCCGCCGTCGGAGGGTAATCTAGGAGCAGTTGAGCTCGCGCCAAGGCTTCTGCCGGAGTGGTGGGCGGCATCGGCGAGCGGTGTGAGGAGCGGGATATGCTCGGACTTCTAACTATGTTAGAAGGAGCAGTATCCCGTCCAGGCGACCGCACTTCGCTGGGGCCAGCATGCTGGCGCGCATGCTGGTCTTGAACGCCACGCGAACCACCAGCTTGATCTTGGCCCAGCGGACGTATGGCGCTACGAATGCCATGACGCTGCTGGTCCCGCGCCTCCTGAGACGGGCATGGGGCGCGTACGGACGCCGAGGTCTGTGCCGCCTTGTCCTTGGACTTGGCCACACTGTGAGCTCCCTCGTCGATGCCTGTTCTTCCGCCGGCGTCCACTCCACCGTTCGCTTGCTCCGGAGGCGATGGAAGCGACGCAGACGTAACAGCTGCCTCCGAAGCCTTCTTCTTCGCTGGCATGTCGATGAAGACGATGAAGATTCAGCCCGCGTGCACACCGGATCGGGTTCACGCGATCTCGATGCCCCCTACCTGGCGCGCCAAAGATGTCAGGGAAACTGATCCACGAACACCTATGGGGACCGGCGGACCAAGCCCCTTTCGGTTCGGAGGGGGGCGGAGGTCGCACGAAGAGCGGATCGAGGCAATGCACACGAGCAGTTTACCCAGCTTCGAAGCTCTCCGGAGAGATAACACTCCTACTGCTGCTTGCTTGATTGTATTGGATTCTTGCTCAGGAGCGATGAACGCTACTAAACCGAGCGTGAGAGTGTTCTTGGTGTTTCGAATGAGTCGAACCCTCTCTACGTTGTGCATGGGCCTCCTTTTATACGCTCAAGGGGTCACCGACAGGTGGCAACGCAGACTAGAAGGGTAAAAATGGAAAAAGAGTGCGGTAGGTACAGCTACCGCTACTGTGGACACAGTGCATCCTTCCTAACTCTGACGGTAGGGGACAAGGGCATTGAATGCCCGTCTGAGTCGCCTAAACAGTGCAAAAAGTGACTGTTAGGAGCGCCACCATTTTCCATGATGGCCTCCTCTTCATCTCCGCTTGCCACCGTGTACCCCTGGCTGCACAGGCTCCTGCCACGCGCCCTTGAGAAAGCCTCAGGGCGACACGCAGGTGGATGCGCTGGAGCGCGGGTATAGAGTGGCAGCTGGCCCCCGACAAGTACCTTGTCGGGGTCATCGTCTTGTCGCGTCCGGAAGCTTGTCGCTCGCCGGACCTTGCCGGGACGCGCAGTGCGTCGCAGCAAGCTTCTTGAGGTGCTGTGGTTGGCCTTCCCAGCAAGCTCCTCTTGCCGGGGCCTTGTCTCTTCCCGGCAAGCTCCTCTTGCCGGGGCCTTGTCTTCTCATCTTGAATACTTTGTTCTTGAATGGCTCCAAAGGAACCAAACGAAGGACCCTGGCGGTCGCCCGGCAAGCCTTGCCGCGGGGCGCTGCAACTTCTCGTGCACAAGTTTGGGATACTAGTGTACCCCTACTCTAGTACACCGACACCTTGCTACCCCTGCTGTCACTGGGAAAGGACACCGCAAGATTGAACCAAAAGCTAAGCACTTCTCCCATTGCAAGAAAGATCAATCTAGTAGGCCAAACCAAACTGATAATTCGAAGAGACTTGCAAAGACAACCAATCATACATAAAAGAATACAGAGGAGATTCAAATACTTCTCAAAGATAAACTTGATCATAAACCCACAATTCATCGGATCTCGACAAACACACCGGAAAAAGAGTTACATCGAATAGATCTCCAATAAGATCGAGGAGAACTTTGTATTATGATTCAAAGAGAGAGAAGAAGTCATCTAGCTAATAACTATGGACCCGAAGGTCTGTGGTAAACTACTCACAACTCATCGGAGAGGCCTTTGAGATGATGGAGAGGCCCTCCATGGTCGATTCCTCCTCCGGTGGAGAGGCGGCGAAGGCTCGAAGATGGGATCTCGCGGATACAGAAGGTTGCAGCGGTGGAATTAGGTTTTTCATGGTGCTCCTGGATGTTTTCAGGGGACGGGAGTATATATAGGCGAAGGAAGTACGTCAGTGGAGAAACGAGGGGCCCACGAGGGTGGCAGCGCGCCCACTCCCAAGGGGCGCACCGGGCACCCTCGTGGCCGCCTCATTCGTTGCTTGACATCCACTCCAAGTTTCCTGGTTGGCATTTGTTCTGAAAATATTGCTCCCGAAGGTTTCCTTCCGTTTGGACTCCTTTTGATATTCCTTTTCTTCGAAACACTGAAATAGACAAAAAAACAGCAATTCGGGCTGGGCCTCCGGTTAGTAGGTTAGTCCCAAAAATGATATAAAAGTGTTAAAGTAAATCCCATAAACATCCGAAACAGGTAATATAATAGCATGGAACAATAAAAAATCATAGATACATTGGAGACGTATCAAGCATCCCCAAGCTTAATTCCTGCTCGTCCTCAAGTAGTTATATGATAAAAACAGAATTTTTGATGTGGAATGCTACCTAGCATAATCCTTAATGTAATTTTCTTTATTGTGGCATGAATGTTCAGATCCAAATGATTCAAAATAAAAGTTTATATTGACATAAGAAATATTAATACTTCAAGCATACTAAAAAAGCAATCATGTCTTCTCAAAATAACATGGCTAAAGAAAGTTCATCCCTACAAAATCATATAGTTTGGTCATGCTCCATTTTTGTCACACAAGAATGCTCTCGTCTTGCACACCCCCGATGACAAGCCAAGCAATTGTTTCATACTTTAGCAATCTCAAACTTTTTTTTCAACTTTCACACAATACATGAGCGTGAGCCATGGATATAGCACTATGGGTGGAATAGAATATGATGATGGAGGTTGTGTGGAGAAGACAAAAAGGAAGAAAGTCTCATGTTAACGAGGCTAATCAACGGGCTATGGAGATGCCCATCAATTGATGTCAACGTGAGGAGTAGGGATTTTCATGAAACGGATGCACTAGAGCTATAAATGTATGAAACCTCAACAAAAGAAACTAGTGGGTGTGCATCCAACTCGCTTGCTCACGAAGACCTAGGGCATTTTGAGGAAGCCCATCATTGGAATATACAAGCCAAATTCTATAATGAAAAATTCCCACTAGTATATGAAAATGACAACAAATGAGACTCTCTATATGAAGAACGTGGTGCTACTTTGAAGCACAAGTGTGGAAAAAGATAGTAGCATTGCCCCCCCCCCCCCCCCCCCCGTTTTTTGGGCCTTTTTTTGGCCTTTTTTTATTTAGCCTTTTTTATTTGGCATTTCTCTTTTTTTAAGGGACAATTCTCTAATAATGATGATCATCACACTTCTATTTATTTACAACTCATGAGTTACAACTCAAATCTAGAACAAGATATGACTCTATATGAATGTCTTCGGCGGTGTACAGGGATGGGGAATGAATCGCGAGTGACATGTATGAAAATTATGAAGGTGGCTTTGCCACAATAAGATGTTAACTACATGATCATGCAAGGCAATATGACAATGATGATGCATGTCATGATGAATGGAACGGTGGAAAGTTGCATGGCAATATATCTCGGAATGGCTATAGAAATGCCATAATAGGTAGGTATGGTGGCTGTTTTGAGGAAGATATAAGGAGGTTTATGTGTGATAGAGCGTATCGTGTCACGGGTTTTGGATGCACATGCAAAGTTTGCACCAACTCTCAAGGTGAGAAAGGGCAATGCACGGTACCGAAGAGGCTAGCAATGATAGAAAGGTAAAAGTGCGTATAATCCATGGACTCACATTAGTCATAAAGAACTCATATACTTATTGCAAAAATCTACAAGTCATCAAAAACCAAGCACTACACACTTGCTCCTAGGGGGATAGATTGTTAGGAAAAGACCATCGCTCGTCCCCGACCGCCACTCATAAGGATGACAATCTAAGAACACCTCATGTTTCAAATTTGTTACACAACAATTACCATACATGCATGCTACGGGACTTGCCAACTTCAACAAAAGTTGTCGGGGAAACTGATCCACGAACACCTATGGGACCGGCGGACCGAGCCCCTTTCGGCTCGGCGGGGGGGCGGAGATCGCACGAAGAGCAGATCGAGGCGAAGAACACGAGCAGTTTACCCAGCTTCGGAGCTCTCCGGAGAGATAATACTCCTACTGCTGCTTGTCTGATTCTATTACGTTCTTGCTCGAGGGAGCTAAGTGTTTTTCTCGCTTCGGAATGAGTCGAACCCTCTCTATGTTGCACGGGGGCCTCCTTTTATACACTAAAGGGGTCACCGACAGGTGGAACGCAGAGAAGGGTAAAAGTGGAAAAAGGGTTGTGGTTGGTACAACCGCCTGCACAGTGTATCCTACCTAACCCTGACGGCAGGGGACAAAGGCATTAAATGCCCGTCTGTGTCGCCCAAACAGTGCAGAAAAGGACCGTCAGGGACGCCACCGTTCGCCACGATGGCTACTCCTGTCAGCGCCGCTTTCCACCCCGCACCGCTGGTTGCACAGCCTCCTGCCACGCGCGCCAGGGAAGGCCCCGGGGCGACACGTTGGTGGATGCGCTGGAGCGTGGGTACAGGGTGGTTACTTGCCGCGGCAAGCGCCTTGCCGCGGTCGTTGCCTTGTCGCGCCCAGAAGCTTGTCGCTCACCAGGCCTTGAGATGCCTTGGTTGGTCTTCCCGGCAAGCTCCTCTTTCCGGGGCCTTGTTTCCTTGGCTTGAATACTTTGTTCTTGAATGGCTCCAAGGGAACCGTGGAGGACCTTGGCGGTCTCCCGGCAAGCCTTGCCGCGGGGCGCTGCAACTGCCTGTGCACAAGTTCGGGATACTAGGCTACCCCTATTCTAGTACACCGACAGGAGCCCCCGGGCCTGGGACACACACAGTGCTGAGCGCTGTTGGGGCAGGCCCAAAACAGGGCACGGGCACATGCGGCCCGGGTAACACCGAATCTTACTCCGTATCCACCGCGCCCTCCCCCAACGGCACACGTTGAATGCGGCATCGTGGGAGAGATCATGGGTGGTTTCTTTATTCGGAAGGGCGAAACGTCCACCCCTCCCTCTTTATAAGCAGGGGAAACAGGGGTAGTTTCCCCACTTCGCCGGTTGTTGCTCCAACTCCAGAAATCTTCGCCGCTCCCCCCTTCTTCTCGAAGCAGAAAGAGAGTAGCGTTCCGCCCCCCCATTGCCGCCAGCATCACCAACTCCGCCGATCCCCCCCACCACCTCCGCCATGGCTCCAAAAGCCGACAAGGGGAAGGGCGTGAAGTCGGCCGAGGCGCAGCGGCTTGCGGCGCTGTAGAAGGAGCGGGCCCTCTTCCCCCCTCAGCTCGGTGCACAAGAGCTGAGGGAGTACTACTACCTCTTCTGGTCGACGGAGACGCGTGCGCATCCGCGCACGAGGGTACTCCTGGCTGCAGCCTCGGAACTGGCTTCAAGCGGGTAGCCCTTCTTCGCGTTGTTCTTCTACTGCGGGCTTTGCCCGCCTTTCTCTGAATTCTTTTGCGACATCATGAACACCTACGGGTTCCGCCTCCTTAACTTCACCGCCAACGCCTTTCTGACAATGGCAGTTTTCGCACATCTGTGCGAAAACTTTGTCGGAGTCCACCCAAACGTGGCCCTTTTCTGCCACTTCTTCATGCCCCGGGTTGAGAGAGGAGAGCCTCTTGCCGGAGGGATCGCTCTGATCTCGAGAGTCGGCAAGAAGGAAGCGTATCTGGAGGGTGAGCTCCGCAGCAAATGGGAGGAGTGGAGAGTGGAGTGGTGCTGGATCGTCGAGGAGAACCCGCAGCCGTTCACTGCCCTGCGCCAAGCCCCAATAGTGCGTGGAAACGATTGGAGCAACGTGGCCCCGGAAGACGATAGGGTGAAGATCGCCGTCACCCGAATCCTTCGCCTCAGGCTTGCCGGGCTCACTGTAGGCGCCGTTGGCGCAGATTTCCTTCGTCGCCGCATCGCCCCTCTGGAGGAGAGGGGGAGACCCTCCTGGGAGTTTAAGAACTCGGCGGATATCATGAGGTTGCGCCCGGGCCTCAACTTCAACTTCACCATCCTGGAGCTGGATGCGATGCTCCTGGAGCTGTTCAAGAGCGACCCTCAGCACCCATTTATGTTGCCACGGAATGTCGTTCCGCTGTGCAACAATTCTTCACTTGACCGCATCCGCGCGATGATGCCGTTGTGTGACTCGCACGGAATCACCCCAACTTGGCAAGAACCTGCGGATGACGTCGTGCAGGCGTTCTTCGACGACTTGGTAGAAGTGCCAGTCCGCGCTGATGAACAGAAGAGCCTCACCCGCGACACTACCGACACAGAGCTGCAGCGTATCGCCACTAGGGCGGAAGAGGCTGCGGCAGCAGTTGCCGCGGGCGAGTTTGGGTTCACCTTGGAGGAGGTGGAGGCAGCAGAGGCGGCAAGTCTTGCCGAGCGCGAGGAGTTTGCCGGCGAGGAAGAGCTTGCCGGGCCTGAAGACGAGCTGAGCGAGCCGGGCGAGGGATATCTCGAACCTTCAAACAACTTGCCGCAGGCGGAGCCCCCGGCCCCGGCAAGGAGGCCTCTCCACAAGGCCGGGGACGCAGCGGGGCGACAGACGAGCCAACAGCTGCCGAGCCGTGCGACACGCTCTACCGCGGCAAGCACTGTTGTCGCAGGAGCGCCTCCTGCTGCCGCGGCAACTGGAGCGGGATCTTCTCGGTCCACCGCCACCGCCCCTGCCAAACGGGCAAGGGAACCTACTCCTCCGCCTCGCCGCACCGGAGGGGAGCCGGACTTCGACCTCTCCGCGCTCAGCTCCGACGAGGAAGAAGAAGAGTATGTTTTTTCGGCGTTCTTGTAGTTCTCCGATCTTGTTGTTTTGTCTTGCATCTGATTTGTTTCACTCTGAACCCATTCCTTTTCAGGACGCTGGCCCAGAGAGCGGCGAAGAGAGCCAAGGCCCCGGTGATTGTCATCGAAGATGATCCCACCGTGTCAGCAGGGGGTGTGTCTGAGACCACCTTGACGGACCCGGCAACTACTCCCCAAAGCAGCCCCCAGCGTAAGTTTTTAGTTCACTTCCTGCTGTCGGGCGCGCATGGGTGGTCTTTTCTCGATTGACATCTTGACTGTTGATTTGTGTAGGAGTAGAACAGCCTCATCAGGAATGCCCGGAAGCTGCTCCCGAAGTGCCTTCTGCTTTGACTATGCCGCCAAGGGAGGAGTCTCCGGCAAGGGAGCGCTCTCCGGCAAGGGAGAACTCTCCGGCAAGGGTCGGCACCAGTGATCCTCCGGCGGTTGAGACTGCGACCGCAGACCCTAGCACAGGTAATCTTCTTGCCTTAAATCTTCCCTTGGGTTCTTCTTCTTCTGATTTTTCTTTTTTGAATATTTGATTGACTTCTCCCCCTTCTTCGGTCGTCAGATCCACCTGACACGGAGCCAATGGAAACCGAGGCCGCCGGTGAAGAGGACGCGCGTGACAATAATGATGACGCCGCCGCCATCGAGGAAGAGGCCGGCGCCGATGATCCCGCCGGCGAAGAGGTCGCCAAGGCTGCCGCCACAGAAACGGGCGAGGAATCCGGCGATCGCACTGATGGCCAAGAGGTCGTAGGAGCGCCAGGCGCTGCACCGACCGCCGATCCCCCCGCCGCTGCTGCAGAGCCGGGCTCCGAAGAGCCGCAGCCTGGCGCCTACCTGAAGGCCGGCGATGGCATCTTCATCAAGCTCCCCTGGGCGTCGAGCTCCAGGGCGCCGGTCGAAGGGGAAACCTTCGACGAAGAGGTGCTCGCCTCCGCAAGGCTGGCGCTCGTCGATGCGCCAAGCAGCAGCAGCGACGAGCCTGAGGAAGAGTGGCTGCTGCGGAAGCGGCTATCTCTTTACCGCGCCCGCCAAGCCAAACTGGCGTCTCGAGAGGCGCTTGTCGCGAAGGCGGTGGTGGATATTGAGAAGTGCACAGAGGAGCTCCGGGGTCTCAGGAAGGAGGCTCTCCGGTCCTTGGTGGAGGAGCGGGAGCAACTCCTCGAGGAGCGGAAAGCCTTCCTCCTCGAGAAGGCTGAAGCTGAAGAGAAGCAACGGCTTGTCGCCGAAAACTTATTTGCGCAGGAAGGAGAATTGGCGCAGCGCAAGGTCAATCTTGACAGCCACGAGGAGGAGCTTCCCGCGCGCAAGCAAGCAATAGGCGGGGCCCTCCAGGAAGCAAAGGACGCTGCCGCAGCTGCTGAGGCCGCCAAGAAGGAACTGGAGATGAGGGTGGCGCAGCTGGAAGCAGATCTTAAGGCGAGCAGCGAGGAGCTTGCCGTGCTCAAGCACGAGCGCGAGAAGGACGCTGCCGCTCACGGTGAGCTGCAGGGTCTTGTCGCTGAGAGGAGCAAGGAGCTCAGCGCCGCCAAGGATTCCAATGCAGACCTGGAGTTGAAGCTGGCCACGTTGACTCAGACGCTGGATGCTGCCAGGGAGCGAGAGGTGACCTTGTCGGAGAAGATCATGGCCGACGAGGCGCTGCTGGCGAGTATCGCCGTTACCCAGAACTCATTTAGGGAGACTGTGGAGCACTGGACCGAGGGTCTGGTGAATATCGCCGCAGTCATCGACGGGGAGCTGGCGCAGCTGGGGATGGAGGACTTTGGGTATCCCTCCGACGAGCATCTCCAACCCAGCGCCAAGCTCAGCCTGTTCTTCAAAGGTGTGGCGACGGCCCTCCAGCGACTCCGGGAAAGGATCCCAAAGTAGCTGGCCGACGAGTCGTGCAAGATTTGTGCGGGGGCTCTCCAGAAGGTGCTGATGAAGGTGGCCTTCCGCAACCCAGGCCTCAACTTCACCAACGTTCTCAAGTCCTTGCCGCCGGATGCAGACGTGGAAGCGCTCAAGGCCCTTGTCGCACCCATCATGGACAAGGTGAGCGGAATCAAGAGGGTTGAGGGCGATCGTGTAGATTAGATCGCTGCTGGTCATGTCATGAGAACATCTATTGGAGCTGCGACAAGTTATCTTGTAATATAACTTTATTTTGGGTAAAGATTCGCTATGTTATTTCCTTTACTTGATTCCTTCCTTTGTATGTTTTTACCCTACGCAGGCACCTGAGCCGCGAGTGCTGAGTGCGGGACGTCAGCAGCCTACTAGCGGTTCCGCTTCCGACAAGAAACCTTGTCGCGACTAGTTGCAGCACACTTAAGTTGTTGAGCAGACTCGAAACAAAGTAAGGGCGCAACTAGCCACGAGTTGGTTCCTCCGCGCACAGGTTTCCCATACAAAGCACGATCATTCGAGGAAGATAACTTAAAAATTTAAAAACTGATTGCTCAAACTTTGGCAACTTAGCTTTTCTGTCGTCTGCTTCCCGGCAAGGCAAAACTTCCTCGAGCGACGCTTGGTCCATACCATTATCTTCTCCTTCCCCCCGGCAAACTTGTGTGCGAGGGAACTTTCCTTTTTGAGAAAAAAGAAAGAAGAGAAAATAAAGATATGGAGCCTTATGGCTCGTTATTGCTTACCGGGGGTAGGTGCTGCACAAAGTGTTAGATAATGCATGCAAATATAAAGTAAAAACCATGAAATTGACAAGATGTGCGGAGCACATGAGTTTTACTTATGCACGGGGTCTGCGCCCGGCTTTGTACAAAGGATTACATGCAACATCGGCAAGACTTGTACAAAAAGGTGGTTGCCAGAACGGGTTCCGGCAACCGCGCCCTACGGGTAAAACTTACGAAGATGCTCAATGTTCCAGGAGTTGCTCACCGGAATGCCATCTTCGGTCTCAAGGCGGACAACGCCAGGCCTAGTGACTCGTTTCACCTGGTAATGGCCTTCCCACTTTGGCGTCAACTTGTTGGAATTCTTGGCGGACTGAACGCGCCGAAGAACAAGGTCGCCTTCCTCGAAACTTCTGCCATTAACTTTGCGGCTATGGTAGCGACGCAAAGCTTGCTGGTATCGAGCATCTCGTACAGCAGCCTGAAGACGATCTTCCTCAAGGAGCAGCGTGTCATCTTGTCGCAGCTGCTCTTGCTCAAGCTCGTCATAAGCGAGCACTCGAGGTGACCCGTATACGAGTTCCGTGCGGAGAACTGCCTCTGCTCGATAGACTAGAGCGAAAGGTGTTTGGCCAGTGGCTCGATTTGGCGTCGTCCTGATCGACCAAAGAACCACCGGCAGCTCCTCGATCCAGTTTCTTCCCCACTTGCGCAGCCTGTCGAAAGTCCTGGTCTTGAGCCCGCGCAGCACTTCAGCATTTGCCCTCTCCGCTTGACCATTGCTTCTCGGATGAGCAACGGAAGCGAAGCAGACCTTGGCGCCAAGATCTTGGACGTACTGCATGAAGGTGCGGCTTGTGAATTGCGTGCCGTTGTCGGTGATGATCCTGTTAGGGACCCCGAAACGGCAAACAGTCGACCTGAAGAACTTGACTGCTGGCTGTGCTGTCACCTTCCTCACTGGTTCCACTTCCGGCCACTTTGTGAACTTGTCGATCGCAACGTACAAGCACTCAAAGCCCCCGATAGCTCGGGGAAAGGGGCCGAGGATGTCGAGCCCCCAGACCGAAAATGGCCAGGATAAAGGGATCGTCTGGAGAGCTTGAGCTGGCTGGCGTATCTGCTTGGAATGGAACTGGCACGCTTCACACTTGGTTACTTGTGTAGTTGCATCCTGGAGTGCTGTCGGCCAAAAGAAACCTTGCCGGAACGCTTTGCCGGCAAGTGCTCTTGAGCCAATGTGGTGACCACATATGCCTCCATGTATCTCTGCCAACAGCTTTTGTCCTTCTCCCCGTTGAATACACTTCAATTTCACACCGTTGAGTCATCTTCTGTACAGTGTGTTGTCAACAAACTGGTACATACTTGAGTGCCGGGCTACTCTTTCCGCTTCTTCTTGCTCTTCGTGAAGTTCTCCTGTCTGAAGGAAATGGACAATCTGCTGTGCCCATGTTGGAGCTTACGGCTTGACAACAAAGACTAAAGGCATATCTGCTGCTGCGGGAACATCCGCTTCTACGACGAGAACCTGCGGCTCAGCCGGAGCTTGGTGTTCCCCGGCAAGCTTGCCGGAGCAAAACTTGTCGGGAGCGTCTGCCTCAACGGAACGAACCCTAGGGCTTGTCGGAGAAGACTGCTCCTCAGCATACTTGGCGTTGATCTTGGGGACCTTCTTAGCGGCGGCTTCGGGGAGCTCTGCCAGAAAGTAGTCACCAGAAATCAACTTCCTCTTCTTGTTCTGTCTAGTTGATGGTGTTACGGATGGTTGAGTTAGCTTAAGCACAAAGATCCCTGGTTCCACAGGTAACTTTAGTGCGGCGCACTTCGACAGGCCATCAGCAATGTCATTCTGAGTTCTCGGAACATGCTCCATTTGTAGGCCGTCAAAGTGCTCTTCTAGCTTTCTCACTTCATCAACATATGCTTCCATCAACGGACTCTGATAGTTCTTGTTCACTTGGCGGACGACAAGCTGTAAGTCACCCCTGACAATGAGCTTCTTGATCCCAAGGTCCGCTGTGATCCTGAGACCGGCAAGCAATCCTTCATACTCTGCAGTATTGTTTGTTGCTTGCTCCTTGGGAAAGTGCATCTGGACTACGTACTTGAGGTGCTCTCCGGTGGGTGCAACAAGTAGCACGCCAGCACCGGCGCCTTGCAGCGAGAAGGCACCATCAAAGTACATCAGCCACTCTTTTCTTGCTTCTTTGATGGGGATGCTCGTTTCTGGGATTTCTTCCTCTGGTGTTGGCGTCCACTCTGCTATGAACTCTGCCAATACTTTGCTTTGGATAGTTGAAGTGCTTTCAAACTTGAGGCCAAAGCTTGACAGTTCTAGTGCCCACTCGACAATCCTGCCTGTTGCTTCTGGATTTTGCAATATCCTCTTTAGTGGAAAGCGAGTGACAACTGTGATCTCATGTGCTTGGAAGTAATGGCGCAGCTTTCTCGAGGCCATGAGAAGGCCGAAAAGCAATTTCTGCACACCAGAGTACCTTGACCTAGCCCCCTGCAGACGGGAATTGACAAAGTATACTTGGTGCTGCACCATTCTCTTCTGCATCTTATCATGCTCCTGCGCAGATTCATCCTTGTCAGGACCAGAGCTTGTCGGCGAAGCCCCCTGCTTGTCGCTGGATGCATCTGCCGTTGTTGCTGGCTCATCATCTGCCTCCCTCTCCGCCACTAATGCAGCACTAACCACTTGATTGGTTGCCGCTATATACAGCAGCAACTTCTCTTGTGGATTAGGTGCGACAGGTGTTGGAGTGGAAGACAGGTATCTCTTTAAGTCCTGCAGCGCAGCTTCCGCCTCCGGAGTCCATTTCATTGGACCTGCCTTTTTCAATATTTTGAAAAATGGCAGGGCGCGCTCAGCAGATCTAGAGATAAACCTGCTGAGAGCAGCCACGCAACCGGCAAGCCTTCGTACATCCTTGACGCGCTTTGGTGCTTCAATCTGCTCAATGGCCTTGATCTTGCCGGGATTGGCTTCAATTCCCCGCTAAGACATGAAGAACCCGAGAAGCATGCAAGAAGGGACTCCAAACACGCACTTCTCGGGGTTAAGCTTGAGCTTGATTTGTAAATGTTTCGTCTAAATCTTGAATCAGAGTTGCCTTGTCCTTGCTCTTGACCACTATGTCATCCATGTAAGCTTCCACATTTCTGTGCATTTGCGGCTCAAAAGCGTGATGGACAACCCTTGCAAATTTTGAACCAGCATTCTTCAAACCGAAAGGCATCCATACGAAATAGTTCGTGCCACACGGCGTGATGAATGCGGTCTTCTCCTCATCCTCTTCTGCCATGAAGATCTGATGGTATCCTGAGTATGCATCAAGAAACGAAAGCAAATCACATCCCGCCGTGGAGTCAACAATCTGGTCGATGCGTGGCAAAGGAAATGGGTCTTTGGGACAAGCTTTATTAATATCGGTAAAGTCGATACAAAGCCTCCATTTTCCGTTTGCTTTGCGCACGACTACAGGATTGGCCAACCACGTAGGATGGAGCACCCCTCTGACAAGGCCTGCTGCTTCCAACTTCTTGATTTCTTTTGCGATGAATTCTTGGCGCTCCACTGCCTGTTTCCTGACTTTCTGCTTGACGGGCCGCGCATGAGGACAGACGGCAAGGTGGTGCTCAATTACTTTCTTGGGAACACCGGGGATGTCAGACGGTTGCCATGCAAACACGTCGACGTTCGCCCGCAGGAAAGCAACGAGCGCGCTTTCCTATTTAGGGTCGAGAGTGGCACTGATGGTGAATGTACCACCAGTGCCGTCCTCCTTGGCGGACACCTTCTTGGTCTCAGGTGGGGCTGCCATTATCTTCTTACACTTGCCGGTGGAGCTCGATGGTGCGTCCTCGACGGTAGCGCAGCACTCCGAAGAGGTGCGCTTGCCGGAGTGGGCATCAGAACTCTTGCCGGACTTGGTCTTCTTCTTCCCCTCGGGAGCTTCAGCGGCAAGTGACTTGCGATCTGTCGCGGCTGCTACTTCCCGGTAGATCTTGTCGGCGCAGATAAGGGCATCCTTCTTGTCGCCAGGGACAGAGATGACACTTATCGGGCCTGGCATCTTTAGTACATTATACGCATAGTGAGAGGCTGCCATGAATTTGGCGAGTGCTAGACGGCCAAGGATCCCATTATAAGGCAATGGAAAGTCAGCAACATCAAACATAACCCTCTCAGTCCTGAAGTTCAACTCGCTGCCAAATGTTACTGGCAACGTGATATTTCCCTTCGGCTTGCTCCTTCCCGGATTGATTCCTTGAAAAGTGTCGGTTTCTTTGAGGTTGCTGTCAGGGATCTGGAGTTTCTGGAGTACCGTGGAGGAGATCAGGTTCAAGCCGGCCCCGCCGTCAACTAGCATCTTGGTGACTTTGAGGTTGCGAATAGTTGGTGAAACCAACATCGGCAAGCACCCGACCGCAGTTATGCGATCAGGGTGGTCCTCAATATCAAAGATGATAGGCGTGCTGGACCATTTCAGAGGCTTGCGTGACTCAACGGGTGGTTCCGCCGCATTGACTTCCCGCACCCATTGCTTGAGCTGGCGGTGTGAAGTATGCAGAGAAGCACCGCCGTCAACGCACAAGACCTTTGTGGCTTTCTAGAACTCCTGTTCGTCTGTCTCCTCATCATCCATGTCTTCATCGTCGTTGTCATCTTCATTCTTGTCGCGGCCGCGAGGAGGTCTGTCTCCTTGCCGCTGCTTGGCCTTGCCGCGGCGTCCTCCTCGACCGGGGCATTTCTTGCCGGATCCTCCAGCACCTTCCTGGCCCTTATCCCTGTCGCGCCGCTCGCATTCAGCCTTCTGCTATTCGACAAGCTGCTCGACCTTCTTGCATCTCTGTAGGTCATGGCCCTTGGTGCGGTGGATCTTGCAGTACTGCTTGTTGGTGTCGTCCTGCTTGTCGGCGACCGCCACAGCCTGATGGGTGGTGCCTGCGGCAACCTGCTTGCCGGAGCTACCAGCTTTGGCTTCCTTGCAGGATTGATCAACGACTAGCACCTCTTTGCCTTTCTTTTTCCTGTTGTTCCGCCGCCGGTTTTTCTTTACCGGGGCAGCGTCCTCGCTATCAGATCCTCCTGCTCCTGTGGTCTCACCGGGGAATTTCCTCCCTTCTTCGGCACGTGCACACTTGTCGGCCAGAGCATATAGCTCACTGATGTCTCTGATCTTGCACATCGCCATCTCCTCCCGCATCCTGCGGTTTCACACGTTCTGATGGAACGCGCTGATTACCGCGGCAGGGTGGACATCTGGGATGTTGTGCTGTACGTGGCTGAATCTCTGAATGTACTTGTGCAGGGACTCTCCTTCCTTCTGGCCGAGCAGATGAAGGTCGCTTTCTTGACCATGAGGCATGTGGTCGCCTGTAAAGGCGCCGACAAACTGATGGCACAAGTCAGCCTAGGAGGATATGGAGTTGTCAGGCAAGTGCATGAGCCAGGATCTGACATTGGGCTTGAGCACCAGTGGGAAGTAGTTGGCAAGGATCTTGTCGTCCCGTCCCCCAGCAGCTTGCACAACGATGGTGTAGATGCTGAGGAACTCCGACGGATGCGTCTTGCCGTCGTACTTCTCTGGCACATCTGGTCTGAAATTCTTCGTGCTGGGCCACTGGACTTGCCGCAGCTCACGAGTGAACGCAGGGCAACCTGCCGCGTACGGCAAGCCGCCTGGTTCCCCTGGCGCATGCATGTCGACAGAGGTCCCAGCGCACTTGTCGGATTGACGTCGTGCTTCTCTTCGGCACTCGATGCGAGTACGTGCATCTTCTTGTTGTCGTTCGTGAAGAACTTGGCGTTGATCGCGACGAACTCGTGGATCCGACGATGCAGTGGAGTCGCTGTCAAGGTGGATCCGGCGAGTCGGCGATCTTGGCCTTCGGGATGGAGAGTGCACGGTGGTTGCACCTCCACCGGCTTCGTCGCCACCGGCACGTGCCTGGCGGTCTTGTCGCGGCAGCGATGTACTCGACTGCCGCGGAGTGTCGCCGTTGGCGAAGCCGATGAGACTCTGGATAGTGGCCCTCCATTGGTCGATTTTGTCTTCCGTTGGAGGGTAATCCAGGAGCAGTTGAGCTCGCGCCAAAGCTTCTACTGGAGTTGTGGGTGGCAGTGGCGAACGGTGCGAGGAGCGGGATATGCTCGGACTTCTAACTATGTTAGAAGGAGCAGTATTCCGTCCAGGCGACCATGTCTCGCTCGTGCCAGCACGCAGGCGTACATGCTGGTCCTGAGCACCACGAGATCCACCAGCTTGATCTTGGTCCAACAAGCATATGGTACTGCGAATACCATGACGCTGTCGGTCCTGCGCCTCCTGAGATGGGCGCGGCGCATGTACGGACGCTGAAGTCTGCGCGGCCTTGTCCTTGACCTAGCAGCACCGTGAACTTCCTCGTCGATGTCCATTCTTCCGCCGGCGTCTACTCCACCACCCGCTTGCTCCGGTGGCGGTGGAAATGACGTGGACGGAGCTGCCGCCGCCGAAGTCTTCTTCTTCGGTGGCATGTCGACGAAGATGTTGAAGATCTAGCTCGTGTGAATGCCGGATCAGGTTCACACAATCTCGACGCTCCCATACCTGGCGCGCCAAAGATGTCGGGGAAACTGATCCACGAACACCTATGGGACCGGCAGACCGAGCCCCTTTCGGTTCGGCGGGGGGGGGGGGGGGGGGGGGGCGGAGATTGCACGAAGAGCAGATCGAGGCGAAGCACACGAGCAGTTTACCTAGCTTCGGAGCTCTCAGGAGAGATAATACTCCTACTGCTGCTTGCCTGATTCTATTATATTCTTGCTCGAGAGAGCTAAGTGTTTTTCTCGCTTCGGAATGTGTCGAACCCTCTCTATGTTGCACGGGGTCCTCCTTTTATACGCTAAAGGGGTCACCGACAGGTGGCAACGCAGAGAAGGGTAAAAGTGGAAAAAGGGTTGTGGTTGGTACAACCGCTTGCACAGTGTATCCTACCTAACCCTGACGGCAGGGGACAAAGGCATTAAATGCCCGTCTGTGTCGCCCAAACAGTGCAGAAAAGAACCGTCAGGGACGCCACCGTTCGCCATGATGGCTACTCCTGTTAGCGCCGCTTGCCACCCCGCACCGCTGGTTGCACAGCCTCCTGCCACGCGCGCCAGGGAAGGCCTCGGGGCGACACGTTGGTGGATGCGCTGGAGCGTGGGTACAGGGTGGTTACTTGCCGCGGCAAGCGCCTTGCTGCGGTCGTTGCCTTGTCGCGCCCAGAAGCTTGTCGCTCACCAGGCCATGAGATGCCTTCGTTGGTCTTCCCGGCAAGCTCCTCTTGCCGGGGCCTTGTTTCCTTGGCTTGAATACTTTCTTCTTGAATGGCTCCAAGGGAACCGTGGAGGACCTTGGCGGTCGCCCGGCAAGCCTTGCTACGGGGCGCTGCAACTGCCCATGCACAAGTTCGGGATACTAGGGTACCCCTATTCTAGTACACCGACAGGACCGGCAAGCCTTGCCGCGGGGCGCTGCAACTGCCCGTGCACAAGTTCGGGATACTAGGGTACCCCTATTCTAGTACACCGACACAAGTATTCTTTAAATTCACAATTACCCAACTAGCATGACTCTAATATCACCACCTCTATATTTCAAAACAGTTATCAAGCATCAAATTGCTCATAGCATCCAATTCACTTCCGATGATAGTTTTTATTATACCCAACTTGGATGCCCATCATTCTAGGACCAATTTTATAACCATAGTAAATATCATTCTGTTCTAAAAGACTCCCAAAATAATATAAGTGAAGCGTGAGAGATCAACAATTTCTACAAAATTAAACCACCGCCGTGCTCTAAAACATATAAGTGAAGTACTAGAGCAAAACTATCTAGCTCAAAAGATATAAGTGAAGCACATAGAGTATTCTAATAAATTCAAAATCATGTGGTTTTATCCCAAAAGGTGTGTATAGCAAGGATGATTGTGGTAATCTAAAAAGCAAAGACGCATATCATACAAGACGCTCCAAGCAAAACACATATCATGTGACGAATAAAAATATAGCTCCAAGTAAAGTTACCGATAGACGAAGACGAAAGAGGTGATGCCTTCCGGGGGCATCCCAAGCTTAGGATTTTGGCTATTCTTGAATATCTTGGAGTGCCATGGGCATCACCAAGCTTAGGCTTTTGCCACTCCTTATTCCATAGTCCATCAAATCTTTACCCAAAACTTGAAAACTTCACAACACAAAACTCAACATGAAATCTCATAAGCTCCGTTAGTGAAAGAGAGAAAAACCACCACATAAGGTACTGTAATAAACTAATTCTTTATTTATATTGGTGTTAAACCTACTGTATTAAAAGTTCTCTACGGTTCATACCACTTAATACTAGCCATAGATGCATCAAAATAAGCAAACAACACACAAAAAACAGAATTTGTCAAAAACAGAACAGTCTGTAGCAATTGGTAACCCTCGAATACTTCTGGAAATCTAAAAATCCTATCAAAATAGGAAGTCCCGGGGAATTTGTCTAATGATCTACATAAAAAAGAATCAACACAAAATCACGTTTCTGTGATTTACTAAAAAAAATTCGTGCCCGCAAAAGTTTCTGTTTTTCAGTAGAATCAAATTAACTATGACCGTAGGTTATCTTATAGGTTCTACGTGGCCCAAACACGAATTAAAACGTGAAAACACATCTAAACAGAATCTAGATGAAATATTTATTACTAAACAGAAGCAAAAACTAGGAAAAAACATAAAATTGGGTTGCCTCCCAACTAGCGCTATCGTTTAACGCCCCTAGCTAGGCATAAAAGCGAGAATAGATCTAAGTAGTGACATCTTTGGCATTCAATTCATAAGTAGCTCACATGATAGCTTCATAAGGTAATTTAACTTTCTTTCTTGCAAAGTGTTACGTGCCTTTCCTCAATGAAAATTGGAATCTAATATTCCCTTCCTTCATATCTATAATTGCACCAATCGTTCTAAGGAAAGGTCTACCAAGAATAATAGGACATGAAAGGTTGCAATCTATATCAAGAACGACAAAATCTACAGGCACATAATTCATATTTGCGACAATAAGAACATCATTGATCCTTCCCATAGGTTTCTTAATGGTGGAATCCGCAAGGTGCAAGTTTAAAGAGCAATCATCAAAATCATGGAAACCTAGCCCATCACATAAAGTTTTCGGAATCGTGGAAACACTAGCACCCAAATCACACAAAGCATAGCACTCATGATCTTTAATTTTAATCTTTATATTAGGTTCCCACTCATCATAAAGTTTTCTAGGTATAGAAACTTTTAAATTAAGTTTTTCCTCATAAGATTGCATCAAGGCATCAATAATATGTTTGGTAAAAGCTTTATTTTGACTATAAGCATGAGGATAATTCAACATGGACTACAACAAGGAAATACAATCTATTAAAGAACAATTATCATAATTAAATTCCTTGAAATCCATAATAGTGGGTTCAATGATATGTAAAGTCTTGACCTCTCTAATCCCACTTTTACCAAATTTGGCATCAAGATCTAAAAACTCCAAATTATTGGGATGCCTTTTAACTAAAGTTGACTCATCTCTAGTCCCATCATTATCAAGATTCATATTGCAAAACAAGGATTTAATAGGGGATACATCAATGACTTTTATATCTTCATCATTATTTTCATGGAAACTAAAAGAACACGCTTTTACAAAGTAATCTTTCTTAGCACGCAACCTAGCGGTTCTTTCTTTGCACTCATCAATGGAAATTCTCATGGCTTTGAGAGACTCATTGATATCATGCTTAGGTGTAATAGATCTAAGTTTCAAAGAATCAACATCAAGCGAAAGTATTTCAATGTTCCTAGCCAATTCATAAACTTTAAGCAATTTTTCTTCAAGCCAAGCATTAAAATTCTTTTGAGAGATCATAAATTATGCTATTCTCATAATCAGAGGGCATCTTATTAAAATTTCCATAGGAGTTGTTGGAGAAATTACCATAATTATTAGTGGAATTACTAGGAAACGGTCTAGGATAAAAGTTTCCTCTATAAGCATTGTTACCAAAATTATTCCTACCAACAAAATTCACATCCATAGATTCATTATTATTCTCAATCAAAGTAGACAAAGGCATATCATTAGGTTCAATAGGAGCACTCTTAGTAGCAAACAATTTCATAAGTTCATCGATCTTTCCACTCAAAACATTGATTTCTTCTATAGCATGCACTTTTTTACTAGTAGATCTTTCGGTGTGCCATTGAAAATAATTAGTCATAATGTTATCAAGGAGTTTAGTAGCTTCTCCTAAGGTGATTTCCATAAAAGTGCCTCCCGCGGCCAAATCTAAAAGAATTCTAGAAGCAAAATTCAATCCGGCATAAAATTTTTGTGTGATCATCCATAAGTTCAAACCATGAGTAGGGCAATTGTGAATCATTAATTTGATTCTTTACCAAGATTGGGAAACATGCTCATGATCAAGTTGTTTAAAATTCATCATATCATTCCTAAGAGAGATGATCTTAGCGGGAGGAAAATACTTAGAGATAAAAGCATCTTTGCACTTATTCCACGAATCAATACTATTCTTAGGCAAAGACGAAAACCAAGTTTTAGCACAATCTCTAAGTGAAAATAGAAATAACTTCAATTTACCAATATCATTATCCATATCTTTCTTCTTTTGCATATCACACAAGTCAACAAATTGTTTAGATGATTAGCGGCATCTTCACTAGGAAGGCCGGAGAATTGATATTTCATAACAAGATTCAACAAAGCAGCATTGATTTCACAAGATTTAACATCATTATTATTTGGTATTATCTTGCGCCATCATGACAAGCAATCCAACACACAAGCAAACAAAAAAAGGTAAGCCAAAGGGAGAGGAGATTGGGAAAGAGAGAGCGAATAAAACGCTGTCGGTGTACTAGAATAGGGGTACCCTAGTACCCCGAACTTGTGCACGGGCAGTTGCAGCACCCCGCGGCAAGGCTTGCCGGGCGACCACCAAGATCCTCCGTGGTTCCCTTGGAGCCATTCAAGAACAAAGTATTTAAGCCAAAGAGACAAGGCCCCGGCAAGAGGAGCTTGCCGGGAAGGCCAACCAAGGCATCCCAAGGAACTTGCCGCGACGCACCACGCGTCCCGACAAGGCAACAAGGCCCCAGCAAGAGGAGCTTGCCGGGAAGATCAACCAAGGCATCTCGAGGCCCGGTGAGCGACAAGCTTCCGGGCCCGACAAGACAACAGCCGTGGCAAGGCGCTTGCTGCGGCAGGCGGCCACTCTGTGCCCTCGCTCCAGCGCATCCACCAACGTGTCGCCCTGGGGGCCTCTCAAGGCGTGCGTGGCGGGAGGCTGTGCAGCCAGCGGTGCGCGGTGGCATGCGAAGCTGACAAGATCGCCATCGTGGCGAACGGTGGCACCCCTAATGGTCCTTTTCCGCACTGTTTGGGCGACTCAGACGGGCATTTAATACCCTTGTCCCCTGCCGTCAGGGTTAGGTAGGGCACACTGTACAAGTAACTGTACCAACCACCTCGCTTTTTACATTTGTACCCTTCTCTGCGTTGCCACCTGTCGGTGACCCCTTGAGCATATAAAAGGAGGCCCATGCGCAGCGTAGAGGGGGTTCGGACCCAGGAAATCACACACGAGGCTCGGTTCATTCGAAGCCAAAAAAAACACTTAGCTCATTCTCGAGCAAGTTGATAATACAATCAAACAAGCAGCAGTAGGAGTGTTATCTCTCCGGAGAGCTCCGAAGCTGGGTAAACTGCTCGTGTGCTTCGCCTCGATCTGCTCTTTGTGCGATCTCTGCCCCCCGCCGAACCGAAAGGGGCTCGGTCCGCCGGTCTCATAGGTGTTCGTGGATCAGTTTCCCCGACATCTTTGGCGCGCCAGGTAAGGGGCGTCGAGATTGCGTGAACCTGATCCGACGTTCACACGAGCTAGATCTTCATTTTCTTCATCAACATGCCACCAAAGAAGAAGACTTCGGCGGCAGCTGCTCCGTCCACGTCACTTCCACCACCACTAGAGCAAACGGGTGGTGGAATGGACGCCGGCGGAAGAATGGACGTTGACGAGGAAGCTCACGACACTGCCAGGTCCAAGGGCAAGGCGGCGCAGACCTCGATGTCCGTGATTGTTCCGCGCCCATCTCAGGAGGCGCAGGACCAACAGCGTCATGGCACTCACAGTGCCATACGCATGCTAGGCCAAGATCAAGCTGGTGGATCTCGGGGCGTTCAAGACCAGCATGCGCGCCAGTGTGCTAGCACGAGCGGGGCATGGTCGCCTGGACGGGATACTGCTCCTTCTGACATAGTTAGAAGTCCGAGCACATCCCGCTCCTCGCGCCGTCCGCCACTGCCACCTACCACTTCGGCAGAAGCCTTGGCGCGAGCTCAACTGCTCCTCGATTACCCTCCGACGTCGGACAAGATCGACGAATGGAGGGCCACCATTCAGAGTCTCATCGGCTACGCCAACGGTGACACTCCACGGAAGCCAAGCGCGTCACTGCCGCGGCAAGATTGCCAGGCGCGAGCCGGTGGCGACGAAACTGGTGGAGGTGCAACCACCATGCAATCACCACCCCGAAGGCCAAGATCGCTGACTCGCCGGATCCACCTCAACAGCGACTCCACCGCATCGTCGGATCCACGAGCTCGTCGCGATCAGCGCCAAGTTCTTCAAGATCGACAGCAAGAAGACGCTCATACTCGCATCGAGCGCCGAAGAGAAGCGCGACGTCAATCCGACAAGCGCGCTGGGCCCTCTGTTGACATGCATGCGCCAGGGGAACCAGGTGACTTGTCGTACGCGGTAGGTTGCCGTACGTTCACTCGTGAGCTGCGGCAGGTCCAATGGCCCAGCACGAAGAGCTTCAAGCCAGACGTACCAGAGAAGTACGACGGCAAGACGCATTCGTCGGAGTTCCTCAGCATCTACAACATTGCGGTGCAGGCTGCCGAGGGACGGGACGACAAGATCCTTGCCAACTACTTCCAGCTGGTGCTCCAGCCCAACGTCAGATCCTGGCTCATGCACTTGCCGGACAACTCCATATCTTCTTGGGCCGATCTATGCCATCAGTTTGTCGGCGCCTTCACAGGCGGCCACAAGCCTCATGGCCAAGACAGTGACCTTCATCTGCTCGCCCAGAAGGAAGGAGAACCCCTGCGCAAGTACATTCAGAGATTCAGCAATGTGCAGCACAACATCCCAGACATCCACCCTGCCGCGGTGATCAACGCGTTCCATCAGAACCTGCGAAACCGTAGGATGCGGGAGGAGATGGCGATGTGCAAGATCAGAGACGTCAGCGAGCTGTATGCCCTGGCCGACAAGTGTGCACGTGCTCAAGAAGGGAGAAGACTCCCCGGAGAGAATATTGGAGCAGTAGGATCTGACAGCGAGGTGTCGTGGGGGACTGAGGGCCACGAGCACCTATGGGGAAGGAGGGCCCCTTTGTTTGTCCGGCAAGGGAGCAGAGGGCGCACGCAGAGCAGATCGAGGCGAGGGAGCGCGCGGGGGATTTTTACCCAGCTTCGGAGCTCTCTGGAGAGATAAAACTCCTACTGCTGCTTTGTGTGTTTGTATTCTGTTCTTGCTCAAGAGAGAGCGGGTGTGGCGTCGAATCAGCCGAACTGGGGAACCGAACCCCCTCTACGTGCGCATGGGCCTCCTTTTTATAGGCTAAAGGGGTCACCGACAGGTGGCAGCGTAGAAGGAGGGGTAGAAAGGTAAAAATGCGGGTTGGTACAACTACGACAAACAGTGTCCCCTACCTAACTCTGACAGCAGGAGACAAGGGCATTTAAAGCCCGTCCGGTCGCCCCAACAGTGCAAGGAAACGACCGTTAGAAGCGCCACCGATCGCCACGATGGCCTTCTTGTCAGCTTTGCTTGCCACCTCGCACCGCATGGCTGCACAGCATTTTGCCACGTGCTCCTGGGACAGTCCTATGGTGACACGTCGTTGGATGCGCTGGGGCTTGGGTGCATGGTGGCAGCCTTGCGGCGGCAAGCGCCTTGCTGCGGCCCTCATCTTGTCGCACCAGTAAGCTTTGCTGCTTGCTGGGCCTTGCCGGGATGCTCGGGGCGTCGCGGCAGGTTTACTTGGAATGCCTCGAGTGGCCTTCCCGGCAAGATCCTCTTGCCGGGGTCTCGTCTTCTTCCCGGGAAGCTCCTCTTGCCGGGGCCTTGGTTGGCCTTCCCGGCAAGCTCCTCTTGCCGGGGCCTTGGTCGGCCTTCCCGGCAAGCTCCTCTTGCCGGGGCCTTGGTCGGCCTTCCCTGCAAGCTCCTCTTGCCGGGGCCTTGGTCGGCCTTCCCGGCAAGCTCCTTTTGCCGGGGCTTTGGCCTGTGTACTCGGCTCTTGAACGGCGTCAAAGTGGCCGTGGAGGATCTTGGCGGACGCCCGGCAAGCCCTGCAGCGGGTCGCTGCGACTGCCCGTGCACAAGTTCGGGGTACTAAGGTACCCCCTACTTTAGTACACCGACAGGAGCCCCCGGGCCTGGGCCATACACGGTGCCGAGCGCTGTTGGGCCAGGCCCAAAACAGGGCACGGGCACGCGCGGCCTGGGTCACACTGCATATCTCTCCGCTTCCACCGCGCACGCCCAGAGCGGCACGCGTCAAATGCGGCATCGTGGGTGACGTGGGCGTCGTGTGCGGGGCTGGGCCTCGCGAGCATGCATCAAGCCATGATGAAGGGGACGGCTCACGCCCTCCTACCTAAACGGAGGTAGGCGTGGGGGCGTGGTGCATTTACTGGATGGGACCGGTGCGCAGTTTTCGAGGCGTCCAACCCCACGATCATGGGGTGGGGCGAGGCCGCCTCACCCGTTACCTCGGCCCTGCATCCTCGCCACGTGGCTCCCATGCACTTGGGGTCACGGACGGTGGGAGTGGGAATCCGGGCCGTCGCGAGCAGAGGCAGCGGGTCGGTCCAGATTCCCTGCTCTCCCGTGCCTTGATTCGCTGAGCGGGGCGGCCGGGCCCCCGCCTTGCTCCCTTATAAAGAGCAGGAGGGGGGGGGGGCATAGAAGCCCGCACTCATCTCCTTCTTTCTTCAGTTTCTGCTCCCCTTTCTCCCATTCGCCATGGAGAAAGGGAACCCTAGCTCTTCATCGGTGGCGGCGAGGGTCGCCGCCAGACAGCGCACCTCTCCCTCTCTCGCACCCTTGGCGGGGGAACCGGCCATAAGGGGAAGAGGGAGGGGGCGAGGTCGCGGACGAGGTCGAGGACGAGGCCGAGGCGCTCGGGGAAGAGGCGGACGGGGCGGCGCGCCAGCTTTGCCTCCGCCGGCGGTTCCTCCCCCCACGGCGGTCCACACGGGGGACGACCCTTGCGAGTTCTTCGTCAGCCTGCGTCGGGCACCTCGTCGTCGCCTCCGGCTTCCAACTCTGTTCGCGAGCGCGATGGAACCGGACCCGCCCGAGATGCTGAGGTTGCAGATGAGGGGCTGCGGGATCAGCGGCACGCGAGTCCATGTTGTATCCCCAGCCCCTAGCGTGATGTATCTTGATCGTGGATGGAAGACGTTCACCCGCATCCACAGCCTGACGGCGGGGTTTACCCTCCATTTCAAGTTAATGGAGGGCGACCTCCTCTCCGTCAAGGTCTTCGGGGACTCCGGCATCCGGGCGAGGTGCTGCGTGGACAGCTCCTCCGATAGCGAAGACTCCTCCTCGAGCGAGAGTGACGAGGAGGAGAGTGACAGCGACGACAAGGGTAACGGGCGGCGGAGCGGCTGGTCCGACTAGGTGTCGGGCGCCGCTCTGCGCGTCTCCGGCGACCCCATCATCCGCGTCGCCGGCACCTTGAACTCCCCGGGGTCGTCCCCTTGGGCGGCTGGCGTAGGGAGGCTGCGGAAGGGGAAGAGGGCCGGCAAGGCCGTCAGGTCAGAGTACGAGGGCATGGTGCCCTCGACAGCGTGCTGACGTCCTGCCGCCCCGTCCTCGAGCCCCGCTTCCGGCGCTGCCATGACCGTCCAGCCTTCGGACAGCCCCCGGGCTGTTCTCTTGGTGTCTTCTGGCACCCGTAGTTCTCCTAGGCACCCCTTTTGCCCCCCTCGGCTCCTTGATCTACCTCCTGAAGAGAGGGACAGGAAAAAGGATTACGGGCATCTTATCTTTTTAACTTGTAAGCCTTCGGGCCTTAGCATCATTTAAAACTTGTAATCCTCTCTTTCATGTTTTTCATCCTCTATGGATTGTACCCGAGTGGGATGTTTTTTAATGGAAAGGGGAAGCTTGCTATGTCATATCCTTTACTTGATTCTATGCCTTGTATGTTTTTACCCTACGCTTTTAGGGAACTTGCCGGCACGGGCACGCTTGCCGCAAGTGCTGAGTCCGGAACATCAGCAGCTTGCCGGCGGTGCGGGAGCACGCTTGCCACGGGCGCTGAGTGCGGGACATCAGCAGCCTGCTGGCGGTGCCGGTTCCGGCAAGAAACCTTGCCGCAACTAGTTGCAGCGCACTTAAGTTGTTGAGCGGGCTCGAAACAAAGTAAGGGCGCAACTTACCCGCGAGCTGGTTCCTCCGCGCATAGTTTTTTTTTATACAAGGCACGATCGTTCGAGGACACGGCTTCGCGTTCCCCAGTCCATAAGAGGATGCATGACGAGGGATGAAAAACTTATCTGATATCGTAGCCTCCGGCAACCTTGGCTTGCCGCAGATGAAACTTGGTATTCGCGGCCCCCGGCAACACTGGCTTGCCGGGGTCTAGGTGCTGGCGCGTCCTTCTTCTTCTTCCTGGTCGCTGCCATTTTAGTTATGAGAACATCTTAGCCAGTGCCACGACGAGTTACTTTTGCAATATAACTCTATTCTGGGCACTATCTGCTATGTTACTTCCTTTACTTCATTCCGCCCCTTGTGTGTTTTCGCCCTACGTTTTGAGGGAAACCTGCCGGTGCAAGCACACTTGCTGAGTGCGGGACATCAGCAGCCCGCTGGCGGTGTTGCATCCGGCAAGAAACCTTGTCGGGGCTAGTTGCAGCGCGCTTGTATTGTTGAGCGGACTCGAAACAAATCAAGGGCGCAACTTAGCCGCGAGCCGGTTCCTCCGCGCTCGGGTTTTACACACAAGGTGCAGTCGTTCAAGGAATATAACTTTGCTTGCTGTGTTATATCCTTTACTTTGTCACATCCCTTGTATGCTTTCACCCTACACCTTGAGGGAAACTTGCCGGTGCAAGCACGCTTGCTGAGTGCGGAACATCAGCAGCCCGCTGGCGGTGTTGCATCCGGCAAGAAACCTTGTCGGGGCTAGTTGCAGCGCGCTTGTATTGTTGAGCGGACTCGAAACAAATCAAGGGCGCAACTTAGCCGCGAACTGGTTCCTCCGCGCACAGGTTTTGCATACAAGGCAGGGACATTCAAGGAATATAACTTAAAAATTTAAAACTTGATCATGCTCAAACTTTGGCAACTTATCTTTCCTGCTGCCTGTGTTCCGGCGAGGCCATGCTCCTTTGAACGACACCCGGCCCACACCTCTATCCTTTCCTCCTCGAAGCTTCTGGCGTTAGCTTTGCGGCTAAGGTAGCGGCGCAAAGCTTGCTGGTAGCGAGCAGCTCGTACCACAGCCTGAAGACGATCTTCCTCGAGGGGCAGCGCGTCATCTTTTCCGCGGCTGCTCTCGCTCTAGCTCACCGTAAGGGAGTACTCGAGGTGATCCGTATACGAGGGGAAAGGGGTCGAGAATGTTGAGCCCCCAGACCGAAGATGGCCAGGACGAGGGGATTGTCCGAAGAGCTTGAGCTGGCTGATGAATCTGTTTGGAATGGAACTGGCACACTTCACACTTGGTTACTTGTGCAGTTGCATCCTGGAGGGATGTCGGCCAGAAGAAACCTTGCCGGAAGGCTTTACCGGCAAGGGCTCTTTCGCCAATGTGGTGACCACATATGCCTCCATGTATCTCTGCCAACAGCTCCTGTCCATCTTCCCGGGAAATGCACTTCAATTTCACTCCGTTGAATCTTTTTCTGTACAGTATGTCATCGACAAACTGGTACATACTTGATTGCCGGGCTACTTTTTCCGCTTCTTCCTGTTCCTCGGGAAGTTCTCCTGTCTGAAGGAAATGGACGATCTGCTGTGCCCATGCCGGAGCTTGTGGCTCGACGACAAGGACTAAAGGCGCGAATGCTGCTGCGGGAACATCCGCTTCTACGGCAAGAATCTGGTATCTTGCCGGAGGGTGATGTTCCGCGACAAGCTTGCTGGAGCAAAACTTGTCGGGAGCCTCTGCTCGAACGGAACAAGGCCTGGGGCTTGCCGGAGCAGGACGTTCCCTGACAAGCGTGTCGGGACACAGCTTGCCGGGAGCCTCTGCTCGAACGGAACAAGGTCCAGGGCCTGCCGGAGCAGACCGCTCCTCAGCGCTCTTGGTGTTGATATTGGGGACCTTCTCGACGGCGGCTTCGGGGAGCTCTGCTGGAGGGTAGTCGCTAGTAACCAACTTCCTCTTCTTGCTCCGTCCAGTTGATGGTGTCACAGATGGCTGAGTCAGCTTGAGCACAAAGATCCCTGGTTCCACAGGCAATTTGAGTGCGGCACACTTTGACAGACTATCTGCAATGTCATTCTGAGCTCTTGGAACATGTTCCATTTGCAGGCCGTCAAAATGCTCCTCTAGCTTCCTCACTTCATCGATGTAGGCTTCCATCAACGGACTCTGATAATCTTTGTTAACTTGGCGGACGACAAGCTGTGAATCACCCCTGACAATAAGCTTCTTGATCCCAAGTTCTGCCGCGATCCTGAGTCCGGCAAGCAAGCCTTCATACTCTGCAGTATTGTTTGTGGCTTGCTCCTTGGGAAAGTGCATTTGGACCACGTACTTGAGGTGCTCTCCGGTGGGTGCGACAAGTAGTACGCCCGCACCGGCGCCTTGCAGTGAGAAGGCACCATCAAAGTACATGATCCATTCCTTGCTAGCTTCCTTGACGGGGATGCTCCTCTCCGGAGTTTCTTCATCAGGCATTGGCGTCCATTCTGCTATGAATTCTGCCAAGGCTCGGCTCTGGATAGTTGAGGTACTCTCGAACTTGAGGCCGAAGCTTGACAATTCCAGTGCCCACTCAACAATCCTGCCCGTTGCTTCCGGATTTTGCAATATCCTCTTCAACGGAAAGCGAGTGACCACTGTGATCTCATGTGCTTGGAAGTAATGGCGCAGCTTCCTCGAGGCCATTAGGAGGCCGAAGAGCAATTTCTGCACACCAGAGTACCTTGATCTAGCCCCCTGCAGAAGGGAGCTGACGAAGTAAACTGGGCGCTGCACC
Source organism: Triticum timopheevii (assembly GCA_963921465.1). Classification (NCBI taxonomy): domain Eukaryota; kingdom Viridiplantae; phylum Streptophyta; class Magnoliopsida; order Poales; family Poaceae; genus Triticum; species Triticum timopheevii. Next base: position 374,563,986 of record OY997272.1, on the reverse strand, counting down.
ATCTTTTTCTCCTTCTCTTCTTGTGGCTGCGCGGATCCATTCTTGCCGGAACCAGAACTTGCCGGATCGGGGCTTGTCGGGCCAGAGCTTGTCGGGGAAGCCCCCTGCTTGTCGCTGGGCTTGCTTGCCGCGGACGCTGGCTCACTATCTGCCTCCCTCTCTGCTACTAACGCAGCACTAACCACTTGATTGGTTGCCGCTAGATATAGCAGCAACTTCTCTTGTGGCTTAGGTGCGACAAGTGTTGGAGTAGAGGATAGGTATCTCTTCAGGTCCTGCAGCGCAGCCTCCGCTTCCGGAGTCCATTTCATCGGACCTGCCTTTTTCAAAATTTTGAAAAACAGCAGGGCGCGCTCAGCAGACTTAGAGATGAACCTACTGAGAGCAGCAACACAGCCGGCAAGCCTTCGCAAATCCTTGACGCGCTTTGGTGCTTCGATTTGCTCAATGGCCTTGATCTTGTCGAGATTAGCTTCAATCCCCCTCTGGGACACAAAGAATCTGAGAAGCTTACCGGAAGGAACTCCAAACACACACTTCTCGGGATTCAACTTGAGGTTGATCCTGCGCAGATTTGCAAAAGTCTCATCCAAATCTTGGATCAAAGTCTCTTTATCCTTGCTCTTGACCACTATGTCATCCATGTAAGCTTCTACATTTCTGTGCAGCTGTGGCTCAAAAGCATGACTGACTACTCTTGCAAATGTTGAACTAGCATTCTTTAGTCCGAAGGGATTCATACAAAGCAGTACGTGCCACATGGAGTAATGAATGCGGTTTTCTCTTCATCCTCTTCTGCCATGAAGATCTGATGATATCCTGAATATGCATCAAGGAATGAGAGCAGATCACATCCTGCCGTGGAGTCGACAATCTGGTCAATGCGCGGCAAGGGAAATGGATCCTTGGGGCAAGCTTTATTAACATCAGTGAAGTCAATACAAAGCCTCCACTTCCCGTTTGCTTTGCGCACGACTACTGGATTGGCTAACCACGTCGGATGGAGCACTCCTCGGACCAGGCCTGCTGCTTCCAACTTCCTGATCTCTTCTGCAATGAATTCTTGACGCTCTACTGCTTGCTTTCTAACTCTCTGCTTGACGGGCCGCGCGTGAGGACAGACGGCAAGGTGGTGCTCAATTACCACCCTGGGAACACCGGGGATGTCCGATGGTTGCCATGCAAACACATCGACATTCGCCCGCAGGAAAGCAACGAGCGCGCTTTCCTATATAGGATCAAGCGTGGCACTGATGGTGAAGGTGCCACCAGTGCCGTCCTCCTTGGCGGCCACTTTTTTGGTCTCTAGTGAAGCTATCTTTGCCTTCTTGCACTTGCCGGTGGAGCTCGATGGTGCGTCCTCGACGGTAGCACAGCACTCCGGAGAGGTGCGCTTGCCGGAGTGGGCATCAGAGCTACTCTTGCCGGACTTGGCCTTCTTCTTCCCCCCGGGGGCTTCAGCGGCAAGTGGTTTGCGTTCTGCTGCGGCTGCTGCTTCCCGGTAGATCTTGTCGGTATAGATGAGTGCGTTCTTCTTGTCGCCTTGGACAGAAATGACACTTATCGGACCAGGCATCTTGAGCACATTATAGGCATAGTGAGAGGCTGCCATGAACTTGGCGAGCGCTGGACGGCCGAGTATCCCATTGTAGGGCAATGAGAAATCAGCAACGTCAAATCCGACTCTCTCTGTCCTGAAATTCAGCTCGCTGCCAAATGTCACCGGCAGTGTGATCTTCCCCTTCGGCTTGCTCCTTACCGGGTTTATTCCTTGAAAGGTACCAGTCTCTTCGAGCTCGCTGTCGGGGATCTAGAGCTTCTTGAGTACCGCGGAGGAGATCAGGTTCAGGCCGGCCCCGCCATCAACCAGCATCTTCGTGACCCTGAGGTTGCGGATTGTTGGTGAAACCAACATCGGCAAGCACCCGAGCGCAGTGATGCGATCAGGGTGATCTTCAATGTCGAGGATGATGGGCGTGCTGGACCACTTTAGGGGCTTGCGCGACTCAATGGACGGTTCTGCTGCGTTCACTTCGCGCACCCACTGTTTGAGTTGGCGGTGCGAGGTGTGCAGAGAAGCACCACCGTAGATGCACAACACCTCTGTCGTCTTCTGAAACTCCTGCTCGTGAGTCTCATCTTCCTCCATCTCATCATCCTCATCTTCGTCTTCGTCTTTGTCGCGGCCACGGGGAGGCCTCTCTCCTTGCCGCGGCTTGGCCTTGTCGCGGCGCCCTCCCCGGGCAGGATACTTCTTGCCGGATCCTCCGCCACCTTGCCGGGCCTTCTCCTTGTCATGGCGCTCATATTCAGCTTTCTGTAGCTCCGCCATCTGCTCAACTTTCTTGCAGGCTTGGAGGTCGTGGCCCTTGGTGCGGTGGATCTTGTAATACTGCTTGCCGGAGCCATCCTGCTTGTCGGCGGCTACCACAGCCTCGCCGGAGCTACCAGCTCTAGCCTTCTCGGAACCACCTCCGCTGCCGGATTGCTCAACAGCTAGCACATCCTTAGCCTTTCTCTTTCTGTTGTTCCGCCTCCGGTTCCTCTTTGCCTGAGGGGCATCCTCATTGTCCGATCCTTCTGCTCCTGCATTCTCTCCGGGGAGTCTCCTCCCCTCTTCAGCCCGTGCACACTTGTCGGCCAGGGCATATAGCTCGCTGACATCTCTAATTTTGCACATCGCCATCTCCTCCCTCATCCTGCGGTTACGCACGTTCTGGTGGAACGCGCTGATAACCGCGGCAGGGTGGACGTCTGGGATGTTGCGCTGCACCTGACTGAATCTCTGTATATACTTGCGCAGGGGTTCCCCCTCCTTCTGGGTGAGCAGGTGAAGATCACTCTCCTAGCCATGGGGTTTGTGGCCACCTGTGAAAGCGCCAACAAACTGATGGCACAGGTCTGCCCACGAAGAGATGGAGTTGTCCGGCAAGTGCATGAGCCAAGATCTGACGTTGGGTTTGAGTACCAGCGGGAAGTAGTTGACGAGGATCTTCTCGTCGCGCCCTCCGGCAGGCTGCACCGCGATGGTGTAGACGCTGAGGAACTCCGACGAATGTATCCTTCCATTGTACTTCTCGGGCACGTCCGGCTTGAAGTTCTTGGTACTGGGCCACTGGACTTGCCGCAGCTCACGGGTGAACGCAGGGCAACCTGCTGCGTACGGCAAGTCGCCTGGTTCCCCAGGCGCATGCATGTCGACACTATGCCCAGCGCGCCGGTCAGATTGACGTCGCGCTTCTCTTCGACGCTCGATGCGAGTGCGAGCGTTTTCGTGTCGTCATTCTTGGAGAACTTGGCGTTGATCGCGGCGAGCTCGCGGGTCCGACGACGCGGTGGAGTCGGTGTCGAGGTTGGCCCGGCGAGTCGATGACCTTGGCCTTCGGGGCGGGGAGTGCGCAGTGGTGGCACCCCCGGCGGTCTTGTCGGCATCGGCTTGCGCCTGGGCGTCTTGCCGGGGCTTCGACGTGCTCGGTTGCCGGGGCTTGTCGCAGTTGGCGAAGCCAATGAGGCTATAAATGGCGGCCCTCCAGTCATCGATTTTGTCCGGCGCTGGAGGGTAATCTAGAAGCAGCTGGGCTCGGGCCAGCGCTTCCTCTGGAGTTTTGGGTGGCGGTGGCAAGCGACGCGAGGTGCGAGACACGCTCAAACTTCTAACAGTGTTAGAAGGAGCATCATCTCTCCCAGGCGACCGCACCGCGCTCGTGCCAGCGTGCTGACGCGCATGCTGGCCTGGAGCGTCCCGCGACCCACCAGCTTGGCCTTGTTCCAACGCAAGCACGGTGCTAGGAGCACCGTGGCATTGTTGATCCTGCACCTCCTGGGAGGGGTGCGGTGGATATGCAGAAGCTGAACCTTGCGGGGCCTTGTCCTTGGACCGGGTGACGATGCGCGTCCCCCCGCCGATGCCCGCTACTCCGCCGGCGTCTGCCCCATCGCCCGTTTGCTCCTGTGGCGGCAGGGAAGTCGCAGACGGAGCGGCCACCTCCGAAGTCTTCTTCTTTGGTGGCATGTCGACGAAGATGTTGATGCAGCGTGCGCAGACGCCGGATTAGATACGCACGACCTCGACGCCCCCCTACCTGGCGCGCCAGAGATGTCGTGGGGGACTGAGGGCCATGAGCACCTATGGGGAAGGAGGGCCCCTTTGTTTGTCCGGCAAGGGAGAAGAGGGCGCACGCAGAGCAGATCGAGGCGAGGGAGCGCGCGGGGGATTTTTACCCAGCTTCGGAGCTCTCCGGAGAGATAAAACTCCTACTGCTGCTTTGTGTGTTTGTATTCTGTTCTTGCTCGAGAGAGAGCGGGCGTGGCGTCGAATCAGCTGAACTGGGGAACCGAACCCCCTCTACGTGCGCATGGGCCTCCTTTTTATAGGCTAAAGGGGTTACCGACAGGTGGCAGCGTAGAAGGAGGGGTAGAAAGGTAAAAATGCGGGTTGGTACAACTACTACCAATAGTGTCCCCTACCTAACTCTGATAGCAGGGGTCAAGGGCATTTAATGCCCGTCCGGTCGCCCCAACAATGAAAGGAAACGACCGTTAGTAGCGCCACCGATCGCCATGATTTCCTTCTTGTCAGCTTCGCTTGCCACCTCGCACCGCATAGCTGCACAGCGTTTTGCCACGTGCTCCTGGGACAGTCCTGTGGTGACACGTCGTTGGATGCGCTGGGGCTCGGGTGCATGGTGGCAGCCTTGCCGCGGCAAGCGCCTTGCCGCGGCCCTCATCTTGTCGCACCAGTAAGCTTTGCTGCTCGCTGGGCCTTGCCGGGACGCGCGGGGCGTCGCGGCAGGTTTACTTGGAATGCCTCGAGTGGCCTTCCCGGCAAGATCCTCTTGCCGGGGTCTCGTCTTATTCCCGGCAAGCTCCTCTTGCCGGGGCCTTGGTTGGCCTTCCCGGCAAGCTCCTCTTGCCGGGGCCTTGGTTGGCCTTCCCGGCAAGCTCCTCTTGCCGGGGCCTTGGTCGGCCTTCCCGGCAAGCTCCTTTTGCCGGGGCTTTAGCCTGTGTACTCGGCACTTGAACGGCGTCAAAGTGGCCGTGGAGGATCTTGGCGGACGCCCAGCAAGCCCTGCCGCGGGTCGCTGCGACTGCCCGTGCACAAGTTCGGGGTACTAAGGTACCCCCTACTTTAGTACACCGACACGAAGATGCTGCCCCGGCAAGGAAAAACCGGCGGCGAAATAACAGGAAGAAGAAAGGCAAAGAGGTGCTGGTCGTTGAGAAGTCCGGCAAGAAGCCCAAGGCTGGTAGCTCCGGCAAGGAGGTTGCCGCAGATGTGGCAGTCGCCGACAAGCAAGACAGCACCAACAAGCAGTGTTGCAAGATCCACCGCACCAAGGGCCGCGATCTCCAGAGCTGCAAGAAGGTCGAGCAGCTTGTTCAGCAACAGAAAGCTGAATACGAGCGGCGCAACAAGGAGAAGGCCCAGGAAGGTGCTGGAGGATTTGGCAAGAAACGTCCCGGCCGAGGAGGACGTCGCGGCAAGGCCAAGCAGCGGCAAGGAGACAGACCTCCTCGCGGCCACGACAAGGATGAAGATGACAACGACGATGAAGACATGGAGGATGAGGAGACTGATGAGCAGGAGTTCCAGAAAGCCACAGAGGTCCCGTGCGTTGACGGCGGTGCTTCTCTGCATACTTCGCACAGCCAGCTCAAGCAGTGGGTGCAGGAAGTTAATGCAGCAGAACCACCCATCGATTCACGCAAGCCTCTGAAATGGTCCAGCACGCCTATCATCTTCGATATTGAGGACCACCCTGATCGCATAACTGCGATCGGGTGCTTGCCGATGTTGGTTTCACCAACAATCCGCAACCTCAAGGTCACCAAGATGCTAGTTGACGGCGGGGCTGGCTTGAATCTGATCTCCTCCGCGGTGCTGCAGAAACTCTAGATCCCTGACAGCGAGCTCGAAGAGACCGGTACATTTCAAGGAATCAACCCGGGAAGGAGCAAGCCGAAGGGAAAGATCACGTTGCCGGTAACATTTGGCAGCGAGTTGAACTTCAGGACTGAGAGGGATACGTTCGATGTTGCCGACTTTCCATTGCCTTACAATGGAATCCTTGGCCGTCCAGCACTCGCCAAGTTCATGGCAGCCTCTCACTATGCATACAATGTTCTGAAGATGCCAGGCCCGATAAGTGTCGTCTCTGTCCCTGGCGATAAGAAGGATGCCCTTATCTGCGCCGATAAGATCTATCGGGAGGCAACAGCTACAGCAGATCGCAAATCACTTGCCGCTGAAGCTACCGGGGGGAAGAAGAAGACCAAGTCCGGCAAGAGCTCTGATGCCCACTCCGGCAAGCGCACCTCTTCGGAGTGCTGCGCTACCGTCGAGGACGCACCATCGAGCTCCACCGGCAAGTGTAAGAAGGCGATGGCAGCTCCACCTGAGACCAAGAAGGTGTCCGCCAAGGAGGACGGCACTGGTGGTACCTTCACCATCAGTGCCACTCTCGACCCCAAATAGGAAAGCGCGCTCGTTGCTTTCTTGCGGGCGAACGTCGATGTGTTTGCGTGGCAACCGTCTGACATCCCCGGTGTTCCCAGGAAAGTAATTGAGCACCACCTTGCCGTCTGTCCTCATGCGCGGCTCATCAAGCAGAAAGTCAGGAAACAGGCAGTGGAGCGCCAAGAATTCATTGCAGAAGAAATCAAGAAGTTGGAAGCAGCAGGCCTTGTCAGAGGAGTGCTCCATCCTACGTGGTTGGCCAATCCTGTAGTCGTGCACAAGGCTAACGGGAAATGGAGGCTTTGTATCTACTTCACTGATGTCAATAAAGCATGTCCCAAAGACCCATTTCCTTTGCCACGCATCGACCAGATTGTTGACTCCACGGCCGGATGTGATTTGCTTTCATTTCTTGATGCATACTCAGGATATCATCAGATCTTCATGGCAGAAGAGGATGAGGAGAAGACTGCATTCATCACCCTGTGTGGCACGTACTGTTTTGTATGGATGCCTTTCATTTTGAAGAATGCTGGTTCAACATTCGCAAGGGTGGTCCACCACGCTTTTGAGCCGCAGATGCACAGAAATGTGGAAGCCTACATGGATGACATAGTGGTCAAGAGCAAGGACAGGGCGACCCTGATTCAAGATTTCGACGAAACATTTGCAAATCTGCACAAGATCAACCTCAAGCTTAACCCCGAGAAGTGCGTGTTTGGAGTCCCTTCCGGCAAGCTTCTCGGGTTCTTCGTGTCTCAGCGGGGAATTGAAGCCAATCCCGACAAGATCAAGGCCATTGAGCAGATCGAAGCACCAAAGAGCGTCAAGGATGTACGAAGGCTTGCCGGTTGCGTGGCTGCTCTTAGCAGGTTTATCTCAAGATCTGCTGAGCGCGCCCTGCCATTTTTCAAAATATTGAAAAAGGCAGGTCCAATGAAATGGACTCCGGAGGCAGAGGCTGCGCTGCAGGACTTGAAGAGATACCTGTCCTCCACTCCAACACTTGTCGCACCTAAGCCACAAGAGAAGTTGCTGCTTAATCTAGCGGCAACCAATCAAGTGGTTAGTGCTGCGTTAGTGGCGGAGAGGGAGGCAGATGATGAGCCAGCAACCACGGCAGATGCATCCAGCGACAAGCAGGGGGCTTCACCGACAAGCTCTGGTCCCGACAAGGATGGATCTGCGCAGAAGCATGATAGGGTGCAGAAGAGAATGGTGCAGCGCCCAGTTTACTTTGTCAGTTCCCTTCTGCAGGGGGCTAGGTCAAGGTACTCTGGCGTACAGAAGTTGCTTTTCGGCCTTCTCATGGCCTCGAGAAAGCTGCGCCATTACTTCCAAGCACATGAGATCAAAGTTGTCACTCGCTTTCCGCTGAAGAGGATACTGCAAAATCCAGAAGCGACAGGCAGGATTGTCGAGTGGGCGCTGGAACTGTCAAGCTTTGGCCTCAAGTTTGAGAGCACTTCAACAATCCAAAAGCAGAGCATTGGCAGAATTCATAGCAGAGTGGATGCCAACACCAGATGAAGAAATTCTAGAGACGAGCATCCCCGTCAAGGAGGCGAGCAAAGAGTGGCTGATGTACTTTGATGGTGCCTTCTCGCTGCAAGGCGCCGGTGCGGGCGTGCTGCTTGTCGCACCCACCGGAGAGCACCTCAAGTACGTAGTCCAAATGCACTTTCCCAAGGAGCAAGCAACCAACAATACTGCAGAGTATGAAGGATTGCTTGCCAGTCTCAGGATCGCGGCAGACCTTGGGATCAAGAAGCTCATTGTCAGGGGTGACTCACAGCTTGTCATCCGCCAAGTGAACAAGAATTACCAGAGTCCGTTCATGGAAGCATATGTTGATGAAGTGAGAAAGCTAGAAGATCACTTTGACGGCCTACAGATGGAGCATGTCCCGAGAGCTCAGAATGACATTGCCGATGGCCTGTCGAAGTGCGCCGCACTAAAGTTACCTGTGGAACCAGGGATATTTGTACTCAAGCTGACTCAACCATCCGTAACACCATCGACTGGGCTAAGCAAGAAGAGGAAGTTGATTTCTGGTGACTACTTTCCGGCAGAGCTCCCCGAAGCCGCCACCAAGAAAGTCCCTAGGATCAACGCCAAGGATGCTGAGGAGCAGTCTGCCCCGGCAAGCCTTATGGTTTGTTCTGTCGTAGCAGATGCTCCCTACAAGCTTTGCTCCGGCAAGCTTGCCGGGGAACATCAAGCTCAGGCAGAACCCCAAGTTCTTGCCGTAGAAGCGGATGTTCCCGTAGTAGCAGATGTGGCTTTAGTCCTTGTTGTCGAACCACAAGCTCCAGCATGGGCACAGCAGATTGTCCATTTCCTTCAGACAGGAGAACTTCCCGAAGAGCAAGAAGAAGCGGAAAAAGTAGCCCGGCAGTCAAGTATGTACCAGTTTGTTGACAGCACACTGTATAGAAGAAGACTCAACGGTGTGAAATTGAAGTGCATTTGCCGGGAAGAAGGACAAAAGCTGTTGGCAGAGATACATGGAGGCATATGTGGCCACCACATTGGTGCAAGAGCACTTGCCGGCAAAGCTTTCCGGCAAGGTTTCTTTTGGCCGAGAGCCCTCCAGGATGCAACTGCACAAGTAACCAAGTGTGAAGGATGCCAGTTCCATTCCAAACAGATACACCAGCCAGCTCAAGCTCTCCAGATGATCCCTTTATCCTGGCCATTTTTGGTCTGGGGGCTCGACATCCTCGGCCCCTTCCCTCGAGCTGTCGGGGGCTTTGAGTACTTGTACGTTGCAATCGACAAGTTCACAAAGTGGCCAGAAGTGGAACCCGTGAGGAAGGTGACAGCACAGTCAGCAGTCAAGTTCTTCAGGTCGATTGTTTGCCGTTTCGGGATCCCTAACAGGATCATCACCGACAACGGCACGCAATTCACGAGCCGCACCTTCATGCAGTACGTCCAAGACCTTGGCGTCAAGGTCTGCTTCGCTTCTGTTGCTCATCCAAGAAGCAACGGTCAAGCGGAGAGGGCAAATGCTGAAGTACTACGTGGGCTCAAGACCAGAACTTTCGACAGGCTGCGCAAGTGCGGAAGCAACTGGATCGAGGAGCTTCCGGTGGTTCTTTGGTCGATCAGGACGACGCCAAATCGAGCCACTGGCCAGACACCTTTCGCTCTAGTCTACGGAGCAGAGGTAGTTCTCCCCACGGAACTCGTATATGGATCACCTCGAGTGCTCGCTTATGATGAGCTTGAGCAAGAGCAGCTGCGGCAAGATGACGCGCTGCTCCTCGAGGAGGATCGTCTTCAGGCTGCTGTACGAGCTGCTCGATACCAGCAAGCTTTGCGCCGCTACCATAGCCGCAAAGTTAATGCCAGAAGCTTCGAGGAAGGCGACCTTGTTCTTCGGCGCGTTCAGTCCGCCAAGAATTCCAACAAGTTGACGCCGAAGTGGGAAGGCCCTTACCGGGTGAAAAGAGTCACTAGGCTTGGCGCTGTCCGCCTTGAGACCGAAGATGGCACTCCGGTGAGCAACTCCTGGTATATTGAGCATCTTCGTAAATTTTACCCATAGGGCGCGGTTGCCAGAACCCGTTCCGGCAACCACCTTTTGTACAAGTCTTGCCAATGTTGCATGTAATCCTTTGTACAAAGCCGGGCGCAGATCCCATGCATAAGTAAAACTCATGTGCTCCACACACCTTGTCAATTTCATGCATTATATTCTTTCTTGCATGCGTTATCTGACACTTTCTGCAGCACCTGCCCCCGATAAGCGATAACGAGCCGAAAGGCTCCATATCTTTATTTTCTCTTCTTTCTTTTTCTCAACAAAGGAAAGGAAGGTTCCCTCGCACACAAGTTTGCCGGGGGGGGGGGGGGGGGGAAGGAGAAGATTATGATGTGGACCAGGCATCGTTCAAGCAAGTTTCGCCTTGCCGGAAAACAAACGACAGAAAAGCTAAGTTGCCAAAGCTTGAGCAATTGGTTTTTAAATTTTTAAGTTATCTTCCTCGAACGACCGTGCTTTGTATGGAAAACCTGTGCGCGGAGGTACCAACTCGTAGCTAGTTGCGCCCTTACCTTGTTTCGAGTCCGCTCAACAACCTAAGTGTGCTACAACTAGTCGCGACAAGGTTTCTTGTCAGAAGCGGCACCGCCAGCAGGCTGCTGATGTCCCGCACTCAGCGCTCGCGGCTCGGGTGCCTGCGCCGACAAGTTCCCTAAAAGCGTAGGGTAAAAACATACAAAGGAAGGAATCTAGTAAAGGAAATAACATAGCAATTGATACCAGAAATAACTTGTTGAGTTGTATTACAAAATAAACTTGTCGCGGCTCTAACAGATTGATTTCATAATGTGGCCAGCAGCGACAAGGAGAAAAAGAAATGGGCGGCCTAGTCTACGCGGTCGCCCTCAACCCTCTTGATTTCGCTCACATTGTCCACAATGGGTGCGACAAGGGCCTTGAGCGCATCCAGATCGGTGTTAGGCGGCAAGGACCTGAGGACGTTGGTGAGGTTGAGGCCTGGATTGCGGAAGGCCACCTTCATCAGCACCTTCTGGAGAACTCCCGTGCAGATCCTGCACGACTCGTCGGCCAGTTGGATTGGGATCCTCTCCCGGAGCCGCTGGAGTGCCATCGCCACGCCCTTGAAGAACAGGCTGAGCTTGGCGCTGGGTTGGAGATTCTCGTCGGAAGGATACCCAAAGTCCTCCATCCCCAGCTGCGCCCGCTCCCCGTCGATGACTGCAGCGATATTGACCAGACCCTTGGTCCAGTGCTCCACCGTCTCCCTAAACGAGTTCTGGGTAACGGCGATGCTCGCCAGCAGCGCCGCGTCGGCCTTGACCTTCTCCGACAAGGTCACCTCTCGCTCCTTGGCGGCGTCCAGCGTCTGAGTCAGCGTAGCCAGCTTCAACTCGAGATCCGCGTTGGAGTTCTTGGCGGTGCTGAGCTCCTTGTTCCTCTCGGCGAGGAGACCTTGCAGCTCACCATGGGCAGCAGCATCCTTCTCGCGCTCACGCTTGAGCGTGGCAATCTCCTCGCCGCTCTTCCTGATATTGGCCTCCAGCTGCGCCACCTTCGCCTCCAGCTCTTTCTTGGCGGCCTCTGCAGATGCGGCAGCATCCCTTGCTTCCTTGAGAGCCCCGCCAAGTGTTTCCTCGCACGCGACAAGCTCCTCCTCGTAGCTGTCGAGGTTGGCCTTCCGCTGCACCAACTCGCCTTCTCGCGCGGCTTGCTTCTTGGCAGCAAGCCTTTGCTCCTCCTCAGCTTCGGCCTTCTCGAGAAGGAAGGCTGTGCGCTCCTCGGCGAGTCGCTCCCGCTCCTGTGCCAGGGACCGAAGAGCTTCTTGATTGAGGCCCCGGAGCTCCTGCGCGCGTTTCTCCATATCGACTCCCGCCTTCGCGACAAGCGCCTCCCGGGAAGCCAGCTTGGCTTGTCGCACGCGGTAGAGTGACAGCAGCTTCCGCAGTAGCTGCTCCTCCTCAGGCTCGCCACTGCTGCTGCTTGGCGCATCGACCAACGACAGCCCGGCAGAGGCGAGCACCTCCTTGTCAAAAGCTTCTCCCTCGACCGGCGCCCTGGAGCTCGACGCCCAGGGAAGCTTGATGAAGATACAGTCGCCGACCTTCAAGTAGGCGCCGGGATGGGGCTCTTCGGAGCCTGGCTCCGCGGCAGCGGCGGAGGGATCGGCGGTCGGCACAGCGCCAGGCGCTCCTGCGGCCTCGGGGCCGTCAGTGCGATCGCCCGACCCCTCGCCAGCTTCCGCGACGGCAGCCTTGGCGGCCTCTTCGCCGGCGGGCTCATCAGCATCGGTCCCTTCTTCGTTGGCGGCGGCGTCGTTGTTGCTGCCATGCGCGCCTTCCTTGCCGGTGTCCTCAGTCTCCATTGGCTCCGCAGCATATGGATCTGAGGGACGAAGAAGGGAGAGAAGTCAAGCAAAAATCTAAGAAAAGAAATTCAGAAGAAGAAGAACCCAAGGGAAGATTTCAGGCAAGAAGGTTACCTGTACCAAGATATGCAGTTGCGGTCTCAGTCGCCGCAGGGTCGTTGGTTCTGTCCCTTGTCAGAGAATTGTAACTTGTCGGGGAGTCCTCCCTTGCCGGAGAGCACTCCCTTGCCGGGGACTCCTCCCTTGGCGGCGTAGTCGAAGCAGATGGCACTTTGGGGGCGGCTTCCGGGCCCTCCTGGTGAGGCTGTTCTGCTCCTACACAAATCAACAAGCAAGATGTCAGTAGAGAGCACCCATGCACGCCTGACAGCAAGAAGTGAACTACAAACTTACGCTGAGGGCTGCGCTGGGGGCTGCTTTGGGGAGTTGCTGCAGGGTCCGTCAAGGTGGTCTCAGATTCACCACCTGCTGACACGGTGGGGTCATCTTCGATGACAATCACCGAAGCCTTGGCCCTCTTCGCCGCTCTCTGGGACAGCGTCCTGAAAAGGAATGGATTCAGATCGAAGCAAGTCAGATGCAACACGAAAGCAACAAGATAGCAAGAATTGAAGAGTTACAAGAACACCAAAGAAACTTAATCTTCTTCCTCCTCGTTGGAGCTGAGCGCGGAGAGATTGAAGTCCGGCTCCCTAGCCCGCTTGGCAGGGGCAGCGGCGGTGGGCTGGGAAGATCCCGCTCTAGTTGCCGCAGCGGCGTGAGGCGCTCCCGCGGCAACAGTGCTTGCCGTGGTGGAGCGTGTCGCGCCGCTCGGCGGCTGTTGACCCGTTTGCCACCCCGCTGCGTCCCCGGCCCTGCGGAGACGCCTCCTTGGCGGGGCCGGGGGCTCCACCTGCGGCAAGCTGTCTGAAGGCTCGGGCTCTTCCTCGCCGGCCTCGCTCGGCTCGTCTTCAGGACCGGCAAGCTGTTCCTCGCCGATGAACTCCGCGCGCTCGGCAAGGTTTGCCTCCTCTGCCGCCTCCGCCTCCCCCAAGGTGAACCCGAACGCGCCCGCGGCAGCTGCTGCCGCAGCCTCTTCCGCCCTAGTGGCGATGCGCTGCAGCTCCGCGTTGGTAGTGTCGCGGGTGAGGCTCCTTTGTTCATCGGCACGGACCGGCACTTCCACCAAGTCATCGAAGAATGCTTGCACGACGTCATCCGTGGGTTCTTGCCAAGTTGGGGCGATTCCGTAGGAATCGCACAACGGCATCATCGCGCAGATCCGATCAAGCGACGAATTGTTGCACAGTGGAACGACGCTCCTCAGCAGCGTGAATGGATGTTAGGGGTCTCGTTTGAACAACTCCAGGAGCATCGCATCCAGCTCCAGGACGGTGAAATTGAAGTTGAGGCCCAGCCGCAGCCTCATGATGTCCGCCGAGTTCTTGAACTCCCAGGCGGTCCTCCCCCTCTCCTGCAGAGGGGCGATGCGGCGGCGAAGGAAATCTGCGCCAACGGCGCCTACGGTGAGCCCGGCAAGCCTGAGGCGAAGGATCCTAGTGATGGAGATCTTCAGCCTCTCGTCTTCCGGGGCTACATTGCTCCAATCGTTACCACACACTATTGGGGCTTGGCACACGGCAGTGAACGGCTGCGGGTTCTCCTCTACGATCCAGCACCACTCCGCTCTCCACTCCTCCCACTTGCTGCGGAGCTCACCCTCCAGATACGCCTCCTTCTTCCCGACTCTCGAGATCCAGGCGATCCCTCCGGCAAGCGGCTCTCCTCTCTCGACCCGAGGCATGAAGAAGTGGCGGAAAAGGGCAACATTTGGGTGGACTCCGACAAAGTTTTCGCACAAATGTGCGAAAACTGCCATGGTGAGAACAGCGTTGGGGGTGAAATCAAGGAGGCGGAGCCCGTAGGTGTTCATTATGTCGCAGAAGAACTCCGAGAAGGGCGGTCAGAGCTCGCAATAGAAGAACAGCATGAAGAATGGGTACCCGTTTGGAGCCAGTTCAGAAGCGGCGGCCGGGAGTACCCTCGTGCGCGGATGCGCTCGCGTCTCCGTCGCCCAGAAGAGGTAGAAGTACTCCCTCACCTCCTTTGCTCCGATCTAGGGGGAGAAGATCGCCCGCTCCTTCCGCAGCGCCGTGAGCCGCTGCGCCTCGGCCGACTTCACGCCCTTCCCCTTGTCGGCTTTCGGAGCCATGGCGGAGGTGGTGGGGAGAGGTCGACGGCGTTGGTGATGCTGGTGGCAATGGGGGGCGGAGCGCTGCTCTCTCTCGGCTTGGAGAAGATGGGGGGAGCGGCGGAGGTTAGTGAAGATGGAGTAGTAGCAACCAGTGAGGGGGAACGAACTGCCCCTGTTTCCTCTGCTTATAAAGAGGGAGGGGGCGGTCGTTTCGCCCTTTCGAATAAAGAAATCACCCACGATCTCTCCCACGACACCGGATTCAACGCGTGCCGTTAGGGGAGGGCGCGGTGGATACGGAGCAAGATTCGGCGTGGCCCAGGCCGCGTGTGCCCGTGCCCGGTTTTGGGCCTGGCCCAACAACGCTCGGCACCGTGTGTGGCCCAGGCCCAGGGGCTCCTGTCGGTGTACTAGAATAGGGTTACCCTAGTACTCCGAACTTGTGCACGGGCAGTTGCAGCACCCCACGGCAAGGCTTGCCGGGCAACCACCAAGATCCTCCGTGGTTCCCTTGGAGCCATTCAAGAACAAAGTATTTAAGCCAAAGAGACAAGGCCCCGGCAAGAGGAGCTTTCCGGGAAGGCCAGCCAAGGCATCCCAAGGAACTTGCCGCGACGCACCATGCGTCCCGACAAGGCAACAAGGCCCCGGCAAGAGGAGCTTGCCGGGAAGATCAACCAAGGCATCTCGGGGCCCGGTGAGCGACAAGCTTCCGGGCCCGACAAGACAACAGCCGCGGCAAGGCGCTTGCCGCGGCAGGCGGCCACTCTGTGACCTCGCCCCAGCGCATCCACCAACGTGTCGCCCTGGGGGCCTCTACAGGCGCGCGTGGCGGGAGGCTGTGCAGCCAGCGGTGCGCGGTGGCATGCGAAGCTGACAAGATCGCCATCATGGCGAACGGTGGCGCCCCTAACAGTCCTTTTCCGCACTGTTTGGGCGACTTAGACGGGCATTTAATGCCCTTGTCCCCTGCCGTCAGGGTTAGGTAGGGCACACTGTACAAGTAACTGTACCAACCACCTCGCTTTTTACATTTGTACCCTTCTCTATGTTGCCACCTGTCGGTGACCCCTTGAGCATATAAAAGGAGGCCCATGCGCAGCGTAGAGGGGGTTCGGACCCAGGAAATCACACACGAGGCTCGGTTCATTCGAAGCCAAAAAAACACTTAGCTCATTCTCGAGCAAGTTGATAATACAATCAAACAAGCAGCAGTAGGAGTGTTATCTCTCCGGAGAGCTCCGAAGCTGGGTAAACTGCTCATGTGCTTCGCCTCGATCTGCTCTTTGTGTGATCTCCGCCCCCCGCCGAACCGAAAGGGGCTCGGTCCGCTGGTCCCATAGGTGTTCGTGGATCAGTTTCCCCTACAAACGGCAAGGGTGAAGTGGGGGAGACGAAAACGAGAGGCAAATGGCAAATAATGTAATGCGAGAGAGATGAGTTTTTGATGGGTACTTGTTATGTCTTGACTTGAGCGAAGAACTCCCCGGCAACGGCGCCAGAAATCCTTCTTGCTACCTCTTGAGCATTGCATTGGTTTTCCCTTGAAGAGGAAAGGGTGATGCAGCAAAGTAACGTAAGTATTTCCCTCAGTTTTTGGAGATGGGATCTCGCGGATACAGAAGGTTGAGGCGGTGGAATTAGGTTTTCGTTGTGCTCCTGGATGTTTTCAGGGTACGGAAGTATATATAGGCAAAGGAAGTACGTCAGTGGAGCAACAAGGGGCCCATGAGGGTGGGGGGCGTGCCCACCCCGTGGGGGCACGCCGGGCTCCCTTGTGGCCGCCTTGTTTGTTGCTTGACGTCCACTCCAAGTCTCCTGGTTGTCATTTGTTCCGAAAAGATCGCTCCCGAAGATTTCATTCCGTTTGGACTCCTTTTGATATTCCTTTTCTTCGAAATACTGAAATAGGCAAAAAAAACAGCAGTTCGGGCTGGGCCTCCGGTTAGTAGGTTTGTCCCAAAAATGATATAAAAGTGTAAAGTAAAGCCCATAAACATCCGAAACGGGTAATATAATAGCATGGAACAATCAAAAATTATAGATACGTTGGAGACGTATCATGCAACCACATTTGCCTTTATGGGAATGCCTTTAGTCGGTCTGTTGTCATGCGTCTGGTCGGTGCCTCAAACGAGGGAAGGTTATGGGCGTGCGGTACCCTGGCCCGGTAAGCATACATAACCTTGTGTTCCCATTGTTGTTGTTGAGATGGTACCTTGTCCCCGTTTTGGACCGTTTGAGTTTTGCCACAACAGTGGCCATTGATGCCTTTGGTAGGAACGGGTCCACCCATGACCTAGCCCAGTGGGGAGTTAGTCGGAGTGGACGAGAGAGTGTCATGGAAATGGAGGAGTTTCGTCGGAATGTCGTTGGTCCACCCAAATGGGAGTGCGAGTCCATGGGTTCCGTGGTGTGGGTAAAGTGCGCTACCTCTGCAAAGTGTATCTAATCTATCGATAGCCGCGTCCTCGGTTACAGACACAACTCGTGAGTAAGTCACACCATGGATCAACGTTAATAAATAATCTTTCACACTAAGTTATTTGTTTGGCACTGGTTATGTCATGATGAGATCAGTGAGACTGATGTTGTGGAAACCGAAGTGTTGGTTTTTGATTGTGATTCGGGAGTGATCACCATTTGGTTACGAGGTAACCCGTTGGTAAGAGAGTCCGAGGGACTCGGTGCACAAGTTTGGTTGCATGGCATGAGTACTATGTTTTCACCTGCATTTAACTTGATTAAATGTCATGATATTCTTTACCATTATGTTTATGCTTGTTGTGAGCTTGCAAGTACATTCAGTATACTGACCAGACGTGTTATGCCAGCTTTCAAGAAAGTCTAACCGGATCAGAGTGCTGCCGTGTCTAGATCGTATCCACATCGGTGTCCCTGTGCTATGGAGTCCCGCTTCGTCGTCGTTCCACTGCCGCGTAGTTTTCATGATCGAGGCCCTTTATGCTCACTAAATAACGTACATATTGTTCAGCCGCACCGTGTATGTGCCACTTGGCCTCGCTACTTGATGTAATATTGCACTATGTTTCTGCTAACATCAATAAAGCAGTTGTTTTCTGTACCAAGATGTTGTGTGTTGCCAGAAGATTTGATCTCTGGGCTGGCAATGCAAGGTAAAGCAGTTGGTCTGAGCCGGGGTGCCACAAACCCAATGTATTAAAGGGGTTTTGGTATTTTTGGTAACAGCGCCAGAAATTGGTAAATGGACGTGAGAAAGTTGTAATAAATTGATAGATAGATCACCAAATAAAATATAGTGCAGCAAGGTATTTTTGTATTTTTGGTTTAATAGATCTGAAAATAAAAGCAAAGAAAAATAGACCGCGAAGGCAAATATAATAAAAAAGAGACCTGGGGGGCGTAGATTTCACTAGTGACTTCTCTCGAGAAACATAGCAATTAGTCGGTAAATGAATTACTGTTGGGCAATTGATAGAAATTCAAATAATCATGACGATCCAGACAATGCTCATTATATAGGCATCACGTCCAAGGTTAGTAGACCGACTCCTTCCTGCATGTACTACTATTACTCAACACATCGACCGCTATCCAACATGCATCTAGTGTATTAAGTTCATGGAGAAATGGAGTAATGCAATAAGAATGATGACATGATGTAGACAAGATCTATTTATGTAGAAATAGATCCCATCTTGTTATCCTTAATGGCAATGATACATACGTGTCGGTTCCCCTTCTGTCACTAGGATCAAGGACCGTAAGAATGAACCCATCACAAAGCACCTCTTCCTATTGCAAGATAAATAGATCAAGTTGGCCAAACAAAACCCAAATATCAGAGAATAAATATGAGGCTATAGGAAATCATGCATATAAGAGATCCAAGAAGATTTAAATAACTCTCATGGATAAAAAGATATATCTGATCATAAACTCAAAGTTCATCGGATCCCAATAGACACACCGCAAAAAGAGTTACATCATATGGATCTATAAGACACCATTGTATTGAGAATCAAAAGAGAGATAGGAAGCCATCTAGCTACTAACTATGGACCCGTAGGTCCACAAAGAACTACTCATGCATCATCGGAGAGGCACCAATGGACATGATGAAGCCCTCTATGATGGTATCTAGATTGGATTTGGTGGTTCTGGAATTTGCAGCGGCTCGAATTGATTTTCGACGACTCCCATAGGGTTTCTGGAATATTGGGGTATTTGTAGAGCAAAGAGGCGGTTTGGGAGGCCATCGAGGTGGGCACAACCCAAAAGGGCGCGCCTGGGCCTCCAGGTGCACCCTGCTGTCTTGTGCTCACCTCAGGCTCCCTCTTCGGTAATTCTTTGGCCCACTAGACGTCTTCTGGTCCAAAAAAATCCACCAAAAGTTTCTCCGCGTTTGGAATCCGTTTGATATTGATTTGCCGCGATGTAAAAACATGTAGAAAATAGCAACTTGCACTTGGCACTATGTCAATAGGTTAGTACCAAAAAATGATATAAAATGACCATAAAATGATTGTAAAACATCCAAGAATGATAATATAAGAGCATGGAACAATAAAAAGTTATAGATACGTTGGAGACGTGTCAGCACACAAAAGTGCACCCAGTGGCTGAAAGGTAGGCCAGGGGGCCTGTCGGTGTACTAGAGTAGGGGTACCCTAGTATCCCGAACTTGTGCACGGGCAGTTGCAGCGCCCCGCGGGAAGGCTTGCCGGGCGACCGCCAGGGTCCTCCGTTTGGTTCCTTTGGAGCCATTCAAGAACAAAGTATTCAAGATGAGAAGACAAGGCCCCGGCAAGAGGAGCTTGCCGGGAAGAGACAAGGCCCCGGCAAGAGGAGCTTGCCGGGAAGGCCAACCACTGCACCTCTAGAAACTTGCTGCGACGCACTGCGCGTCCCGGCAAGGTCCGGCGAGCGACAAGCTTCTGGACACGACAAGACGACGACCCCGACAAGGTACTTGCCGGGGGCCAGCTGCCACTCTATACCCGCACTCCAGCGCATCCACCCGCGTGTCGCCCTGAGGCTTTCTCAGGGGCGCGTGGTAGGAGCCTGTGCAGCCAAGGGTACGCGGTGGCAAGCGGAGATGAAGAGGAGGCCATCGTGGCAAACGGTTGCGCTCCTAACGGTCCCTTTTTGCACTGTTTAGGTGACTCAGACGGGCATTCAATGCCCTTGTCCCCTGCCGTCAGAGTTAGGTAGGATGCACTGTGTCCACAGTAGCGGTAGCTGTACCTACCACACTCTTTTTCCATTTTTACCCTTCTAGTCTGCGTTGCCACCTGTCGGTGACCCCTTGAGCATATAAAAGGAGGCCCATGCGCAACGTAGAGAGGGTTCGACTCATTCGAAACACCAAGAACACTCTCACGCTCGGTTTAGTAGCATTCATCGCTCCTGAGCAAGAATCCAATACAATCAAGCAAGTAGCAGTAGGAGAGTTATCTCTCCGGAGAGCTCCGAAGCTGGGTAAACTGCTCGTGTGCATTGCCTCGATCCGCTCTTCGTGCGACCTCCGCCCCCCTCCGAACCGAAAGTGGCCCGGTCCGCCGGTCCCCATAGGTGTTCATGGATCAGTTTCCCCGACATCTTTGGCGCGCCAGGTAGGGGGCGTCGAGATTGCGTGAACCCGATCCGGTGTGCACGCGGGCTGAATCTTCATCGTCTTCATCGACATGCCACCAAAGAAGAAGGCTTCGGAGGCAGCTGTTCCGTCTGCGTCGCTTCCACCGCCTCCGGAGCAAGCGGACGGTGGAGTGGACGCCGGCGGAAGAACGGGCGTCGACGAGGGAGCTCATAGTGCGGCCAAGTCCAAGGACAAGGCGGCACAGACCTCAGTGTCCGTATGCGCCCCGCACCCGTCTCAGGAGGCGCGGGACCAGCAGCGTCATGGCGTTCGTAGCGCCATACGTCCATTGGGCAAGATCAAGCTGGTGGTTCGCGTGGCGTTCAAGACCAGCATGCACGCCAGCATGCTGGCCCCAGCGAAGTGCGGTCGCCCGGACGGGATACTGCTCCTTCTAACATAGTTAGAAGTCCGAGCATATCCAGCTCCTCGCACCGCTCGCCGATGCCGCCCACCACTCCAGCAGAAGCCTTGGCGCGAGCTCAACTGCTCCTAGATTACCCTCCAACGACGGACAAGACCGACGAGTGGAGGGCCACTATCCAGAGTCTCATCGGCTTCGCCAATGGCGACACTGCACGGCAACCAAGCACCTCGCTGCCGCGGCAAGACTGCCGGACGCGAGTCGATGGCAACAAGACCGATGGAGGTGCAACTTCTATGCACTCTCCACCAAGAAGGCCAAGATCGCCGACTCGCCGGATCCACCCCGACAGCGGCTCCACCACGTCATCGGATCCACGAGCTCGTCGCGACCAGCGCCAAGTTCTCCACGAATGGCAACAAGAGGACGCTCGTACTCGTATCGAGCGCCGAAGAGAAGCGCGGCGTCAATCTGACCAGCGCACTGGGCCCTCTGTCGACATGCACGCGCAGGGGGAACCAGGCGACTTGCCGGATGCGGTAGGTTGCCCTGCGTTCACCCATGAGCTGCGGCAAGTCCGGTAGCCCAGCAAGAAAAACTTCATACCGGACGTACCGGAGAAGTACGACGGCAAGTCGCATCCGTCGGAGTTCCTCAACATCTACAACATCGCGGTGCAGGCTATCGGGGGACGGGACGACAAGATCCTTGCCAACTACTTACCGCTGGTGCTCAAGCCCAACGTCAGGTCCTGGCTCATGCACTTGCCGGACAACTCCATCTCCTCTAGGGCAGATCTATGACATCAGTTTGTCGGCGCCTTTACAGGCGGCCACAAGCCACATGGCCAAGAGAGCGACCTTCATCTGCTCGCCCAGAAGGAAGGAGAGTCACTGTGCAAGTACATTCAGAGATTCAGCCGTGTACAGCACAACATCCCAGACGTCCACCCTGCCGCGGTCATCAGCGTGTTTCATCAGAACGTGCGAAACCGCAGGATGAGGGAGGAGATGGCGATGTGCAAGATCAGGGACGTCAGTGAGCTTTATGCCCTGGCCGACAAGTGTGCACGTGCCAAAGAGGGGAGGAGGCTCCCCGGAGAGAACACAGGAGCAGGAGGATCCGACACTGAGGATGCCGTCCCGACAAGGAAAGGCCGGCGGCGGAACAACAGAAGGAAGAAGGGCAAGGAAGTGCTAACTGTCGAGCAGACCGGCAACGGAGGTGGCGCCAGGGAAACTAAAGCTGGTGGCTCCGGCAAGGAGGCCCAGCCTGTGGCGGCCGCCGACAAGCAGGACAGCTCCGGCAAGCAGTATTGCAAGATCCACCGCACCAAGGGCCACGATCTCTAGAGCTGCAAGAAGGTCGAGCAGCTTGTTGAGCTGCAAAAAGCTGAGTATGAGCGACGCGACAAGGAGAAGGCCCAGGAAGGTGCTGGAGGAGCTAGCAAGAAACGCCCCGGCCGGGGAGGACGCCGCGGCAAGGCCAAGTAGCAGCAAGGAGACAGACCTCCCCGCGGCCGCGACAAGGATGAAGACGACGACAATGACGAGGACATGGATGATGACAATGCTGACGAGCAGGAATTTCAGAAAGCCACAGAGGTCCTGTGCATTGACGGTGGTGCTTCTCTGCATACTTCACACCGCCAACTCAAGCAGTGGATGCGGGAAGTTAATGCAGCAGAGCCATCTGTAGAGTCACACAAGCCCCTAAAGTTGTCCAGCACGCCTATCATCTTTGACATTGAGGATCACCCTGATCGCATAACTGCGGTTGGGTGCTTGCCGATGTTGGTTTCTCCAACTATCCGCAACCTCAAGGTCACAAAGATGCTAGTTGACGGCGGGGCCGGCTTGAACCTGATATCCTCCGCGGTCCTCCAGAAACTCCAGATCCCTGACAGCGAGCTCGAAGAAACCAGCACATTCCAAGGAATCAACCCGGGAAGGAGCAAGCCGAAGGGAAAGATCACGCTGCCGGTCACATTTGGCAGCGAGCTGAACTTCCGAACTGAGAGGGTCACATTTGACATTGCCGACTTCCCGTTGCCCTACAATGGGATCCTTGGCCGTCCAGCTCTCACCAAGTTCATGGCAGCCTCTCACTATGCGTACAGCATGCTCAAGATGCCAGGCCTGATAAGTGTCATCTCTGTCCCGGGCGACAAGAAGGATGCCCTTATCTGCGCCGACGAGATTTACCGGGAAGCAGCAGCCGCAGCCGATCGCAAGTAACTTGCCGCTGAAGCTCCCGGGGGGAAGAAGAAGACCAAGTCCGGCAAGAGCTCTGATGCCCACTCCGGCAAGCGCACCTCTTCGGAGTGCTGCGCTACCATCGAGGATGCACCATCGAGCTCCACCGGCAAGTACAAGAAGAAGACGATGGCAGCTCCGCCTGAGACCAAGAAGGTGTCCACCAAGGAGGACGACACTGGTGGTACTTTCACCATCAGTGCCACCCTCGACCCAAAATAGGAAAGCGCGCTCATTGCTTTCCCGCGGGCGAATGTCGACGTGTTTGCATGGCAACCGTCTGATATCCCTGGTGTTCCCAGGAAAGTAATTGAGCACCACCTAGCCGTTTGTCCTCATGCGCGGCCCGTCAAGCAGAAATTCAGGAAGCAAGCAGTGGAGTGCCAAGAATTTATTGCAGAAGAAATCAAGAAATTGGAAGCAGCAGGCCTTGTCAGAGGAGTGCTCCATCCTACGTGGCTGGCCAATCCTGTAGTCGTGCGCAAGGCTAACGGAAAATGGAGGCTTTGTATAGACTTCACTGATGTCAATAAAGCTTGTCCCAAAGACCCATTTCCCTTGCCGCGCATTGACCAGATTGTTGACTCCACAGCCGGATGTGATTTGCTTTCATTTCTTGATGCATACTCAGGATACCATCAGATCTTCACGGCAGAAGAAGATGAGGAGAAAACCGCGTTCATCACCCCATGTGGCACATACTGTTTCATACGGATGCCCTTCGGGTTGAAGAATGCTGGATCAACATTTGCAAGGGTAGTCCATGTCGCTTTTGAGCCCCAGATACACAGAAATGTGGAAGCCTACATGGATGATAGAGTGGTCAAGAGCAAGGACAAGGCTACTCTGATTCAAGATTTAGATGAGACCTTCGCAAATCTGCGCAAGATCAACCTCAAGCTCAACCCCAAGAAGTGCGTGTTTGGAGTCCCTTCCGGCAAGCTTCTCTGGTTCTTTGTGTCTCAGCGAGGGATTGAAGCCAACCCCGACAAGATCAAGGCCATTGAGCAGATCGAAGCACCGAAGCGCGTCAAGGATGTACGAAGGCTTGCCGGTTGTGTGGCTGCTCTCAGCAGGTTTATCTCTAAGTCTGCTGAGCGCGCCCTGCCGTTTTTCAAAATATTGAAAAAGGCAGGTCCAATGAAATGGACCCCGGAGGCGGAGGCTGCGCTGCAGGACTTGAAGAGGTACCTGTCCTCCACTCCAATACTTGTCGCACCTAAGCCACAGGAGAAGTTGCTGCTATATCTAGCAGCAACCAATCAAGTGGTTAGTGCTGCGTTAGTAGCAGAGAGGGAGGCAAACGATGAGCCAGCAACCGCGGCAAGTGAATCCAGCGACAAGCAGGGGGCTTCGCCGACAAGCTCTGGTCCCGACAAAGATGGATCTGCGCAAGCATGCAAGGAGGTGCAGAAGAAAATGGTGCAGCGCCCAGTTTACTTTGTCAGTTCCCTTCTGCAGGGGGCTAGATCAAGGTACTCTGGTGTGCAGAAGTTGCTTTTCGGCCTTCTCATGGCCTCGAGAAAGCTGAGCCATTACTTCCAGGCACATGAGATCACAGTTGTCACTCGCTTTCCGCTGAAGAGGATATTGCAGAATCCAGAAGCAACAGGAAGGATTGTCGAGTGGGCGCTGGAACTGTCAAGCTTTGGCCTCAAGTTTGAGAGTACTTCAACTATCCAAAGCAGGGAATTGGCAGAATTCATAGCAGAGTGGACGCCAACACCAGATGAAGAAATTCCAGAAACGAGCATCCCCATCAAGGAGGCAAGCAGAGAATGGCTGATGTACTTTGATGGTGCCTTCTCGCTGCAAGGCGCCGGTGCTGGCGTGCTGCTTGTCGCACCCACCGGAGAGCACCTCAAGTACGTAGTCTAGATGCACTTTCCCAAGGAGCAAGCAACAAACAATACTGTAGAGTATGAGGGCTTGCTTGCCGGCCTCAGAATCGCAGCAGACCTTGGGATCAAGAAGCTCATTGTCAGGGGTGACTCGCAGCTGGTCGTCCGCCAAGTAAACAAAAACTATCAGAGTCCGTTGCTGGAAGCATATGTTGACGAAGTAAGAAAGCTAGAAGAACACTTTGACGGCATGCAAATGGAACATGTTCCACGAGCTCAGAACGATATTGCTGATGGCCTATCAAAGTGCGCCGCACTCAAATTACCTGTGGAACCAGGTATTTTTGTGCTCAAGCTGACTCAACCATCTGTAACACCATCAACTGGACAGAGCAAGAAGAGGAAGTTGATTTCTGGTGACTACTTTCTGGCAGAGCTTCCCGGAGCCGCCGCCAACAAGGTCCCCAAGATCAACACCAAGAGTGCTGAGGAGCAGCCTGCTCCGACAAGCCTTCCGGTTCGCTTCGTTGAAGCAGACGCTCCCGACAAGTTTTGCTCCGGCAAGCTTGCCGGGGAGCATCACGCTCCGGCTGAGCCGCAGGTTCTTGCCGTAGAAGCGGATGTTCCCGCAGCAGCAAATATGCCTTTGGCCCTTGTCGTCGAGCCGCAAGCTCCGGCATGGGCGCAGCAGATTGTCCGTTTCCTTCAGACAGGAGACCTTCCCGAAGACCAAGAAGAAGCGGAAAGAGTATCCCGGCAGTCAAGTATGTACAAGTTTGTCGACAACACACCGTACAGAATAAGACTCAACGGTGTGAAATTGAAGTGCATTCGCCAGGAAGATGGACAGCAGCTGTTGGCAGAGATACATGGAGGCATATGTGGTCACTACATTGACGCAAGAGCACTTGCCGGCAAAGCATTCCGGCAAGGTTTCTTTTGGCCGACAGCCCTCCAGGATGCGACTGCACAAGTAACCAAGTGTGAAGCGTGCCAGTTCCATTCCAAGCAAATACACCAGCCAGCTCAAGCTCTCCAAACGATTCCTTTATCCTGGCCATTTTCGGTCTGGGGGCTCGACATCCTCGGCCCCTTTCCCTGAGCTGTCGGGGGCTTTGAGTTCTTGTACGTCGCCATCGACAAGTTCACAAAGTGCTCGGAAGTGGAACCAGTGAGGAAGGTGACAGCACAGTCAGCAGTCAAGTTCTTCAGGTCGATTGTTTGCTGTTTCGGGATCCCTAACAGGATCATCACCTACAATGGCACGCAATTTACGAGCCGCACCTTCATGCAGTACGTTCAAGATCTTGGCGCCAAGGTCTGCTTCACTTCTGTTGCTCATCCGAGAAGCAACGGTCAAGCGGAGAGGGCAAATGCTGAAGTGCTGCGGGGGCTCAAGACCAGAACTTTCGACAGGCTGTGCAAGTGCGGAAGCAACTGGATCGAGGAGCTGCCGGTGGTTCTTTGGTCAATCAGCGCCAAATCGAGCCACTGGCCAGACACCTTTCGCTCTAGTCTACGGAGCAGAGGCAGTTCTCCCCACAGAACCCGTTTACGGGTCGCCTCGAGTGCTCGCTTATGATGAGCTCGAGCAAGAGCAGCTGCGACAAGATAACGCGCTGCTCCTTGAGGAAGACCGTCTTCAGGCTGCTGTGCGAGCCGCTCGCTACCAGCAAGCTTTGCGTCGCTACCATAGCCGCAAAGTTAAGGCTAGAAATTTCGAGGAAGGCGACCTTGTTCTTCGGCGAGTTCAGTGCGCCAAGAATTCCAACAAGTTGACGCCGAAGTGGGAAGGCCCTTGTCGGGTGAAACGAGTCACTAGGCCCGGCGCTGTCCGCCTTGAGACCGAAGATGGCATTCCGGTGAGCAACTCCTGGAACATTGAACATCTTCGTAAGTTTTACCCATAGGGCGCGGTTGCCGAAAGCTTTTCCGGCAACCACCTTTTGTACAAATCTTGCCGCCGTTGCATGTAATCCTTTGTACAAAGCCGGGCGCAGACCCCGTGCGTAAATAAAGCGCATGTGCTCCGCACATCTTGTCAATTTCATGATGTATTCCTTTTTGCATATGTTATCTGACATTTTGTGCAGCACCTGCTTCCGGTAAGCGCTAACGAGCCATAAGGCCCCATATCTTTGTCTTCTCTCCTCTCTTTTTCGCAAAAAGGAAAAGGTTCCCTCGCGCACAAGGTTTGCCGGGGGTGAAAGGAGAAGATAATGGTGTGGACCAGGCCGTTCAGGAGAGTTTTGCCTTGCCGGGAAGCAAACGACAGAAAAGCTAAGTCGCCAAAGTTTGAGCGATCAATTTTTAAATTTTGAAGTTATTTTCCTTGAACGACCGTGCTTTGTATGGAAAACCTGTACGCGAAGGAACCAACTCGCAGCTAGTTGCGCCCTTACTTTGTTTCGAGTCTGCTCAACAACTTAAGTGAGCTGCGACTAGTTGCGACAAGGTTGCTTGTCGGTAGCTGCCCCGCCAGCAGGCTGCTGAAGTTCCGCACTCGGCGCTCGCGGCAAGGGTGCCTGCGCCGGCAAGTTTCCCTAGAAAGTGTAGGGCAGAAACATACAAATCCAAGAGTCGAGTAAAGGAAGTAACACAGCAATTATTACCTAAGATAGAGCTATATTACAAAAGTAACTTGTCGCGCCTCTAATAAAGTGTTCCCATGACATGATTGGCAGCGAGAAGAAAAGAAGAAAACGGACAGCCTAATCTACGCGACCGCCGTCAACCCTTTTGACCTCGTTCACCCTGTCTACAATGGGTGCGACGAGGGCCTTGAGTGCGTCAAGATCAGCGTCCGCCGGCAGCCTCTTGAGGACGTTGGTGAGGTTGAGGCCTGGGTTGCGGAAGGCCACCTTCACCAGCACCTTCTCCAGAACTCCGGCACAAATCGTGCGCGACTCGTCGGCCAGCTGCTTTGGGATCCTTTCTCGGAGTTGCTGGAGGGCCGTCGCCACGCCTTTGAAGAACAGAGTGAGCTTGACGCTAGGTTGGAGGTTCTCGTCAGAGGGGTACCCAAAGCCTTCCACTCCCAGCTGCGCCAGCTCCCCGTCAATGACTGCAGCAATGTTCACGAGGCCCTCCGTCCAGAGCTCCACAGTATCTCTGAGGAGATTCTGGGTTTCGGCGGCCCTCGCCAGCAGCGCCTCGTTGGCCTTGATATCCTTCTTCAAATCCGCCTCCCGCTTCTTGGCGCCGTCCAGCGTCTCCGTCAAGGTGGCCAGCTTGAGCTTCAGATCGGCGTTGGAATCCTTGGCAGTGTTCAGCTCTTTGCCCTTCTCGGCGAGTTGGCCCTGCAGCTCACCATGGGCAAGGGCGTCCTTCTCGCGCTCCAGCTTAAGCGCGACAAGCTCTTCGCCACCCGCCTTCAGATCACCCTCCAGCTGCGCCACCTTTACCTCCAATTCCTTCTTGGCGGTCTCGGCAGCCGCAGCCGCATCCTTTGCTTCTTGGAGCGTCCCGCCAAGTGCCTGTTCGCGCGCAGCAAGCTCCTCCTCGTGCTTGTCGTGGTTCACTTTCCGTTGAGCCAGCTCGCCTTCGTGCGCGTACAGCTTCTCGCCGGTGAGCCACTGCTGCTCTTCAGCTTTGGCCTTCTCGAGGAGGAAGGCCTTCCGCTCCTCAGCAAGCTTCTCCCGCTCCTCCGCCAAGGCCCGGAGAGCCTCCTGGCGAAGACCCCGGAGCTCCTCTGCGCTTCTCTATATCCATGCTCGCCTTCGCGACGAGCGCTTCCCGGGACTCCAACGTGGCTTGGCGGGCGCGGTAGAGCGCCAGCAGCCTCCGTAGCAGCCGCTCCTCCTCAGGCTCGTCGCTGCTGCTTCCCGGCGCATCGACGATCGACAACCCGGCGGAGGCGAGCACTTCCCCATCCAGAGCTTCTCCTTCCACCTGCGCCCTGGAGCTTGACGCCCAGGGGAGCTTGATGAAGATGCCCTCGCCGGCCTTCAGATAGGCACCGGGCTGGGACTCCTCGGAGCCTGGCGCTGCGGCAGCGGCGGAGGGATCAGCGGTCGGGGCAGCGCCTGGCGCTCCTGCGGCCTCAGAGCCGTCAGTGCGATCGCCAGATCCCTCACCAGCTTCCTCGGCGGCAACCTTGGCGGCCTCTTCGCCGGCAGGCTCATCAGCGCCGGCTCTTTCTTCGGTGGCCGCGACATCATCAGTATTGCCGCGCGTGTTCTCCTTGCCGCCCACCTCGGTCTCCATCGGATCCGTGGAGGGTGGATCTGATGACCGGAGAAGAAGGAGAAATCAAACAAGCACTCGAGAAGAAAAATCAGCAGAAGAACACAAGAGAGATTTCGGGCAAGGAATTACCTGCACTGGGATCTGTGACCATGGGCTCCACCACCGAAGGGTCGTTGGTGCCGCCCCTTGCCGGAGACTCCTCCCTTGCCGGAGATTGTTCCCTTGCCGGGGAACGCTCCCTTGCCGGGGAGTCTGCCCTTGGCGGCGTAGTCGAAGCAGACGACGTGTCGGAGGTGATCACCACGTCCTGCTGATGAAGCTGTTCTACTCCTGCACAAACAAACCAGCGATCAGATGACAACAAAGGAAAAGAGCGACCGCGCGCGCCCAGAAGCAGAAAGTAAACCATGTACTTACGCTGGGGGCTGCGCTGGGGGCTGCTCTGCGGAGTGGTGGCCGGATCCGGCAACGTGGTCTCGGGTGCGCCTCCTGCTGTCGCAGTGGGCTCGTCCTCGATGATAACCATCGGAGCCTTGGCCCTCTTCGCCGCCCTCTGGGCCAGAGTCCTGAAAAGGGAGAGTCCAGGGTGGATCAGATCAGATGCAAGACAAGAATAGCAAGTTGAAGAATTACAAGAATAACAAGGGAATCTTACTCTTCTTCTTCCTCCTCGTCGGAGCTGAGCGCGGAGAGGTCGAAGTTCGGCCCACCTCCGGCACGACGAGGTGGAGAGGTGGGATCCCTTGGCCGCTTGGCCGGGGCTACGGCGGTGGCCCGAGACGACCCCGCTCCAGTTGCCACTGCGGTGGGAGGCGCTCCCAAGGCAACCGTACTTGCCGTGGTGGAGCGCGTCGTGCGGCGCTGCAGCTGTTAGCTCACTTGCCACCCTGCTGCGTCCCCGGCCCTTCGGAGGCGCCTTCTTGGCTGCACTGGGGGCTGCGCTGCGGGCCCTGCTTGCGGCAAGCTCCTCAGAGATGGCAGACCGCTCGCACCCTCGGCGGGCTCGCTCGACTCGGCGTCGGGCGCGGCGAGCTCTTCTTCGTCTTCGGGCCACTCCCGTTCGGCAAGGCTCGTCGCCAACGCCGCGTCTGCTTCCTCAACTGTGAACCCGAATTCACCCGCGGCTGCGGCTGCCACCGCCTCTTCCGCCCTGGTGGCGATGCGTTCCATGTCTTGATCGGTGGAGTCGCGGGTGAGGAGCTTCTTTTCATCAGCATTGACCGCCACTTCCACTAGGTCGTCGAAGAACTGCTGCACGACATCGTCGGCAGGTTCTTGCCAAGTTGGAACGATCCCGTGCGAATCGCACAACGGCATCATCGCACAGATGCGGTCGCGCGAGGAGTTGTTGCACAGAGGAACGACGCCTGCCGGCAACCTGAACCACTCGGGATGCTATGGGTCGTGCTTGAATATCTCCTTGAGTATCCCGTCCAACTCTAGGACGGTCAAATTGAAATTGAGGCCCGGGCGCAACCTCATGATATCTGCCGGGCCTCCAAATTCCTAGGCTAGTCTCCCCCTCGCCTGCAGAGGGGCGATGCGGCGGCGAAGGAAATCTGCGCCGACGGCGCCTACAGTCAGCCCGGCAAGCCTGAGACGCAAGATTCGGGTGGTGGCGATCTTTAGCTTGTCATCGTCCGCGGATAGGGCACTCCAATCATTGCCACGCACTGCTGGGGTTTGGCGCAGGGCGGTGAACGGCTGCGGGTTCTCCTCTACAACCCAGCACCAATCTGCTCTCCACTCATCCCACTTGCTGCGGAGCTCCCCCTCCAGATAGGTCTCCTTCTTGCCGGCTCGCGAGATCCAGGCGATCCCACCGGCAAGAGTTTCCCCTCTCTTGACACGAGGCATAAAGAAGTGGCGGAAGAGGGCTACATTGGGGTGGACTCCGACAAAGTTTTCGCATTGATGGGCGAAAACTACCATGGTCAGAACGGCGTTGGGGGTGAAATCAAGGAGGTGGAACCCGTAGGTGTTCATGATATCGCAGAAGAAATCAGAGAAGGGCGGGCAGAGCCCGCAGTAGAAGAACAAGGCAAAGAAAGGGTACCTGCCAACTGGAGCTTCTTGCGAGGCGATGGCGGAAAGTACCTTCGTGCGCGGATGCGCTCGCGTCTCCGTCGCCCAGAAGAGATAGTACCACTCCCTCAGCTCCTTTGCGGAGAGCTCGGGGGGGAAGGTGGCCCGCTCCTTCCGCAGCGCCTCAAGCCGCTGCGCTTCGGTCGACTTCACAGCCTTCGCAGCCGCAGTCTTCGCGGCCTTTCCCTTCCCAGCTTTCGGAGCCATGGCGGAGGCGGTGGGGGAGATCGACGGCGCTGGTGGTGGCGGCGGCGACGGGGGCGGAGAGCTGCTCTCTTTCGACTTTGGAAGCGGAGGGGAGCGGCGGAGATTTCTGAGATTGCAGTAGCAAATGGTGGAGGTGGGGGAACTTCCCCTGTTTCCCCTGCTTATAAAGAGGAGGAGGCGAACGTTGCGCTTTTTCCGAATAAAGAACCACCCACGATCTCTCCCACGACGCCGCGATCGACGCGTGCCGTTATGGGGGGGGTGGATACGGAGTTAGATTCGGCATAACCCAGGCCAGCGCATGCCCGTGCACTGTTTTGGGCCTGGCCCAATAGCGCTCGGCTCCGTGTGTGGCCCAGGCCCGGCGGCTCCTGTCGGTGTACTAGAGTAGGGGTACCCTAGTATCCCGAACTTGTGCACGGGCAGTTGCAGCGCCCCGCGGCAAGGCTTGCCGGGAGACCGCCAGGGTCCTCCGTTTGGTTCCTTTGGAGCCATTCAAGAACAAAGTATTCAAGATGAGAAGACAAGGCCCCGGCAAGAGGAGCTTGCCAGGAAGGCCAACCACGGCACCTCAAGAAACTTGCTGTGATGCACTGCGCGTCCCGGCAAGGTCCAGCGAGCGACAAGCTTCCGGACGCGACAAGACGACGACCCCGACAAGGTACTTGCCGGGGGCCAGCTGCCACTCTATACCCGCGCTCCAGCGCATCCACCCGCGTGTCGCCCTGAGGCTTTCTTAGGGGCGCGTGGCAGGAGCCTGTGCAGCCAGGGGTACGCGGTGGCAAGCGGAGATGAAGAGGAGGCCATCGTGGCAAATGGTGGCGCTCCTAACGGTCACTTTTTGCACTGTTTAGGCGACTCAGACGGGCATTCAATGCCATTGTCCCCTGCCGTCAGAGTTAGATAGGATGCACTGTGTCCACAGTAGCGGTAGTTGTACCTACCGCACTCTTTTTCCATTTTTACCCTTCTAGTCTGTGTTGCCACCTGTCGGTGACGCCTTGAGCGTATAAAAGGAGGCCCATGCGCAACGTAGAGAGGGTTCGACTCATTCGAAACACCAAGAACACTCTCATGCTCGGTTTAGTAGCGTTCATCGCTCCTAAGCAAGAATCCAATACAATCAAGCAAGCAGCAGTAGGAGTGTTATCTCTCCGGAGAGCTCCGAAGCTGGGTAAACTGCTCGTGTGCATTGCCTCGATCCGCTCTTCGTGCGACCTCCGCCCCCTCCGAACCGAAAGGGGCTCGGTCCGCCGGTCCCCATAGTTGTTCATGGATCAGTTTCTCCGACAGGGTCCTAGTTGATCAGTTAATCTTTGACTGGTCAACAGGGGTGGGCCTGAGGGAGTCCTGGATTTGGGGGTCCTCGGACTGCCGGACTATGTACTTGTGCCGGACTGTTGGACTGTGAGATTACAAGATTGAAGACTTCGTCCCATGTCCTCTCCTTTGCGTGGAAGGCAAGCTTGGCAATTCGGATATGTAGATTTCCTTCTCTGTAACTGACTATGTGTAACCCTAGCCCCTCTGGTGTCTATATAAACTGGAGGGTTTAGTCCATAGGACAACAACGATCATAATCATAGGCTAGCTTCTAGGGTTTAGTCTCTACGATCTCGTGGTAGATCAACTGTTGTAATACTCATATCATCAAGATCAATCAAGCAGGAAGTAGGGTATTACCTCCATTGAGAGGGCCCGAACCTGGGTAAACATTGTATCCCCCGCCTCCTGTTACCATTAGCCTTAGACGCACAGTTCAGGACCCCCTACCCGAGATCCGCCAGTTTTAACACCGACATTGGTGCTTTCATTGAGAGTTCCACTGTGTAGTCACGATAAGGCTTGATGGCTCCTTCAATCATCTGCAACAATGCGATCCAGAGTGAGGTTTTCCTCCCGGACATATCTTTGTATTCGGCGGCTTCATACTGCGGGCCAACTCGCTTGGCCATCTGGAGCAGATGGATAGCTATGCCCCTGGCCATCAGGTCAGGTTTGGAAGGTTGAACTACACTGCCGACATCCGCAGAGACTTGATCTTTGACGGATTCGAGCCCATGACAGGTGTGCTGAATAGTCACGATGAGCATGACCTAGATCTGCCATCGGACTGTGTTCGGAAGATAACATCTGCAACTGCCCTAGCCTTAGATCAGGAGCAAATCATGCCATCCGAGGACGGGTGGATAGACCCCGCCACAGAGGCTGTCCACTCATCGTCAATAGAGCCAAACACAGACGTCGTCTCTAATGAGGTCTGTGTCATCGGACCCTCGGACTGGTCTCCGGCCATAGGCTCCGAACCACGCGCATCCATGCCTATCAAATCTAATTGGGCACCGATCATGGAGTTTACCTCCGCGGATATCTTTCAGCACTCACCTTTGGGCGACGTGCTTAATTCACTAAAATCTCTCTCCCTATTAGGAGACTCTTGGCCGCACCATGTCCGGCTTGAGTGGGAAGCGGACAACGAGGAAACTCGTTCCCCACCCACCAGCCACTTAATAGCCACTGTCGATGACTTAACCGACATGCTTGATTTCGACTCCGAATACATCGACGGTATGGACGACGATGCCGGAGAAGAACGGGAACCACCAGCTAAAGGTCTCTAGACAGCCACCTCATCATATGATATATACATGGTGGATACACACAAAGAAAACAACAGCGAGGAATGGAAGGATGCAACGTATGATAATCCCCTTGAGAAGCAACCAAAGCGACGACGTCGGCGCCGCTCTAAATCCCGCCACAGTAAAAACATCAATAACGGCGCAAGAAGGAATAATACCCTGGTCGACTCTAAAGGAAACGACGACCCCAAGGAGCCATCGATGGAGTGGGATGAGCCAGGGGACGATGAACATAGTCCAAGGGCGCTGTCCGATCATAGTGACGGCAGAGATAAACTCATAAACCTGTCTCCGGAGAGGAGAATAGTCCGGGCGATGATGCACTCATCATCCCAGAAAGGCACTTGGAACAAGAGAACCTCCATAGAAGGCTTATTGCCACCGCGAGGAGCTTGAAGAAGCAGAAGCAAAGGCTTAAGGCCGCGTAGGATACGCTCAACCGCAGATGGAACAAAGTGCTCGACACTGAAGAAAAATACGGTGGCAATCACCACACAAAGAGCTACCCAATGCGCAAGCTGCTGCCCGAATTCGACGACGAGGCTATAGAGCCCATTTAGCCGAACAATAAAACGGCCGATTAGCTGGACCGACCACCCCGTGGCCGCGACAGGGCGGCTAATAGCACCGCACGCAAGTCAGCACACGATTTACGTGAGCACCTGGTCAAAAAAGTCGGAATAGCCAGGTCCATCTATGGATCTAGGAAGCGTGCTCTGGCGCAGAATCATGGCCACCAAAACGACTATACTGACCGAATAACAGCTCGGAATCAAAACCGAACACTACAACCGTCGGAAGCAAGCCATGACACATCCAAATATAGGGTGCAGCACACCCCCGGTGCTTCACCGATGAGGTGCTGGATCATGAATTTCCAGAGGGATTTAAACCCCTGAACATAGAGGCATACGACGGAACGACATACCCTGTGGTCTGGATTGAGGACTTTATCCTTCACATCCACAAGGCTCGCGGAGATGATCTCAACGCCATCAAATACCTGCCCCTCAATTTGAAAGGACCAGCTCGGCACTGGTTGAAAAGCCTCCCTGAAAACTCAATCGGAAGTTGGGAGGAACTTGAGGACGCTTTCAGGGCTAATTTTCAAGGGACCTATGTCTGACCTCCGGATGCAGACGATCTAAGTCACATAACCCAACAACCCGGAGAGTCAGCCCATAAGAATAAAATCGTCGACTGCCCGGATGCCGAAGCCTTAGCGGATCTCAAGCACAGTGTCCGGGATGAATGGCTCGCCTGACAACTCGGCCAGGAAAAACCAAGGACAATGGCGGCCCTAACAAGCCTCATGACCCGCTTCTGCGTGGGGGAGGATAGCTGGTTGGCCCGTAGCTGTACCAGCGACCCAGGCACATCCGGAATCAGGGACGACAATGGGAAGCCACGACGCAAGAAAAACAAACGTTGAAACAATGAAGACAGCCCAGACAACACGACAGTAAATGCCGGATTTAGGGGCTCTCGACCCGGTCAACAGAAAAAGGCGTTTAAAGGCAGCAGAGATGGACTGTCTAGCCTAAACAAAATTCTATACAGATTTTGTCAGATCCATGGCACCCCCGAGAAACTTGCAAATCACGCCAACAGAGAATGCTGGGTCTTCAAGCAGGCCGGCAAGCTAAATGCCGAACACAAGGGGAGGGAGACGCCATGTGAAGAAGAGGACGAGCCTCACCAGCAGAACTTTGGGGGACAGAAAAAATTTCCACCAGAGGTCAAAACAGTGAACATGATTTATGCAACCACATACCGAGGAGGAGGCGCAAGCGCGCACTCCGAGACGTATACGTTGTTGAACCCGTCGTCCCCAAATTCAGCCCATGGTTGGCCTGCTCGATCACTTTCGATCGCAGGGATCATTCGACTAGTATTCAGCATGGAGGTTTGGCTGCCTTGGTGCTCAACCCAATAATTGATGGATAACATCTCACACGAGTCCTTATGGACGGGGGCAGTAGTCTTAACTTGATATATCAGGACACTGTCCGCAAAATGGGGATAGACCCGTCAAGAATCAGCCAAAGCAGTACTACCTTTAAAGGAGTAATACCAGGCATAGAGGCCCGCTGTACGGGCTCTCTAACACTAGAGGTTGTATTCGGTTCTCCCGACAACTTCCGAAGCGAAGCACTAATCTTCGATATCGCTCCATTCCAAAGCGGCTACCATGCACTACACGAAAGAATGACCTTCGCTCATTTCAGTGCAGTTCCGCATTATGCATATCTTAAACATAAGATGCCCGATCCACGTGGCATCATAACAATCAGCGGAAATACAGAGCGTTCCTTACGTGCGGAAGAATATGTGGCGGCTCTAGCAGCTGAACCACAGAACGCCCCCCCCCCCCAATCCGAACAAATGATCGGTCGTAAAGACCATGGACACGGTTAGACGTGTCTGGCGCACCACTAGTTGTAGCAGCCTAGATAAACCTGAGCTTGGGTCGGTCAATATACCCCCATATGTGGTGCTAGGGGTTGCCTGCATGTAAAAGGGCCCATAGTTCGGCCTGATCCTATTAAAACCAATAATAGATTGCATTTTCATGGTGCATTAAGAATAACCAACTTTTCGCACGATCTCACCAGATTCTTTCACCTGGGCCTTTTCTTTCCCTTTTTTCAGACGATCATCGTGCTACACCCTTGCAGGATACTGCACAACGGAGACAAAGGCGCAGACGTACAGAAGGGCCCCATTTAGAGGTTTCTTTTAGATTAAGACCATGTGTAAACCTTTTTTATTGTCTCTTGTTGCTTCACACCCTCCGGGTACTCAAAACCACCGAGAGGGATACTGGCGTTATTGGCAAGCTTTTTTGTCATGCCAGATTAATGCACGTACCTGGAAATTTAGGGATCATTATCGAGGTCGTTACTCAGCCCAGTATATGTTGTAAAGTCCGAATACCTTAGGGAGTGTTCGGCGTCGCGAGTTTGGCCGTATATGCATCAGCTCCGAATCATGTCTTTGGTCAATAGTTGGGTTTGCCCGGCTCCCGTGTTTTGCTACCTTACGTTCCTCTCTATCGGCTAAGGTGGCACCAACAGAACTACTGCGATTGTGCCCTGGTTCATCTGGATGAGCACCTCAGTAGAGAAAGCCGAAAACTGATTGTCATGATAAAGCGAGAGATTGGTCAATCGCTCGATGACTCAGTGGAATCTTCGCACGTCCTCCGCATTAATGAAGGACCGGTTTCCCGGTCATGTACGTACGTGCATCGTATTCGGATGAACGCGGAAGTACCAGGGGCTATATAGTAGGCCCACCGTCAAATTCCTATGGCTAAGTGAAAGTGTTAAAGCTATATAGTCCGATTGCCTTGTTCGCCGCGCTATCACCTCCTTAACGGACCAAGACGTTGGATCAAGTGTGATTACGCGCTTTACCGAACACCCCCGCATTATACGCGTGGGGGCTAAAGCCGACGACTACAAACTTTCAGGTTATATACAAACATACATAAACAGCCGCACAAGAGGCACTATAATACTTTACGGGCAAAAGTATAAACACAGCCTTTATAATCAAAAGAGCATTGTTTTTACAATCAAGATACATGTCACTCGAACATGGTACTCTTCAAGCACTAAGCCTCTATTAAACGGGCGCCTTCTAGGACTTCTTCAAAGTAGTGCTCGGGCGAGTCTTGGCCTCTGGTCGGACCCCTGGTTGTAATAGCGGTGGCCTCCATCACTGCCCAATATGTCTTTACACGGGCAAGAGCCATCCACGCACCCTCTATGCATGCCGACCTCTTGACAGCGTCGATATGCGGCACAACACGAAGAAATTGTTGCACTAAACAAAAATAACTATCCGGACTTGGTTCCTTCGGCCAAAGATGATCCACGACTGATCTCATGGCAAGCCCGGACAGCCTATGGAGCTCGGACCACTCGGCCATTTGTTCATTCAACAGCAGTGGGCGCCTTGGAGCACTGAACTGCGACCAGAACAACCTTTCCACCTCATGATCTTTTTGATCTTTGAAATACTCAGTCGCATCAGCAGCACGCTTTGCTAAGTCCAATTATGCGTCTACAACACTCCATAATTTATATAGAGGGGCATACTTCGGATCTCCGAACTTCGTCCGCAACAAAAAGAGCTTCCCAGCTGTGATATCTCCGGCTTTACGAAGCTCCTCCGTTGCCGCTCTGATTTCAGAGCGAGTTTCCTTGGCCGCTTCCAAGGCATTCTTCAGATCAGCTGCCTTCTCTTGGCTTTCCTTTTCAAGAAGCTCATATCGGCTGGCGGCATTTTTCAGCTCAACAACCATCTTGGCTATTTTATCTTTGCTCTGGCAATGAGCGGCCTGTTCGGCTTTTAACTCTTCGGCCGCCTTCAGGGCAGCTGCATCGCTTCTCCTGGCTTGCTCCTTGGCTTGGGCAATTTCCGCCCGAAGGGTCTCCACGGCGGCAGCTCCATCTACAGTCAAAGCATATTATAGATATTAGCATCATGCTTCTCTTAATATTTGCTGGCCACCCGAAAAGACATACCGTGTGCCTCGTCAAGCCGCTTGTTCACAAGCACGATGTCGGCATCCGCCACATTAAACTGCTGCCTCAGTTTGGCAAAATCAGCAGTCCGGTCAGCTGCCTGCACATGGAAGCAGCGCGATCACTACCTGGGACTATGATCCTCTGTTTGCCGCCTCTGGAATCCTCTTTTGGCGGATGAAATCCTCTCAACCACCGTACCCATTAAGGTACGATGCGCCTCTGAGATAGCCGCTTGCTCCAGAAGACCCATCAATGTGTCCGGTTGTGCACCGGACAATCCTGGGCTCTTTCTGTTGCTCTCCTTAGGAGCCGAATACTCTAGACTTTGGGCGGCCGAAGAGTTACCTTCTGGCCTTTGTGGATCAGGAGAAATCCTCCGTGACGACACCTCGGGGTCGTCCGCCCCATGAGGCGGGGAGGCAGGAGGAGGCGTTTCGCTGTCCATTATCTCCGGAAGAAGAACCCCTGAAGATGAACTTTGTCGAGAAGGGCTACGAGCCGGAAAGCAAAATATATGTCTCAGTTATTGTTCTCAGAGATAAAGCAGGATATATTACCAAAGTGCTTTTGTTCACTTATAGCTCGGTTGATGGCTGGCCACCTTGCGGGCGACATGCGGTAAGGACGCCCTCCAGGGCAGGGCCCCCTGTTAAAGGTTTCTTCCCTTGTTTGGAAACCTCCATCTACAAGTCTTCAGAGGTGGCCCTTTTCTTCCTGTGGGGAGAGGGGATTCTAGATTCACCTCCCCAATCATCCTCCTTCGCGTAGACACTAATTCCCCCGGTTTGGATGTGTAATGTATGAAGCCCACTTTTGCCTTCTCTATTCCTCCCCTCATCTTCACCTAATGGCACTTGCTAGGGTGCGCAAGCCAGCATCTTGGTTAGTACAGGAACTGGCATGCCTTCGGGAAGAGGGGCCGAACACCTGATCCTCTCCGCCTTTCTTAACCAGCCCTGGCCGAGAGCAATTTTTCAAAGTGATGTTGTGACAAATATGATAACAGCATGTTCAGTCATGGAGTTACTTACTTGGGTATCTGGATGGTTGCAGTTCAGACCCGCATCCTCGATGGTGTCCGGACACTTTATTCGTGATCCAAAGAATAATCGATACATCCCTTCGAGCGTCATGCTGAAGTATTGTTGAATGGTTCGCGGTCCTTCCGGGTTGAACTCCCACATACGGAGAGATCGACGCTTAGCCTGAGCCTTGGGTGTTGGAACTCGAGGTGGGGGAAGGGAAGGATCGAGCGTGGGAAGAAAAGGATAGGCCTTGGCCCCTTTATAAAGAGGGTGAATATCAAGCGTCCTCCCCGTGGCCGTTTGGAACTTGCCTAAAATCGAGGAGTCATACTAAGAAGCACAGTTAGGTTACCCACACCCGTATTGATGAGAATCCCATGATAAGGGAAACGCGATCTCTGCTTCGACGAGACGTGCCAATAAAACCGCCTCGCAATACGTGCAGTAGCAGGCTGGGAAAAACGGTTCATAATGACCGGGCCATGGCGTGTTGTCACGCTATGAAAAGTTGTCAGCAGATTAGATTTGTGGAACATTGTGCTCTCTACAGTGGTATGTGGAAATTATTTTACAGAGCCGGATACGATCCTCATATTCAAGATCTTCTATGGAGTGTTCAGAGAAGGAACCCGCCTTGCAATGCTGAAGACAATCTGCGCGCCGAACTCGTCGTCATTGAAGCCTAGTTCAGGGGCTACTGAGGGAGTCCTGGATTAGGGGGTCCTCGGATAGCCGGACTATGTACTTGTGCCGGACTGTTGGACTATGAAGATACAAGATTGAAGACTTCATCCCGTGTCTGGGTGGGACTCTCCTTTGCATGGAAGGTAACTTGGCAATTCAGATATGTAGATTTCCTTCTTTGTAACCCTAGCCCCCTCTAGTGTCTATATAAACCGGAGGGTTTAGACCGTAGGACAACAACGACCATAATAATAGGCTAGCTTCTAGGGTTTAGCCTCTACGATCTCGTGGTAGATCAACTCTTGTAATACTCATATCATCAAGATCAATCAAGCAGAAAGTAGGGTATTACCTCCATCGAGAAGGCCCAAACCTGGGTAAACATTGTGTCGTCCGCCTCCTGTTACCATTAGCCTTAGACGCATAGTTCGGGACCCCCTACCCTAGATCCGCTAGTTTTATCCCCTACCCGGGGTCCCGAACTGTGCGTCTAAGGCTAATGGTAACAGGAGGTAGGGGACACTATGTTTACCCAGGTTCGGGCCCTCTCTATGGAGGTAATACCCTACTTCCTGCTTGATTGATCTTGATGATATGAGTATTACAAGAGTTGATCTACCACGAGATCGTAGAGGCTTCACCCTAGAAGCTAGCCTATGATTATGATTGTTCTTGTCCTACGAACCAAACCCTCCGGTTTATATAGACACCGGAGGGGGGCTAGGGTTACACAGAGTCACTTATAGAGAAGGAAATCTACATATCTGAATTGCCAAGCTTGCCTTCCACGCAAAGGAAAGTCCCACCCGGACACGGGACGAAGTCTTCAATCTTGTATCTTCATAGTCCAACAGTCCGGCACAAGTACACAGTCCGGCTGTCCAAGGACCCCCTAATCCAGGACTCCCTCAGTATCCCCTGAACCATGCTTCAATGACGATGAGTCCGGCGCGAAAATTGTCTTCGGCATTGCAAGGCGGTTTCCTTCTCCGAATACTCCATAGTAGATCTTGAACACAAGGATCGTGTCCAGATCTATAAAGCAAATTCCACATACCACCGTAGAGAGCACAATGTTCCACAAATCTAATCTGCTGACAACTTTTCATGGCGTGACATCACGCTGCGGCCCGGTCATTATTCGAACCGTTTTTCTCAACCTACTGCTGCACATCTTGCATGGCAGTTTTATTAGCACGTCTTGTCGAAGAAGAGATCGTGTCCCCTTATCACGGGATTCTCATCAATACGGGTGTGGGTAACCCAACCGCGCCATCAATGTGGCACTTGGGGAATAAGCGAGTTTACCGGGCAAGTGGGGAGGCGCTAGATCCCTGCTGCCTTTATAAGGAGATAAGGACTCCCCTTTTTGACCCACGCCTTCTCCCTCCTCTGCTCATCCAATCTCTCTCACCCGAGCTCCAGCGCCCAAGCGTTCGTCTTCTCCACCCACAAAGCCCTCCGAAAATGTCCGGATCCAGAGCAGGAGGCAAGTGGATGGCCTCTACCATCCAGGATAAGGATGTCAAAAAGCTTCGGGAGGCCGGGTATCTGGCAAAGAAAATCAGCCATTGTCTCCTAGCGGCGGGACAGATCGTCCCGACTCCAGAACCCCACGAGAGGGTTGCATTCCTCCCTCGCTTTGTCAACGGGCCAGGGTTCCCCTCCACCCATTCGTTCGCGACATCATGTATTACTACGGGATCAATTTTCATGATCTATCCCCCAGTTTCTTCCTCAATATCTCGACAT
The DNA here is from genome assembly GCA_963921465.1 of Triticum timopheevii. Taxonomy (NCBI): domain Eukaryota; kingdom Viridiplantae; phylum Streptophyta; class Magnoliopsida; order Poales; family Poaceae; genus Triticum; species Triticum timopheevii. The sequence continues at coordinate 374,522,279 of OY997272.1, read as the reverse complement.
TCATCGTCATGTGCGAGGCCTTTCTCCGCCACCACACTTCAGCTTATGGCTGAAGATTTTTAATGTGCAGCCCAAGGTAGCGAGCGGCAAGCATGCCGAGTGCGGAGGTGCCATGGTGAGCAAGATGTGCAATGTCACATGGCCATCAGGTACTTTTAATGATTTCGTCAAAGGGTGGCAACAGCAGCGGTTCTACGTCGCTGAGCCGCGTGGCACGAAATGGGCAGCAACTCTCGAATTCCGATCCGGAGCTCCCCTGCAGCTTACGTCCTGGCCCAAGAAGGGCCTAAACTGGTCTTGCCCGATGAGTTGTTGGTGCTCCAGACACATGTCAAGGATATGGAAGACAAGAATATCAAACATGTCAATGTAGTCCAGGTGATGTTAGTTCGCCTGATACTCCCTTGTCAACACAGGGTCTACAATTTATGGGAATTTGCCCGACCAAGCACCAGACCCTGCTAGAGTTCTTTGGCTCATCACACAAAGACATCTGGAAGGTGCTTTTTAAGTTCGGCAAATCATGGCCGGACTCAGCCGAGGACCGCGGGTATCAACTGTCCCATCCTGCAAGTTCGTTAAGTAATTGCATGTCGGCAAGTCATATGTTTTATTTGCATAATCCAAGGGAAATGCTTAATCTGTTGTCCACAACTCTCCTAGGGCTGGACGAAGAAGGAGGGGCGGATCTACTGTCCGGCCCCACTGCCAGAAGAACCAGCCGGCCCACTTTTGACGAAGATGCTGGTCCTGGCACCTTACAAGGCGCCGAAGAAGAAGGTCAATAAGGAGTCTAGAGAGACTAGGGGCGGCCTTTGTTGCCGCGGAACTTCGAACACAATATCCGAAGACAACGATGCCCGCTCTTCCTCCGGAGAGGACTAGGAAGAGGAGGAAAACCAATCCCCCCCAGCGAGGGGAAGAAAGAAAAGGATGGCCTCCACACCCTTGGAGGACGAGTCACATAAGAAGGGAAAAACTCTCCTTCCGGAGGAGTCCACCACCGCTGCCAACAGCAGATTGGAGTGGGATCCCAGGGCCTAGCCCGTAGTGAGATCATGAGTATATAAAACCTGGACACGTTACGCATCCAGACTCACTATTGTATGACGTTTAATCATTGAGTCACACCCCTTTTTTTACAGTCTGACGAAGTCCCACACCGAACAATCCTCATCGGAGGAGTTACTAGGTTCGGATGCTATGGACGGTGGGACACCCCCGAAGGCCCCCTCCCCAAAACACGTGAGTGACACCGAGGCATCGTCCCAGAGGGACCTAGGGCAAGGAGGGGGGGAAAGGACTGTCAAGGTGGCGCCAGGAGGTCAAACTTCAGGGGCCGGACACACGGGAGAAAAGGCTCCCATGGACATCGAAGGCGGGGTTATCTCGAATACGGCCCCAGCCGGACACAATTCCGAAGACCGATACGACTCCGAAGTCAGGCAGGCAGCCTCCCTCGGCTGAGGGGGAGCGCCTGTTCCACCGGCAACCTCTGCCCAACCAGAGGCAACGGATACTTTATCGGCGGCGCTAAAGAGCACCTCCATCATTGAAGAACACCGTGCCCTTATGGGTGCGGTGATTGAGAAGATTCAGTCCGCTAAGAGAGGGTTGAATGAAGCCTGCATCAGCCTTATATCGGGCTTTGAGGTATGTTTTGTGAGGTTTCAAAGAGTGTCATAGTATAGGTAGTAGCCCCAGATACACTGTTCGGCGAAAGAAAGAACCGGACAGAGGATCAAATATATGTTCGCAGGAGACTCACTTTATGGCATCTCTCCCTCTTTTTTGATAAGCAGATGTCTGTAGCGACTACCGCCTCTCATACTACGGAAGTCTCCGGACTTAAGCAGAGTCTGGAGCGGGCCAAAAAAGAACTTGGCCATGTGAAGAAGCAGTTGGAGGATAATCAAGGTATGCAAAAAAACCTTGTTCACATTCAGCGTGAATGAATAAGTTAGTATGATGAAAATATTTTTATGATGTGCTCTAGGGGCGACGGCCGAAGTTGAGGCTCTTAAGAAAGCTGTGGCCGAAGCCGGGAAGAAGGCAACCACAGAGCAGGCTCTTTGCAAAAAGCATGAGGCCAGGGTAATTGAAGCTGAGCAAGAGCTCCAAGAGGTCGTGAAGAAGTGCGAGACCTTGGAGCAGAGTGTAATGGAGAAAGAGTCCAAACTCACCCAGGCTCGACAAGCCGCATGTGATGCCCAGGGGGAAGCCCAAGGCGCCCTGCAGGAAATCCAAGATGCGAGGAAGATCGCGGTGGGTAAGGCTTTTTCTAGGCAAAGCAGGTATTTAAAGGGACAAAATCGCGTTTACTAAGTTGAATTCGAATTTCTCCAAGGGTATTTGCAGAACTGCCACGCGGCATATCTGATGCCGCACAATTCTATCGAGCCAAAGAAAGGAGCACCGCAGAGAAGCTCTTCTGGTTGCAGTATCTGGCGCCAAAGTATCCAGTGCCTTTTGCCGATCAACTGAAACAGCTGATCGAACTGCATAAGGCGGCCGAACTAGCCATGAAGGATTTAATTATCCGGCTATGGCCTGCCAAGCCGATTCCCAGCAGTTACTTCGGGCTCGTAAAGCGGCTTGTGAGTGCCTGCTCTCGACTTGAAATCATCAAGCGGTCGGTCTGTATGGAGGGTGCGCGAATGGCCTTCGCCCGCGCGAACGTGCACTAGGCGAAGATGGATGCTGAAAAGCTGATGACTGAAGGACTGCTGGAGGGGAAGGAGCACCGCAAGCCCGAGTTATATTATGATAGTATCCTGAAAGGATCCCGACTTGTGGCGGAGCAATGCACCAAGGACATGATATTCCCATGAATATAGTCATGTTATCCTATGTAATGTTTAAATAAGGTCATTTCTATTATTTATTGCCTGTTATTTGAAAGTTTTTCCTCCTGTGCGGCTGTTTTATATATTAATACTGAGAGTTGGCCAGTCGTCGGCTTCTGCCCCCACATAGGAAGTATGGGGGTGTTCGGGATAAACCTGAGCACTCTTTACCCCAGTGTTGGGTCCTTGAAGGAGGTGTTCAGCGCAACGAACCAGGCAATCGGACAATAAGGCTTTATCACTCTCACTTAGAGATAGGAGTTTGACAAAAGGAGGGTAGGCGCAACAGCTGGTGTTCGGAAGACCGCACTAGGGGCTCTATAAGCACCTGATCGGAAGAAAAGCCAATCCATCGCACGCTGCATTAGTTATTGAATAACCCAGGAGAAATCCTTAAAGATTTTGCAACCTCTCGAACAGCTGACCCGCTCTCGCCGTATCATGACAGTCAGCTTTTGGCTTTCTCTACTGAGGCGCTCGTCCGGAAGAACCGGGACGCAATCGCAGTAGTTCTCCCTTTACTACCCTAGCCGATATAACGGAACGTAGGGTAGCAAGCACAGGAGCCGGGCAACCCAACTATTAACCCAAGACATGATTCGGAGCCGATGCATATAATGCTATAAGTTCGGGGTGCCGAGCGACCGTGAAGGCGTTCGAACTTTATTACCGTATTATGGGTACAACGAGGCCCCTGGCATATTAAGGCAAATCGCAGTGTTTCAGATGAAATTTCACAAAGAATATCAATAAGAAAGAACAGCAAAAAGCATCATATAAAGCCACATATTGTAATTGAATAATACGTCGATGCGTATGAGCACGTATAGTGTGATAAAAAGAAATATGACTGCAGAACCTGCTGTGACAGGGGGAGGGAAGCCGTGTGCGGATCCGGGTAATAATCAGATGGTCATCAAGGGGAATATCTAAGGATTCCCTTACGCATTCAAGCTGCTTCCCTTCTTGGTGTATTCGTCCGTTCATGGGTCTAGTCTCCATGTCGCCAGTCTTGGCCTACACAAAAGTGGACCTGCAAATAAAATGCAATAAACATTTGTGTGCCATGGAGCGGTTAAGCCGCATTGTGTGGCATATCCTAGTTTTGCCTCTGTTTACTACCGGAGTGTTTAACTGAGCTCCTGACGAGCCAGGCTATCCTACTGCAAAGTAGTTCGGACTCATTTGACGGTGTCCGGCAGCTTGGCCATTGACTCAAGGTTCGATTGAAAGATGCCATTCGTTGCTTCTACTGTTAGGGCGGCGGTTGACTCTTCTGCGTGGAGGGAGCGTTCGGCCTTGCTATTAACTGTTATGACGCTGCGCGGACCAGGCATATTGAGCTTAAGGTAGGCATAATGTGGCACCACGTTGAATCGAGCAAATGCGGTTTGTCCGAGCAGTGCATGATAGTTACTGCAAAAAGGGATGATGTCGAAGATTATCTCTTCGGTACGGTAATTATTTGGTGGTCCAAAGACTACCTCTAGAGTGATGGAGCCTGTACAACAGGCCTCCACACCTGGTATAACACCTTTAAAGGTGGTTTTAGTGGGTTTGATCATTGAAAGATCGATACCCATCTTACGCAGTGTGTCCTGGTACAACAGGTTCAGACTGTTGCCTCCATCCATAAGGACTCGTCTAAGGTGGAATCCGGCAATTATTGGGTCCAAGACTAGTGCGGCCGAATTGTCTTGGCTGGAATTGGCCGGACGACTATAGGTTATTTTTTCGAGTGACTGGCTCCGTTGCGTCGTCATCCCTGAGAGTGCACATCCGCTCCCGCTTAGGAATATGGGTGGTGTTTATCATGTTCACCGTTTTGATTTGCGGGGGAAATTTCTTTTGCCCTCCTGTGTTCGGTGGTCGGGGCTCCTCCTCGTCGTCGTCGCATTGCGACCCCTTCTCCTTTTTTTCGGCACCTGACCTACCAGCTTGTTTTAAGACCCAGCATTCTCTGTTGGTATGATTGGCTGGTGTTCCTAGGGTTCCATGAATTTGGCATGGACGGTCGAGTATGCGGTCCAGACTGGACGGGCCCAGACTGATCCTTTTGAATGGCTTTTTCTGCTAACCGGACTTAGAGCCACTGAATCCGGCATTAACGGTCGTATCTTCGGTGTTATCGCCATTATTGCGACGCTTGTGTTTGTTGCGTCGGGGCTTGCCGTTGCTATCTCTTGTGTCTGAGGTGCCAGGATTGCTTACTGTGTTGTTGCTACGAGCCAACCAGCTATCCTCGCCCGCACAAAAGCGGGTCATGAGTGTCGTGAGGGCTGCCATGGACTTCGACTTCTCTTGGCCGAGGTGTCGGGCAAGCCACTCGTCACGGATGTTACGCTTAAAGGCCGCTAGGGCTTCGGCATCCGGACAGTCGACAATTTGGTTCTTTTTAGTGAGGAACCGAGTCCAGAATTTCCTGGCTAACTCTCCACGCTGTTGGGTTATGTGACTTAAATCATCGGCATCCTGTGGTTGCACATAAGTTCCCTGGAAGTTATCCAGGAATGCATCTTCCAAGTTCTCCCAACTTCCAATGGAGTTTGGCGGCAAACTATTTAGCCAATGCCGAGCGGGTCCCTTGAGTTTTAGTGGGAGGTACTTGATGGCATGTAGATCATCCCCGCGAGCTATTTGAATGTGGAGTAGGAAATCTTCTATCCATACCGCGGGGTCTGTAGTCCCATCGAAGGGCTCGATATTCACAGGCTTAAACCCTTCTGGGAATTCATGCTCCATTACCTCGTTAGTGAAGCATAGGGGGTGTGAGGCGCCTCTATGCCGGGCTACATCACGATGCAGTTCAAATGAGTCTGGTCTGTTGTATTCGCCCCGGCTGGATTTGTGTTTAGTGTATCCGGCGTGGCGGTCATCGTCACGCGTTGGGGCGCGCCCCCGTGATCCGTAGATTGATCTTGACCGTCCTGCTTTGTTTTCCAATTCGTATCAGAGGTCATGCGTGTAGCCCCGGGCCTTCGTGTTTTTGTCTGTTTGGCGACGGGGTGCAGGCATGTTTTCGGGCTGATACGTGGCTTTGTCTCGGCTAGGAGGTGGCCAGTCAGCCGCATCCTGCACTGGTAGTGTAGGCTCTAGTGCCCCCTCCTCGAATTGAGGTAGAAACCTGCGCTTTGGGTAACTTTTGGTTGGGCGCTCGAGTCCGTATTCCTTGGTTGCTAGGACCTCAGTCCATCTATCAGTTAGCATATCTTGATCAGCTTGAAGCTGCAGCTGCTTTTTCTTTAGGCTTTTTGCACTGGCTATAAGCCGATGCTTGAAGCGCTCCTGCTCGACGGGATCCTCAGGCACGATAAATTCTTCGCCGCCGAGGCTCACCTCATCTTCGGAGATGGGTACGTAATTGTCGTCCTCTGAGTCTCCATCCATTGCCTGTTTATCAGGGCTAGCTTACCCATCCTCCCGTCCGGCTTGCTCAAAGCTTGTCTGGGCGGTATTGTTTTCGTCTTCGGCATCATCCGGAGTGCTATTGTCTCTTGTGCCGGTATCGCTATTTTGCTATGATGGGGCTTAGAGCGGCGCCGCTGACACCGGCGCTTAGATTGCTTCTCAAGGGGATTATCCTCCGTTGCCTCTTCGCCGTTGCTTTCTTTGGGTGTGTACACCATATATATATCATATGATGAGGTGGCTGTCCAGCGCCCTTTGGGCGGTGGTTCCTGTTCTTCTCCGGCATCGTTGTCCATACCGTCGATGTCTTCGGAGTTGAAATCAAGCATGTCGGTTAAGTCGTCGACAGTGGCTATTAAGTGGGAGGTGGGCGGGGAATGAATTTCTTCATCGTCCGCTTGCCCCTCAAGCCAGACATAGTTCTGCCAAGAGTCTCCTGACAGGGAGAGAGGTTTTAATGAATTTAGCACATCACCCAAGGGCGAGTGCTGAAAGATATCCGTGGAGCTAAACTCCATGACCGGTGCCCAGTCAGGCCCGATGGGAACGGATGCACGTGGTTCAGAGCTCTTGGTCGGAGACGAGTCCGAGGGTCTGGTGACATAGAGCTCATTGGAGGCGAAGTCTGTGTTTGGCTCTATCGCTGATGAGTGTGCGGCTTCCGTGGCGGGGTCTCTCCACCCGTCCTCGGATGGCATGATCTGCTCCGGATCTACGACCAGGGCAGCTGCAGGTGCGTTCTCCTGAACACCGTACGATGGCAGATCAAAGCCATGCTCATCGTGACTGTACAGCGCAACCGTCATGGGCTCGAATCTGTCAAAGATCAAGTCTCCCCGGATGTTGGCCATGTAGTTCAGGCTTCCAAACCTGACCTGATGGCCAGGGGCGTAGCTATCGATCTGTTCTAGATGGCCAAGCGAGTTGCCCTGCAGTGCGAAGCCACCGAATATGAAGATCTGTCTGGGGAGGAAAACCTCACCCTAGATCGCATCGTTTTGGATGATAGAAGGAGCCATCAAGCCTTATCGTGACGACTGTCGGTGTCAAAACCGGCGGATCTCGGGTAGGGTGTCCCGATCTGTGCGTCCAGGCTGATGGTAACAGGAAGCAAGGGACACAGATGTTTACCCAGGTTCGGGCCCTCTCGATGGACGTAAAACCCTACTTCCTACTTGATTAATATTGAAGATATGGGTAGTACAAGAGTAGATCAACCACGAGATCGTAGAGGCTAAACCCTAGAAGCTAGCCTATGATGGTATGATTGTAATTGTGATCGGCCTTCTAAGGACCAACCTCTCCGGTTTATATAGACACCGGAGAGGGCTAGGGTTTACATGGAGTCGGTTACAAGGAAGGAAATACAACATACAGATCGCCAAGCTTGCCTTCCATGCCAAGGAGAGTTCCATCCGGACACGGGACGGAGTCTTGAGTCTTGTGTCTTCACGGTTCAATAGTCCGGACGATGTATATAGTCCGGCTATCTGGACACCCCCTAATCCAGGACTCCCTCAGTAGCCCCTGAACCAGGCTTCAATGACGATGAGTCCAGCATGCAGTCTTGTCTTCGGCATTGCAGGGCGGGTTACGACGAACAGTGTCCGGTAATCCATCAATGTTGTACTCCTCGTCTTCAGTGCCTAAATAATGACCATCTCCACGTGTCAAGCGAATGCGAGGAGCCAAGGCATTTTTTGCATTTTCCACCCTCAACCCTTCGGGCTGACCGTCTATTGGAAGAGACGGGGATTCTCAAATCCAAACCTCACTCTCCCCCTCGTGTCAAGCGAATGCGAGGAGCCAAGGAATTTTTTGCATTTGCCACCCTCAACCCTTCAGGCTGACCGTCTATTTGAAGAGACGGGGATTCTCAGATCCAAACCTCACTCTCCCCCCTCGAGCAAGCATCCAACAGAGCGCTCCAGAAAACCATCCCAACATGGCCGATCGTCGCAACTCCTCTGCTCGCTCTCCTTGCTCCAAGCCGGGGGACTGGGAAGAGTGCTCAGTTCCCCATAGCCGTTTGATTGAGTTACAAACCCAAGGGTTTCTCCCACCAACATTCATGGTCCCTGTTCGAGCCGGGATAGCCACCTATAATGGTGGGGAGCAAGCGGAGAGATCTCCCAATCCATCTCTAGAGGAGCGAATATGCCTTATCCCGCATCTGCTAAGGGGCGTCGGATTTCCCATCCACCCATTCCATCGTGGGCTCCAGGAGTTCTACGTCCTCCAGTTACACAACTTTACCTCTGCCTCTATACTACACATAGCAGTGTACGTTGCCCTTTGCAAGCTATTTTTAGGCTGCGAGCCTCACTTCGGGTTATGGAAGAAATTGTTCTGCCTTGTCCCCCGCAACCAGGGAGAATCCCTATGTCAGGTGGGCGGGGCCGAAGTATGGCGCATTGCCGAGACTGGATACCTATCCGGCACTCCTAAGAAGGCACCAGAGTACTGGTCTTCAGAGTGGTTTTATATTGATGACGTTCCTCTTCTGGATCCAGTCCGGACAGGTATCCCCGAGTTCAGTAACGCCCCGCCGAGGGCACGTCTAAGCTGGCGCCCCCGGGGCCCCCAAGAGGGGGATACCGGGGAAATACATTTCCTGATGAGAAGGATAAAGTTACTGGCCAAATCCGGACTGACGATAGTCAAGGTCATGGCAATATGCATAATGCGGGAAGTGCAACCGCTTCAATATCGGGGGAAGCCCATGTGGCACTTCAACGGGGAAGACAACGCCACCCGCTGTGGCTGTAAGGGTCCAGACTCCACCACTGCTCTGGCAAGGATATTGTCCGATTTATACAAAGGGGAAGAGGAAGAATTCCTTCGCATTAAACCGCGGGACGGATTCTCCATGTACAACCCCCAGAGTGGGTAAGTCGTCATTCCTTTCCCTGCTTCACTTACTTTAGCGTTCTCTGCTAAGATTACCCACATCGACGTTTCCGAGCAGGAACTGAGGAGGGCCGTAGAAGGAATCTTCATCACCTCCCCGCAGCCCGAGGACCCCGGAAATGCCCTAGATCCAGGACTCGAAGAAGATCTGGATATTACTGGAGCTTGTCAACGGGGTATTTTATCAAGCGAGCTGTGATGGTGCCTCAATGGCCATTATTGTCGACTATCCCGGACCGCTCCCTGTGTCGCGTGTAAGCCAAACTAAAAACCCTATCCTCCGAAGAGGACTCCCCTCGGGTATCATGCCTTACCCTTGAGGCGTCGTGCTGTTTGTAGAGACAACGGCCGGAGCGCGGGGCGGAGCCCCTAGGGACTCGTCGAACACGGGCGTCCGGATCAGGCAGGCTCAAGAGGAAGGCGGTGAGGGTCGACACACCGCTGCAGAGGTTAAGCAAAAACATGTCCTGCGATTATGGTATTTGAAGTATAACAACGCCCTTCGTGTCCTGGCAGGAAAAAGAGCAGCCAGACTATATCCGGGGATCCCGCCAATCACGCCTCCAGCAGCCGGGTTCCAGAACCGGTTTCTCGAGCGGAGGCGTACACGGGGCCAGTGCCGCATAGTTCTCTGAGAGAGGACGCGGATATGCTATCGGCCACGAACTCCGAAGTAGAGAGCGCCATGAATCACCGGCGCCGGAGGGCCGTGCTTGAGAACAACATCTTCTCCGAAGAGGCTTTTAATGCCTTCAATTCGGGGGACGCATACAGCCGAGCAGCTCAAAGCGGGCTTGTCCGAGCGACGGACCAGTATACCAAAGATATACGGGTAAGAAATTTTGATAAGCATGTATGACAGTACCCCTGAGAGTTGAAATGGTTGGGACAACTGTTTTAGGGATCAATTTATGCACAGGTCCTTATAGATAAGAATGAACAATTGGCTCGGGAGCTGGAGTAATGCAAGGCCCAGTTGTGGGACATGGTTGCCAAGTTAGAGGAATCCCAGAAGGCCTCATCTGGTAACATTTGTCATAATTGTACGAAGATGCACCAGTTAGTAAATGGCTGATATGACAGATCTAACAGAAAATTCTGCAGACAATCCAGGGGTGAATCCGGAGGGCGTAAGAGATGACGACTCACATCTCAAAAGGCAGCTAAAGGCTGGCGAGCGCATTCTCACGCAAGTTCGGCAGGAGAAGAACAATCTTCAAGATGCTAATGTCCGGATGGACATTGAATTAAAAGATGTCCGCGCCCAGCTGGCGGAATCCGTGAAGGAGAATAATAGGTTTCTACGCGGCATTTATGGTGAGTTCCTAAATGAACTGTATGATAGTTCGGCGAGGAAGTATATTTAAAGAATTCTACTTGCAGGAATGTTAACGGGTCGCCCTGAAGAGGAGATGCCCTTGTCTACAAGTGATTTACTGCAAGACCTCTTGCAACTGCACGAGCGAGCTCGGCAAGTGATGCAGGGTGTTGCTCAGGCCTTGTGGCCCTCAAGCTTACTACCGAATGGCATGGGGGAGCTTGTGGATATGCTTCAAGGAGCACGGCGGCGCTTCCAACTGTGGAAGATGTCCGCTTGCCGGCAAGGTGCAAGAGAAGCCTGGGCTATGGTGAAGACGCGCTACACCAAGCTGGACCTGAACCATTTGGCCAAAGTAGGACCGGCGGGGCTCGAAGGGCAAGAAATTCCCGTGAGTCTGGTATATGACCAGGTAGCGTCAGCCGCTAAGTATTCTCAATAGGATTGTAAGCTAGATAGCCTGTTGGATGGTATAGAGGAGGAATATAGTTAGTCCAAGTGACTGTGTAATTCAATGGACATAATTAGTCCCTAGCCAGATTAAAATCATTTGTCATGGCGGACCTTATCGCTTCAGCCCCCGGATCCTACAGTTCGGGGTGTGTCCGAATACCCACTCAGTTATACAAAACCGGGGTATGCGTGGAAGCAAGGCGTAGGGGTCATAAGTGCTTGAACATACAAGTACCCAAATAGATATGTTATATTACATGGATAGTAAGAAACATCTTCCAGGGAGAATAGTTCCGTTAGGGGTTCCTTTCAATGGGTACGCATGTGACAATGCACTTGTTCGGACTACGAACGATAGCTTAGGATACAAGATTTCCTGGGATTTACGTTGTAATAAACGAATACCTCTTTTGTTCACCGATCGAATATTCTCTTAAGGAAACTAGCTTTCAGCTTCACCCAGTCTGAGGTACACATCCAACTGAACCGGCAGTAACAATTGCAGAGGTGCTCCCCTGATGCCCTAGCCGAATTAACGGGGACGTAGGGCATAAACACAAGAGCCAGGCAACCCAGCTTGGCCACATCTTAAGTCATATCGATGCATATAATGGTGAAGAAAAGGCACATATGAAATAAAGAAACGCATATGTGATAGGCGAAAAGCCATTTGAGCAATTATTTTTAGCTTCCGTATAGGAAGCCCCCAGGTATTGCTTACACACATAGTGCGACCGGAGTGATCCGGGAGTCCGCACTGTATTAATTACTTTGTGTGAAGAGGAAAAAGGTCGAGAAAGGAAAAAGGGGTGGAGCATAATTAAAAAGGAGGGGTAAGGAGACGAACACTGAGTTCGGCGTTAGTCGTAGAATCTCCGGAGTCTGGCCGCGTTCCATGGGTTCGGCTTGATTCTGTTATCGGATGCATTACGTAAGCGGTACGCTCCTCTGGTGAGTACTTTGTCAATTACGAAAGGACCTTCCCACTTGGGTTTGAGCTTGTCCTTCTTCTCCAGTAGGCGTAGAACGAGCTCGCCAATATTGTAAATTTTGGCCCGCACTTCTCTGCTTTGATATCGTCGAGCCTGCTGCTGATAGAATGCGGAGCGGGCTTTTGCGACATCGCGCTCCTCCTCCAGGGCATCCAGGTTATCCTGCCAATCTAACTCGGCTTCCTTCTCTTCGTACATGCGTAGGCATGGCGAATCATGTATTATGTCGCAGGGTAGTACTGCTTCCGCGCTGTATACCATAAAAATGGTGTATATCCGGTGGTGCGATTCGGGGTGGTCCGCAGCCCCCAGAGTATGGAGTCGAGTTCTTTGACCCAGTGCGTATCTGACTCTATCAAGGATCGCACTAGTCTGGGTTTGATGCCGCTCATGATGAGACCATTTGCCCTCTCTACCTGGCCGTTTTTTTGGGGATGGTAGACGGAAGCGTAATCGAGCTTAATGCCCATTTTGCCGCACCAAGTTTTCACTTCTTCGGCTGTGAAATTTGAGCCATTATCAGTGATGGTGCTGTGGGGGACACCGTATCGGTGTACGACCCTGGATATGAAGTCTATTACTGGTCTGGATTTGGCCGTTTTGACTGGTTTGGCTTCTATCCATTTGGTGAACTTGTCAACCATGACCAGTAAGTATTTTTTCTTATGGCTTCCCCCTTTAAGAGGTCCGACCATATCCAGCCCACAGACCGCGAAGGGCCAAGTTATGGGGATCGTTAGGAGAGTGGTAGGGGGCATATGACTCTGATTGGCAAAGAGCTGACAACCGACGCAGTGTTGGACTAGGTCCTGTGTGTCTGCTCGGGCCGTCGGCTAATAGAAACATGTATGGAAGGCCTTGCTGACTAGTGCTCGAGCCGCGGCGTGGTGTCCGCCCAATCCGGAATGGATTTCAGCCAAGAGCTGCCGCCCTTCCTCTTCGGAGATGCACCTTTGTAGCACTCCGGTTGCACTTATCTTATAGAGTTCCCCTTCGTGGACTTTGTAAGCTTTGGACCGCCGGACGATGCAGCGTGCTTCATTTTGGTCTTCGGGGAGCTCCTGCCTATTTAGGTAGGCCAAGAAAGGCTCAGTCCACGAGGCGATGACGGCCATGATTTCGTGGGCTGAGGATGTTATTTCGTTGGTAGAACCTCCGATTATGTCTGATGGTTCGGCATCTGGGGGTGTGTTCGGATCCATGCTAGTATTGCCGGACTCCCCTTCCCATATTACGGATGGCTTGAACAACCTTTCCAGGAATATGTTAGGTGGGACAGGCTCGCGTTTAGCGCCGATGCGGGCGAGGACATCTGTCGCTTGATTGTTTTCTCGAGCCACATGGTGGAATTCGAGTCCCTCGAACCGAGCTGACATTTTGAGGACGGCATTATGGTAGGCCGCCATTTTCGTATCCTTGGCATCAAAGTCTCTGTTTATTTTTGATATTACGAGGTTCGAATCCCCGCGCACTTCCAAACGTTGGATGCCCATAGAGACTGCCATCCGAAGACCGTGCAACAGAGCCTCGTATTCGGCTGCATTGTTGGAGTCTGTGTATAATATTTGAAGGACGTACTGGCCCGTGTTTTCGGTGGGAGACGTCAGGACTACACCTGCTCCCAATACGGCCAGCATTTTAGAGCCGTCAAAGTGCATGATCCAGTTTGACTATGCGCCGTACTCTTTAGGGAGTTCGGCTTCTATCCATTCGGCGACAAAGTCAGCCAATACTTGCGATTTAATGGCCCGCCGTGGTTTGTATGTTATGTCGAACGGAAGGAGCTTGATGGCCCATTTGGCAATCTGGCCCGTAGAGTCGCGGTTGTTTATTATGTCGTTGAGTGGTACTTCAGAGGCCACAGTGATCGAACACTCTTGAAAGTAGTGTCGTAGCTTCCGGGATGCCATGAAGACCGCGTATGCTATTTTTTGATAGTGTGGGTATCGGGATTTGCATGGGGTTAGGATCGTGGATACGTAATAAACCGGCTTCTAGAGCGGGAATTTATATCCGTCAGCCCCTCGTTCCACGACAAGCATTGCGCTTATAACTTGATGTGTTGCAGCTATGTACAGCAGCATAGGTTTGCCAATATTTGGCGCTGTTAGTACTGGATTACTGGCCAATAAGGTCTTTATTTCATCCAGTCCGGCCGCGGCTGCATCCATCCACATGAAGTGTTCGGTGCGCCGAAGAAGGCGGTAAAGATGTAATGCCTTTTCTGCTAACCTGGGGATAAAGCGGCTTAGAGCAGCCACGCATCCGGCTAGTTTCTGGATGTGCTTGAGGTCTGTTGGTATAGCCAACTATGACAGAGCTCGGATATTTGCCGGATTCGCTTCAATTCCTCTATTGGAAACAATGAAGCGGAGTAGTTTCCCTGAGGGGACGCCGAAAACGCATTTTTCCGGGTTCAGCTTGATGTCGTATGTCCGTAGGTTGTCAAATGTAAGCCTCAAGTCGTCTATTAGGGTTTCGACGTGTCTTGTTTTTATGATCACGCCATCCACATATGCCTCCACTCTTTTGCCGATTTGCTTTTACAGGCATGTTTGAATCATGTGTTGGTAGGTCGCTCCGGTGTTCTTAAGCCCGAAAGGCATAGTGTTGAAGCAAAAAGGGCCATATGGCGTTATGAAAGCTGTTGCAGCTTGGTCGGACTCTGCCATCTTTATTTGATGGTATCCAGAGTATGCATCGAGGAAACACAGCAAATCGTGTCCTGCTGTGGCATCGATGATTTGATCAGTGCGAGGGAGGGGAAAGGGATCCTTGGGGCAAGCCTTGTTGAGGTCTTTAAAGTCGACACATAGGCGCCATGATTTGTCCTTCTTTGGTACCAATACTAGATTTGCCAGCCAATCCGGATGCTTGATATCTTTGATGAATCCGACCTTGTGTAGTTTGGCTAAATCTTCTCCCATGGCTCGCCTTTTGGTCTCTGAAAACCGTCTTAGAGTCTGTTTGACCGGTTTGTATCTTTTAGTATATTGAGGCTGTGTTCGGCCAATCTGCATGGGATGCCCGACATGTCCGATGGGTGCCAGGCAAAAATGTCCCAATTCTCGGAAAGAAATCTCGAAGTGCGGCGTCCATCGCGGGGCTCAACTGTGTCCTGATGGAAGCTGTCTTCATGGGGTCCGTTGGATGGACTTGGAATTTGACTATCTCGTCTGCAGGTTTAAATGAGGAGGACATGGGTTGCTTGTCGAGTATCACGTCGTCCCTGTCCATGGTGGCCCGCAGTGTTGTTAACTCTTCGGCTGCTAGGGTTTTGCATAATGCTTCCAGGGCTAGTGCTGCGGTTTTGTTTTCGGCGCGATGTGCGACGTCCGGATCACTAGCTAGTGTGATGATTCCGTTGGGTCTGTGCATTTTAAGCTTCATGTACTCGTAATGGGGTACAACTTGAAAGCTTGTAAAAGCGTCCCGCCCTAGAAGGGCGTGGTGTCCGCTGCTAAAAGGAGCCACTTGCAATGTGATTTCTTCGGACCTATAATTCTCTGGGCTGCCGAATACCACATCGAGTGTGATTTTTCCTGCACACCGCACTTCCCGAGTAGGGATAATTCCCCTGAAGGTTGTGTCGCTTTTTTCAATGCGGCTTTTATCAATTTCCATCTTGTTGAGTGTTTCTTCATAGATCAAATTTAATTCTCTTCCGCCGTCCATGAGTACTTTAGTGGGCCGAAAGCCGTCCACGATCAGGCTAAGGACCAGAGAGGTTCGTGCCCGTACAGTCTGGAATCGAGGTTCATCACTGGCATTGAAAGTTATAGTAGTGTCGTTCCAGAGGTTTATTTTTGCCACATGGCAAATTTCAGTGGAGCTTCGATGAGCTCGCTTGCGCCTTTTGTTCAAGGCAAAAGTCTCGAAGACTGTTAGTACCATATTGTGTTCGTTGGCCGGACGTTGTTTTGCTTTATGGCTTGCAAGAAGATCCTCTCCACTTTTTGCTACCTGACAGAGTATCCAGCATGCCCTAAGGCTATGAGTTGGTGTTGTATCCGGAGTACTGTGGAGCTTACATGGTCAGTCGAGCCATTCTTCCAATACGGTTCCCCGCCCTGGGGTGGGCTTCGGTTTCTTGGGGATTGGATCGGGCGACTTACGAGAGTTTGCCCGTTTATTTCGGACAAAGGTTTTGGAGAGAGCCGGATTATCCCAAAATTCTGTTTGGGTTTTCCAGGCGCTTTCCATCGCACAGTACTTCTGTACTATGGTTTCCAAGTTAGCAAAGTGCACTACATCACAGCGACTTATAGCATTAAGGATTCCTTTGTTCGTGCATTTTTTGCAGAAAAGTGAGACTACGTCCTCCCTGCGGCAGTCCTAGACCTTGTTCAGCACAAGGAGGAATCTGGCCCAGTAGCGATGTACCGTCTCCTGGGGCTCTTGCCTGATATGGGAGAGACGGTCTAAGTCCAGGTGCGCGGCAGTTGCTAAGTCTGGATTCTGATCTAATCCAGCACCTAGGGGCACGGGAGCTCTCGAGTCCGACAGCTCGGGATCCGTAGCGCTGCCCAGTTTCTCTGGCCCAGTGCCCGGTTCCAAGTCCGGGACCTGGGTTATGTCTTTCCTTGGGAGGGTGTCCGGCTCACGGAGCTCGGTGATCCGGACATAATTCGTCCTCAAAATCGAGGAATAGTCCGTGTGTGGTTACTCAACTACCGCTATCTCGTGGGTGACCAGCGGGGATTTAATGTCCCTTTTATCGGGTTTGAGACCAATCCGGTCATAGTCCGTAGCAACTCCCAGAGCGGCGATGCGATCCAAGAGCTCATTTAGGGAGGAGAGTTCTATTGGATCCATCTGTTCGGCGAGTTCCGAATTGATGCAGAGGTTATGAGTGATGACCCGAGAGGCCATCGTCGGCGCAACCACCGATGGGGCAGCCATGATGAAGCCGCCAAGTCGGAGATTCTGGCCTTCGGCCAGTGTCCCGCCAAAGGTAATGCTGTCCTTGACAACGAGACGAGCCATCAAGCCTTGAAGCGACGACACAAAGGAACTCTCAATGAAAGCAGCAATGTCGGTGTCAAAACCGGCGGATCTCGGGTAGGGGGTCCCGATCTGTGCATCCAGGCTGATGGTAATAGGAAGCAAGGGACACAGATGTTTACCCAGGTTCGGGCCCTCTCGATGGAGGTAAAACCCTACTTCCTGCTTGATTAATATTGAAGATATGGGTAATACAAGAGTAGATCTACCACAAGATCGTAGAGGCTAAACCCTAGAAGCTAGCCTAGGATGGTATGATTGTAATTGTGATCAGCCTTCTAAGGACCAACCTCTCCGGTTTATATAGACACCGGAGAGGGCTAGGGTTTAAATGGAGTCGGTTACAAGGAAGGAAATACAACATCCGGATCGCCAAGCTTGCCTTCCACGCAAAGGAGAGTTCCATCCGGACACGGGATGGAGTCTTGAAGCTTGTGTCTTCATGCTTCAATAGTCCAGACGATGTATATAGTTCGACTGTCCGGATACCCCCTAATCTAGGACTCCCTCAATGACTCAGTGGAACTCTCAATGAAATCATCAATGTCGGTGTCAAAACCGGCGGATCTCGGGTAGGGGGTCCCGAACTGTGCATCTAAGGCTAATGGTAACAGGAGGCAGGGGACACAATGTTTACCCAGGTTTGGGCCCTCTCTATTGAGGTAATACCCTACTTCCCGCTTGATTGATCTTGATGATATGAGTATTACAAGAGTTGATCTACCACGAGATCGTAGAGGCTAAACCCTAGAAGCTAGCCTATGATTATGATTGTTCTTATCCTATGGACCAAACCCTCCGGTTTATATAGACACTGGAGGGGGGCTAGGGTTACACGGAGTCGGTTACATAGTAGGAAATCTACATATCCGAATTGCCAAGCTTGCCTTCCACGCAAAGGAGAGTCCCACCCGGACACGGGACGAAGTCTTCAATCTTGTATCTTCATAGTCCAATAGTCCAGCATAAGTACACAGTCCGGCTGTCCGAGGACCCCCTAATCCAGGACTCCCTCAATGGCCATGGTGGGCGGAGACGATAGCCCTAGCCGGTGGCGGCGAGCGGCGAGCCGGGGGGCAGCAGCGGATGTGGCCGGCAGGATGGGGCACAATCGAGCGCAGGGCGCGCGCGGGGCCGCAGTAGAGCAATGGGCATGCGGCTGCGCCTATGCGGGTGCGGCGGGGAGGAGGCAGTGTGGCGGACGGCTGTGGTGGCGTGCGAGGGCTGCGCGGTGCAGCGGGGAGTGGGAGGTAGGGCGAGGCAGGCGGCGGCTGGTGGGGGGAGGTGAGGCCCGCGCGGCAGCAGCAACGGAGTAGCAACAAGTCAGCAGCGAGCAGGGGCGGCGTCAGCAGAGGAACAACACACATCGACGGTGACATTTAGTGTGATGTGGCAGCATGCAGCAGCGGCGGATCACACAATGGAGCAGAGCAAGTGCGGCAGCGGTGTTCTCGGGCAACGATGGCAGGTGCAGGTGGCGAGCAGGGTGGGGCGGTGCGAGGCCGCGCGACTAGCGGCCTGGCGGGGTGGAGGTGACAAGGCGGCACCGGCAGCGTGAGACCAGGCGAGACCAACCGGAGGCGGGGCATGGGGCCCCCGCGTTCAGGGGATGCGGTCACGGACGGGGACAAGCGGGACGACAGGGAGGCGCGCACGGCTAGCTCAAGCCCACAAAGATCTCCTACGCGGCGTCAAACGGAGGTCCGGCGGCACTAGCAGCTCGATTAGGGCTCGGGATTGAGCTAAGAAGAGAGGGGGGACTGAGACTCGCGATGGACCACGTGGAGGCTCGGTGGTCAAGCGGGAGCGAAGGGGAGGCCAGAGATGTTGGGGAGGCGGCGGCGACCCGACCCGACGAGGAAGACGGGGTGGATCCGGTGCTGAGAGACTCCTCGGCTCGCAGGCGTTGATGTAATGGTAGCAGCACTTGCCAGCGGAGGTGTAAGACCAGTCGGAGGAGCACGAGGGAGGTGGTCGCAGCGGTGGGCGATGGCGGGCGGCGACAGGGGGCTCGGGTGCTTCTACCCACTCGGCGGGGAGGACAAGTGAGGAGGGGAGAGGAGCCGGGGGCGCGAGGGAGGGGATTAGGGTTTGGGGAGAGGGGTGTCGGGATCTTGTAGACGAGGGGGAAGGCCGTGGATGGCCGACACCTAGCCGGGGCACCATGGATGGCCTCCATGATCCTCCCAGCTCCTGTAGCGGGGAGGGGGATGGGTAAGGTGGGCTGGGTCTGTTATTGCTAAATAGGCCAAGGTACCCAGTAGGGTTAGTTTTTTTATGTTTCAATTTAACTCTCCCTTTATCATTTTTGTTTATTATAATTAGCCTCGGTTTTGCCTTTTCTTTTAGTACCAAATGACTTTTGTTTTGAACGAAACTTGGCACATAATTCTAACATAACATATTGAGGTTGGACAACAAGTATGGGGTCAAAAGAAGTTGTCTAACCATTTATCTAAATGGAAAATACCAATTTAATTGCTGCTTGACCACAAAATTAATTCACACAGGCATTTTGGGAATTCAAATGAGATTGGTGTCAACATAACAACGATCCAGGGAATTTTTTGGATAAGGTGAAGATTTTAGTTTTACTGTTTGAAGAAATAAATATTTGACTTGCATTTTAAATTCGAATTTTGAATTGGTTTGAATCAACATGGGACCTAACAACAGTAAAAGTGATGACATGGCATCTTTACCAGGGAATTGCTGTAGCTTAATTATCCAGGCGTCACATTTCTCCTCCACTACAAGAAATCTCGTCCCGAGATTTAAGGGGTGGAGTTATGGGAAAGACTCGGGAATGATTGAGCTTACATGTTAGGTACCTGGGGGCTATCTCAATGAACGTGGCATAGAGGCATCTCTCGAGTGGAAATTCAAGAAAGTTATCAAGAGCAAGGAAAGAAATTGCAATAAGAAGCTTCAAGCGGTTAGGCAATCGTTCGATGTCTGAAACAGAGAGTGAAGGGGCTTAGATCATCGATAATAAGTATTGCATCTCATACGAGAACAGATCACAAGGAAGGTGGCTCGCGAATAACATACGAAGCCAAGCGCGAGGGATAACTTAGAAAACATGGATGTATAGGAGAGTCAGGTTTCGATCCTGTGGAACTGTGGATTAAGGACCAACCATGTGTGGGTTAAAAGGAGGAAAGGTACTAATAGCACGGCATGTCAGTGCATAGACTGTCTATTATGTTGGCAACAATGTTGGTACCAAGGGTAAGGGACGAAGAGAACCATTTTCCTACTCGTTAAACGAGGCAGACCAATAGGCAAAGTTCTAGTCCATCAATGGTTACCAGAATATCACCCACAATAGTAACAGGGTCTTACTGACCGAGATGAACACCGAGGCATTTACGTAAGTAGGGAATTATTACTGCTCAGATTTGTTAGGTTACAAGAAAAGTTAAACAAAATAATGGGAAGGGAAGTGTAGACTGATACCTCTCCAATGTATCTATAATTTTTGATTGTTTCATGCTATTATATTACCCATTTTGGATGTTTATGGGCTTTACTTTACAGTTTTATATCATTTTTGGGACTAACCTACTAACCGGAGGCCCAACACGTATTGCTGTTTTTTTGCCTATTTCAGTGTTTCGAAGAAAAGGAATATCAAACGGAGTCCAAACGGAATGAAACCTTCGGGAGAGTGATTTTTGGAACGAACGTTTTCCAGAGGACTTGGAGTGCAAGTCTAGAAGCAATCGAGGAGACCACAAGGGTGGAGGGCGCCCCCCCTATTGGGCGTGCCCCCTATCTTGTGGGCCCCTCGGGCATCCACCGACCTACTTCTTCCTCCTATATATACCCACGTACCCCGAGAACATCAAAGGCGACCATGAAAAACAATTTCCACCACCGTAACCTTCTGTATCCGCGAGATCCCATCTTGGAGCCTTCGCTGCTGCTCCACCGAAGGGGGAATCAACCATGGAGGGCTTCTACATCAACACCATAGCCTCTCCGATGAGTTGTGAGTAGTTTACCATAGACCTTCGGGTCCATAGTTATTAGCTAGATGGCTCCTTCTCTCTCTTTGAGTCTCAATACCATGTTCTCCTTGATCTTCTTGGAGATCTATTCGATGTAACTCTTTTTGCGGTGTGATTGTCAAGATTCGATGAATTGTGGGTTTATGATCAAGTTTATCTATGAGAAATATTTACATCACCTCTTAATTCTCTTATGTGTGATTAAGTTATCTTTGCAAGTCTCTTTGAATTATCAGTTTGGTTTGGCCTATGTCAGGACCCCGACTCAATGTCACATCGATCTAGCCTGTAACACCTCATATTACTTTGCGGCCTCACGCATGGTATCCCCACGGGTGTCGCCTTACCTTTGCCTAGGACCGTTTGCGCCTTTTGGCACACGTATATGATAGTGTCGCTAGCATCCATATGAAAAGGAGCCCGGGCTGACATGGCTAGTTGTAAACCCAAAGTGGCACAGACTTATCGGGACAGGCATCCATGACCCAGCATCGAACGTGTCGGTCATCAGCAAGTAAGTTCCGGGCTGTAGCACTGGGCTAGCAGGACTCCGGTAAACCGGGCTGTAGCGGGCTAACAGGACTCCGGTACTCAATGCGTGACATTTCCCCGAAGGGACAGACACAGGAACGAAGAAGGACACATGCCGGCCAGCCAAGTGTTCCGGAGCAGTAGCAAGCTACCATGGCTCAGTGGAATCACTAGGAGACATTTCCCGGTAAGAGAGGCTACTAAAGATAAACAACTAGATAGTCAGATCCCACACATACCAAGCATTTCAATCATACACACAATATGCTCGATATGTGCAATACAACAAGGCATCACAACATGACTCTATGACACAAGTACTTTATTTAAAGGCTCAGAGAGCCATACATAGCATACACACAAGTATGGGTCACACGACCCAGCATTCAAGTCATACAGTCATACAAACCAGCAGCGGAAGTAACTTGTCTGAGTACAGACAACTAGTAAAATAAGAGAGGCTTGGAAAGCCTAGCTATACTACGTGGTCCTTCACAAGCTCAGGATCACCACCTGGGCCTTAGCCTACTCATTGATGTCAACGTCTACGAAGAACCCATCAGAAGGGGTTGCAGCGTCTTCTGTAAAAATGTAAATTATAGCAACATGAGTACAAAAGTACTCAGCAAGACTTACATCAGATCCTACATACATGCACATTATCAAGAAGGGGTGGTGGAGTTATTGCATCAAGCTAGCTTTGACTCTTGGCTAAGCTATCCTACGAGACTCCAACTTGAAATGGTTTTGCGCACACGAGTCCACTACTCACCACTTCAATACACTACCGAGGATCCACCTCCGTCTTCCTACGGAAGAGCCATCCTCGGCACTCACGCTTATCTTGAGGCTTTTAGTAGTTTCCATTTACTTGTCTATGAACTGTATAGGCAACCAAGTAGTCCTTCACCGCGGACGCGGCCATTCGAATAGATTAGGTTAACCCTGCAAGGGTGTACTTCTTCATACACGCTCTCACCACTTACCGCCGTTTACACGACATGTACTCGGCAACCTTCAAGCGGAAGCCCAACGTGGGTGTCGGCCACGACCTACCTAGACACCTAAGTCTCTAGTCCAGGTTTATCGCCTATTTGGGTTCCATCCATGAGGAGATCCGGCCGAAGTATCGCTCACGGCCCCAAACGATGTGAACAGGGTTCCCGAGATACCAAACGGGCATCCGGTACACCCGGCCACGTACCTACCGCATCACAGCCCACCCCTACGGTCAGCACTGTCCACGGCCTCCAGTAGGCTACAAACACCAGAAACTACTTGCAACTACTGGACAGAAGACTAGGGTGAATAAGAAGCCGAGAGGGTCCATTGGTTTCGGGCCCAATGCATGGTAGTAGCTGAATCTTAAATCACACATACAGATCCCAATGCTTAAGGACGGCTTCAATGAAACAACCCACCATGTACTCCTACATGGCCTCTCATCGATACCTTTACCAAATCGTGTTCAACACACCACTCTCAACTGATATGATCATTTCACTCTTGCCCATCACCCAGATGAACCAGACCTGACACGACTCTAAGCATAGCAGGCATAGCAAGGTAGGAACAACACATACATATGGCTCAAACAACTCCTACACATGCTAGTGGGTTTCATCTAGTTACTGTGGCAATGACAGGTCATGCAGAGGAAATGGGTTGAACTACCGAAGGACACAGCAGTTTGAAACGCGTTGTCTTAATGCAGTAAAAGAGAGCAAGAGGGAGAACATGGGATTGTATCGATATGATCAAACGGTTGGTTGCTTGCTTGATGGATCGATGCACTGATACGGTTCTTCGCTAGGGTAATCACGGTACTCCTCGGAGGTAGAACCTGCCGCAAAGAACACCGATACACAGCCATCACCAAACAATGTGCGACAATATGATGCATGCATGAAACATGGCAATATGAGTGTGTTGGGCTAATGCAACTAAGACCAGAAGGGTTTGAACCAATTTGAACCAAAGATTCAAATTTCAAACTCATACATGGCCCTTTAAAGTGTTTTATCTTGTTCTGCATTAAACATCAAGTTAACTTGTTTAATCATGCATGGAAACAGTACAGATGGATAGATTGGATTTTTCTGATCATTTTTCATATATAACTTGTTTACTTTGGAGTTACAGATTAAAAGTTATGAATTTTTGAAGTTTAAACTATATTCTGGAATTTCCTATATTAGAATAAATCCATAAATTAATTTATTGCGTCAGCCATGCGTCAGGATGACGTCAGGGTCAACGGAGACGTCCAGGTCAAACCTGACTGTGGGTCCAGGGTGTCAATGGATAATTAAACTAGCTTAATTAGTTTAAACTAATCTGGGTAATTAGCAGAAGGGGGCCCCACCTGTCATTGACTCAACAGAGTCAACCAGGGCCCACCCGTGGTCAAAAGCAGGTCGGCTACACCGGCGTTTAGCCGCCGGCGAGCCCGACGCGGCGGCGGAAGTGGTTTTGGCCGTTCCGGCCACCAAAAGGGGCGCGGAGGCCATCGGAGTGGAGCTGAGGACGAGCCGCGGCTCTTGGCGGAGTCCGTTGGGGTCGGGGTGGCCGGAGTTGGTGTCGGCGGCGACTTTGGCGGCCACCGGAGTTCGGGTGAAAGCGAACTCGGGCTAGGGTGTGCGGTGAGGTGCGGGAGTGCACGGTTGGGTCCAACGCAGCATGGTGAGTGCGATGGACACCGTGAGGTGGCCGGAGGATGGCCGGGAGCACGTCGTCGACGAGATCTGCGGCGGTGCGTGCGGGTGATCTTCGTGCGATGGCTACACGGCTTGGGAGCGAGAGAGGAAGGGTAGGAGGGGTAGCTAGGCTCACAGAGCACTCGTAGAGGCCACCGGCGGGGTCGGGGACGAGCTGATGCGGCGACGGCGTTGAAGCGGATCTCCGGCGACGGCGGACTCGGGCGAGGTCGGTGCGGTGGACTCGGGCCATGCGAGCACGCGGGGCTCGGCTAGCCCGACGAAGTGGACGGCGGCGGAGCTCCTGGACACGACGAGTCGGAGCACGGGTGGCGGGGAGCGCGGCTACGACGATGGAGCGGCGGCGGTGGCATCGGCCATGGCTGGGGAGCGCGAGGGGGAGGAGCTGGAGAGGAGAGGGGGTTTCTGGGGGGTTCGGGGGAGAGAGGGGGAGTGATCCCCGTCGTGGCGTGATGAGGAGAGCGGCGAGGCGGCGAGCAGGTGCGTGGCACCCATGCGGTGCTCGCCGCCGAGCACCTTGCCTGCCTGCCTGCCGAGCCAAGCAGCTCGCTGGCGCGGCAGCTGGGCTGGGCCGGCAGGTGGGCCAATTGGTAGGCGCCAGGTAAGTTCTTTCTGTTATTTCCTTTTTTTATTTTTCTACAACTTTGTTGAATTATTAAAAATACTTAGGTAACTCCTAAAATCACCAAACTGCTCCTGGTCCATAGTTGGATTATTTCCAACATGAAACATTTTAGTTTGGAAATATTTGAGCACTTGAAATATTTTATATAATTTTAAGTGCCCAAATTCAAATATTTATGATTTAATTCAAAGACCCTAGGATGACCTAGGAAATTGTGCATCACTTTTGGCAGAGGTTCTGAACCAAGACAAAAATGATGGACATTTTAGAAGGGCATTTCAGGTTCATTGAAAAAGTTTTTAGTAAACCCTAGTTGGTTTCAGAGGGGCTGGGGGTTCTGTCATCCCCATTTCAAGTTTCTGATGAAAAAAATAGACATGATGCAACACTCTAATGCATAACTAGCTAGGGTGTGACAACTCACCCCCACTCAAAAGAATCTCGTCCCGAGATTTGGGTTCCTCCGGAAAGAAGGCGGGATACTCAAGTCGAAGACGATCCTCCCTTTCCCAGGTTGCTTCCTTCTCAGAATGGTGCGACCATTGAACTTTGAGAAACTTGATATTATGACGTCGAGTGGTACGCTCGGCCTGATCGAGAATACGAACGGGGTACTCTCGATACGTGAGATTATCTTGGAGATCAAGCGTTTCGTGGTCCACTCCACGGATAGGATCCGAGAAGCAACGCCTGAGTTGAGAAATGTGGAAGACATCATGGACTCTGGAGAGATGCGGAGGTAGTCCCAATTGGTAGGCAACTTCTCCTCGTTTAGCGAGAATACGAAAAGGTCCAATGTAACGAGGAGCCAATTTGCCTTTGATACCGAAACTATGGGTTCCCTTCAGAGGAGTAACCCGAAGGTAAGCCTTCTCGTCAACCTCAAATGTCATGGCCCTATGTTTTCGGTCATAATGACTCTTTTGACGAGATTGGGCTGTTTTCAACTTTTCACGAACGATGCGAACTTGCTCTTCTGCTTCCTGGATCATATTCGGGCCAAAGAATTGTCTTTCCCCGGTTTCTAACCAATTAAGGGGTGTTCGACACCGTCGTCCATAGAGAACTTCAAAAGGGGCTTTACCCAAGCTAGACTGATAGCTGTTGTTATAAGCGAATTCGGCAAATGGAAGGCATTTCTCCCAATCCATTCTGAATGAGATAACAGAAGCTCGAAGCATGTCTTCTAGAATCTGGTTGACGCGTTCTACTTGACCACTTGATTGAGGGTGAAAAGCGGTGCTAAAGGAAAGGCGGGTTCCCATAGCATTTTGGAAACTTTCCCAAAATCGAGAGGTGAAAAGACTTCCTCGATCCGAGTTAATTTCCAACGGAACACCATGGAGAGAAACTATTCGGGAGATGTACAAGTCTGCTAACTGACTAGCAGTTATACTCTCACGAACAGGTAGGAAATGGGCCACTTTGGAAAGACGATCGATAACGATGAAGATAGCATTATTCCCTCTCTTGGTCCTGGGAAAACCGGTGATGAAGTCCATACCAATTTTATCCCATTTCCATTCAGGAATAGCTAGGGGTTGAAGGGTGCCAGCAGGCCGTTGATGCTCTGCTTTTACACGACGGCAGACGTCGCAATTAGCAATAAACTGAGCAATTTCTCTCTTCATCCTAGTCCACCAGAACCTCTGGCATAGGTCCTGATACATCTTAGTGCTACCGGGATGAATAGTGAGAGGAGATTCATGAGCTTCCTTAAGGATCAATCGCCTCAGGTTTCGCACCTTGGGAACCACTAGCCGATTCCCGAAGTATACGACCCCTTGATCATCAATGGAGAAACAATTCGCAACTCCTTTCTGGATGTTTCTCTTGATGCAAGAGATTCCCGGATCTACCTTCTGTGCTTTGATGATCTGATCCGTAAGGGTAGGTTTCGCCACCAAGGTGGAAAGGAATCCTTGAGGAACGATGTGAAGGTTAAGTTTCCGAAATTCCTCATGGAGAAGTGGTTGACTTTGTTGTAACATCAGGTTGTTACAATAAGATTTACGACTTAGCGCATCAGCCATGACATTGGCTTTCCTTGGGGTGTAAGTTATTCCTAAGTCGAAATCTGTGATCAACTCGACCCAACGTCTTTGCCTGAGATTCAAATCCGGTTGGGTGAATATGTACTTCAGACTTTGGTGATCAGTGTAAATCTCGCAACGATTACTGAGGAGGTAATGTCGCCAGGTTTTAAGTGCATAGACTACAGCTGCAAGCTCTAGATCATGAGTAGGATAATTCTCCTCATGTGGGTGCAATTTTCGTGAAGCGTAAGCAATTACGTGTCGATATTGCATGAGAATACAGCCTAGTCCTTGTCGCGAGGCGTGGCAGTAGATAACAAAGTCCTTAGAGAAATCTGGCGGTACCAGTACGGGAGCAGATGTCAGGCGTCTTTTCAGTTCCTGAAAGTTGTGCTCACATTGTGGAGTCCATTCGAACTTTTTATCTTTCTTGAGGAGTTCGGTTAGAGGTTTAGCAACTTTGGAGAAATTCTCGACAAAGCGACGACAATAGCTCGCTAGGCCAAGGAAACTCCGAACTTGCTTGACCAATTCAGGTGGAGTCCAATTAAGGACGGCTTGAACTCGCTTAGGATTAACAGCAATACCTTTACCAGAAATTACATGTCCTAGATAGGTCACTTCTGACAACCAAAATTCACATTTAGAGAATTTGGCATAAAGGCGATGCTCTCGAAGTTTCTTCAACACTAGCCTTAGATGTTCGGCATGTTCTTCCTCGTTCTTGGAGTAGATGAGTATATCATCGAGGTAAACCACGACGAATTTATCCAAATACTCCATGAAGATTGAGTTCATTAACCGAGAAAAGGTGGCTGGAGCGTTGGTTAAACCGAAGGACATGACGGTGTACTCGTATTGGCCATAACGAGTAACAAAGGCCGTTTTCGGAATGTCCCCGTTCCTGATTTTGATTTGATGGTAGCCCAACCTCAAATCCATTTTAGAGAAGACTGAGGATCCAGCGAGCTGATCATACAGGTCGTTGATCCTGGGGAGCGGATATTTGTTCTTAATTGTGATCAAGTTAACCGGTCGATAATCTACAACCATCTGGTCCGTACCATCCTTCTTCTTGACGAAGAGGACGGGGCAAGCCCAAGGAGATGAACTAGGTCGGATGAAACCCTTTTTCAAGGACTCATCGAGTTGTTTCTTAAGCTCGGCTAGTTCTAGTGGTGCCATCTTATAGGGTCTTCTAGCAATCGGGACGGTTCCTGCAATGAGGTCTATTACGAACTCAACATCCCTGTCGGGTGGAACACCTGGCAATTCCTCTGGGAAGACATCCGGAAAGTCACAGACTACCGGAACGTCCTCAAGGTCTGGCAAAGGGCTGGCGTTAAGAGAATATAACTGTTGCTTGGCTATTCGGGTCAAGACATTGACTATCTTCCCCGAAGGATGGGCGAGTTGAACAGTCCTAGAGAAGCAATCAATTTTGGCATGATGGGCTGACATCCAGTCCATACCCAAAATGATATTAATATCCGAAGATTTGAGAGCTATCAAAGATGCAAGGAAAACAAGTCTGTCGACTTGGATTTCATTTCCATGGCTTACTCTAGAAGTTTGCCATCTAGAACCAGGAGTGGAAATTTCCATGGTAGAAGGCATGTCACAGAAGGCGATGTTATGCAAGCGAGCATAGTTTTCGGATATGAATGAATGAGATGCTCCAGTATCAAAAAGAACAGATGCCGGGTGGCAGTTAACAAGGAGCGTACCGAGAACGACGTTGGGATCCTCTTGAGCTTCTTTAGCAGAGACACAATTAACATGGCCACGTGCAGTGGTGGCCGGCTTGGCATAGAACACTTTCCCTGTCGGCTTGCCACGGCCAACAGTTTTTGCTGTCTGGTTGGGGTTGGTTTGGGGGCACTCGCGCATATAGTGGCCTGATTCCCCACACTTGAAGCAAGTCACGAAATTGGTGCGTGGAGGAGCATTGTTGGTTGGACCACCATAGGGATTGGCTGGTGCATATTGCTGAGTTGGGCGAGGCGCCTGAAAGGATGGCCTCGGTGTGAACCTGGGTGGCAGGGCAGTGTTAGGCACCCACACGCGGCGCTTCTGAGGACCAGCACCGGATGAAGAACCCAAATCACGGCCATGCTTACGTGATGCATCGAAATCAGTCTGTCCCGTCTCAGCACTGATGGCTTTATTCACAAGCTTCTGAAAAGAGGTGCACTCATGCAGACGAAGGTCACGACGGAGCTCAGGACTAAGTCCCTTATGGAACCTTGCCTGCTTCTTGGCATCGGTAGAAACTTCCTCAGTTGCATAACGTGCAAGGTTACCGAACTCCCTGCTGTAAGCGTCAACAGAGAGTCGACCTTGAGTGAAGCTACAGAACTCCTCACGTTTACGATCCATGAGACCCTCCGGAATGTGATGTTCACGGAAAGCCTCGCTGAATTCAGCCCAAGTAGTGACATGGCCCGCTGGGCGCATAGCTTCATAATTCTCCCACCAGAGACTGGCGGGGCCTTCAAGATGATATGCAGCAAAGGTGACCTTATCAGCCTCAACTACCAGCGCAGAACGCAGTTTGTGAGTAATGCTGCGGAGCCAGTCATCGGCGTCGAGAGGCTCGACGGAGTGGTGGAAGGTAGGCGGGTGTAACTTGATGAAATCACTGAGTGACACCAAGTTATTTCTCTGATGGTGTGCTGTGTTCTGTTCGATGCGCTCCAACAAACGGTTGGTCTCCCGCTTGTTTCTCTCGGCTTCTAGCATAACTTCGGCTAGGGAAGGAGGGTGAGGCAGATTTGCATTCCTGACTTCACTGCCTTCGGCCTGCTCTTGGGGAGCAGGATTTTTGCGCGTGTTAACCATCCTAGGAAAAACAAGACAATGGTTTAGTCCAGGATGATAAGATTTTGGCACAGAAATGTAGAATGTAATGGATAACTCGGAATGCAATATGATCATCTATATGACATGGTAGATACAGAAACTGCTTCCTTATTCCATCGTCATACACACCATACAAGGTTTAGTACAAGACCAAACAAAGTACTACTACGGTGAAAGGCAGATTACATCTCATCGGAGGCATTCCAAGCTCCTATACATTATTTTTCATACACCTCCGGAATGATACACACTAAGTCATATTCCACAAGTCACGCAGGACATCGGAAATACAACTGTTACAGTACTAGTGGAACTACTACTAACTCAGACGTCTCTGTAGTAGTCCTCGTAGAAGTCACCTCCATAGCCTGGAAGTTCAACGTGAGCATCCGGAAACAGACGATCTCGCGGAGCTTGTGGACCAAAAGGGCTAGGGTGAGGTCTTGGACCAACAAACGGTGGCCTGCGGGGACCACGAGGTGGGGTGATGCCTCCCACATCACGC
This sequence comes from Triticum timopheevii, assembly GCA_963921465.1. NCBI lineage: Eukaryota > Viridiplantae > Streptophyta > Magnoliopsida > Poales > Poaceae > Triticum > Triticum timopheevii. Next base: position 374,492,059 of record OY997272.1, on the reverse strand, counting down.
CAATCCATCATGTCCGGCAGAGCAGACCTAACAGGATACAGATCTCTCATATCCATGTATCCAGCTTGCACAGCCGGTGCAAACCGAGTCAAGGTGGCCCAATGATCAGCGCGGGTGTTGAAAAGCTCCATTCTCAAGGCCCGGTTTTCACGGTCCTTATCCTCGAGCAACTCAGCAGTGGTGCGAGTCCGTGAATCCTCCTGAGTGGGGTCAGCATAGATAGCCTAGAGATACCCTTGTGCTCCCGGAAGTGATGATGGCATATACCGGAAATCAGAGTCCCGAAATAGGCCAGTCCTGACTCGCATGATGGTCATCATAGAGTAGGCGGCATCCTGCACAGCCATCTCAACAGTAACCCCGAGTCCATAAGAGCAGTGAAGGGTCTCGGTGGATCCAAGATAAGATGGAAATATCCTGACAGTGCAAAGATACTGGCTTTGATTAAAGTCTCGAAATTGCTCTTCGACCGTGTACTCAGGATACCAACGGTATCCAGCCTCAGTCATTACCCTGACCAACATAGCAGTATGGCCGGGTACATCTAGGCATCGAGTCAGGCGAACCACTTGATTTTGGTCGCGAGTGGCCATCTGAAAGCACAACCATAATGCAAGGCATTAAAATTTCTAGCAAAATTTCGACAGCATAACAGCTGTAAATGCTCGAAAAGGATTTTGAGACATTTGACAAGGATTTCATACACACTCAACAACATCATATCAAAGTTCCAGGTCCATCTTAGCAACATAATGTGGTAGTAGAACTGAACTAGGCTTGTATCCATCAAACCTATAAGGTACTACTGATTAGTAACCCGTGAACCTGATAGAGAGAAGAGATCCTAATTCCTTAACCCCCGGTGGAAGAATGGACTGACTCAGATCAGAATGCCATGAGGTAAAGAAATAAAAAGAGCCTTACGTACCATCCCACAATCAATTCCCTTATATATAACTAAAGAATTTCTAGACTCAACATCGACCAGTTTGGCTTGGAGAACCTACAGGCAGTCCGGCTCTGATGCCAACGCTGTCAGGACCCCGACTCAATGTCACATCGATCTAGCCTGTAACACCTCATATCACTTTGCGGCCTCACGCACGGTATCCCCACGGGTGTCGCCTTACCTTTGCCCGGGACCGTTTGCGCCTTTTGGCACACGTATATGATAGTGTCGCTAGCATCCATATCAAAAGGAGCCCGGGCTGACATGGCTAGTTGTAAACCCAAAGTGGCACAGACTTACAGGGACAGGCATCCATGACCCAGCATCGAATGTGTCGGTCATCAGCAAGTAAGTTCCGGGCTGTAACACTGGGCTAGCAGGACTCCGGTAAACCGGGCTGTAGCGGGCTAACAGGACTCCGGTACTCAATGCGTGACATTTCCCCGAAGGGACAGACACAGGAACGAAGAAGGACACATGCCGGCCAGCCAAGTGTTCCGGAGCAGTAGCAAGCTACCATGGCTCAGTGGTATCACTAGGAGACATTTCCCGGTAAGAGAGGCTACTAAAGATAAACAACCAGATAGTCAGATCCCACACATACCAAGCATTTCAATCATACACACAATATGCTCGATATGTGCAATACAACAAGGCATCACAACATGACTCTATGACACAAGTACTTTATTTAAAGGCTCAGAGAGCCATACATAGCATACACACAAGTACGGGTCACACGACCCAGCATTCAAGTCATACAGTCATACAAACCAGCAGCGGAAGTAACTTTTCTGAGTACAGACAACTAGTAAAATAAAAGAGGCTTGGAAAGCCTAGCTATACTACGTGGTCCTTCACAAGCTCAGGATCACCACCTGGGCCTTAGCCTACTCATTGATGTCAACATCTACGAAGAACCCATCAGAAGGGGTTGCAACGTCTTCTGTAAAAATGTAGATTATAGCAACATGAGTACAAAAGTACTCAGCAAGACTTACATCAGATCCTACATACATGCACATTATCAAGAAGGGTTGGTGGAGTTATTGCAGCAAGCTAGCTTTGACTCTTGGCTAAGCTATCCTACGAGACTCCAACTTGAAATGGTTTTGCGCACATGAGTCCACTACTCACCACTTCAATACACTACCGAGGATCCACCTCCGTCTTCCTACGGAAGAGCCATCCTCGGCACTCACGCTTATCTTGAGGCTTTTAGTAGTTTCCATTTACTTGTCTATGCACTGTATAGGCAACCAAGTAGTCCTTCACCGCGGACGCGGCTATTCGAATAGATTAGGTTAACCCTGCAGGGGTGTACTTCTTCATACACGCTCTCACCACTTACCGCCGTTTACACGACATGTACTCGGCAACCTTCAAGCGGAAGCCCAACGTGGGTGTCGGCCACGACCTACCTAGACACCTAAGTCTCTAGTCCAGGTTTATCGCCTATTTGGGTTCCATCCATGAGGAGATCCGGCCGAAGTATCGCTCACGGCCCCAAACGATGTGAACAGGGTTCCCGAGATACCAAACGGGCATCCGGTACACCCGGCCATGTACCTACCGCATCACAGCCCACCCCTACGGTCAGCGCTGTCCACGGCCTCCAGTAGGCTACAAACACCAGAAACTACTTGCAACTCCTGGACAGAAGACTAGGGTGAATAAGAAGCCGAGAGGGTCCATTGGTTTCGGGCCCAATGCATGGTAGTAGCTGAATCTTAAATCACACATACAGATCTCAGTGCTTAAGGACGGCTTCAATGAAACAACCCACCATGTACTCCTACATGGCCTCTCATCGATACCTTTACCAAATCGTGTTCAACACACCACTCTCAACTGATATGATCATTTCACTCTAACCCATCACCCAGATGAACCAGACCTGACACGACTCTAAGCATAGCAGGCATAGCAAGGTAGGAACAACACATACATATGGCTCAAACAACTCCTACACATGCTAGTGGGTTTCATCTAGTTACTGTGGCAATGACAGGTCATGCAGAGGAAATGGTTTCAACTACCGAAGCACACAGCAGTTTGAAATGCGTTGTCTTAATGCAGTAAAAGAGAGCAAGAGCGAGAACATGGGATTGTATCGATATGATCAAACGGTTGGTTTCTTGCCTGATGGGTCGATGCACTGATACGGTTCTTCGCTAGGGTAATCACGGTACTCCTCGGAGGTAGAACCTGCCGCAAAGAACACCGATACACAGCCATCACCAAACAATGTGCGACAATATGATGCATGCATGAAACATGGCAATATGAGTGTGTTGGGCTAATGCAACTAAGACCAGAAGGGTTTGAACCAATTTGAACCAAAGATTCAAATTTCAAACTCATACATGGCCCTTTAAAGTGTTTTATCTTGTTCTGCATTAAACATCAAGTTAACTTGTTTAATCATGCATGGAAACAGTACAGATGGATAGATTGGATTTTTCTGATCATTTTTCATATATAACTTGTTTGATTTGGAGTTACAGATTAAAAGTTATGAATTTTTGAAGTTTAAACTATATTCTGGAATTTCCTATATTAGAATAAATCCAGAAATTAATTTATTGTGTCAGCCATGCGTCAGGATGACGTCAGGGTCAACGGAGACGTCCAGGTCAAACCTGACTGTGGGTCCAGGGTGTCAGTGGATAATTAAACTAGCTTAATTAGTTTAAACTAATCTGGGTAATTAGCAGAAGGGGGCCCCACCTGTCATTGACTCAACAGAGTCAACCAGGGCCCACCCGTGGTCAAAAGCAGGTCGGCTGCACCGGCGTTTAGCCGCCGGCGAGCCCGACGCGGCGGCGGAAGTGGCTTTGGCCGTTCCGGCCACCAAAAGGGGCGCGGAGGCCATCGGAGTGGAGCTGAGGACGAGCCGCGGCTCTTGGTGGAGTCCGTTGGGGTCGGGGTCGCCGGAGTTGGCGTCGGCGGCGACTTTGGCGGCCACCGGAGTTCGGGTGAAAGCGAACTCGGGCTAGGGTGTGCGGTGAGGTGCGGAGAGTGCACGGTTGGGTCCAACACAGCGTGGTGAGTGCGATGGACACCGTGAGGTGGCCGGAGGATGGCCTGGAGCACGTTGGCGACGAGATCCGCGGCGGTGCGTGCGGGTGATCTTCGTGCGATGGCTACACGGCTCGGGAGCGAGAGAGGAAGGGTAGGAGGGGTAGCTAGGCTCACAGAGCACTCATAGAGGCCACCGGCGGGGTCGGGGACGAGCTGATGCGGCGACGGCGTTGAAGGGGATCTCCGGAGACGGCGGACTCGGGCGAGGTCGGTGCGGTGGACTCGGGCCACGCGAGCACGCGGGGCTCGGCTAGCCCGACGAAGTGGACGGCGGAGGAGCTCCTGGACACGACGAGTCGGAGCACGGGCGGCGGGGAGCGCGGCTACGACGATGGAGCGGCGGCGGTGGCGTCGGCCATGGCTGGGGAGCGCGAGGGGGAGGAGCTGGAGAGGAGAGGGGGTGTCTGGGGGGTTCAGGGGAGAGAGGGGGAGTGATCCCCGTCGTGGCGTGATGAGGAGAGCGGCGAGGCGGCGAGCAGGTGCGTGGCACCCATGCGGTGCTCGCCGCCGAGCACCTTGCCTGCCTGCCTGTCGAGCCAAGCAGCTCGCTGGCGCGGCAGCTGGGCTGGGCCGGCAGGTGGGCCAATTGGTAGGCGCCAAGTAAGTTCTTTCTGTTATTTCCTTTTTTTTTGCAACTTTGTTGAATTATTAAAAATACTTAGGTAACTCCTAAAATCACCAAACTGCTCCTGGTCCATAGTTGGATTATTTCCAACATGAAACATTTTAGTTTGGAAATATTTGAGCACTTGAAATATTTTATATAATTTTAAGTGCCCAAATTCAAATATTTATGATTTAATTCAAAGACCCTATGAGGACCTAGGAAATTGTGCATCACTTTTGGCAGAGGTTCTGAACCAAGACAAAAATGATGGACATTTTAGAAGGGCATTTCAGGTTCATTGAAAAAGTTTTTAGTAAACCCTAGTTGGTTTCAGAGGGGGCTGGGGGTTCTGTCATCCCCATTTCAAGTTTCTGATGAAAAAAATAGACATGATGCAACACTCTAATCTTTGGGTTCAATCTTGCGGTGTCCTTTCCCAGTGACAGCAGGGGCAGCAAGGCATGTATTGTATTGTAGCCATCGAGCATAAAAAGATGTGGTTTATATCATATTGCATGAGTTTATCCCTCTACATCATGTCATCTTTATTAATGCGTTGCTCCGTTCTTTATGAACTTAATACTCTAGATGCATGCTGGATAGTGGTCGATGTGTGGAGTAATAGTAGTAGATGCAGGTAGGAGTCGGTCTACTTGTGACGTACGTGATGCCTATATACATGATCATGCCTAGATAATCTCATAATTATTCGCTTTTCTATCAATTGCTCGACAGTAATTTGTTCACCCACCGTAATACTTATGCTATCTTGAGAGAATCCACTACTGAAACATATGGACCTCGGGTCTATCTTTTATCATCTAAGCTTTCAATCTACTTTTATTTGCATCTTTAGTTTTTCTATCTATATTATAAAATACCAAAAATATATTTATCTTATCATACTATCTCTATCAGATTTCACTTTCGCAAGTGGCGGTGAAGGGATTGACAACCCCTTTATTGCGTTGGTTGCGAGTTCTTGTTTGTTTGTGTAGGTGCGTGGGACTTCTGAGGAGCCTCCTACTTGATTGATACCTTGGTTCTCAAAAACTGAGGAAAATACTTATGCTACTATTGCTGCATCACCCTTTCCTCTTCAAGGAAAACCAACGCAAGCTTAAGACGTAGCAAGAAGGATTTCTGGCGCCATTGCCAGGGAGGTCTTTGCTCAAGTCAAGACATACCAAGTACCCATCACAAACTCATCTCCCTCGCATTTACATTATTTGCCATTTGCCTCTCATTTTCCTCTCCCCCACTTCACCCTTGCCGTTTTATTCTCCCTCTCTTTCCCAAACTCCTCTCTTTTTCGCTTGCCTTTTGTTTGCTTGTGTGTTGGATTACTTGTCGTGATGGCGCTAGATAATATCAAATTTTGTGATTTCTCCAATACTAATAAAAATGATTTCCTTAGTACTCCGATTGCTCCTCTTAATGATGTTGAGTCTTGTGAAATCAATACTGCTTTGCTGAATCTTGTTATGAAAGATCAATTCGCTGGCCTTCCTAGTGAAGATGCCGCTACCCATCTAAACAACTTTGTTGATTTGTGTGAGATGCAAAAGAAGAAAGATACGGATAATGATATTGTTAAATTGAAGTTATTTCCGTTTTCACTTAGAGATCGTGCTAAAGTTTGGTTTTCGTCTTTGCCTAAGAATAGTATTGATTCATGGAACAAGTGCAAAGATGCTTTTATCTCTAAGTATTTTCCTCCCGCTAAGATCATCACTCTTAGGAATGATATTATGAATTTTAAACAACTTGATCATGAGCATGTTGCCCAATCTTGGGAAAGAATGAAATTGATGATTCGCAATTGCCCTACTCATGGTTTGAAGTTATGGATGATCATACAAATTTTTTATGCCGGATTGAATTTTGCTTCTAGAAATCTTTTAGATTCGGCCGCGGGAGGCATGTTTATGGAAATCACCTTAGGAGAAGCTACAAAACTCCTTGATAATATTATGGCTAATTATTCTCAGTGACACACCGAAAGATCTACTAGTAAAAAGTGCATGCTATAGAAGAAATTAATGGTTTGAGGAAAGATGGATGAACTTATGAAATTGTTTGCTACTAAGAGTGCTCCTATTGATCCCAGTGATATGCCTTTGTCTACTTCGATTGAGAATAATAATTATTCTATGGATGCGAATTTTGTTGGTAGGAATAGTTTTGGAAACAATGCTTATAGAGGAAACTTTAATCCTAGACTGTTCCCTAGTAATTCCTCAAATAATTATGAAAATTCCTACAATAATTCTTATGGTAATTTTAATAAGATGCCCTCTGATTTTGAGAATAGTGTGAAAGAATTTATGATCTCTCAAAAGAATTTTAATGCCTTGCTTGAAGAAAAATTGCTCAAAGTTGATGATTTGGCTAGGAACGTTGATAGACTCTCGCTTGATGTTGATTCTTTAAAACTTAGTCTCTCAAATCTATGAGAATTTCCATTGATGAGTGCAAAGAAAGAACCGCTAGATTGCGTGCTAAGAAAGATTGCTTTGTAAAGGTGTGTTCTTCTAGTTTCCGTGAAAATAATGATGAAGATCTTAAAGTTATTGAATGTATCCCCTATTAGATCTTTGTTTTGCAATATGAATCTTAATAATGATGGGACTGGAGATGAGTCAACTTTAGTTAAAAGGCGTCCCAATGATTCATAGTTTTTAGATCTTGATGCTAAAATTGATAAAAGTGGGATTGGAGAGGTCAAGACTTTAAATAGCATTGAACCCACTATCTTGGATTTCAAGGAATTTAATTATGATAATTGTTCTTTAGAAGGTTGTATTTCCTTGTTGCAAACCGTTGTGAATTCTCCTCATGCTTATAGTCAAAATAAAGCTTTTACCAAACATATTGTTGATGCCTTGATGCAATCTTATGATGAAAAACTTAATTCAGAAGTTTCTATACCTAGAAAATTTATGATGAGTGGGATCCTACTATAAAGATTAAAATTAAAGATCATGAGTGTTATGCTTTATGTGATTTGGGTGCTAGTGTTTCCACGATCCGAAAACTTTATGTGATATTCTAGGTTTCCATGATCTTGATGATTGCTCTTTAAATTTACACCTTGTGGATTCCACCATTAAATAGAAATTTGGTGCCCGTAGATTTTATCGTTCTTGATATAGATTGCAATCTTTCTTGCCCTATTATTCTTGGTAGACCTTTCCTTAGAACGATCGGTGCGATTATTGATATGAAGGAAGGGAATATTAGATTCCAATTTCCATTAAGGAAAGGCATGGAGCACTTTCCAAGACAGAAAGTTAAATTACCTTATGAATCTATCATGCGAGCTACTTATGAATTGAGTGCCAAAGATGGCACTACTTAGATCTATCTTCGCTTTTATGCCTAGCTAGGGGCGTTAAACGATAGCGCTAGTTGGGAGGCAATCCAATTTTATTTCTGTTTTTTTGTTTTTGTTTCTGTTTACCAATAAATTTTGCTTCTACCTTCTGTTTATATGTGTTTTTATGTTTTAGTTAGTGTTTGTGCCAAGTAGAGCCTATAGGATAACCTATGGTGATAGTTAATTTGATTCTGCTGAAAAACAAAATCTTTGCGCGCATGAAATAATTTTAGTAATTCACAGGAACGTGCTTTTGCATTGATTCGTTTTGCTGTTGATCAATATATAAATATCTCAGGACTTCCTATTTTGTTAGGATTTTTAGAGTTCCAGAAGTATTCGAGGGTTACAGATTGCTACAGACTGTTCTGTTTTTGACAAATTCTGTTTTTCGTGTGTTGTTTGCTTATTTTGATGCATCTATGGCTAGTATTAAGTGGTATGAACCATAGAGAACTTGTAATACAGTATGTTTAACACCAATATAAATAAAGAATTAGTTCATTACAGTACCTTATGTGGTGGTTTTTCTCTCTTTCACTAACGGAGCTTATGAGATTTCCTATTGAGTTTTGTGTTGTGAAGTTTTCAAGTTTTGGGTAAAGATTTGATGGACTATGGAATAAGGAGTGGCAAAAGCCTAAGCTTGGTGATGCCCATGGCACCCCAAGATATTCAAGAATAGCCAAAATCCTAAGCTTGGGGATGCCCCCAGAAGGCATCCCCTCTTTCGTCTTCGTTTATCGGTAACTTTACTTGGAGCTATATTTTTATTCGCCACATGATATGTGTTGTGCTTGGAGCGTCTTGTATGATACTAGTATTTGATTTTTAGTTTACCACAATCATCCTTTCTGTTCACACCTATTGGGAGAAACCCACTTGATTGTAATTTATTAGAATACTCTATGTGCTTCACTTATATCTTTTGAGCTAGATAATTTTTGCTCTAGTGCTTCACTTGTATCTTTTAGAGCATGGTGGTGGCTTAATTTTGAAGAAATTGTTAGTCTCACATGCTTCACTTATATTATTTTGAGAGTCTCTTAGAATAGCATGGTATTTGCTATGGTTATAAAATTAGTCCTAGAATGGTGGGCATCCAAGTTGGGTATAATAAAAACTATCATAGGAAGTGAATTGGATGCTATGATCAATTTGATACTTGATAATTGTTTTGAGATATGGAGGTAGTGATATTAGAGTCATGCTAGTTGGTAGATTATAAATTTAAAGAATTCTTGTGTTGAAGTTAGCAAGTCCCGTAGCATGCACGTATGGTTAAAGTTGTGTAACAAATTTGAAACATGAGGTGTTCATAGATTGTGCATCCTTATCAGTGGCGGTCGGGGACGAGCGATGGTCTTTTCCTACCAATCTATCCCCCTAGGAGCACGGGCGTAGTGCTTGGTTTTTGATGACTTATAGATTTTTGCAATAAGTATGTGAGTTCTTTTGACTAATGTTGAGTCCATGGATTATATGCACTCTCACCCTTCCATCATTGCTAGCCTCTTCGGTACCGTGCATTGCCCTTTCTCACCTTGAGAGTTGGTGCAAACTTCGCTGGTCCATCCAAACCCCGTGATACGATACGCTCTATCACACATAAACCTCCTTATATCTTCCTCAAAACAGCCACCATACCTACCTATTATGGCATTTCCATAGCCATTCCGAGATATATTGCCATGCAACTTTCCACCGTTCCGTTTATCATCATGACACTCATTATCATTGTCATATTGCCTTGCATGATCATGTAGTTGACATCGTATTTGTGGCAAAGCCACCTTGCATAAATTTTCGTACATGTCACTCTTGATTCATTGCCCATCCTGGTACACCGCCGAAGGCATTCATATAGAGTCATATCTTGTTCTGGTTTTGAGTTATAATTAATGAGTTGTAAATGAATAGAAGTGTGATGATCATCATTATTAGAGCATTGTCCCCAAATAAGAAAAATAAAGGCCAAACAAAAAAAAGAAAGGCCAAAAAAGAAAATAAAAAGAAAGGCCAAATAAAAAAAATGAAGGCCAAATAAAAAAAGGAAATAAAATAAAAAGGGGGCAATGTTACTATTTTTTCCACACTTGTGCTTCAAAGTAGCACCATGTTCTTCATATAGCAAGTCTCATATGTTGTCACTTTCATATACTGGTGGGAATTTTTCACTATAGAACTTGGCTTGTATATTCCTACGACGGGCTTCCTCAAAATGCCCTAGGTCTTCGTGAGCAAGCAAGTTGGATGCACACCCACTAGTTTCTTTTGTTGAGCTTTCATACATTTATAGCTCTAGTGCATTCGTTGCATGGAAATCCCTACTCCTCATGTTGACATCAATTGATGGGCATCTCCATAGCCGTTGATTATCCTCGTCAATGTGACACTTCTCCTTTTTTGTCTTCTCCACACAATCCCCATCATCATATTCTATTCCACCCATAGTGCTATATCCATGGCTCACGCTCATGTATTGCGTGAAAGTTGAAAAAGTTTGAGATTATTTAAGTACGAAACAATTTCTTGGCTTGTCATTAGGGGTGTATAAGATGGGAGAATTTTTGTGTGATGAAAATGAAGCATAGCCTAACTATATGATTTTGTAGGGATTAACTTTCTTTAGCCATTTATTTTGAGAAGACATGATTACTTTGATTAGTATGCTTGAAGTATTACTATTTCTTATGTCAATATGACACTTTATTTTGAATCATTTGGATCTGAACATTCATGCCACAATAAATAAGGTTACATTGGGAATTATGCTAGGTAGCATTCCACATCAAAAATTCTGTTTTTATCATTTACCTACTCGAGGAGGAGCAGGAATTAAGCTTGGGGATGCTTGATACGTCTCCAACGTATCTATAAATTTTGATTGTCTCATGCTATTATGTTACCCGTTTTGGATGTTTATGGGCTTTACTTTACACTTTTATATCATTTTTGGGACTAACCTACTAACCGGAGGCCCAACCCGTATTGCTGTTTTTTTGCCTATTTCAGTGTTTCGAAGAAACGGAATATCAAACGGAATGAAACCTTCAGGAGTGTGATTTTTGGAACGAACGTGATCCAAAGGACTTGGAATGCAAGTCAAGAAGCAATCGAGGAGGCCACGAGGGTGGAGGGCGGGCCCCCCCTACTGGGTGCGCCCCCCTATCCCGTGGGCCCCTCGGGCGTCCACCGACCTACTTCTTCCTCCTATATATACCCACGTACCCCAAGAACATCAAAGGCGACCATGAAAAACTATTTCCACCACCGTAACCTTCTGTATCCGCGAGATCCCATCTTGGAGCCTTCGTCGTCACTCCGCCGGAGGGGGAATCAACCACGGAGGGCTTCTACATCAACACGATAGCCTCTCCGATGAGTTGTGAGTAGTTTACCACAGACCTTCGGGTCCATAGTTATTAGCTACATGGCATATTCTCTCTCTTTGAATCTAAATACCATGTTCTCCATGATGTTCTTGGAGATCTATTTGATGTAACTCTTTTTGTGGTGTTTTTGTCGAGATCCGATGAATTGTGGATTTATGATCAAGTTAATCTATGAGAAATATTTGAATCTCCTCAGAATTCTTTTATGTGTGATTAAGTTGTCTTTGGAAGTCTCTTTGAATTAACAGTTTGGTTTGGCCTACTAGATTGATCTTTCTTGCAATGGGAGAAGTGCTTAGCTTTGGGTTCAATCTTGCAGTGTCCTTTCCCAGTGACAGCAGGGGCAGCAAGGCACATATTGTATTGTTGCCATCGAGGATAAAAAGATGGGGTTTATATCATATTGCATAAGTTTATCCCTCTACATGATGTCATCTTTCTTAATGTGTTACTCCGTTCTTTATGAACTTAATACTCTAGATGCATGCTGGATAGCGGTCGATGTGTGGAGTAATACTAGTAGATGCAGGCAGGAGTCGGTGTACTTGTCACGTACGTGATGCCTATATACATGATCATGCCTAGATAATCTCATAATTACTCACTTTTCTATCAATTGCTCGACAGTAATTTGTTCACCCATCGTAATACTTATGCTATCTTGAGAGAAGCCACTAGTGAAACCTATGGACCTCGGGTCTATCTTTTATCATATAAGCTTTCAATCTACTTTTATTTGCATCTTTACTTTTTCTATCTATATTATAAAATACCAAAAATATATTTATCTTATCGTACTATCTCTATCAGATTTCACTTTCGCAAGTGGCCGTGAAGGGATTGACAACCCCTTTATTGCGTTGGTTGCGAGTTCTTGTTTGTTTGTGTTGGTGCGTGGGACTTCTGAGGAGCCTCCTACTAGATTGATACCTTGGTTCTGAAAAACTAAGGGAAATACTTATGCTACTATTGTTGCATCACCCTTTCCTCTTCAAGGAAAACCAACGCAAGCTCAAGATGTAGCATAGACTCGAACCAGTTATCGGTGTTCTCGAGTGACTATCAACTCAGAACCCGTGGAAAATTTGGAATTAGCGAGGCATAATAGTTGATGAAGAACTCATAAGAAGTTATGTAGTTCTGTGATATTCTTGAGATACCAGAGGCTAATACTCGAGGGTAGAGCAGAATAGAGGTTGCACATGTCAAATGATCTGCGAAAGTCAAGTACTTCAACTTGTTCGAGAAATGGGATCAAAGAAGAACAATATGGTCGGAACCATGGTTGCAAAGGACCAAATATAGATACAAGATGAACTTATCACAAGAGGATTATTATTATTACAAGAAGCTTCCATGATAAGTTCCACATCGAGTCCATGGGCATGAACACAAAGGTTGAAGGTCGACTCCCACTTCCCTAATGCACAACATTCTATTCACTTCTCGCTTTTGAAGAAGTTGTAGCGTTGAAATTTTACCTAACAAAAAGCCAGTAGAGTATAACCCGCATAACTTTTGAATTCACACGGATTTAGGGAAGACATAGTTTCAACCCATCGGGGCATCTTAGGAACATATACCACAAACTTCAGGAATAAATAACTCAAGCCCGGAAGCAGAGTATGGTTGACAAGAGCGGGGGTACAATTTACCAAAGGAATTATGTATCCAAGGAAAGGCTCACAAGGTTAGTGAATATGAAGAACGCTGTCAAGTAAAACCCAACAAAAGATCTGGTGGTTTACAAGGGATCTTATGTGAGCAAGGGTACTCAACCAGAAGAAGAAAGAATTCAAGGAGATCAGATTGTAGAAACAACTAACTAATTCAAAGCTCGAATGCAAAGGAATTATGAACCAAATCAAGGGATCAGAAGCATACACTCTAATTAAGGATGGATAAGTTGAATAGACTTAGAACGACAATCAATAAAGGCTTGATTCGCCGAACACCAGCTCATGTCCGGAGTGACGTCTGAACCAAGGGAAGAATTTTAAATAGGATTGATGATCGCGAGCATTCACAAACAAATTGAATCAAATGCTCGAAATTATGATGACAAAGTATGCTAATGAGTATTGATAGACATATGGAAGGAACCATAATGCCAGCAGATAAGTATTTGCAGTGCAATAGTTGGAGCGGATTATCGGAAGATCGGATAGTACTTCAAAGTATCTTGTGAATCACTTGATAAACTAGGAATGAACAAATCCACGAAAAGTGTGAGGAATTATTCATAGGGGTATTCATGCGGCAAGGAACTGTATGGTAGTAAGCATAAAGGATTCTCGGAACAACATAGAGTATTCCAGGACATCTTGAAATAACAAGAGCAACTGGGAATGAAGGTATGAACTGTAGCGAACCGACTCGAATGGATCAAGTATCTGTGCTTAAGTGTCATCCCTGGATTGGTATGCTGACACACACGGTACTCGAGGATTTATAACAGAGGTAAATCACATGTATAAAGTAACGTAAATACTATTACCTCAATCCAAATAGCGGAAGTAACAAGGTTGTGGATTCCCATCAACACCAACGGCAAAGTTGAGTATAGAAATCGTAACCCTAACGTATCACTTACTCGTTGTAAGATTCCTGCAACATGAGACGTTGCAGCCACAAAGGGTCAGTACGTTGAATGTACTGGCAAATTCACACCATAGAGCAATGATGAATAAAGGCTACCACTACATGCATATTTGGCTGGTGGAGGCTCTATGGTTATAATGTTTTTGCGAAAAGCCAATTTTCCCCTACTGGAAAGGAATAAATTTATTTAACTATCATGGTGGTTGTTAAACATTGAGAATGGTTGACAGCATTCTCAATCCCAATTAAGCATCATCATTAAAACCCAACAATATTAATTAAAGTAACATGATGAGATTCACATGATAATCCAAGTACTAGATACTCAAGATGTCCATAACCGGGGACACGGCTAATGATGATTAGTTTATACACTCTATAGAGGTTGCGCACTTTTCCCCACATGACTCGATCTCCTCTGTTGGGATTCTCTCACTACATGGTGTTTGAGAAACGGATGACCGAGACATAGTCTTTCAGAAGCGCTAGCACCTTACAATGGGTAGACCGTACCAACCTACATCCCCTACATCTGCTAGTCTACCACTGTAAGAGTTCGCACGACTTAGTCAACTATGCTAGAGCCCATAATAGCATGTGGCTGCACACGGAAGTTTCTAGCATGAATAATCTTATGATCCCTTTGAGCCTGGGTGGTTGTCCAAAACAAACAGGCAATCCGGGAATACCCAAGTGCCTCAATCCACCCATATGTGTATTAAAGTTGCCACCTTAAATAAACCCTTAATTAACAATCTCACATCTGTCATGGAAATTCACTCACCAAATCCACGTCTACTAGCATAGCATGGCATAATAAGCAAACGTAGAAGTAACTCCCAAGGGTTTGATAATAAATCTGCTGATAGGTACTACCTTATTGACTTCCCAAAACCCACATATTAATCAGTTCCTAATCATGCGATTGTTTGAGGATTGATCTAATGCAATAAAACGGGGTAGTAAAGAGGTATGATCAAAATGTGAACTTGCATGTACTGTTGATGAAGATGATTCGCACTCAAAACTCTTGATAGTTCTACTCGTCACACTCCAGTCAATCTATCGTGAGCAAGCAATAGTAACCACACATAAGAAATCACTCACAAGATCGGAAAGAACGAAGAAAACAATTCAAAAAACTTCGAAACCAAGCAAATGACTCTTGCAACAGAAAACAATTGTAATAGTGCCAAAATTAAATAAATTTGGCCTTATCAAAAAGTTTGGGTCAAGAGCTTCGATTTGCAAAAAGAATCAACTCAAACGGAGTTACAAAACTCAAGTTATGATCAAAAGGAGTTCAAATACTAAACTGTTTGAAATTCAAAATTTTAAGCTTTCAAAAATATGTTTAAGTTGTTTTACTGGATAGAGGGGATCACAACGATCCTTTTAGAAAAACTAGGGGCTAATTTGTAAATAGATATATTGATAGATAGGTCCCTGACGAAAATAACAAAAATAGAAAAGGCTAAAAAGTGAACGTTCATTTTTCTGATCTAAACAGCGGACGTTCTCTAAATAAAAAAAACATTTCGAGAAACAAAACTAAAACGATCTGGATCGTTGGATCCAGATCCAATGGCGAGGGAGGGGGCGGCGGTTACCGCGGCGGCGGCGGCGAAGTCCGGCGGCGCAGGTCGGTGGCGGGGGCTCTGCTCCGGTCGGGGCGGTGGCTCTGGTCGTTGAGGAGGGTAACGGAGGGATCGCGGAGGGGCGGCGCGACGAGGCGAAGAGGATGGTGGCGTCCGCGGTGGTCCACGGTGACGGGACGGAGTGAGGCGGCGGCGGCGGATCTCGCCCGAGCGGCGGCTTCGACGAGCGTGGCGAGAAGTGCGGCGGCGCGTTGCGAAAGAGAGAGAGAGAGAGGGTCGGGGCTGCGGGATTTATAGGAGAGGGGGTGGGCGGCCTCGGGAGGCATGGGGAAGTGGCAAGGGGAGCCCGGGGCGAACACGAACACCGAGGTCGGCGCGGCGGTGGACTCCGAGTGGAGCTCGGGCACGCGGGCGAGCGACGTGGGCTGGCTGGGCCATGGCCTGGCGAGCTGGGCCGGCCCGGTCCGGTCGGTCCAAAAGAGAGATTTTTTTTAAAGACAAACGAAGAGAAAAAAATAAGAACAATAAAACAAAAATATTATATAGGCATATAATATATCAAAACTTTCAGAAAAAGATTTCCTACAACTTGAACATTTGTCTAGCATCAAATAAAATCTACACAAATTCAGATAATTCAAACAGTGCTCCTGCTCTACTAAAATCCAATAAAAATCATTTTAAAAATACCAAAATTAATTCAAATTTATTTCTCTCCATTTTTCTAATATAGGGAATCATGTTACCCTAATTTTTGTATATTTTATTTTTGGAAAAAAATAATTTGAATAAGACTCAAATAACTCCAAAATTGAAAATAAATTCAAAAGAACTTTGAATTTAATTCTTTGAAACTCCCAACTCATATTTCATATGTTTTGACGAAGTCATTTTATCTTCGCTCGTGAAAATCATTGAGTTGCATAAAGTTCCTCGGTTGGAAATATTTTCCAAATGAAATTCAAATATTTTCAACACCCCTTGTCATTTAAATAAATGGAAGAAGTCATGTCATCTTCTCTCTGCGGTTTTGTGGTGAAAAGAATTTGAATTCATGGAGATCACGAATGCAAAATGAAAGTTTGGGAAAGTCCTTTTATTCCCTCTCATTTAACTTTCAAATTTTTTTCGAATTTACTCACTTTTAGTCAATCAATCAAACAATCAATCAAAACTATCTATTTGTTTATAACATTCCAAAATTTAGAATTTTGGGATGTTACAAACCTACCACCCTTAAAATGAATCTCGTCCTCGAGATTCAGAGAGGCTAGAAAGAAATGGTTAGGGTAGGGGGTCTTCAAAATCCATCGATCGTCTCCGGGGTCTCGGGTGCTACCACCCTTAGAAGCATCGTTACAGTTCCATCAAAACTCATATACTCCATCCTTATTCCTACAGTGGCAGTCCTCTCAGATCTTCAGGATAATTTCCTTCTCTGGGCTCTTCCGGTAGTGGCATAACCTTTCCTCAATTCTTATGTCTTTTCATCTTGGTACGGTTATTCCAAGACTGGGTCTTCTTAGCTGACGGGTCTGGCGCCAATACTAAACGACTAACGATATCTCATGGTGGTCAATAATTTATGGTTTCTCCTGTAGGAAATGGGTCTGGGCTGAACCTCACCGTAGTACCCTACGATCGGCAGCAGCTGCCTTGTACAAGGAAAAAAATACTTATACCATTCTAAGGTTTAAACAAGGTTTTGATCGTCGTCTATCTACTATAGGTAAGTCACTCAGATTTACCATCCCATATAGCAAGGCGAATAATAAGAGTAAGTCGGTATGGTGATCAATCCATCCCGCACCCAAATCATTACCTTGTATATGGTTTAGCGAATCTCGCATTCTAACACTCGGTCATCCTCGCAAGCATTGCAGAATTTCTCTTGTTGATGAACCAAGTTTGGATAAATCCATTGATTCTGCAAGCCAAACAAACATCTATCAGTCCTTCACAACTCTCAGGTTTTGCGTTACTCCTATAAAATCATCTGTTGATAAAGGCATATCCTCTTCTTCCAGGGTTTCTCCTTCAGCAAGAGTGTGCTTGCTTCTTGGCAGGTCTTGGGGCCTGTGGGTTATGGCCCACTCATCACTTGTAAACCTTGAACTCATCATCGGGGGAACTGATCATTATTCCAACATCCAACTTCCTGGCATTCTTAAATCCATCCACTTGTACTGTCTCCCTTCGTTCTATTGGCACCAAACTGCTCATCATGGAGTTACAATTGCTCCACATCACCAGCATTATACCTCCTTCATATCCAATAGTAATTCATCCCTTCGTATTCTTGGGGTATCCCACATATCATGATAAAACTCATACTTAGTTTGTCCAAGGTCCACTCCGTGGAACATCATTATCCTTTTCAGGGGTCGAATCTCCTCACAGGGTACTACCACCCTTTGAAATGCTCCAATTCATCCGTTGACCATATTTCTCATAACCTCAAAAATGGTCAAAAAAAATTCTTCGTAGAGTAACAACTCATAATATCCACATCATTGCTAACTTCATTGATTATCAAATTATTACAATCGCCTGTATTTCCATTACATGGCTCAACTCAACACCTCAATATAAAAGAATTGTTCCCACTACTACTACTACATTTCTTTTGTTGCTAACTCAACTATTTAGCACGAGTCTCCTTCTTCTTGGGACAATCCCTGGCAAAGTGCCCTACTTCATTACAACGAAAACATATCACTTCTGACAAGTCTCGAGGTTTCCTTTTTGGGCAACCACTGAAGTAGTGCCCTGAATTCTTGCATCTAAAACAGGTGATATGACTCAGGTCCTTCCTAGTGTCCAATCTATTTCTCTTCTTGGACTTTTCCGTTCAAATCAGGGCTTCTATTTCCTGTGGATCATACTCTACTTCCTCTATCGGGAATTTTACTAGATCTCCATTAAGACAATCTTGGGAGATGTGTCCTTCTCCACATGAATAGCATGACTTGGTGCAGGCTTTAATTCTGTTTCCTTTGTGTGTGTCCTTGCATCTTCCTTGATCACCGGTTCTTCTAAAATTTCCATGAGGGCTCCTTTCATTGCTTCTTTCTTCTGCTGGATGGTTCTCTGTACCATAGGGTAAATGTGACGCTGAGCAGGGTAGTGGGTAGTTCCTTCACACAAGAAAAAAGTAATCTGCCTAGTTGGGCATTCTTAAGCTGGGTGACTTCCTTCACAATTAGGGCATTCATCCTTGTGCTCCTTATGATTGTGTCCTATTTCTCCACATAGCTTGCATGCATAGAGTTTCTTCATATCACTTCCATGAGGCTTCATCTTCTGGACACAAGTCGAGACTTTAGCAAGGTCAACTTAAATTCATTCCAAGTGGTTCCTCCTTGCCATCCATTGATGGTTTGGTACATCCTCTACCAAGTTGCAGCACCTTTTTCAAAGCATTGAAGAGCATGCTGGGCCATTTCCTTTCCTGCTATAGGGTTATTCTTCATGTGATCCTCCCATGTTCTGAATCCATCGGTCCGTCTCCAATTGACTCATCGGTCCAGATAATTTGAGCTCATCTCCATTCATCCTCTATTGGGTCCAGGGGTTTTGGGGTGAGATAAGAGAGATAGAGAGGGGATACACACAATACAAACAACAGTTTTGGAAAGGGCATTTTATTTGTGGCTGTCGGAAAAACATCAAACAAATGACAGCTCACAAACGTCGCATCTAACGTAGGTATAACGGGGTTTGGTCTTCTAATGGTAAACAAATCTTCAACGTCACCAAACTTTTCAAGTCTTGTTCATGTCTCCGATGGCTTCGTCTGATCGTGCTTGTCCTCATCAAGTCCTTTCACCAGATCATCTCTATTGACGCGAAGTTTCTCCTAACGTCCTTTAATATTTCTGGTGTTGCGTTCCAAACTTCTGGGTTTTAACACCCTTGGCATGATCCATGGTCCTACTGTCCTTTAGTTCCAGAAAAATCTCCGGTATCTCAAGGTTTAGCTCCTCCAGGTTGGCTACTTTCAGCTTCTGGGTCTTGAGTTCTTCATGAACTGCTGCCTTGTCAAATATAGCTTCCTGCAGGTCCATCTTAAGGTTCCTGATATAATTCTCCAGATCCTGGTGATACGCCAGCTAAGGTTAAAATTCCAATGTTAGCTGATAGATGCTCCATTAGCCTTCTACCATCCAATTCTTCCGAAAGATACATGCTTAACACCTCAAAGTGACAATAGCATAAGCGGGCAATAACACCATGGTTAGCCGTGTCTATGCCCATGTTACTGCCATGAGCTTTCATTCCATAATTGATATCTCCTGTGTTAGGGTTTTCCTTGACATAAACTTTAAGTTCTAATGCTCCATGTTCTGCTCTTTCTCCGATACACCTTGATCTCGGGTATTGACAACTTCCCTAGTCTGCCAAGTTCCATAAGGGGTGCCTTCCTAGGTCATAAAAAAGTCTGGGAATTCTTCAGAGCCTTCAAATTCTCCTAGTCTTCAGAGTCATCAACAGTTGTAGTTTCCATTATCATAATGTATGGTAAAATCCTCTTCATTCCGAATAGTCTTAGTTGTCCGATATCTTGTACTTCTTGAAGTGGTCTCATTAGTCGAATCTTCGAGTGGTCAAAAGGGGAAAGGGGTATAGTCTCACTAAAAGGAATTTTTGAATAAGCACAAAAGAGAAGAGAGGTAAAAGATCCTTTTGAAAATGAAGTTGTAGAGAAAATCTTTCCTACAGGCTTGCCAGTTTTTAGGGTCACGTCCTACAGTCAAGATGGCTCTGATACCATCTTGTAGCGACCCGACCCGAATGGATCAAGTCTCTGTGCTTAAGTGTCATCCTTGGATCGGTATGCTGACACACATAGTACTCGAGGATTTATAGCAGAGGTAAATCACATATATAAAGTAATGTAAATACTATTACCTCAATCCAAATAGCGGAAGTAACAAGGTTGTGGATTCCCATCAACACCAACGGCAAAGTTGAGTGTAGAAATCGTAACCCTAACATATCACTTACTCGTCGTAAGATTCCTGCAACATGAGATGTTGCAGCCACAGAGGGTCAATACATTGAATGTACTGGCAAATTCACACCATAGAGCAATGATGAATAAAGGCTATCACTACATGCATATTTGGCTGGTGGAGGCTCTATGGTTATAATGTTTTTGCGAAAAGCCAATTTTTCCCTATTGCAAAGGAGTAAATTTATTTAACTATCATGGTGGTTGTTAAACATTGAGAATGGTTGACAACATTCTCAATCCCAATTAAGCATCATCATTAAAACCCAACAATATTAATTAAAGTAACATGATGAGATTCACATGATAATCCAAGTACTAGATACTCAAGATGTCCATAACCGGGGACACGGCTAATCATGATTAGTTTATACACTCTGCAGAGGTTGCGCACTTTTCCCCACATGACTCGATCTCCTCCGTTGGGATTCTCGCACTACATGGTGTTTGAGAAACGGATGATCGAGACGTAGTCTTTCAGAAGCGATAGCACCTTACGATGGGTAGACCGTACCAACCTGCATCCCCTACATCTGCTAGTCTACCACTATAAGAGTTCGCACGACTTAGTCAACTATGCTAGAGCCCATAATAGCATGTGGCTGCACACGGAAGTTTCTAGCATGAATAATCTTATGATCCCTCTGAGCCTGGGTGGCGGTCCAAAACAAACAGGCAATCCGGGAATACCCAAGTGCCTCAATCCACCCAGATGTGTATTAAAGTTGCCACCTTAAATAAACCCTTAATTAACAATCTCACATCTGTCATGGAAATTCACTCACCAAATCCACGTCTACTAGCATAGCATGGCATAATAAGAAAACGTAGAAGTAACTCCCAAGGGTTTGATAATAAAAATGTTGATAGGTACTACCTCATCTACTTCCCAAAACCCACATATTAATCAGTTCCTAATCATGTGATTGTTTGAGGATTGATCTAATGCAATAAAACTTGGTAGTAAAGAGGTATGATCAAAGTGTGAACTTGCCTGTACTGTTGATGAAGATGATTCACACTCAAAACTCTTGATAGTTCTACTCGTCACACTCCGGTCAATCTATGTGAGCAAGCAATAGTAACCACACATAAGCAATCACTCAAAAGATCGGAAAGAACGAAGAAAACAATTCGAAAAACTTCGAAACCAAGCAAATGACTCTTGCAACAGAAAACAATTGTTACAGTGCCAAAATTAAGTAAATCTGGCCTTATCAGAAAGTTTGGGTCAAGAGCTTCGATTTGCAAAAAGAATCAACTCAAACGGAGTTATAAAACTCAAGTTATGATCAAAAGGAGTTCAAATACTAAACTGTCTGAAATTCAAATTTTAAACTTTCAAAAATACGTTTAAGTTGTTTTACTGGATAGAGGGGATCATAACGAAGAAGTGGGCATTGGTTTCGTCTGATTCGGACTAACGAGCAAAAAGTAATGGTCGTTTGAAAACTAGGGGCTAATCTGTAAATAGATATATTTACAGATAGGTCCCTGATGAAAATAACAAAAAAAGAAAAGGCTAAAAAGAGAATGTTCGTTTTTCTGATCTAAACAGCGGACGTTCTCTAAATAAAAACAAAACGTTTCGGAGAAAAAAAACTAAAAAGATTTGGATCGGTGGATCCAAATCCAACAGCGAGGGATGGGGCGGCGGTTACCGTGGCGGCGGCGGCGATGTCCGGCGGCGAGACGGCGGCGGCGGCTCTGCTTCGGTCGGGGTGCTGGCTCCGGTCGTTGAGGAGGGCAACGGAGGGGTCAGGGAAGGGCGGCGCGGCAAGGCGAAGAGGATGGCGGCGTCCGCGGTGGTCCACGGTGGCGGGACGGAGTGGGGCGGCGGCGGCTTCGGCGAGCGCGGCGAGAAGTGCGGTGGCGTGTTGCGAAAGAGAGAGAGAGGGTCAGGGCTGCGGGATTTATAGGAGAGGGGGGTGGGCGGCCTTGGGAGGCGTGGGGAAGGGGCAAGGGGAGGCCGGGGCAAACACGAACGCCGAGGTCGGCGCGGCGGTGCGCCGTGGTGGCGGCGGACTAGGAGCGGAGCTCGGGCACGCGGGCGAGCGACGTGGGCCGGCTGGGCCGGCCCCGTCCAGTCGGTCCAAAAGAGAGATTTTTTTAGACAGACAAAGAGAAAAAAAATAAGAACAATAAAACAAAAATATTATATAGGCATATAATATATCAAAATTTACAGAAAAAGATTTCCTACAACTTGAACATTTTTCTAGCATCAAATAAAATCTACACAAATTCAGATAATTCAAACAGTTCTCCTGCTCTACTAAAATCCATTAAAAATCATTTTCAAAATACCAAAATTAATTCAAATTTATTTCTCTCCATTTTTCTAATGTAGGGAATCATGTTACCCTAATTTCTGTATATTTTATTTTTGGAGAAAAATAATTTGAATAAAACTCAAATAACTCCAAAATTTAAAATATATTCAAAAGAACTTTGAATTTCATTCTTTGAAACTCCCAACTCATATTTCATATGTTTTGAAGAAGTCATTTTATCTTCGCTCGTGAAAATCATTGAGTTGCATAAAGTTCCTCGGTTGGAAATATTTTCCAAATGAAATTCAAATATTTTCAACACCCCTTGTCATTTAAATAAATGGAAGAAGTCATGTCATCTTCTCTCCAGGGTTTTGTGGTGAAAAGAATTTGAATTCATGAAGATCACGAATGCAAAATGAAAGTTTGGGAAAGTCCTTTTATTCCCTCTCATTTAACTTTCAAAAAAGTTTCGAATTTACTCACTTTCAGTAAATCAATCAAACATTCAATCAACACTATCTATTTGTTTATAACATTCCAAAATTTAGAATTTTGGGATGTTACATGAACGACAATGTAGGTAATTACCCAAAATTTATCGGTGGTAGGGATCGCAACGGCGAAGGGTACAAGAGTATCGAGAAAACAACGAAGAGTATCTTCAGAATCTTCGAGTGCACCAAGCAATTATCTGGAGTGAGGGGCTCTCCAGGAGAAAGTACTTACGAGAACCTAATGTTAGAGTTAACAAAATCATTTAACCCGAATAGAAGAGAGGTCAGAGTCCCTGAGTATAGACGAGGAATAAAAGATCCTAATACCACCCAATGTGGACGTGGGTGCATAACCCACACAGCCATGTTAATATAACAGTTTTTTAGTGACTAGACTCAATTTCGGCCAAGCAGTTGGAAAGGGGGGCTCCTACATGTAGTCGGCTCTGATACCAACTTGTGACGCCCTTGACTCAATCGTACACTAAGCATACATGCAAACGTGTACAAGCAAGATCAGGTACTCACGGGAAGATGTCAGAAGACAAATCTAGACACAAATTGAAATAATACAAGCTTCATATTACAAGCCAGAGCCTCGAGGGCTCGAATACAGAAGCTCGAATACAAATGAGTCAGCGGAAGTAACAATATCTGAGTACAGACGTAAGTTTAACAAGGATGCCTTAAGTATGCTAGCACAAAAGCAACACGACCGAAGAGGCAAGGCCTCCTGCCTGGGACCTCCTAACTACTCCTAGTCATCTGCGGTCTCCACGTAGAAGTAGGCACCCTCAGGGGGTAGTAGTAGTAGTCTATGTTGGTGGCATCTGGCTCCTGGGATCCACCATCTGGTCGCAAAAACCGGAAAGAAAGAAGAAGGGGAAAAGGGGTAGCAAAGCAACCGTGAGTACTCATCAAAAGTACTCGCAAGCATCAGATCTATACTAAGTATGCATTGGTATCAAATGGAAGGGTTGTATCTGTGGACTCAATTGCATAATGCCAGAATAGAGGGGAAGGCCTAGCCTATGGAAGACTAGCATCTTCAAGTAGCTCCAAGCATTGCAGCATTCATAAGAGTATAGAATAGCAGTTTATAATTAACAAGCATGTTGTAACATTAACGCCCAGAGATCCTTCATCGATCCCTGCGAGAAAGCAATCCTAGAGCCACATATCTATACATGTCTCAAGTAACCAGTTCTAGTTGTAATAGATCAGGATACAAGTCTTAACTTCCATTACCGTGGACATGGTATTTGAATAGATAAGTTCCCTACATGGTGCACCACATTACCCAACATGCTTGATTACTCTGGCCGGACAGACTTTTCTGAGCCAATTCCCGGCCTTGGAAGATTAACACGTTGCAGCCCTACCTAGGCTTAGCAGAGAGGTCCCCGTCGGTCCACATCCTAAGCACTCTGGGGTCTTGGGCCCATCGCCCGTTGCACTCTGGGTCGTTGCGAGCAGGGTGGATACCAGCACCGCCTCAGATGGTCGGCACGATCCAACCGTGCTGCAATGCTGAGACATCTGACAAAGCTTTGGCTGATACTGGGACGTCGAGGCCCATAACTATTCTCGTGTGGTGGTTAGTGCTTAAAGGCCAGAGGCCAACTCAGAACAAATACCCGAACCTGTTAGTGCATTGGGGGCTCACGGAGACGAGCAGAGACTCACGATAATGTGACCCCATCACCCCGTCTCATGGACTTACGGCAAGGGCCCAGAATGCCCGGCCGTGCCTCATACAAAACTCACGGGTGCTCTATGGGCCCACTCGATTTTCACAACAACTCGCGGGTACCCCTCAAGGTTGACCCGACTTCAACAATGGTCACAAGTAAAATACGAATAGCCGTGTGTCCAAATCATTAAGTGGAAAACCCGAGGAATCACCCTCGGTGGATTCCAGTCGATGTAATCAAGGTGAACGTTGGAGAAGTCACCCTTGAGGTCCACACTTAAGAGGTTGCACGATAGAGTCATATCAGGAGTGGTGAAGAAGGAATCACCCTCGATGACCATGACCGAATAGCTACTCTATAGAGTTATCATCAGGAGTGTGTTACAGGGTATCACCCTTGGCACTCGATTGTATCTCTACAGAGTCGAGCAACAAAGGGGCTGTGATGTGAGGTGTCGGGCTCTGGTCGTCGATCACGTTGATCGAGTCGTCGATGATGAAGCAGGGCAACAAGGACAAGGTGGGGGGGGGGGTCACTAATGGATCAAGAAGCAACCTATACTAAGCAGTTTAGGATAAGTAGGTTAGGTACCACTACAAGAAATACGTCAACTTTAGACCATCACTATTGGTTACTGAATGGTCATTGTTTTCCGTTTGTGACCAAAAATAGATGGTCAAAAGCTGACCATATTTAACTAAAATTAACGACATTTCTTCTGGAATGGTTGTAGATGTTTACGATCAAAAAAGGTCGTAGGTTCAATGACCAATTATTTTGGTCACTAGCAATTCGCCCACACCATGCCAGATCCACCATGGCAAGCTGACCTGGCAGAATTACGACCAAATGAAAAGTTCGTAAAATAGAATCAACCCAGTCCATTTTGGCAGTCTACATGGGCCAAGCCCAATAATTCAGCCCATTTGATGTTTTTCTCTTTATTTTGCTTATCTGCATGGTCCTGGCCCAATAATTTGGCCTTTTATTTTTTGGGATGGAGCCTTTTTCTGATTAATTTTTTTATAGTCCACTCTTGTTTTGGGCCACAGCCTTTTTAATCTAGTTCTAGTTTGGGCTTTGGCCTTTTATTTTCTAGGATGCAGCCTTTTACAAACTATTTTTTTACAGTCAACTCTTTTTTTAGGCCCAAGCCTTTTTAGTCTAATTCTTGTTTGGGCCTCAGCCTTTTTGCAGTCCAACTATGTTTAGAGCCCAATTAAACCAAATAATATTCTATGATCCAAACAAAACACAAAATTCAGAAAATGCATAACCACACAGGTTCACAACTTCAGAAAAGGCATAACTTCACAGGTTCATAACTTCACATGTTCATAACCACACAGCTTCCAAAATGGCATAGCTTCACAGCTTCCAAAATGAGGCATCACAACTTCACAGGTTCAACAACAAGTTCAATGACATGTTTTACAACAACTTCAACTTCACAGTTCCAAAATGAGCCATCGGATAGAGCTTCTACAATGCATTAGCTCCAAAGAGAGCCATCAAGTAGGCTAACTTCTCATACTGTTCTTGAGACTTCTTGCGCAGCAGCTCAAGTTCCTTTTCACGTGCAACTTTAGCTTCTTCTGCCTTCATCTTGATTGCCGCCAATTCTTCTTGCATCACTTCAGTTTGAAGTTCTGACCTCTCTAGCTTCTGCTCAAGATCATGAACATGAGCAGCCACAACAGCAGTTGCTTTGCCGGAGTTGTTCCTAGATGACTGGAGCCCAAGTCCTTAGGAATGTGCTTCGCTTGTCTTTGGTCTTGAACACTTCATCAACAATTTCATCAGCAGACTTTGGCTTTTCACCTTCTGGTACCGGCGCGTCATTCATTTTTTCCATCTCAAACTAGCATATGGAGGAAAATGGTAGACATTAGTGGCAGATCTATTTCACATTTTGCAAACCAAACCAAGCAAGAAAACCAAACAAGAATGCCACCAAACCAGTGCACGAAATGGATTATTTGAAGTAATCAAACTAGCACACAAAATATATACATAGAAATTTTACTCAAACTCAAACAGAAGAAGATGATGCCTAGTAACCTGATAGCATCATTTGAATCTACACGTAGATATTATCAATAACAGATTCATTATGGCAAGTGCACACACTTAGGTGATCTAGAGACATGCAATTGGAACAATATGATGGCTGCATTAAGCGTAGAATGGTGGTTCTATATAAGATGGCATCCCGAGTGAGTCGATCATCAAACTAACATTCAGATCAATTTTCATCATATCATAAAAAATGCAACAAATAGCTATAGCAAATTCTGATATCTTTGTTGAACTATCTTAGGCTCTAGCAAACAGCATCAAAGCATGGAACAGAGTGTGTGTTTTTGCTGGCTGTGAATCAAACAAGGCTGAGGTTTCTAGACAAAAGTTTGAACTACCTGGACAAAGCATGAAGTGACTTACTATAGCAATCTTGACTGGCTCCGAAAATCCGTGCTTCTTACTGTTGTGGGTGGCCTTGAACAATTCAATCGTACACAGCTCCTCACCCTTACGCTCTTCTTTCTGAAAAAAAATTCAACAAAAAACAAAATGTTATTCAACAAGAATAAGAAATGTTAGTCAACGAGGATCAAAGGGTAAGATCTCTGGAGAAAAGTTCTCACAGTGGCAAAAATGTCTGCTCTGTAGTGCCTAGAACCAGTTCTCTATTGGTACACGACTTTTTATCGATTCATCTTGTTCGACACATAGGTTTCCTAGAAAAAAATCATACTGTCAGCATGATCTAGCACTAGCATGTCATGTGTAGAACATAAAGCAGCCAAAAAGCAGAGACAAACCTTGTGTCTTGGGGTAGACCACATCTCCACCAGAGCTTGCCATCCACCATCCGTCATATCGGCACCACAGACTTGATGCTAACTTTGTTTGCTGCTATGGTATCAAAATACTTCTTTTTGATCTAATGGCACCTGTTCTTTGAATTTTTCTACAGAATATATTTGGGCGCGATCTTGATGGTCTCTGAGTCCGTGTTCATCTCAAAATTTGCCTACCAAGACAGCAAACAAGGTAGGAACAGTATTAGTGAGCATGCGTAGGTGTAACAGAAAATAGATAGCACATTAACTACAAAACAAGTAGCTTACATCAACTTTCCCAATGTATTTCTCTAATAGGCTAGCATTTCTTGTATTCCTTGAAGTGAGGAATAACCGGCAGATGGCTTCTTGTAATGAGTCCACACTCAGAAGCAAGCTTTGCTGCCTGCAGAGGCTTCTCTGGACGCTCCACCCCTTCGGCAATTTGGATAGCCACCTTGGTACCAAGCGACTTGGTGATTCTCTCTAGCCCTTTCACCTTTCTAAGTCTAGTCTTGGTAGTCATTGCATCTAAAGAAACTAAACTCATAAATTAGAAGAGAAATCAACAAATGCAGGAATTGTGGCACCCCGGCTCAGAGCGACCGGTTTACCCTGCATTGCCAGCCCAGAGACCTTGTCTTCTGGTAACACAGAACAACTTGGTACAGAAAAACAACTGCTTTATTCATGCTAGCGGAGCATAGTACATATTACATCTGTTAGCGAGGCAAAGCAGCGCACACGGTGCGGCTAAACAATATGTACATTATTTAGTAAACATAAAGGGGGCCTCGATCATGGCAACTACGCGGTAGCGGAACAACGTCATAGCGGGACTCCATAGCACAGGGACACCGATGTGGACACGATCTAGACTCGGACAGCTCTCCTTTCCAATGAGACTTTCCTGAAATCTAGCATGACATGCCAGGTCAATACATTGAATGTACTTGCAAGCTCACATCAGGCATAAACATAATGACAAACAATATCATGATATTTAGCCAATTAATTAACAATGCAACAATATATCCAACATGTTGTGATTATGCTCAAGTGGTACTCATCCCATGGACTGGCTTACCGAACGTGATCATTTCCAGACCATAAACGTGAAGATCTCAAAGACAATCGCGTGATCCTTACTGCCATCACAACCACGACCAACTCTTGGTCTCAAACCGTGATCCTTACGGCAATCACTACTCGACCACACCTGGTCCATCTCAACCCGACGGCCTTACTGCCATCACCTTAGTGCAATCTTAGTGTGCGTATTTATTAAGTGTCGACCTATGGTGTACCCTACTTTCGTGCGTGTCCATAACCGTGGACTCGGCTATCAATAGATTAATACACTCTACAGAGGTAGCGCACTGGACCCACACTACGGAACCCATGGCCTCGCACTCCCATTTGGGTGGACCAACGGCATTCCAATGAAACCACTTCATTGTCATGACACTCTCCCAACCACTCCGACTCAATCCCCATCGGGCTAGTCCTGGGTGGCCTCGTGTCTACCTCAAGACACCTCAAACCACCGTCGTGGCAACGATCCACTCTGGGACCCAAAAACTTAACTCATCAATGGGCTCACAAGGTTATGCCTGCTTACCGGGCCAGGGTACAGCACCTCCATAACCTTCCCTAGATGGAGGCACTGACCAGAGGCACGACAATGAAACGCATTAAGGCCGTCCCATACCAGTAAATGTGGTTGCACTGGGAAAAACTTTTTTCAGCGGCACCACGACCCGGTTAACAACATATTCAAGTTGAGTTATTTATCAGGTTCAACTTAAAGTGAAAGTAACCGGTGTCATAATGCCATGCTATGCATCACCAACATATGCATCACATATCCATGAAAATAACTAAGTAAACTGTGCTCGCACGGAGCCATCATCAACTGATGATACTTATCTGGGTAAGATCCAACCTCACTTAAACCAGAATCATTTCTAACAATCTCATCATTTTTCATCATGCAAGAATAATAATTAAACTAATTATTCATCATCATGACCATATCATTTTATCATTACTAATAACTAAGTTCTTGTTAGCTTAGCAACAAGGTTAATTTCAAACTTTCTATAAATGAAGCATATTTAACATGACAAGCATTTAACAGAATATAATATTCATGCTGATCTCTTACGGGTCTTGTTCAGGAGTCAACGCTATTCCATTGTTCAGCTAAGATACTTGTTCTTTAGGTAACGCTGTTCCATAGTTATCATTCATCAGCCAATGCTATCCCACAGGCCGGTGATTATAGTATCATACCACTTCTAGTATTACCTAAGTTGTTCTTTAATACTTTTTTGTGCCATCTAGTTAATCTCGAGTACAAATGATACATATTCCGTAGCTTTCATCTGTGTTCTCCCTTTAGTTTATGAGACCTGTTGCTTCTAGTTAACCCCAATCCTACTATTTTCTTCGTCTCCTACTGGCACTCATTACATAAATCTAACTAATTGTTGTCTTCCATGCATGTCAGATGTAATTGCACACACTGATATATCCACAAGAACCTCACAGAGCAATGTAAAGGCCAATAAAATTGATGTCAATGATACCCAATATGATGGAACATGTAAAGGCAGTTCTTCAGTAGACTTGCAGAAAGATGATGAATCCTCTTCACCCCACCAGGTCCTTGCTCTAACTTGGCCTGTGATATGGGTACAACATGCATATAATGTCCTGGAGTGTATCTACTCTGTTGCAATGTCGTGTGCTTAGCATGCTGATCATGCATGTAAATATGTCATGCCTTCCTGTTTTTCAGTACCTATTGCATTCATGTTAACATGTTTTCAAATTCAAGTACTGTCATTCTACTCTATCGCAATGCCATCTGCTTAATTTGGACATCATGCTTCTGAATATCTTATGCATTGTTAGTCATGAGTATGTACATCATCTGTCTACCATACCATATTTTTTTTACATTGAAGTGTTGTTCTAGTGCTCTGTTGCAATGCCATCTTAGTTTCCCAATCATACACATGTATGTTGCCTTAGTTATTTTTGTACGTATTCCGCTAGCATACAGTTTTACATTCAACTAGTGTTTTTTTGTTGTGTTGTCCTGTCGTATCCCTAGCTCTTACACCATACTCCCTCCGTCCGGATTACATTTTGCCGAAATGGATAAAAAGGATGTATCTAGAACTGAAATACGCCTAGACCCATCCATTTTTTTCTGGATGGAGGGAATACATGTCAATATGTCATGCCTTTCTATTCTTCAGTACCTATTCCATCTCTCTGCTGTCGCATGTTTTATAATGAAAGCACCATTCTTCTATACAAGGCATGCAAGGGGAAGACGACTATGTTAGAATCTGAAGGGTTACAAACAAGGCCTTTGCAAAAGATCCAAATGCCAGGAGATAATAAACCAACTCCAGTTTTTATAGATACCGCTCCAGCACAGAGAAACCCAACTCCTACTAATAATAAGCAGATTCCAGTGGCCAAAGAACTAGTCCGCTCCAGTCCAGCAAAAACATGTCAACTCCATTCTAAGAAGCGTGTGCGTATCCTTGCATCGTGAAATTTTATAGCATGCTGATCATATTTTCTACATGTTTCTTGCCCATCTCTCTTTTAGAAAATAAGCTTAACAGATAGAAGAATTTCTGCAATGGTATCATTTATGAGGAAAGATTCTTGTAGGAATTCTCTGTGCTCCAATATAGATGTAAGTACCTGTTGTATATCACTACATTTTTACATCAGCATGTATTTTGTTAATTGGCATGAATCCAACCTTTATCTGATCTAAATTTCGTTGTAGCAAAATGTATGATTAAAGGCCACAATGTTGATTTTTGTAAGGAAAATTGCCTGGTAGTTTTGCATCCTGAGCTGCATGAGTGTACTATCTCATATCAGTGGGTTTGAATACTTTGGTTCTGTAGTGGGTTTTTTAGTGTTTTTTTACTATGTTGTCCTTTTGTATCCCTAGCTCTTACATCATACTCCCTCTGTCTAGATTACATGTCACAGAAATGGACAAAACTGGATGTATCTAGAAATGAAATACACCTAGACCCATCCATTTATTTCTGGATGGAGGGAATACATGTCAATATGTCATGCCTTTCTATTCTTCAGTACCTATTCCATCTCTGCTGTAGCATGTTTTATAACTGAATCACCATTCTTTTATATAAGGCATGCAAGGGGAAGACGGCTATGTTAGAATCTCAAGTGTTACAAACCAGGTCTTTGCAAAAGATCCAAACGCCAGGAGATAATAAACCAACTCCATTTTTCATAGAAACTGCTCCACCACCGAGAAACCCAACTCCCACTGATAATAAGCAGATTCCAGTGGCCAAAGAACTAGTCCGCTCTAGTCCAGCAAAAGAATGTCAACTCCATTCTAAGAAGCGCGTGCGTATCCTCGCATCATGAAATTTTATAGCATTCTGATCATATTTTCTACATGTTTCTTACCCATCTCTCTTTTACAAAATAAGGTTAAACGATAGAAGACTTCCTCCATTGGGATCGTATTCGAGGAAAATATCTTGCGGGAATTCTCTGTGCTCCAATGCTGATGTAAATACCTGTTGTATATCACTATATTTTTACATCAGCATGTATTTTGTTAATTGGCGTGAATCTAACCTTTATCTGATTTAAAATTAGTTGTAGCAAAATGTTAAAGGCGCCAATGCTGATTTTTGTAAGGAAAACTGCCTGGTAGTTTTGCATACTGAGCTGCATGAGTGTACTATCTCATATCACGCACATTACTGAATTGTAGTGCTTCTCTGGTTGCCCATTCATTCATTGTTTCAATGTTGCTTTCGTATTACCTTACCTGGCTGATGATAGATGTGCCATATTGTGTTAATTTGGTGTAGGCTAGTTGCCCAAACATTTGTTTTGTCAATGTTGCTTTCCTATTATCTAACTTGGCAAATGATAGCAGTGCTAGTGTCTTAATTTTGTGCAGGCTGCTGAAGATAAGAAGACACACTCTGAAAACAGCAAGGCAACCCCATTGTTTCTTTCCAGTAAATCTAGGCCAGGTAATATGGCAATAACTCATGATTAATCTGTTTGGTTCCCGTACTAATTTATGATAGGATGCAATGGTCGAGACACTCTCCACTATCAATAATACAAGCCTGCCAAAATCGCCATTTGAATCTGTTCAGTATCCTCTGTCTCGAATGCAATGGAATAAATGTATGTTTGCGAACCAATTAATGGCTGAAGCAATGATGGAAATGGTGGATGAATCAGAGGTGCAGAGTCGTGCGACAGAACAACTGATCAATGTTTTCAGAGATAGTGTAGCAAAGCAGCAAGAACTTGCCCACATGCTTATGGGCGTCATCTGTGCTGAGGTTGCAGATTGTGACATTGTAGATGGTTAGGTTCTGCTCATTTAATATATGCTGGATGTGCAACATTATTCCCTGTATGTCGTACCTTTGCTTGATCGGTTTTGGTCTTGTGCATATTTGCTCGTCTTAATGGGTCAAATTATCTAATTTGGCCTAAAGACATGTACGAACTTTAGTGGGCCCATTAAGTTAATGGGCCATTACTAGGCCGAAAGTTAATGGTCGGCCCTGTTACCTCCCGGGTCGTTAATAGGCCGACATCGAAGTGGGCAACAGGTGGGCCCAATTTATTTCATGGGTCATTAATAGGCCCTTACTAAGTTTGGGCTACATATGGCCCAACTATACTGTAAGCCTTTAGCAAGCCGAAAGAGACAGCGGGCTTGTACTGGACCATGAAGAGCATTGGCCGCTAAGAGGCCGAAAGTCAGGTCGTGTTGTAAATGGCCAAACTGTGTTGTGGGCCTTCAGCAGGCCGAAAGAGAAACCGGGTTGGTATTGGACCATGAAGGGCATGGGCGTTAAAAGGCTAGAACTAATTTATGGCCCAACTCATTTATGGTCCGTTAACAGGCCGAAAGGTACACAGGGCCGGGAATTGGCCCAACACTTAAATGGGTCACTAAAAGGCCAAAACTCAGGTCCGATTACAAATGGCCCAACTGATTTATGGGCTGTCAAGAGGCTAAAAGAGACACCGGGCTGGAAATTGGCCCAACACTTAAATGGGCCGCTAAAAGGCCGAAACTCAGGTCCGACTACAAATAGCCCATCAGATTTATGGGCCGTCAACAGGCTGAAAGACACACCGGGCCGGTAATTAGCCCAACATTTAAATGGGTCGCTAAAAGGCCGAAAGATGTACATCCTGAAAATTTTCCCATCCATTGAATGGGCCGTTAACAGGACGAAATCTCATCGGGCCAATATTGAGCCCAAATATATATCGGGCTGTACGGGCTCGAACTGACGATGGGCTGCAACGGTGTCAAATCTTTAACGGGTCGTTGACAGGCCGAATTGGCACATCTTGTATGGGCCATGGGCTTAAATGGACCCGACACAAGTAGGCCTTATATGGGCCGGCCTGCTAATTTTTATTGGGCCGGCGTTTTTAATCGGAATGGGCCATTGTTGGGCCGTGCCATGTTTCGACCTATCATAGGCGCCTCCTGTCCAATGAGTGGATGACATCTATCCCAACAGTGAGGCAACACGTGTTTCCTGTGGCCAATGATGATATTACACGTGGAAAATCCCCATTGGTGCGGGCTGTTAACGGGTTATCGGATCCAAAACCGGACCCGATAGCTTAATGGCGTTCCGTTACGGTGGATGATACGTCCATTTAGCATCATGCTTTTATGATAATATTTATTGCATTATGGGCTGTTATTTCACGTTATGTCACAATACTTATGGCTATTCTCTCTTATTTTACAAGGTTTACATGAAGAGGGAGAATGCCGGTAGTTGGAATTCTGGGCTGGAAAAGGAGCAAATATTGAAGGACTATTCTGTGCAACTCCAAAAGTCCTAAAACTCCACGGAATTTCTTAAAAAAATAAAGAAAAATCGTCACCAAAGATGAAGGCCAGGGGGCCCACACCCTGCTCACGAGGGTGGGGGGCGCGCCCTCCCCCCTGGGCACGCCCCCTACCTCATGGGCCCCCTCGTGGCTCTCTGACGTCCATCTTCTCCTATATGAAGTCTTTCGATGAGAAAAAAATAGAAGGCAACCTTTCGGGACGAGACTCCGCCGCCACGAGGCGGAACCTTGGCGGAACCAATCTAGGGCTCCGGCAGAGCTATTCTGCCGGGGACACTTCCCTCCGGGAGGGGGAAATCATCACCATCGTCATCACCAACGCTCCTCTCATCGGGAGAGGGTAATCTCCAGCAACATCTTCACCAGCACCATCTCATCTCCAAACCCTAGTTCATCTCTTGTATCCAATTCTTGTCTCCAAGTCCGGGATTAGTGCTAGTAGGTTGCTAGTAGTGTTGATTACTCCTTGTAGTTGATGCTAGTTGGTTTATTTGGTGGAAGATCATATGTTCAGATCCTTTATGCACATTATTACCCCTCTGAATATGAACATGAATATGCTTTGTGAGTAGTTATGTTTGTTCCGGAGGACAAGGGAGAAGTCTTGCTATTAGTAGTCATGTGAATTTGGTATTCGTTCGATATTTTGATAAGATGTATGTTGTCTAACCTCTAGTGGTTTTATGTGAACGCCGACTACATAACACTTCACCATTATTTGGGCCTAGAGGAAGGCATTGGGAAGTAATAAGTAGATGATGGGTTGCTAGAGTGACAGAAGCTTAAACCCTAGTTTATGCGTTGCTTCGTAAGGAGCTGATTTGGATCCATATGTTTCATGCTATGGTTAGGTTTACCTTAATACTTTTGTTGTAGTTGCGGATGCTTGCAATAGAGGTTAATCATAAGTGGGATGCTTGTTCAAGTAAGAACAGCACCCAAGCACCGGTCCACCCACATATCAAATTATCAAAGTACCGAACGCAAATCATATGAGCGTGATGAAAACTAGCTTGACGATATTCCCATGTGTCCTCGGGAGCGCTTTTCCTATTATAAGAGTTTGCCCAGGCTTGTCCTTTGCTACAAAAAGGAATGGGCCACCTTGCTGCACTTTATTTACTTTTGTTACTTGTTGCTCGTTACCATTTATCTTATCACAAAACTATCTGTTACCACTTATTTCAGCACTTGCAGAGAATACCTTGCTGAAAACCACTTATCATTTCCTTCTGCTCCTCGTTGGGTTCGACACTCTTACTTATCGAAAGGACTATGATAGATCCCCTATACTTGTGGGTCATCAAGACTCTTTTCCGGCGCCGTTGCCGGGGAGTGAAGCGCCTTTGGTAGGTGGAATTTGGTAAGGAAAAGTTTATTTAGTGTGCTGAAATTTTCTGTCACTTGTTACTATGGAAAGTAATTGTTTGAGGGGCTTGTTCGGGCTATATTCACCCCGTCCAGTAGAGCAAAGAGTTGCTCCTCAACTTACTGAACCTACTGAACCTATTGATAATGAAACTCCTTTTGAAATTCCTTCGGGTTTGATGGAAAAACTGCTTGTTAACACTTTTACACGAGATGGAACAAAGCATCCTGATGAACATCTACGCTGTGTGGATGATGTTTGTGGACTATTTAAGCTTGCAGGTATACCCGATGATGTTGTTAAGAAGAAGTCCTTCCATTTATCTTTGAAGGGAGACACATTGAGATGGTATAGGCTATGTGATGATATGAGATCATGGAACTATAAAAGATTGAAATTGGAATTTCATCAAAAGTATTACCCTATGCATCTTGTTCATCGTGATCGCAATTAAATATATAATTTTTGGCCTCGTGAAGGAGAAAGCATCGCTCAAGCTTGGGGGAGGCTTAAATCAGTGTTATATTCATGCCTCAATCATGAGCTC
The DNA here is from genome assembly GCA_963921465.1 of Triticum timopheevii. Classification (NCBI taxonomy): domain Eukaryota; kingdom Viridiplantae; phylum Streptophyta; class Magnoliopsida; order Poales; family Poaceae; genus Triticum; species Triticum timopheevii. The sequence goes on along the minus strand of OY997272.1, from coordinate 374,455,276 downwards.
GCAAGAGAAGTAATTATGCAAAGTTTTTATGCTCGGCTTTCTGATAACAATCGCACCATGCTCGATATTTCTTGTGCTGGCTCTTTTATGATGAAGCCTATTGAATTTAGATCGAATTTATTGGATAGAATTAAACGCAACTCTGAAGATTGGGACCTCGACGAAGGTAAGGAGTCAGGTATGACACCTAAGTTTGATTGTGTTAAATCTTTTATGGAGACTAATATTTTCCGTAAGTTTAGCACTAAACATGGACTAGACTCTGAGATAGTAGCTTCTTTCTATGAATCTTTTTCTACTTATGTTGATCTCCCCAAGGAGAAGTGGTTTAAATATCATCCTCCCATAGAAGTAAAAGTAGCTGCACCTATTAAAGTTGAAGAAAAGATTGTCACTTATAATGATCCTATTGTTCCCACTTCTTATGTTGAGAAACCACCTTTCCCTGTTAGAATGAAGGATCATGCTAAAGCTTCAACTGTTGTTCGTAAAAGCAATACTAGGACTTATACACCTCCTGAGCAAGTCAAAGTTGAACCCAATATTGCTATTGTTAAAGATCTCTTGTCTGATAATATTGATGTGCATGTTATTCATTTCTCCGGTGAAACTGCTAGAATTGCTAAACCATGTGATAGAGATAAACATAGACCTGTGGTAGGCGTGCCTATTATTTCTGTTAAAATAGGAGATCGTTGTTATCATGGCTTGTGTGATATGGGTGCTAGTGCTAGTGTTATACCCATTGACTTATACAACGAAATTATGCATGATATTGCACCGACTGAGTTAGAAGAAATTGATGTCACAATTAAACTTTCCAATAGAGATACTATTTCACCAGTAGGGATTGTTAGAGATGTTGAAGTCTTGTGTGGAAAAACCAAATATCCTGCTAATTTTCTTGTTCTTGGTTCTCCACGAGATAGCTTTTGTCCCATTATATTTGGTAGACCCTTCTTGAATACTGTTATTGCTAAGATAGACTGCAAAAAGAATGTTGTTACTATTGGCTTGGATGATATGGTTCATGAGTTTAATTTCTCTAAATTTAGTAAACAACATCGTGAGGAAGAATTGCCTAGTAAGGATGAAATTATTGGTCTTGATTCTATTGCCATACCTCCTAGTGATCCTTTAGAACACTATTTGCTAGACCATGAAAATGATATGTTCATGAATGAAAGAAGGGAAATAGATGAAGTATTCTTTAAACAGGAACCTATTCTGCAACACAATTTGCCTGTTGAAATCCTAGGGGATCCTCCTCCACCCAAGGGTGATCCCATGTTTGAGCTTAAACCATTGCCTGATAATCTTAAATATGCTTATCTTGATGAAATGAAAATATATCCTATCATTTTTAGCGCTAACCTTTCAGAGCATGAAGAAGAAAGATTGTTGAAAACTCTGAAAAAGCACCTTGCCGCTATTGGGTATACTATGGATGATCTTAAGGGCATCAGTCCCACTGTATGTCAACATAAAATAAATTTGGAAGCGGATGCTAAACCAGTTTGTGATCCTCAATGGCATTTGAATCCTAAAATGAAAGAAGTGGTAAGAAAGGAAATACTCAAGCTTCTGGAGGCAGGTATAATTTATCCCGTTGCTGATAGTCAGTGGGTAAGTCCTATCCATTGTGTCCCTAAGAAGGGAGGTATTACGGTTGTCCCTAATGATAAAGATGAATTGATTCCGCAAAGAATTATTACAGGTTATAGGATGGTAATTGATTTTCGCAAATTAAATAAGGCTACTAAGAAAGATCATTACTCCTTAACTTTTATTGATCAAATGCTAGAAAGATTATGCAAACATACACATTATTGCTTTCTAGATGGTTATTCTGGTTTTTCTCAAATACCTGTGTTGGCTAAAGATCAATCAAAACTACTTTTACATGCCCTTTTGGTACTTTTGCTTATAGATGTATGCCTTTTGGTTTATGTAATGCACCTGCTACCTTTCAAAGATGCATGATGGCTATATTCTCTGACTTTTGCGAAAAGATTTGTGAGGTTTTCATGGATGAATTTTCCGTCTATGGTTCCTCTTTTGATGATTGCTTGAGAAATCTTGCTCGAGTTTTGCAGAGATGTGAAGAAACTAATCATGTCTTGAATTGGGAAAAGTGCCACTTTATGGTTAATGAAGGTATTGTCTTGGGGCACAAAGTTTCTGAGAGAGGTATTGAAGTTGATAAAGCCAAGGTTGATGCTATTCAAAAGATGCCATGTCCCAAGGACATCAAAGGTATAAGAAGTTTCCTTGGTCACGCCAGATTTTATAGGAGGTTCATTAAGGACTTCTCAAAAATCTCTCGTCCTCTGACTAATTTATTACAAAAAGATGTAAGATTTGTCTTTGATGATGATTGTGTAGAAGCTTTTGAAATACTTAGGAAAGCATTAGTCTCTGCACCTGTTGTTCAGCCACCTGATTGGAATTTACCCTTTGAAATTATGTGTGATGCTAGTGATTATGTTGTAGGTGCTGTTCTAGGGCAAAGAGTTGATAAGAAATTAAACGTTATCCATTATGCTAGTAAGACTCTAGACAATGCTCAAAGAAATTATGCTACTACCGAAAAGGAACTTTTAGCAATTGTATAAGCTTGTGATAAATTCAGACCCTATATTGTTGATTCTAAAGTAACTATTCACACAGATCATGCTGCTATTAAATATTTTATGGAAAAGAAAGATGCAAAACCTAGGCTTATTAGATGGGTTCTCTTTCTTCAAGAATTTGATTTACATATTGTTGATAGAAAAGGAGCTGAGAACCCCGTTGCAGACAACTTATCTAGGTTAGAGAATGTTCTTGATGACCCACTACCTATTGATGATAGCTTTCCTGATGAACAATTAAATGTCATGAGCACTTCTCATAGAACTCCTTGGTATGCTAATATGCTAATTATATTGTTGCTAAATTTATACCACCTAGCTTCACATACTAACAAAAGAGAAAGTTTTTCTATGACTTGCGACATTACTTTTGGGATGACCCACATCTTTATAAAGAAGGAGTAGATGGTGTTATTAGACGTTGTGTACCTGAGCATGAATAGGAACAGATCCTACATAAGTGTCACTCCGAAGCTTATGGAGGACACCACGCGGGAGATAGAACTGCACATAAGGTATTGCAATCCGGTTTTTATTGGCCGACTCTCTTCAAGGATGCCCGTAAGTTTGTTTTGTCTTGCGATGAATGTCAAAGAATTGGTAATATTAGTAGACGCCAAGAAATGCCTATGAATTATTCACTTGTTATTGAACCATTTGATGTTTCGGGCTTTGATTATATTGGACCTTTTCCTGCCTCTAATGGATACACAGATATTTTAGTTGCTGTTGATTACGTTACTAAGTGGGTAGAAGCTATTCCAACTAGTAGTGCTGATCATAACACTTCTATTAAAATGCTTAAGGAAGTTATCTTTCCGAGGTTTGGAGTCCCTAGATACTTAATGACTGATGGTGGTTCACACTTTATTCATGGTGCTTTCCGTAAGATGCTTGCTAAATACGACGTTAATCATAAAATTGCATCTCCATATCACCCATAGTCTAGTGGTCAAGTAGAATTGAGCAATAGAGAGCTCAAATTAATTTTGCAAAAGACTGTCAATAGGTCTAGAAAGAATTGGTCCAAGAAACTTTATGATGCATTATGGGCCTATAGAACTGCATACAAAAATCCTATGGGTATGTCTCCGTATAAAATGGTTTATGGAAAAGCATGTCACTTACCTCTCGAACTAGAACATAAGGCATATTGGGCTATTAAAGAGATCAACTATGATTTCAAACTTGCCGGTGAGAAGAGGTTATTTGATATTAGCTCACTTGATGAATGGAGAACCCAAGCTTATGAAAATGCCAAGTTGTTTAAAGAAAAAGTTAAAAGACGGCATGACAAAATGATACAAAAGCGTGAGTTCAATGTAGGTGATTATGTATTGCTATACAACTCTCGTTTAAGATTTTTTGTAGGAAAACGTATCTCCAAATGGGAAGGTCCTTACGTTATCGAGGAGGTCTATCGTACCGGTGCCATAAAAATCAACAACTTCGCAGGCAAAAATCCGAAGGTGGTAAACGGTCAAAGGATCAAACACTATATCTCAGGTAATCCTATAAATGTTGAAACTAATATTATTGAAACTGTAACCCTTGAGGAATACATAAGGGACACTTTCAAGAACGTTCCATACTCCGAAAAGGAATAGGTATGTGGTATGGTAAGTAAACCGACTCCAAAACAAATTTTAAGGCAACATTTCTCCATTTTGGAATATTTAGAAAAATAGAAAAATAAGTAGCAGTCCGGGGAGGACACGAGGCCTTCACGAGGGTGGAGGGCGCGCCCTACCCCCCCCCCCCCCCAGGGCATGCCCCCCTACCTCGTGAGCACCTCGTGTACCCTCCGGACTCCGTTTCCTTGCACGATACATATTTTGGTCGGTAAAAAATCATCATATATACTCCCAAAGGTTTTGACTCCTGTATCACGCAAATATCCTCTGTTTTTTCTCGAGCTGTTGCTACTGCAGATTAGAGCAAGATGTCTTCCCAAGATTTGGAGGGAGAGAGCTACATGCCTGATTATATTGCAAATCCAAAAGTATATGGGGACGTGGAGTATTATGGCTGGACCACGGAGGAAGAAGAAGACTATGATCCAAAGAGGAAGGAGGAAACGAGTTCCGACGAAGAGGACTATCCCCTACCTCAACCTGGTGATATGCATGTGGAGTTCAAGAAGTCAAGCCTCCATAAGGTCCAATCTATCCTGCCTCATTTCTTGCAGGACAACAAGGAAGCACTATGCAAAAAGCTAATGAAACTTGAGATCGAGAATGAGGATCCGAGGGATGAAAATTTTAGCCTCAGACGCAAGCTAGAGAAGAAAAATGCAACAACTCCATCATCAACAACACCTCCACCGCCAACAACAAAGAAGGAGACATAATCACATGGGTATGGGCACTCCCCTTGGCAACTGCCAAGCTTGGGGGAGGTGCCCTGGTATCGTATCACCATCACAACTCCTATCTTTACTGTTTTTCTTAGTTCGATCCTATTAGTAGTATCTTGACTTAGTAGAATAAAGTCATGACATGATCTAGTTTTGAGTTTTGCTTTATGATCCTTCTTTGTAATTGAGTCCGTGAGCTATATAATAAAGATTAGTGTTGAGTCAAGGGCTTGAGTATTTTGCCATGATATTGGGTGATTAGAAGAAAAAGAATAAAAAGAATCAAAGAGTTCATATTGATCTTATTGAAAGTAATGACTTCACATAGAAAGAGTATGATGATTAAAAGTTGTTGGGAGTTGGCAAATATAGCTTTGTTCATCGTTGCAATTAATAGGAAGTAATAAGGAAAGAGAGGTTTCACATATAGATATATTATCATTGACATCTTTTATGATTGGGAGCACTCATTAAAATATGACATGCTAAAGAGTTGATGTTGGACAAGGAAGACAACATAATGAGTTATGTTTTCTTACATCTGAGATAAAGTATGTTGTCATGGATCCTCTACCGTGTTGAGCTTGCCTTTCCCCCTCATGCTAGCAAAATTCTCAACGCTAAGTAGAAATACTACTTGTGCTTCCAAATACCCTTAAACCAGTTTTGCCATGAGAGTCCACCATACCTACCTATGGATTGAGTAAGATCCTTCAAGTAAGTTGTCATCGGTGCAAGCAATAAAAATTGCTCTTTAAATATGCATGACTTATTAGTGCAGAGAAATAAGCTTTGTACGAACTTGTTGTGGACGCAATAAAAGCGACGGACAACATAATAAAGGTTCACATACAAGGGGCAATATAAAGTGACGTTCTTTTGCATTAAGATTTTGTGCATCAACCCTAAACGCGCATGACAACCTCTGCTTCCCTCGGCGAAGGGCATATCTTCTATTATTATCCTCTACCTTATGCAAGAGTCACGGTGATCTTCACCTTTCCCTTTTTATTTTATCCTTTGGCAAGATCAGCATGTTGAAAAGAACATGATATATATATATATCTAATTGGATGTGGGGGAGCATGAATTATTATTGTTGACGTTACCCTTGAGGTAAAAGGTTGTGGGGCAAAACTATAAGCCTCTATCTTTCTCTGTGTCCGATTAAAACTCCGTAACTACAAGTATTGCGTGAGTGTTAGCAATTATGAAGGACTAAGTGATAGTTGAGTATGTGGACTTGCTTTTAAGCTCTAACATAGACTCTTTCCGATGTTATGATAAATTGCAATTGCTTCACTGACTGATGGTATAATTTGTTGGTGCTCAATAAGGTTTTTGATTCATGCTTTGGCTTTGTGAAAAGATCATCACTTGAACATAAGTAATCATATGACAAAATCTATATATGTTGCTGTTATGAAATAATCATGATGCCTTCATGTCCGAATTTTATTTTTATCAACGCCTCTACCTCTAAACATGAGGACATATTTATTGTTATCGGCTTTTCGCTTGAGGACAAGCGAGGTCTAAGCTTGGGGAGTTGATACGTCCATTTTGCATCATGCTTTTATGACAATATTTATTGCATTATGGGCTGTTATTTCACATTATGTCACAATACTTATGGCTATTCTCTCTTATTTTACAAGGTTTACATGAAGAGGGAGAATTCCGGTAGCTTGAATTCTAGGCTGGAAAAGGAGCAAATATTGAAGGACGATTCTGCGCAACTCCAAAAGTCCTGAAACTCCATGGAATGTCTTAAAATAAATAAAGAAAAATCTCGCCAAAGATGAAGGCCAGGGGGCCCACACCTTGCTCACGAGGGTGCAGGGCGCGCCCTCCCCCCCTGGGCGTGCCCCCTACCTCATGGGCCCCCTGGTGGCTCTCCGACATCCATCTTCTCCTATATGAAGTCTTTCGATGAGAAAAAAAATAGAAGGCAACCTTTCGAGACGAGACTCCGCCGCCACGAGGCGGAACCTTGGCGGAACCAATCTAGGGATCCGGCAGAGCTGTTCTGCCGGGGACACTTCCCTCTGGGAGGGGGAAATCATCACCATCGTCATCACCAACGCTCCTCTCATCGGGAGAGGGCAATCTCCATCAACATCTTCACCAGCACCATCTCATCTCCAAACCCTAGTTCATCTCTTGTATCCAATTCTTGTCTCCAAGTCCGGGATTGGTGCTAGTAGGTTGCTAGTAGTGTTGATTACTCCCTATAGTTGATGCTAGTTGGTTTATTTGGTGGAAGATCATATGTTCAGATCCTTTATGCACATTATTACCCCTCTGATTATGAACATGAATATGCTTTGTGAGTAGTTAAGTTTGTTCCTGCGGACAAGGGAGAAGTCTTGCTATTAGTAGTCATGTGAATTTGGTATTCATTCGATATTTTGATAAGATGTATGTTGTCTAACCTCTAGTGGTGTTATGTGAACGTCGACTACATAACACTTCACCATTATTTGGGCCTAGAGGAAGGCATTGGGAAGTAATAAGTAGATTATGGGTTGCTAGAGTGACAGAAGCTTAAACCCTAGTTTATGCGTTGCTTCGTAAGGGGCTGATTTGGATCCATATGTTTCATGCTATGGTTAGGTTTACCTTAATACTTTTGTTGTAGTTGCGGATGCTTGCAATAGAGGTTAGTCATAAGTGGGATGCTTGTTCAAGTAAGAACAGCACCCAAGCACCGGTCCACCCACATATCAAATTATCAAAGTACCGAACGCGAATCATATGAGCATGATGAAAACTAGCTTGACGATATTCCCATGTGTCCTCGGGAGCACTTTTCCTATTATAAGAGTTTGTCCGGGCTTGTCCTTCGCTACAAAAAGGATTGGGCCACCTTGCTGCACTTTATCTACTTTTGTTACTTGTTGCTCGTTACCATTTATCTTATCACAAAACTATCTGTTACCACTTATTTCAGCACTTGCAGAGAATACCTTGCTGAAAACCGCTTATCATTTCCTTCTGCTCCTCATTGGGTTCGACACTCTTACTTAGCGAAAGGACTACGATAGATCCCCTATACTTGTGGGTAATCAGTGGATGCCACGTGTCGGTCACCCTTGAAGAAAGCACTTTTGTGACGTGCGATTTATCGTCATGGAAGTGGACACTTCCGTGATGATAATTTTGGTAATGTCACGGAACACTTCTACGACAGCACATGTATGACTATCTTGATTCTATCATAAAATCGTCATGGATGTACATGCATGACAAAAAACGCGACCTACTGTGGCAAACACGTATCATCACAGAAGTGTATTTTTTTTGTAGGGAATGTACTCACAAGCTCACGGAAACCAAAGCAATCAAGACAAACAACATCATGGCATTTACAAGTTAAAGATTAATGATGAACATGATTCAACTAGAACAATATAGGATGAGCATGCTATGATCATGTTACTCATGATGTGGACAATGATGTTACTAGTAGGTAGCATGTTTACAAATATCACATACCAACTTACTATGTTTGGAGGTTACCTCGTAACAATCACACATATCAACTTACCATCATGGATGTCATACGGTCACCTTAGGATCAACCAAGCTTGGTATTAACAATATCGTAGTGATTATCACATGACCACAAGGAGCTCGATCTTTACTAGCGGTCATCACATGACACTACAAACATCAACCACTTCAGTATCCACGATACCCTTGTGATCCTCTCACGATCACATCAAGATTAACCAACTTCTTCCCTCATCGAAGAAGGGTTGTTTATTAGTCAGTTTATTATTATTACTGCTCACCCATGGTGCGACCTACTACGAACTGGGCCCATATCCGTGGGTGCGGCTACCATAGATTATACACTCTGTAGAGGTTAGTACACTGTACCCACACTACGGAACCCATGGCCTCGTACTCCCATTGGGTGGACCAACGCCATTCCGACAAAACCGATCTATTGCATGACACTCTCCCGGCCACTCTGACCAACTCCCTCCAGGGCTAATTCATGGGTGGCCCCGATGCCACTCTGGACATCCAACGGCCACTGTCATGGCAAAACTGAATGATAGAAATATGACCTAGAGGCAGTAATAAATTTGATACTATTATATTTCACTGTTCATAATAAAGGCTTATTATTCATGCTAGAATTGTATTGATCGGAAACTTAATTACATGTGTGGATACATAAATAAATATCATGTCCCTAGGGAGTCTCTACTGGACTAGCTCGTCGATCAAAGTTGGTTAAGGTTTCCTAACCATGGACATATGTTGTCACTTGATAACGAAATCACATCATTAAGAGAATGATGTGATGGACATGACCCATCCGTTAGCTTAGCATATGATCGTTCAGTTTATTGCTATTGCTCTCTTACTGTCACATACATATTCCTTTGACCATCAGATCATGCAACTCCTGGATATCGGAGGAATACCTTGTGTGCTAGCAAGCATCACAACGTAACTGGGTGATCATAAATATGCTCTATAGGTATGTCCAAAGGTGTCTGTTGAGTTGGCATGGATCGAGGTTGGGATTTGTCACTCCGTGTATCGAAGAGGAATCTCTGGGCCCTCTCGGTAATACACATCACAAGAAGCTTGCAAGCAAAGTGACTAATGAGTTAGTTATGAGATGATGTATTACAGAATGAGGAAAGAGACTTGCCGCTAACGATATTGAACTAGGTATGAAGATGCCGACGATCGAATCTTGGGCAAGTAACATACCGATAGACAAAGAGAATTGCATATGTTGTCATAAAGGTTCGACCGATAAAGATATTCATAGAAAATGTAGGAACCAATATGGGCATCTAGGTTCCGCTATTGGTTATTAACCGTTGCGGCATCTCGGTCATGTCTATATCATTCTTGAACCCATAGGGTCTGCATGTTTAACGTTCATTGACAATCTAGTATTATATGAGTTATGTGAATTGCTGAACGAATGTTGTTCGGAGTCTCAGATGAGATCATGGACATGACGAGGAGCTCCGGATTGGTCCGGAGGTAAATATTGACATATAGGGCGATAGTATTTCATCATCGGAAAGGTTTTGGAAGAACCGGGTATTTATCGGAATACCGAAGGGGTTCCGAGAGACCTACGAGGAGTATATGGGCCAAATGGGCCAATGGGGGAACACAGCATCCCACAAGGGGCTGGCGCACCCTCTCCTTGGCCGTCGGCCCCATAAGGAAGGAAAGGGGGATGGCTAAGGCAAGGAGCAGCCGCCCCCCTCCTATCTTCTCCTCCACCCACCCCCCTAGGAAGGAAAGGGGGGCCCACATGGCAGGCGCCAAAGGGGGCCGGTCGGCAACCTTGGGGTGCACCGTGCCTGCCTCCCCTCCCCTCCACCTATATATATGAGAGGAGGGGTGACACACAATCCACGACAATCTCTGCGGTGCCCCTCTCCACAGTTTCATCCTCCGTCTATTTTTTCTGCAGTGCACGGCGAAGCCCTGCGGGAACAAGTTAGCCACCACTGTCACCACGCCTTCGTGTTGCCGGAACTCATATACTACTTTGCCCTTCTTGCTGGATAAAGAAGGCGAAGACATCTTTGAGGTAAACATGTGCTAAACACGGAGGTGTCATACGTTCGGTACTTGATCGGTTTGATTGTGAAGGTGTTCGACTACATCAACCGCATTGATAAACGCTTCCGCTTAACGGTCTACGAGGGTACGTAGATACAATATTCGCTCTCGTAGCTACGCATCCCCATGGATAGATCATGCATGTGCGTAGAATTTTTTTGTTTTCCATGCGACGTTCCCCAATGGTTGCATCATGAGCCTGGTCTATCCGTAGACGATATGCACAAGTAGAACACAAAGGAGTTGTGGGCAGTGATGGTCATAGTGCTTACCTCCAACGTCTTATATTGATTCGGCAGTATTGTGGGATGAAGCAGCCTGGACCAACCTTATATGTCCACGTACATGAGACCGGTTCCATCGACAGACATGCAACTTGTTTTGCATAGAGGTGGTTGGGGGTGTCTGTTTCTCCTACTTTAGTTGAATTGACTTTTACTATGGCCGGTCCTAGAAGAAGGTTAAAACAGCAAACTCGATAATTACTGTTGTGGTTTTGCGTTGGTAAGAATGGTTCTTGCTAGTTGCCTGTAGCAGCCACGTAAAACTTGCAACAACAAAGTAGAGGACGTCTAACTTGTTTTTGCGGGGTATGTTGTGATGTGATATGGTCAAGACGTGATGTGATATATGATGTTGTATGAGATGATCATGTTTTATAATATTGACAACCGGCAGGAGCCTTAGGATTGTCTCTAAATTATTGTATGTAATGCAAGCGCCATGTAATTGCTTTACTTTATTGCTATGCATTAGCAATAGTTATTGAATAAATAGTTGGCGAGACGACCCTGACGCAACGATGGAGATCAAGGTGTCGAACCGGTGATGATGGAGATCATGATGATGCTTTGGAGATGTAAATCAAAAGCACAAGATGATGACGGCCATATCCTGTCACATATTTTGATTGCATGTGATGTTTATCCTTTATGCATCTTGTTTTTCTTAGAACGACGGTAGCATTATAAGATGATCCCTTCACTAAATTTCAAGATAGAAGTATTCTCCCCGAGTATGCACCATTGCCAAAGTTCGTCGTTTTGAAGCACCTCATGATTATCGGGTGTGATAGACTCTATATTCACATACAATGGGTGTAAGACAGTTTTGCACATGTAGAACACATGTGTTAAACTTGACGAGCCTAGCATGTACATACATGGTCTCGAAACACTGGAGACCGAAAGTTCGAACGTGAGTCATATAGTAGATATGATCAACATAGAGATGTCCACCATTGATGACTACGCCATCTCATGTGATGATCGGACATGGGTTAGTTGATTTGGATCATGTAACACTTAGATAACTTGAGGGATGTTAATTTAATTGGGAGTTCATTAGTAATTTTATTAATTGAACTTAATTTATCATGAACTTAGTCTTAATAGTTTTGCATATCTATGTTGTAGATAAATGGCCCGTGCTACTGTTCCCCTAAATTTTAACGCATTCCTAGAGAAAGCTAAGTTGAAAGATGATGGTAGCAACTACACGGACTGGGTCTGTAACTTGAGAATTATCCTCATAGCTGCCTAGAAGAATTATGTCCTTGATGCACCGATAAGTGACAGACCAGCTGCAGGAGCTACTGCAGATGTTATAAACGTATGGCATGCTCGATCTGATGACTACTCAATAGTTCAGTGTGCCATGCTTTACGGTTTAGAACCGGGACTTCAAAGATGTTTTGAATGCCATGGAGCATATGAGATGTTCCAAGAGCAAAAGTTGCTATTTCAAGCCAATGCCCGGGTTCAGAGATATGATGTCTCTGACAAGTTCTACAACTGCAAGATGGAGGAGAACAATTCTGTTAGTGAACACATACTCAAATGTCTGGGTATCATAACCACTTGACTCAGCTGGGAATTAATCTTCCAGTTCAGAGTGTTATTGACAGAGTTCTTCAATAGCTGCCACCAAGCTACAAAGCTTCGTGATGAACTATAATATACAAGGGATGATGAAAATGATTCCCAAGCTCTTCGCAATGCTTAAGGCTGCGGAGGTAGAAATCAAGGAGCATCAAGTGTTGATGGTTAACAAGACCACTAGTTTCAAGAAAAAGGGCAAGGGAAAGAAAGGGAACTTCACGAAGAATGGCAAGCAAGTTGCTGCTCCCATGAAGAAGCCCAGAGCTAGACCCAAGCCTGAAACTGCGTGCTTCTACTCCAAAGGGAATGGTCACTCGAAGTGGAACTTCCCCAAATACTTGGCGGCTAAGAAGGAGGGCAAAGTGAACAAAGGTATATTTGATATACATGTTATTGATGTGTACCTTACTAATGCTTGTAGTAGCGCCTGGGTATTTGATACTGGTTCGGTTGCTCATATTTGTAACTCGAAACAGAAGTTGCAGAATAAACGAAGATTGGCTAAGGACGAGGTAACGATGCACGTCGGGAATGGGTCCAAGGTTGATGTGATCGTCGTGGGCATGCTACCTCTACATCTACCTTCGGGATTAGTTTTAGACCTCAATAATTGTTAGTTGGTGCCAGCGTTGAGCATGAACATTATATCTAGATCTTATTTAATGTGAGACGGTTATTCATTTAAGTCAGAGAATAATGCATGTCCTATTTATATGAGTAATACTAGCAAAATGGCCCATGCGTTGCAACGGGAGAAAAAACACCACACGTTCTTAATTTACAAAAAAAAGTTCTATAATCTGAGAATTTGTAGCTATTTCTTAAGTACATGAAGAGTTAAAAAAGTTGTTAAAAAGATACAGGATTTTTTAATCATTAAAATAGATATTTTTTTGTCTGGAAAAGAACATTTTTATGGTCTCATGTTGACGCAGGTACTTGCGCCCCTATTTCAACACTATTTCTTGACATACATGTCATAGGTATTGGTCCCTTTCATCACTATTTATTTCTGATCAATCTTGTCTTTTATTTTATTTTTTGTCATGCATGCCTCCCTTTTACCTCTTTCATGCATGTCCTCTCTTTTCTTCTTATATATAGGAGAATAGCCCAACATCTGATCTTTATCGGATCTCCTCTGCATTTTCTCTTTTATTTATTTTATAGCGGACGTACCATATTTGTTTGGTCCTTTTATTTCTTGTCATGCATGTCCTTAATTATTGGTGTCTCTAACAAATTTATCTTCAATTTGATGTCCAATCCTGATTTTGCTGAGGTGTTCATTCCAAATCTGAATCAGTACCGGTATGAAAAAAAGACAGATAATGCACTGTTGATTAACATTGCAGCCTCGATACTATTTTTTAAATTTCTAACAAGTAAAATAACATCATATTTAGATTCTACATATTTTTCTAATCAAATTTCATATATAATATGTTAAATTTCAAATTACGATTTAAAAGATATGAGTATTTTAAAAAACATTTGATATGTACTGCGAGTTTAATGTTAGAAAAATCAAGGTTTTTTCTACAAAATAACATGACGGACTAAGAATACCTATTTCTTTCATTAGTGGGTATAGATATTTTATGGTCATGGACCTTTGATGAATGGTCTATTCTTGTTGAATCTCGATCGCAGTGACATACATATTCATAATATTGATGCCAAAAGATGCAACGTTCATAATGATAGTGCAACATACTTGTGGCACTGCCATTTAGGTCATATTGCTGTAAAGCACATGAAGAAACTCCATGCGGATGGACTTTTGGAATCAGATGATTATGAATCAATTCATACTTGCGAACCATGCCTTATGGGCAAGATGACTAAAACTCTGTTCTCCGGAACAATGGAGCGAGCTAATGACTTATTGGAAATAATACATACCGATGTATGCGGTCCGATGAGTGTTGAGGCACGCGGCGGGTACCTTTATTTTCCAACCTTTACACATGATTTAAGTAGGTATGGGTATATCTACCACACAAATCTAAAACATTTGAAAAGTTCAAAGAATTTCAGAGTGAAGATGAGAATCATCATAACAAGAAAATAAAATTTCTACGATCTGATCGTGGAGGTGAAAATTCGTGTTATGAGTTTGGCCTTCATTTAAAACAAGGTGGAATTGTTTCACAACTCACGCCACCTGGAACACCATAGCGTAATGGTGTGTCCGAACGTTGTAGCCATACTTTATTAGATATGGTGCGATCTATGATTTCTCTTACCGATTTTCCTTTATCATTTTGGGGTTATGCATTAGAGACAACTGCATTCATGTTAAATAGGGCACCATCTAAATCCGTTGAGACGACACCGTATGAACTGTGGTTTGACAAGAAACCTAAGTTGTCGTTTCTTAAAGTTTGGGGATTTGACACTTATGTCAAAAGGCTTTAACCTAATAAGCTTGAACCCAAATCGGAGAAGTGTGTGTTCATAGGATACCTTAAGGAAACTATTGGGTATACCTTCTACCCCAGATCCGAAGGCAAGATCTTTGTTGCCAATAATGGGTCCTTTCTAGAGAAGGAGTTTCTATCGAAAGAAGTAAGTTGGAGGAAAGTAGAACTTAATAAGGAAACTATACCTTCTCTCGAATTGGAAAGTAGCGCATCAGAGAAAATCATTCCCGTGATGCCTACACCAACTAGAGATGAAGCTAATGATGATGATCATGAAACTTCGGATCAAGTTACTACTAGAATTCATAGGTCGACCAGAGTACGTTCCACACCAGAATGGTATGGTAACCCTATTCTGGAAGTTATGTTGTTAGACAACAGCAAACCTACAAACTATGAATAAGCTAAGATGAGCCTAGATTCCGATAAATGGCTTGGGGCCATGATATCTGAGATAGGATCCATGTATGAGAACAAAGTGTGGAATATGGTTGACTTGCCCGATGATAGGCATGCCATTTAAAATAAATGGATCTTCAAGAAGAAGACGGACGTTGATGCTAATATCACTGTCTACAAAGCTCAACTTGTGGCAAAAGGTTTTCGACAAGTTCAAGGGGTTGACTACAATGAGACTTTCTCACCCATAGCGATGCTTAAGTCAGCCGAAATCATGTTAGCAATTGCCGCATTTTATGATTATAAAATCTGGCAAATGGACGTCAAAACTGCATTCCTTAATGGATTTCTTTAATAATGATGCAACCAGAAGGTTTTGTCGATCCTAAAGGAGCTAACAAAGTGTGCAAGCTCCAGCGATCCATCTATGGACTGGTGCAAGCATCTCGGCGTTGAAATATACGCTTTAATGATGTGATCAAAGCATATGGTTTTATATAGACTTATGGTGAAGCCTGTATTTACAAAAAATTGCGGGAGCTTTGTAGCATTTCTGATATTATATGTAGATTTCATATTGTTGATTGGAAATGATATAGAATTTTTGGATAACATAAGAGGATACTTGAATAAGAATTTTTCAATGAAAGAACTCGGTGAAGCTTCTTATATATTGGGAATCAAGATCTATAGGGATAGATCAAGACGCTTAATAGAACTTTCACAAAGCACATACCTTGACAAAGTTATGAAGAAGTTCAAAATGGACCAGTCAAAGAAATGGTTCTTGCCTATGTTGCAAGGTGTGAAATTGACTCAGACTCAAAGTTCGACCACGATAGAAGATAGAGAGAAAATGAAAGTCATTCTCTATGCCTCAGGCATAGGTTCTATTATGTATCCCATGCTGTGTACCAGACCTGATGTGTGCCTTGCCATGAGTTGGGTAGGAAGGTACCAAAGTAATCCAGTAGTGGATCAGGGGAGAGCGGTCAAGAACATCCTGAAGTACCTGAAAAGGACCAAAGATATATTTCTCGTTTATATATGGAGAGGTGACGAAGAGCTCATCATAAATGGTTACGTCGATGCTAGCTTCGACACTTACCTGGATGACTCCAAGTCACAAGCCGGATATGTATTTATATTGAATGGTGGAGCTATCAGTTGGTGCAGTTCCAAGCAGAGCATCGTGGCAGGATCTACGTGTGAAGCGGACACTACAAAAAAATACACTTCCGTGATGATACGTATTTGTCACAGTAGGTCGCGCTTTCTGTCATGCATGTACATCCATGACGATTTTATGACAGAATCAAGATAGTCATACATGTGTTGTCGTAGAAGTGTTCCATGACATTACCAAAATTATCATCACGGAAGTGTCCACTTCCATGATGATAAATCACGCGTCAAAGAAGTGCTTTCATCAAGGGTGACCGACACGTGGCATCCACGATAACGGAACGCCGTTAAGCTATTGGGTCGGATTTTGGATCCGATAACCCGTTAACAACCACGACCAATGCCAATTTTCCACGTGTAAAATTCTCATTGGCTGACGGATCCACGCATCAGATCCGCGTTGGCACAGGTGTCACTCATCCAACGGTCGAGATGGGCCTACGATATGTTGACACGTGGACCGGCCCAAAAGTCGCCCACAAAGTTTAAATGGGCCGGCCCAACCGAAGGCCCATAAGATTTAGCGGACCAAAGTTGGCCGGCCCAGCTAAAGGCCCACAAAATTTAGCAAACCATAATGGGCCGGCCCAGCTAAAGGCCCACACGATTTTGCAGACCATAATGGGCTGGCCCAGCTAAAGGCCCACAAGATTTTGTGGACCACAATGGGCCGGCCCAGCTAAAGGCCCACAAGATTCTGCACACCATAATGGGTCGGCCTAGCTAAAGGCCCAACATTCTCTATCAAATCGTCCTATCAACGGCCGGTCCTAAACATGTCATCAACGCGGCCCATGGTCTCTTCTGGCCCGTTAACAGTCCGCTAAGTAATTGGGCCGAATTACGGCCTGGTGTATTTCCGGCAAGTTAAAGGTCCGGCTTCATTTGGGCCCATTTACAGGCCATCAAAACTTTCAGCCCATAAACAACCGTGAATGATTTGGGTCATATTCGGCCATGTCTGACATTCGGCCTGTTAGAGGCCCACTATAGATTTCGGCCACTTTCGGCCTGTTGTCATTTTCGGCCTGTTAACGCCGGACGTAAACCATGGGCCATATGTGGCCCAACGTCATATCGGCCCCATTAACGGCCCATATAAAAATGGCGATAATCTTGCCCGAGCGAAGTTTCGGCCTGTTAAAGGCCCGTGTATTAGGTCGGCGCATTTACGGCCCGTCCGAATTTCGGCCTGTCAAAGATCCGCATCATAAATGGGCCACCATTTCGGCCTGCTAACTCCAGTGAGTTATTTGGCACAACAAGGGCCCAATCTCACTTTCGGTCTATTAAAGGCCCATGTGTTTTTATGGGCTCGAGATATTTACACCTGTAAACGGCCTATTTTTACTGAGGGCCCAAATTATGTTTAGGCCTGTTAAAGGCCCACTATGGGCACAGGCCTACCAGAAAAATATGAAAGCTTATGCTGATTTAGGCCCGGATATTTTTAGTGGGCTACATGCCAATTTCGGCCCGTAATCGTTTTTAGCCCAATTGGAATGGGCCCGACGAATGTTGGCATGTTGGGATCCTACGAAGCTTTCGACCGAATGCATTACTAAGATAAACCTACACTATAAAAAATAGCGTCGTAATTACTGCAGCCTGTGGCAGCATCATAAATGTTGTATCACAACAAAATAAATTCCAACCATAGAACAAAAGGCCTGTTGGCATAGAGTTTACAGTCCTTCCAGATAAAAGCACCATCACATGTATAGAAGCACAGATCATTTGACCTAAGTGCTAATGTTTTAGGCTGTAGAATCTGATGGAGCAGCATGATCTCCACCTTTTTGCCGCCATTTCTCTTGAACACCAAGCGAATGTCTGATAGTCTGGTTTCAAAACCATTCATATCTTGACGACATTTCTCAACTACTATTCTTGTTTCCGAAACAACGTCCATTAGGGATTGGACTTGTGTCTGGAGCACAGATATATCACTCTGTCTAGCAGGAAGATTTTGTTTAGTAGGCGATTTGGACGAGGTTACCTTGACAACCAACCCAGAATTACGCAGGAAGGTGCTTTTTGCACTGTTAGTGGAGAGATACTGACGCACTTCAGCAAGAGGTGACATTGTGCCTGTAGTAGCCTCGTCACCTTCAGGTGGTTGTGGCTGTTCAATCATTTGTTCCATAGCTTCCTGAAAGTTTGAACTTGTAGATTAGTGTACCAGATAAGTTACTAAGGAGACAAAAACAAACAAAGTAGGTTAAACATTTATACATAACTTATTTTTGTGAACTACTGTAATACATTAGCATGTATTGTAGTGCCAACTACATAATAAAATCACTTTCGGAACATATGTCCATGTAGCATGCCTATTGTATTGTCTATTTCCTCACATTCGTTGACATCTAAGGATAAAGAGACATGGTTTAAAGTAGTATGAACATAGTATGACATCATTCATATCATGGGCAAACAGATATAAAACAAACAGGCTATTTTATCATTGTGTGCGCATGTGAACATAACAACTAGATTATAGATCAAGACCAAAAGAATATCCTTCATCTCTTCTAAACCATGTAAGGTGAAATTATATGTTAAGATAACTGTGTATAAAAGTGAACAGAGTAACTGACATTGGCTGCAAACCAAGTAGTTAAATGAACACATCACAGTACCAATCAGTTCAAGGCAGGAGGAGTAAGGACTTACAACAGTGGCTTGAACTGGTGTGCTCATGCCCTTCATCTTGCTGGTGTGGCAATCCTTTAAGATTTGCACTACATTCGGTCCAGGTTCTTTTTGGTCCGCACGGGCTTTCCTGTGTATTTGGAACAAGTCAATATAGATATGATAATATGGCACAAAAAAAGAAGGAAGTAGCAGCTATTTACAAGAGCCTCGTAGTGTGCAATATAGCTACGAGATCATGTTGTCTGTTGGAATTTCACTTTAGAACGGTTGGTTTTGTTCTTCAAATAGTTAGCCTAGAAGAAGATACACTTGTAAGGCACATACATAAATACAAGTTCAATATGTGGTCTGATCAAATACATATAGCCTACCTGATACTTTGGATCAGACCAGTGTTTAACGAGGGCTATCCAGTCTTCATCTGTAATATATTCCACTGGAGATGTTTGGGCGATTTCATTATTAGCCTTGCCTTCAAAGTGAGATTTTCTAAGGTGGTACCGATACTATCGCAGAGCAGACTGAAAAACATGAGTGCATGCTTGTTTAGTTGCATCATCTTTCGGATCCAACTTGAACCTCACCTGTTGAAAAAAGAATGTGAGTCTTATTAGGAGGAAGCTAGAAAGTATGGGACAGAGCAAGACAATATTACTAATTGCGATGAATAACATTACTTACAGAAAAATGGTCAAGGAAGGTGTTAAACTGGGTATTGTCTTTCTCATTCCTATACTGGATCCACGTTGGGAGGATACGTGCATGGCACCTAACGGCAACGGTTGCCTCTGATACTAACTTGGCTGACTCTATAGCATCACGTGGCCCTTTTAAACCTGCATCAAAATGTATCTCCATTCTTCCTCCTTTCGATTTTGTTAATCTGTCAAGCATTATCCCTGATGTCTATTTCCGCTTGCGCCGTGGTGCTAGTTCAACACAAATATGGAAACTGCTAGCGTACATCAAACTGTGAGAGTACATATAAAGGAGCATGCAACTGCAACTAGACTCGGTCAGGTACCGTCTTGGTGTTGATGCTCATGAGGTACATCTGATCTTGCCAAGTCCTGTTGTCTCAGCAGTGCTTCAGAAGTAGTGTTAGGTGTGAAGGCAGCTTGGCAACTGGTTGTTGGGGAACGTAGTAATTTCAAAAAAATTCCTACGCATACACAAGATCATGGTGATGCATAGCAACGAGAGGGGAGAGTGCTGTCCACGTACCCTCGTAGACCGTAAGTGGAAGCGTTATGACAACACGGTTGATGTAGTCGTACGTCTTCACGATCCGACCGATCCAAGCACCGAACGTACGGCACCTCCGAGTTCAGCACACGTTCAGCTCGATGACGATCCCCGGACTCCGATCCAGCAGGGTTTCAGGGATGAGTTCCGTCAGCACGACGGCATGGTAACGATGATGATGTTCTACCGACGCAGGGCTTCGCCTAAGCACCACAACGATATGACCGAGGTGGAATATAGTGGAGGGGGGCACCGCACACGGCTTAGGAATGATCACGAAGATCAACTTGTTTGTCTAGAGGTGCCCCCCTGCCCCCGTATATAAAGGAGCCAAGGGGGAGGGGGCGGCCGGCCAAGGAGGGCGCGCCAAGGGGGAGTCCTACTCCCACCGGGAGTAGGACTCCATTCTTTCCTAGTTGGAGAAGGAGAAAGGGGGAAGGAGGAGGAAGAGGGGAAGGAAAGGGGGGGGGCGCCGCCCCCCTCTCCTTGTCCTATTCGGACTAGGGAGGGGAGGGGGCGCAGCCCACCTCTTGCCTCCATTCCTCTTCTCCCTTAGGGCCAATGAAGGCCCAATAACCCCCGGGAGGGTTCTGGTAACCCCCCGGAGCTCTGGTAAAATCCCGATTTCACCTGGAACCATTCCGATATCCAAATATAGGCTTCTAATATATCAATATTTATGTCTCGACCATTTCGAGACTCCTCGTCATGTCCGTGATGACATCTGGGACTCCGAACAACCTTCGGTACATCAAAACTTATAAACTCATAATAAAACTGTCATCATAACGTTAAGCGTGCGGACCCTATGGGTTCGAGAACTATGTAGACATAACCTAGAACTATTCTCGATCAATAACCAATAGCAGAACCTGGATGCTCATATTGGCTCCTACATATTCTATGAAGATCTTTGTCGGTCAAACCGCATAACAACATACGTTGTTCCCTTTGTCATCCGTATGTTACTTGTCCGAGATTCGATCGTCGGTATCCAATACCTAGTTCAATCTCGTTACCGGCAAGTCTCTTTACTCGTTACGTAATGCATCATTCCGTAACTAACTCATTAGCTACATAGCTTGCAAGGCTTATAGTGATGTGCATTACCGAGAGGGCCCAGAGATACCTCTCCAACAATCGGAGTGACAAAACCTAATCTCAAAATACACCAACCCAACATTTACCTTCGGAGACACCTATAGAGATCCTTTATAATCACCCAGTTACGTTGTGACGTTTGGTAGCATACAAAGTGTTCCTCCGGTAAACGGGAGTTGCATAATCTCATAGTTACAGGAACATGTATAAGTCATGAAGAAAGCAATAGCAACATACTAAACGATCAAGTGCTAGGCTAATGGAATGGGTCATGTCAATCACATCATTCTCCTAATGATGTGATCACTTTAATCAAATGACAACACATGTCTATGGTTAGGAAACATAACCATCTTTGATTAATGAGCTAGTCAAGTAGAGGCATACTAGTGACGTTATGTTTGTCTATGTATTCACACATGTATCATGTTTCCGGTTAATACAATTCTAGCATGAATAATAAACATTTATCATGATATGTGGAAATAAATAATAACTTTATTATTGCCTCTAGGGCATATTTCCTTCAGTCTCCCACTTGCACTAGAGTCAATAATCTAGATTACATAGTAATGATTCTAACACCCATGGAGTCTTGGTGTTGTTCATGTTTTGCTCGTGGAAGAGGCTTAGTCAACAGGTCTGCAACATTCAGATCCGTATGTATCTTGCAAATCTCTATGTCTCCCACCTGGACTTGGTCCCGGATGGAATTGAAGCGTCTCTTGATGTGCTTGGTCCTCTTGTGACATCTGGATTCCTTTGCCAAGGCAATTGCACCAGTATTGTCACAGAAGATCTTCATTGGTCCCAATGCACTAGGTATGACACCTAGATCGGAAATGAACTCCTTCATCCAGACTCCTTCATTTTCTGCTTCCGAAGCAGCTATGTACTCTGCTTCACATGTACATCCCGCCACGACGCTTTGTTTAGAACTGCACCAACTTACAGCTCCACCGTTTAATAAAAACACGTATCCGGTTTACGATTTAGAATCGTCCGGATCAGTGTCAAAGCTTGCATCGACGTAACCATTTACGACTAGCTCTTTGTAACCTCCATATACGAGAAACATATCCTTAGTTCTTTTAGGTATTTCAGGATGTTCTTGACCGCTGTCCAGTGATCCACTCCTGGATTACTTTGGTACCTTCCTGCCAAGCTTATTGCTAAGCATACGTCAGGTCTGGTACACAGCATTGCAAAGATGATAGAGCCTATGGCTGGAGCATAGGGAACATCTTTCATTTTCTCTCTATCTTCTGTTGTGGTTGGGCATTGAGTCTGACTCAATTTCACACCTTGTAATACAGGCAAGAACCCTTTCTTTGCCTGATCCATTTTGAACTTTTTCACAACTTCATCAAGGTATCTGCTTTGTGAAAGTCCAATCAAGCGTCTTGATCTATCTCTATAGATCTTGATGCCCAATATGTAAGCAGCTTCACCGAGGTCTTTCATTGAAAAACTTTTATTCAAGTATCCCTTTATGCTATCCAGAAATTCTATATCATTTCCAATTAATAATATGTCATCTACATATAATATCAGAAATGCTACAGAGCTCCCACTCACTTTCTTGTAAATACAGGCTTCTCCAAAAGTCTGTATAAAACCATATGCTTTGATCACACTATCAAAGCGTTTATTCCAACTCCGAGATGCTTGCACCAGTCCATAAATGGATCGCTGGAGCTTGCACACTTTGTTAGCACCTTTTGGATCGAAAAAACCTTCTGGTTGCGTCATATACAACTCTTCTTCCAGAAATCCATTCAAGAATGCAGTTTTGACATCCATTTGCCAAATTTCATAATCATAAAATGCAGCAATTGCTAACATGATTCGGACGGACTTAAGCATCGCTACGGGCGAGAAAGTCTCATTGCAGTCAACCCCTTGAACTTGTCGAAAACCTTTCGCAACAAGTCGAGCTTTATAGACAGTTACATTACCATCAGCGTCAGTCTTGTTCTTAAAGATCCATTTATTCTCAATGGCTTGCCGATCATCGGGCAAGTCAACCAAAGTCCATACTTTGTTCTCATACATGGATCCCATCTCAGATTTCATGGCTTCTAGACATTTTGCAGAATCTGGGCTCATCATCGCTTCCTCATAGTTCGTAGGTTCTCCATGGTCAAGTAACATGACTTCCAGAATAGGATTACCATACCACTCTAGTGCGGATCTTACTCTGGTAGACCTACGAGGTTTAGTAGAAACTTGATCTGAAGTTTCATGATCAATATCATTAGCTTCCTCACTAATTGGTGTAGTTGTCACAGGAACCGGTTCTTGTGATGGACTACTTTCCAATAAGGGAGCAGGTATAGTTACCTCATCAAGTTCTACTTTCCTCCCACTCACTTCTTTCGAGAGAAACTCCTTCTCTAGAAAGGATCCGAATTTAGCAATGAAAATCTTGCCCTCAGATCTGTGATAGAAGGTGTACCCAACAGTCTCTTTTGGGTATCCAATGAAGACACATTTCTCCGATTTGGGTTCGAGCTTATCTGGTTGAAGATTCTTCACATAAGCATCGCAACCCCAAATTTAATAAACAACAACTTTGGTTTCTTGCCAAACCACAGTTCATGAGGCGTCGTCTCAACGGATTTTGATGGTGCCCTATTTAACGTGAATGCGGCCGTCTCTAAAGCATAACCCCAAAACAATAGCGGTAAATCAGTAAGAGACATCATAGATCGCGCCATATTTAGTAAAGTACGATTACGACATTCGGACACACCATTTCGTTGTGGTGTTCCGGGTCACGTGAGTTGCGAAACTATTCCACATTGTTTCAAATGCAAACCAAACTCGTAACTCAAATATTCTCCTCCATGATCAGATCGTAGAAATTTTATTTTCTTGTTACGATGATTTTCCACTTCACTCTGAAATTCTTTGAACTTTTCAAATGTTTTAGACTTGTGTTTCATTAAGTAGATATACCCATATCTGCTAAAATCATCTGTCAAGGTGAGAAAATAATGCTATCCGCCGCGAGCCTCAATATTCATTGGACCACAAACATCAGTATGTATGATTTCCAACAAATCAGTTGCTCGCTCCATAGTTCCGGAGAACGGCGTTTTCGTCATCTTGCCCATGAGGCACGGTTCGCAAGTACCAAGTAATTCATAATCAAGTGATTCCAAAAGTCCATCACTATGGAGTTTCTTCATGCGCTTTATACCGATATGACCTAAACGACAGTGCCACAAATAAGTTGCACTATCGTTATCAACTCTGCATCTTTTGGTTTCAACACTATGAATATGTGTATCACTAATATAGAGATTCAATAAAAATAGACCACTCTTCAAGGGTGCATGACCACAAAAGATATTACTCATATAAATAGAACAACCATTATTCTCTGATTTAAATGAATAACCGTCTCGCATCAAACAAGATCCAGATATAATGTTCAGGCTTAACACTAGCACCAAATAACAATTATTTAGGTCTAAAACTAATCCCGATGGTAGATGTAGAGGTAGCGTGCCGACCGCGATCACATCGACTTTGGAACCATTTCGCACGCGCATCGTCACCTCGTCCTTAGCCAATCTTCGCTTAATCCGTAGTCCCCGTTTCGAGTTGCAAATATTAGCAACAGAACCAGTATCAAATACCCAGGTACTACTGCGAGTATTAGTAAGGTACACATCAATAACATATATATCACATATACCTTTGTTCACTTTGCCATCCTTCTTATCCGCCAAATACTTGGGGCAGTTCCGCTTCCAGTGTCCAGTCTGCTTGCAGTAGAAGCACTCAGTCTCAGGCTTAGGTCCAGACTTGGGTTTCTTCTCTTGAGAAGCAACTTGTTTGCTATTCTTCTTGAAGTTCCCCTTCTTCTTCCCTTTTCCATTTTTCTTGAAACTGGTGGTCTTGTTGACTATCAACACTTGATGCTCCTTCTTGATTTCTACCTCCGCGGCTTTTAGCATTGCGAAGAGCTCAGGAATAGTCTTGTCCATCCCTTGCATATTATAGTTCATCACGAAGCTCTTGTAGCTTGGTGGCAGTGATTGAAGAATTCTGTCAATGACACTATCATCAGGAAGATTAACTCCCAGTTGAATCAAGTGATTATTATACCCAGACATTTTGAGTATGTGTTCACTGACATAACTTTCTCCTCCATCTTGCAGCTATAGAACTTATTGGAGACTTCATATCTCTCAATTCGGGCATTTGATTGGAGACTCCTGGAACATCTCATATGCTCCATGACGTTCAAAACGTCATTGAAGACCCGGTTCTAAGCCGTAAAGCATGGCACACTGAACTAACGAGTAGTCATCAACTTTGCTCTGCCAGACGTTCTTAACGTCGTTAGTTGCATCAGCAGCAGGCCTGGCACCCAGCGGTGCTTCTAGGACGTAATTCTTCTGTGCAGCAATGAGGATAATCCTCAGGTTATAGACCCAGTCCATGTAATTGCTACCATCATCTTTCAACTTTGCTTTCTCAAGGAACGCATTAAAATTCAACGAAACAACAACACGAGCCATCTATCTACAACAAACATAGACAAGCAATCAGGTACTAAGTTCATGATAAATTTAAGTTCAATTAATCATATTACTTAAGAACTCCCACTTAGACAGACATCTCTCTAGTCATCTAAGTGATCACGTGATCCAAATCAACTAAACCATGTCCGATCATCACATGAGATGGAGTAGTTTCAATGGTGAACATCACTATGTTGATCATATCTACTATATGATTCACGTTCGACCTTTCGGTCTTCGTGTTCCGAGGCCATATCTGTTATATGCTAGGCTCGTCAAGTTTAACCTGAGTATTCCGCGTGTGCAACTGTTTTGCACCCTTTGTATTTGAACGTAGAGCCTATCAAACCCGATCATCATGTGGTGTCTCAGCACGAAGAACTTTCGCAACGGTGCATACTCAGGGAGATCACTTCTTGATAATTTTTAGTGAGAGATCATCTTAAAATGCTACCGTCAATCAAAGCAAGATAACATGCATAAAGGATAAACATCACATGCAATCAATATAAGTGATATGATATGGCCATCATCATCTTGTGCTTGTGATCTCCATCTCCGAAGCACCATCATGATCACCATCGTCACCGGCGCGACACCTTGATCTCCATCGTAGCATCGTTGTTGTTTACGCCATCTATTGCTTCTATGACTATCGCTACCGCTTAGTGATAAAGTAAAGCAATTACAGGGCGTTTGCATTTCATACACTAAAGCGACAACCATATGGCTCCTGCCAGTTGCCGATAACTTCGGTTACAAAACATGATCATCTCATACAATAAAATATAGAACCATGTCTTGGCCATATCACATCACAACATGCCCTGCAAAAACAAGTTAGACGTCCTCTACTTTGTTGTTGCAAGTTTTACGTGGCTGCTATGGGCTGAACAAGAACCGTTCTTACCTACGCATCAAAACCACAACGATAGTTCGTCAAGTTGGTGCTGTTTTAACCTTCACAAGGACCGGGCGTAGCCACACTCGGTTCAACTAAAGTTGGAGAAACAGACACCCGCTAGTCACCTGTGTGCAAAGCACGGCGGTAAAACCAGTCTCACGTAAGCATACGCGTAATGTCGGTCCGGGCCGCTTCATCCAACAATAACGCCGAACCAAAGTATGACATGCTGGTAAGCAGTATGACTTGTATCGCCCACAACTCACTTGTGTTCTACTCGTGCATATAACATCAACGCATAAAACCTAGGCTCGGATGCCACTGTTGGGGAACATAGTAATTTCAAAAAAATTCCTACGCACATGCAAGATCATGGTGATGCATAGCAATGAGAGGGGTGAGTGTTGTCCACGTACCCTCGTAGACCGTAAGCAGAAGCGTTATGACAACGCGGTTGATGTAGTCGTACGTATTCACGATCCGACCAATCCAAGCACCGAACGTACGGCACCTCCGAGTTCAGCACACGTTCAGCTCGATGACGATCCCCAGACTCCGATCCAGCAGGGTTTCGGGGATGAGTTCCATCAGCACGACGGCATGGTGACGATGATGATGTTCTACCGACGCAGGGCTTCGCATAAGCAGCACAACAATATGACCGAGGTGGAATATGGTGGAGGGGGCACCGCACACGGCTAAGGAACGATCACGAAGATCAACTTGTGTGTCTAGAGGTGCCCCCTGCCCCCGTATATAAAGGAGCCAAGGGGGAGGGGGCGGCCGGCCAAGGAGGGCGCGCCAGGGGAGAGTCCTACTCCCACCGGGAGTAGGACTCCCTTCTTTCCAAGTTGGAGAAGGAGAAAGGGGGAAGGAGGAGGAAGAGGGCAAGGAAAGGGGGGCGCCGCCCCCTCTCCTTGTCCTATTCGGACTAGGGAGGGGAGGGGGCGCAGCCCACCTCTTGCCTCCTCCACTCTTCTCCCTTAGGGCCCATGAAGGCCCAATAACCCCCGGGAGGGTTCCGGTATCCCCCCGGAGCTCCGGTAATATCCTGATTTCACCCGGAACCATTCCGATATCCAAATATAGGCTTCCAATATATCAATCTTTATGTCTCGACCATTTCGAGACTCCTCGTCATGTCCGTGATCACATCCGGGACTCCGAGCAACCTTCGGTACATCAAAACTTATAAACTCATCATAAAACTGTCATCGTAACGTTAAGCGTGCGGACCCTACGGGTTCGGGAACTATGTAGACATGACCTAGAACTATTCTCAGTCAATAACTAATAGCGGAACCTGGATGCTCATATTGGCTCCTACATATTCTACGAAGATCTTTATCGGTCAAACCGCATAACAACATATGTTGTTCCCTTTGTCATCGGTATGTTACTTGTCCGAGATTCGATCGTCGGTATCCAATACCTAGTTCAATCTCGGTACCGGCAAGTCTCTTTACTCGTTATGTAATGCATCATTCCATAACTAACTCATTAGATACATTGCTTGCAAGGGTTATAGTGATGTGCATTACCGAGAGGGCCCAGAGATACCTCTCCGACAATCGGAGTGACAAAACCTAATCTCGAAATACGCCAACCCAACATGTACCTTCAGAGACACCTGTAGAGCTCCTTTATAATCGCCCAGTTACGTTGTGATGTTTGGTAGCACACAAAGTGTTCCTCCGGTAAACGGGAGTTGCATAATCTCATAGTTACAGGAACATGTATAAGTCATGAAGAAAGCAATAGCAACATACTAAACGATCAAGTGCTAGGCTAACGGAATGGGTCATGTCAATCACATCATTCTCCTAATGTTGTGATCCCTTTAATCAAATGACAACACATGTCTATGGTTAGGAAACATAACCATCTTTGATTAATGAGCTAGTCAAGTAGAGGCATACTAGTGACGTTATGTTTGTCTATGTATTCACACATGTATCATGTTTCCTGTTAATACAATTCTAGCATGAATAATAAACATTTATCATGATATGAGGAAATAAATAATAAC
Source organism: Triticum timopheevii (assembly GCA_963921465.1). NCBI lineage: Eukaryota > Viridiplantae > Streptophyta > Magnoliopsida > Poales > Poaceae > Triticum > Triticum timopheevii. The sequence goes on along the minus strand of OY997272.1, from coordinate 374,426,309 downwards.
TTTATTATTGCCTCTAGGGCATATTTCCTTCACTGGCTAGTTCCGGAGCAAACAAATGAGTAACTGGTTGAGATGCTGGTACAGTTGAAGCGGATGCTGCAGCTGGTGGAGCAGGTGATACTGTGTTTGTAGATTTAGCCTGTGGACTTGGACCTTCTAATGAACTATAAGTACCAGCAGAATCTCAACTGCAGAACCTTTTCCGTTTCACCCGACGAGTAACAACACTCCCTACTATATTATTTTCCTTGCTCTTTTTTGACTTTGCCATGTCAAGCTGTACCCACAACACAAAAGAATAAAATCACTCTTCAGAACTCATTGATGCATGATACAGACAAGCAATACTTTGATGTAAGACAACCGTATGAGGATGGAATATGTAAGAAAAATAGGACGGCATGACATATTCATAGCTACGATGTGCAAACTAAGCAGAAGGATTTTCAAAAAAAAGAAGTAATGCAAGCTAGACACCATACGAAAGATGCAACGAATATTACTCTGACAAGTTAAGAGTGTCTTGTCATAAGTGGCAATTCGAAAAATTAGAAGCAGTACAACATAGAAATCAATGCAAGATGCAACCACTATCAAACTGCCATGTTAAAAGCATCCAATCATGAGTGACTGATGTGGGATACACAACAGCAGTACTTTGATGTAAGAACATGGTATGATAGATAGATGCAATGTATTCTAGACACAAAAAGCCATGTCATATGCACATGTATAACATATAAACTCAGCAGGTGCAATTTAATCAAAATAGAAGAAATGCAGGATAGACAACATATGCAACATGAAACCAATTATCACACTGTCAACTTAGAGCAAGCACCTTCGATGGTGGAGTACGGGAGATGAACTCATCATGTAGACTTGGGAATTCAACTTCATTAGCAGTAGAAGTGGAAAATCTAGAGAGTCTCTGTTTGCGTCGGTGCGGAGGACCACCAACATCCCCTAACTTACTCTTTTCCTTCCTATTTTATGATATTGCCTTATGAAGTCAAAACCACAAGAAGATGAATAAAATTAGCTTTGCATAACTAGTTGATGCATGATACAGGCGAACACTACTTTGATGTAAGGCAAGCGCATGATAGGAGGATGGAATATATACAAAAAAAGACAGCGTTTCATATTCACACATACGATAGGAGAATGGAATATATATGAAAAAATAGTAAGAGGAAGGAATTTCAAGAAAATTAGAAGAAATGAAAGCTAGGCACCATATGAACATGCAACCAATATCACTCTATCAGGTAAAAAGTGTCTCGGTGTAAGTGCCATTTCAAGAAATTAGAAGCAGTACAAGCTAGAAGACAATGCAAGATGCAACCTACATCACAGTCCCAAGTTAAATGTGTCTTATGGGTAAGTGATCATTGCAGGTATAAGTTGTAAGCTACGCAGATGCATTTCAACATAATCAGAAGCAATACAAACTAGACATCATACGGAAAACGCAACCACGTATAACAGTTCCAAGTAAGAGCAAGCACCTATGATGGTGGACTAGGGGAGATGTGCTCATCATGTACACGTATGTTCTAGAAACAGGAACACGTGTCATATTCACAGGGATTATGTGTAAAGTAAGCAGCTGCAATTCAAGTTAGAAGCAATATAAGCTAGACATCATACGCCACATGCAACCACATATAATAGTGTAAAGTTAGAGCAAGCACCTGTGATGGTGGAGTAGGGGAGATGTGCTCATCATCTACACAGCTACATTGACTGTCCAGCCTTGTGTTGTCTTGCGAATCTCGTTGGGAGGATGGCGGAGTAGAATCTGTAGAGACCCCCTGTTTGAGTTGCTCCGAAGGACCACCATCATCCACTACCAGACTAATTTCCTTCAGCTGTAATGATTTGGTATTGTGGAGTCAAACCGATAAGAAAAAGGAATAAAATTCGCTCTTCAGAACTCATTCATGCATGATACTGACAAACACTACTCGGATGAAAGGCAAAAACATGATGCGAGGATGGAATATGTATGAAAAACAGGATGGTGTGACATATTCACACCTATGATGTGGTAACTAAGCAGAAGACATTTCAACAAATTAGAAGCACTGCAAGCTAGACACCATATGAAAGATGCAACAATTATCACTCTACCAAGTTCAAACTGTATGGCGTTTCAAAAAATTAGAAGTAGTACATCCTAGAAATCATATGCAAGACACAACCAATATCAAAGTGGCGACTTAAAGGTGCCTTATCATAAGTGACTGATGCGGGATATGCAAGAATAGTAGTCTGATGTAGAAACAGGAACACATGTCATATTCACAGGCATTATGTGTAAAGTAAGCAGATGCAATTCAACAAAGTTAGAAGCAATACAAGCTAGACATCATACGCAACATGCAACCACATATAATAGTGCCAAGTTAGAGCAAGCACCTATGATGGTGCAGTAGGGGAGATGTGCTCATCATCTACACAGCTATGTTGACTACCTAGCCTTGCCTTGTCTTGCGAATCTTGTTGGGAGGATGGCGGAGTAGAATCTGTAGAGAACCTCCGTTTCAGTTGCTCGGAAGGACCACCATCATCCAATGCCTTGCCAATTTCCTTCAGCTTTATTGATTTTGCATTGTGAGGTCATACCGACAAGAAAAAGGAATATCATTTGCTCTTCAGAACTCATTCATGCATGATACTGATGAACACTACTCTGATGAAAGGCAAAATCATGATACGAGAATGGAATATGTACGAAAAAATGGACGGCTTGACATATTCACACCTATGATGTGGTAACTAAGCAGAAGGCACTTTAACAAATTAGAAACGCTGGAAGACACCATATGGAAGGTGCAATCAATATCACTCTACCAAGTTAAAACTGTCTCATCATAGGTGGCGTTCATCAAACTAGAAGCAATACATGCTAGAAATCATATTCAAGACGCAAGCCAATATCACACAGCCAACTTAAAGGTGTCCCATGGTAAGTGACTGATGTAGGATACACAAGAAGAGTAGTTTCATGTAAGAACATGGTGTGATAGACAGATATAGTATGTACCAAAAACAGGAAAGCGTTTCATATTCACATGTATCATGTGTAAGCTAAGCAGATGCAGTTTACACTAATTAGGAGCAATACAAGCTAGACACCATATGCAACATGCAACCAGATATCACACTGCCAAGTTAGAGCAAGCACCTTGGATGGTGGAGTAGGGGAGCGGAGACTTGGACCTTGTAATGCAATACCAGTACAAGGAGAATCAGTATAGATGCTCTGTTTACGTTGCTGTAGAGGACCACCATCATCGCCTTCCTTACTCTTTTCCTTCCTCTTTCTTGATTTTGCCTTGTCAAGTCAAACCCACAAGAAAAAGGAATAAAATTTTCTCTTCAAAACTCATTGATGCATGATAGGAGGATGGAATATGTAGGAAAAACAGGACGGCATGACATATTGACATGTATGATGTATAAAGTGTAAACTAAGCACAAGGTGCTTGAACTTGTTAGAATCGATGCAAGCTAGAAACCATATGAAAGATGAAACCAATATCACTCTACCAAATTAAAAGGGTGCCCTAACTAATGTATTTTACCAAATTAGAAGCAATACATGGCAACAGGCTAGAAATAATATGCAATATGCAACGAATAAAGGTGACTCATCGTAAGTGATTGCTGCAGGATACAGAAGAGAGGTAGTTTCATGTAAGAACAAGGTTAACACATAGATGTAGTGTGTACCGAAAATAGGAAGGCATGTCATATTCACAGGTATAGTGTGTAAACTAAGCAGATGCAATTTACCCTAATTAGAAGCATTACAAGCTAGACACGCAACATGCAACCACATATCACGCTGCGAAGTTAGAGCAAGCACCTATGATGGTGGTGTAGGGGAAGTGCAGTCTTCAGGTACAGAACTATGTTCAATATCTTCATTTAGGCTTGTTGTTTCTTGAGAATCATGTGGAGAGGATGAAATTGCATTCTTTATAAGAGTATTGCATCTCATATTAACCCACGCGCATGACTGTCTCATCATAAGCGATAGATGCAGGATACACAAGAACAATAGTTTGATGTAAGAAGATGGTGTGATAGGCAGATGTAGTATGTACCAAAAACAGGAAGGCATGTCATATCACATGTATAATGTGTAAGCTAAGGAGATGCAATTTAACAAATTAGGAGCATTGATGAGGGATATACAAGAAAAGTAGTTTGATGTAAGGACATGGTTAATAGAAAGACGTAGTATGTACCAATAACAAGAAGGCATGTCATATTCACAGGTATAATGTGTTAACTAAGCAGATGTAATTTACCCTAATTAGAAGCATTACAAGGTAGACACCATATGCAACATGCAACCACATATCACACTGCCAAGTAAGAGCAAGCACCTGCGATGGTGGTGTGGGGGAATTGTGGTGATCAACTAGAGAGCTATGTTGACCATCTTCATTTAGCCTTGCTGTTTCTTGAGAATCATATGGGGAGGATGACACTACACTCTTTAAACGAGTAGGGCATCTCACAGTAACCCACTCGGGTGACTGTCTCATCATAAGTGATTGATGAGGGATACAAAAGAGAATTAGTTTGATGTACGAACATGGTTAATAGACATATGTAGTATGTATCAAAAGCAGGAAGGCATGTCATTATCAAAGGTGTAATGTGTAAAGTAAGCAGATGCAATTTAACCAAATTGGAAGCAATACAAGCTAGACACCATATGCAACATGCAACCCCATTTGACAACGCGAAGTTAAAGCAAGCACCTGGGATGGTTGTGTGTGGCAATTGAGATCATCAACTACAGAGCTACGTTTACTGTCTCCAGCTGCTGACACTACACCCATTAGAGCGCTGAAACGCCTAGTGCTTATCTTTGAATTACACTGGAGTGACTTCTGTCTTTTCTTTTCTGCATTCATCAACACTGCGTCAGAGTCTGAAATACCCATGCATAAAAAAACAATAGTGTGAGTATGGGTGAAGTGTGTGCACAATTAGTACAGTGTAAAGGTAGCAGATAGCAGGTTGGTGAGAAATAAATGACGGGAGATATATGATAGCTCTACAACATGCATGGCACACTAAATTACTATAGGATTTTATGAAAATAACAGTTGATTGAAAGCAAATAGGTCAGTCCATTTTTTCTGCACCGTCCGATGTACAAAGAACGGGCAGATCGCCTTCATCTACCTCTAGCCAGTCAGTGTTGACGATCTTCTTCGAAACGCCAGCGACCACCGGCCCAGTATTCCTCACCTGCCTGCGCCCTCCCCTCGACCTCACCACACCGCCGTTCTTGGCGCCGCCCCCCCGGCCATCCATTCAAGCCCCGCCGACCTCCAGATCGGGCGCGAGCATCTCCTGCGCCCCACACCCCTATGATAGACACCGATGCGCCGTTTCCCCGGGAACAGGCGGACTAGGTGCTCCGCGCGCCTAAGAGGGTGCTGCTTCTTTTAATTGCGGTTCGACTGACCCTGAATTGAAATCCAGGCAGGCTACTGACCTCTAGCAAAGGTGAAATAGTAAAAGGGAGGAAACCTTGTGCATTTAGTATCACGAAAAAGATGCAGTAAGAAGCGCTCAACAAGTTTCTTTCATGGGATGAATACGGTGTGAGAGGAGACCTAAGATTTGCACGAATAAGGGAAGAGGAGTACCTCTTTTTGCTGGCAGTGTTGTGTCCTCCTTCTGTTTTTCTGACAATCTTGTTGTTGTTCGCCAGAAACCAAAAGTTCTGGAGGATGGTGCAGCCTTGGACGGACACATGGCCAAGTTGTTGAGTGTGGTGCAGTGGCCGTCTGTTGGCAGCGGGGAAGCAGATCCGAGGCGGCGAATGACGGTGTAGCGGGAATAGCTCCGATGCGGTGGATGGTTGCGACAGTGGAGCCGGAGCAGTGAGGCGCAGGACGGCATGGTCGGAGTGGTTCTGGTATGGCGCATGTTGGCATCGGCAACGTGGAGGCAGCTCTGCATCGGCTTCAGCTACTAAGTCATTGATGGCGTTGAGGTTGCGGTTGCGTTGGACGACGACATCGGGGTACCGGCTCCAGCGTGTTGGAGGAGGGCGGCGGTGGATTGGCTGCTATGGGGTGGAGGATGGAGGAGGCTGGGGTTTCGCGGTTGTTGGAGAGGGCGTTTTCGCGCCATGGAGTATGAATGCGGAAACGGAGGGAGGCAGGGAACTAAGGGGGAAAAGTGTTTCGGTTTGAGACGCGCTTGTTTGAAATTTGGGGAAAGTTACGAACTTTGCCCCTATCTAAAATTTCAGACATATTGCGGGTTGGGGGTAGGACAGTCATGTCAGGTGTCCCAAATGTGGGCGGGATAGATTTCAGCCGAGTGCATGGGTGTTTAGGCGCCCACGGCGTATGAATTCTTCTCGGAGGCGGTTGAGACTGGCGTCTTGGTGAAGTTACAAACCTACCCGGGTTTAGACCTTTGGACATCGGGCCTATAGGCTACACGGGCCAGAGTCAGTACAGTAATTTCCTACCACCAAAACATTAGTCTCGCGCGGTTTCGGGTGACCAGAGGCCTATTTGGCGCTTCGTTCAATATTTGGGAGCAGAAGCATTAATGTTTTCGGGTCTCTTGAATTGAACTTTCAGGATTTGTCAAACTTCACAAATCTTTACTCTTGAAAATTCTAAAGCTACGATTATTTTGGAATGGAGGGTGTACATTTGAATATACATTGTACACGAGTATATATTAAAAACTATGCAACTTACCTCAGTTCATGCATGGTTCCAGATTTAATCTCCTTGGTTGCAAAAAAAAGTTAGATATGTGTATGAATATATATAGCATGTTCAAACTCACAACAAAGATTGATGCCCCCTTTTACATCTGATTTACAAATGCCATTATCTTGGGTTCAAATAGATGAATGCACTTCCTATGAATTCGAATCTTCGAAACAACCTTTATGTTGAATTCGACATGTATTCTATTTTGTAGCTAGCAATTTGGAATGTATCCATGCAAGTGACAAATGTATAAAGTGCTTCACACTAACAACATGGAGTGCACTAATTAATGTTTATATATGAATTGCAAAAGCATCGATTTCCTGTATTTCAAACCGCTCTCACTCTATGGATCGATAATATGAAATAAACACATGCACATGCTAGAATTCAATAGAGTATGGGTGTCTGATAGACCGATTTTCGTCCATACGCAATTTGGAAAATTCTTGGTCTCATCCAAAAATAATAATGTCATTTATATTTTAATTTAATGCGTAGAACCGCCTTTTAAACGTAGATGCACTATGCCTTGCCCCGTTCTCACAAACGCGTTATATATCTCTCTATCTAACGCATAAGTGCACACACTTTATATGCATCGGCATTTCTCTTTCACACATGCTCACAATCTCTCTCAGGGTGTCGGGGTGTCTCACGCACATGCTCTCTCTCTTTCCATCTCTCTCTCTTTCTGACTACTATGTACCACTCTTTTCACTAATCTTAGTTGGAAAACACTATTTCTCTCACATGCATATATATACATGCACGGTCTCTACTAGACCTCTATACGCACATATATGTGCCTATGTGTCTCCCGCATGCACATTATCTTTAGGCCTCTCTCGCACACATTGCCCCCCCCCCCGACACACCTCTCTCTTAGTAGTTGGCAGATATGATTTCATCATATCATTCGGTAGGATATCCCTGGCCGTTAGGCTGGATGGTAATACGAGGCAAAGTTTTACCCTAGTTCGGATCAGACCCTTGCAGTTGAAGAAAGAGCCTACTCCTGGTACTGTATATTAGTGATAGGGGTGTGTACAAAGTACACGTGAATACCAGGCATTGTGCGTGTGTGTATACTATCGACGAACTAGCCCCCAAGCTTGTATAACATACTAAGGGCCTAGGGTTACAAATCATATATAGTCGGCTTATCACCAGTGGGGATAGAGTCCTCCGCGACTCTGCTAGCTTCGTGTTGTACGTTGAGTCCTCCACATGGGTCTTCGTATAACACATCTCAGTCCAACCTATATGTGGCGCAGGATGGAACCGACCCATGAGTCTTCATGTTGACCCACCATAACTAGAAATGATGTGCCCACCACACCACACACGCAATTGGCCACTAAGAAAATAAGCATATATAATAGTACAACGGTATCTAGCTCACGATACGTCTCCATATTTTGTTGATGACACCGACGGACTTTGCATTTGATGAGTGCTCCGTATTTTGTTGACGACACTTACGGTCATTGTATTTGAAGCGAAAGCATGATATGGTCACTGGACTTTAGAATAAGCTCATCACGGTCACCATATACATTTTGTCGTGCTAACCAACATGTGGTTGGATGGTTAGAGGACAGTGGTTTCTCGAGCCCACCAAGGTTAAAGTCACGGTGCTCGCATTTATCCTGTGTTAATTTCAGTATTTTCTGGCGATGTACGTTGAGTGGGAGGAGATGTTCCACTCGACTACGAGGCCCCTATGGTGACTTCGTAAAATCTCAAGATCATATATGCTGGCCCACTCTCTCGAAGGTGCTCATTGGGGTAGGGTTCTCGTGTGTGCGCCTATAGCGGTGAGTGCTTGCGCATATATATGAGCCCTTGCGTCTGTACCATGTTAAACAAATACATGTCATGCTTATACGGTCACTGGCTCCCCCGTACAACTCCGTATTTTGTTGATGACATAATCAATTGACCAGTCAAACATTCCATAAGGCGCAACTAGTGTTGCACCATCGGGGTGCGTAACCATGGGGCCCACCTGTCAGCCCGTATATGAAAGAAAGAAATGGTAGTTTGAGTCTGTACTGTGTTAATAAAATAGGAGTACATTTTAGGGTGATCATACGGTCACTAGCTCACCATACAGCTCCGTAATTTGTTGATAACACGATCAATTGACCAGTCAAACAGTCCACATTCAGCAGCGCACATTACCATAGGGCCCACCGGTCAGCGTGTATAAGAAGGATATAAATGGTAATAAATTAGTGGTCGGTGGGTATTCGAAGTCGTGAGACTTCTGGTTGGCAGTTACCGGCGGTTGGGGGGGCATTCATTGGGCGGTGGGGTGGGGATCCCCGGAGAAAAAGCTTGGCGCAGGGGGGGGGGGCTAGAGGGATGGCCGATGCGGCGGCGGACTGGCGGTGGGGAGTGGTTTCGGGGAGGGCGGGCCGGCCGCGGGCGGCGGGGGCTGGCGGTTTGGCCGGTGGTGGCTTGCAGCTCAGGGGGTGGAGTTTGATGATAAACTAGAGGCCCTTGATTTTGTATCGAACGGCTGGAAATTCTAATGACCAGAGATGAAAAAGTCAGTCAACTGACGTTTAGCCTCACCCCGCACTTACACATGCACGCACGCAAGACACGCACGCATATAGGCGTGCAACACTGACACGTACACATAACGTACACACGAACGCATGCTGGCGTGCAACACTGAGACGTACACATGCACTCACGAACACACACACATACGCACCCATGCATGCGACACTGAAACGTACCCTTGCACGCACGCAACACTCGCACGCCTGCATGCACACAGCACACGACGCAAGACACACGCTCAACCTATACGTGCATGCACCCTTTGTTAAGGAGATGGATTGTTACGGGTGTTAATCAATCTTATCTGTGATAAGCAGAACATTGATGTTTGCGGCGGTCTTTATGAATCACAACATATCGAACGGTCTATCAACATAGTAGGCTTATCTACATGAAAAAGATGACGTCACACTCAATGAACAATCATCGGTTTATGAAATGCCCGCTTCTGGCTGCCCTGGCCCACCAAAGATTCCTCTGCATTGCGCTGCCTGCGTTGGGTCACTAACATGCAGGCCATGCACGCAAAGAGCCCACATGTCAGTGGAAGAACGGTGCAGTGTCCTAGGTCAGAGTCGAGGGTGCCACTCGCGGCACGCCTGGCTGAACACGCCTCCGTGCCGCATTCAAACGCCTCCATGAAACCCGCCCGTGTGGAAACCGAGAAACCCACTCTAGACACACGTCCATTCATGACCGGGCCGGCGTTAAACGCAACGCCGGCCGAGCTCCTCCCGTCCGCCGTCTATTTAATCTCCTATTTAAACGAGGCCAAACGCTGGCCAAGAATCGCACACCTCCGCCGCTCCCCTATTTCCTCCACCATTTTGTCCACTCTTACAATGGCTTACGTAGAGTAGTTATTCCGCATCCAAGCCAGCTGGGTAGCCCGCCGGATACGAGCTATGCAGCTCGCTGATCCACCTGCCTCCCCTCGCCTGACGGATCCAGTTGCCGCCCCAAGCCGGCGCATGGCTCAACAACTCGCCGCTTCAGGCCAACTCAACGAGGAGCGGCGCATGGGCGTCGTTGCTACTGTCCATGCTGCTGCCTCGTACCGTGTGTCCCGTTTTTGTGACCAAGACTCCCATGCCGGCGCTGCGCCATGCAAGCAGCGACAGAAGCCGGGTGCACGAAGAGCAACGAGTCGGTGGCCAGCGCCTCCGCGTCTACCGCCATCATCGAGGAGAAGTAGAACACGGGAGGCCGCCGCCGCTTGGGTCCCATGAAGGCCACCGTGGAGGCGACGTCGGCGTACACAACAGGTGTCTTGCCGAATCCTTTTGTTGCTACAACCTTCATGGACCCCGCATGGGCTCCACGGAAGAGGGGAATGTTAGGATGAACTCGAGCCGGTACCGGCCATGGCGAAGTAGTGGGAAAGGCACCGGTGGACAAAAGGGTCGCCAATATTTTGGCTACCCCGGGCAAGATCCAAACTGCCCCTCCCAACAGATTCAAATCCCTCGTTCGTCGTGGAATTTTTCCATGTGTTGTTTTCATGGACCAGCAAGATGCCCGTGCATTGCACGGAACATCAAGATGCATTTTTTTACAAACTCCCACATGCATGCAAGGGATAATTAATGTCCTCCTTTGCTAGTACCATGAGGCAAACACCATTAATATTGCATCGATTAGTGTTAGTGGCCTTGTATATCTGCAAATTGTAGTTTTGATAGTGGCCCCTTGTATATAAAAATGGAGGGAGAAAGATGAGAGATAAGGTGAGGAGGAGTGGGGCGTGGTGGTGACTGGTGGTCGGACTGGGCGGAGGCATGGAGATGGACGACGCATTATGTCTAGGTTTGTATCTCTCTCACACACACCCACGTAGGTGGGGGACGTGCACGAAGAGAAGAGGTGCATGCACTGCGCACGTACTCCAGTCTCTTTCCCAACCACACCCACGCGGGTACACGGTGGAGCTCATTTCTGTACGAAAAAGGCAGCCCATGTGGTAATTTGGCACGTGTACTGGTTGTCCACTTGGTGGAGGGAGGATCGTCTACCATAGGTGAACAAACAAATTTCGACTTGACGCATTATGTTAAATTAAAAAAAGAGGCAAACCATGTGGGGCCTACCTTAGAGGCAAGGCTGTATACACTGGAGTACTTTTGATGTGTCCCGTCAACTCGCAGAATGAGGAGAAGCTTGCTTAGTACGCCGTCTCCCCCGCCCACGGGCGCGGTGGCTCGCAGGATGAGGTGAAGCTTGCTTACGAGTAGTAGTAGTAGTAGTAGTAGTAGTAGTACTGTACGCCTTTACGCCCGCTCCCTAGTCCCTACTACGTACTACTTTGGTTAGTACTCCCACCATTTATTTATACAAGGCCACTTTTAAAAAAATACATTTTGCATCTATACAAGGCCACAAATAGTAATCAAGACAAAAGTTAATACTCCCTCCATTCTAGTTTATGGCTCAATTTCAAAATCTCTCCAACCAAGGTAGACGGTGAGTTGTCGAATTAATTTCGTAGTTTGCACAAGTAATTAGTACGCTTGTTTTTCTCGAGAAGTTATGTTTACCGAGGCATTAATTAGAACGAATGCATGAATGACCACTAAATTTCCATGAACTTGTACATGCATTTGTTAGTTTCCTCTTGACACTGCTTGCATTGGGTGATGTAACGCACCTCGAAATCCAACATGTAATGGTACTACTACTAGAATAGTAGAATTGAGACTTATCAAATGGAAAAATGAATGTTTTTTAGATGAGCCCTATAAACCCTAGTGGGTACGCACTCCGTAAAAACAGATTTTTCAAAAACTAAGTCGCTCCCTTTCATGAATTTTGTAGTATACTCCTCCGTCGATGCTCCCTTTCATGAATTCTGTACTTCCTGCCGCCGACATGTGGAACATATAGCAACCGGGTCGATGTATCAAGCACCAAATAACAGTGCAGAACAGCAGGGGGGACGCACCCCACTCATACCGGCCCAGTACTAGTAATGAGCAATGAGACGTCAAATCACAATGCCGCACCTTACCAGACGGACGAAGCAACCATTATTTCACAGTTCGGTTCACCATCATCTCAAACCACGTAGTATTGCTTCTGCCTCAAGAGGGACATGCGCATCGCCTTGGTACATCATGACACGTGGGACCGCATGACAGGGCATGCTCCCCCGCCGATCGCTCGGTAAAATCACCTCATTTTTACTATACTTCCTCCGTATCGGTTTACTACATGGCATGCACGTCGTTCTAGGTTGAGAGTTTAACTGGCTATATATGTGATGAACAGTAATCTAGCCTTTTAAAAAATGTATCCTTCTGTACAGTAGTACTATCGATGGATTGCGCCATGGAGCAAAAATTGAAATTAAAAAAAGGGTGGTACATATAAAGAGTGCTCGTCGCCAAATTATGCATATAGTACTATTAAAAAAGCTACTACGTGCTTAATTGGGGTGCTAATTTCTATTAAAGAAATACTAGTAGTATGTACATACTGAAGAGTTAAAGTAACGAGAAGAAACATAACATAGTTCTGCTGGGGGCTCAGCACAACACACCCCTCAAATTAAACTAAGCACACCTGAAATTAAACTATGCAACTAATACGGTAGACACTGCATTAGAAGTTTAGAACCACCATGGGCAACAACACTGCCACCTTACTTGGAGTCCTCGTCCACGTCCTCAACTTCGTCCTTGTCCCTCTTCCTCTTGGCCGATACTTCTTTGCTTGAACCGCACACTTGGCTGTTGCTCTTTATCCAACCCTTGTAGATATTGAAACAAAGGTAGCCATCCATTGCAGCGTAGTGGATATGGTCTATATCTCGTACATTCTGCTACCATGCATGACGATGAAACGTGTAATGAGGTTTCTCCAGTCTACGGTACAAAGGATGAACCATGGCTCCTGCCAGGGTCAGCATTGAAGGCTGACGAGAGGGCACCAGTCGATTCTTCTAGAGGTCGAAGGGGTTGCCTACAACGAGGCCTATCCAACCCAGGACTTCTTTGTCATTTTTAAAGTCTACAGTAACGACTAGGGACTATGTCTGTTTTCTGAATTATCCATGCAATAAAAAATATCCCGAAAATAAAAGTACTCCAAATGCCCTGCAAATTTAGTATGATTTTTTATGGAATATTTGAGGATCTTAGGCACTGAAAACACTGCAGGAGCACCAGGCCACGAGGGTGGAGGGCGCGCCCACACCCCTTGGGCGCGCCCCCCTGTCTCGTGGACCCACGGTGGCGCCCCTCCACTTATTCCTGCACCCACACACTCCATCTTCTTCCCAAAAAAAATCCCCATCCAGCTCAAGCACGAGTTCTAGCTCATTTTGCTACGATTTTCGATCTCCTTGCTCAAAGCTCCATTCACAAAACTGCTTTGGGAGATTGTTGCTTGGTATGTGACTCCTCCATTGGTCCAATTAGTTTTTGTGCTAGTGCTTTATTCATTGCAAATTTTTGCTACATAGGTGACCCTATTCTTGAGCTTGCATGTCAAATTTATGGGGTCCCAACAATTTCTAATGCATGATATAGGCTCTAGGCACTTGTAGGAGTAGTTGCTACCAATCTTGTTTAGTTTTATTCACTTTTATTTTGAAGTTACTAAAATTTCAGAAATTTTTCAGAAAAAGACATATGTCTAGGAGATTGTATCAAGGTGGTTCCTCAATAAAGAAAGGACCCAGGCTTGCTATGCGTGAGCAAGACAATGAATTACCGAGGGACGCAGAAGTACGAGCTTGTGAGTGGCCATTAGACGATTTTATGGTCAAAGCAGGCTTTAAGGAGGAATTTGACGCATATGTGCGTAATGCCGATCTCGAGGACTTCTTACAAGATAAGTGTCATCAGTACTACTTATTGACTGATTCATTTGTGAGAAGGTTTAAATATAAACACTACTAGGGAAAAGCCTAGCAGCAGCGCGGGTTTTGGGCCTATTAGTAGCGCGGGGGCCGGCGCTACTAATAAGGCGCTACAGCTAACGTATAGCAGTAGCGCGGGTGCGACCCGCGCTACTACTACGTCCTTTAGCAGTAGCGCGGTGCCAACCCGCGCTACTACTAATCTCTAATCTCTGATTTTTTTTGAATTTTTTTGAAAAAAAAATTCGGTTTTTTCCCCTAATTTTCAAATTTCTGAATTATTTTAACCTCAAATCTCTAATCACCCCTCATCGCTGCTCAATTTAATCTCTCATCATTCCAAATCATCTAACTTCCCGGACGGTCACCCACCCTCTCACTACTCCAGCCTGAGCACGCTTAACTTCCGGGTTCTATTCTCCCTCGTTTCCAAGTCTGCACTTGTTGTTTTCCTGACAATAGTAAGATGTCAATCCTATTAACCTCAGGAATTTAGCTTGAGCATGAAGTCACACATTTCACTTTTTGAGTTTGAAACTATTGTTGTAAGAAATTAGTAACACTAATATTTCTTGAATAATTAGTTTGACCACAATTTGACCATAGTATGACCAGATTTGACCACAATTTGACCATAGTTTGACCAGATTTGACCAAAATTCAAAAAAACTAAAATAATTATTTAGTAACACTAATATTCTTGAATAATTAGTTTGACCATAGTTTGACCAGATTTAACAAAAAATAAAAAAACAGAATTTTTTTTTGATTTTTTTTGCATCCAGATCTTAAAAGCCCCGTAACTTTTTTTCTGTTAGGTTTTTGAGGATTTTAAAAATGTTTAACGGGGTTCCCCCGATTAAATTCGAATGTAACTTTTCGAGTAGATGATTTTTCATATAAAAAACTTTTTCATCCGAGTTAGTATGCAAAAGTTATGCCCGTTTTTACAAATTCTCGAGAGATTTAACAAATAAAGTCGAAATTCATATTTGCAAATTTTCCCAACAACTAGACCACATATCACATGGGAAACTTATTTTTTTTTTTGAAATTTTCATCAATTTCTTTTATTTTTTTTAAAACTGAAAAGGCAATCCACCCGGGGGGGTAGAGTTTGAAATGGGACCTTTAGTAGTAGCGCGGGTTTTTAACCCTCGCTACTGCTACGGCACCACTTAGTAGTAGCGAGGGCTAAAAACCAGCGCTACTGCTATCTCTCTTAGTAGTAGCGAGGTTTAAAAACCCGCGCTACTACTATGGCATGTCCCGGGGGGCACGGTAGAGACCGCTTAGTAGTAGCGAGGGTTATAAACCCGCACTACTGCTATCAACTTAGTAGTAGCGAGGTTTAAAAACCTGCGCTACTAGTAAGTAGCAGTAGCGAGGGTTTTTAACCCTCGCTGCTGCTAAGATTCTGTGTATAGGCTTTTCCCTAGTAGTGAAATGTTCACGTAATTCTTAGAGTGTTCTGTTTGATATTTATACCATAGACTTAGATGATTTTACAACTGCATGCAAACTTCCGCAGTGGGGCAATGTTAATGATCCCCACAAATCTGAATTTAGAGACTTTCTTGCTAGTATTACTGTGGGAGAATCTAGGGATATAGCACAAGCTACCACAGGGAGCATTCACTTTCCTGCTATACACTATTCTACTCTCTTCATTGGTAGATGCATTAACGGTAAGGTTGAAGCATGTCATATGTGTGTCCTTGATCTTTGTGTCCTCAAGATTGCCGTGTTAGGTTATAAAGATTATAACTTGGGGGCAATAGTTGCACGTAGGTTGCATAATAATGGTAGGGCTGGAGATTTATTTGGAGGAATTTATGCGACCCGTGTGGCTAATTATCTTTGTATAGCCCCACGAGAGGGGGATATGGTGTTGCCTCCTGCTTATTTAGATTACGACGCTATGGTCAAACTTCATTTTCTTAGGAGGAATGAACAATTCCTCCAGTATTAACTAATCTTTGACAGACATAGCTCTATCCATGTTACTCTTCCTGCTCCTTTCCTTTTTGATTACCAGGCAATGGGAAGATATGTTGTTACCAGGGAGGAAGCAGCTGAACACGAGGGGAGAGCGGAGGCAGATCACCAACATGCCGTAGCTCAGGAGGCATTTGCTGCTGCATCTCAGTATGACCCCAGTTACAACTACGAATATCAGCCAGGCTACCCTTGGCCTTAGACCAACTTAGGCCAAAAGCTTAAGCTTGGGGGAGTACGTATTTCACACCGACTTTACATTCATGTTCACACACTATTCTAGTTGTCGGTGCTCATACTCTTTCATTGTATTATCCATGCTAGTTTAATTCTCTTTTTCTCGCTTTCTTCTTGTGTGTTTGATAAACCTTAAGAAAAACCAAAAAATTAGTTAGTTTAATTTCCATGCTTGTAGTAATTAAAATGAAAACCCAAAAAGATTTCTCGTTTTTCTTCTTACTTGTTGGGAGCTTTCCCGTGTAAATAGTTTTATTTTATTTTATTTCCTTTGGGGGTCGAGAGTAGAAGACCATATTGAAAATGTTTAGTGGCTCTCATATGCATGATTGTTTATTTAATTAGAGCCCATATTACTCTGTCTTCTCTCTTGAGTTGAATGCTTGCAGATTCCATCTTAGTCCAATGCACGTGCAGTATTACTATTATACACATCATTCGGTCATGCAAGTGAAAGGCAATAATGACGATATATAATGGACTGATTGAGATGGGAAAAGCTAGTATGAACTCGACCTCTCTTGTTTTTGTTAATACGATGAGTTCATCGTTCCTGATTCAGCTTATTATGAAGTAAACATATTTGCAATGACATTTAGAGATTATAGTTGCTTGTGCCATGCTTGATTAGCTATGAGTTATAATGGTTTACCTTGCGTGCCAACATGCTATTAAAATGATTGTGATGTGGTATGATGGGATGCTATCCTCCTTTGAATGAATTGAGTGACTCGACTTGGCACGTGTTCACGCATGTAGTTGAAACAAATCAACATAGCCTTCATGATATTTATGTTCATGGTGGATTATATCCTACTCATGCTTGTACTCGGTGTGAATTAATTTTAATGCATGTTCATGACTGTTGTCGCTCTCTCAGTTGGTTGCTTCCCAGTCTTTTGCTAGCCTTCACCTGTACTTAGCTGGAATACTGCTTGTGCATCCAAACTCCTTAAACCCCAAAGTTATTCCATATGGGTCTACCATACCTTCCTATATGCGGTATTTACCTGTCGTTCCAAGTAAATTTGTATGTGCCAAACTCCAAACCTTCAAATGAAATTCTGTTTTGTATGCTCGAGCAGCTCATGTTTCAACTAGGGCTGCCTATATCTTCCATGCTAGGTGGGTTATTCTCAAGAGGAGTGGACTCCGCTCCTCATTCACGAGAAAGAGCCGGTAACCGAGATGCCCAGTCCCATGATCCAAAAAGATCAAAGCAAATCAATATAATTAAACAAAACTCCCCCAGGGCTGTTGTTAGTTGGAGGCACTCGTTGTTTCGAGCAAGCCATGGATTGATGCTTGTTGGTGGTGGGGGAGTATAAACCTTTACCATTCTGTTTGGGAACTGCCTATAATGCATGTAGTATGGAAGATATAGCCATCTCCTAGTTGTTGCATTGACAGTGAAAGTATGCCGCTCAAAATGTTATTCCTCTCTATTCTAAAATCGAGCTCTGTCACCTGTACAAATCCCTGCTCCCCTCTATGAAGGGCCTATCTATTTACTTTTATGTTGAGTCATCATCCTTCTTATTAAAAAGCACCCGCTGGAGAGCACACTGTCATTTGCATTCATTACTGTTGGTTTATATTGGGTATGACTTGACTGGATCTCTTTTACCATGAATTACAATGTTTAGTCAGTCCTTGATCTTTAAAGGTGCTCTGCATTTATGTTTTGCGGTCTCAGACAGGGCTAGCGAGATACCATTTTGTTATATCATATTATGATTGTTTTGAGGAAGTGTTGTCATCTGAGTTTTATTATTATGGCTCCCTAGCTGATTATGCCATTCATATGAGTAATTGTGAGACCTAGGTGTTATTGTGAGTATGGTTAGTTCATAATACTTGCTGAAACTTGAATGCTGGCTTTACATGTTTACAACAACAAGAGCAAACAGAGTTTATAAAAGTTTTTCTTTATCACTTTTAGTTTATCAACTGAATTGCTTGAAGACAAGCAAAGGTTTAAGCTTGGGGGAGTTGATACGTCTCCAATGTATCTACTTTTCCAAACACTTTTGCCCTTGTTTTGGACTTTAATTTGCATGATTTGAATGAAACTAACCCGTGCTGACGCTGTTTTCAGCAGAACTGCCATCATGTTGTTTATTGTGCAGAAAACAGAAGTTCTCGGAATGACATGAAAATCCACGAAGATAAGTTTTGGAAAATATAAAAAATACTGGCAAAAGAATCAAGACCAGGGGGCCCACACCCTGTCCACGAGGGTGGGGGGCGATGTCGGTATCAAAACCGGCGGATCTCGGTTAGGGGGTCCCGATCTGTGCGTCTTAGGCTGATGGTAACAGGAAGCAAGGGACACAATGTTTACCCAGGTTCGGGCCCTCTCGATGGAGGTAAAACCCTACTTCCTGCTTGATTAATATTGATGATATGAGTAGTACAAGAGTGGATCTACCACAAGATCGTAGAGGCTAAACCCTAAGAACTAGCCTATGATGATTATGATTGTAATTGTGATCGGCCTTCTAAGGACCAAACTCTTCGGTTTATATAGACACCGGAGAGGGCTAGGGTTTACATGGAGTCGGTTACAAGGAAGAAAATATAATATCCGGATCGCCAAGCTTGTCTTCCACGCAAAGGAGAGTCCCATCCAGGCACGGGACGGAGTCTTGAGTCTTGTATCTTCACGCTCCAATAGTCCGGACGATGTATATAGTCCGGCTGTCCGGATACCCCCTAATCCAGGACTCCCTCAGTAGCCCCTGAACCAGGCTTCCATGACGATGAGTCCGGCGCGCAGTTTTGCCTTGGCATTGCAATGTGGGTTCCATCTGCGAATACTCCAAAGTACCTGTTACGATGAATAGTGTCCAGCATCCCATCAATGTTGTACTCCTCGGCTTCAGTGCCTCAATAATGACCATCTACACGTGTCGAGCGAATGTGAGGAGCCGAGGCATTTTTGCATTTGCCACCTTCGATCCTTCGGGCTGACCGTCTATTTGAAGAGACGGGGATTCTCAGATCCAAACCTCACTCTCCCCCTCGAGCAAGCATCCAACAAAGCGCTCCGGAAAAACCATTCCAACATGGCCTGTTGTCGTAGCTCTTCTGCTCGCTCTCCTCGCTCCAAGACGGGGGACTGGGAAGAGTGTTCAGTTCCTCATAGCCGTTTGATAGAGTTACAAACCCAAGGGTTTCTCCCACCGGCGTTCATGGTCCCCGTCCGAGCCAGAATAGCCACCTATAACGGCGGGGAACAAGTGGAGGGATCTCCTAATCCATCTCTAGAGGAGCGAATATGCCTCATCCCGCATCTACTAAGGGGCGTCGGGTTTCCCATCCACCCGTTCCTTCGCGGGCTCCTGGAGTTCTATGGCCTCCAGTTGCACAACTTTACCCCTGCCTCCATACTACATATAGCAGGGTACGTTGCCCTTTTGTGAGCTATTTCTAGGCTGCGAGGCTCACTTCGAGTTATGGAAGAAGCTGTTCTGCCTTGTCCCCTGCAACCAGGGAGAATCCCTATGTCAAGTGGGCGGGGCTGAAGTATGGCGCATTGCCGAAACCGGATACCTATCCGGCACTCCCAAGAAGGCAACAGAGAACTGGCCTTCAGAGTGGTTTTACATTGAAGACTTTCCCCTTCCGGATCCAGTCCGGACATCTCTCCCCAAGTTTAGTAATTCCCCACCGAGGGCACATCTAAGCTGGCGCCCCCAAGGCCCCCCATAGGAGGATACCAGGGAAATACATTTCCTGATGAGCAGGATAAAGTTACTGGCCAAATCTGGACTGACGATGGTCGAGGTTATGGCAATATGCATAATGCGGGGAGTGCAACTGCTTCAATATCGGGGGAAGCCCATGTGGCACTTCAACGGGGAAGATGATGTCACCCGCTGTGGCCGTAAGGGTCCGGACTCCACCACTGCTCTGGCAAGGATATTGTCCAATTTATTCAAAGGGGAAGAGGAAGAATTCCTTCACATTAAACCGTGGGATGGATTCTCCATGTACAACCCCCCAAACTAGGTAAGTCGTCATTCCTTTCCCCGCTTCACTTATTGTGGCGCTCTTCGCTAAGATTATCTGCCTCGATATTTCCGAGCAGGAACTGAGGAGGGCCGTAGAAGGAATCTCCAGCCCCTCCCCGCAGCCAGAGGACCCCGGAAGGGCCCTCGATCCAGGACTCGAAGAAGATCCGGATATTACCATGGAGCTTATCAACGGGATATTCTATCAGGTGAGATGCGATGGCGCCTTAGTGGCCATTATTGCCGACTATCCCGGACTGCTACCTACGTCGCGTGTAAGCCAAGCCGAAAACCCTATCCTCCGAAGAGGACTCCTTTCCTATGTCACGCCTTACCCCTAAAGTGTCGTGCTTTTGCAGAGACGACGGTCGAAGCGCGGGGCCGAGCCCCTAGTGATCTGTCGGCAACGGGCGTCCGAATCGGGAAGGCTTAAGAGGAAGGCGGTTAGGATCGAAACGCAGCTGCAGAGGTAAGGCAAAAACCTGTTCTGCGATTTATTGTATTTGAAGTGTAACAACGCCCTTTGTGTCCTTGCAGGAAGAGAAGTAGCCGGACTATATCTGGGGATCCTACAAATCACGCCTCCACCAGCCGGATTCCAGAACCGGCTTCGAGAGAGGAGGCGGACGTGGGGTCGATTCCGCATAGTTCTCCAACAAAGGACGCCGATATGCTCTCTGCCATGAATTCCGAAGTAGAGAGCACCATGAATCACCGGCACCGATGGGCCCTACTTCGCAACAACATCTTTTCCGAAGAAGCATTTAATGCTTTCAATTCGGGAGACGCATACATCCGAGCTGCTCAAGGTGGGCTTGCCCGAGCGACGGACCAGTATACCAAAGATATACGGGTAAGAAAATTTGATAAGCATGTATAGCAGTAGCCCCTGAGACTTGAAACGGTTGAAACAACTGTTTTAAGGATCAATTTATGCACGGGTCCTTGTAGACAAGAATGATCAATTGTCTCGGGAGTTGGAGGAGTGCAAGGCCCAGCTGAGGGCCATGGTTGCCAAGTTAGAGGGATCCCAGAAGGCCTCATCTGGTAACATTTGTCTCAATTGTACGAAGATGCACCAGTTAGTAAGTGGCTGGTATGATAGGTCTAACAGAAAATTCTGCAGACAATTCCGGGGTGAATCCGGAGGGCGTAATAGATGAGGAGTCGTATCTCAAAAGACAGCTAAAGGCTGGCGAGCGCGTTCTTACGTAGGTTAGGCAGGAGAAGAACAATCTTCAAGATGCCAATGTCCGGTTGGACGTGGAATTAAAAGACGTCCGCACTCAGCTGGTGGACTCCGTAAAGGAGAACAGAAGGCTTCGACGCGGCATTTATGGTAAGTGCCTAGATGAACTGTAGTACAACTCGGCGAGGAAGCGTATTGAAAGAATTTTTCTTGCAGGAATGTTAACGGGCCATCCCGAGGAGGAAATGCCCTCGTCTGCAGGCGATTTACTGCAAGAACTCTCACAACTGCACGAGGGAGCTTGGCAGGTGATGCAGGGCGTTGCTCAGGCCTTGTGGCCATCAAGCTTCCTGCCGAATGGCATGGGGGGAGCTTGTGGATATGCTTCAAGGAGCACGGCGGCGTTCCCGATTGTGGAAGATTTCTGCCTGCCGGCAAGGTGCAAGAGAAGCCTGGGCTATGGTGAAGAAGCGCTACACCAAGATGGACCCGAACCATATGGCCGAAGTCGGACCGGTGGGGCCAGATGGGCAAGAAATTCCCGTGAGTCTGGTGTATGACCAGGTAGCGTTAGCCGCAAAGTATTATCAACAGGATTGTAAGCTAGATAGCCCGTTGGATGGTATAGAGGAGGAATATAGTCAGTCCAAGTGACTGTGTAATTCAATGGACATAAGTAGCCCCTAGCCGGATTAAAATCATTTGTCATGGTGGACCTTTTTGCTTCAGCCCCCGGATCCTATAGTCCGGGGTGTGTCCGAATACCCACTCAGTTATACATAACCGGGGTATGCGTGGACACCAGGCGTAGGGGTCATAAGTTCTTGAACAGACAAGTACCCAACTAGTTATGTTATATTACATGGGTAGTAAGAAACACCTTCCAGGGAGAATAGTTCCGTTAAGGGTTCCTTTCCCTAGGTACGCATGTGACGATGCACATGTCCAGACTGTGAACAAGGGTGCAAGATACAAAACTTCTGGGGATTTATGTTGTAATAAATGAATACATCTTTTGTTCACCGACCGAATATTCTCTTAAGGACGCTAGCTTTCGGCTTCACCCAGTCTAAGGTACACATCTGGCTGAACCGGCAGTAACAATCACAGAGGTGCTCCCCTTATGCCCTAGCCGAATTAACGGAAATTTAGGGCATAAACACAAGAGCTAGGCAACCCAGCTTGGCCACATCTTAAGTCATATCGATGCATATAATGGTGAAGAAAAGGCACATAGGAAAAGAAACGCATATGTGATGGGCAACATTAGAGTAATTAGTTTTAGCTTCCGTATAGGAAGCCCCCAGGTATTACTTACACACATAGTGCGGCCGGAATGATCCGGGAGTTCGTACTGTATTAAATACTTTGTGTGAAGAGGAAAAAAGGTTGAGAAAGGAAAGGGGAGGGGTCATAATTAAAAAGGAGGGTTTAAGGAGACGAACACTGAGTTCGGCACTAGGCGTAGAATCTCCGGAGTCTGGCCGCATTCCATGGGTTTGGCTCGAGTCTGTTATCGGATGCATTACGTAAGCGGTACGCTCCTCCGGTGAGAACTTTGTCAATGACGAAGGGACCTTCCCACTTGGGTTTGAGCTTGTCCTTCTTCTTCTCCGGTAGGCGTAGAACGAGCTCGCCAATATTATAAGTTTTGGCCCACACTTCTCTGCTTTGGTATCGTCGAGCCTTCTGCTGATAGAATGTGGAGCAGGCTTTTGCGACATCGCGCTCCTCCTCCAGGGCATCCAAGTTATCCTGCCGATCTAACTCGGCTTCCTTCTCTTCGTACATGCGTACACGTGGCGAATCATGTATTATGTCGCAGGGTAGCACTGCTTCCGCACTGTACACCATAAAAAATGGTGTGTATCCGGTGGTGCGATTCAGCGTGGTCTGTAGCCCCCAGAGTATGAAGTCGAGCTCTTCGACCCAGTGCATATCCGACTCTATCAAGGATCGCACTAGTCTGGGTTTGATGCCGCTCATGATGAGACTGTTTGCCCGTTTGACCTGGCCGTTTGTTTGGGGATGGTAGACAGAAGCGTAATCAATCTTAATGCCCATTTTGCCGCACCAAGTTTTTACTTCGTCGGCTGTGAAATTTGAGCCATTATCAGTGATGATGCTGTGGGGGACACCGTATCAGTGTACGACCCCGGATATGAAGTCTATTACTGGTCCGAATTCGGCCGTTTTGACTGGTTTGGCTGCTATCCATTTGGTGAACTTGTCCACCATGACCAATAAGTATTTTTTCTTATGGCTTCCCCCTTTAAGAGGTCCGATCATATCCAGCCCCAAGACCACGAAGGGCCAAGTTATGGGGATTGTTTGGAGAGTGGTAGGGGGCATATGACTCTGATTGGCAAAGAGCTGGCAACCAACGCAGTGTTGGACAAGGTCCTGTGCGTCTGCTCGGGTTATCGGCCAATAGAAGCCTGTACAGAAGGCCTTGCTGACTAGTGCCCGAGTCGAGGCGTGGTGCCCGCCCAGTCCGGCATGGATTTCAGCCAAGAGTTACTGCCCTTCCTCTTCGGAGATGCACCTTTGGAGCACTCCGGTCGCACTTTTCTTATAGAGTTCCCCTTCATGGACTTTGTAAGCTTTAGAACACCACACAATGCAACGTGCTTCATTTTGGTCTTCGGGGAGCTCCTGCCTATTTAGGTAGGCCAATAAAGGCTTAGTCCACGAGGCGATTACAGCCATGATTTCATGGGCCGAAGATGTTATTTCGGTGGTGGAGCCTCCGATTATGTCTGATGGTACGGAATCTGGGGGTGTATTCGGATCCGTGCTAGTGTTGCTGGACTACCCTTCCCATACCACGGATGGCTTGAACAGCCTTTCCGGAAATATGTTAGGTGGGACAGGGTCGCGTTTAGCGCTGATGCAGGCGAGAATATCCGCCGCTTGATTGTTTTCTCGAGCCACATGGTGGAATTCGAGCCCCTCAAACCGAGTTGACATTTTGAAGACTGCATTACGGCAGGACGCCATTTTTGGATCCTTGGCATCAAAGTCTCCATTTATTTGTGATATTGCAAGGTTTGAATCCCCGCGCACTTCTAGGCGTTGAATGCCCATAGAGACTGCCATCCGAAGACCGTGCAACAGAGCCTTGTATTCGGCTGCATTGTTGGAGTCTGTGTATAATATTTGGAGGACGTACTGGACCGTGTCTCTGGTGGGAGACGTCAGGACTACACCCGCTCCCAATCCGGCCAGCATTTTAGAGCCGTCGAAGTGCATGATACAGTTAGAGTACGCGCCGTACTCTTTAGGTAGTTCGGCTTCTGTCCATTCAGCGACAAAGTCAGCCAGTACTTGCGACTTGATGGCCTACCGTGGTTTGTATGTTATGTCAAACGGAAGGAGCTCAATGGCCCATTTAGCAATCCGGCTCGTAGCGTCGCGGTTATTTATTATGTCATTGTGTGGTACTTCAGAGGCCACCACAATCGAACACTCTTGAAAGTAGTGTTGTAGCTTCCAGGATGCCATGAAGACCGCGTATGCTATTGTTTGATAGTGTGGGTATCGGGATTTGCATGGGGTGAGGACCGTGGATACGTAATAAACCGGCTTTTGGAGCGGGAATTTGTATCCGTCAACCTCTCATTCAACGACGAGCACCGCGCTTACAACTTGATGTGTTGCAGCTATGTACAGCAGCATAGGTTCACTGATATTTGGCGCTGTTAGGACTAGATTGCTGGCCAATAAGGTCTTTATTTCATCGAGTCTGGCCACAGCTGCATCTGTCCACACGAAGTGTTCGGTGCGCCGAAGAAGGCGATAAAGAGGTAATGCCTCTTCTCCTCACCTGGAGATAAAGCGGCTTAAAGCAGCCACGCATCCAGCTAGTTTCTTCCTTGAGGTCTATTGGTATAGCCAACTGCGACAGAGCTCGGATTTTTGCCGGATTCGCTTCAATTCCTCTATTGGAAATAATGAAGCCGAGCAGTTTCACCGAGGGGATGCCGAAAACACATTTTTCCAGGTTCAGCTTAATGTCATATGTCCGGAGGTTATCGAATGTAAGCCTCAAGTCATCTATTAGGGTTTCGACGTGTCTTGTTTTGATAACCACGTCGTCCACATATGCCTCCATTGTTTTGCCGATTTGCTTTTCCAGGCATGTTTTAATCATGCGTTGATAAGTTGCGCCGGCATTCTTAAGCCCGAAAGGCATAGTGTTGAAGCAAAAAGGGCCATATGGCGTTATGAAAGTTGTTGCAGCTTGGTCGAACTCTGCCATCTTTATTTGATGGTATCCAGAGTATGCGTCGAGAAAACATAGCGAGTCGTGTCCTACTGTGGCATCGATGATTTGATCAATGCAAGGGAGGGGAAAGGGATCCTTGGGGCAAGCCTTGTTGAGGTCTTTGAAGTCGACGCATAAGCGCCAGGATTTGTCCTTCTTTGGTACCATTACCAGATTTGCCAGCCAATCCGGATGCTGGATATCTCTGATGAATCCGGTCTGAAGTAGCTTGGCTAGATCTTCCCCCATGGCTTGCCATTTGGGCTCTGAAAACCTCCTTAGGGTCTGCTTGATAGGTTTGTATCCTTTTACTATATTGAGGCTATGTTCGGCCAATCTGCGTGGGATGCCCGGCATGTCTGATGGGTGCCAGGCGAAAATGTCCCAATTCTCATGTAAGAAGTCTCACAGTGCGGCATCCATTGCGGGGCTCAAATCTATCCCGATGGAAGCTGTCTTCGTGGGGTCCGTTGGATGGACTTGGAATTTGACTATCTCGTCTGTGGGTTTAAATGAGGTGGACTTGGGTCGCTTGTCGAGTATCACGTCGTCCTTATCCATGGTGGCCCGTAGTGTTGTTAATTCTTCAGCTGCTAGGGCTTCAGATAATGCTTCCAGGGCTAGTGCTGCGGTTTTATTTTCGGCGTGAAGTACGACGTCCGGATCACTGGCTAGAGTGATGATTCCATTGGGTCCGGGCATTTTAAGCTTCATGTACCCGTAATGGGGTATAGCTTGGAAGCTTGTAAACGCCTCCCGCCCTAGAATGGCGTGGTATCCGCTGCTGAAAGGAGCCACTTGGAACATGATTTCTTCAGACCTATAATTCTCCGGGGTGCGGAATACCTCATCGAGTGTGATTTTTCCCGCACACCGTGCTTCCCGACTAGGGATAATCCACCTGAAGGTTGTGCCGCTTTGTTCAATGCGGCCTTTATCAATTTCCATATTGTTGAGTGTTTCTTCGTAGATCAAGTTTAATCCGCTTCTGCCGTCCATGATTACTTTAGTGAGCCAAAAGCCGTCCACGATTGGGCTAAGGACCAGAGCGGCTGGTACCCGGACAGTCTGGAATCGAGGTTCATCACTGGCATTGAAAGTTATAGCAGTGTCGTTCCATGGGTTTATTTTTGCCACATGGCAGATTTTAGTGGAGCTTCGATGATCTCGCTTGCGCCTATTGTTTGAGGCAAAAGTCTCGAAGAGTGTTAGTACCGTATTGTGTTGGTTGGTAGGATGTTGTTCCGCTTTATGGCTTGCAAGAAGATCCTCGCCACTTTTTGCAACCTGCCGGAGTATCCAACATGCCCTAAGGCTATGAGTTGGTGGTGTGTCCGGAGTACTGTGGAGTTTGCATGGCCCATTGAGCCATTCTTCCAATACGGTTCCTTGCCCTAGGGTGGGCCTTGGTTTCTTGGGGATTGGATTGGCCGACTTACGACAGTTTGGCTGTTTAGTTCGGACAAAGGTTCTGGTGAGAGCCGGACTATCCCAAAATTCTGTTTGGGTTTTCCAGGCGCTTTCCATCGCACAGTACTTCTGTACTATGGTTTCCAAGTTAGCAAAGTGTACTATGTCACGGTGACTTATAGCATTAAGGATTCCTTTGTTCGTGCAGTTTTTGCAGAAAAGTGAGACTACGTCATCCTCGCGACAGTCCTTGACCTTATTTAGAGCAAGTAGGAATCTGGCCTACTAGCGATATACTGTCTCCTGGGGCTCTTGTCTGATACGGGAGAGACGGTTTAAGTCCGGGCTGGTAGGATTAGCTGAATCCGGATTCTGATCCGATCTAGCGCCCAGGGGCATGGGAGTTTCTGAGTTTGACAGTTCGAGATCCGGGGTGCTGCCCAATTTCTCCGGCCCAATGCCCGATTCTAAGTCCGGGACCCGGGTCATGTCTTCCCTTGAGCAGGTGTCCGGCTCAGGGAGCTCGGTGATCCGGACATAATTCGTCCTCAAAATAGAGGGGTAATCCTTGTGTGGGTCCTCCACTACCGCTATCTCATGGGTGGCCGGCGGGGATTTAATGTCCCTTTGGTCGGGTTTAAGCCCGATCCGGTCATAGTCCGTAGCGACTCCCAAAGCGGCGATGCGATCCAAGAGCTCATCAAGGGAGGAGAGCTCTATCGGATCCATCTGTTCGGCGAGTTCCGAATTGATGCGAAGGTTATGCGTGATGACCGGAGAGGCCATCGTCGGCACGACAGCCGATAGGGTGGCCATGACAAAGCCGCCAAGTTGGAGAGTTTGGCCTACAGCCAGAGCTCCCCCAGAGGTAATGTTGTCCTTGACAACGAGACGAGCCATCGAGCCTTGCAGCAACGACACAGAGGAACTCTCAATGAAGGCACCAATGTCGGTGTCAAAACCGGCGGATCTTGGGTAGGGGGTCCCGATCTGTGCGTCTTAGGCTGATGGTAACAGGAAGCAAGGGATACAATGTTTACCCAGGTTCGGGCCCTCTCGATGGAGGTAAAACCCTACTTCCTGCTTGATTAATATTGATGATATGAGTAGTACAAGAGTAGATCTACCACGAGATCGTAGAGGCTAAACCCTAAGAGCTAGCCTATGATGATTATCATTGTGATTGTGATCGGCCTTCTAAGGACCAACCTCTCCGGTTTATATAGACACCGGAGAGGGCTAGGGTTTACATGGATTCGGTTACAAGGAAGGAAATATAATATCTGGATCGCCAAGCTTGACTTCCACGCAAAGGAGAGTCCCATCCGGACACGGGACGGAGTCTTGAGTCTTGTATCTTCACGCTCCAATAGTCCGGACGATGTATATAGTCCGGCTGTCCGGATACCCCCTAATCCAGGACTCCCTCAGGCGCGGCCCCTATCTCGTGGGCCCCCTGATGCTCCACCTACCTCAACTCCAACTCCATATATTCCGTTTCACGTAGAAAAAAAATCAGAGAGAAAGTTTCATCGCGTTTTATGATACGGAGCCACCGCCAAGCCCTAATCTCTCTCGGGAGGGCTGATCTGGAGTCCATTCGGGGCTCCGGAGAGGGGGATTCATCACCGTCGCCGTGCGTGAGTAATTCCATCTTAGGCTTGCTGGACGGTGATGGGTTGGATGAGATTTACCATGTAATCAAGTTAGTTTTGTTAGGGTTTGATCCCTAGTATCCACTATGTTCTGAGATTGATGTTTCTATGACTTTGCTATGCTTAATGCTTGTCACTAGGGCCCGAGTGACATGATTTCAGATCTGAACATATTACCTTTTCATTAATATATGTGTGTTCTTGATCCTATCTTGCAAGTCTATAGTCACCTATTATGTGTTATGATCCGACAACCCCGAACTGACAATAATCGGGATACTTCTCGGTGATGACCATAGTTTGAGGAGTTCATGTATTCACTATGTGCTAATGCTTTGTTTCAGTTCTCTATTAAAAGGAGGCCTTAATATCCCTTAGTTTCCACTAGGACCCCGCTCCCACGGGAGGGTAGGACAAAAATGTCATGCAAGTTCTTTTCAATAAGCACATATGACTATATTCGGAATACATGCCTACATTACATTGATCAACTGGAGCTAGTTCTGTGTCACCCTATGTTATAGCTACTAAGGAGGAATCACATCCGACATAATTATCCATCACTGATCCAATGCCTACGAGCTTTTCACATCTTGTGTTTTTCTTATTTACTTTTCCGTTGCTACTGTTACAGTTACTACAAAACTGCTATCTTTAGTTTTGCCACTGTTACCATCACTATCATACTAATTTGCTACTAAATACTTTGCTGCAGATACTAAGTTATCCAGGTGTGGTTGAATTGACAACTCAACTGCTAATACTTAAGAATATTCTTTGGCTCCCCTTGTGTCGAATCAATAAATTTGGGTTGAATACTCTACCCTCGAAAGCTGTTGCGATCCCCTACACTTGTGGGTTATCAGTTATCTTGGGTATGAATTGGCTGACTCAGTATCAAGTGTGCATAAATTGTGCGACCCGAGAAGTCAACTTGACCGGCCAAGTGGGACAAACTACAAAATTTATTGCTCGTAGAAGCATACCCTCCAAGGAAATGGTCTTTACAGCAATGGTTGAAATGGAATTTATTCCGGTGGTTAGCGAGTTTCCTGATGTATTTCCAGAAGAACTGCCAGGCATGCCAATAGATCTTGTGCCCGGAACCACACCAATAAACAAGAAGTATTATCGAATGTCGTCATCATAACTAGTGGAGCTAAAGAAACAGCTTGATGAAATGCTCCAGAAAGGGTATATCCGTCCCAGCTCCTCACCATGGGGATCACCTGCTATCTTCGTGGACAAGAAAGATGGCAGCCTCCGCATGTGTGTGGATTACCGTCAGCTAAATGATGTCACAATCAAAAACAAATACCCTCTGCCAAGAATTGATGATTTGTTTGATCAGCTCAGTGAGGCCAAGTTATTCTCCAAGATTGATTTACGGACTGGATACTATCAGCTCAAAATTAAAAAGGAGGATATTCCCAAGACCGCATTCACCACTCTCTACGGTCTTTATGAATATACAATTATGTCTTTTGGCCTCACCAACGCCCCTGCTTTCTTCATGCACATGATGAATAAAGTATTCATGGACTTCCTCGATAAGTTCGTGGTCGTCTTCATTGATGATATACTCATTTACTCAAGAAATGAAGAAGAGCATAAGGAACACCTCCGAGCAATGTTACAACGAATCCGCGAGCATCAGTTGTACGCCAAATTCAGTAAATGTGATTTTTGGCTCAAGAAAGTTGGATTCCTCGGACATGTGCTATCCGCTGAAGGTATAGCCGTGGACCCAAGCAAGTTAAAGGATGTGCTCGACTGGTTGCCATCCGCAACCGTATCTCAGATCCGGAGTTTTCTGGGATTAGCCGGATACTACCGCCGTTTCATTGAAGGGTTTTCCAAGATTGCTAAACCCATGACATAGCTGCTCAAAAAGGATAAGAAGTTTGAATGGACTGAGGACTGTGAAAAATGTTTCACCGAGTTAAAGAAAAGACTGACAACTGCACCAGTATTAACACTTCCAGATATCTATCGCATCTTTGATGTGTATTGCGACGCTTCCAGGCAAGGACTGGGATGCGTACTTATGCAAGATGGCAAGGTAGTAGCTTACGATTGACGACAACTATGACCCCACGAGGGGAATTACCCCACTCATGATTTGGAATTGGCCGCGGTGGTTCATGCTTTAAAAATTTGGAGACACTACCTCATCGGAAAAAGCTGCCAAATTTTTACCGATCACAAAAGCCTCAAATATATATTTACTCAGCCGGATTTAAATCTCCATCAATTAAGATGGCTTGACTTGGTCAAGGATTATGACCGTGGGATAAATTACCATCTGGGTAAGGCCAACGTGGTTGCCGATGCACTCAGTCGAAAGCCCGTTAGTTTAAATGTCCTATTGGAATCCTTGCCTTCTGAACTAAAAGAAGAGATTGCTCAGCTCAACCTGGTCATAGTCGAGGCTGGCCTTGCTAATATTCTGGAAGTTACCGCTTGAGGAAGAAATCCGCAAGGCCCAGCCAGGCGACGCCGATCTGCGAAAACATGTCAAGCATTCCGATTTCTCGAAGGATCAGTACGTTACCCTCTGATTCAGGGGAAGGATTTGTGTGCCCAATCAAGCGGATTTAAAGGAGAAGATCCTGTCAGAAGCCCACGAATCCTCATATTCCATTCACCTTGGAGGTACAAAAATGTACAAAGACCTTCGACAAATATTCTGGTGGGATGGAATGAAGAAAGACATTTCTTATTTTGTGGCCTATTGCGACAAATGCAACAAAGTAAAGGCAGAACATCAGAAGCCAGCCGGACTTCTCCAACCGCTCCCAGTGTCACAATGGAAATGGGATGATGTCTGTATGGATTTCATCACAGGACTACCTAAGACCCAACGGGACAATGATGCAATCTGGGTCATAGTGGACACATTAACCAAGGTAGCCCACTTCCTCCCGATCAGGACCTCATATCGAGCACATGAGCTTGCACAATTCTATGTGTCCAGAATAGTCCGTCTGCATGGAGTCCCCCGAACCATTACTTCTGACCGAGGTTCACTTTTTACCTCCGCTTTTTTGTCCCGTCTCCATCAAGCCTTAGGGACGGAATTGAAATACAGTACCGCTTATCATCCTCAGACTGATGGACAGACAGAATGGGTAAACCAAATACTCGAGGATATGCTGCGACCCTGTGCTTTGGCCCAAGGCCCAAAATGGGAAGATTGCTTGCCGTACGCCGAGTTCTCGTATAACAATAGCTTCCAGACCTGTTTAAAGATGTCACCGTATGAAGCTTTGTATGGCCGTAAGTGCCGCACTCCAATGAATTGGTCTCAAACCGGAGATAGCCATATTTTCAGGACGTATCTCATGCTGGAAGCCGAGAAGCAAGTCAAGGAAATCCGAGACAGATTGCAATTGTCCAAATCGCGACAGAAAAGTTATTATGATGCAAAGCACCGACAGATCAGCTTTGAACCCGGAGAACATGTCTACCTTCGAGTCACGCCTATGAAAGGTATCAAGAGATTTTAGACTCGTGGAAAATTGGCACCCAGATTTATTGGTCCATTTCCCGTTATGACACGAGTGGGTGCTGTGGCATATCAGTTGGAGTTGCCCCCTGAATTGTCAGACGCACAACATGTTCCATGTTTCACAATTGTGATGGTGCATATCGTCGCCTGAGAAAAAGACCGATTTGGAAGAAATAGAGCTGGAAAAGGACTTAACATATGAAGAGAGGCCGGTGAAAATTTTGGATCAGATGGAAAGAGTCACTCACAGTAAAGCAAGGAAGTTTTACAAAATCCAATGGAAGCATCACACGGAGTCAGAATCAACATGGAAATCAGAAGAATTTCTAAGGGCATATTATCCAGAATGGTTTTCCCAAGCAACCGAATCTCGAGGACGAGATTCATTCTAAGTGGGGGAGGTTTGTGGCAGCCTGGTTTTTGCCCTCTTTTCTTTGCCTGGTTTTCAGTTGATTTGGATTTGAGTTCGGAGTTTTTGAATCATTTCATTTGGACTTAACCACTTAGGTACCCCTTGGCTTTCACCCAAGTGCTCCTACTCCTCCTCAAACCATCATTTCACCTCTGGATCATCTCAAAATGTTGCTGGGAATATTTTTCTTAAATGAAAAATATTCATTTTGCCCTCTAAAACCGTAGCTAGCCCTTTGTGTTCCAAAGCAACCCTAATTTTTCTTGCCCCTAAAATCCTGAGAAAAATCCCAATTATTCTTTGAACCGTAGGGCACCTTTCTGAGCAACAATATTTCATCACTCTTTGGAATATTTTGGCTACAGAAAATTATTTCATTTCTAGACAGAAATGGTGGTTTCTACAGCAACTACCATTTTACTAGCTCCATTGTAGCTGGTTTTTCTTATGTCTCTTTACCTTAGTGAGTGTTGGCTAGCCTCCAAAGCTCATTCCCTAACTCCCAGTGGTTTGACCACAGTAAACCTCCAAAGTTACTGTCCAAAAACTTGCTTGCAGTACAAATTCATTTCTACTGCACTTGGAAGCAAACAAAACCGTGGTAACACTCCAAACTACCAAGGACTACACGCCAGACATGAAGTTACCGCTTATGCTGGCCTGATGTCATAGTTCGCGCGGTGACTGCATTGGTCCGAGCGTGCTCGCATGCAAAACACGCGCTCTGCGTGCCGCCTAGCGCTCTGTTGAGAGCGTGCTCGCTGCCAAGCCTGCCCGACCATGCCAAACCTCACCACCATCCCTGTCTCCACTCCCTTAACTCCCCCTGGCACTTGCCGATGCCGGAGCTCACCGCAGCGGGCACGGGCACGGTCCGGCCAACGACACAGTGCGCGGTGCACTGTGCTCGTTGTCTTCCCCCTCGCCCCTGTGCTTGTCTACGCCCGCCAATAGTTCCCGCGTGATCTCCATCCTCTTCTCCATCTCTCAATGGCGCCGTTCGTCGCCGGGCGCCGTGGATAGGTGTCCTCCGGCGGAGCACGAAACCCTCTCGCCGCTCGCCTATAAATGCCGCCACCCCCAGCCTCCTTGAGCACCCGCAGCTACTCCCACACCCACCGCAAGCTAGTAGAAGTCGCAGCCCGGCCAGGCAGGCCGCAGGCTGCCGTCCCCGAGCCTGAGCTTGCCGGCGATCCCCTTCGGATCGTCCCTGCAGCTCCAACCCCTCCCAGGCTAGGGAGACCCTGCCATGGCCTCCGCCACTCTTCGGTGAAGCCATTCCGCCCTGTTGGAGCCCCCAGAGCCGCCTTGAGCCGCCGTCGTTTTCGTCTCCGGCGACCGCTGCCCTCTGCCTCCACTGGAGAGACCGTTTCTGACGCTGTCCGGTCACCTCTAGCCACACTATGGGTATGGGCAGGTGCGCCGTCTTCTTCTCCTTCGATCCCCCTCTCGTTTGGCCCAAAGATCCCTCGCCGCCGGCGTTCGCTCCGACGAAGCTCCGCCAGTCTCTGTTTCCTTCTCCCCCTCCTTTTGACCTGACTAGTGGTGCCCGCTAGTCAGCCACTCAGTATGCGCACGAAGCGGTACGAGTGGTGGCGCCCTGGGCTTTTACGCCTTCGACGTCACCCCCCTGTCTGTTTTAGTTTTTTATTCAAATTCATTTAAATCCAGGAAACTTCAAACAGCCATAACTTTTTATCTATAAGTCCAAATGCATTTATTCTTTTTGCATTATGTTCTTTGTCCAAAATTCTAGCAGCACCCAAAAGATGGGATTTTTCCTTGCTGTCTAGATTTTTGGTAATTTTCAGAAGGTTTCTTGATGTTTTCTTTTTGTGGTTTTATATATTTTCAGAAGAGCAGGCTTGTCTTGAGGATCACCAGGAGGTTTGTGAACCTCATCTGCACTTAGGCAAGCGACAACAACATTTCATAGTGCCACTTCAATATTTGTGATTTTCCTACTTGAACTTATGATTATTCATGCATTTAAATTATTATTATGATAATTATATTCTGTTAGGTGCTTGTCATGTTAAATATGCTTGATTTACAGAAAGTTTGAAGTGAATCTTGTTGATGAGCTAACAAGAATTTAGTAATGATAAAATGATATGATTATGGAGATAAATAATTAGTTAAATTATTATTCTTACATGATGAAAAATGATGAGATTGCTAGAAATGATTCTGGTTTAAGTGAGGTTGGATCTTAACCAGAGAAGTATCATGAGTTGATGATAGCTCCGTGGGAGCGTAGTTGACTTAGTTATTTCCATGGATATGTGATGCATATGTTGGTGATGCATGGCATGGCATTATGACACCGGTTACTTTCACTTTAAGTTGAACCTGATAAATAACTCAACTTGAATATGTTGTTGACCAGGTCATGGTGCTGCTGAAACGAGTTTTTCCTAGTGCAACCACATTTTCCGGTATGGGATGGCCTTAATGCGTTTCATTGTCGTGCCTCTGGTCGGTGCCTCCATCTAGGGAAGGTTATGGGCGTGCTGTACCCTGGCCCGGTAAGCAGGCATAACCTTGTGAGCCCATTGATGAGTTAAGTTTTTCGTACCGGATCTCAGAGTGGATCGTGGCCATGATGGTGGTTGAGGTGTCTTGAGGTAGACACGGGGCCACCCAGGTCCTGATGGGGAATGAGTCGGAGTGACCGGGAGAGTGTCATGACAATGAAGTGGTTTCGTCGGAATGCCGTTGGTCCACCCAAATGGGAGTGCGAGGCCATGGGTTCCTTAGTGTGGGTCCAGTGCGCTACCTCTGCAGAGTGTATTAATCTATCGATAACTGAGTCCATGGTTACGGACACGCTCGAAAGTAGGGTACACCATGGGTCAACACTTAATAAATTTGCACACTAAGATTGCACTGAGGTGATGGCAGTAAGGCCATCGTGTTGAGTTGGACCAGGTGTGGTCGGGTTGTGACCGCCGTAAGGATCACGGTTTGAGACCAAGTGTTGGTCGTGGTTGTGATCGCCTTAAGGATCACGAGATTGTTTCTGAGTTCTTCACGTTTGTGGTCTGGAAATGATCACGTTCGATAAGCCAGTCCATGGGACGAGTACCACTTGAGGATAATCACAACATGTTGGATATATTGTTGCATTGTTATTAATTGGTTAAATATCATGATATTGTTTGTCATTATGTTTATGCTTGTTGTGAGCTTGCAAGTACATTCAATGTACTGACCTGGCGTGTCATGCCAGATTTCAGGAAAGTCTCGTTGGAAAGGAGAGCTGTCCGAGTCTAGATCGCGTCCATATTGGTGTCCCTGTGCTATGGAGTCCCGCTACGACGTTGTTCCGCTGCCGCATAGTTGTCATGATCGAGGCCCCTTTATGTTCACTACATAATGTACATATTGTTCAGCCGCACCGTGTGTGCCGCTTGGCCTCGCTAACTGTTGTAATATGAACTATGCTCCGCTAGCATAAATAAAGCGGTTCTTTTTCTGTACCAAGTTGTTGTGTATTGCCAGAAGGCAAGGTCTCTGGGCTGGCAATGCAGGGTAAACCAGTCGCTCTGAGTCGGGGTGCCACAGAATACTACCTCCAGTGTTGGTGATCCCGTACAACGGGCCTCCACGCTAGGTATCACACCTTTAAAGGTAGTGTTAGTATGCTTGATTCTTGATGGGTCAATGCCCATTTTGCAGAGAGTGTCTTGATAAATCAAGTTGAGACTGCTGCTGCCGTCCATAAGGACTCTAGTGAGGTGGTATCCGTCAGTGATAGGATCAAGTACTAGGGTGGCCGAACCCCCGTGGCGGTTACTGGTTGGGTGATCCCTGAGATCGAAAGTGATTGGATAGGCTGACCATGGGTTGAATTTTGGGGCAACAGGCTCTACGGCATAAACGTCCCTTTGCACGCGCTTGTGCTCCCTTTTGGGAATGTGGGTGACATATATCATGTTCACTGTTTTCACCTCCGGGGGAAGCTGCTTTTGTCTCCCGGTGTTCGGCTGACGGGGCTCATCATCGTCCTCACTTGGAGGCCCCTTTCCCTTGCGTTCGGTATTTATCTTACCGGCCTGCTTGAAAACCCGACAGTTCCTGTTGGTGAGGTTGGCAGGCTTATCGGGTGTGCCATGAATCTAACAGGGCCTCTCAAGGATTTTGTCCAAGCTGGATGGACTGTCCCTGTTGTCGGTGTCAAAACCCATAGATCTCGGGTAGGGGGTCCCGAACAATGCGTCTAAGGCCAGTGGTAACAGGAGGCAGGGGACACAATGTTTTACCCAAGTTCGGGCCCTCTCGATGGATGTAATACCCTACTTCCTGCTTGATTGATCTTGATGATATGAGTATTACAAGAGTTGATCTACCACGAGATCATAGATGCTAAACCCTAGGAGCTAGCCTATGATTATGATTGTCCTTGTCCAACGGACTAAACCCTCCGGTTTATATAGACACATGAGGGGGCTAGGGTTACACAAAGTCGGTTACAAAGAAGGAGATCTAACATCCAAATCGCCAAGCTTGTCTTCCACGCAAAGGAGAGTCCCATCCGGACATGGGACGAAGTCTTGAGTCTTCTATCTTCATAGTCCAATAGTCCGGCCAAAGTATATAGTCTGGCTGTCCGGATACCCCCTAATCCAGGACTTCCTCAGTAGCCCCTGAACCAGGCTTCAATGACGATGAATCCGGCATGCAGATTGTCTTCCGCATTGCAAGGCGGGTTCCATCTTTGAATACTCCAAAGTAAATCTCGAACACTTAAATCGTGTCCGGCTCTGCAAGACGATTTTAACATACCACCATAGAGAGAACAATATTCCACAAATATAATCTGCTGACAACTTTAGATAACGTGACATCACACCATGGCTGAGTCATTATTCGAACCATTTTCCCACAACCAGCCACAGCACATATTGCGAGGCGGTTTCCTTGGCACGTCTTGTCGAAGCAGAGATCATGTCCCCTTATCACGGGATCCTCATTAATACGAGTACGGGAAACCCAACTGTGCTATTAACGTGGCGCTTGGAAAATAAGCGATTTCATCAGGCAAGCGGGGAGGCGCACCGTTTTCGCCACCTCTATAAAGGAATAAGGATCTCCCATTTTTACCCACGCCTTCTTCCTCCTTTGCTCATCCATTCACGCATTCTTGAGCCCCAGCGCCCAAGTTCTCACCTTCTCCGTAGGACCATTCGCAGCATGTCCGGAGCGGGAGGCAAGTGGATGGCCTCCTCCGTCACGGAGGAGGACATTACCAAGCTTCGGGCGGCCTGATACCTGGCCGCAAACATCGCACACTGGCTTCCGGCGGAGGGACAGATCACCCCCACTCCAAAGTGTCGGGAAAGAGTAGTGTTCCTCTCTCATTTCATCCGCGTACTATGATTTCCACTTCATCCCTTTGTCCGCGGGCTCATGTTTTACTATGGGCTGGACTTCCATGATCTAGCCCCAAATTTCGTCCTCAACATCTCGGCGTTTATCGTCGTGTGCGAGGCCTTCCTCCGCATCAAGCCCCACTTTAGCCTATGGCTACGGAACTTCTGCGTGAAGCCGAAGATCGTGAGTGGCCAGCAAGCAAAGTGTGGTGGCGCCATGGTGGGCAGGATGCCCAACATTACCTGGCTTGACGGCTCCTTTGTGGAGACTGGGAAAGGGTGGCAATCGGGGTGGTTCTACATCACCGAGCCGTGCAACGCCAACTCGGCGGCACCACCCGAATTCTGATCCGAAATCCCCATGCGGCTCACCTCCTGGGAAAAGAAGGGCCTTGCCTGGGGCGAACTTGCGGAGCTGACAGGACTTCAGAACTGCATTAAAAACATGATGGACAAGAAGATCAAGCTTGTCAACGTGGTCCAGGTTATGCTCTCCCGCCGAATCCTTCCGTGCCAAAGACGGGCATTCAATCTGTGGGAGTTCGATCCGGCCAAACACCAGACGCTGCAAGAGCTTTTTGGTATGACGCATAAGGACGTCTGGAAGGTGCTGTTCAAGGCCACCAAAGTACCTCCTCCCACATCCGAGGACCGCAGACTCTGCGCCACGCGGCTTGCCAATTCGGTAAGTTTTCTGATCATCACTAGATGTACCTTTCCCAGCATATACATGGGAGGATTTTAAGTCACCATGTTTATCTAATTAGGATTACGTGGTGATGGAGGAGCAGATCGACTGTCCGGCTCCGCTGCTAGAAGATCCAGCAACCGCACTCCTGACGGAGATGCTAGTTCCGGAAAAGATGGCCGAAAAGAAGGCCACGGGGACCAGGAAGGGTCTCCGGTGCAAGGGCGCACCGGACGCATCGTCCGAAGGAGATGAGGCATGCTCCTCCCATGAAGGGGAGGAGAAGAAAAAGAGGGCCGCCCCATCCGGGGAGGCCGAAGGGTCTAAGAAGGCGGCCGCGGGGACCAGGAAGGGTCTCCGGCGCAAGATCATAATAGACTCGTCGTCCGAGGACGGCAAGGGAGATTCGTCCCGCGGAGACGGGGGGAAACATGAAGAAACTCCCCCTCCCCGTATTGGGGAGGAAAAGAAAAGAAAAGCTGCCCCACAGGGGGAGGCTAGGACGCCAAAGAAGGGTAAGGCGTCCCTTGCGGATCACTCCACCACGGCTGCTTACAGCGAGGAGGAGTGGCTGCCCAGGGGCAAGCCCCTGGCGAGATCGTAAGTATCCACACTCTATAATACTTTTCGTGCGACTTATCTTCATAGTTTGCTATAACGCCAAACATGCATATGTAGTCCGGCCAGGTCCCATCCCGAGGTATCCTCTTCGGATGGGTCTTTGAGTGATTCGGCAATGAATTCGCTCCCGACGGCCACCTCCCCTTGGCCTGCGGATGACACGGAGTGTTGTCCCAAAGGGTACCAGAGAAGGGGGAGGCGGTTCTGGATATGCCCCAAGCTGAAATTCCAGACGCCGGGCACATGGGGGGTAAGATCCCCATATATTATGCTGACGAGAGCTGCAGTAAGTTGGGCTCCCAGCCGGACACTACACCGAAACCTCCAAAGTTTCCGGATTCGGGTAGGCAGCCCCTCACTAGGGAGGGCAAGCCGGCCGTGCCGATGACCTCCGTCACGCCGGAGGCGTCGGATAGTGTGCTGGAAGTGCTTCGCGGCGCTTCCATTGATGAAGAGCATCGTACTCTTATGAGTACGGTGATTCAGAAGGTTCGGTCCGCCAAAAGCGGATTGACCGAAGCCTGCACCAGCCTCCTAAAAGGCTTTAAGGTAAGTAGTCAAAAGTGTGAGAAATTATCGCCCAATAGACAGTAGCCCCTGATACTCTGTTTGGTGTTCGGAAAGAAAAGCCAAACGGAGGGTCAACTCTAAACCACAGGAATCTAATAGTATGTGTCTATGTGAATAAGCAGGCGGTGCTGCTTGCCGCTCTGCCCCATAGCATAGGTCGCCGGACTCGAATGGGACCTAAAGCAGGACGAAGAGGAGCTCAGCCTCACGAAGAGGCAGCTTGAAGAGAACAAAGGTGAGTGATACCCCGTCCATCTGTCATATATAGGAGAAAAAATTGGTGACGCTAACAAAAAGCGTCATGATTTTTTAACACGGGCCATGACCGAAGTGGCGGCCCTGAAGAAAGCGCTATCTGAGGCTGAAGACAAGGCGGCCACGGAGCGTATTGAGCGTGAAAAGCAAGATGCTAGGGTGGGCGAGGTACAGCAAGAGCTCCAGGAGCTCGGCAAGAAATTCGAGTCCTTCGAGCGTGACTTCAAGACGCAAGAGTTTGAGCTTGCAAAGGCGCTTCAGAGCGCGAAAGACGCCAAGGCCGAAGCCCAAAAGGCCCAAAAGGAAATCCGGGAAGCCAAGAAGATAGCGGCTGGTAAGGCATTCATTATGCAAAGCAAGCATCTGGAGGAGACATTTCTTTTACTTACCCGAATTCGGAGCTCTCCAGGTGCATTCGCAGATCTACCACAGAGTTCTACCATGTCGAAGAGGCGAGCTCAATGGAGAAGCTGTTCTGGTCCCAGTATAATGGAGCCGAACACCCAATGCCTCTGAGTGACCAACTGAAGCAATTGGTTGAACTCCACAGGGCGGCCGAAGTGGCCATGAAGGACTTCATAGTCCGGATGTGGCCTGGTGAGCTCCTGCCCGACAGCTACTTCGGCCTTATAAAGCGGATGGTAAATGCCTGTCCGCGGCTTGAAGTTATCAAGCGATCCATTTGTATTGAGGGTGCCCGCCGGGCCTTTGCCCGTGCGAAG
Source organism: Triticum timopheevii (assembly GCA_963921465.1). Taxonomy (NCBI): domain Eukaryota; kingdom Viridiplantae; phylum Streptophyta; class Magnoliopsida; order Poales; family Poaceae; genus Triticum; species Triticum timopheevii. The sequence continues at coordinate 374,385,172 of OY997272.1, read as the reverse complement.
ATGCATTGGGCCAAGCTGGATGTAGAGAAGCTGGTGAAGGATGGACCGCCGGAGGGCAAGGCGCATCGCTACCCCGAGAAATATTATGATGGCGTTATGAAAGGTGCTCGCCTCATGGCCGATGAATGTACCAAGGACATAATATTTGAGCGAATGTACTCATGTCGTCTTTGTAATATGAAAACGAGTTTTTTGCGCTATATGGCTCTTTGTTGATTTAAAATATTACCTTCTGTGCGGCTGTTTATAAAATTTTGAAAGTAGGACAGTCGTCGGCTTCCGCCCCCACGTAACTAGTACTGGGGTGTTCGTGGAAAACCCAAACACTATTTATCCAATTTTTTGGTCCTTTAAGGAGGTGTTTGGCGCAGTGAACAAGGCAATCGGACTATGCGGCTTTATAACTCTCACTTAGCCATAGAAGTCTACAATTTTAAATTTCGGCGAAGCCCCTAGAATTCGGAAAGCCGAATTGGGGCGCTATACACGCCTAAATCGTACAAGGCCGATTCCTCGCCTGAAGCGGAGAAAATCTTTAAGGATTTAAGACCTCTCGAACAGCGACCAGCTCTTGCCGCATCATGACAGTCAGTTTTCGGCTTTCTCTACTAAGGTTCTCGTTCGGAAGAACTGGGACACAATCGCTGTAGTTCTCCCTGCGCTACCTTAGCCGATATAACGAAACTTAAGGTACCAAAACAAGGGAGCTGGGCAAACCCAACTATTGACCCAAGACATGATTCGGAGCTGATGCATATAATGTTATAAGTTCGGGGTGCTGCACTGTCGGAAGTGTTCGGACTTATCTTGCCATATTATGGGGCACCATAAGAAGCCCCTGGCAAACTGAACGTACCAAAGTGTACGGATGCAATATTAAGTAAACATTTTTAGGGAAAATGTGAAGATAGGAATAACAAGCTGACGCTATATATTATTTCCCATTGTTATTTAAATAATACATCCAAGCATATGCGTACAATTAATGCGTTAAGCAGAAGCAAATAGGACTATTTGACATGTTCTATCCAAGGGCGAGCCGCATGCGGGTATGTAAAACAGGTATAACGATCATTGACAGATACCACCTGGGTATTCCCATTGTGTGCAAAGCCTTTTGCCTCCATGGTTTTCCCTCCTGTGATAAGTCGGATGATCCGGTTCTCTGAAGGGGTTGCCGGAAAGTAGGGTCCTGAGAGAGAAAGAAGGTTATTAAAGTATGCGGGTCTTGTGGCGGTTGAACCGCAATGTGGACCGCATCACCGTTGCGCCTCCGCCTATGCCCATGGTATTTTGAGTGCGTAACTGTGTATGCGCGGCACAAATGTTGCCTGAATGGGGCTAGGGCGGAGGCCGGACTGCTAGTCGCGCTCTTGGCGTGCCAGGCAATCCTGTTGTAGAGTACTCCAGACTCGCTTGACGGTGTTCGGGGTTGTTGTCGCCAAGTTGGCGGTCTGCGAGGGCCGCAGTGTGCTCTTCTGTACGGAGAGAGCGGTCTGTGTTTCCATTAACTGTTATAACCTCGCGAGGTCCTGGCATCTTGAGTTTGAGGTATGCATAGTGTGGTACCGCATTGAATCGAGCGAATGTAGTTCGTCCAAGCAGTGCATGATAGCCACTACGGAAAGGGACGATATCGAAGATTAACTCCTCGCTTTGGAAGTTATCCAGAGATCCGAAGACCACTTCCAATGTTATGGAGCCCGTACAACAAGGCTCTACACCTGGAATTACACCTTTAAAGGTGGTTTTGGTGGGTTTGATCCTTGAAGGATTGATGCCAATTTTGCGCATTGTGTCCTAATAAAGCAGGTTCAGACTACTGCCACCGTCCATAAGGACTCGCGTGAGGTGGAATCCGTCGATGATTGGGTCAAGGACCAATGCGGCTAAACCGCCGTGACGGATGCTGGTAGGGTGGTCCCTCGATCAAAAGTGATCGGACAGGCTGACCATGGGTTGAACTTTGGGGTGACTGGCTCCATCGCATAGACGTCCCTTAGTGCTCGCTTTCGTTCCTGTTTGGGAATGTGGGTGGCATAGATCATGTTTACCTTTTTCACCTGGGGAGGAAATTTCTTCTCTCCCCTAGTGTTCGGACGCCGGGGCTCCTCGTCATCGTCATTGTGCAGCCCCTTGTCCTTGTTTTCGGCATTTATCTTGCCGGCCTATTTGAACACCCAGCAATCTCTGTTAGTGTCGTTGGCTGGCTTATCAGGGGTGCCGTGAATTTGGCACGAGCGATCAAGTATGCGGTCCAGACTGGACGAACCCAGATTGTTTCTTTTGAACGGCTTTTTCCGCTGACCGGATTTTGAGCTACTGAATCAGGCATTGACTGTCGTGTCTTCGTTGTTGTCGCCATTGTTCCGACGCTCATGTCTGTTGTGTCGCAGACATCTGAAGTGCCGGAGTTTCTTCGCGTGGTGCTACTGCGAGCCAACCAGCTGTCCTCGCCCGCGCAAAAGCGGGTCATGAGTGTCGTGAGGGCCGCCATGGACATCGGTTTTTCTTGGGCGAGGTGTCGGGCGAGCCACTCGTCGCGTATATTATGCTTAAAGGACGCCAAGGCTTTGGCGTCCGGACAGTCGACAATTTGGTTCTTTTTAGTTAGGAGCTGTGTCCAGAATTTCCTGGTTGACTCTCCGGGCTGTTGGGTAATGTGTCAGGACCCCGACTCAATGTCACATCGATCTAGCCTGTAACACCTCATATCACTCTGCGGCCTCATGCACGGTATCCCCACGGGTGTTGCCTTACCTTTGCCCGGGACCATTTGCGCCTTTTGGCTCACGTATATGATAGTGTCGCTAGCATCCATATGATAAGGAGCCTGGGCTGACATGACTAGTCGTAAACCCAAAGCGGCACAGACGTACAGGGACAGGCATCCATGACCCAGCATCGAACGTGTCGGTCATCAGCAAGTGGGTCTGGGCTGTAGCACTGGGCTAGCAGGACTCCGATAAACCGGGCTGTAGCGGGCTAACAGGACTACGATACTCAATGCGTGACATTTCCCCGAAGGGACAGACACAGGAACGAAGAAGGACACATGTCGGCCAGCCTAAGTGTTCCGGAGCAGTAGCAAGCTACCATGGCTCTATGGAAACACTAGGAGACATTTCCCGGTAAGAGAGGCTACTAAAGATAAACAACTAGATAGCCAGATCCCACACATACCAAGCATTTCAATCATACACACAATATGCTCGATATGTGCAAATACAACAAGGCATCACAACATGACTCTACGACACAAGTACTTTATTTAAAGGCTCAGAGAGCCATACATAACATACACACAAGTACGGGTCACACGACCCACATTCAAGTCATACAAGCATACAAGTCGACAGCGGAAGTAACTTGTCTGGGTACAGACAACTAGTGAAATAAAAGAGGCTTGGGTAAGCCTAGCTATACTACATGGCCCTTCACGTGCTCAGGATCACCACCTGGGCCTTAGTCTACTCGTCGATGTCAACGTCTACGAAGAACCCGTCGGAAGGGGTTGTGGCATCTTCTGAAAATATAAATTAAAGCAACATGAGTACAAAGGTACTCAGCAAGACTTACATCAGATCCTACATACATGCACATTATCAAGAAGGGTTGGTGGAGTTATTGCAGCAAGCCAGCTTTGACTCTTGGCTAAGTTATCCTACGAGACTCCAACTTGAAATGGTTTTGCGCACACGAGTCCACTACTCACCACTTCAATACACTACCGAGGATCCACCTCCGTCTTCCTACGGAAGAGCCATCCTCGGCACTCACGCTTATCTTGAGGCTTTTAGCAGTTTCCATTTACTTGTCTATGAACTGTATAGGCAACCAAGTAGTCCTTTACCGTGGACGCGGCTAGGTGGGCCAGTTAGCAGGCGCCAGGTAAGTCTTTCCTTTCTGTTTTTTTCTTTTTCTATTTTTCTGCAACTTTGTTGAATTTTTTAAAAATACCTAAAAAGTTCCAAAATTCACCAAACTGCTCCTGGTCCAAAGTTGAAATATTTCCAACATGAAACATTTCAGTTTAGGAATATTTGAGCATTTGAAATATTTTATATAATTTTAAATGCCCAAATTCAAATACTTATCATTTAATTCAAAGACCCTAAGATGACCTAGGAAATTGTGCATCACTTTTGGCAGAGGTTCTGAACCAAGACAAAAATGATGGACATTTTAGAAGGGCATTTCAGGTTCATTGAAAAGTTTTTAGTAAACCCTAGTTGGTTTCAGAGGGGGCTGGGGGTTCTGTCATCCCCATTTCAGGTTTCTGTAGAAAAAATAAACATGATGCAACACTCTAATGCATGAACTAGCTAGGGTGTGACAACTCACCCCCACTCAAAAGAATCTTGTCCCGAGATTTAGGTTCCTCCGGGAAGAAGATGGGATATTCGAGTCGCAGACGATCCTCCCTTTCCCAAGTTGCTTCATTCTTAGAATGGTGCGACCATTGAACCTTGAGAAACTTGATATTATGACGTCGAGTGGTACGCTCGGTCTGATCAAGGATATGAACGGGGTACTCTCGATACGTGAGATTATCCTGGAGATCAAGCGTTTCGTGGTCCACTCCACGGATAGGATCCGAGAAGCAACGCCTGAGTTGAGAAACGTGGAAGACATCGTGGACTCTGGAAAGATGCGGAGGTAGTTCCAATTGGTAGGCAACTTCTCCTCGTTTAGCGAGAATGCAAAAAGGTCCAATGTAACGAGGAGCCAATTTGCCTTTGATACCGAAACGATGGGTTCCCTTCAGAGGAGTAACCCGAAGGTAAGCCTTCTCGTCAACCTCGAAAGTCATAGCCTTATGTTTCCGGTCATATTGACTCTTTTGACGAGATTGGGCTGTTTTCAACTTCTCACGAACGATGCAAACTTGCTCTTCTGCTTCCTAGATCATGTCTGGGCCAAAGAATTGTCTTTCCCCGGTTTCTGACCAATTAAGGGGTGTTCGACACCGTCGTCCATAGAGAACTTCAAACGGGGCTTTACCCAAGCTAGACTGGTAGCTGTTGTTATAAGCGAATTCGGCAAATGGAAGGCATTTCTCCCAATCCATTCCGAATGAGATAACCGAAGCTCGCAGCATGTCTTCTAGAATCTGGTTGACGCGTTCTACTTGACCACTTGATTGAGGGTGAAAGGCGGTGCTAAAGGAAAGGCGGGTTCCCATAGCATTTTGGAAAATTTCCCAAAATCGAGAGGTGAAATGACTTCCTCGATCCGAGTTAATTTCCAAAGGAACACCATGGAGAGACACTATTCGGGAGATGTACAAGTCTGCTAACTGACTAGCAGTTATACTCTCATGAACAGGTAAGAAATGGGCCACTTTGGAAAGACGATCGATAACGACGAAGATAGCATTATTCCCTCTCTTGGTTCTGGGAAAACCGGTGATGAACTCCATACCAATTTTATCCCATTTCCATTCAGGAATAGCTAGGGGTTGAAGGGTGCCAGCAGGCCGTTGATGCTCTGCTTTTACACGACGGCAGACGCCGCAATTAGCAATATACTGAGCAATTTCTCTCTTCATCCTAGTCCACCAGAACCTCTCGCGTAGGTCCTGATACATCTTAGTGCTACCAGGATGAATAGTGAGAGGAGATTCATGAGCTTCCTTAACGATCAATCGCCTCATGTTTCGCACCTTGGGAACCACTAGCCGATTCCCGAAGTATATGACTCCTTGATCATCAATGGAGAAACAATTCGCAACTCCTTTCTTGATGTTTCTCCTGATGCGGGAAATTCCCAGATCTACCTTCTGTGCTTTGATGATCTGATCCGTCAGGGTAGGTTTCGCCACCAAGGTGGAAAGGAATCCTTGAGGAACAATGTGGAGATTAAGTTTCTGAAATTCCTCATGGAGAGGTGGTTGACTTTGTTGCAACATCAGGTTATTGCAATAATACTTACGACTTAGCGCATCAGCCATGACATTGGCTTTCCCTGGGGTATAAGTTATTCCTAAGTCGAAATCTGTGATCAACTCGATCCAACGTCTTTGCCTGAGATTTAAATCCGGTTGGGTGAATATGTACTTCAGACTTTGGTGATCAGTGTAGATTTCGCAATGATTACCGAGGAGGTAATGTCGCCATGTTTTGAGTGCATGGACTACAGCTGCAAGCTCTAGATCATGAGTGGGGTAGCTTTCCTCAGGTGGGTGTAATTGTCGTGAAGCATAAGCAATTACGTGTCGATCTTGCATGAGAATACAGCCTAATCCTTGTCGCAAGGCGTTGCAGTAGATAACAAAGTCCTTGGAAAAATTTGGTGGTACCAGTACGGGAGCAGAAGTTAGACGTCTTTTCAGTTCCTGAAAACTGTGCTCACATTGTGGAGTCCACTCGAACTTTTTATCTTTCTTAAGGAGTTCAGTTAGAGGTTTAGCAACCTTGGAGAAATTCTCGACAAAGCGACGGCAATAGCTTGCTAGGCCAAGGAAACTCCGAACTTGCTTGACCGATTCAGGTGGAGTCCAGTTAAGGATGGCTTGAACTCGCTCGGGGTTAACAGCAATACCTTTACCAGAAATTACATGTCCAAGATAGGTCACTTCTGACAACCAAAATTCACATTTAGAAAATTTGGCATAAAGGAGATGCTCTCGAAGTTTCTTCAACACTAGCCTTAAATGTTCGGCATGTTCTTCCTCGTTCTTGGAGTAGATGAGTAAATCATCGAGGTAAACCACGACGAATTTATCCAGATACTCCATGAAGATTGAGTTCATTAACCGAGAGAAGGTGGATGGAGCGTTGGTTAAACCGAAGTACATGACGGTGTACTCGTATTGGCCATAATGAGTAACAAAGGCCGTTTTAGGAATGTCCCCTTTCCTGATTTTGATTTGATGATAACCCAACCTCAAATCCATTTTGGAGAAGATTGAGGATCCAGCGAGCTGATCATACAGGTCGTTGATCCTGGGGAGCGGATACTTGTTCTTAATAGTGACCAAGTTGACAGGTCGATAATCTACAACCATCCGGTCCGTACCATCCTTCTTCTTGACGAAGAGGACGGGGCAAGCCCAAGGAGATGAACTAGGTCGGATGAAACCCTTTTTCACGGACTCATCAAGTTGTTTCTTAAGTTCGGCTAGTTCAAAAGGTGCCATCTTGCAGGGTCTTCTGGAAATTGGGACAGTTCCTGGAATGAGATCTATCACAAATTCGACATCTCTGTCGGGTGGAATACCTGGCAGTTCTTCTGGAAAGACATCCGGGAAGTCACGGACTACCGGAACGTCTTCAAGGTCTGGCAAAGGACTGGCGTTAAGGGAATATAGTTGTCGTTTAGCTACTCGGGTCAAGACGTTGACTATCTTTCCCGAAGGGTGTGTGAGTTTAACAGTCCTAGAGAAGCAATCGATCTTGGCATGATGGGCTGACATCCAATCCATACCCAAGATGATATTAATATCCGAAGATTTGAGAGATATCAAAGATACAAGAAAAACAAGTCTGTCGACTTGAATTTCATTTCCATGGCTTACACTAGAGGTTTGCCATTTGGATCCCGGGGTTTGAATTACCATGGGGGTAGGCATCTCACAGAATGTGGTGTTGTGCAATCGAGCATAACTCTCGGAAATAAATGAATGAGATGCTCCAGTATCAAAAAGAACGGATGCCGGGTGGCAGTTAACAAGAAGCGTACCGAGAACGGCGTTGGGATCTTCTTGAGCCTCTTCCGCAGAAACACAATTCACATGGCCACGGGCAGTGGTGGCCGGCTTGGCATAGAACACTTTCCCTGTCGGCTTGCCGCGGCCAATAGTTTTTGCAGACTGGTTGGGGTTGGTTTGGGGACACTCGCGCATATAGTGGCCTGATTCCCCACACTTGAAGCACGTCACGGAACTGGTGCGTGGAGGAGCATTGTTGGTTGGACCACCATAGGGCTTGGCTGGTGCATAATGCTGAGCTGGGTGAGGCGCCGGAAAGGATGGCCTAGGTGTAAACCTGGGTGACAGGGTAGTGTTAGGCACCCATACACCGCGCTTCTGTGGTCCAGCACCGGATGAGGAACCCAAATCACGGCCATGCTTGCGTGATGCGTCGAAATCAGTCTGTCCCGTCTCAGCACTAATGGCTTTATTCACAAGCTTCTGAAAAGAGGTGCACTCATGCAGGCAGAGGTCACGACGAAGCTTAGGACTAAGTCACTTACGTAACCTTGCCTGCTTCTTGGCATCGGTAGAAACTTCCCCAGTTGCATAACGTGCAAGGTTACCGAACTCCCTGCTGTAAGCGTCAACAGAGACTCGACCTTGAGTGAAACTGCAGAACTCCTCACGTTTACGGTCCATGAGACCCTCCGGAATGTGATGTTCACGGAAAGCCTCGCTGAATTCAACCCAAGTAGTGACGTGGCCCGCTGGGCGCATAGCTTCATAATTCTCCCACTAGAGACTGGCGGGGCCTTCGAGATGATATGCAGCAAAGGTGACCCTATCAGCCTCAGCTACAAGTGCAGAACGCAGTTTGTGAGTGATACTGCGAAGCCAGTCGTCGGCGTCAAGAGGCTCGACGGAGTGGTGGAAGGTAGGTGGATGTAACTTGATGAAATCACTGAGTGACACCAAGTTATTCCTCTGATGGTGTGTTGTGTTCTGTTCGATACGCTCCAACAAACGGTTGGTCTCCCACTTGTTTCTCTCGGCTTCTAGCATAACTTCGGCCAGAGAAGGAGGGTGAGGCAGGTTTGTTTCCCCAATTCTGCTGCCTTCGGCCTGCTCTGGGGGAGCAGGGTTGTTGCGGGTGTTGACCATCCTAGGAAAACAAGACATTGGTTTAGTCCAAAATGATAAGATTCTGACATAGAATGTAGAATGTAATGGACAACTCAGAATGCAAGATGATCATCCGTATGACATGGTAGATGCAGAAACTACTTCTTTTATTCCATCGTCATACACCATACAAGGTTTAGTACCGAACCAAACAAAGTACTACTACGGTGAAAGAGGATTACATATCATCGGAGGCATCCCAAGCTCCTATACATTATTTTTCCTACAGCCCCGGAGTTGCTACACACTAAGCAATATTCCAAAAGTCACGTAGGACGGTGGAAATACAACTATTACAATACTAGTGGAACTACTACTAACTCAGTCATCTCCGTAGTAGTTCTCATAGAAGTCTCCTCCATAGCCTGGGAGTTCAACGTGAGCATCCGGAAACAGACGGTCCTGAGGAGCCTGTGGACCAAAAGGGCTAGGGTGAGGTCTTGGACCAACAAACGGTGGCCTGCGGGGACCACGAGGTGGGGTGATGCCTCCCACATCACGCCAATCCATCATGTCCGGCAGAGCAGACGTAACAGGATAGAGATCTCTCATATCCATGCATCCAGCTTGCACAGCCGGCGCAAACCGAGTCAAGGTGGCCCAATGATCAGCGCGGGTGTTGAAAAGCTCCATTCTCAAGGCCCGATTCTCTTGGTCCTTATCCTCGAGCAACTCAGCAGTGGTGCGAGTTAGTGAGTCCTCCTGGCTGGAGTCAGCATAGATAGCCCGGAGATACCCGTGCGCTCCAGGAAGTGAAGCTGGCATATACCGGAAGTCGGTGTTGCGAAGCAGGCCAGTCCTGACTCGCATGATGGTCATCATAGAATAAGCCGCATCTTGCACGGCCATCTCAATAGTAACACCGAGCCCATAGGAATAGTGAAGGTCCTCGGTAGAACCAGGATAAGAGGGAAATATCCGGACGGTGCAAAGATACTGGCTTTGATTAAAGTCTCGATACTGCTCTTCGACCGTGTATTCGGGATACCAACGGTAACCCGTCTCGATCATCACTCGGACTAACATAGCCGTATGACCGGTCACACCAATGCATCGGGTCAGGCGAACCACTTGATTTTGGTCGCGAGTGGCCATCTGAAAGCATAACCATAATGCAAAGGCATTAGAATTTCTAGCAAAATTTCGACAGCATAACGGCTGTAAATGCTCAAGAAGGGTTTGAGACATTTATTAAAGAATTGCATAGACACTCAACAATATCATATCGAGGTTCTGGGTCCAACTTATTAGCATAACAAGGTAGTAGAGCTGAACTGGGCTTGTAGTCATCAGACCTATAAGGTACTACTGATTAGTAACACGTGAACCTGATAGAGAGAAGAGATCCTAATCCTTAACCCCCGGTAGAAGAATGGACTGACTTAGATCAGAATGCCATGAGGTAAAGGAGTAAAAAGAGCCTTACGTACCAACCCACAATCAATTCCCCTACATATAACTAAAGCATTTCTAGAGTCAACATCGACCAGTTTGGCTTGGAGAACCTACAGGCAGTCTGACTCTAATGCCAACACTGTCAGGACCCCGACTCAATGTCACATCGATCTAGCTTGTAACACCTCATATCACTTTGCGGCCTCATACACGGTATCCCCACGGGTGTTGCCTTACCTTTGCCCGGGACCGTTTGCTCCTTTTGGCTCACGTATATGATAGTGTCGCTAGCATCCATATGATAAGGAGCCCGGGCTGACATGACTAGTCATAAACCCAAAGCGGCACAGACTTACAGGGACCGGCATCCATGACCCAGCATCGAACGTGTCGGTCATAAGCAAGTGGGTCCGGGCTGTAGCACTGGGCTAGAAGGACTCTGGTAAACCGGGCTGTAGCGGGCTAACAGGACTATGGTACTCAATGCGTGACATTTCCCCGAAGGGACAGACACAGGAACGAAGAAGGACACATGCCGGCCAGCCTAAGTGTTTCGGAGCAGTAGCAAGCTACCATGGCTCAATGGAAACACTAGGAGACATTTCCCGGTAAGAGAGGCTACTAAAGATAAACAACTAGATAGCCAGATCCCACACATACCAAGCATTTCAATCATACACACAATATGCTCGATATGTGCAAATACAACAAGGCATCACAACATGACTCTATGACACAAGTACTTTATTTAAAGGCTCAGAGAGCCATACATAACATACACACAAGTACGGGTCACACGACCCACATTCAAGTCATACAAGCATACAAGTCGACAACGGAAGTAACTTGTCTGGGTACAGACAACTAGTAAAATAAAAGAGGCTTGGGTAAGCCTAGCTATACTACATGGCCCTTCACGTGCTCAGGATCACCACCTGGGCCTTAGTCTACTCGTCGATGTCAACGTCTACGAAGAACCCGTCGGAAGGGGTTGTGGCATCTTCTGAAAATATAAATTAAAGCAACATGAGTACAAAGGTACTCAGCAAGACTTACATCAGATCCTACATACATGCACATTATCAAGAAGGGTTGGTGGAGTTATTGCAGCAAGCCAGCTTTGACTCTTGGCTAAGTTATCCTACGAGACTCCAACTTGAAATGGTTTTGCGCACACGAGTCCACTACTCACCACTTCAATACACTACCGAGGATCCACCTCCGTCTTCCTACGGAAGAGCCATCCTCGGCACTCACGCTTATCTTGAGGCTTTTAGCAGTTTCCATTTACTTGTCTATGAACTATATAGGCAACCAAGTAGTCCTTTACCGCGGACGCGGCTATTCGAATAGATTAGGTTAACCCTGTAGGGGTGTACTTCTTCATACACGCTCTCACCACTTACCGCCGTTTACACGACATGTACTCGGCAACCTTCAAGCGGAAGCCCAACGTGGGTGTCGGCCACGACCTACCTAATCACCTAAGTCTCTAATCCAGGTTATCACCTATTCGGGTTCCTTCTATGAGGAGATCCGGCCGGGGTTTCGCTCACAGGCCCAAATGATGTGAAAAGGGTTCCCGAGATGCCTAACGGGCAACCGGTACACCGTGCCACGTACCTACCGCATCACAGCCCACCCCTACGGTCAGCGCTGTCCACGGCCTCCAGTAGGCTACAAACACCAGAAACTACTTGCAACTCCTGGATAGAGGACTAGGGTGAATAAGAAGTCGAGAGGGTCCATTGGTTTTGGGCCCAATGCATGGTAGTAGCTGAATCTTAAGTCACACATACAGATCTCAGTGCTTAAGGACGGCTTCAATGAAACAACCCACCATGTACTCCTACATGGCCTCTCATCGATACCTTTACCAAATCGTGTTCAACACATCACTCTCATACTGACACGAGTATTTCACTCTAGCCCATCACCCAGATGAACCAGACCTGACACAACTCTAAGCATAGCAGGCATAGCAAGGTAGGAACAACACACACATATGGCTCAGTCAACTCCTACACATGCTAGTGGGTTTCATCTAGTTACTGTGGCAATGACAGGTCATGCAGAGGAAATGGGTTCAACTACCGCAGCACACAGCAGTTTGAATCGCGTTGTCTTAATGCAGTAAAAGAGAGCAGGAGCGAGAGCATGGGATTGTATCGATATGATCAAATGGTTGGTTGCTTGCCTGATGGGTCGATGCACTGGTATTGCTCTTCGTTGGGGTAATCACGGTACTCCTCGGGGGCAAAACCTGCCGCAGAGAACACCGACACACAAACATCACCAAACAATATGCAACAGTATGATGCATGCATGAGACGTGGCAAATATGAGTGTGTTGGGCTAATACAACTAAGACCAGCTGGGTTTGAGCCAATTTGAACCAAAGATTCAATTTCCAAACACATTTGTGATCTTAAATAGTGCTTTATCATGTTTTGCACTAAACAGCAAGTTAACTTGTTTAAACATGCATGGAAACAGTACAGATGGATAGATTGGATTTTTCTGATCATTTTTCATATATAATTTGTTTGATTTGGACCTATGGTTGAATTTATATGAATTTTTGAAGTTTGCAACAATTTCTGGAATTTCCTGAATAAAAATAAATCCAGAAATAATTACTGCGTCAGCATTGCGTCATGCAGACCTCAGCAGGTCAACAGACCCGGTCCAGGTCAAACCTGACGCGTGGGTCCAGGGTGTTAGTGCGATTAATTTAGTTGAAATTTAATTAAAACTAAACTAGGTTAATTAACAGGGCTGGGCCCCACCTGTCAGTGACTCATCAGAGTGAACCAGGGCCCACCCGTGGTCAAAGTCAAAGTCAGCTGTGCCGGCGTTTAGCCGCCGGCGAGCCGGACGCGGCGGCGGAAGTGGTTTTGGCCGTTCCGGCCACCAAATGGGTCGCGGAGGCCATCGGAGTGGAGCTGGGGACGAACCGCGGCTCTTGGTGGAGTCAGTTGGGGTCGGGGTGGCCGAAGTTGGCGCCGGCGACGACCTAGGTGGCCACCGGAGTTCGGTTGAACTCAACGCAGCGTGATGAGTGCGTTGGACACCATGAGGTGGCCGGAGGATGGCGGGGAGCACATCGGTGACGAGATCCACGGCGGTGCATGCGGGTGATCTTCGTGCGGTTGATACACAGCTCGTGGGTGAGAGAGGAAGGGAAGGGGGGTAGCTATGCTCACAGAGCACTCGTAGAGGCCACCGGCGGGGTCGAGGACGAGCTGATGCGGCAACGGCGTTGAAGGGGATCTCCGGCGACGGCAGACTCGGGCGAGGTCGGTGCGGTGGACTCGGGCCACACGAGCACGCGGGGCTCGGCTAGCTCGACGAAGAGGACGGCGGCGGAGCTCCTGGACACGACGAGATGGAGCAGGGGCGGCGGGGAGCGCGGCTACGACGATGGAGCGGCGGCGGTGGCGTCGGCCATGGTTGGGGAGCGCGAGGGGGAGGAGCTGGAGAGGAGAGGAGGTGTCTGGGGGGTTCGGGGGAGAGAGAGGGGTCGATCCACGTCTCAGCTGGATGAGGGAAGCGGCGAGACGGCGAGCAGGTGCGTGGCACCCATGCGGTACTCGCCGCCGAGCACCTTGCCTGCCTGCCTGCCGAGCCAAGCAGCTCGCTGGCGCGGCAGCTGGGCTAGGCCGACAGGTGGGCCAGTTAGCAGGCGCCAGGTAAGTCTTTCCTTTATGTTTTTTCTTTTTCTATTTTTCTGCAACTTTGTTGAATTTTTAAAAAATACCTAAAAAGTTCCAAAATTCACCAAACTGCTCCTGGTCCAAAGTTGGAATATTTCCAACATGAAACATTTCAGTTTAGGAATATTTGAGCATTTGAAATATTTTATATAATTTTAAATGCCCAAATTCAAATATTTATCATTTAATTCAAAGACCCTAAGATGACCTAGGAAATTGTGCATCACTTTTGGCAGAGGTTCTGAACCAAGACAAAAATGATGGACATTTTAGAAGGGCATTTCAGGTTCATTGAAAAGTTTTTAGTAAACCCTAGTTGGTTTCAGAGGGGGCTGGGGGTTCTGTCATCCCCATTTCAGGATTCTGTAGAAAAAATAAACATGATGCAAACTCTAATGCATGAACTAGCTAGGGTGTGACATAATGTGACTCAAGTCATCAGCATACGGTGGTCTCACGTAAGTGCCTTGGAAGTTGTCGAGGAACGCGTCCTCCAGGTTTTCCCAACGGCCGATAGAATTTGCTGGTAGGCTATTCAGCCAGTGTCGGGCCGGTCCTTTGAGTTTAAGGGGAAGATACTTGATGGCATGTAGATCGTCACCGCGGGCCATGTGAATGTGGAGAAGGAAATCTTCGATCCATACCGCGGGTCTGTTGTGCTGTCGTATGATTCGATGTTTACGGGTTTAAACCCTTCTGGGAATTCGTGATCCATTACTTCGTTAGTGAAGCAGAGGGGGTGTGCGGCGCCTCTATGCCAGGCTATGTTACTACGCAGTTCGAATAAGTCTGGTCGGCTATGTTCGGCCCGGCCGGACTTGTTGATAGTGTATCCGGCATGACGATCATCGTCATGTGTTGGGGCGCGCCCCCGCGATCCGTAGATCGATCTTGGCTATCCTACTTTGTTTTCCAGTATGTCTCGCAGGTCCTGCCTATTGCCCCAGGCCGTAGTGTATTGGCGTGGGGGTGCGGGCTGGTATTCGGGCTGATACGCCATTTTATCCCGGCCACGAGGTGGCCGGTCAGCCTTGTCCTATGCTGGTAGTGTGGGCTTTAGGACCTCCTCCTCGAGTTGAGGTAGCAACTTGTGCTTTGGGTAACCTTTGGTGTGGCGCTCGAGTCCGTATTCCTCGGCTGCCAGGACCTCAGTCCATCTGTCTGTGAGCAGACCTTGATCAGCTCAGAGCTGCTGCTGCTTCTTTTGCAGGCTTCTTGCAGTGGCCATAAGCCGACGCTTGAAGCACTCCTACTCTATAGGATCCTCAGGCACGCCGAATTCATCATCGCCGAGGCTCACCTCGTCTTTGGAGGGAGGCATGTAGTTGTCCTCCTCCAAGTATCCATCCATCACCTGTTCATCTGGGCTAACCTGCCGGTCTTCCTGTCCGGCCTGCTCGAAGGCAGGCTGATCGGGATTGTATTCATCTTCGGCACCATCCGGATTGTTTTCGTCTCCTATGCCGGTATTGCTGTGGCGGGGCTTAGAGTTGGGTTATCCTCTATTGCCTCATCGCCATTAGTTTCTTTGGGAGTGTCCACCATATATATATATATATATATATATATATATGAGGAGGTGGTTGTCCAGCGCCCCGTGGGTGGTGGTTCCTGTTCTTCTCCTACATCGTCATCCACACCGTCGATGTCTTCGGAGTCGAAGTCAAGCACGTCGGTCAAATCATCGACAGTGGCAATGAAGTGGGTGGTGGGTGGGTAACGAATTTCCTCGTCGCCTGCTTCCCACTCGGGCCGTACATAGTTCGGCCAAGAGTCTCCTGACAAGGAGAGAGACCTTAATGAATTCAGCATGTCACCGAAGGGCGAGCGCTGAAAGATATCCGCAGTGGTGAACTCCATTATCGGAGCCCAATCGGATTCGATGGGCCCGGGTGCGTACAGTCTAGAACCTACAGCCGGACACAAGTCCGGGGGTCCAGTGACACAGACTTCCTTAGAGGTGGAGTCTGTGTTAGGCTCTACCGCCGATGAGTATGCGGCCTCCGGGGCGGGGTGCATCCACCCGTCCTCGAACGACATGATCTGCCCCGGATTTAGGTCCGGAGCTACTGCAGGTGCGATATCCCGAATATTGTCTGACAGCGGATCTAAGCCGTGCTCGTCGTGAATCCGTCAATGATCAAGTCTCCACGAATATCGGCTGTGTAGTTCAAGTTTTTGAACCTGACCTGATGGCCAGGGGCGTAGCTGTCGATCTGCTCCAGATGGCCAAGCGAATTGGCCCGCAATGCAAAGCCGCCGAACATGAAGATCTGTCCGGGGAGAAAAGTCTCACCATGGACCGCGTTATTGTTGATGATTGAAGGAGATATCGAGCCTTGCTGCGACGACATAGAGGAGCTCTCAATGAAAGCACCAATGTCGGTGTCAAAACCGGCGGATCTCGGGTAGGGGGTTCCGAACTATGCGTCTAAGGCCAATGGTAACAGGATGCAGGGGAGACGATGTTTTACCCAGGTTTGGGCCCTCTCGATGGAGGTAATACCCTACTTCCTACTTGATTGATCTTGATGATATGAGTATTAGAAGATTTGATCTACCACAAGATCGTAGAGGCTAAACCCTAGGAGCTAGCCTATGATTTTGATTGTCCTTGTCCTATGGACTGAACCATCCGGTTTATATAGACACCGGAGGGGGGCTAGGGTTACACAAAGTCAGTTACAAAGAAGGAGATCTAACATCCGAATCACCAAGCTTGGCTTCCACGCAAAGGAGAGTCCCATCTGGACACGGGACGAAGTCTTGAGTCTTGTATCTTCATAGTCCAATAGTCCGGACAAAGTATATAGTCCGGCTGTCCAGATACCCCCTAATCCAGGACTCCCTCACCTGTTGCCTTCGGAAGGTTTCTTCCGCCGACTAGATTTAGGACCACTGAATCCGACATTGAATGTCGTATCATCTGCATTGTAATTACTGCTTCGACGTTTTTTATTGCGGCATGGTATACCATTGCCGTCCCTGGCCTTAGAGGTGCTGGGGTCACTGGAGCTGTTGCTTCTATGAGCCAACCAACTATCTTCACCCGCATAGAAATTTGTCATAATTGCAGTTAAGGTTGCCATGGTCTTCAGCTTCTCCTGCCCGAGGTGTCGGGCAAGCCATTCGTCATGGACTCTATGTTTGAAGGCCGCTAAGGCTTCGGCGTCCGGACAGTCCATGATTTGGTTCTTTTTAATTAGGAACCGATTCCAAAGCTTGCAAGCCGATTCGCCAGGTTGCTGGATTATGTGACTTAGGTCGTCAGCATCCGGTGGCCGGACATAAGTGCCCTAATAGTTGGCCCGAAAAGCGTCTTCTAAATCTTCCCAGCTTCCAATGAGTTCTTTGGGAGGCTTTTTAGCCAATGCCGTGCTGGTCCTTTCAGCTTTAGAGGAAGATATTTAATGGCATGGAGGTCATCTCCAAGCCATATGAATGTGGAGAAGAAAATCTTCAATCCAGACGGCCGGATCCGTCATTCCATCGTACTGCTCGATGTTCACGGGTTTAAACCCTTCCGGAAACTGGTGTTGCATTACCTCATTGGTAAAGCACACAGGGTGTGCGGCACCCCTGTATCGTGCGACATCATGGCGGAGATCGGATGAAATCTGAGTTCGATGTTGATCCCGAATATTGTAATGTTCATCATGCCGGACTTCATAGCCACTATCTTGTGCCGGGGCACAACCTCTTGATCCATAGATTGATCTGGTTTGACCGGCTTTATTGGCCAAGACCCCTTGCAAGTCATATGTATAGCCTACGATTGTTGTCTCCTTGCCTCTTCGGCAAGGAGGTGTGGGCTGGTGTTCGGCTTGATATGCCACTTTATCCCGTCCATGTGGTTGCCGGTTTGGTTGGTCTGCCTAATTATATTTTGACGGTATTGGCTCAAGGGCTTCGCCGTCGAATTCTGGCAGCAGCTTGCGCTTGGGGTAACTTTTTGCTGGTCGCTCGTGGCGGTACTCCTCGGCGGCCAGGACCTTGGTCCACCTTTCATTGAGCGTATCCTGTTTAGCTTTGAGTTGTTGTTGTTTCTTTTTCAGACTCAACGCTGTGGCGATGAGCTGTTGCTTGAAGCATTCTTGTTCGAGGGGTTCCTCCGGGACGATAAAATCTTTGTCACCGAGGCTAACATCCTCTTCAGAGACTGGCATATAATTGTTGTCTTCCGAATCTTCGTGATCGGCATGTTCGGGGCTATAATAACCGTCCTCCCTCTCATCCTGTTCGGATGTGGGCTTAACGGGGTGTTCGGGATCTTCGGCATTATCGAGAGTCTCACTATCTATGGTGCTGGTATTACTATCCTTTGCCCGACGCGATCGTGAGCAGCGCCGCTGACATCGGTGCTTTGGTGGTTCATTGACGGGCCTATCCTCATCGAGATTCTGATTATCCTCGTCGTCCTTTTTATCAGGAGTGTCCACCATGTATACGTTATAGGTTGAAGTGGTCGTCCAACACCCTGTGATGGGTGGGGCTTGCCCTGATTTGGCATCGGCGTCGGCATCGTCGTCCATACCATCGATGTCTCTTGACGCATAGTCCACCATGTCGGTTAAATCCTCGACAGTGGCTAATAAGTGGGTGGTGGGCGGCTCATAAAATTCCCCGCTCCCAGCTCCCAGCCCATGCTGGGTGCAGTTCGGAGGCAAGGCTTCTGCAATGGCGAGAGATCACATTAAGCCCAGTGCTTCGTCTAAGGGTGAAAGATGGGTGAGAGTCTGTGAATCCGTAGGGCTAAGTTTGGCGAAAGACAGCTACTCGGGCCTGATCGATGCAGACCTTGGTAGTTCGGAGTTGTTATCCAGAGGCGAGTTCGAAACAACATCTGGATCTCCGGTAGGAAATTCCATGGTAGAAGAGAGTCCGACGGGGATGATCCTCCCGTTTTTGGATGATACTACCCGCTCCGGATCTAAGGCTGAGGCGGGTGTAAGTGTCTACCCCTGGACGGGCTCTAAGAGGGGATGCGAAGAGCTTCCTTCATGGGGGCGAGAGGCGGCGACCGAGGCCACAAAGCCCTCAAAGATCAGATCTCCTCGGATATCGGTGATGTAATTGAGGTTTCCAAACTTGATCTGGTGGTCGGGGGCATAACTGTCAACTTGCTCGAGGCGGCCGGTTGAGTCGGCACGAAGCACGAAGCCACCGAACACAAAGACCTGTCCAGGGAGAAAGGTTTCCCTGGACGCAGCATCATTGTTGACGAAGAGGCGCGCCATCAATCCTTCTCTTGATGATACGGTGGAGCTCTCAATGAAAGCACCAATGTGGGTGTCAAAACCGGCAGATCTTCGGTTGGGGGGACCCAAGATGTATGTCTGCAGATTGATGGTAACAATAGTCAAAAGGACACAGTGTTTACCCAGGTTCGGGCCCTCTTAATGGAGGTAAAACCCTACTCCTACTTAATTATGTTCGATGATTATAGGGGTTACAAGAGTTGATTTACCTCGAGATAGTAATGGCTAAACCCTAGCTTGGCTAGCCTATCAATGTTATGATCTTGTCTTTGGTCTAAACCCTCCGGTTTATATAGATACTGGAGGGGATTAGGGTTGTACAAAGTCAGTTCAACAGAAATAAAATAGCATACCCGGACACCTAAACTTGCCGTTCACGCATACGGGAGTCCTAACCAGACATGAGTGGCGGTCACCTTCCTTGCATATCGACGGCCCGTTAGTCCGGCCCATATCCAATATATCGAACGCTCGAGGACCCCTTAGTCCATGACTCCCTCAATGGTACCGGCGAAAGTTGTGCAGTACTAGAGAAGCTAGCAATGGTGGAAGGGTGAGAGTGCATATAATCCATGGACTGAACATTAGTCATAAAGAACTCACATACTTATTGCAAAAATCTATTAGTTATTGAAACGAAGTACTACACGCATGCTCCTAGGGGGGATAGATTGGTAGGAAAAAACCATCGCTCGTCCCCAACCACCATTCATAAGGAAGACAATCAATAAATAAATCTGCTCCAACTTGATCACATAAGGGTTCACCATACGTGCATGCTACGGGAACCACAAACTTTAACACAAGTATCTCTCAAATTCACAACTACTCCACTACCATGGCTCTACTATCACCATATTCATATCTCAAAACAATCATAAAGAATCAAACTTCTCATAGTATTCAATGCACTTCATATGAAAGTTTTTATTATATCCCTCTTGGATGCCCACCATATTAGGACTAAATTTATAACCAAGGAAAATTACCATGCTGTTTTAAAAGACTCTCAAAATAATATAAGTGAAGCATGATAATTCATTAATTTCTCTAAAATAAAGCCACATCCGTTCTCTAGAAATATATAAGTGAAGTACTAGAGCAATATTGTCTAGCTCAAAAGATATAACTGAAGCACATAGAGTATTCTAATAAATCAAGATTCATGTGTGTCTCTCCCAAAAGGTGTGTACAACAAGGATGATTGTGGTAAACTAAAAAGCAAAGACTCAAATCATACAAGACGCTCCAAGCAAAACACATATCATGTGGTGAATAAAAATATAGCCTCAAGTGAAGTTACCGATAGACGAAGACGAAAGAGGGGATGCCTTCCGGGGCATCCCCAAGCTTAGGCTTTTGGTTGTCCTTGATTACCTTGGGGATCCTTGGGCATCCCCAAGCTTAGGCTCTTGCCACTCCTTATCCCATAGTCCATAAAATCCTTACCCAAAACTTGAAAACTTCACAACACAAAACTTAACAGAAAATCTCACGAGCTCTGTTAGTATAAGAAAATAAATCACCACTTTAAGGTACTGTTGCAAACTAATTGTTTATTTATATTGGTGTAATATCTAACATATTACAACTTTTCCATGGTTCATACCCCCACCCCCCCCCCCCCCGATACTACCCATAGATTCCTCAAAATAAGCAAACAACACGCAAAAAACAGAATCTATCAAAAACCAGCAGTCTATAGTAATCTGTAACTCTCGAATACTTCTGTAACCCCAAAAATCCATCCAAATTAGGAAAGCCTGAGAAATGTGTGTAACAATCCAGAGCAAAACTAATCAGATCAAAAGCATGTTTCTGTGAATTACTAAAACTAATTTACTGGGCGCAAAAGTTTCTGATTTTCAGCAGGATCAACACAACTATCACCGTAAGCTATCCTAAAGGTTTAACTTGGCACAAACACTAATTAAAACATAAAACCACATCTAACCAAAGGCTAGATGAATTATTTATTACTAAACAGGAACAAAAAGCAAAGAACAAAAATAAAATTGGGTTGCCTCCCAACAAGCATTATTTTTAACGCCCTTAGCTAGGCATAAAAACACGAATAGATCTAGGTATTGTCATCTTTGGAATGCAATCCATAACTAGCTCTCATGATAGATTGATATGGAAATTTAATTTTCTTCCTAGAAAAGTGTTGCATTCCTTTCCTTAACGGAAATTGGAATCTAATGTTTCCTTCTTTCATATCAATAATTGCACCAATCATTCTAAGGAAAGGTGTCAGGACCCCGATCCTAAGTCACACCGATGTAGCATGTAACACATCATATCACTTTGCGGCCTCATGCACGGTATTCCCATGGGTGCTACCTAACCTGGCCCAAGACTGTTTGCGCCTTTTGGCTCACGTATATGATAGTGATGCTAGCATCCATATGACGATGAAGCCGGGCCGACATGACCAGTCATAAACCCGAAGTGGCGCTAACTTACAGGGACAGGCATACATGACCCAACAACAAACATGTCGATCAACAACGTATGAACCCAAGTAGCAAGCTACAAGGACTTACAGGAAGAACGCGTGACATTTCCCCGAAGGGATGGACGCAGGAACGAAGAAGGACACATGCCGGCCAGCCTAAGTGTTCTGGAGAAGTAGCAAGCTACCATGGCTCAGTGGAAGCACTAGGAGACATATCTCAATAAGAGAGGCTACCAAGAATAAACAATTAGGTTGTCGGATCCCACACATACCAAGCATTTCAGTAATCATACACACAATATGATCGATATGTGCAAATACAACATGGCATCACAACATGACTCTACAACTCAAATTATTTATTCAATAGGCTCCGAAGAGCCAAGTATTACAATCATGGGTATCACGACCCAACAATTAGAGCATACAAACAAAAAGCACATACGGAAGCTTAACCTATCTGAGTACAGACAACTACAAATGAAAAAGCCGAGAAGCCCGACTATCTACCAGATCCTGCCGAGGGCACAAGATCGTAGCTGAGGGAACAAGCTAAACATCGAAATCCATGCGGTACTACTAGCGAGACTGACGTCTCTCTGCAAAAACATAAATTAAGCAAACGTGAGTACAAATGTACCCACCAAGACTTACATCAGAACTAACTACATATGCATCAGTATCAACAAAGGGATGGTGGGTGAGGGAGTCCTGGACTAGGGGGTGTCCGGATAGCCGGACTATCATCATCGGCCGGACTCCAAGACTATGAAGATACAAGATTGAAGACTTCGTCCCGTGTCCAGATGGGACTTTCCTTGGCGTGGAAGGCAAGCTTGGCAATACGGATATGTAGATCTCCTACCATTGTAACCGACTCTGTGTAACCCTAGCCCTCTCCGGTGTCTATATAAACCGGAGGGTTTTAGTCCGTAGGACGAACAACCATTAGAACAATCATACCATAGGCTAGCTTCTAGGGTTTAGCCTCCTTGATCTCGTGGTAGATCTACTCTTGTACTACCCATATCATCAATATTAATCAAGCAGGAGTAGGGTTTTACCTCCATCGAGAGGGCCCGAACCTGGGTAAAAACATCATGTCCCTTGTCTCCTATTACCATCCGCCTAGACGCACAGTTCGGGACCCCCTACCCGAGATCCGCCGGTTTTGACACCGACATTGGTGCTTTCATTGAGAGTTCCTCTGTGTCGTCGCTGATAGGCTTGATGGCTCCTTCAATCATCAACAACGCAGTCCAGGGTGAGACATTTCTCCCCGGACAGATCTTCGCGGCTTTGCACTGCGGGCCAATTCGCTTGGCCATCTGGAGCAGATCGAAAGCTATGCCCCTGGCCATCAGGTCAGATTTGGAAGCCTAAACTTCATGGCTGACATCCGCGGAGACTTGATCTTCGACGGATTCGAGCCACAGCCGAGCACGCCGCACTGTCACGACGGGCATGATTTAGCTCTGTTGCCGGACAGTGCCCTGGAGGCCGCACATGAGTCCGCTCCGACCCTTATTTCGGAGCCTACCACGCAGATCGAGGACGGATGGCTAGACACCGCCTCGGGGGCTGCAACCTCTACGGCGATGGATCCGAATACTGACCTTATCCCTTGTAAAGCTCGTGACTCCGAGGTGCCGGACTCCTCGCCGGACTCCGAACCTCCTGCGCCCCTGCCAATCAAATCCGATTGGGCACCGATCATGGAGTTCACCGCCGCGGACATCTTTCAGCACTCACCCTTTGGCGACATCCTGAATTCGCTAAAGTATCCCTCGTTATCAGGAGAGTCCTGGCCGGACTGCGGTCAGGACGGTTGGGATGCGGACGACAAAGAAATTCAAAGCCCACCCACCACCCACTTTGTAGCCACTGTCGACGATCTAACCGACATGCTAGACTACGACTCCGAAGACATCGACGGTATGGACGACGATGCCGGAGACGACCAAGAACCAGCGCCTACGGGGCACTAGAAGACCACCTCGTCATACGACATATACATGGTGGACATCCCAAAGGATGGGAATGGCGAAGAAGCAGCGGAGGCAGATTCCTCTAAGAAACAGCCCAAGCGCCGGCGTCAGCGGCGCCGCTCTAAGTCCCACCACAACAAGAACGGAGATTCCGGAACCGGAGATAATAACACCCCAGAGAGTGCCGAAGATAACCCCCTCCAGCAATACTCAGCATAGGAGGACGGAGAAGCCAGCCCTCACGAGAGAGCGGCAGACGAAGAGGTAGAGGATGATAATTACATGCCTCCCTCCGGAGACGAGTCAAGCCTCAACGACGATGAATTCGTTGTGCCAGAGGATCCCGTCAAACAAGAGCGTTTTAAACGCAGGCTTATGGCCACGGCAAACAGCCTAAAGAAAAAGCAGCAACAGCTTCGAGCTGATCAAGATCTGCTAGCCGACAGATGGACTGAAGTCCTTGCGGCCGAAGAGTATGAACTTGAACGCCCCTCCAAAAGCTACCCAAAACGCAAGTTGCTCCCCTAATTAGAGGAGGAGGAGTATAAACCCTCATCACTAGCGCACAATACGGCAGACCGACCACCTCGTGGTCGCGACAGAGAGGCTCCCAGGCCCTCCATCAGGACCGTACCCCGGCACCCCTCGAAAAGTACGAAGCCACGGGGGAATGCGCCGGACTTGCGAGACATATTGGAGGACAAGGCAAGACAATCAAGATCGATCTACGGATCACGTGGGCGCCCCACGATGCGCAACGACTACCGTCGCGCCGGATATAGCAACTCCGGCTAGGCCGAACACAGTAGACAAAGCTCGCTTGAGCTACATCGTGATATTGCCCAATATAGAGGCGCCGCACACCCACTATGCTTCACAGATGAAGTAATGGATCATCAAATCCCTGAAGGGTTTAACCCGTGAACATTGAATCCTACGATGGCACAACGGACCCCGCGGTTTGGATCGAAGACTATCCCCTTCATATACATATGGCCCACGGTGACGATCTTCACGCCATCAAATATCTCCCACTCAAGCTTAAAGGACCAGCTCGGCATTGTCTTAAGAGCTTGCCAGCAGAGTCAATTGGGTGTTGGGAGGACCTGGAAGCCGCATTCCTTGACAACTTCTAGGGAACATATGTGCGGCCACCAGACGCCGATGACCTAAGCCACATAATTCAGCAGCCAGACGAATCGTCCAGACAGTTCTGGACATGGTTCTTAACAAAGAAAAATCAAATCGTCGACTGTTCGGATGCAGAGGCCCTCGCAGCCTTCAAACACAACATCCGCGATGAGTGGCTGGCCCGGCACCTAGGACAGGAAAAGCCGAAATCAATGGCAGCCCTCACATCACTAATGACCCGCTTCTGTGCAGGGGAGGACAGCTGGCTAGCCCGCAGTAACAACCTCAACAAAAATTCTGGCAGTCCGGATACCAAGGACCGCAATGGCAGGTCGCGTCGAAACAAAAACAAAAGCCGCGTTAACGGCGATAACACTGAGGACACCGCAGTCAATGCCGGATTCAGAGGCTCCAAACCCGGTCAGCGGAAAAAGCCATTCAAAAGAACTACTCCGGATCCGTCCAATTTGGACCGAATACTCGACCGCTCTTGCCAGATACATGGCACCCCCGAAAAGCCAGCTAATCACACCAACAGGGATTGTTGGGTATTTAAGCAGGCAGGCAAGTTAATTGCCGAAAACAATGACAAGGGGCTGCATAGCGACGACGAGGAGGAGATCCGGCCGCCGAACAGTAGAGGACAAAAGGGTTTACCCCCACAAGTACGGACAGTAAACATGATATACGCAACCCACATACCCAAGAGGGAGCGGAAGCATGCACTTAGGGACGTATATGCGATGGAGCCAGTCGCCCCGAAGTTCAATCCATGGTCCTCTTGCCCGATCACTTTTGATCGAAGGGATCACCCCACCAGTATCCGCCATGGCGGATTCGCCGCATTGGTTTTAGACCCAATCGTCGATGGATTTCACCTTACCAGAGTCCTAATGGACGGCGGCAGCAGCCTGAACCTGCTTTATCAGGATACAGTGCGCAAGATGGGCATAGACCCATCAAGGATTAAACCTACAAAGACGACCTTCAAAGGCGTCATACCAGGTGTAGAGGCCAATTGTACAGGCTCAGTCACACTGGAAGAGGTCTTCGGATCCCCGGATAACTTCCGAAGCAAGGAGTTAATCTTCGACATAGTCCTGTTCCGCAGTGGCTATCACGCTCTGCTCGGACGGACCGCGTTTGCAAAGTTCAACGCGGTGCCGCATTACGCATACCTCAAGATCAATATGCCAGGCCCTCGAGGAGTCATCACGGTCAACAGAAACACTGAACGCTCCCTCCGAATGGAGGAACACATAGCGGCTCTCGCGGCAGAAGTACAGAGCAGCCTCTTAAGGCAATTTTCGAGTCCGGCCATTATGCGACCGGACACGGCCAAACGCGCCTGGAGCAACATACAACAAGACCACCTGGCACGTTCCGAGCACGCATAGCAATGCGGCCCCAACCCCAGCCCTTGCATAATTGCAAGACCAGTCCTTCGCGTACATCATTACGCTCTGGAGATACCATGGGCGTAGGGGGAGGGGCACGACCACGACAGGCCCAGAATGCGGCTTAACCACAGCAGGGACTCCCAAGTACGTTGGTCTTTTCCTTTTTCTTTTTTTCTTACCCACAGGACTCCGTTCACCAGAGGCCTTGTCCGGCAATAGACCTGCCGAGCTCACGATGCAAAAGCCAGGGAAGGAGAAAGGCTACGACGAACACTAAGGCGGTCTCCATTACGAGCATTAAATCTGTTTAATACACCATTCCGCTGCCTACCCCTAGAGGGGGACATGTTTAAATAGTCCAATCCTTTGCTTACCGCAGTATTTGTATCGCTCTGCATTCATGGCAGTATTTCTGAATGAACAATGCATCGCTTTTTGCTTATAGCTGCATTTTCTTTCTTACATATGTTCGTTTATGACATGTTGCATCCGTACACTTTGGTACGGCCGAATAAACCAGGGGCTTAAGTTCCCTGCATTATGGTGTGATAAGTCCGAACACTTTCACAAGTGCGGCACCCCGAACTTATAGCATTATATGCATCGGCTCCGAATCATGTCTTGGGACAATAGTTGGGTTTGCCCGGCTCCCATGTTTTGGTACCTTAAGTTCCGTTTTATCGGCTGAGGTAGCACTGGGAGAACCACTGCGATTGTGCCCCGGTTGAGCTGGGCGAGCGCCTCAGTGGAGAAAGCTAAAACTAACCGTCATGATAAGGCGAGAGCTGGTCGCTGTTTGAGAGGTTTTTTCGAGTCCCTAAAGACTTATGCCGCTTAGAGCGAGGAACCAGCTCTGTCCGGCCCAGGCGTGGATAGCGCCCCGAACTCGGTCTTCCGAACACTAGGGGCTTCGCCGAAATTTAAAATTATAGAATTCTATGGCTAAGTGAGAGTGTTCAAGCATTATAAGTCCGGTTGCCTCGTTCGTTGTGTTGAGCGCCTCCCTAGAAGGACCCAAGCATGGGAACAAGAACGCTCAAGTTTATCTCGAACACCCCAGCACCAGCGGCATGGGGGCTGAAGCCGACGACTTGCCATCTCTCAGATTTGATAAACGGCCGCACAAAAGGTAATATTTTAAATTAATAAGCGTTGCTTAGCGCATATGAACACAGTTTTCAGCGCACAAGATAACATAATGCGATTTTACTCAAATATTACATCCTTGGAGCACTCATCCGCAATCATGTGGGCTCCCTTCAGGACACTCTTATAATACATTTCGGGTGTGCGATACTCCTTGCCCGCTGGCGGTGCGTCCGTCAGAAGCTTCTCAGCGTCCATCCTGCCCCAGTGCACTTTTGCACGGGCAAGGGCCCGACGGGCACCTTCAATACAGGCGGACTGCTTGACGACTTCCACCCAGGGACACGCATCCTCTAGCCGCCGCACCAGGCCGAAGTAGCTCCTAGGCATGGCCTCCTTGGGCCACTGCCGAACTATGAGGCCCTTCATGGCCTATTCGGCTACCTTGTGGAGCTCGACCAGCTGCTTCAGCTGGTCGCTAAGGGGCACCGGATGTCCGGCCTCAGCATACTGAGACCAGAAGACCTTCTCCGTCGAGCTCCCCTCCTCGGCCCGGTATAATGCGGCAGCATCAGACACGCTGCGAGGCAGATCTGCAAACGCTCCTGGAGAGCTCCGAATTTGGGTAAGTAACAGGTAATTTACATTCACATGCTTGCTCTGCATGAAAAATGCCTTACCCGCTGCTATTTCCTTCGCCGCCTCAATCTCCTGGAGGGCCTTATGGGCTTCGGCCTTAGCGACTTTGGCACTCTCAAGAGCCGTTGCAAGCTCGGACTCTCAAGTCTTCGTGTCGCCCTCCAAACTCTCATGCTTTTCCACGAGAGCCTGGAGCTCTTGCTGCACCTCCGCCACCCGCGCCTCCTGCTTCTCTCGCTCAGCTTGTTCCGCAGCCAAATTACGTTCGGCCATGGACACGGCCTCCTTCAGGGTCGCCACCTCGTTCGTGGCCCCTGGAGTACCCACGTTATCCTTGTTATTTCTTTTGCAACCAAAATCCTTTTCTGTAAGGTAAAAATTCAATACGGTGTCACTCACCTTCCTTGTCCTCGAGCTGCTTCTTGGCACGGCCGAGCTCGCTCTCGGACCGCTCGAGGTTCTACTTCAAAGCATTGACCTCCACAGTCAGTGCGGCTGAGGTCAGCAGCGCAGCCTGCAATCCCATATTGACATATTTTTAGAACTCCTACGTGTATCTTTGTAAGATCCTCAGTCCGGCTTTTCTTTCCGAACATCAAACCGAGCATCAGGGGCTACTGTCTATGCGGTATTATATTACATGTCTTAAAATTCTTACCTCAAAGCCTGTTAGAAGGCTGCTGCAGGCTTCGGTCAGCCCGCTCTTGGCGAGCTGAACCTTCTGGATCACCGCACTCATGACAGTGCGGTGTTCTTCTTCGATGGAAGCGCCGTTGAGCACCTCCAACAAGTTATCCGGCGCCTCCGGTTGGACAGCGGCCGCCGGTGTCACAGTCTTGCCCTTCTTACGAAGGGGCCGCCTGCTGGACTCTGGAACCACTGCGGGTTCCGGTGCAGAGTCTGGTGCGAAGTCCGGGAGGTTGCCCTGTGGCACCTCCGGAGCCTCCCCCTCCTGGTAGGTCCCCTCCTGGGATCCCACCTCGGTGTCATCAGGGCCACGAGGGGTGGAGGCGGTCGGAAGGGAATCCACATCCAACAGAGCCAAGGACCCGCTCGACGAAGCGGGAAGATCGTCCTTGGCCGGACTACAGGTTGTATGCGGCATTAGAAGGACACCACGTGGCAAAAAGAGAAATTGTAAATCATTCAGGAATCTGGACACTTACGATCTTGCCAGAGGCTTGGCCCTAGAGGGCCACTCCTCGTCGCCGTCATCGGCGTTGGCGGAGCAGTCCGGAGAAAGGGTCCGTCCTTTCTTGGACCCTTCGGCCGCCCCCGTTGGGGAGGCCTTCCTCTTCTTCTCTCCCCCCGCTGGGGAAGAGGCCTCTTTCTCCTCCTCGGGGGAGGAGTCCGCCTCAGAGTCATCGGATGATGAGTCCAATATCACCTGGCGCCGGGAACTCCTTCGGGTTCTCGTGGCCTTTTTCTTGGCCTTCCTCTCCGGCACCACGTAAAGGGCCGGAACCAGCAGCCCTGTCAAACGAGTATCCGCTGGGTCTTCTGGAAGGGGAGCCGGACAGTTAACCTGTCCGGACGTCCTCTGCCAGTCCTGTTAAAGGCATTGGGAGTTTTATATCCCACATAGAGTCAAACTATGAAAGAAATGAATGTCCCATAAAGGATAACATAGCTTACCGCGCCGGCCAAGCGCTCCGTGCTGAATCCGCGATCTTCAGTTGCGGATGCGGGGGCTTCTCCGCCCTTGAACAGCACCATCCAGGCAGCTTCGTACATCGTGTCGAAGAGCCCGCTAAGGGTCCGGTGCTGTGCCAGATCAAACTCCCACAGATTGAAGGCCCGTTGTTGGCAGGGGAGAATCTGGCGGACGAGCATGACCTGGATCACGTTGACAAGCTTAAGCTTCTTGTTCACCAGGGCCTGGAGACAGGATTGGAGTCCGATCAGCTCCTCCGAACTACCCCATATCAAGCCCTTCTCTTTCCAGGAGGTGAGCTGCAAAGGGGTACCAGATCTGAAGTCGGGGGCCGCTGCCCATTTAGTGTCATGCAGCTCGGTGATGTAGAACCACCCCGATTGCCGCCCTTTGATGGACTCCACGAAGGCGCCCTCGAGCCAGGTGACGTTGGGCATTTTGCCCACCATGGCGCCTCTGCACTCCGCCTGGACACCCTTCACCACCTTCGGCTTGACATTGAAGGTCTTTAGCCACAGGCCGAAGTGAGGCTGGATGCAGAGGAAGGCCTCGCACACAATGATAAACGCTGAGATGTTGAGGATGAAGTTTGGCGCCAGATCATGGAAGTCCAGGCCGTAGTAGTACATGAGCCCCCGGACGAAGGGGTGAAGTGGGAACCCAGTCCGCGGAGGAAGTGGGGAAGAAATACGACCCTCTCATGGGGCCTGGGGGTGGGGATGAGCTGCCCCTCGTCGGGCAGCCGGTGCGCGATGTCGCTGGACAGGTATCCCGCGCCGCACAGTTTCTCGATGTGCCCCTCCGTAACGGAGGAGGCCATCCACTTGCCTCCCGCTCCGGACATGGCTGGAGAAGGTTGAGGCGAGATGTGCAGACTTGGGCGCTGGAGCTCGAGTGCGCGGAGATGGATAGGCAAAGGAGGAAGAAGGCATAGGTAAAAAAGGTGGATCCTTATCCCCTTATATATGGGTGGACGAATACTATGCGTCCCCACCGGCCTGGTAAAACTCGCCTATCTCCCAAGCGCCATAATCAATGGCGCGGTTGGGTTACCCACGTCCGTATTGATGCGAATCCCGGAATAAGGGGAACATGATCTCTGCTTCGACAAGATGTGCCAAGGAAACCGCTTCGCTAAACGCGCTGAGGCGGAGTAATAAAAATGATTCAAGTAAAGGCTTGGTAGTGGCGTGACGTCACACCACAAAATACGTTAGCAGATTGAACTTGTGTACATATTATTCTCTCTACAGTGGTATGTGGAATTTATTTTACAGAGCCGGACACTATCCTGGTGTTCACAATCTTCTATGAATTATTCGGAGGAAGAACCCGCCTTGCAATGCCGAAGACAATATGCGCGCCGGACTCGTCGTCATTGAAGCCTGGTTCAGGGGCTACTGAGGGAGTCCTGGACTAGGGGGTGTCCGGATAGCCGGACTATCATCATCGGCCAGACTCCAAGACTATGAAGATACAAGATTGAAGACTTCGTCCCGTGTCCGGATGGGACTTTCCTTGGCGTGGAAGGCAAGCTTGGCAATACGGATATGTAGATCTCCTACCATTGTAACCGACTCTTTGTAACCCTAGCCCTCTCCGGTGTCTATATAAACCGGAGGGTTTTAGTTCGTAGGACGAGCAACCATTACAACAATCATACCATAGGCTAGCTTCTAGGGTTTAGCTTCCTTGATCTCGTGGTAGATCTACTCTTGTACTACCCATATCATCAATATTAATCAAGCAGGAGTAGGGTTTTACCTCCATCGAGAGGGCCCGAACCGGGGTAAAAACATTGTGTCCCTTGTCTCCTGTTACCATCCGCCTAGCCGCACAGTTCGGGACCCCCTTCCCGAGATCCGCCGGTTTTGACACCGACAGTGGGGTTTAACTACAGCAAGCCAGCTTTGACTCGGTGGCTATCCTGAACTACGACTTCAAGTAACTCTTTTGAGGTGGTGCACACAAGTCCACATATTCACCATATCAATACACCACTATGGATCTGCTCTCGTCTCCCTACGATAACGCCATCCATAGCACTCACGCTTATGTTGCGTATTTTAGAGTATCCACTTTCACTTGTTTATGAACTGTATAGGCAACCCAGAGGGACTTTACCGCAGACGGGGCTATTCAAATAGATCATTTATAACCCTGTAGGGGTGTACTTCTTCACACATGTTTCCACCACTTAGCGTCCGCACAAGACATGTGCTCGGTAGACTTCAAGCGAAAGCCGACGTGGGTGTAGACCACGACCTGACTAACCACACAAGTCCCTAGTCTAGGTTTATCGCATATTCGGGTTCCATCCGCAGGGAGTCCAGCCGAAGTTTCCACATACGACCCCAAACAATGTGTGCAGG
Organism: Triticum timopheevii; assembly: GCA_963921465.1. Lineage (NCBI taxonomy): Eukaryota > Viridiplantae > Streptophyta > Magnoliopsida > Poales > Poaceae > Triticum > Triticum timopheevii. The sequence continues at coordinate 374,353,257 of OY997272.1, read as the reverse complement.
GTTTCTGAGACACCAAACAGGCGCCCGGTACACCGTGCCATGTGCCTACCGCATCACAGCCCACCCCTCGGGTCAGTGCTGTGCACGTCCTCCAGAGGACATGGGCGGTTAATAAGTCGAGCGGGGTCATACTTCAGGGCCCAACGTGTGGTAGTAGCTGTTCACGGATCACAAACACAGAACTCAGTTCCTGAGGACGGCTTCAATGAGACAACCCACCATGTACTCCTACATGGCCTCTCATCGCTACCTTTAGCAAATCATGTTCACACACTTAGCTCACACACAGCAGGACATGTTCACCACTTTCCAATTCATCCCCGATGAATCAGACCTGACACAACTCTAAGCATAGCAGGCATGACAAACAAGCATGAATGAGTAGGCACATCAGGGCTCAAAAAACTCCTACTCATGCTAGTGGGTTTCATCTATTTACTGTGGCAATGATTGGTCATGCAGAGGAAAAGGGGTTCAACTACCGCAACATGTAACAGATGAATTGTTGTTGTCCTAATGCAGTAAAAGAGAGTAGGAGTGAGAGAGTGGGATTGTATTGGAATGAACAAGGTGGTATTGCTTGCCTGGCACTTCTGAAGATAGTATAGTTCTTCATCGGTGTCATCAAACTCATCATCAGAACACGTCTATCAAGAGGGAACAACCACCGGCATTAGACAAGGAACACAATCAGTGCAATGCACAGTATGATGCATGATCATGACATGGCAATATGAGTGTGTTGGCCTAATGCAACTACAACCAGATGGGTTTGGGTCATTTTGAACCAAAGGTTCAACCCCAAATTCAAATTATGAATTTAAATAGTGCCTTATCATGTTTTGAACTAAACCACAAGGTTAAGCTGTTTAAGCATGCATGAAACCATTACAGATGGATAGATTGGATTTTTCTGATCATTTTTCATATATAAATTATTTCATTCTGAGTTATAGATTATTTTCTATGAACTTTAGAAGTTTTGGACATTTTCTACAATTTCCTGAATTAAATTTGATCCAGAAAATGACTTATTGCATCAGCACTACGTCACTCTGACGTCAGCAGGTCAACAGACCGGGCCCAGCTCAAACCTGACCAATGGGTCCCACTGGTCAGTGTCACGGTGCTTGTTAGAGTCACTAACATGTGGGCCCAGTCAACAGCCACGTCAGCACGGTCAAAGCTGACACATGGGGCCACTGTGGTAGAACTAAACCATGTTTAACTATGCAGTGGGGCCCTACTGTCAGTGTCTCAGGGGAGGGGATTAGTGCTAATTAAGTGACTGAACGGCGGGGTCCACTGATTAGTGGCTCGGGCTAGCGAGGTCGTCGCCGGCGACCTCTAGTTGCGGCGGTGTCCGCGCCACAAGCCACAGGAGCGGTGGCCGAGGCCACCAGAGCGTGGCCAGTGCTCATCCACATCCAGTGGAGGTGAAAGGAGGATGCGGGGTAGTCGGAGCTCGCCGAAGTAGAGCCTGCGGCGGCAGCCGGAGCTCGGCTATGACAGGAATGGCGCTACAACACATGGAGAAGCTCTCTGAGGGGCTCGCCGGGCTCCTGGTGAAGCAAGGAGGGCGTTGACGCATGCGGGAGCCCCTACTTTGGGCTCTGGCAACAACGACGCCATGGACGACGGAGGGGAGCTTTCGGGTGCGGCGGCTGTGCTAGCTAGGGGAAGCAATCAGACGCGGGGAGGGAGGAGGACAGAGCAGGACCTCACCGCACGTCGTTTGGCAGCGTCGAAGGGCTTGGGGAAGGCCGGACGGCGTCGGAATCATGGCGGTGATCTTCGGGACTTGTGGATGAAGATGACATCGATGGCAGCACTCCGAGGTCCTTCCTGTCATGTGGATCGGCGGAGACGGCATAGTGGATGACGGCGGAGCTTGTGGGCCGGTCGGGGGAGCGAGGGGGATGTGGTGGACACGGCAGCAGCGAACGATGGTGACGAGCTCGCGGTGGAGCTCGGCGGAGACGGATAGGGAAGAGGATGGACACGGGGAAGAGTGAGAGGGGCCTTGGGCGTCTCCAACCGCAGGTCAGGGCGAGGAATGGCAAGTAGGAGGTAATTTCCTATATAAGGAATCCAAGTAGGAGTGGCAAGTAGGAGGTAATCCTATATAATTATTCGGGAGCTCGAGAATCCATAAGGAATAACTACGGAAGTAAATCCTGCGAGATCCTTATGGGGAGGTGGCCAACTTCCTCAATAAAGATACTACAATAATTATATGAGTAAAAATTTTAGTTCCAATAGTAAACATTTTAGTTCATGATTATTTGGACATTTAAAATATTATATAGCATTTAAATGCCCAACTGCAAATAGAATATGATTTAATCCAGTGACCCAATGATGTCCTAGAAAATTGTGCACCATTTTTGTCAGGTTCTAGATCAAGGCAAAATGATGAACATTTTAGAAGGGTATTTCAGGTTCATTGAAAAAGATTTTAGTAAACCCTAGTTGGTTTAAGTGGTGCTGGGGCTTTCTGTCATCCCCATTTCAACTTTCTGAGTAAAGTAGACATGATGCAAAACCTCTAATGCATGCACTGACTAAGGTTGTGACAACTCGCCCCCACTAAACAAGAATCTCATCCCGAGATTCAAGCTAGGTAAGATGAAGAGGGGACACAAGCTAACACAGTCTTCATGATCCAGGTTGCACTTCATAAGAATGTCGATACAATTACCATGTTTGTCCCGATGTCTTTCTCTGAGAACTCCAACCAACATGACAACGAGAGGAAAGGGAAAACTCTAAAAGGATCGATCTTCTCGAAGATCGAACAACTCAGGATCAACTCATGGAGTGAGATATTGAAACATCTATCGAGCTGAGACATGGAGCATACAACTAGAGGGATGGAGTAAGACAAATGACGAAGGCTCACTAGGTAGACAACAATTCCACACTTAAGAGGGTGGTGAACGGTTGTCAACATAGCGAGGAGTTGAGTTGCCATGATACCATAACGAGACATCTTAGAGGAGGTGACTCATATAATTATTACCTTAAGTGGCAATTACCGAAGTTATTCCTTAAGTGGCAAGAATCCATAAGGAATAACTACGGAAGTAAATCCTGCGAGATCCTTATGGGGAGGTGGCCAACTTCCTCAATAAAGATACTACAATAATAGGTCTTCCGGCTGGTGTGTTGGCCACGACATCCACTTTACCGGGTTACCGAGAGACCAATATTATAGTTCTTGGGAAACGTTCCAACCATCATATCTGCCTGAGATTCAGATCTGGTTGGTGTCAGAATATTCCAGACGCATCAAGTCTAGAAGGAAAAATGAAAGTTTGCAACACAAACCAACGAGATGACGTTGCGAGATTCTCGGGAATAAACTACGATAGCAAGCTCCAAAACATGAGCGGGTTCTGCTACAAACATGTGAACACGATGTCCCGGACAAGCATGACCACATAGTAGTCTTATAATAAAACACAACCAAGTTCTGATTTGGAACAATGATTGAGGATATGGAAATCTTGTGCAAGAACTAGTATTCGCACAACAACTCCTTTTCCTTGATCAAAGTAATCAATGGCTTGGGGTGCTAGGAATGCATATGGAATGAAGGTAGCTAATCTCACAAACCAATGTATACTTCGCACATGCATGACTGACTTGGGATGATTCCAGAGGAAGCAACATTAACTTTCTCGAGTTCACGGCAGCAACTTGAATCAAATGCACCTGAATTAGAGGAAGTCACTCCTTTCAGCTGAACATATGCTTCATGAACGGAACATGAAGATAATGCTTATAAAAGTTTCCAATACTAGCTGGATGTTTAACACGAATCATGGAGAAGATAACAATGTTGCTGATGGGCTCAACAACAATTCATCTAGGTTTCCAAGTGGAATTCCACAATTATGTGAACAAAGTGATAGCATCGGTCAGACCCAAAGATGTAATGGTGTATGCTCGAGGGATCAACCACAAGTAAGACAACATTATGAACATTGTTGGTTCTGATTTGATTTGACAATAACCCATACTCACATCAAGTATTGGATAAGACAATAGTGGCGACAATTGATCACGAGGATCAATCGATGAAGATATCATCTTTCTTCAACACACACACACACACACAATATATCCCTTTAAATGAACTAAGTCGGGCAAGCTTTTATCTTCCAACTCTCCAAGTTGTTGTTTAGCTTAACCAACTAGCTGGGGTATCCAACACAGATTCTTGGAGAAGGGGTGGTTACAAGAAACCAATCTTGATCATGAGCTCAACATAACAGTTAGGGACAGCCTGGTGATACTTCCGAGAAGATATTCGGAAAATCACGAACCACTGATATGCTATTAAGCTCGAGAACAATCTTGCTTTTCAGGCAAGACGAGATGATCAAATAAGCAAAGGATTGACACAGTCCTAACTCATTGATCGAAGAGTGCACCAGAAATATGGACTAGGTGACACGATCAACCTTAGGATGGTGATTCAATAACCAACACGCTAATGATGAAATTATTGTCCTTTAACTACCAAGCAACAAGGTTGCTAGGAGTATTGATTTCACACATCCTGGTTCACCTGTCGGCATGGGACCGAGGAATGAACAACGATGGTGAGAAGTATCACTGTATCAAGAGTCCATAGGATGGTATGCAATTCCTATAATATTCTTGATAAAAGAGATGGTAATACTCCAAGGTAGAACAGAACAAAAGCCGGAATGGCATTTTGATCCATTGAATACAACTGCTTTGACCCAATCCTGGATATGGATGAGGTACTAGAGTTTGTTCTCCTAGTCATTCTGAATAGAATGGCATGATGGACCACAAGAATAATAGGCATCGATGAACATAGATGCACAACTACTCCTGACTATCAATTGATAGATGGGAGGTCGGAATACAACTAAAGAGGGACAACTCAAGGAACATATAACTTTCTGAGTTGTGGATGCATAGGTTAGTATGTCGAATCAAGTTCAGCAAGTTTCTTCCGAATAAGCCATGCGGAGGGGTAGGTTTGGCAGAGTCGTAATATAGAATGGGGAACTCATCGAGAGCACTCTTGTTGTGATCTTTTGGTTCAAAAAATAGTTCACGGTATTTGGAAGAAGGAAGTACCATAGACCTCGAGGACTAATGCAAAGGTTACTAATACCCTAAAGGAACGAGCAAACACTAACAACATGAACTAGGTAGAGTGAATCTCGGGTTCAAAACCCAGGAATAGAATGCCTACTAACTAAATGGGATCACAGAATGCTTTCAAGAATGACAGCCAGAGTCATCACACTGGGAATACAAAACATGGCTACATTACTAGGTGATACTCTAAGACACCTAGGGTCAAAATAACAGCTCCAACATATATGTTGAGGCAATGAGGTACCTCAACACACTGGTTAGTGTGGTTAACCTGGCCAAAAGGACATCGAAAACAAGGGGAAGGATTTTGCAAATGTATCAAATTGTTTAGAGACCTGGGATGACTCGGACATCATAATGGTTGTAAATTCTCAAGAAGATTTGAGACATCCTGCAAAAATGGTGGCATAACTAGTCAACATCACAATAACAAGGTTCCGAGATCAATTGTCAATACACGGAGATGGTAGGAACTGAACTGAGGCTTGAATTCACCAATCTTATAATCTACGGATTAGTAACATGTGATCCTGATAGAAAGACGAGAAAGCCTAGTTCCTTAACTCCGTAGAGAAGATAGGATGACTCGGATCAGAAGGCATAAGGTATGAGGAGTAAAAAGAGCCTTACGTTCCCTTCCACATCAATTCGCTTACATAACTAAAGAATTTCTAGACTGAACTTCGACCTGTTTGGGTTGGTAATCCTACAAGCAGTCAGGCTCTGATACCAAAAGTTGTAAGGACCCCGATCCTAAGTCGCACCGATCTAGCATGTAACTCATCATATCACTTTGCGGCCTCACGCACGGTATTCCCATGGGTGCCACCTTACCTGGCCCGGGACCGTTTGCGCTTTCTGGCTCACATATATGATAGCGCCGCTAGCATCCATATGACGAAGAACCCGAGCCGACATGACTAGTCGTAAACCCAAAGTGGCGCTAACTTAGAGGGACAGGCATACATGACCCAACAATGAATGTGTCGATCAACAACGTATGAACCCAAGTCGTAGCAAGCTACAAGGACTTAAAGGAACAACACGTGATATTTCCCCGAAGGGACAGACACAAGAACGAAGAAGGACACACACAGGCCAGCCTAAGTGTTCTGGAGTAGTAGCAAGCTACCATGGCTCAGTGGAAGCACTAGGAGATATTTCCCGGTAAGAGAGGCTACCAAGACTAAACAACTAGGCTGTCAGATCCCACACATACCAAGCATTTCAATAATCATACACACAATATGCTCGATATGTGCAAATACAACATGGTATCACAATATGACTCTACGACTCAAAATATTTATTCAATAGGCTCCGAGGAGCCAAGTATTACAATCATGGGTATCATGACCCAACATTCAGAGCATACAAACAACAAGCACATACGGAAGCTTAACCTGTCTGAGTACGGACAACTACAAATGAAAAAGGCTGAGAAGCCTAACTATCTACCAGATCCTGCCGAGGGCACAAGATCGTAGCTGAGGTAACAAGCTAAACATCAAATTCAATGTGGTACTACTAGCGAGACCGACATCTCTCTGCAAAAACATAAATTAAGCAAACGTGAGTACAAATGTACACAACAAGACTTACATCAAAACTAACTACATATGCATCAGTATCAACAAAGGGGTGGTGGGGTTTAACTGCAGCAAGCCAGCTTTGACTCGAAGGCTATCCTGAACTACGACTGCAAGTAATTCTTTTGAGGTGGCACACACGAGTCCACATATTCACCATATCAATACACCACTATGGATCCGCTCCCGTCTCCCTACAAGAACGCCATCCATAGCACTCATTCTTATCTTGCCTATTTTAGAGTATCCACTTTCACTTGTCTATGAACTGTATAGGAAACCCAGAGGTCCTTTACCGCGGACGGGGCTATTCGAATAGATCATTTATAACCCTGCAGGGGTGTACTTCTTCACACATGTTTCCACCAATTAGCGTCTGCACACGACATGTGCTCGGCAGACTTCAAGCAAAAGCTAACATGGGTGTAAACCACAACCTGACTAACCACACAAGTCCCTAGTCCAGGTTTATCACCTATTCAGGTTCCATCCACAGGGAGTCCGGCCGAAGTTTCCGCATACGGCCCTGAATGATGTGTGCAGGGTTCCCGAGACACCAAACGGGCGCCCGGTACACCGTGCCACGTGCCTACCACATCACAGCCCACCCCTCGGGTCAGTGCTGCGCACGACCTCCAGCATACTACAAACACCAGAAACTACTTGCAACTCCTGAACAGAGGAAAGGGGCAGTTAATAAGTCGACGGGGGTCATATTTCAGGGCCCAACATGTGGTAGTAGTTGTTCATGGATCACAAACACACTCAGTTACTAAGGACGGCTTCAATGAGACAACCCACCATGTACTCCTACATGGCCTCTCATCGCTACCTTTACCAAGTCATGTTCACACATTTAGCTCACACACACAGTAGGACATGTTCACAACTTTCCAATTCATCCCCGATGAATAACACTTGACACAACTCTAAGCATAGCAGGCATGACAAACAAGCATGAATGAGTAGGCACATCAGGGCTCAAACAACTACTACTCATTCTAGTGGGTTTCATCTATTTACTGTGGCAACGACAGGTCATGCAGCGGAAAAAGGGGTTCAACTACATCAACATGTAACATATGAATCGTTGTTGTCCTAATGCAGTAAAAGAGAGCAGGAGCAAGAGAGTGGGATTATATCGGAATGAACAAGGGGGGTTTGCTTGCCTGGCACTTTTGAAGATAGTATAGTTCTTCATCAATATCATCGAACTCATCATCGGAACATGTCCATTGAGAGGGAACAACCACGGGCAACTGAGAAGGAACACAATCAATGCAATGCACAATATGATGCATGATCATGACTGGCAATATGAGTGTGTTGGCCTAATGCAACTACACCCAGATGGGTTTGGGTCATTTTGAACCAAAGGTTCAACCTCAAATTAAAATTATGAATTTAAATAGTGCCTTACCATGTTTTGAACTAAACCATAAGGTTAAGTTGTTTAAGCATGCATGAAACAAGTACAAATGGATAGATTGGATTTTTCTGATCATTTTTCATATATATATATATATATTATATTTTATTCCGATTTATAGATTATTCTCTATGAATTTTAGAAGTTTTGGACATTTTCTGTAATTTCCTGAATTAAATTTAATCCAGAAAATGACTTATTGCTTCAGCACTGCGTCACTTTGATGTCAGCAGGTCAACAGACTGGGTCCAGGTCAAACCTGACCAGTGGGTCCCACTAGTCAGTGTCACGGTGCTTGTTAGAGTCACTGACATGTGGGCCCAGTCAACGGCCACGTCAGCACGGTCAAAGCTGATGCGTGGGGCCATTGTGGTCAGTTAAAACAAAATAGGAACTAAACCATGTTTAACTATGCAGTGGGACCCAGCTGTCAGTGTCTCAGGGGGGATTAGCGCTAATTAAGTTCCTAAACGGTGGGGTCCACTGATTAGTGGCTCAGGCTGGAGAGGTCGTCGTCGGCTACCTCTAGGTGCAGCGGTGTCTGCGCCACATGCCATGGGAGCGGCAGCCGATGTCACCAGAGCATGGCCAGGGCTCGTTCGCATCCAGCGGAGGTGAAAGTAGGATGCGGGATGGTCAGAGCTAGCCGAAGCAGAGCCTGTGGCGGAGGCCGGAGCTCAGCTATGATGGGAATGGCGCTACAGCGCATGGAGAAGCTTTCTGAGGGGCTCGCGGGGCTCCTGATGAAGCAAGGAGGGAATTGACGTGTGCAGGAGCCCGTACTTTGGGCTTTGGCCATGACGGTGCCATGGCCAGCGGCGGGGAGCTTTCGGGTGCGGCGGCTGCGCTAGCTGGGGGAAGCAATCAGACGCGGGGAGGGAGGAGTAGAAAGCAGGACCTCACTGCGCGTCATTTGGCAGCGTCGAAGGGCTCGGGGAAGGCCGGACGGCGTCAGAATCACGGCGGCGATCGTCGGGACCCGACGATGAAGATGACATCGATGGCGGCACTCCAAGGTCCTTCCGGCCGCGTGGATCGGCGGAGACGATGTAGAGGATGACGGCGGAGCTCGTGGGCCGGTCGGGGGAGCGAGGGGATGCGGTGGACACTGCGGGAACAAATGATGGCGACGAGCTCGCCCGGTGGAGCTCGGCAGAGAGGTATAGGGAAGGGGATGGACACGGGGAAGAGAGGGCAAGGAAGGGCAAGCAGGAGGTGGCGCGGAGACGTGGCCGATGTCACTGTGCTGCTGCCACACAACAGCCTAATGTTGAAGACAACCTGGAGGCTCTGCTGGGCTGGGCTGCTGCTGGACTGGGCCGACAACAAGTAAGATGGCCCATGTAGGTCTTCTGTTCTTTTTTTTCCTTTTTGTTTCTGTTTTCCTTTATTCTGTAGACTTTAGGGCTTTATTAAAAATACCAAAACAACCTCAAAAATCATGAAACTACTTGAGGCCACTATTTGGATTACTTCCAACAGGAAACATTTTAGTTCATGATTATTTGGACATTTAAAATATTATATGGCATTTAAATGCCCAAATGCAAATAGAATATGATTTAATCCAGTGACCTAATGATGTCCTAGAAAATTGTGTACCATTTTTGTCAGAGGTTCTAGACCAAGGCAAAAATGATGAACATTTTAGAAGTGCAATTCAGGTTCATTGAAAAAGATTTTAGTAAACCCTAGTTGGTTTAAGTGGTGCTGGGGGTTTCTGTCATCCCCATTTCAAATTTCTGAGTAAAGTACACATGATGCAAAACCTCTAGTGCATGCACTGACTAGGGTTGTGACAAAAGGTCTACCAGGAATAATAGGACATGTAGGATTGTAATCTATATCAAGAACAATGAAATCTATGGGAACATAATTCCTATTTGCAACAATAAGAACATCATTAATCCTTCCCATTGGTTTCTTAATAGTGGAATCCACAATATGCAAATTTAAAGAACAATCATCAAGTTCATGGAAATCTAACACATCACACAAAGTTTTTGGAATCGTGGAAACACTAGCACCCAAATCACACAAAGCATGGCATTCATAATCTTTATTCTTAATCTTAATAGTAGGTTCCCACTCATCATAAAGTTTCCTAGGGATAGAAACTTCTAATTCAAGCTTTTGTTCAAAAGATTGCATCATAGCATCAACAATATGTTTAGTAAAAGCTTTGTTTTGATTATAGCTTGAGGAGAATTTAACACGGATTGCAACAAGGAAATACAATCTATTAAAGAACAATTATCATAATAAAATTCCTTGAAATCCAAAAGAGTGAGTTCATTTCTACATAAAGTCTTGACCTCTCCAATCCCACTTTTATCAATTTTTGCATCTAGATCTAAAAACTCCAAATCATTGGGACGCCTTTTAACTAAAGTTGACTCATCTCCAGTCCCATCTTTATCAAGATTAATATTGCAAAAAAAAGAATCAATAGGAGTTACATCAGTAACTTTTAGATCTTCATTATTTAGAGCCTCGGGTTTAACAGCCATCTTATTAACTAAGGTGGCTTGTTTATCAGAAATTTGGCCTACTAAATTTTCAAGATGAGCAAACTGAGATTTCAAACCATAAAATTCTGTAGACATATCATTGAGCTCTTTATTCATATACTCCATAGAACTTGTTTTGCTTTTTAAGCTCGTTTCTAAAGGAATTATTATCCTCAAATTGTAAATACATAAAGCTTCTAACGTTATTTTCAATTTCTTACAACCTCCTACGGTGAGGATCAAAGCTTTTTGGCTGCGCCATCAAGGCAAACAGGCACACCAATATACAAGCACACAAGAAGCAACGGAAAGAGACAAACGGAAGAGGGGCGAAGAAAAGGTAAATCTTTTGAAAAATCATTTTAGAGGCGCGGGAGAGGAAAACGAGAGGAGAATGGCGAATAGTGTAATGCAAGATAGAAGAGTTTATGATGGGTACTTTGTATGGCTTGACTTGACGTAGACCTCCCCGGCAACGGTGGCAAAAATCCTTCCTGCTACCGCTTGAGCTTGTGTTGGTTTTTCCCTTGAAGAGGAAAGGGGGAGAACCAAGGTATCAATCCAGTAGGAGACAACGCACAAGTCACCGAATACCTTTACAAACAATCAACAACTTGCACCCAACGCGATATAGGGGTTGTCAATCTCTTCACGGTTACTTGCAAAAGTGAGATCTGATAGAGACAGATAAACGGTAAAGTAAATATTTTTGGTATTTTTGTTTTATAGATCGGAAAGTAAAAGATTGCAAAATAGTAGATCCAAAACTAGTATGATGGAAAAGAGAACTTATATGATGGAAAAGAGACCCGAGAGCCATAGGTTTCACTAGTGGCTTCTGTCAAGATAGCAAATATTACGGTGGTTGAACATATTATTGCCGAGCAATTGATAGAAGAGCGCATAGTTATGACGATATCTAAGGCAATGATCATGAATATAGGCATCACGTCCGTGTCAAGTAGACTGAAATGATTCTGCATCTACTACTATTAGTTCACACATCGACCGCTATCCAGCATGCATCTAGAGTATTAAGTTCATAAAGAATGGAGTAACGCATTAGGTAAGATGACATGATGTAGAGGAATTAACTCAAGCAATATGATGAAAACCCCATCATTAGGTAAGATGCTCCTACTGTCACTGGGAAAGGACACCACAATATTGAACCCAAAGCTAAGCACTTCTCCCATTGCAAGAAAAACCAATCTAGTAGGCCAAACTAAACTGATAATTCAAAGAGACTTGCAAAGATATGAAATCATGCATATAAGAATTCAGAGAAGACTCAAATAACATTCATAGATAATCTGATCATAAATCCACAATTCACTGGATCTCGGCAAACACATTGCAAAAGAATATTACATCGAATAGATCTCCAAGAACATCGAGGAGGACATGGTATTGAGCATCAAAGAGAGAGAAGAAGCCATCTAGCTACTAGCTATGGACCCGTAGGTCTAAGGTAAAGTACTCATGCTTCATCAGAAGGGTAATGGTGTGGATGTAGAAGCCCTCCGTGATTGAATCCCCCTCTGGAAGGACACCTGAAAAGGCCCCTAGATGGGATCTCATGGGTACAGAAGGTTGCATTGGTGGAAAAGTGGTTTCGTGGCTCCCCTGGATATTTTCAGGGTATAAGAGTATATATAGGTGAAGGAACTAGGTCAAGAGACTCGCGAGGGGCCCACGAGGCAGGGGGCGCACCCTCCACCATCATGGCCGCCTCGTTGCGTCTCTCCCTTCATGTCCAAGTCTTCTGGTTTGCTTCTGGTCCAAGAAAGATCATCGCAGAAGTTTCATTCTGTTTGGACTCCATTTGGTATTCATTTTCTGCGAAACTCTAAAATAGGTAAAAATAGTTAATAGGTTAATCCCAAAATAATATAAAATAGCATATAAATGCATATTAAACTTTGAAAACAGATAATATAATAGCATGGAACAATCAAAAGTTATAGATACGTTGGAGACGTATGAACGTGCAAGCTCAAATCAAGCTCTAATGGAGGACATGAGCCGGACGCATCACGGGCATGGCTCTAGCGGCGCATTCATGGCGAACCAGGAGGGGGCCCAGGCACATGATGACGCAGATGAGCACGGGGGAGCTCCTAGACAAGGTTGGATGTCGAGACGACGAGGGAGGGGACGAGAACAGTGGCCGGAAAGAGCTAGAGCTCGCAATTAGTCATGAGGCAAGTGTGATCACCACGAGCACAGATGCAAGCGGCGCGTTGTGGCCGGGCCGACCATGTCACACGTGTAGTCCCTCCAAGATAGGTTACAAATGTGGTGATGAATTGATTAGGGGCACTGTGGCTAGGTGGTAATGATCCTCTAAAGTTTGTTGTTGCAAACTTAATCAGGTCATTGTGATCCACACGGAGATGCTAAGGGCTAAACATGATGTCTGGGGTGTTTAATCTAGGAAGGACTATGATCCTGTGAAGTTAGAGGGGAAATGGACCAAGATTTATCATGGTTGCTTAACAACTGCATAATCTGGTCCAGAATCAAGATCATGAAGGTGCACTCACATAGTTGATTGGAGTGACTGAAAATGGACATTGCCCAATGATTTGAAGAAATGAATATGCCCAAAAAGTTTCAGGCCATTTGGATCAGCCAATCTAGCACTTGCTTCATATAACTTCTCTTTGGACAGAAACTTGGAAAAATTGCACAGGGAAAATGGATTAATGAATTGATCCAAAACTTGGTGGAGAGAGTTTATATGGATAGGAGAATGTCCTGGTAAATTTTCAGCTTAATGAAGTAATATAAAATATGGTTGCTTCACAAAGTGAAAATCTGACCAGAAACTAAGATTTGGAGCTGTGCTCACATAGATGAGTTACATGAGCTCAAATTTGGTGGAGAGTACTGATTTGATAAAATGAAGGACCTTGCAAAATTCCAATTCATTCGGATTTGCCTAGCATGTACTTCCTTCACACAGGCTTCCCTCAGATAGGAACTTTGAAAAATTGCTCAAGAATATTTACGGGGCAAATTGAGTTGAATTTTGCCGTGGGGCAATTATATGGACAGGAAAAGATGTCCAAAAAGTTTGGGATCAATAAAGCAAAGATAAATGACACTTCCTTCTCAAACAACCTCTTAGGGCAGAATGAGAAAAGGAATATTTGTGAATTACCTTTGATGATGGCAAGGAATGATTTTGACATATTTGAGGAATATATGACCCAAACAATTTATGAGAAATATTTGGGAATTTTGGGAGTGACAGAAATATAGGTTGCTTCACAACCTAGGGTTTAAAGGGTTATTCCTCTAACAGAAAAGGAATATTCCCTAGAAAAAGAATATTGGAAAATGTCAAGGATGAAAATGACATGATCTTGGGATGATGATGAGGATAGCAAGCCACTATAAAACCTAGGAAAACATGATCTTCCCAAGTTTAAGGTCCACATAGCCACAGAAAAGTAAATGAAAACAAGAAATCTAAGAAAATCATCAAAAAAAGAAAAGGCCAAAATCCAGGGTGTTACAAACCTTCCCCCCTTAAAGAAATCTCGTCCTCGAGATTTGGTGGCTAAGGGAACAAGTAAATATTCTGACTTGAAGAAACCATTTCCAACTCGGGTTTCTCCTATTTACTCTTATATTATATTCCCACTAAATTGGATCTGACTGACTATCTTGATCTGGGGTGGTTTGCTTCACCGTATGTGGCATACTGACGGGACTTACCTCATATGTTCATGTTCATACTAACTCAAATTTTTCTTTCATATCTGTTGGCTTAGTTGGGGTCCGAAAGATTATCATAACTGACATAGGTGTCCTTCTCAATATTGATCCTTGCTGGAGATGTTATTCTAGTATCGAGTACCGAGAATATTCCATGGGGTTGGGAACACATCTTCCCGTGGAACAAGGACTCTCCTCTATCCAGGCATCAGGTTCCGCGAATATATGCATGCCTTCTGGGTTCAAAACAGTGATGTGAATCATACCTATTCTTCTAACGTATTCTGACATCTTGCAAGAGTTTCTGACTTATCTTGATTGGCTTCACAGTCTTGAGTATCCAATCTGTACCAAAGGTTTGACTGTCGCTTGATGTGACTGATTGAAAAATGCACCATCTCCTGATGATTACATTTGCATACTGGACTGGCGGTGATCTTGGCAAAGAATCCCGCTCATGGCAGGCTATTCTTTAATCTATTCCCATATGTGAGAGCACATGCTTTGTGATTTAATACTCTGATTCTTCATTTTGCTGGTATTCTGATGTGGATAGTAGGTTGTGTGATACTTGAGCATGGTTACTGAGGCCAATATGTTGACCTGTCCTTGGGTCGGTCTTGACAGACTCGGGTATTCAATGCTGACAGTTTTGAGCATACTATGGACTGAGCTTGTTGCCTTGATACGAGGTCTTGTATCGTTGGTCTTGCTCCTTCATTATTATGTTCTTCATCTAGATCTTTAACTGAAAGAGTGGGGCCTTATATTTCCTTGACTATTTTTGCGGCCTTGAGTACTGTCATGTGCAATATCTTTGTTAGGACCCCGACTCAATGCCACATCGATCTAGCATGTAACACCTCATATCACTTTGCAGCCTCACGCACGGTATTCCCACGGGTGTCGCCTTACCTTTGCCCGGGACCGTTTGCGCCTTTTGGCACACGTATATGACAGTGTCGCTAGCATCCATATGATAAGGAGCCCGGGCTGCATGGCTAGTCGTAAACCCAAAGTGGCACAAACTTACAGGGATAGGCATCCATGATGCAGCATCGAACGTGTCAGTCATTAGCGAGTGGATCCAGGCTGTAGCACTGGGCTAGCAGGACTCCGGTGAACCGGGCTCTAGCGGGCTAACAGGACTCCTGTATTCATCGCGTGACATTTCCCCGAAGGGACAGACACATGAACAAAGAAGGACACATGCCGGCCAGCCTAAGTGTTCCGGATCAGTAGCAAGCTACCATGGCTCAGTGGAAGCACTAGGAGACATTTCCCGGTAAGAGAGGCTACCAAGGATAAACAACTAGGTTGTCAGATCCCACACATACCAAGCATTTCAATAACATACACACAATATGCTCGATATGTGCAAATACAACATGGCATCACAACATGACTCTACGACTCAAGTAGTTTATTCAATAGGCTCCGAGGAGCGCGATATTACAAGCATGGGTCTCATGACCCAACATTCAGAGCATACAAGTCAAAGCACAAGCGGAAGCTTAACTTGTCTGAGTAGAGACAACTATAAATGAAAAATGCTGAAAAGCCTGACTATCTACCAGATCCTGCCGAGGGCACAAGATCGTAGCTGAGTAACAAGCTAAACGTCGAAGTCCAAGCGAAACTACTAATGCGACTGAAGTCGCTCTGCAAAAACATAAAATAGGCAAATGTGAGTACAAATGTACCCAGCAAGACTTACATCAGAACTATCTACATATGCATCATTATCAACAAAGATATGGTGGGGTTTAACTGTAGCAAGCCAACTTTAACTCTGTGGCTATCCTGAACTACGACTGCAATGTAACTCTTTGAGGTGGCGCACACGAGTCCACATATTCACCATATCAATACACCACTATGGATCCGCTCCCGTCTCCCTATGAGAACGCCATCCATAGCACTCACGCTTATCTTGCGTATTTTAGAGTATCCACTTTCACTTGTCTGTGAACTGTACAGGCAACCCAGAAGTCCTTTTCCGCGGACACGGCTATTCGAATAGATCATATTAACCCTGCAGGGGTGTACTGTTGGGGAACGTAGCAGAAATTCAAATTTTTCTACGTGTCACCAAGATCTATCTATGGAGAAACCAGCAACGAGGGTAAGTAGAGTGCATCTACATACCCTTGTAGATCGCTAAGCGGAAGCGTTCAAGAGAACGGGGTTGAAGGAGTCGTACTCGTCGTGATCCAAATCACCGGAGATCCTAGTGCCGAACGGATGGCACCTCCGTGTTCAACACACGTACAGCCCGGTGACGTCTCCCACGCCTTGATCCAGCAAGGAGAGAGGGAGAGGTTGAGGAAGACTCCATCCAGCAGCAGCACAATGGCGTGGTGGTGGTGGAGGAGCGTGGCAATCCTGCAGGGCTTCGCCAAGCACCTACGGGAGAGGAGGAGGTGTCACGGGAGGGAGGGAGGCGCCAGGGCTTCAGGTGCGGCTGCCCTCCCTCCCCTCCACTATATATAGGGGCAAGGGAGAGGGGGAGGGCGCAGCCTTGCCCCTTCCTCCAAGGAAGGGGTGCGGCCAAGGCGGGAAGGAGTGCCTCCCAAGTCAAGTGGAGGCCTCCCCCTTTAGGGTTTTCCCCCTCCCATGCGCATGGGCCTTGGGGGGGCTGGTGCCCCTGGCCCATTAAGGCTAGGGCGCCCCCCTACAGCCCATGCTGCTGTATTGGACGTGGTGGAACAGTTTCCGGACCTCCGGACCCCTTCGGAATCCTCCGGAACCTTCTGGAAGCTTCCCGGTACAATACCGAAAAGCCCCGAACTTTTTCCGGAACCCGAACAACAACTTTCCATATATAAATCTTTACCTCCGGACCATTCCGGAACTCCTCATGATGTCTGGGATCTCATCCGGGACTCCGAAAAACATTCGGTAACCACATACAAACTTCCTTTATAACCCTAGCGTCATCGAACCTTAAGTGTGTAGACCCTACGGGTTCGGGAACCATGCAGACATGACCGAGACAACTCTCCGGCCAATAACCAACAGCGGGATCTGGATACCCATGTTGGCTCCCACATGTTCCACGATGATCTCATCGGATGAACCACGATGTCAAGGACTCAATCAATCCCGTATACAATTCCCTTTGTCTAGCGGTATTGTACTTGCCCGAGATTCGATCGTCGGTATGCCGATACCTTGTTCAATCTCGTTACCGGCAAGTCTCTTTACTCGTTCCGTAACACATCATCCCGTGATCAACCCCTTGGTCACATTGTGCACATTATGATGATGTCCTACCGAGTGGGCCCATAGATACCTCTCCGTTTACACGGAGTGACAAATACCAGTCTTGATTCGTGCCAACCTAACAGACACTTTCGGAGATACCTGTAGTGCACCTTTATAGCCACCCAGTTACGTTGTGACGTTTGGTACACCCAAAGCATTCCTAAGGTATCCGGGAGTTGCACAATCTCATGGTCTAAGGAAAAGATACTTGACATTAGAAAAGCTTTAGCATACGAACTACACGATCTCTATGCTAGGCTTAGGATTGGGTCTTGTCCATCACATCATTCTCCTAATGATGTGATCCCGTTATCAACGACATCCAATGTCCATGGTCAGGAAACCGTAACCATCTATTGATCAACGAGCTAGTCAACTAGAGGCTTACTAGGGACATGGTGTTGTCTATGTACCCACACATGTATCTGAGTTTCCTATCAATACAATTATAGCATGGATAATAAACGATTATCATGAACAAGGAAATATAATAATAACTAATTTATTATTGCCTCTAGGGCATATTTCCAACAGTCTCCCACTTGCACTAGAGTCAATAATCTAGTTCACATCGCCATGTGATTAACACTCACAGGTCACATCACCATGTGACCAACATCCAAAGAGTTTACTAGTGTCACTAAACTAGTTCACATCATCATGTGATTAAGACTCAATGAGTTCTTGGGTTTGATCATGTTTTGCTTGTAAGAGAGGTTTTAGTCAACGGGTCTACAACATTCAGATCCGTATGTACTTCGCAAATCTCTAGGTAATATTGTAAATGCTGCTTCCACGCTCCACTTGGAGCTATTCCAAATGGTTGCTCCACTATACGTATCCGGTTTGCTACTCAGAGTTATTCGGATAGGTGTTAAAGCTTGCATCGACGTAAACCTTTACACCGAACTCTTTATCACCTCCATAATCGAGAAACATGTCCTTATTTACCTAAGGATAATTTTGACCGCTATCTGGTGATCCACTCCTTGATCACCTTTGTACCCTCTTGCCAGACATGTGGCAAGGCACACATCAGGTGCGGTACTTAGCATAGCATACTGTAGAGCCTACGTCTGAAGCATAGGGGACAACATTCATCCTTTCTCTCTCTTCTGCCGTGGTCGAGCTTTAACTCTTAACTTCATACCTTACATCTCAGGCAAGAACTCCTTCTTTGACTGATCCATCTTGAACACCTTCAAGATCATGTCAAGGTATATGCTCATTTGAAAGTACCATTAAGCGTTTTTTATCTATCCTCATAGATCTTGATGCTCAATGTTCAAGTAGCTTAATCCAGGTTTTCTATTGAAAATCACTTTTCAAATAACCCTATATGCTTTACAGAAAATTCTACATCATTTCTGATCATCAACATGTCAACAACATATACTCATCAGAAATTCTATAGTGCTCCCACTCACTTCTTTGGAAATACAAGTTTCTCATGAACTTTGTATAAGCCCAAAATCTTTGATCATCTCATCAAAGCATACATTCCAACTCCGAGATGCTTACTCCAGTCCTTAGAAGGATCGCTGGAGCTAGCATACCTTTTAGCATCTTTAGGATCGGCAAAACCTTTCTGATTGTATCACATACAACCTTTCCTTATGAAAACTGGTAAGGAAACTCGTTTTGACATCCATCTGCCAGATTTCATAAATGCAGCTTGTGCTAACATGATTCCGACGGACTTTAAGCATCGCTACGGATGAGAAAATCTCATCGTAGTCAACTCCTTGAACTTGTGAAAAACTCTTCGCTACAAGTCGAGCTTCATAGACGGCGACATTACCGTCCACGTCCGTCTTATTCTTAAAGATCCATTTATCTCAATGGCTTGCCGATCAACGGGTAAGTCCACCAAAGTCCATGCTTTGTTCTGATACATGGATCCTCTCTTGGATTTCATGGCTCCTAACCATTTGTCGGAATTTGGGCCCACCATCGCTTCTCCATAGCTCGTAGGTTCATTGTTTTCTAGCAACATGACCTTCAAGACAGGATCACCCACTCCGAAGTAGTACGCGTCCTTGTCGTCCTACGAGGTTCGGTAGTGACTTGATCCGAAGCTTCATGATCAATATCATAAGCTTCCACTTCAATTGGTGTAGGTGCCACGGGAACAACTTCCTGTGCCCTACTACACACTGGTTGAAGTGATGGTTCAATAACCTCATCAAGTCTCCACTATCCTCCCACTCAATTCTCGAGACAAACCTTTCCTCGAGAAAGGATCCGATTCAAGAAACAATCCCTATTTCTTTCGGATCTGAATTAGGAGGTATACCCAACTGTTTTGGGTGTCCTATGAAGATGCATTTTATCCGCTTTGGGTTCGAGCTTATCAACCTGAAACTTTTTCACATAAGCATCGCAGCCCCAAACCTTTCAAGAAATGACAACTTAAGTTTCTCCAAACGGTGTCGTCTCAATGGAATTACGTGGTACCCTATTAAAGTGAGTGCGGTTCTCTCTAATGCCTAACCCATGAATGATAGTGGTAATTCGATAAGAGACATCATGGTACGCACCATATCCAATAGGGTGCACCTATGATGTTCGGACACACCATCACACTATGGTGTTCCAGGCGGTATTAATTGTGAAACAATTTCCACAATGTCTTAATTGCGTGCCAAAGCTCGTAACTCAGATACTCATCTCGATGATCATATCATTGACATTTTATCCTATTGTAACAATGATCTTCAACTTCACTCTAAAATTACTTGAACCATTCAATAATTCAGTCTTGTGTTTCATCAAGTAAATGTACTCAACATCTACTTGAATCATCTGTGAAGTAAGAACATAACGATATTCACTGCATGCCTCAGCACTCATTGGACTGCACACATCAAAATGTGTTGCTTCCAACAAGTTGCTATCTTGTTCCATCTCACTGAAAACGAGGCTTTTAGTCATCTTGCCCATGTGGTATGATTTGCATATCTCAAGTGATTCAAAATCA
This sequence comes from Triticum timopheevii, assembly GCA_963921465.1. NCBI lineage: Eukaryota > Viridiplantae > Streptophyta > Magnoliopsida > Poales > Poaceae > Triticum > Triticum timopheevii. Next base: position 374,332,611 of record OY997272.1, on the reverse strand, counting down.
AGTGAGGCCAAACGATCCATCTGCATGGAGTTTCTTCATGCGTATACACCAATAGACATGGTTCGCATGTCTCAAACTTTTCAAAAACGAGTGAGTCCAAAGATCCATCAACATGGAGCTTCTTCATGCGTTTTATACCAATATGACTTACATGGCAGTGCCACAAGTAAGTGGTACTATCATTACTATCTTATATCTTTTGGCATGAAAATGTGTATCACTACGATCGAGATTCAATACACCATTCTTTCAGGTGCAAGACCATTGAAGGTATTATTCAAATAAATAGAGTAACCATTATTCTCCTTATATGAATAACCGTATTGCGATAGACATAATCCAATCATGTCTATGCTCAACGCAAACACCAAATGACAATTATTCAGGTTTAATACTAATCTTGATGGTAGAGGGAGCGTGCGACGTTTGATAACATCAAACTTGGAAACACTTCCAACACATATCGTCAGCTCACCTTTAGCTAGTCTCCGTTTATTCCGTAGCTCTTTTATTTCGAGTTACTAACACTTAGCAACCAAACCGGTATCTTAATACCCTGGTGCTACTAGGAGTACTAGTAAAGTACACATTAACATAATGTATATCCAATATACTTCTATCGATCTTGCTAGCCTTCTCATCTACCAAGTATCTAGGGTAATTCAGCTCTAGTGACTGTTCCCCTTATCATAGAAGCACTTAGTTTCGGGTTTGGGTTCAACCTTGGGTTTCTTCACTAGAGCAGCAGCTGATTTGCCGTTTCATGAAGTATCCCTTCTTGCCCTTACCCTTCTTGAAACTAGTGGTTTCACCAGCCATCAACAATTGATGCTCCTTCTTGATTTCTACTTTCGCAGTGTCAAACATCACGAATATTTCAAGGATCATCATATCTATCCCTGATATGTTATAGTTCATCACAAAGCTCTAGCAGCTTGGTGGCAAATGACTTTGGAGAAACATCACCATCTCATCTGGAAGATCAACTCCCACTCGATTAAAGTGATTGTTGTACTCAGACCATCTGAGCACAAGCTCAACGATTGAGCTTTTCTCCCTTAGTTTGCAGGCTAAGAAAATCGTCCGAGGTCTCATACCTCTTGATGTGGGCACGAGCCTGAAATCCCAATTTCAGCCCTCGAAACATCTCATATGTTCCGCTACATTTCAAAAACGTCTTTGGTGCCTTAACTCTAAACCGTTTAACTGAACTATCACGTAGTTATCAAAACGTGTATGTCTGATGTTCGCAACATCCACAAATGACGTTTGGGGTTCAGCACACTAAGCGATGCATTAAGGACATAAGCTTTCTACTGTCCGCATAATCGCTACTGTCAACTTTCAACTATATTTTCTCTAGGAAAATATCTAAACAGTGGAACTAAAGCGCGAGCTTACGACATAATTTGCAAAGATCTTTTGACTATGTTCAGGATAATTAAGTTCATCTTATGAACTCCCACTCAGATAGACATCCCTCTAGTCATCTAAGTGATTACATGATCCGAGTCAACTAGGCCGTGTCCGATCATCACGTGAGATGGACTAGTCATCATCGGTGAACATCTTCATGTTGATCGTATCTACTATACGACTCATGCTCGACCTTTCGGTCTCTTGTGTTCCGAGGCCATGTCTGTACATGCTAGGCTCGTCAAGTCAACCTAAGTGTTTCGCGTGTGTAAACCTGTCTTACACCCGTTGTATGTGAACGTAAGAATCCATCACACCCGATCATCACATGGTGCTTAGAAACGACGAACTTTTGCAACGGTGCACAGTTAGGGGGGACACTTTCTTGAAATTTTAATGAGGGATCATCTTATTTACTACCGTCATTCTAAGCAAATAAGATGCATAAACATGATAAACATCACATGCAATAAAATAGTGACATGATATGGCCAATATCATTTTGCTCCTTTTGATCTCCATCTTCGGGGCTCCATGACCATCATCGTCACCGGCATGACACCATGATCTCCATCATCATGATCTCCATCATCGTGTCTTCATGAAGTTGTCTCGCCAACTATTACTTCTACTACTATGGCTACCGGTTAGCAATAAAGTGAAGTAATTACATGGCGTTGTTCAATGACACGCAGGTCATACAATAAATAAAGACAACTCCTATGGCTCCTGCCGGTTGTCATACTCATCGACATGCAAGTCGTGATTCCTATTACAAGAACATGATCAATCTCATACATCACATATCATTCATCACATTCTTCTTGGCCATATCACATCACATAGCATACCCTGCAAAAACAAGTTAGACGTCCTCTAATTGTTGTTTGCATGTTTTACGTGGCTGCTATGGGTTTCTAGCAAGAACGTTTCTTACCTACGCAAAACGACAACGTGATATGCCAATTGCTATTTACCCTTCATAAGGACCCTTTTCATCGAATCCGTTCCGACTAAAGTGGGAGAGACTGGCACCCGCTAGCCACCTTATGCACCAAGTGCATGTCAGTCGGTGGAACCTATCTCACGTAAGTGTACGTGTAAGGTCGGTCCGGGCCGCTTCATCCCACAATACCGTCGAAACAAGATTGGACTAGTAACGGTAAGCATATTGAACAACATCAACGCCCACAACTACTTTGTGTTCTACTCGTGCAAAGAATCTACGCAATAGACCTAGCTCATGATGCCACTGTTGGGGAACGTAGCAGAAATTCAAAATTTTCCTACATGTCACCAAGATCTATCTATGGAGAAACCAGCAACGAGGGTAAGTAGAGTGCATCTACATACCCTTGTAGATCGCTAAGCGGAAGCGTTCAAGAGAACGGGATTGAAGGAGTCATACTCGTCGTGATCCAAATCACCGGAGATCCTAGTGCCGAACGGACAGCACCTCCGCGTTCAACACACATACAGCCCGGTGACGTATCCCACGCCTTGATCCAGCAAGGAGAGAGGGAGAGGTTGAGGAAGACTCCATCCAGCAGCAGCACAACGGCATGGTGGTGGTGGAGGAGCGTGGCAATCCTGAAGGGCTTCGCCAAGCACCTACGGGAGAGGAGGAGGTGTCACGGGAGGGAGGGAGGCGCCAAGGCTTTAGGTGCGGCTGCCCTCCCTCCCCTCCACTATATATAGGGGAAAGGGAGAGGGGGAGGGCGCAGCCTTGCCCCTTCCTCCAAGGAAAGGGTGCGGCCAAGGGGGGGAGGAGTGCCTCCCAAGTCAAGTGGAGGCCTCCCCCTTTAGGGTTTTCCCCCTCCCATGCGCATGGGCCTTGGGGGGGCTGGTGCCCCTGGCTCATTAAGGCTAGGGCGCCCCCCTACAGCCCATGCTGCTGTATTGGACGTGGTGGAACAGTTTCCGGACCTCCGGACCCCTCTGGAATCCTCCGGAACCTTCTGGAAGCTTCCTGGTACAATACCGAAAAAAACCCAAACTTTTTCCGGAACCCGAACAACAACTTTCCATATATAAATCTTTACCTCCGGACCATTCCGAAACTCCTCGTGATGTCCGGGATCTCATCCGGGACTCCGAACAACATTCGGTAACCACATTAAACTTCCTTTATAACCCTAGCGTCATCGAACCTTAAGTGTGTAGACCCTACGGGTTCGGGAACCATGCAGACATGACCGAGACAACTCTCCGGCCAATAACCAACAGCGGGATCTGGATACCCATGTTGGCTCCCACATGTTCCACGATGATCTCATCGGATGAACCACGATGTCAAGGACTCAATCAATCCCGTATACAATTCCCTTTGTCTAGCGGTATTGTACTTGCCCGAGATTCGATCGTCGGTATGCCGATACCTTGTTCAATATCGTTACCGGCAAGTCTCTTTACTCGTTCCGTAACACATCATCTCATGATCAACCCCTTGGTCACATTGTGCACATGATGATGATGTCCTACCGAGTGGGCCCAGAGATACCTCTCCGTTTACATGGAGTGACAAATCCCAGTCTTGATTCGTGCCAACCCAACAGACACTTTCGAAGATACCTGTAGTGCACGTTTATAGCCACCCAGTTACGTTGTGACGTTTGGTACACCCAAAGCATTCCTAAGGTATCCGGGAGTTGCACAATCTCATGGTCTAAGGAAAAGATACTTGACATTAGAAAAGCTTTAGCATACGAACTACACGATCTCTATGCTAGGCTTAGGATTGGGTCTTGTCCATCACATCATTCTCCTAATGATGCGATCCCATTATCAACAACATCCAACGTCCATGGTAAGGAAACCGTAACCATCTGTTGATCAACAAGCTAGTCAACTAGAGGCTTACTAGGGACATGGTGTTGTCTATGTACCCACACATGTATCTGAGTTTCCTATCAATAAAATTATAGCATGGATAATAAACGATTATCATGAACAAGGAAATATAATAATAACTAATTTATTATTGCCTCTAGGGCATATTTCCAACATGTACTTCTTCACACACGCTCTAGCCACTTACCGCCATGTACACCTCGTGTATCTCGGCAACCTTCAAGCGGAAGCCTGGCGAGGGAGTCGGCCACGACCTAACTAACCACACAAGTCTCTCGTCCAGGTTTATCGCCTATTCGGGTTCCATCCGCAAGGAGATCTGGCCGGGGTGTCGTTCATGGCCCCAAACGATGTGAGCAGGGTTCCCAAGCCCACCTCGACGGGTGGATCTACGCTTGGTACACCATTCCATGGTGCCTAGTCTGTCCCAAGCCCACCTGCACCGGGTGCCACTTAGTAGACTACTAACACAACCTACAAACACCAGAAACTAGTTGCAACTCCTGGATAGAGATCAGGTTGATTAATAAGTCCAGAGGGGCACTTAAGCATTCCAATGTGTGGTAGTAGTTGTTCATGGATCACAAACACAGAACTCAGTTCCTGAGGACGGCTTCAATGAGACAACCCACCATGTACTCCTACATGGCCTCTCACCGCTACCTTTACCAAATCGTGTTCACACATTTAGCTCACACACAGTAGGACATGTTCACACACCTCCAATTCATCCCCGATGAATCAGACCTGACACAACTCTAAGCATAGCAGGCATGACAAACAAGCATGAATGTGTAGGCACATCAGGGCTCAGACAACTCCTACTCATGCTAGTGGGTTTCATCTATTTACTGTGGCAATGACAGGTCATGTAGAGGAAAGGGGTTCAGCTACCGCAGCAAGTAACAAATATGTCGTTGTTATCCTAATGCATTAAAAGAGAGCAGGAGCAAGAGAGTGGGATTGTATCGGAATGAACAAGGGGGTTTTGCTTGCCTGGCACTTCTGAAGATAGTAATAGTTCTTCATCAGTATCATTGAACTCATCGTCGGAACAACGTCTACTGAGGGGGGGGGGGACAAACACCGGCAACAGAGAAAGAACACAATCAATGCAATGCAACAATATGATGCATGAGTGTGACATGGCAATATGTTGTGGTTTGAGCTAATGCAACTAGCAACTAGATTAAATGAAGTTGGTTTGAATAAAAGATTCAAATTCAAACTCCATTTGTGATTTCTTAAATGCCATTTAATTGAATTGTCCTAAACAGTAGTCATAAATTGTTCTAACATGCATGAAAATGGTAAAGATGGATAGATTGGATTTTTCTGATCATTTTTCATATATAACTTATTTTATTTGGAGTTACGGTTGAATTTATATGATTTTTAGAAGTTTTGGGCATTTTCTGCAATTTCTGGATTATTTAAAATTAAACTAAATCCAGAAATAGATTTACTGCGTCAGCGTGACAACAGCATTACGTCAGCAGGTCGGCTGTGGCTGACCAGGTCAACCCTGACCGGTGGAACCCACTAGTCAGTGACCCAGTGTCAGTTAGTGACACTGAGAGGTAGGCCCGGTCAACGGCCACGTCAGCAAGGTCAATGCCGACACGTGGGGCCACTATGACTAATCTAAACTAAACAGGAATTAAACAGTGGTTAGTTAAGTGTGTGGGGCCCAGTGTCCGTTACATGGGGCGGTGGTTAGTGGCTAATTAAGCAGCCACTTCAGCAAGTGACGCCGGCGACCACGGCGACGGCGGGACCTCGCCGGAGTTGCTCGGGACGACGCTACAAACGGTGGTTTGCGATGGGGTTTGGCTCTACAGGGAGCTGGAGGAGTGGCGCATCCACTGGTGGCAGCGAATGGAGCTGGGGTGGCCCGAAGCGGCGGCGACGGTGAGTTGGGCGGCAGCTCGAGCTTGGGTGCTCGCGGTTTTGGTGCTACGGCCTGCTTTCGAGCAAGGAGCAGGCTGAAGAGGCTCTACGCGGTGTTGTGAGTGCAACAGGCACACGCATGGGACCAAATGGTCACCAGAATATGGCCGGTGACAAGCTCATGCAGCGGCGCGGTTTGGTCTTCAAGGGGGCGACGACTGCAGCAAGAAATCAAGGCGGGGAAGAGGGGGGTTCGGAGTGGAAGCTCACAGCAGGGTCCAGCAGCAGGTCAGCAGCTCGGGGGAGGCGTCGGAGCGAGCGGGGCAACAAGAGCGATCTCGGCGACCGAGAGGTTGAAGATGACGCCGGGACGGTGATGCGGTGCTTCCCCGGTTGCTTGGCTCGGCGTGGACGAAGAGGACGATGATGCGGATCTCGGAGACGCGTTAGAGAGGCGAGGGGGGTGCGGTAGCCGTGGCGGTAGCCAACGGCGGCAACGGCTCCGCTCGGCTTTGGGAGAGAGAGCGAAAGAGGCGAGGCAGGGAGAGAGGGGAGCGGTCGAGGGGGTCCAGGGGGGCTGCGTGGCGGCCTTAGCGGCCTCCAGAAGCGGCGGGAAGCAGGAGGTGGCCGGGGCGCGTGGCCGCGCGCGCGGGGCTCACGCCCGGCGTCCTTCTGTCCCAAGGAGGAGGACGACTGGCAGCTGGGCTACGCAGCACTGGGCCGTGCAGGAGCTGGGCCGGTTGGTGGCGCCAGGTAGGTAAGGGTCCAGGTGAGTCACTGTTCTTTTCTATTTTTTTGTTTCTGTTTTCTAATTTTGCAGTTTTGTTTTAATTTGGTTTCTTAACCAAATTATTTTTGCAGCTCTCTGGAAATTATTGTGGATGCAATAAGGTTTATCCTAGAGCTCCACAAAATATTCCAGAATCATTGGAGCAATAAAAATATTTATAGAATTTATTTGCTCCAACTCAAATACAATTATGAATTAATTCAAGAACCATAAATGCCTTGGAAAAATATGCATGACCTCTGATTAAGGTTTTAACCTTTTTCCAGAAATAACGAACATTTTTGGAGGACATTTTGGGTCCAATGAAAATATTTGAATTGAACCTAGTTAAAATTATTATCTGCTAGTGTTTGAACATCCCCATTTCAAAATTTCATTTGAATTCAAACATGATGCATGGATGCTTTAATGCAACTAGTTACAAGCAACGCTAGGGCTGTGACAACTCACCCCTACTAAACAAGAATCTCATCCCGAGATTCAAGACGTGAGGTAAGAAGACAGAGGGGACACAAAAGCTAACACAATCTTCATGATCCAATTGCCCTTCTCAAAGATGTTGATTTGTTGACTCAAATCGATCTTGACGTCTTTGCTTGCGAGGTCTTCATCCAACAATGACAACAGAAGGAGACTCTATAGAAAACGATCTCCTCGAAGATCGTTTATTCAAGATCGACGCATGGAGTGAGAGGTAAGAACATATCTCGAGCTGAGATACGAAGCATTCATCCAAAGGGATGGAGTGGAACAGATGTCGAAGGTTCACTAGGTAGGCAACAATTTTCACACCTAAGGGGTGGTGAACGGTTGTCAATGTAGCAAGGAGTTGGGTTGCCATGATACCACAACGAGACATCCTGGAGGAGGGTGATTCGTAGGTTATTACCTGAAGTGGCAAAAAGAATTACTTTTGATACAGAGATCATTGAAACCCTTTATGCCAGCCTAAGGCAATCACAAACGATCGTTTGAAGGAGTTGGAAGGAACGACATACTCATATTGGAAAGGAAATTATGGTTATGGAACAACTCGGCAAACGGGAGGCACATTCCAGTTGATACCGAGGATATAACCTAGTGACCGAGTGTGCTCTCAAGAACGTGAGCATTTCCATATCCATCAAGGTTTTACCAACATCCGTGACAAGGATCCTGGCAACACAACATACTACCATGATGAATACCCGTGGAAGATGCAGATACAAAGGAAGATAACGCCTTCTCAGATTTCACCTTGGCGGGGCCAAGGGGAAAAAATCTGGATGATCGACCGAGAGACATTTAGCACTCCGCTTCTAATGTTCTCCTTGATGTGCTAGTGTAACCCATTCATAGATATGGTTTGATATATAGAACATCAAGTAAAAGGTCGGACTTTAGGAACACCAAAAATCATAAGGAACAACTAGGGGGTAAATCCTACGAAGTCCTTATGGGGAGGTGGCACCCTTCCTCAATCAAGATACTACAACAATAGGTCTTCCGGCTGGGTGTGTTGGCCACGACATCCACTTTACCGGGTTATAGAGAGACCAATATAGTAGTTCTTGGGAATTGTCCCAACCATCATATCTGCCTGAGATTCAGATCTGGTTGGGGTCAGGACATTCCAGACTCATCAAGTCTAGAAAAATGAAAGTTTGCAACACAAATCAATGAGATGGCGTTGCAAGATTCTCGGGAAATGAACTACGATAGTAGGCTCCAAAACATGAGCTGGTTCTGCTACACACATGTGAACATGCCGTCTTAGACAAGCATGACCACGTAGTAGTCTTATAATAAAACACTACCGAGTTCAGGTGGGGAACCATCATCAGGGATTTCGAAGTCTTTACGCGTGCTGGACTTCTTTTCCTTGAACAAATCAATCAGTGGCTTGGGGTGCTAGGAATTACGCATGGAGTGGAGGTCATTAATCTACCAACCATAGAATACTTCGCACATGCATGACTGACTTGGGACGATTCCATAGGAAGCAAAACTAACTTTCTCAAATTCACGGCGGCAACTTGCATCGAATGCACATGAATGAGAGGAAGTCACTTCTTTCATCCAAACATATACTTCATGAACGGGGCATGAAGAAAATGCTTACACAAGTTTCCAACACCATCTTGATGTTCAACATGAATCATGGAGGAGACAAAATGCTGCTGATGGGCTCAACAACAACTCATTGGAATTTCCATATCATTGGATCTCCACCATTATGTGAACAATGTGATAGTACTGGTCAGACCAAAAGATGTAATGGTGTATGCTCGAGGGATCAACCACGAGTAACACAACATTACGAATATCATTGGTTCTGATTTGATTTGATGATAGCCCATACTCAAATAAAAGATTGGATAAAATGATAGATCCATTAACTGATCACGAGGGTCAGTCGATGAAAATATCATCTTTCTTCAACACACATACACAAGGATATCCCTTTGGAAATGAACTAAGTTAGGCAAGCTTTTATCTTCCAACTCTCCAAGTTGCTGTTCAGCTTAACCAACTAGCTCAGGGGTATCCAACACGGATTCTTGGAGAAAGGGTGGTTTACAGGAATAAACCAACTTGATCACAAGCTCAACATAACAGTAAGGGGATAACCTGGTAACACTTCCGAGAAGATATTTGGAAAATCACAAACCACCGATATGTTACTAAGCTCGAGATCAATCTTGCTTTTCAGGGCAAGACGATGTGATCAAGAGAGTGATGGATTGACACAATCCTATCTCATTGTGCATCAGGGAAAATAGACTAGGTAGCACGATCAATCTTAGAATGATAATTCGATACCAACATGCTAAGAATGAGATTATTGTCCATTAACTACCAAGCAACGGGGTGGCTAGCAGTATTGATTTCACACATCACGATTCACTTGTAGGCATTCCGGTTACAATAACATGGGAACCGAGGAATTAACAATGATGGCAAGAAGCATTACTACGTCAAGAATTCATAAGAGGTGGTAATTCCTATGATATTCTTGACATAAATAGGGTAATACTCCAGGGTAGAACAGAACAAAATCTGGGTTGGCACTTTGATCTGCGGAGCACAACTATTTCGACCCAATCCTGGATATGGATGAGGTACTGGAGTTTGTTTCTCCTAGTCATTCCGGAATAGAATGGCTTGACGGACCACAAGAGTAATAGGTATCGATGAACGAGTGCACGCATACTCTTGACTATCAATTGATAGACGAGGGTCGGAATACAACTAAAGAGGGACAACTCAAAGGAGCATATAACTTTCTGAGTTGTGGATGCATAGATTAGTATGTCAAACCAAGTTCAACAGGTTTCTTCCAGATAACCCATGCAGAGAAGGTAGGACTGGCAGAGTCGTGGCACAGCATCGAGAACTCGTCAAGAGCACTCTGGTTGTGATCCTTTGGTTCAAAGAACTTCTGCCATAAACGGTTCATAGTTTTTGGAAGAAGGAAATACCACGAACCTCGAGGACTAACACAAAGGTTACTAATAACCTAAGGGAGCTAGCAATTACTATCAACATGAAGTAAGTAGGGTGAATCTCGAGTTCAAAACCCAGAAGTGGAATACCTACATACTAAGTGGCATCACAAGATGCTTTCGAGAATGATGGCCAGAATCATCACTCTGGGACACAAATCATGGCTAAATTACTAGGTGATACTCTAGACACCTAGGGTCATAATAATAGCTCCAACATAAATGCTGGGGCAAAGAAATACCTCAACACACTAGTTAGTGTGGTTGATCTGGCACAAAGGATCTTCAAAACGGTAAAAGGAATTTGAAAATGCATCAGACTATTTAGAAACCTGGGATGACTCGGACAGCATAACGACTGTAAATGCTCAAAAAGATTGGAGACATGCTACAAAAATGGTGGGATAGCCACTCAGAAGCACAATATCAAGGTTTCGAGATCAACAGTTAACATACGAAAGTAGTAGGAACTAAACCGGGGCTTAAGTCCAACAGTCATACAAATCTACAGATTAGTAACACGTGATCCTGATAGAAAGAAGATAAAGCCTAGTTTTCTTAACCCCGTAGGAAAGATAGGATGACTCAGATCAGAAGGGCATGAGGTATAAGGAGTAAAAAGAGCCTTATGTTCCATCCCACAATGAATTCCCTTATATACCTAATGAATTTCTAGACTCAACTTCGACCAGTTTGGCTTGGTAATCCTACAGGCAGTCAAGCTCTGATACCAAAGCTGTCAGGACCCTGACTCAATGCCACATCGATCTAGCATGTAACACCTCATATAACTTTGCGGCCTCACGCATGGTATTCCCACGGGTGTCGCCTTACCTTTTCCCGGGACCGTTTGCGCCTTTTGGCACACGTATATGATAGTGTCGCTAGCATCCATATGATAAGGAGCCCGGGCTGACATGGCTAGTCGTAAACCCAAAGTGGCACAAACGTACAGGGACAGGCATCCATGGCCCAACATCGAACGTGTCGGTCATCAGCGAGTGGATCTAGGCTGTAGCACTGGTGAGGGAGTCCTAGACTAGGGGGTGTCCGGATAGCCGAACTATCATCTTCGGCCGGACTCCAAGACTATGAACATACAAGATTGAAGACTTCGTCCCGTGTCCAGATGGGACTTTCCTTGGCGTGGAAGGCAAGCTTGGCGATACGGATATGCAGATCTCCTACCATTGTAACCGACTTTGTGTAACCCTAGCCCTCTTCGGTGTCTATATAAACCGGAGGGTTTTAGTCCGTAGGACGAACAACAATCATACCATAGGCTAGCTTCTAGGGTTTAGCCTCATTGATCTCGTGGTAGATCTACTCTTGTACTACCCATATCATCAATATTAATCAAGCAGGAGTAGGGTTTTACCTCCACCGAGAGGGCCCGAACCTGGGTAAAAACATCGTGTCCCCTGTCTCCTGTTACCATCCGCCTAGACGCACAGTTCGGGACCCCCTACCCGAGATCCGCCGGTTTTGACACCGACATTGGTGCTTTCATTGAGAGTTCCTCTGTGCCGTCGCCATCAGGAAGGATGCTTCGTCCCGTCTTTAAAGACGGCACCGTTGCTAAGGGAGCTTTGGCCATTGGCCAAACTATTTAGCTAGGCAGTTTTCTTATGACCGCTTGTTCGGCCCCCACGCCGACGATGACTTCTCGGGTCATCATAAGAAATCTCCACGTCAACTCGGAACTTTCCGAGCAGCTAGATCCGATGGAGCTCTCCTCCTTAAACGAGCTCTTGGATCGCATCACCGCCCTGGGAGTCACTACGGACTACAATCAGATTGGGCCTAAAACCGATCTGAGAGAGATCAACTCTCCCCAGGCTACCCACCACGTTGCTGTGGTGGAGGAACAGTACGGCAACCCTTCTTCAATACTAAGGACTAGTTACGTCCGGATTCCCGACCCCTCCAAGCCGGATTCCCGCGGAGGGACGGACATTGATCAAGTCCTGAACCTAAAGTCAGGCAGCGGGCTGGATTCATTGGACAATATCCAAAAACCCAAGCTTCCAAGTTTGGAAACATTTTGGCCCCTGAGTATCAGATTGGACGGGGTTCAGAATTTAATTCCACCCACCCACCCAAACATAAGCGATCTATCCCAAATACGGCAAGAGACCGCTATGGTTATGGACAGTACACCATTACTGGGCCAGATTCCTCCTGGTTATGGACAGGATAAAGGACAGCCACGAGGAAGACACAATCTCACTTTTCTGCAATAATTGCACGGACAAGGGAATCCTAAAAGCCATAAGTCGTCGTGAAATTACACGCTTTGCCGACTTGGCGTCCACAGTACGAAAGTACTGTGCGATGGAGATCGCCTGGAAAACCGAAACCAAATTTTGGGACAATCCAGCTCTGAATACAACCCTAGTCCGAAATAAAGGGGTGCATCATCGCCAGACACCCGGGTTAAATACCAAAAAGCAAAAAAACCCTAAAGGGCATGGAACCGTACTGGAGGGATGGCTCAATGGACCCTACAAAATTCATAGTACTGAGGGCGCCACTCCAACTCACAGCCTTCGGGCATGTTGGATACTACGGCAAGTGGCCAAAAGTGGCAAAGAGCTTCTAGCCCCAGAGAACCAACCCAGCAACACCAGTACGGTATTAACAGTCTTCGAGACTTTCGCATCAAATAATATGCGGAAACGAACACTACTCAGCCTTGCCGAAGTCTACCAAGTAGCAACAATAAATCCATGGAGTGACACAACTATTACCTTTAACGCCAGTGACGAACCTAAATTCCGAACAGCCCGAGCACCGGCCGCATTGGTCCTCAGTCCAATAGTGGATGGCTTTCGCCTTACCAAGGTACTCATGGATGGCGGCAGCGGATTAAACCTCATTTACGAGGAAACCCTTCGAAAAATGGAAATAGACTGGAGCCGCATTGAGCGAAGCAGCACAACCTTTAGAGGAATAATCCCTAGTCGGGAAGCACGCTGCACAGGAAAAATTACACTGGATGTGGTGTTCGGCTCGTCGGACAATTACAGGTCCGAGGAGGTCACGTTCCAAGTAGCCTCGTTCAGCAGCGGATATCACGCTTTATTAGGGCGAGAGGTATTCACAATATTTCAAGCTATACCCCATTACGGGTACATGAAGCTCAAAATGCCCGGTCCCAACGGAATCATCACTCTTGCCAGTGATCCGGACATAGCACTCCGCGCAGAAAACAAGACAGCTGCACTAGCCCTAGAGGCACTATCCAAAGCCCTCGCGGCCGAGGAACTCACTGCGCTGCGCTCCACGGTGAACAGGGATGATGTGATACTCGATAAAAGATCCAAGTCCACCTCTTTTAAGCCAGCGGACGAAATAGTCAAATTCCAAGTCCATCCAACGGACCCTACAAAGACGGCCTCCATTGGGGCACAATTAAACCCTGATGTAGACGCCGCACTACGAGAATTCCTACGGGAAAATTGGGACATTTTTGCTTGGCACCCTTCAGACATGCTAGGAATCCCACGCCGGCTGGCAGAGCACAGCCTAAATATCCTAAAAGGATTCAAGCCAGTCAAACAGGCTCTTCGGCGATTTTCCGAACCCAAGAGACAGGCAATGGGAGAGGAGCTAGCCAAACTATTAGAAGCCGGATTCATCAGAGATATAAAACATCCGGACTGGCTAGCAAACCTGGTAATGGTACCAAAGAAGGACAAATCTTGGCGCATGTGTGTCGATTTCAAGGACCTTAACAAGGCTTGCCCAAAGGATCCCTTCCCCCTTCCCCGCATCGATCAAATTATCGACGCTAACGCAGGGCACGATTCATTGTGCTTCCTCGATGCATACTCCGGCTACCATCAAATCAAGATGTAGGAGCCAGACCAAGCTGCAACGGCATTCATTACTCCATACGGACCATTCTGCTTCAACACAATGCCCTTCAGGCTCAAAAACGCCGGCGCAACATATCAGCGCATGATTTAGACATGTCTGGCAGACCAGATCGGCAAAACAGTGGAGGCATACGTAGACGATGTGGTCGTCAAATACAAGCACGTCGAAACTCTAGTAGATGACTTGAGGCTCACATTCGACAATCTCCGAGCATATGACATTAAGCTCAACCCGGAAAAATGCATTTTTGGCGTACCAACCGGAAAGCTCTTGGGCTTCATTGTATCCCGTAGAGGAATTGAAGCAAACCCAGCCAAGATCCGAGCTCTGTCACAATTGGATATCCCAAAAGACCTCAAGAAAATACAAAAATTGACTGGATGCATGGTGGCTCTAAGACGCTTCATCTCCCGCTTAGGAGAAAAGGCATTACCCCTTTACCTCCTCCTCCGGCGCACCGAACACTTCGAGTGGACAGATGCCGCCATGGCCGGACTCGAAGAAATCAAAGCCATATTGGCAACAAATCCAGTCCTGGCCGCGTCCAACTTGGGCGAACCAATGTTATTATATATCGCGACAACACATCAAGTTGTAAGCGCGGTGCTCGTCGTCGAACGAGAAACGGACGGACACAAGTTCCCTCTTCAAAAACCAGTGTACTACGTGTCCACTGTCCTAACTCCATGCAAGTCCCGGTATCCACACTATCAAAAGATAGCGTACGCGGTGTTCATGGCATCCCGGAAGCTGCGACACTACTTTCAAGAGTGCTCGATAACAGTAGCCTCCGAAGTACCTCTTAATGACATTATAAACAACCGCGACGCAACTGGCCGGATTGCAAAATAGGCCATCGAGCTCCTACCATTCGACATAACCTATAAACCACGGCGAGCTATCAAGTCGCATGTTTTGGCTGACTTCATCACCAAATGGACTGAAGCCGAACTCCCTAAAGAGTACGGTGCATACTCCAATTGGATCATGCACTTCGACGGCTCCAAAATGTTGGCCAGCCTAGGGGCTGGCATCGTCCTGACGTCCCCAACCAGAGACATAGTCCAATATGTACTCCAGATAATGTACACGGACTCCAACAACGCAGCCGAATATGAGGCCCTTTTACATGGCCTCCGGATGGCGGTCTCCATGGGCATTAAAAGCCTAGAGGTGCGCGGGGATTCGAACCTCGCGATATCCCAAATCAATGCAGACTTTGACGCCAAGGATCCGAAAATGGCAGCTTACCATAACGCCGTTTTAAAAATGTCAGCTCGGTTTGACGGGCTGGAATTTCACCATATAGCCCGGGATAATAACCAGGCAGCGGACGTATTGGCACGCATCGGCGCAAAGCGCGATGCCGTCCCTCCCAACATCTTCCTGGAGCGGCTTTTCAAGCCATCCGTACTATGGGAAGGGGAGCCCGGAAACAACAATCCGGACCCAACCGCACCGCCAAGACCGAACATTCTGACACAATCGGTGGTTCTTCCAACGAAATAACACCTTCAGCCCACGAAATAATGGCAGTTATTGCCCCGTGGACCGAGCCATTCCTAGCCTACTTAACTAGGCAGGAACTTCCTGAGGACCAAAATGAGGCCCGCAGCATAGTTCGGCGATCTAAAGCCTATAAGGTCCATGAGGGAGAGCTTTATAAGAAAAGCACAACCGGAGTCCTTCAAAGGTGTATCTTTGAAGAGGAAGTGCGAAATCTTCTGGCTGAAACTCATGCCGAACTCGGCGGGCACCACGCTGCAGCCCAGGCCCTTGGAGGCAAGGCCTTCCGTACAGGATTTTACTGGCCGACGGCCCGGGCAGATGCACAAGACTTAGTCCAACGATGCGTCGGTTGCCAGCTCTTTGCTAATCAAAGCCACATGCCACCCACCGCCCTAAAAACTATACCCATCACCTGGCCGTTCGCGGTCTGGGGGCTTAACATGGTTGGACCCCTTAAAGGAGGAACCCACAAGCAAAAATACCTATTGGTCATGGTGGATAAATTCACCAAATGGATAGAGGCCAAGCCAGTTAAGACAGCCGAATCCGGACCCGTGATAGACTTCATATCGGGGGTAGTACACCGTTACGGCATCCCCCATAGCATCATCACTGATAACGGCACGAACTTCACGGCCAATAAGGTTAAACTCTGGTGCAAAACATGGGCATCAAGCTCGATTATGCTTCAGTCTATCACCCTCAAACTAACGGTCAAGTCGAGCGAGTAAGTGGTCTAATCATGAGCGGCATCAAACCCAGACTAGTGCGGTCCCTTAAGGAATCTAACATGCACTGGGTAGAGGAGCTCGACTCCGTACTCTGGGGGCTGCGAACCACGCTGAATCGCACTACCGGATTCACACCATTTTTTATGGTATACGGCGCAAAGGCAGTTTTGCCCTGCGACATAATTCATGACTCACCTCGCGTGCGCATCTACGAATAAAGAGAAGCCGAGTTGGATCGGCAGGACAGTTTGGACACCTTAGAGGAGGAGCGCGACGTGGCAAAAGCTCATTCCGCATTCTATCAACAGCAGGCTCGAAGATATCAAAGCAGAGAAGTACGGGCCAAAACTTACAATGTTGGCGAACTAGTTCTACGCCTGTCGGACAAGAAAAAGGACAACTCAAGCCCAAATGGGAAGGTCCCTTCATCATCGACAAAGTCCTGACCGACGAAGCGTACCGTCTGTGAGACGCATCGGATAACCGACTCGAACCGAACCCATGGAACGCAGCCCGTCTCCGAAGATTCTACGCCTAGCGCCGGACTCTGAGTTCGTCTCCTTCCTCAGTCTACATTTTATATTTTAGCTGTCTTTTATTTCTCTCCTTCTCCCCCCTTTTTCTTTTTTTTCTCTCAAAGCATTTTGCGGCTCTCCTGCACATTGTTCGCACACACTTGACATGCTACTCGCACTCATTTTACCTGGGGGCTTCTTTAACAGAAGCATATTTATACGGGCTCTATGCCCAACACATGTGTCACACTTCCGCATGTACCTTTTATTCACCATTATATGCATCGATATGACTTAAGTTTTGGCCAAGCTGGGTTGCCTGGCTCCTGTGCTTACCCCTACGTTCCCAATTGTTCGGCTAGGAGGTAAAGGGAGCACCTCTGCCATTGTTACTGCCGGGTCAGCCGGATGTGTACCTCAGACTGGGTGAAGCCGAAAGCTAGCGTTCTTAAGGGAATATTCGGTCGGTAAATTAAAAGATGATTTCTTACCTATTTATTTATCTGCCCCCAGATGATTTCCTGCTTTTTTCGCAGTCCGGACATGCACTTTAGGGCATGCCTCCCAGGGAAAGGAACCCCTAACGGAACTATTCTCCCTGGAAGATGTTTCTTACTAATCATGTAATATAACATAACTAGTTGGGCACTTGTCTGATAAAGCACTAATGACCCCTACGCCTGGTCTCCACGCATGCCCCGTTTTTTTATAAAACCGCGAGGGTATTCGGACACACTCCGGACTGTCGGGTCCCGAGGTTGAAGCGAAAAGGTCCGCAACGACAAACGATCTACAATCCGGCTAGAAGCCATTTTACATGTCATTTTAAATTACATAGTCAAGCTGACTGATTGTATTCCTCTTCGATACCATCTAATAGACTGTCTAGTTTACAGTCCCGCTGGGAATACTTTGCGGCCAACTCTACTTGGCCGTACACTAAGCTCACAGGGATCTCCTTCCCATCGGGCCCCACAGGTCCGACCTCGGCCATGTGGTTTGGGTCAGCCTTCGCATACCGCATCTTCACCATGGCCCAGGCCTCCCTGACGCCTTGATGGCAGGCCGATATCTTCCATAGCCGGAAGCACCGCCGTGCTCCCTGAAGCTTCTCCACAAGTTCTCCAAGACCTCCGGGTAGGGAGATGGATGGCCATAAGGCCTGGGCGATGCCGATCATCACCTGCCGAACTCATTCGCGCAGTTGCAGCAGCTCGGGAAGTAGGTCACCCGTTGAACCAGGCATTTCCTCTGCAGGACGACCTGTGAGCATACCTACAGACATATTTCTGTTAATCGACTTCCTCGCCGAACTCTTCTTTTCAAAAAGTTCGCTCAAGCACTTACTATAAATGCCGCGACGAAGCCGTCGATTCTCCTTCACAGAGTCAGACAGCTGGGCCCGAACATCTTTTAGTTCCTCGCCCAGCTGGGTGTTGGCATCTTGGAGGCTATTTTTCTCTTACCGCACCCTTGTCAGCACCTTCTCGCCGGCCTTTAGCTGGCGTAGTAGCTGTTGCTTGTCCGGATTTAGTCCGGCGCCATCTGCAATATTATCGTCAGACTTATACACACGCCGCACTGCACAAACTACTTATCTTACGAAGTATATATTACCGGAGGGGGTCTCTGTGGCTCCCCCTGTGGCGGCGTGTGCGGCCTCAAGTTGGGCCTTGCACTCTTGAAGCTCCTGGGATAGGTGGGTATTCTTTTCCATAAGATCCTGCATAACAAATGATCCTTAAATCAGTTATTCTAACTATTTTAAGTCTCGGGGGCTACTGGCATATATAACTGTCAAAATTCGTTACCCGTATGTCTTTCACATACTGCTCCGTGGCTCTGGCTAGACCATCTTGAGCGACACGGAGGTGCACATCTCCCGAATTAAAGGCATTCAATGCCTCTTGGGAGAAACATGCGTCACGAAGAACTGTCCGGCGGCGCCTATGATTCATGGCACTCTCCACCTCAGATCTGGTGGCGGACAACCTATCGCCATCCTCCGTTGGAGGAGCACCCGACGCGCACCTTGTGTTCGCCTCCCCCTCCGGACCTGGCGTTGGAGCCTGGCTGGCGGAGGCTTGATTGGCAACCTCTCCGGACATAGTCCGGCGAGCGCTCTTTCTCCTGAAAAAATCACGAGCTTTAGTATGCCTTCCAGGAATCTTTCATGGAAACATGGTGGCGCGCCATACCGTTGCGGCGACGTCTCGATGCGCACCGCACTTCTTTTCTGCCTGCTAGGCCGAGCTGCCCCTTGTTGGCCAGCTGCCGCAGGCTTGGCTTCCCGCCTCAAAGGCACCTCCTGCGGAACACCATTGATATACGGTGATCAGAGATAAGCACGGATGGGAATTTGTATTAGGACTTCGGTCACAGTTACCTGGGAAGCTGGAGATATTCCGGGGTAGTCGGCCGTAATGGCAACCAAAGCATTGTCGATGCTAAGTTGGTGGAACACCCCATCGATCAGCTCCACCTTTATGTCCGGATCCTCTTCGGAGGCCGGATCGAGGGACCGTTCCGGATCCTTAGGTTGTGGAGCCGGGCTGTGTATATCCTCTATGGCCCAGCGCAGTTCCTGCGTCGAAATCACAAAATGAGACACTTAACTTTGGGAATATGGATCGGATAGATAAGTATCCGCTTACCTAGCTTCGAGGGTTGTTCATGGAAAATCCATTCAATGGACTGGCACCGAGGAAGTCCTCCTTCTCCCCTTTATACAGGCCGGACAGGATCTTCACCAGATCGGTGACCGATCCCGGCCCCTTGCGGCCATGACGGGTGGCATCGTCCTCCCTGTTGAAATCCCACATGGGGTGGCCCCTATACTGGAGCGGCTGCACCCCCTGCATGATGCATGTGGCCATGACCCCAATCATGGTCAATCTGGAGTGAGCCAATAATCTTATTCGGCCCATCAGGTACTGGACGTCCCTGTCATTCTCCCGTTGAGGACTCCGCGGACGCCAACTTAGGCGTTTCTTCAGAGGAGCATTACTGAACTCCAAGAGGCCGATCCGAACTGGATCCGGTAGCGGGGCGTCTTCTATATAGAACCATTCCGAAGGCCAGTCTTCGGACGCCTTCTTCGGGGTTCCGGATAGATATCCGGTCCCGGCGATGCGCCATAGCTCGGCTCCGCCCACTTGATATATCGACCCCTCATGAGAACGGGGTACAAGGCAGAATAATCTCTTCCATAGCGCAAAATGAGCCTCGACGCCCAGGAACAGCTCGCAAAGGGCCACGAGGCCCGTGATGCAGAATGGAGGCAGGCATAAGGTGGTGCAGTTGGAGGCCGTAAAACTCCAGGAGCCCCTGGAGAAACGGATGTATGGGAAATCCAAGTCCTCTTATTAGATAAGGGACAAAGCATACCCGCTCTCCTTTGGAGGGATTGGGAACGATTTCCTCCTGCTTTCCGCCCTTGTAGGTGGCGAGTCCGGCTTGAACCGGAACCATAAAGGCTAGGGGAAGATATCCCTCGGCTTGGAGCATCACTAACTCGCTATGCGGGACTGAGCATATCCCCCAATCTCCTGGCTGAGGGCTGGGAGCGCGAGAGGAGGAGCCGCGTCGACGGTCCATGATAGAATGGATTTTTGTCAAACGCGCTCCGGTGAGTACTCGCGGAGGGAGGATGGTGTGATTCGGATCTAGATCCCCCTCTCCTTTTATAGGCGGCTCATTTGCGCAACTAGGGGGGAAAGTGTAAAAATACCCTGGCTTTTCGCATTCGTTCGACACGTGGAAGATGGCCATTATTGGGCGTGGAAGCCAAGGAGCGCATCATTTATAAGAAGCCGGACACTATTCGGCAAGTACATGGAATTTGGAGAAGAACCTGCCTTGCAATGCCGAAGACAATCAATACGCCGGATTCATCATCATTGAAGCCTGGTTCGGGGGCTACTGAGGGAGTCCTGGACTAGGGGGTGTCCGGATAGCCGAACTATCATCTTCGGCCAGACTCCAAGACTATGAAGATACAAGATTGAAGACTTCGTCCCGTGTCCGGATGGGACTTTCCTTGGCGTGGAAGGCAAGCTTGGAGATACGGATATGCAGATCTCCTACCATTGTAACCGACTTTGTGTAACCCTAGCCCTCTCCGATGTCTATATAAACCGGAGGGTTTTAGTCGTAGGACGAACAACAATCATACCATAGGCTAGCTTCAAGGGTTTAGCCTCCTTGATCTCGTGGTAGATCTACTCTTGTACTACCCATATCATCAATATTAATCAAGCAGGAGTAGGGTTTTACCTCCACCGAGAGGGCCCGAACCTGGGTAAAAACATCGTGTCCCCTGTCTCCTGTTACCATCCGCCTAGATGCATAGTTTGGGACCCCCTACCCGAGATCCGCCAGTTTTGACACCGACAACTGGGCTAGCAGAACTCTGGTGAACCGGGCTGTAGCGGGCTAACAGGACTCCGGTATTCATCGCGTGACATTTCCCTGAAGGGACAGACACAGGAACGAAGAAGGACACATGCCGGCCATCCTAAGTGTTCTGGAGTAGTAGCAAGCTACCATGGCTTAGTGGAAGCACTAGGAGACACTTCCCGGTAAGAGAGGCTACCAAGGATAAACAACTAGGTTGTCAGATCCCACACATACCAAGCATTTCAATAACATACACACAATATGCTCGATATGTGCAAATACAACATGGCATCACAACATGACTCTACGACTCAAGTATTTTATTCAATAGGCTCCGAGAAGCGCGATATTACAAGCATGGGTCTCATGACCCAACATTCAGAGCATACAAGTCAAAGCACAAGCGGAAGCTTAACTTGTCTGAGTACAGACAACTATAAATGAAAAAGGCTGAAAAGCCTGACTATCTACCAGATCCTGCCGAGGGCACAAGATCGTAGCTGAGGTAACAAGCTAAACGTCGAAGTCCAAGCAAAACTACTAATGCGACTGAAGTCGGTCTGCAAAAACATAAAATAGGCAAACGTGAGTACAAATATACCCAGCAAGACTTACATCAGAACTATCTACATATGCATCATTATCAACAAAGGGATGGTGGGGTTTAACTGCAGCAAGCCAGCTTTAACTCAGTGGCTATCCTTAACTACGACTGCAATGTAACTCTTTGAGGTGGCGCACACGAGTCCACATATTCACCATATTAATACACCACTATGGATCCGCTCCCGTCTCCCTACGAGAACGCCATCCATAGCACTCACACTTATCTTGCGTATTTTAGAGTATCCACTTTCACTTGTCTATGAACTGTACAGGCAACCCAGAAGTCCTTTTCCGTGGACACGGCTATTCGAATAGATCATATTAACCCTGCAGGGGTGTACTTCTTCACACACGCTCTCGCCACTTACCGCCATGTACACCTCGTGTATCTCGGCAACCTTCAAGCGGAAGCCTGGCGAGGGAGTCGTCCACGACCTGACTAACCACACAAGTCTCTCGTCCAGGTTTATCGCCTATTCGGGTTCCATCCGCAAGGAGATCCGGCCGGGGTGTCGCTCACGGCCCCAAATGGTGTGAGCAGGGTTCCCAAGCCACCTCGACGGGTGGATCTATGCTTGGTACACCGTGCCATGGTGCCTAGTCTATCCCAAGCCCACCTGTACCGGGTGCCACTTAGTAGACTACTAACACAACCTACAAACACCAGAAACTAGTTACAACTCCTGGACAGAGATCAGGTTGATTAATAAGTCGAGAGGGGCACTTAAGCATTCCAATGCGTGGTAGTAGCTGTTCATGGATCACAAACACAGAACTCAGTTCCTAAGGACGGCTTCAATGAGACAACCCACCATGTACTCCTACATGGCCTCTCACCGCTACCTTTACCGAATCGTGTTCACACACTTAGCTCACACATAGTAGGACATGTTCACACACCTCCAATTCATCCCTGATGAATCAGACCTGACACAACTCTAAGCATAGTAGGCATGACAAACAAGCATGAATGAGTAGGCACATCAAGGCTCAAACAACTCCTACTCATGCTAGTGAGTTTCATCTATTTACAGTGGCAATGACAGGTCATGCAGAGGAAAGGGGTTTAGCTACCGCAGCAAGTAACAAATATGTCGTTGTTGTCCTAATGCAGTAAAAGAGAGTAGGAGCAAGAGAGTGGGATTGTATCGGAATGAACAAGGGGATTTTGCTTGCCTGGCACTTCTGAAGATGGCAATAGTACTTCATCGGTGTCATCGAACTCATCATCGGAACAACGTCTACTGAGGGGGGACAAACACCGGCAACAGAGAAAGAACACAATCAATGCAATGCAACGATATGGTGCATGAGTGTGACACGGCAATATGCTGTGGTTTGAGCTAATACTACTAGCAACCAGATTAAATGAAGTTGGTTTGAATCAAAGATTCAAATTCAAACTCCATATGTGATTTCTTAAATGCCATTTAATTGAACTGTCCTAAACAGTAGTCATAAATTGTTCTAACATGCAGGAAAATGGTACAGATGGATAGATTGGATTTTTTTGGTCATTTTTCATATATAATTTATTTCATTTGGAGTTACGGTTGAATTTATATGATTTTTAGAAGTTTTGGGCAATTTCTAGATTATTTAAAATTAAACTAAATCTAGAAATAGATTTACTGCGTCAGCATGAGAACAGCATTACGTCAGCAGGTCGGCTGTGGCTGACTAGGTCAAACCTGACCGGTGGAATCCACTAGTCAGTGACCCAGTGTCAGTTAGTGACACTGACAGGTAGGCCTGGTCAACGGCCACGTCAGCAAGGTCAATGCCGACGCGTGGGGCCACTGTGATTAATCTAAACTAAACAGGAATTAAACAGTGGTTAGTTAAGTGTGTGGGGCCCAGTGTCAGTTACACGGGGTGGTGGTTAGTGGCTAATTAAGCAGCCACGTCAGCAAGTGACACCGGCGACCACGGCAACGGCGGGACCTCACCGGAGTTGCTCGGGACGGTGCTACAAACGGTGGTTTGCGACGGGGTTTGGCTCTATGGGGAGCTGGAGGAGTGGCGCATCCACTGGTGGCAGCGAATGGAGCTGGGGTGGCCCGAAGCGGCAGCGACGGCGAGTTGGGCGGCGGCCGGAGCTCAGGTGCTCGCGGTTTTGGTGCTACGGCCTGCGTTCGAGCAAGTAGCTGGCTGAAGACGCTCTATGCGGCGCTGTGAGTGCAACGGGCACACGCACGGGACCAAATCGTCACCGGAATATGGCCGGCGATGAGCTTGTGCAGCGGCGCGGTTCGGTCTTCAAGGGGGCGACGGCTACAGCAAGAAATTGAGACGGGGAAAAATGGGCGACTGGCAGCTGGGCTGGCAGCTGGGCTGCATAGCACTGGGCCGTCCAGGAGCTGGGCCGGTTGGTGGCGCCAGGTAGGTAAGGGTCGAGGTGAGTCTCTGTTCTTTTCTATTTTTTTGTTTCTGTTTTCTAATTTTGCAGTTTTGTTTTAATTTGGTTTCTTAACCAAAATATTTTTGCAGCTCTCTGGAAATTATTGTGGATGCAATAAGGTTTATCCTAGAGATCCATAAAATATTCCAGGATCATTGGAGCAATAAAAATATTTATAGAATTTATTTGCTCCAACTCAAATACAATTATGAATTAATTCAAGAACCATAAATGCCTTGGGAAAATGTGCATGACCTCTGATTAAGGTTTTAACCTTTTTCCAGAAATAACGAACATTTTTGGAGGACATTTTGGGTCCAATGAAAATATTTGAATTGAACCTAGTTAAAATTATTATCTGCTAGGGTTTGAACATCCCCATTTCAAAATTTCATTTGAATTCAAACATGATGCATGGATGCTTTAATGCAACTAGTTACAAGCAACGCTAGGGCTGTGACAATCTTGCAATTCATAATTTGGTCCCGAGTCTTGGGATATTTACCCGGTTCACGTGTGTTGGTACGGATCTCATTCCCGGCATTGACTATGCCAGACAGTGACATGATTAATAACATCACCTTGTCGGGTGTGCGGGGCTGATATTGATAATTACTACCAAGATGGTGTCTCAATGTTGTCTTTCTTCAAAAGTTGTCGATTCTTGCATCACCCACTGGTTTTCTGATACTTGCATGTCCAGTGAGGTTGTCGGATGTGTACCATGAATTCTTCCTTGTGCGAGGAACTTGCATGAACTTGACATCATACCCACTCTATGGAGAAATATATGATTCTCGAGGCATACCGTTGTTCTGACTGATTCTTGTTTCTGACCCAACTGTTGCAGATCTGACACTTGGAAAACACTGCCATATGCTGACAACCCATTGTTTAATTTCTTGTACTAGTTTCGTACTGAAGAAGATTGGGCAGCTTGCATTGAAAGCCACCGGGAGTATCTTGCCGAGGAAGACTGGATGGCTTGTGCTCGAAGCTTTTGGCACATATCTTGCTGAGGAAGGCTGGATATCATTCCTTATAAGCTTCCCTCCCCTTAAGGAATTACTAGGGAAGACTCGGTACCTTATGCCAGAAGCTTTTACAGTATCTTATTGAAGAAGACCGAATATCTTGCATGGGAATCCATTCATACCTTACCGATGCATACTTGGGAATCGTGTCTTGTATGCTTCGTTGTTAAGTTGTGGAGAAGGACTGGCCCGATTTTCTTTGTGAACGGGATGACATATATATACATATTCTTGACATTCCGGCTGCTGATTACTTGTATGACAAGAATTGTCTGACCGTCCTTCTTGCTTTGACTTGAAATGCATGTTGGACTTGGATCCAATTTTGTTCTCCTGCTGGGTTAATCATTGCTAGAATAAAGATGTATCTCTAACGGGTACTTGTTACTGAAAGTCTGAGCAGAATGTAACTTGTATTCAGACCGGATGTATGCAATACAATGCTGTCACCTAAAAATCTCATTGCTTTTAACTGAGTTCCTTGGTGTATATCTGTACTTTTCACGGCTTCTTCTGATCCGGTGTCGATTGATGAGAAATTTTCCATAAGGGGGTAACACCGAAGATTCAAATAAAGAAGCACGAGAAAATTAGTTATTGCAACAAATCACACATCAAACGAGCTACAAAACTACTCCACACAGGCAAACACAAGCATGATACTACAACAGATGCACATGCACTACTCGGTTGACTACACCCTACGCTTGCGAAAACACTCGAGCACTGACGAATAAGCTAAGAGAGTAGCGAGTGGGACCGCGGACTCCGAAACTCTGGATGGATGGGGCGGAAGGGTTGGAGAAGCTGGAGGAGACTGAGGTAGGGAAGCACCAAGCAATCTCCTGGCTCGAATGGCATCTCAGACTAATTCGGCAATAAGAAGCCACTCGACTGTCATGTAGCGGGACATGGCGAGGATAGCCGGGTCATCTTGGGGTTTGACAAACGGGAACTTGATCCGCTTAGGATTCTCGAGGATGGTGGGATAGTATTGATAAGCACGGTTCTCTTGCACCATGCTCTCCTGATGACGAAGGCCGGTGATTCCTACCATTGCAGCATGCTGAACAACACGCTTGGGAGTAGCGCTGTAACCATCAATGGAAACTGTAGGGCGCTTACCAACAGGAATCGGGGCTGACAGATGGACATGAGCAACATACTCTAGGATTCTTCCTCCGGCAGAAAACTGGAATACTTGATAATGGGGTGGATCACCATGGGAATAAATGCTATGCCACATATCGCCAAGGAGGGTGGCAAAGCTGAGTGGTGCGAGGGGTGGGACTGAACGCAATCGGAATAACACCGGGAGCTCTGGGGAGGGCATTGAACTCATGGAAGCTGACCGCCATCTACGCACGAAACAAGGGTTAGGGGTAACAGAAATAAGACTATATGCAGAAAACAAATGCAACAACCAAATGCAGGAAGCAAGGGCAACAACCAGACCCTATATTGCCGTTTTCTAACGTTCAAGTGGACTAGGATGCTCTACAGCCAGATCTACTCTCATACCAAGTCTTGTGGCACCCCGGCTTAGACAAACCGGAACGCCCCGTATTCCAGCCCAGAGATCGAGGAGAAGTCTTCTGGAATACGGCACTGATTAGCATAGAACAAATTATCTCTTTATTATAATCTATATGGCTGCAAGGGGATTACATCGGCACAGCGACACTATGCCTGCCACGGTTGCTCCATGCAAGCAGCAGAACAACACAAAGCAGCGGAATAACTCTAGCGATGAAACAACGACAACGGTGATGGACTCTAATCCGTAGAGACTCGGTCTAGAACGTTATCCTAGCTCACGAGCACAAGAAGCACACTAAACAAACAAGCAATCCAGGCACGACATGCAAACTGGCGTGACACGCCAGGTCAGTACATTGAATGTACTTGCAAGCTCACAATAAACCAAAAGCAGTCAAGACAAACAACATCATGGCATTAGCAGGTTAAAGAAATCATGAACATGATACATGGCATAGACAAACTGGACTTGATACGGCTAAAACAACATTAGCATGGCATGAGCATATGAACATGATGATACTACATGCAACAGGTAAACCATATCATGCACCAACTTACTCTTATTCGGCGCTTACCTAGTAACCATCTCATACATCAACTTACCAACATCGGTATCCACGATACCTCCGTGATCATCTCGCGATCACATAAAAATCAACCAACTTTGGTATCCATGATACCTTCATGATCCTCTCTTGATCACAACCAATCTCTTTCTTGTTGGGGAACGTTGCAGAAAATTAAAAAATTTCCTATGGTTTCACCAAGATCCATCTATGAGTTCATCTAAGCAACAAGTCAAGGGAGTGAGTTTGCATCTACATACCACTTGTAGATCGCGTACGGAAGCGTTCGAGGGAGCGGTGATGATGGAGTCGTACTCGACGTGATTCACATCACTGATGACCAAGTGCTAAACGGACAGCACCTCCGCGTTCAACACACGTACAGTACGGGCGACGTCTCCTCCGTCTTGATCCAGCAAGGAGGAAGGAGAGTTTGAGGAAGACAGCTCCACCGGCAGCACGACGGCGTGGTGTTGGTGGAGAAGTAGCACTCCGACAGGGCTTCGCCAAGCTCGTGACGGAGAAGGAGAGGTGTTGGGGAGGGGAGGGGCTGCGCCTTGGCTTAGGTGTGCAACCCTCCCATCACCCCTCTATTTATAGGGGAAGGGGCAAGGGGGGCCGGCCCCTCTAGATGGGATCTAGAGGGGGGGCGGCGGCCAGGGAGGGGGGACTTGCCCCCCAAGCAAAGGGGGGCGCCCCCTCTAGGGACCCCCCACCCAACCCTAGGTGCATGGGCCCAAGGGGGGCGCGCCCAGCCCTCCAGGGGCTGGCTCCTGCCCCACGCAGCCCATGTGGCCCCCCGGGAGGGGTGGCCCCTCCTGGTGGACCCCCGGAACCCTTCCGGTGGCCCCGGTACAATACCGATATGCCTTCGAAACTTTCCGGTGTCCGTTTGACAACTTCCCATATATAAATCTTTACCTCCGGACCCTTCCGGAACTCCTCGTGATGTCCGGGATCTCATCCGGGACTCCGAACAATATTCGGTAATCACATACAAGTCTTCCTAATAACCCTAGCGTTACCGAACCTTAAGTGTGTAGACCCTACGGGTTCGGGAGACATGCAGACATGACCGAGACGGCTCTCAGGTCAATAACCAACAGCGGGATCTAGATACCCATGTTGGCTCCCACTTGCTCCTCGATGATGTCATCGGATGAACCACGATGTCGAGGATTCAAGCAACCCCGTATACTATTCCCTTTGTCAATCGGTACGTTACATGCCCGAGACTCGATCGTCGGTATCCCAATACCTCGTTCAGTCTCGTTACCGGCAAGTCACTTTACTCGTACCGTAATGCATGATCCCGTGACCAAGCACTTGGTCACTTTGAGCTCATTATGATGATGCATTACCGAGTAGGCCCAGAGATACCTCTCCGTCATACGGAGTGACAAATCCCAGTCTCGATCCGTGTCAACCCAACAGACACTTTCGGAGATACCTGTAGTGTACCTTTATAGTCACCCAGTTACGTTGTGACGTTTGGTACACCCAAAGCACTCCTACGGTATCCGGGAGTTACACGATCTCATGGTCTAAGGAAGAGATACTTGACTTTGAAAAAACTCTAGCAAAACGAACTACACGATCTTGTGCTATGCTTAGGATTGGGTCTTGTCCATCACATCATTCTCCTAATGATGTGATCCCAGTGTCAATGACATCCAATGTCCATAGTCAGGAAACCATGACTATCTATTGACCAACGAGCTAGTCATCTAGAGGCTCACCAGGGGCGTATTGTGGTCTATGTATTCACACATGTATTACGATTTCCGGATGATACAATTATAGCATGAATAAAAGACAATTATCATGAACAAGGAAATATAATAATAATGCTTTTATTATTGCCTCGAGGGCATATTTCCAACAGTCTCCCACTTGCACTAGAGTCAATAATCTAGTTACATTGTGATGAATCGAACACCCATAGAGTCCTGGTGTTGATCATGTTTTGCTCGCGAGAGAGGTTTAGTCAACGGATCTGCGACATTCAGATCCGTATGTACTTTGCAAATATCTATGTCTCCATCTTGAACATTTTCACGGATGGAGTTGAAACGACGCTTGATGTGCCTGCTCTTCTTGTGAAACCTGGGCTACTTGGCAAGGGCAATAGCTCCAGTGTTGTCACAGAAGAGTTTGATCGGCCCCGATGCATTGGGTATGACTCCTAGGTCGGTGATGAACTCCTTCACCCAAATAGCTTCATGCGCTGCCTCCGAGGCTGCCATGTACTCTGCTTCACATGTAGATCCCGCCACAACGCTCTGCTTGCAGTTGCACCAGCTTACTGCTCCACCATTCAACATATACACATATCCGGTTTGTGACTTAGAGTCATCCAGATCTGTGTCGAAGCTAGCGTCGATGTAACCCTTTACGGCGAGCTCTTCGTCACCTCCATAAACGAGAAACATGTCCTTTGTCCTTTTCAGGTACTTCAGGATATTCTTGACCGCTGTCCAGTGTTCCTTGCCGGGATTACTTTGGTATCTTCCTACCAAACTTACGGCAAGGTTTACATCAGGTCTGGTACACAGCATGGCATACATAATAGATCCTATGGCTGAAGCATAGGGGATGACACTCATCTCTTCTTTATCTTTTGCCATGGTCGGGCATTGAGCCGAGCTCAATCTCACACCTTGCAATACAGGCAAGAACCCCTTCTTAGACTGATCCATTTTGAACTTCTTCAAAATCTTATCAAGGTATGTGCTTTGTGAAAGACCTATGAGGCGTTTCGATCTATCTCTATAGATCTTGATGCCTAATATATAAGCAGCTTCTCCATGGTCCTTCATTGAAAAACACTTATTCAAGTAGGCCTTAATGCTGTCCAAGAATTCTATATCATTTCCCATCAAGAGTATGTCATCTACATATAATATGAGAAATGCTACAGAGCTCCCACTCACTTTCTTGTAAATGCAGGCTTCTCCGTAAGTTTGCATAAACCCAAACGCTTTGATCATCTCATCAAAGCGAATGTTCCAACTCCGAGATGCTTGCACCAGCCCATAAATGGATCGCTGGAGCTTGCATACTTTGTTAGCATTCTTAGGATCGACAAAACCCTCCGGCTGCATCATATATAGTTCTTCCTTAAGATGCCCGTTAAGGAATGCCGTTTTGACGCCCATCTGCCATATCTCATAATCATAGTATGCGGCAATTGATAACATGATTCGGACGGACTTAAGCTTCGCTACGGGAGAGAAAGTCTCATCGTAGTCAATCCCTTGAACTTGCCGATAACCCTTAGCGACAAGTCGAGCTTTATAGATGGTGACATTACCATTCGCGTCCGTCTTCTTCTTAAAGATCCATTTGTTTTCTATTGCTCGCCGATCATCAGGCAAGTCAGTCAAAGTCCATACTTTGTTTTCATACATGGATTCTATCTCGGATTTCATGGCTTCAAGCCATTTGTTGGAATCTGGGCCCGCCATCGCTTCTTCATAGTTCGAAGGTTCACCGTTGTCTAACAACATGATTTCCAGGACAGGGTTGCCGTACCACTCTGGTGCGGAACGTGTCCTTGTGGACCTACGAAGTTTAGTAGCAACTTGATCAGAAGTACCTTGATGATCATCATTAATTTCCTCTCCAGTTGGAGTAGGCATCACAGGAACATTTTCCTGAGCTGCACTACTATCCTGTTCAAGAGGTAGTACTTCATCGAGTTCTACTTTCCTCCCACTTACTTCTTTCGAGAGAAACTCTTTTTCTAGAAAGGATCCGTTCTTGGCAACAAAGATCTTGCCCTCGGATCTTAAGTAGAAGGTATACCCAATGGTTTCCTTAGGGTATCCTATGAAGACGCATTTTTCCGACTTGGGTTCGAGCTTTTTAGGTTGAAGTTTCTTGACATAAGCATCACATCCCCAAACTTTTAGAAACGACAGCTTAGGTTTCTTCCCAAACCATAATTCATACGGTGTCGTCTCAACGGATTTAGACGGTGCCCTATTTAAAGTGAATGTAGCTGTCTCTAGAGCGTATCCCCAAAATGATAGCGGTAAATCGGTAAGAGACATCATTGATCGCACCATATCCAATAGAGTGCGATTACGACGTTCGAACACACTGTTACGTTGAGGTGTTCCAGGCGGCGTGAGTTGTGAAACGATTCCACATTTTCTTAAGTGTGTGCCAAATTTTTGACTTAAATATTCTCCTCCACGATCCGATCGTAAGAATTTTATCTTTCGGTCATGTTGATGCTCTACCTCATTCTGAAATTCCTTGAACTTTTCAAAGGTCTCAGACTTGTGTTTCATCAAGTAGACATACCCATATCTACTTAAGTCGTCTGTGAGAGTGAGAACATAACGATATCCTCTGCGAGCCTCAATGCTCATTGGACTGCACACATCGGTATGTATGATTTCCAACAAGTTGGTTGCTCGCTCCATTGTTCCGGAGAACGGAGTCTTGGTCATCTTGCCCATGAGGCATGGTTCGCATGTGTCAAATGATTCATAATTGAGAGACTCTAAAAGTCCATCAGCATGGAGCTTCTTCATGCGCCTGACACCAATGTGACCAAGGCGACAATGCCACATGTATGTGGGACTATCGTTATCAACTTTACATCTTTTGGTATTCACGCTATGAATATGTGTAACATTACGTTCGAGATTCGTTAAGAATAAACCATTGACCATCAGGGCATAACCATAAAACATATCTCTCATATAAATAGAACAACCATTATTCTCAGATTTAAATGAGTATCCATCTCGTATTAAACGAGATCCAGATACAATGTTCATGCTCAAACTTGGCACTAAATAACAATTATTGAGGTTTAAAACTAATCCCGTAGGTAAATGTAGAGGTAGCGCGCCGACGGCGATCACATCGACCTTGGAACCATTCCCGACGCGCATCGTCACCTCGTCCTTCGCCAGTCTCTGCTTATTCCGCAGCTCCTGCTGTGAGTTACAAATGTGAGCAACAGCACCGGTATCAAATACCCAGGAGTTACTACGAGTACTGGTAAGGTACACATCAATTACATGTATATCAAATATACCTTTAGTGTTGCCGGCCTTCTTGTCTGCTAAGTATTTGGGGTAGTTCCGCTTCCAGTGACCCTTCCCCTTGCAATAAAAGCACTCAGTTTTAGGCTTGGGTCCATGCTTTGACTTCTTCCAGGCAACTGGCTTACTGGGCGCGGCACCATCTTTGCCGTCCTTCTTGAAGTTCTTCTTACCCTTGCCCTTCTTGAACTTAGTGGTCTTATTGACCATCAACACTTGATGTTCTTTCTTGATTTCAACCTCTGCCGACTTCAGCATTGAAAATACTTCAGGAATGGTCTTCACCATCCCCTGCATATTGTAGTTCATCACGAAGCTCTTGTATCTTGGTGGGAGCGACTGAAGGATTCTGTCAATGACCGCCTCATCCGGGAGGTTGATGTCCAGCTGGGACAGGCGGTTGTGCAACCCAGACATTTTGAGTATATGCTCACTGACAGAACTATTTTCCTCCATCTTACAACTATAGAACTTGTCAGAGACTTCATATCTCTCGACCTGGGCATGAGCTTGGAAAACTAGTTTCAGCTCCTCGAACATCTCATATGCTCCGTGTTGCTCAAAACGCTTTTGGAGCCCCGGTTCTAAGCTGTAAAGCATGCCGCACTGAACGAGGGAGTAATCATCAGCACGAGACTGCCAAGCATTCATAATGTCTTGGTTCTCTGGGACGGGAGCGTCACCTAGAGGTCCTTCTAGGACATATTGTTTCCTGGCAGCTATGAGGATGATCCTCAGGTTCCGGACCCAGTCCGTATAGTTGCTGCCATCATCTTTCAGCTTGGTTTTCTCTAGGAACGCATTGAAGTTCATGTTGACATGAGCGTTGGCCATTTGATCTACAAGACATATTATGCAAAAGTTTTAGACTAAGTTCATGATAATTAAGTTCATCTAATCAAATTATTTAATGAACTCCCACTCAGATTTGACATCCCTCTAGTCATCTAAGTGTTACACGATCCGAGTCGACTAGGCCGTGTCCGATCATCACGTGAGACGGACTAGTCATCATCGGTGAACATCTCCATGTTGATCGTATCTTCCATACGACTCATGTTCGCCCTTTCGGTCTCTGTGTTCTGAGGCCATGTCTGTACATGCTAGGCTCGTCAAGTTAACCCTAAGTGTTCTGCATGTGTAAATCTGTGTTACACCCGTTGTATGTGAACGTAAGGATCTATCACACCCAATCATCACGTGGTGCTTCGGAACGACGAACTTTAGCAACGGTGCACAGTTAGGGGGAACACTTTCTTGAAATTATTATAAGGGATCATCTTATTTACTACCGTCGTTCTAAGTAAACAAGATGCATAAAACATAATAAACATCACATGCAATTATATAAAGTAGTGACATGATATGGCCAATATCATATAGCTCCTTTGATCTTCATCTTCGGGGCTCCATGATCATCTTGTCACCGGCATGACACCATGATCTCCATCATCATGATCTCCATCATCGTGTCTTCATGAAGTTGTCACGCCAATGACTACTTCTACTTCTATGGCTAACACGTTTAGCAATAAAGTGAAGTAATTTACATGGCGTTCTTCAATGACACGCAGGTCATACAAAAATAAAGACAACTCCTATGGCTCCTGCCGGTTGTCATACTCATCGACATGCAAGTCGTGATTCCTATTACAAGAACATGATCTCATACATCACAATATATCATTCATCATTCATCACAACTTCTGGCCATATCACATCACATGACAATTGCTGCAAAACAAGTTAGACGTCCTCTAATTGTTGTTGCATCTTTTACGTGGCTGCAATTGGGTTCTAGCAAGAACGTTTTCTTACCTACGAATAACCAGAACGTGATTTTGTCAACTTCTATTTACCCTTCATAAGGACCCTTTTCATCGAATCCGCTCCAACTAAAGTGGGAGAGATAGACACCCGCCAGCCACCTTATGCAACTAGTGCATGTTAGTCGGTGGAACCGGTCTCACGTAAGCGTACGTGTAAGGTTGGTCCGGGCCGCTTCATCCCACAATACCGCTGAAGCAAGATAAGACTAGTAGCAGCAAGCAAGTTGACAAGATCTACGCCCACAACAAAATTGTGTTCTACTTGTGCAATAGAGAACTACGCATAAACCTGGCTCATGATGCCACTGTTGGGGAACGTTGCAGAAAATTAAAAAATTTCCTACGGTTTCACCAAGATCCATCTATGAGTTCATCTAAGCAACGAGCCAAGGGAGTGAGTTTGCATCTACATACCACTTGTAGATCGCGTACGGAAGCGTTCGAGGGAGCGGTGATGATGGAGTCGTACTCGACGTGATTCAGATCACCGATGACCAAGTGCTGAACGGACAACACCTCCGCGTTCAACACACGTACGGTACGGGCGACGTCTCCTCCGTCTTGATCCAGCAAGGAGGAAGGAGAGTTTGAGGAAGACAGCTCCACCGGCAGCACGACGGCGTGGTGTTGGTGGAGAAGCAGCACTCCGACAGGGCTTCGCCAAGCTTGTGACGGAGAAAGAGAGGTGTTGGGGAGGGGAGGGGCTGCGCCTTGGCTTAGGTGTGTAGCCCTCCCCTCACCACTCTATTTATAGGGGAAGGGGCAAGGGGGGGCGGCCCCTCTAGATGGGATCTAGAGGGGGGCGGTGGCCAGGGAGGGGGACTTGCCCCCCAAGCAAAGGGGGGCGCCCCCTCTAGGGTCCCCCCCAACCCTAGGCGCATGGGCCCAAGGGGGGGGCGCCCAGCCCTCCAGGGGCTGGCTCCTGCCCCACGTAGCCCATGTGGCCCCCCGGGAGGGGTGGCCCCTCCCGGTGGACCCCCGGAACCCTTCCGGTGGCCCCGGTACAATACCGATATGCCTCCAAAACTTTCTGGTGTCCGTTTGACAACTTCCCATATATAAATCTTTACCTCCGGACCCTTCCGGAACTCCTCGTGACGTCCGGGATCTCATCCGGGACTCCGAACAACATTCGGTAATCACATACAAGTCTTCCTAATAACCCTAGCATCACCGAACCTTAAGTGTGTAGACCCTACGGGTTCGGGAGACATGCAGACATGACCGAGACGGCTCTCAGGTCAATAACCAACAGCGGGATCTGGATACCCATGTTGGCTCCCACATGCTCCTCGATGATGTCATCGGATGAACCATGATGTCGAGGATTCAAGCAACCCCGTATACTATTCCCTTTGTCAATCGGTAGGTTACATGCCCGAGACTCGATCGTCGGTATCCCAATACCTCGTTCAGTCTCGTTACCGGCAAGTCACTTTACTTGTACCGTAATGCATGATCCCGTGACCAAGCACTTGGTCACTTTGAGCTCATTATGATGATGCATTACCGAGTAGGCCCAGAGATACCTCTCCGTCATACGGAGTGACAAATCCCAGTCTCAATCCGTGTCAACCCAACAGACACTTTCGGAGATACCTGTAGTGTACCTTTATAGTCACCCAGTTACGTTGTGACGTTTGGTACACCCAAAGCACTCCTACGGTATCTGGGAGTTACACGATCTCATGGTCTAAGGAAGAGATACTTGACATAAAAAACTCTAGCAAAATGAACTACACGATCTTGTGCTATGCTTAGGATTGGGTCTTGTCCATCACATCATTCTCCTAATGATGTGATCCCGTTGTCAATGACATCCAATGTCCATAGTCAGGAAACCATGACTATCTGTTGACCAACGAGCTAGTCAACTAGAGGCTCACCAGGGACGTATTGTGGTCTATGTATTCACACATGTATTACGATTTCCGGATAATACAATTATAGCATGAATAAAAGACAATTATCATGAACAAGGAAATATAATAATAATGCTTTTATTATTGCCTCTAGGGCATATTTCCAACATTTCTAATCATCAAACCAGGGTTAATATTAATCAAGTTATTATTATACTTGGCTCAAAGTGTGACCGACTACGAACTGGGCCCATATCCGCTGGAGCGGCTATCGATAGATTTAAACACACACTCTGCAGAGGTTAGTACACTGTACCCACACAAAGGAACCCATGGCCTCGCACTCCTATTCGGGTGGGCCAACGATGTTCCGGCAAAACTAACCCATTGCCATGACACTCTCTCGGCCACTCCGACCAACTCCCCTTTGGGCTAAGCCATGGGTGGCCCCGAGGTCAACCCGTGACATCCAACGCCACCGTTGTGGCCAAACATAAACGATCCGAACAAGGACCCGGTACCAAAACAACAACGGTCACACAAGGTTTATGTCCGCCTACCTGATTAGGGTAGCGCGTGCATAACCTTCCCTATTTGGAGGCACTAGCGAGAGGCATGACAATAGATCGCATTAGGGCCTTCCCATAAAAGCAAATATGGTTGCACTAGTTAGCTCGATTTGGTGGCACCATCACTCTGCCAACGGTTGTTCATGTTCATTATTATCCGGTTAAACTTGAATGCAATGAGCTGAGCCATATTAAAATAACATGATGCAACTGCAATGCATGCGCATGATATTAACATAAGCATGGATGTGCAACATAATCATCAAGCATAATCACAATGAAGCATTAAACCATATGAGCATGGCATACCAACGAGCATAAGCATAACATTACACATGAGCATAGCATGACTACTAGCCTCATAAATAAATACCATGCAAGAAAATAGCAAGAACACTACCAAGTAAGCATGTGACCAACTAGATGCAAAGGAATATGCATAACAATGGTACTTTAATAGACAATAAGCATGAATCAGGAAGAACACCACTCCTACCAGCATGTACTACTACTACCAAGCATAACATGATAAAATAATACTAGCAAGTAGTACAAGATAACAAGATGCATCGGAACATAGC
This sequence comes from Triticum timopheevii, assembly GCA_963921465.1. Taxonomy (NCBI): domain Eukaryota; kingdom Viridiplantae; phylum Streptophyta; class Magnoliopsida; order Poales; family Poaceae; genus Triticum; species Triticum timopheevii. The sequence continues at coordinate 374,295,092 of OY997272.1, read as the reverse complement.
ATGAAGGTGAACATGAAACCACGAGCATAACCGAAACAACAATAACAGTTGCAGACAACAAGCACTCACTAAATGTTTAAGTAGAAAACCATGGCTACTACATGCCTATGCAATTGGCTGTTGTGGCTTGCCTGGGGGTGACGGAGACTCCGGGAAGAAGTGTGGTGAAACCGCGGGACGAAACACCAGATGGTTTTCTCTCGGAGGGGGCTGATTAGAAGCAAGGGCAAAATGGTCATTTTGACTGTGGGACCACCTAGTGAAAATTTTACCAATAGAAAGATCTCGACGAGAAAAAGACGTGAGCATTGGTTTCACCTCAATCGGAGTTACGGTCGCGGAGATACGAGGGTGGATGCCTAGGGACTAATATGTGAATATTTTTATCACCAACGGGTCCGTGAGTGGATAAGACAGAAAGCGCCTTCGAGCCGAATACGTTTTCTGAAAAGGAAAGCATATTTTGGGCTGCAGTTAGATGAGAATACACTTTCAGAACTGAGAAAGCGCATTTCGGGATGAAGAAAGAGGAAAATACGTTTTCCAGAGATGAAAACGTATTTTTGAGAATACGTCTCCACTTAATGTACCTGGGCCCGGGCTTTGCCTCGCTTACAAGCAGGGCCCATGCAATAGGGGGGGGGGGTCAGGCGCTCGTCTTCTTCCTCCTGTTTCCCCCACGAGGGAACATATGAGAAGTGAGGCCCGGCTGGGGCGCGCTGTGGAGAAGGGGTCGGCCGGCTCCGGATAGCTCCGGCCGAGCCGAGGCCACCAACGGGCTCGCGGAGGCCTGGCGCCTCCATTTAGAGGGAGCACGGCCGCCGGGAGTGATGTCTACTATGCAACTTTATTCTTGTAGACACGTGTTGGGCCTCAGCGCAGAGTTTTGTAGGACAGTAGCAATTTTCCCTCAAGTGGATGACCTAAGGTTTATCAATCCGTGGGAGGCGTAGGATGAAGATAGTCTCTCTCAATGAACCCTGCAATCAAATACATGAAATCTCTTGTGTCCCAAACACACCCAATACAATGGCAAATTGTATAGGTGCACTAGTTCGACGAAAAGATGGTGATAAATGTATAGTATGGATAGTAGATATGAGTTTTTGTAGTGCGAACAATAAAAAACAGAAAGGTAGTAAATAGTAAAACGGAGCACAAGCAGTATTGCAATGATGGAAAATGAGGCCTAGGGTGCATACTTTCACTAGTGCAATCTCTCAACAATGCTAACATATATAGTTGGATCATATGATTATCCCTCAAAGTGCAATAAAGAATCACTCCCGAGTTCCTATTAGCGGAGAACAAAACATATAAATTGTTTGTAGGGTACGAAACCACCTCAAAGCTATTCTTTCCGATCAATCTATCCTAGAGTTTGTACTAAAATTACAGCAAGCTATTCTTTCCTATCGATCTAATCGAGAGTTCATACTAAAATAACACCATATGGTACATATCAACCAACTCTAATGTCACCTAGATACCCCAATGTCACCGCGAGTACCCGTGAGTTAATTATACGATATGTATCAAACAATTTCAGATTCATAATACTCAATCCACACAAAGAACTACAAGGAGACCCCAAAGTTTCTATCATAGAAAAGATAATAAAAACATGCATCAACCCCTATGCATAGATTACACCAAAGTCACCTTGAGAATCCGCAAGTTGAGTGCCATAACATATATCAAGTGAATCAAAATAGTACCCAATTGTCACCACGGGTATTCATATGCAAGACATATATCATGTGTTCTCAGATCTGAACATTCAATCCGACAAGACAAAACTTCAAAGGGTAAAGACTCAATTCATCACAACAAGAGTAGAGAGTGGAGAAACACCATATGATCCATCTATGTTAACAAAGCCCATGATACATCAAGATCGTGACATCTCAAGATCACGAGAGAGAGATTAAACACATATCTACTGGTACAAACCCTCAGCCCCGAGGGTGGACTACTCCCTCCTCATTGGTAGCCATCGGGATGATGAAGATGGCAACCGGTGATGATGTCCCCCTCCGGCAGGGTGCCGGAACAGGCTCCCGATTGGTTTTCGGTGGCTACAGAGGATTACGGTAGCGGAACTTCCGATCTAGGGTCTCTGTCATGGTTTTTGGAATATTTGAGAATTTATTGGGCGAAGAGGGGGTGCGGGAGGCCACCGAGATGGGAACAACCCACCGGGAAGCACCTGGGGGCCAGGCGCACCCTGGTGTGTTGTGCCCCCCTCGGGGCACCCCGAGGTGCTGGTCTGGCCCATTGGTAGTCTTCTAGTCCATAAAAAATCCACAAAAAGTTTCGCGGTGTTTGGAGAACTTTCATTTCTGCACAAAAAACAACACCATGGTAGTTCTGCTGAAAACGACGTCAGTTCGGGTTAGTTCCATGCAAATCATACCAAAACAATATAAATTATTGTAAACATGGCATGAATACTTCATAAACTATAGATGCGTTGGAGATGTATCAGCATCCCCAAGCTTAATTCCTACTCGTCCTCAAGTAGGTAAATGATAAAAGAAATAATTTATGAAGTGTGAATGCTAGCAAAGTGCACAAGTTTGATCAATGACAATTTCAATCACTTTGCCTAGCATCATAACAACAACTCTTTCTTATAAAACTCATCATGAAAAAGTAGCAACCAATTCACATGTTTAGGTTCAAACAATGAATTCTCTTGAAACTCAACAACCTATGTTCTTAGTCACCAAGCAATTGTAATTCAAATTATTCAACAGAGTATAAGTAAGAGCTCCACATACTCAACCATCATATAGTCTTCTATGATTGCTAACACTCACCACATACACATGAGCAAAATGTTTCAACCGGACACATAGAAAGATAGGGGCTTATAATTTGGTCTCCCAACGTATTCACCTCAAGGGTGATGTCAACAATAATAACTCATGCTACCCATATCTAACTGAATATATGTGCCTAGATCTTTCCTCACCACATGATGCTTGCCAAACGAGAAAAATAAAAGGAACAGAGAGAAAACCTTTGACTCTTTGCATAAAAGTAAATACTGAAAAGTAAAAGATAGGCCCTTTGCAGAGGGAAGCAGAGGTTGCCATGCGCTTATTTGTTTGTATTCTCACCCCCTTAGTGCAAAAGAACGTCACATTATATTGCCCCTTAAGATAGCAACCTTTATTATGCAGTGTGTCACTTTTATTCTTTGCCATCACAAGTTCGTACAACGCTCAATTTTCTCTTACACTAATTGATCTACCACTTTTAGAAGCAATTTTTATTGCCTTATTTGCACTGATGACAACTTACTTGAAGGATCTTGCTCAATCCATAGGTAGGTATGGTGGACTCTCAAAACAAGATTTGGGTTTAAGGGTTTTTGGATGCACAAGTAGTATCTCTATTTGGTGCGGAATTTTTGGCTAGTAAAGATGGGGGGCAAACACCACATGTTGAAGGATCTATGACAATATAACTTCTTTGTGAATATGAACAAACATAAATCATTACGTTGTCTTCCTTGTCCAACGTCAACAATTTTGGCATATAATATTTTGATGGGGGCTCACAATCACAAAAGATTTCCAAGATAGTGTATTTGCATGTGAAAGTTCTCTTCCTTATACTAATTATTCATGAATTGCCTGTATGACCAATATTGTGATTGTCAAGCTTCAAAAGCTTTCACTTTCTAAACCCAATGTGAAGCCACTACTAGGCATGATATGAACATGTAATTTCAACTTCATGATATTCAATTCATTCAACAATTTACTCATAGGATATAAGTGAAGCAGAAGAGTAAATGACAAGCTACTCCAAAAAGATATAAATGAAGATCATGAGCATAATATTTCTTTCTCTCAAATTAATTTAAGTTAAACAAGATAGAATTTCTTCAAAAATACTAAAGCACACCATGCTCAAAAAGATATAAGTGAAGCACTAGAGCAATTCCATAGAAAAGAGCTTCGTTGACGGGATGTGAATGTCGCTTACCTAGCCTCCTTGGCAACTATTTAAGGACTCTAATTTATTTAAAAACTTTCAGATATAAGTATTTTATTAAAACAGCAAGAAAATGAAAATAAAATGACATTCGAAGAATAGCACACATCATGTGAAGAAGCAAAAACTTAGGCTCAACCGATACTAACCGATAATTGTTGAAGAAGAAAGGTGGGATGCCTACCGGGGCATCCCCAAGCTTATATGCTTGAGACTTCTTGAAATATTATCTTGGGTTCCTTGGGAATCCCCAAGCTTGAGCTTTTGTGTCCCCTTAATTCCTTTTGTATCACGGTTTCCCTAAATCTTAAAAACTTCATCCACACAAAACTCAACAAGAACTCATGAGATAAGTTAGTATAAACCAATGCAAAAACCTTATCATTCTCTACTGTAGAAAATCACAAAAATTATTATTCAACATTGCATACTGAATGATTCTGCATATTTAATACTCCTATCCTCAAATAGAATCATTAAACAAGCAAACATATGCAAACATAACAGCAATATGCCAAAACAGTACAGTCTTTAAAGAATGCAAGAGTATCAATACTTCTTAAACTCCAAATATTATGAAAATGTACCAAACTGTAGAGAATTTATCAGAGCTTATTGTGCAAAAAGTTTGAACATTTTATCACATTCCGACTTTTCTAGGGAATTTTTGCAACAATAGTAAACTTTCTGTTTTCAAACATCAACCAGTAGACTTTTAAAATAAGCATGACAAAATATTATTCTAACCAACAGAAAACAAAACCTAACAAAATAAAATGATGCTCCAAGTAAAAATCATATCATGTGACGAATGAGAACATGGCTCCAAATGAGGTTACCGATAAAGTTGGAGACGAAAGAGGGGATGCCTTATGGGGCATCCCCAGGCTTAGTTGCTTGGATATTCCTTTACCTTGGGGTGACTTGGGCATCCCCAAGCCTAGGGTCTTGTCACTCCTTATTCTCCTCATATCGACATCTTACCCAAAACTTGAAAACCTCAATCACACAAAACTTAACGGAACCTTGTGAGATAGGTTAGTATGATAAAGAGAAAGCCATTTCACTTTTGGTACTGCCAAAGACAAGATTCATAATTGTTTCCACACAATGCCTACTATAGCATATCATCTCTACAATTTTATATTGAGCAATATAAGCCATAGAAACTAGGAAACAAGCAAACTATGCATTGAAAACAGAATCTGTCAAAAACAAAACAGTTTGTAGTAATATTTACTCAAACTATACTTCCGCTACTCCAAAAATAATGAAAAAATTAGGACCATGTGAGAAATTTGTATATTAATCTTCTGCAAATATAATCAACTCAAAATCACTCTTCTGTTAAAAATTAGAGTTATTTTCGTAAGTGCAAAAGTTTTTGTTTTTCAGCAATATCAAATCAACTATCACCCAACATGATCCCAAAGGCTTTACTTGGCACTTTATTGAAACAAGAACAATAAAACATGAATACTAAAGTAGCATAATCATGTGAACACACAAATACAATAGATAAATGTGTTGGGTTGTCTCCCAACAAGCGCTTTTCTTTAATGCCTTTTAGCTAGGCATGATGATTTCAATGATGCTCACATAAAAGATAAGAATTGAAACATGAGAAAGAGCATCATGAATCAAATGGCAAGCACATTTAAGCCTAACCCACTTCATGTGCATATGGATTCTGTGAGCAAATAATTCATAGGAACCAGAATCAACTATCATAGGAAGGCAAAACATGCATAACTTCAAAACTTTCAACACATAGAGAGGAAACATGATATTATTGAGATATGTAAAAGTATATGTTCCTTTCTCATAATAATTTTTAGTAGCATCATGAAGAAATTCAACAAGACAACCATCACATAAAGCATTCTTTTCATGACACATAAGCATAGCAATTTTGTTACTCTCCACATAAGCAAATTTATTCTCATGAATAGTGGTGGGGGAAAACTCAACAGAATAACTATCATGAGATTGAAAATTAAATTCATGATGACAAGTTTCATGGTTATAATTATTCAATATAGCATACATGTCATCACCATAATCATCATAGATAGCGACCTTGTTCTCATAGTCTATTGAAGCCTCATCCAAAATGATAGATTCATTAGTAAATAAAGTCATGACCTCTTTGAATCCACTTTCATCATTATAATCAGCATAAATAGGAGGCATGCAATCATTACGACAAATTTGCACAACAAATCTTGGGGTACTAAAAACATCATCTTCATCGAACATAGCATCCCGAAGCTTGTGGCTTTGCATATCATTAGCATCATGGATATTCTAAGAGTTCATTCCAACAACATTGCAATCATGCTCATCATTCAAAGATTCAATGCCAAACATTTATAGCATTCTTCTTCTAACAATTGAGCACAACTTTCCGATCCATCATATTCAAGAAAGATATTATAAAGATGATCAATAATATGATGCAACCTTAATTCCATTTTTATGTAGTTTTCTTTTATAAACCAAACTAGTGATAAGACAAGAAACTAAAAGATTCGATTGTAAGATCTAAAGATATATCTTCATGCACTCACCTCCCCGGCAACGACGCCAGAAATGAGCTTGATGTCTACTATGCAAATTTATTCTTGTAGACACGTGTTGGGCCTCCGAGCGCATTGTGTCGTAGGACAGTAGGAATTTTCCCTCAAGTGGATGACCTAAGGTTTATCAATCCGTGGGAGGCGTAGGATGAAGATAGTCTCTCTCAACCAACACTGCAATCAAATACAAGAAATATCTTGTGTCCCCAACACACCCAATACAATGGCAAATTGTATAGGTGCATTAGTTTGGCGAAGAGATGGTGATAAAAGTGTAGTATGGATAGTAGATATGAGTTTTTGTAGTGCGAACAATAAAAAACAAAAAGGTAGTAAATAGTAAAATGAAGCACAAACGGTATTGCAATGATGGAAAACGAGGCCTAGGGTGCATACTTTCACTAGTGCAATCTCTCAACAATGCTAACATAGTTGGATCATATGATTATCCCTCAAACTGCAATAAACAATCACTCCCGAGTTCCTATTAGCGGGGAACAAAAGATAGAAATTGTTTATAGGGTACGAAACCACCTCAAAGCTATTCTTTACGATCAATCTATCCTAGAGTTCATAATAAAATAACCACAAGCTATTCTTGCCGATTGATCTAATCAAGTGTTCATACTAAAATAAAACCATATGATACATATCAACCAACTCTAATGTCACCTAGATACCCCAATGTCACCGCGAGTACCCATCAGTTAATTATACGATATGTATCAAACAATTTCAGATTCATAATACTCAATCCACACAAAGAACTACAAGGCTACCCCAAAGATCTATCGGAGAAAAGATAATAAAAACGTGCATCAACCCCTACGCATAGATTACCCCAAAGTCACCTCAGGAATCCGCAAGCTGAGTGCCATAACATATATCAAGTGAATCAAAATAATACCCCATTGTCACCACGGGTATTCATATGCAAGACATATATCATGTGTTCTCAGATTTGAAAATTCAATCTAACAAGACAAAACTTCAAAGGGTAAAGACTCAATTCATCACAACAAGAGTAGAGAGGGAAGAAACATCATATGATCCATCTATGTTAACAAAGCCCATGCCACGTCAAGATCGTGACATCTCAAGATCACGAGAGATAGAGAGAGAGATTGAACACATAGCTATTGGTACAAATCCCTCAACCCCAAGGGTGGGCTACTCCCTCCTCATCGTGGTGGCTGCCGGGATGATGAAGATGGCCACCGGTGATGATCTCCCCCTCCGGCAGGGTGCGGGAATGGGGTCGCGATTGGTTTTTGGTGGCTACAGAGGCTTGCGTCGACAGAACTTCCGATCTAGGGTCTCCGTCTGGGTTTTTGGAATATTTGAGAATATATAGGGTGAAGAGGGGGTGCAGAGGCCACCAAGGTGGGCACAACCCACCGGGGCACGCCTTGGGGCCCAGACTTGCCCTTGTGGGTTGTGCCCACCTCGGGGCACCTCCCAGGTGCTGCTCTGGCCCAATTGGTAGTCTTCTGATCCATAAAAAAATCCACAAAAAGTGTCGTGGTATTGGGAGAACTTTCATTTCTGCACAAAAAACAACACCACGATAGTTCTGCTAAAAACAGTGTCAGTCCAGGTTAGTTCCATGCAAATTATACCAAAACCATATAAAATTACTGTAACCATGGTATGACTACTTCATAAATTATAGATATGTTGGAGATGTATCAGGGAGGCGCGGGGAGGAGGGGAGGGGCGGCGCTAGGAGGAGGACAGGGACGGGCGGGCGGTGGTGGTCTCCGATGATGCGGCCGTCTCTGGCGAGGTGCAAGTGGGTGGGGCGAACCGCGGGTATGTGGGGAGTGCGGTGGAGGTGGTAGGACAACGAGGGTAGGCTTAGTTTGGCCGAGGTAGCTCGAACTCCAACGATGGCCGATGATGAACGATGAACTTCAGTAAGATGTGGAGATTCTGGTGAGCAAATGAAGCGAGGGAGGAGTGGGTGAGGTGCGGGAGGACTCAGGGCACTCTTATGTAGCCCTAGGGAAGACTCTAGAGCATCACGGGAAGGCTCAAGCCAAGCTCTAATGGAGGACAGGAGCCATACACATCACGAGCACGACTCTAGTTGTGCATTCATGGCGAACCAGGAGGGGGCCCGAGCACGGGATGACGCAGACGAGCACGGGGGAGCTCCTGGACAAGGTTGGACGTCAAGATGACGAGGGAGCGGACAAGAATAGTGACTGGAACGAGCCAGAGCTCGCAATTAGTCATGAGGCAAGCGTGGTCACCACAGGCACGGGTGCAAGCGGCACGTTCTGACCGGGCCAACCATGTCACACGTGTAGTACCTCCAATCTATGTTACAAATGTGGTGATGAATTGATTAGGGGCACTATGGTTAGGTGGTAATGATCCTCTGAAGTTTGTTGTTGCAAACACAATTAGGTCACTGTGATCCATAGGGAGATGCTAAGGTCTAAACATGATGCCTAAGGTGTTTAGGCTAGGAAGTACTATGATCCTCTGAAGTTGGACGGGAAATGGACTAAGATTTATCATGATTGCTTAACAACTACATAATCTAGTCCACTATCAAGATCATGAAGGTGCATTCACATAGTTTATTGGAGTGAGCTTAAAATGGGCATGCCCCAATGATATGAAGAAATGAAGATGCTCAAAAAGTTTCAGGCCATTTGGATCAGCCAAACTAGCACTAGCTTCATACAGCTGCTCTTTGGACAGAAACTTGGAAAAATTGCACAAGTATAATGGATTAATGAATTGAGCCAAAACTTGGTGGAGAGAGTTTATATGGATAGGATAATATCTTGGTAAATTTTCATCTTAAATGAAGCAATATACAATATGGTTGCTTCACAAACTGAAAATCGGACCAGAAACTAAGATTTGGAGTTGTGCTCACATAGATGAGTTACATGAGCTCAAATTTGGTGGAGAGTCATGATTTGACCAAATGAAGGACCTTGCAAAATTTCAAATCATTTGGATATGCCTAGCTTGTGCTTCCTTCACACAGGTTTCCCTTAGATAGGTACTTTGAAAAATTGCTCAGGAATATTTACTATGCAAATTGAGTTGAATTTTGGCATGGGCCAATTATATGGACAAGAAAAAATGTCCAAAAGGTTTGGGATCAATCAAGCAAAGATAAATGACACTTCCTTCTCAAACAACCTCTTAGGTCAGAATGAGAAAAGGATATTTGTGAATCATCTTTGATGATGCCAAGGAAGGATTTTGACATATTTGAGGAATATATGACCCAAACAATTTATGAGAAATATTTGGGAATTTTGGGAGTGATAGAAATATAGGTTGCTTCACAACCTAGGGTTTAAAGGTTATTCCTTTAACATGTAAGGAATATTCCCTAGAAAAAGAATATTGGAAAATGTCAAGGATGAAAATGACATAATCTTGGGATGATGATGAGGATATCAAGCCACTATAAAACCTAGGAAGACATGATCTTCCCAAGTTTCAAGACCATAGCAACAAAAAAGAAAATCAAAACAAGAAATCCAAGAAAATCATCAGAAAAAGAAAAGGGCAAAATCTAGGGTGTTACAATATGTCTTTTAGTAGTAGGAGTATTACAGTTGTACATAGGAGTAGTACTATAGCAATTTCCTTGGAGTCCGTGGTGCAGCAAGCTACCCTTCACTGGTACGCGTCGGTGCTATACAAACGGTTTAAAACCCCTTTCCGCGACGGCATTTGGAACCGTCACCTAGTGAGTGTGGGCGATTAGGGGGTCCTTCCCACACGTCCCAGAAACCATCAGGGATAGGGACCCTACATTACTCCTTTTCATTTGTGGTTGCATTGCTATCACAGTCAGTATTCTGTGGTGCTACGTTTACGATGCCCGGCCCATCACAAACGGCTCACTGTTATAGAACGTGTATGATAAGCATACAATCACACACATTCGCTTTTCACAAACCGTATGCGATAACTAATTAACAAGATTAGCTAATCACCGTACGAGTGTCAGATAGGATTACCAAACGTCGGACCATCGTAACATTGTCGTACACGACAACTATCACACATGCTATTCTGTGGTGCAATGTTTACGATGCATACTTCGTCAGAAACAGTTCATGGTTGCGAATTGTGTATGATAAGGCAACTTTCACACACGCTATTCTGTGAACAATCAGAAACAGTTCATGGTTGCAAATCGTGTACTATAAGGAAACTATCGCAAACGGTTAGTTTGCCAGCACTGTTTGTGATATTGTCTGACATCGCACAAGCTTTGCAAAAGGAAACTATGTGCACGCCTGCACACATTTCCTCTCTGTGAACCGTCTTGGATTATGGTGTATATCGCAAACGTTTGTATTTTACCAACCGTGTGTGCTGTAACAACCTGGAGAGCATAATTTCACCGTAATTTTATTGCTGCTATATGAAATTGAAATTGAAATTGAAATTGAATGTATGCTATAGCTTTATTCATATCCATCAGGTTCATACAACCAATGAATTATTCGATTCATAGGTACACATCAAGAATTACATAAGAACCAAATAAAGCATGATGAACCATAGTTGTATACTTGTACTATTAAAGACGGTAAAGAAAGAGGTGAAATACATTCTGGCTGCTGAACAAAGTGAAGTGGAATGCCCATATTGTGCCCTCCTCCATGCAGAAGGCACACACGACTCTAGTCCAACCCCTTGTGATGGCTGACCGCCCACCCTTCACGGTCTTCATGGAAACATATAGATAATCATCGTGTTCTGGTAGAAATACTTTAACCTTTGCATGCCCACCAATCATGTAGTTTGAGATAGCAAATATGCCCGTGCGTTGCAACGGGAGAAAAAACAATATATATAAGCTGGTCAACATGCCATGTCTACTCCAGCGTCTAACTACTCTGACACCATTGCACGCCACATGCTCTCCGAGTCTAGTAAATGTTTGGCCAATTTTCCTATTATTTGTAGTGAAAATAGTTTGCGACAAACATCAACCACTTTCAGTAACAATTGTGGCCATGGTGGTCATTCTATTCGACCTTAGGGTGTCTTTGATCCAAAATCTTTTCACTAAAAATTCAGAGGGTTGAATCCATATCATTTTTTTTCTGGTGCTCTTATTATATGAGTGAATTAATCCTAAAAAAATCTACAAATTCCTTTGCACTACATTCCTTAGGAAGTTTCTTACCACACTAACCTCTTGGAATGATCATTCATTTTTATTAAAGTGCAATCTAACTAAAATAGCTCGCCCGCAAATTTAATTGAAAATGAAATGAACAAATGCCACATATGAACTCAAGGAATAAAATTCCAGTTTGTTGTTCACATACTTCAAGAATAACATTGGCTGGCATTGAATGGACATAAATTCTATACTGCATGCAAGGCATTGATTGTTTGTGCATTTGGGAAAGGGAGTCTGGTCACGGACAATGATGGTCGATGGATGCTAACGGGAAAATAAATCAACAGGGAGAAAAATTAATGGAAAAAAATTTCAATGGAAAAGTATCACTAAAATAATTTGAACTTGTGTGTTGGTCTGCATCTGTTAAATAGAATTGAACAACAACAAAACTAAACTATGTATGTCGTGTCTTCCCAAGCATACATGCAGCTGAAAATGTAGTGAACATATTTGGTTCACAACCATAGGTTCATAAAAACAACAAAACTTAACTATGTATGTTATCTTGTTTCACGATTGATACGGTGCCAAGCATTCAGGGCAATCGCCTCATGCCCATCCAGACAATTGTTCTTTTGATGTGTGCATGATTATTGTCTCTTGGGAAATTACATTAAGCTTGCCTAGAGATCATAAAAACTTGCGAACTGTAAATGATCCATAAACAAATACATGCATGTACTAGTAGAATTGTATGATAGACACACACACACATCCTTGTATAATTGTTCTTTACATGTCCATGCATATAATGAACATCTATGCTGATGATCATGAATAAACCCCATATAACCGCAGATCATGTGAAAATCAAAAAGGGGCAGCTCCTCGACCACACGCGCGCATGCTGTTATATCCCATATAGCTGCAAAACTTATCATGCTGATGACTCCAATATTTACTTTTCTTAACATATATACATTGCTTCTATTTTTTTATACACAAAACATGTCATTATATTTAAAGGTACGAAACTGAACCTATCACTAAGTGCAAGCACTCACCAAATCTGTATATTACATAATTCTGAATTACAGAAATTTCAGAGAGATAGATAGATAGAGAGAGAGAGAGAGAGAGAGAGAGAGAGGGAGAGAGCAGTCCTTCTTGTTGGTAGAAGTGCTGAAGAAGAGCAGCATCTGTGAAGGTTCAGAGATGTAGCAGCATAGGAGAAAAAAGCGCCAGTAGTAGAGAAGAAGCGCAGCAAAGGAAGATTCTGTAGATGGGAAAGAGTAACAGCGGAGAGCAGAAGAGCAGCAAGATTAGATGAGCAGTAGTACGGAGTAAGGAGTTATGGAATTTGTCTCTTCCTCTCCTTATCTTCCTTCTCCCTCTCGTCTCTCTTTATTTTTAATGTACAGAGAGCCGCCGCACAACCTCCCTCCATGGCAGCCGCGGCGTGAACCCCGCGCAGGTTGCTGCCTTCCCTGCGAAATCGTCAGATCCGTCCGCATTCGATCCATTCCCGGCGTGACGGGCCCTTGCGAGCTTCTCCGCATCCTCCTGCATCGACAGGAGACGCCATGGATGGCCCCTGTGTCTGCATTGACCACGGGCGAAGGCGCGTGTCTCACGCAACCGGCCCCACTGCCGGTGATGACCGGCTCTCCTCCCTTCTGCTCCTTCTCTCGCCCTCGCAGGGTGGCGTGCCGCCCACGCCCGTCACTCGCCTCCCGCTTCGTCTGCGTTGACCACGAGGGAGCACATGCGTCTGATGCATTTGGCCCCGCCGCCGGCTCATACACGCCTACCTCCTGCTCCTCCTCTCGTGCGGGCGCCACCATCACGTAGTCACTGCCTGAGCGCCACCTGCACGCCCCTGTAGCCGGCCACCACACCGCCGCGCGCGTCCTCCGGCGAGGCTCCCGTTTCCTGCTTGCCTGCCTGCAGCCGCATTTAGCCGCCATTATGGTTCACTATGCCCTTCCCCTCTCACCCTGTCAGGCCTCCACCACGGAGGCACCTCCTCTGCTCCGGGGAGCTTCATTCAGCGTGATGGTCAGCTGCTAGAGCTCACGCCCCTCTTTCTTGATGTATCGGTCGGTCGCTCTTTGTTGTTTTGACTTAACTCATGAACATATAAAAAGTGATAGAATTGGTAATAAAAAGCGAGTGGGATTCACTTGCGTGCATTTATTTTTAGTTGCCAGCGATTCAGGTGAACAGATGGCCAGCCCATGGATGGACTCTAAGGGCAGCCCATGTATAAAAATACCTGGACGAGCTTTTTGATTGCGAGTGCACCACGCAAAAGATTAGTACCACTTCGGATAGTAAAAGAATAAAAAAACTAATTTAGGTGAACGGATGAAAAAATGGGAGAAACGCACCTTACTTTATTAGTAGGTATAGAGGTAATCTTTAGTAAACTGCTTTGGGAACCACTTCAAAGCAAAAAAGATTCAGACATTGTCATCTAACACAACTCATTATGGGCAGTAAAAAGAAGGCTGCAGAGTTCTTACTTACCATCCTGCAGTTCGCTGTTGTATTGGATAAAGTGTAAACAAATAGTTTAATTGCCATCTTTTAACCCATTTTACTAACAATGTTTATTAGCTTCCTCGCTTGATGCTGGTTCATCGATATCTCATTTCCCCATACGCAGAAAGGGTCGATGCGCGGATCTTTACCATTGACATATGTATGTAAAAGCACCAAGTTAATATCAGAAGATAAACACCAATTACACAATGATGCAGTACAACACTTTTATATAATATCTTATAACATCCAATATACTCACATATTAGATGAATTAACATCTTATATTATGGGCCAGAAGGAGTTTATTGCATTCTTACAAATTATCAGCTGATTAACTGCTGCTGTATCCATGGGTTAGAGTTAGAGCTAGTTCGGGCTCAAATAGCCCTAAAGTATATCTAAATATGAGGGCTAGTTTGAGCTAGTTGCATCTATAACCCACCCAAAAAAACTATCCAACGCAAGAGGTGCTAATTGGAGGTAGTTCACCTAGTGCATTATTGTCAATCTAAGTATATAATCCTGTCATTCAAACACCACTTTGGATGGAGTAAGTTTAGGGTTAGTCATGAGCTAGAAAATAACTCTAACCTGTAAGCTAAGTTGAGTATCCAAACAGGGTTGTGTTGTTGTTGTTGCTACTGCTCTTCTGTGTGTATCTGGACATCATCAGAACATTAACGTAACACTCTTCCTTGTTGCTATGTAGCGTAGGATTGCATATGTAGACATTAAGTACAGTGCATGTTGCTATGTAGCCTCAGATATATTACATATGGCCCTAGTTAACCTAACGATAAATGAGTTGCAGATATATTCAGTTAAAAGTAAGATTCACCGATTAGTCCCTTATCAGCCCCCGGCCTATATGGTACCAGCTACCGATATCCTGAACAATGTGCATATATAAGCCATGGGATGAAACTAACCTCGATGGAAAACAACAGTCATTCCCAAAATTGTCCTGTGTAGGGACATCGAGATGCATGTTAAGCACAACAGGCTAAACATCAACCAAAATTATCCATGGCAGACAAAATAATCTCCAAAAGATAGCTTCAGTGTGGAGGTTTAAGCACGTTAGTAAAGCAAAACAAGTGAAAATGTGTATTAACTGCAACAGGCCTAACATTTAACAACAAGAAAAACATAGTCATTCAAACTGGTATTGTGCTGGTCTAAGTACACTAGTTATTGTTAAATAAAAATGGAAAGACGTGTTTAACTACAAGATGCAGCAACCAAATGTAGTCATTCATGCCCTGTTTGTTTCAGTTTCGCTTGGATTTTAATCACCTATGGATTTGCTTCAATGGCGAAGCTGTTTCTGTGAATCAGCTTCACCACCGAAGTACACTTTGAGGTGCTTCAGGAAATTGCACTTAAAATGACTCAAATCCAGATTCAGCTTCACTAGCAAAGATGATTCCAAATAGCTGTTTGTTTCAGATTCTAGATTTGGCTTCACTGGCAAAGCTGAATCTGGTCCCAGTAACCGAAACAAACAGGGCCATAGTGGTATTGTTGAAACTGGTACTTATGACATTGAACTGTATAGTTCATACTTGCACATATAGAACATCACGTTGTGAATAACTGGCATAAACAAGGCATACTACAAACAACCAGAGATAGCATTTGAAACTGGACATATGCTAAGTACAAACAACAAAACAATCAAAAAACTTTAAAAGAGGCATATGCTAGTTATAACAGGCTTAACAACAAGCAAATATATGCATTCCTATCGGTATGTTTAAAACTGGATTGATGAAATGTACTACACAGTAAATAATTGCACATACAGAGCATCACATTGTGAACAACTGAAATAAACAAGGCATACTGCAAACAACCCGATATTGCAATTAAAACTGGACATATTCTCACTACACTACAAAAGGGACTCGACAAAAAAATCATGGGTTTCCCCTTGTGAAGAGGCACGGCAAAACAAATCATGGGTTTCCTCACTTGTCACAGATGGGCTCGTTCCCGTGGGAAGAGAACGGACCCTGGATGCGCTCCATGTTGTCGCAGATGGGCTCCTTTCCCTTGGAAGAGCATGGTTGTAGGGTGCCCTCCCTGATGTTGCAGACGGGCTCTTTCCCCTTGGAAGAGTAGATGGTCTCTTTCCCCTTGGAAGAGCCGGAGAGGGTGCCCTCCTGGTGGTCGCTGTCGATGGGGTCTAACTTGGAAGCCGCGGATCCCAAGCCAGCGTCGCAGAACATGTCCTTCAGAAATGACAAAAGGGGCTCGATGGTGATGTAGGATGGCAACTTGTTGACAACGAGCCAGAGGATATCAGCGGCGGGGCCATGCATGAGATCGACGACGGTTGAACCTGAGGGGTTGGGGGTGGGCCACTTAACCTGTGACATAGCCCGCCTAAGGCCGTCGCTGTCCATGTCCTCGATGTCGTAGCCGGCCAAAGAGACATGCCCGCATACTCTAGCCCGCTGCTGGAGTTTCTGCCGCCAGTAATGGTCGTCAGCTTCCTCGGCGACGTTGGGTGAATAGACCGCGATACACCTCTTTTGGGCTAGTCACTTCTCGAGCTCCACGGGAAGCGTATCTGGGCTTAGGCTGCAATGCTCTAGAGTGGGGGATGGGGATGGGGATCTGGGAGAAAAAGGGCGTTTGGCAGGCGTCATCTAAGAAACTTAGGGCGGCCTTGGTATGGAGACCGGTGGGTAAGCTGCACGGGCAAACCGGCAGATGTTGATAATGGAGGTTTTGCAGTGGTGGTGGCGGAGGGGACCTTGCTAGGGTTTTGAGCGAGGGAGGGTGTGTGTGTGTGTGCGCGCGCGCCCCTGAGCAGGTTTTGGTGTGTGTGTGTGTGTGTGTGGAGGGGGGCGGGGGTGTGTTTGAGGAAATGACGTGGGTGCTGAAAATTTTACAACACGGGAGTCAAACGCGAGAGTGAAATCAAACGCGAGAGTGAAATACTGGAGCTAATGAATATTTTGATGATGGTGCATGCCACACGGTCCGGAGATAAGAACCATGTGTTATGAAACAGAAAAACCCTCGAGGCGGGAAGATATTTTCTAGGGGCAGGCGGGATTGGGAACAAGAAACATCGCACATGGTCCAGAGATAACAACCATGTGTTATGAAACACAAAAACCCTCCTCGAGGCAGGCAAATATTTTCTAGGGATGCAGTGGGATTGGGAAGAAGAAACATCGCACATGGTCCGGAGATAACAACCGTGTGTTATGAAACAGAAAAACCCTCGAGGCGTGCAGATATTTTTGAGAGGGGGAGCCTCGTGGATCCCAATGTACTGTGCGGATGTGTGCGTGACATGGGCGCCAGTGTGGCACACGGTTAGTTTGAGTGAACCGTGTCTGTTGCGTCATCCGACTTGTCTAATGTTCATAAATTTGGCGAAAAATGACGCGGAAGAGGATCAGAACACGAACACACTTGCATGTGGACAAAATTTATATGTATGAAAAGGGTGGTTTGATTTTCAAATACCAAATGCAAGTTCGATGTCGCACCTATCTCACAACATGCACGATATTGCTTGCCCCCCTCGTGTCGGCACGAAGGGAATCCTAAGTTATCAATGCATGCCCTACCCCCCGCCCCAACCGAGGCTCTCCTAGCAAAGTGTGAAGTATCTAGCAGCCCCCCTCCCTCATGTCGGCACGAAGGG
Organism: Triticum timopheevii; assembly: GCA_963921465.1. Taxonomy (NCBI): domain Eukaryota; kingdom Viridiplantae; phylum Streptophyta; class Magnoliopsida; order Poales; family Poaceae; genus Triticum; species Triticum timopheevii. The sequence continues at coordinate 374,277,169 of OY997272.1, read as the reverse complement.
AATCCTAAGTTATGAATGCATGCCCCGCCCCCTGCCCCAACGGAGGCTCACCTGGCAAAGTGCGAAGTAACTAACATCCCCCTCCCTCATGTCGGCACAAAGGGAATCCTAAGCTATGAATGGATGCCCCCCAACTATGGTTCACCTACCAAACTGCGAAGTAGCTAGCAGCCCCCCTCGTGTCGGCACGAAGGGAATCCTAAGCTGTGAATGCATGCCCCCCAACCGAGGCTCACCTAGCAAAGTTCGAAGAAGCTAGCAGCCCCCCTCCCTCGTGTTGGCATGAAGGGAATCCTAAGCTATGAATGGATGCCACCCCCCCCCCAACCATGGTTCACCTAGCAAACTGCGAAATAGCTAGCAGCCCCCCTCGTGTCGGCATGAAGGGAATCCTAAGCTATGATGCCCCCCAACCGAGGTTCACCTAGCAAAGTGCAAAGTAGCAGCCCCCACCCCCACACACACTTTTAAGTCGGTGGGCCAGAGAGGCATCTCACCAAGATTGATCGTAAAACGGACCAAGAATAATCCACCTTGGTCGTACAACCTCTCTCTTGTTGCTGGTCAAAGTGATGGTCGTCCATGCGACCCCAGATAAGCTAGCTCACTAATAATCATGCAAGTAGCTAGCTTGTCCCCGAAGACGACCACTTCATGCGTGTGGCACAAACTATGTATGACTCAGGTGTGTTTTTTAGTACACAATGGAACAACTTTGATGTGGCACCGTGATTTCGAACTAGAAATCCCCACACTGGGTGAGGGTTAGTGTCGGATTTCGGGTTCCGGCAGACCCTTGTGGTTCGAACACTGGGGTGCGCGAAGAGATTCAACCCTCTACCGTCTCGCACCTCGCCGAATCGCTAGGACCTAAACTACCAAACTGAATAGCACAAGAGACAAAAGATTTATACTGGTTCAGGCCACCATTGTGGTGTAATACCCTACTCCAGTGTGTGGTGTGGTGGATTGCCTCTTGGGCTGATGATGAACAATACAGGGAAGAACGGCCTCGCGAGGGTCTGTTCTTGGCTAGTGCGACGAACTGCTAGGAGGTGCTAAGTCGCTCAATCTATTGGTTTCTTGATGAGGATCCAGATGCCTCTACCTGGGGGGTGGCTAGTCCTATTTATAGGCAAAGGCCCAGGGCCTCTTCCCAAATATTGAGCGGGAAGGGCGCCAACAATTGGCCATTTTGATGGGGAACATCAGGTACACTTATCCTGACTAAAGTTGGTCCTCGCCTGGCAAAGACTCTGGTGATGACGCCTGCTTGGGCTGCACAATGACTTCCTTCCTGCCGTTGGGCTGGTCTTGGTCTTGTTGCACCGAAATGGATGCCTTTGCTTGATACTCTCGCCTGCGCTTGCTCCCTTTGCACCAACGAGGAAAGGAGGACACTGCGCGGGCTGGCGCCCGACTGGCGCCCGACTGGCGCCCTTGGTCATCATGGCTTGCGTCATGGGCACCTCGCGGGGTACCCTGGCTTCAACTCTCCGCCTCCTCATGAGCCAGCCTGACGAGGCCGTGCCTGAGGAAGCTCCTTGTCGTCCGCCCCACGAGGCTTGGCCCCTCGCGAGGGTCTTGAGCTTGCGTTGATGAAGATGGGCTGTGCTGGGCCTCCTTTGAGCCATGCCGCAGGCCGCAGGCAGGCAAGTCTGGGGACCCCCGCTCCCAAAACGCTGACAGTAGTCCCCGGGCCCACGGCGTTCCCGAACTTGGCCGAGCAGAGAGGCGAAAGGGCAAGTGCGAAGCGTTGCGGGCCCTAACAGCCTGCGGCCTTGGGCGCCGCGTGGCGGTTGATTGGACATGGGCGGCTCTGCTTCCCCATGACGCCTCGGTAACCGCTCGGATTCGACAAGTCCGTGCATGCAAAGCGGGTCATGATTACCTGTGATCGTGGAGGCCGACGGTTGGCCTTCGCTGGCTATAAGTACGGAACGGCGCGCGCCCTTCCAGTCTATCCTTCTACTTCTCCTCCTTCATGGGCCTTGCTCCGTCTTGCTGCAATGGCTCCGATCCGCCGGTTCTCCGCGGAGGAGAAGGGAAAGGCTCCCCAAGAGGATCCTGACCCGCTTCCCCCAAAGAAGCGGCTTGCCCTCTGGTGTCAGGGTGAGGACACTCGCCAGGAGGCGTCAAGACCCTGGTGTGAGCGGCCGCCACCAGGGTCCCCTCTTCCCTTGTATGCGCACATTGGCGGCTCTGAAGGAGTCGATGCCGAGCACCACGAGCGGCACCGCCGACGACGCCGGCGGGTCACGAAGGTGTGCGTCTTTCCCCCAGGAGTCCACACCGAGGGCTCCAGCCGAGAGTTCGTGCTTCACGCCGCCACGCCTCCTAAGTCTTGGATTCGTCTCCCTCCTTTCTTCGCCTCCGTCGTCCAGCAGGGGGAACCCCTGGGGCTCTGGCTGCAGCATGCCGGTTGCGGCACCCTCGCGACTGGGGCAGAGATCGCGGTCATTGCCCCAGGAAAGGTCTTCATGACTCGAGGCTGGGGCGAGGTCGCCCGGGTCTGCAGGACGAGGGGTTCCCTAACGATCCATCTGGAGTACGACGGTGCTTCAGTGATGTCCTTCAAGGTCTTCGATGCGGAAGGTCGTCGGCTGGAGTGCTGCCCCGGGGGAGGCGGTCGGGACCCTGCTGTGGCGAGACAGAGGCCTACCGTCTGCTCCCTTGGCCGCTCCTCAGGCGATGGAGGCGCCGGAGGATCCAGTGACTCCTCCGAGCTCTTCGTGACGCCGGAGACGACCGACGACAGCTACGAGCCCCCGAGCCTGCGCCGTTCCCGGGGCAGGGCGAGCTCGTCAGGTCGTCGCTTCCCCTGATCTGGATGGGGTTGGCACCGGACTGGGCGGCCCACTTTTGATGATGGCATCTGCCGCAATGCCCCCTGTAGTTAGGACTCCTTAGGATTCGCGCCTTTTTTCCCTGCGAGGGGCCAAGAATATACCCCACGGGGGCTTGTAAGATGTTTGTAGCTCCGTCTGTCAATATGATCCTTATTACGAAGCAGTGCGAGATGCTCATTCCGTTTCAGCTTAGTTTCCTCCTTTCAGTCCTCATGAGGGCTTGATGCTCTGCGCCGACAGGTCCCAGTCCCAAGGCAGCTCCAGCCGTCGCTGGTATGCCAGGTCGTGATGCCGTGGTCAAGGCCAGGAGGTGAGCGGCCCGAGGTTTGGTAAGAGCCCCTGAGTCGCGATGCTCAGGAGGTCCCCCTTAGCGCTCAAGCAGCCATCATTCGGTGAGAAAGGAGAGCGACGTTGCTAATAGGGATTGCATTGGGTGCGGGGATGGTGCTACGATAACTAGTGTGTCTGGGGGTTGACTTATCTCGAGGGTCAGGAAACGCTTCATGGTGCGGCGCTAGGTCCGTGCCTCGGACGGCGAGGGGTTGCTTGGCGAGGTCCTTGTGTGCTTCTGCCCTCTCACCTTTGCTCCCCTTTCTGCTCTACGTCCTCAGGTCCCGGCTCTCGGGCTGGTCTCAGCCGTCGCTGGCATGCCAGGTCGCGGTGCCATGGACAAGACCAGAGGGTGAGGGCCGGAGAGCCGGTAGGAGCCCTGAGTCGCGATGCTCAGGCACCCCCCCTTTAACGTGCGAGCGGGTCGCGCGGTCAAGAGTGAAGAAGGCACTGTGAGGGCTTCGCCTGGCGGTGTTCCTTGGAGGGACCCTGCAGGCTCATCACAAAAGGAACGAGAGTTCGCCGGGGCGATCGACAGTTAGTCGGTAGTTGCTTTGGAGAGGCGTGAGAGGCCTGGCGAGGTGTATTGGGGCACCCGGGAGCCAGCGCGGGACTCGCGGGGCCCGACCTCAGGGCGGGTTGCGCCCGGCGCTGGGCCTTACCTTGGAATGTGTTCCTGCAAATTTGGTTAGATGACGGTGCTCTACATCTTCGGGTCCCAGCTCTCGGGCTGGTCTCAGCCGTCACTGGCATGCCAGGTCGCGATGCCATGGACAAGACCAGAGGGTGAGGGCCGGAGAGCCGGTAGGAGCCCTGAGTCGCAATGCTCAGGCACCCCCCATTTAACGTGCAAGCTGGGTTAGATGATGAAACACTATGTCCTCGGGTCCCAGCTCTCGGGCTGGTCTCAGCCGTCGCTGGCATGCCAGGTCACGATGCCATGGACAAGACCAGAGGGTAAGGGCCGGAGAGCCGGTAGGAGCCCTGAGTCGCGATGCTCAGGCACCCCCCCTTTAACGTGCAAGATTCCGACACCCAGAAAAAGGCACCAAATAACAAGCATGGTGGATCGAAAGCATAGTATTAAGATGAACGCAAGAAGGACACATGCCGCTGGGACAGGCCCAAGCGTCTTGGGGATGATGCAGCCCGAGGGGCGCCCCCAATAAGATAAGCTAAGGACATGAGATAAAAGGGATACATGCCACAGGGACGGACCCACGCGGCCTGGGAATAATGCGGCCCTGAAGGCGCTCCCAGCCAGAAACAAAACTTAAAAGATGTCACCTAATAATGTTGGGGACGAAGGGGTGTTGGTGTAACAGACTCGGTGGGCTGCGGGAGCCGATCCTCACGAGCCCCCAGGCCCAGGGGCCTCGGGAGGCTCCGGAGGCGCCGGTGGCTCCTCGCGGGCCATCCCCATCTCCACCAGGGCTGCGGCACGCCTGACCTCTTGAGCCTCCAAGATGGCCCTCATGAGACTCTGGTGCGCAGCAGCCATGTTCGGCAGGCCGTAAGGCATGCGCACATAGTTGTGGGGCGGACCCTCGCAATGTCCCACTCGCGAGGGCCAGAGGCGCTCTTGAGACGTGGCTCGGTTGAGCCCTGGTATGTCGATGCAGACGCGCAGCCCACCATCCTTGCCTAGATGGGGGGCCACAACGGGTAGGCGGCGGCTGCCTCTCATGACCCTTAACTCCTGTAACTCCTGAATGGCCTTGCTGACGAACTCCTGAGGGTTTGGCCCTCCTTGCCTTGCTCCTTCTTTAGGGAAACGTGCTTCGAAGCACACCTCCACGTGGTGCCCAAGCGCCTCCCTCGTGACCTTGGCGAGGTCGGCGGCCCTCCAGGTGAGAGCCCCCGAGCCCTGCCTGAGGAGGGCGTCGGGTGCGCTTCCCTATGCGATGGAAGGAGGCTCCTCCTGGCCAGGCGCGGGCCCTAAGGGGCCTGCCTCCTGAGGGGCCGGTCCGGTCGATGTCTTCTTCTTCTGGGGTGCGGCCTCGGAAGGCCTCCTGCTGCTGCGGTCTGGGTCTTCCAGTGATGCGGCCTGAAAGGCCCGCTCCAGGGAGCACACTGCGTCTCTCTCTTCGCAGGGCACCGTGATGACCCCGCCGCTTCCTGGCATCTTGAGGACATTGTAGCCGTGGTGGGTCACGGCCATGAACTTGGCCAGCGCCGGGTACTCGAGGATGGCATTGTACGGCAGGAGAATGTGGGTGACGTCGAAGTCGATGAGCTCGGTGCGGTAGTTGTCGCGAGCCCCGAAGGTGATAGGAAGGCGGACCTGCCCTATCGGGACCATGGAGCCGTCGGTGACTCCGGAGAAGGGCTTGGTTGGCTGAAGCTGACTGTAAGGCACTTGAAGATTGTTGAATGTTTCCACGGACAGGACGTTGAGCCCTGCCCCGCCGTCAATGAGGGTCTTGGTGACAAGCACGTTGCTGATGATTGGGGAACAAAGCATCGGGAGGACTCCAGCTGTGGCCGCGCACTTGAGCTGATCCGCTGAGCTGAACGTGATGGCGCACGCCGACCACCTGAGAGGGCGCGTGGCCTCGAGCTCGGGGAGGACTGCATTCACTTCGCGGGCGAACTGCTTGAAGATGCGCTGAGAGGCTAGGGCTTGAGCTCCGCCCAGGATGCAGGCGATTGCACGCGGTTCCTGGAAGCCCCCAGCCCCCTCGTCCTGATGACGGTCTTCATTCCTTCTTGGCTGCGGCGGCAGTGGAGGGAAGCCTGCGTTCCCTTGCGGGCGATCCTCGCGAGGCTGATCCCTCTAGCCTCCCTCGCGAGGCGGGTCCTGCCAGTGGTCCTCGCGAGGTTGGTCGCGCCACCCTTGGCGCGGGCCGCGGTCTTCCCAGTGTCCTGCATTCCTTCCTCCTCCTCGGCCGTAGCCCCGGTCGCTGCGGTCGGGACGTCTGCCGACCCTCCCTTCGCGCACGGCCCAGAGCTCTTGGCATTCATTTGTGTTGTGAGTGTGGAGGTCGTGGTACACGCAGGACCGGCTGCCCTTGGAGGATTCGGGCTGATCTCTGCCCCGTTTGGTGTCTGGCTCGGCCGTGAGCACGGCAGCCCCCTTGCGCTTCACGTCCTTGGCCTTGGGCTTCTTCTCTTCGGGGTCCGCGGCAGGTAGCTCGAGGAGGGAGAGGCGCCCTTCCTCAGCCCTGGCGCACTTGGTCGCCAAGTTGAACAGCTCCAAGGAGGTGCACAGGTCTTCATGCATCGCCAGCTCCTCCTTCATCTTGACGTCGCGCACACCGTCGGAGAAGGCAGAGATGATGGCCTCCTCCGTTACCCTGGGGATCTTGAGGCGCGCGTTGTTGAAGCACTGGATGTACTTCTGCAGGGTTTCCCCTGGCTGCTGCTTGATACGGTGCATGTTGCTCACGGCGGGTGGTCAATCGCGAGTACCCTGGAAGTTGGCGGTGAAGCGGGTGCGCATCTCGTCCCAGGAAGAGATCGTGCCTAGGGCCAGATTCAGGAGCCAGGTGCGGGCTCCGTCCTTGAGCACCATGGGAAACCAGTTGGCAGCTTCGATGCCCAACTCGTAGAGTTGGAGGAACTCCGCAGGGTCAGCCGTGCCGTCGTAGCGAGGAGGCAGGTCTGGCTTGAACTTGGCGGGCCACGCGACGCTGCGCAGCTCGGAGGTGAAGGCGCGGCAGCCCGCCGTGGCCGCGGGGGGCTTTGGACGACGGAGAGCTTGGTCCTGCGGGTCCCCATGCGCCGCGGCTGGGGGTAGCGCAGGGCCTTGACGCGCTGGAGCAGGGAGCGCTCGGGCAGCATCTTGTGGGCAAGGGACTTCTTGGCAGCTCTGCTCTTGCCGTGCTGGCGCCTGACGGAGCGGGTTTCGCTCAGGGGCCACGCGCCTTGGGGCCAGGACGCCTTCTTGAGGAGGAGGCGGTTGAGGCGCCCCAGGAGCTTCATCGCTCGCGCAGCGCGGGGTGCGGTGCAGCGAGAAGGATGGTGCGGGGGCGCCTCCAGCGGCGCGGACGAGCTCGGCGACTCGGTCGAGCCATTCTTCGTAGACGTCGTTGATGGGGCGGTAGCGCAGGAGCTCGTTTGCCGCGATGAGCACAGCTCGGGCTTCCATGGCCGCGTGGGGCGCGCGCGACGAAGAACCAGCGGGGGTGAGTGAGGGCGTGGTGGTGCGGCTGTCCCGCCTCATGGACGGGTGCTGGGACGATGCTTGCTGCTCGTTCCCCGCCGGGCCCGTGGCGGCGTTGACGGCAGGTGACGGGGAACGACGAGGGAGCCCGCCGACGGGAGCCGTCTGGGCGACATGGGAGGCGAGGGCGGCTCAGCGCTCAGCGTGAGCCCGACGAGCGTCAGACATGGTTGCGGTGGTCGGGCAAGAAAAAGACGGTGGAAGGCAATTTCCGGTGCACCCCTACCTGGCGTGCCAAATGTCAGATTTCGGGTTTCGGCAGACCCTTGTGGTTCGAACACTAGGGTGCGCGCGGAGATTCAACCCTCTACCGTCTCGCACCTTGCCGAATCGCTGGAACCCAAACTACTAAATAGAGCAGCACGATAGACACAACATTTATACTGGTTCAGGCCACCATTGTGGTGTAATACCCTACTCCAGTGTGTGGTGTGGTGGATTGCCTCTTGGGCTGATGATGAACAATACAGGGAAGAATAGCCTCGCGAGGGTTTGTTCTTGGCTAGTGCGACGAACTGCTCGGAGGGGCTCAGTCGCTCTATCTACTGGTTTCTTGATGAGGATCCGGATGCCTCTACCCTGGGGGTGGCTAGTCCTATTTATAGGCAAAGGCCCAGGGCCTCTTCCCAAATATTGAGCGGGAAGGGCGCCAACAATTGGCCATTTTGAAGGGGAACATCGGGTACACTTATCCTGACTAAAGTTGGTCCTCGCCTGGCAAAGACTCTGGTGATGACGCCTGCTTAGGCTCCACAATGACTTCCTTCCTGCCGTTGGGCTGGTCTTGGTCTTGTTGCACCGAAATGGATGCCTTTGCTTGATACTCTCGCCTGCACTTGCTCCCTTTGCACCAAAGAGGAAAGGAGGACATTGCGCCCGGGCTGGCGCCCGACTGGCGCCCTTGGTCGTCATGGCTTGCGTCATGGGCACCTCGCGAGGTACCCTGCCTTGATCTCTCCGCCTCCTCATGAGCCAGCCTGACGAGGCCGTGCCTGAGGAAGCTCCTTGTCGTCCACCCCGCGAGGCTTGGCCCCTCGCGAGGGTCTTGAGCTTGCGTTGATGAAGATGGGCTATGCTGGGCCTCCTTTGAGCAACGTCGCAGGCCGCAGGCAGGCAAGTCTGGGGTCCCCCGTTCCCAGAACTCCGACAGTTAGGTTGATGATGCATATGTATGTTACACCACACTTCAAGCCGATGACAGGGATTGATGCATGCATGTGCGTGCATTGTATATGCGCTCAAACTTTAATTAGGTCTGAATGTCACCAACACCTATACTACGATAAAACGAACCAAATGAAGAATATCCACCATGGTAACCTATCTTGTTGTCGGTGAAGGTGATCATGGATGTCCACGCGGGCCCATGAATATATATATATAGGCTTGTCGCTGATAACCATGTGAGGGAGGGTACCATTCGAAGACAACCACTACATGCATATGTATGGAGGTGATGCATGCATGCATGTTTGAATACCATTTCACAACATTGATGTGGCACGTGCGTCGAAAATCATACACTCTTCCCACAAAGAGCGGGATCGGTTCATCATGTGTCGTTGTACTAGCCACTTCAACTCGATGGGAGGGATTCATGCGTACACATGCATGTGTGTGTGCTCATATATATATATATATATATATATATATATGTATGTATGTATGTATGTATGTATGTATGTATGTATGTATGTATGTATGTATACCATATTTACAAGCAAAAAAATAACCCCTCGTAATTAAGTCAAATTAACCACTCTCGTTGTCAGACAAAAAGTAGTGATGGACCAAGAGGGCCCACAAATGGAAAACATCGATATCGCTGATAACCGCTTAAGTGGGTGTGAGAGAACAACCACCATCGCTTTGCAAGTGGGCCAAACATATGTTGAATATAATCCATAAAATGCACAAGTTTGATGTGCCACACATGCCTCAACAACCGTAAACCATGCACCCACACAGAGCGAGGTTCATGAAGCGTACTACATATGATGGTCCCCTTCCCCCTCTTCGACGCATACTATATGCTCCTACCGTAATACAACCCAAAAAGAATCCTCATCGATGGTGAAATTAATTAACCTCTCCCGATGTAGCTAGGTCAAAGTGATGCACATTGTCCTTGCAGCCGACCTTCTTCAAGCTACAATTAATGCCGCTTATGCCCGGGGACTTGTGGAGCTTCCTCTCCCTCGTGACAATGCAGGTGACTTCCCTGTGGTCCAGTACGCAGATGACACGATATTGGTGATGCAAGCTTGTCCTAGACTGGCTGCCCGCATGAAATTAATTTTGGAGGATTATGCTACTTCTGTTGGACTCAATATCAATTTTAATAAATCAACTCTTATACCCATTAACATTGATCACCAACATGCTCGTGAGTTAGCTGAGGTGTTTGGCTGCTCCGTTGGCACTTTGTCGTTCACCTACCTTGGTCTCCCCATGGGGACGATGAGGCCGAGTGTTCTTGATCTCATGCCGTTGGTGCACTCGATTGAGAGGAAAACTTCCACTGCCTTGTCACTGATGTCAGCTGGGGACAAACTGACTCTGGTCAATTCCGTGCTGACCACCATGTTGATTTATGCAATGTGTACAATCAAACTGCATCCCAAAGTGATCGAACATCTTGACAAACTGCGCAGATACTGCCTCTGGGCGAAAAACTCTGACGATGGGGTCAAAAACAACTCCCTTGCTGCCTGGGAGCTTGTTTGTCGACCAAAACGCTATGGTGGCCTTGGTGTTATTGATATCAAGACACAAAATGTTCCACTCCTCTTAAAGCACCTGTTCAAATTCTACAATCGTGATGATGTACCCTGGGTTGAGCTGGTCTGGGATGTGTACTACAGAAACAAAATACCACATGCAACTGAGTTCGTGGGCTCTTTCTGGTGGAAGGACATGATGCAGCTCAGCGGGATTCTTCGGGGGATTACCAAAGTCATCCCGGGGGATGGCTCTAGCTCACTGTTTTGGAAAGATGTCTGGTTTGGTGACAGTGACTCTGCGCTGATGGACATGTATCCAAGGGCTTTCTCCTTTTGCTTGAATGAGGATGACTCCATTGCTAAGGTCCTCACGACAGCTGACCCGGCCATGATTTTCAATCTGCCTCTTTCGATCCAGGCCAGGTAGGAGATCAGAGAGATCCAGCAGGGGTCGATGCATGTCCGGGTGGCTGATACCTGTGGTGACACTTGGGAATGCACACTTGGGCGTTTCTCCTCTAAAAGGTATTATAACCACTGTTATAAGCAGATTGTGGCAGATGAAGCGTTTGGTTGGCTTTGGAAAGCCAAAAGCCCGATCAAGTTCAAACTATTCGGGTGGCTGCTTCTTGTCGATCGTCTGAATACCAGGAACATGCTAAGGCGTAGACACTTTGCTGTCGCTGGGGACAACTATGCATGCATGTTCTGTCAGAACCCTCCTGAGGAAACTGTGGAACACCTTTTCTTTACGTGCCCTTTTAGTCAACGGTGCTGGAGTAAGGTTGGGATGTCATGGCCGGGGGAGCCAACAGATTAGCTCTGCTGCATGGGGGTAAAGATGGTTGGCGGCGGCCCCTCTTCATGGATATTTTTTTGCTTGCTGCTTGGAGTCTGTGGATGGAGAGAAACAACTAACACTTCAGGGGGGTTCCACAGACCTTCGAGGCATGGCTGGCTAGATTCAAACACCTCTTGAAGCTGGTGGCCCACAACTATAAAGAGAAATTTCATCCTTTTCTCTCTGAATACATTGTAAGCTTGGGACACTAGTCTTCGTTTCGATAGCTTGTAGGGCCGGGGGGCCTTAAAACCCATTGTAACACACATGTAACTGTTCTCCTATGAGTAATACAAAAGTCAGTGGGAGCCTCTCCCACCATCGTTAACCCTCAAAAAAAAGTGATGCGCATATGCATCGACGATGGCCTCATGGGCCCACAGATGGAAGCGTCACAAGTGAGTGTCCTAGCTAGGATAACCACCACCTGCATGCATGTGGTGCAAAGAGGTGTTGTGTGATGTTTGAATAGCCATTTTCACAATTTTGACGTGGCACGTGCCTCGGAAATCGAAAAGTCCAGACACTAAGTGAGGTGTACTTGTTCACAGACACGCACATATAGTATATATATATATACGCTAGTCCCCTCCCACATCTTCGACGCGTACTATATACCACCATAACACAAACAAAAAAGATCTACCTTTCTGGTCAAATTAACCTCACTACCGGCTGTTCGTCAAAGTGATGGACGATGACCTCGCGGGCCCACGGAAAGCGTCATACGTGAGTATCGATTGTCGTGTAGGACAACCATCGACTGCATGTGGCCAAAACATGTATGTATGAAAGGGTTGTGTAATGTTTTAAATTACGAATTCACGACTCTGATGTGGCACCAGCCTGCCTAACAAAATGGCCAACCCACACGGTGGCTCACAACATGTAGTGTACTGCGAGCCACTCGCCACCCCCAGACGCGCACACACACACACACAGCAAATCCACCGCAACTACAGTGCATGTTAATTTAATTATCCCGCCGTGGACATATATATGTTACCAAAGGAGGGACGTTTTAATTTCGAAAAAACCCAGAGATCATTAAAACATTTTAGTACATTAATTGATTGATTTTCTACGGGTACAATGTGCGAAAATCAAATTCGAGCTACATGCACACGTGATAGTGTGCCTAAATGGATTGCGAAAACACATGTGTCATATGGGTGCATGTTTACTCCCCGTGCAACAAATTTCAAACAATGAGAATCTTGACTTTAAAATTCTAGTGCATCCAAAACCTCTTTGAAGTTCATGAAACTTATCGTGTTGTCATATGGACACCAATACAAAGTTGCATTGTACTTTTTTGGTCAAATTTGAGACCAGTTTTGATGTAATCTTTATCTAATTACAAATGGGAGATTATTAATAATTGGTAACCAATATCCCAAACGGACTATTTGTTCGAACCTTGAGCATTAGACCAACAATGGATACATGTCATGCTTCGGTTAAGCAAAAAATAAAGCGGCATCATTAATCATCCAAATAGAAAAACAATATATGTGCTGCCACGCGACCCATTTACCGTGTGAGCAGTTGTGAGTTGACGGGACGCATGCAAGCAGTCCTCCGTGCAGGCAGACCAGGAGGCGTGTGTGTAGGTGTGTGAATTGATGGAGGCGTGATCGCAGCGCAGTGTCATCGGGAGGCGTGCGAGTAGCTGTGTGAAACAACGATAGGCATGCCAGCAGTCCGGTACACAGGCTCACCGGGAGGCGAGCCAGCGGTTTGACCGCAACCCGCCTCTCTCCCACTACTCCATATTAATGGTGTGCCCGAGTGGCCGCACCCCCCATCCTCGCCACACACACAATCCCCTCTCTCCGCTTGCATCCTCGACGCTGCTCTCAGTCTTCAAAACTGTCAGTGTATGAGGATGCCGACAAAGCGCCGCATCAGAGGGAGTGGCGACGCCGGGGCTGCTAAAGCATCGGAGCACGGCATGGAGATGGAGATAGAGGTTGCCGTCGTAGACGGCGTCGAGCTTCCACAACCGGAGGCGGAGTTCCACACCGACTCTGGTGACGACTCAGGCGACGATTCCGATGACCACTCCGGCGTTGACTCCGTCAACGGACAACTGGTTAGTCATCTATACCCATTTATGTGTCAAATAGATCCCAGGGTTTTTCTGATTACTCCTGCCTCCCCCTTTTTGGAATAGAAATCCTATGGTTATGTTCTCCCAATCCATGCAATCTGAGTAAGTTTATTTAGATCTGTGTAGTGTATTGATTGTTTGAATGGTACAAGTGATAAGTGATTAGTTGTTTCATCTGTGGAAATGATTTTTGCTAGTAATCCGACTAGGGTTAGTGTTCATGCTAATAATTCCTTGCCAAGACTTGACAATTGATTTTGAGTGACCTACATATGTTTGTGCCATTATTTTCTTCAAGATTGGTCTGTACATAGACGAATTGCTTAAAAATCGAACCATAATCTCTGGATATGTATAAATAAATAGCCATAAATTCCTAATCCTACTTCACGGCATGTAATCGTTGATTTGATGCCAATTTTTTGCAACTGCCAAATGGTAGCTAGAGATTAGTTTGTAACCATTAATTTGATGCCACATTTTTTTAACTATTTGTATACGTGTTGTCTGACGATGTGGACAATGATGATGAAGATGTCTAGAGGAGGTACAAGAGGCAAATCCTGAGGGAGCTTTATGCGGTAATGCATAACAGGCGTATTAGGACCTATAACAGCGGCTATCGATGCCCATTCTGCAACCACAAGCTTGATGACGCATATCAAAGTCTTCTGGCACATGCAAGAGGACGGGCCGGTGGCTCCTTCAAAAGAAGTATACTCGCAGGGTGGAGCATGGCGCGTATGCCAAGTACCTGGAGAAGCTTCGGGATCATGCCGGCTTGCGAGATGAGAGGTGGGATCGAACTATATATGTATGCTTGAGCATGCTTAATGACGGTTGAACTATGCTTGTGTACGTGTACGCTTATTATCTATGTCTGAGTATGTTTAAGCTATGTTTACTTATGTCTAACTGTGGGATATGGATGCAGTCAGTTCGGTTGATGGAATCTACCTCCGTCCTCTTTTATTGGTCCCCTTTGTAATTTGTATTAAATGTTGACCAAAGATTTAACTGACAAAATGTTAGTGCAGGTCAGCAAAAATTATATCGTTGGATGCTTATTTGAACATAGTGTTCAATAATATATATATTGGTGACATTCATAAACATTTGTTAGTCAAATATTTGGTAGAAATTTAGTACAAATAACAGAGGGGACCAATAAACCAGGATGGAGGTAGTACGTCAATCACACACAGTTCCCAAAATTGGAACCATGTGCAATGACTTTCATTCTGCATGTTGCTTCAATTGCACACGGTTCCCAAAATTGGAAGCTTGTGCAATGGCTTTTGTTTTACTTCTTGTATCAATCACACACGGTTGGCTCTAGCAAATCGTTGCCTCCAAAATTCTTTGTGGGAGAGAAAACCCTCATCACCCAATTCAAAAAAGAAAAAAGAAAACCCTTGTCATCCCCACGTCACAAAAACCATCACCCCCGCCCGCCACCCCATGCCTCCGGTCCCCATTCACACCTGCACAAGCTCCTCTGCGTCTATGCATGGCACCGCCTATCGCGGCAGTAACCACTTAGCTCGACGCCTGCCGCCGCCACCAGGCTTCCTGCAAACCCCACCGCATTTCGCCACTTCTGCTTGCTACGGCCTATCATCATCGACTTTCTCGACGCTGCTCGCGGTCGACCCAGCTTAGCTCGGTTGGGGAATCTACTGTACTGAGGTTTTTTTCTCATGGACGACAAGGTAACTAATTTAATGAGATATTATCTCATCTCTCATCCAATTTCATCTGCCTCCTTTAATCACCCGGCGGAAATCACCGTGAATTCATTTTTATTCGTGCTGATTCGAGGGTTTTCTTTCATTGATAGAGTGTACAGTGCGCTGACACATCTGGACCTTGCGACCTCCTCCAGAGATTCCATCTCACCGTACCAGATGACTTGAGCATGTGCGCGGTACGTTTGATTTCACCCTAAATCGGTTCGCATGGCCTACTTTCCTGAAGATATTCTAAATATGGCTACATTTGGATAAAAGGTGCCACATGCACCATATACGTCAAAGGGGATTTCCCCCCTCTTCTTTCTATATTAGGCAAATTAATGATGTATTGTTCTTTTGATTACTCTCATATTTCCATGACATCAAGTTTACCCTATCTATTTAATTATAGATTTTTGTCCTTTGATTTCAACTGTTGTACAATTCTTTCACTTTGGGCCAATATTTGCATGTTACCATATTTTCTTTAACAATCCTACCATTTTCGGCAGCGCATCCCTTGCTATGCAACAGATTATGTACTGCACAATTTTTCCCTTTACATAGATCAAGGTTGCATGGATGTCATACTGCACACAAACCATGGATTTACAATCGTTGCTACTGTATTACTTGATGAATGTGGTGACTCCTATTTTTGCATTGGCTTTTGGAAAGAAATTTCTAAGTTTTATGTACTAAAAGCTGGCACTAAAATTGGACTGCACATAAAAGGGTCTGGTCATGAGATATATGCTAACTTCCCTGACAAAATCATCCGTCCTGAGTTTTTTCGAAGTAAGTTATCTTTTCAACTATCTGCATGTTGACTTACCCAACAATGTTAAATGAATTGTGTAGTATTTAAGCAACCAATTGTAATTCCCTTTTCTTACTATATTCCTACCTAATAACTTCTAGTTACCAATAGACTTTTCTATTGCCCTGTTTTAACTAAATATTCCCCGTACTCTCATTTCTATCAGAAAGCGCTGCTGATAAGGAGACTCCGGAGGTGGAGAACGGGTCTGCCAATAAGCGGAGGCGGGGCATGCTAGAACCACAAGCGACTCCAGCAGGCATAAACCTCATCAGCAGCCTCCCTAATGATATGTTGATAGTCATCATCTCCCTCCTCCCAATCAAATGTGGGGTGCAGACAACCATCCTTTCCCAGCGGTAGCGCCCCCTATTGAACATCACCCCTCTCGACCTCATCGACACCCACAAGCTCTGCCATGGCTATCGCAAAAGCTTGGATGCGTTCTCCAAGATCCTCGGTAGTCACCCTCGCCCAACCAACGGCAGCGACTGAGCCAAGCTTGATGACTTGTTCGGATCCCCCGCCCTAGATCAGCTCAAGGAGCTCACTTTAGATGATGGGCATATGCGCTCGCTGCCAACGTGCGCCCTTCGCCTCACGCCCATGCTGCGCGTGGCCAAGTTTAGGAACTGCCATTTCCACCCTCCTTAATGACGCGCCCGCTCTTATTCTACCATGAATGAAGCACCTCGAGCTCGTCGCCTTTTGCCTCACAAATGGTGACATGGGGCGCCTGCTCCATGGTTGTACTGCACTTGAGTACCTTCGTCTTCAGGCGATAAATGGGTTGAGTACATTCCACATCACCTCCATGATTCTTCGGACTATTTATGTGTGTTGCTGGTTCGGCAGGAAGACATCACAAGATGTGTACCACGGTATGGTCATTAAGGACACACCTGCACTTGATAGATTACTTGTACTTGATCAAGTATGTCCAACAAGAATCAGGGTCATTTCTGTGCCGAAATTGACAGTGGTGGGCTACTCGTCTGACCAATACTCCGAACTTGTTATAGGATCCACACTCGTTCATGTACAACAACCGCGTTCTACTTCTCCTTCTACAAATTAACATTGTTTCTTATTTTGAAGATGTTTGTTCGTCTGTCATTCAGAAAATAATTCCAACAAGCCTGACCAAGAAACTGCGCACAGTGAAGGTCTTGGCACTAGAATCTATCAGCCCCAACCTGGAGCAAGTTGTCACTTTCCTGAGATACTTTCCGTGCCTGGAGAAGCTATATATCGAGGTGATGTTCCTTTCCTGTTAAATTTTAACATAAGGGAGTTCAATTTGTGACACCTTTTTTCCAAGTTTACAATTACATTGTACTACGATTTCTGAAGGATTCCTTTGGAGGATTTTAGTACATACATGTCTCCTTTTCCAAGTATACAATGACAAAGCTTGATCCATATGGTTACAATTCATATGCATTTCTCCTTTGGATTCATCTGTACTAGTTTTCTTAGGGAACTTTTCATCCACTCCAACATCTTGTGAAGGTGGAAGATGGCATGTTAATGCCCATGTTAATCATGTCAGATCAAAGATGGCATGTTAGTGCATTTTACAAATCCTGCAAACCAAATAGGCATGTAGTAGTGTTCAAAACTGCATCTAGGCATAAACACGTTTTCTTCTTTTGCAGATGAGAATAGGCCTAGTGGTGGATAATGTGATAAAATATAACTATCACGTCGAATGCCTAGATCTACATCTCGCAGAAATTACTTTGAACTCCTACCGAGGGACCTTACCGGAGATTATATTCGCCAGGTTCTTTGTTGTCAGAGCAAGGGTGCTGAAGGTAATGAGGTTTGCCCTACATTTATTTCGGAAAAATGAATGGTTTGTTGATCAGCGCCGGCGCCTGCTGTCGGTGTCAAACTGGCAGATCTCGGGTAGGGGGTCCCGAACTGTGCGTCTAAGGTTGATGGCAACAAGAGGCGGGGGACACAATGTTTACCCAGGTTTGGGCCCTCTCTATGGAGGTAATACCCTACTTCCTGCTTGATTGATCTTGATGAATATGAGCATTACAAGAGTTGATCTCCCACTAGATCGTAATGGCTAAAACCCTAGAAGTCTAGCATGTATGATTATGACTGTCCCCATGGACTAAACCCTCCAGTTTATATAGACACCGGAGGGGACTAGGGTCGTACAAAGTCAGTTACAGAGAAAGGAATCTTCATATTTGGACGCCAAGCTTGCCTTCCATGCCAAGGAGAGTCCCGTCCAGACACAGGTGAGAGTCTTCGGTCTTGTGTCTTCACAGCCCATCAGTCCGGCCCATGCTACATAGTACGGCCGTCCGAGGACCCCTTAATCCTGGACTCCCGCAGTAGCCCCTGAACCAGGCTTCAATGACGAGGTGTCCGGCGCATGGATTGTCTTCGGTATTGCAAGGCGGGTTCCTTCTCCGAATACTCCAAAATAGTCTTTGAACACAAGAATCGTGTCCTTCTCTACAAAACAAATTTCACTCACAACCGCACAGAGTATAATATTTCACGAGTCCAATCTGCTAACAACTTTTTGTAGCATGACATCACGTCGCAGCCCGACCATTATTTCGAACCGTTTTTTAGCCTACCGCTCCATATTTTGAGATGCGGTTTCATTGGCACGTCTTGTCAAAGCAGAGATCATGTCCCCTTATTGTGGGATTCTCATCAATATGGGCGTGGATAACCCAACCGTTCTGTTGGAATGATTCCTTAGGAATAGGCAGGTTTTGAGGCCTAGGAGGGGGCATTTGATATTCATCGCCTTTATAAAGGGGCTAAGACCTGTCTTTTCTCCTTTACGCCAACCCTTTCCTCAACCTCTCCCACCTCGAGTTCCAACACCCAAGGTTCAATTTAATCGCTTCGCGTTACCCAGTCATGTAAAGACCCAGCCCTCATGGCTGGTGGGTGGCTTCCTCTATCACAAACAAGGATATTGCGAAGCTCCGGGCGGCAAGATACCTGACCGCGGAAATCCCCCACAGGCTTCCAGCTCAAGTGCAGGTTATTCCTACTCCCAAATGCAGCGAGAGGGTCATATTCATCTCCCACTTCCTTCGAGGGCTAGGGTTTGCTCTTCATCCCTTCGTTCGAGTGCTCATGTTCTATTACGGGCTAGATTTTCACGATCTAGCTACGAACTCCTTTCTTCATGTCTTGGCGTTCATTATCATGTGCGAGGCCTTCCTCCGTATTCCTCCACACTTCGGCTTGTGACTCAAGACCTTTAATGTGAAGCCGAAGGTAGTCGACGGGAAAGAAGCGGAGTGCGGTGGTGCTGCAGTGAGCAAACTCACCAATACTCCTTGGCCAAAAGGCTCCTTCACAGAAACTTCCAACCTATGGCAGCGGGAGTGGTTTTACATCACTGAACCCCGTGGTACCAAGTGGGCAGCTACACCTGCATTCCGATCTGGCCCTCCGTTACGGCTTGCATCATGGATTAATAAGGGGCTGGACTTGAGATTAATTGATGAAGTGCAGATGCTGCAAAGCCGCATTTGGAGCCTCATTGAAAAGGACACCGGTCTTATCAACGTAATCCAAGTAATGCTAGTCCGTTGGGTCCTACCGTGCTAGCGACGGCCTCTCCGCATGTGGGAGTTCATTCCAGAAGGACCACGAACCCTTCAGCACTTCTCCGACACGATGCTCAGAGGAATGTGGAAATGATTCTTCGAGACAGGAAAATAGTGGCCAGATACTACAGAGGACATCGGCCTTGAATGCAACCATCTGGATACCTCGGTAAGCACTAACTCCTGGACACAGCTTAGTTAAATTTCTCATAACAATATACTGAGGAAACCATACTCGGCCAGGCTAGATAAAGAAGGCGGAGAGAATTAGGTGTTCGGCCACTCTTTCTGAAGACTTAGCTGATCCGATGTCAACAAGGATGCTGGTTCCGGCACCATATCAAGTGTCGGCGAAGGAAGACAAGGAGGACAGCAAGAAGGCCGAAGGTGGCCCCTATTCTAGAGGTACGCCAGGCACCTCGTCTGGGGAGATTGGAAGTCCTTCTTCCATAGATGAAAGGGAAGGAGAAACTGACATCCCTTCCCCCCATGGGAAGAAGAGGATCGTATCCGAAGACTTGAAGATAAAGGCTTCTAAGCAAGGGCAGATATCCTTGTCAGGGGGTTCTGGTTCGGGAGGCGATGTTGTCACGCGGTTCCTCCGTAAGGACAAGCCCTTAGCTGAACCATAAGTGAACAAGGGTGTCTTAAACATATCCCGTTCTTTCTTGGTTGCAAGGGTAATATTTAAAATATATGTTTGTAGTCTGGCATGCAGCCTTCCCCAACAATCCTCCTCCTCGAGTGTCGGATTTCAGGATCCAGCAGACCCTTGAGGTTTGAACACTAGGGTGCACGCGGAGATTCAACCCTCTACCGTCTCGCACCTCGCCAAATCGCTGGGACCCAAACTACTAAACAGAGCAGCATGAGAGACACAAGATTTATACTGGTTCAGGCCACCATTGTGGTGTAATACCCTACTCTAGTGTGTGGTGTGGTGGATTGCCTCTTGGGATGATGATGAACAATACAAGGAAGAACAGCCTCGCGAGGGTCTGTTCTTGGCTGGTGCGATGAACTGCTAGGAGGGGTTCAGTTGCTCTATCTACTGGTTTCTTGGTGAGGATCCAGATGCCTCTACCCTGGGGGTGGCTAGTCCTATTTATAGGCAAAGGCCCTGGGCCTCTTCCCAAATATTGAGCGGGAAGGGTGCCAACAATTGGCCATTTTGAAGAGGAACTTTGGGTACACTTACCCTGACTAAAGTTGGTCCTCGCCTGTCAAAGGCTCTGGTGATGATGTCGGCTTGGGCTCCACAATGACTTCCTTCCAGCCGTTGGGCTGGTCTTGGTCTCGTTGCACCGAAATGGACGCCTTTGCTTGATGCTCTTGCCTACGCTTGCTCCCTTTGCACCTAAGAGGAAAGGAGGACACTGTGCGGGCTGGCGCCCAACTGGCGCCCTTGGTCGTCATGGCTTGTGTCATGGGCACCTCGCGAGGTACCCTGCCTTGAACTCTTCGCCCCCTCATGATCCAGCCTGATGAGGCCGTGCCTGAGGAAGCTCCTTGTCATCCACCCAGTGAGGCTTGGCCCCTCGCGAGGGTCTTGAGCTTGCGTTGATGAAGATGGGCTGTGCTGGGCCTCCTTTGAGCCACGCCCCAGGCCGCAGGCAGGCAAGTCTGGGGACCCCCGTTCCCAGAACACCGACAGTAGCCCCCGGGCCCATGGCGCGCCCGAACTTGGCTGAGCAGAGAGGCGAAAGGGAAAGTGTGAAGCCCATGGCCCGTGCTTTCCCACTATCAGATCCACATGATGCATCTGGGTCCCGAATCCATCACCCTTCTTGCGGTTTTTGCCTTTGTTTGCAAGGCAATGACAGGCATCCTTCCTTCGGTTGCCTTAATGCACCACTTCTTCTCTCTGCGCCTTATCGACCCCACCCAATGCTCGGGGTGCGTGAGCTTCATTGCCGCGCCTGAGACAGCGGCTTCCGAAATTGACTTCAGTCTTCCTCCGCCCGCGCCTAGGTTTCGCAAGCGGTGGATGTACGTGGACGTAGGGGTGCCCAGCGCCCTGCTGACGGAGCCATCTTCGCCTGCTGTCCCCAACTCAGGCTGGGGCCAAGTCACGCTTGTGAGCCCCCAGCTCGCCTTCGTCTGGCACCGCTTCGAGTTCCTGAGGAAGCTTGGCGTGACGGCGCCCAAGGTGGTGAAGGAGTTCTTGCTATGCCGCGTCGCCCCTCTCCAGCGCCACTCTCATCGAATGTGGGCCTACAGCGGTCGTAGAGACCGTATGCGACTCCAGGAAGGGGACCTGACGCCTGAAGCTCTAAGGAAGGTGCTCTTGGTCTTGACTGGGGATCCTTCCCCCGGCGACATTCGTCAAGGAGGGGCCTTGCTGTACCTCTGCTCAAACAAAGACGACTTTGTGGGCCAGATGCCCATCTTCGATGAATGGGGGCCGCGCCCCGCCGGCCTCCAGGGGCCTCACGAGAACCCAGTGGTGGTGGTTGCCCTCGCAGCCGCCCGGGGCGACTCTTCCTCAAGTGGTGGTGCAGGGAGGCGTGAGCCTCCGGAGGCCGAGGGTGCCCTCGCCGAGGCGACAGCGCTGGGCGGCGCTCATGGGGGAGCAGCTCCCGAGGCCCGTGCTGCCGCAGTTGAAGGTGGAGAGAGGCCGCTTGCTGTGCCTGAGGCTGAGGCTCCCGAGGCCCCAGCCGCTCTTCTTGGTGAGGCGATCAGCAGCGCGCATCAGGCGGACGCCCCCGACGCGAGTCACCTCGATGCTTCCTCCTCGTCGCAAGCTGACCCTTGCGCCCAACTCTTGGGCCGCTTCCGTGTGGACTTCGAGGTTCTACGGAAGAGGAGGGAGGCCCTGGACGACGACTACCCTTGTCGCCTGCTGAAGCATAGGAAGTACTATGCCATCAACGAGTAAGCCTTCTCCCTTTCCTGCTCCGGACTCTTTTGTTGCTTGTTCTGACCCTTGCCCTGCAGGGCCCTTCCTTCCGAGCTTACGGGGGTGGATGAGGAGCCATCCCCTTCGCCTCCGCCTCTTCCGTCGTCTTCGACCATCCCGAGCAGCCGGGCCCTCGTGGTGAGGCCGGCTGGCGAGACGAGTCCCCCCGAAATGCAACTTGGCCCTGCGCTCTCTGCGGTTTTCCTTCGCGGGCCTTCCCGTGGCATAGCCAGCCTGCCGTGGGCTTCTCGTCTGGCTGTGGACCGTGATTGGCTGGGGTACTCTCGGTGCTCTCTACTTGGAGATGGGCTGGCCCTAGGTCGGGCCTTCGGCAGGGTGCGCTCGGTCATCTCGAGGGCGCCAGCCCCCAGCCCCCTGTCCGAGAGGGGAGTGCTGATCGGCGCCCCACGGTGCTTGCTTGGGGCGGACGATGGTGTGGAGGACGTACTCGAGCGCGCCCGGGAGTGTCGCGCTCTTCGCCAAGGGTTCCTCCGGAGGGCGGCTGACGCGGTGAGCCTGCTTGGTGAGGAACTTGCTGATGAGGACGCGTGCATTGAGGCTAAGGTCCTTCGGCTGGTTGCGGAGAGGCGCGAGTTGGAGGCGGCTGCCGCCCTTGCGCTCCGTCGGCGCGATCTTGATGATGAGGAGGCCAAGGTGTCACTGGCGGCCTCTCGGGAGGCCCGTTCCCAGGCCGTCGAAGAAGCCCGGGAATCTAACCGGCGGCGAGAGGCCACGGAGGAGCGGGCACAGGAACTCTTGGCCCGGTGCCGCTCACTGGAGGAGCAGGTGGAGCTGCGCGAGGCGGCCCTCATGTCGATGAAGGTGGCCTCTGGCGACCCAGCGGAGCTCCAGAAGCATGAGGAGGCGTTGACGCTGGAAGCCGCCGAACGCGCGCACGAGCACGAGTGCCTGGAGACGAGGGAGCGCTGGCTGACACGGGCAGAGGACGACGTCACTGCGCGGGAAGCCCGTGCCGCAGAGGAGGTCGGACGTCGGGTGGCGACGGCGTGCCTGAATCTTGAGCGCGAGCTCAAGGAGAGGCTAGAGTTGGTCCGGACCGAGGCTGAAGGTAGGACCAACACCCTCAGGGCCAAACTGGAGGAAGCAACGAGGCAGGCCGATGCCTTGCGGGTCGCACTTGAGGCAGCACAGGGGGAGTCAGATACTTCCCATGCCGAGGTGCTTCTTCTTCGCCGATAGGTGGTTGAGGCCGAGGCTGTTGCTCGCCAAAACGCGGACGAGATGCGTCAGCGGCGGCTCTTGGAGCATGAGCACGCCCCCATGCTCTCCACGCTTCGAGAGAGGGCCAACACGTCCTTGGGTATCATCTGCGAGGCGGCCGTTGGCGAGCCACGTGCTATTAACTACGCCGGCAACCTTCAGTTCTTCACCGACATCGTGACATAGCTGGAGGCACGGTCGGTTCATGCCAACAGGTTGGTGAGAAGAGGAGTCGAGCATTGCTCGGGTGCGCCTTCTCCCGCGTCTTCAGCCGTCTCCGGAACATGGACCCTCACTTCGACTTCGACGCTGCCATCGCCCAAGTGCCCCAGGCCGTCCGAGACAACCTGGCGTACTGGGTGGAAGACAACGTGGATGCCCTTGTCAGGGCCTTCGCTTCAGACAACGATGGCATAGTTGTGGCCGCCGACGAGGGCGGCATGGTGAACGGCCCTGACGCTGCTGGCAGCAACGCGGAGGGCGATGGCGAGGCCAGCGATGCCAACAACAGCTCGGGTGGCGCTCTTGAGGATGCATTGGGGGATTTGTCTGACTGATAGCGCGCTGCTCCTGTTTCCTTATCCTGTACGAATAGAACTCAGGCTTTTGTCCCGATGATTGTGAGAGCATTTTGGGAGGGGATGCCCCTCATGTAAAGCCAATGTTTAAGCGCACTAGTCAATGCTGCATTGCTCATAGGCCCGTGCCAGGTGGTTTGCTAGGCGATGAGCCGGTTGGTTAGTTTACGTTCGTCCTGGATAATTTGTGGGAGGCTGTGGTGCCTCGAACGCCTCCTGATTGAATCCGTAGGATCTGCAGTGAAAAAACCTCCTGAGAGGGTACGTCAGCGGCAGTCTGGGCTGCACGCGAGCTAGGCCTGACCCGGCTCGCGAGGGGCTCGCGAGGGGAGGCAGCTGAGGCGAGGTCGTAACCAAAACGCGAGAGATTGCTCGAACGAGACTAAGCACCCCATCCCCAACACACGCAAATTTCAAATTCGAGTTCAACTTAAATCCAGCGGGGGAAAGCAGCAACCAAGGGAAAAGCAATGAAAGCAAACAAAAGGCCGTGTCTGGCACCTAGTCTAGTCTTAGACGTCTTCTCACCAGCGCGGAGCTAGGTGCTGCCACTGGGCGTGGGAGGGAGCCCCAAGGCCTGAGGCCGGCACCCCTGAGACTCCGGGGCGTGTACAACCCCACTCATTATTACGTGAGAGTGTCACGGGGAGGCGAGCTTCACAGGCACTGGGCCTTCTTCACAGGTACCGGCCTTGCTTCATATCGCCAGATGAGGGCCCCGCCTTGCGCCACACTCTAGTGCCATCAACGACAACCGGAAACCAGGACGCCGCCGATGGGGTAGAGCGGTCGCCAGCGGTTCCCCCGACGACCACGGGTCCTCCGCCAGGGGCAGGCCCTGAGGCACCTCCCCAGCGGAGGGCCTACCTCCTGGGAACGCCTTGCTCCAAACGTCGCGGTGGTGATGTCGGATCTCGGCCCCTCTCCTGCAGCTTGGGCTGAGGAGCGAGCCTTGTTCGCCCTCGCGCGGGTGCCCTTGATCCATCATGTGGGGCACGTACTCTTCCGCGGCCGTCACCCTGAAAGCTGCGCCGTAGGGCTCCACGTGCCATGCAGCTCTGCTTGACGTGCCGGCCTAGTGATGGTAGCGCGGCGGCCCACGGGGGCCGTGGGTCGCAACGAGTCCTTCTTCGCTGACGGGGAGCAGAGCCAGTGCCGCGGCCGGCCCTGTGCTGACGGCTTCGCTGGTGTTGGAGTAGCTTTGGAGCCCGCGGTTGCACGCGGGGCCCCCGGGCGAGCAGCCCTGGACCTGAGGCGGGAGCGGTGCACGGAAGGGGTGAGCCCCCGAGGCGGCGAAGCCTAGGAGCTCCGCCACTCGCTCTAGCAGCACGTCGCGGCCGCCTTCCATCAGTCTGCACTGCAGCAGCTCTCGGGCCACCGTGAGCGCGGCCCTTGAGTTTGCCTGCTCCCGGCGGGTGTACGGCGCCGTTGCCGCGGCGTGGTTGGAGGCCCTCGCTACCGACCATGTCTGCCGCGGTGTTAGGGCCGTTGAGGTCTGTCCGCGTCGCCCGCGGCCCGCAGCGCCCTGTGGACTGCGAGCTGCCTGGGGTATGGGGTCGCCTGGGGAGAGCGGCTCTGCGCGGGTGGGCCAAGCTGCCCAAGGATCTGGGTTGCCCGCCTGGTCGCCGGACATGATGATGACGATGCGACGGGGCGCGAAGCGGCGGAAGGCAGATCCCGGCGCACCCCTACCTGGCGCGCCAAATGTCGGATTTCGGGCTCCGGCAGACCCTTGAGGTTCGAACACTGGGGTGCACGCGGAGATTCAACCCTCTACTGTCTTGCACCTCGCCGAATCGCTGGGACCCAAACTACTAAACAGAACAGCACGAGAGACACAAGATTTATACTGGTTCATGCCACCATTGTGACGTAATACTCTACTCCAGTGTGTGGTGTGGTGGATTGCCTCTTGGGCTGATGATGAACAATACAAGGAAGAACAGCCTCGCGAGGGTTTGTTCTTGGCTGGTGCGATGAACTGCTAGGAGGGGTTCACTCGCTCTATCTACTGGTTTCTTGGTGAGGATCCAGATGCCTCTACCCTGGGGGTGGCTAGTCCTATTTATAGGCAAAGGCCCTGGGCCTCTTCGCAAATATTGAGCGGGAAGGGCGCCAACAATTGGCCATTTTGTAGGGGAACATCGGGTACACTTATCCTGACTAAAGTTGGTCCTCGCCTGTCAAAGGCTCTGGTGATGACGCCGGCTTGGGCTCCACAGTGACTTCCTTCCAGCCGTTGGGCTGGTCTTGGTCTCGTTGCACCGAAATGGACGCCTTTGCTTGATGCTCTCGCCTGCGCTTGCTCCCTTTGCACCAAAGAGGAAAGGAGGACACTGCGCGGGCTGGCGCCCGATTGGCGCCCTTGGTCGTCATGGCTTGCATCATGGGCACCTCGCGAGGTACCCTGCCTTGATCTCTCCGCCTCCTCATGAGCCAGCTTGACGAGGCCGTGCCTGAGGAAGCTCCTTGTCGTCCGCCCCGCGAGGCTTGGCCCCTCGCGAGGGTCTTGAGCTTGCGTTGATGAAGATGGGCTATGCTGGGCCTCCTTTGAGCCACGTCGCAGGCCGCAGGCAGGCAAGTCTGGGGACCCCCGTTCCCAGAACTCCGACAGTTAGGTTGATGATGCATATGTATGTTACACCACACTTCAAGCCGATGACAGGGATTGATGCATGCATGTGCGTGCATAGTATATGTGCTCAAACTTTAATTAGGTCTGAATGTCACCAACACCTATACTACGATAAAACGAACCAAATGAAGAATATCCACCATGGTAACCTATCTTGTTGTCGGTCAAGGTGATCATGGATGTCCACATGGGCCCATGAATATATATATATAGGCTTGTCGCTGATAACCATGTGAGGGAGGGTACCATTCGAAGACAACCACTACATGCATATGTGTGGAGGTGATGCATGCATGCATGTTTGAATACCATTTCACAACATTGATGTGGCACGTGCGTCGAAAATCGTACACTCTTCCCACAAAGAGCGGGATCGGTTCATCATGTGTCGTTGTACTATCGGTTCATCAATAGGGCAGGCGACTAGGCCCGAAGACAAGTGGTGCGAGGGACAATGAAGACTAGGCCCGAAGGTGACACTTCGGCTGTCCAGGGTCTGGGGTGTGCGGCCCCTATAGGGACCAACAATGAAGGCTCTAGACTATCTGATTTATAGCCAGTGATGACTCTAAGGTCGAGTAAACATATTACATTGAAGGGAGTCCGTACCCCTACAGCTGCTTCCTGGGATCTGGAGGCGCCGGATACATTGATGGACATATTGCGACATGCGCCCGTCTCAGAGGCACATCGTACCTTGGTGGGTACGGTGGTTGAGAGGATTCTGTCCGCGAAAAGCGGATTGAATGAAGCCTTTACAGGCCTGCTAAGAGGTTTCGAGGAACGTAATGTAATATTTTCAGTTGTGCTATAAACGCAAAATGCGCCTGTGTATAGATAGTATCCCCTGAGACTCTGGTTGGCGTCCAAAGGGAGGCGATCAGAGGATCAAGAAAGATATGCCCATGAAATAATCTAACTAATTGCAACACAGGCTGTTACATCCCTGGCGACTGCCCAAGCTACAGAGTTTGCAGATCTGAAGCAGAAACTTGATGTGGCGGATGATGACATCACGCTTATTAACAGGTGGATCGATGATGCGCAAGGTATGTCTTTGGGGCAATCAGTATATGCAAGTGCTATATTATGAGCATGACGCTTAGAATTGTATATTGAGATATCCCTAACTACAGATAATGCCGCCGCAGTTGAGACCCTTCGGGCTAAGCTTGCTCGGGCCAAGGACCAAGCCAGGATGAGTAATGCGGCTGCCGAAAAGGCAGCTGCTGAATTAAAGGCCGAACAGGCTGCTCGACGCCGGTACGAGGAGAGAATATCTACTATGGCGCTTGAGCTAAAGGATGCCTCTAGCCGATGCGAATTTCTCGAGAAAGATAACAAAAACAGAGCGGCCGATCTTGACAAGGCCTTACAAGAGGCAAGGGAAGCATGGTCCGAGTCTAGAGCGGCTCGGGAGGAGACCCGACAAGCTGGGGAGATTGTTGCTGGTAAGCCCTTCTTATTACAAACTAAATTTGGCGATCCAAAGTATGCCCCGCTTAATCAAATGCGGAGTTCTCGAAATGCATTTTTGGACTTGTCGAAGAGTGTCTCCAATGCGACGCAGTTTTTCCAAGTGCAAGAAGGACATGCGATGGAAAAGCTTTTTTGGTCCCAATTCAGCATGCCAAAGCGTCCGTTGTTGCTGAATGAACAGATGGACCAGTGGGCCGAGCTCCACAAGATATCCGGATCTGCCATGAAGGACATCGTGGTCTGACTGTGGCCGACTGAGCCAATTCCGAATAGTTATTTTGGTTTGGTGTAGCGAC
Source organism: Triticum timopheevii (assembly GCA_963921465.1). NCBI lineage: Eukaryota > Viridiplantae > Streptophyta > Magnoliopsida > Poales > Poaceae > Triticum > Triticum timopheevii. The sequence goes on along the minus strand of OY997272.1, from coordinate 374,248,888 downwards.
TTGTTGATGCGGTGCCGCGTATCGACGCTGTTAAGCGGTCAACGTGCATAGAAGGTGCACGGATGGCCCTCGCCCGCATCAAGACGTACTGGGCGAAGATGAAGGCCACCGATATTGCAGCGAAAAGTCCACCCAAGGGCAAGGACCATCACATGCCAGAGCATTATTTTGAGGATGTCCTAGAGGGTGCCTGCTTGATAGGGGATCAGTGCTCGAAAGATATTATGTTCGAGTGAAGTGTACCAAAATTGTAGAAACAATATTATGATATATTAGGGCTATGTTTTTTTATACTTTTGCCTATAAAGTTTTTGGTGCCTCCTGTGCGGCTATTTTTTGAATAATTTGAAAGTTTACCAGTCGTCGGCTTCGGCCCCCTCGCATATAACGCGGGGGTGTTCGGAAAAGCACTTGATCACTCTTGACCCAACCTCTTGGTTCATTAAGTAGGTGTCAATGCGGCGAACCAGGCAATCTGACTATAGGGCTTTAACACTTTCACTTAGCCATAGGAGTTTGACGGTGGGTCTACGATATAGCCCCTGGTATGTACGCGGTTATCCGAATACGGTGCGTTTACATACGTGACTAGAAGAACGGTCCTTCGTGTAACACGGAAGGAATCGCAAAGATTCTGGTGAGTCATCGAGTGGTTGACCAGCTCTTGCCGCATCATGACAATTAGTTTTCGGCTTTCTTTACTGAGGTGCTCATCCAAACAAACCAGGACACAATCACAGTAGTTCTCCCTTTACTACCCTAGCCGATAGTGGAACGTAAGGTAGTAAGCAAAGTAGCCGGGCAACCCAACTATTGACCAAAGACATGATTCGGAGTTGATGCATATAAGGCCAAACTCGTGACGCCGAAGTGTGCTATAAAGCTGTTCGGACTTGTCGGCAACTCATATGTTGCCATATTGAGCCCCTGGCAATATATGTCGGGGTGCGTGCGTGAAATAACCATAGAAGCAAAATTCAGTTCTTTGAGAAAAGCGAATGCTAAATATGGGTTATGTTAACTAGCATCTGAATGATATGTCAAGCGCATTCTTTACAGATTATAATGCTACTACCAAGGCTATTTGACATGTCGGGGGTCGAAAGCTGAGAAAAAGGGCACTTTACAGGTTTGAAATAAAGAGTGTGGTCTACAAAAAACATTTGGACCTCCTGTCGCACGTCGGCACTTCCTTGCCTTGGTTAAAGGACTTCTCAGCAAATATAGTCACCTGTGGTAAAAGATAAAAAATGGTTATAAAAAGAAAAAGACTATGAGAGTGCAGATAATGTTATAGGTCTGTCCGCATTGTGCCTCCGCCGGTGACCAGGGTATTTTAAGTGTATAATTATGTGCGGACCTGGGTGAAGGGCTCCTCGGGCGGCCGGCCTGTTGACATGGGCCGGACTTATGGGTTGTGAAGATACAAGACCGAAGACTCTCACATGTGTCTAGATGGGACCCTCCTTGGCGTGGAAGGCAAACTTGGCGCCCGGATATGGAGATTCCTTTCCCTGTAACCGACTTTGTACAACCCTAGTCCCCTCCGGTGTCTATATAAACCAGAGGACGTACTCCATAGAGGCAATCATAATCATATAGGCTAGACTTCTAGGGTTTTAGCCATTACGATCTCGTGGTAGATCAACTCTTGTAATACTCATATTCATCAAGATCAATCAAGCAGGAAGTAGGGTATTACCTCCATAGAGAGGGCCCGAACCTGGGTAAACATCGGGTGCCCCGCCTCCTGTTACCATCAACCTTAGACGCACAGCTCGGGACCCCCTACTCGACATCCGCCGGTTTTGACACCGACATTGCTGCATTCATTGAGAGTTCCGCTGTGACATCTAAGACAGGATTGATGGCTCGCCTTGTTGTCAAGGACAGTATCACCTCCAGAGGAGCCCTGGCCCCAGGTCAAACCCTCCTGCTGGGCGGCTTTACCATGACCACCCGTTCGCTCGTCAAGCCGACGATGAATTCTCGGGTCATGGAAAATTTCCTCCGTGTTGACTCCGAACACTCCAAATGGATGGATCCGACGGAGTTGTCGTATTTAAACGAACTCCTTGATCGCATCGCTGCCCTGGGGGTCACTACAGAGTACAGACTATGATCGGATTGGGCTTAAACCCGATTAGAGGGAAATCAAATCTCCACCGATCACCCATCAGGTAGCTGTAATCGAGGAACAAAACAACAACTCTCCCTCTATATTAAGGACAAACTATGTTCGGATTTCCGGGCTTGAAGAGCCGGATACCCATTAAGGACGAACTGTGTTCGGACAACGGGCTTGAAAAATCAGTTGATATCCCGGAGCCTGAACTATTAAGTTCGGAAGTTTCTAAAACTCTGGATCGCAAATTGGTTCAGGGTTTGGACTTAAACCCTCCCACCCACCTAGACACACACGATCTTATGTACATACAACAGCAGTCTCAAGAAACGGTCCATCACTTTTGGGCCAGATTCCTCCTTGTTAAAAACAAGATCAAAGATTTCCATGATGAAGATGCGATCTCACTATTCTGCAACAATTGCACGGACGAGGGAATCCTCAATGCCATTAACCGTCGTCACTTATTACACTTAGCTGACTTGGCAACCATAGTACAGAAGTACTGCGCAATGGAAAGCACCTCGAAAACTCAGTTAGCTCCCTGGGAGCCACCAGTTTCCACTCAACCCCTCATCTGGGCAAAAATGATGCACCCTCGTAGGTCGCCCAATCCAATAGTAAAGAAATTGAAGCCCATTACGGGGCGCAGAATCGTTCTCGAGGGATGGCTCGATAGGCCATGCAAAATACACACAACACCGGATACCATACCAACCCACAGCCTTAGAGCATGTTGGATACTCCGGCAAGTGGCCAAGAGCGGCGAGGATCTCCTCACCAAAAATACCGTAGAGCAACACCCCACAGAAGACGACGACCTTAGAGTATTGACGGACTTCGATACTTTCTCCTCCAACAATAGGCGCAAAACTGCACTCCGCGGCCTAGCTGAAGTCTGCCAAGTAGCAGCAATAAACCCATGGGATGACACGGCCATAACTTTCAATGCCGGCGATGACAAACCAAAATTCAGGACTGTCCGAGCACCAGCCGCCTTGGTCCTCAGTCCAATCGTGGACGGCTTTTGACTTACCGAAGTGCTCATGGACGGCGGCAGCGGACTAAACCTCATTTACGAGGAAACTCTCAACAAAATGGAAATAGACAGGAGCCACATTGAGCAAAGTAGCACGACCTTCTGAGGAATCATTCCCAGTCGGGAGGCATCTAAGACAGGATTGATGGCTCGCCTTGTTGTCAAGGACAGTATCACCTCCGGATGAGCATTGGCCCCAGGTCAAACCCTCCGGCTGGGTGGCTTTACCATGACCGCCCATTCGGCCGTCAAGCCAACGATGACTTCTCGGGTCATTGAAAATTGCCTCCGTGTTGACTCCGAACACTCCAAACGGATGGATCCAACGGAGTTGTCGTATTTAAACGAACTCCTTGATCGCATCGCCGCCCTGGGGGTCGCTACAGCCTATGATCGGATTGGGCTTAAACCTGATCAGAGAGAAATCAAATCTCCACCAATCACCCATCAGGTAGCAGTAATCGAGGAGCAAAACAACAACTCTCCCTCTATATTGAGGATGAACTATGTCCGGATTTCCGGGCTTGAAGAGCTGGATACCCATCTACGGAACAACACGCCCTGCGCTCCGTACCTAGAATCGGACAACGGGCCTGAAAAATCAGTTGATATCCGAGGGCCCGAACTATTAAGTTCGAAAGTTTCTCAAACTCCAGATCCCAAATTGGGTCAGGGTTTGAAGATAAACCCTCCCACCCGCCCAGATACACGCGATCATATGTACATACAACAGGAGTCTCAAGAAATGGTCCATCACTTTTGGGCCAGATTCCAAGTCAAAAACAAGATCAAAGATTGCCGCGATGAAGACGCAATCTCACTATTCTACAACAATTGCACGGACGAGGGAATCCTCAATGCCATTAACCGCCATCGCCTATTACACTTTGCTGACTTGGCAACCATAGTACAGAAGTACTGCGCAATGGAAAGTGCCTGGAAAACTCAGGCAGCTCCCTGGGAGCCACCAGTTTCCACTCAGCTCCTCATCCGGGCAAAAAGGATGCATCCTCGTAGGTCAGCCGATCCAATAGTAAAGAAATCAAAGCCCATTACGGGGCGCAGAACCGTTCTGGAGGGATGGCTCCATAGGCCATGCAAAATACACACAACACCAGATACCATGCCAACCCACAACCTTAGAGCATGTTGGATACTCCAGCAAGTGGCCAAGAGCGGTGAGGATCTCCTCACCAAAAATACCGCAGAGCAACACCCCACGGAAGACGACAACCTCAGAGTATTGATGGTCTTCAAGACTTTCACCTCAAACAATAGGCACAAAAGGGCACTCCACGGCCTTGCTGAAGTCTGTCAAGTAGCAGCAATAAACCCCTGGGACGACACGACCATAACTTTCAATGCCGGTGATGAACCAAAATTCAGGACAATCTGGGAACCAACCGCCTTGGTCCTCAATCCAATCGTGGACGGCTTTTGGCTGACCAAAGTGCTCATGGACGGCGGCAGGGGACTAAACCTCATTTACGAGGAAACTCTCAACAAAATGGAAGTACACAGGAGCCACATTCAGCAAAGTAGCACGACCTTCCGAGGAATCATTCCCAGTTGGGAGGCGTGATGTGCGGGAAAAAGCACACTGACGTGGTATTCGGCATGCCAGAGAATTATCAGTCCGAAGAGATAACCTTCCAAGTGGCCCCTTTCAACAGTGGATATCACGCCTTATTAGGGCGAGATGCATTTACACGCTTCCAAGCTATACCTCATTACGGGTACATGAAGTTTAAGATGCCTGGACCCACTGGTATTATCACTCTTGCAAGTGATCCGGACATAGCACTCCGTGCCGAAAACAACACCGCAACCCTGGCCCTCGAGGCATTGTCTGAAGCCCTTGCGGCCTAAGAGTTAACCGCACTACACTCCACGGTGGATAGGGATGGCGTGATCCTGGACAAGCGACCCAAATCCACCTCCTTTAAACTAGCAGATGAAATAGTCAAATTTCGAGTCCACCCGACGGACCCCAAGAAGACAACATCCATCGAGGCACAGCTGGACCCGACGGTTGAAGCCACGCTACGAGAGTTCCTGCGCGAGAACTGGGACATATTCGCCTAGCACACTTCCGATATGCCGGGAATCCCACGCAGGTTGTCCGAACACAACCTAAACATACTGAAGGGATATAAACCGGTCAAGAAAACACTGCGGCGCTTTTCCGAACCCAAACGACAAGCTATGGGGGAGGAGGTAGGCAAGTTAATCGAGGCCGGATTCATCAGAGAAATAAAACACCTGGACTGGCTGGCAAACTAGGCGATGGTGCCAAAGAAGGATAAAGCCTGGCGCCTATGCGTCGATTTCAAAGACCTCAATAGGCCTTCCCTAAGGATCCATTTCCCCTCCCTCGCATCGATCAGATTATTGCTCCTACATCCGGACACGACTCACTGTGTTTCCTCAACGCATACTCCGGATACCATCAAATCGAAGTGAAGGAGTCCAACCAAACGGCAACATCATTCATTACCCCATATGGGTCGTTCTGCTTCAACACTATGCCCTTCGGAATTAAAAACGCCGGTGCCACCTACCAACGCATGATTCAAACATGACTGGAGAAACAGATCGGCAAGACAGTTGAAGCGTATGTGGATGACGTCGTCATCAAAACTAGGCACATCAAGTCATTAATAGACGATCTGTGTCTCACATTTGACCACCTCCATACATATGACATCAAGCTCAATCCGAAAAAGTGTGTTTTCGGCGTTCCCGCTGGAAAACTCCTGGGCTTCATCATTTCCAATAGAGGAATTGAGGCGAACCCAGCTAAAATCCGAGCTTTGTCATAGTTGGCTATGCCAACAGACCTTAAACAAGTCCAAAAACTAGCCGGATGTGTGGCAGCTTTAAGCCGCTTTATCTCCGATGCACCGATCACTTCGAGTGGACGGACGCGGCAACGGCCGGTCTGGAAGAAATACATGCTCTTTTAGCGAGCAACCCAATCCTGGACGCACCAAACATCGATGAACCCATGTTATTATACATATCGGCAACTCACCAGGTCCCGAGTGCGGTGCTCGTCATTGAACGAAAGGAGGACGGACACAAATTCCCGCTTCAGACGTCGGTATACTACGTATCCACTGTCCTCACACCATGCAAATCCCGGTACCCTCATTACCGAAAAATAGCATATGCGGTCTTCATGGCATCCCGGAAGCTACGACACTACTTTCAAGAGTGCTCAATCATGGTGGCCTCTAAAGTACCACTCAATGACATAATAAACTACCGCGATGCCACGGGCCGGATTGCCAAGTGGGCCATTGAGCTCCTCCCTTTCGACATAACATACAGACCGCGCTAGGCCATTAAATCCCAAGTACTGGCCGACTTTGTTGCCGAATGGACAGAGCCCGAACTCCCTAAAGAGTATGACACATATTCCAACTGGGTCATGCACTTCGACGGCTCCAAAATGCTGGCGGGCTTAGGAGCGGGTGTTGTCCTAACATCCCCCACGGGAGATACAGTTCAGTACGTACTCTAAATATTATACACATGCTCCAACAATGCAGCCAAAAACGAGGCCTTATTGCATGGTCTTCAGATGGCTGTCTCCATGGTCATAGAACGCCTGGAAGTGCGCGGGGATTCAAACCTCGCAATATCTCAAATAAATGGAGATTTCGATGCCAAAGATCCAAAGATGGCGGCTTACCATAACGCCATTCTCAAAATGTCGGCTCGGTTCGAGGGGATCATGTTTCATCATGTAGCTCGAGAAAGTAATCAAGCGGCGGACGTCCTTGCTCACATCATTGCCAAGCGCGACCCCGTCCCACCTAACATCTTTCTGGAAAGGCTCTTCAAGCCATCCGTGGTGTGGCAAGGGGAGAGCGGCAACACCAGTCCAGATCCGACTATAACCCCAGATTCCAAACACACCGATCTCATCGGGGGCTCAGCCACCGAAATAACACCATCGGCCCATCTTATCATGGCAGTCATTGCCCCATGGAACGAACCCTTCTTGTCCTACCTTAATAGGCGAGAACTCCTTGAGGATCAGAATGAGGCATGCCGCATTGTCCGGCGCTCGAAAGCCTACAAGGTTCACGACGGAAAACTCTACAAGAAAAGCGCTACCGGAGTACTTCAAAGATGTATCTCCGAGGAAGAGGGGCGGCAGCTCTTGGTTGAAATTCATGCCAGTCTGAATGGTCACCACGCTGCGGCTTGGGCCCTTGTAAGCAAGGCCTTCCATACAGGTTTCTAATGGCCGACGGCTCGAGCAGATGCACAAGACCTTGTCCAACATTGCGTCGGGAACCAGCTTTTCGCCAACCAAAGCCATATGACACCCACCGCTCTACAAACAATCCCCATCACTTGGCCTTTCACGGTCTGGGAGCTTGATATGGTCAGACCCCTTAAAGGAGGAAGCCATAAGAAAAAATATCTGTTTGTCATGGTGGATAAATTCACTAAGTGGATAGAGTCCAAACCAGTTAAAACGGCTGAAGCTGGACCAGTGATAGACTTCATATCTGGTGTTTTGCACCGTTATGGTGTTCCACAGAACATCATCACCGATAACGGCTCCAATTTCATAGCCGATGAGTGTCAGGACCCCGACTCAATGCCACATCGATCTAGCATGTAACACCTCATATCACTTTGCGGCCTCACGCACGGTATTCCCACGGGTGTCGCCTTACCTTTGCCCGGTGTTTGTGCCTTTTGGCACACGTATATGATAGTGTCGCTAGCATCCATATGATAAGGAGCCCGGGCTAACATGGCTAGTCGTAAACCCAAAGTGGCACAAACTTACAGGGACAGGCATCCATGACCCAGCATCGAACGTGTCGGTCATCAACGAGTGAATCCAGGATGTAGCACTGGGCTAGCAGGACTCCGGTGAACCGGGCTGTAGCGGGCTAACAGGACTCCGGTATTCATCGCGTGACATTTCCCCGAAGGGACAGACACAGGAACAAAGAAGGACACATGCCGGCCAGCCTAAGTGTTCCGAAGTAGTAGCAAGCTTTCATGGCTCAGTGGAAGCACTAGGAGACATTTCCCGGTAAGAGAGGCTACTAAGGATAAACAACTAGATAGTCAGATCCCACACATACCAAGCATTTCAATAACATACACACAATATGCTCGATATGTGCAAATACAACATGGCATCACAACATGACTCTACAACTCAAGTATTTCATTCAATAGGCTCCGAGGAGCGAGATATTACAAACATGGGTCTCATGACCCAACATTCAGAGCACACAAATCAAAGCAGAAGCGGAAGCTTAACATGTCTTAGTACAAATAACTATAATGAAAAAGGCTGAGAAGCCTGACTATCTACTAGATCCTGCTGAGGGCACAAGATCGTAGCTGAGGTAACAAGCTAAACATCGAAGTCCACGCGGAACTACTAGTGAGACTGAAGTCTCTCTGCAAAAACATAAAATAGGCAAACGTGAGTACAAATGTACCCAGCAAGACTTACATAAAAACTAACTACATATGCATCATTATCAACAAAGGGATGGTGGGGTTTAACTGCAGCAAGCCAGCTTTGACTCAGTGGCTATCCTGAACTATGACTGCAATGTAACTCTTTGAGGTGGCACACACGAGTCCACATATTCACCATATCAATACACCACTATGGATCCGCTCCCGTCTCCCTACGAGAATGCCATCCATAGCACTCACGCTTATCTTGCGTATTTTAGAGTATCCACTTTCACTTGTCTATGAACTGTACAGGCAACCCAGAAGTCCTTTACCGCGGACATGGCTATTCGAATAGATCATATTAACCCTACAGGGGTGTACTTCTTCACACACGCTCTCGCCACTTACCGCCATGTACACGTCACGTATCTCGGCAACCTTCAAGCGGAAGCCTAGCGAGGGTGTCGGCCACGACCTGACTAACCACACAAGTCTCTAGTCTAGGTTTATCACCTATTCGAGTTCCATCAGCAAGGAGATCTGGCCAGGGTGTCGCTCACGGCCCCAAACGATGTGTGCAGGGTTCCCAAGTCCACCATCCGGGTGCCACTTGGTAGACTACTAACACTACCTACAAACACCAGAAACTAGTTGCAACTCCTGGACAGAGATTGAGTCAGTTAATAAGTCGAGAGAGTCAATTAAGGATCCCAATGTGTGGTAGTAGTTGTTCATGGATCACAAACATAGAACTCAGTTCCTGAGGACGGTTTCAATGAGATAACCCACCATGTACTCCTACATGGCCTCTCACCGCTACCTTTACCAAATCGTGTTCACACACTTAGCTCTCAACAGTAGGGCATGTTCACACACCTCCAATTCATCCCCGATGAATCAGACCTGACACAACTCTAAGCAATAGCAGGCATGACAAACAAGCATGAATGAGTAGGCACATCAGGGCTCAAACAACTCCTACTCATGCTAGTGGGTTTCATCTATTTACTGTGGCAATGACAGGTCATGCAGAGGATAAAGGGGTTCAGCTACCGCAGCAAGTAACAGATGAATCGTTGTTGTCCTAATGCAGTAAAAGAGAGCAGGAGCGAGAGAGTAGGATTGTATCAGAATGAACAAGGGGTTTTGCTTGCCTGGCACTTCTGAAGATAATATAGTTCTTCATCGGTGTCATCGAACTCATCGTCGGAAGCAACTCTATCGAGAGGGGACAAATACCGGCAATACAGAGAAAACATAATCAATGCAATGCAACAATATGATGCATGAATATGACATGGCAAAATGAGTGTGTTTTTGGCTAATGCAACTTAGAACAGATTAAATGAAGTTGGTTTGAACCAAGGGTTCAAATTCAAACTCCATATGTGCTTATTTAAATGCCAATTATGCAAATTGTCATATACATCAACCTTAGGTTGTTCAAACATGCATGAAAATGGTACAGATGGATAGATTGGATTTTTCTGATCATTTTTCATATATAAATTATTTCATTTGGAGTTACGGTTGATTTTATATGATTTTTAGAAGTTAGCACTATTTTCTGGAATTTCCTGAATAAGAATAAATCCAGAAAAAGGAGTTACTGCGTCAGCCTGACATCAACAGTCAACGAGGCCAGTCCAGGTCAAACCTGGCCGGTGGGTCCCGCATGTCAGTGTAACACGTCAGGAGCAGAGGCTGACCAGTGGGGCCAGGTCAAAGCTGAATGGGCCGGTCAAACCTGATAGCCTGGGCCCACTAAAGTTAATCAAATCCTAGTCAGAAACTAATCCAGGTTAATTAAGGGCCGTGGGGCCCGTCTGTAAGTGAGCTAGGGGTTAGTTAGTGGCGGTATTAGCGGGTGATTAGCCGCTAATGACGTGCCACGTCAGCTTCGCCAGAGTATAACTGCCGGTGACGTCAACCGACGACAGAGGCACGCCGGGACGGCTGCTCCGGCGCCCATTCGACGCGCGGAGGGGTTCTACAGGGAGCTCGAGCTCGTGCGCATCCAATGGAGCAAGCTAGAGGAGCTGGGGTTAGCTGTGGCGTCGGCAGCGGCGAGGGAGGCGGCGACCGGAGTTCGGCCAACGACGGGTTAGGCGATGCAGGGCACTAGGGGAGGCGTTGGTGCGTGCTACATGCTCCTGGTGAGGTGTGGAGCACGGTGGTGTGCCCGTCTTTGAGCCACAGTGGCTCTGGCCACGACGGCGACGAGGCACGACGGCGGCGAGCTTCGGCCGTGGTGGAAGACGGAGCTAGGGGACGGGAACGGAGGGGGCGAGCAAAGAGGAAGCAGAAGGAGCTCACAAGGAGAACGATAAGGTGATCAGCGAGCTTGGGGGCGTCTTCGGTGCTGCGAATCGAGCGGCGGCAATCGCCGGCCATGGCGATGAAGATGACAGTGATGGCGTGGCTTCAGGGCACCCGGCGTCGCGTGTGTCGTGGTGGAGCTTCCCGGATCCAAGGTGGAGCTCGTGGCCTAACTGGCTGGGCGTGGGGATGCTGGTGGCTTTGGTGGTGGCGAGCGGCGTCGGCGGTTGCGCTCGGGTGCGAGAGGGAGAGAAAGCAGAGGAGTGGAGAGGCACGCGAGAGAGTGAGAGGGGACAGGGGCTGCGTGGCATCGCCTGGTGCATCGAGGAGGAGCCAGGCAGGCTGGGAGGGAGGAGGTGGAGGCCTCGGGCGCGCTGGCGTCGACACGCCTCTGCCTACTGGCAGAAGTTGAAGACGACCACTTCGCCCTGGTGGGCTGGGCCTCAGCTACAGTGCTGGGCCAGCTGGGCTTCCAGGTGAGCGCCAAGTAAGTTCTCTCTTTCTTCTGCTTTTTCTGTTTTCTATTATTCTGTAATCTTTAGGGCTTTTCTAAAAATACCTAGACCCTTTCAAAAATCACTAAACTACACATGCCCACTGTATAGAATATATCCAACATGGAACATTTCAGTTTAGGAGTATTTGGACATTTAAAATATTTTATAGAATTTAAATGTCCAAATTCAAATACTTATGATTTAATTCAGTGACCTTAGGATGACCTAGAAAATTGTGCACCATTTTTGTCAGAGGTTTAAGACCAAGGCAAAGATGATGAACATTTTAGAAGGGCATTTCAGGTTCATTGAAAATGATTTTATGTTGAACCTATTTGATTTGATCTGGTGCTAGGGTTTGATCAGTCCCCATTTCAAGTTCATTTGAAAAGTTAAACATGATGCACACATGAAGGGCTAGCCTACTGCATACCAGGACCAGGGATGTGACAACTCGCCCCCACTAAACAAGAATCTCGTCCCGAGATTCAAGCATAGGGTAGAATAAAGGGGAAATGCAACTAACACAATCTTCACGGCCCAGGTTGCACTTCAAATGAACGTTGATTCAATCACCATCTTGTCTCGTCATCTTGCTCTGAGAACTCCAGCCAACATGACAAAGAGAGGATAGGGAAAAAATCTAAAAGGATCGATCTTATTGAAGGTCGAACAACTTAGGATCAACTCAGGGAATGAGACATAGCAACATCTCTCAAGCCGAGACACAAAGCACACATCTAGAGGGATGGAGTGGAACAGATGACGAGGATTCACTAGGTAGACAATAATTCCACACTTAAGAAGGTGGTGAACGGTTGTTAACATAGCGAGGAGTTGAGTTGCCATGATACCATAACGGGGAACCTTAGGGAAGGTGACTCGTAGGAATATCCCTTAAGTGGCAAAAAGAATTACCTTTGATTTAGAGATAATCGAAACTCTTTATACCAGGCTAGGGAAGATCACAATTGATCGTTTGAAGGAATTCGAAGGAATGGGATACTCAGTTTGGAAAGGAAACTAGAGGTATAAGACAACTCGGCAAATGGAAGGCACATTCCAATTGATACCGAGGATATAACCTAGTGTGTGAGCATGCTCTCAAGAACTTGAGCATTTCCATATTCATCAGGGTCTTACCAACATCTATGCCGAGGATCCTAGCAACACAACATACTACCATGATGAATAGTGATGGATGATGCAGATGCAAAGGAAGATAACACCTTCTCATATTTCACCTTAGCGAGGCCAAGGAATCAAAATCTGGAGGATCGACCGAGAGACATTTAGCACTCCGCTTCTAATGTTCTCCCTGATATACTAGCGTAACCCATTTATAGATATGGTTTGGTATCTTGAACATCAGGTAAAAGGTCGGACTTCGGGAGCTCAAGAATCCATAAGGAACAATTGTTGGAGTAAATCCTACGAAATCCTTATGGGGAGGTGGCCAACTTTCTCAATCAAGATACTACAATAGTAGGTCTTCCGGTTGGGTGTGTTGGCCACGCCATCCAATTTACCGGGCTACAGAGAGACCACTATTATAGTTCTTGGGAAACGTTCAACCATGATATCTGCCTGAGATTCAGATCTAGTTGGTGTCAGGATATTCCAGACTACATGTCTAGAAAAGAAAGGTTGCAACACAAGTCGACGAGATGATGTTGCGAGATTCTCGGGAGATGAACTATGATAGCAAGCTCCAAAACATGAGCTGGTTCTGCTACATGCATGTGAACATGATGTCCAAGACAAACATGACCACATAGTAGTCTTAGGATAAAACACTACCGAGTTCTGGTTTGGAACCATCATTGGGGATATCGAAGTCCTTACATAAGTCATATGATTAGCTCTTATGAAGAAACTTCTTCTCCTTGAACAATTCAATCAGTGGCTTGGTGTGCTAGGGACACATATAGAATGGAGGTAGCGAGCCTATCAAACCATAGCATACTTCGCACATGCATGACTGACTTGAGATGGTTCCAGAGGAGGCAACATTGACTTTCTCGAATTCACGGCGGCAACTTGCATCAAATGCACATGAATTAGAGGAGGTCACTTCCTTCATCCGGACATATGCTCCATGAGCGGGTCATGAAGATAATGCTTATAAAAGTTTCCAATACTAGCTGGATGTTCAACACAATCACGGAGAAGATAAAATTGTTGCTGATGGGCTCAACAACAATTCATCCAGGTTTCCATGAAGATGGAATCCCATAACTGTGTGAACAAGAGATAGCATTGGTCAGACCCAAAAGATATAATGGTGTATGCTCGAAGAAACAACCACAAGTAAGACAACATTACGAATATCGTTGGTTCTGATTTGATTTGAGGATAGCCCATACTCGAATCAAAGATTGGATAAGATGATAGGTCCATTAACTGATCATGAGGGTCAATCAATGAAAATACCATCTTTCTTCAACACACATACAAGATATCCCTTAAAATGAACTACGTCGGACAAGCTTTTATCTTCCAACTCTCCAAGTTTTTGTTTAGCTTAACCAACTAGATCAGGGGTATCCTGCACAGATTCTTGGAGAAGGTTGGTTTACAAGAAACCAACTTGATCACGAGCTCAACACATTGGTCAGGGGGACAACCTGGTGATACTTCCGGGAAGATAATTGGAAAATCACGAGCCACCAATATGTTAATAAGCTCAAGAATAATCTTGCTTTTCAGGGCAAGACAATATGATCACAAGAGCGAGGGACTGGCACAATCCTAACTCATTGATCGAGGAGTGCAATGGAAATAAGGACTAGACAGCACAATTTATCTTAGAATGATGATTCAAGAACCAACACGCTAAGAATGAGAATATTGTCCATTAACTACCAAGCAACGGAGTTGCTAGGGCAACGGAGTTGCTAGGAGTATAGATTTCACACATCACGATTCACTTGTCGGCATTCTGATTGCGACAACACGGAACCGAGGAATGAGTAATGATGGCGAGAAGTATCACTACATCAAGAATTCACAAGAGCCAGTGCAATTCTCATGAAAATCCTAACATAAAGATGGTAATACTTCAGGGTAGAACAGAATCAAAAGCTGGGTTGGCATTTGGATCTGTGGAGCACAACTATTTTGACCCAATCCTGGATATGGATGAGGTACTGGAGTTTGTTTCTCCTAGTCATCCTGAATAGAATGGCTTGACGGACCACAAGAATAATAAGCATCGATAACACGAATGCACAATTACTCCTGACTATCAATTGATAGACGAAGATCGGAATACGACTGAAGAGGGACAACTCAAAGGAACATATATCTTTCTGAGTTGTGGGTGCATAGATTAGTATGTCGAGCAAAGCAACATTTCTTCCGGATAACCCATGCAGAAGGTAGAACTGGCAGATTCACAATATAGAATGGAGAACTCATCAAGAGCACTCTGGTTGTGATCTTTTGGTTCAAAAGAACTCCTGCCAAGAATTGTTCATGGTATTTGGAAGAACGATATACCACGGACCTCGAGGACTATCGCAAAGGTTACTAATATCCTAAAGGAACTAGCAAACACTATCAGCACGAGGTAAGTAGGGTGAATCTCGGGTTCAAAACCCAAGGAGTAGAATACCTACTAACTAAGTGGCATCACGGGATGCTTTCGAGAATGATTGCCGGAATCATCACACTGGGAATACAAGCATTGCTAGATTACTAGGTGACTCCCTAAGACACCTAGGGTCATAATAATGGCTTCAACATATACGCCGAGGCAACATAGTACCTCAACTCACCGATTAGTGTGATTAACCTGGCCCAAATGGACATCAGGAACATGGAGGAATGATTGCAAGTGCATCGGACTATCTAGAAACCTAGGATGACTCGGACAGCATAACGGCTGTAAATGCTCGAAAAGATTGATACATCCTGCAAATGGTGGCATAACCACTCGATCGTCACAATATCAAGGTTCCAAGATCAACTATGAACACATAGAGGTAGTAGAAACTGAACTAAGGCTTAAATCCAACAATCTTATAAGTCTACGGATTAGTAACACGTGATCCGGATAGAAAGAGGAGATAGTCTAGTTCCTTAACCCCATAGGAAAGATAAGATGACTCAGATCAGAAGGGCATAAGGTATAAGGAGTAAAAAGAGCCTTACGTTCCATCCGACAATCAATTCCCTTATATAACTAAAGAATTTCTAGACTCAACTTCGACCAGTTTGGCTTGGTAATCCTACAGGCAGTCAAGCTCTGATACCAAAGCTGTCAGGACCCCGACTCAATCCCACATCGATCTAGCATGTAACACCTCATATCACTTTGCAGCCTCACGCACGGTATTCCCACGGGTGTCGCCTTACCTTTGCCTGGTGTTTGCGCCTTTTGGCACACGTATGTGATAGTGTTGCTAGCATCCATATGATAAGGAGCCCGGGCTGACATGGCTAGTCGTAAACCCAAAGTGGCACAAACTTATAGGGACAGGCATCCATGACCCAGCATCGAACGTGTCGGTCATCAGCGAGTGAATCCAGGCTGTAGCACTGGGCTAGCAGGACTCCGGTGAACCGGGCTGTAGCGGGCTAACAGGACTCCGGTATTCATCGCGTGACATTTCCCCGAAGGGACAGACACAGGAGCAAAGAAGGACACATGCCAGCAAGCCTAAGTGGTCCGGAGCAGTAGCAAGCTACCATGGCTCAGTGGAAGCACTAGGAGACATTTTTCGGTAAGAGAGGCTACTAAGCATAAACAACTAGATAGTCATATCCCACACATACCAAGCATTTCAATAACATACACACAATATGCTCGATATGTGCAAATACAACATGGCATCACAACATGACTCTACAACTCAAGTATTTTATTCAATAGGCTTCGAGGAGCGAGATATTACAAACATGGGTCTCATGACCCAACATTCAGAGCACACAAATCAAAGCACAAGCGGAAGCTTAACATGTCTGAGTACAGACAACTATAACGAAAAAGGCTGAGAAGCCCGACTATCTACTAGATCCTGCCGAGGGCACAAGATCGTAGCTGAGGTAACAAGCTAAACGTCGAAGTCCATGCGGAACTACTAGTGAGACTGAAGTCTCTCTGCAAAAACATAAAATAGGCAAACGTGAGTACAAATGTACCCAGCAAGACTTACATCAGAACTAACTACATATGCATCATTATCAACAAAGGGATGGTGGGGTTTAACTGCAGCAAGCCAGCTTTGACTCAGTGGCTATCCTGAACTACGACTGCAATGTAACTCTTTGAGGTGGCGCACACGAGTCCACATATTCACCATATCAATACACCACTATGCATCCGCTCCCGTCTCCCTACGAGAACGCCATCCATAGCACTCACGCTTATCTTGCGTATTTTAGAGTATCCACTTTCACTTGTCTATGAACTGTACAGGCAACCCAGAAGTCCTTTACCGCGGACACGACTATTCGAATAGATCATATTAACCCTGCAGGGGTGTACTTCTTCACACACGCTCTCGCCACTTACCGCCATGTACACGTCATGTATCTCGGCAACCTTCAAGCGGAAGCCTGGCGAGGGTGTCGGCCACGACCTGACTAACCACACAAGTCTCTAGTCCAGGTTTATCGCCTATTCGGGTTCCATCCGCAAGGAGATCCAGCCGGGGTGTCACTCACGGCCCCAAACGATGTGTGCAGGGTTCCCAAGTCCATCATCCGGGTGCCACTTGGTACACCGGGCCACTGTGCCTAGTCTGTCCCAAGCCCACCTGTACCGGGTGCCACTTGGTAGACTACTAACACTACCTACAAACACGAGAAACTAGTTGCAACTCCTAGACAGAGATCGAGTCAGTTAATAAGTCGAGAGAGTCAATTAAGGATCCCAATGTGTGGTAGTAGCTGTTCATGGATCACAAACACAGAACTCAGTTCCTGAGGATGGTTTCAATGAGACAACCCACCATGTACTCCTACATGGCCTCTCACCACTACCTTTACCAAATCGTGTTCACACACTTAGCTCTCAACAGTAGGACATGTTCACACACCTCCAATTCATCCCCGATGAATCAGACCTGACACAACTCTAAGAAATAGCAGGCATGACAAACAAGCATGAATGAGTAGGCACATCAGGGCTCAAACAACTCCTACTCATG
The DNA here is from genome assembly GCA_963921465.1 of Triticum timopheevii. NCBI lineage: Eukaryota > Viridiplantae > Streptophyta > Magnoliopsida > Poales > Poaceae > Triticum > Triticum timopheevii. The sequence goes on along the minus strand of OY997272.1, from coordinate 374,231,305 downwards.
CTAGTGGGTTTCATCTATTTACTGTGGCAATGACCGGTCATGCAGAGGATAAAGGGGTTCAGCTACCACAGCAAGTAACAGATGAATCGTTGTTGTCCTAATTCAGTAAAAGAGAGCAGGAGAGAGAGAGTAGGATTGTATTGGAATGAACAAGGGGGTTTTGCTTGCCTGGCACTTCTGAAGATAATATAGCTCTTCATCGGTGTCATCGAACTCATCGTCGGAACCAAGTCTATCGAGAGGGGACAAATACCGGCAACACAGAGAAAACACAATCAATGCAATGCAACAATATGATGCATGAATATGACATGGAAAAATGAGTGTGTTTTTGGCTAATGCAACTTAGAACAGATTAAATGAAGTTGGTTTGAACCAAGGGTTCAAATTCAAACTCCATATGTGCTTATTTAAATGCCAATTATGCAAATTGTCATATACAGCAACCTTAGGTTGTTCAAACATGCATGAAAATGGTACAGATGTATAGATTGGATTTTTCTAATCATTTTTCATATATAAATTATTTCATTTGGATTTACGGTTGATTTTATATGATTTTTAGAAGTTAGCACTATTTTTTGGAATTTCCTGAATAAGAATAAATCCAGAAAAAGGAGTTACTGCGTCAGCCTGACATCAGAAGTCAATGAGGCCGGTCCAGGTCAAACCTGGCCGGTGGGTCCCGCATGTCAATGTAACACGGCAGGAGCAGAGGCTGACGAGTGGGGCCAGGTCAAAGTTGACTGGGCCGGTCAAACCTGACAGCCTGGGCCCACTAGAGTTAATCAAATCCTAGTTAGAAACTAATCCAGGTTAATTAAGGGCTGTGGGGCCCGTCTGTAAGTGAGCTTGGGGGTTAGTTAGTGGCGGTATTAGCGGGTGATTAGCCGCTAATGACGTGCCATGTCAGCTTCGCCAGAGTATAACTGCCGGTGACGTCAACCAACGACGGAGGCACGCCGGGACGGCTGCTCCGGCGCCCATTCGACGCGCGGAGGGGTTCTACAGGGAGCTCGAGCTCGTGCGCATCCAATGGAGCAAGCTAGAGGAGCTGGGGTTAGCTGTGGAGTCGGCAGTGGCGAGGGAGGCGGCGGCCGGAGTTCGGCCAACGGCGGGTTAGGCAATGCAGGGCGCTAGGGGAGGCGTTGGTGCGTGCTACGTGCTCCTGGTGAGGTGTGGAGCATGGTGGTGTGCCCGTCTTCGAGCCACAGTGGCTCTGGCCACGACGGCGACGAGGAACGGCGGCGGCGAGCTTCGGCCGTGGTGGAAGACGGAGATAGGGGACGGGAACGGAGGGGGCGAGCAAAGAGGAAGCAGAAGGAGCTCACAGGGAGAACGATGAGGTGGTCAGCGAGCTTGGGGGTGTCTTCGGTGCTGCGAATCGAGCGGCGGCGATCACCGGCCATGGCGATGAAGATGGCGATGATGGCGTGGCTTCAGGGCACCCGGCGTCGCGTGCGTCGTGGTGGAGCTTCCCGGATGCAAGGCAGAGCTCGTGGCCTAACTGGCTGGGCGTGGGGATGCTGGTGGCTCCGGTTGTGGCGAGCGGCATCGGCGATTGTGCTCGGGCGTGAGAGGGAGAGAAAGCAGAGGAGGGGAGAGGCACGGGAGAGAGTGAGAGGGGCCAGGGGCTGCGTGGCGTCGCCTGGTGCATCAAGGAGGAGCCAGGCAGACTGGGAGGGAGGTGGTGGAGGCCTCGGGCGCGCTGGCGTCGACACGCCTCTGCCTACTGGCAGAGGTTGAAGACGACCACTTCGCCCTGGTGGGCTAGGCCTCAGCTACAGTGCTGGGCCAGCTGGGCTGCCAGGTGAGCGCCAGGTAAGTTCTCTCTTTCTTCTGCTTTTTCTGTTTCTATTATTCTGTAATCTTTAGGGCTTTTCTAAAAATACCTAGACCCTTTCAAAAATCACTAAACTACACATGCCCACTGTATAGAATATATCCAACATGGAACATTTCAGTTTAGGAGTATTTGGACATTTAAAATATTTTATAGAATTTAAATGTCCAAATTCAAATACTTATGATTTAATTCAGTGACCTTAGGATGACCTAGAAAATTGTGCACCATTTTTGTCAGAGGTTTAAGACCAAGGCAAAGATGATGAACATTTTAGAAGGGCATTTCAGGTTCATTGAAAATGATTTTATGTTGAACCTATTTGATTTGATCTGGTGCTAGGGTTTGATCAGTCCCCATTTCAAGTTCATTTGAAAAGTTAAACATGATGCACATATGAAGGGCTAGCCTACTGCATACCAGGACCAGGGATGTGACAATGAGGTGAAAACCTGGTGTGTTAATCTGGGAATTAAGCTCGATTATGCCTCCGTCTATCTCCCGCAAACAAACGGTCAAGTTGAACAAGCAAATGGTCTTATCATGAGCGGAATTAAGCCCAGAATAGTGTGGTCTTTGAAAGAATCAAACAAGCACTGGGTCGAGGAGCTCGACTCCATACTCTGGGGGCTGCGGACCACGCCCAATCGCACTATCGGATATACACCTTTCTTTATGGTGTACGGCGCAGAGGTTGTGTTACCCTACGACATTATTCCTGGCTCACCTCGAGTGCGCCTGTATGAAGAGAGAGAGGCCGAGCTTGATTGGTAGGACAGCTTAGATGCCCTGGAGGAGGAGCGCGACGTCGCAAAAGCCCGTTCCGCATTTTATCAACAACAGGCCCGCAGATAACAAAGCAGAGAACTGCGGGCCAAGACTTATAATGTTGGCGAACTCGTCCTGCGCTTGTTGAAGAAGAAAAAGGACAAACTCAATCCCAAGTGGGTGGGTCCCTTCATCATTGACGAAGTTCTCACTCAAGGAGCATACCGCCTGTGTGATGCACCAGACAATAGCCTAGAGCCGAACCCATGGAACGCGGCCAGACTCCGAAGATTCTATGCCTAGCGCCGAACTCTTTGTTCGTCTCCTTGTCCCTTTTGTTTCCATTATTTATTTATTTTTCCCTCTCTTTTCGCTTTTTCTTTTTTAGCCTTAAAGCTCTCGTGCGGCTAATCCGTGCACCTACGACGTACACATCCTCAAATATGTACGTCCATTATACCTGGGGGCTTCTTGTACAGAAGCTTACTATTATTATTTTCCGAGCATTAAGCTCACCAGACATGTGTCTTTTCCTCGTATGTACCTTTTCTTCGCCATTATATGCATCGATATGACTTAAGTTTTGGCCAAGCTGGGTTGCCTGGCTCCTATGCTTATGCCCTACGTTCCTGTTAGTTCGGCTAGGGCATAAAGGGAGCACCTCTGTGATTGTTACTGCCGGCTCATCCGGATGTGTACCTCAGACTGGGTGAAGTCGAAAGCTAGCGTTCTTAAGGGAATATTCTGACAAAAGATGTTTTTTACTCATTACACTATGAACCCCCGGATGTTACGTATGCTGCGTTTTTTCAATCACAGTTTGGGCATGCACATTAACGCATGCTCACCCAGGGAAAGGAATCCTTAACGGAACTATTCTCTCTGGAAGATGTTTCTTACAATCACAATGTAATATAACATAGCTAGCCAGATATAACTTGTCTGTTCAAGCAACTATGACCCATACACCTGGTTTCCACGCATATCCCGGTTTATTTTGCCGCCCAGGTATTTGGAAACACTCCGCACCTTTGGGTCCAGAGGTCAAAGCGAAAATGTCTGCCATGACAATTGTTTTACAATCCAGCTAGGGACAAATATGTCAAGGAAAGTACATAGTCACTTGGACTAAAGAATTTCCTCTTCTATGCCGTCCAACAGGTTGTCTAGCTTACAATCCTGTTGAGAATATTTTGCGGCTACTTTTACCTGGTAATATACCAAACTAACGGGAACTTCTTTTCCATCTGACCCTTAAGGTCCGACCCGGGCCATATGATTCTGATCAATCTTGGTATACCGTGTTTTCACTATGGCCCAGGCCTCTCGCGCACCTTCCCAGCAGGCCGATATTTTCCATAATCGAAAATGCCATCGCGCTGCCTTAAATACCTGTACAAGCTCCTCCATACTTCCTGGAGGGGAGGCGGATGGCCATAAGGCCTTGGCAACACTGTGCATCGCCTGCCGAGCTCGCTCGTGTATTTGCGATAGCTCTTGTAGCAGATCGCCCGAAGATCCGGACATCTCCTCTTCGGGACGGCCAGTCAGCATACCTACAGACATAACTCTGTCAGTTCCTTTCCTCGCCGAATTACACGGAGGTAAGTTCAAACACATACTAAATATGCCGCCTCGTAGCCTCTTATTTTTCTTCACGGAGTTATCCAGCTGGGCCCGCACATCTTTCAGTTCTTCGCCCAGGTGCGTGTTGCAATCTTGGAGTTTGTTTTTCTCCCCCTGACCTGTGTCATTATACGTTCACCCGTGGCCTGTTGCCTTTTGGCTTGTTGTTCACCCGCTTGTGCGGCTTCCAGTGCCTCTCCCGGATGATCTAACGATCCTGCCATAAGATATGCAACTGTGTTAGCATTGCTGGTACATAATTCTGTTTTTCTCGATGGAGGGACACATTACCAGGCGATGCGTTCTTGGATTTCTCCAGTTCGGCTGTCGCAGAAGCTAGCTGGGTCCGACACTTTTCCAGCTCTTGAGACAACAGGTTGTTCTTCTCCGTAAGCACCTGGTTTTACAAGGACCCTAAAATCAACTGAATCAACTGCTTCAAGTCTCGGGGGCTACTGGTATATAATTATCAGGTTTATACAATGTGAGCTCATCCGCATATCTTTGAAATGTTGGTCTGTGGCTCTGGCAATCCCGTCTCGAGCAGCTCAGATGTATGCATCAGCCGAGCTGAAGGCATTGAATGCCTCTTTTGTAAAGCCAGGGTCGCAAAAAGCGGTCATTCGGCGCCGATGGTTCATGGCGCTCTCCACTTCCGAGTTTGTTCGGACACATCATTCGAATCCTCTACCAAAGGACAATCCAGCGGCACTCCTGTATCAGCCCTCGTCGTTACGGTAGGGTCTGGAACCTGACTGTTGGGAGTATGACTGGCAGGACTCCCGGACATAGTTCGGCAAACGCTCTTCCTGATAAGACACGAACGGATAATGTCACAGTTGGATGTGACTGCCAAAGGGCATATTTACAAAGCCATACCTCTTTGATGACGGCTCCGATGTGTCTTCACTTGCCTTCCGCTTCAAAAGCTTGCCCGGTGTGGGCGCTGCTCTCTTTGGAGTCACCTCTAGTGCGGGATGGCGCGCCGAGTGCCTCCCCTTTGGAGCACGAGATAGTGCGGTGGGTGCACTACAAAAAAAATACACTTCCGTGATGATATGTGTTTTTCACAGTAGGTCGCGTTTTTTGTCATGCATGTACATCCATGACGATTTTATGACAGAATCAAGATAGTCATACCTGTGCTGTCGTAGAAGTGTTCCATGACATTACCAAAATTATCATCACGGAAGTGTCCACTTCCATGACGATAAATCGCGCATCACAGAAGTGCTTTCGTCAAGGGTGACCGACACATGGCATCCACCGTAATGGAATGTCGTTAAGCTATCAGGTCCGGTTTTGGATCCGATAACCCGTTAACAGCCCAGACCAATGGGGATTTTCCACACGTAAAATCATCATTGGCCGCAGGAAACACGTGTTGCCTCATCGTTGGGAAAGATGTCATCCACTCATTGGAAAGGAGGCGCCTATGATAGGTCGACACGTGGCACAGCCCAACAGTGGCCCATTCGATGAAAAAGGCCGGCCCAATAAAAATTAGCAGGCCGGCCCATATAAGGTCTACTTGTGTCAGGTCCATTTAAGCCCACGGCCCATACGAGATGTGCCAATTCGTCCCATCAATGGCCCGCTATATATTTGGGCTCAATATGGGCCCGATGAGATTTCGGCCTGTTAATGGCCCATTCAATGGATGGGCCAATTTTTAGGATGTGCATCTTTCAGACTTTTAGCGACCCATTTAAATGTTGGGCTAATTTCCGGTCCAGTGTGTCTTTCAGCCTGTTGACGGCCCATAATCTGATGGGCCATTTGTAGTCGGACCTGAGTTTCGGCCTTTTAGTGGCCCATTTAAGTGTTGGGCCAATTTCCGGCCCGGTGTCACTTTCAGCCTGTTGACGGCCCATAAATAAGTTGGACCATTTGTAGTCGGACCTGAGTTTTGGCCTTTTAGCGACGCATTTAAGTGTTGGGCCAATTCCCGGCCCTGTGTGCCTTCCAGCTTGTTAACGGACCATAAATGAGTTGGGCCATTCGTAGTCGGACCTTAGTTTTGGCCTTTTAACGGCCCATGGCCTTCATGGTCCAATACCAGCCCGGTTTCTCTTTTCGGCCTGCTAAAGGCCCACAACGCAGTTGGGCCATTTACAATACGACCTGACTTTCGGCCTCTTAGCAGCCCATGCTCTTCATGGTCCAGTACAAGCCTGCTGTCTCTTTCGGCCTGCTAAAGGCCTACAGTATAGTTGGGCCATATGTAGCCCAAACTTAGTAACGGCCCGTTAATGGCCCGTGAAATGAATTGGGCCCACCTGTTGCCCGCTTCAATGTCGGCCTGTTAACGACTCGGGAGGTAAGAGGGCCGACCATTAAATTTTGGCCTAGTAATGACCCTTTAACTTAATGGGCCCACTAAAGTTTGTACATGTCTTTAGGCCAAATTAGATAATTTGAGCCCATTACGACGAGAAATTATGCACAGGACCAAAACCGATCAAGCAAAGGTACGGCATACAGGGAATAGTGTTGCACATCCAGCATATATTACAGGAAAATACATCCACTGGGCAATCAAAGATTGATGCCAGTGCAAATAAATGAGCAGAACCTAACCATCTACAACGTCACAATCTGCAACCTCAGCACAGATGACGCCCATAAGCATGTGGGAAAGTTATTGCTGCTTTGCTACACTGTCTTTGAAAACATTGATCAGTTGTTGTGTCGCACAACTCTGCACGTCTGATTCATCCACCATTTCCTGTTGGAAATATGCCCTAGAGGCAATAATAAAAGGATTATTATTATATTTCCTTGTTCATGATAATTGTCTTTTATTCATGCTATAGCTGTATTATCCGGAAATCGTAATACACGTGTGAATACATAGACCATAACATGTCCCTAGTGAGCCTCTAGTTGACTAGCTCGTTGGTTGACAGATAGTCATGGTTTCCTGAGTATGGACATTAGATGTCATTGACAACGGGATCACATCATTAGGATAATGATGTGATGGACGAGACCCAATCCTAAGCATAGCACAAGATCGTGTAGTTCGTTTTGCTAGAGCTTTTCCAATGTCAAGTATCTCTTCCTTAGACCATGAGATCGTGTAACTCCCGGATACCGTAAGAGTGCTTTGGGTGTACCAAACGTCACAACGTAACTGGGTGACTATAAAGGTGCACTACAGGTATCTCCGAAAGTGTCTGTTGGGTTGACATGGATCGAGACTGGGATTTGTCACTCCGTATGACGGAGAGGTATCTCTGGGCCCACTCGGTATTGCATCATCACAATGAGCTCAAAGTGACCAAGTGTTTGGTCACGGGATCATGCATTACGGTACAAGTAAAGTGACTTGCCGGTAAAGAGACTGAACGAGGTATTGGGATACCGATGATCGAGTCTCGGGCATGTAACGTACCGAATGACAAAGGGAATTGTATACGGGGTTGTTCGAATCCTCGACATCGCGGTTCATCCGATGAGATCATCGAGGAGCATGTGGGAGCCAACATGGGTATCCAGATCCCGCTGTTGGTTATTGCCCGAGAGCCGTCTCGGTCATGTCTACGTGTCTCCCGAACCCGTAGGGTCTACACACTTAAGGTTCGGTGACGCTAGGGTTGTATGAATATGAGTATGCAGTATACCGAATGTTGTTCGGAGTCCCGGATGAGATCCCAGACGTCACGAGGAGTTTCGGAATGGTCCGGACGTAAAGAATTATATATAGGAAGTGGTATTTCGGCCATCGGGAAAGTTTCGGGGTCACCCGGTATTGTACCGGGACCACCGGAAGAGTCCCGGGGGTCCACCGGGTGGGGCCACCCATCCCGGAGGGCCCCATGGGCTGAAGTGGGAGGGGAGCCAGCCCATAGTGGGCTGGTGCGGCCCCCTAGGCCCACCCCTGCGCCTAGGGTTGAAACCCTAGGGTGGGGGGGCGCACCACATGCCTTGGGGGGCACTCCTCCCCCCTTGGCCGCCGCCCCCTTGGGAGATTGAATCTCCCAGGGCCGGCGCCCCCCCTGGGGGCCTGTATAAATGGAGGGGGGAGAGGGGCAGCCGCACCCTGAAGTCCTGGCGCCCCCCCCCCCCCCACTACACCTCTTCCTCCTCCGTCACGTGCTTGGCGAAGCCCTGCCGGAGTGCTGCTGTTCCACCACCACCACGCCGTTGTGCTGCTACTGGAGCCATCATCATCAACCTCTCCTCCCCCTTGCTGGATCAAGAAGGAGGAGACGTCACACGCACCATACGTGTGTTGAACGCGGAGGTGCCATCCGTTCGGCGCTAGGATCTCCGGTGATCTGAATCACGGCGAGTACGACTCCATCATCACCGCTCCATCTAACGCTTCCGTACGCGATCTACAAGTGGTATGTAGATGCAAACTCACTCCCTTGACTCGTTGCTTAGATGAACTCATAGAAGGATCTTGGTGAAACCGTAGGAAAAATTTTAATTTTCTGCAACGTTCCCCAACAGTGGCATCATGAGCTAGGTCTATGCGTAGTTCTCTATTGCACGAGTAGAACACAATTTTGTTGTGGGCGTAGATCTTGTCAACTTGCTTGCCGCTACTAGTCTTATCTTGCTTCAGCGGTATTGTAGGATGAAGCGGCCCGGACCAACCTTACACGTACGCTTACGTGAGACCGGTTCCACCGACTAACATGCACTAGTTGCATAAGGTGGATGGCGGGTGTCTGTCTCTCCCACTTTAGTTGGAGCGGATTCGATGAAAAGGGTCCTTATGAAGGGTAAATAGAAGTTGACAAAATCACGTTGTGGTTATTCGTAGGTAAGAAAACGTTCTTGCTAGAACCCAATTGCAGCCATGTAAAAGATGTAACAACAATTAGAGGACGTCTAACTTGTTTTTGCAGCAATTGTCATGTGATGTGATATGGCCAGAAGTTGTGATGAATGATGAATGATATATTATGATGTATGAGATCATGTTCTTGTAATAGGAATCACGACTTGCATGTCGATGAGTATGACAACCGGCAGGATCCATAGGAGTTGTCTTTATTTTTTGTATGACCTACGTGTCATTGAAGAACGCCATGTAAACTACTTTACTTTATTACTAAACACGTTAGTCATAGAAGTAGAAGTAGTCGTTGGCGTGACAACTTCATGAAGACACGATGATGGAGATCATGGTGTCATGCCGGTGACAAGATGATCATGGAGCCCCAAAGATGAAGATCAAAGGAGCTATATGATATTGGCCATATCATGTCACTACTTTATATAATTGCATGTGATGTTTATTATGTTTTATGCATCTTGTTTACTTAGAACGACGGTAGTAAATAAGATGATCCCTTACAACAATTTCAAGAAGTGTTCTCCCCTAACTGTGCACCGTTGCTAAAGCTCGTCGTTTCGAAGCACCACGTGATGATCGGGTGTGATAGATCCTTACTTCACATACAATGGGTGTAAGACAGTTTTACACATGCAAAACACTTAGGGTTAACTTGACGAGCCTAGCATGTATAGACATGGCCTCGGAACACGGAGACCGAAAGGTCGAACACGAGTCGTATGGAAGATACGATCAACATGAGAATGTTCACCGACGATGACTAGTCCGTCTCACGTGATGATCGGACACGGCCTAGTCGACTCGGATCATGTAACACTTAGATGACCAAGGGGATGTCAAATCTGAGTGGAAGTTCATTAAAATAATTTGATTAGATGAACTTAATTATCATGAACTTAGTCTAAAATATTTGCAGAATATGTCTTGTATATCAAATGGCCAACGCTCATGTCAACATGAACTTCAACGCGTTCCTAGAGAAAACCAAGCTGAAAGATGATGGCATCAACTATACGGACTGGGTCCGGAACCTTAGGATCATCCTCATAGCTGCCAAGAAAGCATATGTCCTTGAAGCACCGTTAGGTGACCCACCTGCTCTCCCAGCACTGCAAGACGATTTGAACGTTTGGAAGATACATGTTGATGATTACTCCCTCGTTCAGTGCGGCATGCTTTACAGCTTAGAACCGGGGCTCCAAAAGCGTTTTGAGCAACACGGAGCATATGACATGTTCGAGGAGCTGAAACTAGTTTTCCAAGCTCATGCCCGGGTCGAGAGATATGAAGTCTCCGACAAGTTCTATAGTTGTAAGATGGAGGAAAACAGTTCTGTCAGTGAGCATATACTCAAAATGTCTGGGTTGCACAGCCGCCTGTCCCAGCTGGATATTAACCTCCCAGATGAGGCGGTCATTGACAGAATCCTTCAGTCGCTCCCACCAAACTACAAGAGCTTTGTGATGAACTATAATATGCAGGGGATGGTGAAGACCATTCCTGAAGTATTTTCAATGCTGAAGTCGGCAGAGGTTGAAATCAAGAAAGAACATCAAGTGTTGATGGTCAATAAGACCACTAAGTTCAAGAAGGGCAAGGGTAAGAAGAACTTCAAGAAGGACAGCAAAGATGTTGCCGCGCCCGGTAAGCCAGTTGCCGGGAAGAAGTCAAAGAATGGACCCAAGCCTGAGACTGAGTGCTTTTATTGCAAGGGGAAGGGTCACTGGAAGCGGAACTGCCCCAAATACTTAGCGGATAAGAAGGCCGGCAACCATAAAGGTATATTTGATATACATGTAATTGATGTGTACCTTACCAGTACTTGTAGTAACTCCTGGGTATTTGATACCGGTGCCGTTGCTCATATCTATAACTCACAGCAGGAGCTGCGGAATAACCGGAGACTGGCGAAGGACAAGGTGACGATGCGCGTCGGGAATGGTTCCAAGGTCGATGTGATCGCTGTCAGCACGCTACCTCTACATTTACCTACGGGATTAGTTATAAACCTTAATAATTGTTATTTGGTGCCAAGTTTGAGCATGAACATTGTATCTGGATCTCGTTTGATACGAGATGGCTACTCATTTAAATCCAAGAATAATGGGTGTTCTATTTATATGAGAGATATGTTTTATGGTCATGCCCCTATGTTTAATGGTTTATTCTTAATGAATCTCGAGCGTAATGTTACACATATTCATAGCATGAATAACAAAAGATGTAAAGTTGATAACGATAGTCCCACATACTTGTGGCACTGCCGCCTTGGTCACATTGGTGTCAAGCGCATGAAGAAGCTCCATGCTGATGGACTTTTCGAGTCTCTCGATTATGAATCATTTGACACATGCGAACCATGCCTCATGGGCAAGATGACCAAGACTCCGTTCTCCGGAACAATGGAGCGAGCAACCAACTTGTTGGAAATCATACATACCGATGTGTGCGGTCCAATGAGCGTTGAGGCTCGCGGAGGATATCGTTATGTTCTCACTCTCATTGATGACTTCAGTAGATATGGGTATGTCTACTTGATTAAACACAAGTCTGAGACCTTTGAAAAGTTCAAGGAATTTCAGAATGAGGTAGAGAATCAACGTGACCGAAAGATAAAATTCTTACGATCGGATCGTGGAGGAGAATATTTAAGTCACGAATTTGGTACACGCTTAAGAAAATGTGGAATCATTTCACAACTCACGCCGCCTGGAACACCTCAGCGTAACGGTGTGTCCGAACGTCGTAATCGCACTCTATTGGATATGGTGCGGTCTATGATGTCTCTTACCGATTTACCGCTATCATTTTGGGGATACGCTCTAGAGACAGCTACATTCACTTTAAATAGGGCACCGTCTAAGTCCGTTGAGACGACACCGTATGAATTATGGTTTGGGAAGAAACCTAAGCTGTCGTTTCTAAAAGTTTGGTGATGCGATGCTTATGTCAAGAAACTTCAACCTGAAAAGCTCGAACCCAAGTCGGAAAAATGCGTCTTCATAGGATACCCTAAAGAAACCATTGGGTATACCTTCTACTTAAGATCCGAGGGCAAGATCTTTGTTGCCAAGAACGGAGCCTTTCTGGAAAAAGAGTTTCTCTCGAAAGAACTAAGTGGGAGGAAAGTAGAACTCGATGAAGTACTACCTCTTGAACAGGATAGCAGTACAGCTCAGGAAAATGTTCATGTGATTCCTACACCAACTGAAGAGGAAATTAATGATGATGATCAAGGTACTTCGGATCAAGTTGCTACTAAACTTCGTAGGTCCACAAGGACACGTTCCGCACCAGAATGGTACGGCAACCCTGTCCTGGAAATCATGTTGTTAGACAACGGTGAACCTTCGAACTATGAAGAAGCAATGGCGCGCCCAGATTCCAACAAATGGCTAGAAGCCATGAAATCCGAGATAGAATCCATGTATGAAAACAAAGTATGGACTTTGACTGACTTGCCCGATGATCGGCGAGCGATAGAAAACAAATGGATCTTTAAGAAGAAGACGGACGCGGATGGTAATGTCACCATCTATAAAGCTCGACTTGTCGCTAAGGGTTATCGGCAAGTTCAAGGGATTGACTACGATGAGACTTTCTCTCCCGTAGCAAAGCTTAAGTCCGTCTGAATCATGTTAGCAATTGCCGCATACTATGATTATGAGATATGGCAGATGGACGTCAAAACGGCATTCCTCAATGGTTATCTTAAGGAAGAGCTGTATATGATGCAGCCGGAAGGTTTTGTCGATCCTAAGAACGCTAACAAAGTATGCAAGCTCCAGCGATCCATTTATCGGCTGGTGCAAGCATCTCGGAGTTGGAACATTCGCTTTGATGAGATGATCAAAGCGTTTGGGTTTATGCAGACTTATGGAGAAGCCTGCGTTTACAAGAAAGTGAGTGGGAGCTCTGTAGCATTTCTCATATTATATGTAGATGACATACTTTTGATGGGAAATGATATAGAATTCTTGGACAGCATTAAGGCCTACTTGAATAAGTGTTTTTCAATGAAGGACCTTGGAGAAGCTGCTTACATATTAGGCATCAAGATCTATAGGGATAGATCGAGACGCCTCATAGGTCTTTCACAGAGCACATACCTTGATAAGATTTTGAAGAAGTTCAAAATGGATCAGTCCAAGAAAGGGTTCTTGCTTGTATTGCAAGGTGTGAGATTGAGCTCGGCTCAATGCCCGACCACGGCAAAAGATAAAGAAGAGATGAGCGTCATCCCCTATGCCTCAGCCATAGGATCTATTATGTATGCTGTGCTGTGTACCAGACCTAATGTAAACCTTGCCGTAAGTTTGGTAGGGAGTTACCAAAGTAATCCCCGCAAGGAACACTGGACAGCGGTCAAGAATATCCTGAAGTACCTGAAAAGGACAAAGGACATGTTTCTTGTTTATGGAGGTGACGAAGAGCTCGTCGTAAAGGGTTACGTCGACGCTAGCTTCGACACAGATCTGGATGACTCTAATCACAAACCGGATACGTGTATATGTTGAATGGTGGAGCAGTAAGCTGGTGCAGCTGCAAGCAGAGCGTCGTGGCGGGATCTACATGTGAAGCGGAGTACATGGCAGCCTCGGAGGCAGCGCATGAAGCTATTTGGGTGAAGGAGTTCATCACCGACCTAGGAGTCATACCCAATGCGTCGGGGCCGATCAAACTCTTCTGTGACAACACTGGAGCTATTGCCCTTGCCAAGGAGCCCAGGTTTCACAAGAAGACCAGGCACATCAAGCGTCGTTTCAACTCCATCCGTGAAAATGTTCAAGATGGAGACATAGATATTTTCAAAGTACATACGGATCTGAATGTCGCAGATCCGTTGACTAAACCTCTCTCGCGAGCAAAACATGATCAACACCAGTACTCTATGGGTGTTCGATTCATCACAATGTAACTAGATTATTGACTCTAGTGCAAGTGGGAGACTGTTGGAAATATGCCCTAGAGGCAATAATAAAAGGATTATTATTATATTTCCTTGTTCATGATAATTGTCTTTTATTCATGCTATAACTGTATTATCCGGAAATCGTAATACACGTGTGAATACATAGACCATAACATGTTCCTAGTGAGCCTCTAGTTGACTAGCTCGTTGGTTGACAGATAGTCATGGTTTCCTGACTATGGACATTAGATGTCATTGACAACGGGATCACATCATTAGGAGAATGATTTGATGGACGAGACCCAATCCTAAGCATAGCACAAGATCGTGTAGTTCGTTTTGCTAGAGCTTTTCCAATGTCAAGTATCTCTTCCTTAGACCATGAGATCGTGTAACTCCCGGATACCTTAAGAGTTCTTTGGGTGTACCAAACGTCACAACGTAACTGGGTGACTACAAAGGTGCACTACAGGTATCTCTGAAAGTGTCTGTTGGGTTGACACGGATCGAGACTGGGATTTGTCACTCCGTATGATGGAGAGGTGTCTCTGGGCCCACTCGGTAATGCATCATCACAATGAGCTCAAAGTGACCAAGTGTTTGGTCACGGGATCATGCATTACGGTACGAGTAAAGTGACTTGCCGGTAAAGAGACTGAACGAGGTATTGGGATACCGATGATCGAGTCTCGGGCATGTAACGTACTGAATGACAAAGGGAATTGTATACGGGGTTGTTCGAATCCTCGACATCGTGGTTCATCCGATGAGATCATCAAGGAGAATGTGGGAGCCAACATGGGTATCTAGATCCCGCTGTTGGTTATTGCCCGAGAGCCGTCTCGGTCATGTCTACGTGTCTCCCGAACCCGTAGGGTCTACACACTTAAGGTTCGGTGACGCTAGGGTTGTATGAATATGAGTATGCAGTATACCGAATGTTGTTCGGAGTCCCGGATGATATCTCGGACGTCACGAGGAGTTTCGGAATGGTCCGGAGGTAAAGATTTATATATAGTAAGGGGTATTTCGGCCATCGGGAAAGTTTCGGGGTCACCCGATATTGTACCGGGACCACCGGAAGAGTCCCGGGGGTCCACCGGGTGGGGCCACCCATCCCGGAGGGCCCCATGGGCTAAAGTGGGAGGGGAGCCAACCCATAGTGGGCTGGTGCGCCCCCCTAGGCCCACCCCCTGCGCCTAGGGTTGAAACCCTAGGGTGGGGGGGGGGGGGCGCACCACATGCCTTGGGGGGCACTCCTCCCCCCTTGGCCGCCGCCCCCTTGGGAGATTGAATCTCCCAGGGCCGGCGCCCCCCCCCCCCTGGGGGCCTATATAAAGGGAGGGGGGAGAGGGGTAGCCGCACCCTGAAGTCTTGGCGCCCCCTCCCCCTGCTACACCTCTTCCTCCCCCGTCACGTGCTTGGTGAAGCCCTGCCGGAGTGCTGCTGTTCCACCACCACCACGCCGTTGTGCTGCTGCTGGAGCCATCATCATCAACCTCTCCTCCCCCCTTGCTGGATCAAGAAGGAGGAGACGTCACACGCACCGTACGTGTGTTGAACGCGGAGGTGCCGTCCGTTCGGCGCTAGGATCTCCGGTGATCTGAATCACGGCGAGTACGACTCCATCATCACCGCTCCATCTAACGCTTCCGTACGCGATCTACAAGTGGTATGTAGATGCAAACTCACTCCCTTGACTCGTTGCTTAGATGAACTCATAGATGGATCTTGGTGAAACCGTAGGAAAAATTTTAATTTTCTGCAACGTTCCCCAACATTTCCATCATTGCTTCAGCCATTAATTGGTTCACGAACATACATTTATTATGTTGCATTCGAGAAAGAGGATACTGAACAGATTCAGATGACGATTTTGGCAGGCTTGTATTATTGATAGTGGAGAGTGTCTCAACCACTGCATCATAACATAAATTAGGACGGGAACCAAACAGATTAATCATGAATTATTTCCATATTACCTGGCATAGATTTACTGGAAAGAAACAATGGGGTTGCCTTGCCGTTTTCAGAGTTTGTCTTCTTATCTTCAGCAGCCTGCACAAAATTAACACACTAGCATTGCTATCATTGGCAAAGTTAGATAATAGGAAAGCAACATTGACACAACGAATGTTTGGGCAACTAGCCTACACCAAATTAACACAATATGGCACAGCTATCATCAGCCAGGTAAGGTAATACGAAAGCAAGATTGACACAATGAATGAATTGGCAACCAGAGAAGCACTAAAATTCAGTAATGTGTGTGATATGAGATAGTACATTCATGCAGCTTAGTATGCAAAACTACCAGGCAGTTTTCCTTACAAGAATCAACATTGGCGCCTTTAACATTTTTCTACAACTAATTTTAGATCAAATAAAGGTTAGATTCACACCGATTAACAAAATACATGCTGATGTAAAAATATAGTGATATACAACAGGTACTTACATCAACATTGGAGCACAGAGAATTCCCGCAAGATATTTTCCTCGAATACGATCCCAATGGAGGAAGTCTTCTATCATTTAAGCTTATTTTCTAAAAGAGAGATGGGTAAGAAACATGTAGAAAATATGATCAGAATGCTATAAAATTTCATGATGCGAGGATACGCACACGCTTCTTAGAATGGAGTTGACATTCTTTTGCTGGACTGGAGCAGAATAGTTCTTTGGACATTGTAATCTGCTTATTATCAATGGGAGTTGGGTTTCTCTGTGCTGGAGCAGTATCTATGAAAAATGGAGTTGGTTTATTATATCCTGGCATTTGGATCTTTTGCAAAGACCTGGTTTGTAACCCTTAAGATTCTAACATAGTCGTCTTCCCCTTGCATGCCTTATATAGAAGAATGGTGATTTAGTTATAAAACATGCTACAGCAGAGATGGAATAGGTACTGAAGAATAGAAAGGAATGACATACTGACATGTATTCCCTCCATCCGGAAATAAATGGATGGGTCTAGGCGTATTTCAGTTCTAGATACATCCAGTTTTATCCATATCTGCGACATGTAATCCGGACGGAGGGAGTATGATGTAAGAGCTAGGGATACGACAGGACAACACAGTAAAAAAACCACTGAAAAACCCACTGCAGAACCAAAGTATTCAAACCCACTGATATGAGATAGTACACTCATGCAGCTCAGGATGCAAAACTACCAGGCAGTTTTCCTTACAAAAATTAGCATTGTGGCCTTTAATCATACATTTTGCTACAACTAAATTTAGATCAGATAAAGGTTGGATTCACGCTGATTAAAAAAATACATGCTGATGTAAAAATATAGTGATATACAACAAGTACTTACATCTACATTGGAGCATAGAGAATTCCTGCAAGAATCTTTCCTCAAAATATAGTGATATACAACAAGTACTTACATCTACTCACGCTGATCAAGAATCTGTTAAGCTTATTTTCTAAAAGAGAGATGGGTAAGAAACATGTAGAAAATATGATCAGCATGCTATAAAATTTCATGATGCAAGGATACTCACACGCTTCTTAGAATGGAGTTGACATATTTTTGCTGGACTGGAGCGGACTAGTTCTTTGGCCACTCGAATCTGCTTATTATCAGTAGGAGTTGGGTTTCTCTGTGCTGGAGCAGTATCTATGAAAACTGGAGTTGGTTTATTATCTCCTGGCATTTGGATCTTTTGTGAAGGCCTTGTTTGTAACCCTTTAGATTCTAACATAGTCGTCTTCCCCTTGCATGCCTTGTATAGAAGAATGGTGCTTTAATTATAAAACATGCGACAGCAGAGAAATGGAATAGGTACTTAAGAATAGAAAGCCATGACATATTAACATGTATTCCCTCCATCCGGAAAAAAATGGATGGGCCTAGGCGTATTTCAGTTCTAGATACATCCTTTTTTATCCATTTCGGCAACATGTACTCCGGACGGAGGGAGTATGGTGTAAGAGCTAGGGATACGACAGGACAACACAACAAAAAAACACTAGTTGAATGTAAAACTGTATGCTAGCGGAATACGTACAGAAATAACTAAGGCAACATACACGTGTATGATTGGGAAACTAAGATGACATTGCAACAGAGCACTAGAACAACACTTCAATGTAAAAAAACATGGTATGGTAGACAGATGAAGTACATACTGATGAATAACAATGCATAAGATATTCAGAAGCATGATGTCCAAATTAAGCAGATGGCATTGCGATAGAGTAGAATGACAGTACTTGAATTTGAAAACATGTTATCATGAATGGAATAGGTACTGAAAAACAGGGAGGCATGACATATTTACATGCATGATCAGCATGGTAAGCACATGGCATTACAACAGAGTAGATACACTCCATGACATTATATGCATGTTGTACCCATATCACAGGCCAAGTTAGAGCAAGGACCTTGTGGGGTGAAGAGGATTCATCATCTTTCTCCAAGTCTTCTGAAGAACTGCCTTTACATGTTCCATCATATTGGGTATCATTGACATCAAGTTTACTGGCCTTTACATTGCTTCGTGAGGTTCTTGCGGATATATCAGTGTATGCAATTATATCTGACATGCATGGAAGACAACTAGTAGTTAGATTTATGTAATGAGTGCCTTTAGGAGACGACATAAATAGTAGGACTGGGGTTAACTAGCAGCAACATATCTCATAAACTAAAGGGAGAACACAGATGAAAGCTACATAATATGTATCATTTGCACTCGAGATTAACTAGATGGCACACAAAAGTATTAAAGAACAACATAGGTAATACTAAAAGTGGTATAATACTATAATCACCAGCCTGTGGGATAGAATTGGCTGATGGATGATAACTATGGAACAACGTTACCTAAAGAACAAGTATCTTAGCTGAACTATGGAACAACGTTAACTCCTGAACAAGACACGTAAGAGATCAGCATGAATATACAGTGAAATGTGATGATCTATTTTCCATGCTTAGACGAATAACAAAGCCATAAATGTTGCACACAAGTAAGATGAGGGTACAACCTATCTGGCTACCATCCATAGGAGTGAGCATCATGTGCTGACTTGTCGGTGGCCCTGCAGTTGTTGTGGCTGTCCATGTCGAGCACGCGCATTCGATGCAGGGAACTGTTGAGTGGGGACTATAGCTCCCTTCTGGTGTATGCTTCCCTTGTTGGAGCAGCTGCGTTGAGTCGGAAGACGGTGTGTCTGAAGATGCAGATAACGCATAATGTTAAGAACGACATATCTCTTTGATCTGAAGAAATACACTAAGAGATCAATAGCAAGGTACGAGAGTGGTCACACATCTGTTGACTGAAGACTAAATTGGGGTCACACGATTTTATTTTATTTTGGTACTGTCCGATCTACGCCGGATGGCTTGATGGCCGTCTTGTGCCTCCCGGCTGACACTGTTCGGAATCTTCCCCGGAGAGCCAACCTCTGCCGTCTATGGCCCCGACCAAAACCCTGCTCCCTGCCCCACCGCACTGCCGTGGTTGCGCCGCCCCCAGGCCAATCCACAAAGTCTCCCCGTCATCTAGATCCGGCGGCGGCAGTACCTTCAACCCACGCAACTCTAAAAGATAGCCATCTAAGTGCTGCTTAAGCGGCGAACTTGCGGCCCCACACCCTTACTGTTGGGGATATTACCACTAGGCGTAAACCGGCCTACTTGGGCTGGGTTAACTTCATTAGTGGTATAAACAGATGAAGGCCCAAGGCCTGTAGTCGGTTAGAGCATGTAGCCGTAAACCGGCCTGTGTATGACTTGTACTGTAAGTTAGGAATAGAGAGATACCAACCGGAATACGAGTATGAACCGGTTAGGGACTCTATGGACCGACGGGCATCACCCGTGTATATAAGGGGACGACCCGGCGGCGGTTCAAGGACAGACAACAACAACTCGAGCCTAGGCGAAGCTTGTTTGCTCCCTAGTCATCGAGACCACATCAATTCCATCACAACTAGACGTAGGCCTTTACCTTCATCGAAGGGGCCGAACTAGTATAAACCCTCGTGTCCTTGTGTCCGCTTTAACCCCTTCAAGTAAACTCGTAGCGATGGCTCCACGACTAAGTCCTTTCTCTAGGACATCTGCCGTGACAAATCCACGACAGTTGGCGCCCACCGTGGGGCTATCGCACGGTGGTTTGACGATCTTGGAGGGCAAGCTCAAGGGACTCGAAGGCTATGCTGTGGGCCGGATGACGAAGAGTCGTCGTGGCAGGATCTACATCGACGACGCGGGATGGGGTCCCGAGGCCGATTCAATCGAATACGGGTACCGGGTTCCCTTCGGCGGCATACACGTTTTCATTGGCAAGATCGGGGAGCCTGGGCTTGAGCCGGACATCTGCACCGACCTCGTCGAGACGGCTCAGCGTGCGAGACCTACCCAGGTTAAACCGGCCATGAAGCGTGCCTTCGTGGGAGTCATCCGCGGAGGAGAGCGTGAGGACGAATCAGAACACGATGGTGAGACCGTCGTTTATTCCGGTGACGTGTCCTCGACCGGAGACACCGAATCGCTATACCAGTTACAAGACAACCAGGTCAGGGGCTGTTCCGATGGCGACAGTATTCTGGACCCCCCAGGTCAGATCAACCGGGTTGGAATATTCATGGCCGGCACCCAGGCAGCGAATCATTCTTCGACCGCCGCAGCAATGCTCTCCGGATCAGCAGCGGCGGAGGCAGCAGGGGCAGGAGGCCTTATGCGCCCGCCGGTTCAAGTCCTATCCGACCTGTTTGACACACTGAACGCGCTTGTGGTGGAAGCCAATCCGGCGGATTAGGAGGCTCATGACGCAGAGATTGCAAAGGTGAAAGAACAGATCATGCAGGCCAAAGCGGATCTGGCGGCAGAGAAGGACAGGATGGTTGTAGAGCGGGCCGCTTTGGACGCCCAGGCCTACAAGCTCATGCTCGACCAGAACGCATCGCAGGAGATTTTGAAGCGGAAGCACAGATCGCGCCTGCCGTCAGGGTTTGACCCCCGAAATCTCTTTCACACTCTGGGAGCAGGGCCCAGTAATCCGCAGCAGTACCTAGAGGCAAACCGGATTGAGGCACCGGGGCCAGGGATGACGGTCCAGCCCCGCCTGACGGAACCCCCTCAACAGAACATCGTGGCCCCTCTGCCGGTCCAGACACCCCCGGGCCATTATTCGAATCCTATGGACAACCTTGTTACGGCCGCCGCGCGGTTGGAGGCCATACCGGTCGAAGGGGACTCCCCGCAAGCGATAGAGACGCGCCGGGTTAAGGAGCTTCTCCGGACTGCGCTGATTCAGCAGGAGGCATACTCATACAGCCGTGATCGGATTCACTCTATGCCCCGTCCAAGCCGGAGCTATAGCAGGCGCATGGATGAACCGGCCATATAAAGCAATGCGCGAGGCCGTGAAGCGACCCGTGGCAATAACCCGGCAGGTGGAGTCGGCGATGCTCAGGAGGTGGTGGACCGGGCCCGGGCACGAAGGGAGGCTGAGCTAGCAGCACAGGATAATGCAGGTCAGCTTACACCAGTTCGCTCTACCACCTTCGCCGGACTAGGAGTTACATCCGCTTTGGGAGTGCCTTGTTTAATCCCCGCTTTACGCAATGTGCGCCTACCCAAAGATTTCAAGGGTCCGCGCAAGGTGCCGAATTACACCGCTGATTTATCCCCTGAAGCGTGGGTAGAGAGTTATGAGATGGCCATGGAGATGCTGGACGTGGATGAGGCCGCGTGTGCGAAATACTTCACCATGATGCTTGAGGGCACGGCTCGTACTTGGTTGAAGAGCCTACCACCCAATTCTATCAGCTCATGGGCCCAGTTGCGGGCCCGGTTTATACAGAATTTTAAGGATACATGTAAGCAGCCCAAGTCCATAGTAGACCTGGCGGCTTGTGTTCAGGAGGAAGGAGAATCGACGACGCGTTGGGTGCGCCGCGTTTCAGAAATCTTGCACTCGTCTGACAGGATCAATGCTGACTCTGTGATCTTAACTCTGGAAGGCAACTGCCGGTTTGAGCCTTTAAAATTGAAATTGGGACGCATGAAGCGGTTCTGTAATGACATGGGAACCGTCATGGCTGCTTTGGTGAAGTATGCTGATTCAGACAGTACCAAGGATCCCGAACCTGATGAAGATGAAGCAGGGAAGGGAAGGAAGAATAGCAACTCTAAACAGCAGCAGTACAAACCGGCGAGTCATGGAAACGGAGGCAAACGCAAGGCGGATGGTAACATGGATTTTGTGGCCAACACTAATGCACAGGACAGAGGGCAGCGGCGCAGAGGTAAAGCGGCAAATCGTAATGGGGGTCCCAATCCTAACGCAAGCCGTTTGAATTACTTGTTGAATCAGCCTTGCCCAAAGCACGGGACGAAGGAGTCGCCGGCCAACCACCTTTGGAAGGATTGTTATATTATGCAGGAGTTTAAAAACTCTAATGCCTTCCAGTATGACCATGGGTCAGGTGGCGGTTCAGGATCCGGTTTACGCGGTCCGGGTCACGATGGAGCTTCCGGTTCAGGTTTCAATCAGGGCGGTCACAATAGCCAGAATAATCAAAACGGCCAGCAGCAGCAACAACAGTCGGGTTATCAGAGCCAACCAAAGCAGTTGAGCAATGGGCAATACCATGTCTTCACAACTAGCTTGGATAAGCGCGAACGAAAACTCCACAAACGAGCGGTGAATTCTGTTGAACCGGCCTTACCACGCTACTTACGCTGGTCAGAACATCCCATCGTGTGGAGCAGAGAAGATCACCCGCCCCGGGTTGATAATCCGGGCCAGCTAGCATTAGTGGTGGACCCTCAGGTGGGGGGTTATAAGTTCACCAAGGTGCTCATGGATGGAGGAAGCAGTATTAACATATTGTACTATGAGACATTCCGGCGCATGGGGCTAACAGACAAGGATCTCAGACCGTCGAATACGATGTTCCATGGTGTTGTGCCAGGCAAATCTGCATATCCTATTGGTAAGATAGCCCTGGATGTGGCTTTTGGGGACGAGCATGATTCTCGGACGGAAAAATTAACCTTTGAGGTGGTGAAGATCCAGAGCCCGTATCACACCTTGTTTGGGCGGCCCGCTTATGCCAAATTCATGGCGCGGCCTTGTTACATCTACTTACAGCTCAAGATGCCGGGTTACAAGGGGACGATAACGGTTCATGGGAGCCGTAGGGTCGCTTTGGAGTGTGAGGAAGGCGATGCGGCATATGCAGAGTCGGTCTGTGCCACGGAAGAGTTAAAGTATTATAAGGACAATGTTGATCCAGCGGATATGACCTCTTTGAAGAAACCAACCACAGAACATGATTCAGATCTAAAGTTCAAATCGGCAGCTGAGACCAAGCTTGTTGATTTCGTGCCCGGCGATTCGTCCAAGCAGTTCACTATCAGTGCCAACCTGGATCCCAAATAGGAAAGCGCGCTCATCGAGTTCATCCGTGAGAACTTCCCCACGAGGTGATAAGTTCTGTTATGTTCTCCGTTTAATGTTCCCTTGTACTAACAATGCAGCTGAGTATGAAGCCTTGCTCCATGGTCTCCGAATGGCTAAAGAGATGAATTTATGCCGGGTTAAGTGTTTCGGTGACTCGGACCTTGTGGCTCAACAGGTGTCTGGCACTTGGGATTCTAAGGACCCACTCATGGCTGCATATCGTCGGGAAGTGGATACTATTGTAGGTTTCTTCAAGGGTTATCAAGTGGATCATGTGGACCGTCGGAAGAATGAAGCGGCGGACGCTTTAAGCCGGTTGGGTTCTCAGTGCAAACCGGTTCCGCCCAATGTCTTTTTGGACGTGTTGCACAATCCGTCAGTCCAGCTCCCAGGTGAAGCGGATCTGGCTATTCCTGACCCGGAAGCTCAATTGGTGGCAGCATTACATGCTATTCCGGATTGGACGATTCCTTATATTGCATACATGACCCGGGGGGAGTTGCCAGAGGATGAAATTCTAGCAAGGCAGATAGTCCGGCGATCCAAGTCCATGACGATTCTCAATGGTGAATTGCATC
The DNA here is from genome assembly GCA_963921465.1 of Triticum timopheevii. Lineage (NCBI taxonomy): Eukaryota > Viridiplantae > Streptophyta > Magnoliopsida > Poales > Poaceae > Triticum > Triticum timopheevii. Next base: position 374,207,325 of record OY997272.1, on the reverse strand, counting down.
GTTGCAGTGTATCAGGGGCGTTTCCACGTTGTGTTTCTCCTGAGGAAGGCTGTGAAATCTTAAGGGAAATCCATGAAGGGGATTGTGGACACCACGCCGGTTCAAAGTCTCTGGTGGCAAAGGCGTTTCGTCACGGTTTTTACTGGTTGACAGCACATGCTGATGCGGAGGACTTGGTTAAACGGTGCGATGGATGTCAGAAATTTTCAAGGCGTGCGCATGTGCCGGCTCAAGAATTGAGGATGATTCCAATAACATGGCCGTTTGCAACTTGGGGGCTGGATATGGTCGGACCTTTTAAAAGATCCAAGTATAAGAAAACTCACCTTTTGGTAGCAGTTGATAAATTTACCAAGTGGGTTGAAGCGGAGCCTGTCAGCAAGTGCGATGCAGCAACAGCGGTGCAGTTCATCAAAAAGGTGATTTTCCGGTTTGGCTTTCCGCACAGTATCATTACTGACAATGGTACCAATTTATCCAAGGGGGCTATGAAGGAGTTCTGTGAACGTGAGCACATCCGACTTGACGTATCATCAGTGGCGCACCCCCAGTCCAATGGGCAGGCAGAACGAGCTAATCAAGAGATCCTGCGAGGCATCAAACCCCAGCTTATGGTCCCATTGCAAAGGACACCAGGATGTTGGGTTGAAGAGCTACCATCTGTGCTCTGGAGTATCAATACTACGCCAAACCGGTCCACAGGATACACGCCATTTTTTATGGTCTATGGAGCAGAGGCAGTTCTCCCTAGTGATATCCGGCACGATTCTCCTCGTGTGGCAGCTTATGTTGAAGCGGGCAATGAGACGGCACGACAAGATGCTTTGGATCTATTGGACGAAGCGCGTGATCTAGCGGCTGCCCGTTCGGCGATTTACCAACAAGATCTTCGTCGCTATCACAGTCGCCGGGTTAGAACCAGAACTTTTCAAGAAGGAGATTTGGTGCTTCGACTAATCCAGGAACAGATGGATATGCACAAGTTATCCCCACCTTGGGAAGGACCTTTCGTGGTCAGCAAGAATCTGCACAATGGGTCGTACTATCTAATTGATATTCGAGAGCATCAAGACTCACGTACATCAGAGGAGGAGACCAACAGGCCGTGGAACATAGCTCATCTTTGGACTTACTATACTTGAGCCATCGGCTCTATCTATGTACATATCATGACAATGTATATATTATCTTTGATATATTAAACCGGAGCCTCAGCTAAAGCGGGGTTTCTGTCTGTTTCATCATGCGAGGTTACACGGAGTGGTTCTGTCAAAAGCGGCCTCCGGTTTACCCCTTGACATATGTTATTTATATATCACTGGGGGCCTTGGTCGTGTCCGAACCAACGAACACCCTTTGATAGGCGACAGCCACCAGATCATTTGGGGACATGGTCAAGTCTGAACCAGTCACGCCTCTTGGTCGGCCTAAAGGCCACAAAATCACTTGGGGGCATGGTCGAACCCGAACCATTGTCACACCTCTTGATCTGGCATATATGCCACGAGTCATTTGGGGACCTGGCTGACTTGAATCATTGTCACTCCTATTGGGGGCCTTGATCCTGTCCGACCATGGTAATACCATCTGAACAGCTCAGTATAGCATATCTTTGCAAATGGTTTTTATTATTGCCTTTGCTTCCATGTTATTTTCATGGTTTGTTTGTTCTTTGTTTTTGTTGGATTTCTTTTATGTCAACAAGCAGATTTTTCCGATACAACCGATGGTTTTTTGATCCCCCTTTAATCCGGAGGAGACTGCCCAGTTTACCTTTTCCCGGTTAACATCAAGGAGTAACCAGGGGGCTCGTATTGATTCAGTACGGGTTATACGGGAGCTATTCTCTCCCTTTTTGACGGTAATGGTTTGCAAAACCACCGCTTCAGGCTTGGCTAAAAGCCAGCTTTATGCCCAAAACATGGCAGGTATTCATGTATCATCTATTTGTTATATTTCTGATACACATACCAAGATCATAATCTGGCTGACGGTATAACCGCCACCGAAGTTCAAATTTTTCTGATTGCAGGAAATATGAATTTAAAAGTTTTTCAAGCAAAAGCTTCAGTACTTATGCATGAAGGCATATTCCAGGGAGAAGTTTTAACTATCCTATTACAAGGCAGCATGGTGCCCAAACAAGATCATTGTTTTTGTGGAAAGATATTACAAATAACTCTCCAAACCGGAATCCGGTTCAAGCCTGCTCCTCATCCTCCGCCGCTTCAGCTTCCTCGTCTCTACCCATTGGCTGGAAATCAACAGTGGTCCAGTCGATTCCCATTAAAGCTTGGAAAATAGCCTCTTCATGGATCAGGGAAGACAGTTCAATATCAGGGGCGTAAGTGTGCTTACGGATTGGAGGGATCAGATTCTCCGCTTCAACTGTTGGGGCAGGAACTCGCTTGTTTTGATCACTATACTATGCTTGATAATGCGTCAAATCTGCTTCTTCAGCAAGCTGGCAAGCCAGAGGGTGCACTGCACGGTTTATGGCCCTTAAATCTTCTTCGTTAAATTCCGAGCCATCTTCCTTCAGGCTGGGATAGCCTTGAGCTACTTCCACAGGATCAAAATCGGGTACCCATGCCTTTGCCCGGATTAAGGCATTAATGGCTCCGGTTCGGGCAGCGGATTTTTTCAGCTCCTCAATCCGGGCTGGAAGCATTGACAACCGGCTAAGAGTGTCCTGGATTAAGGAGGGCGCCGGATTGTTATGAGAAGCTGCGGTGATGATCCGTTGGGCTCCGGTATACAATTGTTCCACCAAGGTGTAGGCAGCTTTCAGTTTCATCCGCACATCATTTCCTAAGTGCCCAATACGTGTCCCTACAACAAGATTGGAATGGTCTCAAACCGGATTTACGCTACAGCAAGTTCAAATTATAGCAGAGGGTAAAAGGAGCTTACCAAAGATTGCAACAGTCATAGAATGTATTTGCCGCTGTACGGCAGTCAGTTCATCCACCACCGGTTTAAGGGCAGCTTCAGCATTTTCCGCTCTTTTGATTAAACCGGCCTTCTCAGTGGCCCAGTCAGCCCGCTCTTTCTTGAAGCTTTCTTTCAGCTATTCAGTGGTGCTCAAGGCGCTGGTTAATTCTTGATTGGATTTATCTGTTTCAGTTTGCTGGGTCTTCAGGGCCTCCTGCAAATCGGCAATCCGGTCCTCCTTGATTTTCACCTCAGCCTGCATACAGATAGCATTTTAAGCTTTGCACAGGCGATCCAAGAAATTGAAGTATCAACCACATAACAAAGTTATATGCCTCATACTTGGGGGCTAATGCACCGTCAAGTTTTGTCTATTACTAGATTACAAAGTCCCGAGCTCAATACAAGTATTCAACTTGGCACTTGGGGGCTAATGGCTATTTGATCAAGTTATGTTCTCAAGACAGTTTCCTATTTGGAGCCCCGGTTTACTTATGCTAAGTTAGACCGGCCCTGGAGGGTTATACCGACGGATTTCAAAAATATTCAGGATCAAGTCCCGGTTTGGCCAAGGTCACAAACCGACCCTTGGGGGCTACAAGGATGAATACAATGACAGCAAGGAAAGAAGGAGTTTACCTCAAATTTATCCCTCATCATTTTGACCAGGCCAGCTTCACAGTCACGGCTAGTATAAAGCCGGTTTAAATAGCCAGAGTGAAGGTCTTGAGCACTCAGAGCGGCATATGTCTCTAATTCGACATCCCATTTTCCTTTGTTCAAAGTGGAATAATCCTCTTTAATGGTATGCCTGGTAAGGGTGGCAGGATTCCCAGGTTCCGAGCGGCCCACGCTGGTAATTACAGCATCATCATCTTTTGACTCGCCGGTTTGGGTTGGCGCGGCCGGTTTGTCAGCAAGAGTGGGGGATTTCTCAATCTGGACTGAGCTGGCAGGCGGATCAGCAGAGGCTGGAGTATTAATAAGCCCTTCTTCAGGGATAACGTCGTCTTGCAGAGGAGGATCATTGGGGATATCTTCACAAGTAAACACTTCATGATCCGGCACTTGATCATGTTCCGGGGCCACATTTTCTTCAGCCGCTTTATCCAGGCGGGCCTTCTTGCTTGGTTTCAGTTTAGCCCTAAAGGAAAAATAAAAAGTCAAGGAAAAGTATAAGTCATTGCGCAGTATGCTGGAAGCATATGTTCAGTTTAACTTACCCAGCAACGGTTTTCAAAGGTGGTAGCTGAGTGGCCGATGATTCACCAGACGATGAATGAGAAGTGACCTGATAATCGGAGTCGGATGGATTAAGAGGTTGACGGAAGAAACCCGCTTTAGGATTTAAATCAATAAAAAGGTCGGAGACCTCGGAGCGGCGTTTTCGAACCGGACTGTTCGGTAAACCGGCAGAAGTAACTACCTGGCCGCTGTGCCGGGTTGTGCGGCGAGCTTCGTGTTGCTGGGTCTTCATAAGAAAGTTGGGATCCAAATAAGCAAGAGGATGAGAAAATTTAACTTTCCGGTTTGCCCGGCGGAATTTTGGCAAAGGCAAGATTTCTGAATCGGAAGAGAGAATAATTACCTCAACGAATCCCGCATTGCTGGCTTCAGCGTCATCCTGACAAGCATCATCATCAATAAGGCGCATAAAAAGCAAGCCAAGTGAATCAAGTTCTACCTCAAGATCCGGATTACCCACATCATCATCAAGGGCTGGGTCAGATGAAGCGGTGGTTTTTCTCTTGCGAGCTGGCTTCTTGACAACCTTGGTCTTGGGCCGGGTTGGCCGCCCTGCTTTCTCTGCTTTGTCTTGTGAAAGCTTCTTGCTCCAAAATGGATTATCACTCTGGGTCAGCAATAATTGAAGGTCAGATAGATAAAACATTAACAGGTTCAATAATAGAGCAGTTAAAATCTTACCGCTGGCGGTTCATTGGTGGTACAGTAAGGAAGCAGTCCGGTTTGAGCACAGAGATGCTCTGGTTCATTCAACATCTTTTTCACAGATTCTGTGACTTCGTCATCGGAGACCTGGATTTTGATATGTCGGAGTGGGTCATCGACACTGCCAGTATATTCACACATCAAACCGGAGCGCCGGCTCAGAGGCAGAATGCTCCATGATATCCAGCAGCGTGCAAGGTCTATTCCTGTTAAACCGTTGGCCATGAAGGCCCGGAGCTTGGACAGTTGGGGAGCATATTTGATTCTCTCCTTGGCGCTTAGCCTTTGAGGAAAGGGGTGAGTGTTGCTGAGCTGTTCCGGACGGAAGCCAGGAAAGTGATTTTCATTGTCTGGAGATGTATCCTTGCAGTAAAACCAAGTGGCATTCCACTCCTTGGGGTGAGTGTGAAGTTTGATGTGGGGATAGGTGATTTCCTTCCTCTTCTGAATGGCCATACCGCCCAGTTCGGTATTAGGGCCATCGGTGAATTCAGTACGACGGTTCAGATGAAAGAGATCTCTAAATAGCTCGACTGAAGGCTCCTCTTGAAGGTATGCTTCGGAAAGTACTTGAAAGTGACATAGATTGGTGACCGAGTTGGGGCCAATATCCTGTGGACGGAGCTGAAAATTGGCTAACACATCCCGATAAAATTTAGAGCCGGGCGGTTTGAAGCCCCGGGCCATGTGATCTGTGAAGACCACAACCTCTCCTTCCTGGGGCGTGGGAGGACATTCATCTCCAGGAACCCTCCAGTGGATCGTATCTTTATCATCTAAAGCGCCAATCAGCACTAGATCGTCCAGCTGTGATTCGGTGACACGGGAGGGAACCCAGTTGCACTCGTACACTTGTTTGGCCATAACGAGATCTACAAGAAATAGGTGATACGGTTCAAGGACATGCCGGGTAAAAAGGTGTTGATCTAACTACGGTAAACCGGAGGCAGTATCCATAAACCGGTCCTCTACAATGCGGCATCAGATAGATTCTGGCGGTTCAACCAGGGGACTAATGACATATATACCGGTTTAGCAATTCTTTCTCTATGGTGAAGTTAAACCGCCTGGCCTAAGCATCGGAAGCAATTGAAGCTATGGATAACTAGTTATGCAGAAACAAGTTTCACAAAATCATGTTACAGCCGCGGATCTACAACAATCTCACAAAAACAGGAAATATTTCGAAGACTAAGGCGGAAACAGAAGTGAACCGTTGAGCGGATATGTGTGGGAGATCTATGAGCTTGGATGAGAAATAGTAAGCGGATGATAAAAGGGATCGCTACTAAGCACAGCAAGAGTTGCAGATGCAGTCAAGGTCAGAGAACAGCTATGAACGCACGATGAACATGGCAAGAACACGGAACCCTAAGAACAGATCTAGCGTAAGTAGGAAAGAGAACTTACCGGGAAGAAGAAAATGCGGAAAGGCACCGCAACACTCTGGTGTGTTCAGGTTGATGCAGCGGCCCGGGACGAGGCAGAGGTCGACGGCGGTGGCGGAGCTCCAAAGCCGGCGACATGAGGAAGAAGAAGAAGAAGGGACGAAGGGGAAAAGAAAAGAAATGACCCTTCGGTCTTATTTATAGGGCAACTGGGTCAGGTCAAGCGCGCGGATCCAGGAGCTGTCATTAAGAGGGCGTTATAAATTTTATGGTGACGTCATGCCGGTTCACAATAATCAACACCGATGACGTCATGCCGGTTTACAGCAACCAAAAATGATGACGATATGGAGGTTTACCAATTAACAGAAGATATCCAAGGCGCAAGATGGTGTGAAGGATTGACATGAACTAGTTCAAATCAATCTGGGGCCTAATGTTGGGGATATTACCACTAGGCGTAAACCGGCCTACTTGGGCCGGGTTAACTTCATTAGTGGTATAAATAGATGAAGGCCCAAGGCCTGTAGTCGGTTAGAGCATGTAGCCGTAAACCTGCCTGTGTATGACTTGTACTGTAAGTTAGGAATAGAGAGATACCAACCGGAATACGAGTATGAACCGGTTAGGGACTCTATGGACCGACGGGCGTCACCCGTGTATATAAGGGGACGACCCGGCGGCGGTTCAAGGACAGACAACAACAACTCGAGCCTAGGCGAAGCTTGTTTGCTCCCTAGTCATCGAGACCACATCAATTCCATCACAACTAGACATAGGCCTTTACCTTCATCGAAGGGGCCGAACTAGTATAAACCCTCGTGTCCTTGTGTCCGCTTTAACCCCTTCAAGTAAACTCATAGCGATGGCTCCATGACTAAGTCCTTTCTCTAGGACATCTGCCGTGACAAATCCACGACACTTACGTTAGACACCAGCCAACCGGCAGCCTAGTTGCTCCGGCACCTCGAGGGGTGCTGCTTCCCATTGGGAATCGATTGGCCCAGAATAAAAATTCAGACAACTGACGCCTAAATAAAATGATTTGAGATGAGGGTGCGACCTATCTGGCGGCATGGTGAAGTAGGCAGGTCCAGCTGCTGAGTCGGTGAGGCTGGCGCGGTTGCGGTGGCGACCGGCGGTAGGGAAAGAGCGATGTCGTGATGGTCGACGGCTACGAGGAAGCAGCGCCAGGACTCTGGACGGATCCGAAGTTGGAGCCGCTCCGGCACCATGAACAACTGCGGGGGTGAATCGGCTCTGGTACGGTTCACGCGGCCGTCATCGGGGCAGCACCTGCAGCACGCAGTAAGAGGCACACGTCCCAGTGCACGACGGCAAATGGACAGCGTCTCCGGCATTAGGGAGGAGGACGGATGTGAAATTGGTGCAGTGGGGGGCGCCATGGAGGTGGGGCTGAGGTATCACGGCTCGGGAGAATGGAGCTTCCCGGGGAGAAGGTTATTTGGCGCCCACGAGGTATGAATGGGGGGGGAGGGGGGAATTGGGAGGGGAGTGGAACCATGTCTTACGGACGCATTTGTCTGAAATGTGAGGGGGAGTTACAGTTCTACCCTTGCCTATAGGCTTCTCGGCTTGGGTCTGTGTACTGAGGTTCGGGGATAGTAGAGTAACTTTGCTTCTCTCGAAATAGTGGGCGGGAGCGATTTCGGACGAGGAGGGCGTGTTTTGAACTATAGTGGGCGCGAGCGATTTCGGGCGAGGAGAGCGTGTTTTGAAATAGTGGGCGCGAGCTATTTCGGGCAAGGAGAGCGTGTTTTGCCGACCATGGTTTATGAATTATTCGGCACATGTCATTTCGGCCGAGGAGAAGGCACGCTTGGATGAAGTTACAAACCTACCCTCGATGTACAATGGGACAATTGATGCGTGTCCCACATAGGACGGTAATTTCGCGTCTCCCATTTATTTGCTCGGGCGAACTCCACCGAGAAGAGAGGATGTTTAACGGTTCATTCAAATTTTGGGAGAACGAGCATCCACGTCTACCTTACCAAGTCGATTCGAATCAAATTTTGAAATATTAGCTTGCCACTTCTTTTTTAGATGGAGAGATGATGCTCGGGAGCAATGTGTTTTTACATGCTTGTTGCTAGCGATTTACTATATGACAAATAGTTGACCCACTCAAAAACGCAAATCAAACCCAAAATGAAATATCTCGATTCAATGAAATAGCTCGTTCAGTAGGTCAAAATAGTGAACTAAATCCAAAATTGAAAACATATATCCGTTCATGTGTGGATTGTTTGGTATATGCATATATCCATTCATGTGTGGATTGCAGACAACATGTTCTCCAATTTAAATATTTGAATGCAAGTTTATATCGAAACATGGTTTATATCAGTCTTTGATGCATAAAACATGACCTCCCCCTCTCCCGGACTCCTATTCTCTCTGTCTCTCTGTCTCTCTCTCTCTCTCTATCTCTCTCTCTCTCTATCTCTCTCTCTATCTATCTATCTATCTCTCTCTCTCTCGCCGACAATCTTCAATTCTATCGCACGCATCCGACACAAAAACCTTGTTGGTCCCTCTCCCTTTCTCTCCATCTCTCTCTCTCTCTCTTTGTGTGTGTGTGGGGGGGTCTTTCTAGTTCGCACGCATATATACACCATCTATAGGTCTCTCTCGCACACTGTGTATGATACTCTAGCTAGTCCAAGCTAGATATCTTGGGTGCACTCATCGTATGCACACAAATTCCTTGTCTCTTTGCCCATAACTCTCTCACGCATCACTCTGTCATCTCGGAGCTCTTCCCCCCTCTCTCAAACTCTCCATCCACCTGGGTCACACATACACATTCATATCTCACTCGCACTCGATAGGCCCATCTAAAACTCTATCTCTCTCCCTCATTCTCTCTCCATCTCACACGCACACACACACAATATCATGCCTAGCTAGCCAAGTATGATGGTCTCTCACTCAATTGTAGGCACACGCAGTCCCCCCCTATATGTATATGACTAGATAATCTTAGTCTCCATCACAAACATGTGCATGGTCTATCTCGATTTATCTCGGGGCATCTTTCTATCGCGCACGCACTCCCTCGATCTCCTACCCATATAGTCCCCTCACGATCTCGAGGGGATCTCTCTATCACAAACACACCCTCTCTCCCTCCCAATGTGTCCATGCCATCCATGTGTCCCTCTCGACATTTGTTCCTCGTTGGCCAGACCTCTATTGGACATGTGCTACAGGGGTGTCTCTCTCCGTTGCAAACAATCACACACTAGCTATCTTCGTGTATCTCCTCGCCTCGATTTTCCATCTCAGAGATGCATGCGTGATATGTTCGCATAAGAAACGAAAAAACACACTCTCTCTCTCTCTAATTTATCGTTTGTTGTCACTTTCTCTTTCACACACATACTCTTTTTGCACACTTACTCATTCTCCTTCACATGCACTTGATCTGTCTCGACTTAGGAACTCTCCTCGGTCCATAGCATATAGATTTATTGAAAAGTCAAACATCACAAAGTTTGACCATGTACGTGGAGAAAAACAATTACATCTAGTATGACAAACATATACCATTAGATTCACCATGAGATGTAGGTTTCTATGATGTATCTTTGGTATTGTAGATATAAATAACATTTGCGTAAACCTGATCAAAGTTTCCAAAGTTTGACTTCTAAAATATTTACATGCACTGCATTATCGAGCGGATGGAATATCTCTTTCCCCCTCTCAGCTATCTGACGCACCACTCAGCCTTATCGGGGCTCCTCAATCTCTCTCAAACTTTATTGGTCAGTTTGGTTCATGACCTGACCCTCATGCCTTGATGGCCAGTACTGCCTGGTGTGGACGTGAGATGTAAAATATTTCTGCCTAGCCAGGCTTGTGTGGTGCTGAAGCATTTGGTTCATGCCTGGGCCAGACAAAGCATCAATGTCCCATCAAGCATTCCATGCATCAATTATTTAGTGCAAATATCGATCCATGTTGCTGTTAGCCTTGTGGCCGCACGACTAGGCACGGCCAGGCGTTCGAAATCGGTCGCCTGGGCCAGGCTACTTGCAGTTTCTGGAGTCCAGCCAGGCTAATTAAAGTGCAAGGGTGAAAGCACAAGTGCTCCCTAGGTGGTTTTAGTAATTAATGTCAACATATCTCTTGTTGGACTAACACTTTTATCTAGTATGTTTCAGATAAGTTCAACAATGGAGTGGCATGGACTAAAGGATGTGGGAACTCCTTCAAGATGCTAACGACAAAGGATTGGCTCAAGCTTCAAGCTCAAGACTCTACATTTTACATTTTAGTGATCCAAGATCACATTGAGTCAATAGGAAAAGCCAATACTATCAAGAAGGGATGAGGTGTTTCTTAATGAGTTTCTTGCTCCACAGTGCTTAGTGATATGCTCCAAAACCCTCAACTACTTTCCCACTTCCACACATATGACCTAAACCTAAAGTCAAACTCGGCCCCACCGATTCTTTCTATCCGGCGCCACCGAGTTCAGATGTCATAGCCACTGCCAGAAACCCTAGAAAAATCGGTCTCACCAATAGGGATCTCGGTCTCACCGAGATGGGATTGTAATCTCTCTGTGTATGTCCATTACCAAAATCGGTCTCACCGAGTTTGAGCAATCGGTACTACCGAGATTACAATGCAAACTCTCTAGTTAACTTATTACCAAAACCGGTCCCACCGAGTTTGAGTAATCGGTCCCACCGAGTTTGCCTGACCAACTCTCTAGTTAGCAAATAACCAAAATCGGTCACACCGAGTTTGTGTAATTGGTCTCACCGAGATTACGTATGACCTAACCCTAACCATATCGGTCCTACCAAGTTGCATGTCGGTCCCACCGAAAATCCTAACGGTCACTAGATTTGCTAAATCGGTCTGACTGAGTTTGTTGATTCGGTCCCACCGAGTTTGGTAAATTGTGTGTAACGGTTAGATTTTGTGTGGAGGCTATATATACCCCTCCACTTCCTCTTCATTCGTGGAGAGAGACATCAGAACGTGCCTACACTTCCAACATACATTTTCTGAGAGAGAACTACCTACTCATGTGTTGAGGCCAAGATATTCCATTCCTACCATATGAATCTTGATCTCTAGCCTTCCCCAAGTTGCTTTCCACTCAAATCTTCTTTCCACCAGATCCAAATCCTATGAGAGAGAGTTGAGTGTTGGGGAGACTATCATTTGAAGCACAAGAGCAAGGAGTTCATCATCAATGCACCATTCGTTACTTCTTGGAGAGTGGTGTCTCCTAGATTGGCTAGGTGTCACTTGGGAGCCTCCGACAAGATTGTGGAGTTGAACCAAGGAGTTTGTAAGGGCAAGGAGATCGCCTACTTCATGAAGATCTACCGCTAGTGAGGCAAGTTCTTCGTGGGCGACGGCCATGGTGGGATAGACAAGGTTGCTTCTTCGTGGACCCTTCGTGGGTGGAGCCCTCTGCAGACTCGCGCAACCGTTACCCTTCGTGGGTTGAAGTCTCCATCAACGTGGATGTACGATAGCACCACCTATCGGAACCACGACAAAAACATCCGTGTCTCCAATTGCGTTTGAATCCTCCAAAACCCTTCCCTTTTGTCGGATTTCGGGTGCCGACAGACCCTCAAGGTTCGAACTCTGGGGTGCGCGCGGAGATCACACCTACTGCCTACCCGTGTCTCGTCGCCTCGCAAGGATCTAAACTACAGGAAGAACAACACAAGGGACACAAGGTTTATACTGGTTCGGGCCACCATTGTGGTGTAACACCCTACTCTAGTGTGTGGTGTGTGGATTGCCTCTAGGGCTGATGATGGATAGTACAAGGAAGAACAGCCTCGCGAGGGTTTGTTCTTGGCTGGTGCGATGAACTGCTAGGGGAAGTTCAGTCGCTTCTCTCTCTCTCTCTCTATCTTACTATCCTCGTTCTTTGTATGCCTCTACCCTGTGGGTGGCTAGTCCTATTTATAGGCGGAGGCCCTGGGCCTCTCCCAAATATTCAGCGGGAAGGGCGCCAACAATTGGCCATTTTGAAGGGGAACATCTAGTACACTTATCGTGACTAAAGTTGGTCCTCGCCTGCCAAAGGCATTGACGATGACGCCAGCTTGGGCTCCACGATGACCTCCATTCTGCCGTCCTGCTGGTCTTGGTCTTGTTGCACCAAAATGGTTGCCTTTGCTTGATACTCTTGCCTGCACTTGCCCCCTTTGCACCAAAGAGGAAACAAGGACTCTGCGCAGGCCGGCGGCCTCCTGGTGCCCGCCTGGCGTTGGTCGTCATGGATTGCGTCATGGGCACCTCTTGAGGTACCCCGCCTTGATCTCTCCGCCTCCTCGCGAGCCAGCCTGATGAGGCTATGCCCGAGGAAGCCTCCTGTCGTCCGCCCCGCGAGGCTTGGCCCCTCGCGAGGGTCTTGAGCATGTGTTGATGAAGATGGGCCGTACTGGGCCACCCCTTGAGCCACGCCGCAGGCCGCCGGCAGGCAAGTCTGGGTGCCCCCGTTCCCAGAACGCCGACAGTAGCTCCCGGGCCCAAGGCGCACCCGGACTTGTCTTAGCAGGGAAGCGAAGGGGCAAGTATGAAGTGCCGCGGGCCCCAATAGCCTGCGGCCTTGGGCGCCGCGTGGCGGTTGATTGGACGTGGGCGTCCTGGCTCCCCCACGACGCCACGGCAACTGCACAAATTGACAAGTCCCTGCATGCAAAACGGGTCATGATTACCTGTGATCGTGGAGGCCGATGTTTGGCCTCCCTCGGCTATATGTATGGAACGGCGCAAGCCCTTCTAGTTCATCCCTCCTTGCTACACTCCGTCTTCCTCTTTGTCCTTGCTCCTCCCTACGCCAATGGCGCCGATCCGTTGGTTTTCTGCCAAAGAGAAGGCGAAGGCCCCCCGAGAGGATCCTATCCCGCTTCCTCCGAAGAAACGGCTCGCCTCTTGCCGCGGAGGAGGTGGTGCTTGGCAGGAGGCGTCGAGGCCATGGTTCGAGCGGCCGCTGACTGGATTCCCATTGCCCTTGTACGCCCGGATTGAGGGTCCTGAAGGCGCTGGCGCCGAGCGGCACCGCCAGAGGCGCCGTCGCCGCCGGTGGATCACGGCGGTGCTCGTCGTTCCTCCTGGAGTTCACGCTGAGGGCTCCTCTCGTGAGCTCGTGCTTTGCGCCGCCATGCCTCCTCGGTCTTGGATTCGCCTCCCTCCTTCCTTCGCCTTCGAGATCCCGCCGAGGAGGCCTATCAAGATTTGGCTGCAGCATGCTGGCTGCAGTACCCCTGCGACCGGAGCGGAGGTCGAGGTCGTCGATCCGGGCAGGGTCTACTTGACCCGTGGCTTGGGCGAGATCGCCCAGGTCTGCAGGACGGGTGGCGCCCTCGTAATCCACCTCGAGTACAATGGCGCCTCCCTGGTGTTCTTCAAGGTCTTCGACGCGGAGGGACGCCGGCTGGAGTGCTGCCATGAGGAGGGCGGCCGGGACCCTGCAGCAGCGAGGACTAGGCTCGCCAACCGCTTCCCTAGCAGCTCCTCAGGCAGCGGAGGTGTCGGGGGATCCAGCGACTCCGCCGAGGTCTTCGCGACTCCAGAGACGAGCGACGACAAATACGAGCCCCCGAGCTTGCGTTTCTCTCGGAGCAGGGCGGGCTCGTTAGGCCGCCGTCGCCACTGATCTGTATGGGGTTGGCGCTGGTGCCTGATGGCCCACTATTGATGATGGCGTCTTTTGCAGAGGCGCGTGCAGTTAGCGCTCTTTAGGATTTTTTCCTTTTGTTCCCTGCGAGGAATCGAAGAACACACCCCGTGGGGGTTTGTAAGGTGCTCGTAGTTCCATTTGTTAATATGATCCTTATTGTGAAGCGGTGAGAGATGCTCGTCCCGTCTTAGCTTAGTTCCTCCTTTTGAACCTCGCGAGGACTGGACGCTCTGCGCTGACAGGTCCCGGTCCAAAGGCAGGCTTCAGCCGTCGCTGGTATGCCAGGTCGCGATGCCGTGGTCAAGGCCAGGAGGTGAGTGGCCCGGGGTCCAGTAAGAGCCCCTGAGTCGCGATGCTCAGGAGGTCCCCTTTAGCGCTCAAGCAGTCATCGTTCAGTGAGAAAGGAGCGCGATGTTGCCAAAACGGGGCTGCACTAGGTGCGAGGTTGGTGTTGCGATAGCTAGTGTCTCCAGAGGATGGCTTATCTCGAGGGTTAGAAGCCACCCCTTGGCGCGGCGCCAGACCCGTGCATCGACAGCCGAGGAGTTGCCTGGCGAGGTCCCCACGCTCTTCTTCCCTCTCGCCCCTGCTCCCCTTCATGCTCTACGTCCTCAGGTCCCGGCCCTCGTGCGAGCTCAGCCGTCGATGGTATGCCAGGTCGCGATGCTGTGGACAAGGCCAGAGGGTGACGGCTGGACAGCCTGTAAGAGCCCATGAGTCGCGCTCAGGTACCCCCCTTTAATGTGCAAGCAGTTCGCGGGGACGAGAGCGAAGGAGATGCTACGGAGGCCTCGCCCGACGCTGCTCCTTAAAGAGATCCTGCGAGTTCATCATGAGAAAAGCGAGGGTTTGCCGTTACAATTGCCGGCCAGCTGCTGGTTGCTCTGGGAAGGTGACGAGGCACTGAAGGCTTGGTGAGGTGGCGCCCTGCGGGGTTGCCGTGGCCAGAGCTCAGCCGTCCAGGTTTCTCGATGTTACAGGGACGGACCCATGCGCAAGCGTCGTGCCGTAAGGGAGCAGCTCCATCAGTTGGTGTCAATCGAGTGGGCGATTAAGTCAAGCACGTTAATCATGAAGGAGCAGATCCCATTAGATAGGCGTAGAAAGAGGTGAACGCCGCTGGGTCGGACCTGAGCGACTTGGGGATGATGCAGCCCGAGGGGCGCCCCCGATAAAGTAAACTAGAAACATGAACTAAAGGGATACATGCCGCAGGGACAGACCCATGCAGCCTGGGAATGATGCAGCCTTGGGGGGCGCTCCCAGCTGAAAACGAAACTCGAAGGATGTCACCTGATGACGCCGAAGATGAAGGGATGCTGAAGTAGCGGACGGCGTGCGCTACGGAAGTCGATCCTCACGAGCCCCCCAGGCCCAGGGGCCTCAGGAGGCTCCGGGGGCATTGGCGGCTCCTCGCGGACCATCTCCATCTCCGCCAGGACTGTGGAATGCCTGACCGCTTGAGCCTCCAAGATGCTCCTCATGAGGCGCTGACGCACAGCTGTCACATTTGGAAGGCCGTAGGGCATGCGAACATAGCTGCGGGGTGGACCTTCGCAGCGTCCCACGCGTGAGGGCCAGAGGCGCTCCTGAGAGGCGGCTTGGTCGAGTCCTGGTATGTCGATGCAGACCCACAGCCCACCATCCTCGCCTGGATTGGGAGCTACGGCGGGTAAGCGGCGGCTGCCACTCATGACTCTTGACTCCTGCAGCTCCTGAATGATCTTGCTGACGAACTCTCGAGGGTTTGACCTTCCTCGACCTGCTCCTTCCTGAGGGAAACATGCGTTGAAGCACGCCTCCAAGTGGTGCCCGAGCGCCTCCCTCGTGATCTTAGCAAAGTCGATGGCCCTCCAGGAGAGAGCCCCCGAGCCTTGCTCGAAGAGGGCGCCGGGCGCGCCTTCCTATGTGACAGAAGGATGCGCCCCCTGAACAGGCGCGGACCCTGAGGGGCCTGCCTCCCGAGGGGTCGGAACAGGCGATGTCTTCTTCTTCTTAGGAGCAGCCTCGGGAAGCCTCCCGCTCCTGTGATCTGGGTCTTCAATTGATGCGGCTTGGAAGGCACGTTCCAGAGAACACACAGCGTCCCTCTCTTCACAAGGCACCGTGATGACTCCACCGCTTCCTAGCATCTTGAGGACATTGTAGCCGTGATGAGTCACGGCCATGAACTTGGCCAGGGCTGGGTACCCGAGGATGGCATTGTACGGCAGGTGAATGTGAGCGACGTCAAAGTCAATGAGCTCGGTGCGGTAGTTGTCGCGCTTCCCGAAGGTGACAGGAAGGCGGGCCTGCCCTATCGGAACCGTGGAACCATCAGTGACTCCTGAGAAAGGCTTGGTTGGCTGCAGCTAATTTTAGGGCACATGGAGATTGTTGAACGTCACGACGAATAGGACATTGAGCCCTGCTCCGCCATCGATGAGGGTCCTGGTGACTTGCACGTTGCTGATGATTGGGGAACTAAGCATCGGGAGGACTTCGGCTGTGGCCGCGCACTTGAGCTGATCCGCTGAGCTGAACGTGATGGTGCATGCTGACCACCTGAGAGGGCGTGTGGCCTCAAGCTTGGGGAGGACTGCATTCACTTTGCGAGCAAACTGCTTGAAGATGTGCTGAGAGGCCGGGGCTTGAGCGCCGCCCAAGATGCAAGTGATTGCGCACGGCTCCTGGAAGCCTCCAACCCCCTCGTCCTGATGATGGTCTTCATTCCTCCTTGGCTGTGGTGGCAGAGGAGGGAGGCCCGCATTGCCTTGTGGGCGATCCTCGCGAGGCTGATCCCTCCAACCCCCCTCGTGAGGTGGGTCCCTCCAACCTCCCTCACGAGGCTGGTCCTGCCAGCGGTCCTCGCGAGGTCGGTCACGACACCCTTGGCAAGGGCCACGGTCTTCCCAACGTCCTCCACCTCTTCCTCCTCCTTGGCCATAGCCCCGGTCGCTGCGCTCGTGCCATCGGCCGGCACGCACATCCCGCACGGCCCTGAGCTCTTAGCATTCGTTGGTGTTGTGGGTGTGGAGGTCGTGGTACATGCAGTCCCGGCTGCCCTTGGATGACTCAAGCTGATCCCTGCCTTGCTTGGTGTCCGGTTCTGCTGCAAGTACGGTAGCCCCCTTGCACTTCACGTCCTTGGCCTTGGGCTTCTTCTCTTCTGGGTCGACAGCTGGCAGCTCGAGGAGGGAAAGGCGCCCTTCCTCAGCCCTAGCGCACTTGGTCGCCAAATTGAACAGCTCCACGGAAGTGCACAGGTCCTCATGGATCGCAAGCTCCTCCTTCATCTTGACGTCATGTACGCCGTCGGAGAAGGCTGAGATGATGGCCTCCTCAAACACCTTGGGGATCTTAAGGCGAGCACTGTTGAAGCGCTGGATGAACTTCTGCAAGGTCTCTCCCAGCTGCTGCTTGATGCGATACAAGTCGCTCAAGGCTGGCGGTCGATCGCGTGTGCCTTGGAAGTTGGCGATGAATCGGGTGCGCATCTTATCCCAGGAGGAGATCGTGCCAGGAGCCAGGTTCAGGAGCCAGGTGCGGGCGCCGTCCTTGAGCGCCATGGGGAACCAGTTTGCCATGACCTTATCGTCCCCGTTGGCAGCTTCAATGCCCAGCTTGTAGAGCTAGAGGAACTCAGCAGGGTCAGCCGTGCCATCATAGCGCGGGGGCAGATCTGGCTTGAACTTGCCCGACCAGGCCATGCTGCGCAGCTCGGCTGAGAAGGCATGGCATCCTGCAGTGGCCGCGGGAGCCCTTTGGTGACGGAGAGCTTGATCTTGCGGGTCTCCGTGCGCTGCCGCCTGGAGTAGCGCGGGGTCTTGGCGTGCTGGAGTAGGAGCGCATTCGTGCCAGGCCGGTGCGGGGAGCACATGGGCAGCTTCTTGGGGACGAGGTATCTCTTGGCAGCTCTTCTCTTGCTGTGCTGGCGCCAGACAAAGTGGGTTCTGCCCAGGGGCCACGCGCCTTGGGGCCAAGGTGCCTTCTTGAGGGGGAAGCGGCTGAGGCGCCCCCAGAACTTCGTCGCCCGTGCAGGGCGGGGCGCGGTGCAGTGAGAGGGATGGTGCAGGGGAGCCCCCAGCGGCGCTGACGAGCTCGGTGATGTGGGCGAGCCACTCATCGTAGAGGTCGTCGACGGGACGGTAGTGCAGGAGCTCCCGCGCTAGGAGCAGCGCGGCGTGTGCGTCCGCAGGAGCGCGACGGGCGTGGGACGAGGAACCGGCTGGAGTCAGCGATGGGGTGGCGGTGCGGCCTTCTCGCCGCACCGAAGGATGCAGGGACGATGCCTACTGCTCGTTCCCTGCCGGGCCGGTGGCGGTGTTGACGGCAGGCGACGGGGAACGGCGGGGGAGCCCACCGACGGGGGCCGTCTGGGTGACGCGAGCGGCGAGAGCAGCCCGGCGCTCGACGCGGGCTCGACGAGTGTCTGACATGGATGCGACGGGCGGCGAAAACACGAGGCGACGGAAGGCAGATTCTGGCACACCCCTACCTGGCGCGCCAAATGTCGAATTTCGGGTTCCGGCAGACCCTCATGGTTCGAACTCTGGGGTGCGCGCGGAGATCACACCTAGTGCCTACCCGTGTCTCGTCGCCTCGCAAGGATCTAAATTACACGAATAACAACACAAGGGACACAAGTTTTATATTGGTTCAGGCCACCATTGTGGTGTAACACCCTACTCTAGTGTGTGGTGTGTGGATTGCCTCTGGGGCTGATGATGGATAGTACAAGGAAGAACAGCCTCGCGAGGGTCTGTTCTTGGCTGGTGCGATGAACTGCAAGGGGAAGTTCAGTCGCTTCTCTCTCTCTATCTTACTATCCTCGTTCTTTGGATGCCTCTACCCTGTGGGTGGCTAGTCCTATTTATAGGCGGAGGCCCTGGGCCTCTCCCAAATATTCAGCAGGAAGGGCGCCAACAATTGGCCATTTTGAAGGGGAACATCTAGTATCCTGACTAAAGTTGGTCCTCGCCTGCCAAAGGCCCTGACGATGAAGCCGGCTTGGGCTCCACGATGACCTCCATTCTGCCGTCCTACTGGTCTTGGTCTTGTTGCACCAAAATGGTTGCCTTTGCTTGATACTCTTGCCTGCGCTTGCCCCCTTTGCACCAAAGAGGAAACAAGGACTCTGCGCAGGCCGGCACCCGCCTGGCGCCCGCCTGGCCTTGGTCGTCATGGCTTGCGTCATGGGCACCTCGTGAGGTACCCCGCCTTGATCTCTCCGCCTCCTCGTGAGCCAGCCTGACGAGGATGTGCCCGAGGAAGCCTCATGTCGTCCGCCCCGCGAGGCTTGGCCCCTCACGAGGGCCTTGAGCATGTATTGATGAAGATGGGCCGTACTGGGCCACCCCTTGAGCCACACCGCAGGCCTCAGTCAGGCAAGTCTGGGTACCCCCGTTCCCAGAACGCCGACATCTTTACATTCTTGCAAGTTGCATGCTTTACTTTCCGCTGCTCATATACTCTTTGCATGCTTGCTTGTTATGTATTGTGAATGTTAAACTTGTGCCTAAACTCCACTCAAACTTAAAGAAGTTAAAAACTGCAACTTCGATACTTAGTGTCTAATCACCCCCCCTCTAGACACCTCTTCTCAAGGTCCTACAAGTGGTACCAGAGCATTGGTCTCCATTGCCTTGGATTAATCACCATTGGAGGAAGATGGATGAGTCTACTTTGGGGAGTCTTAGACATAGAGTGCCTATACTTGATGGAGAGTATCTTCATGAGTGGAAAAATGAGATGCTTGTAATTTTCAATCAGTATCATTTGAACAAGTAAATTGCTAGCCCTTGTGCACCTCATGTTGATCCTATGCATCCTACTCTTGATGAGTCAATTGACATGATTAGGAATCTTAGAACTGTTAATCTTATCACTAGAGGCTTGCCTAGAAACTTAATTAGAAACTTGCCTACTCTTGAGTGTGCCTACACTATATGGAAATTTCTTGAGGAACGCTTTCGAGATTATTCCTTGAAAAATCTAGATGAAATTATCCATAAGTCTATTGCCTTGAGTAAGATGAATACTAGTGATCCTATGTTTGGTGATCGTCTATTTGAACTTACAAACCTTATGCGTGCCAAAGGAGATGTTGGAATTATTGGTGATATTATTTCCGAAGCTATAAGAATTCATAAGCAAGATCATTGTCAAACTCACTCTAACGAATTACCCTCTCTAGGACTTGATCCACCACATGGCGATGTTGAACATGGATACTATGACGAGGATGATGATAGTGACTTCGATCTTGACGATGCAATGAGACATTTTGGTCTTATGGCAAATCTTCTGGGATATATGTCAGGAGGAAAGGAATGGGTTCTTGACAGTGAATGTACCGATCACATGACCAGAGATAAAGACATGTTTCGTGAGCTTGCTGAAAATGATAGTCCTCGAAAGTATGTCACTTTTGGTGATAACTCAAAGGGTAAGGTGGTTGGCCTCGGTAAGGTGGCCATCTCACATGATAGCTCCATTCAGAATGTTATGCTTGTTGAATCTCTTGGCTACAACTTACTTTCAGTATCTAGACTTGTTGATTTCGGTTTCAATGTCCTATTTACTGAAGTAGATTGCCAAGTGTTTCGTCAAGACAACATAAAATGGTCTTTATTGGTATACGTAGAGGTGATCTTTACATTGTTGATTTCTCTAAAAAGGCTCAACCTAAAACCTTCTTCATTGCTAAATCCTCAAAAGGTTGGTTATGGCATAGACGACTAGGTCACGTTGGCATGAGAAACCTTGACAAGCTTATTAAAGGGAATCATATCCTTGGTGTTAATGATGTCATATTTGATAAGGATAGACTTTGCAGTGCTTGTCAAGCAGGTAAACAGGTTGGTGGAAGGCATCCCATGAAGAACATCATGACCACAAGGAGGCCACTCGAGCTACTTCACATGGATCTTTTTGGTCCCAACTCTTACAAGAGTCTTGGTGGAAATTCTTTTGGTCTAGTTATAGTCGATAATTTTTCAAGATTTACGTGGGTGTTCTTTCTCGATGATAAATCGCAGGTCCAAAAGATCTTCAAAAACTTCGCTATGAAGGCCCAAAATCAATTTGAAGTGAAGATCAAGAAGGTTCGCAGCAACAACGGAATGGAGTTCAAGAACACAAATGTGGACACCTTTCTTGATGAAGAAGGGATTTCACACGAGTTCTCGCCTACGTACACACCTCAACAAAATGGAGTTGTTGAGAGGAAGAACCGGACGCTCATCGAAATGGCGAGAACGATGCTTGATGAGTACTAGACACCGAAGCACTTTTGGGCAGAAGCGGTTGAGACAGCTTGTCATGCAACAAATCGCTTATATCCTCACAAGCTACTCGGCAAGACGGCATACGATCTCCTCATTGGTAACAAACCCCAAGTTGGATACTTTTGAGTATTCGGCTCAAAGTGCTACATTCTTGATAAGCATCATCGTTCTAAATTTGCTCCTAAGTCTCATGAAGGTTTCCTACTAGGTTATGGCTCAAACTCTCACACTTACCGTGTCTACAACAATTTCACCCAAAAGGTTGAAGAGACGGTAGATGTGAAGTTTGATGAATCTAACGGCTCACAAGTAGAGCAATTGCCAATTGATGTAGGAGACAAAGACCCCTCAGAAGCAATCCAAGACTTGTCTATTGGCAAGGTCCGTACAACGAAGGTGAAGGAGAGTACCTCGTCCGTCCAAGTGGAAGCTTCTACTTCACGACAAGGTGAACCAAGAGTTGATACGGAAGCATCCACAAGTGGGACACACCAAGATGAAGAAAACGAGGAAGTGCATCAAGATGAACGTCAACAACCTCCTTCTCCACCACGACAAGAGAACGACAACGCCAACAATGAAGAAGGCCAAGAAGAAGGAGAAGATGAAGAAGAAGTTCAACCAAGAACCAAGCAAAAGCTTTCACGAGTTCGAGCAAGAATTTCTAAAGACCATCCCGTCGAGCAAATCTACAACGATATACAAACCGGGAGAATCACTCGCTCTAAAACTCATTTAGATAACTTTTGTGAAAACTATTCTTTCATCTCTAGCATTGAACCTATGAAGGTTGAAGAAGCATTGGAAGATCCGGATTGGATAAATGCTATGCATGAAGAGCTACACAACTTTGAGAGGAATCAAGTTTGGACATTGGTTGAGAAGCCCGATAACAACCACAACATCATCGGTACCAAATGGGTGTTTCGCAACAAGCAAGATGAAGATGGAAAAGTAGTTCTCAACAAAGCATGTCTCGTCGCCCAAGGCTACACACAAGTCGAAGGTATGGACTATGGTGAGACTTACGCTCCCGTTGCTAGACTTGAGTCCATTCGCATCTTACTTGCCTATGCTAATCATCATGATATTACCTTGTACCAAATGGACATTAAAAGTGCTTTTCTAAATGGTGAAATAGAGGAGGAACTTTATGTTAAGCAACCTCCCAGCTTTGTCAATCCTAAGAAACCAAATCATGTTTACAAACTTCACAAAGCCCTTTATGGTCTTAAACAAGCTCCTGAGCGTGGTATAAATGCTTGACCAAGTTCCTTATTGAAAAAGGCTTTGAAATTGGGAAAATTGATTCTACTCTTTTTACTAAAAGGGTTAATGGAGAACTATTTGTGTGCCAAATCTATGTTGATGATATTATATTTGGTTCAACTAACCCTCATTTTAGTGAAAAGTTTGGGAAGCTAATGTCGGAGAAGTTTGAGATGTCTATGATGAGTGAACTCAAATTCTTTCTTGGTTTGCAAATCAAGCAAACTAAGGAAGGTACCTTTGTCTCTCAAACAAAGTACACCAAGGACTTATTCAAGAAGTTCAATATGCAAGAGTTCAAAGGTATGTCTACACCCATGCCTACTAGTGGACATCTTGACTTGACTAAAGATGGTGAACCGGTTGATCAAAAGGTTTATCGCTCTATGATTGGTTCATTCTTATATATATATGTGCTTAACGTCCCGATATCATGCTAAGTGTGTGCATGTGTGCACGATATCAAGCTGCTCCTAAAGAATGTCATCTTAAGGCCGTGAAAAGGATAGTGAGATACTTAATCCATACACCAAATTTTGGCATTTGGTATCCTAAGAGGGCCTCTTTCGATCTTGTTGGCTACTCCGACTCAGACTATGCCGGAGACAAGGTTGATAGAAAGTCCACTTCGGGTACTTGTCAATTTCTTGGTAGATCTCTCGTGTCTTGGTCCTCCAAGAAACCAAACTCGGTATCCTTATCCACCGCCGAAGCGGAATACATTGCCGCTGGTTCATGTTGTGCTCAATTACTTTGGATGACCCAAACACTTAAAGATTATGGGATATATGTGAAACATGTTCCATTGCTTTGTTACAATTAAAGTGCTATCAAAATTGGTCATAACCCCGTACAACATTCTTGAACTAAGCATATTGAAGTTCGTCATCATTTCATTCGAGATCATGTTGCTAACGGTGACATTAATCTTAAGCATGTTCGCACCGAAAAGCAATTAGCGGATATATTCACTAAACCTCTTGATGAGAAAGTATTTTGCAGGTTAAGAGGAGAATTGAACATCATTGATGCTTCAAACTTGGAGTAGAAACTCCATTAGATACATGCAAGACATGAGCTTATGACTAATCCTTGATATTTCTCTCATGATGATAATCTTATATCTTGGATATAGTTGCACCTTGCATGTTATATAACCCATGTAGGTACTTGGTTGAATCAAGTTCCATGAGATTGTAATCTACTCACATCTTGAGCAATCTCTACATCATCAAGTCTCTACACTATGGTGGATGAAGACAAGGAAGCACGAAACCATTCGAACATATCCTTTGACAAATTCTATGTTGAGCTTCATGATTGTCATTTTTGGATACACAAGTGCTCTTCCTTGCAAGAACTAACCCATGTAGGTAGATGGACTCAAATTCCAAGTGGTGCTCCCAATTCTTGATGAGCTACATCAACCTTGAGCAACCCACACAAGTTCAACTACATGGTCAACACCACCAACCAAGGTATGTTATTCCATCTTAGAGAAGCTTTACTCCAAGTCATGAGCTAAAGCAACTCAACAAGATGTGAATACATCAAGATGCTTAAACGAAAAATGGTAATCCCATTTTGAGCTTAAATGATGAGTGTGACCTATGATCAAGTGATCTCACTTGACTCCTAAGTCAATATACTCTAACATAGGTGACTTTGTCGCCGACCATCTCTAGATGAAGTTCTCTTGTGTTCTTTTCTGTGTTTTTGCATTTGTCTCATGCATATTTGTTTCCCCTTTCAAAAAAAACTTCATCTAGATTTCTTTTTGTTTTCTCTGCATCTTCTGCATCCAATTCATTGCATATCATTCAGTAAATTCCTTGCAAATCTTTGTGAGATCTTACTAGTCTAGTGAGTTGAGGTGACAAGTGTTTTCTCTGCGATGAACTCGGTTTCACCGATTTGTTGTTTTTGGTCCAACCAAATCCTTTCGGTACAACCGAAGCATACCACTCGGTGCCACCGATTTCACAACAGGAAAAACAATTTGCCACTTATTCTGTGTTTCTTCTGATCCAGCTCCACATGAATCTTGTCCTCTACAAGCATCACATTTATATAAATGCTTTGTGATGTGACTCAAGGATCAAACCCTTCTTGGAAATTGATGTCAAAGGGGGAGAGAGAGATCACATCAAAGCTTATCACTAAGAGAGATCACATCAGAGAGAGAGAGAGAGTATCACCTCCTCAGGGGGAGAAAGAGATCTCCAGGGGGAGAGAATACTCAAGTAGAAAGTATTTCTCAAGGATCCCAGATGCTTGTGTTCAAGAGGAGAGATGCCACATGTCTTCTTGAGGGGAAAGACATGTTCATATGTGCTTATTTGCATTAGCTCTGTTCATTTATATCTTTCAGCTCTAATTTTCTGTTCCCTATCTTCTCCTAGTATCTAAGGGAAAGACATCATTTAAATTCATTGCATATCTTTATTCTTGGGGACATGTCTAATCCAATGTGGTACTTAGTACTCACTCTCTACATGTCATCCTAGTCTTGGTATTCTTGTGGTTTCCTCTGTTTGCTCTGGCTAGTAGATGTACCTGTGTTATCTAACCTTGTTTACGCAGGTTCATTCCATCCTAAGCCAACTCAATACCACAAGGTAAGTATATGCATCACAATCATGCGTATGAGGAATTCTTGCTGATGTACAAACTATTTGCAAGAAGGACTCATGAGCATGAAGGTATTTTATTGAATATTCTTTGCTCTGATGCATATGGCCAAGATACATGTAACACATTGCCTACTCTATCATGGTTATGCTCTCAAATGACTCTATATTCCATATTCACATGATTGCATACATGTAGGGGGAGCCTATGCTTGTTACATGTCTTTCCAAAGCTTTACTTGCTATTCTTTATATCTTTATCTAAATCTTTGATGTATGTTGTCATCAATTACCAAAAAGGGGGAGATTGAAAGCACAATTGCTCCCTAGTTGGTTTTGGTAATTAATGTCAACATATCTCTTGTTGGACTAACACTTTTATCTAGTATGTTTCAGATAAGTTCAACAATGGAGTGGCATGGACTAAAGGATGTGGGAACTCCTTCAAGATGCTAAGGACAAAGGATTGGCTCAAGCTTCAAGCTCAAGACTCTACATTTTACATTTTAGTGATCCAAGATCACATTGAGTCTATAGGAAAAGCCAATACTATCAAGAAGGGATGACGTGTTGCTTAATGAGTTTCTTGCTCCACAGTGCTTAGTGATATCCTCCAAAACCCTCAACTACTTTCCCACTTCCACACATATGACCTAAACCTAAAGTCAAACTCGGCCCCACTGATTCTTTATCCGGCGCCACCGAGTTAAGATGTCATAGCCACTGCCACAAACCCTAGACAAATCGGTCTCACCGATAGGGATCTCGGTCTCACCGAGATGGGATTGTAATCTCTCTGTGTATGTCCATTACCAAAATCGATCTCACCGAGTTTGAGCAATCGGTACTACCAAGATTACAATGCAAACTCTCTGGTTAACTTATTACCAAAATCGGTCCCACCGAGTTTGAGTAATCGGTCCCACCGAGTTTGCCCGACCAACTCTCTGGTTAGCTAATTACCAAAATCGGTCTCACCGAGTTTGTGTAATCGTTCTCACCGAGATTACGTTATGCCCTAACCCTAACCATATCGGACCTACCGAGTTGCATGTCGGTCCCACCGAAAATCCTAACGGTCACTAGATTTGCTAAATCGGTCCGACCGAGTTTGTTGATTCGGTCCCACCGAGTTTGGTAAATTGTGTGTAACGGTTAGATATTGTGTGGAGGCTATATATACCCCTCCACCTCCTCTTCATTTGTGGAGAGAGCCATCAGAACGTGCCTACACTTCCAGCATCCATTTTTTGAGAAAGAACTACCTACTCATGTGTTGAGGCCCAGATATTCCATTCCTACCATATGAATCTTGATCTCTAGCCTTCCACAAGTTGCTTTCCACTCAATGCTTCTTTCCACCAGATCCAAATCCTATGAGAGAGAGTTGAGTGTTGGGGAGACTATCATTTGAAGCACAAGAGCAAGGAGTTCATCATCAACGCACCATTTGTTACTTCTTGGAGAGTGGTGTCTCCTAGATTGGCTAGGTGTCACTTGGGAGCCTCCGACAAGATTGTGGAGTTGAACCAAGGAGTTTGTAAGGGCAAGGACATCGCCTACTTCATGAAGATCTACCGCTAGTGAGGCAAGTCCTTCGTGGGTGACGGCCATGGTGGGATAGACAAGGTTGCTTCTTCGTGGACCCTTCGTGGGTGGAGCCCTCCGTGGACTCGCGCAACCGTTACCCTTCGTGGGTTGAAGTCTCCATCAACGTGGATGTACGATAGCACCACCTATCGGAACCACGACAAAAACATCTGTGTCTCCAATTGTGTTTGAATCCTCCAAAACCCTTCCCTTTACATTCTTGCAAGTTGCATGCTTTACTTTCCATTGCTCATATACTCTTTGCATGCTTGCTTGTTATGTATTGTGATTGTTAAACTTGTGCCTAAACTCCACTCAAACTTAAAGAAGTTAAAAACTGCAACTTTGATACTTAGTGTCTAATCACCCCCCACCCCCTCTAGACACCTCTTCTCAAGGTCCTACAAAGGGAACCCAGGCCAGGCGGGCTTTCTTTTTCGCAGGGTAGCAACCAAACAAGCGTGCATGAAATCCAGCCACAACCCAGGCCAGGCAAAAGATGCTCAGGACGCAAGCCAAACTGACCTTATATCTCCCTAGTTCACACATACACATATCTCGCTCGCGCTATATATATAGACCCATCCAACATCTCCGCCCTTGTTCTCTCTCCATGTGACATGCACCCCCCTAAGTACCATAATCCCTCACTCCATCATAGGCGCAAGCACTCCCCCTCCTAAGTATGATTATCTCTTACTAGCCATCGGGAACACACGTATTGTCTCCTTCCATCCATACATATATCTCAACATCTCTCGGGGCATCTTCTATCGCGCACACACCTTGTCACTCGATCTCCCACCCATGTAGTCCCATCATGATCTCCAGGGGATCTCTCTATGACAAACATACACTCTCTCCTCCCCATGTCTACATTTTCTCCGTATGTCTCTCTCGACCTCTCTCCCTTGTTTGTCAGACCCCTCTTGGCCACGTGCTAGGGGTCTTTCTCTCTCGGTTCCAAACAACCACACACTATCACCTCACCTTGCCTCCGTTGTCGAAGATGCTTGTGTGATATGTTTGCATAAGACACGCACGCTTTTTCTCTACTTTTATCGTGTGTCGTCCATGTCTCTTTCACACACACACACACACACTTTTTTCACTCACTCTTTCTCTCTCTCTCTCTCTCTCTCTCTCTCTCTCTAGTTAGGGACTCTGTCACATCCATAAGCATATGGATGTTTTGAAAAGTCAAACCATAGAAAAGTTTGACCAGGTATATGTGGAGAAAAACATTTACATCTGGAATGATCATTAGATTCATCACAATATGTACTTACTTCATACTATCATTTATCTTTGGTATTGTAGATATAAGTAATTTCTTTATAAACTAGGTCAAAGTTTCAAAAGTTTGACTTAAAAAAATGTTGGAACTACATTATCGAACGGAGGGAGTAGCTCTTTCTCTCTCTCTCTCTGCTATCTCTCACAGGCCCCCCTCTCACTCGAACTCTCTATACCGACGGATTATACGCTCACTATGTCAACATATAGCTCCATATATTGTTTAGTTGACCGGTCAACCAATCCACATGTTGCCTTGTCAGCTCGTGTTCTCTATCTTCATGTGCTGGCCCATGTGGCAGTGGGTGAAAATAAGTAAACTAGAGGCCCATATGACACGCAATGAAGTAAACAAAGTTGAAACCACTCGGGGTAGCACCCTGCACACTAGTAAATTGAGGGTGCATTGAGGACACACTTCTTGCGCGCGAAGGATGCACTCGCGCACAATTCACCACTATCTGGCGGCATGCACAGAAGGACGCACTCGCGCACACCCAGCACACAACACACACTAGCACATGTGTACACCGGCGTCACCGCTGGTTGAGATGGACGGCGAGGTAGCCAACAAGTGGAGGCGGCTCGAGCCAAAACCGCATCTGGCGAGCCTGGACTTCATCAGCAGCCTCCCCGATGACATGCTGCTCGTCATCATCGGCCTCCTCTCCACCAAATCTGCCGTGCAGACCGCCCTGCTCTCCCGGCGGTGGCGCCCCCTCTGGCGCTGCGTCCCCCTCAACCTCACCGTCGATAGCTGCCTCTGCAACGGGGATTGCAAACGCATGGCCGCAGTCTCCAAGATCCTTTCATCGCACCCTGGGCCAGCCAGACGCCTTGACATACACATGTTCAGAACCAACTGCAAGGTCCAACCCAAGTTCTACGAGTGGTTCTTATCCCCCGCCCTAGATCAGCTCGAGGAGCTCAGCTTTGAAGCTGGACGATGTCGCTCTCTGCTGCTGTCCGCGCTCCGCCTCAAGCCAACGCTGCGCCGCGCCAGCTTCAGCTCCTACTATCTTCCCCAGATTAATGCCGCGCCCGCCCTTCTTCCCCCTCAACTCAAGCAGCTCGACCTCTTCGATGTTGTCATCTCGAAGAAGTCTATGGAGCACCTGCTCCGCAGCTGTACTATGCTTGAGTACCTTCGTCTTGAGCAGATCAACGGGTTCATTAGCCTCCACATCGCATTGACGAATCTCCGATGGATTTATGTGTCTTGCTGGCCCCGCAACAAGACATCAATTGGGAACAGATCACTCTAGCTGTTCCACATTATGGTCATTGAGAATGCGACTTTCCTTGAGAGATTGCATGTATCGGATCTAGAAGGTCCAACAAAAATCAGGGTCATTGACGCACCAAAATTGACAGCGCTGGTGTACTCGTCTGCCAAATTCTCCGAACTATTTATTGGATCCGTAATCGTTCAGGTACAACACTCATCTTCTTCTACGTCTTCTTGAAATTCACATTTTTAAATTTCTTCTTGATGTATTCACGACCGTCTTCTAGAAAATGATTCCCACAAGCTTGACCCAGTCCATGCGCACAATGAAGATCTTAGCACTAAAATCTATCGGCCCCAATCTGGATCAAGTTGTTGGATTCCTTACATGCTTTCCGTGCATGGAGAAGCTACTCATCGAGGTGAAACTTCTTTCCTATAAGTAAACAGTAATCACAACGTAGCTCAATTTTTTCGTAATTTTCCCAAATTACGATGACAAGTGTAGTGTTCAAAACTGCATCTACGCACTGCACCGAAAGAAATGTTTTTAGTACTTTTTCTCATGTGATCACCTGCATCGTTTTTATGATCTACTACTATAGTAGCCTAGGCTAGTCACAGTGGAAAGTAACTTAGACTACTCCTGTAACTCTATGGTTACCCTAAGAGCAAGTACTACCTCCGTCCTGGTTTACTCTTCCAATTTTGTAGTATCAAAATTTGACCATAGATTTAACTGACAAAATGTTAATGCATGTCACTAAGAACTATATCATTGGATTCGTATTTGAACATAATTTCAGATGGTGTAATTTTTAGTGACATGCATTGGCATTTTCTTAGGTAAATCTATGGTCAAAATTTTATACTAAATACGAGGTAGTATTCCCTCCGTCCCAAAATTCTTGTTTTACATTTGTTTAGATATGGATGTGTCTAACACTAAAATGTAACTAGATACATCTGTATTTAGACAAATTTAAGACAAGAATTTTGGGACGGAGGGAGTACAAAAGTGGGCTATGTAGGCCAAAACATGTGCCAAATTCACTTGTGATGCATTTGGGATCGATGCCCCTCCATTGCTCACCTGGTGCCCCAATCTGGATCACCTACTTTGCTCCGGTGCCAAATTAACTCACGCAATGAAAATACACTACATGGGAGAGAGAGAGGACTGAGGCAATAACGAAACACTTGTTTGGGAGAGTGAGGGGCTGGTGTAGTTGGTTTGATTGATTTGTTTATACATGTGGGTCTGTGTGCACAGCGATGCCAACTCTCTCACATCACGAGAGCGGTGCCAAAATCTTTTGATTTGACATCGATGCATATTATGTGGCATACTTTTGCGAAATATGGCAGCGGCCACATAGTGGAAGGCAACAAATGCCGAAGCTCTTCACGTTCTCCTAGTTAAATGAGAGGAAACAAAGAGAGAGAGAGAGAGAGAGAGAGAGAGAGAGTGAAAAAATATCACTAGCCAGCCAACCCTATCATATGAGCTAATGATATTGGTACCTCTTGATGACACGGCAATCTTATACAGCCAACTTCTCTAATACATTCTCTTCTTTTGCAGATAAAAGAAGACCCGGAAGTGAAAAATGTGCTGCACTATAACAATCTCATCGAATGCCTTGATCTCCATCTTACAGAAATTGATTTGATCGACTACCGAGGCAGCACATCTGAGATTAAATTGGCCAGGTTCTTTGTTCTGGAGGCAAGTGTGCTCAAGGTAATGAGGTTTGGCGTTCTCTGGCGTAACAATGAATGGCATGCTGATCACCGCAAGCGTCTAAGCCTAAATGACAAAGTCTCCCCAGAAGCTGAATTTTTTTTTGAAACATAAGTGGCCAGAGACTCGAAAACTTATTTGCCCATTAGTGACTTGTCAGGGAGGTGGATTTTAGTTTGTACGATAATGCTGCATCCATCTAAAGTAACGAAAGTTCTTACGTAAACTCTGTAGTAATTCCCTCTTCGTAGGTGCAGCATTACTCCTAACATTTGTAATATCAGTTTGAAACTTGTAATATTGTCGTGTCCTATTCCCGCGTTTTCAAAATCCTGCGAATCAAATAGGTCCTGAGTTGGTGATGATGTTGTGCCTCCCATCTTTCACCAATAGCCGTCGGATCTAGATCTGACGCATACAAACCAAGCTTCTCCATTTTTGCAAAAAGATGCCCGCACTTGTTCCCTATTTACAAACAACTCCTTGTCTCTCACAGTCAGCCTTATCTCCTCCCCACCACATCTAGAAGGCCATGGAAAAATCTGGCGCGATGGTCGCTGCCGGCGCCGTCCACCCACAATCTTGGTGTTCCGTGCAATGCACGGGCATATACGCACGGGAAATTATGTCGAACATGGCTAGTTGTAAGCAGGATAGCTCTACAGCCATGATGATAGTGACTGCAGACGGTGAGGCTGACTATGGTATGCCGAACACGGCGCCTATACTCAGGTGTCATCTCCGGCGCAGGGTCTTGTCACTTCACTGTGAGGTGTAGCACGTAATAATTTGACCAACGGGTAGTACAGTGCTAGTACTCCTACTACTACATTGGTAGTACTACTACTAGTACTAGTAGCACCACCGTCTGGATTTAGGAGTACTACCACGTCCATCTAGATTTTAGTATTTGACTAGCAATATCTAGTAATGCATGTCACAAAAAATGTACTACTCCCTCTGTAAATAAATACATGGTGTTTTATTCCTATAGGCGAGAGAACTTAATGTCTTTTTGCTAACTAGAGTACTAATAGGATTACATGCAATGAAATAAACACTACATGTCATGTTTGGTAGTCTCAAGTCATTGAAAGCATGCATGGCCCACATCTCTCATTGGTTGATATGTCACGAAATAAGAAACAAGGAGGGAGTTAATGCACCGTGCCTAAGTGTTTTGGGATTATTTGGTTTTCGTAAGGTGACTTACACAACATTTTTGTTTACATGCATTAACATTTTATTAGTTAAATCAATGGTCAAAACTTGGCGCAAAATGCAAAGGGGACCAATAAACCAGTAAACATCAAACTTCTCTCGTTTGGCCCCAACTAGAGGTCCGGTGAGATGACTATACTGCACCGGCACGGAGGGGGACACATCTTCATTGAGTTACTGAAACTGCCTTTGGGTGAATGACACGTGGGACCAAGGGGTGGCTGGCCCACCTATCATATAGCCAAAGGCAGGTGCAGTAGAGGGCCGAGGAGTAGTACAAAATCCTATGCACCTACGCATGCTAACCAAGTGCAAGAGTGATCACTCAAATCGCAAGATCAGTTGACTAGAAGCTATCCTAGACCAATGGAGGCGATGAGCGCGAGCATCAGCCGGCTGTGCCAGATGGTCCATGACGTCGTCCTGCGGCCCGACACTGAGGTACGTCTCCTGGTAGTATTGCTTGAGGCCGCCAGGGCGAGGGGCCACTTGGACGACAGCTTCGTCTCCTTGTTCGACGAGGTCCTTGTCGGTTTCCTCGACAAGTGCACCGTCGTCAAGAAGCTCGCGGACGACTTTGACGTATGCCTCTAGCCGATGCACCTAGGCTCTATGATGCCCTCCACCCTCAACGGCCACTATGGTGACAACCTCTTTGATGCACTGGTGGCCCTGCGACTGCCCGCCGTCGCGCCGGAGAATGTCCACCTCGAGGTCGCGCTCGCTGCGCAACGCCTGGCACAACAAGACACCATCGACATAATCACCCATGTCTACGCGCAAATCGTCCACAAGGACTACTACATGCAAGAGGAGGACGATAGGACACTGGCCTTCTTGGACCGCAGGGAAACCTTGGACGACATTGTTCAGAAGCACGTTGAGCTCGCTGCCAACGCCGCTGCTCCTCACACGTCAGTTGGTGACCTGGCGCACTAGGGCGTGAGGATGTCGTTGATGGATCCGTATGTATTTTTATCTTTCCGTCAAATCCATGTAGTAGTATATGATACTACTAGTAATTATCTTACCTTTCGCATCAACTTCATTATTTTCGTACGTACTCCATGCATGAACGGCGCCAGAACCAAACTTCTCATTACTCTAGGCAAAATTGTTATTTTCTATCTATCGGTCATGCCATGGAGCAGAACTAAATTTTACAAGTTACGAGTTTAAAAGGAAAAGCCTACCGTGTTCACGTCGCACCCCCACACGGTTGGTCCGGCACGCCGCTCAAGCGGGAATGCGTGCGGTGTTGCATTTTCACTTACAAGTGGAACCACAGTTGAGCAAACCGACTATTGGCAAACCCCCACCCCGCCCACCGCTCGATGGCTGAGAAAACAGGAGGGAGAAGAGATGGCTATTGCATGGACTCCAAGAAAATTGGTGTCGGATGGGACTCGTGTGGGTGGTGTGTGCCGTACTGCTAGACGTGAATGCTAGTTATGGCGCATGCCACCCCATTATATCGAGCCTATATCAAGGTATGTAGAACAAATTTCCTGAGTCCATGCTCAGCCCTCCTCTATCTCTCTTCTCAGCCAGCCAGCGGACGAGCGGAGCCCATCGTCTGTTTGCTCACATGCGGTCCCACATGTCAGTGAAAACGCAACAGGACCCACTGAACCTGCACATCTTTCACCTCGATGTGCTGGTGATGAAAAACAAATCCAATAAAGATCTTCGGTGGTCGCTTTTGGAGTTACTCAAGAGTAGTAAGATTCTATTTATAGTTTAACCCAAGATGCACATCACGTGGCTTCAACTACCACTCTATTTTCTTGCATGACACGACTTGGATGCTGGATGTCCCACGTGTCGGCAAAAGGAGGAAGAACCCGACCAAATCTTCGGTTGTGCTCTCGGATTACACTAGTTGTGGTAACTTAAATTTTTTATAGTGTACTAGAATGGATGCAAGTTTTGGTATTGGGAATAAGAGTACATCGATATATTTATAGAGCACAATTTAGTAGATATTCTAGCACTTTTAGCTAGCATAGAGGCTAGAGATGAGACTAGTGCACTTGTTGATACTCCTACTAGAATAGAGGCTAGACATGAGACTAGATGCGAGGAAGCAACGTCTACTTCTTTACACTCGAAGAAGAAAGAAGCACGCAAGATCAAGCCTCCCCAGATCAACAATGAATGCATCAAGAAGGCACTAATCCAACTTACAGGAGCAGTTATGGAAGTTGGATATCTTCTAGAGTAGTAAAATGTATTCTTGTGGTTCTTGTTTTCTTTGGTCTTGCTTTTCCAGTCAAAATTATCGTTGGAGTTCGTGCAAAAGGAGGTCTGTCTGGGGTCGTGCATTGGAGTTAGACTTACAAGTGGGACTGCAATTGAGGAAACCGACTATCAACAAACCCCCACCTCACCCGCCGCGCGATGGTTGAAGTTAGAGAAACGACGAGGTTGAAGAGATTGCTCTAGCACGGACTCCAAGAAATAATATGGTGTCAGATGGATGTCGTGGTGGTGGCGTGTGCCGTACTCCTGGACGTGAATGTTTGTTCTGGCCCATGCCACCCTACTACTCCTACTACTTACTATATAGTACCAGTATCGAGGATTCGAGGTGCTGGTTACGTACAGCGAACACATTGACATATGGCTACAGTAAAAACACCTTCCCGACGCGCGAAGCATGTGAATCTAGTACAAATAGTGTACTACTATTGTTGATTGGCCTCATCCGATAACCTGTTGCAATGCATGTATTATTATGTATTCGAAAAATATTTTTTTGCCTCTTCGCACCACTCACTCAAAGAAGCGACTCGAAAGCCATTCATAAATTTAGTAAGTTTATCACAGGCATATCATTTTATTACATACAACAGGTCATCAACCCACATCGACAACGAGGATACATTTTAAATACTAAAGTTTTCACCACACAACAAATAACAAGCAATGAAATGAACTTCAACTCAACCATTCCTCGGCGATGGAAACGCTTGCTTTGAACCACAAGTGATTCTCTGGGACGGGCCATCCATTGTCAATTTGGAGACCAACACGGGACTGATCATCCAGGCTAAAGCGGCCTACTGTATCAGTACCAGGGTAGGGAAGCACCCAAATGTCCGAGGTATAGACATAGTTGCTTCTCATAAATGGTAGTAACGTTGTGTCAACAACAGTTGGATCGCCTTTCACCATTATTGGATAGTTTTGTCCAAGGAAGAGCGAGTTTTCTCCAAGGCTATCAATTCTATACCAGGGAGAAGGAGTTGGCGCTAGCACACTAGTATCCATCCCGAATACCATGCAACGGGTGTTGGAATAGGTCCGGAGAGTGCGACCATGGGAGACTACACCTGCTTCCTTAGTAGTAACATCATCAGTGGGCTGTATACACACAAGAAGAGGTGATCCATCGGAATTTGTTGCCAGGCGCCACGGAGTATATGGGCACTGCTCGTCCTCATGCTCGTGATCATCACCATCTTCATCTCCCCCTTGGTTATAAAAATTTTCAAGTATAGGTGGTGGAATGTTCACAGGACCTTGGAAACTAAAGAAGAAGGTTAATTAGTAAAGGGAAACTTGCTACCCGCATGCATGTGGATGAAACAATTATAATTACAGTGGAAGGAAAACGTACCAAAATCATAAGGATTCCATGCAAAAACAGTGCCACGAGTGGTGGCAGCAAACACAAGGCCCTCGTATTGAATTGCATCATAATATTCATCCGTGTACAGAAGCTGATTTTTAAGCAATATCCATCCAGTCAAACCACGAAGGACGGTAACAAGCTTGTCGAAGATAGCAACAACTTCATAGTTGTTGTAATTCCAAGAGCGGTTGGGAACTCGACAAATTGCTATCTTCCGTAGAAGACATTCACCATGATCTTATTTGAACGTGCGTACAATACCGGTGTGCTCAACCTCTGGGCAGTATGCTGAGATTTTTGGAAGTGGAACCCGGTCACAAGTGTACACATTCACAAGTTCCCACTCGTAGTTGGACCCAATGTAAACAACCCAATCTCCCTTTGCGCCTTCCCAATCCTTACCCTCAAGCGATGGCATCTTAACATCATATGTGTCATTATCAAGCGGCATCAACTTGCATAGGGCGAGACCTCCGTCGTCCCCGCGCCAGTCATCAGGGTCACGACAAAGAAGATAGGGGAGATCAAACCGCTCCTTGACTCTTGGGTTCCTTGTAATGATGTTATTAGTTGAGTTGAGAATGGGCTTGAACGAACGTGCCATGCTAGCCGAGGTGATAACGTCGCACCGATCAATGAGTTCCTCCACCACATCATCTTTCAGATCGTGGCAAGAATAACGGGGTCGTTTCCGATCTATTCCCTCCATGTAGAAGATGATCGAACAATGGCAGAAGAAAGGGTGAAGGGCTGAAGGAAAATGGAGGAGGGGGAGGAAGAGCGTGCGACATCAGTTCCAAATCGAGAGGGAAAGGCGAAGAGTCGGTGGACGGTTGCCAGTTTGCCATGGTTCACGAAGAGGCGTCCCGGCCTACACGTTCGTTCGGAAATACTACTAGTAGAAAAGGACTCGCCGTCGTCTCACTGATATGTTGGAACGGGACCACATGTCAACGAAATATGGTGAGTAATTTCTCGTGCAAAATGCGATCTGGCCGCGTTGGCCCGAGGTGCCGCATTAGTTATCGACCTTTATTTTTTTAATGGCATGTCGTTCAATTTTTAAGCACGACTAATTGGTACTGTACGCAGAGAAAATATAAACTACTCTACCACTACTCCACCTCCAGTACTAGTAGTATAAAAAAGATATATAGGCTGGAGCTTCAACGCTTTCTTGCTAAGGTCTGCCCACTTGCTTCTCAAACTACCACCTTCTCTCTAGATCAAAAAAAGACGGCCTCTCTCTCCCTCCTCACCGGTGGTCACAGATCGGCCGGGGAAGAAAAGGACGTGCAGCATTGATGCACTCGTCGTCGGCGAGCGAGGTCAAGCACTGACGACAAGGCCGTCCTCTCAGACCTAGCACCCGTGCGGGATGGCCTCCGTCCCCAAGCTCGCTGCCGTAGTGTGTGCGGAGGACGACGACCACGACCGAAGCCACTTCCCGCCGACCCTCAGGTATGCTACCTCTTTTCGAACCACACCCTTGTTATATTGCCCCATGTGCCACGTCGTTGCTTGTGGATCTTTTTCCACTCCACCATCTTCCCAATTTTCTATCCTCTGCTCTGCTGGCCACGTAGACGAAAACCATAATTTGCACGATTAAAGGAAACCCTACTTCATGCAGACTAATCAATGTCTGGGTTGAATAAGGAAAGGAAGGGAGATTGTACTGTCCAAGAGAGTAGGCATCGAACCCGCATCTAGGTTGAAAAGGGGAAAATCAGTAGCTAAGGAACGAGTCTCGTGTCTCTTGGTTGAAGAAGGGTAGAAAGGCATGACAACGCAATAGAGAATGACCAGGTCGATCGGTTTCTTGTCCTCACATAGGAAAAAGGTGGCTAAAGAGAACAAAAATGGGACGTAATCCACATATGCTACCTGGATATTTGTTGCTCTGGGCAACCATACCTCCCTCACCACTCTGCGTTCATGGAGGTACATCGTACTGGTGCGCCCACTGTCCGAATGGGCCTCCCATGCTCTTATTGCCACTTTTTTTGCTGTTAGTATAACGCCAGTAGTCAAGTCAAGCAATGCTACTGCTAAAGTGATGCCACATTTAACTAATGCCGCTCTCAGTCTAAGGCACCGATAAACTAAAGCAATGCCATTTAACGTCACTGGATTATTTCAGGGTTAGCTGTTGATTGTGGATGTATTAAAGCTTTTTTAGCTAAGGCATTCTAGTGCTGTTGCACAGCCAGTATACCAACGATGGAACTTGTTACTACCTTCAGATTTTTGCACTGTTAATGCTTATAGATTACATACCTCACATTCATGAGATAAGTTAATTTTTTTGTAAAGTGTCACCAAAATGCCAAGACGCTGATGTCATTTTATTTTGGTTAAACTGCAAAAAAATTATGAAGACAAGAGGAAAGGTCAAGAGTGGTCACCTCCTCCTCCGACTGTTCTCTTGATTCGTTCGATCAAGTTTTTATGTTTTGATCGATTATCAACATTGGGATAGCAATTTTTAAGGTCCCACTGAGTTCGAAATGATATTTACCTTGGAGGTACATGGTTTGAAATTTTTTATACTGTCATTAGTTAATAATGCTAGTTACCTTCAGACTTTTTTATTTGGTTTAATGCTCGTGCACAGCTAGTATACCAATGTTGAAACTTGTTACCTTTACATTTTGTATTGTTAATTCTTATAGAAATCTTCCAGTGCTAGAGTTTATTGAAATCTGTTCAGTAAAACCATTGTACTGTACTCTCTAATAAACTAATTGCTCTACTATTGCACTAGCCACTAGATTAGTGTATATTTGTAGTATTTGAATGGCGTTGCATTAGCGTATGGACATAAATAAAGTGTGGCAAGCTTTCCCAGATATGTGCTCAAGAAAACTACTACCTGTTTTTCTAAATACTAGACGTTTGGGTAATTTAAATTGAACCGCGAAAACGTCTTATATTAAGGAACAGAGGGTGTAGAGTTCTCTCAAATTATCCCGGTAAAGCTAGTCATACCTTTGTTAAAATTAATGTTCATTATGTTATTGGAGGAGGTCTGTATGTTTGTCTCTAATGCCTGTCAACTACATACCTGACATCATGATGTAATGTTAAGTCATTTCCTTTTGTACAGTGTCACTAAATTGTCAAGGCGTGATGGCATTTTATTTTAGTTGAACTGCACAAAATATGCTTAAAAGAAGAGGAAAGGTCAGGAATGGCTCAATTTTTCAGAAAAAACAATGTATGCCTTCATGTCATCAGCCGCTGTTGCTTTATTTATTCCTTCAAACAGGTGGTTAGAAACAGTCTTGCTACCTTTTCCCATTAAGAAATTGGAATGCTTATATTTGTGAGTCTATGCTTCAACTAGTGCCACTTTTATAGTAATCACACTTTCAATATCTATGCAAACAGGGATGCTCAATTTTAGTGGAACTACACAAAAAGTCCAACTGGTTCAACATTAGGAGCATGTTTTTTTCCAAACATTTATATCCAATTGGTGGCACTATGAGCTGTTCATTATGAAGGTACATGGTTTGCTACTATCTTGCTACTCTTTTTGTACTGTCATTAGATAGTAATACTAGTGGTTTGCATGTGAATTTATTGGCAGGGTGGACCTACATTGGAGGTGCACGACAGGATTCAATGATTGGATGCTCAATTTCGGTTGTATCGATTTCACCTCTTCCATCACCGCGAACATGGATATCCTTGGTCTGATGAAGAATAGGCGCTATATTTTTGTTCTGAACTAGCAAATCAATTCAGTATGAAATTGTCCAGGGCAAAACATAATTGTATCAGATTGTCCAGTGCAGAACATGACAGATGCTAAGCGGAAGAGACATGTTTAAACCGAAAATACATGGTGTGGTATATGTTTACTAGCTTCTTGATATTTGTGCAAACAGAGATGTCTTCCCGTTGCTATTTGGCAAACAAACAAAGTGTCCGCAATTTTGGTTGAACTGCACAAGAGAATAGTATAGTCACTGCATGCAGTGCCATTTGAAAATAGACACAGAAAGATTGGATAGTCACTTCATGGACTGCAGAAAAGTAGTACTGTACTATTTATGACCAACACTAGGTGGTTCATTGCTTTTGTTTGATTATACAATGGGCATCATTTTGCCTAACTTAAAGTTTGTATTCCGAAAATAGTCTCACGGTGTGATCGAGAGAAGACCAAATCATATTGAAGTGGATGTTCCTCCATCATGTGTGGTTCATTCTCATGGTTCCAGCTGGTGGTGAAACCACTTATGTTTGCAAGAGGAATTGTAGACTTCACAAACAAATTTGTCTTTCAGTCTGTACTGAATGTTGGCCAAGAGAAGCATCCATGTTAGTAGGAAGAACATATGTTTTTTCTAGATCTTTGCTTTTGGAGCTACATATTTGTATATGATCTGTGAATCATTGAGATGCATTAACATGTTGATCTTATGTATGGGAATCGTACTAGTTAGTTTTAGTTGCGATGCAAGATCCAAAGTGGCTGATCTTTGCTTTTGGAGCTACATATTTGTATATGATCTGTGAATCATTGAGATGCATTAATAGTTACTTATTTCTGTTCGCTCAGTGTTTACAAGTTACTGATCGATCACTAGCTAGCCTACAAATGCGCTCCTGGCAGTTTTATTGGCGACGCAAGATGCGAAGTGGCAGTTTTTTGAATAAAAATGCCTACCTCTGAAGAAACTGACAAGCTACACTATCGATCCTACATGGATAAATAGCGGATCACGCATGTACTACCTCCTTTCCGGTTTGCAGGGCTCAATTCAAGAAATGACCTACTCGATCCTACACGAATAAATAGTGGATCACGCACGTACTAGTACCTCCTTTCTGGTTTTCAGGGCTTAATTCAAACCTCTCACCAACCAAGATACTCCCTCCGTCCGGGTTTATTAGCCCCGTGAGCAAAGCAGCAAGACCAAGGCATGGCAATAATTAACAGCATGCAGAAGTTTAAGCCTAATTAATTCCAGTGATTTAAGTGGCTGCATGCGTGCCCTCGGCTGCGACTCGTTGCATGCTGCTCCGCATACTGGCTGCGAGTGATTCTGAGTGCCTGCATGTAGCCGGCCGTAGTTAAGGCAGCTAACTGATGCGAAAAAAGATGCGCTTTAATTGTTGCAGGCTTTTTAAATCCATGGAATCATTATTGACAAGGAGGGAGATGATTTGAGTGCAGTTGTTTGACCGCCATGCCGGCGT
This sequence comes from Triticum timopheevii, assembly GCA_963921465.1. Classification (NCBI taxonomy): domain Eukaryota; kingdom Viridiplantae; phylum Streptophyta; class Magnoliopsida; order Poales; family Poaceae; genus Triticum; species Triticum timopheevii. The sequence goes on along the minus strand of OY997272.1, from coordinate 374,166,263 downwards.
GCGACCCAAACGGGACGGGACGGCACAGTCATAATTTCAGTTTCTCTAGTTTTCCATGGCAAGCTGGTGTGCTAAGCCATTATGCATTGAATTCCGATGACCATCACGCTACCTTCCGCCTATAAGTACTGTTTCTCGGCCTTCTCCGGTGGCACCGTGACCCAACTCGCCATATCGTCATAAGCCCCCACTGGCCCTACGTTGCTCGCCACGTCCGCCATGCCCCCGCTCGTCTGTGGTAGGCAACGCCGGAGGCGGTCATCGCCGGAACTAGTGTTTGGTTTTTCACCGGTAGGCAGACGGAGGGAGGGGGCATTCTATCTGTCTTTAGATGGCAATGCGGAGATCGAGGAGTTGTTGGAGCACGACCGCCTGGTGGAGGAGCAGCGTATCGCCGATTTGCGCCGCCAGTGGGACATGGAGCATCAGCGCACCGACGCTCTGAGTCGCGAGCAGAGCGCCCACAACTAGGATGACTACATGGAGGCTGGCGCCCGGCAAATATACCTGGAGGCTGTCGGGCATGCACGTGTTCACGATGCCGATTTTTACTACCAACTCATCAAGTGGGTTTCCCGCTTGGAAGCCGAAGCTTCGGCGGACCACGCCGGCATGGAAAGGGCCAACGCGCGCGAGCAACGCGCCCTATCGCACCTCTTGCAAGTCCGAGGCAAGGCACAGGACTCTCGTGCCGGCGTTTAGCGTGTACCACAGATGGCGGCCAGCATCGTCTAGTTAGCTAAGAGTAAGTTAGTACTTGTACGCTACTAGAGTATTAGTGGGAGTAGATAGTTAACTTGGTTATGATGGTTGTCAACGTGGAAGTTCAGTACTCTATATGTGGATCAGACCTGTTACTTTGCTCTGAATGTTGAACTTTCCGTTTGAACATATGGAATGGGCTGTTATTTTTTAAATGGGTTGTATTTGTCCTCCACGGGTTTAGAGGCTGACCTGTGGGCCTACCAAGTTGACGAGTACACAATCAGGAGATGATTGTACGTGGAGAGGATGACAGTAGGGACCTGCCAAGGTCATGGCAGTACACAAGCAAGTGCCTCCTTATTTCAAGCCAATAAAAAAATGGCTCCTCCTAGTGGATTTCTAACATTTCGGTCCCATGCCATTGTCAATGTAGTCAATAAACGAGAGAATTGCACAACGAGCGGCTAACACCAGGGACCCAGCAGCTCGCCAATTTTTTTTGTTTTGGGTTAATTTGATAAATGCCACTCCAAATCTGGTGTATCCGAGAAATGCCACTGCAATTTCCAATCTTTGAAAAATGCCATTTCATGCCATTTCTAGTGGCATTTTTCGAAGTCTGGAGTGGCGTTTTTCAAAGTTTGCAAACTGCAGTGGCGTTTTTCAAAATTTGCAAAAATTGGAGTGGCATTTTCCAAAGTTTGGAAATTGCAGTGGCATTTTTATGAATTGCCATAATTGTAGTGGCATTTATATAATTTGTTTTTGAGACGGAAGCAGGGTGTCAACTGGGCTCTGCGGGACACTCTGGCCTGTCTAGACAGCCTTTTCTTTTATGTTTACCACAGACAAGCCCAGTAGTTTTTTCTTTCTGAAAATGGCTAGCCCAGTTTTTTTGTGATTTGTCAAGTAAGTCGCTTTATCAGGCCTGTTGGGCTGCAAATCTTTCAAGACGAGGACAGCTTCATTCGGTTGGCCGAGAAAATGGCCTATCAGTAATGAGAAATGGGCTGTACATTTTTGAAACACATCAAACTGGCAATTAGTTTCAAATATCTTTTTTCATTTTGAGATTTTAAATTGCATTGATTCTTATGCGTGGATAATTTATTGGATTTTATATTGATATAAATTTATTTTTAAAATCAGTCTGAATGTGACTCGAAATTTTGGGATTAAAAACAGTTCAGACCGCACCGACATATGCAAAATTTCATATAATTTTTTAACCGTGGCCACAATATGGGCTGTAATGCTAACAAAAAGAATATGGGCTCCAAAAAAACCCGTAAGAATTAGCAAATGGGATGTAAATTATTTAAAAAAAGGTTGACGCACAAGCAGTGACTGTTGGATGTCCATCCAACGGCCGTCGTGCTTCTCCAATCTCTGCTCTTCCTGCTCCAGCCGCTCAAACAATCGCCGGTTGGACTGCCTGCTCCCTCCTCCCCGCGGCCGGTTGTGCTGCCGCGCAGGCCTCACCGCCCCACCGTACTCCCATGGCTGGCCTAGCCATCCCTCTACTCACCCATAGTCCCACACCTGCTATTATTCTCCGGCGACGGCAGACGAACCAGTAAACCCTCATACAATCGTACTCCCCCCCCCCCCCCCCGCGTGGGAAACAACTGCCGAGTCTTCCCTGGCTCCGTGTCGTTCCCTTCCTAGGCCTCGCTGTCGTCCACCGCCCTGGTGCTCTCGGCGTGGCGTGGTCAACATGGTCAACGACCGACATGCATCTGAAGTGGACTGTACGTGGAGAGGCTAACAGCTGGGTCCACGGCCACACGCAAGGAAATGCCTCCTTATTATGCGCAAAATAATGATTCCTCCACCTGACATCTGGGACCCACCGAAAGGGCCTCTGTATTTCACGAAAAAAACGTTACCGCCGCTGACAGCTCGGACCCACCAGCTATATCTTCGCACGCAAGGAAGTGCCTCCTTATTACGCACAAAAAAATGAATACTCCCCTTGCTAGCTGGGACCCAGTATAGTGGGCCTACTAAGTTGACAGGGACGAAGGGCTTTGTCAACTTAGTCAATATGCACGATTCTAGCTCGACTGACCGTATGATGTCCATCCAACGGCCGTAGTGCTTCTTCAACCTCTGGTCTTCTTGCTCCAGCCGCCCATAGCAGCGCCGGTCATGCCGCCTGCTCCTGCCTCCCGTGGCCGGCTGTGTTGCCGCGGAGGCCTCACCGCCACCATACTACTCCCACCGCTGGCCAGGCCATCCCTCCACTCCACTCACCCACACCCCCTGTTATTCTGCGGCGACGGCAGCGCAGCCGAACCAGTGAACCATCGTACTCCTCTTCGCGTGGGCATCCACTGCCACGTCTTCCCCGGCTCCGTGTCATCCCCTTCCTAGGCCTCATCGTCGTCCACCGCCGTGGTGCTCTCGGCGCGGCATGGTCAATGTGGTCAACGACCGAATTCCATCGGAAGAATACTGTACGTGGAGAGGCTGATAGATGGGTCCACGGCAGCCGCAAGGAAGTGCCTCCTTATTACGTGGAAAATAATTATTCCTCCACCTGACAGTAGGGACCCACCGGATGGGCCACCAGTATTTCGTGAAAAGAATGTTTGCCCCTGACTGCTGGGACCCACCGGATGGGCCACCGTATTTCGTGAAAAAACATTCCCCCCGCTGTCAGCTCGGACCCACCGGAAGTTCCTCCTTATTACACAAAAAAATGATTACCCCCCTGCTAGCTGGGACCCACCTTGGTGGGAGACTGACTTGTGGGCCTACTAAGTTGACGGGGATGGAGGGCTTTCTCAACTTAGTCAATATAAACGATTCTAGCTCCAGTGACTGTACAAAGTCCATCCAACGGCCCTAGTGCTTCTTCAACCTCTGGTCTTCTTGCTCCAGCCGCCCAAAGCAGCGCCCGTCGTGTCGCATGCTCCTGCCTCCCATGGCCGGCTGTGCTGCCGCGGAGGCCTCGCCGCCCTCTACTAATCCCACCGCTGGCCAGGCCCTACAGCGATGGCAGCCTCACACCGCAGCCGAACCTGTGAACCCCCGTACTCCTCTCCGCGCGGGCTTCCACTGCCGCGTCTTTCCCGGCTCCCGTCATGCCCTTCTCTGGCTCTCGATGCGGCGTGGTCAACGTGGTCAAGGAATGACTTCCATCGGACATGGACTGTACGTGGAGAGACTGACAGCTAGGTCCATGGCCGTAGCAAGGAAGTGCCTCCTTATTACGTGGAAAATAATGATTCCTCAACCTGACAGATGGGACCCACCGGACGGGCCATTGTATTTCGCAAAAAAATGTTTCCTCCTGACTGCTGGGACCCACCAGCTACATCTTCGCACACAAGGAAGTGCGTCCGGGCAACAAAAGATTCGCCCCCCAGACTGCTGGGACCCACCAGCTATACCTTCGCATGTAAGGAAGTGCGTCCGGACAAAAAAAATGATTCGCCCCCCGACTGCTGGGACTCACCAGCTACCTCTTCTCACGCAAGGAAGGGCGTCCGAAAAAAAATGATTCGCCCCCCTGACTGCTGGGACCCACTAGCTACATCTTCGCATGCAAGGAAGTGCCCCCCTGACTGCTGGGACCCACCAGCTACATTTTTGCACGCAAGGAAGTGCCTGACAGTCAGGACCCACCTGGTCGAAGCATACCTAACATTGTCATTCTGGTCGCGAACGTGTACGTACATACTGGTGGATGTAGAGGCGCGCACGTGTCGTAGTAGAGGCACGCACGTCGCATGTACACGTACGTACAACGGCGAGTGTGCAAGAAAGAAAATACGGCCACGTATGTGTACATAAGGGCGGGTTCTTAAACGCCTACTCGCGTATACGTACGGCCAGGGCTCGTGTATATGGCTGGGTCGGAACGGAGAAACATCGTCGTCATCATGTTCATGGGGAGCCAACCAGCTGGGTCAGAACGGAATGCGTCGTCGTGTTCATCGGGAGGGCTTGGAAGGAACAGGTGATGGAAACTAGGCCTGGCATATCGCAGAATGGAGGAAACGGCCTTGTGTTCGACTGGCCATGTTCGAAACAGGATCCTGTTCATCGGGAGGGGTCTGGTGTACCGCAAAACGGAGGAAACGGACCTCCTATAGTCGAAACGGAGGTCCTATTGATTGGGAGGGGTGTGGCGTACTGCAAAACAGACGAAACAGACTTGTGTTGGAGCGCTACGGTCGAAATGGGGGTCCTGTTGATCGGGAGGGGTGTGGCGTACCGCAAAATGGACGAAACGGACTTGTGTTGGAGCGCTACGGTCGAAACGGGGGTCCTGTTCATCGGGAGGGGTGTGGCGTACCGCAAAACAGGACTCCACGGGATACTGTTCATCTCTACCGTCGACCTCCTCCAGCCTCCACGGGCTACCGTCGACCTCCTCCAGCCTCCACGGGCTCATGTTCATCCAGCCTCCACCGCGCACTACTCCATCGGCTACTTTTCAACCACCCCTCCATGGGCACCCCTCCACCGTCTACTGTTCATCCAGCCCTCCACGGGTCGTCCTGTTCATCCAGAGGCAACGCCACGGGGTCCTGCATCCACCCCCACCGCTCACTTTTCATCCACCCCCCTCCCCCGGCAATGCTCACTGTTCATCCAATCGATCGGCTTCAGTTAGTAGCAGTAGCGAAGGAACCGCTCGCTCGGGTACAGTTAACAGCCATCGATCGATCGCTCGGGTTCAGTGCGCGTAGCCTGCAGTGCAATCGCTCGGGTTCAGTGAGAGCCCAACGCCTCTCTCGAGTTCAGTTAGAGCCAACGCCTCGCACACACGTGCATACGTGTACGAGAGAAACGCGCATCGCTCGGCCCCCGACCGCCCACCGTAACTGGGAACTCCCTGAAATTTTCCTTGCCCTCGCTTCTACCACGATCTTTTCCGTCATGGATGGCCAAAGAATGTCATGCAACTGCGTCTCCGGCCCGCCCAGGACGAAAATCCCATTTTCTGTCATGATTTTTTGTCATAGAAGTAGGTGCCCACCACATCTATGATGATATTGAGTTTTGTCACAATTATAGTCATAGAAGTGTCATATGTATGACAGAAAAAAAAAATCTTTCGGCCAAAAATGCCACGGATGTGTCTTTTGTTTGTAGTGGTGAGGCAGAATGAGGAAGCTCTTTCGGAGGAGATGTCTCCTGATTACTTACGTGTGAGGCAGGGAGAAGACCGGGAGAGTCGGCGGTGATGGCCACTTCCGTGCCGTCATAGCTCGCCTGGTAGAACACCCCATCCTCGAGTGTCACGAATATGTCTGGATCCTCTTCGCATCTGGGATCAAGGTCCCGGTTGTGGTCCTCTGGCTGTGGGGCGGGGCTGGGGAGCCCCTTGGTATCTTCCACCATTCCTGTTGCAAATGGATGGATTAATGTCCATGGAAAGTGACTCACGGAGTAGATTGAGTAGAGTAGTGGGATTGGAACTCACCCAGCTAGGAGGATTGTACATGGAAAATCCATCTCGGCACTCAGTATGATTGAATTTCTCTTTCTCCCCTTTGTATAGTTTGGCCAGTATTTTGGCCAAAGCGGCGGGGGTTTCCGGACCCTTCCAACCGCAGCGGGAGGCGTCATCTTCCCCATTATAGTGCCACATGGGAAGCCCTTTGTATTGGTGTGGCTGAACCCCTCATACTATGGAAGTCGCCATTACCTCGACTATTGATAATCCGGACTGGGCAAGCATCTTTATCTTGCTCATCAGTTGACGGACTTCCTTGCTATCTTCCTCCTCGAGGCTCCAAGGGTGCCAGCTGTGGCGTTTCTTCAACGAAACGGTTGAAAATTCGGGAAGACCCATTCGGACTGGGTCGGGAAGGGCGACATCCTCGATATAGAACCATTTGGAAGGCCACTCTTCATATGCCTTCTTCGGCGTGCCAGACAGGTATCCGGTCCCGGTGATGCGCCATACCTCGGTTCCGCCCACTTCAAATATTGATCCCTCTTGGCTACGAGGGACGAGGCAGAATAGTTTCCTCCATAATTAAAAATGGGCCTCACAACCCAGGAATAGCTCACAAAGAGCAACGTAACCCGCGATGTGCAGGATGGAGGCAGGAGTGAAAATGTGCAGTTTGAGGCCATAATACTCCAGAAGTCCTCGGAGGAATGGGTGGATTGGAAATCGAAAGCCTCTCAACAAGTAGGGAACGAAGCACACTCGTTCCCCCTGGATGGATTGGGGAAATTCTCCGCCTGAGCCCCGCCGTTGAAGGAAGTCAATCCTGCTCGAACGGGGACTAGATCCGCGGGGTGAAGAAATCCCTGTGCCTGCGGCTTCACTAGCTGAATGTGGGGTACGGAACATTTCTCCCAACCGCCTTTTTCGGGGCCGTGGGGATGGGAGGAAGAGCTGAGAGCGCTAGCCATGTTGGAATGGTTTCTCCTAGCAAGCTTTGAGGATTCCTCGCTTGGTGTGGAATGGATCTAAATATCCCAATCTCTTTAAATAGATGCCTTCCTTACATGGTCTGGGTGATATGTGTAAAAATACCCCGACCTCTCGTATTCGCTCGACATGTGGAAGCTGAAGTCATGAAGGTGTGGAAGCCGATGGGTGCGACATTAAATGGAAAGCCGAATAATGCTCTTTAAGTCAGGTACTTTGAAGTAATCGGAGGCAGGGGCATGATGCACATATGCATCGATGATGGCCTCGTGGGCCCATAGATGGATGCGTCACAAGTGAGGGTCCTAGCTAGGATAACCACCACCTGCATGCATGTGGCGCAAAGAGGTGTTGTGTGATGTTTGAATAGCCATTTTCACAATTTTGATGTGGCACGTGCCTCGGAAACCAAAAAGTCCCGACACTGAGTGAGGTGTACTTGTTCACGGATGTGCACATATAGTATATATATATATGCTAGTCCCTTCCCACCTCTTCGACGCGTACTATATACCACCATAACACAAACAAAAAAGATTCTACCTTTGTTGTCAAATTAACCTCACTATCGGCTGTTCATCAAAGTGATGGACGACGACCTCGCGGGCCCACAGAAAGCGTCATGCGTGAGTATCGAGTGTCATGTAGGACAACCATCGACTGCATGTAGCCAAAACATGTATGTATGAGAGGCTTGTGTAATGTTTTAAATTACGAATTCACGACTCTGATGTGGCACCGGCGTGCCTAACAAAATGACCAACCCACACGGTGGCTCACAAGTTGTAGTGTACTACGAGCCACTCGCCATCCCCAAACGCACACACCCACACACACACATACCGCGAATCCACCGCAACTACGGTGCATGTTAAATTAATTATCCCACGTTGGGCATCATATGTTACCAAAGGAGGGACGTTTTAGTTTCTAAAAAACCAGAGTTCATTAAGATGTTTTAGTACATTAATTGATTGATTTTCTACGGGTATAATGTGCGAAAATCAAATTCGAGCTACAGGCGCAGGTGATAGTGCACCTAAATGGATTGCAAAAACACATGTGTCATACGGGTGCATGTTTACTCCCCGTGCAACAAATTTCAAACAATGAGAATCTTGATTTTTGAATTCTAGTACATCCAAAACTTATTTGAAGTTCATGAAACTTATCGTGTTGTCATATGGACACCAATACAAAGTTGCATTGTACTTTTCTCGGTCAAATTTGAGACTAGTTTTGATGTAATCTTTATCTAATTACAAACGGAAGATTATTAATAATTGGAACCAATACCCAAACGGACTATTTATTCGAACCGTGAGCATTAGACCAACAATGGATACATGTCATGCTTCGGTTAAGCAAAAACTAAAGCGGCATCAGCAATCATCCAAATAGAAAAACAATATAAGTGCCGCCACGCGACCAGTGTACCATGTGAGCAGGTGTGAGTTGATGGGACGCACGCGAGCAGTCCTCCGTGGTGGCAGACTGGGAGGCGTGTGTGTATGCACTGCACAGTGTCACCGGGAGGCGTGCGAGTAGCTGTGTGAAACAACGGTAGGCATGCCAGCAGTCCGGTGCGTAGGCTCACCGGGAGGTGATCCAGCGGTTTGACCACGACCCGCCTCTCTCCCACTACTCCATATTAATGGTGCGCCCGAGCGGCCGCACCCCCCATCCTCGCAACACACACAATCCCCTCTCTCCGCTTGCATCCTCGATGCCGCTCTCAGTCATCAAAGCCGTCAGTGTATGAGGATGCCGCCAAAGCGCCCCATCGGAGGGAGTGACGATGCCGGGGTTGCTAAAGCACTGGAGCACGGCGTGGAGATGGAGACAGAGGTTGCCGTCGTAGACGGCGTCGAGCTTCCACAACAGGAGGCGGAGTTCCACACCGACTCTGGTGACGACTCAGGCGATGACTCCGACGACCACTCCGGCGACGACTCCGACGACGGACAACTGGTTAGTCATCTATACCCATTTATGTGTCAAATAGATCCTAGGGTTTTTTTGGTTACTCCTGCCTCCCCCTCTTTGGAATAGAGTTCCTATGGTTATGTTCTCCCAATCCATGAAATCTGAGTAAGTTTCGTTAGATCCGTGTAGTGCATTGATTGTTTGAATGGTACAAGTGATAAGTGATTAGTTGTTTCATATGTGGAAATGATTTCTGCTAGTAATCCGACTAGGGTTAGTGTTCGTGCTAATAATTCCTTGCCAAGACTTGACAATTGGTTTTGAATGACCTACATATGTTTGTGCCATTATTTTCTTCAAGATTGGTCTGTACATAGACAAATTGCTTAAAAAGAAAACCATAATCTTTGGATATATATAAATAAATAGCCATAAATTCTAATCCTACTTCACGACATGTAATCGTTGATTTGATGCCAAATTTTGGCAACTGCCAAATGTTCGCTAGAGATTAGTTTGTAACCATTAATTTGACCCCACATTTTTTTAACTATTTGTATAGGTGTTGTCTGACGATGTGGACAGCGATGATGAAGATGTCCATTGGAGGTACAAGAGGCAAATCCTGAGGGAGCTTTATGCGGGAGTGCATAACAAGCGTATTAGGACCTGGAACGGCGGCTATCGATGCCCATTCTGCAACCACAAGCTTGATGACGCGTATCAAAGTGTTCTGGCACATGCAAGAGGACGAGCCATTGGCTCCTTCAAAAAGAAGTATGCTCGCAGGGTGGAGCATGGCGCGTACATCGAGTACCTGGAGAAGCTTCGGGATCATGCCGGCTTGCGAGGTGAGATGTGGGATCGAACTATATATGCATGCTTGAGCATGCTTAATGACGGTTGAACTATGCTTGTGTACGTGTATGCTTATTATCTATGTCTGAGTATGTTTATTCTATGTTTACTTATGTCTAACTGTGGGATATGGATGCAGTCAGTTCAGTTGATGGAATCTACCTCCGTCCTCGTTTATTGGTCCCCTTTGTAATTTGTGTTAAATGTTGACCAAAGATTTAACTGACAAAATGTTAGTGCAGGTCAGCAAAAATTATAACGTTGGATGCGTATTTGAACATAGTGTTCAATCACATAATTTTTGGTGACATGCATTGTCACATCCCTAGCTTCTGGTGCTGCCTAGTGTTTGCATCTTGCTTGCATCATGTTTAACTTTCATGGAAATTTGAAATGGGGATGTTCAAACCCTAGCATCAAAAGGAATTCAAATAGGTTCAACCAAAACATTTTTCAATGATTTCAAAATGCCCTTTAAAAATGTTCATCATTTCTGGATCAAGGTGGAAGCATCTACCAAAAATGGTTCACATTTTTGCAGGACATATTTGGACTTTGAATTAATCCAAACATATTTGAATTGGGGCTATTTAAATGCTATATATATTTTAGATGCTCCAAAAATGTTGGAAATTGTTAGGGGTCACTGGAATAATTCAGAAAGCACCCATAATTATTTCCAGGATTTTATGAAATGGTTTAGCATTATTACTAAACCAAAACAGAGAAACAAAATAGAAAACAGAAACAAATGAGAGAAAGAGAGAAGTGCTTACCTGTGCAGCCCACCAGAGCCGGTCCAGCTCCTGTGCTGGTCCAGCACCGTGCGGCCCAGCCCGCCACCGCTTTTCCCCCTGTCGTCTTCCTCCCCCGCCAATAGGCAGGGGCGCGTGCCCGGCGCGCGTGGCCACACGCCGGCCACCTCCTCCCTCCCTGGCTGCCTCCTCCTCCCCCTAGACGTCTCCCGCAATGCCACGCCACCCCCTGGAACTCTCTCACTCTCCCCCCTGCTCTCTCCCTCGCCGTTCCCCATCCTACCCGAACGGGTTCGTCGTTGCCGTTCGCCACCACCGCGGCCACTGCCTCCCTCTCGCCTCTCCTACATGCCCAGAAGCTCCGCCACCATCGTCTACGCCTCTCTGTCGACTCACGCGACGCCAAACGCCCTGAAGCGCCGGCCCTGACCTCCTCTTCCTCCTCGGGTCGCCGAGATCGCCACCGTCGCCCTGCTCGCTCCGGACCTCCCCCGCGCCCACTGACCTTCCCATCGTGCTCGCGGTGAGCTTCTCTTCCTCCTCCCCCGAACCCCATTGCTCGCCGCCTCGTCTAGGCCGTAGTTGCGCAGACGCTGAAGCTCGCCGGCGCCGTACCTCATCGCCGCCGCGGCCACAGCTGCTGCCACTCGCGTCCAAGCGTTGCCCGGTGCTCAGCACGCTCCCAGGAGCCGGGCGCGCCCACCCGTTCGACCTACCGACCCCCCAGCGCCAACCCGCACCAGCCCCGAGCTCCGGCCGCCACCACGAGCTCGACTCCGGCGAGCTCGCTCCACCCCAGCTCCTCCCACTTGCACTACCAGATGCGCGCGACCCCCAGCTACGCGTAGCACCAATCCGTCGTCCAAATGGTCGCCTGTGGGCGAAACCCGACGCGCTCCGCCACCACTGACCTCGCCGGCGACGAGCCGTCGGCCTAATCCCGGTTTAGTTAGCACTAATGACCCAGCTAAACCACCCATAGTGCCACTGCCATGTGGGCCCTGTGCCTGTTTAGTTTAATTTAATTTTCTGTTTATATTAGTTCATAATCCACTAGGACCCACACATGAGCATTGACCTTGCTGACGCGGCTGTTGACTGGTCCCACATGTCATCCACCCAAACCAGCCCTGTTACACTGACCCGTGGGTCCCAGACGTCAGTTTGACCTGGGTCAACCCTGTTGACTGCTGACATCACAGTGACATCACCCTGACGCAATAAAGCATTTTCTGGATTTAAGTTTATCCAGTAAATTCCAGAAAATGTTATAAACTTCAAAAATTTATATAAAATCAACCGTAACTCAGAATGAAATAATTTATATATGAAAAATGATCAGAAAAATCCAATCTATCCATATCTACCATTTTTATGCATGTTAGAACAAATTATAGCTGCTGTTTAGGCCAAATCATATAAGTGGCATTTAAACCCTCACATATGGAGTTTGAATTTGAACCTAGGGTTCAAACCAACTTCATTTTAACTTTGTTGCTAGTTGCATTAGCCCAAAACACCAGCATGTTGCCATGTCATAAGCATGCATCATAATGTTGCATTGCATTGATTGTGTTTCCTCTCTGTTGCCGGTAATTGTTCCCTCTCAGTAGACATGGTTCCAACGATGAGTTCGATGACATCGATGAAGAACTATACTATCTTCAGAAGTGCCAGGCAAGCAAAACCCCCTTGTTCATTCCGATACAATCCTACTCTCTCGCTTCTGCTCTCTTTTAATGCACTAGTAAAGTGGCCCGCCCGATGTGCAGGCTAGAATTTTATAAAATTTTATTGGGATAATACTCTTTTGTTCTATCTAAAGATGATTTGAATCAAATGTGATCACATTCCAAAGTATGAGCCTTTTGCAATCATAATTTTCCAACTATGCAATTTATATTTTTATCATTTTTACGTATATTTGGTAATGTTGTGTAAGATTTGCTATATTAACTTGTTATAGGGCCAAGATGATCAGAGATTGATGTGTGTGCCTATAATTTTTGTCAGTTATGATTGAACACTTTTCATTGATTTTGTTATATTAAGTAAAGGGAATTTATATACTTGGTGCACACACATATAATGCCCGGATTTACAAGTGGGATTTTTTTCCCGAATTTTTTTAAGTTTTTAAAATATGTATTTAGACAATGGGTGCATATACACCTATGAGCGAGTGAATTTCCGCTATATATATTCATCAAAATGGTTCGTTGTAGTATTTTTCTTTCTTTCATGGACACTGATTGAGTTAAGTTATAACACATAGTACTATTTATCAAAAAAAAATTATAACACGTACTACACCGGAAGCAGGACCGGCGTTGGGTCATCTTCTGAACTAAGGCCAACTCCACCGCGCGACCCCAAACGGACGTCCGTTTTGTCCGGATTCTGTCCATTTGGGTAGGGTTTTGGGGCCGTGTCCGGGCGTGTCCTGGGATGCGGTGGCCGTGCGCCCAGCGCACGGCCGCATCCATTTGCCCCATCCTGTCCGCGTCCACTTAAAAAACTAAAAGCAGCATTTTGAATGCCGCAGCCCCCGGTTCATCACACCGGCAACAGAGCCAGCGACCTACACGTCCATCGCCGGCATCAGCCAGTGGCCGGCAACACAGCCAGCCTCCAAAATGAATAGTTCTCCTCGCCGGCAACACAGCCAGCGGCCAGCAACACAGCCGGCCTCCAAAATGAATGTTTTCTCGCCGGCACACTGCCAGCGGCCCCGACGGGCGGGCGACACCCATGCCAGCCTCAAAAAGAACGGCCACGCCGATCGGACGACCTAGTTCTGGCCTTCGGCGTCGAGCATCTCCTTCTGCCTGGCCTCGAACCAGGCCCTCGTCTTGTCGCTCATCTTCGACAAGTCCACGCTCATGATCGCAAGGGCCACCTCCTTCGCTTTGGTGGCGGCATTGGTGGCCTCGATGTCGAGCTGCCTCTGCCTGGCCTTGACGTTGTCGGCCTCGATGTCGAGCTGCCTTTGCCGGGCCGCCTCCTCCATGTCGAGCTTCCTCCTCTTGGCCGCCTCCTCCATCTCAAGCTTCTGTCTTTGAAGGTCTAGGTATTGCTTCATTTGCTCGTCCTTGCTTTGCCGCTTCTTCTCGTCCCTCACATCCTTTTGGGACATCATGCCATGCAAAGTCTCATGCAAGGCCATGGATGAGGCGTCACGTATGTCGTCCACCTTGGAGTTGGTCTTGCCCCTCGGCCTCTTCAACGCCTCGCCATCCCCACCTCCGGCGAACTTGGCCATCTTCTTGCCTCTCTTTCTTTGAAGTTCACGGTATTGGTCCTTGAACTTGGGGCAATTGTTGATGAGCGTCCAACAATGCGTAAGAGTAAATGGCTTGTCATTGTGCCGAGCCTTGAATGCCTCCAAAGATTGGAATGCCTACACCACATGATCAACAACAAATGAACATGCAAACACATACACGGCCGAAGCCTCATGGCCGTAGCAAGGAAAGAGCTAGAAAGAGGAGACCATACCATGTCCCCAATGCCGAGACCACTCACGGGCCATGCTTCAACGCTCTCAAATGCGGCGCAATACTTGTTGCACTCTTGTTGGATGAACAACCATCTTTTTTGAATCGAGCCGATGCCACGGTTGCTTGTAATTTGGTAGGGCTCAAACATCTTCCTTTCATGGAATATTTTGTGGACTCTCGTCCAAAAACCAATGCCATTTTGTTGCGCGCCGGTCCTCGGATCTTGGTTAATCTCTATCCAAGCTTGGCAAATCAACTTGTCCTCATCTTGTATATTTGAACCCGTGCGAATGCTCTTCCTCTTCTTTTGTGCCTCGGCTCTTTGGGTGAGCTCGCCGATGAACAATGGCGCACCACTAATATCAACGTCATTGCTTTCTTCTTCTTCTTCATCACCTTTGACATAGATGTCATCGTCTTCATGCCACGAGTCACCGTGGTCGTAGTCAGCACGGTCGTCGGCCTCTTCATCGGGGACGTACTCGGCACGTCCATCCTAACTTTGGGTCTCATCGAGGTCGTAGGTGTGGCCATGGCCACCATTGAAGATCACGTCCTCCATGTACCGGTTGTAGAAGGGGTCGTCGACCGCTGGCATTGGGGTTGGCATTCCGTCAAACAAGACACGGGGGGCCGGCATGGTGCCCGTGAACGGTGCCCGTGCCTGCTTTCTTAGCATCTCGACGGACGGCCGCCCGCCGCTACTGGACCCGGGCGTGACGTTGAGGTCGATGACGGCCGCGGGGCGCGGTGTGGACGGCGCGAACAAGCCCACCTCCGGCGACCCCAAGAAACGGGCCTGTCCGTCGTGCCTTGGCGGAGGGAAGCCGGGCGACATGGGCATGGTGCGCGACGTCGGCGACTGGCAGTGCGTAGGCCAGGCGACCGACGAGCCGGTGCTCGCCGGGCCGACGGCCTGCAGGGAACCCGGCAGGACGGCCCATGCCAAGCATGAGGATGGCGTGCGCTTTGTTGACGAGGTCCTCCTTCTCATCGGCAGCGGCCTTGCGCTGCGCGGCCTCCAGCTCCTCGCGCATGGCGGCTCTCTTCGCCGTGGCGGCATTGAGCTTGACGACCGCTCTCCGTTCCCTCCTCTTCGCCGATTTCGCGTCCAACTTGGCGATCTCCTCCGGCGTGCACTCCGACCGCGGCTTCCTTCGCGCCTTCTTCTTCACCTTTGCGGGCGGATCGACGGCCAGGCCGCCGGAACTCGGCGGGGCGTCGGCCATGGACGGAGGAGAGAGGGGGCGGCGGGAGGGAGGCGGGAGGGTTTGGGGCAAATGGCGCCAAATGGGCGTGGGGGGTTTTGGTTTCTCCCCCCGACAGGCGGGCCAGGGGAGGACAAGCGCGCGCGTCCCGCCCGTCCGCGCGCTGTCCGTTTCACCCAAAAACCGGCGCAAGTTTGGGCCGGGGATGAGTCGAAAGCGGACACAAAGTCCGTTTGCGCCCGCGCGCTGGGCCGTCTCTTTTGTCCCTTTTACCCCAAACGGATGGGGGCGGACAGGATAGGGTCGCGGTGGAGTTGGCCTAAGCAAAGTTTTCTCTAAATCATGCCCATCCACACTACTATAGTATTAGCACGTATTGTGGCTTCAGTGGTCCCACCAACATGAACCTTCATTTTTCTCCATTCCTGAGTCTTCTTTGTCATCTCGAAGCTCCCAGCCATGGAAATGGTCGAGTCTTCTTTGTCATCTCAGAGCTCCCACCAATGGGAATGGCTGAGGCGTCTTGGATCCACCGCATCTGAGGATGACCCCGAGCTCCCCCTCGGTTTCCAACCTCCTGGTCCTTACCTGCACGCACCTCGTGGTTGGGACGGCGCCTGGTTTGGATCCTCGTGTGCCTTGTCGATCTCCCAGGCCGGTCAATGGGAGTAGGGCCCTAATAGTAGCTGCATGATGGAGGATGTGAGGTCGTCGAAGTCAACGATTCCTTTCTAGTTTGCGTCCGTGGAGGCGAGGAAGTAGTGGATCTCGTTCCCCTTGGCTCCTGCGCGATTTTGGGATCTTGGGGGTGTTGTCCGTCCCCAAGCGCCAAGCCGTAGGCGTCAATGCTGTTCCCAAGCGAGGCACTCCGACGCATCGTCTTCATTCTCAACAGCGGCAGCCCGTCTTCGGCATTGCATTCTTCCACCTACAGGTCTCCCATCTCTATTATCCCTTTTCTTTTGTCTTCGTACGATTGAGCCAATATACTTTAAGGTACTGCTTGCTAGTGACAAATGTTACTATCCTGCATACTGGTTGTTGTTGATTTTCATCCAGATTGACTTCTTGACCATCTACAAAATGGCGATAGTAAGTTGTGGAAGGGTAACACAGCTTTAGGCAAAATGTTAATTAGTTTATGTCCTTTCCACTTTTTCCGGGCTTGGCATTCAAATTGGTAGTGTTCTGGCCCCGTACGCCCATTAATATTCACAAAATTAAGGAAGTAGTTAGTGTATTTGTGATTTTAATAAGTGAATATTAAAATTAGGTCCGATTGCAATATAATATAGAACGATGCTCGGATGCTCTCACCATTGGATTGTCCTATAGAATAGGCTTGAAGTATCAAATGATATATAGTGTAGATGTTTGGTATTATTGAACTATTTGCATCAAATGCTGATGCATGTTTCCAATGCTTATGTGGAGTAGTACATTATATCCATGTACTTATAGTTATATAAAAGGCGGTTAAAATCCATCTAATTCACGGCGAAGGAGATGGCCTCTGCCTGGCGAACGTTCAAGTCCACACCCATCTAGTTCATATGTATGCAAGTAGTGGCACATGCTCTTTTTAATAATTTTTATGCCTAAAACAAATCACTTGTTTTGTATTGATCAGTGTACACATGCACTTGCCCTGAGCGCATGGACAACTCTTTTGTAGTAAATTTGTAGAGGTAATTGATGATGGTACCTTAGACTACAAAATTGATAATTTATAATTAGTTGAGTGAAATCGGTTTTCGCTCTCCATGTCTGATGTCTTGAAGCACAGTATGTGTAAAGCACTACCAAGATTTCCTATCTCGGCCATTTAGTCCTGCGTTAGAATGGAGATTCCAATAATCCTATAGTCCGTGGATGCCTCATATTTGTAATCATTCATTGAATATGAATGTCCAAATGTGAAAATGTGTGTTAGAGAGGCGCACATCTATCATAAGGACCTGGTGATTTTCAGGAACGATTATGCGGACCAGATATGTTACGGATCTACATAACCAACTGAGTACACCTCCTTTTTTATTCTATTGTCATTATAAACAAAAGCCTTCTTTATCAATTCCTTGTGATGCTAAAAAAATTGAAGTACATATCAGAAGGAAGCAGTAATATCAATAGAAATTGCATAATTAAATATTAAGATGAGCACGACTAAACATTCATAGTCTCCAAAGTGGATTTGTCTGCATGCACACATAGTAAGTTAAATCCATGTTCTCATGGACTCGAAAATAAACACAGTTGTATGCCAATGCAAATTACTACTCCCTCCGTTCACAAATATAAGATGTTTTGGATGTTTCAATATGGACTACATATGGACTGAAATGAGTGGGCAAAACACTAAAACATGTCTATATACATCCGATTCACAGAAAAAGTTAGGACATCTTATATTTGTGAACAAAGGGAGTACGAAGTATTTAGAGTATCTAGAATATATTTGTATAAGTACAACCAAGGGGATTAAGTTTGTAGTTTACCACTTGCTCCGCGTTGTTCTATCTTGTGTTCCTTCCAACTACTTTCCAAATCATCTTGTCTTCTATTGATTCTTTTCTCCTATTTTTGCATGCCGTCCTTTTTTAGTTTTTCCTGTAGATTTTGAATCCCATTCGTTCACTAAAATTTGAATGTTAGTAACATAATTTCCTTGCTAGGCTAGCTTTAATAAAATATTAATTGTGTTCACAGATGCATATGGGCATTGTAGCACCAAGGTGCTACTGCATGTCCGTTCAAACATTAAAAAATATGAACTTTCTTTCTTTGCTGAGAGTACCTCGTCATTGATACTTTCGATGCTATAATGGTCATGTTTTTCGTCCTGTCCCGCTTGTAAGGTAAGATAATATACCATATAGTTTGGAATATAAAATAGGACATTTGTTTTTCTTAAATTGGAAATGTAAAGTGTTGGCATGTGTAAAGTGTTCTTTCAGGTACTCTTTTAAAGTATTTTAACATGTGTGAAGTTTCTTCATAACCTTTATTTGAATCATCTTCTAATGTGATTACATATGGACATACTTTTTGAATATATTTTTGCCTGCAGTTTTTCGAAATTCATAAAATAACAAAAATTATCTAACACATGTAGAAGATGAGAAGTGAAATATACCTGATCATTGAGAAGTTTGTTCTTTGTAATCTTTTTCGCTTCATTCATGACTTTTGTTCCTTGGATTTCCAGTATGCTTTATAAAGAACATGCTCGCAGTATACTATTGGTAAACTATTTGAACTTGTTTTCCAATATCGATCCTGCTGGAGGTGGCTTGATTTCGTGCAGAAGATGGTACCTGCTTGAGGTGGTGTTATCGCTAGACGGAACTAATGATGTAGGTTGTGTCATTGCTGGCTGAAGTTGATCGGACAATCCTCAATATTACGTACAATGTTCTACAAGCACAATATTGGTAAGTGGAAGTAAAAGTAAGTGGCTTGCCTAATTGAGCTTAAACTTATTAGTTGGGTGGCAACGCAAATATAAACTTATATTTCTGCTATTAATTAGAGCAAAGGGGTTTCATGAAAAGGATGGGTGCATATGAACTTCTAGGTGTGCTACAAAGTATTATTAACTAAACAACATAACAGTTCTTGGTAAAAAAAGCGGCGTGCATGCAAAGAGTGATGGTATAGGTTTTAGAGAATCGATCTAATACCTGCCTCGGCTTGAGTTGCCGCTAATGCTACATAGGGCAACCACAATTCCAATGGAGATGGTGGACGCTCTAGGGCATCCCAGTTCTTTTTTACTAATCTATCAGGTCCAACACTTGCCGCTGCTCGTCAGGTCCAACATCCGCATCAAGAAGCCCTGCTTTGTTGCGAAGGGAGAAGTTGGTTTTCAGTCCCTCATGGTGGCCATGCAGTTCATGGCGTACGTCTGCGTCTAGGCCAGCGCTTTATGGACAAGAGCTTCAATATTCAGGACATCTTGGAGAACCGCTAGGGTTCTCTCCAGGAACTTTGGGTCCATCGGTAGAGTAGGAATTACTGAGCGAATCTTGAAGGATATCTTTCTTTCTTGTAAAATATCTACGCGGAAGATAGCTCCTACAGATGTAAATCTTTTGTTTATGTAGATGTCCATCTGTACTCTAATCTAGTAGTAATGAAACAATAGTTTCTTCTCGGATGCATGTACTGCTTTCATGTATGATTTAACATCAGATTGAAAAGGAAGAAAACCTGTTGCTTCATCAACTTCTGTAGGTTCTGCGGAGGACTAATTAAAGAACAAAATAGCTACGGAGAGAAAAGGACATGCATTGGATAGCTTGGGAGAATCCATCCAGTACCTGCCTCTACTTGGATCGCCGCTAACGCTCCATAGGATTCATACCCGTGCGAGCCACCTGGGAGGGTCTTGGCAAATTCCTTTTTGTCTAGGACATGGATGTGACGGGGTAGTTGCACAACGACGATTCTTGCGGAGAATGTGCCGCCGGCGGCCGTGCTAGGTTACATTTTTTTTAACTGATCACTGCTTTTTTGGTGATGGAGTTGGAGCTTGGGTATGCTTTTGACGTGGGTCTAGGTACAGGTGGTATATGACGGGAGGAGGCGTGGAGAGCATTAATGAAATTTATTGCCTGAGATTTAATTAATGTTGACAATATATTAGATTCAACGGCTAGATCTTTCTATTTTTTGTGGTAATTTCTATATATTTATCCATTTTCTGGTTAGCCCGTATATTACTTTATATATATAAATAGATTAGGACAACAACGATTCATCTATTACTTGCTGCGGTAGCTGAACCCTTTTATCCTCTGCATGACCTGTCATTGCCACTGTAAATAGATGAAACCCACTAGCATGAGTAGGAGTTGTTTGAGCCCTAATGTGCCTACTCATTCATGCTTGTTTGTCATGCCTGCTATTGCTTAGAGTTGTGTCAGGTCTGATTCATCAGAGATGAATTGGAGGTGTGTGAACATGTCCTACTGTTGAGAGCTAAGTGTGTGAACACGATTTGGTAAAGGTAGCGGTGAGAGGCCATGTAGGAGTACATAATGGGTTGTCTCATTGAAGCCGTCCTTAGGAACTGAGTTCTATGTTTGTGATCCATGAACAGTTACTACCACACATTGGGTTCCGGTAACTCGACCCCTCTCGGCTTATTAATCAACTCGATCTCTGTCCAGGAGTTGCAACTAGTTTCTAGTGTTTGTAGGTAGTGTTAGTAGTCTACCAAGTGGCACCCGGTATAGGTGGGCTTGGGACAGATTAGGCACCGTGGCACGGTGTACCAAGCGTAGATCCACCCGTCGAGGTGGGCTTGGGAACCCTGCACACATCGTTTGGGTCCGTGAGCGACACCCCGGCCGGATCTCCTTGCGGATGGAATCCGAATAGGCGATAAACCTGGACGAGAGACTTGTGTGGTTAGTCAGGTCGTGGCCGACACCCTCGCCAGGCTTCCGCTTGAAGATTGCCGAGATACATGAGGTGTACATGGCGGTAAGTGGCGAGAGCGTGTGTAAAGAAGTACGCCCCTGCAGGGTTAATATGATCACTTTCACTTGTCTGTGAACTGTACAGGCAACCCAGAAGTCCTTTACCGCGGACACGGCTATTCGAATAGATCATATTAACCCTGCGCAAGATAAGTGAAAGTGAAGCTTATCTTGTCTATGAACGTGTCTATATACATCTGATTAACAGAAAATGTTAGAACATCTTATATTTGTGAACAAAGGGAGTACGAAGTATTTAGAGTATCTAGAATATATTTGTATAAGTACAACCAAAGGGATTAAGTTTGTAGTTTACCACTTGCTCCGCGTTGTTCTATCTTGTGTTCCTTCTAGGTGCTTTCCAAATCATCTTGTCTTCTGTTGATTCTTTTCTCCTATTTTTGCATGCTGTCCTTTTTTAGTTTTTCCTGTAGATTTTGAATCCCATTCGTTCACTAAAATTTGAATGTTAGTAACATAATTTCCTTGCTAGGCTAGCTTTAATAAACTATTAATTGTGTTCACATATGCATATGGGCATTGTAGCACCAAGGTGCTACTGCATGTCCATTCAAACATTAAAAAATATGAACTTTCTTTCTTTGCTGAGAGTACCTCGTCATTGATACTTTCGATGTTATAATGGTCATGTTTTTCGTCCAGTCCCGCCTGTAATGTAAGATAATATACCATATAGTTTGGAATATAAAATAGGACATTTGTTTTTCTTAAATTGGAAATGTAAAGTTTCGGCATGTGTAAAGTGTTCTTTCAGGTACTCTTTTAAAGTATTTTAACATGTGTGAAGTTTCTTCATAACCTTTATTTGAATCATCTTCTAATGTGATTACATATGGACATACTTTTTGAATATATTTGCCTGCAGTTTTTCGAAATTCATAAAATAACAAAAATTATGTAACACATGTAGAAGATGAGAAGTGAAATATACCTGATCATTGAGAAGTTTGTTCTTTGTAATCTTTTTCGCTTCATTCATGACTTTTGTTCCTTGGATTTCCAGTATGCTTTATAAAGAACATGCTCGCAGTATACTATTGGTAAACTATTTGAACTTGTTTTCAAATATCGATCCTGCTGGAGGTGGCTTGATTTCGTGCAGAAGATGGTACCTGCTCGAGGTGGTGTTATCGCTAGACGGAACTAATGATGTAGGTTGTGTCATTGCTGGCTGAAGTTGATCGGATAATCCTCAATATTACGTACAATGTTCTAAAAGCACAATATTGGTAAGTGGAAGTAAAAGTAAGTGGCTTGCCTAATTGAGCTTAAACTTATTAGTTGGGTGGCAACGCAAATATAAACTTATATTTCTTCTATTAATTAGAGCAAAGGGGTTTCATGAAAAGGATGGGTGCGTATGAACTTCTAGGTGTGCTACAAAGTATTATTGACTAAACAACATAACAGTTCTTGGTAAAAAAGCGGCGTGCATGCAAAGAGTGATGGTATAGGTTTTAGAGAATCGATCTAATACCTGCCTCGGCTTGAGTTGCCGCTAATGCTACATAGGGCAACCACAATTCCAATGGAGATGGTGGACGCTCTAGGGCATCCCAGTTCTTTTTTACTAATCTATCAGGTCCAACACTTGCGGCTGCTCGTTAGGTCCAACATCCGCATCAAGAAGCCCTGCTTTGTTGCGAAGGGAGAAGTTGGTTTTCAGTCCCTCATGGTGGCCATGCAGTTCATGGCTTACGTCTGCGTCTAGGCCGGCGCCTTGTGGACAAGAGCTTCAAAATTTAGGACATCTTGGAGAACAACTAGGGTTCTCTCTAGGAACTTTGGGTCCATCGGTAGAGTAGGAATTACTGAGCGAATCTTGAAGGATATCTTTCTTTCTTGTAAAGTATCTACGCGGAAGATAGCTCCTACAGATGTAAATCTTTTGTTTATGTAGATGTCCATCTGTACTCTAATCTAGTAGTAATGAAACAATAGTTTCTTCTCGGATGCATGTACTGCTTTCATGTATGATTTAACATCAGATTGAAAAGGAAGAAAACCTGTTGCTTCATCAACTTCTGTAGGTTCTGCGGAGGACTAATTAAAGAACAAAATAGCTACGGAGAGAAAAGGACATGCATTGGATAGCTTGGGAGAATCCATCCAGTACCTGCCTCTACTTGGGTCGCCGCTAACGCTCCATAGGATTCATACCCGTGCGAGCCACCTGGGAGGGTCTTGGCAAATTCCTTTTTGTCTAGGACATGGATGTGACGGGGTAGTTGCACAACGACGATTCTTGCGGAGAATGTGCCGCCGGCGGCCGTGCTAGGTTACATTTTTTTAACTGATCACTGCTTTTTTGGCGATGGAGTTGGAGCTTGGGTATGCTTTTGACGTGGGCTAGGTACAGGTGGTATATGAGGGGAGGAGGCGTGGAGAGCATTAATGAAATTTATTGGCTGAGATTTAATTAATGTTGACAATATATTAGATTCAACGGCTAGATCTTTCTAATTTTTGTGGTAATTTCTATCTATTTATCCATTTTCTCGTTAGCCCGTATATTACTTTTTATATATAAATAGATTAGGACAACAACGATTCATCTATTACTTGCTGCGGTAGCTGAACCCTTTTATCCTCTGCATGACCTGTCATTGCCACAGTAAATAGATGAAACCCACTAGCATGAGTAGGAGTTGTTTGAGCCCTCATGTGCCTACTCATTCATGCTTATTTGTCATGCTTGCTATTGCTTAGAGTTGTGTCAGGTCTGATTCATCAGAGATGAATTGGAGGTGTGTGAACATGTCCTACTGTTGAGAGCTAAGTGTGTGAACACGATTTGGAAAAGGTAGCGGTGAGAGGCCATGTAGGAGTACATGATGGGTTGTCTCATTGAAGCCGTCCTTAGGAACTGAGTTCTATGTTTGTGATCCATGAACAGTTACTACCACACATTGGGTTCCGGTAACTCGACCCCTCTCGGCTTATTAATCAACTCGATCTCTGTCCAGGAGTTGCAACTAGTTTCTAGTGTTTGTAGGTAGTGTTAGTGGTCTACCAAGTGGCACCCGGTATAGGTGGGATTGGGACAGATTAGGCACCGTGGCACGGTGTACCAAGCGTAGATCCACCCGTCAAGGTGGGCTTGGGAACCCTGCACACATCGTTTGGGTCCGTGAGCGACACCCCGGCCGGATCTCCTTGCGGATGGAATCCGAATAGGCAATAAACCTGGACAAGAGACTTGTGTGGTTAGTCAGGTCGTGGCCGACTCCCTCGCCAGGCTTCCGCTTGAAGGTTGCCGAGATACACGAGGTGTACATGGCGGTAAGTGGTGAGAGCGTGTGTGAAGAAGTACACCCCTGCAGGGTTAATATGATCTATTCGAATAGCCGTGTCCGCGGTAAAGGACTTCTGGGTTGCCTGTACAGTTCATAGACAAGTGAAAGTGGCAGGGTTAATATGATATATTCGAATAGCCGTGTCCGCGGTAAAGGACTTCTGGGTTGCCTGTACAGTTCATAGACAAGTGAAAGTGTAGCACTTTCACTTGTCTATGAGCTGTACAGGCAACCCAGAAGTGCTTTACCACGGACACGGCTATTCGAATAGATCATATTAACCCTGCGCAAGATAAGTGAAAGTGAAGCTTATCTTGTCTATGAATGTGTCTATATACATCTGATTAACAGAAAAAGTTAGAACATCTTATATTTGTGAACAAAGGGAGTACGAAGTATTTAGAGTATCTAGAATATATTTGTATAAGTACAACCAAGGGGATTAAGTTTGTAGTTTACCACTTGCTCCGCGTTGTTCTATCTTGTGTTCCTTCTAGGTGCTTTCCAAATCATCTTGTCTTCTGTTGATTCTTTCCTCCTATTTTTGCATGCCGTCCTTTTTTAGTTTTTCCTGTAGATTTTGAATCCCATTCGTTCACTAAAATTTGAATGTTAGTAACATAATTTCCTTGCTAGGCTAGCTTTAATAAAATATTAATTGTGTTCACAAATGCATATGGGCATTGTAGCACCAAGGTGCTACTGCATGTCCGTTCAAACATTAAAAAATATGAACTTTCTTTCTTTGCTGAGAGTACCTCGTCATTGATACTTTCGATGCTATAATGGTCATGTTTTTCGTCCTGTCCCGCTTGTAAGGTAAGATAATATACCATATAGTTTGGAATATAAAATAGGACATTTGTTTTTCTTAAATTGGAAATGTAAAGTGTTGGCATGTGTAAAGTGTTCTTTCAGGTACTCTTTTAAAGTATTTTAACATGTGTGAAGTTTCTTCATAACCTTTATTTGAATCATCTTCTAATGTGATTACATATGGACATACTTTTTGAATATATTTTTGCCTGCAGTTTTTCGAAATTCATAAAATAACAAAAATTATCTAACACATGTAGAAGATGAGAAGTGAAATATACCTGATCATTGAGAAGTTTGTTCTTTGTAATCTTTTTCGCTTCATTCATGACTTTTGTTCCTTGGATTTCCAGTATGCTTTATAAAGAACATGCTCGCAGTATACTATTGGTAAACTATTTGAACTTGTTTTCCAATATCGATCCTGCTGGAGGTGGCTTGATTTCGTGCAGAAGATGGTACCTGCTCGAGGTGGTGTTATCGCTAGACGGAACTAATGATGTAGGTTGTGTCATTGCTGGCTGAAGTTGATCGGATAATCCTCAATATTACGTACAATGTTCTACAAGCACAATATTGGTAAGTGGAAGTAAAAGTAAGTGGCTTGCCTAATTGAGCTTAAACTTATTAGTTGGGTGGCAACGCAAATATAAACTTATATTTCTGCTATTAATTAGAGCAAAGGGGTTTCATGAAAAGGATGGGTGCATATGAACTTCTAGGTGTGCTACAAAGTATTATTGACTAAACAACATAACAGTTCTTGGTAAAAAAGCGGCGTGCATGCAAAGAGTGATGGTATAGGTTTTAGAGAATCGATCTAATACCTGCCTCGGCTTGAGTTGCCGCTAATGCTACATAGGGCAACCACAATTCCAATGGAGATGGTGGACGCTCTAGGGCATCCCAGTTCTTTTTTACTAATCTATCAGGTCCAACACTTGCGGCTGCTCGTTAGGTCCAACATCCGCATCAAGAAGCCCTGCTTTGTTGCGAAGGGAGAAGTTGGTTTTCAGTCCCTCATGGTGGCCATGCAGTTCATGGCGTACGTCTGCGTCTAGGCCGGCGCTTTGTGGACAAGAGCTTCAAAATTTAGGACATCTTGGAGAACAGCTAGGGTTCTCTCTAGGAACTTTGGGTCCATCGGTAGAGTAGGAATTACTGAGCGAATCTTGAAGGATATCTTTCTTTCTTGTAAAGTATCTACGCGGAAGATAGCTCCTACAGATGTAAATCTTTTGTTTATGTAGATGTCCATATGTACTCTAATCTAGTAGTAATGAAACAATAGTTTCTTCTCGGATGCATGTACTGCTTTCATGTATGATTTAACATCAGATTGAAAAGGAAGAAAACCTGTTGCTTCATCAACTTCTGTAGGTTCTGCGGAGGACTAATTAAAGAACAAAATAGCTACGGAGAGAAAAGGACATGCATTGGATAGCTTGGGAGAATCCATCCAGTACCTGCCTCTACTTGGGTCGCCGCTAACGCTCCATAGGATTCATACCCGTGCGAGCCACCTGGGAGGGTCTTGGCAAATTCCTTTTTGTCTAGGACATGGATGTGACGGGGTAGTTGCACAAAGACGATTCTTGCGGAGAATGTGCCGCCGGCGGCCGTGCTAGGTTACATTTTTTTAACTGATCACTGCTTTTTTGGCGATGGAGTTGGAGCTTGGGTATGCTTTTGACGTGGGCTAGGTACAGGTGGTATATGACGGGAGGAGGCGTGGAGAGCATTAATGAAATTTATTGGCTGAGATTTAATTAATGTTGACAATATATTAGATTCAACGGCTAGATCTTTCTAATTTTTGTGGTAATTTCTATCTATTTATCCATTTTCTCGTTAGCCCGTATATTACTTTTTATATATAAATAGATTAGGACAACAACGATTCATCTATTACTTGCTGCGGTAGCTGAACCCTTTTATCCTCAGCATGACCTGTCATTGCCACAGTAAATAGATGAAACCCACTAGCATGAGTAGGAGTTGTTTGAGCCCTCATGTGCCTACTCATTCATGCTTGTTTGTCATGCTTGCTATTGCTTAGAGTTGTGTCAGGTCTGATTCATCAGAGATGAATTGGAGGTGTGTGAACATGTCCTACTGTTGAGAGCTAAGTGTGTGAACACGATTTGGTAAAGGTAGCGGTGAGAGGCCATGTAGGAGTACATGATGGGTTGTCTCATTGAAGCCGTCCTTAGGAACTGAGTTCTATGTTTGTGATCCATGAACAGTTACTACCACACATTGGGTTCCGGTAACTCGACCCCTCTCGGCTTATTAATCAACTCGATCTCTGTCCAGGAGTTGCAACTAGTTTCTAGTGTTTGTAGGTAGTGTTAGTAGTCTACCAAGTGGCACCCGGTACAGGTGGGCTTGGGACAGATTAGGCACCGTGGCACGGTGTACCAAGCGTAGATCCACCCGTCGAGGTGGGCTTGGGAACCCTGCACACATCGTTTGGGTCCGTGAGCGACACCCCGGCCGGATCTCCTTGCGGATGGAATCCGAATAGGCGATAAACCTGGACGAGAGACTTGTGTGGTTAGTCAGGTCGTGGCCGACTCCCTCGCCAGGCTTCCGCTTGAAGGTTGCCGAGATACACGAGGTGTACATGGCGGTAAGTGGCGAGAGCGTGTGTGAAGAAGTACACCCCTGCAGGGTTAATATGATCTATTCGAATAGCCGTGTCCGCGGTAAAGGAATTCTGGGTTGCCTGTACAGTTCATAGACAAGTGAAAGTGGATACTCAAAATGCGCAAGATAAGCTTCACTTTCACTCCTGAGTGCTATGGATGGCGTTCTCGTAGGGAGACGGGGACGGATCCATAGTGGTGTATTGATATGGTGAATATGTGGACTCGTGTGCGCCACCTCAAAAGAGTTACTTGTAGTCGTAGTTCAGGATAGCCACCGAGTCAAAGCTGGCTTGCTGCAGTCAAACTCCACCATCCCCTTTGTTGATAATGATGCATATGTAGATAGTTCTGATGTAAGTCTTGCTGGGTACATTTGTACTCACGTTTGCCTATTTTATGTTTTTGCACAGAGACTTCAGTCTCGCCAGTAGTTCCGATTGGACTTCGACGTTTAGCTTGTTACCTCAGCTATGATCTTGTGCCCTCGGCAGGATCTGGTAGTTAGTCAGGCTTCTCAGCCTTTTCCATTTGTAGTTGTCTGTACTCAGACATGTTAAGCTTCCGCATGTGCTTTGACTTGTATGCTTTGAATGCTGGGTCGAGAGACCCATGTTTGTAATATCTCGCTCCTCGGAGCCTATTGAATAAAATACTTGAGTTGTAGAGTCATGTTGTGATGCCATGTTGTATTTGCACATATCAAGCAAATTGTGTGTATGTTATTGAAATGCTTGGTATGTGTGGGATCTGACTATCTAGTTGTTTATCCTTAGTAGCCTCTCTTACCGGGAAATGTCTCCTAGTGCTTCCAGTGAGCCATGGTAGCTTGCTACTACTCCGGAACACTTAGGCTGGCCGGCATGTGTCCTTCTTCGTTCCCGTGTCTGTCCCTTCGGGGAAATGTCACGCAATGAATACCGGAGTCCTGTTAGCCCGCTACAGCCCGGTTCACCGGAGTCCTGCTAGCCCAGTGCTACAGCCTGGATTCACTCGCTGATGACCGACACGTTCGATGCTGGGTCATGGATGCCTGTCCCTCTAAGTTTGTGCCACTTTGGGTTTACGACTAGCCATGTCAGCCCGGGCTCCTTATCATATGGATGCTAGCGACACTATCATATACGTGTGCCAGAAGGCGCAAACGGTCCCGGGCAAAGGTAAGGCGACACCCGTGGGAATACCGTGCGTGAGGCCGCAAAGTGATATGAGGTGTCACATGCTAGATCGATGTGGCATTGAGTCGGGGTCCTGACAGCTTTGGTATCAGAGCCTGACTGCCTGTAGGTTTACCAAGCCAAACTGGTCGAAGTTGAGTCTAGAAATTCTTTAGTTATATAAGGGAATTGATTGTGGTTGGGAACGTAAGGCTCTTTTTACTCCTTTACCTTATGCCCTTCTGATCTGAGTTATCTTATCTTCCTACGGGGTTAAGGAACTAGGCTTTCCTTTCTTTGTATTAGGATCACGTGTTACTAATTCGTAGACTTATAGGATTGATGGATTTAAGCTTCAGTTCAGTTCCTACTACTTCCGTATGTTAACTGTTGATCTCGAAACCTTTATAATGTGCTTCTGAGTGGCTATGCCACCATTTTTGTAGCATGTCTCAAATCTTTTTGAGCATTTACAGCCGTTATGCTGTCCGAGTCATCCTAGGTTTCTAAATAGTCTGATGCATTTGCAAATACCTTCTTACCGTTCCGATGTTCCTTTGGCCAGATTAACCACACCAACTAGTGTGTTGAGGTACTTCATTGCCTCGGTATATATGTTAGAGCTAGTATTATGACCCTTGGTGTCTTAGAGTACCACCTAGTAAGCTAGCCATGATTTGTGTTCCCAGTGTGATGATTCTGGCCTTTATTCTCGAAAGCATCCCGTGATGCCACTTAGTAGTAGGTATTCTACTCCTTGGGTTTTGAACCCGAGATTCACCCTACTTACCTCGTGTTGATAGTGCTTGCTAGTCCCTTTAGGATATTAGTAACCTTTGCAATAGTCCTCGAGGTCCGTGGTATATCGTTCTTCCAAATACCATGAACCATTCTTGGCAGGAGTTCTTTTGAACCGAAAGATCACAACCAGAGGCTCTTGATGAGTTCTCCATTCTATATTGTGAATCTGCCAGTTCTACCTTCTGCATGGGTTATCCGGAAGAAATGTTGAGCTTTGCTCGACATACTAATCTATGCATCCACAACTCAGAAAGATATATGTTCCTTTGAGTTGTCCCTCTTCAGTCGTATTCCAATCTTCGTCTATCAATTGATAGTCAGGAGTAATTGTGCATTCGTGTTATCGATGCTTATTATTCTTGTGGTTTGTCAAGCCATTCTATTCAGGATGACTAGGAGAAACAAACTCCAGTACCTCATCCATATCCAGGATTGGGTCAAAATAGTTGTGCTCCGTAGATCAAAATGCCAACCCAGCTTTTGATTCTGTTCTACCCTGAAGTATTACCGTCTTTATGTCAGGATTTTCATGAGAATTGCACCGGCTCTTGTGAATTCTTGACGTAGTGATACTTCTCGCCATCATTACTCATTCCTCGGTTCCTTGTTGTCGCATCCGGAATGCCGACAAGTGAATCGTGATGTGTGAAATCAATACTCCTGGCAACTAGTTGCTTGGTAGTAAATGGACAATATTCTCATTCTTAGCGTGTTGGTTATTGAATCATCATTCTAAGATAGATTGTGCTACCTAGTCCCTATTTCTGGTGCACTCTCCGATCAATGAGTTAGGATAATGCCAATCCTTGCTTATTTGATCATATCGTCTTGCCCTGAAAAGCAAGATTATTCTCGAGCTTAGTAGCATATTGGTGGCTCTTGATTTTCCGATTATCTTCCCGGAAGTATCACCAGGTTGTCCCCCCGACCAATGTGTTGAGCTCGTGATCAAGTTGGTTTCTTGTAAACCAACCTTCTTCAAGAACATGTGCAGGATACCCCCTGAGCTAGTTGGTTAAGCTAAACAACAACTTGGAGAGTTGGAATATAAAAGCTTGTCCGACTTAGTTCATTTTAAGGGATATCTTGTATGTGTGTTGAAGAAAGATGGTATTTTCATTGATTGACCCTCGTGATCAGTTAATGGACCTATCATCTTATCCAATCTTTGATTCAAGTATGGGATATCCTCAAATCAAATCAGAACCAACGATATTCGTAATGTTGTCTTACTCGTGGTTGTGTCTTCGAGCATACACCATTATATCTTTTGGGTCTCACCAATGCTATCACCTTGTTCACATAATTGTGGAATTCCATTTATATGGAAACCTAGATGAATTATTGTTGAGCCCATCGACAACATTTTTATCCCTCCATGGTTCGTGTTGAACATCCCGCTAGTGTTGGAAACTTCTAAAAGCATTATCTTCATGTCCCGTTCATGAAGCATATGTTGGATGAAAGAAGCGACTTTCTCTGATTCATGTGCATTTGGTGCAAGTTGCCGCCGTGAGTTCGAGAAAGATTGTTTTATTTCCTCTCGTACCATCCCAAGTCAGTCATGCATGTGCGAAGTATGCTATGGTTTGACAGGCTCGCTACCTCCATTCTGTATGTGTTTCCTAGCACACCAAGCCACTGGCTGATTTGTTCAAGGAGAAGAAGTACTTTCTTAAGAGCTAGACTTATGTAAGGATTTCGATACCCTCGATGATGGTTCCCCACCTGAACTCGGTAGTGTTTTATTATAAGACTACTACATGGTCATGCTTGTCTGGGACAACGTGTTCACATGTCTGTAGCAGAACCAGCTCATGTTTTGGAGCTTACTACCGTAGTTCATTCCCCGAGAATCTCGCAACGTCATCTCGTCGATTTGTGTTGCAAACTTTCATTTTTCTTTCTAGACTCGATGAGTCTGGATTGTTCTGACACCAACCAGATCTAAATCTCAGGCAGATATGATGGTTGGAGCATTTTTCCAAGAACTATAATATTGGTCTCTCTGTAACCGGTAAAGAGGATGTCGTGGCCAACACGTCCAGCCGGAAGACCTATTACTGTAGTATCTTGATTGAGGAAGTTGGCCACCTCCCCATAAGGATTTCGTAGGATACTATTTCCGTAGTTATTCCTTATGGATTCTTGTGCTCCCGAAGTCCAACCTTTACTTGATGTTCTATGTATCAACCATTTTAATAAATGGGTTGCACTAGCACATCAAGGAGAACATTAAAAGCAGAGTGCTAAATGTCTCTCGGCCGATCATTCAGATTTCGTCCCTTGGCCTCGCTAAGGTGAAATCCGAGAAGGTCTTATCTTCCTTTGCATCTGCATTATCCATCACTATTCATCATGGTAGTATGTTGTGTTGCCAGGATCCTTGACATGGATATCGGTAAGACCTTGATGGGTATGGAAATGCTCAAGTTCTTGAGAGCACGCGCAAGCAAATCATTCCTTGCGTTGTCTTCAACAAGGTAATCCACATCATCTATTCTAATCCGGGTATGCCATTCTACCAAACCCCTCCCAATGACCGCTCGAGAATTGCCTTAGGCTGGTATAAAGAGTTTCGATGATCTCTGAATCAAAGGTAATTCTTTTTGCCACTTACGGGATATTCCTACGAGTCACCTTCCCTAAGGTGCCCGTTATGGTATCATGGCAATTCAACTCCTCGCTACGTTGACAACCGATCACCACATTCTTAAGTCTGGAATTGTTGTCTACCAAGCGAGCCCTCGTCATTTGTATCACTCCATTTCTTCAGATGTATGCTTCGTGTCTCAGCTCGAGAGATGTGTCAATGTCTCATCCCATGAGTTGATCCTGAGTTGTTCGGTCTTCAAGAAGATCGATTCTTCTAGAGTTTTCCTTTCCTCTTCTTGTCATGTTAGTTGGAGTTCTCAGAGGAAGACATCGGGTCAAAGATGGTGATCGATTCAACGTTCTGATGAAGTGCCACCTGGATCGTGAAGATTATGTTAGTTTGCATTCCCGCTTCATCCTACCCTACGCTTGAATCTCGGGACGAGATTCTTGTTTAGTGGGGGCGAGTTGTCACATCCCTAGCTTCTGGTGCTGCCTAGTGTTTGCATCTTGCTTGCATCATGTTTAACTTTCATGGAAATTTGAAATGGGGATGTTCAAACCCTAGCATCAAAAGGAATTCAAATAGGTTCAACCAAAACATTTTTCGATGATTTCAAAATGCCCTTTAAAAATGTTCATCATTTCTGGATCAAGGTGGAAGCATCTACCAAAAATGGTTCTCATTTTTGCAGGACATATTTGGACTTTGAATTAATCCAAACATATTTGAATTGGGGCTATTTAAATGCTATATATATTTTAGATGCTCCAAAAATGTTGGAAATTGTTAGGGGTCACTGGAATAATTCAGAAAGCACCCATAATTATTTCTAGGATTTTATGAAATGGTTTAGCATTATTACTAAACCAAAACAGAGAAACAAAATAGAAAACAGAAACAAATGAGAGAAAGAGAGAAGTTCTTACCTGTGCATCCCACTAGAGCCGGCCCAGCTCCTGTGCTGGTCCAGCACTGTGCGGCCCAGCCCGCCACCGCTTTTCCCCCTGTCATCTTCCTCCCCCGCGAGTAGGCAGGGGCACGTGCCCGGCGCGCGTGGCCACACGCCGGCCACCTCCTCCCTGCCTGGCTGCCTCCTCCTCCCCCTGGACGTCTCCCGCAACGCCACGACACCCCCTGGAACTCTCTCACTCTCCCCGTGCTCTCTCCCTCGCCGTTCCCCATCCTACCCGAACGGGTTCGTCGCTGCCGTTCGCCACCACCATGGCCACCGCCTCCCGCTCGCCTCTCCTACATGCCTAGAAGCTCCACCACCGTCATCTACGCCTCTCTGTCGACTCACGCGACGCCAAACGCCCCGAAGCGCCGGCCCTGACCTCCTCTTCCTCCTTGGGTCACCGAGATCGCCACCGTCGCCCTGCTCGCTCCGGACCTTCCCCGCGCCCACTGACCTTCCCATCGTGCTCGCGGTGAGCTTCTCTTCCTCCTCCCCGGAACCCCGTTGCTCGCCGCCTCGTCTAGGCCGTAGTTGCACGGACACCGAAGCTCGCCGGCGTCGTACCTCATCACCGCCGCGGCCACAGCTGCTGCCACTCGCGTCCGAGCGTTGCCCCGTGCTCAGCACGCTCCCAGGAGCCGGGCATGCCCACCAGTTCGACCTACCGACCCCCCTAGCGCCAATCCGCACCAGCCCCGAGCTCCGGCCGCCACCACAAGCTCGACTCCGGCGAGCTCGCTCCACCCCAGCTCCTCCCACTTGCACTACCAGATGCGCGCGACCCCCAGCTACGCGTAGCACCAATCCACCATCCAAATGGTCGCCTGTGGGCGAAACCCGACGCGCTCTGCCGCCACTGACCTCGTCGGCGACGAGCCGTCGGCCTAATCCCAGTTTAGTTAGCACTAATGACCCAGCTAAACCACCCATAGTGCCACTGCCATGTGGGCCCTGTGCCTGTTTAGTTTAATTTAATTTTCTGTTTAGATTAGTTCATAATCCACTGGGACCCACACGTCAGCATTGACCATGCTGACGCGGCTGTTGACTGGTCCCACATGTCATCCACCCAAACCAGTCCTGTTACACTGACCCGTGGGTCCCAGCCGTCAGGTTTGACCTGGGTCAACCCTGTTGACTGCTGACATCACAGTGACATCACCCTGACGCAATAAAGCATTTTCTGGATTTAAGTTTATCCAGTAAATTCCAGAAAACGATATAAACTTCAAAAATTCATATAAAATCAACCGTAACTCAGAATGAAATAATTTATATATGAAAAATGATCAGAAAAATCCAATCTATCCATCTGTACCATTTTCATGCATGTTAGAACAACTTATAGCTTATGTTTAGGCCAAATCATATAAGTGGCATTTAAACCCTCACATATGGAGTTTGAATTTGAACCTAGGGTTCAAACCAACTTCATTTTAACTTTGTTGCTAGTTGCATTAGCCCAAAACACCAGCATGTTGCCATGTCATAATCATGCAGCATAATGTTGCATTGCATTGATTGTGTTTCCTCTCTGTTGCCGGTAATTGTTCCCTCTCAGTAGACGTGGTTCCGACGATGAGTTCGATGACACCGATGAAGAACTATACTATCTTCAGAAGTTCCAGGCAAGAAAACCCCCCTTGTTCATTCCGATACAATCCTACTCTCTCGCTCCTGCTCTCTTTTACTGCATTCGGACAACAATGATTCATCTGTTACTTGCTGCGGTAGCTGAGCCCCTTTATCCTGTGCATGACCTGTCATTGCCACAGTAAATAGATGAAACCCACTAGCATGAGTAGGAGTTGTTTGAGCCCTGATGTGCCTACTCATTCATGCTTGTTTGTCATGCCAGCTATTGCTTAGAGTTGTGTCAGGTATGATTCATCAGGGATGAATTGGAGGTGTGTGAACATCAGGGGCGGAGACAGGGGGGGGGGGGGGGGGCGAGCAGGGGCTAGACCCCCCCCCCCCCATCGATCGGCCCCCCTCAACAATACGTACAGGTTTTACTGCTGATTTGATGCCTAATTAGCCTTAGTTTTAGGGAAATTCGGCCTTTTTTAGGGGAAATTCGGCCTTAATTTTTTTTGAGGGATCGGCCTTAATACATGGCCACATGCAAACACCCACACCACGGACGTGATGGAATGGGCCAAGCCCAGATCTATTAGCCCATAGGTCTTCGATTCTGCACGTACGTGTGTGCGTGCCGTTCGCTTCCTGTTCTCTTTGGCCTTTGGAAGTCCATCGTCCATCCTCGATCTTCGCCGCCACCGTCTATGCTAGCCGCTAGGTTTTCTTCGAGTATCAGACATGGCGAGCGTCCACGCTGGTGATTGTCTTACCGGTGAACTGCGGTTGCTGCACGCCGGTACAAGACTATTACCAGCCGATCCAATTGGCGAAGGTCCCCGGCTGTCCGAATCTCCAATCTCGACGGTTCAAGAGCGACATCATGACTCTAATCTAGCCTGAGTCCCAAGGTATACTACAATACAGTAAATCTGCAGGTAGTTATACAAGCCATCTATTGAAATTGCCTTTTCGATCAATTGCGAACTATATAATTGAGGGTCCCATAGTTGAGTCACTAGACTAGAATTGCATAAATTAAAGCACGGAGGAAGATACCACCGAATTATTGGTCGTTCGTTTTACCCTCCAATTATACCACTGAAAATGCAAATCTATTGTATATACATCAAGGAAATAACTACAAACATTGTTTGGATTATTGACAACTTCTTCGATGGACCTTGTTGACAAAGATCTCTGTCAAAATTAGTACATAAAATATACTATTTTCAATTGCAAAACATATATTCACCGCACTTTTACATCGATGCTATATTAATAATAAATATCTTTTTAGGTTACATCTCTTGTACGGTCTTGGTATTTTCTTCGCCCCCCCTATACCAATTCCTGGCTCCGCCCCTGGTGAACATGTCCTACTGTTGAGAGCTAAGTCTGTGAACACGATTTGGTAAAGGTAGTGGTGAGAGGCCATGTAGGAGTACATGGTGGGTTGTCTCATTGAAGCCGTCCTTAGGAACTGAGTTCTGTGTTTGTGATCCATGAATAGTTACTACCACACATTGGGTTCCGGTAACTCGACCCCTCTCGGCTTATTAATCAACTCGATCTCTGTCCAGGAGTTGCAACTAGTTTCTGGTGTTTGTAGGTAGTGTTAGTAGTCTACCAAGTGGCACCCGGTACAGGTGGGCTTGGGACAGACTAGGCACCATGGCACGGTGTACCAAGCGTAGATCCACCCGTCGAGGTGGGCTTGGGAACCCTGCACACATCGTTTGGGGCCGTGAGCGACACCCCGGCCAGATCTCCTTGCGGATGGAACCCGAATAGGCGATAAACCTGGACGAGAGACTTGTGTGGTTAGTCAGGTCGTGGCCGACTCCCTCGCCAGGCTTCCACTTGAAGGTTGCCGAGATACACGAGGTGTACATGGCGGTAAGTGGCGTCTAGTTGTTTATCCTTAGTAGCCTCTCTTACCAGGAAATGTCTCCTAGTGCTTCCACTGAGCCATGGTAGCTTGCTACTGCTCCAGAACACTTAGGCTGGCCGGCATGTGTCCTTCTTCGTTCCCGTGTCTGTCCTTTCGAGGAAATGTCACGCGATGAATACCGGAGTCCTGTTAGCCCGCTACAGCCCGGTTCATCGGAGTCCTGCTAGCCCAGTGCTACAGCCTGGATTCACTCACTGATGACCGACACGTTCGATGCTGGGTCATGGATGCATGTCCCTGTAAGTTTGTGCCACTTTGGGTTTACGACTAGCCATGTCAGCCCGGGCTCCTTATCATACGGATGCTAGCGACACTATCATATACGTGTGCCAAAAGGCGCAAATGGTCCTGGGCAAAGGTAAGGCAACACCCGTGGGAATACCGTGCGTGAGGCCGCAAAGTGATATGAGGTGTCACATGCTAGATCAATGTGGCATTGAGTCGGGGTCCTGACATGCATAAACATTTCTTAGTCAAATTTTTTGTCGAAATTTGGTACAAATAACAGAGGGGACCAATAAACCAGGACAGAGGTAGTATGACAATCACACACGGTTCCCAAAATTGGAACCGTGTGCAATGACTTTCATTTTTCCTGTTGCTTCAATCAGACACGGTTCCTGCGACAGCCTGATTTTTGGCCTTTTCTTTTTCTTTTGTTTTTCCGAGGTTTTTGCCTGAGTTTTCTTTTTCTGTGGCTTTGTGGTCTAGAAACTGAAGAAGATGACCTCTTCTTTGCTTCTAGAGTGGCTTGTCATTCCCAAATCCTTCCCTAGACCCTGTCATTTCCATCCTAGCCCAAAATCCCAATATTCTTTTTATTGGGAATATTCCTTTTCTATTAAAGGAATAACTCAAATTGCCCTAGGTTGTGAAGCAACCTATATTTCCTTCACTCCTAAAATTCCCAAATAATTCTCATAAATTTTTTGGGCCATATCTTGATCAAATATGGCAAAAAATTTCATTGCCAGGTTCAAAAAATAATTCCCTTATATTCATTTCTCTATTATGCCCTGAATGGCACTTTGTGAAGAAAGTGTCATTTATATTTTTACTAATGGATCCCAACCTTTTTGGGAATGTTTAGATGTCCAAATAATTCCCTCATGCACAAGTTCAAATTTATTTGCCTAGCCAATCTTCCTCAGTGAATTTTCAAAGTTTCTATCAAACAGGAGGCTTTGTGAAGGAAGTACTAGCTAGGAGTACCCAAATAAGTTGAACTTTTGCACACAACTTAATGTGCTCATATTAACCCCCTCCACCCATTTGTAGCCCTATCCAATCATCTATGTGAGCACAGGAGCAAATCTTTGTTTCTGGCAATATTTTCAGGTTGTGAAGCAAGTATATTTTATATTGCTTCAAAAATCCTGATAAATTACCAGATCATTCTTATACCCATGAAACATCTCTCCACCCAATTTGGCATCATTTCTATGAGCCATTTGGTCACCAATATTATTCTAAGTTTCTTGTCAGCAGAGATGTTTGTGAAGCAAGTGCTATTTTGGTTTGTCCATTTAGCATGATCTTTTTACAGCATCATCATATGACCAAATGACTAAGCTTTGCCCAATTTGAGCTCAAGTGGACACTCCATGTGAGTGCATCTTCCTAATCTTCATTTCTGGACCAAATATGCAGTTGTGAAGCAACTATGATTTAGCTTGGTCCATTTCTCCTCAAAACCTCCAGGATCATAGTCCCTCCATAGCTAAACATCCCAGACATCTTATTTGGCCCATAGCATATATCTGTTGATCATCAGTGCTCCGCCAAGTTTACTGAAGTAAACTTCAGAGGGTGATAACTATTTAACCCTAGCTGTTTTCACCTAGTTATCACCTTAGTTCAAGCCTATCTTGGAAGGACTACCAGCTAGACAATGTTTTGGGTGCTATAGAGCATTGAATGCCCATGTTCACGTGGTGACTATGACCCTGACATGCTTGTGCGCGCGCTCTGTGCACTGTGGCGTATCTAGAGCACTGTTTGTGCTGGACCCCCTCCCCTCTCATCGGCTTCACGCTGGTGATGATGTCAAGTAGGTAGCTCTAGTCGTCGCCGCTCCAATGGACCCCTCTCCCCCTCCAGCAGCATCCTCACCAACGCAAACCACCGCGCGCCCACGGGCGTACAGTGGAATTCTGGATCTTCCCGTCGCTGTCGTCTTCCTCCCTGCGCCCTCTTGGCCTCCTATGCCCCGTGAGAGCCCCCACTGCTCCTCCTACGTCGTTTTCCCCCGAGTCCATGCGCGCGAGCACGTGTCCATGGCGCCGGACACGCATCCACGGTGGTGACAGCCCGACAGTTCCTCCCTTCGGCTATATAAGCCCTCCCCCGAGCCTTTCGATCTCACCAGCAGCCTCGCCACCCTCCTCTAGCCCCTCCAAGCCTCTCGCTCGAGCTCTAGGATCTCTCTTGCCCTCCCTTGCCGCCATGGCCGCCGCCTCTGCCCTCTTCGATTCCGACAAGCTAAGCTCCCTCCCTCCTCCATTCCACCCCAAGAGTCCTCCTGTCAACCCACCAAGCCTCCCCCTCCCCTCAACTAGTCGCCAGACTAGCTCCCCAAGATCGACCGAGCCGCTGTCCACCATGGTTCCTGGTGCTCTCACTCCCGCCCTCTTCGAGGCCCGTTTTAGTGCGAGGATGGGCGCACCTCTGTCTCTTGATCATTTCGGTAGGTCGGGCACCGCCAGAGGTGGTCGGAGTCGTCCGGCCTTGTCGTCGGAGCGCTCGGCCCTGCCTCTGCCGCAGCTCACCGTCGGGAGAAGGAGAGAGGAAGAAGAGAAGAGAGGAGAGAGAGGGAGTGGATAAGGTGGGACCCACCTGTCAGCCACACACGAGCCGGCCCCGCATGGACCCAGGTACACTGTCGTGGATAAGTGGAGATTGATCATGTCTTTGCTTTCCGAAAGCATATTTCCTATTTTACACTTCTGCCTTATCCACTAAGGGACTTGGTTGTGATGTAATTTTTGCAGAAAAGTCCCTGGACTTCAACCCTCTATATCTTTTCAACCGTAACTCCGTTTAAGGTGAAACCAACGCTTACTTCTTCTTTTTGTCGAGCCCGTTCTGTTGGTTTCATTTTCACTATGGTTTGACACTGTGAAAATGACCTTTTTGCCCTTGCGCATAAATAGCCCCTCCGAGAGAGAACTGTTTCCGGCAAATCTTTCTACGGCTACACCGCACTTCTCCCCGGTGTCTTCCCCATCCCCAGGCAAGCCACAATACCCAATTGCATGATAGTCATGCAGTAGCCATGGTTTTTAACTTGAATATTTAATAAATGTTTGCTTGTTGAAAAGACGGTTATCGTTGTTCCGGTGATGTTCAGATTTGCATGTTCACTTTTGTGCTATGATGTCTTGTACTTTGTGATCATGTTATACCTGCTAGTATAACCTTTCATATGTTTATGCTTGCTAGTAGTACATGTTGATGTTGGAGATGGTCATGCTAGTCAGTATGCGATGCTCAGTGGATATGATTTATTATTGATATGGTGGAAAGCTATGTGATACACTCATGATGATGATGATATCATGTTGATGCATTTTATCATGGCTCAGCATATTTGCATTCAAGTTAACCGGATTAAATTGAACTTGAACAACTGTTGGCTGAGTCATGGTGCCGCTGAACCGATGCAGACCAGTGCAACCACACTTACCGGTATGGGACGGTCCTAACTGGGCCTATTGTTGTGCCTCTCGCCGGTGCCTCCAACGAGGGAAGGTTATGGGCGCGCGTTACCCTGATCAGGTAGGCGGACATAAGCCTTGTGTGCCTGTAGTTGTTATAGCCGGCGGATCCCCGTGTGGGATCATTTATGTTCTGGCCACAACGGTGGTCTTTGTGTCTTTTGGTAGACACGGGGCCAACCATGACAGCCCAGAGGGGAGTGAGTCGGAGTGGCCGGGAGAGTGTCATGGCACTAGATCGGTTTTGTCGGAACGCCGTTGGTCCACCCGAATGGGAGTGCAAGGCCATGGGTTCTGTAGTGTGGTTACAGTGTACTAACCTCTACAGAGTGTATATTAAATCTATCGATAACCGCGCCCGCGGATAAGGGCCCAGCTCGAAAGTAGGTCACACCATGAGTCAACAGTAATATGAATAATGTGTTTAATAACCATGAGATAAGTTGGTTGTGATCGTCGTAAGGATCACGGTCCTAGTGTTGGTCGGGTTGTGATCGCCGTAAGGATCATAGGCCAAGTGTTGGTCGGGTGGTGATCGCCATAAGGATCACAGGCCAAGTGTTGGTCGGGTGGTGATCGCCGTAAGGATCACAATGGTATCGAGGATACCGAGTTGTTGTATATTCGTGATGTTGTACGAGAATCGTGGGTAAAGATCAAGCTCCTTGTGGTCATTTACTGATTACTATGGTATTGTTTATACCAAGCTTGATTTGATCCTGAGATGATTGTATGAGGTCCGAGGTTGGTAAGTGATGCATGTGATGGTTACGAGGTAACCCGAGCAGAATAAGTGGTGCATATAGTGTCATCATGTTGCATGCCAGTACTGTTGGATTAATATGTTCAGGTTGTGTTAGCTGTATCATGTTTATGTTGGTCATGCCCTGTTGTTCTGGTGATATCATGATAATTCCTGTTTAACCTGTAATTGCCATACTGTTGTTTGTCTTGAATGCTTCTAGATTATTGTGAGCTTGCAAGTACATTCAATGTACTGACCTGGCGTGTCATGCCAGTTTGCAGGTCATTCCGGATTTGATTGCTTGTTGCCGTGGAGTCCTTGTTCGCGAGCTAGGATAAGCGTTCCAGTCAGAGTCCCTGCGGAGTGGAGTTCACCACCGTCGTCGTTGTTCCGCTGCTAGAGTTATTCCGCTGCATTATGTTGTTCTGCTGCTTGCATAGAGCAACGGTGGCAGGCGTAGTGTCGTCGTGCCAATGTAACCATTGTACCCAAATAGATTGTAATAAAGAGATGGTTTGTTTTATCCTAAGCAGTGCCGTATTCCAGAAGACTTCATCTCGATCTCTGGGCTGGAATACTGGGCGTTCCGGTTTTCTCTGAGCCAGGGTGCCACAAGCTTGGTATCAGAGCAAGTTTGGCTGTAGGACGCCCTAGACCGCGTGAACGTAA
This sequence comes from Triticum timopheevii, assembly GCA_963921465.1. Taxonomy (NCBI): domain Eukaryota; kingdom Viridiplantae; phylum Streptophyta; class Magnoliopsida; order Poales; family Poaceae; genus Triticum; species Triticum timopheevii. Next base: position 374,124,467 of record OY997272.1, on the reverse strand, counting down.
GAAAGCGGTAGTATAAACCCCATTTGGTTTGTTGCACTTGATTGCTGCATTTGTTTGTCGCATAGCATGCATATAGATTATTATTTAGTCTCTAATGGTTTATCTGGTGAGTGCAGCTGGCATCGGTTCGGATCCACTACAACTCCACCTTTGTATTTCTCTAGTTCCCTTTTTCTTTCGGTGTTTGGTGTCATTTCTGTCCCAGCAGAGTGATGCCAAGTGATCCCAACACTGTTTGCCAAAATGGTGCTCAGGTATCGCACCGAGGTCTTTCCTTCAGTCCCGCCTATCGTTTCGGTGATAGACATGCTTCTATCCCGGATCATTCTTTTCTTTTGTCGTGTTGGCAACCCTTAATGATCTCAGTTATCAAGAAAGGGCAATGTCAGCAGCCTTAGTTTTTCCCCGCTATCCTATTTCCTGGATGAGTACGGATCTTTTACCGTCCTCTTGATAATAATGTGGTTGCGATCTTCGTATCCCACTTCATGATTATCGAGTACGTCCTCGTCTCCAATCTAGTCCAGGTTGCTATCTGGCTAAGCTAGCACTTGGTGTAGCGCTGTTTACACCAATTCTTCCACACATTTATTCGTCCTCGTGCACATCGTCACAGCATGCTAGATTGTATTACCGGAGATTCCGTGGAATTTGTGTGCTTAAGTAGGCATGCATATTATTGTGTGAGTAGTAGTAATATGTGATGATTGCTTGATTAATTATATTAGTAGTATGCTTGTGTGCTTTTGTTTTAGTCGTTTCTTTTGTTCCTTTCTTTGGGCCTTCGGTGTTACAAATTCTTCCCCTATTAAAATTGCTCGTCAGCCGACACCGGACCCGAAGAGTCAGCAAGAAATGCATATATTTGGAAACTCTGCTAAACAGAATGGAGTTATCAGCTGACTGCAGTGAAATTGGAGATATCTCGTCTGAATGCAAAAGAAATCCTGGATGGACCGCCAGTATCAAGTTTGCATTAGCGTGCACTCATCACAACAAAATGATTAAATTAGCAAGAATATAAATTGTGTGCAAGGTTGGCAGACGATTATCAAAGGTATGGCTCAGATACAAGTTTAATTTTTCGTTGAGGATGATTTTGGAACTCGATGTACCTGGAAACAAGCAAAAATATGGCATATACTCAAAAAGGAGGATAGTCCAGTAAAACCCTATTTCATACAAGAAATCAACATCAGAAATACTAAGATGGTATGTATATGTGGAAATCGGTCTACATATCACAATAAGAAGCTTCTGGTGTAAGCAACCCAATCTTTCCTCGCAAAATACCAGAGAAGCTTCCAAGGCAAGATTCATCTATCTTACTCAGTATGATACGTGGATGACTCCCCGTACAAGGTACTCTGCCTTCTTCAGTAAGCAACCGCAAAATCTTCCAGCATAAGGTACTGAGTCTTTCCCTAGCAAAGTTTTAAGGGGGTAAGCTTCTGAAGCACGATACCCAGTCTTCTTCAGCAAGCTGTCCGATGAAAGTTTCGAGCACAAGCCAGCAAATCCTCAGTAAGACATTGGTACGAGGTAGTGCGCTATGAGTTGACAGCATATGGCAGTGAATACCAAGAATCAGATCTGCTACATTTTGGTCAGAATAAAAAATCATTCAGAATACACGTGAAAGGGCATATAGCCCCTAAGTGTGGTTTTGGTAATTAAATGACAATCTCTATGGACTAATGTTTTCAGTGAGATATATTTGAAGGTTTTGTCCATAGATAGTGCCTCAAGGATATTGGACGGAATCAAGGATGAAGTCCATATATATGAAGATAGTGCCTCAAGGATATTGGATGGAATCAAGGATGAAGTCCATATATATATGAAGATAGTGCGTCAAGGATATTGGACGGAATCAAGGATGAAGTCCATATATATGAAGATATATTTGCCCTATGCTTTGGTATTAAATGACAATTCCTATGGAGCATCAAGTGCATTGATTCTTATATGAAGATATGTTCCATAGTGATGCTTGAAGTGCATTGGGTTGTTTTGTGAAGTCTGCCATCAAAGCATCCGAAGAAGTCCTCATGGTATCCTTCTCTGGATACCCCATGCACATGGGCTTGTACCGTGTGCACGGGGTCGAGTGTCAACTCTCTGGATACACCGTGCTCACGGGGCCTAGGTGTTGGCTCTCGAGATCCCATATCCAGTGAGGTTTCAAGTTGGTCTTCGAGTACTTCTATTGAAGCCATCAAGATTGGTTTCAATGCCTAATCTAATTATGTTCATGATGGAGTGCATTGGAGGATCTCAAAGATTGATATATTTGGGCTTCTGAGGATCAAGGCTTGAGAGAGTAATAAAAGAGAAGAATTCAAGTTATGGTTTCAAGACAAGATCATGGTGAGCTCATGTGTTGGGTTTAGGTTGATCAAGTCTTAAAGCAAACAACTAGAGTGAAGAATTCATTGTGCCTCTCAAGTTATTATGATGGAGGGCTTTTAAGGATCAAGGGCTTGAGAGAATAATCAAAGAGAAGAATTCAAGTTATGGTCTCAAGATAAGATCATGGTGAGCTCATGTGTTGGGTTTCGGTTGATCAAGTCTTGATGCAAGCAACTAGAGTGACGAATTCATTATGCATCTCAAGAGATTGTGATGGAGTTTTAGAAGGGCAAGTGGTGACCAAGATGATATTCATAGTGGAACTTGATATGGTCATTGAAGATTCTTTGGTGATATAGTCTTGAAGCAATGAAGGGAAATGAAGAGTTCATTGTGGCTTTCAAGAAACCAAGATGGAGCTTCGAGTGAAGATGTTGGTTGCCCAAGATGAATCTCGAAGATTATATCTAAGTGTCCAACTCTCAAAGCACAAACATTGTACCACATGAGATCAAGTGATCTAGTGGTATGGTAAGTAATTGTGAATTGTGCTTTGTTACCTAACCCATGCTATGTGTTTGGTATGTCTATGTGGGTTAGGTGTTTCTCATGGGCTTGCACCAAAAGGAAAGATCTGAAGTAGCCTATGTGTGGATGACATCAAGTGGTGATGGTCATCGGGTTGGAGGAGTCCAAGTGCAAGATGAGAAGTTGGAGGTTATATGCTTTGAAGCTTGCGGTCCACATCATAATAATGCTCATGTGAAGATGGGCTTAAGTTAAGGCTTCCCTCATTGCAATATGAGGAATCAATTCAAGCATCTTCACCAAGTGGTTGTGGACAAGAAAGGGATTCCAACTTGAGACAAGCATTGGAGTCATCACCAAGCTCAAGTTGAATATGCAAGGCAAAGGTATACCTTATCTAGGTTTTCCTAGTTTTGCTGGTCTCATGGTGCTTGGAGGGAGACCGGATTATAGGTTTGATAGCCGTACTATAAAGAGGGACTCTCGGGCAAATAGCTTGATCGTGTCGCATGTAGAGAGCTCAAACCTTTGCATTACTTGCATCATTATTTATTTTTGATCTTGGGTGGTTCTCTATGTGAGGACCTTGGGCTTTTCCATAGCTTCAAAACGAGCCCAAGATCATCGAATTCGGAGTCCGTATGCCAAAGTTATCACTGTTTTAGTGGGCTGCTGCAGGCTGTTCTGGGTACCCCGTGGACACGGGGTTTTTGACCCCCGTGGGCACGGGACCCCGTGCACACGGGCTTGTACCGTGCGCACGGGACCCCGTGGGCACGGGGTCTAAACCCCCGTGGGCAGGGGGTGTCCAGGAAGTGTCCGTTGGAGCCCCAAGGGCTAGTTTTGGAAGTTGGCTATAAAAGAGCCCTTCCTCCCCACCGGTTTGAGGGTTGTTCATTCACATTCTAAACATCATTTTGAGCCTCTTACCACCTCTCCCAAACCCCTATCTCCCTTCTAAGTGAAGGGGGATTTGTGGATGGATCTTGGAGTCATTTGTTGATTTCCTCCATTGCATCCCCTCTCTTCTATCTCCTACTTTCTTGAGTTGCATCTTGTGAGATTGAGAGAGTGAGTTGAGCATTTGTTGCTTGACCTTGCATTGCATTTGTTGCATTGGTTTGAGCTCCCCGCATCGATTTGTTCGTGTGAGAGCCCGTGAGTTTATTACTCTTGGATGCTTCGCCTCCTAGACGGTTCGGTGATATATTGAGAAGATTGTGAAGAGGCCTATGTGGCCAAGGTTTCCCCGGAAGCTTCCTTTTGTGGTGTGCTCTGAGGAAGGGTGTTCAAGTGGCCTAGGTGGTCAAGTTCCTTTGGAAGCTTCCGTGGTTGTGGCATGCTCTGGAGAGGTTTGTAAAGGTGTGGTGGTCGCCTTCAAGAGCAACCCCGAGTGAACCGAGGCTCATCCGTTGGGGGTGACTCGAAAGGGATAATACAGCAAGTCACTTGGTGACGCCCCAGAGCTTTGGCTTCGGCACCGCTCTAACGGAGATTAGCACTCTCACGAGTGTGAACTTCGGGATAAATCCGCGTCCCCGACTCACATGTGGTTATCTCATACCCACACCCTTTACTTTCCGCAATTCATACTTGCCCATATTGATATATCTTGTGATAGTTGAATTGCTTTGTTGTTCCTTCATTTCCATATCTTGTGATATAGTTTGTGCTTGCTAGTTTGCTTAATTGCCTATCTTGTTTAGCATAGGTTGTTGGTGCACTTAGTTGAGCCTAGCATATTTAGGATTTGTGGTTGAAAAGTATCCGTTAGTTTAATTCCGCATTAGGATAAAGCCAAATCCGTAAAAGTTTTAAAACTCCTATTCACCCCCCCTCTAGTCATCATCTAGATCATTTCAATTGGTATCAGAGCTTTGGTCTCTCCTTTGTAGGCTTCACCGCCTAGAGAGTAAAGATGTCGACTAGTGGTATAGTGCATGATGACACTTTTTGTTTTAGTGGCACAAACTATCACTTGTGGAAAATTCGCATGCTTTGTCATTTTCGGACCATGGGTCCATGTTTTGTGCGAATTGTTCTTGTAGGGGCTTCTCCGTGGAAGGACGACCTTTTTCCAACTAGTGAGGAAATTGATGATATGCTTTGTGGATATAGTGCTAAGAATGCCATAATCCGGTTTATATCCCTCGAAGTATTTGAGTCTATCATGACTTGTGTGACGGCTCATGATATGTGGACCAAACTTGAAGAAATATATGGTGGGTCCAATCTTGTTGATATTCATCATCTTTCGGAGGAGTTAATTGAGGAGGTCTCCACATCTTCAAATCATGAAGATCTCCATATTGCTTCTTCCTCCGTGTACTTGGACATTTCAACTTCTTTCGTCTCACCATCATGTGGCATGTCCCAAGGTAATGACATGGTGAGTGAAAATATCATTTGTGATGATTGTGACGATGTGATCAACATTGATGATCTTACATGTATACATGGTAGTGTTGTAGATTCTATGGACTTGATCATATCTAGCAAAAATGACTTACATTCTTGTGTTGATATGCTTGATACTCCTTGTTTCCATGATCTATGTGCTTCTATTTCCTCTAGTTGTTGTTTGACTAACCATGTAGAGGAAACAAGAGAAAATAGTGCACACATCATTAATGAGGAAATTGCTAGAGGAGCAAAGAAGGACATCACCTTGTTGGAGAGGAAATGCTATGAGTGTCAAGAGGATGAACATGAATATCCTACTCTTGATGATGAAGAAACTCCCTGTCCAAAAGAATCATCATCAACCTCCGATGTTCACATGTGCCTCATGGCAAGAGGTAATACTGAGGTATCATCTACTCTTTTTAATGATATTGATGAGAGTAATGATGAATGTGATAGGGATATGAGTCAAGAAATATATGAAATTGGTAATTCTCTTCGTGGGGTAAATAAGAACACTTATGAGATGTTTAAAGATCTTATCACTCATTTTGGAAAGTGTAATGATTTACTTCACGAAGAGCAAGAACAAAATGAAAAACTCGATTGTAACCTTCTTGATGCTCTAGAAACTCTTAGAGACTTAGAGTATTCTAAAGAAGAGATTGAAGTTGCTCAGGATCAACTTAAAGAGGATTTTGAGCACCTTGACCTTGTCTACAAGAATGTCAAACGAGAGCTCACCAAACTCTCTAAGTCTTATGAGGAACTTCAAGCTACTCATGTGAAGTCTCTAGTTTCTTATAGCTCCTCTCATATTGTCAATGATGCTTGTGCTACTAACTCTACTTCTTGTGAAGCATCTATCTTAAAGGAGAATGTTGAGCTAAGGGCTCAACTTGCTTTGCTAACTAGCAATTATGTAAGATTAGAAGAAAGTCATGAAAAGCTCTCGGGCTCTCATGATGACCTTCTAATCTCCCATGAAAGGCTAAAGTTAGCTCATGAGGCTATTTTTACTAAGGTAACATCGTGTGAGCCTCATGTGGACATTAGCACTAATTCTACTCAAAATGCTTTATTGACATGTGCTAGTCCTAGTGATTCATCTAGACATATTATTGCTAATTTTTGTGATGAATTGCTCTCCTTGCCTTGTTGCTCTAACAATGAAGCTTCTACTTCCTCTAGTACTTTTGTTGATACTAACCTTGTAGAGGAAAACAAAGAGCTCAAGGCCCAAGTCACTATTTTAAAGAAAGACTTGGAAATTTGTCATGAAGGAAATACCTCTCTCAACGCTATCTTGAGTGTTCAAAAATCCCCTCATGACAAGGGCGGACTTGGTTTCATCTCCAACAATAAGAAGTCCAAGAGAAAGAAGAAGGGACAAGATCAAGTCAAGAATCTGGCCAACATTACATGCTTCAAGTGCAAGAATGTTGGACACCATGTGCGATCTTGTCCATTGAAGAAGAAGGCTTCAAATGTGAAGCATCAAGGGAAGTGTCCTCAAGTTCAATCTCAAGGTCAAGCTAATGTTGAAGAAAGGCCACTACCATTGATGAACAAAGATAATGCTCCCCAAGTTGATGAAATAAAGAAGAAGAGAAGAGGGAGCACATGTTGCTATATTTGTCATGAGAAGGGACACATATCCTTATCTTGTCCCAACAGTAACATCCCTAAGCCTCCTCTCATCAATGATCATTATTCTCTTAGGAAGGATGTTGTTGGCAATTTGTTTTCCAAGTTTGTTGGTGCCCAAAGTGGTTTGGAAATGGAAAAGACCATTTGGGTTGCCAAGCCTATTGTGACTAACTTCTTAGGACCCAACTTGGTTGGGGACCATCAAGCTCAAACTTGATCAATAGGTGTGTGGAGGACATTGGAGATTTGGCTAGTCCATGAAGAAAAGAATATTCATCATTTATTTGTTCGAGCCAAGTCATGTGGTTTATCTTCATATTATCTATCCAATGTTCCTCCTTGCGGTAACTTGTATTTTTATTGCTTACATTGAAAGTTCTCGCCCCTTGCATGCTTAGGTTTTGTATCTAGCATGTGCATTTATATGTTGTATTTTCTAGTATGCTTGATTTGTGTTATCTAGCATGTGTAGATTGCATTGCACATCATATAGTGGTGGTTGTTGTTTTGAGCATTTATTGTATCTTGTTTGGCTCTTGCGAGATATTAGTGGATCATCACATTATGGGGGAGTGCTATGTTTTGTGCACATCACAAACCCAAAATGTGAATATGAGAAATACCACATAGTATTGACACTCAATATTATCTAGTCACTATGGGGTATGTCAAGCTCATTTGAAATTCAGATTCTCAGAGTATCCATTAGTTATCTCTTTTAGGTGGTTATTTGCCTCTGTTGTATGCCTGCCGTGGTATCCAGAAAGTTGCACCAGAAAAGTTCTGGATACCCCGTGTGCACGGGGTCTTTTAACCCCTGTGCGCATGGGGTGTTGTGTAACTCTCTGGGTACCCCGTGCGCACGGGGTCTTTTGACCCCCGTGCGCACGGGGTACTGTGTAACTCCCTGGATACCCCGTGTGCACGGGGTCTTTTGACCCCCGTGCGCACGGGGTGGTTGTTGATTATGATCTTGTGCTTCTTCGGATTCTACCACCGAGTGTTAATTCCAAATACCAATTGGTATTTCTTCTTGTGGTAGAATTTTATGATCATCTTCTTCTCGGCTTGTGCTTCAACTTGCCTTATCTCACTCCTTGTACTATCTATTATCTACTTGAGTGAGATAAGCCTTTGAGCATGTATGTAATGTATATCCTATATGCTCTTTGGTTTTTGCTTAGTTCATATGTTGTACTTTTCTTGCGGTCCTGTGTGGATTCGTATCTTTGATATAATTTGGACAACTTGAATGCTTTATGTTATTTTTGGAGTATTCTTTGTTTAAGTGTTCTCTTGTCCAAATTGTATCTCTCTGGATCTTGGTAGGCATGTGCATGCATATTTATATATATACTTTTTCATGCCTTGATTGCTCTACTTGACCCTCTCTATAGGGTAAACTCCATCAAATCATTACTGATTAAAAGTGTGCATGAACTTCAAGTTCATATCCTTTTGCATATATTTAATATGGAGTTTGCCCTATGTATTATGGTTGGACTAACTTCTTCGGACCCAATAAGTTTGGGGACCAAATTGTACCTTAATGTGTTTTAGGTACGTTGGAGACGCATTGGATGCTTGGCTTATTCATGAGGAAGGTGGAGACACCATGGAAAATGATTAGAGCTAAGCTTGGTTGATTCATTGATTTGAGAGAGAAGATAAATGAAAACTCGGTTCGATTAGCAATTTGTTTCAAGTGTTGTAGGTGATGAGGCTCCTTCCCAAGCTACAAGTACAATGGGGATTGGTCATATTCTTCCACAAGAAATACCTCTTGTCCATGTAGAAGAAGAAGGAGTAAGAGCCCCTCTTGTGGATCGACCACAAGGGAAGTCATCACCCCCAACACAAGAGCAAGATGCTATGGGAGATCATGTACCTATCCAAGAACAAGATCAAGTCCCTCATGTTCGCGTACTAGATCAAGGGCCCCTTGAACCAATGCTTTCTCTCTCGGTAACAAGTACTTACTTCATGCATTTATTTAGATTAGAGTCAACTTTGTGTATGTTGCATCATAGCATGATTAGTACTTGTTGAGTGAGTGCTTGTATGTTTTGCATATATGTTTGCACTCATGAGTTGTTGGATATATTTTGGACCCATGCTTAGCATGATTATCATATTGGATATCTCCATTATCCCTTGTCCAAAATATGTTCCTTGGATCCTTTGAATGTTTGATTCTCTTTTCATATCATTTTGGTGCATTCTATGGATCCTCAATATAGTGTGAATTTCTTCATTTGTTCGTAACTAGATATGTGCATTTGATTCCAATCACAATATGAGCAATGCACAAATTAAGGAGGAACTCATACTATATTGGCCGTCTAGATTTTTCTTCCATTTTGGCACTTGTTGCCAATGGGGGAGAAGTTTTTAGAGGATTTAGGTAAAGTGGGTTGGTTCCTGTCGTTCATGCTTATCTACTTCTGTTGTGCTTGCTCATTGCATGGATGTGTATATAGAGGAAACTCCACCAAGTTATTTCCTGTGCATATATTGTGGGGGAGTTTGCTCTATATATTGTGGTTCTACTAGCATCAAATTCTTGTGTAGTATTTTGATGCTAGTACAACCGGTTTTGATAACATCAACTATCTTTGTGATGTTTGAGGCTATCAAAACCACCTCAAGTATACAATTTATTCTCAGATAGATTGCATACTTGTTTCAAATTCATTATATAAACCCTCTTGTTGAGATTGTCATCAATTACCTAAATGGGGGAGATTGAAAGGGCATATAGCCCCTAAGTGTGGTTTTGGTAATTAAATGACAATCTCTATGGACTAATGTTTTCAGTGAGATATATTTGAAGGTTTTGTCCATAGATAGTGCCTCAAGGATATTGGACGGAATCAAGGATGAAGTCCATATATATGAAGATAGTGCCTCAAGGATATTGGACGGAATCAAGGATGAAGTCCATATATATATGAAGATAGTGCCTCAAGGATATTGGACGGAATCAAGGATGAAGTCCATATATATGAAGATATATTTGCCCTATGCTTTGGTATTAAATGACAATTCCTATGGAGCATCAAGTGCATTGATTCTTATATGCAGATATGTTCCATAGTGATGCTTGAAGTGCATTGGGTTGTTTTGTGAAGTCTGCCATCAAAGCATCCGAAGAAGTCCTCATGGTATCCTTCTCTGGATACCCCGTGCACACGGGCTTGTACCGTGCGCACGGGGTCGAGTGTCAACTCTCTGGATACCCCGTGCTCACGTGGCCTAGGTGTTGGCTCTCGAGATCCCATATCCAGTGAGGTTTCAAGTTGGTCTTCGAGTACTTCTATTGAAGCCATCAAGATTGGTTTCAATGCCTAATCTAATTATGTTCATGATTGAGTGCATTGGAGGATCTCAAAGATTGATATATTTGGGCTTCTGAGCATCAAGGCTTGAGAGAGTAATCAAAGAGAAGATTTCAAGTTATGGTTTCAAGACAAGATCATGGTGAGCTCATGTGTTGGGTTTAGGTTGATCAAGTCTTGAAGCAAACAACTAGAGTGAAGAATTCATTGTGCCTCTCAAGATATTATGATGGAGGGCTTTTAAGGATCAAGGGCTTGAGAGAATAATCAAAGAGAAGAATTCAAGTTATGGTCTCAAGATAAGATCATGGTGACCTCATGTGTTGGGTTTCGGTTGATCAAGTCTTGATGCAAGCAACTAGAGTGACGAATTCATTATGCCTCTCCAGAGATTGTGACCAAGATGATATGGTCATGGAAGAGTCTTTGGTGATATAGTCTTGAAGCAATGAAGGGAAATGAAGAGTTCATTGTGGCTTTCAAGAAACCAAGATGGAGCTTCGAGTAAAGATGTTGGTTGACCAAGATGAAGCTCGAAGATTATATCTAAGTGGTCAACTCTCAAAGCACAAACATTGTACCACGTGAGATCAAGTGATCTAGTGGTATGGTAAGTAATTGTGAATTGTTCTTTGTTACCTAACCCATGCTATGTGTTTGGTATGTCTATGTGGGTTAGGTGTTTCTCATGGGCTTGCATCAAAAGGAAAGATCTCAAGTAGCCTATGTGTGGATGACATCAAGTGGTGATGGTCATCGGGTTTGAGGAGTCCAAGTGCAAGATGAGAAGCCGGAGGTTATATGCTTTGAAGCTTGCGGTCCACATCATGATAATGCTCATGTGAAGATGGGCTTAAGTTAAGGCTTCCCTCATTGCAATATGAGGAATCAATTCAAGCATCTTCACCAAGTGGTTGTGGACAAGAAAGGGATTCCAACTTGAGACAAGCATTGGAGTCATCACCAAGCTCAAGTTGAATATGCAAGGCAAAGGTATACCTTAGCTAGGTTTTCCTAGTTTTGCTGGTCTCATGGTGCTTGGAGGGAGACCGGATTATAGGTTTGATAGCCGTACTATCAAGAGGGACTCTCGGGGAAGTAGCTTGATCATGTCGCATGTAGAGAGCTCAAACCTTTGAATTACTTGCATCATTATTTATTTTTGATCTTGGGTGGTTCTCTATGTGAGGACCTTGGGCTTTTCCATAGCTTCAAAACGAGCCCAAGATCATCGAATTCGGAGTCCGTATGCCAAAGTTATCACTGTTTTAGTGGGCTGCTGCAGGCTATTCTGGGTACCCCGTGGACATGGGGTTTTTGACCCCCGTGGGCACGGGACCCCGTGGGCACGGGGTCTAAACCCCCGTGGGCAGGGGGTGCCAGGAAGTGTCATTTGGAGCCCCAAGGGCTAGTTTTGGAAGTTGGCTATAAAAGAACCCTTCCTCCCCACCGGTTTGAGGGTTGTTCATTCACATTCTAAACATCATTTTGAGCCTCTTACCACCTCTCCCAAACCCCTATCTCCCTTCTAAGTGAATGGGGATTTGTGGATGGATCTTGGAGTGATTTGTTGATTTCCTCCATTGCATCCCCTCTCTTCTATCTCCCACTTTCTTGAGTTGCATCTTGTGAGATTGAGAGAGTGAGTTGAGCATTTGTTGCTTGACCTTGCATTGCATTTGTTGCATTGGTCTGAGCTCCCCGCATTGATTTGTTCGTGTGAGAGCTCGTGAGTTTATTACTCTTGGAGTCTTCGCCTCCTAGAAGGTTTGGTGATATATTGAGAAGATTTTGAAGAGGCCTATGTGGCCAAGGTTTCCCCGGAAGCTTCCTTTTGTGGCGTGCTCTGAGGAAGGGTGTTCAAGTGGCCTAGGTGGTCAAGTTCCTCCGGAAGCTTCCGTGGTTGTGGTGTGCTCCGGAGAGGTTTGTAAAGGTGTGGTGGTCACCTTCAAGACCAGCCCCGAGTGAACCGAGGCTCATCCGTTGGGGGTGACTCGAAAGGGAGAATACGGCGAGTCACTTGGTGACGCCCCAGAGCTTTGGCTTCGGCACCGCTCTAACGGAGATTAGCACTCTCACGAGTGTGAACTTGGGATAAATCCGCGTCCCCGACTCACTTGTGGTTATCTCATACCCACACCCTTTACTTTCTGCAATTCATACTTGCCCATATTGATATATCTTGTGATAGTTGAATTGCTTTGTTGTTCCTTCATTTCCATATCTTGTGATATAGTTTGTGCTTGCTAGTTTGCTTAATTGCCTATCTTGTTTAGCATAGGTTTTTGGTGCACTTAGTTGAGCCTAGCATATTTAGGATTTGTGCTTGAAAAGTATCCGTTAGTTTAATTCCGCATTAGGATAAAGCCAAATCCATAAAAGTTTTAAAACTCCTATTCACCCCCCTCTAGTCGTCATCTAGATCATTTTAATACGTCTGTCCCGGAATGAGGTCCTCATATATATGCAATAAGCATACCATCAAGATCTTACAAGTCACTCAGATGAGGATTTAATAACCATGTGAGGATGATTAAGAGAAGAAAGCCAGTATAGACCATAGTGTGACAAAGGATTATGAGGATTGACGACCTTACTGAGCTCAGAACAAGTACCTGTGGACCTGGAAAATGATCCCGATGAGCCCTTGTCCCCTTTTTCTCCAAAGACGGCACCACGCCTGTGATTTGAGCTGTTTCTAGCTATCCAGGGTGGATGCTTGTTTTTGTTTCTCTCTTCAACGACTGTCACGAGTCTGAGCTGCTTTTCGGCTGTCACGTACAACTGTTGAGTTTCTTTTTGTGACAGTAGCCCTATAGCTGCTTTTTGGCTATTTTAGGGAGCTGCCACCTTTTCTTATCGACCCGGTCTCATGTTCTGAGCTACTTTGCGGCCGTCCTGAGCCGTGGTTGAGTTATTTCAGTAATGTCCCAGATCTGAGTGGTAAAGACCGTTCTGGTGGCTACTGAGTTATTTGGTGATTTCTTGCAAGGGTTTCGGATGATCATTTCCCAACGATCAGAACTTAAGAGGTGTTGAACCTACAATTTAATGGGTTACCCTGTCAGAAAAATGAGGATAAGCTACGATTGCCGAAAAATTGCACTGACAGCACCTATGGTCATATAAAGAAACAATATGGCCCAGCTCTTTCAGCCAAGGATCCAGACCAAGAAAACAATAATGAAGGAGCAAGACCAGTGATGCAGGTATGAAAATTGTACACGACCCCCATGGTGCAGATCCCCCGGACAGTCTAAGTTAGTATTGATCCACATGGATATGCCAACATGAGTAATCAGAATGAGGGATAACAGTCTGGAAGCCTGAGTCCTCACTTATATGAATCATCATGGATAGCCTGTCATGAACAAAAATTTTCCATTAGAACCACCGTCAGCCAAGTTTGCAGATATTCTCATAAAGGGCAAACCGTTTATGCTGGCCGCGACAGGAGACAATCAAATATTTGGTATTGATCCAATACTGATGACAATGGAACCAGTTAAGATGATTCAGAAACTTCTGCGATTAGTTAGAATCTGTCAGGAAACCTTATGTTTTAACTCACTGTTTGGAACCCAAAGGACATGCATTTAGTGGAGAAACCCAATGCAAAAAGTCAGAGCATGAGTTTTCATCAGAAAATCCTGATCATCATTACATGAAAGGTTGTCAGTGCTGGGTGGCACACCCAGCGGAAATCACTTTTGTATTTGTGAGACGGACATATATTTCAGTCGTGATAATCAAATCACACTTAGCTAGTCAGCAGATCTAAAAAGAAATTGGAGCCTATATAAGCATGATCAAGCCAGGTAAGATCTGTCAGAATGTGGATATAGTGAATCAAACCACCCTAGGGCGAGTCAGATAAAAAGTTAGTGGGAACAACAGTAAAGGAAAAAGGGATACCCGAGTTGGAAACAGTTTCCTTAAGTCAGAATATTCATACTTGTTCCTTGAGCAACCAAATCTCGAGGACGAGATTTCTTTAAGGGGGTAAGGTTTGTGACAGCCTGATTTTTGGCCCTTTCTTTTTCTTTTGTTTTTCCGAGGTTTTTGCCTGAGTTTTCTTTTTCTGTGGCTTTGTGGTCTGGAAACTGAAGAAGATTACCTCTTCTTTGCTTCCAGAGTGGCTTTTCATTCCCAAATCCTTCCCTAGACCCTGTCATTTCCATCCTAGCCCAAAATCCCAATATTCTTTTTATTGGGAATATTCCTTTTCTATTAAAGGAATAACTCAAATTGCCCTAGGTTGTGAAGCAACCTATATTTCCATCACTCCTAAAATTCCCAAATAATTCTCATAAATTGTTTGGTTCATATGTTGATCAAATATGGAAAAACTTTTCATTGCCATGTTCAAAAAATAATTCCCTTATATTCCTTTCTCAATTCTGCCTGGAATGGCACTTTGTGAAGGAAGTGTCATTTATATTTTTCCTAGTGGCTCCCAACCTTTTTGGGAATGTTTATATGTCCAAATAATTGCCTCATGCACAAGTTGAAATTTATTTGACCAGCCCATCTTCCTCAGTGAATTTTCAAAGTTTCTGTCAAACAGAAGGCTTTGTGAAGGAAGTACTAGCTAGGAGTACCCAAATAAGTTGAACTTTTGCACACTTCTTTATTTGCTCATATTAACCCCTTTCAACCATTTGCAGCCCTATCCAATCATCTATGTGAGCAGAGGAGCAAATCTTTGTTTCTGGCAATATTTTCAGGTTGTGAAGCAAGTATATTTTATATTGCTTCAAAAATCCTGATAAATTACCACATCATTCTTATACCCATGAAACATCTCTCCACCAAATTTGGCATCATTTCCATGAGCCATTTGGTTCCCAATATTATTCTACGTTTCTGGTCAGCAGAGATGTTTGTGAAGCAAGTGCTATTTTGGTTTGTCCATATAGCATGATATTTTTAAAGCATCATCATATGACCAAATGACTAAGATTTGCCCAATTTGAGCTCAAGTTGACACTCCATGTGAGTGCATCTTGCTAATCTTCATTTCTGGACCAAATATGCAGTTATGAAGCAACTATGATTTATCTTGGTCCATTTCTCCTCAAAACCTCCAGGATCATAGTCCCTGCATAGCTAAATATCCCAGACATCTTATTTGGCCCATAGCATATATCTGTTGATCATCAGTGCTCACCCAAGTTTACTGCAGTAAACTTCAGAGGGTGATAACTATTTAACCCTAGCTATTTTCACCTAGTTACCACCTCAGTTCAAACCTATCTTGGAAGGGCTACCAGCTAGACAACATTCTGGGTGCTGTAGAGCATTGAATGCCCATGTTCACGTGGTGACTGCGATGCTGGCATGCCTGTGCACGCGCTCTGTGCGCTGTGGCGTGTCCAGAGCACTATTTGTGCTGGACCCCCTCCCCCTCTCGTCGGCTTCTTGCTTGTGATGATGTCCAGTAGGTAGCTCTAGTCGTCACCGCTCCGATGGACCCCTCTCCCCCTCCGGCAGCATCCTCACCGACGCAAACCGCCGCGTGCCCATGGGCGTACAGTGGAGTTTTGGATCTTCCCGTCGCCGTCGTCTTCCTCCCTGCGCCCCCTTGGCCTCCTATGCCCCGTGATAGCCCCCACTGCTCCTCCTACGTCGTTTGCCCCCCGAGTCCATGCGCGCGAGCACGCATCCACGGTGTCAGACACGCGTCCGCGGCGGTGACAGCGCGACAGCTCCTCCCCACAGCTATATAAGCCCTCCCCCGAGCCTTTCGAGCTCACCAGTAGCCTCGCCACCCTCCTCTAGCCCCTCCAAGCCTCTCGCTTGTGCTCTAGGAGCTCTCTTGCCCTCCCTTGCCGCCATGGCCGCCACCTCTGCCCCTCTTCAATTCCGGCAAGCTGAGCTCCCTCCCTCCTACATTCCACCCCCAGAGGCCTCCTGTCAACCCACCAAGCCTACCCCTCCCCTCAACTAGTCGCCAGAGTAGCTGGGGCTGTCGTCCCCAAGATCGACCGAGCCGCTGTCCACCATGGTTCCTGGTGCTCTCGCTCCCGCCCTCTTCGAGGCTCGTTTACTGCGGGGATGGGTGCGCCTCCGTCTCCAGATCATTTCGGTAGGTCGGGCGCTGCCAGTGGTGGCCGGAGTCGGCTGGCCTGATCGCCGGAGCGCTCGGCCCTGCCTCTATCGCAGCTCACCATCGGGAGAAGGAGAGAGGAAGAACAGAAGAGAGGAGAGAGAGGGAGTGGATAAGGTAGGACCCACCTGTCAGCCACACACGAGCCGGCCCCGCGTGGACCCAGGTACGCTGACGTGGATAAGTGGAGACGTAATCTACTGATTACGTCTTTGCTTTTCGAAAGCGTATTTCCTATTTTACGCTTCTGTCTTATCCACTCAGGGACTTGGTTGTGATGTAATTTTTGCAGAAAAGTCCCTGGACTTCAACCCTCTATAACTTTTCAACCGTAACTCCGTCTAAGGTGAAACCAACGCTTACTTCTTTGTTTCGTCGAGCCCGTTCTGTTGGTTTCATTTTCACTATGGTTTGACACTGTGAAAATGACCTTTTTGCCCTTGCGCGTAAACATCCCCTTCGAGAGAGAACTGTTTCTGGCAAATCTTTCCGCGGCTTCACCGCACTTCTCCCCGGTACCTTCTTCATCCCCAGGCAAGCCACAATACCCACTTGCATGATAGTCATGCAGTAGCCATGGTTTTCAACTTGAATATTTAATAAATGTTTGCTTGTTGAAAAGACGGTTATCGTTGTTCCGGTGATGTTCCGTAAGGATCACAGGCCAAGTGTTGGTCGGGTGGTGATCGCCGTAAGGATCACAATGGTATCGAGGATACCGAGTTGTTGTATATTCTTGATGTTGTGCGAGACTCGTGGGTAAAGATCAAGCTCCTTGTGGTCATTTACTGATTACTACGGTATTGTTTATACCAAGCTTGATTTGATCCTGAGATGATCGTATGAGGTCTGAGGTTGGTAAGTGATGCATGTGATGGTTATGAGGTAACCTATCACGCCCAATATGCGACCCTATCCAAAAGGAACTCGAAGGTCCCACCAAGGATAGACCCGCATAATGAAACACTTTTGCAAGGTGGATATCATTACATCAACATTACATAATAGATGGGGATACATACAAGGGGCATACAATGCCACACAAATACAACATCATCTTACATAAGAGCACCATCCGACTACGGATGAAACACAAACAGAAACTCAAACGACATCCACCCTGCTAGCCCAGGCTGCCGATCTGGAACCTATCCCCTGATCGAAGAAGAAGCAGAAGAAGAACTCTAAAACAAGAAAACATCGCTCTCGCGTCATGTTCATCGCATAACCTGTACCTGCAACTGTTGTTGTAGTAATGTGTGAGCCACGAGGACTCAGCAATCCCATTACCATGGGTATCAAGACTAGCAAAGCTTAATGAGAAAGGAAGGGGTAAAGTGGTGAGGTTGCAGCAGTGGAACGGTCGTGAAGCTAGCAATGATCAAGAGGTGATCCTGAACTCCTACTTACGTCAAACATAACACAGAAACCGTGTTCACTTCCCGGACTCCGCCGAGAAGAGACCATCACGGCTACACACGTGGTTGATGCGGTTTAATTCGGATCTGGTGTCAAGTTATCTACAACCGGACATTAACAAATTCCCATCTGCCACATAACCGCGGGCACGGCTCTCGAAAGTTTATAACCCTGCAGGGGTGTCCCAACTTAGCCCATGATAAGCTCTCGCGATCAACGAAGGATATTCCTTCTCCCAGGAAGACCCGATCAGTCTCGGAATCCTGGTTTACAAGACATTTCGACAATGGTAAAACAAGACCAGCAAAGCCGCCCGCTGTGCTGACAAATCCCGATAGGAGCTGCACATATCTCGTTCTCAGGGCATAACGGATGAGCCAGATGTCGGGTTGGCATAGACCCTGGATGCCCAGGGGGCGCCGGACATCGCTTGGTTTGGACCAACACTTAGACAAGCATTGGCCCGGGGGGCTAAAATAAAGATGACCCTTGGGTTAATTACTCCCAAGGGAAAGGTAGGTGGTGGTGAGGCAAATGGTAAATCCAAGGTTCGGCCTTGCTGGAGGAGTTTTATTCAAGGCAACTCTCAAGGGGGTCCCATAAATCACCCGACCGCGTAAGGAACGCAAAATCCGGGAACATAACACCGGTATGACGGAAACTAGGGCGGCAAGAGTGGAAAAAAACACCAGGCATAAGGCCGAGCCTTCCACCCTTTACCAAATATATAGATGCATTAATAATATAAGAAATATTGTGATATCCCAACATAACCCTGTCCACCATGGAGCAATCTTCAACTTCACCTACAACTAACAACGCTATAAGTGGGGCTGAGCAAAGCGGTAACATAGCCAAACAACGGTTTGCTAGGAAGGGTGTCAAAGGTTAGAGGTTCATGGCAACTTGGGAGGCTTAAGGAACAAGTGATAGGAAGCGCAGCATAGCGATAGAACGAAGCAACTAGCATAGCAATGATAGTAGTGAGATCCAGGGTAGCGGTCATCTTGCCTGAAATCCTGCAAGGAAGAAGAATGAGTCCATGAAGAAGATGAAGCCACGAAGACGAACCACACGTAGACAAACGCATCCTCACGATCGCAACGAAACGGGAACTATCGAGAAGAAGCACAGAACATGGTAAACACATCACACATGAACATGACATGATGCACAACAAGCATGATGCATGACAAAGCTACATGAAGCTACTCATGGCAAGATATAATGCATACAAGACCAACACATCAAAGCAAGTTTAAATGAGGCCGGAAACAACATATAACAAATCCGGTAAGTCCTCATATGCATATTTTGAAATTGATACAGAATTGAACAACCATTAAGTTGAAGTTGTTAAACAGCAAGTTAAAGAGCACCAAGAGGATCTACACGAAATTCTAGTCAAGTTACAGATAAAGTTCATTTAGTTCGGAGCTACGGCCTAGAAGATATGAGCATAACAAGTTAAACATGGCATTGATGCAAAATACATACAAACATCAAGAAAACACCTCAAAACAAGGATGCAACATGATAATATGAAACTTCATGCAAAATCAAGCAAGTTTCATATAGAGCACACTCAAAACGGAGCAACGGTTCAACACATACACTCTATACAAGTCATAACAACAATCTGTCCAAAATAACAACTAGGCATATTGCAAGCATCGAAACAACATGCTACAGCATCTCAACATCATAACAAAAGGCATGGGCATGAAGTACATGTAATGCATGACAAAACATGAACACTGAGCTATCTCCAGAAATCACTAGAACATGCTCAAACACACATGGCAAGATAGCAAATAATAACAGTTTCAGACTATGCAGAAATAACATCAGGTTGCAATGTTTAGAGCTATCAAACAACATGTTACAGGAACTTATCATGGCAAACAAAGGCATGGCATGAATCTACGAATTGCATAGAACAAAAGTCCCTTACTGACCATGAGCCAAAAGGGTACAGATAATATGATGGCACCCATGTAAACGTAGCAAGTTATATGACAGATTCATACATGGCAGAAACAGCAATAAGTAGGCATGTTGGTGAGCTTGAACGACTCACCACAGAGCAATACATGGCATGGCAAGGTGACCAACAGTAATAAGACATGTTTATGAAGCTAATCATGGCAAGAGAAAGTTCATAGAGTGCATGGATAAATAGCAAAGCTCATGGCAAAACTGAACTTAATGTTAACAGGCTGACAGCAACATTATTTATCAACTTGAGAGCAAGATTACAACAAGCTACGGCAGGCTATAAATGCAACCAGGGGCATGAATGGATAGAGCATGACATGTAAACAAAACATCCTTAGTGAACATCTCCAGATTATGCATAGAATGACTGGTAGCAGCAGGTTTACATGGCATCACAAAATAACAGATTCAGCCTAGCAAAACAGTAACAGCAAGTACCCTCCTTAACGAGCTTGATTCACTCACTACAAGACACACAAAAATACATGGATGCACCACTGTGAAGATTGCATGATTTAGTTCAAAACACATGTAGGCATCAACCTCATAGGATGCACACATCAAACATGGCAAAAATATGATGGCACCCATGTAAACGTAGCAAGTTATATGACAGATTCATACATGGCAGAAACAGCAATAAGTAGGCATGTTGGTGAGCTTGAACGACTCACCACAGAGCAATACATGGCATGGCAAGGTGACCAACAGTAATAAGACATGTTTATGAAGCTAATCATGGCAAGAGAAAGTTCATAGAGTGCATGGATAAATAGCAAAGCTCATGGCAAAACTGAACTTAATGTTAACAGGCTGACAGCAACATTATTTATCAACTTGAGAGCAAGATTACAACAAGCTACAGCAGGCTATAAATGCAACCAGGGGCATGAATGGATAGAGCATGACATGTAAACAAAACATCCTTAGTGAACATCTCCAGATTATGCATAGAATGACTGGTAGCCGCAGGTTTACATGGCATCACAAAATAACAGATTCAGCCTAGCAAAACAGTAACAGCAAGTACCCTCCTTAACGAGCTTGATTCACTCACTACAAGACACACAAAAATACATGGATGCACCACTGTGAAGATTGCATGATTTAGTTCAAAACACATGTAGGCATCAACCTCATAGGATGCACACATCAAACATGGCAAAAATGATAAATGAGCATGTTATAATAGTTTCAGCAGATTAACATCATATAGCACTCTTGCAACGATGATTCAGGCATCAAGATGGACCCAAATGAACATGATGCAATGGAATAAAATGAAGTACTCATCGAGGCGAACAATTTTACATATTACACGCACGAAACGGAGCAGTATGCATGGAGTTATGATGCAATGAACATGGCATGATAATGTCAAAATACAGGGACTTTGTGGAATTTACCTTCGCAGAGAAACGGGACGGAGGCTTTCCGGGACGGAGGGATCCGGGATGGGGAGGAGCGTTTTGATCACGGGCCTGGTGGATCTAGTCCACCCGACCAGATCCAGATCGGTGGCGGCGGCCGGCGACGACGGCGACGTCGCCGGAGATGGCAGGGACGGCGGGTCCGATCGGAGGCGGCGACCGGCACGGTGGCGGAGGGCGAAGGCCGTCGAGCGGTGCGGTGGCGGAGCAGGTCAGGAGCTCAGGGCGAGCGGCGGTGCATTGGGCGGAGGCCAGGGCGGCGCGGCGCTGACGTCCGGCGACGGCGCACGCCGGCGACGAGCGAGGCGGCGGAGGAGGACGACGGTGGGCTCGGGCGACGAGGGAGCCGAGGCACTCGGGCGCGGGGCCGGAGGGCGCGGCGGGAGGAGCTCCGGCGGCGGGTTCCGGGGACGACGCGGCGGGCCGGTGAAGCATGGGCGGCGGCGGGGCAGGTCAGCACCGACGAGGCGTGCGGAGACCGAGGCGGCGGCGGCGACTCCGGTAGAGGCGCGAGCGAGTACGCGGGGAGGCGGGCGGCTGCTGGGCCCGGCGGGCCTCGGCGGCGCGCGGGTCGGCGGCGGTGACGTGTCGTGTTGTGGTCGGTCGGGGGCGGCGGAGCGGACATGTCCGGCGGCGGGGGATTTCGTCTGGCGGCGCGAGGTAGAAGGAGGCTAGGGTTAGACCGATAATTTTGGGGGAGAGGGTCTATAAATAGGTAGAGGCAGCTAGGAGACTCCAAATGAGGAGTGGTTTTTGCCCACACGTTCGTGATCGAACGACCGAGAGCATGGAGGGGGTTAGGATGGGTTTTGGGCCACTTTGGAAGGGGTGTTGGGCTGCACACAAAAGAGGCCTTTACGGTTACTCGGTTAACCGTTGGAGTATCAAACGACCTCCAAATGGCACGAAACTTGACAGGCGGTCTACCGGTGGTATACCAAGGCCGCTTGGCAAACCTCGGGCCATTCCGAGAAAGTTTAACACCTGCACACGAAAAGAGTCAACAAGGGGATGCCGAATGACATATGAGTGCCGGATTGCAAAACGGACAAACGAGGAAAATGCTCGGATGCATGAGAAGACCACGTATGCAAAATGAGATGCACATGATGACATGATAAATTGCAACACACAAGCAAATGAAATGGCAATGACGGAGAATAACTGGCGAACACCTGGCGCATCGAATCCGGGGCGTTACAACACTCCTCCACTATCAAGAGATCTCGTCTCGAGATCTTAGGACCGAGACGGAAGGGAAAAGGGATGAGGTGAAACAAGAACTCAAGAGAATAAGCAAAGAATCGAGAGCACTCGAGAAGAAGAGAGGAACGACGAGAATGACGAGAATCGAAAACTCATGGAATCAGATAGACTATGAAACCACTCCGGTTAGAACGAGATAAGAAATGAATAAGACTGAAAAGATTTAGGCAGCACTCCGGCTAAAAAATGGAAGGATAGAACATGAACTTGAGAGGATGGGATGATACTTGATGAAGACATGACACAAAACCTCCGGAAAGAATTGAAAGAGTTGAATGAAAAGAACGGAGAAGAAAATGACAACTTGTACCACGAATGAAATAGAAAGCAACCTTAGAAGAAAAGATTGAATAGTGTTGTTGAGAAAAATCAACAATGAAAAGAATAAGCTTGTTGTGGACTTATGGATAACAACTCAAAATTTTGAGGTGATAACCGACCACAAGCGGAAAAGATTGAATAGCTGAGAAGAACGAAGAAATGCAAAACTCCACTTCAAAGGAATACAGAGAATTAATTGCACTTCGAGATGCGAGAAGAAAAGATACTTGAACTCCACCAACAAGATCTTGATGAACACTTGAAGAATGAATTGAATCATGAAGAACCACCATGAAGAACTCTGGTGACAAAAAGGATGATGAGATAGAATGAAGGATGAAAGAATAAGATGAGCCTTGCGATGATTTAGATGGAGTTTCTGATGAAATGACCGAGGAAGTTTTGAACTCCGGAAAAGAAAAGATGAAAACACTTGGAACTAGAATTTATTCCTCATGAACAAACTCCGAAGGAAGGGATTACTCGCTTGGATGAAATAAGAATAAGATTTATTGTATGCTTATCCTTCATCAAATTAAATTGATGACAAGCAATGGATTTTGCATACTACTTATTCTTCTTGAAGAGGATTGAGAAGTGACATAACGCAAACTTGAGAATGTCTTCATGAACCACCGGTAGGATTGAAAAGAACGAATGGATTAAAATGATAAACAAGGAAAAAGAATCTTGAACGAACCACTGTAAGAATTTGGAAATGACTGATGAAAGAGAATGAATCACCAAGAAGAATTAGAAAAGCAAAAAGATACTTGAGGGAATTAAGAGACAAGATAACGAAGGGATCGCAAACTGATTGAAGAATACTTGAACGAAGCACCGGAATAATTGGATAAAGGTAGCTGAAATGTGAGGACGAAGAATTCTTCTGGAATGAATGCCTCCGGTGAAAAGAAACAAAAATCAACTCCCGAAATACTCCGGATAGGTGAGAAAAGGAATATCTGATAAATGGAATAAATCGAGAGGATAATATGAAGCTAGAACCACGAATCTTCGGGAGAACGGGCAAGATTTAGAGGAAAAACTCTTCTTCATTCTTCAAATGATGACGAGAAACATCACCAAAATTACTGAGATACTCCGGAAGAATGAAAAGCGAAGGGGGTTGAGCCAACAAAGAAAAGAATTTGAAAGAGATCTTGGAGAAGGCATGTGACTGATGAAATTCATTCTTACGTCACACTTCGAAGGAATTTGAGAATAACTTCGGGAGAATTAGAAGAGTCAGGTAAGATCCTGGGAAAAGACCTGTGGGTTAGGGCCCACTCAAGAGAAAAACACCGTTGGAAAAGGATTGTTGAACCGATAGATGATGCACCGGAACAATTGAAATATTTGAATGAGGTGACAACCTCGAATTAATTAGAACACAGACGAATCTCCTGGGATGTCTTGACCACTCCGGAAAGATAAACTGGTGAGATGCGAATGAGCAAGGAAAAACACTTGAGCCGAGGAAAAGAATATATTCACTACCGAAAAACTTGAATTGAATCCACCCGAAAAGAAAAAGAGATGAAGAATGTCGAACAAAAGAGAATTCACTGGTTGAAATAATTGAGGGAAAACCTGAAGAGGATCCGCACGAATGAAATAGCTTCTCGAATAGATGCTCAGACTCCAGGAAGAAAAGGGGTGGGAGGGCGGGAAAAAACACATGAAACTGGAAGGGGAAACCGACGAATAACTTGAAGAGAAAACACCAGTTGAAATCATTGAGGAAATAAAACAAAGACTTCGCACGAGTAGGAAGGATACTTGATTATGGACGCCGGTTCTGAGAAGAAGAAGGGAGGGCGGGTGGGAAAAAGAAAACAACTTAGGATTAAACTTGGCAAAGATGAATAGGCTCGAGTCAACTTGACGAGAAAAGCACCGGATGAAAAGAGCTGAGGAACAACGATCAGAAAACTAAACTGGGTGATCCTAAAGAAAAATTTGAAGAGGAAGAGAAATAATTCAAAACACCTACGTCAATATTCCTGACCAGAGTGACGAAGTGGCTGAGGAGTAAAAATAATTCCTACTCTCCGATATAACTAGACTCCAAAAACAGTTTTTTTCTAGACTCAACAGTGGCCAAACTACACGATCAATCAAGGGGGCTCCTAGGGTCGGTCGAGGCTCTGATACCAACTTGTCACGCCCAATATGCGACCCTATCCAAAAGGAACTCGAAGGTCCCACCAAGGATAGACCCGCATATTGAAACACTTTTGCAAGGTGGATATCATTACATCAACATTAGATAATAGATGGGGATACATACAAGGGGCATACAATGACACACGAATACAACATCATCTTACATAAGAGCACCATCCGACTACGGATGAAACACAAACAGAAACTCAAACGACATCCACCCTGCTAGCCCAGGCTGCCGATCTGGAACCTATCCCCTGATCGAAGAAGAAGCAGAAGAAGAACTCCAAAACAAGCAAACATCGCTCTCGCGTCATGATCATCGCATAACCTGTACCTACAACTCTTGTTGTAGTAATCTGTGAGCCACGAGGACTCAGCAATCCCATTACCATGGGTATCAAGACTAGCAAAGCTTAACGGGAAAGGAAGGGGTAAAGTGGTGAGGTTGCAGCAGCGACTAAGCATATATGGTGGCTAACATACGCAAATGAGAGCGAGAAGAGAAAAAAGTGGAACGGTCGTGAAGCTAGCAATGATCAAGAGGTGATCCTGAACTCCTACTTACGTCAAACATAACACAGAAACCGTGTTCACTTCTCGGACTCCGCCGAGAAGAGACCATCACGGCTACACACACGGTTGATGCATTTTAATTTGGATCTGGTGTCAAGTTATCTACAACCGGACATTAACAAATTCCCATCTGCCACATAACCGCGGGCACGGCTCTCTAAAGTTTATAACCCTGCAGGGGTGTCCCAACTTAGCCCATGATAAGCTCTCGCGATCAACGAAGGATATTCCTTCTCCTAGGAAGACCCGATCAGTCTCGGAATCCCGGTTTACAAGACATTTCGACAGTGGTAAAACAAGACCAGCAAAGCCGCCCACTGTGCCGACAAATCCCGATAGGAGCTACACATATCTCGTTCTCAGGGCACACCGGATGAGCCAGATGTCGGGTTGGCATAGACCCTGGTTGCCCAGGGGGCGCCGGACATCGCTCGGTTTGGACCAACACTTAGACAAGCATTGGCCCGGGGGGCTAAAATAAAGATGACCCTTGGGTTAATTACTCCCAAGGGAAAGGTAGGTGGTGGTGAGGCAAATGGTAAATCCAAGCTTCGGCCTTGCTGGAAGAGTTTTATTCAAAGCAACTCTCAAGGGGGTCCCATAAATCACCCGACCGCGTAAGGAACGCAAAATCTGGGAACATAACGCCGGTATGACGGAAACTAGGGCGGCAAGAGTGGAACAAAACACCAGGCATAAGGCCGAGCCTTCCACCCTTTACCAAATATATAGACGCATTAATAATATAAGAAATATTGTGATATCCCAACATAACCCTGTCCACCATGGAGCAATCTTAAACTTCACCTGCAACTAACAATGCTATAAGAGGGGCTGAGCAAAGCAGTAACATAGCCAAATAACGGTTTGCTAGGAAGGGTGTCAAAGGTTAGAGGTTCATGGCAACTTGGGAGGCTTAAGGAACAAGTGATAGGAAGCGCAGCATAGCGATAGAACGAAGCAACTAGCATATCAACGATAGTAGTGAGATCCAGGGTAGCGGTCATCTTGCCTGAAATCCCGCAAGGAAGAAGAACGAGTCCATGAAGAAGATGAAGCCACAAAGACGAACCACACGTAGACGAACACATCCTCACAATCGCAACGAAACGGGAACTATCCAGAAGAAGCACAGAACATGGTAAACACACCACACATGAACAAGACATGATGCACAACAAGCATGATGCATGACAAAGCTACATGAAGCAACTCATGGCAAGAGATGATGCATACAAGACCAACACATCAAAGCAAGTTTAAATGAGGCCGGAAACAACATATAACAAATCCGGTAAGTCGTCACATGCATATCTCGAAATTGGTCCAGAACTGAATAACCATTAAGTTGAAGTTGTTAAACAACAAGTTAAAAAGCACCAAGAGGATCTACACGAAATTCTAGTCAAGTTACATATAAAGTTCATTTAGTTCGGAGCTACGGCCTAGAAGATATGAGCATAACAAGTTAAACATGGCATTGATGCAAAATACATACAAACATCAAGCAAACACCTCAAAACAAGGATGCAACATGATAATATGAATCTTCATGCAAAATCAAGCAAGTTTCATATAGAGCACACTCAAAGCGGAGCAACGGTTCAACACATACACTCTATACAAGTCATAACAATCTGTCAAAAACAGCAACTAGGCATATTGCAAGCATCGAAACAACATGCTACAACATCTCAACGTAAGAACAAAAGGCATGGGCATGAAGTACAGGTAATGCATGACAAAACATGAACACTGAGTTATCTCCAGAAATCACTAGAACATGCTCAAACACAGATGGCAAGATAGCAAATAATAACAGTTTCAGACTTTGCAGAAATAACATCAGGTTGCAATGTTTAGAGCTATAAAACAACATGTTACAGGAACTTATCATGGCAAACAAAGACATGGAATGAATCTATGAATTGCATAGAACAAAGGTCCCATACTGACCATGAGCCAAAAGGGTACAGATAATATGATGGCACCCATGTAAACATAGCAAGTTATATGACAGATTCATACATGGCAGAAACAACAATAAGTAGGCATGTTGGTGAGCTTGAACCACTCACCATAGAGCAAAACATGGCATGGCAAGGTGACCAACAGTAATAAGACATGTTTATGAAGCTAATCATGGCAAGAGCAAGTTCATAGAGTGCATGGATCACTAGCAAAGCTCATGGCAAAACTGAACTTAATGTTAACAGGCTGACAGCAACATTATTTAGCAACTTAAGAGCAAGATTACAACAAGCTACATCTGGATATAAATGCAACCAGGGGCATGAATGGATAGAGCATGACATGTACAACAAAACATCCTTAGTGAACATCTCCAGATTATGCATAGAATGACTGGTAGCAACAGGTTTACATGGCATCACAAAATAACAGATTCATCCTAGCAAAACAGTATCAGCAAGTACCCTCCTTAACAAGCTTGATGCACTCACTACAAGACACACAAAAATACATGGATGCACCACTGTGAATATGGCATGATTTAGTTCAAAACACATGTAGGCATCAACCTCATAGGATGCACACATCAAACATGGCAAAAATGATAAATGAGCATGTTATAATAGTTTCAGCAGATTAACATCATATAGCACTCTTGCAATGATGATTCAGGCATCAAGATGTACTCAAATGAACATGATGCAATGGAATGAAATGAAGTACTCGTCGAGACGAACAATTTGACATATTACGCGCACGAAACGGAGCAGTATGCATGGAGTTATGATGCGATGAACATGGCATGATAATGTCAAAATACATGGACTTAGTGGAATTCACCCTCGCGGAGAAACGGGGCGGAGGCGTTCCGGGATGGAGGGATCCGGGATGGGGAGGCGCATTTGGATCACGGGCCTGGTGGATCTGGTCCACCCGACCAGATCCAGATTGGTGGCGGCAGCCGGCGACGACGGCGACGTCGCCGGAGATGGCGGGGACGACGGGTCCGACCGGAGGCGGCGACCGGCGCGGCGGCAAAGGGCGGAGGCCGGCGAGCGGTGCGGTGGCAGAGCAGGTCAGGAGCTCGGGGCAAGCGGCGGCGCATCAGGCGGTGGTCGGGGCGGCGCGGCGCTGCGGTGGAGGACGACGGCGGGCTCGGGCGACGAGGGAGCCGAGGCACTCGGGCGCGGGGCCGGAGGGCGCGGCGGGAGGAGCTCCAGCGGTGGGTTCCGGGGGACGGCACGGCGGGGCGGCGAAGCACGAGCGGCGGCGAGGCAGGTCAGCGCCGGCGAGGCGCGCGGAAGCGGAGGCGGCGGCGGCGACTCCGGCAGAGACGCGGGCGAGGTTGCGGGGAGGCGGGCGGCTGCTGGGCCCGCGGGGGCCGGATCTGGGCCCGGCGGGCCTCGCCGGCGCGCGGGTTGGCGGCGGTGATGTGTCGCGTTGTGGTTGGTTGGGGGCGGCGGAGCGGACATGTCCGGCGGCGGGGGATTTCGTCCGGCGGCG
This sequence comes from Triticum timopheevii, assembly GCA_963921465.1. Lineage (NCBI taxonomy): Eukaryota > Viridiplantae > Streptophyta > Magnoliopsida > Poales > Poaceae > Triticum > Triticum timopheevii. Next base: position 374,095,434 of record OY997272.1, on the reverse strand, counting down.
CGAGGTAGAAGGAGGCTAGGGTTAGACCGAGAATTTCGGGGGAGAGGGTCTATAAATAGGTAGAGGGAGCTAGGAGACTCCAAATGAGGTGTGGTTTTTGCCCACACGATCGTGATCGAACGACCGAGAGCATGGAGGGGGTTAGGATGGGTTTTGGGCCACTTTGGAAGGGGTGTTGGGCTGCACACAAAAGAGGCCTTTACGGTTACCCGGTTAACCGTTGGAGTATCAAACGACCTCCAAATGGCACAAAACTTGACAGGCGGTCTACCGGTGGTATACCAAGGCCGCTTGGCAAACCTTGGGCCATTCCGAGAAAGTTTAACACCTGCACACGAAAAGAGTCAAGAATGGGACGCCGGATGACATAGGAGTGCCGGATTGCAAAACGGTCAACGAGGAAAATGCTTGAATGCATGAGAAGACCACGTATGCAAAATGAGATGCACATGATGACATGATAAAATGTAACACGCAAGCAAATGACATGGAAACGACGGCGAATAACTGGCGGACACCTGGCGCGTTGAATCCGGGGCGTTACATAACCCAAGCAGAATAAGTGGTGCATATAGTGTCATCGTGTTGCATGCTAGTATTGTTGGATTAATATGTTCAGGTTGTGTTAGCTGTATCATGTTTACGTTGGTCATGCCATGTTGTTCTGCTGATATCATGATAATTCCTATTTAACCTGTAATTGCCATACTGTTGTTTTTCTTGAATGCTTCTATATTATTGTGAGCTTGCAAGTACATCCAATGTACTGACCTGGCGTGTCATGCCAGTTTGCAGGTCATTCCGGATTTGATGTATTGTTGCCGTGGAGTCCTTGTTCACGAGCTAGGATAAGCATTCCAGTCAGAGTCCCTGCGGAGTGGAGTTCACCACCGTCGTCGTTGTTCCGTTCATAGAGTTATTCCGCTGCATCGTGTTGTTTTGCTGCTTGCATAGAGCAACAGTGGCAGGCGTAGTGTCGTCATGCCAATGTAACCATTGTACCTAAATAGATTGTAATAAAGAGCTGGTTTGTTCTATGCTAAGCAGTGCCATATTCCAGAAGACTTCATCTTGATCTCTGGGCTAGAATACGGGGCGTTCCTGTTTTCTTTGAGCCGGGGTGCCACAGTTCCCAAAATTGGAAGCATGTGCAATGGCTTTCATTTTACTTCTTGCGTCAATCACACACGGTTGGCTCTAGCAAATTGTTGCCTCCGAAATTCTTTGTGGGATAGAAAACCCTCACCACCCAATTCAAGAAAGAAAAAAGAAAACCCTTGTCATCCCCACGTCACAAAAACCCTCACCTCCGCCTGCCACCCCATGCCTCCGGTCCCCATTCACACCTACACAAGCTCCTCCGCGTCTATGCATGGCACCGCCTATCACGGCGGTAACCACTTAGCTTGAAGCCTGCCGCCACCGCCAAGCTGCCGACAAACCCACCACATTTGACCACTTCTGCTTGCTGCCGCCTATCGCCATCGACTTTCTCGACGCTGCTCGCAGTCGACCCAGCTCTGCTCGGTTGGGGAATCTGCCGTACTGAGGGGTTTTTCTCATGGACGACAAGGTTACTAATTTAATGAGATATTATCTCATCTCTCATCCGATTTCATCTGCCTCCTCTAATCACCCGGCGGAAATCATCGTGAATTCATTTTTATTCGTGCTGATTTGAGGGTTTTCTTTCATTCATAGAGTGTACAGTGCGCCGACACATCAGGACCTTGCAACCTTCGCCAGAGATTCCATCTCACTGTATGAGATGACTTGAGCATGTGCGCGGTATGTTTGATCTCACCCTAAATCGGTTCGCATGGCCTACTTTCCTGAAGATATTCTAAATATTGCTACATTTGGATAAAAGGTGCCACATGCACCATATACGTCAAAGGGGATTTCCCCCCCTCTTCTTTCTACATTAGGAAAATTAATGATGTATTGTTCTTTTGATTACTCTCATATTTCCATGACATCAAGTTTACCCTATCCGTTTAATTATAGATTTTTGTCCTTCGATTTCAACTGCTGTACAGTTCTTTCAATTTGGGCCAATATTTGCATGTTACCATATTTTCTTTAACAATCCTACCATTTTCGGCAGCGCATCCCTTGCTACGCAACAGATTATGTAGTGCACAAATTTTCCCTTTACATAGATCAAGGCTGCACGGATGTCATACTGCACACAAACCATGGATTTACAATCGTTGCTGCTGTATTACTTGAAGAATGTGGTGACTCCTATTTTTGCGCTAGCTTTTGGAAAGAAATTTCTAAGTTTTATGTACTGAAAGCTGGCACTAAAATTGGACTGCACATAAAAGGGTCTGGTCATGAGATATATGCTGACTTCCCTGACAAAATCATCCGTCCTGAGTTTGTTCGAAGTAAGTTATCTTTTCAACTATCTGCGTGTTGACTTACCAAACAATGTTAAATGAATTGTGTACTATTTAAGCAACCAATTGTAATTCCCTTTTCTTACTATATTCCTACCTAATAACTTCTAGTTACCAATACACTTTTCTATTGCCCTGTTTTAACTAAATATTCCCCATACTCTCATTTCTATCAGAAAGCGCCGCTGATAAGGAGACTCCGAAGGTGGAGAACGGGTCTGCCAACAAGTGGAGGCGGGGCAAGCTAGAACCGCAAGCGACTCCAGCAGGCATAAACTTCATCAGCAGCCTCCCCGACGATATGTTGATAGTCATCATCTCCCTCCTCCCAATCAAATGTGGGGTGCAGACAACCATCCTTTCCCAGCGGTGGCGCCCCCTATGGAACATCACCCCTCTCGACCACATCGACACCCACGAGCTTTGCCATGGCTATCGCAAAAGCATGGATGTGTTCTCCAATATCCTCGACAGTCACCATGGCCCAACCAGAGGCCTTAGAATGGGCAAATTCCGTTCCAACGGCAGGGACCGAGCCAAGCTTGATGACTGGTTCGGATCCCCTGCCCTAGATCAGCTCAAGGAGCTCACTTTAGATGATGGGCATATGCACTCGCCGCCAACGTGCGCTCTCCTCCTCGCGCCCACGCTGCGCGTTGCCAAGTTTAGGAACTGCCGTTTCCACCCCCCTTAATGACGCGCCTGCTCTTATTCTACCATGAATGAAGCACCTCGAGCTCGTCGCTTTCTGCCTCTCAAACGATGACATGGAGCGCCTGCTCCGTGGTTGTACTGCACTCGAGTAACTTCGTCTTCCGGCAATCAATGGGTTGAGTACATTCCACATCACCTCCATGACTCTTCGGACTATTTATGTGTGTTGCTGGTTCGGCAGGAAGACATCACAGGATGTGTACCACGGTATGGTCATTGAGGACACACCTGCACTTGAGAGATTACTTCTACTTGATCAAGTAGGTCCAACAAGAATCAGTGTCATCTCTGCACCGAAATTGACAGTGTCGGGCTACTCGTCTGACCAATACTCCTAAATTGTTATTGGATCCACACCCGTTCAGGTACAACAGCTGCCTTCTACTTCTCCTTCTACAAATTAACATTGTTTCTTATTTTGAAGATGTTTGTTCGTCTGTCATTTAGAAAATAATTCCGACAAGCCTGACTGCGAAACTGCGCACAGTGAAGGTCTCGGCACTAGAATCTATCGGCCCCAACCTGGAGCAAGTTATCACTTTCCTGAGATGCTTTCCGTGCCTGGAGAAGCTATATATGGAGGTGATGTTCCTTTCCTATTAAATTTTAACCATAAGGGAGTTCAATTTGTGACACCTTTTTCCAAGTTTACAATTACATTGTACTACGATTTCTGAAGGATTATTTTGGAGGATTTCAGAACATACATGTCTCCTTTTCCAGGTTTACAATTACAATGGTTGATCCATATGGTTACAATTCATATGCATTTCTCCTTTGGATTCATCTGTACTAGTTTTCTTAGGGAACTTTTTATCCACTCCAACCTCTTGTGAAGATGGAAGATGGCATGTTAATGCCCATGTTAATCATGTTAGATCGAAGATGGCATGTTAGTGCATTTTACAAATCCTGCAAACCAAATAGGCATGTAGTAGTGTTTAAAACTGCATCTAGGAACTAACACGTTTTCTTCTTTTGTAGATGAGAATAGGCCCAGTGGTGGATAATGTGATACAATATAACAATCATGTCGAATGCCTAGATCTACATCTCTCAGAAATTACTTTGAACTCCTACCGAAGGACCTTACCGGAGATTATATTCGCAAGGTCCTTTGTTGTCAGAGCAAGGGTGCTGAAGGTAATGAGGATTTCCCTACATTTATTTCAGAAAAATGAATGGTTTTTTGATCAGCGCCAGCGCCTGCTGTCGGTGTCAAACCAGTGGATCTCGGGTAGGGGGTCCCGAACTGTGCGTCTAAGGTTGATGGTAACATGAGGCAGGGGACACGATGTTTACCCAGGTTCAGGCCCTCTCTATGGAGGTAATACCCTACTTACTGCTTGATTGATCTTGATGAATATGAGTATTACAAGAGTTGATCTACCACGAGATCGTAATGGCTAAAACCCTTGAAGTCTAGCCTGTATGATTATGATTGTCCCTAGGGACTAAACCCTCCGGTTTATATAGACACCGGAGGGGACTAGGGTCGTACAAAGTCGGTTACAGAGAAAGGAATCTTCATATTTGGACGCTAAGCTTGCCTTCCACGCCAAGGAGAGTCCCATCCGGACACAGGAGAGAGCCTTCGGTCTTGTATCTTCATAGCCCATCAGTCCGGCCCATGCTTTATAGTCCGGCCGTCCGAGGACCCCTTAATCCAGGACTCCCTCACCCGCGACAGAATGGAATATGCTCCAAAAATGTTCAATTTTCATTTTGGAACTTCAGATGACAGAGTAATCAGAACTCATCATGTCAGCCCCATACATGACTTCTCAGTGGCTGACTCCTTTGCAAAAGTTGTGAGGTTTCGAAACCAGACTTAGAAGTGGTAATATTAGTTTGAACCTCTCTGATATCCATGTTCAGTGGATCAGCGTGAGCGTTTGTAGCTGATGAGCTAAATTTCATTTCTAATATCAGTTTGAACCTTGTAATCTTCGAATTTGAGCCATATAACTCTGGAATTTGAACCTTGTAATATTTCGAGCCTTTGTGGTACAATCCTTGAAATGGCATCGTATGAGACTCATATATTGGTAGCACTATTTTCAACTTAATATGCAATGGTCTTAGATTTGATTTTATTAACCATTCATGAATATGTTTAACTTTTCAATCTCACAGCACACGATCTGTATAGCTAACTCGACTGCGATCTTGGACATTATTGCACACAGTTGGTTTCTTCCACCGTGTGCCCTGTAGAGCGCAGAATTAATTATCGCACTCGAGTGTCCATCATCATCCTTCTGTGTAACTTTGAACTCATCACCCACGGGTAAACTTATGACCGTAGTCATTCCACACACTTCGTTTTTATAAAGCTTTTTGCTAATAAACGCCCATGATTTGTCCCTCTTCTAGCCGACGGTTGGCAAACCAAGCTAGGCGGGAAGCTTGCGCGGTAAACTGCATAGTAGCGTGGGAACAGGCTCACCGACGATACATTTTGCGCCTCTTCGATCCCTCATGTGGTCAAACTGCGGTGCAGTGTTGTCAAGCGTGCACTGGAATCCTCACCGCGGTGAAGTGTTGTCAAGCATGCACTAGAATCCTCACTGCGCTGCGGTGTTGTCAAGCGTGCGCTGGAATCCTCCGCTATGAACACCATGATAAGACGTGATGATCAGGCCGTCTGGCCCCCATTTTTTACAGTGGCTATTTAACCCTTGTGTCTCTTCAACCTTTCGATCGTGCCCCACCATTGCAAGAAGCACACCCACCATGACAAATTCTTAGAGAGTATCCTACATGGCACCAATGGCGCTCCGAGCAGCTACCGACGACGAGTAGCAGTTTGCCATCCATGCCGTGGTGGACACCCACCGAAGGTTCGAGGAGCTCTCGATGGTGTACACCAACCACCCGGTCTGGGTGGAGCACTCCATCCGCATCATGGAGCTGTTGCTTGCTGATGAGAAGTACAAGGTGGTCGGGTTCGACATCGAGCACACCCGCGCTCGTGCCTGGTCTCGTCCCAAGGTCGCCGTTGCCCAGATGTTCGTGGGCCACCATGTTCTCGTCTACCACTACTACCTGGCCACAAGGCCTTGCGAGCTTTTTGCCAGGTTTGTCAACAGCCCCCACTACATGTTTGCTACAGTTGACATCACCAATGATGTCAAGGTGCTCAAGAATTTGGGCATCGCCTGCCACAATCTTGTCGACATCCAGGTCAAATACAAGATCTGGGGCAGCAAGGAGCATGAGAAGGACTCATTGGTTTACCTCGCCGAGGCCAACATTGACCCCTACTACAGAGACATGATGGATTCCTGCAACAATGACAAGCGTGCCTGGCACTCGGCCTGGATGAAGAAACTCGACAAAGATCACATCATGTACGTGGCCAAGGAGGTGTACACGTGTTACGGCATGTACAGACGGATCATCGACATGAGGAAGTTCCTCCTTCCCCAAAACGGCGAGGGATCCAGCTAGAAGCAGAGCAATGGCAGGCGTCGTCGCAACTGGAAGTAGATGATTAGATCCTCGTTTCTCCTAGTTTAGTATGCATGTAATTGCTTAATTTGGTGTGTGAAAATGTTATCTGTGTAGTCACTTGTATAATTGTATGCTTAATTTGGTTATGCAATGCTGTCTTTTCAAGTATATTTGTTGATGCTCTGTAGACAGAGCAAATCACATCGCACACGGACTAAAAAAGGGAACCCATCGGTGATGATTTCATCAATCACTAACAATTGTATGCCAACAATCGTTTGCTCACAACACACATGGCTTGTTAACAAGAATCATCTGTGTTGTTATCGGTCTTCCCACACATTTCTGATTACAGACCTGTTTGCCGCGTATCACACACATCTAGTTAAGTTGAACCATTTCTGTTCTCTTGGCTCAACACAAACAATTCATCCGAGTGAACTGTATGCCGTATATCACACACACCTTCATCTGGCTGCCCATTTCTGTTGTTGCGCCTCATCACAAACAGTTCATCCGAGTGAACTGTATGCTGTGTATCGCACACGCCTTCATCTAGCTGCCCGTTTCTTTTGTTCCTCCTCATCGTAAACAGTTAAAACTGAAACGTATGCCCTGCATCGCACATGGAACCAAAATCTGAGCCGTGTTTGATGCATACATCATCGCAAATGTTTTGGACATTTTTAACGATTCTCTGACACCACCGTTTGCGATTATTGCAGCACACACAGTTTCTCGGAGGGTCTCTGATCATAGTGTCGCGTTAGCAGCATCCTGCAGTAGTGCTAGGCTATGTTACTAATCTCTCCTTTCCGGTTTTTGGCTCAACTTCAAAATCTCTCCAACCAAGGTAGATGGTGAGTGGTGGAATTAATTTCGTAGTTTGCACAAGTAATTAGTATGCTCGTTTTCTCCAGAAGTTATGTTTACCGATGCGTTAATTACAATGAATGCATGCATGACCACTAAATTTCTATGAACTTCTACATGCATTGGTGAGTTTTATCTTGATACTGCTTGCATTGGGTGATTTAATGCTCCTCGAAATCCAAACATGTGATGGTACTACTAGTACTCCTTTTCGGTTTATAAGGCTTATTTCAACTTTTTTGTTTTTCTAATTTAAAGGGCTCATCTCCATATTATTTTTAGTTTTCGAGGCACATTAAATCTTTGCATGCAGGAATTAAAAAGGAACACACCAATGCATGTAATGTTCCTACTCATCTAGTGGCCAAGCATGCATGCACTGCAATTAATCCAAATAAATGCATGAGTTTAATTTGAGTAGTTTTGTAAAGTATGAGATACATTCCTCCATGAACAAAATGCCTTGGTTGATGAGATTTCATATTTGAGCCCTATAAACTAGAAAGGAGGGATTAGAATTGAGACTTATAAAACGGAAAAATGATTTTTTAGAGGAGCCCTATGAAACAGAAAGGAGGGAGTAGTAAGTAGTACTACCTCCATAGTGGGTACCTACTCTGTAAAATCAGATGTTCCCAAAACTAAGTCACTCAACCTTTATTTGCTTGTTCTCCTTCCTGCCTTGTTGCCTCGAACAGACTATGCCAAACTCCCCTGCCTACCGCACGGGAAAAGAACCGGCCTCGCCTTTTTCAGTCTGGGTTTGTATCGATGGATCATGCGAAGCAGAAAATACCAAGCCGTGTCTTGTACTCCTCCGTCGTACTAAAAGAGTGGAGATGCTCGCTTTCATGAATTATGTACTTCCTCTCGCCGACATGTGGGACATATAGCAACTGGGTCAACGTGTCATGCACCAAATAACAGTGCAGAACAGTAGGGGGACACACCCCAATCGTAGCGCCCCAGTAGTAGTAATGAGCAATGAGACATCAAATCACAATGCCGCACCTTCTCAGACGGACAAAGCAACCATTATTTCACACTTCGATGAATCCGCTTCGCCATCATCTCCTTCAAGAAAACCACGTATTGCTTCTGCCATTGTTCTGCGTCAAGAGGGACGCACATCGCCTTAGTACATCATGACATGTGGGACCGCTTGACAGGCCATGCTCCCCTGCCCGTCGCTCGGTAAAATCATCTCATTTTTACTAGTTCCTCCATCTCAATTTACCGGGCATGCACGTTGTTCTAGGCTGAGAATTTAACTAGCTATATAGTGATACGTCTCCGACCTATCTACAATTTTTGATTGTTCCATGCAATTATATTACCCGTTTTGGATGTTTATGGGCTTTACTTTACACTTTTATATCATTTTTGGGACTAACCTACTAACAGGAGGCCCAGCCCAAATTGCTGTTTTTTTTTCCTATTTCAGTGTTTCGAAGAAAAGGAATATCAAACGGAGTCCAAACGGGATGAAACCTTCGGGAGCGATCTTTTTGGAACAAATGCAAACCAAGAGACTTAGAGTGGACGTCAAGCAACAAACGAGGCGGCCACGAGGGTGCCCGGCGCGCCCCCCGGGGTGGGCACGCCCCCCACCCTCATGGGCCCCTCGAGCGTCAACCGACCTGCTTCTTCCTCCTATATATACTCCCATACCCTGAAACCACCGAGGAGCACCACAAAAACCTATTTCCACCGCCGCAACCTTCTGTATCCGCGAGATCCCATCTTGGAGCCTTCGCCGGCGCTCCGCCGGAGGGGGAATCAACCACAGAGGGACTCTACATCATCTCCAAGGCCTCTCCGATGAGTACTGTTGGAAATATGCCCTAGAGGCAATAATACAATGGTTATTATTATATTTCCTTGTTCATGATAATTATCTATTGTTCATGCTATAATTGTATTAACTGGAAACTGTAATACATGTGTGAATACATAGACCACAACATGTCCCTAGTGAGCCTCTAGTTGACTAGCTCGTTGATCAATAAATGGTTATGGTTTCCTGACCATGGACATTTTATGTCATTGATAACGGGATCACATCATTAGGAGAATGATGTGATGGACAAGACCCAATCCTAAGCATAGCACAAGATCGTCTAGTTTGTTTGCTAAAGCTTTTCTAATGTCAAGTATCATTTCCTTAGACCATGAGATTGTGCAACTCCCGGATACCGTAGAAATGCTCTGGGTGTACCAAACATCACAACGTAACTGGGTGGCTATAAAGGTGCACTAGAGGTATCTCCGAAAGTGTCTGTTGGGTTGGCACGAATCGAGACTGGGATTTGTCACTCCGTATGACAGAGAGGTATCTCTGGGCCCACTTGGTAATGCATCATCATAATGAGCTCAATGTGACTAAGTAGTTAGTCACGGGATCATGCATTATGGAACGAGTAAAGTGACTTGCCGGTAACGAGATTGAACGAGGTATTGGGATACCGACGATCGAATCTCTGGCAAGTAATGTACCGATTGACAAAGGGAATTGCATACGGGATTGCTTGAATCCCTGACATCGTGGTTCATCCGATGAGATCATCGTGGAACATGTGGGAGCCAACATGGGTATCCAGATCCCGCTGTTGGTTATTGGCCGGAGAGATGTCTCGGTCATGTCTGCATGATTCCCGAACACGTAGGGTCTACACACTTAAGGTTCGGTGACGCTAGAGTTGTTATGGGAAATAGTATGTGGTTACCGAAGGTAGTTCGGAGTCCCGACTGTGATACCAGACGTCACGAGGACTTCCGGAATGGTCCGGCGGTGAAGATTGATATATTGGACGAAGGGTATTGGAGTGCAGAAGTGTTCCGGGGGTACCAGGCTATGGCCAGCATGACCGAAAGGTGTTTCGGGAGCCCCGACAAGTTTTGGAGGGCCTCATGGGCCAAAGGGGAAGGGGCAAACCAGCCCACAAAGGGGTGGTGCGCCCCCCACACCCTTTACCACGTTATTTGGGGAGGTGGGGCGCCTCCACCTGGCTTGGGAGGCAATCCTCCACCTGCTTGGCTTGGGGGGCAAGTCTCCCTGGGATTTTCCCTAGGGAGATCCAATCTGCTTGGCCGCCGCCCCTAGGGGAAACCCTAGGGCACCTCCCCCTCTCCCCTTGCCCCTATATATAGTGGAGGGGTGGGAGGGCAGCCGCACCTCTCGCCTGGCACAGCCCTCTCCCTCCTCCAACACCTCCTCCTCCTCTATAGTGCTTGGCGAAGCCCTGCTGGAGAACCACGAGCTCCATCACCACCATGCCGTCGTGCTGTCGGTGTTCTCCCTCAACTTGTCCTCTTCCCTTGCTAGCTCAAGACAGAGGAGACGTCCCCGAGCTGTACGTGTGTTGAACGTGGAGGCGCTGTCCGTTCGGCGCTAGATCGGATCTTCCGTGATTTGAATCGCCGCGAGTACGACTCCATCAACCGTGTTCTTATAACGCTTCCGCTTAGCGATCTTCAAGGGTATGAAGGTGCTCATCCTCTCCCTCCCTTGTTGCTAGAATCTCCATAGATTGATCTTGGTGATGCATAGAAAATTTTGAATTTCTGCTACGTTCCCCAACAGTGGCAGCATGAGCTAGGTCTATTGCGTAGATTCCATGCACGAGTACAACACAAGTTGTTGTGGGCATTGATTTTGTTCAATATGCTTACCGTTACTAGTCCTATCTTGTTTCGACGGTATTGTGTGATGAAGCGGCCCGGATCGACATTACACGTACACTTACGTGAGACAGGTTCCACCGACTGACATGCACTTGTTGCATAAGGTGGCTAGCGGGTGCCAGTCTCTCCCACTTTAGTCGAATCGGATTCGATGAAAAGGGTACTTATGAAGGGTAAATAGCAATTGGCATATCACGTTGTGGTTTTGGCGTAGGTAAGAAACGTTCTTGCTAGAAACCTATAGCAGCCACGTAAAAACTTGCAACAACAATTAGAGGACGTCTAACTTGTTTTTGCAGCATATGCCGTGTGATGTGATATGGCCAAGAAGGATGTGATGAATGAAATATATGTGATGATTGATCATATTCTTGTAATAGGAATCACGACTTGCATGTCAATGAGTATGACAACCGGTAGGAGCCATAGGAGTTGTCTTTATTTATTGTATGACCTGCGTGTCACTGAATAACGCCATGTAATTACTTTACTTCATTGCTAACCGTTAGCTATAGTAGTAGAAGTAATAGTTGGGAGACAACTTCATGAATACACGATGATGGAGATCATGGTGTCATACTGGTGACGATGATGATCATGGCGCCCCGAAGATGGAGATCAAAAGGAGCAAAATGATATTGGCCATATCATGTCACTATTTGATTGCATGTGATGTTTATCATGTTTTTACATCTTATTTGCTTAGAACGACGGTAGCATAAATAAGATGATCCCTCGCTAAAATTTCAAGAAAGTGTTCCCCCAAACTTTGCACCATTGCGAAGGTTCGTTGTTTCGAAGCACCACGTGATGATCGGGTGTGATAGATTCTAATGTTCACATACAACGGGTGTAAGCCAGATTTACACACGCAAAACACTTAGGTTGACTTGACGAGCCTAGCATGTACAGACATGGCCTCGGAACACAAGAGACCGAAAGGTCGAACATGAGTTGTATAGTAGATATGATCAACATGACGATGTTCACCGATGATGACTAGTCCATCTCACGTGATGATCGGACACAGCCTAGTTGACTCGGATCATGTATGACTTAGATGACTAGAGGGATGTCTATCTAAGTGGGAGTTCATTAAATAATCAGATGAATTTAATTATGATGAACATAGTCAAAAGGTCTTTGCAAATTATGTCGCAACTTACGCTTTAGTTCTACTATTTTAAGATATGGTCCCAGAGAAAATTTAGTTGAAAGTTGACAGTAGCAATTATGCGGACTCGGTCTATATACTGGGGATTGTCCTCATTGCTGCACAGAAGGCTTATGTCCTTAATGCACCGCTCGGTGTGCTGAACCTCGAGCGTCGTTTGTGGATGTTGCGAACATCTGACATACACGTTTTGATGACTACGTGATGGTTCAATGCGTAATGTTAAACGGTTTAGAATTGAGGCACCAAAGACATTTTAAAAACGTTGCGGAACATATGAGATGTTCCAAGAGCTGAAATTTGGATTTCAGGCTCGTGCCCATGTCAAGAGGTGTGCGACCTCCGACAAGTTTCTTAACCCTGCAAACTAAGGGAGAAAAGCTCAATCGTTGAGCATGTGCTCAGATTGTCTGAGTACTACAATCGCTTGAATCGAGTGGGAGTTATCTTCCAGATGAGATAGTGATGGTTCTCCAAAGTCACTGCCACCAAGCTACTAGAGCTTCGTGATGAACTATAACATATCACGGATAGATATGATGATCCTTGAGCTATTCGCGATGTTTGACACCGCGAAAGTAGAAGTCAAGTAGGAGCATCAATTGTTGATGGTTAGTAAAACCATTAGTTTGAAGAAGGGCAAGGGCAAGAAGGGTACTTCATGAAATGGCAAATCAGTTGCTGCTCTAGTGATGAAACCCAAGGTTGAACCCAAACCCGAGACTAAGTGCTTCTGTAATGAGGGGAACGGTCACTGAAGCAGAACTACCCTAGATACTTGGGAGATGAGAAGGTTGGCAAGGTTGACTGAAGTATATTGGATATATGTTATATTAAATGTGTACTTTACTTGTACTCCTAGTAGCACCAGGGTATTAGATACCGGTTCGGTTGCTAAGTGTTAGTAACTCGAAATAAAAAGCTACGGAACAAATGGAGACTGGCTAAAAGGTGAGATGACAATATGTGTTGGAAGTGTTTCCAAGGTTGATGTGATCAAGCATCGCATACTCCCTCTACCATCGAGATTGGTGTTAAACCTAAATAATTGTTATTTGGTGTTTGCATTGAGCATAGACATGATTGGATTATGTTTATCGCAATATGGTTATTCATTGAAGGAGAATAATGGTTACTCTGTTTATTTGGATAATACCTTTAATGGTCTTGCACCTAAAATTAATGGTTTACTTAATCTCGATCGTAGTGATACACATGTTCATGCCAAAAGATATAAGATAGTAATGATAGTACCACATACTTGTGGCACTGCCACTTGAGTCATATTGGTATAAAACGCATGAAGAAGCTCCATGTTTGATGGATCTTTGGAATCACTCGTTTTTGAAAAGATTGAGACATGCGAACCATGTCTATTGGTATATATGCATGAAGAAACTCCATACAGATGGATCGTTTGGACTCACTTGTTTTTGAATCACTTGAGAGATGCAAATCATACCACATGGGCAAGATGACTGAAGTCCTCGTATTCAGTGAGATGGAACAAGAGAGCAACTTGTTGGAAGTAATACATTTGATGTGTGCAATCCAATGAGTTCTGAGGCACGCAGTGAATATCATTATGTTCTTACTTCACAGATGATTTGAGTAGATGTTAAGTATATTTACTTGATGAAACAAAAGTCTGAATTATTGAAAGATTCAAGTAATTTCAGAGTGAAGTTGAAGATCATCGTGACAAGAGGATGTAATGTCTATGATATGATCATAGAGATAAATATCTGAGTTACGAGTTTGGCACACAATTAAGACATTGTGGAAATTGTTTCACAACTAATACCGCCTGGAACACCATAGTGCGATGGTGTGTCCGAACATCATAACTACACCCTATTGGATATGGTGCATACCATGATGTCTCTTGTCGAATTACAACTATCGTTTATGGGTTAGGCATTAGAGATAACCGCATTCACTTTAATAGGGCACCACGTAATTCCATTGAGATGACACTGTATGAACTATGGTTTAGAGAAACCTAAGTTGTCTTTTCTCAAAAGTTTGGGGCTGCGACGCTTATATGAAAAGTTTTGCCTGATAAGCTTGAACCCAAAGCGGATAAATGCATCTTCATAGGACACCCAAAACAGTTGGGTATACCTCCTATTTCAGATCCGGAAGCAAAAGTGCTGGAAATGGGTCCATTCTCGAGGAAAAGTTTCTCTTGAAAGAATTGAGTGGGAGGATGGTGGAGACTTGATGAGGTTATTGAACCGTCACTTCAACTAGTGTGTAGCAGGGCACAGGAAGTTGTTCCTGTGGCGCCTACACCAATTGAAGTGGAAGCTTATGAGAGTGATCATGAAACTTCGGATCAAGTCACTACCAAACCTCGTAGGTTGACAAGGATGTGTACTACTTCGGAGTGGTACGTACTCCTGTCTTGGAGGTCATGTTTCTAGACAACAATGAACCTACGAGCTATGGAGAAGTGATGGTGGTCCTGGATTCCAATGAATGGCTCGAGGCCATAAAATCCGAGAGGATCCATGTATGAAAACAAAGTATAGACTTTGGAAGAACTACTTGATGGTCGTAAGGCTGTTGAGTATAGATGGATTTTAAAAGGAAGGCAGACAATGTTGGTAAGCGTCACCATTAAGAAAGCTCGACTAGTTGTTAAGATGTTTTCCGACAAGTTCAAGGAGTTGACTACGGTGAGACTTTCTCACTCATAGCGATGCTAAGAGTCTGTTGGAATTATATTAGCAGTTACTGTATTATTTATGAAATCTTGCAGATAGGATGTCAAAACATTGTTTCCTCGATGATTTTTTCTGAGGAAAGGTTGTATGTGATACAACCAGAAGGTTTTGACAATCCTGAAAGATGCTAACAAGTATGCAAAGCTCCAGCAATCCTTCTAAGGACTGGAGTAAGCGTCTCGGAGTTGGAATATACGCTTTGTTGAAGTGATCAAAGATTTTGGGTTTATACAAAGTTTATGAGAAACTTGTATTTCCAAAGAAGTGAGTGGGAGCACTATAGAATTTCGGATGAGTATATGTTGTTGACATATTGTTGATCAGAAATGATGTATAATTTCTGGAAAGCATATAGGGTTATTTGAAACGTGATTTTCAATGGAAAACCTGGATTAAGCTACTTGAACATTGAGCATCAAGATCTATAAGAATAGATCAAAACGCTTATTAGTACTTTCAAATGAACACATACCGTGAGAAGATTTTGAAGGAGTTCAAAATAGATCGGCAAAGAAGGAGTTCTTGGCTGTAAGGTGTGAGTATTGAGTAAGACTCAAGACCTAACCACGACAGAAGAGAGAGAAAGGACAAAGCTCTTCCCCTATGCTTTAGACGTAGGCTCCACAATATGCTATGTTGTGTACCGCACCTGAAGTGTGCCTTGCCATGAGTCAGTCAAGGGGTACAAGTGTGATCAAGGAATGGATAACAGCACTGTGGTCAAGGTTATCCTTAGTAACTACTGGACTAAGGAATTTTCTCGATAATGGAGTTGGTAAAAGAGTTCGTCGTAAAGGGTTACACCGGTGCAAACTTTGACACTAATCCGGATGACTCTGAGTAGTAAACTGGATTCGTATAGTAGAGCAGTTATTTGGAATAGTTCCAAATAGCGCGTGGTAGCTGCATCTAGGAGATGACATAGAGATTTGTAAAGCACACATAGATTTGAAAGATTCAGACCCGTTGACTAATAACCTCTCTCACAAGCGAGATATGATCAAACCCAATGGGCGTTGGATTCATTACAATCACATAGTGATGTGAACTAGATTATTGACTCTAGTGCAAGTGGGAGACTGTTGGAAATATGCCCTAGAGGCAATAATAAAATGGTTATTATTATATTTCCTTGTTCATGATAATTGTCTATTGTTCATGCTATAATTGTATTAACTTGAAACCATAATACATGTGTGAGTACATAGACCACAACATGTCCCTAGTGAGCCTCTAGTTGACTAGCTCGTTGATCAATAGATGGTTATGGTTTCCTGACCATGGACATTGGATGTCATTGATAACGGGATCACATCATTAGGAGAATGATGTGATGGACAAGACCCAATACTAAGCATAGCACAAGATCGTGTAGTTCGTTCGCTAAAGATTTTCTGATGTCAAGTATCATTTCCTTAGACCATGAGATTGTGCAACTCCCAGATACCGTAGGAATGCTTTGGGTGTACCAAACGTCACAACGTAACTGGGTGGCTATAAAGGTGCACCACAGGTATCTCCGAAAGTGTCTGTTGGGTTGGCACGAATCGACACTGCGATTTGTCACTTCGTATGATGGAGAGGTATCTCTGGGCCCACTCGGTAATGCATCATCATAATGAGCTCAATGTGACTAAGTATTTAGTCACGGGATCATGCATTATGGAATGAGTAAAGTGACTTGCCGGTAATGAGATTGAACGAGGTATTGGGATACCGACGATCGAATCTCGGGCAAGTAACAAAGGGAATTGCATACGGGATTGCTTGAATCCCCGACATCTTGGTTCATCCGATGAGATCATCGTGGAACATGTGGGAGCCAACATGGGTATCTAGATCCCACTGTTGGTTATTGGCCAGAGAGATGTCTCGGTCATGTCTGCATGATTCCCGAACCCGTAGGGTCTACACACTTAAGGTTCGGTGACGCTAGAGTTGTTATGGGAATTAGTATGTGGTTACCGAAGGTAGTTCAGAGTCCCGGATGTGATCCCGGACGTCACGAGGAGTTCCGGAATGGTCCGGCGGTGAAGATTGATATATTGGACGAAGGGTATTGGAGTGCAGAAGTGTTCCCGGGGTACCAGGCTATGGCCAGCATGACCGAAAGGTGTTTCGGGAGCCCCGACAAGTTTTGGAGGGCCTCATGGGCCAAAGGGGAAGGGGCAAACCAGCCCACAAAGGGGTGGTGCGCCCCCCACACCCTTTACCACGTTATTTGGGGAGGTGGGGCGCCTCCACCTGGCTTGGGAGGCAATCCTCCACCTGCTTGGCTTGGGGGGCAAGTCTCCCTGGGATTTTCGCTTGGGAGATCCAATCTGCTTGGCTGCCCCCCAGGGGAAAGGCGCCTCCCCCTCTCACCTTGCGCCTATATATAGTGGAGGGGTGGGAGTGCAGCCGCACCTCTCCCCTGGCGCAGCCCTCTCCCTCCTCCAACACCTCCTCCTCCTCCGTAGTGCTTGGCGAAGCCCTGCTAGAGAACCACGAGCTCCACCACCACCATGCAGTCGTGCTGTCGGAGTTCGCCCTCAACTTCTCCTCTCCCCTTGCTGGATCAAGAAGGAGGAGACGTCCCCGAGCTGTACGTGTGTTGAACGCGGAGGCGCCGTCCGTTCGGTGCTTGATCGGATCTTCCGCGATTTGAATCGCCGCGAGTACGACTCCATCAACCATGTTCTTATAACGCTTTCGCTTAGCAATCTTCAAGGGTATGAAGATGCTCATCCTCTCCCTCCCTTGTTGCTAGAATCTCCATATATTGATCTTGGCGATGCGTAGAAAATTTTGAATTTCTGCTACGTTCCCCAACAGTGAGTAGTTTACCACAGATCTTTGGGTCCATAATTATTAGCTAGATGGCTTTTTTTCTCTCTTTGAATCTCAATACAAAGTTCTCCTTGATCTTCTTGGAGATCTATTCGATGTAAATATTTTTGCGGTGTGTTTGTCGAGATCCGATGAATTGTGGGTTTATGATCAAGTTTATCTATGAGAAATATTTGAATCCCCTCTGAATTCTTTTGTGTGTGATTAAGTTATCTTTGCAAGTCTCTTCAAATTATCAATTTGGTTTGGCCTACTAGATTGATCTTTCTTGCAATGGGAGAAGTGCTTAGCTTTGGGTTCAATCTTGCGTTGTCCTTTCCTAGTGACAGCAGGGGCAGCAAGGCACGTATTGTATTGTTGCCATCGAGGATAAAAAGATGGGGTTTATATCATATTGCATGAGTTTATCCCTCTACATCATGTTATCTTTCTTAATGCGTTACTCTGTTCTTATGAACTTAATACTCTAGATGCAGGAAGGAGTCGGTCGATGTGTGGAGTAATAGTAGTTGATGCAGAATCATTTCGATCTACTTGTCCTGGACGTGATGCCAATATACATGATCATGCCTAGGTAATCTCATAACTATGTGCTTTTCTATCAATTGCTCGACAGTAATTTGTTCACCCACCGTAATACTTATGCTATCTTGAGAGAAGCCGCTAGTGAAACATATGGCCCTCGGGTCTATCTTTTATCATATAAGTTTTACATTTACTTTTATTTGCATCTTTTACTTTCCAATCTATATCATAAAAATACCCAAAAAAATTATCTTATCATATTATCTCTATCAGATCTCACTTTCGCAAGTGGCCGTGAATGGATTGACAACCCCTTTATTGCGTTGGTTGCGAGATTCTTGTTTGTTTGTGTAGGTGCGTGGGACTTTTGAGGAGCCTCCTACTGGATTGATATCTTGGTTCTCAAAAACTGAGGGAAATACTTATGCTACTTTGCTGCATCACCCTTTCCTCTTCGAGGAAAACCAACGCAAGCTCAAGACGTAGCACGAAGGATTTCTGGCGCCGTTGCCGGGGAGGTCTTCGCTCAAGTCAAGACATACCAAGTACCCATCACAAACTCATCTCCCTCGCATTATATTATTTGCCATTTGCCTCTCGTTTTCCTCTCCCCCACTTCAGCTTTGCCTTTTCTTCACCTTCCGTCCGTTCGATCTTGTGTTACCATGTGCCTTCTTTTTGCTTGCATCTTCGCTTGCTAAAAGTTTATGGATCTTCATCCAGTTGCTAATCTCTTTAAGAGATCCAAATATGATGAACCAGTTGTTAGTCAGTTGAGTGAACTAGATTATCTTTATGGGGTTTTGCTTGAAATTCCTGAGTCTGAAAATTGTGATGAAGTGCTTTATAAAGTGATTCACGATAGATCTTTGAATAAAAAGCATGATTGCAATGACGTTATTATAAATTCTATTAATGCCAATTGTGCTAATAATATGCAAAACCCTAAGCTTGGGGATGCTAATTTTGCTATGTCTACCACTTGTTGCAATGATCATGATTGGGGTGATTCTTCTTATAATCTTGAAAATTTATTTAAGCCCCATGATGAATATGAAATTGATAATAGTGTTTGCAATAATATTAAAAGTGGGTTTGGAGAGGTCATGAATTTAGTTCTAGTCCCACTATTTTGGAAGAGTGTCAACTTCGCATGCATGTGGATCATGTTGAGAATATGTTATGTGATAGCTATTTTGTTGAATTTTCTTACGACCCTACATGTAATTATTATGAGAGAGGAAAATATGGTTGTATAAATTTTCATGTTACTAAATCACCTCTCTTCATGTTGAGATTGCTATCATCTTCTTCCATGCATAAACAACCTATGCATGGGAAGTATGTTAGACTTAAGTGTGTAGGTCACATGTTTTATGATGCTCTCTTTATGCTTCAATTCTTGTCTTTCATGTGAGCATCACTGAAATCTCAGTGCCAAGCTAAAAAGGCTTTAAAGAAAAGCGCTTGTTGGGAGAAAACCCAATATTTTTCCTTGCTGTAATTCACTAAATAAATCATCTAGCCTCTGTTTAGATGTGGTTTTATGTTTTAATTAGTGTTTGTGCCAAGTAGAACCTATAGGATAACCTACTATGATAGTTAATTTGATTCTGCTGAAAAACAGAAACTTTGCACGCACGAAAATAATTTTAGTAATTCACAGAAACGTGCTTTTGCGTTGATTCTTTTTACTGAAGAACAATAGATAAATTTCCCAGGACTTCCTATTTTGGTAGAAGTTTTAGAGTTCCAGAAGTATTTGAAAGTTACAGATTGATACAGACAGTTCTGTTTTTGAAAGATTCTGTTTTTCGTGTGTTGTTTGCTTATTTTGATGCATCTATGGCTTGTATCGGGGTGTATGAACCATAGAGAAGTTGTAATACAGTAGGTTTAACACCAATAAAAATATAGAATGAGTTCATTACAGTACCTTATGTGGTGGTTTTTCTTTCTTGCACTAACGGAGCTTATGAGATTTCCTATTGAGTTTTGTGTTGTGAAGTTTTCAAGTTTCGGGTAAAGATTTGATGGACTATGGAATAAGGAGTGGCAAGAACCTAAGCTTGGGGATGCCCATGTAACCCCAATATATACAAGGACAACCAAAAGCCTAAGCTTGGGGATGCCCCGGAAGGCATCCCCTCTTTCGTCTTCGTCTATCGGTAACTTTACTTGGAGCTATATTTTTATTCGCCACATGATGTGTGTTTTGCTTGGAGCGTATTGTATGATATTAGTATTTGATTTTTAGATTACCACAATCATCCTTGCTGTACATGCATTTTGGGAGAACCCACTTGATTGGAATTTATTAGAATACTCTATGTGCTTTACCTATATCTTTTGAGATAGATAGTTTTGCTCTAGTACTTCACTTATATCTTTTAGAGCACGGTGGTGGTTTAATTTTGTAGAATTTGTTGATCTCTCATGCTTCACTTATATTATTTTGAGAGTCTTTTAGAACAGCATGGTATTTTCTATGGTTATAAAATTGGTCCTAGAATGATGGGCATCCAAGTTGGGTATAATAAAAACTATCATAGAAAGTGAATTGGATGCTATGATCAATTGGATGCTTGATAATTGTTTTGAAATATGAGGATGGTGATATTAGAGTCATGCTAGTGTGGTAATTATGAATTTGAAGAATACTTGTGTTGAGGTTTGTGATTCCTGTAGCATGCACGTATGTGAACCGCTTTGTGATGAAGTTGGAGCATAATTTATTTATTGATTGTCTTCCTTATGAGTGGAGGTCGGGGATGAGCGATGGTCTTTTCCTACCAATCTATCCCCCTAGGAGCATGCGCCTAGTACTTTGTTTTCAATGGCTTGAAGATTTTTGCAATAAGTATATGAGTTCTTTATGACTAATGTTGAGTCCATGGATTATACACACTCTCACCCTTCCACCATGCTAGCCTATCTTGTGCCGTGCAACTTTCGCCGGTACCATACACCCACCATATACCTTCCTCAAAACATCCACCATTCCTACCTATTATGGTATTTCCATAGCCATTCCGAGATATATTGCCATGCAACTTTCCACCGTTCCGTTATTATGACACGCATCATCATTGTCATATTGCTCTTGCATGATCATGTAGTTGACATCGTATTTGTGGCAAAGCCACCTTCATAATCCTTCCATACATGTAACTCTTGATTCATTGCATATCCCGGTACACCGCCAGAGGCATTCATATAGAGTCATATCTTGTAATCTTGAGTTGTAAGTAAATAAAAGTGTGATGATCTTCATTATTAGAGCATTCATATAAAGTGTAATTATGGAGGATATGATTCCCCCACAAGTCGGGATGAGACTTCGAAATTTACAAAAGAGAAGAGAAAGGCCAAATAAAAAAAGAAGGAAAGGCCAAATAAAAAAATAAGAGAAAAAGAGAGAAGGGACAATGCTACTATCCTTTTTACCACACTTGTGCTTCAAAGTAGCATCATGATCTTCATAATAGAGAGTCTCCTATGTTTTCACTTTCATATACTAGTGGGAATTTTTCATTATAGAACTTGGCTTGTATATTCCAATGATGGGCCTCCTCAAAACGTCCTAGGTCTTCGTGAGCAAGCAAGTTGGATGCACACCCACTTAGTTTCTTTTATTGAGCTTTCATACATTTATAGATCTAGTGCATCTGTTGCATGGCTATCCCTACTCACTCACATTGATATCTATTAATGGGCATCTCCATAGCCCATTGATACGCCTAGTTGATGTGAGACTAGCTTCTCTTTTTTTGTCTTCTCCACAACCACCATTCTATTCCACATATAGTGCTATGTCTATGGCTCACGCTCATGTATTGCATGAAAGTTGAAAAAAGTTTGAGAAGACTAAAGTATGAAACAATTGCTTGGCTTGTCATCGGGGTTGTGCATGATTAAATACTTTGTGTGATGAAGATAGATCATAGCAAGACTATATGATTTTGTAGGGATAACTTTCTTTAACCATGCTATTTTGAGAAGACATGATTGCTTTATTAGTATGCTTGAAGTATTACTATTCTTCTGCAGATATGAACTTTTATTTTGAATCATTTGGATCTGAACATTCATGCCACAATAAAGAAAATTACATTGAGGATTATGCTAGGTTAGCATTCCACATCAAAAATTTTGTTTTTATCATTTACCTACTCGAGGACGAGCAGGAATTAAGCTTAGGGATGCTTGATACGTCTCCAACGTATATATAATTTTTGATTGTTCCATGCAATTATATTACCCGTTTTGGATGTTTATGGGCTTTACTTTACACTTTTATATCATTTTGGGACTAACCTACTAACCGGAGGCCGAACCCGAATTGCTGTTTTTTTTGCCTATTTCAGTGTTTCGAAGATAAGGAATATCAAACGGAGTCCAAACGGGATGAAACCTTCGGGAGAGATCTTTTTGGAACAAATGCAAACCTGGAGACTTGGAGTGGACATCAAGCAACAAACGAGGTGGCCACGAGGGTGCCCGGTGCACCCCCCACCCTCGTGGGCCCCTCGAGCATCAACCGACCTACTTCTTCCTCCTATATATACTCCCGTACCCTGAAATCATCGAGGAGCACCGCAAAAACCTATTTCCACTGCCGCAACCTTCTGTATCCATGAGATTCCATCTTGGAGCCTTCGCTGGCACTCCGCCGGAGGGGGAATCGACCACGGAGGTCCTCTACATCATCTCTAAGGCCTCTTCGATGAGTTGTGAGTAGTTTACCACAAACCTTCGGGTCCATAGTTATTAGCTAGATGGCTTCTTCTCTCTCTTTGAATCTCAATACAAAGTTCTCCTTGATATTCTTGGAGATTTATTTGATGTAACTCTTTTTGTGGTGTGTTTGCCGATATCCGTGAATTGTGGGTTTATGATCAAGTTTATCTATGAGAAATATTTGAATCTCCTCTAAATTCTTTTGTGTATGATTAAGTTATCTTTGCAAGTCTCTTTGAATTATTAGTTTGGTTTGGCCTACTAGATTGATCTTTCATGCCATGGGAGAAGTGCTTAGCTTTGGGTTTAATCTTATGTATTGTATTGTTGCCATCGAGGATAAAAATATGGGGTTTATATCATATTGCGTGAGTTTATCCTTCTACATCATGTCATCTTTTTTTAATGCGTTACTCTGCTCTTATGAACTTAATACTCTAGATGCAGGCAGGAGTCGGTCGATGTGTGGAGTAATAGTAGTTGATGCAGAATCGTTTTGATCTACTTGTCGCGGACGTGATTCCTATATACATGATCATGCCCAGATAATCTCATAACTATGCGCTTTTCTATCAATTACTCGATAGTAATTTGTTCACCCACCGTAATACTTATGCTATCTTGAGAGAAGCCGCTAGTGAAACCTATGGCGCTTGGGTCTATCTTCTATCATATAAGTTTTCCATTTACTTTTATTTGCATCTTTTACTTTCCAATCTATATCATAGAAATACCATAAATATTTATCTTATCATATTATCTCTATCAGATCTCACTTCCGCAAGTGGCCGTGAAGGGATTGACAACCCCTTTATTGCGTTGGTTGCGAGGTTCTTGTTTGTTTGTGTAGGTGCGTGGGACTTTTGAGGATCCTCCTAATGGATTGATACCTTGGTTCTCAAAAACTGGGGGAAATACTTACGCTACTTTGCTGCATCACCCTTTCCTCTTCAAGGAAAACCAACGCAAGCTTAAGACATAGCATATAGTACTACCTCCTTTCTGGTTTATAGGGCTCATTTCAAAAATCTCACCAACCAAGGTAGATGATGAGTGGTGGAATAATTTTCGTGGTTTGTAAAAGCACCCAATTAATGCGCTCATTTTCCTCAAAGAATTGTGTTTACCAATGCAATTGCAATGCATGCAGTAAGTACATGCATTAGTGAAGTTTCTCACAATCCTTGCATGCAATGAATTAATACAGCTTGAAATCTGAGCATGTGATGGGGAACAATCAAATTGAGACTTATAAAATAGGAAACCAAATTTTTTGAGATAAGCCCTATAAACCGGGAAGGAGGGAGTATGTGATGAAAATATATGTTTAGAAACTACATCCGCTTAAGGATCCAATGGTATACTTTTTGTGACATAGTAAATCATATTTAGTTAGTGAAATGGATGACCTAGAACTACGTGCATGCCCTATAAAGCAAGACGGAGGGAGTAGTATCTTTTTAACAATATATTCGGGATTCACCAAGGAGCAAAACCAAGTGGTAGGCTGCTCCTGTCGTGTTGGCGCAACAACTAAAGTAGGGTCAATCCACGCATGAAATGGTGACACACTTAACAGGACCCCTTTGGCCGACATGTGGCTCATCCACCGTCTTGTTCCATGTGCGATGCACCAAATTACAGTTTGGAGCAGCGGTTGGACTTGGAGGCACCCCGGTCATAGCGCCGCAGTAGTAGTAAATGAGCGATGAGGGGTCAAATCACAAAGCCCCACATTTCTTACATTAAGCTAGATGAATGAAGAAACCATCATTTCACTCTAGGGCGTAAGAGCATAAAGAAAAGATAAAACCAATTATGTGTGCGACAGCTACCTAGGGCACCCTATGGTAGGAGCCTCCACTACAAATCCGCTTCTCTTTCGTCCTCTTGAAGAAAATCGATGATGCGTGCGGCGGCTAGGGTTTGTAGGAGTACTACGGCATGCGGGGCCATGGCATAGTAAACAGGCGAGGGATTGAGTTCGAGTCAACGCGTTAACATGGGTGGGCTGCTTGGTTTTATGGGAACGAGGCAACATTTTCGGTTTGGGGACCAGTGGAGATATACGTAGTTCAAAAAATTGTGGACTTAGGTTTGCCCAGAAGGAAATGACGCATGGGCCCTACATTTTGATATAATCGCGGCCGTGTGAAATTTGCTACTCAAAATAACACATAATAGTTCCTCCAAAAACATCTATAACTAATGGGAAGTGAATGTATGCTTAAAATGAAAATGTAATACAAAGAGAAAAAAAATATTGTAGTTAAAAGAATGACATTTCTAACAAAAAATGTGAATGTGAACTACATATGTGTGCACATGACCAACACATACATTTTCAATACAAAATCTAATGCAAGAAATAACTTATGAGTAACATGCATGAATTGATGATGTGGTGCTTGCATGCATAGAGTACAAAAACAATGTGATTTATGACTTGCATGCATGACGTGTTCTTGTGCCATAGTTGCATGCCCAGGAAAAAAGCTACTAGTGGGTTCTACTAGCTATTTAGGAATAGAGAAGATGTATACATGGAAGTTGTTGGGGAAGAGATGACATGTCTCTCAATTCCTATTAGTAGGGATTGGAAAATAGATGTCATTTGGTTCACATCATATGAACTTCTCTATTCAATCTAGAGATGACATGTATCTCAATTCCTATGAGGGATTAAAAAAGAGATGTCATTTGGTTCACATCATAGGAACATTTCTATTGAATATGCGGTAATGTTTATTTTCCTTTGAAATTGTGGGAGTATAGGAATCCATTCATATGAACCAAGTGGCTCTAAAGCTATAAAATGATATCATGTTTATTTTCCTTTGAAATGTGGAGTATATGAATCTATTCCTATGAACCAATTGGCTCTAAAGGAAAAAATCCTATAAAAACCATATCATATAGAGTTCCTATGATACTCCTCCACACCAAAGGATGGTTGAAATTGCTGCAGGTCATACGACGATCCTTCTTTGTATAATCCTCCCCCATATTTATAGTTACCTCTCGAAGAAGAATGAAATGATATATACTTGGTATTCTATATGTGCATTTTGGTATTTGAAAACTCGATAAAAGTTTGCGAGGTTTGAATTTTCAATAAAGCTATATGCACTACATTTTGGAACGGAGGGAAGAGCATACAACATTTGATAACACTCACGTGGAAGATTTGTGTGACGGAGGGTGGCTGTTCTGTTAAATGACATGACAAAACTGACACCGTCAGATTCCGCTCCGGTTCTTACGGCGTTCGTCAGGAAACAACTTTAGGCGAACGTTTGTCAGATAGGATTTATGGACACATGCATTGCATTGATACGTGCCCCCTCTCTCTCACGCACACACGCACCTTCACGAGTCATGACTCTTTCGAGTCCTCTCGCACCCACCGTCTATCTGTAGGTAGACATCACACACATATGTGCTAATCACACCCTACACTCAGAACTTATAAAAAATAAAAGATGTCGCGCACCTTTTATTTTAACTCACACGTCACACACTTATACTTTTACTCTTGTGGCGAATGTTCTTTGGGAGTAGTATATTGTACTCTCACAAAGAGAAGCGACGCACGCACGCACTAGTTCTCTCACACCCACTCGCCGGTACACATAGGAGCACATTTTTTTGAAGCTAGGAGCGCATTTGTTTACAAAGAGGCATCCCAATTGACCTTTTGACTAGTCTAGTTGTCAACTTGATGGAGGGTCGGGGACCGAACGTGAATGATGCAGTATTGTGCGTCCTAGACGTGATGGTATGTTATTGATCGAGTTTTATTTTTCTTGAACTTTCAATGAAAATAGTGGTTCCCATGTATTCAATTTAATAACGGCTGGCACAACAAAATCACTCCACTATATATATAAGCAGGAGGCTCAGTGCTTGCTTTACTAGGGTTCCTCTCTTTCACTCTGTCAGATTCGGGGCTCCTCAGACCCTTGATAGATTCGAACTCTAGGGTGCCTGCGCAGAACTCAACCTCCTTATTCTGCCAACTCGTCAATCTCACGGCCTTGCTCGATGAACTGGAAGGGAATGGAACAAGGCGATTGACCCAGGTTCGGCCACCTTGCGGTGTAATACCCTACTCCTGCTTTGTGGTGGATTGGCCTAAAGGTTGGCTGAGGATGAACTAGTACAGTGGGAGAACAACCTCAGGTGGTGTGTCCTTGTGCTGGTGAGGGAGAGGATGGTCGGGATGATCAGGGTCCATCCTAAGGTAGTGGCTCGACTATCCTTATAGTGGCCTTGGTCCTATTCCCCTAAAATGAAGGCGGGAAGGGATCCCCCAACAACCAAATCCGAAGGGAGACAACTAGTACATCTTATCCTGAAAAAAGGTGGTCTTCGACTGCAAAGTCTCTAGTCGTGATGCTGTGGTGGGCTCGGCGATGACCTCCGTCCTGCCGTCTTCGCGGTCTTGGTATCACTGCTTGGAAATGGAAACCTTTGGTTGATGCTCCGAGACTCCGCGCATGCGCTTGCCTCTTTAGCACCAAAGAGGAAACCTGTTGTACTGCGCCCGCTGGCGCCCGCCTAGCCTTGGTCGTCATGGCTTGTGTCGGTGTACATAAGTATGGACCCCTCTGTACTCCTTACTTGTGCACGGGCAGTCATAGCCACACCTGCGACAAGGGTTGGCAGGGCAGTAGAAGGAAAAATACAAGACTACCAAGGCAAGCATTCAAGCCAGTTAATAAAGAGCAGAAGACAAGCTATACCTCCCCCGGCAACACCCTTGCTGGGGCGGCCTACGTAGCCCCGGCAAGAGCCTTGCCGGGGCAACTTGCGGGGCACCAGCAAAGCCACCACCCTCAAGACTGAGAGTTCTGGCACCATTGACAATGTCAAAGCCAAGACTCGGGGGCGCATGCATAGTAGCATGCAAATCTTTGTGAAGACTGGCAGACTGCAGGGCTATGTGGAGGCCAGAAGACAAAAACCCCCGACAAGGCCCTTGCCGGGGACGACTAAGAGGCCCCGGCAAGACCCTTGCCAGGGACAATTGTGGGTCCATAGCCAAGCCCGCACCCGACAAGGTTTCGCCACCTCACAACCGTTCCAGCGCAGCGACCGGCCTGCCAACTAAGCAAGCACCTGCATGATGGCATGCAGATCTTTGTGAAGGCCCTACCACCACGCCAGGACAGCGGCTAGCCAGCCAGCCTGGCGCTGCATGCCTCGTCCGCATGGACGCGTGTCAAGGCAGGATGAGGCGGCGACGGACGAGACAGGTTCTGTTGCCGTCCTCGATAAAGTTGGAGGGCACGTAAGCAACACATTTAATGCGTTTGTCCTACAACATCAGTGATAATCTTGCACACTATAGCTACTTTACACCTCCCATGTGCCACTGTGGCAACCCGTTTGACATATAAAAGGAGGCTCGAGGCGTACTGGAGAAGGATTCAGACTCTTCAGACTGGGCACGCATAGCATCTATCTAAGAACTCAAGTACACTAAATATACACCCAAAGCAAGACTAGGGTTTTATGCTCCTCAGCGGCCCAAACCTGGGTAAAAATCCGTCGTGCTGATCACTAGACCTACTCTTTGTGCAACTCTCTCCCTGCCAACCATAGAAGGGATCCTCGTGATCCCATAGGTGTCGTTTCCTCGACATCTTTGGCGCACCAGGTAGGGGAAAGAAGTTGTGCAAATCTGCTCTAGTGGTTAGTGCGTCAGTTCCTTCATCGCCATGGCTCCGAAGAAGAAGGCAATCACGGCGAACAGTTTGTCTGGGCTGGTCTACCCGTGCAAGCGTGAATGGGGGATGTGGCACACGCTGGTGGCAGTCGAGATCAAGATCATCCACATCGTTCTTGTACCAGCAGCTAGGCGAGCGGTGTCGTCTGCAGCTGCGACGACGATCCGCGCAGCAACGGAAAGCTAAGTCATGCCAAACCTCGAGCAATTTCCTTTTTGTAAGGTTATTTTCCTTGAATGGTTTCTGTTCTTGTATGGAAAACCTGCACGTGAAGGAACCCTGCCACAATTGGTAGCGCCCTTGTTCTGTTTCGAGTCTGCTCAACAGCTCAAGTGGCTGCACTAAGAATGGCAAGGTGTCCTGCGGGCAGTGACACCCCCAGCAGGCTGCTAAGGATCCGTTCCTCAAAGCGCTCGTGGCAAGGGTGCACACTCCGGCAAGCCTATCCAACTAAGCATAGGGTGTAGTACATACAAAGAGAGATCAAATAGGAAGATAACATGTGTTCAGTTCAAAGCACAGCAAGTTATATTACATCAATGGTTGCCACGCTTCTAACTTAAGATGAAATCGACTTGGGTACGGATTTGCAGTGGCAATGAAAAATGGAGTGGCTAGTCCCGGTGCTGGCCCTACAACCTCTTGACTCTGTCAATGCAGCTGATGATGGTCTCAACACGCTCTTCGAGCACCTTGAGGTCCACATCCTCTGGCAAGCTCTCAAGCGCATTGGCGAAGTCGATGATGGGGTTCCAGTATGCCACCTTAGTGAGCACCTTGAGAAGGGCGCCTCGGCAAAGCTTCTGGGCCTTGTTGGCCATATGAGTCGCTCGGTTAGAGTGGAGTAACGCCAGGGCGTCGAGGATGCCCTCAAAGAATAGGGTCAGCCTGACACTCTGGCTCACCCTCTCTTCTTGGGAGAATCTGAAGTTTGGCATGCCCATGATAGATAGCTGCATGGTGAGCCTCTCTGCAACATCAACAAGGCGGTTGGTCCAGAGATTCGTGTCATCCACAAAGTCGTTGTGGGTGGCGGCGACACTCTGCAACAACTATTTCTCATCCGCGAGGTCCTTGACCAGGGCCTTTTCATGGGCCCTGGTTTTCGAGAGTGTCCCCTCCAAGGTGTCCAGCTTCAGCTTCAGACCGGCGATGGAATCATTGGCCTCGGAGAGTAGCTTGGACTTGTCGGAGATGGTGACCTACAAATCCGCCAAGGTGCGGACAGTCAAGTCCCTGTTGTAATTCAGCATCAAGATCTCCTTCTTCACCTCCTCCAGCTCCAGCTCCAGCTTCTCCACCTTGCCGGCCAGCTCATTCTTGGCGGCCTCTATGGCCTCAGCACAGTGAACGACCTCCTTCAGCTTGCCTGCATGGTCCAGGGCCAGAGCATCAAGTGCGTATTTGTGCTCCTGCTTTAGCTCCTGGGTTCATTGCGCGACAAGCTTTTCGACTACTTCGTCCTTGTCATAGAGCGTGGCCGCAAGTTCCTCTTCTCGAGTGATAGGGTCTTCTTCTCGGGCATCAAGCAGAACGCGGTGCTGCCTCTGGTCAGGTTCATCCTTGGTGGCCTACGTAGTCGCCACCTCTTGGGCCTTCTCGATGTCATCCTGCTTCAAGAGGAACTCTTGCCAGCGCTCGCCCAACTGGTCCTGGGCTGTCGGCATTCTGGATACGGGGGTACCCAGACTTGCCTGCCTACGGCCCACTGCATGGCTCCATTGACGGCCTGGTATGGCCCAGCTTCAGCATCGACAACTCAAGACCCTCGCGAGGGGCCAAGCCTCGTGGGGCAAACGATGCCAAGACCTCAAGGGGACCGGCCTCCTCAGGCTGGCTCTCGAGGGGCAGAGAGTGCTATGCAAGGTGCACCTCACGAGGCTCAAATGACGTGAGCCATGATGAGCAAGGCCAGGCGGGCGCCAGGCGGCACCAGCGAGCGCAGAGTACCAGTTTCCGCTTTGGTGCAAATAAGGTAAGAAGTAGGCGCCAAGTTCCGAGGAATCAGCCAAATGTTTCCATTCTGGTGCAACAAGACCAAGACCGCCAGGATGGCAGGACGGAGGTCATCATCGAGCCCACCATAGCGTCACGACTAGAGGCTTTTCGTAGGCGATGACCACTTTAGTTAGGATAGGATGTACTTCCTGCCCCCCTTCAAATCCAGCCGTTGTGGGATCCCTTCCCACCAACAATTGGGAAGAGGACCAAGGACACTATAAATAGGACTTAGCCACCACCATAAGGGGGATAGGATCCATTCTCACCGGACGACCTCACCAGCTCTCTCGAGCACAAGAAGACCTCACCAGCTGAGGCTAGTTCATCCACTATACTAGTTCATCCTCAGCCCCTCGAGGCAATCCACCAAAATGCTGGAGTAGGGTATTACACCGCAAGGTGGCCCAAACCAGGATAAAGTGTTGTGTCTCTCTGTCCCTTTGAGCTTGACGCGCTAGTCTTAGAGGATCATGAGTAGGCAGGCTGGTAGGTTGAGATCTCTGCACGCACCCTAGAGTTCAAACCTATAAAGGGTTTGGGAAACTCGAAATCCAAAATTTCGTCCGCCAGGTAGGGGTGCATTGGATCCTCTCTTCCGTCGATCGATCCACCGCTACTCCGACACTTCTGTGGCTCACGCACGTCGGGCTCGCGCTGAGCGCTGATACATCTCCAACGTATCTATAATTTTTAATTGTTCCATGCTATTATATTACCCCTTTTGGATGTTTATGGGCTTTATTTTACACATTTATATCATTTTTTGGGACTAACCTAATAACTGGAGGCCCATCCCGTATTGTTG
Source organism: Triticum timopheevii (assembly GCA_963921465.1). Taxonomy (NCBI): domain Eukaryota; kingdom Viridiplantae; phylum Streptophyta; class Magnoliopsida; order Poales; family Poaceae; genus Triticum; species Triticum timopheevii. The sequence continues at coordinate 374,063,767 of OY997272.1, read as the reverse complement.
TTATTTTTGCCTATTTTAGTATTTCGAAGAAAAGGAATATCAAACGGAGCCCAAACAGAATGAAACCTTCGGGAGCGTGACTTTTGGAACGAACGTGATCCAGAGGACTTGGAGTGCAAGCCAAGAAGCAGTCGAGGCGGACATGAGATAGGAGGGTGCGCCCACCCCCTCTAGGCACGCCCCCTGTCTAATGAGCCCCTCGGGCGGCCACCGACCTACTTCTTCCTCCTATATCTACCCACGTACCCCGAAAACATCCAGGGAGCCAACGAAAAACAATTTCCATCGCCGTAACCTTCTGTATCCGTGAGATCCCATCTTGGAGCCTTCGCCGGCGCTCCGCCGGAGGGGGAATTGACCATGGAGGGCTTCTACATCAACACCATAGCCCCTCCGATGAGTTGTGAGTAGTTTACCACAGACCTTCGGGTCCATAGTTATTAGCTAGATGGCTTCTTCTCTCTTTTTGGATCTCAATACCATGTTTTCCCCTCTCTTGTGGAAATCTATTCGATGTAACTCCTTTTGCGGTGTGTTTGTCGAGATACGATGAATTGTGGGTTTATGATCAAGTTTATCTATGAGAAATATTTGAATCTCCTCTGAATTCTTTTGTGTATGATTGAGTTATCTTTGCAAGTCTCTTCGAATTATTAGTTTGGTTTGGCCTACTAGATTGATCTTTCTTGCCATGGGAGAAGTGCTTAGCTTTGGGTTCAATCTTGCGGCATCCTTACCAAGTGACAGCAGGGGTTGCAATGTATGTATTGTATTGTTGCCATCGAGGATAAAAATATGGGGTTTATATCATATTGCTTGAGTTTATCCCTCTACATCATGTCATCTTTCTTAATATGTTACTCTGTTCTTATGAACTTAATACTCTAGATGCATGCTGGATAGCGGTCGATGTGTGTGGTAATAGTAGTAGATGCAGGCAGGAGTCGGTCTACTTGTTGCGGACGTGATGCCTATATACATGATCATGCCTAGATAATCTCATAATTATTCGCTTTTCTATCAATTGCTCGACAGTAATTTGTTCACCCACCGTAATACTTATGCTATCTTGAGAGAAGCCACTAGTGAAACCTATGGCCCCCGGGTCTATCTTATATCATATAAGCTTTCAATCTACTTTTATTTGCATCTTTACTTTTCCAATCTATATCATAAAATACCAAAAATATATTTATCTTATCATACAATCTCTATCAGATCTCACTTTCGCAAGTGGCCATGAAGGGATTGATAACCCCTTTCTTGCGTTGGCTACAAGTTCTATGTTTGTTTGTGTAGGTGCATGGGACTTCTGAGGAGCCTCCTATTGGATTGATACATTGGTTCTCGAAAACTGAGGGAAATACTTACGCTACTATTGCTGCATCACCCTTTCGTCTTCAAGGAAAACCAACGCGAGCTCAAGACGTAGCAAGAAGGATTTCTGGCGCCGTTGCTAGGGAGGTCTTCACTCAAGTCAAGACATACCAAGTACCCATCACAAACTCATATCCCTCACATTTACATTATTTTCCATTTGCCTCTCGTTTTCCTCTACCCCACTTCACCCTTGCTGTTTTATTCGCCCTCTCTTTTCTAATCTTCTTCTTTCTCTTTCGCTTGCCCTTTTCTGTTTGCTTGTTTGTTGGATTACTTGTTGCCATGGCGCAAGATAATACCAAATTGTGTGATTTCTCCAATACCAATAATAATGATTTCCTTCGTACTCCTATTGCTCCTCTTAATGATGTTGAGGCTTGTGAAATCAAAACTGCTTTGTTGAATCTTGTTATGAAAGATCAATTCGCTGGCCTTCCTAGTGAAGATGTCGATACTCATCTAAACAACTTTGTTGATTTGTGTGATATGCAAAAGAAGAAAGATATGGATAATGATACTATTGATTCTTAGAGATCATGCCAAAGTTAAATTGAAGTTATTTCTGTTTTCACTTAGAGATCATGCCAAAGTTTGGTTTTCGTCTTTGCCTAAAAATAGTATTGATTCTTGGAACAAGTGCAAAGATGCTTTTATCTCTAAGTATTTTCTTCCCGCTAAGATTATCACTCTTTGGAACGATATTATGAATTTTAAACAACTTGATCATGAGCTTGTTGCCCAATCTTGGGAAAGAATGAAATTGATGGTTCACAATTGCCTTACTCATGGTTTGAATTTATGGATGATCATACAAAAATTTTATGCCGGTTTGAACTTTGCTTTGAGAAATCTTTTCGATTCGGCCGCGGGAGGCACGTTTATGGAAATCACTTTAGGAGATGCTACAAAACTTCTTGATAATATTATGGCTAATTATTCTCAATAGCACACCAAAAGATCTACTAGTAAAAAAGTGCATGCTATAGAAGAAATCAATGTTTTGAGTGGAAAGATGGATGAACTTATGAAGTTGTTTGCTACTAAAAATACTCCTCTTGATCACAATGATATGCCTTTGTCTACTTTGATTGAGAATAATAATGAATCTATGGATATGAATTTTTTTGGTAGGAATAGTTTTGGAAACAATGCTTATAGAGGAAACTTTAATCCTAGACCGTTCCCTAGTAATTCCTCTAATAATTATGGAAATTCCTACAATAATTCTTATGGTAATTTTAATAAGATGCCCTCTAATTTTGAGAATAGTGTGAAAGAATTTATGATTTCTTAAAATAATTTGAATGCTTTGCTTAAAGAAAAATTGCTCAAAGTTGATGATTTGGCTAGGAACGTTGATAGACTTTCGCTTGATGTTGATTCTCTTAAACTTAGATCTACTCCTCATAAGAATGATACAAATGAGTCTCTCAAAGCCATGAGAATTTCCATTGATGACTGCAAGGAAAGAACCGCTAGATTGCGTGCTAAGAAAGATTGCTTTGTAAAGGCGTGTTCTTCTAGTTTCAATGAAAATAATGATGAAGGTCTTAAAGTTATTGATGTGTCTCCTGTTAGATCTTTGTTTTGCAATATGAATCTTGATAATAATGGGACTGGAGATGAGTCAACTTTAGTTAGAAGGCATCCCAATAACTCGGAGTTTTTAGATCTTGATGCTAAATTTGGTAAAAGTGGGATTGGACAGGTCATGACTTTAAATAGCATTGAATCCACTATCTCGGATTTCACAGAATTTGATTATGATAATTGTTCTTTAGAAGGTTGTATTTCCTTGTTGCAATCCATTGTTATTCTCCTCATGCTTATAGTCACAATAAAGCTTTTACCAAACATATCGTTGATGCCTTGATGCAATCTTATGATGAAAAACTTAATTTGGAAGTTTCTATACCAAGAAACTTAATGATGAGTGGGAACCTACTATAAAGATTAAAGTTAAATATCATGAGTGTTTTGCTTTGTGTGATTTGGGTGCTAGTGTTTCCACGATTCCAAAAACTTTATGTGATATTCGAGGCTTCCATGATCTTGATGATTGCTCTTTAAATTTGCACCTTGTGGATTCCACCATTAAAAAGCCAATGGGAAGGATCACTGATGTACTCATTGTTGCAAATATAAATTTGGTGCCCGTAGATTTTATCGTTCTTGATATATATTGCAATCTTTCTTCCCCTATTATTCTTGGTAGACCTTTCCTTGGAACGATTGGCGCGATTATTGATATGAAGGAAGGGAATATTAGATTCCAATTTCCATTAAGGAAAGGCATGTAGCACTTTCCAAGAAAGAAAGTCAAATTACCCTATGAATCTATCATGTGGGCTACTTATGAATTGAGTGCCAAAGATGGCACTACTTAGATCTATCTTCGCTTTTATGCCTAGCTAGGGGCGTTAAACGATAGCGCTAGTTGGGAGGCAACCCAATTTTATTTGTGTTTTTTGTTTTTGTTTCCGTTTAGTAATAAATTTTTCATCTACCTTCTGCTTAGATGTGTTTTTATGTTTTAATTAGTGTTTGTGCGAAGTAGAACCTATAGGATAACCTATGGTGATAGTTAATTTGATTTTGCTAAAAAACAGAAACTTTGCGCGCACGAAATTAGTTTTGTTAAATCACAGAAACGTGCTTATCCGTTGATTATTTTTGATTCTGATCAATAGACAAATTGCCCAGGACTTCCTATTTTGGTAGGATTTTTGGAGTTCCATAAGTTTGCGTTAGTTACAGATTGCTACAGACTGTTCTGTTTTTGACAGATTCTGTTTTTCGTGTGTTGTTTGCTTATTTTGATGCATCTATGGCTAGTAAAATAGTTTATAAACCATAGAGAAGTTTGAATACAGTAGGTTTAACACCAAAATAAATAAATAATGAGTTCATTACAGTACCTTATGTGGTGGTTTTGTTTTCTTTCACTAACGGAGCTTATGAGATTTCCTGTTGAGTTTTGTGTTGTGAAGTTTTCATGTTTTGGGTAAAGATTTGATGGACTATGGAATAAGGAGTGGCAAAAGCCTAAGCTTGGGGATGCCCATGGAAACCCAAGATATTCAAGAATAGCCAAAAGCCTAAGCTTGGAGACGCCCCGGGAAGGCATCCCCTCTTTCGTCTTCATTTATTGGTAACTTTAGTTGGAGCTATATTTTTATTTGCCACATGATATGTGTTTTGCTTGGAGCGTCGTGTATGATATTAATCTTTGATTTTTAGTTTTCCACAATCATCCTTGCAGTACACACCTTTTGGGAGAAGCCTACTTTATTAGAATTTATTAGAATACTCTATGTGCTTCACTTATATCTTTTGAGCTAGATAGTTTTTGCTCTAGTGTTTCACTTATATCTTTTAGAGCACGACGGTGGCTTAGTTTTGTAGAAATTGCTAGTATCTCATGCTTCACTTATATTATTTTGGGAGTCTCTTAGGACAGCATGGTATTTTCTATGGTTATAAAATTGGTCCTAGAATGCTAGGCATCCAAGTTGGGTATAATAAAAACTATCATAGGAAGTGAATTGGATGCTATGATCAATTTGATGCTTGATTATTGTTTTGAGATATGGAGGTAGTGATATTAAAGTCATGCTAGTTGGGTGATTATGAATTTAAAGAATTCTTGCATTGAAGGTAGCAAGTCCCGTAGCATGCATGTATGGTTAAAGTTTTGTAACAAAGTTGAAACATGAAGTGTACTTGGATTGTGCATCCTTATGAGTGGCGGTCGGGGACGAGCGATGGTATTTTCCTACCAATCTATCCCTCTAGGAGCATGCGCGTACTGCTTGGTTTTTGATGACTTCTAAATTTTTGCAATAAGTATATTAGTTCTTTTGACTAATGTTGAGTCCATGGATTATACGCACTTTTACCTTTCCACCATTGCTAGCCTCTTCAGTATAGTGCATTGCCCTTTCTCACCTTGAGAGTTGGTGCAAACTTCGTCGGTGCATCCAAACCCCGTGATATGATACGCTCTATCACACATAAACCTCCTTATATCTTCCTCAAAACAGTCACCATACCTACCTATTATGGCATTTCCATAGCCATTCCAAGATATATTGCCATGCAACTTTCCACCGTTCCGTTTATCATCATGACATACATTACTTTTGTCATATTGCCATTGCATGATCATGTAGTTGACATCGTATTTGTGGCAGAGCCACCATGCATAATTTTTCATACATGTCACTCTTGATTCATTGCACCATCCCGGTACACCGCCGGAGGCATGCATATAGAGTCATATCTTATTCTAGTTTCGAGTTGTAATTCATGTGTTGTAATCAATAAAAGTGTGATGACCATCATTATTAGAGCATTGTCCCCAAAGAAAAAAAGAAAAAAATAAAGGCCAAAAGAAAAAAAAAGGCCAAAGAAAAAAAAGAAAAAAAATAAAAAGAAAAAAAGGAAAAAAAATAAAAGGGGCAATGTTACTATCTCTTTTTTCCACACTTGTGCTTCAAAGTAGCACCATGTCCTTCATATAGCGAGTCTCATATACTGTGCTTCAAAGTAGCACCATGTTCTTCATATAGTGAGTCTCATATGTTGTCACTTTCATATACTAGTGGGAATTTTTCATTATAGAACTTGGCTTGTATATTCCTACGATGGGCTTCCTCAAATGCCTTAGGTCTTCGTGAGCAAGCAAGTTGGATGCTGATATATCCATTTTGCATCATGCTTTTATGTCAATATTTATTGCATTATGGGCTGTTATTTCACGTTATGTCACAATACTTATGGCTATTCTCTCTTATTTTACAAGGTTTACATGAAGAGGGAGAATGCTGGCAGTTGGAATTCTGGGCTGGAAAAGGAGCAAATATTGAAGGTTTATTCTGCACAACTCCAAAAGTCCTGAAACTCCACGGAATATCTTAAAATAAATAAAGAAAAATCGTCGCCAAAGATGAAGGCCAGGGGGCCCACACCCTACTCACGAGGGTGGGGGGCGCCCCCCTGGGCGCGCCCCCAACCTCGTGGGCCCCCTGGTGGCTCTCCGACGCCCATCTTCTCCTATATGAAGTCTTTCGATGAGAAAAAAATAGAAGGCAACCTTTCGGGACGAGACTCCGCTGCCACGAGGCGGAACCTTGGTGGAACCAATCTAGGGCTCCGGCAGAGCTGTTCTCCCGGGGACACTTCCCTCCGGGAGGGGGAAATCATCACCATCGTCATCACTGATGCTCCTCTCTTTGGGAGAGGGCAATCTCCATCAACATCTTCACCAGCACCATCTCATCTCCAAACCCTAGTTCATCTCTTGTATCCAATTCTTGTCTCCAAGTCTGGGATTGGTGCTAGTAGGTTGCTAGTAGTGTTGATTACTCCTTGTAGTTGATGTTAGTTGGTTTATTGGTGGAACATCATATGTTCAGATCCTTTATGCATATTATTACCCCTCTAATTATGAACATGAATATGCTTTGTGAGTAGTTACGTTTGTTCCTGAGGACAAGGGAGAAGTCTTGCTATTAGTAGTCATGTGAATTTGGTATTCGTTCGATATTTTGATGAGATGTATGTTGTCTAACCTCTAGTGGTTTTATGTGAACATCAAATACATAGCACTTCACCATTATTTGGGCCTAGAGGAAGGCATTGGGAGGTAATAAGTAGATGATGGGTTGCTAGAGTGACAGAAGCTTAAACCCTAGTTTATGCGTTGCTTCATAAGGGGCTGATTTGGATCCATATGTTTCATGCTATGGTTAGGTTCACCTTAATACTTTTGTTGTAGTTGTGGATGCTTGCAATAGAGGTTAATCATAAGTTGGATGCTTGTTCAAGTAAGAACAGCACCAAAGCACCGGTCCACCCACATATTAAATTATCAAAGTACCGAACGCGAATCATATCAGCGTGATGAAAACTAGCTTGACGATGCCTAACACATTAACCATCTCACTCACTTTCATGCTCAAAGTTTATGAGTCCGGTGCGTAGATTATCTTCGGCATTGCAAGGCAGTTTCCATCTCCAAATACTCCAAAGTAGATTAAGGATCGTGTCTGGCTCTTTAAGATAATTTCCGCACACCACCGTAGAGAGCATAACACTTTACAAATCTAATCTGTTGACAATTTTTCACGGTGTGCCCTTACGCTGCGTCCTGGCTCAATACGAACAGGTTTTTCTCGGCCTGCCACGACATGCACTGCAAGGCGGTTTTATTGGCAAGCCTCGTCGAAGCAGAGATCGTGTTCCCCTTATTGCGGGATTCCCATCAATACGGGCGCGGGCAACCCCACTACGCCTATTGGTATGACTCCGTGTTTTTAGGCAAGTCCCAAGTGGTTACGCTGAGGACTCTTGATATTCACCCCCTTTATAGAGGGGTCGAGGCCTATCCCTCTTTCCTACCACGCTTGCGCCTTTCCGCGTCTCGAGTTCCAACACCCGAAGCCCAAGCCTAGGCACTTCGGATCTTCAATCATGTCCGGATCCAACCTTCAAGGTCGGTGGATGGCCTCCTCTGTCATAGAGGAGGACACTATGAAGCTTAGGGATGTCAGATATCTGATCGCCGACATCAAGCACATGCTTCCTGCTCCAGGGCAGGTCATCCCTACTCCCGAGCCCAGCGAGAGCATCGTATTTGTTTCTCACTTCCTCCATGGCTTAGGCTTCACCCTAGATCCCTTTGTGAGAGGGCTCATGTTCTATTACGGGCTAAATTTTCATGATCTAGCTCCGGACTCCATCCTTCACATCTCATCGTTTATCATTGTGTGCGAAGCCTTCCTCCACATCACCCCGCACTTCGGCTTATGGCTCAAGACCTTCAATGTAAAGCCGAAGGTGATCGAGGGGCGACACGCGGAGTGCGGAGGCGCTGCAATAAGCAGAAATGCCGATGCCCCATGGCCAGAGGGCTTCTTCCCGGAGATGTCTGATCTATGGTAGCGGAGGTGGTTCTACGTCACGGCCCCCAGAGGCACAAAGTGGGTGGCTGCCCCGACTTCCGCTCGAGCCTCCGCCTCAACGGGTGTCGTGGGCCAACGTGGGACTGGATTGGGGCCTGCTAATGATGTACCGACATTGCAGAGCCGCATTCGGGAGCTTCTTGAGAGGGACATCAGTCTTGTCAGCGTAATTTAGGTAATGCTAGTCCGACGGATCTTGCCATGCAAACGTCGGCCTCTCCGGATGTGGGAGTTCAACCCGAAAGGTCCGCGAACTATTCAGCACTTCTTCGGCATGACGCTCGAAGGGATGTGTAGGTTATTCTTCGGACCACAAGTAAAGTGTCCGGACACCACCGAGGATGCGGGCCTGAGCTGCAACCGCCCAGATACCCAAGTAAGTAACCTAGAAATCGAACACTTCGTTTATATTTATCACAACATTATTCTGAAAACCATCCGCGGCCAGGATTGGCTCAGCAAGGCGGAGAGAATCAGGTGTCCAGCACCACTTCCCGAAGGCTCGCCTCGTCCTGCAATAGCCAGGATGCTTAGCCATGTGCTAAGTCAACTGCCCTTGGGGAAAGACGAATGGAAGAACAGAGAAGCAGAGCTTCACACATTGCACACCCAAACCGGGGGAATTACTATTTCCATGAAGGAGGATAGTCGGGGAGGGGAATCTAAGGTCTCCTCCCCCAGCGGAAGAAGAGGGCCACCTCCGAAGACTTGGAGGTGGAGGTGCATAGACACGGGAAGAAAACTTCACCAGGGGGCCCTGCCCCAAAAGGCGTCCTCACCGCACCATGCCCGCAAATGGGCCAGCCCTCCGCCGAGCTGTAAGTTAATCATAAATACAAAGCTACTACTTCCTCCTCCGAGAACAATAACCAGGATCCATTCTTTGCAGTCCGGCTAGTAGCTCTTCTCGACAGAGTTCGTCTTTGGGTGATCTTTTTCCGGAGATGATGGAGAGTGAAACCCACCTGCCTCTCTGGCTCATGGGGCGGGCAACCCCGAGGTGTCGTCACGGAGGAGTCCAGATTCACCAACGCCAGAAGCTAATACTTCGGCCGCCCAGAGCCCGGAGCATTCGGCTCCCACGGGGGGCGATAAGAAGGGTCCGGCACAGTCCGCGACCGGCCGGACACGCTGACGGGCCTTCTGGAGCAAGCTGCTCTCTTGGAGGATCACCGTTCGTTAATGGGCGCAGTGCTTGAGAAGATTTCATCCGCCACAAGCGGGTTGAATGAAGCTTTTACGAGCCTGCTCAAAGGCTTTGAGGTACATAATGAAATACATAATTTTTTGGTTGTACCGCACGCGCTAGGTGTGCTCCGTATAGATAGTAGCCCCTGAGACTCTGGTTGCCAACCCATGGCGGCAAACGGAGGATCACACTCTTAAGTAATGATCGCACTGCATTCATGCGCAGGTGGCTAAGGGTCCAGCGGTAGACCGGACCGCTGAATTCGCCGAACTAAGGCGACAAATTGAAGTTGTGGACGCCAACATCACGCTTGTGAACGAGCGGCTTAACGAGTCACAGAGTATGTGCTATGTTTTCCTTATTTGTTATAGAAAATATTAAGAGGAGCATAATGTTAATGTGATATGCTTCGGCTGCAGGCGGAGCTACTGTGGTGGAGGCCCTGAGGGTGGAGCTTGCCCTAGCCAAGGAACAAGCCCGGGCTAGAAATTCGGCTGCCCTAAAGGCGGGCAAAGATTTGAGAGCCGAACAGGCTGCTCATCGCCGAAGCAAAGATAAAATAGCCAAGATGGATGTGGAGCTAAGAGACACCGCCGGCCGGTATGAGCTCCTTAAAAAGGAGAATCAGGTGAAGTCGGCTGACCTGAAGAAGGCCCTTGATGCGGCCAAGGAGACGCGTTCCAAAATTAGGGATGCGCGGGAGGAGGTTCGACAGGCCGGAGAAATCGCTGCTGGAAGCCCCTATTTGTTGCGGATGAAGTTCTTAGATCCAAAGTATGCTCCTCTGGATCGGTGCTTGAGCGCTGCAGACGCGTATGCGGATCTGGCAAAAAGTATGGCTGATGCGACCAAGTTTTTGACGATCAAAAAGATAGTGAAGTAGAAAGGCTGTTCTGGTCGCAACTCAGCGCTCCAACACGCCCGTTGCCATTGAGTGAAAGGATGGCCGCTGTAGCCGAGCTCCATAGGTTGTCCGGTTTTGCAATGAGGTCTTTAATAGACTTCTATGGCCAAAGGGACCGAAGTCGGACAGTTATTTTGGTTTAGTGCAACAATTCTTTGGCGCCGTATCACGAATCAATGACATGAAGATGTCGGCATGCATAGAGGGTGCGCGGATGGCTCTTGTGCATGTTAAAACATATTGGGCAGATATGGAGGCCACCATCATTGCAACCCAGAATCCGGCGGGAAGCCAGGATCCAGCCGAGCACTATTTCGAGCAGGTAACAGAATGTGCTCGTTTAATAGAGGCTCAGTGCTCGAAGAGTGTAATGTTCGAGTGACAAATCGTTCCGTTGTAAAAACAATTGTATTTTGATTATAGAGGCTATGTTTATACTTTCGCCCGAAAGCTTTATTGTGCCTCCTGTGCAATCGTTTGATGTATATATAACCTGAAAGTTAGCAGTTGTTGGCTTTAGCCCCCATGCATACAATGCGGGGGTGTTCGCAAAAATGTATGTAATCACACTTGATCCAACATCTTGGTCCATTAAGGAGGTGATCGCACGTCAAACTAGTCAACCAGACTATAAAGCTTTAACACTTTAACTTAGCCATAGGAGTTTGACGGTGGGGCTACTATGTAGCCCCTGGTACCTTCGCGTGCATCCGGATACGGGCGCATGTGTATATGATTGGGAAACGGCCCTTCGTTAATGCGGAGGAATCCTAAAGATTCTGATGAGTCCTCAAGTGGTTGACCTTTCTCTCGCTATATCATGATAGTCAGTTTTCGGCTTTCTCTACTAAGGTGCTCATCCGGAATAACCAGGGCACAATCACAGAAGTTGTCCTTTGGCCGCCTTAGCTGATAGAAGCAGAACATAAGGTAGCAAACCCAGGAGCCAGGCAAACCCAACATTTGACCAAAGACATGATTTGGAGCTGATGCATATAAGGCCAAACTCGCGACACCAAACACCCCCGAAGCTATTCGGACTTTATAACATATACTGGGCTGAGTAGCGCCCTTGATTATGAACCCTGTATTTCCAGGTACGTGTGTTAGTCTGTCATGGCGAAATGCCAATAACGCCAGTATCCCCTGTGGGTGTATTGAGTACCCATGGGATATCAAGCAACAAGAGACAATAAAGAAGGTTTACATAGGGGCTTAATCTAAAGAGAAACCTTTGAGCGGGGCCCTGTTGCACGTCTGCGCCTTTGTCTCCGTTGTGTCGTGTCCTGTTAGGGTGTCGCATGAATGGTGTCTGTAAAAAGGAAAACTCATGTAAAAGAGCACGGCGTAAGCGTGCGAAGAGTTGGTTATTATCAATGGATAGTAGAAGTGTAAGAAACTGGCCTGTTAATAAGGTCAAGCCAAAAGTTGGGCTTTATTGCATGTTTGCAGCCCCTGATGCTCTCTATGGGATTACGTGTATAGCACCCAGCTCAGGTTTATCTGGGCTGTTACTGACAGTGGTGCGCCGGACTCGTCTAACCGTGTCCGTGGTCTTCACGACCGATCATGCGTTCTGATAGGAGAGGCCGCTTAGTGTCTGGCTTCTAGAGCCGCCGCATACTCTTCCGCACGTATGGAACACTCTGTATTTCCACTAACGGTGATGATGCCACGTGGACCGGGCATCTTGAGGTTTAGGTAGGCGTAGTGTGGTACTGCGTTGAAGCGAGCGAAGGCCGTTCTTCCGAGCAATGCATGATAACCACTTCAGAGGGGAGTGATGGTGAAGAGTAATTCTTCGCTTCTGAAGTTGTCTGGAGAACCGAATGTCACCTCTAATACGAGGGAGCCCCTGCAGTGGGCCTCAACACCTGGTATCACCTCTTTAAAGGTGGTTTTACTTTGGCTGATTCTGGATGGGTCTATCCTCATCTTGCGGACAGTGTCCTGATATATTAGATTGAGACTACTGCCGCCGTCCATGAGGACACGAGTGAGATGGTATCCATCGATTATTGGGTCGACCACCAAGGCAGCTGATCCTCCGTGCCGGATACTAGTTGGGTGGTCCCTGTGATAAAAGGTGATCGGGCAGGCCGACCAGGGGTTGAGTTTGGGGGCGACGGGCTCTACAGCGAATGCGTCTCTGAGCACACTTTTGTGCCTTCTCTTTGGTATGTGAGTCGCGTAGATCATGTTTACTATTTTTACCTCTGGTGGGAATTTTTTCTGTCCCCCAGTGTTTGACTGGCGAGGCTCGTCCTTGTCTTCACTTGGTGTTTCCCTTCCCTTGTGTTCGGCATTTAACTTGCCGGCCTGCTTAAAGACCCAGCATTCTCTATGAGTGTGGTTCGCAGGTTTTTCGGGGGTGCCATGAATTTGGCACAATCTGTCCAGGAGTTTGTGCAGGCTGGACGATCCCTCTTTGCTGACTTTAAATGGCTTCTTTTGTTTACCAGGCCGAGAGACCCTGAATCTAGCATTGACCGCCGTGTTGTCCGGACTTTCTTCCTTGTTTTGACGCTTGTTTTTATTGCGCCGTGGCTTCCCGTTGCCATCCCTAATTTCGGATGTGCCCGGGTCGCTGGTGCCTCTACGGGCCAACCAGCTGTCTTCACCTGCGTAGAAGCGGGTCATAAGGCTTGTTAAGGCTGCCATTGTCCTCGGCTTTTCTTGGCTGAGGTGTCTGGCGAGCCACTCGTCTTAGATACTGTGCTTGAAGGCCACTAGGGCTTCAGCATCCGGACAATCAACAATTTGATTCTTCTTAGTGAGAAATATCTTCCAAAGCTTACGGGCGGACTCTCCGGGCTGTTGAATTATGTGACTTAAATCGTCAGCGTCCGGAGGTCGGACATAGGTCCCTTGAAAATTGGCCCTGAAAGCATCCTCAAGTTCTTCCCAACTTCTGATTGAATTTTTGGGGAGGCTTTTCAACTAGTGCCGAGTTGGTCCCTTCAACTTGAGGGGACGGTATTTGATGGCGTGGAGGTCGTCCCCACGAGCCATGTGGATATGACGGATAAAATCCTCAATCCAGACCCCGGGGTCTGTCGTTCCGTCTTATGACTCTATGTTCATGGGTTTGAATCCCTGTGGAAATTCGTGATCCCGTACCTCTTCGGTGAAGCACAGAGGGTGCACAGCCCCTCCATATTTGGACATGTTGTGGCATGTTGTCGACTGTTGTTGTGTCCGGTGTTAATTCTGAACTGGTATTTGATCAGTCTAATCGTTTTGGTGACCATAATCCTATGCCGGAGCATGTCCTCTAGATCCATAGATGGACCTGGTCGCACCGGCCTTTTTGTCCAGGTGCTCACGTAAATCGTGTGCGGCATCAGTAGCTGCTCTATCGCGGTCATTAAGTGGTTGGTCCAGCCTACTGGCCGTATTGTTCTTCGGCGGAATGGCCTCATCGTCGAATTCTGGCAGCAGCTTGCGCTTTGGGTAGCTCTTTGTGTGGCGATCATCGCCATATTTTTGTTCAGTGTCTAGCACTTTATTCCATCTGCGGTTGAGTGTATCCTGCGCGGCCTTAAGCCTATGCTTCTGCTTCTTTAGGCTTCTCGCAGTGGCCATAAGCCTCCTGTGGAGGTTATCTCATTCCAAACGTTTTTCCAGGATGATGAATGTGTCATCGTCCGGACTGTACTCTTCTCTGGAAGCAGGTTGATGAGTTCGGCCCTTGGGATCGCTGTGGTCGGGCGTCTGCTCCGGGCTGTGTTCGGTGTGACCTGGCTCGTCCTGCTCCATCGCTGGGTCCATATGGTCGTTGTTGCCTTTGGAGTTTACTGGGGTGTCGATTTTTCTAGCGCTATTATCGCTATTTTTACTGTGGCTGGACTTAGAGCGGCGTCTGCGCCGTCGTTTTGGCTTTTGTCCGGGGGTTTTATCCCCCGTTGTGTCCTTTTTGTCACCATTGTCCTCCTTAGGCGTGTCCACCATGTATATATCATATGATGAGGTGGCAGTCCAGTGCCCCGTGGGCGGTGGTTACAAATCGTCCCCTGTGCCGACGTCCATACCGTCGGTGTCATCGGATTCAAAGTCAAGCATGTCTGTTACGTCATCGACAGTGGCTATTAAGTGGGTGGTGGGTGGGTGGAGATTTCCTTCGTCGTCCGAATCCCCCTCTAGCCAGACACAGTTCGGCCAAGAGTCCTCTGACAAGGAGAGAGACCTTAAAGAGTTTAGCACGTCACCATAGGGTGGGTGCTGAAAGATATCCGCAGCGGTGAACTCCGTTACCGGAGCCCAATCGGGTTCGACGGGCCAGGGTGCGTACGGTCTGGAACCTACTACCGGACACAAGTCCGGGGGTCCGGTGACACGGACTTCCTTAGCGGTGGAGTCTGTGTTCGGCTCTACCGCCGATGAGTATGCGGCCTCCGGGGCGGGGTCCATCCACCCATCCTCGGATGACGCAATCTGCCCCGGATTTAGGTCCGGAGCTACTACAGGTGCAATATCCCGAATATTGTCTGATAGCAGGTCCAAGCCGTGCTCGTCGTGACTGTTCGGCGTTCCTGGCGTAGGCCTGAGTCCGTCGAAGATCAAGTCTCCGCGGATATCGGCCGTGTAGTTCAAGTTTCCGATCATGACCTGATGGCCAGGGGCGTAGCTATCGATCTGCTCCAGATGGCCAAGCGAATCGGCCCGTGGTTAGGAGCCCCCGAACACGAAGATCTGTCCGGGAAGAAAAGTCTTACCCTCGACCGCGTTGTTGTTGATGATTGAAGGAGCCATCGAGCCTTGCTGCGACGACGCAGAGGAACTCTCAATGAAAGCACCAATGTCGGTGTCAAAACCGACGGATCTCGGGTAGGGGGTCCCGAACTGTGCGTCTAAGGCTAATGGTAATACCCTCTCGATGGAGGTAATACCCTACTTCCTGCTTGATTGATCTTGATGATATGAGTATTACAAGAGTTGATCTACCACGAGATCGTAGAGGCTAAACCCTAGAAGCTAGCCTATGATTATGATTGTTGTTGTCCTATGGACTAAACCCTCCGGTTTACATAGACGCCGGAGGAGGCTAGGGTTATACAGAGTCGGTTACAAAGAAGGAGATCTAACATCCGGATCGCCAAGCTTGTATTCCACGCAAAGGAGAGTCCCATCCGGACACGGGACGAAGTCTTGAGTCTTGTATCTTCACGGTCCAATAGTCCGGCCAAAGTATATAATCCGGCAATCCGGATAGCCCCTTATCCAGGACTCTCCCACCTGCTCCAATTCAAATGGCTGATAAACAGGAAACGTAGTTGAATGTACAGACATTGTACGAGAGACAAATGCAATAGATAGTGTGGAAAAAAGAGGGCATTAAATAGTTGACATGTATATTGTTTAACTAAAACAGATAGCATGACATAATTTCACATATATGATGTCTATCTAAACTAGATAGCATATCATAACATAATTCAAATATATGATGACTAACTAAACAGGATTGCATGCCATAACTCACATACATGTTATCTAAGTAACCAAGATCGCATGATTTAATTCACATATGTGATTTATATGCTTAGCAGAGGGCATTCACATATATGATGTTTGAACTAAGAACATGGTGTTAAATATTGTGTATATGATGTCTAAACTATGCAATGCAAGACACCATATGCATGATATGAGTAGTAGAACCGTGCCAAGTTAGAGCAGACACCTCGGTGGGGGAATCTGACTAGTCATCTATCTCTGAATCCATCTCTGAGGAGCTATCTGGACCCCACAAGAGATCTGCTTCAATGGGTAGCACTATCTGCTTTGAAGGCCTTGTTTTCACTCTAGATTTTTCCATCACCCACTCAAATGGTTGATTCACAGGAAGAGTAGTTTAATGTACAAACATTGTCGACAAATGGAAATTTAACAAAGAAAAGGATGAGCTAGATATCATTCAAATATATGATGCTTGGTAAAACAGGATGTCATTGCACATTTCACATATATTATGGCTTGCTAAAAGACATGAGACTGCATAATTCCCATATATTATGTTGAAACTGAACAGGTGGCATTACAGAACATGTCTAAACTAAGCAGATGACATATATGATGTCGAAAGTAGGCACTGCAAGGCAACATATGCATGACATGACTAACATCATCATGCCAAGTTAGAACAAACACCTTGGGGGTAAATAGGAGTGGCCAGCTGCATCTAAATCTGCCTCAGAACATATATCTTCCTCTGGGTTACAATCTAGAGAGGGGGAGGGTTTGTCATTGAACCCACCATGGAGCGAGGTCTGCAAGACATTGTATTGCCACGCAAAACTCTTCTCTTTTTCTCTACATGTTCAGCATGACTGTCTACAATATCTGACATGCATACAATAAAATATACTGAGATTATGTAAGGAGAGCATGCAGAAATCTAGAGTAATGGTAACAACCAGTGGATGGATCCAAAAATAATGATAGCAGGCTGATGATTGCTTTAATTTAATAAAAAACAGATGATGCATTTCTTTACTATTTGTTTCCAACCCAAGATGAACAACATAGGCATACCCTAGGTGAACCAGATATTAAACAAAGATACTATTCATTGCTGCCTCGATATGTGCCCCACAACTAATTTAGAACTCAAGTTTGAACATCAATTTGGACGTGACTTGGAGTCTAAGAGGTGAACAGGAAAATAAAGTAGCAGGTAATATCAAGTAATGCATAACATAAGCAGAAACAAAAGAGTGCGACCTCTCTTGTGGACCCATGTACTCCTCAGGTTCATCTGCTGAGTCGATGATGGTGATGCCGTTGCGGTGGGTGCCAGCGGCAGGGAAGGAGATCTAAGGCGGCGAAAGACGGTCAGGACTCGTGATGTCTAGTTTGGTGGATGCTTTTGTCGATGGAGCACCTCAGGTGAGGTGGACAACGTCGTGGCAGGAGCAGGACAAATAACACAAAGTTTTCTTCGACACCTACCTGTAACTGAAGTAATTCGGTAAGGGCTCATTTGGATTGCATGATTCTAAAAACACAGGGATAGGAAAAACATCGGAATAGGATAGGAATGCACATGGTAAATAGAGCATTTGTAAACACACGATTTCTGTCAACTTGGGTGTTTGGTTCACGGGAAGTGGAAGAGTAGAGGAATGCTAAGAAACATGGCCAAAATAAAGTGAAACCATATGAAAGTGTGTACAGTTAGAATGTTATTCTGCCACTAATGCACTTGGTCTTGTTTTCATGCATAGGATTTTGAAAAGTAGGTCAAGGTGGATATTTTGCTCCATTCCTTTCAACAAAATGCATGAATAATTGAATAGTAGAGTGCCATAGGAAAATTTCCTATTGCAATGTTTTTCCGTTGAACCGAAATAGCCCTAATGGATCGACATGAATGTAGAGTAATAAGTGATGCAACAAGTGTACAACCTCTTTGCCGTAGCCATGTCAACCTCAACATCATTTGGTTGGTCGCTGAAGAAGTTGAGGCAGAGTTGGCTGTTGGAGGTGTGCAAGAAGATCTGAAGAATCTGTAGACGACATCCAGGGCACTGCTCTGTTGTGATGGATCGTTCTGTCGTTGGAGCAGCTCCGGTGAGCCGTAAGACGTCAAGGCTGAAGAAGCACAAGACAGACATCGTTAATCTCAAGTGGGATTCTAATAACATCTCCAATAGATGATGTAAAATAGATGTAAAATTTACATCACCAAAAACCATCTGACTACAACAGATGAGGTAAAAACTATTGACTCTGAACTTACCTGTCGAAACCGAAATTTACTGTGGAATCTGAATGTTACTGTCGAAACAGAATGCAATGGTAGCATACAGGCACTTGACATGTAGTTTAGGGAGGGCCTACAGTTCATCTTCAACCTGCACCCCCTGAGCCTCCAACCACCACCGGTCGAACTACCGGCCCCCGCACCGCCTCGCCGCCCCGAAACAACTCCCCACCACCGGTCCGCCACCACTCCCCAGCCTGAAACCTAACATAGATAGAGGGGTACCTCTCCAGCGAGCACCCCTCCCCGCTACCGGTGGTTCTTCCTTTACTCCGCCCCCCCACCCCCTGAAAATTGACTGACCCAAAAGTCGATTCAGTCGACTGAAGTGTAGCTAAATCAGAGCAGAGCAGTAGCATGAGCGAGGCGGAGAGCAGCAGCAGCGCGAGCGAGCGAGCAAGAGCCGGAGCAGCAGCAGCTGGGCGCGCGAGCAAAAGCCGGAGCAGCAGTTGCAGCGCGAGCGAGCGAGCGAGCGAGAGCCGGAGCAGCAGCAACAGATCTGGCTGGTATGGACGCTTCCGCCGAAGGGGCCTCGCACTGGGGGAGAGCCGCCTTGGAGATTGAAGGAAATATGCCCTAGAGGCAATAATAAAGCTATTATTTATTTCCTTAATTCATGATAAATGTTTATTATTCATGCTAGAATTGTATTAACCGGAAACTTAGTACATGTGTGAATACATATACAAAATATATAGTCCGTAGTATGCCTCTACTTGACTAGCTCATTTATCAAAGATGGTTATGTTTCCTAACCATAGACATGTGTTGTCATTTGATGAACGGGATCACATCATTAGGATAATGATGTGATGGACATGACCCATCCGTTAGCTTAGCATTATGATCGTGTTAGTTTCATTGCTATTGCTTTCTTAATGACTTATACAAGTTCCTCAGGCTATGAGATTATGCAACTCACGAATACCGAAAGAACACTTTGTGTGCTACCAAACATCACAACATAAATGGGTTATTATAAAGGTTCTCTACAGGTGTCTCCGAAGGTGTTTGTTGGATTGGCATAGATCGAGATTAGGATTTGTCTCTCCGTGTTGCGGAGAGGTTTCTCCGGGCCCTCTTGGTAATACTCATCACTATAAGCCTTGCAAGCATTGTAACTAATGAGTTAGTTGCAGGATGAAGTATTACAGAACGAGTAAAGAGACTTGCCGGTAATGATATTGAACTAGGTATTGAGATACCGACGATCAAATCTCGGGCAAGTAACATACCGATGACAAAGGGAACAACGTATGTTGTTATGCGGTTTGACCGATAAAGATCTTCGTAGAATATGTAGGAACCAATATGAGCATCCAGGTTCCGCTATTGGTTAATGAACGGAGACGTGTCTCGGTCATGTCTACATAGTTCTGGAACCCATAGGGTCCGCACGCTTAACGTTCGATGACGATTGGTATTATGAGTTTATGTGATATGTTGTACCAAAGATTGTTCGGAGTCTCGGCTGTGATCACGGACATGACGAGGAGTCTTGAAATGGTCGAGACATAAAGATTGATATATTGGACGACCATGTTTGGACATCGGAATGGTTCTGGATGAGTTTAGGCATTTCTCATCGTACCGGGGGGGGGGGGGTCGGAATCCCCCGGGGAGTGTATGGGCCTTATTGGGCCTTAGTGGGAGAGAGGAGGAGGCGGCCAGGTGGAGGGCCCCCGCCCCAAGCCCAATACGAATTGGGTGGGGGCCGGCCCCCCCTTTCCTCCCCCCTCTCTCCCCCTTCCTTCCTCTCCTACTCAAACTTGGGAAGGGGGAATCCTACTCCCACTAGGAGTAGGACTCCCCCCTTGGGCGCGCCATAGAGGGCCAGCCCTCCCCCTCCTCCACTCTTTTATATAAGGGGGAGGGGGCACCCCTTAGACACACAAGTTGACAATTGTTTAGCCCTGTGCGATGCCCCCTCCACAATTACACACCTCGGTCATATCGTCGTAGTGCTTAGGCAAAGCCCTGCGCCGGTAACTTCATCATCAGCGTCACCACGCTGTCGTGCTAACGAAAGTCTCCGTTGGCCTCAACTGGATCAAGAGTACGAGGGACGTCTCCGAGCTGAACATGTGATGACCGCGGAGGTGCCGTATGTTCGGTGCTTGGATCGGTTGACTAGCGAAGACGTTTGACTACATCAACTGCGTTAACTAAATGCTTCCGCTTTCGGTCTACGAGGGTACGCGGACACACTATCTCCTCTCATTTCTATGCATCACATAGACAGATCTTGCGTGATCGTAGGAATTTTTTTGAAATTACCACTTTCCCAAACACTAGCTTCCGAGCCAGGTCTATGCGTAGATGTTATATGCACGACTAGAACACAAAGTGTTGTGGGCGATAATAGTCATACTGCTTACCAGCATGTCATACTTTGATTCGGCGGTATTGTTGGATGAAGCGGCTCAAACCAGCATTACGCGTACGCTTACACGAGACTGGTTTTACCAACGTTCTTTGCACATAGGTGGCTGGTGAGTGTCTGTTTCTCCAACTTTAGTTGAATCGAGTATGGCTATGCCCGGTCCTTGTTGAAGGTGAAAACAGCACACTTGACGAAAAATCGTTGTGGTTTTTATGCCTAGGTAAGAATGGTTCTTGCTAGAAGCCCGTAGCAGCCACGTAAAACTTGCAACAACTAAGTAGAGGATGTATAACTTGTTTTTGCAGGGCTTGCTGTGATGTGATATGGTCAAGCATGATGTCATATAAATTGTTGTATGAGATGATCATGTTTTGTAACAAAGTTATCGGCAACTGGCATGAGCAATATGGTTGTCGCTTTATTGTATGCAATGCAATCGCCATGTAATTGTTTTACTTTATCACTAAGCAGTAGCGATAGTCGTAGTAACAATAGGTGGTGAAACGACAACAATGCTATGATGGAGATCAAGGTGTCGCGCCGGTGACGTTGGAGATCATGAGCACAAGATGATGATGGCCATATCATGTCACATATTTTGATTGCATGTGATGTTTATCGTATGTGCATCTTATTTTGCTTAGAACATCGGTAGCATTATAAGATGATCCCTTGCTAAATTTCAAGGTATATGTGTTCTCCCTGAGTATGCACCATTGCTATAGTTCGTCGTGCCGAGACACCACGTGATGATCGGGTGTGGTAAGCTCTACGTTGATATACAACGGGTGCAAGCCAGTTTTGCACATGCAGAATACTCGGGTTAAACTTGATGAGCCTAGCATATGCAGATATGGCCTCGGAACACTGAGACCGAAAGGTCGAGCATGAATCATATAGTAGATATTACCAACATAGTGATGTTCACCAATGAAAACTACTCCATCTCACGTGATGATCGGACATGGTTTAGTTGATTTGGATCACGTGATCACTTAGATGATTAGAGGGATGTCTATCTAAGTGGGAGTTCTTAAGTAATATGATTAATTGAATTTTAATTTATTATGAACTTAGTACCTAATAGGATTTTGCATGTCTATGTTGTTGTAGATCAATGGCCCGTGCTACTGTTCCTTTGAATTTTAATGCATTCCTAGAGAAAGCTAAGTTGAAAGACGATGGCAGCAACTACACGGACTAGGTCCGTAACTTGAGGATTATCCTCATTGCTGCACAAACGAATTACATCCTGGAAGCACCGCTAGGTTCCAGGCCTGCTGCAGATGCTACTGATGACGTTATGAACGTCTGGCAAAGCAAAGCTGATGACTACTCGATAATTCAGTGTGCCATGCTTTACGGCTTAGAATCGGAACTTCAAAGATGTTTTGAACGTCATGGAGCATATGAGATGTTCCAAGAGTTGAAGTTAATATTTCAAGCAAATGCCCGAGTTGATAGATATGAAGTCTCCAACAAGTTCTACAGCTGCAAAGTGGAGGAGAATAGTTATGTCAGTGAACACATAATGTGTATCATAATCACTTTACTCAGCTAGGAGTTGATCTTCCAGTTGATTGTGTCACTGACAGAGTTCTTCAATCACTGCCACCAAGCTATAAAGGCTTCGTGATGAACTATAATATGCAAGGGATGAACAAGACTATTCCCGAGCTCTTCGCGATGCCAAAGGCCGTGGAGGTACAAATCAAAAAGGAGCATCAAGTGTTGATGGTCAATAAGACAACTAGTTTCAAGAAAAAGGGCAAAGGGAAGAAGGGGAACTTCAAGAAGAACGGCAAAAAGGTTGCTGCTCAATAGAAGAAACCCAAGTCTAGACCTAAGCCTAAAACTAAGTGCTTTTACTTCAAAGGGACTGGTCACTGGAAGCGGAACTGCCCCAAGTATTTGGCGGATAAGAAGGATGGCAAAGTGAAAGGTATATTTGATATACATGTTATTGATGTGTACTTAACTAATGCTCGCAGTAGCGCCTGGGTATTTGATACTGGTTTTGTTGCTCATATTTGCAACTCGATACAGGGGCTACGGATTAAGCGAAGATTGGCTAAGGAAGAAGTGACGATGCGCGCGGGGAATTTTTCCAAAGTCGATGTGATCGCGGTCGGTACGCTACCTCTACATCTACCATCGGGATTAGTGTTAGACCTGAATTATTGTTATTTGGTGCCAGCGTTGAGCATGAACATTATATCTGGATCTTGTTTGATGCACTACTAGGGAAACCTTATACACAGAACTTTAGCAGTAGCGCGTGTCAAAAAAGAACGCTGGTGCTAAGTAGCAGTAGCGCACTGGTGTAAACGGCGCTACAGATACACTTGTAGTAGTAGCGCTCCTAAAGATAAAAGCACTACTACTAAAATTCCCACGACTTAGCCGATAGGCTACACATAGTAGTAGCAAACTAAGTCGAACCGTGCTACCGCTACTTGCTTTGTAGCAGCGCATTTACACTGAAAGGCGCTACTGCTAAAGGAAATAAAATTAAACGGAAAGAAAATAGAAAAGTAAATGAAAATGAAAGAGAAAGGAATAGCAGTAGTGCGTATCAAGGAACGCGTTGTAGCTAACTTAGTATTAGCGCACTTCCTGGAACGCGCTACTACAACTTCTGACTTCACCGCGCGGTTCATTCTGCCCCACGGCCACTTCCCCCAAATCCCAACTCCTCCGCTGTCGCCACTGCCGTCGCCCGTCGGCCTCCGCGCGCTCTCCTGCCGCTCTCCGCACACCCTCGATGCCGCCCCTGACCCCGGATTCGACGCCGCCGTCTGACCTTGATGCCGCCCCCGCCCCCGACCTTGACGTTGCCCTCCGCCGCACGCCCGAGCCCCGACCCCGACCTGGAAGCCGCCTACCCCTCCCTCGCCGTAGGCACCCGAGGTGAGCATGCCTGCTCCTCCCCCTCCCCTACCTCTGCCTAGGGTTCTTCAAATTTTAATTGCATCAAATTAGTTAGGGTTCATCTCTGGGTGGAAACAAATCGGATGCGGATTGGATAGTGCTCTTACCACTTCCATTTTCATATCTACAAAACGAATATGAATGCGAATACAGATGTTATCGGATACGGATGCGGCTCGGATGTTTTCTTAGATGATGAATAAACACTATTGTAATACATAATAATTTCTAAGATTAATCATAAAAGGAGTAAAATTTGACCACTTATTTCACTTTTAAGTTGGATAATTGGAATATCCGCTACCACTTTCCACCCTTAGGTTCATCAAATTAGATGGTAATTAGGGCAGCAGTTCCAAGGTACTAATTAGTTAGTAAGAACTAGGTACTAATTAGGTACTAGTTTATTTTTATTTATAGTAAGTTTACTTTTAGTAAGAACTAGTGGAATTATTAGAACTAGTTGAACATGTCACATTTGCTGTTATTTTTTCAGTTAAAGCAAATTTTCCCGCATCGACGTCGATGATGCCTATCCCCATCCTCGTCGTCGACTCGATGGAGGACGCCTGCTTGACCAGATGGGCCATGTCCGGGACTGGGCTCCACCGGGCTGGTACTGGGAGGCGCAGCTTCCTGAGGAGTCAGCCCGTTGTTGACCCGAACCTTCTTTGGTGGCGGTCGTGTGGGCCAGTGACGGTCGAGAGGCTTGAGGACCCCACGGAGGTGGTACATCACTGTGTCAGCGAGGAGGACGCCCACGTCCGTTGCTACTTGGTTGCGCTGGAGCACAGGTTCTCCAATACCTGGTAGGTTCTCTAGGTTCTCACTTGATCTATGATCCTGTGATGGTTCCTTCTCTTTGGGTGTCCACCGCCCACGCCGATACCCGTGGTTCGCTAGGGTTTTAGTTGTATTTGTGATGTTATATTTATGATACTATTCGGGATGTATTAGTGATAATATTCGACGATGTACGGACGCAAGAGATGATTTACTTTTTCTTATTGAATGCATGCTAATTTGAATACATATTTATTTTATGATTTGGTTTTACTTATTGAATGCTCTAGTCAATATGAGTCCTATAAGATATTCTAAAATGTATATCTTGTGTTGCTCAAATAGGATATGTGCTTTCCCAAGTGGGCGGTCGTGTTTGCAGGTTACACCTCTGAGTGGCCTATGTTTTGTCGGAGTGTTGATTCATTTCCGTTCTGGCAAATTTTAGGCGCTCGATATGTCCTATTTTAGCAAAGGTCATGCTGGATTTTTCCGTGAATTTTGGCATGACTTGTGCCAGAATATGTAGGAAATATTGAGTGCCCCGATTTTGTGTGTTGAGTATCCCGGTAGTTGTCTTCAATCGATTTTCAATTAATGTTTCAACTATGAACATAGGAAATGTCTGACGACAAAAAGGATTTCGGTATTTGCAAATACTGCAAAGACGAGCGCGGCCTGTGCGACAGAATCTTCCTAGATGATGATAGGTGCTTCAGCATCAAGCTTGACGAGAACTTCGAAGTGGAGACAGTAAGTCACAACGACAAGTATTTTTTCGTAATTAAGCATGACATCTGCTTCATTTGCTTCAACTTATAATTTAATTTTTTCACTATTCTACTAGCGTATCCCCTGCCATGCAAGAGTTTTTGTCCTGGAGAAGATAGGTTTTAGTCCTATGATAACTACTATGGAGGTAAAGAGAGTTTACTTGAAGACCGAGCACGGTTGTATTTTCATGCAAAATTATACAACGCAGACACCTACACCTATTTTGGATGCAAAACTTGCCAAGCACTATGTAAGACTTATGCATTTGAGCCTGATATGGTTATCACCTTTGATATTCGTCCGGAAGACGATATTGAAGATAATATCGACATCTTGGTCGATGTGTAGATGCCTCCAGTTATACCATTATGTGAGTTTCTCAAACATATTTATGTCTTTGATATTGTTTATTCAAAAATAGTTGACAACTAATTTCTATTGACAGCTTATTTCCATTCAAGCAAACATTTCCAGTGCTTGGTAGACAGGACCTACTACTATGCTGGGGCTGAATTAAACTGCGAGGAGATAAGTCATTATGTTTCATGGCTTGAGGATCTTCATACTGTGAAGACAAATTATTTTTCTCGACTTAAAAATCTTAGTACTCAAAACGTGCGACCAATAGTGTTTGTACTGAACTACTGTCACATCAATTTAGGCAAGATGATAAGATTTTTACTATTTGTCCTCAGTGCATCTTTTGCATACATTATTTTTTAAGCTAAACTTCATTGCTAAGTATGTTACTATACGATGTTCTTCAACAGGGACTCCCGATGAATGTTGTGCCACATTGGATCGAGACTAAAGGTCGCATGAGAAATGTTAGCTTACGGCCAAAATATCCTACAATGCACGTTACTGCATTCAGGATTTGTAATAGCGAGGAATGCTTAATAGTGAAAGACTGGAGCAAAATTGTGAATGATCACAGAGAAGTACTAGGGGGCAGCAATCAGAAGCGCAGCCCACGATTAGGAGACAGGTTCATCTGCATGCTCCAACATGATGAAGCAGGAGTGCTACACATGTTTTATGTTATTTTACCTGAGAGAGAGCAGAATGAGTGATTAGCTAGTAGAAATGAGTTTGAAGATGATGATGCTACACAATGACTATGATGATTAAATAGCTAGTGTTGGTGGTAATGACTATGATGATTATTATTAGCTAGTGTTGGTGGCGATTAGATAGCTACCACAGCTAGTGTTGGTGGTGATTATCTAGCTAGAATGAGTTTGAAGATGGTGATGCGCTACACTATGACTATGATGATTAAATAACTACTGTTGGTGGTAATGACTATGATGATGATTAAATAGCTTGTGCTGGCGGATTAGATTCAAGTGGAGGCAACATGTGGTGCACATCGAAAGTACTACTAGTCCAAACTAGATCAAGTTTGGATTAGTAGCATACTTTTGACATGCACCACATATTGCCTCCACTTGAACCTAATCCACCTTCATTTGACACACTGTTTGGACATAATGATATAAACCTCATAATTGGTATTGTAACAAAATTTCTATAACGGCGTATAAATACACTCTAAATAAAAAAATGAAAAAAAGAATACTAGTAGCGATGGATAGTAAACACGCTACTACTAGCTATATTTGCAGCAGCGCGGGAGAGAACAAACGCTGCGGCTATGTGTCTTAGTAGTAGTGCATGTCGCAAGCGCTACTGCTAAGTAATAGCTGTAGCACCTTCCTAGTAGCACGGTGACCCGCGCTACTAGTGGGCATTAAACCCACGCTACAACTAGGGTTATCCCTAGTAGTGATGTGAGACAGTTATTCATTTAAATCAGAGAATAATGGTTGTTCTATTTATATGAGTAATATCTTTTATGGTCATGCACCCCGGCTGAGTGGTCTATTTTTATTGAATCTCAATAGTAGTGATACACATATTCATAGTGTTGAAGCCAAATGACTAAAGTTTAATAATGATAGTGCAACTTATTTGTGGCACTGCCATTTGGGTCATATCGGTGTAAAGCGCATGAAGAAACTCCATACTGATGGACTTTTGGAATCACTTGATTATGAATCACTTGGTGCTTGCGAACCATGTCTTATGGTCAAGATGACTAAAACTCCGTTCTCCGGAACAATGGAACGAGCTACTGACTTGTTGGAAATAATACATACTGATGTATGCGGTCCAATGAGTATTGATGCTCGTGCTGGGTATCGTTATTTTCTTACCTTCACAGATGATTTGAGCAGATATGGTTATATCTATTTAATGAAAGCATAAGTCTAAGACTTTTGAAAAGTTCAAAGAATTTCAGAGTGAAGTGGAAAATCATCCTAACAAGAAATATTTGAGTTACGAGTTTCGTCTTCATTTGAAACAACATGGGATAGTTTCACATTAAATGCCACCTGGAACACCATAGTGAAATGGTGTGTCCGAACATCGTAACCGTACTTTATCAGATATGGTGTGCTCTATGATGTCTCTTACTGATTTACCGCTATCATTTTGGGGTTATGCTCTAGATACGGTTCGTTGGGGTTATGCTCTAGATACTAGCACTACTGGAAGAGATTCACGAGTTGGGGGAGGACAACTAGCTGTAGCACAGACTCCCAAGAACTTTTTACGTGCATGTTGTGGCCGGCTATTGCGACCTTTGAATGTGGAGTAGTCGCGTGCACCGGGAAGCGGCGCGGGTGACGCTCTCTTGGTCACGTCCGCTCTGGCCGGGCATTAATGCGTCACTGACCGTTTCGGGCGGGAAGCGCGCGCGGGTGATGAAGAGGGTTCGGGTTAGTCAGGAGCGGGCGTGGCAGCGGTCCGGACGCCCGCAAACAAGAGATGATGTACGTTAACATTGCTGCGTATATAATTAACAACGTAAATAATGTTCCAGTTGGACAAATATAATTGGAGATGGAGATGGAGATGGAATTTTACATAAACACGGATTTGCATGTCTATGTCTATGTGTGTGTGCGCGACGACTCTCGTGACCTAGAAACGTGGTCATGTTTTTGATCGAATTTTCTTTCTTGGTACGTTAAAAAATTGTCCGCTGGTTTTCGTTTCTTTTTTCTGGGAACTCGCGTATTCTATTTAAAACCACTTCTATGGAGAGATTTTTTTACTCCATTATAGCCTCTTGTTTGATAGGGTTTCTCGCGTCTCGCTCTCTCACCCTCTCCATATCAAAACAAGATGACAGTGTCCACTCTATCTCTCTTGATTCGGTCGAATCCCGTCCGCCGCGGGAGGTGAGGAGGTGCAGCGTTGGCGTTGTCGCCGGCGGCGATGGAGGAAGCCGATGCGCACCGTCCTCTCAGAGCCGGTGCTAGCGCGTATGAAGGTCCTCCGCTCCCTTGTTCGTTGCCGTCGTGTGGGCAGATCCCGCCCGCCCGCCTAAGCGACATCTCGCCCACTTGAGGTATAACTTATTGTACTGGTCCAGCTCCCGAGGACGCTGCATGCGTGTTTTCTTCTATGCGAATACTCCCCAGCTTTCCCATTTATAGTAGCTAGGGTTCGTCGGCTGGTCCAACATCACCTACTATTATAGAGGAAATGCCGCTCGAAAAGTTGTCCCGATTTATGCCTCGGTGGAGGTCTACATGTTGTTTCGAGAAAAAGTACATGGTGGTTGTGCGGTCATTGTTCATATGCTCCTATTGCTGCTGCTAATCTAATACTATCACTGGTTAAATGAATAAATGTTTTTTTCTCGGGTATCCTGGTTTAGTTCCCATCAAGATAATCATGATGCTTCTGTTTGTTGGTGTTCTTTTCATTAATACTTATTGACAATTGAGATGTCATTGTTAATCTTGTACCACTGCCAAAACAAAGTAACAACACTATATCCCTTTATTATATTTTTGTAAATAGCGATGCATATCTCCATACTCGGGCATGTCTTCCTCAATTTAGTGGAACTGCACAAAATTGGATGGCCATTGTTGTTCCGCCTCACTGTCCTCTACCACATGGTTCTTCCTTCCTTGAGCTTGATTACTGAGAAGAAACAGACCACAGTGAGGATAGGTCGAACTTCATAGGTGCCTCACCCAAACTTGATGCCAAATGTATGATGCATCACCATGATAACCTATCGATGCTCATGGTTGCGCCTCATGGTTGCATGGGCTGGTGAAGCTGATTGATTTTCAATGAAAACAAGTTGTCTTCCATCAGTACTCTTTGCTTGTTACCCACAAAGATGATATCCTTCATTAGTTCACCTTTGTTGCGTTGGAGATGCAGTCGTCTTTCACGTTGGTGCAATTTTATCACACAATTGGCTATGAACCAAATGTTTCCTCGAAGAAGGATCGACGTTGGTACTAAGAGCATAAGTTTTGTATTGATTTCTAAGCCTTCTTACAACTTTGTCTTCAGCTCCCCTGTAATTTTATTTCTCCATCTATTAACTTTGATTAAAAAACTGGTGTGGACTAAAAACCCGGATGCACGTAGTAGCCCTTCATTTTTATTTACTCCGCATATTAGATTTGACTGAAGTCAAAGTTTGTAAAGTTTGACCAAGTTTAGGCCGAACACAAAAAACCATAATTATTGAGAGAGCAAAAACTGTACATACTCTTGAACCGTTTTGATAATTAAAATTAAAAGTCTTTATTTGTACACACTCTCACATGTTTCCGATAATTTGGCGCATGTGTGGTTGTTCACTTAAGGGAGGGTAGTGTACCACACGTGAAGGACAGGAAGTGCGACCAGGACGCGTGGACCATTAGTTCATTGGAAGTACTCCTCTATAAACTAATATAAGAGCGTTTCGATAACTAAAGTAGTGATCTAAACACACCTATATTAGTTTATGGAGGAAGTAGTAGTTATCTTCACTGGTACGTTAAATAAAGAGTTTCATTTCATACTTACACAATTTAAAACGATTGTTATGGAGAGAATAAGAAAACCACTCCACTATATATTAGTCGTATACACGAGTACTATATGGACGCAGCTTCATTGACTTAGTGCACCTACCTTTGGGTTTATGACAGGTGGGCCCAAAATGTGGCTGGCCCAGCTGTCATACAGCCAAAAGTAGGTGCAGTTAAGGCACCCGAGCTCAGTCCGTACTACAATATATATGTAGTACTATATAAGCTGGAGCCTCAGCGCTTGTTCGCTAGGGTTTGCACTCTCCACACTCTCGCTGCACTACATATATGTATATATATATATACATGTTGGAGGCTCAGCGTTCCTTTTGCTAGGGTTTGTTATATTCACATTCTCTCACCCTCTTCACCAGATCTAAACAAGATTGCGTTGGCCTCTTGTCTCTCTCTCCCCCCTCACAGCCGGTGAAGGAGGCGTCCGGATACCGTCACACCTGGAAGGGGAGGAGGTGCAACGTTCACTCTATCGCCTTCGGCGAGGGAGGCAATCCAGTGCGGGCTGCACTGTTCTCTTTCACCCAGCGCTTGTGCGGGAGGGCCATCGACCCCTTGTTCCTTGCTACCGTACGTAGTGTGGTCATATCCGGCCTCTCGCCACACGCCTTGCCACATCCCAATGACCCTAAGGTATAAGTATCTTTGAAACTGTCATTGCTCTAGCTGCATGCGGATTTTTTCAATTCTGTAGTCTAATCTAGGTCTTGGTTCAAAGAGGAAAGAAGGGTGCGGTGGGGTGGAGCATGAAGCTAGGACGTGGTTTAATGAGGAAAGGAGGGAGGGAAAGTAGTATAGACTGGCTACCCAGCCGCTTTGTTCGTTAAAAGGGAAAAAGGGAGTAACCCAGCACACACATTTGTAAGGAACCGATATCTTTGTTGAAAAGGGAAAGAAACTGGGGGGTCGGATAGTTTGTGTAGGACTGGATTTGCTGCCCTCACATAGGAAAAAGGTTCAAAGAGAACAAATATGGGACAAATGCAGATATGCTGCTTGGCTACATACTCTGCATCACTCATTTATATGTGTGGACGCACATGGTGCTGGCATGTCCCATGTCCCATGTCCCATACAACTATTTTGCTATTGTTAATCTAAGAATGCGGCTGGAAAATTGAAGCAATGCCACTATTAAATGTAAATACATTTTTTAACGAATGTTGTTTTAAGAGAATTTCTTTGTTAATATGAGTCAATGTAACCGTTTTAGAAATGCTACTATCCTACTGTGTTTTCCATCAAGATAAGTTAGAGGCTTCTTTTTGTCGCTATTTGTTTCATCCTCCTTTATCGGCCAGTAATTATTTCCTTTTTTGCCTCTGTTAAAACATGGATAACTATTCAACTTGTTGCTATAGCAAACTTAAGTGTCACACCGGCAACTTTGCTTGATTTCAGTGCAACTGCACAAAACGAGATTGGATTTCCTATTCGTGTTGGCAGATTCGTAGGTGATCTTGTGTGCGTCATGACAGGTTGGTACTTGCCTTCATCCACATGATCGTCCAGTATGTTTTGAGATGCTGTGCTACATGTATTGGTACTGTTTTAAATAAATATTGAATTGAAGCTATTGTATTGCTCTCTTTTCCTATTAAGTAGTTAATAAAACTGGTACCAACCCAGACATGATGCTTCTTGCTTGGTTACAACAAACTCTGCATCAGCCCCTTTATAAGTAGATGGAAGCACATGGTGTTGTTGCGCCCACTCTCCCTTGGAACTGTTTATGCTTTTTGTTAATCTAATGCTGCTGGTAAAATTAAGCAATGCCACTCTCAGAATTAACTACTGAATCTTAGTTCAAAACAGCAACACTTGTCAGGGATTGCCGGAATTACCATTTTTGTGGCCGCATGTTTCATCCTCCTTTATTTGCTAGTAATTGATTCCTTTTTTGCCTCTTTTAAAACAGGGATATCTATTAAACTTGTTGCTATTGTGATATTTTCTTCGCTACGTGAAATACTTATGTTTTAAGAGTGTTTTGTGCGGTTCAACTTGATTGTCACACCGGCGACTTTGCTAAATTTTGGTGGAACTGCACAAAAGGATATCGAGATTTGTTTTAAGTTTTCCTCGCAAGTTGTTTCATATATTGGTCTCATCCACATGATGGTGCGGTGTGCTTTGAGATGTTGTTCCACTTGTACTGGTACTGTTCTGGATAAATGTTGAATTCAAGCTATTGAACTGCTGTCTTTTACCATTAAGTGAGCAAAAATTGTTCCAACCCCGACATGATGCTTGTTTCTTTGGTACAACAAAACTCTGTGTTACCCCCTTTATAAGTAGATGGAAGCACATGGTGTTGTTGTGCCCACTCTCCCCAGGAACTGTTTATGCTTTTTGTTAATCTAATGCTGCTGGTAAAATTAAGCAATGCCACTCTCAGAATTAACTACTGAATCTTAGTTCAAAACTTCAACACTTGTTAGGGATTGGTGGGACTACCATTTTTGTGGCTGCATGTTTCATCCACCTTTATTTTCCAGTAATTGATTCCTTTTTTCCTCTATTAAAACAGGGATATCTATTCAACTTGTTGCTATTGCGACATTTTTCTTTGCTACGCGAAACACTTATGTTTTAAGAGTGTTTTGTGCAATTCAACTTGAATGTCACACCGGTGACTTTGCTTAATTTTGGTGGAACTGCACAAAAGGAGATCGGATTTTCATATGTGTGTTGGGATTTCTTTCAAGTCCTCCTCACGAGCTGTTTCAAATCTTGGTAAAGAAAGCTCAGTACCGACTTTCAGCCACATGATGCTGCAGTGTGCTTTGAGATATTGTGCTACTTGTATTGGCAATGTTTTGGATAAATGTTGAATTGAAGCTATTGAACTGCTGTCTTTTACCATTGAGTGAGCAAAAATTCTTCCAACACAAACATGATGCTTGTTTCTTTGTTACAAGAAAACTCTGCATCACCCCCTTTATAAGTAGATGGAAGCACATGCTGCTGTTGCGCCCACTCTCCCCTAGAACTATTTATGATTTTTGTTAATCTATTGCCGATGGTAAAATTATGCAATGCCACTCTCAAAATGAATTAACAACTGAATTTTAGTTCAAAACTGCTAGAGTTGTTAGGGATTGGTAGGATTACCATTTTTGTGGCCGCATGTTTCATCCTCCTTTATCGGCCAGTAATTGATTCCTTTTTTGCCTCTGTTAGAATGAATTAGTCGCATTGTTTTAGGAATGGTACTATCCTGCTTTGTAGTTCTTTCTACATGTTTAACCAAGGTATTGTTAAGATAATGTCTCTTTTAAAATGAATCAGTCGCATTGTTTTAGGAATGGTACTTTTCTGCTTTGTCGTTCTTTATACATGTTGAAACAAGGCATTGTTAAGATAATGTCTCAGTTAATATGAATGAATCACACTGATGGAGAATTGCTACTCTCTTGCTTTGTTTCCCATTAAGATAACGTAGATTTGTAGATGTTTTTCTTCTGGGAGTACAAGTCATCAACCGTTATTTCTCAGTAATTGTTTCCCTTATACCTATTGTTGCTTACAGTGATATCAAAATTAAAGCTCGGTTTTATTCCAACTTTGTTTTTAGTTGAACTGCACGAAAGGAGCCAATGTGTCTAAGGCAAACTGTTGCATTGCTAGGTCAAGTTGGTCGTACCACTTTGCAGAAAGAAGCAGACACTATTTGTGCTACATTAGAGAAGGAATGATCGAGAAGCTTTACAGAGTATTAGTAGACACTGGTAACATGACTAGTCTGTAGAGAGCATAGGCAACTCTACAACACGTGGAGTGCACTGCGCAAAAAGTGCCCAAACAAGTACAAGAAGCCATGACAGGAATCCAAGTCTGTCAATGTCATTCTAAGCAACAATGATGGGGCATCTGGGTATGGTAATCTATTTACCGTACTTTCAATTTGTTAGTCCACCGATTGGTGGGTTGACACTGGGGCCAATATCCATGTGTGTTCTGATGTGTCTTTGTTTTTTGCAGCATATAAATACGACAGGGATGCTCAGCTTGATTTTAGTGGAACTACACAAAATGTTGAGATGGTTTGTGTCCTCCATAATACTTCATCGTGCACAATACATCGAATGTTTCTCTAATCATTCGTCGTCACCTTGAGCCACAGGAATATCAGCTAACAAACTAATGAAAAACCCTTCCCGTTCCACAATCATAGGCATGACATATTTTGAATGGGAAAAGCTTGTCAAAGTTTAATCATTGATGTTAGCAACAAGACATTAGTTTAATATATTTGAATTGGAAAACCGTGTCAAATTTTGCTCATTGATGTTAGCCAGAAGACATGCATTTGATATTTTTGAGTGGGACGCCCTTTGTTGTGACTAGCGTCGACCGTTATTTCCTATTCATGTGTTCTGTTTAGAAGTAAATAGTTACTCTGCTGAGATGCATAGTCACATGAATGTTGACTTATGTAAGGTATTTTAAGAGTTTGTTCTGAATATTATCTATGTAATGCCAGGCCTTGTGTGTTTGACTGCAAAGTTGAGCTTGGAATGTTGTGGCATGCGGCATCACGAGCTGTTCACCATGCCTCCTGAGAATAATGCTTCGTATTGTTTTGCATGTTGATCTAATGCCAGTGATTTGCATGTTAATAAGATCATCCTCTTCTATTGTTTCTGTGCTTAATAAGTTCATCGTCTTATGTTTCATTCATAGCATATACGACAAGTCGGGTTGGTTAGACGTGAAACCATATGATCTTCTGACCAACTCATCATCTTAGGCCGTGATTGGATCATCGTCTTCGAACCAAAACCGCTTGTAAACTGATGATGGTAAATAAAAGGAGATGCTCTCGGGTGAAGAGCTTGGTCGGTCGATTTTGACTAGTAAAATATAAGCTGGTCTATCAAATTACACGCGTAACCCGCCAGTTTTACTTATATAACTCGTGCCCTCGGTTTCATTATGCTTGTATTTTACGGGTTGTTTAAGATGAAGAGTAAATTACACTTGTATCTTAATACAGGTGTGACATAAACCAGAGCTCCCAAGCGCGGCCTTAGCGTTTCATGTCGTCTCAGTCCCTCGAAGGTGCTCATAGGTGTCCGATGATCCTGGCTTCCTGAATGAGCAGCGGCCGCCGTATCGGACCATCCGTAGGGCCCGCGAGGCCCTCTCCATCCTCCTGCGAGTTGTTGCACTCGCCTTGGCACCGAGCATTGTCAACATGGTCAACAAACATGAGGATTCAGGAGATGACTTTATTTTCACTGGATGACATTAGGGACCCACTAGGGCCATAGCCGTACATACGCAAGTGCCTCCTTATTATGTAGAACTATATTTTTTTTGCATCCTCCTGGTTTCCTAACATCATGGACCCACACCATTGTCAACCTATGTAGTCAATATAAATGAGAGAATTGCCCAAGGAGTGGCCGACAGCTGGGACCAAGCAGTTTAGGAAGTATTTGTGTTTTTCAGGTGTGAGCACTGCAGAGTTTTCTTGAGCGATGTTTTCGTTGTTGTTCAGAGGAGAGTAGGGTATTAACTGGGCGGGCTGTGGCCCGTCTAGCCCACACCAGATATCCAGCCCAGATATTAATTTTTTTTCAAGCTGAAAATGGCTAGCCCAGCTATACTTTTTTTTGAGGAATACCCAGGCAAGGTCAACTTGTTATTCTCCGCCCCGCTGGGCTGCAAATCTTTCCTAGGAGGGATGCATTAGGCTTAATAGGAAAATGGGCTTTAAGAAATAATAAATGGGATGTAATGATAAAAACTAGGCAGCAACTATAAAAAATGCACCAAACACGTAATTAGTTTATAAAATATTATTTTTGGATTTTGAAAATTTTAATTTCATTAATTGTTGTGCGCGCAATGTTTCATTGGATATTTATGTAATACAAATTTATATTTAACCTGAGTAGAAATTTCGGGATAAAAATATTTCGGATCCCATCAAAATGTGGGAAACTTTATTGAATTCTGTTTTGAACGGTTGGTTGAAATTATTAATTGTTGTCCTAGTTAGAAAATGGGTTATACTTTTAACAAACTGTAAATGGGATGTAATAAATTCCATTAGAATTCAAAAATGGGCTGTATATTCTTACAAATCGCAAATGGGCTATAAGTTCTCTGCCACACACTTGTGGGCCTACTAAGTTGACGCGACCCCTAAAAAAGTAAGTTGAAGCATATGCAAGGCTTTGTCAACTTAAAGTCAAAACAGATGGCGTGCTTCTTCTTCAATCTCGGATATTCTAGCAGAAGTGGCCGTTTGATGTCCATCCAACAGATGTCGTGCTTCTTCTTCAATCTCGGATATTCTAGCTTCAGCCGCCCAAAAAATGATTCCTCCCCACGACATCTGGGGCGCAACGGCCGTCGTGCTTCTTCAACCTTTGGTCTTCTTGCTCCAGCCGCCCAAAGCAACCCCGGTCGTGCCACCTGCTCCTGCCTCCCATGGCCGGCTGTGCTGCCGCGGAGGCCTCACCGCCCCCTACTACTCCCACCGCTGGCCAAGCCATCCCTCCACTCACCCACACCCCTTGTAATTTTGCAGCGATGGCAGCCTCACACCAAAGCTGAACCAGTGAACCCTCGTACTCTCTGCGTGGGAATCCATTGCCGTGTCTTCCCCGACTCCGTGTCCTCCCCTTCCTAGGCCTCGCCATCGTCCACCGCCCTGGTGCTCTCGGCACGGCGTGGTCAACGTTGGTCAAGGAACAACTTCCATCGGACGTGGAATGTACGTGCAGAGGCTGACAGCTGGGTGACCTGGGTCCATGGCCGCACACAAGGAAATGCCTTCTTATTATGCACAAAATAATGATTCCTCTAGCTGACATCTGGGACCCACCGGAAGAGCCTCTGTATTTCGTGAAAAAAACGTTCCCCCCGTTGACAGCTCGGACCCACCAGCTATATCTTTGCACACAAGGAAGTGCCTCCTTATTACGCACAAAAAATGAATACCCCCCTACTATCTAGGACCCAGCATAGTGGGAGGCTGACTTGTGGGCCTACTAGGTTGAAGGGGACGGAGGGCTTTGTCAACTTAGTCAATATGAACGATTCTAAATCTAGTGACCGTACGATGTCCATCCAACGCTCGGAGTGCTTCTTCAACCTCTGGTCTTCTTTCTCTAGCCACCCAAAGTAGCGCCGGTTGTGTCGCCTACTCCTGCCTCCCGTGGCCAACTATGCTGCCGTGGAGGCCTCACCACCCCCTACTACTCCCACCGCTGGCCAGGCCATCCCTCCACTCACCCACACCCCCTATTATTCTACGGCGACGGCAGCCTCACACCGAAGCGGAACCAGTGAACCCTCGTACTCCTCTCTGCGTGGGCATCCACTGCCACGTCTTCCCCGGCTCCGCGTCGTCCCCTTCCTAGGCCTCGCCGCCGTCCATCGCCCTGGTGCTCTTGGCGCGGAGTGATCAACATGGTCAAGGAACGACTTCCATTAGAAGAGTAGTGTACGTGGAGAGGCTGACAGTTGGGTCCACGGCCGCATCAAGGAAGTGCCTCCTTAGTATGCAGAAAATAATGATTCCTCCACCTGACAGCAGGGACCCAGCGGACGGGCCACCGTATTTCTCGAAAAAACGTTCCCCCTGACTGCTGGGAGCCACCAGCTACATCTTCGCATGCAAGGAAGTGCGTCCATATTACAGACAAAAAAAAGATTCACCCCCCTGACTGGTGGGACCCACCAGCTACATCTTCGCACGCAAGGAAGTGCCTGACAGTCGGGACCCACCAGGTCGAAGCGTACGTAGCATTGTCATTCTGGCCGCGAACGTGTACTTACATACTGGTCGATGTAGAGGCACGCACGTGTCATAGTAGAGGCGCGCATGTGTCGTAGTAGAGGCGTGCACATAGCATGTAGACGTACCTACATCGGCCAAGGTGTAAGAAAGTAAAAACTGCCACATACATACATACGGGCGGGGTCTCAAACGCCTACTCATGCATACGTATGACCATGGCTCGTGTACATGGCTGGGTCGGAACGGTGAAACTACATCTTCGTCATGTTCATGGGGAGCCAACTGGCTAGGTTAGAACGGAATGCGTCGTCGTGTTCATCGGGAGGGCTTGGACGGAACAGCCGATGGAAACGAGGCCTGGCGTACCGCAGAACAGAGGAAACGGCCTTGTGTTCGACCGGCCATGGTCACGATATCATGTTCATTGAGAGGGGTCTGGCGTACTGCAAAATGGAAGAAACGGACTTCTGTTGGACCTCCTACGGTCGAAACGAGGTCCTGTTGATCGGGAGGAGTGTGGCGTACCGCAAAATGGAGGAAACGGACTTGTGTAGGAGCGCTACGGTCGAAACGGGGTCCTATTCATCGGGAGGGGTGTGGCGTACCATAAAATGGGACTCCACGGGATACTGTTCATATCCACCTTCGACCTCCTCGAGCCTCCACGAGCTACTATTCATCCACCGTCGACCTCCTCCAGCCTCCACTTAT
Source organism: Triticum timopheevii (assembly GCA_963921465.1). NCBI lineage: Eukaryota > Viridiplantae > Streptophyta > Magnoliopsida > Poales > Poaceae > Triticum > Triticum timopheevii. Next base: position 374,025,310 of record OY997272.1, on the reverse strand, counting down.
GACTATTCATCCACGGGCTCCTCTTCATCCAGCCTCCACCGCGCGCTCCTCCACCGGCTACTGTTCAACCAGCCCTCTCCACGGTGTCCTATTCAACCACCCCTCCACAGGCTACTGTTCATCCAGCACTCCACCGGCTACTTTTCAACAAGCCCTCCACGGGGTCGTTCTGTTCATCCAGCCCTCCATGGGGTCCTGTTCATCAACCCCCAACCGGCTCGATCGGGGTCTTGTTCATCCAGAGGCAACACCACGGGGTCCTGTTCATCCACCCCCGCCGAGAACTGTTGATCCAAACCCCCCAACAACGCTCACTTTTCATCAAGAGAAGGAGGCAGGAGGGTTCGATCGGCTTCAGTTAGCAGCAATAGCGAAGGAATCACTCGGGTTCAGTTAACAGCAAGGGATCGATCGCTCGGGTTCAGTAATGTAGCTAGTAGAATCGCTCGGTCTCAGTTTGAGCCCAATGCCTCGCTCTGGTTCAGTTAGAGCCCAACGCCTCGCACGCGCGCTCGTACGTGTATGAGAGAAACGCGCGTTGCTCGGCCCTGACCACCCACCGTACCGGGAACCCCGCGAAATTTTCATCGCCCTTGCTTCTACCACAATTTTTTTCCATCATGGACAGCCCGAAGAATGTCATGCAGCTGCGTCTCTGGCCCGCCCTAGACAAAAAGCCCATTTTTTGTCATGATTTTCTGTCATAGAAGTAGGATCCCACAATGTCTATGCTGATACCGGGTTTTGTCACTATTATTGTCATAGAAGTGTCATAAGTATGACAGAAAAAATTTGGTTTGGCCCAAAATGTCGCGGATGTGTCTTTTTTTGTAGTGTATATCTTCACACGCAATGAAGTGCCTCCTTATTACTGGGACCCACCATAGTGGGAGGCTGACTTGTGGATGTACTGACACGGACGGAGGGCCTTGTCAACTTAGTCAATATGAATGCTTCTAGCTCCAGTGACCGTACGATATCCATCCAACAGATGTAGCGCTTCTTCAGCCTCTAGTCTTCTTGTTCCAGCCGCCCAAACTAGCGTCCGTCGTGCCGCCTACTACTGCCTCCCTTGGCCGGCTCTGAAGCCGCGCAGGCCTGACTGCCCCAACCTACTCCAACCTCTGGCCAGGCTATCCCTGTACACACCCACAACCCCTGTTATTCTGTGGCGACGGTAGCCTCACACCGTAGCCGAACCAGTCAACCCTCATACTCCTCCCCATGTGGGCATCCACTGTCGCGTCTTCCCCCGCTCCGCGTCGTCCCCTTCCTAGGCCTTGCTGTCGTCCACCACCTTGGTGCTCTCAGCGCGACATGGTCAATGTGGTCAAAGAACAGCTTCCATCGGAAGAGTACTGTATGTGGAGAGGCTGAAAGCTGGGTCCATGGTGGCAGCAAGAAAGTGCCTCCTTATTTCGCGTGAAGTAATGATTCCTCAACCTAACAACAGGGACCCACCAGACGAGCCACCATATTTCGGGAAAAAACGTTTCCCCCCTGACTGCTGGGACCCACCAGCCATCTTCGGACGCAAGCAAGTGCGTCCATATTATGGGCAAAAAATATGATTCACCCCCTGACAGCTGGAACCCATCAGTTGTATCTTCACACGCAAGGAAGTGCCTCCTTACCTCCCTGACAGCTGAGACCCACCCAGTCAAACCGTATGTAGGGTTGTCTATATGGTCGTGAACGTGTATGTACATACTGGTCGATCGGTCTGTCTACAGGATGCAGCGATGAACTTGGCTGAGTAAGGAAGGGCACATGACGTAGTAGAGGTGCAGACGTAGCATCTCATGCAGTCCTGTCTACATCGTGTACACGTACGTACAGCCAGGGTGCAAGAAAGTAAATACGGCCACGTACGTACATACAGGCGGGATCTCGAACGCTTACTCGCGCATACGTACGGCTCGGGCTCGTGTACATGGAGAGGCAGCAGAGAGCAATGACATCGTCCTGTTCATCATCAACCAACCAGCTGGGTCATAACAGAGAAATTGCATCGTGTTCATCGGGAGGCAATGAAATGCGTCCTGTTCATCGGGAGCCAACCGGCTTGGACGGAACAACCAAAACGAGGCCTCGCATACCGCAGAACGGAGGAAACGGTCTTCTGTTCTACCGCCTATAGTCGAAACAGGATCCTGTTCACTAGGAGCGGTCTGGCGTACCGCAAAACAGAGGAAATGGACTTCTCTTCGACCTCCTATAATTGAATCGGGGTCCTGTTGATCGGGAGGGGTGTGGTGTACCGCAAAACAAAGGAAACAGACCTCTCTTTGACCTCCTACCACTACTATAGGGTGCTGCTAACGCGACACTACAATCAGAGACCCTTCGAGGAACTATGTGCGATGTAATAATTGCAAACGGTGGTGTCAGAGAACCGTGCAAAATGTCCAAAACGTTTGCGATGGCGGATGCATCAAACATAGTTCAGATTTTAGTTGCATTTGCGATGCACGGCATACAGTTTAGTTCAATGAACTGTTTGCGATGAGGAGGAACAAAAGAAATGGGCAGCAAGATGAAGGCATGTGTGATACACAGCATACGGTTCACTCAGATTAACTGTATGTGATGAGGCGGAACAACAGAAACAGACAGCTAGATAAAGGTGTGTGCAATTGAGGGCATACGCTTCAGAAGGATTAACTGTTTGCAATTAGGCAACAGAGCAGAAACGGCCAACCAGATCAAAGGTGTGTGCGATTGGTGGCATACACTTCACACGGATGAACTGTTTGCGATTAGGCACAACAAACAGAAACAGTTAGACAGACCAATGTGTGTGCGCTAGACGGGCACACATTCTAATTAAAAGAAGTGTGCGGGATGGTAATAGTGAGTGCACACGGTTCATGGAACAAGACGTGTGCTGACATTGCCTATTGCTATGCACCAAACACCACGTACGCGGCCGAGAAAGCGTGCCCACGTTACACCATCCGGGAATAGTGTCGCACTTAGAAATTATGGAACTGTCAATAAATTTTGAGCATGTGTCCCGTCACCTTCCAAATTACAAACCTGTTCACACCGATCAAAACCTAAACGGTTTCCCACTTAGGAGCGTATTAGTACTCGGTTATAAATACTATACTATTCCAAGATAACTACACATTCCTTCCTCACCTCCACATCCACAAAAGCAAAACAAGTCATTCAACATCGTTCTCTTGCATCTGCCATGGCCAAATTGAGTTCTCGGTCAAGAGATTACCACCATGGAGAGGCGAGCATGGAAGCGGAAGCACGAGAGATGTCCTGCTTAGCCACAAAAGAAGCCAACATGTCCCACCGTGCCGCCGAAGCAGCATGGAGGTCTCGTCGCGCCGCCGAAGCAGCATGGAGGTCCCGCCGCGCCGTCGATGCAGCAGACTGGTCTGGTCGCGCCACGGAAGCAGAAGAGATGTCCTGTCGCGCCGCGAATGCAACAGAGATGTCCTCCCACGCCGTGACGGCCTGGGATAATCTCTCGAGAGCAGGCGAGGACTCCTACAGGTGCATGCATGCAATCGTCCATAGCCAGATGGATCAGATCTTCGGCTGGATGAAGCTGCAGGACTATTTCAATGCCTCGTTTGAACAACTCTGGGCTAACTGCGACCTGCTGAGGGCGAAGATCGCCGGAGGGGCAGTGCAGGCCGAGGAGCCCGCTGCCTTGTTGAAGAGGGCTAGCGTCATCATCAAGAAACTTATGGACGAGAATGCCATGCTCCGCATTGAGCGCGAAAGGCTGGTGGAGTAATCCGCGGTTGCTTCCAAGCAGCGTATTAAAGACATGAAAATGATGAAAGAGATCATCACCGCTCGCGGCGAGAACTAGTCTCCGTGACCAACAGCGCATCAAGAAAGTAGAGATCAGGAAGCCAGATCGTTGTATGCGTATTCCTTCTTCTTTTGCCCTTGGGTATTTCGGGCGTAGCCACATGTGGCTTTTTTGTTATCTTCCTAGATATGTAAGACAATTATTATCCACTGTGATCATCCTTATATTCAACATGCTTGCTATTAGTCGCAGTCTATGATATATAGGTCCGTCGGATCTTACATCAAGATCTGTGCAAAACTTTCTTTTCAGATTTTCACTTTTCTCTCTTAAATCTCAGTCCAATGAGACATAGCCATGCCGTGAAACAGGGGCTCGGCCGCAATTAATGGAGACATCGGGAGGGAGGTGCGTGGTGGATAGAGGTCAAAGGGCTCTCCTCCCGATTAGCACGTCTAGGGGTCTGATCACATGCCTCCCGTACTCAAATAGCTACCTAGCACGGCACCTCCTAGTCAATATTAAACGGGACCCATGGCAGCATGTAATTGGTAAGTAGAACGCCCACGGTTTCAATAACAGTTGTGTTTCCGATTTGTAACGTGACAACACTAGTTCCAAAATGACTTTGTTGATTTTTAATGTGTGCGCCTTCGCAAATCGGACAGAAAAATTTCCGCAGCATGTTGGTGCCATGTCATGACACCATGCCAAGTTTCATGATTTTTAGGCGTGTTTTGGATTTGCATGAATTAAAAAACGAAGTTTCTCAATCTTTTCGGCCGAGCCACGACGCCCAGATGTTTGAATTTCATTCCCATTTCTTGCATGGGACCTAGAAATTCACTCAAGGAGACACATGCGATTTTTCAACCAACTTTGGTGCACTGGAGCATGTGCTTGTAGTTCAAATTTGAATTATGCACATTAAATGCCCAGAAATTCAAATAATGTATAAAAAAATGCCAAACGAACACAGAATTAATGTATAAAAAAATGAAATACATGCTTGGAAAACATGACGCCTGGCGTAGTGCCATGGTTTGGCCTCACCATGCCCTGGTAAAAATTTGAGAATGTTTTCCTTATGTCGTCATGCATGCCTCTCATAAATCAAACCATCACCGAGGAAGTTGCATGGCTTCTAGGGGGAAGCACCAAGATTGAAGGGGGATCAAAATTTCCTTTGTCCTTTGTCCATGAGGTTTTTCCTACAATGAACATACACCCTGCAAGTCACCACATTCAAATTTGACACTTTTCCGTGTTCGTTTACCATATTTAGGGGATTATTTGCATTATGTAGGCATTAATGCACATAATTCAAATTTGAACAATCGGTGCATGAAAAGGTGCACAAGAACGGTTAGGAAAACCATTCTCGTGCCATCTAGTAAATTCTCATGCCTTCTACAAGGAATTGACAGATATTTCAAGGAAATGTGTGGCAATAGTCAACAATAAACGTGTCGTTTACTGGGTAACAACTATATAAAATATGAAATAAATGCTTGAAAAACATAACGCCTGGCGTTGTGCCATGGTATGGACTCACCATGCCCTAGTAAGAATTTGAGAATGTTATCCTTATGTCAGCATGCACGCCTTTCATAAATCAAACCAACACAGAGGAAGTTCCATGGTCTCGAGGGGGAAATCACCAAGATTGAAGGGGGATCCAAATTTCCTTTGTCCTTCGTCCATGAGTTTTTTTCTACGATGAACATACACCCTGCAAATCACCACGTTCAAATTTGACACTTTTTCGTGTTCATTTACCATATTTACGGGATTATTTGCATTCTCTAGGCATTAATGCACATAATTCAAATTTAAACAATCGGTGCATGAATAGGTGCACAAGAACTATTTGGAAAACCATCCTCGTGCCATTTAGTAAATTCTCATGGCTTTTACAAGGAATGGATAGATATTTCCAGGAAATGTGTGGCAATAGTCAACCATAAACGCGTCGTTTACTGGGTAACAAGTATACAGAAAATGAAATAAATGCTTGAAAAACATGATGCGTGGCGTGGTGCCATGGTATGGCCTCACCATGCCCTAGTAAAATTTTGAGAATGTTATCCTTATGTCATCAGGCATGCCTTTGATAAATCGAACCATCACTGAGGAAGCTTCATGGTTTGGAGAGGGAAATCACCAAGATTGAACGGGGATCCAAATTTCCTTTGTCCTTTGTCCATGATTTTGTTCTAAGATGAACATACACCCTGCAAATCACCACGTTCAAATTTGACACTTTTCTGGGTTCATTTAGCATATTTAGGGGATTATGTGCATTTTCTAGGCATTAATGCACATAATTCAAGTTGAAACAATCGGTGCATGAAAGGGTGCACAAGAACCGACTGGAAATAGAGGCTCGTGCCATTTAGTAAATTCTCATGCCTTTTACAAGGAATGGATAGGTATTTCGATGAAATGTGTGACAATAGTCAACCACAAATGTTTGTTTATTGGGTTTTCAACTATAGAGAAAATGAAATAAATGATTGAAAAGCATGACACCTGGCATGGTGCCATGGTATGACCTCACCATGCCCTAGTGAAAATTTGAGAAGGTTTGGCTTATGTCGTCATGCACGCCCTTCATAAATCAAACCATGACCGGGGAAGTTCCATGCTTTCGAGAGGGAAATCACCAAAATTGAAGGGGAATTTAAATTTTCTTTGTTCTTTGCCCTAGAGTTTTTTTCTACGAAGAACATACACTGTGCAAATCAACGTGTACCAATTTGGAATTTTTCGGGCTAATTTACCATATTTAAGGGATTATGTGCATTTTCTTGGCATTTGGCGCATATAAATCCAATCCAGCTACAGCAGCCCGGATGTGATGTGAGGGACATGGATTGTCGTTCGATCGCGGCGCATGCTATGGTGCACACGCATGATCCATGTCAAAACCCTAGTCAATACATGCATTAGGGTGCCTGCATCATGTTTACTTTACTAAGAAAGATGAAATGGGGATGACAGAACCCTAAGCACCCTCTTAATCCAACTAGGGTTTACTAAAATCTTTTTCAATGAGCCTGAAATGCCCTTCTAAAATGTTCATCATCTTTGCCTTGGTCTAGAACCTCTGACAAAAATGGTGCACAATTTTCTAGGACATCCTATGGTCACTGGATTAAATCATATGTTATTTGCATTTGGACATTTGAATGCTATTAAATATTATAGATGTCCAAATAATCATAAACTAAAATGTTTATTGTCGGATATATTCTAAACGGTGGGCATGAGCAGTTTCATGATTTTTGAAAGTGCATAAGCATTTATAGAAAAGCCACAAACTTACAGAAAGAAAAGAAAACAGAAATAAAAAGAGAAAGGAACTTACCTAGCCAAACCCACCTGGCGGCCCAGCATTGTGCTGGCCGCGCCAGCCAGCTACTTCTTCGTCGCCAGGCAGGCAAGGAGGTGACCGCCGGCGCGCCTGAGCTTGCCACGGCGTCAGCTGCTTGCCGCCCGAGCTGCTGGACGCGTGGATGACCTCCACGCCGTCGCCCCGAACCCCTCGACACCTCACTCTCCCACAGCGCCTCTCCCTCACCCTCTCCACCCATGGCCGACGCAGCCGCAGTCGCACCACTGTCGTAGCCGCGGCCACCGTCTCCACACTGCCTCGTCGTGTCCAGAAGCTTCGCCGCCCTCCTCTTCATAGAGCAGACCGAGCCCCGAGCGCTCGTTCGCCCCGGAGCCACCACAACGACCTTGCCATACCTCGCCATCGCCAGACCTCCAGCTCGTCCCCGACCTGGCCGCTTAGCTTGTAATGACCGCCGTGAGCTTCTCCATCTCCCCCTCCTCTCCGTTCTTGCTGCCGTCCACTACAACGACCGCAACGAGCACCACCGCACGCGCCGCTGCCTGAGCTCGTTGCCGACGCAGCTCCGGCCACCCAATAGCCACGCCACCCTGTCCACTAACCTCATCGCACCCCATAGGCCACGTAGGAGCCGGCCCTGTGCCTCCAGGAGCACAACAATGATGAGTTCGGCCTCGCCTGAACTCAGGCAGCCACAAAGCACATTGCCAGCGCCATTTCCGGTGACCTTGAGCTCAACCACCACCACCCCTCGACGCGGCTTGCTCCTAGATGCTTGTAGATGGTCTCCGCCGTCTATTTGGTTGCCGATGGGCAAACCCGCACCCTCTGCCATGTCTAGACATCGCCGGCGGCTAAATGCCGGCGAGTCAACCCAGTTTTACCACGGATTTGACCCCCCTAGGTCACTGACATGTGGGCTCTGCCCGTTAGTCAAACCTAGGTTAGTAGTTAAACTAATCCTAATTAGTTAATTAACTAATGGTGACACTAACCAGTGGGTCCCACTGGTCAAGTTTGACCTGGTCCGCCCCAGTTGACCTGCTGACGCAGTCATACCTTTTCTGGATTTATTTTTATCCAGGAAATTCCAGAAAATAGTGCTAACTTCAAAATTCATAGAAATTAATCTGTAACTCCCAATGCCAAGTGTTATATATGAAAAATGATCAGAAAAATCCATTCTATCCATCTGTACTGGTTTCATGCATGTTTAAACAAGTTAAGCTTGCTGTTTAGTGCAAAACTTTATAACGCACTATTTGAGATCATAAAATGAGTTTGGGTTCGAATCTCTGGTTCAAAATAGCTCAAACCCATATGGTTATAGCTGCATTAGCCCAACACAATCATTTTGCCATGTCCCATGCATGCATCATATTGTTGCATATTATTTGGTATTGATTGTGTTACCAGTGATCTCTACGGTAGGTTCTATCCCGGAGGAATACCGTGAGTACCCGATCGAAGGACAGTACCAGACTACAGACCTGCCAGACAAGCAACCACCCATTTGATCATATCGATAAAATCTCATGTTCTCGCTTCTGCTCTCATTTACTGCATTTAAGACAACCGCATTTCAAACTGCTGTCGGCTGCATAGTTGAACCCATTTCCTTTACATGACCTGTCATTGCCACAGTAACTAGATGAAACCCACTAGCATGTGTAGGAGTTGATTAAGCCATGTTTGTGTTTCCTACTTTGCTATTCCTGCTATGTTTAGAGTCGTGTCAGGTCTGGTTCATCTGGGTGATGGGCTAGAGTGAAATGATCATGTCGGTAACAAGAGTGAAGTGTTGAACACAATTTGGTAAAGGTATCGTTGAGAGGCCATGTAGGAGTACCCGGTGAGTTGTTTCATTGGAACCGTCCATAAGCACTGAGATCTGTATGTGTGATTTAAGATTCAGCTACTACCATGCATTGGGCTCGAAACCAATGGACCCTCTCGGCTTCTTAACCACCCTTGTCCTCTGTCCAGGAGTTGCAAGTAGTTTATGGTGTTTGTAGTTTTCTGGAGGCCGTGCGCAGCGCTGACCCTCGGGGTGGGCTGTGATGCGGTTGGTACGTGGCATGGTGTACCAGACGTCCGTTTGGTGTCTCGGGAACCCTGCACACATCGTTCGGGGCCGTATGTGGAAACCTCGGCTGGACTCCATACGAATAGAACCTGATTAGGCGATAAACCTGGACTAGAGACATGAGTGTTTAGGCAGGCCGTGGCCGACACCCTCGTCGGGCTTCCGCTTGAAGGTTGCCGAGTACATGTCGTGTAAACGGCGATAAGTGGTGGAAGCTTGTGTGAAGAAGTACACCCCTGCAGGGTTAACATCATCTATTCGAATACCCGTGTCAGCGGTAAATGACTACTTGGTTGCCTATACAGTTCATAGAGAAGTAAGTGGAAACTACTAAAAGCCTCAAGACAAGCGTGAGTGCCGTGGATGGACCTTCCGTAGGATGACGAGAGTGGATCCTTGGTAGTGTATTGTTGTGGTGAGTAGTGGACTCGAGTGTGCAAAACAATTACAAGTTGGTGTCTCGTAAGGTAGTTTAGCCAAGAGTCAAAGCTGGCTTGCTGCAATAACCCCACCATCCCTTTATTAATAATGTGCATGTATGTAGGATCTGATGTAAGTCTTGCTGAATACCTTTGTACTCATGTTTGCATAATTACAATTGCAAAAGAGGCTGCCGCCCGTTCCGATGGGTTTTACGTAGACCTTGACATCGAGAAGTAGTTTCAGGCCTAGGTGGTGAACCTTAGCACATGGAGGACCCTTGTAGGATAGATAGGCTTCTTTAAGCCTTTTACTTGTTAGATGTCTGTACCCAGACATGTTGCTTCAGCTCGTTGCTTGTATGCTAGTATGACTGGAATGTTGGGTCGTGTGACCCCTATCTGTATGAAAGATATGTATGGCTCTCTGGAGCCTTTTAAATAAAGTACTTGAGTTGTAGAGTTTTGTTGTGATGCCATGTTGTATTTGCACATATCGAGCATATTGTGTGTATGTTTGAAATGCTTGGTATGTGTGGGATCTGACTACCTAGTTGTTTATCCTTGGTAGCCTCTCTTACCGGGAAATGTCTCCTAGTGCTTCCACTGAGCCATGGTAGTTTGCTACTGCTCCGGAACACTTAGACTGGCCGGCATGTTTCCTTCGTTCCTATGTCCGTCCCGTCGGGGAAATGTTATGCGGTGTTCCTTTAAGTCCGTTTAGCTTGCTGTGACTTGGGTTCATTCGCTGTTGATCGACATGTTCATTGCGGGGTCATGTATGCATGTCCCTGTAAGTTAGCGCCACTTTGGGTTCACAACTAGCTATGTTAGCCCGGGTTCTTTGTCATATGGATGCTAGCGGAACTATCATATACATGTGTCAAAACGCACAAACGGTCCCGGGCCTGGTACGGCGACACCCGTGGGAATACCGTGCGTGAGGCCGGAAAGTGATATGAGGTGTTACATGATAGATCGGTGTGGCATAGAATCGGGGTCCTGACAGCATTGGCATTAGAGCCGGACTGCCTGTAGGTTCTTCTAGCCAAAGTGGTCGATGTCGAGTCTAGAAATGCTTTGTATATGTAGGGTAATTGATTGTGGGATGGAACGTTAGGCTCTTTTTACTCCTTTACCTCATGGCATTCTGATCTGAGTCAGTCCATTCCTTCCATAGGGGTTAAGGACAAGGATCACTTCTCTCTATCAGGTTCACGTGTTACTAATCCGTAGTAACTTCTAGGATTGTTGGTTACAAGCCTCAGTTCAGTTCTACTACTTCAGTACATTGTTAGTTGGATCCAGAACCTTGATATGATGTTGTTCAGTGTCTATGCAACTCCTTGCAAAATGTCTCAAAATCCTTTTTGAGCATTTACAACCGTTATGCTGTCCAATTTCTGCTAGAAATTCTAATGCCTTTGCATTATTTGGTGCTTCAGATGTCTTCTCACACTACCCGCCAGGTGGTACATCTAACTCGGTGCATTGACGTGCCGGGGCACACGGCCATGCTAGTCCGTGTGACGACAGAGACAGGCTATAGATGGTATCTGGAATATACCGTCAAAGAGCAGTTTCGCGAATTTAATCAAAGTCAGTATATCTGCAACGTGAGGATCTTCGCTTCTTATCCCAGAGCTACCGAGCCAATTCACTTGTCCTATGGGCTTGGTATTACTGTGGAGATGTCTGTGCAGGATGCTTCTTACTCTATGATCTCTATCATTCGAGTCGGGTATGCATCACTTCAGGACACCGAGTTTCGCTATCTGCCGGCAGCACACACTGGCCAGGAGTGCTATTATGATGGGCTTTATGATGATGCTTCTCATGATGAGACACGTCTTCGCACCACCACTGAGATGTTGGAGGAGAGGGACTGAGAGAACCGTGCCCTTCGCACGGAGCTATACAACACCCGCGCGGACCACTAGGCCACCCTGACACGGCTCACTCCCGCCGTGCAGACCGGTTACCTTGATATGTGGGATTTGTACCCCGTTCGCACCCGTCTGCCGGCTCGCATGTACTATCCAGATGTTGGAGGTATCATGCCTCCACGTGGGCGTTGTCTACCACCCTTCGTGGGGCCAAGGCCTCCTCTGAGTCCATATGGTCCACAGGCCCGACATGATCGTGAGTTTTCGGATCCGCATGTTCTGCTTCCAGGCTATGTGGGTAATCTCTATGAGGACTACTACAGTGACGGAGATGACTGCGTTGGATCACGACACTTGTAGTATGTAGTAGTTGTATCTCAACAGTCCTGCGCATCTTATGGAATACGACTTAGTGTGTACTAGATTTCGGAGGTGTAGAAAAATAATGTATAGGAGCTTGGAATGCCTCCGATGAGATGTAATCTTTCTTTCACCGCAGTTGTACTTCAGTTTCTTCTTGTACTAAACCATGTATGGTGTGTATGACCGATGGTATATATATGGCAGTTTCTGTATTACCATGTCGTACGGATGAACATCTTTGCATTCCGAGTCATTCATTACACTCTGCACTCCTATGTTAGAATTTTGTCATCCTTGTCTAAACAGTTGTTTTGTTTTCCGAGGATGGTCAACACCCGAAACAACCCTGCTGCCCTAGAGCAGGCTGAAGGCAGTGGGGCTAAAAATGCAAATTTGCCTCATCCTCCTTCCTTGGCTGAGGTCATACTGGAGGCCGAAAGGAACAAACGTGAGACCAACCGTTTGCTAGAACGCATTGAGCAGAACACATCACATCACCAGAGGAATGACTTGATGTCCCTCAGTGACTTCATCAAGCTGTACCCACCCACTTTCCATCATTCCCTCGAGCCCCTCGATGCAGATGATTGGCTCCGCAGCATCACCCACAAGCTATGTTCTACACACGTAGCCGAAGCTGACAAGGTCATTTTTGTTGCTTATCATCTTGATGCCCCGCCAGCCTTTGGTGGGAGAACTATGAGGCCATGCGCCCAGCTGGCTAGGTTACTACTTGGGCAGAGTTGAGCGAGGCTTTCAGTGAGCATCACATCCTAAAAGGTCTTATGGATCATAAGCGGGAGGAGTTCTGCAACTTCGCCCAGGGTAGACTCACCATGGATGCATACATAGAGAGTTTGGAAACCTAGCACACTATGCACCTGAAGAAGTCTCCACTGATGCCAAGAAGTAGGCAAGGTTCCGCAAGGGACTCAGCCCCGAGCTTCGCCGTGATCCCCGACTGCACAAGGCTATCAGTGCTGAGACAGGTCAGACTGACTTGGAAGCTACACACAAGCACGCCCGTGACACTGGTTCCTCATCCCGTTCTGGCTCTCAGAAGCGCCGGGTGCGGGTGCCTAACACAGCTCTACCACCTAGGTTCACACCGAGGCCATCCTATCAGGCACCTCGTCCAAGTACGCACCGCCCAAGTCTTATGGTGGATCAGCCGCCATTGCTCCCTCATGCACCAACACTGTGACATGCATCAAGTGTGATGAACCGGGTCACTATATGCGAGAGTGTCCCCAGAACAACCCCAACCAGTCCAGAAAGGCTGTTGGCCATGGCAAGCCAACAGGGAAGGTGTACTACGTCAAGCCGGCCACCGCTGCACGTGGCCATGTGAACTGTGTCTCAGCTGAAGAGGCTCAGGATGATCCCAACGTCGTTCTTGGTATGCTCCTTGCTAACTGCCATCCGACATCTGTTCTTTTCGATACTAGAGCATCTCATTCATTTATATCCGAGAGCTATGCTCGTTTGCACAACACTGCATTTTGTGATATGCCCGCTTCCATGGTAATTCAAACCACGGGATCCAAATGGCAAACTTCTAGAGTGAGTCATATGAATGAAATTCATGTCGATAGACTTGTTTTCCTGGCGTCTTTGATAGCTCTCAAATCCTCAGACATAAATATCATCTTGGGTATGGACTGGATGTCAGCCCATCATGCTAAGATTGATTGTTACTCTAGGACTGTTCAACTTACACATCCATCTGGCAAGGTAGTCAATGTCTTAACCCGAGTAGCTAAGCGTCAGCTCTACTCTCTTAATGCCAGTCCTTTGTCAGACCTCAAAGACGTTCCGATTGTCTGGGACTTTCCGGATGTCTTTCCAGAAGAACTGCCAGGTGTTCCACCTGAGAGGGATGTCGAGTTCATGATAGATCTTATCCCAGGAAGTGTCCCAATCTCTAGGAGACTCTATAAGATGGCACCACTAGAACTAGCTGAACTCAAGAAACAACTCGATGAGTCCTTGAAAAAGGATTTCATCCATCCTAGTTCTTCTCCATGGGCTTGTCCCGTCCTCTTCGTCAAGAAGAAGGATCGTACGGATCAGATGGTTGTAGTTTATCGACCCGTCAACTTGGTCACCATCAAGAACAAGTATCCGTTCCCCAGGATCAACGATCTGTATGATCAACTTGCTGGATCCTCAGTCTTTTCGAAGATGTATTTGAGGTTGAGCTACCATCAAATCAAAATCAAGAACGGGGACATTCCCAAAACGACCTTTGTTACTCATTATGGCCAATACGAGTACACTGTCATGTCCTTCGGTTTAACCAATGCCCCAGCGACCTTCTCTCGGTTAATGAACTCGATCTTCATGGAGTATTTGGAGAAATTCATCATTTACCTCGATGATATACTCATCTACTCCAAGAATGAGGAAGAACATGCCGAACATCTAATGCTAGTATTGATGAAACTTCGAGAGCATCGCCTTTATGCCAAATTCTCTAAATGTGAGTTTTGGTTGCCAGAAGTGACCTATCTAGGCCATGTAATATCTGGTAAGGGTATTGCTGTCAATCCCGAGCGAGTTCAAGCCGTTCTTAATTGTACTCCACCTGAATCGTTCAAGCAAGTTCGGAGTTTCCTTGGCCTAGCTAGCTACTGTCACCGCTTTGTTGAGAACTTCTCCAAGGTTGCTAAACCTCTAACTGAACTCCTCAAGAAAGATAAAAAGTTCAAGTGGACCCCACAGTGCGAGCACAGCTTTCAGGAACTAAAAAGGTGCCTGACATCTGCTCCCGTACTGGTACCACCCGATTTCTCCAAGGACTGTGTTATCTATTGCGACGCCTCGCGACAAGGACTAGGTTGCATACTCATGCAAGATCATCATGTAATTGCCTATGCTTCACGACAGTTGCATCCACATGAGGAAAATTATCCTACACATGATCTAGAGCTTGCAGCTGTAGTCCATGCACTCAAAACCTAATGACATTACCTTCTCAGTAACCATTGCGAAATCTTCACCGATCACCAAAGTCTGAATTATATATTCACCCTACCGGATTTGAATCTCAGGCAAAGACGTTGGGTCATGTTGATCACAGATTACGACTTAGGAATAACTTACACCCAATGAAAAGCCAATGTCATGGCTGATGCACTAAGTCGCAAATCTTATTGTAACAATCTGATGTTACAACAAAGTCAGCCACTTCTCCATGAGGAATTTCGGAAGCTTAACCTTCACAATGTTCCTCAAGGATTCCTTTCCACCTTTGTGGTGAAACCTACCCTTACGGATCAGATCATCAAAGCTTAGAAGGTAGATCTGAGAATCTCCTGCATCAAGAGAAACATCAAGAAAGGAGTTGCGGATTGTTTCTCGATCAAGGTGTTGTATACTTCGGAAACTGCTTAGTGGTTCCCAAGGTATGAAACCTAAGGCGATTGATCCATAAGGAAGCTCATGAATCCCCTCTCACCATTCATCCCGGTAGTAACAAAATGTATCAGGACCTATGCTAGAGGTTCTGGTGGACTAGGATGAAGAGATAAATTGCTCAATGTATTGCTAATTGCAAGGTCTGTCGTCATGTTAAAGTAGAGCATCAACGACCTCCTGGAACCCTTCAACCTTTAGCTATTCTTGAGTGGAAATGGGAGAAAATTGGTATGGATTTCATCACCGGTTTTCCCAGGACCAAGAGAGGGAATAACGCTATCTTCGTCGTTATCGACCGTCTTTCCAAGTAGCCCACTTCCTGCCTGTTCGAGAGAGTATAACCACTAGTCAGCTAGCAGACTTGTATATCTCCTGAGTAGTGTCTCTCCATGGTGTGCCATAGGAAATTAACTCGGATCATGGAAGTCTCTTCACCTCTCGATTTTGGGAAAGTTTCAAAAATGCTATGGGAACCCGTCTCTCCTTTAGCACCGCTTTCCACCGTCAATCAAGTGGTCAAGTAGAACGCGTCAATCAAATTCTGGAAGATATGCTCCCAGCTTCTGTTATCTCATTCCGAATGGACTGGGAGAAATGCCTCTGATTTGCCGAATATGCTTATAACAAGAGCTATCAATCTAGCTTGGGCAAAGCTCCTTTCGAAGTTCTCTATGGATGAAGGTATTGAATGCCTCTTAACTGGTCAGAAACCAGGGAAAGACAATTCTTTGGCCCGGATATGATCCAGGAAGCACAAGAGCAAGTTCGCATTGTTCGTGAAAAGTTGAAAATAGCCCAATCTCGTCAGAAGAGCCAATATGATCGTAGACATAAGGCTATGACTTTTGAAGCTGACGAGAAGGCTTACCTTCGGGTTACTCCGACGAAGGGAACCTATAGCTTTGGTATCAAAGGCAAATTGGCTCCTTGCTACATTGGACCCTTTCGCATTCTTGCCAAACAAGTAGAAGTTGCCTACCAACTAGAACTACCACCGCACCTCTCCAGAGTCCATGATGTCCTCCATGTTTCTCAACTCAGTCTTTGCTTCTTGGATCCTATCCGTGGAGTCGATCACGAAACGCTTGATCTCCAAGATAATCTAACATATCAAGAATATCTCGTTCGTATCCTTGATCAAGACGAGCGTACCACTCGACGCCATAGCATCAAGTTTCTCAAGGTTCAATGGTCACACCATTCCAAGAAATAAGCCGCTTGGGAAAGGGAGGATCGTCTTCGACTTGAGTACCCCACCTTCTTCCCGAAGGATCCTAAATCTTGGGACGAGATTTTTTTGAGTGGGGCTGAGTTGTCACAATCCTAGTCAGTACATGCATTAGAGTGCCTGCATCATGTTTATTTTACTCAGAAAGATGAAATGGGGATGACAGAACCCCCAGCACCTTCTTAATCCAACTATGGTTTACTAAAATCTTTTGCAATGAGCCTGAAATGCCCTTCTAAAATGTTCATCATCTTTGCCTTGGTCTAGAACCTCTCACAAAATGGTGCAGAATTTTCTAGGACATCATAAGGTCACTGGATTAAATCATATGTCGTTTGCATTTGGACATTTGAATGCTATAAAATATTTTAAATGTCCAAATAATCATAAACTAAAATGTTTACTGTCACATATATTTTAAATTGTGGGCAGGAGCAGTTTCATCATTTTTGAAAGTGCCTAAGAAAAGCCACAAACTTGCAAAAAGAAATGAAAACAGAAATAAAAAGAGAAAGGAACTTACCTGGCCAAACCCACCAGCCGGCCCACCTGGCGGCCCAGCACTTTGCTGGCACGCGCCAGCCAGATGCTTCTTCCCTGCAAGGTAGGCAGGGAGGTGACCGCCGGCGAGCCCGAGCTCATGGCGTCAGCTGCTTGCCGCCTGAGCTGCTGGACGCGTGGATGACCTCCACATCGTTGCCCCGACCCCCTCGACTCCTCACTCTCCCCCAGCGCCTCTTCCTCGACCTCTCCACCCATGGACGATTCAGCTGCAGCCACACCACCGTCATAGCCGCGGCCACCGTCATCTCCATGCCACCTCGCCGTGTCCAGAAGCTTCGCCGCCCTCCTCTTTGTCCAGCAGACCGAGCCCCGAGCGCTCGTTTTCCCCGGAGCCACTGCAACGACCTCGCCCGACCTCGCCATCGCCAGATATCCCCTTCGCCATCACACTCGCTCCAGCTCGTCCTCAACCTCGCCGCCTAGCTTTCCATGACCATGAGCTTCTACATCTCCCCCTCCTTTACGTTCTCGCTGCCGTCCACTACAACGACCGCAATGAGCACCACCACATGCACCGCCGCCTGAGCTCATCGCCGACGCAGCTTCGGCCACCCAACAGCCATGCCATCCTGTCCACTGACCTTCCCGCACTGCATAGGCCACGTAGGAGTTGGCCCCGTGCCACCAGGACCACTGCAACAACGAGTTCGGGCTCGCCTGAACTCTGGCAGTTGCAAAGCTCGTCGCTGGCATCATTTCCGGCGACCATGAGCTCAACCACCACCATCCTCCGCCGCGTCTGGACGTTGCAGGCGTCTAAACATCGGTGAGTCAACCCAGTTTGACCAGGGATTTGACCCCCTTGGGTCACTGACATGTGGGGCCTGCCTGTTAGTCAAACCGAGATTAGTAGTTAAACTAATCCTAAGTAGTTAATTAACTAACAGTGACACTGACCAGTGGGTCCCACTGGTCAGGTTTGACCTGGACTGCCCCAGTTGACCTGCTGATGCAGTAATACCTTTTCTAGATTTATTTTTATCCAAGAAATTCCAGAAAATAGTGCTAAGTTCAAAAATCATAGAAATTAATTTGTAACTCCAAATGCAAAGTGTTATATATGAAAAATGATTAGAAAAATCCAATCTATCCATCTGTACTGGTTTCATGCATGTTTAAACGTGTTAACCTTGCTGTTTAGTGCAAAAGTTGATAAGGCACTATTTAAGATCATAATATGAGTCTAGGTTTGAATCTTTGGTTCAAAATAGCTCAAACCCATCTGGTTATAGCTGCATTAGCCCAACACACTCATTTTTCTATGTCACGTGCATGCATCATATTGTTGCATATTGTTTGGTATTGATTGTGTTACCGGTGCTCTCTACGGTAGGTTCTGTCCCGAAGGAATAACGTGAGTACCCGATCGAAGGACAGTACGAGTCTGCAGACCTGCCACGCAAGCAACCACCCATTTGATCGTAACGATAAAATTCCATGTTCTTGCTTCTGCTCTCATTTACTGCATTTAAGACATACGCGTTTCAAACTGCTGTGTGCGGCGGTAGTTGAACCTATTTCCTCTGCATAACCTGGCATTGCAATAGTAACTAGATGAAACCCACTAGCATGTGTAGGAGTTGATTGAGCCATGTTTGTGTTTCCTATCTTGCTATGCCTGCTATGCATAGAGTCGTGTAGGGTCTGGTTCATCTGGGTGATGGGCTAGAGTGAAATGATCATGTCGGTAACGAGAGTGAAGTGGTGAACACGAATTGGTAAAGGTATCAATGAGAGGCCAGGTAGGAGTACATGGTGGGTTGTTTCATTGGAACCGTCCTTAAGCACTGAGATCTGTATGTGTGATTTAAGATTTAGCTACTACCATGCATTGAGCCCGAAACCAATGGACCCTCTAGGCTTCTTAACCACCCTTGTCCTCTATCCAGGAGTTGCAAGTAGTTTTTGGTGTATGTAGTTTACTGGAGGCCATGCGCAGCGCTGACCCTTGGGGTGGGATGTGACGCGGTAGGTACATGGCATGGTGTTCCGGATGCCCGTTTGGTGTCTCGGGAACCCTGCACACATCGTTCGGGGCCGTATGTGGAAACCTCGGACGGACTCCCTGCGGATGGAACCTGAATAGGCAATAAACCTGGACTAGAGACTTGAGTGTTTAGGCAGGCCGTGGCCGACACCCTTGTTGGGCTTCCGTTTGAAGGTTGCTGAGTACATGTCGTGTAAACGGCGATAAGTGGTGGAAGAGTGTCTGAAAAAGTACACCCCTGCAGGGTTAACATCATCTATTTGAATAGTCGCGTCCGCGGTAAAGGACTACTTGGTTGCCTATACAGTTCATAGAAAAGTAAATGGAAACTACTAAAAGCCTCAAGACAAGTGTGAGTGCCGTGGATGGCCCTTCCGTAGGATGACGGGAGTGGATCCTCGATAGTGTATTGTTGTGGTGAGTAGTGGACTCGAGTGCGCAAAACAATTACAATTCGGTGTCTCGTAAGGTAGTTTAGCCAAGAGTCAAAGATGGCTTGCTGCAATAACCCCACCATCCCTTTATTGATAATGTGCATGTATGTAGGATCTGATGTAACTCTTGCTGAGTACCTTTGTACTCATGTTTGCTAAATTACAATTGCAGAAGAGGCTGTCGCCCCTTCCGATGGGTGTTACGTAGACCTTGACGTCAGCGAGTAGCCTGAGGCCCAGGTTGTGATCCTCAGCACATGGAGGACCCTTGTAGGATAGATAGGCTTCCTTAATCCTTTTTACTTGCTAAATATCTGTACCCATACATGTTGCTTCCGCTCGTTGCCTATATGCTTTTATGAGTGGAATGTTGGGTCGTGTGGCCCCTATCTGTATGAATGATATGTATGGCTCTCTTGAGCCTTTTAAATAAAGTACTTGAGTTGTAGTGTTTTGTTGTGATGCCATGTTGTATTTGCACATATCGAGCATATTGTGTATATGTTTGAAATGCTTCGTATGTGTGGGATCTGACTACCTAGTTGTTTATCCTTGGTAGACTCTCTTACCGGGAAATGTCTCCTAGTGCTTCCACTGAACCATGATAGCTTGCTACTGCTCCCGAACACTTAGATTGGCCAGCATGTGTCCTTCTTTGTTCCTGTGTCTGTCCCTTCGGGGAAATGTCACGATGTGTTCCTTTAAGTCCTTGTAGCTTTCTATGACTTGGGTTTATTCGCTGTTGATTGACACGTTTGTTGCTGGATCATGTATGCATGTCCCTGTAAGTTACCGCCACTTTGGGTTCACGACTAGCCATGTCATCCTGGGTTCTTTGTCATATGGATGCTAGCGACACTGTCATATACGTGCGCCTAAAGGTGCAAACGGTCCCGGGCCTGGTAAGGAGACACCCGTGGGAATTCCGTGCGTGAGGCCGCAAAGTAATATGAGGTGTTACATGCTAGATCTGTGTGGCATAGAATCGGGGTCCTGACAATCCGCGTGGCTGGGTTTTGGCCAATCATAACGCAACACACAATAGCCTCGGCGCACACTGTTTCTGAAAGCGGCCGAGATGAACCGTGTGCGATAATGAATGAGCAAAATTGTAAGGGAAGCCAAATTTCCTTTGTCGTTTGTCATTGAGATCTTAAAAACCACCGCACTGTACGGCTGCCCAGCCCCTCCATCCCAGAGCTCTCTCCAAGCGTCATTCATGGCACCACGGCAGACAGTAACTAGTAAGGACGCAATGGCATCCCGCGGTGCCATGTTCCTCGCCTCCCGCGACCGCACACATGGTAAGGAAGCAACGGCATCTCGCCGCGCCTAGTTCATCGCCTCCGTCGGCCACACAGTTACGTGGGCGGACTTTGAGGCTGCGATGGCCGAATGGGCGGTGGATCTAGAGGCGGACAAAGCCGCAAAGGAGGATTGGAAAAGGCAGAAATGTGACACCTCGACTCAGAGAAACCATAACGTACCCGTATTCTAGCCTAGAGATCAAGGTGAAGTCTTCTGGAATACGGCACTTCTTAGCATAGAACGAACCAGCTTTCTTTTACAACCCGAATATGAATACAAGTTCTCCGATATTACTGTAAATAACACTAACACGGCGACACTACACCAAACATAGTTGTTGTATGCAAGCAGCATAACAACTCGAGGCAGCGGAACCTCTACTGGCAGCGAAACAACTATTGGCAGCGGAACAACGAACGGTGATGATGGACTCCAATCCGAAGGGACTCTGGCTGGAACGTTTATCCTAGCTCACGAACACAGGAACCACACCAAACAGGCAAGCAATCCAGGCACGACCTGCAAACTGGCATGACAAGCTAGGTCAGTACATTGAATGTACTTGCAAGCTCACAATAAACCAAAAGCAGTCAAGACAAACAACAACATGGCATTAGCAGGTTAAATCAACCACGGGCATAATACATGGCATACACAAAATGAACATGATACGGCTAAAACAAACATAACATGAGCATATGAACATGATGATCCTTCATGCAATAGGTTAACAATATCATGCACAACTTACTCTGGTCGGGTTACCTCATAACCATCTCATACATGAACTTACCAACATCGGTATCCACGATACCTCCACGATCATCTCGCAATCACAACCAATCTCTTTCTCATCATTGAATAGGGGTTGTTATTAGTCAAGTTATTATTGTTGTTGCCTCACAATGTGACCTACTCTGAATTGGGCCCATATCCGGGGGCGCGGCTATCGATAGATTTAACACACACTCTCTGCAGATGTTAGCACACTGTACCCACACCACGGAACCCATGGCCTCGCACTCCCATTTGGGTGAGCCAACAGCTTTCTGAAAAATCCGATCTACTGCCCATGACACTCTCCCGGCCACTCCGACCAACTCCTCTCTAGGCTAAGTCATGGGTGGCCCCGTGCCTACCAAAGGCATTAAAGGCCACCGTCGTGGCAAAATAAACGGTCCCAAACAGGGACATGTTACCATAACAACAACAACAACGGGCACACAAGGTTTATGTCCACCTACCTGATCAGGGTAGCATGCGCCCATAACCTTCCCTCGTTGGAGGCACCGGCGAGAGGCATGACAATACACCCAGTTAGGTCCTTCCCATAAAGGCAAATGTGGTCGCACTGGTCAGCTCGATTCAGTGGCACGATGAGTCAGCCAACAGTTGTTCAAGTTCATTATTATCCTGTTAAACTTTAATGCGATAAGCTGAGTCCTATGAAAATAACAAGATGCATCTACGATGCATGATCATGATATCAACATAAGCATGGAGGTGCGGCATAATCATCGACCATAACCACAATGAATCATATATCCGAATGAGCATGGCATACTGACGAGCATGAATAACACAAGCATAATTCTACCATAAGCACATGATGACCACTAGCATCATGAATAAATACCATGCAAGAATATATAAGAACACTACCAAGTAAACATGTAACCATCTAGGTGCCCTGGAACAAACATAGCAATGGTACTGAATAACAAACTAAGCATGCATCTGAAGAACATCACAACTACCAGCATGTATTACTACTACCAAGCAAGACATGTGAAAATGATACTAGCAAGTAGCGCAAGATATCACGATGCATCACAACATAGCATGAAAGTGAACAAGAATCCACGAGCATAATCGAAGCACCGACAGTAGTAGCAAACAAGCATGTAGATAACGGCAAACTTGTATTAAATATTCAAGTTGAAAACCAAGGCTATTGCATGACTATCATGCAAGTGGCTGTTGTGGCTTGCCTGGGGGTGACGGAGACTCTGGGAAGAAATGTGGTGAATCCACGGAAATGAAACACCGGACGGTTCTCTCTCGAAGGGGGCTGATAAGGGAAAGGGCAAAATTGGTCATTTTCACTATGGGACCACCTAATGAAAATGGGACCAACAGAAAGAGCTCGACAATACGAAGACGTGAGCAATGGTTTCACATCGATTAGAGTTACGAGCCAAAAGTTGTGAAGGGTTGAAGCTCTGGGACTTTTCTGTTAAAATATCACCACAAATAGGTACCTGGGTGGATAAGGCAGAAACGTATTTCGAGAAATCCGCTTTCGGAACAAGAAATCACACTCAGAGCCGCAGTAGATAGAAATACGATTTTCAGAAAGTGAAAACATATCCTTCTCTCAAGTTAAACCAGAGTACGTATTTAGAAAAGGAAAACACATTTAACAAAAATGTGCTTCCACATAAAACGCACGGGCCCGGGGCTGTGCCACTTACCGATGGGACCAGGGGGACAGGCGGGGCCCAGCGACAGGGGTGTTGGCCTTGTCTCCTTCCTCCCGAGCTCGCTCACGAGCGGAATAGAGGAGGTAGGGGTGCTCGCGCTGCCGGCGGCGGCCCGGCCGTCTCCGGCCGTCTCCGGCCAAGGCGAGGCCAGCGGTGGGCTCGCAGAGACCTGGCGCATCCGTTCCAAGGGGTAGCAGGCACAGGGGAGGCATGGGGAGGAGGGGAGGCCGCAGCGACGAGAAGGACAGAGGCGACGGGCGGCGATGGTCTTCGACGGGAACGACGACTCCGGTGACATGGGGAGGGGACGGGGAGGACCTCTGGGATGTGGGGAAGAGCATGGTGGCGACGGGAGAGAGGGAGGAACTCTGGTTGGCCGAGATGGAGAGGCGGGCGAGAGGCGACGACGGTAGCCGAACATGGAGGCCGCGGCCACAGTCCACTCCGACGAGAGGAAAGTAGGCGGGGCGACTCGTGGGGATGTGGGGGAGCTCGTGGACAACACTAGAGGAGGAAGGGGAGGCTAGGCTCACCGAAACCAAGGAGGAACTGCGGTGGCCGAGGCAAACTCCAGCGAAAAGAAGAGGGGGCTAAAGTCTCCGGTGGTCGGGAAAGCTTGGGGAGAGGCTTGGGAGTTGCGGGAGAGGTCGGGGTCCTTATATAGGTGCGGGGAGGCTTCTAGAGCTCACGGGCGAGCTCCCGACCAAACGTTAGTGGTGGTCAGAGGACGAACATGGCACGGGCATGGCGACAGCGACAACACGACAATGATTCAGGGCAAGGCAGCGACACAGGGCGACTGAGTCGAGCACGGGTGAGCTACCAGACATTATTTGGACGCGAGAGGTAGAGGGAGTGGAGAAGAACAGGGGCGGGAAGACTCTAGAGCACGAGTTTGGCTGTGCACGACCCATGGTCACCGCGTGAACTGGCATACGCGGTGCCAGGTGAGCGGCCACATCATGTCTAGGAGATATACCGTGCTGCCCTTAGTCAAAATGAAAAAAGAAATCAGTCTAGGGGCAAAGAAGTGATTTGGAGGAGGGGCCGAGAGACATGAACAACAAGGTGTTTGTGCTGCGGCGAGACAAACACAGAAGGAGGCAGAGCCTGGGCTTTGGCATGGTGCGATCACACACTAAGATGATTACCTCTACAAATTTGCAGCTCATTAGGATGAAGATACACAGTACTTGCTGTAGAAACAACCCTAATGGCCAGAATTAGAGATTTGGATGATGCACTCACATAGTTGCATCAAATAAGCTGAAAATGGTTATGGCCCAATGATTGGACGATATGAAGATGCCCAAAAAGGTTTCAGGTCATTTGGAAGAACTAAAGTGGCCCTTGCTTCACAAAGCTTTATTCTGACCAGAAACTTGGAAAAATTCCATAGGGAAAATGGCAAACTAGATTGAGCCACAACTTGTTGGAGGGAGTTTATATGGGTAAGAGAATGTCCTGGTAAATTGGCATCTTAAATGAAGCAATATAAATATAGTTGCTTCACAAACTAAAAATCTGACCAGAAACCAAGTTGGAGGTGTGCTCACATAGAAATGTTACATGAGCTCAAGTTGGGTGGAGAGTGATGATTTGACCAAATGAAGGATGTGGAAAAAGTTCATCAAATTTGGACATGCCTAGAATATACTTCCTTCACAAAGCTTGTTTCTGGGCAGAAACTTTGTGAAGTCATAGAAAAAATAATTACTAGGCAAATGAGGTTGAACTTTGTCACAGGAAATGATATGTGTAGGAAAAGGTTTCCAAGAAGTTGGGAGTCAATTGGGCAAAGATAAATAGCACTTGCTTCACAATGTGCAATTTAGGACATAATAGAAAAGGAATTAACTGAGCTTGATGACAAACATGGAAAATGAAATATTTTGCCATATTTAAGGAAGATATGACCCAAAAAAATTATTAGAAATATTTGGGAATTTTTGGAGTGATAGAAAGTTGGGTTGCTTCACAACCTATGGCAAATAGGATAATTCCTTTATCAGAAAAGGAATATTCCCAATAAAAAGAATATTGGGATTTGGGCTAGGATGGAAATGACATGAGCTAGGGATGGTTTTGGGGATGACAAGCCACTATAAAACCTAGGAAGACATGATCTTCCCATGTTTCAGAACCACACAGCCATAGAAAAGCAAATTAAAACGAGAAATCTAAGAAAATCCTTAGAAAAAGAAAAGGGCAAAATCTAGGTTATTACAAACCTTCCCCCTTAAGAAATCTCGTCCTGGAGATTTGGTTGCTCAGGGATAAATACTTTTTCTGACTTGAAGAAACCGTTTCCAACTCGGGTTTCTTATATTCATAATCGTAAAATATTCCCACTGAATTGGATCTGACTGACTACCTTGATATGGGGTGGTCTGCTTCATCGTATTTGACATACTGACGGTACTTACCTCATAAGTTTGTGCTTTTACTAGCTCCAATTCTTGTATATCTGCTGACTTAACTGACTGTGATAGATTCTCATGACTGCAATATATGCCTATCTAACAAATCCGAGAGTGATCCCTGATTGCTGTGTCTGTACTGACAACCTTCCATGAAGTGGTGATCAGATTTTTACAGATGAACACCCAAGCTTTGACTCCTCACATTGGGTTTCTCCACTAAATACAGGTCCTTCGGGTACCAAACTCTGAATTGAGGCATAACCGTTTCCTGACAGGTTATGACTTATCATAGGAATTTCTGAATCGTCCTGACTGGCTCCACTATCTGGAGTATCATATCTGTACCAAATGTTTGATTGTTGCTTGTCAAGGCCAACATGAACGGGTATGACCTTATATGATAATATCCTCAGACTTGACTGATGGTGGTTCTGCTAGAAGAATTTTTCCCACTATAGGCTATCCATGATTCACGCAAGTGAGGGCACATGCTTCGAGATTGTCATTCAACATTCTGATTGTTCATCCTGTCCGGGTATCCATGTGGATAGTAGGTTGTGTGATGATTCACCATGATCACTGAGGTTAAGCTGTTGAGTTTACCTTTGGTCGGACTTGCCAGACCCAGATATTCGATACTGACAAATCTGAGCATATACTGTTGACTGAGCGGGTTATTTGGATATGGGTCCCTTACCAAAATTAAGTAGACCTCACAGGTCAATATTGATGGTGATCCGTTCACTAACTCAGACTGTCCGGGGTATCTGCACCATGTGCTTCATGCAACAATCATTAGTCTTTCCCCTCCATTATTGTTTTCTTGATCCAGATCCTTTGCTGAACGGAGCGGGGTCATATTGTTTCTCTGGGTGACCATAGGCTCTGTCAGGTACAACATTATGACATGCGTACTCTTATCCTCATCTTCTTGACATGGTAACCCGTTAAATGGCAGGTTCATCATCTCTCAAGTTCTGACCATAGGAAAATGATCATCTGAACCCTTGCAAGAAATCGACAAATAAATCAGTAGCCACCAGAACGGTTTTTACAACTCAGATCTAGGAAATTACTGAAATAAGTCAACCACAGCTCAAGTCAGCCGAAAAGCAGCTCGGAGTATGAGACAGTGTTGATAAGAAGAAAGTGACAGCTCCCCAAGATAGCCGAAAAGCAGGCATAGGGCCACTGTCACAAAAAGAAACTCAACAACTACACGAGATGGTCGGAAAGCAGCTCAGAACTCGTGACAATTGTTGAATAGAGAAAAATAAAATCGGCATCCACCTCGGAGGGCCAAAAACAGCTCAGATCACAGGCGTGGTGCCGTTACTGGAGAAAGAAGACAAGGGCTCATCAGGATCATATTGTAGTTTCACAGGTACTTGTACAAAGCTCACTACTGTTGTCAATCTCCATAGTCCTTTGTCACACTGCCAGATCTGTGTTCGAGTGACTTGTAATACCTTGGTGTTATGCTGACTGCATATATCTGAGAATCTGATTCCCGAGGCAGACTTGCGTTCTGACTGATTCTTGCTTTTAACCAAACTGTTGCGGATCTGATGCTTGGAAAACACTGCCATATGCTGATAAACCACTCTTTATTTCCTTGTACTAGTGCCGTACTGAAGATGACTGGGTAGCTTGCTTCGGAATCCATCGGGGTATCGTGCTGCAAAAGACTAGATATCTTGTGCTCGAAGCTTTTTGTGGATATCTTGCTGAGGAAGGCTAGGGAGCGTTCCTTATAAGCTTCCCCCTTAGAGACTTACTAGGGAAGACTCGGTACCTTATGCTAGAAGTTTTTTCAGTATCCAATTGAAATGACTTAATATCTTGCACTGGAATCCATTCATACCCCTCTGATGCAGACTGAGGAATCTTGCCTTGTATGCGTTGTTGAAAAATTCTGGAGAAGGACTGGACTGATCTTCTGGTGGTCGCATGCTTCAAATCTGACTCATGGTAAAATCCATCATCGGGTATAGACCATACCTCTAAGTTGAAATGCACGGTTGGACTTGGATCCAATTTTGTTCTCTTGCTGATTTAATCATTGCTGCAATAAAAATGTATCTCTGACGGTACTTGATACTAAAAATCTGAGCAGAATATACTTGTATTCAGACCGGATGTCTGCAATACAATGCTGTCAGCTGAAAATCTCATTGCTTTTAACTGAGTTCATTGGTGTACATCTGTACTTCTCATGGCTTCTTCTGATTCGGTGTTGGTTGATGAGCAATTTCCATAAGGGGGTAACACCGAGGATTCAAAACAAAGAAGCACGAGAAATGAACGATTGAAGTAAAGCACATCGCAAACAATCTAGAAAACCAATCCACACAGGCACACACAAGCACACACAAGCATAAACAAACAATGATACTACAGCAGATGCACATGCACAACACGACTGACTACACACTATGCTTGAGCAAATGCTCAGGAGCTGGCGAAGAAGCTAAGGGAGTAGCGAGTGAAACTACTGACTCTGAAACTCCGGATGGACGAGGTGGAGGGGTTGGAGAAGCTGGCACAGACTAAGATAGGGAAGCACCAAGAAAACTCCTGGCTCGAATGGCGTCTCAGACTAACTCGAAAATAAGAAGACATCCGGCCGTCATGTAACGAGACATGGCAAAGATAGCCGGTTCTTCATCGGGGTTGACCGTCGGGAACTTGATCCGCTTAGGATTGTCGACAATGGTGGGATAGTATTGATAAGCACAGTTCTCTTGCACCATGCTCTCTTGACGTCGAAGACCGGTGATTACTGCCACTGCGACAAGCTGAACAGCACGCTCGGGAGTAGCGCCGTAACCACCGTGGAAACTGAAGGTGCGCTTACTAATAGGAATCAAGGCTGGCAGCTGGACATGGGCAACATACTCCAGGATTCTTCGTTCGGCAGAAAACTGGAATACTTGATATTGGGGTGTATCTCCGCGGGGATAAATGCTATGCCACGTATCGCCAAGGAGGGTGGCAAAGCTGAGAGGTGCAGGAGTGTGGCTGAACACAATAGGAACAACACCGGGAGCTCTGGATGGGCACTGAACTCGTGGAAATTGACCGACATCTACGCACTAAATAAGGGTTAGGGGTAACCGAATAAGACTATATGCAGCAAACAAATGCAACAACCAAATGCAGCAAGCAAGGGCAACAACCAGACCCTATACTACCATTTTCTAATGTTACAGCGGAAAAGGACACTCTACAGCTAGACCTTCTCTGATACCAAGACTGTGACACTGCCGCTCAGAGAAACCGGAACGCACCCGTATTCCAGCCCAGAGATCGAGGAGAAGTCTTCTAGAATATGGCACTGCTTACCATAGAACAAACCAGCTTCCTATTACAACTCGAATATGAATACAAGGTCTCCGATATTACAATAAATAACACCGGCATGACACTACGCCAACCATATGCAAGCAGCATAACAACTCGAGGTAGTAGAACCTCTACTGGCAGCGGAACAACTATTGGCAGCGGAACAACGAACATTGATGGTGGACTCCAATCCGCAGGGACTCTGGATGGAACATTTATCCTAGCTCACAAACACAGGAACCACACCAAACAGGCAAGCAATCTAGGCACGACCTGCAAACTGGCATGACAAGCCAGGTTAATACATTGAATGTACTTGCAAGCTCACAATAAACCAAAAGCAGTCAAGACAAAAAACAGCATGGCATTAGCAGGTTAAATCAACCATAGGCATGATAAATGGCATACACAAACTGAACAAGATACGGCTAAAACAAGCATAGCATGAGCATATGAACATGATGGTCCTTCATGCAACATGTTAATTAAAAATATAATGCACCAACTTACTCTGCTCAGGTTACCTCGTAACCATCTCATACATCAACTTACCAACATAGGTATCCACGATACCTCCGTGATGATCTCGCGATCACAACCAATCTCTTTCTCATCATCGAGCAGGGGTTGTTGTTAATCAAGTTATTATTGTTGTTGGCTCACAGTGTGACTAAGGGAGTCCTGGACTAGGGGGTGTCCGGACAGTCGGACTATCATCGTCCGCCGGACTCCAAGACTATGAAGATAGAAGATTGAAGACTCCGTCCCGTGTCCGGATGGGACTTTCCTTGGCGTGGAAGGCAAGCTTGGCGATACGGATATGTAGATCTCCTACCATTGTAACCGACTCTGTGTAACCATAGCCCTCTCCGGTGTCTATATGAACCGGAGGGCTTTAGTCCGTAGGACACAACAACCATTACAACAATCATACCATAGGCTAGCTTCTAGGGTTTAGCCTCCTTGATCTCGTGGTAGATCTACTCTTGTACTACCCATATCATCAATATTAATCAAGCAGGACGTAGGGTTTTACCTCCATCAAGAGGGCCCGAACCTGGGTAAAACATCGTGTCCCTCGTCTCCTGTTACCATCCGCCTAGACGCACAGTTCGGGACCCCCTACCCGAGATCCGCCGGTTTTGACACCGACATTGGTGCTTTCATTGAGAGTTCCTCTGTGTCGTCACCGATAGGCTTGATGGCTTCTTTAATCAACAGCAACGACGTCCAGGGTGAGACTTTTCTCCCCGAACAGATCTTCGTATTCGGCAGCTTTGCACTGCGGCCTAATTCACTTGGCCATCTGGAGCAGATCGAAAGCTACGCCCCTGGCCGTCAGGTCAGATTTGGAAGCTTAAACTTCACGGCGGACATCCGCGGAGACTTGATCTTCGATGGATCCGATCCGCAGACGAGCATGCCGCACTATCGCGATGGGCATGATCTAACTCTGCCGCCAGACAGTACCTCGGAGGCTGCATGCGAATCCGCTCCAACCCATAGTCCAGAGCCGATCGCGCAGATCGAGGACGGGTGGCTGGACACCGCCTCGGGAGCTGCAACTTCCATGGTGATGGACCCGAACACTGACCCCGTCCCTTATAAAGCTCGTGACTCTGAGGTGCCGGACTCCCTGCCGGACTCCGAACCTCCTGCGCCCCTGCCAGTCGAATCTGATTGGGCGCCGATCATGGAGTTCACCGCTGCGGACATCTTTCAGCACTCGCCCTTTGGCGACATATTAAATTCTCTAAAGTATCTCTCGCTATCCGGAGAGCCCTGGCCGGATTATGTCCAGGATGGTTGGGATGCGGACGACGAAGAAATTCAAAGCCCACCCACCACCCACTTTGTAGCCACTGTCGACGATCTAACCGACATGCTAGACTATGACTCCGAAGACATTGACGGTATGGACGACGATGCCGGAGACGAACAGGAACCAGCGCCTACAGGGCACTGGAAGACCACCTCGTCATATGACATATACATGGTGGACACACCAAAAGATGGGGACGGTGAAGAAGCAGCGGTGGCAGATCCCTTAAAGAAACAGCCCAAGCGCCGACGTCAGTGGCGCCGCTCTAAATCCCGCCACAGCAAGAATGGAGATTCCGGCACAGGAGATAATAACACCCCAGAAAGTGCCGAAGACAATCCCCTCCAGCAAGATTCAGCGCAGGAGGATGCAGAAGCAAGCCCTCACAAGAGAGCGGCAGACCAAGAGGTCGAGGATGATAATTACATACCTCCCTCCGGAGACGAGGCAAGCCTCGACGACGACGAATTCGCTGT
Organism: Triticum timopheevii; assembly: GCA_963921465.1. Classification (NCBI taxonomy): domain Eukaryota; kingdom Viridiplantae; phylum Streptophyta; class Magnoliopsida; order Poales; family Poaceae; genus Triticum; species Triticum timopheevii. The sequence continues at coordinate 373,993,927 of OY997272.1, read as the reverse complement.
GCCCGAGGATCCCGTCGAACAAGAGCGTTTCAAACGCAGGCTAATGGCCACAGCAAACAGCCTAAAGAAAAAGCAGCAGCAGCTTCAAGCTGATCAAGACCTGCTAGCCGACAGATGGACCGAGGTCCTCGCGGCCGAAGAGTATGAACTTGAACGTCCCTCCAAGAGCTACCCAAAACGCAAGTTGCTCCCCCAATTAGAGGAGGAAGCATACATACCTTCATCACCAGCGCACAATACGGGCGACCGACCACCCCGTGGTCGTGACAGAGAGGCATCCAGGCCCTCCACCAAGAGCGTACCCCGGCATCGCTCCAAAAGTACGAAGCCATGAGGGAACGCGCCGGACATGCGAGATATATTGGAGGACAAAGCAAGGCAATCCAGATCCATCTATGGATCACGTGGGCGCCCCACGACCCACGACAAATACCGTCGCGCCGGATACAACAACTCTGGCTGGGCCGAACATAGCAGACAACGCTCCCTTGAGCTACGTCATGATATTGCTCAATACAGAGGTGCCGCACACCCGCTATGCTTCACTGACGAAGTAATGGATCATCAAATCCCTGAAGGGTTTAAACCCGTAAACATTGAATCCTACGATGGCACAACAGACCCCGCAGTTTGGATCGAAGATTATCTCCTTCATATCCATATGGCCCGCGGAGACGATCTCCACGCCATCAAATATCTCCCACTCAAGCTTAAAGGACCAGCTCGGCATTGGCTTAATAGCTTGCCCGCAGAGTCAATAGGGTGTTGGGAGGACCTAGAAGCCGCATTCCTCGACAACTTCCAGGGCACATATGTGCGACCACCAGACGCCGATGACCTAAGCCACATAATTCAGCAGCCAGACGAATCGGCCAGGCAATTCTGGACACGGTTCTTAACAAAGAAAAATCAAATCGTCGACGGTCTGGATGCAGAGTCCCTCGCAGCCTTCAAACATAACATCCGCGATGAGTGGCTAGCCCGGCACCTAGGACTGGAAAAGCCGAAATCCATGGCAGCCCTCACATCATTAATGACCCGCTTCTGTGCGGGAGAGGATAGCTGGCTAGCTCGCAGCAACAACCTCAGTAAAAACGCTGGCAGTCCGGATACTAAGGACCACAACGGCAGGTCGCGTCGAAGCAAAAACAAGCACCACGTTAACGGCGACAACAATGAGGATATGGAAGTCAACGCCGGATTCCGAGGCTCTCAACCCGGTCAGCGGAAGAAGCCATTCAAAAGAACCACTCCGGGTCCGTCCAATTTGGACCGAATACTCGACCGCTCATGCCAAATACATGGCACCCCCGAAAAGCTAGCTAATCACACCAACAGAGATTGTTGGGTATTCAAACAGGCAGGCAAGTTAATTGCCGAAAATAATGACAAGGGGCTACATAGCGACGACGAGGAAGAGACCCGGCTGCCGAACAATAGAGGACAGAAGGGTTTCCCCCCACAAGTGCAGACGGTAAACATGATATACGCAACCCATATACCCAAGAGGGAGCGGAAGCGTACACTAAGGGACATATATGCGATGGAGCCAGTCGCCCCGAAGTTCAATCCATGGTCCTCTTGCCCGATCACTTTCGATCGAAGAGACCATTCGACTAGTATCCGCCATGGCGGATTCGCCGCATTAGTTTTAGACCCCATCGTCGATGGATTTCACCTCACAAGAGTCCTGATGGACGGCGGCAGCAGCCTGAACCTACTTTATCAGGATACCGTGCGCAAGATGGGCATAGACCCCTCAAGGATTAAACCTACAAAGACGACCTTCAAAGGCATCATACCAGGTGTTGAAGCTAATTGTACAGGCTCAGTCACGCTGGAAGTGGTCTTCGGATCCCCGGATAATTTCCGGAGCGAGGAGTTAATCTTCGACATAGTCCCGTTCCGCAGCGGCTATCACGCTCTGCTTGGACGAACCGCGTTCGCAAAGTTCAACGCGGTGCCGCATTACGCATACCTCAAGCCCAAGATGCCAGGCCCTCGTGGAGTCATCACGGTCAACGGAAATATGGAATGCTCCCTCCGAACGGAGGAACATACAGCGACTCTCGCAGCAGAAGTACAGAGCAGCCTTCTAAGGCAATTTTCGAGTCCGGCCGTTAAACGATCGGACACGGCCAAACGCGCCCGGAGCAACATCAACCAAGACCACCTGGCACGTTCTGAGCACACGTAGCAATGCGGCCCCAACCCCAGCCCTCGCATGATTGCAAGACCAGCCCTCCGCGTACATCATTACGCTCTGGAGATACCATGGGCATAGGGGGAGGGGCACGACCACAACAGACCCAGAGTGCGGTTCGACCACCCCAGGGGCTCCCAAGTGTGTCGCTCTTTTCATTTTTATTTTCCTTCTTTTTATACACAGGACTCCGTTCACTAGAGGTCCTGTCCGGCGGCGAACCCGCCGAACTCACGATGCAATAGCCAGGGAGGGAAAAAGGCTGCGACGAACACTCAGGTGGTCTCCATTAAGAGCATTAAATTTGATTATACACACCAGTCCGCAGCCCACCCCTTGAGGGGGACATGTTTAATTAGTCCAATCCCTTGCTTACCGCACTATTTGTATCATTCCGCACTCATAGCAGAATTCCTTAAATAAATAATGTAGCATTTTTTGCCTATAATTGCATCACTTTACATATATGTTCATTAATGACATCTTGCACCCGTATATTTTGGTGCGGCCAAATACACTAGGGGCTTATGTTCCCCGCATTATGGTGTGATAAGTCCGAACACTTTCACAAGTGCGGCACCCCGAACTTATAGCATTTTATGAATCGGCTCCGAATCATGTCTTGGGTCAATAGTTGGGTTTGCCCGGCTCCCATATTTTGGTACCTTATGTTCCGTTCTGTCGGCTAAGGTAGCACTGGGAGAACCACTGCGATTGCGCCCCGGTTGAGCTGGGCGAGCGCCTCGGTGGAGAAAGCTAAAACTGACTAGCATGATAAGGCGAGAGACTGGTCGCTGTTTGAGAGGTCTTTCGGGTCCCTAAAGACTTATGCCACTTCGAGCGAAGAACCGGATAATGTTCGACGAAGGCGTGGATAGTGCTCCGAATTCGGTCTTCCGAATACTAGGGGCTTCGCCGAAATTTAAAATTATAGAATTCTATGGCTAAGTGAGAGTGTTCAAGCATTATAAGTCCGGTTGCCTTGTTCGTTGTGTTGAGCGCCTCCCTAGATGGACCCAAAAATGGGAATAAGAGTGCTCAAGTTTATCCCGAACACCCCAGCACTCGTGGCATGGGGGCTGAAGCTGACGACTTGCCATCTCTCAGATTTTATAAACGTCCGCACAGAAGGTAATATTTTAAATCAATAAGCGTTGCTTAGAGCATATGAACAAAGTTTTCAGCGCACAGGATAACACATAGCGAGTTTACTCAATAATTACATCTCTGGGGCACTCATCCGCAATCTTGCGGGCACCCTTCAGGACAGTCTTATAGTACATCTCGGGCGTTCGATACTCCTTGCCCGCTGGCGGCGCGTCAGTGATAAGCCTCTCCGCATCCATCTTGCCCCAGTGCACCTTTGCGCGGGCAAGGGCCCAGCGAGCACCTTCAATATAGGCGGAGCGCTTGATGACCTCCACCCAGGGGCACACATCCACCAGCCGCCGCACGAGGCCGAAGTAGCTCCTAGGCATGGCCTCTCCAGGCCACAGCCGGATTATGAGGCCCTTCATGGCCTGCTCAGCTACCTTGTGGAGCTCGACCAGCTGCTTCAGCTGGTTGCTAGGGGGCACCGGATGGCCGGCCTCAACGTACTGAGACTAGAAGACCTTCTCCGTTGAGCTCCCCTCCTCGGCTCGGTAGAATGCGGCGGCATCGGACACACTGCGAGGCAGATCTGCAAACGCCCCTGGAGAGCTCCGAATTCGGGTAAGTGTCAGGTAGTTTACATTAACATGCTTGCTTTGCATGAAAAATGCCATACCCGCCGCTATTTTCTTCACATCCTCAACCTCTTGAAGGGCCTTATGGGCCTCGGCCTTGGTGGCTTTGGCACTTTCGAGAGCTGAGGCAAGCTCGGACTCTCGAGTCAAACTCTCATGCTTTTCCATGAGAGCCTGGAGCTCTTGCCGCACCTCCGCCACCCGCGCCTCTTGTTTCTCTCGCTCTGCCCATTCCGCGGCCGCATTGCGTTCGGCCGCAGACATGGCCTCCTTCAGGGTTGCCACCTCATTTGTGGCCCCTGCAGTACCCACGTTGTCCTTGTTATTTTTATTGCAACCTAAATCCTTTTCTGTAAGGTAACTCTTTAAAGTGGTGTTACTCACCTTCTTTGTCCTCGAGCTGCTTCTTGGCACGGCCGAGCTCTTGCTCTGACCACTCGAGGTCCTGCTTCAAAGCACCGAACTCCGCAGTCAGTGCGGCAGAGGTCAGCAGCGCAGCCTGCAAACCCATATTGACATAATTTTTTTAGCAACCCTGCCTATATCTTTTTTTTTAGATCCTCAGTCCGGCTTTTCTTTCCGAACACCTAACCGAGCATCAGGGGCTACTGTCTATGCGGTATTGCATTACATATTTTTAAATTCTTACCTCAAAGCCTGTTAGAAGGCTACTGCAGGCTTCAGTCAGCCCGCTCTCGGCAACCTGAGCCTTCTGAATCACCACACTCATAATGGTGCGGTGTTCTTCCTCGATGGAAGTGCCTTTGAGCGCCTCCAACAAGTTGTTCGGCGCCTCCGGTTCGACAGAGGCCGCCGGCGTCACGGTCTTGCCCTTCTTGCGAAGGGTCGCCTGCCGGAATCCGGAACCACTGCGGGTTCTGGCGTGGAGTCCGGCGCAAAGTCCGGGAGGCTGCCTTGCGGCGCCTCCGGAGCCTCCTCCTGATGGGTCCCTTCCTGGGATCCCACCTCGGCGTCCTCAGCGGCGCGAGGGGTGGAGGCAGTCGGGATGGAATCCACATCCGACGGAGCCAACGACCCGCTCGATGAAGCGGGGAGATCATCATCGGCCGGACTGCAGGCAGTGTGTAGCATTAGAAGGACGCTACGTGACATAAAAAGAAATTATAAATCATTCAGGAATCCAGATACTTACGATCTTGCCGGAGGCCTGGCCCTTGAGGGCCACTCTTCATCACCAACGTTGGCGTTGGCGGAGCTGTCCGGGGGAATAGTTCTTCCCCTCTTGGACCCGTCGGCCTCCCCAGTTGGGGAAGCCTTCCTCTTCCTCTCTCCCTCCTCTGGGAGAGAGTCTTCTTCCTCCTCCTCACCTTCGGGGGAGGAGTCCGCCTCGGAGTCGTCGGACACCTGAAAGCGGGAACTCTTTCGAGTACCCGTGGCCACCTTCTTGGCCTTCTTCTCCGGCACCACATGCGGTGCCGGAACCAGCAGCCCCGCTAGACGGGCGTCTACTGGGTTTTCTGGCATGGGAGCCGGGCAGATGATCTGCTCGGCCTTCTTCATCCAGTCCTGTCAAAGGAAAAGGGAAATTGAAACCCGCTTAGAGTCAAACTATTAACAACAAGTGTCCCGTAAAGGGGTAGAATCACTTACCTCGTCAGCTGGACGCTGCGAGTGAAATCCGCGGTCTTCAGTCGCGGATGCAGGAGCTTTGGCGCCCTTGAACAGCACCCTCCAGGCGCCTTCGTACGTCGTGTCGAAGAGCCCGCTCAACGCCTGGTGTTGTGCCGGATCGAACTCCAACATGTTGAATGCCCGTTCTTGGCATGGGAGAATCCGGCGGACGAGCATGACTTGGACCACATTAACAAGCCTAAGCTTCTTGTTCACCAGCTTCTGGATACAGGCTTGGAGTCCCGTCAGCTCCTCCGAACTACCCCATAGCAAGCCCTTCTCTTTCCAGGAGGTGAGCTGCATAGGGATACCAGATCTGAACTCGGGGGCCGCCGCCCACATAGGGTCACGCGGCTCGGTGATGTAGAACCACCCCGATTGCCACCCCTTGACGGACTCCACGAAGGCCCCTTCGAACCAGAGGATGTTGGGCATCTTGCCCAACATGGCGCCTCCGCACTCTGCCTGCGTGCCCTTCACTACCTTCGGCTTGACATTGAAGGTCTTGAGCCACAAGCCGGAGTGGGGCTGGATGCAGAGGAAGGCCTCGCACACGACGATAAACGCCGAGATCTTGAGGTTGAAGTTCGGCGCCAGATCGTGGAAATCCAGGCCGTAGTAGAAGATGAGCCCCCGGACAAAGGGGTGAAGTGGAAAGCCCAGTCCGCGGAGGAAGTGGGGAAGGAATACGACCCTCTCATGGGGCCTGGGGGTGGGAATGAGCTGCCCCTTGTCGGGCAGCCGGTGCGCGATGTCGCTGGAGAGGTATCCGGCGCCGCGCAGCATTTCGATGTGCTCCTCCTTAACGGTGGAGGCCAACCACTTGCCTCCCGCTCCGGACATGATTGGAGAAGGTTGAGGCGAGATGTGCGAACTTGGGCGCTGGAGCTCGAGTGCGCGGAGATGGATAAGCAAAGGAGGAAGAAGGCGTAGGTGAAAAGGTTGATCCTTATCCCTTATATATAGGCGGACGAAGACTATGCGTCCCCACCAGCCTAGTAAAACTCGCTTATCCCCCAAGCGCCACCATCAATGGCGCGGTTGGGTTACCCACGTCCGTATTGATGAGAATCCCGGAATAAGGGGAACACGATCTCTGCTTCGACAAGACGTGCCAAGGAAACCGCGTCGCTAAACACGCTGAGGTGGTACAATAAAAAATGATTCAAATAAAGACTTGGTAGTGGCGTGACGTCATGCCACGAAATACGTCAGCAGATTGAACTTGTGTACATATTATTCTCTCTACGGTGGAATGTGGAATTTATTTTGCAGAGCCGGACACTATCCTGGTGTTCACAATCTTCTATGGATTATTCGGAGGAGGAACCCGCCTTGCAATGCCGAACATTATGCGCGCCGGACTCATCGTCATTGAAGCCAGGTTCAGGGGCTACTGAGGGAGTCCTGGACTAGGGGGTGTCCGGACAGCCGGACTATCATCGTCCGCCGGACTCCAAGACTATGAAGATACAAGATTGAAGACTCCGTCCCGTGTCCGGATGGGACTTTCCTTGGCGTGGAAGGCAAGCTTGGCGATACGGATATGTAGATCTCCTACCATTGTAACCGACTCTGTGTAACCCTAGCCCTCTCCGGTGTCTATATAAACCGGAGGTCTTTAGTCCGTAGGACACAACAACCATTACAACAATGATACCATAGGCTAGCTTCTAGGGTTTAGCCTCCTTGATCTCGTGGTAGATCGACTCTTGTACTACCCATATCATCAATATTAATCAAGCAGGACGTAGGGTTTTACCTCCATCAAGAGGGCCCAAACCTGGGTAAAAAATCGTGTCCCTCGTCTCCTGTTACCATTAGCCTAGACGCATAGTTCGGGACCCCCTACCAGAGATCCGCCGGTTTTGACACCGACAGTGACCTACTCCGAACTGGGCCCATATTCGTGGGCGCGGCTATCGATAGATTTAACACACACTCTCTGCAGAGGTTAGCACACTGTACCCACACCACGGAACCCATGGTCTCGCACTCCCATTCGGGTGGACCAACGGCGTTCTGACAAAACCGATCTACTACCCATAACACTCTCCCGGCCACTCTAACCAACTCCCCTCTGGCTAAGTCATGGGTGGCCCCGTGCCTACTAAAGGCATCAACGGCCACTGTCTTGGCAAAATAAACGGTCCCAAACGGGGACATGGTACCATAACAACAATAACGGGCACACAAGGTTTATGTTCGCCTAACTGAATAGGGTACCCCGCGCCCATAACCTTCCCTCGTGAAAGGCACCGGTGAGAGGCATGATAATAGACCCAGTTAGGTCCTTCCCGTAAAGGCAAATGTGGTTGCACAAGTCAGCTCGATTCAGTGGCACCATGACTCAGCCAACAGTTGTTCAAGTTCATTATCATCCGGTTAAACTTGAATGCTATAAGGTGAGTCATATGAAAATAACAAGATGCAACTACGATGCATGAGCATGATATCAACATAAGCATGGAGGTGCAGCATAACCATCTAGCGTAACCACAATGAAACATATATCTGAATGAGCATGGCATACTGACAAGCATGAATAACACAAGCATAAATCTACCATTAGCACATCATGGCCACTAGCATCATGAATACATACCATGCAAGAATATATAAGAACACTACCAAGTAAACATGTAACCATCTAGATGCACCGGAACGAACATAGCAACGGTACTGAACAACAAACTAAGCATGCGTCTGAAGAACATCACAACTACTAGCATGTATTACTATTACCAAGCATGACATGTGAAAATGATACTAGCAAGTAGCACAAGATATCACGATGCATCAGAACATAGCATGAAAGTGAACAAGAGTCCACGAGCATAACCAAAGCACCGATAGTAGTAGCAAACAAGCAAGCAGATAGCAACAAACTTTTATTAAATATTCAAGTTGAAAGCCAAGGCTACTGCATGACTATCATACGAGTGGCTGTTGTTGCTTGCCTGGGGGTGATGAAGACTCCAAGAAGAAGTGCGGTGAAGCCGCGGAAATGAAGCGCCGGATGGTTCTCTCTCGAAGGGGGATGATAAGGGCAAGGGAAAAAATGGTCATTTTCACTGTGGGACAACCTAGTGAAAATGGGACCATCAGAAAGATCTCGATGATACGAAGATGTGAGTGTTGGTTTCACCTCGATCGGAGTTACGAGCAAAAAGTTGTGAAGGGTTGAAGCCCAGGGACTTTTCTATAAAATATCACCACAAATAGGTCCCTGAGTGGATAAGGCAGAAACGTATTTAGAGAAATATGCTTCTGGAACTAGAAAGCGCACTCGGAGATGTAGTAGATAGAAATACGCTTTCCAGAAAGTGAAAATGTATTCTTCTCTGAAGCTAAACCAGAGTATGTATTTAGAAAAGGAAAACGCATTTAACGGAAATGTGCTTCCACTTAGAACGCGCGGGCCCAGGGCTGTGCCATGATACGTCTACACCGTATCTATAATTTTTGATGGTTCCATGCTATTGTATTACCTGTTTTGGATGTTTATGGGCTTTACTTTACACTTTTATATCATTTTTGGGACTAACCTACTAACCGGAGGCCCAGCCCGTATTGCTGTTTTTTTTGCCTATTTCAGTGTTTCGAAGAAAAGGAATATCAAACGGAGTCCAAACGGAATGAAACCTTCAGGAGCGATCTTTTTGGAACAAACGTGATCCAGAGAACTTGGAGTGCAAGTCAAGAAGCAATCAAGGAGGCCACGAGGGTGGAGGGCGCCCCCCTACTGGGTGCGCCTCCCTATCTCGTGGGCCCCTCGGGAGTCGACCGACCTACTTCTTCCTCCTATATATACCCACGTACCCCGAGAACATCAGAGGTGACCACGAAAAACTATTTTCACCATCGTAACCTTGTGTATCCACGAGATCCCATCTTGAAGCCTTCGTCGGCGCTCCGCCGGAGGGGGAATCAACCATGGAGGGCTTCTACATCAACACCATAGCCTCTCCGATGAATTGTGAGTAGTTTACCACAGACCTTCGGGTACATAGTTATTAGCTAGATGGCTTCTTCTCTCTCTTTGAATCTCAATACCATGTTCTCCTTGATCTTCTTGGAGATCTATTCGATGTAACTCTTTTTGCGGTGTGTTTATCGAGATCTGATAAATTGTGGGTTTATGATCAAGTTTATCTATGAGAAATATTTGAATCTCCTCTGAATTATTTTATGTGTGAATAAGTTATCTTTGCAAGTCTCTTCGAATTATCAGTTTGGTTTGGCCTACTAGATTGATCTTTCTTGCAATGGGAGAAGTGCTTAGCTTTGGGTTCAATCTTGCGGTGTCCTTTCCCAGTGACAGCAGGGGCAGCAACGCACGTATTGTATTATTTCCATCGAGGATAAAAGGATGGGTTTTATATCATATTGCATGAGTTTATCCCTCTACATCATGTCATCTTTCTTAATGCGTTACTCTGTTCTTTATGAACTTAATACTCTAGATGCATGCTAGATAGCGGTCGATGTGTGGAGTAATAGTAGTAGATGCAGGCAGGAGTCGGTCTACTTGTCACGGACGCGATGCCTATATACATGATCATTCCTAGATAGTCTCATAATTATTCGTTTTTCTATCAATTTCTCGACAGTAATTTGTTCACCCACCGTAATACTTATGCTATCTTGAGAGAAGCCACTAGTGAAACCTATGGCCCCCGGGTCTATATTTTATCATATAAGCTTTCAATCTACTTTTATTTGCACCTTTTACTTTTCCAATATATATTATAAAATACCAAAATATATTTATCTTATCATATTATCTCTATCAGATCTCACTTTCGCAAGTGGTCGTGAAGGGATTGACCAACCCTTTATTGTGTTGGTTGCGAGTTCTTGTTTGTTTGTGTAGGTGCATGGGACTTTTGAGGAGCCTTCTACTGGATTGATACATTGGTTCTCAAAAACTGAGGGAAATACTTATGCTACTATTGCTGCATCACCCATTCCTCTTCAAGGAAAACCAACGCAAGATCAAGACGTAGCAAGAAGGATTGCTGGCGCCGTTGTCGGAGAGGTCTTCGCTCAAGTCAAGACATACCAAGTACCCATCATAAACTCATCTCCTTCGCATTTACATTATTTGCCATTTGCCACTCATTTTCCGCTCCCCCACTTCACCTTTGTCGTTTTATTCACCCTCTCTTTCCCAATCTCCTCTCTCTTTTGCTTTTCTTTTTGTGTGCCTGTTTTCCCTTATGGCTTTGCCTAAGAACACCGAACTTCATCATAGAATGTTGGAAGAGATTGAATCGAATGTTAGAAGTTTTATGAGTTTACAATTTGAGCATAATAATTTCTTCAGAAAAGAGCTTAAAGAACAAAAAAGTTTTATGGGGTTTGTGAACAAATAGCTCGATGATATGTCTAAAGATTTTATGGTTTGAATGCCCAAATTTCTGATAAGCAAGCTACCTTAGTCAATAAGATGGCTGCCAAACCAGAAAAGTTAGATGAAAATAATGCTGAATATCTTAAAGTTACTGATGTGTCCCCTATTAGATCTTTATTTTGCAATATGAATCTTAATAATGATGGGACTGGAGACGAGTCAACTTTAGTTAAAAGGCATCCCAATGATTCGGAGTTTTTAGATCTTGATGCTAAATTTGCTAAAAGTGGTATTGGAGAGGTCAAGACTTTAAACAGCATTGAACCCACTATCTTGGATTTCAAGGAATTTAATTATGATAATTGTTCTTTAGAAGAGTGTATTTCCTTGTTGCAATCCGTTCTGAATTCTCCTCATGCTTATAGTCAAAATAAAGCTTTTACCAAACATATTGTTGATGCCTTGATGCAATATTTTGATGAAAAGTTTAATTTGGAAGTTTCTATACCTAGAAAACTTTATGATGAGTGGAAACCTACTATAAAGATTAAAATTAAAGATCATGAGTGTTATGCTTTATGTGATATGGGTGCTAGTGTTTCCACGATTCCGAAAACTTTATGTGATATTCTAGGTTTCCACGATCTTGATGATTGCTCTTTAAATTTGCACCTTGCGGATTCCACCATTAAGAAGCCAATGGGAAGGATCAATGATGTTCTCATTGTTGCAAATAGGAATTTGGTGCCCGTAGATTTTATCGTTCTTGATATATATTGCAATCTTTCTTGTCCTATTATTCTTGGTATACCTTTCCTTAAAATGATTGGTGCGATTATTGATATGAAGTAAGGGAATATTAGATTCCAATTTCCATTAAGGAAAGGCATGGAGCACTTTCCAAGAAATAAAGTTAAATTACCTTATGAATGTATCATGCGAGCTACTTATGAATTGGGTGCCAAAGATGGCACTACTTAGATCTATCCTCGCTTTTATGCCTAGCTAGCACTACTAGGGAAAAGGCTAGCAGCAGCGCGGGTTTTAGATGTATCGGTAGCGCGGGGATAGGCGCTACTAATAAGGCGCTACAGCTAACACATAGCAGTAGCGCGTGCTCACCGGCGCTACTGCTACACAAGTGTAGCAGCAGCGCTGTTAGCAGAAGCTCGCTACTACTAGTAGCTCTAGCGTGCTTTGCCCGGATGTGCTACTGCTATCGCCGCGGTGCTGCTAACTTTTATACACTTGCTACTGCTAATTTAAGTAGTTTTTTTGGCATATTTGTTTTGTATTTGAACAGGCTTTATAGAAGAATCTTTAGCACATAGAAATGTCATCATGATACACATACAAATGCCTGTGAGCCCACAAATGTAATCATAGCATGTACATACAAATAGTCTCATCATAATCATCATCCAACACAAAGTGATATTTTGTCATCATCTCGAAAATAGCGATACATGCAAGTCTCGAATACTTGCAACTACAACAACGTCATCCATCTAAACAGTACATGAGGTGGAACTATGCAGTACATGAGGTGCTATCACTATGAGTGAGAGCGGAACTATGCAGTACATGAGGTGGCGGTTACGAGTCCTCTCTCGCGCTAGCGTGAACCTCAAGTAACTAGCTTATCCTTCTTGTCTACTTTTGAAGCCTTTATGGCTAGCGCCCGTGAACCCATTCACTTGCGCCTGACACTCATGCCACTCGTTGTACACCCCCGGAACCTTCACTTTGTACACGACATAGCAATTCCATCTCGCCATCAAGAAACTAGTTACCTGTTAGAGATGCATGTTCATGAAGAGGATGTACAATCATATATATGCAAAAAAATATACTAGAGCAACACCGAAAAAGAAAGGGTTAGCAACTAGATGCAACTTACAGTACGCAAATTAATTAACTAGAGGTACGCAGGTCATCATACGCAAACTACCAAAGTAGCGTTACGCAAGTTCGGCAGGGACCGTGGACATCACAAAGTTTCATCGCTACAAAAAGTATACAAGTTCAACCGACACATATCATCATCATCGGCATCATAAATCACTAGAAGTTCCGTCCTTCCATATCATCGAGGACAAACCCTAGCTTCTTGAACAGCGTGAGGTCTAGAAGTTGCATGCCTATGCAAGTTCGGACGTCAGCTCGCGATATAGGGCCGTGGTGGAACATACCCTTTTCATCGACGACTTCTTTCATCATGATTGTCGCAATGTCGCTTTGGATGCGAAAGAAGTCATCTCTAAGTTTATAACACTACTAGGAAAAGGCCTACTAATGGCGCACCGGTTTTGCCTACTAATGGCGCACTACCGGTGCGCCACTAGTATTTATTACTAATGGCGCACCAGTGGTGCGCCATTAATATCTGGTATACTAATGGCGCACCACTGGTGCGCCATTAGTATAGCCCATGGTGCGCCATTAGTATCTGGTATACTAATGGCGCACCACATAGAAGTGCGCCATTAGTAAAAAAATTCAATTTTTTTTCAGAATTTCTTTTTTAGTAATTTTTTTTGTTTTTTTCTTAATCTCAGGTCACTATGGCTTAATCTCGAGTCAATATGCTTAAACTCAGGTCAATATGCTTAAACTCAGGTCAAATCGCACTCCGTGGTCAAACTTCCCAAAAGGTCACCCATCCTCACACTACTCCAGCCCAAGCACGCTTAACTTCAGAGTTCTATCCAACCCCAGCAACAGCTCACTTCACACGCACTTGTTGATATATCTAGCATATCAATCCTATTATACCTTGTTGATGTCTAGGACTTTGTTCATGTTCATGACTATGATGAAATTTTGAAAAATATTTCAAACTTCCCGGTCATATTACGTATCATTATTTGAAAAACAATTCAAAAAAAATTCAAAACCAATTTTTTTTCTATTACTAGTGGCGCACCACATCCATGGTGCGCCACTAGTAAGTTTGAATTTTTTTGAATTTTTTCCCTCTAGATCTTGAAAGCACCATAACTTTTTTCTGTTAGGTTTTTGGGGATTTTGAAAATGTTTAACGGGGTTCCCCCGGTTAAATTTGGATGTAAATTTTCGAGTAGATGATTTTTCATATAAAAAACTTTTTAACCCGAGTTCGTATGCAAAAGTTATGGCCATTTTACAAATTTCCAGAGAGATTTTGCAAATAAAGTCGAAATTCATATTTGTAAATTTTCCCAACAACTAGACCACATATCACATGGGAAACTTATTTTCTTTTAGTTTTTTGACATTTTTCTCATTTTCTTTTATTTTTTTAAAACTAAAAAGGCGGTCCACGGGGGGGGGGGGTGCATTTGGGAATTTTTGGGCCAAGTTAGTAATGGCGCACCACACCCATGGTGCGCCATTACGAGTTTTGAAAAGAAAAAAAAGAAAAAAAATTGATTTTTTTGAAAAAAACTTAGTAATGGCGCACCAGTGGACAGTGCGCCATTACTAGTTAAAACTAGTAATGGCGCACTGTCCACAGGTGCACCATTACTAACAAATTTTGTTTTATTTTTTTTTTCAAAACTACTAATGGCGCACAGTGGGTGTGGTGCGCCATTACTATGTCAACTAGTAATGGCGCACCGTGGGATGTGGTGCGCCATTAGTATTTGCACACTAATGGCGTGTCCATCCCATCTATAGCCCTTTTCCTAGTAGTGTAATCCGCTTCTCCATGAGATTCTAGCCACTTGTGGATATGATCATCATTTCTGCTGTTAATGCGAAGCTTTTGGTGATCCATGTTGAACTGAATCATGAGATGGACGATGTAGAATCCATCCTTCTTGCTTGGTTTTGGGACATGGATGCATGAGAAGTTAGTTTTAATTATGTGGGTGTAGTCTTCTTGTTCCTTTGTTTCTTAATCTGCACGTGGCCACCTCTAAAGCTGAAGCCTTGGAGAGCATCATCTAGAATATTAATTATGTGGGTGTAGTCTTTTTTCTCGTAGTCGCTAGAAGGGTCAAAATACACGGCATAGGAGACTTGCAGGTAAAGAACGATAAGGACGGCGCGCCCGTTCCTGCGGGGAAAAGACACCTCAAATTATTCCCCATATGAGAGAGAAGGAATGATTGAAATGTACGAAAGGGTTGTCCAGAACTGACTTACTTTGGATGATAAAGCACGAGGACAATTTCCCGGTCCTTATTCTGTACCATGAAGTTTTGGAGTTACTCCCTAGTAGTTTCACGCTCAAAGTTGCCGAGACTCAAGAAAGACTCGTGCATGTAGTACGGATCCGCCACACAGATTTGCGAGACTTCTTCACTCTTCATGACGGAGCTCATATGTAGCACAAAAAGGCGGACGATAGTAAAATCAAGCCGCCTTGTTAGAAACATCTGAAAGATATGGTCAAACCGCAGGAAGAACACCTCTGCGGGCCGTGTGTCGACGTAGCACTTCCCCTCAGGCACATGAGCCGCGTATGTAGGATATCCAGGATCCTTTGAGGCTAGTAGGCTTTTCTTAGTCGACAACACATGGTCGTGCAGTTTCCTGAGATCCCCTGATAGTGCCTCCAGCGGTTTCGGTGGTAGCATCGGCTCGCTCGTGAGATGGAACATGACCACACCTTTCACGGGTACACGCTCTTCAGAATGCATCGTCTGGCTACTATGTGCTCTGGCTTGTTTGGAGGCATTTACCTTCCCTGAACTCCTCCTCTCCTTTTTCTTGGGCACACCTTCCAGACCCTTCCTTAACCCCTTCCCCAGTGTTCCCGGGCTAAGTACTATACGACCCTCACGCATGGCTAGTTGATCCTGTGTTGAGGCGTCATCTTCAGGCGTGTCCTGTGAGGATTTCATGAAGAGAGACTTTTTTCAATCCATGGTACGACCACGCCCGGGCATATCATCCATATCCTCATTAGCAAGCTGATAGCCCGATTCGTCATATGGTTGACTCATCATATATATGTCACAGTCATTCGCGTTTGTATTGAGGTAATCCATAGGGTCGACCTCCGTCTCATCATCCATTCTTTGTTCTACAGGAGAAATTACATCAGCCAGTACTATTGCACCCCCTTCATCATGTTGTCCGCCGCTCTCACCCGGCACTACAACAGCTGGTAATTGCGTAGGCGGGGTGGTGGTCTCCGCACATGCTTGTTGATGTGTGGTAGTTATTGGTGTGCTCTCGGCCGGCTCCAGACGAATAAGATTCTTCGGCCATAGCAGCACCCATTTCTTTCCGCTTCCAATCCGCGGCTAGGTCTCGTCGTCCGCTCCCACATGCTGTACTGGAGGAGGCAAATCCTCGTGCCCCGATTTCACACTGGTCAAGCTAACCCTGAAGTGCCCAGCGGGGATCGGCTGGTTGTGGAACGTGCGTTGAGAGGGGTTCATTATCATCCCCTTTCCCACGTCCACCTTCTGGCCTTTGATCAAGTAGAGTATGGTGCACGGGGTTTCTTTCGCCTGCAAACACATATGTCTGTGGCGTAAAACAACCGAAAGGCAACAAAAATGGAATATTATATATATATATATATATATATATATATATATATATATATGTTGGTGCGACATGTAATTACCCTGACGGCGTCGAGCTCAGCCAAAGACGAAGGCCCACCTAGCGCACCTGAGACTGAGGACGGGCTGCTATGAGCGGGAGCGGCTGCGAGAAGAGGCCTGCATGCGTGAGCAAGTGATGGTGCGATGGTGTTGTTGTTCATGGCATTGCTCCCGACGAAACTGGGCAATGGAAAATCATGTATCGTCTTGTCTGGATTTTCCTTCACCCAGTTGATGATAACTGGAACCAAGTAGCGAAATCATTTCTACAGGCAGTTACAGCTGCATTGACTGCCTGCTGTAGCAACTCATATTTGTCCTCGGCTGCTTTTTTCGCTTCCTCGGCTGCTTTTTTCTCGACCGCAAGCTTCACCTTCGTGTCGATGTCCGCCTGACTAAACTTCTTTTTCTGCTTCTTGGCCTCCGGGCCCTCGTTGTAAAACACCTTCCACGTGGCACCGTCTCCAGCGCCGTGCACACGACCATATTGCGGCCACTGGTCCAAAGGGAGTCCCTTAAGTTCGTTCAAGGCCCGGTTGAGAGAGGTGTCCCACTTGGGCCTCAACGGAGAAGTAGGGCTTTCGGCTGCAAGCTGGTGTTGCTTCTCCAGTAGTCTAATCAATTTCCTCGTGATCTTGTCCATGTAAAAAACCTTTTTCTCCTTGTCCCACTTGTAGCGGGCCCTGATGAAGTCATGCTCCAAGGGGTTGGTGAACTTCGTGAAGGGGTCTGGGAGACCTGCGGCTTCACGTTCCACGTCCTCCTTATCCCATATGGGCCTTTTACCGAGGTAGCCACGGCTTCCGAGGCGATGCTTCCCCGTGTTCCTTTGCTGAAGGCTCTTGAATTTCACAGCCTTAGCCTTGGCTGCCTCGGTAGCGCAAGTGTCCTTGAACTTTTCGAACTCCTCTTCCGTAAGTGTCGAATTTTCCTCCAGAATCTTGGACAGGGGTTCATCAGCCTCAATAGCTCGTTTCACCCTCCCTTTCCAGGAGGCCAAATCATTGCTGAACATGCCCATGGCGTGATTGTTAATCTTTTTCATCTTCTGATCATCCCACGGTTGTTCTATGTTATCATCCCGGTCGGGGAACTTGAATCTCTTGTGGAACTTCGTTAGGAGCAACTGCGTCAAATGTTCTTTACTCCTTAAGTCATCATTGTTGATGCTCGCGCATTCCCGTAGGATGCATCCTACTTGGTTCCCATAGCACTTGCGAGGTTCTTCCGGCTCTAACGGCTCAAACTTGCCAGGTGCCATCTTTGTGATCACAAGTCGTCCAATCCATAGTTTGTTAGGTTTTCGTATCCTCTGCTTCTTTTGCTTCCTCTTTTCGGGAGCGGCATTGGGGCCGGTACCTTCCACACCGGTACCTTCCCCACAGGTCCCGGTGCCGCCATCGGTGCCGGCGCCGTCGATGTTGATGTCGGCGTCAGTACCATCATCAAGGCCGACCGGCAAACCTTGCTTAGCACTCAAATAGTCGAGTTACTCTTGTTCACCCTCATAATCCATCTCGTCTGCATCTTGGTCAGAAGGCCCAGTTTCTTCGTTGTTCGACATGTTTCCTATGATTAAGTGTCCTCATTTATTTCTAAAAGTATGAATAAGTGAGCAATGACATAAAAAGAAATCTATGTGCCCGCACTCGATATGCCAACTATGTAGCACAAATCATGCCTTTATTCACGGGAAATTTTGGCATGACCTTTGCTAAAAAATGGACATATCGAGCGCCTGAAATTCACCAGAATGGAAATGAATCAACATTCCGACGTAACATAGGCCACTCAGATCATTTTCCAAACATGACATGTCCAAAACATGACATATGCACATATCACATGTCCAGTTCAAATTTGCATATAAATTCAGCTAATTTTGAAACCCAACTAAATTCATAACTAAATAGATAACCTAATTAACATACTGCCCTAACTAAAACCTAAGTAAATTAACCGAAGAACCCTAGAAGAGAGAGAGGGGGTTTACAGAGGGTGCAGGGGCGAGGAGGCAGGCCCGACAACGGCAGGGAGGGGAGAGGAGGGAGGCGAGGGCCGACGGGTCGGGGGCGAGCGCCGGCGCCGGGGTCGGGGGCGAGGGCTGGGTCGGGGGCGAGCGCCGGGGTCGGGGTCGGGGGCGAGCGCCGGGGTCGGGGGCGAGCGCCGGGGCTGGGTCAGGCGCGGCGGTGCGACGGGGGAAGAGAGAGTGGGGATTTGGGGGGAAAAGGCGGGATGAAGCAGGGCGAGTGAGAATTTTGGGTTAAGTGGACGTAGCAGTAGCGCATTTGTACAAAACGTGCTGCTACTAACTTTAGTAGCTGTAGCGGTTTAGGCGAAATTCGCTACTACTACCTTCAGTAGCTGTAGCGGTTTAGGCAAAATGCGCTGCTACTACCTTCGCTACTGCCAGTTTTCATTTTTATTTTCCTTTATTTTATCCCACTTTTATTTCCCGAGGGCAGTGAACGAAGGGAGGGCGATATGTATGCAAAATAGGAACATATATATTACACATCATTGGACCCATGCATAATAATGGCTAAGTGTGTATACAAAATAGGAACATATATATATATATATATATATATATATTACACATCATTGGACCGATAACATACGTTTCCTCAGTGCTGACGTTTTCGTTTTTGAGTCAGCTTCTTTCCCTTCTTGTTCGTCGAAGAATAATTGAGCCCCTCATTGTGACTTTGCCTTTTCCATGGAGTACGATTTTTCTTAGGTAATGTAGTATTGATTCTTCTTTTGACTTATACTTCATCATCATCGTCATCTTCCCTCATTGGGTTGCCGTACTGATCATAGTCTTCCTCGTTGGCGACTCCATCCATTCCAATGATGTTCCTTTTGCCTCTCCTCACGAGAACACGGCTGGATTGCGCGGGTCAGTTATGAAGAAGCATTGTGTCACGTGCTTAGCGTGTACCCATGGCTCGTTTTTTGCGATAGCATTCACGGTAGCGGTCTTGGCGTCGGGTATAGTCATGGTAGTGAATATCCAGCTTTCTGACACGGAACATCGTTGTGTTGTGCAGTCTAGAGTAGTCAAGCTCCCAGATCTCCTCGACCCTTCCATAAAATCGTTCAGTTGCACTGTTGTTGCTGCCGGTCATGCATTCCATTGTCACCCCTGAGTTCTGATCATCACTGTCCATATCTTTGGCCTCCGTGTAGAACGTGTATCCATTGATATGATATGCCTGATAGGTTACGAGGTTGGGCGAGGGGCCATGTGCTAAGGTGTATATGAGCAATCCGTCCTTAGAGCCCTCCTCCGGGGGATTAGCAATAATATGCTCTTTGAACCAATGCAGGAAAGTGGAGTTGTGCTCTCTAGTAACTTCGGCGTCCGTCCTGCATACCCCCTGGTCACGATACTTCTTTGCGATAATTTCTTTGTGCAGTGCCACAAAAGGATCTACCTCGTCTAGGTGTTGTAGCACTACCAAGTTTGCTCTGTCAAAGTTGCTGCGTCGATCTGAGTATGTCACGTGCAGTTCCCTGCGACCGTTGCAGTGACCATCTCCTTTGAGCCTCCCATCGTGCTTGTTAATGGGAAAACCAACACTAACACCAGGCAGCTGGTCTGCGCCATATAGAAAATTCTCACAGAAAGAGATGCACTCTTGTGCCAAATAGCCCTAGACGATGCTTGCATCCGGACGGGACATGTTACAAACGAATCCTTTGATGATCCCATTCATCCTCTCATCATCATGTTGTGCAGGAATGACGGCCCCAGGTCTATTATGTCATCCACAATATGGACACACAGATGCACCATCACGTCAAAGAACGTGGGTGGGAAGTACATCTCAAGCTCATTCAGTATCACAACGATCTCTTCCTGTAGCCTTTGGAGCTGCTTCACACTGATCGACTTTCGAGAGATGACGTCGAAAAAGTTGCAGAGACCAATAAGCGTGTCACGGACGTGCTTGTCCATTATCCCTCTAAGGGCAACAGGTAGTATATGTGTGTGTCATCATCACATGACAGTCATGAGACTTCATCCCGCTGAACCTTTTCTTGTCCATGTCTAGATATCTGCTTATCTTGCCACAGTAACCGGAACTAACTTTGACTCCGGTAAGGCACTTAAAGAATTGATTGATCTCATCCTGACTTAAGGTGAAGCAAGAAGGGGGGCAATAATCCTCTTTCTTTATTTTCTTGCCCTTCTTCTCCTGTGCCTCTGTCTCCGTCTCTGTCTCGTTTGACATTTTACGGGGCGGCATGTGCAGATCTTCCCTGATTTTCAAATCTTGCAAGTCTTTTCTTGCCTTCGGCCCATCCTTGGTCTTATCCGGCATGTTCATCAGTGTTGCGAGCAAGCTCTCAAGGACATTCTTACAGATATGCATTTGATCAAGGCAATGAGGTGTATCGAGTTTGTGCGAGTTCTCCAAGTCCTAGAACACAGACCTCGTCTTCCATACCTTCAGCAGCGGCTCCGGCGCCTTTCTCATCGTCTTTCCCGGCGCGGGACACTCCTTCCAGTTTTTCAACAGCTCATCGATTTCGGCACCGCTCCGCTTACGTGGAGGTCCTCAATAGATCTCCACGGTTTCTCCACGGGTCGTCCTGTTCAAGCCATCTTCGATGCCCCATGTACACGATTTTCCCAGACCCGCCATCTTTCCTTGACGTTAGCTGCTGAGACGTTGTATCATCCATGCACCGCGTGCATCCGCAATATCCATGGCACAGCTGGCCTGCCACATATATGTAACTAAGATAGTCCTGCACTGTCATGATCAGCACGGATCTCATGTTGAAATACTCACCTTTGCTGGCGTCCCATGTCTTGGCCGGTGTTTTCCATAACGTGTGTAACTCCTCTTGAAGTAGCCCTGGATACAAATTAATATTATTTCCTGGTTGTTTCGACCCTTGAATAAGCATGCTCATGTGAATGTACTTCGATTTCATGCACAACCAGGGGGGAGGTTGTACATCCATACAAACACGGGCCATGTGCTATGGTTGGTGTTCTGGTTGCCAAACGGATTCATGCCATCGGTACACGTGCCAAGCACGATTTTCCTTGCATCACATTCAAAATACCGATAGAAGCTGTTCAACGCTCTCCATTGGCTTCCATCCTTCACGTGTCTCAGCTTCGGATCATCTCCATCGTCGGGCTTCTTCCTCTCCGCGTGCCAGCACATTAGCTTAGCTTCCTTGGGATCTACAAAATACCTCGGGAGACGGGGAGTGATCGGTAAGTACCATACAACTTTCTGGGGACATTTCTTCCCGGCCTTCTTGTATAGAGAAGCATTGCACACCAGACAACTTGTTTTTTCTGCGTGCTCCTTCCAATAAATTATACAACCATTGATGCATGCATGGTATCTAACGTGTGGCAGATCAAGAGGGCACACGATCTTCTTGGCCTCATCAACACTAGTAGGACATAGATTACTCGCGGGAAGAACATCCTTTAGGTACTTGAGATGCTCATCGAGGCTAGTGTCGGTCCATTTGTTTTTAGCCTTCATCTTCAGGAGTTGGAGTGTGAAACTCAAGCGGGTCACCTCAGGATTGCAACCATCATACAATGGAGTGTTCGAGTCTACCACTAGTTGCTCCAGCTTAGCCTCCTCTCTAGAAGCAGCTCTCTCAGTACTCGTCTCCTTGCGAAGCAATGCTTGAACATGAGGGTCCCGCATGATTGAAATTAGTACCGACGAACTCTGCTGCATGGAGTCCATGTCCGGCCCCTTCTCCTCCGCCATGTCCGGCCCCTTCTCCGCCGCCATGTCTGGCCACTTCCCCGCCGCCATTATCGATCATCTCTTCGTCTTGCCCCATGTCATCATTGCCTGCCCCGTCGGCATCCTCAACATCGTCATCCTCATCTTCAATTATCCACCGAGTATAGCCATCCATGAAACTAGTCATGAGCAAGTGCGCTTCGACACGACCATCGTCATGGGGGTCGAGCTAAACTATTCCTTTGCATTTTCGACACGGACATAAAACCTTTGTCTGGTTATTTTCTTTCATGTCCTGCACCGTTGACCGCAACAACCTGTCCACCATCGTTCCACTGACCATCATCAACTCTGCACGGTAATAATAAACAAATTGATTATAAAAATGCATGCATGCATCAAAGTCATAAAATTTTTTGGCATGACCTTCCCTAAAAATAGGAGATATATGGATCTAGAGTTTGCCCGTAATTCGCCGAAACGGAAATAAATCGACATTTCGGCAAAACATAGGCAACTCAAAAGCACAATTTGGCGTCAACTCATGCCACACACACAATTTCCACAAACATATCACACACACATAAACATATTTCCATTTTGCAAAAGCATGAAATTTTCATCACCTCTATCTCGATCGAGATCGAGCACACGGTGGAGATGATGTTGTAGGGAGATCAAAAGTGCACAAAGCTCTTCTTGACAAAGATAGATCTAGTTAGGGGGCAAATAGGTCACTTAACTAAATCCTACATCTACCTAGCTACCTAATTTGGGAGGAGACAACTTCAACTAGTGGAGGGGGAAGGAAAAAGAGAAAGGAGATGCATTAATGGAGGTGGTGTAGTTAGGTAGGAGTAATGAAGAGAGAGAAAGGTGGATAGAAGAGAGAGAGTAATGGGGGGGAAGTATTGAGGAAGAAGAAGAGTGAGAGTGGGAGCATGTGGGGGAGGTAGGGGGAAGGGAAGAGAGGAGGGGGAGGGGGAGGTAGGGGGAAGGGAAAGAGAGGAGGGGGGAGGGGAGGGACGGGTGGGGAAAAAGTGGTGGGTTGGTGCGGGTTAGCAGTAGCGCGGGAGCTAAAACGCGCTGCTGCTAAGGAATTAGCAGCAGCACGCTTTGGGCTACGGCGCTACTGCTAAGAGGGACAAAAAAGTGTGCCAATTTGAAATTTAGCAGCAGCAATCTCAGAAAAAGCGCGCTACTACTACATCCATAGCAGTAGCGTAGTTCGCGCCACCGCGCTACTGCTAATTGGAGTTAGGTGAACACCGCCGGTCGATATTTGTAGCAGCGCGGTTTACACCGAGCACGCTACTGCTACAAACTTATCAGTAGCAAGTTTCCCGCACACGCGCTACTACTAATTAGCAGCAGCGCTCCTTTTTGAGCCGCGCTGCTGCTAAGATTCTGTGTGTAGGCTTTTCCCTAGTAGTGTAGGGGTGTTAAACGATAGCGCTAGTTGGGAGGCAACCCAATTTTATTTGTGTTTTTTTGTTATTGTTTCTGTTTAGTAATAAATTTTGCATGTACCTTCTGTTTAAATGTGTTTTTATGTTTTATTTAGTGTTTGTGCCAAGTAGAACCTATAGGATAACCTATGGTGATAGTTAATTTGATTCTGCTGAAAAACAGAAACTTTGTGCGCACAAAAATAATTTTAGTAATAAACCAAAACGTGCTTTTTTGTTTATTATTCTTGCTGTAGATTAATAGATAAATTTCTCAGGACTTCCTATTTTGGTAGGATTTTTAGAGTTCAAGAAGTATTCGAGAGTTACAGATTGCTACAGACTGTTCTGTTTTTTACAGATTCTATTTTTCGTGTGTTGTTTGCTTATTTTGATGCATCTAGGGCTAGTATGTAAGGATATGAACCATAGAGAAGTTGAAATACAGTAGGTTTAAAACCAATATAAATAAAGAATGAGTTCATTACAGTAATTTATGTGGTGGTTTTTCTTTCTTTCACAAACGGAGCTTATGAGATTTCCTGTTGAGTTTTGTGTTGTGAAGTTTTCAAGTTTTTGGTAAAGATTTGATGGACTATGGAATAAGGAGTGGCAAGAGCCTAAGCTTGGGGATGCCCATGGCACCCCAAGATATTAAAGAATATCCAAAAGCCTAAGCCTGGGGATGCCCCGGAAGGCATCCCATCTTTCTTCTTCGTTTATCGGTAACTTTACTTGGAGCTATATTTTTATTCGCCACATGATATGTGTTTTGCTTGGAGCGTATTGTATGATATTAGTCTTTGCTTTTTAGTTTTCCACAATTATCCGTGCTGTACGCACCTTTTGGGAGAAGCCCACTTGATTAGAATTTATTAGAATACTCTATGTGCTTCACTTATATCTTTTGAGCTAGATAGTTTTTTCTCTAGTACTAACTTATATCTTTTAGAGCACGGCGGTGGCTTAATTTTGAAGAAATTGTTTATCTCTCATGCTTCACTTATATTGTTTTGAGAGTCTTTTAGAAGAGCATGGTATTTTCTATGGTTATGAATTTGGTCCTAGAATGATGAGCATCCTAGTTGGGTATAATAAAAACTATCATAGAAAGTGCATTAAACACTAGGATCAATTTGATGCTTGATAATTGTTTTCAGATATAAAGGTGGTAATGCTAGAGTCATGCTAGTGGGTAATTATGAAACTGAGAAATACTTGTGTTGAAGTTGGTAAGTCCCGTAGCATGCACATATGGTAAAAGTTGTGTGACAATTTTTTTGCATGAGGTGCTCTTTTGATTGTCTTCCTTATGAGTGGCAGTCGGGGACGAGGGATGGTCTTTTTCTACCAATCTATCCCTCTAGGGGCATGTGTAGTAGTACTTTGCTTCGAGGGCTAAGTAGACTTTTGCAATAATTATATGAGTACTTTATGACTAATGTGAGTCCATGGATATACGCACACTCACCCTTCCACTTTGCTATCCTCTATTGTGCCGCGCAACTTTCGCCGGTATCATGCACCCATTATTTACCTTCCTCAAAACAGCCACCATACCTACCTATTATGGCATTTCCATAGCCATTCCGAGATATATTGCCATGCAACTTTCCACCGTTACGTTATTATGACACGCTCCATCATTGCCATATTGCTCTTTGCATGATCCTGTAGTTGACATTGTATTTGTGGCAAGGCTACCCTCATAATTTTCATACATGTTACTCTTGATTCATTGCATATCCCGGTATACCGCTGGAGGCTTTCATATAGAGTCATATTTTGTTCTAAGTGTTGAGTTGTAATTCTCGAGTTGTAAATTAATAAAATTGTGATGATCTTCATTATTAGAGCATTGTCCCAAGTGAGGAAAGGATGATGAAGACTATGATTCCCCCACAAGTCGGAATGAGCCTTCGGACTTTAAAAAAAAGAGGCCAAATGGCCCACCAAAAAAAAGAAAGGCCAAATAAAAAAAAGGAGAAAGGCCAAATAAATAAATAAAAATAAAAAATGAGAGAAAAAGAGGGAAGGGACAATGCTACTATCTCTTTTCCACACTTGTGCATCAAAATAGCACCATGATCTTCATGATAGAGAGTCTCTTGTGTTGTCACTTTCATATACTAGTCGGAATTTTTCAATATAGAACTTGGCTTGTATATTCCAATGATGGGCTTCCTCAAAATGCCCTAGGTCTTCGTGAGCAAGCGAGTTGGATGGACACCCACTTAGTTCCTTTTTGTTGAGCTTTCATACATTTATAGCTCTAGTGCATCCGTTGCATGGCAATCCCTACACACTCACATTGATATCTATTGATGGGAATCTCCATAGCCCATTGACACGCCTAGTTGATGTGAGACTATCTTCTCCCTTTTTGTCCTCACAACCACCACCATATACCACCATAGTGCTATGTCCATGGCTTGCGCTCATGTATTGCGTAAGAGTTGAAAAAACTAAAGCGTGTTAAAAAGTATGGACCAGTTGCTCGGCTCGTCATCGGGGTTGTGCATGATGGGAGTATTTTGTGTAATGAAAATGAATCATGGCCTAACTATATGATTTTGTAGGGATAAGCTTTCTTTGGCTACGTTATTGTGATAGGACATGATTATTTGTGAGTATGCTTCGAGTACTATTTTTATGTTTTATAAGATTTTATCTTGAATCATTTGGACTTGAACAATCATGCCACAATAAATAAAATTACATTGAGAATTATGCTAGGTAGCATTCCACATAAATTTTTTTTTTATCATTTACCTACTCGAGGACGAGCAGGAATTAAGCTTTGGGATGCTTGATACGTCTCCAACGTATCTATAATTTTTTATTGTTCCATGCTATTATATTACTTGTTTTGGATGTTTATGGGCTTTACTTTACACTTTTATATCATTTTTGGGACTAACCTACTAACCGGAGGCCCATCACGTATTGCTGTTTTTTTGCCTATTTCAGTGTTTCGAACAAAAGGAATATCAAACGGAGTCCAAACGGAATGAAACCTTTGGGAGCTATCTTTTTGGAACAAACATGATCCAGAGGACTTGGAGTGCAAGTCAAGAAGCAATCGAGGAGGCCACGAGGGTGGAGGGCACGCCTCCCTACTGGGCGCTCCCCTATCTCGTGGGCCCCTCGGGAGTCCACCGACCTACTTCTTCCTCCTATATATACCCACGTACCCCGAGAACATCAGAGGCGACCACGAAAAACTATTTCCACCACCGTAACCTTCTGTATCCTCGAGATCCCATCTTGGAGCCTTCGTCGGCGCTCCGCCGGAGGGGGAATCAACCACGGAGGGCTTCTATGTCAACACCATAGCCTCTCCGATGAGTTAGTAGTTTACCACAGACCTTCTGGTCCATAGTTCTTAGATAGATGGCTTCTTCTCTCTCTTTGAATCTCAATACCTTGTTCTCCTTGATCTTCTTGGAGAATTATTCTATGTAACTCTTTTTGCGGTGTGTTTGTCGAGATCCAATGAATTGTGAGTTTATGATCAAGTTTATCTATGAGAAATATTTGAATCTCATCTGAATTCTTTTATGTGTGATTAAGTTATCTTTGCAAGTCTCTTCGAATTATCAATTTGGTTTGGCCTACAAGATTGATCTTTCTTGCAATGGGAGAAGTGCTTAGCTTTGGGTTCAATCCTGCGGTGTCCTTTCCCGGTGACAGTAGGGGCAGAAAGGCACTTATTGTATTGTTGCCATCGAGGATAAAAAGATGGGTTTATATCGTATTGCATTAGTTTATACCTCTACATCATGTCATCTTTCTTAATGCGTTACTCTGTTCTTTATGAACTTAATACTCTAGATGCATGCTGGATAGCGGTCGATGTGTGGAGTAATAGTAGTAGATGCAGGCAGGAGTCGATCTACTTGTCACGGACGTGATGCCTATATGCATGATCATGCCTAGATAGTCTCATAATTATTCTCTTTTCTATCAATTGCTCGACAGTAATTTGTTCACCCATCGTAATACTTATGCTATCTTGAGAGAAGCCACTAGTGAAACCTATGGCCCCCTGGTCTATCCTTTATCATATAAGCTTTCAATCTACTTTTATTTGCATATTTACTTTTCCAGTCTATATTATGAAATACCAAAATATATTTATCTTATCAAATTATCTCTATCAGATCTCACTTTCGCAAGTGGCCGTGAAGGTATTGACAAACCCTTCATTGCGTTTGTTGCGAGTTCTTGTTTGTTTGTGTAGGTGCGTGTGACTTTTGAGGAGCCTCCTACTGGATTGATACCTTGGTTCTCAAAAACTGAAGGAAATACTTACTCTACTATTGCTTCATCACCCTTTCCTCTTCAAGGAAAACCAACGCAAGCTCAAGACGTAGCATGCCACTTATCGGTGGGACCAGGGGGACAGGCGGGGCCCAACGACAGGGGTGCTGGCCTTGTCTTCTTCCTCCCAAGCGGAATAGAGGAGGCAAGGGCGCTCATGCTGCCGGCGACGGCCCGACTGGCTCCAGCTGTCTCCGGCCAAGGCGAGGCCAGCGGCGGGCTCGCAGAGACCTGGGGCATCCGTTCCAAGGGGTAGCAGGCACCGGGGAGGCACGGGGAAGAGAGGAGGCTGCAGCGACGGGAAGGACAAAGGCGACGGGCGGTGGAGGTCTTCGACGGGAATGGCAGCTCCGGTGACTTGGGGAGGGGACGGGGAGGACCTCCGGGATGTGGGGAAGTGCGTGGTGGTGACGGGAGATAGAGAGGAGCTCCAGTTTGTCGATATGGAGAGGCAACCGAGAGGTGACGGCGGTGGCCAAACTTGGAGGCCGCGACCACAGTGCACTCCGACGAGGGGAAAGTGGGCGAGGCGACTCGCGGGGGTGTGGGGTAGCTCGTGGACAACAATAGAGGTGGAGGGGGAGGCTAGGCTTGCCGGAGCCAAGGAGGAACCACGGAGGCCGAGGCGAACTCCGACAAAAAGAAGAGGGGGCTAAGGGCTTTGGTGGTCGGGAAAGCCTGGGGAGAGGCTTGGGAGCTGCGACAGAGGTCGGGGTCCTTATATAGGCGCGGGGAAGGCTTCTGGAGCTCACGGGAGAGCTCCCGACCAAGCTTTAATGGTGGTCAGAGGACGGACATGGCATGGGCATGGCGACGGCTACCACAGGGCAGTGACTCAGGGCGAGGCAACAATGCAGGGCGACTGAGTCGAGCACGAGTGAGCTACCAGACATGATTTGGACGTGAGTGGCAGAGGGAGCAGACGAGAACAGGGGTGGGAGGACTCCAGAGCACGAGTTTGGCTGTGCACGACCCGTGGTCACCGTGTGAACTGGCATATGCTGTGTCAGGTGAGCGGCCACATCATGTCTAGGAGATATACCATGCTGCCCTTAGCCAAATTGAGAAAAGAAATAAGTCTAGGGGCAAAGAAGTGATTTGGAGGAGGGGCCAAGAGACATGAACAACAAGGTGTTTGTGCTGCAGGGAGGCAAACATAGAAGGAGGCAGAGGCTGGGCTTTGGCATGGTGTGATCACACACTAAGATGATTACCTCTGCAAATTTGCAGCTCATTAGGATGAAGATGCATGCCACTTGCTATAGAAACCACCCTAATGGCCATAATTAGAGATTTGATGATGCACTCACATAGTTGCATCAAATGAGCTGAAAATGGTTACGGCCCAATGATTGGAGGATATGAAGATGCCCAAAAGGTTTCAGGTCATTTGGACAAACCAAAGTGGCACTTACTTCACAAAGCTTTATTCTGACCAGAAACTTGGAAAAATTCTATAGTGCAAATGGCCAACTAGATTGAGCCACAACTTGGTGGAGGGAGTTTATATGGGTAAGAGAATGTCCTGGTAAATGAAGCAATATAAAATATAGTTGCTTCACAAACTAAAAATCTAACCAGAAACCAAGATTTCGAGCTGTGCTCACATAGAAAGGTTACATGAGCTCAAGTTGGGCGGAGAGTGATGATTTGACCAAATGAAGGATGTGGCAAAAGTTCATATCATTTGGACGTGCCTAGAATATGCTTCCTCCACAAAGCTTCTTTCTGGGGCAGAAACTTTGTAAAATCATAGCAAAATAATTACTAGCAAAATGTGGTTGAACTTTGTCACAGGGCAATGATATGGGTACGAAGGTTTCCAATAAGTTGGGAGTCAATTCGGCAAAGATAAAAAGCACTTGCTTCACAATGTGGCATTTAGGATAGAATAGAAAAGGAATTAATTGAGCATGATGATAAACATGGAAATGAAATATTTTGCCATATTTGAGGAAGATATGACCCAAACAATTTATGAGAATTATTTGGGAATTTAGGAGTGACAGAAAGATGGGTTGCTTCACAACCTAGGGAAAATAGGATAATTCCTTTATCAGAAATGGAATATTCCCAATAAAAAGAATATTCGAATTTGGGCTAGGATGGAAATGACATGAGCTAGGGATGGTTTTGGGGTTGACAAGCCATTATAAAACCTAGGGAGACATGATCTTCCCAAGTTTCAGAACCACACAGCCACAAAAAAGCAAATTAAAACTAGAAATCCAAGAATATCCTGAGAAAAAAAAGGCAAAATCCAGGCTGTTACAAGAAAGCAGTCAAGAAAATAGAGTCCCGCCTCCGCAAGAAAGAAGAGGCTTCACGCCGTGATGAGGAGATCTTGGCAGAGATCGAAGCACGGTTGGCTGCCACCTATAAGGCCGGGAAGGAGAATCTGGCGTCTGGCTAGCATGCCCCGATGGCAACATGTGAGAAGTAGTTTAAGTTTGTAGTATTAGAGCAAATTACCAATAGTACTTTAAGTTTATAGTGTTAACGTACAATGAGAATCCTTTAAGGGCATTGAGCGTTGATTAGCATGTGTCACCGTGTGCACTTTTTTGCGTTAATCATTAGAAGATCACAAAACACATGGTTTCTATGCCGTACCCCTATGCATTTCTTTGCATTAATGATCCATAATTCTGTTACCTGTGCGATGGTTCCTAACCAAAAATATCGACTACACGTGTACATTTATTTGGAGACGGGAACTGCCAATTTTCTGTTTTCCCGCACACGAGTATTTTATGCGCTTGGTCTCCGTTGTGTGTTTCACCGGCCCAAGTTTCAAGTTTCGCAGCAAAATTTTCATTAGGCGCATGATTTCATAATTTATTCCTCCAACCACATCCTCACCCATCAAATTTCCTCAATATCACCCTCACCCGCCAGTTGCCCCTCCCCCCCCCCCCCCCGCGACTCCCCCTACCGGCAACTCAAACCGCCGCCACTGCCACCACAGCTTCAACCACATCAAGGTTCTGCTTGGATCCAGTCAGGTAACCCACCGATCTCTATCAGGGCCCCCGCGTGATTGCTTAAATGGCGCCTGCGAAACATCCTCATGCCTCCAAATCCCCACCATCCCTACCTCCAGAGCATCTCCGCACAAGCCCAACCACATATCACATGGAGGTCGAGGAGCTAATGGAGATCCATGGCACAATGGCCGCTGTGCGTGTTGACCCGGAGGAACACCTCGCCTCCCCCACCGCCGACATGGTGTAGTCTCTGGCCCATAAGAAGTGCCCCAGCTGACTACCCCCGAGGACTTAACAGGTATGATCTGACCAGCTAAATCTGACCAATACCACTTGCAATGTCTATATTTTGTACGGTTGATGTATTAAGCATGTTCGTGCCTTGTTTATTTCAGTACTGCACACTGTGTGATGTTCAAGTATTAATTGTTCAGTTCAATTTCGTCAATACCAGCAACAAACTTGCTACCATTCTACTCTTCGCAATGAAGATATACTAGAGATGCTGCCCATTTGCTATTTTTGGTGGCTGCTAACCCTCTTGTATTTAACATGCCTATCCATGTACTTACGCAGGGCCAAAACGGGCGATGTTGTTGTTTGCTGTCGAGGTTAGCTACATCCCATGTCTTACAGTAGTTTACGTCATTTGTGCAATTTCAGTTTAGCTTCCAGCATTTACTTGCTTCTTGTAGGTACACATGTCGGGGGCACTGATCCATGCTTCGATCTGGAGGAAGAGCTTGCCTCCGCCGCCTCTGACTTTGGGCCGCCTCTATCAGGACTTACAAAGTATGAACTAACTAGTTCAATCTTACCAATACCAGTTGCAATTAATGGCTATGTTTTGTATGGTCGATGTCTTAAGAATCTTGTAGTAAACATGCCTAACACGTTTTAGCTATTTTCTCTACCTTTTTTATAGACAACTGGGCCATTATCTGCTCTGGCAGCACCTGCCTTGTAATGTTTAAGTCTACTAATTACATTTTTATCAGTACCTGTTTCAATGGTCATTAAGCCTGTTGCAATTAACAGTTGTATCCATTTTTAAACAGTTGTATTTCAATGGCTACAAACTTACAAAACATGAATTAGGATGATGTTAAACCTATTGCAATTAACAGTTGTATCCATTTTTTAATCCGTCCCTTTGCTACCGTGCTACTCTTTTGCAGTGAAGATATCCCTACAGATGATGTCGTCTTATTACCATTTGCTAATTTTGGTGGATGTTAACCATGTTGTAGTTAACATTGGCTTTCCATGTACTTACACAGGGCTACAATGGGGGATGTTGTTGTTTGCCATCAAGGTTAGCTACATCCCATGTCTTATACACCATCTATTCCTAAATTTAAGTAATTTTAGAGATTCCAATATATACTATGTAAGGAGCAAAATGAGCGAATCTAGATTCTAATCTAAACTATATCTATAATTCTATATACATCCGTATGTAGTTCATATTGAAATCTCTAAAAATACTTGTACTTAGGAATGTAGGTAGTTGTATTTTACATCATTTGTGCAATCTCATTTAGCTGCTAACATTTACTGTTTTCTTGTAGGTACGTATATGAGCGGTGCTGATCCACGCTCGATCCCTTTTGCGTATGGGGCAATGAGATATTCAAGAACAAGCCTCAAGTGAGGAAACTAAGAAAGATTGTTAGGGGAAAGAAACAGGTGATGGGAATTAAGCTTTGTATTTACACTTTGTCCAAGACATCAGTGAACTTTAGGATGGTAAGTAATCTATTGCCTTTTCCCCCTACCCATAACAAGTTACTCTATTAGACCTCATGATATGATATTTTTCTCTTTTCAGTGGTTTCTGAAGCTATTTACTAATGATTAGCTTGCAAACTACATGACCAGAGTGGAAGCCACTAAGGTTAAAGTATATAATCCATGCTACCATGATAATGCTCTAGAAGTCTTCCTGAAGGCGGTGAAGGATGAGCGGGCGATCGTCAAAAATGGTTGGACAAAAGTTGTTCGTGCCTATGGCATGCAGGAAGGCACATTATGGGCATTCCACTTCTTCAACAACATCGGCAGTCAAAATGATTTACACTTGTCTCTTCACCTTTACCGCTTGTAAATATTTCTGTAATTACTAAACATTATGTATTAACAATTTTATTTATGGATTCGTTGTTGAACCATTGTGCTGAGAATTTGAATTGCACATTTCACATTTCAAAATTTCCAATTTGAATAATAAATTACATCCAAAAAAAGATTGTACAAGAGCGAATAAATAATGTGCACATGGCTAGAAAGAAAACAGTGTGTGCAATGAAAAAAGAAAACGGACGGTTCTTTGACGTGAAACGTTTGCGATGCCCTTTGGATGCACACACGGTTTCGCCTCATATGTGTGTGCGATTCATGGTAATACGGCAAAAACTTCAAACCAGTGTGCGTGTGTGATAGGAATACCAATCACACACAGTTACTAAAATGTACACGTTGGCGTTAGTACAGGCACCGCACACATTTTACATTCTTAACCTGTGTGCGATAATGTACCAATCACAAACATACCTACATATTAAATGTTGATGTCTACCTTTTTCACACGACTATAGCGGCCTAATCGTTTGGGATGTACATACGAACGGAAACATTTTCCTGGGATTGCCTGTGTGGAATGTACATACAAATGGAAACGTTTTCCCTGGATTCACTCTGTGGGATGTACATAAGAAAGGAAACGTACTCCTTGGATTGATTGCGTGTGATATACATACGAACAGAAATGTTTTTCTGGGATTCACCGTGTGGGATGTACATACTACGGAAATGTTTCTGGGATTCACCATGTGGGATGTACATACCTACGGAAATGATTGGGTTTCCATGGGTCACTTGATTGCACACAAACTCATTTGCTGTCCCATTGAGGGCCTATCCCCGACAATTTCTGGGTCGTGTGGGAAGGACCCCCCTATCGCCCACACTCACTTGGCGACGGATCCAAATGCCGTCGCGGAAAGGGGTTAAAAACCGTTTCTATAGCACCAACGCGTACCAGTGTACGGTCAAAACAGGGGTCTTGTTCATCGAGAGGGGTGTGGCGTACTGCAAAATAGGACTCCATGGGCTACTATTCATCCACCATCTACTGCCTCGCTCCAGCCTCCATGGGCTACTGTTCATCCACCGCCGACCTCCTCCAGCCTCCAACTGCGACTGTTCATCCATGGCGTCTCCCTCCTGCCTCCACCAGCTACTGTTCATCCATGAGCTCGTGTTCATCTAGCCTCCACCGGCTACTGTTCAACAAGCCCTCCACGGGCTACTGTTTAACCAGCCCTCCACGGGGTCCTGTTCATCCAACCCCAACCGGCTCAATCGGGGTCCTGTTCATCTAGCGGCAACAGCCTCTATTACCATGGGGTCCTGTTCATCCAACCCCCACCTTGAACTGTTCATCCAACCCCCAACAATGCTCACTATTCATCAAGAGGTAGCAAGTTCGATCGTCTTCAGATAGCAGCAGTAGCGAAGGAATCGCTCGATTGGCTTCAGTAACGCGTAGCAAGTGCAACCGCTCGGGTTCAATAGCCTCTCTCGGGTTCAGTTAGAGCCCAACGCCTCACACCCACGCGCATATGTGTACGAGATAAACGCGAATCCCTCCATGCATCGCTCGG
Source organism: Triticum timopheevii (assembly GCA_963921465.1). Lineage (NCBI taxonomy): Eukaryota > Viridiplantae > Streptophyta > Magnoliopsida > Poales > Poaceae > Triticum > Triticum timopheevii. The sequence continues at coordinate 373,959,302 of OY997272.1, read as the reverse complement.
CCCCGACCACCAACTGTAACCAGGAAGTCTCCAATATTTTCCTTTCCCTCGCTTCTACCATTGTTTTTTCCGTCATGGACGGCCTAAAGAATGTCATGCAGCTGCGTCTCTGGCCTACCCAGGATGAAAAGCCCATTTTCTCTCATGATTTTTTGTCATAGAAGTAGGATCCCACCACATCTATGACGATATCGGGTTTTGTCACAATTATCGTCATAGAAGTGTCATAAGCATGACAGAAAAAAAATTCGGCCCAAAATGTCATGGATGTGTCCTTTTTTTGTAGTGTTGGCTCCCGCTACCATATAATGTTGGGAAGACTTGGCCTGAGTGTTTATCAAGACATTTGAAGGCACTTGCAAGAGGCTTGTTCGGTTCTCCGAGTTGCAACATTGTGTTCAGAAGCCGAATGAGACCTTGAGGGATTATATCCAGTGCTGGACTACACTTCACCATCTGGTGGAGAACGTTTCAGAGCACCAAGCAGTCTAAGCTTTCAAGGAAGGCATACGTTATAGAGAGCTCACAGTGAAATTTGGTCATTCCAGGGCCATGAATATGAATCGGAAGATGGAGATAGCCATTTGGTACGCGAATGGTGAAGAATACCGACTCCACAATGGGAAAGGGAAGACAGTCGACCCCGATGGGGGTGGAAACCCTAGTCGGAAGTAAAAACACAAAGCTGAAGCCACCGGTCAGGCTAAGGCTGTAGTGGTGAATACCCAAGGAAAGTTCAAAAGGAAAGCCCAAGGGGCCCGGGATACCGAAAGGATGAAGGATCAGTCAGGCTAGGACGTCCTGGATTTATCGTGTCACATTCACACGAAGAAGGATGAGGAGGGTAACTTTGATTTTGCCCAAACACACCACTAGACAATGTAGACTCCTTATTCAGTAATTCCCTAAGGGTTAGCCATGTGATAAAGACTTTGATAAGGAGGAAGATGAAGAAAAGGCAGATGATTACCTGAAGGTCAATGCTAATTTGGTGATTTTTGCTGATGTTGAGAGCAAAAGTCGACTAAAAGTCATCAACAGAGAGGTGAACATGGTTGCTCCGGCAAGTACAACATACCTTAAGTGGCAAAGACTCCTATTACATTCGACCAATCAGATCACCTGACTCATGTTGCTACCCCTTGGCGGAAAGCTTTGGTGGTCGACCCAGTCATTGCAGGCACTAGATTACGTAAAGTTCTCATGGATGGTGGCAGTAGTCTGAACATTCTGTATGCTGACACTAGTAGAAAACAGGGCTTTGGTCCAGGCCAGAAAAGTGCATTAATCCCAGTTATCCTACAAAGCGGGACCAATGGGTGCATCAATCTAGATTCGTGAGGCCAGGGCACCGACCAGGCCTCAGGGGCCATTTTTCTGGTTCGTTTCACCCCGTTGGTCCCAGTTCCAGGCATGAACCGGGAGTAACGGGCTTCGCTACTGGACCGCAACCTTTAGTCCCTATTGGTGGCTGGAACCAGGACCAAATGTGGTTCTTTAGTTCTGGTTTTAGCCACCAACCAGGACTAAAGAGTGGCCTATATATACCCCCGCCCCTAACCGCGAGCAGAGCCACTGCTCTATTTTTTGGCCAGTCGTGAGAGAGCTTTGTGGTGCACTAGCTCACCTCCTATGCATATGAGGTGTTCGATGAAATGCCCAAGCCACTCTTAAGCTTTCTCCTCTCGAAGCTCCTTGTCCAAGCTCCATTTTCCTCAAGATTTGTCTAGGTTTGGTGGTCCATCCAGTCCCGTCCCGATCCTCACCATCGATCACCCACGCCGATCTCGTCACCGACACCACCGTGGTGAGCCTCTTGCTCTTATCTTCTTTCTAAAAGAAAAAAGTTCTTACTTGTATGATTTAGATAGACACTTGTATATTTTTCTTACTTTTATTATTGTTTGTTATTATGTAGTGCGATGGTTTTGGTATCCACCTCCATCGGCCCTCGTCCTGTCTATAATTCGGATGTGGTTTATATTATCTTTTATAACTATTTGGTTCATTTAGTGTTTATGACAATTATGCCGACCAACGTGACATAGATGTTTTTATGTAGGAGGTATGTGAACCGGAAATTCCAACCGACCCTTTTGTCGAGAGGTTAAATTTAGTTGAAGAAGAAAATCATTACCTGAAGAAAAAATTGAAAAGAATTGAGGAGGATAAGATGAGAGTGGAGTTCCATGTTGTGGATGTCGTCGATGATCACAAGATCAAGATGGATGCAATGCGCTTGAAGATTAGAAAGATTAGAAAATATGCCATTCATACTAAGGCTTGGTATCATTATGCCGTTGGTTACCTTAGTTGCGATTATGATCGCATTTGTTGTTGCATTGAAATGTTTTACATAGTTTCAATGTATGGTTCAATTAGATGCTCTAGAGAGCTATATATTGTTCAATGAGAACTATATATGTATGAAATTTATGTATTTATTTTTTCAGTAATAACATTTGATAACTACTGTACTTCTATTAATGTGATGATGAACTTCTATTAATTTTGTCACTTCTGTATTCATGATGTTTTGTAATGGTTTTTGCCACACTTAATTATATATAATGCACGCAGATGAACCGGCAATGGATGTACGGTGACAGACGCACCTCCGAGTACATTAAGGCCGTGCATAATTTTCTTGAAATGGCTAAGGCAAACAAGCAGAATGGTTTTATGTGTTGTCCATGCCCTATATGTGGGAACACGAAGTATTACTTTGACCGAAAATCCTTCACACCCACCTGCTTCAGAAGGGTTTCATGCCACACTATAATGTTTGGACCAAGCACGGAGAAAGAGGGGTTATGATGGAAGACAACAAAGAAGAAGAGGATGGTGACAACTATGTGCCCCCTAAATACGGTGATGCTGCAATGGGGGAAGCTGAAGATTAAGAGGAACCAGACGATCTGCCCGATGATGATCTTCGCCGGGTCATTGTTGATGGAAGGAGACAATGCGAAAGTGAACAGGAGAAGTTGAAGTTCGATTGCATGTTAGAGGATCACAAAAAAGGGTTGTACGCAAATTGCAAAGATGGCAACACGAAACTCGGTACCACACTGGAATTGCTGTAGTGGAAGGCACAAAATGGTGTATCTGACAACAAATTTGAGAAGCTACTGAAAATATTGAAGAAGAAGCTTCCAAAGGGTAACGAGTTGCCCGACAGTACATACGGAGCAAAGAAAGTTCTATGCCCTCTAGGATTGGAGGTGCAGAAAATACATGCATGCCCTAATGACTGCATCCTCTACCGTGGTGCCTGCGAGGATTTGAACGCATGCCCGGTAGGCGTTGCATTGCGGTATAAGATTAGATGAGATGAAGCTGGTGATGTTGAGGGCGAGCGACCCAGGAAGAGGGTTCTTGCCAAGGTCATGTGGTATTCTCCTATGATACCACGGTTGAAATGTTTGTTCAGAAACAAAGAGCATGCCAAGTTGATGCGATGGCACAAAGAGGACCATAAGAAAGACGGGGAGTTGAGAGCACCAGCTGACGGGTCGCAGTGGCGAAAAATTGAGAGAAAGTGAGGGGACTTTGCCGGTAATGCAAGGAATGTATGGTTTGGTTTAATCGTGGATGGAATTAATCCTTTTGGGGAGCAGAGCAGCAATCATAGCACCTGGCCCATGACTCTATGTATCTATAACCTTCCTCCTTGGCAGTGCATGAAGCGGAAGTTCATTATGATGCCAGTTATCATCCAAGGCCCTAAGCAACCCGGCAAATGACATTGATGTGTACCTAAGGCCATTAGTTGAGGAACTTTTACAACTATGGAATGTAAAAGGTGTACGTTTGTGGGATGAGCAAGACTAACAGAAATTTGACCTACATGCGTTGCTGTTTGTAACCATCAATGATTGGCCTGCTCTCTGTAACCTTTCAGGATAGACAAACAAGGGATACCACGCATGCACACACTGTATAGATGACACTGAAAGTATATATTTGGACAAATGCAGGAAGAATGTGTACCTGGGGCATCGTCGATTTCTTTTGACCAACCATCAATGTCGAAACAAAGGCAAGCATTCCAAAGGCGAGGCAGATCACCTGAAAAAGCCCGCCGTCCATACTGGTGATCACATACATGCTATGGTCAATGATTTACAAGTAATCTTTAGAAAGGGTCCCGGTGGACTATCTGTTCCGAATGACGTTGAGGGATGCACACCCATGTGGAAGAAGAAATCTATATTTTGGGACCTATCCTATTGGAAAGACCTAGAGGTCCCCTATGCAATCGACGTGATGCACCTGACGAAGAATCTTTCTGTGAACATTCTAGGCTTCTTGTGTGTGTATGGGAAGATAAAAGATTCACTGGAGGCATGGGAGGACCAGCAACATGTGCACAGAAAAGACGGTATGCCCCCAAAGCAGTATGATGGTCCTACCAGCTACACTCTTACCAAAGAAGAGAAGGAAATCTTCTTTGAATACCTGCTCAGTATGAAGGTCCCATCTGGCTTCTCATCGAGTATAATGGGAATAATAACTATGGCAGAGAAAAAGTTCCAGAACGTGAAGTCTCATGACTGCCACGTGATTATGACGCAACTGCTTCTGGTTGCATTGAGGGGGCTTCTACCGAAAAACGTTCGATTAGCCATTATGAAGCTATGTGCATTCCTGAATGCAATCTCTCAGAAGGTGACCGATCCAGAAATCCTACCAAGGTTAAGGAGTGATTTGGCGCAATGTCTTGTCAGTTTCGAGCTGGTGTTCCCACCATCCTTCTTCAATATCATGACGCACGTCCTAGCTCATCTTGTTGACGAGATTGTCATTCTGTGCCTTGTATTTCTACACAATATGTTCCCCTTTGAGAGGTTCCTGGGAGTCTTAAAGAAGTATGTTCATAACCGTGCTAGGACAGAAGGAAGCTTCTCCACGGGCCACCAATCAGAGGAGGTCATTGGGTTTTGTGTTGACTTCATTCCTTACCTTAAGAAGATTGGTCTCCCTCAATCGCGGTATGAGTGTAGACTGGCTGGAAAAGGCACACTAGGAGCAGACTCAATAAGAAGTAGGGACGAGCATTCCTGGTCTCAAGCACACTACACAGTTCTATAGAATTCTACCTTGGTGACCCCATATGTCAATGAACACAAGAATATTCTGTGCTCCAAACACCCGGAGCAGTGTGACGACTGGATTACATGTGAACACATCAGGACTTTCAGCAGTTGGTTGCAAACACGTCTCAAGGGTGACAACACTGTTTCTGATGAGCTGTACTCGTTGGCCAGGGGATCATCTTTGACTATATTGACTTAAAAAGGGTATGCGATAAATGGGATTACATTTTACACGATCTCCCAAGATCAAAAGAGCACCAACCAAAAAAGTGGTGTCCGCTTTGATGCAGTAACCAAGAGGGGAAAGGACACATATTACGATTACATAGTAGACATATGGGAACTTGACTATGGACATGATTTTAAGGTCCCTTTGTTTCAGTGCAAATGGGTTGATCTGTCAGGAGGCAGGGTACATGTAGACCCACAATACCGAATGACAACTGTGGATCTGAACAATCTTTGGTACACAGACGAACCATTCGTCCTAGCCAATGATGTGGCGCAGGTTTTCTATGTGAAGGACATGTATACCAAACCGAGAAAAAGAAAAGATAAGGAAGCGAATACATCATATGATGAGCCAAAACGCCACATAGTTCTTTCAGGAAAAAGAGACATCATGGGAGTGGAGGGAAAGACAGACATGTCTGAAGAGTATGAAAAGTTTCATGAAATTCCTCCCTTCAAAGTCAAGGATGACCAAAGCACCATGTTAAATGATGAAGATTATCCATGGTTACTGTGCAATAAGCAAAGGACACAAGCGAAGAAAAAGTGAAGACTTTCTCTCCACAACTACTATGGCGATGCTTTTGATCTAGAATATCACTGCAGTTACATGTGAAGAAATGAAATGCCTTTTGTAACAGATGAGTTTATGTATGAAACCTTGATACTTCAAATGAGATTGTCCATTTTGTACACGAAGTGCATCTAGATTTTGTCGTAACCCTCACAACTTTTTAGAACATGTTATGTGGGTGAAATGATGATACCATGCCAACTTTCAACCTTTTCAGAGTTCATTTGAAATGCTTTTCAATTTCAGGGTCATTTAGCTCAAAAAATCACTAATATCATGAAAAATACCAAATGAAGTCAGAAAGGGTTGAAAATTGATGATGTGGCTTTGAATGGTGCATTTTGAACACACAAAAAGTCTAGAGTTCAAAACAGTTCAAAAAAATGAAATCCCTTTGTAATAGATGAGTTTATGTACGAAACCCTGATACTTCGAAAGAGATTGTCCATTTTGTACACAAAGTGCACCCAGTTTTTGCTGTAACCCTCTCAACTTTTTAGAACATGCTATGTGGGTGAAATGATGACACCACACCAACTTTCAACCTTTTCAGAGTTCATTTGTAGTGCTTTTCAATTTCAGGGTCATTTAGCCTAAAAAATCAGTAATGCATGAAAAGTATCAAATGAAGTCAGAGAGGGTTGAAAATTGATGGTGTGGCTTTAAATGGTGCATTTTGAACACACAAAAGTCTGGATTTCAAATAAGTTCAAAAAATGAAATCCCTTTGTAATAGATGAGTTTTCGTCTAAAACCTTGATACTTCGAAAGAGAGTGTCCATTTTGTACACCCAGTGCATCCAGTTTTTTCCGTAACCCTCTCACCTTTTTAGAACATGCTATGTGGGCGAAATGATGATACCATGCCAACTTTCAACCTTTTCAGAGTTCATTTGTAGTGCTCTTCAATTTCAGAGTCATTTAGCTCAAAGAATGGACTAATAGCAAAAAGAATGAACTAGAAAACTTTTTTGAAACTCTTATAGCAAAAAGAATGAACTAAAAATAATCGATTAAAACATTCTGTTATGATCAACTAAAACAAAACTATAATATTCTTCAATAGCAAAAAGAATCAACTAAAAAGCTTTTATAAAAGGGATAATTGATTTTATGCCCCTAGTTGGGTCACACTCGGCAGGTTTACCCCTAGTTTCCGAAAACACTTGTTCCTGCCCAAACCACTCTGCTCCTCTTATGCTTTTGCCCTTTGACCGTTTGACCATCACTTTGAAAACTTCATAAAAAATTCATACTAACTCAGAAAAATTCAAATAAGATATCAAAATGTTCAGAAAAGCATCACCTATATGTGTATGTCATTTGCATTCATGAAAAAAGTGTTGGCCTGTCCCCATATTAGTTTTAGCTCATATGACCATAGCATGAATAGTAAAATCTAAAAAAATCTAAAAGTTCTAAAAAAATTGGTGGCAAACTTTGACCAATGTTTTGAGTGCTCGCCAAGTTTCATAAGGAAATGACATTCGTGGAAGTCGTGGCAAAAAAACAAATATCAATGCTCCAAAATTTCATTTTTTCCCACGACTTCCACGAATGTCATTCCCTTATGAAACTTGGCAAGCACTGGAAACATTGGTCAAAGTTTGCGACCATTTTTTTTAGAATTTTTAGAATTTTTTTAGATTTTACTATTCATGCTAAGGCCATATGAGCTAAAACTAATATGGGGACTGGCCAACACTTTTTTCATGAATGCAAATGGCATGCACATATAGGTGATGTTTTTCTGAACATTTTGATATCTTAATTGAATTTTTCTGACTTAGTATGAATTTTTTATGAAGTTTTCAAAGTGATGGTCAAACGGTCAAAGGGCAAAAGCATAAGAGGAGCAAAGTGGTTTGGGCAGGAACAATTGTTTTTGGAAACTAGGGGTAAACCTGCCGAGTGGGACACAACTAAGGGCACCAAATTAATTATCCCTTTATAAAACTCTAATAGCAAAATGAATCAACTAAAAAGATTTTATAAACCTCTAGTATTTTTGAAACTAAAATTATATAAATTTATGCAACTAAAATTATCAAAGTATTTTTGCTCAAAACATTAATAGCAAAAAGAATTTTTATAAAGAATTTTTTGTTAGAAACTTTAATAGCAAACTAAAATAACAAAATCTATTTTTGATTATAACAGTCATTTAAAATAACCTAAAAATTACCGAATTGAATAATGATAAAACACAGTAATATTAAATAGTAGGAAAAAGAATCACTCAAATATCTATTTTTATAGTAAAGTTATTCAAAAACTAGCGATTCACACAAATTTCAAAGAATTCAAATTTAAACTATTCAAATTTGAAAACTAATGGCATTAATAGAAAGTTTATAATTTTTGTGACCTAAAAGCAAAAAGAATCACTGAAAAACAGTAAGTATTTAGCTGTATGTAGAAACAAAAGAAAATAAATATAGCAAAAAATAAAACAAAAAAACTGAAAAAAATTAGAAAAAAATGTTGCCTACTGGGCCACCACGGCCAGAATACAACTACAAACCCAATCAGCTAGTTGGGCCAGGATTCAGGCCCGTAGTAGCCCAGTTGGCCAACAGGCAGAGGAGTGTGCGGTTAGGCCCATAAACCTGCTGAAAGTGCAACTAATCCCTGGATGGTTTTGGTAATTCTTAACAACATATAGATCATTGAACTAATACACTTTCAAGATGATCATTGGCATGGCATGGACTAGATATGTGGACCCCTCAAAATGCTAAGGACATATATTGCCAACAAGCTCAAGACTCTACATTTTCATTTTAGTGATCCAAGATCACATTGAGTCCATAGGAAAGCCAATACTATTAAAAGGGGATGTGGTGTTGCTTAATTGCTTGCTTGCTCAAAATGCTTAGCGATATGCTCCAAAACCCTCAACCACTTTCTCATTTCCACATATTTCATAAACCTAAAAGTCAAACGCGGCCCCACCAATTTGATCTATCCGGCGCCACTGAGTTCATTTGACATAGTCACTGCCACAAACCCTAATCACTTCGGTTTCACCGATGGGGATCTCGATCACATTGAGATGGGATTGTAAACTCTCTGTTTCATTATTGTTACGTTTTGATCTCACCGAAATGAGCGGTCGGTCCCACCGAGTTTGCAATGCGAACTCCCTATTTCCTTTTCGTAACATTTCGGTCTCACCAAAACGAGCGAATCGGTCCCACTGAGTTTGCCTGACCAAGTCTCTGTATGCCTATTACTGAAATCGGTCTCATCAAGTTCGTGTGATCGGTCCCAACGAGATCAAGTTGTGCCCTAACCCTAGCACATCGGTCCCACTGAGTTGATCATGTCGGTCCACCGAAAATCCTAACGTTCACATTTTGAACTGAATCGGTCTGATAGGGTTTCACCATTCGGTCTCACCGAGTTTGGGAATCTGTGTGTAATGGTTAGATTTTGTGTGGAGGCTATATATACCGCTCCACCCATTCTTCATTCGGAGAGAGAGCCATCAGAACGTGCATACACTTCTAGCATTCATTTTCTGAGAGAGAACGACCTACTCTTGTGTTGAGACCAAGACATTCCATTCCAACCATAAGAATCTTGATCTTTAGCCTTCCCCAAGTTGCTTTCCACTCAAATCACCTTTCCACCATAGCCAAATCTTTGAAAGAGAGTTGAGTGTTGTGGAGACTATCATTTGAAGCACAAGAGCAAGGAGTTCATCATCAACACACCATCTATTACCTTTTGGAGAGTGGTGTCTCCTAGATCGGTTAGGTGTCTCCGTCAAGATTGTGGAGTTGAACGAAGGACTTTGCAAGGGCAAGGAGATCGCCTACTTCATGAAGATCTACCCAAGTGAGGCAAGTCCTTCGTGGGTGATGGCCATGGTGGGATAGACAAGGTTGCTTCTTCGTTGACCCTTTGTGGGTGGAGCTCTCCGTGGACTCGCGCAACTATTACCCTTCATGGGTTGAAGTCTCCATCAACGTGGATGTATGATAGCACCAACTATCGGAACCACGCCAAAAATCTTCGCATCAACATTGCGTTTGCCCCCTCCAAACTCTTCCCCTTTACCTTCATATGCAATGATTTACATTCCCTTGCTATACTCTTAGAATTGCATGTGTAGATTTTTTGCTTGACTAGTACTAAGTTGCTAAAATCTTCCTAGAATGAAAATTGGGAAAAGGCTAGGTTTTTATTTGGTCAAGTAGTCTAATCACCCCCCTCTATACATACTTTTGATCCTGCACCTGTAGTTGAGAGTTGCTCGAGAGGGTAGGCACATCAGTGCTTATAAACCACTCTCTAGCCCTCTCAGCTAGCGAGGTGGGACTAAACTTGTGGCCCCAGGCAGCACCCCTCTTTCATCCCGGTTGGTGGCACCAACCGGGACCAATACCCACCTTTGGTCCTGGTTGGTGGCACCAACCGGGACAAATACCCTCCTTTGTTCCCTGTTCGTGCCACCAACCGAGACCAAAGGTCTCTGCTTCCCGCCCATTGGGCTGCTGAAAAGAGGCCTTTGGTCCCGATTGGTGGCAGGAACGGGGACCAAAGGGGGGCATTGGTCCCGATTCGTGCCACAAATCGGGACTAAAGATGTGGTTATATAAGCCAACAATTAGGTTTTTCCTGAGTTTATCCCATTGTCGCGCCTTGTCTCCTCGTCGTTGTCGCTGTCGATGCCCTGCCCTGCCCCGATGCGCCACCCTCCTCTCACTGTTCCGACTAGCCTAGAAGACTCCCCGCGCTCGACCTCCTTGCCTCCGCCCGTTCGTTTGCTCAAGGAAGCACCACGCCGCCACCACAACCCCTTCCACCCCGACGCCATTCGTCACTGCTGCCACCGATTCCGGCAACCTCGAGCCCTCCCCGAGCATGCTGTCGTTCCCTACGACCATGCCGTGAGCCCCTACCTCCTCCCCTTTCCTTCTTATCACTGTCCCCGCACGCCACCCGTAAGCACCGCTGCCAACTACTGTCGTCGTCCCCGACCTCGCCGTAGCCTCCAATGTAATGGAGATTATTGATGCTCTATATATGCTATATATATGCTCTGTATATTGGAGATTATGTAATGCTCTATATATGCTCTGTATATGATCTTTTTTGTATTTTTAGAAAAATGTATGTATGTATGTTCTCTATATATGCTCTTTTTGCATTTTTAGAAAAATATTGTAGATTATGTAATGCTCACAAAAAAGTCTATTTTTTGTTAATTTTTTTATTTATGTATGTTCATATATGCAAAATATACATTGAAGAAAAAAAAGAAAATGTATGTATATATGTTGATATGCAAAGAATATGCAAAAGTTGGAATTTTTATGTTCATAGAATTTTTTTTGGTGATATTGTAGAATATGAAAATTTTGAACATGGATGGATGGATGCATGGATGAATATTTTGAATATGAATGGATGGATGGATGAACATTATGTAATGCTCACAAAAGAATCTATTTTTTCTGTCTTATATATATGAAAACTTGGTCAATTATTTTTGTAGTAGATGATGATGAAGATGATATGATGATATATGAAAACTTGGTCAATTTTTTTTGTAGATGACGATGACGACGACGATGATGATGATGATGATGATATGATGATATATATATATGAAAACTCGGTCAACTTTTTTGTACTAGAAGATCATGATGATGATGATATATGAAAACTTTGTCAATTTTTTCTATTGTAATTTTATTCGATGAATGCTTTCTGCTAAAACTCATATTAAGTTTGGTCGATGAATGTTTCATGGGAGAGTGGGTGTAAAAACTCATCAGACAGGAGTGGGGAGGAGTCCCCCTCTGGTTCATCTGTCCGAACATTCCCGGATGTTATCCCCCTTCACCTATATAACATGTAGTGTTGCGTTAGAACACCCCTAACTCTCTCAGGAATTCAACATATATTCAAAATTTACCACCCCCTCCTGCCCCTACGTGACAAACTCTCTAGGCCACCCAAACCCCCAGAAGAAAATTCTGGTAACTTCGACATGAGGGGGACGTTGACCAACCCACTCTCACCCGACCAACTCTCGAATCCACCCAAACCGGGACTGAAAAAGCATTGTCGAGGCCACCCCAAACCAGAACAAGTCTAGATATATTGAGGCCACCCAAACCCTGAAAGTATAACCCCGGCCTGATAACTTCGACATGAGGGGGGACGTCGGACATGCATGAGAGAGGCGGTCCGCAACAAATCCATTGCTCATATATGCATATGATTCCTTGTTTTGATATTAGCATAGGTCTATGTTTGCCACTAATATATCCATCTCTCATGATTGTATATTGCCATGTTGTAATATTAACAGAAACTATGGATAGAGACTTAGAACAGGAAGAGTTGTTAGGGGATATAATCCGCGAGGAGGTGATGTCTTCTCGTTTCTCAACGACACCGATGGTCAGGAAGGAGAGGATGACGGCTCCGATAATCCAAGAATGGAGGAGGAAGGAGATCATGACGGCTCCGACGATCGAATGGCGGAGGAAGAAGGACACAATGATGGTAGCTCCAATGATCAAATGGAGGAGGGAGCTATTGCAAAGTCCGGCGATGTATATATATTCATTAAGCCTGTGCTGAATAATTGATGCATTAATTGTTTTGGTATGTACATATATTAATGCTTCTTTCTTCTTTTATAGCCCTCCGGATCAAGCCAAACTTCCGTAACGAGACGAGACCCGAAGCAAAGGCTGTGCTAGGATGAAAGGTTCACGATCATAGAAATCGCGGACAATGGCCAACCGATTGTGCTAGGATGAAAGGTTGTGCTAGGATGAACCCAAGTGGAACCAGGACGCATTTCTTGCTTAGTGCAGAGCTATTGTAAGGGACATCATCCCAATCAGCATTCGGCAATAGAATAATAGTAAGGACAACCCTGAATTTTCTTATGTCCATGATAGACAGAAAGATTATCTTTGGACCTCGCTGAAGGCAAATTTCACCCTACCGCCAGAGGACGATCCGGATAAGCCAGTTATAGAGCCAAAGGCCAAGGCAAGTGCTCTTAAGAAGATGGTAGATCTATTCAGGAACTGGAAAAAAGAGTTGAACACAAAGTTTGTCAACAAAGGGAAAACTCCAGAATTCACCGGCCGATATGAGAAGATAAGAGATCACTGGCCCGCATTTGTGGCCTACAAGAATTCGAAGAACGGTAAGAAAAGGTCAGAGACAAACAAGAAAAATGCTGCAAAGAAGAAGTATCACCATCACGCGGGGTCAAGTGGCTACTACAAAGCCTATCCATTGTGGGACAAAGCTGAGCAAGACCTGCTTGCTAAAGGGGGCCAACCAGCGACATTCAACTGGACAGACTATTCAAGGATTTGGTTCTTCAGGATTGGGGGAAATTTCGACCCAGAAACATGGAAGTGTCGTTGGACGGACGACAACTTGCAATACCCATCAAGAAGCTTCGGGATTATATCACGGCAGTGCAGGAAGGGACGTTCATTCCTCACAGAGAGAAGGATGAGCTGACTGAGGCCCTCAGGAATCCTGAGCACCTTGGATGAACACGAGGCACACCAGGCTCCATTTCGTGGGTGACTGGGTTTCCCGGCACAGGTGGTTATGGAAGCTGAGAGAGAAAGAGGAAAGGGGAGCTGAGCAAAATGTAGAACCTCAATACAAGATTAGTAAAGCTAGAGGAACTTGTAGCTGCCGTCCAACCATCTCAGCGGCGCGAAGCTACCCCACCATCCCAGCGGAGAAGAAGCGTGGCTTCCATGGAGCTCATTCAGCCTAATTTCACGGCTCCTTGCTACCCCATGGATACTATCACGGAGGCTCAACATTGTGAGGTTATGATGAAATGGCAGAACCTGACTTTGATGGCGGCTGTCGGATCTGTTGCACCTCCTCAAGCTGACGGAACTTTTCTCTACCGTCCGATTCCATGTGTCTATGCTATTGTGACGGTGGATGAAATAATGGAGCGATTTGAGGAGCTGGAGCTTGACCACCCTATAGGTGAAGGGGAGAATCAGCTTGTTTATGCTTTGAGGAGTACATGTCTATGGAGGAAGGAGTACATCAAGCTCCCAAACTGGACGCCTCCTTCTCCTCCTCCTCCTCCGGCGAGTCAGGGCACTCTGCCTCCACCTCCTCCTAGAGCGAGTGATCAGGGCAATCCGCCTCCTTCTCCACCTCCTCCGGTGCGTGAGGGAACTCCGCCTCCTCCGGCGCGTCGGGGCACTCCACCTCATCAGCAATTGTGGAAGACAGATGTCACCGCTCGGCTCCTCCAGCGCGTTGGAGCACTCCGCCTCATTAGCAACAACGGACGAGAGAAGCCACCACTCTGGCGCCTAGCATTACAAGCATAAGCAAGAGGCAATTCAGATACGGTTTGTCTCTCAAGGCTCTGGAAAAGTGACCATATGAGAGGACTGACAAGGAAAATGAGGAACTTTGTGCTGCCGAAGTGAGGTACTTTTTCGCAAAGAAACATCCACCTCCGAAGGAGAAGATAGATCCGGTGAAAGCGCACTATCGATGCCTTGAAGCGACCACCACCACCTCCGCTAGATTTCAACTATGTCCGCTATCTTAGAAAGACAAATGAAGATTCGTGGCGGTGGGGAAGTACTTCCAGTGATGCAAGGTTAGTAGAACGAAGAAGTGGGAAAAATTCCACAGCTCGGTGAACAGGCGAACCAATCCTGCCCCCCGCTCAAGGTGTCTAGCGATATCGTCACTAATCAACCGGGGATGGTTCCCGGTACCAATCGTGTTGATTACCTGAGCGATGATGTAGAGCTTGAAATAATGGAGGTGGACGAATTCAGATACCAGTATGGGCAGCCTCTTGTCAAACCTGATCATCCTCCTCTAATAACGATGATGCGACGATTGCATGAATGGTACATGAAAACCTAGAGCGAGTCTGGCAAGGATAGTTTGATGCTAAGAATTAAACAGGAGCGCGACCTCGTTGGAACTGAGTTGTTGCCTGTTGAATTTGTGGAGTTATTCCAGTTATACAAACAAAATGCCCTCAACAAACAACTCATGACTTGCTATTGTTTGTAAGTACTACTTCTGTAATTAAGTCTCTATATATAGCTCAGCTCTTTCATTGCATGTTTATATAATTATCCTCGCTATATTATGCAGATTGAAGATCATCGAATGCAGAAAAGCACAAATCTATGACATTGGGTTCATTAACCGAAATATCATACATGAATGGACGGTTAAAAACAAAGTCATAGATACCGAGGACCACTTGCTACAATCATTTCTTAAAAATCAAAACAAAAAGGAAATACTCTTTCCTTATAACTTTAAGTGAGTGTTACTGTCTTATGCATATTTGGTTTCCCTTATTCGAGGTTATAGTAATGCAATTGATGAGTTATGCATGCGTGTGCAACATCCACTTTATTCTTCTAGAGATTAAGCTTGACCGGCACTACAAAACAAATACACTTCCGTGATGATACATGTTTATCACAGCAGGTCACTTTTTCGGTCATGCATGTACATCCATGACGAATTTATGACAGAATCAAGATAGGCATACATGTGTTGTCATAGAAGTGTTCATGAAATTACCAAAATTATCATCATGGAAGTGTCCACTTCCATGATGATAAATCGCGCATCATGGAAGTGGTTTCGTCAAGGTGACCGACACGTGGCATCCACTTTAACTGGTTGCCCTTAAGCTATCGGGTCCAGTTTTGGATCTGATAACCCTCTAACAGCCACGACCAATGGGGATTTTCCACTTGTAAATTTCTCATTGGCTAGAGGAACCACATCTCGGTTCATCATTGGGACAGATGTCATCCCTACAATGGAAGGAACACGCCTATGATATGTCGCCAGGTGGCACGGCCCAACAGTGGCCCATTTCAGGTAAAAGGCCGGCCGAGCTAAAGGCCCACCATATTTTTTCAGACACTAGTGGGCTGGCCTATTAACAGCCTGCCATGTTTTGGGTCAAATTGAGGCCCACATCAAATCAGGTCCGTTCATAGCCTACCGTGTTTTGGACCAAATTACGGCCCATATCAGATCAAGCCTGTTAACAGGGCTCTATTATTTTGGGCCCATTCTAAGCCAGGTTTGTATTTCAGCCTGTTAAATGCCCGTTTACTAGTTCGGCCCAACAATAGTTTCGGCCTGTTAGCGGTCCGTGGTGCAACTGGGACATTGTAGGCCCGGTTTAACTTTAGGCCAGTGAACGACCCATGCAGAAACTAGGCTATATCTTGTCTGAAGTAACTTTAGGCCTCTTAATGGCCCGTAACCTTCGTGGATAAATTTCAGCAAAAGTAGCCTATCGGTCTGTTAATGGCCCGTGTAACAGTTGGGCCTAATTGCAGCCCGCGTTGAATTTGGCATGCTTACAGCCATATAATAATGGCCTGTGACACTGCTGGGCCTACGACCCGCGTTCATACCGGCCTGCTTAAAGCCCGTAATTTTATTGGGCCAAACAGGGCCCGAGATATATTTTGGCCTATTAACGGCCATCCTATTTGGGCTAAACATGGGCCTGAGGCAGTTTTGGCCTGTATTGGCCCGTGAATTTTTCAGCTCAACGCTAGCCCAATCTAGTTGTTTAGCCTGTTAAAAGCCCATGGTATTCTCTAGCCCAGTTGGCCAGAACTTTACTCGGCATGTTAAAGGCGGAAAACTACTATACGATTAGACCTGCTAATGGCCCCAAATGATTATAGGGACACGTTCTAGCCTATATGAGTAACGGGCTGGCCTGAAGACCGACAACATTGAGATCCATAAACCTTCCGGCCTAAATTACAGCATACTGACCAAGAATAAACCTAGCATTTACAATAAAGTAATTTGGCTTGTACGGGACGGCCACCGCAAGCAGTCGAACAAGCTGATGAGACCTCAATTGTGTCAATGATAGATGCTGCATCCCTAGCTTTATAGCACCAAAGCTCGCAAGTTAGTCCTCTGAGATCTTCATTGCATCTTTGTCATCAAGTTGGAGCTTAGCTGAAGCAAGCCTTTCCGCTTTAAGTTAAGACTAAAGAAGTTGAACTGATTGAGGCAGCGACCACATAGAGGTTGTCTCACAGCTTCGGAAGAGTAGCTTCAACTCACTATCTTCATCAAGATAGGACCTTGGGGTCATGTCACTCTCTTCAAGATGGTTTGGCTCACCATCTTCTCTAAAGTTCTGCCTGGCATAAGAGAAACGACTCTAAAAGAGAAACAAAGAGACACATAACAGGTTTCACAATTATATAAGCAAATAAATGGATTTGTTCTGCATAAGGAACATGTTTTTACAACTACAATTTAAAACTAGTAGTTGTTGCAAACATCCAAACAGATGTAAACAGCAAAGTAAACAGAAGTGGAGGAAATGATGCATATCCAAATCTACACTAGAACAAAGTTTGAAGACTTGAGAAGGATGAACCTACATTACATGTTAACACGGGCTGTAAAAAGCCCTTCTCCATGTTGATGGAAGGATAATTCCATAAATTCCCCAAAGAAACTTCTTTATAAGCATTGCCATTGTTCTACATTTTGCAAAGAGTAAATATAGATCCCATAATATTGGAAGAAATAGAGGATAATGAAGCTCACGTGCAGACTGATGATACATAATCAAATAGAAATTAATTAAGTACAATGTTACAAGGAAAAAGGTACTGACAAGAGGAATGTAGACATCAACATGTGAAGTGGCATTGGCTTTATTCAACATTTTGGTAAGAGTAAATGTAGATCTGATAATTTGGAGGAAGTGGACGGCAGGGCAGATAAGATGCAGAGTAATGCTAGACAATCAACTATCTCGCGAGGAAAGTACAGTAATACCACCACCGTCCATTATTACTTGTCGCTCAAATGGATGTATCTAGCAGTATTAAGTTCTAAATACATACAATTGATCAACAATTATTTCGATATAGAGGGAGTACATGACAACAGGTACTTACATGAGCAATCCAAAACTTCATAACCATTGTGTTAATTCTACATTTATCTAAGAGTAAATATGGATCTTATAATTTCAAGCAAAGGGAGTATAAAGAAGCGAACATTTATAGTGATGCTACATAATCAAACAACAATGAGTGTAAGTATGCTGACAAAGGGCAAGAGGTACTGACAAGAGCAATGCAGTGCCCAGTATTGTTGTGAGATCATATGATCCTTTGAGCAAGGATATTCATCTGAAATTATTTTTCATACAAGAGAGAAGGTAAGGCACATGCAAAAACTTAGGAGTTCAAATTTTGTATTGATATCATAGATAGTATCTGACGCTGGGCTCTCAAAAATCCTAATAGGGGTTTGGCCACTGGAGTAGGGGTAAAGTGTGGTACAGTTGGGCCTGTGTTTTCTGTGGCTGCTGATCTATCTAATTTAACTGGTATCACTACCTTTTCCAAAAACCTAGTTTGTAGTCCTTAAGGATCTGTACTCACCCTCTTCCTTTTGGACATCTATTACAGAAGAACAACATTTCACTGGAAAACGTAGTATGATGACACATGGAATGGGTACAGAAAATGGATAGGTATGTCATATACTCATATATGATGCTTAAACTAAGCAGATGGTGGTGTAACAAAGTAGAAGTAATGCAAGAGGTCATATGCAAAATATGTGCGACCAATACAACCTTGCCAAGTTACAGCAAGCACCTTGATGGGTGAATAATATAGGCCATCCTCCACCATGCCATGTTTGTTAGCCAGTGGATTGTTCCGCAATATTCCTCTCATGCGCCCATTCTCAGATTCATTTTCATCATGTCCAATACCTCCCTGTTCAACAAGTGAGATTATCTTTGTAATGTAGAAGTGATTCTAATCCAATACTGCCTCCCTGTAAACCCATTTGTGCTATCTCTGCAATTCTACTGAGAGATGCCATGCATGCTGTAATTTGGGGTGTGCATTAATATAATGTGGCCTACTACTCAAAATATGAGAGCTCCGGAAGTGATGATACTTCACAGATGACAACTTCAACATATAGTTAAGAAGAACAAGTCGACCTAGCCTGACAGGTTCAAAATATACTAAGGGAGAACAAATCGACCTGACTAGTCGACCACAAATGTCTCTGCTATTCTTCCAAACAAGAAACATAGTTATTAAAGAAGAAAATAGGATTATGTTAAAGAAGAGCAGAAGAGCAAGCAGATTGAAGATATTACAAGGTCTTCTATACAATGTCTGTTGCCGACCCATGATGAAGCAAAGCGCACACAGAAATACTATTCCTTCCAATCTCTCCATATGTGGCTCACATGCATTTCAAAACTGAAGTAGGAACATTTAGCTGACCAATTAAACATGTCTCAGTTTTACTAATATGAGCATAATATCAGATTCGAATTTGTACAACTAAGCTTGTTTAGCTTGATGGGTGGAGCAGTGCTATTATGACACAAACCATATAGGCTGATTGTGGTCATCATAAAATGGGGAAACCGTAAGCATGATGAGTATAGTGTTGACCGTGGTAGTGGGATGGCTGATCTGATGCTGCAAACCATGCAAAGGGTAGTTAGCAACCGATGTTTGCTTTGAAACAACAACTAAGATTTGGTACGGACAAGAAAGTACAGTCAACTAGTGACAAAGAAATGCAATTCTGCTGTCTCTCTATATGTCATGACATGCATTTGGAAACTCAAGTGGGACCTTTAGCTAACCAATTAAATGTGTGTGTTAACTAATATCAGTACCATATCACAATCATATTTGAACAAGTAAGCTTTGGAATTATGAGTGCTATGTTGTTTAGCTTGAAGAGTGGAGTACTGCTAGTACGACAGAAAGCACCTAAGCAGATCATAGTAGAGTAGATAAAAGGGGGAAAACCCTAAGCATCAGGAGTAAAATCAAGAAAGTGGAACTAACTGGAGCATGTGGGCTTGTATTGCCGGTACGACAAGAAAGAGCTACATAAGAACAAAACAAAGCCATGGCCCGCCCAGCCCTAGTCCAATATACAAAGGAGTGAAGGTAAATGTGTTCAAATATTTGGGATCCCCTGTAGTCTAAGCCATGTGGGCCGCCCAATATTTTGACTATAGCTCCGCCGGTGTGTGGCGCACATGCTTTTCGAAACAAATATAGGAACATTAGGTTACCAATTAAACATTCTCTACTTTAGTAATATATGAGCTTCATATCAGATTCATATATCAACAACTAAGCTTTGGAATTATGAGTGGCATGTTGTTTCGCTTAATGGCTTGAGGTCTTGAGGAGCAGTGCTAGCACGACACAAAGCACCTATGATGATGGTAGTGAATATAAAGGGGGGAAACCATAATATTTATGAGTATAGTGATCAAGCCATGGCGGATCTGAAGGTGCAAACCGGACAAAGGCTACTTCACAATCAATGTTTGGTTTCAACTAGCCACTACGATTTTGTTGGGGCAAGTATGGTAAACAAGTTAGATCTATTTTTAGGGTGAGATCAATAACTTAAGCAGATATGAAAGAGTACCACCTCTCTTGCGACGCCGTGTATGCCCCTGCTGATACGTTGAGGGTGCCATGGATGCGATGGCTGTCAGCGGGTCGGGGGATAAGTCATGTTGTTGTGGACGAGGCGGTCGTAGGAGCGGCAACGGTAAGGTGGACGATGGCGCCGATGAAGCGAGAGGACGCGATGAAAGGATCCTGGTTCGGCGCCGTGGATGAGAGACGTCCCTCTCTTGTTATGGATGATGAGGTAGGGGTAGTGGCTCCAGCAAGGTGGAGGATGGGGTGGCAGACGGAGGAGGCTGGCCACGGTGGGGAATTGTTGTGGCGCTGACGGTGTATGAATGGGGAAATGGAGGGGGAGGGGGATCTCAAACTTTGGGACGCACTTGTCTTAAATGTGCAAAAGTTACAAACTTATCCCCCCGTTTAAAATTTCGGACATCACGTCGGTTGGGGATAGGACGCTAATCTCGCATCTCCCAAATATTTGCCGGTAGCGATTTCGGGCGAGGAGAGGGTGTTTTTCCGCCCATGGTTGGCTCCCACGGTGTATGAAATGGGCTGATAGGTAGGGTGGTTGTGTCACGTCTGAGGGAAGTTACACATCTGCCCCAATTTAAAATATTTGTGTACACCAATTTCGGACGAGGAGAGTTTGTTTTGCCACCCACTATGTATGAATGGGGAAGTGGAGGGAGAGACACATGTCTTTTGGACGAGCTTGAATCAAATGTGTTTTGCCGCCCACGTTTGGCGTCCGGTCGATTAGGATGTCAAGTGTCAGGGGTAGACAGTAATTTCCATCTCGCAAACATTTGCTTCGGGCAGCCCACAAATGATAGTGGGTGTTTAGCCGCTTCATTCCAAACTTGGGAGAATTAGCATTCACGTTTACCCTGGGCCCTGGCAAATAAATTCAAATCTTCGGTTATGAATATCCATAGATAATTCTACGTTTTGTTATTTATTTCTTCAAAACAACGACGAAGATTTATTCCACCTTTATATATGATTATGATTTAGAAATGCCGTGATCTTCGAATTCAGTGGGTTGGATACACTTTGAGTCAAATAGTCATTTCATCCAATACAATATGCTCACACGAAAAACAGTTCACCTTATGTCAATCATACAAGTACTGAGGATTACCTCGCCTAAAAAATTCAGATCATTACAACACACGGACAACATAGGGGTTCTTACAACATAATCCATTCAAAGACATGACACAACATGCAAGTACAATAATCTAATGACAATTTCAACTAGTATCTAAAGAAGAATTGGGATTACCCTGGGCTTCAGATAGCAGAAACAACAGGACCTCCTCCGTCTTCAAATTCAACACTCTCACTCCTCCAATTCTTGGGTTACTTGCATAATGCGTGCAACTAATTGCATAATTTCCAGCCTCAAGATCAAGATTACCTCATTCACGGCAGCCACACCATCTCTTTCTGCCTCTAGTAGAGCCTCAAGAACTATAATACTGCACTTAGACTGCTCTCCGGCGGTGTTTCCTCTGCACTTAGACTGCTCACGGTAACATGGATGGGGCACTGCTTCCACAAATAGATTCTGGGGTTGTACATTGTGTCCTAGTGTGAACGGCATCCTGAAAGGTTTCCGCTGGACATAAGTAAGAGGTAGTTATCGCATGATTTAGGCAGTAAGCTTACATGGTAAACGACATACAAATTATTACTGAGCATGGCAAGCTATATTTAACTGGTTCAAAGCAACATCAGCCGAACAGAAATTAAAATGGTAAGGTGAAACTAGGGATGTAAGTGGAAAATAAACGACATCCGTCAGTCCCATCTAGTTAGTTTTTGCTAGCTCCCTAGTTGATTTTCCTCAAAAAACAAAAACTCTTTTGAACTATCATACCAATAGTGGACTTTAATCATTATTAAACGGGACCCAGTGGACATCCCTAGTTGAAAGGTGGTGTACCACCGCTATATTTAAGTTGCCAAGGCATCTAAGTAGTTGAAATAATCTGACAAAGCACATAACAGTGTGGCCTCATATAAACTATGAAGACAGTCTTGTGATGAAGTTCATAGGAAAAGTTAAGGACTCAAATGAACTAGGCATCCATTTCTTGACGATAGTACAGCAAGCACTGCTGACATGTTGGCCAACTCAGGTATAGCCTAACAAGTAACAAACAAGCACTCGAATCAAGCAATACAGCAAATCAGACAACTGAACTATTTCTAATTCTGTAGGATTACAGGTTGAGGGCACAAGCCAAGAAAGCAGCCCACACGCATTACATTCCACATGTACTAAAACACACTGGCCTACCATATTTTGTTGTGAAGCCTCGTTGTTGTTGCAATGTGCTTTGAAGATATCGTCAGCATCCCGTGGTTGCAAATCCAGTTATTTTAGTGTATTTTGCACCCTCTATTTAGGTAAAATTAATTTTAATCACATGCACTGGTTCGAATTGATCAACAATGGTTCATCTAAACTAATGAAAGAAGGGTGTGTGCTTTCATACGTCTCCAACGTATCTATAATTTATGAAGTATTCATGCTATTATATTATCCATCTTAGATCTTTTATATGCATTTATATGCTATTTTATATGATTTTTGGGACTAACCTATTAACCTAGAGCCCAGTGTCAGTTTCTGTTTTTTCCTTGTTTTTGAGTTTTACAGAAAAGGAATACCAAACGGAGTCGAATTGACATGCCAATTTTTGACGATTTTTTATGGACCAGAAGAAGCCCACGGACCATCGGAGATGGACCAGAAGAGTCCCGAGCCATCCACGAGGGTGGAGGGCGCGCCCTACCCCTGCGGGGGCACCCCCCTATCTCGTGGACGACTCGGAGACCCCCCTGACGTGAAACCGATGCCAAAAATTCCTATAAATATAGAAACCCCCAGAAAGAAACCTAGATCAGAAGTTCCGCTGCCGCAAGCCTCTGTAGCCACGAGAAATCAATCTAGGCCCTCTGTGGCACCCTACCGGAGGGGGCCATCATCACCGGAGGCCATGTGGAAGGATCTCGGAGGGGCCATCATCGCCATAAAGGCCAAGGACCAGAGGGGGAACCTCTCCCCATCTAGGGCCCATGGAGGAGGAAGCACAAAGGGGAGAACCTCTCCTCCTCTCTCTCGGTGGCGCCGGAGTGCCATCGGTAGGGGAATCATCGCCGCGGTGATCGTCTTCATCAACATCATTATCATCATCACCATCCTCATCTCTTTTACGCGGTCCACTCTCCCGCACCCTGCTATAATCCCTACTTGAACATGGTGATTTATGCCACATATTATGATCCAATGATGTGTTGCCATCCTATGATGTTTTGAGTAGATATCCCTTGTCTTTGGGTTGATTGATGATCTAGATTGGTATGAGTTTTATGTTTTATTTTGGTGCTATTCTATGGTGCCCTCCGTGTCACGCAAGCTTGAGGGATTCCTGCTGTAGGGTGTTGCAATACGTTCATGATTCGCTTATAGTGGGCTGCTTGAGTGACATAAGCATAAACCCGAGTAAGGGGGTTGTTGCATATGGGATAAAGGGGACTTGATATGTTAATGCTATAGTTGGGTTTTACCTTAATGATCTTTAGTAGTTGCGGATGCTTGCTAGAGTTCCAATCATAAGTGCATATGATCGAAGTAGAGAAAGTATGTTAGCTTATGCCTCTCCCTCATATGAAATTGCAATGACGACCACCGGTCTTGTTAACAATTGCCTAGGACAATTCCGCACACCGACCCATCATTATTCCACACTAGCTATTTATAATATTTAGTAATATATTCTAACTTTATGATAACAACACCTACTTTTAAATTTTAGCTCTCCGATATCATGCAAAGTTATCCTCTTCATACCCACAACATAGTTTTATTTCTCGTTTCTAGTTGGAAGCAAACGTTCGGTGTACGTAGAGTTGTATCAGTGGCAGATGGAACTTGAGAGAATATTGATCTTACCTTTAGCTCCTTGTAGGTTCGACACTCCACACTTGTCGATTCTTCCTTTGGGAATTGCTATGATGATTCCCTCCACTTGGGGATTATCATGCTTACACGACAATATATGTGCTTCACTCTATTTTTATGCTTGTTCGAGTTGCCAGCTCAAAAGAACAAATATTTTTCTTGATGTGGTTGGTAGCTCCATAATTAATAGAAGCATCAAATTAGTCATGCAACTTGGGAAGATCAAGAACACATAAAAAAGTAATGAACAGAGGCTCGGAGTAGTGATGTAATAGCTAGCATCAGAAAATGTAGGGTAAAACGAACAAAAAGCAACAGAACCACATGCTAGTTTGCTGATGTGTAATTAAGCATAGAAAACATGAAGCAGTCTGATGGAACCAACAGGTGGCATTAGAACAACACCATTATCATAAATATAGGATGCAAGAAGTAAAATAGTAGGCAGTGATATCTAGGAAGTACAATAATACTTAGGAGAAAACTAAACATTGCAACTATATGTGCAGTTTTGTAATCTAACACATGTAACATGTTCACTGCCAGAAGTATGGCCCTATAGGTGCAAGAAGAATAACGTGTCTCATGAAAAATTGAATGATGCACTGAAGAAATTCAAAGGTGCGGTGCTTATGCAAAGAAAGTGAATGTAGGCGCCAGCCGTTGGATTCTCGGCGGCATATGGGTATCGTTGTCATACTAGATAGGTAAGGATCGTCGATGCTGCTCGTGTTGCGGTTGAGTTTGGGCTGGCTATTGCTGTTGCTGAAGCAGCTCCGGTGCTTTGGTTGCAGCGCCTGTTGACATACAAGAAAGCTCATCTGTGGTAAGTGAACAGTTCCCCGATAAAGAAGAGAAAAACTGAAGGAGTACAAATCGAAATAACCTGATGAGGCTGCGGCGTCAGTAAAGCAGGACCAGTGGAGTTGAATATGGTGTCCGTGGAGCGGGTCCGGGGCGGTGGATGAAGGCGTTTGCGGGCACGGTGTACAATGCGTTCGATGAGGCGGATCTGTTGTGGCGGACGAGGGCTTGTATGAAGGGACAGCGATGGGGCGGACGAGGGAGTCAGTGAATGGCCTACATTGTGGTGGACGAGGGCATCGGTTAAGTAGATCTGGTGCGGTGGACTGTGATGGCGGTCAAGGAGATCTGGAGCGGTGGACAAGCCAGTCGCTAAAGCGGCTCCGGTGAAGTGGTGAGTTGGCAGTTGGGAGTTCCAAGGTGCGGAATATATATCCGCCGGGGTGTGAGGTCCACCGCTGTGGCAGAGGACTAGATTCGGCAGCTTGCCGTGGTTGGGGGGTGGGGGTCGAGGAAGGGAAGGGGAGGGGCTCTGGGGAAGAATGTTGGGGGCAAAGAGGGGAAAACAATGGAGTTACCAAAGCAGCCCTTTTCCGTTCATGTGACAGGGGTAAAACAGGAATATCGCAGGGCTAAACTTTTGGGCACAAGATATTTCCATGTAAGTGCGAATTTTGAAAGCTTTTGGCGCCTAAAATTAAGTGCTCTGCTCTTGTACGGCCGACTATGATATCATAACCGAGAATTTATTTGTTTTGCACGCAGAAAAGTGCAAGTTTTGAAAATCAATGTCTCCAACTCGAAACTTAGATTGTCCATTCAATTCAAATATGGATCATAGAGCTAGTATAAGCAAATACCATCATACGGTCCAATTCAAATGAAATTCCAAATGTGTTTATCCTAAATATGATGAGAAAAGCAAAAATGTGTATGTCTATGAATAAAGTGGATGATTATAAAGTTAGAACATGCACGTATGTGTATATCTCGAGGTTTGATATATGAATTTGAAATCACGAAATCCCGGCTTAAAAAATGTACCTCCATTTAAATGAATTACAAAAGCTAATAATGGAGTCGAATTACAAAATTCAAACCTTAGGTTTGTAATTATGGTACTTCAAGGTATATCACACATGTTCAAAAGTATCATTATCTCATAATACAAACAGTGAAACAAATTGATCAACCATGAGTGCACACACTATTGATCATATATGTCTAAATTATGCTGAAGTCCCTCAAATATAGACACCTCACTCTTTATCTGAAGCCACCCCCCCCACACACACACACAAGTCGTTCTCTCCCCTAGACACGAAGACACGAGCACATTAAAACCCCCCCCTCCCTTCTAAAGTCCTAACCCCAATATAGGTCTCTATCACTTTGTCTATCGGGCAGGCACACATCTCTCCCCCCCACTCTCTAGGTCTCCCGGCACCTCTCTTTCCCAAGCACACGCACTATCTAGAGTGTATCTTTCCCATACACACAAAACGTCACCCCAAACATATATCTTCCTAGTTATCCGGTTCTCGGACACTCACCTCACACACCACCCCCACTGCAAACAAGCACACTTTGTCTCCTTGTGCACCACTCTCCTCTTTCTATCTCTCCCACATGCGGACCCGCCCCAGCTCCTTCGCTGTATACATATATGTCGTGACTCTTTCCATATCTCCATAATGTATCATCATTCTCAATCTCGCACGTTGTTCTCTACACCATCTATTCTAGATCCCTCATGAAGTCCCTATCACACACACGATGACTCACTTCCCATGCGTCTCCATACATAGCCCACTTTCGAACAACATCAACATTGTCTCCCTATCTATACGCCACTTCTACACATAAACGACCCCTCTCTCCCACTCTCTTCCTCTCTCTCTCTCTCTCTCTCTCTCTCTCTCTCTCTCTCCACCGCTAGCTCTCTCTCTCTCTCTCATACACACACACCCCTCTCACACACATAGTCGATGTCTCTTTCAAATAGTTTGCTCCCCGCCCGCACCCATGCTATCCCGCAACTACACCTGCCTTTGTCTCTCTTTGACACACATGTCACACCATTACCACTTCCCTGTACTAGGTTTACATCATTAGTGGTATCTCTACTCCCACACACTCCCTCTCACACACAAACGCGCGCACAAACACACACGGACACGCACAAACACCCATCTATCTGGATCCATATTTTAAGACACACACCCTTGCTATTCTCTCCAGCTCTAGGTATTTATATATCCCCCCCTCTCTAGCTCGGATGCACACCAAAATTCTCCATCTCTCTAACTCACACATCTCTCCCCATGTCCGCATGTGTATCTCACATACTCACTCTCTGATTATATCTATGTGTCTCCACGTTACACAACACAAATCCCCATGTACATGTCTCTCTCTATCCTCCACACATATCATTGGCTCAGTCTCCACACATATCACACACGCACACTGTCTCTCTCTGTCGCACACATGCTCAACAACGTTTTTCCCGTGAATAACTTACTGTCTATTCATCAACAGTCATGGCAGTACGGCGAACACGAGACGTGAAAAAGAGTAAATCTACACATGCGTAGACCACCTAGTATGAATACTAGGAATAGAGCAAGCGAAAAACGTGCCACCGTCATCCCCCCTTATCGGTGACGGGAAAACCTTTGTTTTACATAGTCTAGAACTCATTGTGCTAAGGCCCCACATGCTGAGCCATTGAATAGAATGTAGATCCAAGTTTACAGAAAAAAGTATCGATAGTACGTTTGTATCTCCATACTTATATTTCTTCTCTTATAAAAAATAGAGTTGGTGATGATGGTACGCGTGCCATCTTGCAATATAGACCGTCCGATCTATATCTGACGAATATAAATTAAACTAAAAGATACCCACACCTCTCTCCACATTTGCAGACAAGGCCTTCCCTCATTCATCCTTATATCCAACAACCTCATTGTTGAGAAATTAAAAAAGGAAGCCTCTGGAAGAAACTGGCATGGTGGTCGCTGCTGGCATCGTCCATCCCCATGCCTACGCTCAGTCCGACCACCAATCACCACCACGCTGCACTCCTCTTCACCTTATCTCCTCTTTCACGAGATATCATTAGTTTTTACACATGGGGTTACTCCCGCATGGGTCAATCAGGTGTTTTATAAAAAATGCATCTTGATGTTCCGTGCAATTCATGGATATCTTGCTAGCACTCCTATAAAAGACTTAGTTGGTGATGATGGTGTGTCTACCATCCCTCATTTCTGACAATTAGATCTACATCTAACGACTATGAGGTAAGTTGTTGCCTTTTCTCACCAACATCTCACTTCTCTACCAATTTGGAGAAAACCCCATAATTAGTATCTTAGAACCAACCACATCCCTCCCTCACCTCACCAAAACAGCACAAGGAATATATTTTGATTGAAACATAATATATCTCTAGTGATATATGTATATAAAATTAGAGTGTTTTCTATCAAGTTTGCGAATAAGTATTATTCTAATTATGATCCGTTGCAATGCATGTGAACATTGCTAGTATTTCTAACCATGCAAAAAATGCAGGTATTTCCATAGTTTCGAGTTTTCCATCAAGATATTAGTCACTCATGGTTGATATTTAGTTTCAATCACGTACACATAGGCACTATGTAACTAGCTTGCTTATTGGCTTCCAAAGCTTAAATTTCACTCCTACTTATAGTATGTAGAGTATTTAACAAAAAAGTACCACTTTCAACCAGCCTAGGAAGAAACTATTATACAAAAATTGAAAAAACATACCCAAAATTTCTTAATCCGCGCCAAAAACTACTACCTAGTGCCTATTAGGCTCGTTTAAACCCGTTTATGACAGGGTTGTCCCACACGACCGTGCTGACGAGGCAGCTTAAACCAACACATTTTGTTTGACTGTTGACACTAAGGTCCCACATTTGACCTTCTATCCTGTTATTCCCTCTCAAATCATTATTTTTCCTGAACACTACTTCAAACAGTACTGATACGTGTTCGTCGGTGGCGCCAATGATGAGCGAGTTGGACGCCGCTCCGTCGGACGGGCCGGACGCCACACTAGCCTCCGCACGGGTTGGCTGGCTGGCCCGAGCGTGACTCACTCACGAGCAAGCCGCCACGCTGGCCTTCGCTCGAGCCAGATGGCTGGCCTTAGCGCGGCGCGTGCGAGCAAGCCACCGCACCGCCGTGCCAATCTAGCTAGCAAACCTTGCAGACAAGCAGCTGGATGCCTCTAGCAGGGTGTGTTCTATCTTGGCTAGCTAGCGGCCGTGAGCGCCGGACGGAGCTGGCATCCGGGCTGCCGCAATATGGGCTCCGCACTGCCAGCGGTTTTGACCCCGCCTTCTACCGGTGGCGGTAGCTGCATCCCATGGCCGAGGATGACTAGGTGGATGGGACGGAGCTAGGAGGTCACTTGGGGATTTTTTTCCAGACTGACATGTAGGTCCCATAAGTCATAACGCCTAACTTGTCGGTCGAATAGAAGGCGTTGACGTAAGGGGCGACATGGGTTGAAACATGCCTATAATGGCACTTTGTTTCTTGGTAGGGTTGGTTGGTAATGGCATATACAATGGTTGATAAGGTAGTCTTATCTTAAGTCTGCCACGTATGCAAGTGGTAGTAGTTTCTTGGCATTATTAGTGGTTTCTTGTAAGGAACAATGTACTAGCGACAAAAGGTGATTCTAGGTTGCGTTGTACTCCAACGAGTACTACCCACTTGCTTAATCAAGAAAGAAAGGAATCTAGGTACATGATCTCCACGACCAAACACCAGACATGCTCTCGGGAGTGTATAGCTTGTTTTGTGGGTTCGATCCCGGCTTAACGCACGCCGGCCTTTTCTTTAAATAGTAACTTCGCTGCGATCCAATATTGTACACTGGTAGTTTGATTTTTGAATTGGAACGGATGTGTCGCACCACAATCTGGGTGCACTGGATAGCCCAGCCACGTGAACGGGTTTTCCCTCCCATCATCTCGTGGCTCGCGTACTAGAGTAGTACTCCTATATATAATTTCACACCATGCAAAGTTTCTTGCCTGCATGCTCGCCCTAGCCGCACCTCGCTTGCAGCTTCCTCATCAACTAGCATATTTAAACTAGAGCCTCCCAATTAAGCTCGAGGAGCCTGGCGCGACATTGGGAACAATGCAATATGGCTCTGTACGTAAAGTGCTAGTACTCTACTTGTCTGCAGATTGTGGCATTGCACGCATGGACTTCACTACATTATCGGCTCTATAAAAGAAATTCCTCTTGGCATGATTTTTTTTGTTTTGAAATGGAGGCAAAAGCTTTGCCTCATCTCATTCATAAAGAAGGAACTACTAACAAAGTTCGACGAGATCCATTACACCTCCACAAATGGAAGCGAAAAGCCTAGTCTCGCTGTATCAAATAACACAAATGTTCTGCCCCACAGTAACTGTCGCTGTTAAACAGGCTGCTAGTGTGTGCGCGAGAAGAGTGGCTGAGTAGGCCTGCTACGCGCTTGATTGGAGCGCCGAGAGTACCCACTACACAGGTGTACTTTCCCTGCATTGATAGTACAACAGTGGTTCCGGAGAACAGTAGTACCCTCCACTTCCAACTGTAGCTCCTTGGCCCTGTCATTCAAGAGTTCAAAACTGGTGCACTATACTAGAAGTATAGTACATCGCACTACTAGTTGAGAAAGTATTATTGGTACTACTACAGTACAAGTATGTATTAAATAATAGTCTCACACCTTCACTAAGGAACGATCGAGGCGGTACAGTTGCAAGGGACAAGGCCTTGTGGTTACTACGCTCTTATCTCCTCCTCGCTAGTTCCCCTGCCCCCGAAGAGAAGGCAGTTCGTCGCCGCTCCCATGGATTCGCCAGGCGGTTCTCCTCCTCATCGAGGCTGGGAGACCTTGGACGACGATCCTCTGGGAGAAATCGCACGCCACTCTGATGTCCTCACCGCCACAAGACTCGGTTCTTCAGGCACCAACTTTTATAAGATGGTGCTCAAACAGGCTGGGGAAAAGGCCATGCTTGTTAGTCTTCCATGCATCCTCGAGGAGAAGGTTCTTCTATGGGACAATCCTTCAAACAGTCCACCGTTCCCTGTCCATGGTTGCACATTGACTCCGCTAGAGTTGTCGTTGTTGAGAGGTAGTCGGATTTTGTCCGATGAGCAGGTCAGTCATGGAGTTTGATCATGTAGTACTGCTTAGTTATTCCATTTCCATCCCATGTTTTCTCTGCTGCCCACCGTCTTATATATAGGTCTGGGTCGATGCCAACAAAGATTGGCTTGCATACCTTCGGCCGGATACCACCATCATTTTGCACAACATACACAGCAGTGTGGCCATTCCTGTAGACCCCTTCTCCACCATTGGGATCGGCCTTCCGGACTAGCTGGGCTTGAGTATATATGATGATGCCTACATGAGATTGAAGAAGATAACAATTGCGGACCCGCTGACAAAGCGACGTGGCTACGATGATTACTATCTCATCGCAGTGTTCAACGTAAGGATTGCCATCAATTCAATAGGCAGTAATGGCAGAGGCTGGCACATGTTGGCCGCGACAAATTTGTACCCCTACACGTTTGAAGACGTCGTGTGCCATGTAGGTTGCATCTTCGCGGTGACAAGCCAGGGGACTTGTTTCATCTGGTTGCCATCCTATGGTACGGGAGATTACAAATGGAATGCAAAACCATCATTTGCATCCATAACAGAACTCCATTATTTTGCAGGGACCAGTCATCCCCCGATCAAAATAAGATCGCCGATCCTGGATGTGCATTTGGATCTGCGATTCGATCTAACCTAGAACCTTGTAGCCGACTTTGGCATATTGGGATCAACTATCTTAGCAGTTGTTACCCTTGGTACCACTGATGTCAACATGGTCACGCAATCTACCACGATCAGGCTGTCACCATCTACCCATGTATTCCATTTTCTCATTGTTGTGTGTTAGAGTAGTAGAGTAGTACTTGTTAGTTATTTTCTTTTCTTGACTAGGACATGTTTACTGTACTAGTAGTACAATTTGGTATTATATTTTTTAACCTTCTCGCCTTATCTATCATTGTTGTACTGCTTACTAGTACTAGTAGGAGTACTTTTTACCTTGGAGGACGCGTATAGCTAGCTAGGCCCTTGAAGACTTGAACCCACTAGCTCCCACCATTTTTGTTTTTCCATGTCTTACTATCTCATCCATGTAGCCAAGAGTGGCTATATATAATAAGCCGGTTATTTTACTTCCTCTATACCATAGTAGTACTATTTGCTGCACAGTATTACTGACCGCCATATTTGAGCACAACATTATTATGCATGGACCTTGACTATGTACGTCACCATGTGTCCAGATCTGAGATACCGCCTGTACCAGATGAACGGCGCCGAGTTCGACCCCCGTGATGCTACGTGGGTGCCCAGGAACACTCTTGGAGAGTACTCGCTTTTCATTGGGGACAGCTACCCCATTGTGAAGCAGATGCCACCTTCCGTGCACGACACCGAAGGCCTGTCGTTCACGAAGCATGGTTGTGTCTTTCGTGTGCATCGCCGGATGACCGACATGCTGGGACACGCTATCCCTGATTTATGTTGCTTCAGCTTGGATGAGTTTCCATCGTGTGGACCCGGCCTAGAAAGATGCGACAATGATTCCCGTTACCCACTGCTATGGATCATGCCATCCATGCAGAACACCTGGGACTGGAACCTGGATGAAGACATGTAGCCCATCTATAACGTGTAAGTGGAGATGAACTTGTGTGGCTGTTGCACCGGCTCCAACACGCTCTTTGAGAAAAAAGGTGGCACAGCTTTGGATATAGGTGACGTGGCGGCATCATATATTAGCATCGTTCGCTATAGTTGTAGTACTCCTACTAGGACGAAAACTCCTATAAAACCTTGCGGTTGGCTCTTTGCCTCTTCGGGAGGTTCAACAGTTCATACTCGTGTGAACCTTGCACTTGGCTCTTCGCCTCTTCGGAAGGTCCTACAATGATGATACAACAGTACAATATCCTTCTAGCAATCTGACACCGAATGAACTACTGCACGTCCACCACAAGGGCGAGGGAGAGGGAGAGGGAGAGAGCACTGTAGTCAAAACCCTCTCCTCGTCCTACGAGCCACCGCGTGCGTGGGCGAGGGAAAGGGCATAGGCATACTTAGTAAGCAAGCTTCTCCTCGTCCTATGAGCCACCGCGTGTGGGTGAGGTAGAGGGTGTAGAAAGCAAGCTTCTCCTTGTTTGGTGAGTTGACGGGACACATCAAAGAAATAGTAGTCCATACTGGGTCCTTTCCGGTTAATATGGCTTAATTTGGAACAAGAAAAATACACTGGCGGTCAACGTATGTAACAATACACTCACTATGGTCACTATATAGTTTTGCGTTGATTATACGGTCACTAGTTCACCCTAGAGCACAGTATTGCACCCTACTGACCAGCCACATAGTCGACGTGGCACTTTGTTGCTGGTTAAATTGACACCTGGTTTCTGGGTCCCACCTGTCAGTTGGCAGAGCAAAGAAATCGGTTAAACAAAATTTTACGCAAGCGGGACAGGATTCCAACCCTTGCGCACGAACCACCCCGGCTGTGTATGAGTGCATGCACGGATACTCTCCCTCGGTCTGTGAAAAACTGTATATCTAGCATTAGAAATTTTTCCAACAAAGAGTGTACATCTACACTTCCAACGCACTTAGCCTTTAATCTAATCTATATTGATTGACTAATGCACCAACTTGTGCTCTAGCTATAGGCTACATGTCTATCCTTAATTACAGCATGCAACAACCGTCATTTAATCTTCTTCTCTCAATGGTCGCTTGCACACATAAGTCTGCTACTTTTGAGCATTAATTATGCCATGAAGTTCCGGTTCCTCTTGGTCAATGTGTAAATCTCTATATGTACAGTCTTTCATGGACGGAGGGAGTAGGTTGAGCACTTGAGCGTGCGCGTGGGTGTTGCGTCGTGTGTTGTGTGCCACATGGATGCGTGGGTGTTGTGTGCGTGCATGTGTACGTGTGAGTGTTGCATGTTGCATGCATGCATGAGGCTTTTACTCCCTCCCATTGACATGTTCATATTTCAAGCTTCATTAAAACGTTGCATGCAACAATTAAGAGAAAACTCACCAATGCGTGTAAAATTTCTGGTCATTTGTTCCTCACACATACATTCCAATTAATACATTCGTAAACACAATTTTCTTGAGGAAAACGAGCCCATTCTTGAGTACTTTCGAAAATAATTCCTCGGGTACTCATAATTTACTACTACCTTGGTTCATGATTTTCTTATTGATCTGTATATAAACCTCTGTCCTAGTTTAATGGTCCCCTTCGTACTTACTCTAAAATTTTGATTGTAAATTTAACAAACAAAGTGTCAATGCATGTCATAAAAACTATACCATTAAAAACTATGTTCAAATACGAATCCAGTGATATGATTTTTGGTGAAATGCAATAACATTTTATTAGTTAAATAGATGGTCAAAATTTGACACAAAATACTACTAGTACTCCTACGTTATTGGCGTCAGGTGCCTTGGCCAATGTTTAATCTTGTTGGATAGGATGAGAGTAGAGGCATAGGGATACTATAGATAGAAAGTCTTGGCGATCCATTATTCCCCATCTCGGTCAGAGAGAACAATTCAACTAGTCTTCACAGTGAAGTGACAATACACGCTGCAACAGATGGGACACTTAGTTAATAAGCTGAATCAGCCTTACCCAGTACTGCCATCATGTTTGCCAGTTGAGCACACTTCTGCAAAAACACCTACACACCTCTCTTTTCCAATAACTGACATGTGGGCCCTCTTGAGGTAGACCCACATGTCATCGGCTTAACTATTTACACTCTGAAGGACGGTATATCCTGGTAGTACTACTAGTAGAATTGAGATTTAATGCACTTTATTCGCCGTCTTTCCCTCTTCTTCCTCCTCTCTTCCCCTTCGTCGGCCGCACACCACTTCCCCCTGCTCCCAGCTCGCCAACCCACGCCATCTTCCTTGGTAGCTCACCCGTACCATATCCCCCCGCTCACTGCTCGTCCACACATGCCATCTTCTTCGCTCGCCCGCCCGAATCCACTTCCCCGCTCGCTCACAGGCCCCGAAAACCCCAATCACTTAGTGCGCTAAAAAATCATATGGCAGAACTGACTGACACGCACAACCGCGATTGGAATTCCCTCCCCGATGTTCTCTTTTAGGAGATCTATAATCACATGGACCTTCTCAGCACCGTGCATCTGGCCGCATGCTCGGTGTCTTTGTGCCGTCTACTCATTTGCAACCGGTCGGCCCTTTTCAAGACACCCTGCTTGCTGATTCCCGATCCTCGTAGGTGTCCTAGACACCGACTTGACGATTCTACGAAGGTTGTCGTGGTGCCCCTCGACATGCTACCACTCCCCATCAGTCTCTCCTGCATGTGCGGCCACTACTGGACGGGCATGAAGGCCAACTAGATCGTCCTTATCCACCAGTCCGGTAGTCTGTGGCGTCTTGTGGATATCTACACCCAGCGAGAGGTCACCCTTCCATCATTGGATACAACCACCATCGAGCCCCACGGCCCGCCGGACACTCCTGCCTACTACGCACGAGACGCGTCAAGCTTTTGGTGCGACCTCTGTTTGTTAAAGGTTGTAATCTGCGAAGTGCCCACACCATCAGAAGACTACATGGATTACAAGCTCATTTCCTTATTTGGCATGGGATTAGTCTATCTAGAATCCGCTCGCCATACATGGTTATGGCTCATCATCAATCCTATTGAGCCTACATTTCTGTCTGATGCTATAGTGCACAATGGGATCGTTTACGCGGTTGACGCACATATTGGTTGCCTATACTGGTGGAATCTATCGTTGTGTAATTGCTCTATCTCATCTCATCTTTACCTTATGAATATGATGGCTTGTTGATTGTTAGAATTTTAGAATAGATAGTATGTCTATAACCACATCATTGCTATATGTTCCTCTCATTTCCTCGATTTTCATGACCACACATTTTATTGTTAGAGTTGATATGAGAACAATTTACATCTATTGATTGTTAGAATAGATATTATGAGTACAACCTCATGAATGCTATATGTTAATCTCATTTCCTAGATTTTTATAACCACACATGTTATTGTTTAGAGTTGATATGAGAACAGTAGTAACTGCTATGGTAGAAAATGAGTAGGCCCTGTCATAGTTGTTTTCGTCTCATTTTTACATGATGTTTGAACCATGACATATTTCTAGAATATGAAAGCCATTGGCTTAATTCTTTTAAGTTGGGGTATGATTATGACCACGGCATTGCAATTTTCGGTCTATGATATGTGTCACTGTTATGATAATCTTAATTCCACACATACTCTAAACATGATTGTATATTTTTTGTCCTTTTGGTCTCCAATTTGATTTGTTGCAGCAGAAGCAAATGCGCTGGCCTTCATGATTCCAGGACCTAGAACATACCAGTCGATGGGTGGTGGTTTATCGCTCATTCAGCTGACGGCGGTCATTTGATGCTCATTCGCATGTACTGAATTGAACAAACCATTACATCAAACCACATGAAGTATAATGCATGGGGCATTCGTGACTGTGATGGCTATGGCTGCTTCGTGTTCGAGAAAGATTAAAACTCCGTTGGGCCAACCGTATTCAACTGGAGGCGGGTATACAGCCTCGGCAACCACTCCATGTTCCTCGTGCTCAATTATCCGATGATCCGACCAATCATAAATCATATCACCGGCGATGATTACCGTGCTATGCAACTTCCCATTCGCCAGGGGAACTGTGTTTACACATCGTACCATGGGTTTCATGAATCACCATATCCTGAGATTCGTCCACACAACTTATTGCCAGATAATCTTCAGTGTGTGAAAGGCATCAAGCTTCCATGCAATGGATGGCTTTTGCAAACCTGACATGCGACGATGTGGTTCATGCCAACAACAAATATGCACAACTTGATTCATAATAATATCTAGATTGGGCCATTTTTTGAGCAAAAGAGGGAGGCTCCCCCTCCGATTTCATTAACAAAACCACCACGAATACGTGTCAAGACCAGAACAACCCTACCCAACTACTAAAAACCATGTATCATGTTGCTGTAGAATGACCCTCTTTTGTTAGATATTATGTACTGTTGTTAGTTTAAAGCACTCCTATGGTTTGAAGGATAGATACCTTTCTGGGATGAAGTGCATCCTAGCTCACCTGCGTAGGATATACTGATAATGATGATGGAGATGCTGTGCAGAAGCCATATATATATATATATATATATATATATATATATATATATATATATATATATATATATATATACTCATGTAGCGTACAAGGTGTGTCACACAACCTTGTAACTTCTTACTCCATTTCTAAATTTGTACTAGTCCTCTATACCGTATATTGCACTACTCGTACTACTACCTCCCTCGTGGTTTATTGGTCCCCTTTGTAATTTGTGTCAAATTTTGACCATAAATTTCACTAACTAAATGTTAATGCAGGTCACAAAAAACTATATCGTTTGATTCGTATTTGAACATAGTTTCATTGGTATAATATTCGGTGACATGCATTGAAATTTTGTTAGTTAAACCTATGGTTAAAATGTGACACTAAATACGACTAGTATGTACAGTACACTAGTAGCACTAATATACGTCGGTCAAATTATTCATCATGTCCTCACATTTAATTGATGTGACAACACGCTGAGCGTGAGGTGACATAAGAGTCCCGGCGGTGTGTTCTGGTATTTTGGACTTCATATTTGGAGTACCACTTATCTTTTCAAATCTATCATCATTCACTTAAAACAGTCGATTGATCATACATTGACTACCATATAACTAGAATTAATCGATGCAAGTCCAAGAAGGATTGGCCGGTGTTGCTGGCTGGCATCAAGTTCGATCCCACGGATCAGGAGCTGACCGGGCACCTTGAGGCCAAAGTGAGTGCTGACAGCATGAGATCTCACCCTCTCATCGATTTGTTCATACCAACCATCAACAGTGAGCACGGCATATGCTACACCCATCCTGAGAAACTTCCAAGTGAGGCACCGATCGGTCGTCTACTTGAACAAACATATTCCTTTGTTTATAGCTCTATTTTTCTTTTTAGATGCAGACCTAGTGAAGAAATTACAATTTTACATTTAATAAAAAGTGAAACAAGTGAATGCAACATGCCAAAGATGTTATGAAAATGCCAACTACGTACACTAAAACTTGTATTCGACAATACTATAGGTATCACAATGAGTGGCCTAAGAAAGCATTTCTTCCAGCGCAACTCCAGGGCGTTCAAAAGGGGCATGTGGACGCGTCACGAGATACAATCGGAGTGCGGCATGCACACGATGCGACACAAGACCAGCAATACCTTGGCGGTGATGGTCAACGGCCGGCAAACGGGCATCAAAAATGTTCTGGTGCTGCACACCAACAAGAACTTCGACTAGCAGAGGACCAACTGGTGATGCACCAGTACCACCTCGGGGACCTGGAGCAAGAGAAGGAGTGGGAGCTGGTCCTCTGCAAGATTTTCTACCAGACGAACACTAGGGCCAAGACTAAAAAGATTATAAGTTTGTTTGGTATTGGTAGTTGTACAACATGGTCGTCTGCAAGTTGGTATTGTTGTTAACGATCTTTCACTATGAACTTGGCATTTGCTTCCAGCCATCATGCCGAGGGTCAACGTGGATATAAATCTGAATCATTTGTTTCGAAACGAATTTTCAGGCACCTGGTTTTTATTTGATGGGTAGCATAAGCACCTGCCGTTCGAATTCCCAGTTACCCAAATTTTGTACATCTTCAAAGTTCGTAGGGGATATATCCGGTTTCACAGGGTGATAGTTGGGTGCAGCACGTCGAAACTGGGCTGTGGAATGCCAAGCCTAGCTGCAAATTTTTAAAAGAGAGGAGCGATGGATTTGGGCCTTCTAGAACAGTTAAGTGTCACGACCTCGATCGTGAAGCACCTCCCATGGACTAAAAAATGCCTAGTCCGTTATTATTAGTTGACATATGAAGATATTCCATAATGAAAAAAATATGTAAAATGCAGTGAATTTAGTCTGCTTTCACTGAAAACCATCCGATTTGCATGAATTGGTCAGTGGAACCACAAGATGGCTGTCCATACAGAGCCTAACCGTACGGAACTAGTAGGTACATGGTCGTACGCAAGCAAGTGCATGCACTTATTATCACGATGGAAAATAATGCTGACGTGTGAGACGGTTAAACCCATGAAGTCTTCAACATACTCAATAAACGAGATAATTCTGCAAGTACAGACTGATAACTGGGATCCAACAGCTATATTCTTTTTTCAGGTCGAGCAAGTTTCAACTGGGTTGTAGACTGCCCAGGCTTGGTTTTGTTTTTAACAGGCCCAGCCCATGACGACAATAGGGCACAAAGATCCAGCAGCTATCTACTGGCCTCTGGCCCGCCAGCTTTAGTTATGTTTTGTCTTAGAACATCCGCAAACAGTTTTTTACTAAATCAAACACACAACCCAATTCTATTTTCCTCTTGAAACGCCATGTCCTACTTCCGTTTTCTAATCTCTACCTATAGTTTTAATAGTTCATATATACGTATCTTTATATTGAAAATATATAAAGTTCCCTTTTCATATTTACATCCTTATTTTTTGTTGTTGTTTTCCCTCCCAACGCTGATTTTTTTACCACTGGTTTTCCCTCAAACCAACTCAATTGTCCCACATCTTATTTGCTTACAAAAACAAAATGATTTTTTGGCAAATCAATAAGTTCTTAAAAAATAAATGTTTATCATTTTGGGATTAGAACAGTTCGGACTCCACCGAAATATGCAAAATAAGGTTGAACTTTTTAACCATGGTCCTGGGCAGAAAATGGGCTGTAATAAATTCCTTAAGAATTAGCAAATGGGCTGCAAATTATTATAAAATAGCAAATGGGCTCTATGTTGTCTGCCATAGATTTAGAGGCTGACTTGTGGGCCTACTAAGTTCATGTGTACACAAGGTTTGCCAAAAAATAAACTTAGTCAACAATCGACTGTACCAGCGTCAGACCGTTAGATGTGAATCTAACGACAATCGTTCTTCTTTAGTCTCAGATCTTCCTGCTCCAACCGCCCAAACTAGCGTCGGCGGAATAGCCTGCTCCCACCTCCCATGGCCGGCCGTGATGCCGGGCAGGCCTCACGGCCCCACCATACTCGCATCCCTGTCCTGGCTATCCCTCTACTCACCGACACCTCATGTTATTTTCCGGCGACGACAGCCGAACCAGTCACCCCTCATACTCACCCTGGTGCCCTCGGTGCGGAGTGGTCAATGTGGTCAACGAACGACATCCATCGGAAGTGGACTATACATGGAGAAGCTGACAGCTGGGTCCACGGCCGCGCACAAGGAAATGCCTCCTTACTACGCACAAAATAACGATTCCTCCACCTGATAGCTGGGACCCACCGGATGGACCTTTGTATTTCACGAAAAAAGGTTCCCACCACTGGCAGCTCGGACCCACCGGCTATATCTTCACACGCAAGGAAGTGCCTCCTTATTACGCACAAAAAAAATAGTACTCCCCCTGCTAGCTGCGACCCACAATAGTGGGAGACTGACTTGTAGGCTTACTAAGTTAACGCGGACGGAGGTTTGTCAACTTAGTCAATATGAACGATTCTAGCTCCAGTGACCGTACGATGTCCATCCAACGACCTTTGTGCTTATTCAACCTCTGGTCTTATTGCTCCAGCCGCCTAAACCAGCACTAGTCATGTCGCGTGCTCCTGCCTCCCGTGGTCCGGTGTGCTGCCACGGAGGCCTCACCGCGCCCTACTACTCCCACCGCTGGCCAGGACATCCCTCTACAAACCCACTGAGGGTGTCCTGGACTAGGGGGTACTCACCACATTGTATCCCGACCAAGTGGATCGGGCCGAGGACCCCCATGGCGGTTCACTCATGGGCCACTTCGGGCAGCCCATGCCGCATACAAGGATTATTCCACAAGACTTGGTGTGGTGGAATTAAAACGTCAGATGTCCTAGCAGAAGGACTTAGTTGTGGAGCCATCGCAACGAGATTAGCTTAAAGGGTTAAACCGGAACAAAGGACACAGGAATTTTATACTGGTTCGGCCCCTTGCGGTGAAGGTAAAAGCCTACGATCCAGTTGTTGTGGGATTGATTGATCTCGATGAGCAGGGAGCGAACCCGCTTTACCTATCTCTGGAGTTGTTGTTTCTTGTCCCTGAATCGCCGTCGGGTCATCCCTTTATATACACAGGTTGACACCCGGCCGGTTTACAGAGTCCCGAGGCCGGCTCATACAAGTGTCCGGCTCGGTCTCTTCCTTTCCCTAACTTACAATATAAGTTATACAACTATGGCGGTTTACAACTATGGGCCCTAATCCGCCTTTGTGCTCTGGGCCTCTAAGCTTTAACAGTAAAGCACCATCTTCTTTGTCTTCATGGGCTTCAATATAGATGAGCATGAATCGGCCCCTCCTGGGC
This sequence comes from Triticum timopheevii, assembly GCA_963921465.1. Classification (NCBI taxonomy): domain Eukaryota; kingdom Viridiplantae; phylum Streptophyta; class Magnoliopsida; order Poales; family Poaceae; genus Triticum; species Triticum timopheevii. The sequence goes on along the minus strand of OY997272.1, from coordinate 373,917,497 downwards.
GGTTTACACTCAGTAGTTATATCCTCAACATTAGGCGCTAGATTGATTTGAACCTATTCATGTCAATCTTCGATACTTAGAAAAATTCCCTGAACATCTTCATGTTAGCCTTAAACCTTCATGACATCATCTTCAAAAATCATCATAAACCGCCATGACGTCATCTGCATAAAAAACTCATAAAGATTCCCTTTCATTAACTGACTCCGAAGATCTAGGCGACAGCTGTGCCCCATTTCACTGCTTCGGGCTCCTCGATTCTCGCGCTTGCCTTCTTTATTCATTCGCCTTATAAATAGGCCCAAGGGCCCTTCCCTTTCCCCTTCCGCACTTCTTCTTCTTCCTCTCGACGCTCAAGCCCGACAGCTCCGCCGCCGCCGTCGACCTTCAAGCGCTGCATCATCCCTGGCCGCAGCATCAACCTGAACACACCAGAGATCCGCGGCTCTCCTCTGCTACTCCCATGAACTCGGTAAACCTTCGTCCCTCAACACTATATCTGCATTAGGATTTCGGTGCTCATCTTTGTTCATCAGTGTTCGTTATTGTTCGTCCATGTTTATTGTTTCGCCTTTACTGCCTCATCGAATCTAGATCAACTTGACCTTTTTCCTCTGCGGCCGAAGTTATAGTTTAGTTCACCTCACCATAGCATCCTTTTGACTACGAACAAACCTCATCTAGATCCTTTCTGTTCTGCTATCGCCATTTTAGGGCTTTAATATTTTTCCTTTTCCAGAACTGTGCTAGATCCATAATAATAATCTTTAGCTTGCGAAACATGTTTGTGTAGCACTTAGCAATTTTCAGAGCTATTGCCCTTCGTGCCACTGTAGGCGGTTTAACCTGTAGAAAACGACAATCTGGCAGGTACCATTAGCCCTCTCGTAAACCACCATCTGTCCTTGAACATCCATCTCCGGTTTAATGTACACACACGCTTTGATTAAATTCTCCGGTTTGATACCAGTTTGTGCATATCAATCTTGAACCGTGAACCGGCATTTCCACTTCCTTTACTGTTTGTCCTCCAAAATGGCCAAGCAATTCTCCTCTTGCAACTGGGTTCCTTCCCAGATCACAGAAACACAACACAATGGATATGTTTTAACTGGCGCTTTGGCAAAGAAAGAAGTCATTCATTGGAGAGTCCCTGGTGCCGAAAACCCTCCTGAACCTCAAGATGGAGAAGTTGTTGTGTGTATGCAGCATCTGGACCGGGGGTTTAGTCCTCCCGGATCAAATTTTTCCAGGATGTACTTGCCAACTTCCAACTCCATCCTCAAGACATTGCACCAAACTCTGTGTCCAACATCTGCAATTTCCAAGTGTTCTGTGAAGATTACCTTCAAGAAGAACCAACTGTTGAACTCTTCAGGGACTTTTGCCACTTGAACCGCCACACTGAGTTTTCTGACGGCCCCAATACTGAACTTGGCGGAGTGTCGATTAAGAAAAGGAAAGAAGTAGATTTTCCTCATGCCAAACATCACAGCCACCCCAAGGACTGGAATCAAACATGGTTCTACTGTCAGAACACCACTCCTGCTGATGAAAACCCTCTGCCGGGTTACCGTGCTCACCGTCTCAGCAATGGCCATCCACTGCCTCAGCGGCTCACTACCAAAGAATGACAAACATATGCGCCTCAGCTTGCTAAGTCCGGGCTCTTCTAGCAAACGGCTTAACTGACATTGACCTTGTTCGTTGCTGGGTTTCGTGGGGCATCCTGCCCTTGAGCCGCCGCACCAGGTTGATGCATGAGTATACCGGGGACGTCAAGAACCCTCAACGACACCATGAAATACAAATGACTGATGATGAAGTCACTGAGTCTGTTAAAAATATGTTAGATGAACCGATCGCTGAGTGCAGCAAGACTGGGTTGCGTCCCTTTTATGCCTCCAACAAACCGCCAGCGGTAAGAATTTTATCCTTCTGCTTTTTAATCCGTCTCCGCTTTAACATTTTTCTGATAGCCCTTTGTTTATTCTTATAGGCCAGAGATCATTTCTGGAAGAGGCAAACTCAAGACAAACCGGCAAAAGCTCAAGACAAACCGGTGAGAGCTCCTCGTGCTAAGAGCAAGGCCACCAAGAGGCCAGCAAAGAAGAAAACCGCCAAATCATCTGATCCGCCCGAAGATGTTGATGATTCGAAACAAGAGGTAGAACTTGACTCCCTTGGTTCATTTTTCATACATCTTATTCACAACAACCATTACCAGATGATGCAGAAGCTAGCCATGCTGACCATGTAGAGGTAATCTCTCTTTCCTCCAATTCCGATCTTGTGCCAGTAAGAAAAATCCGTCGCGCAGTTTGGAAAGTGAAACGTTCACATCCTTTCACTCATTTGGATCCACAGCATCCTGAAGCTCGTCGCACAACCCGACATAGTGGCCAGCAAGTCACTTCTTCCGGTTTACCAGACACTCCAATCCGGAAGTGCCATGCAGAGGTCTCTTATAATTCTAACAAGTCCTATCCCTTGGCGGGTTACTTCCGATACCCTCTTAATCCGTCAGACTCAAATTACCAGGTAACTTCCAATTCATCCTCTGGCGATTCATCGACCACGCAAATGCCTCCCCTCAAGACCGTTCCCGGGTAAGTATAATAATTTTAGCTTTGCCTTCTTGCATCGGTTTACCACATTAATCCTCTGTTGCCAATTTTGCAGTGCCAAAGCCTGGTTTAGCAAGAAGGCGAAAACAAATGCTCCCACTAATGAGATTGAACCGGAGAGAACCTCAGAAGGTGCCGGTGGAGATGCTGATATTTCTATGGATGATCCTGCGCCACAAGGTCAGGACACTGATGGTGATCCGCTAGAAGCTAACCCCGCGAGCCCTCATGTCAGTCTGCCAAGCCCGCATGCCAATCCTCCAAGTCCAACTGCTGATCCGCCAAGCCCGTCCAAGGCCTCAGATAAACCGGCGAGCCCAAATACAGCAACTGATGATGTTGTGATTACTGGTTCTGGCCATACTTCTCCTGGCAATCCAGACGCTTTGTCAAAGCACAGTGCCAAAGTGGAATCTGCTGCTGAAGAGAAAGGCAAGTGGAAAACTGATCTGTCAAGTTATGCTCATCTCCCTGCTCAAGAATTTCACTCTGGATACCTAAACCGCCTATACACAAGCCATGACTACGAGGCCGGTTTGGTCAATTTGTTGAAGGAGCGTTATGAGGTAATTTCCAAACACTTTAAATTTGCTTGTACTGTATATCAACTCCATTGTAGCCCCCAAGGGACAATTTATCTCTTCAAGATGAACCGGGACTTTAAATAGAAAAACTTTCAACTGTGTAGCCCCCAAGGGCCGGTTTACCTTTTTAAGATGAATCGGGACTTTCTGTTCCAATCTTGTCCTTGTTGAATTCCTTCACCTTTGATTTTTCTGATCAATTATGCATTAGACCCCAAGTGCCAAGATTAATACTTGTATTGAGCCTTGGGACTTTGAATGATAGTCAAAATAAAAAGCAATCCGCATTAGCCCCCAAGTGCCAAGTGTATAACTTGTTATGTGCTTGGGACTTTGAGAAAAAATCTTAACATCTTCGTCATCTATCTCTTGCAGGCTGACTTAGGCAACAAAGATTCCCTGATTGCCGATCTTCAGGAGAACATCAAGTCCCAGCAAGCAGAAACCTCCAAGACCAAAGATGAACTGAAGGGCGCTTTGACTGCCATGGAGAAATTGAAGGATGGTTTCAAGAGTGAGTGGACGGATTGGGAAACAGAGAAGGCTGCTCTTTTAAAGCGGGCTGAAGATGCCGAAGCAGCTCTTAAACCGGTGGCAGAGGAGCTAACTGGGCTAAAGCATCAAGTCAATGCTATGACTTCAGCAATTTTTGGTAAGCACTCTTTGTAAGCACCTTCCTTAAACATTTTTAAAGTTGCCGGTTTAACAGCAAATTCGTAAACCTTTTGCAGGTAGTCGTGTTGCTCATCTGCCGATGAAGTTGAAAGCAGCCTACACGTTGATAGAACAATTGTATACTAGTGCTCAATGAGTCATCTGTGCGGCCTCCTTCAACAAACCGGCACCAACTTTGATCAAAGATACGTTGACCAAACTATCTATGACCCTAGCCCGGATGGAAGAGATAAAGCGATCTGCTACAAGGGCTGGCACTTTAACAGCATTGACTCAGGCCAAAGCTTGGAATGCTGATCTTGATCCGGCAGACATCGCAAAGGGCTATCCGGGTCAACAAGAAGACGGATCAGACTTTGATAATGAAGCCCTCAAAGATTTGACAAAAGAGATGCGCCCACTGGCAAGCCAATTGGCTGAAGAGGTTGACTTGTCTGTCTATCGGTCCAGCTATGACGCAGACAACAAACGGGTTGACGCAGCTGTGAAAGAAGCACAGAATCTAATCCGTCCAATCCATAAGCACACCAATGCCCCTGACATTGAACCGCCCAATCTTATAAGCAACAAAGTTTCCTTCCAAGCCTTAACCAGGATTCATTGGGCCACCCTTGACTTCCAACAACTGGGTGAGGAGGAGGAGGTTGAACCGACGTGAGATGATCCTTCAACTTCACGTCAACCTGGTGCTGAATCATAATCCGCCAGACGATTTGATTCTCATATAGCGTTATAAGCAGCAAACAATTATTCTTTTGGGCATCAAAGCACCTTGTAATAGGCTAGTTGAAATATTTTGATCTTCTGCCATTGTGCACTGCTAGCTGATATTGTAATCCGGCATGATTGTTGCTATGCTTGCTTTATTTGCCTTGGTACTTCTTATAAAATTCTGCCTTCTGCTTTTGAAAATCTGACACATGTCCGGGCGGTGTACCGTTGGACGGGTTATGATACCCAATATAGAACCAGAATTTTGATAACCAAGGTTGTAAAGTAATGAAATATGAAATATATCATACCTGTGATATTAAATCACCTTTTGTTGGCTTACCAACTTTATGTAGTAAGGGTGAGAACCCAAACCTTGAGTGTTTGAAAACGCCCACCGCATTGTGCTGGGGCGTAATAAGCCATGCCGGGTTATGATAAACACCGGATGATCATCCTGGCGACTTATAGTCAATGCCAGGCCGGATTAAGATATGCCGGTTCATAATTGATTATGTGATAACAGCTGATAACTGTAAGCCGCGCCGGGTTAAGAAACACCGGGTTGATGTAATGACATATAGTCAGGCCGGGTAAGTAGACACCGGTTTAACTTAGAACTTGATCAAAAAGAGATGAAACTTTGCAAAAACAAAATCAAATAAAACTTGTAGTCGAGGCTTTTCGAGGGCTTTCAGGCCCAAATTCGAGGCTTTTCGTGGGCTGCCAGGCCACTGAGTTAAACCATTTGACAAAGCCTTTTAAGATGGGCCTCCAACTAACCAATCATCGTTTTAACTTTCACAGGTTCAGGGTCTGTATAAGATTGACTTGTCAAACGTTCGGCAGGTCATGCCAGGATTACCTGGATAGGAGTGGCTTACTTGATGAAGGCAGGTTAACCCGAGGTTTTAGGTGAATACACCAGGCTTCCAAGCCGTGGGTCGATACCCAATTACAAGGGTCCTTTCAAACTCTTTATTGCTTTGCACAAAGAGCCCCCAAGTAACTTTGTGAGTTGTGCTCAATGTGTGCCTATGTTTGAGTTGTACTTTTAGCAACAATACTCTCTTTGGCCCCTTGTGTGTGAAGCTCCCAAGCTTTATTGTGGCATGATAGTTGGTTTAATGGAAAAACAAGATGTCGCTTTGTAAGCAGAAGCCCCCTTGTAACAAAGAAATATTGGAAGAACGGCAGAGGCCCTGCTTGTGGCAAGGATGCCGGTTTATTATATTGATCATAATATATACATTGTCAAAATATGTACATAATGAGAGCCTATGGCTCAGGTGTAGTAAGGCCGTAGAAGAGCGATATTCCACGGCCGACGGGTCTCCTCCTCCGATTTGCTTGAGTCTTTATGCTCGCGAACGTCGATGAGGTACTGTGATCCGTTGTGCAGATTCTTGCTGACCACAAAGGGCCCTTCCCAAGGTGGGGATAACTTGTGCATATCGGTCTGATCCTGGATGAGCCGGAGCACTAAGTCGCCTTCTTGAAAGGTTCTTGTTTTAACCCGGCGGCTGTGATAACGCCGCAGGTCTTGCTGATAAACCGCCGAACGAGCCAATGTCATGTCTCGTTTTTCATCTAACAGGCCCAGTGCTTCTTGACGTGCTTTCTCATTGTCCGCTTCAACATAATGGGCAACCCAGGGCGAGTCATGACGAATATCACTTGGGAGTACCGCCCCTGCCCCGTAAACCATGAAGAAAGGTGTATAACTTGTAGATCGGTTTGGGGTGGTGTTTATGATCCATAACACAGATGGTAACTCCTCCACCCAACAACACGGCGTGCTCTTCAAAGGAACCATAAGCCGGGGCTTAATACCCTTTAAGATTTCCTGATTGGCTCTCTCAGCTTGACCATTAGATTGGGGGTGAGCCACAGATGACACATCAAGCTGAATGTGCTCTCATTGACAAAAGTCCCCCATCTCGCCTTCGGAGAGGTTCGTGTCGTTATCTGTGATGATGCTGTGTGGAAAACCAAAATGTAAGATCACCTTTTTGATGAATTGAACCGTCGTGGCTGCGTCACACTTGCTTAATGGCTCCGCTTCAACCCATTTAGTAAACTTGTCAACCGCCACCAATAGGTGGGTCTTCTTATCTTTGGATCGCTTGAAAGGCTCTACCATGTCAAGCCCCCAAGTAGCAAACGGCCAAGTGATGGAAATCATCCGTAGCTCCCGAGCCGGAACATAAGCACGTCGTGAGAATTTCTGACAACCATCGCACCTCCTCACCAAGTCTTCAGCATCAGCATGAGCCGTCAGCCAATAGAAACCACGATGAAATGCTTTAGCAACCAAGGATTTTGAACCAGCATGATGACCACAGTCTCCTTCGTGGATCTCTCATAAAATCTCATGGCCTTCTTCAGGAGAAATACAGCGCTGGAACACACCAGAGACATTGCAACGGTGTAACTCGCCGTTGTGAATAACCATGGACTTGGACCGCCGGACTATCTGTCTGGCCAAAACTTCTTCTTCTGGTAACTCGCCCCGGTTCATATACGCCAGGTATGGAACCGTCCAATCTGTAATAATGTGTAAAGCGGCCACCAACTGTGCCTCCGGATCAGGAATAGCGAGGTCCTCCTCTGTAGGAAACTGAACTGACGGGTTGTGCAAGACATCCAGAAAGGTATTGGGTGGCACCGGTTTACGCTGAGATCCCAGACGGCCGCCTCATTTTTGCGCCGATCAATGTGCTCCACTTGATAACCCTTGAAGTGACCAGCAACAATATCCACCTCTCGTCAGTAAGCCGCCATGAGTGGATCCTTAGAATCACAAGTACCTGAAACATGCTGAGCCACCAGGTCTGAGTCTCCAAAGCATCATAGTCGGCTTAAATTCTTCTGCTTAGCCACTCGAAGACCATGGAGTAAGGCCTCGTATTCAGCTGCATTGTTAGTACAAGGGAACATTAAGCAAAGAACATAATGAATTTTATCACCTCGAGGGGAAGTAAGGACAACTCCAGCCCCCGAGCCCTCCAATTGCCTGGACCCATCGACGTGGATAGTCTAGTATGTACTGTCCGGTTTTTCTTTCGATGTCTGCAACTCTGTCCAATCATTGATGAAATCCACAAGGGCTGGGACTTGATAGCTATTCAAGGCATATACTTCAAACCGTGTGGTCCAAGCTCAATAGCCCACTAAGCAACTCAGCCAGTTGCCTCCCTCTTCTGGATGATATCCCCCAAAGGAGCAGAACTGACCACTGTGATGGGGTGACCTTGAAAGTACTGCTTAAGCTTCCGACTTGCCATGAAAACCCCATACACTAGCTTGTGCCAATGCGGATATCTTTGTTTTGACTCAATGAGCACTTTGCTGATATAATAAACCGGCCTTTGAACCGGGTATTCCTTTCCAGCCTCCTTGCGGTCCACCACAATAGCTACACGGACAGCCCGAGCATTAGTAGCCACATATAACAACGGCGGCTCCTTATCAACTGGAGCAGCAAGAACCGGTGGTTTAGCCAACTACTTCTTTAAGTCCTCAAACGCCGCATCAGCGGCATCATTCTAGAAAAAATTGTATGTCTTCTTCAACATCTGATACAAGGGGATTGCCTTCTCTCCCAATCTGCTGATAAACCAGCTCAAAGCCGCAGTGCGACCTGCCAAACGTTGTACATCATTGATACACGCCGGTTTAGCGAGGGACGTAATAGCTTTAATCTTTTCTAAATTGGCCTCAATACCCCTGTTAGATACTAGAAACCCTAGGAGCTTGCCTACCGGAACACCGAAGATGCACTTGTCCGGATTGAGCATCATCTTATAAACCCGCAGGTTATCAAAGGTCTTCTTGAGGTCATCTATCAGCGTCTCCTTCTTCCTGGATTTTACCACAATATCATCCACATAAGCATGAACATTGCGCCCAATCTGAGTATGAAGACAGTTCTGCACACAGCGCTGATAAGTTGCTTGGGCGCTCTTGAGCCCAAAAGGCATAGATACATAACAGAAGGATCCAAAGGGAGTGATGAAAGCTGTCTTCTCCTGGTCCTTAACTGCCATCTTGATCTGATGATAACCAGAATAAGCATCCAAGAAACTCAAACGCTCATAACCCTCCGTAGCATCAATGATTTGATCAATACGAGGGAGGGCAAAGGGATCACCTGGACAAGCTTTGTTCAAATCTTTGTAATCCACACACATATGCCAAGTGCCGTTTTCTTAAGTACCAGCACCGGATTGGCCAACCACTCTGGGTGAAACACCTCCACAATAAACCCTGCTGCCAACAGTCGGGCTACCTCTTCACCAATGGCCTTGTGCCTCTCTTCATTAAAATGGTGAAGAAACTGTTTGACCGGTTTGAACTTCGGATAAATATTAAGAGTGTGCTCAGCGAGTTCCCTCGGTACACCTGGCATGTTAGAAGGTTTCCATGCAAAGATGCCCCGGTTCTTACGGATGAACTCGATGAGCATGCTTTTCTATTTCGGATCCAAGTTGACACTTATGCTGAACTGCTTGGATGAATCGCCGGGAACAAAATCAACCAATTTAGTCTCATCAGGCGATTTAAACTTTAAAGCCGGATCATGCTCTGTAGTGGGCTTCTTTAGAGAAGTCATATCTGCTAGATCAACATTGTCCTTATAAAACTTCAACTCCTCTATTGCACAAACCGATTCAGCATAAGCCGCATCACCTTCCTCGCAATCCAGCGCAATCTTGCAGCTACTGTGAACCGTGATGGTCCCCTTATCACCCGGCATCTTGAGCTGCAGATAAACATGACACGGCCTTGCCATGAATTTAGCATAAACCGGTCATCCAAACAAAGCATGGTACGAGCTTATGATCTTGACCACTTCAAAGGTCACCGTCTCGGATCTTGAATCATGATCATCTCCAAAAACCACCTCCAGAGCTATCTTACCAACTGGGGTAAGCCAATTTACTAGGCACCACACCGTGAAAAACAGTTTTTGATGGTATAAGATTCTTATCTGTCAACCCCATACGCCGGAAGGTTTCATAATACAAGATATTGATACTGCTCCCTCCATCCATGAGCACCTTGGTGAACTTATAACCTCCAACCTGCGGTGCAACCACCAAAGCTAGGTGGCCTGGATTGTCAACCCGGGGCGGATGATCCTCCCGACTCCAAACAATAGGCTGCTCAGACCAGCGTAGATAACGGGGCACTGCCGACTCAACAGAGTTTACTGCCCTTTTATGGAGCTTCTGATCGCGCTTGCACAAACTAGTAGTGAAGATATGATACTGTCCACCATTTAACTGCTTCGGGTTGCTCTGAAAACCCGACCGTTGTTGATTCCCCTGATTACTCTGCTGATTGTTACCACCTTGGTTGTTCTGATTGCCCTGATTATTCTGAAGTCCTGAGTTTGAACCGCCACCACCGTAACCCGGCCCGTGAAATCCTGGACCAGAACCATCGGATGGACCCTGATCATACCAGAAGAGATCAGAGTTTTTGAATTCCCTCGTGATGTGACAATCCTTCCAGAGGTGCGTGGCCGGAACCTCCTTTGTCACGTGCTTTGGGCAGGGCTGGTTTAACAAGCGTTCCAGATTCATGCCTCCACCGCGCTGGGGCGGTTTACCCTTATGGCGCTGCATATTACCCTGCACACTGGTGTTAGCCACAAAATCTGAATTGTCTGCTTTACACTTACCATTGTTCCTGTGGCTCGCCTGGTTATGCTGTCCTTTTGTGCAGGCATTCTTCTTTCCCTTCTCCTGCTTTTCTTCATCAAAATCGGTGTCCTTGGTATTATCAGAATCAACATACTTAACTAGAGCTGCCATGAGTGTTCCCATATCATTGCAGTGAAGCTTGAGCCGTCCCAACTTCATCTTCAGTGACTTAAACCGGCAATTGCCTTCCAAGGTCACGATTGCCGTATCAGGATTGATGCGGCCTAACAAATGCAAGATCTCTGAAACCCGGCGCACCCAATGAGTTGTTGATTCATTCTCTCCTTGGACACAAGCCGCCAGATCCACAATGGACATGGGTTGCTTGCACGTATCCTTGAAGTTCGTTATAAACTTGGCCTTCAACTCATCCCATGAACTGACCGAGTTAACAGGCAGGCTCTACAGCCAGGTACGAGCCATTCCTTCTAACATCATGGTGAAGTATTTTGCACACGCTGCTTCATCCACATCTAACATATCCATTGCCATCTCATAACTTTTAACCCACGCCTCGGGGGGCTGATCGGCGGTATAATTAGGCACTTTACGCGGACCCTTGAAATCCTTGGGCAGCCGCACATTTCGCAGAGCCGGGGTGAGGCATGGTACTCCCCAAGAGCTGAAAGCCAAACCACGTTCAACTGATGCCGCTAGCTGAACCAGAGCGGGTTGATTCTGGTACTGTGCTGCCAACTAAGCTGCTAACTCTGCTTCGCGCCGTGCTCTGCCATTGTTCACCACATCCTGAGCATTCAAACCGCCGCGCGCCGGATTAGGCCCTCGAGGGGCATCACGACGCCATGCACTGCTTGACACGGCCGGTTCGTCCATGTGCCTGCTATAACTGCTACTTGGACGGGGGGTTGAATGTATTATGTCTCGGCTATAGGAGTAAGCCTGCTGCTGCACAACAGCGGTTTGAAGAAGATCCCTGGCCCGTCGTGTCTCAATCGCCGCTAGTGAGTCACCCTCCATCGGAATAGCTGCCAAACGCGACGTTGTAGCAATCATGTTATCCAAAGGGCTTGAGAAGTGGCCCGGTGGCGTTGTTACGTATTGCGGTGGGCTGTCCGTCCGTCGAGGTGGGTCCATCACCCGTGGCTGATCCAGTGCCGCCCCAGGTGCCTCGGTCCGGTTTACCCCTGCCGGATTACTGGGCCCGGCTCCTCGCGTATTGAAGAGATTCATACCCTCGTAAACCGGCAGCAGACGAGACCGGTACTTCCTTCTCATTACTTCGTTTGATGCATTATGATCCAACATAAGCCGGTAATTCTGCGCCTAGATCTGCTGTGATTGGGCATCTAAAGTGGCCCACTCTTCAGCCATCCTGGCTTCCTCAACCGCCAAGTCCGCCTTGGCCTGAGTTATATGATCCTTCAGTTTTGTAACATCCACATTATGCTGATCTTGGGTCTCCGGGGTGACTACCGTGGTCAACAACGTTGTCAAAGCGTCCAACAAACCGGCAAGAACTTGAGCCGGCCGGCACGCCGGGCCTCCTGTCACGGCTGCCGATCCGGAGATCATTACTGCTGTAGATGAAGATTGCACGGTGGGTTGTGTACCTGCCATGAAGATTGAAACCCGGTTTGGCGGTTCAAAGGGGCCCAGAATACTGTCTCCATCGGAATATCCCCCAATTCGGCCATCTTGCAATTGGTATAGTGACTCGGTCTCGCCAGTGGATGATTCACCATCTGAGTAGATGGCCATCTCACCGTCGGACACCGGTTCAGTTTCCACACCATGGATGAATCCTATGAACGCACGCTTCATGGCAGGCTGAACCCGGGCAGGACTTGCACGCTGAGCCATTTCGATGAGGTCGGTGGAGATGTCCGGCTCAGGGCCCGGTTCGCTGATCTTGCCGATGAAAACGTGAATTCCGCCAAAGGGGACCCGGTACCCGTACTCGATTGAGCCGGCCTCAGGGCCCCAGCCTGCGTCATTGATGTAGAGCTTGCTGCGAAGACTCTTGGTCATCCAGCCAACGGCGTACCCTTTGAGTCCTTCAAAGTTGCCCTTTAAGAACTCGAAACCATCATGCGATAGCCCCACAGTGGGCGCCAACTATCATGGAATTAACATGTCAGATGTCCTAGCAGAAGGACTTAGTCATGGAGCCATCGCAACGAGATTAACTTAAAGGGGTTAAACCAGAACAAAGGACATGGGAAGTTTATACTGGTTCAGCCCCTTGCGGTGAAGGTAAAAGCCTACAATCCAGCTGTTGTGGGATTGATTGATCTCGATGAGTAGGGAGCGAATCCGCTTTACCTATCTCTCAAGTTGTTGTTTCTTATCCCTGAACCGCCGCCGGTCGTCCCTTTATATACACAGCTTGACGCCCGGCCGGTTTACAGAGTCCTGAGGCCGGCTCATACAAGTGTCCGGCTCGGTCTCTTCCTTTCCCTAACTTACAATATAAGTTGTACAACTATGACGGTTTACAACTATGGGCCCTAATCCGCCTTTGGGCTCTGGGCCTCTAAGCTTTAACAGTAAAGCGTCATCTTCTTTGTCTTCATGGGCTTCAATATAGATGAGCATGAACCGGCCCCTCCTGGGCGGTTTACACTCAGTAGTTATATCCTCAACACTTGGTGATCAAGACAAGGACTCCTCTTCACCAATGTATTCGGCTAGGACTCTTGTTATCCTTGGCCTCTGGTACATTATATAAGCCGAGGCCGGGCTAGTAGATAGAGACAAGGCTAGATCATTATGACATTAATCATCATACCCCTAGGGTTTAGACCACAACTCTTATAATCTCTATATTCAACAAGATCAATCAAGCAGGAAGTAGGGTATTACCTCCATTAAGAGGGCCCAAACCTGGGTAAACATCGTGTCCCTGATCTCATGTTACCCATCGATCCATGACACACAGCTCGGGACCCCCTACCCGAGATCTGCCAGTTTTGACACCGACAATGGTGCTTTCATTGAGAGTTCCGCTGTGTGATCGGTAAAAGGATCAATGGCTCGCCTGCAGATCAACTATGACATCGGCGTCTTCGTCGCCGCCTCGACAGATCACCTTGGCTTGAGCGAGGACTATGCCTTACCTCCAATCATCATGTTCAGACAAGGGCCTTCATCAATATCAACTCCGATCTCTATCAAGATCATGGAGGAATCACCCATGAAGCTCGGAGGCTCAACGTCAACATTGCCCTCGGGCGACCATGCTGGTTTTCTTGACAGCGAACTTGTATCCACCGCCACCGCCTCCTCAAGTGTCGTTTTAATGATTTCTTCAGTGAAATTGCGCGGAATTGAGTCTACAACAAACCTGGAAAATTTCGTCGAGTTCCGATGGAGGAATCTCTGGCAATCTACGATATACCGGAGCCTGTCAAATCTGGACGGGAATATGGAAGAGTTTAGGGCGTGGTCTACAGAGCCTAGCTTGGAGGTCCTTTGGAAGATCCAACCATTCATCTGCTGTGGAATTCCCATACCTACCACCCCTCAAAATTTCAGCTCGATCCGACCATCCAAACCCCAGGAACCTTTCGATTAGTGCATCACTTTTCAGATCTGTTTTCTACGCGAGAACGAATCCGACCCAAGTTCATCTATTTTATGTACGGGATTTTAGACATCCTTTTTGAAGGAAGTTTTGTATGGGTTATTCTGTTTTGTTCCCAAACACATCTCGCTAATTTTAAAGTCTTTTCCAATATGATCTTCACCATCTAGCAGGTGTGAAATAGGCTCGACAACGTTGCTCTACGGCTGCCGACCTGCGCTAGACACATCGTCGCTTTGTTGAGCCAAGCTCAACTTCTTCGAATCATCATCTCAGCAAGCCGAACAAGAGTTCAGCATCATGAAGTTTAAATCATCACCAACATTGCCGCCCCCCCCCCCCCGGATTACACGGAGCGGGCACACCGGTATCGCCGCACGGTCACTTCATCAAGCCAGCATTGACCACGTCACAAGTTACGACCTGCATCGGCATGGCCAAACCGTTGCTTCATCAAGCAGATATCCATCACGCTGAACCACTTCAACACGTCAGGTGACATGGCAGCTGCAACATCTCGTTATCAACCTGCTCCGTCTCCTCGTCTGGACCGGGGGCTTCTCCATCCCTTCATCGACCTACTCCAAAGACTGCGGTGTCATCAACCGACCAACTTTGTCACGTTAGCTGGACCGGGGGCTTTGCCTCGGCAAGCCAACCTTTGCGAGCATCGCCATGCCGCTGCTCCATCGCTACCCAGGCAATGGGTGTGCGGACCGCACAGTTTTATGTGTGTAGGTAATCGATTTTGACCGTGTTACGCGGTCACTTTGGCATTACCAGCCGACCCGCATTAGACTTTCGCATCCACCGATCACACCTTCGCCATGTAAAGTGGACCGAGAACTTCATCTCGCCAGATCGGCCATGCAGCGTTGTCGCTTCGTCAAACTGACGTCCACTATGCCGAACAGGTCGACTGGTGTGGGGGCATCATTGTCACCTTGCCGACCAACTCCGCCAGCTTGGCTAGACTGGGGGCTTTGCCTTCCCACATCGGCTGAGCCATGTCACTATTCTGGAGTGCCAAACTCATTGCTCGGACACCTCGGGCTTGGGTGCTGGGAACTCGGCCATGCCGAGGACTGCGAACCTTGTCGGATCTGTCACAGATCAATGGGCATCTTCGTCCCGCCACAAGCCCGAATCACGTCATCACCACCGAGCACATTAACCAGCTAAGTCGCTTTCATGCTCAAAGATTTTCAATTTTAAATTGTGTTCGGTTTGACCAAGCATTATACTTTTTTGGCAAAAAGTTGTTTGTGAAAAACTTCCTTGTCAAAACTTTGTTTGTGACACACAAAATCAAATACCCCATTTACTTGGGGGCTTCCTTTATGAAGCCTTTCCTCTTGCATATTATTATACTTGTATGGCTTCGTTCCTTGTTCGTGTATTATGCCACAATATGCACCATATTGACTAAAGTGTTCCGCAAGCTGGGTTGCTTGCTCCTGTGTTTACCCCTATGTTCCCGATTATTCGGCTAGGGAGTAATGGGAGCACCTCTGCGATTGTCATGATCAGGTCATCCGAGCTCAGACCTCAGACTGGGTGAAGCCAAAAGCTAGCGCTCTTATTGTTTTCAATCATGTTTACCACACAACAGAACTCATGAGTACAAAAAATCTATTGCACAAGTCTCATAGTAACAATGAGCAGCCGAAGAAAGGTATCGGTGGGGGTACTATTTTCTTCGAAGATGCTTCTTACACTTCGTCAATAATATAGCATAAATTCCCTGAGTGCGCTTTGTCTATTACAGCCTTATCGCCTGATTGCTTGGTTATCGGAAACACCGTCGATATTCTCGACAGGTGGAGTACATAACAATTTTCAGCCCTTGACCAAAGAGGGAGAAGCCGACGGTCGGTTAAGACGCGTTTAAAGTTTGATTGAATACAAATATTAGATAAGTACTTCGGTACATAAAATCATTATACATAAAATTCTTTTACCCAAGTCCTTGGGGGTCTTAAATTAGTATGAGCCATTTTATAGTAAATATGTTTTCTTCTTGATCATTGCAAAGTCTTTTTCTACCGCTCCTTTTCCGACTCGAGTGTATGGTCAATAGCCGGATAGCCTATCTTCTCTCTAGAAGCCACTCGAGTTTAGTTCGCTATGCTGGCCTTGGAGAAGTACTCCGCCTTCGGGATAAGGAGCTTGAAGCCATAGGGTGACCCGCTTGAAAGTCTTGAGATCGGATGTGTCATGTTAAAGCACGACAGAAGCACAATTTTTTTTCTTTTTTCTCCAATTTTTGGATTGGCACGGAACACTTGATCTAGTTCGGATGTCAAGTTTTTACTGAAGTTTTCTGGTTTCCAAGCTTATGGCACTTTTAAACTATTTGTGTGTTTCCAGCAGAAGTCTCGTAGTGCAATGCCAGACACCTTTAGAGATTCTCCAAAAACATTCTCGGATATTGCTATATATGCATCGGTTTCGAATTGTGTCTTTGGTCAATTATTGGGTTGCTCGGCTCCTGTGCTTGCCTCCTATGTCCCGCTTTGTTCGGATAGGTGTGCAAAGGGAGAACCACTGGGATTGTGCTTCCAGCTAGCATGGTTAAGCACCTCAGTGGACAAAGCCGAAAACTGACTGTCACAATAAGCGTAAACTGGTCTGCGATCCGATGAGTTTGTTAAATGATGGGTAGTTCATAACATTGGCTGAAGTGTTTACAGCTTGACCTCGGCTGTCCCCGAACACTAACCAGGGGCTCGTAGATGGCCTCCCAACTTTAAGCTCCTATGACTAAGTGAACATTATAAATCTCGCATATCTGATTTCCTCGTTTCCGATAACACAACCGCCTTAGGGCACCGAGATGTCGGCTAAGGGTTGTTTGTTATTGTGGAAACACCCTGCGTAGCATCTCCAAGGGGGTGGAAGCCGACGATGGGCCACTTTCATCTGATAAACAGTCGCAATGGAGTCAAAATAAGTATATATCACCAGCGATTGTATTCATTATACAAGCGTTGCCTTCCGTAATTATCGTTATATAAAGCCATAAATATGCATCAATTTGACTTAAGATTTTGGCAAAGCTGGGTTGCCTGGCTCCTGTGCTTACCCCTACATTCCTGGTTGTTCCTAATTTTGGCCAAGCTTGGATGTAAAGGGTGCACCTCTGTGATTGTTACTACCGGGTCATCTGGTTTAGTACCTTAGAATTGGTGAAGCCGAAAGCTAGCCATCTTAAAGGATATAATTGGTTAGCAACAATGGAAGTGAAAATTCTGGTTCATCATGGACCAGAGAGTTTGGGAACTTTCCCCAATCTGAATCCTCAATATTTTTCTCCCACATTGATCGGAGGTGAGGTTTCATGATCATGATTAGCATGACAACCCAATAAAATGAACCGATAGTGGGACTATTTTCTTTGGAAGATGTTTCTTACATTAAATAGTAATATAACATATCTCTCTACGTACCTTTGTTTATAAAACCGTATGACCGGATTGCCTTGTTTGTCATAAATCTTTGCTCTTATAAAGGCTTAATAAAGTAGGACAAACAATCCTCAGCTACTGACCGAGGAGGTGGAAGCCGATGGTCGGTCAACAAAGTTTTGTACAATGCGGATCCGAGCATGAATGATGTAGAGTACTTGGATACATAGAATCATTACACATAATTTGTGGTTTTACTCCGGATATTGATCCTTAATTCGGCCACCCGTGCCCGCATTAAGGCTCGGGGGCTACTGGGCTTCGCGCTCATTATTTATAAATATTAAAGGGGCACATCGATCCCCTAATCTGGTGTTGCCACACGACTAGTGTCTCGGGGGCTACTGCATTGCTTATACAATGCAGAGAATTCAAAGTGCTTGGTGTTCGGCATGACCGAACTATGGGCAAACGCGTCTTCGGACAACAATAGGTACCAACTGGGACTTATTAGGCATCAAGTTAATATATCACGGTGACTTCTCACAACCCTCTCACAGGGGCCTATCCGCCAATCATTATTTCTAATATATTACACTGCGTTTCTATTTCTACGTATGTTGTTGAGATAGGAGTTGATCCTTAGGCCAATTTTGCAAATCGACCTGAGTCTCAGGGGCTACTAGGATCAGCAGTTTTATGTTTTCCTCCAAGTGCAACTCAGGTTTTAGACCGACACATGCCTTGAGGGCTACTTGATATACATATACTGGCTATATATCTCGGCAGAGAATAAATTGAACCAATAAAAAATATTCACAAAAATCAGCCCGCAGTCGGGGTCATGCACCACCTCGGAAGTAGTCCAGCATAAAACTCGGGCGCCAGTGGTTGTCTCCATAGAGGGCATTTCTGGCATTAAGCTCGGCTAAACTCCTTCAACCTTTTTGAATCAAGGTGATCTATGACACCTCGGATACAGTCTAGTGTTGGAGCTCGGATACAGGCCGGTGTTGGAGCTCGGATATAGTCCGGCGTTGGCGCTCGGCTGCAAAAGATATCTCAAATGCACTCCGGTGTTGGAGCCCTGATGCAAGAGGACACCGCTGCACGGGAACAACTTCAAACCCAAGGTGTGGCATAAATAATAATAATAAGGCATTGATAAAGGCCGAGAACTTAAAGGGGCTCCTCGGATACCCGACGTGTAAACTCTTCGGATTTACTTCGCCGATCCTCAAGATCGAAGATGAGTAGATTTGTTGAACCACTTTTCAAGACCGATGACCAAAGATGAAGACCAGTTCGAAAGGATTGAGGAGCGTCCCCAACTTGAAGACCGGTTCGGGGGGCTACTGACGGTGTCCTGGACTAGGGGGTACTCACCACTGAAGGTGTCAAAATCGGCGGATCTCCGGTAGGGGGTCCCAAACTGTGGGTCTAAGGCTAATTGGAACAGGAGGCGGGGGACACAATGTTTACCCAGGTTCCTACCCTCTCGATGGAGGTAATACCCTACTTCCTGCTTGATTGATCTTGATGATATGAGTATTACAAGAGTTGATCTACCACGAGATCGTAGAGGCTAAACCCTAGAAGCAAGCCTATAGTTATGATTTTTGTTGTCCTACGGACTAAACCTCACTGGTTTATATAGACACCGGAGGGGGCTAGGGTTACACAGAGTCAGTTACAGAGAAATGAATCTTCATATCCAAATCGCCAAGCTTGCCTTCCACGCAAAGGAGAGTCCCATCCGGACACGGGACGAAGTCTTCTATCTTGTATCTTCATAGTCCAACAGTCCGGCATACGCATATAGTCCGGCTATCCGAGGACCCCTTAATCCATTACTCCCTCAGTAGCCCCTGAACCTGGCTTCAATGACGATGAGTCTAGCGCGCAGATTGTCTTTGGCATTGCAAGGCGGGTTCCTTCCCCGAATACTCCAAAGTAGATCTTGAACAAAAGAATTGTGTCCGGCTCTGCAAAACAATTCCATATTCTACCGTGGAGAGCACAATGTTTTCACGAGTCCAATCCGTTGACAAATGTTACAACACGACATTACGTCCTCGTCCTGCCATTAATTCGAATCGGTTTTCCGGCCTGCTGCTCCATGCTTCGCAAGGTGGTTTTATTGGCACGTCTTGTCGAAGCGGAGATCATGTCCCCTTATTATGGGATTCTCATCAACATGGGCATGGGTAACCCAACCATCCCGTTGGTATGATTCCTTGGGAATAGCCATGTTTTAAGGCCACGTAGGGGACGTTTGATATTCGTCATCTTTATAAGGAGGCCGAGACCCGCCTTTCCCCTCTACGCTACTCCCTCCTCCTCTCACCTCGAGCTCCAACACCCAAGGCTCAACCCGTCGCTTCGAACCTCAGGCCATGTCCGGATCCAGCTTTCAGGGCTGGTGGGTGGCCTCCTCTATCACTGGGGAGGATATCACGAAGCTCAGGGAGGCGAGATACTTAACCGCGGAAATCCTTCACAGGCTTCCTGCACCAGGGCAAGTTATCCCTACTCCTAGGCCTAATGACAGGGTCGTATTTATCCCTCACTTCCTTCGGGGGCTAGGTTTCTCCCTCAATCCTTTCGTTCAGGGGCTCATATTTTACTACGGACTAGATTTCCATGATCTAGCCCCGGACTCACTCCTTCACATCTCATCATTTATTATCGTATGTGAGGCTTTCCTCCGTCTCCCTCCACCCTTTGACTTGTGGCTCAAGACCTTTGATATAAGGCCGAAGATAATAGATGGAAGACACACAGAGTGCGGAGGTGCTCTGATAAGCAAATCAGCCGACGTCGTTTGGCCAAAGGGTTCCTTCAACACCACTTCCGGCCTATGGCAACAGGTGTGGTTTTATATCATGGAGCCTCGCGGTACTAAGTGATTGGCCCTCCGCCAAAGCTTGCATCATGGGTTAACAAGGGGCTGGACTGGGGATCGCCGGATGAAATTCAAATACTGCAAAGATGCATTCGAGACCTTATTAAGAAGGACATCGACCTTGTCAAGGTAATCCAAGATATGTTAGTTCGTCGGGCCTTGCCATGCCAGCGCCGACCTCTAAATATGTGGGAATTCAATCCGGAAGGACCGCGAACCATTCAGCACTTCTTCGGCAGGACGTTCGAAGGGATGTATGAATTATTCTTCGGGTCACGAAAAATGTGTCCGGACAACATAGAGGACGCAGGCCTCGATTGCAACCATCCGGATTTCTCGGTAAGTATTTAGTTTCCGAACACGTTTTTAGTTTAAGTTTCCCATAACAAAACAGAGAAAACCACACTCTGCCAGAGCTGGGTAAGGAAGGCGGAGAGCATCAGATGTTCGGCCGCTCTTCTTGAAAACTCAGCGGACCTAGTGTTAACCAGGATGCTGGCTCCGGCACCCTATCAAGTGCCAGAAAAGGAGAGGAGTGGAGAGGCCCAAAGCGGCCTTCATACCGGAGGTGCGTCACTCACCGTATCCGGGGAAATCGGAACCCCTGTGTTGGAGGGTTGATGGGGAGGAGAATCTAACATTCCTTCCCCCATACAGGAAGAAAAGAGTCGCTCCAGAAGACCTGAAGGCAGAGGCTTCCAAGCAAGGGAAGAAATCCCCACCAGGGGGCCCGAATTCTGGGGGCGATATTGCCGCACAGTGCCCGGAAGGGGGGCATCCTTTAGCTGAACCGTAAGTGAACAAAGGTGTTTAATAAGCATACCCTGTTCTTTTCCCGTTTGTGAGAGTGATGTTTTGAAATGTATGTTTTACAGTTCGGCCCATAGCCTCCCTCAATAATCTTCATCTTCGGGGGATCTTCTTCCGGAGATGATGGAGAGCGAAACTCTACCTCCTACTTCCTCGCCCCATAAGGCGAACGACCCCGAGGTGTCGTCCCGGAGGATTTCTCCCGGCCCTCGAAGGAGCGCCCCATCGGAAGATGACTCTTCGGCCGCCTGAGGTCTAGGGTGTTCGGCTCCTAGAGAGACCAACAACACAAGTCCCGGACCATCCGATATACAACCGGACATATGGACGGGGCTTCTGCGGAAAGCGCATATTTTAGAGGAACATCGTACCTTAATGGGTACGGTGATTGAGAGAATTTCGTCCACAAAAAGCGGATTGAATAAAGCTTTTACGATCCTACTAAGAGGCTTTGAGGTACGTTATGTAGCCTCTTGTTTTGTACCGTAAACGCAATGTGCACTGTATATGGATAGCAGCCCCTGAGACTCTAGTTGCCCACCAACTAGTGACGATCAGAGGATCAAAAGATAAATATGCTCAGGTAATAATTGTGCTAATATGGCAGCTGTGGCCCCAGCCCATGCCCGGGATGCCCAATTTGCCGAACTGAAGCGGAAACTTGATGTGGCGGATGATTACATCATGCTCATGAACAAGGGGCTTGATGAGGCGCAATGTATGTATTTTGGGAGGTCAATGAGTATAAATTAGAGCATGACGCCGGAATTTATAGTATGCTTGACTGCAGATGGTGCTGCCGCCGTGGAGACCCTTCGGGCTGAGCTCGCTCAGGCCAAGGAGCAAGCCAGGATAAGCATCGCAGCTGCCGAGAAGGCAGTTGGTGGATTAAAAGCCGAACAGGCTGCCCATCGCCTGAGTGAGGAGAAAATACCCAACATGGCGCTTGAGCTAAGGGATGCCGCTAACAAATATACGCTTCTGGAGAAAGAGACCAAAGAAAAAGTGGCTGACCTTGAAAAGGCCTTACAAGCGGCAAAGGAAACCTGGTCAGAGGCCAGAGCGGCACGGGAGGAGATCCGGCAAGCCGGGGAGATCGCGGCTGGGAAGCCCTTTTTATTACGAACTAAGTTTGGCGATCCGAAGTATTCCCCGCTTCATCAAATGTAGAGTTCTCCGGATGCATATTTGGACTTGTTGAAGAGTGCCTCTAATGCGACGCAGTTTTTCCAGGCCGAATAAGGCCATGAAGCGGAACGACTTTTCTGGTCGCAGTTTAGCATGCCAAGGCGTCCGCTGCTATTGAATGACCAGGTGGCCGAATGGGCTAAGCTCCACAGGATATCTGGACTTGCCATGAAGGCTGTCGTGGACTGGCTGTGGACTGGGGGAGCAACTGTGAACAATTATTTTGGTTTAGTGCAGCAACTTGTTTGTGCGGTGTCGCATATCGACGCTGTCAAGCGATCAACATGCACAGAAGGTGCACAGATGGCCCTTGCCCGCGTGATGTATTGGGCGAAGATGAAGGCCACCGATATTGCAATGGGGGGTCCGCCCGGGGGTAAGGACACGCCAAATCAATATTTTGAAGAAGTACTAGAGGGTGCCCGCTTGATAGACGGTCAGTGCTCGAAGAATGTTCTGTTCGAGTAACATGTATCCAAATTGTAAAAGCAATGCTTATGGTAATGAAGGTTGTGTTTATACTTTTTCCTGTAAAGTATTTTAGTGCCTCCTGTGCGGCCCTTTATGTATATTTGTATGTAACATGAAAGTTTGCAGCCGTCGGCTTCAGCCCCCTCGCGTATAACACGGGGGTGTTCGGAAAAGCACTTGATCACACTTGGTCCATTTAAGAAGGTGTTAGTGCATCGAACTAGGCAATCGGACTATAGAGCTTTAACACTTTCACTTAGCCATAGGAGTTTGATGGTGGGGCTACTATATAGCCCCTGGTATGTCTGTGTTTATCCGAATACTATGCGTTTAAATACATGACCAGGAAACCGGTCCTTCGTTAATGCGAAGGAATCACGAAGATTCCGCTGAGTCATCGAGTGGTTGACCCACTCTCGCCTTATCATGACAGTCAATTTTCGGCTTTCTCTACTAAGGTCCTCATCCAGATGAACCAGGGCACAATTGCAGTAGTTCTCCCTTGGTCGTCTTAGCCGATAGAACGGAACGTAAGGTAGCAAGCACAGGAGCCGGGCGAACCCAACTATTGACCCAAGACATGATTCGGAGCTGATGCATATAAGGCAAAAACTCGCGACGCCGAACACTCTTGAAGGTGTTCGGACTTTTCAATATGTACCGGGCTGGGTACAGCCCCCAGTAATGAACCCTAAATTCAAGGCACGTGCTACGACCCGGCGTGAGGAGAGAGCGCCGGTGGTGAGAATATAGTTCTCAAATCACACTGCTTCGCTGCTTTTATCACATCCATTTTAGTACGGCGAATCATAAGTTCACAAGTACTGCCCATTTCCAGGGTGTTTTATATGCCAAGAGGGTATATAACAACAAGAGACGAAAATAAGAAAAAAGGTTTACACAGGGTCTTAATCTAAACAGAAACCTTGAAACGGGCCCCTGCTGCACGTCTGCGCCTTTGTCTCCGTTGTGTCGTGTCCTTGAAGGGTATATCATGATGGCCTATCTGTAAATAGAAAAAACCAGGTGAAAAATCTGGTATGGCCGTGGGTATAATTTGTTGGTTTTGATGAACCGTGAACTATACCTTCTTGTGTTCGAATAGGGTCAAGCGGAACTATGGACTTATTACGTGCAGGGTGCCCCCAGCGCTACCCAAGGAATTTCTAGTGTATATTTATGTATACAGGAAAATATATATAGTCTTCTTACGGGGCGGTCTATGGGGGCAGGGCTACAAAACAAGCGCAGGTTTATCTGAGCTTTTACACGTAGGTGTACACCGAACATGTCTGGTTGTGTCCGCGGTCTTGAGGACCGATGAGCCGTTCTGCTTAAAAGCGCCGCTTCGTGCTACGGCTACTAGAGCCGCCGCGTATTCTTCTCTACGAAGAGAACGCTCTGTGCTTCCACTCACCGTGATACCGCCACGTGGTCCAGGCATCATGAGCTTGAGATAAGCATAGTGCGCAACTGCATTAGAATGGGCGAAGCCCGTTCGTCCGAGTAGTGCGTGATAGCCACTTCGGAATGGAGCAATGTCAAAGATTAGCTCCTCACTTCGAAAGTTGTTGGGCGAGCCGAAGACGACGTCTGGTGTTAGGGTGCCTTTGTAGCGGGTCTCTATACCTGGTATTACTCCTTTAAAGGTAGTACTGCTTTGCTTGATTCTTGACGGGTCTATCCCCATCTTGCGAACAGTGTCCTGATATATCAGATTGAGGCTACTGCCACCGTCCATGAGGACTCGGGTGAGGTGGTATCCGTCGATTATTAGGTCGAGCACTAAGGTAGCCGAGCCCCCGTGACGGATACTAGTCGGATGATCCCTGCGATCGAAAGTGATCGGACAGGCCGGCCATGGGTTGAATTTGGGGGCGACAGGCTCTATAGCATATACGTATCGGAGTGCGCGTTTGTGCTCCCTATTTTGGATATGAGTGACATAAATCATGTTCACTATTTTGACCTCCGATGGAAATTTCTTTTGTCCCCCCCATATCCGGCTGGCGAGATTTGTCCTCGTCTTTCTTTGTGGTCCATTCCCCTTGTGTTCGGCGTTGAGCTTGCCGGCCTGCTTGAAGACCCAACACTCTCTCTTGGTATGATTAGCTAGTTTTTCGGGGGTGCCATGAATTTGGCAGGACCTTTCAAGGGTTTTATCTAGGCTAGACGGGCCATCTCTGCTGCCTTTAAGTAACTTTTTTCGTTGACCGGGTCTGGAGCCCCTGAATCCGGTGTTTACCTCTGTATTGTCCTGGCTTTCTCCGTTGTTCCGACGTTTTTTTATTTTGTCGTGGCTTTCCATTGCCATCCCTGACTTCAGATGTGCCAAGGTCGCTGGTGCTGCTACGGGCCAACCAGTTGTCCTCTCTCGCGCAAAAGCGGGTCATTAGAGTTGTTAAGGCTGCCATTGTCCTTGGCTTTTCCTGGCCTAGGTGTCTGGCCCACCATTCGTCCCGAACACTGTGTTTGAAAGCAGCTAAGGCTTTGGCATCTGGACAATTGACGATTTGGTTCTCCTTAGTGAGAAACTGGTTCCAAAGCTTACCGGCTAATTCTCCGGGTTGTTGGGTTATGTGACTTGGATTGTCTGCATCTGGAGGTCGGACATAGGTCCCTTGGAAATTGGCCCTGAAAGCGTCCTCAAGTTCTTCCCAGCTTCCAATGGAATTTTTGGGGAGGCTTTTTAGCCAGTGCCGAGCTGGTCCTTTTAGCTTGAGGGGTAGGTATTTGATGGCGTGGAGATCGTCTCCGCGATCCATATGGATATGAAGAATAAAGTCTTCTATCCAGACCGCGGGGTCTGTCGTTCCGTCGTATGCCTCGATGTTCACGGGTTTAAACCCTTATGGAAATTCATGATCCAGCACCTCGTCGATGAAGCACAAGGGGTGTGCAGCACCCCTGTATTTGTCTATGTCGCGGCGCGGGCCCGACGGTTGCAGTGTGCGATGTTGGTTCCGAACTAGTAAGTTACCTGCATATTTGATTTTATGGCCCTGATCCTGTGTGGGAACACGTTCCCTAGATCCATAAATGGATCTGGTTCTGCCAGCTTTTTTATCCAGGTCTTCACGTAAATCGTGTTTCTGGTTCTGGGCTACAACCTCCCTTCCTTTATGGGTAGGGGGTGCGGTTTTGTGTGCGGCGTTGCTGGCTGCTCTACCTTGATTATGAGGTGGTTGGCCTGGCTGATTGGGCATATTGTTATTCGGCGGTATGGGCACGATTGCATCTTTGTCGAATTCGGGCAGCAGTTTGCGTTTGGGGTTGCTATTTGTTTGGCGATTGCCGTCGTATTTTTCCTCAGTGTCGAGCACTTTGTTCCATTTATCATTGAGCGTATCCTATGCGGCTTTAAGCCATTGCTTCTGCTTTTTCAAGCTCCTCGCGGTGGCAATAAGTCTCTGGTGGAGGCATTCTTGTTCCAATTGTTCTTCCAGAACGATTAATTCATCATTACCCCAACCGCTCTCCTCTTCGAAGATAGGTTGGTAATTGGAGTCTTCAGCATTGCTGTCATCGGACAGGGGCCCCGGACTGTGTTTGTCGTCACCTTGCTCGTCCAGCTCCATTGCTGGGTCCGCGGTTTCTTTATTGTCTTCGGCGTCATCCGGGGTGTTATTCCCTCTTGTGCCGGTATCACTATTTTTACCACGGCGTGGTTTCGAGCGCGCCGCTGACGTCAGCGCTTTGGCTGCTTTCCAAGAGTTTTATCCTCGACTGGGTACTTTTTGTCATTGTCGCTGTCTTTTTTGGGTGTATCGACCATGTATATGTTGTATGGAGAGGTGGCTGTCCAGCGCCCCATGGGCGGTAGTTCCTATTCTTCTCCGGCATCGTCGTCCATACCGTCGATGTCTTTGGAGTCGAAATCAAGCATGTCGGTCAAATTGTCGACAGTGGCTATCAAGTGGGTGGTGGGTCAGCAATGAAGTTCCTCGTTGTCCGCTTCCCACTCAAGCCGGACATAGTTCGACCAAGGATCTCCTGACAAGGAGAGAGACTTTAATGAGTTTAACACATCGCCTAGGGGTGAGTGCTGAAAGATGTCTGTGGAGCTGAACTCTAAGATTGGCGCTCGGTCAGATTCGATGGGTGTGGATACACGCGGTTCTGAGCCTACGGCCGGAGATCAGTCCGAGGCTCCGATGACACAGACCTCGTTAGAGGTCAGATCTGTGTTCGGCTTTAGCACCGTTGCGTCCGCAGCTTCCGTGGCGAGGTTGAGCCTCCCTTCGTCTGATGGCGCGCTCTGCTCTGAATCTAGGGATGGCACGGTTACAGGCGCAATCTCCCGCACATAGCCTGAAGACAGATTTAGGTCATGTTCATCGTGGGGGCGGGGTGCGGTTGTCATAGGCTCGAATCCATCGAAGATCAAGTCTCCACGTGTGGGGACCCCGACTCATAAGTCGTGATCACCGAATGCACGTGTACAGTGATCCCAAAGATCAATGCTCACTGAACACACAGAAGCTGAATAACAAGAGTCTTACATCCATACATACCGTATTACACAAGTAGGACCATTATGGTCGAGTCTTGAGTATAACATCGCAGCGGAAATCTTCGTCGATAACTTGGACCCATGCCATCTTCCTTAACCCTACAAGCATTCTGACTGGGAAACGTCCTAGCTCGCATGTTCGTTGCCAAAGTATTCTTCATCATATCCTATTCTTTCATGCCTAGCCAATAAAATTACTAGTGGCAAGCCAATGAGTACTTTGAATGTACTCGCAAGCAACCCATGTTTTGGTTCAAGATACAACAATGCATGATATAGGTAAATTTTTGCAGAAAGCTAGTTTTGAGTGCAATGACATGTTCAACAACTTGTAAGACATGCATCAGGAGACTTCAAGTAACCACGAGGCCAGGTTACAGATATCAACATAAATAGAGTGGGCACCCACCCAAATCAATCATGTCAAGTCCTTTGACTTGACCCAAGTAGTTTTATCAACTCACACACACACGGTTGTAAAACTCTGGACATAGTTTAAGCAGCACCGCCCAACTGTCCTTGACCATGGACACGGCTATTCGAATAGTTTTACACTCTGCAGAGGTTGCACACTTTACCCACAAGATCCGGGGAACTTCCGTGTCGTCCACGACCCGCGATACCTCAAGTACCCGGGGTAAGCACCCGATCACTATCTTTCCCTAGACGACACTAACATGAAGTCCACTCGATTGGTAGTAACCCCCGTGCCTAACATTTCATATCATAAAGTTGTGGAGCCTCGCTCCCATATTCATCACATAACACAAGCACGGGGTACCAATGGTGTGTCCGGTGCCGTGTGAAAACAGTCATGGCCGCCCTACCTGGCACGACCCCATCCCGAGAGAGAACACCAACTCTCCCCCATCACTAGTAATGTGGGCTCAAAGCTAGTATCGATCTAGGTAATCAATAATGCCCTTTCCCATATAAGGGTAGAGTGGTTGCGCATGTAAGGTTGGGACAGTCATCAAATCTTAAATCTAATCCATTTTCAAAAACAACACACACACTTGCCTCGGTACACCACTTCGTCATCAAGTGGTTACCCATCTCATCATCTCCCTCGGGCATAAGTGGCACCCGACGGGGTTTTCGAAAAAGTCTTTTGAAAATACTTTGTCTCCATTATCATGCATATTCCCGTCCCTTTTTGCGTAGCACTACTTTAGCATCCTATCTACTCCCACCGGCATAACCCTCATAAGGAGGTAGGGTCATGCACAATGCAAGTATCAACGAGGAAGTACGGTGGCAAACCATCAAAGTGGTTACTACCTCATCATGATTCCATTGCAACAACAATATGGTGCTATATGATATGCATAAAAAGGGTTTCATAGACATGGTCAAAGGGCTGCTTGCCTGGTTCCTCAGAGTCTTCAAGTCTTCTGGTCCTTCTCCAAGTACTTCGTCAACTAACGTCGGAAACAATCGTAATAAGCAACACAACAAGGCAAAAATAAAAGTGCTCTAAAAATGTGAGTTGGATTTTTCTAGGATACCTCTAGTCATATGAGGGATGACCAAAGTGGTTTCATTGGGATTTGATCAATGGACATCTCTGAACATTTCAATATGATGGAGTCAAGGGATTAATGGATTTGCAAGAAGTGTACAGAAACATTATTTTCAAAAATGAGCAGAGGCACCCATTCGACAAAGCATGATTTTAGAAGCATCTAGGAGTTGGTTTCACTGGATTTGGAGTTCAAAGGAATTTCCTATGGATTTGCAAAGTTTACAAATATGAAGAAATGGCTCAGTATAATGTGTTGCACAGAAAGTATTAACAAAAATGTCCATAACCTAAGTTATGAACTTAGAAGCATCTAGGAATTTGAATCATGGCATTTGGATCAACTTTGAGCTCTCTGTGATTTTCTAAAGTTCATCACAGGAATAGGAAAATGGGGTTTTGATAAATATTTCTAAAGAGGAAGTTTCTGGAAAAATGTGCAAATAGCACCATGTGATAGATCATGATTTGTGGATCCCCTAGAAATTTGAATCATCAAATTTAGAGTTGATTTAATTTATTTTTGGATTTTTGAAGTTGGCTGGAAAAAGAAAAGACAAAGGATTTACCGAAACGGGCTGGATCTGGGCGGCGGCGGCACGCACTGGGCGAGGTTTAGCAGCAGGGCGCCACTGGGCCGGCCTAGTGGCTCGCCAGCACGCGTGCAGGGGCCACGTCGGAGGCGTACTGGCGCCAGGGCGTCTTCGCCGCGGGGAAGCGGTCGCGAGGTTGGTATGCTTCCACTTAAACAGGAGGGGCCCGCTAGCCGGTCACTGACCTGCGGGGTCCACCCGCAGGGTCGTCGCCCTCCTCCCGCCCGCGATAGAGGAGGCAGAGGAGACGGGGCCGAGCGCTTGCCGGCGCTCTCCCCGACGGCACCGACCACCCCCAGCGGCGCCCAGCATACTGGAGGGCTCAGGAGGTCACTCTGCACCAGCCGAGCTAGGCCGTGACCGCAGGGGAGGCCGGGTGCGAACGCACCATCGGCCGTGGCGGGCGAGGTCGACGGCAATGGTGGGCACGATGCTACGGTCATCGGGAGAAGGTCAAGGAGAGCGGGGGAGGACCGCGGTGATGTTGGAGGTGCTCTAGTGGAGTCTAAAGGGGAAGGGAGAGGCCACGGAGCGTGAATTTAGGCGGAGGCCGGCGGCATTGCTCCGGCCATGGAGATGCAAGGAGGGCACGAGGAGGGAAGTGGGTTGGTCCAGGGGGTGCACGGGAGGGAGAGAGAGGCAAAGGAGTAGAGAGGAGGCTCGGGGGTGGCCTTAAATAGAAGGGGGCGAGGTGCACAGCGTGGTCGTGTGCCGGCGAGGTCGTAGCCATCGCTACGGGCCTCGGGAGAAGAGGGCGTGGTGTCTGGGGTGTTCCTGGACGTCGACTACGTCGGGAGAGATAGAGAGAGGGAGCGGGGAGAGGTCAGAGGCGCGCGCGTGTGAGCCACGCCATTGGTGCGCTCGGGCGGCCGGTGTTTGCTAGCGCGGAGGCGCGCGGAGGAGGAGAGAGGAAAGGGACAGCACCGTGGCGTGTTGCGAATGTCGAGGCACCTCGACTGGCGCAAGGGGGAGGCTCGAGGTGGTCGGGGGACGCGGCGTCAACGGTCGGGAGCACGCTGACGTGCTCCAGAGCGCGCAAATGGCCGGCACCCGCGGCTTTTCCTCGCGTCCTCACGCGCCCACTTCAGTCTGGCAGCTGCAGGGGGGAGTAAACAATGTGACAATGGCATTGGATGCCCTGGGGATCCACTGGTGTGAAGAGGGAGGTTGAGAGAGAGAGAAATGGTGCTTTCCAGAGAGGGAAAAAGAGCTTTTCACCCCCATAATCATGGCTCCTCGGGAAGGGAAAGATGCAGGGGTTAGGGGGAGGACCAGATGATGCTGTGGGAGAAAGCTTAGCTCATGGAGATTAGTGGAAATGGCCAAAACCTGCATTTTAAAATTCTGCCAGAAGGTGTTTGATGGTAGTTTGGGCAAGCACATGGATTCGAAATGATATGTAGATTAACAGGATCAAGTTTCATATAAAAATGGGGTTGATCACCAAGTTGGAGCTCATTTGGAGGAAGTTGCCAATGTAACTTTGGCAAACCCTAGAAATGAACAGAAATGGATTTTCCAAGATTTAGTCACGAAAATATGTTCTCCTTGATGCACCACTTGGTGTAGTGTCATAATTTGAGGTTATGAACATTTCCACAAAAGTTGAGGTCAAGAGGAGAAAGTTGCCAATGTAGAATTGTTCAAATTTTGTTCTGGACAGGAATGGTTTTGGGGCACTTTGATCAAGTTAGCCTGTTCTCCAACATGTGACATTTGGTCTAGATGAATTATTAGACCATTTGAGCATGTTCACAAGATTTGAGAGCATTTGGATATGTTTGGCAATGTAAAGTTGCTCAGACTTCAAAATGGACAAAAATGGTTTTGAGGGGATTGGATGATGTTATTTTGCTCTCCAAGTCATGAAACTTGGCAAGATCATCTAATATGTCATATGTGACATGCTAGAATTTTCTTGGAATTTTTGGAGAATATTTCCTTTGTAAATATTTCAGAAGCTTGAAATATCCAGAAAGGGTTTTTGAGGGGTTTGACCAATATTTTGAACATGACCATGTGTTGAAACTCTTATATATGGATAATATATGTCCATTGAGTTTCCCTAAATTTTCAAAAATATTTTTAAAGCATTAAAATAATTTTTCCCTATTAAAGACCATTTCTGGCCTTAAGAAAAGTCTTTTAAATAAAATAGGAAAATAACTTTTAAAATTATATTTTTGTGCTTTATGGGTATCCTATGTCTAATAGGAGTCAAATATATTTTTGGAAAGATTTTTACTTCCCTTAATTAAGTACTTACAGTGCAAACCTCAATTCAAGGGTTTTTGAAAAACTAATTTTTGAAAATACTATTTGGCCAAATTATTTTTGCAATAAATTATTTTTATGTCCTATACACATGGCATGATCATTGGGAAAGGTTTCTGGAGCAAGGAGATGAAGTATAGAAGTTGGAGGATTTATTTGATTTTTAGAGCACTTGCAAACAGCAAACAAAAATCCAATCAAGCAATGTCCAAAAAACTCAAAAGTTTTTGTCAAAACACATTTTATCATGATTTATTAGCTTAGGTGTTGTGGCATGAAAATCAGGGTGTGACAGACCTACCCCCTTACAAGAATCTCGTCCCCGAGATTCCTAGACTAGGCGCGGAAAGGGATACAGAAACTTGGATCCGTGGTAGTCTTCAAGTCCTCATGTTGCTTCTGCTTCCGTGTAGTGCCCCATTGAGATTGAAGTACTTGATGGTGTGGCTTCGTGTATGATGCTCTTCTTGATCCAGGTTGCTAATGTGTAGCTCGCGGTAGGTTAGATTGGGCTAGGGGTTGATGGCTCGGTGGTCAATGTCCTTATTAGTGCTCGAGCTAGCTAGGAAGTTGGAAAAACTTCCGGGGTTGTGATGCATGGAAAGCGTTGTGCACATCAGGTAACTCAGGTGGCAACTCCAGCTGGTAACTGTCTTCTCTTCGTCTCGTAGTGATCTTAGAAGGGGTTGTTAAATTTTGGAGTGATCACGAAGGGGGCCGATGAATCTTGGTGTGGGTCTCCTTGTCATGGAAATGCTTGGTTCCTTAGAGAGAAGTGGCTTGCAGATACACCTGGTCTTCGACGCAGATGTTTACTTCTTGATGATGGTGGTAGGTGTAGTTCTTCCTCCTTGGCATGGCGGTCTTCAAATGTTCCTTGGCTAGCTGAACGGCTCTTCTTCCGTCTTCGGGTGGACAGGTAGGTCACCAAATGATGATGACAACTATCTTGTCTAAGCACTCCATGAGGACTTTGCTCACGGGGTACATAAAGGAGGCTGGGGAATTAGTGGTGGTCTTGTTGAGTGTGGGCCAAGGTGGTTCTAGATCTAGTGTGAAGGCCCTAAGGTCCTGATCGACCATGTTGTAGCTTGGTAGGGCTTAAGGGTTTCAAGGATTCTAGTGTGCGAGTGAACATTTATCATCTTATCTTTAAGCACGGTTTCTGAGATGCCAATAGTCTATCTAGTCCTTTAAACAAATCACATCATATCACCGATAGCATCATTTTGCGTAGGTCAACTCCAATCATCACTCATGTGATTCATATCCTCATGGCTCTCGAGCGGAGATCTAACAAAATCATATATGTCTACAATCCCCAAACTCATATGTATGTCTACCCCTAAAAATCCATGGGTAGAACATATAAGTTTCTAATCTTGAACGTGACAATCCAAGTGCTCAGCCTATTCTCCCAAGGTCTAAGATAAAGCACCTCTATCCTAAGGAAACATGTCGTATGCCACTCCAAGATCATGTTTCCTTCCTATGAATCAACCCCAATAGTCCATTAACTTCCATCACCAACTACCTAACCCATTAATTCTACAAATCCAATATCCATGGTGTTCCATACGATCTTCTAATATCTTATAATCCCCAAGTACTTGAAAGAGCTATATTTACTATAGTCAGTCCACCAATTCCCATCTTCGGGGTCAAGTAACTTCCAACCTCAGGCTTATATAGATCCCTAAATCAACTCTGACAATTAATCCAATCTCTTAGTTTATTGTCCACCGAGAACATGGTATCGTGATCGAGATCATCAGTCTAAACCCAAATCACTCCGAACGATGTAGACTTACTCACCACCTATACTCCACTAGGATCACCTATTTAAATCCAAATCTCTTATCCAACGTGGAATCCTACATGTTTCCCTCAAGTTATTACGTAATATCAACTGTGTCGTATCAATATCATCTGATCAAGTCAAATCCTTGCACTTCTAGGGAGTTTCAGCTTGCGATCATAATTGTCCTATAAATCCAATTTACTCCGGGGTAATGAAAGCTATGCTACTCTATAATCATGATCCCACCAAGTTCATCTACCAACATGGTAGCCTTATAATCCACCAAAGAGTCTTAGATAATTCCTTAAAGTCATTGATAAAAACTCATCTAGTCATTTGTCCTCTATTCCTATATCCTCAGATTTTTCCTCCCTATGGCATCGTCAGTTCTAGTGCTATCTTAGGAAGATAATGTGCTCGTTCACTATGTCCACTAGTTCCCTAATGAACCCAGTGATAAGCAAGGTTACGGAGGCTTAACAGGTTCTCTTGCAATTCTGTGGGTTAGGCACATGGTTAAGGATTCGAGCTGGGGTATCTTATGAAGTCTCAAAGGGTCTAGGAATGGGTTTCTAATCTTGAGGGTTAAACATAATTCTACAGGGTTGCATTTGGTCGAGGAGGTTGTAGCAAAAGTCTTCAGTGCTTGTTGGTCGCCGAGGTGGAATCCTTGGTGCATATTGTCTTGCTTGTCTTCAGTTGAGGAGAGAGATGAGAGGGAAAAGTAGCATAGAGGAGGGGAATGTCTAAAGGGGGTTCTATAGTGCTAGTGCAAACAAACAGGTGCAAAGAGGGCCAAACAAAAGAAACAAGGTGAGGAAGGTGATATAGTCGCATACTTGTCTCCTAGGGCAAAAGTGCGACCTATATCAAAACACAAACAAATAAAACAAGCAACACACAATCATGGTTCTATTCGAACCTTCATATGGACTCGACTGCACATAGGGGGTAGACGACTCATCCTACCCTAGGGGTTCTCGGACTCAGTAGTCGTGCCTTGTGCCTCATGCAGTCTTCTGAGTTTTCGTCTGGTGTTGCTATTCTCTTGTTTGATGGAACGATCTGGGTTGAGCCTGAAGAATCTTCGACAACTTCTCGCCTAATGAGGTGATGGGGTGAAGGTGGCTCCTCGTGGCTGGCATTGACTTGATCTTCTCTTGTCTTCTTAATCATGACGATCACTTTTTCCTTTTTAAGGTGTTGGCTTTTCCAGGTGGCACTCCTTTATGTAATGACATTAACAAGGCATAATAGAGGCCCAATCTGTCGGACACATTGTTGACAATATCGTCACCGAGAGCGGGGGTGGAAGAGAACCATTTTCCTACTCACTATAGTGAGGCGGACCAAATGGCTAGGTTCTCATCCACCGGTGGGTGCCGATACAACAACGGTAGTGACAGGGTTACTCTATTAGCGATGTATATCATGATCTTGCATATCCTATGCCCTGATCATCGTAGGCTAAGGTTGCATCATCTTGGGGCAGTGTCAAGGGTGTCACCATCTCCTGGGTCTTCAGGTCCTTATTCCTTGAGGATGTATCTTCTGTTGGTATCGTCTTGTTGTGATGTCGCCAACCTTGTGTTCAGGAGATGTGGGTGAACGTCTGGCAAGGCATCTTCCTTCTAGATTATCCACGAGGATTACAAGGAATCCAGTGGTCAGGGGCATAAGGGTTCTAGCGACCAAAGGTTTTGAAGGGGAAGAGATTAATAAGGAAAGTTTACCTTAGTTTTCGAAAAACTGAGAAGGGAAGACAAGTATAGATAGTTTTGAAAACCAGTAGTAGTTTTGGAAATAGTTTTACCCTAACTAACGACCATGCTAACTAAGGCTTCCTACAGTTAGGATGGCTCTGATACCAGCTCTGTGGGGACCCCGACTCATAAGTTGTGATCACCGAATGCACGTGTATAGTGATCCCAGAGATCAATGCTCACTGAACACACAGAAGCTGAATAACAAGAGTCTTACATCCATACATATCATATTAAACAAGTAGGACCATTATGGTCGAGTCTTGAGTATAACATCGCAGTAGAAATCTTCGTCGATAACTTGGACCCGTGCCATCTGCCTTAACCCTACAGGCATTCTGACTGGGAAACGTCCTAGCTCGCATGTTCGTCACTGAAGTATTCTTCATCATATCCTGTTCTTTCATGCCTGGCCAATAAAATAACAAGTGGCAAGCCAATGAGTACTTTGAATGTACTCGCAAGAAACCCATGTTTTGGTTTAAGATACAACAATGCATGATATAGGTAAATTTTTGCAGAAAGCTAGTTTTGAGTGCAATGACATGTTGAACAACTTGTAAGACATGCATCAGGAGAATTCAAGTAACCATGAGGTCAGGTTACAGATATCAACATAAATAGAGCGGGCACCAACCCAACTCAATCATGTCAAGTCCTTTGACTTGACCCAAGTAGTTTTATCAACTCACACACACACGGTTGTAAAACTCTGGACATAGTTTAAGCAGCACCGCCCAACTGTCCTTGACCGTGGACACGGCTATTCGAATAGTTTTACACTCTGCAGAGGTTGCACACTTTACCCACAAGATCCGGGGAACTTCCGTGTCGTCCACGACCCGCGATACCTCAAGTACTCGGGGTAAGCACCCGATCACTATCTTTCCCTAGACGACACTAACATGGAGTCCACTCGATTGGTAGTAACCCCTGTGCCTAACATTTCACATCATAAAGTTGTGGAGCCTCGCTCCCATATTCATCACATACCACAAGCACGGGGTACCAACGGTGTGTCCGGTGCCCTGTGAAAACAGTCATGGCCGCCCTACCTGGCACGACCCCGTCCCGAGAGAGATCACCAACTCTCCCCCGTCACTAGTAATGTGGGCTCAAAGCTAGTATCGATCTAGGTAATCAATAATGCCCTTTCCCATATAAGGGTAGAGTGGTTGCGCATGTAAGGTTGGGCCAGTCATCAAATCTTAAATCTAATCCGTTTTCAAAAACAACACACACACTTGCCTCGGTACACCACTTCGTCATCAAGTGGTTACCCATCTAATCATCTCCCTCGGGCATAAGTGGCACCCGACGGGGTTTTCGAAAAAGTCTTTTGAAAATACTTTGTCTCCATCATCATGCATATTCCCGTCCCTTTTTGCGTAGCACTACTTTAGCATCCTATCTACTCCCACCGGCATAACCCTCATAAGGAGGTAGGGTCATGCACAATGCAAGTATCAACGAGGAAGTATCGTGGCAAACCATCAAAGTGGTTACTACCTCATCATGATTCCATTGCAACAACAATATGGTGCTATATGATATGCATAAAAGGGTTTCATAGACATGGTCAAAGGGCTGCTTGCCTGGTTCCTCAGAGTCTTCAAGTCTTCTGGTCCTTCTCCAAGTACTCCGTCTACTTCGTCAACTAATGTTGGTAACAATCATAATAAGCAACACAATAAGGCAAAAATAAAAGTGCTCTAAAAATGTGAGTTGGATTTTTCTAGGATACCACAAGTCATATGAGGGATGACCAAAGTGGTTTCATTGAGATTTGATCAATGGACATCTCTGAACATTTCAATATGATGGAGTCAAGGGATTAATGGATTTGCAAGAAGTGTACAGAAACATTATTTTCAAAAATGAGCAGAGGAACCCATTTGACAAAGCATGGTTTTAGAAGCATCTAGGAGTTGGTTTCACTGGATTTGGAGTTCAAAGGAATTTCCTATGAATTTGCAAAGTTGACAAATATGAAGAAATGGCTCAGTATAATGTGTTGCACAGAAAGTATTAATAAAAATGTTCATAACCTAAGTTATGAACTTAGAAGCATCTAGGAATTTGAATCATGGCATTTGGATCAACTTTGAGCTCTCAGTGATTTTCTAAAGTTCATCACAGGAATAGGAAAATGGGGTTTTGATAAATATTTCTAAAGAGGAAGTTTCTGGAAAAATGTGCAAATAGCACCATGTGATAGATCATGATTTGTGGATCCCCTAGAAATTTGAATCATCAAATTTGGAGTTGATTTAATTTATTTGTGGATTTTTGAAGTTGGTTGGCAAAAGAAAAAGACAAAGGATTTACCGAAACGGGCTGGATCTGGGCGACGGCGGCGCGCACTGGGCGAGGTTTAGCAGCAGGGCACCACTGGGCCTGCCCAGTGGCTCACCCGCACGCGCGCAGGGGCCACGTCGGAGGCGAACTGGCGCCAGGGCGTCTTCGCCGCGGGGAAGCAGTCGCGAGGTTGGTACGCTTCCACTTAAAAGGGGGGGGGGCCCGCTGGCCGGTCACTGACCTGCGGGATCCACCCGCAGGGTCGTCGCCCTCCTCCCGCCCGCGACAGAGGAGGCAGAGGAGACGGTGCCGAGCGCTTGCCGACGCTCTCCCCGACGGCACCGACCACCCCCGGCGGCGCCCAGCATACTGAAGGGCTCAGGAGGTCACTCCGCACCCACCGAGCTACGCCGTGACCGCAGGGGAGGCCGGGTGCGAACGCACCATCGGCCGTGGCGGGCGAGGTCGACGGCAATGGTGGGCACGGCGCTACGGTCACTGGGAGAAGGTCAAGGAGAGTGGGGGAGGACCGCGGTGATGCTGGAGGTGCTCTAGTGGAGTCTAAAGGGGAGGGGAGAGGCCACGGAGCGCGAATTTAGGCGGAGACCGCGGCATTGCTCCGGCCGTGGAGATGCAAGGAGGGCACGAGGAGGGAAGTGGGTTGGTCCAGGGGGTGCACGGGAGGGAGAGAGAGGCAAAGGAGTAGAGAGGAGGCTCGGGGGTGGCCTTAAATAGAAGGGGGCGAGGTGCACAGCGGGGCCGTGCACCGGCGAGGTCGTAGCCATCGCTACGGGCCTCGGGAGAAGAGGGCGTGGTGTCTGGGGTGTTCCTGGATGTCGACTACGTCAGGAGAGATAGAGAGAGGGAGTGGGGAGAGGTCAGAGGCGCGCGCGTGTGAGCCGCGCCATTGGCGCGCTCGGGCGCCCGGTGTTTGCTAGCGCGGAGGTGCGGGGAGGAGGAGAGAGGAAAGCGACAGCACCGTGGAGTGTTGCGAACGTCGAGGCACCTCGACTGGTGCAAGGGGGAGGCTCGAGGTGGTCGGGGGATAGGGCGTCAACGGTCGGGAGCACGCTGACGTGCTCCAGAGCGCGCAAGTGGCCGGCACCCATGGCTTTTCCTTGCATCCTCACACGCCCACTTGAGTCTGGCAGCTGCAGGGGGGAGTAAACAATGTGACAATGGCATTGGATGCCCTGGGGATCCACTGGAGTGATGAGGGAGGTTGAGGGAGAGAGAAATGGTGCTGTCCAGAGAGGGGAAAAGAGCTTTTCACCCCCATAATCATGGCTCCTCGGGAAGGGAAAGATGCAGGGGTTAGGGGAGGACCAGATGATGCTGTGGGAGAAAGCTTAGCTCATGGAGATTAGTGGAAATGGCCAAAACCTGCATTTTGAAATTCTGCCAAAAGGTGTTTGATGGTAGTTTGGGCAAGCACATGGATTCCAAATGATATGAAGATTAACAGGATCAAGTTTCATATAAAAATGGGGTTGATCACCAAGTTGGAGCTCATTTGGAGGAAGTTGCCAATGTAACTTTGGCAAACCCTAGAAATGAACAGAAATGGATTTTCCAAGATTTAGTCATGAAAATATGTTCTCCTTGATGCACCACTTGGTGTAGTGTCATCATTTGAGATTATGAACATTTACACAAAAGTTGAGGTCAAGAGGAGAAATTTGCCAATGTAGAGTTGTTCAAATTTGGTTTTGGACAGGAATGGTTTTGGGGCACTTTGATCAAGTTAGCCTGTTCTCCAACTTGTGACATTTGGTCTAGATGAATTATTAGACAATTTGAGCATGTTCACAAGATTTGAGAGCATTTGGATATGTTTGGCAATGTAAAGTTGCTCAGACTTCAAAATGGACAAAAATGGTTTTGAGGGGATTGGATGATGTTATTTTGCTCTCCAAGTCATGAAACTTGGCAAGATCATCTAATATGTCATATTTGACATGCTAGAATTTTCTTGGAATTTTTGGAGAATATTTCCTTTGTAAATATTTCAGAAGCTTGAAATATCCAGAAAGGGTTTTTGAGGGGTTTGACCAATATTTTGAACATGACCATGTGTTGAAACTCTTCTATATGGATAATATATGTCCACTGAGTTTCCCTAAATTTTCAAAAATATTTTTAAAGCATTAAAATAATTTTTCGCTATTAAAGACCATTTCTGGCCTTAAGAAAAGTCTTTTAAATAAAATAGGAAAATAACTTTTAAAATTATATTTTTGTGGTTTATGGGTATCCTATGTCTAATAGGAGTCAAATATATTTTTGGAAAGATTTTTACTTCCCTTAATTAAGTACTTACAGTGCAAACCTCAATTCAAGGGTTTTTGAAAAACTAATTTTTGAAAATACTATTTGGCCAAATTATTTTTGCAAGAAATTATTTTTATGTCCTATACACATGGCATGATCATTGGGAAAGGTTTTTGGAGCAAGGAGATGAAGTATAGAAGTTGGAGGATTTATTTGATTTTTAGAGCACTTGCAAACAACAAACAAAAATCCAATCAAGCAAAGTCCAAAACACTCAAAAGTTTTTGTTAAAACACATTTTATCATGATTTATTAGCTTAAGTGTTGTGGCATGAAAATCAGGGTGTGACACCACGGATGTCGGCGGTGTAGTTCAAGCTTCCAAACCTGACCTGATAGCCAGGGGCGTAGCTGTCGATCTGCTCCAGATGGCCAAGTGAGTTGGCCTGCAGTGCGAAGTCACCGAATGCGAAGAGCTGTCCAGGAAGAAAAACTCCACCTTGGACGGTGTCGTTGTAGATGATTTAAGGAGCCATCAAGCCTTATGGTGGAGACACAGTGAAACTCTCAATGGAAGTACCAATGTCGGTGTAAAAACTAGCGGATCTCAGGTAGGGGGTCCTGAACTGTGCGTCTAAGGCTAATGGTAATAGGACGCGGGGGACACAATGTTTACCCAGGTTCGGGCCCTCTCGATGGAGGTAATACCCTACTTCCTGCTTGATTGATCTTGATGATATGAGTATTACAAGAGTTGATCTACCACGAGATCGTAGAGGCTAAACCCTAGAAGCTAGCCTATGGTTATGATTGTTGTTGTCCTACAGGCTAAACCCCTCCAGTTTATATAGACACTGGAGGGGGCTAGGGTTACACAGAGTCGGTTACAGAGAAAAGAATCTTCATATCTGAATCGCCAAGCTTGCCTTCCACGCAAAGGAGAGTCCCATCCGGACACGAGACGAAGTCTTCTATCTTGTATCTTCAAAGTCCAACAGTCTGGCATACGCATATAGTCCGGCTGTCTGAGGACCCCTTAATCCAGGACTCCCTCAACCACATCGTCTTCCGACCAGGTGGATCGGGCCGAGGACCCCCATGGCGGTTCACTCATGGGCCACTTCGGGCAGCCCATGCCGCATACAAGGAGTATTCCACAAGACTTGGAGATCAAGACAAGGACTCCTCTTCACCAACGTATTCGGCTTGTCCTCTTGTTATCCTAGGCCTCTGGTACATTATATAAGCCGAGGCCAGGCTAGTCGATAGAGACAAGGCTAGATCATTATCACATTAATCATCATACCCATAGGGTTTAGACCACAACATATGATCTCGGAGTAGATCAACTCTTGTAATCTCTATATTCATCAATAACAATCAAGCATGAAGTAGGGTATTACCACCATTAAGAGGGCCCGAACCTGGGTAAACATCGTGTCCCCTATCTCCTGTTACCCATTAATCCATGACACATAGCTCGGGACCCTCTACTCGAGATCTGCCGGTTTTGACACCGACACCCACACCCCCTGTTATTCTGCGGCGACTGCAACCTCACACCGTAGTCGAACCAGTGAACCCTCATACTCCTCTCTACATGGGCATCCACTGCCGCGTCTTCCCCGGCTCCACGTTGTCCCCTTCCTAGGCCTCGCCGTTGTCCACCGCCTTGGTGCTCTCGGCACGGCGTGGTCAAGGAACGACTTCCATCGGAAGAGTATTGTACATGGAGAAGCTGACAGCTGGGTCCATGGCCGCAGCAAGGAAGTGCCTCCTTATTACGCGGAAAATAATGATTTCTCCACCTGACAACAGGGACCCACCAGACGGGCCACCGTATTTCACGAAAAAAATATTTTCCCCCCTTACTGCTGGGACCCACATGCTACATCTTCGCACGCAAGGAAGTGCCTGACACTCGGGACCCACCTGGTCGGAGCGTACGTAGTGTTGTCATTCTAGTCGCTAACGCGTACGTACATACTGTCGATCGGTCTGTCTGTAGCCTACAGTGATGAACTGTGGCCGAGTAAGGAAGGGCACGTGTTGTAGTTGAGGCGCGCATGTGTTGTAGTAGAGGCGCGCACGTAACATGTACACGTACGTACAACCAGGGTGCAAGAAAGTAAATATAGCTACGTACATACATACGGGCGGGGTCTCGAACTTCTACTCGTGCATACATACGGCCAGGGCTCGTGTACATGGAGAGGCAACGACGGCATCCTGTTCATGGGTAGCCAACAGGCTGGCTCAGAACAGAGAAACTGTGTCGTCATGTTCATCGGGAGGAAACTCGCTTGGATGGAACAACTGATCGAAACAAGGCCTGGCATACCGCACAACGGAGGATACAGCCTTGTGTTCGATCGCTTAGGGTCGAACTGGGATGTTGTTCACCAGGAGGGGTCAGGCGTACCGCAAAACGGAGGAAACGGACTTGTGTTCGAGTGCCTACGGTCGAAACGGGGTCCTGTTGATTGGGCGGGATGTGGCATACCGCAAAATGGAGGAAACAGACTTGTGATGGAGCGCTACGGTCGAAACGTGGGTCTTGTTCATCAGGAGGGGTGTGGCGTACCGCAAAACGGGACTCCACGGGCTACTATTCATCTCCACCGTCGACCTCCTCCAGCCTCGACGGGCTACTGTTCATCCACCGTCGACCTCTTCCAGCCTCCACCTGTGACTGTTCATCCACGGGCTCATGTTCATCCAGCCTCCACCGCTCCTCCACCGACTACTGTTCAACTAGCCCTCTCCATGGGGTCCTATTCAACCACACCTCCACGGGCTATTGTTCATCCAGTCCCCCACCAGGTACTGTTAAACCAGCCCTCCACAGGGTCGTTCTATTTATCCAGCCCCAACCGGCTAGATCTGGGTCCTGTTCATCCAGCGGCAACGGCCTCTACACCCCCACGGGGTCCTGTTGATCCAACCCCCACCGGGAACTGTTCATCCAACCCCCAACAAAGCTCATCGTTCATCAAGAGGCCGTAGGTTCGATCGTCTTTAGTTAGCAGCCATAGCAAAGGAATCGCTCGATCGGTTTCAGTTACCAGCAAGTTATCGATCGGGGTTCAGTAACGTAGCTAGTGCAATCGCTCAGTTCAGTAGGCGAACACCTCGCTCGGGTTCAGTTAGAACCCAACACCTCACACCCACGTGTGTACGTGTACGAGAGAAACACGCATCGCTCGGCCCCTGACCACCCACCATAACCGAGAACTCCCCGATATTTTCCTCGCCCTTGCTTCTACCATGGTTTTTGCCATCATGGACGGCCCAAAGAATGTCATGCAGCTGCATCTCCGGTCCACCCAAGATGAAAAGCGCATTTTTGTCATGATTTTTTGTCATAGAAGTAGGAGCCCACCACATCTATGATGATACCAGGATTTGTCATAATTATCGTCATAGAAGTGTCATAAGCGTGACAGAAAAAATTCATTTGGCCCAAAATGTCACAGATGTGTCTTTTCTTGTATTGCAGGGAGTAGTAATTGTCTTAGACTCTAGACGAAAAGATCCCCAGGACTATGCGGACATGACTGAAATGCTCCAGAAGTAAGTTCGATCGATCATTATCGCACCATATCTGCAACTTTGTTCATTTCCTGATATCAAGTAATTACTTTCTTTGTCTCATAGGGTTTGGAAAGACTTCACGGAAATTGTTCCGGAACTGCCGAGGGAGCTGCGCTTTACACACCTGAAAGTAAGTACTACTAGCTAGCTCCGCACATCTCCCATTGATTCTAGTTTCATCAATACCATTTATTATGCTTGACTATCAGTTTGATTGAACTCTATTTCTCGTAATGTGTTTTTGGTTGGGAGCCAGGAATGATTTTTGTGGATACTACATTTGCGAGTTCATCTACAATGCGACCTCTCAGCAGGGCTACTCTGAAATACAATATCAAGTGCATAAGCAATAATATTCACAATTTTATTTTATTACCATCATTTGTGTTGAGTTTCATTCATATATATGTATTGACCCCCTTCTTTAAATTAGATGTGGCAGATGCGGGATGAACTCCTACCACATGATCGCATACGAGCAGTTCAAGAGGAATTGGCGGGATTCTCTCTTGACCATGTCATACACAAAGCCGGAGAGTACCATGTGGAAATTGATATAGACTTTAGATGTTAGGCATGGTAAGAGATCTTATATAGTATATATGTAGCTAGTAGCATCGTGTAGATATACGAAAACTAGTTGTTCGACCAATCTCTCGAAGAAAGAGATGTCACCTCTCTTTGTATATGTTCATGACGATCTTGTGTACTTAATGGCTCCTTCATTTTCTTACTAGCTAGCTTGTCGAGTTCTCTCTATACGTATAGTAGCATCGACCAAGCATGGAGATAAACAGAGGTCACTTCTCTCTATTAGCTAGCTAACATAATATTAAACCCCTAACCCCCCCTCCCTTCAAACAAAGCCCCAGCTCATGCCAGCTGCTCAAGCGTGGATGCCTTTTGGTCCTGGTTGGTTTTACCAACCAGGACTAAAGTGTTGGAAATATGCCCTAGAGGCAATAATAAAAGGATTATTATTATATTTCCTTGTTCATGATAATAGTCTTTATTCATGCTATAACTGTATTATCCGGAAATTGTAATACACATGTGAATTCATAGACCATAATATGTCCCTAGTAAGCCTCTAGTTGACTAGCTCGTTGATCAACAAATAGTCATGGTTTCCTGGCTATGGACATTGGATGTCGTTGATAACGGGATCACATCATTAGGAGAATGATGTGTTGGACAAGACCCAATCCTAAGAATAGCACAAGATCGTGTAGTTCGTTTGCTAGAGCTTTTCCAATGTCAAGTATCCTTTCCTTAGACCATGAGATCGTGTAACTCCCGGATACTGTAGGAGTGCTTTGGGTGTACCAAATGTCA
This sequence comes from Triticum timopheevii, assembly GCA_963921465.1. NCBI lineage: Eukaryota > Viridiplantae > Streptophyta > Magnoliopsida > Poales > Poaceae > Triticum > Triticum timopheevii. Next base: position 373,872,900 of record OY997272.1, on the reverse strand, counting down.
CAACGTAACTGGGTGACTATAAAGGTGCACTACAGGTATCTCCGAAAGTGTCTGTTGGGTTGACACGGATCGAGATTGGGATTTGTCACTCCGTATGACGGAGAGGTATCTCTGGGCCCACTCAGTAATACATCATCATAATGAGCTCAAAGTGACCAAGTGTTTGGTCACAGGATCATGCATTACGGTACGAGTAAAGTGACTTGCCGGTAACGAGACTAAACGAGGTATTGGGTTACCGACGATCGAGTCTCGGGCAAGTAATGTACCGATTGACAAAGGAATTGTATATGGGGTTGTTTAATCCTCGACATCGTGGTTCATCCGATGAGATCATCGAGGAGCACGTGGGAGCCAACATGGGTATCCAGATCCCGCTGTTGGTTATTCCCCGAGAGCCGTCTCGGTCATGTCTACGTGTCTCCCGAACCCGTAGGGTCTACACACTTAAGGTTCGGTGACGCTAGGGTTGTATGAATATGAGTATGCAGCATACCGAATGTTGTTCGGAGTCCCGCATGAGATCCCGGACGTCACGAGGAGTTCCGGAATGGTCCGGAGGTAAAGAATTATATATAGGAAGTGTTGTTTCGGCCATCGGGAAAGTTTCGGGGTCACCCGGTATTGTACCGGGACCACCGGAAGGGTCCCGGGGGTCCACCGGGTGGGGCCACCCATCCCGGAGGGCCCCAGGGGCTGAATTGTGGAGGCGAACCAGCCCATAGTGGTCTGGTGCGGCCCCCTAGGCCCACCCCCTGCGCCTAGGGTTGAAACCCTAGGGTGGGGGGGCGCCCCACTTGCCTTGGGGGGCACTCCGCCCCCCTGGCCGCCGCCCCCTTGGGAGATTGGATCTCCCAGGGCCGGCACACCCCCTGGGGGCCTATATAAAGGAGGGCAGGGGGAGGGCAGCCGCACCCTATGCATTGGCGCCTCCCTCCCCCTGCTACACCTCGTCCTCCTCCCGCAGCAGCTTGGCGAAGCCCTGTCGGAGTTCTGCTGCATCCACCACCACGCCATTGTGCTGCTGGATCATCGTCAACCTCTCCTTCCCCCTTGCTGGATCAAGAAGGAGGAGACGTCTCCCGTACCGTACGTGTATTGAACACGGAGGTGTTGTCTGTTCAGCACTTGGTCATCGGTGATCTGAATCACGGCGAGTATGACTCCATCATCACCCTTCCCTTGAAAGCTTCCGCACGCAATCTACAAGTGGTATGTAGATGCAATCTCACTCCCTTGACTCGTTGCTTAGATGAACTCATAGATTGATCTTGGTGAAACCGTAGGAAAAATTTTAATTTTCTGCAACGTTCCCCAACAGTGGCATCATGAGCTAGGTCTATGCGTAGTTCTCTATTGCACGAGTAGAACCCAATTTTGTTGTGGGCGTTGATCTTGTCAACTTGCTTGCCACTACTAGTCTTTTCTTGCTTCAGCGGTATTGTGGGATGAAGCGGCCCAGACCAACCTTACACGTACGCTTACGTGAGACCGGTTCCACCGACAGACATGCACTAGTTGCATAAGGTGGCTGGCGGGTGTCTGTCTCTCCCACTTTAGTTGGAGCGGATTCGATGAAAAGGGTCCTTATGAAGGGTAAATAGAAGTTGACAAAATCACGTTGTGGTTATTAGTAGGTAAGAAAACGTTCTTGCTAGAACCCAATTGCAGCCACGTAAAAGATGCAACAACAATTAGAGGACGTCTAACTTGTTTTTGCAGCAATTGTCATGTGATGTGATATGGCCAGAAGTTGTGATGAATGATGAATGATATATTGTGATGTATGAGATCATGTTCTTGTAATAGGAATCACGACTTGCATGTCGATGAGTATGACAACCGGCAGGAGCCATAGGAGTTGTCTTTATTTTTGTATGACCTGCGTGTCATTGAAGAACGCCATGTAAATTACTTTACTTTATTGCTAAACGCGTTAGACATAGAAGTAGAAGTAGTCGTTGGCATGACAACTTCATGAAGACACGATGATGGAGATCATGATGATGGAGATCATGGTGTCATGCTGGTGACAAGATGATCATGGAGCCCCGAAGATGGAGATCAATGGAGCTATATGATATTGGCCATATCATGCCACTACTATATAGTTGCATGTGATGTTTATTATGTTTATGCATCTTGTTTACTTAGAAAAACGGTAGTAAATAAGATGATCCCTTACAACAATTTCAAGAAGTGTTCCCCCCTAACTGTGCACCGTTGCTAAAGTTCGTCGTTTTGAAGCACCACATGATGATCGGGTGTGATAGATCCTTACGTCCACATACAACGGGTGTAAGACAGTTTTACACATGCAAAACACTTAGGGTTAACTTGACGAGTCTAGCATGTACAGACATGGCCTCGGAACACAGAGACCGAAAGGTCGAACACGAGTCGTATGGAAGATACGATCAACATGGAGATGTTCACCGATGATGAATAGTCCGTCTCACGTGATGATCGGACACGGCCTAGTCGACTCAGATCGTGTAACACTTAGATGACTAGAGGGATGTCTAATCTGAGTGGGAGTTCATTGTAATAATTTGATTAGATGAACTTAATTATCATGAACTTAGTCTAAAACCTTTGCAAATATGTCTTGTAGGTCAAATGGCCAACGCTCATGTCAACATGAACTTCAACGCGTTCCTAGAGAAAACCAAGCTGAAAGATGATGGCAGAAACTATACGGACTGGGTCCGGAACCTGAGGATCATCCTCATAGCTGCCGGGAAACAATATGTCCTAGAAAGACCGCTAGGTGACGCTCCCGTCCCAGAGAACCAAGACGTTATGAACGCTTGGCAGTCTCGCACTGATGATTACTCCCTCGTTCAGTGCGGCATGCTTTACAGCTTAGAACCGGGGCTCCAAAAGCGTTTTGAGCAACACGGAGCATATGAGATGTTCGAGGAGCTGAAACTAGTTTTCCAAGCTCATGCCTGGGTCGAGAGATATGAAGTCTCCGACAAGTTCTATAGTTGTAAGATGGAGGAAAATAGTTTTGTCAGTGAGCACATACTCAAAATGTTTGGGTTGCACAACCGCCTGACCTAGCTGGACATTAACCTCCCTGACGAGGCGGTCATTGACAGAATCCTTCAGTCGCTCCCACCAAGCAACAAGAGCTTTGTGATGAACTACAATATGCAGGGGATGGTGAAGACCATTCCTGAAGTATTTTCAATGCTGAAGTCAGCAGAGGTTGAAATCAAGAAAGAACATCAAGTGTTGATGGTCAATAAGACCACTAAGTTCAAGAAGGGCAAGGGCAAGAAGAACTTCAAGAAAGACGGCAAGGATGTTGCCGCTCCCGGTAAGTCAGTTACCGGGAAGAAGTCAAAGAATGGACCCAAGCCTGAGACTGAGTGCTTTTATTGCAAGGGGAAGGGTCACTGGAAGCGGAACTGCCCCAAATACTTAGCGGATAAGAAGGATGGCAACACCAAAGGTATATTTGATATACATGTAATTGATGTGTACCTTACCAGTACTCGTAGTAACTCCTGGGTATTTGATACCGGTGCCGTTGCTCATATTTGTAACTCACAGCAGGAGCTGCGAAATAAACGGAGATGGCGAAGGACGAGGTGACGATGCGCGTCGGGAATGGTTCCAAGGTCGATGTGATCGCCGTCGGCACGCTACCTCTACATTTACCTATGGGATTAGTTATAAACCTTAATAATTGTTATTTGGTGCCAAGTTTGAGCATGAACATTGTATCTGGATCTCATTTGATACGAGATGGCTACTCATTTAAATCCGAGAATAATGGTTGTTCTATTTATATGAGAGATATGTTTTATGGTCATGCCCCGATGGTCAATGGTTTATTCTTAATGAATCTCGAGCGTAATATTACACATATTCATAGTGTGAATACCAAAAGATGTAAAGTTGATAACGATAGTCCCACATACTTGTGGCACTGCCGCCTTGGTCACATTGGTGTCAAGCGCATGAAGAAGCTCCATGCTAATGGACTTTTAGAGTCTCTCGATTATGAATCATTTGACACATGCGAACCATGCCTCATGGGCAAAATGACCAAGACTCCATTCTCCGGAACAATGGAGCGAGCAACCAACTTGTTGGAAATCATACATACCGATGTGTGCGGTCCAATGAGCGTTGAGGCTCGCGGAGGATATTGTTATGTTCTCACTCTCACTGATGACTTGAGTAGATATGGGTATGTCTACTTAATGAAACACAAGTCTGAGACCTTTGAAAAGTTCAACGAATTTCAGAATGAGGTGGAGAATCAACGTGACCGAAAGTAAAGTTCCTACGATCAGATCGTGGAGGAGAATATTTAAGTCACGAGTTTGGTACGCACTTAAGGAAATGTGGAATCATTTCACAACTCACGCCGCCTGGAACACCTCAGCGTAACGGTGTGTCCGAATGTCGTAATCGCACTCTATTGGATATGGTGCGGTCTATGATGTCTCTTACCGATATACCGCTATCATTTTGGAGATACGCTCTAGAGACAGCTACATTCACTTTAAATAGGGCACTGTCTAAATCCGTTGAGACGACACCGTATGAATTATGGTTTGGGAAGAAACCTAAGCTGTCGTTTCTAAAAGTTTGGGGATGCGATGCTTATGTCAAGAAACTTCAACCTGAAAAGCTCGAACCCAAGTCGGAAAAATGCGTCTTCATAGGATACAATAAGGAAACCATTGGGTATACCTTCTACTTAAGATCCGAGGGCAAGATGTTTGTTGCCAAGAACGGACCCTTTATGGAAAAAGAGTTTCTCTCGAAAGAATTAAGTGGGAGGAAAGTAGAGCTTGATGAAGTACCGCCTCTTGAAACAGGAAGTACTGCAACTCAGGAAGATGTTCCTGTGGTGCCTGCACCGACAAGCGAGGAGGTTAATGATGATGATCAAGATACTTAAGATCAAGCTCCTACTGAACTTCGAAGGTCCACTAGGACACATTCCGCACTAGAGTGGTACGGCAACCCTGTCTTGGAAATCATGTTGTTAGACAACGGTGAACCTTTGAACTATGAGGAAGCGATGGCGGGCCCAGATTCCAACAATTGGCTTGAAGCCATGAAATCCGAGATAGAATCCATGTATGAAAACAAAGTATGGACTTTGATAGACTTGCCTGATGATCGGCGAGCGATAGAAAACAAATGGATCTTTAAGAAGAAGACGGACGTGGATGGTAATGTTACCATCTATAAAGCTCGACTTGTCGCTAAGGGTTATCGACAAGTTCAAGGGGTTGACTACGATGAGACATTCTCTCCTGTAGCGAAGCTGAAGTCCGTCTGAATCATGTTAGCAATTGCCACATACTATGATTATGAGATATGGCAGATGGACGTCAAAACGGAATTCCTTAACGGACATCTTAAGGAAGAGTTGTATATGATGCAGCCGGAAGGTTTTGTCGATCCTAAGAACGCTAACAAAGTATGCAAGCTCCAACGATCCATTTATGGGCTGGTGCAAGCATCTCGGAGTTGGAACATTCGCTTTGATGAGATGATCTAAGCGTTTGGGTTTATGCAGACTTATGGAGAAGCCTGCGTTTACAAGAAAGTGAGTGGGAGCTCTGTAGCATTTCTCATATTATATGTAGATGACATACTCTTGATGGGAAATGATATAGAACTTTTGGACAGCATTAAGGCCTACTTGAATAAGTGTTTTTCAATGAAGGACCTTGGAGAAGCTGCTTATATATTAGGCATCAAGATCTATAGAGATAGATCGAGACGCCTCATAGGTCTTTCACAAAGCACATACGTTGATAAGATTTTGAAGAAGTTCAAAATGGATCAGTCCAAGAAAGGGTTCTTTCCTGTGTTGCAAGGTGTGAGATTGAGCTCGGCTCAATCCCCGACCACGGCAAAATATAAAGAAGAGATGAGTGTCATCCCCTATGCTTCAGCCATAGGATCTATTATGTATGCCATGCTGTGTACCAGACCTGATGTAAACCTTGCCGTAAGTTTGGTAGGAAGGTACCAAAGTAATCCCGGCAAGGAACACTGGACAGCGGTCAAGAATATCTTGAAGTACCTGAAAAGGACAAAGGACATGTTTCTCGTTTATGGAGGTGACGAAGAGCTCGTCGTAAAGGGTTACGTCGACGCTAGCTTCGACACAGATCTGGATGACTCTAAGTCACAAACCGGATACGTGTATATGTTGAATGGTGGAGCAGTGAGCTGGTGCAGCTGCAAGCAGAGCGTCATGGCGGGGTCTACATGTGAAGCAGAGTACATGGCAGCCTCGGAGGCAGCGCATGAAGCAATTTGGGTGAAGGAGTTCATCACCGACCTAGGAGTCATACCCAATGCGTCGGGGCCGATCAAACTCTTCTGTGACAAGACTGGAGCCATTGCCCTTGCCAAGGAGCCCAGGTTTCACAAGAAGACCAGGCACATCAAGCGTCGTTTCAACTCCATCCATGAAAATGTTCAAGATGGAGACATAGATATTTGCAAAGTACATACGGATCTGAATGTCACAGATCCGTTGACTAAACCTCTCTCGCGAGCAAAACATGATCAACACCAGAACTCTATGGGTGTGCGATTCATCACAATGTAACTAGATTATTGACTCTAGTGCAAGTGGGAGACTGTTGGAAATATGCCCTAGAGGCAATAATAAAAGGATTATTATTATATTTCCTTGTTCATGATAATAGTCTTTATTCATGCTATAACTGTATTATCCGGAAATTGTAATACACGTGTGAATACATAGACCATAATATGTCCCTAGTAAGCCTCTAGTTGACTAGCTCGTTGATCAATAGATAGTCATGGTTTCCTGGCTATGGACATTGGATGTCGTTGATAACGGGATCACATCATTAGGAGAATGATGTGGTGGACAAGACCCAATCCTAAGCATAGCACAAGATCGTGTAGTTCGTTTGCTAGAGCTTTTCCAATGTCAAGTATCCTTTCCTTAGACCATGAGATCGTGTAACTCCCGGATACCATAGGAGTGCTTTGGGTGTACCAAACATCACAACGTAACTGGGTGACTATAAAGGTGCACTACAGGTATCTCCGAAAGTGTCTGTTGGGTTGACACGGATCGAGACTGGGATTTGTCACTCCGTATGACGGAGAGGTATCTCTGGGCCCACTCGGTAATGCATCATCATAATGAGCTCAAAGTGACCAAGTGTTTGGTCACGGGATCATGCATTACGGTATGAGTAAAGTGACTTGCCGGTAACGAGACTAAACGAGGTATTGGGATACCGACGATCGAGTCTCGGGCAAGTAACGTACCGATTGACAAAGGGAATTGTATATGGGGTTGTTTAATCCTCGACATCATGGTTCATCTGATGAGATCATCGAGGAGCACGCGGGAGCCAACATGGGTATCCAGATCCCGCTGTTGGTTATTGCCCGGGAGCCGTCTCGGTCATGTCTACGTGTCTCCCAAACCCGTAGGGTCTACACACTTAAGGTTCGGTGACGCTAGGGTTGTAAGAATATGAGTATGTAGCATACCGAATGTTGTTCGGAGTCCCGGATGAGATCCCGGACATCACGAGGAGTTCCGGAATGGTCCGGAGGTAAAGAATTATATATAGGAAGTGTTGTTTCGGCCATCGGGAAAGTTTCGGGGTCACCCGGTATTGTACCGGGACCACCGGAAGGGTCCCGGGGGTCCACCGGGTGGGGCCACCCATCCCGGAGGGCCCCAAGGGCTGAAGTGGGGAGGGGAACCAGCCCATAGTGGGTTGGTGCGCCCCCCTAGGCCAACCCCCTGCGCTTAGGGTTGAAACCCTAGGGTGGGGGGCGCCCCACTTGCCTTGGGGGGCACTCCACCCCCCTGGCCGCCGCCCCCTTGGGAGATTGGATCTCCCAAGGACGGTGCCCCCCCTGGGGGCCTATATAAAGGAGGGCAGGGGAGGGCAGCCGCACCCTATGCATTGGCGCCTCCCTCCCCCTGCTACACCTCGTCCTCCTCCCGTAGCAGCTTGGCGAAGCCTTGCCGGAGTTCTGCTGCATCCACCACCACGCCGTCGTGCTGCTGGATCATCATCAACCTCTCCTTCCCCCTTGCTGGATCAAGAAGTAGGAGACGTCTCCTGTCCCGTACGTGTGTTGAACGCGGAGGTGCTGTCCGTTCAGCACTTGGTCATCGGTGATCTGAATCACGGCGAGTACGACTCCATCATCACCCTTCCCTTGAAAGCTTCCGCACGCGATCTACAAGTGGTATGTAGATGCAATCTCACTCCCTTGACTCGTTGCTTAGATGAACTCATAGATGGATCTTGGTGAAACCGTAGGAAAAAATTTAATTTTCTGCAACGTTCCCCAACATAAAGGTCCTCCTGCCTGGGCGCCCTGCAGCGGCCACGTGAAGCCCCTTCTGTCCCGGTTCATAAGAGAACCGGGACTAAAGGTTTTGGGCTTTAGTGCCGACCCTTTTGTCCCGGTTCTAGAACCGGGGCTAAAGGGCCTGTGGAACCGGGATAAATGTGTCGTTTTCTACTAGTTTGACACCCTCCAGAGGATGGGCATTCCGATGTCCTGACTCAGTGAACGCAACATGCAGTTCCATGGAGTAATCCTATGGAAGAAGGTGAAATCACTCGGGTAGATTGCTTTGCATGTGGTTTTTGGTGATTCCACGAATTTTCGCAAGGAAAAACTGACACTTGAAGTGGTATATTTTCACAGTGCCTATCATGCTATTCTGGGCAGGCTGGCATATGCTCGTTTCATGGCCCGTCCATGTTACGTGTATCTCAAATGGAAGATTCCCTGGCCCAAAGGTGTGATCATGGTCACTGCGAATAGACAGAGAGAAGAGGAGTGCCTGCAGAAGGGTTCGAAGATCGCTGACAAGCAAATGGCAATGGTGGAACTGGAAGAGTACAAGAAGAATACCGACCCGAGTGGTTTGCTCCATTCCAACAAGCCTGCTTCTTAGTCCGCATTTCTGTCGGCTGGCGAGATGAAACCAGTTCACATCCATCCGGAAGATCCCACGGCTGCTCCGACCCACATCTCAACAACACTCGATAGCAAATAGGAAGCCGCACACATCCAGTTCCTCCGTGAGAACTGGGACATCTTCGCATGGAAACCTTCTGACATGCAAGGTGTACCTAGGGGGCTGACTGAGCACCGTTTGTGTGTCAACTGCAAAGCCAAACCAGTCAAAGATCATCTTCGTCAGTCCACCAGGGAGAAGAGGAAGGTGATTGGCCAGGATGTGGCTCGGCTCCTGGCAGCTGAGTTCATCCGTGAGATATACCACTCCGAGTGGCTCACCAACCTTGTCATGTCCCTAAGAAGTATAATTCACTCCGTATGTGCATTGACTTCAAGCATATCGATCGGGCCTGCCCGAAAGATCATTTCCCGCTCCCTCGCATCGATTAAATAGTTGACCCAACTACTGGGTGTGAGCATTTCTATTTTCTTGATGCATATTCTGGATACCATCAGATCCAACTGTATTGGCCAGATGAAACAAAAATGGCCTTCATCACCCCGTTCGGGTGTTTTTCTATGTCACCATGCCTTTCAGTCTCGAAAACGCTGGCGTCACGTTCATGCGCATGATTTAGAAGTGCCTGCTCACTCAGATTAGTCGGAATGTGGAGGCGTATATGGATGATATCGTGGTTAAGCTACGCAAAGGTTCCAACCTGCTGACTGACCTCACTGTAAACTATGCCAATCTGAGAAGATATGACATCAAGCTCAATCCGTCCAAGTGTACATTCGGAGTTCCTGGAGGAAAGTTACTCAGTTTTCTCATTTCCAAACGAGGGATTGATGCCAATCCCGAGAAGATTGGTGCCATTCTGCTAATTAAACACCCTCTGCATGTGCACGATGTTCAGAAGCTCACAGGTTGTCTCGCTGCACCGAATCGATTCATTTCGCGTCTCAATGAGAAGGCATTGTATCTTTACCGATCGATGAAAAAGTATGATAAGTTCGAGTGGACTCCTGAAGCTGAAGCAGCGTTTGTAGATCTCAAAGCCCTGTTTTCCACCCAGCCAGTTCTAGCTGCTCCGAACAGAAAAGAGCCTCTACTCTTATACATTGCTGCCACTGGTCAAGTTGTTAGCAGAGTGCTCACAGTGGAGCAAGAAGAAGAAGGCAAGGCCTATAAAGTTCAACGTCCAGTGTATTACATCTCCGAAGTCTTGACCCCATCCAAGCAGAGGTATCCACATTACCAGAAGCTAGTCTATGGAATTTATTTGACTGCAAAGAAAGTTGCACAATATTTCCATGACCACTAGGTCTCAATCGTCAGTGATGTCCATTGTCTGAAATCATGAACAATCAAGATGCAACTGGTCGAGTGGCTAAGTGGGCAATTGAACTTCTCCCTGTGGATGTCAAGTTCGAAGCAAAGAAGGCGACCAAGTCTCAACCGCTCGCAGATTTCTTGGCCATGTGGATTGAACAGCAACAGCCGACTCGAGTTCACTCGAAACACTGGACTATGTTCTTCGATGGATCTAAGATGTTGAATGGTTCTGGTGCCGGAGTGGTCCTGGTGTCCCCGAGAGGCGATAAACTCAGTTATGTCCTCTAGATTTACTTTGATTCCTCCAGTACCGAAGCTGAGTATGAAGCACTTCTCTACGAGTTGCGTATGGCCATCTCACTCGGCGTCTGTCGCCTGATGGTCTATGGTGACTCGGATTTGGTGGTCAATCAGGTGATGAAGGAGTGGGATGTCAGAAACCCTTCCATGACTGGATACAGCAACGCAGTGAGGAAGTTGGAGAAAAAGCTCAAGGGTTTGGAGCTTCACCACATTCCCCGAATCAAGAATCAAGCAGTTCACGATCTGGCGAAAGTAGGTTCCACTCGGAAAGCTATTCCCAGCAATGTGTTTCTCGAGCATCTCCATTCCCCGTCAGTACAAGAGGATCCATTCACTCAAGAACCTCCCCAAGTAATAAGTCCTACCAATCCGACTAAAATTGAAGTACCAACAGTTATCGATCTGGTTATGGAGATCCTAGTAATCACCCCCGAGTAGACAGTGTCATACATTGCGTACCTGTTCAGGAAGGAGTTTCCAGAAGATGAAGTTGAAGCATGTTAGATCATTTGTAGGTCCAAGGCCTTCACAGTGATAGGCGGACAACTCAACAGAGAGAGTGTTACTTGTGTAGCTCAGCGATGTATCTCTCAAGAAGAGGGTCGACTGATTTTGGATAAGATCCACTCGGGGACCTGTGGTCACCATGCGTCCTCTCGGACCATCATGGCCAAAGCATACCAAGCCGGATGCTACTGGCCACGGGCCAATGAAGCTGCACAGGAAATCATTTAGAAGTGTGAAGGTTGCTAGTTTTGTGCAAGCATGTCCCACAAGCCCGCATCTACCGTGAAAACCATTCCACTCGTCTAGCCATTTGTCGTGTGGGGACTGGACATGATTGGGCCGCTCAGGATCGACAGAAGTGGTTTCACTCATCTACTTGTGGCAGTCGACAAGTTTACCAATTGGATTGAAGCCAAGCCTATCAAGAAATTGGATTCAAGCACAGCCATCAGTTTTATAAAAGAGTTGGTATTCTTGTATGGAGTTCCACATAGCATTATCACAGAAAACCGCTCAAACTTTGATTCGGAAGAGTTCAGAGAGTTCTGCACTTCTCAGGGCACTCAAGTGGATTACGCATATGTTGCACACCTGCATTCGAATGGGCAAGCTGAAAGAGAAAATGGTCTGGTCCTCCAAGGTTTGAAACCTCGGCTCATGCACGACCTTGAGCATGAGGCTCGAGCTTGGGTGACTTTGCTATCATCTGTCCCGTGGGGATTGAGGACAACTCCCAACTGGTCCACTATCCGAACCCCTTTCTTCATGGTGTATGGAGCTGAAGCCGTGCTACCGAGTGATTTGTTTCACAATGCACCTCGGGTGGAACTTTATTCAGAAGCTAAGGTAGAGCAAGCACCTCAGGATGCAGTAGACTTTCTAGAAGAAGAGCGAGAGATGGCTTTGATTCGATTGAGTATTTATCAGCAAGAACTTCGTTGATTCCATGGTAGGAACGTCAATGGTCGAGCATTTCAAGAAGGAGACCTAGTACTCCGAGTGGATCAGCAACGGTCTCAAAAGCTTGCCCCCGCGTGGGAAGGCCCCTTCATCATCACCAAGGTGCTGCACAACAGGGCCTACCACCTCTGCAACCTTGCGAAGAAGATTGATGAGCCGCGTCCATGGAATGCAGATCTTCTCCACCGATTTTATACTTAACACTCGGATAGTCGAGATGTAATAAGAATACTTCTAGATTATTTACCAAGACATGACTCCTTTAGTCTTGATACGTCTCCAACGTATCTATAATTTTTGATTGTTCCATGCTGTTATATTATCATTCTTGGATGTTTTACAATCATTTTATAGTTATTTTATATCATTTTTGGTACTAACCTATTGACATAGTGCCCATTGCCAGTTGCTATTTTCTACATGTTTTTTACATCGCAGGAAATCAATATCAAATGGAGTCCGAACGCAACGAAACTCCAGGAGATTTTTTTTGCGCCAGAAGACATCAAGTGGGCCAAGAACGCACCTGGGGGTGGCTCGAGGGGAGCAGCACCAACCAGGGTCCGCCAGGAGGGCCAGGCGTGCCCTGGTGGGTTGTGCCCACCTCGGGTGCCCCCTGAACCGCCTCTTTGCTCTATAAATAGCCCAATATTCAAGAAACCCTAGGAGAGTCGATGAAAATCAATTCCAGCCGCCGCAGAGTCCAGAACCACCAAATCTAATCTAGACACCATCATGGAGGGGTTCACCACTTCCATTGGTGCCTCTCCGATGATGCGTGAGTAGTTCTTCGTAGACCTTCGGGTCCGTAGTTAGTAGCTAGATGGCTTCCTCTCTCTCTCTTGATTATCAATACAATGGTCTCTTGGAGATCCATATGATGTAAGTCTTTTTGCGGTGTGTTTGTTGGGATCCAATGAACTTTGAGTTTATGATCAGATCTATGTTTTTATCCATGCAAGTTACTTGAGTCTTCTTTGATCTCTTATATGCATGATTGCTTATAGCCTCGTATTTCTTCTCTGATATTTGGGTTTTCTTTGGCCAACTTGATCTATTTATCTTGCAGTGGGAAGAGGTGCTTTATAGTGGGTTCGATCTTACAGTGCTTGATCCCAGTGGCAGAAGGGGTACAAACACGTATGTTTTGTAGCTACTAAGGATACCAAGATGAGATCTATATCTCTGCAATAGATAAATGGATCTCGTCTACATCATGTCATCATTCTTATTGCATTACTCTGTTTTCCCATGAACTTAATACACTAGATGCCTGCTGGATAGCGGTTGATTTGTGGAGTAATAGTAGTAGATGCAGGCGGGAGTCGGTATACTAATCTTGGACATGATGCCTATATAATGATCATTGCCTGGATATCGTCATGATTATTTAAAGTTGTATCAATTGCTCAACAGTAATTGTTTTCCCATTGTTTGCCATCTCTCTGGAGAGAAGCCACTAGTGAAACCTACGGCCCCCGGGTCTCTTTTCATCATATTTGCCTTTGCGATCTATTTGACCTTGCATTTATTTTCAGATCTATTAAACCAAAAAATACAAAAATACCTTGCTGTAATTTATTTGTTCCGCGATCTATTTATCCTATCTACCACTTTTACCTCACGTTATTTGCCTATCTTAAGGCGCCGTACCCGGAAGGGATTGACAACCCCTTTAAAACGTTGGTTTGCGAGTATTTGTTATTTGTGTGCAGGTGTTGCTTACGTGGTGTGAGGAGGTTCTCCTACTGGTTCGATAAGCTTGATCTCATCACTGTGGGAAATACCTACCATCGCTATACTGCATCATCCCTTCCTCTTTGGGGAAATACCGACATAGTTCTAGCAGACATCAAAAGGAATTTCTGGCGCCGTTGCCGGGGAGGATCTTCAACATCAACCAGGTTCCTAATCACAAATCTCATCTCCTCGCAATTTACATTATTTTCCATTTGCCTCTCGTTTTCCTCTCGTCCACTCCACAAAAAGTTGCCGTTTTATTTGCCCTCTTTTTCGTTTGCCGTTTTCTCGCCAGATCTTTTTTTGAGTGTAATCTTGTTGCATAGTCATCATCTCAAGAGAACATCAAGTTGTGTGATTTCTCAAATACCAACAACAATGATTTTATTAGCACTCTGATTTCTCCTCCCGCCACTAGTGCGGAGTCTTGTGATATTAAAACTGCTTTGCTGAATCTTGTCATGAAAGATCAATTTTCTGGTACTCCTAATGAGGATGTCGCATCCCATCTTAACACATTCGTTGAATTATGCGATATGCCAAAGAAACAAGATGTGTACAATAATGTTGTGAAGTTGAAATTATTTCTGTTTTCTTTGCGAGATCATGCAAGATTTTGGTTTTCTTCTTTACCTCGCAATAGTATCGATTCTTGGAACAAGTGCAAGGATGTTTTTATTACTAAGTACTTTCCGCCCGCAAAAATTATTTCCCTTAGAACCGAGATCATGAATTTCAAGCAACTTTAACATGAGCATGTTGCACAATCTTGGGAAAGGATGAAATTGATGTGAAAGAAGTGCCCAACTCATGGGTTAAATCTTTGGATCATCATACAAAATTTTATGCGGGATTGAATTTTGTTTCTCGTAATCTTTTAGATTCCGCCACGGGGGGCACTTTTATGGAAATTACTTTGGGTGAAGTTACTAAATTGCTAGACAATATTATGGCAAATTACTCGCAATGGCATACCGAAAGAGCTCCTACTAGTAAAAAAAGTCAATTCGGTAGAAGAAATAAATTCTTTCAGTGAAAGAGTTGATGCTCTTATGAAGTTGGTTGCTAATAAAAGTGCTCCTATTGATTTTAATGATGTTCCTTTGTCTACTTCCATTGAGCAAAATAGTGATGCCATAGATGTGAATTTTGTCTCGCGAAATAATTTCAATAACAATGCTTAGAGGTAATTTTTAATCCTAGGCCTTTTCCTAGTAATTCCTCAAATAATGATAATTCCTATGGTAATCCAACCTATAAGAATAATAGAAACACCTCTGATCTTGAGAGCAATATTAAAGAATTTATCAATACGCAAAAAGCTTTCAACACTTCGATAGAAGAAAAGTTGAATAAAATTGATGATTTTTCTAAAAGTGTTGATAGAATTTCTCATGATGAAAATTTTTGTGCCTAAAGTTGAGGAATCAATTAAAGCTCTTTATGTTTCTATGGATGAAATCAAGAAAAGAACCGCTATGCTTAGTGCTAAGAGAGAATTTTTAGAAAGAGTCTTTTCTAGTGATTACTATCATAAAAGTGATGAAGATCTTAAAATGATTGGTGTTTCTTCTATTGATTCCCTATTTAGTAAATTTAATATTGATGAAAAAGGGACTGGATAAGAGTCAACTGTAGTTAGAAGGCGTCCCTTTGATTCGGAGGGTGAAAATCTTGTTGAGAAAATTGATAAAAGTGGGTTTGAAGAGTTCAAGACTTTAACTAGTTATGTGCCCACTATTTTGGATTACAAAGACTTTAATTATGATAGTTTCTCTTTGGTTGATTGTATTTCTTTGTTGCAACCCATGGTAAATTCACCCCACGCTTATGAACAAAATAAAGCTTTTACTGAACATATTGTTGATGCCATGATGAAAGCTTTTGAAGAAAAAATGGAATTAGAAGTTTCAATTCCTAGAAAATTGCATTATGAGTGGGAACCTACTATCAAAGTCAAGATTAAAAATTATGAGTGTTTTGCTTTATGTGACTTGGGTGCTAGTGTTTCTACAATTCCGAAATCTTTATGTGATGTGCTTGGTCTTACCAATATTGAAGAATGCTCTTTAAATTTGCACTTGGTGGATTCTTCTATTAAAAAGCCTTTGGGAAGAATTAATTGTGTTCTTATTCTTGCAAATAGGAATTATGTGCCCATAGATTTTATTGTTCTTTATATTGATTGCAATCCGTCTTGTCCAATTATTCTTGGTACATCGTTTTTATGTACTATTGGTGCCGTGATTGATATGAAAGAAGGAAATATTAAATTTCAATTTCCACTAAGGAAGGGAATGGAAAACATCCCTAGAATCAAGAATTAGTCCACCATCTGAATCAATCATGAGGGCATCATATGGATCTAGAACCAAGGATGACAACACTTAGATTCTACACGTTATGCCTAGCTAGGGGCGTAAAACGATAGCGCTCGTTGGGAGGCAACCCAATGAATAAAATTTATTTTTGCTTTTTGATTCATGTTCTTGAGTTTTAGCAAAATTGTGCTACTATTATGATTTTGTTTTTTGTAATTTAATTAGTGTTTTTGCCAAGCAAGGCCTTTGGGAAGATTTGGGTGAAAGTTTATTTGATCTTGCTGAAAAACATAATCTGTTGCGCTCACGAGATTATTTTTACATTTTATTACAAGAGAGATTTTGAGTTGATTCTTTTTGAAGAATATTAATATACAAATTCCTCACGTCCACCAATTTATTTCAGAATTTTTTGAGTTATAGAAGTATTCGAAATATTCAGATTGCTTCAGACTATTGTGTTTTTGATAGATTCTGTTTTCTTTGTGTTGTGTGCTTGTTTTGATGATTCTATGGTTTTATTTGATGAGTTTTTTCCATAGAAAAGTTGGAATACAGTATATATAATGAAAAAACAAAATAATAATAGGTTTTCTACAGTACTTAGTAGTGGTTTGGTTTCTTATACTAACGGATCTCACGAAGGTTTTGTTTTAGGTTTTGTGTGATTGAAATTTTCATGTTTTGGGTTATCTTATTATGGATGAAGGAATAAGGATAAGCAAAAGGCTAAGCTTGAGGATGCCTGAGGCACCCCAAGATAATATTCAATGAAGTAGCAAGCAAGTAAACTTGGGGATGCCCCTGAGTGGCATCCCCGCTCTCTTCTAACAACCATCGGTATTTTACTTGAAACTATATTTTTATTCGTCACATAATATGAGTTTTCCTTGGAGCGTCTTGTACGATATGAGTCTTTGGTTGTTTTGATTTGTGTTTAAGTGTTGAACCATTGCTGGACACACATTTTTGAGAGAGCCAAAAATTATGCTATGCTTGCTCCTATGCTTCACTTAAATTGTGGCACCCCGACTCAGAGAAACCAGAACGCCCCGTATTCCAGCCCAGAGATCGAGGAGAAGCCTTCTGGAATACGGCACTTCTTAGCATAGAACAAATCAGCTCTTTATTAAAATTTATATGGATACAGGGGGGTTACATCGGCACGACGAAACTATGCGTGCCACGATTGCTCCATGCAAGCAGTAGAACTACACGAAGCAGCGGAATGACTACTGGCAGCGGCACAGCGACGACGGTGATGAACTCCACTCCGTAGGGACTCTGGCTGGAACGCTTATCCTAGCTCGCAAACAAGGAATCGATGGCAAACAAGCAATCAAATCTGGCATGACCTGCAAACTAGCATGACACGCCAGGTCAATACATTGAATGTACTTGCAAGCTCACAGCAACTAAAGCAATCAAGACAAACAATAGCATGGCAATTACAGATTATTAAGCAATGAGGAACACGATACTATCAGAACAACATAGCATGAACAACATGATACAGCTAGAACAATATAAGCATGGCATAAACAAATGAACATGATGAGACTAGCATGCAAGATGATGAAACTTTCATGCACCAACTTACTTTGCTCGGGTTATCTCGTAACCATCACCTGCACAAACTTACCATCATGGACATCACACGATCATCTCAAGATCCAATCAAGCTTGGTATTAACAATACCGTAGTAATCATTTATGACCACAAGGAGCTTGACTTTTACCCTTGACTCTCGCATAACACCACAAATATCCAACGAGTCGGTATTCACGATACCATAGTGATCCTCTTACGATCACATAAATATCAACGAACTTCTTTCATCATTGAACCGGGGTTGCTATTAAGCACATTATTATTACTATTGACCCACAGTGTGACCAACTACGAACTGGGCCCATATCCGTGGGCGCGGCTATCGATAGATTTAACACACACACACTGCAGAGGTTAGCACACTGTACCCACACCACGGAACCCTGGCCTCGCACTCCCATTCGGGTGGACCAAAGCGTTCTGACAAAACCGTCCTCCTGCCACGGCACTCTCCCGGCCACTCCGACCAACTCCCCTTTGGGCTAAGTCCTGGGTGGCCCCATGCCTACCAAAGGCACCAATAGCCATCGTCGTGGCAAAACGGTCCCAAATGGGGACAAGGATCCATACTCAACAACGGGCACACAAGGCTTATGTCGTCCTACTTGATCAGTGTAGCGCCCGCGCATAACCTTCCCTCGCGGGAGGCACCGGTGAGAGGCATGCCAATATACCCAGTTAGAACCCCCCCATAGGATAAGTGTGGTTGCACTGGTCAGATCAATATGGTGGCACCATGACTCAACCAACAGTTGTTCAAGTTCAATTCAATCCGGTTAAACTTGAATGCAATATGCTGAGCCAAGATAAAATAACATGATGCATGAACATGATATAAAAATAAGCATGGAGATGCAACATAATCAACGTGCATAACAACAACATTTAATCATTTATCCAAATGAGCATGGCATACTGACGAGCATGAATATCACAACTAGAACACTACTCATAGCATAACATGACCACTAGCATCAACAACAAATACCTTGCAATAACATAACGATAAACTACCATGCAAGCATTTAACCAACTGGGTGCAAAGGAACATGCATAACAACGGTACTTGGGACAGACGATAGTCATGCACCGAAGACCATCACCAACATGTACTATTAACAGGCATTGCCACTATTAACGTAATATTAGCATCAAGAACATAATAACAGAGTGCAAGAAAACATGACGGTAAACACCGATCCATAAGCATAACCGAAATAACAACAGCAGAAGCAAAACAATCAAACAGTTATTAAAGATTCAAGTTGGAAAGCAATGCTTCTGCATGGATATCATGCAAATTGTGGTTGTGGCTTGCCTGGGGATGAAGAAGGCTCTGGGGAGAAGTGCGGAACGACCGCAGAAAGAATCGCTAGAAAGGGTACTCTCTCAGAGGGGCTGATTAGGGAAAAGGGTAAAATGGTCATTTCCAGAATGTTGAAACATAGTGAAAATGGTACCAAAAGTTCGGGCTCGAAGAGACTAAGAAGTAGGCATTGGATTCACCTCAATCGGAGTTACGGTTGTGGAGATATGAGGTGTAGAAGACCAGGGACTTTTCTGTAAAATAATATTCACAGCCGGGTCCCTGAGTGGATAAGACAAAAGCGGTTTTGAGAAAATATGCTTTCGATAAGGGAAAGCATACTCACCAGGAGTATGTCTCCACTTATCCACATCAGCGTCGGTGGGGTCAACGCGGGACCGGCTCCTATGTCGCTGACGTGCGGGTCCCAGGGCAGTGGGACTCGCCACTTATCTACGTTGGCAAACGGATCAACGCCCGTGTGGCTTACATGTGGGGCCCGCGGATCTCTCTCTCTCTCTTTCCTCCTTCCCGTCTTCCTCCCGACGCCGGCTCCAGAATAGAGGAGGCCGCACGCTCCGGCGAGGAGGCCGGGCGGCATAGGCCACCGTTCGAGGCGCTCCGGCCACCGGGGTGCTCGGGGAGGAACGGCGTGTCCATTTCGCTAGGTCACAGAGCTTGGGGAGGGCCGATACGAGGGGGGCTTCTATGCCGGTGGGCGGTGGCTCGGGTGGGGTTGGGCTACGGTGCTGCGGGGCACTCCGGCGAGGGGCAAGTTGGTGGGGAGGATCAGGGGGTCGAGGGGAGTCCTTTGGTGGTGGCCAGGAGGAGGGGGAGGTCTCGGCTCGGTCTAATTTAGTCGGGCACCGACGGCGGCCATGGTGGCAGAGGGAGGCGAGGAGAGCGGCTCCGGCTCGGGCTAGTGGCTAGGCTAGGTCCTGGGAGTGAGGTGAGGACGATGGTGAGGTCGGGGCACCTCGGGGTGGGCTTAAATAGCCGGGGCAGCGAGGGGGTGAGGTGGCACACGCGCGGCTATGTGTCCGCGCTCCGGCGACGGGCACGCGCGGCCAAGGGTCACAGGGAGGCACAACAAGGCGATGAGGAGAGAAGTGGACAAGCGCCAGGGGTCACGGAGACGAGCGGAGCTAGAGGACAAGGGAGGAAGAAGCCCACAGAGGAGAAGACGACGGTCGGCTACAGTGCGCGCACTGTGCAGCGAGAGCGACGGCTCACCGGAGAAGAAGATGGAGGGGGAAAGGGCTCTAGAGAGATGGCGACGACGTGGGGAACACGCTGGACATGGTTGGGTGATGAGACGACGAGTGCACAGATGGGGAGAATGAGACAGAGGTGCCAGAGCGCGTGCACGGGGAAAAATCCACGTGATCACCGTGCGACATGGCGCAGGGAGGTCACGATGGGCTGGCAAAACTTGTCTGGTGGCTAGTCCTTGATACCCAAGGCATCCCATAAGTTAAATATAACAAGAAGGGGCCAAGGAGATGAATGAGGGATCGTTTGAAGTTTAATGTATCAGTTTAGGATGAGCACTAGTGATCAACAGGGAGCTGATTGGGTCAAATGGAGTTGTCTGTGATGTTTGACTAAGGAAGGACAAGAATCCTGGGGGTTTTCGATGGAAATGGGCCAAGGATTAATATAGTTGCTTTGCAATTGACTAAAATGGTCCAGAATGAATATCATGATGATGCTCTCTCATGGAGTATCAACTTAAGCTCAACTTTGGCAATGCGTAGTTATTTGATCACATGAAGATGTTGAAAAAGGTTTCACACAATTTGGGTAAACCAAAATTGTACTTCCTTTACAAACATCCCTACTGACCAGAAACTTGCAGAAATTCTAGAGGGAAAATGGCTAGATGAAATATGGCCAAATAGGCTGGAGATAGGTTATATGTATAAGAGAAGACCTAGGAAAATTTACAGCCATAATGGAGCAAGAGAAAATATACTTGCTTCACAAACTGAAATTTTGGACAGAATCAAAGATTTGAAGCTATGCTCACATGGAGGCATTACATGAGCTCAACTTAGGTGGAGGGCTATGATTTGATGATATCAAGGACCATGCAAAATTGCAACTCATTTGGATATGCCCAGCTGGTACCTCCTTCACAAAGCTTCTTGCTGGACAGAAACTTTGGAAAATCATAATTAAATGACTACTAGGCAAATGAGGTTTTATTTTGGCATGTAGCAATGATATGGACAAGAAAATATGTCCAAGGAGTTTGACGTCAATTGGACAAAGGAAAATAGCACTTGCTTCACAGTGTGCCATTTAGGCCAGAATAGGAAATGAATTATTTGAGCATGATGCTAAACATGGCAAATGAAATGTTTTGCCATATTTGTGGAAGATATGATCCAAAAAATTTATGAGAATTATTTGGGAATTTTGGGAGTGATGGAAATATAGGTTGGTTCACAACCTATGGCTAAAAGGATAATTCCTTTAATAGAAAAGGAATATTCCCAATAAAAATAATATTGGGATTTGGGCTAGGATGAAAATGACAGGGCCTATGGTTGGATTTGGGTATGACAAGCCACTCTGGAAGAAAAGAAGAGTTCATCTTCTTCAGTTTCCATACCACAAAGCCACGGAAAAAGAAAACTCAGGCAAAAACCTCAGAAAAACAAAAGAAAAAGAAAGGGCTAAAAATCAGGCTGTTACATAAATTTTTAGAGCCATGGATTTGCTCTAGTACTTGACTTATATGTTTTTGAGCATGGTGTGCTTTGTTTATTTTGAAGAATTGCTCTCATGCTTCACTTAGATTTGTTTGGGATTTAGTAAATTTTTAAGAAATTCTCTCATGCTTCACTTAGATTATTTTGAGAAAAATAAAAAATATGATCATGTTCTTCACTTATATTTGTTTGAGGTTATCGAAAGCAACATATGAAAATGGTCCCAAAGTTATAGATATCCAAGGAGGATATAATAAAAACTTTCATGAAGATCATTGGACAAAATAAAGTTGATTCTTGTTAATGGTTTTGAGATATGACGATATGATATGTGAGTCATGTTGATGAGTAATTGTGCTTTAGTAAGAATATTGATGTTAATCTTTTTGATTCCCTATGCAAGCATGAAAGTCAATAGTTATGCAATGAAATTTATATCCTACTTATGGTGGATTATTCGGTGCTACTTATGCTTAATGCTTGGGTATCAGATTTTTTGCTTTTTGGTTGGTCGCTTCTCAATATTTTTGCTAGCCTTCATTTTGCACGAAGTATGCTCACTACTTGTGCAAACCCTTTAAACCAATTTTGCCATATGATTCCACTATACCTACCTATATGTGGTATTTCCATGCCGTTCTAAGAAAATTTGCATGTACCATATCTAATGTTCAAAATAAATTTCTCTTCTGTGTTCTCTACCGCTAGCGAAGCGGTAAAGGGTAGACAATATTTTCCATGCTAGATGTGTTATCCTCACGATGAGTGTTTATTCACTTGACATTGCACATGAGTACGACAAAGGTACTAGGGATTCCCAGTCTCGAAAAATGAATTTACTTTATGTTGTCAAATAATAAATTCCTTGGAAAGTGTTGGTATGGAGGGCACCCGTGGATACGGTTAGCCATGGAAAGTGAAAGTAATGGTGGAAAAAGGAATAAATTTTATTTTCTGTTTGGGAACCACCTATGATGTATCTAGCATGGAAAGTGTTGGGATGCTCCAAGTCATTTTTGTTGGTGTGAAAATTATGCCTCTCAAAAATAATTTTTATCTCTCAATTTAAGCTTTGAGCTCTGGCACCTCTACAAATCACTAGTTCCCTCCGCGAAGAGCCTTTCTTTTACTTATGATATTTTTATTTTGACCATGAGTCTCCATCTTCTCTTATAACGCACCAGCTAAGGGGCACTATGATCATATTTGAGCATTGGGTGTAGCTAATATTCGAGTGTGTTTCATGAATGGATCAATGATTGAGCATGATGGGCTAGGGATAACTTGCTTTAGTGTTGATCTTTTGAAAGACATGGTTGCTTGTTGGTATGCTTGAGTATTAAAGTCTTCATGTCAAAACTAGACTATTGCTTTGAATCATATAAAAGTCCATATGTCCATGCTATAAAGAAAAGAAATGTGATGAACATGTTAGGCAGCATTCCACATCAAAAATTCTGTTTTTATCATTTACCGACTCGAGGACAAGCAAGAATTAAGCTTGGGGATACTGATACGTCTCCAACGTATCTATAATTTTTGATTGTTCCATGCTGTTATATTTTCATTCTTAGATGTTTTACAATCATTTTATAGTCATTTTATATCATTTTTGGTACTAACCTATTGACATAGTGCCCAGTGCGAGTTGCTGTTTTCTGCATGTTTTTTACATCGCAGGAAATCAATATCAAATGGATTCCAAACGCAGCGAAACTCCTGGAGGATTTTTTTGGGCCAAAAGACATCCAGTGGGCTAAGAAAGCACCTGGGGGTGGCTCGAGGGGAGCAGCACCCACCAGGGCGCGCTAGGAGGCCCAGGTGTGCCCTGGTGGGTTGTGCCCACCTCGGGTGCCCCATGAACCGCCTCTTTGCTCTATAAATTCCCAATATTCTAGAAACCCTAGGAGAGTCGATGAAAATCAATTCCAGCCGTTGTAGAGTACAGAACCACCAGATCCAATCTAGACACCATCATGGAGGGGTTCACCACTTCCATTGGTGCCTCTCCGATGATGCATGAGTAGTTCTTTGTAGACCTTTGGGTCCGTAGTTAGTATCTAGATGGCTTCCTCTCTCTCTCTCTCTCTCTTGATTATCAATATAATGGTCTCTTGGAGATCCATATGATGTAAGTCTTTTTGCGGTGTGTTTGTTGGGATCCGATGAGCTTTGAGTTTATGATCAGATCTATGTTTTTATGCATTAAAGTTATTTGAGTCTTTTTTGATCTCTTATATGCATGATTGCTTCTAGCCTCGTATTTCTTCTCCGATATTTGGGTTTTTTTGGCCAACTTGATCTATTTATCTTGAAATGGGAATAGGTGCTTTGTAGTGGGTTCGATCTTACGATGCTTGATCCCAGTGACATATGGGGAACTGACACATATGTATCATTGCTACTAAGGATAACAAGATGAGATCTATATCTCCGCAATAGATAAATGGATCTCGTCTACATCATGTCATCGTTCTTATTCCAATACTCCATTTTCTCATGAACTTAATACAGTATATGCATGTTGGATAGCGGTTGATGTGTGGAGTAATAGTAGTAGATGCTGGTAGGAGTCGGTCTACTAATCTTGGACACGATGCCTATATAATGATCATTCCCTAGATATCGTTATGATTATTTGAAGTTCTATCAATTTCCCAACAGTAATTGTTTTCCCACCGTTTGCCATTTCTCTCGAGAGAAGCCACTAGTGAAACCTACGGCCCCCGGGTCTCTTTTCATCATATTTGCCTTTGCGATCTATTTGCCCTTGCATTGATTTTCAGATCTATTAAACCAAAAAATACAAAAATACCTTGCTGCAATTTAGGGCCTGTTCTGATCTCCTCCCACTCCAGGCTTCACAATATTCTGGAGCGAAGCAGAGCCGAACGATTTTGCCGCCAGAAGCTAGCTTCGGGAAGCTTTGGGCGATTCCAGTGCAAAAAACTGGAGCGAGGTCGGCCCAGCTCCACCAAATCGTAAAGATGAAGTTCGATGATATTACGGCCGATGTGCCACCGCTTAAGAAAACGGTTCGCTCTTTCCCTCGTAAAGAAAACGGTTCACTCTCCCTCGTACGTAACCTTTCCTCTCTCCCTCGAAATGGGCTGGTTTCAGGTGGCCCAAATGCCACCGAACAGGCTAGAACTTGGTCCAGCTGGGCTGCCAGCTAATGGATCGCTCGAAGAAGCTATCGATCGAGCAGAACGGATTGAGATCTCCAGGCAAAGCGAGAAGCTAGCGTGAGAAGCTGGTTATGTGAAGTTTTGTGAAGTTGGAGGACATCAGAACAGGCCCTTATTTGTTCCGCGATCTATTTATCCTAACTACCACTTTTACCTCATGATATTTGCCTATCTTGAGGCACTGTTCCCGGAAGGGATTGACAACCCCTTTAACACGTCGGGTTGCGAGTATTTGTTAGTTGTGTGCAGGTGATGTTTGTGTGGTGTAAGGAGGTTCAACTACTAGTTCGATAACCTTAGTCTCATCATTGAGGGAAATACCTATCGTCGCTACACTGCATCATCCCTTCCTCTTTGGGGAAATACCGACATAGTTCTAGCAGGCAGCAAGTCTCATGATGATTTCAAATGCATAAGCACATGTTCAAATCCCCCAGTGGGAGACTTAGTTGCGAAACCTGTTTTCGCCTTAGTTAAACACCTACTCCGAGTAGAGTGCAATCCTCCCACTCGGGGGCTTAGCTGTGAGCCCGTCCTCACTTAAGTTAAAAATCTACTCCGAGTGGAGAGCAATCGCCTCGGTCGAAGGCTTAGTCGCAAGCCTGTCCTGGCCTAAGTTAAAAACCTACTACGAGTGGAGAGAAATCCTCCCACTCGGGGGTTAATCCGCGAGCCCTTCCTCGCCTAAGTTAAAGACCTACTCCGAGTGGAGAGCAATCCTCCCACTCGGGGGCTTAGCCGCAAGCCCGTCCTCTCCTAAGTTAAAAAACTACTCCGAGTGGAGAGCAATTCTCCCACTCAGGGGATCAGTCGCAAGCCCATACTCGCCTAAGTTAAAAACCTACTCCAAGTGGATAGCACTCCTCCCACTCGGGGGCTTAGCCGCGAGCCTATCCTCGCCTAAGTTAAAGACCTACTCCGAGTGGAGAGCAATCCTCCCACTTGGGGGCTTAGCCGCCAGCCCGTGCTCTACTAAGTTAAAGACCTACTCCGAGTGGAGAGAAATCCTCCCACTCAGGGGCTTAGCCGCGAGCCCGTCCTTGCCTAAGTTAAAAACCTACTCCGAGTGGAGAGCAATCCTCCCACTAGGGTGTTTAGCCGCGAGCCCGTCCTCGCCTAAGTTAAAAACCTAGTCCGAGTGGAGAGCAATCCTCCCACTCGGGAGCTTAGCCGCGAGCCCGTTCTCGCATAAGTTAAAAATCTACTCAGAGTGGAGGGAAATCCTCCCACTCGGGCACTTAACCGCGAGCCCGTCCTTGCCTAAGTTAAAAATCTACTCCGAGTGGAGAGCAATCCTCCTACTCGAGGACTTAGCCGCGAGCCCATCCTAGCCAAGATAAAAAACTACTTCGAGTGGAGAGCAATCATCCCACTCGGGGGATTAGCCTCGACCGCATACTCGCCTAAGTGAAAAACCTACTCCAAGTGGAGAGCAATCCTCCCACTCGGGGCTTAGTCATGAGCCCGTCCTCGCCTAAGTTAAGAAAGCTACTACGAGCGGATAGCAATCTTCCCACTCGGGGATTTAGCCACGAGCCCGTCCATGCCTAAGTTAAAAAACTACTCCTAGTGGAGAGCAATCATCCCACTCTGGGGCTTAGCGGCGAGCCCGTCCTCGCCTAAGTTAAAAATATACTTCGAATGGAGAGCAATCCTTATACTCGGGGGCTTAGCAGCGACTCTGTCCTCGCGTAAGTTTACAATCTACTCCGAGTGGAGAGAAATCCTCCCACTCGGGGGCTTAGCCGCGAGCCCATCCTCGCCTAAGTTAAAAATCTACTCTGAGTGGAGAGAAATCCTCCAACTCAAGGGCTTATGCGCGAGCCCGTCCTCGCCTACGTTAAAAATCTACTTTGTGTGGAGAGCAATTCTCCCACTCGGGGTTTTAGCCCTGACCCCATCCTCGCCTAAGTTAAAAACCTACTCCGAGTGGAGAACAATCCTCCCACCTGGGGGCTTAGCCGCAAGCCCGTCCTCGCCTAAGTTAAAAAGCTACTCCGAGTGGAGAGCAATCCTACCACTCGGGGGTTTAGGCGCGAGCCCGTCTTCACCTAAGTTAAAAACCTACTCCGAGTGGAGAGAAATTCTCCCACTCGGGGCTTAGCCGTGAGCCCGTCCACGCCTAAGTTAAAAATATACTCAAAGTGGAGAGCAATCCTTCCACTTCGGGGCTTAGCCATGAGGCCGTCCTTGCCTAAGTTAAAAATATACTTTGAGTGGACAACAATCCTCCCACTCAGGGGCTTAGCCGCGAGCCCGTCCTCCCCTAAGTTAAACATATACTCCGAGTGGAGAGCAATACTCCCACTCGGGGCTTAGCCGCGAGCATGTCCTCGCCTAAGTTAAAAATCTACTCCGAGTGGAGAGCAATCCTCCCACTCGGGGTTTAGCCACGAGCCTGTCGTCGCCTAAGTTAAAAATCTACTCTGAGCGGAGAGAAATCCTCCCACTCGGGAGCTTAGTCGCGAGCCCGTCCTCGCGTAAGTTAAATATCGACTCCGAGTGGAGAGCAATCCTCCCACTCGGGGCCTTTGCCACGAGCCCGTCGTCGCCTAAGTTAAAAACCTACTCCGAGTGGAGAGAAATCCTCCCACTCAGGGGCTTAGCCGCGAGCCCACCCTTGCCTAAGTTAAAAATCGACTCCGAGTGGAGAGCAATCTTCCCACTCAAGGGGCTTAGCCGCGAGCCCGTCCTCACCTAAGTAAAAAACAACCGATCAGACAAAGCATTCTAAAAACACGAAAGAAATATTCGGATAAATTCACCAAGTTCGGATAAATCTATCGAGTTCAGAGTCGCAAGCAAAAGTACTCGGTCATCAGGCCCCAAAGTGTTTAACTATTACAGGATCACTCCGCATTCCGAGTCAAATAAGTTCAAATCATCAAACTTTCTTTTTCACTCAGCAGGAGGAGGACTCGTTGGCTCGACGAAGGTGTCCAAGTTGATGTCATATGTTATGCGAGTGGCTGCTTCAATGTAGGTCTCCATGAAATCATCAAACTGGAGCTTCTTCGTGTTCGCCACCTGAAGAGCTTTCAACTTGTCCTCCCTAGCCTCCTTGAAGTGGACATGAACAAGAGATAACGCTAGGTCGGCTCCGCACCAAGCAGCTAACTTCTTCCACGCTTGCACTCGACTAGGGATTTCATTGAGGCGAGTCATCAGTGACTCGAGGTCGTTCTGTAGAGTGTCCTCTAGCCATAGTTCCTTGTCTATCGAAGTTAGTGCGACTTTCATTCGAGCAATATACCCCAAGACACTATCGATACAAGCTTCAAGTTGCAGGACATTCACCGTAGCTTCATCTTTGACGAGTGACTTTGTGGGGTCCAAGCCTGGTTCAATCTGTTCCGTCTCCTACTCAAAATTCTAACAGAACTCTGCACAAAGAGAGAAAGTATGAGTCAGCAGCAGCATTATGTGGAAGTTTTTGGATTCACTCAGACGAAGAAGATTACCTTCATGCATGATGTACATCTTCTTCGCGAGGCTTCCCAAGTAAACCTCAAGCTCGTCCCTCTTCCAAATGAGCTGGTCCACCTTGACAACCAAGATGACTTTCTCCTCTCTTAGTTGTGCAGCTTCCTTCTTCACTTCCTCAACAATAGTCTTCAGAGTGGCATTTTCCTCTTCAAGTTTGCCGACTGAAGCTAGCTTTCTCTCAGCTGCTTCGGCCTTCTCATGCGCCACCTTCTACGTTCCCACAACTTCAGTATCCTTCCTTTCCAACGCCTGCTTAAAAGTGTCTAAAGAAATAACATTCTTCAGTCGTTCTTGGAGTTGACGGTTTTCACTACGCACATTTGTTCGAGTGGAATCAACAAAGCATACATGTGACAAAGTATTACCTCCCATGGTCTTCAGTTCGGCCTGAGCATCCTTCAGTTTTTTCTTTGCGAGTTCCAGATCAAGTTGGAGTTGGATCTTTTCCTTCTCCAGGGCAGTGTACTGAGTCCCAAGTTTACAAGATTTTTTTGATCAACAAAAAGACAATTCAATCGGCGAAAAGAAAGACCCTTTACTTTCGAGTGGAGAAGAGCAAATTCAGATTGTTGTTATCGAAAGAGTTCTAAGACTGCCGCTGAATAAAAAATTCAACGACGGTCTTGGGGACTACACCCAGTGGGTGCACTCAGCATGCCCCCACTGGATCAATTTCCCACTTGGTACGGCCTGCCCCGCCCGAGTCAAAAAATCCCTTGTTCTCTTACTCCCACTGACTGCCCGCAGTAAACAACGGTCTTGGGGATTACACCCAGTGGGTGCACTCAGCGTGCTGCCACTAGGTCAGTTACCCACTCGGCATGGCCTGACCGGCCCGAGTGAAGAGCTACAAACAAGCGTATTCTAAAGACCCCCGCTGAATCAAACATTTGACAAGGGTCACGGGGACTATACCCAATGGGTGCACTCAGCGTGCCCCCACTTGAAGAACTACACGATAAAAGAAAACACCCAGTGGGTGTAAAGATTCAAGGCACAGACCCATGATAGTGGACACTTCGATGATGATACATGTTTTCACAGTAGGTCACGTTTTCTGTCATGCATGTACATCTATGACGATTTTATGACAAAATCAAGATAGTCATACATGTGTTGTCGTAGAAGTGTTCCATGACATTACCAAAATTATCATCACGGAAGTGTCCACTTCCATGATGATAAATGCCGCGTCATGGAAGTGATTTCGTCAAGGGTGACCGACCTGTGGCATCCACCGTAACGGCTCGCTGTTAAGCTATCGGGTCCAGTTTTGGATCCGATAACCCGCTAATAGCCACGACCAATGCCCATTTTCCACGTGTAAAATTCTCATTGGTCGATGGAACCACGTGTCAGCTCTGCATTGGCACAGGTGTCACTCATCTAATGGTCAGGATGCGCCTATGATATGTTGACACATGGACGGGCCCAAAAGTGGCTCATAAAGTTTAAATGGGCTGGCCCAACTAAAGGCCCACAAGATTTAGCGGACCATAATGGGTCGGCCCAGCTAAAGGCCCCCAAGATTTTGCAGACCATAATGGGCCGGCCCAGCTAAAGGCCCAACATTCTCAGTTATGGCTCGTACGGCTAGTCTCAAATTGGCCCGTCAATGGCCCGTCCTAAAACTTGTCATCATCGTGGCCCATTGTTACTTCTGGGAGCGCCTATAGGACGCAGCACGCGCTGCGAAGGAAGCGGGCACGCACCCCCCGCTCCCCTTATGGGCCGGCCCATGTGTGGCCGGGATGCCGTCGGTTTTTTTGCGGATGTTTCCTTTTTCTTTTTTTCCCTTTTCTTTTTTTTCTTTTTTTCAGTAATTCAGGATATCAAAATGATGCTCGGTAATTCAGAAATTATTCATGAATTTGGCAAAAAATGTTCACAAATTAAAAAATGTTCATGAATTTAAACAGTGTTCATGATTTCAAAAAAAATGTTCCTGAAATTGAAAAATGTTCACAGAATAAGTAAATCATGATTGCAGAAAAATGCTCTAGAATTCAAAAACCGTTCACTAATTTGTAAAAAAATGTTCACAAAATAAAAAATGTTCATAATTTGAAAAAGTCAAACAAATGTTTGCTAAATCCAAAAATGTTCACGAATTTGGAAAAAATGTTCACGATTCAAAAAAATCTTCATGAATTTGGAAAAAATGTTCACGATTCAAAAAAAATGTTCGCTAAATGTAAAAATGTTGACGAATTTGAAAAAAATGTTCATCATTTTGAAAAAGTAGTATTTAAATTTAAAATATTCATTATTTTAAAAAAATGTTCATGATTAAAAAAACATGTTCATGACTTAAGAGAATGTTCACAAATTTCTAAAAAATTGTTCATGATTTCAAACAAAAATGTTCGTGGGTTTTTAAAAAATGTTCACAGTTTCCCACTTGGTACGGCCTGCCCGCCCGAGTGAAAAAATGTTCATGCTTTAAGAGTAACGATTTAGTAAAAATAAAACCACAATTTTGGAAAAAATGTTCATCATCAAAAAAACACAATTTTAGAAACAAATCGCGAATTAATAGATATTCAGAAATTGAAAAGAAAGAATAAAACTGAAAACATGAAAGTAAAGAAAAACTGAAAAGAAAACAGAAAAAAAGGTAAAGAAAAAACGAAAAAAGAAAAAGAAAAACTGAAAGAAAAACAAAAAAACCCGGTTCAGGGAAGGTTCTAGAACCTTCCCAAAACCAGTTGGGGTTAAACCCTGAAATGGGCCGACCCATAGAAACAACAGCGGGCGAGGCAGGGGTACGTGCCACGGCACTCGCGGGCCTGTGGTAGCCTCGTCACCTTCAGGTGGTTGTGGCTGTCCAATCATTTGTTCCATAGCTTGCTGAAAGTTTGAACTTGTAGATTAGTGTACAAGATAAGTTACTAATGAGACAAAAACAAACAAAGTAGGTTACACATTTATACATAACTTATTTTGGTGAACTACTATAATACATTAGCATGTATTGTAGTGCCAACTCCATAATAAAATCACAATCGGAACATATGTCCATGCAGCATGCCTACAATATTGTCTATTTCCTCACATCGTTGACATCTAACGATAAAGAGAAATGGTTTAAAGTAGGATGAACATAGTATGACATCATTCATATCATGGGAAAACAGATATAAAACAAACAGGCTATTTTATCATTGTGTGCGCACGTGAACATCACAACTAGATTACAGATCAAGACCAAAAGAATATCCTTCATCTCTTTTAAACCATGTAAGGTGAAATGATGCGTTAAGACAACTGTGTATAAATGTGAACGGAGTAACTGACACTGGCTACAAACCAAGCAGTTAAATGAACACGTCATAGTACCAATCAGTTCAAAGGCAGGAGGAGTAAGGACTTAGAACAACGGCTTGAAGTAGTGTTCTCATGCCCTTCATCTTGCTAGTGTGGCAATCCTTGAAGATTTGCACTGCATTCGGTTCAGGTTCTTTTTGGTCTGGACGGGCTTTCCTCTTTATTTGGACCAAGTCAATATTGATACGATAATATGGCACAGAAAAAAAGAAGGAAGTAGTAGCTATTTACAAGAGCCTCGCAGTGTGCAATATAGCTACGAGATCCTGTTGTCTGTTGAAATTTCACTTTAGAACGGTTGGTCTTGTTCTTCAAACAGTTATCCTAGAAGAAGATACACTTGTAAGGCACATACATAAATACAAGTTCAATATGTGGTATGATCAAATACATATAGCCTACCTGATACTTTCTATCAGACCAGTGTTTAATAAGGGCTGTCGAGTCTTCATCTGAATATATTCGACTGGAGATGTTTGGGCGATTTCATTGTTAGACTTGCCTTCAAAGTGAGATTTTCTAAGGTGGTACCAATACTGTCGCAGAGCAGACTGAAAAAGATGAGTGCATGCTTGTTTAGTTGCATCATCTTTCGGATCAAACTTGAACCTCATCTGTTGAAAAAAGAATGTGAGTCTTATTAGGAGGAAGCTAGAAATTATGGGACAGAGCAAGACAATATTACTAATTACGATGAATAACATTACTTACGGATAAATGGTCAAGGAAGGTGTTAAACTGGGTATTGTCTTTCTCATTCCTATACTGGATCCACGTTGGGAGGATACGTGCATGACACCTAACGGCAATGTCTGCCTCTGATACTAACTTGGCTAATTCTGTAGCATCATGTAGCCTTATTAAACCTGCCTCAAAATTGATCTCCATTCTTCCTCCTTTAGATTTTGTTAATCTATCAAGCATTATCCCCGATGTCTGTTTCCGCTTGCACCGTGGTGCTAGTTCAACAACATATATGGAATGTCTTAGTGTACATCAAACCGTGAGAGTACATATAAAGGAGCATGCAATTGCAACTTGACTCGGTCAGGTACCGTCTTGGTGTTGATGCTCATGAGGTTCATCTGATCTTGCCAAGTCATGTTGTGTTAGCAGTGCTTCGGAAGTAGTGTTAGGTGTGAAGGCAGCTTGGGAACTGGCCAGTTCCGGAGCAAACGAACGAGTAACTCGTTGAGATGCTGGTACAGTTGAAGCAGATGTTGCAGCTGGTGGAGAAGGTGATACTGTGTTTGTAGATTTAGCTGGTGGACTTGGACCTTCTACTGCACTATAAGTAGCAGCAGAATCTCGAGGGCAGATCATTTCCATTTCACCGTGTGTAACAGCATTCCCTACTGTATTCTTTTGCTTGCTCTTTTTTGACTTTGCCATGTCAAGTCGTACCCACAACACAAAAGAATAAAATCGCTCTGCAGAACTCATTGATGCATGATACAGACAAGTAATACTTTGATGTAAGACAACCATATGAGAATGGAGATGTAAGAAAAATAGGACGACATGACATACTCATAGCTACGATGTGTAAACTAAGCCGAAGGATCTTCAAGAAAACAAAAGTAATGCAAGCTAGACACCATATGAAAGATGCAACCAATATTACTCTGCCAAGTTAAAAGTGTCTTGTCATAAGTGGCAATTTGAAAAATTAGAAGCGGTACAACATAGAAATCAATGCAAGATGCAACCACTATCAAACTTCCATGTTAAAAGCGTCCAATCATGAGTGACTGATGTGGGATACACAACAGCAATACTTTGATGTAAGAACATGGTATGATCGATAGATGTAGTGTATTCTAGAGAGAGAAAGCCATGTCATATGCACACGTATAATTTATAAACTCAGCAGGTTCAATTTAATCAAAATAGAAGAAATACATGCTAGATAACATATGCAACATGAAACCAATTATCACATTGTCAACTTAGAGCAAGCACCTACGATGGTAGAGTATGGGAGATGAACTCATCATGTAGAGTTGGGACTTCAACTTCATTAGTAGTAGAAGTGGCAAATCTAGAGAGTCTGTGTTTGCGTCGGTGCGGAGGACCACCAACATCCCCTAACTTACCCTTTCTGATATTGCCTTATGAAGTCAAAACAACAAGAAGATGAATAAAATTAGCTCTGCATAACTGGTTGATGCATGATACAGATGAACACTACTTTGATGTAAGGCAAGCGTAGGATAGGAGGATGGAATATATAGAAAAAATGACAGGGTTGCATATTCACATGTACGATAGGAGGATGGAATATGTATGCCAAAATAGATAGTAGAAGGCATTTCAATAAAATTAGAAGAAATGAAAGCTAGGCACCATATGAACATGCAACCAATATCACTCTATTAGGTAAAAAGTGTCTCGTCATAAGTGCCATTTCAAGAAATTAAAAGCAGTACAAGCTAGAAAACAAAGCAAGATGCAACCTACATCATAGTCCCAAGTTAAATGTGTCTTATGGGTAAGTGATCATTGCAGGTATAAGTTGTAAGCTACGCAGATGCAATTCAGCATAATTAGAAGCAATACAAACTAGACATCATATGGAACATGCAACCACATATATTAGTTCGAAGTTCGAGGAACCACCTGTGATGGTGTAGGGGAGATGTGCTCATCATGTACACATATGTTCTAGAAACAGGAACACGTGTCATATTCATTGGCATTATGTGTAAAGTAAGCAGATGCAATTCAACAAAGTTAGAAGCAATACAAGCTAGACATCAGACACAACATGCAACCACATATAATAGTGCCAAGTTAGTGTAAGCACCTGTGATGGTGGATTAGGGAGATGTGCTCATCATCTACACAGCTACGTTGTCTGTTCATCCTTGTGTTGTCTTGCGAATCTTGTTGGGAGTATGGCGGAGTAAAATCTGTAGAGACCCCCTATTTGAGTTGCTCAGAAGGACCACCATCATCCACTGCCGGACTAATTTCCTCCAGCTATAATGATTTTGCATTGTGAAGTCAAACCAATAAGAAAAAGGAATAAAATTCGCTCTTCAGAACTCATTCATGCATGATATTGACGAACACCACTCAGATGAAAGGCAAACACATGATGCAAGGATAGAATATGTACGAAAAACAGGATGGCGTGACATATTCACACCTATGATGTGGTAACTAAGCATAGCACTACAAGCTAGACACCATATGAAAGATGCAACCAATATCACTCTGCCAAGTTGAAACTATATGACTTTTCAACAAATTAGAAGCAGTACATGCTAGAAATCATATGCAATACACAACCAATATCACAGTGGCGACTTAAATTTGCCTTATCATAAGTGACTGATGCGGGATATGCAAGAACATTAGTCTGATGTAAGAACATGGTGTGATCAGATATAGTATGTTCTAGAAATAGGAACACATGTCATATTCACAGGCATGATGTGTAAAGTAAGCAAATGCAATTCAACAAAGTTAGAAGCAATACAAGCTAGACATCATATGCAACATGCAACCACATATTATAGTGCCAAGTTAGAGCAAGCACCAGCGATGGTGGAGTAGGGGAGATGTGCTCATCATCTACACAGCTACATTGACTGTCTAGCCTTGCGTTGTCTTGCGAATCTTGTTGGGAGGATGGTGGAGTAGAATCTATAGAGACCCTCTGTTTCAGTTGCTCAGAAGGACGACTATCATCCAATGCCTTACCAATTTCCTTCCGCTTTATTGCTTTTGCATTGTGAGGTCAAACCGACAAGAAAAAGGAATATAATTCGCTCTTCAGAACTCATTCATGCATGATACTGATGAACACTACTCTGATTGAAGTCAAATCTTGATACGAGGATGGAATATGTACGAAAAAATGGACGACTTGACATATTCACACCTATGATTTGGTAACTAAGCATAAGGCACTTCAACACATTGGAAGCACTGCAAGCTAGACACCATATGGAAGGTGCAATCAATATCACTCTACCAAGTTAAAACTGTCTCATCATAGGTGGTGTTCATCAAACTAGAAGCACTACATGCTAGAAATCATATTCAAGACGCAAACCAATATCACACTGCCAACTTAAAGGTTCCCCATCATAAGTGACTGATGCAGGATACACAAGAACAGTAGTTTCATGTAAGAACATGGTGTGATAGACAGATATAGTATGTACCAAAAACAGCAAAGCGTGTCATATTCACACGTATCATGTGTAAGTTAAGCAGATGCAGTTTACACTAATTATGAGCAATACAAGCTAGACACCATATGCAACATGCAACCAGATATCACACTGCCAAGTTAGAGCAAGCACCTTGGATGTTGGAGTAGGGGAGCAGAGACTTGGACCTTGTAATTCACTAGCAGTACAAGGAGAATCCATACAGATGCTCCGTTTACGTTGCTGCAGAGGACCACCATCATCGCCTTCCTTACTCTTTTCCTTCCTCTTTCTTGATTTTGCCTTGTCAAGTCAAACCCACAAGAAAAAGGAATAAAATTTGCTCTTTAGAACTCATTGATGCATGATACTGACGAACACTACTTTCATGTAAGGCATCCGCATGATAGGAGGATGGAATATGTATGAAAAACAGGACGATGTGACATATTGACCTGTATGATGTATAAAGTGTAAACTAAGAGCAAGATGTTTGAACTTGTTAGAGGCAATGCAAGCTAGAAACCATAAGAAAGATGAAAACAATATCACTCTGCCAAATTAAAAGGGTGGCCTAACAAATGTATTTGACCAAATTAGAAGCAATACATGGCAACAGGCTAGAAATAATATGCAATATGCAATGAATAATGGTGTCTCGCCGTAAGTGATTGATGCAGGATACATAAGAGAGGTAGTTTCATGTAAGAACATGGTTAACACATAGATGTAGTGTGTACCAAAAATAGGAAGGCATGTCATATTCACATGTATAACGTGTAAACTAAGAAGATGCAATTTACCCCTAATTACAAGCTACACACCGTATGCAACATGCAACCACATATCACACTGTGAAGTTAGAGCAAGCACCTGTGATGGTGGTGTAGGGGAAGTGCGGTCTTCAAGTACAGAGCTACGTTCAATATCTTAATATAGGCTTGCTGTTTCTTGAGAATCATGTGGAGAGGATGAAACTGCACTCTTTATAAGAGACGCTCATCTCATACTAACCCACGGGCGTGATTGTCTCATCATAAGCGATAGATGCAGGATACACAAGAACAGTAGTTTGATGTAAGAACATGGTGTGATAGGCATATGTAGTATGTACCAAAAACAGGAAGGCGTGTCATATTCACTTGTATAATGTGTAAGCTAAGGAGATGCAGTTTAACAAATTAAGAGCAATACAAGCTAGGCACCATATGCAACATGCAACCAGATATCACACTGCCATGTTAGAGCAAGCACTTGGGGTTGTGGAGTAGGGGAGATGAGATTTTGAACTTGCACTGCAGTAGGAGTAGCAGGAGAATCTGCAAAGATCATCTGTTTCGGTTGCTCCAGAGGACCACCATCATTCCATGCCTTCGTCCTTTTAGATTTTGCCTTGTCAAGTAAACACATAAGAAAAAGGAATGAAATTTGCACTTCCAAATTTGTTGATGCATGATACTTACGAACACAACTTTTATGTATGACAACCACATTGTAGGAGGATGGAATATGTATGAAAAACGCTAAGCGGAAGGCATCTCAACAAATTGGAAGCAATGCAATCTAGACACCATATGAAAGATCCAACCAAAATCACTCTACCAAGTTAGATGTGTCTCATTATAAGTGGCACTTCAACAAATTAGAGGCAATACATGTTTGAAATGATATGCAAGATGCAACCAATATTACACTATCAACTTGAAGATGTATCGTCAGAAGTGATTGATGAGGGATACACAATAAAAGTAGTTTGATGTAAGAACATGGTTAATAGAAAGACATGGTATGTAGCAAAAACAGGAAGGCACGTCATATTCATAGGTATAATGTGCTAACTAAGAAGATGCAATTTACCCTTATTAGAAGCATTACAAGGTAGACACCATATGCAACATGCAACCACATATCACACTGCCAAGTAAGAGCAAGCACCTACTATGGTGGTGTGGGGGAATGTAGCGACCACGATCCCAATGAACGAAAATCTCTATGCTTAAGTGTCATCCCTGGATTTGTAATGCTGACACACACAGTACTCGAGGAATTATAACAGAGTTCAATCACACACTTATTACGTCGAGTCCTCATAAAGAGTATGATTACAAAAATATCATGGCTGAAGGCCATCTAAACTAAATAATTGCGGAAGCTTCAAAGGTAAATGAGTCCATCAACTCCAACGGCATAGCTGAGTGCAAGACAACGACCTATCACACCTTATTTGTTATCTGAGTAGTATGCAGCATGGACGTTGCAATCGTGTAGGTTAGCACATTGAATATGCTGGCAGAGTCACACTGTAAAGCAGTGAATGCAAGAACTATATCTACATGCAATATTTGGCTGGCGGAGGCTCTAAGTTTATGATTTTGCATAAAGCTTGTTTTTCCCTACAACAAAGGAATAAATTTATTTAAACTACTCCCGAGTTGTTCCAATATTTGAGAAGGTTCCTCCAGCTCAAATCCCAATTAAAAGTATCATAATTAACCCAATTCAAATTAATTAAAGAGTGATGAGATCAATATAATATCCAATTCCAGATACTCAAGATGTCCATAACCGATGACACGGCTAACCATTATTAGTTTATACACTCTGCAGAGGTTGCGCACTTTTCCCCACAAGACTCGACCGCATCCATGATCGGAAGATCGAGACATAGTCTTTCTGAAGCATTGACTCTCTACTCTGGGCAGACCGGTATACCTACTTTCCCACTACATATGCTAGTCCACCTCTTCGAGAGCTCATACAACTTACTTAACTATGCCAGAGCCCATAATGGCTTGTGGATGCACACGGAAGTTTCTAGGCATGAAATAGCATATGATCCCTTTGAGCCTGGGTGGCGAACGGAGGAAAAATCACATAGGTACTCCAGGATTTCCCTTAATGGACAACACTAGATTCTCTAGGTGCCCCAACCAATCCACCCAGATATGTATGAAAGTTGCCACCATAATGTTATCCAAAATTAGTAACTCTCATAACTTCCATGTGAATCACGATCCAATCCCCATCTACGAACATGGCTAAGAAATAATAAAGCACAACATATATTCCCGCGGTGATCAAAAGGTATTACGTTCCTACCTCATAATACTACAACCAAACCACATGTTCCAAATCCTACTCCTCCAAATATTTGAAGGGCAATACTAATGCATAGTAAAAACTGGGTATCGAAGAGAATGATCAAAGTATAACTTTCCTTGCTGACGATCTGCAAACTCTAGGGATTCATAGTAACAAGCCTCGCACTCCGAGTAATCAAGCGTAGACAAACAATAGCATACATAAGCAATCACTCAAATGAAACAACGAAAAAATGATAAAAGATC
This sequence comes from Triticum timopheevii, assembly GCA_963921465.1. Taxonomy (NCBI): domain Eukaryota; kingdom Viridiplantae; phylum Streptophyta; class Magnoliopsida; order Poales; family Poaceae; genus Triticum; species Triticum timopheevii. The sequence continues at coordinate 373,833,623 of OY997272.1, read as the reverse complement.
CAAATCAAACACGAAACAAGCAACCTTCTCAACTAAATATAAAACAAAACCTAATAGCACTATTATCATTTGGATTAGATCTTAACAGTATGTACATGTGATTAGCAATGATTTGCAAAAAGAAACAACTCAAACAGAGAAACGAAACTCAAGATACGAACGAAACAAGATCATTTACTAATCTAAACCAAACACAAATTTTAAATTGTTAAAATCATGTTCAAGGTGGTTAACTGGAAAGAAGACATCTGTATGAAGATTTAGGCGCTGGTTTCTTCTAATTTGGACAAACGAGCAAAAAGTTAGGCTAGTTTTAAGATCAAGGCCTAAATTGAGAGAAAACTTTTCGCAGATAGGTCCCTGGACGAAAATAAAACTAAAAAGAAAAATCTACCGTGTGAATATTTGTTAACAGAACTAAACGAACGAAAATCATTCGCTAACCTATCTAAACGAATGGACGTTCGTTATTTAAACTAACCTAATAAAAATAAATCGATCTAACCTAAACCGTAACAAAACCGGAAAAACCGATCTAAAAACTAAACGACAAAACCAAAAAAACCAAAAAACCGACTGGTTCTTACCGGTCAACAGCATCGGTGGAGGGATCGAATCGGCGGCATCGGGCGTCAGCAAGGAGAAGCGAGGCGGCGGCGCTGGCAGCGGTGCGGGGCGGTGTCGGCGGACTACGGCGGCGGCGGCAGCGAAGCTCGGCGGAGGGCGGCGTGCTGGCGGCGGCATGGGTGGCTGAGGGCGGCGGTGGCGGACGTGGCAGAGAGGGAGGGCGGCGGCGGCTAGTAAAGAGGCCCCAAGGGGGTCCTCGGCTTGAGTGAGGGGGCGCGAGGGGAGGCCGATGAGGGAGTTCCGGATTAGGGGGTCCTCGGGCAGCCGGACTATATACTTTGGCCGGACTTTTGGACTATGAAGATACAAGATTGAAGACTTTGTCCCGTGTCTGGGTGGGACTCTCCTTTGCGTGGAAGGCAAGCTTGGCAGTTCGGATATGTAGATCTCCTTCTCTGTAACCGATTCTGTGTAACCCTAGCCCCCTCCGGTGTCTATATCAACCGGAGGGTTTAGTCCGTAGGACAACAACAGTCATAATCATAGGCTAGCTTCTAAGGTTTAGCCTCTACGATATCATGGTAGATCAACTCTTGTAATACTCATATCATCAAGATCAATCAAGCAGGAAGTAGGGTATTACCTCCATCGAGAGGGCCCGAACCTGGGTAAACATTGTGTCCCCCGCCTCCTGTTACCATTAGCCTTAGACGCACAGTTCGGGACCCCCTACCCGAGATCCGCCGGGTTTGACACAGACATTGGTGCTTTCATTGGGAGTTCCACTATGCCGTCATGATAAGGCTTGATGGCTCCTTCAATCATCTGCAACGATGCGATCCAGGGTGAGGTTTTCCTCCCCGGATAGATCTTCGTATTCGGTGGATTCGTACTGCGGGCCAACTCGCTTGGCCATCTGGAGTGGATCGATAGCTACGCCCCTGGCCATCAGGTCAGGTTTTGAAGCATGAACTACACTACCGACATCCGCGGAGACTTGATCTTCGACGGATTTCGAGCTCATGGCGGGTGCGCCGAATAGTCACGATGAGCATGACTTAGATCTTCCATGGGCCGGTGTTCAGGAGATCACCCCTGTGACTGCTCCGGCCTTTAGTCTGGAGCAGATCGTGCCATCTAAGGACGGGTGGATGGACCCCGCCACAGAGGCCGCACACTCATTGGCGCTAGAGACGAATACAGACTTCACCTCCAAAGAAATATGTGTCACCGGACCCTCGGACTCGTCTCCGGTTATAGGTTCCGAACCACGCGCATCCATGCCTATCGACTATGATTGGCGTCGATCATGGAGTTTACCTCCGCTAATATCTTTCAGCACTCACCCTTGGGCGACGTGCTAAATTCACTGAAATCTCATTCTTTGTTAGGAGACTCTTGGCCGAACTATGTCCGGCTTGAGTGGGAAGCGGGCGATGAAGAAATTCGTTCCCCACCCACCACCCACTTAATAGCCACTGTCGACAACTTAACCAACATGCTTGATTTTGACTCCAAAGATATCGACGGTATGGACGACGATGCCGGAGAGCAACAGGAACCACCACCCTCAGGGCGCTGGACAACCACCTCATCATATGATATATATATATATATATATATATATATATATATATATATATATATATATATATATATATATATATATATATATATATATATATATATATATATGGTGGACACCCCAAAGAAAACGATGGCAATGAGGCAACGGAGGATAATCCCCTTGAGAAGCAATCTATCCACCGGCGTCATAGGTGTTGGTGTCAAAACCGGCGGACCTAGGGTAGGGGGTCCCGAACTGTGTGTTTAAGGCTAAAGGTAATAGGAGGCGGGGGACACGATGTTTACCCAGGTACGGGCCCTCTCGATGGAGGTAATACCCTACTTCCTACTTGATTGATCTTGATGATATGAGAATTACAAGAGTTGATCTACCACGAGATCGTAGAGGCTAAACCCTAGAAGCTAGCCTATGATTATGATTGTTGTTGTCCTATGGACTAAACCCTCCGATTTATATAGACACCGGTGGGGGCTAGGGTTACACAGAGTCGGTTACAGAGAAGGAGATCTACATATCCGAATTGCCAAGCTTGCCTTCCACGCAAAGGAGAGTCCCATCCGAACACGGGAGGAAGTCTTCAATCTTGTATCTTCATAGTCCAACAGTCCGGCCAAAGTTGTCAGGACCCCGACTCAATGCCTCATTGATCTAGCATGTAACACCTCATATCACTTTGTGGCCTCACGCACGGTGTTCCCACGGGTGTCGCCTTACCTTTGCCCGGGACCGTTTGCGCCTTTTGGCACACGTATATGATAGTGTCGCTAGCATCCATATGATAAGGAGCCCGGGCTGACGTGGCTAGTCGTAAACCCAAAGTGGCACAAACTTACAGGGACAAGCATCCATGACCCAGCATCGAACGTGTCGGTCATCAGCGAGTGAATCCAGGCTGTAGCAATGGGCTAGCAGGACTCCGGTGAACCGGGCTGTAGCGGGCTAACAGGACTCCGGTATTCATCGCGTGACATTTCCTCGAAGGGACAGACACAGGAATGAAGAAGGACACATGCCGGCCAGCCTAAGTGTTTCGGAGCAGTAGCAAGCTACCATGGCTCAGTGGAAGCACTAGGAGACATTTCTCGGTAAGAGAGGCTACTAAGGATAAACAACTAGAGAGTCAGATCCCACACATACCAAGCATTTCAATAACATACACACAATATGCTCGATATGTGCAAATACAACATGGCATCACAACATGACTCTACAACTCAAGTATTTTATTCAATATGCTCCAAGGAGTGAGATATTACAAACATGGGTCTCATGACCCAACATTCATAGCATACAAGTCAAAGCACACACGGAAGCTTAACATGTCTGAGTACAGACAACTATAAATGAAAAAGGCTGAGAAGCCTGACTATCTACCAGATCCTGCCGAGGGCACAAGATCGTAGCTGAGGAAACAAGCTAAACGTCGAAGTCCACGCGGAACTACTAGTGAGACGGAAGTCTCTCTGCAAAAACATAAAATAGGCAAACGTGAGTACAAATGTACCCAGCAAGACTTACATCAGAACTAACTACATATGCATCATTATCAACAAAGGGGGGTGGTGGAGTTTAACTGCAGCAAGCCAGCTTTGACTCAGTGGCTATCCTGGACTACGACTGCAAGTAACTCTTTTGAGGTGGCGCACATGAGTCCACATATTCACCATATCAATACACCACTATGGATCCGCTCCCATCTCCCTACGAGAACGCCATCCATAGCACTCATGCTTATCTTGCGTATTTTAGAGTATCCACTTTCACTTGTCTATGAACTGTATAGGCAACCAAGAAGTCCTTTTCCGCGGACACGACTATTCAAATAGATAATGTTAACCCTGCAGGGGTGTACTTCTTCACACATGCTCTCGCCACTTACCGCCATGTACACGTCATGTATCTCGGCAACCTTCAAGCGGAAGCCTGGCGAGGGTGTCGGCCATGACCTGACTAACCACACAAGTCTCTAGTCTAGGTTTATCGCCTATTCGGGTTCCATCCGCAAGGAGATCCGGTCGGGGTGTCGCTCACGGCCCCAAACGATGTGAGCAGGGTTCCCAAGCCCACCAACCGGGTGCCACTTGGTACACCGTGCCACTGCACCTAGTCTGTCCCAAGCCCACCTGTACCGGGTGCCACTTGGTAGACTACTAGCACTACCTACAAACACAAAAAACTAGTTGCAACTCCTGGACAGAGATCAAGGCGATAAATAAGTTGAGAGAGTCAATTAAGGATCCCAATGTGTGGTAGTAGTTGTTCATGGATCTCAAACAGGGAACTCAGTTCCTGAGGACGGTTTCAATGAGACAACCCACCATGTCCTCCTACATGGCCTCTCACCGCTACCTTTACCAAATCGTGTTCACACACTTAGCTCACACACAGTAGGACATGTTCACACACCTCCAATTCATCCTCGATGAATCTGACCTGACACAACTCTAAGCAATAGCAGGCATGACAAACAAGCATGAATGAGTAGGCACATCAGGGCTCAAACAACTCCTACTCAGGCTAGTGGGTTTCATCTATTTACTGTGGCAATGACAGGTCATGCAGCGGATAAGGGGTTCAACTACCGCAGCAAGTAACAGATGAATCATTGTTGTCCTAATGCAGTAAAAGAGAGCAGGAGTGAGAGAGTGGGATTGTATCAGAATGAACAAGGGGGTTTTGCTTGCCTGGCACTTCTGAAGATAGTATATCTCTTCATCGGTGTCATCGATCTCATCGTCAGAACCACGTCTATCGAGAGGGGACAAACCCCGGCAAACAAGGAAGAACACAATCTATGCAATGCACAATATGATGCATGATCATGACATGGAAATATGCTGTGATTTGAGCTAATGCAACTAGCAACAGATTAAATGAAGTTGATTTGAATACAAGATTCAAATTGAAACTCCATATGTGATTATTCAAATGCCCACAGTTTGGAATATTTCCAACAGTAGACATTTTAGTTTATGATTATTTGGACATTTAAAATATTTAATAGCATTTAAATGCCCAAATCAAATACTGTATGATTTAATTCAGAGCCCAAATATGTCATGGAAAAATGTGCAACACCTCTGCTTATGATTCTAGCATTTTACAAAAATGATGAACATTTTTAAATCCATTTGGATTCACTGAAAATATTTTAGTTGAACCTAGTGAATTCCTTTGATGCTAGGGTTTGGGCAATCCCCATTTCAAGTTTCAAAAGAATTTAAACATGATGCAATAGACAAGTGCTAGCCTAGTGCAAGGTAAGGCTAGGGATGTGACAACTCACCTCCACTAAACAAAAATCTCATCCCGAGATTCAAGACGTGAGGTAAGAGGACAAAGGGAACACAAACTAACACAATCTTCATGATCCAATTGCTCTTCTTGAATATGTTGATTCATTGCTTCAAATTGATCTTGACGTCTTTCCTTTCGTAAACTTGATCCAGCACGACGACGATAGAAAGAAACTATACATGAATCGATCTTCTCGAAGATCGAGGAACTCACGATCAATTCATTGAATGAGGCATAGAACTCCTCTTGAGCTGAGATGTTCAAACACAATTCGGGAGGGACGGAAGAACAGATGAAGGGGGTTCAATTTGTTAGGCAACAATTCCACGCTAGAGGAGATGGTGAATGGTTTCAAGATAGCAATGAAATAATTGCCATGATTCCATAACGGGGCACCTTAGAGAAGGTGACTCGTAAAATTATTCCCTTAAGTGGCAAAAAGAATTACTTTTGATACCTAGATCACTGAAACTCTTCATACCAGCCTAAGGCAATTCAAAATCGATCGTTTGAACGAATATGAATGAATGTCATACCCGGTTTGGAACGGAAACTACAGTTATAGAACAACTCGGCAAATGGAAGGCACATTCCAGTTGATACCAAGGATATAACCTAGTGACTAAGCGTGCTTTCAAGAACTTGAGCATTTCCAAATTCATCAAGGTTTTACAAACATCCGTGCCAAGGATCCTGGCAACACATCATACTACCATGATGAACGGTGATGGAGGATGCAGGTGCAAAGGAGGACATCACTTTCTCAGATTTTTCCTTAGCAATGCCAAAGAAACAAATCTGGATGATCGACCGAGAGACATTTAGCACTCCGCTTCTAATGTTCTCCTTGATGTACTAGGTACCACAGTCAATGCTTAAAACATCAACATGGCCATCAAGTAAAAGTCGGACTTCGGAAGGACAAAAATCCATAAGGAACAAATTGTGGAATAAGTCATACCAAATCCTCATGGAGAAGATGGTCAAATTGCCTAATCAAGAAGCTACAATAATAGATCTTCCGGCTAGGTGTGTCGGCCAACATCGACCTTGTCGGGACCTACAACATAGATCTTGTAAAAGTTCCAACCATCGTATCTGCCTGAGATTCAGATATGGTCGGGAACAGGACATTTCAGACATCATGTCTGGAAAAGAAATTTTGCAACACAAATCGACAAGACAATGTTGCGAGATTCTCAAGAAATGAACTACAATAGCAAGCTCCAAAACATGAGCTGGTCCTGCTACAACATGTGAACACGTTGTCCCAGACAAGCATGGCCACGTAGTAGTCTTATAATAAATCACTACCGAGTTCGGGTGGGGAACCATCATCGAGGATATTGGAATCTTGTGCATGAACTAGTATTCACACAACAACTCCTTTTCCTTCAACAAATCAATCAGTGGCTTCATGTGCTAGGGAATACATATGGAGTGGAGGTAATTAATCTACCAAACCATAGTATACATTCGCACATGCATAATTGACTAGGGAAGATTCTAGAGGAAACAAAACTAACTTTCTCAAATTCACGGCGGCAACTTGCATCAGATGCACGTGAATTAGAGGAAGCCACTTCTTACACCAAACATATACTTCATGAACAGGACACGAAGAAAATGTTTACATAAGTTCCCAACACTAGCTCAAAGTTCAACACGAATCATGGGGGAGATAAAATGTTGCTGCTGGGCTCAACATCAATTCATCGTAATTTCCATATCACTGGACTTCCACCATTATGTGAACAAGGTGATAGTATTGGTCAGACCAAAGGATGTAATGGTGTATGCTCGAGGAATCAACAACGAGTAAGACAACATTACGAACATCGTTGGTTCTAATTTGATTTGAGAATAGCCCACACTCAAATCAAAGTTTTGACAAGATAATAGGTCCAACAACTGATCACAGGGACCAATCGATGAAGACATCATCTTTCTTCAACATACATACAAGATATCCCTTAATATGAACTAAGTCGGAGAAGCCTTTATCTTCCAGCTCTCCAAGTTGTTGTTTAGCTTAACCAACTAGCTCAGGGGTATCCAACGCGGATTCTTGGAGAAAGGGTGGTTTACAGGAATAAACCAACTTGATCACGAACTCATCATAAGGGTCAGGGGACAACCTGGTAATACTTCCGAGAAGATATTCGGGAAATCACGAACCACCGATATGTTACTAAGCTTGAGAACAATCTTGCTTTTCAGAGCAAGTCGATATGATCAAATAAGCAAGGTATTGAATAATCCTAACTCATTGATCGAAGAATGCACCAGAAATAAGGACTAGATAGCACGATTAATCTTAGGATGGTGATTCAAGAACCAACACGCTAAGAATGAAGTTATTGTCCATTAACTACCAAGCAACATGGTTGCTAGGAGTATTGATTTCACACATCCTGATGCACTTGTCAGTGTTTCGGTTACAACAACACGGGGACCGAGGAGTGAATAATGATGGCGAGAGGTATCACTGCATCAATAATTCATAAGAGGGTGTGTAATTCCCATGATATTCCTGATATAAAGATGGTAATACTTCAAGGTAGAACAGACCAGAAGCTAGATTGCATCTTGATCTGCGGAACACAACTGCTTTGACCCAATCCTGGAAATGGAGAAGGGTACTGGAGTTTGTTTCTCCTAGTCACTCCGGAATAGAACGACTTGACGGACCACAAGCATAGTAGGCATCGCTGAACGAATGCATGCATACTCTTGACTATCAATTGGTAGACGAGGTCATAAGACAACTAAAGGGGGACAACTCAAAAGAACATATAATTTTCTGAGTTGTGGATGCATGGATTAGAATGTCGAACGAGTTCAACATATTTCTTCCGGACAATTCATGCATAGAGGTAGGACTGACAGAGTCACAACATAGAATCGAGAACTCGTCAAGAGCACTCTTATTGTGATCTTTTGGTCAAGATCTTCTACCATAAGCAGTTCATGGTATTTGGAAGAAGGATACACCACGAATCTCAAGGACTATCGCAAAGGTTACTGATAACCTAAAGGAACGAGCAAACACTATAAACATGAAGTGAGTAGGGTGAGTTTCGGGTTCAGAACCCTGAAATAGAAGACCTACTAACTAAATGGCATCACGGGATGCTTTCAAGAATAACGGCCAGAATCATCACACTGGGAACACAAAACATGGCTAGATTACTAGATGATCCCCTAAGACATCTAGGGTCATAATAATAGGTCCAACATATATGTCGAGGCAATCGAGTACCTCAACAGACCGTTTAGTGTGCCTAACCTGGCCCGAAAGGTCATCGAAAATAGAGGGAAAGGATTTTGCAATTGCATCAGATTGTTTAGAAACCTGGGATGACTTGGACAACATAACGGCTGTAAATGCTCAAAGGATTTGAGACATCTTGTAAAATAGTGGCATAACCACTCAACAACATCATAACAAGGTTCTGAGGTCAACTGTCAACACATGGAAGTAGTAGAAACTGAATGGCTTAAATCCAACAATCCTATAAGTCTACGGATTAGTAACACGTGATCCTGATAGAAAGAAAAGAAAGCCTAGTTCCTTAACCCCGTAGGAAGATAAGATGACTCAGATCAGAAGGACATAAGGTATAAGGAGTAAAAAGAGACTTACGTTCCATCCCACAATCAATTCCCTTATATAACTAAAGAATTTCTAGACTCAACTTCGATCAGTTTGGCTTGGTAATCCTACAGGCAATCATGCTCTGATACCAAAGCTGTCAGGCCCCTGACTCAATGCCACATCGATCTAGCATGTAACACCTCATATCACTTTGCGGCCTCACGCACGGTGTTCCCACGGGTGTCGCCTTACCTTTGCCCGGGACCGTTTGTGCTTTTTCGCACACGTATATGATAGTGTCGCTAGCATCCATATGATAAGGAGCCCGAGCTGACATGGCTAGTCGTAAACCCAAAGTGGCACAAACTTACAGGGACAGGCATCCATGACCCAGCATCGAACGTGTCGGTTATCAGCGAGTGAATCCAGGCTATAGCACTGGGCTAGCAGGACTCCAGTGAACCGGGCTGTAGCGGGCTAACAGGACTCCGGTATTCATCGCGTGACATTTCCCCGAAGGGACAGACAAAGGAACGAAGAAGGACACATGCCGGCCAGCCTAAGTCTTCCGGAGCAGTAGCAAGCTACCATGGCTCAGTGGAAGCACTAGGAGACATTTCTCGGTAAGAGAGGCTACTAAGGAGAAACAACTAGATAGTCAGATCCCACACATACCAAGCATTTCAATAACATACACACAATATGCTCGATATGTGCAAATACAACATGGCATCACAACATGACTCTACAACTCAATTATTTTATTCAATAGGCTCCGAGGAGCGAGATATTACAAACATGGGTCTCATGACCCAACATTCAGAGCATACAAGTCAAAGCACACGCGGAAGCTTAACATGTCTGAGTACAGACAACTATAAATGAAAAAGGCTGAGAAGCCTGACTATCTACCAGATCCTGCCGAGGGCACAAGATCGTAGCTGAGGTAACAAGCTGAACATCGAAGTCCACGCGGAACTACTAGTGAGACGGAAGTCTCTCTGCAAAAACATAAAATAGGCAAATGTGAGTACAAATGTACCCAGCAAGACTTACATCAGAACTAACTACATATGCATCATTATCAACAAAGGGGGTGGTGGAGTTTAACTGCACCAAGACAGCTTTGACTCAGTGGCTATCCTGGACTACGATTGCAAGTAACTCTTTTGAGGTGGCGCACACGAGTCCACATATTCACCATATCAATACACCACTATGGATCCACTCCCGTCTCCCTACAAGAACGCCATCCATAGCACTCACGCTTATCTTGCGTATTTTAGAGTATCCACTTTCACTTGTCTATGAACTGTACAGGCAACCCAGAAGTCCTTTTCTGCGGACACGGCTATTCGAATAGATAATGTTAACCCTGCAGGGCTGTACTTCTTCACACACGCTCTCGCCACTTACCGCCATGTACACGTCATGTATCTTGGCAACCTTCAAGCGGAAGCCTGGCGAGGGTGTCGGCCACGACCTGACTAACCACACAAGTCTCTAGTCCAGGTTTATCGCCTATTCGGGTTCCATCCGGAAGGAGATCCGGCCGGGGTGTCACTCATGTCCCCAAACGATGTGAGCAGGGTTCCCAAGCCCACCAACCGGGTGCCACTTGGTACACCGTGCCACTGCACCTAGTCTGTCCCAAGCCCGCCTGTACCGGGTGCCACTTGGTAGACTACTAGCACTACCTACAAATACCAGAAACTAGTTGCAGCTCCTGGACAATGATCAAGGCGATTAATAAGTCGAGAGAGTCAATTAAGGACCCCAATGTGTGGTAGTAGCTGTTCATGGATCGCAAACACGGAACTCAGTTCCTGAGGACGGTTTCAATGAGACAACCCACCATGTACTCCTACATGGCCTCTCACCGCTACCTTTACCAAATCGTGTTCACACACTTAGCTCACACACAGTAGGACATGTTCACACACCTCCAATTCATCCCTGATGAATCAGACCTGACACAACTCTAAGAAATAGCAGGCATGACAAACAAGCATGTATGAGTAGGCACATCAGGGCTTAAAAAACTCCTACTCATGCTAGTGAGTTTCATCTATTTACTGTGGCAATGACAGGTCATGCAGTGGATAAGGGGTTCAACTACCGCAGCAAGTAACAGATGAATCGTTGTTGTCCTAATGCAGTAAAAAAGAGCAGGAGTGAGAGAGTGGGATTGTATCAGAATGAACAAGGGGGTTTTGCTTGCCTGGCACTTCTGAAGATAGTATATCTCTTCATCGGTGTCATCGATCTCATCGTCAGAACCACGTCTATCGAGAGGGGACAAACACCGACAAACAAGGAAGAACACAATCAATGCAATGCACAATATTATGCATGATCATGACATGGAAATATGCTGTGACTTGAGCTATTGCAACTAGCAACAGATTAAATGAAGTTGGTTTGAATACAAGATTCAAATTCAAACTCCATATGTGATTATTCAAATGCCATTTAATTGATTTGTCCTAAACAATGAACAAAAGTTGTTCTAACATGCATGAAAATGGTACAGATGGATAGATTGGATTTTTTTGATCATTTTTCATATATATTTTATTTCATTTGGAGTTACGGTTGAATTTCTATGATTTTTAGAAGTTTGTGGTATTTTCTGGAATTTCCTGTATAAAAATAAATCCAGAAAATACTTATTGCGTCAGCATTGCGTCACTATGACGTCAGCAGTCAACGAGGCCGGTCCAGGTCAAACCTGGCAAGTGGGGTCCCCTAATCAGTGACCCAGTGCTGGTTAGTGCCGCTGACAGGTGGGGCCGAGTCGACAGCCGCGTCAGCAAGTCAGCACTGACGTGTGGGGCCGGTCAACAGGTGACATGGCCAGGTAAACTGACCTGTGGGGCCCATGAGGTTAGTTTAGTATAAACAGGAGCTAAGCAGGGTTAATTAGGTCATGGGGCCCGGTAGTCAGTGGCTCTGGGGAGGGTTAGCTGGCCGTGATTAGCGCTAATCACGCGGCCACGTCGGCTCGCCGGAGTTCAGCTGGCGGTGACCTCGAACCACGGCGGAGCCCGCTCGGAACTCACCAGAGGCCACGGCTCGACGCGCCAGGGCACCAGAAGGAAGCCCGTGCTCGTGCGCATCCGTGGAGACCAACGGGTGGGCGCAGGGTGGCCGGAGTTCGCCGGAAGCGAGCTCCTGCGGCGGCCGGAGCTCAGGCAGGACCGGCTACTCGCTATGGTGCATATGAAGGTGAGCTAGCAGGTGCGTTCGTCTCCTGGGAGCAGCACGAGAATGATGACATGCTTAGGGGCAAGCTACGGCATCTATAGCCACGACGGCGACATGGCCGTCGGCGGCGAGCCTCGGGCACTTGTGGAACGACGGCTAGAGGACGGGAATGGAGGGGGCGAGCAAAGAGGAGAGATGAGGAGCTCACATGGAGGCGGCACAGAAGGTTAGTGGGCTCGGGGGCGCGCCAGACATCGCGAATCGACGGCGGTGATCGGTGGCGCCCGAGGTGGAAGACGATCTCGAAGGCGTCACCATGGTGCTCTTGGGTTCAGGATCCTTCTCGTGAAGGAGCTTTGTGTCGTCACGGAGCTTTTGGACACGGGGAAGGGGTGAGAGGACCACGGTGGTCGCGCTGGCAGTGAACGATGGCAACGGTGGCGTTCGGTGGTGAGAGGGAGAGAGAACAGAGGAGGGGGATGAGCTCGAGAGAGAGTGAGAGGGGGTCAGCGGGATCGTGACGACATGGGGGAAATCGTCCACGCGTCCAGGGGCTCGTCAGCAAGCAGGAGGTGGCGTGGAGCGCGTGGGCGCGCACGGCGGCCACACGCCCTCCTACCCATTGGCAGGAGCTTGAGGACGATGGAGGGCCTGGTGGCTTGGCCAGCAGTGCCAGGCCAGGTGGGCTGCAGGTAAGCCAAGTAGGTTGCCCAGGTGAGTCCTTTCTCTCTCTCTTTTCTAATTGTTTCTGTTTTTTCTATTTTTCTGCAACTTGAGAGCTTTATTAAAAAAAACTAAAACTAACACAAAAATCATGAAACTTCTCATGCCCACTGTTTGGAATATTTCCAATAGTAGACATTTTAGTTTATGATTATTTGGACATTTAAAATATTTAATAGCATTTAAATGCCCAAATGCAAATACTATATGATTTAATTCAGAGCCCAAATATGTCATGGAAAAATGTGCAACACCTCTGGTTATGATTCTAGCATTTTCCAGAAATGATGAACATTTTTGAAAGCCATTTGGATTCACTGAAAATATTTTAGTTGAACCTAGTGAATTCCTTTGATGCTAGGGTTTAGGCAATCCCCATTTCAAGTTTCAAAAGAATTTAAACATGATGCAATAGACAAGTGCTAGCCTAGTGCAAGGTAAGGCTAGGGATGTGACAAAAGTATATAGTCTGGCTGTCCAAGGACCCCCTAATCCAGAACTCCCTCAGCAGCCCCCGAACCAGGCTTCAATGACGATGAGTCCGGCGCGTAGATTGTCTTTGGCATTGCAAGGCGGGTTCTTCTCCAAATTCTCCAGAGTATTGTCGTAGTGAGCAGTGTCCGGCTCCTCATCAATGTTGTGCTCCTTGGCTTCTGTGCTTTAATAATGGCTGTCTCCACGTGTCAGGCGAATCCGAGAAGTCGAGGCGTTTTTTACATTTGCCACACCGACCATGCGAGTACATCGTCTATTTAAAGAGACGGGAATCCTCAGATCCAAATCAAAACATCTCCTCCCAGCCAGTATTCATCAGAGCACGACAAGAAAAATCCATACCACCATGGCCGGTCGTCGCGGCTCCTCTCGCTCCCTTAGAACTAGGCCCGACAATTGGGAGAAATGTTCTATCCCCCACAGCAGACTAGTAGAGTTGCAGAACAAGGGGTTTCTCTCACATGCCTACATGGTCCCCGTTCGAGCTGGACTAGCCACTTATAATGGCGGGGAGCAAGCAGAGAGTTCTCCATACCCATCCAAGGGGGAGCGGCTATGCTTCGTCCCCTATTTGCTGAAGGGACTCGGATTTGCAATCCATCCTTTCCTATGTGGGCTCCTGGAGTTCTACAGCCTCTAGTTGCATAACTTTACCCCAGCCTCCATACTCCTTCTGCGAGCTATTTCTGGACTGTGAAGCTCATTTCGAGCTGTGGAAGAGGCTATTCTGCCTCGTACCAAACACTCAGGAAGGGTCGGTATATCAAGTTGGCGGAGCCAAAATATGGCGCATCACCGGGACCGGATATCTATCCGGTACCCCAAAGAAGACATCCAAAGACTGGCCTTCGGAGTGGTTCTACATGGAGGATGTCCCTCTTCCAGAAATATTGTCCGATTTGTACAAGGGAGAGGAAGAGGAGTTCACCCATATCAAGTCACAGGATGGATTCTCCATGTACAACCCCCCAAGCCAGGTGAGCTGCCATCTTTTATTCCAGTCTTTCCCGCATTTTTAGCACAAATATTTACCTTGTCAATTCATAGCAAGAACTGCGAAGAGCTATGAAGGAGGTTCACATCCCGTCTCCACAGCCAAAGGACCCCAACCGGGCCCTCGACCCCGGACTCAAAGAAGATCCGGACACGTTTGTGGAGCTCGTTGACATGACGTTTTATCAGTTAAGTTGCGAGGTTGCGTTGGTGGCCATCATAGCCGATTATCCTGGCCTACTCCCTTTATCACATGTAAGTAGGACCGGAACCCGACTTCCAAAAAGGAATCCCTTCTCCGCGCCTCACCCACCGCACATATATTGTGTTTTACTGGGAAGGCCATCGAGGCGCCAAGCCGAACCCGCGGTGACTCGCCAACAAGGGGCACCGAAGCAGGTAGGCTTAAAAGGAAGGCGATCAGGACCGAGACGCGTTGCAAAGGTATGTTTAAAAACCTGCCATGAAATTATCATCGTTAAATATAACAATGTCCATTGTCTTCTGGCAGAAAAGCGCTTGCTGGACTATATCTGGAGGTCCAGCCGGTCACGCCTCCACCAGCTACACTTCGAGGCCGGACTCAAGGGCGGAGGTCAACGCGGACGATCCTCCAACAGACGATGCAGATAGATTTTCCACTACAAACTCCGAAGTGGAGAGCGCAATGAATCAAAGGCGCCGACGGGCCACACTATGCGACCCTAATTTCTCTGAAGAGGCGTTCGATGCCTTCAACTCAGGGGACGCGTACATCCGGATTGCTCAAGGTGGCCTCGCTAGGGCCACGGACCAGTACGTAAAGGATATACGGGTAAGAAAATTTGATAAGTATGTATATCAGTAGCCCGTGAGACTTGAAAGACTTGGCACAACTGATTTATGGATCCTCGTGTGCATAGGTACTGACAGAGAAGAATACCCAGCTGTCTAAAGAGATGGAGGAGTGCAAAGCCCAGCCGCGGGCCGCAATTGCCGTAATGGAGGAGTCTACAAAGGCCCCATCTGGTAATACTTGTTTTGATCGAAAATAATGTCATGGCATGTACCAGTTTAGTATTCGGCATGAATGCGAATCTAACAATAGATTCTGCAGACAATCCCGGAGCCAATCCGGAGATTGTACAGAGGATGAGCAACATGTTCGGCGACAGCTGAAGGCTGGCGAGCGTGTGCTTACAAAGGTTATAAAGGAGAAAAAATGCTCTCCAAGACGCGAACACCCGACTAGACGTCGAATTAAAGGATGTTCGGGCCCAGCTTGCTGACTCCGTAAAGGAGAATAAGAGGCTTCGGCGCGGCATATTCTGTAAGTGCTCTAACAAACCACTATAAAGTTCGGCGAAGAAGTGTGCTAAGAGAAGTATGTCTGTACGCGTGCTGACAGGAAATCCCGAAGAGGAGATGCCCGGATCTGCAGGAGCTCTCACAACTGCACGAACAAGTTCGGCTGGTGATGCAGGGCATTTCCCAAGCCTTATGGCCATCCGCCTCCCTGCCAGGAGGCATGCACTACAAAAGAAAAGACACATCCGTGACATTTTGGGCTGAACAATTTTTTTTCTGTCATACATATGATACTTCTATGACGATAATTGTGACAAAACCCGGTATCATCATAGATGTGGTGGGCTCCTACTTCTATGACAAAAAATCATGACAGAAAATGGGCTTTTCGTCCTGGGCGGGCCGGAGACGCAGCTGCATGACATTCTTTGGGTCGTCCATGACGGTAAAAACCATGGTAGAAGCGAGGAGGAGGAAAATTTCAGGGAGTTCCTGGTTACGGTGGGAGGTCGGGGGCCGAGCGATGAGCGTTTCTCTCATACACGTACGTGCGTGTGTGCGATGCATTGGCTCTAACTGAACCCGAGCGAGGCATTGGGCTCTAACTGAACCCGAGCGATTGCACTGCAGGCTACGCATTACTGAACCCAAGCGATCGATCGATGGCTGTTAACTGAACCTGATCGAGCGATTCCTTCGCTACTGATGCTAACTGAAGCCGATCGATTGGATGAACAGTGAGCGTTGTGGGGGGGGGGGGGGTTGGATGAATAGTGAGCAGTGGCATTGCCTCTAGATGAACAGGACCCCATGGTGTGGAGGGTTGGATGAACAGTGATGGTGGAGGGGTGCCCGTAGAGGGGTGGTTGAATAGGACCCGGTGGTGTGGAGGGCTGGATGAACAGTAGACGGTGGAGAGGTGCCCGTAGAGGGGTGGTTGAACAGGACCCCGTGGTGTGGAGGGCTAGATGAACAGTAGACGGTGGAGGGGTGGTTGAGCAGTAGCCGTTGGAGTAGCGCGCGGTCGAGGCTGGATGAACAGGAGCCCGTGGAGGCTGGAGGAGGTCGACGGTAGCCCGTGGAGGTTAGAGGAGGTCGACGGTGGAGATGAATAGTATCCCGTGGAGTCCCGTTTTGCGGTACGCCACACCCCTCCCAATGAACAGGACCCCCGTTTCGACCGTAGCGCTCCAACACAAGTCCGTTTCGTCCATTTTGCGGTACGCCACACCCCTCCCGATCAACAGGACCCCCGTTTCGTCCGTAGGAGGTCCGTTTCGTCTGTTTTGCGGTACGCCACACCCCTCCCGATCAACAGGACCCCCGTTTCGACCGTAGGAGGTCCATTTCCTCTATTTTGCAGTACACCAGGCCTCATTTCCATCGCCTGTTCCGTCCAAGCCCTCCCGATGAACACGACGACGCATTCCGTTCTGACCCAGCCGGTTGGCTCCCACGCGTTCCGTTGCCTCCCGATGAACACGACGCATTCCATTGCCTCCTGATGAACATGACGCATTCCGTTGCCTCCCCATGAACACGACGATGACGCTGTTTCTCCGTTCCGACCCAGCCATGTACACGAGACCTGGCCGTACGTATGCGCGAGTAGGCGTTTGAGACCCTGCCCGTATGTACGTACGTGGCCGTATTTTCTTTCTTGCAACCTGGCCGCTGTACGTATGTGTACATGCTACGTGCGCGCCTCTACTACGACACGTGCGCGCCTCTACAATGACCAGTATGTACGTACACGTTCACGACCAGAATGACAACGCTACGTACGCTTCGACTAGGTGGGTCCCGACTGTCAGGCACTTCCTTGCGTGTGAAAATGTAGTTGGTGGGTCCCAAAAGTCAGAGGGGCGAATCGTTTTTTTTGCCCGGACGCACTTCCTTTGCGTGCGAAGATGTAGCTGGTGGGTCCCAGCAATCAGGGGGGCGAATCGTTTTTTTTGCCCGGACGCACTTCCTTGCGTGCGAATATGTAGCTGGTGGGTCCCAGCAGTCAGGGGGGCGAATCGTTTTTTTTGGACGCACTTCCTTGCGTGCGAAGATGTAGCTGGTGGGTGCCGGCAGCCAGGGGGGCGAATTGTTTTGTTTTTTTTTGCCCGGACGCACTTCCTTGCATGCGAAGGTGTAGCTGGTGGGTCCCAGCAGTCAGGGGGGAAACATTTTCTTCACGAAATACGGTGGCCCATCCGGTGGGTCCCCGCTGTCAGGTGGAGGAATAATTATTTTGCGCGTAATAAGGAGCCACTTTCTTGCTGCGGCCGTGGACCCAGCTATCAGCCTCTCCACGTACAATCCACGTCCGATGGAAGCCGTTCCTTGACCATGTTGACCACGCAACGCCAAGAGCACCAGGGTGGTGGACGACAACAAGGCCTACGAAGGGGACGACGCGGAGTCGGGGAAGGCGCGACAGTGGATGCCTACGGATAGAGGAGTACGAGGGTTCACTAGTTTGTTGCAGTGTGAGGTTGCCGTCGCCGCAGAATAACAGGGGGTGTGGTGAGTAGAGGGATGGCCTGGCCAGCGGTGGGAGTAGTAGGGGGAGGTAAGGCCTCCGCCGCATCGCAGCTGGCCACGGGAGGCAGGAGCACGAGGCACGACCGACGCTGGTTTGGGCGGCTGGAGCAAGAAGACCAGAGGTTGAAGAAGCACTACGGTCGTTGGATGGACATTTTACAGTCACTGGAGCTAGAATCGTGCATATTGACTAAGTTGACAAAGCCCTCCGTCCCCGTCAACTTAGTAGGCCCACAAGTCAGCCTGCCACTATACTGGGTCCTAGCTAACAGGGGGAGTATTCATTTTTTTGTGCGTAATAAGGAGGCACTTCCTTGCGTGCGAAGATATAGCTAGTGGGTCTGAGCTGTTAGCGCTAGCCGCGGGGAGGAAGGAGCAGGCAGTCCCACCGGCGCTTGTTTGAGTGGCTAGAGCAGGAAGAGTAGAGATTGAAGAAGCACGACGGCCGTTGGATGGCCATCCAACAGTCACTGCTTGTGCGTCAAACTTTTTTTAGGAAAGCCTCAAATCTGTGGAAAACAGCATACAGCCCATCTGCAATTATTTCTAATAATTTACAGCCCATTTGCTAATTCTTAAGGTTTTTTTTGGAGCCCATATTCTTTTTGTTAGCATTACAGCACATATTGTGGCCAAAGTTAAAAAATTATACGAAATTTTGCATATTTCGGTGCGGTCCGAACTGTTTTTAATCCCGAAATTTCGACTCACATTCAAACTGATTTTAAAAATAAATGTATATCAATATAAAATCCAAAAAATTCTCCACGCATAAAAATTAATGTAATTTAAAATCTCGAAATGGAAAAAAAGATATTTGAAACTAATTGCCGTTTTGATGTGTTTTAAAAATGTACAACCCATTTCTCGTTACTGATGGGCCATTTTCTCGGCCAGCCAAATGAAAGCTCTCCACATCTTGAAAGATTTGCAGCCCAACAGGCCTAACAAAGCAACTTACTTGGCAAATCACAAAAAAACTGGGCTGTGGCCGTGGACCACCTGTCAGCCTCTCCATGTACAGTGCTCTTACGATGGAATGTCGTTGACCACATTGACCACGCCGTGCCGATAGCACCAAGACGGTGGACAACAGCGAGGCCAAGGAAGGGGACGACGCGGAGCCGGGGAAGATGCAGCAGTGGATGCCCACACGGAGAGGAGTACGAGGGTTCAGTGGTTCGGCTGCGGTGTGAGGCTGCCGTCGCCGCTGTGCCTGGCTAGCGGTGGGAGTAGTAGGGGGCGATGAGGCCTCAACGGCAGCATAGCCGGCCACTAGAGGCAGGAGCAGGCGGTCTCATCGGCGCTGGTTTGGGCGGCTGGTGCAAGAAGAGCAGCAATTGAAGAAGCAGCAGGACCGTTCGATTCAAATCCAACGGTTACTGTTGCTAGAATTGTTTGTTGACTAAGTTGACAAGCCCTGCGTACGCGTCAACTTAGTAGGCCCACAGGTCAGCCTCCCAACAGGTGTGCCCCAGATGTCAGTGGGAGGAATCATTTTTTTTCGCGTAATAAGGAGGCACTTGATTGCGTGTGGCCAGGCCAGCGGAGGGAGTAGGGTGGGCCGAGGAAGCCTGCGCGGCATCACAGCGGGCTACAAGAGGAGGGAGCAGGCAGTCCCGCCGGCGCTAGTTTAGGCGGCTGGAGCAGGAAGATCAGAGATTGAAGAAGCATGTCGGCCATTGGATGGACATCCAACAGTCACTGCTGCTAGAAACATGTGTTCACTGACAAAGCCTTGCGTAAACAAGTCATCCTCAAAATCTGTGGCGTGTACGGCCCATTTGCTATTATTTTTATAATTTTTACTCATTTTCTAATTCATATGGAATTTATTGCAGCCCGTTTGCCATTTTTAGAATTGCTGGCCATTTTATGGTCAGTACTAGGGTCCAAAAATTAACTAAATATGTGGGAAATTTTGAAAATTCACAATTTTTTGCTGGGGAACAAAATATTCTTAATCCAAAAATTAATAGCCATACTAAAACAAATTTAAAAATAAATTAGTACTATGTCATGATAAATCCAGTGAAATACGTATAAGATATCAGTGAAGAACAAAAACAAAAAAAACTAATATCCCATTTGCTATAAATTTTTTGGAATTTTCAACCCCTTTTGATATTACTTTTGACAGATATTGACCGTACTCTTTGGCCAGGACGGAATGCATCCCTTCTCGTCTTGAAAGATTTGCAGCCCAGTAATCCGGAGAAAACAAATAGGCCTATCTTGGGTATTCTTCATAAAGAAATACTGGGTTACCTATTTTCCCAAAGAACTGGTGCATGAGCATTTAGCTTTATTTATTTATTTACTTATTTATGTTTAGGGGACCATGAGCATGTACCTGGGCCGGATTCATGTGAGAGCCTCCCTTCAAGTTAATTATGGGCTTCTCTATTGGGCCTTTATCAGTGGGCTGCATGTTATCAACAAGTGGAAAATGTGTTCCATACGAAAAATAGTATGAGCTATGTACGGTACGGGGCACTAAAGGATCGAACCGTGCAACGACTTCCAAAACATTGTGTTTGTCGTTCTAACAACACATTTATTCAACCAACAGACGAAATATACTACTGATTATACATTGAAAACAGCAGCAGCAGCAACCAGGGCTAGGGGTGCAACAGAAGCAGTAAGCAGGCCAGAAGAGTGAAGACACAGCTCTCTCTTCCAAACCAAACATCAGCCATCCTTACAAAAGGGCTAGCAAAAAAGAACAAGTGTATGCATCAAACTAAATAAAGATCCTACTACACCAAGTGTACGCATCTAACTAACTAGCTCAGTTAGACGTTACTATTTATTAAGCGGTGGAGATTGGCTGACGGCTCGAACCAGATGGGTGCCTGACGGGGGAAACTCCAGCCAGCAGGTCGAAGTCTGATACTTGCGACCCTCTCTCCTAATTTGGGCTGCAGAGCGTGGCGGCACATATCAGGGTATGGTGCATGCAGAGACGCATGGTACGCTGTGTACACACAGTTTTGCCTGATGAACAAAACCGCGCTGCCACCTTGATCCTTGCCGTCGGTTATCTCCTGGTTAATCGGATAATTCAGTCCGACAAACAGATAGCGTGTACCAAGGCTACTTACTAGCCTCCAGTCAAAATTCCTGAAGGCCCAGAGAAGCTGGGATCCTGCTCAAAGATATTGCGGTGACTATGATTGTATTCCGCGAAACAACACGTCCGGTACATGCGAACGATCATCAATCTTTCAACGTCGTTTGATTGAGCCAGGAACCACCTGCAACTGCCATGCCGCTTTTCTTTGAAAGGTTCTGGGATTAGGAAGGGTAGGGACACCAGGCGGCCTACAACATCATATCAAGTTGGAGTCAAATAAAAAAGGGCTCTTGATTTAGTCAATCTTAAGAACAACATGTTATGAGCATGAATATTTTTTCAGTAAATGTTGACAGTAATGTAAGCAAGCCATTATGATATCATAGGAAAGTAACATACTGCTGTAACAGCCGTTTGTAGCGATGACTGGAGTAGGCCAGCAATACATGCAGCCATAGAAGGAGTCAACAGCGTAAATGAAGCCCTTGTGTTCAATGGCATTAGCGAACCATGGAGGATGTATGATCCTGTGATGGACGTGTAGATTTATCCACTTACCGTAGTGACCTGTCAGATAGGCGAGACCGCGGTTGAAGAATGCAATTAGCCTGAAGTCTTTATAATTCGCAGATCTTGTGGGCACTTGGCAGATTACAACCTTGAGCAAATCAAACTTGGTATCATGTTGGCTACTGTAAGTTTCCGAGTATTCTGGGACGCGGTGCCAAAATCAGTGCAGTGTTAATCGAAGGAAGGGGGATCAATCACCGGGTGTAGACCTCCATGAGCATCCAGCTGCCGCGACCGTCGACGAACACCATCCAAGGCGTGTTTATGCCTACCCAGTACATACCGTTAATGTAGTTGAGGCTGACGGGGATCGGATCACAGTGAAGAGGGTTGATACTTGCCACCCTACGATCGTTATGCCACGTGACATGCCATTTTTGAAGATCATGCATCATCAGCAAGCAAGGAGCTGGCTTAAAGCTCCGGTCTGAGGGCTTTGAGTAAACGGTATATCCCCGACGAGCACGCGGCGAGCGGCATGGTACTGAGATTGTCCACACGCGAAACAATGAGCTTGATTACCTCTGTGGGGAGCGAATTCCAGCCACTCTTTCGGCGGACGCTGTTCGGTTCTGCCATTGTTAGTGCTTGGGTTTCAGACAAGGGGGGAGGCGCCTTAGAGGGGATGGAAGCTTGGACGAGATTATGTGCGGACAAAGATGGAGAAGCGAATATGTGCTGCGGGAAGTGGACAGGTGATGATGACTACAGCATGCCGCTTGACTTAAGAGACACATACCAGCAGCGTAGGGTCATATCGATGCTAGACAACTTGCTTGAGTGATCTCTGTACTGGTAATCCCTACAGTACCTACTTCAGTACTATGCCCTAACTTGCTTGAGTAGAGTAGTAGAGTAGGACTCTTCTCTACTACTAGCACCGGAGGAGTAGTATATTCTAATCTAAAATAGTTACAAACTTCAATGCCTGAGCGTGGAACGACTACAAACTGTGCTCAAAGACTATGTCTATGTGGTGTTTGGACTTATATGAAAAAATAGCAAGATGCCAGTGCATTGCACGACACACCATCATCACCAACTCGGTTTTTTCTCTACTCCTACTCCTATAAAAGACTCAATTGATGATGATGGAGGCGAGGAGGCGTGTTCAGTCGGGCGTGCAGCGGACGGCGCAGCACTATTCAATTTTTTATAAAAAAACAAAGAAGAGTAGTAGAGATAGAGACATAGGGAGGAGCACGAGGTTGTGGGACATAAGGATGAACGAGGCAAGGCCTTACCTATAAATGTGGAGAGAGGTGCGGGTATCTTTTGTAAAATTGTCATAGTTGGCTTTCTATCTGTCAGATATAGATCGGACGGTCTATAATACAATATGGCAGGCATACCATCATCACCAACTCGGTTTTCTATAAGAGTAGATATAGATATAGATAGATAGAGACTAGGGAGTACTAGTAAGGACACCATCTACTGCTTCGTGTTCTACTCCTGCGCTCCATTCGGCGGTCGCAACGTCCCCTGCAGCCACTCCTTCCTGCGCTCCATTTGGCGGGCGTTGTTGAATCTGGGGAGCGCACTCTCGCGACAGCTGGCAACCACGACTTCACCGACGACGAGTTCTTCCCCGACCTCGGCAACCTCTTCCTCAACGACATGGGCGACAACCTCAATGCCAACGGTGCTGCTCCCATTGCATCGTATGTGTTTCTGTCCTTCCTGTTCGAAATCATGGTAGAATTCATGTTTCTACTCTGTATCCTACTACTATGATAGTCCACATGATTAGTTTGATCTCTGTTATAGCCGTCATGATTTATTTTGTGCTTATTCGGATTAAATCTCGTAGTAACTTGCTCATATATTCAACTGGCGCAACGTCCCATACAGCCACTCCCGTTTCATGGACGGCCTGGTCGATGCCTCCAAGGAGTCCTTCGTCCAATGCTATGAGTGCCCGATGCCGTTTTGTGGCTCGCCGGCGGACATGGTACATCACCTCACGGATGCGTGCAGCGGTCACTGCTGGCCCTTGGCGGAGAACATCAAGTATGAGGCGTGCTACCCGTTCACCATGCCGGAGTCGCTGGAGGATCACTGCCGCCTGCTAGTCTCGGAGGAGGACGCCGATGTCTTCCTCTTGATCGTGGGCACCGGCGAGGCCCGCGCAGGCCACCGCCCCATCTCTGTAATGTGCATCAGGGGTGACGCCACTGACGCTGACACTGACACGAGGCCGATGTACGGGTGTGTGGTCAGTGTTACT
Organism: Triticum timopheevii; assembly: GCA_963921465.1. Taxonomy (NCBI): domain Eukaryota; kingdom Viridiplantae; phylum Streptophyta; class Magnoliopsida; order Poales; family Poaceae; genus Triticum; species Triticum timopheevii. Next base: position 373,809,457 of record OY997272.1, on the reverse strand, counting down.
ACCCCTGCGAGTCGCGTGGGCGGTGACACCAGCCTCATCTTACGAACTTGGACTCTGGGACCTGGGACTGTCCCACCAATGGGGACTTGGAAAACCTATGGCATCCTTTACCCACCGACGCGGTGCACGGGGACTCCAAGGAGGTTCACCTGGACATACGCATTATCAAGTTAAATGTTGATCATTTGTCTTGGCTCAATGTAATCCGCTGTCTAACCATGTGGAGACTTCCATGCAGGATCTTGCTCTGTTGGAGTATCGCGCATGAATAAAAGTGTATCCGCTTATTGTTTAGTCTAGAATCTTCCATGTATGAATTTTTACTACAGTACTGGTGAAAGATTTACGATGAACCATTTCTTACATCTCCTCTGGCCCCTTGCAAGTCATCCTGATTTAATCCCTCCATCTAGGTGTATAAGGTCATGGTTAATATTACTTAATAGTATAGCCAACTGTTGACTATAAGAAAGTGCCATGTCATCTGTAGCCAACATGTATAACAATCGGTACTCAAAAACTAATTCTTAAAGATCATTTCTTGCAAAGCACAATAAGTGTTACTTCTTCACAAGTTTTGGATGCAGGTTGAACAGTTGAATGCTTTTTTTTGCAAAAGATACCTTTTTATCTATTTCACCCAGATGTTTGTGATCTCTAGAGATGAGATAATATCCGAAGAAACCTATCGATACCCGTTACACATGAGATGACCCCCACATCCTTTGTCAAAATAAACAACTCCCCGATCAATGCATTTCACTCTTCGGTGCAACGCACGGGCACCTTACTACTCTAGATTAGTACGACCAAAAATTGAACTAACATTATATATAGTATGATAAATACTGATGCATGTCACCTAAAATTATATCATTCAAAACTATGTTCAAATACGAATCCAACGATATAGTTTTTGTTGACATGCGCTAACATTTTGTCAGTTAAATCTTCAGTCAAATTCAATGGGGGACTAATAAACCACGACCGATGTAGTACAAGTGTAGAGGGCGGCGCTGCACAGGAGTCTCGCCTCTCACCCCGCTCGTGGCGCGGCAGTAAAGCTGTCATATCACAAAACCCAACCACACCCAATAATAAGTGGCCTGGTAAAATAAACGGACCAGCAACCATCACATCCCTCCGTCTTTTTTGCATTTCATCTCTCTGCATTTACTTTTCCGGTTCATCTCGCACACTTGATCCCTAGCTACTACTCCTAGGGCCAGTTCTTTTGGCGGCTTCCCCAGCTTTCCCCACAAGACTAGTCACAGTGGGGAGTAACAATAAGGCGCCTCACTCATTTATTTGGGCTTCTAAACTACTACTCCATCCTGGTTTATTCCTCACCATTGTAATTTGTGCAATTTTGACCAAAGATTTAACTGATAAAATGTTACTCCGTCCATCTAGGTGTGTAAGTCATCTTACGAAAACCAAATAATCCCAAAACACTTAGGCGCGGTGCATTAACTTCTATCTCGTTTCTTGTTTCTTAACATATCAACCAATAAGAGATAAAGAGTGTGCATGCTTTTAATGACTTGATATATCAAACACGAAATGCAATGGTTAGTTCATTGCATGAAATACTATTAATTAGCAAATAAACATTAACATTTCTCGTTTTCTCCTCCTCCTTGGTCACGGTGCACAGCCTAAGATGACTTACTCAACCAGACAGACGGAGTAGTGCATGTGACATGCACTAACATTTCATTAGTTAAGTTTATGATCAAAATTTGACACAGATTACAATGGGGACCAATAAACCAGGACAGAGGTAGTAGTTATGGGATTACTAATCTAGAAGCCTAAAAGAACTGGCCCCTGGTACTCCTACTAGTAGTAGTACTCAAGTTGGAATTCCAATTGCACGGCACAACTTGTTAGGCAAAAAATATTCGATACAGGGTGTAGGAAGCGGTTTGGGAATTTGCATGCCTTTCCAACCAGTGAGATACTCCATACAAAGTACGACAGAGAAATAACCGCAGAGAAGGAAGCTAAAAGTAAACAATCAAACGAGCATTTTTGCATTTGTTTTGCATTGAATCGTTTCACAAGCTTGACTAGTGCTGTTTTTCTACTTTTACAAAAACCGCATTGTAATGTTAAAACGTGCATTTGCACGTACATAAGTAATAGTAGTACTCCCTCCGTCTAGGTGCATAAGTCTTCCCTCCTTCTTGGTCACGGTGCACAACCAAAGATGACTTATTGACCTGGACGGAGGGAGTAGCACAGTCTGCAAGCATATATCGAGAGAGACGTGTAGTGCGATAGTCTATAGTAAAGTTTGTGCTATATGCACGTACTTGCAAAATGCGTAGGAATACAGAAGATTTCCAAACTTTCCCTTTTACATACTTAATTAATGACGCTAAAATTTCCTGAACATTCGGGATTTATCATTTGCGTCCCAAAACTAATGAGATCTCCTTACGAAACAAAAATTATACGCCTCCTAAAAACCACGGCGCTCGCAAGAGCGCTTGCGGCGCGCCATGAGTGCCCTGGTGTGCGGCCGTTTCCCAGCGCGCCGACACAACGCCTCTTCCTCAGCCTCGCAACTCGCCAGGTGCTGATTGGCGGCTTGCCGGCGGGCGAGGGCGATCTCACCAGTGTGGTGATCCGGCGCCAACAGGTACTCCTCCTTGATGGAAGCGTGCACCCGGTCCATGTACTGCCAAGCGTAGATGAGGCGCTTGGGCCCTACTGCACTCAGGGCGTCGGCACGGGCGTCCTCCGCCGCCCTCACGGACCTCGCACGAGCCTTCTGCCAAAGTGCCAATTGTCTGACTCTCTCGGACGCGACATAGGCCTCCCAGGCAGCTTGTCCATGGTGCGCTTCTCTTCCTCGGGCTTCTTCTCCACCTCTATTTTGGCGCGCTCTGCTGTAGGCAAAGCCTCCCACAAGGCGACATCCATTTCTTCCCAAAGCTCCTCAAGGATGGGGGGCTCAGTGGGTGGCGCGGCGTTCTCCTCGTAGCGGGGAGCCGACGCGTCCTCCGACGTGCGTGCTAGCGAGATTGGGAACGCCGACGCGTCCACCTCGACGCGTCACGACGAGGAGCGGAACGCCGATGCGTCCTCCTCGACTAGTGGCGGCGAGGAACGGAATGGCAACGCGTCGTGTCGCGGCGAGGAGCGGAACACCGACGCGTCCTCCTCGACTAGTGGCGGCGACAAATAGAACGGCCACGCATCGCGTAGCGGCGAGGAGCGGAACACCGACGCGTCCTCCTTGACTATTGGCGGCGAGGAACAGAACGGCGACGCGTGACCGTCCGCGTGGTGCAGCGAGGGGCTCCTAGGGCTTGGGAGGGGCGATGCCATGGTGGTCGACGTGAGAGAGAGGGGAGGAGATAGCGATGAACGTGAACGTGAGGGGGAGGAGATAGTGATGTAGTGGGAGGCGCAGTATTTATAGCGAGCAATGGCACACCTATGTAAGATATGGACTGAGCTGCACTGACTTAACTGCAGGTCCAATTGCGTCACTGACATGTGGGCCGGACCCCTGTTGGACCCATATGTCATTGACCCAATGCACCTGCAGTTAAGTAACAGCTACGTGGGCATATTTGTTGGAGTAAATTACGGGGGAGCGAAGGGGTGGAAATATTGCTGGTCACAACGTATTGGACGAGTGTGGGGGAGGAGAGTCATGGATGCAGATTTTTTCACACGGGGTGGAGTGCTGGGACTGCCGGAGGGAGAAGGAGAGTTTGGTAGGCATATTGTTTCCACACATGGAGAGGAAAAGATTTGGAGACGACCGGGCTTCCTGCAGGTATGGGGAACGGTGCATAATACCTCATCTTGCATGTTGGGCTAGGTATAGTCCCAAGTCATTAAAAACATACACGCCCCACACATGTTCATATTTCAAGGTGCACTAAATTATTGCATGCGATGATTAAGGCTGGCCATAATGGTGGTATCTTAGCTGGTATCATGCACACAGGAATAGCAAACATGCTGATGTGGCAAAGAATTAAAGAAGAGAGGGGGTTAGAGTAACTAGTGTTCATGTATGCATTGGTAAACACATTTTTTTTGAAGAACGACAACACTAGTTGAGTACTTTTGCAGACTTCAAACACTATTCTACCGCCTCTACTATCTTGCTAAGAGTAGGTGAAATTTTTGAATCGAGCCCTTTAAACTAGAAGGGAGGTAGTGGTACTCTAATAGCTAACCTTGTTGTGATGACAAGATAGGACATGGCACGCACCTGGACGGAGGAACTAGTCTGCATTGTGCATTTAAGTTTCGTCTGAAGTCAATGTACCTCTACTTTCACCATACTTATAGAAAAATGTATCAACATTCACAATGTCAAATCAATATTTTTACACTCATTATAAAACATAGTTCTTATACTCATTATAATCAGTATTGTAGATATTGATATTTTTAGTATAAATTTGGTCGTGGGATTTCATTGATGCCTGTCAAAGCGTGGAGGAAGCAGAGCTTAGGGCTTGCATTGCCGGTCTCTACATAGGTATTTCTCTTCATAATCCTGTAAATTTAGAGACTAATTGCGCTTTTGTGGAAGCGTCTCTTGCATCAGGGGACTATGACAGGTCTGCTATGCGTGACCTGAAGATGAAAGTGTTCAGCATCTCGAAGTTGATTAACAATCTTCAATTATCAAACATTAGCCGTTCGACCAATAAGGTGGCACACTTAATCGCTAAGTACAGCTTTGACAATAGAATAGATGTTATTCTTGTAAATAACATACCGCCCTGTTTGGTGAATATTGTATCGAATGAGTGTACTGGTGTGGCTGGTTAATTAACATAAGGTGGTGTTCAAAAAAAGTATAAATTTGGTCAAACACTTTGCAAACGGTTGACGGGAGTAAAAAGGACCAGAGGGAGTATCATGCATGCGGAGTGGGCAAAAAAAATTGCTCATTTATAACCGATCGAAGTCTCAAAGGGCGCGACCGCGTGAGGGAGGCGAAGGTCGTGGGAGGCACGCGGTTAACGGAATTAAGTGAAGTTACATCCACGCGCCAGCATGGCGTGCGAACAGGCAGAAGCTATACCATCAGGCCTATGATATGGGTCTAGTAGACATGACATCTAGTGGGTCCTGCATAGTTCTCGAGCAAGCCAGCAACCCCACGGCATTTGCACACCCTACTCGTCCCCGTCTTCTACCTTACAACAGTTCTCTCCCAGTCGTCCCATCCTTTCACATTAGTTCACTCCCAGTTTTTGTGGGGTACAACAGTTCAAATTCTCCTAACCCTCCTCCAAAATCCATGGCCTCCCAAATCTCCATGGTCGCCGCTGAGTACCAGGTTAGAGCCATCACCGGCGATCAGTTCATCGTCATCTACACACGTGGATCCGCAACAGTGAAAGCATGGCTTGCTTGCTTCCTACGCATGTTCAATAGTTCAACGGATGAGTGGGTCGCTTGGCTAGATGTTGAGTACACCACAGTCGTGGGACGAGAGAAGGATCTAAAGGACGAAGAGAGGAAGAAGCCCGTCATGATCCAGGTTTGTGTACATAACGTTTGCTTGGTCTACCACATATGCCATGCCAACGTTGAGTGCCAGGATTTTAAGAACTTCCTCAAGGACAAAAGAGTGAAATTCATTACTGTAGGCTTTAAGAACGACTGGGATGTCCTGCGTCGGATAGGTCTCGTTGTAGGCCAGCCCTTCGATCTCCAGAAGGAAAGCCTGGTGTCCTCCTCTCAACCTTCAATGCTGACTCTGGCAGCAGCCATGATTGATCATTCATACGCTAAACTGAAGAAACCTCATCACGAGTTTCATCATGCATGGGAGTGGAAGACATTAGATGAAGATCACATCCTGTACGCAGCAATGGATGCCTACCTTTGTTTAAATATCTAGAAGGGTTGGATGAAGAAGCAGAGCCTAGTGTCCGGTTCAAGCAAAGAAGCATCGGCGAAGAGGAAGAGGAAGAGGGACAAGGACGAAGTCGAGGACGTGGACTCGGACTCCGAGTAGGTGGCTGTGTTGTCGCTCATGCTGGTTCTACTGCAGTGTCAAGCGGACTAGTTGCTTAGTTTATTTTCAAGGGTGTGTTGTGCTGAGGCCCCAGCATAACTATGTTTAGTATGTTTTTTCTCGTTATTTGAACTCTTTAGTATGTACAGTAGTACTAGTACTATGTCTTACTACTATTCTTCTTGCAGTTGGAACTACTGCTCGTATCTTCGTGTTCCTACTGTACTTAATACATTCGTAATAGTAGTATAATTTGGGTCAGTCGATTTGTGAAAGAAGTTCGACGGAGCGAAGGAAGAAGACGGTAGAAGAGGTGGAAGAAGCCCTTCTAGCCATCCATGTTGCATCAAACGGCTCACATGAGTCGACTGACCCAAATTGCTCCTTTAGATTGCAGGATCCACATGGCATTGAAGGTCTCGAAGGTAGATTCTACGTCCGCACCCGGTTTGCAGGCTCGATGCGCGCGAGACCGGCTTCCGCCGCCACAGCCACCATGCGCCCCTCCTCCGCGCGGGCGCAGACGACAATGACACGCTAGTTCCTCCTCGCCGGCGTGCTGGAGCATGCGCTCGTCCTCCTCTTCGTACGTTGCATGCATAGACGCGGCTCCACCAGTTGCTCGCGAGGAGGGACTGCAGACGACGTGAGCGGGCGATCCTTCGGCTTCATGGCACAGGGATGGCGGCGACACGGCGATGATGGGCGAGAAATTGTTGGCTGGAGCAGGCGGGCGCCGGCATGCGCAACGGTGGCGGCGGCATATTGATGAGTGCGCGTGTGGGAGCTTACTTTAGTTTTATATAAGGTTGGTCAAACTTAAAAGAAAACTGTACTAGTACACGTAAACATTAGGCTTAGGCAATGCTTTTATTAGTTAGTACCACAGCCACGATACTGAATCCTGTGCAAGCGCGTGAACCGCGGCCGCGCGGTCGATCGAACGGTGCTTCACCGTGTCATGCTCGAAGGAAATCCACCAAACCTTTTTGTGTGTGTGAAAACAATCCTCGAATATTACTCAACTTTTTTTTCATAGGAAAGTTCTTGACACTGCAATATTTCCATATATTTGAATTTAGCTCCAGTTCGTGTTTATTTGGATTTGGACATTTTAGGTGCGCCCTAGTTTTTTTTAATACTGATTTTGTGTGTGTGACTGAGAGAGAACGTGTGTATGTGTCCATATGTGTGTTGTGGCGGAAGGGCAATTTGGAGACGGTGTGCGTGTGATACAGACATAGAGAGGTGTGAATGTGCAAATGATCGTGCATGAGTGAGGCATAGACAGATGTCGATACATTTTGTATACATGAGAGAACGGTCTTCTAGTTTACTTGTGTGTGTGTGTGTGTGTGAGAGAGAGAGAGAGAGAGGGAGAGAGACAGAGAGAGACAAAGAGAGAGAGAGGAGCATCCGTAACACAACAACCATCTCTCTCGATTCATCCGTCCCTCACACGGTCGCATGCAACACATGCATCAACGTGCACATTTTGACACCCTCACACGGCCCCTGCCCACCTCAAGGCCCGCACAATCTCTTTGTGAATACCCATTTCTCTCCTTAGGTTTGTTTTCTCTCAATCTCTCTCTCTCTCTCTCTCTCTCACACACACACACACAGAGACACACGCAGCACAACACACACACACACACACACTCCCCCGAGCACACAATTCATCCCCATCCAAGGTTATACGGCGACCACTCCCGCTTGTGCTTCTTTGCACCCCAACATGCAAAACACCTCAATCTTCAAAGAGGGCATCGAGCAGATCGAAGACGGACCACACCGCGCTAGAGAATGCGGGGTTATTTGGAAGTAGGGTGATGTGACGACGGCTGACTGACTCCTCCCCCCACCCTTTCTCTCTTGCACAAAGTTACCAATCCCTCTCTCCCCCGCACAAAATTGTCAATCCCTCAACCCACGAGATCCTTCCCCTATCGTCCATGTTTTTCCAGCTCTCTCATCAAACATGTTGTCTCTTCTCCTTCCACGTATACAGAATCCGGATGCACACGCATCTCACGTCTATTACATGTCTCCATCTTTCTCACAGACCTAACTTCTTCCTCTCTCTTTCTCTCTCTATCTCTCTCTCTGTCTCGTTAGGTTTGTCTCCTACTCTCTCGTCCACATACATACAATCTTTCCCACCCTATCTGCTCCATCTTCAGAAGCTCTCTCTGCACGTTTCATTCACACATTGGGATATGTCAAAATGTTGCTTCTATAATGGCTGATGTAGAGTTATGGTTGTTTTTGTTGCATCCTACAAAGTAATAACTATGAAATGCATTTAGATTCTCATTTGGCTGGGGTTATGTGAGTTTGAGCATGGTGTGAAGTACTATAGACCTTGTATACATCTTGGGATTCGATAATGATTGTAACTATTGAATTGTATAGACCATTACATTCGAAGTCAATAGCCTAATATATTTATTTCACAATTTCAACAAATGATTAGTTCACTACATAGTAAGAAAAAAAATGTGTACTCCCTCCATTTTTATTTAAGTCCGCGTATTAGCATTGGTCAAAGTCAAGTTTTGTAAACTCTCAGAAAGCTTATAACAAAAAATATTAACATATACAATAACAATTAAATACCATTAGATTCATTATTGAATGTACTTTCACATCATACATATTTGTTATGGTAAATGTTTATATTTTTCTATAAACTTGGTCAAACTTTAGGAAGTTTGACTTCGGTCAAACCTAATATGCAGAGTTTACTACTACTACTTGCTAGTTGCTTAACCGAATCACTCAACACGCCACACGAGGAGTCCAGTGTCACAAAATTTTGAGGTCGGCAAGAAAATCTCCCACGACCCTGATTCGAGCAGTGGGAAGTTACCATCATAGCCTTTGGAATAGGCCTACGGATGACGCTTGGTAGGGGTCTATTTTCGTAACTTCAGGTTCACCCTACCCAGCCAACCCCACCCCGGCACCCATAGTAGTACACCAGAATACTCCCCATTTTCTATCCCCACCACAAAATAGACTTCTCCACGGCACCACATCCTTCCTGCTCCTCCCCTTTACATATGCGTGCGCCCCTCCGGCGGCTTCTCCGCCGAGATCCGGTTCCGCAGGATGCACCTCGCCCTCGGCAATTTTGAAACTGCAAACAAGGCCGCCCGCATGTACGACGCGGTGGCGTTGCGCCTTCGGTGGCCTCATAGAACATTGAACATCCCCAACGTGCCGACGAAGGAGCGGGTGCAGGAGCTCGCGCCTCTGCCGCGGCTTAGCACCGACGAAGATCGTCCCAACAACCAGAGGTGGGAGCACCGTCTCGGCACCGTCGAGATGGATGAGGAAGCCATGACGCTGTGGCGCCAACACTTCCCGCAGGACATCATCAATGAGCGTGAGTTATACGCGCAAAGGAGGGCACAGTGGGATAAGAGGAGGGCGGAGCAAGCCGCCTATCACACGGGAAAATCTCCCACGACCCTGATTCGAGCAGTGGGAAGTTACCATCATAGCCTTCAGAACAGGCCTACGGATGACGCTTGGTAGGGGGCTATTTTCGTAACTTCAGGTTCACCCTACCCAGCCAACCCCACCCCGACACCCATAGTAGTACACCTGAATACTCCCCATTTTCTATCCCCACCACAAAATAGACTTCTCCACGGCACCACAACCTTCCTGCTCCTCCCCTTTACATCGGCGCACTCGTCCACCGCAGCGCATCTGCCTCATCGACGACCTCGTACGCCGCACTAGAGCTAGTCCACCGTCGTCATCGTACACGGAGCCTCTTCCCCGGCATCGTCTTCCATGGTCTCATATCTGCTTCCCGGAAGCCGACGCCAAGCGCAGAAGTACCACCGTCGTGGACAATGAACTGACTCCCATTGCCGACCATGACTCACACGCCGCCGCAACCATCGTTCACCTCCTTGATTGTTAATGTGTGTATTGAATCACTTAGCAGAACATGTGCAGTTCCAATTTTGTTCATACCTACCATTCAAATTTCCTAGGTGCTATTGTTCCAGTAAAAGTAATTGGTTATAGCCTCCATTGTCCAACAAAATATCAGCTTGTAATTGTGCGTCGCTCCTGTATCGCGCTGTTCTTGGGTAGGTTTTTCATCTGCAACCAGTAGTGTGGCAAATGATGGAAAGGTTTTGAGAACTAGCAAGATACCCATGCATTGCACGCATCAAGATGCATTTGTATGAGTAGTTTATCTTGTGGGAGAAAATGATGAACGAGGGAAGGCCTTATTTGCAAATCTAGAGAGGGGTATGGGTATCTTTTTACAAAATTCCCATTTGTTTCCTTCCTATCTGTTAGATATAAATCGAACGGCCTATATTGCAAGAAAAAATGTATAGAGACAAAAAAGCACACAGTAAAGGAAGTAGAGATAAATATTAAATATTAAATATAAAATAAATATAACAGTAGAAGAGAGTAGAGATAGCAGAGACGTCGGGAAAGGATCGCGCCCGCGTGGGAAAAGCGGCCGGGCGTGCGCTAGTTTTGTCGCGCGGCGTCCGGCGCGCTTTATAAAATCCAACGCCCTCCCACAGTTCTATGCCTTGCCACCGCTCTGTCCCCGCTCTGTGCCTCGCCACCGCTCTCTCCCCGCTCATTTTCGCCTCGCCGCCGCCACGCCACCATGCCGCCGCGTCACCGGGAAACTTGGGGATACCGCGGCGTCTACGCGCGCCCCTCCGGCGGCTTCTCCGCCGACATCAGGTTCCACAGGATGCGCCTCGGCCTCGGCAATTTCGACACCGCAAACGAGTCCGCCCGCACATACGACGCGGTGGCGTTGCGCCTTCATTGGCCTCATAGAACATTGAACATCCCCAACGTGCCAACGCAGGAGCGGGTGCAGGAGCTCGCGCCTCTGCCGCGGCTTAGCACCGACGAAGATCATCGCGACAACCAGAGGCGGGAGCCCCGTCTCGGCATCGTCGAGATGGATGAGGAAGCCATGACGCTGTGGCTCCAACACTTCCCGCAGGACATCATCAACGAGCGTGAGTTCTACGTGCAAAGAAGGGCAGATTGGGATAAGAGGAGGGCGGAGCAAGCCGCCTATCGCGCGGGAAAATCTCCCACGACCCTGATTCGAGCAGTGGGAAGTTACCATCATAGCCTTCGGAACAGGCCTACGGATGACGCTTGGTAGGGGGCTATTTTCGTAACTTCAGGTTCACCCTACCCAACCAACCCCACCCCGGCACCCATAGTAGTATACCTGAATACTCCCCATTTTCTATCCCCACCACAAAATAGACTTCTCCACGGCACCACAGCCTTCCTGCTCCTCCCCTTTACATCAGCGCACTCATCCACCGCAGCGCATCTGCCTCATCGACGACCTCGTATGCCGCACTAGAGCCGGTCAACCGTCCTTGTCGTACATGGAGCCTCTTCCCCGGCATCGTCTTCCACGGTCTCATATATGCTTCCCGGAAGCCGACGCCAAGCGCAGAAGTACCACCGTCGTGGACAATGAACTGACTCCCGTTGCCGACCATGTCTCACAGAGGCCGCCGCAACCATCGTTCTCCTCCTCGATTGGTAATGTGTGTATTGAATCACTTAGCAGTACATGTGCAGTTCCAATTTTGTTCATACCTACCCTTCAAATTTCCTAGGTGCTATTGTTCCAGTAAAAGTAATTGGTTATAGCCTCCATTGTCCAACAGAATATCAGCTTGTAATTGTGCGTTGCTCTTGTATTGCACTGTGCTTGGGTAGGTTTTCATCTGCAACCAGTAGTGTGGCAAATGATGGAAAGGTTTTGAGAACTAGCAAGATACCCATGCATTGCACGCATCAAGATGCATTTGTATGAGTAGTTTATCTTGTGGGAGAAAAGGATGAACGAGGGAAGGCCTTATTTGCAAATCTGGAGAGGGGTATGGGTATCTTTTTACAAAATTCCCATTTTTTCCTTCCTATCTGTGAGATATAAATTGAACGGCCTATATTGCAAGAAAAAAAGTATAGAGAAAAAAAGTACATAGTAAAGGAAGTAGAGATAAATACTAAATATTATATATAAAATAAATATAATAGTAGAGAAGAGAGTAGAGATAGCAGAGACGTTGGGAAAGGATCGCGCGCGCGTGGGAAAAAGCGGCCGCGCGTGCGCTAGTTTTGGCGCGTGGCGTCCGGCGCGCTTTATAAAATCGAACGCCCTCCCACCATTCCGTGCCTTGCCACCGCTCTGTCCCCGCTCTGTGCCTCGCCACTGCTCTCTCCCCGCACATTTTTGCCTCGCCGCCGCCACACCACCATGCCCCCGCGTCACCGGGAAACTTGGGGATACCGCGGCGTCTGCGCACGCCCCTCCGGCGGCTTCTCCGCCAAGATCCGGTTCCGCAGGATGCACCTCGGCCTCGGCAATTTCGACACCGCAAATGAGGCTGCCCGCATGTACGACGCGGCGGCGTGGCGCCTTCGGTGGCCTCATAGAACATTGAACATCCCCAACATGCCGACGCAGGAGCAGGCGCAGGAGCTCGCGCCTCTGCCGCGGCTTAGCACCAACGAAGATTGTCGCGACAACCATAGGCGGGAGCACCATCTCGGCATCGTCGAGATGGATGAGGAAGCCATGACGCTGTGGCGCCAACACTTCCCACAGGACATCATCAACGAGCGTGAGTTCTACGCGCAAAGGAGGGCAGAGTGGGATAAGAGGAGGGTGAAGCAAGCCGCCTATCGCGAGGACAAGCGTAGGCGAAAATCGGACACTCAATTCAACATGAGGCTAGGAGCAGCGTCTCCCTGGGAATCCGGCGACGATCGGTATCTTCACGCCTACAGTCAGACATCGGAGAAGGACATCACCGAGGAGGAGTCGGATGACAAGGAGTAGTTGAATTATCTTTTTTTATCTATCTATGCTGAGAACAATCCTCTACTCTATCTACTTCTCGATCTCAGCACTATAAACGCTTTTTTAAAGCGCCGCGCGTCGCGATTCTATTGGAGGTGCTCTAACATGGCAGACGAGTGCTTTAATGTTGCCCACAAGATGCGCGAGTATTACTAGTAGTATATTTTTCTTGCTGTGTTGAGATTTTAAAACCACGAGTACGAACATGCAGAGGAGCATTGAAGACCAAACATGGGATATTCGGGACATCTTCAAGGAGCGTGGCAAGTTAAAGAGGAGCTGCACAAAACCTGTAAAATGAGCTTTTGTAAGTAACACCCTTTCAATTACTTTAGTGTAGCCTCGTGTTCTTCGATGTGTATATGTTGTAGTTTCGGTTTCTCTTAAGAATGGTGTTCTTCGATGTGTAATAAGAAGAGTCTTAATCGTCCTAATGCTTTCGTTTTTAGCTTGATGTAGGAAGTGGGTGTTCTCACCTTGTAGTCTGTTTTTATATTTTTTCCCTTTTGAATTCACTTCTCCGAGTTCTATTTATCTGGCTTCTAGTAAATGGATCTAGGTTGCTCTGAGTATTGATCTAAAAAAGAAGTAACTTCATGTCAGGATGCAGTTCCTGCGAGGAGGGAAGTATGGTCAACCTCGAGATCATGTTTCGAAAATGAGGCTGGATTACACACAAGGTGCCAGTTCCCTAATGATGCTGGATTAGACACAAGGTGCAAATCCCCAGATGATGTTGGATTACACACAAACCAGGCGGAGTCGTTAGCTGTTCATGTCCTCGTGGCATTAGTAAAGGCAGAAAGAAAGCGTGCAGCAGCTCTTGAGAATGTAGCTGAGTTCCTGAAGAAGGGAAAAGAGCAATCAGATGCTCTCTTCACCCAAGCCAAAGAAGAGATGGAAGAAGCCAGAAATAAGCTAGCAGAGGCATAGCAGGCTAGGCATCTCCTGCTATCTAAAACTATTGTCAATACAAAATTTCCTTCATAATAGCTAAGTTCAAATGTTTATCCAGTCAGCATGCCCATTGTGATGTTCGTGCATCTACTAATGTGGCATAAAATGTTTTTTTTGGGTCATGTAATAACAGCAATTACTTTCCAAACAATAACAGACGAAGCATTGGACATGGTATAGTTCACATGCAAGCCCGACATTCCAAGTTCAATTTCCACATACAAACTCATGTTCACAGATATCTGCATATTTCATACATAATGTCCACAACCATGATTCATTTGAAAGCCAAAAAAATGTGAGGAGAGTTATAAATAAATAAAAACCTCTACTAGTCCCTGCTACCAGTGCGAGCACAACAAGTCAAGACCATGCGTAAATTAATTATATTTTAGTCATTTTTTGTGTTCTAAAATGCCTGCTGGCTCGCGGAAGGACGTGTTGCCGGCACACGTGCGGATTCAATGAAGGCAGGCCGGGCAGTCTTAAGCTGGTTGCACGCGGCGAGGAGGCGTGCTCAGCCGGGCCTGCAGCGACTGCAGCCCTCTTGGCCGGCGCACCGGTTCAATGCCTGCGCTATGAGAGGTCGTGTCTGTGTCAGAGTAATCACTCCCTCCAGTCCTTTTTTGTTTGGGTATAACAAAATCTCGTTTTCCATTCACATTTTACAAGTCAAATTCATGGACAAACTTTGACCCAAAGTACGATGGGGACTAGTAAACCAGAATAGAGGTAGTAGTTTTTTTTAATCAAAGAAGGGTTTCCCCTTCCGATTTTCATTACTGAAAACCAGCATCTAAATCTAAACCATAGTATTTGCCCTATAACTACCAGGTTCAACATCTCGCAACATAAACCCATACAACCTCCATCGCAAAAAACATACAACCATACGCCAAGGAGGTACGTAGTACTATGAATTCCATTTTCGCTCCATACCAATCATTCTAAAAACTACTTACTACTTATAACGCGCCATTGAAAACCATAACTCTTAACCCCGCTAAAAAATGATATTTTAAATGAGGCTACTCGATCTGTGGCAACTGGCGAGCCACCACACTCCAAGTCGTTCACCTGTGGTCCCGACCATCAACTCCTACGGATCAAATTATGACGCGAGCTAACTATTCCTACAAAGGTGCTCCACCACGTACCCGGTACCCGCGAATGCAGCAATCGTGCACCTAGGGTTTTAGGGTTTATTTGTTAACGTCGCCTTTACATAACACTCATGTGTGCGAGACAACGAGAGGCCGACTGTGTGCGTGCGCCTCTTCTCTTTGTATATGTACTCCACCTTTTGTCTGGTGTCCAAAAAATTATAATAACTACTAGCAATGTGCCAATGGGTTGCCACACAATCAAAGTAGATTAATACATATTCACCGATTTGATAGAAAAAAGTCTAGTTCTGAAATACGTATATCACTAAAAATATGTTATGTTTCACTCAAAATATATTCCTGTGGCGGTTTTGATAAGGGAGGAATGTTGTTGGTTTCAAGATTCGAGAAGTGGTATATGTCTAATTTCTACTCTTACTAGCAACATGCACGTGCGTTGCACGGAACATCAAGATCTTGTGGGAGAAAAGGATGAACGAGGGAAGGCCTTATCTGTAAATGTGGTGTAGACTGCGGCTAAATTGCCATACTTTCCTTCCTATCCGTCAGATATAAATCAGACGACCTACATTGCAGGATGGCAGGCCCACCATCATCACCAACTCCATTTTTTATCCCTGCTCTTATAAAAAGCATTGTCGATGATGATCGTGTGCCTGCCATCCTGCAATATAGGCCGTCCGATCTATATCTGACAGATAGGAAGGAAACTATGGCAATTTTGCAAAAAGATACCCACACCCCTCTCCACATTTGCAAATAAGGCCTTCCCTCGTTCATCCTTTTCCCCCACAAGATAAACTACTCATACAAATGCATCGTGATGTTCCATGCAATGCATTGGCATCTTGCTAGTTGTTGCAAAAAGCCCATGTGTGTGTGAGAGAGAGGGAAAGTGGAGGAGGAAAGAGTGCATGTGTGACAAAGACGCAAGGAGTGTGTGTGCGATAGGTATCATCTTAAAATGAGGCGATAGTGCTTGTGTGCACGATCGAGAGGGCGTGTCTCAAGAAGGGAAGAAAAATCTACATAGATACAAGGAGCAGGAGAGACACATGTATGCGATGGTGGAAGCACAAGTGTGCGGGTGTATAAATCTATCTGTGTAGTTGCTTTGTGTCGCACTAGCAGCAGTCCACTCTTGAAGCTAAACACTGCAATGACTTACGAAATTGGCACCAAGGCATTGAGTGCCACTCTGGATGGAACGAAACTCATACGCTCCCCACCTGTTTATTCTTGTTCAGAATATGATCCTAATGACTATTCTAACCTATAGGAGTCAAAGGCAAATGGCATGTCTTGTTCACCCATCAAGGTGCCTGTTCTAATTTGGCAATGTTTTATTGATTGCGGGTATCTTGCATATGTTGTACTACATTTCTTCTACTTTGTTGCACCGCCAGCTGCTTAGTTTGCTAATCATATATGTCGAGATGCCATGCCCATCCATTATCAATACATATTCCATCTGTCATCATACCTTGTTTTTCCACTCAAATGATGTTCTTGTGCATCAGACATCAAAAAGGAAGAGGGTGATTGCCGAACCTGAAGGAGCACCAGCAAAGTCCTTGAAAAACGTGGTGGTGCCAAAGAAATCAGACAACACCCCACTTATATTGGCTGTACAAAAACTGACAAAAAATGTAGGACCGACTCCAGCAGACTGTACCCATACTTCACTGGCCACACCACTAGCCCCACCACACAGCACCTGCACTCCAGCAAAAGGTATACCAATTTCATTTGCCATAGAACTAGTTGTACCACAGAAAAATCCCACTGCAACAAAAAGTACAACAAGTCCACCGGTCGATGACCTATCCCAACTGCAGAAACTGCCAATTCCTGCAGATTGGAACCCCATTCCATTTATTCCCAGTTTAATAGACAATGCTTTCAATGTTGTTAGGGACTACGTGCATATATTCCCATCATGGGAAGATTATAGTGAAGACAAACACCATTTTCACATCTTCCTGTCCAACTTACATGTAAGTGCTATTCTTCATGGTTATTATTTTCCTGTTTTCTGCTGATTGAACACATGAATGATTTACATTACATTGTTGTAACTAGGCGAGGGTCAATCTGGATAGTCATGACGAGCAAAGCTTGCTTGTGCTTTTCAAGGAAGCATTGCAGCAGTATCGGTGTTACCTGAGGAAATCATACTTTGATGGCAAGTCTATAAACGAATTTCCGGTGAAGTCTCCTATGCTAAATTTAGAAGACATTGAATGGAAAAACCTTGTTATGCACTGGTCTCGTTCTAAGGATGAGGTACTGTCTATGAAATCACATGACAATTTGAACTTCTACTTTTCCGCATGTGCCTTACAGATCTTTTTTACAGGAAATCTTCTCAAAGAAGAATTCCGGTTTGAAAAGAACGATAGGGTATCGCAAATATGCTGCCCACTGCTTTGCTCTTGTTAGTACATGTTGTCCTGTATCACTGTACTTGCATACATACATGGTTCATTATGTGACAGCAGTATGCATGATAGCTTGCTTATCAATTGTGCGCTCCAAATTATCTGATCTGTATGAATGGTTACATTAGTGTAGAATATATCCAATGCCAATGTTTTTTTAGCTCTGCATTGTTCTTGTAAGTACATGCTGTCCTTTATTAGTGTACTTATAATGACAGGTAGTTGTTCATGTACCATCGCTCTACAGCTTATTTTCCTTTGCCCTCCATTTTCTACACATCAGATCTATATTTAGTCTTACGATAAGGTTGGTACTGAAGAAGTTTAGCTGTGCATTGCTCTTGGCTGTACCTTTTGCCTGTATAGCTGCACTTACATTTATAGCTACTTGATTATGTAGCATCACTCTTCATCTTATCTTAAATATTCTCCATTTTTTCGTATATTATCACATCTATATTTGCTGTTAACAAAATGTAGAATAAAGGCAATGCTTTTGAAGAAGATTCTGTGGTAAACTTCTTGAATTGCCCCCCCCCCATCAGCATTGACAAGGCCTTTATAGAGCTTGTCTTCACCAATAATGTAAGTTTGTCCATCTCAAGCCTTCAAACTTTGTTGTATATATTTGGTTAGGCATGACTGCAACACCTATTTATTTTTGGTGTTTGCATCACATTGCTTGTTTAAAGTTTATTATGTAGTTCAGAAACAAAAGTTTGTCCTTTGTCAATTTAAGTTTTCAGTTGTACAACCAAGTTCCTTCTTCATACCATGTAAATTAAACTATACAGAGCAAGTGATCTTCTTTTGCACTGCACGTATGCTTCTGTTCTTCATCCGTAATCCAGTGGTGTTGTGAACCTACCCACTGCAGCACAATGTCATATTCTGCAATTTCTTAACTATGAACAATGTCATATCATTCTACTATTATTTAAAACGTCTCTTTATTTGCCAATCTGAAATGGTATAAATTGACAGCACACTAACCATTGATACTTATGAGTTCTTGATCTGTAATCCAGTGTTGTCTTGAAGCTGCCAACTCCTTCACAATGTCATTTCCTGCCATGTCTTGACCTGAACAATACCATATTGTGTTAATGCAATTTTAAACTGTGTCACTTTATTCGTCAGTAAGAAATGTGATGAGTTGTCAGCACTGATACTTTTATGTGCAAAACCTGTCATCTGTCTACTTGTTTATCTTTCAGAGTGAGGAAGATATAAGTGTTGAACAAGCGCAGTCTCATCATCTTGCTCAGCTGCTTGCGCTGCAGCTCCCCAGCAGGGCTAACCTTTCTTGAACTCTATTGAAGTGTTGTCGGTTTTGTATATTATTTTGTCGGCATGTTTATTTGCACTGGTGGCAATCTTTGATGCCCAGTGTATGTAACCTGATGTTGCTTCTGCTTTATTATCATAGTGGCGAACTTTGATGCCCAGTGGATGTAATATGCCGTAATTTCTTTACTGTATAGTGTAGGTTTTTTATTATTCACAATGCTGCGGTTATTTTACTGTATATACATCCTGTCTCCGCAGTAAAACAGCCAAACCGTAAAATTATGGTACATAATCGGGCCGTCATGCAATCACGATGTAGGTTGGGCCTGAAACGTGCCGAACAGCTCACGGGCCCACAGCAGCCCAAAATGAACCCCGGCCCATGATTGTGCGAATCAAATCACGGGCTTTTAACAGGCCAAAATAGTCTAGGTCCTTGTTTGGCCCAATCAGATATCGGTTGCGAGCAGGCCGGATGCAAGCCGGGCCGTAGTTAGGCCCAACTATATGACGGGCTTTTAACAGGCCGAAATTAATATTGGGCCGAAATGTTAAACGGGCCCTTAACAGGCCAAAACTAATATCAGGCTGAATTACTAATTGGGCATTTAGCAAGTGGGCCCAAAAGCATAGTGTCTAGTTGACGGGCTGAATCGGATATGGGCCATAATTGAGCCCAAAGCCTCTTAAAGGGCCGGACCTGATCTGGGCCGTAATTTGGCCCAGAACGTGGTAGGCTTTTAATGGGCCGGATCTCATATGGGCCACAATTAGGCCCAGAACGTGGTAGGCCATTAATGGACTGGATCAAATATGGGCTGACATTTGGCCCAAAACATGGCAGTCAGTTAATGGGCCGGCCTACCAGGGTCCTCAAAATCTTATGGGACTATAGTTGGGTCGGCCCATTAATGTCGGCGAAATCTTGTGGGCCTTTAGCTGGGTCGGCCCATTATGATCCGCAAGAATCTTGTGGGCCTTTACCTGGGCCTGCCCATTATGGCACACAAAAATCTTGTGGGCCTTTACCAGGGCCGGCCCATTATGGCCTGCAAAATCTTGTGGGCCTTTACCTGGGCCGGCCCATTATGGACCGTAAAATCTCGTGGGCCTTTAGCTGGGACGGCCCATTATGGTCCACAAAATCTTATGGGCCTTTAGCTGGGCCGGCCCATTATGGTCCGCAAAATCTTGTGGGCCTTTAGTTGGGCCGGCCCAATTAAACTTGATGGGCCGGTCCACGTGTCAACATATCATAGGCTCGTCTCGCCCATTGGATGAGTGACACATGTGCCAACGCGGACCTGACATGTGTCTCCTCCAGCCAATGATGATTTTACACGTGGAAAATCCCGATTGGTCGGGGCTGTTAACGGGTTATCGGATCCAAAACCCGACCCGATAGCTTAACGGTGTTCCGTTACGGTGGATGCCACATGTCGATCACCCTTGACGAAAGCACTTCTGTGATGCGCGATTTATCGTCATGGAAGCGGACACTTCCGTGATGATAATTTTGGTAATGTCATGGAACACTTCTACGACAGCACAGGTATGACTATTTTGATTCTGTCATAAATTTGTCATGGATGTACATGCATGACAAAAAACGCGACCTGCTGTGACAAACACGTATCATCACAGAAGTGTATTTTTTTGTAGTGATGGGGGAGCTTGTAGAGATGCTCAAGGGAGCGCAGCGGCGCTTCCGCTTATGGAAGATATCGGCATGCCAACAAGGTGCAAGGGAAGCCTGGGCCATGGTGAAGACGCGATACACCAAGGATGACCCGAACCACATGGCCGAGGTCGGACCTGTAGGATCAGATAGGAAGGAGATCCCTGTAAGTCTGGTATATGACCAGGTGATACGTCTCCGTCGTATCTACTTTTCCAAACACTTTAGCCCTTGTTTTTGACTGTAACTTGTATGATTTGAATGGAACTAACCCGGACTGACGCTATTTCAGCAGAATTGCCATGATGTTGTTTTATGTGCAGAAAACAAAAGTTCTCGGAATGACCTGAAAATCCACGGAACATCTTAGAAAAAACAATAAAAAATCCTCGCCAAAGATGAAGACCAGAGGGCCCACACCCTGTCCACGAGGGTGGGCCCCCCCTAGGGCACGCCCCCTACCTCGTGGGCCCACTGGTGGCCCTCCGACTCCAACTCCAACTCCATATATTGGCTTTCGGGGAGAAAACAATCAGAGAGAAGAAATCATCGCGTTTTACGATACGGAGCCGCCGCCAAGCCCTAATCTCTCTCGGGAGGGCTGATCTGGAGTCCGTTCGGGGCTCCGGAGAGGGGGATTCGTCGCCGTCGTCATCATCAACCATCCTCCATCACCAATTTCATGATGCTCACCGCCGTGCGTGAGTAATTCCATCGCAGGCTTGCTGGATGGTGATGGGTTGGATGAGATTTATCATGTAATCGACTTAGTTTTCTTAGGGTTTGATCCCTAGTATCCACTATGTTCTGAGATTGATGTTGCTATGACTTTGCTATGCTTAATGCTTGTCACAAGGGCCCGAGTGCCATGATTTCAGATCTGAACCTATTATGTTTCCATGAATATATGTGAGTTCTTGATCCTATCTTGCAAGTCTATAGTCACCTACTATGTGTTATGATCCGGCAGCCCCGAAGTGACAATAATCGGGACCACTCCCGGTGATGACCATGGTTTGAGGAGTTCATGTATTCACTATGTGCTAATGCTTTGTTCCGGTTCTCTATTAAAAGGAGGCCTTAATATCCCTTAGTTTCCAATAGGACCCCGCTTCCACGGGAGGGTAGGACAAAAGATGTCATGCAAGTTCTTTTCCATAAGCACGTATGACTATATACGGAATACATGCCTACATTACATTGATGAATTGGAGCTAGTTCTGTGTCACCCTATGTTATGACTGTTACATGATGAACCGCATCCGGTACAATTATCCATCACTAATCCGGTACCTACGAGTTTTCCATATACTAGTTCTTGCTTATTTACTTTTCCGTTGCTACTGTTACAATCACTACAAAATACCAAAAACGTTACTTTTGCTGTCTTTACTTTTGTTACCATTACCACCACTATCATATTAGTTTTCTACTAAACACTTTGCTGCAGATACTAAGTTTCCAGGTGTGGTTGAATTGACAACTCATCTGCTAATACTTGAGAATATTCTTTGGCTCCCCTTGTGTCGAATCAATGAATTTGGGTTGAATACTCTACCCTCGAAAACTGTTGTGATCCCCTATACTTGTGGGTTATCAAGACCTTTTTCTGGCGCCGTTGCCGGGGAGCATAGCTCTATTCTTTGAGTCACTTGGGCTTTATATCTGCTGGACACTATGAAGAACTTGAAAGACGACCGAACTACTATTTTGCCCTCAACTACGAGGGGAGGTAAGGAACTGCCATCTAGCTCCGCACTATATTCTCCTTCCGTTATAAGTAAGCTTGTGACACCTAAACCTGCTACTGCTATGAATTCTGATATGTCGGATGTTATTGATGATGCCACTTCTGCTATGCATGATACTTATGATGAAACTACTTCTATGCTTGATAATACTTTGCCCCTTGGTAAATTTCTTGATGAGAAAATTGCTAGGTCTAGAGAAAGAGAAATTGTTGAATCTGAATACAATGATGAGAGTGATGAAGAAAATATGCCTGCTATTCCTGTGGGTTATCTTTTTGATGCGGAATCTTCTGCAGCTATTTTTGCTTGCCAGGATAGATATGAACTTAAGAGTCTGCTAGTTAAATGGAGTAAAGAATCTCTTAGAGATAGAATGAGACCCAACCCTGCTTTTGCTACTTCACCTATCTGTGTTCCCGATAAGGATTATTATGAATTTTCTATTGATCCAGATATAATTACTTTGGTTGAATCTGATCCTTTCTATGGCTATGAATCTGAAACTATTGTGGCACATCTTACTAAGTTAAATGATATAGCCGCCCTATTTACTAATGATGAGAGATCGCGCTACCTTTATTTACTCAAAATATTTCCGTTCTCATTAAAGGGTGATGCTAAGATATGGTTTAATTCTCTTGATCCTGGTTGTGTGCGTAGTCCCGAGGATATGATTTATTACTTCTCTGCTAAATATTTCCCTGCTCATAAGAAACAAGCTGCTTTGAGGGAAATATACAACTTGGTGCAAATTGAAGAGGAGAGTCTCCCACAAGCTTGGGGGAGGCTTCTCAAGTTACTTAATGCTTTGCCTGATCATCCTCTTAAGAAACCTGAAATACTTGATATCTTTTATAATGGACTAACTGATGCTTCCAGCGATTACCTGGATAGTTGTGCTGGTTGTCTTTTCAGGGAAAGAACACCGGATGAAGCTGAAATTCTATTGAATAATATGTTGACAAATGAAAATAATTGGGCACCTCCCGAGCAACCTCCTGAGCCAGCTCCAGAGCCAATTACTGAGCCTATTCCTAAACCAACTCCGAAGAAGAGAGGTGTTCTATTTCTCAGTCCCGAAGATATGCAAGAGGCAAAGAAATCTACGAAAGAAAAAGGTATTGAAGTTGAAGATGTTAAGAATTTACCTCCTATTGAAGAAATACATGGTCTTAATTTACCCCCTGTTGAAGAAGTATATGATCTCATTTCCTTATTCACTGAAGAACCTCCTGATCCCGATATCCCGACACAGGTAGTAAAGGTAAATTCTATCTATAGATATGATAAAGCTGAAGTCCCTCCTACTAAAATTGCTAGTCAGTGCTTGGATTAATTTGATGACTTTATGTTTAGGAAAGATGACTTTAATGCTTATTTTGGTAGACAATTAAAATAGAATACCTATATGATTAAACGCTTGGGTGATTATATGGCTAATATTATAGGTGAACTCAAACTTGTAAGCAAACATGATTCTATGGTTACCACTCAAGTAGAACAAGTACTTAAAGCTTAGAAAGAAGTGCTTGATGAAATGAATAAAAAGAAAAATGATTATGCTGTTAGAGTGGCTACTAGAACTGGTAGAATGACTTAGGAACCTTTGTATCCTGAAGGCCACCCTAAGAGAATCAAGCAAGATTCTCAGAGAAATAATATTGATGTACCTAGTTCTTCTAAAAGGAAGAAAAAGAAAAATGACAGGACTTTGCAAACTTCTAGTGAACCTATTGCTGAACCACTATGTCTGATGCCGAAACACAATCAAGTGATGAACATGAACCTAGTGATAATGTTAATGATAATGTTCATGTTGATGCTCAACCTAGTAATGATAATGATGTAGAAGTTGAACCTGTTGTTGATCTTGATAACCCACAATCAAAGAATCAACGTTATGATAAAAGAGACTTCGTTGCTAGGAAACATGGTAAAGAAAGGGAACCATGGGTTCAGAAACCCATGCCTTTTCCTCCGAAACCATCCAAGAAAAAGGATGATGAGGATTTTGAGCGTTTTGCTGACACGATTAGACCCATCTTTTTGCGTTTGCGATTAACTGATGTGCTCAAAACAAATCCTTATGCTAAGTATGTGAAGGATATCATTACTAATAAAAGAAAGATACCGGAAGCTAAAATTTCCACCATGCTTGCTAATTATACTTTTAAGGGTGGAATACCAAAGAGACTTGGAGATCCAGGAGTACCTACTATACCGTGCTCCATCAAGAGAAATTATGTGATCTTGGAGCCGGTGTTAGTGTTATGCCTCTCTCTTTATATCGTAGACTTGACTTGAATAAGTTGACACCTACTAAAATATCTTTGCAAATGGCTGATAAATCAACTGCTATACCTGTCGGTATTTGTGAGGATGTGCCTGTTGTGGTTACAAACGTTACTATTTTGACAGACTTTGTTATTCTTGATATTCCCGAGGATGATAGTATGTCTATTATTCTTGGAAGACCTTTCCTTAATACTGCAGGGGCTGTTATTGATTGCAACAAAGGCAATGTCACTTTTCATGTTAATGGTAATGAGCACACGGTACACTTTCCGAGGAAACAACCTCAAGTTTATAGTATCAAGACTATTGGAAAAACTCCATCGATTATATTTGGAGGTTTTGAATTTCCTCTCCCTACTGTCAAGAAAAAGTATGATATTCTTATTGTTGGGGATTTTAATATGCTCATTGAGGTAACTTAGTGGTATTCTAAATTTCTCCAGTTCCATGTTAATCGGAACGAGTTTGTTAACAAGACTTGATCAACCTTGTTAGTGGATTCTTTTTGATGAGCATGAGATGGATGAAACTAGAAGCACAACCTTCTGTACCCTCTTTATATTTTCTGTTATTTAGTAGAAATAAAGTAAAATAGTATTTTTTATGTCTGTCTCCTGACTTATCCGTGCAATATAAAAATATCTCGAAAATAAAAGTCCTCAGAATGCCATGCCAATTTAATATAATTTTTTCGGGAATATTTGAGGATTTACTGTGCAAAAATTACCGCGGGGGGAGCTGCCACCTGGTCACGAGGGTGGAGGGCGCGCCCTACCCCCTGGGCGCGCCCCCTACCTCGTGGGCACACGGTGGCCCTCCTCCACTTATCCCTGCACCCATCTTCTTCCTCTTCCTCACACAAACACGAAAAACCAACTCAAGCAGGAGTTCCAGCCCCTGTTGCTGTGATTTTCGATCTCCTTGCGCAAAGCACCTCTCGCAAAACTGCTTGTGGAGATTGTTCCTTGGTATGTGACTCCTCCATTGGTCCAATTAGTTTTTGTTCTAGTGCTTTATTCATTGCAAATTTGTGCTGCATAGGTGACCATGTTCTTGAGCTTGCATGTCAAATTTATATGGTTCCAAGTAGTTCTAATGCTTGCTATAGGCTCTAGGCACTTGTGTGAGTTGTTGCTATCAATTTTATTGAAGTTGGTTCACTTTTATTTGAAGTTACTAAAAATTTCAGATTATTTCAGAAAATAATGAAGATACTTTTGAGGGGCTCGTCGAGCCGAAGCTCGAAGGAAAAACAAAAGGAAGAAGAGCAGAAGCCCAAATTTAATTTGCCTCGCACCGCGGAGGTCCGGCCGTGTGAATGGCCTTCCGATGACTTCTTGAGGAGAGCCGGGATTTATGAAGATTTCAATTTATTAATTAAGAATGCTTGCCTCACCGACTTCCTCCACGACCAACGTCATCAGTATCTCTTACTCACAAGTACTTTTGTGCAAAACTTCTACATTTTCCCTAAGAAATCACCTCCAACAGTGGAGTTTCATTTATATGACGTTGTTAAAAAGATGATATTAGCTGAATTTTGTGAGGTTTGCAAAATACCCTGGATGAACCACACAGTAACGAAGTAGAATCTTTTATTAACACTATCACTGTGGGAGAAACGAGGAAGGTTTCTAATGCAAGGATTACTAGCATACATTTTCCTGTTTTACGCTACTCTGCCTTATTTGTTAGTCATTGCTTGATTGGACGCGGGAACTATGGAAACCTTAGTGTTCCTGATATTATTATTTTGTTCCATGGTTTATACCGCAATAACTCTGTTAGTATGGGTGGAATTGTTGCTAGACGTTTAAGTCTGAACCGTACTAAGGGCCCTATCTTTGGAGGCATTTATGCTTCGCGCTTAGCTGAATATTTTGAAACACCTATTAGGCATGAGGAGAAAGAAGAAACATTGTTGCCCCGTGCTTATTTAGAATATAAGAGTATGCTAACGCATGACTTTCTTGTTAAGAGTCATGAAGGGGAGCTCAAATATAAATTATACTTTGATAAACATCACCCTGAGACTATTACTTTGCGTGCTCCCTCTTTGTTTAACTTGTCTGCAGGTCCTCACATCGTTCCGTGGGCGGCCATTCAAACCTATCAGAATCCTGCACCAGCCTCGGAACCGGAACCACAAGATGAGCCTCCACGACAGTCTGTTTATTCTTGGGATCCAGAGGAGGCTGTCAGCCAGTGGCAGTCAGAGTCTTCTTCATCACAGTACAACCCCAGCTTCACCTACGGGTATCCGCCAGGCTATCCCTAGCAATAGACCAACTTAGGCCAAAAGCCTAAGCTTGGGGGAGTATGTATTTCCCACCGACATTACATTCATGTTCACACACACTCATTGCTAGATGTCGGTGCTCATACTCTTTCACTGTAATATCCATGCTAGTTTATTTTCTTTTTCCTGCTTTCTTCTTGTGTGTTTAATAAACCTTAAGAAAAAACCAAAAAATTAGTAGTAGTTTATTTCTTTGCTGTAGTAATTAAAAAGAAAACCCAAAAATATTTTCCATTCTTCTTTTGCTTGTTGGGAGCTTTCCCGTGTAAATAGCTTTTATTTCTTTTCTTTTCTTTGGTGGTCAATAGGAGAAGACCATGATTAAATTGCTTAGTGGCTCTTATATGCATGATTGTTTATTTAATTTAGAGCCCATATTACTTGTCTTCTCTCTTGAGTTGAATGCTTGCAGATTCTAGCTTAGTCTAATGCACGTGCACTCTTATTATTATACACATCGTTTGGTCGTGCAAGTGAAAGGCAATAATGATGATATATGATGGACTTATTGGGATGAGAAAAGCTGGTATGAACTCGACTTCTCTTGTTTTTGTAAATATGATGATTCATCGTTCCTGTGTCAGCTATTATGAAGTAAACATATTTGCAATGACATTTAGAGATTATAGTTGCTTGTGCCATGCTTGATTAGCTATGAGTTATAATGGTTTAACTTGCGTGCCAACATGCTATTAGAATGATTATGATGTAGTATGATGGGATGGTATCCTCCTTTAAATGAATTGAGTGACTCGACTTGGCACATGTTCACGCATGTAGTTGAATCAGATCAACATAGCCTTCATGATATTTATGTTCATGGTAGATTATATCCTACTCATGCTTGTATTCGGTGTAAATTAATTTTAATGCATGTTTACGACTGTTGTCGCTCTCTCAGTTGTTTGCTTCTCAGTCTTTTGCTAGCCTTCACCAGTACTAAGCAGGAATACTGCTTGTGCATCCAAACTCCTTAAAACCCCAAAGTTGTTCCATATGAGTCCACTATACCTACCTATATGCAGTATTTACCTGCCGTTCCAAGTAAATTTGTATCTGCTAAACTCTAAACCTTCAAATAAACATTCTGTTTTGCATGCTCGAATAGCTCATATGTCAACTAAAGCTGCCCTTATCTTCCGTGTTAGGCGGGTTATTCTCAAGAGGAGTGGACTCCGCTCCTCATTCACGAGAAAATGGCTGGTCTCCGGGATGCCCAGTCCCATGCTTTATGCAAACTAAATCAAAATAATTGCAAACAAAACTCCCGTTGGGACCCGTTGAATGTTGGAGGCACTCGTTGTTTCGAGCAAGCCATGGATTGATGCTTGTGGAGGAGTGTGACGCCCGGATAATTAGGCTACAGTAATTCCACGTTAACGATGCCATGTCACCACGGTTACTGTTGTTAACTCTCGCGTTAATTCGAAACCGCTTCAAAATTCAAATTTAAATTAATGGCAAACAACAAAAAAATTTAAAAGTTAAAACAAAAATGTTTGGGCAGTGCCATATTTTGCTTAAGTAAATATGGTGTAATAAACACATTTTTATAAAGTGCCTAGATAATTTAAAATGATTTAAAACAGGAAAGAAAATAAATAAAAAGAAAAGAAACTACAAAAACAGAAAACATAACAAAACTAAAAAGAATAAAAGGCCCCCTGGCCAACTGGGCCAGACGGCCCAGCTCACCGGCCAGGCCGGCCCACCTAGCCCAGCCGGCCGACCCGCCCCTGCCTTATCCCCACGAAGGGGGGAAACCCTAACCGACACTCCCCCACTCCCCACTTGCTCTACCCCACCCCCGCTGGATCTGGATCGGGAGCCCGATCCCCTTCTCCCTCGTTCGGTGCCCGACGCCATCGCCTTGGACCTCGCCGCCTCGTCCTCAACCGCCCATCGTCGGACCGCCTTGCCTTCCCCTCTTCCCCAAGCTGGATGCGCCGCTGCCCGAGGACCTCGCAGGAGGCCACGACGCCGGAGCCACCCCGACGGCCTGCATCCTCTCCGTCATCGCCTTGTCCCCGTCCTCCTCCTCGAGACTCGCTGCCTAGTCCCTACAGCCCCGCCGTGAGCGCCCTCCTCCTCTCCCCTCTTCCCCTGTCACCGTGTGCCCAAGACCGTGCTCGCTTGTGGCCTTCCCACGCTCGTCGCGCCTCCTCTGGATGGCCATCGCGCCCGAGCCGTTCCCCGTCATCGCCTCACCGTACATGGCCGCCCGACCGCGTCCTGAGCCGTGCGTGCTTGCCCCCGATGCCCCTATGCACCCGCCAGCCCCTGCTCTCGCCGCGTCACGCCTCCCGCTTCCTTGGCCGCACCCGCTGGCGACCACCCGTCCGAGGCCGCCATCGGCCATGGCTATGGCCTCGCGCCAACTGTCGAGGCCCCCCTGCCTGCCTCTACTCATTGGCTAGTGCCCGCTGGAGCCGTCCCATGCCCGCGGACTCCCCTTTGCTCGCCCGCTGCGTCAGGCGGGCCCCACCGTCGCCGGCGACCTCGCCTCGCATCGGGCGGGTTGCGCCTCAGTGCCTGGTGCCCGCACCCCCGCACCCAGCACCCACAAACCCACTAGGCTCCCCTATGGGCCAATGACAGGAGGGCCCCACCTCCAGAACGTTTCAAAAAAAAGAAGATAAAAAATAAAAATAAAAATAATAAATTTAATTAATTAATTAATTACCTAAATTAATTAAGTTAATTAATCCTACTTAATTAATCTAATTGACCTGTTAGTTTAATTAAACAGTATTTTGTTTAACCTAAATCCTAATCAACCTAACAGAGTATGATAGGTGGATCCCACTGGGCCCACACATCAGTTTGACCCAATCAATGCCCTGTTGGCTGCTGACATCATGATGACGTCAGCAAACACTATTCTGGATAATGTTGAATTAAATAAATTAAATAAATTCTAAAAATGATTTAAAACTTTAGAAAATCATATAAAATAAACCGTAGCTCAGATGAAAATACTTTCTACATGAAAGTTACTCAGAACGATGGGACGGATCCGGATAGGCAGCCTGTTCATCCGCCACACATCCTAAACCTATCGAACTCGCAACTTTCCCCCTCTAGTTTATCAGTCCGAAAACGCGAAACATCGGGGATACTTTCCCGGATGTTTTCCCCCTTCACCGGTATCACCTACTACCGCGTTAGGGCACATCGAACACCACGTATTTCCTTATTACGCTTTGTGATGCTTTGTTTGCTCTGTTATTTATTGTGTTCCCTCTCCGTTACTTCTTTCCGGTAGACCCCGAGACTGCCGGCGACCCCCAGTTCGACTACGGAGTTGGCGACCCCTCCTTCTTGCCAGAGCAACCAGGCAAACCCCCCCCTTGATCACCAGATATAGCCTATTCTTCTCTATACTGCTTGCATTAGAGTAGTGTAGCATGTTACTGTTCGGTTACTCCTATTCTGTTGCATAGCATGTCATTGTTGCTACAGTCATTGATACCATACCCGCAATCCTAAATGCTTAGTATAGGATGCTAGTTTATCATCATTGGCCCTACATTCTTGTCAGTCTGCCTTGCTATACTATTGGGCCGTGATCACTCGGGAGGTGATCATGGGTATATACTATACATATATACATACTACAGATGGTGACTAAAGTCGGGTCGGCTCGAGGAGTCCCCGCGAGTGATTGACGGATTGGGGGCTGAAAGGACCTTTTTCCTGACGGCCCTCTGTGTGGATCTTTGTGGCGGAGCGACGAGGCAGGTTGAGACCACCTAGGTGAGAGGTGGGCCTGGCCCTGGTCATCATTCACGGTTGCTTCATAATGACACGCTTAACAAGATCTTGGTATTTGATCTGAGTCTGGCCACTGGCCTATACGCACTAACCAACTACGAAGGAAATATATGGGCACTCGACGTCGTGGTTTCAGCCGAAGCCTTCTTGACGTCAGCGACGGAGCGGCGCGCGCCAGATTGGACCGCGTAACGTGACTTCCTTTGTAATGGAGGTTGCTAGGTCTGCTTCCGGCCGCCCACGCAACGTGCAGGTGTGCAACGGGCGATGGGCCCAGACCCCTGCGCGCATAGGATTTAAACCGGCGTGCTGACCTCTCTGTTGTGCCTAGGTGGGGCTGGGACGTGTTGATCTTCCGAGGCCGGGCATGACCGAGGAAAGTGTGTCCGGCCAAATGGGATCGAGCATGTTGGGTTATGTGGTGCACCCCTGCAGGGAAGTTTATCTATTCGAATAGCCGTGTCCCTCGGTAAAAGGACGACCCGGAGTTGTACCTTGACCTTATGACAACTAGAACCGGATACTTAATAAAACACACCCAGACAAGTTCCACAGACAAGCCGGTGATCGATTTTCCATAGGGCGATGAGCGGAGGATCGCCGGGTAGGACTATGCTATGCGATGCTACTTGGAGGACTTCAATCAACTCTCTTCTACATGCTGCAAGACGGAGGCTACCAGAAGCGTAGTCTTCGATAGGACTAGCTATCCCCCTCTTATTCTGGCATTCTGCAGTTCAGTCCACCGATATTGCCTCTTTACACATATACCCATGCATATGTAGTGTAGATCCTTGCTAGCGAGTACTTTGGATGACTACTCATGGTTGCTTTTCTCGCTCTTTTCCCCCTTTTCCCTTCTACCTGGTTGTCGCAACCAGATGCCGGAGCCCAGGAGCCAGACGCCACCGTCGACGACGACTACTACACTGGAGGTGCCTACTACTACATGCAGGTTGCTGACGATGACCAGGAGTAGTTTAGGAGGATCCCAGGTAGGAGGCCTACGCCTCTTTCGATTTGTATCCCAGTTTGTGCTAGCCATCTTATGGAAACTTGTTTAACTTATGTCTGTACTCAGATATTGTTGCTTCCGCTGACTTGCTTATGTCGAGCACTTGTATTCGAGCCCTCGAGGCCCCTGGCTTGTAATATGATGCTTGTATGACTTATTTTCTTTTTGGAGTTGTGTTGTGATATCTTCCCGTGAGTCCCTGATCTTGATCGTACACGTTTGCATGCATGATTAGTGTAAGATTGAATCGGGGGCGTCACAAGGAGGGGTGGTATAAACTTTACCATTCTGTTTGGGAACCGCCTATAATTTTTTTTAGCATGGAAGATATTGTCGTCTCTTAGTTGTCATGTTGACAATGAAAGTATGCCGCTCAAAATATAATTTATCTCTATTTCAAAATCGAGCTCTGGAACCTCTACAAATCTCTGCTTCCCTCTGTGAAGGGCCTATCTATTTACTTTTATGTTGAGTCATCATCCTTCTTATTAAAAGCACCCGCTGGAGAGCACACTGTTGTTTGCATTCATTTTTATTGGTTTATATTGGGTATGACTTGACTAGATCACTTTTACCATGAATTATAGTCAGTCCTTGATCTTTAAAGGTGCTCTGCATTTATGTTTTGCAGTCTCATAAAGGGCTAGCAAGATACCATTTTGTTATATCATGTTATGATTATTTTGAGAAAGTGTTGTCATCCGAGTTTTGTTATTATAGCTCGCTAGCTGATTATGCTATTGATATGAGTAATTGTGAGACCTATGTGTTATTGTGAGTATGGTTAGTTCTTAATATTTGCTGAAACTTGAATGCTGGTTTTTCATGTTTACAACAACAAGAGCAAACAGAGTTTGTAAAAGTTTTTCTTTTTCTCTTTCAGTTTGTCAACTGAATTGCTTGAGGACAAGCAAGGGTTTAAGCTTGGGGGAGTTGATACGTCTCTGTCGTATCTACTTTTCCAAACACTTTTGCCCTTGTTTTGGACTCTAACTTGTATGATTTGAATGGAACTAACCCGGAGTGACGCTGTTTACAGCAGAATTGCCATGATGTTGTTTTATGTGCAGAAAACAAAAGTTCTCGGAATGACCTGAAACTCCACGGAACATCTTAGAAAAAACAATAAAAAATCCTCACCAAAGATAAAGACCAGGGGGCCCACACCCTATCCACGAGGGTGGGGGGGCGCCCCCCCCTAGGGCGCCCCCCTACCTCGTGGGCCCCCTGGTGGCCCTTCGACGCCCAACTCCAACTCCATATATTGGCTTTCGGGGAGAAAAAATCAGAAAGAAGAAATCATTGCGTGTTATGATACGGAGCCGCCGCCAAGCCCTAATCTCTCTCGGGAGGGCTGATCTGGAGTCCGTTCGGGCTCCGGAGTGGGGGATTCATCGCCGTCGTCATCATTAACCATCCTCCATCACCAATTTCATGATGCTCACCGCCGTGCGTGAGTAATTCCATCGTAGGCTTGCTGGACGGTGATGGGTTGGATGAGATTTATCATGTAATCGAGTTAGTTTTGTAAGGGTTTGATCCCTAGTATCCACTATGTTCTGAGATTGATGTTGCTATGACTTTGCTATGCTTAATGCTTCTCACTAGGGCCCGAGTGCCATGATTTCAGATCTGAACCTATTATGTTTCCTTGAATATATGTGAGTTCTTGATCCTATCTTGCAAGTCTATAGTCACCTACTATGTGTTATGATCCGGCAACCCCGAAGTGACAATAATCGGGACCACTCCCGGTGATGACCATGGTTTGAGGAGTTCATGTAATCACTATGTGCTAATGCTTTGTTTCGGTTCTCTATTAAAAGGAGGCCTTAATATCCCTTAGTTTCCAATAGGACCCCGCTGCCACGGGAGGGTAGGACAAAAGATGTCATGCAAGTTCTTTTCCATAAGCACGTATGACTATATACGGAATACATGTCTACATTACATTGATGAATTGGAGCTAGTTTTGTGTCACCCTATGTTATGACTGTTACATGACGAACGACATCCGGCATAATTATCCATCACTAATCCGGTGCCTACGAGTTTTCCATATACTGGTTCTTGCTTATTTATTTTTCCGTTGCTACTGTTACAATCACTACAAAATACCAAAAACATTACTTTTGCTGTCTTTACTTTTGTTACCGTTACCACCACTATCATATTACTTTGCTACTAAACACTTTGCTGCAGATACTAAGTTTCCAGGTGTGGTTGAATTGACAACTCAGCTGCTAATACTTGAGAATATTCTTTGGCTCCCCTTGTGTCGAATCAATAAATTTGGGTTGAATACTCTACCCTCGAAAACTGTTGCGATCCCCTATACTTGTGGGTTATCACCAGGTAGCATTAGCCGCTAAGTATTCCCAACAGGATTGTAGGCTAGACAGCCTGTTGGATGGTATAAAAGAAGAATTTAGTCAGTCTAAGTGACTTTTATACTTCGAAGGACACATTTGTCCCTAGCCGGATTGTAAATCATTTGTCTTGGCAGACCTTTTCGCTTCAGCCTCTGGACCCGACAGTCCGGAGTGTATCCGAATACCCGCTCAGTTATGTGAAAACCGGGGCACGCGTGGAAACCAGGCGTAGGGGTCTTAAGTGCTTGAACAGACAAGTACCCAACAAGTTATGTTATATTACATGGGGAGTAAGAAACATCTTCCAGGGAGAATAGTTCCGTTAAGCGTTCCTTTCCCTGGGTGCGCATGCATTAATGTGCATGTCCGAACTGCGAAAAATGACGTAGGATATAAGCATTTGGGGGCATATTTTGTAATAGGTAAAAGACATCTTTTATTCACTGACCAAATATTCCCTTAAGAACGCAAGCTTTCAGCTTCACCCAGTCTGAGGTACACATCCAGCTGACCCGGCAGTAACAATCGCAGAGGTGCTCCCCTTATGCCCTAGCCGAATTAATGGGTCGTAGGGCATAAACACAAGAGCCAGGCAACCCAGCTTGGCCAAAACTTAAGTCATATCGATGCATATAGTGGTGAAAAAAGGCACATATGGAGAAGTGACGCATATGTGGAGGGCATAAACCCCAGAAGACAATTATATTAAGCTTCTGTATAAGAAGCCCCCAGGTATATTGAGCATGCATAGTGCGGCAGGGGTGTGCGGTCAAGGCATACTTGAAGCTTTTAAGGCCATATACATAAAAAGGAGAGAGAGAGAGGGTATAATTTAAAAAGGAAGGAGGTAAGGAGACAAATACAGAGTTCGACACTAGGCGTAGGATCTTTGGAGTATGTCCGTGTTCTATGGGTTCGGCTCGAGTCGATTGTCGGATGCATCACTCAGACGGTACGCTCCTTCGGTGAGAACTTTATCGATGATGAAGGGGCCTTCCCATTTGGGCTTGAGCTTGTCCTTTTTCTTCTCTGGTAGGCGTAAAATGAGTTTGCCAATGTTGTAAGTTTTGGCCCGTACTTCTCTGGTTTGATATCTTCGAGCCTACTGTTGATAAATTGCGGAACGGGCCTTTGCAGCGTCACGCTCCTCCTCCAGGGTGTCTAAGCCGTCCTGCAGATCCAGCTCGTCCTCTCTCTCTTCGTACATGCGCACTCGAGGTGAGTCATGGCTGATATCGCAGGTTAGCACTGCCTCTGCGCCGTACACCATAAAAAATTATGTGTATCCGGTTGTGCGATTTGGCGTGGTCCGCAGCCCCCATAGTACGGAGTCGAGCTCCTCGACCTAGTGCGTATCTGATTCCTTCAAGGATTGCACTAGCCTGGGCTTAATGCCGCTCATAATAAGACCATTCGCTCGTTCAACTTGACCGTTTGTTTGGGGGTGATTGATGGATGCATAATTGAGTTTTATGCCCATTTCGCCGCACTAGGTTTTCACTTCATCGGCTGTGAAGTTAGAGCCATTATCGGTGATGATGCTGTGGGGGACACCGTAACGGTGTACGACCTTGGATATGAAGTCTATCACTGGTTCGGACTCGGCCATTTTAACTGGTTTGGCTTCTATCCATTTGGTGAATTTATCGACCATGACCAACAAGTATTTCTTCTTATGGCTTCCTCCTTTAAGGGGTCCAACGATATCGAGCCCCCAGACTGCAAAGGGCCAAGTTATGGGGATTTTTTGGAGGGCGGTTGTCGGTGTCAAAACCGACGGATCTTGGGTAGGGGGTCCCGATCTGTGCGTCTAAGGCTGATGGTAACAGGAGGCAAGGGACACAATGTTTACCCAGGTTTGGGCCCTCTCGATGGAGGTAAAACCCTACTTCCTGCTTGATTGATATTGATGATATGAGTAGTACAAGAGTTGATCTACCGCGAGATCGTAGAGGATAAACCCTAGAAGCTAGCCTATGGTGATTATGATTATGATCGTCCCTCTAAGGACTAAACTCTCCGGTTTATATAGACACTGGAGAGGGCTAGGGTTTACATGGAGTCGGTTACAAAGAAGGAAAGATAATATCCGGATCACCAAGCTTGTCTTCCACGCAAAGGAGAGTCCCATCCGGGCACGGGATGGAGTCTTGACTCTTGTATCTTCACGGTCCAATAGTCCGGCCAAAGTATATAGTTCGGATGTCCGGATACCCCCTAATCCAGGACTCCCTCAATAGCCCCTGATCCAGGCTTCAATGACGATGAGTCCGGCGCGCAGTTTTGTCTTCGGCATTGCAAGGCGGGTTCCATCTCCGAATACTCCAAAGTAATTATCGAACACTTAAACCATGTACGGATCTGGAAGATGATCTTCACATACCACCGTAGAGAGAACGATATTTCACAAATGTGATCTGCTGACAACTTTAGACAACATGACATGACATTACAGTCGGGTCATTATTCGAACCGTTTTTCCACAACCAACCATAGTGCATATTGCGAGGCGGTTTCCTCTGCACGTCTTGCCGAAGCAGAGGTCGTGTCCCCTTATCACGGGATTCTCATCAATACAGGTGTGGGTAGCCCAACTGCATCGCTAATTGCGGCGAGTGGGGAAGAAGCGGGTTCTACCAGATAAGTGGGGAGGCGTAAAAGCTTTTACCGCCTCTATAAAGAGATAAGGTTTCCTCCTGTTTACCCACACCTTTTCCTTCCGCTAGTCCATTCCCCTCTGTTCGAGCCCTAGCGCCCAAGCACTCTTCTTTCCACAGAAGAGAGGTTCTCTGAAGATGTCTGCATCTGGAGCGGGAGGCAAATGGATGGCCTCTACCGTCCAGGAGAAGGATATCAAAAGGCTCCGAGAGGTCGGGTACCTAGCCAAGATGATCGGCCACCATCTTCCGCCGGAGGGACAGATCATCCCTACTCCGGAGCCCCACAAGAGGGTCGTGTTTCTTCCTCATTTTGTCCGCGGGCTCGGGTTTCCCCTTCACCCATTCGTTCGCGGCATCATGTATTATTACGGGATTGATTTTCATGATTTGTCCCCTAATTCTTTCCTTAATATCTCAATGTTCATCGTCATGTGTGAAGCCTTTCTCCAAATTTCGCCTCACTTCAGCCTATGGCTGAAGATTTTCAATGTGAAGCCCAAGGTGGTGAGTGGCGAGCACGCGGAGTGGCAGAAGCAGTGGTTCTATATCACCGAACCGCGCGGCAAAAAGTGGGCTGCTGCTCCTGAGTTCAGATCCGGAGCCCCACTGCGGCTCACGTCCTAGCCCGAGAAGGGCCTGAACTGGTCCTCGTCCGATGAGCTATCACTGCTCCAAACGCGCATCTAGAGTGTGGTCGACAAGGATGTCAAACTTGTCAACATAGTCCAGGTGATGTTAGTTCGCATGGTTGTCCCTTGCCAGCGTCGAGCCTGTGATTTGTGGGAATACGACCCAACCGAGCACCAGACCCTACGGGAGCTCTATGGTTCCTCCCACAAGGATATCTGGAAGGTTCTCCTTAAGTCCGGCAAACCATGGCCGGGCTCCGCCGAGGACCGTGGGTATTAACTATCCCACTCTGCAAGTCTGG
The DNA here is from genome assembly GCA_963921465.1 of Triticum timopheevii. NCBI lineage: Eukaryota > Viridiplantae > Streptophyta > Magnoliopsida > Poales > Poaceae > Triticum > Triticum timopheevii. Next base: position 373,771,962 of record OY997272.1, on the reverse strand, counting down.
TAAGTCATTGCTGTGCTCTGTCCATCCATGCTTCAGTTGGCATGTCCTGAGGGATATGATTTTTGTCATGCTTTACCATAACCCCAGGGATGGATAAAAAAGGTCGAGCGGATACACTATCTTGCCCCGCTGCCAGAGGAACCGGCCGGACCTCTTCTAACGAAGATGCTGGTCCCAGCGCCTTACGAGGCGCCGAAGAAAGAAGCTTCCAAAAAGGTCAAGTAGACCCGGAGTGGCCTCCGTCGTCACGATGCTTTAGACGCAAAATCTGAAGACTCCAGCGACCATCCTTCCTCTGAAGATGAAGAGGAGGAGGAGGAAGACGAGTCCCCCCTAGGGGGTGGGAAGAAAAGGACGGCTTCCTCATCCCTGGAGGCCGAATCGCAAAAGAGGGGGAAAGGTTCCCTCCCAGAGGCGTCCACCACGGCTGCTGATAGCAGCCCGGAGTGGGATCCCAGGGTCCAGCCCCTAGAAAAGTCGTAATTATACGAAATCCGAACACGCATACGCGCCCGGGATTATTAGGATGTGGTAGTTTTAACCGTCGCCATATTTTGTGCAGCCCGGCAAGGTCCCACGACGGACAGTCCTCGTCGGAGGATTCACTGAGCTCTGATGCCCTGGCGAGCAAGACGCCTCCAGAGGCCCCTTCCCCGACGCCTAGGCGCGACACCGAGGTGTTGTCTCAGCGGGACCTGGTCCAGGGGGGCATATCCCTGGGGCCGGACACACAGGAGCAGCGGCTCCCATGCGTGTCGACGGCGGGAGCGATCTTAGGTTCGTATCGCAGCCAGACGCGGTCCTGGAGAGCTTTAAAGCTCTAGGATCAGGTGAGCAGCCACCTTTGATGGGGGGAGGCTTGCTTACTCCGCCAGCAACCTCTGTCTAAGCAGAGCTGTCGGGTGGCCTATCGACAACGCTAAGGAGCGCGTCTATTGTCGATGAACAACGGACCCTCATGGGTGCGGTGATTGAAAAGATTCAGTCCGCCGAGCGCGGACTGAGTGAGTCCTACCTTGGCCTTATAATGCGGAGGTATGTTTTTAGAAACCTTTTGGAGATTTTCATAGTATGCGTAGTAGCCCCTGATGCACTGCCCGGCGAAAGAGAGAGAAAGCCGGACAGGGGATCGAATCATCCGCGTTGCAGGAGACTCAGTTAATGACGTGTATCCCTTTGCTTGAAAACAGGCGTCTGCAGGGACGACCGCCGCTCATAATGTAGAGGTGTCCGGACTAAAGCTAAGTCTGGAACGGTCCGAAGAGGAACTTGGCCGTGTGAAGAAGCAATTGGAGGACAAGCAAGGTATGTCGAAACCTTGTCCTAAATTCGGCACGAATGAGTAGTTGTGCCTGATGGAAAATATTTGTATTGTACGCTCTAGGGGAGAGTGCCGAAAATGAGGCACGGAAGAAAGTTGTGGCCGAAGCCAACGAGAAGGCCGCCGTCGAGCAGGCTCTTCATGAGAAACACGAGGCTAGGGTCATTGAAGTTGAGCGAGAGCTTCAGCAGGCTGTGAAGCAAAGTGAGGCCTTGGAGCAGAGTTTAGTAGGGAAAGAATCCGAACTCGCCCAAGCTCTCCAAGCCGTGGAGGATGCCCGAGAAGAAGCCCAAGGTGCTCTGAACGACATTCAGGAGGCACGAAAGGTTGCAGCTGGTAAGGCCTTTTGTACTCAAGCCCGCTTTTTTCATAGTAATGGGGGCTCTAAGCGACAAGCTGAATTCTTGTTTCTCCAAGTGTGTTTGTGGACCTGCCACACAGCATATTAGATGCTACCCAATTCTATCGTACTGAGGAGAAGAAGTCTGCGGAGAAGAATTTCTGGTCGCAGTATTTGGCGCCGAATTATCCGGTGCCCTTTATCGATCAGCTGTTTGAGAGGTTGTGAAATCTTTAAGGATTTCTTCCGTGCAATGCCATAACTAATGCAGCGTGCGATGGATTGGCTTTTCTTCTGATCAGGTGCTTATAGAGCCCCTCGTGCGGTCTTCCGAACACCAGGGGCTGCACCTACCTTCCTTTTGTCAAACTTCTATGGGTAAGTGAGAGTGATAAAGCCCTATAGTTCGATTGCCTGGTTCGTTGTGCTGAACACCTCTTTCAAGGACCCAAAACTGGGATAAAGAGTGCTCAGGTTTATCCCGAACACCCCCGTACTTCCTACGTGGGGGCAGAAGCCGACAACTGGCCAACTCTCAGGATTAATATATAAAACAGCCGCGTAGGAGTAAAAACTTTCAAATAAAAGGCAATAAATAATAGGAATGACCTTGTTCAACATTACAAAGGACAACATGACTGTATTCATGGAAATATAGTGTCCTTGGTGCATTGCTCCACTACAAGGCGGGATCCTTTCAGGACACCATCATAATATAATTCGGGTTTGCGGTGTTCCTTCCCCTTCGGCGGTCCCTCAGTCATCAGCTTTTCAGCATCCATCTCCCTAGTGCACCTTTGCACGGGCGAAGGCCATTCGTGCACCCTCTATACAGACTGACCGCTTGATGACGTCAAGTCGAGGGCAGGCACTCACAAGCCGCTTCACGAGATCGAAGTAGCTGCTGGGACTCGGCTCGGCGGGCCATAGCCGAATAATCAAATCCTTCATGGCTAGCTCGGCGACCTTATGTAGTTCAATCAGCTGTTTCAGTTGATCGGCAAAACGCACCGGATAATTCGGTGCCAGATACTGCGACCAGAAGTGCTTATCCGCAGTGTTCCTTTCTTTGGCTCGGTAGAATTGGGCGGCATCAGATATGCTGCGTGGCAGCTCCACAAATACCCCTTGCAGAAATCCGAACTCAAAATTAGAAACATGATTTTCTCCTCAAATACGCGATCTTCCTCGCCCCTTGGATCTCCTGTAGGGCACCTTGGGCTTCCCGCCGGGCATCGCGTGCGGCCTGATGAGCCTTGGTGAGTTCGGATTCTTTCTCCGTTAAACTCTGCTCCAGGGTCTCTCATTTCTTCACGGCCTCTTGAAGCTCTTGCTCGGCTTCAATAACCCTGGCCTCCTGCTTCTCATGAAGAGCCTGCTCTGCGGCTGCCTTTTTCTCGTCCTCGGCCACAACCTTCTTAAGAGCCTCGACTTTGGTCATCACCCCTAGAGAAAATCATGAAACATATTTTTATCATACTAAATATTAGTTCGCACTGAACGCGAGCAAGGTTTGCGCATACCTTGTTTATCCTCCAACTGCCTTTTCAACTGGCCAAGTTCTTCTTTTGCCCGCTCTAGACTTTGATTCAGTCCAGAGACTTCCACAGTATGAGAGGCGGCAGTCGCTACAAATGCCTGCTTATAAAAGAAGAGAGATAGATGTCATCAAGCGAGTCTCCTGCGAACATAAATTTGATGCTCTATCCAGTTCTTTCTTTCACCGAACAGCGTATCAGGGGCTACTATCTATACTATGACACTCTTCGAAACCTCATAATACATACCTCAAAGCCTCTTATAAGGCTGATGTAGGCTTCACTCAGTCCACTCTCAATGTACTGAATCTTCTTAATCACTGTATCCATAATGGCATGGTGTTCTTTAACAACGGAGGCACTCTTCAGCGCCGCCAGTAAACTATCCGGCACCTATGGTTGGACAAATGTCGCCAATGGAACAGGCGCACCCCCTCCAGTCAAGGGAGGCTGCCTGCCTGATTCTGGAACCGTACCGGTCTCCGGAATTGTGTCCGGCTGGGGGCCGAATTTAGGATAGCCCCCGCCGTCGACGTCCATGGAAGCCTTCTCTCTCATGTGTTCGGCCCCTGAAGTTTGACTTCTTGGCGCCGCCTCTACGATTTCCCCCCCCCCCACTCCTTGGCCTGGGTCCTTCTGGGACGAAACCTCGGTGTCATTCACATGTTTGGGGGAAGGGGGCTTCGGGGGTGTCCTGCTCACCATAGCATCCGAGCCTAGTATATCCTCCGACAAGGATTGTTCGGTGCGGGACCTCATCGGACTGCAAAAAGTATGACTTAGATTAAAATATTATGCCATAATGAGTCTGGACGCATAAACATGTTCAGATTTTATATACTCATTAGTTCACCAGGGGCTGGGCCCTGGGATCCCACTCCGGGCTGCTGTCAGCGGCGGCGGTGGACTCCTCCGGAAGAGGAGTTTTTCCCCTCTTAGGCGACTCAGCCTCCAAGGATGTGGAGGCCGTCCATTTCTTTCTTCCCCCCGCTGGGGATTTGTCTTCCCCATCCTCCTCGTCCTCTTTAGAGGAAGAACGGGCATTGGAGTCTTCGGATATTGTGTCTGAGGCGCCATGACGACGGAGGCCGCCCCTGGTCTTTTTGGCCTCCTTCTCGGCCTTCTTCTTCAGCGCCTTGTAAGGGGCCAGGACTAGCATCTTCATCAGAAGTGGGCCGGCCGGTTCTTCTGGTAGTGGGGCTGGACAGTAGATCCGCCCCGCCTTCTTCGTCCAGCCCTAGGAGGGTTGTGGAAAAAACATTAAGAATTTCCCTTGGGTTATGCGAATAAAACATTTTAATTGCCAACATACAATGACTTACCGAACTTGCAGGGCGGGACAGTTGGTACCCGCGGTCCTCGGCGGAGTCCGACCACGATTTGCTGGACTTAAAAAGCACCTTCTAGATGTCCTTGTGCGTGGAGCCAAAGAGCTCCAGTAGGGTCTGGTGCTTGGCCGGATCGAACTCCCATAAATTGCAAGCCTTGTGTTGACAAGGAAGAATCCGGCGAACTAACATCACCTAGACTATATTGACGAGTTTAATATTCTTGTCTTCCATATCCTTGACTCGCGTCTGGAGCACCGACAGTTCGTCGGACGAAGATGAGTTCAGGCCCTTCTTGGGCTAGGACGTAAGCCGCAGGGGGGCTTCGGATCGGAATTCGGGAGCAGCGGCTCTGTGATGTAAAACCACTGCTGCTACCACTCTTTGAAGGAATCATTAAAAGTACCTGCTTGCCATGTGACATTGGGCATCTTGCTCACCATGGCGCCTCCGCACTCGGTGTGCTCGTCTCTCACTACCTTGGGCTTCACATTAAAGATCTTCAGCCATAAGCCAAAGTGTGGCGAGATACGGAGAAAGGCCTCGCACACGACGATGAATGTCGAGATGTTGAGGAAGGAATTGGGGAATAGATCATGGAAATCGATCCTGTAATAATACATGATGCCGCGAACGAATGGGTGGATGGGAAACCCTAGCCCACAGACATAATGAGGGAGGAATGCAACCCTCTTGTGGGGTTCTAGGGTAGGGACAATCTGTCCCGCCATTGGAAGACGGTGGCTGATTTTCTTGGCCAGATACCCGACCTCCCAAAGCTTTTTGATATCCTTCTCCCGGACGGTAGAGGCCATCCACTTGCCTCCTACACCGGATCCAGACATTTTTGGAAGACCTTTGTGGGCAGAAAAGACGAACGCTTGGGCGCTAGAGCTCGAGCAAGGGGGAATGGATGAGCAGAGGAAGAAGAAGGCGTGGGTGAAAAAAGGGTGTCCTTATCCCCTTATAAAGGTAGCAGGGATCCTGCGCCTCCCCACTTGACCGGAAAACTCGCTTATTCCCACAGCACGGTGTTGATGGCGCGGTTGGGTTACCCACACCTGTATTGATGAGAATCCCGTGATAAGGGGACACGAGCTCTGCTTTGACAAGACGTGCCAATGAAACCGCCTCGCGATATGTGCGGTAGTAGGTTGGGAAACAGTTCGAATAATGACCGGGCCACAGCATGATGTCACACTATGAAAAGTTGTCAGCAGATTAGATTTGTCGAATGTTATGCTCTCTACAATGGTATGTGGAATTTGTTTTGCAGAGCCAGACACAATCCTTGTGTTCAAGATCTTCTATGGAGTATTCGGAGAAGGAACCCGCCTTGCAATGCCAAAGACAATCTTCGCGCCAGACTCATCGTCATTGAAGCTTGGTTCAGGGGCTACTGAGGGAGTCCTGGTGATTTATCCATTTTGCATCATGCTTTTATATCAATATTTATTGCATTATGGGCTGTTATTACACATTATATCTCAATACTTATGGCTATTCTCTCTTATTTTACAAGGTTTACCATGAAGAGGGGGAATGCCGGCAGCTGGAATTCTAGCTGGAAAAGGAGCAAACGTTGGAAACCTATTTTGCACAACTCCAAAAGTCCTGAAACTCCACGAAACAACTTTTTGTATTTAATAAGAATTTATGAGCGAAAGAAATAGGCCAGGGGGCCCACACCCTGTCCAGGAGACAGGAGGGCGCCCCCCTTCCTATAGAGCGTGGCACCCTATCTCCTGTGCCCCCTAGTGGGCCTCCGTCCATCTTCTTCTATATCATCACTTTTCCCCTGGAAAAAATCATGGGCAAGCTTGCGGGACGAAACTCCGCTGCCACGAGGCGTAACCTTGGCGGAATCAATCTAGGGCTCTGGCGGAGCTGTTCTGCCGGGGACACTTCCCTCCGGGAGGGGGAAATCATCACCAACATCATCATCAATGATCCTCTCATCGGGAGGGGGTCAATCTCCATCAACATACTCACCAGCATCAACTCCTCTCAAAACCCTAGTTCATCTCTTGTATCCAATCTTGTATCAAAACCACAAATTGGTACCTATGGGTTGCTAGTAGTGTTGATTATTCCTTGTAGTTGATGCTATTTGGTTTACTTGGTGGAAGATCATATGTTCAGATCCTTTATGGATATTATTACTCCTCTGATTATGAACATGAATATGCTTTGTGAGTAGTTACGTTTGTTCCTGAGGACATGGGTGATGACTTGCTATTAGTAGACATGTGAATTTGGTATTAGTTCGATATTTTGATGAGATGTATGTTGTCTTTCCTCTAGTGGTGTTATGTGAACATCGACTACATGACCCTTCACCATTATTTGGGCCTAGAGGAAGGCATAGGGAAGTAATAAGTTGATGATGGGTTGCTAGAGTGACATAAGCTTAAACCCTAGTTTATGTGTTGCTTCATTAGGGGTTGATATGGACCCATATGTTTAATGTTGTGGTTAGGTTTACCTTAATACTCCTTTTTGTAGTTGCGGATGCTTGCAATAGGGGTTAATCATAAGTGGGATTCTTGTCCAAGTTAGGGCAGTACCCAAGCACTGGTCCACCCACATATCAAATTATCAAAGTACCGAACGCGAATCTTATGAACGTGATGAAAACTAGCTTAACGATAATTCCCGATGTGTCCTCGGGAGCTCCTTCTTCATTATTAGAATTTGTCCAGGCTTATCCTTTGCTACATAAAGGATTGGGCCACCTTGTTGCACTTTATTTACTTTATTTACTTTTTGCTCGTTACTATTTATCTTATCACAAAACTATCTATCACCTACTATTTCAGTGCTTGCAGAGAAAACCTTACTGAAAACCGCTTATCATTTCCTTCTGCTCCTCGTTGCGTTCGACACTCTTACTTATCGAAAGGACTATGATAGATCCCCTATACTTGTGGGTCATCAAGACTCTTTTCTGGCGCCGTTGTCGGGGAGTGTTTTGGTGAGTGGAACTTGGTAAGGAAACATTTATATAGTGTGCTGAAATTTTCTGTTACTTGTCACTATGGAAACTAATCCTTTGAGGGGCTTGTTTGGGGTATCTTCACCCCAACCAGAAGAGCAAAAAGATGCTCCTCAACTTACTAAACTTTATGAAAATATTCACTTTGAGATTCCTTCGGGTATGATAGAAAAACTGCTAGCTAATCCTTTTGCAGGAGACAGAACATTGAATCCCGATTTACACCTTATCTTTGTGGATGAAGTTTGTGGATTATTTAAGCTTGCAGGTATTCCCGATGATGTTGTCAAAAGGAAGGTCTTCCCTTTATCTTTGAAGGTGGATGCAATGACATGGTATAGGCTATGTGATGATACGAGATCTTGGAATTATAAGCGACTGGAGTTGGAATTTCACCAGAAGTTCTATACTATGCATCTTGTTCATCGTGATCGTAATTACATATATAATTTCTGGCCTCACGAAGGAGAAAGCATCGCTCAAGCTTGGGGGAGGCTTAAGTCAATGTTATATTCATTCCCCAATCGTGAGCTCTCTCGGGAAATGATTATTCAGAATTTTTATGCTCGACTTTCTCTTGATAATGGCAACCTTCTCAATACTTCCTGTGCTGGTTCCTATATGCTGAAGACTATTGAATTCAAATGGGACTTATTGGAAAGAATTAAACGCAATTCTGAAGATTGGGGTTCCGACAATGGTAAGGAGTCAGGTATGACACCTAAGTTCGATTGTGGTAAATCTTTTATGGATACCGATGCTTTCCATGGATTTAGCTCTAAGTATGGACTTGACTCTGAGATAGTAGCTACATTTTGTGAAACTTTTGCTACTCACGTTGATCTCCCTAAAGATAAGTGGTTTAAATATAATCCTCCTGTTGAATTGAAAGTAGTTGCACCTATCACAGTCGAAGAAAAGACTATTACATATAGTGATCCTATTATTCCTACTGCTTATGTCGAAAAACCTCCTTTTCCTGTTAGGATAAAAGATCATGTTAAAGCTTCGACTGTTGTTCGTAAGAGTAATACTAGGACCTATACACCTCCTGAGAAAATTAATGTTGAACCTGGTATTGCTATGATTAAAGATCTTTTGAATGAGTACTTAGATGGGCATGTTATCTCTTTCTTGGGTGAAACTGCTAATATTACTAGACCCGATACTAAAACATGTAGACCAGTTGTAGGCATGCCTGTTATTTCTGTTAAAATAGGAGATCATTGTTATCATGGGTTATGTGACATGGGTGCTAGTGCTAGTGCGATACCTTATGATCTTTATAAAGAAATTATGCACGATATTGCACCTGTTGAATTAGAAGACATTGACGTTACTATTAAGCTTGCTAATAGGGACACCATTAAACCTATTGGGATTGTTAGAGATGTTGAAGTTTTGTGTGGGAAGGTTAAATACCCTGCTGATTTTCTTGTTCTTGCTTCCCCACAAGATGATTTTTGTCCCATTATTTTTGGTAGACCCTTCTTGAGTACTGCTAGTGCTAAGATTGATTGTAAAAGGAAGGTCGTCACTGTTGGAATAGATGGTATGTCTCATGAGTTCAATTTTGCTAAGTTTAGTAGACAACCTCGTGAAAGGAAACCACCTAGTAAGGATGAAATTATTGGTCTTGCTTCCATTGCTGTTCCTCCAATTGATCCGTTAGAACAATATTTATTAGACCATGAAAATGATATGTTTATGAAGGAAAGGGAAGAAATAGATGAAGTGTTGCTTGAACAAGAACCTATGCTAAAACATAACCTTCCCGTTGAAATTCTTGGGGATACCCCTCCACCCAAGGGTGATCCCGTGTTTGAACTCAAACCTTTACCTGATAATCTTATGTATGCTTATCTTGAGGAAAAAGAAATATATCCTGTTATTATTAGTGCTAACCTTTCAGAGAAAGAAGAATAAAAATTATTGAAAACTCTGAAGAAGCACCGAGCTGCTATTGGATACACTCTGGATGATCTTAAGGGCATTAGTCCCACATTATGCCAACACAAAATTTCATTGGAGAAAGGTGCCAAACCAGTTAGGGATCCTCAAAGACGATTAAATCCCAAGATGAAGGAAGTGGTAAGAAAGGAGATACTAAAGCTCCTTGAGGCAGGTATTATTTATCCCGTTGCTAATAGTGAATGGGTAAACCCTGTCCATTGTGTCCCTAAAAAAGGAGGTATTACCGTTGTTCCTAATGATAAAGATGAATTGATCCCGCAAAGAATTATTACAGGTTATAGGTTGGTAATTGATTTCCGTAAGTTAAATAAAGCTACTAAGAAAGATCATTACCCTTTACCTTTTATTGATCAAATGCTAGAAAGGCTATCCAAACACACACATTTTTGCTTTCTAGATGGTTATTCTGGCTTCTCTCAAGTACCTATGTCAGCGAAGGATCAATCTAAAACTACTTTTACTTGCCCTTTTGGTACTTTTGCTTATAGACGTATGCCTTTTGGTTTATGTAATGCACCTGCTACCTTTCAAAGATGCATGATGGCTATATTTTCTTATTTTTGTGAAAAGATTTGTGAGGTATTCATGGATGACTTCTTCATCTATGGATCCTCTTTTGATGATTGTTTGAGCAACCTTGATCGAGTTTTGCAGAGATGCGAAGACAGTAGTCTCGTCCTGAATTGGGAAAAGTGTCACAAGATCTCTTGGGACACAAGATCTCCGAGAGAGGTATTGAAGTTGATAAAGCCAAAGTTGATGCTATTGAAAAGATGCCATGTCCCAAGGACATCAAAGGTATAAGAAGTTTCCTGGGTCATGCCGGTTTTTATAGGAGGTTCATTAAGGACTTTTCTAATATCTCTAGGCCTCTGACTAATTTATTGTAAAAAGATATTCCCATTGTCTTTGATGATGATTGTGTAGAAGCATTTGAAACACTTAAGAAAGCTTTTGATCACTGCACCTATTGTTCAGCCACCTGATTGGAATTTACCTTTTGAAATTATGTGTGATTCTAGTGATTATGTTGTAGGTGCTGTTTTAGGGCAAAGAGTCTATAAGAAATTGAATCTTATCCAGTATGCTAGTAAGACTCTTGATACTGCCCAGAGAAATTATGCTACTACTGAAAAAGAGTTCTTAGCAGTTGTGTTTGCATGAGATAAGTTTAGACCTTATATTGTCGATTCCAAAGTGACTTTTCACGCTGATCATGCTGCTATTAAATATCTTATGGAAAAGAAAGATGCTAAGCCTAGACTCATTAGATGGGTTCTCTTGCTCCAAGAATTTGACTTGCATATTATTGATAGAAAGGGAGATGAGAACCCCATTGCAAACAACTTGTCTAGGTTAGAAAATGTTCTTTATGACCCACTGCCTATTAATGATAGTTTTCCTGATGAACAATTAGCGGTTGTTAATGTTTCTCGTACTGCTCCTTGTATGCTGATTATGCTAATTACATTGTTGCTAAATATAAACCGCCTAGTTTCACATAACAGCAAAAGAAAAAATTCTTTTATGATTTAAGACATTACTTCTGGGACGATCCACACCTTTATAAAGAAGGAGTAGATGGTATTATTAGACATTGTGTGCCTGAGCATGAACAGGAACAGATCCTACGCAAGTGTCACTCTGAATCCTATGGAGGACACCATGCTGGAGATAGAACTGCACACAAGGTACTACAATCTGGTTTCTATTGGCATACTCTCTTCAAAGATGCTCGTAAGTTTGTCATATCTTGTCATGAATGTCAAAGAATAGGTAACATTAGTAGACATCAAGAAATGCCTATGAATTATTCTCTGGTTATTGAACCATTTGATGTTTGGGGCTTTGATTATATGGGACCTTTTCCTGCCTCCAATGGTTATACACATATTCTAGTTGCTGTTGATTACGTTACTAAGTGGGTGGAAGCTATTCCAAGTAGTAGTGCTGATCATAATACTTCTATTAAAATGCTTAAAGAAGTTATTTTTTCGAGGTTTGGAGTCCCTAGATATCTTATGACTGATGGTGGTTCACACTTTATTCATGGTGCTTTCCGTAAGATGCTCGCTAAGTATGATGTCAATCATAGAATCACATCTCCTTATCATCCGCAGTCTAGTGGTCAAGTAGAGTTGAGCAATAGAGAGCTCAAATTAATTTTGCAAAGATTGTGAATAGATCTAGAAAGAATTGGTCCAAAAATTTTTATGATGCATTATGAGCCTATAGAACTGCATACAGAAATCCTATGGGTATGTCTCCTTATAAGATGGTTTATGGAAAAGCATGTCATTTACCTCTTGAACTGGAACATAAAGCATACTGGGCTATTACAGAGCTCAATTATGATTTCAAACTTGCCGGTGAGAAAAGGTTATTTGATATTAGCTCACTTGATGAATGGAGAACCCAAGCATATGAGAATGCCAAGCTTTTCAAAGAAAAAGTCAAACGCTGGCATGATAAGAGGATACAAAAGCGTGAGTTTAACGTAGGAGATTACGTGTTATTATTCAACTCTCGTTTAAGATTTTTTGCAGGAAAACTTCTCTCAAAATGGGAAGGTCCCTACGTTATCGCGGAGGTCTATCGTTCTGGTGCTATAAAAATCAACAACTTCGAAGGCACAAATCCGAGGGTGGTAAATGGTCAAAGAATTAAACATTATATTTCACGTAATCCTATCAATGTTGAAACTAATATTATTGAAACCATAACCCCTGAGGAATACATAAGAGACACTTTCCAGAACGTTCCAGACTCCGGAAAGGCATAGGTACGTGGTACGGTAAGTAAACCGACTCCAAAACAACTCTAATGGCAATTTTTATCAGCTTTGGATTATTTAAGAATTTTAGGAAGAAAGTAGTCCGAAAGGGACACGAGGCTCCCACGAGAGAGGAGGCCGCCCCCCCCCCCCCCCCCCCCCCCGTAGGTCGCGCACCATGTCTCGTGGGCACCTCGTGTGCCTCCCAGACTCTGTTTTCTTGTATGTTACGTATTTTGGTCGGTAAAAATTCATTATATATACTCCCGAAGGTTTTGGCCACCGTACCACGCAAATATTCTCTATTTTCATTTCGAGCTGTTCTTGTTGCAGAATAAAGCAAGATGTCTTCTCAGGAGTCAGCTGGGGAGAGTCGAGTGTCCCACCCAACGCCAGGTCCCGGAGCAAATAGTGATGCCTATCACTTTGGACCATCAACGGAAGATGAGATGGAGGCTGATTTGAAAAGAATAGATGCCATGGAGGAGGATCAAGAAGTTACCTCTCATCTTCGAGCAGGATTCACTATGGGGGTACTCCCTAGCCTGGCTATCCCTACTTAGGTCACTCCTTCCAACTCTAGATTTCTTTCTTATGAAAACATGAAAAAGAGTTTCACTTGTTCTCCAGAAGCTATGCAGCATCCTTTGGCGAAAGGAGCTTTGTCCGTTACGGGCAAGCTCCATAAAGAAAATATGGACCTCAAACAACAAGTCAATAAGCTCGAGGAGGAGAACTGTATCCTGAAGGGCATCATCACCAAGAAGATCATAACACCAACCATGAAGAAGGAGAAATAATCACATGGGTATGGGCACTCTTACTTATCAAAAGGACTAAGATAGATCCCCTATACTTGTGGGTCATCAACTGGATTAGGGGGTCCTCGGACAGCCAGACTCTATACTTTGGCCGGGCTGTTGGACTATGAAGATACAAGATTGAAGACTTCGTCCCGTGTCCGAGTGGGACTCTCCTTTGTGTGGAAGGCAAGCTTGGCAGTTCGGATATGAAGATCGCCTTCTCTGTAACCGACTCTGTCACTACAAAAAAAAGACACATCCGTGACATATGACACTTCTATGATGATAATTGTGACAAAACCTGGTATCATCATATATGTGGTGGGCTTCTACTTCTATGACAAAAAATCATGATAGAAAATGGGATTTTCGTCCTGGGCGGGCCGGAGACGCAGCTGCATGACATTCTTTGGGCCGTCTAGGAGGAAAAAACCGTGGTAGAAGCGAGGGGTAGGAAAATTTCAGGGAGTTCCCGGTTACGATAGGAGATCGGGGGCCGAGCGATGCGCGTTTCTCTCGTACACGTACGCGCGTGTGTGCGAGGCGTTGGCTCTAACTGAACCCGAGCGAGGCGTTGGGCTCCAACTGAACCCGCGCGATTGCACTGCAGGCTACGTGTTACTAAACCCGAGCGATCAATCGATGGCTTTTAACTGAACCCGATCGAGCGATTCCTTTGCTACTGCTGCTCACTGAAGCCGATCGATGCTGCCTCTAGGATGAACAGTCAGCGTTGTGGGGGGGTTTGGATGAACAGTGAGTGGTGGCGTTGCCTCTGGATGAACAGGACCCCCTGGTGTGGAGGGCAGGATGAACAGTAGACGATGGAGGGGTGGCCGTGGGGGGGGGGGGGGGGGGGGGGGGGTTGAACAGGACCCCGTGGTGTCGAGGGCTGGATGAACAGTAGACTGTGGAGGGGTGCCCGTGGAGGGGTTGTTGAAGAGTAGCCGGTGGAGTAGCGCGTGGTGGAGGCTGGATGAACAGGAGCCCGTGGAGGCTGGAGGAGGTCGACGGTGGGGATGAACAGTATCCCGTGGAGTCCCGTTTTGCGGTACGCCACACCCCCTCGATGAACAGGACCCCCGTTTCGACCGTAGGAGGTCCATTTCGTCCGTTTTGCGGTACTCCACACCCCTCCCGATCAACAGGAACCCCATTTCGACCGTAGGAGGTCTGTTTCCTCCGTTTTCGGTACGCCACACCCCTCCCGATCAACAGGACTCCGTTCCGAACGTAGGAGATCCGTTTCCTCCGTTCTGCGGTACGCCACACCCCTCCCGACCAACAGGACCCCGTTCCGAACGTAGGAGGTCCGTTTCCTCCGTTCTGCGGTACGCCAGGCCTTGTTTCCATCGCCTGTTCCATCCAAGCCTTCCCGATGAACATGACCACGCATTCCGTTCCGACCTAGCCAGTTGGCTCCCACGCGTTCCGTTGCCTCCCGATGAACACGAAGCATTCCGTTGCCTCCCCATGAACACGGCACATTCTATTGCCTCCCCATGAACACGACGACGATGTTGTTTCTCCGTTCTGACCCAACCATGTACACAAGCCCTCGCCATACGTATGCGTGAGTTGGCGTTCGAGACCCTGCTGGCCGTATTTTCTTTCTTGCACCCAGGCCGCTGTACGTACGTGTACATGCTACGTGCGCGCCTCTACTACGACACGTACGCGCCTCTACTACGACATGTGCGTGCCTCTACATCGACCAATATATATGTACGTACACGTTCGCGACCAGAATGACAACGCTACGTACGCTTCAACCAGGTGGGTCTCAACTGTCAGGCACTTCCTTGCCTGCGAAGATGTAGCTGGTGAGTCCCAGCAGTCAGGGGGGTGAATCGTTTTTTTTTGCCCGGATGCACTTCCTTGCGTGCGAAGATGTAGCTGGTGGGTCCCAGTAGTCAGGGGGGCGAATCATTTTTTTGCCTGAACGCACTTCCTTGTGTGCGAAGGTGTAGCTGGTGGGTCCCAGCAGTCAGGGGGAAACGTTATTTTCACGAAATATAGTGGCCCGTCCGGTGGGTCCCAGCTGTCAGGTGGAGGAATATTTATTTTGCGCGTAATAAGGAGGCACTTCGTTGCGGCCGCCGTGGACCCAGCTGTCAGCCTCTCCACGCACTGTACTCTTCCTATGGAAGTCGGTCGTTGACCACATTGACCACGCCACGCTGAGAGCACCACAGCGGTGGACGACGGCAAGGCCTAGGAAGGGGACGACGCGGAGCCGGGGAAGACGCAGCAGTGGATGCCCACGCGAAGAGGAGTACGAGGGTTCACTGGTTCGGCTGCGGTGTGAGGCTGCCGTCGCCGCAGAATAACAGGGGGTGTGGGTGAGTAGAGGGATGGCCTGGCTAGCCGTGGGACTAGTAGGGGGTGGTGAGGCCTCCGCGGTATCACAACCGCCCAGGCACGACCGGCGCTGCTTGGGCGGCTGGAGAACGAAGACCAGAGGTTGAAGAAGCACTACGGCCGTTGGACGGACATCGTACAGTCACTGGAGTACTGACTAAGTTGACAAAGCCCTCCGTCCCCGTCAACTTACTAGGCCCACAAGTCAGCCTGCCACTATACTGGGTCCCAGCTAGCAGGGGGAGTATTCATTTTTTGCATAATAAGGAGGCACTTCCTTGCTTGCGAAGATATAGCTGGTGGGTCCAAGCTGTCAGCGGTGGTAACGTTTTTTTCAAGAAATAGAGAGGCCCTTTCGGTGGGTCCCAGATGTCAGGTGGAGGAATCATTATTTTGCGTGTAATAAGGAGGCATTTCCTTGCGTGCGGCCATGGACCCAGCTGTCAGCCTCTCCACGTACAGTCCACTTCAGATGCATGTTGGTCGTTGATCACGTTGACCAGGCTGCGCCGAGAGAACTAGGGCGGTGGATGACGGCGAGGCCTAGGAAGGGAACGACAAGGAGGCAGGGAAGACTCGGCGGTTGTTTCCCACACGGAGGGGAGTACAACTGTACGAGGGTTTACTGGTTCATCTGCCGTCGCCGGAGAATAACAGCAGGTGTGGGTGAGTAGAGGGATGGCTAGGCCGGCAATGGGAGTACGGTGGGGTGGTGAGGCCTACGCGGCAGCGCAGCCGGCCGCGGGGAGGAGGGAGCAGGCAGTGTCGCCGGCGCTTGTTTGAGCGGCTGGAGCAGGAAGAGCAGAGATTGAAGAAGCACGACGGCCGTTGGATGGACATCCAACACTCACTGCTTGTGCGTCAACCTTTTTTTACGAAAGCCTCAAATCTGTGGAAAACAGCATACAACCCATCTGCCATTATTTCTAATAATTTACAGCCCATTTGCTAATTCATAAGGTTTTTTTAGCCCATATTATTTTTGTTAGCATTACAGCCCATATTGTGGCCACGGTTAAAAAATTATATGAAATTTTGCATATTTTGGTGCAGTCCGAACTGTTTTTAATCCCGAAATTTCGACTCACATTCAAACTGATTTTAAAAATAAATGTATATCTATATAAAATCCAACAAATTCTCCATGCATAAAAATTAATGTAATTTAAAATCTCAAAATGAAAAAAAGATATTTGAAACTAATTGCCAGTTTGATGTGTTTTAAAAATGTACAACCCATTTCTCATTACTGACGGGCCATTTTCTCGGCCAGCCAAATGAAAGCTCTCCTTGTCTTGAAAGATTTGCAGCCCAACAGGCCTGACAAAGCGACTTACTTGGCAAATCACAAAAAAACTGGGATGTGGCCGTGGATCCAGCTGTCAGCCTCTCCACGTACAGTACTCTTCCGATGGAAGTCGTTCCTTGACCACGTTGACCACGCCGCGCGGAGAGAACCATGGCGGTGGACGACGGCGAGGCCTAGGAAGGGAACGACGCGGAGCCGGGGAAGACGCGGCAGTGGAAGCCCGCGCGGAGAGTACGAGGGTTCACTGGTTCTGCTGTGGTGTGAGGCTGCCGTCGCCGCAGGGCCTAGTCAGCGGTGGGAATAGCAGGGGGCGGTGAGGCCTCCGCGGCAGCACGGCCGGCCACGGGAAAAAGGAGCATGCGGCACGACCGGTGCAACTTTGGGCGGCTGGAGCAAGAAGACCAGAGCTTGAAGAAGCACTACGGCCGTTGGATGGACATCGTACGGTCACTGGAGCTAGAATCGTTCATATTGACTAAGTCAACAAAGCCCTTCGTCCCCGTCAACTTAGTAGGCCCACAAGTCAGCCTCCCACCAAGGTGGGTCCCAGCTAGCCGGGGGAGTATTAATTTTTTTTGTGCGTAATAAGGAGGCACTTCCGGTGGGTCCGAGCTGACAGCGGGGGGAACGGTTTTTTCGTGAAATACGGTGGCCCGTCAGGTGGGTCCCAGCAATCAGGGGGCAAACATTTTTTTCGCAAAGTACGGTGGCCCTTCCAGTGGTTCCCTGCTGTCAGTTGGAGGAATCATTATTTTCCGCATAATAAGGAGGCACTTACTTGCTGCGGCCGTGGACCCAGCTGAGACTCTCCACGTACAGTATACTTCCCATGGAGGTCGTTCTTTGACCATGTTGACCTCGCCGCGTTCCGTTGCATGCATGCATCCATGGGCGTGGTGCGTCCCCACCGTCAACCTCTCACATACTACAGTCATCTGCAGATGACTCTCGGTTATTGACCATGTTGACCACACCGTGCCGAGCGCACCCCGACTGGAACGACCCAGAGATGGGGAAGACGGGGCTGTGGAGTCGCAGATGGAGAGGAGTGGGAAACTTCACTAGTTCGGGTGCGCGGCAGCAAAGCCGCAGTGCCGCCCATGGGAGACAGGAGCAAGAACAGAGGTTGAAGAAGGAGCACGGCTGTTGGATTAACATCCAACAATCCAGCTGCTAGAATCATTTCTTGATAAAGTTGACAAAGTCATGTGTACACGTCCGCTTAGTAAGCCCACAAGTCAGTCACCAAATCTGACGGGTCCCAGCTGTCAACGGGTTGAATTTTTTTTTTGCAAAACAAGGAGGCACTTCCTTCAGTGCGAAGATACAGCCAGTGGGTCCCAGCTGTCAGGTGGAGGAAACATTTGTTTTCAGCTTAATAAGGAGGAACTTTCCTTGCGTGCTACCATGGACCTCGTGGGTCCCAGCCGTCAGGCTCTCCACGTACAGTCCTCTTCCGATGACTCTCGTTTGTTGACCACGCCGCACCGAGCGCAGCGAGGCGGTGGACGACGGCGAGGCCCCGGACGGGAACGACTCGGAGATGGGAAAACGCGGCAGTGGAGTCGCGGATTGAGAGGAGGAGAAGGGTTATAACTGGTTCTGTTGCAGCGTGGGGCTCTAGTCTGTGGAGAATAACAGGAGGTGTCGAGGGGTGGAGGGATACCCTGGCCGGCGGTGGGGTAGTGCTTCGCAGTGATGCGTGCTAAGCAGAGCCGCTAGCCGCCGGAGGCCGGACCAGGCGGTCCTGGTGACGCTGGAGAAAGAAGACGAGAGATTAAAGGTGCATGCCGGCCGTTGGATATAAATCCAATGGTTGTGGATGACACAATCATTTGTTGACCAAGTTGACAATGCCATGCGTAGGCTTCGACCTATTAGCCAACATGTGAGCCTGCAAAAATGTGGCATATATTTAACCCATGTTTTCTATAATGTACAGTCCATTTGCTGGGCTGGGTGAACAAATAATTTCGCGTCAATCAGGCCCATTTATATTTTCTAAGAAATCCCAGCCCATTTGCACTTCCTTGAAATACACGTATTAGGTGGGCTCGTTATATATATAATGTTATGTTATGTTAGAAGGGAAAACATAAATTGGACACAACATTACTTATATAAGAGACCGGCATTTTATACCCCACTGTAGGCATACTAACAAGTTCACACACAAATACAACAGAAAAGGTAAACATTCATATCAAACTCAGGTTTAGAGGACACGTTCATATTCATAGCCAACATTCACTATCAACAACTCAAAAGATTCATATATACACAAGCTCAACATATCTATGCATCCAAATGATTGATAGATCACACGACAATATTCATACATAATTCACAAAAAGATTCAGATATACACATGTTCAATATGTTTATGCATCCAAATGATTGAGATCACAGCCAATATGATCCATGGACGAACTTTAATTACCTAGGGTACAGAATGGTAAATGGTGTTCAATCGGAGGTACTTCTTGCTAAATTAGTTATTGTACGAGTAAACTTTCGAGTACATAAGAGGCAGCACAGACAATCTGAACTGTGCTTGTAGGTTTAACCTCAAATAGTGGCCTCGTGTCGAGGGAGGTTTGAGCAACTTGGCCACTACTTTCATCCAACTAGTTTACTGGCTCATCTTGGTCCTGTATCTCGCCAAAATTCTACATTGCAGACGAGAAAGGAGGCGATTGAGAAAATGAACCACCCAAATTTTTTGTGCAGTTCAACTGAAATGGAGCATCCTTGGCGTGCAGACTTATTAAGTGCTAGATGAATATAGGCGTTAACCAACTTGTCTGGAATGTTTAGACTCCATGCCATATAGTTCGCTACCATATGTGCCGATAACCAAAAGGCACAAGTTGGGACCAAACACTGGACTGCATTTTTCTAGGCTATGCACCAAGCAATATTTTTGGCGTTCACTCTCCTAATACTTGGAGTTTGAAAATTGGTTTACGCCGGTTGATACTCGAATGAATATAGGCACTTCTTGTCAACATCGATGCTTGTCTGAGTGAACTTTCGAGTACATAGCAGCAGAATAAGTACCTGTCCATCTGATCATTTTATGTAGTTCTACTGAAATCACCCGATATAATGATTTGCCTGCGAGTTCAGGCTCCAAATTACTCCTTTATGAAATCGGCAAACAGTAGCACAATACCAAATTACCAATACATATGACAGGCACAATAATCAGGATAAAGACTAGTACCAACCTGTGTGAGGTAGCATATCAATTACTATTTCCTTTGACTGGAAGCCGAGATAAGCCAAGCGACAGACAGCAAAGGAAGAAAGCAAGCGGAGATTAGCGACTGACAGGAAAGGACGGAAGCTGTCGAGGCAATGAAGCACCCAAAGTTTTTGTGCAGTTCCATCAAAATCAAGCATCCCTGTTGGCACACATATTGAGAGAGTGAGATTACTGTAATAGTGGGACTAGTTGATGAAACATACACTAACAAATAGAAGCACCCTCATTATCTTAATGGGTAAAGTTAGCAACATAGTAGTCTTGCTTCAAGAGAGGTATTAGTTTATTTAATCAGTGCCAATTAGCTCAAGTCAACACTCAAAGCATTGCCATTTATCATAGGTTGCAAAACTTTAACATGCAAAGATAAAGGAGTTTCTCATGATAGTAGCACGATACAAATAGAGATGACAACAAACTAATATGGATGAAGGCCTTAGGCCCGTACCAACCCGAGAAAAAAAGCTTATTCATGTAGTCCCACAAGAGATGATAAAGCACTCACTGGAATCACACAATAGCATATATTTTTGTGCACTTCAAATGTATGGTTGAAATCACTCTTGTTTACCAGTGCTGAGATTATATCGAAAGATTATCAAGAACTTCCAGCAGAGTTAAAGCACTGGCTGGGATACAGTTCATTATATTGTCTTGTGTAGTTCCACTAAAATGTATGATTGGCACAACATGATCCATGTTTGCACAAGTAGGAACAAGGTGATACCTTCATTAGCTTAGTGAGAAAGGACGGGAAGACATTAGCATATTACTCAAAAAGTAGCATCAAATTCATGATGGATAATACGCAAAACATTGCCTCATTGAACCAATGGCAATAAATTGACATGCAAAACAATAGAACTATTATGTCATGACACTAATAATATTCCCTCCCTGCTCAACCACATGATTCACCTCCATAGATAAACATACACACGTACATGATTCAGCATAGGGTCCTACTATAGATTTGTTTAACTCCAACAGGAAAATTAGGCAGTAATAAATTAGTGGTACTTAAGTACTCCTAATTAATTAAGTGAGACAGCAGAAGTGGAAGGGCTCCTTGGAGGATTGTCTCACATGTAAGGTAGTCGTTGCCGGAGCCCTTGAATGCCCTCAACTGAGGCCTCTGGCTTCAGCAAGATCGCCTTGGCACTGTTTATTCTTCTTCTTCCTCCTCTTCATGCTCTGTTTCTCTTTCTCCTCACCAGTTGGTGAAACCAAGTACATGATTGGCCTTCTCATTCATAATTGTTTTGTTAGTGAGGGAGAACAAGTGTACTAGTAAAAAACAGCATTATTTTCTCATGACATTCCGAAAATAGAGATGAACACATGCATTAAATATCATTCTTACCAAAAGGAAGGTTATGGCGCCAATATGGATGATGAGGATTGGAACACAGATCTCCCTTTGTGCAGTTCCACCAAAATGAACCAACTGTTCCATTCTAACATTCCAGTTAAACAACACAAAAGTCATTTCTTTTAAGAAGAGTTTTGTGCAGTGCACCAAAAGGTCACAACGACAACCAAGTGAATTGGATACCCCTGTTTGCACAAAAAGGCACAGAGGAAACAGTCAGAGTCTCAAAAAATTACAGGCAAAAACATTTGGCTAAACTTGTCATGGCTTATAAAAGTGGCATGGCTTGATTTTTACCAGGGACATTAGATTAAGAACAGCTAATGCTGCGTTCGGTTCACAGGTTTGGTGCAGGATTTTCGTAGGAACACAATTCCTACGGTATTCTTTCCCTTCCAACCGTTCGGAACACCAGAAAGGTGAATAGTGTTTCATAGGAAAGCTGGTCTGGTAGTACTGATTCCATAGGATTAGAAACATCCATGTGCTGCTCATTTTTTGGGCGGAAGCCTGAGGCAGGCGCTCGCTGCCATGCATTAGACAGGTTGCTGTGCTGTGTTTGCCGGAATAAAAATATCAACCTATGTGTGGTACGTGAGGTGAGGACAAGAGTAGTCACTATGCAGCTGAATAAACAAATAGCATCTCATACTTCCAAGCATGCTACTCTAAAAAAACAAATATGTACATTTCGTATTCCATCCGAACACATTCTCTTGAAAGTTTCCTCCGGTTCGTTGTTCCATAGTTTTATACCTACATTCCTTTCCTATTCCTCTATTTTCATCAAGACCTATGTTTTCGGCCCCTTTATTCCGAACGGAGCCTAAATATTTGGTATAAGGGCATGGGGCAGTGGGTGCACCAGCAGTCCAGCACCATGTACGTAAACATGGGCATAACGTGGTGATTCATAGTTTGTTGACCCGAGAAACAAACATCCAAGAAACATATCTGGGTTGGTCCCATTTTTGTTCACTCTAGCCACCTACTCCTATGTCTCGATAGAAAATCTAGTCCTGGTCATACCACTGTCTACAGCGTTACCCCTATATTTCCCTTTTCGACCAAGAGACCGGTTGGATGACCAGTATGTACTACTTTCACCCCCTTTCCTTCCTGTTTGTCCCAAGTCTGATGTACATACTAAATTCCCCCACCCCCACTTTATTTCTTGTTTGAACCAAGTACTCCCTCTGTCCGTAATTAATTGTCATCAAAATGGATGTGTCTAGAACTAAAATACATCTAGATACATCCATTTCAATGACAGGTATTTTCGGACGGAGGGAGTACAAGATTCGACTCCATGAAGTAGTTTTACCTCTAATAATAGAAAAAAATAGGTGAAATTGGACCATCCGATCGAGAGGGGATGAGAGGTAGAAAATGATGCACATGCAGCGACGTAGAGCTAAGGCAGTTTCGAACGAAGATATACCTGAAGGTCGTTGGGATTTGGATAGGTGGGCGGCGGGAGGCCGGATCCTCCCACGGGCAACGACGAAGGGATCGGAGGACCTCCCGCGCCGGTGCTCGGCCCGAGATAATGGTGCGGCCGGTAGTGGGTCTCCTCCCTCGCTGTCGGCGACGGCCTAAACGCTGCCACTCCTCCCCTTCACCGGCGGAGGGGGATACGTCCAGATCTGTAACCAGCGGTGAGGATAGAGAGCTAGTCTTTTTTGAAGGGAGAAAGACAGTGTTACTATCCCTATCTTGGTTAGATCTGGAGAGGATGAGAGTGTGTGAATAGAGCAACCCTAGCAAGCAAGCGCGGAGGGTCCGGCCTATATATACGTAGTGGGGTAGTTTTCCTTTTGCACTCCATCAAAACAATCGTTTAAAATTGTGTACTACTACATGCCAGGTCGCGGTTTTTTTTAGTTGTTGATTATTTTTTGAGATAGCTACCCGCTTGTTCCAAGTGGTGTTACGGTGTGCCAGGTCGCACTTTGTATCGTTCAAGTCTGGTACTACATGTCCCTCCATTAAATGAACAACCACCCCCGCGTAAAAATTGTGAACAAGCCCTCGGCTAAAACTAGCGGAAACGTGGGTTGCCCCAACATGCATTATTATTTATATTTTCTATGCCCTTCATTCCTAAATATAAGTCTTTTTTATTAGCCACACCTAAGACAATAATTTTTTTATTAGCAGTGAACCCCACATGTCATAGACACAAAAATTGTGGCAAGATTCCCTTAGGCAAGCCAAAGTGTGTCTAACAATTTGAGCAACTCAGGTTAGGCAAGTGTGGCAAGTGAGGGAAAAATAATGTGGCAACATAAGACAAACATAGTCACAATCGAAACAGCCCCGTAATTTTTTGTGACATGCATGAAAATTTGGTTAGTTAAATTTACAGTCAAAATTTGGCAAGGTGCATCAAATCAACACATGCAAGTATCAAAAGGAAAGTCACGACATGCATTCATGCGTTGTACTCCCTCCGTTTCAAAATATAAGTCTTTTTAGAGATTGAAAAAGTGACTACATATGAAGCAGAATATGTCATACATACGAAGTTGCCCATTTGAAATGTGTAAAAAGACTTATATCGAGTGCAGTGCTTTGATGTGTCGCGTCAACTCGTACAAGACCGAGAAATTTGATTACTACAACGCCCTCTCCCTCGCAGACTGAGCTCCGATGCCTCAACTGCACCTTCCTTTGGCTGCATGACAGGAGGGCAAACCACCTGTTGGGCCCACCTGTCATAGTGGCAAAGGTAGGAGCAGTTAGTAGAAGCTTTCGCTACACGCTATCCCTCCCGCACGAGGTGGACGGACATGCAACGGTGGATTCGATACTATAGAAGTAGGAGTAACATCATTTGTTCATCTTCTCGAAGAGGCGAAGGGCCAAGCGCAACCCGAACGTGGCAGTTGCGAACGATCGCGTGGTACGGTTCCTTGGAGCATGCATATACTAGCTAGGCTCTTGCATGAGACAAAATTGCTACTCCCTCCTTTTCGGTTTATAGTGCTCAATTCAAAAATATCACCAATCAATGTAGATGGTGAGTGGTGGAATACAATTTGTAGTTTTGCAAAAGCACCTAATTAATGCTCTTGTTTTCCTCAAAAAATTATGTTTATCAATGCATTAATTGCAATGCATGCATGCATAAAGTACATGCATTGGTCAATTTTCTGTTAATACTTGCATGCAATGATTTAATGCACCTTGGAATCTGAAAATGTGATGGAAAATAACCAAATTGAGCCTTATAAAATGGAAAACCTAAAATTTTGAGATAAGCCCTATAAACTAGAAAGGAGGGAGTATTGTTTAACAATTAAACTCCATTATCCATTGGTTGATACTCATTCTGCATAGGTCCACGCGCTTAGCACTGTTTCCTCCTGGGGTCACCAATGTTTATTTGCTAATTAATAGCATTGCATGCAATGAACTAGCCATTTCAAGTCATTAAAAGCATGCACACCTCTCATCTCTTATTGGTTGATATGTCAAGAAACAAGGTAGAAGTTAATGCACCGCGGCTAAGTGTTTTGGGACTATTTAGTTTTCATAAGATGACTTACACACCTAGACGGAGGAAGTAGTATAGACCTGTAAACCGAAAAGGAGTATTTGCATTTCTAGAGATTTCAACAAGTGACTAGACTACACCGCGTGCAGTACTCCCTCCCTTCCGGTTTATAGGGCTCAAATTCCAAATCTCATGAAACAAGGCATTTTGCGATTGGAGGAATGTATCTCGTACTTTACAAAACTACCCTAATTAAACTCATGCATTAATTATGTAGTTCTCTCATTTTCCTCTCCGCCTTGGTCGCGGTGCACAATATTGAGCACTCCTATATGACTAGCCGCTCTATCTACATGCGGGACATTTCAAAGCATCCGGGCCCGCGTGCCAATCACCAAATCACAGCGAGGTGCTACATTTGAGACTCACCTGTCACCCCGGTGTGGCCGTCATGACCCGTCATATCACAAAACCCACACCTTTACTAGCAGTGGTAAGGTGGCCTCCAAGTTGGACTGGACGAAGAAACCATCATTTCACTGGAACGCTCGTTCAAGCCCTTTCTTCCCTTTCTTGAAGAAAATCTCACTCCAGGCTACTCACTTCTGCCATTTTTCTTCTGTACCGACGAAGGAAAGGTGGGAGAATCAGTTATGCTACTATATTTTCATTCCAATAATCTTCTTTTTGCGAAGCACCGACCGATTCTCACATCCTATTCTTTTTCCATTTTCATTGCGATTGTGGTTTACTTTCGATTGCTTTTTGTTTGTCAGTTCATTGATGGATCCTGGAGCACTAGGCAAAGAGTTGCCGGCGGACAACCCACTGGAGACAGCTGTCACGCCCAAGATGCGACCCTATCCTAAAGGAACTCGAAGGTCCCACCAAGGATAGAAGCGCATCTTGAAGACGCTTTTGCAAGGTGGATATCATTACATCAACATTACATAATAGATAGGGATACATACAAAACGCATACAATGCCACATGAATACAACAACACATCATACATAAGACCAACATCCGACTACGGATGAAACACAAACAGAAGCTCAAACGACATCCACCCTGCTAGCCCAGGCTGCCGACCTGGAACCTATCCCTTGATCGAAGAATAAGTAGAAGAAGAACTCCAAAACAAGCAAACATCGCTCTCGCATCGTGATCATCGCATAACCTGTACCTGCAACTGTTGTTGTAGTAATCTATGAGCCACGAGGACTCAGCAATCCCATTACCATGGGTATCAAGACTAGCAAAGCTTAATGGGAAAGGAAGGGGTAAAGTGGTGAGGTTGCAGCAGCGACTAAGCATATATGGTGGCTAACATACGCAAGTAAGAGCGAGATGAGAGCAAACGGAACGGTCGTGAAGCTAGCAATGATCAAGAGGTGATCCTGAACTCCTACTTACGTCAAACATAACCCAAAACCGTGTTCACTTCCCGGACTCCGCCGAGAAGAGACCATCACGGCTACACACTCGGTTGGTGCGCTTTAATTCGGATCTGGTGTCAAGTTATATACAACCGGACATTAACAAATTCCCATCTGCCACATAACCGTGGGCACGGCTTTTGAAAGATAATACCCTGTAGGGTTGTCCCAACTTAGCCCATGATAAGCTCTTGCGATTAACGAAGGATATACCTTCTCCCAGGAAGACCCGATCAGTCTCGGAATCCCGGTTTACAAGACACTTCGACAATGGTAAAACAAGACCAGCAAGACCGCCCGATGCGCCGACAATCCTGATAGGAGCTGCACATATCTCGTTCTCAGGGCAACACCGGATGAGACAGTCTACGAGTAAAACCAGACCTCAAGTTTCCCCGAGGGGGCCCCGCTGGCGGCTCGGTTCGGACCAGCACTTAGACAAGCACTGGCCCGGGGGGGCTAAAGTAAAGAAGACCCTCGGGTTGGCCGACCCAAGGGAAGGGTATAGGTGGTGGTGAGGCAAATGGTAAAACCAAGGTTGGGCCTTGCTGGAGGAGTTTTATTCAAAGCGAACTGTCAAGGGGGTCCCATAAATCACCCAACCACGTTAGGGACGCAAAATCCGGGAACATAACACCGGTATGACGGAAACTAGGGCGGCAAGAGTGGAACAAAACACCAGGCATAAGGCTGAGCCTTCCACCCTTTACCAAGTATATATATGCATTAATAATATAAGAGATATTGTGATATCCCAACATAATCCTGTCCACCATGGGGAAATCTTCAACTTCACCTGCAACTAACAACGCTATAAGAGGGGCTGAGCAAAGCGGTAACATAGCCAAGCAATGGTTTGCCAGGAAGGGTGAAAAGGTTAGAGGCTGACATGGCAAATTGGGAGGCTTGAAGAACAAGTGATAGGAAGCGCAACATAGCGATAGAACGTAGCAACTAGCATAGCAATGGTAGTAATGAGATCCAAGGTGACGGTCATCTTGCCTGAAATCCCGCTAGGAAGAAGAACGAGTCCATGAAGAAGACGAACGGGAGTAGTCGAACGAATCCTCACAATCGCAACATTACCGGAACTAAGAAGCAACACCGGAAAGAAACAAACAACATGGTAAACACACAATCATAATCATGGCATGATGCACAATCAAGTATGATGTATGTCCGGTTTAATGAGGCATGGCATGGCAAAGTGCAACAAACAATACTACAAGTTAAGTGGAGCTCAATATGCAACAAGTTGCATATTGACAAAACACCACATTGACATATTTAGTTTAATCTCGTTTAAGCTACCAAACAATATTAAATGTTGTTAACCATGGCAAGAGGTGAAGCATAATTAAACTATCTATTTAGGCAATTTTAAATGAGGCTGGAAACAACAAACAACAATTCCGGAAAATCCTCATGTGCATATTTTGGATTTGGTACTGTTCTGCCCTAAACACAATTTTAATGATTTTAAACAGCAAAATGAAGTGCACAATGTTAAACTAGGCACTTTTCCACCCCATTTACATATAAAGTTTATTTAAAATGGAGCTATAGTTATTTAGTTATGAAATAAATCATTTTAACATGGCATTTGAGCAAATTTAAACAAACATCATTTTAAACATTTTAAACATGGATGAAAGTGGCATAATATGAAACTAGATGAAATCTAAGCATTTTACATATATAAAACATTTACATAAGATGCATGGTTTGTGAGTAATTAAATGCATGAACTAGGAGGGTTTTTTTGCAAATCTGTAAACTCTGGATAATGGTTAAAATCGCTGGCAGGGAAAAAACACGCATCGGGCCGAATCTTGCTGGGCCAAACATGCACAAGAGAGGGGCTGATGGGGGCTGCTCACCCATGGGCTGAGGCCCGATTGGAAGCAGAGGGGAGGCCAGCTGGGGGGGCGCAGCCAGGCCTTGGAGCCCACCTGACGGTCGCTTGCAGACGAGGCGCAGTCAATGCGGGCGTCGACCACGTCGTCCTCCTCTCGAACAGAGGCAACAATAGGACTTGGGGGCAAGCGCTCCTGCTCGATGAAGAGGAAGCAGAGGCCTGCGCGAGGGGAAGCAGGGGACGCAGCGGCGGCGCTGGACGGGAAGGCAACTGGGCCTCGAGATCAGTCAGCCCACACGGGGGGGTCAACGCGAGCAGGGACGAGCGCGCAGTCGTGCCCGTTCTCGTGAACCAGGACGACGACGGCGGACTTGGCGCGATGCAGATGGAGCGGCGCTGGGACTTGGCGTGGGCAGGGCGTCGCGAGACGACGAAGCGAGAGGAACCCATGGCGAGCAGCGGACCCGGTCCCATGAGGATGGAATGGAGCTAGCACGATGAGGTCTTGGACGACCGACGATGATCCTCGGGCTGCCATGGCCGTGGTTCTCCTGGGCGAGCGGGGTCGACAGCAGAAGGAGGCGGCAACCACGGGCGGCCATCCATGGCACTCCTGCTCGGAAAAAGAAAACACGGGAGAGAGCGATTAGCGGAGGCGGGAGGAGCAGGGGAAGAAGAAGAAAAAACAGCAGGGGCGGCGCTCATCTGCTGGGCGCGCCGGCGACGTGGCTGGCCGAACGGAGATAGGGAAGCTCGGGGCTCCGAGGAACGGGAGGAGATGCGCAACCGCGGCCTGGTGACGATGTCGAGCGGCACTGCTGCTTCCTGGACGGTCGGGCGCGAGGAGGCGGGGATCCAGGCGCTGGTGCTCAAGCAGAGGAGCTCGGGGATTGGCCGGCTGGGTAAAACGAGGAAGAAAGGAGGCGCATGTTGGTGGGTTTTGGATCAAGAGGAGACTGGTGGGATGGGGATCGAGGGGAGACGGCTGGCCTATGGGTGTCTGCGAGATGGATCTGGGAAGATCCCGAGGTGGAAGGAGAGACCCGGTGGAGTGGCAGCGCAGCGATGGAATGGATGGGACATCTCCTAGATTCTAGGGTTTGGTCCTATATATATAGCGGTGGGATAGGTTTAGGGTCCACCTCGTCCCTCCGATCATAATCGGATGGTCGAGAAAATAATATGTAGGGAGTCCAATTAAGAAAACGGAGATGTTTTAGGGATGTTTGGGGATGATCCGAATCCAACGGTGATGACTGAGCAGGTCGGGTTCGGGGCAGTTTTCGGATGCGCGAGAGGGGGTCTACACTGTGCAAAGAGGGGTCAACCGGTCGGGCAACAAAAGAATGGTTGGTCCAAGAAAGGTCAACGGACGCAACAGAGAGAAGCGAGAAGCGGCAACTACGAGTGGAAGCAAGTTTTATGAAAACATGCAGATGCAATGCGCATGATGCTATGAGATGAAATGCAAGACATGAACAAAATGCAAAACAAAAGACAAAAACCCAACCACGAAGGAAAATAATATATCGCATCTCTGGAAAAGGCAAGAGTAGGAGTTACGAATGCGGAAAGTTGTATCCGGGGCGTTACAACACTCCACCACTACGAGAGCATCTCATCCCGAGATCTAGGATGGCACCGGAGAGAAAAGGAAGAGGAAGGTAAGAGGTAAAACTAAGTTGCTTCTTCGACAAATGAATGAAACCAAAGAACTTTGAGAGGTTGAAAAGTTGAAAGAAAGAACATAATAGAGTTGAACACAATTGTGAGCATTGTGGTAGAAAATAGAAACAAGGAACACCATGTGAACCTTGGAGGTTGCAAAGTTATGAACGGTGAGTACAATGGACAAGAAGGAATTGGAACCACTCTGGTTGAAATGAGATAAACAAGGAACAAGGAAGATCAAATTCGGACAGCACTCCGGTTGAAAAGAGATGCAAGACTTGATAAGATGAAAAGAACTTGAAGAGATGACACAAAACTCCGGTTAAATGGATAAGCACGAAAAGAATATGAACTTTGATAAAACGTGATGATGGTTGAAGAAAGAAATATCACAATGCCTCCGGGACGAACGAATAGAAGATAGATCGTCGGAATAAGAGAACGGAGAAGGAAATGATAACTTATACCACAATTGAATTTGGGAAGCATCCTTCCAAGAAGGTTAGAACGGAGTTGTTGGAAAACCAACAACGAAAAGAATAAACTTGTAGTGGGCTTATGGAAACATCTCAACATTATGAGGTGACAAACGCCACTAACGAAGACCATTGATTTGAGTGAGAGCACCAAAGAGATGAAAAAAACTTCTTTCACCGCGAGAATAGGAGGAAACTTGGATTATCGATAGACACCACAATTAGCAACATTCCTTAGGGAAGGCTTTAGGTGAAATATGACACAAGATAACTCCAACGAAGAGATTGATGGATTTAAAATACCTCATTCTTGACAACATATGAATCATGAAACATGAAGTAAATTGTCAAGAGTGACATAACACCACCTCAAAAGATAAGGTAGAAAGAATTGCACTTCGAAATGCAAGAAGAAGAATACTTGAGCTCCTAAAACAAAACATATGTTGAACACCATGTTAATTTTTGAGTATAGCTTGGCGGATCATAACTTCGAGAGAAATCTTGAAGAACAATTGAAGAATGAAAAGAATCCTTGATGAACCACCATGTAGAGCCTCCATGAAGAACTCCGGATAGGAAATGATAACATAAAAGAATTGAAGGTTGAAGCGAACAAGATTTAAGCCTTGAAATGATTTAGATGGAGCTTCGCGACGATATAACCGAGAAAACTTGGAACTCCGGAAAATGAAAAGATGAACCATCTCGAACCGAGAAATGTGACATGATGAACAACTCCGGAAAGACGAAACTAGATCACTTGGATGAAACAATAATAAGAATTACGTTATGCGTATCCTTCACCAATTTAAATTGATGACAAGCAACAGATTTGGCATACTGCTTATTCTTCTTGAGGGATTAAGGATAGAGATAGCGCAAACTTGAGAAGGTATTGATGGAACCACCGGTGGGATTTGGAAACAACGAATATTTGATACGGTAGCAAAGGAAGAGGAGTCTTGAACGAACCACCGTAAGAATTGAAAATGAAAGTAGCGAAGGCACAATTCAACCGGAAGAATGGGAAAACGAATGAAGATACTTGAGGGGATTTAGATACATGAGAATGAAGAGATCATGAACTGATTAGAGGATATTTAAACGATGCACCCGTAGAATATGGAGAAGGAGAGCTAAAAGCTGAGAATGAATAAACCCGAAATGATGGCCTCCATAGGAATAAAATGGAAAGAACTCACAAAATGCCCCGGGTGGTAAGAAAAGAATTGTCACAATCAAAAACAATTATGTGGATGGAATGAAGGTAGGACCATGAATCTTGAAGAGAATGGAGCAAGATTCAAGAGAAATCGTTCTTCGGTCTTCACATGTTGAGAATAAAGATGAGAACCACCATGAATTGTTGAGATACTCCGGGAGAATGAAAAAACACAAGGTTGTTGAGCCAACAATGAAAAATAATTTGAAAGCGATTTTGGAGAAGGCATGTGACTGATGGGATCCATTCTTACGTCACACTTGAAAAGAATTTGATAATAACTTCGGGATAATTAGAAGAGTCAGGTAAGATCCTGGGAAAAGTCCTGTGGGTTAGGGCCCACTCGAAAGAAACATCTTGAAGGATTGCTTGAAATAAAGATTGCACCGGTAGAATTAAATGGCTTGAATGAGATAACAATCTCGAGATATCTTGAACAGATTGAGAATGGAAACACAAGTCTTGTGAGATATTTTCAGCACTCCAAAACAAATGAATAGGAAGAAGTGAATGATTAAGAGGTGCATCGGCATGAGAAAGCATTAGAAACGAGGAAAGGAGTATGATGAATATCGAAAGCTTGAATTGGAACCACCGGAGAAGAAACAACAATGAAGGATGATGAACTTGAAACTGTTGAGCATCTTCATGGGAAATCACCGGATAAGAACATTGAAAGAAACAAATGAAGAGACTTCTCACAAATAAAAGGATACATGATTAAGAAATCTGAGTCCTTGAATAAAAAGGGTGGGAGGGCGGGAAAACAAAGGCAACTTGGGGACGGATGAAACAAACACCGGTGAGAAAACTTAGAGTTGATCTTGCGGATGTTGAAAATGATCGGATCCACTTGAAGAGAAGCACACCGATTGGAAAAGAGTTGACATGACAACCTCAGTGATCAAGAAGGATTAGTACTCCCATAGAAATATGAGAACACCATTTAGGCAAGGTATGGATTCAACATTTGACTTCGAAGCAACTCGAATACCACAAATAAAACAAAACAAAGGATTTAGCTTGCAGAATAAGCCAGAACAAATACATATGATAGAGATTTACCCAATCCCATATCATGCATCTATCAGAAATATATTCTAGGAGCTACTTGAATTCCCACCTATAAACTCCCGAAACTTTCTAGTTATGCAATCTGGTGTTGGAGATACAAGGGAAGCAATATATCTCACCCAAACTAACAATCCCTATATCCAACTGTATCCATCCGTCAACACATAACCAAGAAACCTTCGGAAATCGTGTACCTCAACCTTCGAAAAGCATCCGTTATACGAGCTATGGCAATACTCCCGAACTCCCCAGTACTGGGTGGCGTCGAGGTTATCTCACCAACAACTGCATAAAAGAGATTTTCGATGTCGGCAAGACTCAGGTATTCCAGAACTGCAACGATAAAATTATGACGACAACACCTCGGAGCTCAACTCTCCGGGACACTGCCACAACCCCTAAATGACAGGAAGCACCAAGAACAAGGTTCTCGTCATAAGAATATCGGAACGATCCCAAGATACCCGCGTGATCCTAAAAAATAGTGAAATTTGAGGAGAGGAAAGACAAAACATCTACGTCAGGAGACCTCACCAGAGCGACGAAGGGATTGAAGAGTAAAACGAATCCTACTCTCCGATATATATAATCCTAAGACTCAAAACTTTTTGTTCTAGACTCAACAACGGCCAACAATCAAGGGGGCTCCTATGGTCGGTCGAGGCTCTGATACCAACTTGTCACGCCCAAGATGCGACCCTATCCTAAAGGAACTCGAAGGTCCCACCAAGGATAGAAGCGCATCTTGAAGACGCTTTTGCAAGGTGGATATCATTACATCAACATTACATAATAGATAGGGATACATACAAAAGGCATACAATGCCACATGAATACAACAATACGTCATACATAAGACCAACATCCGACTACGGATGAAACACAAACAGAAGCTCAAACGACATCCACCCTGCTAGCTCAGGCTGCCAACCTGGAACCTATCCCCTGATCAAAGAAGAAGCAGAAGAAGAACTCCAAAACAAGCAAACATCGCTCTCGCGTCGTGATCATCGCATAACCTGTACCTGCAACTGTTGTTGTAGTAATCTGTGAGCCACGAGGACTCAGCAATCCCATTACCATGGGTATCAAGACTAGCAAAGCTTAATGGGAAAGGAAGGGGTAAAGTGGTGAGGTTGCAGCAGCGACTAAGCATATATGGTGGCTAACATACACAAGTAAGAGCGAGAAGAGAGCAAACGGAACGGTCGTGAAGCTAGAAATGATCAAGAGGTGATCCTGAACTCCTACTGACGTCAAACATAACCCAAAACCGTCTTCACTTCCCGGACTCCGCCGAGAAGAGACCATCATGGCTACACACTCGGTTGATGCGTTTTAATTTGGATCTGGTGTCAAGTTATCTACAACCGGACATTAACAAATTCCCATCTTCCACATAACCGTGGGGACGGCTTTCGAAAGATAAACACCGGATGAGACACGAGATGAGACAGGCTACGAGTAAAACCAGACCTCGAGTTTCCCCGAGGGGCCCCGTAGGCGGCTCGTTTCGGACCAGCACTGGCCCGGGGGGGGGGGGCTAAAATAAAGATGACCCTCGGGTTGGCCGACCCAAGGGAAGGGTATATGTGGTGGTGAGGCAAATGGTAAAACCAAGGTTGGGCCTTGCTGGAGGAGTTTTATTCAAAGCGAACTGTCAAGGGGGTCCCATAAATCACCCAACCATGTTAGGGACGCAAAATCCGGGAACATAACACCGGTATGACGGAA
This sequence comes from Triticum timopheevii, assembly GCA_963921465.1. Classification (NCBI taxonomy): domain Eukaryota; kingdom Viridiplantae; phylum Streptophyta; class Magnoliopsida; order Poales; family Poaceae; genus Triticum; species Triticum timopheevii. The sequence goes on along the minus strand of OY997272.1, from coordinate 373,737,604 downwards.
ACTAGGGCGGCAAGAGTGGAACAAAACACCAGGCATAAGGCTGAGCCTTCCACCCTTTACCAAGTATATATATGCAATAATAATATAAGAGATATTGTGATATCCCAACATAATCATGTCCACCATGGGGAAATCTTCAACTTCACCTGCAACTAACAATGCTATAAGAGGGGCTGAGCAAAGCGGTAACATAGCCAAGCAATGGTTTGCTAGGAAGGGTGAAAAGGTTAGAGGCTGACATGGCAAATTGGGAGGCTTGAAGAACAAGTGATAGGAAGCGCAACATAGCGATAGAACGTAGCAACTAGCATAGCAATGGTAGTAATGAGATCCAAGGTGACGGTCATCTTGCCTGAAATCCTGCTAGGAAGAAGAACGAGTCCATGAAGAAGATGAACGGGAGTAGTCGAACGAATCCTCACAATCGCAACATTACCGGAACTAAGAAGCAACACCGGAAAGAAACAAACAACATGGTAAACACACAAGCATAATCGTGGCATGATGCACGATCAAGTATGATGCATGTCCGGTTTAATGATGCATGGCATGGCAAAGTGCAACAAACAATACTACAAGTTAAGTGGAGCTCAATATGCAACGAGTTGCATATTGACAAAACACCACATTGACATATTTAGTTTAATCTCGTTTAAGCTACCAAACAATATTAAATGTTTTTAACCATGGCAAGAGGTGAAGCATAATTAAACTATCTATTTAGGCAATTTTAAATGAGGCTGGAAACAACAAACAACAATTCCGGAAAATCCTCATGTGCATATTTTGGATTAGGTACTGTTTTGCACTAAACACAATTTTAATGATTTTAAACAGCAAAATGAAGTGCACCATGTTAAACTAGGCATTTTTCCACCCCATTTACATATAAAGTTTATTTAAAATGGAGCTACGGTTATTTAGTTATGAAATAAATCATTTTAACATGGCATTTAAGCAAATTTAAACAAACATCATTTTAAACATTTTAAACATGGATGAAAGTGGCATAATATGAAACTAGATGAAATCTAAGCATTTTACATATATAAAACATTTACATAAGATGCATGGTTTGTGAGTAATTAAATGCATGAACTAGGAGGGTTTTTCTGCAAATCTGTAAACTCTGGATAATGGTTAAAATCGCTGGCAGGGAAAAAACACGCATCGGGCCGAATCTTGCTGGGCCAAACATGCACAAGAGAGGGGCTGATGGGGGCTGCTCACCCATGGGCTGAGGCCCGATTGGAAGCAGAGGGGAGGCCGGCTGGGGGGGCGCAGCCGGGCCTTGGAGCCCACCTGGCGGTCGCTTGCGGACGAGGCGCAGTCAACGCGGGCGTCGACCGCGTCGTCCTCCTCTCGAACAGAGGCAGCAACAGGACTTGGGGGCGAGCGCTCCTGCTCGATGAAGAGGAAGCAGAGGCCTGCGCGAGGGGAAGCAGGGGACGCAGCGGCGGCGCTAGACGGGAAGGCAACTGGGCCTCGAGATCAGTCAGCCCACGCGGGGGGGGGGGGGGAGGGTCAACGCGAGCAGGGATGAGCGCGCAGTCGTGCTCGTTCTCTTGAACCAGGACGACGACAGCGGACTTGGCGCGATGCAGATGGAGCGGCGCTGGGACTTGGCGTGGGCAGGGCGTCGCGAGACGACGGAGCGAGAGGAACCCATGGCGAGCAGCGGACCCGGTCCCATGAGGATGGAATGGAGCTAGCACGGTGAGGTCTTGGACGACCGACGACGATCCTCGGGCTGCGATGGCCGTGGTTCTCCTGGGCGAGCGGGGTCGACAGTAGAAGGAGATGGCAACCACGGGCGGCCATCCCTGGCGCTCCTGCTCGAAAAAAGAAAACGCGGGAGAGAGCGATTAGCGGAGGCGAGAGGAGCAGGGGAAGAAGAAGAAAAACAGCAGGGGGCGGCGCTCATCTGCTGGGCGCGCCGGCGACGTGGCTGGCCGAACGGAGACGAGGAAGCTCGGGGCTCCGAGGAACGGGAGGAGATGCGCAACCGCGACCTGGTGACGATGTCGAGCGGCGCTGCTGCTTCCTGGACGGTCGGGCGCGAGGAGGCGGGGAACCAGGCACTGGTGCTCAAGCAGAGGAGCTCGGGGAATGGCCGGCTAGGGAAAACGAGGAAGAAAGGAGGTGCATGTTGGTGGGTTTTGGATCAAGAGGAGACTGGTGGGATGGGGATTGAGGGGAGACGGCTGGCCTATGGGTCTCTGCGAGATGGATCTGGGAAGATCCCGAGGTGGAAGGAGAGACCCGGTGGAGTGGCAGCGCAGCGATGGAATGGATGGGACATCTCCTAGATTTTAGGGTTTGGTCCTAATATATATAGCGGTGGGATAGGTTTAGTGTCCACCTCATCCCTCCGATCATAATTGGACGGTCGAGAAAATAATATGTAGGGAGTCCAATTAAGAAAACGGAGATGTTTTAGGGATTTTTGGGGATGATCCGAATCCAACGGTGATGACTGAGCAGGTCGGGTTCGGGGCAGTTTTCGGATGCGCGAGAGGGGGTCTGCACTGTGCAAAGAGGGGTCAAACGGTCGGGCAACAAAAGAATGGTTGGTCCAAGAAAGGTCAACGGACGCAACGGAGAGAAGCGAGAAGCGGCAACTACGAGTTGATGCAAGTTTTATGAAAACATGCAGATGCAATGCGCATGATGCTATGAGATGAAATGCAAGACATGAACAAAATGCAAAACAAAAGACAAAAACCCAACCACGAAGGAAAATAATATATCGCATCTCTGGAAAAGGCAAGAGTAGGAGTTACGAATGCGAAAAGTTGTATCCGGGGCATTACAACAGCGATCTCCAGGAAGCGAGCACCGACCAACGAGTTGACCATGTTGGCGGGCCAACCCATGGAGACGAAGAACTCCAAGAAACAAGCACTGGCCAAAGAGTTGAGGACGTTGGCCGACGAACTCCTCAAAGGAAGTTGGAAGAACAGCAAGGGCCCCACCGTTCCTACCCCAGGAACTCTGATTGCCAGCTATGTGAGGCGCAAGACCGAGTTTGAGGAGATAGTTGCCGTTGAGAAGCAGTATTCCCCTGTCAAGGTGATGGCCCCCATCGAGGACGAGGAGATGGCTCCCGGAGGGATGAGATCCCCCGGTGAGCTACACAGGGTAAAAAATAATGGCTTATTACCATAGTTGTTGTTTTTGATTATTTGCAATATGCTTGCTAATATGTTAGGGTTGTGCAGGTGCCGGTGGTTGTCCTTGATGATTCCGATGCCGTGGCCCGTCCTGTTGGCATCGCCCCGGAGATCGATTCCGATGCCGCTGCCCATCCTGTGGACATCGCCCCAGAGATCGATTCTGATGTCGCGGTCAGTCTTGTGGACATCACCCCAGAAATCGATTCCCATGCCGCTGTCCGTGCTGTGGTCATTGCCCAAGAGATCGATGACAAGAAATAGTTGGTCGCGCTAATCCTTCAGGGTAGTTTGCATTGCCCTGTGTTTACTTACCAGAACGATGCGTGTTATCAAACCATCTTAGGGCTAGTGCACTGTCTTGTGTGGGCGAATATTGCTACTTTTGTTTGACAGTGAATCATGCAATGAATCATGTGAACCCTCTCCGAGTTATGGAAACAGATGTATCCTCACCAGCTTTTGATGTAATATATGGCATGTTTAGATGTAAGTTTGAACTGTTTATCATATCAGCAGGCTTATTTGATGATTCTTGGTGTTAGTAGGCTAGCTATTGTGCGAGCTATAGTACATGCAAAACACTCACCAAAGAGAAACGTTGGGGCTTATGAGCTCGTGGTACACTTATACTTATCCCTCGTTGATCGACCAATAGGCCTAGCTCCTAAAATTGTAGGCTTAGCGATCGATCAGACAATAGTCGACATACATTCAGGCCTCATTTGGTTCATAGGGTAGGAAAATCATAGCAAAAGTACAGAGAACGTGCAACACAAAATCATAGCAGTGCAGAGATGTACTCCCTCCGTTCCAAAATAGATTACCTAGGCGGGCTAGTTTGGCCTAGTGGGTTTCATTGATATGATGTGGTACAGTGCCGTCCAGTCTTTGCGTGTGGTAGCACTATTGTGGGTACAGTAAGTTTTCTTGAAGAAGCGGAATTCTACGAAGTCATGATGGTTCCTTCGTCTGAACAACTTACAGTGGGAAAGGTTGGGCCTGTGATACGACCGGGGTAGACCAGGATAATTTTGTGCATGGCAGGTGGACCAAGATGGTCGACGTCCCACATGTCGGTGAATGAAAGTATTCTTTTCGATATAGAGGACGAGCAATGAGTATTCATTGTTTATTTTTGATGAAAGCTATTGTCTCCAGTGTTACGACGGAGGATTGTGAAACACGGCAGCCGAGTGAACTTGGAAGGTGCACCACTCCCTCCTTCCTCATGTAATGCCCAGGTTACAACTTTTTCTCACTTTCTCTCTATCTATTTCCTCTCAAATGTTTTTTACCTTCCTTTTTTAAGACACAATTTTTTATGCCTTTTTTTTAGAATTATTTTTTTATACCTAGGAGCATGTGCAGAGACGGGCTCTTGCAGAGCCCACTCCTTGACTTTGCCAATGCCTCTCTCTCCTCCACATAAGGAGTACTTGCTATGCATGCATGCGGTGGGCAGCTGGCGTCTTGAGGGGCCAGGGCGGTGAGAGTGGGCTCCGGAAGGTGTCCGGACTCCAGCATGGCCCACCTCACACTATCACCATATATTTCATGGAGTCCGTGCACGGTGGGTGGACGATCTCTTCTGCATCCCCCGTTTCTCTCTTCTCAGCCGACGCCCGTCGAGCTATTAGATTTCGGCTATCGATGGTTTATTCAATTACGGTCCCACATGTCAGTGAAATTGCAAGACAATGCGTGTCCCCTCTGGTGATCGGCGTGCGAGCCGGACTGTCGGGGTCGCGATGCGTACGAGTCGTAGGTGTGCCGCCTTTTCCTTTAGAACTTGCGAAGCGTAACATTTTCGCGTGATCGATCGATAGAAATCCAGAACAAAATAATGAGGGCGGTGCTTTCCCGCTCGTTAGGCGGCCTAGTTCGAGTGATATGATGTGCTACAGTGATGTCCACTTGCTCCATTTTTATGTAAGCAAGAGTTTACACTCTTACACGGGAGGAGTGCGAAACACCGCGGATCTGATTTTGATCAAGGGATAACTGTTCCCTTCCAAATAATGGAGGATTGTTAGCAATTATAGCATGATAGTTAGGGCATCTCCAGCACTGGCCCACAAATTTACACCGGCATCTGTCCGAGGACACTGATGGATGCCATCCGATGCTGCCCGCATACCTTTCGACAACTATATGAACTAACCGGACGAAATTTGTGCAAACAAAGCAAATTTCAAATTAACCGGATGAAATTAATTACATTTCGAAAACTTTTCCTACAAACTGGACAAAGTTCATTACATATTTCGCACAAACCGTACTAAAACCTACTGTAAACCTAATCTAAACTATCGCAGGCGCCCGACCACCATGTCCGGCCTTGAACCCAAGAAAGCCGGCCATTGCCTTTTCCTCCTCCTCATCCGCCTCGATAACCTCCTCCTCCGGAGCACAAGGTTCTGAAGATTTCCGCCTCCACGTCACCGTCAAGCAGCTAATCAACCTCCGATGTTTACCCCACCAAGCTTGGCGTCGACTGAGTGGAGTAGCGGTGGCCTTCCCGGGACCAGAGCGGTGGCGACCTACCGTGTACTACTCTTCCTCGCTGCCGGCTGCGCCCATGCACGCGCGCCGGCTTTGTGCTCGTGGCGGCGAAGGGCGGCCGGGGTGGTGCCGGCGACCTCCTTCGTTTTCTCCTGCGACAGTACGTCGAAGAGAGCTTTGGAGCACGCCCGGAGCGGAGCCGCCGATGACCATCGTCTGCTCCTGCAATAGTACGTCCAAGAGAGCTTTGGAGCGCCCGGAGGCCATGGTTGAAGTGGTGCCGATAGAAGGAAGGGACCGGAGGATAATAAGTGTGGGTCTTTGGATATGGCTGGGAGTTGGGGCTCAAGTTAATATAGCGGGCGAATGGCAATGAGCCACGGCAGACGGATGGACAATTGGCAACAGAGTAGGTTTATCGGGCGTGAATGTGGACGCTGCTTCAGTGGCTTAACTGCAGATGCGTTTTGGTTACTGACATGTGGGCACAACGGGTATCTGGCCCGCATGTTAGTGACACACCAATTGCACATGCAGTTAAGTTCGGTGAATGCGGCATTGACATTCTGGGGAGACGGTGACCGTTTCAGGAGGGAACCACGCGCTAGCGATGCAAGGGGTTTCGGTGTGCAGTGGCACTAAGATCGGTCGCTCACGATAGTACATACTCCGTACCATACTACCATGGTACCCTCTCTAGCTTAGGCTATTTTATAGATTGTCGTTGTGATGGACGATATACATGAGCAAGGCGGTCCGAGTATGACCGTTGGTGTTGAGCCAAGTGAATACATGCTCGGCGTTCGCGTAGGCCTCCATCAAACGTCTAAACAGTAATGTCAGGCACCGCCGGGGCGCGCAGGTGATGGGCTCGCCGTTTGTGTTGCGCCATGAGCACGACTTTCATTTAGAGGGCGACGTGCATGCATTAGCATGCTTTGACAGCATGAGCGTGAGTGTATGATGCGAAGTATTTCATTTTCATTTGGCTAACGAGGGTGCATTGTAGCGACGAGTCCGTGGTTTGATTCCCCACATATGCATAATTTTGGTTTTACAATATTTCTTTCTCCATTGATAGGTAGGCTGAAAGTGCAACTATCCCTAGGTGGTTTTGGTAATTCATAAAAACATATAGCTCAATGAGCTAATGCCATTCCAAGACTATTATTTCAGGAAAGCTCAATGAATGGCATGGCATGGATGATGAAAGTGGATCCCTCAAAATACTAAGGACAAAGGATTGGCTCAAGCTCAAAAGATCAAGACTCTTCATTTTATATTTTAGTGATCCAAGATCACATTGAGTCTATAGGAAAAGCCAATACTATCAAGGAGGGATGAGGTGTTGCGTAATGAGCCTCTTGCTTCATGTGCTTAGTGATATGCTCCAAATACCCTCAACTACTTTCTCACGTCCACATATGACCTAAACCCAATGTCAAAATCGGTCCCACCGATTCTTTCTATCTGGCGCCACCGAGTTCAAATGTCATAGCCACTGCCACAAACCCTAGGCAAATCGGTCTTACCGATAGGGATCTCGGTCTCACCGAGATGGGATTGTAATCTCTCTGTTTCCCTTCGTAACGTTTCATTCAAACCGAAGTGAGCAATCGGTCCCACCAAGATTGCAATGTAAACTCCCTGTTTCCCTTTCGAAACATTTCGGTCTCACCGAAATTAGCGAATCGGTCCCACCGAGTTTACCTAACCAACTCTCTGGAAAGCTTATTACCAAAATTGGTCTCACTGAGTTTGTGTAATCGGTCTTACTAAGATTACGTTATGCCCTAACCCTAATCATATCGGTCCTACCGCGTTGCATATCGGTCCCACCGAAAATCCTAACGGTCACTAGATTTACTAAATCGGTCCGACCCAGTTTGTTGATTCGGCCCCGCCGAGTTTGGTAAATTTTGTGTAACGGTTAGATTTTGTGTGGAGGCTATATATACCCCTCCACCTCCTCTTCATTCGTGGAGAGAGCCATCAGACTGAACCTACACTTCCAGCATACATTTTCTGAGAGAGAACTACCTACTCATGTGTTGAGGCCAAGATATTCCATTCCTACCATATGAATCTTGATCTCTAGCCTTCCCCAAGTAGCTTTCCACTCAAATATTCTTTCCACCAGATCCAAATCCTATGCGAGAGAGTTGAGTGTTGGGGAGACTATCATTTGAAGCACAAGAGCAAGGAGTTCATCATCAACGTACCATTTGTTACTTCTTGGAGAGTGGTGTCTCCTAGATTGGCTAGGTGTCACTTGGGAGCCTCTGACAAGATTGTGTAGTTGAACCAAGGAGTTTGTAAGGGCAACGAGATCGCCTACTTCGTGAAGATCTACCGCTAGTGAGGCAAGTCCTTCGTGGGCAACGGCCATAGTGGGATAGACAAGGTTGCTTCTTCGTAGACCCTTGGTGGGTGGAGCCCTCCGTGGACTCGCGCAACCGTTACCCTTCGTGGGTTGAAGTCTCCATCAACGTGGATGTACGATAGCACCACCTATCGGAACCACGACAAAAACATCCGTGTCTCCAATTGCGTTTGAATCCTCCAAACCATTCCCTTTACTTTCTTGCAAGTTGCATGCTTTAATTTCCGCTGCTCATATACTCTTTGCATGCTTGCTTGAATTGTGTGATGATTGCTTGACTTATCAAAAGATAGCTAAAATCTGCCAAACTCTAAAATTGGAAAAAGGTTAAGTTTTTAATTGGTCAAGTAGTCTAATAACCCCCCTCTAGACATACTTCAAGGTCCTACAAGTGGTATCAGAGCTTTGGTCTCCATTTGCTTTGATTTCCATAGCTTTTGGTGGTCATAGCCTTGGTTTCACAACCTAGGAGAGTATGGCATCTAGCAAGGGAAATTACCACCGTAGAGGTCCTTACTTTGATGGTACTAATTTTGCTAGTGGAAGCATAAGATGAAAATGCATATTCTTGGACATAACCCTGCCGTTTGGGCTATTGTGTGTATTGGCTTGCAAGGTGAATTCTTTGATGAGAGAGAACCGAACCGTGAAGCTAGCGCGGAAGAGTTGAAGATGCTGCAATACAACGCTCAAGCTTGTGATATCCTCTTCAACGGATTGTGCCCCGAAGAATTCAACAAAATCAGCCGTCTTGAGAATGCAAAGAAAATTTGGGATACTTTGATTGATATGCATGAAAGGTACCGACTCCGTCAAGGAATCCAAGTTGGATGTGCTTCAAAGTCAGCTTGACAAGTTCAAAATGAAGGTTGGTGAAGGTGTCGCTGAAATGTACTCTAGGCTTGCACTTATCACAAATGAGATTGCCGGCTTAGGGAGTGAAGAGATGACCGTCATATTCATCATCAAGAAGATCCTAAGAGCATTGTATGGAAAGTATGATACCGTGTGCACATTGATCCAAATGATGCCATTCTACAAAGATCTCAAGCCAACGGAAGTCATTGGAAGAATTGTTGCTCATGAGATGTCACTCAAGGATAAGGAGGAACTTCACAACAAGTCAAGTGGTGCTTACAAAGCCTCATGTGAAGCCCCCACATCATCAAGTGAGAAACAAACCTTCAATGAAGAATTGAGCTTAACGGTGAAGAACTTCAACAAATTCTACAAGAGTAGAAGCAAAGAAAGAAGCTCTAAGTCAAGGTCCTACAATGACAAAAGATCTTCTAGTCGAGAGTGAAATTGCTACAATTGTGGGAGACCCGGACACTATTCCAATGAGTGTACGACACCCTACAAAAGAAAAGAAGATTCTCCAAGAAGAAGAAGCAAAAGAGAAGAATCACCACCAAGAGAGAGGATGACTAGAGATGATCGTTATGAACGAAGACCCTCACAGAGAAGCAAAGATTCGGAAAGGAAGGACAAGTCATCAAGGAGCTATACAAAACGAAGACATCAAGCTCATGTTGGTGAATGGGTATCCGGCTCCGACTCCGACAATCACTCTGAGAGAAGCTATCACTCCGACTCCGAATATACTCAAGATGAAGGTGTTGCCGGTCTAGCACTTGTGTCAACCAACTCCTATGACATATTTGACTCACCAAATGAAGGAATTGGAAGATGCTTCATGGCCAAAGGTCCAAAGGTAACACATCCCGAGTATGTTGATTTCAATAGTGATGAAGATGACTTGCTAGTTGATGATGATTTACTTAACAACTCTAGTGATGAATACTATGATGAAACGTCAATTAATCATGCTAATCAAGATAAAACGAATGACAATGATAAGGAGAAGATTGAGCTACTAACAAAAGAACTAAACACTCTTAAGTTAGATCATGAAACTATCTTCGAAGATCATCGAGAACTTTTAAGGGCTCATGAGAATTTACGCTTTGAAAAGCTCAATCTTGAGCAAGAGCATGAGTTCTTAAAAGCAATCAATTATGATCTCCGTAAGAAAAGTTCTTCTTATATTGCCAAGCGTTTACTCTTATCTACTTACATGCCTCAAGTCAAGTCTAGTAACAAGTACAAGAAAGATCCTTCCTCTAGTAGTAACAATAATAATGCCAAATCCAATAATTTTGCTTCTAGTAGTTCTCTTGATTCCACTAATGATTCTCTTAGCCAAGTAACACTTGAGCAAGAAAATAGCTTATTGAAGGGAATTATAGAGAAAGGTGTTTACAAGAGCCTTGCCGGGAGTAAGCAATTCGAGGAAATTGTACGCAAGCAAGGAAGGCACCGGAAGAATCAAGGTGTTGGTTTTGAACGAAAGTTCAATGCCAATGGAGTTGAGTGGGAAGAAGATCAATACCCCAAGACGAAGTTTGTTCCTCAACAAGAGAAGTATGATCCTACTTCCTTCAAGGGAACACAAGCACAAGATGATATTCCACCACAAGACCACAAGAACAAAGGCAAGGACAAGCTTCAAGAGGAGATTGATGCATTTGAAGAAGCACCTAAGGCCTCGGTTAAGTGGGTTCCCAAAACTACGTCAAGTTCTACTTCATCAAGTACAACTACAAGTCCAAGGATTCCCATCAAGATGATGTGGATCCCGAAGAAGAAGAACTAGAGAGTTCTTGAGGGTGACTCCGCCAACATTTTTCACTCATATCATTATGGCAAGAACGAGTGCAATCAACTTCCACATCTTGAACTAGTTCAAGGAGTCACAAACCCTCATGTTGGTAAGGCAAGGGACAAGGTAACCTAATGATTTCGTGGACATCATATTGTGTGTGCATCACTCTATGTCTATGGATATTCTTGTTTGTTCCTTGTGGGACTAACCCATGTAGGTATGTTGAAAGTGCAACCCACTCCAAAGGATTGCTCCAAATGATCTACATCAACATTGAGCACCCACATCTTCAACACCTACATGAAGTCATCATCGACAAAACCCAAGGTTAGTTCATCCCTCTAAAAGGGGATCTCACATCTAGGGGGAGCTTAACTCTAAAAATTGAGTCAAAGCAACTCTAATGGTGTGAACACATCGATGCATTATGTAAAAGTGGTAACCCCACTTGAGCTTAAACGATGAGTATGACCTATGATCAAATGTTCTCATTTGACTCCTAAGTCAATATACTCATATATAGATGACCTAGTCATCTCCAATTGTTTGATAGATGCTAGAATTGGTTGTGCATGCTTTGCCACATATTTTTACTCATTCGAGGACATCCACTTGTTGCTTTGATTGTTTGGGTTCTTTTTCTTTTTGCCAAGTGGATGGACAAGAATGCCTAAGAACCTTCTCTAGCTATCTATGCTTTTCTCGTCTCAAACTCTATTCATGCTACATCACAAAATTTGATAAAGTCAGATTCGAACCACTCTGTGTGAGGAGCACTCGGAGTCCCCGATTCATCATAGACTTAAACTTCCAAAACTTCTTTGTGATTCTCGGTCTGGCTGATTCCTCCATTTCGGTCCCACCAAGATCACTAAGTCGTTCTAGGTTTTCAATCTCGGTGCAGCCGATTTGAACTTTTCGGTCACACCGAGTTGCAGTAACTGTATACAGTTATGCATCTCGGTGCCACCGAGTTGTTCCACTCGGTCACACCGACAGAGTCGTGCTATATATACTCACGGGCAAAAATTTGGAAATTTCGCCAAACCTCTTTGTCCGTGCAATAGCTCGCTCTGCCTCCAGGGTCTCCGGATCGTCTCCTCATAGCCAGCCGCCTCCTGTCGCTGGTCTCCGCCGCCGTCAATGGATTTCACCCCCGCCGTTGCCGCCATAGCGATTTCATCGCCATGCTAGGGTATGGACTCAATCACAGTGCTATCCTCGTCTGATTCCTAGCACATTGTGTTCATTATGATTATTGCCATGATTGAGACACTCCTATCCAGTAAATACAATCCTTAGATTAGATGGGATTTGAAAATTTAGGGTTAGGTTTCGGCCGAAACCATCTCGGACCCACCGAGTTGAAAAACTCGGTCCCACTGATTTGGCTAACGCCATTGCACTAGTAACTCTGGGTCTGACCGAGAATTGCTAATCGGTGTGACCGATTTGAAGACTTTGTGAAACCCTAGCAGTCTTGGTGCCACCGAACTGTGACTCGGTCCAACCGAGTTCACCAATTTAGGTTCCAAAACTGCTTCGGTATCACCGAGTTTGAAAATCGGTTGATCCAAAATGCTTTCTGTGGAAAACTAAAACTGAATTTTTGAATCATTCTTTTGCAAAAATCTCTGCATTTTGTGATGCTCATCCATTCTATCTCATCTATAACTACTCACAGGGTCAGCAGTCAGTGATTTGCAGCATGTCAGACCAAAGTGATAGTCAGAACAAGTCAGAAGAGAACTATCACATGAGTGAGGGCACTAGTCCCTCTAGCACTTCAGATGATAGCAGCAGGAGCACCCCAAGCAACCTGCCTAAAGCTGCCACCAGGACAAGGAAGAAGAGAACCTCAGAATCTGAGGATGAGGATTATATGGCAGAAGAAGATGAGGCTACCTCCAAGAAGGCAGTGCTCAAAAAGGAGTATGCCTCAGCAAAGAACACAAAGCCTGGACTTAATAGGAAGGTTCCTGCCAAGAGGACACCTATGATGAGGGTCAGAGGATCAACTCAAGTGCCTGAAAAGGCTGAACCCAAAGAGGCACCCGCGAGAAGAGTCACAAATTCCAAACCCAAGAAAGTTCCCACTTGAGAAACTATGAAGCTTACCATGGAATCAAAAGATGAAGCTGCTGGACAAGATAAGAAGAAGAAGAGAGCCAGAACCACTACTGCCCAGGTGTCGTGGTTCTAAGTCTGACAGTAGAGTGGGGGTAGGTATGGAGAGGCAAGATCCTAGCTATGGAGCAGTTGTGAAGACACTGGATGTATGAGTTCAGGCCCTTCTCGGAGGAAGTAATAGCCCTACGTCTCGGAGCCCAGAGGCGGTCGACTAGATTATGTATGTATGGATTACAAGAGTGCGAACCCCTTACACTGAGGAGGGGGGTGGCTTATATAGTGTCCGCCAGACCCCTCCGGCCCTCAGTAATGCAGGATTTAAAGTACATTAAGTCTAGGCGTTACTGGCAACGCCATACATAAAGTGTCCTAAATGCCATAAAGACTACTTAATTACAGACCGTTTGGATGCAGAGTGGCTCTTGATCTCCTGGTGGTCGAGTGAGTCTTCATGGTCGAGTCCTTTGAGTTCGTCGAGTGAAGTCCCCCTTGGTCGACTGGAAGGCAGTTTCTTCTGAGGGTGTCCTTGGGTAGGGTAGTTAGATCAGGTCTATGACCCTACCCTAGGTACATGACTTCATCATTAGCCCCCGAATGGATCGAGGTTTGAGTGAGGAAGGAGTTGATATTATTTCCGACCTGCTTTTGTGTTCTGGATATGTATCGTCTTGGACCGATAATCTTTTGTTGATGACAGCAACTCTTATTTCAGTCGCCTCGATCCATTCCTTTCTTAAGTCGAGTGAACTTTTGTACTTGATGAACTTCCGAGCGACGGATCGCAGGAAATCAATCGTCTGACAGATTGAACCGCTGTTAGCGGATTTCGTGGGATCTGAATTTTGGGGAGCGCGTGAAGCGGGGCGGACCGCGGCGCTCGGATGGGATAGAACATAGACGCCTCGATTTCCACGCCACCTTTTTCGCCACGTATCACGTGTGTGCGACTGTTTCGGGATGTGATAGGATTTCTCAGGCCCAGTTGTCATTCACTCGGAAGTGGCTCTATAAAATGCGCCCGAGGTTTTTGAACAGTACTTCTCCAATCCCCCTTCTGTCCTCTCCACCTCCGCCCGCATCGCCTGCTCATGCCTCCGCCCAACCACTCCTCGTGCGCTTCGACGGCAACAATGGTGAAGGAGAAGATGGCGGCTCTGGAGCGCGCGAAGAAGGTGATGGCAACGGGGAAGGCAAAAGGGAGAGCGACTAGCCGGGGAGGATCCTCGTCTAGTTCCCGCCTGCCGCAAGGCTGGGTCCAAGGGGATTGGATCCGGTCGACCATCACCGAGACGGATCTCACTGAGATGGCCAACGAGGGTTTGATCCCTCACGGAGCAGCGAGGCTCCCGGGGAACGAGTGGCATCCACAGCCGGAAGAGGGTGAGTGTGTCCTTCTGGCTACCCACGTCGACCGTGGGTTCTCTCTGCCTCCGAGTGTTTTCTTTTGTGGTTTCTTGAATTTCTTTGGGGCGCAACTCCACCACATCAATTCGAATTCCATTGCCTACCTTGCTGCCTTCGTGTCCATGTGCGAGAACTTCCTGGGCTGCCGACCGCACTGGGGTCTGTTCAAGCACATATTCACTTGTCGTTCTCAGACAGTGAAAAAGGCGAGTCCAGACGACGATAAGACCAAGGTTATTCAGATGTGTGGAGGTCTGGGGATTCAGATGAGATACAAGAGCACCTTTCCGACCATGACCCTCCCTGAGTCAGTCAGAGGTTGGCAGTCGACTTGGATCTACTGCAAAGACGAGTCGACGCCGGGGCAGTCGAGTGGTCTCCCTCCGTTTTCCATGGACCGAGTGAACAAGCCCTCATCTCTGAAAATGCTCCCTGAGGAGAAAGCCCAAGTGAAAATGTTGATGGAACGTGTAGTCCAGCTAGTTCGGGAAGGAGTGATGGGCATGGACCTTCTGGAGGTCTTCCTTAGGCGGCGCATCCAGCCACTTCAGTACCGGGGTCACCTAATGTGGCTGTACTGTCGAACCGAGGACGAAACTCGGGTTCATCCAGAGGTAGTCGACGATGCCACACGGGAGGAGTGGATGGCCATAGTCACAGGGAATAAGGACAACCCTCGAGGGGCCAGAAGGATTCCGCCACTCGACAATACATATACTCCAGACACGGTTCATCCACTTTATCTTCACTCGTAGTCCTGTTGTACTCATTCTGCTTTTGCTGCAAATTGGTCGATTGATCTTCGTTTGGTTGACTGTCAGGCCACCACTGAATTATACTCGATGCCGAATGGAGCTCAAACGCCGACTGAAGAGGGGGAAGGAAGTGGAGGCGAAAGCCAAGAGGAGTGGGATTCGGATGCTGCTGCTGATGATGATGGTGATGATTCTACTGAGGACGAAGAGGAGGAGGAGGAGGAGGAGGAAGTTGTACCGCCTCGCACGGAAAGGCGATCGAAGCTCATCCATGACCCTGCGACTGAACGTGGTAAGGGGGTCGTGACTGTCGCGCAGTCGACCAAGCGCCCTCGGACCACTTCTCCGGCGCCGACTGAGAAGGCTCCGAAGCAATCTCGAATGGCGCCATCGAAACCTGCGAAGGTCTTCCCGAAGATGAAGGTGTTGATTCCCACCATATCAGGGTAAAAAAGCTATTCGAGTCTTCTTGCTCTTCGTGAGTTTATTTTTGGTCGACTCATGAGTTAACCGATTGATTTTTTTGGGTTGTAGTGCCACTACTTCTGATACCTCGGGCAGGGCTGACGATCATGAGATGGAAGATGCTGCTACCTCAAAACATGGTATGACTCGCAATTCCGTCTTTTAGTCGATTGGCTCTTGGTTTATAATTCTGATTCTTTTCTGTAGCTCCATCCAATGTCGTTATCACCCTTCCTGACGACGACGACGATGAGGAGGAAAGCGTCTGCTGGCAGGGTGACTCAGGACGTGCTGGCACCCGAGGCACTGGTTGCGGAGGGAGAGAACACCACTCGGCCCACCGTATCTTTCGCGGTGCCGTTGACGAGTGCTCACCCCGCATCGTCGAGTGCAGCACAGACTTCACTCTTCTCGACCCACTACGTCCCAGAGGACCAAGCCAGTGCTGCAAAAAAAGCGATACGCCAGGCAGGAGTCATGATGGAGCAGGTGAAAGCCATCCGAGAGGCTAGCCAGGCAGCCTATGACGCCAGTTCCGCTCTCCAGAGCAACGTTCAGGTCAGTCGGTCATTGCCTGTTCTGTTAGGATATGATGTCTGAAGATTCTTCTTTTCCGAAATTCATAGTGATTGTCCTACACCCACTGGGTGTGTCGATTGGAATTCTTATTTAGTGGGGGCACGCTGAGTGCACCCACTTGGTGTAGTCCCCAAGGCTATGGTGGACTGCTGGCAGTCGACCATAGTCTTTATATTTTGAATTTTTGCTTCATTCGGTTATGCCGAATGGATTTCTTGACCTGTGGGGGCACGCTGAGTGCACCCACTGGGTGTAGTCCCCGAGACTGTGGTCGAATGCGGGCAGTTGACTACAGTCTGAAGAACACGTCCCTCTTTTTTTTTGTTGGTCGACTGGTCGACTCTTCCTTGATAGAACTAGTGGGGGCACGCTGAGTGCACCCACTGGGTGTAGTCCCCGAGACTATGGTCGAATGTTTGCATTCGGCTGTAGTCTTAGAAACGTATGGTTTTTCCTTAGTCACTTGGAAGTGAATTGTTTTTGACATCTGAGGATTGATTCTTCATAGAAGTCCTGTGACCTTGCGGCTCGTTACACCGAGCTAGAGAACAAACACATCCAGCTCGAGCTTGATCTGAAGCTGGTCCAGGAGAACTTGGCGAAGGTGAAGGAAGAAGCCAAAGGTATGTTTGGTGAGGCTTCCGACGACTGCCTTTGCCCCTCATTTGATTCAAATTCTAACCTTGTTGTAACCTTGCAGGCAAAGTGAAGGAGGCCCAGAAGAAGAAAAACCTAGAGTTGGCTGAGATGCAGAAAACAGCTTTAGAGAAGACCAGACTCACAGACGAGAAGTTGGCTTCGGTCACTAAGCTTGAAGAAGAAAACACCAATCTGAAAGCTGCTCTTGCCATTGCCAACAAGGAGGTCAGTCGACTAAAAAGCGATAAAGTTGCTCTGAATGACAAGGCCAGTGAGTTGACGGGGAAGAGGAACGATCTGGAGGCTTATCTGGGTGGTCTTGCCAAGAAGTTGTTCCTCATGCTCGAAGGTAATCCTTTGCACCAAACAATTATTTTTACAGTGATCTTTCCATTCGACCATTGTTTTGACTCGGTGGTTGTGCTTGCAGAATTTTGCCAAAACTTTGAAGAGGAGACTGGTCGACTGGAGCCTAACCTGGACCCCATCAACTCTCCGGTGAATGATGAAGTCGCCATGAATGTGCTTCGCTAGAATCTCGTGTTGCTGCCGTCGTTGATTATCTAGCAAGGTTGAAGGTCGCCACTTCCCGCATCGACGCTACGCTCTGTCCCGGGGAGACGCTCCTGAATGACCTCGAGTCTCTGATGATTCGACTGAACACAGTCCCAAGTCGAGTGCGGGAGTGGAAGAAGTCTGCTTCCAGGTGTGGTGCAGATGTTGCTTTATCTCTGGTCCGAGTCCATTGCAAGGATGCGCGAGATGACAAGTTGGTGGCTCTTCGGGTGGCTAACACCAAGAAGCATGATTTTCGGTCCTTCATGGAGACCTTCATCGCCGCTGCCACTCAGATTGCTGATGGGATCAACCTCGACGAGTTTGTTGCACCTTCCAGCCCTCCACAGGAGGGGTAAAAAACTTCTTGAGCTCGACACTTTAAATTTGCCTTGGTATGCCGAGTGATTTTGTAACCGATAAACCTTAACAGGCTTAGCGCCTGAGCACTTTCGGTTCTGTTAGGTATTTATCCAAACTTGGATTCGACGTTTGAATACGCTTGCATTTGGTTTGAGATGTCTCTTCCAGATTAAAGCGAGGTGCACATTGCAATCGACTCGTTCCTCAATTCACTTAGGCAGGCGCTGGGCTGCAGCTAAGCCTCCGAGTGGGGGGTTTGCTCTCCACTCGGTAGGATTTTCAAAACTTAGGCGAGCACGGGGATGCATCTAAGCCCCCGAGTGGGAGGTTTGCTCTCCACTCGGTAGGTTTTTCAAAACTTAGGCAAGCACGGGGCTGCAGCTAAGCCCCCGAGTGGGAGGTTTGCTCTCCACTCGGTAGGATTTTCAAAACTTAGGCGAGCACGGGGCTGCAGCTAAGCCCCCGAGTGGGAGGTTTGCTCTCCGCTCGGTAGGATTTTCAAAAACTTAGGCGAGCACGGGGCTGCAGCTAAGCCCCCGAGTGGGAGGTTTGCTCTCCACTCGGTAGGATTTGAAGGTGTTCTTCTTATAGAAGGCACATTGTATTTGTGGTGTAGCTCAGAGGAGAGAGTAGCAGTCGACCTGCACCTCGTCCTTCTTGCGAGCGCACATTGTATTTGTGGCGTAGCTCGGAGGAGAGAGTAGCAGTCAACCTGCACCTCGTCCTTCTTGCGAGCGCACATTGTATTTGTGGCGTAGCTCGGAGGAGAGAGTAGCAGTCGACCTGCACCTCGTCCTTCTTGCGAGCGCACATTGTATTTGTGGCGTAGCTTCGGAGGAGAGAGTAGCAGTTGACCTGCACCTCGTCCTTCTTGCGAGCGCACATTGTATTTGTGGCGTAGCTCGGAGGAGAGGGTAGCAGTCGACCTGCACCTCGTCCTCCTTGCGAGCGCATGTTGTATCTATCCTTAGGCGAGTACTTGGACTGCAGCTAAGCCTCCGAGTGGGAGACTGGTTCACCACTCGGTAGGATTTTCAAAAAATTAGGCGAGTACTTGGACTGCAGCTAAGCCTCCGAGTGGGAGTCTGGCTCACCACTAGGTAGGATTTTATTAAAACTTAGGCGAGTACTTGGACTGCAGCTAAGCCTCCGAGTGGAAGGCTGGCTTACCACTCGGTAGGATTTTGTTGAACTTAGGCGAGTACTTGGACTGCAGCTAAGCCCCCGAGTGGAAGGCTGGCTTACCACTCGGTAGGATTTTACTGAACTTAGGCGAGTACTTGGACTGCAGCTAAGCCTCCGAGTGGAAGGTTGGCTTACCACTCGGTAGGATTTTGTTGAACTTAGGCGAGTACTTGGACTGCAGCTAAGCCCCCGAGTGGAAGGCTGGCTTACCACTCGGTAGGATTTTATTGAACTTAGGCGAGTACTTGGACTGCAGCTAAGCCTCCGAGTGGAAGGCTGGCTTACCACTCGGTAGGATTTTATTGAACTTAGGCGAAACGGATTTCGCAGCTAAGCCTCCGAGTGGGAGGCTGGCTCACCACTCGGTTAGGATTTTTTACAGACTTAGGCGAATCAGATTCGCAGCCAAGCCACCCACTGGGGGATTGTTTTATGTGGACAAAAGTAATAACAATTACTGGGAAAATTATAAAGCTCTTGTCTTTGATAAATAAACTACTGAAGTACTTTTATTACAACTCATCCGAGTGAATACTTAAGTGTAGAAGGGGCGGAGTAGATCCACGTTCCAAGCTCGGGGCTCGTCGATGTTGTGCTCAACATTGTAAAGACGGTATGCTCCGTTGTGGAGAACCTTGGTAACGATGAAGGGTCCTTCCCAAGAAGGAGCAAGCTTGTGTGGTTTCTGTTGATCCACTCGGAGGACCAAATCTCCTTCCTGGAAGGCTCGACTCTTCACGTTTCTGGCGTGGAAACGACGCAAGTCCTGTTGGTAAATGGTCGATCGGATCAGAGCCATCTCCCTTTCTTCCTCCAGGAGGTCGACTGCATCCTGCCGTGCTTGTTCTGCTTCAGCTTCATTGTAGAGCTCGACTCGAGGAGCATTGTGGAGCAGATCACTCGGCAAGACCGCTTCGGCTCCGTAGACCAAGAAGAATGGAGTTCTCCCAGTTGACTGATTAGGCGTGGTCCTTAACCCCCAAAGCACAGAGGGAAGTTCGTCGACCCATGCTCCAGCCGCATGCTTGAGGTCACGCATCAGTCGGGGTTTCAACCCTTTGAGAATCAAGCCATTGGCCCACTCTGCTTGTCCATTCGACTGAGGATGGGCGACTGAAGCATAGTCGACTCATGTGCCTTGAGATGTGTAGAACACTCTGAATTCCTCCGAATCGAAGTTCGACCCATTGTCAGTGATGATGCTGTGTGGGACTCCATATCTGAATGTCAGTTCTTTGATGAAGCTGACTGCAGTACTGGCGTCAAGGTTCTTGATGGGTTTAGCCTCAATCCACTTGGTGAACTTGTCGACTGCTACCAGTACATGTGTGAAACCGCTTCGACCTGTCCTCAAGGGACCGACCATATCCAATCACCATACAGCAAACGGCCAGATGAGTGGTATGGTCTTCAGAGCTGACGCAGGCTTGTGTGACATGTTGGAGTAAAACTGGCATCCTTCGCACTTGTCCACTATCTCCTTTGCCATTTCATTCGCCCTTGGCCAGTAAAATCCGGCTCGGTATGCTTTGGCCATGATGGTCCGAGAGGATGCATGATGGCCACAGGTCCCCGAGTGGATATCTTCAAGGATTATCCGACCTTCTTCTGGCGTTATGCACTTCTGACCAACTCCGGTCGCGCTCTCCCTGAATAACTGCCCTTTGATCACAGTAAAGGCTTTGAACCGGCGGATGATCTGTCGAGCCTCTTCTTCGTCCTCTGCGAGCTCTTTTCATGCGATGTACGGTATTATCCAATCGGGAGTGATCACTAAAGCCTCCATGACAAAATCAACCACTGCTGGAACTTCAACCTCAGTCGGATCTGTGGCACTCTTGGGCTGCGGAGCTTCTTTAGTAAAAGGATCTTCTTTGACTGATGGAGTATGAATATGCTCCAAGAACACACCACTGGGGACGGCTTCTCTCTTGGAACCTATCTTTGCCAAATCATCAGCCGCTTCATTCTTCAGTCGGGGTATGTGATGGAGCTCCAACCCTTCGAATTTCTTTTCAAGCTTCCTCACTGCATTGCAGTATCCAGTCATGGCTGGGCTTCTAACATCCCACTCCTTCATCACCTGATTGACCACCAAATCTGAGTCTCCATAAACCATAAGGCGACAGACGCCGAGTGAAATGGCCATGCGCAACCCGTACAAGAGAGCTTCATATTCTGCTTCATTGTTGGAGGAAGCGAAGTGAATCTGGAGCACATATCTGAGCTTATCTCCTCGGGGGGAAACCAAAACAACTACAGCACCAGAACCATTTAACATCTTAGAGCCATCAAAGAACATGGTCCAATGCTTCGAGTGAACTTGAGTCGGCTGCTGTTGTTCAATCCACTCGGCAAGGAAATCTGCTATAGCCTGGGACTTAATGGCTTTCTTTGCCTCAAATTTGATATCAAGGGGAAGAAGTTCAATCGCCCATTTAGCCACTCGACCAGTTGCATCTCTGTTGTGCAGAATCTCAGACAATGGCGCGTCGCTGACGACTGTAATGTCATGATCAGAGAAATAATGAGAAACCTTCTTTATGGTCATGTAGATTCCATACACAAGCTTCTGATAATGAGGATATCTTTGCTTCGATGGAGTCAAAACTTTTGAGAGATAATACACTGGGCGTTGAACTTTGAAGGTTTTGCCTTCCTCTTCCCACTCGACCGTAAGTACTGTACTGACGACCTGTCCTGTGGCTGCAATGTAAAGCAACAGAGGCTCTTTGCTGATTGGAGCAGCAAGCACCAGCTGGGTGGAGAGCAGAGCTTTTAGCTCGGCAAACGCTGCATCAGCTTCTGGAGTCCACTCGAACTTGTCTGCCTTTTTCATCAGTCGGTAAAGAGGCAATGCCTTTTCACCGAGGCGAGAGATGAATCAACTTAACACGGCCAAGCATCCAGTAAGCTTCTAGACATCGTGCACACGCACGGGGCATTTCATTCGGAGTATGGTGCCAACCTTTTCAGGGTTAGCATCGATTCCTCGCTCTGAGATGAGAAAACCGAGTAACTTTCCGCCAGGTACTCCGAATGTGCACTTTGAAGGATTAAGCTTGATATCGTATCTCCTGAGATTGGCAAATGTTTCGGCTATGTCAGTCAACAGGTCGGAACCCTTACGTGACTTGACCATAATGTCATCCATGTACGCTTCCACGTTTCGACTGATTTGAGTGAGCAAACACTTCTGAATCATCCTCATGAACATGGCTCCGGCATTCTTGAGGCTGAATGGCATAGTGATATAGCAGAAGCACCCGAATGGAGTGATGAAAGCTGTTTTGATCTCATCCGATCCATACAGACGGATCTGATGGTATCCAGAGTAGGCGTCTAGAAAAGACAATCTCTCACACCCCACAGTCGAGTCGACAATTTCATCAATGCGAGGGAGAGGAAAATGATCTTTCGGGCAGGCCCGATTGATGTGTTTGAAATCAATGCACATGCGGAGTGAGTTGTCCTTCTTGGGAACCATGACAACATTGGCGAGCCACTCGGAGTGGTATATCTCTCGGATAAATCCTGCCGCTAATAGTCGAGCCACCTCTTCGCCAATGGCCTTTCTCTTCTGGATGGCGGACCGCCGAAGATGTTCTTTGACTGTTTTTGCTGTCGAGTCGACTCTTAGGCGATGCTCAGCCAGTCCCCTAGGAACACCCGGCATGTCAGTAGGCTTCCATGCAAAGATGTCCCAGTTCTCACGGAGGAACCGGATGAGCGCTTCTTCCTATTTAGGGTCGAGTGTTGTGGATATATGGGTCGGAGCTGCATTGTGATCGGTCGGGTGAATGTGAACAGGCTTCGTCTCACCAGACGACTGAAAAGCTGACTCTGTGGCAGGCTTCTTAGCTCGCAACAAATCACTCGGGTCAGCATTTTGCTTATATCCTTCTAGCTCGACCGTTGCCATCTGGGAATCGACAATCTTTGAGCCTTTCTGGAAATACTCTTCTGCCTTTTTCCGATCACCAGTGACAGTGATCACGCCTTTGGGGCCGGGCATCTTCAATTTGAGGTACACGTAACATGGTCGAGCCATGAACCGTGCGTAAGCTGGTCTCCCCAAAATAGCGTGGTAAGCGCTCTGAAAATCCACGATCTCAAACGTCAGCTTCTCTTTCCGGAAATGTTTCGAGTCACCAAACACCACGTCCAGAGCTATTTGGCCGAGTGATTCGGCTTTCTTTCCAGGTTTAACTCCATGAAAACTCATGTTGCTCTTGCTGAGTCGGGACATCGGAATGCCCATTCCTTTCAGCGTGTCCGCATACAATAAGTTCAGTCTGCTACCACCATCCATTAGCACCTTCGTCAGTCGAGTTCCTTCGACGATCGGGTCGACCACCAAAGCTTGCCTCCCAGGGGTGGCAATATGAGTCGGGTGATCTGACTGGTCGAATGTAATGGGAGTCTGGGACCATCTCAGATAGTTTGGCGTCGCCGGAGCGACCATATTCACCTCGCGGTTGATCACTTTCAGTCGACTTTTGCTCTCTACATCAGCAAAAATCATCAGGGTGGAATTGACATGGGGGTAACCTCCTTCGCTGTCCTCCTTGTCCTCAGCCTTGTCTGACTCCTTCTCTTTGTCCTTGGGTTGCTTGCCTTGAAACTGCTGGATCAAGAGCCGACACTGGCGACTGGTATGCTTAGGGCAGATGAAGTTACCCTCTTCGTCTTTCTTCGTGTGGATGTGACATCGTAGATCCATCACATCATTTCCTTCTTTATCCTTCACCTTCTTGGGGTTCCAGGATCCTTTGGGTTTTCCCTTGAACTTGCCCTGATTCACGGCCAGAGCCTCCCCAGGAGCCGCTGGTTCGGCCTTCCGCTTCTGTTTCCGACTGGAGTTTCCTTTCTCCGACTGACTCGGCTTGTACTTGCCGCTTCGGAGTCGGTCCTCCTCTTCACTATTGGCGTACTTGGTGGCAATTTCCATCATTCGACTCAGGGTCATATCTCTGGTCCGCCCAAACTTCAAACTTAATTCTCTGTTCTTGACACCATCCTTGAAAGCACAGACTGCCTGATGATCAGACACATTCTCCACGGTATGATGCAAAGTAATCCACCTCTGAATGTACTCTCGTAAGGTTTCATTCGTCTTTTGCACGTAGACTTGCAGCTCCGTCAGCCCAGCTGGTTGCTTGCAGGTTCCTTCAAATGTTCTGACGAACACTCAGGAAAGATCTTCCCAAGTGTAAATACTGCTTGGATTCAACTGATTCAGCCACGCCCTGGCCGAGCCTTCCAACATGAGTGGCAGATGCTTCATGGCCACCTCATCATTCCCGCCGCCAATCTGTACCGCCACTCGGTAGTCCTCAAGCCAGGTTTCGGGCTTAGACTCACCGGTGAACTTAATCACTCCAGTTGCCAACCTGAAGTTGGGGTGAATCACTGCAGCTCTGATAGCCCTACTGAAACATTCCGGACCTGAAACATGCACTCGGCTGCTAGTGGGCGCATCTCTGTGAGCCCTGTTCCGATCGACCAAGCCTTGCACGATGATGGATCATGCGTCAAAGCCTGGTTCCGGGGGGTCGACCGGAGCTCTTCGCCCCACACTGAGTTGACGCCTGTCATCTTGCTGTCGAGGAGCATAAGACCCGCCTCTCGGAGGAGGAGTGGGCACTCGACGCCTATCATAATGATCATATCGGTCACCGTATTGGTCTCGTCGATTCTCGCGTCCTTCACGCCGCGGAGGCGATCTAGGGCTATGAGCCGACTGAACTGTATTCACAGCGACGGATCGACTGTGAATCCTGTTGCGTGACTGTGACACGGCCGAATTCTGATCTCCTGCCGCCCGGAGCAAATCTCTAATCTGCATCAAGCCTCTGCCAGCCTCCAACTGAGAGGGCTGAATTGACTCTGCTATACGGGTTGCAGCTGCAAAAATCTGAATCGGGGTTCGATATACCTGAGTCGGCGGGAAGAGTTGACGTCGACTGGAGTCGGGTAATCGTTGGCGCGCGTGCTCGTCGAGTGCTCGCTGGAGATTCTCCAGACGAGCGCGTTCAGCCAAGTTGGCCAAACGCGCCTCTTCCAAGGCACGAGCCTCGGGGGTTTCTCCTGCGGTAGGAGTATGCAGGGCATCCATGTTCCTGTGGCGAAGTTCTTCCCTTTGTAGGGAGCTAAGTGGCTCGGGTTGATACTCCTCATGGACTCGAGCGGGGTCACCTCCACCGTCCGCCCCGTCGCCACGGGGGAAGCCGGGAGGGCTACGAGGTCCATCGACCATCAAGACCTCCACCGCCGGATCACTGCTATCGCACTTGGATGCAGTCTCTACGGAGCCAGTCGACAGATCGAACAGGTCGTAGAGGGATTCGTCGGGCTCGATTGCCGCGACTTGGGTGGTGGCCGTCTGGCGAGCCACCACGTGTCTCACCCACCACTGGAGTCTCGACCGACCAGATCGCTTGCGCTGGCGGGAAACAGGGAGGGATGACAACAGGGGAGTCGACCAATACGGAGTCGACGGTTGCAGCAGCAGAACGCCACGGACACATGCGCGAAAATGCGTCGCACCACGGACGGGGAGCGCGTCGATGTCGAGTGGAGCCTCCTGGAGCCAAGCGGAGTCGTCGGCGATGAAGGTGAGAGCGCCAAGACAGATCTCGCGGCCCTCAACCAAAACTCCACTAGCAACCATGATGAAAGTAATCGGAAGAATGGCAACTTCTCCAAAAATCGCTAAGACACCTGCCCCATAGGGGGCGCCAACTATCGTGGTTCTAAGTCTGACAGTAGAGTGGGGGGTAGGTATGGAGAGGCAAGATCCTAGCTATGGAGCAGTTGTGAAGACACTTGATGTACGAGTTCAGGCCCTTCTCGGAGGAAGTAATAGCCCTACGTCTCGGAGCCCGGAGGCGGTCGACTGGATTATGTATGTATGGATTACAAGAGTGCGAACCCCTTACACTGAGGAGGGGGGTGGCTTATATAGTGTCCGCCAGACCCCTCTGGCCCTCAGTAATGCAGGGTTTAAAGTACATCAAGTCTAGGCGTTACTGGTAACGCCTTACATAAAGTGTCCTAAATGCCATAAAGACTACTTAATTACAGATCGTTTGGATGCAAAGTGGCTCTTGATCTCCTGGTGGTTGAGTGAGTCTTCATGGTCGAGTCCTTCGAGTTCGTCGAGTGAAGTCCCCCTTGGTCGATTGGAAGGCAGTTTCTTCTGAGGGTGTCCTTGGGTAGGGTACTTAGATCAGGTCTATGACCCTACCCTAGGTACATGACTTCATCACCAGGTCCTTGGAAATCCCTTTATGATGAGAGATTCTGATGAGGAAGAAGAGGTTGCTGCACCAGCACCCAAGGCACAAAAGCTAATGGGTGATGCTATAAAGTCAGGGGCTGCAACATCAAAGCCCAAGGAAGCACCGAAAGCTGCCCCCAAGCCCAAGCTTGCACCAAAGAGGAATACCAGGAGTATTCCAGCTGCTGAGAAGAACAAGACCCCAGTGCCTGAAGTTGCTGATGAGGAAGATGAAGAAGGACAAGTCCTGAGAAAGCTCAAGCCCAAGATTCCAGACCACAATGATGCTCATCCTGTGGCTGAGAATATGAAGTTAAGAAAGGATGCAGGACTCAGATTGTGGAGGCTGACAGATCCATATGCCACCAGGAGAAGAACTGTTGTTGATTACAGGTTCCACACTAAGGAACAACAGGACTTCTATGAGACAGTACTATTGGACAAGAAGCCCATAATGTGTGACATGAGGTGGGTCGACTGGACCTACATGAAAGAAAATGAGGAACACTATCCTGGAGTGCAAGACAGCTTTGTTGCTTGTGGAGTTGCACACTTTGTTGGGCAGAAGCTCACAAAGTGGAATGATGAGCTCATTATGCAATTCTACTCCACAGCACACTTCTATCCAGATGGCAGGATAGTTTGGATGTCTGAAGGTACAAGGTACCAGTCAACAATTGAGGAATGGGCTAGTCTGATCAATGCCCCAAAGGAAAGTGAAGATGACTTTGATGTTTATGCCAAGAAGATGGACCACAATACCATGTCTCATATGTACAAGGAGATCCCAAACAAAGCCCTTGAGACATTCAAGTTTGGGTCAGTCCACTTTCTTCTGTCAGGGCTGCCAACAATCAACTGGATCCTAAGGCACACTCTGTTGCCCAAGTCAGGTGACCACAACATGATTAGAGGGCATGCTATCAACTTGCTGCACTTGTTTTATGTGCCACAAAAATTCAAGGTCATGAGCCTCATTGTTGAGACCATTAAGAGGACAACAGCAGATCAGAAAAGGAGTTGTGGGTATGCCCCACAGATTCAGGAGTTGATTAACTCAAAGATGGGCACAGGAACTTACTTGCTGGATAAGGAACATTTTGCTATCTATCCAGACTTTGAGGACAATCAGGTTGTCATGAATGAGAATGAACCATCATCAGTACAAGCTCAAGAGCAAAAGGAGAAGGCAAAGAGAGAGAAGGCTGCCAAGATGCCAACACAAGAGGAGGCATCTGAATACTTCTTGAAAAACAAGCAGGAGCAGCTTGGTTACTTGATAGCATCCACACTACGGATTGAGAAGGGGTTGGCCACCCTATCTCAAAACCAGGAGAGCCTGGAAAGGATCATGGAATGAAAATTCTATGATCTAGATATCAAAGTAACTGAGATTCAGTCAGTTGTGGAGCAGCTTCAGGATGACATGCAGGAGAGGAAGGGCAAGACAACCACTGATGCATTTGCCAGAGTGCCTAGAGCTCATAGGTCAGCTGCAATGCCTGTGACAGACTCCAGAGCCACATCATCTGCACCAGCTACAACTCCTACAGCTCCAGTGCAACCAGCTCCAGCACAAACTCCTCCAGGTCCATCCACTTCAACTGAAGCCTTCGTCCAAGGAGCCATCTCTACACCACCACCTGAAGATCAAGCCTGAGAGTCGATCTAGCACTATGCATTTTCTATGAACTTTTTGGTAACTTGTTGCCAAAGGGGGAGAAAAATGTATAGATCATAGGCTTCGAGAGAGAGAGTGTTGCTTTTGTTCTCTCTTGCTTTGGTGGTTAAACTTTGTTTGCTTTTGATTGCTTGAGATTCTATGCTATTATCTGTGAGACATTGATGATCATGTGTTAGATCATAAGCTACACTTATGCATGTTTGATGATATTATCTTACCTATCCTTATGTGATCATTCACTTTGCTTGGTGATGAGTGCATGTATTCAATCTCTATCATTTTGAGCGCTCCACCAAGATGTATGTGACATGGAAGAGTAACCCATGAGCCTAATTCCTTGTGCATTTGCAGTACAAAGCAAATTTTAAACTATGCACAAATTTAGGGGGAGCTCTTGCTTATCACATACTTCTCAAAGCAACGATGTTGTTCAATCTTATTATCATTTGTCGAAGCTTTGAACTATATGTTGTCATCAATTACCAAAAAGGGTGAGATTGAGAGTGCAACTATCCCTAGGTGGTTTTGGTAATTCATAACAACATATACCTCACTGAGCTAATGCTATTCCAAGACTATTATTTCAGGAAAGCTCAATGAATGGCATGGCATGGATGATGAAAGTGGATCCCTCAAAATACTAAGGACAAAGGATTGGCTCAAGCTCAAAAGCTCAAGACTCTTCATTTTACATTTTAGTGATCCAAGATCACATTGAGTCTATAGGAAAAGCCAATACTGTCAAGGAGGGATGAGGTGTTGCTTAATGAGCCTCTTGCTTCATGTGCTTAGTGATATGCTCCGGCTTAATGAGCCTTTTGCTTCATGTGCTTAGTGATATGCTCCAAATACCCTCAACTACTTCTCACATCCACATATGACCTAAACCCAAAGTTAAAATCGGTCCCACCGATTCTTTTTATCCGGCGCCACTGAGTTCAAATGTCATAGCCACAGCCACAAACCCTAGGCAAATCGGTCTTACCGATAGGGATCTTGGTCTCACCAAGATGGGATTGTAATCTCTCTATTTCCCTTCGTAACATTTCGGTCAAACCAAAGTGAGTGATCGGTCCCACCGAGATTGCAATGTAAACTCCCTGTTTCTCTTTTGTAACATTTCGGTCTCACCGAAATGAGCGAATCAGTCCCACCGAGTTTACCTGACCAACTCTCTGGAAAGCTTATTACCAAAATCGGTCTCACCGAGTTTGTGTAATCGGTCTTACCGAGATTACGTTATGCCCTAACCCTAATCATATTGGTCCTACCGAGTTGCATATCGGTCCCACCGAAAATCCTAACGGTCACTATTTTATTAAATCGGTCCGACCGAGTTTGTTGATTCTGTCCCACTAAGTTTGGTAAATTGTGTGTAACGGTTAGATTTTGTGTGGAGGCTATATATACCCCTCCACATCCTCTTCATTCGTGGAGAGAGCCATCAGACTGAACCTACACTTCCAGCATACATTTGCTGAGAGAGAACTACCTACTCATGTGTTGAGGCCAAGATATTCCATTCCTACCATATGAATCTTGATGTCTAGCCTTCCCCAAGTTGCTTTCCACTCAAATCTTCTTTCCACCAGATCCAAATTCTATGAGAGAGAGTTGGGTGTTGGGGAGACTATCATTTCAAGCACAAGAGCAAGGAGTTCATCATCAACGCACCATTTGTTACTTCTTGGAGTGTGGTGTCTCCTAGATTGGCTAGGTGTCACTTGGGAGCCTCTGACAAGATTATGGAGTTGAACCAAGGTGTTTGTAAGGTCAAGGAGATCGCCTACTTAGTGAAGATCTACCGCTAGTGAGGCATGTCCTTCGTGGGCGATGGCCATGGTGGGATAGACAAGGTTGCTTCTTCGTGGACCCTTCGTGGGTGGAGCCCTCCGTGGACTCGCGCAACCGTTACCCTTCGTGGGTTGAAGTCTCCATCAACGTGGATGTACGATAGCACCACCTATCGGAACCACAACAAAAACATCCGTGTCTCCAATTGTGTTTGAATCCTCCAAACCCTTCCCTTTACTTTCTTGCAAGTTGCATGCTTTAATTTCCGCTGCTCATATACTCTTTGCATGCTTGCTTGAATTGTGTGATGATTGCTTGACTTATCAAAAGATAGCTAAAATCTGCCAAACTCTAAAATTGGGAAAAGGTTAAGTTTTTAATAGGTCAAGTAGTCTAATCACCCCCCCCCCTCTAGACATACTTCAAGGTCCTACATAGTCCCGCGTAGATAGATAAAGAACACGAGCTGATGAGGTGCATGCGGACTGTTTGACTGGTCAACCATACAATACGGAGCTATACGCTGAGCTAGTGACCGTATAATCACCATATCTCGTATACAATGATCAAAGTGAGCTATCAAGACAAGTTCGATGACCGCCAATGCATTTTACTCGGTAATAAATGACCAGGATTGAAGGGGAATCCAAATTTGCTTCGTCTTCTGTCCTTGAGCTCTTGACAAACCAATGCACTATACAGATGTCCGGCCACTCTGATACGTCCATTTTGCATCATGCTTTTATATCAATATTTTTTGCACTATGGGTTGTTATTACACATTATATCTCAATACTTATGGATATTCTCTCTTATTTTACAAGGTTTACCATGAAGAGGGGGAATGTCGGCAGCTGGAATTCTGGCTGGAAAAGGAGCAAACATTGGAAACCTATTCTGCACAGCTCCAAAAGTCCTAAAACTCCACGGAACATCTTTTTGGAATCAATAAGAATTTTTGGGCGAAAGAAATACACCAGGGGGCCCACAACCTGTCTAGGAGACAGGAGGGCGCCCCCCCTATAGGGCGTGCCCACTATCTCCTGGCCCCCTGGTGGGCCTCTGGTGTCTATCTTCTGCTATATCAGAGCTTTTACCCTGGAAAAAATCATGGGCAAGCTTATGGGACGAAACTCCGCCGCCACGAGGTGGAACCTTGGTGGAATCAATCTAGGGCTTCGGTGGAGCTGTTCGGCCGGGGACATTTCCCTCCGGGAGGGGGAAATCATCACCAACGTCATCACCAACGATCCTCTCATCAGGAGGGGGTCAATCTCCATCAACATCTTCACCAGCACCATCTCCTCTCAAAACCCTAGTTCATCTCTTGTATCCAATCTTGTATCAAAACCACAAATTGGTACCTGTGGGTTGCTAGTAGTGTTGATTACTCCTTGTATTTGATGCTAATTGGTTTACCTGGTGGAAGATCATACGTTCAGATCCTTTATGCATATTATTACTCCTTTGATTATGAACATGAATATTCTTTGTGAGTAGTTACGTTTGTTCCTGAGGACATGGGTGAAGTCTTGCTATTAGTAGTCATGTGAATTTGGTATTCGTTCGATATTTTGATGGGATGTATGTTGTCTTTTCCTCTAGTGGCTTTATGTGAACGTCGACTACATGACACTTCACCATTATTTGGGCCTAGAGGAAGGAATAGGGAAGTAATAAGTAGATGATGGGTTGCTAGAGTGACAGAAGCTTAAACCCTAGTTTATGCGTTGCTTCGTTAGGGGCTGATTTGGATCCATATGTTTAATGCTGTGGTTAGCTTTACCTTAATACTTCTTTTGTAGTTGCGGATGCTTGCAATAGGGGTTATTCATAAGTGGGATACTTTTCCAAGTTAGGGCAGTACCCAAGCACTGGTCCACCCACATACTAAAATATCAAAGTACCGAACGCGAATCATATGAACATGATGAAAACTAGCTTGACGATAATTCCCATGTGTCCTCGGGAGGTTGTTTCTCATTATTAGAAATTGTCCAGGCTTATCATTTGCTACATAAAGGATTGGTCCACCTTGCTGCACTTTGTTTACTTTATTTGGTTGTTACTCGTTACCATTTATCTTATCACACAACTATCTATCACCTACAATTTCAGTGCTTGTAGAGAAAACCTTACTGAAAACCGCTTATCATTTCCTTCTGCTCCTCGTTGGGTTCAACACTCTTACTTATCGAAAGGACTAAGATTGATCAACTACACTTGTGGGTCATAACACTCCACCCCAGAGCTCTCACCAAGCGTCGTTCATGCCACCGCACTGCACACTAACCGGTAAGGCAGCAATGGCATCCCACCGCGCCGAGTTCCTCTCCACCCACGACCGCACACAAAATGGTAGGGAAGCAAAGGCGTCCCATTGTGCCGAGTTCATCGCCGCTTGCGACCTCACAACTATGTGGGAGGAATTTGAAGATGACAAGGCCGAATGGGCGGTAGAGCAAGAGACGGCCAAAGCCGCACAGAGGGAGTGGAAAAGTCAGAAAGCACTCGAGAAAAGAGAGGCCCGCTGCCGCAAGAAAGAAAAGGACGCACGCGCTACTATGGAGAGGTCGGTGGAGATCCAACAATGGTGGGGTGTCACCGACAAAGCCAGGAAGGAGAACGACGGTGTCTGGCCAGCATGTGAGAAGTAATAGTACTAGTAGTTAGTGTGTGTCTCTGTGTCTGAGTACGAGCATGTACCAGTACTACTAGTTACTACTGTAGTTTTTAGAGCAAATTACCAGTACATTAGCCTAGACTAAATGGAAAAATTCCTATCCTAAGCATCAAATGACATCTCTTTCTCTATAGGAATTGAGATGCATGTCATCTCACTTCCTATGATTTTCATATTCCTATCCTATGAACGAAAGGAGGCCTCTGTTGGAGTAACTACTGTAGCTAGCAGTACTGCTGGTATAGTAGTTTTCTTCAAGAAGCGGAATTCAACAAAGTCATGATGGTTCCTTCGTCTGAGCAACTTCAAAGTGGGAAGTGGGCCTTTGATTTGACGGCTCATTAGTCATTGTTACTGCGGCACGACGACCTAGGTGACTCCCCCTTTGAGTTCTGCGTGCACGGCAAGTGGACCAGGATGGTCGACATACCACATGTTGGCGAACGGAAGTATTATTTCCGATGTCGAGGAGCAAGGAAACCGCGTGGTATAGTATCACTACTGATTGGTTCGCAAAAAAAAATAGTATCACTGACGATTTATAATTATTTTTTATTTCTGATGAATGCTAGCATTTCAACTCTTACGACGAAGGGTGCCAAACACGGCACATGCTAGATGTCCCACACGTCAGCGAAAGGAGTGGGACATGAACAGCGTGGTAGAGCCCAGCGTAAAAAAACAGCGTGGTAGAGCGTCTCCACTTCTTGAACTTCTAGATCGGAGACCACACGTAGTAGTACTTAGTGGTATGAACGATACAAAGTGCGACCCGGAGAGAAAGACACGTCTAGTTGGAAGGTCTCGGGGCATACACGTAAACAAATATAAAAGTTAATATGTGCCTCCAACTAATATAGTAATAGTAGAGTACTTAGGCACGTACTCCATAATATCATTGTGCATTGCACGTACAACATTTAGTGGTAGTACATAGTAAGAGACAAATGCCGCCCAAGAGTTCCCTTCTCGACCTACTTTTGGGTGTTTGGTAGTGTATGGAGGGCGCATGAGTCCACACTAGTTTAGCACAAATTCACTAGAAGCATGGATGAAGAGAGCATGCATGAAGAGGGGTGTTGAGTTGAGCATGCATGAAGAGGGAACAACTATGCTGAGACGAGAACGCAACCATACACACCCTATAGGCCATGCATGTTCATACCATTTGTGCCTTTCTACTTCACTTACTGCGCTACATTACTCAGGTTCGTACGTCCACTCCTGGGTACATGTCCGTCTCGTAGTTCCAGTCCCACGTGTTCTTCATATAGATGGAACGATCCTTGCATAACACCTACACCTTGATGCTAGATGTCTCGCGTGTTGGAAAAAGGATGAACAAAGCTCACGTAAAAAAGATAGAGTGGAAGAACATAGATTCCAGACGACCGAGAAGGAGCAAGGAACCTCGTGGTGGAGCGTCTGCACTCATAATATTTAATATTATTCAGCGATATAAAATTAACCAATCATCTCCATAGTGGACTGGAAGAGTACAAAACATGGCAGCCCAGTGTAGTTACATCATACTAGTACATGGCTAACCCACGCTATCACCATATTTCTTGGCTTCCATGCGACACCTATCTCTAGTAATCCAGCAGCCTGTATCGCTTCTCCCTCATCGTCTCTATCAAAGTGTGGCGGGCTGGCATTTCTGCCGTCTATTGAGGTCGGTTAAATATCACATGTTAGCGACATGCCAAGAGCATTCTAAAAAAAATTCCTTTCACGTTCCGTTTTCAAAAAGAAAAAAATCCATTCACGTACGAATTTTCCTGTATGCTTTGAGCATCTTGCATGTCCTATACTGCTCCTGTTTGATACTCTAACTTAGCTAGAGGTTAGACTAACTCATGACTAACCATGAACTAATTGTAGCAAAAACGTGTTTGGGTGACAGGGTTAGATTGACAATAAATGCACTTCATGGAGAGAGAAAAGTGATTTTTCAGTGGTCCCAATGAGAACTATCTCTAGTTAGCACCTCTTGGGTGGGATATATTTTTTGGTGGGTTCGGAACAACTTGCTCCAATTTAAACCCTCATGCTTGGATACTTTAGGACTATTTGAGCCTCAACTAGCTCAAACTAACTCAAACCCATGGATCCAAATAGGGCCTATGGCCAGTCTCGACGTAGAGCAGTCGCGTGCACCGGGAAGCGGCGCTCTCTCGGCCGTCGCGCCACTTCAAAGCCGGCACTAGTGAGAGGTCACCTCCGCTCTGGCCGGGCACTAATGCGGCACTGACGCTCCAGGGCGACGCTGACCGTTTCACGCAGGAAGTGCGCACTGGCAAGGGAGTATAGGTTTTGAACCGTTTCAGGTGTAGTAATGGTAGTTTGCAAAACTACTCAATTATTGCACTCACTTTCCTAAGAAATTGTGTTAAAAATGTTACTCCACAGCCCGCTTCCCTTCTCCTTTCTCTTCCACCCCCCGTGCACGTCCGCGGGAAGCGACGGTTCACCCCTTATATTGGAGTGCTAGCACAAAAAGATGCATGCATGGCCACTAAAATTTCCATATTAAAGCGCCGCTCCGGCGGGAGTATGGCGTATGTTGTTACCTTCGGCCGACCCATGGCTACCGGGCGATGGCCACCAGAGAAGAGGCGGCGGGAGGGGAATGAATGCAGCTACTATTTGGGTTCGCCTTCCAGCTTAAATAAATGCGCAACATCACGTGTACCCGCGGGTGCACAAATTGTAACGTACGTGTCTGCTTAAGTGGGCGTCACGTAACTGGTGTGTGTGTGTGTGAGAGAGAGATTCTGAGAGACAGAGTGCATGTGTGCGACTCTACTCTTCGGACATGTACTCAACCTTTTGCATCGGGATATAAGTATAATGGTATTTACTTTAGCTAGTAATTTACGTGGCCATGTTAACGTGGTTGTGTCAACAAAATGTCACTTCCTGCTCGTGATTTGTGTTATATAATTACAAGCAAGATTCTCATGCATTGCACGGAACATCAATATGCATTTTTTTACAAAACACATGTTGTGATTGACCCAAGCAGGAGTAATCCCATCTGTAAAAACTAATGATATCTCGAGAATTTTATCGAAAACTGGTATCTCGAGAATGTCATCGAAAAAATGAAAGATGAGAGATAAGGTGAGGAGGAGTGGAGCATGGTGGTGACTGGTGATCGGAATGGGCCGAGGCATGGGGATGGACGGCACCGGCAGGCGGCAGCGGCCACCATGCATGCTAGATTGTTCCAGAGACTTATTCCTTTTTTAGTTGTTGAGCAATGAGGTTGTGGG
The DNA here is from genome assembly GCA_963921465.1 of Triticum timopheevii. NCBI lineage: Eukaryota > Viridiplantae > Streptophyta > Magnoliopsida > Poales > Poaceae > Triticum > Triticum timopheevii. The sequence continues at coordinate 373,702,082 of OY997272.1, read as the reverse complement.
AGATAATGATGTGGAGAGAGGTGCGGGTATCTTTTGTAAAATTACCATAGTTTGCTTTCTATCCATCACATATAGATCATACGGTCTGTATTACAAGATGGCAGGCACACCATCATCGCCAACTCGTTTTTTTATAAGGGTACAGATGATAAGTTTGCTGACTACTAAAGTAAAGTGGAATTTGTCCATGTTATGCAAGTAAATAAAGGTGATTGTTTATCATACGGGTAAGGTTGGATGAAGGGTGGTAGGAACAAATGCTCCGCCTAGATCATGTGTGTGTGAGATGGAGTCTTAGTGTGTGTGTGAGAGAGAGAGAGAGAGGAGAGACAGAGAGAGATGGAGTCTTAGTTTTTCTTTGTGTGTGTGAGAGAGAGAGAGATGGAGTCTTAGTGTGTGTGTCGGGGGGGGGGGGGGGGTGTGCGTGCGTGTGTGTGTGTGTTTGTGCGTGTGTGGGGGGGGGTGTGCGTGCGTGCATGTGTGTGTGTGTGTGTCAAAGGGTCCTCTATGGAGGATGTAATTTAAGTGTGCATGGCTTTATCATAGAGAGGTGATGTGTATGGCAGAGGCCACCAACGATGGGGTGCGAGAGAGAAAATGCCCGTAGAGAGGGAAGAGAAGGTGTGTGCGTGTGAGAGGAGTCGACATCGAGAGAACGTGTTTGTTCGAGAGACACCGAGGAAGACTACTATATATCGATGGTGCATGTAGGCGGGAATTAAACAAAGGGATGGTCTTATTGGTTTCTGGGATATAGGGGGAGAGTGGGAGGCGGCGGGGGGGGGGGGGTAGCTAGAAGGATATTGTTAAGTGTGAGTGTGTGTTTTACCCATCCAGGCGGAAGTTATGTGCACAAAAGAGGAGAACGATTCGATGTGGCATTAGGATTGAGGGTAATTAACTACATATGGAGACATAGAGACCTTGAACGTGCATGTGTGAGAGGTATACATGTATACGTGGGATGTGTGTGTGGGCGAGCGCGCATGATCGAGATAAAAGAAAGAAGACATAAGTCATAAGATCAACGACATGGGAGAGACGGATCGGTATGACAATATGCATGCATGTGAGAATGCAGGGAAGAAGGCCCGACAATTGAGCATGTGTTTTTGTCTTTAAGGGATAGTGGCGTGGGCTGGAGCATGCATCTATGGCGAGCAGAGGGAGTGAGGCACAACAATTGTGCAAAAGAGATATACCTATAAATTCATATGTATGGAGAGACATATATAATGCGGGTGATAGGAAGCAAGACTCCCTGCAACAAAGAAATGTTGACGGAGAAACTACAGATAGATACAGAGATGGAGATGCTAGCTAGAGGGACATCCACTAGTTTGGGTGTTGGAGATGACCGTCGGGTGGTTCAAAGGGTGAAGTTATATATGTGTGTGAGAGGGCACTTGACTGCATGTAGAGAGAAACATATGTAGTGTGCGTGATAGGAATCAAGAGTGAGGGTGAGAAAGAAGGTTGATGGAGAAACAGATAAATAGAAAGATAAATATGCTAGCTAGTGTGCTTTAGAGATAGGAGTCGAGTGGATCAGAAGGCTGAGTTATGTGTGTGGGTGTGAGAGAGATAGAGAGATGGTGCATGTGAGTCACATACAAACAGATATCAGAGAGAAATGAGATCCAGAGAGACAGAGTTTTGTGTCTGCGAGAGAGAAAGATATTTCACAACGAGAGTGATAGCTAGAGAGACATATGAGGGAACGCAAGATATCTCTAGGGAGAGAGGGTGTCTGGGAGCGACATACAAGAGAACAATGGAGAAATATGAGACCCTGGGAGACAGAGTTTGTGTCTTTGTGTGAGAAAGAGATATTGAAGAGGAAGAGTCGTAGGTTCTCATATCTAAGGAGCGAAAGACATCTCTGTATGAGGGGTGTGCGAGTGGCACACATGGTAATAGTGTGTTTGTGTGACAGAAAGAGATTCCACATGGAGAATCATAGTTAGAGACACATAGCAGGGAGCGAGATATACTTAGAGAGAGATAGAGTGATGAAGGTCGAGGGAGAGAGTACCGTCAGTGTGTTACAAAGATAAAAGATCATTGTCGACATACAGGTAGCACGAGAGATACCTGAGAGACGATGAACGCGTATAGGTCCAGAGAGATAGTCCTATATAAGCATGAGTGATAGCTATATGAGACGAATATCTGGATTAAAGGGGATTCAAATATTTAAACTGGAGATCACGACATCGATAATATCATAACGCAAATTGGTGTATCAAACATGCATATTCATTTGAATTTGGGCACACGTGTAATGTTATATAGTTTATCAATATTGGTGATCCATAGATTCTTTAATTACAAACAATGCATGGTTTATATGCAATTAATGTCTAAACGGGATTACACTATATGTTGTGTGTGTGAAACACATTATACATGTTTGAGAAGTAAAAAAACCCGCATGAAACACACATTAATTGGAGACAGTTAGCGAGGAATGCATACATTGGATTTCAACATAAAGTGGTTTCAAATATTTGAAAATCCAAATTGAAGGATACAACCTTACGAGAATCTGAGATCATGCCATTTGTAAACCATATTTATGTATAAATGGTGTTGTGCTTTTGAAAATATATATAAAAAATGATGTATATAGAATGTAATTCCTATTGAAAATGGATCCCGCCTGAAAAAATAGAATACAAATGGGATTCGAATTGAGTTGGCATGGTAAACGTGCACTCTGCAAAATTTGAACGAAGCGGGGAAAGCCGCAGTAACCGCCCAAAACCAAAATCTGCGAGATGGAAATCACTACTACCTATCCCTGCCACGCAAAGCCTATCTGCTGGATTTCTATAGGTTTCGATAGGGTTAGGTTTGTAATTTCACCCAAACGTGACATAACCGCCTCTCACCCGGATTCATACACGGTGGGCGCCAAAACACAGTGTGTCCTTGGCCGAAATCGACTCCCTCCCAGATTCATATTCATGCAGGGTGGGCGCCCAAAACAAACTCTCGTCGGCAAATATTTGGTGTATGCGAGATTACCGTCCTATCCCCAACCGACTAATGTTGCTGTGATGTAGTAGAAATTTGAAACGGGGGCTAAGTTTGTAAATTTCCTCGCATTTGAGACAAGCACGCCCTGAATACATGGTTCCCCCTTCCTCTCTACCTCCCTTTTCCCCATTCGTACTTCGTGGGCGCCAAAACACCCTCTCCACCCCCACCCTCCTCCGTCCGCCGCAGTCCGCCACCCCATCCACCGCCGTCCTCCTCCACAATGCCGGAGCTGATACCCCGACACCGCCGTCCATTACAAGAGATTGACCTCTCTCATCCACGCCTTCAGACCGGGATCCTTGCATCCCGTCCTCTTGCTTCATCCCCGTCGTCGTCCACCTTTCCGGCGCCCGTCCGTCTCATCCACCGCGCCCCGCCGCCACCGTCTACCCTCCTAGATCTGCTTCCACGCTGCCGACAGCCATCGCTACCGCAGCACCGTCAAATTCTCAACAGATGCGTACATGGCGCCGCACCAGAGGCGGTACTCTTTCGTATCTGCTCAACTTATTTATCGCAGCAAGAAAATAGATCGCCACTGCTTTACTCTGATTTCTTATCTCGGTTGCGAAGTTGCCTTTGTCCGGTTTGCACCTTCAGATCCGCCATGGCACGCTCAACACTATACTCCCAATGCTTATGGTTTTCCCCTTTTATATTCCACACTAGTTAAATCACAGTAGACTAAATTTCAAAATTGGGTCAGTCGATTTTTCAGAGCTCGCAGCAGTTCGCCGGTGTGATCGAAGGGGCTCGGGTGGTTGTGGGGCCTCGCCGAATGAAGAAAACTCGACGCGTGTGGAGGTTGGGGCGGGGGTGGGGGTGGGGGTGGCGGAGGAACACAGGCAGTGGGGGCCGGTGGTCCGGCCGGCGGCCCGTGCGGTGTTCTGTATGGGAAGAATTAGAGACAAGGAAGAAGAAGGGTTAGGAGACGTAGGATCTTCATCCAACCGCCTGAAATGGTCGAGAGACAGCTGGGAGTTGCATTCTTAATGCGCTCTGGTTCATCATGTGTGGGCACTGCGCAACCAACATTTTATTATCCAAAATCTGTTTGCTCTTCTTTACCATGTGCCTCTTTCGTTCTTCTTTAATATGTACTCTCTCCATTCCTAAATACAAGTCTTTGTATAGATTCCACCATGGACTACATATGGAGCAAAATGAGTGAATCTACACTCTAAAATGTATCTGGATACATCTGTATGTGATCCATAGTGGAAATCTCTACCAAGACTTATATTTTGGAATGGAGGGAGTATGATAGTAGTACAGTATGTTCCTTGTACTGAAGATGAGCAGGGACATTTGCAGTGTAGAGGTCTATACGGTCGGTTGTGATGGACACTTTGAGCCTCTTTGATTCGTAGGATCTTGTAAACATCGGAATAGGATTTGTAGTGGCCTGTCCACTTGAATCCTATAAGGATAGCAAGGAAATGCGGGGAGCTATGTCGCTTTTGAGAGTTACACTGATATTAACAGTATCCGAAGCCTTTCTAGCCGTACCGGCAATACTAGCACATATATTCCAGCAAGTTCCACTTTGCTGATTTTACTCTGATGCTTAAGGTTTTCTCGTTATATCTACACTATGATCTATGTAGCTGCTTTTTTTGCACTAGCAGCAGTCCACTCTTGAAGCTAAACACTGCAATGACATACAAAATTGGCACCAAGGCATTGAGTGCCATTCTGGATGCAATGAAACTCATATGCTCCCCACCTGTTGACTCTTGTTCAGAATATGATCCTAATGACTCTTGTTCAAAATTGCCACATATATAGAGACAACATGGAATTGCATTTCTTTGGGCGCTGTGACCCATCATGAGTGCGCAACCAACATTGTATGCAATGAAGCGGAACTTCAAGAATATGCTTCCTCTTCTGTTCTTTAACATGTTCCTCTTTGTTTATTCTGTATTTAGTATGTACAGTATGTTCCTTGTCAGGATGGGGCACAGGGACATCTGCAGTCAACAACTGATAGAGCTGGTCTGTACGTGATCGATAGGCTTTCAATTACTAGCGGCAATAAAACACCGTATTTTCAAGCCAGTTCCACTTTCCCGATTTATATATCGTGGTTATGGTGTGCCCCTGTTATGTACACTATGATCTGCCTAGTTGTTGTGTGCTCTTGTTATCATGGCTTGGCAACAAACTCTCTATACAGTATATTATGAACCTATCATCTGCCAACTATCCTTACTTCTGGAGCCTATTTTTTTGTGTACTTGTGCCAGATTATATAAATGCAGGCACCATATTACGGCACACATGAGCTCTTTCATCAGAATCCAGTGATAGCACACAAGTGTTTACAGGGCGCCCCTATATTAGAATATCATATGTATTACAAAGATAATCTCACAACTATTTATGTTTTCATGGTTCTCAGATATTATATGCAATTATAGTGAATATCAGAATCCGCGCATCAGAAGAATATTGTGGAACACTACAATGACTTACAAAATTGGCACCAAGGCATTGAGTGCCATTCTAGAAGCAATGAAACTCGTACGCTCCCCACCTGTTGATTCTTGTTCAGAATATCGTCCTAATGACTATTCTAACCTTGAGGAGTCAAAGGCAGATGGCCTGTCCTGTTCACCCATCAAGGTGCCTGTTCTAGTTTGGCAAGGTTTTATTGATTGTGTGTATCTTGCATATGTTGTCTTGCATTTCTTCTACTTTGTTGCACCGCCATCTGCTTAGTTTACTCATCATATAACTCGAGATGCCATGCCCATCCATTATCAATACATATTCCATCGTCTTAGTTTACTCATCATACCATGTTCACCCATCATACGTGGTGGTGCCGGAGAAATCAGACAGCACCCCGGTTATATTGGATGTACAACCAGTGACACAAAACGTAGGACCAACTCCAGCAAACTGTACCCATACTTCACTGGCCACACCACTAGCCCCACCACATAGGACCTGCACTCCAGCAAAAGGTATACCGATTTCATTTGTCATAGCACCAGCGGTACCACAGAAAAATCCCACTCCAGCAAAAAGTACAGCAAGTCCACCGGCCGAAGACCTATCCCTACTGTAGAGACGGCCAATTCTTGCAGATTGGAACCCCATTCCATTTATTCCCAGTTTAAAAGAAAATGCTTTCAATGTTGTTAGGGACTACATGCATATATTCCCATCATGGGAAGATTATAGTGAAGACAAACACCATTTTCACATCTTCCTGTCCAACTTACGTGTGAGTGCTATTATTCATGGTTATTATTTTCCTGTTTTCTGCTGATCGAACACATCAATGATTTACATTACATTGTTGTAACTAGGCGAGGGTCAATCTGGATAGTCATGACGAGCAAAGCTTGCTTGTGCTTTTCAAGGAAGCATTGCAGTAGTATCGGTGTTACCTGAGGAAATCACACTTTGATGGCAAGTCTATAAACGAATTTCCGGTGAAGTCTCCTGTGCTAAATTTAGAAGACATTGAATGGAAAATCCTTGTTATGCATTGGTCTCGTTCCCAGGATGAGGTACTGTCTATGAAATCACATGACAATTTGAACTTCTACTTTTCCGCATGTGCCTTGCGGATCTTTTTTGCAGGAAATCTGCTCGAAGAAGAATCCCGGTTTGAAAAGAACGACATGATATCGCAAATGTGCTGCCCGCTGCTTTGCTCTTGCTAGTACCTATTGTCCTGTATCACTATACTTGCATACATATCTGGTTCATTATGTGACAGCAGTATGCATGATAGCTTGCTTTTCAATTGTTCACTCCAAATTATCTGATCTGTATGAATGGTTAAATTAGTGTAGAATATATCCTATGCCAATGAATTTTTTAGCTCTTCATTGTTCTTGTAAGTACATGATGTCCTTTATCAGTGTACTTATATTGATAGGTATTTTTTCATGTACCATCACTCTGCGGCTTATTTTCCTTTGCCCTCCATTTTCTACACATCAGATCTATATTTACTCTTACCATAAGGTTGGTACTGAAGAAGTTTAGTTGTGCATTTCTCTTGGCTGTGCCTTTTGCCTGTATTGCTGCACATACATTTATAGCTACTTGGTTATGTAGCATCAATCTTCATCTTATCTTAAATATTCTCCATTTTTTCGTATATTATCACATCTATATTTACTCTTAACAAAATGTAGAATAAAGGCAATGCTTATGAAGAAGATTCTGTGCTAAACTTCTTGAATTGCCCCCCCCCCCATCAGCATGGACAAGGGCTTTATAGAGCCTGTCTTCACCAGTAATGTAAGTTTGTCCTTCTCAAGCCTTCAAACTTTGTTGTGTATATTTGGTTAGGCATGACTGCAACAGCTGTTGATTTTTGGTGTTTGCATGAAATTGCATGTTTAAAGTTTATTATGTACTTCATAAACAAAAGTTTTTCCTTCTCAATTTAAGTTTTCAGTTGCACAACCAAGTTCCTTCTTCATACCATGTAAATTAAACAATACAGAGCAAGTGATCTTCTTTTGCACTGCATATATGCTTCTGTTCTTCATCCGTAATCCAGTGGTGGGGTGAACCTACCCACTACAGCACAATGTCATATTCTGCAATGTCTTAACTATGAACAATGTCATATCATTCTAATATTATTTAAACCATCTCTTTATTTGCCAATCTGAAATGGGATAAATTAACAGCACACTAACCATTGATACTTATGAGTTCTTGATCTGTAATCCAGTGGTTTCGTGAAGCTTCCAATTGCTTCACAATGTCATTTCGTGCCATGTCTTGACCTGAACAATACCATATTGTATTAATGCAATTTTAAACTGTGTCACTTTATTCGTCAGTAAGAAATGTGATGAATTGTCAGCAGTGATACTTTTATGTGCAAAACCTGTCATTTGTCTGCTTGTTTATCTTTTATCTTTCAGAGTGAGGAAGATATAAGCGTTGAACAAGCGTAGTCTCATCATCTTGCTCAGGTGCTTGCGCTACAGCTCGCCAGCAGGGCTAACCTTTCTTGAACTCTATTGAAGTCTTGTCGGTTTTGTATATTATTTTGTCGGCGTGTTTATTTGCACTGTTGGCAATCTTTGATGCCCAGTGCATGTAATCTGCTGTCTGCTTGTGCTTTATTATCATAGTGGCGAACTTTGATGCCCAGTGGATGTAATATGCCGTAATTTCTTTATTGTTCAGTCTAGGTTTTTTCTTATTCACGATGCTGCAGTTATTTACTGTATATATATCCTGTCTTCATAGTAAACCGGCCAATTCATAAAATTACGGTACATAATCGGGCCGTCATGCAATCAGGATGCATGATCCGCATCATGGGCCCCGTCAAGCTGGCCCACTAGTAGATTCGGGCCTTTGATAGGCCGAGTAACCCCCGGCCCTCTTTTCGCCAGAAAACTCAATGGGCTTTTAGGAGGCTGAGAAGTAGGTTGGGCCTGAAACGTGCCGAATAGCTCACGGGCCGACAGCAGCCCGAAATGGACCCCAACCCATGATTGTGCAAATCAAATCACGGCCTTTTAACAGGCCAAAGTTGTCCCGGTCCTTGTTTGGCCCAATCAGATATCGGCTGTGAGCAGGCCGGATGCAAACTGGGTCGTAGTTAGGCCCAACTATATGACGGGCTTTTAACAGGCCAAAAATAATATAGGGCCAAAATGTTAAACGGACCCTTAACAGGCCGAAAGTAATATCAAGCCGAATTACTAAATGGGCCTTTAGCAAGTGGGCCCAAAAGCATAGCGTCCAATTAACGGACCGAATCTGATATGGGCCATAATTGAGCCCAAAGCATCTTAAAGGGCTGGACCTAATCTCGACCGTGATTTGGCCCAGAAAGTGGGAGGCTTTTAACGGGCCGGATCTCATATGGGCCATTATTAGGCCCGGAATGTGGCAGGCCATTGATGGACCATATCAAATATGGGTCAGCATTTGGCCCAAAACATGGCAGCCAGTTAATGGGCCGGCCTACTAGGGTCCTCAAAATCTTGTGGGCCTACAGCTGGGCCGGCCCATTATGATCCGCAAGAAATTTGTGGGCCTTTACCTGGGCCGGCCCACTATGGCACACAAAAATCTTGTGGGCCTTTACCTGGGCCGGCCCGTTATGGCCGTGAAATCTTTTGGGACTTTAGCTGGGCCAGCCCATTATGGTCCGCGAAATCTCGTGGGCCTGTAGCTGGGCCGGCCCATTATGGTCCGCAAAATCTTGTGGGCCTTTAGTTGGGCCGGCCCATTTAAACTTGATGGGACGTGCCACGTGTCGACGTATCATAGGCGCTTTCTGTCCAATGAGTGGATGACATCTGTCCCAACGATGAGCCGACACATGTTTCCTCCAGCCAATGATGATTTTACACGTGGAAAATCCCCATTGGTTGGGGCTCTTAATGGGTTATCGGATCCAAAACCCAACCCGTTACGGTGGATGCCACGTGTCGGTCACCCTTGACGAAAGCACTTCTGTGATGCGTGATTTATCGTCATGGATGTGGACACTTCCATGATGATAATTTTGGTAATGTCATGGAACACTTCTACGACAGCACAGGTATGACTATCTTGATTCTGTCATAAAATTGTCATGGATGTACATGCATGGCAAAAAACGCGGCCTATAGTGACAAACACGTATCATCACGGAAGTGTATTTTTTTTGTAGTGTGTGTAACCATAGCCCCCTCCGGTGTCTATATAAACTGGAGGGTTTAGTCCGTAGGACAACAACAATCATAATCATAGGCTAGCTTCTAGGGTTTAGCCTCTACGAACTCGTGGTAGATCAACTCTTGTAATACACATATCATCAAGATCAATCAAGCAGGAAGTAGGGTATTACCTCCATCGAGAGGGCCCGAACCTGGGTAAACAATGTGTCCCCCGCCTCCTGTTACCATTAGCCTTAGACGCACAGTTCGGGACCCCCTACCCGAGATCCGTCGGTTTTGACACCGACAGCCGACCCGGACTCCGGCGAGAGTCCGGCTCCCGCACGCGAGGAAGGCGGCAATGGCTCGGATGTGCCGGCTGGGTTTCGGCCCAGTCGGTCAGGAACTCTTTTTTCTAAAATAATTCGCGACAAACAAAATCCTAGTTAAATATTAAAAAAATACTAAAAATTCCAGAAACAATTGTCACCGTCCAAACCTAATATTATTTAGGACAAGATGAACATTTTTCTGGACTAAAATGCAATTTTCAAAAATGCAAGTTTTCTCTAATTCGAATAAAATAGCAAATAAAATACAAATAAAATAATAATTTGATTTTGAAATGTCTTCTCCAATATTTCTCTTCTATTGAAGAAATCATATTATCTTCTCTCATTTATTTTTATTATTGGAAATAATTGGAGAGAAAAATATTAAAATCAAATTGGTCCTCTTTTCAAATTTTAAATAAATTCAAATATGAATTTGGGAAACCTCCAACTCTCTCCTTGGGGTCCTTGAGTTGCTTAAGATTTATAGGATCACAACAAAAATGCAAATAAAATATGATATGCATATGATGATCTATGTATAACATCCAAATTGAAAATTGGGATGTTACAAAGCTACCCCCTTAAGATGAATCTCGCCCTCGAGATTCGGATTGGTCGGCAAAAAGGTTCGGGTGGTCCTTGTGGAGATCTTCTTCTCGCTCCCAGGTGGCTTCCTCCTCGGTATGGTGGCTCCACTAAACTTTGCAAAACTTGATAACCTTGCTGCTAGTAACTCGGCTAGAAAACTCGAGAATCTTGACTGGCTGCTCTTTATAGGTCAGATCACTGTCCAACTGAATTGCTTCCAGTGGCACTGTATCTCACCGAGGAATATGGGCCATCTCTGTGTGGCACTTCTTCAACTGGGAAACGTGAAACACATCATGAACTCCTGACAATCCTTCGGGCAATTCCAACTTGTAGGCAACTACTCCCATGTGTTCCAAAACTCTGTAGGGTCCCAGAAAACGTGGTGCTAGCTTTCCCTTGACTCCAAAATGTTTAACTCCTCGAAGTGAGGAAGATATGCTCGGTCTCTGACTTTGTAAGCTATCTCCTTGCGTTTAGTATCCGCATAACTCTTCTTCCTGGACTGGGCTACCTTGAGTCGGTCTCGAATCAATTTAACCTTCTCCTCAGACTCTCTAATTAAGTCTGGTCCAAACAATTGTCGATCTCCAACTTCATCCCACGATAACGGTGTCCTGCACCTCCTTCCACACAAAGCTTCGAAAGGGGCCATCTTCAAACTGGCTTGATAACTGTTGTTATAAGAGAACTCAGCATAGGGCAAATTGTTATCCCAACTAGATCCATAATCTAGCGCACAAGCTCTCAACATGTCCTCCAAAATCTGATTGACTCTCTCAGTCTATCCATCTGTCTGTGGATGAAAGGCTATACTGAACTCTATCCTAGTACCCGAAGTTTCATGCAACTGATTCCAAAACTTTCAAGTAAACTGTGTTCCTCTATCTGATACAATGGTCCTCGAAACTCCATGCAGACATATGATCCTGGTCATGCATATATTTGCCAACTTAGCACTCGTATAAGTTGTCTTCACAGGGATGAAATGGGCTACTTTCATCAAACGTTCAACTACAACCCAGATAGAGTCATAGCCTGAACGAGTCCTGGGTAATCCAGTGATAAAATCCATGCCAAGTTTATCACACTTCCATTCATGTATCGGCAACGGCTGTAGCAATCCTGCTGGTTTCTGATGCTCTGCCTTAACTCTCTGACATACATCACATACTGCTACATACTCGGCAATATCCTTCTTCATTCCTGTGCACCAAAAACTTTCCTTGAAATCCAGATACATCTTGGTGTTGCCTGGGTGAATCGAGTAAGGCGAATCATGAGCCTCCTGAAGAATCAACTTCCTAATCTCAAGGTCATTAGGCACATAAATACGATCCTCAAACCATAAGGTGTCGTGCTCATCCTCACCAAATCCTTTAGCCTTTCCTTTAGTCATCCTTTCCTTTATCTCAGCAATCTCCTTGTCCGTCTTCTGGGCTTCTCTGATCTTACCCAACAAAGTGGACTGAGTTTCCAATGCTGCAACCTAACCTCTCGGAACTATCTCCAAGCATAGCTCTCAAAGGTCGTCTGCTAACTCCTTAGGTAATCCTCCGGTTATGAGTGTGTTAACATAACTCTTGCGGCTCAATGCATCTTCTACGACATTGGCCTTTCCTGGATGATAATGCAATCTCATATCATAATCCTTTATGAGCACCAACCATCTCCTTTGCCTGAGGTTCAACTCCTTCTGCGTGAAGATGTACTTCAAACTCTTATGATCCGTATATACATTAGAACCGTTTCTAATGAGAAAGTGTATCCATGTCTTGAGAGCATGCACTACGATTGCTAACTCCAAATCATGCGTAGCATAATTCAACTCGTGAGGTCGAAGCTGTCGTGAGGCATATGAAACAACTCTTCCTTCCTGCATAAGCACACCTCCAAGTCCTCGACGTGAAGCATCACAATACACTTGGAAATCCTTGCGTTGGTCTGGGAGAATCAGCACTGGGGTTGTAACCAAATGTTTCTTCAACTCCTAAAAACTGGCATCACAATCCTTAGTCCATTTAAACTTGGTGTCCTTCTTCAATAACTCGATCATGGGCTTCACAATCTTGGAAAACTTCTCAATAAATCTCCGGTAATAACCTGCGAGTTCAAGAAAACTTCTGATCTCTCCCACTGAGGTGGGTGCCAACCATTTAGTGACAGAAGCAACCTTGGTAGGGTCTACTGCTATTCCTTCTCCGAATATAAAATGTCCAAGAAAACCAACTTCCTTCAACCAAAACTCACATTTGCTAAACTTGGAATACAATTGATGTTCCCTGAGCTTCTAGAGAACCAAACGCAAATGCTCCTTATGCTCCTCTTCATTCTTCGAGTAGACCAATATGTCATCAATGAAAACCATGACGAATTTATCCAAAAACTCCATGAACACCTTGTTTATCATACTCATGAAATAGGAAGGGGCATTAGTAAAACCAAATGACATAACTGTATACTCATATAGCCCATACCTCATAGTAAAAGTTGTCTTAATTATATCCTGCTCTCAGATCTTCAACTGGTGATAACATGATCGAAGATCAATCTTGGAGAAAACTTTAGCTCCTTGCAGCTGGTCAAACAAATCATTGATCATCGATAGAGTGTATTTGTTCTTGAACGTCAGCTCATTCAGCGCACGATAATCAACAACCATCCTCAAAGATCCATCCTTCTTATCCACTAGAAGCACTGGGGCTTTCCAAGTTGATGAACTTGGTCGAATATAACCTTTCTCCAGGAACTCCTTTATCTGTTTCTTGATTTCCTCCAAATCCATTGCGGGCATTCGGTACAGTCTCTTTGATATTGGTCCGTTGCCTATCAATAACTCAATCAAAAACTCAATGTCTCAATGTGGTGGCATGCCTGGTAACTCCTCTGGAAATACGTCAGGATAAGCCTTCACCACTGGTTCTTCATCCTGAACAACTCCTAATGAGGAATTCACTTGAGTCCTCTTCGGCCCATGCCTGGATACATACTTGATCCTCTTTCCTTCCGGGGTGGTGAGAAGAAGTGATTTACTGGCGCAATCGATGTATCCCGCAAACTTGGATAGCCAATCCATGCCTAGTATCACATCCAATCCTTGTGACTCCAGGACAATCAGGTCGGTGGGGAAAACATGTATACCTATGGCTACTAGCAACTGATAGCATCCCCTACTAGCCATATACTCCGCTCCTGGGGAACTTATGCATTAATCAAAAACTTACCGACAATTGCATCTGGTTGATCCTCAATCTCCTCCACATTAACATGGTTCACCTGACCTTTGGTGAAGGGGTTGGGTTTCTTGGCAGAACCTCCATTGCCATTACCATTCTTGGCTTCAGGACATTTAGTGTCATAATGTCCGGTCTTCCCGCACTTGAAACAAGTAATGTGGCAAAGATCCCTCTTGGCTGGTGTTGCATGGTCGGAACGGTTCTGGTTGCGGCTTCCTCCATTCCCATTGCCATTCTTGGGGCCACTGTGGTTTTGTGAACTTGCTCCATTGTGCGTATGTCCTCCATGGTTATGGAATCCATGGTTGTGAGTATGTCATCCCGAGTACAGGGAATAGCGGGGCTTCTTCTGAGTTCCAGAACTGTACCTCCCCTATCCATACTTCCTCTTGTGATTGTCAATCTATTGTTGCTTACCTTCTATCATGAGGGCCCAATCTAAAAACTCTTGGTAGTTGTTGAATGTTGCCACCATCATCTACATACTCAGCTCATCATTGAGTCCCTGAAGAAACTTCTCCTGCTTCGCGGCATCTGTGGCCACATCATCTGGGGCATAGCGGGCAAACTTGCTGAACTCATCCACATACTGTCCCACTGTACGACCTCCTTGGCGCAAGTTGTGAAACTTGTGCTTCTTCATGCTCATAGATCCTACTAAAACATGGGCGATGCGGAAAGCCTGCTGAAACTGATCCCATGTAACTTTGTCGATGGGTAAGTGGTGGTGAAGTTCTCCCACCAAGATGTTGTGTGTCCATCAAACTGATGTGTGGCAAAGCGCACTCTCTCCGCATCAGCGCATCCTGAAGTGGTCAGCTCTCTTCCAATCTTGCGGAGCCAATCATCTACAACAATAGGCATGGTGCTGCGAGAGAACACTGGCGGATTCAACCTCAGAAAGCGGGCTAGGTTGTCAATAGGGGGTGGTGGCGGTGGGTTGTTATCTTTGTTGTTGTTGCCTTGGTTCTGGTTCTGAACTAACATCTGCATCAAGGCATTCTGCTGCTGGATCAACTGAGTGAGCTCCGATGGGAACACGAATCCATTGTCACGTCTCGGAGGCATCTGATGGGTTAGAAGGGGTGATAAAACAGAATATAATATGGTCTAAGAGAGATCCACTACCCATATGCTCATGAGACAAACACAATCAATTCACTTCATTCAATAGCACACAAGGTTCACATAAACGATTTAACTATGATTACAAACTTGATCGATGCTAACTACATGGAGGAATACTATTAGTAACATGGTGGTCGTCTAGAAATTTTGATTAGAGGAAGACTCCATGATATCTGCTCCAGCTTCGTCAATGTAGTCATCACTCTCATCATTTGCATCACTATCCATGTCGGTGTCGTCCAAGATGATGCAGTCTTCCGAACGGATCTCCTTTCCAGGTTCTCGCTTGTGATTCTCCACGGGTAGTCCTGGCTTCCTCTTCAAATCTTCATGCTTCTCCAGTAGTACGGTGATTTCTTCCTCATATCCATCACGTGTAAACTTGAGTTCCTCTTCTAGATCGGTATTTTTCTTCATCAACTTCTTGATCTTCTTCATGTTGAAGCATAGTTGGTTCTCTTGTCGGCGAATGTGATCACCCATCTCTTGAATGTAAGCTGCAATTGATCCATCCTTCCTGGTATGAATCATCTCCCATTCACTACTAGGGAAAACCCTAGCAGTAGCGCTAGTTTTGTGCTCACTAGTAGCGCGGGGGTGCGTGCTACTAATAAGGCGCTACAGCTATTGCTTAGCAGTAACGTGTGCCCGCACGCGCTACTGCTAGGACAAATAGCTGAAGCGTTTGTTCATTCCCATGCTACTGCTAATGTAACTAGTGGCAGCGTGTTTTCTCTCCATTGCTACTAGTATTCTTTTTTTATTTTTTACTTTAGTGTATTTATGCGCCATCGTACAAATATTGGTACAATACCAGTTACGAGGTTTACATCATTATGTCCATAATAGTGTGTCAAATGAAGGTGGATTAGGTTCAAGTGGAGGCAATATGTGGTGCATGTCAAAAGTATACTACTAATCCAAACTTGATCTAGTTTGTACTAGTAGTACTTTCGATGTGCACCACACGTTGCCTCCACTTGAATCTAATCCGCCAGCACAAGCTATTTAATCATCATCATAGTCATTACCACCAACAGTATTTATTTAATCACCACTAACACTAGCTAATAATAATCATCATAGTCATTACCACCAACACTAGCTATTTTATCATCATAGTAAATAGTGTAGCAAATCATCATCTTCAAACTCATTTCTAGCTAGCTAATCACTCCTGCTGCTCTCTCTTAGTTAACATAACATAAAACATGTATAGCTCTCCTCCTTGATCAAGTTGGAGCATGCAGATGAACCTGTCTCCTAATCGTGGGTAGCGCATCTGTTTGTTGCCCCCTAGTACTTCTCTGCGCTCCCCCATCACATATTTGGTCCAGTCTTGCACTATTAAGAATCCGTTGCTGATCTTGAACGCACTAAAGTAATCTGTAGGATATCTTGGCCGTAAGCTAGTCTCGATCCCATAAGGCACAACATTCATCGGGAGTCCCTGTTGAAGAACATCGTATGGTAACATACTTAGCAATGAAGTTTAGCTTCAAAAATAATGTATCGAAAAGATGCACTGAGGACAAATAGTAAAAATCTTACCATCCTTCCTCAATAGATGTGACTGTAGTTCATTACGAACACTATTGGTCGCACGTTTTCAGTATTAACATTTCTAAAAGCGGGAAGAAAATTTGTCTTGACAGTATCAAGATCCGCAAGCCATGAAACATAATGACTGAGCTCCTCGCAGTTGAGTTCAGCCCCGGCACTGTATATGGTCCTGTCTACCAAGCGCTGGACATGTTTGCTTGCACCAAAATAAGCTGACAATACAAATTAGTTGTTAACTATTTTTTAATAAACAATATCCAAGACATAAATATGGTTGAGAAACTTACATAATGGTATAACTGGAGGCATTTGCACATCGACCCAGATGTTGGTATTATCTTCAATATCATCTTCCGGACGAATATCAAAGGTGATAACCATATCAGGCTCAAATGCATAAGTCTTGCATAGTGCTCGCCATGTTTAGCATCCAAAATAGGTGTAGTCACCTGAATTGTATAATTTTACTTTGAAAATATAAACATGCTTGGTCTTCAAGTAAACTTTCTTTACCTCCATAGTGTGACTGAAACCTATCTTATCCAATACAAAAACTCTTGCATGGCAGGGGATATGCTAGTAGAATAGTAAAAAAAATAAGTTGAAGCAAATGAAGCAAATGTCATGCTTAATTACGAAAAAAGACTTGTCGTTGTGACTTACTGTATCCACTTTGAAGTTCTTGTCCAGCTTGATGCTGAAGCGCCTATCATCATCTAGGAAGATTCCGTCGCACAGGCCGCGCTCGTCTTCGCGGTATTTGCAAATACCGAAATCCTTTTCGTTGTCAGACATTTCCTATGTTCATAGTTAAAACATTAATTGAAAATCGATCAAAGACAACTACCAGGATACTCAACACACAAATCCGGGCACTCGATATTTCCTACATATTCTGGCACAAGTCATGCCAAAATTCACAGAAAAATCCGGCATGACCTTTGCTAAAATAGGACATATCGAGTGCCAGAAATTTGTTGGAACGGAAATGAATCAACACTCCGGCAAAACGTAGGCCACTCGGAGGTGTAACCTGAAAACATGACCGGCTACTTGGGCAAGCACATATCCTACTTGAGAAACACAAGATATACATTTCAAAATATCTTATAGGACTCAAATTAGCATGCATTCAATAAGCAAAAGTAAATCATCTCATGTGTTCGTACATCGTCGGATATTATCACTAATACATCCCGAATAGTATCATACATATAACATCACTAATACAACTAAAACCCTAGCAAACGACGGGTATCGGCGCGGGCGGTGGACACCCACAAAGAAGGAACCATCACGGGATCATAGCTCCAGTGAGATCCCTAGAGAACCTGCCAGGTATTGGAGAACCTGTGCTCCAACGCAAACAAGTAGCGGCGGACGTGCACGTCCTTCTCACTGACACGGTGACGCACCACCTCCGCGGGGTCCTCGAGCCTCTAGACCATCACTGGCCCACGCGACAGCCACCAAAGAAGGTTCAGGTCAACGACAGGCTGGCTCCTCACCAACCTGCGCCCCCCGGTAGGTAGCGCCTCCCAGTACCACCCTGGCGGAGCCCAGTCCCGGACATGGCCCGTCTGGTCAAGCAGGTGTCATCCTCCGCCGACTCGACGACGAGGATGCGGGATAGGCATCGTCCACGTCGATGCGGGAAAAATTGCTTTAACTTAAAAAATAGCAACAAGTTCTTACTAACTTGTTCTATTAATTCAATTAGTTCTTACTAAAAATAAACTTACTATAAATAAAAATAAACTAGTACCTAATTAGTACCTAGTTCTTACTAACTAATTAGAACCTAGGAACTACTGCCCTAATTACCATCTAATTTGATGAACCTAGGGGTGGAAAGTGGTAGCGGATATTCCAATTATCCAACTATAAAGTGAAATAAGTGGTCAAATTTTACTTTTTTTATGATTGATCTTAGAAATTTGATTTGTTTCCACCCTTCCATGAACCCTAACTAATTTGATGCAACTAAAATATAAAGAAACCCTAGGCAGAGGTAGGGGAGAGGGAGGAGCAGGCGTGCTCACCTCGGGTGCCTGCGACGAGGGAGGGGCAGGCGGCGTCGAGGTCGGGGTCAGGGCTCGGGCACGCGGCGGATGGCGGCGTCGAGTTCGGGGTCGGGGGAGGCGTTCAGGGCGGCGTTGAATCTGGGGTCAGGGTGGCGTAGAGGGTGTGTGGAGAGCGCGCACTGGCCGACGGGCGACGGCGGCGGCGTGAGTGGAGTGTTGGATTTGGGGGAAGTGGCCGTGGGAAAGGACGAACCCCGTGGTTAAGTCAGAAGTAGCAGTAGCGCGTTCTACAAAGCGCGCTACTGCTATGTTAGCTACAGCGCATTTTGGGATACATGTTACTGCTACTCCTTTCTCTTTTATCCCCTTTTCATTTATTTTTCTTCACATTTTATTTTTTTCCTTTCACCTTATTCTATTTCTTTCATTTTCAATTACCTTTCTATTTGCTTTCCATTCAATTTTATACCCTTTAGCAGTAGCGAGTTTAGAATAAACGTGTTGCTACAAAGAAAGTAGCGGTAGCGCGGTTCAATATAGATCGCTACTACTATGTGTAGCCTATCGGCTAAGCCGTGGGAATTTTAGTACTAACGCGTTTAGAACAAGGCGCGCTACTGCTAGAACTTTATCTACAGCGCAGTTTGCATAGCCGCGCTACTGCTAGTTAGCACCAGCGTGCTTTTTTGACCCACGCTACTGCTAAAGTTCCGTGTATAAGGTTTTCCCTAGTAGTGATTCTTCATCTCGGCGGCCACATTTCTGATATATGGTGTTTTCCAGCCCCTTGTGATACACCTCACATATGCGTCCAAAAGTGATGTGGGCTGCCATGCTCTTTCCTAAACTCTAGCTTGGTGCATCCAGGTAGAAATCAATAGGCTCCGTTGTTGGCGCAAATGTCCTCCCAGGTACCCAGACTTTGATCTTCCAGTGCTCCTCTTCTGGGAAGGTTGCAGAGGAAGTCCCAGTGAAGCTTGGTAGTCCGATGTTCAGCTACTTAGTGACTTCCTTCAAGTGTCGTCTGAAAGGGCTGTCGTCATCCGGCTGAGTGAACTTCTTCCTGGGGTCCACCATCTAGAGAGTAGAAATAGATGAGAATTAGAAATGAGCAGAGAAGAGAAATCCTGTGGCTTATTCTAGTGGCTGCGTCCTACAGTCAGCGTGTTGTCTGATACATCTTGTAGCGACCATGATCCGAATGGACCAAAGTCTCTGTGCTTAAGTGTCATCCCTGGATTGGTAATGCTGACACACATATAGTACTCCAGGAATTATAATAGAGTTCAGTCACACACTTATTACATCGAGTCCACATAAAGAGTATGATTACAAAAATATCATGGCTGAAGGCCATCTAAACTAAATAACTGCAGAAGCTTTGAAGGTAAATGAGTCCATCAACTCCAACGGCATAGCTGAGTGCAAGACAATGACCTATCACACCTTATTCGTTGTTTGAGTAGTCTGCAACATGAGACGTTGCAACCGTGTAGGTCAGCACATTGAATATGCTGGCAGAGTGACACTAAAAAGCAATGAGTGCAAGAACTATATCTACATGCAATACTTGGCTGGTGGAGGCTCTAAGTTTATGATTTTGCATAAAGCTAGTTTTTCCCTACAACAAAGGAATAAATTTATTTAAACTACTCCCAAGATGTTCCAATATTTGAGAAGGTTCCTTCAGCTCAAATCCCAATTAAAAGTATCATCATTAACCCAATTCAAATTAATTAAAGAGTGATGAGATCAACAATAATAGCCAATTCCAAATACTCAAGATGTCCATAACCGGGGACACGGCTAACCATGATTAGTTTATACACTCTGTAGAGGTCTCGCAATTTTCCCCACAAGACTCGACTACATCCATGATCAGAAGATCGAGACATAGTCTTTCTGAAGCATTGACCCTCTAGTTCGGGCAAACCGGTACACCTACTTTCCCACTACATATGCTAGGCCACCTCTCCGAGAGCTCATACAACTTACTCAACTATGCCAGAGCCCATAATGGCTTACCGCTGCACACGGAAGTTTCTAGGCATGAAATATCATATGATCCCTTTGAGCCTGGGTGCCGAACCGAGGAAAAATCACATAGGTAGTCCGGGATTTCCCTTAATGGACAACACTGGATTCTCCAGGTGCCCCAACTTACCCATATGTGTATTAAAGTTTCCACCTTAATGTTATCCAAAATTAATAACTCTCATAACTTCCATGTGAATCACGATCCAATCCCTGTCTACGAGCATGGCTAAGCAATAATAAAGCATAACGTATATTCATGTGGTAATCAAAAGGTATTAGGTTCCTACCTCATAATACTACAACAAAACCACATGTTCTCAATCTTACTCATGCAAATATTTGAGGGGCAATACTAATGCATAGTGAAAATTGGGTATAGAAGAGTGTGATCAAAGTGTAACTCTAGGGATTCATAGTAACAGGCTTTGCACTCCGGGTAATCTAGCGTAGACAAACAGTAGCATACATAAGCAATCACTCAAACAAAACAACGAGAAAACGATAAAAGATCCAAATCAAACACGAAACAAGCAAACATCTAAACTAAACAGAAAACAAAACCTAATAGCATTATTATCATGTGGATTAGATCTTAAGAGTAGGTTCATGTGATTAAATGATTTGCAAAAAGAAACAACTCAAAATGAGAAACGAAACTCAAGATACGAACAAAACAAGATCGTTTACTAATCTGAACTAAACTCAACTTTTAAATTGTCAAAATCATGTTCAAGTTGGTTAACTGGAAAGAAGAGATCGTTACAAAGATTTAGGCACTGGTTTCATCTAATTTGGATGAACGAGCAAAAAGTTACCCTAGTTTTAAGATTAGGGGCTAAATCGCGAGAAAACTATTCGCGGATAGGTCCCTGGACAAAAATAAAACTAATAAGAAAAATCAACCGTGCGAACGTTCGTTAATAGTACTAAATGAACGAAAACCATTCGCTAACCGATCTAAACGAACAAACGTTCGTTATTTAAACTAACCTAATAAAAATAAACCGATCAAACCTAAACCGTAAAAAACCGATCTAAAAACTAAACGACAAAACCGAAAGAACTGACCGGTTCTTACCGGTCAACGGCGTCGGCGGCGGGATCAGATCGGCAGCGGTGGGCGTCGGCTAGGTGAGGCGAGGCGGCAGTGCTGGCGTTGGTGCGGGGTAGCGCCGGCGGTGGTAGACTACGGCGGCGGCGGCGGCGAAGCTCAGCGGCGGACGACATAGAGACGGCGGCGCGGATGGCTGCGGGCGGCGGTGGGGCGGGTGGCTGTAGGTGGCAGTGGCACGGTTGGGTGGTGGCAGTGGCAGACAAGGTGGAGAGGGAGGGCGGCGACGGCTTTTAAAGAGGCCCCGAGGCGGTCCTCGGCTTGCGCGAGGGGGCGTGAGGGGAGGCCGACCCGGACTCTGGCGAGAGTCCGGCTCCCGCATGCGAGGAAGGCAGCGGCGGATTGGGTGGGCCGGCTGGGTTTCGGCCCAGTCGGTCTGGAACTCTTTTTTTTAAATAATTTCGCCGCAAACAAAAATCCTAGTAAAATAGAAAGAAATACTAAAAATTCCAGAAACAATTTTCACCTTCCAAACCTAATATTTAGGACAAGATGAACATTTTTCTGGACTAAAATGGAATTTTCGAAAATAGAAGTTTTTTCTAATTCAAATAAAATAGCAAATAAAATACAAAAAAATTGATTTTAAAATTTCGTCTCCAATATTTCTCTTCTGTTATTGGAAATAATTGGAAGAGTAAAATACTAAAATTAAATTGATCCTCTTTTCAAATTTGAAATAAATTCAAATATGAATTTTGTGAAACCTCCAACTCTCTCCTTGGGTCCTTGAGTTTCTTAAGATTTGTTGGATCACAACA
Organism: Triticum timopheevii; assembly: GCA_963921465.1. NCBI lineage: Eukaryota > Viridiplantae > Streptophyta > Magnoliopsida > Poales > Poaceae > Triticum > Triticum timopheevii. The sequence goes on along the minus strand of OY997272.1, from coordinate 373,679,613 downwards.
AAAATGCAAATAAGATATGATATGCATATGATGATCTATGTATAACATCCAAATTGAAAATTGGGATGTTACATGGAAATGTGGTCATCAACTAGAGAGCGGCGTTGACTATCTTCATTTAGCCTTGCTGTTTCTTGAGAAGCATGTGGGGAGGATGACACTGCACTCTTTAAACGAGTAGCGCGTCTCACAGTGAACCACTGGGGTGACTGTCTCATCATAAGTGATTGACGAGGGATACAAAAGAGCATTAGTTTGATGTACGAACATGGTTAATAGACATATGTAGCATGTATCAAAAACAGGAAGGCATGTCATTGTCAAAGGTATAATGTGTAAAGTAAGCAGATGCAATTTAACCAAACTGGAAGCAATACAAGCTAGACACCATATGCAACGTGCAACCACATTTGACAGCACGAAGTTAAAGCAAGCACCTGGGATGGTTGTGTGTGGCAATTGAGATCATTAACTGCAGAGCTACGTTTACTGTCTCCATCTGCTGACACTGCACCCTTTAGAGCACTGAAACGCTTAGTGCTTATCTTCGAATTACACAGGAGCGACTTCTGTCTTTTATTTTTTGTATTCATCAACACTGCATCAGAGTCTGAAATACCCATGCATAAAAAACAATAATGTGAGTATGGGTGAAGTGTGTGCACAAGTAGTATAGTGTAAAGGTAGCAGATAGCAGGTCGGTGAGAAATAAATGATGGGAGACATATGATAGCTCTACAACTTGCATGACACACAAAATTACTACAGGATTCTATGAAAATAACAATCGGCTGAAAACAAATCGGTCAGTCCATTTTTTTCTGCACCATCCAATGTACAAAGAACGGGCAGATCGCCTTCATCTACCTCCAGCCAGTCAGTGTTACGATCTTCCTCGAAACGCCAGCGACCACCGGCCCAGTCCCCTGCCTCCGCCCTCCCCTAGACCTCACTGCACCGCCGTGCTTGGCATCACCCCCCGGCCATCCCTTCAACCCCCACCGACCTACAGATCGGGTGCAAGAAGCTCCTGCACCCCACACCCCTATGATAGACGCCGATGCACCTCCTCCCTGGCGAACAGACGGACTAGGTGCTCTACGCGCCTAAGCGGGTGCTGCTTCTTTTAATTTCGGTTCGACTCACCCTGAATTGAAATCCAGGCGGGCTATTGACCTCTAGCAAACGTGAAATAGTAAATGGGAGGAAACCTTGTGCATTTAGTATCACGAAGAAGATGCAGTAAGAAGTGCTCAACTAGTTTCTTTCGTTGGGATGAATACGTTGTGAGCAGAGACGTAAGATTTACACGAATAAGGGAATAGGAGTGCCTCTTTCTGCTGGCAGTGCTGTGTCCTCCTTCTAATTGTGGTTCGCTGGAAACGAGAAGTTGTGGAGGATGATGGAGCCTAGGACGAACCCATGGCCAAGTTGTTGAGTGTGGTGCGGTGGCCGTCTGTCGGCGGCGGAGAACCAGATCTGAGGCGGTGAACAACGGCGTAGCGGTAACAACTTCGATGCAGTGGATGGTTGCGATAGTGGAGCAGCAGCGGTAAGGCACAGGACGGCGTGGTTGAATTGGTTCTAGTACGGCACACGTCGTCGTCGGCATCTTGGAGGCAGCTCTGCCTTGGCTTCAGCTGCTAAGTCCTTGAGGGTGTTGCGGTTGCAGTTGTATTGGACGACGACGTCGTGGTACCGGCTCCAGCGTGATGGAGGAGGGCGGCGGTGGATTGAGCGTTATGGGTGGAGGAGCGAGGAGGCTGGGGTTTCACGGCTGGTGGAGAGGGCATTTTGGCGCCCATGAAGTATGAATGGGGAAACGGAGGGAGGGGGAACTAAGGGGGAAGAATGTTTCGGTTTGGGACATGCTTGTTTGAAATTTGGGGAAAGTTACAAACTTTGCCCCATCTAACATTTCGGACATATTGCGGGTTGGGGGTAGGATAGTAATCTCAGGTGTCCCAAATGGTGGGCGGGATAGATTTCGGCTGAGCGCATGGGTGTTTAGGCGCCCACGGCGTATGAATGCTTCTCAGAGGTGGCTGAGACTGGCGTCTTGGTGAAAGTTACAAACCTACCCCTGTTTAGACCTTTGGACATCAGGCCGATAGGCTACACGGGCCAGAGTTTGGACAGTAATTTCCTACCACCAAACATTAGTCTCATGCGGTTTCGGATGACTAGAGGCTTATTTGGCACTTCATTCAATATTTGGGAGCACAAGCATTAACGTTTTTGGTTCTCTTGAATTGAACTTTCAGGATTTGTCAAACCTCACAAATATTTACTCTTGAAAATCCTAAAGCTACGATTATTTTGGAATGGAGGGGGTACATTTGAATATACATTGTACACGAGTATATATTAAAAAATATGCAACTAACCTCAATTCATGCATGGTTCCAGATATAATCTCCTTGGTTGCAAAAAAATAGTTAGACATGCGTATGAATATATAGCATGTTCAAACGCACAACAAAGATTGATGCCCCCTTTTATATCTGATTTAAAAATGCCATTATCTCGGGTTCAAATAGATGAATGCACTTCCTATGAATTCGAATCTTCGAAACCCCCTTTATGTTGAATTCAACATCTATTCTATTTCGTAGCTAGCAATTTGGAATGTATCCATGTAAGGGACAAATTTATAAAGTGCTTAATAACATGGAGTGCACTAATTAATGTTTATATATGAATTGCAAACGCAATGCATTGCCTATATTTCAAACCGCTCTCACTCTATGGATCGATAATATGAAATAAACACATGCACATGCTAGAATTCAATAGAGTATGGGTGTCTGATAGACGGATTTTTGTTCATACGCAAACTGCAAAATTCATGATATCATCCAAAAATAATAATGCCATTTATATTTTAATTTAATGCGTAGAACCGCCTTTTACACGTAGATGCACTATGCCTCGGCCCGTTCTCACAAACGCTCTATATATCTCTCCATCTAATGCATAAGTGCACACACTTTATATGCATCGGCATTTCTCTTTCACACATGCTCACAATCTCTCTCGGGGTGTCGGGGTGTCTCATGCACACACACTCTCTATATCTCTCTCTCTTTCTGACTACTATGTACCACTCTTCTCACTAATCTCAGTTGGAAAACACTATTTCTCTCACATGCATAAATACACACGCACGGTCTCTACTAGCCCTCTATACGCACATATATGTGCCTACGTGTCTCCCGCACGCACATTATCTTTAGGCCTCTCTCGCACACATTGCCCCCCCCCCCCCCCCGCCACAGACACACCTCTCTCTTAGTAGTTGGCAGATATGATTCCATCAGATCATTCGGTATGATATCCCTGACTGTTAGGTTGGATGGTAATACGAGGCAAAGTTTTACCCTAGTTCGGACCCTTGCAGTTGAGGAAAAAGCCTACTCTTCGTACTGTATATTAGTGATAGGGGTGTGTACAAAGTACACGTGAATACTATGCATTGTGCATGTGTGTATACTATTGACGAACTAGCCCCCAGGCTTCTATAACATAGTCGGCTTATCAGTAGTGGGGATAGAGTCCATCACGACTTTGGTAGCTTCATGTTGTACGCCGAGTCCTCCACATGGGTCTTCGTATAATGCATCTCGGTCCAACCTATGTGGCGTAGGATGGAACCGACCCATGAGTGCTCATGTTGACCCACCACAACTAGAAATGATGTGCCCACCCCAACTAGAAATGAAGTGCCCACCACACCACACACGCAATCAGCCATTAAAAAAATAAGCATATACAATAGTACAATGTTATACATGAAAGTTAATTGCATGGTGCATCCAAAAATATTTTTCTGCATTGTGAATGTTTATATTTTCTCCTAAAATATTAGTCACGGGAAAGAGAAACGAAGGGCATATCTCTCCTTGTCTCCACCGGACACCACCTCTTTCTACACCACTTTCACGTACGCACACAAACAATCTCTCGGCCCTCTAAAAGTATGCATGCCCATGACACATTCATGCGTGAAGGTCACTGTATTTCAAGCGAAAGCACTATACGGTCACTGGACTTCAGAATATACTCATTACGGTCACCGAACACATTCTCGTGGTGATCATACGGTATCTAGCTCACGGTACATCTCCGTATTTTGTTGATGACACTGACGGACTTTGTATTTGATGCGTGCTCCGTATTTTTTGATGACACTTACGGTCATTGTATTTGAAGCGAAAGCACGATATGGTCACTGGACTTTAGAATAAGGTCATCACAGTCACCACATACGTTTTGTGGTGCTAACCAACCTGTGGTTGGATGGTTAGGAGGACAGTGGTTTCTCGAGCCCACCAGGGTTAAAGCCCTGGTGCTCGCATTTATCCTGGGTTAATTTCATTATTTTCCGGTGATGTGCGTTCAGTGGGAGGAGACGTTCCACTCGACTATGAGGCACCTATGGTGACTTCATAAAATCTCAAGATCATATGCTGGCTCACTCTCTCGAAGGTGCTCATAGGGGTAGCGTCTGCGTGTGTGCGCTTATAGCGGTGAGTGCTTGCGCGTATATATGAGCCCTTGCGTCTGTACCATGTTAAAAAAATACATGTCGTGATTATGCGGTCACTGGCTCACCCATACAACTCCGTATTTTGTTGATGACACAATCAATTGACCAGTCAAACGTTCCACGTGGTGCAACTAGTGTTGCACCATCGGGGCGCCTAACCATGGAGCCCACCTGTCAGCGCGTATATGAAATAAAGAAATGGTAGTTTGAGTCTGTACTGTGTTAATAAAATATATTTTATGGTGATCATATGGTCACTGGCTCACCATACAGCTCTGTAATTTGTTGATGACACGATCATTAAACCAGTCAAGTGGTCCACATTCAGGAGTGCACGTTACCGTAGGGGCCACCTGTCAGCGCGTATATGAAGGACAGAAATGGTAATAAATTAGTGGTCGGTGGGGATTTGAAGTCATGAGACATCTGGTTGGCAGTCGCCGTCGGTGGGGGGTGGTGATTGGGCGGTGGCGTGGGGATCGCCGGAGAAAAAGCTCGGCGTGGTGGGGCCTAGAGGGATGGCCAGGGCGACATGAACCGGCGGTGGGGAGTTGTTTTGGGGCGGGCGGGGGTGGCACAGGGCGGCACGGGCCGGCCGTGGGCGGCGGGAGCCGGCGGTTCGGCCGGTGGTGGCTGGTGGCTCAGGGGGGGTGGAGGTTGAAGATAAACTGCAGGCCCTTGATTTTGTATCCAACGACTTGAAAATCTACTGACCAGAGATGAAAGAGTCAGTCGACTAACGTGCCTCACCCCGCACGTACACATGCACGCATGTAACACTCGCACGAACACACGCATGCATGCAGGCGTGCAACACTGGCACGTACACATAACGAACACACGCACGCATGCAGGCGTGCATGACTAACATGTACACATGCACTCACGAACACACGCACGTACACACACATGCATGCAACACTGAAACGTACACATGCACGCACGCAACACTCGGATGCCTGCATGCACACAGCACACGATGCAAGACACACTCTCAACCTATACGTGCATGCACCCTTTGTTAAGGACATGGATTGTTACGGGTACTAATCAATCTTATCTATGATAAGCAGAAAATTGATGTTTGCCGTGGTCTTTAAGAATCACAAAGTATTGAATGGGCTATCAACGTATATATGAAAATTTTAAAATTCTCTTACATTATATAGTAGGCTTATCTACATGAAATATATGACGTCACACTCAATGAACAATCAGCGGTTTATGAAATGCCTGCTTCTGACCGCCCTGGCCCACCAAAAGTTCCTCTGCCATGCGCTGCCTGCGTTGGGTCATTGACATGCAGGCCATGTACCCAAAGAGCCCACACGTCAGTGGAAGAACGACATGGTGTCCTACGTCAGAGTCGAGGGTGCCACTTGCTCGACGCCCGGCTGAACACGCCTCCTTGCCGCATTCAAACGCCTCCATGAAACCCGCCCGTGTGGAAGCCGAGAAACCCACTCTGGACACACGTCCGTTCATGACCGGGCCGGCATTAAACGCAATGCCCGCTGAGCTCATCCTGTCCGCCGCCTATTTAATCTCCTATTTAAACGAGGCCAAACGCTGGCCAAGAATCGCACACCTCCGCTATCTCCTCCTTGACCATTTTGTCCACTCTTACAATGGCCTACGAAGAGTAGTTATCCCGCATCCAAGCCGGCTGGGTGGCCCGCCGAGCCCGCCGGATACGAGCTATGCAGCGCGCTGATCAACCTCCCTCCCCTTGCCCGATGGAGACAGTTGCCGTCCCAAGTCGGCGCGCGGTTCAGCAACTCACCGCTCTAGGTCAGCTCGACGAGGAGCAGCGCACGGGCGTCGCCGCTGCCGTCCATGCAGCTGCCTCGTACAGCGCCTCTCGTGTCTGTGACCGCGCCTCCTGTTTTTGTGGCCGAGAATCCCGTGCCGGTGGCCACGCCATGGAAGTAGCGACAGAAGACGGGTGCACGAAGAGTGACGAGTTGGTGCACAGCGCCTCTGCGTCCACCGCCATCATCAAGGAGAAGTAAAACACGGGAGGCCGCCACCGCTTGGGTCCCATGAAGGCCACCGCGGAGGCGACGCTGGCGTACACATCAGGTGTCTTGCCGGATCCTTTTGTTGTGAGGACCTTCGTCGACCCTGCATGGGCTCCACGGAAGCAGAGAAGCCCCCTTCCACCATCATCTTGGGCATTAGCCAACGATATCAGTTGGGCAGTGGGGAAGTGAGCCGTCCTTTGCGCTGAAGCATATACCTCCGGGGCACCCGACAGCCCGGTGATCATGCTACCGGACATGACAAACACAAATAGATCGGCGGGCAACCATTTAGGCCAGGTATTATATACCCGTGCTGTCCAAAACTAGCACCGCGTACTTCATTTGAATGTAATGAAATCCGTCCTGTTTTATGAAAATCCGGTATTTTATATGATTTTCGTCATTGTTTATATGAAATATCGCCGTGTTTGCATGAATTTCGTCCGGTTGGTTGAGTTGCTGTCATAATGTGTGCGGCTATGGTTGGATGGCGTAATTTGCGGGTCGCCAGTCGGTCTACGGCCGGCTCGGGCAGCATGGTGGGACAAAAAAAGCATAGCTCATGCGAGCTCATCTCCAACGTGCGCGCTGGAGGATGCATGAGCACCCGAGCCATTCCTCATTAATCGGTGGCAAAGGCACCGATGGACAAAAGGGTCACCAATATTATGGCTACCTCGGGCAAGATCCTAACAGCCCCTCCCAGCAGATTCAAATCCCTCATTTACCATGAAATTTTGTCATGTGTTGTTTTCATGGACTAGCAAGATGCCCGTAAATTGCACGAAACATCAAGATGCATTTGTTTACAAAACACCTATTGTGATTGACCCATGCAGGAGTAATCCCATGTGTAAAAACTAATGATATCTCGAGAATTTTATCGGAAAAATGGTATCTCGAGAATTTTATCGGAAAAATGGTACTCCCTCCATTTTTGTATACAAGGCCACAAACCCGTATTATAGGTACCAAGGCAAAAAATTAATGTCTTCTAAGTCAATGTTGCAAGCCACCTTGTTTCCTTGTTTGCCATGTAAATTAATGTGTATTCTTCTCTTTCATGCACATCAAGCCAATGCTCACACTCCCACATGCATGCAAAGGATAATTAATGTCCTCATTTGCTAGTACTACGAGGCAAGCACCATTAATATTGCATTGATTAGTGTTAGCGGCCTCGTATATCTGCAAATTGTAATTTTGATAGTGGCCTTGTGTATAAAAATGGAGGGAGAAAGATGAGAGATAAGGTGAGGAGGAGTGGGGCGTGGTGGTGACTGGTGGTCAGACTGGGCGGAGGCATGGGGATGGACGACACATTATTTCTAGGTTTGTATCTCTCTCACACACACCCACGTAGGTGGGAGGACGTGCATGAAGAGTAGAGGAGCACGCACGGTGCACATATTGCGTTCTCTTTCCCAAGCACACCCGCGCGGGTACACGGTGGAGCTCATTTCTGTACGAAAAGGCAGCCCACATGGTAATTTGACACGTGTACAGGTTGTCCACTTGATGGAGCATCATCTAACACAGGTGAACAAACAAATTGCAACTTGACGCGTTATGTTAAAAAAGAGGCAAACCATGTGGGGCCTACCTTAGAGGCACGGCTCTATACACTGGAGTACTTTTGATGTGTCCCGTCAACTCGCAGAACGAGGAGAAGTTTGCTTAGTACGCTGTCTCCCCCGCCCACGGGCGCGGTGGCTCGCAGGATGAGGTGAAGCTTGCTTACTAGTACGCCTCGCACCCGCTCCCTCGCCTACGCGCGCGGTGGCTCACGGGACGAGGAGAAAATTTTACTACTCGCTCCATTTACTCCTCATCCTACCTTGGTTAGAGAGATTATCATATTGTTTGGAATATATGTCCTTTAGTACTCCCTCAATTTACTTATACATGGCCACTATAAAAAAATATTTTGCATCTATACAAGGCCACAAATAGTAATCGAGACAAAAGTTACTACTCCCTCCTTTCCAGTTTATGGCTCAATTTCGAAATCTCTCCAACCAAGGTAGATGGTGAGTGGTGGAATTAATTTCGTAGTTTGCACAAGTAATTAGTACGCTCGTTTTTCTCAAGTAGTTATGTTTACCAAGGCACTAATTAAAACGAATGCATGCATGACCACTAAATTTCCATGAACTTCTACATGCATTGGTGAGTTATCTCTTGACACTGCTTGCATCGGGTGATTTAACGCACATCGAAATCCAACATGTGCTGGTACTACTACTAGTAGTAGAATTGACACTTATAAAACGGAAAAACGATTTTTTTTAGATGAGCTCTATAAACCGAAAAGCAGGGAGTAGTAAGTAGTACTACTCCATAGTGGGAACGCACTCTGTAAAATCAGATTTTCCCAAAATTAAGTCTCTCAACCTTTATTTACTTGTTTCCCTTCCTGCCTCCTTGCCTGGAACAAACTATGCCAAACTCCCCTGCCTGCCACATGAGAAAACACCCACGCTCGCCTTTTTTTAGGCTGGGTTTGTATCAATGGATCACGCGAAGCAGCAAAAACCAAACCGTGTCTTGTACTCCTCCATCGACGCTCGCCTCCATGAATTCTGCACTTCCTCTCAGCAACATGTGGGACATATAGCAACAGGGTCGACACGTCATGCACCAAATAATAGTACAAAACAGCACGGGGAATGCACCCCAGTCGTACCGCCCCAGTAGTAGTAATGAGCAATGAGACGTCAAATCACAATGTCGCACCTTCCTAAACGGACGAAGCAACCATTATTTCACACTTTGTTTCACCATCATCTCCTTCAAGAAAACCACGTAGTATTGCTTCTGCCATTGTTCTGCCTCAAGAGGGACACGCGTCACCTTGGTACATCATGACACGTGGGATCGCATGACAGGCCATGCTCCCCCGCCCATCGCTCGGTAAAATCACCTCATTTTTACTACTTCCTCTATATCAGTTTATAGGGCATGCACGTTGTTCTAGGTTGAGAATTTAGCTGGCTATATATGTGATGAACAATATATGTTTAGAAACTACATCCGCTTAAGAATCCAATGATATACTTTTTGTGACATAGTAACTCATATTTAGTTAGTCAAATGGATGACCTAGAACTACGTACAAGCCCTATAAACAAAGATGGAGAGGGTAGTACAGTACGTATCTTTTCAGATCAATATAGTCAGGATTCACAAAGGAGCAAAACCAAGTGGTAGGCTGCTCCTGTCGTGTTGGCGTGGCAACTCAAGCAGGGCCAGTCCGCACACGAAATGGTGACACACTTAATAGGACCCATTTGGCCGACATGTGGCTCATCCACCGTCTTGTTCCATGTGCGATGCACCAAATTACAGTTCGGAGTAGCGATTGGACTTGGAGGCACCCTGATCGTAGTGCCGCAGTAGTAGTAAATGAGAGATGAGGGGTCAAATCACAAAGCCCCACCTTTCCTGCATTAAGCTGGACGGACGAAGCAACCATCATTTCAGTCTAGGGCGCAAGAGCCTAAAGAAAAGAGAAAACCAATGATGCATGCGGCAGCTATCTAGGGCACCCTAGGGTAGGGGCCTCCACTACAAATCCTTTTTTTGAAAGCACCTCCACTACAAATCCGCTTCTCCCTCGTCCTCTTGAAGAAAACCGATGATGCGTGCGGCGGTAGGGTTTGTAGGAGTACTACATCATGCGGGGACACGTTGTAGTAAACGGGAGAGGGATTGGGTTTGAGTCTATGCATTAACATGTGTGGTTTGCTTGGTTTTACGGGAATGAGGCATCATTTTGGGTTCGGGAACCACTGGAGATATACATACAAAAAAATTATGGACGTAGGTTCGACCGAAAGGCAATGATGCATGGGCCCTGCATCTTGATATACCCGCGGCCGCGTGAAATTTGCTACTCTACTCAAAACTAGTAAGGTACACATGCATTGAACGCATGAGATTTGGAAACCAAATTATGAATAAATACACACTATAGCATGTAAACCTTCGAGTCATATATGCATGATGTAGATGTTTTTCTAGTTCTTATAGTTCATCTCATTCAAAATCAATTAGTTTTATAAAAATGTTAAGATTCATGGGGTTGTGCATTGTAAAACATAAAGTAAAAAACAAATAATGGCAATTCCTTTAGAAAAAAAGTTTGGACAATTATGATACGGAAGATTCTAGAACAAAGGAGAAGTGCTTGTGTTTTGAGGTTTGTGCATTATGCTTAAGTTCAACCTTGGAGTCTTCTAAATTGTACATGTGGCAGAATCTGGTGGAATGTTGATGATATCCAACGACTAGTAGTGCTCGGGTTTGCCATCTCTGCACTGTCGGATTAGCTTCATCCAATGACCCTCTTTCAAAGATATTCGCACGCTATATAGGGGTATAGATAATGCATAACACTTCCTCCAAAAACATCTATAACTAAAGAGAAAAAATTAATTTCCGTTAAAAGAATGACATTTCTAACAAAAATTTCAGTGTGAACTACATATGTGTGTACGTGACCAGCACATACGTTGTCAATACAAAATTTAATGCAAGAAATAACTTATGAGTAACATGCACGAATTGATGATGTGATGCTTGCATGCATAGAGTACAAAACAATGTGATTTATGAGTTGCATGCATGATGTGTTCTTGTGCCATAGTTGCATGTCTTGGAAAAAAGATACTAGTGGGTTATACTAGCTATTTAGGAATAGAAGATGTATACATGGAAGTTGTAGGGAAAGAGATGACATGGAGTATCTCAATTCCTATGATTAGGGATTGGAAAAGAGATGTCATTTGGTTCACATCATAGGAACTTTTCTATTGAATACACACTAATATTTATTTTCCTTTGAAATTATGGGAGCATAGGAACTTCTAAAAAACAAAAGACGTCGCGCACATTTTATTTTAGCTCACGGGTCACACACTTATACTATTACTCTTGTGGTGAACGTTCTTTGGGCATAGTATATTGTACTCTCACAAAGAGAAGCGGTGCACGCACGCACTAGTTCCCTTACACCCACTCGCGGGTACACGCAGGAGCACAATTTTTTGAAGCTGGTACAACAAAATCACTCCTCTATATATATAAGAAGGAGCCTTAACGCTTTCTTTACTAGGGTTCCTCTCTTTCTCTCTCTCATGCTCTCGAGATCTAACTAGGACATAGGTGGCCACACTCTCTCTTCTCACGGCTGGTCACAAATCTGGCCGGACCACCTCGACGAGGGCAGGGGTGTAGGTGCATCGTTCACGCTGTCGTTGGCGGCGAGGGAGGAGACCAACGGCTGCCCGCGTGTCCCGATCGGTGGCCATGCTATTCTCTTCGAGAGAGCGCCTGCTCGGGAGGACCTCCGACCCCTTCTTCCTCCCTGCGGTATTGTGGCCAAGATGCGGCCTCCCGATGCCGTCTTTGCCACATGCCGACGACCCTCAGGTATATATTCCTTGGAAACCTGCCTTGCTCTACTGCCCTAGCTCCCCACTTTGCTGTGTGTGGATCTTTTTCTATTTCCGCCAGCTATTCCAAAGCCACCTGGACTTTTACTATTTTTAGAGGTAAATCTGGTTCATACAGTCGACTCTAAGAGTTAGTTCAAACAGGGAAGAAAGTGGGAAAGCTGTAGCATGAATCTAGGACTTGGTTCTAAGAGGAAACGGGTGAAAGTAGTAGATACTAGCTACCCAACCGATCTCTTGGTTGAAAAGGCAAAGAAAGCATGGTGGATGGCGAAGGGTGGGGGAAGTGGACCTGTCTCTTGGTTGAAAAAGGAAAGAAAGTGAGGGGTGTTGGGGGACAACGCAAATAAGAATGAGCAGGTCTAGATTTCATGTGCTCACATAGGAAAATGTCACCGATGAAATAAAAAATGGGACAAATGCAGACACGCTGACTGAGTGTTTGCCGCTCTTGGCAACCACATCTGCCTCACCACTTTATGCCCCTGCTGTCCCTACGCCCATATCGCTACCGTTAATGTAAAATCACATGAAGCATGAAGCAATGCCACCTAATGTCACTATAAGTAATGGTCTAGTGCCATCGATAAATTGAAGCAATGCCACCACCATTTTATGAAGTGCTTCCTTCTTGCTTTATTTCCCATGAATTGTGTTTTTGAAGTTACACTTAAATCTCGCACCGCTAACATTGCTTCATCCCAGTGGAACTGCACAAATTTGATTGCACATTTACTGACCATGGACAGTAATACTAATGTTATTGTTCTTCATGTTAATCTAGTGGCAGTGTTGATGTGATGTGATGCTACTTACATAAGGGCACTTTCATACTGTCAATCTAGTGCCAGTTATAACACAATAGATGCTGTTGTTAATCATACACCACTGCAAATATTTGTCACCATTTAAATAACTGTATTTCGTATTTGCGCAAACAGGGATGTCTGTCTCCATATCATTTGTATCTGCGCAATCAAAAGTAGACACCTCAGTTTTAGTACAACTGCACAAAATGAGATGGCTATTCCTAGCTGCCGTCCTCTAACCACCAGTGTTCCAAGTATTCCCACATTGGTAGTAACTAGGTAGACTTCGTACGTTTTACTTCCTGATTGCAGTGCAGGGACGAGCGAAAACAACTGTATCCTAGTCGGGAATTTACTTTCTACCAGTTCATCCATGGAAAGGAGGACTACCTAGCACGGCTGAACGGCGTTTTTTGGGACAGGTGCGCGGACAAGAGGCATTGTGGTCTGCTTAATTCTGCAAATGGCGGTTCTTAAATTTAATGGAATGCACAAGAATTTTAGTTGGTCAGTACACTGCATGGTTCAATTCAGCATTTCAGCTGAGAACACAATTAGAATTGGTTATTTTGAAATGAGAGAACCTAACCCTGGATGGTGGCAACAAGAAAAAACCAGAGTGAACTCCAGGAAATTTAAGCTTGCCGGGAGGCCCTTTGCTCAGAGAAGCCTTGCTTGTTTTTTCCTGATTTGTAAACCTTCTCACAACTTTGTCTTTTGCTGTGAACCAGTATATGTTTGTTATGTTCTATGAATCATTGAGATGTATAAAATTGCTTAACTTATTCTTTTCAAGTGTTTTATGAAGCCGAGTTTAATGTGAGTGTTCCACATGAGCGCTGGACTAGCGTGTGAGCGTTTGGAATTTACATCATGGCCTCAGTTAACTGCATGAACCACTATAACAAGATACATAATTGCTTATATGTCAGACAGCCGATTGTTGATTGTTAGCTGGTCGATAGCCTAGTGTTGAAGTGAGCTGAGCCAATGTGCCGTGTTTTGCACAACTGCTTACAAGTGGTCTAGCACCAACAGTGTTTACAAGTTCTTATGTATACGCCGGTACACAGTTCTCGAACGAGTACTCTATTTCGTCAAACACACACTTCTCATATGATAAACCGTGACAACTTATGTCTTACCTTGCCATATTCATGAAAAAACTCGTGAGGACGCATCTGTTTAGGCAACAATTACTATGGTTCTCACATGATTCATGGGCACACAAAAATAGTTGCAGTTCCCATAGACGGATTCAAACAGAGTACTAGCCCAGAGGGCTCATAACAGGAAAGGTTCGGATAATTAGACACAATCCAAACTACTATTAAACACTAGCTGGGGCAACTATTTCGTGCCTTCCATGAACATCATCAAGGACATCCGGCAGCAGCTCAATCCTGTGAACCTTCATGAATATAACCTTGTGGCCTTGCCACTCATAAACTTGTTTGTGGAGGCATGCCATGTCAGCTTCCTGCGTAAGCTTGAGAAGAATAGTATGCCCCACAAACGCAGGAGTAGCTTTGGACTTCTTGTGCTTCAGTACACTCTGGACAACACGCCTAACAACAGTGAGGCTGGAATACAACTCGACATCGGTATAAGCGCAAATGGCTTCCAGGATCCAACAGCCTAAGAACTCTGTTTTCCCAGTGTGTATATTCAGGTCATCCGCCTCATAGTAAGTGACATGTACAACCACACAATCCTTTTCTACAAAAGGGCTCTAACTGAAACAGAAACAAATTCTGAATTACTTCCCAGTATAAGAAACACAAGTTATTTAAACCACTATTTATAGCATGGCATCGAAGCTAATAAAATTTCACATTATTCATCACCACATACTTAGATGAAAAACCACAATCGTGATTGGCAAAGAAGAAAATCACCTTGGGCAGCTCAGCATGGGGGGGGGGACACATCCTCGAAGGGGGCTGTAACCTCGAACAGGGCATTGACCATCTCAGTAGTGGCCGTGAGCGTATTTGGGGTCGGCTTGGTGGCTGCCTCCATCTTCTTGGAGCTCTTTATCTCGTGGGGATCAGCCTCCCTCGACTGCTACAATATTAGCAGGTCTTTACTGGTTCTCCTTGGTCCATCATGAAACTGACGAATACTAGGAGACCACCGAAAGGAAAACACAATCGCAATGACAATGAAACAAAAAAGAGAGTGAGGATCGGTTACTTCTTTGGAAAAGTTCTTTTTTTCTTTGAACGAAAATATACAAATATCACGGATCCGCTTACCTTACCTTCATTGGTAGAGAAGAAAAGTGGCAGATGCGAGTGTTGGCTTTCTTGAAGAGGGTGAGGGAGAAGGGGATTCAGTGAAGAGTGAAATGATGGTTGCTTCGTCTGTCAAACTTAGACTGCGGGGAGGTGGGGTTTTGTGATACGACGGCTCGTTACTACCGCGCTATGACAGAGGTGACTCTCCGCCTGCACACTTCCTTCTAATTTGGTGGATGGCATTTGGGCCCGCATGCTGCATGGCCTGCATGTTGGTGAACAAAAGTAAAATGGCATTCAGTAGAGGGAGACGTTTCGATGACCTAGGAGGAGTCAGAAGCGGTAGTTTTCTAGTAGTAATTGTTTTTCTAGGTAGCTGTAGAGTGTCTCCACTTTAATTGTAGTAATTGTTTCTCTAGGCCCAAGACAAAACAGCCCATCCACCCTAGTAAATAATAAAATAAATTCAAAAGCCCATATATTTACTTAATGAGAGGCGCTACCCACACCCAACACACCGCCCCCCAAAAAAACCTGGGTGCACATCTTCCTCCTCACTCCCACCCAACTCACGTTAGCTCGCTCCACTCGTACCCCCAAATTCTTCACCTCACTCCTACAGAAAACCCCAACTCCCCTTCTTCCTCACTACTACAGAAAAACCCCAGCTCCCCTTCTTCTTCACTCTCATTACAACTAGGCTTGTCATTCGTTACTATGCTCAAATCCGTGAGAACGACGCGACGCCCGTGAGGAAAATGCAGTCGGCTGACCCCAGCGCCAAGAAGATGAGGGTCCCTCCAGCGGCGACGCCTATTGTAGATCCCGCACCCGGCAACGCGGGGAGAAGCGTAAACCCCGCCCCCACCGGATCCCAGGAACTCGTAGAATCTCGGGTGGACCGCATCAGCGATCTCCCGGACGCCATCCTTGGGGAGATCATCTCGCTTCTCCCCACCAAGGATTGCTGCCGCACCCCAGTCCTCTCAATTCGGTGGCGCCCTCTATGACGCGCCATGCCCCTTAATCTTCAATGATTTTGAAATCCCCAGAGCCATCATCTCCTTCCACCAAGGCTCCGTTCAAAGCCTCTGCATCCCGTCATGCTACCTGAGTAAGCATACCATGCCCTGCATGGTGGGCGCCTAGCTGAAATCCCCTGAATTCACAGAACTACAGCTGCTTGAGTTCTACTATTCCCTCACCTACCAGATACCGAGCGCCATGTACTTGTGCACTCGGCACTGATGTCCATCTCACGGTTTTCTTCCTCTCTCCACACCGCTACTTTGCGCTGTGCTACCTACCAAACAATCTGGTACTAAACCTTCGACTCCCATTTCTCAAGAAACTTTAACTTGTGTGGGTTCGTATATCGGAGGCCTCATTGCACAACATCATCCACTCCAGTTGCCATGCCTTGGAGTCCTTGGTGCTTGTTTTCACAGTTAGAATCGGTTGTCTCCAAATAAAGTCACCTAACCTTGTAAGAATTGGAATTTATTTTGACAGAAGGCAGCTCATCATCCAAGATGCCCCTTCACTTCAAAGTTTGATCCTTGATTCTAGTTATTCACCGTCGCAAATAACCGTCCTCTCTGCGCCTAAACTGGAGACCTTGGGTGTAAGACATGATCTCTGTGCTCATTTCAATATGGTGTTTGGCTCCATAGTTCTTCAGGTACTTTATATTATCATCTACACTTGTAACCATAAGCTGCATTTTAAATTTCTATGCATAAGTTATATATCATCTTGGAGTACACATTTTGTACTAATATTATGTTCTATGCTCAATGAAGAGTTTCTCCATGGATGGTCTATCAATGGTGCTGGGTTCTGCTGAGATCTTATATATCCAAATGAATTGTTTTGATCTGAACAAGATTATTGGCTTGCAGCAATGCTTTCCATGTCTAGAGAAGTTGTATATAAAGGTGATAATTTCACGCACATTGGAAGCCCGCATATAGTGTACTAGAATTAACCGTTCAGCTGTTGCTCTTTCGACACACTTTTTTTAGACCTTAACTGTTTTCAATCTTCATGTCTATTTAGGAAACAGGACGGGGTAAGAAAGTTATAACCAATCGGTGGAAGCACCAGGATTTTCTCAGTTCTCATGACATTCAATTGAAGATAATGATGCTAGAACGATATTTAGCCAAGCATGCAAACACTAGATTTGTCACATTCTTCCTGCTGAATGCGAGGTTACTATTGTCCATCAGGCTTAAGTTTATCGGTAGCATGGTTTTGACGGATGGGTATGTCGAAGAGCAAAAAAAGGAGATTCAGGTGGGAAAAAGAGCTTCTGAACGTGTCGGGCTTCTATTTACAACATATTGTGGTCATAATCTAGTAAATTTTCCAACCCAGGATGTTCATTCTATGGACCTGACCAATCGATTTGATTGTGACTGCCAAAAACAGTGCTAGAGTTAGAAGCTGTTGCCCTTTTCAACCTGCGTTTTGTCTAAACCTGATGAACAATTAACCCTTGTCCTTTTGTATAGTTTGTAAGCTGGAGTTAGATGTTCTTGCCCTTTCCAACTCGGCTGTGACTATCATATTTTCTTTGATACAAGGCAAATGGCTTGCCATTCGTTTAATTTAGAGTGAAATATTATAACAAATCCCAACCAAGGGAAATAACATCACTCTAGCCGGTTGCTTGGGATCACTGTGCATTACAAAAGCCAAGTGATTAGCCTCCACCAGCAGCCACAAACTTATTTCGAACTAGCACATCAAATGGGATGTAAATTTTCATAGGAAAGGTTGCATGACCGTGACAGTTTTGGATTCTGACATTTGCGACCCATGAGGAAATAGCTTATCCAAGGTGGTGTCGACTTACTAGATAGTCAACAAATGATTCTGCCTACTAGCTGTTGGATTGACATCCAACATCTGTCGTGTATCTTCTATCTCTTGTCTTCTTCCTCCAGCCGCCCAAACCAAACCACCCTGTCGGCTCCGCCTGCTCCTGCCTCCCATAGTTGGCTACGCCTCCACTGCCCTACCGTACCCTCCAATGTTGCCCAGTGTTGGATGTTGGGTTCCGGCAGACCCTTAAGGTTTGAACTCTGGGGTGCGCACGAAGATCTTTCCCCTACCGATCTACGTCCGATCGTCTCGCGAGAATCTAGGCTAAACGATGAACAACACGAGGGACACAAGATTTATACTGGTCCGGGACACCGTTGTGGTGTAATACCCTACTCTAGTGTGTGGTGTGGTGGATTGCCTTAGGGGCTGATGATGAATAGTACAAAGGATGAACAGCCTCGCGAGAGGTGTTCTTGAGCTGGTGCGATGAACTGATTAGGTGAGTTCGATCGCCTCTAGGTCTAGTGAGCAGTCGATTTGGCCTCTCCTTCCTCTATGGTGGCTAGTCCTATTTATAGAGGCCCTGGTCCTCTTCGCAAATATTGAGCGGGAAGGGCACCAACAATGGCCATTTTGAAGGGGAACATCTAGTAGGTTATCCTGACTAAAGTTGGTCATCGGCTGCCAAAGGCACTGTCGATGACATCGTCTTGGGCTCCACGGTGACCTCCATCCTGCCGCTCCGTTGGTCTTGGTCTCGTTGCACTGAAATGGCAACCTTTGCCTGATGCCTCGGTACTCCACGCCTTTGCTTGCCCCCTTTGCACGAAAGTGGAAACATGGACACTACGCAGGCCGGCGCCCGCCTGGCGCCCGCTTGGTCTTGATCGTAATGGCTTGCGTCACGAGCACCTCGCGAGGTACCCTGCCTTGACCTCTCCGCCTCCTCACGAGCCTGCCTGGCGAGGCCGTTCCCGAGGAAGTCGTGCATCGTCCGCCCCACGAGGCTTGGCCCCTCGCGTGGGTCTTGAGTCTTGTGCTGATGAAGATGGGCCATACTGGGCCACCACTTGAGCCATGCTGCAGGCTGCAGGCAGGCATGTCTGGGGACCCCCATTCCCAGAACACCGACAGTAGCCCCCGGGCCCAAGGCGCGCTCGGACTTGGCTTACCGGAGAAGCGAAGGAGCAAGTGCGGAGCACCGCTCGCCCCAATAGGCTGTGGCCTTGGGCGCCGCGAGACGTGGGCGTCTCCACTTCCCCACGCCGCCTCGGCAACTGCTCGACTTGACAAGTTCCTGCATGCAGAAATGGGTCAAGATTACCTACGATCGTGGAGGCCGACAGTAGGCTTCTTCCGGCTATAAAGGTGGGAGAGTGCAAGCATCCGCTGTACATCTTCCTCCTTGCTTCCTTCTTTCTCCCCATCCCAGCCACTCGCCATCTCCTATGGCGCCACCGAAGAGGTTCTCAGCCGCGGAGAAGGGAAAGGCTCGTCGGGAAGGGCCTGACTCTCCCCCGCTAAAGCGCGGCCAGGGTCGTCCCTGCAAGCATCTTGCATCTCCTGCAGCGGCTCCCCGCGGTCGCGGCTGCGATCTCGTGCGTGGTGATGTGCGCCTGGTGGGCGAGGGAAGGCATGTCGTGGCTGCGCGGACTCCCAAGCCACGCTTCCACTCGGCTGAGGCGCTGCCGGAGTTCATCGTCTGGTCCGTTGACCCAACCGGCACCTGGCTCTAGCTTCCCCGCTTCTTTGCAGGTGAACTTCCGGCCGGCGCTCTTGGCGGCCTCTGGTTTCAAGCGGACGGTTGCTGCAGTAGGGCCTCCTGGGCTTTGCTGGAGATCTCCATTGTCGGGAATGTGGCCCTGACCCGTGGCTGGCAAACGTTTGCCCGCACGCGTGGCCTGAACCGGCGGTGCACCTTGCATTTCAAGTTCGATGGCGACGCCACCCTCTATGTGAGGGTGTTCGGAGGAGACGGTCGCCGCGTTGGGTGCTGCCCCAAAGACGATGACGGCGGCTGGGTGCCCAGCCTAGGTGATGGTCGGGATGAAGATGAAGGCGGGCGCGTGGTCGGCGGCGTTCGCAGCTCGCCAAGCCTCGGAGACTCCCCTTCGGACGGCAGCTCCTCCAGCGGTGGCCGCGACCAGCCTTCACGCCATCACGCTTGCCTTGAGGGAGGTAGTGGGTTAGCCCGCCGTCGCGCCTCGGTGAAGCGTGAGGAGGGGTCCGACTGAGCTCCAGAGGAAGTTCGAGCCCTCGCCACAAGTCGTTGCCAAGCAAGCCGCGTCTATTTTGTTTTCCTCCCTTTCCTGCGCAAGGAAAGAGTAGTGTATGGCCCCGCAGGGGCGTGCTGGACTGTTGCCGTTAACTATTATGCTATCTTCGTTATTCCCGTGCTGTGTTTTGGCGCCGCGTGCTCGCGTGTAGGAATTACTTAACTCGGGGGGACTCGCCACAGTCTTCGCTTCTCGAGGCTGAGGCCTCCTCGCGCGCTTTGTGGCCTGCAAGAATTAGTCAGGAGAGGTAACTTCCAGTCTCGGTCGCGAGGATAACCGACTCAGGTCCTTTGTTCATGTCGCGATGCCCATGGGGCATGGACCGGGAGGGGTGCTCCCGTAGTGTACTTGGACAGGAAAGTCTCACAAGACTGGGTCAGAAAACACTTGCGAGGGCACCCGCGTAGCCCCCTCGCGAGACTTGCGAGAGAAAAAACGAGTCAAGTAGGCGAAGAAGACAAAGAGTCATAGGTCAGGGATGGCAACAATGCTGAAAGGAACTCCAATAAAACTTCAAATAGGGACGAACAAGCCAACTGCAGAAAGCAAATGAAAAAGTCGCGTCCGGCACCTAATCTAGTCTTCGACGTCTCCTCACCAGCGCGGAGCTAAGTGCTGCCAGTGGGCGTGGGTGGGAGCCCCCGAGGCCCGAGGGCGGCTCTCCGGAGACTCCGGGGTGTGTACAGCCCCAACTCATTATTATGTGAGAGTGTCACAGGCGGCGAGCTTCACAGGCATTAATCTTCTTCATAGGCTCCGGGCCTTTCTCGGGGCGATGAGCTTCACAGGCGTTGGCCTTCTTCACAGGCACCGGGCCTTTCTTGATTCGTCTAGCTTCATAGGCGCCAGGACTTCTTTACAGGCGCTGGGCCTTTCTTCAAGGGTAGAACTTCCAGAGGTGCTGGATGTTCCACGCGTTCAGGATGGGCACCCCCTCCTAAGTCTCCAAGCATGCGGCGCTAGGCCTGGAGACATGAACAACCTTGAACGGTCCCTCCCACATGGGCGAGAGCTTGTGCAGCCCCTCCCTGGAGAGCACCCGTCTAAGCACGAGGTCACCTACCTCGAGGGTCCTGGGGTGGATGTTGTGGCAGTGGTACCCCCATAGCGCATGTCGGTATCTCGCAGCCTGAAGCGCAGCCTCCGGACGGCGTTCCTCCCCAAGCAAGAGGTCCACCCCCCGCATGGAGTCCTGCTGTGCTTCGTCAAAAGCCAGGACCCACGCGAAGCGATGCCTGACCTCGTGAGGAAGGACCGCCTCAGCACCATAGACGAGGAAGAACGGGGTTGCGTCGGTCGACTTGGTAGCGTTAGTGCGGATGGACCATAGCACGGACTGGAGCTTGTCGTGCCAGCCCCTGCTGCAGGCCTCCAGCTTCTTCTTGAAGGTCGAGGTTTTGAGGCCTTTCGGGACCTCCGCGTTGGCGCGTTCAGCTTGGCCGTTGCTCCGAGGGTGTGCCACCAAAGCGTAGCATATCTGCGTTCCAAGGTTAGCACAATATATTTTCAAGAGATTGCTAGTGAACTGCGAACCGTTGTCGGTGATGATGCGATTAGGTACCCCAAACCGGCTCATGAGGCCCTTGATGAACTTGACTGCTGAGCCAGCGGGGATGGTGCGGACAGCTTCCACCTCTACCCACTTTGTGAACTTGTCAATGGCGACGTAGAGGTAGAGATAGCCCCCTGGAGCCCGAGGAAATGGGTCAAGGATGTCCAGTCCCCAAACAGCGAACGACCATGAGAGGGGAATGGTATGAAGGCCCTGAGCTGGCTGATGAATCTGCTTGGCGTGGAATTGACAGGTTTCACAAGCCTTCACCAGCTCGATTGCGTCGTTGAGTGCTGTTGGCCAATAGAACCCGCCGCAGAACGCCTTGCCGACGAGTGTGCGTGAAGACGAGTGGTGCCCGCAGTCTCCACTGTGAATGTCTGCTAATAACTCTTTCCCTTGCTCCCTGTAGATGCAACGTAGGGTGACGTCATTCGGCCGCTTCCGGTAGAGCTCTCCATCTTGGATGCAGTAGGCCGTGGCCTGCTGCACCACGCGTTCCGCCTCCTCCTCCTTTTCTGGCAGGATCCCTTGCACCAAGTAATCCTTGAACTCCGTGGTCCAACATCCTTCCTGAGGCTCTAGCACCAGGAGCAGGCGTGCTCCTGAGGTCGGGCCACAGGCCGAGGCTCCCAAGGCAGGCGGTTGAGGGAGCTCCTCCCGAAGCTGCGCCATGCTTGATAGTGATGGTGCCTCTGAAGGTTTGAAGAGTCGTTCCTCGAAGACACCAGGCTCCTAAGGCAACCGCCTGGACACCCTCCTGGCAATGTCATCAGCTTCTTGATTGGTGCCGCGAGGCACATGCTGCAACTCCAGCCACCAAAACTATTTCTCCATCCTACGGACCTCCATAAGATATGCCTCCATGTGTTCATCCTTCGGCTCGTACACTTTGTTGGAGAAATTGATGAGGAGTTGTGAATCGCCCTTGATGATGAGGCACTTTACCCCCAAGGCGGCTGCAGCTTTCAAGCCCGCTATTAGGCCCTCGTATTCTGCTATGTTGTTGGCGACCTTCTCTCCATGCTGGAAGCAGATTTGCACGACATAGTAGAGCTTGTCCTGAGTGGGAGATATGAGCACTGCGCCAGCCCCTGCGCCATCTCACAAGAACGCCTTGTCGAAGTACATGACCCAGCCATCCGGCGCTTCACTTCCTGGGGAAAGCGACTGGTCCTCGCCCGCTTCGAGCCTTGGTGCCTCCGTCCATTCTGCCATGAAATCTGCGAGTGCGGCTCCCTTGATCACTCTGGTTGTGCTGAATTCCACCTGAAATGCTTGCAACTCAATGTTCCATTCAGCGACCCTTCCAGCTGAGTTGGGGCTCCTGAGTATCCTTTCCAAGGGGTATGCTGAGACGACCTTGATGGGATGGCCTTGAAAGTAGTGCTGCAGCTTGCGTGAAGCCACTAACAGCGCAAGGAGGAGTATTTGGGGCATGGGGTATCGCACCCTTGCGTCCCGTAGCACCGTGTTGATGAAGTATACAAGATGTTCGACAAGGTTGAGGGTGCTAGCGCAGCCGGCATCTTCCGGAAGTTGAGGCGCCTCCCAAGATGACGGGGCCCCCAGCGCTTGGTCGCCTAGTGGGCCTCCTTCGCTCTGAGTGTGTCCCCCTACTGAGGCTGATCCTCATCTGCTGCGGTTGGGGTCTTCGCGAGGCTTTCATGGCTTTGCTCTGCTTCGGCCGGGGCGGTGGCTGGCGCAGCCTTGGCCCGGCGCTCCTCCCTAACCGCCACTAGGACTGCGCTGGCGGAGTAGGGGGTGGCTGCAAGGTAGAGCACCAAGGGCTCCCGAGGGCGCGGAGCTATTATCACCGGAGGGCTAGTAAGGTACTTCTTGAGATCTTGGAATGCCTTGTCGGCCTCTTCAGTCCATTCGAACTGGCCCTTCTTCGTCATGAGCTTGAAGAATGGCAGTGCTTGCTCCCCCAGCTTGTAAATGAAGCGTACCAACGCGGTTACTCGCCTGGTGAGCTTCTGCATTTCTCTGAGGGTCTTCGGCGGACTCATGTCTTCGACTGCCTTGACCTTCTCCGGGTTAGCCTCGATGCCCCTGTGGGATACGAGGAAGCCCAAGAGCTTTCCCGAGGGGACTCCGAATACGCACTTCTCTGGGTTGAGCCGCAGATCCACTTCACGGAGGCTCGCGAAGGTTTCTTCTAGGTCCTGTATCAGGGTTTTTTCCTCCCGAGACTTCACCACAATGTCATCGATGTAGGCCTCGGCATTTCTCCCGAGCTGCCGGCCCAAGGCGATGTGCATCAGTCTCTCAAAGGTCGCGCCTGCGTTGTGCAACCCGAATGGCATGCAGGTATAGCAGTATACTCCACACGGGGTCAGGAAGGCCATTTTCTCCACGTCTTCTACTGCCATCTTGATCTGGTGATAGCCCGAGAAGGCATCCAGGAAGCACAACAGGTCACACTCGGCGGTAGAATCGGCGATCTGGTCGATGCGAGGGAGTGGGAATGGATCCTGAGGGCAGGCCTTGTTGAGGTTGGTGAAGTCAACACACATGCGTTCCTTTCCTCCCTTTTTTGGCACAACAACAGGGATGGCCAGCCATTCAGGATAGCAAACTTTGTGAATAACGCCTGCTGCCTCTAACTTGCGGGTTTCTTGGACGATGAAGGCCTGCTTCTCAGTGGACTATCGCCATGCCTTCTGCTTCACGGGGCGCATGTTGGGGGCACATGTTGAGATGGTGTTCAATCACATCCCTCGGGACCCCTGCTAGCTGATTAGGTTCCCACGCAAACACCTCCTTGCGTGCAGGAATTTCACCAAGGCCTCCTCCTGCTCAGGATCGAGGTTGACGCCTATAGTGAAGGTGGCGCCAGAGGATCCATCCTCGTCGACCGTTACTTGCTTGTTCTCCGGCTTGTCTTGGGTGAATAGCTGCTTCTTCTTGGCCGGCGCAGCCCCTTTGGGCTCGAGGGTATCTGCGCTGGCAGGCTGCGCCACCGCGGCCGTCTTGAAAGTGAGCTTGAGTGCCTGCAGTGCATCCCTTGTGTCTCCGGACACGGTAAGGACGCCGCTACTCCCGGGCATCTTCATGAGATTGTACGCCGGGTGAGTTGTTGCCATGAACTGGGCCAAGGCTGGGTAGCCGAGGATGGCGTTGTACGGGAGGCTGATGGGGGCGATGTCGAAGTCGATGAGCTCCGCGCGGAAGTTTTCTTGGGTGCCGAAGGTCACCGGGAGGCGGATCTGCCCCAGGGAGCCGGTGGAACTGCCCCCAACGCCCGAGAAGGGACTGCTGGGTTGGAGCCGCTCTAGCGGCACGTGGAGGAGGCTGAAGGCCTCCACCGAGAGCACGTTGAGGCCGGCACCACTGTCGACGAGGGTCCTGGTGACGGCCACCTGGCAGATGGTGGGGGTGCATAGCATCGGGAGTGCGCCCAAACAGGCGGTGTTGGAGGGGTGATTGTCCGAGCTGAAGGTCAAATCAGCCTTGGGTGCCACCCAGCCTGGGGGGGCTTCACGGCGCTTGAGGACGGCGCTGATCTGGCGAACGAATGGCTTGCTGTGGCGGATCGAAGGTGGTGCCTGCGATCCGCCCAGGAGGGTTGCGACGACTGGGGGAGCCGGCGCAGCATGATGGGCAAGGAAGAGGTTGCACAACTCCTCCCAGGAGGCCACAGAAGCCAATGGCAGGTGGAGCAGCCACTTGCACGGGACGCCGGTGAGGGCCATGGGTAGCCAATTAGCCATGACCTTGTTGTCGTCCCCGGCCTTGAGGACAACTTCTTCATATGCTAGCAGGAAGGCCAACGGATCGGCCGCGCCGTCGTAGCGCGGTGGCATGTCTAGCTTGAACTTGTTCGGCCACCGCACCTGTTGTAGGGCGTGGGCCTGGGCTCGGAGCCCCCTGGTTCCCGCGCCGGCGTTGACAGCCGGAGCGGGCGGCGCGTCAGCCGCCATGAGGGCAGAGCGCTGTGCTGATGGAGGACGAGTTGACGGAAGGGAGAGCTCCGGTGCACCCCTACCTGGCGCGCCAAATGTCGGATGTTGGGTTCCGGCAAACCCTTAAGGTTCGAACTCTGGGGTGCGCATGAAGATCTTTCCCCTACCGATCTACGTCCGATCGTCTCGCGAGAATCTAGGCTAAACAATGAACAACACAAGGGACACAAGATTTATATTGGTTTGGGCCACCGTTGTGGTGTAATACCCTACTCCTGTGTGTGGTGTGGTGTATTGCCTCAGGGGCTGATGATGAATAGTACAAAGGATGAACAGCCTTGCGAGAGGTGTTCTTGAGCTGGTGCGATGAAGTGCTTGGGTGAGTTCGATTGCCTCTAGGTCTAGTGAGCACTCAATCTGGCCTCTCCTTCCTCTGTGGTGGCTAGTCCTATTTATAGAGGCCCTGGTCCTCTTCCCAAATATTGAGCGGGAAGGGCGCCAACAACGGCCATTTTGAAGGGGAACATCTAGTACAGGTTATCCTGACTAAAGTTGGTCTTCGGCTGCCAAAGGCACTGTCGATGACGTCGTCTTGGGCTCCACGGTGACCTCCATCATACCGCTCCGCTGGTCTGGGTCTCATTGCACTGAAATGGCAACCTTTGCCTGATGCCTCGGTACTCCACGCCTGTGCTTGCCCCCTTTGCACCAAAGAGGAAACAAGGACACTGCACAGGCCGGCGCCCGCCTGGCGCCCGCCTGGTCTCAATCGTCATTGCTTGCGTCACGAGCACCTCGCGAGGCACCCTGCCTTGATCTCTCCGCCTCCTCGCGAGCCTGCCTGGCGAGGCCGTCCCTGAGGAAGTCGTGCGTCGTCCGCCCCGCAAGGCTTGGCCCCTCGCGTGGGTCTTGAGTCTTGTGCTGATGAAGATGGGCCATACTGGGCCACCACTTGAGCCACGCCGCAGGACACAGCAGGCAAGTCTGGGGACACCCGTTCCCAGAACACCCACAGCAAGTCCCTCCCTCTATTCCCCCACACCGTCCTGTTATTCTTCGGTGACGTCAGCCCCAACATGCACCCGCACCTGAACCAGTCAACCCTCGCACTCCCCTCCGACTGTGACTGGACCGATGCATCTTCCATGGCTCCTGTTTGCTCCTTGGTAGATGTTGCAGCCGGCGTCATCCACCAATTCTACAAAAGCATGAAGAAGAAGATTGACAAGAAGGAAGAACATAAGTTGTGGGGACCAGCCCGCTGCCAGATTACCTCATCGAGTACGTAGCTAAACATGCGTACGTCTCCTACAAGTCATGGAAGATAATCGACAACACCACAACAGGTGCAGAAATTTCAAAGGCGCAGGAAGATGACCTCTACTACCACTGCCACTACCTGGGATGAAGAGACATCACAGTCTGCCTTCATGTTGCTTGTGCTTGTGCTTTCCCTGTTAACCAGTTTGCTTATGTCTTGTGTGTCTGGGTTGAAAACAATTTTCTTATGTCTTGTGTGTCTGGGTTGAAGACAATTTTCTTATTTATTGTGTGTGTGTTTGAAGACAATTTTCTTATGTAATCAAGTACAATGTTTGCTTATCTCGTTATGTAAGTTTGGTAGCTTCGTATTTTGTTTATGCATCATTTCAAATTCAATGTAGCTTGTGAATGGAACTTTGTGCATGCTCTTCAGTACTAGTTATGAAGAAACTAATCACACAAGGATGCTCCATGTATATTTTCGATTCAACATTCTAAGGAAAACATAATATTGAAAACAATCAATTCAAATTGAGTTGCTTAACAACGGTTCAAAAGTTGAAGCAAAAAAATTTAGTACCTCATGTACTGTTCTCATCCATATGTAGCTGCTGGAAAATTAGCAAGTACTACAATAAAAAAGTTAAGAAGCATCAGCACACACCTATATTGGTCACTGGCGGACTAAGAATGACAATACAAGTACACTTGAACGGAGAGTACATAATTACTAATACAAAAGGTACAAAGAAGCATCAGTTCACAATCCATAAAAAAACACGTCAGACTAAGCACAGAAGTGCTACATTGAGTGAACCCTCAGTACATCTTAGTTTAGAAGCAAGTACTATAGTGCTACAAAATAAAACCGGTAGACCTTTGACAATAATCACAACAACAAAACAAAAAAGGCAAAAAAATCACAAGAACTACAACAAAAGTATCCGTCCAAATTACTGATGGAGTCAAGTACTAGATTCAAAAACCAAAAAAATTGATCGCCCAAAGATAGGAAAGCCCTAGCGTAGGTTGACACTTGAACTCGAGCCCACGGAAAAACCGTTGGCGAACCCTAGCAAATCACCACAACGCAGGGCCTGCCGACAAGGGCCCATAGGTCATGACAGAGAGCGAGCACCGTGTATAAGCGCTCAGATAAGTATTCAGAGGAGTTCAACAAGTGGGAATCACCAGCGCTTATAAACAGGTCGAGAGCCCCCTCGCTTAGCGAGTGGGACTAAAGGCATAGCGCACGCACAACCAGTAGTCCTCAAAATTGCCCATGAGTGCCATTTGGGCCGGAAAAGGGCCCAATAGCCTCCCTCATCTCCAAACACCCCACCCACACGACCAATTGAATAAACCAGAGCATGGGGCAAAGAAAAATAAACTACAACAAAAATGTCCAAAAAATGATTATAGAAAAGTTCAAATACTTCTTTCGCAGGCAATAATTTTAAATCCAAAAATAAAACTAAATTTAGCTCTGCACAAAGGATGAAAAAATAGGAAAAAATATGATACAAAAACAAAAAAAAATTAAAAAGCAGATAACTTAATAGGCTATTTGTTAAAAGTACATAATTTTAAACAGTGATTTAAATTTTACTTTCAAGTTCAACTACTAACATGCAAGAAGTTCAAATAGATATTGTTTGTCAATTCATCTAAATTTATTACTAAAATAGAATCTGACTACAGCTGAACTAACGATTTCATCGTAAATAATCTCAATCCAAAAAAAATTAGTTCAGACATATATATGACATCAATACTACAAAATCAGTCCACACACGCTACATCCACACACCACTGCGACACCAATTTTCAAAACCTTACGATGTATGAAATTACAATTCAGTACCACATCAGTAAACCATAAGCACACTAAAAACAAAGTAAAAAAACTATAAAGGCCTAACTTAGGTTGGGACAGATGAAAAAAATAAGTCTCAATTTTGAGCAACAACTCGCAGTGCACTGAAAAAAGTTTTCAGATCAAGTACTAGTGCATAAGACTTCAGTGCAAAAATAAGACTTAACATCCACACTGAAAATATCAAAAAAGTAAACAACATTTAAACAGTACAAAATGCCATCATTACCGACACTGAGACGTGCAAGTGGAATAAGCAGCTGATAAGTACAACTTGACAAGACTAGTCAGTGCGACCATTACAACTTGACAAGCCTAGTCACTACGACCAATGAATACCCTGGTAAAAAATGACTTGGACAGTTCGTTATTCCAGCCCACCGCCCGCGCCACCCACTGGGCGGTTGCCATGACGGACTGGAAAGGCGACCCCATGTCCACTACCACCACGTCGGTGACGAACTGCTTCCCCCACGCCCATGAAAAGACCCAAATCGACTCCATCATTGCCACATCTCCAAAAAAAACACCATTGCCGCTTTAATCTCCACTACAAACAACCCAACCCAGAAACATCTCTCTCCCATGCCCAAGGTCGCGGGAGGAGGGTAATGGCGCAGGAACCATCTGCCAAGCGTCATCAGGGCGAGTCGTCCGACCAGAGCAGCAACCTCGGCGACGTTCACATCCTCGGAGAGAAGCGCGAGTACACCCGAACCCTCACAGGGGTTGAGTTCCACGGCAAGGAGATGCTGGAGATCATCTTCACCATTGAACCAAACAAGGCTGACGAGATGATCGGCAGGCTCAGGATGAAGGACGGCAGCTTGTATCCTAGGTTCATCAGAGTTGATGTGGAGTTTACCACAAAAGATGAAGCTCCACAGATGGCAGCAGTCCTGCAGTTATGCGTGGAGGAACTCTGCTTGGTGTACCACATCAGAGCAGCTACAAAATGGTGATCCATACTACTCTTCATTCATCTGTTCTATTAGTACTGCTCCCTAAAACTTTCATTAAACATGTTTGCCAACAAGATGAACTACCGTAGTTTGTTAAGTGCATGCCTCAGTACATGTTTCTCAAGTAGATGCACTATAATATAATTTTCCACTAATGCACTGGATTAGCATCTGAAATTGTTTCACCAGATTTATTTCTGAACATGATGTACTAGCATAGTTTCAGATCTTGATGCATTAGTGTACTTTATACACTTGATGTGTAAAAAGATGTTTGTAAACTTGATGTACAAAAGTAGTTTTTGAACCTGGTTTGATGTTATTTTTCAGCAAAAAAATAGTAAGAATTTGCTGAAGCACTGGTATAGGTCTTTTATTACACAAAAAGAAAACTAAACTTGAAGTAAGCAGCACATAGATCATTGCCTCTGCTTATAGGTTCTAGAACTTGGTGAAGCATTTGCTGAAGCACTGAAGATACCAAAATAGAAAAGTAACATAGTGTACTTGAATTTAATTTCAAAACTTTGTGTAATAGTTTCTGAACTACAT
This sequence comes from Triticum timopheevii, assembly GCA_963921465.1. Lineage (NCBI taxonomy): Eukaryota > Viridiplantae > Streptophyta > Magnoliopsida > Poales > Poaceae > Triticum > Triticum timopheevii. Next base: position 373,649,314 of record OY997272.1, on the reverse strand, counting down.
TCATCAAGGACTTATACTATATAAGCATCTACCTCATGGATTATCACTTGTAAACCATAAAACGGAAGAATTAAATCTTCAAAAAAAATAACACTAATGTTCAATATGTGTCTCCCTCTTGGAAGCCCAAGCGCCTCAAAGACATCCTGAAGGAGCGTAAATTGTACACCTTTGTGGGTAGCATTGAAAATGACAAATAGATGCTGAAGAGGTCTGGTTTGGAGATTAACCCCAAGAACTTGATTGACATTTAGAGCAACTGGAGAGTTCCAACCAACGGCAGAGAAGAGTACGACTCCATGGCAGATGTTGCAGCCAGCGTCATCCACCCATTCTACAAAGCCATGAAGAAAAAGATTGACAAGTAGGAAGAACATAAATTGTGGGGGATAAGCCCGCTGCTAGATTACCTCATTGAGTACATAGTTATAGATGCGTACGCCACCTACAAGTCATGGAAGATAATCGACAACATCGCAACAGGTGCGGAAATTTCGAAGGAGCAGGAAGAGGATCCCTACTACCACAGCCACTACGCGGGTTGAAGACACATCAAAGTCTCCCGACATGTTGCTTGCGCTTGTGCTTCTCCTTTATCTTGTTGTTTCAAATTTGTACTTTTCTTTTGTTAGGTTGAACTAGCTTACTTATGTCATGTGTGTCAGTGGTGAACAGTTTTCTTATGTCGTCAAGTACATCGTTCGCTTATGTCGTTAAACAAGTTTGTTGCCTTCCTATTTTCTTTATGCATCATTTGAAGTTGAAGTAGATAGTTAATCAAAGTTTGTGGCTGCTATGCAGTACTAGTCATGGAGCAACAAAACACACAGGGATATTTTCACAAAAACAGTGGCAGACTAAGGAGAACAGCAGATAGTAGACTTTGACGCTCAGTACAAGTTAGTCTTGTACGATAGTACTATCACACTAAAAATTAGTTTTTAGTTTCAGGAGAACACTAAAAAGAATAAAAAGTACTAATAGCATCATGCTTATAGTTTTTAGAAAATTACTAAGTAGTGCAACAGGAAAAAGTAAGAACCATTTTGTGGACTAGTGAAAGTACTAGTACACTTGAACACATAGTACATCTATAATACAAAAAATAAAAAGGAACAGGAAGCGTCAATTCCCATTCCCTAAAAACAGTGATACACTAAGAATAACAGTGCTAGAACAATTGAAGCGTCATTACAACTTACTATGTACAACAAGTACTATGAGGATACAAATAATGCCTTGAGAACAATCACAACCTAGATAAAAGAAGGCCAAAACTAAATCAAAAAGATGTCAGTTCAACCAAGGAGAAAAAACCCAAGAACAAACAACAGAAGCATCAGTCCACATTGACCAATGAGGTGCTTTCAAACAAACAAAAAATAAGAGTGATCACAGTGCTAGTACAATTGGAATCTCAGTACAACTTAGTTCATACAACAATTACTATGATGATACCAAAATAATGCATTGAGAATAATCACATGATAGAAAAAGAAGGCCAAAACTCAATCAACAAGATTACAGGTGAACCAAGGAAAAAAACCAAGAACAAACAACAGAAGCATCAGTCCACATTGACGAGTGAGGCTAGCGAGGTGGGACTAAACTCATAGCGCACACATAACCAGCAGTCCAAATTCGCGCGCACGAGCCATTTGGGCCGGAAAAGAGACCAATATGACTGCTAATCCCTCCTCTCCAAACTCTACTCAAACCACCCCATAGAAGCCCGCTGAATAAAACCAGAGCGCGTGGACAAGAAATAAAAGCCAGTATAAAAAATTTCTAAAACTGAATATTGAAAAGTTCAAATACATGTTCGTAGAGAAAATAATTCTAAATTCAAGTATAAAAATAAAATAAATTTACCTCTTCAACGCAGATAAAAGGATTAAAAATATGCTACAAAAAGAATGATACTTTGAAGATAATCTAAATATGCTACAAAAATAATTATGAACTTAATAGGGCTAGCTCTAAAATGTACCTAATTTAAATCAGGGGATTAACTTTTACTCTGAAGTTCAACTACTGAAATGCAAGAAGTTCAAACAAAAATTTTGCTCTCAAATTTGCTAAATTTCTTATATTTAAATAAAATCTGGCTATAAATCATGTAGCAAATTTCATCGTAAACAATATCAATCCCAAAAAAACTTCAGTTCTGACACATTATATGACATCAGTTCTACATAGCAAGGAAGGGTGACTCCACTCACCCGACACCCACAAATACTATTGTGACACCAATTTTAGACGAATTACGCGGTATGAAATTATAATTCAGTACTCACAGAACTATACCATAAGTACAAAGAAAAGGGGGTACAGAAACTATAAAGGTCCAACTAAGGTTGGGACAGATGATAATAAAAAAATCTCACTTTTCATCAACAACTGGTAAATGCACTCGAAAAAAGTGTTTCAGTTCAACTTGTGTATAAGACTCCAGTACAAAAATAAAACTTAACCAAAACAAATTATCGAGAAAACATACATAAGTGGAACAGTTGTTCAACCACATTCTCATCACCAAAAAACTTTTGTAAAACGTTGTTCCACACTTAAAAACATCACAAAGTATACTGCTTATTACATAGTAGACAAGATATCCAAACACTACATACAAAGCCTACAATGCTTTCAAGACATAAATCACACAAGTATCCCATCCAATACACAAATGATAACCATTTCTTCTATGCTCAGGAGCCAAAGCCTGAACCTCCTTGGGAAGCTCCGTCACCAGAACCTGGTTATTCCGGTTGAACACAACTATATACAGAACCTCAGCATTCCAATAAAAAATACACGGCTGCAAAACAATAAAACAAATTATCAAAAGTCATGAAACATAAAAAAAGGAATAGACAATCACCCAAACACAGAAATTGAAAGCCGAACTAGAACTCACATCATTATTTTGAATGTTCTCAATGATCTTTTCACCATCATAGGTTTCTACATACTTGAGAGTATAATGACCACATTCATTCATCCTGTGAAGTGGAACCTTGACAAACGTTGGTTTCTTTGCAAAAACCTCCCATTTGGGTTGCTTGCTCGCATTATATTGAGTGTCACCATACACAGCCTTCATTACATGGACCAATCTAGAGATCTATAAAAAAACAAAACAATCCACACATTCTAGGCCTCAGAAAAGCGGAAACAAGAGGGGAAAAATTAATCTGGTATAGAAAATAAATATCACTCACAATCTTCTCACAATCTTTATGATAGGTATTCTTTGAAGGACGATGGTTCTTAGGATAAGGTAAAGGATCAAGGATGTCAACGGTACTTCGGTACCGATTCATGATATATAAGGAAAAGTGGTTCACTTTCAAATCCTTTGATAAAACCATAGGTTTGAGTGGAGGCAACATGACCTAAAAACAAATCACCAAAAATAGATATTAAAATATTCAAAATAAAAACCAGCATCGCAGCACACAAAAAACCAAATAATCAGCTAGTAGATCTCAAAAGGTTAGCACTGAGCAAGTCTTCCCCATCTTGAACATAGCTCTTGAAATCTCTCGCTACACTCTCCACATTAAACTCTTTATCTTCATCACCGTAAAACGTACAGTCAAGAACAACCTGCGAAAAGCCAAAAAGAAATAGACAGGTGAAAGGATCAACAAGGAAATTATTTTAAAAACTAATAAAAAATTAGGCACTCTTGTTTCACAAAAACAAACGATCTGATTCATTACCGTGATGAAATATGGACTCAGCAAGATCCTTTTTTCAGATGCAAAATCAACATTTCGCTCGGGATCTCGCTTCCAATCATCAATGAGGAAGTGCATTACATCACCCTCCATTAACTGTCCAAGTCCAAAAACTTCCCAGATGCGCTTGCCAGTGAAGGTAGCTACGTTATCATCGGGCTGAGGTATCATTGAGAACACATTACTGCAGCACACACAAGAATAAAAAAAGCAGGGGAAGCAAGATAAGGCATTTGTAGCAGTTCAAGTTATATAAAAATGAGCATTTGTAGACATATTTATCTAGAGTTAGAAACAACAGAAGAAGAATAAGAGGAAACATAATGAGAGATACTCACTTGGCATACTTCTCACGTCCTTCATCACTAAGCAACAGATTATACAACTTGCGAGCCTTGTCCATGTGTGGAAATTTATGTGGGTGAAGCTGCTACATAGGGGTGCAAAACTTTATAGGAGCTCTGGGTGCTTGCTTCGTGCTTGTAACATTGCCAGAATCCAAAGCAGGATCCTTCCTCGCAACACCAGCTCTACGACCCACTATTCCAGCAAGGGGAGATAAATCCTTGGCGACAGCGCTCCTGGTGACTCTTCCCATGCCAGCGATCTTGTCAAATGCATCATCATCACTGTCTATCAATTGCACAATAGGATTCGTCAATGTAGAGGGGCTCTCTGCACAAGCAGCTGTAGAACCTTTGAGAGCTCCAAATCGCCCCTTTGTAACACCAGATCTTGTCTTTTCGCGAGAACGCCCCTGGTTCAAATCAATAGGTACACACTCGAGCTCCGAGAACTAGATGCCAAAGATCTTGTAGTCATGCTCACGAAGGTCCACCCACTCACCTACAACAAAAAAAGGAGCGCAAAATGGGTAATTTCAAATTCAGAATCGATCACAGTACTAGTAAAGAAGTACAAGCTGGAAACAAATACAAAAGGTAAAGCATACGTACAGCATTCGACGCCAAACAAACCCCGGAAGTGAACATCAAACACATCATTAGTCGCGCAGGTATGTAGCAAAGTCCTTCTAATGTCAAGAATGTCTTCATGGTTGTAATCCAAAATTTCAATCACACCACCTCCTGACAATGATGCATCTTGCAGTTTTGTAGCATAAAGAACCCACAATCATGCTTGTTAACAAAAGAAAAAAAGGGGTACATTACAAATTCGAAATACAGGAGTACAAGAAAATTTTGAAAAACCACGAATTCCAGCAACAAAAACAACTAATAAAAATCATTAAAAATGGATACTCACGTGTTTTGCTACTGCGGCACACGGACAAACTCATAAGTGAAATCATCAACATGCGGCGGCAAGAACTGTTCAGCCCTGTCTACGCTAGACTCCCTCCTAAGCTTCTTTATATTATCTGTCATATTCCTTAAGAATCTAATTGCATCACTCCGGGTTTCATTGCGCAGTGAATCTAGACACTAGAAACAACGGAACCCCAAATTCAGAACAATCAAGCACCAATGACCAACATCTTTACCAGACATCATGTCACCCACAAATGACAGTAGAACAAAAGTAGGGAAAAGAAGCTGACAAAAAAAGTAGTGGAAAAATAAATTTAAAAACTATAATTATAATGAAACAATAATTTTAAGCCTCCAAAACAATAAATAAAAGTGACAAAATTGATATTGAGAAGCCCAAAACGATCAGATAATCATAAGTTCTAATTGAGTAAGCAACTCAGTACAAAAAAGGGGCCACTGAAAGTTTATATCCATTGTAAGAAACACACAAGTTCGAATTTCTTGCTACAAAAAGTTCAGCTTAAAATAAGAGCATGCATCATTCCTAAGTACATGGAAAAACAAACAGGCTACTGAATTTCATTTCCACCTTCATTATTTGCAAAAGAAACATGATAGTTCTAGTTCATGAGTGCAACAAGTTTAGGTAAGAGCATGCATATTTCATCAATACATAAGGAAAACATAAAACATCAACATGAGTCATGTACATTGTCGTAACCATCATCCCTAGATCTTGTGAACCACTGCTGCACATTGGCATCAAACATTTCCCTCATGGATCTTGGTCTGTTGTACAAAAAGAACAACAACACTTAGAAAATAGGAAAATAACCTATCATCCTATGTACAAAAACTAACCGTGACCCATCTGGGAACAATCAACACTACAAAAAAATACACTTCCGTGATGATATGTGTTTGTCACAGTAGGTCGCATTTTTTGTCATGCATGTACATCCATGACGATTTTATGACAGAATCAAAATAGTCATACCTGTGTTGTAGTAGAAGTGTTCCATGACATTACGAAAATTATCATCACGGAAGTGTCCACTTCCATGATGATAAATCATGTGTCACAGAAGTGCTTTCGTCAAGGGTGACCGACATGTGGCATGCACCGTAACGGAACGCCGGTAAGCTATCAGGTCGGGTTTTGGATCCGATAACCCGTTAACAGCCCAGACCAATGGGAAATTTCCACGTGTAAAATTCTGATTGGCCGGAGGAAACATGTGTTAGCTCGTTAGTGGGTTAGATAGGCACCTATGGTATGTCGACACGTGTGACGGCCCACCACTGGCCCATTTAGCTTACAAAGCCGGCCCGTTTGACTTGGTCAAAAGTTAGCGGGCTGGCCCATGAAAAGACTGTTAACGGTCTCTTTGCAAATAGCCCATTTTACGGCCCGGTAACTCACGGCCCGTTAGGGCCTAACAGAAATCGGCCCAACAAACGTCATGTGGCCCATCGAATATAACACCATCCCGTTTCACTTTCGGCCCATGTATGGCCCACGACATCTTTCGGCCTATAAGAGGCCTTCGTATCTTTAGGCCCTTTAGAGGCCCACGGTGACTCTAGCCCGTAATGAGCAGTAAATTTCTTTGTACCTATTAACAGCCCATGATTCATATGGGCCATTTCCAGCCCATGTTAGCTTACGGCCTATTGACGGCCCATACATTCTTGGGCTCCTTTCCGGCCCTTGATTACTTCCGGACCATTGCTGGCATGTTCCCCTAGTGGGCCAAATTCGGCCCGTGGCAAGAGTCGGCCTGTTTCTGACCTTTTAACCGATTATGCTTGTGACAGAATTAAGCCTTTGCTGTCCTCCGACCTATTAATGGCCCATTAACATGTTGGGCCGATACCAATTATGCCTGTTTACGGCCCATGTAGACCCATTTATCCGACGGCTTGAGGCCCACCGATTCTACGGCCCTGTTGGAGGCCCATTCATCGATGGCCCGTAGGAGACCCATGGATCCTACGGCCCGTAGCAGGGTCAAGGTTACCACGGTCCGTATATGGCCCATGGTTGTTGCGGCCACTAGCAAACCAGGGAAAAAGAAGACTAGGAAATAAATAAGCCTGAAACTAACGCTAGGATATTAAGGCGATTGCATAGGTTACATCCACTCGGCATCAAAGATCGCCACCAGTGCAAATATAGGGAACGCCATACACTACACAAAAATGGCTTGTTGTTTTCTTTAGCCGGTGGCTGCACGCTAAGAACAAATTTTGTATCCCACCAACAAAAATTACAACTATAAAACAAAAGGAAGGTTGGCATAAAAGTTAACAGTATAGCAGATAAATGCATCACCAGAAGTTCAGAAGCTCAGTTCATTCGACCTGACTACTATGTTTTCATGTTGTATTGTTCGATGGAGTACCATAACCTTCGCCTTCATTTCTCCTAGGCTCCTGAACAACATAGCAAATGTCTGATAGTTTGGTTTCAAAACCATGCATATCTTGACGACATCGAACAATGTCTCTCCTTGCCTCTGTTAGGGAATGGACTTGTGTCTGGAGCGTAGATATAACATTGTTTTGAGCTTGCATATCTTGATCATGAGGCAGTTTGGACGAGATTCCCTTAACAACCAACTTAGAATTTGCAGGAACGTGCTTTTGGCACTGTTAGTGGACAGGTACTGACCCACTGAAGCAAGAGCTGACATTGCGGTTATAGTTGCCTCGCCACCTTCAGAAGGTGGCGTTTCCACCATGTTTTCCATAGTTTGTTGAAAAGTTGAGTTTTTTTACATTAGTAGTACCAAAACAGAAAGGAGGCAGCAAAACCAAAAAAAATAGCTTTGTTCTATAACAGAACTTATTCTAGTGAACCCATGTAAAATATTAGTTGTATTTTATTGCAAAGTACATAATAAGACCAGGTTCCAAACATATGACCATGTACCATCGCTAGTGTATTGTCTATTTCTCCACATTGTATTGAGGGATAAGGATAAAGAGACGAAGTTTATAATATGGTAAGCATAGTATGACATCATTCATATCAGAAAACAATTGAGAACAGACAAACATGTAATTGTAACGTTGTGTGGGCAAGTCCAGCACGGAACTAGATTAGAGGTCAAGATCAAAGGAACATCACTCCTGTCTTTTAAACCTTGTAGGGTGCAATGATACGCTAAGACAATTGTGTATAAAATTGAAAATAGTAATGGACATTGGCTACAAACCATGCAGTTCAAGGCACAAGTCAGAGTAAGTAGTAGTTAAAAGGCATGAGGATTAAGGAATTACAACAGCGGCTTTGATTTGTGTAGTCATGCCCTTCTTCTTGCTTGTGTGACAGTCCTTGAAGATTTCCACAACATTTGGTTCAGGTACTTTTTGGTCCTGTCGGGCTTTCCTCTTCATTTGGAACAAGTCAATATAGATCTGATAATATGGTACAATGAAAAGAGTGAAACAACAGCTAATGATCAGAGCCTCGCAGTGTGCAATATAGCTACATCACTACTAGGAAAACGGCTATAGATGAAATGGACACTAATGGCGCACCACATGTGTGGTGCGCCATTAGTATATAGCAATGGCGCACCACATACAGGTGCGCCATTAGTAATATATTACTAATGGCGCACCTTGTGTGTGGTGCGCCATTAGAAGTTTTGAAAAAAAAATTGTTACTAATGGCACACCGTGGAATAGTGCGGCATTACTAGTTGACATAGTAATGGCGCACCACACCCACCGTGCGCCATTAGTAGTTTTGAAAAAAAAAAGTAAAAAAAATTGGTAGTAATGGCGCGCCATTACTAAGTTTTTTTAAAAAAAAATCAGAAAAAATTTCAATTTTTTTTTCAAAACTAGTAATGGCGCACCGTGGGTGTGGTGCGCCATTACTAACTTGGCCCAACACCGAATGCACCCCCCCCCCCGTGGACCGCCTTTTCAGTTTTAAAAAAAATAAAAGAAAATGATGGAAATGTCAAAAAAAGAAAATAAGTTTCCCATGTGATATGTGGTCTAGTTGTTGGGAAAATTTACAAATATTAATTTTGACTTTATTTGCAAAATCTCTCTGGAAATTTGTTAAATGGGCATAACTTTTGCATACGAACTCGGATTAAAAAGTTTTTTATATGAAAAATCACCTACTCGAAAAGTTACATCCGAATTTAACAGAAAACCTAACAGAAAAAAGTTATGGGGCTTTCAAGATCTAGAGGCAAAAAAATTCAAAAGATTTCAAACTTACTAGTGGCGGACCATGGATGTGGTGCGCCACTAGTAACAGAAAAAAAATTGGTTTTGAAAAAAAATTGAATTTTTTTTCAAAAAATGATACGTAATATGACTGGGAAGTTTGAAATATTTTTCAAAATTTCATCATAGTCATGAACATGAACAAAGTCCTAGACATCAACAAGGTATAATAGGATTGATATGCTAGATATATCAACAAGTGCTTGTGAAGTGAGCTGTTGCTGGGGTTGGATAGAACTCTGAAGTTAAGCGTGCTTGGGGTGGAGTAGTGTGAGGATGGGTGACCTTTCAGCAAGTTTGACCACGGAGTGCGACAAAAAAATTCTGAAAAAAAATTTGAATTTTTTTTGTTAATAATGGCGCACTTCTGATACTAATGGCGCACCGTGGGCTATTATAATGGCGCACCAGCGGTGCGCCATTAGTATACCAGATACTAAAGGCGCACCACAGGTGCGCCATTAGAAAAAAATCTAATGGCGTGGTGCTAGTGGCGCACCTGTAGTGCGCCATTAGTAGCGATAACAGGTGCACCACTAGCAGCCCTTTCGTACGGTTGGCCTTGTTCTTTGAACAGTTCACCTACAAGAAGATAGATTTGTGTGGCACATGCGTAAATAGAAATTCAACATGTGATCTGATAACATATATATAATGTACCTGATACTTCGGATCAGACCAGTATTTAATGAGGCCTCTCCAGTCTTCATCCGATATATTTTCCACTGGAGATGTTTGGGCAAGTTCACTGCTAGCCTTGCCTTCAATGTGAGTTTTCCTCAAGTTATACCGATACTATCGCAGAGCGGACTTGAAAACAAGGGTGCAAGCTTGTCCGGTTGCATCATCTTGGCTATCCAACTTGAACCTCATCTGTTGTAAATTATGGGAGTCTCATTATCAGCAACCTAGAAAGTATAGGACAGAGCAAGACAATATTACTAGTTTCCATACATAACCATACTTACAGATAAATGGCCGAGGAAGGTGTTGAAATGGGTTTCATCTTTGTCATTCCTATACTGAATCCATGTTGGGAGGTACATGACACCTAATAGCAACCGCTGCCTCTGATACTAACTTGGCTGACTTTGTAGCATCACCTGGCCTTTTAAAACTGCCTCAAAACGGATCTCCATTCTTCCTACTCTAGATTTAGTTAACCTATCGAGAATTATCCCTTATTTTTGTTTCCTCTTGTGCCTAGGTGCTAGTGCAACAAAGAACAGAGGAAGTGTTAGTGTACATCAAACTATTAGACTACATATAAAGAAGCATGCAACTGTAACTTGACTCCAGCAACTACCTTCTTGCTGTTGAAACACACAAGGTTCATCTGATCTTGCCAACTTGTCTTGTGTCAAGAGTGCTTGGGAAGTAGTGTTAGGTGGCAAGGGAGCTTGGGAACATGCTGCTAGCTCAGTTGACGCACGAACTCGTGCGACTGGTAGTATTGTGGAAGGTGTTGCAACAACAAGGGCTGTCTCTGCTTGTTTGGTGGCAGCTATCTGTTTTTGTTTGGCTTCTTCTGCAGCTCGTGTAGCATGGGATACCCTGTTGGTAGAATTTTCGCTGGACTTTGACCTTCTGTTGCACCATCAGTACCAGCAGAATCTGCAGGATTCTTCCACTTCCCATTCCCTGTCATTATGTGTTTCTTCCTCTTTCTCTGTGCCATGTTAAGTCAAGCCGACAAGAAAAAAATAAATAACAATTTAGTTCTTCAGAACTAATTGATGCGTGATACAGATGAACTGAACTTTGATGTTAGACAACCACGTGATAGGAGGATGTAATATGTACGAAAAACAGGACAGAAGAGATAATCAGAACTATGATGTGTAAACTAAGCAGGAGACATTTCCCTAAATTAGAAGCAATGCAATCACTACTAGGAAAAGGGCTATAGATGAGATGGACACTAATGGCGCACCTGTCATGTGGTGCGCCACTACTATATAGCAGTGGCGCACCATGTGCAGGTGCGCCATTAGTGTGGAAGACACTAATGGTGCACCAGGCACATGGTGCACTACTAGTAACAACTTTTTTTCCAAACATACTAATGGCGCATCATGGCGCGGTGCGCCATTACTAGTGCTCACTAGTAATGGTGCACCGGCCACACAGTGCGCCACTACTGTTGTTTTCTTTTTATTCTTTTCTTTTGCAAAACTACTAATGGCGCACCGTGGCATAGTGCACCATTACTAGTTTAAACTAGTAATGGCGCACTGTGCCATGGTGTGCCATTAGAATATATACTTTTTTGCAAAACTTCTAATGGCGCACCAGCAGCAGGTGCGCCATTAGTAACCAGGGTTACTAATGGTGCATTTGCATATGGTGCGCCATTAGTAACCTGGGACCAACAAGATATTTTGGACAGCCCACCTACCCACTCACTTTCCCCACTTCATTCTCTCCACCTCCTCCTCCAAGCTTGTCTCGGCTGCCTCCTCCTCCTCACCTCATTTGCACCATAGATTCATCCAAATTAAGTGGTTAAATTACCTTTTTTGATAGGTAAGTATGGGGGAAAGCTATCTTTATGTTGTTCTCCCTCTCCAACAACGTGCACATGAACTTTTTGTGGCCTAGCTAGATCTATGTATGTTCGTGGTGTTGCATATGTTTGTGGTGTTGCATATATGTTTTTGTTTGCAGGTACCGGTATTTGAAATGCGATAGTTGCCAATATTTTGCCAGAATGTTGATTCATTTCCGTTTCAGCGAGAATTTTGGCACTATCCATTCTTTTTGGTCCTATTTTTAGGGAAAGTCATGCCAAATTTTTTCTTGGTTCTAAAATATCGTTTTGCTCTACCCCGCAGGCGACCATGGCCCGCATGATGACCGAAGGCATCGTGAATAGACACCATATGAAAGATGCTACAAATATCGCTCTGCCAAGTTAACAGTGTCTCATCATAAATGGCGTTTAAACAAATGTGAAGCAGTACAAGAAATAAATCATATGCAAGATGCAAACAACATCACACTACCAAGTTAGACGTCTCTCGTCATTAGTGCCATTGCATATTCACAACTTATGATGTGTAAACTAAGGAGAAGGCATTTCAACAAATTAGAAGCAATGAAAGCTAGACACCATATGAAAGATGCAATGAATATCACTCTACCAAATTAAAACTATCTCATCATAACTGCCATTTCAACAAATTAGTAGTACAAGCTAGAAAAAGAATGCGAGATGTAACCTATATCACACTCCCAAGTCAAATGTGTCTTATGATAAGTGATTGTTGCAGGTTACACAACAGTAGTAATTTGATGTAAGAACATGGTGTGATAGACAGATATTGTATGTACTAGAAATAGGAACACGTGTCTTATTCACAAGTATAATTTGTAAAGTAAGCAGATGGAATTAAACAAAATTAGAAGCAATACAAGCTAGACATCACACATAACATGCAACCACATATAACATTGCCAAGTTAGAGGGAGCACCTGTGATGGTGCACTAGGGGAGACATGCTCATCATCAACACAACTATGTTGAGTGTCAATGCATGTGTTGTCTTGCAAATCATCTTGGGGGGATGGAGGAGTAGAATCTGTAGAGGCCCTCCGTTTGGAAGGAGCACCTTTATCCGTTGCCTTGCTAACTTCCTTCCGCTTTATTGATTTTGAATTGTCAAGTAAAACCGACAAGAAAAAGGAATACAATTCTCTATTCAGAACTCATTCACGCATGATACTAACAAACACTACTTTGATGTAAGGCAAACACATAATACCAGGATGGAATATGTACAAAAAACAGGACGGCATGGCTTGTTCACAACTGTTTGTGTAAACTAAGCAGAAACCCTTCCAACAAATAAGAAGAAATGCAAGCTAGACACCACATGAAAGATGCAACCAATATGACTCTGCCAAGTTAAAAACGTCCCATCATAAATGGCATTTCAACAAATTAGAAGCAACACATGCTATAAATCATATGGAAGATGCACTAATGTCGCACTACATGTACTAAAGGTATCTCGTCATATTGATTGATGTAGGATACAAAAAAGCAGTTTTATGTAAGGACATACTTAATAGACAGATGTACTATGTACTAAATATAGGAAGGCATGTCACATTAGCATGTATAATGTATAAGCTAAGAAGAATAGCACATGCAATTTAACTAGATTGGAAGAATTACAATCCAGACACCATATGCAACATGCTACCAAATATCACGCTGCCAAGTTAAAGAAAGCACCTGCGATGCTAGTGTAGGGGAAATGCGCTAATCAACTGACGCTGCATTCTTTAAATGAGGATCTTTACTCACAGTAGTCCACTTGCCTGACTGCCTCATCATATGTGATTGATGAGGGATACACCAGAACATTAGTTTGATGTAAGAATATGGTTAATAGACAGATGTACTAGTATATACCAAAAACAGAAAGGCATGTCATATTCAAAGGTATAATGTGTAAGCTAAGCAGATGAAATTTAACCAAATTTTAAGCAATACAAGCTAGACATCCGGCTGGACTGGTGAGCATGATCATCTAGGATCTGAGAACCTAGTGGGAGGCAGACTACTTCGCCACCATCGTGACTTTTTAGTTGGATTCTAGGTGATGTCTGTCTGTGTTGGGCTTATCACTGGCTCGGCCGGTGCCCTGACTAGCTATTTGTCTTCTGGTGCTCACGGGATGGTGGTTCATGTAAAAAATATCTTTCCTTATCTTAATAGAGACCGACTTCGGCCTTTTGAATACAAGATAGACACCATATGGAACATGCATCCACATATGACACCGCGAAGTTAAAGCAAGAACTTGGGATGGTGGTTCATTGCGAGCGAGGTCATCAACTACAGAGCTACGTTTATCGTCTCCATCTACTAACACTACAAAAAAATTCACTTCTGTGATGATACGTGTTTGTCAAAGTAGGTCGTGTTTTTTGTCATGCATGTACATCCATGATGATTTTATGACAGAATCAAGATAGTCATACCTGTGCTGTCGTAGAAGTGTTCCATGACATTACCAAAGTTATCATCACGGAAGTGTCCACTTCCATAACGATAAATCGCGCGTCACAGAAGTGCTTTCGTCAAGGGTGACCGACATGTGGCATCCACCAACGGAACGCCCTTAAGCTATCGGGTCCGGTTTTGGATCCGATAACCCGTTAACAGCCCCAACCAATGGGGATTTTCCATGTGTAAAATCATCATTGGCTGGAGGAAACACGTGTCGGCTCACTGTTGGGACAGATGTCATCCACTCATTGGACCAAAGGAGCCTATGATACGGCGACACGTGGCACGGCCCAACAGAGGCCCATTCCTGTGAAAAGGCCGGCCCGTTTGACTTGGTCAAAAGGTGGCGGGCCAGCCCTGTTAACGGCCTGTTCGCATATAGCCCATTTACAGCCCGCTAACCCAGGGCCCGTTACGACCTCTACGAATTAGGCCCAGTAGCATCATCTGGGCCGTCCAATATGATGCCAGCCCGTTTTAACTTCCGGCCCATGTGTGGCCCATGACTAATTTCGGCCCATATGAGGCCCTTTGTAACTCTTGGCCCATTAACGGCCCGTGGTGAAACTGGCCCGTAATGAACAGTGTATCACTTTATACCCATTAGCGGCCCATTATTCCATTGGGCCGTTTCTAGCCCAAGTTATCTTTCGGCCTTCTCTGGGCCCATTGATTCTTGGGCTCATTTGCAGCATTCAGTTACATACGACCCGTTACTGTCATTTTCTGCTTGTGGGCCAAATTCAGCCCGTCGTTACAGTCGGCCCATTTGCGGACCGTTAATACGTTGGGCTGTTTTTATGTCAAAAAAACCTGTTGGGCTGTTTTCATAGAGTTATCAAATACGGCCTATTAACGGTCCGTTATGGTCCATGAATAGTATGGCCCATGATCGGCCCATGATATTTGTAGCATCTTTCATATGGTGTCTACCTTCTGCTTTGCTGGGTCTAGGTATCTGCTTATCTTCCCCGTGTAACCGTAAGGAAGTTTTACTCCTTCGAGGCAGGTGAAAAACTGCTCGATCTCCACCTGACTTAGAGTGAAGCATGCGGGAGGGTAGTCATTTTCGGTCTTCTTGGCCTTTTTGCCTTTGCGACGACTTTCCGTGTCCTGCTTCGCCTCATCATCATCATCATCATCATCATCATCATCATCATTAGCGTGAAGCTCCTCCCTGATGCCCATTGATTTCAAGTCTGCCCTTGCTTTTGGCCCATCTTTGGTCCTCTCTTGCATGTTGAGCAGGGTATCAAGTAGACTCTCACACATGTTCTTCATGATATGCATGACATCAAGGCTGTGAGGCACACGGTGGATCTTCCAGTACGGCAAGTCCCAGAAAACAGACCTCGTTTTCCATACCTTCAGCAGCGGCTCTGGCGCCTTTCGCTTCTTTCCCGGCTCCGGCGCCTTTTGCTTCTTTCCCGGCAGTGGGCAATCTTTCCAGTTTTTCAACAGCTGGTCTATTTCCTCGCCGCTCCTTGTGCGTGGGCGTCTTTGGGGTTTGGTTTCACCATCGAACAGATCCTTGCATTTCCTCCACGGGTCATCGTCGCGAAGCCACCTTTGATGTCCCATGAACACGGTTTTCGAAGACCCGGGATCTCTATCTAGCTGGCGATACATTGTGGCATCCATGCACCTGACGCATCCAGAAAATCCTGGACCACCTACCCCGCGAGATATCTGTAACCGAGATAGTCGTGCACCGTCGTGAGCAGTGCGGCTCTCATTGGGAAATATTCTTTCTCTGTGGCGTCCCACGTATTGGCTGGTGTTTTCCACAGCGTGTCTAGCTCCTCTTTCAGCAGCCCCAGATACAGATTGATGTCGTTCCCTGGTTGTTTCGGCCCTTCAATTAGCATACTCATGTGAATGTACTTCCTCTTCATGCACAACCAGGGGGGAAGGTTGTACATCCACACAAACACAGGCCAGGTGCTATGTGTGCTTCTCTGGCTACCAAATGGATTGACTCCATTGGTGCTCGCGCCCAGCACTATGTTCCTTGGATCCTTCCCAAATTCTGGGTGTTCGAAGTTCAATGCTTGCCACTGGCTCGCATCCTTTGGGTGACTCAGCATCTTGTCTTTTTTATTTATCTCCGGGTCATTTGCATCACCTTCTCGCTTCTTCTCCTCCCTATCTATGTGCCAATGCAGGAGCTTTGCTACCTTAGGGTTCGCGAAATACCGCTGCAGACGAGGAGTGATCGGAAAGTACCACACCACTTTTCGAGGAGCTTTCTTCCTCTTCTTGTATCGAGTGACGCCGCACACTGGACATATGGTAGACTCCGCGTGCTCATCCCGATAAATGATGCAATTGTTCATGCACACATGGTATTTCACCTGCGGTAAATCCAGAGGACACACGATTTTCTTCACCTCCTCGAAACTGGTCGGGCACTTGTTCCCCTTGGGAAGACGTTCGTGCCAGAATGACATGTTCTCGTCGAAGCATGCGTCGGTCATTTTGTGTTTTACCTTCATCTCCATAGCCATGAGCGTTACTTTCAGGCGGGTATCCTCGGGCTTGCATCCTTCATACAATGGAGTAACCGCGTCTATCTCCAGTTGATCCAGCTTGGCTTTCTCTCGGGCGGCAGCTCTTGCGTTATTCTTCTGCTTGAGAAGCAGCTCTTGAATATGAGGGTCCTGCACCCAGCCCATTGATGGTCCATCGTCGTCTGCGCCGCCGGCATCTTCATCTTCATGATCATGCCCTTCGTCTGCTCTGGCATCTTCCTCATCATCATGTCCGGCATCTTGTACATGATGAGTGTGTACAGCATCACCGTTGTGATCATGTCCTGAAGATTCTTCGTCTTCTCGCCCGCCCGAGCCGCGGTGGTTGTCTTGCTGCCCTTCCTCATCTCTTGCCCGGCCCCCATGGACGACTTCATAGTCATCTTCATCACCTTGCCACCGATAGCCATCCATGAAACCACACAAGAGCTGGTGGTCCCGCACCTGCCCGAAATCCGGATCCGCAATAAGGCTCTTCAGCTTGCATCTTCGACATGGACATCTTATCTCTGTCTCGTTCTTTTGAAGCATCTCGGCCTTTGCGGAGCTCAAAAACCTATTCACGATGCCTTCGGTCATCGTGCGGACCATGGTCGCCTGCGGGGTAGAGCAAAACGATATTTTAGAACCAAGAAAAAA
The DNA here is from genome assembly GCA_963921465.1 of Triticum timopheevii. Lineage (NCBI taxonomy): Eukaryota > Viridiplantae > Streptophyta > Magnoliopsida > Poales > Poaceae > Triticum > Triticum timopheevii. The sequence continues at coordinate 373,631,853 of OY997272.1, read as the reverse complement.
TTTGGCATGACTTTCCCTAAAAATAGGACCAAAAAGAATGCATAGTGCGAAAATTCTCGCCGAAACGGAAATGAATCAACATTCCGCCAAAATATTGGCAACTATCGCATTTCAAATACCGATACCTGCAAACACAAACATATATGCAACACCACAAACATATGCAACACCATGAACATACATAGATCTAGCTAGGCCACAAAAAGTGCATGTGCACGTTGTTGGAGAGGGAGAACAACATAAAGATAGCTTCCCCCTTACTTACCTATCAAAAAAAGGTAATTTAACCACTTAATTTGGGTGAATCTATGGTGCAAATGAGGTGAGGAGGAGGAGGCAGCCGAGACAAGCTTGGAGGAGGAGGTGGTGAGAATGAAGTGGGGAAAGTGAGTGGGTAGGTGGGCTGTCCAAAATATCTTGTTGGTCCCAGGTTACTAATGGCGCACCAAATGCAAATGCGCCATTAGTAACCCTAGTTACTAATGGCGCACCTGCTGCTGGTGCGCCATTAGAAGTTTTGCAAAAAATAAAAAAAAAGTATATATTCTAATGGTGCACCGTGGCACAGTGTGCCATTACTAGTTTAAACTAGTAATGGCGCACTATGCCACGGTGCGCCATTAGTAGTTTTGCAAAAAAAAGAATAAAAAAAACAACAGTAGTGGCGCACTGTGTGGCCGGTGCGCCATTACTAGTGAGCACTAGTAATGGCGCACCGCGCCATGATGCGCCATTAGTATGTTAGGAAAAAAATTGTTACTAGTGGCGCACCATGTGCCTGGTGCGCCATTAGTGTCTTCCACACTAATGGCGCACCTGCACATGGTGCGCCACTGCTATATAGTAGTGGCCCACCACATGACAGGTGCGCCATTAGTGTCCATCTCATCTATAGCCCTTTTCCTAGTAGTGGGACAGCCAGCCACGGGAGGCAGGAGCTTGTGGCATGACCAGCGCTACTTTGGGCGGCTGGAGCAAGAAGACTAGAGGTTGAAGAAGCACTACGCCCGTTGGATGGACATGGTACGGTCACTTGAGCTAGAATTGTTCATATTGACTAAGTTGACAAAGCCCTCCGTCCCCGTCAACTTAGTAGGCCCACAAGTCAGCCTCCCACCAAGGTGGGTCCCAGCTAGCAAGGGGAGTATTTTTTTTTTCCGCAATAAGGAGGCACTTTCGATGGGTCCGAGCTGACAGCGGGGGGAATGTTTTTCTCAAAAAATATGGTGGCCCATCCGGTGGGTCCCAGCAGTCAGGGGGGAATGTTTTTTTCGCAAAATACGGTGACCCGTCTAGTGGATCCCTGCTGTCAGGTGGAGGAATCATTATTTTCCGCGTAATAAGGAGGCACTTCCTTGCTGCGGCCATGGACCCAACTGTCAGCCTCTCCACGTATAGTACACTTCCGATGGAAGTCGTTCCTTGACCACGTTGACCACGCCACGTTCCGTTGCATGCATGCGTCCATGGGCGTGGTGTGTCCCCACTGTCAGCCTCTCGCGTACAGTCATCTTCCGATGACTCTCAGTTGTTGACCACATTGACCACACCGTGCTGAGCGCACCAAGGCTGGTGGACGATGGCGAGGCCCCAGACTTGAACAACCCGGAGATGGGGAAGACGGGGCAGTGGAGTCACAGATGGAGAGGAGTGGGAAACTTACTGGTTCGGGTGCGCAGTAGCACAGCCGCGGTGCTGCCCACGGGAGACAGGAGCAAGAACAGAGGTTGAAGAAGGAGAACTATTGTTGGATTAACATCCAACGGTCTAGCTGCTAGAATCGTTTGTTGATTAAGTTGACAAAGCCCTGCGTACACGTCCGCTTAGTAGGCCCACAAGTCAGCCACCAAATCTGACTGTTCCCAGCTGTCAACGGGAGGAATAATTTTTTCGCATAACAAGGAGGCACTTCCTTCCGTGCGAAGATACAGCCAGTGGGTCCCAGCTGTCGGGTGGAGGAAACATTTTTTTCCAGCTTAATAAGGAGGAACTTTCCTTGCGTGCGACCATGGACCTCATGGGTCCCAGCCGTCAGGCTCTCCACGTACCGTCCTCTTCCGATCACTCTCATTTGTTGACCACGCCGCACCAAGCGCAGCGAGGCGGTGGACGATGGCGAGGCCCCGGACGGGAACGACTCGGAGATGGGAAGACGCGGCAGTGGAGTCGCAGATTGAGAGGAAGAGAAGGTTTATAACTGGTTCTGGTGCAGTGTGGGGCTATAGTCGGTGGAGAATAACAGGAGGTGTGGAGGGATAGCCTGGCCGGCGGTGGGATAGCCCTTCGTAGCGATGCGTGCTAAGCAGAGCCGCTAGCCGCCGGAGGCCAGACCAGGCGGTCCCGGCGACGCTGGAGGAAGAAGACGAGAGATTGAAGGTGCATGCCGGCCGTTGGATATAAATCCAATGGCTGCGGATGTCATAATCATTTGTTGACCAAGTTGACAATGCCCTGCGTAGGCTTCAACCTATTAGCCCACATGTCAGCCTGCAAAAATGTGGCATATATTTAACCCATGTTTTCTAGAATGTACAGTCCATTTGTTGGGTTGGGTGAACAAATAATCCCGCGTCAATCAGGCCCATTTATATTTTCTAAGAAATACCAGCCCATTTGCACATCCCTAAAATACACGAATTAGCTGGGCTTGTTATATATATAATGTTGTGTTAGAAGGAGAAATTAATATCAAAAAAATAAACCGGAGAGGCACATTATATATATATATATATATATAATTAACAAATTAGCGAGTTATTGCTCAAAATAAAAATGAGCGCGTTATTATTAAATTGGTCCTTAAAATCTTCGCAAGCTTTTGTACGCAATCTCCGGTATTTTCCTTGCATGTGAGTCAAAAACAACCAGGATTTTCCTTGCCAACTTCTGTTAAACATTTACTTTTATAAGTTAATAACACGTCGGATGTTTTTATAATGTATATATAATTCCATTTAAAATATACGATAATAGTAATAATATAAATATATATAATGCGGTTAGAAGGGAAAACATAAATTGGACACAACATTATTATTCTTATATATAGATAAATAGAACAGAGACCTGCATTTTATTAAAAAAATACATTGGGTTGCCGATCTTTAAGAAAAAGCCAATAGGCCGGTATGCACCTCAAAAAATAATTTGAAACCACTGTCTCCATATGTCGTGGGCTACGCATGTTAAAATACAAAACCTAGGCCTAGGTGATACTTGTTCGCCCTCTGGAAAAAAATGATACCAGATCCCCGAGCGAACTGGATTAAAGAGGGGGTCGGCGGCATGACTGAAGAAGCACATTAGGAGCATTTTTTTTCTTTAGTGAGATGTGTCGGGGATATACCCCGCGATGTAAACAAACGGATGTATGACCCGGCTAGAGTTTGGCGATTCACCGGCAACCCATTTGGACCTGGCGGTTTAAGATTTATTGGTAATCCGGCAGGCGGGTCAGAGGAGCGACAAGACCCAGTGGCCCGACGGGCGGTTTATGGAAGGCCAGATCACGCTATGGTGGGTCGGTTTATGAGTAAAGCGTAAGGACTATTCTCCTACAAAGGAAGCAAGACTAGGACTCCATTTGTAATAGAGTAATCCGCCCCTTCAACATATATAAGGAGGGGCAGGGCTCCCCAAAGAGGGACAAGCTACAAGCAAGAAGAAACAATCGTAGGGCTAGACACAAAGAGGAGAGCCGGTTTACGGCGACTCCCTCGTGATGATAATGAGACCTAGCCTCAAACAGCATGTAGGGTTTTTACCGGATGATGTTTCTCGGGGCCCGAAGCTGTCTAAATCCCTGTCTTGTGTGTTGCGTCTCTCGATTCCGCTCAACCCCTCTCAAGCTACCACATAGATGCGTTGGCCTCGCGACTAAGTCCTGTCACTAAGGACATCTGCCGTGACAATTCCATGACAGTTGGCGCCGACCGTGGGGCCTGCACACGGTGGTGTTGAGTTCTTGGAGGGATCTTTATCAGGGATCAAGAATCTTGCAGTCAGCCGGATGACGAAAAGACGGTGCGGAGGGTCTACATCAACTCAGAAGTTCGTCGCCCAGAAATTAGGAAAAGCTCGGGGGGACAACATAGGTCACGTAGAGTTCGTCATGGTCGCTGCTCGACGGATGCGCGCGGCGCTCGCCGCCTTAGTGGTCCCTGTCAATTTCAGCATGCCGGGAGAAGCAGAACAAAGGTTAATTATACTATCAGTACATAGGCGTTGGCGTTTTTGGATGGAGCAACGTACAAAACAATTTGTTGGCATGCTTTTGCAATGCATACATACTACATGGAGCGAAAGTGCTGATTTTTCCATCACGTTAAAGAATCAAGTCGAATCGGTCCATAGTTTTGAAAGGGTCAAGGGAAAAGTCCACATGAAGATGCGCTAGCTCGTTCCCAAAACAGTGCTAGTACTATGAATCCACGTATGGATCAAGGCATCATAAGTCTCTGAATATCAAAAAATTAGCATATCAACATCGCCGCTGCACCAGACCGTCGCCGTCGTGAAGCTACCTTTGGCTGAGGCCACGCTGGGTTACTTCCGTCGAGCGGTTCCCGCGCCGGGTCGCCTCTGCAGAGCCATCCGCCGGGTCGCTTTTGAACTCACGAGAGCCGCCCATGCCGCCACCATGCACTGTCAATGAGTCGCGCTCGCCGTTTGCCGTGGCTTCGTCTTTGCTGCTCCGAGCAACCGCAGCCGCCATGTTACATCGAATTACCAGGGCTAAGCCGCCCCGACTGTACGATCCCTGCAGCAAACTGTTTCCCTTTACGCGTGATCCGCCCAGGTCGGTTCCGCCCTGCCCCGCGTGACTGTCTTCTATTTCTGCCATGTTTTGACCCGCCAGCGCCTCATCGACCGCCTGCCTCGAAGCAAACCGACCTCAAGCTACATCCTCCGCTAGACTCCGCCAAGCCGGGTCGATTTCAAATGTGCTTTTCAGATGGAGAATCCGAGTGGATGCCAAATCTCCGGTTTCTGCTGTGCACCACAAGTCTGCAAGTGGCCGGAACCTGTCCAATCAGGCTGCTGAGCACCTTTATACTGGCTAAAATTTTGAGGTGGCAACGACGCAGTAATTCGCTAGGAGATCACTGTTACTATATGTCCAGACGGTCGATTACGTCGTTGCAAGTACTACTACAGAGATAAACCAAGGATTATCTAATGCAGTCTCTAATGGCACGCTCCACAAGGAAAATCAAGCAGAAGGAGAATTGGTACTGCCACGGATATGCTATTCCAGGTGAAGAGGGAAGAATCAATTCTTCTACGGAGCGCTACTTTTTGCTCCTTGCTTGATTGAAGGCGAATAAAACAAACAGAAGACCGTGCTTGGAGGAAACTTTTTGGAAAGTATTTTATGGGCCGCCCGCCGGTCCGTCCCGAGTCAAACCCGCAGCTGCAAGCTATCATTGCATCCAGCTCCGAGTCACCTGCCTCGAGTCACCAACCATAGACCAGACACGGCCGCGCCTCTTCAACCCACTGCTGCCGCGGATGCACCATGTCGACCTACTAGAGCGCCCTCGTTGCAGCATCCGAGCACATGCAAAGCCACTATTACGACCGTGTATAAAGCCGCCCCTACTGGAGTCGCCTGAGCCGCCCAGTTGCCAGCTGGGCCGTCCCGCGTCAAGCCGCCACCGGAGAGCAGCCGTCCGCTTCATTGCATGCCTGCGCATCAAGCAGCCTCGACGGCCTCGTCCTACTGGAGCGGCCATTGAGCCGCTAGATGATAAAAGTTATGCAAGGACCAACAAGAGAGAAGAGAGTAATTAAACGAAGCGATCCAGCAAGACGGACAAGAATTCGTGTGTCGCCGAGTGTACCATCACTTCTACAACGTGCTGCTTCTTCTTCCCATCAAAAAACAGCGGCGTTTCAGCCTCAAAAGCTGATCCCACGTGCATCAAGATATCAAGTAGAGTATTACTTGGACTCGAATATGGATTAAGTGCAAAGGACAAAAAAGGAAAAGGACACGTACGGAAGTTGCTAGCTAGCAAGTATGTTGCATGGTTCTCTCGTGAGCAGTGTTGGGCTCCCCAACCAACACCATACGCCGCGCCATTATTTCCGTCGCTCAAGGATTATCTAACTTCACCTAACGATTATCAATTTCATGGCGGATTATTTCCGGCCTGGCACATCAGGTGATATTCATCTAAAATATGTTTTATTGGTACATATTATTTTTTGTCAAAGAGCAGTTTATCTTTGTCTTGGTCTGCAACATTGTTGATGCAGGACAATTGTTCACTACATCAAAACGACGTGGTTAACTCGCCCGTCCGCGCCGGTTTGCAACACTACGGCTGGTTCATCTATTTGAGCCACTTCTGACGCGGAGGTCATCTTTTCCGTCCGCCTTTCGCGGCCTGGTCTACATCAACACACCGGGCCGCACCTGTCTACATGAGCTATTTATTGCGTATGAGCAAGTCACAACTTGGGTAGCTCGGTTTTCTTTCAGCAAATTGGAGGCAAGTTATCATCAGCCGTCGTCTGCGCTGGATGGTTCAATGGACATGCGCACAAATCGCTGCCATTACAGTTTGGTCAACTTCAAATAGCCAGTTGGAAGGAGCCATTGGCCGAGTTGCGGACATGGCTCATACGGGATTATTTATAACCCACCGCAGTCACCTCAGCCTTCTGTGGATTTACATCGCGTTATCAACACCAATAATATATACCTTCTGCTATGGTCAAAATATGGAGAATCTCAAGCCAACTCCTCGAGTCACCTTAAGACTTGGGGGCTGCAATGATATGACTCAACAAATGTTGTCGGTTTTCTATGAAGTCAAGAACCCCAGGATGTTGGAGGGAAAGATAACCCGGTCCAGAAGGCTACTGTTATTTTGATGAAAATTTGAAGGCTGTCAGAAATATTCCGGCTCACAATGATGCTTCCACACAGCGCTGAAGCCCTTAGTGTTTGGTTTATACCCGGTTTAAGAGTTAACTATCTCTTGCAAAGCTCTGAAGCTCTCAAATACGGTATAAAAATGTCCGATTCAAAAAGGAATTAACTTCTCGCAAGTTCGAGTGTAAAGGCCGTCAGAAAATTTCCGGCTAAAAATGAAGATTCCGGTTTAAAATCCGGTTCAAGGGAAAGATGTCTCCCACAAGGCTTTGAAGCTCTCGATATCCGGTTCAAAATCCCAGTTCAAGAAGGATTTATCTCTTGCAAAAAGTTAAAGGGTGCCAAAAAGGACCTGCTGCCATGATGCGCGGTTCAAACATGGGTATCATGCCTTATTGGCTTATCATATTATTGATCACTTGGGGGCTTGGTCATGTCTGAACCATAGTCACACCTCTTGATCGGCTCAATGCCACAACATCACGTGGGGGCTTGGTCGTATCCGAACCGTAGCTACACCTCTTGATCGGCGCAATACCACAACATCACTTGGGGGCTTTTGGTCGTGTCCGAACCATAGCAACACCTTTTGATAGGTGAAAAGCCACAACATCACTTGGGGACTTGTGGTCACGTCTAAACCATAGTCACGCCTCTTGATCGGCCTAAGGCCACAGAATCACTTGGGATCTTTGGTCGAACCCGAACCATTGTGACCCCTCTTGATCGGCATAATGCCAATGCATCATTTGGGGACCTGGCTGACTTGAACCATAGCCACGCCTACTGGGGGCTTGGTCGTGTCCGACCATGGTAATGACACTTGATCGGCTCAATAGCCTCTTTTTGCAAATGGTTTTATCATTGCCTTTGCTTGAAATTTTCTTTAATAAATATTTCTTCTTTGTTGCGTTCTTAAACCGACAAAATTCGCAGACCGGTTCGACTGTCAATTGATGGAACACGGTCAATTCTTAATCCGGAGACTATTTGCCCGGTTTGATTTTTTGATTTTATGTTACCATCTTATTATAGAGCAAACCGGTTTTCATTAACCCGGTTTGACTTTCAAATTACAAGTTGTCAGTACACGATCAAGTTATAATCCGGAGACTATCAGCCCGGTCTGGTTTGACTACGAGTTGTCGGTATTATATATGGTTAAACCGGTGTTTGTCACAACTCAGTACGGTTTTATCATAAACCGGCACAATATGGAAGGAGTTATCAGTACACAATATTGGGGTTATCACCCTTACTACGAAAAGTTGGTAAACCAATGATGTGATTCAATGTCACAGGTATGATATATTCCATATTTAATTATTCTTAAGTGCAGCCTTGGTTATAAACCCGGGTTATATGTTGGGCATTATGACCCGTCCAGCGGTAAACCGCCAGGACACTTTAAACTTGTTGTATGCAGAAATAGGTTGAATAAAGCATGATTATAAATTATCCGGTGTTTATTAAACAGGCCTGGCTTCAAGACGATGAGTTACCAGTATATGATGGGAAAATATCCGGTATTTATTAAACCGGCCTGGCTTTGGACTATACGTCGCTAGTATATATTTGGATTGCGCCATTGGAATCATGCGCTTATAAATGATTGGGTTATATTATTCAAATAGCCAAACCTGGCTGAATTTTCATTATGATATTGGATGAATAAGGTTTTCATACCAGATTATATTATCTTGAATAGCAAACATGGTTGGATTTTTATTATGGTTATTAATATTATGATTGAGGTTTTCAAAGTCGCTTTAGCGCAATGGATATTTTTTTATCGATGAATATAATTTATTATGCAATGGAAGGAATAGTCCCGAGTCGCTGCAGGCTTACGACCCAACACTTGGGGGCTACATTATTCAAATTGAGATTACATGCAAGTCTCATGTCGCTTCAAGCATGCACCATGACACTTGGGGGCTAATGCAAAGTCATTCTTTGTTCATCTTATTGAAGACCCGACTCATCACATTATAATGAGCCGGCCCTTGGGGGATACCAATTGCTCCTGTCAAACAATTCAAGGTATAAAGCTTTTTATTCATTATATTGAAGGGTCCACTGCTCAGTTGGTAAAGCACAAGGCTCTTAACCTTGTGGACGTGAATTCAAGCCCCATGATGGGGGTTACATAATATAATATTATTCTCAATGAAGTATATATAAAGTCCCAGCTCAATATTATCTTACTGAGCTGGTCCTTGGGGGCTACACGTTACTGTTAAAGTCTACATGATCATATTTTCAAATTCCCTGCTCATTATTTACATAATGACCCGGCCCTTGGGGGCTACACTGGTTGAAGTTTTTTATGAGCATCAGGAAATTACAAGTCCCAGGTTGCTGCAAGCATGACAACCCGGTACTTGGGGGCTACATAATATGGAGTATTCAGAAGTGACTGGGATGAACAACATGGATTTCTTCTTAAGTGGCAGTATTTATATTGAAGCAAGTCTTAAGCCATCACTTTGTTCTGCTCAAGACTTGGGGGCTACAGGCATTATATTATTATCGAAGAACTATTTTCATATTCTGTTTTGAGCAAACCGGATTGACCAGGTGTCACCAATCATTACGACCCTGTGTCTGCAACCTGGCGTCATCAATAATCATGAACTGGCGTTAGCAACAATCATGAACCTGCGTTGGCAACAATCATGACTCGGAAGTATCAGTTTTTTATAACCTGATAATGGTGGTAATCATAAACCGGCAAAATTCTACATTCTTAAGCCGGCTGAAGATCAGATGAGGATTTCAAGGACCAATATTTTTTAAGACATTGGGAGCTGAGTCAAAGGAATGATTCTTCGTAATGTTTTCCTGTGACAAACCAATATCAGCAAATTGATTATGAAGCTGGCCTATTAAACCGGATTTTCTAGAAGAAGGAGGTGACAAGGATTTAAGGATGATCAAGTGTCGTTTTACATGAATATTTAAACCGGAGCACAACCCGACAAATTTGTTCTTGTGTTTATGTTGCAGATCAGTTTAACATGGATAAATCCAAATTAAACTGGGGGCTAATGTCGGGGATATACCCCGCGGTGTAAACCGCAGTATGTATGACCCGGCTAGAGTTTGGCGATTCACCGGCAACCCATTTGGACCTGGCGGTTTAAGATTTATTGGTAATCCGGCAGGCGGGTCAGAGGAGCGACAAGACCTGGTGGCCCGACGGGCGGTTTATGGAAGGCTGGATCACGCTATGGTGGGCCGGTTTATGAGGAAAGCGTAAGGACTATTCTCCTACAAAGGAAGCAAGACTAGGACTCCACTTGTAATAGAGTAATCCTAATCCTACTAGGACTAGTGATGTAACCCGCCCCTTCAACATATATAAGGAGGGGCAGGGCTCCCCAAAGAGGGACAAGCTACAAGCAATAAGAAACAATCGTAGGGCTAGACACAAAGAGGAGAGCCGGTTTACGGCGACTCCCTCGTGATGATAATGAGACCTAGCCTCAAACAGCATGTAGGGTTTTTACCGGATGATGTTTCTCGGGGCCCGAAGCTGTCTAAATCCCTGTCTTGTGTGTTGCATCTCTCGATTCCACTCAACCCCTCTCAAGCTACCACATAGATGCGTTGGCCTCGCGACTAAGTCCTGTCACTAAGGACATCTGCCGTGACAATTCCATGACAGTTGGCGCCGACCGTGGGGCCTGCACACGGTGGTGTTGAGTTCTTGGAGGGATCTTTATCAGGGATCAAGAATCTTGCAGTCAGCCGGATGACGAAAAGACGGTGCGGAGGGTCTACATCAACTCTGAAGTTCGTCGCCCAGAAATTAGGAAAAGCTCGGGGGGACAACATAGGTCACGTAGAGTTCGTCATGGTCGCTGCTCGACGGATGCGCGCGGCGCTCGCCGCCTTAGTGGTCCCTGTCAATTTCAGCATGTCGGGAGAAGCAGAACAAAGGTTAATTATACTGTCAGTACATAGGCGTTGGCGTTTTTGGATGGAGCAACGTACAAAACAATAGGCCGGTATGCACCTCAAAAAATAATTTGAAACCACTGTCTCCATATGTCGTGGGCTACGCATGTTAAAATACAAAACCTAGGCCTAGGTGATACTTGTTCGCCCTCTGGAAAAAAATGATACCAGATCCCCGAGCGAACTGGATTAAAGAGGGGGTCGGCGGCATGACTGAAGAAGCACATTAGGAGCAATTTTTTTCTTTAGTGAGATGTGTCGGGGATATACCCCGCGATGTGAACAAACAGATGTATGACCCGGCTAGAGTTTGGCGATTCACCGGCAACCCATTTGGACCTGGCGGTTTAAGATTTATTGGTAATCCGGCAGGCGGGTCAGAGGAGCGACAAGACCCAGTGGCCCGACGGGCGGTTTATGGAAGGCCAGATCACGCTATGGTGGGTCGGTTTATGAGGAAAGCGTAAGGACTATTCTCCTACAAAGGAAGCAAGACTAGGACTCCATTTGTAATAGAGTAATCCTAATCCCACTAGGACTTGTGATGTAACCCGCCCCTTCAACATATATAAGGAGGGGCAGGGCTCCCCAAAGAGGGACAAGCTACAAGCAAGAAGAAACAATCGTAGGGCTAGACACAAAGAGGAGAGCCGGTTTACGGCGACTCCCTCGTGATGATAATGAGACCTAGCCTCAAACAGCATGTAGGATTTTTACCGGATGATGTTTCCTGGGGCCCGAAGCTGTCTAAATCTCTGTCTTGTGTGTTGTGTCTCTCGATTCCGCTCAACCCCTCTCAAGCTACCACATAGATGCGTTGGCCTCGCGACTAAGTCCTGTCACTAAGGACATCTGCCGTGACAATTCCACGACAGGATGGCTCTTGATAGCATTTTTTTACTTGCCTCTGCACCATACAACTTGTATTTTTAGCCTCCCAGTCCGTCGCGGTGGACCAGCAGCCAATTTGCTGGGCGGGCCAACCTACAGAAACCACACTACTAGGGAAAAGGCTAGCAGCAGCGCGGGTTTTAGATGTATCAGTAGCGCGGGGATAGGCGCTACTAATAAGGCGCTATAGCTAACACATAGCAGTAGCGCGTGCTCACCGGCGCTACTGCTACACAAGTGTAGCAGCAGCGCTGTTAGCAGAAGCTCTCTACTGCTAGTAGCTCTAGCGCGCTTTGCCTGGACGCGCTACTGCTAACTTTTATACACTCGCTACTACTAATTTAAGTAGTTTTTTTGGCATATTTGTTTTGTATTTGAACAGGCTTGATAGAAGAATCTTTAGCACATAGAAATGTCATCATGATACACACACAAATGCCTGCGAGACCACAAATGTAATCATAGCATGTACATACAAATAGTCTCATCATAATCATCATCCAACACAAAGTGATATCTTGTCATCATCTCGAAAATAGCGATTCATGCAAGTCCCGAATACTTGCAACTACAATAACGTCATCCATCTAACAAAGGTATATGCAAGAAGTGCTATCACTATGAGTGAGAGCGGAACTATGCAGTACATGAGGTGGCGGTTACGCGTCCTCTCTCGCGCTAGCGTGAACCTCAAGTAACTAGCTTCTCCTTCTTGTCTGCTTTTGAAGCATTTATGGCTGGCGCCCGTGAACCCATTCACTTGCGCCTGACACTCATGATACTCGTTGTACACCCCCGGAACCTTCCCTTTGTAGACGACATAGCAATTCCATCTTGCCATCAAGAAAGTAGGTACCTGTTAGAGATGCATGTTCATGAAGAGGATGTAGAATCATATATATGCAACAAAATATACTAGAGCAACACCGAAAAAGAAAGGGTTAGCAACTAGATGCAACATACAGTAGGCAAATTAATTAACTAGAGGTACGCAGGTCATTGTACGCAAACTAACAAAGTAGCGTTACGCAAGTTCGGCAGGGACCGTGGACATCACAAAGTTTCATCACTACAAAAAGTATACAAGTTCAACCGACATATATCATCATCATCGGCATCATAAATCACTAGAAGTTCCATCCTTCCATATCATCGAGGATGAACCCTAGCTTCTTGAATGGCGTGAGGTCTAGACTTTGCATGCCTATGTGAGTTCGGAACTCAGCTCATGATATAGGGCCGTGGTGGAACATCCCCTTCTCATCGACGACTTCTTTCATGATGATCGTCGCAATGTCGCTTTGGATGCGAAAGAAGTCATCTCTAAGTTTATAATCCGCTTCTCCATGACATTCTAGCCACTTGTGGATATGATCATCATTTCTGCTATTAATGCGAAGCTTTTGGTGATCTGTGTTGAACTGAATCATGAGATGGACGATGTAGAATCCATCCTTCTTGCTTGGTTTTGGGACATGGATGCATCAGAAGTTAGTTTTATGCGCGAAACCCATCTTCTTGTCCTTTGTTTCTTGATCTGCACGTGGCCACCTCTAAAGCTGAAGCCTTGGAGAGCATCATCTAGAATATTCATTATGTGGGTGTAGTCTTTTTTCTCGTACTCTCTGGAAGGGTCAAAATACACGGCGTGGGAGACTTGCGGGTAAAGAACGATAAGGACGGCGCACCCGTTGCTGCGGGAAAGACACCTCAAATTATTCCCCATATGAGAGAGAAGGAATGATTGAAATGTACGAAAGGGTTGTCCGGAACTAACTTACTTTGGATGATAAGGCACGAGGACAATTTCCCGGTCCTTATTTTGTACCATGAAGTTTTGGAGGCACTCCCTAGCAGTTTCACGCTCAAAGTCGCCGAGACTCAAGAAAGACTCGTGCATGTAGTACGGATCCGCCACACAGATTTGCGACACTTCTTCACTCTTCATGACGGAGCTCATATGTAGCGCAAAAAGGCGGACGATAGTAAAATCAAGCCGCCTTGTTAGAAACATCTCAAAGATATGGTCAAACCGCAGGAAGAACACCTCCGCGGGCCGTGTGTCGATGTAGCACTTCCCCTCAGGCACACGATCCGCGTATGTTGGATATCCTAGATCCTTTGAGGCTAGTAGGCTTTTCTCAGTCGACAGCACATGGTCGTGCAGTCTCCTGAGATCCCCTGATAGTGCCTCCAGCGGTTTTGGCAGTAGCATCGGCTCGCCCGTGAGATGGAACATGACCGCACCTTTCACGGGTACACGCTCTTCAGAATGCATCGTCTGGCTGCTATGTGCTCTGGCTTGTTTGGAGGCAGCTACCTTCCCCGATCTCTTCCTCTCCTTTTTCTTGGGCACACCTTCCAGACCCTTCCTTAACCCCTGCCCCAGTGTTCCCGGGCTAAGTATTGTACGACCCTCGCGCCCGGCTAGTTGAGCCTGTGTTGAGGCGGCATCTTCAGGCGTGTCCTGTAAGGATTTCATGAAGAGAGACTTTTTGCAATCCATGGTACGACCCTGCCCGGGCATATCATCCATATCCTCATTAGCAAGCTGATAGCCCGATTCGTCATATAGTTGACTCATCATATCTATGTCACAGTCATACGCGTTTGTATTGAGGTAATCCATAGGGTCGACCTCCGTCTCATCATCCATTCTCTGTTCTACAGGAGAAATTACATCAGCCAGTACTATTGCACCCCCTTCATCATGTCATCCGCCGCTCTCACCCGGCACAACAGGAGCTGGTAATTGCGTAGGCGGGGTGGTGGTCTCCGCACATGCTTGTTGATGTGTGGTAGTTATTGGTGTGCTCTCGGCCGGCTCCAGACGAATAAGATTCTTCGGCCATAGCAGCACCCAATTCTTGCAGCTTCCAATCCGCGGCGGGGTCTCAATTGTCCGCTCCCACATGCTGTACTGGAGGAGGCAAATCCTCGTGCCCCGATTTCACACTGGTCAAGCTAACCCTGAAGTGCCCAGCGGGGATTGGCTGGTTGTGGAACGTGCGCTGAGAGGGGTCAATTATCATCCCCTTTCCCACGTCCACCTTCTGGCCTTTGATCAAGTAGAGTATGGTGCACGGGGTTTCTTTCGCCTGCAAACACATATGTCTGTGGCGTAAAACAACCGAAAGGCAACAAAAATGGAATATTATATATATATATATATATATGTTGGTGCGACATGTAATTACCGTCACGGCGTCGAGCTAAGCCAAAGAAGAAGGCCCACCTAGCGCGCCTGAGACTGAGGACGGGCTGCTATGAGCGGGAGCGGCTGCGAGAGGAGGCCCGGTTGCATGAGCAAGTGATGGTGCGATGGTGTTGTTGTTCATGGAGTTGCTCCCGATGAAACTGGGCAACGGGAAATCATGTACCGTCTTGTCTGGATTTTCCTTCGCCCAGTTGATGATAACTGGAACCAAGTTAGTAGCAAAATCATTTCTGCAGGCAGTTACAGCTTCATTGACTGCCTGCTGTAGCAACTCATATTTGTCCTTGGCTGCTTTTTTCGCGTCCTCAGCTGCTTTTTTCTCGACCGCAAGCTTCACCTTCGTGTCGATGTCCACCTGACTAAACTTCTTTTTCTGCTTCTTGGCCTCCGGGCCCTCGTTGTAAAACACCTTCCACATGGCGCCGTCTCCAGCGCCGTGCACACGACCATATTGCGGCCGCTGGTCCAAAGGGAGTCCCTTAAGTTCGTTCAAGGCCCGGTTGAGAGAGGTGTCCCACTTGGGCCTCATCGGAGAAGTAGGGCTTTCGGCTGCAAGATGGTGTTGCTTCTCCAGTAGTCTAATCAATTTCCTCATGATCTTGTCCGTGTAAAAAACCTTTTTCTCCTTGTCCCACCTGTAGCGGGCCCTGATGAAGTCATGCTCCAAGGGGTTGGTGAACTTCGCGAAGGGGTCTGGGAGACCCGCGGCTTCACGTTCCGCGTCCTCCTTATCCCATATGGGCCTTTTACCGAGGTAGCCACGGCTTCCGAGGCGGTGCTTCCCTGTGTTCCTTTGCTGAAGGCTCTTGAATTTCGCAGCCTTAGCCTTGGCTACCTCGGTAGCGCAAGTGTCCTTGAACTTTTCGAACTCCTCTTCCGTAAGTGTTGGATTTTCCTCCAGAATCTTGGACAGAGGTTCATCAGCCTCAATAGCTCGTTTCACCCTCCCTTTCCAGGAGTCCAAATCATTGTTGAACATGCCCATGGTGTGATTGTTAATCTTTTTCATCTTCGGATCATCCCACGGTTGTTCTATGTTATCATCCCGGTCGGGGAACTTGAATCTCTTGTGCAACTTCGTTAGGAGCAACTGCGTCAAATGTTCTTTACTCCTTAAGTCATCATCGTTGATGCTGGCGCATTCCCGTAGGATGCATCCTACTTGGTTCCCATAGCACTTGCGAGGTTCTTCCGGCTCTAATGGCTCAAACTTGTCAGGTGCCATCTTTGTGATCACAAGTCATCCAATCCCTAGTTTGTTAGGTTTTCGTATCCTCTTCTTCTTATGCTTCCTCTTTTCGGTACCAGCATCGGGGCCGGTCCCTTCCCCGCTGGTACATTCCCCACCGGTCTCGGTGCCGCCATCGGTGCCGGTGCCGTCGGTGTCAATGTCGGCGTCAGTACCATCATCGAGGCCGACCTGCAAACCTTGCTTAGCAGTCAAATAGTCGAGGTACTCTTGTTCACCCTCATAATCCATCTCGTCTGCATCTTGGTCAGAAGGCCCAGTTTCTTCATTGTTCGACATGTTTCCTATGATTAAGTGTCCTCATTTATTTCTAAAAGTATGAATAAATGAGAAATGACATAAAAAGAAATCTATGTGCCAGCACTCGATATGCCAACTATGTAGCACAAATCATACCTTTATTCACGGGAAATTTCAGGATGACCTTTGCTAAAAAATGGACATATCGAGCGCCTAAAATTCACCGGTACGGAAATGAATCAACATTCCGGCGTAACATAGGCCACTTGGATCATTTTCCAAACATGACATGTCCAAAACATGACATATGCACATATCACATGTCCAGTTCAAATTTGCATATAAATTTAGCTAATTTTGAAACCTAGCTAAATTCATAACTAAATAGATAACCTAATTAACATACTGCCCTAACTAAAACCTAAGTAAATTAACCGAAGAACCCTAGCAGAGAGAGGGGGGTTTATAGAGGGTGCAGGGGCGAGGAGGCAGGTCCGACGATGGCCGGGAGGGGAGAGGAGGGAGGCGAGGGCCGACGGGTCGGGGGCGAGCACACCGGGGTCGGGGGCAAGCGCCGGCGCTGGGGTCGGGGGCGAGGGCCGGGTCGGGGGCGAGCGTCGGGGTCGGGTCGGGGGCGAGGTCCGGGTCGGGGGCGAGCGCCGGGGTCGGGGGCTAGCGCCGGCGCCGGAGTCGGGGGCGAGCGTCGGGGCCGGGTCGGGCGCGGCGGTGCGACGGGGGAAGAGAGAGTGGGGATTTGGGGGGAAAAGGCGGGATGAAGCAGGGCGAGTGAGAATTTTGGGTTAAGTGGACGTAGTAGTAGCGCATTTGGACAAAACGCGCTGCTACTAACTTCAGTAGTTGTAGCGGTTTAGGCGAAATTCGCTACTACTAACTTCAGTAGCTGTAGCGGTTTAGGCAAAACGCGCTGCTACTGCCAGTTTTCCTTTTTCTTTTCCTTTATTTTATCCCACTTTTATTTCCCGAGGGCAGTGAACGAAGGGAGGGCGATATGTATGCAAAATAGGAACATATATATTACACATCATTGGACCCATGCATAATAATGGCTAAGTGTGTATACAAAATAGGAACATAGATATATATTACACATCATTGGACCGATAACATACATTTCCTCAGTGCTGACGTTTTCATTTTTGAGTCAGCTTCTTTCCCTTCTTGTTCGTCAAAGAATAGTTGAGCCCCTCATTGTGACTTTGCCTTTTCCATGGAGTACGATTTTTCTTAGGTAATGTAGTATTGATTCTTCTTTTGACGTATACTTCATCATCATCGTCATCTTCCCTCATTGGGCTACCGTACTGATCATAGTCTTCCTCGTTGATGACTCCATCCATTCCAATGATGTTCCTTTTGCCTCTCCTCACGACAACACGGCTGGGATTGCGCGGGTCAGTTATGAAGAAGCATTGTGTCACATGCTTAGCGTGTACCCATGGCTCGTTTTTTGCGATAGAGTTAACGGTAGTGCTCTTGGCATCGGGTATAGTCATGGTAGTGAAAATCCGGCTTTCTCTTTCGACATTCTTAGCCCATTTGACACGGAACATCATCGTGTTGTGCAGTCCAGAGTAGTCAAGCTCCCAGATCTCCTCGACCCTTCCATAAAATCGTTCAGTTGCACCGTTGTCGCTGCCGATCATGCATTCCATCGTCACCCCTGAGTTCTGATCATCACTGTCCATATCTTTGGCCTCCGTGTAGAATGTGTATCCGTTGATATCATATGCCTGATAGGTTACGAGGTTGGGTGAGGGGCCATGTGCTAAGGCGTATATGAGCAATTTGTCCTTAGAGCCCTCCTCCGGGGGATTAGCAATAATATGCTCTTTGAACCAATGCAGGAAAGTGGAGTTGTGCTCTCTAGTAACTTTGGCGTCCGTCCTGCATACCCCCCGGTCACGATACTTCTTTGCGATAATTTCTTTGTGCAGTGCCACGAAAGGATCTACCTCGTCTAGGTGTTGTAGCACTACCAAGTTTGCTTTGTCAAAGTCGCTGCGTCGATCTGAGTATGCCACGTGCAGTTCCCTATGACCGTTGCAGTGACCATCTCCTTCGAGCCTCCCATCGTGCTTGTTAACGGGCAAACCAACACTAACACCACGCGGCTGGTCTGCGCCATATAGAAAATTCTCACAGAAAGAGATGCACTCTTGTGCCAAATAGCCCTGGACGATGCTTCCATCCGGACGGGACATGTTACGAACGAATCCTTTGATGATCCCATTCATCCTCTCAAACGGCATCATGTTGTGCAGGAATAACGGCCCCAGGTCTATTATGTCATCCACAATATGGACACACAGATGCACCATCACGTCAAAGAACGCGGGTGGGAAGTACATCTCAAGCTCATTCAGTATCACAATGATCTCTTCCTGTAGCCTTTGGAGTTGCTTCACACTGATCGACTTTCGAGAGATGACATTGAAAAAGTTGCAGAGACCAATAAGCTTGTCACGGATGTACTTGTCCATTATCCCTCTAAGGGCAACAGGTAGTATCTGCGTCATCATCACATGACAGTCATGAGACTTCATCCTGCTGAACCTTTTCTTGTCCGTGTCTTGATATCTGCTTATCTTGCCACAGTAACCGGAACTAACTTTCACTCCGGTAAGGCACTTAAAGAATTGATTGATCTCATCCTGACTTAAGGTGAAGCAAGAAGGGGGGCAATAATCCTCTTTCTTTATTTTCTTGCCCTTCTTCTCCTGTGCCTCTGTCTCCGTCTCTGTCTCGTCTGACATTTTACGGGGCGGCATGTGCAGATCTTCCCTGATTTTCAAATCTTGCAAGTCTTTTCTTGCCTTCGGCCCATCCTTGGTCTTATCCGGCATGTTCATCGGTGTTGCGAGCAAGCTCTCAAGGATATTCTTACAAATATGCATTTGATCAAGGCAATGAGGTGTATCGAGTTTGTGCCAGTACTCCAAGTCCCAGAACACAGACCTCGTCTTCCATACCTTCAGCAGCGGCTCCGGCGCCTTTCTCATCAACTTTCCCGGCGCGGGGAACTCCTTCCAGTTTTTCAACAGCTCGTTGATTTCGGCACCGCTGCGCTTACGTGGAGGTCCTCGATGCTCAGCGTGACCATTGAATGGATCTCCACGGTTTCTCCACGGGTCGTCCTGTTCAAGCCATCTTCGATGCCCCATGTACACGATTTTCTGAGACCCGCCATCTTTCCTTGACGTTAGCTGCTGAGACGTTGTATCATCCATGCACCGCGTGCATCCGCAATATCCATGGCACACCTGGCCTGCCACATATCCGTAACCGAGATAGTCCTGCACTGTCGTGATCAGCGCGGCTCTCATGTTGAAATACTCACCTTTGCTGGCGTCCCATGTTTTGGCCGGTGTTTTCCATAACGTGTCTAACTCCTCTTGAAGTAGCCCCAGATACAAATGAATATTATTTCCTGGTTGTTTCTGCCCTTGAATAAGAATGCTCATGTGAATGTACTTCGATTTCATGCACAACCAGGGTGAGGTTGTACATCCATACAAACACGGGCCATGTGCTATGGTTGGTGTTCTGGTTGCCAAATGGATTCATGCCATCGGTACACGCGCCGAGCATGATGTTCCTTGCATCACATTCAAAATACCGATAGAAGCTGTTCAATGCTCTCCACTAGCTTCCATCCTTCACGTGTCTCAGCTTCAGATCATCTCCATCGTCGGGCTTCTTCCTCTCCGCATGCCAGCGCATTATCTTAGCTTCCTTGGGATCTACCAAATACTTCTGGAGACGGGGAGTGATCGGTAAGTACCATACAAATTTTTGGGGACATTTCTTCCCAGCCTTCTTGTATCGAGAAGCATTGCACACCGAACAGCTTGTTTTTTCCGCCTGCTCCTTTAGATAAATTATGCAATCGTTGATGCATGCATGGTATCTAACGTGTGCCAGATCAAGAGGGCACACGATCTTCTTGGCCTCATCAACACTAGTAGGACATAGATTACCCGCGGGAAGAACATCCTTTAGGTACTTGAGATGCTCATCGAGGCTAGTGTCGGTCCATTTGTTTTTAGCCTTCGTCTTCAGGAGTTGGAGCGTGAAACTCAAGCGGGTCACCTCAGGATTGCAACCATCATACAATGGAGTGTTCGAGTCTACCACCAGTTGCTCCAGCTTAGCCTCCTCTCTAGAAGCAGCTCTCTCAGTACTCGTCTCCTTGCGAAGCAATGCTTGAACATGAGGGTCCCGCACGATTGAACTTAGTACCGACGAACTCTGCTGCGTGGAGTCCATGTCATTCTCTCCGCCGCCATGTCCGGCCCCTTCTCCTCCGCCATGTCCGGCCCCTTCTCCGCCACCATGTCTGGCCTCTTCCCCGCCGCCATTATCGATCACCTCTTCATCTTGCCCCGTGTCATCATTACCTGCCCCGTCGGCATCCTCAACATCGTCATCCTCATCTTCAATTATCCACCGAGTATAGCCATCCATGAAACCAGTCATGAGCAGGTGCACTTCGACACGACCATCGTCATGGGGGTCGAGCCAAACTATTCCTTTGCATTTTCGACACGGACATAAAACCTCTGTCTGGTTATTTTCTTTCATGTCCTGCACCGCCGACCGCAACCACCTGTCCACCATCGTTCCACTGAACATCGTCAACTCTGCACGGTAATAATAAACAAATTGATTATAAAAATGCATGCATGCATCAAAGTCATAATAAAATTTGGCATGAACTTCCCTAAAAATAGGACATATATGGATCTAGAGTTTGCCCGGAATTCGCCGAAACGGAAATAAATCGACATTTCGGCAAAACATAGGCAACTCAAAAGCACAATTTGGCATCAACTCATGCCACACACACAATTTCCACAAACATATCACACACACATAAACATATTTCCATTTTGCAGAAGCATGAAATTTTCATCACCTCTATATCGATCAAGATCGAGCACACGGTGGAGATGATGTTGTAGGGAGATCAAAAGTGCACAAAGCTCTTCTTGACAAAGATAGATCTAGTTAGGGGGCAAATAGGTCACTTAACTAAATCCTACATCTACCTAGCTACCCAATTTGGGAGGAGACAACTTCAACTAGTGGAGGGGGAAGGAAAAAGAGAAAGGAGATGCATTAATGGAGGTGGTGTAGTCAGGTAGGAGTAATGAAGAGAGAGAAAGGTGGATAGAAGAGAGAGAGTAATGGGGGAGAAGTATTGAGAAGAAGAAGAGTGAGAGTGGGAGCATGTGGGGGAGGTAGGGGGAAGGGAAGAGAGGAGGGGGAGCGGGAGGTAGGGGAAGGGAAAGAGAGGAGGGGGAGGGGGAGGTAGGGGGAAGGGAAAGAGAGGAGGGGGAGGGGAGGGATGGGTGGGGAAAAGGTGGTGGGTTGTTGCGGGTTAGCAGCAGCGCGGGAGCTAAAACGCGCTGCTGCTAAGGAATTAGCAGCAGCGCTCTTTGGGCTACGGCGCTACTGCTAACAGGGACAAAAAAGTGTGCCAATTTGAAATTTAGTAGCAGCGATCTTAGAAAAAGCGCGCTACTACTACATCTGTAGCAGTAGCGCGGTTCACGCCACCGCGCTACTGCTAAATGGAGTTAGGTGAACACCGCCGGTCGATATTTGTAGCAGCGCGGTTTATACCGAGCGCGCTACTGCTAAAACCTTATCAGTAGCGAGTTTCCCGCACACGCGCTACTACTAATTAGCAGCAGCGCTCCTTTTTGAGCCGTGCTGTTGCTAAGATTCTATGTATAGGCTTTTTCCTAGTAGTGCCAACACTCGATTTTTCATCAAGCCCCCAAAACAACACACTACTATGTTTGTTTTGAGGCCAAAAACATTGCGGCAGGGGTTGAGCGGGGGAGAGGGGAAGACAGAGTAATAAAAAGATTAAAAAGAGTTGATGCGCCGTTGCTACCCTCACAAAGCAAGTGCAATTCTTCTTGAGAAGAAGGTGTGCCGTTGACACCCACACGTCACATACCCCACAGTAGGCACACTAACAAGTGCACACACAAATACAACAGAAAAGGTAAACATTCGTATCAAACTCAGGTTCACAGGTCACGTTCATATTCACAGCCAACATTCACTATCAACAACTCAAAAGATTCATATATACACAAGTTCAGCATATCTATGCATCCAAATGATTGATAGATCACATGACAATATTCATACATAATTCACAAAAAGATTCAGATATACACATGTTCAGTATGTTTGTGCATCCAAATGATTGATATCACAACCAATATGATCCATGGATGAACTTTAATTCCCTAGGGTACAGACTGGTAAATGGTGTTTAGTTGGAGGTACTTCTTGCTAAAATTAATTCTTGTACGAGTAAACTTTCAAGTACATAAGAGGCAGCACAGACAATCTGAACTTTTCTTGTAGGTTTATCCTCAAATAGTGGCCTCGTGCCGAGGGAGGTTTGAGCAACTTGGCCACTACTTTCATCCAACTAGTTTACTGTCTCACCTTGGTCCTGTAGCTCGCCAAAATTCTACATTGCAGACGAGAAAGGAGGCGGTTGAGAAAATGAACCACCCAAATTTTTTGTGCAGTTCAACTGAAATGGAGCATCCCTGGCGTGCAGACTGATTAAGTGCCAGATGAATATACGAGTCAACCAACTTGTCTGGAATCTTTAGACTCCATGCCATAACTGCCGATAACCAAAAGGCACAAGTTAGGACCAAAGACTGGATAGTGTTCTTCTGGGCTATGTGCCAATCAATATTTTTGGCGTTCACTCTCCTAATACTTGGAGTTTGACAATTGGTTGATGCCGATTGATACTCGAATGAATATCGGCACTTCTTGTCAACATCGATGCTTGTGTGAGTGAACTTTGGAGTACATAGCAACAACATAAGTATCTGTCCATCTGGATCATTTTGTGTAGTTCTACTGAAATCACCCAATGCAATGATTTGCCTGCGAGTTCAGGCTCCACATTACTCCTTTATAAAATTGGCAAACAGTAGCACAATACCAAATTACCGTACATGACAAGCACAATAATCAGGATAAAGACCAGTACAAACCAGTGTGAGGTAGCATATCAATTACTATTTCCTTTGACTGGAAGCCAAGATAAGTGAAGCGACTAACAACAAAGGAAGAAAGCAAGCCGAGATTAGCGACTGACAGGAAAGGACGGAAGCTGTCAAGGCAATGAAGCACCCAAAGTTTTTGTGCAGTTCCACCAAAATCGAGCATCCCTGTTGGCACATATATTGAGAGAGTGAGATTACTGTAATAGTGGGACTAGTTGATGAAACATACACTAACAAATAGAAGCACCCTCATTATCTTAATGGGTAAAGTTAGCAACATAGTAGTCTTGCTTAAAGAGAGGTATTAGTTTATTTAATCAGTGCCAATTAGCTCAACACTCAAAGCATTGCCATTTATCATCGGTTGCAAAACTTTAACGTGCAAAGATAAAGGAGTTTCTCATGACAGTAGCACGATACAAATAGAGATGCCAGCAAACTAATATGGATGAAAGCCTTAGGCCCATACCAACCTGAGAAAAAAAAGCTTATTCATGTAGTCCCATAAGAGATGATAAAGCACTCACTGGAATCACTCAATAGTATATATTTTTGTGCACTTCAAATGTATGGTTGAAATCACTCTTGTTTACCAGTGCTGTGATTATATCAAAAGATTATCAAGAACTTCCAGCAGAGTTAAAGCACTGGCTGGGATAAAGTTCATTGTATTGTCTTGTGTAGTTCCACTAAAATGTATGATTGGCACAACATAATCCCAGTTTGCACAAGTAGGAACAAGGTCAAACCTTCATTAGCTTAGTGAGAAAGGATAGGAAGACATTAGCATATTACTCTAACAGGAGCATCAAATTCATGATGGACAATACGCAAAACATTGCCTCATTGAACCAATGGCAATAAATTGGCATGCAAAACAATAGCACTATTCTATCGTGACACTAATAATATTCCCTCCCTGCTCCACCACATGATTCACCTCCATAGTCAAACATGCACACGTACATGATTTAGCATAGGGTCCTACTAAAGATTTGTTTAACTCCGACAGGAAAATTAGGCAGCAATAAATTAGTGGAAGGGCTTCCTGGAGGATCGTCTCACATGTAAGGTAGTCGTTGCTGGAGCCCTTGAATGGCCTCGACTGAGGCCTCTGGCTTCAGCAAGATCGCCTTGGCACTGTTTATTCTTCTTCTTCTTCCTCTTCATGCTATGTTTGTCTTTCTCCTCACAAGTTGGTGAAACCAAGTACATGATTGGCTGTCTATTTCAGAATTGGTTTTGTCAGTGAGGGAGTACAAGTGTACTAGTAAAACATAGCATTATTTTCTCATGGCAGTCGGAAAATAGAGATGAACACATGCATTAAATATCATTCTTACCTAAAGGAAGGTTATGGCTCCAATATGGATGATAAGGATTGGAACACAGATCTCCCTTTGTGCAGTTCCACCGAAATGAACCAACTGTTCCATTCTGACATTCTAGTTAAACAACACAAAAGTCACTTCTTTTAAGAAGAGTTTTGTGCAGTGCACCAAAAGGTCACAATAGCAACCAGGTGAATTGGATATCCCTGTTTGCACAAAAATCTACAGAGGAAACAGTCAGAGTCTCAAACAATTACAGGCAAAAACATTTGGCTAAACTTATCATGGCTTATAATAGTGGCATGGCTTCATTTTTACCAGGGACATTAGATTAAGAACAGCTAAATATTTGGTATAAGGGCATGGGACAGTGGGTGCACCAGCAGTCCAGCACCATGTACGTAAACAGGGGCATAAAGTGGTGATTCATAGTTTGTTTCCCCTAGAAACAAACATCCAAGAAACATATCTGGGTTGGTCCCATTTTTGTTCACTCTAGCCACCTACTCCTATGTGTGGATAGCAAATCTAGTCCTGGACATACCACTGTGTACAGCGTTACCCCTATATTTCCCTTTTCGACCAAGAGACCGGTTGGATGACCAGTCTGTACTACTTTCTCCCCCTTTCCTTCCTGTTTGTACCAAGTCCGATGTGCATACTAAATTCCCCAACCCCCACTTTATTTCTTGTTTGAACCAAGTACTCCCTCCGTCCGGAATTACTTGTCATCAAAATGGATGTGTCTAGAACTAAAATACATCTAGATACATCCATTTCAATGACAAGTATTTCCAGACGGAGGGAGTAAAAGATTCGACTCCATGAAGTAGCTTTACCTCTAACAATAGAAGAAAAAAATAGGTGATGTTGGACCATCCGATCGAGAGGGGCTGAGAGGTAGAAAATGATGCACATGCAGCGACGTAGCGAGCTGGGGAAGTAGAGCTAAGGCGGCCTGAAAGTCGTCGGGATGTGGATAGGTGGGCGGCGGGAGGCCGGATCAGCCCACAGGCAACAACGAAGGGATCAGAGGACCTCCCGCGCCGGTGCTCGGCCAGAGATAATAGTGCGGCCGGAAGTAGGTCTCCTCCCTCGCTGTCAACGATGGCCTAAATGCTGCCCCTCCTCCCCTTCACCGGCGGAGGGGGATACGTCCGGATCAGTAACCAGCGGTGAGGATAGAAAGACAGTGTTTTTTGAAGGGAGAAAGACAGTGTTACCACCCCTATCTTGTTTAGATCTGGAGAGGATGAGAGTGTCTAAATAGAGCAACCCTAGCAAGCAAGCGCGGAGGCTCCGGCCTATATATACTTAGTGGGGTAATTTTCCTTTTTCACTCCATCAAAACAATCGTTTAAAATTGTGTACTACGTGCCAGGTCGCAGGGTTTTTTAGTTGTTGATTGTTTTTTGAGATAGCTACCCGCTTGTTCCCAGTGGTGTTACGGTGTGCTAGGTTGCACTTTGTATTGTTCAAGTCTAGTACAAGTCCCTCCATTAAATGAACAACCACCCCCTCATAAAAATTGTGAACAAGCCCACGGCTAAAATTAGCGGAAATGTGGGTTGCCCCAACATGCATTATTATTTATATTTTCTACTCCCTCTGTTCCTAAATATAAGTCTTTTTTATTAGCCACACCTAAGACAAGAATTTTTTTATTAGCAGTGAACACCACATGTCATAGACACAAAAATTGTGGCAAGATTCCCTTAGGCAAGCCAAAGTGTGTCTAACAATTTGAGCAACTCAAGTTAGGCAAGTGTGGCAAGTGTCGGAAAGATAATGTGGAAGCATAAGACAAAGATAGTCAAAATCCAAACAGCCCTGTAATTTTTTGTGACATGCATGAAAATTTGGTTAGTTAAATCTATAGTCAAAATTTGGCAAGGTGCATCAAATCAACACATGCAAGTATCAAAAGGAAAGTCACGGCATGCATGCATGCGTTGTACTCCCTCTGTTTCCAAATATAAGTCTTTTTAGAGATTGCAACAAGTGACTACATACGAAGCATAATATGTCTACATACATCCGTATGTTGTAGTCCATTTGAAATGTGTAAAAAGACTTATATCGAGTGCAGTGCTTTGATGTGTCGCGTAAACTCGTACAAGACCGAGAAGTTTGATTACTACAACACCCTCTCCCTCGTGGACTGAGCTCCGGTGCCTTAACTGCACCTACCTTTGGCTGCATGATAGGTGGGCCAACCAGCTGTTGGGCCAACCTATCATAGACGCAAAGGCAGGAGCAGTATAAATCAATGAAGTTGCGTCCCTCCCTCGCGCATGAGCATGGTGGCTGGCAGGACTAGTAGAAGCTTTCGCTACACGCTATCTCTCCCGCACGAGGTGGACGGACATGCAGCAGTGGATTTGATACTGTAGAAGTAGGAGTAACATCATTGTTCGTCTTCTCGAAGAGGCAAAGAGCCAAACACAACCCAAACATGGCAGTTGCGAACGCTCGCGTGGTACGGTGCCTTGGAGCACGCATATAGTAGCCAGGCTCTTGCATGAGACAAATTGCTATTTGAGCCCACTATTGTAGTAGTACTAGTACTTGCTACTCCCTCCGTCTAGGTGAGTATGTGATTGAACTTGTTGCTAAGCTTCCCTCATTGAATTGTTTAACAATTAAACTCCATCATCCATTGGTTGATAGTAATTCTGCATAGGTCCACGCGCTTAGCACCGTTTCCTCCTGGGGTCACCAATGTTTATTTGCTAATTAATAGCATTGCATGCAATGAACTAGCCACTGCATGTCGTGTTTGGTAGTCTCAAGTTATTAAAAGCATGCACACCTCTCATCTCTTATTGGTTGATATGTCAAGAAACAAGAAACATGGATAGAAGTTAACGCACCGCGCCTAAGTGTTTTGGGCTTATTTGGTTTTCGTAAGATGACTTACACACCTAGACGGAGGGAGTAGTATAGCCCTGTAAACCGGAAAGGAGTATTTGCCTTTCTAGAGATTTCAACAAGTGACTAGACTACACCGCGTGCAGTACTCCCTCCCTTCCAGTTTATAGGGCTCAAATTTCAAATCTCATGAACCAAGCCATTTTGCGATTGGAGGAATGTATCTCGTACTTTACAAAACTACCCTAATTAAACTCATGCATTAATTACGTAGTTCTCTCATTTTCCTCTCCGCCTTGGTCGCGGTGCACAATATTGAGCACTCCTATATGCCTAGCCACTCTATCTACATGCAAGACATCAAAGAATCTAGGCCCGTGTGCCATCCACCAAATCACAGCGAGGTGCTACAGTCGAGACTCACCTGTCGCCCCGGTGTGTCCGCCATGACCCGTCATATCACAAAACCCACACCTTTACCAGCAGTGGTAAAGTGGCCTCCAAGTTGGACTGGACTAAGCAACCATCATTTCACTGGAATACTCGTTGAATCCCTTTCTCCCCTTTCTTGAAGAAAACCTCACTCCAGGCTACTCACTTCTGCCATTTTTCTTCTGTACCGACGAAGGAAAGGTGGGCGAATCAGTGATGCTGCTATATTTTCATTCCAAGAATCTTCTTTTTGTGAAGCACTGACCGATTCTCACAGCCTATTCTTTTCACGTTTTCATTGCGATTGTGGTTTCCTTTCGATTGCTTTTTGTTTGTCAGTTCATTGATGGATCCTGGAGCACTAGGCAAAGAGTTGCCGGCAGACCACCCACTTGAGACAGTGATCTCCAGGAAGCAAGCATTGACCAATGAGTTGATCATGTTGGCGGGCCAACCTATGGAGACCAAGAACTCCAAGAAACAAGCACTGGCCAAAGAGTTGACGACGTTGCTGGACGAACTCCTGAAAGAAAGTTGGAAGAACAGCAAGGGCCCCACCGTGCCTACCCCAGAAACTCTGGTGGCCACCTATGCGAGGTTCAAGGCCGAGTTTGAGGAGATAGTCGCCGTTGAGTAGTAGTATTCCCCTGGCAAGGCGATGGCCCCCATCGAGGACGAGGAGATGGCCCCCGGAGGGATGAAATCACCTGGTGAGCTACACAAGGTAAAAAATAATGGCTTATTACCATATTTGTGGTTTTTGAACATTTGCAATGTGCTTGCTAATATGTTAGGGTTGTGCAGGTGCCGGTGTACGTCCTTGATGATTCCAATGTCACCGCCTGTCCTGTGGACAACGCCCCAGAGATCGTTTTCGATGTCGCGGTCCGTCCTGTTGGCATCGCCCCGGAGATCGATTGCGATGCCGCTATCCATCCTATGGACATCGCCCCAGAGATTGATTCTGATGTCGCGGTCAGTCCTGGAACATCGCCCCAGAGATCGATTCCCATGCCGCTGTCCGTGCTATGGTCATTGCCCAAGAGATCGATGATAAGAAATAGTTGGTCGCACTAATCCTTCAGGGTAGTTTGCATTGTCATGTGTTTAATTACCAGAACAATGCATGTTATCAAACAATCTTAGGGCTAGTGCACTGTCTTGTGTGGGCAGTACTTGCTATTTTTGTTTGATAGTGAATCATGCGAACCCTCTCCGAGTTATGGAAGCATATGTATCCTCACCAGCTTTTGATGTAGTATATGGCATGCTTAGATGTAGGTTTGAATTGTTTATCATATCAGCAGGGCTTGTTTGATGACTCTTGGTGTTAGTAGGCTAGCTACTATGCAAGCTATAGTACACTCACCAAACAGAAACGTTGGGGCTGATGAGCTCGTGGTACGCTTCTACTTATCCGTGTCGATCGACCAATAGCCCAAGCTCCTAAAATTGCAGGCTTAGCGATCGATCAGACAATAGTCAACACGGATACATTCAGGCCTCATTTGGTTCATAGGGTAGGAAAATCATAGCAAAAGTATAGAGACGTAAAACACAAAATCATAGCAGTACAGAGACGTACTCCCTCCATTCCAAAATAGATGACCTAGGCGGGCTAGTTTGGCCTAGTGGGTTTCAGTGATATGACGTGGTATAGTGTCGTCCAGTCTTCGCGTGCGGTAGTAGTATTGCGGGTACAGTAAGTTTTCTTGAAGAAGCGGAATTCAATGAAGTCATGATGGTTCCTTCGTCCGAACAACTTACAGTGGGAAAGGTTGGGCCTGTAATACAATCGGGGTAGACCAGGATAATTTTGTCAGGTGGACCAGGATGGTCGACGTCCCACATGTCGGCGCATGAAAGTATTCTTTCCGATATAGAGGACGAGCAACGAGTATTCATTGTTTATTTTTGATGAAAGCTATTGTCTCCACTATTATGACGGAGGAGTGTGAAACACGGCATGTGCACCACTCCCTCCTGGCCTCCTTCCTCATGTAATGCTACCATACTGTTCACTGTAAGGTTGGTTATAAGGTTACAACTTTTTCTCACTTTCTCTCTATCTTTTTCCTCTCAAATGTTTTTTACCTTTGTTTTTTAGACACAATTGTTTTTTATGCCTTTTTTTAGAATTATTTTTTTATACCTAGGAGCACTTGTAGAGACGGGCTCTTGCAGAGCCCACTCCTTGACTTTGTTAATGCATGTCTCTCCTCCACATAAGCGGGCTTATAGCCCAGTATTTTACTAGTACTACTTGCTATCCATGCATGCGGCAGGCGGCTGGCATCTTGAGGGGCTAGGGCGGTCAGAGCAGGCTTGGAAGCGGTCCGTACTCCAGCATGGCCCACCTCACATTATCACCATATATTTCTTGGAGTTCGTGTGCAGCGGGCGGGCGATCTCTTCTCCCTCCCTCGTTTCTCTTTTCTCAGCCGCGCTCGCCGAGCGATTAGATTTTGGCTATCGACGGTTTATTCAATTGCAGTACCACATGTTAGTGAAATTGCAAGACAACGCGTGTCCCCTCTGGTGAGCGGCGTGCGAGCCAGACTGTTGGGGGTGCAACGCGTACGAGTCGTAAGTGTGCCGCCTTTTCCTTTAGAACTTGCAAAGCATAACATTTTCACGCGATAGATCGATAGAAATCCAGAACAAAATGACGAGGGTGGTGCTTTCCCGCTCGTTAGGCGGGGTAGTTTGAGTGATATGACGTGCTACAGTGCCGTCCACTTGCTCCATATTTATGTAAGCAAGAGTTTACACTCTTACGCGGGAGGAGTGCGAAACACCGCGGATCTGATTTTCATCGAGGGATAATTGTTCCCTGCCAAATAATGGAGCACTGTTAGCGATTATAGCATGATAGTTAGGGCATCTCCACCGCTGGCCCAGAAATTTACACCAGCATCTATCCGAGGACATTGATGGATGCCATCCGATGTTGCCCGCGAACCTTTCGACAACTATATGAACTAACCGAACGAAATTCATGCAAACAAAGCAAATTTCAAATTAACCGGATGAAATTCATTACATTTCGAAAACTTTTCCTACAAAATGGACGAAATTCATTACATATTTTGCACAAACCGTACTAAAACCTACTGTAAACGATCATCGGCGCCCGACCACCATGTTCGGCCATGAACCCGAGAAAGCCGGCCATTGCCTTTGCCTCCTCCTCATCCGCCTCGATAACCTCCTCCTCCGGAGCACAAGGTTCTGAATATTTCCGCCTCCACGTCGCCGTCAAGCGGCTAATCGGTCGCCGATGTTTAACCACCAAGCTTGCGTCGACTAAGTGGAGTAGCGATGCCCTTCCTAGGACCAGAGCTGTCACATCCCTAGCCTTGCTATGCACTTAGACTAGCTTGGTTGTTGCATCATGTCTAAATTTATTTGAAAGTTGAAATGGGGATTGCTCAAACCCTAGCACCAGATCAAATCAACTAGGTTCAAATAAAAATATTCTCAATGAACCCAAAATGCCCTTCAGAAAAGTTCATCATTTTTGGATTGGTTTAGAACCCCTGCCAAAAATGGTGCACATATTTCTAGGTCCATTTTGGATTTTCTAATTAATTCATAAAGTATTTGAATTTGGGCATTTAAATGCTATAAATAATTTAAATGCTCAAATAATTCTGAAACTAAATGAGGGTTGTTGCATATATTTCAAATAGTGCCCAAAATTATTTTCAGGATTTTACAAAAAGAGTTAGTATTTTTACTAAGTCAAAAGAGATCGAAATAAATAGAAAACAAAAACAAATTACCAGAGAGAGAGAGAGAGAGAGAGAGAAAACCTACATGGCACCTACCTGTGTGGCCTGCTGCTGAAGTCGTCCCATCCCATCTCCACCTCCCCTGTCGTCTTCCTCCTTTTGCCAGGAAGACGAAGGGCGTGTGCCCCGCACGCGCGCACGCGGCCCCGGCCACCTCTTGCTTCCCACCGCTTTTGGAGGCCGCTAAGGCCGCCACGCAGCACCCTGGACCCCCTCAACCACTCCCCTCTCTCCCTGCCTCACCTCTTTCGCTCTCTCTCCTGAAGCCGAGCGGAGCCGTCGCCGCCGTTCGCTGCCTCCATGGCTACCGCACCCCCTCGCCTCTCCGACGCGTCCCCGAGTTCTGCATCGTCGTCCTCTTCGCCCACGCCGAGCCAAGCAACCGGGGAAGCACCGCATCACCGTCCCTAATGTTTTCTTCAACCTCGGCGCCGGTGATCCCTGTCGCTTGATTCGTCGCCGTCCGGCCTTCCCCAAGCCCGCTTTGACGCCTGCTGCAACCGCTGTGAGCCCCTGCGTCGAATCCCCCTCTTCTCTGCTTCGTTTTCTCGCTGTGGACGCCGCCCCCTTGCTCACCGTAGCACACCGCCGCGCGAGCTCGATGTCGGCGTCACTCTGGTGACCATTTGGTCACGCGCGGGTGCCTAAAGCACTCACCGCACCTCGTAGCGCCTCGCTAGTGCGTCCGTTTCCCGATAGCTCGCTGCAGCAGCAAAACCACCAACGGCCGAGCTCCGGCCGCCGCCCCGAGCTCGTTTCTGATGAGCTCCGGCCACCCCAGCTCACCCCGCTTGCTCCACCAGCCGAGGCGCACTCCCAAGAACCCATAGGAGCAAACCGCGCATCGAATGGAGCTCCATAGTGAGCACATGATGCACCTCCGCCCTCGACCGAGGTCGTCGCCGGTTAACCTCCGGCGAGGATGACGTTGCACCTTCATTAAACGCTAATGACGCCACTAACTAACCCCCTAGCTCACTGGAGGATGGGCCCCACGCCCTAATTAATCTCAGATTTGTTTCTACTTCGGTTAGTTTAAAACCTAGCGGGACCCACATGCCTGAGTTGACCCCGCTGATGTGGCCGTTGACTGGGCCCACACGTCAGCGACCCTAACCAGCACCGTGACACTGACCAGTGGGACCCCCTGGTCAGGTTTGACCTGGAGGCGGCTAGTTGACCTGCTGACATTAGAGTGATGTCATGCTGACGCAATAAGTAGTTTCTGGATTTAAAACAATTCAAGAAATTCTAGAAAATGTCCTAAACTTCTAAAATTCATAGGAAATTATCTGTAACTCCAAATGAAATAAGTTATATATGAAAAATGATCAGAAAAATTCAATCTATCCATCTGCACTTGTTTCATGCATGTTAAAGCAACATAATCGTGTTGTTTATATCAAAACATGATAATGCACTTTATAAAGTCATAATTTGAGTTTGAAGATGAACCTTTGGTTCAAAATGACCCAAACCATCCTGGTTACAGTTGCATTAGGCTAACACATTCATTTTGCCATGTCATGATCATGCATCATACTATGCATTGCGTTGATTGTGTATTTTCCTGTTTGCCGGTATTTGTCCCCTCTTAGTAGACGACGTTCCGACGATGAGTTCGATGACACCGATGAAGAACAATACTATCTTCAGAAGTGCCAGGCAAGCAAAAACCCCTTGTTCATTCTGATACAAACCCACACTCTCACTCTGCTCTCTTTTACTGCATTAGGACAACAACAATTCAACTGTTACATGCTGCGGTAGTTGAACCCCTTATCCTCTGCATGACCTGTCATTGCCACAGTAAATAGATGAAACCCACTAGCATGAGTAGGAGTTGTTTGAGCCCTGATGTGCCTACTCATTCATGCTTGTTTTTCATGCCTGCTATTGCTTAGAATTATGTTAGGTATGATTCATCGGGGATGAATTGGAATGTTGTGAAACATGTCCTACTGTTGAGAGCTAAGTGTGTGAACACGATTTGGTAAAGGTAGCGGTGAGAGGCCATGTAGGACTACATGGTGGGTTGTCTCATTGAAGCCGTCCTCAGGAACTGAGTTCTGTGTTTGTGATCCATGAACAGTTACTACCACACATTGGGTTCGGGTAACTCGACCCCTCTCAACTTATTAATCAGCCTGATCTCCGTCGAGGAGTTGCAACTAGTTTCTGGTGTTTGTAGGTTGTGTTAGTAGTCTACCAAGTGGCACCTGGTACAGGGTGGCTTGGGTCAGACTAGGCACCATGGCCGGGTATGCCAAGCGCCACCCATTTGGTGGGCTTGGAACCCTGTACACTTCGTTTGGGGCCATGAGCGACACCCCGGCCGGATCTCCTTGTGGATGGAACCCGAATAGGCGATAAACCTGGACTAGGGACTTGTGTGGTTAGTCAGGTCGTGGCCGATTCCCTCGCCAGGCTTTCGCTTGAAGGTTGCCGAGATACTCGACGTGTACATAGTGTTAAGTGGCGAGAGCGTCTGTGAAGAAGTACACCCCTGCAGGGTTAACATCTTCTATTTGAACAGCCGCGTCCGCGGTAAAGGACTTCTGGGTTGCATGTACCGTTCATAGACAAGTGAAAGTGGATACTCTAAAATACGCAGGATAAGCGTGAGTGCTATGGATGGCATTCTCGTAGGGAGACGGGAGCGGATCCATAGTGGTGTATTGTTATGGTGAATATGTGGACTCGTGTGCGCCACCCAAAAGAGTTACTTGCAGTCGTAGTTCAGGATAGCCACCGAGTCAAAGCTGGCTTGCTGAAGTTAAACCCCACCACCCGCTTTGTTGATAATGATGCATAAGTAGTTAGTTATGATGTAAGTCTGGTTGGGTACATTTGTACTCACGTTTTCCTATTTTATGTTTTTGCAGAGAGACTGCAGTCTCACTAGTAGTTCCGCATGGACTTCGACATTTAGCTTGTTACCTCAGCTACGATCTTGTGTCGTCGGCAGGATCTTGTAGATAGTCAGGCTTCTCAGACTTTTTCATTTGTAGATGTCTGTACTCAGACATGTTAAGCTTCCGCATGTGCTTTGACTTGTATGCTCTAAATCTTGTGTCATGCGACCCATGATTGTAATATCTCGCTCCTCAGAGCCTATTGCACTACAAAAAAATACACTTCCGTGATGATGCGTGTTTGTCACAGTAGGTCACGTTTTTTGTCCTGAATGTACATCCATGACAAATTTATGACAGAATCAAGATAGTCATACCTATGCTGTCGTAGAAGTGTTCCATGACATTACCAATATTATCATCACGGAAGTGTCCACTTCCATGACAATAAATCGCGCGTCACAGAAGTGCTTTCGTCAAGGGTGACCGACACGTGGCATCCACCGTAACGGAACGCCGTTAAGCTATCGGGTCGGGTTTTGGATCCGGTAACTCGTTAACAGCCCCGACCAATGGGAAATTTCCACGTGTAAAATTCTTATTAGCCGGACGAAACACGTGTCAGCTTGTCAGTGGGTCAGATAGGCGCCTATGATATGTCGACATGTGCCACGGCCCACCACTGGCCCATTTAGCTTACAAAGCCGGCCCGTTTGACTTGGTCAAAAGTTAACGGGCTGGCCCATGAAAAGCCTGTTAACGGTCTCTTTGCAAATAGCCCATTTTACGGCCCGTTAGGCACTAAAGGAAATCGGCCCAACAACGTCATGTGACCTGTCGAATATAACACCAGCCCATTTCACTTTCAGCCCATGTATGGCCCACGACGTCTTTCGGCCCATATGAGGCCTTCGTATCTTTCGGCCCTTTACAGGCCCACGGTGACTCTAGCCCATAATGAACAGTAATTTTCTTTGTACCCATTAATGGCCCATGATTTACATGGGCTGTTTCTAGCCCGTGTTAGCTTTCGGCCTATTGACGGCCCATACGTTCTTGGGCTCCTTTTCGGCCCTCGATTACTTCTGGCCCGTTCTGGCCTGTTCCCCTAATGGGACAAATTTGGCCCATGGCAAGAGTCGACCCGTTACTGGCATGTTCCCCCAATGGGCCAAATTCGGCCCATGGCAAGAGTCGGCCCGTTACTGGCCTATTACCCTAATGGGCCAAATTCGGCCCATGGCAAGAGTTGGCCCGTTTCTGGCCAGCCCGTCCTATATTCTGGCCCATTAACGACCCATTATGCCTGTGACAGAATTAAGCTTTTGCAGTCCTACGGCCTGTTAACGGCCCATTACCATGCTGGGCCAATACCAATTACGCCCGATTACGGCCCATGTAGACCCATTTATCCGACGGCCCTAGGCCCATTTATCGACGGCCCGAGGCCCACCAATTACAGGCCCATTTATCGACGGCCCGTAGGAGACACATGGATCCTACGGCCTGTATATGGCCCATGGGTAGTTGCGGCCACTAGCAAACCAGGGAAAAAGAAGACTAGGAAATAAATAAGGCCCGAACTAACACTAGGCTATTAAGGCGATTGCACAGATTACATCCACTCGGCATCAAAGATCGCCACCAGTGCAAATATAGGGAACACGCTACACTATACAAAAATGGCTTGCTGTTTTCTTCAGCCGGTGGCTGCACGTTAAGAATAAATTTTGTATCGCGCCAAAACAATTTACAACTATATGACAAAAGGACGGTTGGCGGAAAACTTAACAGTCTAGCAGATAAATGCACCACCAGAAGTTCAGAAGCTCGGTTCATTTGACCTGACTGTTATGTTTTCATGTTGTATTGTCCGATGGAACACCATAACCCTTGCCTTCATTTCCCCTAGGCTCCTGAACAACACAGCAAATGTCTGATAGTCTGGTTTCAAAACCATGCATATCTTGACGACATTGACCAATGTTTCTCCTTGTTTCACAAAGGGCCTCTATTAGGGAATGGACTTGTGTCTGGAGCGCAGATACAACATTGCTTTGAGCTTGCATATCTTGATCATGAGGCAGTTTGGATGATATTTCCTTAACAACCAACCCAGTATTATGCAGGAACGTGCTTTTGGCATTGTTAGTGGACAAGTATTGACCCACTGCACCAAGAGCTGACATTGCGGTTATAGTTGCCTCGCCACCTTCAGAAGGTGGCGGTTCCACCAATTTTTCCATAGCTCGCTGAAAAGTTGAGGTTTTACATTAGTACTACCAGAATAGAAGATATTAAGGAGGCAGCAAAACCAAACAAAATAGCTTTGGTCTATATACAGAACTTATTCTGGCGAACCCATGTAAAATATTAGTTGTATTTTATTGCAAAGTACATAATAAAACCAAGTTCCAAACATATGACCATGTACCATCGCTAATGTATTGTCTATTTCTTCACATTGTATTGAGGGCTAAGCATAAAGAGACGAAGTTTATAATATGGTAAGCATAGTATGACATCATTCATATCACAAAACAATTGAGAACAGACAAATAGGCAATTGTAACATTGTGTGGGCAAGTCTAGCACGAAACTAGATTACGGGTCAAGATCAAAGGAACATTACTCCTCCCTTTTAAACCTTGTAAGGTGCAATGATACACTAAGGCAATTGTGTATAAAATTGAAAAGAGTAATAGACATTGGCTGCAAACCATGCAGTTCAAGGCACAAGTCAGAGTAATAGTAGTTAAAAGGCATGAGGATTAAGGACTTACAACAGCGGCTTTGACTAGTGTAGTCATGCCCTTCTTCTTGCTGGTGTGACAGTCCTTGAAGATTTCCACAGCATTTGGTTCAGGTACTTTTTGGTCCTTGCGGGCTTTCCTCTGCATTTCGAACAAGTCAATATAGATCTGATAATATGGTACAGAGAAAAGAGTGAAACAGCAGCTAATTACAAGAGCCTCACAGTGTGCAATATAGCTACGAGATCCTGTCGTCTGTTGGAATTTCACTTTCGTACGGTTGGCCTTGTTCTTTGAATAGTTCACCTACAAGAAGATAGATTTGTGTGGCACATGCGTCAATAGGACTTCAACATGTGATCTGATCACATATATATAATGTACTTGATACTTCGGATCAGACCAGTGTTTAACAAGGCCCCTCCAGTCTTCATCCGATATATTTTCCACGGGAGATGTTTGGGAAAGTTCACCGTTAGCCTTGCCTTCGAAGTGAGTTTTCCTCAAGTTATACCGATACTGTCGCAGAGCAGACTTGAAAACATGGGTGCAAGCTTGTCTGGTTGCATCATCTTGGCTATCCAACTTGAACCTCATCTGTTGAAAATTATGGGAGCCTCATTATCAGCAACCTAGAAAGTATGGGACAGAGCAAGACGATATTACTAGTTTCCATACATAACCATACTTACAGATAAATGGTCGAGGAAGGTGTTGAACTTGGTTTCGTATTTTTCATTCCTGTACTGAATCCATGTTGGGAGGATACGTACATGACACCTAACGGCAACCGCTGCCTCTGATACTAACTTGGCTGAGTCTTTAGCATCACGTGGCCTTTTTAAACCTACCACAAAACGGATCTCCATTCTTCCTCCTCTAGATTTAGTTAACCTATCGAGCATTATCCCTGATGTTGGTTTCCTCTTGCGCCTACGTGCTAGTCCAACAACAAACATAGGAAGTGTTAGTGTACATCAAACTATGAGACTACATATAAAGAAGCATGCAACTGTAACTTGACTCCAGCAACTACCTTCTTGCTATTGAAGCTCACAAGGTTCATCTGATATTGCCAACACGTCTTGTGTCAAGAGTGCTTGGGAAGTAGTGTCAGGTGGCAAGGGAGCTTGGGAACGTGCTGCTAGCTCAGTTGACGCACGAGTATGTCGTGCAGCTGGTAGTAATGTGGTA
Organism: Triticum timopheevii; assembly: GCA_963921465.1. Taxonomy (NCBI): domain Eukaryota; kingdom Viridiplantae; phylum Streptophyta; class Magnoliopsida; order Poales; family Poaceae; genus Triticum; species Triticum timopheevii. The sequence continues at coordinate 373,593,107 of OY997272.1, read as the reverse complement.
GGTGTTGCAAGAACTAGGGGTGTCTCTGCTTGTTTGGTGGCAGCTATTTGTTTTTGTTTGGCTTTTTTTGCAGTTCGTGTAGCATGGGATGCCGTGTTTGTAGAATTTTTCCCTGGACTTTCACCTTCTATTGCACCATCAGTACCAGCAGAATCTGCAGGATTCATCCGCTTCTCATTCCCTGCCATTCTCTGTTTCTTCCTCTTTCTCTGTGCCATGTTAAGTCAAGCCGACAAGAAAAACGAATAAAATTTAGTTCTTCAGAACAAATTGATGCGTGATGCAGACGAATAAAACTTTGATGTTAGACAACCACATGATAGGAGGATGTAATATGTATGAAAAACAGGACGGGAGAGATAACGAGAACTATGATGTGTAAACTAAGAAGAAGACATTTCACCAAATTAGAAGCAATGCAATGGAAGGTAGACACTAATGAAAGATGCTACAAATATCGCTCTGCCAAGTTAACAGTGTCTCAGCATAAATGGCGTTTAAACAAATGTGAAGCAGTACAAGAAATAAATCATATGCAAGACGCAAACAACATCACACTACCATGTTAGAGGTCTCTCGTCATTAGTGCCATTGCTTATTCACAGCATTGCATATTCACAGCTTATGATGTGTAAACTAAGGAGAAGGCATTTCAACAAATTAGAAGCAATGAAAGCTAGACACCATATGAAAGATGCAAATAATATCACTCTACCAAGTTAAAATTGTCTCGTCATAAGTGCCATTTCAACAAATTAGTAGTACAAGCTAGAAAAGAATGTGAGATATAACCTATATCATACTCCAAAGTCAAACATGTCTTATGATAAGTGATTGTTGCAGGTTACACAACAGTAGTAATTTGATGTAAGAACATGGTGTGATAGACAGATATTGTATGTTCTATAAACAGGAACACGTGTCTTATTCAAGTATAATGTGTAAAGTAAGCAGATGGAATTCAACAAAATTAGAAGCAATACAAGCTAGACATCACACATAACATGCAACCACATATAATAGTGCCAAGTTAGAGGGAGAACTAGTGACGCTGCACTAGGGGAGACGTGCTCATCATCAACACAGCTTTGTTGAGTGTCTATGCATGTGTTGTCTTGGAAATCATCTTGGGGTGTGGAGGAGTAGAAACTGTAGAGGCCCTCTGTTTGGAAGGAGCACCTTTATCCGATGCCTTGCTAACTTCCTTCCACTTTATTGATTTTGAATTGTCAAGTAAAACCGACAAGAAAAAGCAATAAAATTCTCTCTTCGGAACTCATTCATGCATGATACTGACAATCTCTACTTTGATGTAAGGCAAACACATGATACTAGGATGGAATATGTACGAAAAACAGGACGGCATGGCATGTTCACAACTTTTTGTGTAAACTAAGCAGAAACCATTCCAGCAAATAAGAAGCAATGCAAGCTAGACACCACATGAAAGATGCAACCAATATGACTGCCAAGTTAAAAGCGTCCCATCATAAATGGAATTTCAACAAATTAGAAGCAGCGCATGCTATAAATCATATGAAAGATGCAACTAATATCGCACTGCATATAATAAAGGTGTCTCGTCATATTGATTGATGCGGATACAAAAAAACAATAGTTTTATGTAAGGACATGCTTAATAGACAGTTGTACTATGTACTAAATACAGGAAGGCATGTCACATTAACAGGTATAATGTCACATTTACAGGAGTATAAGCTAAGCAGACTAGCACATGCAGTTTAACCAGATTGGAAGAATTACAATCTAGACACCATATGCAACATGCAACCACATATCACGCTGCCAAGTTAGAGCAAGCACCTGCAATGCTAGTGTAGGGGAAATGCTGTAATCAACTACAGAGCTACGTTCACTATCTTCATCTAGCATTTCTGTTTCTTGAGAATCATGTCGGGAGGCTGATGCTGCATTCTTTAAATGAGGAGTAGTCCATTTGCCTGCCTGCCTCGTCATAAGTGATTGATGAGGGATACACAAGAACATTAGTTTGATGTGAGAACATGGTTAATACACAGATGTACTAGTATGTACCAAAAATAGAAAGGCTTGTCATATTCAAAGGTATAATGTGTAAGCTAAGCAGATGCAATTTAACCAAATTGGAAGCAATACAAGCTAGACATCCGACTGGAGTGGTGAACATGATCATCTAGGACCTCAGAGCCTGGTGGGAGGCGGGCTACTTCGCCACCATCGCGGCTTTTTAGTTGGCTTCTAGGTGATGCCTATCATTGCTGGGCTTGTCACTGGCTCGGCCAGTGCCCTGACTAGCTATTTGTCTTCTGGTTCTCACGGCATGGTGGTTCATGTAAAAAATATCTTCCCTTATCTTAATAAAGACCGACTTTGGCCTTTCGAATACAAGCTAGACTCCAACATGCAACCACATATGACACCATGAAGTTAAAGCAAGCACCTGGGATGGTGGCTCATTGCGAGCGAGGTCATCAACTACAGAGCTACGTTTACCGTCTCCATCTGCTGAGACTGCACCCTTTATAGCGTTGTAACGTGTCTTGCCTACCCGTATACCAAGTTGGAGCAACTTCTCTCTTTTCTTTGCTGCTTCTCTTTCGGCAGGAGAGTCTGAAATACCCTTGCATAAAAACACAATAGTGAGAGTATGGGTGAAGTGTGTGCAGAACTAGTGCACTGTAAAAGTAGCAGATAGCAGGTGGCTTAAAAATAAATGACAGGAGACATATGATAGCTCTACAACATTGCATGGCAAACAAAATTAGATTCTACTCCGTATGATTCTGTAATATATGAGCACAGCAAATGCAGGTACTCCTCCAGCACACCACCACATGTGGTCATATCTAAGATAACAGTCGACCGAAAATAAATAGGTCAGTCGATTTTTTTAATGAACCGTCTGATCTATAAGGAACGGGCAGATGGCCTTCGTCTACCTCCCGCCAGTCACTGTTGACAATCTTTCACGAACCACCAGCGACCATCGGCCCAGACCCGTGCCTCCGCCGCCCCTCCCTCCCATCGACCTCACACCATCGCCGTGCTTGGCAGCGCCCCCAAGCCATCCCTTTAATCCCAGCTGACCTCCAGATCAGGCGCCAGTAGCTCTAGGCCGCAGACGCCCCTAAGATAAACACCAAGGCGCTGCTTCCCCGGTGTAATAGTCATACTAGCACCTGTTACGCCGGGGAATGCTTCCGTTAATTGGGAATCAATTGGCCAGAAATTGAAATTCAGGGGGGCGACGGACCTCTAGCTAAGGTGAAATAGTATATGAGGAGAAACCTTGTGCATCGCGAGTTACTAGGAACATCTAGTATCAAGAAGAAGCGGTCAACTAGTGTCTTCTATGGGATGAAGACCGCGCAAGCAGAGACGTAAGATTTGCACGAATAAGGGAAGAGGAGTACCTTCTTCGGTTGTCGGTGTGGTCACCTCCACATGTCGCGCCGATCTTCTTGTTTTTACCGGGGAAACCGATGTTCTGGAGGGTGCAGGCTTGGACGAACCCATGGTCAAATTGTTGACTGTGTTGCCGTGGCTTTATGTCGGTGGAGGGGAAGCAGATCCGAGGCGGCGAAGGACGGCGTAGCAGGAACAGCTCCGGTGCGGTGGAGGGTGGTGAAGTTGGAGCGGCAGCGCTGAGGTGCAGGATGGCGTGATTGAACTGGCTCGGGTACGGACGGCTCGGCCTCGGCTTCAACTACTAGCCGTGGAGGGCGTTGCGGTTGAGATTGCGGTGGACGACGACATCGGGGTATCGGCTCCGGCGTGATGGAGGAGGGCGGCGGTTGATGGGTGGGATGGGGTGGTGGACGGAGGACGCCGGGGTTTTGCGGCTGGTGGAGAGGTAGTTTTGGCGCCCACGGAGTACGAATGGGGAATCGGACGGGTGGGGGGAACCATGTTTCGGTCTAGGACGTGCTTGTTTTTGGTTTTTTTAACAGAAGATGGGACGCGCTTGTTTGAAATTTGGGGAAAGTACAAACTTTGCCCCCCTCTTAAATTTCGGACCTACTGTGGGTCGGGGGTAGGATGGTAATCCCAGGTGTCCCAAATAGTGTGCGGGAGCGATTTCAGCCGCGTGCATGTGTGCTTAGGCGGCCATTGTGTATGAATGTTTTTTGGAGGCGGTTGTGTGGCGTCTAGATGAAGCTACAAACCTACCCCGGTTTAGACCTTTGGACGTCGGGCCGGTAGGTTTCACAGGTAGGAGTTATTAGAAAAGTAATTTCCTTGTACTACCAAACATTGGTCTCACACGGTTTCGGGCGAGTAGAGGCTCTTTTGGCGCTTCGTTCGAAATTTTGAAACACAAGCATTCACGTTTAGAGTACTCTTGAACTATGAGGATTGACCTAAATAGACAATGTTATATTTGACCTTGTATGTTTGAAAACCTCATTAAATTATCCGCTTCCTTTTGAATTTTGAGACTTGAAAATCCTATAACTACAATTATTTTGGAATGGAGGAGCTAAATTTGAATCTATTTTGTACACGACTACATATGCTATTATGTACAAAATTAGAGCAAAGATTGGTACCCCCATAGTTTAGGTATGGTTTACAAATGCCATGATATCAAATTCAAATAATTGCATGGATTTCATGTTGAATTCGATTTTTTTAAACCACCTTAGGTTGAATTCAAATGTATACTAGTTCATAGGTAGCTATTTATAAATGTCCATTGTGTAACTTTCGTATGTATAATGTGCTTTACGCACACAACATGAACTATACTCACGTTTATATTCGATTGCTAAAGCGATGCATTGTCTGGAGTTCAAAATACTAACTATGTGGATCAATTGTGTCGAATAATAACATAGACATGCTCAAATTCGATAGAATCTAGATGTCTGATGGATCAATGACCGCTCCTTACGCGAATTGCAAATATCATGATCCCATCCTAATATTTGGATACAATTTATATCTTTAATCAATGTGTAGAGCAGTCTTTTATGTGTAGTTTCACTCTCCATCAATGGTCTCTCACACATGCTCGCACACTCTCTCCCGAGGTGTCTTTCTCGCACACATTCTCTAGATATAACCCTCCCTCCCTCTCGTAACCATTTACAACTGTTTTCACTAACTTATCACAAGCACTCTTCCTCTCGCAAACATACGCATGCACAATCCTCATTGACCCTTTCTATATACATGGACCTGCCTATGTGTCTCATGTACGCACATTATCTTTACGCCTGTCTCTCACGCATTATCTCACACCTCTCTTCCTAATCGACGAGTATGATTCTAGCAGAGCATTCTGTAGGATGCCCCTTAAAGTTAGGTTGGATGAATAGTAATATCAGAGATAAAGGGGTTACCTTAGTCCGAGAACCTAGGGTTACAAATCCTAGCCGGCTTTGTCTGTGGACACAGAGTCCTTCACAATTCTGCTATCTTTGTCTTGTACGACTAGTCATCCATGGGTCTTCCTAAATGTGTCATGGGCCGACCAATGTGGCACAGGACGGAACCGAACAAAGGGCCTCACCTCGACCCATCGGACCTCACGTGGTGACACAGCCTCTGCCCCCATGTCTCATTATCTTCTCACACCCACACAAACCAACACAAACACCATACACACAGAAAAATTCTCCTGGTGCCTCTATTCCCTCCCCCTTGCATATACACACTCAAGGATGGAATCTCTTGTTGTGACGTCATATTCGTCTCTCTCTCTCTAGACCACCCTCATTTCTCGTGCTATCTCTCCCCCCTCCCTCGTCGGCCCCTCTATCCATGCCTCTCTCGAATACGTAATACACACACATACCTCTCTAGGCCCCGCCAAATGCATCAACTACACATTTACACATGTTACATCACGTACCCCATTGATCTAAAAAGCCCTTTCTTCACGTTTATTTCGCATACAACATTCCTTTTGAATAAAGTGTGGCCAAAAAATTATTTTAGAGTTTCTACATATATACAACATTACAAAGTTATATGGAGGAGTACGAATGCTAATTTGCATTGCATTGTGCCCACCATGATATTTATTCCGCACTGTGAATTTGTATATTTTTATACTATATACAAAGTTAGTCATAATAAAGAGAAACGAAGAGCATCTCTCTCTCCATCGCATACCCCCCCCCTGTACGCCCCTTTCACGTATGCACACAAAACTATCTCCATGTCCTCTAAAAGTAAGTCCCCAGAAAATTCACGTGTGTTTCATCTTTCTCTCGCGATATATGCAATGACGATCATTGTATTTGAAGTGAAAGCACGATACATACATTGGACTTCATAATCCACTCATTACGGTCACCGTTTACGTTTAGTGGTTATTATACAGTCACGGGCTCACCGTACAACTTTGTATTTGCTCATGACATGACTAGTTGACCAGTTGAACGCTCCACGTGGCACCTGATCTAGTGTTGCATCACATCTCACTAACATCATGCCCACCTGTCGACTTGTATCTACTCTACATCTACACTATTATAAAATACATAAAATACACTCTTATAAAAAACAGAGTTGGTGATGATGGTGTGCCTACCATCCTACAATATAGGCCGTCCGATTTATATCTGACGAATAGGAAAGAAACTATGCCAGTTTTGCAAAAAGGTACCCACACACCTCTCCACATTTGCAAATAAGACCATCCCTCGTTCATCCTTTTCTCTCACAAGATAAACAAGCCATACAAATGCATCTTGATGTTACGTGCAACGCACGGGCATCTTGCTAGTAAGAATGAAAACAAACGACAAAAAAATATTTTGACGGTGGTGCAAAGTCATGACCGCGGGCACAGCGGACAAGGTGGCCTTGTATTGGTATGCTGAGCCGTCTGTTTTAACACACATGAGCTGGTGTGGTGATTATACACACATGCACGCATGCACACAAACTCCATGCACACAACACTCACACAAACACATGCACCCACGCACGCACACAACACTCACACGTACACACGCAGCCATGCACGCACGCAACACTCACACGCACGCACGCACACATGCATGCACACACCAGTACACCACACGACCAACACACACTCTCACGCTCAAGTGCTCAACCTACATGTGCATGCACACACATCAGGACACACACTCTCACACTCAAGTGCTCAACCTACACGTGCATGCGCACACATCAGGCCCTGACAGACACATACACAACCAGGTGATTCCCGCGCATGGGTTGGAGCCTTGTCGTGCCTGCATAAATTTGTGTTTATCTGACCTTTTCCCTATGCGGACTGACAGGTGGGAACCACAAGGAACATGGTCAATTTAACTAGTCAACATGGCGCCATGCAGACTATTTGGTCGGTCAACAGAGTGCAATCCGATGCTGAACTGTGAGCAAGTGACTAGATAATCACCGCAAAACGTATATAGTGACCGTAATCAGCTTATTCTGAAGTTCGGTAACCGTACTACGCTTTTCTCTCTGTAGGCCCTCCAAAACTACATCTCTACACGTTCTCGCATGTTACATCTAACAACTATGCAATACAGCACTACTAGTACACTCTAACATAATAAATCATATGTGTTTTTAGTTTTACTAGATATCATATTGTTACTTATAATTATTCAGTTTGCATACATTAAAATTGCCTTTGAAATGTATGGCCAGTATCATCTACCGCGCGGGAAAAATCCCGCCCTTCCCTGTTTAATCGGGTTTGTATCGATGGATCGTGCGAAACAGCAAAACTATAGTACTATACAGTACAAGTGACAGTTCACTGGGCCGTCGTCTCGTCTACTCCTCCGTCGTAAGAGTGGAGCGCTCGCTTTCATGAATCTTCTAGTCCCTTTCGCCGACATGTGGGACATCAAGCTACCGGGTTCACGTGCCATACCGTAATACAGTGCAGAGCAGTCGAGGGAAGCACCCCAGTCATGGCGCCGGTGTAGTAATGACCAATGAGGCGTCAAATCACAAAGCTGCCCCTTTGCCGCAGTTAAGTTGGAGGGATGAAGTAATAATGCTAAAAAAAGAAGTTGGAGGGATGAAGCAACCATCATTTCACTCGTTGTTGAATCCGCTTCTCCCACATCTTCTTCAACTTAACCATGTGTTGCTTCTGCCGTTGTTCTGCCTCATGTGGGACACGGATCAGCTTGGTCGCTTCTCCCCCATCTTCTTCAACTTAACCACGTGTTGCTTCTGCCATTGTTCTGCCTCATGTGGGACGCGGATCTGCTTGGTAAAGCACTGACACGTGGGACCGCATGTTAGCAAACCGCCAGGACAACGTCCTCCAAAAATAAGAAACCTCCCCCGCCATCCGCGCGGCAAAATCACCTCCTTTTTACTAATCTTTGATTCTATAATTTTTTAGATCAATATAATTGAGATTTGTATAGATAGCACACAGGAGCAAAACCAAGTGGTACAGTTAAGGGCATCCACAATGCGTAGCCAAATGTGAAAATAGCTTTTGGCATCGTGGGAACCATTGTGGACGGCGTTGCTAAAGCCAAAAATATGGAACCAAAGCTCCCTGATTGATTGATTGAAGGAATAGAAAAATGCAACGTCTCTCCTCTTTCTCCCATGCTTGGACGCATGTAGGAGTAGTACAGTATAGAGCAGAGAGTCTACTCCCCTGTCCCTTCTTTCACAAATCACAAAGCAGTGAGGCGTCAAATCACAAAGCATAGACGAAGCAACTATCATTTCACTCTTCGCTGACTCCACTTCTCCATCATCTTCTTCGAGAAACCATCTCACCGCACTAGTACTCCTAGTAGTAGTACTAGTAAAGGACTTCCTGGATGCAAATAAGGCGGTTGTCTCGGTTTGCAGGCGGCACTTGCAAACGACTTACCGTGGTCTCCCTCAATGGTGTTCTCCGTCGAACGCACTTCACCAAACCACAAAAAAAAGTCGTCGACGTCACCGCAATGGGCAAGGAATTCAAATATAGTTACTACCTCCATTTTTTTGTACACGAGGCCAGTATATCAAAATTACAATTTGCAAAGGGCCACTAACAATAATCGAGGCAAAATTGATGGGGTTAGCAACCAAGGACATTAATATCCCCTGCATGCATGCAGAAGTGAGAAGGTTCGTTTGCATGGTGCTGCATTAATCAAGCGATGAGGAGTGAGATGGTTAGATCTTTTGTCTTTCGAGGAAAAAAATACGCATTAATTGACACGTGAAACGAGGATTTGTATCGAAGGAAAACCCCGCCTTTCTTTTTTAACACTAGTACTCCTAGTACGTACTACCTCTGTCCTGGTTTATAGGTCCCTTTTATAGTTTGTGCCAAATTTTGACTAAAGATTTAACTAACAAAATGTTAATGCATGTCAAGAAAAATTATCTCATTGGATTCGTATTTGAACATAGTTTTGAAAAATATAATGTTTGGTGACATGCGTGAACATTTTCTTAGTTTAATCTATGGTCAAAAATTGGCACGAAATACAATGGGGACCAATAAACCCGGACAGAGGTAGTACGTACTTATCCTGTTTGGGTCTAGGCCTTGCATTGCCAAACTTCGCCACACGTTTTTGCCAAGCTTGCCTAAAGTTTTCAAAATGAGAAGGAGGTACACTTGCGCACGGCTGTCGCGGTCACACCGCACCCTCACACGGTCGCTCCTGCACGCCGCGGTCGCACCGCACCCTCACACTTCGCTCCTGCACGCCACAAACCCAACCAAGGGAACGCACCCTCACTTACACGTGCTGTCGCATGTGAACAAACCAAACTCAGCCATCCTATCGCTGACACATAATTTTTGTTCATAGAGTATGTTTATCCAACCGGAGTATCCATACGGCCCGTGCGGTGGTCTATTGGGGAAGAAGAAGAGGTGAGGAATAAGGAAAGAAGGGTTAGGAGACGTAGGATATTCATCCAACTGCCTTAAATGGTAGACTCAGGCGACTTGCATAACAAATAGTATGTTTTTACACAGCAAAAGATCCATAATAATAAAAACAACAACATAAAGAAAAACTATCACTGCTCGCGGAAAGAGACGGCCTCATCGTCTTTGGCTGCCGGCGCGAACCAGCCGTCACTGCCCACGTGTGTCTCCGCACCGTGGTTGTCCTCGGCCTCCAGCTACTCGTTCAAGCGGAGCGTGCGTGCGCTCTGCACGGACGAGAGCATAGCCCGGTTCAAGTCGAGGACGTCCGGTTCCGCCTGCAGGAGGGCCTCGATGGCAGCGGCATCCGCGCGCTCCGCGTTGAGTCGAGCCTCCGCCGCCCGGTTCAAGTCCAGGACTTCCAATTCCGCCTACAGGAGGGCGTCGATGAGAGCGGCATCCGCGCGATCTGTGTCGAGTCGAGCCTCTGCCGCCCGGTTCAAATCCAGGACTTCCGGTTCCGCCCGTAGGAGGGCGTCGATGAGAGCGGCATCCGCGCCCTCTGCGTCGAGTCGAGCCTCTGCCGCCCAGTTCATGTCCAGGACGTCCGGTTCCTCTTGCAGGAGGGCCTCGATGGCAGAGGCATCCGCGTGCTCCGCCTCAAGTTGAGCCTCCGCCGCTCGGTTCACATCCACGACATCCGGTTCCGCCTACAGGAGAGCCTCGATGGCAGCGGCATGCGTGCACTCCGCGTCGAGTTGAGCCTCTGCCTCCCAGTCCTCCATTAGTATCGCCATGTTGAACCGCTGGTCCGCCTGCACCATGGGGGACTCGGACGCCGGCATGAAGTCGACGTCCATCGTCTCATACCCATTGGGGGCCTTCTGCGCCGTGACCTCCGCAGTGAACATTGGATCGGCTTCCTCCTCCTCGTAGCTTGGCTCCAGAGAACTCGGGGATTGGCCCGCCGCAAAGCGAGCTTGGGAACAGAGGTCTGTGGCACCGACCACCGCCGTGATTTCTGCGCGGTGCTCCGGCGTCAGCATCTTGTAGTAAGTGATCTTGTGGCGCACCATGGCTTTCCAGCGAACTAGGGGACGCTTGATGCAGGCTAGGGGATCGAAAGGTGGGGGAATGGGCTGGAGATTTGGTGTGGTTTTAGGGCAGTGGCTGGCGTAGGCCGAGCAACGAAGGTTCTGGTGTGAATAGTGGTTCCGGTGACGACCGGTCAATCAGTTTTGACTGTACATCGCTCTTGTCGCGTTCACATTGCAGCCCGGCAAGATGGACCCTCCATGTCGCTCACCGAATGGAACGCGCTTCGTCTTGCGTTTTCACTCGCTTGTGGGACCACAGTTGAGAGCAAACCGACATTCCTCCCCCTCCCCCCCCCCCCACGTCATTTATTATACCACTACTCCCTCCGTTTTATGCAGAATAAATAAAAATAGAGGGAGTATACTACGGATGAGGATCCCCTGACGTGGCCGAACCCATTGAGTAACTGACATGCGGGGCCTAGAAAGCATGGGGTCCGCCAGTAAGTGACCGAAAGGGAGGGTAAGGCAGGGATACCTACGTCAGAGGATCCACTTCCACTATACTACTTTGACCAAATGTTAGAGTAATAATATATGGCATGCAACTTACACAAAGCATACAGGGTCTAATGCGTTTTTCGAGGCTAACTTTGACCAAATGTTAGAGTAATAATATATGACACGCAACGTACACAAAGCATATGGTCAATTTCGTATGTGAAAGGAGTTTCCAATGATATAATTTTCACATTATACATCTCATGTACTCCCTCCGTCTAGGTGGTAAGTCATCTTACGAAAACCAAATAATCCCAAGACACGTAGGCGCGGTGCATTAACTTCTACCTCGTTTCTTGTTTCTTGACATATGAACCAATAAGAGATGAGGGTGTGCATGCTTTTAATGACCTAAGACTATCAAACATGACATGCAGTTGTTAGTTCATTCCATGCAATACTATTAATTAGCAAATAAACATTAATGTCTCTCATTTTCCCCTCCTCCTTGGTCATGGTGCACAACCTAAGATGACTTACTCACCTATGTGAAAGGAGTGCTATTAATCTTGTCAATAGTCAAATTGGAAACCATCTCGAGTACAAATCTAGGAGTACGTACGAATCTAACAATATTGATTGGGCATTGTTGAATGTTGATACCTTTTTTATCATAGTAGAGATACTTTGACTACACATAAAACTTATATGTAAGGTAGAAAGGATAGGAGGGAGTATATTGTACGTTCAAAAACGAAATGAACATTGAATACCCTTTATATATGATTTGCGGATGATATGATCACCGGTTCAAAATTTTGAATCCGCCTTAGGTATCACGTGCCCCCACTCGTTCCCTCTCGATTTCATCTCGGGGTCCGGAGATCTATTGAAAGAGGACTAGGGTGGGTACATGCGAATGATACTCGGCGGAATGTTCAAATGAGGCATGCGGGAGGATGGACTCGACTGGAGGGTGACATGATCGATGGAGAAGAGGGTTGGAGAGGAATGAGAAATAAGCAAACGCCACATGATAACACTTCAACGGCTCAAATAAACAATAAGTTGTCTCGCTTGGCCTACATAGTGAAAGGCCTAATGCGCAACGCGGAGCACTGACGCTCGAATATGGCCAGGAAAACAGGGACACCGACATGTGGGGCACACCCGTCGGGACGACGTAGCGCAGAGTAGTCCAATGGAGGAGCTGGCCCACGACCTCCTCGCCACCGACAACCATTCATGTGGGTCTTTGGGGCCAACAACGGGGCGCAGCTCCAGCACCGCCTCTGGACACGGCGACCGCGGTGAGCGACACGCTCATATCATTGATAGACACAGTCGGTTTCAGTGTGCCGAGGGTGGCGTTTGTGCTGTGGCACGACCAACGGTATGTTTGGTTTGTGCCCAAGGTTGCCCCATCAAAGCATTGTGTAGCCAAAATTTTGGTTGAGGTATTGGTTGCCCATGATTTGGCCGACATTGGCAAGAAAAATGAACTAGAGTTGGCTAGAGTTCATTGGCATGCCAAAGAAATGGCAACCATCCAAACAAAGACCAATCTTTGGGTCATGACCAAAATTTTGGTAAGGTTCACTTTGGCCACAATCCAAACACACCCCAACACCCGGCTCGTCGAGGATGCACGGGGCACCGCGACGCGTCCGCGGAGTGGTGTAGCGCGGCCAACTGCATCCTCTGGACCTGAGACCATGCCGGGTCGTCTTGCTTTTTCAATGACATGCGGGGATCACATTTGAGCAAAGGGCATCTCCAACGTTGCCACGACCGCAGCTGACTACTCTGGCACACCAAAGCCCTCATCCCTCGCGCTGTTGCACGGTGCGTTCCTAGCTGGCGCCAGCTTCCCGCATTCATGCCGTCCGTTCGTATGTCGCATTAAGAGGCTCGGTGCCTGAGGAACCAACTCCGGCAAAGTAATGACGCACCCGGACGCTTGGCCTCACCGGAATGCGCTACTTAAAGCGGCAACGCACAGCTAACCTCCACACCATAGCGCATCGTCCTCCTACCTGACACCACATCCACCATGACCGCAAGTGCGAACGCCCTGCGAGAGAGCTTGTCTTTGGGGATGAAGCTCGAGGTCGCCGCCCTCGCTCAAGCCCCTCTGGCGACGCAATAGCGGCGTAGCCGGACGCGGACGCGACTGCACAAGCGGTGGCCATGCTGGCGGCCGACGACGGGAGCAACGTCAGCCACGCGTCCTACTTGCCGCCGTCCAATGTCCGGCACCGTCGAGGTCGGGGACTCCTCCGAGGATGAGTAGGGCATGGGAGGCGGGAGGGCATGGTGTGCCAACTGGCCGGTCCGTATCCCGTGTTCTACTCTTCCTCGCCGGAGACCGCACCTTCACTTCACGGGTCTTGAACCCCACCCCCGTACATAGAGATCGCAGATGGAGGACGTCGGTCGCCGTTGTAGAATAGGTTTAGGGTCGGGTTTCTTTTATTTTTCTGTCTTATAAAAGTTCGAAATGTAATGAAAATCTGCCGTGTTTGCATTAATCTCGGCCGGTGTATATGAACTTTCACAATAATATACATATTGTAGGAGTACTAGTGCACGGAAGATCAAGATCTTGTGGGAGAAAAGGATGAACGAGGGAAAGCCTTATCTGCAAATGTGGAGAGGAGTGCGGGTAAATTGTCATAGTTTCCTTCCTATCCGTTAGATATAGATCGGACGGCCTATATTGTAGGATGACAGGCACACCATCATCACCAACTCTGCTTTTTATTGAACCGAGACAAATCTAAAAAACCCAACTAAGCCAACCTCCCAGCATATCGCGCGGGAAAAGACCCGGCCGCGTCGTTTTAGTCGGGATTACCGGATTACTAGTAGTAGTATCGATGGATTGCGCGAAGCAACATTTTTTTTGAGGGGGCGAAGCACCTAGTTTAAAAGGAAAAAAGGCGGTACACTCACAGCACTCCTGTCGTGGTCGCATTGCACCCCACACACGTTCGGTCCTGCACACGACTAACACAAACGGAACGCGCTTCGGCTTTCCTCTTCACTGACACATGGGACTGCACTTGGAGAAACCGACCATGCGCCAAACTCCCCCCGCCCACCGCGCGAAAATCCTCCCCCCCCCCACACACACACACAAAAATTCCCCCCAAATTCAATTCAACCGCCCTTCGGCCAAATATTCCCCAAACCCCCCACCCCCGTCCCCCCTCCACTCGATTCGCTCCGCCAAAGCCGCCCTCCCCGCCGCGTCGATACGTCAGCGCCGTAGTTCGTCGAGGGGACGCACGGCGATCCTCTCGCTCCCACAGTACGCTCTCGTAGACTGCCATCCTCTAGCCGCACCGCCACCTCTTGCTATGTTCTTGTGGAGGCGCACGGCGGTCAGCGCCGCCACCGCTGGCGATGTTCGTGTTGAGACGCACGGCGGTCAGCTTCTCTCACGGTACGTGCATTCTAGACTGAGGCCCTGTTCATGTCGGTGTAGCACTGAATTTTAGCTGATAGACGATGTTAATGTCACTATTTACCGAAGTAGTTTACTGTCAATATGCTCTGCTTAAGATGCTTCCTTGCCCTGTTCTGCACTTAATCTGCTTAGCTGAGATGGCATGCCAAGGCCGATTAGTTGCTAAAATATCCTGCCATATATTTATTGTGACGTAGATTGCCATGGTCTAGTAGCCAATCTGTTAGGTGAAATAGCTCTACACCGTTTTATACTCGATCTTTGTTGCTGCAATGGCATTCGATAATTCGATGGCTGTGTGCTCGGGCTCATTGACTGCTGAAACAGCCTGCCATAATTTAGCACTCAAATATGTTTGCTGAATTAGCTTTACATATATTTCGTTACTTAGATCTGCTCGTCCAAATATCTTGCCATAGCTTTAGACATCGACCTAGGTATTTTTTTTGGACTTCATAAAAAAGCATATATGTTTTTCCTGTAATATCTAGTAGAAGAACTAATTTGTATGTCTAACAGATGGACAGGACTTGGATAACTTCTGCTCGAAGATTCTCTGCTGCATATGTCGAGGGGGTTGAAAACTTCATGAACTTTATCAGAGCTGAGTACGGTGGTCCGAAATCAGATGTGCTCTGCCCATGTAGCAGTTGTATGAATTCAGTTACAAGACCCTAGTCAACTGTGCAAAATCATCTACACTTGTATGGGATGTCGGTCACATATACTAGGTGGGTTCATCATGGTGAAGCTGTGAATGTCAATGTTATTGACTACGTGGAAGCAGCAAATCACCATCTTGATCTGCCTGATGCTCAGGTGGAAGAGGAGGAGGAGGTGGTGGTGGCGGAGCCAGTGAGTTTGACCAACATTGAAACAATGCTACGAAATGCTCGTGCATTCCATGAACTTTCACCTGCAGAAGAAACACGGTGGGCCCGCATGTTGGAACAATGCAACGTTGTTGTCACCCCCGGAAATAAGCTATCAGTATTCTCAGCTATGGTCACCTTTCTTCAGGTGAAGACATCTGAGCGGATGACCAACAAATCATTCGATGCGATGTTGGCTGCTTTCCGCAAATCTTTCCCAGATGCGTCTGAGCTGCCACACACCTACAGTAAAATGAAGAATTTCCTTGGTGTAGTTGGAATTGGATATGATATGATCCATGTTTGTAAGAATAATTGTGTTCTGTTCCAGAAGGATTATGCCAACTTAAGTGAATGCCCGAAATGCAAATCATCAAGAAGGAAAGATGGCGATGCTGTGAAGAGGGTTCCTCATAATGTTCTGAGACATTTTCCAATTACACCAAGATTGCAGAGGTTGATACATGATGCTAAAACAAGAGAGGATGTACTGTGGCATTCTAGGAACCAGGAGTACAGAGATCAGAATGTAATGAGCCATCCATCTCATGGTAGTGAGTGGAAAAGCTTCAATGATAAACACAAAGAGTTCGCTGCTGACCCGAGAAGCATTAGACTTGGCTTAGCTTCAGATGGATTTAACCCATTTGGCCACCAGAGCGCCACATATAGCATGTGGCCAGTGCTTGTTATCCCTTACAACATGCCTCCTAATGTCTGCACCAAAGAATCAAACTACATGATGGCCTTGCTCATCCCAGGTCCAAAAAGTCCTGGAAAGGATTTTGATTTGTTCATGGAGCCTCTTGTGGAGGAACTTCAATAGCTATGGAAGGGTGTTCTCACTCGAGACCTATATAGCAGCCCACCAGCTGATTTCTTTCTGCGTGCTGTTATAATTTGGTGCATCCATGATTATCCGGCTTGGGGCACTATGTCAGGGCGAACGACACATGGTTACAATGCATGTGTTCGCTGTGACAGGAATCCGCTGTCATACGCAATACTTAGCAAGATCTGTTACATTCGACACCGCTGTTTCCTTGCCAAGGACAAGCCGCATCCTAGAAAATACCGAAGACATGTGTTCAATGCAAAGCATGAAAACCGTGATGCGCCAAAGAGGCTCACCGCCTATGAGTTGCAAGTGGAATTAGCGAAGGTCAGGCATATTACACCAGGAAACCATCCTGGTAATGGTAGCGGGAAAAGGAAGCATGGCACGGTAGAAGAGAGATTATTGTTTACCCGCAGGTCCACTTTGTGGGACTTGGAGTATTGGAAAGATTTGGATCTGCGGCATAATCTTGATGTGATGCACATCGAGAAAAATATATGTGACAGCATTATCGGCACACTTCTTAACATTGAAGGCAAGACGAAAGATACCTTAAAATCTAGGATTGATTTGACACACCTGGGTATCAAAAAGGATTTGCAGGTGCAAGATGAAGGTAAACCACGGGATATGGCACCAGCTGTGTACGTCTTGGACAAGGTAAAAAGAAAATAATTTTGCGAGGTCCTGTCATGTGTGACATTCCCACATGGATTTGCTTCCAACCCTAAAAGGAGAGTCAGCGCAGATGGAAACAAGGTACAAGGGTTGAAAACTCAAGACTACCATGTCCTACTTCAAAGGGTTTTACCTGTTATCCTTAGAGGATTGGGCCGCCCTGACTTATACAGAGCAGTTGCAGAGTTGGAACAATTCTTCAGGGAACTCTGTAGTAGAAATATTAGGATAGATGCTTTGGAGCGTCTTAGAGACAAGATACCAACTATCCTATGCGACCTTGAGAAGATATATCCTCCAGCCTTCTTTGATGTGATGGTGCATTGGGCTGTTCATCTACCTAATGAGGCACTACTTAGAGGTCCAGTACAGTATGGCTGGATGTACCCTATTGAAAGGCGGCTAGGCACTTTCAAGGGCTATGTTAGGAACAGAGCTATACCCGAGGGTTCCATTGCAGAGGCCTACATTGCTACAGAGCGTTGACATTCTGCTCAAAATACATTGAAACAGCTGATCAGCTTAGCAAAGAGGTGGGTGAAGACAATCCCGGGCTCAATGTTTTCAATTATTATGTTCGAGTTACAGGGAAGAGTCGACAAGAGGACAAACCTAAATATTTGGACAAAATGGTCTGGTATGTGTTGAATAACTGTCCTGAGATACTACCTTATATCAAGTAAGTGCAATACTGCAGCTTATACATCATAATCTACTAAACTTGCAGCACATTCTTATATATTTAGATGTTTGACGCGATCACTACGTTGTGCAGCATGTACAAAGAGGAGTTACTGCCGCAAAATCCAAGAAACATTGACAAACTGGGTATGGTAGGATTTGCGAAATGGTTCAAGAACCATGTAAGCTTTTGAAGTGCACTGTCAGTTTTTTTAATATATTGAGTACATAAGATGATCAGCTTGTCTATTTTCTAACCATAGGTTAAGAAGATGCGGGAGGATGGGCAGGCAGTTGATGATGCCCTTTACTCACTAGCAATGGGTCCTGATACTCGGGTAAGACATTATGAATCTTGCGTTGTTGGAGATGTGCGCTACAACACCCTTGCACGAGACGAAGGCAGGAAGACACAAAACAGTGCCATCATGAGCACGGATACGTATGACAAAG
This sequence comes from Triticum timopheevii, assembly GCA_963921465.1. Classification (NCBI taxonomy): domain Eukaryota; kingdom Viridiplantae; phylum Streptophyta; class Magnoliopsida; order Poales; family Poaceae; genus Triticum; species Triticum timopheevii. The sequence goes on along the minus strand of OY997272.1, from coordinate 373,574,740 downwards.
AGACAACTGAAATGTATGCTAACATAACAGACATTGTTCAGTTGCAGTATATCTCCAGTTTCAAGGATCATCAGTGTGTGGTTCTGTTGTGCTGTCGTTGGTATAACCTGTTTTCCAGGATCGCAAAACCCAGAGCTGATGATTATTTCAAATCCATCAATGTCAAGGTGGCGTACCAGACCAATGAGCCTTTTAGTTTGGCAAATCAAGCAACACAGATATTTTTCTTGGAAGACACATTTGCACATAGTGATGACTGGAGAGTATTGCAAAGGTTTGAGCAGAGGAAATCGTTTAATGAAGTTGCACAACAGGATGATGCTTACACTGCTCCTGATGTACAAGATAACATAGATGTTCCTAATATCTTTGAGAACCATCACGTCAATGACGCCGGCGAAAAGATTGCCTGTCGTGCTGTGGACATACAAGAGTTGATCAAGAAGAAGCCAACGTTCGAGGACGTTTAGGACGAAGAAGAAGATGACACCGTGGGGTATTACGATTCAGACTGATACACATGGCGAAGATGTTGACGTTGCTGCTGCGGATGATGATTACAATTCTTTTGTCGTATTTGCCTGTCAGAAGACGTTTTTTGTCTACTATGTGAAATTGTGTTTGTTATGACAACTGAAACCTGATGAACATGTTGTTTAGTATTTTGCTGTGAGAACATCACTTGTTATGTATGCTGATTTGTGTTTGGTGATTGTATGACAACTAAAACATGATGACATTGTTGTTTAGTTGTACTCATATTTGGCTGTGAAACTTGAATTTGATGACATAGTTTGTTGTTGGACTGCAATTTGCTCGACGTCTTCGAATGAGAACAAAGCTGACCCGACAGGGCCTCTGCTATCTATTTATTTATATGAGAAAAAGGAGATACCCCCTGATTTCCGTTAATAGAAATCATTAGATTTTTACAACACTACACCCAGCCTGCTACACAGGTTTCATTCATTACTAGTTTCAGCAAAGTGCTCATGTTGTAGCCACTGAATACATCACGAGTGCTACATACAATGCAAATAAAGAGACAATCATCCTACAGAGCACATCGATTTTGCCCATTATCTTCACAAGCTCTTTCATCTCCTCATTGCTGTCAAGGCCGTTCAGCAGCTGTTGCTTGGCCATGATCAGAGGAACTGCGTCTTTAACCTTCTGCTCCGCATCTTCCTCTTCTGTCGTTCCTTTAGTTACTTGTCCAACACCCCAACCTGCTGGTATTGGGATTCCTCGGCTAACCAAATAATCAGCATAGTTGCATTCCCCCACATCAGCAACTTCCCAGAAATACAAATCACACGAATCTTCCCTTTTCTGCACGAATCAAATTGGAAGATCATCAACCAAACTATTAAAAAAATCAGCAACTGAAAGCAGCAGAACAACACTTAAACATATTATTACCCCATGATTCGGGCATTTGTAGAAAACTCGGCCAGGGTTGCGGATTGTGGTTGAGATGCGACGGATGACTCTGCGTGATTTGCAGGAGTGGCACCACACCAACGGCAGCGGGTTGCGATGAGCAATCGGCTGCGGTGCGCGTGACGCACAAGTGTGATGAGACCCACAGGCGATGGTACGGGTGGCGACTTGGCGCATATCTGGTTGTTGCCTACTGAAGAGCAGGTGGACGAGCAGCCAGCGGACATGGTTGCTGCGGACAGAGCTTCTGATGCTAGGCAGAGTAAGTAGAGAAGAGGAGAAGCAAACATTGGATATGTCAGCTTCATTACTTGCAGAGTAGCATAGCACCATATATAGTCATAGTCTAGGTTTGGATTCGAACCAGCTACAGGAGCACAACTTCCTTTTTTCTAAAACTCGGCAACGTCTCTTTACTGGTACACTAGCTTGTTCTGTACGCCTTCCCAAGTCTTTGATTTTCTTTCCCTTTTTTTGAGAGGAAGGAAGGAGGAAAAAATTGAGAGTTCCTCAGACTCGAACCCAAGACCTCTCGGTTGAAAACCAAGGGTGCTAGTCACTTATGTGGCGAACGTTCCCTGTGAGGAGGACGGCAGATGAACGCATTTTCCTCGCAGTTTTCTTCCTATATATAAAAAAGTATGCTACTTGGTGTCCGCTTAATCAAAAAACGATTAAGCCAACCTTGACCGTTCGATTGACATTCAACGTCTGTCGCGTTTCTTCAGTCTCTTCTTCCTCGAGCCGCCAAAGCCAAACCAGCGCCGGTGGGACCGCCTGCTCCTGCCTCCCATGGCTGGTTGTGATCTTCCCTGGCTCATGTTCGTTCCCATCCGAGGCCTCACCATCGTCCTCCGCGCTCGCCGCGGCGCCGCCCTCCGGTGTTGTCAACATGGTCAACAACCGAGAGGAATAAGGAGATGACTGTACATGGTGAGGATGACAGTAGGGACCCAGCAGCGCGCGAAGTAATTTTGTTTTTTCGGGACGGAGAAGGTTATCAATTGGGTTGTGCGGGACCCGTGGCCCATCTAGCCCAGGCTTTTATTTCATATGTTTAGCACATGACTAGCCCAATTTTTTTTTCCTTTCTGAAAAATGGCTAGCCAGCTATTTTGTTTTTTGCAGAATAACCAACATAGGCCTACTTGCTTTTCTATGCCCTGCTGGGCCGGAAATCTTTCAAGACGAGGAGGGATGCATTTTGCCCAGAAAATGGGCTATAAGTAATAAGAAATGGGCTATAAGTAATAAGAAATGGGCTATAAGTAATAATAAATGGGCTATAAATAATAATAAATGGGCTGTAAAATGAAAAAAATACAGCAAACAGGCAATTAGTTCCCAAATGTTGTTTTCTTTCGGATTTTGATATTTTAAATTCCATTGTTTTTGTGCGGGTAAAATTTCATTGAATTTAAATTAAGGTATATTTAGATTTAAAATTAATTTGAATCCGGCTAGAAACTTCGGGTTGTATGCTGTTTGGGACAGATTTGGAGGCTGGCTTGTGGGTCTACTAGGTTGACGTGTACTTTGGCTTTGTCAACTTAGTCCACAAACGATTCTAGAAGCAGTGACCGTTGGATGTTAATCCAACGGCCGTGCTGCTTCTTCAATATCTGATCTTCTTGCTCCAGCCGCCCAAACCACCTCCGGTGGGACTGCGTGCTCCCGCCTCCCGTGGCCGGCTGTGCTGCCGCACAGGCCGCACCGCCCCACCCTACTTCATTTCTCGCCAGGCCATTCCTCTACTCACCCACACCTCCTGTTATTTTCCGGCGACGGCAGCCGGACCAGTAAACCCTCGTACTCCCCACCATGTGGGCAACCATTGCCGAGTCTTCCCCGGCTCCGTGTCGTTCCCTTCTTAGGCCTCGCCGTCGTCCACTGCCATGGTGCTCTCGGCGCGGCCTGGTCAACATGGTCAACGAACGACATCCATCGGCCATGGACTGTACGCGCAAAATAATGATTCCTCCACCTGACAGCTGGGACCCACCGGAAGGGCCTCTGTATTTCGCGAAAAAAACGTTCCCCCCGCTGACATGTCGGACCCACCAGCTATATCTTCGCACGCAAGGAAGTGCCTCCTTATTACGCACAAAAAAATGAATACCCACCCTGCTAGATGGGACCCACCATAGTGGGAGGATGACTTGTGGGCCAACTAAGTTGACGGGGATGGAGGGCTTTGTCAACTTAGTCAATATGAACGATTCTAGCTCCAGTGACCGTACGATGTCCATCCAACGCCCATAGTGCTTCTTCAACCTCTGGTCTTCTTGCTCCAGCCGCCCAAAGCAGCGCCGGTCGTGCCGCATGCTCCTGCCTCTCGTGACCGGCTATGATGCCGCGGAGGCCTCACCGCCCCCTACTACTCCCAACGCTGGCCCAGGGTATCCCTCTACTCACCCACACCCCCTGTTATTTTGCGGTGACAGCAGCCTCACGCCGCAGTCGAACCAGTGAACCCTCGTACTCCTCTCCGCGGGGGCTACCACTGCTGCGTCTTCCCTGGCTCCGCGTCGTCCCCTTCCTAGGCCTCGTCGTCGTCCAGCCCACCGCCCTGGTGCTCTCGGTGCAGCGTGGTCAATGTGGTCAACGACCGACTTCCATCGGAAGAGTACTGTACGTGGAGAGGCTGACAGCTGGGTCCAGGCGGCCGCAAGGAAGTGCCTCCTTATTACGCGCAAAATAATTATTCCTCCACTTGACAGCACGGACCCACCGTATGGGCCACCTTATTTCGCGAAAAAAATGTTTCCCCCCTGACTGCTGGGACCCACCGGACGGGCCAGCGTATTTCGCAAAAAAAAACGTTCCCCGCGCTCTTAGCTCGGACCCACCGGAAGTGCCTCCTTGTTACGCACAAAAAAATAAATACTCCCCTTGCTAGCTGGGACCCACCATGGTGGGAGGCTGACTTCTGGGCCTACTAAGTTGACTGGGATGGGGGCCTTTGTCAATTTCAGTCAATATGAACGATTCTAGCTCCAGTGACCGTACGATGTCCATCCAACGGCTGTAGTGCTTCTTCAACCTCTGGTCTTCTTGCTCCAGCCGCCCAAAGCAGCGCCGGTCGTGCCGCATGCTCCTGCCTCCCATGGCCGGCTGTGCTGCCGCGGAGGCCTCACCGCCCCCTACTATTCCCACCGCTGGCCAGGCCCTGCGGTGATGGCAGCCTCACACCGCAGCCGAACCAGTGAACCCTCATACTCCTCTCCGCGCGGGCTTCCACTGTCGCGTCTTCCCCGGCTCCCCGTCGTCCCCTTCCTAGGCCTCGCCATCGTCCACCGCCCTGTTGCTCTCGGCACAGCATGGTCAGAGTGGTCAAGGAACGACTTCCATCGGACGTGGACTGTACGTGGAGAGGCTGACAGCTGGGTCCACGGCCGCAGCAAGGAAGTGCCTCCTTATTACGCGGAAAATATTGATTCCTCCTCCTAATAGCCGGGACCCACCGGACGGGCCACTGTATTTCGCGAAAAAAACGTTTTCCCCTGACTGCTGGGACCCACCAGCTACATCTTCGCATGCAAGGAAGTGCGTCCGGGCAAAAAAACAAAACGATTCGTCCCCCTGACCGCTGGGACCCACCAGCGACACCTTCGCACGCAAGGAAGTGCGTCCGGGCAAAAAAAAAAGATTCGCCCCCCCTGACTGCTGGGACCCACCAGCTATATCTTCGCACGCAAGGAAGTGCGTCCGGGCAAAAAAAACCAAAACAATTCGCCCCCCTGACTACTGGGACCCACCAGCTACATCTTCGCACGCAAGGATGTGCCTGACAGTCGGGACTCACCTGGTCGAAGTGTACGTAGCGTTGTCATTCTGGTCGCGAATGTGTACGTACATACTGGTCGATGTAGAGGCGCGCACGTGTCGTAGATGTAGAGGCGCGCACGTGTCGTAGTAGAGGCACGCACATAGCATGTACACGTACGTACAACGGCGAGGGTGCAAGAAAGAAAATACGGCCATGTACGTACATACGGGCAGGGTCTCTAACGCCTATCACGCATACGTACATGGCTGGGTTGGAACGGAGAAACAACATTGTCGTCATGTTCATGGGGAGCTAACCGGCTGGGTCGGAACAAAATGCGTGGTCGTGTTCATCGGGAGGGCTTGGACGGAACAGGCGATGGAAACGAGGCATGGCGTACCGCACAATGGAGGAAACGGCCTTGTGTTCGACCGGCCACGCTCGAAACGGGGTCATGTTGATCGGGAGGGGCCTGGTGTACCGCAAAACGGAGGAAACGGACCTCCTACGGTCGAAACGGGGGACCTGTTGATCGGGAGGGGTGTGGCGTACCGCAAAACGGACGAAACGGACCTCCTACGGTCGAAACGGGGGTCCTGTTGATCGGGAGGGGTGTGGCGTACCGCAAAACAGACAAAACGGACCTCCTACGGTTGAAACGGGGGTCCTGTTCATTGGGAGGGGTGTGGCGTACCGCAAAATGGGACTCCGCGGGATACTGTTCATCTCCACCGTCGACCTCCTCCAGCCTCCACGGGCTACCGTCGACCTCCTCCAGCCTCCACGGGCTCTTGTTCATCCAGCCTCCACCGCGCGCTACTCCACCGGCTACTGTTCAACCACCCCTCCACGGGCACCCCTCCACCGTCTACTGTTCATCCAGCCCTCCACACCACGGGGTCCCATTCAACCACCCCTCCACGGCCACCCCTCCACCGTCTACTGTTCATGTAGCCCTCCACACCACGGGTTCATGTTCATCCGCGGAAAATATTGATTCCTCCTCCTAACAGCCGGGACCCACCGGACGGGCCACTGTATTTCGCGAAAAAAACGTTTTCCCCTGACTGCTGGGACCCACCAGCTACATCTTCGCATGCAAGGAAGTGCGTCCGGGCAAAAAAACAAAACGATTCGTCCCCCTGACCGCTGGGACCCACCAGCGACACCTTCGCACGCAAGGAAGTGCGTCCGGGCAAAAAAAAAAGATTCGCCCCCCCCCCGACTGCTGGGACCCACCAGCTATATCCCGGGCAAAAAAAACCAAAACAATTCGCCCCCCTGACTACTGGGACCCACCAGCTACATCTTCGCACGCAAGGATGTGCCTGACAGTCGGGACTCACCTGGTCGAAGTGTACGTAGCGTTGTCATTCTGGTCGCGAATGTGTACGTACATACTGGTCGATGTAGAGGCGCGCACGTGTCGTAGATGTAGAGGCGCGCACGTGTCGTAGTAGAGGCGCGCATGTGTCGTAGATGTAGAGGCTACCGTCGACCTCCTCCAGCCTCCACGGGCTCTTGTTCATCCAGCCTCCACCGCGCGCTACTCCACCGGCTACTGTTCAACCACCCCTCCACGGGCACCCCTCCACCGTCTACTGTTCATCCAGCCCTCCACACCACGGGGTCCCGTTCAACCACCCCTCCACGGCCACCCCTCCACCGTCTACTGTTCATGTAGCCCTCCACACCACGGTTTCATGTTCATCCAGAGGCAATGCCACCGCTCACTGTTCATCCAACCCCCCCCCCCCCCCCCCCGCAACACTCACTATTCATCCCAGAGGCAGCATCGATCGGCTTCAGTTAGCAGCAGTAGCGAAGGAATCGCTCCATCGGGTTCAGTTAACAGCCATCGATCGATCGCTTGGGTTCAGTAACGTGTAGCCTGCAGTGCAATCGCTCGGGTTCAGTTAGAGCCCAATGCCTCGCTCGGGTTCAGTTAGAGCCAACGCCTCGCACACACGCACGTACCTGTACGAGAGAAACGCGCATCGCTCTCCCACCGTAACCGGCAACTCCCCAAAATTTTCCTCCCCCTTGCTTCTACCACGGTTTTTCCCGTCATGGACGGCCCAAAGAATGTCATGCAGCTGCGTCTCCGACCCGCCCAGGACGAAAAGCCCATTTTCTATCATGATTTTTTGTCATAGAAGTAGGAGCCCACCACATCTATGATGATACCGGGTTTTGTCACAATTATCATCATAGAAGTGTCATATGTATGATAGAAAAAAAATTCGTTCGACCCAAAATGTCACGGATGTGTCTTTTTTTTTGTAGTGTTGGATGAAATACTTGAGTTGTAGAGTCATGTTGTGATGCCATGTTGTATTTTCACATATCGAGCATATTTTGTGTATGTTATTGAAATGCTTGGTATGTGTGGGATCTGACTATCTAGTTCTTTATCCTTGGTAGCCTCTCTTACCGGGAAATGTCTCCTAGTGCTTCCACTGAGCCTTAGTAGCTTGCTACTGCTCCAGAACACTTAGGCTGGCCGGCATGTGACCTTCTTCATTCATGTGTCTGTCCCCTCGAGGAAACGTCACGCGGTGTATACGGAGTCCTGTTAGCCTGCTACAGCCCGGTTTACCGGAGTCCTGCTAGCCCAGTTGCTACATCCCGGATTCACTCGATGATGACCGACACATTCGTTGCTAGGTCATGTATGCCTGTTCCTGTAAGTTAGTGCCACTTTGGGTTCACGACTAGCCATGTCAGCCCAGGCTCCTTGTCATATGGATGCTAGCGATACTATCATATAAGTGTGCCAAAAGGCGCAAACGGTCCCGGGCCTGGTAAGGCGACACCCGTGGGAATACCGTGCGTGAGGCCGCAAAGTGATAGGAGGTGTTACATGCTAGATTGGTGTGGCATTGAGTCGGGGTCCTGACAGCTTTGGTATCAGAGCCTGACTACCTGTAGGATTACCAAGCCAAACCGGTCGAAGTTGAGTCCAGAAATTCTTTAGTTATTTAAGGGAATTGATTGTGGGATGGAACGTAAGGCTCTTTTTACTCCTTATACCTTATGCCCTTCTCATATGAGTCATCCTATCTTTCCTACGGGGATAATAAACTAGGCTTTCTCTTCTTTCTATCAGGATCACGTGTTACTAATCTATAGACTTATATGATTGATGGATTTAAGCCCAAGTTCAGTTTCTTCTATCTCCGTGTATTCATAGTTGATCTCAGAACCTTGTTATTTTTATAATCAAGTGGTTATGCCACCATTTTGTAGGATGTCTCAAATCATTTTGAGCATATACAGCCGTTATGCTGTCCGAGTCATCCCAGGTTTCAACAATAGTCTGATGCATTTGCAAATCCCTTCTTCCTGTTTCCGATGTCTCTTTGGGCCAGTTTGAGCACACTAATCGGTGAGTTGAGGTACTCTGTTGCCTTGACATATATGTTGGAGTTACTATTATGACCCTAGGTGTTTTAGAGGATCACCTAGTAATCTAGCCATGTTTGTGTTCCCAGTGTGATGATTCTGGCCGTCATTCTCGAAAGCATTCTGTGATGCAATTTAGTAGTAGGTATTCTACTCCTGGGTTTCTAAGCCCAAGATTCACCCAACCTCATGTTGATAGTGTTTGCTAGTTCCTTTAGGATATTAGTAACCTTTGTATTAGTCCTCAAGGTTCGTGGTATATCCTTCTTCCAAATACCATGAATTGTTTATGGTAGAAGTTCCTCGCTAAACCGAAAGATCATAACCCGAGTTTTCTTGATGAGTTATCGATTCTATGTTGATACTCTGCCAGTTCTACCTTTCTGCATGGGTTATCCGAAAGAAATATGTTGAACTCGTTCGACATGCTAGTCCATGCATCCACAACTCAGAAAGTTATATGTCCTTGAGTTGTCCCTCCTTAGTTGTATTCTGACCCCTGTCTATCAATTGATAGTCAAGAGTATGCATGCATTCGTTTATCGATGCCTATTACTTTTGTGGTCTATCAAGCCATTCTATTCTGGAATGACTAGGAGAAACAAACTCTAGTACCTCATCCATATCCAGGATTGAGTCAAAGTAGTTGTATTCCGCAGATCAAAATGCAATCAAGCTTTTGACTCGTTCTACTCTGAAGTGTTACCCTCTTTACGTCAGGACCGTCATGAGAATTGCACTATCTCTTATGAATTCTTGACGCAGAGATACTTCTTGCCATCATTGTTCATTCCTCAGTTTCCGTGTTATTGTAACCGGAATGCCAACAAGTGCATCATGATGTGTGAAATCAATACTCCTAGCAACCTTTTTGCTTGGTAGTTAATGGACAATAATTTCATCCTTAGGGTGTTGATTATTGAATCATCACCCTAAGGTTGATCATGCTACCTAGTCCATTTTCCCTGGTATACTCCTCGATCAATGCGATAGGATTGAGTCAATCCATCACTCTCTTGATCACATTGTCTTGCCCTGAAAAGCAAGATTGATCTCGAGCTTAGTAACATACCAATGGTTCGTGATTTTCCGAATATCTTCTCGGAAGTGTTACCATGTTATCCCCTGACAATTATGTTGAGCTCGTGATCAAGTTGGTTTTCTTATAAACCACCCCTTCTCCAAGAATCTGTGTTGGATACCCCTTAGCTAGTTGGTTAAGTTGAACAACAACTTAGAGAGTTTGAAGATAAAAGGTTGCCTAACTTTGTTCATTTCCAAAGGGATATCTTGTGTTTGTGTGTTTGTTGTAGAATGATGATTTCTTCATCGATTGGTCCTCGTGATCAGTTGTTGAACCTATCGTCTTGCCCAAACCTTGATTTGAGTGTGGGCCATCATCAAATCAAGTAATAACCAACGATATTTGTAATGTTGTCTTACTCGTGGTTGATTCCTCGAGCATACACCATTACATTTTTTGGTCTAACCAATACTATCACATTGTTCACATAATGGTGGAAGTCAAGTGATATGGAAATTCCGATGAGTTGTTGTTGAGCCCATCAGCAGCATTTTGTCTCCTTCATGATTCATGTTGAGCATCAACCTAATGTTGGAAACTTTGTAAGAAACACCTTCGTGTTTTGTTCATGAAGCTTATGCTTGGATGGAAGAAGTGACTTCCTCGAATTCATGTGCATTTGGTGCAAGTTGCCGCCGTGAGTTCGAGAAAGATTGGTTTTGTTTCCTCTGGTACCATACCAAGTCAGTTATGTATGTGCGAATGTATTCTATGGTTTGGTAGATTAATTACCTCCACTCGATATGGATTCCCTAGCACACCAAGCCACTGGCTGATTTGTTCCAGGAAAAGGAGTTAAGTGTTAATCCATGGTAATGCACAAGACTTAGATATCCCCGATGATGGTTCCCAACCAGCACTCCGTAGTGTTTTGTTGTAAGACTACTATGTGGTCATGCTTGTCTAGGACAATGTGTTCACATGTTTGTAGCAGAAACCAGCTCATGTTTTGGAGCCTACTATCATAGTCCATTTCCCGAGAATCTTGCAACGTCATCTTGTCGATTTGTGTTGCAAAATTTAATTTTTCTTTCTAGACTTGATGAGTCTGGAATATTCTGACACCAACCAGATCTGAATCTCAGGAGGATATGATGGTTGGAACATTTCCCAAGAACTATAATATTGGTCTCTCGATAACCGGTAAAGTGGATGTCATGGCCAATACACCCAGATGGAAGACCTATTGTTGTAGCAGAGATGCTACACTTACGGACGTATTCCCGCAGGATTTCAGTTATGGACGCACGGAAGAGTTGTGGTTGGAGAAGATTAAGGAGGAGAGGTCCCACCAGCGAAAATCAAGGGGGGTTTATTGGCGAGAGAGCAGTCCGTGAAGCCAGTCCGTACTAGATTGCCGTAAGTGTAGCATTTTTTCTTGTTGTAGTATCTTGATTGAAGAAGTTGGCCACCTCCACATAAGGATTTCGCAGGATTTACCTCCGTAGTTATTCCTTATGGATTCTTGAGCTCCCGAACTCCGACTTGTTACTTGATGTTCTAGATACCAAACCATATCTATGAATGAGTTACGCTAGCACATCAAGGAGAACATTAAAAGCAGAGTGCTAAATGTCTCTTGGTCGATCATCCAGATTTGCTTCTTCGGCAATGCTAAGGAAAAATCTGAGAAAGTGATGTCCTCCTTTGCATCTGCATCGTCCATCACTATTCATCATGGTAGTATGATGTGTTGCCAGGATCCTCGGCACGGATGTTGGTAAGACCCTGATGAATATGGAAATGCTCAAGTTCTTTTGAGCATGCTCACACACTAGGATATATCCTCGGTATCAATTGGAATGTGCCTTCCATTTGTCGAGTTGTCTTATGACTCTAGTTTCCTTTCCAAACTGAGTATGCCATTCCTTAGAATTCCTTCCAAAGATCAACTATGATTTTCCCCAGGCTGGTATAGAGAATTTCAATGATCTTTGTATCAAAAGTAATTCTTTTTGCCACTTAAGGGAATAATTCCACGAGTCACTTCCTCTAAGATGTCTCGTTATGGTATCATGGCAATTCAACTCCTCGCTACATTGGCAACCGTTCACCACCTTCTTAAGCTTGAAATTGTTGTTTACCTAGTGAACCCTCGTCATCTGTCTCACTCCATTCCTTCAGATGTATGCTTCGTGTCTCAGCTTGACAGATGTGTCAATGCCTCATTCCATGAGTTGATCCTGAGTTGCTCGATCCTCGAGAAGATCGATTCTTCTAGTGTTTTCATTTCTTCTCGTGGTCATGTTGAATGGAGTTCGCAAGGCAAGATGTCATGATCAAGATGATGCAATGAATCAACGTTTTCTAGAAGAGCAATTGGATCATGAAGATTGTGTTAGTTTGTGTCCCCTTTGTCCTCTTACCTCACGTCTTGAATCTCGGGCGAGATTCTTGTTTAGTGGGGGTGAGTTGTCACATCCCTAGCCTTGCTATGCACTTGGACTAGCTTGGTTGTTGCATCATGTCTAAATTTATTTGAAAGTTGAAATGGGGATTGCTCAAACCCTAGCACCAGATCAAATCAACTAGGTTCAAATAAAAATATTCTCAATGAACCCAAAATGCCCTTCAGAAAAGTTCATCATTTTTGGATTGGTTTAGAACCCCTGCCAAAAATGGTGCACATATTTCTAGGTCCATTTTGGATTTTCTAATTAATTCATAAAGTATTTGAATTTGGGCATTTAAATGCTATAAATCATTTAAATGCTCAAATAATTCTGAAACTAAATGAGGGCTATTGCATATATTTCAAATAGTGCCCAACATTATTTTCAGGATTTTACAAAATGAGTTAGTATTTTTACTAATTCAAAATAGATCAAAATAAATAGAAAACAAAAACAAATTACCAGAGAGAGAGAACAAAAACCTACCTGGCGCCTACCTGTGTGGCCTGCTACTGAAGCTGGCCCAGCCCATCTCCACCTCCCCTGTCGTCTTCCTCCTTTTGCCAGGAGGACGAAGGGCGTGTGTCCCACACGCGCGCACGCGGCCCCGGCCACCTCCTACTTCCAGCCGCTTCTGGAGGCCACTAAGGCCGCCACGCAGCACCCTGGACCCCCTCGACCGCTCCCCTCTCTCCCTGCCTCGCCTCTTTCGCTCTCTCTCTCCCGAAGTCGAGCGGAGCCGTCGCCGCCGTTCACTGCCGCCACGGCTACCGCACCCCCCCCCCTCGCCTCTCCGACGCGTCCCCGAGCTCCGCATGTCGTCCTCTTCGCCCACGTCGAGCCAAGCAATCGGGGAAGCACCACATCGCCGTCCCTGATGTCGTCTTCAACCTCGGTGCCGGCAATCCCTGCCGCTTCATTCGTCATTGTCCTGCCTTCCCCGAGCCAGCTTCGACGCCTGCTACCACCGTTGTGAGCCCCTGCGTCGAATCCCCCTCTTCTCTACTTCGTTTTCTCGCTGTGGACGCCGCCCCCTTGCTCACCGTAGCACGCCGCCGCGCGAGCTCGACGCTGGCGTCACTCTGGTGACCATTTGGCCACGCGCGGGTGCCTAAAGCACTCACCGCACCTCGTAGTGCCTCGCTAGTGCGTCCATTTCCCCGCTAGCTCGCTGCAGCAGCAAAACCACCAACGGCCGAGCTCCGGCCACCCCAGCTCACCCCGCTTGCTCCACCAGCCACGACGCACTCCAAAAAACCCATAGAAGCAAAACGCGCATCGAACGGTGCTCCGTAGCGAGCACACGATGCACCTCCACCATCGGCCGAGGTCGTCGTCGGTTAACCGCCGGCGATGATGACGTGGAATCTTAATTAAACGCTAATGACGCCACTAACTAAGCCCCTAGCTCACTGGCGGATGGGCCCCATGCCCTAATTAATCCCAGTTTTGTTTCTGTTTAGGTTAATTTAAAACCCAGCGGGACCCACATGCCTGAGTTCACCCTGCTAACGTGGCCGTTGACTGGGCCCACACGTCCGCGACCCTAACCAGCACCGTGACACTGACCAGTGGGATCCCCTGGTCAGGTTTGACCTGGAGGCGTCCGGTTGACCTGCTGACATCAGAGTGATGTCATGCTGACGCAATAAGTAATTTCTGGATTTAAAATAATTCAAGAAATTCCAGAAAATGCCTAAACTTCTGAAATTCATAGAAAATTATCTGTAACTCCAAATTAAATAAGTTATACATGAACAATTATCAGAAAAATCCAATCTATCCATCTGCACTGGTTTCATGCATGTTAATGCAACTTAAACCTGCTGTTTCTTTCAAAACATGGTAATGCACTTTATAAAGTCATAGTTTGAGTTTGAAGATGAACCTTTGGTTCAAAATGGCTCAAACCACCCTGGTTACAGTTGCATTAGGCCAACACATTCATTTTTCCATGTCATGATCATGCATCATACTGTGCATTGCATTGATTGTGTATTTTCCTATTTGCCGGTATTTGTCCCCTCTTAGTAGACGACATTCCGACGATGAGTTCGATGACACCGATGAAGAACAATCTATCTTCAGAAGTGCCATGCAAGAAAAAACACATTGTTCATTCCGATACAAACCCACTCTCTCGCTCTGATCTCTTTTACTGCATTAGGACAACAACGATTCAACTATTACATGCTGTGGTAGTTGAACCCCTTATCCTCTGCATGACCTGTCATTGCCACAGTAAATAGATGAAACCCACTAGCATGAGCAGGAGTTGTTTGAGCCTCGATGTGCCTACTCATTCATGCTTGTTTGTCATGCCTGCTATTGCTTAGAGTTGTGTCAGGTCTGATTCATTGAGGATGAATTGGAATGTTGTGAAACATGTCCTACTGTTGAGATCTAAGTGTGTGAACATGATACGTCTCCAACGTATCTATATTTTATGAAGCATTCATGCTATTTTATTATCTATTTTGAATGATTACGGGCTTTATTATACACTTTTATATTACTTTTGGGACTAACCTATTAACCGGAGGCCCAGCCCATATTGCTGTTTTATTGCCTATTTCAGTATTTCGAAGAAAAGGAATATCAAACGGAGTCCAAACGGAATGAAACCTTCGGCAGCATGATTTTTGGGAAGAATATGATCCTGGAGACTTGGAGTTCATGTCAGAAAATCCTCAAGGAGGCCAGGAGATAGCCCCCCCCCCAACTAGGCGCGCCCCCCTATCTCGTGGGCCCCTCAAGGCTCCCCCGACCGACTTCTTTCGCCTATATAAGCCTACGTACCCTAAAAACATCGAATATGAAGATAAATCGGGAGTTCCGCTGCCGCAAGCCTCTGTAGCCACCAAAAACCTCTCGGGAGTCAGTTCCGGCACCCTGCCGGAGGGGGAACGTGTAACGCCCCGTATTCGATGCGCCAGGTGTCTCCCAGTTATTCGCCGTCATTGCCATGTCATTTGCTTGCGTGTTGCATTTTATCATGTGATCATGTGCATTTCATTTTGCATACGTGTTCGTCTCATGCATCCGAGCTTTTTCCCCGTTGTCCGTTTTGCAATCGGCACTCCTATGTTCCCGCGCCCTCTTTTACCTCTTTTCGTGTGCGGGTGTTAAACTTTCTCGGAATGGACCGTGATTTTCCAAACGGCCTTGGTATAGCACCGGTAGACCGCCTGTCAAGTTTCGTGCCATTTGGAGGTCGTTTGGTACTCCAACGGTTAACCGGGTAACCGTAAAAGCCTCTTTTGTGTGCAGCCCAACACCCTTCCAAAGTGGCCCAAAACCCATCCAAACCCCCTCCATGCTCTCGGTCATTCGATCACGATCACGTGGCCGAAAACCACACTCCATTTGGAGTCTCCTAGCTCCCTCTACCTATTTAAACACCCTCCTCCCCTGAAATTCCGGATCAAATCCACCCCTAACCCTAGCCCCGCTCCTCTCCGCGCTGCCAGACACGTCCGGTCCGGCCGGACAACGTCCGCCGCCGCCGCCCCGGCCAATCCCGCGCCAACACGTCGCCTCCGCCGCCGTCTCCTCCAACCCCGTGCTGCCACGTCGCCCCGCCGGTTTCCCCGCAGCCCGCGGAGCCCGTCGCGGGCCCGCCCCGGGCCCAATCTCGCGCGCCCCCGCGCCCTCCGCCCATGCCCGCCGCCGGCGAGCGCCGCTGCCGGCACCGCCCTCCGCCGCCTCGCCGCCGGTGTTCCCCGCCGCCTCCCGCCGGCGAGCTGCCGCGCCCGAGCGCGCTGCCCGTCTCGCCGTCCACCGCCGCCTCGTCTTCACCGGTTCCCGCAGCCGTAGGCTCGCCTCCCCGCGCCGACCTTCATCTCCGGCCAGATCCGGCAAGGTATCCGCCGGATCTGCCCCATCCGCTCCCGCCGGCGACCTCCTGCCGCGGCCCCGCCGGCGCCGCCCTTCGCCGCCATCCTGCTCGGTCGGGGAGAAGCCCCGATCCGCCTGCGCCTCGACCCGAGCTCCTCCCTGTGGGCCCGCCTCACGCCAGTCCCGCATCCGGCCCACCTCCTTCAGCCCGGCCTGCTTCCCCTTCGTCGTGGGCCGAAGCCTAGTGGTGAGCAGCCCCTAAGCCTCGCCCGTGCGCAATTTAGCTATCTCGCGCTCGCGGTAGAATTTTGCCCAAGTCCCCAGATCTGCTGCATTATCATGCCATGTTCATCGCATCATAACTTGCTGCATACTGCTCCGTTTCATGCGTGTAATATGTCAAATTGTTCGTCTCAACGAGTACTTTATTTCATTCCATTGCGTCATGTTCATTTGAGTCCATCTTGATGCATGAATCATCGTTGCAAGAGTGCATGTTGCTGTTAATCTGCTGAAACTGTTATACATGCTCATTTGTCATTTTTGCCTTGTTTGATGTGTGCATCCTATGAGGTTGATGTCTACATGTGTTTTGATCTATGATATGCCATCTTTACAGGGGTGCCATCCATTTATTTTTGTGAGTTGTGTAGTGAGTGCATCAAGCTTGTTAAGTAGGGTACTTGTTGTTGCTGTTTTGCTAAACAGATTCTGTTATTTCGTGATGCTATGTTAACCTGCTGCTACTAGTCATTCTATGCATAATCTGGAGATGTTAACTAAGGATGATTTGTTATACATGTCTTCTCTATCCATGCATGCCCCTGGTTGCATTTTTAGCCTGCTGTAACATGTTGTTATCTTGCCCTCAAAGTTCTAAATAATGTTGCTGTCAGCCTGTTAACATTAAGTTCAATGTTGCCATGATTGTTGCTAGTAATCCATGTACCCTATGAACTTTCTCTTGCCATGCTTAGCTTCATAAACATGTATTATTACTGTTGGTTACCTTGCCATGCCATGTATTGCTCTGTGGTGAGTGGTTCAAGCTCACCAACATGCCTACTTATTGTTGTTCTAGCCATGTTTGAATCTGTCATATAACTTGCCATGTTTACATGGGTGCCATCATATCTATGTTCCTTTTTGGCTCATGGTCAGTAAGGGACTTTTGTTCTATGCAATTAGTAGATTCATGCCATGCCTTTGTTTGCCATGATAAGTTCCTGTAACATGTTGTTTGATAGCTCTAAACATTGCAACCTGATGTTATTTCTGCCAAGCCTGAAACTGTTATTATTTGCAATCTTACCATGTCCTTTTGAGCATGTTCTAGTAGCTTTATGGAGATAGCTCAGTGTTCATGTTTTGTTATGCTTTACCTGTACTTCATACCCATGCCTTTTGTTATTGTGTTGAGATGCTGTAGCATGTTGTTTTGATGCTTGCAATATGCCTAGTTGCTGTTTTGGGCAGATTGTTGTTATACCTTGTATAGTGTGTATGTGTTGATCCGTTGCTCCGTTTTGAGTGTGCTCTATATGAAACTTGCTTGATTTTGCATGTAGTTCCATATTATCATGTTGCATCCTTGTTTTGAGGTGTTTGCTTGATGTTTGTTTGCATTTTTCATCAACGCCATGTTTAACTTGTTTTGCTCATATCTTCTAGGCCGTAGCTCCGAACTAAATGAACTTTATATGTAACTTGACTGGAATTTCGTGTAGATCATCTTGATGCATCTTAACTTGCTGTTTAACAACTTAAACTTAATGTTTATTCATTTCTGGACCAATTTCTAAATTTGGCATATGAGGACTTACCGGAATTGTTATATGTTGTTTCCGGCCTCATTTAAACTTGCTTTGATGTGTTGTTCTTGTTTGCATCATCTATTGCCATGAGTAGCTTCATGTAGCTTTGTCATGCATCATGCTTGTTGTGCATCATGTCTTGTCTATGTGTGGTGTGTTTACTATGTTGTGTGCATCTTCTCAATAGTTCCCATTTCGTTGCGATCGTGAGGATTCGTTCGTCTACACTTGGTTCGTCTTCGTGGCTTCATCTTCTTCATGGACTCGTTCTTCTTCCTTGCAGGATTTCAGGCAAGATGACCGCTACCCTGGATCTCACTGCTATCATTGCTGTGCTAGTTGCTTCGTTCTATCGCTATGCTGCGTTACCTATCTTTTGCTCTTCAAGCCTCCTCAATTGCCATGAACCTCTAACCTTTGACACCCTTCCTAGCAAACCGTTGTTTGGCTATGTTACTACTTTGCTCAGCCCCTCTTATAGCGTTGTTAGTTGCAGGTGAAGTTGAAGATTGCTCCATGGTGGACAGGGTTATGTTGGGATATCACAGTATCTCTTTTATATTATTAATGCATCTATATATTTGGTAAAGGGTGGAAGGCTCGGCCTTATGCCTGGTGTTTTGTTCCACTCTTGCCGCCCTAGTTTCCGTCATACCGGTGTTATGTTCCCGGATTTTGCGTGCCTTACGCGGTCGGGTTATTTATGGGACCCCCTTGGCAGTTCGCTTTGAATAAAACTCTTCCAGCAAGGCCCAACCTTGGTTTTACCATTTGCCTCACCACCACCTACTTTTCCCTTGGGAGTCGCTCTCTCGAGGGTCATCTTTATTTTAGCCCCCCCCCCCAGGCCAGTGCTTGTCTAAGTGCTTGTCCGAACCGAGCCGCCTATGAGGCCCCCTTGGGGAAACTCAAGGTCTGGTTTTACTCGTAGCCTGTCTCACCCGGTGTTGCCCTGAGAACAAGATATGTGCAGCTCCTATCGGGATTATCGGCGCATCGGGCGGTCTTGCTGGTTTTGTTTTACCATTGCTGAAATGTCTTGTAAACCGGGATTCCGAGACTGATCGGGTCTTCCTGGGAGAAGGTATATCCTTCGTTGATCGCGAGAGCTTATCATGGGCTAAGTTGGGACACCCCTGCAGGGTATAAAATTTCGAGAGCCATGCCCGCGGTTATGTGGCAGATGGGAATTTGTTAATGTCCGGTTGTAGATAACTTGACACTAGATCCGAATTAAAACGCATCAACCGCGTGTGTAGCCGTGATGGTCTCTCCTCGGCAGAGTCCGGGAAGTGAACACGGTTTCTGGGTTATGATTGACATAAGTAGGAGCTCAGGATCACTTCTTGATCATTACTAGTTGACGACTGTTCCGCTTGTTTCTCTTCTCGCTCTCATTTGCGTATGTTAGCCACCATACTTGCTTAGTCGCTGCTGCAACCTCACCACTTTACCCCTTCCTTTCCCATTTAACTTTGCTAGTCTTTATACCCATGGTAATGGGATTGCTGAGTCCTCATGGCTCACAGATTACTACAACATTAGTTGCAGGTACAGGTTATGCGATGATCTTGACGCGAGAGCGATGTTTGCTTGTTTTGGAGTTCTTCTTATGCTTCTTCTTCGATCAGGGGATAGGTTCCAGGTCGGCAGCCTGGGCTAGCAGGGTGGATGTAGTTTGAGCTTCTGTTTGTGTTTCATCCGTAGTCGGATGTTGATCTTATGTTTGAGATGATGTTGTATTCGTGTGGCATTGTATGCCTTTTGTATGTATCCCCATCTATTATGTAATGTTGTTGTAATGATATCCACCTTGCAAAAGTGTTTCAATATGCGGGTCTATCCTTGGTGGGACCTTCAAGTTCCTTTTGGATAGGGTCGCATATTGGGCGTGACAGAACGCATCACCGGTGGTCATCTTCATCATCCCGGCGCTATCCATGACGAGGAGTGAGTAGTTCACCCTCGGGGATGAGGGTATGTACTAGTAGCTATGTGTTTGATCTCTCTCTCGTGTTCTCGACTTCAGACGATCTTGATGTATCGCGAGCTTTTCTATTATAGTTGGATCTGATGATGTTTCTCCCCCTCTACTCTCTTGTGATGAATTGAATTTCCCTCTTGAAGTTATCTTATCGGATTGAGTCTTTATTTGAGAACACTTGATGTATGTCTTGCCGTGTTTATCTGTGGTGACAATGGGATATCACGTGCCACTTGATGTATGTTTTGGTGACCAACTTGCGGGTTCCGCCCATGAACCTATGCATAGGGGTTGGCACACGTTTTCTTGACTCTTCGGTAGAAACTTTGGGGCACTCTTTGAAGTACTTTGTGTTGGTTGGATGAATCTGAGATTGTGTGATGCATATCATATAATCATGCCCACGGATACTTGAGGTGACAATGTTGTGTCTAGGTGACATTACGGTTTTGGTTGATTTGTGTCTTAAGGTGTTATTCTAGTACAAACTCTTGGATAGATTGATCCGAAAGAATAACTTTGAGGTGGTTTCGTACCCTACCTTAATATCTTCGTTTGTTCTCCGCTATTAGTGGCTTTGGAGTGACTCTTTGTTACATGTTGAGGGATTGTTATATGATCTATCTATGTTATTATTGTTGAGAGAACTTGCACTAGTGAAAGTATGAACCCTATGCCTTGTTTCCTACCATTGCAATACCATTTACGCTCACTTTTATCGTTAGTTACCTTGCTGTTTTTATATTTTCTTATTACAAAAACCTATATCTACCATCCATATTGCACTTGTATCACCATCTCTTCGCCGAACTAGTGCACCTATACAATTGACCATTGTATTGGGTGTGTTGGGGACACAAGAGACTCTTTGTTATTTGGTTCCAGGGTTGTTTGAGAGACACCATCTTCATCCTACTCCTCCCACGGATTGATAAACCTTAGGTCATCCACTTGAGGGAAATTTGCTACTGTCCTACAAACCTGTGCACTTGCAGGCCCAACAACGTCTACAAGAAGAAGGTTGTGTAGTAGACATCAAGCTCTTTTCTGGCGCCATTGCCGGGGAGGTGAGTGCTTGAAGCTATATCTTTAGATCTTGCAATCGAATCTTTTTGTTTCTTGTATTATCACTAGTTTAGTTTATAAAAGGAAACTACACAAAAAAATGGAGTTAAGTTTGTCTCATACGCTTCGTCTTTTTAATATCTTTCGTGAGTTTGATGGAAAGGAAAATTGTGCTCACGTGCTAGAAGAAGAGTGCATTAAAATGCTTGGTACTAATCTTTGAATGATGAGCATGATTGCAATGTTGTTAGTATGAACTCCTTGAATATCCTTAGTACTAATGATGATTGCTCTAGTCATGATGAAAATATCTCTTATAAGCATGTCAACTTTTGTGGAGTGCATGTTTGCATGAACACACCAAATAGAGAAGATATATATTGCAAGAGGCATAAGCATTTAGAAACTAAATTGTTGCAAGAAAAGTTAAATGGGAGTGCTGAAAATTTACACTTCCTTTGCCGTACTTGTGAACTATGCAATGAACGTGGACATCTACATCTCCTATGCAAATTATTTCATGATCGAATTGTGTCCAAAAATTGTGATTATTTGATTTTCTTTGCACATTACATGAACTTAGTTTACTTTTGGGTTATGAAGAATTGAAACATTTAATTAAGGACCTTCCAGAATTTGCCCATAAGAAATTCCTTGATTTTTGATCTAGAGGATATTTATATGTTTTGTGCGGAGAATTGCATTAAAAATCCTTATATTGCCAATTACCTAAAGAAAAGAAAGCAAATAGAAGATGATGAGAATACTAATGAAAGGGAAGAGACTTCCCAATATCCTCTTATTATTTACTATGATGAATCAGGTAACGAGGAGGAGCTTTCTATTCAACCAATCTCATCAATAAGGAGCTCAAAGAGGAAGGTTGAACCCACACATAATGTGAATAAGAAAAATAAAAGAAGGAGCAACAATGGTAGAAAGGTATCCCTCCCAAATGATGTTGCTCCTACTACTCATTGTGATGATGATAATTGCTATACTATTGGTGCTATCCATACTATTAATGATGAGAGTGATTATGCTTATGATATGAAAAGGCCGAAGCTTGGGGAAGCTGTGTTTGATGAGGATGAAATATTTGAGAATATATTTTATGAAATTAATGTTTGTCCCAAGCTTGGGGATGCTTCGTTTAATGAAGATGATATTTTTAGCATCCCAAGTTTAGATATGCAAATTTATTATGATGATAGCATGCCTCTTACCTATGATGATTATATTGATGAATGTGGGTTTGGAAGAGTGTCAAATTTAGGAAGTAGTTATCGCACTATTTTGGAGGATGTTGAAGTTTATTGTGATGAATACGAAAGTGGATTTGGAAGAGTGTCAACTTTATTTAGTGAGTCCACTATCTTGGGAGAGGTTTCAATCGATTATGATGAGAACAAAGTTGCTACTTATGATGATTATTTTCATGAAACTTATGCTATAAAAAGTAGTGATGATTATATTTATAAAACTTGTCATGATTAGTGTTCAAGTCTTTTATGATACTTCCACTATTCCGAATGACAAGAATTTTGCTTATGTGGAGAGTAGTAATTTTTCTATGCTTGTAGAGCATGAAAAGAATGCTTTAGGTGCTGGTTATATTGTTGAATTCATTAATGATGCTACTGAAAATTATTATGAGAGAGGAACATATGTTTGTAGGAATTGCAATAATGTCAAGTTTCCTCTCTATGTGTTGAAAATCTTGAGGTTATGCTTGTTTTGTCGTCCTATGCTAGTTGATTATTGTTCCCATAAGTTGTTTGCTCACAAAATCCCTATGCATAGGAAGTGGGTTAGACTTAAATGTGCTAGTCATATGCTTCATGATGCTCCTGTTATGTTTCAATTCTTATCTTTTAGGTGAAGCATCATTGCCATCATCATGCCTAGCTAGAAAGGCATTAAGGAAAAGCGCTTGTTGGGAGACAACCCAATATTTACCTTTACTGTTTTTGTGTGTCCACATGATTATTCTACTGTAATAATCATGTTTTATAGTTTTTGTTTCAATAAAGTGCCAAGTAAGACCTTTAGGATAGCTTACGGTGATAGTTGTGTTGATCCTGCTGAAAATCAGAAACTTTTGCACCCAGTAAATTAGTTTTATTAATTCACAGAAACGTGATCTTGATCTTATTATTTCTGCTATGGATTGATACAAAAATTGCTTAGGACTTCCTAATTTGGTAGGATTTTTCGAGTTCCATAAGTATACGTTTGAGACAGATTACTACAGACTGTTCTGTTTTTGACAGATTCTGTTTTTCTATGTGTTGTTTGCTTATTTTGATGCATCTATGGTTAGTATTAAGTGGTATGAACCATAGAGAAGTTGGAATACAGTAGATAGTACATCAATGTGAATTTAGAATGAGTTCATTACAGTACCTAAGTGGTGATTTTATTTTCTTATACTAACGGAGTTTACGAGTTTTCTGTTGAGTTTTGTGTTGTGAAGTTTTCAAGTTTTGGGTAAGGCTTCAATGGACTATGGAATAAGGAGTGGCAAGAGCCTAAGCTTGGGGATTCCCAAGGCACCCCAAGGCAATATTAAAGGACAACCAAGAGCCTAAGCTTGGGAATGCCCCGGGAAGCATCCCCTCTTTCGTCTTCGTTCATCGGTAAACTTTACTTGGAGCTATATTTTTATTCACCACATGATATGTGTTTTGCTTGGAGCGTCATTTTATTTTGTTAGTATTTGCTTTATGTTATTTAGAATAATGTTTATCATCTTTAGTTTCAATAAAAATGTCAAGGATAGCCTTTACCATGCTTATTTTGCTAGTACATGTTGCTGTTTGAAAACAGAAAGTTTACCGCTGTTGCAAAAATTCCGTAGAAAAGTCAGAGCATGATATAATGTTGAAACTTTTTGCATAATGAGCTCTGATAAATTTACTACAGCGGGAATTTTATTTCATAATTTTTGGAGTTAGGGAAGTATGATGAATCTTGCATTCTTTACAGACTCTACTGTTTTGGCAGATTGCTGTTAAGTTTGCATTGTTTGCATATGTTTGCTTGTTTAATGATTCTATTTGAGGATAGGAGTATTAAGTATGCAGAGGCATTTAATATGCAATGTTGAATAATAATTTTAATGATTTGTTACAGTAGAAAATTATAAGGTTTTGCATTGGTTTATACTAACCTATCTCACGAGTTCTTGTTGAGTTTGTTGTGGATGAAGCTTTTGAGAAATAGAGAAACCATGATATGAGAGGAATTAAGGAGACACAAAAGTTCAAGCTTGGGGATGCCCAAGGCACCCCAAGATAATATTCCAAGAAGTCTCAAGCATCTAAGCTTGGGGATGCCCCATTAGGCATCCCACCTTTCTTCTTCAACAACTATTGGTTAGTATCGGTTGAGCCTAAGTTTTTGCTTCTTCACATGAGTTGTGCTATCCTTGCAATGTTATTTTATTTTGTTTTGCTTGATGTTTGATTAGAGTACCAAGATCTGAAATTCTTAAATGAGAGAGAGCCTTCGCATAGTTACATAATTATTTAGCTACTCATTGTTCTTCACTTATATCTTGTATGAGTAGTTTGTCATTTACTCATGTGCTTCACTTATATCCTATGAGTAAATTGTTGAATGAGTTGAATGTCACAAATCTGAAATTATTTATGTCTCATTTGCTTATCCCATGGGGGGTAATGACTTCACATCTAAGAAGTAGAGGTTGTGAATTTATTGAAGGTTAGCAAGCATTGTATTGGTCATTTGAACAATTCATGAAAGAATATTGAAGGAAGAGAAATTTCACATATAAATATACTATCCTAGACATCTTTTATAATTGGGAGCACTCATTAAGTATGACATGCTAAAGAGTTGATGTTGGACAAGGAAGACAACGTAATGGGTTATGTTTTCCGACATCTCAGTTAAAGTATATTGTCATGGATCATGCAAACATGTTGAGCTTGCCTTTCCCCCTCATGCTAGCCAAAATTCCTCGCACAAAGTAGAGATACTGCTTGTGCTTCCAAATATCCTTAAACCCAGTTTTGCCATGAGAGTCCACCATACCTACCTATGGATTGAGTAAGATCCTTCAAACCTGTGCACTTGCCATGAGAACCCATCACCGGTGGTCATCTTCATCATCCCGGCGCTATCCATGACGAGGAGGGAGTAGTTCACCCTCGGGGCTGAGGGTATGTACCAGTAGCTATGTGTTTGATCTCTCTCTCGTGTTCTCGACTTCACACGATCTTGATGTATCGCGAGCTTTGCTATTATAGTTGGATCTTATGATGTTTCTCCCCCTCTACTCTCTTGTAATGAATTGAGTTTCCCTCTTGAAGTTATATTATCAGATTTAGTCTTTATTTGAGAACACTTGATGTATGTCTTGTCATGTTTATCTGTGGTGACAATGGGATATCACGTGCCACTTGATGTATGTTTTGGTGACCAACTTGCGGGTTCCGCCCATGAACCTATGCATAGGGGTTGGCACACGTTTTCTTGACTCTCCGGTAGAAACTTTGGGGCACTCTTTGAAGTACTTTGTGTTGGTTGGATGAATCTAAGATTGTGTGACGCATATCGTATAATCATGCCCACGGATACTTGAGGTGACAATGGAGTATCTAGGTGACATTAGGGTTTTGGTTTATTTGTGTCTTAAGGTGTTATTCTAGTACGAACTCTTGGATAGATTGATCCGAAAGAATAACTTTGAGGTGGTTTCGTACACTACCTTAATCTCTTCGTTTGTTCTCCGCTATTAGTGGCTTTGGAGTGACTCTTTGTTGCATGTTGAGGGATTGTTATATGATCTATCTATGTTATTATTGTTGAGAGAACTTGCACTAGTGAAAGTATGAACCCTATGCCTTGTTTCCTACCATTGCAATACCGTTTACACTCACTTTTATCGTTAGTTACCTTGCTGTTTTTATATTTTGAGATTATAAAAACCTATATCTACCATCCATATTGCACTTGTATCACCATCTCTTCGCCGAACTAGTGCACCTATACAATTTACCATTGTATTGGGTGTGTTGGGGACATAAGAGACTCTTTGTTATTTGGTTGCAGGGTTGTTTGAGAGAGACCATCTTCATCCTACGCCTCCCACGGATTGATAAACCTTAGGTCATCCACTTGAGGGAAATTTGCTATTGTCCTACAAACATGTGCACTTGCAGGCCCAACAACATCTACAAGAAGAAGGTTGTGTAGTAGACATCAGAACACGATTTGGTAAAGGTAGCGGTGAGAGGCCATGTATGAGTACATGGTGGGTTGTCTCATTGAAGCCATCCTCAGGAACTGAGTTCTGTGTTTGTAATCCATGAACAGTTACTACCACACATTGGGTTCCGGTAACTCGACCCCTCTCGACTTATTAATCAGCTTGATCTCTGTCCAGGAGTTGCAACTTGTTTCTGGTGTTTGTAGGTTGTGCTAGTAGTCTACGAAGTGGCACCCGGTATAGGTGGGCTTGGGTCAGACTAGGCACCATGGCCAGGTATGCCAAGCGCCGCCCGTTTGGTGGGCTCGAAACCCTGTGCACATCGTTTGGGGCCCTGAGCGACAGCGCGGCCGGATCTCCTTGCGGATGGAACCCGAATAGGTGATAAACCTGGACTAGGGACTTGTGTGGTTAGTCAGGTCGTGGCCGACTCCCTCGCAAGGATTCCGCTTGAAGGTTGCCGAGATACACGACGTGTACATAGTGGTAAGTGGCGAGAGCATGTGTGAAGAAGTACACCCCTGCAGGGTTAAGATCATCTATTCGAATAGCCGTGTCTGCGGTAAAGGACTTCTAGTTTGCCTGTATAGTTCATAGACAAGTGAAAGTGGATACTCTAAAATACGCAAGATAAGCGTGAGTGCTATGGGTGGCGTTCTCGTAGGGACACGGGAGCGGATCCATAGTGGTGTATTGTTATGGTGAATATGTGGACTCGTGTGCGCCACCTCAAAAGAGTTACTTGCAGTCGTAGTTCAGGATAGCCACCGGGTCAAAGCTGGCTTGCTGCAGTTAAACCCCACCACCCCCTTTGTTGATAATGATGCATAAGTAGTTAGTTCTGATGTAAGTATTGTTGGGTACATTTGTACTCACGTTTGCCTATTTTATGTTTTTGCAGAGAGACTTCAATCTCACTAGTAGTTCCGCATGGACTTCGACGTTTAGCTTGTTACCTCCGCTATGATCTTGTGCCGTCGGCAGGATCTTGTAGATAGTCAGGCTTCTCAGCCTTTTTCATTTGTAGATGTCTGTACTCAGACATATTAAGCTTCCGCATGTGCTTTGACTTGTATGCTCTGAATGTTGGGTCATGCGACCCATGATTGTAATATCTCGCTCCTCGGAGCCTATTGGATGAAATACTTGAGTTGTAGAGTCATGTTGTGATGCCATGTTGTATTTGCACATATCGAGCATATTGTGTGTATGTTATTGAAATGCTTGGTATGTGTGGGATCTGACTATCTAGTTGTTTATCTTTGGTAGCCTCTCTTACCGGCAAATGTCTCCTAGTGCTTCCACTGAGCCTTGGTAGCTTGCTACTGCTCCAGAACACTTAGGTTGGCCGACATGTGTCCTTCTTCGTTCCTGTGTATGTCCCCTCGGGGAAATGTCACGCGGTGTATATGCAGTCCTGTTAGCCTGCTATAGCCCGGTTTACCGGACTCCTGCTAGCCCAGTTGCTACAGCCCAGATTCACTCACTGATGACCGACACGTTCGTTGCTGGGTCATGTATGCTTGTCCCTATAAGTTAGTGCCACTTTGGGTTCACGACTAGCCATGTCAGCCCGGGCTCCTTGTCATATGGATGCTAGCGATACTGTCATATACGTGTGCCAAAAGGCGCAAACGGTCCCGGGCCTGGTAAGGCGACACCCGTGGGAATACCGTGTGTGAGGCCGCAAAGTGATAGGAGGTGTTACATGCTAGATTGGTGTGGCATTGAGTCGGGGTCCTGACAGCTTTGGTATTAGAGCCTGACTGTCTGTAGGATTACCAAGCCAAACCTGTCGAAGTTGAGTCTAGAAATTATTTAGTTATTTAAGGGAATTGATTGTGGGATGGAACGTAAGGCTCTTTTTACTCCTTATACCTTATGCCCTTCTGATCTGAGTCATCCTATCTTTGCTACGGGGTTAATAAACTAGGCTTTCTCCTCTTTCTATCAGGATCACGTGTTACTAATCCGTAGACTTATAGGATTGATGGATTTAAGCCCCAGTTCAGTTTGTTCTATCTCCGTGTATTCATAGTTGACCCCAGAACCTTGTTATTATGATAATCGAGTGGTTATGCCGCCATTTTGTAGGATGTCTCAAATCATTTTGAGCATTTACAGCCGTTATGCTGTCCGAGTCATCCCAGGTTTCTACAATAGTCTGATGCATTTGCAAATCCCTTCCTCCTGTTTCCGATGTCTCTTTGGGCCAGTTTGACCACACTAATCGGTGAGTTGAGGTACTCTGTTGCCTTGACATATATGTTGGAGTTATTATTATGAACCTAGGTGTTTTAGAGGATCACCTAGTAATCTAGCCATGTTTGTGTTCCTAGTGTGATGATTCTGGCCGTCATTCTCGAAAGCATTATGTGATGCAATTTAGTAGTAGGTATTCTACTCCTGGGTTTCTGAGCCCAAGATTCACCCTACCTCATGTTGATAGTGTTTGCTAGTTCCTTTAGGATATTAGTAACCTTTGTATTAGTCCTCGAGGTTCGTGGTATATCCTTCTTCCAAATACCATGAATTGCTTATGGTAGAAGTTCCTCGCTAAACCGAATGATCATAACCGGAGTGTTCTTGATGAGTTGTCGATTCTATGTTGATACTCTGCTAGTTCTACCTTTCTGCATGGGTTATCCGGAAGAAATATGTTGAACTCATTCGACATGCTAGTCCATGCATCCACAACTCAGAAAGTTATATGTTCCCTGAGTTGTCCCTCCTTAGTTGTATTCTGATCCCCGTCTATCAATTGATAGTCAAGAGTATGCATGCATTCGTTTATTGATGCCTATTACTGTTGTGGTCTGTCAAGCCATTCTATTCTGGAATGACTAGGAGAAACAAACTCCAGTACCTCATCCGTATCAAGGATTGGGTCAAAGCAGTTGTATTCCGCAGATCAAAATGGAATCAAGCTTTTGATCCGTTCTACTCTGAAGTGTTACCCTATTTACGTCAGGATCGTCATGAGAATTGCACTATCTCTTATGAATTCTTGACGCAGAGATACTTCTTGCCATCATTGTTCATTCCTTGGTTTCTGTGTTATTGTAACCGGAATGCCAACAAGTGCATCATGATGTGTGAAATCAATACTCCTAGCAACCTTGTTGCTTGGTAGTTAATGGACAATAATTTCATCCTTAGCGTGTTGATTATTGAATCATCACCCTAAGGTTGATTGTGCTACCTAGTCCATTTTCCCTGGTGCACTCCTCGATCAATGAGATAGGATTGTGTCAATCCATCACTCTCTTGATCCCGTCATCTTTCCCTGAAAAGCAAGATTCATCTCGAGCTTAGTAACATGCCGGTGGTTCGTGATTTTCCGAATATCTTCTCGGAAGTGTTACCAGGTTATCCCCTGACAATTATGTTGAGCTCGTGATCAAGTTGGTTTTCTTATAAACCACCCCTTCTCCAAGAATCTGTGTTGGATACCCCTAAGCTAGTTGGTTAAGTTGAACAGCAACTTGGAGAGTTGGAAGATAAAAGCTTGCCTAACTTAGTTCATTTCCAAAGGGATATCTTGTGTTTGTGTGATTGTTGTAGAAAGATGATTTCTTCATCGATTGGTCCTCGTGATCAGTTGTTGAACCTATCGTCTTGCCCAAACCTTGATTTCAGTGTGGGCCATCGTCAAATCAAGTTAGAACCAACGATATTTGTAATGTTGTCTTACTCATGGTTGATTCCTCGACCATACACCATTACATCTTTTGGTCTAACCAATACTATCGCATTGTTCACATAATGGTGTAAGTCCCAAGTCAGTTATGTATGTGCATTTGGTGCAAGTTGCCGCCATGAGTTCGAGAAAGATTGGTTTTGTTTCCTCTAGTACCATCCCAAGTTAGTTATGTATGTGCGAATGTATTCTATGGTTTGGTAGATTAATTACCTCCACTCCATATGGATTCCCTAGCACACCAAGCCACTGACTGATTTGTTCCAGGAAAAGGAGTTAAGTGTTAATCCATGGTAATGCACAAGACTTCGATATCCCCGATGATGGTTCCCAACCAGAACTCGGTACAGTTTTGTTGTAAGACTACTATGTGTTCATGCTTGTCTGGGACAACGTGTTCACATGTTTGTAGCAGAAACCGGCTCATGTTTTGGAGCCTACTATCGTAGTCCATTTCCCGATAATCTTGCAACGTCATCTCATCGATTTGTGTTGCAAACTTTAATTTTTCCTTCTAGACTTGATGAGTCTGGAATATTCTGACACCAACCAGATCTGAATCTCAGGCAGATATGATGGTTGGAACATTTCCCAAGAACTATAATATTGGTCTCTCAATAACCGATAAAGTGGATGTCGTGGCCAATACACCCAGCCAGGAGACCTATTATTGTAGTATCTTGATTGAAGAAGTTGGCCACCTCCCCATATGGATTTCGCAGGATTTACCTCCATAGTTATTCCTTATGGATTCTTGAGCTCCCGAAGTCCGACCTGTTACTCGATGTTCTAGATACCAAACCATATCTATGAATGAGTTACGCTACCACATCAAGGAGAACATTAGAAGCAGAGTGCTAAATGTCTCTCAGTCGATCATCCAGATTTGCTTCTTCGTCATTGCTAAGGAAAAACCTAAGAAAGTGATGTCCTCCTTTGCATCTGCATCGTCCATCACTATTCATCATGGTAGTATGGTGTGTTGCCAGGCTCCTAGGCACGGATGTTGGTAAGACCCTGATAAATATGGAAATGCTCAAGTTCTTGAGTGAATGCTCACACACTAGGATATATCCTTGGTATCAATTGGAATGTGCCTTCCGTTTGCCGAGTTGTCTTATAACTCTAGTTTCCTTTCCAAACTGAGTATGCCATTCCTTCGAATTCCTTCAAAAGATCTATTGTGATTTTCCCTAGGCTGGTAGATAATTTCAATGATCTTTGTATCAGAAGTAATTCTTTTTGCCACTTAAGGGAATAATTCCACGAGTCACCTCCTCTAAGATGTCTCGTTATGGTATCATGGCAATTCAACTCCTAGCTATGTTGACAACCGTTCACCACCTTCTTAAGCGTGAAATTGTTGTTTACCTAGTGAACCCTCGTCATCTGTCTCACTCCATTCCTTCAGATGTATGCTTCGTGTCTCAGCTCGAGAGATGTGTCAATGTCTCATTCCATGAGTTGATCCTGAGTTGCTCGATCCTCGAGAAGATCGATTCTTCTAGAGTTTTCATTTCTTCTCGTGGTCATGTTGAATGGAGTTCTCAAGGCAAGATGTCAAGATCAAGATGATGCAATGAATCAACGTTTTCGAGAAGAGCAATTGGATCATGAAGATTGTGTTAGTTTGTGTCCCCTTTGTCCTCTTACCTCACGTCTTGAATCTCGGGACGATATTCTTGTTTAGTGGGGGTGAGTTATCACATCCCTAGCCTTGCTATGCACTTGGACTAGCTTGGTTGTTGCATCATGTCTAAATTGATTTGAAAGTTGAAATGGGGATTGCTCAAACCCTAGCACTAGATCAAATCAACTAGGTTCAAATAAAAATATTCTCAATGAACCCAAAATGCCCTTCAGAAAAGTTCATCATTTTTGGATTGGTTTAAAACCCCTGCCAAAAATGGTGCACATATTTCTAGGTCTATTTTGGATTTTCTAATTAATTCATAAAGTATTTGAATTTGGGCATTTAAATTCTATAAATCATTTAAATGCTCAAATAATTCTGAAACTAAATGAATGATGTTGCATATATTTCAAATAGTGCCCAAAATTATTTTCAGGATTTTGCAAAATGAGTTACTATTTTTCCTAATTCAAAACAGATCAAAATAAATAGAAAACAAAAACTAATTACCAGAGAGAGAGAGAAAACCTACCTGACGCCTACCTGTGTGGCCTGCTGCTGAAGCCGACCCAGCCCATCTCCACCTTCCCTGTCTTCCTCCTTTTGCCAGGAGGACGAAGGGCGTGTGCCCCGCACGCGCACACGCAGCCCTGGCCACCTCTTGCTTCCCGCCGCTTCTGGAGGCCGCTAAGGCCGCCACGCAGCACCCTAGACCCCCTCGACCGCTCCCCTCTCTCCCTGCCTCACTTCTTTCGCTCTCTCTCCCGAAGCTGAGTGGAGCCGTCGCCGCCCTTCGGTGCCGCCACGGCTACCGTGCCCCCTAGCCTCTCCTACGCGTCCCCGAGCTCTGCATCGTCGTCCTCTTCGCCCACGCTGAGCCAAGCAACCGGGGAAGCACTACATCGCCGTCCAGACGTGTTCTTCAACCTCGGTGCCGGCGATCCCCGCCGCTTTATTCGTCACCGTCCAGCCTTCCCTGAGCCCGCTTTGACGCCTTCTGCAACCATTGTGAGCCCCTGCGTCGAATCCCCTCTTCTCTGCTTCGTTTTCTCGATGTGGACGCCACCCACTTGCTCACCGTAGGACGCTGCTGCACGTGCTCGACGCCGGCGTCACTCCGGTGACCATTTGGTCACATGCGGGTGCCTAAAGCACTCACCGCACCTCGGAGCGCCTCGCTGGTGCCTCCGTTTCCCCACTAGCTCGCCGCAGCAGCAAAACCACCAACGGCCGAGCTCTGGCCGCCGCCCCGAGCTTGTTTCCGACGAGCTTCGGCCACCCCAGCTAACCCCTCTTGCTCCACCAGCCGCGGCGCACTCCTAGGAACCCATAGGAGTAAACCGCGCATTGAACGGTGCTCCGTAGCGAGCACACGATGCACCTCCGCCGTCGGTCGAGGTCGTCGCCAGTTAACCTCCAGCAAGGATGACGTGGCACCTTAATTAAACGCTAATGGCGCCACTAACTAACCCCCTAGCTCACTAGTGGATGGGCCCCATGCCCTAATTAATCCCAGTTTTGTTTTTGTTTAGGTTAGTTTAATACCCAGCGGGACCCACATGCCTGAGTTGACCCCGCTGACATGGCCGTTGACTGGGCCCACACATCAGCGACCCTAACCAGCAC
Organism: Triticum timopheevii; assembly: GCA_963921465.1. Taxonomy (NCBI): domain Eukaryota; kingdom Viridiplantae; phylum Streptophyta; class Magnoliopsida; order Poales; family Poaceae; genus Triticum; species Triticum timopheevii. The sequence continues at coordinate 373,541,751 of OY997272.1, read as the reverse complement.
CGTGACACTGACCAGTGGGACCCCCTGGTCAGGTTTGACCTGGAGGCGCCCGGTTGACCTGCTGACATCAGAGTGATGTCATGTTGACGCAATAAGTAATTTCTAGATTTAAAATAATTCAATAAATTCCATAAAATGCCCTAAACTTCTAAAATTCATAGAAAATTATCTGTAACTCCAAATGAAATAAGTTGTATATGAAAAACAATCAGAAAAATCCAATCTATCCATCTACACTGGTTTCATGCATGTTAAAGGAACTTAAACCTTCTTTTTATATCAAAACATGATAATGCACTTTATAAAGTCATAGTTTGAGTTTGGAGATGAACCTTTGATTCAAAATGACTCAAACCACCCTGGTTAAAGTTGTATTAGGCCAACACATTCATTTTGCCATGTCATGATCATGCATCATACTGTGCATTGCATTGATTGTGTATTTTCCTGTTTGTCGGTATTTGTCCCCTCTTAGTAGACGACGTTCCAACGATGAGTTCGATGACACCGATGAAGAACAATACTATCTTCAGAAGTGCCAGGCAAGCAAAAAACCCTTGTTCATACCGATACAAACCCACTCTCTCGCTCTGCTCTCTTCTACTGCATTAGGACAACAACAATTCAACTGTTACATGTTGTGGTAGTTGAACCCCTTATCCTCTGCATGACCTATCATTGCCAAGTAAATAGATGAAACCCACCAGCATGAGTAGGAGTTGTTTGAGCCCTGATGTGCCTACTCATTCATGCTTGTTTGTCATGCCTGCTACTTCTTAGAGTTGTGTCAGGTTTGATTCATCGGGGATGAAATGGAATGTTGTGAAACATGTCCTACTATTGAGAGCTAAGTGTGTGAACACGATTTGGTAAAGGTAGTGGTGAGATGCCATGTAGGAGTACATGGTGGGTTGTCTCATTGAAGCCGTCCTCGGGAACTGAGTTCTGTGTTTGTAATCCATGAACAGTTACTACCACACATTGGGTTCCGGTAACTTGACCCCTCTCGACTTATTAATCAGCTTGATCTCTGTCCAGGAGTTGCAACTAGTTTCTGGTGTTTGTAGGTTAAGTTAGTAGTCTACCAAGTGGCACCCGGTACAGGTGGGCTTGGGTCAGACTAGGAACCATGGCCGGGTATGCCAAGCGTCGCCCGTTTGGTGGGCTTGGAACCCTGTACACATCGTTTGGGGCCGTGAGCGACACCCCGGCCGGATCTCCTTGCGGATGGAACCCGAGTAGGTGATAAACCTGGACTAGGGACTTGTGTGGTTGGTAAGGTCGTGGCCGACTCCCTCGCCAGGCCTCCGCTTGAAGGTTGCCGAGATACACGATGTGTACATGGTGGTAAGTGGCGAGTGCGTGTGTGAAGAAGTACACACCTGCAGGGTTAACATCATCTATTTGAATAGCCGCGTCCACGGTAAAGGACTTCTGGGTTGCCTGTATAGTTCATAGACAAGTGAAAGTGGATACTCTAAAATACGCAAGATAAGCGTGAGTGCTATGGATGGCATTCTCGTAGGGACACGGGAGCGGATCCATAGTGGTGTATTGTTATGGTGAATATGTGGACTCGTGTGCGCCACCTCAAAAGAGTTACTTGCAGTCGTAGTTCAGGATAGCCACCGAGTCAAAGCTGGCTTGCTGCAGTTAAACCCCACCACCCCCTTTGTTGATAATGATGCATAAGTAGTTAGTTCTTATTTAAGTCTTGCTGGGTACATTTGTACTCACGTTTGCCTATTTTATGTTTTTGCAGAGGGACTTCAGTCTCACTAGTAGTTCCGCATGGACTTCGACGTTTAGCTTGTTACCGCAGCTACGATCTTGTGCCGTCGGCAGGATCTTGTAGATAGTCAGGCTTCTCAGCCTTTTTCATTTGTAGATGTCTGTATTCTTACATGTTAAGCTTCCGCATGTGCTTGGACTTGTATGCTCTGAATGTTGGGCCATGCGACCCATGATTGTAATATCTCGCTCCTCGGAGCCTATTGGATGAAATACTTGAGTTGTAGAGTCATGTTGTGATGCCATGTTGTATTTGCACATATCGAGCATATTGTGTGTATGTTATTGAAATGCTTGGTATGTGTGGGATCTGACTATCTAGTTGTTTATCCTTGGTAGTCTCTCTTACCGGGAAACGTCTCCTAGTGCTTCCGCTGAGCCTTGGTAGCTTGCTACTGCTCCAGAACACTTAGGCTGGCCGGCATGTGTCCTTCTTCGTTCATGTATCTGTCCCCTCGGGGAAATGTCACGCGGTGTATACGGAGTCCTGTTAGCCTGCTACAGCCTGATTTACCGGAGTCGTGCTAGCCCAGTAACTACAGCCCGAATTCACTTGCTGATGACCGACACGTTCGTTGCTGGGTCATGTATGCATGTCCCTGTAAGTTAGTGCCACTTTGAGTTCACGACTAGCCATGTCAGCCCGGGCTCCTTGTCATATGGATGCTAGCGATACTATCATATACGTGTGCCAAAAGGCGCAAACGGTCCTGGGCCTGGTAAGGCGACACCCGTGGGAATACCGTGCGTGAGGACGCAAAGTGATAGGAGGTGTTACATGCTAGATTGCTATGGCATTGAGTCGGGGTCCTGACAAGAGCGGCGGCAACCTACCGTGTACTACTCTTCCTCGCTATCGGCTGCGCCCGCGCACGCACGCTGGCTTCATGGTCGTGATGGCGGAGGGCGGACGGTGGGGTGCCGGCGATCTCCTTCGTTTGCTCCTGTGACAGTACGTCGAAGAGAGCTTTTGGAGCGCGCCCGGAGTGGAGCCGCCGATGTCCCTCGTCTTCTCCTGCGACAGTACATCCAAGAGAGCTTTGGAGCGCCAGGAGGCCATGGTTTGAGTGGTGTCGATAGAAGGAAGGGACCGGAGGAGAATAAGTGTGCGTCTTTGGCTATGGCTGGGAGCTGGGGCTCAAGTTAATACAGCGGGCGAATGGCAATGAGCCGCGGCAGACGGATGGACGGCTGACGTCGACATAGGTTAATCGGGCGTGAATGCGGACGCTGCTTCAGTGACTTAACTGCACATGTGTTGGGTTACTGACATGTGGGCCCAATGGGCATCTAGCCCGCATGTCAGTGACACACCAACTACACCTGCAGTTAAGTCCGATGAATGGGGCATTGACGTTCTGGAGAGATGGTGACCATTTCAGGCAGGAAGCGCGCGCTAGCAATGGAAGGGGTTTCAGTAGGCCAGGACGGTCAGACGCTGGCATGGTGGTAAAGTGTGAACTAATGGATGACGAGCCTTTGAAGCATATGCGGCACGTATTGACAACCGCTCTTGTCGCCGGCTAGCCTTCGAAAACCACCATTAGACACCACACAACCATGCATAACTTACAAATAATTGACGAATCAATCAGACACACACTTGTGTGGACTGGCACTAAGATCGGTCGCTCACGATAGTACATACTCTGTACCATAGTACCCTGTCTAGCTAGGCTATTTTATAGATTGTCGTTGTGATGGACGATATACATGAGCAAGGCGCTCTGAGTATGACCGTTGGTGTTGATCCAGGTAAATACATGCTCGGAGTTCGCGTAGGCCTCCATCAAACGTCTAAACAGTAATGTCAGGCACCACCGGGGCGCGCAGGTGATGGGCTCTCCGTTTGCGTTGCGCCATGAGAAGGACTTTGATTTAGAGGGCGACGTGCATGCATTACCATGCTTTGACAATGTGAGCATGAGTGTCTGACGCAAATTATTTCATTTTCATTTGGCTGACGAGGGTGCGTTGCAGCGACGAGTCCGTGGTTTGATTCCCCACATGCGCATAATTTTGGTGTTTACTCCCTCCATCCCAAAATAAGTGTCTTAACTTTGTACTAGCTCTAGTACAAAGTTGTACTAACCTTGAGACACTTATTTTGGGATAGAGGGAGTATTTCTCTCTCCATTGACAGGTAGGCCCACGCATATAGATAAAGAACACGAGCTGATGAGGCGCATGCGGACTGTTTGACTGGTCCACCAGACAAATACGGAGCTATACGCTGAGCCAGTGATCGTATAATCACCGTATCCCGTATACAATGATCAAAGTGAGCTATCAAGACAAGTTCGATGACCGCCAATGCATTTTACTTGGTAATAAATGACCAAGATTGAAGAGGAATCCAAATTTCCTACGTCTTCTATCCTTGAGCTCTTGACAAACCAATGTACTATACCATTGTCTGGCCACTCCACCCCAGAGCTCTCACCAAGCGTCGTTCATGCCACCTCGCCGCACACTAACCGGTAAAGCAGCGATGGGCATCCCATCACGCCGAGTTCCTTGCCTCCCACGACCGCACACAAAATGGTAGGGAAGCTATGGCATCCCGCCATGCCTACTTCATCGCCGCTTGCGACCTCACACCTATGTGGGAGGAATTTGAAGATGCCAAGGCCGAATGGGCAGTAGAGCAAGAGGCGGCCAGAGCCGCACAGAGGGAGCCGAAAAGTCAGAAAGCACTCAAGAAAAGAGAGGCCTGCCACCGCAAGAAAGAAGAGGACGCACGCGCTGCTGCGGAGAGGTCGGCAAAGATCCAAGCACGGTGGGGTGTCGCCGACAAAGCCGGGAAGGAGAACGACGGCGTCTGGCCGGCATGTGAGAAGTAGTAGTACTAGTAGTTAGTGTGTGTGTCTGTGTCTGAGTACGAGCATGTACCAGTACTACTAGTTACTACTGTAGTTTTTAGAGCAAATTACCAGTACATTAGCCAAGACTAAATGGAAAAAATCCTATCCTATGCATCAAATGGCATCTCTTTCTCTATAGGAATTGAGATGCATGTCATCTCACTTCCTATGATTTTCATATTACTATAAAATTCCTATCCTATGAACTAAAGGAGGCCTCTGTTGGAGTAACTATTGTAGCTAGCAGTACTGCTGGTACAGTAGTTTTCTTCAAGAAGCGGAATTCAATGAAGTCATGATGGTTCCTTCGTCCGAGCAACTTCAAAGTGGGAAAGTGGGCCTGTGATTTGACGGCTCATTAGTCATTGTTACTGCGGCGCAATGACCGGGGTGACTCTCCCTTGGAGTTCTGCGTGCATGGCAAGTGGACCAGGATGGTCGACGTCACACATGTTGGCGAACGGAAGTATTCTTTCCGATATCGAGGAGCAAGGAAACCGCGTGGTATAATATCACTGCTGATTGGTTCTCAAAAAAATAGTATCACTGCCGATTTATAATTATTTTTTATTTCTGATGAATGCTAGCGTTTCAACTCTTACGACGAAGAGTGCCAAACACGGCACGTGCTGGATGTCCCACACGTCAGCGAAAGGAGTGGGACATGAACAGTGTGGTAGAGCCCAACGCAAAAAAAAACAGCATGGTAGAGCGTCTCCACTTCTTTGACTTCTGGGTCGGAGACCACGCGTGGTAGTACTTAGTGGTATGAACGATACAAAGTGCGACCTGGAGAGAAAGACACGTCTAGTTGGAAGGTCTCGGGGCATACACGTAAACAAATATAAAAGTTAGTATCTGCCTCCAACTAATATAGTAGTTTTAGAGTACTTAGGCACGTACTCCATAACATCACCGTGCATTGCACGTACAACATTTGGTGGTAGTACATAGTAAGAGACAAATGTCGCCCAAGAGTTCCCTTCTCAACCCACTTTTGGGTGTTTGGTAGCGTGTATGGAGGGTGCATGAGTCCACACTAGTTTAGCACAAATACACTAGAAGCATGCATGAAGAGAGCATGCATGAAGAGGGGTGTTGAGTTTAGCATGCATGAAGAGGGAACAACTATGCTAAGACGAGAACGCAACCAAACACACCCTATATGCCACGCATGTTCATACCATTTGTGCCTTTCTACTTCACTTACTGCGCTACATTACTCAGGTTCGTACGTCCACTCCTGGGTACATGTCCGTCTCGTAGTTCCAGTCCCACATGTTCTTAATATAGATGGAATGATCCTTGCATGACACGTGCACCTTGATGCTAGATGTCTCGCGTGTTGGCAAAAGGATGAACAAATCTCACGTAAAAAAATTGAGTGGAAGAACATAGATTCTTGACGACCGAGAAGGATCAAGGAACCTCGTGGTGGAGCGTCTGCACACATAATTTTTAATATTATTCAGTGATATAAAATCAACCAATCATCTCCACAGTGGACTGGAAGGGTACGAAACACGGCAGCCCAGTGTGGTTACATCATACTAGTACATGGCTAACCCATGCTATCACCATATTTCTTGGCTTCCATGCGACACCTATCTCTAGTAATCCAGCAGCATGTATCGCTTCTCCCTCCTCGTCTCTCTCAAAGTGCGGCAGGCTGGCCTTTTTGCCATCTATTGAGGTCAGTTAACTCATCACATGTTAGTGACATGCCAAGAGCATTCTAAAAAAATTCCTTTCACGTTCCGTTTTCAAAAAGAAAAAAATTCTTTCACGTACGAATTTGACTGTATGCTTTGAGCAACTTGCATGTCCTATACTGCTCCTGTTTGGATACTCTAACTTAGCTAGAGGTTAGACTAACTCATGACTAACCCTAAAATAACTGTAGCCAAAGAGGTGTTTGGGTGATAGGGTTAGATTGACAATAAATGCACTTGATGGAGAGAGAAAACTGATTTTTCAGAGGTCCCAATGAGAACTATCTCCAGTTAGCACCTCTTGGGTGGGATAGTTTTTTTTGGTGGGTTCGGTGCAACTTGCTCCAATTTAAACCCTCGTGCTTCGATACTTTAGGGCTATTTGAGCCCCAACTAGCTCAAACTAACTCTAACCCATGGATCCAAATAGGGCCTATTGCCAGCCTCGACGCGGAGTAGTCGCGTGCACTGGGAAGCGGCGCTCTCTCGGCCGTCGCGCCACTTCAAAGCCGGCGCCAGTGAGAGGTCGCCTCCGCTCTGGCCGGGCATTAATGCAGCACTGAAGCTCCAGGTCGACGCTGACCGTTTCATGCGGGAAGCACGCGCTGGCAAGGGAATATAGGTTTTGGACCGTTTCAGGTGTAGTACTGGTAGTTTGCAAAACTACTCAATTATTGCACTCAATTTCCTAAGAAATTGTGGTAAAAAACGTTACTCCACAACCTGCTTCCCTTCTCCTTCCTCTTCCACTGCCCGTGCACGTCCGCAGAAAGTGACCGGTCAACCCTTATATAGGAGTGCTAGCACAAAAAGATGCATGCATGACCACTAAAATTTCCATATTAAAGCGTCGCTCCGGCGGGAGTATGGCGTATGTTGTTACCTTCGGCCGGGCCATGGCTACCGGGCGACGGCGACCAGAGAAGGGGCGGCAGGAGGGGAATGAATGTAGCTACTATTTGGTTCGCTGTTCGGCTTAAATAAATGTGCAGCATCACGTGTACCCGCGGGTGCACAAATTGTAACATATGTGTCTGCTTAAATGGGCGTCACGTAACTGGTGTGTGTGTAAGAGATTCTGAGAGACAGAGTGCGTATGTGCGACTCTACTCTTTGGACATGTACTCAACCTTTTGCATCAGGATATAAGTATAATGGTATTTACTTTAGCTAGTGATTTACGTGGCCATGTTAACGTGGTTGTGTAAAAAAATGTCACTTCCTGCTCGTGCTTTGCGTTATATAATTACAAGCAAGATGCTCGTGCATTGCACGGAACATCAATATGCATTTTTTTACAAAACACCTGTTGTGATTGACCCATGCAGGAGTAATCCCATGTGTAAAAACTAATGATATCTCAATAATTTTATCGGAAAAGTGGTATCTCGAGAATGTAATCAAAAAAATGAAAGATGAGAGATAAGGTGAGGAGGAGTGGAGCGTGGTGGTGACTGGTGGTCGGAATGGGCGGAGGCATGGGGATGGACGGCACCGGCAGGCGACAGCGGCCACCATGCTAGATTGTTCCAGAGACTTCCTTTTTTAATTGCTGAGCAATGAGGTTGTGGGAGATAAGGATGTGGAGAGAGGTGCGGGTATCTTTTGTAAAATTATCATAGTTTGCTTTCTATCTGTCAGATATAGATCATACGGTCTATATTACAAGATGGTAGGCACACCATAATCGCCAACTTGTTTTTTTTATAAGGGTACAGATGATAAGTTTGCTGACTACTAAACTAAAGTGGAATTTGTCCATGTTATACAAGTAAATTAAGGTGATTGTTTATCATACGGGTAAGGTTGGATGAAGGGTGGTACGAACAAATGCTCCGCCTAGAGCATGTGTGTGTGAGATGGAGTCTTAGTGTGTGTGTGTGTGGGGTGTGTGTGTGTGTGTGAGTGTGAGTGTGTGTGTGTGTGAGAGAGAGAGAGAGATGGAGTCTTAGTGTGTGTGTGTGTGTGCGTGAGAGCGAGAGATGGGGTCTTAGTGTGTGTGGGGGGTGTGCGTGCGTGCGTGTGTGTGTGTGTGTATGTGTGTGTGTGTGTGTGTCGCGGGGTCCTCGGTGGCGGATGTAATTTAAGTGTGCATGGCTTCATCATAGAGAGGTGATGCGTATGGAAGAGGCCACCAACGATGGGGTGCGAGAGAGAAAATGCGTGCGCGTGAGAGGAGTCAACATCGAGAGAACGTGTTTGTTCAAGAGACACCGAGGAAGACTACTATATATTGATGGTTCATGTAGGCTGGAATTAGACAAAGGGATGGTCTTATTGGTTTCAGGGATATAGGGGAAGAGTGAGAGGGGGGTAGCTAGAAGGAGACTGTTAAGTGTGAGTGTGTGTTTTACCCATCCACGCGGAAGTTATGTGCACACAAGAAGAGAACGATTAAATGTGGCGTTAGGGTTGAGGGTAATTAACTACGTATGGAGACATAGAGACCTTGAACGTGCATGTGTGAGAGTTATACATGTATATGTGGGATGTGTGCCTGTGCGCACGCACATGATCGAGATAAAAGAAAGAAGACATAAGTGATAAGATCAACAACATGGTAGAGACGGATCGGTATGACAATATGCATGCATGTGAGAATGCAGAAGAAGGCCCGACAATTGAGCATGTGTTTTTGTCTTTAAGAGATAGTGGCGTGGGCTGGAGCATGCATCTATGGCGAGCAGAGGGAGTGAGGCACAACGATTGTGCAAAAGAGATCAACCTATAAATGCATATGTACGGAGAGACATATATAGTGTGGGTGATAGGAAGCAAGACTCCGTGCGAGAAAGAAATGTTGACGGAGAAACTACAGATAGATACAGAGATGGAGATGTTAGCTAGAGGGACATCCGCTAGTTTGAGTGTTGGAGATGACCGCCAGGTGGTTCAGAGGGTGAAGTTATATGTGTGTGTGAGAGGAGAAAGATAAAAAGAGGGCACTTGACTGCATGTAGAGAGAAACATATGTAGTGTGCGTGATAGGAAGCAAGAGTGAGGGCGAGAAAGAAGGTTGATGGAGAAACAGATAAATAGAAAGATAAAGATGCTAGCTAGTGTGCGTTAGAGATAGGAGTCGAGTGGATCAGAAGGCTGAGTTATGTGTGTGGGTGTGAGAGAGATAGAGAGAGGGTGCATGTGAGTCACATACAAACAAATATGAGAGAGAAATGAGATCCCGAGAGACGGAATTTTGTGTCTGCGAGAGAGAAAGATATTTCACAACGAGAGTGATAGCTAGAGAGACATATGAGGGAACGCAAGATATCTGTAGGGAGAGAGAGTGTGTGTGAGCGAAATACAAGAGAACAATGGAGAAATATGAGACCCTGGGAGACAGAGATTGTGTTTGTGTGTGAGAAAGAGATATTTAAGAGGAAGAGTCATAGGTTCTCATATCCAAGGAGCGAAAGACATCTCTGTATGAGGGGTGTGCGAGTGGCACACAGGGGAATAGTAGAGAGAAATGAGACCTCGGGAGATAAAGTTTTGTGTTTGTTTGATAGAAAGAGATTCCAAATGGAGAATCATAGTTAGAGACACATAGTAGGGAGCGAGATATACTTAGAGAGAGATAGAGTGATGAAGGTCGAGGGAGAGAGTACCGTCAGTGTGTTACGAAGATAAAAGATCATTGTCGACATACAGGTAGCACGAGAGATACCTGAGAGACGATGAATGCGTATAGGTCCAAAGAGATAGTCCTATATAAGCATGAGTGATAGCTATATGAAACGAATATCTAGATTAAAGGGGATTCAAATATTTAAACTGGAGATCACGACATCGATAATATCATAACGCAAATTGGTGTATCAAACATGCATATTCATTCGAATTTGGGCACACGTGTAATGTTATATAGTTTATCAATATTGGAGATCCATAGATTCTTTAATTACAAACAATGCATGGTTTATATGCAATTAATGTCTAAACAGGATTACACTATATGTTGCGTGTGTGAAACACATTATACATGTTTGAGAAGTAAAAAAACAGCATGAAACACACATTAATTGGAGTCAGTTAGCGAGGAATGCATACATTGGATTTCAACATAAAGTGGTTTCAAATATTTGAAAATCCAAATTGATGGATACAACCTGATGAATCTAAGATCATGCCATTTGTAAACCATATTTATGTATAAATGGTGTTGTGCTTTTGAAAGTATATATAAAAAATGATGTATATAGAATTTAATTCCAATCGAAAATGGATCCCGCCTGAAAAAAATAGAATACAAATGGGATTCGAATAAAGTTGGCACGGTGAACATGCACTCTGCAAAATTTGAACAAAGCGGGGAAAGTCGCAGTAACCGCCTGAAACCAAAATTTGCGAGATGGAAATTACTACTACCTATCCCTGCCACGCAAAGCCTATCTGCTGGATTTCTATCACTTTCGATAGGGGTAGGTTTGTAATTTCACCCAAACGTGACATAACCGCCTCTCACCCGGATTCATACACGGTGGGCACCAAAACACAGTGTGTCCTCGGCCGAAATCGACTCCCTCCACGATTCATACATGGTGGGCGCCAAAAACAAACTCTCGTCGGCAAATATTCGGTGTATGCGAGATTACCGTCCTATCCCCAACCGACTAATATTGTTGTGATGTAGGAAATTTGAAACGGGGGCTAAGTTTGTAAATTTCCTCGCATTTGAGACAAGTGCGCCCTGAATACATGGTTCCCCTCTTCCCCTCTACCTCCCATTTCCCCATTCGTACTCCGTGGGTGCCAAAACACCCTCTCCACCCCAGCCTCCTCCGTCCACCACCCCATCCACCACCATCCTCCTCCACCATGCCGGAGCAGATACCCCGATGTCGCCGTCCATTACAAGAGATCGACCTCTCTCATCCACGGTTTCGGACCGGGATCCTTGCATCCCGTCCTCTCGCTTCATCCCCGCCGTCGTCCACCTTGCCGGCGCCGCTCCTACGACCGTCTCGTCCACCGTGCCCCGCCGCCACCGTCTACCCTCCTAGATCTGCTTCCACACCGCCGACGTCCATCACTACCGCAGCACCGTCAAATTCTCAGCAGATGCATACACGGCGCCGCACCAGAGGCGGTACTCTTTCGTATCTTCTCAACTTATTTATCACAGCAAGAAAATAGATCACCACTGCTTTAGTCTGATTTCTTGTCTTGGTTGCGAAGTTGCCTTTGTCCGGTTTGCACCTTCAGATCCGCCATGGCACGCTCAACAATATACTCCCAATGCTTATGGTTTTCCCCTTTTATATTCCACACTAGTTAAATCACAGTAGGCTAAATTTATATTCCACACGGCGCCGCACCACCAAAGGCGGCACCGTCAAATTCTCAGCAGATGCATACACGGCGCCGCACCAGAGGCGGTACTCTTTCGTATCTTCTCAACTTATTTATCACAGCAAGAAAATAGATCACCACTGCTTTACTCTGATTTCTTGTCTTGGTTGCGAAGTTGCCTTTGTCCGGTTTGCACCTTCAGATCCGCCATGGCACGCTCAACAATATACTCCCAATGCTTATGGTTTTCCCCTTTTATATTCCACACTAGTTAAATCACAATAGGCTAAATTTCAAAATTGGGTCAGTTGATTTTTCAGAGCTCGCCAGAGTTCGCTGGTGTGAACGAAGGGGCTCGGGTGGTTGTGGGGGGAAATGGTGGGGCCTCGCCGAATGAAGAAAACTTGACGCGGGTGGGGGCGGGGGTGGGGGTGGGGGTGGCGGAGGAACAGAGGTGGTGGGGGCCGGTGGTCCGGCCGGCGGCCCGTGTGGTGTTCTGTATGGGAAGAATCCGAGATGAGGAAGAAGAAGGGTTAGGAGACATAGGATCTTCATCCAACCGCCCGAAATGGTCAAGAGACAGCTGGGAGTTGCATTCTTAATGCGCTCTGGTTCATCATGTGTGGGCATTGCGCAACCAACATTTTATTATCCAAAATCTGCTTGCTCTTTTTTACCATGTTCCTCTTCTGTTCTTCATTAATATGTACTCTCTCCGTTCCTAAATACAAGTCTTTTTATAGATTCCACCATGGACTACATATGGAGCAAAATGAGTGAATCTACACTCTTAAATGTATCTGGATACATCTATATGTGATCCATAGTGGAAATCTCTACCAAGACTTATATTTTGGAACGGAGGGAGTATGATAGTAGTACAGTATGCTCCTTGTACTGAAGATGAGCAGGGACATTTGCAGTGTAGAGGTCTATACGGTCGGTTGTGATGGACACTTTGAGCCTCTTTGATTCGTAGGATTTTGTAAACATAGGAATACGATTTGTAGTGGCATGCCCACTTGAATCCTATAAGAATAGCAAGGAAATGCGGGGAGCTGTGTCACCTTCGAGAGTTACACTGATATTAACAGTACCGCACCTTCACTTGAAGAGAGCTAGTATCTGAAGCCTTTCTAGCCGTACTGGCAATACTAGCACATATATTCCAACAAGATCCACTTTGCTAATTTTACTCTGATGCTTAAGGTTTTCCCGTTATATCTACACTATGATCTATGTAGCTACTTTGTGTCGCACTAGCAGCAGTCCACTATTGAAGCTAAACACTGCAATGACTTACAAAATTGGCACCAAGGCATTGAGTGCCATTCTGGATGCAATGAAACTCATACGCTCCCCACCTGTTGACCCTTGTTCAGAATATGATCCTAATGACTCTTGTTCAAAATTGCCACATATAGAGAGACAACATGGAATTGCATTTCTTTGGGCGTTGTGATTCATCGTGAGTAGGCAACCAACATTGTATGCAATGAAGCGGAACCTCAAGAATATGCTTCCTCTTTTGTTCTTTAACATGTTCCTCTTTGTTTATTTTGTATTTAGTACGTACAATATGCTCCTTGTCAGGAAGGGATGCAGGGACGTCTGCAGTCAATAGGTGATAGAGCTGGCCTATACGTGATTAATAGGCTTTCAATTACTAGCGGCAATACAACACCGTATTTTCAAGCCAGTTCCACTTTCCCAATTTATATATCGTGGTTATGGTGTACCCCTGTTATGTACACTATGATCTGCCTAGTTGTTGTGTGCTCTTGTTATCATGGTTTGGCAATAAACTCTCTATACAGTATATTATGAACCTATCATCTGCCAACTAGCCTTACTTCCGGAGCATATTTTTTTGTGTCCTTGTGCCAGATTATATAAATGCACTCAACCATATTACAGCACACATGAGCTCTCTCATCAGAATCCAGTGATAGCACACAAGTGTTTACAGGGGCGCCCCTATATTAGAATATCATCTGCATTACAAAGATAATATCACGACTATTTATGTTTTCGTGGTTCTCAGATATTATACATAATTACAGTGAATTTCAGAATCTGCGCATCAGAAGAATATTATGGAACACTGCAATGACTTACAAAATTGGCACCAAGGCATTGAGTGCCATTCTGGATGCAATGAAACTCATACGCTCCCCACATGTAGATTCTTGTTCAGAATATGAACCTCATGACTATTCTAACCTCGAGGATCAAAGGCAGATGTCCTGTCATGTTCACCCATCAAGGTGCCTGTTATAATTTGGCAAGGTTTTATTGAGTGCGTGTACCTTGCATATGTTGTCTTGCATTTCTTCTACTTTGTTGCACCGCCATCTGCTTAGTTTACTCATCATATATGTCGAGATGCCATGCCCATCCATTATCAATACATATTCCATCTGTCATCATACCATGTTTTTCCACTCAAATGTTGTTCTTGTGCATCAGACATCAAAAAGGAAGAGGGTGATTGCCGAACCTGGAGGAGCACCAGCAAAGTCCTTGAAAAACGTGGTTGTGCCGGAAAAATCAGATAGCACCCCACTTATATTGGTTGTACAACCAGTGACACAAAACATAGGACCGACTCCAGCAGATTGTACCCATACTTCACTGGCCACACCACTAGCCCCACCACACAGGACCTGCACTCCAGCAAAAGGTATGCTGATTTCAGTTGCCATAGCACCAGTCGTACCACAAAAAAATCCCACTCCAGCAAAAAGTACAGCAAGTCCACCGGCCGAAGACCTATCCCAACTGCAGAGACAGCCAATTCCTGCAGATTGGAACCCCATTCCAGTTATTCCCAGTTTAAAAGACAATGCTTTCAATGTTGTTAGGGACTACATGCATATATTCCCATCATGGGAAGATTATAGTGAAGACAAAGACCATTTTCACTTCTTCCTGTCCCACTTACGTGTAAGTGCTATTATTCATGGTGATTATTTTCCTGTTTTCTGCTGATTGAAGACATCAATGATTTACATTACATTGTTGTAAGTAGGCGAGGGTCAATCTGGATGGTCATGACGAGCAAAGCTTGCTTGCGCTTTTCAAGGAAGCATTACAGCAGTATTGGTGTTACTTGAGGAAATCACAGTTTGATGGCAAGTCTATAAACGAATTTCCGATGAAGTCCCCTATGCTAAATTTAGAAGACATTGAATGGAAAAACCTTGTTATGCACTAGTCTTGTTCCGAGGATGAGGTACTGTCTATGATATCGCATGACAATTTGAACTTCTACTTTTCCGCATGTGCCTTATGAATCTTTTTTGCAGGAAATCTGCTCGAAAAATAATTCCGGTTTGAAAAGAACGACAGGATATCGCAAATATGTTTCTCGCTGCTTTTCTCTTGTTAGTACCCGTTGTCCTGTATCACTGTACTTGCATACATACCTGGTTCATTATGTGACAGCAGTATGCATGATAGCTTGCTTATCAATTGTTCGCTGCAAATTATCTGATCTATATGAATGGTTACATTAGTGTAGAATATATCAATGCCAATGAAATTTTTTAGCTTTGCATTGTTCTTGTAAGTACCTGCTATCCTTTATCAGTGTACTTATATTGACAGGTAGTTGTTCATGTACCATCACTCTGCAGCTTATTTTCCTTTGCCCTCCATTTTCTACACATCAGATCTATATTTACTCTTACCATAAGGTTGGATAACACCGATGGTACTGAAGAAGTTTGGCTCTGCATTATTCTTGGTTGTACCTTTTGCCTGTATCGATGTACTTACATTTATAGCTACTTGGTTATGTAGCATCACTCTTCATCTTATCTTAAATATTCTCCATTTTTTCTTATATTGTCACATCTATATTTACTCTTAACAAATGTAGAATAAAGGCCATGCTTATGAAGAAGATTCTATGGTAAACTTCTTGAATTGCCCCACCCACCATCAGAATGGACATGGGCTTTATAGAGCCTGCCTTCACCAATAATGTAAGTTTGCCCTTCTCAAGCCTTCAAACTTTGTTGTGTATATTTGGTTAGGCATGTCTGCAACAGCTATTTATTTTTGGTGTTTGCATCAAATTACATGTTTAAAGTTTATTATGTAGTTCATAAACAAAAGTTTGTCCTTCTCAATTCAAGTTTTCAGTTGTACAACCAAGTTCCTTCTTCATGCCATGTAAATTAAACTATACAGAGCAAGTGATCTTATTTTGCCAATCTGAAATGGGTAAATTGATAGCATACTAACCATTGATACTTATGAGTTCTTGATCTATAATCCAGTGCTGTCATGAAGCTGCCAACTCCTTCACAATGTCATTTCCTGCCATGTCTTGACCTGAACAATACCATATTGTGTTAATGCTATTTTAAACTGTGTCACTTTATTCACTAGTAAGAAATGTGATGAATTGTCAGCACTGATACTTATATGTGCAAAACCTGTCATCTGTCTGCTTGTTTATCTTTTAGAGTGAGGAGGATATAAGTGTCAAACAAGTGCAGTCTCATCAGCTTGCTCAGCTGCTTGCGCTGCAGCTCCCGAGCAGGGCTAACCTTTCTTGAACTCTATTGAAGTGATGTTGGTTTTGTATATTATTTTGTCGGCGTGTTTAATTGCACTGGTGGCGATCTTTGATGCCCAGTGTATGTAATCTGCCCAGTGATGCCCAATGGATGTAATATGCCGTAATTTCTTTATTGTATAGTCTAGGTTTTTTTCTTATTCATGATGCTGCAGTTATTTTACTATATATATATATATATATATATATATATATATATCCTGTTGTCACAGTAAGCCGGCCAAACCATAAAATTACGGTACATAATCAGGTCGTCATGCAAATCACTATATATGATCCGCATCATGGGTCTTGTCATGTTGGTCTGTTAATAGGCCAAAATGTAAACTGGCCCACTAGTAGATTCAGGCCTTTAATAGGCCGAGTAAACCGCCGGCCCTATTTTCCCAAGAAAACTCAATGGGCTTTTAGAAGGCCGAAAAGTAGGTTGGGCCTGAAACGTGTCGAACAGCTCACGGGCCGGCAGCAGGCCGAAATAGACCCCGACCCATAATTGTGCCAATCAAATCATGGGCTTATAACAGGCCAAAATTGTCTCGGTCCTTGTTTGGCCCAATCAGATTATCGGCTATGAGCAGGCCAGATGCAAACGGGGCCATGGTTAGGCCTAACTATATGACATGCTTTTAACAAGCCGAAAAATATATAGGGCCGAAATGTTAAACGGGCCTTTAACAGGCCGAAACTAATATCAGCCTGAATTACTAAATGGCCCTTTATCAAGTAGGCCCAAAAGCATAGCGTCAAGTTGATGGGCCGAATCTGATATGGGCCATAATTTAGCCCAAAGCCTCTCAAAGGGCTGGACCTGATCTGGGCCGTAATTTGGCCCAGAAGGTGGGAGGCTTTTAACGGGCCGGATCTCATATGGGCCTTTATTAACGTGGCAGGCTGTTAATGGATCGGATAAAATATGGGCCGGCATTTGGCCCAAAACATGGCAGCCTGTTAATGGGCCGGCCTACTAGTGTCATCAAAATCTTTTGGGCCTTCAGCTGGGTCGACCCATTATGGGCGGCGAAATCTCGTGGGCCTGTAGCTGGGCTGGCCCATTATGGTCCGCAAAGTCTTGGGGGCCTTTAGCTGGGCCGGCCCATTATGGCTCACAAAATCTCACGGGCCTTTAGCTGGGCCAGCCCATTATGGCCCCGCAAAAACTTGTGGGCCTTTAGCTGGGCCGCCCCATTATGGCTCGCAAAATCTCGTGGGCCTTTTGCTGGGCCGGCCCATTATGGATTGCAAAATCTTGTGGGCCTTTAGTTGGGCCGGCCCATTTAAACTTTTTGGGTCATTTTTGGGCCGGTACGTGTCATTTCATAAGAGCATCTCGCCCATTGGATGAGTGACACATGTGCCAATGGGGAGCTGACACGTGTTTCCTCCAGCCAATGATGATTTTACACATGGAAAATCCCCATTGGTCCGGGCTGTTAACGGGTTATCGGATCCAAAACCGGACCCGATAGCTTAACGGCGTTCCATTATAGTGGATGCCACATGTCGGTCACCCTTGACAAACGCACTTCTGTGACGCGCGATTTATCCTCATGGAAGTGGACACTTCGGTGATGATAATTTTGGCAATGTCATGGAACACTTCTACGACAGCACAGGTATGACTATCTTGATTCTGTCATAAAATCGTCATGGATGTACATGCATGACAAAAAACGCGACCTACTGTGACAAACATGTATCATCACGGAAGTGTATTTTTTTGTAGTGAATAACTTATGCCACCCATATTCAACTAGACATATGTGCCTAGATCTTTCCTCACCACATGATGCTTGCCAAAGGAGAAAAATAAAAGGAATAGAGAGAAAAACTTTGAATCTTGCATAAAAGTAAATACATGAAAGTAAAAGATAGGCCCTTCGCAGAGGGAAGCAGAGGTTGCCATGCGCTTTTTGTTTGTATGCTCAACCCCTTAGTGCAAGAGAACGTCACGTTATATTGCCCCTTGTGATGGCAACCTTTATTATGCAGTCTGCCACTTTTATTCTTCACCATCACAAGTTCATACAATGCTCAATTTTCCCTTACACTAAATGATCACACATTTTTATAAGCAATTTTTATTGCCCTTTTTGCACCGACGACAACTTACTTGAAGGATATTACTCAATCCATAGGTAGGTATGGTGGACTCTCAAACAAGATAGGGTTTAAGGGTTTTGGATGCACAAGTAGTATCTCTACTTAGTGCGGAATTTTTCGCTAGCAAAGATAGGGCAAGCACCACATGTTGAAGTATCTACGACAATATGACCTCTATGTGAATATGAACAAACATAAATCATTAGGTTGTCTTCCTTGTCCAACGTCAACAATTTTGGCATATAATATTTTGATGGGTGCTCACAATCATAAAAGATTTCCATGATAGTATATTTATATGTGAATCTTCTCTTCCCTTATTAATTCTTTCATGAGTTGCATCATTGACCAATGCTATGTTTGTCAATCTACAATAAAATTTTCTTATACTTTTCCTTGTGTAATGCCATCACTTACCATAAGATTAGCACATGATCTTTTTTTTCTTTTTATTTCCTTTCTTTTATTGCAACAAGAAAGTAAAGAAGGCAAAACTCAAACTAAACTTTAGTATATCTCGCACACGATTACAAGGATTGATCACTAGGCAAACTCACAAAAAGAAAAGATCGAACTAAACTTTTATTCATCTAATAGCAAAAGATAACCATTGATCGAACTAAGAAAAGTAAAGGCAAAATATAGTAGGGATGCTACGATACTGGGGCACCTCCCCCAAGCTTGGCTAAAGCCAAGGGGAGTGCCCATACCCAATACTCGGTTTTCTTTTGGTGGTGATGAAGAAGATGGTGGTGATGAACTAGAAGGTTTCTTGTCCTCGGGTTTCCACGACAGAGGCTCACTGTCATAAGAGGAGGAGTGAGTCTCCCGGATCCTGCAACTGGCAGCCAAACTCATACCTTTAAACCTGGCCTCATATTGAAAGACCTGTCTTTGAAGATTGTGGATCTGGCTATGGAGGAAGTTGATTTGCTCGTCGAGGGAGAAGATGGTGTCCTTTATGGGCTTGCCATCCACCTTGAGATCATGGGTATAGTTCGCGATCATGAGCGGATTGGTATTGAGTCCATGCTCCACCATCCCCTTGCACTTGAAGATGTCCTGCTCCATCGCTCCAAGCATGGCCTCCACGGATCCAGTCCCCCTGGGTCCTTGCACATCGCGGATGTGCAGCACCCCATCGCGCATCTAGATAGCTTGAGGGTGTTGCATCACCTCCCGCGGATATGGGTTTACGATGTTGTCGAAGAATTTGTCCTTGGTGGAGGTTGAAGCGGCCATGGTGGATTGGATCTGACAGAAAACAGCAAGAATAGGAAATAGGAGATTTCTCCATGATACGGAGGTTAACAGTTCGGGAGGTATGTATAGATTTTTTATCTTGGGGAGCAAGCAGGACAGAAGAAAAGCGGAGTTTGGAAAGTACCCGAGGTGGGCAAAACTCACCTGGGCGCGCCAGGCATGCCTAGCGCGCCCTGGTGTATCGTGCCCATCAGGGTCACTTTCCTGAAAGTTTCTTATTTTCCTTATATTCTAAATATTCCAAAACTGACAAAAAATATATTTGCGGATTTTTTTGAGTCTGTTTACTTACCGTATCATGTACCTCCTTATTTTCATGATTCTGGAGTGTTCCAGAAGGACTCTTTTATGTGTTCTTCCAGTGTCGAAGTTTGGATAACATTGCTTTCAACCTTAATGGGTGTACCTGAGATATAGTGTTTTATTCATTGCCATTAACAACCTTCGGGTTAGTCCCTTCGGCATTATTTATTTTGATAGCTCCGGATCGATAGACCTCCTCGATGACATAGGGTCCTTCCCATTTGGAGAGGAGTTTTCCTGCAAAGAATCAGAAACGAGATTTGTACAAAAAAACATATTCTCCTACTTTGAACTCACACTTTTGTATTCTTTTGTCATTCCATCTTTTAACTTTTTCTTTGAACAACTTAGCATTTTCATAAGCCTGGGTTCTCCATTCATCTATGAGCTAATATAAAATAACCTCCTTTCCCCAGCAAGTTTAAAATCATAATTTAGTTCTTTTATTTCCCTAAATGCTTTGTGTTCTAACTCAAGAGGTAAATGACAAGCTTTTCCATAAACCATTTTATATGGAGACATACCCATAGGATTTTTGTAAGTTGTTCTATAATCCCAAAGTGCATCATTTAATTTCTTAGACCAATTCCTCCGGGACCTATTGACAGTATTTTGTAAGATTAGTTTTATTTCTCTATTCTTAAGTTCAACTTGACCACTAGACTGAGTATGGTAAGGTGACACAATTCTATGGTTAACATCATACTTAGCAAGCATTTTACGGAAGGCACCATGAATAAAGTGTGAACCACCATCAGTCATTAAATATCTAGGGACTCTAAACCTTGGGAAAATAACTTCCTTAAGCATTTTAATAGTGGTGTTTTTTTTTGACTGGGTAATAGAGGTGTTGTTATCAGCACTACTGGTTGGAATAGCCTCTACCCACTTATTAACATAATCAATAGCAACCAAAATATTTGTATACCCATTAGAGGAAGGAAAAGGTCCCATGGAGTCAAATCCCCAAACATCAAATGGTTCAACAGCAAGTGAATAATTCATAGGAATTTCTTGACGCTTACTGATACTACCTATTCTTTGGCATCCCTCACATGATGACACGAACTTACGGGCATCCTTGAAGAGAGTAGGCCAATAAAAACTAGATTGCAATACCTTATGAGTGGTTATGTCTCCCGCGTGATGTCCTCCATAAGCTTCAGAGTGACATTTCCGTAGGATTTTTTTCCTATTCATGCTCAGGTACACAACGTCTAATAATACCATCTACTCCTTCTTTATAAAGATGTGGGTTATCCCAAAAGTAATGTCTTAAATCATAGAAGATTTTTTTTCTTTTGTTGGTATGTGAAGCTAGGTGGTATGTATTTAGCAACAATATAATTAGCATAGTCAACATACCAAGGGGTACTATGAGAAACATTTATTGCAGCTAGTTATTCATTAGGGAATCTATCATTAATTGGTTGCGGGTCATCAAGAATATTTTCAAGTCTAGACAAGTTATCAGCTAGGGGGTTCTCTACTCCTTTCCTATCAGTGATATGCAAATCAAATTATTGTAGCAGAAGAACCCACCTAATGAGTCTAGGTTTAGC
This sequence comes from Triticum timopheevii, assembly GCA_963921465.1. Classification (NCBI taxonomy): domain Eukaryota; kingdom Viridiplantae; phylum Streptophyta; class Magnoliopsida; order Poales; family Poaceae; genus Triticum; species Triticum timopheevii. The sequence continues at coordinate 373,520,276 of OY997272.1, read as the reverse complement.
ATATTTATTTTCCAAAAGATATTTTATAACAACATGATCGGTGTGAACAATTACTTTAGAATCAACAATGTAAGATCTGAATTTTCACAAGCAAACACCACTGCTAAAAATTCGTTTTCAGTAGTAGCATAGTTTCGTTGAGCACTGTTTAGAGTTTTACTAGCATAATGAATAACTTTTTTTCTTATCAACTCTTTGTCCTAGAACAGCACCAACAACATATAATCACTAGCATCACACATAATCTCAAAAGGCAAGTTCCAATCAGGTGGTTGAACAACAGGTGCAGTAATTAAGGCTTTCTTTAGTGTTTCAAAGGCTTCCATGCAATAATTATCAAACACAGAGGGAATATCCTTTTGGAAAAGATTAGTAAGAGGCCTAGAGATTTTAGAGAAGTCTTTGATAAACCTCCTATAGAAACTAGCATGACCAAGGAAACTATGAATACCTTTGATATCTTTTGGACATGGCATTTTCTCAATTGCATCAACCTTGGCTTTGTCCACCTCAATGCCTCTTTCAGAAATTTTATGGCCCAAGACAATACCTTCGTTAACCATAAAGTGGCACTTCTACCAATTCAAGACGAGATTTATTTGTTCACATCTCTGCAAGACTCGATCAAGATTGCTTAAGCAATCATCAAAAGACTTCCCATAAACAGAAAATTCATCCATGAAAACCTCAACAATTTTTTCACAAAAATCAGAGAATATAGCAGTCATACATCTTTGGAAGGTAGCAGGTGCATTACATAAACCAAAAGGCATACATCTATAAGCAAATTTTCCAAAAGGATAAGTAAAAGTGGTCTTTTCTTGATCAGATTGTAAAACAGGTATTTGTGAAAAGCCAAAGTATCCATCAAGGAAGCAAAAATGTGTGTGCTTAGATAATCTTTCTAACATTTGATCATAAAAGGCAGAGGGTAACGATATTTTATAGTAGCTTTATTTAATTTTCTATAATCAATTACCATTCTATAGATTGTGACAATTCTTCGTGGAATAAGCTCACTCTTATAATTAGGAACAACGGTAATGTCACCCTTCTTAGGGACACAATGAACAGGAGGACTTACCCATCTACTATCAGCTATAGGATAGATTATACCTGCTACCAGAAGTTTCAATATTTTCGTTCTTACCACTTCTTTCATTTTCAGGTTTAACAGACATTGGTGATCAACAACGAGTTTCGCATCAGGTTCCATATTAATCTTGTGCTGACATAGAGTGGGACTAATGCCCTTAAGATCATTAAGAGTATATGCAATAGCATCCATGTGCTTACTTAGAACTTTCAACAATCTTTCTTCTTCATGTTCTGAAAGGTTAGCACTAATAATAACAGGATATATCTTCTTTTCATCAAGATAAGCATATTTCAGTGTGTCTGGTAATTGTTTTAATTCAAACACAGGATCACCTTTAGGTGGAGGAGGACCTCCTAGAGTTTCAATAGGCAAATTCTGTTTAAGCAGAGGTTGTTGTTGGAAAAAGATTCTATCTATTTCATTTCTTTCATGCATATGCAAATCATTTTCATGGTCTAGCAAATATTGTTCCAAAGGATCAGTAGGAGGCACAGCAATCGAAGCAAGACCAATAATTTCATCCTTACTAGGCAAATCTTTCTTATGAGGTTGTTTACTAAACTTGGAAAAATTAAATTCATGAGATTCATCACCAAAGCTAACACCGATAGTTTGTTTCTCACAATCTATTTTAGCATTGACGGTGTTCAAGAAAGGTCTACCAAAAATAATGGGACAAAAGTCATCTTGTGGGGTGCTAAGAACAAGAAAATCAGTAGGGTATTTTATTTTCACACACATGACTTCAATATCTCTAAGGATCCCAATTGGTGATATAGTATCTCTATTAGCAAGTTTAATAGTAACATCTATGTCTTCTATTTCAGCTAGTGCTATTGCATCTTTAATTTCTTGATGTAAGAAGAAAGGAATAGCACTCACACTAGCACCTAGCTCACATAACCCATGATAACAATGATCTCCTATCTTAACTGAGACAATAGGCATGCCAACAACTAGTCTATGTTTATCTTTTCCTTCAGGTTTGGCAATTCTAGAAGCTTCACTACAGAAGTAGATAACGTGTCCATCAATATTATCAACTAAGAGATCTTTAACCATAGCAACACTAGGTTCAACTTTGATTTGTTCAGATGGTTTTAGTGTTCTAGCATAAGTTTTGTTAACCACAGTTGAAGCTTTAGCATGTTCCTTCATCCTAACAGGAAAAGGTGGTTTTTCAATATAAGAAGTGGGGACAACTGGATCAACATTGTAAATGATAGTTTCTTCTTTAGCTTTTACCAGTTCTTTAATTTCTTCTTTAATTGGTTGGTGATATTTAAACAACTTCTCCTTAGGGAGATCAACATGAGTAGCAAAAGACTCACAAGAGGAAGCTACTATCCCAGAGTCAAGTCCATATTTAGTGCTAAACTTTTGAAAAGCATCGGTATTCATAAAAGATTTAACACAATCAAACTTAGGTTCAATACCTAACTCTTTACCTTCATCGGGTTCCCAATCTTCAGAGTTGCGTTTAATTCTTTCTAAAAGATCCCATCAGAATTCAATAGTCTTCTTCATAAAAGAACCAGTACAAGAGGTCTCGAGCATGGATTGATCATTACGAGAAAGCTGCGCATAAAAATTCTGAATAATAATTTCTCTTGAGAGCTCATGATTGGGGCATGAATATAACATTGACTTAAGCCTCCCCCAAGCTAGAGTGATACTTTCTCCTTCATGAGGCCAAAAATTATATATATAATTCCGATCACGATGATTTAGATGCATAGGACAAATTTTTTGATGAAATTCCAATTTCAAACGGTTCCAGTTCCAAGATCCAATATCAACGCATAGCCTATACCATTTCAATGCTTTTCCCTTCAAAGATAAAGGGAAAACCTTCTTCTTAGCTTCATCTCCGGGAAAACCTGCAAGCTTAAACAATCCACAAATTTCATTCACATATATCAAGTGCATATCAGGATGTTCGGTTCCATCTCCTGCATAAGGATTAGCCAGCAGTTGCTCTAACATACCCAAAGGAATTTCATATTCAATATTTTCAGTAGGTGCAGTAGGTTGAGGGGTAACTAATTGTGGTTCTGGTCGAGGTGAAGATACCCCAAGCAAACCTCTCAAAGGATTGTTTTCCATAGTAGCAAGTGACAATAAATTTCAGCACGTAGTAATAATGTTTCCTTACCAATTTCCACTTACTAAGAGCGCTTCACTCCCCGGCAATGGCGCCATAAAATTGCCTTGATGACCCACAAGTATCTAGGGTCAATTGTAGCCTTTTTCGATAAGTAAGAGTGTCGAACTCAACGAGGAGCAGAAGGAAATGACAAGTGGTTTTCAGCAAGGTAATGTCTGCAAGTGCTAAAATTGTGAGTAGCGGAGTAGTTTGATAGCAAGATAATTTGTAACGAGCAAGTAACAATAGTAGTAGCAAAAGTGAAGCAAGGTAGCCCAATCCTTTTAAGGCAAAGGACAGGCCAAAACGGTTTCTTATGATAAGCAAAGTGTTCTTGAGGGTACACGGGAATTTCATCTAGTCACTTTCATCATGTTGGCTTAATTCGTGTTCGGTACTTTGATAATTTGATATGTGGGTGTGATACGTCTCCAATGTCTCTACTTTTCCAACCACGTTTGCCCTTGTTTTGGACTCTAACTTGCATGATTTGAATGAAAGTAACCCGGACTGACGTTGTTTCAGCAGAACTGCCATGATGTTGTTTTATGTGTAGAAAGCAAAAGTTCTCGAAATGTCTTGAAAATCCACGGAGGCACATTTTGGAAAATATAAAAAATACTAGGAAAGAATCAAGACCAGGGGCCCACACCCTATCCACGAGGGTGGGGGGCGCCCCCTCCCCCTGGGTGCGCCCCCCTGTCTCGTGGCCCCCCTAGACCTCCACCGACCTCAACTCCAACTCCATATATTCACGTTCGGGGAGAAAAAAATCAGAGAGAAAGTTTCATCGCGTTTTACGATACGGAGCCGCCGCCAAGCCCTAATCTCTCTCGGGAGGGATGATCTGGAGTCCGTTCGGGGCTCCGAAGAGGGGGATCCGCCGCCGTCATTATCATCAACCATCCTCCATCACCAATTTCATGATGCTCACCTCCATGCATGAGTAATTCCATCGTAGGCTTGCTGGACGGTGATGGATTGGATGAGATTTACAATGTAATCAAGTTAGTTTTGTTATGGTTTGATCCCTAGTATCCACTATGTTCTGAGATTCATGTTGCTATGACTTTGCTATGCTTAATGCTTGTCACTAGGGCCCGAGTGCCATGATTTCAGACCTGAACCTATTATGTTTTCATGAATATATGTGTGTTCTTGATCCTATCTTGCAAGTCTATAGTCACCTATTATGTGTTATGATCCGACAACCCTGAAGTGACAATAATCGGGATACTTCTCGGTGATGACCATAGTTTGAGGAGTTCATGTATTCACTATGTGTTAATGCTTTGTTCCGGTTCTCTATTAAAAGGAGGCCTTAATATACCTTAGTTTCCGCTAGGACCCCGCTGCCACGGGAGGGTAGGACAAAAGATGCCGTGCAAGTTCTTTTCCATAAGCACGTATGACTATATTCAGAATACATGCCTACATTACATTGATGAACTGGAGCTAGTTCTGTGTCACCCTATGTTGTAGCTATTACATGAGGAATCGCATCCGGCATAATTATCCATCACTGATCCAATGCCTACGAGCTTTTCACATATTGTGTTTCGCTTATTTACTTGTAACGCCCCGGATTCGATGCGCCAGGTGTCTGCCAATTATTTGCCGTCCTTGCCATGTCATTTGCTTGGTGTTGCATTTTGCCATGTCATCTTATGCATTTCATATCATGTCATCATGTGCATTGCATTGCATACGTGTTCGTCTCATGCATCCGAGCATTTTCCCCGTTGTCCGTTTTGCAATCCGGCACTCCTATGTTCTCCGGCGTCCCCTTTTTTTTGTCTCTCGTTGTGAGCGGGTGTTAAACTTTCTCGGAATGGCCCGAGGTATGCCAAGCAGCCTTGGTACACCGCCGGTAGACCGCCTGTCAAGTTTCGTGCCATTTGGAGGTCGTTTGATACTCCAACGGTTAACCGGGTAACCGCAAAGCCCTCTTTGGTTGCAGCCAACACCCCCTTCAAAATGGCCCAAAACCCAGCAAACTCCCCTCCATGCTCTCGGTCGTTCGATCGCGATCGTGTGGGCGAAAAGCACACCTCATTTGGAGTCTCCGAACTCCCTCTACCTATAAATATGTGTCCCTCCCCGTCCAATTCGCAGTCCAAACCCTAGCTTCGTCTTCCTCGCGCCGCCGGACATGTCCATCCGCGCCGGACATGTCCAGCCTCCACGTCGCCCGGACCAATCCCAGGGCGACACGTCACCCCGCCGCCGCTCCCGGCCAGTGGCGTCGTGCCACGTCGCCCCCAGCTCCTCCCGCCGGCCTCCTCTCTCTCCTCCCAGCCCCCGCGGCCCGCCCGGCCCACGGTCGGCCCGCCCCGGGCCGCGACCGGGCCCGAGCCGCCCCGCGCCGCCCAAGTCTCCCGCCGCCTGCGCCCGAGCCCCGCCGCCCGATCTCCGCCACCGGCGCCTCCCCGCTGACGACCGGCGCCGCCCCGCCGCCTACTCCCGTCGGCGACCTCCGCTCGGCTGGCGCCGCGCCGCCGCCTCCGCACGGGCCCCGAAGCCCAGCCGGCGCCGCCCCGCTCCTCGCCCATCGGTGCCACCGTGCCTCCCCTGTGGCCGTGCACACCGTCGGCGCCTCGCCCGGCCCGCGCCGCCGCCGCGCGCCCGGCGGCCGCCCGCGCCCTCCGCCGCGGGCCCTGCGCCGCGTCCTCCTCCGCCTCCCCGCGCCCAGATCCGGCCGGATCCGGCGAGATCCGGCCCGGATCCGCCATCTCCGGCCCTCCCCGACGTCTTCCTCCATCTCCGGCGAACTACTCCAGCGAGCATCTCCAGCCCGCCTCGAAATCCGTGCAGATCCGAGGTTGACCCCGAAATTCCACCAAGTCCCTGTATTTTGACATTATCATGCCATTTTCATCGCATCATAACTTGCTGTATATTGCTCCGTTTCATGCGTGTAATATGTCAAATTGTTCGCCTCGACAAGTACTTCATTTCATTCCATTGCATCATGTTCATTTGAGTCCATCTTGATGCCTGAATCATCGTTGCAAGAGTGCTACATGATGTTATTCTGCTGAAACTGTTATAACATGCTCATTTGTCATTTTTGCCATGTTTGATGTGTGCATTCTATGAGGTTGATGTCTACATGTGTTTTGATCTACATCATGCCATCTTCACAGTGGTTCCATCCATGTGTTTTTGTGAGTCTTGTATTGAGTGCATCAAGCTTGTTAAGTAGGGTACTTGCTGTTGCTGTTTTGCTAGGCTGATTCTGTTATATTTTGTTGCTATGTAACCTGCTGCTACAAGTCATTCTATGCATAACCTGGAGATGTTCACTAAGGATGTTTTGTTATACATGTCTTGCTATATCCATTCATGCCCCTGGTTGCATTTATAGCCTGCTATAACATGTTGTTATCTTGCTCCAAACTTGCTAAATAATGTTGCTGTCAGCCTGTTAACATTAATTTCAATGTTGCCATGTTTGTTGCTAGTGATCCATGCACCCTATGAACTTGTTCTTGCCATGCTTAGTTTTTCAAATATGTCTTCTTACTGTTGGTTGCCTTGCCATGCCATGTATTGCTCTGTGGTGAGTGATTCAAGCTCACCAACATGCCTACTTATTGTTGTTCCTGCCATGTATGAATCTGTCATATAACTTGCCATGTTTACATGGGTGCCATGATATCTTCTGATCCTTTTTGGCTCATGGTCAGTAAGGGACTTTTGTTCTATGGGTTTAGTAGATTCATGCCATGCCTTTGTTTGCCATGATAAGTTCCTGTAACATGTTTGATAGCTCTAAACATTGCAACTTGTTGTTATTTCTGCTGTCTGAAACTGTTATTATTTGCAATCTTTCCATGTGTTTTTGAGCATGTTCTAGTGATTTTTGGAGATAGCTCAGTGTTCATGTTTTTCCATGCTTTACCAGTACTTCATGCCCATGCCTTTTGTTATTACGTTGAGATGTTGTAGCTTGTTTTTTTGATGCTTGCAATATGCCTAGTTGCTGTTTTGGACAGATTGTTGCTATAACTTGTATAGTGTGTATGTGTTGAACCGTTGCTCCATTTTGAGTGTGCTCTATATGAAACTTGCTTGATTTTGCATGTTCATATTATCATGTTGCATCCATGTTTGGGAGTGTTTTCTTGATATTTGCATGCATTTTGCATCAATGCCATGCTTAACTTGTTTTGCTCATATCTTCTAGGCCGTAGCTCCAAATCTAATGAACTTTATATGTAACTTGACTAGAATCTCGTGTAGATCATCTTGGTGCATCTTAACTTGCTGTTTAACTATTTGAACATAAGGTTTATTCAGTTCTGGACCAATTTCTAAACTTGCATATGAGGACTTACCGGAATTGTTATATGTTGTTTCCGGCCTCATTTAAACTTGCTTTGATGTGTTGTTCTTGTTTGCATCATCTCTTGCCATGAGTAGCTTCATGTAGTCTTGTCTTGCATCATGCTTGGTTGTGCATCATGCCTTGTCATGTGTGGTGTGTTTACCATGTTGTGTTCTTCTTCTCGATAGTTCCCGTTTCGTTGCGATCGTGAGGATGCGTTCGTCTATGTGCGGTTTGTCTTCGTGGCTTCATCTTCTTCATGGACTCGTTCTTCTTCCTTGCGGGATTTCAAGCAAGATGACCGCTACCCTGGATCTCACTACTATCATTGCTATGCTAGTTGCTTCGTTCTATGCTTTGCTGCGCTACCTATCTTTTGCTCTTCAAGCCTCCCCAAATTGCCATGAACCTCTAACCTTTGACACCCTTCCTAGCAAACCGTTGTTTGGCTATGTTACCGCTTTGCTCAGCCCCTCTTATAGCGTTGTTAGTTGCAGGTGAAGTTGAAGATTGCTCCATGGTGGACAGGGTTATGTTGGGATATCACAATATCTCTTATATTATTAATGCATCTATATACTTGGTAAAGGGTGGAAGGCTCGGCCTTATGCCTGGTGTTTTGTTCCACTCTTGCCGCCCTAGTTTCCGTCATACCGGTATTATGCTCCCAGATTTTGCGTTCCTTACGCGGTCGGGTGATTTATGGGACCCCCTTGACAGTTCGCTTTGAATAAAACTCCTCCAGCAAGGCCCAACCTTGGTTTTACCATTTGCCTCACCACCACCTACTTTTCCCTTGGGAGTAGCTCTCTCGAGGGTCATCTTTATTTTAGCCCCCCCGGGCCAGTGCTTGTCTAAGTGTTGGTCCGAACCGAGTCGCCTGCGGGGCCCCCTTGGGGAAACTCGAGGTCTGGTTTTACTCGTAGCCTGTCTCATCCGGTGTTGCCCTGAGAACGAGATATGTGCAGCTCTATCGGGATTGTCGGCGCATCGGACGGTCTTGCTGGACTTGTTTTACCATTGTCGAAATGTCTTGTAAACCGGGATTCCGAGACTGATCGGGTCTTCCTGGGAGAAGGAATATCCTTCGTTGATCGCGAGAGCTTATCATGGGCTAAGTTGGGACACCCCTGCAGGGTATAAACTTTCGAGAGCCGTGTCCGCGGTTATGTGGCAGATGGGAATTTGTTAATGTTCGGTTGTAGATAACTTGACACCAGATCCGATTTTAAATGCATCAACCATGTGTGTAGCCATGATGGTCTCTTTTCGGCGGAGTCCGGGAAGTGAACACGGTTTCTGGGTTATGTTTGACGTAAGTAGGAGTTCAGGATCACCTCTTAATCATTGCTAGCTTCATGACCGTTCCTTTGCTTCTCTTCTCGCTCTTATTTGCGTATGTTAGCCACCATACTTGCTTAGCCGCTGCTGCAACCTCACCACTTTACCCCCTTCCTTTCTCATTAAGCTTTGCTAGTCTTGATACCCATGGTAAGGTGATTGCTGAGTCCTCATGGCTCACAGATTACTACAACAACAGTTGCAGGTACAGGTTATGCGATGATCATGACGCGAGAGCGATGTTTGCTTGTTTTGGAGTTCTTCTTCTGCTTCTTCTTCGATCAGGGGATAGGTTCCAGGTCGGCAGCCTGGGCTAGCAGGGTGGATGTCATTTGAGCTTCTGTTTGTGTTTCATCCATAGTCGGATGGTGCTCTTATGTAAGATGATTTGTATTTGTGTGGCATTGTATGCCTCTTGTATGTATCCCCATCTATTATGTAATGTTGATGTAATGATATCCACCTTGCAAAAGCGTTTCAATATGTGGTTCTATCCTTGGTGGGACCTTCGAGTCTCTTTAGGATAGTATCGCATATTGGGCGTGACATTACTTTTCCGTTGCTATTGTTACAATCACTACAAAACCCAAAAACATTACTTTTGCTACTGTTACCTTTATTATCATACTACTTTGCTACTAAATACTTTGTTGCAGATACTAAGTTATCCAGGTGTGGTTGAATTGACAACTCAACTGCTAATACTCAAGAATATTATTTGGCTCCCCTTGTGTTGAATCAATAAATTTGGGTTGAATACTTTACCCTCGAAAGCTGTTGCGATCCCCTACACTTGAGGTCTTCGCTCAAGTCAAGACATACCAAGTACCCATCGAAAACTCATCTCCCTCGCATTTACATTATTTGCCATTTGCCTATTGTTTTCCTCTCCCCCACTTCACCCTTACTATTTTATTCACCCTCTCTTTCCCAATCTCCTCCTCTCTTTTCGCTTGCCTTTTTCTATTTGCTTGTGTGTTGGATTACTTGTTGCCATGGCGCAAGATAATACCAAATTGTGTGATTTCTCGAATACCAATAATAATTATTTCCTCAGTACTCTGATTGCTCCTCTTAATGATGTTGAATCTTGTGAAATCAATACTGCTTTGCTGAATCTTGTTATGCAAGATCAATTCGCCGGCCTTCCTAGTGAAGATGTCGCTACTCATCTAAACAACTTTGTTGATTTGTGTGATATGCAAAAGAAGAAAGATATGGATAACAATATTGTTAAATTGAAGTTATTTCCGTTTTCACTTAGAGATCGTGCTAAAGTTTGGTTTTCGTCTTTGCCTAAAAATAGTATTGATTCTTGGAACAAGTGCAAAGATGCTTTTATCTCTAAGTATTTTCCTCCCGCTAAAATTATCACTCCTAGGAACGACATTATGAATTTTAAACAACTTGATCATGAGCGTGTTGCCAAATCTTGGGAAAGAATGAAATTGATGATTCGCAATTGCCCTACTCATGGTTTGAATTTATGGATGATCATACAAAAAATTTATGCCAGTTTGAACTTTGGTTCTAGAAATCTTTTAGATTCGTCCGCGGGAGGCACGTTTATGGAAATCACGTTAGGAGATGCTACAAAACTTCTTGATAATATTATGGCTAATTATTCTCAATGCCACACCGAAAGATCTTCTAGTAAAAAAGTGCATGCTATAGAAGAAATCAATGTTTTGAGTGGAAAGATGGATGAACTTATGAAGTTGTTTGCTACTAAAAATACTCCTCTTCAACCCAATGATATGCCTTTGTCTAATTTGATTGAGAATAATAATGAATCTACGGATGTGAATTTTGTTGGTAGGAATAGTTTTGGAAACAATGCTTATAGAGGAAACTTTAATTCTAGACCGTTTCCTAGTAATTCCTCTAATAATTATGGAAATTCCTACAATAATTCTTATGGTATTTTTAATAAGATGCCCTCTGATTTTGAGAATAGTGTGAAAGAATTTATGATCTCTCAAAAGAATTTTAATGCTTTCCTTGAGAAAAAATTGCTCAAAGTTGATGATTTGGCTAGGAATGTTGATAGACTTTCGCTTGATGTTGATTCTCTTAAACTTAGATCTTCTCCTCCTAAGCATGATATCAATGAATCTCTCAAAGCCATCAGAATTTCCATTGATGAGTGCAAGGAAAGAACCACTAGATTGCGTGCTAAGAAAGATTGCTTTGTAAAGGCGTGTTCTTCTAGTTTCCATGGAAATAATGATGAAGATCTTAAAGTTATTGATGTGTCTCCTATTAGATCTTTGTTTTGCAATATTAATCTTGATAATTATGGGACTGATGATGAGTCAACTTTACCTAGAAGGCGTCCCAAGAATTTAGAGTTTTTAGATCTTGATGCTAAATTTGGTAAAAGTGGGATTGGAGAGGTCACGACTTTAAATAGTATTGAACCCCCTATCTCGTATTTCAAGGAATTTGATTATGATAATTGTTCTTTAGAAGGTTGTATTTCCTTGTTGCAATCTGTTGTTAATTCTCCTCATGCTTGTAGTCAAAATAAAGCTTTTACCAAACATATCGTTGATGCCTTGATGCAATCTTATGATGAAAAACTTAATTTGGAAGTTTCTATACCTAGAAAACTTAACGATGAGTGGGAACCTACTATAAAGATTAGAATTAAAGATCATGAGTGTTTTGCTTTGTGTGATTTGGGTGCTAGTGTTTCCACAATTCCAAAAACTTTATGTGATATTCTAGGTTTCCATGATCTTGCTGATTGCTCTTTAAATTTGCACCTTGTGGATTCCACCATTAAAAAGCCAATGGGAAGGATCAATGATGTTCTCATTATTGCAAATAGAAATTTGGTGCCCGTAGATGTCGGGGAAGCTGATCCACAAACACCTATGGGACCGGCGGACCGAGCCCCTTTCGGTTCGGCGGGGGGGCGGAGATCGCACAAAGAGCGGATCGAGGCGAAGCACACGAGCAGTTTACCCAGCTTCGGAGCTCTCCGGAGAGATAACACTCCTACTGCTGCATGTCTGAGTGTATTGAGTTCTTGCTCGGGAGCGCTTAGTGCTACAGAACACCTTGGCTACTAACGAGACCGAGCGTGTGTGTTTTTTCTGGCTTTCCGACCCTCCTCTACGTTGCGCATGGGCCTCCTTTTATATGCTCAAGGGGTCACCGACAAGTGGCAACGTAGATGAGGGTAAAAATGGAAAAGGAGTTGCGGTTGGTACAACTACATGTACAGTGTATTCTACCTAACCCTGACGGCAGGGGACAAAGGCATTAAATGCCCGTCTGCGTCGCCCAAACAGTGCAGAAAGGGACCGTCAGGGACGCCACCGCTCGCCACGATGGCAATCTTGTCAGCGTCGTTTGCCACCTCGCACCGCTGGCTGCACAGCCTCTTGCCACGCGCGCCTAGAAAGGCCCCAGGGCGACACGTTGGTGGATGTGCTGGAGCGCAGGTACAGAGTGGTAGCTTGCTGCGGCAAGCGCCTTGCCGCGGTCGTTGTCTTGCCGCGTCCGGAAGCTTGTCGCTCACCGGGCCTCGCCGGGACGCGTGGAGCGTCGCGGCAATTTCCTTGAGATGCCTTGGTTGGCCTTCCTGGCAAGCTCCTCTTGCCGGGGCCTTGTCTCCTTGGCTTGAATACTTTGTTCTTGAATGGCTCCTAAGGAACCACGGAGGACCCTGGCGGTCGCCCGGCAAGCCTTGCCACGGGGTGCTGCGACTGCCCGTGCACAAGTTCGGGATACTAGGGTACCCCTACTCTAGTACACCGACAGGAGCCCCCGGGCCTGGGCCACACACGGTGCCGAGTGTTGTTGGGCCAGGCCCAAAGCAGGGCACGGGCACGCGCGGCCTGGGTTACGCCGTATCTTACTCCGTATCCACCGCGCCCTCCCCCAACGGCACGCGTCGAATGCGGCATCGTGGGAGAGATCGTGGGTGGTTTCTTTATTCAGAAAGGCGGAATGTCCACCCCCTCCCTCTTTATAAGCAGGGGAAACAGGGGCGGTTCGCCCATCTCGCCGGTTGCTACTCCATTCTCGGAAATCTCCGCCGCTCCCCCCTTCTTCCCAAAGTCGAAAGAGAGCAGCACTCGGCCCCCCATTGCCACCGGCACCACGAACGCCGTCGATCTCCCCCGCCACCTCCGCCATGGCTCCGAAAGCCGACAAGGGGAAGGGCGTGAAGTCAGCCGAGGCGCAGCGGCTCGCGGCGCTGCGAAAGGAGCGGGCAATCTTCCCCCCTCAGCTTGACTCGAACGAGCTGAGGGAGTACTATTACCTCTTCTGGTCGATGGAGACGCGAGCGCATCCGCGCACGAAGGTACTCTCAGCTGCCGCTTCGGAACTGGCTCCGAACGGGTACCCCTTCTTCACGCTGTTCTTCTACTGCGGGCTCTGCCCACCCTTCTCTGAATTTTTCTGTGACATCATGAACACCTACGGGTTCCGCCTCCTTGACTTCACCCCCAACGCCATTCTGACCATGACAGTTTTTGCACATCTCTGCAAAAACTTTGTCGGGGTCCATCCAAGTGTAGCTCTTTTTCGCCACTTCTTTATGCCCCGAGTCGAGAGAGGAGAGCCTTTATCCGGCGGAATCGCCTGGATCTCGAGAGTCGGCAAGAAGGAAGCTTATCTGGAGGGAGAGCTCCGCAGCAAGTGGGAGGAATGGAGAGCAGATTGGTGCTGGATTGTCGAGGAGAACCCGCAGCCATTTACCGCCCGGCACCAAACCCCAATAGTACGCGACAACGATTGGAGCAACGTGGCCCCGGAAGATGATAGGCTGAAGATTGCCGTCACCCGGATCTTACGCCTCAGGCTTGCCGGGCTCACCGTAGGCGCCGTTGGCACAGATTTTCTTCGCCGCCGCATCGCCCCCCTTCAGGAGAGGAGGAGACCCGCTTGGGAGTTCCAGAACTCGGCGGATATCATGAGGCTGCGCCCGGGCCTCAACTTCAACTTCACTGTCCTTGAGCTGGACCCGATGCTCCTGGAGCTGTTCAAGCGCGATCCTCAACATCCATTCATGTTGCCGAGGGGAGTCGTTCCACCGTGCAACAACTCTTCGCTCGACCGCATCCGTGCAATGATGCCGCTGTGTGATTCGCATGGAATTGTTCCAACTTGGCAAGAGCCTGCAGACGACATCGTGCAGGAATTTTTTGATGGCTTGGTAGAAGTGCCGGTCCGCCCCGATGAACAGAAGAGCCTCACTCGCGACACCACTGATGCGGAGATGCAGCGCATCGCCACTAGGCTGGAAGAGGCGGCGGCAGCGGCTGCCGCGGGCGAGTTTGGATTCACCATGGAGGAGGCAGAGGCAGCAGAGGCGGCAAGCCTTGCCGAGCAAGAGGAGCTCGTCGGCGTGGAAGAGCTTGTCGGGCCTGAATCTGAGTCGAGCGAGCCCGCCGAGGGCGCGAGCGACCCGTTGCAGATCGACTCCTCCTCCTTCTCACCTTCAGGCAGCTCTCCGCAAGCGGAGCCCCCAGCTCCAGCAAGAAGGCGTCTCCGCAAGGCCGGGGACGTAGCGGGGCGGCAGACGGGTCAACAACCGCCGCACCGCGCGACGCATTTGACCGCGGCAAGCACTGTTGCCGCGGGAGCACCTCACGCCACTGCGGTAACTGGAGCAGGGTCTTCCCGGTCCACCGCTACTGCTCCTGCCAAGCGGACAAGGGAACCTACTCCTCCGCCTCGCCGCACCGGAGGCGAGCCGGACTTTGATCTCTCCGCGCTCAGCTCCGACGAGGAAGAACAAGAGTGAGATTCTTTGTTGTACTTGTAGTTTTTCAATTCTTGTTGTTTTGTCTTGTATCTTATTTGCTTTACTCCGAACCCATTCCTTTTCAGGACTCTGGCCGAGAGAGCGGCGAAGAGAGCCAAGGTCCCAGTAATTGTCATCGAGGACGAACCCACCGCGACAGCAGGGGACATGTCTGAGATCACCTTGCCGGACCCGACAACTATTCCCCAAAGCAGCCCCCAGCGCAGCCCCCAGCGTAAGTGTATAGTTTACTTCTTGCTGTCAGGCGCGCATGGGTGCTCTTTCTTTGCTGATATTTGACTGTTGGTTTGTGCAGGAGCAGAGCAGCCTCACCAAGAGTGCCCGGAAGCCGCTCCCGAAATGCCATCTGCTTCGACTACACCGCCAAGGGAGGATTCCCCGGCAAGGGAGCGTTCTCCGGCAAGGGAGAATTCTCCGGCAAGGGACAGTTCTCCATCAAGGGATAGCACCAACGACCCCCCGGTGGCGGAGACCACGGCTGTAGATCCTAGTGCAGGTAACCCTCTTGCTTGAAAGCTTCCCTTGGATTCTTCTCCCTCTGATTTTCTTTTTGAATATTTGTTTGACTTTTCTCCCCTCTTCGGTCGTCAGATTCATCTGCCACGGAGCCGATGGAAACCGAGGTCGCCGGCGAGGAGAACGCGCGTGGCAACAATGACGACGCCGCTGCCACCGAAGAAGAGGCCGGCGCTGATGATCCCACCGGTGAAGAGGCTGCCAAAGCTGCCGCCGCAGAAGCGGGTGAGGAGTCCGGCGGTCGCACTGACAGCCCCGAGGCCGCAAGAGCGCCAGGCGCTACGCCGACCGCCAATCCCTCCGCCATTGCTGCAGCGCCAGGCTCCGAAGAGCCCCAGGCCGGCACCTACTTGAAGGCCGGCGATGGCATCTTCATAAAGCTCCCCTGGGCATCAAGCTCCAGGGCGCCGGTCGAAGGAGAACTCTTGGATGGAGAGGTGCTCGCCTCTGCCGGGCTGGCGCTGGTCGACGCACCAAGCAGCAGCAGCGACGAGCCTGAGGAGGAGCGATTGCTGCGGAAGCTGTTGTCGCTCTACCGCGCCCGACAGGCCAAGCTGGCATCCCGAGAAGCGCTTGTCGCGAAGGCGGGAGTGGACATCGAGAAGCACGCGGAGGAGCTCCGGGGTCTCAGGCAGGAAGCTCTCAGATCCCTAGCAGAGGAGCGGGAGCAACTTGCCGAGGAGCGGAAAGCCTTCCTCCTCGGGAAGGCTGAGGTTGAAGAGCAGCAGGGCTTGCTGCCGAGAAGCTATCTGCGCAGGAAGGCGAGTTGGCGCAGCGCAAGGTCAACCTTGACAGCCACGAGGAGGAGCTTGCCGCGCGCGAGCAAGCAATTGGCGGGGCTCTCAAGGAAGCAAAGGATGCTTCCGCAGCTGCCGAGGCCGCCAAGAAGGAGCTGGAGACGAAGATGGCACAGCTGGAGGCCGATCTTAAGGCGAGCGGCGAGGAGCTTGCTGCGCTCAAGCGTGAGCGCGAGAAGGACGCCGCCACTCATGGCGAGCTGCAGGGTCGTCTCGTTGAGAGGAGCAAAGAACTTTGCGCCGCCAAGGACTCCAACGCAGATATTGAGTTGAAGCTGGTTACTTTGACTCAGACGCTGGACGGCGCCAGGGAGCAGGAGGTGGCCTTGAAGGAGAAGATCAAGGCCGACGAGGTGCTGCTGGCGAATGCTGCTGCCGCCCAGAACGCTTTTAGGGAGACTGTGGAGCACTGGACCGAGGGTCTCGTGGATGCTGCCGCAGCCATCGACAGGGAGTTGGCGCAGCTGCGGATGGAGGATTTTGGATATTCCTTCGATGAGCACCTCCAACCCAGCGCCAAGCTTAGCTTGTTCTTCAAAGGCGTGGCGACGGCCCTCCAGCGGCTCCAGGAGAAGATCCCAAAGCAGCTGGCCGACGAGTCGCGCAAGATCTGCGCGGGGGCTCTTCAGAAGGTGCTGGTGAAGGTGGCCTTCCGCAACCCAGGCCTCAACCTCACCAATGTCCTCAGGTCCTTGCCGCCGGATGCTGATCTAGAAGCGCTCAAGGCCCTTATCGCACCCATTGTGGACAAGGTGAGCGGGATCAAGAGGGTTGAGGACGATCGTGTAGATTAGGCCGCCCGTTTTCTCTTTTTCTTGTCGCTGCTGGTCATGTCATGAGAACAATCTGTTAGAGCTACGACAAGCTATCTTGTAATATGACTCTATTTTGGGTAGTGATTGCTGTGTTATTTCCTTTACTTGATTCCTTCCTTTGTATGTTTTTGCCCTACGCTTTTAGGGAACTTGTCGGCGCAGGCACCTTAGCCGCGAGCGCTGAGTGCGGGACGTCAGCAGCCTGCTGGCGGTGCCGCTACCGACAAGAAACCTTGTCGCAACTAGTCGCAGCTCACTTAAGTTGTTGAGCGGACTCGAAACAAAGTAAGGGCGCAACTAGCCACGAGTTGGTTCCTCCTCGCACAGGTTTTCCATACAAAGCACGGTCGTTCGAGGAAGATAACTTAAAAATTTTAAAACTGATTGCCCAAACTTTAACAACTTAGCTTTTCTGTCGTTTGCTTCCCGGCAAGGCGAAACTTCCTCGAGCAACGCTTGGTCCACACTATTATCTTCTCTTTTCCCCCCGGCAAACTTGTGGGCGAGGGAACCTTCCTTTCTTTGAGAAAGAGAAAGAATAGAAAATAAAGATATGGAGCCTTATGGCTCGTTATTGCTTACCGGGGGTAGGCGCTGCACAAAAATGTCAGATAACACATGCAAAAAAGGTAGAAAGCATGAAATTGACAAGATGTGCGGAGCACATGAGCTTTACTTATGCACGGGGTCTGCGCCCGGCTTTGTACAAAGGATTACATGCGACATCGGCAAGACTTGTACAAAAGGTGGTTGCCGGAACAGGTTCCGGCAACCGCGCCCTAGGGGTAAAACTTACGAAGATGCTCAATGTTCCAGGAGTTGCTCACCGGAATGCCATCTTCGGTCTCAAGGCGGACAGCGCCAGGCCTAGTGACTCGTTTCACCTGGTTGGGCCTTCCCACTTCGGCGTCAACTTGTTGGAATTCTTGGCGGACTGAACGCGCCGAAGAACAAGGTCGCCTTCCTCGAAACTTCTGGCATTAACTTTGCGGCTATGGTAGCGGTGCAAAGCTTGCTGGTATCGAGCAGCTCGTAAAGCGGCCTGAAGACGGTCCTCCTCAAGGAGCAGCGCGTCATCTTGTCGCAGCTGCTCTTGCTCAAGCTCATCATAAGCGAGCACTCGAGGTGACCCGTATACGAGTTCCGTGGGGAGAACTACCTCTGCTCCATAGACTAGAGCGAAAGGTGTCTGGCCAGTGGCTCGATTTGGCGTCGTTCTGATCGACCAAAGAACCACCGGCAGCTCCTCAATCCAGTTCTTTCCGCACTTGTGTAGCCTGTCGAAAGTCCTGGTCTTGAGCCCGTGCAGCACTTCAGCATTCGCCCTCTCTGCTTGACCGTTGCTTCTCGGATGAGCAACGGAAGCGAAGCAGACCTTGGTGCCAAGATCTTGGACGTACTGCATGAAGGTGCGGCTCGTGAATTGCGTGCCGTTGTCGGTGATGATCCTGTTAGGGATCCCGAAATGGCAAACAATCGACCTGAAGAACTTGACTGCTGACTGTGCTGTCACCTTCCTCACTGCTTCCACTTCCGGCCACTTTGTGAACTTGTCGATTGCAACGTACAAGTACTCAAAGCCCCCGGCAGCTCGAGGAAAGGGGCCGAGGATGTCAAGCCCCCAGACCGAAAATGGCCAGGATAAAGGGATCATCTGGAGAGCTTGAGCTGGCTGGTGTATCTGCTTGGAATGGAACTGGCACGCTTCACACTTGGTTACTTGTGCAGTTGCATCCTGGAGGGCTGTCGGCCAAAAGAAACCTTGCCGGAACGCTTTGCCGGCAAGTGCTCTTGTGCCAATGTGGTGACCACATATGCCTCCATGTATCTCTGCCAACAGCTTTTGTCCGTCTTCCCGGTGAATACACTTCAATTTCACGTCGTTGAGTCTTCTTCTGTATAGTGTGTTGTCGACAAACTGATACATACTTGACTGCCGGGCTATTCTTTCCGCTTCTTCTTGATCTTCGGGAAGTTCTCCTGTCTGAAGGAAACGGACAATCTGCTGTGCCCATGCTGGAGCTTGCGGCTCGACAACAAGGACTAAAGGCACATCTGCTACTGCGGGAACATCCGCTTCTACGGCGAGAACCTGCGGCTCAGCCGGAGCTTGACGTTCCCCGGCAAGCTTGTCGGAGCAAAACTTGTCGGGAGCGTCTGCTTCAACGGAACAAACCCTAAGGCTTGTCGGAGCAGACTACTCCTCAGCATCCTTGGTGTTGATCTTGAGGACCTTCTTGGCGGCGGCTTCGGGGAGCTCTGCCGGAAAATAGTCACCAGAAATCAACTTCCTCTTCTTGCTCTGTCCAGTTGATGGCGTTACAGACGGCTGAGTCAGTTTGAGCACAAAGATCCCTGGTTCCACAGGTAACTTAAGTGCGGCGCACTTCGACAGGCCATTGGCAATGTCGTTCTGAGCTCTTGGAACATGTTCCATCTGCAGGCCGTCAAAGTGCTCTTCTAGCTTTCTCACTTCATCAACGTAAGCTTCCATCAACGGACTCTGATAATTCTTGTTCACTTGGCGGACGACAAGCTGTGAGTCACCCCTGACAATGAGCTTCTTGATCCCAAGGTCTGCTGCGATCCTGAGACTGGCAAGCAAACCCTCGTACTCTGCAGTATTGTTTGTTGCTTGCTCCTTGGGAAAGTGCATCTGGACTACGTACTTGAGGTGCACTCCGGTGGGTGCAACAAGTAGCACGCCCGCCCCGGTGCCTTGCAGCGAGAAGGCACCATCAAAGTACATCAGCCACTCTTTGCTTGCTTCCTTGACGGGGATGCTCGTTTCTGGAATTTCTTCGTCTTGAGTTGGCGTCCACTCTGCTATGAACTCTGCCAATGCTCTGTTTTGGATAGTTGAAGTGCTCTCAAACTTGAGGCCAAAGCTTGACAGTTCCAGTGCCCACTCAACAATCCTGCCTGTTGCTTCTGGATTTTGCAGTGTCCTCTTCAGCGGAAAACGAGTGACGACTGTGATTTCATGTGCTTGAAAGTAATGACGCAGCTTTCTTGAGGCCATGAGAAGGCCGAAAAGCAATTTCTGCACACCAGAGTACCTTGACCTAGCCCCCTGCAGAAGGGAACTGACAAAGTAAACTGGGCGCTGCACCATTCTCTTCTGCATCCTCTCACGCGCCTGCGCAGATCCATCTTTGTCGGGACCAGAGCTTGTCGGTGAAGTTCCCTGCTTGTCGCTGGATGCATCTGCCGTGGTTGTTGGCTCATCATCTGCCTCCCTCTCCGCTACTAATGCAGCACTAACCACTTGATTGGTTGCCGCTATATATAGCAGCAACTTCTCTTGTGGCTTAGGTGCGACAAGTGTTGGAGTGGAGGACAGGTATCTCTTTAAGTCCTGCAGCGCAGCCTCCGCCTCCGGAGTCCATTTCATTGGACCTGCCTTTTTCAATATTTTGAAAAATGGTAGGGCACGCTCTGCAGACCTAGAGATAAACCTGCTGAGAGCAGCCATGCAACCGGCAAGTCTTCGTACATCCTTGACGCGCTTTGGTGCTTCAATCTGCTCAATGGCCCTGATCTTGTCGGGATTGGCTTCAGTTCCCCGCTGAGACACGAAGAACCCGAGAAGCTTGCCGGAGGGGACTCCAAACATGCACTTCTCGGGGTTAAGCTTGAGGTTGATCTTGCGCAGATTTGCAAAGGTTTCATCTAAATCTTGAATCAGAGTTGCCTTGTCCTTGCTCTTGACCACTATGTCATCCATGTAGGCTTCCACATTTCTGTGTATTTGCGGCTCAAAAGCGTCATGGACTACCCTTGCAAATGTTGAACCAGCATTCTTTAAACTGAAAGGCATCCGTACGAAATAGTATGTGCCACATGGGGTGATGCATGCGGTCTTCTCCTCATCCTCTTCTGCCATGAAGATCTGATGGTATCCTGAGTATGCATCAAGAAATGAAAGCAACTCACATCCGGCCGTGGAGTCAACAATCTGGTCGATGCGCGGCAAGGGAAATGGGTCTTTGGGACAAGCTTTATTGACATCGGTAAAGTCGATACAAAGCCTCCATTTCCCGTTTACCTTGCGCACGACTACAGGATTGGCCAACCAAGTAGGATGGAGCACTCCTCTGACAAGGCCTGCTGCTTCCAACTTCTTGATTTCTTCAGTGATGAATTCTTGGCGCTCCACTGCCTGTTTCCTGACTTTCTGCTTGACGGGCCGCGCATGAGGACAGACGGCAAGATGGTGCTCGATTACTTTCCTGGGAACACCGGGGATGTCAGACGGTTGCCATGCAAACACGTCGACGTTCGCCCGCAGGAAAGCAACGAGCGCAGTTTCCTATTTAGGGTCGAGAGTGGCACTGATGGTGAAGGTACCACCAGTGCCGTCCTCCTTGGCGGACACCTTCTTGGCCTCTGGTGGAGCTACCATTGTCTTCTTACACTTGCCGGTGGAGCTCGATGGTGCGTCCTCGACGGCAACGTAGCACTCCGAAGAGGTCCGCTTGCCGGAGTGAGCATCAGAACTCTTGCCAGACTTGGTCTTCTTCTTTCCCCTGGGAGCTTCAACGGCAAGTGACCTGCGATCTGTTGTGGCTGCTTCTTCCCGGTAGATCTTGTCGGCGCAGATAAGAGCATCCTTCTTGTCGCCAGGGACAGAGATGACACTTATCGGGCCTGGCATCTTCAGCATGTTGTATGCACAGTGGGAGGCTGCCATGAATTTGGCGAGTGCTGGACGGCCGAGTATCCCATTGTAAGGCAATGGAAAGTCAGCAACGTCAAAAGTGACACTCTCAGTCCTGAAGTTTAACTCGCTGCCAAACGTCACCGGCAACGTGATCTTTCCCTTTGGCTTGCTTCTTCCCGGATTGATTCCTTGGAATGTGCCGGTCTCTTCGAGCTCGCTGTCAGGGATCTGGAGTTTCTGGAGTACCGCGGAGGAGATCAGGTTCAAGCCGGCCCCGCCGTCAACTAGCATCTTAGTGACCTTGAGGTTGCGGATAGTTGGTGAAACCAACATCGGCAAGCACCCGACCGCAGTTATGCAATCAGGGTGGTCCTCAATATCAAAGATGATAGGCGTGCTGGACCATTTCAGAGGCTTGCGTGACTCGACGGGTGGTTCTGCCGCATTGAATTCTCGCACCCACTGCTTGAGCTGGCGGTGTGAAGTATGCAGAGAAGCACCGCCGTCAATGCACAGGACCTCTGTGGATTTCTGGAACTCCTGCTCGTCGGTCTCGTCATCATCCATATCTTCATCGTCGTCGTCATCTTCATCCTTGTCGCGGCCGCGGGGAGGTCTGTCTCCTTGCCGCTGCTTGGCCTTGCCGCGGCGTCCTCCTCGGCTGGGGCGTTTCTTGCCGGCTCCTCCAGCACCTTCCTGGGCCTTCTCCTTGTCGCGTCGCTCGTATTCAGCCTTTTGCTGCTCGACAAGCTGCTCGACTTTCTTGCAGCTCTGGAGGTCATGGCCCTTGGTGCGGTGGATCTAGTAGTACTGCCTGTTGGTGCCGTCCTGCTTGTCGGCGACCGCCACAGCCTGGTGGTTGGTACCTGCGGCAATCTCCTTGCCGGAGCTACAAGCTTTGGCTTTCTGGCCGGACTGTTCAACGACTAGCACCTCTTTGCCTTTCTTCTTCCTGTTGTTCTGCCGCCGGTTTTTCTTTGCCGGGGCAGCATCCTCACTATCAGATCCTCCTGCTCCTGTATTTTCTCCGGGGAGTTTCCTCCCTTCCTCAGCACGTGCACACTTGTCGGCCAGGGCATATAGCTCACTGACGTCTCTGATCTTGCACATCGCCATCTCCTCCCGCATCCTACGGTTTCGCACGTTCTGATGGAACACGCTGATTACCGCGGCAGGGTGGACATCTGGGATGTTGTGCTGTACGCGGCTGAATCTCTGAATGTACTTGCGCAGGGGCTCTCCTTCCTTCTGAGCGAGCAGATGAAGGTCGCTTTCTTGGCCATGAGGCTTGTGGCCGCCCGTAAAGGCGCTGACAAACTGATGGCACAGGTCAGCCCAGGAGGATAAGGAGTTATCCGGCAAGTGCATGAGCCAGGATCTGACATTGGGCTTGAGCACCAGCGGGAAGTAGTTGGCAAGGATCTTGTCGTCCCGCCCCCGGCAGCTTGCACCGCAATGGTGTAGATGTTGAGGAACTCCGACGGATGCGACTTGCCGTCGTACTTCTCTGGTACGTCTGGCTTGAAATTCTTCGTGCTGGGCCACTGGACTTGCCGCAGCTCACGAGTGAACGCAGGGCAACCTACCGCGTACGGCAAGTCGCCTGGTTCCCCTGGCGCATGCACGTCAATAGAGGGACCAGTGTGCTGGTCCGATTGACGCCACACTTCTCTTCGGCGCTCGATGCGAGTACGAGCGTCTTCTAGCTGTCGTTCGTGAAGAACTTGGCGCTGATCGCGATGGGCTCGTGGATCCGATGATGCGATGGAGTCGCTGTCGAGGTGGATCCGGCGAGCCGGCAATCTTGGCCTTCGGGGTGGAGAGTGCATGGTGGTTGCACCCCCACCGGTTTTGTCGCCATCGGCTCGTGCCTGGCAGTCCTGCCGCGGCAGCGATGTACTCGGCTGCCGCAGAGTGTCGCCGTTGGCAAAGCCGATGAGACTCTGAATGGTGGCCCTCCATTCGTCGATCTTGTCTGTCGTTGGAGGGTAATCCAGGAGCAGTTGAGCTCGCGCCAAAGCTTCTGCTGGAGTGGTGGGCGGCAGTGGCGAACGGTGCGACGAGCGGGATATGCTCGGACTTCTAACTATGTTAGAAGGAGCAGTATCCCGTCCAGGCGACCGTGTCTCGCTCGTGCTAGCATGTTGGCGTGCATGTTGGTCTTGAGCACCCCGAGATCCACCATCTCGATCTTGGTCCAACAAACGTATGGTACTGCGAATACCATGACGTTGTCGGTCCTGCGCCTCCTGAGATGGGCGCGGTGCATGTACGGACGCCGAGGTCTGCGCAGCCTTGTCCTTGGACCTGGCAGCACCGTGAGCTTCCTCGTCGATGCCCGTTCTTCCGCCGGCGTCTACCCCACCACCCGATTGCTCCGGTGGTGGTGGGATTGACGTGGACGGAACAGTTACCCCCGAAGCCTTCTTCTTCGGTGGCATGTCGATGAAGAAGATGAAGATCTAGCTCGTGTGAACGCCGGATCAGGTTCACGCAACCTCGACGCCCCTACCTGGCGCGCCAAAGATGTCGGGGAAGCTGATCCACGAACACCTATGGGACCGGCGGACCGAGCCCCTTTCGGTTCGGCGGGGGGGCGGAGATCTCACAAAGAGTGGATCGAGGCGAAGCACACGAGCAGTTTACCCAGCTTCGGAGCTCTCCGGAGAGATAACACTCCTACTGCTGCATGTCTAAGTGTATTGAGTTCTTGCTCGGGAGCGCTGAGTGCTATAGAACACCTTGGCTGCTAACGAGACTGGGCCTGTGTGTTTTTTCTGGCTTTCCGACCCTCCTCTACATTGCGCATGGGCCTCCTTTTATATGCTCAAGGGGTCACCGACAGGTGGCAATGTAGATGAGGGTAAAAATGGAAAAGGAGTTGTGGTTGGTACAACTACCTGTACAGTGTATCCTACCTAACCCTGACGGCAGGGGACAAAGGCATTACATGCCCGTATGCGTCGCCCAAACAGTGCAGAAAGGGACCATCAGGGATGCCACCGCTCGCCACAATGGCAATCTTGTCAGCGTCGCTTGCCACCTCGCACCGCTGGCTGCACAGCCTCTTGCCACGCGTGCCTGGAAAGGCCCCAGGGTGACACGTTGGTGGATGTGCTGGAGCGCGGGTACAGAGTGGTAGCTTGCTGCGGCAAGCGCCTTGCCGCGGTCGTTGTCTTGCCGCGTCCGGAAGCTTGTCGCTCACCGGGCCTCGCCGGGATGCGCGGAGCATCGCGGCAAGTTCCTTGAGATGCCTTGGTTGGCCTTCCTGGCAAGCTCCTCTTGCCGGGGCCTTGTCTCCTTGGCTTGAATACTTTGTTCTTGAATGGCTCCAAAGGAACCATGGAGGACCCTGGCGGTCGCCCGGCAAGCCTTGCCGCGGGGTGCTGCGACTGCCCGTGCACAAGTTCGGGATACTAGGGTACCCCTACTCTAGTACACCGACAGTAGATTTTACCGTTCTTGATATAGATTGCAATCTTTCTTGCCCTATTATTCTTGGTAGACCTTTCCTTAGAATGATTGGCGCGATTATTGATATGAAGGAAGGGAATAATAGATTTCAATTTCCATTAAAGAAAGGCATGGAGCACTTTCCAAGAAAGAAAGTCAAATTACCTTATGAACCTATCGTGCGGTCTACTTATGAATTTAGTGCCAAAGATGGCACTACTTAGATCTATCTTCGCTTTTATGCCCAGCTAGGGGCGTTAAACGATAGCGCTAGTTGGGAGGCAACCCAATTTTGTTTGTGTTTGTTGTTTTTGTTCCTGTTTAGTAATAAATATTGCATATACCTTCTGCTTAGATGTGTTTTTATCTTTTAATTAGTGTTTGTGCCAAGTAGAACATATAGGATAACCTATGATGATAGTTGATTTGATTCTGCTGAAAAATAGAAACTTTGCGCGCACGAAATTAGTTTTGTTAAATCACAGAAACGTGATTTTGCATTGATTCTTTTTGCTTCTGATCAATAGACAAATTGTCCAGGACTTCATATGTTTTTAGGATTTTTAAAGGTCCAGAAGTTTGTGTTAGTTACAGATTGCTACAGACTGTTCTGTTTTTGACAGATTCTGTTTTTCGTGTGTTGTTTGCTTATTTTGATGCATCTATGGCTAGTAAAATAGTTTAGAAACCATAGCTAAGTTGGAATACAGTAGGTTTAACACCAAAATAAATAAAGAATGAGTTCATTACAGTACCTTATGTGGTGGTTTTGTTTTCTTTCACTAACGGAGCTTATAAGATTTCCTATTGAGTTTTGTGTTGTGAAGTTTTCAAGTTTTGGGTAAAGCTTTTATGGACTATGGAATAAGGAGTGGCAAGAGCCTAAGCTTGGGGATGCCCATGTCACCCCAAGATATTCAAGGATATCCAAAAGCCTAAGCTTGGGGATGCCCCGGGAAGGCATCCCCTCTTTCGTCTTCGTTCATTGGTAACTTTACTTGGAGTTATATTTTTATTCGCCACATGATATGTGTTTTGCTTGGAGCGTCGTGTATTATATTAGTCTTTGCTTTTTAGTTTACCACAATCATCCTTGCCGTAGACACCTTTTTGGGAGAAGCCTACTTGATTGAATTTATTAGAATATGCTATGTGCTTCACTTATATCTTTTGAGCTTGATAGTTTTTGCTCTAGTGCTTCACTTATATCTTTTAGAGCACGGCGGTGACTTATTTTTGTAGAAATTGCTAGTCTCTCATGCTTCACTTATATTATTTTGAGAGTCTTTTACAACATCATGGTATTTGCTATGGTTATAAAATTGGTCCTAGAATGGTAGGCATCCAAGTTGGGTATAATAAAAACTATCATATGAAGTGAATTGGATGCTATGATCGATTTCATACTTGATAATTGTTTTGAGATATGGAGGTAGTGATATTAAAGTCATGCTAGTTGGGTGATTATGAATTTAAAGAATGCTTGTGTTGAAGTTAGAAAGTCCCGTAGCATGCACGTATGGTTAAAGTTGTGTAACAAATTTGAAACATGAAGTGTACCTGGCTTGTGCATCCTTATGAGTGGCGGTCGGGGACGAGCGATGGTATTTTCCTACCATTCTATCCCCCTAGGAGCATGCGCGTAGTGCTTGATTTTTGATGACTTCTAAATTTTTGCAATAAGTATATGAGTTATTTTGACTAATGTTAATTCCATGAATTATACGCACTTTTACCTTTTCGCCATTGCTAGCCTCTTCGGTACCGTGCATTGCCCTTTCTCACCTTGAGAGTTGGTGCAAACTTCGCCGGTGCATCCAAACCCCGTGATACGATACGCTCTATCACACATAAACCTCCTTATACCTTCCTCAAAACAGCCATCATACCTACCTATTATGGCATTTCCATAGCCATTCCGAGATATATTGCCATGCAACTTTCCACCATTCCGTTCATCATCATCATGACATACTTTACTTTTGTCACATTGCCATTGCATGATCATGTAGTTGACATCGTATTTGTGGCAAAGCCACCATGCATAATTTTTCATACATGTCACTCTTGATTCATTGCACCATCCCAGTACACCACCGGAGGCATTCATATAGAGTCATATCTTGTTCTAGTTTCGAGTTGTAATTCATATGTTGTAATCAATAAAAGTGTGATGATCATCATTATTAGAGCATTGCCCAAAGAAAAGAAAAGAAAAAAGAAAAAAAAAGAAGAAAGGCCAAAATAAAAAAAAGGCCCAAAAAAAGAAAAAGAAAAAAGAAAAATAAATAAATAAAATGGGTAATGTTACTATCTGTTTTTCCACACTTGTGCATCAAAGTAGGACCTTGTTCTTCATGTAGTGAGTCTCATATATTGTGTTTCAAAGTAGCACCATGTTTTTCATATAGTGAGTCTAATGGGTTGTCTTTTTCATACTAGTGGGAATTTTTCATTTTAGAACCTGGCTTGTATATTCCTACAATGGGCTTCCTCAAATGCCCTAGGTCTTCGTGAGCAAGCAAGTTGGATGCACACCCACTAGTTTTCTTTTGTTGAGCATTCATTTATAGTGCTAGTGCATCCGTTGCATGGCAATCCCCACTCCTCATGTTGACATCAATTGATGGGCATCTCCATAGCCCGTTGATTATCCTCTTCATGTGAGACTTTCTCCTTTTGTCTTCTCCACACAATCCCCATAATCATATTCTATTCCACCCATAGTGCTATATCCATGGCTCATGCTCATGTATTGCGTCAAGGTTAAAAAAGTTTGAGATTATTTAAGTATGAAACAATTTCTTGGCTTGTCATTGGGGGTATAGAAGTTGGGAACATCTTTGTGTGATGAAAATGAATCATAGCCTAACTATATGATTTTGTAGGGATGAACTTTTTTGCCATGTTATTTTGAGAAGACATGATTACTTTGATTAGTATGCTTGAAGTGTTACTATTTCTTTTATCAATATGAACTTTTATTTTGAATCATTTTGGGTCTGAACATTCAAGCCACAATAAAGAAAATTACATTGAGAATTATGCTAGGTAGCATTCCACATCAAAAAATTCTGTTTTTATCATTTACCTACTCGAGGACGAGCAGGAATTAAGCTTGGGGATGCTTGATACGTCTCCAACGTATCTATAATTTTTGATTGTTCCATGCTATTATATTACCCCTTTTGGATGTTTATGGGCTTTATTTTACACATTTATATCATTTTTGGGACTAACCTACAAACCGGAGACACAGCCCGTATTGCTGTTTTTTTTGCCTATGTCAGTATTTCGAAGAAAAGGAATATCAAACGGAGTCCAAACGGAATGAAACCTTCGGGAGCATGATTTTTGGAAGGAACATGATCCAGAGGACTTGGAGTGCAAGTCAAGAAGCAGCCGAGGCGGCCACGAGAGGGTAGGGTGCCCCCCCCCTATAAGGCGCGCCCCCTGTCTAGTGGGCCCCTCAGGCGGCCACCGGCGTACTTCTTCCTCCTATATAAGCCTACGTACCCCAAAAACATCCAGGGAGCCAACGAAACGCAATTTCCATCGCCGTAACCTTCTGTATCCGCGAGATCCCATCTTGGATCCTTCGCCGGCGCTCCGCCGGAGGGGGAATCGACCACGGAGGGCTTCTTCATCAACATCATAGCCCCTCCGATGAGTTGTGAGTAGTTTACCACAGACCTTCGGGCCCATAGTTATTAGCTAGATGGCTTCTTCTCTCTTTTTGGATCTCAATACAATGTTCTCCCCCTCTCTTGTGGAGATCTATTTTATGTAAACTCTTTTTGCGGTGTGTTTGTCGAGATCCGATGAATTGTGGGTTTATGATCAAGTTTATCTTTGAGAAATATTTGAATCTCCTCTGAATTCTTTTATGTATCGAATTATCAGTTTGGTTTGGCCTACTAGATTGATCTTTCTTGCCATGGGAGAAGTGCTTAGCTTTGGGTTCAATCTTGTGTTGTCCTTACCTAGTGACAGAAAGGGTTGCAAGGCACGTATTGTATTGTTGCCATCGAGGATAAAAAGATGGGGTTTATATCATATTGCATGAGTTTATCCCTCTACATCATGTCATCTTGCTTAAGGCATTACTCTATTCTTATGAACTTAATACTCTAGATGCAGGCAGGAGTCAGTTGATGTGTGGCGTAATAGTAGTAGATGCAGGCAGGAGTCGGTCTACTTGACACGGACGTGATGCCTATATACATGATCATGCCTAGATAATCTCATAATTATTCGCTTTTCTATCAATTGCTCGACAGTAATTTGTTCACCCACTGTAATACTTATGCTATCTGGAGAGAAGCCTCTAGTTAAACCTATGGCCCCGGGGTCTATCTCTTATCATATTTGCTTCCAATCTACTTTTATTTGCATCTTTACTTTTTGCATCTATATTATAAAATACTAAAAATATATTTATCTTATCATACTATCTCCATAAGATCTCACTTTCGCAAGTGGTCGTGAATGGATTGACAACCCCTTTATTGCGTTGGTTGCGAGTTCTTTGTTTGTTTGTGTAGGTGTGTGGGACTTTTGAGAAGCCTCCTACTGGATTGATACCTTGGTTCTCAAAAACTGAGGGAAATACTTATGCTACTATTGCTGCATCACCCTTTCCTCTTCAAGGAAAACCAACGCAAGCTCTAGACGTAGCAAACGTATCCCATGAGGTCATGCTGATTCGGGCATGCCTCCATATAATGGACTTGTGGCTTGAATGTATCATTTGTCCGATTGTTCGTGGGACACTGTTTGGCATAATGTCTGGTTTGACCACAATTGTAACAAGAATTGCTGCGCAGACGATTCTCTAGAATTGGGTTGAGCACATCATTCTTGACTTGGGTGGTGGTCTTGTTAACATTTTGTTGCCAATTGGGCTTGTATGCTACCTGAGTCGGCTGCCAGGTACGAGCCTTCTTCACTGGTTGCATTTCCTTTCTTGGCTCAAACTTGCGCTTGTGATCATTGTTGGCAGGCTTATTATCTGATACAAGCTTGTGTTCCCTTTCAGCAATGAAAGCCTTGTTCACCAGGGTTTGCAAGTCTAGGAAATCGAACATATTGAGAGTACATCGGAGTTGCGGGCTTAACCCACCAAGAAACATGTCCATCTTTCTTTCCTCAGTGGCCACGTCATATTGAGAGTAACGTGACAGATGATTGAATTTCTGCAAATATTCTCCCGCAGACTGACTTCCTTGGAGGAGCACGAGAAATTCACGCTGCTTAGTCTTCATAATCCCCGCAGGGATGTGATATTTCCAGAATCGTTCCTTGAGTCTTGACCAAGTAATTTCTTCATCAGCACACCACATGGCTTTTTCATTTTCCCACCATATGGCAGCAACGCCTTCAAGATAATGTGTTACAAATGGAACCCTATCCCTTCATCAGTTCGAGCAACCTCAAGCTTCTTTTCCATAATTCTCAACCAATCACCTGCATCCAAGGGATCAATGGCCTGACTGAAACTTGGAGGCTTAGTCCTTTGAAAATCTGATAGCTTGGAGTGATGACCGGGCTGACATCCATTCTGTCCAACCACAGCTTGAATACTTCTTAGTATTTCCATCAGATCATTATTTCGTCTTTCCTCAAACATGCGCAGAATTTTCTCGGTGGAGGGCGGATTTGGCGGTGGAGACGGTGGTGGAACGTACAGCTCGAGTGAGTGTCCTGCCTGTCGTGCGGAACGACGAACAGGAGAGCCCTCGCGAACGTTGCTACTGCAGCCTCCCCGCATCATCCTAATATGATTTTTCCCAAGGCAACGCAACCGAGATGAGAAGCATTCAAAATAAACTGGGGAGAAGCCAGCAAAAAAGTCCGAGAAAAACCGAAATGGCGAAGAACATACGGCGAAGGAAATAAAGTTCCAAAATAATTATACATAGACTCATACATAAAAGATAACAATATGCCAGGTCCAACTACCCTCATACATGAAACGAAACATCATGACTCATACGACTACATCCATACTCCATCTTGACAACTGCGAATACTTGGTCACTCTACTACTCTGCTGGTGTTGTGGGGTCCTCTCCTGAAGCGGACTCAAATCCTGAACTGACGGCGTTAACTGAGACCTCCGGGTTAAAGGTGACACGACGACGCTGCCTCGAGGGCTCTCCCTCCAGGGCAGGTGGAGGGTGGATCATCGGGGCTACAGGAGGGGCGAGAAGTGAAACTCACTCAGCAGGAGCACTAAGGGGACTCACTGTCGCAGTGCCTGAGCTACTCGGAGGAGTAACCGGGGAAACAGGGGATCTAGAACTGGCAGGAATATAGGGGGTAAATCCTACAGATGTTGGAGTAGTGGCTGAGCTAGCAGAGACTAAAGTAGAGGCTAAAGCAGTACAGGCACGACTCAGCTCGCGAGCCAGCTCATAGATCAGAAGATAGCTAGCAGTGATATAGCGAGAAAGGTGGCTAGCTACACTATCAGACTCCGGGTCAATGTCAGGGAAACGGACACAACCATTATCATGGAGAGAACGATAGTAGTGGAAACCTGGGTGGTTCTGCATCCGGACCTCGTTGTAGCGGAGCTCAACGAGTACCTTGAATGCAGCAAACTGGACAGCCTGAGAAGCGGTAGAAGCGTAGCCGCTTCGAGAGGTACGAGTGTAAGTGCTAGAATCGGAACTGGTGCGTAGAGTAACCACGGCGTGATACTCATACACTGAGTCAGCTAGACGCTCCCGGTACATATGATAGACTGGATCGAAACCGTGGGAGTACAGCTGATGCCACACATTACGAAGGAGATGCAGCGATGTGTACGGCTGCAACTAGCACGGATACAGCACCGGAGCCATCTACACAGCATAAACATAAATTCAGTGTATGAAATGCAACAACCAGCTACAAAATGCTACCGGCACTCAACTACAACTCGTATCTAACGTCTAGTTAACTCGGCATAGTCTAGCGTGGCCTACAGTCAGCGCGGCTCTGATACCAAGCGTTGTGGCACCCCGGCTCAGAGCGACCGGTTTACCCTGCATTGCCAGCCCAGAGACGTTGTCTTCTGGCAACACACAACAACTTGATACAGAAAAACAACCGCTTTATTTATGCTAGCGGAGCATAGTTCATATTACAATAGTTAGCGAGGCCAAGCGGCACACACGGTGCGGCTGAACAATATGTACATTATTTAGTGAACATAAAGGGGCCTCGGTCATGAGAACTAGGCGGCAGCGGAACAACGTCGTAGCGGGACTACATAGCACAGGGACACCAATGTGGACACGATCTAGACTCGGACAGCTCTCCTTTCTAACGAGTTTCCTGAAATCTAGCATGATATGCCAGGTCAATACATTGAATGTACTTGCAAGCTCACAACAAGCATAAACATAATGACAAACAATATCATGATATTTAACCAATTAATAACAATGCAGCAATATATCCAACATGCTGTGATTATGCTCAAGTGGTACTCGTCCCATGGACTGGCTTACCGAACATGATCATTTCCAGACCACAAACGTGAAGAACTCAGAGACAATCTCGTGATCCTTACGGCGATCACAACCATGACCAACACTTGGTCTCAAACCGTGATCCTTACGGCGATCACAACCCGACCACACCTGCTCCAACTCAATGCGATGGCCTTACCGCGATCACCTCAGTGCAATCTTAGTGTGCAAATTTATTAAGTGTTGACCCATGGTGTACCCTACTTTCGAGCGTGTCTGTAACCATGGACTCGGCTATCGATAGATTAATACACTCTGCAGAGGTAATGCACTGGACCCACACTATGGAACCCATGGCCTCGCACTCCCATTCGGGTTGACCAACGGCATTCCGATGAAACCACTTCATTTTCATGACACTCTCTCGGCCACTCCGACTCAATCCCCATCGAGCTAGTCCTAGGTGGCCCCGTGTCTACCTCAAGACACCTTAACCACCGTCATGGCCACGATCCACTCTGGGATCCGGTACCAAAAACTTAACTCATCAACGGGCTCACAAGGTTATGCCTGCTTACCGGGCCAGGGTACAACACGCCCATAACCTTCCCTAGATGGAGGCACTGACCAGAGGCACGAGAATGAAATGCATTAAGGCCGTCCCATACCGGCAAATGTGGTTGCACTGGGAAAAACTCGTTTCAGCGGCACCATGACCCGGTCAACAACATATTCAAGTTGAGTTATTTATCAGGTTCAACTTAAAGTGAAAGTAATCGGTGGCATAATGCCATGCCATGCATCCCCAACATATGCATCACATATCCATGGAAATAACTAAGTCAACTATGCTCCCACGGAGCTATAATCAACTCATGATACTTATTTGGTTAAGATGCAACCTCACTTAAACCAGAATCATTTCTAGCAGTCTCATCATTTTTCATCATGCAAGAATAATAATTTAACTGATTATTTATCTCCATGATCATATCATTTTATCATTACTAAATTCTTGTTAGCTCATCAATAAGATTCACTTCAAACTTTATATAAATCAAGCATATTTGACATGACAAGCACCTAACAGAATATAATTATCATAATAATAAATTAAATGCATGAATAATCATAAGTTCAAGTAGGAAAATCACAAGTATTGAAGTGGCACTATGAAAATGTTGATATGGCTTGCCTTAGTGCAGATGAGGTTCACAAACCTCCTGGTGATCCTCAAGACAAGCCTGCTCTTCTGAAAATATATAAAACCACAAAAAGAAAACATCAAGAAACCTTCTGAAAATTACCAAAAAATTCTAGACAGCAAGGAAAAATCCCATCTTTTGGGTGCTGCTAGATTTTTGGACAAAGAACATAATGCAAAAAGAATCAATGCATTTGGACATATAGATAAAAGTTATGGCTGTTTGATGTTTCCTGGATTTAAATGAATTTGAATTAAAAAAACAGACTGGGGGGTGACGTCGAAGGCGTAAAAGCCCAGGGCACCACCACTCGTACCGCTTCGCGCGCGTACTGAGTGGCTGACTAGTGGGCCCCGCTAGTCAGGTCAGAAGGAGGGGGAGAGGGAAACAGAGAGTGGTGGAGCTTCGCCGGAGCGCACGCCGGCGGCGAGGGATCTTGGGGCCAAACGAGAGGGGAGGATCGAAGGAGAAGAAGATGGCGCATCTTCCCGTACCCGTAGCGTGGCTAGAGGTGACCGGACAGCGTCGGAAACGGCCTCTCTAGCGGAGGCAGAGGACAACGGTCGCCGGAGACAAAGACGATGGCGGCTCGGGGCGGCTCTGGGAGCTCCAACAGGGCGGAATGGCTTCACCGAAGAGTGGCGGAGGCCCTGGCAGGGTCACCCTGGCCTGGGAGGGGTTGGAGCTGCGAGGACGATCCGAAGGGGATCACCGGCGAGCTCAGGCTCGGGGACGGCAGCCCGCGGCCTGCCCGGTCGGGCTGCGGCTTCTACTAACTTGTGGTGGGTGTGGGAGTAGCTGCGGGTGCTCGAGGAGGATGGGGGTGGCGGCATTTATATTCGAGCGGTGAGAGGGGTTCGGGCTCCGCCGGAGGACACCTGTCCATGGCGCCTGGCGATGAATGGCGCCAGTGAGAGACGGGGAAGAGGACGGAGATCATGCGGGAACTATTGGCGGGCGCGGACGAGCACAGGGGCGAGGGGGAAGACGACGAGCATAGTGTGCCGCCCACTGTGTCGTTGGCCGGACCTGCCCGCTGCGGCGAGCTCCGGTGTCAGCGAGTGCCAGGGGGAGTTAAGGGAGTGGAGACGGGGATGGTGGTGAGGTTTGTCATGCTCGGGCAGGCTGGGCAGCAAGCACGCGCTCAACAGAGCGCTGGGCGGCACGCAGAGCGCGTGTTTTGCATGCCAGCACACCCGGACGAACCCGGTCACCGCGTGAACTATGACATCAGGCCAGCATAAGCGCTGACTTCATGTCTGGCGTGTAGTCCTTGGTAGTTTGGAGTGTTACCACGGTTGGGTTTGGTTCCAGGTGTAGTAGAAATGAATTTGTACTGCAAGCAAGTTTCTGGACAGTAACTTTGGAGGTTTACTATGGTCAAACCACTAGGAGTTAGGGGCTGAGCTTTGGAGGCTAGCTAACACTCACTAAGGTAAAGAGACACAAGAAAAAACAGCTACAATGGAGCTAGTAAAATGGTAGTTGCTGTAGAAACCACCATTTCTGTCCAGAAATGAAATTATTTTCTGTAGCCAAAATATTCCAAAGAGTGATGAAATATTTTTGCTCAGAAAGTTCCCTAGGGTTCAAAGAATAATTGGGATTTTTCTCAGGATATTAGGGGCAAGAAAAATTAGGGTTGCTTTGGAGCACAAAGGGCTGGCTAGGGTTTTAGAGGGAAAAATGAATATTTTTCATTTAAGAAAAATATTCCAAGCAATATTTTGAGATGATCCAGAGGTGAAATGATGGTTTGAGGAGGAGTAGGAGCACTTGGGTGAAAGCCAAGGGGTACCCAAGCGGTTAAGTCCAAATGAAATGATTCAAAAACTCCAAACTCAAATCCAAATCAACTGAAAACCAGGCAAAGAAAAGAGGGCAAAAACCAGGCTGCCACATATTCGGCTCCCCAAACAACTTCCGAAGTGAAGAACTAATCTTCGACATTGTCCCTTTCCGCAGTGGTTATGACGCACTGCTTGGATGAACTGCTTTCGCCCGCTTTAATGCAGTCTTGCACTATGCTTATTTGAAGCTTAAGATGCCTGGACCTCGCGGCATTATTACAGTCAATGGAAATACGGAGCGCTCCCTTCGTACTGAAGAACACACCGTGGCCCTTGCAGCCGAGGTGTATGGCAGCCTTATCAAGCTGAATTATTCGTCAGATATTAAAGCCAACAACATCTCTAAACGAGTCCGGTCCGCACATCATTGCGATAACTTGATGGATCCGGACCTCGATTAGCAGTTCGGCCTCCGCCGACTGCCCCATAAGGTTGCTGCTTACGTACCGCGTGTGCACAATTACGCACTCAAAATACCTTGGGCAGCACCAGAGGTACCCTGTAGAAAAAGTCCATAGTACGGCTTGACCCTATTTGGACATCATACATTTTTTTCACTACAGAGCCCTTTCGGCTGTCTGGTTGCATCAGGGATCCTTTCAAGGTTTGCTTTTCCCTCCGTTACGGACAACCATCAAATACTCCTATCAAAGGATTTGCTACTAAGGAGAAATGGCGCAGACATGCGGTAGGGCATCATTGGAGTCTTCAAACCATTACTTTTACGCCATGTGCTAGACTTTCCTTATGTAATTTTTTTAGGCATGTAACATGACCTTATTATTAATGGCATTGTCTGTTGAAACACGCCTCGATGTATTGATAAGGATATAAAGGAAGAAGATGATCAATGCCTTTTTGTTGGGTTCTTGTATTATCTCGTCATCTGTATTCCCTCCTTGTTTTGATTGACATACGCGCGTTGGCACGGCCTTCATACCAGGGGTTGTATTCGGCCCCACAAATTCTTAAAGTCCGAACACCTATAGGGAACTCTTTGGCATCCCGGATATTGCACTATATGCACCGGCTCTGAATCATGTCTTTGGTCTATAGTTGGGTTGCTCGGCTCCTATGTTTTCCACCTTACGTTCCGCAAGTTCGGCTAAGGTAGTAAAGGGAGAACTACTGCGACTGTATTTCTGGTTCGTCCGGTTAAGTACCTCAATAGAGAAAGCCGAAAACTGACTATCATGATATGCGCGAGCAGGTCAGCGATCCGGTGACTCAGTGTTATACTACAAATCGTTTGTGATTTATGCCGTGTTATATGAGGGGCTGGGCTTCGACCAGCCGTGTTGCAAAGGCACCGTACTCTGGATCGTTGTTAACGCAACAGGGGCTAGTACTTAGCCCCACCAATGGACTTATGGCTAAGTGAAAGTAATAAAGCCGCATAGTCCGATTGCCTAGTCCACCTTGCAAGATGCCTCCTATATAGGACCAAGATGTTGGATAAAGTGCAGACATGCGTTCCCGAACACCCTTGTAATATTTACATGGGGGCAGAAGCCGACGACTGGTAAACCTTCAGACTTATAAAATAAACGGCCAAACAGGAGCATAAACTAACAAAATCATAAAGTGCAAGCATAAATATTTAACATTATGAGTTCATTACGTGGTTCTTACAAAATGGACTCCACTACTCAAATATGATACCCTTTGAGCACTGACCCTCTATAATGCAGGCTCCCTCAAGGACCTCGCTGAAGTACCTCTCCGGCCTTTGGTGATCCTTGCCTTCAGACGGCCCTGTGGTGGCAATCTCGGTGGCCTTCATCTTCTCCCATTGCACTTTGACTTGGGCAAAGGCGATCCGGGCACCTTCTATGCAGGCCGACCGCTTGATGGTGTCGATCCTAGGACATGCATCAACCAGCCGCTTCATGAGTCCGAAGTAGCTATTGGGTATGGGCTCAGCTGGCCAAAGACGCACTATTACATCTTTCATGGCCAGTCCGGCCACCCTATGCAGCTCGGTCAGCTGCTTCAACTGATTGCTGAGGGGCGCCGGATGCTCTGGTGCAAGGTCTGCGACTAGAACAGCTTCTCCGTCGAGCTCCCCTCTTCGGCTCGGAAGAACTCTACGACATCAGCAACACTCCTCGGCAGATCCGCAAACGCGCCTGGAGAACTCCAAACTCGGGTCAACAAGATGTATCTCTTACTTGTAAATTTACTCTGCAGAAGAAAGGCCTTACCAGCCGCTATCTACCTCACCTCCTAGATCTCCTGGCGAGCGCCCTGGGCTTCAACCCGGGCCTCCTTCACACTCTCAAGAGCTTTGGTGAGTTCAGAGGCTTGCTCCGAACTCTTTTGCTCCAAGGACTCGCACTTGGTAATGGCGTCCTTGAGCTCATGTTCTACCTTGCCCACCCGCGCCTCATGTTGTTGGCGGGCAGTTCACTCCACCTCCAACTCCTTCGCTGCTTTGTCAGCGGCCGCCCTACTCACCTCCGCCTCTTTTTTGGCTTTGGCGAGAGCGCTCTTAAGGGACTCGACCTCGGCTGCGCCAACTATGAGTATAGTCATAAAACTTAGTAAATTTAAAAAATTAGCACACATATCACTTTGGGTATGTAATAGTGCTGCATACCTTGCATTTCGTCAAACCGCTTGTTGATGCGGTTGAGCTCCTCATTGGCTAGTCGAAGCTTCCGATTGAGCTCGGAAACCTCTGCGTCTTGAGCAGTAGCCGCCAACATGGACGCATGTCTCACATAGCAACACAGTATGTTAATAACTTAAAGTGGGATTCTCTGTCCAGATTGTTCTAATCCAGACAGAGTCTCAGGGGCTACTGTCCATACATGGGTTTGACCTTTCATACAAATAATTGTTAAAGAAATACATCGCATACCTCAAAGCTTGTCAGTAGGCTGTTGAATGCATCGTTCAGTCCTCTTTTCACAGGCTGAACCTTCTTCATAACTGCACCCATCAGGGTGCGGTGCTCTTCCACAATGGAAGCGCGTTGCAGCGCCTCCTCTAGAACAGGAGCGGCCTCCAGATCAACAGAGGCCGCTGATGGAGCTGCTGCTCCTCCCCCTTCGTCGAAGAGGGGTGTTGGTCCAAACCCGGAGCCACATTGGTCTCTAGGACGGTGTTCGACGAGGGCCCGAACTGTTGAGGCCCCCCACCCTCGTAGGTCAAGGGGGTCGCCTTGCCCAGTCTGTGGCATCCGAGGTATTAACCTTGGGCGCCTTTTGTACGGCCTCGTCCGCCCCTTCTTGGCCAGGAGAGGTCCTTTGGGACGACACCTGGGTGTCCTCCATGGCAAGGGGAGAAGGCTCATGATGGTCCGTCGCTCTCTGCCTCTTCAGGCGCCTGAGAAGTCCCCAGCGAAGACGAGGGGTTCAGGATATCGTGCGGAGGGCTGAAATACAAGCAAAGATACAATTTATATAAACAAAGGTGGGTAAGCGAAAGCTGAACAAGTAAGGTTTTCGATGCTTACGATTCGGACAGGGGCTTAACCCTGGGGGCTCTCCTTGGGCTATGTTCGGACTCCGAGTCCGAACTGACCAAGAAGGTGATCTTCTTCTTCTTCGGTGTCACCCCCTCCGGATTCTCGGAGGTAGTCCTCCTCTTCCTCCTCGTGATGCGAGGGGAGTCGCTCTCCACTTCCTCCTCCTCCTCTTTGTCCTCGTCTTCCTCGTGAGAGGAGACGGATTTGATTTCTCCGGACACAGTGTCCAAAGGACCTCTGCGGTGGGGCCCGCCCTTGGGCTCCTTGCCCTTCTTCTCCAGCCAGCATCTCCTCCAGCTGAGGAGTGACTAGGTCTTCGGGCAACGGAGCCGGACTCTTGATCTGCTCCACCTTGTTTGTCCAACCTTGTAAAGAGGTGAGCTGATAAGATTTGTATTGATCGAAAATATAGACCGGACATATCTTCAGAAAACTAACACTTACCGGAGTGGCCGGATTCTTGGCGTCAAGATCGACGTCTTCGGTCTCCATGGGCTAGCTCTTCTGGGCCTTGAACAACAGCTTCCATATTCCTGCATGCGTCGTGCCGAGGAAGTGTTGCAGGGTCTACAGCTCCTCCGGATTGAACTCCCACATGGGGGAGGTCCGGCGTTGGCAGGGGAGGATGCGGCGAAAGAGCATGATCTGCACCACATTGGTGAGACCGACATTCTTGCCCAGCACGTTGGTGATGCGCGTTTGCAGCGTCTGCACCTCCGTCTGGGACCCCCAGTCGAGGCCTTTGGCGTTCCATGAAGTGAGCCTCGTGGGGGGACCAGATCTAAACTCTGGAATCGCCGCCCAGTTGGTGCGGCGCGGCTCGGTGATGTAAAACCACTCTTGTTACCAGACCTTGATGTACTCGACCAAGGCCCCCTTTGGCCATGTGGCGTTGGGTAGCTTGCTTCTCATGACCCCACCGCAGTCCGCGTTCTGCCCGTCGACCACCTTCGGCATCACATTGAAGATTTTTAGCCATAGGCCGAAGTGTGGGGAGATGCAAAGTAAAGCCTCACACATGACGATAAATGCTGAGATGTGGAGGAAAGAGTTCGGGGATAGATCATGGAAATATAGCCCATAATAGAACATGAGTCTCCGGATGAAGGGATGGAGTGGAAAACCTAGCCCTCTAAGGAAATGGGGGAGGAAAACGACCCTTTCACCGGGCTCCGAGTGGGGATGATTTGACCTTTGGTGGGGAGCCTATGCGTGATGGTTGTGGCTAGGTATCCCGCACTCCAGAGATCCTTTATTTGCTTCTCCATGACGGAGGAGGCCTCCCACTTGCCCTTGGAACCGGATCTGGCCATGGTCGGAGGAGGTGCTGGTGGTCAGGAAGACGAAAACT
This sequence comes from Triticum timopheevii, assembly GCA_963921465.1. Taxonomy (NCBI): domain Eukaryota; kingdom Viridiplantae; phylum Streptophyta; class Magnoliopsida; order Poales; family Poaceae; genus Triticum; species Triticum timopheevii. The sequence continues at coordinate 373,479,993 of OY997272.1, read as the reverse complement.
TTCTTTCGGGCGCTAAGAGCTTGGGAGATTGGAAGGCGTGGGGAAGAAAGGAGAAATCCATTGCCCTCTTATAGGCTGTAAAAATGCCAATCGTCCCCCCACTTGTGCCTTGAAACTCGTCTATTCCCAATGAAATCATGCGTCATAAACGGTTGGATTACCCAAATCTTATTGATGAGCAATCCCATAATAAGTGGGCACGATCTTTGTTTTGACAAGATGTGCCAAGGGGGCTTGGCCTCGAAACACAGAACGCAGGGTGTGAAAATAGTTCAAAATGCTGAAGGGTCAAGTCTGACACTTCATCGGAAAAAGTTGATTACGCAAAGCCGAATATATCCTGCCTTCGCAGCTAAGGGTTGTGTTCATTACGCAAAGCCGAATATAGTTCTTTTATGGTGGAAAGCTGATGTATATTGTTCAGAGAACCCGCCTCGCAGTGCCGAAGATAATCTGCATGCCGAACACATTGTCATTGAAGGCCGGTTCAGGGCTACTGAGGGAGTCCTAGACTAAGGGGTCCTCGGGCGTCCAATATATTAGATATGGGCCGGAGTAATGGGCCGTCGAGATGCAAGGAAGATGACCATCACTCGTGTTCGGTTAGGACTCCCGTATGCGTGAACGGCAAGTTTAGGTGTCCGGGTATGCTATTTCCTTTCTGTTGAACCAACTTTGTACAACCCTAAGCCCCTCCGGTATCTATATAAACCGGAGGTTTAGACCGAAGACAGGATCATAACATTGATAGGCTAGCGAAGCTAGGGTTTAGCCATTATGATCTCGAGGTAGATCAACTCTTGTAACCCCTATACTCATCGAATATAATCAAACAGGGGTAGGGTTTTACCTCCATTAAGAGTGCCTGAACCTGGGTAAACACGGTGTCCTTTTGACTATTGTTACCATCAATCTGCAGACATATAGCTTTGGCCCCCCTACCCGAGATCTACCGGTTTTGACACCGACAACCATATGCCCACCATATACCTTCCTCAAAACAGAGACCATACCTACCTATTATGGCATTTCCATAGCCATTCCGAGATATATTGCCATGCAACTTTCCACCATTCCGTTTATTATGACATGCTTCATCATTGTCATATTGCTTTCATGATCATGTAGTTGACATTGTATTTGTGGCAAAGCCATCGTTCATAATTCTTTCATACATGTCACTCTTGAGTCATTGCACATCCCGATACACAGCCGGAGGCATTCACATAGAGTCATATTTTGTTGTAAGTATTGAGTTGTAATTCTTTAGTTGCAAGTAAATAAAAGTGTGACGATCTTCATTATTAGGGCATTGTCCCATGAGAGGAAAGGATGATGGAGACTATGATTCCCCCACAAGTCGGGATGAGACTCCGGATGAAAAATAAAATAAAAAAAGAGGCCATAAATAAGAGAAAGACCCAAATAAAAAATGAGAGAAAAAGAGAGAAGGGGCAATGTTACTATCCTTTTACCACACTTGTGCTTCAAAGTAGCACCATGATCTTCGTGATAGAGAGTCTCCTATTTTGTCACTTTCATATGCTAGTGGGAATATTTCATTATAGAACTTGGCTTGTGTATTCCAATGATGGGCTTCCTCCAATATCCCTAGGTCTTCATGAGCAAGCAAGTTGGATGCACACCCACTTAGTTTTTATTTGAGCTTTCATACACTTATAGCTCTAGTGCGTCCATTGCATGGCAATCCCTACTCACTCACATTGATATCTATTGATGGTCATCTCCATAGCCCGTTGATACGCCTAGTTGATGTGAGACTATCTTCTCCTTTTGTCTTCTCCAGACCCACCATATTCTATTCGACCATAGTGTTATATAGATGGCTCACGATCATGTATTGCGTGAAGATTGAAAAAGTTTGAGAACATCAAAAGTATGAAACAATTTCTTGGCTCCTCATCGGGGTTGTGCATGATTTAAATATTTTGTATGATGAAGATAGAGCATAGCCAGACCAAATGATTTTGTAGGGATAGCTTTCTTTTGCCATGTTATTTTGAGAAGGCATGATTGCTTTTTTAGTATGCTTGAAGTGTTACTGTTTTTATGTCAATATTAAACTTTTGTTTTGAATCTTTCGGATCTGAACATCCATGCCACAATAAAGAAAATTACATTATGTTAGGTAGCATTCCACATCAAAAATTCTATTTTTATCATTTACCTACTCGAGGACAAGTAGGAATTAAGCTTGGGATGCTTGATGCGTCTCCAACGTATCCATAATTTTTTTATTATTCCATGCTATTATATTATCTGTTTTGGATGTTTTATATGCATTTATATGCTATTTTATACTATTTTTGGGACTAACCTATTAACTGAGAGCCCAATGTCAGTTTCTATTTTTTACCTGTTTTAGAGTTTCGCAGAAAAAGAATACCAAATGGAGTCCAAATGGAATGAAACGTTCACGATGATCTTTCTTGGACTAGAAGCAAACCAGAAGACTTGGAGATGAAGTCGGAGACGTAACAAGGCATCCATGAGGGTGGAGGGCGCGCCAGGGGGTAGCGCGTGCCCCCTGCCTCGTGCGCCTCTCGTGGGTCTCCTGACCTAGTTCCTTCGCCTATATATACTCTTATACCCTGAAAACATCTAGGGGAGCCACGAAACCACTTTTCCGCCGCTGCAACCTTCTGTACCCGTGAGATCCCATCTAGGGGCCTTTCCAGGTGTCCTGTCGGAGGGGGATTCGATCATGAAGGGCTTCTACATCAACACCATTACCCTTCCGATGAAGCGTGAGTAGTTTACCTCAGACCTACGGGTGTATAGCTAGTAGCTAGATGGCTTCTTCTCTCTCTTTGATTCTCAATACCATGTTCTCCTCGATGTTCTTGGTGATCTATTCGATGTAATATTCTTTTGCGGTGTGTTTGCCTAGATCTGATGAATTGTGGATTTATGATCAGATTATCTATGAATATTATTTGAGTCTTCTCTGAATTCTTATATGCATGATTTGATATCTTTGCAAGTCTCTTCAAATTATCGGTTTAGTTTGGCCTACTAGATTGGTTTTTCTTGCCATGGGAGAAGTGCTTAGCTTTGGGTTCAATCTTGCGGTGTCCTTTCCCAGTGACAGTAGGAGCAGCAAGGCACATATTGTATTGTTGCCATCGAGGATAAAAAGATGGGGTTTTCATCATATTGCTTGAGTTAATTCCTCTACATCATGTCATCTTACCTAATGCATTACTCTGTTCTTTATGAACTTAATACTCTAGATGCATGTTGGATAGTGGTCGATATGTGGAGTAATAATAGTAGATGCAGAATCGTTTTGGTCTACTTGACATAGAGGTGATGCCTATATTCATGATCATTGCCTTATATATCATCATAACTATGCGCAATTCTATCAATTGCTCGGCCATAATTTGTTCACCCACCATAATATTTGCTATCTTGAGAGAAGCCACTAGTGAAACCTATGGCCTCGGGTCTCTTTTCCATCATATAAGTTCTCTTTTCCATCATACTAGTTTCCGATCTACTATTTTGCAATCTTTTACTTTTCGATCTATAAACCAAAAATATTTACTTTATCGTTTATCTATCTCTACCAGATCTCACTTTTGCAAGTAACCGTGAAGGGATTGACAACCCCTTTATCGCGTTGGGTGCAAGTTGTTGATTGTTTTTGCAAGTATTCGGTGACTTGTGCATTGTCTCCTACTAGATTGATACCTTGGTTCTCAAACTGAGGGAAATACTTACTCTACTTTGCTGCATCACCCTTTCCTCTTAAAGGGAAAAACCAATGCAAGCTCAAGAGGTAGCACCCGTGATGCTCTAGAGTCTTCCCCGTGGCTATATAAGAGTGCCTCGAGTCCTCCTTCACCTCACCCACTCCTCCCTCACTTCACTTGTTCACCGGAATCGTCACATCTCGCCGGAGTTCCCCGTTCGTCCTTGGCCATTATCAGAGTTTGAGCTACCCCGGTCAAACCGAGCCTCCCCTCGCTTGTCGGATATCGGGTTCCGGCAAAACCCTTAAGGTTCAAACACTGGGGTGCGCAACAAGATCTCTCCCTACCGAAACATGCCCTCAGCCTCGCCGCGATTTCTGAGCTAGCTCGATGAACAACACAAGAGACACAAGATTTATACAGGTTCAGGCCACAGTTGTGGTGTAATACCCTACTCTTGTGTGTGGTGTCGTGGATTGCCTCTTGGGCTAATGATGAACAGTACAAGGGAAGAACAGCCTCGCCATATCGAGGAGAGGCTATCTTGTGTTTGGTGGTGTGCTTGAGGAGGAATCGATCCGTTCTCTATGGTGGTGGCTAGCTCTATTTATAGAGGCCCTGGTCCTCTTCCCAAATATTGAGCGGGAAGGGATCCAACAATGGCCATTTTGAAAGGGGAAAGCTAGTACAAGCTATCCTGACTAAAGGTGGTCTTCGCCTGCCAAAGGCACTGGTGGTGACGCCGTCTTGGGCTCCACTGAGACCTCCGTCCTCCCGTCCTGCTGGTCTTGGTCTCATTGCACCGATAGGGAAACCTTTGCCTGATGCCTCGGTACTCCGCGCCTGCGCTTGCCCCCTTTGCACCAAAGAGGAAACAAGGACACTGCACGGGCTGGCGCCTGCCTGGTGCTTGTCTGGTTTTGATCGTCATGGCTTGCATCATGGGCACCTCGCGAGGTGCCCCTTGCCTTGATCTCTCCGCCTACTCGCGAGCCTACTTGGCGAGGCCGCCCCTGAGGAGGCCTTGCGTCGCCCGCCCCGCGAGGCTTGGCCCCTCGCGAGGGTCTTGAGTGTTGGTGGATGGAGACGGGTCATACTGGGCCACTAGTTGAACCACACTCCAGGCCGCAGGCAGGCAAGTCTGGGGACCCCCGTTCCTAGAACGCCGACAGTAGCCCCCAGGCCCAAGGCGGGCTCGGGCTTGGCTTAGTAGTGAAGCCAAAGGGCAAGTGCGGAGTGCCGTGGACCCCAACAGCCTGCGGCCTTGGTCGACGTGTGCCGACTGATTGGACGTGGGCGTCTCCGCTTCCCCACGCTGCCCCAATATCCGCCTGGCTAGGCAGCCACGATGCCTTACACAGTTATTTCCTCCTCACTGGCAGCGTGCCTCCTATTCCCCCCTCTTCCTCAAATCTCTGCTTCCGCTCCCAATCTGACTTGAGCTCAACTCCCACCATCACCATGGCGCTAGCTAGCAAGGAGAAGGGAAAGAAGCCTCTGTCCTCAACCAGCTCGTCCCCGACAATCGAGCCGCTGTTGGCCGGTCGCTGGTGCTCAACCTGGAGGCCCTAGGCAAGGTCTGCCCTGCGCTCGCTTCCAGCTTCAACGAGTGCGGAAAGACGATGGCTTGGCCTGCGTCCCATGCCTCCATTGACAGGACAGTCACTGAGGTTCGATTCATCGTCGATGCCCTATGGGCTGGCCTGGTTCCCCCTTTTTCCACCTTCTTCAATCCAGTGCTCTCCCATTATCAGATCCATATGATGCATCTTGATCCTCAATCCATTACCCTTCTTGTCGTCTTCGCCTTTGTTTGCGAAGCCATGGTGGGCATTTCTCCTTCCGCCGCCCTCTTGCACCACTTCTTCTTGCTGCGCCTGACCGACCCTTCGCAGTGCTTGGGGTGCGTGAGCTTCCAGGCCGTGGCAGAGACAGCCGCCTAGGGGATTGATTTTGACCTCTCGCCATCCACTGTGGGTTCCAGACCCAGTGGATGTCGGAGTACTCAGCCCTCTGCTCTTGCCTCCGTCGTTACCTTCTGTCCCCAATCCCGGCTGGGCCCACGAGAGACTCGTGAGCCCCCGGCTCTCCTTCATCTGGTATCGACTGAGGAGGTTGAGAGATCTCAGCATGACAGCGCCCCGGGTGGTGAAGGAGTTCCTCCAGTGTCGCATTTCTCCTCTCCAGCGCCATTCCCGACCAATGTGGGCCTTGACAGGCGACCAGGACCACATGAGGCTTCAGGAGACAGAACTGGCGCCCGAAGCGCTGAAGAAGGTGCTTGAGGTCTTGACTGGCGACCCCTCGCTGGGCGATATACGGCACGGGGGTAGCCTCCTGTATCTCTGCTCGAACAGGGCTGAGTTCGCAGGACAGATGCCTCTCTTCGACGGATGGGGGTTGCGTCTGGTCGGCCTTGCGGGGCCTCGCGAGAATCCCGTCGCTGTGGCTCCCTTCCATGCCGCCAGCACTAATCTTGCCCCAAGAGTGGGTGCAAGGAGGCAAGCATTGCTTGAGGCTGGAGGCTCGGGTGTCATGGCGCCAACGCCGCATGGGGTTCCCGAAGTGTCATCCTCCGGAGCTCATGAAACCCGCCTTGACGCGGTCGTTGATGGGGGGGGACGCAACCCACGGCTCCTGAGGCCGGAGCTCCCGAGTCCTCGGCAAGCCATCGGGAGGTGGTGCCTAATCGCTCCTCCCAGCTTGGCGCCCCTGAGGTTGGCCGCCTGAGTGCTTCTTCACCCATGCCACATGTTGGTCCTCACATCGAGCTCCTGGATCGGTTCCGCGTGGACTTCGCCGCACTCCGCAAAAGGAAGGAGTCTTCGAGTTGTAGTGGTCGCACCTTCCAACCACTGAAGCATAGGAAGTACTTCGCCATAGATGAGTAAGTACCTCATTCTTGCAATTCTTCAATCGTTGCTCCCTTTCCAGACTGTGACTTTTCAGCATCCCTCCTGCCAAGCCTGCGGAGTCTCCCAAGAATCAACTTCCTCCGACTTCGCCTTCATCACTAGCCTTGAGCGTCCCGAGCCTGCATGCTGCCCCTGACGCGGGGCAGCCAGAGAAGCAAGCCTGCCCGCAGGGTGTCTTGAGCCTGTGCCCTTGCCACCTTTCCTTCGCGACCTCGCCTGGAGCGTGGCCGGCCTTCCCAGGGCTCCTCCTCTGATCATGGACGGCAAATGGTTGGCGTTGATCCTTGGCTCTTCTTCGGGGGATGGGCCTGCACCAGTCCGGATCCCTTGCGGGCCCCGGCCAGCGATCGTGGTGGCGCCAGCCCCCAGCCCCCTGCCAAGAGGGGGCGAACCGCTTCACGGCCCGCCGACAGCGCTGACGGCGAAGGACGACATTGATAACATGCTCAAGCTTGCGCGAGAGCGAAGCATCATCCGCCACGAGTTCCTCCGGAAGGTGATGGACGCGATGGGCCAGCTTGGTGGACAGCTTGCGGATGTGGACGCGTGCCTTGAAGCTGAGGGCATGTGGCTGATTGAGGAGCGACGCAAGATGAAGGTGGCCATCAACCTTGAGCACCACCAGCGCGAGCTTGACAACGCGAAGGCCAAGGCGTCCCTTGCGACCTCGTGAGTGGCCTACTCCCAGGCTCTAGAGGAGGCTTGAGAGGCAGCTTATCATCGCGAGATCGCAGAGAAGCGCGCGTGGGAGCTCCAAGACTGGAGCGCCTCCTTGGAGCAGCAAGTGGAGCTGCGTTAGGCCTCCCTTGCGTCGCTGAAGGGGACGCCTATCGAGGAGGAGGAGCTCCGAAGGCGCGAGGAAGCGCTGACGCTCGAGGCCGCTGAGCACAATCTTGACCTTGAGCGGTTGGAGACGAGGGAGCGCCAGGTTACCCAGGCAGAGGAAAAGGTTGGCGCACGCGAGGCTCGAATCTAGGAGGAGGTCGACCACCGCATGGCAGAGGCTCGCGCAGATCTTGTGAGCAGGTATGACTTAAAGCTAAAGATGGTTGAGGCCGAAGCTGTGAGCAGGACTGCCGCCCTGAGGTCCAGGCTGACTGAAGCGGAGCGGCGCGCGGAGGCCTCCGCATCCGCCCTGGTCTCGGCCCAGACTGAGTTGGCCTCCACCCGTGCCGAGCTGCTTCTTCTTCGACAACGGGTTGACGACACCGAGTCCATCGCGAAGCAGAACAAAGAGGAAATGCTTCAACAGCAGACACTGGAGCACATGCACGGCCCCATGCTCCAGCAACTCAGGAACATGGCCAACATGGCCCTAGGCAATATCTGTGATGAGGACGCCCCGCATCCTCACATGACCAACTATGCCAGTCATCTCCTCTTCTTTACTAATGTGGTGACGCGCCTGGAGAACCGCTCCGTGAGAGCTCGCCAACTTGTCGAGGAGAGGAGCCGCAGCCTGCTCGGGCGTGCATTTTCCCGCGTCTTCAGCCATCTTCAGAACACTGATCCTCACTTCAACTTTGATGCCGTCATCGCCCCCGTGCCCGAGGCCATCCGGGGCGACCTGGCGCGGTGGGTGGAGGACAACATGGATGCGCTTGTTAGCTCCTTTTGCTTCCGACAACGACGGGGTGGTAGTCGCAGCGGATGGTGGCGACGTGGTTGATGGCGGTGATGGCGGCGCCAATGATGGTGATGGTGATACCAGTGACAACGACAGCGGCGCCAGCGATGCTTCTGGAGGCGACCGGGAGGGTGCAGTGAGCGACATGTCTGACTGATCATGTGTTTCCCTGCTATTTATCCTGCATACAAAAGCTTGGGCGCAGCCCTGAAGGTTGTAAGAGCATTTTGGGAGGGGAAGCCCCTCATGTAAAAAGATTGTCGTCCATACACTTTTAGGAACGATGCTGAACATGCGCCTACATGATTCTATGGGCCCTGCGATGAGCTAGTTGCTGTAGTTTACCTTTAGCCCGGACAAGTCCTGAATAGGCTTGCAAGGCCGTGAGCCTCCGAGGATCCTCTGAGGGACCTGCTGGCCAAGTGGTGAGGGCCTCGTGAGAGCGAGTGTCGGCCGCAGGACGGCATGCGCGCGTGTGCTTGGCCCAGCACCGCCCGCGAGAGGCTCGCGAGGGGGAGGCGGCTAGTGCGAATTCCAAACTAGGGCAGAAACCAGAACGCGGGAAATCACACGAACAAGACAAGACAACCCCCCCCCCCCCCCGTGCGCGCGCGCATACGCAAACGCAAATTCAATTTCAACTTAAATTCGAAGCAAGGAAGCTCGACCACAGAAAGGGAGACAAAAAGCAAAAGGGCGCGTCCGGCACCTAGTCTAGTATTCGACGTCTTCTCACCAGTGCGGAGCTAAGTGCTACCACTAGGCGTGGGAGGGAGCCCCCGAGGCCCAAGGGCAGCTCTCCGGAGACTCCAGGGCGTGTACAGCCCCAACTCATTATTACGTGAGAGTGTCACGGGCGGCGAGCTTCACAGGCACTGGGCCTTCTTCACGGGCACCGGGCCTTGCTTCATATCACCAGATGAGGGCCCCGCCTTCCGGCACACTCGACCACCATTGACGGCAGTCAGAGACCAAGGACGACGCCAACGGGGCAAAGGGGACGCGAGCGACGCCCTCGGCGACCACGGGTCCTCTGCCGGGGGTAGGCTTTGCAGCACCTCCCCGACAGAGGGCCTACCTCTGGGGGTCGCCTTGCTCCGTGCATCGTGGGGAGGGGCCAGGCTCCTGGCCCCTCTCCTGCAGCCCCCAGTGCGCTCCTCCTGGTGGAAGGGTGGCTGCTGAGCTGGGGCAGCCGCCCGCTGTAGTGACCTGAACCTCCTGCGACCCATGGTTAGCATAAGCTTGCTCCTAGGGAATTAGCGGTACCCGGTAGCTGCTACTGTCAGTGCAGTGGTGAGGCTTCCTTGAGGCTCTTGAAAAGTCTCGGCTTCTGGCGTCTCTTCCTCCCAGCCTGACCCAAGGAACGAGCCAGGGTCATCTTCCAGCGCGTACTCCCGGTCCACCATGCGGGGCACGTAAGCCTCTGAGGTCGCTGCCTCGAAGACTTTGCTGTAGTGCCCCACGCTCCATGTGGCCTGGCCTAACACGCCGTCTAGAGGATGGTAGGGCGGTGGACCGCCCGGGCCGTAGGCGGCGATGCGCATGCCCTCGTCCATCGAAGGTGGTACAGTTGTAGCCTGACGCCCGGCGCCAATGGTTGAGTTGGTGTTGATGAAGCCTTGGGGCGCGCCTGAGGGCGAACGGGCGCGGATAGGCCCACCGCGTGATCCGACCGGGGCCTGGGGTGGCAGATGGAAACAGAAGGGAGGTGCCCCTGAAGATGCGGCATCCAGGAGCTCGGCAACATGCTCCAGCAGCACGTCTCGGCCGCTCGCCTGTATCCTGCACCGCAGCAGCTTCCGGGCCATAGTTAGAGCGGCCCTCATGTTCGCTTGTTCCCGTCGGGTGTGCGGAGCCGTGGACGCGGCGTGGCTTGAGGCCCTTGCGGCTGATCGCACCTGCCGCGGAGTAAGGGCAGGCAGTGCTTGACCGCGTCGCCCATGCCCCGCAGCGTTCTGTGGCGCGCGGGCTGCCTGAGGCGTGGGGTTGAGGTCACCTTGGGCAGGCGACATGGCACAGGCATGCACGGGCATGGCACGGGCATGACCCAAGAAAGGTTTGAACTCTGGGGCGTGCGCGAAGAACTCAATCTCTCAGCCCACCAACTCGTCGCTCTCATGGCCTAGCTCAACGGATGGGAAAGGAAAGAGGCACGACCGTTTACCTAGGTTCGGGCCACCCTGCGGTGTAAGGCCCTACTCCTGCTTTGGGGTGGATTGGCCTCGCTAGGGGCTAAGGATGAACTAGTATAGAGGAAGAACAACCTCAGGAGGTCAGTTCTTGTGTTGGTGTGAGCTAGTGAGGATTCGGGTTCTCCCGCCTCCTACGGTGGTGGCTAGGCTATATTTATCGAGGCCTCGGTCCTCTTCTCCCAAAATGTGGGCGGGAAGGGATTCCACAACGACCAGTTTGAAAGGGGACAAGAAGTACATCCTATCCTGATGAAAGGTGGTCTTCGCCTGTAAAGCTTCTGCTCGTGATGCCATGGTGGGCTTGGTGACGACATCCGTCCTACCGCCCTGGTGGTCTTGGTCTTGTAGCTCGGGAACGGAAACCTTTGGTTGATTCCTCGGGACTCCGCGCCTGCTGCTCTATGCCTGCTGGCGCCCGCCTGGCCTTGATCGCCATGGCTTATGTCACCTCAACCTCATGATGTGAGCGCCTGCATAGGAATCTCCGCTCCTTAGAAGCCAGCCTAGGGAGGACGCTCCCTCCGAAGGTCTTGGCATCATCCGCCTCGCGAGTCTTGGCTCCTCATGAGGGTCTTGTCTTGTCGACGATGAAGATGGGCCATACCAGGCCGTTGATGGAGCTACGCCACGGGCCGCGGGCAGGCAAGTCTGGGCACCCTGGTTCCAAGGACGCCGATAGTAGCCCCCGGCCCCAGGCGCTCTGGGACTTGGCTTCGAGGCAAAGCCAAAGGGCAAGGGCGAAGCGCCGTGGGCCCCAACCACCTTCGAGCCGAGTGGACGCATGGCGCTTGATGGGACATGGGCATCTCCACTTCCCCACGCCGCGTCGGCAACTGTCAGACTTGAAGAGTGCCTGTTGCGAACGCGGCCCAGCCATCATTGCCCATTGCACTCATCCTCTGCTTCCCCCCTTTCTTGTGAGCTTGTACCTCCTTCACTAGACTTCGCGCCCATGCCAATCCACTTCTGTCGCCATGGCTCCAAGGTTGAAGAAGAAGGGGAAAGCTCGCGCGCCTGCGGAATCCCTGCCGGGGTTGGAACCCGCGCTCAGCCGGTCGACAGTGATCAACCAGGAGGGACTGGATAAGGTCCGCTCGGCCCTCACCGCCGATTCTAACGAGTGGAAGGCGATGATGGTCTGACCTGCCTCCCGGGCCTTGGTCGACATGGAGGCCACCGAGATACCCATTCACCTTCACGCTCTCCTGGCTGTCTTGGTCCCCCCTTTCTTTGATTTCTTCAATGGCGCGATCTCGCATTATCATATCCAAGTGTTGCATCTGAACTCCGGGTCCATCGTCATCCTTGCCACCTTTGCCTTTCTATGCAAGGCTATCGTGGGTGTTGTTCTGTCTATGTCCCTGTTCTGCCATTTCTTCTCGCTCCACCTGGTCGACGGTAGATAGTGCTCGGGGTGCATGGTGTTCCAGGCTGTGGACGCGATAGCTGGCTCCGGCATCGATTTCACGCTGCGCCTGGATGTGACGGGATTCCGGAAGCAGTAGGTGTACATGGATGCCACCATGCACAGCCCCCTGCTCCTGCTTCCGCAAGCATCGGCGGAACCAAGCTCCGGCTGGGAACATGTGAAGCTTGTCGACCGACAGCTCACCTGCGTCTGGTCCAGGCTGGCCAAGTTGAAGGAGGCAGGAGTGATGGTGTCAACGGTGGTGAGCGAGTTTGTCCAGCGGCGCATCGCCCCGCTACAGCGCCACTCTTGCCCAATGTGGGCCTTCACTGGCCCCAATGACCCCATGAGGCTCCATGTGCCCTTGCTTCCTTCCAAGACCCTACATGGGGTGCTCTAGCTCCTGATGGGCGACCCTGCGCCTGCCGTGCTCCCGGTAGAGTGGCGCCTTCTATACAACTGCTCGAATGCGGAGGCCTTCACGAAGTAGATGCCCCACTTTGACAAGTGGGGGTTGTGCCCAAACGATCTTGACGGGCCTCGTGAGAACCCCGTCTTGGTGGCTCCCATGCTTGTCGATCCTGTGGCACTCTCCCCTGAGGTGGTTGCAGGGGCGAGCGCCGTTGAGTGCCCCTAAGGTGACCGCTGGAGAGCAGGCATCGTCAGGTGCTCCTGAGGTGACTGCTAGGGAGCAGGCGTCGTCAGGTGCTCCTGAGGTGACTGCTGGGAAGCAGGCGCCGTTAGGTGCTCCTGAGGTGACTACTCGGAAGCAGGTGTTTGTCAGGTGCTCCCGAGGGGGCAGTCCGCACCCAGCCACGAAGGGCAACGTACCTGCCCTCAGTGTACCCCTTCCAAATCTCGGGGCACTTCGCGAGAGGAAGGGGCTATAGAGGTGTGGTGGTGGTGCTCCCCGGGCCCTGAAACAGAGGAAGTGGATAGCTGTGGACGAGTAAGTACCTTATCCTCATGGATCTTCGCGTGATGCGTCCTTTCCGGACTCTGGTTCCTCAGGATCCCTTCAGTTGCGGCGGCAAAGCGGCCTGGGGTGCGACCTCCAAAGGCCTTTGGTCCGCTCGCGACTTCGGGCCCCTCACATCGAGCACCCGCGCGGCACATGGTGCCAATCCGCGAGGCAAAGGCACTGCAGAAAGGCCGCGAGCCTGTTCTCCCAGCGTCCTTCCTCCAAGGCCACTTCAGGGGTACAGGGGGCATGCCAAGAGCTCCTCCATTGGTTCTTGTTGGTGGTTGGGCGACCTCGGCATCGGCTTCATCTTCGAGCAGCGGGGCCAGGCCGTGCATCCCCTCCATCGAGGCCCGGGAAGCGGCCGAAGGGCTCCAGCCACCAGCCCCCTACTGGAGACGGCCGAGTGGCTCTGTGCCTCTCCGACAGCTCCTGGCGTGGAAGAAGGTCTCGTCCGCGCACTAGAACTCGCACGTGGGTGCAGTGTCATCCGCCACGACCTTTTCCAGGAAGCGGTGAGCGCACTGGGTTGGCTTGGGGGAGAACTTGCTGGTGTCGATGCATGCCTCGAGGCGGAGGGCCTCCGCCTAGCGCGCGAGTGGCATCAACTGAAGGTCACCATCAACCTCGGGCATCTGCAGCATGAGTGCGCCCGCACGGAGGCTGCGGAGTCCCTCGCAGCTTCTTATGAGGCCTGTGCTCATGCTCTGGAGGAGGCCAGGACCGCCGACCGTCGCCGTGAGGCAGCCGAGGAGTGGGAGAGGGAGCTTCAAGCTTCGAATGCTGCCCTTGAGTGGCGGGTCCAGGTGCGCAGGGATGCCCTGGCGGCGTCACCAAGTGGGGCAGCCATAGATGAAAGGGGGTCCAGGCACGTGAGGACGCATTGGCGCTTGAGGTCTTGGAGCATAGCCTGGAGCTCGAGCAACTAGAGGTGAGGGAGCGCCAAGTAGCCGCGGCTGAGGACGCCCTTGCCTCTCAAGAGGCTAGGGTCCAGCATGAGGTTGATCAAAAGGTGGCGGGGATCCATGGGGATCTTGTTGATGAATACCTCCAAAAGTTGGGGCTCCAGGAGACCATCGTCCATCATCGGCAGGTCGAGCTGCAGGGCAGGATTGACGCCCTTAGGGCGAAGCTATCCGTAGCAGAGCGGCGCGAGAAGGCCACTAAGGAGGCTCGGGCCTCCACCCAAGCCGAGCTGTCATCACTTTAGTAGCAGGTCACGGGCATCACGTCCCTTGTGGAGAAGGCTGCCGGCGTTCAGGGAACGGGGGTCCCCAGACTTGCCTACCTGCGGCCTGCGGCGTGGCTCAAGTGGTGGCCCAGTACGGCCCATCTTCATCAGCACAAGGCTCAAGACCCTCGTGAGGGGCCAAGCCTCGCGGGGCGGACGGCGCAAGGCTTCCTCAGGGACAGCCTCGCCAGGCAGGCTCGCGAGGAGGCAAAGAGATCAAGGCAGGGTACATCGCGAGGTGCTCGTGACACAAGCCATGACGATCGAGACCAGGCGGGCGCCGGCCTGCATAGTGTCCTTGTTTCCTCTTTGGTGCAAAGGGGGCAAGCACAGGTGTGGAGTACCGAGGCATCAGGAAAAGGTTGCCATTTCAGTGCAACGAGACCAAGACCATCGAAGCGGAAGGATGGAGGTCACCGTGGAGCCCAAGACGGCGTCATCGCCAGTGCTTTTGGCAGCCGAAGACCAACTTTAGTCAGGATAACTTGTACTAGATGTTCCCCTTCAAAATGGTCGTTGTTGGCGCCCTTCCCGCTCAATATTTGGGAAGAGGACCAGGGCCTCTATAAATAGAGCTAGCCACCACAGTAGAGGACATCTGAGAGAGCCCTAGACAGAGAGAGAGAGGCGATCGAACTCACCCAGGCAGTTCATCGCATCAGCTCAAGAACACCTCTCGCGAGGCTGTTCTTCCCTTGTACTGTTCATCATCAGCCCAGAGGCAATCCACCACACCACACACTGGAGTAGGGTATTACACCACAACGGTGGCCCAAACCAGTATAAATCTTGTGTCCCTCGTGTCGTTCATCGTTTTCAGCTTAGATCTCATGAGGGGATCGGACATAGATCAGTAGGGGAGAGATCTTCGTGCGCACCCCAGAGTTCGAACCTTAAGGGTCTGCCGGAACCCAACATCCGACATTTGGCGCGCCAGGTAGGGGTGCGTCAGAATCTTTCTTCCACTGTTTCGTGATCAATCCACCGTCGTGTCCATGGCTGACGCTCGTCGGGCTTGCGCCGAGCGTCGGGCTGCTCTTGCCGCCCGCGTCGCCCAGATAGCTCCCGTCGGTGGGTGTCCCCATCGTTCCCCGTCGCCTACCGCCAATGCCGCCACCAGCCCGGCAGGGAAGGAGCAGCAGGCCTCGTCTCTGCATCCTTCGGTGCGGCGGGAAGGCCGCACCGCCACCCCATCGCTGACCCCAGCCAGTTCGTCGTCCCACGCGCGTTGCGCCCCCACGGACGCGCACGCTGCGTTGCTCCTGGCGCATGAGCTCCTGCACTACCGTCCCAACGATGACCTCTACGAGGACTGGCTCGCCCGCATCACCGAGCTCATCAGCGCTGCAGGGGGCTCTCCTATGCCGTCCCTCTCGCTTCCTCGCCCTCCGTCCTGCGCAGGAGGCGCAAATCAGGAGGTGCCTCCGCCACCTCCTCCCCAAGAAGGTGCCCTGGCTCCAAGTCGTGCGGCCCTAGGATGAGATCCACCACATCCGGCCCTCGCGCAACAAGAAAGGAGCTGCCAAGAGATCCCTCGTCCCCAAGGCGGTGCTTGCGTGCTCCCGGCACCGATGCGCCATAACCGCATCCCTACGCCGCCACGTCAAGACCCCGCGCTGCTCCAGATAGCGGCGCGTGGGAATCCCCAGGAGCAAGCCTAGCATCAGCAGAGGGCTTCGGTGGCCACCACAGGCTGCCACGCCTTCACCCCCGAGCTACGCAGTGTCGCCTGGCCAGGCAAGTTCAAGCCTGACCTACCTCCTTGCTACAACGGCACTGCAGATCCCGCGGAGTTCCTACACCTCTACGAGCTGGGCATCGAAGCTGCCAACGGGGACGAGAAGGTCATGGCGAACTGGTTTCCCATGGCACTCAAGGACGGCGCCCGCACCTGGCTCATGAACCTGGCTCCTGGCACGATCTCCTCCTAGGACGAGATGCACACCCGCTTCATCGCCAACTTCCAGGGCACTCGCGACCGTCCGCCGGCCGTGGCTGACCTATGCCGCATCAAGCAGCAGCCCAGAGAGACCTTGCAGAAGTACATCCAGCGCTTCAACAACGCTCGCCTCAAGATTCCCAGGGTGACTGAGGAGGCCATCATTTTGGTGTTCTCTGATGGCATCCGCGACATCAAGATGAAGGAGGAGCTGGCGATCCATGAAGATCTATGTACGTCACTGGAGTTGTTTAATCTGGCGACCAAGTGCGCAAGGGCTGAGGAGGGACGCCTCTCCCTTCTCGAGCTTCCGGCAGCAGACCCAGAAGAGAAGAAAGCCAAGGCCAAGGATGTGAAGCGCAAGGGAGCAGCTGTGCTCACGGCAGAGCTGGACACAAAGCGCGGCAGGGACCAGCCGGAGTCGTCCAAGGGCAGCCGGTACGGCATTTACCATGATCTCCATACTCACAGCACCAACGAATGCCAAGAGCTCAGGGCCATGCGAGAAGGCCGCGTCGGTCGACGCCCCGAGCGCAACGATCGGGGCTACGGACGGGGCGGAGCAAGAGGTGGAGGACGATGGGATGACCGTGACCCTCGCCAAGGGTGGCGTGATCGAACTTGCGAGGACCGCTGGCAGGACCAGCCTTGCGAGGGAGCTTGGAGAGATCAGCCTCATGAGGATCGCCCGCAAGGCAACGCAGGCCTTCCTCCTCTTCCACCACCACCAAGAAGGAATGAAGACCATCATCAGGATGAGGGGGCTGGGGGCTTCCAGGAGCCGCGTTCAATCGCTTGCATCTTGGGCGGCGCTCAGGCCCCAGCCTCACAGCGCATCTTCAAGCAGTTTGCTCGCGAGGTGAATGCAGTCCTCCCCAAGCTTGAGGCCACGCGCCCACTCAGGTGGTCTGCATGCGCCATCACGTTCAGCTCAGCGGATCAACTCAAGTGCGCGGCAACGGCCGTTGTCCTCCCAAGGCTCTATTCCCCAGTCATCGGCAATGTGCAGGTCACCAGGACCCTCATCGATGGCGGATTAGGACTCAACGTTCTGTCCGTCAAGACGTTCAACAATCTCCAAGTGACATATGATCAGCTTCAGCCAACCAAGCCTTTCTCAGGAGTCACTGATGGTTCCACTGTCCCGATAGGGCAGGTCCGCATTCCTGCCACCTTTGGACAGCGCAACAACTACCGCACTGAGCTCATTGACTTTGACGTCGCTCACATTCGCCTGCCATACAATGCCATCCTCGGGTATCCGGCCCTGGCCAAGTTCATGGCAGTGACTCACCATGGCTACAACGTCCTCAAGATGCTAGGAAGTGGTGGGTTCATCACGGTCCCCTGTGAAGAGAAGTATGTGGTGTGCTCCCTCGAGCGTGCCTTCCAGGCCGCGTCGATCGAGGACCCAGGCAGCAAGAGTGGAAACCTCCCTGGAGCAGCTCCTAAGAAGAATAAGACATTGCCTGGCTCAAGGCCTCATGAGGCAGGCACCTTTTGAGACGCTGCACCCAGACATGCGCCCGTCCGAGGGGCGCCGCCCTCCATCGCATAGGAAGGTGCGCCCGGTGCCCTCCTCGGGCAGGGCTCGGGGGCTCTCTCCTGGGGAGCCATTGACTTTGCCAAGATCACGAGGGAGGCGCTTGGGCACCACTTGGAGGCGCGCTTCGCGGCACGCTTCCCTCGGGAAGGCGTAAGGAAAGAAGGACCCAACCCTCAGGAGTTCATCACCAAGGACGCTCAGGAGTTGCAGGAATCGAGAGTCATGCGCGGCAACCGCCGCCTGCCCAGTGTAGCTCCCCATCCAGGCGAGGATGGCGGGCTGCGCGTCTGCATCGACTACCTAGGGCTCAATCTAGTCGCTTCTCAGGAGTGCTTCTGGCCTTCGCGCGTGGGGTGTTGCGCGGGCCCACTACACAGCTATGTTCGCATGCCCTTCGGCCTGCCGAACGCGGTTGCAGCCCACCAGCACCTGATGAGGAGCATTCTGGAAGCTCAGGTGGCCAAGCATCGCGCGTTTCGGGAGGAGATGGAGATGGACCTCAGTGAGCCGCCCGGACCTCCTGAACCTCCCGAAGCTCGGAGTCCCGAGGGCTGTGAGGATCGGCTTCTTCACCCCGCACCGCTAGCTGCTCCGACAATCGCTCTGCAACAGTATCAGGTGACTTCTTTTCAGTTTTAATTTCAGCTGGGAGCGCCCCCAGGGCTGCATCATTCCTAGGTCGCGTGGGTCCGTCCTTGCGGCATGTATCCGTTTTGCTTATGCCTTCTTCTTACCTTGTTGGGGGCGCCCCTTGGGCTGCATCATCCCCAAGCCGCTCGGGCCTGACCCAGTGGCGTTTGCTTTCTCCGCATCTACCTAAGTTGATTTGCTTCTTCATGATTAACCTGCTTGAGATAATCACTTGCTCGATTGACACCAACCTTTGGAGCCGCTCACTCTGGCACGGCGCTCACGCATGGGTCCGTCCCTGCAACACCGACAAATCTGAGTGGTCGAGCTCTGGCCGCGGCAGCCCCGCATAGCACTACCTCACCGGGCCCTCAGTGCCCCAATCACTCCCTCGGAGCCAATGGCCGGCTGGCAACCGTAACGGTAGACCTTGTTTTCCCTTATGATTGGTGTGCAGGATCCGCTTCTGGAATAGCGTGGGGGGTGTCGCGAGCTCCCTTTCCCTCTCTCCTGTACAATCCGCTCGCACGCTAAAAGGGGGGCGCCTGAGCATCGCGACTCATGGGCTCTTACTGGCTCTCCAGCCCTCACCCCTGGCCTTGACCCACGGCATCGCGACCTGTCATACCAGAAGAGGCTGAGCTCGCTCAAGGGCCGGGACCTGAGGACGTGCAGCACGAAGGAAAGTGCGGGGAAGGGGAGAGAAGCTCACGAGGGCCTGACCAGGCAACACCCCAGCTGCCGGCACGCAGGCCAGCACCTCACCGAAGAACTACTCCAATCTTATGAGATATGTCACGCAAAAGCTAAATCAACTCAAAGCCAAATTATCACCTAGTGCAGCTCTGTCACGGCAATGTTGCCTGCCTTTCTCGCCCAGCGGAGGCTGCTTGAGCGCTAAAGGGGACCTCCTGAGCATTGTGACTCAGGGGCTCTTACTGGACCTTGGGCCGCTCACCTCCTGGCCTTGACCACGGCATCATGACCTGGCATACCAGCGATGGCTGAAGCCTGCCTGGGGACCGGGACCTGTCAGCGTAGAGCACCAAGCCCTCGTGAGAAAGAAAGGGGGAGCTAAGGGGAGTCGCTAGATTCTCCGGTTCCTCTGCTGCTGCCTGAGGAGCTACTAGGGAGGCGATTGGCCGGCCTGGCCCTCGCCACGTCGGTACCCCGGCCGCTTTCCTTGGGGCAGCACTCCAGCCGGCATCCTTCCGCGTTGAAGACCTTGAAGAACATCAAGGAGGCGCCATCGTATTCCAGATGAATTACGAGGGCACCCCCTGTCTGGCAGACCCGGGCGATCTCGCCCCAGCCCCAGGTCATGAAGACCTTGCCTGGAGCGACGACTGCAACCTCTGCTCCGGTCGCAAGGGTGCTGTAGTCGGAATGCTGCGGCCAGAGCTCCAAAGACCCACTGGACGACATCTCAAAGGCGAAGGAGGGAGGAAGACGAATCCAAGAGCGCGGAGGCATGGCGGCGTGAAGCACGAACTCGCAGGAAGAGCCCCCGGCGTGGACGCCAGGGGTGATGATGCGCACCGCCGTGACTCGCCGGCGTCGCCGTCGGTGTTGCTCGGCATCTCCTCCACGGCCCTCGATTCGGGCATACAAGGGCAGCGGAAACCCACGTGGCGGCCGCTCGTACCAGGGCCGCGACGTGTCCTGCCATGCGATCGCGCCATAGTGGCCACGGACGGGGCGCTTCTTCGGCGGGAGAGGATCGGCACCCTCTTGGGGATCCTTTCCCTTCTCTTCCGCAAAAAACCGGCGGATTGGCACCATTGGCGTAAGGTGACGCAAGGGCGAGGAAGAAGAAGAAGGAGAGAAGCAGGAAGAGATGGACTGCGGGGGCTCTGGCCCGTCCGTACTTATAGTCCGGAGGAGGCCAACCATCGGCCTCCATGATCACAGGTAATCATGACCTATTTTCAGCATGCAGGGACTTGTCAAGTTGAGCAGTTGCCAAGGTAGCGTGGGGAAGCGGAGACGCCCATGTCCAATCAACTGCCACATAGCGCCCAAGGTCGCAGGCTGATGGGGCCCGCAGCGCTCCGCACTTTCCCCTTTGCTTCTCCGCTAAGCCAAGTCCGAGCATGCCTTGGGCTCGGGGGCTACTATCGGCGTTCTGGAAACGGGGGTCCCCAGACTTGCCTGCGGCGTGGCTCAAGTGGTGGCCCAGTACGGCCCATCTTCATTAGCACAAGACTCAAGACCCTCGCGAGGGGCCAAGCCTCGCGGGGCTGACGGCGCAAGGCTTCCTCAAGGACGGCCTCGCCAGGCAGGCTCGCGAGGAGGCGGAGAGATCAAGGCAGGGTACCTCGCGAGGTGCTCGTGATGCAAGCCATGACGATCGAGGCCAGGCGGGCGCCAGGCGGGCGCCGGCCTGCACAGTGTCCTTGTTTCCTCTTTGGTGCAAAGGGGGCAAGCACAGGCGTGGAGTACCAAGGCATCAGGCAAAGGTTGCCATTTCAGTGCAATGAGACCAAGACCAGTGAAACGGCAGGATGGAGGTCACCGTGGAGTCCAAGACGGCGACATCGCCAGTGCTTTTGGCAGCCGAAGACCAACTTTAGTTAGGATAACTTGTACTGGATGTTCCCCTTCAAATGGTCGTTGTTGGCGCCTTCCCGCTCAATATTTGGTAAGAGGACCAGGGCCTCTATAAATAGAGCTAGCCACCACAGTAGAGGACATCTGAGAGAGCCCTAGACAGAGAGAGAGAGAGGCGATCGGACTCACCTAGGCAGTTCGTCGCATTAGCTCAAGAACACCTCTCGCGAGGCTGTTCTTCCCTTGTACTGTTCATCATCATCCCTAGAGGCAATCCACCACACCACACACTGGAGTAGGGTATTACACCACAACAGTGGCCCGAACAAGTATAAATCTTGTGTTCCTCGTGTCGTTCATCATTTTCAGCTTATATCTCACAAGGGGATCGGACGTAGATCGGTAGGGGAGAGATCTTCGTGCGCACTCCAGAGTTCGAACCTTAAGGGTCTGCCGGAACCCAACATTCGACAAAGGCTACAAACGAAGAGAGCCGCCGCCGGACGATGTAGCGCAAGCGCTCCTTGATGCTTGAGGACCTCAGGGTCAGTGCCAACCGAGCCTTAGACACCATCTGTGAAGAGAGCATCTCCCGCCCGCACGAAGCCGATGACACCGGCTACCTCCACTTCTTCACCCAAGTCGTGACCTGTCTGGAAGATCGGGCCACAAGGGCGCGCCAGCTCATCGAAGAGAGAAGATGAGGCCTTCTTGGGCGCGCATTCTCGTGTGTCTTTAGCTACCTTCTTAGCCTTGACCCTGACTTCGACTTCAATGTTGTGATAGCCCCCGTGCCCAGGCTCACCCGGGGCCCCTGGTGAGCTGGGTGAATGACCATGTGGACGCCTGGTCGCGGAGTTCGCCCTTGAAGACGGCATGGATGCATTCGCAGCCGAAGACGGCGGTGCTGGCGGTGTTGATGAAGATGGTGACACCGACGGTAGTGTGTCTCGCTAGGCTTGCATTTGCTTTCCCGTCCTGACCTGCATGCCAAAAATTCGGGTATAGCTCTGTGGGGCGTGAAAGCATCTTCGGTGCGGGTTGCCCTATAATGTATGAAATGATGATATGCTCTGATGATTGATTTTGAGCATGTTGTCATAAAACGGAAGACTCCCGACTAGAGTAGTTGTCATGACTTATCTTTGGTGCTGGTGGTCTTGAGCGGGTTCTTGCATCGCGAGACGCTCCCCTTCTGAGGCGGGCCCTCCGGGGGCCCGCAGGGGCTTAAGTGAAGGAAATATGCCCTAGAGGCAATAATAAAGTTATTATTTATTTCCTTATTTCATGATAAATGTTTATTATTCATGCTAGAATTGTATTAACCGGAAACATGATACATGTGTGAATACATAGACAAACTTAATGTCACTAGTATGCCTCTACTTGACTAGCTCATTAATCAAAGATGGTTATGTTTCCTAACCATAGACATGTGTTGTCATTTGATTAACGGGATCACATCATTAGAAGAATGATGTGATTGACTTGACCCATTCCGTTAGCCTAGCACTTGATCGTTTAGTATGTTGCTATTGCTTTCATCATGACTTATACAAAGTTCCTACAACTATGAGATTATGCAACTCCCGTTTACCGGATGAACACTTTGTGTGCTACCAAACGTCACAACGTAACTGGGTGATTATAAAGGTGCTCTACAGGTGTCTCCGAAGGTACATGTTGGGTTGGCATATTTCGAGATTAGGTTTTGTCACTCCGATTGTCGAAGAGGTATCTCTGGGCCCTCTCGGTAATACATATCACTTAAGCCTTGCAAGCATTGTATCTAATGAGTTAGTTACGGGATGATGTATTACGGAACGAGTAAAGAGACTTGCCGGTAACGAGATTGAACTAAGTATTGGATACCGACGATCGAATCTCGGGCGAGTAACATACCGATGACAAAGGGAACAACATATGTTGTTATGCGGTTTGACCGATAAAGACCTTCATAGAATATGTAGGAGCCAATATGAACATCCAGGTTCCACTATTGGTTATTGAACGGAAACAGTTCTAGGTCATGTCTACATAGTTCTCAAACCCGTAGGGTCCGCACGCTTAACATTACGATGACAGTTTTATTATGAGTTTATGTGTTTTGATGTACCGAAGGAGTTAAGAGTCCCGGATGAGATCAGGGACATGACGAGGAGTCTCGAAATGGTCGAGATGTAAAGATTGATATATTGGATGACTATATTCAGACTTCGGAAAGGTTCCGAGTGATTCGGGTATTTTTTGGAGTACCGGGGAGTTACGGGAATACGGGAAAACTATTGGGTCTTAATGGGCCTTAATGGGAAGGAGCCAGGAGGTGGTGCGCGCCCCTCCCAAGCCCAGTTCGAATTGGACAAGGAGTTTGGGGTGCGGCCCCCCTCTCCCTTCCTTCTCCACTTCCCTCCTTTCCCCCCTTCTCCTAGTTGGACTAGGAAAGGAGTCCTACTCCCGGTGGGAGTAGGACTCCCCTTGGCGCGCCCTCCTCCTAGGGCCGGCCTCCTCCCCCCTTGCTCCTTTATATACGGGGGCAGGGGGCACCCGATGACACACAAGTTGATCTACAGATCATTCCTTAGCCATGTGCGGTGCCCCCCTCCACCATATTCCACCTCAGTCATATCATCGCGGAGTTTAGGCGAAGCCCTGCGCCGGTAGAACATCATCATCGTCACCATGCCGTCGTGCTGACGGAACTCATCCCCGACGCTTTGCTGGATCGGAGCCCGGGGATCGTCATCGAGCTGAACGTGTGCTGAACTCGGAGGTGCCGTACGTTCGGTACTTGGATCGGTCGGATCGTGAAGACGTACGACTACAACAACCGCGTTGTCGTAACGCTTCCGCTTACGGTCTACGAGGGTACGTGGACAATACTCTCCCCTCTCGTTGCTATGCCATCACCATGATCTTGCGTGTGCGTAGGAAATTTTTGAAATTACTACGTTCCCCAACAGTGGCATCCGAGCCTAGGTTTTATGTGTTGATGTTATATGCACGAGTAGAACACAAGTGAGTTGTGGGTGATACAAGTCATACTGCTTACCAGCATGTCATACTTTGGTTCGGCGGTATTGTTGGATGAAGCGGCCTGGACCAACATTACGCGTACGCTTACGTGAGACTGGTTCTACCGACGTGCTTTGCACATAGGTGGCTAGCGGGTGTCAGTTTCTCCAACTTGTCAGTTTCTCCAACTTTAGTTGAACCGAGTGTGGCTACGCCCGGTCCTTGCGAAGGTTAAAACAGCACTACCTTGGCAAACTATCGTTGTGGTTTTGATGCGTAGGTAAGAACGGTTCTTGCTAAGCCTGTAGCAGCCACGTAAAACTTGCAACAACAAAGTAGAGGACGTATAACTTGGTTTTGCAAGGCATGTTGTGATGTGATATGGTCAAGACGTGATGCTATATTTTTATTGTATGAGATGATCATGTTTTGTAACCGAAGTTATCGGCAACTGGCTGGAGCCATATGGTTGTCGCTTTATTGTATGAAATGCAAACACCCTGTAATTGCTTTACTTTATCACTAAGCAGTAGCGATAGTCATAGAAGCTATAGATGGCGTAAACGACAATGATGCTTCGATGGAGATCAAGGTGTCGCGCCGGTGACGATGGTGATCATGACAGTGCTGCGGAGATGGAGATCACAAGCACAAGATGATGATGGCCATATCATATCACTTATATTGATTGCATGTGATGTTTATCTTTTATGCATCTTATCTTGCTTTGATTGACGGTAGCATTTTATGATGATCTCTCACTAAATTATCAAGAAGTGTTCTCCCTGAGTATGCACCGTTGCCAAAGTTCGTCGTGCCCAGACACTACGTGATGATCGGGTGTGATAAGCTCAACGTCCATCTACAACGGGTGCCAGCCAGTTTTGCACACGCGGAATACTCAGGATAAACTTGACGAGCCTAGCATATGCAGATATGGCCTCGGAACACGGAGACCGAAAGGTCGAGCGTGAATCATATAGTAGATATGATCAACATAGTGATGTTCACCATTGAAAACTACTCCATCTCACGTGATGATCGGATATGGTTTAGTTGATTTGGATCACGTGATCACTTAGATGACTAGAGAGATGTCTGTCTAAGTGGGAGTTCTTAAGTAATATGATTAATTGAACTTAAATTTATCATGAACTTAGTCCTGGTAGTATTTTGCAAATTATGTTGTAGATCAATAGCTCGCGTTGTTGCTTTCATATGTTTATTTTGATATGTTCCTAGAGAAAATTGTGTTGAAAGATGTTAGTAGCAATGATGCGGATTGGATCCGTGATCTGAGGTTTATTCTCATTTCTGCATAGAAGAATTATGTCCTTGATGCAACACTAGGTGACAAACCTATTGCAGGAGCAGATGCAGACGTTATGAACGTTTGACTAGCTCAAAATGATGACTACTTGATAGTTTAGTGCACCATGCTTAAACGGCTTAGAATCGGGGCTTCAAAGATGTTTTGAACGTCATGGACCATATGAGATGTTCCAGGAGTTGAAGTTAATATTTCCAGCAAATACCCAAGTTGAGAGATATGAAGTCTCGAACAAGTTCTGTAGCTAAAAAATGGAGGAGAATCGCTCAACTAGTGAGCATGTGCTCAGATTGTCTGGGTACTTCAATCGCTTGAATCAAGTGGGAGTTAATCTTCCAGATAAGATAGTGATTGACAGAATTCTCTAGTCACCATCACCAAGTTAGTAGAACTTCGTGGTGAACTATAATATGCAAGGGATGACGGAAGTTATTTCCAAGCTCTTCGTAATGCTGAAATCAACGAAGGTAGAAATCAAGAAAAACATCAAGTGTTGATAGTTAACAAGAACACTAGTTTCAAGAAAAGGGCAAAGGGAAAGAAAGGGAACTTCAAGTGGAAAGACAAGCAAGTTGTCACTCCTGCGAAGAAGCCCAAAGCTGGACCATAGCCTGAAACTGAGTGTTTACACCGCAAAGGAAATGGTCACTGGAAGCGGAAATGCCCTGAATATTTGGTGGATAAGAAGGATGGCAAATTGAACAAGGGTATATTTGATATACAGGTTATTGATATGTGCCTTACTATTGTTTATAGTAGCCCCTGAGTATTTGATACTTGTTCGGTTGCTAAGATTAGTAACTCGAAACAGGAGTTACATAATAAACAGAGACTAGTTGAGGGGAAGTGACGATGAGTGTTGGAAATAGTTCCAAGATTGATATGATCATCATCACACACTCCCTATATTTGTGAGATTAGTGTTAAAACTAAATAAATGTTATTTAGCATTTGCGTTGAGCATGAATATGATTTGATCATGTTTATTGCGATACGGTTATTCATTTGAAGATAAAGAATAATTGTTATTCTGTTTACATGAATAAGACTTTCGATGGTTATACACCCAATGAAAATAGTTTGTTGGATCTCGATCGTAGTGATACACATATTCATAATATTGATGCCAAAAGATGCAAAGTTAATAATGATAGTGCAACTTATTTGTGGCACTGTCGTTTGGGTCATATCGGTGTAAAGCGCATGAAGAAACTCCATAAAGATGGATTTTCGGAATCACTTGGTTATGAATCATTTGATGCTTGCGAACCGTGCCTTTTTGGGCAAGATGACTAAAACTCTGTTCTCCGAAACAATGGAACAAGCTACTGACTTATTGGAAATAATACATACCGATGTATGCAATCCAATGAGTATTTATACTCATGGCAAGTATCGTTATTTTCTGACCTTAACAAGATGATTTGAGCAGATATGGGTATATCTACTTGATGAAACATAAGTCTGAAATAGTTGAAAGGTTCAAAGAATTTCAGAGTGAAGTGGAAAATCATCATAACAAGAAAACAAAGTTTCCGCGATCTGATCGTGGAGATGAATATTTGAGTTACGAGTTTGGTCTTCAATTAAAACAATGTGGAATAGTTTCACAGCTCACGCCACCTGGAACACCACAACGTTATGGTGTGTCCGAACGTCGTAATCGTACTTTATTTTGATATGGTGCAATCAATGATATCTCTTACCGATTTACCAATATCATTTTGGAGTTATGCATTAGAGACAGCTGCATTCACGTTTAATAGGGCACCATCTAAATCCGTTGAGACGACACCGTATGAACTATGGTTTAGCAGTAAACCTAAGCTGTCGTTTCTTAAAGTTTGGAGTTGCAATGCTTATATGAAAAAGGTTTTCAACCTGATAAGCTCGAACCCAAATCGGAGAAGTGCGTCTTCATAGAATACCCAAAGGAAACAGCTGGGTACACCTTCTATCACAGATCCGAAGGCAAAACATTCGTTGCTAATAATGGATCCTTTCTAGAGAAGGAGTTTCTCTCGAAAGAAGTGAATGGGAGGAAAGTAGAGCTTGATAAGGTAATTTGTACCTTCTCCCGAATTGGAAAGTAGTTCATCACAAAAAATTGTTCCTGTGACTACTACACCAATTAGTGAGGAAGCTAATGATGATGATCATGTAACTTCAGATCAAGTTACTACCGAACCTCGTAGGTAAAACAGAGTGAGATCCGCACCAGAGTGGTACGGTAATCCTGTTCTGGAGGTCATGTTACTTGACCATGACAAACCTAGGAACTATGAGGAAGCGATGATGAGCCCAGATTTCGCGAAATGGCTTGAGGCCATGAAATCTGAGATATGATCCATGTATGAGAACAAAGTGTAGACTTTGATTGACTTGCCCGATGATCGGTGAGTCATTAAGAATAAATGGATCTTCAAGAGGAAGACGGACGCTGATAGTAGTGTTACTATCTACAAAGCTACGCAAAAGGTTTTCGACAAGGTCAAAGTGTTGACTACGATGAGAGTTTCTCACTCGTATCTATGCTTAAGTCTGTCTGAATCATGTTAGCAATTGCCGCATTATATGAAATCTGGCAAATGGATAGACAAAACTGCATTCCTTAATGGATTTATTTAAGAAGAGTTGTATATGATGCAACCAGAAGGTTTTGTCAATCCTAAAGGTGTTAACAAAATGTGCAAGCTCCAGCGATCCATCTATGGACTGGTGCAAGCATCTCGGAGTTGGAATATACGCTTTGATGAGTTGATCAAAGCATATAGTTTTATACAGACTTGCGGTGAAGCCTGTATTTACAAGAAAGTGAGTGGGAGCACTACAGCATTTCTGATAAGTATATGTGAATGACATATTGTTGATCAGAAATAATGTAGAATTATTCAGCAAAGCATAAAGGAGAGTTTGAAAGGAGTTTTTTCAAAGAAAGACCTCGGTGAAGCTGCTTACATATTGAGCATCAAGATCTATAGAGATAGATCAAGACGCTTGAAAAGTTTTTTCAATGAGTACATACCTTGACAAGATTTTGAAGTAGTTCAAAATGGAACAGTCAAAGAAAGAGTTTCTTTCCTGTGTTACAAGGTGTGAAATTGAGTAAGACTCAAATCCTGACCACAGCAGAAAATAGAAAGAGAATGAAAGTCATTCCCTATGCTTCAGTCATAGGTTCTATAAAAGTATGCCATGCTATGGACCAGACCTATTGTATACTCTGCCCTGGTTTGGCAAGGGAGTACAATAGTGATCTAGGAGTAGATCACTGGACATGGGTCAAAATTATCCTTAGTGGAATAAGGATATGTTTCTCGATTATGGAGGTGACAAAAGGTTCGTCGTAAAGGGTTACGTCGATACAAGTTTTGGCACTGATCCAGATGACTCTAAGTCTTAATCTGGATACATATTGAAAGTGGGAGCAATTAGCTAGAGTAGCTCTGTGCAGAGCATTGTAGACATAGAATATTTGCAAAATACATACGGCTCTGAATGTGACAGACCCGTTGACTAAACTTCTCTCACAAGCAAAACATGATCATACCTTAGTACTCTTTGGGTGTTAATCACATAGCGATGTGAACTAGATTATTGACTCTAGTAAACCCTTTGGGTGTTCATCACATGATGATGTGAACTATGGGTGTTAATCACATGGTGATGTGAACTATGAGTGTTAATCACATGGTGATGTGAACTAGATTATTGACTCTAGTGCAAGTGGGAGACTGAAGGAAATATGCCCTAGAGGTAATAATAAAGTTATTATTTATTTCCTTATTTCATGATAAATGTTTATTATTCATGCTAGAATTGTATTAACCGGAAACATGATACATGTGTGAATACATAGACAAACTTAATGTCACTAGTATGCCTCTACTTGACTAGCTCATTAATCAAAGATGGTTATGTTTCCTAACCATAGACATGTGCTGTCATTTGATTAACGGGATCACATCATTAGAAGAATGATGTGATTGACTTGACCCATTCCGTTAGCCTAGCACTTGATCATTTAGTATGTTGCTATTGCTTTCTTCATGACTTATACAAAGTTCCTACAACTATGAGATTATGCAACTCCCGTTTACCGGAGGAACACTTTGTGTGCTACCAAACGTCACAACGTAACTGGGTGATTATAAAGGTGCTCTACAGGTGTCTCCGAAGGTACATGTTGGGTTGGCGTATTTCGAGATTAGGTTTTGTCACTCCGATTGTCGGAGAGGTATCTCTGGGCCCTCTCGGTAATACACATCACTTAAGCCTTGCAAGCATTGTAGCTAATGAGTTAGTTACGGGATGATGTATTACGGAACGAGTAAAGAGACTTGTCGGTAACGAGATTGAACTAGGTATTGGATACCGACGATCGAATCTCGGGTGAGTAACATACCGATGACAAAGGGAACAACGTATGTTGTTATGCGGTTTGACCGATAAAGATCTTCGTAGAATATGTAGGAGCCAATATGAACATCCAGGTTCCACTATTGGTTATTGACCGGAAACAGTTCTAGGTCATGTCTACATAGTTCTCGAACCCGTAGGGTCCGCACGCTTAACGTTACGATGATAGTTTTATTATGAGTCTATGAGTTTTGATGTACCGAAGGAGTTCGGAGTCCCGTATGAGATCGGGGACATGACGAGGAGTCTCGAAATGGTCGAGACGTAAAGATCCATATATTGTACGACTATATTCGGACTTTGGAAAGGTTCCGAGTGATTCGGGTATTTTTCGGAGTACCGGGGAGTTACGGGAATACGGGAAAAGTATTGGGCCTTAATGGGCCTTAGTGGGAAGGAGCCAGGAGGTGGCGTGCGCCCCTCCCAATCCCAGTCCGAATTGGACAAGGGGTTTGGGGCGCGGCCCCCCTCTCCCTTCCTTCTCCACTTCCCTCCTTTCCCCCCTTCTCCTAGTTGGACTAGGAAAGAATGAGTCCTACTCCCGGTGGCAGTAGGACTCCCCTTGGCGCGCCCTCCTCCTAGGGCCGGCCTCCTCCCCCCTTGCTCCTTTATATACGGGGGCAGGGGGGCACCCCATGACACACAAGTTGATCTACGGATCATTCCTTAGCCTTGTGTGGTGCCCCCCTCCACCATATTCCACCTCGGTCATATCGTCGCGGAGTTTAGGCGAAGCCCTGCGCCGGTAGAACATCATCATTGTCACCACGCCGTCGTGCTGACGGAACTCATCCCCGACGCTTTGCTAGATCGGAGCCCGGGGATCGTCATCGAGCTGAACGTGTGCTGAACTCGGAGGTGCCGTACGTTCGGTACTTGGATCGGTCGGATCGTGAAGACGTACGACTACATCAACCGCGTTGTCATAACGCTTCCGCTTACGGTCTACGAGTGTACGTGGACAATACTCTCCCCTCTCGTTGCTATGCCATCACCATGATCTTGCGTGTGCGTAGGAAATTTTTGAAATTACTACGTTCCCCAACATTAAGTCCCACGATGTGCCTGCTGGGCCATTCGTGAGCGCTGCGCGAGGAGCCAACAGCCAAGTTCTAGCAAGGTGTGCGTGGTGGCCCGCGGCAGTTGCGCCCTTGACCTCGAGGGGTCTTGACGCTGCTCGGGCTGGCCCAAGTGCGCACACCATACTCACCCCCTCTCACGAGGCGCTCGAGGGGGGAGTAGCAGGCATGAGCCATGCCCCTTAACACAAACAAAAGAGCAAGAAAACACTGTGAATCGAAAAGTTCCCCCTTTTTATTTTTGTAAGCACGTGAAACTCCAAATTTCATTCCAAAGACAGCAAATTGTGCTATAGAAAAAAGGCAAAAAGAGATGGTCGCGTCCGGCGTCTACACTAGTCTTCCCACCAGCGCGGAGCTCAGTGCTTCCACTGGGCATGGGCGTAGTCATTGGGGGACAGTGTCAACTGCCCGCAGGGAGCATGGTGCTTCCACTTGGACATGGATGGGAGCCCCCATGAGGCCCGAGGGCGGCGCTCAGGGGACTCTGGGGTGTGTACAACCCCAACTCATTATTACGTGAGAGTGTCATGAGCGGAGATCTTCATGGGCACTCCTTGATCCTGGCGTGGACCCCGCCCGGCGCATCCCCCGACCACCATTGGGGCGTCCGAAAACCGAGGACGAGACCAAGGGGCAAGGGGCTATGCTGGCAGTTGTCGGGCAGTCACAGGCCCTCTACCGGGGGAAGGGCTCGCCGGCGCCTTCCCCGGCGGAGGACCTAGCTCCGAGCAGTGCGTGCCACCGTCATGGTGGCGCCCTGCGCTGCGCAGTGCGAGAGGATCTCTGGCGCTGAGTGCTACCTCTTGAGCTTGCGTTGGTTTTCCCTTGAAGAGGAAAGGGTGATGCAGCAAAGTAGCGTAAGTATTTCCCTTAGTTTTGAGAACCAAGGTATCAATCCAGTAGGAGAAAATGCACAAGTCACCGAATACCTGCACAAAAAATCAAGAACTTGCTACCAACGCGATAAAGGGGTTGTCAATCCCTTCACAGTCACTCACAAAAGTGAGATCTGATAGAGATAACAAAGTAATATTTTTGGTATTTTTAATGTATAGATTGGAAAGTAAAGATTGCAAAATAACAGATCAGAAACTACCGAGATGTAAAAAAGATTTAATAATATGGGAAAGAGATTCAATATAATGGAAAAGAGACCCGGGGGCCATAGGTTTCACTAGTGGCTTCTCTTGAGATAGCATATATTATGGTGGGTAAACAAAGTACTGTCGAGCAATTGATAGAAAAGCGCATAATTATGATGACATCTAAGACAATGATCATGAACATAGGCATCACGGCCGTATCAAGTAGACGGACTCCTGCCTGCATCTACTACTATTACTCCACACATCGACCGCTATCCAGCATGCATCTAGAGTATTAAGTTCATAAAGAACGGAGCAACGCATTAAGCAAGATGACATGACGTAGAGGAATTAACTCAAGCAATATGATGAAAACCCCATCTTGTTATCCTCGATGGCAACAAAACAATACGTGCCTTGCTGCCCCTACTGTCATTGGGAAAGGACACCGCAAGATTGAACCCAAAGCTAAGCACTTCTCCCATGGCAAGAAAGATCAATCTAGTAGGCCAAACTAAACCGATAATTCAAAGAAACTTGCAAAGATATCAAATTGTTCATATAAGAATTCAGAGAAGAACCAAATAATATTCATAGATAATCTTGATCATAAATCCACAATTCATTAGATCTCGGCAAACACACCGCAAAGGAATGTTACATCGAATAGATCTCCAAGAACATCGAGGAGAACTTTGTATTGAGAATCAAAAAGAGAGAAGAAGCCATCTAGCTAATAACTATGGACCCGAAGGTCTGTGGTAAACTACTCACGCTTCATTGGAGAGGTAATGGTGTTGATGTAGAAGCCCTCCATGATCGAATTCCCCTCTGGCATATCGCCGGAAAAGGCCCCAAGATGGGATCTCACGAGTATAGAAGGTTGCGGCGGTGGAAAACTGGTTTCGTGGCTCCCCCTGATGTTGTTAGGGTATAAGAGTATATATAGGCGAAAGAACTAGGTCGGTGGAGCTACGAGGGGCCCACGAGGGTCGGGGGTGCGCCTACCCCCCTGGGCGCACCCTCCTGCCTCGTGGCCTCCTCGTGTCGTCTCCGACTTCATCTCCAAGTCTTCTGGTTTGCTTTCGGTCCAAGAAAGATCATCGCGAAGGTTTCATTCCATTTGGACTCCGTTTAGTATTACTTTTCTGCAAAACTCTAAAATAGGCAAAAAAACATAAACTGGCACTGGGCCCTCAGTTAATAGGTTAGTCCCAAAAATAATATAAAAGAGCATATTAAAGCCCATTAAACATCCAAAATAGATAATATAATAGCATGGAACAATCAAAAATTATAGATACATTGGAGACGTATCACCGGGCTCCCCCCATGCATTGCACCTGCCTGGGGCAGGGCCAACGCCCTGAGGTGCATGACTGTGGGTGTGGCTTGGTTCACCTGCGATCCAAGGTTAGCGCAATTGTGTCCCAAAGATATTGGTGGTACTCGGTGGCTGCTGCTATCGAAGGCGCCGACGAGGTGTCGAGGTTGGTTGCTATGGACCTTAGCCTCATGCAACCCCGGCAGTCCTGATGTCCAGGCCAACGAGGGGAACAAGCGTGTGCTTCTTCCTTGCACGCACACCTATCCTATCAACGAGGGTGCGGGGGCACTAGGGTCCGTCATCCCGACATCGGCGCCCGGTCCCCCTGCTCCGCTGTCTTCCATTATCGGTGTCAAAACCGGCAGATCTCGGGTAGGGGGTCCCAAGCTGTGTGTCTTAGGATCGATGGTAACATGAGCACGGGATTTTACCCAGCTTCAGGCTCTCTCAAAGAGATAATACCCTATATGCTGCTTTTGATTGTATTCGATGTGTCTGATTACAGAGTTGATCTACCTCGAGATCATATGTCGTCGTCTAAACCCTAGAGGTACGATGAGTAATGCCATGATCCCCTATCAACTAGCCTGGCCCTAGCTTATATAATGTACTAGAGGCCTAGGATAACAAGAGTCCAAGTCGAATACGTTGGTGGAGAGGAGTCCTTCTCTTGATCACCAAGTCTTGTGGAATCTTCCTCATGTATGCATCGGCTGTCTGAACTGGCCCAATAGTGAACCGCCATGGGGGTCCTCAGCCCGACCCACAGGGCGGGAGATGACGTGGTGAGTACCCCCCTAGTCCAGGACAGCGTCAGTAGCCCCATGAACCGGTCTTCAAGTTGGGGACGCTCCTCGATTCTTCCGAACTATTCTTCATCTTCGGTCATCGGTCTTGAAAAGTGGTTCAACAAATCTTCTCATCTTCGATCTTGAGGAGCGGCAAAGTGAATCCGAAGAGATTACACGTCGGGTATCCAAGGAGCCACTATAAGTTTTTGGCCTTTATCAATGCCTTGTTATTTTTATGTCACACCTTGGGTTTGAAGTTGTTCCCGTGCGGCAGTGTCCTCTTGCGTCTGAGCTCCAATGTCGGACTGCATCTTGGGTATCCTCTTGCAGCCAAACTCCAACGCCGGAGTGCATCCGAGCTCCAACGCCGGACTGTATCCGAGCTCCAACGTCGGGTTGTATCCGAGGTGTCATACATCACCTTGGTTCGAAAAATTTGAAGGAGTTTTGCTGAGCTTAATGCCAAAAATGCCCTCTATGGAGCCACCCATTTGTATCCGATCTTTATGTCGGACAGCATCCGAGGTGGTCTACCACCTTGGTCTTGGGCTGATTGTTTGCGGATTTTATTTTATTTGCTGACGAGATATATAGCCATTAGCCCTCAAGGTGCGTGTTGGCCTAAAATCCGAGATGCACATTAGAGGAGATAGTGATCGGCGGACGGGCCCTTAAGAGAGGGTTTTGAGAAGTCATTGTAATATATTAGCTTGATGCCGGATAAGTCCTAGTTGGTACCTATTGTTGTCCAAAGACGCTTTTGCCCATAGTCCGGTCAAGCCGAACACTGCGCACTTCGAATTTTCTGCATTGAATAGGCAATGCAGTAGCCCCCGAGACACTGGTCGGGTGCCAACACTAGATCAGGGGATCGATGTGCCCCTTTAATATTACTAAATGATAAGCACAAATCCTAGTAGCCCCAGAGCCTTAATGGGGCACGGGTGGCCGATTTAAGGATCGATATCCAGACTAAAATCACAAATTATGTGTAATGGTTCTATGTATCCAAGTACTCTACATCATTAATGCTGAGATCCGCTTTGTACAAAACTTTGTTGACCGACCATCGGCTTCAACCTCCTCGGCCAGTAGCCGGGGAGTGTTTGTCCTACTTTATAAAGCCTTTATAAGGGCAAAGATTTACGAAAAACAAGGCAATCCGGTCATATGGTTTTATAAAAAAAGGTACGCTGAGAGATATGTTATATTACCTTTGAACGTAAGAAACATCTTCCAAAGAAAATAGTCCCGCTAGCAGTTCCTTTCTTTGGGTTGTCATGTTGATCATGATCATGAAACCTCACCTCCGATCAATGTGGGAGGAAAATATTGAGGATTTAGTTTGGGGAAAGTTCCCGAACTCTATGGTCTAATGAACCGAAATTTTCACTTCCGTCGTTGCCGACCAATTATATTCTTAAGATAGCTAGCTTTCGGCTTCACCCAGTCTGAGGTACTAATCTGGATGACCTTGTAGTAACAATTACAGAGGTGCTCCCTTTACCACCTAGCCGAACAATCGGGAATGTAGGGGTAAGCACAGGAGCCAGGCAACCCAGCTTGGCCAAAATCTTAAGTCAAATTGATGCATATTTATGGCTTTATAACGATGATTACGGAAGCCGACACTTGTATAATGAATACACATGCTAATGATATATGTTTATTTTGTCTCCCTTGCGATCGTTTATCAGTGGAAAGTGGCCCATCGTTGGCTTCTACCCCTTTGTAGATACTACGCAGGGTGTTTCTGCAATAACAAGACAACCCTTAGCCGACGTCTCGGTGCCTGGAGGCGGTTATGTTAGCGGAAACGAGGCAATCAGGTATGCGGGTTTTATAACTTTCACTTAGTCATAGGAGCATAAAGTTGGGAGGCCAGCTACTAGCCCCTGGTTAGTTTTCGGCGACATCCGAGGTCAGGCCGTAAACACTTCGGCCAACGTTATCAACGGCCCGTCATTTAACACAGTCATCGGATCGCTGACCAGTTTACGCTTATTCTGACAGTCAGTTTCCGGCTTTCTCCACTAAGGTGCTTAACCATGTGAGCTAGAAGCACAATCGCAGTGGTTCTCCCTTTGCACACCTAGCTGAACAAAGCAGAACATAGGAGGCAAGCACAGGAGCCGGGCAACCCAACTATTGACCAAAGACACAATTCAAAACCGATGCATATATAGCAATACCCGAGAAAGTTTTTGCAGAATCTCTAAAGGTGTCCGGCGTTGCACTACGAGATTTATGCTGAAAACACACAAATAGTTAAAAGTGCCATAGGCTTGAAAAGCCAAAAACTTATGTAAAAGCTTGGCGTCCAGACTAAACCGAGATTTTGGTCCCAATCCGGAAATTGTTCTTTTTTAAAAGAAATTGTGCTCCTGTCGTGCTTTAACATGACACATCCGATCTCGAGACTTCAAGCGGGTCAGCCTATGGCTTCAAGCTCCTTATCCCAAAGGTGGATTGCTTCTTCGAGGGCAGTTTAGCGAACTAAACTCAAGGGGCTTTAGAGAGAAGCTAGGCTATCCGGGTGTTCACCATACACTCGAATCAAAAAGGAGCGGTAAAAAAAGACTTTGCAACAACCAAGAAGAAAACACATTATTATAGAACGTCCCGTGTAAATTTTAAGAGCCCCCAGTTAACATGGGTAAGGGAAGTTTCGAACAACGAATGTGAGCATGGTCGAACTGAACACAAGTTAAAAATTTAAAACTTTGAGCATGAAAGTGACTTAGCTGGTTAATGTGTTTGGCATTGATGACGTGGTCCGAGCTTGATGCGGGACAAGGTTCCATACCCCAAGCCGGTCCCGAGGTAGCGGAGTGAAGAGCTCGGCACTCCGAAGTGGTGACATAGCATGGCCAATGCAGGCCGGCAAAGTGACGCCGGATTCCCTGATGTGGGGTAATGAAGTGTTGACGAAGCCCCCCGTCCAGCCAAGGTGACATGGTATGTCAGTACGCCGAGGTGACAGAACTGCCCGACCTGGATCATTTTCTTGTGTACAAAAAATAGTGCAAATCGGAGATAATAGTGATAATAATAAATTAAAAAATTGTTGCATAATAAATAATTTATGCAAAGTGAGTAATAAAAGAAATATGGCCTATGCGCCGAACACTCGATGAGGTAGAGCTTTCTCGACGATGTCGAAGTCCCCGAGGCAAGCGAACACATCGGTATGGCAACTCGACCAACAAGATTATCATGCGAGCCGATTTACGCCGATTAGGACAACGGCGTCAGCTTGCCGAAGAGACCACGTGACGCAGTCAAAGTTCATTACCTGCACATGTAAAATAGTGCAGGCCAACAATAATAATATAAATATATAAAAATCCTCGCGTAATTAATTTACACAAAATAATTTATTTAAAGATATGTGGCCTGGCGCCGAAGTCAATGTCGATGCAGGGCGTCGGCGTGATGCGGTAAAGGCGTGGCAAAGCCTGAATTCACCGGCCGGTCCGAGTACCGGATGCGGCGTTCGCCGAACTATGTACGGAAACTGACCGAACCACCACGCGGCCGTCGTTAATGCGGCCACCATTTGATGTACCTGTTTACATATGATAGAACAAACCAGAGTAAAAAAATTTGGGAAAAATAAACCCAAACAAGCAAACACTGCTAGGATTAATAGCACCTGGTTTATTTGTTGTAGCAGTCCGAAGAAAAGTGACTCCCAAAATTGGGACTCGATCCGCACACCCATTGCCTAATGGGCGGTGAAGCGATGGCATGGCGATGCTGGTAAAGGTTAGCTCTCCAAGGGAAAGCCCCCAGTCCAGCTAACGTGACGAAGCTGATCGGCGGACGACACCGAAGTCTCCGAAGTAGGTTGATGAAGGGATGGCGAAGCCCCCGGTCCAGCCGAGATGACGGAGCAGGTTCGTAAGGAGATGTTGTAGCTACCATGTTAGCCGAAGTGTTGAAATAATTCGGCGTGATGGACATCGGCTCGAAGAAGCAACGGTGCAGCTATGCCGATGCAGGTCGTAAATCGTGATGTGGTCAATGCCGGCTTGATGAAGTGACCGTGCGGCGATGCCAGTGTGCCCGCTCCATGTAATCTATGAGGCGGCGATGTTGGTGATGATTTATCCTTCGCAATGCCAAACTCATGTTCGGCTTGCTGAGATGATGATCCAAAAAAGTTGAGCTCGGCTCAACAAAGCGACGACGTGTCTAGCGCAGGTCGGCAACCGTGGAGCAGCATTGTCGGGCTAGTTTGACACCGGCGCGATGGTGAAGATCATATTAGAAAAGACTTGAAAATTAGTGGGATGTGTTTGGGAACGAAACACAATACCCCATACAAAACTTCCTTCAAAAAGGATGTCCAAAATCCTGTTCATAAAAAAGATGAACTTGGGTCGGATTCATTCTCGCGCAGAAAACAGATCTGAAAAGCGACGCACTAATCGGAAGGTTCCTGGAGTTTGGACGGTCAGATCGAGCCGAAATTTTGGGAGGTGGCAGATATGGAAATCCTGCAGAAGATGAACAGTTCGATCTTCCAAATGACCTCCGAGCTAGGCTCGAAAGACCACGCCCTAAACTCGTCCAGATTCTCGTCCAGACTCGACAGGCCTCCAGTATATCATAGATCGCCGAAGATTCCTGCATCGGAACATGATGAAATTTTACAAGGTTGTTGTACACTCAATTTTGCACAATTCCACTGGAGAAATCATCAAAGCGACGCTCGAGGAGGCAGTGGCGGTGGATACAGGTTTGCTGTCCAAAAAAACAGCACGGTCGAACGAGGGCAATGTTGAGGTTGAGCCCCCGAGCTCCATCGATGATTCCTCCCTTCTCTTGATAGAGACCGGAGTTGATGTTGATGAACTCTCTCGTTCGAGCATGATAGTTTGACATGGAGCATAATCCTCAGTCGAGCCAAGGTGACCGGTCGAGCCGGCGATGAAGATGTCGATGTCGCAGTTGATCTGCAAGCTGGCCATTGATCCTTCGTTGATCTCACAGCGGAACTCTCAATGAAAGCACCATTGTCAGTGTCAAAGCCGGCAGATCTCAGGTAGGGGGTCCCAAGCTGTGTGTCTTAGGATCGATGGTAACATGAGAATGGGATTTTACCCAGCTTCGGGCTCTCTCAAAGAGATAATACCCTACATGCTGCTTTTGATTGTATTCGATGTGTCTGATTACAGAGTTGATCTACCTCGAGATCATATGTTGTGGTCTAAACCCTAGAGGTATGATGAGTAATGTCATGATCCCCTATCGACTAGCCTGGCCCTGGCTTATATAATGTACCATAGGCCTAGGATAAAAAGAGTCCTAGTCGTATACGTTGGTGGAGAGGAGTCCTTGTCTTGATCACCAAGTCTTGTGGAATCTTCCTCGTGTATGCATCGGCTGTCCGAACTGGCCCAATAGTGAACCGCCATGGGGGTCCTCATCCCGACCCACAGGTTGGGAGATGACGTGGTGAGTACCCCCTAGTCCAGGACACCGTCAGCCATCACAGACGCTGTCGATGTTCTAGGAACGGGGGTCCCCGGACTTGCCTGCCTGCGGCCTGTGGCGTGGCTCGAGTGGTGGCCCAGTACGGCCCATCTTCGTCAACGCAAGACTCAAGACCCTCGCGAGTGGCCAAGCCTCGCGGGGCGGACGATGCAAGGCTTCCTCACGAGCAGCCTCGCCCGGCAGGCACGTGAGGAAGCGGAGAGATCAAGGCAAGGGTACCTCGCGAGGTGCTCGTGACGCAAGCCGTGACGATCGAGACTAGGCGGGCGCCGACCTGCGCAGTGTCCTTGTTTCCTCTTTGGTGCAAAGGGGGAGGGCACAGGCGTGGAGTACCGAGGCATCAGGCAAAGGTTACCATTTCACTGCAACGAGACCAAGACCAGCAGAGCGGCAGGATGGAGGTCACCGTGGAGCCCAAGACAGCGTCATCACCAGTGCCTTTGGCAGCCGAAGACCAACTTTAGTCAGGAAAACTTGTACTAGATGTTCCCCTTCAAAATGGCCGTTGTTGGCACCCTTCCCGCTCAATATTTGGGAAGAGGACCAGGGCCTCTATAAATAGAGATAGCCACCACAGTAGGAGGGGATCGATCGAATCCTTCTCAAGGAAACCACCACCACAAGAACACCTCTCGCGAGGCTGTTCTTCCCTGTACTGTTCATCATCTGCCCCTGATGCAATCCACCACACCACACACTGGAGTAGGGTATTACACCACATCGGTGGCCCGAGCCAGTAGAAATCTTGTGTCCCTCATGTTGTTCATTGTTTTTAGCCGAGATTCTCACGAGGCGATCATACGCGGATAGGTAGGGGGAAGATCTTCGCGCGCACCCCAGACTTCAAACCTTAAGGGTCTGCCGGAACCCAACATCTGACATTTGGCGCGCCAGGTATGGGTGCGCCGAAATCTTCCTTCTTCCGTCCTGCATTCCGCCGCTTCATCGCCTCCATGTCCGGCGACCCGACGGCCAACTCCGATCGTTGGGCGGCATGGCCAACCCAAGACGTGTGCCTGCCCAAGGTGACCTCAACCCCGCACCTCAAGCAGCCCGCGCCCCGCAAAGCGCTGCGGGGCGCGGGCGACGCGGTCAGGCGTCGCCTGCCTTCACTCCGTGGCAGGTATGATCGGCAGTGAGGGCCGCAAGCCATGTTGCGGCCACGACACCGCACACCCGACGGGAGCAGGCGAACATGAAGGCCGCGCTCACAATGGCGCGAGAGCTGCTGCGGTGCAGACTACAAGAAAGCGGCCATGATGTGCTGCTAGAACGCGTCGCCAAGCTCCTGGATGCCGCTGCTTCAGGGGCACCCCCGTTCTGCATCCAGCTTCCACCCCAGGCCCCGGGCGGATCATGCTGCGGGGCAATCCGTGCCCACGCGTCCCCGGGCGCACCTCAAGGCTTCATCAACACCAGCCTAGCCATCAGCGTCGGGCGGCAAGTTGTGCCAGCACCGCCCCTGGTAAGCGAGGGCATGCGCATCACCACCTACGGCCCTCGCGGGCCGCCGCCCTACCGCCCCCAAGATGGAGCTTCAAGTCGAGCTGCATGGTGCGCGGAGCACTACGGCGAGGCCTTTGGGGTAGTGACCCCGGAGGCCTATGTGCCCCACATGGTGGATCGAGAGTACGCACTGGAAGAAGACCGCGACTCATTCCTCGGGCCAGGCTAGGAGGAAGAGGCGCCAGAAGCCGAGCTCTTTCAGGAGCCTCACGGAAGCCTTAACAACCGTGCCAGCGGCAGCAACTATCGGGTACCACTAATTCCTCAAGAGCAAGCTTATGCTAACCATGGGTCACAGGAGGTTCAGGTCGCTGTAGCGGATGCTTGCCCCAGTGCAGCAGCCTCCCCCCCCCCCTCAGGAGGAGGGCACTGGGGGCAGCCGGAGAGGGGCCGGGAGCCAGGCTCCTCCCCATGGCACGCGGAGCAAGGCATTCTTCAGAGGTAGGCCCTCTACTAGGGAGGTGCCCCAGGGCCTGCCCCCGGCAGAGGACCCGTGGTCGTCAGGGGAACCGTTGGCGTCCCCTTTTCCCCATTGGCGGCGTCCTGGTTTCCGGTCACCATCGATGGTGGTCAAGGGTGGCGCAAGGCGGGGCCCTCATCTGGTGATATGAAGCAAGGCTGGTACCTGTGAAGAAGGCCCAGTGCCTGTGAAGCTCGCCGCCCAAGACACTCTCACGTAATAATGAGTTGGGGCTATACACGCCCCGCAGTCTCCGGAGAGCCACCCTCGGGCCTTAGGGGCTCCCTCCCACGCCCAGTGGTAGCACTTAGCTCCGCGCTGGTGAGAAGACGTCGAAGACTAGACTAGGTGCCGGACGCGGCCTTTTGCTTTTGCTTCCTTTCGTGCGAACAAGCTTTCTCGTTTCGGATCTAAGTTGAAGTCAAATTTGTGTTTGCGTATGCGGGGACGGGTGTCGTGTCTTATTCGTCTGCTTTCTTTTGCTCCGATTTCTGTTCAAATTGGAATTCACACTAGCTGCCTCCCTCTTGCGAGCCCCTCGCGAGTAGGGCACGGCCTAGCATGTGCGTCCGCCATCCCGCGGTCGGCGTTCGCTCTCGCCGCATGGTCAAGCAGAACCCTCATGAGGCCCTCGGATGGACGCTGCGAGCCTACTTGAGGCCCGCCAAGACAAAGGTAAAACCACGACAACCTACGCATCGCGAAGATCATGACATCATGCGGGCGCCCATCCGACGCTGATCTCGACAACACATAGGCAACAATCTTTTTACATGAGGGGCTTCCCCTCCCAAAATGCTCTCACAACCTTTAGGGCCAGGCCCGAGTCTCTTCCTGCGCAGGACAAACAGCAGGGGAAAGCGTGGGATCAATCGGACATATCGCTCACTACATCCTCCAGGGCGTCCCCAGAGGCGTCGCTGGCACCGCTATTGTCACCGCTGGCCTCCCCATCACCGTTGTTGGCACCGTCTTCACCAGCGTTCACCACGTCGCCTTCGTCAGCAGCAACGATCACCCCGTCGTCATCAGAAGTGAAGGCCCGGACCAGTGCATCTACATTGTCCTCCACCCACCGTGTTAGGTCGCCTCGGACGGCCTCAGGCACCGGGGCGATAGCGGCGTCAAAGTCGAAGAGGGGGTCGATGTTCTGGAGATAGATGAAGATGCGAGAGAATGCCCGCGCGAGCAGGCTGCGGCTCCGTTCCTCCACCAGCTGGAGAGACCTCTCAGAGCGGCTCTCCAGATGTGTCACCACGTCAGTGAAGAACTGGAGATTGCCGGGGTAGTTGGTCACATGCAGCTCCTAAGCGGCTGCCTCGCAGATATTGCCCAAGGCCACATTGGCCCTTTCCCTGAGCGTCCGGAGCATGGGGCCATGCATGTGTTCCAGCGTCTGCCGCTGGCAGATCTCATCCGCATTCCACTGCGCAACGGCCTCGGCATCATCAACCCGCCGTTGAAGAAGAAGCAGCTCAGCCTGCATCGTGCCCAATGCGGCAGTAGTGGCCTCAGCTCGCTGCGTGGCTTCGGTCAGCCTGGCCCTGAGAGCAGCAGTCCTGCCCACGGCTTCAGCCTTGATCAGCTCCAGCCGCTCTTCATGCCCGCGCTCAAGACCGGCGCGAGCCTCCGCCATGCGACGGTCGATCTCCTCCTAGATCCGGGCCTCCCGCGCACCAACGTCGTCCTCCGCCTGGGTGACCTGGTGCTCCCTCGTATCCAACCGCTCAAGATCGAGGTTGCGCTCGGTAGCCTCCAATGTCAGCGCTTCCTCGCGCCTCCGGAGCTCCTCCTCTTCAGTGGGCGCCCCTTTCAGCGACGCAAGGGTGGCTCGGCGCAACTCCACCTGCTGCTCCAGGGAATTGCACCAGTCTTGGAGATCCCACGCGCGCTCCTCTGCAGCTTCACGTCGCCTATCTGCCTCCTGAGCCTCCGCAATGGCCCGGGAGCAGGCCTCCCGAGAGGCCACCAGAGATGCCTCGGCCTTGGCATTGTCG
The DNA here is from genome assembly GCA_963921465.1 of Triticum timopheevii. Lineage (NCBI taxonomy): Eukaryota > Viridiplantae > Streptophyta > Magnoliopsida > Poales > Poaceae > Triticum > Triticum timopheevii. Next base: position 373,436,764 of record OY997272.1, on the reverse strand, counting down.
AGATCACGCTGATGGCGCGCGAGACCAACAGCCGCCTTCAGCTTGCACCGCTCCTCGATCAGCCGCAGGCCTTCAGCTTCAAGACGCGCGTCCTCGCCCGCCAGCTCTGCACCAAGCTGGCTCACTGCGTATGTCGCCTTCTGGAGGAACTCCCGACGAATGGCGCTGTGCTCCCGCGCATGATTGAGCACGTCGTCAATGTCATCCTCCACCATCGACGCTGGCGGAGGACCCTGGAGAGGTTTGGCCCCTCTCGGCAGGGGGCTGGGGGCTGGCGCCCCCACAATCGCCGGGCGGGCCCTGCCAGGGACCCAGCCAGGCGCCGATCCACCTCCCGATGAGGAACCGAATATCGACTTCAACCACTGGCCAGCGGAGGAGCCCAGGGCAAGCTGGTTGTGCCCAGGGAGAGCTCGCGAAGGAAGAGCGGCGTGCTTACGGGCTCAAGGCACACCGCGGGTCGGCCCACCTCTCCAGTCGAACTCGCGTCGAGGGAAGCGCACAGGCTCGGGGTGATCAAGGTCGGCAGTGGAGGTGAAGCCTGAGGAAGCGGCTCCTTGGATGGCTCCGCGGGCTCGGAAGGAGGGATCTTGAAAGGCCACGGTCAGTGAAGGTAACGGCAAACAAGGGACTATAAGAAGGAGGGACTCACTTGTCCACGGCGAAGTACTTCCTGTGCTTCAATGGGCGGCACGGGCGGTTATCATCACCCGAAGCCTCCTTCCTCTTGCGGAGGGCCTTGAAATCTATGCAGAACCGGACCAAGCTCGTGACGTGAGGGCCGGTGCGCGACATAGGAGCGGAAGCAATAGGACAACCTACATCAAGGGCGCCGGTCTGAGAAGAGCGATCGGGTGCCACCTCCTGGTGGCCTGCCGAGGCCTCAGGGGCTTCGGCCTCGGGAGCCGCCAGCCGTGCCCCCTCATCAGCCACCACCTCGAGAGGGGCTCCGTAAGCTCCGCGCGACATCAGCACCTCGACATCAGCCCCCCCCCCCAGCTCCTGCCAATGCTTGCCTCCCTACAATGACTCCTGAGGCAAGGTCGGCACGGGCGACTGGGGGAGGACCGCAGCAACCGAGTTCTCGCGGGGGCCCGCGAGGCCAGCCGGGCATAGCCTCCATTCGTCGAAGCGGGGCATCTGCCTCATGAACTCGATCCTGTTGGAGCAAAGATACAACAGGGCGCCTCCATGACGGACGCTGCCAGGAGAGGGGTCGCCAGTCAGAACCTGCATCACCTTCTTCAGCGTCTCAGGCACGAGATCCCCTTCCTGGAGCCTCATACGGTCCTGACGACCGGAGAAATCTCACATTGGGCGGGAATGGTGCTGGAGTGGAGCGATGCGGTGCTGGAGGAACTCCTTCACCACCTGGGGCGCCGTCACCCCGAGCTTCCTCAGCCTGTCGAAGCGATGTCAGGCGAAAGCAAGTTGGGGGCTCGTAAGCTCCTCGTGACCCCAACCAGGATTGGGAATAGCAGGCAATGTCGGGTGCGCGAGCAGGGGGCTGGGCACCCCAACGTCCACATACAGCCATCGCTCCCGGAACCCGCTCGCAGAAGGTAGGAGGCTGAAATCGATCCCCGAGGCGGCCGTCTCTGGCACGGCCTGGACGCTCATGCATCCCGAACATTGGGAAGGGTCATACAGGTGCAGAGAGAAGAAGTGGTGCAGAAGTGCAATGGAAGGTGGAATCCCCACCATGGCCTCGCAGACGAAGGCGAACACAGCAAGCAGAGTAATAGATTGGGGACCAAGATGCATCATGTGGATATGGTAATGGGAAAGCATCGCATTGAAGAAAGCGGAAATGGGGGGAACCAGGCCCGCCCACAGGGCGTCGGCAAAGAATCGGACCTCCGTGACGATCCTGTCGAAGGAGGCATGGGACGCGGGCCAGACCGTCGTCCTCCCGCACTCGTTGAAGCTGGAGGCGAGCGCGGAGCAGACCTTCTCCAAGGCTTCCAGATTGGGTATGAGTGACTTGTCGACGGTGGGAGCAGCCGCCGGAGGCACGCTGGATGAAGGCGCGGGTTTCTTCCCCTTCTTCTTTTTCGTTGGCGCCATGGCAATGGGAAGGGGGAAGAACTCAAGATGGATTGGAGGCCAAAGCAGAGGCTCGAGGGGGGAAAGGAAACAAGAAGCGTGCAGGAAGCAAAGGGAGAATGACTATGTACAAGCCTCGTAGCTGCCTAGCCAGGCCTGGGGAAGCGGAGGTGCCCACGTCCAATCAACCGCCACGCGGTGCCCAATGCCACAGGCTGATGGGGCCCGCGGCGCTCCGCACTTGCCCCTTCGCTTCTCTACTAAGCCAAGTCCGGGCGCACCTTGGGCCCGGGGGCTACTGTCGGCGTTCTGGTAACGGGGGTTCCCAGACTTGCCTGCCTGCGGCCTGCGGCGTGGCTCGAGTGGTGGCCCAGTATGGCCCATCTTCGTCAACACGAGACTCAAGACCCTCGCGAGGGGCCAAGCCTCGCGGGGCGGATGACGCAAGGCTTCCTTAGGAGCGGCCTTGCCCGGCCTGCTCGCGAGGAGGCAGAGAGATCAAGGCAAGGGTACCTTGCGAGGTGCTCGTGACGCAAGCCCTGATGATCGAGACCAGGCGGGCGCCGGCCTGTGTAGTCTCCTTGTTTCCTCTTTGGTGCAAAGGGGGCAGGCACAGGCATGGAGTACCGAGGCATCAGGCAAAGGTTACCATTTTAGTGCAACGAGACCAAGACCAGCAGAGCGGCAGGATGGAGGTCACCGTGGAGCCCAAGACAGCGTCATCACCAGTGCCTTTGGCAGCCGAAGATCAACTTTAGTCAGGATAACTTGTACTAGATGTTCCCCTTCAAAATGGCCGTTGTTGGCGCCCTTCTCGCTCAATATTTGGGAAGAGGACCAGGGCCTCTATAAATAGAGATAGCCACCACAGTAGGAGGGGATCGATCGAATCCTTCTCAAGGAAACCACCACCACAAGAACACCTCTCGCGAGGCTGTTCTTCCCTGTACTGTTCATCATCTGCCCCTAAGGCAATCCACCACACCACACACTGGAGTAGGGTATTACACCACAACGGTGGCCCATCCAGTATAAATCTTGTGTCCCTCGTGTTGTTCCTCGTTTTTAGCTTAGATTCTCGCGAGGTGATCAGACGCGGATAGGTAGGGGGAAGATCTTCGCGCGCACCCCAGAGTTTGAACCTTAAGGGTCTACGGAACCCAACATCCGACAGACGCCAGGTCACGACAATCGGGGGGTGGCATTTTGGCGCGACCCTACGAGGGGCCACCTTCTCTGACCGTACCCTTGGGGAATGCATCTTGAGTTGGGCAAGCAGTGTCGTGGACCAGGTTGCCGCTGCGAGATCCCTCGGGCCCTCAGGGGAAGGGCATACGGGCGCAGCGGGGGCCAGCGCGCGCCCCTGGCAGCGTTTGTGGTATAGGCAGGGTGCAGAAAGGTGTTGCACCCTCGCAGGCGACATCGAGCAGCTCGGCGACCCCTCCAAGCAAGGCATTGTGGCTGCCTTCAGCCAGCCTGCATCGCATCAGCTCTCGTGCCACGATGAGCGCGGCTCGTGTGTTCGCCTGCTCCCGGCGAGCGCGCAGCATCGACGCCACGGTGTAGCCTAAAGACCGTGTTGTGGCTTGGTTACGGCGCCGCACGAAAGAGTATGGAGGTGGCCCGTGCCACCGATGGTCGTCGGCACCGGCGGCCGTGCGGGCTGCGAGGAGCGCAGAGTGGAGAGCTTCGTGGCTGGGGGTGCCGCCCAGGCAGGCCGAGCGGCCCAATGCTTAGCGTGAGCTCGTGGGTCTCTCGCCATGGTGGTGATGTAGCGAATGGTGGAGAAAAGGCTTCGACACGCCCCTACTTGGCGCGCCAAATGTCGAATTCAGGGCTCCGTAGACCCAAGAAAGGTTTGAACTCAGGGGCGTGTGCAAAGAACTCAATCTCTCAGCCCACCAACTCGCTGCTCTCACGGCCTAGCTCGACGGACGGGAAAGGAAAGAGGCATGGCTGTTTACGCAGGTTCAGGCCACCTTGCGGTGTAAGACCCTACTCGTGCTTTTGGGTGGATTGGCCTCGCGAGGGGCCGAGGATGAACTAGTACAGAGGGAGAACAGCCTCAGGAGGTCATTTCTTGTGTTGGTGTGAGCTAGTGAGGGTTTGGAATCTCCCCCCTCCTATGGTGGTGGCTAGGATATATTTATCGAGGCCTCGGTCTTCTCCCTCAAAATGTAGGCGGGAAGGGATTCCATAACGACCAGTTTAAAAGGGGACAAGAAGATATCCTATCCTGACGAAAGGTGGTCTTCGCCTGCAAAGCTTCTGCTCATGACGCGATGGTGGGCTCGGTGATGACCTCCATCCTGCTGCCCAGGTGGTCTTGGTCTTGTAGCACGAGAACGGAAACCTTTGGCTGATTCCTCGGGACTCCGCACCTGCGCTTGCCTCCATAGCACTGAAGAGAAACCTGCTGCTCTGCTGTCAGGACCCTGATCCTAAGTCACACCGATCTAGCATGTAACACATCATTTCACTTTGCGGCCTCATGCATGGTATTCCCACGGGTGCCACCTTACCTGGCACGGGACCGTTTGCCTCTTTTGGCTCACGTATATGATTGTGTCGCTAGCATCCATATGAAAGAGAACTTGGGCCGACATGACTAGTCATAAACCCAAGGTGGCACAAACTTATAGGAACAGGAATACATGACCCAACAACGAATGTGTCGGTCATCAGCGTATGAACCCAAGTCGTAGCAAGCTACAAAGATTTCAAGGAACAACTCGTGACAATTCCCCGAAGGGACAGACACAGGAACGAAGAAGGAGACATGCCGGCCAGCCTAAGTGTTCCAGAGCAGTAGCAAGCTATCATGGCTCAGTGGAAGCACTAGGAGACATTTTCCCACAAGAGAGGCTACCAAGAATAAACAACTAGGTTGTCGGATCCCACACATAGCAATACACATTACATGTACGCATAACATGCAAGTATGTGCTGTACAACATGGCATCACAACATAACTCAACAACTCATATAGATAAAGGCTCAGAAGAGCCATCATAGCATTTATTACAAACAGGGGTCATATGACCCAACATTCAGAGCATACAAGCAACAAGCGGAAGCATTACATGTCTGAGTACAGACATCTACAAATGAAAAAGGCTGAAGAGCCTGACTATCTACAACATCCGATCAAGATCGTAGCTGAGGTACAAGCTACTTGTCGAAGTCCATGGAAACTAGTAAGACCGAGGTCTCCACTTCAAAAACATAAATAAAGCAACGTGCGTACAAAAGGTACTCAGCAAGACTTACATCAGATCCTATCATACATGCATTTGTATCAAGAAGGCAATGTGGGGTTTAGTTGTAGCAAGCCATCTTTGACTCAGTGGCTATCATGTTCTATGACTACGAGTAACTTCTTTGAGGTTAGACAACGCACATGAGTCCACTAATCACCACACAATACACTATTGTGGATTCATCACCGTGTCCCAACGAGAAGGCCATCCATAGCCCTCACACTTGTCTTGAGCATTTTAGAGTATCTACTTCAAGTTGTCTATGTACCATGTAAGCATCCAAGAAGTCCATAACCGTGGACCCGGTTATTTGAATAGATCATGTTAACCCTGCAAGGGTGTACTTCTTCACACACGCTCTCGCCACTTACCACCGCGTACACGTCATGTATCTCGGTAACCTTGAAGCGGAAGCCTGGCGAGGGTGTCGGCCATGACCTGACTAACCACACAAGACCCTAGTCCAGGTTTATCGCCTATTTGGGTTCTATCCGCAAGGGAGTCCGGACGAGGTTTCCATCACGGACCCAAACGATGTGAGCAGGGTTCCCAAGGCCACCAACCGGGTGCCACTTAGTACACCGTGCCACGTGTGCCTAGTCTGTCCCAAGCCCACCCTGCCGGGTGCCACTTGGTAGAAAAATAACACTACCTACAAACACCAGAAACTAGCTGCAACTCTTGGACAGGGATCAAGTTGGTTAATAAGTCGAGAGGGGCACTTAAGCATTCCAATGCGTGGTAGTAGCTAGTCATTGGATAACATACACAGAACTCAGTGCTTAAGGATGGTTCCAGTGAGACAACCCACCATGTACTCCTACATGGCCTCTCACCGCTACCTTTACCAAATTGTGTTCACACATGTCACTCTCAGCATCAGAACATAGCACTGCACTCCAATTCATTCCCAATGAATTAGACCTGACACAACTCTAAGCAATAGCAGGCATGGCACGGTAGGAACACAACATGGCTTCAATCAACTCCTACACATGCTAGTGGAATTCAACTATTTACTGTGGCAATGACAGGTCATGTAGAGGAATGGGTTCAACTACCACAGCATAAATTAGCAGTTGAATCATTATTGTCCAAATGCAATAATAGAGAGCAGGAGCAAGAGAGTAGGATTGTATCGGAATGAACAAGGGGGTTTGCTTGCCTGGTAGATCAATAGGGGGCACTGCTCCACAGACAGGTACTCTGCAGCACTCTCCGAAACAGGGCCTATCAAGAAGGAACGGTGTCGGCAATCAAAACACAAGCACATGCAACAATATGATGCATTAACATGGCATGAAGATGTGATGTTGTTTGAGCTAATGCAGCTAGCATTCATTTGGTTGAAGTCCATTTGAACCAAAGATTCAAATGCAACTCCAAAATAAGCCCTTATAAATGCCATTTATGTGTTTTCACTTATATAGTAGGTATAAGTTGGTTTGTCATGCATGAAAATGGCACAGATGGATAGATTGAATTTTTCTAATAATTATTCATGTATAATTTATTTCAATCTGAGCTATGGTTGAATTTCTATGAATTTTTGAAGTTTGCAACATTTTGTGATTTTTCTGATTTATTTTAGAACCAGAAAATGAATAACTGCGTCAGCAGGTCAACGGAGCTGACCAGGTAAGACCTGATGTGTGGGGTCCACACGTCAGTGTCATAGTTAATTAACAGGGTTAATTAACACTAATACTAACCTAACTACAAATTAGTTGGGGCAGGGCCCACATGTCATTGTCAGGGGGGTTAGTTAAACGGTGATTAGCCCTAAGCTAATCACCTGACCAATGGGGCCCACCTGACGGGCCGGTGAGCTCAAAACGGTCAAACCCGCCGGCGTTTAGCCGCCGGCGAGGCCGAACGCAGCGGAGGGGCTCGGGACGTCGCTCCAGCGACCACGCGGCAGAGACCACCTACACGAAACCCAGGCTCGCGCGCATCCAGTAGGACACGCTGGAGGCCATGGGGTGGTCGGATCTCGCCGAAGTAGAGCTCGCGACGGTGGCCGGAGCACGGCCAGGTGCAGGCGAGGTGCTGCGGTGCACGGCAGGAGCTTTGGAGGGGCTCTACGGCCTCCTGGTGTCACTAGGAGCACGGTGACGCGCACGATTGCGAGCTGCGGCGGCTAGCTTGTCGGCGGCGACATGGTCGGCGGCGAGGAGCTACGGCCGTGGTGGGGAACGAAGCTACGGCACGGGAACGTCTGAACGGAGAGGGGGAAATGGACCAGAAGCTCACAACGAGTCCAGCGAAGTCGTCAGCGAGCTCGGGGGAGGTCGAACCCGAGCAGAACGGCGTGGGCGATCTCTGGTGGCCGGAGGTGAAGACGACGGCGATGGCGGCTCTCCAGGGCCTCCCGCGGCGCGTGGCTCAATGGAGAGGTAGCAGGTGACAGTGCGGAGCTTGCAGACATGGAGAGAGGGCGAGGGGGAGGCGGTAGCTATGATGGCGACGAGTTGCGGCGATGGCAGCGCTCGGTCGTGGGGAGAGGGAGAGATCCAAGGGAGGAGGGAGAGTGAGAGAGAGTGAGAGAGGTGCGGGACGGCGCGTGGCTTCATGCGGGGCATCCAGGGCGACGAGCGGGAGGTTAGGCAGGCAGGTGGCGTGGCGGCACGGCGGTGCGCGCGCGTCGGCCACACGCCCGTTCGACTGGCACGAGGACATCGATGAATGCCACTGGGCCAGTGGGCCGGCTGGGCTGCACAGTGCCAGGCCGCAGGTGAGTTTCTTCCTTTTTTCATTTCTTTCTATTTTCTGTTTTCTGGCATTTGTTTTTATTTAATAACAACATAAAGTAATTTATTTTCTTATGCCAAGTTTTGTAGGAGCTAGTTGTATTATTCCAGAGCTCCTCAACAACTAACATAATTTTTGGACATATATTATATATACAAGATATATATATCCAATAAAAATAATTATGCATTAATTCCAAATGGCCAAAATAAATATTTATGAGCTCCTAAAAATATTGATTTGATTTTTACATCTGACCAATATTTTCAGAGAGCAACATGAACATTTTCTTGGACCTTTTTGGAGCAATTGTTATCTGGGTCATCTCCAGAAATGATTTTTGAGGGTTTCACAAATCCCCATTTCAAATTTAAATGGAATTTTAAACATGATGCACATAAGACTAGCTAGTCTAGGTCATACTAGAACTAGGGATGTGACAACTTGCCCCCACTTGAAAGAATCTCGTCCCGAGATTCAAGGGTCGACGGAAAGAAAGTGGGGTACTCCAGTCGAAGACGATCTTCTCGCTCCCAAGTAGCTTCTCTCTCAGAATGATGAGACCACTGAACCTTGAGAAACTTGATGTTCTGACATCGGGTAACACGCTCTGCTTGATCAAGAATGTGAACTGGGTACTCTCGATATGTGAGGTTATCTTGGAGATCAAGTGTTTCGTGGTCCACTCCGCAGATGGGATCCGAGAAGCAACGCCTGAGTTGAGAGATGTGGAAGACATCATGAATTCGAGAAAGATGTGGGGGTAGTTCCAACTGGTAGGCAACCTCTCCTCGTTTAGCGAGAATGTGAAAAGGACCAATGTAACAAGGAGCCAATTTGCCCTTGATACCGAATCAATGGTACCCTTCAAAGGAGTAACCCGTAGGTAGGCTTTGTCCCCAACTTCATAAGTCATTTCCTTATGACGACGGTCATACTAACTCTTTTGACGAGACTGGGCTATTTTCAAGTTCTCACGAATGATGCGAACTTGCTCTTCTGCCTCCTGGATCATGTCTGGTCCAAAGAATTGTCTTTCACTGGTTTCTGACCAGTTCAAAGGTGTTCGACATCTTCGTCCATAGAGAATCTCGAAAGGAACTTTCTTGAGACTGGATTGATAGCTATTATTATAAGCAAACTCGGCAAAAGGAAGACATTTCTCCCAACCCATACCGAATGAGATAACGCAAGCTCTAAGAATGTCTTTGAGGATTTGGTTGACCCTTTCCACCTGACCACTTGACTGAGGGTGGAAGGCGATACTGAAGGAAAGATGGGTTCCCATGGCAGTTTGGAAACTCTCCCAGAAATGAGAAGTGAAAAGACTACCACAGTCTGAATTGATCTCTAGTGGAACACCATGAAGCGACACTATTCGAGAAATATATAAGTCAGCAAGCTGACTAGCAGTGATACTCTCTCGAACAGGTAGGAAGTGAGCCACTTTGGAAAGTCGATCAATGACTATGAAGATAGCATTATTCCCTCTCTTGGTCCTAGGAAAACCGGTGGTGAAGTCCATACCAACTTTATCCCATTTCCACTCAGGAATAGCTAAAGGCTGAAGGGTGCCAGCAGGTCTCTGATGCTCTGCCTTAACGCGACAACAAACGCCACAGTTAGCAATAAACTGAGCAATTTCTCTCTTCATCCTAGTCCACCAGAACCTCTGGCGTAGGTCTTGATACATCTTGGTACTACGGGATGAATCGTGAGAGGAGATTCATGCGCCTCCTTAAGAATCAATTGTCGCAAGCATTGAGTCTTGGGAACCACCAAGCGATTCTCAAAGAAAACAACACCTCGATCATCCATAGAGAAACATCCACCAACTCCCTTCTTAATGTTCCTCTTGATGCGGATAACACCTCTATCAAACTTCTGGTCGGTAATGATCTGATCCTCGAGGGTAGGTTTCGCCACCAAGGTAGAGAGGAATCCGTGAGGAGCAATGTGAAGGTTAAGCTTACAAAATTCCTCATGGAGAAATGGTTGGCCCTGCTGCAACATGAGATTGTTGCAATAGGACTTATGACTTAGTGCATCAGCCATGACATTGGCTTTGCCTGGAGTGTAGGTAATCCCTAGATCATAATCTGAGACCACTTCCAACCAACGTCTTTGCCTAAGCTTCAAATCTGGTTGGGTGAAGATATACTTGAGACTCTGGTGATCGGTGTAGATCTTGCAATGTTTACCAAGAAGGTAATGCCGCCAGGTCTTAAGTGCATAGACTACGGCTGCAAGCTCTAGATCATGTGTACGATAATTCTCCTCATGTGGATGCAACTGTCGAGATGTATAAGCAATCACATGACGATCTTGCATAAGAATGCAACCTAGTCCCTGCCGTGAGGCGTCCCAGTAGATAACAAAGTCCTTCATGAAATCCGGTGGCACATATGGGAGCAGAAGTCGGGCATCTTTTCAGTTCCTGAAAACTGTACTCACACTGTGGGGACCACTCAAACTTTTTATCTTTCTTGAGAAGTTCCGTGAGAGGTTTGGCCACTTTGGAGAAGTTTTCAACAAAGCGGCGACAGTAACTGGCTAGACCAAGGAAACTCCTAACTTGTTTAACTGTTTCAGGTGGAGTCCAATCAAGAACGGCCTTAACTCTCTTGGGATTGACATCAATGCCCTTACCAGAGATCACGTGGCCTAGGTAGGTCACTTCTGGCAACCAAAATTCACACTTGGAGAACTTGGCATAAAGGCGGTGCTCTCTGAGTTTTTATAACACAAGTCTAAGATGTTCGGCATGCTCTTCCTCGTTCTTCGAGTAAATAAGAATATCATCGAGGTAAACCACAACGAACTTATCTAAGTACTCCATGAAGGTCGAGTTCATCAAGCAGGAGAATGTAGCTGGAGTGTTGGTTAGACCGAAGGACATGATGGTGTACTCGTACTGACCATAACGAGTGACAAAGGCCGTCTTGGGGATGTCCCCGTTTCTGATCTTGATTTGGTGATAGACTAACCTCAAATCCATCTTGGAGAAGACCGAGGATCCAGCGAGCTGATCATACAAATCGTTGATCCTAGGAAGTGGATATTTGTTCTTTGCCGTGACCAAATTAACGGGACGATAATCTAGAACCATCCGGTCCATACCATCCTTCTTCTTGACGAAGAGGACGGGGCAAGCCCAAGGAGAAAAACTAGGATGGATGAAACCCTTTTGCAAGGACTCATCAAGTTGTTTCTTAAGCTCGGTCAGTTCCAAGGGTGCCATCTTGTAAGGTCTCCTAGAGATTGGAGTGGTTCCTGGGATAAGATCTATGACGAACTCTACATCTCTGTCAGGTGGAACACCTGGCAATTCCTCTGGAAAGACATCCAGAAAGTCACGGACTACTAGGATATCTTCAAGGTATGGGAGAGGGTTGGCATTAAGATAATAGAGCTGACGCTTTGCAACTCTAGGGGAGACAGTGACTATCTTGCCAGATGGGTGTGTAAGCTGAACAGGCCTGGTGTAACAATCAATCTTGGCATAATGAGCCTTCCTCCAGTCCATACCCAAGATGATGTTAATATCTGTAGACTTGAGGGCTATAAGTGATGCAAGGAATCCAAGTCTGTCAACAAGGATATCATTACCATGGCTTACACTAGAAGTTTGCCATTTGGATCCAAGAGTTTGAATGACTAGTGGAGAGGGCATATCACAAAATGACATGTTATGCAAGCTAGCATAGCTTTCAGAAATGGAGGATTGAGATGCTCCAGTATCGAATAGAACCGATGCTGGATGACAATTGACAAGGAGTGTACCAAGAACGACATCCGGATCATCATGAGCGTCTTTGATACGTCTCCAACATATCTATAAGTTTTAATTGTTCCATGTTATTATATTATCCATCTAGGATGTTTTATATGCATTTATATGCTATTTTATATGATTTTTGGGACTAAACTATTAACCTAGAGCCCAGTGCTAGTTTCTGTTTTCTCCTTGTTTTTGAGTTTTACAGAAAAGGAATACCAAACAGAGTCAAATTGACGTGCCAATTTTTGATGATTTTTTATGGACCAAAAGAAGCCCCTGGAGTGAAAGAGTTGGGCCAGAAGAGTCCCGGGCTACCCATGAGGGTGGGGGGTGCGCCCACCCCCTCGGGCGCGCCCCCCTGTCTCGTGGACAGCCCGGAGACCTCCCTGACTTGTTCCCGATGCCAAAAATTCCTATAAATACTGAAACCTCTAGAAAATAACCTAGATCAGGAGTTCCGCTGCCGCAAGCCTCTGTAGCCACCAAAAACCAATCGGGACCCTGTTCCGGCACCCTACCGGAGGGAGGATCCATCACCGGTGGCCATCTTGATCATCCCGGCGCTCTCCATGACAAGGAGGGAGTAGTTCACCCTCGGGGCTGAGGGTATGTACCGGTAGCTATGTGTTTGATCTCTCTCTCTCTCTCTCGTGTTCTTAATATGGCACGATCTTGATGTATCGTGAGCTTTGCTATTATAGTTGGATCTTATGATGTTTCTCCCCCTCTACTCTCTTGTAATGGATTGAGTTTTCCCTTTGGAGTTATCTTATCGGATTGAGTCTTTAAGGATTTGAGAACACTTGATGTATGTCTTGCATGTGCTTATCTGTGGTGACAATGGGATATTCAGATGATCTACTTGATGTATGTTTTGGTGATCAACTTGTGGGTTCAGTTACCTTGTGAACTTATGCATAGGGGTTGGCACACGTTTTTGTCTTGACTCTCCGGTAGAAACTTTGGGGCACTCTTTGAAGTACTTTGTGTTGGTTGAATAAATGAATCTGAGATTGTGTGATGCATATCGTATAATCATGCCCACGGATACTTGAGGTGACATTGGAGTATCTAGGTGACATTAGGGTTTTGGTTGATTTGTGTCTTAAGGTGTTATTCTAGTACAAACTCTATAATAGATTGAACGGAAAGAATAGCTTCATGTTATTTTACTACAGACTCTTGAATAGATCGATAAGAAAGGATAACTTTGAGGTGGTTTCATACCCTATAATAATCTCTTCGTTTGTTCTCCGCTATTAATGACTTTGGAGTGACTCTTTGTTGCATGTTGAGGGATAGTTATATGATCCAGTTATGTTATTATTGTTGAGAGGACTTGCACTAGTGAAAGTATGAACCTTAGGCCTTGTTTCCTAGCATTGCAATACTGTTTACGCTCACTTTTACAACTTGTTACCTTGCTGTTTTTATATTTTCAGATTACAAAAACCTATATCTACCATCCATATTGCACTTGTATCACCATCTCTGCGCCGAACTAATGAACCTGTACAATTTGCCATTGTATTGCGTGTGTTGGGGACACAAGAGACTCTTTGTTATTTGGTTGCAGGGTTGTTCGAGAGAGACCATATTCATCCTACGCCTCCCACGGATTGATAAACCTTAGGTCATCCACTTGAGGGAAATTTGCTACTGTCCTACAAACCTATGCACTTGGAGGCCCAACAACATCTACAAGAAGAAGGTTGTGTAGTAGACATCAGTCTTTAGCTGAGATGTGATGCACACGTCCATGTTCAGTGCAAGCTGGCTTGGCACTCATCATCTTTCTTGATGGCTTAACACAGCAAACAGACTTCTCGGACTGGGGCGGAGCATAACTAGTCTGAGATCAGTCACGTGCATAGTGTCCTGGCTTCCCGCATGTGAAGCAAGTCCCTAAAGTTGGACGTAGACCCGCACTGACAAGCGGTCTACTAGTAGGCTTGGGTGGAGCATACGACTGAGTTGGGCGAGGCACCACATAGGATGGCCTCGGTGAATATCCGGAAGGAAGAGAGGAGTTTGGAACCCAAATCTGGCACTTCTAAGAGCTAGAGCCGGAGGAAGATCCCAAATCACGGGTGTGTTTACGAGACTCCTCGTAAGTGAGCTGAGCTGTCTTTGCATTGATGGCCTTGTTCACAAGGGCCTGGAATGTATCACAATGATGCAGGTGGAGACCACGACGCAACTTGGGGTTGAGACCCTTCCGGAACCTAGCCTGCTTCTTGGCGTCCGTGGACACCTCTTCTGTAGCATAGCGGGCGAGGTTCTCAAACTCTCTACTATAAGCATCAACAGCCAACTTACTCTGGGTGAAACTATAGAACTCTTCTCTCTTACGATCGGTGAGGGCCTGAGGTATGTGATGCTCGTGAAAAGCCTCAGAGAAATCCCTCCAGGTAGGAATCTGGCCAGCTGGTCATAGTTCTGCCACCAAATACTAGCAGGACCTTCCAGGTGGTATGTAGCATAGGTGACCTTGCCATCTTCAGCTACATTCATGGAATGCAGCTTATGAGTGATGCTACGGAGCCAGTCATCTGCATCGAGTGACTCAATGGAATGATGAAAGGTAGGTGGGTGCAAGCCAATGAAGTCATGGATGGCCACAGACTCCTTGAACTGATGTGCGGTATTCTCCTCGATACGTGCCAACAAGCGGTTAGACTCACGCTTGTCCTCTCCATCTCTAATATCAACTCTGCCAACGAAAGCTGGTCGGGAGGATCCTCATCCCTACCATCTCCGTGGTTCTGACTACGAGCAACAGAACTTCGCTTAACTGATGACATCCTGAGAAACGAAACCAAGGACGGAATTAGCATCAACTATAGGCTGTAGAATGTAGGACAAGGAAATTAGTATCTTTCAGACTCCTAAGACAATTCCGGCAGCATAACAATAGTAAAATGCTCAGAATGAGACATCCTGCCAACAATGGGGTAATACATCAACTCAACAGCACCACTCAAGGTTCTGAGATCATACTAAACAAACTACACCGAAAGTACTTGAAAACTGGGGTATGACTCTGATCAACCAATCCTATGGGACTACGGAGTAGTAACACGTGATCCTGATAGACGGAAGAGAAGTTCTTTAACCCCGTAGGAAAGATAGGATGACTCAGATCATAAGGCCATGAGGTAAAGGAGTAAAAAGAGCCTTACGTTCCCTTTCATAATCAATTCCCTTATATAACTATAGAATTTCTAGACTCAACTTCGACCAGTTTGGCTTAGTAATCCTACAGGCAGTCAGGCTCTGATACCAAAGCTATCGGGACCCCAATCCTAAGTCACACCGATCTAGCATGTAACACATCATATCACTTTGCGGCCTCACGCACGGTATTCCCACGAGTGCCACCTTACCTGGCCCGGGACCGTTTGCGCCTTTTGGCTCACGTATATGATTGTGTCGCTAGCATCCATATGACAGAGAACCTGGGCCGACATGACTAGTCGTAAACCCAAGGTGGCACAAACTTACAAGAACAGGCATACAAGACCCAGCAACAAACATGTCGGTCATCAACGTATGAACCCAAGTTGTAGCAAGCTACAAGGACTTCAAGGAACAATGCGTGAAATTTCCCTGAAGGGACAGACACAGGAACGAAGAAGGACACATCCCGGCTAGCCTAAGTGTTCCGGAGCAGTAGCAAGCTACCATGGCTCAGTGGAAGCACTAGGAGACATTTTCCCATAAGGGAGGCTACCAAGAATAAACAACTAGGTTGTCGGATCCCACACATAGCAATACACATTACACATACGCATAACATGCAAGTATGTGCTTTACAACATGGCATCACAACATAACTCAACAACTCATATAGATAAAGGCTCAGAAGAGCCATCATAGCATTTATTATAAACAGGGGTCACATGACCCAACATTCAGAGCATACAAGCAACAAGCGAAAGCATTATATCTCTGAGTACAGAAATCTACAAATGAAAAAGGCTGAAGAGCCTGACTATCTACAACATCTGATCAAGATCGTAGCTGAGGTACAAGCTACTTGTCGAAGTCCATGGAAACTAGTAAGACCGAGGTCTCTGCTGCAAAAACATAAATAAAGCAACATGGGTACAAAGGTACTCAGCAAGACTTACATAAGATCCTATCATACATGCATTTGTATCAAGAAGGCAATGTGGGGTTTAGTTGTAGCAAGCCAGCTTTGACTCAGTGGCTATCCTGTTCTATGACTACGAATAACTTCTTTGAGGTGAGACATCGCACACAAGTCCACTAATCACCACACAATACACTACTGTGGATTCATCCCCGTCTCCCTACAAGAAGGCCATCCATAGCACTCACACTTGTCATGAGCATTTAGAGTATCCACTTCAAGTTGTCTATGTACCATGTAAGTATCCAAGAAGTCCATAATCGCGGACCCGACTATTCGAAAAGATCATGTTAACCCTGTAGGTGTGTACTTCTTCACACACGCTCTCGCCACTTACCGCCATGTACACGTCATGTATCTCGGCAACCTTCAAGCGGAAGCCTGGCGAGGGTGTCGGCCATGACCTGACTAACCACACAAGACCCTAGTCCAGGTTTATCGCCTATTCGGTTTCTATCCGCAAGGGAGTCCGGCCGAGGTTTCTATCACGGCCCCAAACAATGTGAGCAGGGTTCCCAAGCCCACCAACCGGGTGCCACTTAGTACATCGTGCCACGTGTGCCTAGTCTGTCCCAAGCCCACCCTGCAGGGTGCTGTCATGGTTCTAAGTTTGACAGTAGAATAGGGGGGTAGGAGTGGTGAGGCAAGATCCTAGCTATGGAGTAGTTGTGTACGCAAGGTGTATACGAGTTCAGGCCCTTCTCGGAGGAAGTAACAGCCCTACATCTCGGAGCCCGGAGGCGGTTGACTGGATTATATGAGTATGAGTTACAGGGGTGCGAACCCTTTACACTAAGGAGGGGGTGGCTTATATAGAGTCCGCTAGACCCCTCCGGCCCTCAGTTATGCAGGGTTTAAAGTACATTAAGATCGGGGGTTACTGGTAACACCCCACATAAAGTGCTATGATGACCATAAAATCTACTTAATGAACGACCGTTTGTGTGCAGACTGACTTTAGATCTCCTGGCGGTCAAGTGGTTGGCTTCATGGTCGAGTGTCTTCAAGCCCGTCGAGTGGAATACTTCTGAGTCGACTGACAAGTAGTTTCTTCTAGAGATGTCCTTGGGTAGGGTATCTTGTACAGGTCCATGACCCTACCCTACGTACATGGCTTCATCATTAGCCCCGGAATGGATCGAGGTTTGACTGGGGAAGGAGTTGAGAACTCTTCCAACCCACTTTTCGTGCTATGAGTATGTCTTGTTCTGGATCAATGAACTTAGCTGACGGCATCAACTTCTTTTTCAGTCGCCTTGATCCATTCTTTGTATTCATCGAGTGAATTTTCTTTACTTGGAGAACTCCTAACGACAGGGCGGAGGAAATCTCCCGTCTGACATGTTGCTCTACGGCTCGCGGATTTAGCGGGATTCGAATTTCGGGAAGCGCGCGGAGCGGGGGAGGCCGCGGTAATCGGACGGGATAAGGCAGGGACGCCTCGATCTCTGCGCCACCTTTTTCACCACGTATCACGCACGCGACTGTTGCGGGATTTGACAGGATCGCCCAGGCCTACAAGTCAGTCACTTGAAGTAACCTCATATAAGGCGCCGGACGGGGGTTTGTGAACAGTGTGCTCTCATTCCCCCCCTTCATCCTCAGATGCATCCGCTGCGTTCGCTTCCGTCTCAGCGCCGCCGCTCCGTGCGCGTCTCGCTGGCGACGATGGTGAAGGAGAAGACGGCGGCCCTGGAGCGGGCGAAGAAAGCGACGGCGAAGGCGAAGGGAAGGGCGACCAGTCGGGGTGGATCTTCATCAAGGGCAGGCCTGCCGCAGGGCTGGATCCAGGGCGACTGGATCCGCTCGACGATCCATCAAAAAGATCTTGACGACCTGGCCAATGAAGGACTGATCCCCCATGGATCGGCGAGGCTCCCGGGGAAGGAGTCGGAGCCACAGCCTCAGGAGGGTGAGTGCATTCTCTTAGCCACCCATGTCGACCGTGGGTTTTCCTTGCCGCCTCACCCTTTCTTTCGGGGATTTCTGAATTTCTTTGGGGCGCAACTCCACCACTTCACACCCAACTCCATCGTGTACCTCGCTGCTTTTGTGTCTTTGTGCGAGAATTTCTTGGGTTGTCGGCCTCATTGGGGTCTTTACAAGCACATTTTCACCTGTCGCTCCCAGACGGTGAAAAAGGCCAATCCGAGTGACGAGAGAACTCAAGTGATTCAGATGTGTGGGGGTCTTGGGGTTCAAATGAGGGGGAAAAGTTCTTTTCCAGCCATGATCCTACCCGAGTCGGTCCGTGGATGGCAGTCGACTTGGTTCTACTGCAAGGACCAGCCGACGCGAGGGCAGTCGACTGGACTCCCTCCTTTTTCCATGGACCGAGTGAACAAGCCTTCCTCTTTGAAGGTGATCCCGGAAGAGAAGGCACAGGTTAAGGTGCGCGTCGAACGTGTGGTCCAGCTTATCCGTGACAGAGTGACCGGCATGGACCTCTTGGAGGTCTTCCTCCGACAGCGCATCCAGCCGCTTCAAGCTCGAGACCATCCGATGTGGTTGTATTCTGGCACTGAGGACACCACTCGGATCCACCCGGACGAGGTTGAGGATGCCACGCTGGAAAGGTGGCTGGCGAGCATCACAGGAAACAAGGACAACCCTCGAGGAGCCAGGAGGATTCCTCCACTCGACCAGTCATACGAAGTAGACAAGGTCCAATCCTGCATCTTCGACTGTGATCCTGCTTTCTCCATCTTGTTTGCTTAAAATCAGTCGACTGACTTTTGTCTTGTTTGTTGTCTTCCAGGCCACTACTGAGATGTACTCGATTCCCAACGGGGCGCAAGAACAGGTCGAGGAGGAGGAGGGGAGCGGACGTGAAAGTCAAGAGGAGTGGCAATCTGATGGTGAGGAGGATCAAGATGATGACGGCTCTGGTGAAGAGGAGGAGGAAGAAGAGGAGGAGGAAGTCGACCCTCCTCGCACGGAAAGGCGATCCAAGCTCACCCATGACCCCGCGGTCGAGCGTGGCAAAGCGACTGTGCCCGTTGGGCAGTCGACGAAACGCCCTCGGACGACCTCTCCAGTGCCAACTAAAAAAGCGCCGAAGCATCCCCGAGCGGCGTCATCAAAGCCGTCGAAGGCCCTGCCCAAGATGAGAATGGCCATTCCCACCATTTCCGAGTAACAGCAGAACTTACGTTTTCTCGTTTAGCATGGACAGACTCTTGGTCGACTCGTTGGCTAACCGACTGATTTCTGAAATCTGCAGTGCTGCTACCTCCGAGACCTCAGCCAGGAACGAAGACCAGGAAATGGAAGATGCTACCACCTCCAACCTTGGTATGATCTCTGTAGTTTCGCTTTTGGTCGATTGGATCTTCATTTTTAACTTTGAATCTTTCCTGTAGCCCCACCTCATGTCATTGATCTCCCTAATGATGACGATGAGGCGCCGCTGAGGCTGAGGAGGAATAAAAAGGCGCCTGGTGGCAAGACTACTCAGGTTGCATCAGCACCTGAGACGCTGGTTCAGGAGGGTGGCAACATCACTCGGACTTCCATGTCCTTCGCTGTGCCACTGACGAGTGCTCGACCTTCGTCGTCGACTGCTGATCCGCCTTCCCTTTTCGCCACACACCACGTCCCAGAGGACCAAGCGGGTGCTGCTAAGGAGGCTATACGCCAGGCGGGGATCATGATGGAGCAGGTGAAGGCGATCCGGGATGCCAGCCAAGCGGCTTACGATGCAAGCTCAGCTCTTCAGAGCAACGTCCGGGTTAGTTGTTCACCGCTTGTTCTATTAGGATATGGTATCTGAAAACTCTTCTTTCTGAAGATCTTTGTATCTGTACACCCACTGGGTGTGTCGATTGAATTTTTGGATTGGTGGGGGCACGCTGAGTGCACCCACTGGGTGTAGTCCCCAAGACTATGGTGGACTGCTTGCAGTCGACTGTAGTCTTTATACTTTGAATTTCTTCGCTCTAACTCCTTCACTCGGTCTGGTCTGGCCATGTCGAATGGAATCTTGGAACCAGTGGGGGCATGCTGAGTGCACCCACTGGGTGTAGTCCCCGAGACCATAGTCGACTGCTGGCAGTCGACTAAGGTCTGAAGATCTCTTTTTTTTAGATCATGATGAGACCGTGGCTGACTGCTGGCAGTTACCTGCGATTTAGGGTCATAACCTTTTTGTCGCTTTCGGTCGACTGATCGGACCGAGTCGGTAGGACCAGTGGGGGCACGCTGAGTGCACCCACTGGGTGTAGTCCCCGAGACTACTGTTGAATATTTTGATTCGGCTGTAGTCTTAGAAATGCTAAGATTTTTCTCTTAGTCACTCGGAAGTAACCTATCTTTGATGTCTGTCGACTGTCCCGTCGCAGAAATCTTGCGAGCTTGTGGCTCGTTACACTGAGTTGGAAAACAAACACATCCAGCTCGACCTTGACTTGAAGCTTGTTCAAGAGAACTTTCAGAAGGCAAAGGATGAAGCAAAAGGTATGTTTGGTGAGAATCTTGACGATTGTCTTTATCTTCCTGTCCATTCTTGATTCTGATCTCATTGTCATTTTGCAGATAAACTGAAGGAGGCTCTGAAGAAGAAGGACCATGACCTTGCCGAGGTGGAGAAAGCGGCTTTAGACAAAACAAAGCTCACGGAAGAAAAACTGGCTTCAGTTGGTAAACTTGAAGAGGAGAACGCCAATCTGAAAGCTGCTCTCGACGCGGCCAACAAGGAGGTCAACTGACTGAAGAATGACAAGATAGCTCTGAGTGACAAGGCTAGCGAACTGGCGGGGAAGAAGAACGATCTGGAGGTTTATCTGGGAGGGATCGCCCAGAAGTTATTCATCATGCTTGAAGGTAATCTCTTCCATCCGACTGACTTGTTATCACCGACTCATCATAGAACCGTTAGCTTAAACTTGAGTTGTGTTTACAGAATTTTGCCCGAACTTCGAGGAGGAGACCAGTTGAGTGGAGACAAGCTTGGACCCCATTAATTCTCCTATGAAGGATGAAGCCGCTATGAACATGCTCCGACTGGAGTCTCGTGTTGCTGGTGTGGTTGACTACCTCGCTTGACTGAAGGTTGCGGTGTCGCGTATCGACACGACACTCTGGCCAGGCGAGACGCTTCAAAATGATCTTGAGTCTTTAATGACTCGACTGAATGACGTTCCAAGTCGAGTGCAGGAATGGAAAAAGTCTTCTGCCAGGTGCGGTGCTGATGTTTCTCTGTCCCTGGTCCGTGTTCACTGCAAGGACGCGCAAGGGGAGAAGCTGGCATCCATCAAAGTGGCCAATACCAAGAAGCACGACTTCCAGTCTTTCATGGAGACTTTCATTGCTGCTGCTACTCGGATTGCTGACAGAATCGACCTGGACCAGTTTGTCGCACCTTCCAGTCCTCCACCTGAGGAGTAAAAAACTTCTATGCTTCGTCTTAAATTTGCCTCGGAATGCTGAGTGGTTTTGTAACCGATAAACTTTTACAGGTTTGACGCCTGAGTACTTTCGAATCCTTAGGGTGTTATGTGAACTTGGCTTATCATTGAATATGCTTGCATTTGCCTTCGAGCGAACTTTGTCTTTCACTCGGAATATACTTTAATGCTTGAGATGCAGCTCTGAGGTGGAAAGTCCAGTCGACCTGCACTTTATCGCTCTTGCAGGCAGGGATGGAGTACAGATTGCAGTCGACCTGCATCCTTGCGGATCGGGATGGAGCGCACATTGTATTTGTGGCGTAGCTCCGAAGGAGAAGGCAGCAGTCGACCTGCACCTCATCGTCCTTGCAGAGAGCACATTGTATTTGTGGTGTAGCTCTGAAGGAGAGGGTAGTAGATTAAATACTTAGGGAAGTACTGGACTGCAGCTAAGCCCCCGAGTGGGAGGGTTGCTCTCCACTTGGTAGGATTTTCAAATACTTAGGCGAGTACTGGACTGCAGCTAAGCCCCCGAGTGGGAGGATTGCTCTCCACCCAGTAGGATTTTCAGATACTTAGGCGAGTACTGGACTGCAGCTAAGCCCCCGAGTGGGACGTTTGCTCTCCACTCGGTAGGATTTTCAGATACTTAGGCGAGTACTGGACTGCAGCTAAGCCCCCGAGTGGGAGGTTTGCTCTCCACTCGGTAGGATTTTCAGATACTTAGGCGAGTACTGGACTGCAGCTAAGCCCCCGAGTGGGAGGTTTGCTCTCCACTCGGTAGGATTTTTTTGTGGCGTAGCTCCGAAGGAGAAGGCAGCAGTCGACCTGCACCTCGTCGTCCTTGCAGAGTGCACATTGTACTTGTGGCGTAGCTCAGAAGGAGAAGGTAGCAGTAGATCTGCACCTCGTCGTCCTTGCAGAGCGCACATTGTATTTGTGGCGTAGCTCGGAAGGAGAAGGTAGCAGTCAACATGCACCTTGTCGTCCTTGCGGAGCGCACATTGTATTTGTGGCATAGCTCGGAAGGAGAAGGTAGCAGTAGATCTGCACCTCGTCGTCCTTGCAGAGCGCACATTGTATTTGTGGCGTAGCTCGGAAGGAGAAGGTAGCAGTCGAACTGCACCTCGTCGTCCTTGCAGAGCGCACATTGTATTAAATACTTAGGCGAGTACTGGACTGCAGCTAAGCCTCCGAGTGGGAGACTGGCTCACCACTCGGTAGGATTTTAAACACTTAGGCGAGTACTTGGACTGTAGCTAAGCCTCCGAGTGGGAGGCTGGCTCACCACTCGGTAGGATTTTTAAATACTTAGGCGAGTACTGGACTGCAGCTAAGCCTCCGAGTGGGAGGCTGGCTCTCCACTCGGTAGGATTTTTTAAAAAAACTTAGGCGAAACAGATTCGCAGCTAAGCCCCCGAGTGGGAGGTTTGCTCTCCACTCGGCAGGATTTTTTTAAACTTAGGCAAAACGGATTCGCAGCTAAGCCCCCGAGTGGGAAGTTTGCTCTCCACTCGGCAGGATTTTTTTAAACTTAGGCGAAACGGATTCGCAGCTAAGCCCCCGAGTGGGAGGCTGGCTCACCACTCGGTAGGGATTTCCTTTTACAAACTTAGGCGAAACGGATTCGCAGCTAAGCCACCCACTGGGGGATTTCTCACGTAAACAAAAGTAACAACAATCACTGGGAAAATTATAACACTCTTGTCTTTGAAAAACAAACTACAGAAGTACTTTTATTACATCTCATCCGAGTGAATACTTAAGTATAAAAGGGGCGGAGCAGCTCCGCATTCCAAGCTCGTGGCTCGTCAATCTGGCGATCGACATTGTAAAGACGGTACGCTCCATTGTGGAGGACTTTGGTGACGATGAAGGGGCCTTCCCAAGTAGGAGCAAGCTTGTGTGGCTTCTGCTGATCCACTCGAAGAACCAAATCTCCTTCTTGGAAGGCTCGACTCTTCATGCTTCTGGCATGGAATCGACGCAAGTCCTACTGATAGATAATCGATTGAATCATGGCCATCTCTCTTTCTTCTTCTAGAAGGTCGACTGCATCCTGCCGGGCTTGTTCTGCTTCATCTTCAGTGTAGAGCTCGACTCGGGGCGCATTGTGAAGCAGGTCACTCGGCAGAACTGCTTCAGCTCCATAGACCAGAAAGAATGGAGTTCGCCCAGTCGACCGATTAGGAGTGGTCCTCAATCCCCAAAGAACTGATGGAAGTTCGTCGACCCACGCTCCTGCTGCATGCTTGAGATCACGCATCAACCGGGGTTTCAGTCCTTTGAGAATTAGACCATTTGCTCATTTCGCTTGTCCATTCGACTGGGGGTGAGCGACTGAAGCGTAGTCGACCCGTGTGCCTTGAGAGGCGCAAAAGGCTCTGAGTTCATCAGAATCAAAGTTTGACCCATTATCAGCGATGATGTTGTGCGGAACTCCATATCTGAATATCAACTCTCTGATGAAGCTGATAGCAGTGCCGGCATCAAGATTCTTGATAGGCTTAGCTTCAATCCACTTAGTGAACTTGTCGACTGCCACCAGTACATGGGTGAAGCCGCTCCTGCCGGTTCTCAGTGGTCCAACCATATCCAATCCCCACACAGCGAAGGTCCAGACGAGTGGAATGGTCTTCAAGGCTGAGGCGGGTTTGTCTGACATATTGGAATAAAACTGACATCCTTCACACCTGTCGACTAACTCCTTCGCCATCTCATTTGCTCTTGGCCAGTAAAATCCCGCACGGTATGCTTTAGCCACAATGGTCCGAGAGGACGCATGATGACCACAGATCCCCGAGTGGATATCATCAAGAATTATCTGACCTTCTTCTGGTGTTATACATTTCTGGACGACTCCAGTCGCGCTTTCTCTGTATAACTGTCCCTTTATCACAGTAAAGGCCTTGGATCGACGGACGATCTGTCGAGACTCTTCTTCATTCTCTGGGAGCTCTTTCCTTAGGATATACGCGATGTATGGCACTGTCCAGTCGGGAGTGATGACCAAAACTTCCATGATTAGGTCGACCACAGCTGGGACCTCAACTTCAGTCAGATCTGTAACACTTTTCAGCTGCGGGGCTTCTTCGGTGAAAGGATCCTCTTGAACTGATGGTGTGTGGATGTGTTCTAAAAACACATTACTAGGAATGGCTTCTCTCTAGGAACCTATTTTTGCCAAATCATCAGCCGCTTGATTTTTCAGTCGGGGTATACGATGAAGCTCTAACCCCTCTAATCTCTTCTCTAGCTTTCTCACCGCATTGCAGTAACCAGTCATGGCTGGACTTCTGACGTCCCACTCCTTCATCACCTGATTTACCACCAAATCTGAGTCGCCATAGACCATGAGGCGACGGACGCCGAGTGAAATGGCCATGCGCAACCCATACAAAAGTGCTTCTTATTCTGCTTCGTTATTGGAGGAATCAAAGTGGATCTGGAGCACATATCCGAGCTTATCTCCTCGGGGGAAACCAGCACTACCCCAGCACTGGAACCATTCAGCATCTTAGAACCGTCAAAGAACATGGTCCAGTGCTCTGAGTGAACTTGAGTCGGCAGTTGCTGCTCAACCCACTCGGCTATGAAGTCTGCTATTGCTTGGGACTTGATGGCTTTCTTTGCCTCAAACTTTATATCCAAGGGAAGGAGTTCAATCGCCCATTTTGCCACTCAACCAGTTGCATCTCTATTGTGTAAAATCTTTGACAATGGAGCGTCGCTGACGACTGTAATAGAATGGTCAGAGAAGTAGTGTGCAACCTTCTTCGTGGTCATATAAATTCCATATACAAGCTTCTCATAATGAGGGTATCTTTGCTTTGATGGGGTCAAAACTTCGGAAAGATAATATACTGGGCGCTGAACTTTGAAGGCTTTTCCTTCTTCTTCCCGCTCGACCATAAGTACTGTACTGACGACTTGTCATGTGGCTGCAATGTAAAGCAGCAAAGGCTCTTTGCTGATTGGGGTAGCAAGCACCGGCTGGGTGGAGAGCAGGGCTTTTAGCTCTGCAAACGCTGCATCAGCTTCTTGAGTCCACTCGAACTTGTCTGACTTCTTCATCAGTCGTTAAAGAGGCAATGCCTTTTCACCAAGGCGAGAGATGAATCGACTTAAAGCGGCCAAGCATCCAGTAAGCTTCTGGACATCGAGCACACGCACAGGGCGTTTCATTCGGAGTATAGTACCAACTTTTTCTGGGTTGGCGTCGATTCCTCATTCGGAAACGAGAAAACCGAGTGACTTTCCACCGGGAACTCCGAATGTGCACTTTGATGGATTAAGCTTGATATCATACCTCCTGAGGTTGGCAAATGTTTCAGCAAGGTCAGTCAACAGGTCAGAACCCTTCCGTGATTTGACCACAATATCATCCATGTATGCTTCCACATTCCGACTGATTTGAGTGAACAAACACTTCTGAATCATCCTCATGAACGTGGCTCCGGCATTCTTGAGGCCGAATGGCATGGTGACATAGCAAAAGCACTGAATGGAGTGATGAAAGCTGTTTTGATCTCGTCGAGTCCATACAGACGGATCTGATGGTAACCAGAATAAGCGTCTAAAAAGACAGGCGCTCACATCCCGCAGTCGAGTCGACTATTTGGTCGATGCGGGGGAGAGGAAAATGATCTTTCGGGCAGGCCCGATTGATATGTTTGAAGTCAATGCACATGCAAAGTGATTTGTCCTTCTTGGGGACCATGACAACATTGGCGAGCCACTCGGAGTGGTAAATCTCTCGGATAAACTCCGCTGCTAAGAGCCGAGCCACCTCCTCGCCAATGGCCTTTCTCTTCTGGACGGCGGACCGTCGAAGATGTTCCTTGATAGGTTTTACTTTTGAGTCGACTCATAGGCGATGCTCAGCCAGCCCCCTGGGAACACCCGGCATGTCAGCAGGCTTCCATGCGAAGATGTCCCAGTTCTCACGGAGGAACTGGATGAGTGCTTCTTCCTATTTGGCGTCGAGTGTTGTAGAGATATGAGTCGGAGCAGCACTGGGGTCGGTCGGGTGAATGTGAATCGGCTTTATCTCACCGGACGACTGAAACGCGGATTCTGTAGCGGGCTTCTTGGCTCGCAACAAATCACTCGGATCTGCAGTTTTCTGGTATTCCTGCAGCTCTACCACTGCCATCTGAGCATCAGCGATCTTTGAGCCTTTCTGGAAGCACTCTTCCGCCTTCTTTCGATTGCCAGTAATAGTGATCACACCTTTAGGACCAGGCATCTTCAATTTGAGGTACACATAACATGGTCGGGCCATAAAACGTGCATAAGTTGGTCTACCCAAAATAGCTTGATAAGCACTCTGGAAATCCACAACTTCAAACGTCAACTTTTCTTTGCGGTAATTCTTGGAATCACCGAAAACCACATCAAGAGCAGTTTGGCCGAGTGACTCAGCCTTCTTTCCAGGAATGACTCCATGGAAACTCATGTTGCTGGTACTGAGTCTGGACATCAGAATGCCCATCCCTTTCAGCGTCTCTGCATATAATATATTCAGGCCACTGCCACCATCCATCAAGACTTTAGTTAGTCGAGTGCCCTCGACGACTGGGTCGACCACCAAAGCTTGCCTCCCAGGGGTGGCTATGTGCGTCGGATGATCAGACTGGTCGGATGTGATGGCAGTCTGAGACCATTTCAGATAACTGGGTGTCACCGGAGCAACCATATTCACCTCTCGGTTGATAACTTTCAATTGACTTTTGCTTTCAACATCAGCAAAAATCATCAGGGTGGAATTGACCTGGGGATATCCGTCATCACCATCTTCTTTGTCTTCAACTTTGTCCGACTCCTTTTCCTTATCCTTGGGCTGTTTCCCCTGGAATTGCTGGATCAAGAGCCGACACTGTCGAGTGGTATGTTTCGGGTAAATGAATTTGCCCTCCTCATATTTCTTCGTATGGATGTGACATGACAAATCCATCACGTCATTCCCTTCCTTGTCCTTCACCTTTTTAGGGTTCCAAGACCCTTTGGGTTTCCCTTTAAACTTTCCTTGAGTCACGGCTAAGGCTTCTCCAGGAGTAGCCGGCTTGGCTTTTCGCTTCTGCTTCCGACTGGAGTTCCCTCCCCCGGTTTCATGAGCGGCTGACTTGTACTTGCCACTCCAAAGTCGATCCTCTTCTTCACCATTGGCATACTTGGTGGCAATCTCCATCATTCGACTTAGGGTCATGTCTACGGTTCGACCGAATTTTAAACTTAGCTCTCTGTTCTTAATGCCTTCCTTGAAGGCACAGACTGCCTGGTGATCAGATACATTCTCCATCGTGTGATGCAATGTGATCCACCTCTGGATGTAATCCCTCAGAGTCTCATTCGATTTTTGCACACAAGATTGCAGCTCTGTCAACCCTGCTGGTCACTTGCAAGTTCCTTCAAATGTTCTGACAAACACTCGGGCAAGATCTTCCCAAGTGTAAATGCTGCTGGGTGCCAACTGATTCAACCATGCTCTGGCCGAACCCTCCAACATAAGGGGCAGATGTTTCATGGCCACCTCATCGTTGTCGCAGCCAATCTGAATAGCCACTCGGTAGTCTTCAAGCCAAGTATCAGGCTTGGACTCACCAGTGAACTTACTGACTCCAGTCGCCAACCTGAAATTGGGAGGAATCACCGCGGCCCTGATGGCCCTACTGAAACACTCTGGTCCTGAGACATGTACTCTACTGCTGGTGGGTATATCTCTGTCATGACCTTCTCGGTGAGCTCTGTTTTTGTCGACCAAACCTTGAACGATAATGGATCTCGCATCAAAGCCTGGTTCTCTGGGGTCGACTGGAATCCTTCGCCCAACACTGTGCTGGCGTCTGTCATCCTGTTGTCGAGGCGCGTACGATCCACCCCTTGGGGGAGGAGTGGGCACTCGATGTCGATCATCACGATCGAATCGGTGATCATACTGCTCACGGTTCTTGTACTGATCATCATGCCGGCCTCCATGTTCCTCACGCCTCGGGGGCAATCTTGGGCTATGGGCCAACTGGACTATATTCGCAGTGACGGATCTGCTGTGAATCCTATTCCGCGACTGTCATACAGCTGAATTTTGATCTCCTGCTGCCCGGAGTAAATCTCTGATCTGTAACAAGCCTCTGCCAGCCTCTGACTGGGAAGGCTGAATCGACTCTGCTATGCGGGCTGCAGCTGCTAGATTCTGAATCGGAGTTCGATATACCTGAGTCGGTGGTGGAAAGAGTTGACGTCGACTGGAGTCTGGAACCCGTTGCCACGCACGCTCGTTGAGTGCTCGCTGAAGGTTCTCCAGTCGAGTGCGCTCAGCCAAGTTGGCCAAACACGTGTCCTCTAAGGCCCGAGCCTCGGGGGTTTCTCCAATGATAGGAGTGTGCAGCGCATCGATATTCCAGCGGCAAAGTTCTTCCCTCTGCAGCGAAGTGAGGGGCCCGGGTTGATACTCTTCATGAGCCTGCGCTGGATCGCCTCCGCCGTCGCCTCCGTCGGCACGGGGAAAGCCAGGACGACTGCTTGGTACATTGACCATCAGAACCTCCACCGCTGGATCACTGCTGTCACACTCAGATGCAGTCTTTGTGGAGCCAGTCGACAGGTCGAACAGGCCGTAGAGAGATTCGTCGGGCTCGATTGTCGCGAATTGGGGGGTGGCCGACTGGCGGGCCACCGCGTGCCTCACCCACCGCTGAAGCCTCGACCGACCGGAGCGCTTGCGCCGGCAGGAGACTGGAAGGGAGAACGACACAAGAGCCGACCGATACTGGGTCGACGGTTGCCGCAGGAGGACACCGCGGACGCACGCGCAAAAGTGTGTCGCCCCGCGGACGGGGAGCATGTCGATGTCGAGTGGAGCCTCCTAAAGCCAAGCGGAGTCGTCGGTGATGAACGTGAGCGCGCCGAGACGGATCTCGCAACCCTCAACCAAAACTCCGCCTGAAACCATGATGAAGGAAATCGGAAAAATCGCAACTTCTCCAACAAGTCGCCAAGACACCTGCCCCAAGGTGGGCGCCAACTGTTGTGGTTCTAAGTCTGACAGTAGAATAGGGGGGTAGGAGTGGAGAGGCAAGATCCTAGCTATGGAGTAGTTGTGTACGCAAGATGTTTACGAGTTCAGGCCCTTCTCGGAGGAAGTAACAGCCCTACATCTCGGAGCCCGGAGGCGGTCGACTGGATTATATGAGTATGAGTTACAGGGGTGCGAACCCTCTACACTGAGGAGGGGGTGGCTTATATAGAGTCCGCCAGACCCCTCCGGCCCTCAGTTATGCAGGGTTTAAAGTACATTAAGATCAGGGGTTACTGGTAACGCCCCACATAAAGTGCTATGATGACCATAAAAGCTACTTAATGACCGACCGTTTGTGTGCAGACTGACTTTAGATCTCCTGGCGGTCGAGTGGTCGGCTTCATGGTCGAGTGTCTTCAAGTCTGTCGAGTGGAATACTTCTGAGTCGATTGACAAGTAGTTTCTTCTAGAGATGTCCTTGGGTAGGGTATCTTGTACAGGTCCATGACCCTACCCTAGGTACATGGCTTCATCAGGTGCCACTTGGTAGAAAAATAACGCTACCTATAAACACCAGAAACTAGTTGCGACTCCTGGACAGGGATCAAGTTGGTTAATAAGTCGAGAGGGGCACTTAAGCATTCCAATGTGTGGTAGTAGCTAGTCATTGGATAACATACACAGAACTCAGTGCTTAAGGACGGTTCCAGTGAGACAACCCACCATGTACTCCTACATGGCCTCTCACCACTACCTTTACCAAATCGTGTTCACACACTTCACTCTCAGCATCAGAACATGGCACTGCACTCCAGTTCATTCCCAATGAATCAGACCTGACACAACTCTAAGCAATAGCAGGCATGGCACGGTAGGAACACAACATGGCTTCAATCAACTCCTACACATGCTAGTGGGTTTCAACTATTTACTGTGGCAATGACAGGTCATGTAGAGGAATGGGTTCAACTACCGCAGCATAAAGTAGCAGTTGAATCATTGTTGTCCTAACGCAATAACAGAGAGTAGGAGCGAGAGAGTAGGATTGTATCGGAATAAACAAGGGGGTTTGCTTGCCTGGTAGATCAACAGGGGGCATTGCTCCACAGACAGGTACTCTGGAGCACCCTCCGATGCAGGATCTATCAAGAAAGAACAGTGTCGACAATCAAAACACAAGCATATGCAACAATATGATGCATGAACATGGCATGAAGATGTGATGTTTTTTGAGCTAATGTAGCTAGCATTCATTTGGTTGAAGTCCATTTGAACAAAAGATTCAAATGCAACTCCAAAATAAGCCCTTATAAATGCCATTTATGTGTTTTCACTTATACAGTAGGTATAAGTTGGTTTTTCATGCATGAAAATAGTACAGATGGATAGATTGAATTTTTTTGATAATTATTCAAATATAATTTATTTCAATCTGAACTACGGTTGAATTTCTATGAATTTTTGAAGTTTGCAACATTTTTTGGATTTTCTGATTTATTTTAAAACCAGAAAACGAATAACTGCATCAGCACTGCATCAGCAGGTCAACAGAGCTAACCAGGTCAGACCTGACATGTGGGGTCCACACATCAGTGTCACAGTTAATTAACAGGGTTAATTAACACTAATACTAAACTATATACAAATTAGCTAGGGCAGGGCCCACATGTCAGTGTCAGGGGAGTTAGTTAAACGGTGATTAGCCCTAAGCTAATCACCTGACCGTCGAGGCCCACCTGACGGGCCGGCAAGGTCAAAATGGTCAAACCCGTCGGTGTTTAGCCACCGGCGAGGCCGAACATGGTGGAGGGGCTCGGGATCGTTGCTCCTGCGACCAAACGCGCGGCGGAGACCACCTACGCAAAGCCCAGGCTCGCGTGCATCCTGCAGGACACGCGGGAGGCCGTGGGGTGGTCGGAGCACGGCTAGGTGCGGGCGAGGTGCTGCGGTGCAGGCAGGAGCTACAGTGGGGCTTTACGGCCTCCTGGCATCACCAGGAGCACGATGACGTGCGCGGTTGCGAGCTGCGGCGGCTATAACGACAACGGCGACATGAATGGCGGCAAGGAGCTACAGCCGTGGTGGGGAACAAAGCTACGGCACGGGAACGGCGGAACGGAGAGGGGGGAACGGAGCAGAAGCTCACATCGAGTCTGGCAAAGTCGTCAGCGAGCTCGGGGGAGGTCGAACGTGAGCAGAACGGCATGGGCGATCTCTGGCGTCCGGAGGTGAAGACGACGGCGACGGCGGCTCCAGGGCCTCCCGCGGTGCGTGGCTCGACGGAGAGGTAGCAGGCGACGGAGTGGATCTTGCAGACACGGAGAGAGGGCGAGGGGGAGGCGGTAGCTACGACGGCGATGAGCTGCGGCGATGGTAGCTCTCGGTCACGGGCAAAGGGAGAGATCCAGGGAAGGAGGGAGAGCGAGAGTGAGTGAGAGAGGTGCGGGGCGGCGCGTGGCGTCGTGCGGGGCATCCAGGGCGATGAGGGGGAGGCCAGGTAGGCAGGTGGCGTGGCGGCATGGCGGTGCACATGCGTCGGCCACACGCCCGTCCGACTGGAGCGAGAACAACGACGACTGGCACTAGGCCAGTGGGCCGGCTGGGCTGCACAGTGCCATGCCGCAGGTGACTTTCTTCCTTTTTTCATTTCTTTCTGTTTTCTGTTTTTTGGCATTTGTTTTTATTTAATAACAACACTAAACTAATTTATTTTCTTATGCCAATTTTTGTAGGAGCTAGTTGTATTATTCCAGAGCTCCTCAACAACTAACATAATTTTTGGACATATTATATATATATAACATATATATATATCCAATGCAAATAATTATGCATTAATTCCAAATGGCCAAAATAAATATTTATGAGCTCCTAAAACTATTGTTTTGATTTTTACCTCTGACCAATATTTTCAGAGAGCAACATGAACATTTTCTTGGACCTTTTTGGAGCAACTTTTATCCGGGTCATTTCCAGAAATGATTTCTAAGGGTTTCACAAATCCCCATTTCAAATTTAAATGGAATTTCAAACATGATGCACACATGACTAGCTAGTCTAGGTCATACCAGAACTAGGGATGTGACATTTGCGCCCGCTGGCACCCGCCTGGCCTTGGTCGTCATGGCTTATGTCACCTAACCTCTTGAGGTGAGCGCCTGCATAGGAATCTCCGCTCCTCAGGAGCCAGCCTAGGGAGGCCGCTCCCTCCGGAGCTCTTGGCGTCGTCCGCCTCATGAGGCTTGGCCCCTTGCGAGGGTCTTGTCTTGTCGACGCTGAAGATGGGCCATATCAGGCCGTTGATTGAGCCACATCGAGGGCCGTAGGTAGGCAAGTATGGGTACCCTGGTTCCCAGGAAGCCGACATGCTCAGCCAAAATCTATCCCGCCAACCATTTTGGACACCTAAGATTACTGTCCTACCCCCAACCCGCAATATGTCCGAAAATTTAGATGGAGGCAAAGTTTGTAACTTTCCCCAAATTTCAAACAAGCGCGTCCCAAACAGAAACATTGTTCCCCCTTAGTTCCCTCTCCCTTCTTTTCGCCATTCATACTCCATGGGCGCCTAAATGCCCTCTCCACCAGCCGCGAAACCACAGCCTCCTCCGTCCTCCACTCCATCGCGCCCAATCCACCATCACCCTCCTCCATCACGCCGGAGTCGGTACCCCGACATCGTCATCCAACACAACCGCAACCGCAACACCCTCAAGGACTTAGCAGCTAAAGTCGAGGCAGAGTTGCCTCACGATGTCGACGCCGACGTGCACTGTACCAGAACCACTTCGACCACGTCATCCTACGCCTCACCGTTGCCGCTCCACTGGCGCAACCATCCACCGCACTAGAGATATTCCCGCTACGCCGTCATTCACCGCCTCAGATCTGGTTCTCTGCTGCCAACAGATGGCCACCGCACCACACTCAACAACTTGGCCATGGGTTTGTCCAAGGCTCCACCGTCCTCCACAACTTCCTGTTTACATCGAACCACAAGAAGATCGTTGGAAAAACAAAAGGAGGACATAGCACTGCCTGCAGAAAGAGGTACTCCTCTTCCCTTATACATGCAAATCTTATGTCTCTGCTCACACCGTATTCATCCCATGAAAGAAACTAGTTGAGCGCTTCTTACTGCATCTTCTTCGTGATACTAAATGCACAAGGTTTCCTCCCATTTACTATTTCACCTTGGCTAGAGGTCAGTAGCCCGCCTGGATTTCAATTCAAGGTTAGTTGATTTGCAATTAAAAGAAGCAGCACCCGCTTAGGTGCGCATAGTACCTAGTCTGCTTGTTCTTCGGGGAAGCGATGCATCAGTGTCTATCATAGGGGTGTGGGTGCAGGAGCTGCTTGCACCCGATCTGGAGGTCGGTGGGGCTTGAAGGGATGGCCAAGGGGCGGTGCCAAGCACGGCGGTGCAGTGAGGTCGAGGGGGCGGAGGCAGGGGACTGGGCTAGTGGTTGCTGGCATTTTGAGGAAGATCATCAACACTGACTGGCTGAAGGTAGATGAAGGCTATCTGCCCATTCTTTGTACATCAGATAGTGCAGAAAAAATGGACTGGCCTATTTGTTTTCAGTCGACTGTTATTTTCATAGGACCACACCTTGTGGTGTGCTGGAGGAGCATCTGGATTTCCCAGCCATCCCTGTGCTCATATTTTCAAATCCTAGAATCTAGTAATTTCGTGTGGCATGCATGTTGTAGAGCTATCATATGTATCCCGCCATTTATTTCTCACCGACCTGCTATCTGCTACTTTTACACTGTACTACTTGTGCACACACTTAACCCATACTCACACTATTGTTTTTTATGCATGGGTATTTCAGACTCTGACGCGGTGTTGATGAATGCACAAAAGAAAAGACAGAAGTCACTCCAGTGTAATTCGAAGATAAGCACTAAGCATTTCAATGCTCTAAAGGGTGTAGTGTCAGCAGATGGAGGCCATAAACGTAGCTCTACAGTTGATGATCTCAATTGCCACACACAACCATCCCAGGTGCTTGCTTTAACTTAGCGTTGTCAAATGTGGTTGCATGTTGCATATGGTGTCTACCTTGTATTGCTTCGAATTTGGTTAAATTGCATCTGCCTACTTTACACATTATACCTTTGATAATGACATGCCTTCTTGTTTTTGATACATACTACATATGTCTATTAACCATGTGCGTACATCAAACCAGTGCTCTTTTGTATCCCTCATCAATCACTTATGATGAGACAGTCACCCCAGTGGGTTACTGTGAGATGCGCTACTCGTTTAAAGAGTGTAGTGTCATCCTCCCCACATGATTCTCAAGAAACAACAAGGCTAAATGAAACTAGTCAACGTAGCTCTCTAGTTGATGACCACAATTCCCCTACACCACCATCGCAGGTGCTTGCTCTTACTTGGCAATGTGATATGGTTGCATGTTGCATATGGTGTCTACCTTGTAATGCTTCT
Organism: Triticum timopheevii; assembly: GCA_963921465.1. NCBI lineage: Eukaryota > Viridiplantae > Streptophyta > Magnoliopsida > Poales > Poaceae > Triticum > Triticum timopheevii. Next base: position 373,401,905 of record OY997272.1, on the reverse strand, counting down.
AATTAGGGTAAATTGCATCTGCTTAGTTAACACATTATACATGTGAATATGACATGCCTTCCTGTTTTTCGTACATAATATGTCTTCCTATTAACCATGTTCTTACATCAAACTACTTTTCTTGTGTATCCCTCATCAATCACTTCTAACGAGACACCTTCAAGTTGACATTGTAATATTGGTTGCATCTTGCATATCATTTCAAACATGTATTGCCTCTAATTTGTTGAAGTGCCACTTATAATGAGACACATCTAACTTGGTAGAGTGATTTTGGTTGGATCTTTCATATGGTGTCTAGATTGCATTGCTTCCAATTTGTTAAAATGCCTTCTGCTTAGTGTTTTTCATACATATTCCATCCTCCTACAATGTGGTTGCCTTACATAAAGGTTGTATTCGTCAGTATCATGCATCAATGAATTTGGAAGTGCGAATTTCATTCCTTTTTCTTGTGTGTTTACTTGACAAGGCAAAATCTAAAAGGACGAAGGCACGGAATGATGGTGGTCCTTTGGAGCAACCGAAACAGATGATCTCTGCAGATTCTCCTTCTACTCCTACTGCAGTGCAAGTTCCAAATCTCATCTCCTCTACTCCACAACCCTAGGTGCTTTCTCTAACATGGCAGTGTGATATCTGGTTGCATGTTGCATATGGTGCCTAGTTTGTATTGCTCCTAATTTGTTAAATTGCATCTCCTTAGCTTACACATTATACATGTGAATATGACACGCCCTCCTGTTTTTGGTACATACTACATCTGCCTATCACACCATGTTCTTACATCAAACTACTATTCTTGTGTATCCTGCATCTATCACTTATGATGAGACAGTAATGCCCGTGGGTTAGTATGAAACGAACTACTCTTATAAAGAGTGCAGTTTCATCCTCCCCACATGATTCTCAAGAAACAGCAAGCCTAAATGAAGATATTGAACGTAGCTTTGTACTTGAAGACCGCATTTCCCCTACACCAGCATCGTAGGTGCTTGCTCTAACTTCGCAGTGTGGTATGTGGTTGCATGTTGCATATGGTGTCTAGCTTGTAATGCTTCTAATTAGGGTAAATTGCATCTGCTTAGTTTACACATTACACCTGTGAATATGACATGCCTTCCTATTTTTGGTACATACTACATCTATCTGTTAACCATGTTCTTACATGAAACTACCTCTCTTCTGTATCCTGCATCAATCACTTACGATGAGACACCTTTATTCGTTGCATATTGCATATTATTTCTAGCTTGTTGCCATGCATTGCTTCTAATTTGCTCAAATGCATTTATGAGGCCACCCTTTTAATTTGGCAGAGTGATATTTGGTTTCATCTTTCATATGGTTTCTAGCTTGCATTGCTTCTAACTAGTTCAAACACCTTGTGCTTAGTTTACACTTTATACATCATACATGTCAATATGTCATGTCATCCTATTTTTCATACATATTCCATCCTCCTATCATGCGGCCGCCTTACATGAAAGTAGTGTTCATTAGTATCATGCATCAATGAGTTCTGAAGAGCAAATTTTATTCCTTTTTCTTGTGGGTTTGACTTGACAAGGCAAAATCAAAAAAGACGAAGGAAAAGTGTAAGGAAGGTGATGATGGTGGTCCTCTGTAGCAACGTAAATGGAGCATCTATATGGATTCTTCTCGTACTGGTAGTGCATTACAAGTTCCAAGTCTCCGCTCCCCTACTCCACCATCCAAGGTGCTTGCTCTAACTTGGCAGTGTGATATCTGGTTGCATGTTGCATATGGTGTCTAGCTTGTATTGCTTCTAATTCATGTAAACTGCATCTGCTTAGCTTACACATGATATGTGTGAATATGGCACGCCTTCCTGTTTTTGGTACATACTATATCTGTCTATCACATCATGTTCTTACATGAAACTACTCTTCTTGTGTATCCTGCATCAGTCACTTATGATGAGACACCTTTAAGTTGGCAGTGTGATATTGGTTTGCGTCTTGAATATGATTTCTAGCATGTAGTGCTTCTAGTTTGATGAACGCCACCTATGACGAGACAGTTTTAACTTGGCAGAGTGATATTGATTGCACCTTCCGTATGGTGTCTAGCTTGCAGTGCTTCTAATTTGTTGAAGTGCCTTCTGCTTAGTTACCATGTCATAGGTGTGAATATGTCAAGCCGTCCAGTTTTTCATACATATTCCATCCTCGTATCATGACTTTGCCTTTCATCAGAGTAGTGTCCGTTAGTTCATGCATGAATGAGTTCTGAAGAGCAAATTTTATTCATTTTTCTTGTCGTTTGACCTCACAATGCAAAATCAATAAAGTGGAAGGAAATTGGTAAGGCATTGCATGATGGTCGTCCTTCCGAGCAACTAAAACAGAGGGTCTCTATAGATTCTACTCCGCCATCCTCCCAACAAGATTCGCAAGACAACACAAGGCTAGACAGTCAACATAGCTATTTAGATGATGAGCACATCTCCCCTACTCCACCATCACAGGTGCTTGCTCTAACTTGGCACTATTATACGTGGTTGCATGTTGCTTATGATTTCTAGCTTGTATTGCTTCTAACTTTGTTGAATTGCATCTGCTTACTTTACACATAATGCCTATGAATATGACACGTGTTCCTGTTTCTAGAACATACTATATCTGATCACACCATGTTCTTACATCAGACTACTGTTCTTGCATATCCCGCATCAGTCACTTATGATAAGGCACTTTTAAGTCGCCACTGTGATATTGGTTGCGTCTTGCATATGATTTCTAGCATGTACTGCTTCTAATTTGTTGAAACACCAGACAGTTTGAACTTGGCAGAGTGATATCGGTTGCATCTTCCATATGGTGTCTAGCTTGTAGGGCTTCTAATTTGTTGAAATGCCTTATGCATAGTTACCACATCATAGGTGTGAATATGTCACGTCATCCTGTTTTCGTACATATTCCATCCTCGTATCATGTGTTTTCCTTTCATCCGAGTAGTGTTCATCAGTATCATGCATGAATGAGTTCTGAAGAGCAAATTTTATTCATTTTTCTTATTGGTTTGACTTCACAATGCAAAAGCAATACAACTGAAGGAATTAGTATGGCAGTGGATGATGGTGGTCCTTCGGAGCAACTCAAACAGAGGGTCTCTACAGATTCTACTCCGCCATCCTCCCAACAAGATCCGCAAGACAGCACAAGGCTGGACAGTCAACGTAGTTGTGTAGATGATGAGCACATATCCCCTACTCCACCATCACAGGTGCTTGCTCTAACTTGGAACTGTTATATCTGGTTGCATGTCCCGTATGATGTCTAGTTTGTATTGTTCTGATTTTGTTGAATTGCATCTGCGTAGCTTACAAATTATACCTGCAACAATCACTTACCCATAAGACACATTTAACTTGGGAGTGTGATGTAGGTTGCATCTTGCATTGTCTTCTAGCTTGTACTACTTCTAATTTCTTGAAATGGCACTTACGATGAGACACTTTTTACCAATAGAGTGATATTGGTTGCATGTTCATATGGTGCCTAGCTTTCATTTCTTCTAATTTTGTTGAAATTTCTTCTGCTTATAGTTTTTCATACATATTCCATCCTCCCATTGTACGTGTGAATATGCAATGTTATCTTTTTCTTGTACATATTCCATCCTCCTATCCTGCACTTGCCTTACATCAAAGTAGCGTTCGTCTGTATCATGCATCAACCAGTTATGCAGAGCTAGTTTTATTCATCTGCTTGTGGTTTTGACTTCATAAGGCAATATCAGAAAAGAGGAAGGAAAAGAGTAAGTTAGGGGATGTTGGTGGTCCTCCGGACCGACGCAAACAGACTCTCTAGATTTTCCACTGCTACTGCTAATGCGGTTGAAGTTCCAAGTCTACACGATGAGTTCATCTCCCGTACTCCACCATCGTAGGTGCTTGCTCTAAGTTGATAGTGTGATAATTGGTTTCATGTTGCATATGTTGTCTAGCATGTATTTCTTCTATTTTGATTAAATTGAACCTGCTAAGTATATACGTTATACATGTGCATATGACATGCCTGTCTGTGTCTAGAATACACTACATATATCTATCATACCATGTTCTTACATCAAAGTATTGTTGTTGTGTATCCCACATCAGTCACTCGTGATTGGACGCTTTTAACATGGTAGTTTGATAGTGGTTGCATCTTGCATTGATTTCTAGGTTGTACTGCTTCTGTTTTTTTTGAAATGCCACTTATGACAAGACACTTTTAACTTGGCAGAGTGATATTGGTTGCATCTTTCATATGGTGTCCAGCTTGCATTACTTCTATTTTCTTGGAAATCTTTCTACTTAGTTTACACATCATAACTGTGAATATGTCACGCCGTCCTGTCTTGTGTATATCATGCATCAATGAGTTTTGAAGAGCGATTTTATTCTTTTGTGTTGTGGGTACGCCTTGACATGGCAAAGTCAAAAAAGAGAAAGGAAAAGAATATAGTAGGGAATGGTGTTACTCGTCGGGTGCAACGAAAAAGGATCTGCCCTCGAGATTCTGTTGGTACTTATAGTGCAGTAAAAGGTCCAAGTCCACTTGCTAAATCTACAAACACAGTATCACCTGCTCCACTAGCTGTAGAATCCTCTTCAACTGTACTGGCATCTCAACGAGTTACTCGTTCGTTTGCTCCACAACTCGCCAGTTCCCAAGCTGCCTTCACACCTAACACTACTTCCGAAGCACTGCTGACACAACAGGACTTGGCAAGATTAGATGAACCTCATGAGCATCAACACCAAGACGGTACCTGACCGAGTCAAGTTGCAGTTGCATGCTCCTTTATATGTACTCTCATAGTTTGATGTGCACTAACACTTTCCATATTCGTTGTTGAACTAGCACCACGGTGCAAGCGGAAACATACATTCGGGATAATGCTTGAAAGATTAACAAAATCTAAATGAGGAAGAATGGAGATCCATTTTGAGGCAGGTTTAAAAAGGCCACGTGATGCTACAGAGTCACCAAGTTAGTATTAGGGGCAACTGCTGCCGTTAGGTGTCATGCACGTATCCTCCCAACGTGGATCCAGTACAGGAATGAGAAAGGCGATACCAAGTTTAACACCTTCCTTGACCATTTATCCATAAGTAATGTTATTATTCATCGCAATTTGTAATGTTGTCTTGTTCTGTCCCATACTTTCTAGCTTCCTCCAAATAAGACTCACATTCTTTTTTCAACTGATGAGGTTCAAGTTGGATCCGAAAGATGATGCAACTAAACAAGCATACGCTCATGTTTTTTAGTCTGCTCTGCAACAGTATTGGCATCACCTTAGAAAAACTCACTTTGAAGGCAAGGCTAACAATGAAATCGCTCAAACATCTCCAGTGGAATATATTACAAACGAAGATTGGACAACCCTTGTTAAACACTAGTCGGATCCAAAGTATCAGGTAGGGTATATGTATTTGATCAGATCACATATTGAACTTGTATTTACGTATGTGCCTTACAAGTGTATGTTCTTCTAGGCTAACTGTTTGAAGAACAAGACCAACCGTTCTAAAGTGAAATTCCAACACACAACATGATCTCGTAGCTATATTGCACACTATGAGGCTCTTGTAAATAGCTGCTACTTCCTTTTTCCGTATCATATTATCATATCTATATTAACTTGTTCCAAGTACAGAGGAAAGCCTATGCGGACCAAAAAGAACCTGAACCGAATGCAATGCAAATCTTCAATGATTGCCACACCAGCAAGATGAAGGGCATGAGCACACCAGTTCAAGCTACTGTTGTAAGTCCTTACTCCTCCTGCCTTTGAACTGCTTGTTATTGTGTCATGTTCATTTAACTGCTTGGTTTGCAGCCAATGTCAGTTACTATGTTCACTTTATACATAGTTGTATTAACGTATCATTTCACCTTACATGGTTTAAAGAGATGAAGGATATTCTTTTGGTCTTGATCTGTAATCTAGTTGTGATGCCCACACAATGATACAATATCCTGTTTGTTTTATATCTATTTGCCCATGATATGAATGATGTCATACTATGTTCATCCTACTTTAAACCATGTCTCTTTATCCTTACATGTCAATGAATGTGAGGAAATAGACATACAGTAGGCATGCTACATGGACATATGTTCCGAAAGTGACTTTATTATGTACTTGGCACTACAATACATGCTAATGTATTACAGTAGTTCACCAAAATAAGTTATGTATAAATGTGAAACCTAATTTGTTTGTTTTTGTCTCATTAGTAACTTATCTGTACACTAATCTACAAGTTCAAACTTTCAACAAGCTATGGAACAAATGATCGAACAGCCACAACCACCTGAAGGTGACGAGGCTACCATAGGCACAATGTCACCTCTTGCTGCAGTGCGTCGGTATCTCTCCACTAACAGTGAAAAAAGCACCTTCCTGCGTAATTCTGGGTTGGTTGTCAAGGTAAGCTCAACCAAATTGCCTACTGAACAAAATCTTCCAGCTAGACGGAGTGATATATCTGTGCTCCAGACACAAGTCCAATCCCTAATGCACGCCATTTCAGAAACAAGAATAGTGGTTGACAAATGTCGTCAAGTATTATCGGCATTCTGGATATGGGGGTATCCAGCCCTACCTGCCTGCGGCCCACTACGTGGCTCCGTCGACGGCCTGGTATGACCCAACTTCAACATCAATAGCTCAAGACCCTCGCGAGGGGCCAAGCCTCACGAGGCGGACGACACCAAGACCCCCAAGGGGATCGGCCTCTTCAGGCTGGCTCCCAAGGGGCGGAGAGTTCTATGCAAGGTATACCTCACGAGGCTCAGCTGACGTGAGCCATGACGACCAAGGCCAGGCGGGCGCCAGCGGGTGCGGAGCACAGGTTTCCTCTTTGGTGCGAGGGAGGTAGGCCACAGGCGCGTAGTCCCAAGGAATCAGCCAAAGGTTTCCATTCTGGTGCAACAAGACCAAGACCGCCAGGACGGCAGGACGGAGGTCATCACCGAGCCCACCGCAGCATCAAGACCAGAGGCTTTTCGCAGGCGAAGACTACTTTTGTCAGGATATGCTATACTACTTGTCCCCTTTCAAATCCATCCATTGTGGGATCCCTTCCCGCCAACATTTGGGAAGAGGACCAAGGCCACTATAAATAGGACTTAGCCACCACCATAGAGGCAAGACAAGCAGAACTAGTTCGCATCCACCAGCTCTCTCGAGCTCAAGAACACCTCACCTCCTGAGGCCAGTTCATCCACTGTACTAGTTCATCCTCAGCCCTCCGAGGCAATCCGCCAAAACACTGGAGTAGGGTATTACACCGCAAGGTGGCCCGAACCAGGATAAACTGATGTGTCTCTTTGTCTCTTCGAGCTTGACGCGCTAGGCTTAGGAGAATCGCAAGTAGGAAGGCTAGGTAGCTTGAGATCTCCGCACGCACCCCAGAGTTCGAACCTCTCAAGGGTTTGCAGAACCCGTAATCCGACATTTGGTGCGCCAGGTAGGGATGTGTCGGATCTTCTCTTCCGTCGATCGATCCACCGTCACTCCGACAACTCCATGGCCGACGCACGCCGAGCTCGTGCTGAGCGCCAGGCCACGATCGCCGCTCGCGTTGCGCAGACGGATCCGGCGGGCGATGGTTGTGCTCGTCGTGCTCCGTCTCCGGCGGCCAATGCCGCCACGGGCCCTGCCGGCCACGAGCAGCAAGCTTCTTCGCCACACCCGTCGGTGTGCCATGATGGGTGCACCGCCACTCCATCACTAACTCCAGCAGCTTCGTCCTCCCACGCGCGTCACGGCCCAGCGGATGCGCAGGCCGCTCTGCTCATGGCGCGGGAGCTCCTTAGCTACCACTCGGTCGGTGACTTCTACGAGGAATGGCTCGAGCGGATCGCTGAGCTCATCAGCGTGGCCAGGGGCTCCGCCGCTCTGGCCCGCTCACTACCTCAGCAACCGCCTACCGCGGGCGACGTGGCTCACGGGGCTCCTCCACCACCTCCGGCCCAGGGCGTCATCATCGAGCCAAGGCGTGTGGCACCACGGCGCGACCCGCCGCGCCCGGTGCCTGCTCGGGAGGATGTGAGCTGCCAGGTGGTGCAGCAACCTCAAGGAGAAGCGTGCGTACTTCCAGCACCCCCGCACCAGGCCCGCGTACCGCCACAAGAGGTGGCGATGCGCGTGCACCAAGATCAGGTTCCACCCCCTCGACGGGCTCTAGTGGCCACAGCAGGATGCCGCGCATTCACCCTGGAGCTCCGCAACGTCGTCTGGCCGAGCAAGTTCAAGCCTGACCTGTCCCCATGCTATGACGGCACCGCCGACCCCGCTGAGTTCCTGCAGCTCTACGAGCTGAGCATCAAAGCGGCCACCGGCGACGAGAAGATCATGGCAAACTGGTTCCCGATGGCCCTCAAGGATGGCGCGCGTTCTTGGCTCCTGAACCTTACTGAGGGGTCGGTCTCTTCCTGGGAGGAGATGCGCAGCCGCTTCATCGCCAACTTCCAGGGCACTCACGATCGTCCGTCGGTCGCGGGTGACCTATGTCACATCAAGCAGCAATCTAGAGAGACGCTGCATAAGTATATCCAGTGCTTCAACAACATTCGCCTCAAGATCCCATAGGTGTCGGACGAGGCCATTATCTGAGCGTTCACTGATGGCGTCCGCGATGTCAAGATGAAGGATGAGCTCACCATCCATGAGGATCTCTGCACAGCCCTGGAGATGTTCAACATAGCCAACAAGTGCGCAAGGGCTGAGGAGGGGTGCCTCTCCCTCCTCAAGCTCCCCGACGCTGACCCAGAAGACAAGAAGACCAAGACCAAGGACGTGAAGCGCAAGGGGCCGACCGTGCTTGCGGTAGAGCCAGAGATGAAGCGCGGCTGCGACCACCCCGAGTCCTCCAAGAGCAACCGACCATTCTGCATCTTCCACAACGTTCATAGCCACAACACCAATGACTGATAGAAACTCATGGCCCTCCACGATGGATGCCTCGGTCGACACCCCGAGCGCAACGATCGAGGCTACGGCCGTGGAGGTGGCTGAGGCAGAGGACGCTGGGACGGACGCGACCACCGTCAGGAGTGGCGTGACCAGCCTCAGGAGGACCGTTGGCAGGGCCAACCTCGCAAGGGTGCGTGGAGGGAGCAGCCTCATGAGGAGCGCCCTGAGGGCAATGCCGGTCTGCCTCCACTGCCTCCACCGCCAAGAAGGAACGAAGATCACCACCATGACGAGGGGGCTGGAGGCTTCCAGGAGCCTCGAGCCATCGCTTGCATCGTAGGCGGCTCGCAGGCCCCAGCTTCCCACCGCATCTTCAAGTAGTTCGCGCGCGAGGTGAATGCGGCGCTCCTCAAGCCCGAAGCAACTCACCCTCTCAGGTGGTCCAAGTGCGCCATCACCTTTAGATCCTCAGACCAGCTCAAGTGCGCGGCCACTGCGGGCACGCTCCCCATGCTCTGCTCTCCCGTCATCAGCAACATGGTCATCACCAAGACTCTCAGTGATGGAGGAGCGGGGCTCAATGTCCTGTCTGTTCAAACGTTCGATAGACTCCAAGTGTCGTACTACCAGCTTCACCCAACTAAGCCATTTTCAGGAGTGACTGACGGTTTCACACACTCGATAGGGCAGGTCCGCCTCCCTGTCACCTTCGGCGAGCGCAACAACTACCGCACCGAGCTCATCAACTTCGACGTCACCGACATTCGCCTGCCCTACAACGCCATCCTAGGGTACCCAACACTGGCCAAGTTCATGGCAGCTATGCACCACGGCTACAACGTCCTCAAGATGCCAGGAAGCAACGTCATCATCACGGTCGCATGTCAAGAGAAGGATGCGGTGTGCTCCCTCGAGCGCGCCTTCCAGGCTGCAGCAGTCGAGAACCCTGAAGATGAGGGCGGTGCCCTCCCTCCTGAGGTCGCCCCCAAGATGAAGAAGTTGCAGCTGGGTCAGGGATCTCGTGAAGAGCATCACCCGAGAACGCCGCGCTAAGCCTCACGGCGCCTGACGCGGCGCCTTCACCCATCACATAGGAAGGCGTGCCCAGTTCCCCTCTTAGGCTGGGCTCGGGGGCTCTCCTCGGGAGGGCCTTGGACCTAGATAGAGCCACGAGCGAGGCGCTCGGGCACCATGTGGAGGAGCTCTTCAAAGCACGCTTCCCAGAAGAAGGCATCAGGCGGGAGGCGCCAGGCGTTCAGGAGTTCATCAGCAAGGAAATCGAGGAGATTCAAGAGGCAAGGGTTCTGCAAGGCGATCGTCGCCTGCCACGAGGCGCGGCTCACTTCCCTGGTGAGGGTAAGGAGTTACGCGTCTGCATCGACATCCTCGGGCTCAACAGGGTTGCATCTCGGCAGCTCTTCTGGCCGTCTCGTGTCGGCCGATGCGAAGGTCCACCTCACAGCTACGTCTGCATGCTTTCGGCCTGCCGGGCGCGGCTGTGGCATTCCAGCGCCGCATGAGGGATGCCCTGGCGGCTCGCAAGGCCAGGCATTAGGCAATCCTGGTGAAGATGGAGGAGCACCTTTAGGAGCCTCCCGGGCCCTCTAGGCCTCCCAAGGCTCAGGGCCAGAGCGGCTCGTGAGGAACGACTCCAGCAGTGCGCATTTTTGGCTACCCCAAAACCTCTTCAGCGACAGTACCAGGTGACATCTCTCTAGTTCGTTCAGTTTGGGGGCGCCCCTCGGCAGTAGCATCCCCAGGCCACGTGGGTCTATCCCCACGACGTGTATCATTTTGCATTCTCCAGAATTGTCTAACCATCTTCTATGAGTTTTGCCTATGATCGTCACTCTACGGCCGCGAGTCCTAGCCGCCTCGCGGCCCCCTTGTGTTTGCCGGCTTGTCCCTCGCTCGCCTCCCTGCATTGCAACTCACATCGGCACGACGCTTGTGCTTGGGTCCGTCCCTGCAACACTGACAAACCCGAGGATCGAGCTCTGGTTTGCGACCCGCTCCGCGTACACCACCTCACCAGGTCCTCGGTGCCTTCGCTCGGTGCCTAGGGCTTCGGGCTGCCAGCCCACTCCGCAGGGGTTCTCGGCCTCTTCTATCATCTAACCTGCAGGTTCATCTGACGGTGATCTATGGGTCGGCTTGGGCGATCGCCATCTTGCCTCGCGGGTCGCTTGCACGTTAAAGGGGGACCTCTCGAGCATCACGTCTCGGGAGCTCCTACTCGCTCTCTAGCCCTCACCCTCTGGCCTTGGCCATGGCACCTTGACCTGGCATACCAGCGGCGGCTGAGCACGCTCGAGGGCCGAGACCTAAGGACGTAGAGCACCTGGACGAGCGAGGCAAGGGGGAGGTCATTTCGGGTTGAGCCTGACGACGCCACCACAAACTCCAGGACAGGCATCATCCTCATGACGGACCAGGACACCAAAAGATAAGTCACGGTTCGTTGCGGCACCGGCCTCGCTCCCTGCACGCCCCAGCCATGTAGTCCCACTCCGGTGATTTTGCTTCCCTTTTCGATTCTCTGGGCGGCTGCTTGTATGACAAGGGGGACCTCGTAAGCATCGCGTCTCATGAGCTCTCACCGGACCTCGGGCCGCTCACCTCCTAGCCTTGACCACGGCATCGTGACCTGTCATACTAGCGACGGCTGAAGCCTGCCTGGGGATTGGGTCGCGTCGGTGTAGAGCATCGCGTTGTCTGGGGAAAAGAAAAGGGAGGAACCGTGCCGGGCTGGGATACGCGAATTCATCACAAAATCAAAGAAAGCAACATTGATATTAAGTACATTCCGATCCTTACAAACCCCATGAGGGATGATTTTCATTCCGCGCAGGGAAAACAAAAGAAGGAAGGAAGCTATTAAGTCGTTGGGCATCATCGGCGACGCCGGGCGGCAGCCGCTGCCGCGCTCTGACCACGGCGGGAGCTTGGCGGCACGTAGCTGTCGTCGCTTGGCTCTGGAGACTTGTTGGGCTCAGGAGATCCACTGGATTCACAAGAGTCATCGCTGCTGCCGGAAGAAGCGCCAAAGGAGACAGGCGCAGGCCCAGCGCCCGCTGCTGCACTCCGCAGGCTGCTTCCTCCGGGGCAGCACTCCAGTCGTTCACCCTCATCGTTGAAGACCTTGAAGAACAAGGTGGCCACGCCATCATACTCAAAGTGAACCGCTAGGGCTCTCCCTCGCGCAGCAAGCCCGAGCAACGTTGCCCCATCCGTGCGTCATAAAGACATCTCCGGGGGGCACCACCTCAACTTCAGCTCCGGTGGCCAAGCTGCAGCACCCAGCGTGCTGCAGCCACAGCTCAAGCGCCCCCCTCAGAGGCAGCTCACTGGCGAAGAACCTCGGGAGCCGGATCCAGGAGTCGGGAGGCATCACCGCCCACACCACAAACTCGCGCGAGCTACCCTCGGCGTGAGTTCGTGGCGCGGTTGGCTAGGTAATGGTAGCCCTGCCACCATTGTTAGGGACCGCTCGACGGTGCGCATCTTCTTCCTGAGCTCGGGCGTACATGGGGCGGGGGAAGCCAGGCGGAGGACTCGATTGCCAAGGCCTTGCCACCTCTCGCCCCGCACCAGCATCATGAGGGAGGCGGAGCCGCTTCTTCGGTGGGAGAGGATCAGGCCCCTCCCTAGGGGCCTTCCCCTTTTTGGCCATCGAGAACCTCCTGATCGATGCCATGGAAGCAAGAAAGAGAAGAAGCAGGCGACAGAAGACGAAGGAGAGATGAGCGGGGGTTCTGCCACTCGCCCACATTTATAGCCGAGGAAGGCCAACTGCCAGCCTCCACGACCTCGCGTCATCATGATCTTCTGCATGCCGCATCGTTCCCTCAAATCGAATAGTTGCCGAGGCAACATGGGGAAGTGGAGTCACCCACGTCCCATCAATCGCCACAAGTAATCAAGGCTGCAGGAGGTTAGGGCCCGCGGCGCTCCGCACTTGCCCTTTGGCTTTGCCCGGAAGCCAAGTCCGAGCGCGCCTTGGGCCCGGGGGCTACTGTCAGTGTTATGGATATGGGGGTATCCAGCCTTGCCTGCCTGCGGCCCACCACGTGGCTCCATCAATGGCCTGGTATGGCCCAGCTTCAACATCAACAGCTCAAGACCCTCGCGAGGGGCCAAGCCTCGCAGGCGGACGACGCCAAGACCCCTGAGGGGATCGGCCTCTTCAGGCTGGCTCCCGAGAGGCCGAGAGTTCTATGCAAGGTATACCTCACGAGGCTCGGCTGACATGAGCCATGACGACCAAGGCCAGGCGGGCGCCAGCGGGCGCAAAGCGCAGGTTCCCTCTTCGGTGCGAGGGAGGCAAGCCACAGGCACGGAGTCCCGAGGAATCAGCCAAAGGTTTCCATTCTGGTGCAACAAGACCAAGACCACCAGGAGGGCAGGACGGAGGTCATCACCGAGCCCACCACAGCGTCAGGACCAGAGGCTTTTTGCAGGTGAAGACTACTTTTGTTAGGATAAGCTGTACTACTTGTCCCCTTTCAAATCCGGCCGTTGTGGGATCCCTTCCCGCCAACATTTGGGAAGAGGACCAAGGCCACTATAAATAGGACTTAGCCACCACCATAGAGGCAAGACAAGCAGAACTAGTTCGCATCCACCAGCTCTCTCGAGCTCAAGAACACCTCACCTCCTGAGGCCAGTTCATCCACTGTACTAGTTCACCCTTAGCCCTCCGAGGCAATCCACCAAAATGCTGGAGTAGGATATTACACCGCAAGGTGGCTTGAACCAGGATAAACTGTTGTGTCTCTTTGTCTCTTCGAGCTTGACACGCTAGGCTTAGGAGAATCTCGAGTAGGCAGGCTAGGTAGGTTGAGATCTCCGCACGCACCCCAGAGTTCGACCCTCTCAAGGGTTTGTGGAACCCGTAATTCGACAAGTATGAATGGTTTTGAAACCAGACTATCAGACATTTGTTTCGTTGTTCAAGAGCAATGGCGGAAAAGGGGGATGATCATGCTGCTCCATCAGATTCTATAACCTGAAACATTAGCACTCAGGTCAAATGATCTATGCTTCTATACATCTGATGGTGCTTTTATCTACAAGGACTGTAAACTTCATGCCAACATGCATTTTTTTGTATGGCTGGAACTTATTTTGTTGTGATACATCATTTATCGTGCTGCCAAAGGCTGTAGAAATTATGATGCTATTTTTGTATAGTGTAGGTTTATCTTAGTAATGTATTCGGCCAAAAGCTTCGTAGGAGCCCAACGTGCCAACATCCGTTAGGCCCATTCCAATTGGGCTAAGAATGATTATGGGCCATAATTTGCATGTAGCCCACTAAAAATATCTGGGCCTAAATCAGCATAAGCTTTCATATTTTTGGTAGGCATGTGCACCTAGTGCGCCTTTAACAGGCCTAAACATAACTTGGGCCCTCGGTAACAATAGGCCGTTAACATGTGTAAATATCTCGAGCCCATAAATAACATGGCCCTTTAATAAGACGAAGTGAAATTGGGCCCTGATTGTGCCAAATAACCAACTAGTCATTAGCAGGCCGAAATGTATCTCAGCTCGTGGTGGCCCATTTATAATGTGGATCGTTCACAAGCCAAAATTCAGACGGGCCGTAAATGCACCGACCTACTACACGGGCCTTTAATAGGCTGAAAGTTCAGTCAGGCTTGATTAGTATCAGTTTTATATGGGCCGTTATAGGCCCGATGTGACGTTGGGCCACATATGGCCCATGGATTTTGTCCGACCTTAACAGGCCGAAAATCACAACAGGCTGGAAGTGGCCCAAATCTACAGTGGGCCTCTAATAGGCCGAATGTCAGACATGGACGAATATGACCCAAATCCTTCACAGTCGTTTATGGGCCGAAAGTTTCAAGGGCAAAAAATGGGCCCAAATGAAGCAGGACATTAACAGGCCGGAAACATACCGGGCCATAATTTGGCCCAAATACTTAGCAAACTGTTAACGGGCTAGAAGTGACCATGGGCCGCGATGATGACAAGTTTAGAATGGGTCGTTGACGGGCCGATTTGACAATAGTCATACGGGCCTTAACTGCGAATGGGTCATATGCAAGCGGGCCGTTAATGGGCCAGCCCACTAATTTTGATTGGGCCGGCCTTTTTAACCTAAATGGGCAGCTGTTGGGCCTTGCCACATGTCGACATATCATAGGCGCCTCCTGTCCATTGGGCGGTTGACATCTGTCCTTTTCGGGTGCTGACACGTGGTTGCTATAGCCAATGATAATTTTACACGTGGAAAATCCCCATTGGTTGGGGCTGTTAATGGGTTATTGGATCCAAATCGGAACCCGTCACGGTGGATGCCACGTGTCGGTCACCCTTGACGAAAGCACGTCTATGACGTGCGATTTATCATCATGGAAGTGGACACTTCTGTGATGATAATTTTGGTAATGTCATGGAACACTTCTACGACAGCACAGATATGACTATCTTGATTCTATCATAAAATCGTCATGGATGTACATGCATGACAAAAAATGTGACCTACTATGACAAACACGCATCATCACGGAAGTGTATTTGTTTGTAGTACAACTGATTCAACCACGCTGTGGCTGAGCCTTCCAGCATCAATGACAAGTGCTTCATGGCCACTTCATCATTTCCTCCACCGATCTACACAGCCACTCGGTAATCCTCTAACCATGTGTGGCTTCGACTCGCCGGTAAACTTGCTCACTCCTGCAGCCAATCAAAAGTTGGGAGGAATCTCAGCAGCTTGAATGGCTCTGCTGAAACACTCAGGCTCAGAGATGAACGCTCTGTTCCCACTCAGATGATCTTTGTCCAGACCTTCTTTGTTAGCCCTGCCTCTGTCAACCAGGCCCTAAACTAGGACTAACCTTGCATCAAACCCAGGTTCTCGGGGGTCGACTAGAATTCTCCGCTCGTCGCAGTATGGGCGCCTGTCGTCATACCGCCGGGGCGCGTATGAACCACCCCTCGGAGGGGGCGTGGGCACTCGACGACGGTCATCACGGTGGTATTGAGGGTCAAACCGCCCGTGGCCTCGACCCAGGTACTGGTCCTGGTGGTAGCCACGATCTTCACGCCGCAGAGGTGATCTTGGACTGTGTGCCGACTGAACTGTGTCTGCCATGACAGACCTGCTGTGGATCCTATTGCGCGACTGGGAAACAACCGAGTTCTGTTCTCTGGCCTTCCTAAGCAGTGCCCGAATCTGCTGTAAACCTCTACCGGCCTCGGAACAGGATGGCTGGATCAAATATGCAATACGGGCAGCTGCTAAAATATTTTGGATCGGGGTACAGTATACCTAACACTCTTCACGACGCCCAGTCGGCCGTCGACTGGAACCTGGGAGTTGCCTGCGGGCGCGGTCGTTGAGTGACTGCTAAAGATTCTCCAGGCGCGCACGTTCAGCCAGAGTGGCTACGCGCGCAACCTCCAAGGCCTGAGCCTTGGGGGTATCCCCAATGATGGGGGTCTGGAGAGCTTGATCGTTTCTGCGCTGCGAGGATAGTACTCATTGTTGCCGCACGATGGACTGTCGCCTCCGCCACGGGGAAATCCAGGCGGGTTGTGCTGGGGGTCGTTGCTTTCGCACTCGGAGAGAGTATCCAAGTGGCCAGTCGATAGATCGAACAATCCATAGAGAGATTCATTGGGCTCGATCGCCGCGATTTGGGGAGTGGCCGACTGACGGGCCACCGCGGGCTTCACCCACCGCTGGAGCCGCGAGCGACCGGATCGCTTGTGGTGGCGAGCAGCGGGAAGCGAAGATGCCGCGGGAGCTGACCTATACTGAGTCGATGGCTGCCGCAGGAGGACGCCGCAGGCACTCGTGCGAAAGTGCGTCGCCCCTCAAATGGAAAGCGCCTCGACATCGAGGGGGGCTTCTTGGAGCCAAGCTAGGTCATCGGCGATGAAGGTGAGCGTGCCGAGACGGATATCGCAGCCCAAGGACAATCCACCATCGGAAACCATGTTGATGAAGATCGAAGATCGCAACCTCATCGGAAGTCACTCAGACGCCTGCCCCACGGTGGGCGCCAACTGTCGTGGGTACATATCTGAAAGTAGAGATAGGGGGTACGTAGGAGGAGGCAGTGCCTAGCTACAGCAAGGTTGTACACTCGGTTTTACGAGTTCAGACCCCTCTCGGAGGAGATAACAACCCTACGTCTCGGTGCCGCGGAGGCTTGTTGATTGGAGTGTTGAGTTACAGGGAGTGCAAACCCTTGTGTCAGAGGAAAGGGGTGGCTTATATAGAGTGCGCCGACCCCTCACTGTCCTCAATCACGCAAGGGTTCAATGAGAGAGTAATGCTATGAACGTTACTGGTAACGTCCATATTTAATGACCTTTAAGGAGATGGAGTGAATGTCTGACCGTTGCCATCCAGAGATGGCTCTAGGTCTTCTGTTCTCCGGGTGGATTCTTGTCTTCCGAGTGAATAACGGCGGTTGAGTGCAATTGGCATATCCGAGTGAGATCTTCCGCCGAGTGGATTGGACTTCATGAGGATTTCAGTCGGTATATTCTGTTAACTTTGTAGGTCTTGGTCTCTTGTGTAGTGTCCTTGGGTATGGCATTTAGGTCAGGCCTAAGACCCTACCCTAGGTACACCTCATCGTTAGGAGGGGGAAGGGAGCAGCCAAGACGGCGCCCCAATTAGGCTGAATCCTACTTGGGGTCCTCCCCAAGTGGCGCCCCCCTTTCCTTATTTGCCGGAGAAGAAAGGAAAGGGGGGAAGAGAGAAGGAAGGGGAGGCCGAATCCTCCCCCATTTCCTTCCCCACTTGGCCGCCTGCCATGGGGGGCACGCCAGCCCCTTGTGGGCTGGTGTGCACCCCTCTTGTGTCCCAATAGGCCCAATACTCTCCCGGGGGTGACCGGTATGCGCCAGCCCCTTGTGGGCTGGTGTACTTCCCTCTTGTGTCCTAATAGGCCCAATACTCTCCCAGGGGTGACCGGTACCCCTTCTAGTACTCCGATGACTATCTGGTTTTCTCCGAAACACTTCCGGTGTCCGAATACCATCGTCCTATATACCAATCTTTACCTCTTGACCATTTCGAGACTCCTCGTCATTTCTGTGATCTCATCCGGGACTCCGAACAACATTCGTTCACCAAATCACATAACTAATATAATACTATATTGTCATCGAACGTTAAGCATGCGGACCCTACGGGTTCGAGAACTATGTAGACATGACCGAGACACCTCTCCGGTCAATAACCAATAGCGGAACCTGGATGCCCCTATTGGCTTCTACATATTCCATGAAGATCTTTATCGGTCGAACCGTTATGACAACATATGTAATTCCCTTTGTCCATCGGTATGTTACTTGCCCGAGATTCGATCGTCGGTATCTTCATACCTAGTTCAATCTTGTTACCGGCAAGTCTCTTTACTCATTCCATAGTACATCACCTCGTGACTAACTCCTTAGTCGTTTGCTTGCAAGCATATGATGTGTATTACCGAGAGGGCCTAGAGATACCTCTCCGATACTCGAAGTGACAAATTCTAATCTCGATCTATGCCAACTCAACAAACACCTTCAGAGATACTTGTAGAGCATCTTTATAATCACCCAGTTACGTTGTGATGTTTGATAGCACACAAGGCATTCCTCCGGTATTCGGGAGTTGCGTAATCTCATAGTCGAAGGAATATGTATTTGACATGAAGAAAGCAATAGCAATAAAACTGAACGATCATAATGCTAAGCTAACGGATGGGTCTTGTCCATCACATCATTCTCCTAATGATGTGATCCTGTTATCAAATGACAACTCATGTCCATGGTTAGGAAATCTTAACCATCTTTGATCAACGAGCTAGTCAAGTAGAGGCTCACTAGGGACATGGTGTTTGTTTATGTATTCACACATGTATTTAGGTTTCTGATCAATACAATTCTAGCATGAATAAATAAACCTTTATCATGAATAAGGAAATATAAAATAACAACTTTATTATTGCCTCTAGGGCATATTTCCTTCGAGCCATATAAAATTGTTGTAAATATGGTATGAATACTTCATAAATTATAGATACGTCGGAAACGTATCACCAGCAATGGCCGATTTCTTCATCACCCTAGAGCTGGACGAGCTCCCTTAACAATTGTCATGTGAGATCCTGGCGGACATTAGCATCAGGAGGCCCGCACCTTCAGGCCGCTGCCACATGCCCCCGAGTTCTGCTGTTCTAGAGAGAGAATGAGAGGCGCATGCTCAGATAGACAAAGAGGGGTGTTGCGACTTGATTTGTTGCCTCAACCAACGATGCCTTTTCCTGTCGCCGTTGATCCAGAGATAGAGGAACAAGATGATTGGGAGAAGGTAGGATTGGTCGATGTAAAGAGGAGCTGCGGCACCGCGATCGGAAGGGTTGACCTGGAGGCGAGAATTGGAGGAAGGAGGGAAGAGGACTGTGACACCAAGACGGCGACACATGAGGCGCCATCCTGATCGGTCGTGAGAGACTTGCGGCGGGTAGGGATGCGGGAGGGGTAGGCTTAGGTTTCAAGCGGGTTTCAATGAGTTTCATTCTCTACAACTTCTGCTGTTGAGATAATAAAAATCGGCGAGGACGTGGGAGGCTTTACCAAAAACGGTGGGAGGACGTGCGTAATCAAAGGAGAAGAGATAACCAACGAACTACGTACGGACTCACCTTTTAGGAGTAGAGATCTTGTAACAAACAAAGGCACGAGGAGTACAACTAGTTACACCCTCACTTCCCTAAAAAAAGGCTACTCCTTTCATTCCAAAATATTTAAAGTTATGGGTTTGGCTTAAGTCAAACATTTTAAAGTTTAGCCAAAAATGTAAAAAAATATACTAACATCTACAACACCAAATTATCTTCACTAGATTCAAAATAGCATATATTTTCATAATATATAATTGATGTTTGTAGAAATTAGCAAATTTTTCTATAAAATTGATCAAACTTAAAGAAGTTTGATTTTGGACAAAAACTTCGAAATTTTGTAACGTGATCGACAGGAAAAAATTGTTACCACTTGTAGTGTTGCCAATGGTTGCCCCCACAACGACAAATCCTAGATCCGCCATTGCTCCCAATGCAATTTCCTTTGGTAAGGCATCTAAAGGTACGCAATTTCCTGTGTTCGCGTTTAGGTCTTTTAACAACTTTGTATCATTTGATAGCACAAAACAGCGGTTAATCGGACATTCCAGAGAGTGAGAGAAGCTGTATGAGATGAAAACCTCATGTATGATTTTGGAAGAGAGATTTTTTGAATAGAATGAACGACCAAAAGAAAATTATGCGAAAGCTTTGCAAAAATTATTACGAAGCTACTCGATTAGAAATCAATCCTTACAACTTGAGTTATATCTCTACTATTTATCTCTACTACTTAAAAGGAACATAAGGTTCTCATTTCACCTTTTCTCCCACATCCTTTCGTCCAACCTTTCATGTATATGATAATCCATCATCTTAATTTATTTTATCAAACTTCTAATCAAAATATAAGGTAATTCACGGTCAGAATTTGATAAACATTTATTTACACAATCGCATTATTATTGATAGGTAAATCACAAGTTAACATACTAGAATATTTATATCTCGTTGCAATGCGCGGGCATTGTTCTAGTTACTCTATAAATATACAACCTAGAGTTGTAGGACAGAGAATAGAATAAACTATATTACCGCACATTCGTTTGCTTTTTTTGGGTGCACATTCATTTGCTCTTAATTTCTTGTGTTCGCGTTTAGGTCGTTGAACAACTTTGTATCATTTGATTGCACTAAGCAGCAGTTAATCGGACATTCCAGAGAGTGAGAGGAGCTGCATGAGATGAAAACCTCATGTATGATTTTGGAAGAGAGATTCTTTGAATAGAATGAATGGCCGAAAGAAAATTATGCGAAAGCTTTGCAAAAATTATTATGAACCTACTCGACTAGAAATCGATCTTTACAACTGGAGTTATATAGGGTCTGCTACCCCTCCTCCTGAGTCGTCCCTCCCGAGTCGCCCCCCGCGTGGCGGCCGGGAGGCCCCCAGACCCCGTCGGCCGGACTCCCCCTCTCCTCCTCCTCCCTCACTGCCGCCCAAGGGCGCGACAAGGCGAAGCCTTGCCTTCACCGGCGGCGAGGGGCTCGTGGTCCTTTGGCTCGTGTGGGGCTGGCGCAGGCCGGAGCGTGGCATCGGGCCGGACGTCACGTCGTGTGGTGGCAGCGCTCCGGCGATTCCATTCCTCCGCGGCAGGTGGCTTCGCGGTTTGGTGCATCGCGGTCGCCAGGGATGACGGTGGCGTGACCGGATCGGTTGGCAGCGTCGCGGCCGGATCTGGGCCCAGGCATGGGCCTTGGTTACTGGATTGTCGTTGGTGAGGTGGCGGGTGTGACACGTCGGCAGTTGGGCGGATCCGCCAGGATTCTACCCTTGTCTGGTCCTTGGCAGCGTGGGCAACTCCGGGAAAACCCTAGATCTCCTTGGGATAGAGCTGCGGTGCTTTTGCGTCGTAGTCCCTCTTCAGGGCATCGTTTTGGAGTTTGCTCCGGTTGTAGGGACCAACGACGCCGGCGGTGCACGCCTGGTGGAGCAACTGCCGATGAAAATCACGCCGACTACGGTCATGGCGGACGATGACGACATCTTAGATGTCGTTCCCTTGTCGAGGCATCGTCATTGCAGTTTGCGTCATCAGGCTCGGGATGTTCCAGGGGAAACCCTAGATCTGGGTCTCTCGGATCGAACAATGATGGCGTTTTATCGCTTTCCCTCCTGGGGGTTCTGGAGCAAGTGTTGGCTGGAGGGACAAGAGGAGGAGCGGTGTTACATCTACCGCAACACCGACGGCGGATACAGACGGTATTGGCGTTGCGGAGGTTCGGCGACGGGCGCGTGTGGACGAATATGTGCAGGATGGTGGAGTTGTCTGGCACCGTGGTGGCATCGACGGCAGGCCAGGCAAGGTCAATGCGTCAGTTCCTGCTCTGGAGATGGACCGATGGAAGATGGCGGCGAGAGCCTCTGAGAGTGCGTCGGACCGGTCTGTGACCCAGTCCCGGTATGTGGTGGGGCTGGGGAATCCGGCTTTAGATGTTAGGCTTGGGGTGCGATGTCTGTTTGGTATTAGGCTTGGACAGTCGGCACACCTTCATCAAGGGGATATGAGTAGCAACCAGTGTTGCCTAGATGTTGGCTTCTGCGTATTTCTCCGTCTGGTTTTTGTGAATAATTAATAAAATGGTTGCATGAATTGTTCAGATGCAAGATGCAGAGGCCGGGTATTTCCTCCTTTTCAAAAAAATATTACTCTATAAATATACAACCTAGAGTTGTAGGACAGAAAATAGAATAAACTATATTACCGTGCATTCGTTTGCTTTTTTTATGGGTGCGCACGTCCTCCACGCCTGCGCGGCTGCGCCTTCCTCCAGCGTGCCCCTGTCGGTGCCGATGTTGGTAGTGCTGGCGTTGGGCTCACCGCAGGTCCACCCGTGCGTGCCAACGGTGATTCCGACCTCGTCTTCGTCCTTCGCCTCGTATCGCAGCGCCTCGTTGACCCGGACGCCCCCTTCCCACTAGCCGC
This sequence comes from Triticum timopheevii, assembly GCA_963921465.1. Lineage (NCBI taxonomy): Eukaryota > Viridiplantae > Streptophyta > Magnoliopsida > Poales > Poaceae > Triticum > Triticum timopheevii. The sequence goes on along the minus strand of OY997272.1, from coordinate 373,379,377 downwards.
CGCCACCATGTTCTCCTCCTCCCGTCGGAGGAGCGGGCGCCGGAGGAGCTGGGATGTGGCGATGGGGCGGCGGCGGTGGCAACCCTAGCTACCCACCCGGGGGAGAGAAAACGAAGAGAGAAAAAAAGGGGTGGGGGGCTCGAGAAGGTTTGCTTCGTGAGGAAGCGAAGGCGCCCGACGAATCGCTCTTTTTTCTCTTTCCCTTTCGATCATCTAGCGATACGAAGCGATCTGTTTTTTCTTTCGTACCTGTGATGAAGTGGCTACCGCGGGGAGGCGCCCTTGATGCGTATCTTAATGTGTTTGATGATTACCGCGCATTCGTTTGCTTTTTTTCTTTATGGGTGCGCATTCGTTTGCGGGTAGCGACACCTGTGGCTTTTTGTGCGACCTGTCGTTCGGCCCGTGGCCCAAGTCGGTGGTAACCTCCTTATAAAACGAAGAGCAAGTCTGCAAAACCTAGCTCCCGTCCCAGGCCCCGCCGCACAACCCCCTGCCCCTTGTCCATCCCCTCGCCGCCGGTTTGTCCCAATACCATACAGACCTAGCGTGAAGGCTTGTTGATCACCAATTTCAGGTATGATAATCGTCAAAAGTCTCCATCTTTACGTTCTTGCCAATTTGTTTATTTTCTCCTTTTATCAGAGAGGCTGAGAAGGTCCAAGTTTGTTGTGGTTTTCCAGAGACGAAGATGAACAGGCGGTTTTTGAATCTGGTGACGCGGAACTGGACCCAAGGTGTCTATTCGGTGCGCCGCATGGACCCTTACCACCATTTCTTCTACGGGTCAACAGAAGCTGCACTTGGGGCAGCAGATGAAGCTTGCAAGATGAAGGAATCATTCCCAGCGATGCAGATCCAGGACCTGCCGAGCCCAAGCACGAACTTCACTGCAGCTGCCCCAGGTGGCACCTTGGATATGTTCGCGCTCCTCACCCCCCGCCCCACCAGCGATGGCAGAATGATTTATGCCAATACGATCGGCGAGACCCGGCTGTACGACGCCGACAAACAGGTGCACACCACCCTGGGCCGTCTCAACACGCCTAAGGGAGTCAAACCCATGTGCCTCTCCATCGCGCACCCTGGCGGCGACGAAGACAGCATTTATGTGTTGGATACCGAACCCTTGAAGGACGCCCGTCGATGCTTTGAGGTCCTTGAGCCCACGCCCAAAGAATTCAGGAGCAGCAGCTTGATGCCGCCATGGTGTTGGCGAGTTCTTCCACCGCCTCCTTTTGTCCTCGAACCTTGGTACCAACCATCTTCTATTACCTCCTTTACCACTGTGGTCAATGGCGATGGCTGCTCCACCATCTACATATCATGTGGTGGCCGCATAGGCACCTACAGCTTTGAGACGGCATGCTCTGACTCTAGACACTGTCTAGGATGGAGGCTCTCGGACAAATGGAGCCATGTTGGGGAATGGAAGCTGCCCTTTAATGGCAGAGCTCAGTACGTCCCTGAGTTTAACCTATGGTTTGGATTCTCAGACTCAAGCCCCAACCACCTGTGTGCCATGGACCTCTCTGCCATGGACAATGGACGGCAGCCCACAGCACCCAAAATATGGGAAGATCTGAACCTGCCTGATGGAGAGGCGTGGCTTCCGAAACAGCTCGAGCTTCTCTACCTTGGCGACCGCAAGTTTCTCACCGCTAAGACCTTTGCAGAAGGAGAAATAGGCGGGTGCTTTTCTGTGCTCACCGGCGTAGAGATGATTGCTGGCGCCGGTGATGACCAGCACACCCTTCAGATGGTCAAGCACAAGTGCGCACGTTTTGTCTTCACCGACGAGGACATTGAGTGGGTGCTCTGAATGAATGAATAATCTTGTGTCGGTGATGAACTGATGGTCCAGATCCTTGTCGCAGTCGCATTTGTTATGCGATATCTATTTACTCCCTCCGTCCGGAAGTACTTGTCATCAAAATCGATAAAAGGGGATGTATCTAGACGTATTTTAGTCCTAGATACATCTCTTTTTATCCATTTTGATGACAAGTATTTTCGGACGGAGGGAGTACTTACTTTTAGGTCTATTTGCACCATTGAGGATTTGTGTGTTTGGAGGGATTTCCCTGTTTTTGTCTTTACTTTTCTTTGTAAAGACAACATTGTACTATCATGTTAAGTGATCTTGGATGTTGATTTCTACTAGTTTTTAGTGGAGCCTGGTACTTACATATTCCACTTATAATCCTGCCAAGAAAGAAAAATAGATTTTCAAAACAACCTTCTCCTCCATGATGATTTGGTAAGAAACAACCTTCTTCTCCCTGATGATTATAGGTAAGAAACAAGCTTCTCCATGGCGAGCAAATCTGCAGTTGGCGAGACTGATGGTTGCCATACCCGCACTCATATAAACCCAATCTCTCTGCATGGACGGTCCAGGCTACGCTAGGTAAACCAATCTCTACTCCCTGCTCCCCCAAGGTGAGTCTTTGCTTGGCGCCTTCCTTGGAACTCGTGCACAACCTGGGCAAACAAATGTATACTCAGAATGCAGGAAGGCAGCATATAGTAGTAATTTAGAAACAAGGTAGCTTTTATTAATGTCAGCTGTGGCATTTATTTTAGGTTACATTGAAGAAGATGCCGGTTGTCATGACATGATTCATAGGTTTTCATATCCTATTATTTTTATTTCAGCACGATAATTAATCACTTTAAAATTCACAACGAACAAACAAATTCAAGAAAAAAGAATAAACACTGCACACTCAATCGTTTTTCTTAAACATCTATCTGTTTTCAATCGTTTTTCCTTCACATCTATCTATTCTATACTACCTGCTGCCCTTAAAAGTATAACCAAATAAGGAAACATCTTATCGAGGAGGCGGCTAAGCTGGATAGAATTGTTGTGGCCACAGCAATCAAACCTTGTTTGGTCTGGCCAAGTATCAGACACACGCAAGGAACTATTAAATGTAGAAAATATGCATTCAAAAAGAGTACAACAGATGAAATCAGAAGGTACATATCATGCCACACAATCATCTGAGATAAACATCAATAATCGTTATCATCATACATTTGAATTGCATTGTATATTACATTGATAAAAAGAACTGAAAGTAGGCCGTAGAATTTTCTGTCTGACTTAAACAAAATAAGCAAGCTTTGTCAGTCACTAGCAAAGATGATGTTCTTGTTGAGGATGAATTAAGCAAATCTGAAAGAATAGCAAAAGAATGCCACTAGAGAGACAGCATTGGAAACATTGGAAGAGATACATGCTTTCTCTTCAAATTTCTTGGAGCTATTATGTTCTATATTCCTGTCATCCTTAAAGGACGGAATTGGATTCTTACAAGTATAATATTGTTGCTGTTTACAGTCTATATATGCTGTCATCTTATTGTCGGGCTTGATCCAATTTTACTCCTGCGTTTTATTTTTCTGAAGCCTAGTTTTTGCTGTGAAATCAAACTATCCTGATTGGTACCTATTTAAACATTAGAGGAAATGTCCAGTTGTGTATCTTATTTACTTCTGAAAAAATCATTGATGCAGAGAGAATACTTCAAGCAAGGAAAGATAGAGCAGTTCCTACAGATTCTAGAGGAAGGATCAGGCCCAGGTTAGTTTTTATTATAATTCTTTTCCTGCACTATTATTTATGATCTGAACAATAATATCACCTTTGATTGTACCACACTACTCCCTCCGTTCCTAAATATAAGTCTTTTTAAAGATTCCACCTATGTTTTTAAGGCGACGCTTTGCTTTAAGGCGCTGGGGGGGGGGGGGGGGGGGGGCGCCTAGGCGACACCTAGGCGCCTAAAGCGGGCATATTGCAAAGCGCTCGGGGCTACAGACGCCTTAGAAACATAGATTCCACTGCAAACTACATACGGATGTATATAGATATATTTAGAGTGTTGATTCACTCATTTTGCTCCGTATGTAGTCTGTAGTGAAATCTCTAAAAATACTTACATTTAGGAACGGAGGGAGTAGCTCTTTCTCATTGTTTCTATTTATATATATATATATATAAGTATAAACCGGCTGTTGTTGAACTATTTCCTCATCTCTGCAGGAATCGATGATTAATATGCTGATGTGAAATATGAGCGGATAGCCATCCTTAATGCTTTGGATGCTTCTCATCCTTTTCTGGGAAAGGCTGAGAGACCGCCACAAAAGTAAGTACATTTCAAAGATGCGACTCAGTACTACAATAGGGCGTCGAGGATAGATGAAACTGAACCGTCTATGTGGATTGGGAAAAGGTTAACTACTTTGGAACATGCTATAAATTTGAAGACAGCTCAATTCCTTTTTGACAGTTCCATGATATTTTGCAGTAATATGCTATAAATTTCAATCATCTTTCTAGAGAGCCCTACGGGGCTATGCAGATTGTCCTGCTGCTGTAAGGCTTGGTATAGCTTTTTGTCGATACAAACTTGGTCAGCTAGACAGGGCTTGACAAGCTTTTCAACAAGTCTTACAGGCTAGTTCTTTTTCTGTCTCTTGTTTCATGTAGAAGAATTGTCTCTTAAGATGAATTCATGTCTTTATTCACGTACAATTACTTCACAGTTGGACCCTGAAAACTTTGCGCTAGTAGCACTTGCGATCATGGAGTTGCAAAAGAAATTTTCTTCTCACCCTTTTTCTGATTATTTTCTAAAATCTGCAACTTTGCCATAGTTGGTGAAATCCGCAGAGGAATGGATAAAATGAGTAGAGCCTTAGAAATTTATCCTTATTGCACTTTGGCACTCAACCACCTTGCCAACCATTATTTCTTTACTAGCCAGCATTTTGTGGTTGAGCAACTGAGTGAGACTGTTCTCTCTTCAAGCAGTCATGGACTACTGAAATCACAAGCCTACTATAACTTGGCTGGATCATACCATTGTAAGGTGATGCGCCCCATTCATATACCCATTGAATTAGTTGGGTATTATTTCACTAATTCTTTGTGCTGACACTTTGGATTTCCTTGTTGAGAGTCTTGTTTACAACCCTGAACATGTGATGTGTTTTTGATAATTTAATTCATTTCAGGGTAATTATGAGACTGCTGGATGGTATTATATAGCGTCTGTCAAAGAAGTCGATAAACTGCAAGACTTTGTGTTGCCATTTGTTGTTGAGTTTCTTGTTCTCATTCACTTTAGTTCCTTCTCTTATTTCATGGCATCGTTGTGGTATGCAGTTTTTACCATTTATGCATCTCCATGTCTCTACTATTAAATGGGGATCTGTCTGTCATGGTCCTTGTCGTGATGGTTTGACCTCACCCCTCGCGCTAGATCCACGGCCCATCGCACGACTCCCGCACACAAAAATCGCACAAAAAAAATCGGTGTCCAAACCAGCAAAACCAGGAAAATAATCTCACATCCCCTACACCCCCACCTTCGCCAGACCATCTCTCCCAAACCCAAACCACCCTGATGCCCTCCTCCTTCGACCGCACACAAGGGTTCATCCCGCCATACAGTAGATCCGCCGCTAGGGTTTTGTGCCGAGGAGAGAGGGGGGGGGGGGGGGGGGGGAGATGGATGTGGTGAAGGCGGCGTAGCTCTCGGGGCGGACGCTGGAGAAGGTGGTGGTGCACCCGCTGTGCTGCTCAGCATCGTCGACCACTACAACTGCATCGCCCGCGACACCCGGAAGCGCATTGTTGGCGTGCTCCTCGGCACCTCCTCCCGCGGCGTCATCGACGTCACCAACTCCTACACTCATATGCGAGCGAAGCCCCCTTCTCTGGCCTGCTAGGGTTTGCGCCGTCCGGGTCCGCCCCGCCTGTTTCCAAAGAAATCCGTGCCTCTGCCGGGGCCTAGGGTTCGCGGAACTCGTCCTGGCCGTAGCTGCAGTTAGATCTACTGGCGTGTGAAACCCTTGCGTGATTAGATCTGTAGAGCTGTTTACGGTGGAGGTTTGCTGAATTTGTTAATTATGGCGGCGTTTGATCTTGCAGTGCCATTTGAGGAGGATGACAAGGACCCGAGGATCCGGTTCCTCGACCATAATTACCATGAGTCTGTGTTCTCCATGTTCAAGAGCATCAATGGTATGCTGTTTTAGAATTCTCATCAGGTATGCTGGACTTGCCGTGTGCGGTTTATTTCTGCTGTGTACTGATGAGTTGTTTCGGATGCAGCCAAGGAGCATGTTGTTGGGTGGTACAGGACTGGTCCAAAACTAAAGGGGAACGACTTGGATGTTCATGCATTGTTTACCAGGTATGATTCTGCTTTGCAACTGTTTGTCCTGCAGTAATCTAGAAGCTCCTCTGTTTATACACAATTATTTGGTACAAGTACTTACAACTTATACATATGGACCAATCTTGGAATGCAAGCTTGAACTCTTTGACCACGCGCAAGGGTTCATCCCGCCATCCACCCTACCTGCATATGCAGGAGCCGTAGCCCGGCATCACCCAACCGCACCCCCAGTATCCGCCACAGTGGGGCGCGATCACACCGCCCATGCCGCTGAACCAGCAAGCGTCACCCCTCCGCAGATGTTGGGCCAGCCGCAGCCATCACAGTCGGCCGCGTATGGGCAGGCACGGGGCGATAGCCCCGGCAGCTTCCCGGCCTCAACATCCCCATTGGTGTTGCCTGCTGTCCCTGGATCCATTAAAGACAGTGGGGGCGATTGGCGACTTGGTGCGGCTGCGGACAACAGTGAGCTAAAATCAGTAGGTTAGGAGCATAAGCCAGGGACACCAGGAAGATGCTACAACAAGTACACCAGGTAGTTCACTCGATTGATATCTCCCTCCCTCTATTCCTCTTTGGGTTTTGGACTTTTGGTCCCTTGGGCTTTCTCTAATTGGTGTTGTTGTGGAAGGAAGATGAAACTAAGCAAGAAGATGAGGTGGGAGGCGACCTACGTGCTGCTGCTACTCGTTTGCTAACCAGAAGCTCGACGGTGAAGAGCCCTTGTTTCTTTGTGCTAATCCCTCCTGACCATGTTGAATAAGAAAATGCAGTTTCGTTCTTTTATTGTCATGTTTCTTTCAGTAGCCTTAAAATAACGAAGGATGCCTAATTATTTCCTTCCATAAGCCTCACACTTTTCTGTCTTTTTTTTCTTTATCCTGCTTGCTTGCTTCTCATGCCCTTCTGCATGCTAAATAACAGGAACGGCAGCAAAGGAATAGTATGCATTTGTTAAATGTAAGCATTTCGTTTCCAATTATATGGCTGGTTTCACACTAAGATTGGATTCCTGTTTATCTGTTTAGGACCCTAACTTGCCCTATCCATATACTAGTTAACTAGGTGATACCCTGTGCGTTGCTGCGGGAATCTTGTATAACAAATAAATGTATAAATAGATGCTACGAAATCAAGTAAAACTAATGCAAAGAAAAAAATCCCTGTTTATCTTAAAGTGCAAAATAAAACATTAAGTACAGAGGTATTCTCCGGCATTCAACACGTGTTGTCCATGACAACACAAAAATTTGTCACGCATTATCTTAAATTAATCATTCATATTGATAACAAATTTGCAGCCAATAAAGTGACGCTAAACATGCAAAAAAATTAACACGCATATTATTGGTTATATGAGTTGATTGGTTAAGTGGACGAAACTCAACTGTACACCCAAACAATATATTACCAAGGCAACATTCAAGAAAGTGTCTGTCTCATATTGATCAAGTTTCTCCTTTAACCTGTTCCACACTAACCATTGTCCCCTCGTGCTACAAAAGAAAAAGATACTCTCATAAGTATCATTATTAATGAGAGAAAACATATTCACATGCATATGTGCGTGTAAGCATAACTTGGATCAACAACTATACCTTCAATTATGAAATTTTGTCAAATCTGGATGCACACTCCATATCCCCAGCGTAAGCTAGTGTAACAGTACCTGAAAGACATGAAGCAAGTATCTTCTGATCACAATTCAAGCGAAAGGAATCTTGTACGGCAATGAAGTACCAAATTATTGTTGTGAGGCCAATATGTGACAGCCAAAAAAAGCAACAGATAGTAAACTGAAATGGTTGACGAAAATCTTGCTAGTGTGTTGAACTCGTTAAGATGACTATCTATGAAAAAAGAGGAACACATGCTGATATACATGAACTGTCCAAACTATAATTCCATGTGTAGATATCTAGAAAATCAAATTACTTGCCTCTATAGACTTGGTTGAAATGTTGCAGTATCTACCGTTAACAAACAACCATGTGCAGTGTCTTCACCCACTTTATTAGTCTGACATTTTGCCAAATAATTGACGTGCATGCCAGCAAGCAAAGACCCTGAAAAATCCAAAAGGAAATTTGGTATCTGTGACCAATCTACCAGATGCTTATGTGGATCCTTGAAACAAAGGAGAGTAAAGTTGTAGCCATCTGAAGGTAACACAGTAATAAATAAACTGTATCGCAGAGGAAACTGATGCATGGAGAATCAGAAGGATTAGTACCTCAAGTCTAAATGAGATCTTCACGAATCTTAAGAACTTCATCTTTTCACTCAATCCAGCAGGATTAGATTTTCCGGTGGGTGTGTCAAATCAATCAAAATAATGTTCATATTTGGATGTATGCATTCACTGGAGCCAATAGGAATTCATCGCTCGCTAGATGCAAGGGACTGCAACTAATTTATGTACATGGTTCCATAGTGGATGTATTCACTCATGTATGAACAAAAGCAAAAATAAACCACGAGACATGGCATCTTATATATACCTAGATTGGCGGCAAACCAGTAACACATTAGGTGGATCGGAGGGGGGGGGGGGGGGGGTGTTCTGGACTAACCTGATACGTTAGAGGATTCATCACATCCCATCTAGCTAATTTTACGCTGCCACACTCCGCCATGGTCCCCTGCCTTCGAAGATCCCTCACAGCCGCCACACGCCGTATACTTCTCATCTCTCCCTCTCGGATCTGAGGCAAGATGAAGGGATGCGCATGGGTTGTTGGGCGCAGCTACATGTGCTAGCTGCTGACGTTTTGGCGTCGATTGTCGAGGGCGGATGTCGGCGTCCTGGGAATGGGGGTAACCAGACTTGCCTGCCTGCGGCCCACGGCGTGGCCCCATCGACGGTCTGGTATGGCCCAGCCTCGACATCAGCAACTCAAGACCCTCGCGAGGGGCCAAGCCTCGTGAGGCGGACGACACCAAGACCTCCAGAGGAGCAGCATCCCCAGGCTGGCTCCTGAGGAGCGGATATTCCTATGCAAGCCTCACCTCGCGAGGTTCGGATGACGTGAGCCATGACGACCAAGGCTAGACGAGCGTCAGCGGGCGTAGTGTATCAGTTTCCTCTTCGGTGCTAAAGAGGCAAGCGCAGACGCAGAGTCCCGAGGAATTAGCCAAAGGTTTTCATTCCCGTGCAACAAGACCAAGACCGCCAGGACCGCAGGACGGAGGTCATCACCGAGCCCACCATGGCGTCACGACCAAAGGCTTTTGCAGGCGAAGACTACTTTTGTCAGGATAGCATGTACTAGTTGTCTCCCTTCGAATTTGGTCGTTGTGGGATCCCTTCCCGCCTTTCATTCGGGAAGAGGACCAAGGCCACTATAAATAGGACTTAACCACCACCATAGAGAAGGGACGACGACACGGGAGAGGAGACCGGATCAGATCCATTCCATCCTCACACTCACCGTCTCACTCGAGCCGAAGAACACTCCTCCTCCTGAGGTTGTTCTCCCACTGTACTAGTTCATCCTCAGCCCCTCGAGGCCAATCCACCACAAAGCAGGAGTAGGGTTTTACACCGCAAGGTGGTCCGAACCTGGGTAAGCTGTTGTGTCTCGTTTCCTTCCTGTTCATTGAGCTAGGCCGTGAGATTGGTGAGTAGGCAGACTGGGAGGTTGAGTTCTTCGCACGCTCCCCAGAGTTTGAACCTCTTAAGGGTCTGCGAAACCCAAAATCCGACATTTGGCGCACTAGGTAGGGGTGCGTCGGAGCCTCTCTTCTTCCAGTCGATTCGCCACCATTTTGCCGTCCCCATGGCTGACGCTCGTCGAGTTCGTGCTGAGCCCCGGGCCGCCCTCGCGGCCCGCGTCGCTTAGACGGCGCCCGCCAGTGATGGTGCTCCATGTCGTTCCTCGTTGCCCGCGGCCAACGCTGCCACCAGCCCCGCGGCCTACGAGCAGCAGGCTTCGTCGATGTAGCCCTCTATGCGGCGGGATGGACGCACCGCCACTCTATCGCTGACCCCGGCGGCCGCTTCACCGTCACACGCTCGTCGCGGGCATGCGAACGCGCATGCTGCTTGCTCATGGCGCGCGAGGTCCTGCGCTACCGCCACATCGACGACCTCTACGAGGACCGGCTGGACCGCAACGCCGAGCTCGTCAGCGCCGCCGGAGATTCTCCCGCACCATCTTGCTCACTACTTCACCCGCCGCCTGCTGCGGGTGACTACTACCTCTTGAGCACTGCGTTGGTTTTCCCTTGAAGAGGAAAGGGTGATGCAACAAAGTAACGTAAGTATTTCCCTCAGTTTTTGAGAACCAAGGTATCAATCCAGTAGGAGGCTACACGCAAATCCCTCGTACCTACACAAACAAATAATAACCTTGCAACCAATTCGATAAAGGGGTTGTCAATCCCTTCACGGCCACTTGCAAAAGTGAGATCTGATAGAGATAATAATAATATAAATATTTTTGGTATTTTTATGATATAGATTGGAAAGTAAAGATTGCAAAATAAAGTAGATCAGAAACTTATATGATGGAAAATAGACACGGGGACCATAGGTTTCACTAGTGGCTTCTCTCAAGATATCATAAGTATTACGGTGGGTGAACAAATTACTGTCGAGCAATTGATAGAAAAGTGCATAGTTATGAGAATATCTAGGCATGATCATGTATATAGGCATCACGTCTGCAACAAGTAGATCGAAACGATTCTGCATCTACTACTATTACTCCACACATCAACCACTATCCAGCATGCATCTAGAGTATTAAGTTCATAAGAACAGAGTAACACATTAGGCAAGATGAAATGATGTAGAGGGATAAACTCAAGCAATATGATATAAACCCCATCTTTTTATCCTTGATGGCAACAATACAATACGTGCCTTGCTGCTCCTGCTGTCACTAGGAAAGGACACCACAAGATTGAACCCAAAGCTAAGCACTTCTCCCATTGCAAGAAAGATCAATATAGTAGGCCAAACCAAACTGATAATTCGAAGAGACTTGCAAAGATAACAAATCATACATAAAAGAATTCAGAGGAGATTCAAATATTTATCATAGATAATCTTGATCATAGACCCATAATTCATCGGATCTCGACAAACACACCGTAAAAAGAGATTCAAAGAGAGAGAAGAATCTCCAAGAAGATCGAGGAGAACTTTGCATTGAGATTCAAAGAGAGAGAAGAATCCATCTAGCTAATAACTATGGAGCCGAAGGTCTGTGATAGAGGCAAAGGTGTCCCGTGTTTCGATGAGATGGTGGCTATCATTTTGCAGGAAGTCGACTTTGACGATCCGACTACGAACGTGCGAGGACGTCGCGCCTTAGCAATCACTAAACCAACTCTGAGAGGTTATTGACCACGCCGGAGCACGATCAACCTGACCACGAAGGTCTGTTTCCTGCAGGCAAACGAAGAACAAGGAAGAAACTAAGATTGCAATCTGGATATTGCGAATATAAGAGGAAAGCTTTATTGATCAAGGTGGGGTTTTGTGACGCCTTTGTCTGGTCGTTGAACACAAAAGAAGTACGCGAAGTTGCAGCTATGGAGAACTTTAATCTAAACAAAACCCAAAGTCTAAACGGTGCCCTAAGGGCTGTATATATGGAGGAAGAGGGGGAATTTCGTGGCCCTTGGTGGAGGGGTCCGAAACCAACCCTATCTCTTGTTTCCCCACACATACGGACTCTAAAAATAGCCTATACTTATGAATTTCGAAATTACATGGGCCTGGCCCAACAAAAAGGTGACGCAGCACCTAGAATATACTCCAGATGAAATTTATGATGTTGCATCTTGTATATTTCGTCCAAGGCTTCATGCACTCATTATGATGGCTTCAAAGCCCTGAAATCACACTTGTAACCCCGTTCTTGTTCCCCTTGCGCATGCCATCATCTCCTTGCTTGTTCTTGCTCCAGTGTTCATCCTTCTCCAAGCTAGGCCCTTCATTTGTAAGCAAAACAAATGTATCCAATTTAGGCAGCATCATATTCTCATGAACATTAGAATCATTACCAAGAAACGAAAGTACCTGGTAATTTAGTTGGCGTGCGCGAGCTCTAGTAACTGGTCCAGTATGTATAGCAGCAGGGGCTGTGGGTGTAACAATGGTATTGATGTCCTCATCATCCTCCCTTCTTGAAATGAAGTCATCCTCGATGGAAGTTCATCTTCCTCACCCAAATAAGGCTTCAAATCTACAATGTTAAAAGTGGGACTAACCCCAAAATCTGCAGGCAGCTCACGCTTATATGCATTATCATTTATTTTCTCAAACACCTTAAAAGGACCATCAACACGTGGCATTAGCTTTGATTTGCGCAAATAGGGAAATCTATCCTTACGCAAATGTAACCAAACAAGATCTCCAGGTGCAAACACAACATGTTTTCTACCCTTATCTCCAGCAACTTTATATTTAGCATTCATACGCTCAATGTTTTCCTTAGTTAACTCATGCATTTTTAAAATCAATTCAACACGTTGTTTAGCATCAAAATTAACCTTCTCCGAAGATGGAAGAGGCAACAAATCAATAGGTGCACGAGGTAGGAAACCATACACAATTTCAAAAGGGCACATCTTAGTAGTAGAATGCAATGAACGATTATAAGCAAATTCAATATGAGGCAAGCATTCCTCCCACATTTTCTTATTATTCTTCAAAACAGCCCTAAGCATCGTACAATGTTCTATTGACTACTTCAGTTTGTCCATCAGTTTGGGGGTGACAAGTAGTACTAAAAAGCAGTTTAGTCCCCAACTTAGCCTATAAACATCTCCAAAAGTGGTTAAGAAATTTAGTATCACGATCTGAAACAATAGTATTTGGCACACCATGCAAGCGAATAATTTCACGAAAGAACAAATTAGCAACATTATCATAATCATCGCTTTTATGACATGGTATAAAGTGTGCCATTTTCGAGAATCTATCCACGACAACAAATATGCTATCCATCCCCTTATTTGTTCGAGGTAAACCTAAAAAAAAGTCCATAGATATATCCTCCCAAGGAACACTAGGTACAGGCAAAGGCATATATAAACCATGAGGATTGAGTCGTGACTTAGCTTTTTAACATGTAGTGCAGCGAGCAATAAAACGCTCAATATCCCGTCTCATCTTTGGCCAAAAGAAATGTGTAGCAAGTATGTCCTCCGTCTTCTTCACGCCAAAGTGTCCCATTAATCCTCCTCCATGCTCCTCCTGCAACAACAAAAGACGAACGGAGCTAGCTGGAATGCATAGCTTGTTAGCACGGAACACAAATCCATCATTAACGATGAACTTGTTCCACATTCTTCCTTCTTTACAATTCTGCATTACATCTTTAAAATCAGCATCATGCACAAATTGATCTTTGATGGTCTCCAAACCAAATATTTTGAAGTCAAGTTGTGAAAGCATAGTATAGCGACGAGACAATGCATCAGCAATAACATTTTCTTTTCCCTTCTTGTGTTTAATGACATAAGGGAAAGTCTCAATGAATTCAACCCATTTAGCATGTCTACGATTCAGTTTAGCTTGACTTTTAATATGTTTCAAAGATTCATGATCAGAGTGTATAACAAATTCTTTGGACCATAAATAATGCTGCCATGTTTCTAAAGTCCGAACAAGAGCATATAATTCTTTATCATAAGTAGAATAATTCAGACTAGGCCCACTCAATTTTTTAGAAAAGTATGCAACAGGTTTGCCATCTTGTAATAACACACCTCCTAATCCAATTCCACTAGCATCACATTCAAGCTCAAAAGTCTTATTAAAATCAGGAAGTTGGAGTAAAGGAGCATGTGTCAACTTATCTTTCAATACCGTGAAGGCTTCTTCCTGTGCGGTACCCCAAAGAAAAGGCACATCTTTCTTTGTAAGCTCATTGAGAGGTGCAGCAATGGTGCTGAAATCTCTCACAAAACACCTATAGAATCCAGCGAGGCCAAGAAAACTCCTCACTTGTGTGACCGTTTTGGGCTGCGGCCAACTCTCAATAGCTTCAATCTTGGCTTTGTCAACTTCAATTCCCCGTGGAGTAACAACATAGCCAAGAAAAGATACTCGGTCGGTGCAAAAGGTGCACTTCCCAAGGTTACCAAACAAACATGCATCACGTAGAGCAATAAAAATAGCACGTAAATGTTCCAAATGTTCTTCCAAAGATCTGCTATAAATCAATATGTCATCAAAGTAAACTACCACAAATTGTCCAATGAAAGCACATAAAACTTTGTTCATTAATCTCATGAAAGTACTAGGTGCATTAGTTAACCCAAAAGGCATGACTAACCACTCATATAACCCAAACTTAGTTTTAAATGTTGTTTTCCATTCATCTCCCAATTTCATACGAATTTGATGGTATCCACTAAGCAAATCAACTTTGGAGAATATTGTAGAGCCACTCAATTCATCAAGCATATCATCTAGCCTAGGGATAGGATGACGATAACGAATAGTAATATTATTAATGCCTCTACAATCAACACACATACGTGATGTACCATCCTTTTTCGGCACTAGAATAATAGGAACAACACAAGGACTAAGGGATTTGCGTATATAACCTTTGTTGAGCAGCTCTTGTACTTGACGCATAATCTCCTTCGTCTCCTCTGGATTGGTACGGTATGGTGCACGGTTGGGTAATGATGCACCGGGAATTAAGTCATTCTGATGCTCAATCCCTCGAATGGGAGGTAATCCTGGTGGCACGTCTTGTGGAAAGACATCAGCGAACTCCTGCAAAATGTTAGTGACATCAGGAGGCAAAGAGGAAGGCACGTCCTCGAATGAAAATAATGCCTCTTTGCACACAAAAGCATAGCAAACAGATTTGCTGAAATCTAGCTCATCAATATCAGATTTAGTGGCAAGGAAACATGCCCTTTTCAATTTAATTTCAGAAGCAACACTAGATGGTTTACTATTAGGCTTCATTTGTTGCTCAAATTCTTTTGCCACAATCTGATTTTCACTCTTATTTTTCTCCTATTTTGCTTTATTAGCTCTATTAATATCATCTTTCAAAATGGAATCAGGAGTCGTAGGAAGCAAAGTAATATTTTTATCCTTATGAACAAGAGTATACTGATTGTTTCTACCATGGTGTACAGAATTTTTATCAAATTTCTATGGTCGACCAAGTAATAAGGAACATGCTTGCATAGGTACCACATCACAATCAACATAATCAGCATATGTAGAGATACTAAAATGCACACGAACAATACGTGTTACCTTAACCTTGCCGCTATTGTTGAACCATTGGATGTAGTAAGGATGTGGATGTGGTCTTGTGGTGAGAGATAGCTTCTCCACCATCTCCATGCTAGCCAAGTTGTTGCAACTCCCTCCGTCTATGATGACGCGCACAGAACATTCCTTCACAACCCCCTTTGTATGGAACAAATCGTGCCTCTGATTTTGCTCAGCTTGTGTCACCTGCACACTCGAAACACGTTGAGCAACTAAACATTCATACCTGTCAGCGTCTTCAGGAGCCATGTATTGCATCTCATGATCATAATCATCTCCACCATGTTCTTCACATGTGATAAGAGCCAAAGTCTCCTCATCATAGTCACTAGCGGACTCATACCCACCATCCTCAGTAGCAATCATCACACGCTAAGATTTGCATTCTCTCGCATAATGACCTCTTCCCTTACAACGACGACAAATAATATCACTTGTGTGCCCTGTTGATGCCATGGAAGAAGAAGAACTCTATGGAGGCCCGGCAGGTGCGCTCTTGGCAGATAATGGTGGTTATGCCTGCTTTCTTGTATCACGGCTGGAGGTGGCACCTGATGGAGGTGCTGGTGCAGTTGAAGTAGAAGATGCGCGCGGTGATGAAGGTCGGCCTGCAGAAAAGTTAGTTCGCGCCAATGCTTGTCGATCCTGCACTTCACGTTCAGCTTTACAAGCAAGATGGAATAAACGAGTGATATTAGTATACTCCTTATACTCTAGAATGGTCTGAATCTCTCTATTTAATCCACCCATAAAACATGCAAGCGTAGCTTCATTCTCCTCAACAACACCACATCTAATCATGCCAGTTTGTAATTCCTGATAATATTCTTCTATAGAATTTTTCCCTTGTCTTAAGCGCTGCAATTTTTGAAGCAATTCACGTTGATAATATGGTGGAACCCAACGAGTACGCATAGCAGTTTTCAAAGCAGCCCAAGTAGTTGGAATAGGATATAATCTACAGTGTTCAGACGACCATACACATGCAAAACTAGTGAAAGCACAAACAGCAGCAGCAACCCGTCTCTCCTCAGGATATTGTAAACATGTAAATCGTTGTTCAGTTTCTAACTCCCAACTAAGATATATATCAGGAACATATCTACCCTCAAATGGTGGAATATTCAATTTCAGTTTAGGAAGATGGTCATGATCTCGTACCTGAGGGAGAGCCCTACCATTGTGATTATTTGCATGTGGACGACCTGGTGGTTGTGGTGCTGGTGGTTGCACGTAGTTCTGATTTTGATCAACCTCATCCTCGTAATCTCCCGCATAATCATCCTCCGCATCAGCAGCAGGAGCCACAAAAGTATCAACAACAGCACCAATAGTTTGGCTAGGCTGAAGAAGGACACGGCTCGCTCGGCGGAGGGCTGTTTCGTGACGTGGAGGTAGTAGTAGTAGTTGTTGTTGTTGCAGAGGTGCGGCAGGTGCAGCCGGTGGTGGAAGACGTGCAAGCAGTTCATTAAATCTGTTATCGAGCTTTGTTTCAAACGTCTTCTCAAGGCCAGTGATCTTCTCCATGGCCTCTTCAAAATTGTTCAGCACATCTTGCCCCTGTTCAGTCATCATTTGCTGAAACTTATCATGAAGCTCCTTGTTCGTTAAGTTCTCCCAGTCAATCTCGTCGGCTTGTGATCCTGGGATGGTTACCAGCAATAGAAACACACAAGAATATGATCGTACAAACTACTAACAAGTGGTGGTGGTGGGTGTTACAAATCTGTCAAGCAAAACTGAAATTCTTACCAGTTCTTACCCAGCAGCAGGCGGTGATCGGCAACCGTTGTAGTCAAAACTCTCAAAGCTTGGATAGAGCGATTTCCAGGGAGAGTCAAACGCACGACATAGATGTATGTGGAGCTGGGAAGGCTTATAATATGGTAGCAAAAAGGTCAGCAATAATCAATTCAGAAATGCAAAGTTGAATAAACGCTCAACAATGGTACTGTGCTGGTCCTAGGCTAGACCGTGCTAGAGACGCGAGCCTAGAACACTAACAAAATCACGACGCGACACGTAATCAAGGGAGGAGCACACTCTGATTTTTTCTCTCTTTTTTTCCTCTTTTTTTTTGCTCCGCAATTTTTTCGAAAAAGTCTACAGATGGTCTAAAAACTGCCTAGCCAGAATTTTCCAGACTTAGTTTTTTTTGAAACTGGAACTATTTTTCTTATACGGGTGGCACTGATGTTGGGAAGTCCGACTTGGTCACGACACGGAGTATGGCGTGATCTGGAAATCGAAATCAAACCAACAAATAATGGACTCGGACTAGGACTGGTGGCGTAGATGAATCTGGTGGAAACTCGGACTTGTGGCGGATATATGTAGGGCGGTGGAACACGGACTGGTGGTGAATCACTAATGGAGGTGGACTCGGATTATCGTGATGGCAGTAAATATGTGGTATATGGAAGCGGTGATGATGACGGTGGTATATGGCAGCGGTGATGATGATGGTGGTATATGGCAGCGGTGATGACGATGGTGGTATATGGCAGCAGTGACGATGATGGTGGTATATGGCAGTGGTGATGATGATGATGCGGCGGCGGCGTGACAACTTGTGAACAGAACTCGAAACTCTAAAGGACTAGACACTAAGACCAGCAACTTGACACGACGATGCAACCGCAAATTCAACAAAGCAAAGATTGAAAAGACTATGCAAAGGCTCAGACTGGTTCGGATATGATGACCTAACCCTAATTTTTTTGTGGCTTTTTCGTGGACTGCAGGTATGAAGAACATACTCGATCTAAACTACCAAAAACTGTAAAATCTCATCGAGCAACCTAGAAATCTGATACCACCTGATAGAGGCAAAGGTGTCCCGTCTTTTGATGAGATGGTGGCTATCGTTTTGGAGGAAGTCGACTTTAATGATCCGACTACAAACGTGCGAGGACGTCGCGCCTTAGCAATCGCTAAACCAACTCCGAGAGGTTATTGACCATGCCGGAGCATGATCAACCTGACCACGAAGGTGTGTTTCCTGCAGGCAAACAAAGAACAAGCAAGAAACTAAGATTGCAATCTGGATATTGCGAATATAAGAGGAAAGCTTTATTGATCAAGGTGGGGTTTTGTGACGCCTTTGTCTGGTCGTTGAACACAAACGAAGTACGCGAAGTTGCAGCTATGGCGAACTTTAATCTAAACAAAACCCAAAGTCTAAACGGTGCCCTAAGGGCTGTATATATGGAGGAAGAGGGGGAATTTCGTGGCCCTTGGTGGAGGGGTCCGAAACCAACCCTATCTCTTGTTTCCCCACACATACGGACTCTAAAAATAGCCTATACTTATGTATTTCGAAATTACATGGGCCTGGCCCAATAAAAAGGTGACGCAGCACCTAGAATAGCCTCCGGACGAAATTTATGATGTGGCATCTTGTATATTTCGTCCAAGGCTTCATGCACTCGTTATGGTGGCTTCAAAGCCCTGAAATCATCACTTGTAACCCCGTTCTTGTTCCCCTTGCGCATGCCATCATATCCATGCTTGTTCTTGCTCCAATGTTCATCCTTCTCCAAGCTAGGCCCTTCATTTGTAAGCAAAATAAGCGTATCCAATTTAGGCAGCATCATATTCTCATGAACATTAGAATCATTACCAAGAAACGAAAGTACCTGGTAATTTAGTTGGCGTGCGCGAGTCTAGTAATTGGTCCAGTATGTATAGCAGCAGGGGCTGTGGGTGTAACAATGGTATTGATGTCCTCATCAGTTTGTGGTAAACTACTCACACTTCATCAGAGAGGCTATCGTGTTGATGTAGAAGCCCTGCGTGATCGATTCCCCCTCCGATGGAGCGCCAGAAAAGGCCCCAAGATGGGATCTCACGGGTACAGAAGGTTGCGATGGTGGAAATAGGGTTTCGTGGTGCTCCTGGATGTTTTCAAGGTCTATGGGTATATATAGGTGAAAGAAGTCGGTCAGGGGAGCCACGAGGGGCCCACGAGGGTTGGGGGCGCGCCTACCCCCCTGGGCGCACCCTCCTACCTCATGGCCGCATCGTTTGTTTCTTGACATCCACTCCAAGTCTCGTGGATTGCGTTTGTTCCAAAAACAACTCTCCCGAAGGTTTCATTCTGTTTGGACTCCGTTTGATATTCCTTTTCTGCGAAGCACTGAAATAGGCAAAAAAAACAGCAATTTGGGCTGGGCCTCCGGTTAATAGGTTAGTCCCAAAAATAATATAAAAGTGCTTAGTAAAGCCCATTAAACATCCAAAATAGGTAATATAATAGCATGGAACAATAAAAAATTATAGATACGTTGGAGACGTATCAAGCATCCCCAAGCTTAATTCCTACTCGTCCTCGAGTAGGTAAATGATAAAAATAGAATTTTTGATGTGGAATGCTACCTAACATAATTCTCAATGTAATTTTCTTTATTGTGGGATGAATGTTCAGATCCATAAGATTCAAGACAAAAGTTTAATATTGACATGAAAACAATAATACTTCAAGCATACTAACAAAGCAATCATGTCTTCTCAAAATAACATGGCTAAAGATGGCTATCCCTACAAAATCATCTAGTCTGGCTATGCTCTATCTTCATCACACAAAATATTTAAATCATGCACAACCCCGATGACAAGCCAAGCAATTGTTTCATACTTTTTATGTTCTCAAACTTTTTCAATTTTCACGCAATACATGAGCGTGAGCCATGGACATAGCACTATATGTGGAATAGAATGGTGGTTGTGGAGAAGACAAAAAGGAGAAGATAGTCTCACATCAACTAGGCGTATCAACGGGCTATGGAGATTCCCATCAATAGATATCAATGTGAGTGAGTAGGTATTGCCATGCAACAGATGCACTTAAAGCTATAAGTGTATGAAAGCTCAACAAAAGAAACTAAGTGGGTGTGCATCCAACTTGCTTGCTCACAAAGACCTAGGGCATTTTGAGGAAGCCCATCATTGGAATATACAAGCCAAGTTCTATAATGTAAAATTCCCACTAGTATATGAAAGTGACAACATAGGAGACTCTCTATCATGATGATCATGGTGCTACTTTGAAGCACAAGTGTGGTAAAAGGATAGTAACATTGTCCCTTCTCTCTTTTCTCTCTCATTTTTTATATTTTGGTGGGCTTCTTTGGCCTTTTTTTTATTTGGGCTTCTTTGGCCTATTTTATTTTTCATAAAGTCTGGAGTCTCATCCTGACTTGTGGGGGAATCTTAGTTTCCATCATTCTTTCCTCACGTGGGACAATGCTCTAAAAATGAAGATCATCACACTTTTATTTACTTACAACTCAATACTGAGAACAAAATATGACTCTATGTGGATGCCTCCGGTGGTGTACCAGGATATGCAATGAATCAAGAGTGACATGTATGAAATAATTATAAAGGTGGCTTTGCCACAAATACGATGTCAACTACATGATCATGCAAAAGCAATATGACAATGATGGAGCGTGTCATAATAGACGGAACGGTGAAAAGTTGCATGGCAATATATCTCGGAATGGCTATGGAAATGCCATAATAGGTAGATATGGTGGTTGTTTTGAGGAAGGTATAAGGTGGGTGTATGGTACCGGCGAAAGTTGCGCGGCACAAGAGAGGCTAGCAATGGTGGAAGGGTGAGAGTGCGTATAATCCATGGACTCAACATTAGTCATAAAGAACTCATGTACTTATTGCAAAAATCTATTAGTCATAGAAACGAAGTACTACGCGCATGCTCCTAGGGGTATAGATTGGTAGGAAAAGACCATCGCTCGTCCCCGACCGCCACTCATAAGGAAGACAATCAAAAAATAAATCATGCTCCGACTTCATCACATAACGGTTCACCATACGTGCATGCTACGGGAATCACAAACTTTAACACAAGTATTCCCCAAATTCACAACTACTCAACTAGCATGACTCTAATATTACCATCCTCATATCTCAAAACAATCATAAGGAATCAAACTTCTCATAGTATTCAATGCACTCTATATGATAGTTTTTATTATACCCAACTTGGATGCCCATCATATTAGGACTAATTTTATAACCAAAGAAAATACCATGCTGTTCTAAAAGACCCTCAAAATAATATAAGTGAAGCATGAGAGATCAATAATTTCTATAAAATAAAACCACCGCCGTGCTCTAGAAAGATATAAGTGAAGCACTAGAGCAAATTATCTAGCTCAAAAGATATAAGTGAAGCACATAGAGTATTCTAATAAATTCCGATTCATGTGTGTCTCTCCCAAAAGGTGTGTACAACAAGGATGATTGTGGTAAACTGAAAAGCAAAGACTCAAATCATACAAGACGCTCCAAACAAAACACATATCATGCGGTGAATAAAAATATAGCCTCAAGTAAAGTTACCGATAGATGAAGACTAAAGAGGGGATGCCTTCCGAGGCATCCTGTAACGCCCCGAATCCGATGCGCCAGGTGTCTTCTAGTTATTCACCTTCATGGCCATGTCATTTGCTTGCGTGTTGCTTTTTGCCATGTCATCATCTGCATTTCATCTGCATGCTTTTCAAAACTTGCATCCGTTCGGGTTTCCCCGGTTCTCTCCGTTGTACGTTCTGAGCCCAACCACACTCGCATGCACCCATCGCCCCTCTCAGTCCTTGTTTCGTGAGCGGGATAAAAATGTTCTTGGAATGGGCTGAGATTTGCCGAGTGGCCTTGGTATATCACCTGTAGACCACCCGTCAAATTTCGTTCCATCTGAAGGTCGTTTGATGCCCCAACGATTAACCGCGTAGCCCGAAACCCCTCTCTCTTTGTAGCCCAACCCCTCTTCACCATAGCCCATGAGCCCATCCAAACCCCCTCCATGCTCTCGGTCGTTGGATCGTGATCGTGTGGGTGAAAACCGCTCCCCATTTGGACTCTCCTAGCTCCCTCTAGCTATAAATATGCCCTCCCCGTCCAAATTCGCGGATGAACCCTAGTCTAGCCTCTCCCTGCGCCGCTGGACAAATCCTCTCGCGCCGGACATGTCCGCCGGCCATGTCGCCCCGACCAACCGCAAGCCGTCACGTCACCCCGTCGCCGCTCTCCTCCAACCGGCGTGCGCCACCTCGCCTCATCTCTTCTCCCACTGCGCCAGGCCCGTCGGGCCCGAGTCAGGCCCGCGGGGCCCATCCGCCGCCGCCGCTGGCCCGTGCGCCTCGGCTCCCGCGCCGGCGCCCGCTCGCCGCCGTCTGCCGCCTCGTTTCCGTCGCCGGCCCTCCGCCGCGCTCGCCGCCGCCTCCTCTCCGGCCGGCGCCGCGTCCTCGCCGTCGCGCCGACCCCGCCGCCAGGAGCTCCCCGCCGCCTCGCCCGTCCTTCGCCGGCCCCGTTCCTGCCGCCGCCGTGCCAGATCTGGCCATCGCCGCCGCCGTTTGCTCCCATCGCCGCTGTCGCCTGACGGGATCGGGAGGAGCCCATATCCGCCCCCCCCCCCTCCCCCGCTCACGCCCCCGTGCCCACCTGTGGGCCGGCCACCTCACCGACCGGCCCAACCCAGCTCTACCCGCCAGGCCTGCCTCCTCGCCCGATC
Organism: Triticum timopheevii; assembly: GCA_963921465.1. NCBI lineage: Eukaryota > Viridiplantae > Streptophyta > Magnoliopsida > Poales > Poaceae > Triticum > Triticum timopheevii. The sequence goes on along the minus strand of OY997272.1, from coordinate 373,356,375 downwards.
TGGCCCAAGGCCCACTGGTGAGCAACCCCACTATCCCCCGCCCTGTGCACACTTTGCCTATATTGCGCGCGTCTGTTTTTTTTCTTCCGGAAAGCTGCCGTCCCAGAATTTCAACATCATGTGCACATGTTTGACATGCGATAACTATCTGACCGTAGATCTGTTTTGCATGAGTAATATATCAAAATGTTCACTGTGACATGCTCTTAGTTTCATTCCATAGTAGCATGCTTGTTTGAGTCCATCTTGATGCCCTAATCATCTTTGCAAGAGTGCTATATGATGTTAACCTGCTGAGACTGTTATAACTAGCTGGTTTGTCTTTTTCGTTGCATTTCGTGTGTGCATCTTGTGTGCATCATGTCTACATGTTTTTGGAGCATATTCATGCCATCTTTACAGTGGTGCAATCCATGTATTTTTGTGTTCCTTGTGGTGAGTGCATCAAGCTTGTGAAGTGGGCTACTTGTTGTTACTGTTTTGCTAGGCTGAATCTGTTATATCATGATGCTATGTAAACCTGCTGCTACAAGTCATTCTATGCATAATTTGGATATGTTTACTAAGTATGTTTTGTTATACATGTCATGCTATATCCATAAATGCCCTTGTTTGCATTTATAGCCTGCTGTAGCTTGTTGTAATCTTGCTCTCAAATTGCTAAATAATGTTGCTGTCAGCCTGTTAACATTAAGTTCAGTTTTGCCATCTGTTTTGCTAGTGATCCATGCACCTTATGAACTTCCTCTTGCCATGTGTAGCTTCATAAATATGTCATCTTACTGTTGGTTGACTTTACATGCCATGAAATGCTCTGTGGAGAGTTGTACAAGCTCACCAACATGCCTACTTATCGTTGTTCCTGCCATGTCTGAATCTGTCATATTACTTGCCATGTTTGCATGAAGGCTACGATGTTTCCTGTTGATCTTTGGAATAAGTTAAGTAAGGAAATATTGTTAAGTGCTTTTAGTACTAGCATGCCATGCTTAAGTTTGCCATGATAGCTTGCTGTAACATGTTGTTTGCTAGCTCTAAACCTTGCAACCTGATGTTATTTCTGTCATGCTCAGTGATTTCTGCCAAGTCTGTGAAACTGTTATTATTTGCAATCTTTCCATGTCCTTTTGAGCATGTTCTAGTGATTTCTGGAGATAGCTCAGTGTTCATGTTTTGTCATGCTTTACCTGTACATCATGTCCATGCCTTTGGTTTTCATGTTGAGGTGCTGTAGCATATTATTTTGATGCTTGCTAGATGCCTAGTTACTGTTTTGGACAGCTTGTCCTTTAAACTTGTTTCATGTGTATGTGTTGCACCGTTGCTCCGTTTGGAGTGTGCTCTATATGAAACTTGTTTGATTTTGCATCTAGTTTCATCTTATCATGTTGCATCCATGTTTTGGGAGTGTTTGCTTGATGTTTGAATGTATTTTGCATCAATGCCATGTTTGACTTGTTTTGCTCATATCTTCTAGGCCGTAGCTCCGAAATAATTGAACTTTATATGTAATTTGACTAGAATTTCGTGTAGATCATCTTGGTGCATTTTAGCTTTCTGTTTAACAACTTGAACATAAGGTTTATTCAGATCTGGACCAATTTCGAAATTTGCATATGAGGACTTACCGGAATTGTTATATGTTGTTCCCGGCCTCATTTAAACTTGCTTTGATGTGTTGTTCTTGTATGCATCATCTCTTGCCATGGGTAGCATCATATAGCCTTTGTCATGCATAATGCTTGGTTGTGCATCATGTCTTGTCTATGTGTTGTGTGTTTACCTTGTTGTTTGCTTCTTTCCGGTTGTGCTCCTTCTCGTTAGTTCCTGTTTCGTTGCGATCGTGAGGATTCGTTCGTCTACGCTTGGTTCGTCTTCGTGGCTTCATCTTCTTCATGGACTCATTCTTCTTCCTAGCAGGATTTTAGGCAAGATGACCGTTACCCTGGATCTCACTACTATCATTGCTATGCTAGTTGCTTTGTTCTATCGCTATATGCTGCGCTACCTATCACTTGTTTACCAAGCCTCCCAAATCGCCATGTCAGCCTCTAACCTTTTCACCATTCCTAGCAAACCGTTGCTTGGCTATGTTACCTCTTTGCTCAGCCCCTCTTATAGCGTTGTTAGTTGCAGGTGAAGTTGAAGATTGCTCCATGTTGGATCCGGATTATTTTGGGATATCACAATATCTCTTATTTAATTAATGCATCTATATACTTGGTAAAGGGTGGAAGGCTCGGCCTTATGCCTGGTGTTTTGTTCCACTCTTGCCGCCCTAGTTTCTGTCATACCGATGTTATGTTCCTTGATTTTGCGTTCCTTACGCGGTTGGGTGATTTATGGGGCCCCCTTGATAGTTCACTTTGAATAAAACTCCTCCAGCAAGGCCCAACCTTAGTTTTACATTTGCCTAACAACCTAAGCCTTTTTCCCTTGGGTTTCCAGAGCCCGAGGGTCATCTTTATTTACCCCCCCCCCCCCCGGGCCAGTGCTCGTCGTGAGTGTCGGTCCAACCTGTCAGCCGCCAGTGGCCACCAGGGGCAACTCTGGGCTGGCCTACCGGAAGTTTGGACAATCCGGTGTGCCCTGAGAACGAGATATGTGCAGCTCCTATCAGGATTTGTCAGCACATTCGGGCGGCTTTGCTGGTCTTGTTTTACCATTGTCGAAATGTCTTGTAACCGGGATTCTGAGTCTGATCGGGTCTTCCTGGGAGAAGGAATATCCTTTGTTGACCGTGAGATCTTGTGATGGGCTAAGTTGGGACACCCCTGCAGGGTATTATCTTTCGAAAGCCGTGCCTGTGGTTATGTGGCAGATGGGAATTTGTTAATATCCGGTTGTAGAGAACTTGACACCAGATACAAATTAAAATGGATCAACCGCGTGTGTAGCCGTGATGGTCTCTTTTCGGTGGAGTCCGGGAAGGGAACACGATTTTGGGTTATGTTTGAACGTAAGTAGTTCCAGGATCACTTCTTGATTATTGCTAGCTTCACGACCGTTCCGTTGTTTCTCTTCTCACTCTTATTTGCGTAAGTTAGCCACCATACTTTGCTTAGCCGCTGCTGCAACCTCACCACTTATCCATTCCTTTACCCATTTAAGCTTTGCTAGTCTTGATACCCATGGTAATGGGATTGCTGAGTCCTTGTGGATCACAGATTACTACAACAATAGTTGCAGGTACAGGATTATGCGTTGATCTTGACGCGAGAGCGATGTTACTTGTTTTGGAGTTCTTCTTCTGCTTCTTCTTTGATCAGGGGATAGGTTCTAGGTCGGCAGCCTGGGCTAGCAGGGTGGATGTCGTTTGAGTTTCTGTGTGTGTTTCATCCGTAGTCGGATGTTGCTCTTATGTATGATGTTATTGTATTCAGGTGGCATTGTATGTTTTTGTATGTATCCCCAACTATTATGTAATGGTACGATGTAATGATATCCACCTTGCAAAAGCGTCTCCAATATGCACTTCTATCCTTGGTGGGACCTTCGAGTTCCTTTAGGATAGGGTCACATATTGGGCGTGACACATCCCCAAGCTTAGGCTTTTAGTTGTCCTTGAATTTTACCTTGGGTTTCCTTGGGCATCCCCAAGCTTTGGCTCTTGCCACTCCTTATTCCATAATCCATCAAATCTTCACCCAAAACTTGAAAACTTCACAACACAAAACTCAACAGAAAATCTCATGAGCCCCGTTAGTGCAACAAAGCAAACCACCACTTTAAGGTACTGTAATGAACTCATTATTTATTTATATTGGTGTTAAACCTACTGTATTCCAACTTATCTATGGTTCATACCCCCCGATACTAGCCATAGGTTCATCAAAATAAGCAAACAACACACGAAAAACATAATCTGTTAAAAACAGAACAGTCTGTAGTAATTTGGAACTTTCGAATACTTATGGAATCCTAAAAATCCTATAAAAATAGGAAGTCCTAGGAAATTTGTCTATTAATCTTCTGCAAAAAGAATCAACTAAAAATCACATTTCTATGATTTATTAAACTTATTCTCGTGCGCCCAAAAGTTTCTGTTTTTCAGCAAGATCAAATTAACTATCACCCAAGATGATCCTATAGGTTTTACTTGGCACAAACACTAATTAAAACATAAAAACCACATCTAACCAGAGTCTAGATGAATTATTTAATACTAAACAGGAACAAAAAGCAAGGAACAAAAATAAAATTGGGTTGCCTCCCAACAAGCGCTACCTTTTAACGCCCCTAGCTAGGCATAAAAGCGAGAATAGATCTAAGTATTGCCATCTTTTGTATTCAATTAATAAGTGGCTCTCATAATAGATTCATAAGGTAATTTGATTTTCTTCCTAGGAAAGTGTTCCATGCCTTTCCTTAATGGAAATTGGAATCTAATATTTCCTTCCTTCCTATCAATAATTGCACCAACCGTTCTAAGGAAAGGTCTACCAAGAATAATAGGACATGAAAGATTGCAATCTATATCAAGAACAATAAAATCTACGGGCACATAATTCCTATTTGCAACAATAAGAATATCATTAATCCTTCCCATAGGTTTCTTAATGGTGGAATCCGCAAGGTGCAAGTTTAAAGACCAATCATCAAATTCACGGAAACCTAACACATCACACAAAGCATATCATTCATGATCTTTAATTTTAATTTTAATAGTGGGTTCCCACTCATCATGAAGTTTTCTAGGGATAGAAACTTCTAATTCAAGTTTTTCTTCATAAGATTGCTTTAAAGCATCAACGATATGTTTAGTAAAAGCTTTATTTTGACTATAAGCATGAGGAGAATTCAACACGGATTGCAACAAGGAAATACAATCTATTAAAGAACAGTGATCATAATTAAATTCCTTGAAATCCAAAATAGTGGGTTCATTGCTATGTAAAGTTTTGACCTCTTCAAACCCACTTTTACCATTCTTTGCATCAACATCTAAAAACTCCGAATCATTGGGACGCCTTTTAACTAAAGTTGACTCATCTCCAATCTCATCATTATCAAGATTCATATTGCAAAACAAAGATTTAATAGGGGACACATCAATCACTTTTAGATCTTCATCCCTATTATAATGAAAACTAGAAGAACACGCTTTTACAAAGCAATCATTCCTAGCACGCATCCTAGCGGTTCTTTCTTTGCACTCATCAGTGGAAATTCTCATGGCTTTGAGAGACTCATTGCTATCATGCTTAGGTGGAATAGATCTAAGTTTCAAAGAATCAACATCAAGAGAAATTCTATCCACGTTCCTAGCCAACTCATGAATCTTAGGCAATTTTTCTTGAAGCAAAGCATTGAAATTCTTTTGGGAAATCATAAATTCTTTAACACAAATCTCAAATCAGAGGACATCTTATTAAAATTTCCATAAGAGTTGTTGTAGGAATTACCATAATTATTAGAGGAATTACTAGGAAACGGCCTAGGATTAAAGTTTCCTCTATACGCGTTGTTACCAAAATTATTCCTACCAACAAAATTCACATCCATAGATTCATTATTATTCTCAATCAAATTGGGCAAAAGCATATCATTAGGATCAATAGGAGCACTCTTATTAGCAAACAATTTCATAAGTTCATCCATCTTTCCACTCAAAACATTAATCTCCTCTATCACATGAACCTTTTTACTAGTAGATCTTTCGGTGTGCCATTTAGAATAATTAACCATAATATTATCTAGGAGTTTAGTTGTTGGGGAACGTTGCAGAAAACAAAATTTTTCCTACTCGTTTCACCAAGATCATCTAGGAGTTCATCTAGCAACGAGTCATTAGATGCATCTACATACCTTTGTAGATCGCGCACGGAAGCATTCAAAAGAACGGTGATGATGTAGTCGTACTTGACGTGATCCAAATCACCGATGACCAAGCGCCGAACGGACGGCACCTCCGCGTTCAACACACGTACGGGACGGGAGACGTCTCCTCCTTCTTGATCCAGCAAGGGGGGAGGAGAGGTTGATGAAGATCCAGCAGCACGACGGCGTGGTGGTGGATGCAGGGCGTCACAGCAGCAGGGCTTCGCCGAGACTACGAGAGAGAGACGTAACAGGGAGAGAGGGAGGCGCCAGGGGCTGGTCTATTTCCCTCCTCTCCCCCCCCCCCACTATATATAGGGGTGCCATGGGGGGGGCGCCGGCCCTAGTAGATGAGATCTACTAGGGGGGGCGGCGGCCAAGGGGAGGTTTCCCTCCCCCCCAAGGCACCTAGGGGTGCCTTCCACCACTAGGACTCCTCCTAGGTGGAAACCCTAGGCGCATGGGCCTATAGGGGCTGGTGCCCTTGGCCCATGAAGGCCAAGGCGCACCCCCTACAGCCCATGTGGCCCCCCGGGACAGGTGGCCCCACCCGGTGGGCCCCCGGTACCCCTCCGGTGGTCCCGGTACAATACCGATAACACCGAAACTTGTCCCGATGCCCGAAACTGCACTTCCTATATATAATTCTTTACCTCCGGACCATTCCGGAACTCCTCGTGACGTCCAGGATCTCATCCGAGACTCCGAACAACATTCGGGTTTCTGCATATACATATCTTCATAACCCTAGCGTCACCGAACCTTAAGTGTGTAGACCCTACGGGTTCGGGAGACAAGCAGACATGACCGAGACGACTCTCCGGTCAATAACCAACAGCGGGATCTGGATACCCATGTTGGATCCCACATGCTCCACGATGATCTCATCGGATGAACCACGATGTCGAGGATTCAATCAACCCCGTACTCAATTCCCTTTGTCAATCGATATGTTACTTGCCTGAGATTCGATCGTCGGTATCCCAATACCTCGTTCAATCTCGTTACCGGCAAGTCACTTTACTCGTACTGTAATGCATGATCCCGTGACCAGACACTTGGTCACTCTGAGCTCATTATGATGATGCATTACCGAGTGGGCCCAGTGATACCTCTCCATCATACGGAGTGACAAATCCCAGTCTTGATCCATGTCAACCCAACAGACACTTTCGGAGATACCCGTAGTCTACCTTTATAGTCACCCAGTTACGTTGTGACGTTTGGTATACCCAAAGCACTCCTACGGTATCCGGGAGTTACATGATCTCATGGTCTAAGGAAAAGATACTTTGACATTGGAAAACTCTAGCAAACGAACTATACGATCTTGTGCTATGTTTAGGATTGGGTCTTGTCCATCACATCATTCTCCTAATGATGTGATCTCGTTATCAATGACATCCAATGTCCATAGTCAGGAAACCATGACTATCTATTGATCAACGAGCTAGTCAACTAGAGGCTTACTAGGGACATGTTGGTGTCTGTTATTCACACATGTATTACGATTTCCGGATAACACAATTATAGCATGAATAAAGACAATTATCATGAATAAGGAAATATAATAATAATGCTTTTATTATTGCCTCTAGGGCATATTTCCAACAGTCTCCCACTTGCACTAGAGTCAATAATCTAGTTACATTGTGATGAATCGAACACCCATGGAATTCTGGTGTTGATCATGTTTTGCTCTAGGGAGAGGTTTAGTCAACGGATCTGCTACATTCAGGTCCGTATGTATTTTACAAATCTCTATGTATCCATCTTGAACATTTTCACGAATGGAGTTGAAGCGACGCTTGATGTGCCTAGTCTTCTTGTGAAACCTAGGCTCCTTGGCAAGTGCAATAGCTCCAGTGTTGTCACAGAAGAGCTTGATTGGCCCCGACGCATTGGGTATGACTCCTAGGTCGGTGATGAACTCCTTCACCCATATTGCTTCATGTGCTGCCTCCGAGGCCGCCATGTACTCCGCTTCACATGTAGATCCCGCCACGACGCTCTGCTTGCAACTGCACCAGCTTACTGCCCCACCATTCAAAATATACACGTATCCGGTCTGTGACTTAGAGTCATCCAGATCTGTGTCGAAGCTAGCGTCGACGTAACCCTTTACGACGAGCTCTTCGTCACCTCCATAAACGAGAAACATTTCCTTAGTCCTTTTCAGGTACTTCAGGATATTCTTGACCGCTGTCCAGTGCTCCTTGCCAGGATTACTTTGGTACCTTCCTACCAAACTTACGGCAAGGTTTACATCAGGTCTGGTACACAGCATGGCATACATAATAGAACCTATGGCTGATGCATAGGGGATGACGCTCATCTCTTCTATATCTTCTGCCGTGGTCGGACATTGAGCTGAGCTCAATTTCATACCTTGTAACACAGGCAAGAACCCCTTCTTGGATTGATCCATATTGAACTTCTTCAATATCTTATCAAGGTATGTGCTTTGTGAAAGACCTATGAGGCGTCTCGATCTATCTCTATAGATTTTGATGCCTAATATATAAGCAGCTTCTCCAAGGTCCTTCACTGAAAAACTCTTATTCAAATAGGCCTTGATGCTGTCCAAGAGTTCTATATCATTTCCCATCAAAAGTATGTCATCTACATATAGTATGAGAAATGCTACAGAGCTCCCACTCACTTTCTTGTAAACACAGGCTTCTCCATAAGTCTGTGTAAACCCAAACACTTTGATCATCTCATCAAAGCGAATGTTCCAACTCCGAGATGCTTGCACCAGCCCATAAATCGAGCGTTGGAGCTTGCACACTTTTTCAGCATTCTTAGGATCGACAAAACCTTCCGGCTGCATCATATACAATTCTTCCTTAAGGAAACCATTAAGGAATGCCGTTTTGACGTCCATTTGCCATATTTCATAATCGTAGAATGCGGCAATTGCTAACATGATTTGGACGGACTTCAGCTTCGCTACCGGTGAGAAAGTCTCATCGTAGTCAACCCCTTGAACTTGTCGATAACCCTTAGCGACAAGCCGAGCTTTATAGATGGTCACATTACCATCCGCGTCTGTCTTCCTCTTAAAGATCCATTTATTTTCTATGGCTCGTCGTTCAACGGGCAAGTCAGTCAAAGTCCATACTTCTTTTCATACATGGATCCTATCTCGGATTTCATGGCTTCCAGCCATTTGTCGGAATCCGGGCCCGCCATCGCTTCTTCATAGTTCGAAGGTTCACCGTTGTCTAACAACATGATTTCCAAGACAGGGTTGCCATACCACTCTGGTGCGGAACGTGTCCTTGTGGACCTTCGAATTTCAGTAGGAGCTTGATCAGAAGTATCTTGATCATCATCATTAACTTCCTCTCTAGTCGGTGCAGGCACCTCAGGAACATTTTCTTGAGTTGCGCCATTTTCCGGTTCAAGAGGTAATACTTCATCAAGCTCTACTTTCCTCCCACTTACTTCTTTCGAGAGAAACTCTTTCTCTAGAAAGGACCCATTCTTGGCAACAAAGATCTTGCCTTCGGATCTGAGGTAGAAGGTGTACCCAATAGTTTCTTTTGGGTATCCTATGAAGACGCATTTTTCCGACTTGGGTTCGAGCTTTTCAGGTTGAAGTTTCTTGACATAAGCATCCCATCCCCAAACTTTTAGAAACGACAGCTTAGGTTTCTTCCCAAACCATAATTCATATGGTGTCGTCTCAACGGATTTCGACGGAGCCCTATTTAAAGTGAATGCAGTAATCTCTAAAGCATAGCCCCAAAAAGATAGCGGTAAATCGGTAAGAGACATCATGGATCGCACCATATCTAACAGAGTGCGATTACGACGTTCGGACACACCATTACGCTGAGGTGTTCCAGGCGGCGTGAGTTGTGAAACTATTCCACATTTTCTTAAGTGTGTGCCAAACTCATGACTCAAGTATTCTCCTCCACGATCTGATCGTAGAAACTTGATTTTCCTGTCACGTTGATTTTCAACCTCACTCTGAAATTCCTTGAACTTTTCAAAGGTTTCAGACTTGTGTTTCATTAAGTAGATATACCCATACCTACTTAAATCATCAGTGAGGGTGAGAACATAACGATAGCCACCGCGAGCCTCAACACTCATTGGACCGCACACATCAGTATGTATGATTTCCAATAAGTTGGTTGCTCGCTCCATTGTTCCTGAGAACGGAGTCTTGGTCATTTTTCCCATAAGGCATGGTTCACATGTGTCAAATGATTCATAATCAAGAGACTCTAAATGTCCATCAGCATGGAGTTTCTTCATGCGTTTGACACCTATGTGACCAAGGCGGCAGTGCCACAAGTATGTGGGACTATCATTATCAACCTTACTTCTTTTGGTACTCACATTGTGAACATGTGTAGCATCACGTTCGAGATTCATAAAGAATAAACCATTCACCATAGGAGCATGACCATAAAACATATCTCTCATATAAATAGAACAACCATTATTCTCGGATTTAAATGAGTAGCCATCTCGAATTAAACGAGATCCCGATACAATGTTCATGCTCAAAGCTGGCACTAAATAACAATTATTAAGGTTTAAAACTAATCCCGAAGGGAGATGCAGAGGCAGCGTGCCGACGGCGATCACATTGACCTTGGAACCATTCCCGACGCGCATCGTTACCTCGTCCTTTGCCAGTTTCCGCTTATTCCGCAGCCCCTGCTTTGAGTTACAAATGTCAGCAACTGCACCGGTATCAAATACCCAGGAGCTACTACGGGCACTAGTAAGGTACACATCAATTACATGTATATCACATATACCTTTTGTTTTGCCGGCCTTCTTGTCCGCTAAGTACTTAGGGCAGTTCCGCTTCCAGTGACCGCTTCCCTTGCAATAAAAGCACTCAGTCTCGGGCTTGGGTCCATTCTTTGGCTTCTTCCCGGCAGCTTGCTTGCCGGGCGCGGCAACCTCCTTGCCGTCCTTCTTGAAGTTCTTTTTACCCTTGCCTTTCTTGAACTTAGTGGTTTTATTGACCATCAACACTTGATGTTCCTTCTTGACTTCTACCTCTGCTGATTTCAGCATAGCAAATACTTCAGGAATGGTCTTTTCCATCCCCTGCATATTGAAGTTCATCACAAAGCTCTTGTAGCTTGGTGGAAGCGACTGCAGGATTCTGTCAATGACCGCATCATCCGGGAGATTAACTCCCAGCTGAGTCAAGCGGTTATGTAACCCAGACATAGTGAGTATGTGCTCACTGACAGAACTATTTTCCTCCATCTTACTGCTGAAGAATTTGTCGGAGACTTCATATCTCTTGACCCGGGCATGAGCTTGGAAAACCATTTTCAGCTCTTCGAACATCTCATATGCTCCATGTCTCTCAAAACGCTTTTGGAGCCCCGGCTCTAGGCTGTAAAGCATGCCGCACTGAACGAGGGAGTAGTCATCGGAACGTGCCTGCCAAGCGTTCATAACATCTTGTTCTGCAGGGAGAACGGGTGCGTCACCAAGCGGTGCTTGTAGGACATAATCTTTCTTGGCAGCTATGAGGATGATCCTCAGGTTCCGGACCCAGTCCGTATAGTTGCTGCCATCGTCTTTCAGCTTAGTTTTCTCTAGGAACGCGTTGAAGTTGAGGACTACGTTGGCCATTTGATCTACAAGACATATTGTAAAATATTTAGACTAAGTTCATGATAATTAAGTTCAACTAATCAAATTATTAATGAACTCCCACTTAGATTAGACATCCCTCTAGTCATCTAAGTATTACATGATCCGAGCTAACTAGACCGTGTCCGATCATCACGTGAGACGGACTAGTCAACATCGGTGAACATTTTCATGTTGATCGTATCTTCTATACGACTCATGCTCGACCTTTCGGTCTTCTGTGTTCCGAGGCCATGTCTGTACATGCTAGGCTCGTCAAGTCAACCTAAGTGTTTGCATGTGTAAATCTGTCTTACACCCGTTGTATGTGAACGTCTGAATAAAACACCCGATCATCACGTGGTGTTTTGAAACAGCGAACTGTCGCAACGGTGCACAGTTAGGGGGAACACTTCTTGAAATTTGTATGAGGGATCATCTTATTTACTACCGTCGTTCTAAGTAAACAAGATGCAAAACATGATAAACATCACATGCAATCAAATAATAAACGTGACATGATATGGCCAATATCACATAGCTCCTTTGATCTCCATCTTGGGGCTCCATGATCATCTTGTCACCGGCTTGACACCATGATCTCCATCATCATGATCTCCATCATCGTGTCTCCATGAAGTTGCTCGCCAACTAATACTTCTACTACTATGGCTAACGCGTTTAGCAATAAAGTAAAGTAATTTACATGGCGTTTCTCAATGACACGCAGGTCATATAAAAGAATAAAGACAACTCCTATGGCTCCTGCCGGTTGTCATACTCATCGACATGCAAGTCGTGATTCCTATTACAATAGCATGAACATCTCATACATCACATATAGATCATTCATCATTCATCACAACTTTGGCCATATCATATCACAAACCACTCGCTGCAAAAACAAGTTAGACGTCCTCTAATTGTTGTTGCAAGTTTTTACGTGGCTGAATTAGGGTTCTAGCAAGAACGTCTTCTTACCTACGTTAAAGCCACAACGTGATTTGTCAACTTCTATTTACCCTTCATAAGGACCCTGTTCATCGAATCCGCTCCAACTAAAGTAGGAGAGACAGACACCCGCCAGCCACCTTATGCAACTAGTGCATGTTAGTTGGTGGAACCGGTCTCACGTAAGCGTACGTGTAAGTTGGTCCAGGCCGCTTCATCCCACAATACCGCTGAAGCAAGAAAGGACTAGTAACGGCAAGAAAGTTGACAAATCTACGCCCACAACAAATTGTGTTCTACTCGCGCAAGAAGAACTACGCATAGACCTAGCTCATGATGCCACTGTTGGGGAACGTTGCAGAAAACAAAAATTTTCCTACTCGTTTCACCAAGATCATCTAGGAGTTCATCTAGCAACGAGTCATTAGATGCATCTACATACCTTTGTAGATCGCGCACGGAAGCGTTCACAAGAACGGTGATGATGTAGTCGTACTCGACGTGATCCAAATCACCGATGACCAAGCGCCGAACGGACGGCACCTCCGCGTTCAACACACGTACGGGACGGGAGACGTCTCCTCCTTCTTGATCCAGCAAGGGGGGAGGAGAGGTTGATGAAGATCCAGCAACACGACGGCGTGGTGGTGGATGCAGGGCGTCACAGCAGCAGGGCTTCGCCGAGACTACGAGAGAGAGACGTAACAGGGAGAGAGGGAGGCGCGAGGGGCTGGTCTATTTCCCTCCTCTCCCCCCCACTATATATAGGGGTGCCATGGGGGGGCGCCGGCCCTATTAGATGAGATCTACTAGGGGGGGCGGCGGCCAAGGGGAGGTTTCCCTCCCCCGAAAGGCACCTAGGGGTGCCTTCCACCACTAGGACTCCTCCTAGGTGGAAACCCTAGGCGCATGGGCCTATAGGGGCTGGTGCCCTTGGCCCATGAAGGCCAAGGCGCACCCCCTACAGCCCATGTGGCCCCCCGGGACAGGTGGCCCCACCCGGTGGGCCCCCGGGACCCCTCCGGTGGTCCCGGTACAATACCGATAACACCGAAACTTGTCCCGATGCCCGAAACTGCACTTCCTATATATAATTCTTTACCTCCGGACCATTCCGGAACTCCTCGTGACGTCCAGGATCTCATCCGAGACTCCGAACAACATTCGGGTTTCTGCATATACATATCTTCATAACCCTAGCGTCACCGAACCTTAAGTGTGTAGACCCTACGGGTTCGGGAGACAAGCAGACATGACCGAGACGACTCTCCGGTCAATAACCAACAGCGGGATCTAGATACCCATCTTGGATCCCACATGCTCCACGATGATCTCATCGGATGAACCACGATGTCTAGGATTCAATCAACCCCGTACTCAATTCCCTTTGTCAATCGATATGTTACTTGCCCGAGATTCGATCGTCGGTATCCCAATACCTCGTTCAATCTCGTTACCGGCAAGTCACTTTACTCGTACTGTAATGCATGATCCCGTGACCAGACACTTGGTCACTCTGAGCTCATTATGATGATGCATTACCGAGTGGGCCCAGTGATACCTCTCCGTCATACGAAGTGACAAATCCCAGTCTTGATCCATGTCAACCCAACAGACACTTTCGGAGATACCCGTAGTCTACCTTTATAGTCACCCAGTTACGTTGTGACGTTTGGTATACCCAAAGCACTCCTACGGTATCTGGGAGTTACATGATCTCATGGTCTAAGGAAAAGATACTTTGATATTGGAAAACTCTAGCAAACGAACTATACGATCTTGTGCTATGTTTAGGATTGGGTCTTGTCCATCACATCATTCTCCTAATGATGTGATCTCGTTATCAATGACATCCAATGTCCATAGTCAGGAAACCATGACTATCTATTGATCAACGAGCTAGTCAACTAGAGGCTTACTAGGGACATGTTGGTGTCTGTTATTCACACATGTATTACGATTTCCGGATAACACAATTATAGCATGAATAAAGACAATTATCATGAATAAGGAAATATAATAATAATGCTTTTATTATTGCCTCTAGGGCATATTTCCAACATTAGTAGCTTCTCCTTAAGTGATTTCCATAAAAGTGCCTCCCGTGGTCGAATCTAAAAGATTTCTAGAGGCAAAATTCAATCCGGCATAAAAATTTTGTATGATAATCCATAAATTTAATCCATGTGTAGGTAAATTGCGAATCATTAATTTCATCCTCTCCCAAGATTGTGCAACATGCTCATGATGAAGTTGCTTAAAATTCATAATATCGTTTCTAAGAGAGATGATCTTAGCGGGAGGAAAATACTTAGAGATAAAAGCATCTTTGCACTTATTCCGAGAATCAATACTATTTTTAGGCAAAGACGAAAACCAAGTTTTAGCACGATCTCTAAGCAAAAATGGAAATAGCTTCAATTTAACAACATCATTATCCACGTCTTTATTCTTTTGTATATCACACAAATCAACAAAGTTGTTTAGATGAATAGCGGCATCTTCACTAGGAAGGCCAGAGAATTGATCTTTCATGAGAAGATTCAACAAAGCAGTATTAATTTCACAAGATTCAGCATCGGTAAGAGGAGAAACCGGAGTGCTAAGAAAATCATTGTTGTTGGTATTATCTTGAGTCACCATGACAAACAATCTAGCACACAAGCACACAAGAGGCAAGCGAAAAAGAGGTGGAGGGAAAAAGAGGGCGAATAAAACGGCAAGGGTGAAGTGGGGGAGAGAAAAACGAGAGGCAAATGGCAAATAATGTAATGCGAGGGATAGAGTTTGTGATGGGTACTTGGTATGTCTTGACTTGTGCGTAGACCTCCCTGGCAAAGGCGCCAGAAATCCTTCTTGCTACCTCCTGAGCACTGCGTTGGTTTTCCGTTGAAGAGGAAAGGGTGATGCAGCAAATTAGCGTAAGTATTTCCCTCAGTTTTTGAGAACCAAGGTATCAATCCAGTAGGAGGCTACACCCAAATCCCTCATACCTACACAAACAAATAAGAACCTTGCAACCAACGCGATAAAGGAGTTGTCAATCCCTTCACGACCACTTGCAAAAGTGAGATATGATAGAGATAATAATGAGATAAATATTTTTGGTATTTTTATGATATAGATTGGAAAGTAAAGATTGCAAAATAAAGTAGATCGGAAACTTATATGATGGAAAATAGACCCGGGAGCCATAGGTTTCACTAGTGGCTTCTCTCAAGATAACATAAGTATTAGGGTGGGTGAACAAATTACTGTCAAGCAATTGATAGAAAAGTGCATAGTTATGAGAATATCTAGGCATGATCATGTATATAGGCATCACGTCTGCGACAAGTAGATCAAAATGATTCTGCATCTACTACTATTACTCCACACATCGACCGCTATCCAGCATGCATCCAGAGTATTAGGTTCATAAGAACAGAGTAACGCATTAGGCAAGATGACATGATGTAAAGGGATAAACTCAAGCAATATGATATAAACCCCATCTTTTTATCTTTCGGGGATCTCCCAGTTACAGTGGGCGATCGAGGGCCGAGCAATGCACGTTTCTCTTGTACACGTACGCGCGTGTGTGCTAGGCATTGGCTCTAACTGAACCCGAGCGATTGCACTGCAGGCTACGCGTTACTGAACCCGAGCGATCGATCGATGGCTGTTAACTGAACTCGATTGAGCGATTCCTTCGCTACTGCTGCTAACTGAAGCCGATCGATGCTGTCTCTCTGGATGAACAGTGAGTGTTGCGCGCGGGGGGGGGGGGGGGTTGGATGAGCAGTGAGCGGTGGGGGTGGATGCAGGACCCCGTGGTGTTGCCTCTGGATGAACAGGACGGCCCCGTGGAGGGCTGGATGAACAATAGATGGTGGAGGGGTGCCTGTGGAGGGGTGGTTGAACAGTAGCCGGTGGAGTAGCACACGGTGGAGGCTGGATGAACATGAGCCCGTGGAGGCTGGAGCAGGTCGGCGGTAGCCCGTGGAGGCTGGAGGAGGTCGACGGTGGAGATGAAGAGTATCCCGTGGAGTCCCGTTTTGCGTACGCCACACCCCTCCCGATGAACAGGACCCCCGTTTCGACCGTAGCACTCCAACACAAGTCTGTTTCGTCCGTTTTGCGGTACGCCACACCCCTTCCGATCAACATGACCCCCGTTTCGACCGTAGGAGGTCCGTTTCCTCCATTTTGCGGTACGCCAGACCCCTCCCGATCAACAGGACCCCCGTTTCGACCGTAGGAGGTCCGTTTCCTCTGTTTTGCGGTACGCCAGACCCCTCCCGATGAACATGATCCCGTTTCGAACATGGTCGGTCGAACACAAGGCCGTTTCCTCCGTTCTGCGGTATGCCAGGCCTCGTTTCCATCGCCTGTTCTGTCCAAGCCCTCCCGATGAACACGACCACGCATTCTGTTTCGACCCAGCTGGTTGGCTCCCCATGAACACGACGATGACGCTGTTTCTCCATTCCGACCCAGCCATGTACACGAGCCCTGGCCGTACATATGCGCGAGTAGGCGTTCGAGACCCTGCCCGTATGTACACATACGTGACCGTATTTTCTTTCTTGCACACTGGTTGCTGTACATACATGTACATGCTACGTGCGGGCCTCTACTACGACACGTGCGCGCCTCTACATCGACCAGTATATATGTACGTAAACATTCACGACCAGAATGACAACGCTACGTACGCTTCGACCAGGTGGGTATCGACTGTCAGGCACTTCCTTGCGTGCGAAGATGTAGCTGGTGGGTCCCAGCAGTCAGGGGGTCGAATCATTTTTTTTTGCCCGGACCCACTTCCTTGCGTGCGAAGGTGTAGCTGGTGGGTCCCAACTGTCAGGGGGAAACATTTTTTTTGCGAAATACGGTGGCCCATCCGGTGGGTCCCTGCTATCAGGTGGAGGAATAGTTATTTTGCGCGTAATAAGGAGGCACTTCCTTGCGGCCGCTGTGGACCCAGCTGTCAGCCTCTCCACGCACAGTACTCTTTGGATGGAAGTCGGTCGTTGACCACATTGACCACGCCATGCCGAGAGCACCATGGCGATGGACGACAGCGAGGCCTAGGAAGGGGACGACGCGGAGCCGGGGAAGATGCAACAGTGGATGCCCACGCAAAGAGGAGTACGAGGGTTCACTGGTTCGGCTACGGTGTGAGGCTGCCGTCGCCGTAGAATAACAGGGGGTGTGGGTGAGTAGAGGGATGGCCTGGCCAGCGGTGGGAGTAGTAGGGGGCGGTGAGGCCTCCGCGGCATCATAGCCGGCCACGGGAGGCAGGAGCATGCGGCACGACCGGCACTGCTTTGGGCGGCTGGAGCACGAAGACCAGAGGTTGAAGAAGCACTACGGCCGTTGGATGGACATCGTACGGTCACTGGAGCTAGAATCGTTCATATTGACTAAGTTGACAAATCCCTCCGTCCCCGTAAACTTAGTAGGCCCACAAGTCAGCCTCCCACCAAGGTGAGTCCCAACTAGCAGGGGGAGTATTCATTTTTTGTGTGTAATAAGGAGGCATTTCCGGTGGGTCTGAGCTGACAGCGGGGGGAACGTTTTTTTCTCAAAACATAGAGGCCCTTCCGGTGGGTCCCAGCTATCAGGTGGAGGAATCGTTATTTTGCGCGTAAGAAGGAGGCATTTCCCTGTGTGGGCCCCTACTGTCAGCCTATTCCGATGGCTGTTGTTTGTTGACCATGTTGACCTCGCCGCGTCGAGAGCACAAATGCGGTGGACGAGGGCGAGGCCCAGGAAGAGAACCACCCGGAGCCGGCGAAGCCACCGCAGCGGATGCCCACGCTGAGGGGAGAACGAGCGCTGACTGGTCGGCTTTGGGGTGAGGCTGATGTCGCCGGAAAATAACAGGATGTGTGGGTGGTTAGAGGGATGGCCTGGCGGCAGCACAACCAGTCACGGGAGGAGGGAGCAGGCAGTCCCGCCGGCGCTTTTTTGGGCGGCTGGAGCAAGAACATCAGATATTGAAGAAGCACGACGACCGTTGGATGGACATCCAACAGTCACTGTTATGTGTTGACTAAGTTGACAAAGCCTTGCGTACGCTCAAAAAAATTTTAGGACAGCGTCATCGTCAACCTAGTAGGCCTAGAAGTCAGCCTCCAAATATGTGGAAAACAGCATACATCCCATTAGCCATTATTTTCAATAATTTACAGTCCATTTGCTAATTCTTAAGGATATTTGAAGCCCATATTCTTTTTATTAGCATTACAGACCATATATTCTGGGCACTGCTAAAAAATTCAACGAAATTTTCCATATTTCGGTGGGGTCCGAACTCTTTTAATCATGAAATTTCGAGTCACTTCAAAAATAATTTTCAAAAAATTATATCAAAATAAAATTCAAAAAACAATTGTCCGCAAAAAAATGAATGAAATTTAGAATCTTAACTAGTAAGATGCCCGTTCGTTGCACGGAACATGAAGATGCATTTGTATGAGTAGTTTATCTTGTGGTTTGAAAGTTGATATTTTAATGTAATTGCTAGTTGGCTTTGGTTTTTAGAAGAGTAGAGAGTAGAGAAATCCTGAATTTTTTTTGATATTTTAATGTAATTGCCGGTTGGCTTTGGTTTAAAAATTTACAGCCCATTTCTTACAACGTATAGCTCGTTTTCTGGGGAAGCCCATTTCTTACTGCTTACATCCCTCCTAGTCTTGAAAGATTTGCAGCCCAGCAGGGCTAAGAAAAGCAAGTAGGCCTCGGTTTTGGTATTCTCCAAAAAAAAGAATTGGGCTAGCCAATTTCAGAAAGAAAAAATATATCAACTGGGTTCTTCATGTGCTTAATAAAAGCGTAAGCGTGGGCTAGACGGGCTACAGCCCCCGCACAACACGCACTTGAGCTCCGTCTCTGAAACTGAAAAACAACTGGGCGAGCTGCTGGGTCCCTGGTGTTATCCGCTCGTTGTGTAATTTTCTCGTTTATTGACTACATTGACAATGGCGTGGAACCTAGTTGTCAAACAATTAGGAGGAAGTATTTTTGGCTTGTAATAATGAGGCACCTGCTTGCGAAATGCAATGACCCTGGTGGGTCCCTACTGTTAGCCTCTCCACGTATAGTCATCTCCTGATTCCTCTTGGTTGTTGACCATGTTGACAACGCCAGACGGTGGTGGGCACAGCGAGCGAACCAAGGCGGAGAACGACGGCAAGGCCTCGGATGGGAACAAACAGCAGCCATGGAAGATGCGGTAGTGTAGTGGCAGGTGGAGGGGAGTACGAGGGCAACAACATGCAAGTCAAGCATACCACTACAAAAAAAGACACATTCGTGACATTTTGGGCCAAACGAATTTTTTTCTATCATACTTATGACACTTCTATGACGATAATTTTGAAAAAACCAGGTATCATCATAGATGTGGTGGGCTCCTACTTCTATGACAAAAGATCATGACAAAAAATGGGATTTTCGTCCTGGCGGGCCGGAGACGCAGCTGCATGACAGTGTTTGGGCCGTCCATGATGGAAAAAACCATGGTAGAAGCAAGGGCAAGAAAAATATTGGGGAGTTCCCGGCTACGATGGGTGGTCGGGGGCCGAGTGATGCGTGTTTCTCTTGTACCGTACGCGCGTGGGTGCGAGGCGTTGGGCTCTAACTGAACCCGAGTGAGGCGTCGCCTAACTGAACCCGAGCGATTGCACTGCAGGCTATGCATTACTGAACCCGAGTGATCGAGCGATTCCTTCGCTAATGCTGCTAACTGAAGCCGATCGATGCTGCCTCTGGATGAACAGTGAGCGTTGCTGGGAGGGTTGGATGACTAGTTCCCAGTGGGGGTTGGATGAATAGGACCCCGTGGTGTTGCCTCTGGATGAACAGGACCCCGATCGATTGAGCCGGTTGGGCGTGGATGAACAGGACCCCATGGAGGGCTGGATGAATAGGACCCCGTGGAGGGAAGGTTGAATAGTAGCCGGTGGAGGGCTGGTTGAACAGTAGCCGGTGGAGGGCTGGATGAATAGTAGCCCGTGGAGGGGTGGTTGAACAGGATCCTGTGGAGAGGTTTGGTTGAACAGTAGTCGGTGGAGTAGCGTGCGGTGGAGGCTAGATGAACAGGAGCCCGTGGATGAACAGTCGCAGGTGCAGGCTGGAGGAGGTCAACAGTGGATGAACGGTAGCCCGTGGAGGCTAGAGGAGGTTGACGGTGGAGATGAATAGTATCCCATGGAGTCCCATTTTGCGGTATGCCACACCCCTCCCGATGAACAGGACCCCCGTCTCGACCATAGCACTCTAATACAAGTCCGTTTCCTCCGTTTTGCGGTACGCCATACACCTCCTGATCAAATGGACCCTGTTTCGACCGTAGGAGGTCCAACAGAAGTCCGTTTCCTCTGTTTTGTGGTACACCAGACCCCTCCAGATGAATAGGATCCTGTTTCGACCGTGGTCGGTCGAACACAAGGTCGTTTCCTCCGTTCTGCGGTACGCCAGGCCTTGTTTCCATCAGTTGTTCCGTCCAAGCCCTCCCGATGAACACGACGACGCATTCCGTTCCGACCCAGCCGGTTGGCTCCCCATGAACATGACAACGACGCAGTTTCTCCGTTCCGACCCAGCCATGTACACGAGCCCTAGCCGTACGTATGCGCAAGTAGGCGTTCGAGACCCCTCTCGTATGTACGTATGTGGACATATTTTCTTTCTTGCACCCTGGCCGTTGTACGTACGTGTACATGCTATGTGCACGCCTCTACTACGACACGTGCGCGCCTCTACATCGACCAGTGCGCGCCTCTACGTCGACCAGTATGTACGTACACATTCGCGACCAGAATGACAACGCTACGTACACTTCGACCAAGTGGGTCCCGACTGTCAGGCACTTCCTTGCGTGTGAAGATAAAGCTGATGGGTCCCAGTAATCAGGGGGGCGAATCATTTGTTTTGCCTGGACGCACTTCCTTGCGTGTGAAGATGTAGCTAGTGGGTCCCAGCAGTCAGGGGAAATGTTTTTTTTCATGAAATATGGTGGCCCGTCCGGTGGGCCCCTGCTGTCAGGTGGAGGAATCATTATTTTCCGCGTAATAAGGAGGCACTTCCTTGCTGCGGTCGTGGACCCAGCTGTCAGCCTCTCCACGTACAGTACTCTTCCGATGGAAGTCATTCCTTGACCACCTTGACCACGCCGCGTTCCGTTGCATGCATGCGTCCATGGGCGTGGTGCGTCCCCACTGTCAGCCTCTCACTTACAGTCATCTTTCGATGACTCTCGGTTGTTGACCACGTTGACCATACCATGCAGAGCGCACCAAGGACGATGGACGACGGCGAGGCCCCAGACAAGAACGATCTGGAGATGGGGAAGACGCGGCAGTGGAGTCGCAGATGGAGAGGAGTGGGAAACTTGACTGGTTCGGGTGGGCGGCAGCACAACCGTGGTGCCGCCCACGGGAGACAGGAGCAAGAACAGAGGTTGAATAAGGAGCACGGCTGTTGGATTAACATCCAATGGTCCAGCTGCTAGAATCATTTGTTGATTAAGTTGACAAAGCCCTGCGTACACATCCGCTTAGTAGGCCCACAAGTCAGCCACCAAATATGACGGGTCCCAGATGTCAACGGGAGGAATAATTTTTTTTGATAACAAGGAGGCACTTCCTTCCGTGCGAAGATACAGCCGGTGTGTCCCAGGTGTCAGGGGGGAAACATTTTTTCAGCTTAATAAGCAGGAACTTTCCTTGCATGCGACCGTGGACCTCGTGGGTCCCAGCCGTCAGCCTCTCCACGTATAGTCCTCTTCCGATGACTCTAGTTTGTTGACCACACTGCACCGAGCGCAGCGAGGCGGTGGACGACTGCGAGGCCTCGGACGGGAACGACTCGGAGATGGGAAGTCACGGTAGTGGAGTCGCATATTGAGAGGAGGAGAAGGGTTATAACTGGTTCTGGTGCGGTGTGGGGCTGCAGTCGGTGGAGAATAACAGGAGGTGTGGTGGGGTGGAGGGATAGCCTGGCCGGCGATGCGGTAGCGCCTCGTAGTGATGCGTGCTAAGAAGAGCCGCTAGCCGCCGGAGGCCGGACCAGGCGGTCCCGGCGAAGCTGGAGGAAGAAGACGAGA
Organism: Triticum timopheevii; assembly: GCA_963921465.1. Classification (NCBI taxonomy): domain Eukaryota; kingdom Viridiplantae; phylum Streptophyta; class Magnoliopsida; order Poales; family Poaceae; genus Triticum; species Triticum timopheevii. The sequence continues at coordinate 373,333,886 of OY997272.1, read as the reverse complement.
GATTGAAGGTGCATGCCGGTCATTGGATATAAATCCAATGGCTGTGGATGTCATAATCATTTGTTCACCAAGTTGACAACACCCTGCGTAGGCTTCGACCTATTGGCCCACATGTCAGCCTGCAAAAATGTGGCATATATTTAACCCATGTTTTCTAGAATGTACAGTCCATTTGCTGGGCTGGCTGAACAAATAATTTTGCGTCAATGCGGCCATTTATATTTTCTAAGAAATCCCAGCCCATTTGCACTTCCTTGAAATACACGAATTAGATGGGCTCGTTCTATATATAATGTTATGTTAGAAGGAGCAATTAATATCAAAAAATAAACCGGAAAGGCGCATTTTTTCTATATAAAATTAACAAATTAGCAAGTTATTGCTCAAAATAAAAATGAGCGTGTTATTATTACATTGGTCCTTAAAATCTTCGCAAGCTTTTGTATGCAATCATCAGGATTTTCCTTGCCTGTGAGTCAAAAACAACCAGGAGTTTCCTTGCCAACTTCTGTTAAACATTTACTTTTATAAGTTAATAACACGTGGGATGTTTTTATAATCTATATATAAGTCTCTATAAAATATATGATAATATTAATAATATAAATATATATAATGTGGTTAGAAGGGAAAACATAAATTGGACACAACATTATTATTCTTATATACAGATAAATAGAACAGAGACCTGCATTTTATAAAAAAAAAATACATTGGGCTGCCCATGTTTAAGAAAAAGCCCATAGGCCAGTATGGACCTCAAACAATAAGTTGAAACAACTGTCTTCGTATGTCGTGGGCTACGCATGTTAAAATACAAAACCTAGGCCTAGCTGATACTTGTTCGCCCTCTGGAAAAAATGATACCAGCTAGATCCCCGAGCGAACTGGATTAAAGAGGGGGCTGGCGGCACGACTGAAGAAGCACATCAGGAGCAATTTTTTTCTTCAGTGGATGGCTCTCGGTGGCGTTTTTTTACTTGCCTCTACACCATACAACTTGTATTTTTAGCCTCCCAGTCCGTGGTGGACCAACAGCCCATTTGCTGGGCGGGCCAACCTACAGAAACCAACACTTGATTTTTCATCAAGCCCCAAAAACAACACAGTCTATGTTTGTTTTGAGGCCGAAAACATTACAGCAGGGGTTGAACGGGGGAGGGGGGAAGAAAGAGCAAAAAGATCAAAAAGAGCTGATGCGTCGTTGCTACCCTAACAAAGCAGGTGCAATTCTTCTCGAGAAGAAGGTGTGTCATTGACACCCACACGTCACATATCCCACGGTAGGCATACTAACAAGTTCACACACAAGTACAACAAAAAAGGTAAACATTTGTATCAAACTCAGGTTCGTAGGACACGTTCATATTCATAGTCAACATTCACGATCAACAACTCAAAATATTCATATATACACAAGTTCAGCATGTCTATGCATCCAAATGATTGATAGATCACACGACAATATTCATAGATAATTCACAAAAAGATTTAGATATACACATGTTCAGTATGTTTATGCATCCAAATGATTGAGATCACAGCCAATATGATCCATGGACAAACTTTAATTACCTAGGGTACAGACTGGTAAATGGTGTTCAGTCGGAGGTACTTCTTGCTAAAATTAATGCTTGTACGAGTAAACTTTCGAGTACATAAGAGGCAGCACAGACAATCTGAACTTTGGTTGTAGGTTTATCCTCAAATAGTGGCCTTGTGCCGAGGGAGGTTTGAGCAACTTGGCCACTACTTTCATCCAACTAGTTTACTGGCTCATCTTGGTCCTGTAGCTCGCCAAAATTCTACATTGCAGACAAGAAAGGAGGCGTTGAGAAAATGAACCACCCAAATTTTTTTTGCAGTTCAACTGAAATCGAGCATCCCCGGCGTGCAGACTGATTAAGTGCCAGATGAATATACGCGTCAACCAACCTGTCTGGAATCTTTAGACTCCAAGCCATACAGTTCACTACCATATCTGCCGATAACCAAAAGGCACAAGCTGGGACCAAAGACTGGACTGTGTTTTTCTGGGCTATGCACCAAGCAATATTTTTGGCGTTCACTCTCCTAATACTTGGAGTTTGACAACTAGTTGACGTCGGTTGATACTCGTATGAATATAGGCACTTCTTCTTGTCAACACCGATGCTTGTCTGAGTGAACTTTGGAGTACATAGCAACAGCATAAGTATCTGTCCATCTGATCTTTTTGTGCAGTTCTACTAAAATCACCCAATGCAATGGTTTGCCTGCGAGTTCAGGCTCCAAGTTACTCCTTTATAAAATTGGCAAACAGTAGCACAATACCAAATTACCAATACATGACAAGCACAATAATCAGGATAAAGACCAGTACAAAGCTGTGGGAGGTAGCATATCAATTACTATTTCCTTTGACTGGAAGCCGAGATAAGCGAAGCGACTGACATCAAAGGAAGAAAGCAAGCCCAGATTAGCGACTGGCAGGAAAGGACGGAAGTTGTTGAGGCAATGAGCACCCAAATTTTTTGTGCAGTTCCACCAAAATTGAGCATCCCTGTTGGCACATATATTGAGAGAGTGAGATTACTGTAATAGTGGGACTAGTTGATGAAACATACACTAACAAATAGAAGCACCCTCATTATCTTAATGGGTGAAGTTAGCAACATAGTAGTCTTGCTTAAAGTGAGGTATTAGTTTATTTAATCAATGCCAGTTAGCTCAACACTCAAAGCATTGCCATGTATCATAGGTTGCAAAACTTTAACATGCAAAGATAGGAGTTTCTCACGATAGTAGCACGATACAAATAGAGATGACAACAAACTAATATGGATGAAGTCCTTAGGCCCGTACCAACCTGAGGAAAAAAGCTTATTCATGTAGTCCCACAAAAGATGATGAAGCACTCACTGGAATCACTCAATAGTATATATTTTTGTGCACTTCAAATGTATGGTTGAAATCATTCTTGTTTACCAGTGCTGAGATTATATCGAAAGATTATCAAGAACTTTCGGCAGAGTTAAAGCACTGGCTGGGATACAGTTCATTGTATTGTCTTGTGTAGTTCCACTAAAATGTATGATTGACACAACATGATCCCTGTTTGCACAAGTAGGAACAAGGTGAAACCTTCATTAGCTTAGTGAGAAAGGATAGAAAGACATTAGCATATTACTCTAATAGTAGCATCAAATTCATGATGGACAATACGCAAAACATTGCCTCATTGAACCAATGGCAATAAATTGACATGCAAAACAATAGCACTATTATGTCATGACAGTAATAATATTCCCTCCCTGCTCCACCACATGAACCTCCATAGACAAACATACACACATACATGATTCAGCATAGGGTGCTACTGAAGATTTGTTTAACTCCAACAGGAAAATTAGGCAGCAATAAATTAGTGGTACTTAAGTACTTCTAATTAATTAAGTGAGACATCAGAAGTGGAAGGGCTCCCTGGAGGATCGTCTCACATGTAAGGTAGTCATTGCTGGAGCCCTTGAATGGCCTTGACTAAGGCCTCTGGCTTTAGCAAGATCACCTTGGCACTGTTTATTCTTCTTCTTCCTCTTCATGCTCTATTTCTCTTTATCCTCACCAGTTGATGAAACCAAGTACATGATTGGCCTTCTATTTCAGAATTGGTTTTGTTAGTGAGGGAGTACAAGTGTACTAGTAAAAAATAGCATTACTTTATCATGGCAGTCGCAAAATAGAGATGAACACATGCATTAAATATCATTCTTACCTAAAGGAAGGTTATGGTGCAATACGGATGATGAGGATTGGAACACAGATCTCCCTTTGTGCAGTTCCACCGAAATGAACCAACTGTTCCATTCTGACATTCCAGATAAACCGCACAAAGTCACTTCTTTTAAGAAGTGTTTTGTGCAGTGCACCAAAAGGTCACAACAACAACCAGGTGAAATGGGTATCCCTGTTTGCACAATAAGCTACATAGGAAATAGTCAGAGTCTCAAACAATTACAGGCAAAAACATTTGGCTAAACTTGTCATGGCTTATAACAATAGCATGGCTTCATTTTACCAGGGGCATTAGGTTAAGAACAGCTAAATATTTCGTATAAGGGCATGGGATAGTGGGTACACCAGCAGTCCAGCACCATGTACCTAAACAGGGGCATAAAGTGGTAATTCATAGTTTGTTGCCCCGAGAAACAAACATCCAAGAAACGTATCTACACTACAAGAAATATGTCAACTTGTGACCCTTACTATTGGTTTCTGAAAGGTCATAGTTTTTCATTTGCAACCTTTTTGTGACCAAAACCAGAAGGTCAAAAGCTGGCGGTCGTAAACTGGAATTATTGACCTTCTGTAAAAGGTCGTTGGTTCCACGACCAAATTTTTGGTCACTAGCAACCTCCCCAGGCCGCATAGGCATCCAGCGTGGCAAGCTAATGTGGCACAAGAATCAGCCCGATCCAATTCGGTTTTCTACATGGGCCTAGCCCAACAATTCGGCCTTTTATTATTATTATTTTTCCTAAGAATTATGTTGGGCTACATGGGCCAAGCCCAATATTTCAGCATTTTTATCTCTGGGCTTTGGCCTTTTATAGTATATTGATTATATATTTTTGGAAAATATTTTTTGGAGCTGGTCCCACTAGTCATGTTAATCTCATATATTGATCCCACACATAAGAAAGTTACATACTAGTCATATTATTTCACAAGTGGGTTGCACTGGTCAAGTTGCCATCTCACACACTATCAAATCACATTCATAATCAAATATTCCAAACAAATAAGAGAACATGTGAAATTCATCAAATAACACTAGATTAGTGTCTTACAATTTCAGTAGACTATTACAACCCAGGTATACCAGCTATTACAATATTACAATATTACAGTAAATAGAGTAGACAACTCTTTGCTGAGTAGCACTTCACGGCTTCACGCTTTTCTTCACGTCTTCGCACTTCCAACTTTCTTAGGCCTGGAGCTCCTGTAAAAGAGGAACCAAGTAAAGAAGTTACACGCAGCTGCTCCTTACACACAACTATATTTGCTACAGATCAGCTATCAACTCTTGGTATTTATCCAGCGGGCATTGGTATGTGTAGGTACTGATGGAAGGGTGTACCTGGATGTATAGCATGAGAAGGGAGAGCTGGAGCACCCACCTGAACTGCAGCTTGCCGTAAACCATGTAGGCAAGCACCACCCGACACTTGCACATGCCGAAAAGGAGACCATGTCGTCCAGAACACTCATGTGCACCTGCATCAGCCAGAGGCACCGAAATTGAGAACGAAACCAAAATTTACACTAGACAGAAAATTAAAATATATGTGTGGCATCGCATAGCTAAAGAAACCATATAATGTACCATAACATTTGCAAAAATGGAGCTGCTTCTCTCTAGGATTACTAGTTAGCTCACACTTTAAACATAACATTTGTTCATCTTATATAACAAAAAAACTTAGAAATGTTGATCGACTGCTCCAGAAATGCAATATGTAAACCCAGCTGGAATTGATAACTACAAGCTACAGCAGCTCAAAGTGGCAGTAGCTAAAACACAAGCATTGTTCTCACAACCAACCAATACTTCATTAACAGGTCACACATCAAAATCTGTGTTTAGAATAACTGTTGAAGATGGGTTCAGCTTCGATGCCTAGAATAACTACTCACGGTGAAATCTGGACATGTATAGCAGCTACTAGTATGCAAAGGTTATCATGGTGCTACTGGCAGGCACTTCCACTGTTTTATTCTCCGCTGATCATATCAGGTTGCAAAATCTGTAGAGTATTAGGTATAGACTAAGCAATACTGCATAGGCCTTTTCTTACTAGTGTTTGGTTTATAAAAAAGTTGGCCAACAACATTTATACAGTATTAGCATCTGTTGCTGGATTTTGGCAATCTTACCAGCATCAAAACACAGGCACGACACACAGATCAAATCAAGGCGAGGCAGACTTCTACCCAACGAGGATAGCAGCCTATCCCACTACCAACTACCATCTCAAAGTGCTCGGGCAAACATCAGCTCACCTGATGAGTAAGGACCTCTAGATGTCCCTTTGGGGGAGCTTGATCGCTCTGCTCTTCAGCAGCAACATCAGGCTCCGGATCCGTGGCACCTGCGGAAGTACTGCACACCCCAGTCTGCAAGAGATTCGAAAAAACATCACACAAACACATGAAGAACCAGCAGCCTCCAGCGGGATACTGAAGAAAATTCAGTTAAAAGTTCAGAACCAGCAGCTGAAACAGGTGTTCTGAATCTCTGTAGGAATAATAATGTGCCAGGTTGGAGCAGTACTACGGTACTACTAGTCTAATGCTTGCACTTGGATCCGATAGTATAGGAGGGGTGTTCGTCTGGTACTTGCCATGCTTCTCCGACGAGGTCGTCCGCCGAGGGGATCTTGACCCTGAGCTCCGGGGCGTCGCCGGAGACGGCAAAAAAGAAGGTCTCGTTCCATTCGGGCTCACTCCCCGCTCCTGTTACATCGATGGTTACATCGAATCTTGTGAGATGAGACCAGAACGATTTCCAGTGGATGATGACTGGGTCTGGGTATACATATGTACCTGATGCGACGGTGCTCTTCTGCTCGTGGCTGCGGCAGGTGAGGATCACGTACGGGTCGATGCTATCTGATCAATCAGCAGTTGAGAAATCAGATCGGCAATCTAGTGATGAAGATCTAGCAGACGCTGACGAACTAAACATCAGGCTCCTGTTCCTGACCTGGGAGACGAGGTGGCGGGCGAGGGAGGCGACAGCGTGGAGCGTGGCGGTGCCGGAGCCGATGTGGGCGCCGTCGGGGTTAGGGACGGCGAGGGCGGCGGTGGAGGGCGGGAAGCGGCCTAGGCGGCACGCGCGCGTGAGCTGGCGGGCGTAGAGCGCGAGCTGCTCGGGGCTGGCGGCCGTGAGCACGACGGCGTCCCACGGCGGCACCCGCGCAGACAACCGCAGCCGGCACTAGGCCTTGTGCTGCACCGCCGCCGCCTTGTCCGCCGTGTGCGCCCCTCGCCGGCGCCGATGGACCGGCTCCATTTGGAGATCGCTCACTGGCTCGTTGGATTGGTCAGCCTCAGCGTCGCCCGTTGCTGTCGTCGCGTCAGCGATCTTGTTGTGGGGGTGGGGAAGGAGGGACGAAAGGGGAAGGTGGTGGAGGGAGGGGAAGGGAGGAGATGGGAGGCGACGAGGTGGATGGCGGCGCGATGGAGGACGGGAAGGAGACGGTGGAGAGGTCGGCGGTGATGGGTGGGGGTGGCGCGGTGCCTCGCTCGGATCTGGGAGAAAGATGAGACGAGGGAGAGGAAGGCGGGGGCGGCGGGATGCCTCGATCGGATCTGGGAAATGGGTGGGTGGGTGTGTTAGGGTTCGGGTTTCTCGGGAGATGCTCCACCGTTGATGGATGTGTGATGGATGGCTCAGGTCGCTTCGGACTGGGTGATCCGCGTGATCGTGGTTCCTCGCTTCTTATTGGCCGGTTGTTTTGTGCTGGAATCTTCAAAATTTGAACCCAAATTTACTATGTTTTTTAAGAAAAAACTACAAATCTGTCTTGTAAAAAGGACCACAACTTTTTTCAAAAATATTAGTCCACAACTTATTTACAATTAACTAAAATGTCAAGATCACAACCGTTTACAATTAAGCTAGAAAATCAAAACACTAGCGGCCCGACACTGCTTCATTGCAACTCCGTCAGTCCCGACGATGTTGGATTACAGCACCGGCGGTCCCTGGCGATGCTCTGTTGCATCACCGCTGACTATGGCAGCATCACCTTCTGCTGGAACCCCCCGACGACCTTGCGGCGCCACGCATGACCGGTGGCCACTACCCGCCAGCCAGCGGCGCCACGCATCACTGCCCCACACCATGAGATTCGACACCCCTCGCATTGAATGATCTGATATTGTTCACAAGGGTGCATCTTGGAATGGCAAACAATGTTGCCTAAGGAATTTTTCATTTTCTTTGAACGAAAAAATAATTTTTCATTTTCCGAGTGACCAAAATGAGTTTTTTTTATGAAGGACCTACCAAATAATTGTTGCAAAACTGGACCAAATCAATTTTCTAAAATACTAGGGCATATTTAATGCACAATTGACCAAATGGTTGGGTGTCACAAGTTTTGATCCACCTGTCATGAAAAAGATAATTTTTTGCCGATTCAGTTCGAAGCGTGTCAAATTTGAACTGTAGTTGCCTCATAGTTTACTCTTTTTTTTTCACAAAAATCATTTTTAGGTACAAAAGTATCTAATTAATAAGATAAACATCAAAAGTTTTCCAAGATTCAACAACTAGCTAGGAACGGTCATGCCCGCCGTTTTGACCGCATTTTGAAACGGGCATGAAAAATTCAGAAAAAAAACAAAAAATTGGAAAACCTTCGCATTGTGTCATTATATGTGACCAAGTTGCCAGGAAAAATAATAAACTTGTAGTATGGATTTTTTTTAAAAATGTTCTCAAAAATGAGCTATCATGCGTGAAGATTCAAGGCTTTCAAGCCAAATGATCAATCTTATGGCCACATTCATGGCATAGTTTGTTAAAAAGATCTCATAATGTGCACAAGGGTGCATCTTGGAATTCCAAACAATGTTTCCTAAGGGAGTTTTCATTTTCTTTTCACGGAAAATTCATTTTCCATTTTTTGAGTGCCCGAAATGAGGTTTTTTTGTGAAGGGCCTACAATATTTTTGTTGCAAAATTGGTCCTAATAAATTTTATAAAATACTAGGCCATGTTTAATGCACAATGGACCAAATGGTTTGGTGTCAAAAGTTTTGATCCACCTCTGGTGAAAAAGACAAATTTCTGCCGATTCAGTTGGAAGCGGGTCAAATTTGAACTGCAGCTGCCTCATAGTTTGCTCTATATTTTTTCCAAAAATCATTTCTAGGTACATAAGTATCTATTTAATCAGAGAAACACCAAAAAATTTCAAGATTCAACAACTAGCAACGAACGGTCATGCCCGCCGTTTTGACCGCATTTTGAAACGGGCATAAAAAATTCAAAAAAAAACAAAAAATTGAAAAACCTTCGCATTGTGTCATTATATATGACCAAGTTTCCAGGAAAAATAATAAACTTGTAATACGGCAATTATTTTAAAAAAGTGTTCTCAGAAATGAGCTATCATGCGTGAAGATTGATGGCTTTCAAGCCAAATGATCAATCTTATGGCCACATTCATTGCATAGTTTGTTCAAATGATCTCATAATGTGCAAATGGGTGCATCTTGGAATTCCAAACAATGTTGCCTAAGGGAGTTTTCATTTTCTTTTCACGGAAAATTCATTTTCCATTTTTGAGTGCCCGAAATGAGGTTTTTTGTGAAGGGCCTACCATATTTTTGTTGCAAAATTGGACCTAATCATTTTCTGAACTACTAGGCCATGTTTAATGCACAATTGACAAAATGGTTGGGTGTCAAAAGTTTTGATCCACCTCTGGTGAAAAAGACAAATTTCCCCCGATTCAGTTTGAAGCGGGTCAAATTTGAACTGCAACTGCCTCATAATTTGCTCTTTATTTTTTCCAAAAATCATTTCTAGGTACATAGGTATCTATATTATCAGAGAAACACCAAAAAAATTCCAAGGTTCAACCACTAGCTATGAACGGTCATGCCTGCCGTTTTGACCGCATTTTGAAATAGGCATAAAAAATTTAAAAAAAATCAAAAAAATGGAAAACATTCGCATTTTGTAATTATATATGACCGAGTTTCCAGGAAAAATAATAAACTTGTAATACGGCAATAATTTTAAAAAAGTGTTCTCAGAAATGAGTTATCATGCGTGAAGATTCATGGCTTTCAAGCCAAATGATCAACCTTATGGCCACATTCATAACATAGTTTGTTCAAATGATCTCATAATGTGCACATGGGTGCATCTTGGGATTCCAAACAATGTTGCCTAAGGGAGTTTTCATTTTCTTTGCACGGAAAATTCATTTTCCATTTTTTGAGTGCCCGAAATGAGTTCTTTTTTTTGTGAAGGACCTACCATATTTTTGTTGCAAAATTGGACCTAATCAATTTTATAAAATAATAGGCATATTTAATTCACAATTGAAACAATGGTTGGGTTTCAAAACTTTTGATCCACCTCTGGTGAAAAACACAAATTTCCGCAGATTCAGCTGGAAGCGGATCAAATTTGAACTGCAGCTACCTTATTGTTTGCTCCTTATTTTTTCCAAAAATCATTTATAGTTACATAAGTATCTATTTAAGAATAAATACATGGTTTGGTGGCGATACGTTGAGGTTTGGATGGTGGCCCAGGGCCCCAACTCCAAAGAGCGTAAACTCGCATGCCCGCCGCATGGTCACCGTGTGACCTTGGCGTTGTCTTGCGTTCTGGGAGGCATAAGCATGTCTAGTGGGTTGGGCACTCCCCAGGTAGGTGCTAGGAAGAAAATTACAACAGAAGAATCTCACGAGGAGACCGACCTATGCTCAAAGATGAATTAGCAGCCAAGTGTTTGATTGGCAGTACGGGAAATGCACATGGCCAATGGGTGTGAGTTTTGGCTGAGGATGATAATCTACTAAGAACAATGTCTTCACAAATTTTCAGCTCAAAAGGAGGATCCTAGGTGCTACTTGCTTTGCAAAGTACCACACTGGAAAAAAATATGAATGTTGAAGGTGGGCTCAAAATAATGAATGGATTGAGCTGAAATTTGGTGGAGGATGGTTATTTGGGCATACGAAAGCACTGTATAAAATTGATACCATTTGGACATGCCAAAGTGGTACTTCCTTCACAATGCTCTTCTTTGGACAGAAACTTGGGAAAATTAGCGAGAGAAATTGGATCAATGAAATGAGCTCAAATTTGGTGAAGGTAAATTACATAGGTATGGTCATGCGCTGGTAAGTTTTTAGATCATTTGTGTAATCCTAGCTAGTACTTACTTCACAAAGCTTCTCTCGAGGTAGAAACTTTGGAAATTTCCTGAGAAAGATTTACTAGGAAAATGGAGCTGAATATTATCATGTGGCAATGATTTGGGTATGGAAGAGTGCCCAAAGAGTTTGAGGGTAATAGGAGAGGTCTAGACAACACTTGCTTTGCAACGTGCCAATCTGGCCATAAAATATAAATTGAACATGGGCTCACATAGACGATTTGACTGAGCTGCAATTTGGAGGAGGGTGGTAATTTGGGCATATGAAGGAACTATATAAATTTCATGTCATTTGGATATATAAAAAAGGTACTTCCTGCACAATGCTTCTAGGTGGACAAAAACTTTGGAAATTTTTCGAGGAAGATTTGCTAGGCAAATGGAGCTGTATTTTGTCATGAGGCAATGATTTGGATAGGAAAGGGTGCCCAACAATTTCAAGGGCAATCAAGGATATATAAATAACACTTCCTTCACAAAGAGATGTTGTGAACAAAATAGGAAAATGAATATTGTTGAATTATTTTTGAACTAGGCAAGGAAGGATTTTTTACATATTTGACGGAGATATGACCCAAAGAATTTATGAGATTTTTTGGGGAATTTTGGGAATGACGGAAATATAGGTTGCTTCACAACCTAGGGCAAAAATTGACACATGGACATGACACATAGGCAAAACTGATGAGGTGGCGCCTAATCATAGCAATAAGTACTAATGCATCCACGTTCACAACCTCATGACCATTTATATTGGTCGTAATCAGGTAGAAATAAGGTCATGGACCACTCTTGTCTGCTTTGTGACCATTTGGTGTAAGGCAATTCAGGGTTTGAGCCCTTCCAAGCTAAATGGCCGTGGATTTACGACCAATTCAGCTAGGGTCACTAAGAGAAGGTCACTAGTTGACATATTTCTTGTAGTGCTGGGTTGGTCCCATTTTTTCTCACTCTAGCCACCTACTCCTATGTGTGGATAGCAAATCTATTCCTGGTCATACCACTGTGTACAGCGTTACCCCTATATTTCCCTTTTCGACCAAGAGACTGGTTGGATGATCAGTCTCTACTACTTTCACCCCCTTTCCTTCCTATTTGTACCAAGTCCGATGAACATACTAAATTCCCCCACCCCCACTTTATTTCTTGTTTGAACTAAGTACAAGATTTGACTCCATGAAGTAGCTTTACCTCTAACAATAGAAAAAAAAATAGGTGACGTTGGACCATTCAATCGAGAGGGGCTGAGAGGTAGAAAATGATGCACATGCAATGACGTAGCAAGCTGGGGAAGTAGAGCTAAGGCGGTTCCGAAGGAAGATATACCTGAAGGTCGTCGGGATGTGGATAGGTGGGCGGCGGGAGGCCGGATCCACCCCCACTAGGGCAACGATGAGGGGATCGGAGGACCTCCCGCGCCAGCGCTCGACCAGAGATAACGGTGCAGCCGGCAGTGGGTCTCCTCCCTCACTATCGACGATGGCCTAAACGCTGCCCCTCCTCCCCTTCACCGGTGGAGGGGGATACGTCCAGATCTGTAACCAGCGGCGAGGATAGAAAGACAGTGTTTTTTGAAGGGAGAAAGACAGTGTTACCACCGCTATCTTGTTTAGATCTGGAGAGGATGAGAGTGTGTGAATAGAGCAACCCTCGCAATCAAGCGCGGAGGCTCCGGCTTATATATACTTAGTGGGGTAGTTTTCGTTTTTCACTCCATCAAAACAATCGTTTAAAATTGTGTACTACGTGCCAGGTCGCCGTTTTTTTTAGTTGTTGATTTTTTTTGAGATAGCTACACGCTTATTCTGTAACGCCTCGGATACAACTTTCCATATTCGTAACTCATACTCTTGCCTTTTCCGGAGATGCGATATGATATTTCCTTCGTGGTCGGGTTTTTGTTTTCATTGTGCATTTTGTTCATGTCATGCATCTCATCTCATGGCATCATGCGCATTGCATCTGCATGTTTTCATAAAAACTCATAGTCGTTCGCAGTTTCCCTTTCTCTCTTTGCCTCCGTTCTCATTTTGGCAGGCCTTTGTCCTCGTTGACCTCTCTCAAACCCCTCGCGCGCGTCCAAAACCTCTCCCGAACCCGACCCGGGCAGTCGTCACTGTTGGGCCCGGATCATCCCCCAACATCCCTAAATCATCATCGATTTCTCATTGGACTCTCCTAAGCTATTTATTTTCGATCGTCCGAGTAAAAATCGGAGGGATCAAATACCCCCTAAACCTAGCCTACTTACTATACAAATAGAGCAACCCTAAAATCTAGGGGAGCTGTCCCATCCTCCAAATCCCCTCACCCGCAGCTGCCACTCTTTCATCGGGATCCAAGCCCGCAACCAGCCTCTCTCCCTCCCTCGTTTTCAGCATCGGGCCAACCACCTCCTCCCCTCGTTCCATCCAATCCCGCAGGCACCTCCTCGCTTCTCCTCTGCCTCGACCGGAGCAAGGCTCCCCTGCTCATGGCGCCCGAGCACCCCCACCACCGGCGACAAGAACAAGACCGGTACCCCGTTCCCCTTCCCCTTCTTTTCCCTCTCTGGTTTCCTCTCCCTCTGCTCATCCCTGTGCTCGTTTCCTTTGGACAGGGGACCTCCATGGACGAACGCCAAGGCTGACAAGAGGATCCGGACGCCGCCGGCTTGCCTCTGCTCCGCCTCCCCTCGCCAAATCTGCTCAGTTCCCGGCGCCCTCCGCCTCGCTTGCTGCGGGAGCTCCAAGCAGACGCCTTCCAGGAGCCTCCCGTCCACGTGGGACCTCCAACCCACGCCTCCGGCGGCCTCCTTCTCGTCGTCGCCTAGGTGAGCAGCAGCCCACCGGCGGCCACCTCTAGCAGGCCCGTGCCGCGCCTCCTTCCCTTCCCTCTACCTCTCTCTCTCTCTGCCTGACGCTCCTGACTGATCGCTGGCGCCATCTTCAGTAGGTGTTCTCCTCGATCCTGGTGCCCCATCTTCGACCGAAGCCAGGGACGCCCAGCATCGCTCGCCGCCGTTCGTCAAGCCTCTGCGCCGCCGCGCCAAGTCCCTTGCGTCGAGCCGCCGCATCCGCTGATGCGATCCCGCCGTGCTGCGCCCCTGCTTCATCTCGCTGATGGTGGAGCAGCGAGCCAGCGCCCCGTCCTCTGCTTCGCCCGCTCGAACCTCACCTTGCATGCGCCTCCCCGTCGATTCCCTCCTCGCTGCCCCATGCGCTCTGGTGAGCCCTGCCGCCGCTTCCCTCTCCGTTCACCTCGCGCTCTTTCTCCTTCTCTCACCTCTCTATCGCTCGTGTTTCGCTGTTCGAGCAGGACCACCCCCGCCGCCATGGATGGCTGTGCCCCGCTTGAGCTCTGTCGGCCGCCGCCGTTGCCCGGAACCGAGGCCGGATGACTCGATCCGCCCGTTCCGTCCGGTTCCCGCCGACCCCATCGCCAGGGTCCCCTGCCGTCTTCTTCTCCATTGCCATGCTCCTCCTTCTACTTCTGTTTCTTCAGAAACGAGAGCACCAGCGGCTCGCCCGGTTCTGTCCCGAGCGTTGACCGCGCCTCCGGTGACCTCCAAGGCCCAGCGCGCCCCTCCTGGAGCCTCCCCTCCAATCGGGCCAAGGCCCATGGTGAGGCCACCCCCAGCGCCCCTCCTTTGTTTTTTTTGTCCTGTCAGGCCAGCCTGCAGTTTCGGCCCAATAGCATTTTTTCCTGACCTGCGAATTTGTCTAATTATTCCAGAGTTTGCAGTTTTACAGAAAAGTCCTTCATGTTCATGCATTGATAACTCCACAACTGTGCATTGGATTAAAATGTTTTAAATATGTAAAATGCTTAGTTTTTCATCTAGTTTCATAATCTGCTACTTTCATCCATTTTAAAATGTTTACAATGTTGTTTGTTTAAATTTGCTCAAATGCCATGTTAAAATGATTTATTTCATAACTAAATAACCGTAGCTCCGTTTTAAATAAACTTTATATGTAAATGGGGTGGAAAAATGCCTAGTTTAACATGGTCCACTTTATTTTCCTGTTTAACAACTTCAAAATATGTTTTAGGGCAGAACATTAGCTAATTCAAAATATGCACATGAGGATTTTCCGGAATTGTTGTTTGTTGTTCCGGCCTCATTTAAACTTGCCTAGATAGGTAGTTTTCATATGTTTACCCCTTGCCATGTTTAATAACATTTAATATTGTTGGGTACATAAACGGGAGCTAACTAAATAGTTGAATGTGGTGTTTCGTCAATATGCAACGAGTTGCATATTGAGCTCCACTTAACTTGTAGTATTGTTTGTTGCACTTTGCCATGCCATGCCTCATTAAACCGGACATGCATCATACTTGTTTGTGCATCATGCCATGATTATGCTTGTGTGTTTACCATGTTGTTTGTTTCTTTCCGGTGTTGCTTCTTAGTTCCGGTAATGTTGCGATTGTGAGGATTCGTTCGACTACTCTCATTCGTCTTCTTCATGGACTCGTTCTTCTTCCTAGCGGGATTTCAGGCAAGATGACCGCTACCCTGGATCTCACTACTATCATTGTTATGCTAGTTGTTTCGTTCTATCGCTATGCTGCGCTATCTATCCCTTGTTCTATCAAGCCTCCCCAAATTGCCATGAACCTCTAACCTTTGTCACCCTTCCTAGCAAACCATTGTTTGGCTATGTTACCGCTTTGCTCAGCCCCTCTTATAGCGTTGTTAGTTGCAGGTGAAGTTGAAGATTGCCTCATGGTGGATAGGATTATGTTGGGATATCACAATATCTCTTATATTTTTAATGCATCTATATACTTGGTAAAGGGTGGAAGGCTCGGCCTTATGCCTGGTGTTTTGTTCTACTCTTGACGCCCTAGTTTCCGTCATACCGGTGTTATGTTCCTGGATTTTGCGTTCCTTACGTAGTTGGGTGATTTATGGTACCCCCTTGACAGTTCGCTTTGAATAAAACTCCTCCAGCAAGGCCCAACCTTGGTTTTACCATTTGCCTCACCTAGCCCTTTTTCCCTTGGGTTTCCGGAGCCCGAGGGTCATCTTTATTTACCCCCCGGGCCAGTGCTCCTCCGAGTGTTGGTCCAAATTAGAGCCACTTGCAGCGCCACCTCGGGGAAACTTGAGGGATGGTTTTAGTTGTACGTAGTGTTCGTCCGGTGTGCCCTGAGAACGAGATATGTGCAGCTCCTATCGGGATTTGTCGGTGCA
Source organism: Triticum timopheevii (assembly GCA_963921465.1). NCBI lineage: Eukaryota > Viridiplantae > Streptophyta > Magnoliopsida > Poales > Poaceae > Triticum > Triticum timopheevii. The sequence continues at coordinate 373,317,749 of OY997272.1, read as the reverse complement.
TCGGGCGGCTTTGCTGGTCTTGTTTTACCATTGTCGAAATGTCTTGTAAACCAGGATTCCGAGACTGATCGAGTCTTCCTGGGAGAAGGAATATCCTTCGTTGATCGCGAGAGCTTATCATGGGCTAAGTTGGGATAACCCTGCAGGGTATAAACTTTCGAGAGCCGTGCCCGCAGTTATGTGGCAGATGGGAATTTGTTAATGTCCGGTTGTAGATAACTTGACACCAGATACGAATTAAAATGCATCAATCGTGTGTGTAGCCGTGATGGTCTCTTTTCGGCGGAGTCTGGGAAGTGAACACGGTTTTTGGGTTATGTTTGACGTAGGCAGGAGTTTAGGATCACCTCTTGATCAGTGCTAGCTTCACGACCGTTCCGTTTGCTTCTCTTCTCGCTCTTATTTGCGTATTCTAGCCACCATATATGCTTAGTCGCTGCTGCAACCTCTCCACTTTACCCCTTCCTTTCCCATTAAGCTTTGCTAGTCTTGATACCCATGGTAATGGGATTGCTGAGTTCTCGTGGCTCACAGATTACTACAACAACAGTTGCAGGTACAGGCTATGCGATGATCATGACGCAAGAGTGATGTTTACTTGTTTTGGAGTTCTCCTTCTGCTTCTTCTTCGATCAGGGGATAGGTTCCAGGTCGGCAGCCTGGGCTAGCAAGGTGGATGTCGTTTGAGTTTCTGTTTGTGTTTCATCCGTAGTTGGATGGTGCTCTTATGTATGATGATGTTGTATTCGTGTGGCATTGTATGCCTCTTGTATGTATCCCCATCTATTATGTAATGTTGATGTAATGATATCCACCTTGCAAAAGCGTATCAATATGCGGTTCTATCCTTGGTGGGACCTTCGAGTCTCTTTAGGATAGTATCGCATATTGGGCGTGACAAGTTGGTATCAGAGCCTCGACCGACCATAGGAGCCCCCTTGATTGTTGGCCGTTGTTGAGTCTAGAACAAAAATGTTTTGAGTCTTAGGATTATATATATCAGAGAGTAGGATTCTTTTTACTCCTCAGTCCCTTCGTCGCTCTGGTGAGGCCTCCTGACGTAGGTGTTTTGCCTTTCCTCTCCTCAAATTTCACTAAAAAAAAATTAGGATCACGTGGGTATCTTGGAATCGTTCCGATATTCTTGTGATGAGAACATTGTTCTTGGTGCCTCCTGACATTTAGGGGTTGTGGCAGTGTCCCGGGGAGTTGAGCTCCGAGGTGTTGTCGTCACAATTTTATCGTTGCAGTTCTGGAATACCTGAGTTTTGCCGACATCGAAAATCTCTTTTATGCAGTTGTTGGTGAGATAACCTCGACGTCACCCAGTACTGGGGAGTTCGGGAGTATTGCCATAGCTCGTATAATGGATGCTTTTCGAAGGTTGAGGTACACGATTTCCGGAGTTTTCTTGGTTATGTGTTGACGGATGGATACAGCTGGATGTAGGGATTGTTAGTTTGGGTGAGATATATTGCTTCCCCTGTATCCCCAGATTGCATAACCAGAAAGTTTTGGGAGTTTATAGGTGGGAATTCAAGTAGCTCCTAGAATATCTTTCCGACAGATGCATGATATGGGATTGGGTAAATCTCTATCATATGTATTTGTTCCGGCTTATTCTGCAAGCCAAATCCTTTGTTTTGTTTTATTTGTGGTATTCGAGTTGCTTCGAAGTCAAATGTTGAATCCATACCTTTCCTAAACGGTGTTCTCATATTGCTATGTGAATACTAATCCTTTTTTATCATTGAGGTTGTCATGTTAATTCTTTTCCAATCGGTGCGCTTCTCTTCGAGATGATCCCATCATTCTCCCCATCCACAAGATCAATTCTAAGTTTTCTCAACGGTGTTTGTTTCGTTCATCCCAAGTTGTCTTTGTTTTTCCCCACCCTCCCACCCTTTTGTTCAAGGACTCATTTATTTTAATCAAGTATCCATTTATTCATGTGAGGTCACTTCACTCTTTTCAATCAATGTTCTGATCCGGTGATCCCTTGTGAAGATGCTCACGAGCTTCAAGTTCATCATCCTTCGTTCTTTTTTCTTCTCTGGTGGATCCAGTTCAAGCTTTCAGTGTTGATCATATTCCTTTCCTCGTGTCAAATGCTTTCTCATGTCGGTGCACCTCTTAATTGTTCACCTCTCTCTATTCTTATTCGGAGTGCTCAAGATATCTCAGAAGAATCATGTTTCCATTCTTAATCCGTTCGAGTTACTTCAAGGTTTTTCTCTCATTCAAGCTATTTAATTCAACCGGTGCAATCTCTCTTTAAAATCATTTCCAATGGTGTTTTCTTGTGAGTGGGCCCTAACCCACAAGTCTTTTCCTAGGATCTTACCTGACTCTTTGAATTATCAGGAGCGATTCTAAAATTCATTTCCAAGTTTGACGTAAGAATGAATTTTCATCAGTCACATGCCTTCTCCAAGGTCGTTTTCAAATTCTTTTCATCTTTGGCTCAACCTTTCCTCTTTTAATTCTCCCGGAGTATCTCAACAATTCATGGTGGTTCTCATCATCATTCTCAACATTTGAAGATCGAAGAAGGATTTCTCTTAAATCTTGGTCCATTCTCTTGAATATTCATGGTTCTAGCTTCGTGCTATCCTCTTAATTGCTTTCGATTGTGACAATTCTTTTCTTACCATTCGGAGCATTTCATGAGTTGTTTCCATTTCTTTCCTCCGAAGGCCATCATGTCATAATTCTTCATTCTCAGCGTGTAGCTATCATTCTCCAAATCTTACCGGTGCATCGTTCAAATACCCTCTAATCAGTTCATGATCTCTTTGTTCTCATGTATTTAAATCCCCTCAACTATCTTCATTCATTTTCCAATTCTTCCCGGTGAATTGTGCCTTTGCTATGTTCATTTTCAATTCTTACGGTGGTTTGTTCAAGATTTCTCTTCCTTCGTCATCGTGTCAATTCATTCATTCATTCGTTGTTTCCAAATCCTACCGGTGGTTCCATCAATACCTTCTCAAGTTTGCGCTATATCTCTTTTAATCCTTTCTACGAGAATTAGTAGTATGCCAAATCCATTGCTTGTCATCAATTTAAATTGGTGAAGGATACACATTACATAATTCTTATTCTTGTTTCATCCAAGTGTTTAATTCTTTTCTTCCGGAGATTGTTCATGATGAAGTAATTCTCGTTTCTAGTGTTTTATCTTTTCTTTTTCCGGAGTTCCAAGTTTTCTCGGTTATATCGTCGCGAAGCGCCATCTAAATCATTGCAAGGCTTCCCCTTGTGTTTTCAACCTCTCTTGCTTTCTATCATCCTTTTATTACCGGAGTTCTCCATGGAGGCTCTACATGGTGCTTCATCAAGGATTCTTTTCATTCTTCAATTGTTCTTCAAGATTTCTCTTGAAGTTATGACCTGCCAAGCTATACTCTAAAATAAACATGGTGCTCAACACATGTTTTGATTTGAGGAGCTCAAGTATTCTTCATCTTGCATTTTGAAGTGCAGTTCTTTCTACCTTATCTCTTGAGGTGGTGTTATGTCACTCTTGACAATTTCCTTCATGTTTCATGATTCATATGTTGTCAAGAATGAGGTAGTTTAAATCCATCAATCTTTTGTTGGAGTTATATTGGGTTGTATCTCACCTACAGCCTTCCCTAAGGAATGTAGCTATTTGTGGTGCTTATCAATGATCCAATTTTCTCCTTCTCATCTCGATGAAGAAGTTTTTCATCTCTTTGGTGCTTTCAATCAAATCAATGGTTTCCACTAGTGGCCGGTTGTCACCTCATAGTCTCGAGATGTTTTCCATAAGCCCACAACAAGCTTGTGCTTCTCGTTGTTGATTTTCCAACAACTCCATTTGATTCTTTTTTGCAAGGATGCTTTCCAAGTTCACTTGTGGCAAAAGTTGTCATTTTCTTCTCCGTCCCTTTATCCCAACGATCTAACTTCTATTCTTTCGTTACGGAGGCATTGTGATGTTGTGCTCTTCACCCATCACCTCATTTTGTGAGGATCATGTTCTTTTCTTGCTTATCCATTTAACCGGAGTGTTGTATCATCTCTTCAATATCTTTTCATCTCATCAAGTTTTCTTCTCTTTTCTACCGGAGTGCTGTCCAAATTCTGTCATTCTTGTTCCTTGTCTATCTCATTATACCGAGGTGGGAATATTCTTTTCGTTCGTGAAGCTCTTATTTCCATGTCTTTCAACCTTCAAGTTCTCGTAATACTCCTTGTTCCTCTTTTCTACCGGATTGTTTGCAATCTCGTTCATCTCTGTTGTACTCTTTCTTTTAAATTGCTCAACCTCTTAAGGTTTGTGGTTTCACTCATTTGTCAAAGAAGAAACTTAGTTTTACCTCTTCTCTTCCTATTCCGTTTCTCTCCGGTGCCATCCTAGATCTCGGGACGAGATCTTCTCGTAGTGGTGGAGTGTTGTAACGCCCCGGATACAACTTTCCATATCGTAACTCCAACTCTTGCCTTTTCCGGAGATGCGATATGATATTTCATTCGTGGTCGGGTTTTTGTTTTCATTGTGCATTTTGTTCATGTCATGCATCTCATCTCATAGCATCATGCGCACTGCATCTGCATGTTTTCATAAAAACTCGTAGCCGTTCGCAGTTGCCCTTTCTCTCTTTGCCTCCGTTGTCATTTTGTCAGGTCTTTGTCCTCGTTGACCTCTCTCAAACCCCTCGCGCGTGTCCAAAACCTCTCCCGAACCCGACCCGGGCAGTCGTCACCGTTGGGTCCGGATCATCCCCCAACATCCCAAAATCATCATCGATTTCTTGTTGGACTCTCCGAAGCTATTTATTTTCGATCGTCCGAGTAAAAATTGGAGGGATCAAATACCCCCTAAACCTAGCCTACTTACTATATAAATAGAGCAACCCTAAAATCTAGGGGAGCTGTCCCGTCCTCCAAATCCCCTCACCTGCCGCCGCCACTCTTTTCATCGGGATCCAAGCCCGCAACCAGCCTCTCTCCCTCCCTCGTTTTCAGCATCGGGCCAACCACCTCCTCCCCTCATTCCATCCAATCCCGCAGGCACCTCCTCGCTTCTCCTCTGCCTCGACCGGAGCAAGGCTCCCCTGCTCATGGCGCCCGAGCACCCCCACCACCGGTGACAAGAACAAGACCGCTACCCCATTCCCCTTCCCCTTCTTTTCCCTCTCTGGTTTCCTCTCCCTCTGCTCATCCCTCTGCTTGTTTCCTTTGGACAGGGGACCTCCATGGACGAATGCCAAGGCTGCCAAGAGGATCCGGACGCCGCCGGCTTGCCTCTGCTCCGCCTCCCCTCGCCAAATCTACTTCGTTCCCGGCGCCCTCTGCCTCGCTTGCCGCGGGAGCTCCAAGCAGACGCCTTCCAGGAGACTCCCGTCCGCGTGGGACCTCCAACCCACGCCTCCGGCGGCCTCCTCCTCGTCGTCGCCTAGGTGAGCAGCAGCCCACCGGCGGCCACCTCTAGCAGGCCCGTGTCGCGCCTCCTTCCCTTCCCTCTCCCTCTCTCTCTCTGCCTGACGCTCCTGACCGATCGCTGCCGCCATCTTCAGTAGGTGTTCTCCTCGATCCCGGTGCCCCATCTTCGACCGAAGCCAAGGACGCCCAGCATCGCTCGCCGCCGTTCGTCAAGCCTCTGCGCCGCCGTGCCAAGTCCCCTGCGTCGAGCCGCCGCATCCACCGATGCGATCCCGCCGTGCTGTGCCCCTGCTTCGTCTCGCTGATGGTGGAGCAGCGAGCCAGCGCCCCGTCCTCTGCTTCACCCGCTCGAACCTCACCTTGCCTGCGCCTCCCCGTCGGTTCCCTCCTCGCCGCCCCATGCGCTCCGGTGAGCCCTGCCGCCGCTTCCCTCTCCCTTCGCCTCACGCTCTTTCTCCTTCTCTCACCTCTCTGTCGCTCGTGTTTCGCTGTTCGAGCAGGACCACCCCCGCCACCATGGATGGCTGTGCCCCGCGCCCGAGCTCCGTCGGCCGCCGCCGTTGCCCGGAACCGAGGCCGGACGACTCAATCCGCCCGTTCCGTCCGGTTCCCGCCGACCCCGTCGCCAGGGCCCCCTGCCGTCTTCTTCTCCATTGCCATGCTCCTGCTGCTACTTCTGTTTCTTCAGAAACGAGAGCACCAGCAGGGAATCTCCTATGCGCCGCTCGTTGCGGCGAATTGCCGAGCAAACGCACAAGGGCGACTCTAGCTGGGCCGGCCCATTAGCGAAACACAGTAAAAAATACAAAAAAGACTAAAACTACTAGAGGAGGTAGGAATCGAACCTGGCACCCCCTGTGACTTACGCACGACCCTAGCCAATGGGCTACATAAGCTTTCATGTTTTACTGCGCGCTGCTAAAGGTAATGCAGATTCGAACATTATTTTGAGAAAAGTATTTGTTTAATGCGAACACTTTTCAAATTTGAGAAGAAAAACTAAAAAAAATATAATCAGAATTTATTGAACCAACGCGAGTTTTAAAAAAAATCGATAAACACAAAAAAGTTTTTCAAAAATCTGAACAAGTATTTAATAGTGATTTTTGCAAAAACATGAATATTTTTGAAAGGAGAACAAATTTTGAATTGTGAACAAAAAAAATTTGTAAACATGAATTTTTTTGTAAACATGAACACTTTTAAAATTTTCGAACAAAATTTTGAAATGGGAACAATTTTTAAAATAACAAACAAATTTTGAATTTTTAGAACAAATTGTAAAATGGAGAACAATTTTGCAAATCCCAAACAAATTTGAAATGTGAACAATTTTTTAATAAGTGAACAAAGAATTGAAAAATAAGAACATTTTTTTGAAATTTGTGAACAATTTTTTAATACATGCATTTTTTGTAATCCATGTCATTATTTTCAAATTTCTCAAAAAAAGAAAAAAATGTGTAATTCGAATAATTTCTGAAAAAACAGGAACATTTTGTGAAAATTCGGAACAAAAATTTTGAAACCAGAAACATTTTTTAAATTTATGAACAAATTTTGTAAAATGGGAACATTTTTTGAATTTGTGAACAAAATCTGAAAAACAGGAACATTTTTTTGGAATTCGGATTTTTTTTTGAAAATAAACTTGAAAAGGAAAGAAAAGATAAAAGAAAAGAAAACAGAAAAAAAAGAAACAGAAAAAGGAAAAGAAAAAAGAAAAAGAAGATAAATAGAAAAAAGAAAAACGAAAAAGTAACTGAAAAGAAAAAGCCAGTTCAGGAACCTTCTAGAAGGTTCCCAAAACCGGAAAAAACCGGCTGGAAACATCATAGAAGGTTCCCAAAACCGAGTCTACTGTAACGCTAAAACGGGCTGGCCCACTCGTTCGCTCGCTCGCACCTCCGTGTACGAAGCTTCGACAGCTTGCCGCAACGAGCGGCAAGTAGGATTTTCCCACCAGCGGCTCGCCCAGTTCAGTCCCGAGCGTTGACCGCGCCTTCGGTGACCTCCAAGGCCCAGCGCGCCCGTCCTGCAGCCTCCCCTCCAATCGGGCCAAAGCCCATGGTGAGGCCACCCCCAGCACCCCTCCTTTGGTTTTTTTTCTCCTGTCGGCCAGCCTGCAGTTTCGGCCAGATAGCATTTTTTCCTGACCTGCGAATTTGTCTAATTATTCCAGAGTTTGCAGTTTTACAGAAAAGTCCTTCATGTTCATGCATTGATAACTCCACAACCGTGCATGGGATTAAAATGTTTTAAATATGTAAAATGCTTAGTTTTTCATCTAGTTTCATAATCTGCTACTTTCATCCATGTTTAAAATGTTTAAAATGATGTTCGTTTAAATTTGCTCAAATGCCATGTTAAAATGATTTATTTCATAACTAAATAACCGTAGCTCCGTTTTAAATAAACTTTATATGTAAATGGGGTGGAAAAATTCCTAGTTTAACATGGTCCACTTTATTTTCCTGTTTAACAACTTCAAAATATATTTTAGGGCAGAACAGTAGCTAATTCAAAATATGCACATGAGGATTTTCCGGAATTGTTGTTTGTTATTCCGGCCTCATTTAAACTTGCCTAGATAGGTAGTTTTCATATGTTTACCCCTTGCCATGTTTAATAACATTTAATATTGTTGGGTACATAAACGGGAGCTAACTAAATAGTTGAATGTGGTGTTTCGTCAATATGCAACGAGTTGCATATTGAGCTCCACTTAACTTGTAGTATTGTTTGTTGCACTTTGCCATGCCATGCCTCATTAAACTGGACATGCATCATACTTGTTTGTGCATCATGCCATGATTATGCTTGTGTGTTTACCATGTTGTTTGTTTCTTTCCTGTGTTGCTTCTTAGTTCTGGTAATGTTGCGATTGTGATGATTCGTTCGACTACTCCCGTTCGTCTTCTTCATGGACTCGTTCTTCTTCCTAGCGGGATTTCAGGCAAGATGACCGCTACCCTGGATCTCACTACTATCATTGCTATGCTAGTTGTTTCGTTCTATTGCTATGCTGCGCTACCTATCCCTTGTTCTATCAAGCCTCCCCAAATTGCCATGAACCTCTAACCTTTGTCACCCTTCCTAGCAAACCGTTGTTCGGCTATGTTACCGCTTTGCTCAGCCCCTCTTATAGCGTTGTTAGTTGCAGGTGAAGTTGAAGATTGCCCCATGGTGGACAGAATTATGTTGGGATATCACAATATCTCTCATATTATTAATGCATCTATATACTTGGTAAAGGGTGGAAGGCTCGGCCTTATGCCTGGTGTTTTGTTCCACTCTTGCCGCCCTAGTTTCTGTCATACCGGTGTTATGTTCCCGGATTTTGCGTTCCTTATGTGGTTGGGTGATTTATGGGACCCCCTTGACAGTTCGCTTTGAATAAAACTCCTCCAGCAAGGCCCAACCTTGGTTTTACCATTTGCCTCACCTAGCCCTTTTTCTCTTGGGTTTCCAGAGCCCGAGGGTCATCTTTATCTACCCCCCGGCCAGCGCTCCTCCGAGTGTTGGTCCAAACTAGAGCCACTTGCAGCGCCACCTCGGGGAAACTTGAGGATGGTTTTAGTTGTACGTAGTGTTCGTCCGGTGTGCCCTGAGAACGAGATATGTGCAGCTCCTATCGGGATTTGTCGGCGCATCGGGTGGCTTTGCTGGTCTTGTTTTACCATTGTCGAAATGTCTTGTAAACCGGGATTCCGAGACTGATCGGGTCTTCCTGGGAGAAGGAATATCCTTCGTTGATCGCGAGACCTTATCATGGGCTAAGTTGGGACACCCCTACAGGGTATAAACTTTCGAGAGCCGTGCCTGCGGTTATGTGGCAGATGGGAATTTGTTAATGTCCGGTTGTAGATAAGTTGACACCAGATACTAATTAAAATGCATCAACCGTGTGTGTAGCCGTGATGGTCTCTTTTCGGCGGAGTCTGGGAAGTGAACACAGTTTTTGGGTTATGTTTGACGTAGGCAGGAGTTTAGGATCACCTCTTGATCAGTGCTAGCTTCACGACCGTTCCGTTTGCTTCTCTTCTCACTCTTATTTGCGTATGCTAGCCACCATATATGCTTAGTCGCTGCTGCAACCTCACCACTTTACCCCTTCCTTTGCCATTAAGCTTTGCTAGTCTTGATACCCATGGTAATGGGATTGCTGAGTTCTCGTGGCTCACAGATTACTACAATAACAGTTGCAGGTACAGGTTATGCGATGATCATGACGCGAGAGCGATGTTTGCTTGTTTTGGAGTTCTCCTTCTGCTTCTTCTTCGATCAGGGGATAGGTTCCAGGTCGGCAGCCTGGGCTAGCAGGGTGGATGTCGTTTGAGTTTATGTTTGTGTTTCATCCGTAGTTGGATGGTGCTCTTATGTATGATGATGTTGTATTCGTGTGGCATTGTATGCCTCTTGTATGTATCCCCATCTATTATGTAATGTTGATGTAATGATATCCACCTTGCAAAAGCATATCAATATGCGGTTCTATCCTTGGTGGGACCTTCGAGTCTCTTTAGGATAGTATCGCATATTGGGCGTGACATATTCCAAGTGGTGTTACGGTGTGCCAGGTCGCACTTTGTATCGTTCAAGTCTGGTACAAGTCCCTCCATTAAATGAACAACCACCCCCTCGTAAAAGTTGTGAACAAGCCCATGGCTAAAGTTACCGGAAATGTGGGTTGCCCCAACATGCATTATTATTTATATTTTCTACTCCCTCCGTTCCTAAATATAAGTCTTTTTTATTAGCCACACCTAAGACAAGAATTTTTCTATTAGCAGTGAACCCCACATGTCATAGACACAAAAAGTGTGGCAAGATTCCCTTAGGCAAGCCAAAGTGTGTCTAACAATTTGAGCAACTCAAGTTAGGCAAGTGTGGCAAGTGTGGGAAAAATAATGTGGCAACATAAGACAAAGATAGTCACAATCCAAACAGCCCCGTAATTTTTTGTGACATGTATGAACATTTGGTTACTTAAATCTATTGTTAGAATTTGGCAAGATGCATCAAATCAACACATGCAAGTATCAAAACGAAAAGTCATGGCATGCATGCATGCATTGTACTCCCTCTGTTTCCAAATATAAGTCTTTTTAGAGATTGCAACAAGTGACTACATACGAAGCAAAATGAGTGAATCTACACCCTAAAATATGTCTACATACATCATTATTGAAATATATCGAGTGTAGTGCTTTGATGTGTTGCGTCAACGCGTACAAGACCGAGAAGTTTGATTACTACAACGCCCTCTCCCTCCCGAACTAAGCTCCGGTGCCGTAACTGCACCCGCCTTTGGCTGCATGACAGGTGGGCCACCCACCTGTTGGGCCCGCCTATCATAGAGGCAAAGACAGGAGCAGTAAGTCAATGAAGCTGTGTTCCTCCCTCACGCATGAGCGTGGTGGCTGGCAGGACTAGTAGAAGCTTTTGCTACACGCTATCCCTCCCGCATGAGGTGGACGGACATGTAGCAGTGGATTCGATAGTGTAGAATTGGTAGTAACATCATTGTTCATCTTCTCAAAGAGGCGAAGAGCCAAGCACAAGCCGAACGTGGCAATTGCGAATGCTCGCGTGGCAGTCTTTGTGTAGGGGTGGGGCGTGCTGTGGTGCCTTGGAGCACGCATTGTAGTTAGGCTCTTGCATGAGACAAAATTGCTATTTGAGCCCACTATTGTAGTACTAGTACTTGCTAGTATAGCCCTGTAAACCGGAAAGGAGTATTTTCCTTTCTAGAGATTTCAACAAGTGACTAGACTAAACCGCATGCAGTACTCCCTCCCTTCCGGTTTATAGGGCTCAAATCTCAGATCTCATCAACCAAGGCATTTTGTGGTTGGAGGAATGTATCTTGTACTTCACAAAACTACCCTAATTAAACTCATGCATTAGTTACATAGTTCTCTCGTTTTCCTCTCCTCCTTGGTTGCCGTGCACAATATTGAGCACTCCTATATGACTAGCCGCTCTATGTACATGCGGGACATCAAAGCATCCAGGCCCACGTGACATCCACCAAATCACAGCGAGATGCTACAGTCGAGACTCACCGGTCACCCCGGTGTGGCCATCATGACCCGTCATATCACAAAACCACACCTTTACCAGCAGTGGTAAAGTGGCCTCGAAGTTGGACTGGATGAAGCAACCATCATTTCACTGGAACGCTCGTTGAAGCCCTTTCTCCCCTTTCTTGAAGAAAACCTCACTCCAGGCTACTCACTTCTGCCATTTTTCTTCTGTATGGACAAAGGAAAGGTAGGCGAATCAGTGATGCTACTACATTTTCATTCCAAGAATCTTCTTTTTGTGAAGCACCGATCGATTCTCACAGCCTATTCTTTTCCCGTTTTCATTGTGATTGTGGTTTCCTTTCGATTGCTTTTTGTTTGTCAGTTCATTGATGGATCCTGGAGCACTAGGCAATGAGTTGCCTGCGGACAACCCACTAGAGACAGCGGTTTCCAGGAAGCGAGCACCGACCAACGAGTTGACCATGTTGGTGGGCCAACCCATGGAGACGAAGAATGCCAAGAAACAAGCACTGGCCAAAGAGTTGACGACGTTGGTGGACGAACTCCTCAAAGAAAGTTGGAAGAACAGCAAGGGCCCCACCGTGCCTACCCTAGAACCTCTAATGGCCACCTATGCGAGGCTCAAGGCCGAGTTTGAGGAGATAGTTGCCGTTGAGAAGCAGTATTCCCCTGGCAAGGTGATGGCCCCCATCGAGGACGAGGAGATGGCCCCCAGAGGGATGGGATCCCCTGGTGAGTTGCACAAGGTAAAAAATAATGGCTTACCATAGTTGTGGTTTTTGATTATTTGCAATGTGCTTGCTAGTATGTTAGGGTTGTGCAGGTGCCGGTGGACATCCTTGATGATTTCGATGTCGCGGCCCGTCCTATGGACAACGCCCCACAGATCGTTTTTGATGTCGCAGTCCATCCTGTTGACATCGCCCCGAAGATCGATTCCGATGCCGCCGTCCATCCTGTGGACATCGCCCTAGAGATCGATTCCGATGTCGCGGTCAGTCCTGTGGACACCGCCCCAGAGATCGATTCCCATGCCGATGTCCGTGTTGTGGTCATTGTCCAAGAGATCAATGACAAGAAATAGTTGGTCGCACTAATCCTTCAGGGTAGTTTGCATTGCCCTATGTTTAATTACCAGAATGATGCGTGTTATCAAACCATCTTAGGGCTAGTGCACTGTCTTGTGTGGGCGGTACTTGCTACTTTTGTTTGATAGTGAATCATGCGAACCCTCTCCGAGTTATGGAAACAGATGTATCCTCACCAGCTTTTGATGTAGGAATCCAAAAACTCCCAAATGTTCGGGATTTGAGCAGTTCATCCCGAACATTTTGACATGGCAACTTTAGTTTGTAGGGATGGCAACTTTAGTTGATAGGGGATGGAAACTTTGTCCTTTATCGTTTTTTCATGTTTCTCTAATCTCACACAAACTAAAGTTATCATTACCGTTGATGTAATATATGGCATGCTTAGATGTAAGTTTGAACTGCTTATCATATCAGCAGGGCTTGTTTAATGATTCTTGGTGTTAGTAGGCTAGCTACTGTGCGAGCTATAGTACTAGCAAAACACTCACCGGAGAGAAACGTTGGGGCTGATGAGCTCGTGGTAGGCTTATACTTATCCATCGTCGATCGGTCAATAGCCCAAGCTCCTAAAATTGTAGGCTTAGTCGACACGGATACATTCAGGCCTCATTTGGTTCATAGGGTAGGAAAATCGTAGCAAAAGTACAGAGACGTACAACACAAAATCATAACAGTACAGAGACGTACTCCCTCCGTTCCAAAATAGATGACCTAGGTGGGCTAGTATGGCCTAGTGGGTTTTAGTGATATGACGTGGTACAGTGACGTCCAGTATTCGCGTGTGGTACCAGTATTGCGGGTACAGTAAGTTTTCTTGAAGAAGCGGAATTCAACGAAATCATGATGGTTCCTTCATTCGACCAACTTACAGTGGGAAAGGTTGGGCCCACGATTTGACAGATCATTAGTCATTATTACTGCAGCGCGACGACCGGGGTGACTCTCCCTTGGAGTTCTGCGTGCATGGCAATTGGACCAGGATGGTCGATGTCCGACATGTTGGCGAATGGAAGTATTCTTTTCGATATCGAGGAGCAAGGAAACCGCGTGGTATAGTATCACTGCTGATTTATATTTATTTTTTATTTCTGATGAATGCTAGCGTTTCAACTGTTATGACGAAGAGTGCCAAACACGGGACGTGTTGGATGTCCCACATGTCTGCGAAAGGAGTGGGACATGAACAACATGGTAGAGCCCAGCGCAAAAAAATAGGGTGGTAGAGCGTCTCCACTTCTTCCACTTATGGGTCGAAGACCACACTTAGTAGTAGTAGTGGTATGAATGATACAAAGTGCAACCCGAAGAGAAAGACACGTCTAGTTGGAAGGTCTCGGGGCATACACGTAAACAAATATAAAAGCTAATATGTGCCTCCAATTAATATAGTAGTAGTAGAGTACTTAGGCACATACTCCATAACATCACCGTGCATTGCACGTACAACATTTAGTGGTACGTAATAAGAGATAAATGCCTATATGCCATGCAAGTTCATACTATTTGTGCCTTTCTACTTCACTTACTGCGCTACATTACTCAGGTTCTTACGTCCACTCCTGGGTACATGTCCGTCTTATAGTTCCAGTCCCACGTGTTCTTCATATAGATGGAACGATCCTCGCATGACACGTGCACCTTGATGCTAGATGTCTCGCGTGTGGGCAAAAGGATGAACAAAGCTCACGTAAAAAAAGAGTGGAAGAACATAGATTCCCGACGACCGAGAAGGAGCAAGGAACCTCGTGGTGGAGCATGCTACATCTTGAGCTTGCGTTGGTTTTCCTTGAAGAGGAAAGGGTGATGCAGCAAAGTAGCATAAGTATTTCCTTCACTTTTTGAGAACCAAGGTATCCATCTAGTAGGAGGCTCCTCAAAACTCCCACACACCTACACAAACAAACAAGAACCTCGCAACAAATGCAATAAAGGGGTTGTAAATCCCTTCACGACCACTTGCGAAAGTGAGATCTGATAGAGATAATATGATAAGATAAATATATTTTTGGTATTTTTATGATATAGATGGAAAAGTAAAGATGCAAATAAAATTAGATAGTACTTATATGATAAAAGATAGACCCGGGGTGCGTAGGTTTCACCAGTGGCTTCTCTCAAGATAGCATAAGTATTACGGTGGGTGAACAAATTACTTCCGAGAAATTGATAGAAAAGCGAATAATTATGAGATTATCTAGGCATGATCATGTATATAGGCATCACGTCCGTGACAAGTAGACCGACTCCTGTCTGCATCTACTAATATTACTCCACACATCGACCGCTATCAAGCATGCATCTAGAGTATTAAGTTCATAAAGAACAGAGTAACGCATTAAGAAAGATAACATGATGTAGAGGGATAAACTCATGTAATATGATATAAACCCCATCTTTTTGTCCTCGATGGCAACAATACAATACATGCCTTGCTGCCCTTGCTGTCACTGGGAAAGGACACCGCAAGATTGAACCCAAAGCTAAACACTTCTCCCATTGCAAGAAAGATCAATCTAGTAGGCCAAACCAAACTGATAATTCAAAGAGACTTGCAAAGATAACTTAATCACACATAAAAGAATTTAGAGGAGATTCAAATATTTCTCAAAGATAAACTTGATCATAAACCCACAATTCATCGGATCTCGACAAACACACCGCAAAAAGAGTTACATCGAATAGACACTACTAGGAAAAGGGCTATAGATAATATGGACATTAATGGCGCACCACACTATATACTAATGGCGCACCATGTGTTGGTGCGCCATTAGTGTCCAAATACTAATGGCGCACCACATCCATGGTGCGCCACTACTAACAATTTTTTTTAATTTTTTTTCAAAACTAGTAATGGCGCACCAGGGGATAGTGCGCCATTACTAGTTAAACTAGTAATGGCGCACCACACCCTCGGTGCGCCACTACTACTTTTTTTTCAAAAAAAAATTCAATTTTTTTTCAAAACTAGTAATGGCGCATCGTGTGTGTGGTGCACCATCACTCCCATGGTGCGTCATTACTAAGTTTGACCAAAAATTCCACCGAATGCACCCCCCCCCCCCCCCGTGGACCGCATTTTCAGTTTAAAAAAACTAAAAAAATGATGGAAATATCAAAAAAATAAAAGAAAATAAGTTTTCCATGTGATATGTGGTCTACTTGTTGGGAAAATTTACAAGTATGAATTTCGACTTTATTTGCAAAATCTCTCCGGAATTTGTAAAATGGGCATAACTTTTGCATACGAACTCGGATTAAAAAGTTTTTATATGAAAAATCATCTACTCAAAAAGTTACATCCGAATTTAATGGGGGAACCCTGTTAAACATTTTCAAAATCCTCAAATACCTAACAGAAAAAAGTTACGGGGCTTTTAAGACCTAGAGGGGAAAAATGGAAAAAAAATTCAAACTTACTAGTGGCGCACCATTTGCTAGGTGCGCCACTAGTAACAGAAAAAAAAAATAGTTTCCAATTTATTTTTTTGGAATTTTTTTTTCAAAAAATGATACGTAATATGATTGGGAAGTTTGAAATATTTTTCAAAATTTCATCATACTCATGAATATGAACAAAGTCCTAGACATCAACAAGGTTTAATAGGATTGATATGATAGATATATCAACAAGTGCGTGTTAAGTGAGGTGGTGCTGGGGTCGGATAGAAATGCGAAGCTAAGCGTGCTCGGGCTGGAGTAGTGTGGGGATGGGTGACCTTCCGGGAAGTTTGACCACTTAGTGCGATTTGACTTGAGATTAAGCATATTGACCCGAGATTAAGCCATAGTGACCCGATATTAAGGAAAAAACGAAAAAAAATTGGAAAAAAAAATTTGAAAAAAAATTCTAAAAAAATTGTTAGTAATGGCGCACTTCTATGTGGTGCGCCATTACTAAGTCAGATAGTAATGGCGCACCGTGTGATATACTAATGGCGCACTCCCTGGTGCGCCATTAGTATTAAATTCTAATGGCGTGGTGTGCTAGTGGCGCACCTGTAGTGCGCCATTAGTAGGAAAAACAGTTGCGCCACTAGCAGGCCTTTTCCTAGTAGTGAGATCTCCAAGAAGATCGAGGAGAACTTGGTATTGAGATTCAAAGAGAGAGAAGAAGCCATCTAGCTAATAACTGTGGACCCGAGGTATGTGGTAAACTACTCACAACTAATCGGAGAGGCCTTGGAGATGATGTAGAGGCCCTCCATGGTCAATTCCCCCTCCGGCGGAGTGCCGGCGAAGGCTCCAAGATGGGTTCTCATGGATACAGAAGGTTGCGGCGGTGGAATTAGGTTTTCATGGTCTATTATAATGTTCTCGGGGTATGTAGGTATATATAGGAGGAAGAAGTAGGTCGGTGGACGCTCGAGGGGCCCACGAGGGTGGGGGCGCGCCCACCTGTAGGGGCGCGTCGGGCACCCTCGTGGCCGCCTCGCTTGTTGCTTGACTTCCACTCCAAGTCTCTAGGTTTGCATTTGTTCCAAAAAGATCGCTCCCGAAGGTTTCATCGCGTTTGGACTCCATTTGATATTCCTTTTCTTCAAAACACTAAAATAGGCAAAAAAAAGAACAACAATTTGGGCTGGGCCTCCGGTTAGTAGGTTAGTCCCAAAAATGATATAAAAAGTGTAAAGTAAAGCCCATAAACATCCAAAATGGGTAATATAATAGCATGGAACAATCAAAAATTATAGATACGTTGGAGACGTATCAAGCATCCCCAAGCTTAATTCCTGCTCGTCCTTGAGTAGGTAAATGATAAAAACAAAATTTTTGATGTGGAATGCTACCTAGCATAATTCTCAACGTAATTTTCTTTATTGTGGCATGAATGTTCAGATCCAAATGATTCAAAATAAAAGTTCATATTGACATAAGAAATAATAATACTTCGAGCATACTAATAAAGCAATCATGTCTTCTCAAAATAACATGGCTAAAGAAAGTTATCCCTACAAAATCATATAGTCTGACTGTTGCTCTATCGTCATCACACAAAGTATTTAATCATGCACAACCCCGATGACAAGCCAAGCAATTGTTTCATAGTTTAATAATCTCAAACTTTTTCAACTTTCACGCAATACATGAGCGTGAGCCATGGACATAGCACTATATGTGGAATAGAATGGTGGTTGTGGAGAAGACAAAAAGGAGAAGATAGTCTCACATTAACTAGGCATATCAACGGGCTATGGAGATGCCCATTAATAGATATCAATGTGAGTGAGTAGGGATTGCCATGCAACGGATGCACTAGAGCTATAAATGTATGAAAGCTCAACAAAAGAAACTAAGTGGGTGTGCATCCAACTCGCTTGCTCACGAAGACCTAGGGCATTTTTAGGAAGCCCATCATTGGAATATACAAGCCAAGTTCTATAATGAAAAATTCCCACTAGCATATGAAAGTGACAATATAGGAGACTCTCTATCATGAAGATCATGGTGCTACTTTGAAGCACAAGTGTGGTAAAAAAGGATAGTAGCATTGTCCCTTCCCTCTTTTTGTCTCATTTTTTTGTTTGGCCTTTCTCTTTTTTTGGCCTTTCTCTTTTTTTTAAAGTCCGAAGTCTCATCCCGACTTGTGGGGGAATCAAAGTCTCCATCATCCTTTCCTCACCGAGACAATGCTCTAATAATGAAGATCATCACACTTTTATTTACTTACAACTCAAGATTACAAATCAATACTTAGAACAAGATATGACTCTATATGAATGCCTCCGGCGGTGTACCGGGATATGCAATGAATCAAGAGTGACATGTATGAAAATTATGAAGGCGGCTTTGCCACAAATACTATGTCAACTACATGATCATGCAAAGAGCAATATGACAATGATGATGCATGTCATATAAACGGAATAGTGGAAAGTTGCATGGCAATATATCTCGGAATGGCTATGGAAATGCCATAATAGGTAGGTATGGTGGCTGTTTTGAGGAAGTTATATGGTGGGGGTATGGTACCGGCGAAAGTTGCGCGGCACAAGAGAGGCTAGCAATGGTGGAAGGGTTAGAGTGCGTATAATCCATGGACTCAACATTAGTCATAAAGAACTCATATATTTATTGCAAAAATCTACAAGTCATTGAAAACAAAGTACTACGCGCATACTCCTAGGGGGATAGATTGGTAGGAAAATACCATCGCTCGTCCCCGACCGCCACTCATAAGGAAGACAATCAATAAATAAAATTGTGCTCCAACTTCATCACAAAGCAGTTCACCATACGTGCATGCTACGTGAATCACAAACTTCAACACAAGTATTCTTTAAATTCATAATCACCCAACTAGCATGACTCTAATATTACCACCTCCATATCTCAAAACAATTATCAAGTATCAAATTGATCATAGCATCCAATTCACTTTCTATGATAGTTTTTATTATACCCAACTTGGATGCCCATCATTCTAGGACCAATTTTATAACCATAGCAAATACCATGCTGTTCCAAGAGACTCTCAAAGTAATATAAGTGAATCATGAGAGATCAACAATTTATACAAAATTAAGCCACCATCGTGTTCTAAAAGATATAATTGAAGTACCAGAGCAAAAACTATCTAGCTCAAAAGATATAAGTGAAGCACATAGCGTATTCTAATAAATTCTAAATCAAGTGGGCTTCTCCCAAAATGTGTGTACAACAAGGATGATTGTGGTAATCTAAAAAGCAAATACTAATATCATACAAGACGCTCCAAGAAAAACACATATCATGTGGCGAATAAAAATATAGCTCCAAGTAAAGTTACCGATAGACGAAGACGAAAGAGGGGATGCCTTTCGGGGCATCCCCAAGCTTAGGGTTTTGGTTATCCTTGAATATCTTGGGGTGCCATGGGCATCCCCAAGCTTAGGCTCTTGCCACTCCTTATTCCATAGTCCATCAAATCTTTACACAAAACTTGACAACTTCACAACACAAAACTCAACAGGAAATCTCATAAGCTCCGTTAGTGCAAGAAAGAGAAACCACCACACAAGGTACTGTAATGAACTCATTCTTTATTTATATAGGTGTTAAACCTACTGTATTCCAACTTCTCTATGGTTCATACCCCTACATACTAGCCATAGATGCATCAAAATAAGCAAACAACATACGAAAAACAGAATCTGCCAAAATTCTACCAAAATAGGAAGTCCTGGGCAATTTCTCTATTGATCTACAGCAAAACCAATCAACGCAAAAGCACGTTTCTGTGAATTACTAAAATTATTTTCATGCGCGCAAAGTTTCTGTTTTCCAGCAGAATCAAATTAACTATCACCATAGGTTGTCCTATAGGTTCTACTTGGCACAAACACTAATTAAAACATAAAAACACATCTAAAAAGAAGGTAGATAAAAAAATTATTACTAAACAGAAGCAAAAACAAAAAACAAAAATAAAATTGGGTTGCCTCCAAACTAGCGCTACTGTTTAACGCCCCAAGCTAGGGATGAAAGCGAGGATAGATCTAAGTAGTGCCATCTTTGGCACTCAATTCATAAGTAGATCGCATGCTAGATTCATAAGGTAATTTAACTTTCTTTCTTGGAAAGTGTTCCATGCCTTTCCTTAATGGAAATTATAATCTAATATTCCCTTCCTTCATATCAATAATTGCACCAATCGTTCTAAGGAAAGGTCTACCAAGAATAATAGGACATGAAAGATTGCAATCTATATCAAGAATGATAAAATCTATGAGCACAAAGTTCTTATTTGCAAAAATAAGAACATCATCAATCCTTCCCATAGGTTTCTTAAATGTGGAATCCGCAAGGTGCAAATTTAAAGAGCAATCATCAAAATCATGGAAACCTAGAATATCACATAAAGTTTTTGGAATCGTGGAAACACTAGCACCCAAAGCACATAGAGCATAACACTCATGATATTTAATTTTAATCTTTATAGTAGGTTCCCACTCATCATAAAGTTTTCTAGGTATAGAAACTTCCAAATTAAGTTTTTCATCATAAGTTTGCATCAAGGCATCAACGATATGTTTGGTAAAAGCTTTATTTTGACTATAAGCATGAGGAGAATTCAACAAGGACTGCGACAAGGAAATACAATCTATTAAAGAAAAATTATCATAATTAAATTCCTTGAAATCCAAGATAGTGGGTTCAATGCTATTTAAAGTCTTGACCTCTCCAATCCCACTTTTACCAAATTTAGCATCAAGATCTAAAAACTCCGAATCATTGGGACGCCTTTTAACTAAAGTTGACTCATCTCCAGTCCCATCATTATTAAGATTCATATTTCAAAACAAAGATTTAATAGGGGACACATCAATAACTTTTAGATCTTCATCATTATTTTCATGGAAACTAGAAGAACACGCTTCTACAAAGCAATCTTTCTTAGCATGCAATCTAGCGGTTCTTTATTTGCACTCATCAATGGATATTCTCATACATTAGAGAGATTCATTGATATCATGCTTAGGAGGAGTGGATCTAAGTTTAAAAGAATCAACATCAAGCGAAAGTCTATCAACGTTCCTAGCCAAATCATCAACTTTAAGCAATTTTTCTTCAAGCAAAGCATTTTTTTGAGAGATCATAAATTCTTTAACACTATTCTCAAAATCATAGGGCATCTTACTAAAATTTCCATAAGAATTATTGTAGGGATTTCCATAATTATTAGAGGAATTACTAGGGAATGGTCTAGGATTAAAGTTTCCTCTATAGGCATTGTTACCAAAATTATTCCTACCAATAAAATTCACATCCATAGATTCATTATTATTCTCAATCAAAGTAGACAAATGCATATCATTGGGATCAATAGGAGCACTCTTAGTAGCAAAGAATTTCATAAGTTCATCCATCTTTCCACTCAAAACATTAATTTCTTCTATAGCATGCACTTTTTTACTAGTAGATCTTTCCGTGTGCCATTGAGAATAATTAGCCATAATATTATCAAGGAGTTTAGTAGATTCTCCTAAGGTGATTTCCATAAAAGTGCCTCCCGCGGCCAAATCTAAAAGATTTTTAGAAGCAAAATTCAATCCGGCATAAACATTTTGTATAATCATCCATAAATTCAAACCATGAGTAGGGCAATTGCGAATCATTAATTTCATTCTTTCCCAAGATTGGGCCACATGCTCATGATCAAGTTGTTTAAAATTCATAATATCGTTCCCAAGAGAGATGATCTTAGCGGGAGGAAAATACTTAGAGATAAAAGCATCTTTGCACTTATTCCATGAATCAATACTATTTTTAGGCAAAGACGAAAACCAAACTTTAGCACGATCTCTAAGTGAAAACGGAAATAACTTCAATTTAACAATATCATTATCCGTATCTTTCTTCTTTTGCATCTCACACAAATCAGCAAAGTTTTTTAGATGGGTAGCGGCATCTTCACTAGGAAGGCTGGAGAATTGATCTTTCATAACAAGATTCATCAAAGCAGCATTGATTTCACAAGACTCAACATCATTAAGAGGAGCAATCAGAGTACTAAGGAAATCATTATTATTAGTATTGGAAAAGTCACACAATTTGGTATTATCTTGCGCCATCATGACAAGCAATCCAACACACAAGCAAAAAAAGGCAAGCAAAAGAGAGAGGAGATTGGGAAAGAGAGGGCGAATAAAACGGCAAGGGTGAAGTGGGGGAGAGAAAAACGAGAGGAAAATGGCAAATAATGTAATGCGAGGGAGATGAGTTTGTGATGGGTACTTGGTATGTCTTGACTTGAGCGAAGACCTCCCCGGCAACGGCGCCAGAAATCCTTCTTGCTACGTCTTGAGCTTGCGTTGGTTTTCCTTGAAGAGGAAAGGGTGATGCAGCAAAGTAGCGTAAGTATTTCCCTCAGTTTTTGAGAATTAAGGTATCAATCCAATAGGAGGCTCCTCAAAAGTCCCACGCACCTACACAAACAAACAAGAACCTCGCAACCAACGCAATAAAGGGGTTGTCAATCCCTTCACGGCCACTTGCAAAAGTGAGATCTGATAGAGATAATATGATAAGATAAATATACTTTTGGTGTTTTTATGATATAGATGGAAAAGTAAAGATGCAAATAATAGTAGATAGTACTTATATGATAAAAGATAGACCCGGGGGCCGTAGGTTTCACTAGTGGCTTCTCTCAAGATAGCATAAGTATTACGGTGGGTGGACAAATTCCAGTCGAGCAATTGATAGAAAAGCGAATAATTATGAGATTATCTAGGCATGATCATGTATATAGGCATCACGTCCGTGACAAGTAGACCGAATCCGGCCTGCATCTACTACTATTAATCCACACATCGACCGCTATCCAACATGCATCTAGAGTATTAAGTTCATAAAGAACAGAGTAACGCATTAAGAAAGATGACATGATGTAGAGGGATAAACTCATGCAATATGATATAAACCCCATCTTTTTATCCTTGATGGCAACAATACAATACGTGCCTTGCTGCCCCTGCTGTCACTAGGAAAGGACACCGCAAGATTGAACCCAAAGCTAAGCACTTCTCCCATTGCAAGAAAGATCAATCTAGTAGGCCAAACCAAACCGATTATTCGAAGAGACTTGCAAAGATAACTTAATCACACATAAAAGAATTCAGAGGAGATTCAAATATTTCTCATAGATAAACTTGATCATAAACCCACAATTCATGGGATCTCGACAAACACACCGCAAAAAGAGTTACATCGAATAGATCTCCATGAAGATCGAGGAGAACTTGGTATTGAGATTCAAAGAGAGAGAAGAAGCCATCTAGCTAATAACTATGGACCCGAAGGGTCTATGGTAAACTACTCACAACTCATCGGAGAGGCCTTGGAGATGATGTAGAGGCCCTCCATGGTCGATTCCCCCTCCAGCGGAGCACCGACGAAGGCTCCAAGATGGGATCTCGCGGATACAGAAGGTTGTGGCGGTGGAATTAGGTTTTCATGGTCTGTTCTGATGTTCTCAGGGTACGTAGGTATATATAGGAGGAAGAAGTAGGTCGGTGGATGCTCAAGGGGCCCACGAGGGTGGGGGGCGCGCCAACCTTTATGGGGCGCACCGGGCACCCTCGTGGCCGCCTCGCTTGTTGCTTGACTTCCACTCCAAGTCTCCAGGTTTGCATTTGTTCCAAAAAGATCGCTCCTGAAGGTTTCATCGCGTTTGGAATCCATTTGATATTCCTTTTCTTCGAAACACTAAAATAGGCAAAAAACAACAATTTGGGTTGGGCCTCCAGTTAGTAGGTTAGTCCCAAAAATGATATAAAAAGTGTAAAGTAAAGCCCATAAACATCCAAAACGGGTAATATAATAGCATGGAACAATCAAAAATTATAGATACGTTGGAGACGTATCAGAGCATCTGCACTCATAATATTTTATATTATTCAGCGATATAAAATCAACCAATCATCTCCATAGTGGACTGGAAGAATACAGAACACGGCAGCCCAGTGTAGTTACATCATACTAGTACATGGCTAGCCCACGCTATCACCATATTTCTTGACTTTCGTGCGACACCTAGCTCTAGTAATCCAGCAGCCTGTATTGCTTCTCGCTCCTCATCTCTCTCAAAGTGCGGCGGGCTGGCGTTTTTGCCACCTATTGAGGTCAGTTAACTCATCACATGTTAGCGACATGCCAAGAGAATTCTAAAAAAGTAGTAATGTACTCTATTGTTATGCCAAGAAGAGGAAGCACTTTGACCAACGGACCAAACAAGACAGGCGTGCCATGCCGTGAGTGGGTCCAGTTTCTAGTTTTAAACTCGTTTAGAACACTTGGTTTTGACTATTGATAAGATTTTATATAGGGCCTAATGTATTCTTCGAGGATGCCTTTGACTATTGATAAGATTTTATATAATTTGACAATTATATCATTCGAAGATCCTTTCACGTTCCGTTTTAAAAAAAGATCCTTTCACGTATGAATTTGACTGTATGCGTTGAGCAACTTGCATGTCCTATATATACCGCTCCTGTTTGGATACTCTAACTTAGTTAGAGGTTAGACTAACTCATGACTAACCCTGAACTAACTATAGCCAACGAGGTGTTTGGGTGACAGGGTTAGATTGACAATAAATGCACTTGATGGAGAGAGAAAAGTGATTTTTTTAGTGGGCCCAATGAGAACTATCTCCAATTAGCACCTCTTGGGTGGGATAGTTTTTTCTGGTGGGTTCGGTGCAACTTGCTCAAATTTAACCCTCATGCTTGGATACCTTAGGGCTATTTGAGCCCCAACTAGCTCAAACTAACTCTAACTCATGGATCCAAATAGGGCCTATGGTCAGCCTCGACGCGGAGTAGTCGCGTGCACTAGGAAGCGGCGCTCTCTCGGCCGTCATGCTGCTTCAAAGCCGGCGCCAGTGAGAGGCCGCCTCCGCTCTGGCCGGGCATTAATGCGGCACTGACGCTCCAGGGAGACGCTAACCGTTTCACGCGGGAAGCGCGCGCTGGCAAGGAAGTATTGGTTTTGAACCGTTTCAGGTGTAGTACTGGTAGTTTGCAAAACTACTCAATTATTACACTCAGTTTCCTAGGAAATTGTGGTAAAAAACGTTACTCCATAGCCCGCTTCCCTTCTCCTTCCTCTTCCACCGCCCGCTCACGTCCGCAGGAAGCGATCGGTCAACCCTTATATAGGAGTGCTAGCACAAAAAGATGCATGCATGACCACTAAAATTTCCAGATTAAAGTGCCGCTCCGGCGGGAGTATGGCTTATGTTGTTACCTTCGGCCGGGCCATGGCTACTAGGCGACGACGACCAGAGAAGAGGCGGCGGGAGGGGAATGAATGTAGCTACTTTTTGGGTTCGCCGTCCGGCTTAAATAAATGCGCACCATCACGTGTACCCGCGGGTGCACAAATTGTAACATACGTGTCTGCTTAAGTGAGCGTCATGTAACTGGTGTGTGTGTGTGTGTGAGATTCTGAGAGATAGAGTGCGTGTGTGCGACTCTACTCTTCGGACATGTACTAAACCTTTTGCATCGGGATATAAGTATAATGGTATTATACTTTAGCTAGTGATTTACATAGCCATGTTAACGTGGTTGTGTAAAAAAATGCCACTTCCTGCTCGTGATTTGGGTTATATAACTACAAGCAAGATGCTCATGCATTGCACGGAACATCAATGTGCATTTTTTACAAAACACCTGTTGTGATTGACCCATGCAGGAGTAATCCCATGTGTAAAAACTAATGATATCTCGAGAATTTTATCGGAAAACTGCTATCTCGAGAATGTCATCAAAAAAATGAAAGATGAGAGATAAGGTGAGGAGGAGTGGAGCATGGTGGTGACTGGTGGTCGGACTGGGTGGAGGCATGGGGATGGACGGCGCCGGAAGGCGGCAGCGGCCACCATGCTATATTGTTCTAGAGACTTTCTTTTTTAATTGCTCAGCAATGAGGTTGTGGGAGATAAGGATGTGGAGAGAGGTGCGGGTATCTTTTGTAAAA
Source organism: Triticum timopheevii (assembly GCA_963921465.1). NCBI lineage: Eukaryota > Viridiplantae > Streptophyta > Magnoliopsida > Poales > Poaceae > Triticum > Triticum timopheevii. The sequence continues at coordinate 373,291,723 of OY997272.1, read as the reverse complement.
TTATCATAGTTTGCTTTCTATCCATCAGATATAGATCGGACGGTCTATATTACAAGATGGCAGGCACACCATCATCGCCAACTCGGTTTTTTATAAGGTAGAGATGATAAGTTTGCTAACTACTAAAGTAAAGTGGAATTTGTCCATATTATACAAGTAAATTAAGGTGATTGTTTACCATACGGGTAAGGTTGGATGAAGGGTGGTAGGATCAAATGCTCCGCCTAGAGCATGTGTCTGTGAGATGGAGTCTTAGTGGGTGTGGGGGGTGCGCGGCGTGTGTGTGTGTGTGTGCGCGTGAGAGAGAGAGATGGAGTCTTAGTGTGTGTGTGTGATGGAGTCTTAGTGTGTGTGTGTGTTTGTGTGTGTGTGGGGGGGGGGTGGGTGGGTGCATGCGCGCGCGCGCGTGTGTGTGTGTGTCGCGGGGTCCTCGGTGGCGGATGTAATTTAAGTGTGTGTGGCTTCATCATAGAGAGGTGATGTGTATGGCACAGGCCACCAACGATGGGGTGCGAGAGACAAAAGGCCTGTAGAGAGCGAAGAGAAGGTGTGTGCGCGTGAGAGGAGTCGACATCGAGAGAACGTGTTTGTTCGAGAGACACCGAGGAAAACTACTATATATCGATGGTGCATGTAGGCGGGAATTAAATGAAGGGATGGTCTTATTGGTTTCGGGGATATAGGGGAAGAGTGAGAGGGGGTAGCTAGAAGGAGATTGTTAAGTGTGAGTGTGTGTTTTACCCATCCAGGTGGAAGTTATGTGCACACAAGAAGAGAACGATTTGATGTGGCGTTAGGTTTGAGGGTAATTAACTACGTATGGAGATATAGAGACCTTGAACATGCATGTGCGAGAGGCATACATGTATACGTGGGATGTGTGTGTGTGTGCGCGCGCGCATGATCGAGATAAAAGAAAGAAGACATAAGTCATAAGATCAACGACATGGGAGAGACGGATCGGTATGACAATATGCATGCATGTGAGAGTGCAGGGAAGAAGGCCTGACAATTGAGCATGTTTTTTTGTCTTTAAGAGATAGTGGCATGGGCTGGAGCATGCATCTATGGCGAGCAGAGGGAGTGAGACACAACGATTGTGCAAAAGATATCAACCTATAAATGCATGTATGGAGAGACATATATAGTGTGGGTGATAGGAAGCAAGACTGTGTGCGAGAAAGAAATGTTAACGGAGAAACTACATATAGATACAGAGATGGAGATGCTAGCTAGAGGGACATCCACCAGTTTGAGTGTTGGAGATGACCGCCGGGTGGTTCAGAGGGTGGAGTTATGTGTGTGTGAGAGAAAGATAAAAAGAGGGTGACTGCATGTAGAGAGAAACATATGTAGTGTGCATGATAGGAAACAAGAGTGAGGGCGAGAAACAAGGTTGATGGAGAAACACATAAATAGAAAGATAAAGATGCTAGCTAGTGTGCGTTAGAGATAGGAGTCGAGTGGCTCAGAAGGCTGAGTTATGTGTGTGGGTGTGGGAGAGATTGAGAGACGGTGCATGTGAGTCACATACAAACAAATATCAGAGAGAAATGAGATCCCGAGAGACAGAGTTTTGTGTCTGCGAGAGAGAAAGATATTTCACAATGAGAGTGATAGCTAGAGAGACATATGAGGGAACGCAAGATATCTCTAGGGAGAGAGAGTGTGTGTGAGCTACATACAAGAGAAGGTGGAGAAATATGAGACTCTGGGAAACAGAGTTTGTGTTTGTGTGTGAGAAAGAGATATTTAAGAGGAAGAGTCGTAGCTTCTCATACCTAAGGAGTGAAAGACATCTCTGTGTGAGAGGGGGTGTGCGAGTGGCACATAGGAGAATAGTAGAGAGAAATGAGACCCTGGGAGACAAAGTTTTGTGTTTGTATGAGAGAAAGAGATTCCACATGGAGAATCATAGTTAGAGACACATAGCAGGGAGCGAGATATACTTACAGAGAGATAGTGTGATGAAGGTCGAGGGAGAGAGTATCGTCAGTGTGTTCCGAAGATAAAAGATCATTGTCGACATACAGGTAGCACGAGAGATACCCGAGAGACGATGAACGTGTATAGGTCTAGAGAGATACTCCTATATAAGCATGAGTGATAGCTATATGAGATGAATATCTGGATTAAAGGGGATTCAAATATTTAAACTGGAGATCACGACATCGATAATAGCATAACGCAAATTGGTGTATCAAACATGCATATTCATTTGAATTTGGAGACACGTGTAATGTTATATAGTTTATCAATATTGGTGGTCCATAGATTCTTTATTTAGAAACAATGCTTGGTTTATATGCAATTAATGTCTAAACGGGATTAAAGTATATGTTGTGTGTGTGAAACACATTATACATGTTTGAGAAGTAAAAAAACCCGCATGAAACACACATTAATTGGAGACAGTTAGCGAGGAATGCATACATTGGATTTCAACATAAAGTGGTTTCAAATATTTGAAAATCCAAATTGATGGATACAACCTTATGAATCTGAGATCATGCCATTTGTAAACCATATTTATGTATAAAGGGTGTTGTGCTTTTGAAAGTATATATAAAAAAAGATGTATATAGAATTTTATTCCAATCGAAAATGGATCCTGCCCGAAAAAATAGAATACAAATGGGATTTCGAATTGAGTTGGCACGGTAAACGTGCACTCTGCAAAATTTGAACGAAGCAGGGAAAGTCGCAGTAACCGCCCGAAACCAAAATCTGCGAGATGGAAACTACTACTGCCTATCCCTGCCACGCAAAGCCTATCGGCTCGATTTCTATAGGTTTCGATAGGGGTAGGTTTGTAATTTCACTCAAACATGACATAACCGCCTCTCACCCGGATTCATACACGGTGGGCGCCAAAACACAGTGTCTCCTCGGCCAAAATCGACTCCCTCCCTGATTCATACACGGTGGGCGCCAAAAACAAACTCTCGTCGTCAAATATTTGATGTATGCGAGATTACCATCCTATCCCCAACCGACTAATATTGCTGTGATGTAGGAAATTTGAAATGGGGGCTAAGTTTGTAAATTTCCTTGCATTTGAGACAAGCACGCCCTGAAGACATGGTTCCCCCCTTACTCTCTACCTCCATTTCCCCATTCATACTCCGCGGGAGCCAAAAACACCCTCTCCATCCTAGCCTCCTCCGTCCGCCACCCCATCCACCGCCGTCCTCCTCCACCATGCCGGAGCTAATACCCCGAAGCCGCCGTCCATTACAAGAGATTGACCTCTCTCATCCACGGCTTCGGACCGGGATCCTTGCATCCCGTCCTACCGCTTCATCCCCGCTGTCGTCCACCTTGCCGGTGCCGCTCCTACGACCGTCTCGTCCACCGCGCCCTGCCGCCACCGTCTACCCTCCTAGACCTGCTTCCATGCCACCGACAGCCATCGCTACCACAACATTGTCAAATTCTTAGCAGATGCATACACGACACTGCACCAGAGGCGGTACTCTTTCGTATCTGCTCAACTTATTTATCGCAACAAGAAAATAGATCGCCACTGCTTTACTCTGATTTCTTGTCCATCACTTACTTCCTAGTTGAAAGCAAACATTGGTTGCAAAGTTGCCTTTGTCCGGTTTGCACCTTCAGATCCACCATGGCATGCTCAACACTATACTCGCAATGCTTATGGTTTTCCCCCTTTATGTTCCACACTAGCTAAATCACGGTAGACTAAATTTCAAAATTGGGTCAGTCAATTTTTCAGAGCTCGTCGGAGTTCGCCGGTGCGAAGGAAGGGGCTCGGGTGGGGACGGTGGTTGTGGGGGCAGTGGTGGGGCCTCGTTGAACGAAGAAAACTCGACGCGGGTGGGGCGAGGGTGGGGGTGGGGTGGCAGAGGAACACAGGCGGTGGGGGGCGGTGGTCCGGCCGGCGGCCTGTGCGGTGTTCTGTATGGGAAGAATCAGAGACGAGGAAGAAGAAGGGTTAGGAGGCGTAGGATCTTCATCCAACCGCCTGAAATGGTCGACTGACCCAAATGACAAAAGTCATGCGACTTGCATGCAGACATGCCTTTATATTCAGTACCATCATCGTACCTGCTTAGCACTGCTCCTGAATCCATCAAGCTAAACAACGTGCCACTCATAATTCCAAACTTGTTGCTCAAATATGAATCTGATATGATGCTGATATTACTAAAACAGATAACGTTTAATTGGTCAGCTAATGTTCCGACTTTACTTTCAAAAAGCATGTGCACCACATATAGCGAGACAGCAGGTAGTTGCATTCTTAATGCGCTATGGTTCATCATGTGTGGGCACTGCGCAACGAACATTTTATTATCCAAAATCTGCTCGCTCTTCTTTAGCATGTTCCTCTTCCGTTCTTCTTTAATAAGTATTCTCTCCATTCCAAAATACAAGTCTTTGTATAGATTCCACCATGGACTACATATGGAGCAAAATGAGTGAATCTACACTCTAAAATGTATCTGGATACATCTATATGTGATCCATAGTGGAAATCTCTACAAAGACTTATATTTTGGAACGGAGGGAGTATGATAGTAGTACATGATACGTCTCCGTCGTATCTACTTTTCCAAACACGTTTGCCCTTGTTTTGGACTCTAACTTGCATGATTTGAATGGAACTAACCCGGACTGACGCTGTTTTCAGCAGAACTGCCATGGTGTTATTTTTGTGCAGAAATAAAAGTTCTTGGAATGACCTGAAAATCCATGGAGCAACTTTTCAGAATTAATAAAAAATATTGGTGAAAGAATCAACGTCAGGGGGCCCACACCTTGTCCACGAGGGGGGGGGGGGGCGTGCCCCCTCCCCTAGGGCGCGCCCCCTGCCTCGTGGCCCCCCTAGACGTCCACCGACCTCAACTCCAACTCCATATATTTGCTTTCACGGAGAAAAAAATCAGAGAAAAAGTTTCATCACGTTTTACGATACGGAGCCACCGCTAAGTCCTAATCTCTCTCGGGAGGGCTGATCTGGAGTCCGTTCGGGGCTCCAGAGAGGGGGATTCATCGCCGTCGTCATCATCAACCATCCTCCATCACCAATTTCATGATGCTCACCGCTGTGCGTGAGTAATTCCATCGTAGGCTTGTTGGACGGTGATGGGTTCGATGAGATTTACCATTTAATCAAGTTAGTTTTGGTAGGGTTTGATCCCTAGTATCCACTATGTTCTGAGATTGATGTTGCTATGACTTTGCTATGCTTAATGATTGTCACTAGGGCCCGAGTGCCATGATTTCAGACCTGAACCTATTATGTTTTCATGAATATATGTGAGTTCTTGATCCTATCTTGCAAGTCTATAGTCACCTATTATGTGTTATGATCCGACAACCCCAAAGTGACAATAATCGGGATACTTCTCGGTGATGACCGTAGTTTGAGGAGTTCATCTATTCACTAAGTGTTAATGCTTTGGTCCGGTACTCTATTAAAAGGAGGCCTTAATATCCCTTAGTTTCCATTAGGACTCCGCTGCCACGGGAGGGTAGGACAAAAGATGTCATGCAAGTTCTTTTCCATAAGCACGTATGACTATATTCGAAATACATGCCTACATTACATTGATGAACTGGAGCTAGTACTGTGTCACCCTATGTTATAACTATTACATGAGGAATCGTATCCAACATAATTATCCATCACTGATCCAATGCCTACGAGCTTTTCACATATTGTTCTTTGCTTACATACTTTACTGTTGCTACTTTTACAATTACTACAAAACTGCAACTGTTGTTGGATGTGGGGTTCCGGCAAACCCTTAAGGTTCGAACTCTGGGGTGCGCGCGAAGATCTTCCCCCTACCAATCCACGTCCAAACGCCTCGCGAGAATCTAAGCTAAACGATGAACAACACAAGGGACACAAGATTTATAATGGTTCGGGCCACCGTTGTGGTGTAATACCCTACTCCAGTGTGTGGTGTGGTGGATTGCCTCAGGGGCTGATGATGAACAGTACAAGGATAAGAACAGCCTCGCGAGAGGTGTTCTTGAGCTGGTGTGGTGTTCTCGTAGGAAGAGATTCGGTCCCCGTTGGCTTGGTGAGAACTCGATGCCTTCCTACTGTGGTGGCTATCTATATATATAGAGGCCCTGGTCCTCTTCCCAAATATTGAGCGGGAAGGGCGCCAACAACGGACATTTTGAAGGGGAACATCTAGTACAAGCTATCCTGACTAAAGTTGGTCTTCGGCTGCCAAAGGCATTGGCGATGACGCCGTCTTGGGCTCCACGGTGACCTCCATCCTGCCACTCTGCTGGTCTTGGTCTCGTTGCACCGACATGGTAACCTTTGCCTGATGCCTCGGTACTCCGCGCATGTGCTTGCCCCCTTTGCACCAAAGAGGAAACAAGGACACTGCGCAGGCTGGCGCCCGCCTGGTCTCGATCGTCACAGCTTGCGTCACGAGAACCTCGTGAGGTACCCTTGCCTTGATCTCTCCGCCTCCTCGCGAGCCTACCTGGCGAGGCCGCTCCTGAGGAAGCCTTGCGTCGTCCGCCCCCACGAGGCTTGGCCCCTCGTGAGGGTCTTGAGTTTGCGTTGATGAAGATGGGCCGCACTGGGCCTGCACTTGAGCCACACCGCAGGCCGCAGGCAGGCAAGTCTGGGGACCCCCATTCCCAGAACGCCGACAGTAGCCCCCGGGCCCAAGGCGTGCTCGGACTTGGCTTAGCAGAGAAGCGAAGGGGCAAGTGTGGAGTGTCGCGGGCCCCAACAGCATGCGGCCTTGAGCGCCGCGTGGTGGTTGATTGGACGTGGGCGTCTCTGCTTCCCCATGCTGCCTCGGCAACTGCCCGACTGACAAAAAGGCTAGCCCGGGGCTAGGCTTACTTTCATTACTCTCATCCGCCTTGCTCCAGATCCCCTTTCTTGCTCTTCACCCTCCTGCTTCCGAAATCTCCAGATCTGCCTCAGCCTTTCATCTCCGGCAAGCAATGGCGCCCCGCAAGACCGCGGCCGGCTGAAGACGCTAGAGCAGACACTGAGAGCGGAGAGGGTTGAGCTGGACGCCAAGGCGAAGGTCTTGGCCGAGGACTGCACGGCCTTCACGCGTTATGAGGAGATGGCTCGCACGATGCTGAAGACGTTTTATGAAGAGGGCCTAGAGAAACCGCTGGCCGGAGCCACGGGAGGCCCCGCCAAGCTGGTTCCCTTCCTGGTCGAGGCGCTTGAGGAGGTCGTGACCGGCATCGGCCCCATGGCCGAAGATGAGGCTCGCGTCCTTTCCGCCACAGCACTGACGCGGATCCTCAGCCACGTCTGCCTCCGCAACACCGACACCAACCTTAATGACCTGCTGGAGCCTGTGGATGCCAAGCGCTCCGCCGCTACTGCCGAGGTCGTGAAGGGCCAAGCGGAGGCCTTGCTGTCAAAGTTCTGCGCCTTCAACACTGCACCCAAGTGAGGCGCTGCTGGCTCCGCGGCCTCAGGGGGTGGAGCTGACAAGCGCGACTCCACCACGACTGGCGGCGCGGCCCAGGGGTGATCTTCTCGCAGCTTCTTTCCTACTTCGATTCCTGCAACATGCACCATGCCTCGTGGAGGCGTTTAAACTTGTGTTTGGTATTGTGAGAACAATTTATGGTCTATAATATTTGCTTCTGAATTTGCTAGATTTTGTGGTTTCCTTCCTATTTGCTTGTGTTCTACGTCGGCAGGGCCCGGCCCCGCGCATACCTCAGCCGCCGTTAGCCCCGACCGGATCACCAGGACGGGACTAAGGAGTGAGGGGCTACGTGGCAAGTTAGGCTCCTGAGTCGCGATGCTCAGGAGTCCCCCTTGACGCTCAAACAGTCTTCATACCTTGGCTCTGCTCGGGAGGGGCGCGTGACGACCAGGTCCGAGGGACCTGGCTGGGTGGCATGCGCTTGGGCGTGACCCGGGTGCAGCCCCCGTGCCCAGCCCCCTCGCGCGGTGCTCCCGAGGGGAGGCGTTGCGATGACGCCAGACATTGAGCTCTGGGATCCTTGAGGTTGATGCAGCCATGGGCTGCCCTCAGTTGTTTATCACCAGCGCGGAGCATAGCGCTTCCGTATGTGTACGGGCATACCTGCTCCTCAGCAGTGTCGTCAGCCAGCATGCAACATGGTGCTTCCACTTGTACGTGGGAGGGGGCTCCCCTCCAGGAGGAGCCCCTGGGGCGTGTACAGCCCCGCCCTGACACGTGGCCGGCAGCGTAGGGCTAGACGAGGTGTATCTAGGCACTCGTGAGCCAGCGCGGGACTCACGAGGCCCTACCTCAAGGCGGGTTGCGCCTGATCTTGAGCCTTGGGCGGCTGAGTGTTCCTGCATGAGGGTTAGATGCAAATGCTCTACGTCCTCAAGTCCCGGCCCTCGAGCAGGCTCAGCCACCGCTGGTATGCCAGGTCGCGATGCCGTGGACAAAGCCAGGGGGTGAGGGCTGGAGAGCCAGTAAGAGCTCCTGAGTCGCGATGCTCAGGTGCCCCCCTTTTAACGTGCAAGTGATTTGCATGAGGGAGAAAAGGTGGCCGCAACGGGCGGGAGGTGATAACCATAGGCAAGTTGAGCATGAAAAGGCAATCCAACTTAGATAGATCCAAGGAAAGGCACACGCCACTGGGTCAGGCCCGAGTGGCTTGGGGATGATGCAGCCCAAGGGGCGCCCCCAACAAGGTAAGCTAAGGACATAAGCAAAACGGATACATGCCGCGGGGATAGACCCACGCGACCTGGGAATGATGCAGCCCTGAGGGCGCTCCCAGCTGAAATGAAACTTGAAAGGTGTCACCTGATACCATTGCAGAGCGATTGTTGGAGGCGACGCGTGGTGAAGAAGCCAGTCCTCACGAGCCTTCGAGACTTTGAGCCTTGGGAGGCTCTGGAGGTCCGGGCGGCTCGGCGAGGCCCATCTCCATTTCTCCAGGAACGCATGCTGCCTGGCCACCTGAGCCTCCAGAATGCTCCTCATCAGATGATGGTGAGCAGCAGCCGCGTTTGGCAGGCCGAAAGGCATGCGAACGTAGTTGTGAGGTGGACCCTCGCAACGCCCCATGCGCGAAGGCCAGAAGCGCTCCTGGGACGAGACTCGATTGAGCCCTGGGTAGTCGATGCAGACGCGCAGCCCACCATCCTCGCCTGGATGGGGAGCTACGCCAGGCAGGCGGCGGTTGCCGCGCATGACTCTCGATTCCTGCAGCCCCTGAGTGACCTTGGCGATGAACTCCTGAGGGTTGGGCCCTCCTTGCCTTATGCCTTCCTGAGGGAGACGTGCCGTGAAGCACGCCTCCAAGTGGTGCCCGAGCGTCTCCCTCGTGATCTTGGCAAAGTCAGTGGCCCTCCAGGAGAGAGCCCCCGAGCCTTGCCCGAGGAGGGCGCCGGGCGCGCCTCCCTATGCGATGGAGGGCGGCGCCCCTTGGATGGGCGTAGATCCCAGCGCGGTGCCACTGGAGGTGCCTGCCTCCTGAGGCCTTGAGCTGGGTGATGTCTTCTTCTTCCTAGGAACTGCTCCAGGGAGGTTTCCACTCTTGCTGTCTGGATCCTCGATTGATGCGGCTTGGAAGGCGCGCTCAAGAGAGCACACCTCATCCTTCTCTTCACAGGGGACCGTGATGACTCCGCCACTTCCTGGCATCTTGAGGACATTTAGCCATGGTGATTCACTACCATGAACTTGGCCAGGGCTGGATATCCGAGGATGGCATTGTATGGCAGGCGAATGTGGGCAACGTCAAAGTCAATGAGCTCAGTACGGTAGTTCTTGCACTGTCCAAAGGTGACAGGGAGGCAGACCTGCCCTATCGGGACAGTGGAACCATCAGTGACTCCTGAGAAAGGCTTGGTCGGCTGAAGCTGATCGTATGGCACTTGGAGATTATTGAACGTCTCGACGGACAGGACATTGAGCCCTACTCCGCCATCGATGAGGGTCCTGGAAACTTGCACATTGCTGATGACTGGGGAACAAAGCATTGGGAAGACACCGGCTGCTGCCGCGCACTTGAGCTGATCTACTAAGCTGAACGTGATGGCGCACGTGGACCACCTGAGAGGGCGCATGGCCTCGAGCTTGGGAAGGACTGCATTGACCTCGCGAGCAAACTGCTTGAAGATGCGCTGAGAGGCTGGGGCCTGGGCACCGCCCAAGATGCAGGCGATACCATGCGGCTCCTGGAAGCCCCCAGCCCCTTTGTCCCGATGATGGTCGTCATTCCTTCTTGGCGGTGGTGGCAGAGGAGGAACGCCTGCGTTGCCTTGTGGGCGATCCTCACGAGGCTGATCCCTCCAAGCCCCCTCGCGAGGCTGGTCCTGCCAGCGGTCCTCGCGAGGCCGGTCACGCCACCCTTGGCGAGGGCCACGGTCGTCCCATCGTCCTCCACCTCTTCCTCCGCCTCGGCCATAGCCCCGATCGTTGCGCTCAGAGCGTCGACCGACACGGCCTTCTCTCGTGGCTCTGAGCTCTTGGCATTCGTTGGTGTTGTGGGTATGGAGATCGTCGTACGCACAGTATCGGCTACCCTTGGATGACTCCGGCTGGTCCCTGGCGCACTTCGTATCCGGCTCTGCTGCGAGCACAGCTGCTCCTTTGCGCTTCACATCCTTGGCCTTGGCTTTCTTCTCTTCTGGATCTGCAGCTGGGAACTCGAGAAGGGAGAGGCGTCCCTCCTCAGCCCTTGCGCACTTGGTCGCCAGGTTGAACAGCTCCAGAGACGTGCACAGATCTTCGTGGATCGCCAGTTCCTCCTTCATCTTGACGTCGCGGACGCCGTCGGAGAATGCCGAGATGATGGCCTCCTCGGTCACCTTGGGAATCTTGAGGCGACCATTGTTGAAGTGCTGGATGTACTTCTACAAGGTCTCTCCGGGTTGCTTCTTGATGCGGCGCAGGTCACCCATGGCCGATGGACGGTCGCGAGTGCCCTGAAAGTTAGCGATGAAGCGGGTGCGCATCTCGTCCCATGAGGAGATCGTGCCAGGAGGCAGGTTCAGGAGCCAGGTGCGGGCACCGTCCTTGAGTGCCATGGGAAACCAGTTCGCCATGACCTTTCCGTCCCTGTTGGCCACTTCGATGCCCAACTCGTAGAGCTGCAGGAACTCCGCGGGGTCGGTAGTGCCATCATAGCGAGGAGGCAGGTCTGGCTTGAACTTGTCCGACCAAGCGACATTGTGCAGCTCGGTGGCGAAGGCACGGCAGCCTGCGGTGGCCACCGGTGCTCTCTGCTGACGCGGGGCGTGCTCCTGGATCAAGGCATGCCGGTGCAGGAAGCACGCAAGCACCTTTTGGGGGACGAGGGATTTCTTGGCAACTCCTTTCTTGTCACGGGGGCACTGGACGCGGTGGATCTCGTCCAGGGGCCGCGTGCCTTGGAGCCAGGGCGCCTTCTTGGTGAGGAGGTGGCGGAGGCACCTCCTGAGCTGCATCACCCACGTAGGACGGAGGGGGAGGTAGCGAGAGGGATGGCGCAGGGGAGCCCCCTGCGGCGCTAACGAGCTCGGTGATGTGAGCGGGCCACTCCTTGTAGAGGTCGTCAACTGGACGGTAGTGCAGGAGCTCATGCGCCAGGAGCACCACGGCGTGCACATCCATGGGAGCGCGATGGGTGTGCGATGACGAACCAGCTCGAGTCAGTGATGGGGTGGCGGTGCGGCCTTCCTGCCGCACCGAGGGATGCAGCGACGAGGCCTGCTGCTCGTTCCCTGCCGGGCCGGTGGCGGCGTTAGCGGCAGGCGACAGGGAATGACAGGGACACCCGCCGACGGGAGCCGTTTGGGCGACGCGGGCAGCGAGAGCGGCCCGACGCTCGGCACGAGCCCGGCGAGTGTCAGCCATGGACACGACGGACGATCGAACGCGGAGCAGCGGAAGAAAGATTCCGGCGCACCCCTACCTGGCGCGCCAAATGTCGGATGTGGGGTTCCGGAAAACACTTAAGGCTCGAACTCTGGGGTGCGCACGAAGATCTTCCCCCTACCAATCCACGTCCAAACGCCTTGCGAGAATCTAAGCTAAACGATGAACAACACAAGGGACACAAGATTTATACTGGTTCGGGCCACCGTTGTGGTGTAATACCCTACTCCAGTGTGTGGTGTGGTGGATTTCCTCAGGGGCTGATGATGAACAGTACAAGGGGAAGAACAGCCTCGCGAGAGGTGTTCTTGAGCTGGTGTGGTGTTCTTGTAGGAAGAGATTCAGTCCCCGTTGGCTTGAGAATATTCTTTGGTTCCCCTTGTGTCGAATCAATAAATTTTGGTTGAATACTCTATCCTTCAAAACTATTGCGATGCCCTATACTTGTGGGTTATCAAGACTATTTTCCGGCGCCGTTGCCGGGGAGCATAGCTCTATTCTTTGATTCACTTTGGATTTATATCTACTGATCACTATGAGGAACTTGAAAGACGAAAGAACTAAGATTTATCCCTCAACTACGAGTGGAGGTAAGGAACTGCCATCTAGCTCTGCACTAGATTCTCCTTCTATTATGAGTAAGCTTGTGACACCTAAACCTGCTTTTTTTATTAATTCTGATATGTCGCATGTTATTGATGATGTCACTTCTACTATGCATGATGCTTATGATGAAACTACTTCTGTGCTTGATACTACTGTGCCATTAGGTGAATATCTTGATGAACAACTTGCTAGGGTTAGAGAGAATGAAATTCTTGAAACTGATATTATTGAAGATAGTGATGATGAAGGTTCTCCCCCTAAATATGAATTACCTGTTGTTCCTGAGGGTTATGTTATGGATGAAGAAACTGCTAGAGATTTCCTTGCTTGCAATGATAGATCTGATCTTAAGAAGTTATTAGCTAAACAGAAACAGAAAACTCTGAATGCTAGAATGAAATATGACCCTGCTTTTGCTACTTCACCTATCTTTGTTACTGATAAGGATTATGAATTCTCTGTCGATCCTAAGATAATTACTTTGGCTGAATCTGATCCTTTTTATGGCTATGAATCTGAAACCGTTGTGGTACATCTTACTAAGTTAAATGATATGGCCACCCTGTTCACTAATGATGAGAAATCTCACTACTATTATATCCTTAAGATATTTCCGTTCTCATTAAAGGGTGATGCTAAAACTTGGTTTAATTCTCTTGATCCTGGTTGTGTGCGTAGTCCCCAGGATATGATTTATTACTTCTCTGCTAAATATTTCCCTGCTGAAACAAGCTGCTTTAAGGGAAATATATAATTTTGTGCAAATTGAAGAAGAGAGTCTCCCACAAGCTTGGGGAGGCTTCTCCAGTTACATAATGCTTTGCCTGATCATCCTCTTAAGAAAAATGAAATACTTGATATCTTTTATAATGGACTAACCGATGCTTCCAAGGACCACTTGGATAGTTGTGTTGGTTGTGTTTTCAGGAAAAGAACAGTTGATCAAGCTAAATTGCTATTGAATAATATGTTGACTAATGAAAATAATGGTCTCTTCCTGAGCCAACTCTTGAGCCAACTCTTGAGCCAACTCCTGAGCCAATTCCTAAACCAACTCCGAAGAAAAGGGGAGTTCTATTTCTCAGTCCTGAAGATATGCAAGAGGCAAGGAAATCTATGAAATAAAAAGGTATTAAAGCTGAAGATGTTAAGAATTTACCTCCTGTTGAAGAAATACATGGTCTTAATATACCACCTATTGAAGAAACAAATGGTCTTGATAACCTGACACAGGTAGTAAAGGTAAATTCTCTCTATAGATATGACAAGGTTGAAATCATGTCTACTAAGTTTGCTAGCCGATGCTTGGATGAATTTGATGACTTTATGGCTAGACAAGAAAATTTCAATGCTTATGTTGGTAGAGAATTAAAGAGTAATGCTTACATGATTGGATGCTTGAGTGATTATATGGCTAGAGTTAAAGGTGAACTTAAACTCATTAGTAAATATGCTTCTATGGTTAACACTCAAGCAGAACAAGTACTTAAAGCTCAAAGTGATTTGCTCGATGAATTAAATAATAAACATGATTTTGCTGTTAGAGTTGCTACTAGAACTGGTAAAATGACTAAGGAACTCTTGTATCCTGAAGGCCACCCTAAGAGAATTGAGCAAGATTCTCAGAGAAATAATTTAGATGCACCTAGTCCTTCTAAAAGGAAGAAAAAGAAAAATGATAGTACTTTGCATGCTTCTAGTGAACCTGTTGTAGACACACCTGAGAATCCCAATGATATTTCTATTTCTGATGCTAAAACACAATCTGGTGATGAACATGAACCTAGTGATAATGTTAATGATAATGTTCATGTTGATGCTCAACCTAGCAATAATAATGATGTAGAGATTGAACCCGTTGTTGATCTTGATAACCCACAATCAAAGAATCAATGTTATGATAAGAGAGATTTTGTTGCTAGGAAGCACGGTAAAGAAAGAGAACCATGGGTTCAGAAACCCATGCCTTTTCCTCCTAAGCCATCCAAGAAAAAGGATGATGAGGATTTTGAGCGCTTTGCTGAAATGATTAGACCTATCTTCTTACGTATGCGTTTGACTGATATGCTTAAAGTGAATCCTTATGCTAAATACATGAAGGATATTATTACAAATAAAAGAAAGATACCCGAAGCTGAAATTTCCACCATGCTTGCTAATTACACTTTTAAAGGTTGAATACCTAAGAAACTTGGAGATCCAGAAGTACCAACTATACCATGCTCCATTAAAAGAAACTATGTTAAAACTACTTTATGTGATCTTGGAGCCGGTGTTAGTGTTATGCCTCTCTCTTTATATCGTAGACTAGAATTGAATAAGTTGATACCTACTGGAATATCTTTGCAAATGGCTGATAAATCAACTACTATACATGTTGGTATTTGTGAGGATGTTCCTGTTGTGGTTGCAAATGTTACTATCTTAATGGACTTTGTTATCCTTTATATTCCCGAGGACGATAGTATGTCGATTATCCTTGGTAGACCCTTTTTGAATACTGCAGGGGCTGTTATTGATTGCAACAAAGGCAATGTCACTTTTCATGTTAATGGTAATGAGCATATGGTACACTTTCCGAGGAAACAACCTCAAGTTCATAGCATCAATTCTATTGGAAAAATTCCATCAATTATTATTGGAGGTTTTGAATTTCCTCTTCCTACTATTGAGAAGAAATATGATATTCTTATTATTGGGGATGTTCATATCCCCGTTGAGGTAACTTAGTGTTATTCGAAATTTGTCCCATTCCATGTTATTCGGAATGAGTTTGTTAACAAGACTTGATCAACCTTGTTAGTGGATTCCTTTTGATGGTCATGAGATGGATGAAGTTAGAAGGCACAACCTTCTGTACCCTCCTTTTACTTGCTGTTATTTAGAATAAATAAAGCAAAAATAGTATTTTCTGTCTGTTTTCTGGATTATCCATGCAATAAAAAATACCCCGAAAATAAAACTTCTCCAAATGCCCTGCAAATCTAATATGATTTTTTCGGGAATATTTGAGAATATCTGGCACTGAGAACACAGCAGGAGGAGCTGGCACCTGGCCACGAGGGTCCAGGGCACGCCCACCCCTACAGGGCGTGCCCCCTGCCTCGTGGGCCCATGATGGCCCCCCTCCACTTATTCCTACACCCACACAATTCTTATTCCTCCCAAAAAAATCACTATCCAGCTCAAGCACGAGTTCTAGCTCATTTTGCTGCCATTTTTGATCTCCTTGCTCAAAGCCCCATTCACAAAACTGCTTTGGGGGATTGTTCCTTGGTATATGACCCCTCCAATGATCCAATTAGTTTTTGTTCTAGTGCTTTATTCATTGCAAATTTTTGTTGCCTAGGTGACCCTATTCTTGAGCTTGCATGTCAAATTTATATGGTCCCAAGTAATTCTAATGCATGATACAGTCTCTAGGCACTTGTGGGAGTAGTTGCTATCAATTTTGTTAAGTTTGATTCACTTTTATTTTGAGTTACTAAAAATTTCAGAAATTTCTAGACAAAGATGAAGAGATTGTTCTTGAGGGACTCTTCTAGCCAAGGCTCTAAGGATAAACAAACTAAGGAGAATGAGAAGGCCAAGTATAATCTTCCTCGTGTAGCGGAAGTACGGCCGTGTGAATGGCTTTGCGATGATTTCTTGAGAGCAGCCGGGATTTATGAAGACTTATATTCTTTGGCTGATAATGCGGGCCTCACCGACTTCCTCCACGACCAGGCTGAACAATATCTCTTACTCACCAATACTTTCGTGCAAAATTTCTACTTTTACCCTAAGAAATAACCTCCTTCAGTAGAGTTTCATTTATATGATCTGGCTAGGGAGATGTCACTATATGAATTTTGCACAGTTTGCAAGATACCTTTCGGGGGCACCATAGAGGAACCACATCGTAAAGATAAGGATGGATTTATTGATACCATTACTGTAGGGGAAACGAGGAAGGTTTCCGATGCAAGAATTACTAGCATACATTTTCCTGTTTTACGCTACTTTGCGATATTTGCTAGTCGATGCTTAATTGGTTGCGGAAACTTTGGAAACCTTAGTGTTCCTGATATTATTATTTTGTTCCATGCCTTATTTCGTGACAACTCTGTTAGTATGGTTGCTATTATTGCTAAACGATTAAGCCTGAACCGTACAAAGGGCCCCATCTTTGTTGAGTTTGATTCACTTTTATTTTGAGTTACTAAAAATTCTAGAAATTTTTCAGAGGAAGAAATATGTCCAGGAAAGTGTACCAAGGTGGTTCTTCAAGGAAGAAAGGACCCAGGCTCGCAATACGTGAGCAGGACAACGAACCACCATGGGAAGCTGACGTGTGGCCTTGTGAATTGCCGTCGGAGGAGTTTATGGTCAAAGCAGGCATCAAAGATGAATTTGATCCATATGTGCGTAATGCTGACCTTGAAGACTTCATGCAAGATAAGTGCCCTCAATACTACCATTTGACTGACTCCTTTGTGAGAAGGTTTAAATTTACATCTTCGCACAATTCTCAGAATGTCCTGGTTGATCTTTATGATAAATCTTATACCATGGACTTAGCAGACTTTACTACTGCTTGTAAACTCCCTCAGTGGGGCAGTGTTAATGAACCTCGTAAATCTGAATATAAAGACTTCCTTGCTAGTATCATCGTGGGAGAATCTAGAGAAATAGCACAAGCTACCATAGGGAGCATTCATTTTCCTGCTATACATTATTTTGCTCTTTTCATTGGTAGATGCATTAACGGTAAAGACGAAGCATGTCACATGTGTGTTCCTGATCTTTGTGTTCTCAAGAGTGTTGTATTAGGGGATAAACAATACAACTTGGGGGCAATTGTTGCACGTAGGTTGCATAATAATGGTTTAAATGGAGATTTGTTTGGGGGGATTTATGCAACCCGTGTGGCTAATTATCTTGGTATACCTGTACATGAAAATGATAGGGAGTTGCCTCCCGCTTATTTAGATTATAATGCCATGGTTAATCATCATTTTCTTGAGAGGAACGAACATATCCTCCAGTATCGACTAATCTTTGACAGATGTCGCGTTGTCCATATTACTCTCCCTGCTCCTGCCCTCTTTGACTAATAGGCAAAAGGAAGATATGTTAAAACTAGGGAGGAGGCGCACGAGTACAAGAGGAGGATGGGGCAGCTCGCCCGCCAGGCTACAGCTCAGGAGGCAATGGCTGCTGCATCTCAGTACGACCCTAGTTACAACTTCGGATATCAGCCAGGCTACCCATGGCCATAGACCAACTTAGGCCAAAAGCCTAAACTTGGGGGAGTACGTTGTCGGTGTCAAAACCGGCGGATCTTGGGTAGGGGGTCCCGAACTATGCGTCTAAGGCTAATGGTAACAGGAGGCGGGGGGACACAATGTTTACCGAGGTTTGGGCCCTCTCGATGGAGGTAATACCCTACTTCCTGCTTGATTGATCTTGATGATATGAGTATTACAAGAGTAGATCTACCACGAGATCGTAGAGGCTAAACCCTAGAAGCTAGCCTATGATTATGATTGTTGTTGTCCTACGGACTAAACCCTCCGGTTTATATAGACACAAGAGGGGGCTAGGGTTACACAGAGTCGGTTACCGAGAAGGAGATCTACATATCCGAATCGCCAGGCTTGCCTTCCATGCAAAGGAGAGTCCCACCCGGACACGGGACGAAGTCTTCAATCTTGTATCTTCATAGTCCAACAGTCCGGCCAAAGTATATAGTCCGGCTGTCCGAGGACCCCCTAATCTAGGACTCCCTCAGTAGCCCCTGAACCAGGCTTCAATGACAATGAGTCTGGCGCGCAGATTGTCTTCGGCATTGCAAGGCGGGTTCTTCTCCAAAATCCCTGAGTACCTGTTGTGACGAGCAGTGTCCGGCTTCCCATTAATGTTGCGCTCCTCGGCTTCTATGCCTTAATAGTGGCATTCTCCACGTGTCGAGCGAATGCGAGAAGTTGGGGCATTTTTACATTTGCCACCCTGACCATGTAAGTAAGTCGTCTATTTAAAGAGACGGGGATCCTCAGATCCAAATCACACCATCTTCCCCCAGCGAGTATCGATCAGAGCGCGCTCGGAAAAATCCATCCCATCATGGCCGGCCCTCGCGGCTTGTCGGGGAAGCTGATCCACGGACACCTATGGGACCGGCGGACCGAGCCCCTTTCGGTTCGATGGGGGGCGGAGATCGCACGAAGAGCGGATCGAGGCGATGCACACGAGCAGTTTACCCAGCTTCGGAGCTCTCCGGAGAGATAACACTCCTACTGCTGCATGTTTTTGTGTATTGAGTTCTTGCTCGGGAGCACTAAGTGCTACGAGACCGAGCGTTAGTGTTCTTCTGTCTTCGGAATGAGTCGAACCCCCCCTACGTTGCACGTGGGCCTCCTTTTATATGCTCAGGGGGTCACCGACAGGTGGCAATGTAGACAAGGGTAAAAACATAAAAGGAGTTGCGGTTGGTACAACTACTTGTATAGTGTGTCATACCTAACCCTGACGGCAGGGGACAAGGGCATTAAATGCCTGTCTGCGTCGCCCAAACAGTGCATAAAGGGACCGTCAGGGACGCCACCGTTCGCCACGATGGCGATCCTGTCAGCGTCGCATGCCACTGCACACCGCTGGCTGCACAGCCTCCTGCCACGCGCGCCTGGAAAAGCCCCAGGGCGACACGTTGGTGGATGTGCTGGAGCGTGGCTACAGGGTGGTTACTTGCCGCGGCAAGCGCCTTGCCGCGGTCGTCGTCTTGTCGCGCCCGGAAGCTTGTCGCTCACCAGGCCTTGCCGGGACGCATGGCGCGTTGTGGCAAGTTCCTCGAGATGCCTTGGTTGGCCTTCCCGGCAAGCTCCTCTTGCCGGGGCCTTGCCTCCTTGGCTTAAATACTTTGTTCTTGAATGGCTCCAAGGGAACCACGGAGGACCTTGGCGGTCGCCCGGCAAGCCTTGCCGCGGGGTGCTGCAACTGCCCGTGCACAAGTTCGGGATACTAGGGTACCCCTACTCTAGTACACCGACACGGCTCCTCCTCTCGCTCCCGTAGCACTAAGCCAGGCGATTGGGAGAAGTATTCCGTCCCCCATAGTCAATTGGTATTGCAGACCCAGGGGTTTCTCCCGCCTGCGTACATGGTCCCCGTCCGAGTCGGACTAGCCACTTACAATGGCGGGGAGCAAGCGGAGAGTTTTCCCAACCCGTCCAAGGGGGAGCGGGAATGCCTTGTCCCTTACTTGCTGAGGGGACTCGGATTTCCAATCCATCTGTTCCTCCGCGGGCTCCTAGAGTTCTACGGCCTCCAGCTGGATAACTTCACTCCTGCCTCCATACTACACATCGCAGGCTACATTGCCTTCTGTGAGCTATTTCTGGCCAGCGAAGCTCATTTCGAGCTATGGAAGAGGCTATTTTGCCTCGTACCCCGCACTCAGGAGGGGTCAATATATCAAGTGGGCGGAGTCGAAATATGGCGCATCGCCAAGACCGGATACCTGTCCCATACTCCAAAGAAGACGTCCGAAGACTGGCCTTCGGAGTGGATTTACATGGAGGACGTCCCCCTTCCGGACACTATTCAGATGGGCCTTCCTGAGTTTGCAAATGCCCCGTTAAAGAAACGCCACAGCTGGCGCCCCCGGGGCCCCCGGGAGGAAGATAACAGAGAGGTCCTTTACCTGATGGGCAGGATAAAAACACTAGCCAAATCAGGACTGACAATAATTGAAGTCATGTCAATATGTATAATGCGGGGGGTGCAGCCACTTCAGTATTGGGGGAAACCCATGTGGCATTTCAATGGAGAAGACGATGCCGCTCGCTGCGGTCGTAAAGGTCCGGACTCCGCTGCCGCTCTGGCGAAAATACTGTCCGATTTGTACAAAGGAGAAGAAGAGGAGTTCATTCGTATCAAGCCACAGGATGGATTCTCCATGTACAACCCCCAAGCTGGGTGAGCTGCTATCTTTTACTCTTTTCCTTTCTGCATTCTTCATCATAAATATTTACCTTGCTAATTCATAGTAGGAACTGCGAAAAGCTGTGGGGGAAATCCACAGCCCGTCTCCACATGCTGAGGACCCTGACCGGGCCCTCGACCCCGGACTCAAAGAGGATCCGGACGTATTTGTGGAGCTCGTTGACAGGACGTTCTATCAGCTGAGCTGCGATGGTGCCTTGGTGGCCATCATAGCCGATTACCCAGGCCTACTCCCTGCATCGCATGTAAGTAAAACCGGAGTCCCAACTTCCGAGAAGGATCCCTTCTTTGCACCTTACCCACTGCACACATATTGCGTCTTACAGGGAAGGCCATCGGGACGCCGTGCCGAACCCGCGGTGACTCGTCAACAAGGGGCACCAAAGCCGGGTAGGCTCAAAAGGAAGGCAGTCAGGACTGAGACGCCGTCGTAGAGGTACAATTAAAAACCTGCTCCGTGACTATCATCTTTAAAATATAATAATGTCCTTGGTTCCTGGCAGAAAAAACGCTCACTGGATAGTGTCCGGAGAGCCTGCCAGCCATGCCTCCACCAGTCGGACTCCGGAGCTGGACTTAGGGGCAGAGGCTAACGTGCGGACAACGCCAGATGGTCCTCCTACAGAGGATGTGGATAGACTGTCCGCTACAAATTCCGAAGTGGAGAGCGCCATGAATCACAGGCATCGCCGAGCCGTACTCCGCGATCCTAGTTTCTCTGAAGAGGCGTTCAATGCCTTCAACTCAGGAGACGCGTACATCCGAGCTGCTCAAGATGGACTTGCCAAAGCCACGGACCAGTATGTAAAGGATATACGGGTAAGAAAATCTGATAATTATGTAGATCAGTAGCCCCTGAGACTTGAAACAGTTGGCACAACTGATTTAAGGATCATTGTATGCATAGGTTCTTACGGAGAAAAATACCCAGTTGTCTAAAGAGCTGGAGGAGTGCACAACCCAGCTATGGGCTGCAGTTGCCGGAATGGAGGAGTCCAAGAAGGCCTCGTCTGGTAATACTTGTCTTAATCAAAAAAAGAATGTAATGACATGTACCAGCTAGTATTTGGCATGCATGCAAATCTAACAATAGATTCTGCAGACGATCCCGGAGGCAATCCGGAGATAGTATCGGTGGATGAGCAACATGCTCAATGACAGCGAAAGGCTGGCGAGCGCGTGCTTACACGGGTTATTTGAGAGAATAATGATCTCAAGGACGCCAAAACTCGGTTGGACGTTGAATTAAAAGATGTTCGGGGCCAGCTTGCAGACTCTGTGAAGGAGAATAAGAGGCTTCGACGTGGCATTTTTAGTAAGTGCTCGAACGAACCTTTATACAGTTCGGCGAAGAAATAGGCTAACAGAGTTATGTCTGTAGGTATGCTGACAGGTCATCCCGAAGAGGAGATGCTCGGATCTGCAGGCGATCTTCTGCAAGAACTCTCACAACTGCACAAACAAGTTCGGCAAGTGATGCAGGGTATCGCCCAGGCCTTGTGGCCATCCGCCTCCCTGCCAGGAGGTATGGGGGAGCTTGTAGAGATGCTCAAGGGAGCGCGGCGGCGCTTCCAATTATGGAAGATATCGGCATGCCGATAAGGTGCAAGGGAAGCCTGGGCCATGGTGAAGACACGATACACCAAGGCTGACCCGAACCACATGGCCGAGGTCGGGCCCGTAGGATCAGATGGGAAAGAGATCCCTGTTAGTCTAGTATATGACCAGGTAGCATTAGCCGCAAAGTATTCCCAACAGGATTGTAGGCTAGACAGCCTGTTGGATGGTATAGAAGAAGGATTTAGTCAGTCTAAGTGACTGTGTACTTCAGATGACATATTTTGTCCCTAGCCGGATTGTAAATCATTTGTCATGGCGGACCTTTTCGCTTCAGCCTCCGGACCCGATAGTCCGGGGTGTATCCCAATACCCACTCGGTTATGTTAAAACCGGAGTACGCTTGGAAACCAGGCATAGGGGTCATAAGTGCTTGAACAGACAAGTACCCAACTAGCTATGTTATATTACATGGATAGTAAGAAACATCTTCCAGGGAGAATAGTTCCGTTAAGGGTTCCTTTCCCTGGGTACGCATGCATTAATGTGCATGTCCGAGCTGTGCACAAAGACACAGGATATAAAACATCTGGGGGTTTATATTTTAAGTAGGTAAGAAACATCTTTTGTTCACCAATCGAATATTCCTTTAAGAACGCTAGCTTTCGGCTTCACGCAGTCTAAGGTACACATCCGGCTGACCCAGGAGTAACAATCGCAGAGGTGCTCCCCTTATGCCCTAGCCAAATTAACGGGAACATAGGGCATGAAGACAAGAGCCAGGCAACCCAGCTTGGCCAAAACTTAAGTCATATAGATGCATATAATGGCGAAAAAAGGTACATATGGAGAAGTGACGCATATGTGGTGGGCTTAAAGCCCAGAAGATAATTATATTAAGCTTTTGTATAAGAAGCCCCCAGGTATATTGAGCGCGCATAGCGCGGCAGGAGTGTGCGATCAAAGCACACTTGAAGCTTTTAAGGATATATATAAAAAAGAAAGAGAGAAAGAGGATATAACTTAAAAAAGAAAGGCGGAGGTAAGGAGACGAACACAAAGTTCGGCACTAGGCGTAGAATCTTCGTAGTCTGGCCGCGTACCATGGGTTCGGCTCGGGTCGATTATTTGATGCATCACGCAGACGGTACGCTCCTCTGGTGAGAAATTTATCAATGATGAAGGGACCCTCCCACTTGGGCTTGAGCTTGTTCTTTTTCTTCTCCGGTAGGCGTAGAACGAGTTCGCCAACGTTATAAGTTTTGGCCCGTACTTCTCTGCTTTGATACCTTCGAGCCTACTGCTCATAGAATGCGGAACGGGCCTTTGCAATGTCACGCTCCTTCTCCAGGGCATCTAAACTGTCCTGCCGATCCAGCTCGGCTTCTCTCTCTCTTCGTACATGTGCACTCGAGGTGAGTCATGAATGATATCGCAGGGTAGCACCGCCTCTGCGCCGTACACCATAAAAAACGGTGTGTATCCGGTAGTGCGATTTGGCGTGGTCCGCAGCCCCCATAGTACGGAGTCGAGCTCCTCGACCTAGTGCGTATCTGATTCCTTCAAGGATCGCACTAGTCTAGGTTTGATGCCGCTCATAATAAGACCATTTGCTCGTTCGACTTGACCGTTTGTTTTGGCATGATAGACAGAGGCATAATCGAGCTTAATGCCCATGTTGCCGCACCAAGTTTTCACCTCATCAGCTATGAAGTTGGAGTCGTTATCAGTGATGATGCTGTGGGGGACACCGTAACGGTGTACGACCCCGGATATGAAGTCTATCACTGGTCCGGATTCGGCCGTTTTAACTGGTTTGGCCTCTATCCATTTGGTGAATTTATCTACCATGACCAACAAGTATTTTTTTCTTATGGCTTCCTCCTTTAAGGGGTCCAACCATATCGAGCCCCCAGACCGCAAAGGGCCAAGTTATGGGGATTGTTTGGAGAGCGGTAGGTGGCATATGGCTTTGATTTGCAAAAAGCTAGCAACCGACGCAATGTTGGACGAGGTCATGTGCGTCTGCTCGGGCTGTCGGCCAGTAGAAACCAATACGGAAGGCCTTGCTTACAAGGGTCTGAGCTGCGGCGTGATGGCCGCCGAGTCCAGCATGAATTTAGGCCAGTAGTTGTCGTCCCTCTTCTTCGGAGATGCATCTTTGAAGCACTCCGGTCGCGCTTTTCTTATAAAGCTCTCCCTCGTGAACCTTGTAGGCTTTAGAGCGCCGCACAATGCAACACGCTTCAATTTGGTCCTCAGGGAGTTCTTGCCTATTTAGGTAGGCTAAGAAGGGTTCTGTCCATGGGGCAATGACAGCCATAATCACATGGGCCGAAGGTGTTATTTCGGTGGCGGAGCCTCCGATTACGTCAGATTGTTCAGGATCTGGGGTTGTGTTCGGATACGGACTGGTATTGTCGGTCTCCCCTTCCCACACCACGGATGGCTTGAACAGCCTTTCCAAGAAGATATTAGGTGGGACGGGGTCGCGCTTAGCACCGATGCGGGCGAGGATATCCGCCGCTTGATTGTTTTCTCGGACCATATGGTGGAATTCGAGCCCCTCGAACCGAGCTGACATTTTGAGAACGGCATTATGGTAAGCCACCATTTTTGGGTCCTCGGCGTCAAAGTCTCCATTTATTTGAGATATTGTGAGGTTCGAATCCCCACGTACTTCCAGCCATTGAATGCCCATGGAGACTGCCATCCGAAGACCATGCAACAGAGCCTCATATTCGGCTGCGTTTTTGGAGTCTGTGTATAATATTTGGAGTACGTATTGGACTATATCTCCGGTGGGGAATGTCAGGACAACGCCTGCCCCCAGACCAGCCAGCATCTTAGAGCCTTCAAAGTGCATGATCCAATTGGAGTACGCGCCATACACTTTAGGGAGTTCGGCTTCTGTCCATTCAGCGACGAAGTCGGCCAGTACTTGCGACTTAATGGCTCGCTGTGGTTTGTATATTATGTCGAATGGGAGGAGCTCGATAGCCCATTTAGCAATCCGGCCTGTGGCATCACGGTTATTTATTATATTGTTGAGTGGTACTTCAGAGGCCACCATGATTGAACACTCTTGAAAGTAGTGTCGTAGCTTCCGGGATGCCATGAAGACCGCGTATGCTATCTTTTGATAATGTGGTACCGGGACTTGCATGGAGTGAGGCAGTGGATACATAGTATATCGGCTTTTGAAGTGGGAATTTATGTCTGTCCGTTTCTCGTTCGATGACGAGCATTGCGCTTACAACCTGATGTGTTGCAGCTATATATAACAGCATGGGTTCACCGATATTTGGTGCGGCCAGGATTGGGTTGCTGGCCAAGAGGGCCTTTATTTCTTCCAATCCGGACATGACCGCATCCATCCACTCGAAGTGTTCAGTGCGTCGAAGAAGGCGATAAAGAAGTAGTGCCTTTTCTCCCAATTGGGAGATAAAGCGGCTTAAGGCAGCCACGCATCCAGTCAGTTTCTGGATTTGCTTGAGGTCTGTTAGGGTAGCCAACTGTGACAGAGCTCAGATTTTAGCCGGATTTTCTTCAATTCCTCTGTTGGAAATGATGAAGCCCAGCAGCTTTCCGGCAGGCACGTCGAAAATGCATTTTTTCGGATTGAGCTTGATGTCATATGTTCGGAGATTGTCGAACATAAGCCTCAATTCATCTTTTCAAGATTCGACGTGTCTGGTTTTGATGACCACATCGTCTATGTATGCCTCCACTGTTTTTCCGATTTGTTTTTCCAGGCATGTATGAATCATGCGTTGATAGGTCGCACCGGCATTTTTTAGCCCGAAAGGCATGGTATTAAAACAGAATGGGTCGTATGGTGTGATGAATGCCGTTGCAGCTTGATCGGACTCTGCCGTCTTGATTTGATGGTATCCGGAGTATGCATCGAGGAAGCATAATGAGTCGTGTCCTGCGGTAGCTTCGATGATTTGATCGATGCGGGGGAGGGGAAGGGATCCTTGGGTCAAGCCTTATTGAGGTCCTTGAAATCGACACATAGGCAAGGGATTTGTCCTTCTTTGGTACCATCACCAGGTTTGCTAGCCAGTCCGGATGTTTTATTTCTCTGATGAATCCGGCCTCGAGTAACTTGGCTAGCTCTTCTCCCATGGCTTGTCGCTTAAGTTCTGAGAAGCACCGAAGAGTCTGCTTGACCGGCTTGTATCCCTTTAATATGTTTAGGCTATGTTCGGCCAGCCTGCGTGGGATATCTGACATGTCTGAAGGATGCCAGGCAAACATGTCCCAATTCTCACGCAAGAACTCTCGCAGTGCGGCGTCTATTGTGGGGTTCAGCTGTGCTTCGATGGATGCTGTTTTTGTAGGGTCCGTTGGGTGGACCTGGAATTTGACTATTTCGCCCGCTGGTTTGAAAGAGGTTGATTTGGGTCATTTGTCGAGTATCACGTCGTCCCTGTCCACCATGGAGTGCAGCGTAGTTAGTTCTTCGGCCGCGAGGGCTTCAAATAATGCCTCAAGGGCCAGTGCGGCGGTTTTATTTTCGCCACGGAGTGCTACGTCCAGATCACTAGCTAGAGTGATGATTCCATTGGGCTCGGGCATCTTGAGCTTCATGCACCCGTAATGGGGTATAGCTTGAAAGCTCGTGAATGCATCCCGCCCTGAAAGGGCGTGGTATCCGCTACTGAACGGGGCCACTTGGAATGTGATTTCTTCGGACCTATATATCTCCGGCGTGCCGAATACCACATCTAGTGTGATTTTTCCCGCACACCGTGCCTCCCAACTAGGGATGATTCCCTCGAAGGTCGTGCTGCTTTGCTCAATGCGGCGCTTGTCTATTTCCATTTTGTTAAGAGTCTCCTCGTAGATGAGGTTTAATCCGCTGCCGCCGTCCATGAGCACTTTAGTAAGCCGGAAGTCATCCACAATTGGACTAAGGACCAAAGCAGCTGGTGCTCGGACTGTTCAGAATTGAGGTTCGTCACTGGCATTAGAAGGTTATGGCCGTGTCGTTCCATGGATTTATTGCTGCGACGCGGCAGATTTCGGCGAGGCTATGGAGTGCTCGCTTGCGCCTATTATTTGAGGCAAAAGTCTTGAAGACTGTCAATACTGTATTGTTATTTTCCATGGGATGGTGTTCTGTGGTATTGCTGATGAGGAGATCCTCGCCGCTCTTGGCCACCTGCCGGAGTATCCAACATGCTCTAAGGCTGTGTGTTGGTATGGTATCCGGTGTACTATGAATTTTGCATGGCCCATTAAGCCATCCCTCCAATACGGTTCCACGCCCTGTAGCAGGCCTTGGTTTTTTTGTAATTGGATCGGGTGACTTGCGAGAGTGCACCCTTTTAGTTCGGACGGGGGGTTTAGTGAGAGCCGTAGGGTCCCAGAATTTTGTTTGGGTTTTCCAGGTGCTTTCCATCGCACAGCACTTCTGTACTATGGCCGCCAAGTCAGCAAAGTGTACTATGTCACGGCAACTTATGGTGTTGAGGATTCCCTTGTCCGTGCAATTTTTGCAAAAGAATGAGATTGCGTCTTTCTCGCGACAGTCCTTAACCTTGCTCATTACAAGGAGGAATCAGGCCCAGAAGTGATGTACTATCTGTAGGGGAACGTAGTAATTTCAAAAAAATTCCTACGCACACGCAAGATCATGGTGATGCATAGCAACGAGAGGGGAGAGTGTTGTCCACGTACCCTCCTAGACCGTAAGCGGAAGCATTATGACAACGCGGTTGATGTAGTCATACGTCTTCACGGTCCGACCGATCCAAGTACCGAACGTACGGCACCTCCGAGTTCAGCACACGTTCAGCTCGATGACGATCCCCGGACTCCGATCCAGCAGGGTGTCGGGGATGAGTTCTGTCAGCATGACGGTGTGGTGACGATGATGATGTTCTACCGACGCAGGGCTTCGCCTAAGCACCGCAACAATATGACCGAGGTGGAATATGGTGGAGGGGGGCACCGCACACGGCTAAGGAACGATCACGAAGATCAACTTGTGTGTCTATGGGGTGCCCCCTGCCCCCGTATATAAAGGAGTGGAGGAGGGGGAGGATCGGCCCTCTCTATGGCACGCCCAAGGGGAGTCCTACTCCCACCGGGAGTAGGATTCCCCCATTCCTAGTAGAACTAGGAGCCCTTCCATGTAGTAGGAGTAGGAGAGAAGGAAAGGGAAGAGAGAAGGGAAGGAAGGAGGGGGCACAGTCCCTCCCCCTAGTCCAATTCGGACTAGGCCTTGGGGGGCGCGCGGCCTGCCCTAGGCAGCCCCTCTCTCTTTCCCGTATGGCCCAATAAGGCCCAATACTTCTCCCAACGAATTCCCGTAACTCTCCGGTACTCCGAAAAATACCCGAATCACTCGGAACCTTTCCGAAGTCCGAATATGGTCGTCCAATATATCGATCTTTACATCTCGACCATTTCGAGACTCCTCGTCATGTCCTTGATCTCATCCGGGACTCCGAACTCCTTCGGTACATCAAAACTCATAAACTCATAATAAAACTGTCATCGAAACCTTAAGCGTGCGGACCCTACGGGTTTGAGAACTATGTAGACATGACCGAGACACGTCTCCAGTCAATAACCAATAGTGGAACCTGGATGCTCATATTGGCTCCCACATATTCTATGAAGATCTTTATTGGTCAAATCGCATAACAACATACGTTGTTCCCTTTGTCATCGGCATGTTACTTGCCCGAGATTCGATCGTCGGTATCTCAATACCTAGTTCAATCTCGTTACCGGCAAGTCTCTTTACTCGTTCCATAATACATCATCTTGTAACTAACTCATTAGTTACAATGCTTGCAAGGCTTATAGTGATGTGCATTACCGAGTGGGCCCAGAGATACATCTCCGACAATCGGAGTGACAAATCCTAATCTCAAAATACGCTAACCCAACAAGTACCTTCGGAGACACCTGTAGAGCACCTTTATAATCACCCAGTTACGTTGCGACATTTGGTAGCACACAAAGTGTTCCTCCTGTAAATGGGAGTTGCATAATCTCATAGTTATAGGAACGTGTATAAGTCATGAAGAAAGCAATAGCAACATACTAAACGATCAAGTGCTAAGCTAACGGTATGGGTCAAATCAATCACATCATTCTCCTAATGATGTGATCCCGTTAATCAAATGACAACTCATGTCTATATTTAGGAAGCTTAACCATCTTTGATTAATGAGCTAGTCAAGTAGAGGCATACTAGTGACACTCTGTTTGTCTATGTATTCACACATGTATTATGTTTCCGGTTAATACAATTCTAGCATGAATAATAAACATTTATCATGAAATAAGGAAATAAATAATAACTTTATTATTGCCTCTAGGGCATATTTCCTTCAGTCTCCCACTTGCACTAGAGTAAATAATCTAGTTCACATCACCATGTGATTTAACACCAATAGTTCACATCACCATGTGATTAACACCCATAGTTCACATCGTCATGTGATCAACACCCAAAGGGTTTACTAGAGTCAATAATCTAGTTCACATCGCTATGTGATTAACACCCAAGGAGTACTAAGGTGTGATCATGTTTTGCTCGTGAGAGAAGTTTAGTCAACGGGTCTGTCACATTCAGAGCCGTATGTATTTTGCAAATATTCTATGTCTACAATGCTCTGCATGGAGCTACTCTAGCTAATTGCTCCCACTTTCAATATGTATCCAGATTAAGACTTAGAGTCATCTGGATCAGTGCCAAAACTTGTATCGACGTAACCCTTTACGACGAACCTTTTGTCACCTCCGTAATTGAGAAACATATCCTTATTCCACTAAGGATAATTTTGACCAATGTCCAGTGATCTACTCCTAGATCACTATTGTACTTCCTTGCCAAACCAGGGCAGAGTATACAATAGGTCTGGTCCATAGCATGGCATACTTTTATAGAACCTATGATTGATGCATAGGGAAATGACTTTCATTCTCTTTCTATTTTCTGCTATGGTCGGGATTTAAGTCTTACTCAATTCCATACCTTTGCAACACAGGCAAGAACTCTTTCTCTGACTGCTCCATTTTGAACTACTTCAAAATATTGTCAAGGTATGTACTCATTGAAAATCTTATCAAGCATCTTGATCTATCTCAATAGATCTTGATGCTCAATATGTAAGTAGCTTTACCGAGGTCTTTCTTTGAAAAAACTCCTTTCAAACACTCCTTTATGCTTTGCAGAATAATTCTACATTATTTTCGATCAACAATATGTCTTTCACATATACTTATCAAAAATGCTGTAGTGCTCCCACTCACTTTCTTGTAAATACAGGCTTCACCGCAAGTCTGTATGAATCTATATGCTTTGATCAACTTATCAAAGCGTATATTCCAACTCCGAGATGCTTGCACCAGTCCATAGATGGATTGCTGGAGCTTGCACATTTTGTTAGCACCTTTAGGATTGACAAAACCTTCTGGTTGCATCATATACAACTCTTCTTTAAGAAAACCATTAAGGAATGCAGTTTGGCATCCATTTGCCAGATTTCATAAAATGTGGCAATTGCTAACATGATTCAGACAGACTTAAGCATCGATACGAGTGAGAAAATCTCATTGTATTCAACACCTTGAACTTGTCGAAAAATCTTTTTGCGACAAGTCGAGCTTTCTAGATAGTAACACTACTATCAACATCTGTCTTCCTCTTGAAGATCCATTTATTTTCTATGGCTTGCCGATCATCGGGCAAGTCCACCAAAGTCCACACTTTGTTCTCATACATGGATCCTATCTCAGATTTCATGGCCTCCAGCCATTTCGTGGAATCTGGGCTCATCATCGCTTCCTCATAGTTCGTAGGTTTATCATGGTCTAGTAACATGACTTTCAGAACAGGATTAGCGTACCACTCTGGTGCGGACCGTACTCTGGAAGACCTACAAGGTTCTGTAGTAACTTGATCTGAAGTTTCATGATCATCATCATTAGCTTCCTCACTAATTGGTGTAGGAATCACTGGAACTGATTTCAGTGATGAACTATTTTCCAATTCGGGAGAAGGTACAGTTACCTCATCAAGTTCTACTTCCCTCCCATTCACTTCTTTCGAGAGAAACTCCTTCTCTAGAAAGGATCCATTTTTAGCAACGAATATCTTGCCTTCAGATCTGTGATAGAAGGTGTACCCAACAGTTTCCTTTGGGTATTCTATGAAGACGCACTTCTTTGATTTGTGTTTGAGCTTATCAGGATGAAACTTTTTCACATAAGCATCATAGCCCCAAACTTTAAGAAACGACAACTTGGGTTTCTTGCTAAACCACAGTTCATATGGTGTCGTCTCAACGGATTTAGATGGTGCCCTTTTAACGTGAATGCAGCTGTCTCTAATGCATAACCCCAAAATGATAATGGTAAATCAATAAGAGACATCATAGATTGCACCATATCCAATAAAGTGCGGTTACGACGTTCGGACACACCATAACGTTGTGGTGTTTCAGGTGGCGTGAGCTGTGAAACTATTCCACATTGTTTTAATTGAAGACCAAACTCGTAACTCAAATATTCGTCTCCGCGATCAGATCGAAGAAACTTTATTTTCTTGTTATGATGATTTTTCCACTTCACTCTGAAATTCTTTGAACCTTTCAATTATTTCAGACTTATGTTTCATCAAGTAGATAAACCCATATCTCCTCAAATCATTTTGTGAAGGTCAGAAAATAATGATACTTGCCACGAGCATCAACACTCATTGGATCGCATACATCGGTATGTATTATTTCCAATAAGTCAGTAGCTTGTTCCATTGTTCCAGAGAACGGAGTTTTAGTCATCTTGCCCAAAAGGCGCGGTTCGCAAGCATCAAATGATTCATAACGAAGTGATTCCGAAAATCCATCTTTATGGAGTTTCTTCATGTGCTTTACACCGATATGATCCAAACGGCAGTGCCACAAATAAGTTGCACTATCATTATTAACTTTGCATCTTTTGGCATCAATATTATGAGTATGTGTATCACTACGATCGAGATCCAACAAACTATTTTCATTGGGTGTATAACCATCGAAGGTCTTATTCATGTAAACAGAATAACAATCATTCTTTAACTTCAAATGAATAACCGTATCGCAATAAACATGATCAACTCATATTCATGCTCAACGCAAACGCTAAATAACATTTATTTAGTTTTAACACTAATCTCGAAAATATAGGGAGTGTGTGATGATGATCATATCAATATTGGAACTATTTCCAACACTCATTGTCACTTCCCCTCAACTAGTCTCTGTTTATTATGTAACTCCTGTTTCGAGTTACTAATCTTAGCAACCGAACAAGTATCAAATACTCAGGGGCTACTATAAACACTAGTAAGGCACACATCAAACACCTGTATATCAAATATACCCTTGTTCACTTTGCCATCCTTCTTATCCACCAAATATTCAGGGCATTTCCGCTTCCAGTGACCATTTCCTTTGAAGTGTAAGCACTCAGTTTCAGGCTTTGGTCCAGCTTTGAGCTTCTTCGCGGGAGTGACAACTTGCTTGTCATTCTACTTGAAGTTCCCTTTCTTTCCCTTTGCCCTTTTCTTGAAACTAGTGGTCTTGTCCATCATCAACACTTGATGCTCTTTCTTGATTTCTACCTTCGTCGATTTCAACATCACGAAGAGCTCGGGAATCGTTTTCGTCATCCCTTGCATACTATAGTTCATCATGAAGTTCTCATAACTTGGTGATGGTGACTAGAGAACTCTGTCAATCACTATCTTATCTAGAAGATTAACTCCCACTTGATTCAAGCGATTGAAGTACCCAAACAATCTGAGCACATGCTCACTAGTTGAGCGATTCTCCTCCATCTTTTAGCTATAGAACTTGTTGGAGACTTCATATCTCTCAACTCGGGTATTTGCTGGAAATATTAACTTCAACTCCTAGAACATCTCATATGGTCCATGATGTTCAAGACATCTTTGAAGTCCCGATTCTAAGCCATTTAAGCATGGTGCACTAAACTATCAAGTAGTCATCATTTTGAGCTAGCCAAACGTTCATAATGTCTGCATCTGCTCCTGCAATAGGTTTATCCCTAGCGGTGCATCAAGGACATAATTCTTCTATGTAGCAATGAGGATAAACCTCAGATCACGGATCCAATCCGCATCAGTGCTACTAACATCTTTCAACACAGTTTTCTCTAGGAACATATCAAAATAAACATATGAAAGCAACAACGCGAGCTATTGATCTACAACATAATTTGCAAAATACTACCAGGACTAAGTTCATGATAATTTAAGTTCAATTAATCATATTATTTAAGAACTCCCACTTAGACATACATTTCTCTAGTCATCTAAGTGATCACGTGATCCAAATCAACTAAACCATGTCCGATCATCATGTGAGATGGAGTAGTTTTCAGTGGTGAACATCACTATGTTGATCATATCTACTATATGATTCACGCTTGACCTTTCGGTCTCCGTGTTCCGAGGCCATATCTGTATATGCTAGGCTCGTCAAGTTTAACCTCAGTATTCCGCGTGTGCAACTGTTTTGCACCCGTTGTATTTGAACGTAGAGCCTATCACACCCGATCATCACGTGGTGTCTCAGCACGAAGAACTTTCGCAACGGTGCATACTCAGGGAGAACACTTCTTGATAATTAGTGAGAGATCATCTTAAAATGCTACCGTCAAACTAAGCAAAATAAGATGTATAAAAGATAAACATCATATGCAATCAAAATATGTGACATGATATGGCCATGATCATCTTGCGCCTTTGATCTCCATCTCCAAAGTACTGTCATGATCTCTATCGTCACTGGCACGACACCATGATCTCCATCATGTTGATCTATATCAATGTGTCGTCACATGGTCGTCTCGCCAACTATTGCTCTTGCAACTATTGCTATCGCATAGCGATAAAGTAAAGCAATTATTTGGCGCTTGCATCTTATGCAATAAAGAGACAACCATAAGGCTTCTGCCAGTTGCCGATAACTTCAACAAAACATGATCATCTCATACAACAATTTATATCTCATCACGTCTTGACCATATCACATCACAACAAGCCCTGCAAAAACAAGTTAGACGTCCTCTACTTTGTTGTTGCAAATTTTACGTGGCTGCTATGGGCTGAGCAAGAACCGTTCTTACCTACGCATCAAAACCACAATGATAGTTCGTCAAGTTAGTGTTGTTTTAACCTTCTCAAGGACCGGGCGTAGCCACACTCGGTTCAACTAAAGTTGGAGAAACTGACACCCACTAGTCACCGGTGTGCAAAGCACGGCGGTAAAACCAGTCTCGCATAAGCATACGCGTAATGTCGGTCTGGGCCGCTTCATCCAACAATACCGCCGAACCAAAGTATGACATGCTGGTAAGCAGTATGACTTGTATCGCCCACAACTCACTTGTGTTCTACTCGTGCATATAACATCTACGCATAAAACCTGGCTCTGATACCACTGTTGGGGAACGTAGTAATTTCAAAAAAATTCCTACGCACACGCAAGATCATGGTGATGCATAGCAACGAGAGGGGAGAGTGTTGTCCACGTACCCTCGTAGACCGTAAGCGGAAGCATTATGACAACGCGATTGATGTAGTCGTACGTCTTCATGATCCGACCGATCCAAGTACCGAACGTACGGCACCTCTGAGTTCAGCACACGTTCAGCTCAATGACGATCCTCGGACTCCGATCCAGCAGGGTGTCGGGGATGAGTTCCGTCAGCATGACGGCATGGTGACGATGATGATGTCCTACCGATGCAGGGCTTCGCCTAAGCACCACAACGATATGACCGAGGTGGAATATGGTGGAGGGGGGTACCGCACACGGCTAAGGAACGATCACGAAGATCAACTTGTGTGTCTATGGGGTGCCCCTGCCCCCGTATATAAAGGAGTGGAGGAGGGGGAGGGCCGGCCCTCTCTATGGCGCACCCAAGGGGAGTCCTACTCCCACCGGGAGTAGGATTCCCCCTTTCCTAGTAGAACTAGGAACCCTTCCATGTAGTAGGAGTAGGAGAGAAGGAAAGGGAAGAGAGAAGGGAAGGAAGGAGGGGCGCAGTCCCTCCCCCTAGTCCAATTCAGACTAGGCCTTGGGGGTGCGCGGCCTGCCCTAGGCAGCCCCTCTCTCTTTCCCGTATGGCCCAATAAGGCCCAATACTTCTCCCGGCGAATTCCCATAACTCTCCGGTACTCCGAAAAATACCCGAATCACTCGGAACCTTTTCGAAGTCTGAATATAGTCGTCCAATATATTGATCTTTATGTCTCGACCATTTCGAGACTCCTCGTCATGTCCCTGATCTCATCCGGGACTCCGAACTCCTTCGGTACATGAAAACTCATAAACTCATAATAAAACTATCATCGAAACCTTAAGCGTGCGGACCCTACGGGTTCGAGAACTATGTAGACATGACCGAGACACGTCTCCAGTCAATAACCAATAGAGGAACCTAGATGCTCATATTGGCTCCCACATATTCTACGAAGATCTTTATCGGTCAAACCGCATAACAACATACGTTGTTCCCTTTGTCATCGACATGTTACTTGCCCGAGATTCGATCGTCGGTATCTCAATACCTAGTTCAATCTCGTTACCGGCAAGTCTCTTTACTCGTTCCATAATACATCATCCTGTAACTAACTCATTAGTTACAATGCTTGCAAGGCTTATAGTGATGTGCATTACCGAGTGGGCCCAGAGATACCTCTCCGACAATCGGAGTGACAAATCCTAATCTCGAAATACGCCAACCCAACAAGTACCTTCGGAGACACCTGTAGAGCACCTTTATAATCACCCAGTTACGTTGTGACGTTTGTTAGCACACAAAGTGTTCCTCCTGTAAATGGGAGTTGCATAATCTCATAGTTATAGGAACGTGTATAAGTCATGAAGAAAGCAATAGCAACATACTAAACGATCAAGTGCTAAGCTAACGGAATGGGTCAAATCAATTACATCATTCTCCTAATGATGTGATCCCGTTAATCAAATGACAACTCATGTCTATGGTTAGGAAGCTTAACCATCTTTGATTAATGAGCTAGTCAAGTAGAGGCATACTAGTGACACTCT
Organism: Triticum timopheevii; assembly: GCA_963921465.1. Lineage (NCBI taxonomy): Eukaryota > Viridiplantae > Streptophyta > Magnoliopsida > Poales > Poaceae > Triticum > Triticum timopheevii. The sequence continues at coordinate 373,255,647 of OY997272.1, read as the reverse complement.
GTTTGTCTATGTATTCACACATGTATTATGTTTCCGGTTAATACAATTCTAGCATGAATAATAAACATTTATCATGAAATAAGGAAATAAATAATAACTCTATTATTGCCTCTAGGGCATATTTCCTTCACTATCTCTTGGGGCTCTTGTCTAATGTGGGAAAGATCGCTTGTATCTGGGTGGGTGGGTAGATTTAAGTCCAGACCCTGACCCGATCTGAGACCCAGGGGCAGAGGAGCTTCCAAGCTTGGCAGCTTGGGCTCCGGGATGTTACCCAATTTTTCTGGCCCGCTGTCCGATTCTAGGTTCGGAGCTTGGGCCATGTCCTCCCGTAGACGGGTGTCCGGCTCGGAGAGCTCGGGAATCCGGACATAGTTCATCCACAAAATAGAGGAGGAATCGATGCATTGCTCCTCCACTACTGCTATCTGATGGGTGACTGGCAGAGAGTTAATTTCCCTTTAGTCGGGTTTAAGCCCGATCTGATCATAGTACGTAGTGACTCCCAGAGCGGCGATGTGATGCAAGAGCTCGTTCAGGGAGTAGAGCTCCATTGCACCCATCTGTTCGGTAAGTTCCGAGCTAACATGGAGGCTGTTTTTGATGACCTGAGAAGTCATCGTCGGCGTGACGGCCAATCGGGCGGTCATGACGAAGCTGCCTAGTCGGAGAGTTTGGCCTAAAGCCGGGGCTCCCCCAGAAGTGATGTTGTCCTTGACAACAAGGCGAGCCATCAAGCCTTACCATGACGGCACAGTGGAACTCTCAATGAAAGCACCAATGTCGGTGTCAAAACCGGCGGATCTCGGGTAGGGGGTCCCGAACTGTGTGTGTAAGGCTAATGGTAACAGGAGGCGGGGGACACAATGTTTACCCAGGTTCGGGCCCTCTCAATGGAGGTAATACCCTACTTCCTGCTTGATTGATCTTGATGATATGAGTATTACAAGAGTAGATCTACCACAAGATCGTAGAGGCTAAACCCTAGAAGCTAGCCTATGATTATGATTGTTGTTGTCCTACGGACTAAACCCTCTGGTTTGTATAGACACCGGATGGGGCTAGGGTTACACAGAGTCGGTTACAGAGAAGGAGATCTACATATCCGAATCGCCAGGCTTGCCTTCCACGCAAAGGAGAGTCCCACCCGGACACGGGACAAAGTCTTCAATCTTGTATCTTCATAGTCCAACAGTCCGGCCAAAGTATATAGTCCGGCTGTCCGAGGACCCCCTATCCAGGACTCCCTTGTACATATTTCTCACTGACATTACATTCACGTTCACATACTCATTCTAGTTGTCGGTGCTCATAGTTTTTCATTGTATTATCCATGCTAGTTTAATTTCTTTTTCTAGCTTTCTTCTTGTGTGTTTGATAAACCTTAAGAAAAACCAAAAAAATTAGTTAGCTTACTTTCCATGTCTGTAGTAGTAATAACTAAAAGAAAATCCAAAAAGATTTATCATTCTTCTTTTGCTTGTTGGGAGCTTGCCCATGTAAATAATTTTATTTCTTTTCTTTCCTTTGGGGGTCGAGAGGAGAAGACCATAATGAAATGTTTAAGTGGCTCTCATATGCATTATTGTTGATTTAACCAAGAGCCCATATTACCTTGTCTTCTCCCTTGAATTGAATGCTTGCAGATTCCAGCTTAGTCCAATGCACGTGCACTATTATTATTATCCACACCGTTCGGTCATGAAAGTGAAAGACAATAATGACGATATATGATGGACTGATTGAGATGAGAGAAGCTGGTATGAACTCGACCTCTCTTGTTTTTGTAAATATGATTACTTCATCATTCCTGATTTAGCCTATTATGAATAAACATGTTTGCAATGACAATTAGAGATTATAGTTGCTTATGCCATGCTTAATTAGCTAGGAGCTTATAATGGTTTACCTTGCGTGCCAACATGCTATTAAAATAGTTGTGATGTGGTATGATAGGGTGGTATCCTCCTTTAAATGATTCAAGTGACTTGACTTTGCACATGTTCATGCATGTAGTTGAAATTAAATCAACATAGCCTTCACGATATTTATGTTCATGGTGGATTATATCCTACTCATGCTTGCACTCGGTGTTGATTAATTTTAGTGCATGTTCATGACTGTTGTCGCTCTCTAAGCTGGTCGCTTCCCAGTCTCTTTCTAGCCTTCACCTGTACTAAGCGGGAATACTACTTGTGCATCCAAACTCCATAAACCCCAAAGTTATTCCATATGAGTCCACTATACCTTCCTATTTGCGGTATCTACCTGTCGTTCCAAGTAAATTTGTATGTGTCAAACTCTAAACCTTCAAATGAAATTCTGCTTTGTATGCTCGAACAGCTCATGTATCAACTTGGGTTCTCTGTATCTTCCATGTTAGGCGGGTTATTCTCAAGAGGAGTGGACTCCGCTCCTCATTCATGAGAAAATGGTTGGTCATCGGGATGCCCAGTCCCATGCTCAAATCAAATCAAAATAATTGCAAACAAAACTCCCCCAGGATTGTTGCTAGTTGGAGGCACCCGTTGTTTCGGGCAAGCCATGGATTGATGCTTGTTGGTGGTGGGGGAGTATAAACTTTACCATTCTGTTTGGGAACCTCCTATAATGTGTGTAGCATGGAAGATATCGAGATCTCTTAGTTGTTATGTTGACAGTGAAAGTATACCGCTCAAAATGTTATTCATCTCTATTTCAAAATCGAGGTCTGGCACCTCTACAAATCCATGCTTCCCTCTGCGAAGGGCCTATCTATTTACTTTTATGTTGAGTCGTCACCCTCTTATTAAAAAGCACCCGCTAGAGAGCACCGCTGTCATTTGCATGCATTACTATTAGTTTATATTGGGTATGACTATGACTGCACTCTTTTACCATGAATTACGATCTTTAGTCAGTCCTTGATCTTTAAAGGTGCTCTGCATTTATGTTTTGCGGTCTCAGAAAGGGCTAGCGAGATACCATCTTGTTATATCATATTATGATTGTTTTGAGAAAGTGTTGTCATCCGAGTTTTATTATTATTGCTTGCTAGTTGATTATGCCATTGATATGAGTAAACATGAGACGTAAGTGTTATTGTCAATATGGTTAGTTCATAATTTTTGCTGAAAACTTGAATGCTGGCTTTACATATTTGCAACAACAAGAGCAAACAGAGTTTGTGAAAGTTTTTCTTTACCACTTTTAGTTTGTCAACTGAATTGCTTGAGGACAAGCAAAGGTTTAAGCTTGTGGGAGTTCATACGTCTCCGTCGTATCTAATTTTCCAAACACTTTTGCCCTTGTTTTGGACTCTAACTTGCATGATTTGAATGGAACTAACCCGGACTGATGCTATTTTCAGCAGAACTGCCATGGTGTTGTTTTGTGTAGAAATAAAAGTTCTCGGAATGACCTAAAAATCCACGGAGCAACTTTTCAGAATTAATAAAAAATATTGGCGAAAGAATCAACGTTAGGGGGCCCACACCCTGTCCACGAGGGTGGGGGGCGCTCCCCCTCCCCTAGGCGCGCCCCCTACCTCGTGGGCCGCCTGGATGTTCACCAACCTAAACTCCAACTCCATATATTTGCTTTCGCAGAAAAAAATCAGAGAAGAAGTTTCATCGCGTTTTACGATATGGAGCCACCGCCAAGCCCTAATCTCTCTTGGGAGGGCTGATCTGGAGTCCGTTCGGGGCTCCGGAGAGGGGGATTCGTCATCGTCGTCATCATCAACCATCCTCCGTCACCAAATTCATGATGTCCGTGCGTGAGTAATTCCATCGTAGGCTTGCTGGACGATGATGGGTTGGATGAGATTTACCATGTAATCAAGTTAGTTTTGTTAGGGTTTGATCCCTAGTATCCACTATGTTCTGAGATTGATGTTGCTATGACTTTGCTATGCTTAATGCTTGTTACTAGGGCCCAAGTGCCATGATTTCATATCTGAACCTATTATGTTTTCATGAATATATGTGAGTTCTTGATCCTATCTTGCAAGTCTATAGTCACCTATTATGTGTTATGATCCGACAACCCCGAAGTGACAATAATCGGGATACTTCTCGGTGATGACTGTAGTTTGAGGAGTTCATGTATTCACTAAGTGTTAATGCTTTGGTCCGGTACTCTATTAAAAGGAGGCCTTAATGTCCCTTAGTTTCCATTAGGACCCCGCTGCCACGGGAGGGTAGGACAAAAGATGTCATGCAAGTTTTTTTTCCATAAGCACGTATGACTATATTTGGAATACATGCCTACATTACATTGATGAACTGGAGCTAGTTCTGTGTCACCCTATGTTATAACTATTACATGAGGAATCGCATCCGACATAATTATCCATCACTGATCCAATGCCTACGAGCTTTTCACATATTGTTCTTTCCTTATTTACTTTACCGTTGCTACTGTTACAATTACTACAAAACTGCTACTGTTACTTTTGCTACTGTTACCGTTACTTCCATACTACTTTGCTACTAAATACTTTGCTGCAGATACTAAGTTATCCAGGTGTGGTTGAATTGACAACTCAACTGCTAATACTTGACAATATTCTTTGGCTCCCCTTGTGTCGAATCAATAAATTTGGGTTGAATACTCTACCCTCGAAAACTGTTGCGATCCCCTATACTTGTGGGTTACCAGTACAGTATGTTCCTTGTAGTGAAGGTGGGTAGGGACATTTGCAATGTAGAGTTATGTACGGTCGGTTGTGATGGACACTTTAAACTCTTCGGGCCTCTTTGATTCGTAGGATTTTGTAAACATGGGAATAGGATTTGTAGTGGCGTGCCCACTTGAATCCTATAAGAATAGCAAGGAAATGCGGGGAGTTATGTCGCCTTTGAGAGTTACACTGATATTAACAGTACTGCATGTTCAGTTAAAGAGAGCTCATATCCGAAGCCTTTCTAGCCATACCGGCAATACTAGCACATATATTCTAGCAAGTTCCACTTTGCTGATTTTACTCTGATGCTTACGGTTTTCCCGTTATATGTACACTATGATCTATGTAGCTGCTTTGTGTCGCACTAGCAGCAATCCACTCTTGAAGCTAAACACTGCAATGACTTACAAAATTAGCACCAAGGCATTGAGTGACATTCTGGATGCAATGAAACTCATACGCTCCCCACCTGTTGATTCTTGTTCAGAATATGATCCTAATGACTATTCTAACCTCGAGGAGTCAAAGGCAGATGGCCTGTCCTGTTCACCCATCAAGGTGCATGTTCCAATTTGGCAATGTTTTATTGACTGCGTGTATCTTGCATATGTTGTCTTGCATTTCTTCTACTTTGTTGCACCGCCATCTGCTTAGTTTACTCATCATATATGTCGAGATGCCATGCCCATCCATTATCAATACATATTCCATCTGTCATCATACCATGTTTTTCCACTCAAATGTTGTTCTTGTGCATCAGACATCAAAAAGGAAGCGGGTGATTGCCGAACCTGAAGGAGCACTAGCAAAGTCCTTGAAAAACATGGTGTTGCCAGAGAAATCAGACAGCACGCCACTTATATTAGTTGTACAACCAGTGACACAAAACGTAGGACTGACTCCAGCAGACTGTACCCATACTTCACTGGCCACACCACTAGCCCCACCACACAGGACCTACACTCCAGCAAAAGGTATGCCGATTTCAGTTGCCATAGCACTAGCCGTACCACAGAAAAATCCCACTCCAGCAGAAAGTACAACAAGTCCACCGGCCGAAGACCTATCCCAACTGCAGAGACGGCCATTTCCTGCAAATTGGAACCCCTTTCCAGTTATTCCCAGTTTAAAAGACAACACTTTCAATGTTGTTAGGGACTACGTGCATATATTCCCATCATGGGAAGATTATAGTGAAGACAAACACCATTTTCACATCTTCATGTCCAACTTACGTGTAAGTGCTATTATTCATGGTGATTATTTTCCTGTTTTCTTCTGATTGAACACATCAATGATTTACATTACATTGTTGTAAGTAGGCGAGGGTCAATCTGGATAGTCATGACGAGAAAAGCTTGCTTGCGCTTTTCAAGGAAGCATTGTAGCAGTATTGGTGTTACCTGAGGAAATCACACTTTGATGGCAAGTCTATAAACGAATTTCTGGTGAAGTCTCATGTGCTAAATTTAGAAGACATTGAATGGAAAAACCTTGTTATGCACTGGTCTTGTTCCCAGGATGAGGTACTGTCTATGAAATCACATGACAATTTGAACTTCTACTTTTCTGTATGTGCCTTACGGATCTTTTTTGCAAGAAATCTGCTCGAAGAAGAATTCCAGTTTGAAAAGAACAATGGGATATCACAAATATGTTGCCCGCTGCTTTGCTCTTGTTAGTACCTGTTGTCCTGTATCACTGTACTTGCATACATACCTGGTTCATTATGTGACAGCAGTATGCATGATAGCTTGCTTATCAATTGTTCGCTCCAAATTATCTGATCTATATGAATGGTTACATTAGTGTAGAATATATCCAATGCCAATGAAATTTTTTAGCTCTGCATTGTTCTTGTAGGTACCTGCTGCTCTTTATCAGTGTACTTATATTGACAGGTAGTTGTTCATGTACCATCACTCTACAGCTTATTTTCCTTTGCCCTCCATTTTCTACACATCAGATCTATACTTACTATTACCTTAAGGTTGGATAACACCGATGGTACTGAAGAAGTTTAGCTCTGCATTGCTCTTGGTTGTACCTTTTGCCTGTATCGTTGTACTTACATTTATAGCTACTTGGTTATGTGGCATCACTCTTCATCTTATCTTAAATATTCTCCATTTTTTCTTATATTATCACATCTATATTTACTCTTAACAAAATATAGAATAAAGGCAATTCTTATGAAGAAGATTATGTGGTAAACTTCTTGAATTCCCCCCCCCCCCCATCAGCATGGCCAAGGGCTTTATAGAGCATGTCTTCACCAAAAATGTAAGTTTGTCCTTCTCAAGCGCTCAAACTTTGTTGTGTATATTTGGTTAGGCATGACTGCAACAGCTGTTCATTTTTGGTGTTTGCATCAAATTGCATGTTTAAAGTTTATTATGTAGTTCATAAACGAAAGTTTGTCCTTCTCAATTTAAGTTTTTCAGTTGTACAACCAAGTTCCTTCTTCATACCATGTAAATTAAACTATACAGAGCAAGTGATCTTCTTTTGCACTGCATGTATGCTTCTGTTCTTGATCCGTAATCCAGTGGTGTGCTGAACCTACCCACTACAATACAATGTCATATTCTGCAATGTCTTAACTATGAAAAATGTCAAATCATTCTACTATTATTTAAACCGTCTCTTTATTTGCCAATCTGAAATGGGATAAATTGACAGCACACTAACAATTGATACTTATGAGTTCTTGATCTGTAATCCAGTGGTGACTGTCGAATATCGGGTTCCGGCAAAACCCTTAAGGTTCGAACTCTGGGGTGTGCACGAAGATCTTCTCCCTACCGAAACACGCCCAGAACCTCGCCACGATTCTAAGCTAGAACGATGAACAAAACAAGAGACACGAGGTTTATACTGGTTCGGGCCACCGTTGTGGTGTAATACCCTAATCCAGTGTGTGGTGTGGTGGATTGCCTTTGGGCTGATGATGAACAGTACAGAGGAAGAACAGCCTCGCGAGGAGAGGTGTTCTTGTGGTCGAATGTGAATGAACCTCCCTTCCCTTTCTACCATGGTGGCTAGCCCTATATATAGAGACCCTAGTCCTCTTCCCAAAGATTGACCGGGAAGGGAGCCAACAACGGCCATTTTGAAAGGGGACAGCTAGTACAAGCTATCTTGACTAAAGGTGGTCTTCGACTACCAAAGGCACTGGTGATGACGCCGTCTTGGGCTCCACGGTGACCTCCGTCCCGCCGTCCTGCTGGTCTTGGTCTCATTGCACCAATATGGAAACCTTTGCTTGATGCCTCGGTACCCCATGCCTGCGCTTGCCCCCTTTGCACCAAAGAGGAAACGAGGACACTGCGCAGGCTGGCGCCCGCCTGGTCTTGGTCATCATGGCTTGCGTCATGAGCACCTCGCGAGGTACCCCTCGCCTTGATCTCTCTGCCTCCTCGCGAGCCTGCTTGGTGAGGCCGCCCCTGAGGAGGCCTTGTGTCGTCCTCCCCGCGAGGCTTGGCCCCTCGCAAGGGTCTTGAGCTTGGGTTGATGAAGACGGGCCGCACCGGGCGACTGCTGAGCCACGCTGCAGGCTGTAGGCAGGCAAGTCTAGGGACCCCCGTTCCCAGAACGCTGACAGTAGCCCCCGGGCCCAAGGCGTGCTCGGACTTGGCTTAGCAGTGAAGCCAAAGGGCAAGTGCGGAGCACCGCGGGCCCCAACAGCCTGCGGCCTTAGTCCTCGCGTGGCGGTTGATTGGACGTGGGCGTCTCTGATGTCTACTACACAACCTTCTTCTTGTAGACGTTATTGGGCCTGCAAGTGCACATGTTTGTAGGACAGTAGCAAATTTCCCTCAAGTGGATGACCTAAGGTTTATCAATCCATAGGAGGCGTAGGATGAAGATGGTCTGTCTCAAACAACCCTGCAACCAAATAACAAAAAGTCTCTTGTGTCCCCAACACACCCAATACAATGGTAAATTGTATAGGTGCACTAGTTCGGCGAAGAGATGGTGATACAAGTGCAAAATAGATGGTAGATAAAGGTATTTGTAATCTGAAAATATAAAAACAGCAAGGTAACTAATGATAAAAGTGAGCGTAAACGGTATTGCAATGATAGGAAACAAGGCCTAGGGTTCATACTTTCACTAGTGCAAGTTCTCTCAACAATAATAACATAGATAGATCATATAACAAGCCCTCAACATGCAATAAAGAGTCACTCCGAAGCCACTAATAGCGGAGAACAAACATAGAGATTATGGTAGGGTACGAAACCACCTCAAAGTTATTCTTTTGGATCAATCTATAAAAGAGTTCGTACTAGAATAACACCTTAAGACACAAATCAACCAAAAACCTAATGTCACCTAGATATTCCATTGTCACCTCAAGTATCCGTGGGCATGATTATACGATATGCATCACAAAATCTCAGATTCATCCAACCGACACAAAGTACTTCAAAGAGTGCCCCAAAGTTTCTATCAGAGAGTCAAGAACGTGTGCCAACCCCTATGCATAGGTTCCCAATGTCACGAAACCCGCAAGTTGATCACCAAAACATACATCAAGTGGCACATGATATCCCATTGTCACCACAGATAATCACGGCAAGACATACATCAAGTGTTCTCATAAAAGACTCAATCCGATAAGATAACTTCAAAGGGGAAACTCAATTCATCACAAGAGAGTAGAGGGGGAGAAACATCATAAGATCCAACTAAAATAGCAAAGCTTGGGATACATCAAGATCGTGCCATCGAGGGAACACGATAGAGAACACGAGAGAGAGAGAGAGAGAGAGAGAGAGAGAGAGAGATCAAACACATAGCTACTGGTACATACCCTCAGCCCCGAGGGTGAACTACTCCCTCCTCGTCATGGATAGCGCCGGGATGATGAAGATGGCCACCGGTGATGGGATCCCCCTCCGGCAGGGTGCCGGAACGGGCTCCCGAGAGGTTTTTGGTGGCTACAGAGGCTTGCGGCGGTGGAACTCCCGATCTATCTTTTGTTCTGGAAGGTTTACGACACGTAGGTATATATGGGTGCAGGGGGTACGTCGGTGGAGCTATGGGGGGCCCACGAGGTAGGGGGCGCGCCCGGGGGGGTGGGCGCCCCCCCCCCATCCTCGTGGGCAGCCCGTATCTCCCCTGACATGCACTCCAAGTTCACTGGGTTGCTTTCCTTCCAAAAATAACTTCTCTAGTTGATTTCATTCCATTTTGACTCCGTCTGATATTCCTTTTCCTCGAAACACTGAAATAGGCATAAAACAGCAAATCTGGGTTGGGCCTCCGGTTAATAGGTTAGTCCCAAAAATAATATAAAAGTGGATAATAAATCCCAATATTGCCTAAAACAGTAGATAATATAGCATGGAGCAATCAAAAATTATAGATACGTTGGAGACGTATCAAGCATCCCCAAGCTTAATTCCTGCTTGTCCTCGAATAGGTAATTGATAAAAAAGAATTTTTGATGCGGAGTGCAACTTTGGCATAGTTTCAATGTAAATCTTCTTAATTGTGGCATGAATATTCAGATCTGAAAGATTCAAGACAAAAGTTCATATTGACACAAAAATAATAATACTTCAAGCATACTAATCAAAGCAGTCATGTCTTCTCAAAATAACATGGCAAAAGAAAGTTCATCCCTACAAAATCATATAGTTAGGCTATGCTTCATTTTCGTCACACAATGATGTTCCCAACTTCTATACCCCCGATGACAAGCCAAGCAATTGTTTCATACTCAAATAATCTCAAAAAAATTCAACCTTCACACAATACATGAGCGCGAGCCATGGATATAGCACTATGGGTGGAATAGAATTTGATGATGGGGATTGTGTAGAGAAGACAAAAAAGGAGAAAGTCTCACATTGACGAGGATAATCAACGGGCTATGGAGATGCCCATCAATTGATGTCAACATGAGGAGTAGGGATTGCCATGCAACGAATGCACTAGAGCTATGAATGCTCAACAAAAGAAAACTAGTGGGTGTGCATCCAACTCGCTTGCTCATGAAGACCTAGGGCATTTCAGGAAGCCTGTCGTAGGAATATACAAGCCAAGTTCTATAATGAAAAATACCCACTAGTATATGAAAGTGACAAAATGAGAGACTCTCTATCATGAAGAACAAGGTGCTACTTTGAAGCACAATATATGAGACTTACTACATGAAGAACAAGGTGCTACTTTGAAGCACAATATATGAGACTCACTATATGAAGAACAAGGTGCTACTTTGAAGCACAAGTGTGGAAAAAGAGATAGTAGCACTGCCCTTTTTATTTATTTTCTTTTTTTTTCTTTTTTTGGGTCTTTCTCTTTTTTTTGGCCTTTCTCCCTTTTTTTCTTCTTTTTTTTCTTTTTGGGCAATGCTCTAATAATGATGATCATCATACTTTCATTGATTACAACATATGAATTACAACTCGAAACTAGAACAAGATATGACTCTATATGAATGCCTTCGACGGTGTACCGGGATGGTGCAATGAATCAAGAGTGACATGTATGGAAAATAATGCATGGTGGCTTTGCCACAAATACGATGTCAACTACATGATCATGCAATGGCAATATGACAAAGGTAATGTATGTCATAATAATGATGATGGAAGTTGCATGGCAATATATCTCGGAATGGCTATGGAAATGCCATGATAGGTAGGTATGGTGGCTGTTTTGAGGAAGATATAAGGAGGTTTATGTGTGATAGAGCGTATCCTATCACGGGGTTTGGATGCACCGGCGAAGTTTGCACCAACTCTCAAGGTGAGAAAGGGCAATGCACGGTACCGAAGAGGCTAGCAAAGGTGGAAAGGTGAGAGTGCGTATAATCCATGGACTCAACATTAGTCAAAAGAACTCATATACTTATTGCAAAAATTTAGAAGCCATCAAAAATCAAGTACTACGCGCATGCTCCTAGGGGGATAGATTGGTAGGAAAATACCATCGCTCGTCCCCGACCGCCACTCATAAGGATGCACAAGCCAGGTACACTTCATGTTTCAAATTTGTTACACAACTTTAACCATATGTGCATGCGACGGGACTTGCAAACTTCAAAACAAGCATTTCTCAAATTCACAATTACTCAACTAGCACGAGTTTGATATTATCACCTCCATATCTCAAAACAATTATCAAGCATCAAACTTATCTTAGTATTCAACGCACTCAAAAGAAAGTTTCGCATATCTTGAATACCAAGTATATTAATATTAAGCAAATTACCATGCTATTAATGACTCTCAAAATAATCTAAGTGAAGCATGAGAGATCAATAGTTTATTTAAAACAAATCCACCATCGTGCTCTAAAAGATCTAAGTGATGCACTAGAGCAAATAACAAGCTACTCCGAAAGATATAAGTGAACGTCAATGAGTAGCTAAATAATTATGCAACTATGCGAAGACTCTCTCTCATTTAATAATTTCAGATCTTGATACTTTATTCAAACAGCAAGCAAAGCTAAAGAAAACTACATTGCAAGGATAGCACAACTCATGTGAAGAAGCAAAAACTTAGGCTCAACCGATACTAACCGATAGTTGTTGAAGAAGAAAGGTGGGATGCCTACCGGGGCATCCCCAAGCTTAGATGCTTGAGACTTCTTGAAATATTATCTTGGGGTGCCTTGGGAATCCCCAAGCTTGAGCTTTTGTGTCTCCTTAATTCCTCTCATATCATGGTTTCTCTTTTTATCAAAAGCTTCATTCACAACAAACTCAACAAGAACTCGTGAGATAGGTTAGTATAAACCAATGCAAAACCTTATCATTTTCTACTGTAACAAATCACTTAAATTATTATTCAACATTGCATACTAAATGCCTCTGCATATTTAATACTCCTATCCTCAAATAGAATCATTAATCAAGCAAACTTATGCAAACAATGCAACCATAACAGCAATCTGCCAAAACAGTACAGTCTGTAAAGAATGCAAGAGTATCAATACTTCCCTGACTCCAAAAATTATGAACTAAAATTCCCACTGTAATAAATTTATCAGATCTCAATATGCAAAAAGATTCAACATTATACCACTCTCTGACTTTTCTAGGGAATTTTTGCAACAGCGGTAAACTTTCTGTTTTTCAAACAGCAACATGTATACTAGCAAAATAAGCATGGCAAAGGCTATCCTTGACTTCTTTATTGAAAGTAAAGATGAAAAACATTATTCTAAATAACAGCAAGCTAATACTAACAAAATAAAATGACGCTCCAAGAAAAACACATATCATGTGGTGAATAAAAATATAGCTCCAAGTAAATTTACCAATGAACGAAGACGAAAGAGGGGATGCCTTCCGGGGCATCCCCAAGCTTAGGCTCTTGGTTGTCCTTGAATATTACCTTGGGGTGCCTTGGGCATCCCCAAGCTTAGTCTCTTGCCACTCCTTATTCCATAGTCCATCGAATCTTTACTCAAAACTTGAAAACTTCACAACACAAAACTGAACAGGAAATCTTATAAGCTTCGTTAGTGAAAGAAAACAAAACCACCACATTGGTACTGTAATTAACTCATTCTAAATTCATATTGGTGTAATATCTACTGTACTCCAACTTATCTATGGTTCATACTCTCTGATACTACTCATAGATTCATCAAAATAAGCAAACAACACATAGAAAATAGAATCTGTCAAAAACAGAATAGTCTGTAGTAATCTGTATCAAACGTATACTTATGGAACTCGAAAAATACTACCAAATTAGGAAGTCCTGAGCAATTCATGTACCAATCCAGAGCAAAAATAATCAGATCAGAAGCACATTTATCTTAATTAACAAAACTAATTTACTGGGTGCAAAAGTTTCTGATTTTCAGCAGGATCAACACAACTATCACCAAAAGCCATCCTAAAGGTCTTACTTGGCACTTTATTGAAACAAAAGCTATAAAACATGATTACTACAATAGCATAATCATGTGGACGCACAAAAACAGTAAGGATAAATATTGGGTTGTCTTCCAACAAGCGCTTTTCTTTAATGCCTTTTAGCTAGGCATGATGATGACAATGATGCTCACATAAAAGATAAGAATTGAAACATAAAGAGGGCATCATGAAGAATATGACTAGCACATTTAAGTCTAACCCACTTCATATGCATAGGGATTTTGTGAGCAAACAACTTATGGGAACGATAATCAACTAGCATAGGAAGGTAAAACAGGCATAGCTTCAAAACTTGAAGCACATAGAGAGGAAACTTGATATTATTGCAATTCCTACAAGCATATATTCCTCCCTCATAATAATTTTCAGTAGCATCATGAATGAATTCAACAATATAACCAGCACCTAAAGCATTCTTTTCATGATCTACAAGCATAGAAAATTTACTACTCTCCACATAAGCAAAATTCTTCTCATGAATAGTAGTGGGAGCAAACTCAACAAAACAACTATCATGTGATTGAAAATTAAGATCAAGATGACAAGTTTCATGGTTATCATTATTCTTTAAAGCATACGTATCATCACAATAATCATCATAGATAGGAGACATGCTTTCATCATAGTAAATTTGCTCATCAAAGCTTGGGGGACAAAAAATATCATCTTCATCAAACATAGCTTCCCCAAACTTGTGGCTTTGCATATCATTAGCATCATGGATATTCAAGGAATTCATACTAACAACATTGAAATCATGCTCATCATTCACATATTTTATGCCAAGAATTCTATGTAATTCTTCTTCTAGCACTTGAGCACAATTTTTCCTTCCATCATTCTCACGAAAGATATTGAAAAGACGTAACGTAAGAGACAAACTTAACTCCATTTTTTTGTAATTTTCTTTTATAAACAAGACTAGTGCTGAAACAAGAAACAAAAAGATTCGATTGCAAGATCTAAAGATATACCTTCACTTACCTAGCCTCCCCGGCAACGGCGCCAGAAAAGAGCTTGATGTCTACTACACAACCTTCTTCTTGTAGACGTTGTTGGGCCTGCAAGTGCACAGGTTTGTAGGACAGTAGCAAATTTCCCTCAAGTGGATGACCTAAGGTTTATCAATCCGTAGGAGGCGTAGGATGAAGATGGTCTCTCTCAAACAACCCTGCAACCAAATAACAAAAAGTCTCTTGTGTCCCCAACACACCCAATACAATGGTAAATTGTATAGGTGCACTAGTTCGGCGAAGAGATGGTGATACAAGTGCAAAATAGATGGTAGATAATGATAAAAGTGAGCGTAAATGGTATTGCAATGATAGGAAACAAGGCCTAGGGTTCATACTTTCACTAGTGCAAGTTCTCTCAACAATAATAACATAGATAGATCATATAACAAGCCCTCAACATGCAACAAAGAGTCACTCCGAAGCCACTAATAGAGGAGAACAAATGTAGAGATTATGGTAGGGTACGAAACCACCTCAAAGTTATTCTTTCGGATCAATCTATAAAAGAGTTCGTAGTAGAATAACACCTTAAGACACAAATCAACCAAAACCCTAATGTCACCAAGATACTCCATTGTCACCTCAAGTATCCGTGGGCATGATTATACGATATGCATCACAAAATCTCAGATTCATCCAACCGACACAAAGTACTTCAAAGAGTGCTCCAAAGTTTCTATCAGAGAGTCAAGAACGTGTGCCAACCCCTATGCATAGGTTCCCAATGTCACGAAACCCGCAAGTTGATCACCAAAACATACATCAAGTGGCACATGATATCCCATTGTCACCACAGATAATCACGGCAAGACATACATCAAGTGTTCTCATAAAAGACTCAATCCGATAAGATAACTTCAAAGGGGAAACTCAATTCATGACAAGAGAGTAGAGGGGGAGAAACATCATAAGATCCAACTAAAATAGCAAAGCTCGGGATACATCAAGATCATGCCATCGAGGGAACACGAGAGAGAACACGAGAGAGAGAGAGAGAGAGATCAAACACATAGCTACTGGTACATACCCACAGCCCCGAGGGTGAACTACTCCCTCCTCATCATGGATAGCACCGGGATGATGAAGATGGCCACCGGTGATGGGATCCCCCTCCGGTAGGGTGCCGGAATGGGCTCCCGAGAGGTTTTTGGTGGCTACAGAGGCTTGCGGCGGTGGAACTCCCGATCTATCTTCTGTTCTGGAAGCTTTACGATACGTAGGTATATATGGGTGCAGGGGGTACATCGGTGGAGCTATGGGGGCCCCACGAGGTAGGGGGTGCGCCCGGGGGGTGGGCGCGCCCCCCACCATCGTGGGCATCCCGTATCTCCCCTGACATGCACTCCAAGTTCCCTGGGTTGCTTTCCTTCTAAAAATAACTTCTCCAGTTGATTTCGTTCCGTTTTGACTCCGTCTGATATTCCTTTTCCTCGAAACACTGAAATAGGCATAAAACAGCAAATATGGGCTAGGCCTCCGGTTAATAGGTTAGTCCCAAAAATAATATAAAAGTGGATAATAAAGCCCAATATTGCCTAAAACAGTAGATAATATAGCATGGTGCAATCAAAAATTATAGATACGTTGAAGACATATTAGTCTCCGCTTCCCCACGCTACCTCGGCAACTGCCCGATTGACAAAAGGCTGGCCTGGGTGAGGCTTGCCTTCAATGATCTCATTTTCCTTGCTCCAGATCCCCTTCCTTGCTCCCTTGCTTCCGAAATCTCCAGATCCATTCCATTCCTTCCCCTCCAGTGAGCCATGGCGCCGCGCAAGGATAAGGCCGACGCCCTGCCAGATTGGTATTCACCGGCCCTGGATGCCCCCAACATGTCGGAGAAGAACCTCACTGCTACGCACCTGATGACGGCGGTGGAGGGCAGCGAGATGGGGGTGACCGAACTCCGGGCCGGCTCCGCCGAGTCGGAGGCTAAGGGGAGCACCTTCTACCCCTTCTTCATGAATGTCGTTGTTGCCGGCCTGGTTCCACCCTTCTCCGAGTTCTTCTACGCCGTCCTCCGCCATTACAGGTTGCAGGCCCTTCATCTCCATCCCAACTCCGTTATCCTTTTGTCGATTTTTGCTACTACTGCGAGGCCCATGTTGGGGTGATGCCGTCCGTGGCTCTGCTGCGCCACTTCTTCTCCCTCCGAATCAGCGGTGAGCATACCTCAGCGTGCACCGGCTTCGTCGCGTACTCCAAGGCCAATGCGATCTAGAAGGCCGGGAAGAGGGTCGACGGCTTCCAGAGCAAGTGGGTCATGATGGAAGCTAGATGTATCCACTCCCGGTTGGTGTTGCCAATGGAGCAGCCCCAGCCCGACTAGGGGTGGTCTCGCGTGAAGCTCGATGATAGCGGGGCGAAGTTGGTGCTAGAGAAGATGAACGCCGACCTGAGGCCGAGCAACGTGAAGGCGGTGAAGCTGACAGGGGCCATGCTCCTGAGGGAGTTCCTAACACAGCGGGTGGCTCCACTTCAGGCGCACTCGCGCCCGTTGTGGACGCTTGGGGGCACGAACGACGATATTCGCCTAAACCCGGTGGCCTTGGCCGACGAGGATCTGGTCGCGGCTCACTGCCTCTTGGTTGGAGATGACCAGGAAGGTCTGGAGGGCGCTCCTGCCCCCCTGGTCCTCCGTCAGGACTAGAAACAGGTGGTGGATGCCATGCCCACCTTTGATGGGTGTGGCCTGGTGCCGGCGGAGTCTCCCGTGGCCCAGGGGGCGACGGCGCCAGTGGAAGTGTCTTCAGGCAACCCCCGCGGGGAAGGAGAGGAAGACGAAGAAGAAGAGGAGCGTGAGTCGGAGGTGACCACTGAGGGGACGGGGGAGACCTCCCCCCGACGCAAGGCCAACATCCTCTGCACCTTGCTGGACGATGATGAGGCCGACACTGTGCGAGAGGAAGAGGATTCGCCCATGATCCCGAAGAAGGACAGGTCGGCGCTGATTTCCCGAGGGGCTACTCCTGCCCAGGCACTGCCTGAAGCCGTCTCCAGCCCTTTTGGTGCGCTCTCTTCCGCCCCTGGACCTCCGAGGCTGAACCCCGTACCAAGAGGCTCTCGAGCTTTAAGCTTGTCAAGAGATCGGTGGCCTACGTCGTGATTGACCAGTAAGTGCTTGAATTCCGTCTCATTCCTGTTTTTGCTGCCGGGGCTTGACGTTCTCCATCACTTGGTTAGGCCGCCGCTTGCGGCGAAGAAGAAGAAGGGGGACACGGTGGCTCCATTTGGGGCAGGCTCATCTGTTGTACTCGCGCCTTCGTCTATGGGAAGGGGAGGCGGCGAAGTTTGCACCTCCCCTGCCCAATTGTCATCGCGAGGCCCGGAGGAGCGCTCTAGCAGGGTGCCAGCCCCCATGGCCCTGCTGGCTCCGGAGGTGTCGGCGCCTGATGTTGTTGCTGAGGTAGCCAAGACTCGGGAGCCCCCAGTCTCCCGAGCCGTGGTTACGCTGTCGCCTTCTCCTCCTGCAACACTGGTTCCGGATTCTTCTGCCTCCTCCGCCGTCTTGGACCGTGCCCTTACCGAGCTGGGCCAGCTGCGAGAAGACCTCCAGGGCGCCAACTCCCACCTGGTAGCCGGGCGCCTGGAGCTGGTCTCTGGCTGGGTTCAGTCTGATACCTCTGTCCGAGCAGCGCTGAGCCGGGCCGTGACAGCTTCTGAGGAGGAGAAGCAAGCCGCCACCCAGGCCGCAGCCGCCTGCGATGCGGCGCTAAAGGATGCCACGGTTGCCCAGGACCGTTGCAAGGGGCTGGAGGCCGAGCTGCAGGGCTTGCGCGATGAGCTCACCAAAGAGGCTCGTGACTATATCTGGCCATGGGCCGGGCCGGGCTGGGCTTTGGCCGGGCCTAAAAAAGCCCACGACAGAAAACTGAGGCCCAGGCCCTCCCAGGCCCTACGATTGGGCCTACTTTTCAAGCCCAAGCCCGGCCCATTTGGTAAAAAGCCCTCAAAAGCCCTTAGGGCTTAGGGCCGTGGGCCGGGCCTCTTCCTTAAAATGCCAATATGCCAAGCCCAAGCCCGTCCAGGCCCTGCTGGTGGGCTCAAAACTTAGGCCCAAGCCTGGCCCACGAGCAAGCCCATCGGGCCTAGGCCCTGGATTTTAGGGCCGGGCCTGGGTGGGCCGACAGGGCCGGGCCTGAGATGGCCAGGACTACTCGTGACCGCCAGGCGAAGGAGGAGGAGATGAAGTCTCAGGAGGATGCCATCGGGAACCGCGACGCCAAGCTGACCGCTGAACGCGGCCGGCTGGGGATGATGGAGCAGAAGCTGAAGACGGAGATGGCCAAGTTGGACGCCAAGGCAAAGGTCCTGGCCGAGGAACGTGTTGCCTTCGCGGATCTTGAGGAGAGATCTCGCAAGGCGTTGAAGACGTTCTACGAGGGTGGCCTGAGAAGCCGCTGGCTGGCACAAAGGATGGCCCCGCCCAGCTGCTTCCCTTCTTGGTCGAAGCGCTCGAGGAAGTTGTGACCGGTGTCGGCCCCATAGCCGAGGTTGAAGCTCGCGTCCTTTCTTCTGCAGCGCTAACGCGCGTCTTTAGCCATATCTACCTTCGCGACCCCGGAGCCAACCTCGACGAGTTGCTGGAGCCCGTGGACGACGAGCGCTTCGCAGCTGCTGCTGAAGCTATGAAGGGCCAAGTGGAAGCCTTGCTGGCAAAGTTCCGTGCCTTTGCCACTGCCCACGGCAGGTGCCGCTGATCCTGCGGCCTCGGGAGGTGGAGCTGGTGGGGGCGACGCCACTACAGAGGCGGAGCCCCGGACGAATGACGGCGTTGTCCAAGGGTGATCTTCTCGCGCCTTCTTTCCTGTTTTAACTCCTGCGATATGCACTATGCCCCATGGGGGCGTTTAAACTTGCGTTTGGTATTGTGAAGACAATTATGGTTTGTAATATTTGCTTTTGGATTTGCTTCGAGATTTTGCGGTTTCCTTCCTATTTGCTTTGTGTTCTATGTCGGCAGGGCCCGGCCCCGCGCATACCTCAACCGCCGTTAGCCCCGACCGGATCACCAGGACGGGACCAAGGAGTGAGGGGCTACGTGACAAGTTAGGCTCCTGAGTCGCACTGCTCAGTGAGGGAGTCTTGGATTAGGGGGTCCTCGGACAGCCGACTATATAATTTGGTCGGACTGTTGGACTATGAAGATACATGATTGAAGACTTCGTCCCGTGTCCGGGTGGGACTCTCCTTTGCGTGGAAGGCAAGCCTGGCGATTCGGATATGTAGATCTCCTTCTCCGTAACTGACTCTGTGTAACCCTAGCCCCCTCCGGTGTCTATATAAAGCGGAGGGTTTAGTCCGTAGGACAACAACAATCATAATCATAGCCTAGCTTCTAGGGTTTAGCCTCTATGATCTCGTGGTAGATCAACTCCTGTAATACTCATATCATCAAGATCAATCAAGCAGGAAGTAGGGTATTACCTCCATCGAGAGGGCCCGAACCTGGGTAAACATCGTGTCCCCTGCCTCCTGTTACCATTAGCCTTAGATGCACAGTTCGGGACCCCCTACCCGAGATCCGCCGGTTTTGACACCGACATTGGTGCTTTCAATGAGAGTTCCACTGTGTCATCCCTATAAGGCTTGATGGCTCCTTCAATCATCTTCAACGATGCAGCCTAGGGTGAGGTTTTTCTCCCCGGACAGATATTCGTGTTTGAAGGCTTCGTACTGCGGGCCAACTCGCTTGGCCATCTGGAGCAGATCGACAGCTACGCCCCTGGCCATCAGGTCAGGTTTGGAAGCTTGAACTATACTGCCGACATCCGCGGGGACTTGATCTTTGAGGATTCGAGCCCATATCAGGTGCGCCGAACATTCACGACGAGCATGACTTAGATCTGCCATCGAACAGTGTTCGGGAGATCACACCTGTGGCTGCCCCAGCCTTCAGTCCGGAGCAGATCGTGCCATCCGAGGACGGGTGGATGGACCCCACCAAGGAGGCCGCACCCTCAGCGACAATAGAGCCGAACACTGACCTCACCTCCTATGAGGCCGGTGTCATCAAACCCCCGGACTCGTCTCCGGCGACAGGCTCCGAACCGCGTGCGTCCGTGCCTATCGAATCTGATTGAGCACCGATCATGGAGTTTACCTCCCCGGATATCTTTCAGCACTTGCCTTTGGGCGACGTGCTAAATTCATTGAGGTCTCTCTCCTTGCCAGGAGACTCTTAGTCGAACTATGTCCGGCTGGATTGGAAGCGGACAACGAAGAAATTCGTTCCCCACGCACCACCCACCTAATAGCCACTGTCGATGACTTAACCGACGTGCTTGACTTCAACTCCGAAGACATCGACGGTATGGACGACGATGCAGGAGAAGAACAGGAACCACCGCCCACGGGGCGCTGGACAGCCACCTCATCATACGATATATATATATGGTGGACACACAGAAAGAAGACGATGGCGATGAGGCAATGGAGGATAGTCCCCCTGAGAAGCAATCTAAACACCGGCGTCATAGGCGCCGCTCTAAGCCCCGGCAAAGAAAAATGGTAATACCGGCACAAGAGATGGTAGCAATCCGGATGATGCCGAAGACGAAAACAATCCCGCCCAGCCAGGCTTCGAGCAGGCCGAGCAGGAGGATGGGCAAGCTAGCCCTAAGGAACAGGAAACGAATGGAGAATCAGAGGATGATAATTACATGCCCCTCTCCGAAGACGAAGCAAGCCTTAACGATGAAGAATTCATCGTGCCTGAGGATCCCGTCGAGCAGGAGCGCTTTAAGAGCCGGCTTATAGCCACTGCAAAAAGCCTGAAGAAAAAGCAGCAGCAGCTTCAAGCTGATCAAGATCTGCTAACTAATAGATGGACCAAGGTCCTGGCAGCCAAGGAATACGGACTCGAGCGCCCTACCAAAAGTTACCCAAAGCGTAGGTTGCTACCTCAACTCGAGGAAGAGGCATTAAAGCCTACACTACCAGCGCATGATGCGGCTGATCGGCCACCTCGTGGCCGAAACAAAGCGGCGTATCAGCCCAAAGTCCAGCCCGCACCCCGTCGCCAATCAAGCAAAAACACTAAGGACCGGGGCTACACGCAGGACCTGCGAGACGTATTGGAGAACAAAGAAGGACAGTCAACATCGATCTACGGATCACGGGGGCGTGCCCCAATGCGTGACAATGACCGTCATGCCAGATATACTAAAACCAAATCCGGTCGGGCCGAATACAACAGACCAGACTCATTTGAACTGCATCGTGATGTAGCCCGGCATAGAGGCACCGCACACCCCTATGCTTCACTGATGAAGTAATGAATCATGAATTCCCAGAAGGGTTTAAACCCGTGAACATCGAATCATATGATGGTACAACAGACCCCGTGGTATGGATTGAAGATTTCCTCCTCCACATTCACATGGCCCGGGGTGATGATCTACATGCCATCAAGTACCTCCCACTAAAACTCAAAGGACCGGCTCGGCATTGGCTGAATAGCCTGCCGGCAAACTCCATTGGCAGTTGGGAGAACTTGGAAGATGCATTCCTTGACAACTTCCAGAGCACTTATGTGCGACCACCAAATGTTGATGACTTAAGTCACATAACCCAACAGCCCGGAGAGTCAGCCAGGAAATTCTAGACTCGGTTCCTAACTAAAAAGAACCAAATTGTCGACTGTCCGGATGCCAAAGCCTTAGCGGCCTTTAAACATAACACCCGCGACGAATGTCTCACCTGACACCTCAGCCAAGAGAAGCCGAAGTCCATGGCAGCCCTCACGATACTCATGACCCGCTTTTGTGCGGGCGAAGATAGCTGGATGGCTTGTAGCAACAACACATCAAGAAACTCTGGCAATTCAGATGCCAGAGATGGAAATAGCAAGCCACGACGCAACAGACACAAGCACCACAACAATGGTGACAACGCCGAAGACATGACAGTCATTGTCGGATTCAGTGGCTCTAAGTCCGGTCAGCGGAAAAAGCCGTTCAAGATAAACAATCTGGGCATGTCCACTCTGGAATGCATACTCGATCACTCGTGTCAAAATCACGGCAGCCCCGATAAACCAGCCAACCACACCAACAGAGAATGCTGGGTGTTTAAACAGGCTGGCAAGTTGAATGCCGAAAACAAGGAAAAGGGGCTGCATAGAGATGACGACGAGGAGCCCCAGCCGCCGAACATAGGAGGACAGAAGAAATTTCCTCCCCAGGTGAAAACGATGAACATGATATACGCAACCCATATTCCCAAACGGGAACGGAAGCACGCACTAAGGGACATCTATGCGACGGAGCCAGTCGCCCCAAAGTTCAACCCATGGTCTTCTTGTCCGATCACTTTTGATTGCAGGGACCATCCCACCAGTATCCGTCATGGAGGTTCGGCCGCGTTGGTCCTCGAGCCCATCATTGGCGGATTCCATCTCACACGAGTCGTTATGGACGGTGGCAGCAGCCTGAACCTGCTCTATCAGGATACAGTGTGCAAAATGGGCATCGACCCCTCAAGGATCAAACCCACAAAAACCACCTTTAAAGGTGTCATACCAGGTGTAGAGGCCTGTTGCACGGGCTCAATCACATTGGAAGTGGTCTTCGGATCTCCGGATAACTTCCGAAGCGAAGAGTTAATCTTCGGCATCGTCCCCTTCCATAGTGGCTATCACGCGCTGCTAGGACGAACCGCATTTGCAAGATTCAATGTGGTGCCGCATTGTGCATACCTCAAGCTCAAAATGCCAGGACCTCGCGGGGTGATAACAGTTAATGGAAACACATGGCGCTTGCTCTGTACGGAGGAGCACACTGCGGCCCTCGCAGCAGAAGTACAAAGTAGCCTTCTTAGGCAGACCGCCAACTCGGCGATTAAGCCCTCGGACACCGTTAAGCGAGTCCAGAGTACCCTGCAATAGGATCGTCTGGCACGACCAGAGCTCGCCTAGCAATTCGGCCTCCGTCCTAGTCCAAGCCAAGCGGAGAAATTTGTGCTGCGCGTACATAATTACGCACTCAAAATACCATGGGCATAGGCGGAGGCACGACTACGACACGGTCCACAATGCTGCTCAACCGCCCTAGGATCCGTACATCTTTACACCTTTTCTTTTCAGGTCCCTATCTTCGGAGGCTCTTCCGATAGCCTGACTATCGGACCCATAGCGGGACGGACACACCAAGGAGACAAGAAGCTTTGGCGTACAAGGGAATCCCCAGGTGGTCTCTAATAACGATCGCTATACCTGTTTTACATACCCGCACGCAGCTCGCTCTTGGTCAGGACGTGTCAAACAGTCATGTTCCGCTTATCGCACTACTTGTATACATACACTTTGACGTACTATCTAAGTAACAATGGAAAATAATGTACAGCATCAGCTTACTATTGCACGTATTTATCCTTTTCCTTTACTGCTTATTTATTCCAAATTGCACCCATACATTTTGGTACGTCCGGCTTGCCAGGGGCTTCAGTGTACCCCATAACACGGCAAGAAAAGTCCGAACACTTTCGACAGTGCGGCACCCCGAGCTTATAGCATTATATGCATCAGCTCTGAATCATGTCTTGGGTCAATAGTTGAGTTTGCCCGGCTCCCATGTTTTGGTATCTTACATTCCGCTATATCGGCTAAGGTAGCACAGGGAGAACTACTGCGATTGTGCCCCGGTTCTTCCGGACGAGCACCTCAGTAGAGAAAGCCGAAAACTGACTGTCATGATGAGGCGAGAGCTGGTCGCTGTTTGAGAGGCCTCAAATCCTTAAAGATTTTTTCCGCTTCAGGCGAGGAATTGGCCTTGTCCGATTTTGGCGTGTATAGCGGCCCAAGTTCGGCCTTCCGAATACTAGGGCTTCGCCAAAATTTAAAATTGTAGACTTCTATGGCTAAGTGAGAGTGATAAATCTGTATAGTCCGATTGCCTTGTTCGTTGCGCTAAACACCTCCTTAAAGGACCAAAAAATTTGGATAAAGAGTGTTTAGATTTATCCCGAACACCCCAATACTAGTTACATGGGGGCAGAAGCCGATGACTGGCCAACTCTCTGACTTTGTAAACGGCCGCACAGAAGGTAATATTTTAAATCAACAAGCGTTATATAGCGCACGTGAACTCGTTTTCATAGTATAGGATGACATGAGTACATTCATTCAAATATTACATCCTTAGCACATTCCTCCGCCACAAGGCGGGCACCCTTCAGGACATTGTCATAATATTGTTCGGGGTGGCAATGCTCCTTGCCCTTCGGTGGGCCCTCCGTCACCAGCTTCTCGGCATCCATCTTCGCCTAGTGCACTTTCGCACGGGCCAAGGCCCTGCGTGCACCTTCAATACAGACTGAATGCTTTATGGCTTCAAGCCGCGGACAGGCATTCACAAGCTGCTTTACCAGGCTGAAGTAGCTGCCGGGCAGGGGCTCGCCAGGCCACATCTGGACTATGAGATCCTTCATGGCCAGTTCGTCCGCCTTCTGAAGTTCGACCAGTTGCTTCAGCTGGTCGCTCAAGGGCATTGGATGTTCAGTACCAGTATATTGAGACCAGAACAGCTTCTCCGTCGAGCTCCCTCCTTCGTCCCAGTAGAACTCTGCAACATCCGATATGCTGCACGACAGATCTAGGAACGCTCCTGGAGAGCTCCAAATTCGGGTAAGTAAAAAGAAATTCTCCTTCACATGCTTGTTTTGCATATTGAATGCCTTACCCGCCGCAATCTTCTTGGCTGCTTGAACCTCTTGGAGGGCCTTTTGGGCTTCAGCTTTGGCATCCTGTGCACTTTGGCGGGCCTTCGCAAGCTCGGACTCTTGCGTCTTAGAGTCACGCTCCAAGGACTCATATTTTTTGACGAAGTTCTGGAGCTCTTGTTGGACCTCGCCAACCCGAGCATCTTGTTTCTCACACTCGGTGCGCTCCTTGGCCGCTTTGTCCTCGGCCTCGGACAGCACCTTCTTAAGGGCCGCCACTTCAGTCGTGGCCCCTATTGACATTCATGACACTTCTATTAGCATCAACAACTTTTCCTTTATATGGCATACAGACAGGGCATTGTGTACCTTTGTTTTCCTCGAGCTGCCTCTTCATGAGGCCGAGCTCTTCCTCGTTCCACTCCAAGTCCCACTTCAGTTCGGAGACCTCCGCAGTTCGAGCGGCAGCGGCCAACAGCGACGCCTGCTTATTCACATAGACATACTCTTATTAGACTCCTGTGGATGTTATTTGATCCTCTGCTCGGCTTTTCTTTCCGAACACCAAACAGAGCATTAGGGGCTATAGTCTATACTATGATAATTTGATTACTTACCTCAAAGCCTGTTAGGAGGCTGGCGCAGGCTTTGGTCAATCCGCTTTTGGCGGACCTAACCTTCTCAATCACCGCACTCATGATGGTGCGGTGCTCTTCGTCAATGGAAGCGCCGCGAAGCACTTCCAGTAGATCGTTTGATGCCTCTGGATGGACAGAGGTCATCGGCATAGGCGGCTCGCCCTCCTTAGTGAGGGGCTGCTTACCTGAATAGGGGACCACTTGACATCCCGGCGCAGTATCCGGCTGGGGGCCAGACTTGCTGCAGCCCCCGTCATCAGAATCCATGGGGGTCTTCCCCCATGTGCCCGGCGTCTGGAATTTCGCCTTGGGGCGTCTCCAGAACAGTCTCCCCCTGGTCCGGTATCCTCTGGGACAATACCTTGGTGTCGTCCGCAGGCCGGGGGTCGAGGCTGTCGGGAGTGAATCGTTGTTCATCACCGACTGACTCAAAGACCCATCCGAGGAGGATACGTCGATATGGGCTTTGGACGGACTACATAATCATATTTGACATGATAAGAAGCAATAAAGCAAAACATATTGGAAGAATTATAATGTCCGGATACTTACGACTTTGCCAGGGGTTTGTCCCTAGGCAACCACTCCTCGTCGCTATAGGCGGCTGTTGTGGAGTGGTCCAGAGGGAGGGTCCTTCCTTTCTTGGACCCTTCGGCCTACCCAGACCGGGCGGCCTTCCTCCCCCCCCCCCCAGATGGAGGGGGAGGGTTTTCCTCTTCCTCCTCCTCGTTTTCGTTAGAGGAGTGCGCCTCGGTGTCTTCAAACGATGAGTCCGACACAACCTTGCGCCGGAGACCTTTCCTGGTCCCCGTGGCCTTCTTCTTGGCCTTCTTCTCCGACACCTCGTAGGGCGCCGGAAACAGCATCTCCGTTAAGAGAGCTGTTGTTGGATCTTCAGGTAGTGCAGCTGGACAGTCGATCCGCTCCGCTGTCGCTACCCAGTCCTGTTAAATTGACGTGGAGGCTTAGATCCCTCCCACGAGCATACTGGGTAAAGACACATCTTGTGAAATACAGATATCCTGCCAGATTGGCGCAGCGCTTTGCGCTGAGTCCGCGATCTTCAGTAATGGGAGGAGGTACCTCGGCGGCCTTGAATAGCACCTTCTAGACGTCTTTGTGCATCCTGTCAAAGAGCTCTCGCATCGTCCGGTGTTCGGCCGGGTCGAACTCCCACATATTGAATGCCCGTCTTTCACACGGAAGGATCTAGCGGAAGAGCATGACCTGGACTATGTTGACAAGCTTGATTTTCTTGCTTATCATATTTTTGACATAGTTCTGGAGTCCGGTCAGCTCCACCGGCTCACCCCAGGCTAAGCCCTTCCTTTTACAGGAGATGAGCCGCATGGGGATGCAAGGTCGAAATTTGGGGGCCGCCACCCAGTTGGAGTCACGCGGCTCGATGATATAGAACCACCCCGATTGCCACCCCTTCACGGTCTCCACATAGAAGCCTTCGAGCCAAATGACGTTGGGCATATTGCCCACCATGGCGCCTCCGGACTCCGCTTGCTGGCCGACCACTATCTTCGGCTTCACGTTGAAGGTCTTCAGCCACAGGCCGAAGTGGGGCTTGATGCGGAGGAAGGCCTCGCACACGACAATAAACGCCAAGATGTTGAGTATGAAATTGGGGGCCAGATCGTGGAAGTCCAGCCTGTAGTAGAACATGAGCCCACGGACAAATGGGTGGAGGGGGAATCCTAGTCCGCAGACGAAGTGGGCAAGGAATATGACCCTATCATGGGGTTCTGGAGTAGGGACGATCTGCCCTGCATCTGGGAGCCGGTGCGCGATGTTTGCGGCCAGGTATCCGGCTTCCCGGAGCTTCGTAATGTCCTCCTCCGTAACGGAGGAGACCATCCACTTGCCTCCTGCTCCAGACATGTTTGGAATGGCTCTGCGGAGAAGGTGAGAACTTGGGCGCTGGAGCTCGAGCGTGCGAGAATGGATAGGCAGGGAAAGAAGAAGGCATGGGTGAAAAAGAGGAATTCTTATCCCTTTATAAAGGCGGTAGAAACTGTGCGCCTCCCCACTTGCCTCGTAAAACCGCTTATTCCCCAAGCGCCACGATTGTTGGCGCGGTTGGGTTACCCACACCCGTATTGATGAGAATCTCGTAAGGGGACACGATCTCTGCTTCGACAAGACGTGCCAAGGAAACTGCCTCGCAATATGTGCCATGGCTGGTTGAGAAAAAACGGTTCGAATAATGACCAGGCCATGGCGTGATGTCACGCTATGAAAAGTTGTCAGCATATTAGATTTGTGGAATATTGTGCTCTCTACGGTGGTATGTGGAATTTGTTTTGTAGATCCAGACATGATCCTAGTGTTCAAAATCTTCTACGGAGTATTCGGAGAAGGAACCCACCTTGCAATGCCGAAGACAATCTGCGCGCCGGACTCATCGTCATTGAAGCCTGGTTCAGGGGCTACTGAGGGAGTCCTGGATTAGGAGGTCCTCAGACAGCTGAACTATATACTTTGGCCGGACTGTTGGACTATGAAGATAGAAGATTGAAGACTTCGTCCCGTGTCCGGGTGGGACTCTCCTTTGCGTGGAAGGCAAGCCTAGCGATTCGGATATGTAGATCTCCTTCTCTGTAACCGACTCTGTGTAACTCTAGCCCCCTCTAGTGTCTATATAAACCGGAGGGTTTAGTCCATAGGACAACAACAATCATAATCATAGGCTAGCTTCTAGGGTTTAGCCTCTACGGTCTCGTGGTAGATCAACTCTTGTAATACTCATATCATCAAGATCAATCAAGCAGGAAGTAGAGTATTACCTCCATCGAGAGGGCCCGAACCTGGGTAAACATCATGTCCCCCGCCTCCTATTACCATTAGCCTTAGACGCACAGTTCGGGACCCCCTACCCGAGATACGCCAGTTTTGACGCGCAAACAGCAAATAGGGAGGGAATGTAGGAGTAGATCTGTCGTTCTACGTCGGCAGGGCCCGGCCCCGTGCATACCTCAACCGCCAATAGCCTTGCGGAACTAAGGAGTGAGGGGCTACCGTTAGGCTCCTGAGTTGCGATGCTCGGGGGTCCCCCTTGATGCTCAAACGGTCTTCATACCGGCTCTGCTTGGGAAGAGACGCGCGATGACCAGGTCCGTGGGACCTAGCTGGGTGGCGTGCGTTCGGGCGTGGCCCGGGCGCAGCCCCCGTGTCCAGCCCCCTCGCGTGACGCTCCCGAGGGGAGGTGTTGCGATGAGGCCAGACACTAAGCTCTGGGCTCCCTGAGGTTGATATGGTCGTGGGCCGCCCTCAGTTGTTTATCACCAGCGTGGAGCATAGTGCTTTCAAGTATGGGCATAGCCGCTCCTCAGCAGTGTCGTCAGCCAGCGCGGGGCATGGTGCTTCCACTGGTATGTGGGAGGTGGGGCCCCTCCGGGAGGAGCCCCCGGGGTGTGTACAGCCCCGCCCTGACACATGGCTTGCACGACAGGGCTAGATTAGGTGTATTTAGGCACTCGTGAGCCAGCACGGGACTCACGAGGCCCTACCTCAAGGCGGGTTGCACCTGGTCTTGAGCCTTGGACGGCTGTGTGTTCCTGCGAGATGGTTAGATACAAATGCTCTACGTCCTCAGGTCCCGGCCCTCGAGCGAGCTCAGTCGCCGCCGGTATGCCAGGTCGCGATGTCGTGGACAAGGCCAGGGGGTGAGGACTGGAGAGCCAGTAAGAGCTCCTGAGTCGCGATGCTCAGGAGCCCCCCTTTTAACGCGCAAGCGATTTGCATGAGGGAGAGAAGGCCCGTGGTAGGCGGCAGATGATAATCATAGGCAGGTTAAGCATGAAAGGCAAATCAGCTTAGATAGACGCAGAATGGATACATGCCACTGGGTCAGGCCCGAGCGGCTTGGGGATGATGCAGCCTGAGGGGCGCCCCCAGCAAGGTAAACTAAAGACATAAGTAAAAGGGATACATGCCGCAGGGATGGACCCACGTGACCTGGGAATGATGCGGCCCTGAGGGCGCTCCCAGCTGAAATGAACTCAAAAGATGTCACCTGGTACAATTGTAGAAGGGGTGACGGAGTAGCTGACGATGCGCGACGAAGAGGCCGATCCTCACGAGCCACCAGAGCCCAGAGCCTCGGGAGGCTCTGGGGGTCCAGGAGGTTCCTCGAGGACCATCTCCATCTCCGCCAGGACCGCAT
This sequence comes from Triticum timopheevii, assembly GCA_963921465.1. Classification (NCBI taxonomy): domain Eukaryota; kingdom Viridiplantae; phylum Streptophyta; class Magnoliopsida; order Poales; family Poaceae; genus Triticum; species Triticum timopheevii. Next base: position 373,225,583 of record OY997272.1, on the reverse strand, counting down.
GATGCCTGCCCTCTTGAGCCGCCAGAATGCTCTGCAGATGGCGCTAGTGAGTAGCAGCCGCGTTCGGCAGGCCGAAAGGCATGCGAACGTAGCTGTGCGGTGGACCCTCACAACGTCCCACGCGTGAAGGCCAGATGCACTCCTGAGACGCGGCTCAGTTGAACCCTGGGAAGTCGATGCAGATGCACAGCCCACCATTCTCGCCTGGATGGGGGGCTACGCTAGGCAAACGGCAATCACCGCGTATGACTCTTGATTCCTAAAGCTCCTAAGTGGCCTTGGTGATGAACTCCTGAGGGTTGGGCCTTCCTTGCCCCATGCCTTCCTGAGGAAAATGTGTTGTGAAGCATGCCTCCAAGTGGTGCCCTAGCGCCTCCCTCGAGATCTTGGCAAAGTCTGAGGCCCTCCAGAAGAGAGCCCCCGAGCCCTGCCCGAGGAGGGCGCCAGGCACGCCTTCCTATGCGATGGAGGGAGGCGCCCCTTGCATGGGCGCGGATCCTGATGCGACACTTCTTGAGACGCCAATCTCCTGAGGCCTTGAGCTAGGCGATGTCTTCTTCTTCTTGGGAACTGCCTTGGGAGGGTTCCCGCCCTTGCTGTCTGGGTCCTCGATGGATGCAGCTTGGAAGGTGCGCTCGAGGGAGCACACCGCATCCTTCTCTTCGCAGGGGACTGTGATGATTCCGCCACTTCCTGGCATCTTGAGGACATTGTAGCCATGGTGGGTCACCGCCATGAACTTGGCCAGGGTCGGATACCCGAGGATGGCATTGTATGGCAGGAGGATGTGGGCAACGTCAAAGTCGATGAGCTCGGTGTGGTAGTTGTTGCGCTGTCCAAAAGTGACAGGAAGGCGGACCTGCCCTATCAGGGTGGTGGAGCCGCCAGTAACTCCTGAAAAAGGCTTGGTAGGCTGAAGTTGATCATATGGCACTTGAATCATTTTTATTATACCACCTCGGCGCGTTTAGCGAAGCGGTTTCCTTGGCACGTCTTGTCGAAGCAGAGATCGTGTTCCCCTTATTCCAGGATTCCCATCAATACGGACGTGGGTAACCCAACCGCGCCATTGATTGCGGCGCTTGGGAGATAAGAGAGTTTCACCAGGCTAGTAGGGACGCATAGTTTCATCCGCCCATATATAAGGGGATAAGGATCCACCTCCTTTACCTACGCCTTCTTCCTCCTTTGCTTATCCATCTCCGCACCCGAGCTCCAGCGCCCAAGTCCGCACATCTCACCTCGACCCTTTCCAGCCATGTCCGGAGCGGGAGGCAAGTGGATGGCCTCCTCCGTCATGGAGGGGCACGTCGAGAAGCTGCGCAGCGCCGAATATCTGTCCAGCGACATCACGCACCGGTTGCCCGACGAGGGGCAGCTCATCCCCACCCCCAGGCCCCATGAGAGGGTCGTATTTCTTCCCCACTTCCTCCGCGGACTGGGCTTCCCGCTTCACCCCTTTGTCCGGGGGCTCATGTACTACTACGGCCTGGACTTCCATGATCTGGCCCCAAACTTCATCCTCAACATCTCGGCGTTTATCGTCGTGTGCGAGGCCTTCCTCTGCATCCAGCCCCACTTCGGCTTGTGGCTAAAGACCTTCAATGTCAAGCCGAAGGTTGTGAAGGGCAGCCAAGCGGAGTGCGGAGAAGCCATGGTGGGCAAGATGCCCAACGTTACTTGGCTTGAGGGTGCCTTCGTGGAATCCGTCAAAGGGTGGCAATCGGGATGGTTCTACATCACCGAGCCGCGTGACCCTAAATGGGCAGCGGCCCCCGAGTTCAGATCTGGCATCCCCATGCAGCTCACCTCCTAGAAAGAGAAGGGCTTGCTATGGGGTAGTTCGGAGGAGCTGACCGGACTCCAGTCCTGTCTTCAGACCCTGGTGAACAAGAAGCTTAAGCTTGTCAATGTGATCCAGGTCATGCTCGTCCGCCGGATTCTCCCCTGCCAGCAACGGGCCTTCAATTTGTGGGAGTTTGATCCGGCACAGCGCCGGACCTTGAGCGGGCTCTTCGACACGATGTGCGAAGCTGCCTGGAGGGTGCTATTCAAGGGCGCCGAAGCTCCCGCATCCGCGACCGAAGATCACGGATTCAGCATGTAGCGCTCGGCCGGCGAGGTAAGCTATGTCATCCTTTATGGGACACTCATTTTTTCCATAGTTTGACTCTATGTGGGATCTAAACTCCCAATGCCTTTAAAAGGACTAGCAGAAGACGTCCAGATAGGTAAACTGTCCGACTCCCCTTCCAGAAGACCCAGCGGACATCCGTTTGACGGGGCTGCTGGTCCCGGCACTTTACGTGGTGCCCGAGAAGAAGGCCAAGAAGAAGGCCACGGGAACCCGAAGGAGTTCCCGGTGTCAGGTGATATCAGACTCATCGTCCAATGACTCCGAGGCGGACTCCTCCACGAGGAGGAGAAGAAAGAGGCCTCTCCCCCAGCAGGGGGAGAGAAGAAGAGGAAGGCCTCCCCAACGAGGGAGGCCGAAGGGTCCAAGAAGGGAAGGACCCTTCCCCCGGACTGCTCCGCCAATGTTGGTGACGGCGACGAGGAGTGGCCCACAAGGGCCAAGACCCTGGCGAGATCGTAAGTATCCGGACTCCTAGATAATTTATAATTTTTCTTTTTGCCACACGGTGTCTTTCTAATGCCGCACACAACCTGTAGTCCGGCCAAGGACGATCTTCCCGCTTCGTCGAGCAGGTCCTTGGACACGTCGGATATGGATTCTCTTCCGACCGCCTCAACCCCCCGTGACGCTGACGACGCCGAGGTGGGATCCTGAGAAGGGACCCGCCAGGAGGAGGAGGCCCCGGAGGTGCCGCAAGGCAACCTCCCGGACTCCGCACCGGACTCCGCACCGGAACCTGCAGTGGTTCCGGAGTCCGGCGAGCGGCCCCTTCGTAAGAAGGGCAAGACTGTGACACCGGCGGCCTCTATCCAACCGGAGGCGCCGGATAACTTGCTGGAGGCGCTCAACAGCGCTTCCATCGAAGAAGAACACCGCACTGTCATGAGTGCGGTGATTCAGAAGGTTCAGCTTGCCAAGAGTGGGCTGACCGAAGCCTGCAGCAGCCTTCTAACAGGCTTTGAGGTAAGAATTTTAAGATATGTAATATAATACCGCATAGACAGTAGCCCCTGATGCTCGGTTTGGTGTTCGGAAAGAAAAGCCGGACTGAGGATCTAAAAAGATATACGCAGGAGTTCTAAAAATATGTCAATATGGGATTGCAGGCTTTGCTGCTGACCTCTGTCGCACTAACTGTGGAGGTCAATTCTTTGAAGCAGAGCCTGGAGCGGTCCGAGAGCGAGCTCGGCCGTGCCAAGAAGCAGCTCGAGGACAAGGAAGGTGAGCAACACCGTATTAAATTTCTACCTTATAGAAAAGGATTTGGTTGCAAGAGAAATAACAAGGATAACGTGGGTACTCCAGGGGCCACGAACGAAGTGGCGACCCTGAAGGAGGCGGTGTCGGCGGCCGAACGTAATGCGGCCGCGGAGCGAGCCGAGCGAGAGAAGCAGGAGGCGCGGGTGGCGGAGGTGCGGCAAGAGCTCCAGGCTCTCATGGAAAAACATGAGGGTTTGGAGCGTGACTCAAAGAATCGAGAGTCCGAGCTTGCCTCGGCTCTTGAGAGTGCCAAAGCCGCTAAGGCCGAAGCCCACAAGGCCCTCCAGGAAATCGAGGCGTTGAAGAAGATAGCGACGGGTAAGGCATTTTTCATGCAAAGCAAGCATGTGAGTGTGAATTACCTATTACTTACCCGAATTCGGAGCTCTCCAGGAGCGTTCGCAGATCTGCCCCGCAGCGTGTCCGATGCTGCCGCTTTCTACCGGGACAAGGAGGGGAGCTCGACGGAGAAGGTCTTCTGGTCTCAGTATGCTGAGGCCGGACATCCGGTGCCCCTTAGCGACCAGCTGAAGCAGCTGGTCGAGCTCCACAAGGTAGCCGAACAGGCCATGAAGGGCCTCATAGTTCGGCTATGGCCCAAGGAGGCTATGCCTGGGAGCTACTTCGGCCTGGTGCGGCGGCTGGTGGACGCGTGTCCCTGGGTTGAAGTCGTCAAGCACTCCGCCTGCATTGAAGGTGCCCGTCGGGCCCTTGCCCGTGCAAAGGTGCACTGGGGCAGGATGAACGCTGAGAAGCTTCTGACGGACGCGCCGCCGGCGGGCAAGGAGTATCGTACGCCCGAAATGTATTATAAGAGTGTCCTGAAGGGTGCCCGCATGATTGCGGGTGAGTGCTCCAAAGATGTAATATTTGAGTAGACTCGCATTTTGTTATCTTGTGCGCTGAAAAATTGTTCATATGGGCTAAGCAACGCTTGTTAATTTAAAATATTACCTTCTGTGCGGCCGTTTATCAAATCTGAGAGATGGCAAGTCGTCGGCTTCAGCCCCCATGCCACAAGTGCTGGGGTGTTTGGGATAAACTTGAGCGCTCTTGTTCCCATTTTTGGGTCCATCAAAGGAGGCGTTCAACACAACGAACGAGGCAACCGGACTTATAATGCTTTAACACTCTCACTTAGCCATAGAATTCTATAATTTTAAATTTCGGCGAAGCCCCTAGTGTTCGGAAGACCGAGTTCGGGGCGCTATCCACGCCTGGGCCGGACAAAGCCGGTTCCTCGCTCTAAGCGGCATAAGTCTTTAGGGACTCGAAAAAACCTCTCAAACAGCGACCAGCTCTCTCCTTATCATGACGGTCAGTTTTAGCTTTCTCCACTGAGGCGCTCGCCCAGCTCAACCGGGGTGCAATCGCAGTGGTTCTCCCAGTGCTACCTTAGACGATACAACGGAACGTAAGGTACCAAAACATGGGAGCCGGGCAAACCCAACTATTGACCCAATACATGATTCAGAGTCGATGCATATAATGCTATAAGTTCGGGGTGCCGCACTTGTGAAAGTGTTCGAACTTGTCACACCATAATGTGGGGAACTTAAGCCCCTAGTGTATTTAGCCGTACCAGAGTGTACGGATGCAACATGTCATAAATGAACATATGTATAAGAAAGAAATGCAATTATAAGTAAAAAGCGGTGCATTGTTTATTCCAGAAATACTGCCATGAATGCAGAACGATACAAATAGTGTGGTAAGCAAGGGATGGGACTATTAAACATGTCCCCCTCTAGGGGTAGGCTGCGCAATAGTGTATAAAACGGATTTAATGCTCGTAATGGAGACCACCTGAGTGTTCGTCGTAGCCTTTCTCCTTCCCTGGCTGTTGCATCGTGAGTTTGGCAGGTCTACTGCCGGACAGGCCCTCTAGTAAGTGGAGTCCTGTGTATAAGAAGAGAAAAAAAAGGATGACACACTTGGGAGCCCCTGGTGTGGTTGAGCCGCACTCTGGGCCTGTTGTGGTCGTGCCCCTCCCCCTCTGCCCATGGTATCTCCAGAGCGTAATGATGTATGCGAAGGACCAGTCTTGCAATCGTGTGAGGGCTGGGGTTGGGGCCGCATTGCTACGCGTGCTCGGAACGTGCCAGGTGGTCTTGTTGTAAGTTACTCTAGGCGCGTTTGGCCGTGTCCGGTCGCTTAACGGTCGGACTCGAAAATTGCCTTAAGAGGCTGCTCTGTACTTCTGCCGCGAGAGCCGCTGTGTGTTCCTCCGTTCGGAGGGAGCGTTTAGTGTTTCCGTTGACCGTAATGACTCCTCGAGGGCCTGGCATCTTGAGCTTAAGGTATGCGTAGTGCGGCACCGCGTTGAACTTGGCGAACGCGGTTCATCCGAGCAGAGCATGATAGCCGCTGCGGAACGGGACTATATCGAAGATTAACTCCTTGCTTCGGAAGTTATCCGGGGACCCAAAGACCACTTCCAGTGTAACTAAGCCTGTACAATTGGCCTCTACACCTGGTATGACGCCTTTGAAGGTCGTCTTTGTGGGTTTAATCCTTGAGGGGTCTATGCCCATCTTGCGCATTGTATCCTGATAAAGCAGGTTCAGGCTGCTGCCGCCGTCCATCAGGACTCTAGTGAGGTGAAATCCATCGACGATTGGGTCTAAAACCAATGCGGCGAATCCACCGTGGCGGATACTAGTGGGGTGGTCCCTTCGATCAGAAGTGATCGGGCAGGAGGCCCATGGGTTGAACTTCGGGGCGACTGGCTCCATCGCGTATGCATCCCTGAGTGCACGCTTTTCATTCCCTCTTAGGTATGTGAGTTGCGTATATCATGTTCACCGTCTGCACTTGTGGGGGGAAACCCTTCTGTCCTCTATTGTTCGGCGGCCGGGTCTCTTCCTCGTCATCGCTATGCAGCCCCTTGTCATTGTTTTCAGCAATTAACTTGCCTGCCTGCTTGAATACCCAACAATCCTTGTTGGTGTGATTAGCTGGTTTTTCGGGGGTGCCATGTATCTGGCAAGAGCGGTCGAGTATTCGGTCCAAATTGGATGGACCCGGAGTGGTTCTTTTGAATGGCTTTTTCCGCTGACCGAGTTTAGAGCCTCTGAATCCGGTGTTGACTGCCGTATCCTCAGTGTTATTGCCGTTAACGCGGCGTTTGTTTTTGTTGCGACGCGACCTGCCATTGTGGTCCTTGGTATCCGGACTGCCAGAATTTTTGCTGAGGTTGTTACTGCGGACTAGCCAGCTGTCCTCTCCCGGGCAGAAGCAGGTCATAAGTGATGTGAGGGCTGCCATGGATTTCGGCTTTTCCTGTCCTAGGTGCCGGGCAAGCCACTCGTCGCGGATGTTATGTTTGAAGGCTGCGAGGGCCTCTGCATCCGGACAGTCGATGATTTGATTTTTCTTTATTAAGAACCGTGTCCAGAACTGTCTAGCCGATTCGTCTGGCTGCTGAATTATGTGGCTTAGGTCATCGGCGTCTGGTGGTCGCACATATGTGCCCTGGAAGTTGTCAAGGAATGCGGCTTCCAGGTCTTCCCAACACCCAATTGATTCTGTTGGCAAGCTGTTAAGCCAATGCCGAGCTGGTCCTTTAAGCTTGAGTGGGAGATATTTGATGGCGTGAAGGTCGTCACCGCGGGACATGTGGATATGAAGGAGATAGTCTTCGATCCAAACCGCGGGGTCTGTTGTGCCATCGTAGGATTCAATGTTCACGGGTTTGAACCCTTCAGGGATTTGATGATCCATTACTTCATCTGTGAAGCATAGTGGGTGTGCGGCGCCTATATATTGGGCTATATCACGACGTAGCTCCAACGAGCTTTGTCTACTGTGTTCGGCCCGGCCGGAGTTGCCGTATCCGGCGCGACGGTCGTCGTCGCGCATCGTGGGGCGCCCACGTGATCCATAGATCGATCTTGATTGTCTTGCCTTATCCTCCAATATGTCTCGCAAGTCCGGTGCATTCCCCCGTGGCTTCGTACTTTTCGAGCGGTGCCAGGGTACGGTTCTAATGGAGGGCCTAAAGGCCTCTCTATCGCGGCAACGAGGTGGTCGGTCAGCCGTATTGCGCTCTGGTGATGCAGGTTTATATGCCTCCTCCTCTAATCGGGGGAGCAACTTGCGTTTGGGGTAGCTTTTGGAGGGGCGTTCGAGTTCATATTCTTCGGCCGGGAGGACTTCAGTCCATCTGTCGGCTAGCAGGTCTTGATCAGCTCTAAGCTGTTGCTGCTTTTTCTTTAGGCTGTTCCCCGTGGCCATTAGCCTGCGTTTGAAACACTCTGTTCGACGGGATCCTCGGGCACGATGAATTTGTCGTCGTTGAGGCTTGCCTTGTCTCTGGAGGGAGGCATGTAATTATCATCCTCTACCTCTTCGTCTGCCGCTCTCTCATGAGGGCTAGCTTCTCCGTCCTCCTGTGCTGAATCTTGCTGGAGGGGGTTCTCTTCGGCACTCACTGGGGTGTTGTTATCTCCGGTGCCGGAATCTCCATTCTTGTTGTGGCGGGATTTAGAGCGGCGCCGCTTACGCCGGTGCTTGGGCTGTTTCTTGGAGGAGTCTTCCTCCGCTTTTTCCTCGCCATATATATGTCGTATGACGAGGTGGTCTTCCAGTGCCCCGTAGGCGCTGGTTCTTGGTCATCTCCGGCATCGTCGTCCATACCGTCGATGTCTTTGGAGTCATAGTCTAGCATGTCGGTTAGATCGTCGACAGTGACTACAAAGTGGGTGGCGGGTGGGCTTTGAATTTCTTCGTCGTCCGCATCCCAACCCTCCTGACCGCAACTCGGCCAGGGCTCTGCTGATAGCGAGAGATACCTTAGCGAATTTAGGATGTCACCAAAAGGTGAGTGTTGAAAGATGTCCGTGGCGGTGAACTCCATGATCGGCGCCCAATCGGATTTGATTGGAGGGGGCGCAGGAGGTTTGGAGTCCGGCAAGGAGTCCGGTACCTCGGAGTCACGAGCATCGCAAGGGACAAGGTCAGTATTCGGCTCCATCGCCGTAGAGGTTGCAGCCCCCGAGGCGGTGTCTAGCCACCCATCCTCGATCTGCGCGGTCGGCTCCGAATTAAGGGTCGAAGCGGACTCATGTGCGGCCTCCAGGGCACTGTCCGGCAGCAGAGCTAAATCATGCCCATCGAGACAGTGCGGCGCGCTCGGCTGTGGCTCGAATCCATCGAAGATCAAGTCTCCGCGGATGTCAGCCGTGAAGTTTAGACTTCCAAATCTGACCTGATGGCCAGGGGCGTAGCTTTCGATCTGCTCCAGATGGCCAAGCGAATTGGCCCGCAGTGCAAAGCCGCCGAATACGAAGATCTGTCTGGGGAGAAAAGTCTCACCCTGGACTGTGTCGTTGTTCATGATCAAAGGAGCCATCAAGCCTATCGGTGACGACACAGAGGAACTCTCAATGAAAGCACCAATGTCGGTGTCAAAACCAGCGGATCTCGGGTAGGGGGTCCCGAACTGTGCGTCTAGGCGGATGGTAACAGGAGACAAGGGACATGATGTTTTTACCCAGGTTCGGGCCCTCTCGATGGAGGTAAAACCCTACTCCTGCTTGATTGATATTGATGATATGGGTAGTACAAGAGTGGATCTACCACGAGATCAAGGAGGCTAAACCCTAGAAGCTAGCCTGTGGTATGATTGTTGTTCGTCCTATGGACTAAAACCCTCCGGTTTATATAGACACCGGAGAGGGCTAGGGTTACACAGAGTCGGTTACAATGGTAGGAAATCTACATATCCGTATTGCCAAGCTTGCCTTCCACGCCAAGGAAAGTCCCATCCGGACACGGGACGAAGTATTCAATCTTGTATCTTCATAGTCTTGGAGTCCGGCCGATGATGATAGTTCGGCTATCCGGACACCCCCTAGTCCAGGACTCCCTCAACTGCATTCACCTCACGAGCAAACTGCTTGAAGATGCACTGAGAGGCTGGGGCCTGGGCACCGCCCAAGATACAAGCGATAGCACGCGGCTCCTAGAAGCCCTCAGCCCCCTCGTCCTGGTGGTGGTCATCATTCCTTCTTGGTGGTGGTGGCGGAGGAGGAAGGTCTGCGTTGCCCTACGGATGGTCTTCGCGAGGCTGATCCCTCCAGGCTCCCTCGCGAGGCTCGTCCTGCCACCGATCCTCGTGAGGTCGGTCATGTCACTCCTGGCGAGGGCCTCAGTCATCCCATCGTCCTCCGCCTCGTCCTCCTCCTCGGCTGTAGCCCCGGTCTTTGCGCTCGGGGCGTCGACCGATGCGTCCTTCTCGAACGGCCCTGAGCTCCTGGCATTCATTGGTGTTGTGGGTGTAGAGGTTGTGGTAGGGCAGAATCGGTTGCCCTTGGACGACTCTGGCTGGTCCTTGCCACGCTTCGTGTCTGGTTCTGCTGTGAGTACGACTGCTCCTTTGTGCTTCATGTCCTTGGCCTTGGCTTTCTTCTCTTCTGGGTCTGCAGCTGGAAGCTCGAGAAGGGAGAGGCGTCCTTCCTCAGCTCTTGCACACTTGGTCGCCAGGTTGAACAGCTCCAGAGATGTGCACAGATCTTCGTGGATGGCGAGCTCCTCATTCATCTTGACGTCGTGGACGCCATCAGAGAACACTGAGACGATGGCCTTGTCCGCCACCTTGGGAATCTTGAGGCGGGCGCTATTGAAACACTGGATGTACTTCTGCAGGGTCTCTCCAGGCTGCTGCTTGATGCGGCGCAAGTCACCCGCGGCCGGAGGGCGGTCGCGAGTGCCCTGGAAAAGTTGGCGATGAAGCGGCTACGCATCTCGTCCCAAGAGGAGATCGAGCAGGGAGGCAGGTTCAAGAGCCAAGTGCGGGCACCATCCTTGAGCGCCATGGGAAACTAGTTCGCCATGACCTTTTCGTCTCTGTTGGCCGCCTCAATGCCCAGCTCGTAGAGTTGCAAGAACTCTGCGGGGTCAGTAGTGCCGTCGTAGCGAGGAGGCAGATCCGGCTTGAACTTGCCTGGCCAGGCGACGCTGCGCAGCTCGGTGGTGAAGGCACGGCAGCCTGTTGTGGCCACCGGAGCCTTTTGCTGATGCGGGGCTTGTTCTTGATGGTTCCCGCGCGCCGCCACCAGGGGCAGCATGGGGTCTTGGCGTGCTGGTGTAGGGATGCGGTCTTGTCGTGCTGGTGCAGGGAGCACGTGAGCGCCTTCTTGGGGCCGAGGGATTTCTTGGCAGCTTCTTTCTTGTTGCGCATGCGCTGGACGCGGTGGGTCACGTCCAGGGGTTGCGCGCCTTGGAGCCAGGGCGCCTTCTTGGGGAGGAAGTGGCGGAGGCACTCCCTGAGCCGCGTCGCCCATGCATCATGGAGGGCGAGGCAGCGAGAGTGACGGCGCAGGAGAGCCCCCTGCGGCGCTGACGAGCTTGGTGATGCGGGCGAGCCATTCTTCATAGAGGTCATCGACAGGGCGGTAGTGCAGGAGCTCACGTGCCAGGAGCAACGCGGCCTGCGCGTCCGTGGGGACGCGACGAGCGTGAGACGACGAACCAGCTGGAGTCAGCGATGGAGTGGCGGTGCGGCCTTCCCGCCGCACCGAGGGGTGCAGCGAAGATGCTTGCTGCTTGTTCCCCGGCAGGCCGATGGCGGCGTTGGCGGCAGGTGATGGAGAACGATGAGGTGGCCCGCCGATGGGAGCCGTCTGGGCGACGCGGGTGGCGAGGGAAGCCCGGCGCTCGGCCCGAGCTTGGCGGGCGTCTGCCATGGATGCGACAAAGCGACGGGACACAGATCAGCGGAAAGAAGATTCCGGCGCACCCCTACCTGGCGCGCCAAATGTCGGATATCGGGTTCTGGTAAAACCCTTAAGGTTCGAACTCTGGGGTGCGTACGAAGATCTTCTCCCTACCGAAACATGCCCAGAACCTCGCCGCGATTCTAAGCTAGAACGATGAACAACACAAGAGACATGAGGTTTATACTGGTTCGAGCCACCGTTGTGGTGTAACACCCTAATCCAGTGTGTGGTGTGGTGGATTGCCTCTTGGGCTGATGATGAACATTACAGAGGAAGAACAGCCTCGCGAGGAGAGGTGTTCTTGTGGTGGAATGCGGATAAACCTCCCTTCCCTTTCTACCATGGTGTCTAGCCCTATATATAGAGGCCCTAGTCCTCTTCCCAAATATTGAGCGGGAAGGGAGCCAACAACGGCCATTTTGAAAGGGGACAGCTAGTACAAGCTATCCTGACTAAAGGTGGTCTTCGACTGCCAAAGGCACTGGTGATGACGCCCTCTTGGGCTCCATGGTGACCTCCGTCCTGCTGTCCTGCTGGTCTTGGTCTCGTTGCACCGAGATGGAAACCTTTGCATGATGCCTTGGTACCCCGCGCCTGTGCTTGCCCCCTTTGCACCAAAGAGGAAACGAGGACACTGCGCAAGCTGGCGCCCGCCTGGTCTTGATCGTCATGGCTTGCGTCATCAGCACCTCGCGAGGTACCCCTCGCCTTGATCTCTATGCCTCCTCGCGAGACTGTTGGAAATATGCCCTAGAGGCAATAATAAAATGGTTATTATTATATTTCCTTGTTCATGATAATTGTCTATTGTTCATGCTATAATTGTATTAACTGGAAACCATAATACATGTGTGAATACATAGACCACAACTTGTCCCTAGTGAGCCTCTAGTTGACTAGCTCGTTGATCAATAGATGGTTATGGTTTCCTGACCATGGACATTGGATGTCATTGAAAACGGGATCACATCATTAGGAGAATGATGTGATGGACAAGACCCAATCCTAGGCATAGCACAAGATCGTGTAGTTCGTTTGCTAAAGCTTTTCTAATGTCAAGTATCATTTCCTTAGACCATGAGATTGTGTAACTCCTGGATATCGTAGGAGTGCTTTGGGTGTACCAAACGTCACAACGTAACTGGGTGACTATAAAGGTGCACTACAGGTATCTCCGAAAGTGTCTGTTGGGTTTGCACGAATCGAGATTGGGATTTGTCACTCCGTATGACGGAGAGGTATCTCTGGGCCCACTCGGTAATGCATCATCATAATGAGCTCAATGTGACTAAGTAGTTAGTCACGGGATCATGCATTACGGAACGAGTAAAGTAACTTGCCGGTAACGAGATTGAAAGAGGTATTGGGATACCGACGATCGAATCTCGGGCAAGTAACATACCGATTGACAAAGGGAATTGCATACGGGATTGCTTGAATCCTTGACATCGTGGTTCATCCGATGAGATCATCGTGGAACATGTGGGACCCAACATGGGTATCCAGATCCCGCTGTTGGTTATTGACCGGAGAACGTCTCGGTCATGTCTGCATGGTTCCCGAACCCATAGGGTCTACACACTTAAGGTTCGGTGACGCTAGAGTTGTTATGGAAATAGTATGTGGTTACCGAATGTTGTTTGGAGTCCCGGATGAGATCCCAGACGTCACGAGGAGTTCCAGAATGGTCCGGGGGTGAAGATTTATATATGGGGAGTCCAGTTTCAGTCACCGGAATGGTTTCGGGGGTTATCGGTATTGTACCGGGACCATCGAAAGGTGTCCGGGGGTCCACCGGGTGGGGCCACCTTCCCCGGGGGACTTAATGGGCTGAATATGGGAGGGAACCAGCCCCTAGTGTGCTGGTGCGCCCCTCCCCAATGGCCCAAGGCGCCTAGGGTTGGAAACCCTAGGGGAGGGGGCGCCTCCACCTTGCTTGGGGGGGCAAGTTTCCCCCTCCTGGCCGCCGCCCCCCCTCTAGATGGGATCTAGAGGGGACGGCCCCCTCTCCCCTTCACCCTATAAATAGAGGGGGAATGGGAGGGCTGCAACACCCTTGCTTTTGGCGCAGCCCCTCCCTCCTCCAACTCTTCCTCCTACTCCGTAGTGCTTGGCGAAGCCCTGCAGGAATACCACGAGCTCCACCACCACCATGTCATCATGCTGTCGGAGTTCTCCCTCAACTTCTCCTCTCCCCTTGCTGGAGCAAGAAAGAGGAGACGACCCCGGGATGTACGTGTGTTGAACACGGAGGCACCGTTCTTCGGTGCTTAGATCGGATTCGGCCGCGATATGAATCGCTTCGTGAACGACTCCACCGACCGCGTTCTTGTAACACTTCCGCATCGCGATCTTCAAGGGTATGAAGATGCACTCCCCTCTCTCTCGTTGCCAGTATCTCCATAGATTGATCTTGGTGATGCATAGAAAATTTTGAATTTCTGCTACGTTACCCAACAGTGGCATCATGAGCTAGGTCTATTGCGTAGATTCTATGCACGGGTAGAACACAAGTAGTCGTGGGCGTTGATTTTGTTCAATATGCTTACCGTTACTAGTCCTATCTTGTTTCGACGGTATTGTGGGATGAAGCGGCCCAGACCGACCTTACACGTACACTTACGTGAGACAGGTTCCACTGACTGACATGCACTTGTTGCGTAAGGTGGCTAGCGGGTGCCAGTCTCTCCCACTTTAGTCGGATCGGATTCAATGAAAAGGGTCCTTATGAAGGGTAAATAGCAATTGGCATATCACGTTGTGGTTTTGGCGTAGGTAAAAAATGTTCTTGCTAGAAACCTATTGCAACCATGTAAAAACTTGCAACAACAATTAGAGGACGTCTAACTTGTTTTTGCAGCATATGCCGTGTGATGTGATATGGCCAAGAAGGATGTGATGAATGAAATATATGTGATGTATGAGATTGATCATATTCTTGTAATAGGAATCACGACTTGCATGTCAATGAGTATGACAACCGGCAGGAGCCATAGGAGTTGTCTTTATTTATTGTATCACCTACGTGTCACTGAATAACGCCATGTAATTACTTTACTTCATTGCTAAACCGTTAGCCATAGTAGTAGAAGTAATAGTTGGCGAGACAACTTCATGGAGACACGATGATGGAGATCATGGTGTCATGCCGGTGACGATGATGATCATGGAGCCCCGAAGATGGAGATCAAAAGGAGCAAAATGATATTGGCCATATCATGTCACTATTTGATTGCATGTGATGTTTATCATGTTTATGCATCTTATTTGCTTAGAACGACGGTAGTAAATAAGATCATCCCTCATAATAATTTCAAGAAAGTGTTCCCCCTAAATGTGCATCGTTGCGAAAGTTCGTTGTTTCGAAGCACCACGTGATGATCGGGTGTGATATATTCTAACGTTCACATACAACGAGTGTAAGCCAGATTTACACATGTGAAACACTTAGGTTGACTTGATGAGCCTAGCATGTACAGACATGGCCTCGGAACACAAGAGACCGAAAGGTCAAACATGAGTCGTATAGTGGATACGATCAACATGAAGATGTTCACCGATGATGACTAGTCCGTCTCACGTGATGATCGGACACGGCCTAGTTGACTCGGATCATGTATCACTTAGATGACTAGAGGGATGTCTATCTGAGTGGGAGTTCATAAGATGAACTTAATTATCCTGAACATGGTCAAAAGGTTTTTGCAAATAATGTCGTAGCTTGCGCTTTAGTTCTACTGTTTCAGATATGTTCCTAGAGAAAATTTAGTTGAAAGTTAATAGTAGCAATTATGCGGACTGGGTCCGTAAACCGAGGATTGTCCTCATTGCTGCGTAGAAGGCTTATGTCCTTAATGCACCGCTAGGTGTTCTGAACCTCAAACATCGTCTGTGGATGTTGCGAACATCTGACATACACGTTTTGATAACTACGTGATAGTTCAGTAATGTTAAACGGTTTAGAATTGAGGCACCGAAGACGATTTCGAAACGTCGCGGAACATATGAGATGTTTTGAGGGCTGAAACTGGGATTTTAGGCTCGTGCCCACGTCAAGAGGTATAAGACCTCCGACGAGTTTCTTAGCCTGCAAACTAAGGGAGAAACGCTCAATCGTTGAGCTTGTGCTTAGATTGTCTGAGTACAACAATCACTTGAATCGAGTGGGAGTTAATCTTCCAAATGAGATAGTGATGTTTCTCCAAAGTCATTGCTACCAAGCTGCTAGAGCTTCATGATGAACTATAACATATCAGGGATAGATATGATGATCCTTGAAATATTCGCGATGTTTGACGCCGCGAAAGTAGAAATCAAATAGGAGCATCAATTGTTGATGGTTGGTAAAACCACTAGTTTCAAGAAGGGCAAGGGCAAGAATGGATACTTCATGAAACGGCAAATCAGTTGCTGCTCTAGTGAAGACACCCAAGGTTGAAACCAAACCCGAGACTAAGTGCTTCTGTAATGAGGGGAACGGTCACTGAAGCAGGACTACCCTAGATACTTGGTAGATGAGAAGGCTGGCAAGGTTGATAGAAGTATATTGGATATACATTATATTAATGTGTACTTTACTAGTACTCCTAGTAGCACCAGGGTATCAGATACCGGTTCGGTTGCTAAGTGTTGGTAACTCGAAATAAAAGCTGCGGAATAGACGGAGACTAGCTAAAGGTGAGATGACAATATATGTTGGAAGTGTTTCCAAGCTTGATGTGATCAAGCATCGCATACTCCCACTACCATCGAGATTGGTGTTAAACCTAAATAATTGTTATTTAGTGTTTGCGTTGAGCATAGACATGATTGGATTATGTTTATTGCAATACGGTTATTCATTTAAGGAGAATAATGGTTACTCTGTTTATTTGAATAATACCTTCAACGGTCTTGCACCCAAAATGAATGGTTTATTGAATCTCGATCGTAGTGATACACATGTTCATGCCAAAAGATATAAGATAGTGATGATAGTACCACATACTTGTGGCACTGCCGTTTGAGTCATATTGGTATAAAATGCATGAAGAAGCTCCATGTTGATGGATCTTTGGACTCACTCGTTTTTGAAAAGATTGAGACATGCGTACCATGTCTATTGGTGTATACGCATGAAGAAACTCCATGCAGATGGATCGTTTGAACTCACTTGATTTTGAATCACTTGAGACATGCAAATCATACCACATGGGCAAGATGACTGGAAAAGCCTCGGTTTCAGTAAGATGGAACAAGAAAGCAACTTGTTGGAAGTAATACATTTTGATGTGTGCAGTCCAATGAGTGCTGAGGCACGCAGTGGATATCGTTATGTTCTTACTTCACAGATGATTTGAGTAGATGCTGAATATATTTACTTGATGAATCACAAGTCTGAATTATTGAAAGGTTTAAGTAATTTCATAGTGAAGTTGAAGATCATCGTGACAAGAGGATAAAATATCTATGATATGATCATAGTGATGAATATCTGAGTTACGAGTTTGGCACACAATTAAGACATTGTGGAAATTGTTTCATAACTAATACCGCCTGGAACACCATATTGTGATGGTGTGTCCGAATATCATAAATGCACCCTATTGGATATGGTGCATACCATGATGTCTCTTATCGAATTACCACTATCGTTTATGGGTTAGGCATTAAAGACAACCGCATTCACTTTAAATAGGGCACCACGTAATTCCGTTGAGATGACACCGTATGAACTATGGTTTAGAGAAACCTAAGTTGTCATTTCTTAAAAGTTTGGGGCTGCGATGCTTAAAGTTTTGCCTGATAAGCTCGAACCCAAAGCGGATAAAATGCATCTTCATAGGACACCCAAAACAGTTGGGTATACCTCCTAAATTCAGACCCGGAAGCAAAAGTGATTGTTTCCAGAAACGGGTCCTTTCTCGAGGAAAAGTTTCTCTCGAAAGAATTGAGTGGGAGGATGGTGGAGACTTGATGAGTTTATTGAACCGTCACTTGAACTAGTGTGTAGGAGGGCACAAGAAGTTGTTCCTGCGGCGCCTACACCAATTGAAGTAGAAGCTTATGATAGTGATCATGAAGCTTTGGATCAAGTCACTACCGTACCTCGTAGGGTGACAAGGATGCGTACTACTTCAGAGTGGTACGGTAATCCTATCTTGGAGGACATGTTGCTAGACAACAATGAACATACGAGCTATGGAGAAGCGATGGTGGGCCCAAATTCCGACAAATGGCTAGAGGCCATAAAATCCGAGAGAGGATCCATGTATGAAAACAAAGTATAGACTTTGGAAGAACTACTTGATGGTTGTAAGGCTATTGGGTACAGATGGATTTTAAAAGGAAGACGGACAATGATGGCAGGTATCACCATTGAGAAAGCTCGACTTGTCGTTAAGATGTTTTCCAACAAGTTCAAGGAGTTGACTGCGATGAGACTTTCTCACTCGTAGCGATGCTAAGAGTCTGTTGGAATTATATTAGCAGTTACTGCATTATTTATGAAATCTTGCAGATAAGATGTCAAAACATTGTTTCCTCGACAATTTTCTTGAGGAAAGGTTGTATATGATACAACCAGAAAGTTTTGTCAATCCTATAAGATGCTAACAAGTATGCAAAGCTCCAGCAATCCTTCTAAGGATTGGAGTAAGCATCTCGGAATTGGAATATACACTTTGATGAGGACGATCAAAGACTTTGGGTTTATACAAAGTTTTTGAGAAACTTGTATTTCCAAAGAAGTGAGTGGGAGCACTATAGAATTTCTGATGAGTATATGTTGTTGACATATTGTTGATCAGAAATGCTGTAGAATTTCTAGAAAGCATATAGGGTTATTTGAAAAGTGTTTTTCAATGGAAAACCTGGATTAGGCTACTTGAACAATGAGCATCAAGATCTATAAGGATAGATCAAAATGCTTAATAGTACTTTCAAATGAACACATACCGTGACAAGATTTTGAAGGAATTCAAAATAGATCGGCAAAGAAGGAGTTCTTGGCTGTGTTATAAGGTGTGAGTATTGAGTAAGACTCAAGACCTGACCACGGCAGAAGAGAGAGAAAGGACGAAGGTCGTCCCCTATGCTTTAGACGTAGGCTCCACAATATGCTATGTTGTGTACCGCACCTGAAGTGTGCCTTGCCACGAGTCAGTCAAGGGGTACAAGTGTGATCCGGGAATAGATCACAGCACAGCGGTCAAGGTTATCCTTAGTAAATATTGGACTAAGGAATTTTCTCGATAATGGAGGTGGTAAAAGAGTTCGTCGTAAAGGGTTACGATGATGCAAACTTTGACACTAATCTGGATGACTCTGAGGAGTAGACCGGATTTGTATAGTAGAGCAGTTATTTGGAATAGTTTCAAATAAAGCATGGTAGCTGCATCTAGGAGATGACATAGAGATTTGTAAAGCACACACGAATCTGAAAGATTCAAACCCGTTGACTGATAACCTCTCTCACAAGCGAGATATGATCAAACACCATGGGTGTTAAATTCATTAAAATCACATAGTGATGTGAACTAGATTATTGGCTCTAGTGCAAGTGGGAGACTGTTGGAAATATGCCCTAGAGGCAATAATAAAATGGTTATTATTATATTTCCTTGTTCATGATAATTGTCTATTGTTCATGCTATAATTGTATTGACTGGAAAGCGTAATACATGTGTGAATACATAGACCACAACTTGTCCCTAGTGAGCCTCTAGTTGACTAGCTCGTTGATCAATAGATGGTTATGGTTTCCTGACCATGGACATTGGATGTCATTGATAACGGGATCACATCATTAGGAGAATGATGTGATGGACAAGACCCAATCCTAAGCATAGCACAAGATCGTGTAGTTCGTTTGCTAAAGCTTTTCTAATGTCAAGTATCATTTCCTTAGACCATGAGATTGTGTAACTCCTGGATACCGTAGGAGTGCTTTGGGTGTACCAAATGTCACAACGTAACTGGGTGACTATAAAGGTGCACTACAGGTATCTCCGAAAGTGTCTGTTGGGTTGGCATGAATCGAGACTGGGATTTGTCACTTCGTATGACGGAGAGGTATCTCTGGGCCCACTCGGTAATGCATCATCATAATGAGCTCAATGTGACTAAGTAGTTAGTCACGGGATCATGCATTACGTAACAAGTAAAGTGACTTGCCGGTAATGAGATTGAATGAGGTATTGGGATACCGACGATCGAATCTCGGGCAAGTAACATACCGATTGACAAAGGGAATTGCATACGGGATTGCTTGAATCCTTGACATCGTGGTTCATCCGATGAGATCATCATCGAACATGTGGGAGCCAACATGGGTATCCAGATCCCGCTACTGGTTATTGACCGGAGAACGTCTCGGTCATGTCTGCATGGTTCCCGAACCCGTAGGGTCTACACACTTAAGGTTCGGTGACGCTAGAGTTGTTATGGGAAATAGTATGTGGTTACGGAATGTTGTTCGGAGTCCCGGATGAGATCCCGGACGTCATGAGGAGTTACGGAATGGTCCGGAGGTGAATATTTATATATGGGGAGTTCAGTTTCAGTCACCGGAATGGTTTCGGGGGTTATCGGTATTGTATCGGGACCACCGAAAGGTGTCCGGGGGTCCACCGAGTGGGGCCACCTGTCCCGGGGGACTTAATGGGCTGAATATGGGAGCGAACCAGCCCCTAGTGGGCTGGTGCGCCCCTCCCCAATGGCCCAAGGCGCCTAGGGTTGGAAACCCTAGGGGAGGGGGCGCCTCCACCTTGCTTGGGGGGCAAGTTTCCCCCTCCTGGCCGCCGCTGCCCCTCTAGATGGGATCTAGAGGGGCCGGCCCCCTCTCCCCTTCACCCTATAAATAGAGGGGGAATGGGAGGGCTGCAACACCCTTGCTTTTGGCGCAGCCCCTCCCTCCTCCAACTCTTCCTCCTACTCCGTAGTGCTTGGCGAAGCCCTGCAGGAATACCACGAGCGCCACCACCACCATGCCGTCGTGCTGTCGGAGTTCTCCCTCAACTTATCCTCTCCCCTTGCTGGATCAAGAAGGAGGAGACGTCCCCGGGCTGTACGTGTGTTGAACGCGGAGGCACCATTCTTCGGTGCTTAGATCGGATTCGGCCGCGATCTAAATCGCTTCGTGAACGACTCCACCAACCGAGTTCTTGTAACGGTTCCGCATCGCGATCTTCAAGGGTATGAAGATGCACTCCCCTCTCTCTTGTTGCTAGTATCTCCATAGATTGATCTTTGTGATGCGTAGAAAATTTTGAATTTCTGCTACGTTACCCAACAGAGCCTGCCTGGTGAGGCCGTCTCTGAGGAGGCCTTGTGTCGTCCGTACCGTGAGGCTTGGCCCCTCGCGAGGGTCTTGAGCTTGGGTTGATGAAGACGGGCCGCACTGGGCCACTGCTGAGCCACGCTGCAGGCCGCAGGCAGGCAAGTCTGGGTACCCCCGTTCCCAGAACAGTGAAAGTGTCGTGAAGCTGCCAACTCCTTCAAATGTCATTTCCTGCCATGGCTTGACCTGAACAATACCATATTGTGTTAATGCTATTTTAAACTGTGTCACTTTATTCGTCAGTAAGAAATGTGATGAATTGTCAGCACTAATTCTCGGTTATGGAGGTGATAAAGAGTTTGTCATAAAGAGTTACGTTGATGCAAGCTTTGACACTAATCTAGATTACTCTAAGTCTCAACCCGGATACATATTGAACGTGGGAGCAATTAGCTAGAGTAGCTCCATGCAGAGCATTGTAGACATCAAAATTTGCAAAATACATACGGATCTGAATGTGACAGACCCGTTGACTAAACTTCTCTCACAATCAAAACATGATCACACCTTATTACTCTATGGGTGTTAATCACATGGCGATGTGAACTAGATTATTGACTCTAAACCCTTTGGGTGTTGGTCACATGGCGATGTGAACTATAGGTGTTAATCACATGGCGATGTGAACTATGGGTGTTATTCACATGGCGATGTGAACTAGATTATTGACTCTAGTGCAAGTGGGAGACTGAAGGAAATATGCCCTAGAGGCAATAATAAAGTTGTTATTTTATATTTCCTTATTCATGATAAAGGTTTATTATTCATTCTAGAATTGTATTGATCGGAAACCTTAATACATGTGTGAATACATAAACAAACACCATATCCCTAGTAAGCCTCTACTAGACTAGCTCGTTGATCAAAGATGGTTAAGGTTTCCTAACCATTTACATGAGTTGTCATTTGATAACGGGATCACATCATTAGGAGAATGATGTGATGGACAAGACATATCCGTTAGCTTAGCATAATGATCGTTCAGTTTATTGCTATTGCTTTCTACATGTCAAATACATATTCCTTCGACTATGAGATTATGCAACTCCCGGATACTGGAGGAATACCTTGAGTGTTATCAAACGTCACAACATAACTGGGTGATCATAAAGATTCTCTACAGGTATCTCTGAAGGTGTTTGTTGAGTTGGCATAGATCGAGATTAGGATTTGTCACTCCAAGTACCGGAGAGGTATCTCTGGGCCCTCTCAATAATAAACAACATAAGCTGGCAAACAAATGACTAAGGAGTTAGCCACAAGCTGATGTATTACGGAACGAGTAAAGAGACTTGCTGGTAACGAGATTGAACTAGGTATGAAGATACCGACGATCGAATCTCAAGCAAGTAACATACTGATAGACAAAGGGAATTACGTATGTTGTCATAACGGTTCAACCGATAAAGATCTTCGTAGAATATGTAGGAGACAATATGGGCATCTAGGTTCAGCTATTGGTTATTGACCGAAGAGGTGTCTCGGTCATGTCTACATAGTTCTCGAACCCATAGGGTCCGCACGCTTAATGTTCGATGACGATATAGTATTATATCAGTTATGTGATTTGGTGATCGAATGTTGTTCAGAATCCAGGATGAGATCACGGACATGACGAGGAGTCTCGAAATGGTCGAGAGGTAAATATTGATATATAGGACGATGGTATCCGGACACCGGAAGTGTTCCGGAGGGTACCGGGTACATATCGGGTCACTAGAAGGGGTTCCGGACAACCCCGTCAAAAGATATGGACCTTATGGGCCAAGTGGGAACACGCACAAGCCCCAAGGGGCTGGTGCCCCCCCCCCATATGGGCCAAACCTGGAGGAGAAAGAAAGAGGGGAAGGGAAAAGGGAAGGGGGGATTCGTCCTACCCCTTCCTTCCCTCCTCCCTCCTCTTTCCTTCCCCTCGGCAAATAAGGCAGGGGGCGCGGCCAAGAGGAGACCCCAAGTAGGATTCGGCCTACTTGGGCGCATCCTGGCAGCCTCCCCTTGCTACTTCTTGAGCTTGCGTTGGTTTTTTCCTTGAAGAGGAAAGGGTGATGCAGCAAAGTAGAGTAAGTATTTCCCTAAGTTTTGAGAACCAAGGTATCAATCCAATAGGAGACAACACACAAGTCACCAAATACCTTCACAAACAATTAACACCCAACACAATAAAGGGGTTGTTAGTCCCTTCACGGTCACTCACAAAAGTGATATCTGATAGAGATAGATAAACGGTAAAGTATATATTTTTGGTATTTTTGGTTTATAGATTGGAAAGTAAAAGATTGAAAAAAGAGTAGATTGAAAACTAAAATTGTAGATCGGAAACTTATATGATGGAAAATAGACCTGGGGGCCACAGGTTTCACTAGAGGCTTCTCTCAAGATAGAAAATATTACATTGGGTGAACAGATTACTTCCAAGCAATTGATAGAAAAGCGCAAAGTTATGATGATATATAAGGCAATGATCATGCATATAGGCATCACGTCCGTGTCAAGTAGACCGAAACGATTCTGCATCTACTACTATTACTCCACACATCGATCGCTATCCAGCATGCATCTAGAGTATTAAGTTCATAAAGAACGGAGTAACACATTAAGCAAGATGACATGATGTAGAGGAATTAACTCAAGCAATATGATGAAAACCCCATCTTTTTATCCTCGATGGCAACAATACAATACGTGCCTTGCTGCCTCGACTGTCAGTGGGAAAGGATGCCGCAAGATTGAACCCAAAGCTAAGCACTTCTCCCATTGCAAGCAAAATCAATCTAATTGGCCAAACCAAACCAATAGTTTGAAGAGAATTACAAAGATATCAAATCATGCATATAAGAATTCAGAGAAGATTCAAATAATATTCATAGATAGGCTGATCATAAATCCACAATTCATCAGATTTCGGCAAACACACCGCAAAAAAGTATTACATTGAATAGATCTCCAAGAACATCGAGGAGAACATGGTATTGAGAATCAAAGAGGGAGAAGAAGCCATCTAGCTACTAGCTATGGACCCATAGGTCCGAGGTAAACTACTCATGCTTCATCGGAAGGGCAATAGAGTTGATGTAGACACCCTCCGTGATTGAATCCCCCTCCGTCAGGACGCCGAAAAAGTCCCCTAGATGGGATATCACGGGTACAGAAGGTTGCGGCAGTGGAAAAGTGTTTTCGTGGATCCCCTTGGTTGTTTGGGGATATATGGGAATATATAGGCGAAGAAACTTGGTCAGGAGGTGCACGAGGGGCCCACAAGGGTGGTGGCGCGCCCTACCCCCCTGGTCGTACCCTCCGTCCTTATGGCCGCCTCGTGGCTCCTCCAACTTGATCTCCAAATCTCTAGTGTGTCTTCTGGTCCAAGAAAAATCATCGCGAAGGTTTTATTCCGCTTGGTATTCCTTTTCTGCGAAACTCTAAAACAACGGAAAAATAGAAACTGGCACTGGGCTCTAGGTTAATAGGTTAGTCCCAAAAATAATATAAAATAGCATATTAATGCATATAAACATCCAAAACAGATAATATAATAGCATGGAACAATCAAAAATTATAGATATGTTGGAGACGTATCAAGCATCCCCAAGCTTAATTCCTGCTTGTCCTCGAGTAGGTAAATGATAAAAACGGAATTTTTGATGTGGAATGCTAGCTAACATATTTATCCATGTAATTTCTTTATTGTGGCATGAATGTTCAGATCTGTAAGATTCAAAACAAAAGTTTAATATTGACATAAAAATAATAATACTTCAAGCATACTAACAAGGCAATTACGTCTTCTCAAAATAACATGGCCAAAGAAAGCTTATCCCTACAAAATCATATAGTCTGGCCATGCTCCATCTTCATCACACAAAATATTTAAATCATGCACAACCCCGATGACAAGTCAAGCAATTGTTTCATACTTTTGATGTTCTCAAACTTTTTCAACTTTCACGCAATACATGTGCATGAGCCATGGACATAGCACTATAGGTGGAATGGATGGTGGTTGTGGAGAAGACAAAAAGAAGGAGATAGTCTCACATCAACTAGGCGTATCAACAGGCTATGATGCCCATCAATAGATATCAACGTGAGTGAGTAGGGATTGCCATGCAACAGATGCACTAGAGCTATAAGTTTATGAAAGTTCAAAAAAAACTAAGTGGGTGTGCATCCAACTTGCTTACTCATGAAGACCTAGGGCAATTTAAGGAAGCCAATACAGGAATCAGGAACTTTGTCGTCAGCCATGGCTAAGGGCAAAGGCACACAAGGCAGACGGCAAAGGCCTTTGACGTCAGCCAGCAGACGGCAACACGTCCGGCTGAACAGGCTACGATAAAGGCATCTTTGTCGTCTGCTGGCTGATGGCAAAGATGCAAAGGTCTTTGTCGTCCGCCAGCAGATGGCAAAGAGCTTGGACATCACACATGTCAGCTTAGGTCCGTTAAGGGGTTAACGGCATGCTTTGCCGCCCGCCAGTGGACGGCAAAGACCTTTGCGTATTTGTCATCTGCCAGCGGACGGCAAAGAACATTGAATATTTGCCGTCTGCCAGCGGACGGCTTAGCATGCCATGTGGCAGCACCTGGGGGCTGGCCTATTTGGTAACTTTGTCATCAGCTGGCTAACTGCAAATATTCAATATTCTTTGTCGTGCGCTGGCAGACAACAAAGCATCCAAATAGCCAGCCTACTGCCCCAGGTTGCACAGGTAGCTGACACGTGGCATGTTTGCCGCCTGCTGGCTGATGGCAAAGCTCTTTGCCGTCTGCCAGCAGACGGTAAAGATCCTATATAGCCCCTGTTTTTTCTGTTTTTCTTGAATTCATTCGGTTTCTCAGAATTTCACATATATATATATATACACATATGAAAATACTTTCGACAAGCATACCAACACATATACATACCAAATCATATCCCTGCCATATGTATATGATCATTCAACACATATACATAGCAAATGGTTTCATCCAACACATATATATAGCCAACATATCCAACAACAAGCATACAATGGTTTCATCCATCCATATATATATAGGTAGCAAGTTTGACATTGTTCATCCTACAAAATCAAGACAAGAAGGAATCATAAAGAGAAGAGTAGACTCCATCAATGCAAGCTTCCTCATCTAAAGCAAATCTACAAATTGGGAAAGAAGCAAGTTAGAAGAAGAAGAAGAAGAAGAAGAAGAAGAAGAAGAAGAAGAAGAAGAAGAAGAAGAAGAAGAAGAAGAAGAAGAAGAAGAAGAAGAAGAAGAAGAAGAAGAAGAAGAAGAAGAAGAAGAAGAAGAAGAAGAAGAAGAAGAAGAAGAAGACTAGCTAGAAAAAGAAGAAGAATAAGAAGAAGAAGAAGAAGAGGAAGAAAAGGAAGAAAAGGAAGAAGGAAAAGAAGATTGTTTATTCTCTTTCTTTTTCTCCTCTCCTCTTTTTTATCTTCTTCTTCTTCTTCTAACTAAGGTAGGTAAAATGCCATTTTATTGCTAAGCTAGGTAAAAATGCTAAGTGTAGGTCATGTTAGAGCTAAGCTAGGTAAATAGGTCATTTTGGAGCTTACTAAGGTTATTATGTCATTTTCGAGGAAAGTAAGGTAAGTCTATATCATTTTGGAGGTAACAAAGATTATCATGACATTTTTTAGGAAAGTAAGCTAAGTATAGCTTATTTTTTGTCTAACTTAGGTAGTTATGCCATTTAGGAGGAAAGTAAGCTAAGTATGCATTTGTTAAGCAAAACACTAGACAAAACATTCATTCTTTGCATAATCTGCCCGGGGGAGATTGAGTGGAATGACAAATACGGGCCAACAATTGTATTGAGTTGCCGTCAGACCAAACACACTAAACCCATCTGTGTTGATGGCGACTCGAGGATGCCTCGGATCAGCCACTTTGTCGTCATGTAATGCATCAAAGCGCTTCCACGCTTCACCGTATGATGTGTGCACCATCATCAGCTTCCCATCTGCATCTGGTTGGGTTCTTTTGCCCGTTTTGTGCCATGTCATATGTCTTGCCGTCTCTTCGACCATGAAAAGACGTTGAAGTCTTGGTACGATTGGCATATACCAAAGAACATTAACGGGGATTTTGGTCCGCGTCTTCTCATCCATACTGTTTTCTACCACAACATACCTGGATGACTTGCAAATGGGACAATAGTTCAAGTCCTCATAGTGAAGCCTAAATAAGGCACATCCATTCTCACAGGCATGTATCTTCTCATAGGGCATCTTAAGAGCACGGAGGATTTTGTCTGACTGGTACAGGTTTGCAGGTAGTACGTGGCCTTTGGGTATAAAATGTCCAAATACTGTCATCATCGCGTCATAGCATTCTTTGCCCAAGTTGAATTGAGCCTTCAGAGCCATTATTTGTGAGATGGCATCCAGCTAACAAAGCTCAGTGTGCTCGTGGAGAGGACATTTTGAAGACTCCAACATTTCATTAAAGGCCTTTGCAGATTCCTCCATCTCATCGTCCGAGTCCCGAGCATCATCAAAGTCTTGCACCATGTCTTGCATCCCAGTACCATGCTCGTCGGTGCGACGATGAAGCACCTCGGCTCTAGCGCGTTGGCTAGACTCGCCATGAAATGTCCACACTGTATAATCTGGCAGAAAACCCCTCTTCTGCAAGTGTTTCCCATTTCATCCTCTGTCCTCTTGTGCCAATTGTTGCACCCGGCACGGGGGCACCAGGTTGTCCTCTGGACATTTGCAAATGCGGCTCTCAGAAACCCCTTGGTTTTTGTTAACCATTCAATGGTCATGTTTTTTTGACTAGTAAGACCGATGTACATCCACACATGATCACGCATCTTGCTTAGCTACTGGACACATAAGAAATATATATATATATATATATATATTAATCAGCATGTATATATTCATCAGTTAATGGAGTTTGTCACTTTTATTACGTCCATGCAACCTAGACGCTAATAGGTAAAGATAGGTCCTAATCCCACCCAAGTATGTGTAGATTGGGTTCATTTTCCCATGCTCTGCTCCGGATCCGACGCAAAAATTTCGGCAGCACCTCCCCATTGTTCTCCTGATACACTTCTCGGCAATAAGCAGAGAGGATGTGTACCTAGAGAACAATAGGGAGGCACTGATGAAATTCTGCATCAGATCCGGCGCAAAGCATATGGGAAAACGAACCCAATCTACACATACTCGGGCTGTCCATAGATAATGTTGGACAATTAGAAAGAATCACGGTTATAAATATGCAAATGCATGCATAATTATAGAATAGATGTAACCCTTTCGAATGGGAGACACATAGTGGTCACGCATACTGATGATTGAAGACACCTATAGTTAGCAAGTTTCATTGGCACGAAGACCGGAACAGAGTGAATCAAGGGGGGAGGAGATGTCATTTGTGCTACCCACGAACGCAGGGGTGGAGCTCATCGAACACTAGACCCTGGCAGCGACGAAAAAACTGCACATTTAAATCGAAAGATGAGTTTCATAGCAATATTGTTTTTTCTGTCAACCTAACTATTACAACAGGACGAGTGGGTTAGGGGTTCCTCGGCGTCGATAAAAACCTAAATAGCAAGTATCATCGGTGCAAGATACATGAGGCGCTCGGTGTTGAACACTAGATCCACGTCCCACAAGTGACGTCGGCGCTCGGCGTCCCGCGACAATAGTTCTGGTGGCCGGTGACGGTCTAACACCTTGGCAAATTTGTCTGGCAGCCTTTGCAATGAGGATTAAATCCAAGTTTTGAAAGTTCAAACAACCAAACCGAGTTGAGTCAGTTTGGGTGTTTCAAGTTTCAACACTTGGCTTTTAATCGTCATCTCAGAGGCTGCCAGACAAATTAGCAATGGTGTTCGACCGCTATCGACGCCGATAACTGTTGTTGCGGGACGCAGGACCCCTCACTTGTGGGACATGGATGTAGTGTTCGACACCGACAGCCACATGTATCTCGCACTGATGATACTTGCTATTTAGGGTTCCATCGACACCGAGGAACCCCCTAACCCGCTCGTCCCCGGGCGCCCTAAATTAGCATGCATTCAATAAGCAAAACTACATCATCTCTTGCGTTCGTACATCGTCGAATATTATCACTAATACATCTCGAATAGTATCATACATATAGTATCGCTAATACAGCTAGAACCGTAGCAAACGACGGGTATCGGCGCGGGCGGTGGACACCCAAATAGAAGGAACCATCACAGGATCATAGCTCCAGTGAGATACCTGAAGAACCTGCCAGGTATTGTTGAACCTGCCCTCCAACGCAACCATGTAGTGACGGACGTGCTCCTCCTCCTTGCTGACACGATGGTGTACCACCTCCGCTATGTCCAAAAGCCTCGGCACCATCACTGGCCCATGCGACCGCAACCAAAGAAGGTACGGGTCAACGACGGGCTGGCTCCTCACCAAGCTACACCCCCCGGAAGGTAGAACGTCCCAGTACCAGCCCGGTGGAGCCTAGTCTCGGACATGGCCCCTCTGATCAAGTAGGCCTCCTCCGCCGAGTTGACAACGAGGATGCGGGATAGGCATCATCGACGTCGATGCGGGAATAAATGCTTTAACTAAAAAAATAACAACAAATTTGACATGTTCAAAATAAACCAGAAACTTAACCTAAACTAAACTAAACCTAAACTAAACTAACTAAACTAAACCTAAACTAAACTAACTAAACTAAACCTAAACTGAACTAACTAAACTAAACCTAAATTAAAGTAAATCTAAACCTAAACCTAAAAATAGAAGAAGAAAAACCTAAACTAAATTATACTAAACCTAATTAAACTAAATCTAAAAAAGAAGAAGAAAAAGAAGAAAAGGTCTCACCTTCAGGCGGCCGGGGCGGCGAGGTGGGGCGACGGGGCGGAGAGGCCGGGGCGGCAAGGCGGGACGGGCCAGGCCGGGCCGGCGCGGTGGGGCGGGGCGGCGAGGCGGGCCAGGACGGTGTGGCAGGGCAGGGCGGCACGGCGGGGCGGGGCGGGGCGGCGCGGCGGGGCGAGGCGGCTGGGCCGAAGCGGTGGGATGGGGCGGCCGGGACAGCGAGGCAGGCCGGGGCAGCGCGGCGGACGGTGGCACGGGTACTTATGAGGGGAGTGAGAGAGAGGGGAGAGAGAGGAGAGAGAGAGGGGAGAGAGAAGGGAGAGAGAGGGGTAGGGCGAGGGCCTTTTATTAGATAGGGCACATCTCTTTGCCGTTCGCTAGCAGACGGCAAAGAGTCTAGCTAACGGACGTTAGTTTGGCCACTTTCTTTGCCGTCTGCTAGCAGACGGCAAAGTATCATTGCCATCAGCTAGCGGATGGCAAAGAAAGTGGCCGTTAGGTGGCTCTCGCTAGCAGGCCACCCTGCCTCTTTGTCGTCCCCTAGCCGACGGCAAAGATTCTATGCCATTAGCTAGCTGACGGCAATGCGGCTGACGGCAAACACTTTCTTTGTCGTCAGCTCCTTCTTTGCCCTCAGTTTTGTAGCGACCACGATCACAATGGACCGAAGTCTCTATGCTTAAGTGTCATCCCTGGATCGGTAATGCTGACACACACAATACTCGAGGAATTATAGCAGAGTTCAATCACACACTTATTACATCGAGGTCCTCATAAAGAGTATGATTACACAAATAATATGGCTGAAGGCCATCTAAACTAAATAACTATGGAAGCTTCGAAGGTAAATGAGTCCATCAACTCCAACAGCATAGTTGAGTGCATGACAACGTCCTATCGCACCTTATTCATCGTCTGAGTAGTCTGCAACATGAGACGTTGTAGCCGTGTAGGTCAGCACATTCAATATGCTGGTAGAGTTACACTGTAAAGCAATGAATGCAAGAACTATAATGCATTACTTGGCTGGTGGAGGCTCTAAGTTTAAGATTTTGCATAAAGCTAGTTTTTCCCTACAACAAAGGAATAAATTTTTATTTACTACTCCCAAGTTGTTCCAATATCTGAGAAGGTTCCTCCAACTCAAATCCCAATTAAACAAGTATCATCATTAAACCCAATTCAGTTAATTTAAAGAGTGATGAGATCAACAATAATATCCAATTCCAGATACTCAAGATGTCCATAACCGGGGACACAGCTAACCATGATTAGTTTATACACTCTGCAGAGGTTGCGCACTTTTTCCCACAAGACTCGACCGCATCCATGATCGGAAGATCGAGACATAGTCTTTCTGAAGCATTGACTCTCTACTCCGGGCAAACCGGTACACCTACTTTCCCCTACATCTGCTAGTCCACCTCTTCGAGAGCTCATACAACTTACTCAACTATGCCAGAGCCCATAATGGCTTGTGGCTGCACACGGAAGTTTCTAGGCATGAATCATATGATCCCTTTGAGCCTGGGTGGCGAACCAAGGAAAAATCACACGGGTACTCCGGGATTTCCCAAACGGACAAACATTGGATTCTCCAGGTGCCCCAACCAATCCACCCAGATGTGTATCAAAGTTACCACCTTAATGTTATCCAAGATTAATAACTCTCACAACTTCCATGTGTATCACGGTCCAATCCCCGTCTACGAGCATGGCTAAGCAATAATAGAGCATACCGTATATTCCCAGGGTGATCAAAAGGTATTAGGTTCCTACCTCAAGTACTACAACCAAACCACAAGTTCCCAATCCTACTCATGCAAATATTTGAGGGGCAAAACTAATGCATAATAAAAACTGGGTATAGAAGAGTATGATCAAAGTGTAACTTGCCTTGCTGACGATCTGCAAACTCTAGAGATTCGTAGTAACAAGCTTCACACTCCGGGTAATCTGACGTAGACAAACAGTAGCATACATAAGCAATCAATCAAACGAAACAAAGAGAAATCAGGAAAAGATCCAAATAAAACTCGAACCAAGCAAACAACTAAACTAAACATAAAACAAAACCTAACAACATTATTTTCATGTGTATTAGATCTTAACAGTAGGTACATGTGATTATCTATGATTTTCAAAAAGAATCAACTCAAACGGAGATACGAAACTCAAGATACAAACGAAACAAGATCGAATACTAATCTAAACTAAACTCAAATTTTAAATTTTCAAAATCATGTTCAAGTTGTTTTAATGGAAAGAGGGGATTGTTACGAAGAATTAGGCGTTCGTTTCATCTAATTTGGATAAACGAGCTGAAAGTTACGCTAGTTTGAATATCAGGGGCTTAATCGCGATAAAACTATTCGCGGATAGGTCCCTGGCCGAAAATTAATTTAAAAAGAAAAATCTACAGAACGAATGTCCGCTAACAGAACATAACGAACGAATTCGTTCGTTATAAGAAACTAATGGGTGAACGTTCATTAATTAAACTGGCGAATAAAAATGAACCGATCTAGTAGTAAACCAAAAAAAACCGAAAAAGACCGGCGAACCGGGACGGTTTATACCGATTCGTACGAATCGGTCAACGGCGGCGGCGGCGGCTCCGGCGGGGTTTGGCAGGGCGGGGCGAGGCGACGGTGGCGGCACGGGACGCAGGCGGCGGCAGCTCGTCTCGGCGGCGGCGGCTTCGGTTGGGAAGGGAGAGGCGGCGGGACGGCGACTTGGGCGAGGGGGCACCGGAATGGGAATCCGAGTCGGACTCCCCAGGTGGCAGCAAGCGGGACTCCTCCCGAGCAGGGAGGAAGGCGGCGGCGCGAGCTGGGCCGTGGCTCGGTTGTGGCTGGCCCGGCCCAGGAAATTTTATTTAAAAAAAATAAAAAATTAGCGCCACGAAGAAAAATCCTAATAAATAAAAATAAAAGTCCTAAAATTTCATAAACAATTTTCACCGTCCCAGCCTAATATTTGGGACAAGATGTACATTTTTATGGACTAAATGTAATTTTTCAAAATGCATATTTTCTCTAATTCAACCAAATAAAATAGCAAATAAAATTCAAATAAAATAATTTTACTTCAAATCTTATTTTCCAATATTTCTCCTCTGTTTTGAAGAAGTCATTTTATATTCTCTCATTTTTTTATTGAATTGAAATAATTGGAAAGAAATTATTGAAAATCAAATTGATCCACTTTTTAAATTTGAATAAATTCAAAAATGAAAATTATGAAACCTCCAACTCTCTCCTTGGGTCCTTGAGTTGCTTAAGATTTCGTGGATCACAACCAAAATGAAATAAAATATGAAATGCATATGAATGATCTATGTATAACATCCAAATTGAAAATTGGGATGTTACAAGTTTTATGCAAGCTGATGGCAAAGAAAGAACCGGCTGACGGCAAAGATCCTGATTCCAGTTGTGCTAGCCCGTCATTGTAATATACAAGCCAAGTTCTATAACGAAAATTCCCACTAGTATATGAAAGTGACAATATAGGAGACTCTGTATCATGAAGATCATGGTGCTACTTTGAAGCACAAGTGTGGTAAAAGGATAGTAGCATTGCCCCTTCTCTCTTTTCTCTCATTATTTTTTATTTGGGCCTTCTCTCTTTTTTGGCCTCTTTTTTTCATCCGGAGTCTCATCCCGACTTGTGGGGGAATCATAGTCTCCATCATCATTTCCTCACATGGGACAATGCTCTAATAATGAAGATCATCACACTTTTATTTACTCACAACTCAAGAATTACAACTCAATACTTAGAACAAAATATGACTCTATATGAATGCCTCTGGCGGTGTACCGAGATGTGCAATGAATCAAGAGTGACGTGTATGAAAGAATATGAATGGTGGCTTTGCCACAAATAGATGTCAACTACATGATCATGCAAAGCAATATGATAATGATGGAATGTGTCATAATAAACGGAACGATGGAAAGTTGCATGGCAATATATCTCGGAATGGCCATGGAAATGACATAATAGGTAGGTATGGTGGCTGTTTTGAGGAAGGTATATGGTAGGTTTATGGTACCGGCGAAAGTTGCATGGCACTAGAGAGCCTAGCAATGGTGGAAGGGTGAGAGTGCGTATAATCCATGGACTCAACATTAGTCATAAAGAACTCACATACTTACTGCAAAAATCTATTTGTTACCGGAACTAAGTACTACGCGCATGCTCCTGGGGGATATATTGGTAGGAAAGGACCATCACTCATCCCCGACCGCCACTCATAAGGAAGACAATCAATAAATAAATCATGCTCTGACTTCATCACATAACGGTTCACCATATGTGCATGCTACAGGAATCACAAACTTTAACACAAGTATTTCTCAAATTCACAATTACTTACTAGCATGACTCTAATATCACCATCTTCATATCTCAAAACAATCATAAGGAACCAAACTTCTCATAGTATTAAATGCACTTTATATGAAAGTTTTTATTATATCCCTCTTGGATGCCTATCATATTAGGTCTAAATTTATAACCAAAGCAAATTACCATGCTGTTTAAAGACTCTCAAAGTAATATAAATGAAGCATGAGAGTTCAACAAATTCTATAAAATAAAGCCACCGCCGTGCTCTTAAAAGATATAAGTGAAGCACTAGAGCAAAATTGCCTAGCTCAAAAGATATAAGTGAAGCACAAAGAGTATTATAATAAATCACGATTCATGCGTGTCTCTATCAAAAGGTGTGTACAGCAAGGATGATTGTGGCAAACTAAAAAGCAAAGACTCAAGTCATACAAGACGCTCCAAGCAAAACACATGTCATGTGGTGAATAAAAATATAGCCTCAAGTAAAGTTACCGATAGACGAAGACGAAAGAGGGGATGCCTTCCGGGGCATCCCCAAGCTTAGGCCCTTGGTTATCATTGAATATTAACTTGGGGTGCCTTGGTAATCCCCAAGCTTAGGCTCTTGCCACTCCTTATTCCATATTCCATCAAATCCTTACCCAAAACCTGAAAACTTCACAACACAAAACTCAACAGAAAATCTCATAAGCTCTGTTAGTATAAGAAAATAAATCACCACTTTTGGTACTATTGTTAACTCATTCTTTATTTATATTGGTGTAATATCTACTTTATTCCAACTTTTCCATGGTTCATACCCCCCCCCCCCGATACTAGCCACAGGTTCATCAAAATAAGCAAACAACACATAGAAAACAGAATCTATCAAAAACAGAACAGTCTGTAGCAATCTGGATATTTCGAATACTTCTATAACTCCAAAATTTTGAAAAATTAGGACAACCTAAGAAATTTGTTTATTAATCTTCTGCAAAAATAATGAGTATTTTATCATGTTTCTTTTAAAAATGAGAATTGTTTTCCTGAGCGCAGAAGTTTCTGTTTTTCAGCAAGATCAAATCAACTATCATCGTAAGCTATCCCAAAGGTCTTACTTGGCACAAACACTAATTAAAACACAAAACCACATCTAACCAGAGGCTAGATGAATTATTTAATGCAAAACAGGACCTAAAAAGCAAAAACAAAAATAAAATTGGGTTGCCTCCCAACAAGCGCTATTGTTTAACGCCCTTAGCTAGGCACAAAACACGAATAGATCTAGGTATTGTCATCTTTGGTATGCAATTCTTCAATCACACACTTACAATCCTTAGGAGGTTCTTTGGTTTTGTCAATGATCAAACTCCTAGGCAAGAAATCAAGAAATTCCCTTGTAGCAATTGGTTCCTTAATAATATTTAAAAATTTGGGGTGAACACTTATTGATTTAAGATCTTCATTTTCCTTACTATAAGATTCACCCTTATTCTTAGGAACAAAAGTAAACTTGGCAATTTTAGTAGGAGGAAGATTTTGAGTAGTTCTAACAGAGGAAAAAGCGGAACCCAAGTTGGTAATAATATCTTCTACTTTGCCAATTCTAGTAGAATCTTGATCTATCTTTTCGTTAACTATGGGTTCCTTTTCCCTAAGGTTAACGGTAGCAATTTTATTCTCAATAATATCAAGCCTTTGCATTACATGCTCCAAAGTTAAAACAATTCCATTGATCAAGATAGGTGGTGGGCCTAACAAATCTATCCCCCAAGAAATTCCCTCCGGTAATGGTATCTAGAACATATCTATTCCAAGGAGTAACACCCACATAAAAATTGCGAAGAAGAACGGTAGTAGATTGCTTTCGAATAGATCTATTTTGAGCATTGCAAATTCTATACCAAGCATCTTTTAAAATTTCTCCCTCCCTTTGTTTAAAATTGAGGACTTCATTATCGGGAGTGCTAACGATGATGGGAGGACTAGCCATGAAAGCAAGGCAAATGATCTAAAACACATGCACACAAAAAATAGCAAACGAAGAAGACGGGCGGAAGAGGGGTGAAGAAAAGGAAAATCTTTTCAAAAATTGTTTTAGAAGTGGGGGAGAGGAAAATGAGAGGCGAATGGCGAATAATGTAATGCAAGAGATGAGAGTTTATGATGGGTACTTGGTATGTCTTGACTTGGCGTAGATCTCCCCGGCAACGGCGCGAGAAATTCACATGTTGACCAGAGACTATCTTGACTTAATCCTCCCCGGCAATGGCGCCAGAAATTCTTCCTGCTACTTCTTGAGCTTGCGTTGGTTTTTCCCTTGAAGAGGAAAGGGTGATGCAACAAAGTAGAGTAAGTATTTCTCTCAGTTTTGAGAATTAAGGTATTATTCCAGTAGGAGACAACGCACAAGTCACTGAATACCTGCACAAACAATCAAACAACTTGCACCCAACGCGATAAAGGGTTTGTCAATCCCTTCACGGTCACTCGCAAAAGTGAGATCTCATAGAGATAGATAAACGGTAAAGTAAACATTTTTGGTATTTTTGGTTTATAGATCAGAAAGTAAAGATTGCAAAAAGAGTAGATTGGAAACTAAAATTGTAGATCGGAAACTTATATGATGGAAAATAGACCCGGGGGCCATAGGTTTCACTACAGGCTTCTCCCAAGATAGAAAATATTACGGTGGGTGAACAAATTACAACCGAGCAAATGATATAAAAGCGCAAAGTTATGACGATATATAAGGCAATGATCATGAATATAGGCATCACGTCCGTGTCAAGTAGACCGAAATGATTCTGCATCTACTACTATTACTCCACACATCGACCGCTATCCAGCATGCATCTAGAGTATTAAGTTCATAAAGAACGGAGTAGCGCATTAAGCAAGATGACATGATGTAGAGGAATTAACTCAAGCAATATGATGAAAACCCCATCTTTTTATCCTCGATGGCAATAATACAATACGTGCCTGGCTGCCCTGACTGTCACTAGGAAAGGACACCGCAATATTGAACCCAAAGCTAAGCACTTCTCCCATTGCAAGAAAAACCAATCTAGTTGGCCAAACCAAACCAATAGTTTGAAGAGAATTACAAAGATATCAAATCATGCATATAAGAATTCAGAGAAGATTCAAATAATGTTCATAGATAAGTTGATCATAAATCCATAATTCATCAGATCTCGGCAAACACACCGCAAAAAAGTATTACATCGAATAAATCTCCAAGAACATCAAGGAGAACATGGTATTGAGAATCAAAGAGAGAGAGAAGAAGCCGTCTAGCTACTAGCTATGGACCCGTAGGTCTGACATAAACTACTCACGCTTCATCGGAAGGGCAATAGTGTTGATGTAGAAGCCCTCCGTGATCGAGTCCCCCTCCGGCAGGATGCCGGAAAAGGCCCCTAGATGGGATCTCACAGGTATAGAAGGTTGCGGCGCTGGAAAAGTGTTTTCATGGCTCCCCCTATTGGTTTGGGGATATGTGGGAATATATAGGCGAAGAAACTAGGTCAGGAGGTGCACGAGGGGCCCACAAGGGTGGGGCCGCGCCCTCCATCCTTGTGGCCGCCTCGTGGCTCCTCCAACTTGATCTCCAAGTCACTGGTGTGTCTTCTGGTCCAAGAAAAATCATCGTGAAGGTTTTATTCCGTTTGGACTCCCTTTGGAATTTCTTTTTTGTGAAACTCTAAAACAAGGAAAAAAACAGAAACTGGCACTAGGCTCTAGGTTAATAGGTTAGTCCCAAAAGTACTATAAAATAACATACTAATGCATATAAAAACATCCAAAACAGATAATATAGTAGCATGGAACAATCAAAAATTATTGATACGTTGGAGACGTATCACCCCTCTCCCTCCCACCTATATATATGTGGGGGGCGCCCTAGCACACACCAGATCAATTGTTAGCTGTGTGCGGCGCCCCCCCCCCCCTCCACCGTTTACACCCCCGGTCATATTTTCATAGTGCTTAGGCGAAGCCCAGCGAGGATCACTTCACCATCACCGTCTCCACGCCGTCGTGCTGACGGAACTCATTTACTACCTCAACGACTTGCTGGATCAAGAAGGCGAGGGACGTCACTGAGCTGAACGTGTGCAGAACGCGGAGGTGTCGTGCGTTCGGTACTGGATCGGTTGACGTGAGAAGAAGTTCTACTACATCAACCGCGTTATGAAATGCTTCCGCTTACGGTCTACGAGGGTATGTAGACACACTCTCCCCTTCGTTGTTATGCATCTCCATGGATAGATCATTGCGTGTGTGTAGAATTTTTTTGTTTTCCATGCAACGATTCACAATAGCTGGAAGTCCGGTTATTCTTAGCGGGGGATGGTCGCCAATGAGGGCAATAACCCTATCATGCCAGTTCTTCCTCTACACTCGTCCTGTGAGAGCACAACCCTCGAGCGGTAGGGCCGTAATCATCCCCTAATCTTGGAGGGTTGATGACCCACAAGTATAGGGGATCAATCGTAGTCCTTTCGGTAAGTAAGAGTGTCGACCCCAATGAGGAGCAGAAGGAAATGACAAGTGGTTTTCAGCAAGGTATTCCTTGCAAGCACTGAAATTATAAGTAACGAGTAGTTTGATAGAAAGATAATTTGTAACGAGCAAATAACGATAGTAGTAACAAAAGTGCAGCAAGGTAACCCAATCCTTTTGAGGCAAAGGATAGGCCAAAACGGTCTCTTATGATAAGCAAAGCGTTTTTGAGGGTACACGAGAATTTCATCTAGTCACTTTCATCATGTTGGTTTTATTTGTGTTCGCTAGTTTGATAATTTGATATGTGGGTGGACCGGTGCTTAGGTAGTGTTGTTACTTGAACAAACCTCCTACTTATGATTAACCCCCTCACAAGCATCCGCAACTACGAGAAAAGTATTAATTAAGAATAAATTCTAGCCATAGCATTCAACTTTTGGTTCCAATTCAGTCCCTTATGGAATAGCGCATAAACTAGGGTTTAAGCTTCTGTCACTCTCGCAACCCATCATCTAATTACTAATCCACAATTCATTCCCTTAGGCCCAAATTTGGTGAAGTGTCATGTAGTCAATGTTCACATGACACCACTAAGGGAATCACAACATACATATTATCAAAATACCAAACACATATAAAATTCACATGATTACTTGTAGCATGATTTCTCCCATGGCCTCAAGAACAAAAGTAACTACTCACAAATGATAATCATGCTCAAGATCAGAGGGGCATTAAATAGCATAAAGGATCTGAACATATAATCTTCCACCAAATAAACCATATAGCAATCAACTACAAGATGTAATCAACACTACTAGTCACCCACAAGTACCAATCTATAGTTCCGGCACAAAGATTGAACACAAGAGATGAACTAGGGTTTGACAGGAGGTGGTGCTATTGAAGATGTTGATGGAGATTTACCTCCCCAAGATGGGAGAGTTGTTGGTGATGATGTAGACGATGATTTCCCCCTCCGGGAGGTAAGTTCCCCCGGCGGAATCACTCCGCTAGAGGGCAAAAGTGCTCCTGCCCAAGTTCCGCCTCGAGATGGCGGTGCTTCGTCCCGAAAGTCCTCTCCTTTTTTTTCTAGGTCAAAATGACTTATATTCCAAAATATGGCACCGGAGGTGGGCTGGGCTGAGCACAACCCACCAGGGCGCTCCCTGGTGTCTTGTGCTCACCAGGTGGCCCCCTTCCGGTAGTTATTTGCTCCAGTATTTCTTATATATTCCATAAAAATTCCTCGTGAAGTTTCGGCTCATTTGGAGTTGTGCAGAATAGGTAGCCTGACGTATCTTTTTCAGGTCCAGATTTCCAGCTGCCGGAATTCTCCCTCTTTGTGTGAACCTTGCATATTATAAGAGAAAAGGCATTAGAATTACTCCAAAAAGCAGTATTATGCATTAAAACATTATAAATAATAGTAGGTAAACATGATGCAAAATGGATGTATCAACTCCCCCAATCTTAGACCTTGCTTGTCCTCAAGCGAAAACCAAAATCGGAAAACATGTCCACGTGCTTAGAGAGAGAGAGAGAGGTGTCGATAAAAACAAAATACGGACATAGAAGCATCATGTAAATTATTATAACAGCAACAAACTTTAACATAATACTTCTATCATAGAACTTCTATCATAGAATTCTCATGAATAAGTAACAATTCATCACAACATTGAGGTATAAAGCATAAACTCTACTGGAAACCAACAAACTATGTTCTCATTCAACTTTGCAACTACAATACATCATCTTTTCAGAAAGGGTCATGTATCGGAGCCTTTAGGCAAGTTCACATACTCAACCATCATGCAGTCTTCTATGATTGCTAACACTCACCGCATACACATGAGCAAAATGTTTCAACCAGACACATACAAAGATAGGGGCTTATAATTTTGCCTCCCAACATATTCGCCTCAAGGCTGATGTCAACAATAATAACTCATGCTATCCATATCCAACTGGATATATGTGCCTAGATCTTTCCTTAGCACGTGATGCTTGCCAAAAGAGAAAAATAAAAAGGAATAGAGAGAGAAACTTTGACTCTTGCATGAAAGTAAATACATAAAAGTAAAATATAGGCCCTTCGCAGAGGGAAGCAGGGGTTGCCATGCACTTTTTGTTGTATGCTCAATCCCATTATGCAGTCTGTCGCTTTTATTCTTTGCCATCACAAGTTCGTACAACGCTCAATTTTCTCTTACACTAAATGATCTAACACTTTTAGAAGCAATTTTTATTGCCTTATTGCACTGATGACAACTTACTTGAAGGATCTTACTCAATCCTTAGGTAGGTATGGTGGACTCTTGAAAATAAGATTTGGGTTTAAGGGTTTTTGGATGCACAAGTAGTATCTCTACTTGGTGCGGAATTTTTGGCTAGCAAAGATGGGGGGCAAACACCACATGTTGAAGGATCTATGATAATATAACTTCTATATGAATATGAACAAACATAAATCATTACGTTGTCTTTCTTGTCCAACGTCAACAATTTTGGCATATAATAATTTGATGGGGACTCACAATCATAACAGATGTCCAAGGTAGCATATTTCTATGTGAATCTTCTCTTCCCTTATTAATTCTTTCATGAATTGCATCATTGACCAATGATATGTTTGTTAATCTCCAATAAAATTTTCTACTTATACTTTTCCTTATGTGGTGTCATTACTTACCATTAGATTAGCATACGATCTTTTTCATTTATTTCATTTCTTTTTATTGAAACATGAAAGTAAATAAAGAAAAACTCAAATTAAACTTTATTATATATTTCTCACATGATTACAAAGATAGATCACTAAGAAAACTCTCAAAAAGAAAGGATCGAACTAAACTTCTATTCATCTAAAGCAAAAGATAACTATTGATCGAACTAAGGTAAATAAAGGCAAAAGATAGTGGAGGTGATACGATACCGGGGCAACCCCCCCCCCCCAAGCTAGGCGCAAGCCAAGGGGAGTGCCCATACCCGATACTCAATTTTATTTTGGTGATGAAGAAGGAGGTGATGGTGATGATGTAGTAGCGATCTTGTCCTTCATGATCAAGAGATTCTCCAATCTATGGATGACGCTCCGGAGGGCGATGATGTGCTCTTGCAATAGAATATATTCACGGGTGAGATATTTATTTTGCACATGAACCGTTTCAATGATCCGAAAGGCTTCGATCTCGGTGGGGGTGAGATGATCATAGTAAGGTTTAAGGATATCTTCTTCTTCTTCCTCGGCAGGCCAGGCCTGCTTAACCACCGGCGCTTGATTTCCGATGGCCTCCTTGCTCTTGCCCCCTTCGAGAGGTTCTTCGGGCTCCTCTCTCTTCAGCTCGGTCTTCATAAACCAAGCATCCTCTTCTACGTTGTTGGAGGAGGGAGAAGACATGATGCCTGGCTTAACATATATGACCGAAAACAGCAAGAAAAGAAACAGAAGATTTCTCCGTGATATGGTGATCAATAGGTTCTGGGGGGTATATAAAGTTTTTTTTATCTTGGGAAACAAGCAAATGGAAGAAAAACGGAGTCCAGAAGGTACCCGAGGTGGTCACAACCCACCTGGGGCCAGGCGCGCCCTGGTGTCTTGTGCCCACCAGGGGTGCCTTTCTTGTTGTTTCTTATTTTCCTAATTTTTGTTATATTCCAAAATGGACAGAAAATATTTTTTGCGGATTTTTCAGAGTCTATTTACTTACCGTATCATGTACCTCCTTTTTTCATGATTCCAGAGTGTTCCGGAAGGTTTCTTTTATATATTCTTCCGGTGTCATAGTTTGGATAATATTGCTTTCAACATTAATGGGTGTACCTGAGATATAATGTTTTATCATTGTCCATTAACAACCTTCGGGTTAGTACCTTCGGCATTATTTATTTTGATAGCTCTAGATCAATAAACCTCCTCGATAACATAGGGTCCTTCCCATTTGGAGAGGAGTTTTCCTGCAAAGAATCTGAAAAGAGAGTTGTACAAAAGAACATATTCCCCAACTTTGAACTCACGCTTTTGGATTCTTTTATCATGCCATCTTTTAACCTTTTCTTTAAATAACTTGGCATTTTCATAAGCTTGGGTTCTCCATTCATCTAATGAGCTAATATCAAATAACCTCTTTTCACCAACAAGTTTGAAATCATAGTTGAGTTCTTTAATTCCCCAATAAGCTTTATGTTCTAACTCAAGAGGCAAATGACAAGCTTTTCCATAAACCATTTTATAAGGAGACATACCCATATGATTTTTATATGTTGTCCTGTAAGCCCAAAGTGTATCATCTAATTTCTTATACCAATTCTTCTAGGACCTATTGACAGTCTTTTGTAAAATTAATTTTATTTCTCTATTGCTAAGTTCAACTTGGCCACTAGACTGAGGATGATAGGGTGATGCAATTATATGGTTAACATCATACTTGGCAAGCATTTTACGGAAAGCACCATGAATAAAGTGTGAATCACCATCAGTCATTAAATATCTAAGGACTCCAAAGTTTGGGAAAATAACTTCTTTAAGTATTTTAATAGAGGTGTTGCGATCATCACTACTAGTTGGAATAACTTCTACCCACTTAGTAACATAATGAACAACCAAAATATGAGTATACCTATTAGAGGAAGGAAAAGGTCCCATGTAATCAAATCCCCAAACATCAAATGGTTCAACAGCAAGTGAATAATTCATAGGCATTTCTTGACGCTTACCGATATTACTATTCTTTTACATTCATCACAAGATAAGACGAACTTACGAGCATCCTTGAAGAGAGTAGGCCAATAAAACCCAGATTGCAATACCTTGTGAGCAATTTTGTCTCCCGCGTGATGTCCTCCATAAGCTTTGGATTGACATTTCCATAGGATTTGTTCCTGTTCATGCTCAGGTACACAACGTCTAATAATATCATCTACTCCTTTATAAAGATGTGGGTCATCCCAAAAGTAATGTCTTAAATCATAGAAGGGATTTTTTCTTTTGTTGGTATGTAAAGCTAGGGGGTATGCATTTAGCAACAATATAATTAGCATAGTCAGCATACCAAGGTATACTATTAGAAACATTTATTGCAGCTAATTGCTCATCAGGAAAACTATCATCAATAGGTAGTGGGTCATCAAGAGCATTCTCCAACCTAGATAGGTTATTAGCTACGGGGTTCTCCGCTCCTTTTCTATTAGTGATATGCAAATCAAATTCTTGTAGCAAGAGAACCCATCAAATAAGCCTAGGTTTGGCATCTTTCTTTTCCATAAGATACTTTATTGCAGCATGATCAGTGTGAAAAATAACTTTTGAATCTACAATATAGGATCTAAATTTATCACAAGCAAACACCACCGCTAGAAATTCTTTTTCATTAGTAGCATAATTTCTTTGTGCACTGTCTAGAGTTTTACTTGCATAATGAATACCATTTAGTTTCTTATCAACTCTTTGTCCTAGAACAACACCAACAACGTAATCACTAGCATCACACATAATTTCAAAAGGCAAGTTCCAATCAGGTGGTTGAACAATAGGTGCAGAAATTAAGGCTTTCTTGAGTGTTTAGAAGGCTTCTAAACAATCATCATGAAAAACAAAAGGAATATCTTTTTGCAAAAGATTTGTAAGAGGCCTAGAAGTTTTAGAAAAGTCTTTGATAAATCTCCTATAGAAACCAGCATGACCAAGGAAACTATGAATACCTTTGATATCTTTAGGACATGGCATTTTCTCAATTGCATCAACCTTAGCTTTGTCCACCTCAATACCTCTTTCAGAAATTTTATGGCCCAAAACAATACCTTCGTTAACCATAGAGTGGCACTTCTCCCAATTCAAGACAAGATTTGTTTGCTCACATCCCTGCAAAACTCGATCAAGATTGCTTAAACAATCATCAAAAGACTTCCCATAAACAGAAAAGTCATCCATGAAAACTAACAATATTTTCACAAAATTCAGAAAACATAGCAGTCATACATCTTTGAAAGGTAGCAGGTGCATTGCATAAACCAAAAGGCATACGTCTATAAGCATAAGTTCTAAAAGGACAAGTAAAAGTGGTCTTTTCTTGATCAGGTTGAGAAACAGGTATTTGTGAAAAACCAGAATATCCATCAAGGAAGCAAAAATGTGTGTGCCTGGATAATCTTTCTAGCACTTGATCAATAAAAGGCAGAGGGTAATGATCTTTTTTAGTTGCTTTGTTTAATTTTCTAAAATCACTTACCATTCTATAGCCTGTAACATTTTTTGTGTGGAATAAGTTCATTCTTATCATTTGGAACAACAGTAATACCTCTTTCTTAGGGATACAATGTACACGACTTACCCATCTACTAACAGCTATAGGATAGATTATACCTGCTTCCAGAAGTTCTAATATTTCCGTTCTTACCACTTC
Organism: Triticum timopheevii; assembly: GCA_963921465.1. Classification (NCBI taxonomy): domain Eukaryota; kingdom Viridiplantae; phylum Streptophyta; class Magnoliopsida; order Poales; family Poaceae; genus Triticum; species Triticum timopheevii. Next base: position 373,181,056 of record OY997272.1, on the reverse strand, counting down.
TTTCATCTTCGGATTTAACCGACAGTGGTGATCAACAACAGGTTTAGCATCAGGTTCCATATTAATCTTGTGCTGACAGAGTAGGACTGATGCTCTTAAGATCATCAAGAGTATATCCAATAGCAGCTTGGTGCTTCCTTAGAACTTTCAATAATCTTTCTTCTTCATGTTCTGAAAGGTTAGCACTAATAATAACATGATATATCTTCTTCTCATCAAGATAAGCATATTTTGAAGTGTCGGGTAACTGTTTTAATTCAAACACAGGATCACCTTTAGGTGGAGAAGGACCTCCTAGAGTTTCAATATGCAAATTGTGTTTAAGCAGAGGACGTTGTTCAAAGAAAATCTTATCTATTTCATTTCTTTCATGCATATGTATATCATTCTCATGGTCTAGCAAATATTGTTCTAGTGGATCAGTAGGAGGTATAGCAATAGAAGCAAGACCAATTATTTCATCGTTACTAGGCAATTCTTTCTTATGGTGCTTTCTACTAAACTTGGAAAAATTAAACTCATGAGACTCATCACCAAAGCTAACACCGACAATTTGTTTCTCACAATCTATTTTAACATTAACGGTGTTCAAGAAAGGTCTGTCAAAGATAATGGGATAAAAATCATCTTGTGGGGAATCAAGAACAAGAAAATCAGTAGGGTATTTTATTTTCCCACACAAGACTTCAACATATCTGACAATCCCAAGTGGTGTGATGGTGTCTCTATTAGCAAGTTTAATAGTAACATCTATATGTCTTCTATTCAGCGGGTGCCATGTCATTCATAATTTCCTGATATAAGCTAAAAGGAATATCACTCACGCTAGCACCTATGTCACATAAACCATGATAACAGTGATCTCCTATTTTAACTGAGACAACGGGCATGCCAACAACAGGTCTATGTTTATATTTTTCATTGGGTTTGGCAATTCTAGCAGCTTCATCACAGAAGTAAATAACATGCCCATCTATATTTTCAACCAGGAGATCCTTAACCATAGCAACACTAGGTTCTACTTTGATTTGTTCAGCTGGTTTAGGTGTTCTAATGTAACTTTTGTTGACCACAGTTGAAACTTTAGCATGTTCCTTTATCCTAACAGGGAAATGTGGTTTTTCAATATAAGTAGTAGGAACAACTGGATCAACATTATAGATAATAGTTTCATCTTTAGCTATTACCGGTTCTTTAATTTCTTCTTTAATAGGTGGGTGATATTTAAACCACTTCTCCTTAGGGAGATCAACATGAGTAGCAAAATATTCACAAAAGGAGGCTACTATCTCAGAGTCAAGTCCATATTTAGTGCTAAACTTTTGAAAAGCATCGGTATTCATAAAAGTTAACACAATCAAACTTAAACTTAATACCTGACTCTTTACCTTCTTCGAGTTCCCAATCTTCAGAGTTGCATTTAATTCTTTCCAAGAGATCCCACCGGAATTCAATAGTATTCTTCATAAAGGAACTAGTACAAGAAGTGTCAAGCATGGATTGATCATTACGAGAAAGCCTAGCATAGAAGTTCTGAATGATAATTTCTCTCGAGAGCTCATGGTTGGGGCATGAATATAACATTGACTTAAGCCTTCCCCAAGCTAGAGCGATACTTTCTCCTTCACGAGGCCAAATTATATATATATATACATACATACATATATATATATATATATATATATATATATATATATATATATATATTCGATCACGATGAACTAGATGCATAGGATAATTCTTTTGATGGAATTGCAATTTCAATCGATTCCAATTCCAAGATCCAATATCATCGCATAGCCTATACCATGCCAATGCTTTTCCCTTCAAAGATAAAGGGAAAACCTTCTTCTTAGCTTCATCTCTGGGTAAACCTGCAAGCTTAAACAATCCACAAATTTCATCCACATATATAAAGTGCATATCAGGATATTCGGTTCCATCTCCTACATAAGGATTAGCTAGCAATTGTTCTATCATACCCAAAGGAATTTCATATTCAGTATTTTCAGTTGGTCAGTGGGTTGAGGAGCAACTAATTGTGGTTCCGATCGAGGTGAAGATACCCCGAACAAACTCCTCAAAGGATTATTCTCCATAGTAACAAGTGACAATAAATTTCAGCATGTAGTAATATTTTTTTCTTACCAATTTCCAATTACCAAAAGCGCTTCACTCCACGACAACGGTGCCAGAAAAGAGCCTTCATGACCCACAAGTATAGGGATCAATCGTAGTCCTTTCGATAAGTAAGATTGTCGAACCCAATGAGGAGCAGAAGAAAATGACAAGTGGTTTTCAGCAAGGTATTCTCTGCAAGCACTGAAACTATAAGTAACGAGTAGTTTGATAGCAAGATAATTTGTAACGAGCAAGTAACGATAGTAGTAACAGAAGTGCAGCAAGGTAGCCCAATCCTTTTGAGGCAAAGGACAGGCCAAAACGGTCTCTTATGATAAGCAAAGCATTCTTGAGGGTACACGGGAATTTCATCTAGTCACTTTCATCATGTTGGTTTGATTTGTGTTCGCTACTTTGATAATTTGATATGTGGGTGGACCGGTGCTTAGATGCTATTCTTACTTGAACAAACCTCCTACTTATGATTAACCCCTTCACAAGCATCCGCAACCATGAGAAAAGTATTAAGAATAAATTCTAACCATAGCATTAAACTTTTGGATCCAATTTAGTCCCTTACGGAATAGCGCATAAACTAGCGTTTAAGCTTCTGTCACTCTCGCAACCCATCATCTAATTACTACTCCACAATGCATTCCCTTAGGCCCAAATATGATGAAGTGTCATGTAGTGGACGTTCACATGACACCACTAAGGGAATCACAACATACATATTATCAAAATATCGAACACACATAAAATTCACATGATTACTTGCAACATGATTTCTCCCATGACCTCAAGAACAAAAGTAACTACTCACAAATGATAATCATTCTCAAGATCAGAGGGGCATTAAATAGCATAATGGATCTGAACATATAATCTTCCACCAAATAAACCATATAGCAATGAACTACAAGATGTAATCAACACTACTAGTCACCCACAAGTACCAACCTATAGTTCCGGTACAAAGATTGAACACAAGAGATGAACTAGGGTTTGAGAGGAGATGGTGCTATTGAAGATGTTGATGGAGATTGCCCTCCCCAAGATGGGAGAGTTGTTGGTGATGATGACGACGATGATTTCCCCTCCAGGAGGGAAGTTCCCCGGCTGAATCGCTCCGCCGGAGGGCAAAAGTGCTCCTGCCCAAGTTCCGCCTCGAGATGGCGGCGCTTCGTCCCGAAAGTCCTCTCCTTATTTTTTTCTAGGTCAAAATGACTTATATATATCAGAAGATGGCACCGGAGGTGGGCTAGGCTGAGCACAACCCACCAGGGCGTGCCCTGGTGTCTTGTGCTCACCAGGTGGTCCCCCTCCGGTAGTTATTTGCTCCAGTATTTCTTACATATTCCATAAAAATTCCTCGTGAAGTTTCAGCTCATTTGGAATTGTGCAGAATAGGTAGCCTGACGTAGCTTTTTCAGGTCCAGATTTCCAGCTGTCGGAATTCTCCCTCTTTGTGTGAACCTTGCATAGTATGAGAGAAAAGCCATTAGAATTACACCAAAAATAATTATTATGCATAAAAACATTATAAATAACAGTAGGTAAACATGATGCAAAATGGACGTATCAAGGGTCACGGTCATCTCCCCACATGGAAGATGGAAGCTGTGTGTCTCTGGCCGCCACCGGTCGATCAAAGCCGTGAGAGCTTACTGGACGAGCGTCGGCGGCTTATGCTTGAACTGCAGGACGAAACCCAATAGTCAGGCTCTCCTATGGAACGCTGCATACCGTTCATTGTACTCCATCTTAAGTGTCGCCTTGTGAGCCCTCATCCGCAATGGCGGGAGCATCTGTGAAAATGAAGAACCAAAGCATAATTAGCATAAACATAATAATTAGCAACTTGTTTTAATCAATTCGAAAAGATTTGGTTTAAGAATGGTAATTACCACTCCATTCTCAATAAAACGGGCACGGTGACCCTTGTCGAACTTAGTGTCAAGCATGGTATACTTAATGCCAATATCGTTCGCAAGAGGTGGCCTCCTAAAAAATTGCATAAACATAAGCATAAGCATACCAAAAGAAAAATTAACATGAACCAGGGTTTATCATGAACTAGGAAACATATTCATCACATTCAAAAAACCTATGAGTTCAATCTTTCAATAATCATAAGAAGATTTTTTAAAAATGAACATGAACTAGGGTTCATCATGTGGTTAAAAAATAAATAAATGCATATATCAAGATGCAATCATAAATGTTCAAATGCATCATATCATACCATATTTCTCCAACAACATCCAGTATGCATCATATCATATTTTTTTCAAAAACAAAAACATGAACTATAGTTCATATTAAGCATATTTCCTCAAACAACCTCCACTATACGTCATGCATCATATCATATCAACATGCATCATATCAAAAAACAAATTCCTCCAACATGCATCATATCTAAACAAATTTCTTCAAAAAAATATGAAATAGGGTTCATGCAACTAGTGACTAGAGTTCATATCTAACACTATAGAACATCTAGAATCAACCTAAATCAATCCTAGGGTATACAAAAATTAAATCTAGTTCAAAAAGGGGGAGTGATTTGAATCAAATAATGCGATGAATCAGAAGCTATTTGACTAAAACTAATTGGAGGGATCGGAGGAACTTACTTTTCTCGTTTCGGGGCCATCTCGATCGGCAAAAACGGTGAAGAAACGACGAATATCAGAGGGGGGGAGTGGAGGAGATGAGAGATGGGGCGAGAGGAATTGCTCTGTTCCTGGGGATGGGGGGATAAGTGAAGGAAATATGCCCTAGAGGCAATAATAAAGTTATTATTTATTTCCTTATTTCATGATAAATGTTTATTATTCATGCTAGAATTGTATTAACCGGAAACATGATACATGTGTGAATACATAGACAAACTTAATGTCACTAGTATGCCTCTACTTGACTAGCTCATTAATCAAAGATGGTTATGTTTCCTAACCATAGACATGTGTTATCATTTGATTAACGGGATCACATCATTAGAAGAATGATGTGATTGACTTGACCCATTCTGTTAGCCTAGCACTTGATCGTTTAGTATGTTGCTATTGCTTTCTTCATGACTTATACATGTTCCTATGACTATGAGATTATGCAACTCCCGTTTACCGGAGGAACACTTTGTGTGCTACCAAACGTCACAACGTAACTGGGTGATTATAAAGGTGCTCTACAGGTGTCTCCGAAGGTACATGTTGGGTTGGCGTAATTCAATATTAGGTTTTGTCACTCCGATTGTCGGAGAGGTATCTCTGGGCCCTCTCGGTAATACACATCACTTAAGCATTGCAAGCATTGTAACTAATGAGTTAGTTACGGGATGATGTATTACAGAACGAGTAAAGAGACTTGCCGGTAACGAGATTGAACTAGGTATTGGATACCGACGATCGAATCTCGGGCAAGTAACATACCGATGACAAAGGGAACAACGTATGTTGTTATGCGGTTTGACCGATAAAGATCTTCGTAGAATATGTAGGAGCCAATATAAACATCCAGGTTCTGCTATTGGTTATTGACCGGAACAGTTCTAGGTCATGTCTATATAGTTCTCGAACCCGTAGGGTCCGCACGCTTAACGTTACGATGACAGTTATATTATGAGTTTATGAGTTTTGATGTACCGAAGGAGTTTGGAGTCCCGGATGAGATCGGGGACATGACGAGGAGTCTCGAAATGGTCGAGACATAAAGATCGATATATTGGACGACTATATTCGGAGTTCGGAAAGGTTCCGAGTGATTCGGGTATTTTCGGGGGTACCGGGGAGTTACGGGAATACGAGGAAGAAGCAATGGGCCTCATGGGCCAAGTGGTGGAAGAGAGGAGGCAGGGCGCGCGGCCCCCCTAGCCCAAACCGAATTGGACTAGGGGGCCGGCCCCCCTTTCCTCCTTTTCCTCCCTCTCCTTCCTTCTCCTTCTCCTTCCCTTCCTTCCCCTCTCCTACTTGGACTAGGAAAGAAGGGGAAATCCTACTTGAAGTAGGGTTCTCCCCCTTGGGCGCGCCTCCTCCCCTTGGCCGGCCCCCTCCCCCTTGCTCCTTTATATACGGGGGCAGGGGGGCACCCCATGACACACAAGTTGATCTACAGATCGTTCCTTAGCCGTGTGCGGTGCCCCCCTCCACCATATTCCACCTTGGTCATATCATCGCGGAGTTTAGGCGAAGCCCTGCGCTGGTAGAACATCATCACCATCACCACGCCGTCGTGCTGACGGAACTCACCCCCGACGCTTTGCTGGATTGGAGCCCGGGGAACGTCATCGAGCTGAACGTGTGCTGAACACGGAGGTGCCGTACGTTCGGTGCTTGGATCGGTCGGATCGTGAAGACGTACGACTACATCAACCGCGTTGTCATAACGCTTCCGCTTACGGTCTACGAGGGTACGTGGACAATACTCTCCCCTCTCGTTGCTATGCCATCACCATGATCTTGCGTGTGCGTAGAATTTTTTTGAAATAACTACGTTCCCCAACAATAAGGGGGTGGGGCGGGCGGCCCGCAGGCTTATAAATGTCCATATCCTACCGTCAGGGATCCCGACGGTAGGTTCAGGCAGCCTACCGCCAGGACCCGCGGCGGTAGGGTGGGACGGAGGGAGACGGAGGCCGTTAACACCGCTGACATGGATAAGTTTCCTACCGGTGCAGGTTATGGAGGCAGGCTAGGTAATCCTACCGCCGGGCCTCGTGGCGGTAGGAAAAAGAATCAGATTTTAAAATTTGGTCGAACGGGATCATATCTGAACAAACTACAAAAAAAAAAGTCAAAACATGAAATTTTGCCGCACGTTGCAACAGCCATATTTCTTTCTTTCTTCGCACGTCCGCCCCCGCCCTCCTCTCCGAGTAAAGTAGCCCCCGCTGCTCCTCTTCTCCTTCCATTCCCCTTCGCTTTTCCCCCTCCCTCCCAAAAACCCTAAACCCTACCTCGACGGGATCGGCCGATCGGCGCCGCGTCCTCGCCGGGTGAGCTCTCCTCCGCCTCTCTCCAGACGCTCCTTTCGTTTTTTCTTCTTCTGTACTTTTTTTTGCCCGGTCGGTCGGTCGACGCATTGGTCGATTTCCTAAGGATTTCGCTTCGCTCGCGTCGGTGATTTGGTGGGACGGATCGACAGCCAGTGGTCACATGCGTTGCTGCGGTTTTAGTTTTCGGGGTAATTTGGTCTCTGGCGAGTGGCGAGTGGCGAGTAGTGGATGTTTCAGGGTAGGTGGCAGCCGAAAGGACCGATTTCGCGGTCCTGTTCGAAACTTCAGAAATTATAATTGTTTTGTCCTCGCCTGTTCCTTATAGTATCTTCGTCGGTCGTTTGCAAATCTATGTAAGGTCTAAGTCCGCCCCTTCTGTCTGTCTCTTTTGCTTAGGATGGATGAATCAGTACGGACTGAACCTGACGCGATTCGTACTTTTCGCGGGGTTTCGATTTTCGACTCGATTGGAGTGTGTAACTTGTATAATCTCGGGTGCTTGAGTTGAACTGCTCCTGACGTCAAACTTGTCGAATTAAATTGTCACTGCCATATGTTGTTGAGCTTTTTCGTGTCGATATCTGGATAGGCAAAATGGTTCAACCGAGGAGATGCTCTGCTATTGATTATAATAATCTATCTGTGATTTTTTCTTCCCTCTATAACTGTTATTTTGGAAATTAAAAGATGGAGTTATATTCCTTAATGCAAGTGTCCAAACCAGGTTTACTACTAGTTAATGATTGCTTCAGATTTTTGTTCTTGAACTGTTAGAAGTGCTTGTCATAGTTAAGACTTAAAGTGAGCAATTTGTAAATCTGAGGTGAAGAAAATAGTTGATTCTCATGGAATCTTCTTACCGGCAACAGTGAAATTACTACTCATGGTATTTATGCATTGTTGGATTGTCAGCTCTGAATCTTGTGATCAATTGGGAGGTACACAACTGTTTGACTTATTTGTTGTGCTGGCCATGGATTGTCAGCTCTGAATCTTGTGATCAGTTGGGAAATACACAACCACGGACTTGTTTGTTCTGCTGGCTGTTGATTGGACTATTGCTGAGCTTGCTTGTATAGTTGGATCAGAGTTGATTCTCTTGCAGCTTTTGCATGCTAACTTTGATTCTCCATAGTAATCTATCTGCGATGTTTTCTTCCCTCTATAACTGTTACTACGGAAATTAAAAGATGGTGTTCCTATTCCTTAATGCAAGTGTCCAAACCAGGTTTACTACTAATTAATGATTGCTTCAGATGTTTGTTCTGAACTGTTAGAAGTGCTTGTCATAGTCAAGACTTAAAGCGGGCAATTTGTAATTCTGAGGTGAAGAACATAGTTGATTCTCATGGAATCTTCTTCGGCAACAGTGAAATTACTACTCATAGTATTTATGCATTGTTGGATTGTCAGCTCTGAATTTTGTGATCAATTGGGAGATACACAACTGTTGACTTATTTGTTGTGCTGGCTATGGATTGTAAGTTCTGCATCTTGTGATCATTCGGGAAATACACAACCACGGACTTATTTGTTCTGCTGGCTGTTGATTGGACTATTGCTGAGCTTGCTTGTATAGTTGGATCAGAGTTGATTCTCTTACAGCTTTTGCATGCTCACTTTGATTCTCCATATTAGTTGCTACTCATATAAGTTTCTAAGTATTACTCACTGTACTTATGTGTTCTACTGTTATGTTAGAGGAAATCCTAGAGATTTACGGTCCTTTCATTATACCAGAAAACTACACTTAGTGCCCTTTGAAAAAGAATTGACTAGTGCGTGTGGTATATTGGTACTGCGATTGTTCAGCATTATTCTCACCGCTGTTTTTTGTTGTTGTAATGTGCTGTTACTATCCCCTTGTCAATCTTCATTTTTCTTATGGTTTCTGAATTTGATCACTTCAGGTTGTACTTAGAACGGCATGATCTTTGCCTTCCCATTGGGAGGGTGAGAAGCAACCAAGTATGGCTTCAAGGGCGATCATTAGGAGAAGGAAGCGTCTTTTGGATAATGTTAACACACCTATCCTGTCATCCTCCTTCTCTACTTTCCAGCATGGGGCATTTGGTTTCAAGGCTCAGCCAAGAATAGCGCAGCAATTTCTCGAGCAAAGCTTAGGGGACTCAAAATCTGACAAGGAGAAAGAGCAGTATAGTGTGAATTTGACAAAGGGTGGTCTGCTAGGTCTTGGTAATGGGTTTCCGCAGCGACCAGCTCATGTGATTTCTCTCCATGGTTATGGAATTGGAAGAAGTAATGAATTTGCATTGCCTTTTGGAGCTAGAGGTTTGTTGCAGTCAGTCCGCAGAGCATCAACTGCAACTGCTGGGCAACCTAAGTTGGATATCGAAGAAGAACAGAGTGAGGATCAGAAGCAGAATAAAAAGAAAAAGGAGGCATCCCCAGAAGAATGTGACCAGGCTGTGGAAGGCCTAAGCACAGCAAAAGCTAAAGCCAAAGCCAAGCAGGTGCAAGAATCTCTAAAGGCTAGCCGATCAATCGTACAAAAATTCTGGGCAAGGCTTCTGGGTATTGGCCCTGCTCTCCGAGCTATTGCTTCAATGAGTAGGTCTGTATCTTCTTCCTTGAACTCAAACTTATGACTTTTGATACAAGATATTGTTTTCTGCCTCATTTTTCTGGTGTTCTAAGCATACGCAACCTCTCTGTGTGTAGAGCTGACTGGGCTGTAAAGCTGAAGCATGGGAAGGATGAATTTATTTCTACACTGCAGCATTACTGGTTAGGAACAAAGCTACTCTGGGCAGATGTTAGGATTTCATCAAGATTGCTGGTGAAGCTTGCTGGTGGAAAGAGCCTGTCAAGGAGAGAGAGGCAACAACTCACCCGTACAACAGCTGATATCTTCAGGCTGGTACCTGTTGCTGTGTTTATCGTTGTTCCGTTCATGGAATTCTTATTGCCGGTGTTTCTCAAGTTGTTTCCAAACATGCTGCCATCCACTTTTCAAGACAAGATGAAAGAAGAGGTTTGTGATGCAACAACAATAATTACTAAGTGCACTAGTATGATTATACTGTTTAGCTATTACATTTCTCAGCATGCTATTATGCCACCATGTATGTCACAACTTATGATGCATGGGTTACCTGCCCTGTGTTAAGCAGACGTGCATGTGCAGTACATCATCATTCTGGTTCCATGGTTTGTTGACCCTGCTGTTCACTATCTCCTGATATGACAGATTTATGTGTATCAATGTTTGAATTGATCTCGTAGTTACATTTCTATATGAACCACAAACATTGTTACTTTGCAAATTGGTTGGCTCAAGAATGCAGTTCATGTTCCGATGCAGGAAGCGTTGAAAAGGAAACTGAAAGCAAGGATGGAGTATGCAAAGTTTCTGCAAGATACTGCAAAAGAAATGGCAAAGGAAGTCCAAACATCACGTAGTGGAGAAACTAAACAGACCGCTGAAGATCTGGACGAATTTTTAAACAAGGTATCAGTTGTATATAACATCCTTGTGTGAATAGTTTTATAATGTATAGTGTATACTATGAATTCGTTTATACGATATTCTCTTGGATAATGTACTTTAAACTGCAATTAGGTTAGGAAAGGTGAACGTGTATCCAATGATGAAATCTTGAACTTCGCGAAGCTGTTTAATGATGAACTGACTTTGGATAACATGAGCAGGTTACATCTTATTTGAATTTTGAACATCCTTGTAATATCACAGTTATACCAGAGCTGATCAATGTTTTTCTGCAGACCACGCTTGGTAAATATGTGCAAATATATGGGTATTCGGCCTTTTGGTACGGACCATTACTTGAGGTTCATGCTTCGCAAAAAACTGCGCGAGTAAGTATTTGGTTTAAAAACGTGAAATATAGTCTGCTATTGGTGAAGTAGAGGGATATGCATGGAAATATTAAACTTATAATTGTATCGCAGAGCGCTAATTAGCTTGCATCTAATCATTATTTGCTATTGCTCGTAATAACGGAAGTGCCAATCTTCGAGATAAGCCCATTGTGGAGACATGAGATTAATACAATGTTTATAGAGAACTAACCAAGTAACCAAACAATTGTCCAAATTATAATATCAAGTGTGTATTGTAATCTCTGTTAATATATGTAAGACAAATACAGAGTAGTTTGCATGATGTTGAAGCTGTTAAGTATATATGTTCTGTTTGTCTTGTACAGGCCCAGGCCCATAGTCTAGAGTGAGGTATGTTGTGTTTGTCTTGTACAGGCCCAGGCCCATAGTCTAGAGTGAGGCCCAGGCCCATGTAACCTTGTATATCTCTCTCTCCTCCTCAATACAGAAAACAGTTGGTCATTCTCTCTTCCTCACGTTTTCTAACATGGTATCAGACCAGGACCAAACCCTAGTCCCTCTTCCAGCCGCCACCCATGAAATCGCCGCCGGTGAGGTGATTCAGGCGGATCTATCTGGCGAGGAGACATCCACATCGCTGCCCCATCCCATCTTCGTCATCAACCTGTAGGAGCTGCTCTCCAGCAGCTCCTCTGTGTGTCCTCACAGCTACTCTGTGAGAATACTTCCCCTGCTCTCCAGCAGCCATCTCCAGCAAGCTCTTGGTGCCTTCCCTGCTCTACAGCAAGCTCCAGGCGTTCCCCCTCCTATCTAGCAAGATCCAGCAAGCTCCTCCTTCTATCCAGTGAGATCCAGCAAGCAGCAGCCAGCCTAGTGGGTTGCTGCTCCTGTTTGTGGCTGTCTGCTGCTCATCTCTTGTCGCTGCCTGCAGCTGCTATCAAATTGGGTGTTTCCAGCTGCTGGCCGCTCACCACTATGGCAAGAAATGATTTCGGATTTGGTTCTTTGATCATAGATATCAAGCTTGATGGTTCAAACTACAGGGAATGGGCATTTTCTGCCCGGACTGTCTTGAGGACGGCTGGTTTTGTTTCTCATCTGACAGATGATCCACCTAGTCCAAATGATGATGCAGCAAGGAAGTCTTGGCAAAAGATCGATGATCGTGTGATGGGAGTTTTAATTCTGGGTGTTGAACCCTCACTCCGAATGAGTCTTGAGCATCACACTTCAGCTAAAGAGATATGGAAGTACTTTGAGCAGCGCTACCTTCAGCCCAGCAGTGCACTTCATTTCTCCTTGTTGCAGAATTTACACAACACTCGGCAGCCAGAAGACAAGTCCATAGAAGAGTACTATGGAGCTTTCACTCGCATCACTGGGCAGCTAGGTTCCATGGTTCCAAAGGGTAATTCTGGTTGTGAGTCATGTGCAGTGAAGGAAAAGTACGACCATCAGACTCATGTTTCAGTTTGTGATGGGTCTCAAGCCAGACTTTGAGAACATTCGCACTCAATTGCTTGGTCGTACGACTCCTCCCACCTTGACAGAGGCACTTGCTAGCTTGATCGCCGAGGAGACTCGTCTCCGTTCTCTTGGGACTACTTCTGCGCAGACTCTACACACTAGTGTTCTGGCTTTTCCTCAGCGGCCAGGTGCCTCCAAGGCCACACCTTCAGCTGTCATCTGCTCGTTCTGCAAGAAGACAAGACACCATAGAGATGGTTGTTTCAAGCTTCATCCAGAGCTGTTAGCTGAGTTTCAGGCTAGACGGGCCCTCAATCAGCAGCGTCGTGCACCCCAGGCTCCTTATCAACAGCAAGCGAGGGGTGCTTCTACATCTGTTCTCTCTCAGCCCGCCGTTGCTGCAACCCAGCCTTGGGTTCTGGACTCTGGAGCTTCTTTCCATGTGACCTCTGATCGCTCTCAGCTTGTGTCTTGCCAGCCAGTGCGGGATGGTGCCTCTGTTCAGACTGTTGATGGTACACCTTGTTCTATTACTCATCAGGGTTCTCTTTGCACATCCAAGTTTTCTGTTCCTGCCATCTCCTTTGCTCCAGAGCTGTCCATGAATCTTATGTCTGTTGGCCAGCTTGCTGATATGAACTACTTTGTTGGTTTTGATGACTCATTTTGTTATGTGCAGGACCGTCAGAGCAAGAGGGTCATTGGAACTGGCCATCGCCGTAGAGGATCCACATCCCTCTACATCCTTGACACCTTACACCTTCCTTCAGCTCCCACCACATCCGCGTTCCGGATGGTTGCATCAACATCAAGATCCACTTCGTCGTTTTCTTTTGCCCAGTGGCACCATCGCTTAGGTCACTTGTGTGGTTCTCGTTTATCTACCCTCGTTCGACAAGGTGTTTTGGGTCATGTTTCCATAGATGATGGTTTTCACTGTAAGGGTTGTAAGCTAGGGAAACAAATACAGCTTCCATACTCTTCCAGCACTACTCATTCTAGTCATCCTTTTGATTTAGTGCACTCTGATGTATGGGGTCCTTCCCCCTTTGTTTCAAAAGGTGGCCACAAACATTATGTCATATTTGTTGATGATCACTCTCGACATACTTGGGTCTATTTTATGAAGCATCGTTCTGAGTTGTTCTCTATATATAAGGCTTTTGTACATATGGTCCATACTCAGTTTTCCAGTGCTGTTCGTGTTTTTCGTTCTGACTCGGGGGGGGGGGGGGGGGGGGGGGAGTATCTATCTACTGCTTTTCGCGAGTTTCTCTCATCTGAGGGTACTCTCCCTCAGCTTTCATGCCCTGGTGCCCATGCTCAGAATGGCGTTGCTGAGCGTAAGCATCGCCATATTGTTGAGACAGCTCGTACCCTTCTGATTTCTTCCTTTGTCCCCACTCATTTTTGGGGTGAAGCTATCTCAACTGCTGTTTATCTTATCAATCTCCAACCTTCTACTCGCCTTGAGGGCAAGTGTCCTGGTGAGGTTTTGTTTGGTTCTCCTCCCACGTATGACCACCTCCGTGTCTTTGGTTGTACTTGTTATGTTCTTTTAGCACCTCGTGAGCGTACCAAGTTGACTGCTCAGTCTGCTGAGTGTGTCTTCCTTGGATATAGTCTTGAACATAAGGGCTACCGTTGCTATGATTCTTCTGCTCGCCACATTCGCTTTTCTCGCGATGTCACTTTTGTTGAGGATCAACCCTTCTTCTATTCCCCTTCCACTAAACCATCATCCTCAACTTCTTTAGAGTCTACCTCGTTTCTTTCACTTCCACCTATCGTTTTAGATGAGTCCATAGCTGAACAACCTTCCTCTGTCCTAACATCATAACCATCTCCACCACATGTTTCATCTCCTTCCTCACCAGCTCCTTTCTCTCTTCCACTAGCTCCACCTCTAGATAGTCTTCCTTTCCATTACACTCGTCGTTATTCTACTCCTCCAGCCAGTACTTTCCATTACACTCGTCGTTCTAAAGTTCCATGTGACACGCAGTCATCTATGCCTTTGTCTTCTACTCCTCCAGCCAGTACTACTGATCCTTGCACTGACGGCTCTTCTCTAGCAACGCGATACAAGATGGACTTGTATGCAGGAGTTGTTTCTGAGCCTAGTACCTATCAGGAGGCAGCTGTGTCACCTGAGTGGCAACTGGCTATGTCTGAGGAGCTTGCAGCCTTAGAGCGTACTGGTACATGGGATTTGGTACCATTACCTCCTCGTTCAGTCCCTATCACTTGCAAATGGGTGTATAAGGTTAAAACCAAGTCAAATGGTTCTGTGGAACGCTACAAGGCTCGCCTTGTTGCAAGAGGTTTTCAGCAGTCTCATGGGAAAGATTATGATGAGACGTTTGCTCCTGTTGCTCACATGACTTCAGTTCGAACTCTAATTGCTGTGGCTGCTACTCGGTCATGGAAAATTTACCACATGGATGTGAAGAATGCCTTCCTTCATGGTGATTTACATGAGGAGGTTTATATGCAGCCACCTCCAGGTATCAAGGTTCCATTAGGTCATGTTTGTCGTCTTCGAAAGGCTCTTTATGGGCTTAAGCAAGCCCCTCGTGCCTGGTTTGAGCGGTTCAGTTCTGTGATTCAAGCTGCCTGTTTTTCTCCTAGTGCACATGACCCTGCACTCTTCATTCATACATCTGAGCATGGCCGTACATTGCTTCTACTTTATGTAGATGACATGTTGATCACTGGAGATGATGTTGGGTATATTGATTTTGTTAAGAAAAAATTGAGTGAACAATTCAAGATGTCAGATTTGGGGTCTCTCAGCTATTTTTTCGGGATTGAGGTTGAGCACACCGATGATGGTTACTATATCTCCCAGCAAAAGTACACTCAGGATTTGATTCTTCTCTCAGGTCTCACTGACACGCGCATTGCTGCTACACCTATGGAGCTTCATCTGCAGTTGCGTCCTACTGATGGCACTCCTCTTGAGGATCCCTCTCGCTATCGTCACATTGTCGGCAGTCTAGTGTACCTCACAGTGACCAGACCTGACATCGCGCATGCAGTCCATATTCTCAGTCAATTTGTCTGTGCTCCCACCTCAGTTCATCATGGTCACCTATTCCGAGTCCTTAGGTATTTAAGGGGAACTACATCTCGCCGCTTGTTCTATGCTAATTCCAGTCAGCTCCAGCTTCATGCTTACTCTGATTCCACTTGGGCGAGTGATCCTATTGATCGTCGCTCGGTCACTGGCTATTGCATATTTCTTGGTACATCTCTCATTGCATGGAAATCAAAGAAGCAAACTGCCGTGTCTCGCTCCAGCGCCGAGGCAGAGCTTAGGGCTCTCTCTACTACTACAGCAGAGATTGTATGGCTTCGCTGGCTATTGGATGATCTTGGTGTCTTATGTCATACACCAACACCTCTTCTTTGTGACAGCACTGCTGCTATTCAGATTGCTAATGACCCAGTCAAGCATGAGTTGACCAAACACATTGGTGTGGATGCATTTTTCACTCGATCTCATTGTCAACAATCCACTGTTAAGCTACAATATGTCCCATCAGAGCTTCAAGTCGCAGATTTCTTCACCAAGGCACAAACTAGAGATCAGCATAGGTTTCACACTCTCAAACTTGGTGTATCAGATGCTCCTGACCCACCTTAAGTTTGAAGGGGGGGTGTTAAGTATATATGTTGTGTTTGTCTTGTACAGGCCCAGGCCCATAGTCTAGAGTGAGGTATGTTGTGTTTGTCTTGTACAGGTCCAGGCCCATAGTCTAGAGTGAGGCCCAGGCCCATGTAACCTTGTATATCTCTCTCTCCTCCTCAATACAGAAAACAGTTGGTCATTCTCTCTTCCTCACGTTTTCTAACAGAAGCTTTGTAGACATCAGGAATAATTTCTTATTTGATTTATGTTCGAGACTGTTTGAATATGTTTAATATGTGCTGGACTCAGACAGTACCTGATATTCAAGCATCTATGCTCATTTAATGTATATAACCATATATAACTATTTGTGGAATTGGATTTTCTAGTGATTTTGCGACTATATACTTCAATGCAATTTGGCATTTATCTTTATAAGTTATCTGCTCGTTGTTTTAGTAATAGTACTCTTATCTATGCAGCATTAAGAATGATGATAAGGTGATTCAAGCTGAGGGGGTGGAGTCTCTTTCTGAAGAGGAGCTCCGGCAAGCCTGCCGTGAACGCGGCCACCTAGGCCTTCTGTCAACGGAAGAAATGCGTCAACAGGTTTGTGTGATATGCACATAATTTAGAGTTTCATAGTCTCCAGTACTTTATACTCAGTAACTTGATGTTAGAGTTACTTGTTTAGTTTTCTACCTCTGTTGCATGTTCATCCTAGCCATCTATTCATTTCTTCCATATTGTATGTCATTCCACCCCTTTGAGATAAATTTATGACACTGCATCCAATATCCTGCATATACTGTAATAACATATCCATAGTTAACTACTCCCTCTGTCCCATAATGTAAGACGTTTTTCGACACTAGTGTATGTATAGGCATATCAGAAATACTCCCTCCGTCCCATAATGTAGGACGTTTTTTGACACTACACTAGGGTTAACTTTGTATGTATTTCTGATATGCCTATACATCTCAAATAGGGTTAACTTTGGTCAACATATACTTTACCTAAGCTCTTATGCCAAGAACTGGAATGATTTGTGATATGAGAGGGAGTTTTCATTTTATGTCCCTGTCATAGAATAGGCCAGTGCATCATCAATTTCCATCGCTTGACCTTTTTTTTTTGGTCTTCAAAAGATGACTTTGTTTCTTTGTTTGTGCTATCTGCAAGTACCTCTGTGCCCTATTCGGCACCATGGTACTTATCCTAGTCCATCGTAGTTTATTTATCAGTTGTCCCTTCTGTATGATCTTGTTTCATAGTTTTTGTTCCCAGAGCTATATTACTTCTGTAGTAACTGTAATGTGAAGTCTGATGCTGTTGTAAGCTACATCCATCATTCTGTCTCCACTTAGAGATAAACCCAGTTAAAGTTAGATTGTATTGCTTTTAACAACCATAACTTCTTGTGTTAATGTAATTCATTGCAACTTCATTTTCTGTCCAGCTACGAGACTGGTTGGACCTCTCACTCAACCATGCTATGCCATCGTCCCTTCTCATACTTTCAAGGTAAATTCTTTTGATATATTTCTCAGTGGCTACAAAAGTACTGTTTGGGCTTGCACTCTTACTCATCTTTCTATTGTTGTCAGAGCTTTTATCGTATCTGGGAGAATGAAACCTGAGGAGGCTGTTGTAGCAACATTGTCTTCTCTACCAGATGAAGTTGTGGATACAGTTGGTACAGTATTGCCATCTGAAGATTCAGTTTCTGAGAGAAGGAAAAAACTGGAATTCCTTGAGATGCAGGAAGAACTTATCAAGGTGATGTATATGTCTTCTCCTTATAGAAGTATTACAAATATTAAAAATGGACTATTTTTACATCATCTGCAAATGCAACCATGATATCGTAGATATGAAGTTCACATTGGTCATACTTCTGGTAAGCTAATAGTGAGTGGGGCATGTAGTCACTCTTCTTTTACTAATTTATTTATTGTCTTGGCTCAAAAGTCATTCATATTATGGATTTCTTTTGTCTGATACTCCATGTAACATACGCTACTATTACATATCCTGTCATGTGCTTGTTCTGTCATGATTGAAGCTTGATAATCCTTCCTGTTCATGCCCTCATGACCTCATGCATTGGAGGGATTGAGAAGCTGTTCATGGTTTATTCTATGAATGATTTTTTTCTTGAACTCTTGGTATGCCTGCATTTGTGAATTAAGGCAATTCTCTGTAGTCTCAACTGTAAAACTATCATCTCTCTCGTCTGAACCACGTCAATGTTCACACTGGATGGGAAAAAATGTATTAGTTTATCATCTTTTGTATGCTTTAGGGCCATCCATAATAAAATTTGTTTCATGGGATCTGTTAGCCCAGTTTTAGACTTTTAGTTCATAAATACCCGGTAAGTAGGTATTGGGATTTATGATCGTCTGGACCCGATTATTTTGTTGTTTCCAACATAATGCTGCAAACATTGTGCTGATATGCTGCTAGTATCAAACTGTTACCCAATTATTCATTTCCAGCATAATGCTGCTTTACTGCTAACACTTAACTGTTGCCTATTTATTTTATCTTTAGCATACTGCTGCTAATTCTGAACTGTAACCCAGTTATTTTATTTTCAGCATATAATGCTTCTTATACCAAACTGGTAGACCATTTGTTTTATTTTCAGCGTGATGCTGCTTATACGAACTGTTGTTAACACTTTTGCATACAAAAATATTCAGGAGGAAGAGAAGAAGAAAGAGAAAGAAGAAAAGGCAAAACAGAAGAAGGAAGAGAAGGCAAAGCTCAAAGAACCAGAGGCTGATGAACAAGATTTAGCTTTAAAGGAAATGACCGAGCCTACTGCTAGGGAAGAAGAAGAACTGAGAGAAGGAAAACAGCGTGACAAGGAACAACTCTGTAATATCAGTCGAGCCTTGGCTGTGCTAGCATCTGCATCGGTATGATCCTAGTCTATCTGTACTTTCTCTTAGCACATTAACTACTGATGGTAATAGTCCATGATTACTTATATTGCAGTCTGTTAGCAAGGAGCGTCAAGAGTTCCTGAGCCTTGTCAACCAGGAGGTACAGTGTGGACTTGTGAAATGGAACAAATTGTCCATACGCCATTCTTCTGTTATGTTGCATATGCATGTACTGTGGAGGTCTAATAGGACTTTATTGTTGTCGAATGCAGATAGGACTGTATAACTCCATGATTGAAAAAGAAGGCACAGATGGTGAAGAAGCTAAGAGGGCATATATGGCTGCTAGAGAGGAGGCAGACGACGCTGATGAGGTCGGTGCAGAAGAAAAGGTCTCGTCAGCGCTGATTGAGAAAGTAAGGAATCCTTCTATGCATGGAAAGCCATATCTCATCAGTCACATAACTTGAAGACATAAGTGCCAGATAATAAGAACATCGATGTATTGTGATGGGAGTTGACCGTATGGTTGCATCTTAAATAATTTTCTCAACATAAGAAAGCTAGTTGGTGGTATAAACGAAACAAATGGACTTGTTTGTAGTGCCAGATAGCCAAACTCGCTGCTTCTATAGGCAAGTTTCCCTTGCCATTTGAAATCTAAAAAGTAAGTACATATAGATCGATTCATGTATACGACTTTATGATGTGATTTTCAGTTAAGAGCTTGTAGACGGGTGAGTTAATCTGTCCACAAGTGTGTCATTTGTCACGTCTGAACTGAACTAAACAGTTAAAAACCTGTTCCCCATTTTCTGATGAGACTTAGTGGTAAACAGTAACTAGTGCCATTGATTTTGTCAAACGCCAGTCGGCAAATACAACATAAGAAATGTTCAGATCTGAGTCAATGTCGCCAAAATCCTATCGTCATATCCTAAATGAGTCAGCTTTGATATAAGTTTTAAACTTCATATCTTTGTGTGTATGGTTGCATTTCTCCCTTCATGTGAATATAGTTCGCCAAAAACTGTATCCTGGATTAGTTAGCTTTGGTAGGATTTATAGCTACTTGATTTGCATTCTCACCTCTGCATGTTAGCTTATTTGGGAATAAACTACGAAGCTGTCATAAACAGGGTTATACTATCTGCTAGTCAAATGTCAAACGTACGTATAAGGTGCTGGCACTCACATTTGAAATTCTAGTTATATCTTTAGTTTATTTATTTATTTTTATTAAATGGTGGCTCCTTATGAATTTGTTTCATGATGATTGATTTCTGTATCTACTTTTTTTATTTCCAAATAAAGTCTGTTGTTAGCCGGAGAAGTTTCTCTGGAGGAACTGCCAGTCTATCACTGGTGTTTATGTTACGTTGGATATCTATTAAGTATCTGTTTATTAGTTATTGACATATTTTTGCTGTGTTTAGGTTGATGCTATGCTTCAGGGATTGGAAAAGGAGATAGATGATGTAGATGCACAAATCGGAAACCGCTGGCAACTGCTTGATAGGTATGTCGCTTGTATGTGAATCGAAGCTGGTTTTATATTGCATGCTAGTCAACTACTCCTGCTTGATAGGTATGTCATTTGACCATAAGTAGTAGTACATTGTGCCTTATGGTCAATATCACTTTGTATTTGAAACTAAACTGGGGCTTGTCGAGTAGGGAGGGTTTATAAATGTATTGCAAGTTCCATGTCCAGACAAGTTTTCAGTGGTAGCCTCGTTGTCCAACACCGTTCATTGTTCTCTGCCTGTTGATTTATATACTGGCAACTCTGCCACCCATATAGATACATAAACATGTACTCCATCTGCCTGATACTTGGACAGGGATTTGCCATTTTCCATGAATTGCTGATACAATTAATACCCATTTGTTCTTGAAATATCATGATTTGAACAGAAAGCTGACCAACAGCTGTAGGGCAAAGTAGCATAATTGTGCACCATAATGTATGTGGGAGTCAATGAGGTCAGAGAAGAGGTCGAAGTCAACATTATAGCATGAGTAGGGCTGATCCGTATGGCTCAGTATCACTTGTATATCAGAAAACTCATTCTGGATCAAGTTGCTGATGTTTATCATGGACCAAGACGTTGGGTTGCACTTGGAGCATGTTACATCAACATACTGATTCCATTTGCACCTCAATTTGCAGGGATCATGATGGCAAGGTCACTCCCGAGGAGGTAGCGGCAGTGGCAGCTTATCTCAAGGATACCATAGGAAAGGAAGGTGTCCAAGAGTTCATCAGCAACCTTTCTAAAGACAAAGGTCCCTTGCACTCACATGACTTCCCCGTTGTGTTGATGATAGCATTACATTGTTTGCTGACAACTTATTATGCTGCAGAAGGAAAGATCCTTGTGGAAGACATCGTGAAGCTGGCTTCTCAAACTGACGAAAACAATGAAGACCAAGAGGAAGAATCACGGCAGTAGTTGTGGACACGCTTGAAAACTTATTTTCCGTGTTGAGATGGACAACTTATTATTTCAGATAGGGAGTAACCCTTCGAGTATTAGAGCTACGTCATGGCAGTGCCGTGGGTAGATCAAAAGGCAGGAAACCATTTTTTTGTGCCTCTCTGGGCTCACTTGGATTTAACGATGAGTGGCTGGCAACGCAAACTTGCTGTAGAGATAATGGGATGCATATAGGTAGGTTCAGTGCTGTGGATTCGGCTGGCAAATGGCAACTGTGATTTCGACAGGTTGCTACGGAAGTAGAAATACAGATCGGTTGAACTTGGATGCATGCTACGTTCCATCCTTGGCTTGGGTTACGTTCGGTTTGTGCTTTAGGTTACATGCGGTTTGTTCTTTCACAGCTAAAATTTTAGTTTGCTCCAACAGCTATCTAGCCTGTTGGGGTGATCATATACAGTAGCTAGCTCTTGTGAATTCAGAAACCTTGGCAAAACTACACCACGGTTGAATTAGGACTAACATGACACACCCGACATTCTAGGACTTTTTTTTCCCTAAGTGGAATAAAGAGAAGGAAAATGAAGGCTTGCATGTTGTTTCTACTAACAGATTATATAGACCGCTTGCTTTAGCATTTACAATCTTGTACAACCACCTGATACTTGACAATTCAAAGCAACGGGATCATGACAGGATAGGGCTCATTCAGCAAAATCATTTACATGCTCGGTTCAAAAAAAATCATTTACATGCCCTCAACAAGAGCCACTGCCACACTCGGCGCAAGAGATTAGATGCTGCTAATGTTGCTGGAATCGACATCAATCAAAAGATAACTGTCTTCTACACATGTCAGGACTGCAGCAGCATGACCCAAAGAAGATGGCACCGGGCCGCACAAATGCTCGAGGGTCACCGCTGCGATCGTTGAGGTGCGCTTCTCTTACTGCCGGCATGCCTACACAAGATTCCTCTTGGCATCAGGACTCCTCTTTCTCTGCTATTTACCAACTCCTGGTATGTCCCAAAACGCGACCATCAGGCCATTACTGTCAACACCTCAACAAATAATGGTGCAAAGAGAAACAGGAGTCCCAATGAGGAAAAAACCTGTTGTGAATTCTGATTTTAATGTGAAGAGTGCCCTTAGCCAGCTGCAGGTCCTGAGGTTCCATTTGACTGATGAGATGTCTCTGTTGGCTTCTGGGCACGGGGTCGCTTCCTTTTACCGTTTGCTAATGTGTCTTGCGCGGCTCCGTTTGGCTGCTGAGGTATCTACGTGCATCCATAACATTGTATACCACACGTGAATGGTCCGGCCAAAGTGGGAGAAGAATGCATGAACTTGCTGCTAATACACGTAAAAACAAACCTGGAACATCTGCTGGTACATCACTGGCATCAAAACACCATTTCCAAATGCCTGAGGGTCAACATCACTCTGAAATTTTAAATAAGCAAGAGTTAACTTGACAGCATGTGTTTCCAGAAATGATGCACTCAGGAATCGTTCATCATGCAGATGAATATGGGCAAGTGCCAGAGTAGTATGGGCTATGGAGCCTCTAATGCATTGTAAAAAAGGCCATCCGAATATGCTGGAAATCTTCTTTTCTGGTGCTATTGGTACTTGTACAATGGTACAATGTTTTGACGTACCGGAACCATGTAAACAATACTTGGGCGCATTGCAGCTTGATTGCCCATGAATTGCTGGACGTTAGCTGGCACACCAATGTAACCAGCAGGAACTACAGCCTTTTCTGCTACTCCCTGCAGTTAAAAGTAAAAACATTAGGCAGTCAATATACCCACTATGCTATATGTTTCAACTGATGAAGTGGTATTGCACCAAAAGTCCTGATGCTTATTCCAATCTACCTTCTGGATTTGTGATGCCTGTGCCGATGCAGAAGCCTGCGTTTTGCAAAATAAGAATGGTTTCAGATGGTAGCAGTTCAAGTAAACAATTCCCGTAAACAATCAAAAGCAAGAATGTATATTGCCAAGAGATTATTACAGGTTGAACCAGTACCTCTGGTCCTTTGGGCCCACTCCCATTGTCAGTAACGACATTCACCAAATTTTGACCAGTCACTGTATTTGGTTTTACTTTAGGAATGCGAGACTTGATCCTTGGCTGTGTATCATCATGTGTATTGCTATTTAATAGGAACTTCTCAACCTCTCTCACCAGCCTCAAAGCAAGGCGATACTTATCTGACAGGACTGCAGAGTCAACAAGCTGCAGGCATCTCATCGACAAATAGTCATATCTATCCACACGATTGTCGGGAACAACATCACTTGAAAGTCGTCCCATCACATGTAACTGTCTAAAATCCTTTTTCCACCTATCAAGAACATACTGTGAAGGAACTTCACGAACCTGTTGAAACTTGAGCACGGAGAGACTATGCCTACATAATATGCCGCTAAATTGGAAACCTCCACATATACAAGTTATATCCTTTTCCTCTGTGTTATAAGTAACTGCAAAAATCTTGCTCATAGTCCTTTTACCATCTTCAAGGAAAATACATTCCTTGACATTAAATGTGGAGATGGGCCCATCACCATTCATCAAAGATACATGGCAGTACATAATGGCTTCAATCTCATCTTGGAACTTCTTGAACATGTTATGGGTGTATACCTTTGAGAGCTGTTCTTCCATATAGAATTTTGAAACAGGTGGACGTTGCTTATGAAATGTCTCAAAATCTGCTTGGGCTTCTTTCTCGTATTTGCTCTGCAAAATCATCTCATACTTACCAAGAAATTGCTTCAAAGAGGTTTTCAAATCAACATACCCTTCAAAGAAAGGAGTGATAGTTTCACTTCTTTGTGTAGCAGACATTCCTGCCCAAAAAGCATCTTTAAGAAAGATAGGAACCCATGAAAATCTGCACTCATAAAGTGATCTTAACCAGTCATGACCCTGAAGCCCATTGTATGTGATCAAAGTACTCCATTCTCCTTCAAACTCATCTACTGTTAAAGAATCATATGCAGCCTTTTGCAATGCCTTGCTGATAGCTTTGTACTCTGATAGCCCACTTAATTGGTCTGCCGCCTTCTTCATTATCTGATGCAAGCATATTCTATGGCGAACTCCAGGAACAACCTCAGCAACTGCACTCTGGATGCCCCTGCATTGGTCAGTGATGATAGCCTTTGGAAGGTTGCCAGACATGCATGCTACCCACGCCTTAAATAGCCACGTATAAGTTTCTGCTGTTTCATCAGAGAGCAGGCCACAACCCAACAAGACAGATTGGCCATGATGGTTCACCCCAAGAAAGGTCACAAGAGGCATATCATGTTTACTAACCACATAGGAAGTGTCAAGGGTGATAGTGTCATTATAGTACTCATACATGGCTCTTGACCATGCATCCGCCCAAAAAACATTCCTGACACAGCCTTCATCATCCAAGTCGATAACATTGAAAAAGTTTGCATTTTTGGCCTGCATTCGGGTAAAGAAAAGTCGAAGTGCTTCTGAATCTCCAGGTTGGAGCTTCAAACGGCCCCTCTCAACAAAACTATGGTTCTTGCTCTCTCCAAACAGAAGTTCCTCGAGTGCACCCAACTTATCAACAGGCATCTTGCTTGGCTCTTCAACTGGCATAGCTCCAGGTCCACCCATACGCAGCCGCCTCTTCGCAGGGCCAGAAAGCTGCTTATAAGAGTTCAAGAACCTTGCCATTGCTGGGCTCACAGGATGATTATGATCAAGGTTTGCCAACTCTACATGCAACAATTTGTCTCCCCATAACTTCACACGGATCCTTGCTGGGCAATTGGTGGTTGATGAGGCTCGCTTCCTGAACTTAGGCTCATAACGTGGACGCCCTCCTTTACAGCACATCAGCTCGAGATATAAGCAGGTGCCTTCTTGTGAGAACGAGGACCTCCTAACTGAGACACCAAAACCAACACGACGGGCATACCTACGGTAGAATCGGTTGACCTCCATGTGGTTATTGAACACCATGCCAACTTCTGGAATGCCAATGTCCTGTCCATCAGATTCCTCTAAATATGGATCCTGAATAAGAAAACTACCATCAGAACATGTACAACACAAGTGCTTAGCAGGATAAACCATATTTTTCTAGCCACACAGGATAGCATATTGGTGCTTATTTGAGAGGATGTGTGCTTGATTATGTACCAAGAAGTTCTTATGCATTTAATTAGTAGTTCTTCCGTTCCAAAATCAGAGGGAGTACTTATACTAATTAATAGCATAAAATAAACCATTCAAGCACCTAGAAAGCTGAGCTTAAATATTCTAGAGTAGATGAAAGAGTGTTGCTATACATACGATGTTTTCCATCTGATTTTTATAAGATGCGGCAGATCCAACCATCGATGCACGGGGCAAGGTACAGCAGACTCACTGGATTGACCATCATAGCAAGGTCGGACACCAAGTATTGGACGCGCAGTAGTTCCATAGATGAATTATATACTCCAGGTGCTTAATGATGTGGCTATATTCTCTCTCTTCACGCGGTCATTAATAAGCACCTTGCACGTACATGCCCCCAGGAAACCGTTTCAACCGCAAAATTATCTTCTACAGCATCAAAGTGGCATCGGTGACTACAAATACATTCTAAATTTAGGATTTCAGGATAGCATGACACTAGCATTTTGTTTGTCATATCGTAAAATACTCTAGCAATCATCCAAGTACAGTCATTCTAATATTAGTACTCCCTCCATCCCTTTTATAGGTGTTAATTTCTCCTTAGGTGTTAGCTTTGCCTCAGATTTGTCCGGAATTGTTAGGCACAATTTGCCTTATGAGGACCTCTTCCAAATTTGCCCCACTGAAACGCTTCATGGACGCTACGGATTAATGTCCCTTTTCATGCCAGATGACCTAGCTTTATTTATTCGGTCCACCTAATTGATGGAATTGCAGAACAGTTGACGTGATAATTATTGCCGATAAAAAGGGACTGGGAGAGTAGCTCTGAAGCAAAATTCCAGCTTACTGGAAGAGGGAAATGGTTTCCCGAAACGGAACTCCCAGTCCTCAAGAATGAACAGAATTATGGGTGGAACGTATCGCTTTCTCAAGAAAACCAAAATGCCACGCTGATCCACAAAAATAAAGTCTAATACGAGTCATTGTCAACAGAAAACAAATGATGCTATGAGCTCCAAACTCGATATCCAACTTTTTTCCAGGCGCCTGAACCACCGCAAACTCGGCATCCGTACTCATGTAAAAACCCTAAAACCCCATGAAATCCTAAGCTTTCTTCTCCAGGTGACACCTAAACCCTCAGAAATCACGTGGAAATCCTGGACCCTTTCTCCCGCACTTCCGCACATCAAATGCTCAGGATCGCAGGCCGCTAAAAGATATAGAAGAACAGGAAGAGATGGGGTCGATCGGGTAGTACCAGTGCGTTGAGGTCGCGGCGCCGGGGGCGGCGGGGATTCTTGGGCGGGTGGGCCGCCCCCTCCGTCTCCATCGTCTGAGAGCCCACCGCCGGCGAGGTCAGCTAGGGTTTGGGAGCGGGTGGGGAAGATGACGGGTGTAAATTTTGGTGACAAATGAATTAGACACGCACCTGAAGAAGGACCCCGGTGGGCATTGGGTTATGCCTCCGGTTCGGCCGGCTCGGTTTCTCCGTTATTAACCAGCCGGAATAACAACCGGTTCGGGACGAGGCCGCGAGCGACGGCGACCGGAAGAGACCCAATCCCCGTATCTTCGACTTCGAACGAGAAAAACCCTTTTTTTTTCTCGAATACGTCCGAGTGTGTGTATTACGTATATTAAAAAAGAGGAGTGGAGTAAAGAGCCCCTCCACGTCAGTGTTTTATATGAAGATTACATGCACACGATACCACCCTCACATCCACCACTTATACACAACCTAAGGTTTACTACAAGAGTTATGAAGTTTATAATTCCCGGCTCACACGAGTGAACAGTAAAGTCTTTAAAAATGGTGAAGAATATAAAATTCTTATTTTTTTTTGTGATAAACATCGAGGAATGTTTCATCTACATGCAAATATTCATGATGGAACATCATTCATTGAGGTTGGACAAAAAAATCGATGCTCTAAAAAGGCTATTTTTTAGAAGCATTTTAGAGCATCGATTTTGTATTTTTTGTTGACCTCCACGAATGTTATTTCATCACGAAATTTTGCATTAAGATGAAACACTCATCAATGTTTGTTGTAAATGTCTTTGAATATCTGATTTTCTTTTTAAATTTACTGTTCAATGGTGTCATGGGAAATATGCACCGAGAGCGGTCGCCAATGTGGGATCGTCGCCGGTTCAATGCACACACACCGGTAGCCAAACAAGCGCACTGGTAATCGAGGAGGTGTGAATACAATCATACCCCATTTCACATTCTCGTTTCTCGCCGCAAAAGAAGAGGACCTCATCATTGACCGGCCAATTGCTCTCTAGTCTGTGTTAACAGTGTCAACTGACCAACAGGGGCTCATCACTAACGCGCTTTTGCTGGTCCGTTGGTGATGAACCTCATCAGTGACACCTCTCCAGTTGCCAGACAGTGATGAGGGTCAGTGCTATCTGGATATGTAGTAGTGATCTTTTGATCAAGGCGGTTCTCAGCATCTTAAGTGAGTATCCATAAGAGTAGTACTAGAAGACATGTGTCTCTATTTTCTTAGATATAGTGCATAAACTATTTTGCTACAAGTGATGATTGTATGGGATTTTGTTATATATTCCTATATGTAACCCCGGTTGAAAACCTATCTGTGTTTTTTACTTCTCTTTGGTAGGATTATCGAAAAGTATCGAAGCACCTTGTGAGGAATCTTTCTCTTTCCTTATTCGTGTTTCCACCTTGACGTTCCACACTCGTGACAATGAGTATTGTTGTCATGGTCTCTCCAATACAAAGCACATCAATACTTGCATACATGAATTGTCTCATAACCAAGCCTTAAGTCGTTGTACGACCATTCCTAATTCCCTGTTTACAAGGGAAACCAAAATATCCATATTCGAAGCAATTTTCAGCTATTAACAAAGGACATGCACAAAATAAGTTAGCTACAAAAACAATTATTTATTTTCCTATATATTCAAAGAGTGACCCATTCGACAGTAAACTATCATCGAATATGCCCATGCTTGTGACACTTAATTGCGTCACCTAAAATCAATGAAATACCAAAGATGTCGAAGGGCTGCCCCGGGCAGGCAGCAGTTTGTGACAGTCACCGTCACAAAAAATGATCTTAGGGCATCTCCAACGGCAACCTGCAAATTTTCTCCTGCATCCGTCCGCGGACATGGAAGGACCAGTCCGCGCACACAGATGCAGGAAGACGCCATCCAACCGTAGCCACACACATTTCAAACCGTATTTTCACTAACCGGACAAAATTCAGGCAAAGCAGTCGATATTCATCAAAGTTCAGATAGAAAACAATACAAATCACCATACGGAGTACATAGCATGCAAATTAAGTCCAGTACAACAATGTCTCTAATTCGACTAGGTCCTAGATGTCCAACAAGCTTTTCATGAACGGATCTTGTCCACACATGCTCCCCCTTCAGCTTCATCCAACAGTGTGTGCACGTAATGGTCGTCCCTCTGTCCTGTGGTACACCACGGTGGCGCGTGCGGGCTACATATAATGTATAGACCAACATTGAGTCAATGAATCAATCAACAAGTTGAGCAAGAGGAATAAAACTTACGATCTCGTCCTCTGCCGCGTGCAATGGCCACCTTGCCTCGAGCTGACGAACCACGTTGCAAAACTTGATGGCGCTGATCTGGATAGCGTGCCGACGATACGACAACGACCTCACATCGTGTGGTTGAATGATGTACGTGTCGTAGGGCGCAATGTGCTTTCGTGCGTGAAACATTTCATGCGCTTGCTCCCATAAGGGCTCCCCTCTACTCTTGCCTATGAAATCCACGGATACGGCCAGCCACGCATCGCACAACAAACTCATCCACCATGGTCAAGTAGCTCACCATCCTTCGTACTCTAAAAAATGACATAACATTTGAAAATAACTCAATGGCATTTGACCAAGCACCTGTCGGGCATGGTGTCCGCCATGGAGGTCGTCGACAGGGTGCAGATTGTATCTGGGTACGAACGGCTCCAGGGTGGGCAGCTCCGTTGTAAACGTCGAGCTTGCACGTCACTGCTGGTTGCGGACTTTCGACAATGCCTATGTGGCGGCTGGAGACGTACAACAGCGGCGGAGGAGGTGGAGGGTATGGATGCAAAGTAAGGGAGAGAAGGTTGGAATGGAGGGAAATGGGATCGAGAGGGGGGTGGGTGGGCCGGGGGTGTCGGAGTCCTATGTTTTGGGTATCCAGACTCCTGCAAACTTCCCCCATTTTTCTCTAATTTGCGGGAGAAATCGCGTCCGAACTGCCCCGCGGACCGATACAGTCGGTGTCGGATGGCTTTCACCGTCCGTACAGCGCGGTCCGGACGGATGCAAGCGGTTTGCGGGTCAACTTTGGAAATGCCCTTAGGTGATGCTTCTTTCCTCGCCACATGGATTTTCATGACTAACAATCGTGCATTTTGTAGTGTCAAGATAGACCTTTCTCACATCGTCGTGCCCATTTACGACGAGTTTCGGTTTGGCATGTTTCTTCATACCGAAATACCTGCAAGGGTCACGACGGGAAGAAAGTTGCTCGTTGAGTCATCTTGGCTAGTGTCAGGTCATAGGAGGAGATCCGATTGGACCCCATGGGGTGCCAATTCTCGACGAATAATGGTCCGCCGATCTTACGACCGGAAGTTTGTTGTGGAAGACTGTAGAGATGGTGTCCGAAGTGATCTTGTTGGGCGACGACGAAGGTGACATGGCGGTTTAACCTACGTCTTTATTAATCAACAAAGATGACTAAAATGGTGTTTTCTATCTACCCAATTAGGGTACAAGAAAGAGCTTCCATTATGTCTTTTAGCGGATGTACTGCCCTTATAGTTAGTCCCAAGTCAGTCGTTTGGTATCGATCTTCAAGTGATACGATACAATCATGGTCATCCAATCGCAGGGTACAAATATTTTGCGACTGTAGAATTCTTAAAGTAGTGATCTTGTCCTTATCCCTTACGAATGCCTGTTCGGACGCATTCGGCATGACTCAACATCTCTTAGGCACTAAGGCCGATGAACAAGCCGAGATGTGTTTGTACCATACTTCTCTCAGAGTGGGTATCCCTACTCACCGGCACACAATTTTTTGAAACTGTGGTAATCTAAAACCTTAGAATTCTAGTATTCCAACGTGTGGGCAATTCATAAGTATAAATTTGTAAAAACTACAATTTTTCTTGGCTTGGTTTAGGAAAAAAAGATTGAGACATTTTTTAAAAAATACTAAGGAATACCGTATTGAAGATACTACGTACATTCATGGATTTTATTGACTCAAAATGGGCATCAAATAAATACAAATATAATAAATGCACACTCGGTCTCTGCATAATTATGATGCATGCAGCCAACAACAACACGAACATAAAAAACATGAGTAAAGTCGTAGAAGACCAAAGCTATGTCTAAGCGAGAAAGAAAGAAAACCCGAGAGATCAAAACAATGATTGAACTACAACAACGATCGTATCTGCATCAACCATTTTTTGACCACCTCAAGGAGAATGTAGTTCTTCAACAACATCTTCAACAAGGAGGGAATGAGGCCAGATACTACGTACATACATATGTGTATGTGTTGACACCGATGTAAGTTTCCTGAACTGAAGAACTGAGCTAGCAATGACAGCCTAAATCTTCCATTTCATTCTTACAAGAACTCTGGCAAGATCACGAAGCGAGGATCGGGATTCATCATGTACAAGGACTGAATGCCAATGATGAGGTCCGTGGGCTTGTACCCTGTCAGCTCCGTGAATTCTCTGTTCCACTTCTGCACCTGGCTGGCCGTTGGGTTCAAGATCAGCCTGGCGAGAAAGACCGCCGACGCCGCCACGGCGGACGGCAGGAGCTGCAGGCATCTGTAGTCGACCAGCGATGTTTCGGCGAGCTGATGCGCCAACCTCTGAACATCCAGCTCGCGCTCTCCTTTGCCGTACCTGGTGAAGTGGTCCACGAAGGTGTAGGCCGTTGGTCCGCTGAGCTCGTACCGGAGCGCCGCCAACATCTTGCACTCCATGTCGGTCACCTCCTTGCTCGTGGCGAACCCACAGTCCTCGGCAATTTTCGCGGCGTTCACCTTGAATCTGGTGCTCTGCTCCTCGTATTTGGCGGCGGTGAAGACGGCCGTGGCGCCCAGGAGACGGAGCTCATACTCCATGTCCGTGCGAGCCGAAGACAAGGTTCGCGCCGACAGGACGCGGTCGACGTAGGAGACGGCACGGTGAAGCGTGCCAGGGGCCAGGTCGTAGTGCCGGGTGAAGTCGTCCATCCAGAAGACGAGGGTGGCACGCATCGATGGGCTCATCCGATCTCCCTGCACCGTCTTCAGGTAGTCTGGCGAAGGCCGCTCCTCGACGTTCTTCTCCATCTCCCGGAGGTTGAAGTCGATGTCGATTTCGTAGTCGGAGAGCCGCGGACGCGTGGCCGAGTTCTTGCAGTCCGGGAGCAGGGACGGTGCGGGCACCTCGAAGGATGGGTGAAAAAGACGGGCGTCGAGTGCGGCGGCGTACAGCTCGCACGTCGCCGGGAGCTCCACGGAACATTCGAGTACGGCGGCGTGATCGACGGGCGTGGGAGCGAATTCGAAGCTGGACAGATGCGGGCGTGTCGCCGTGTTCTTGGAGTCCGGGACGACGCGGTCCGGAAGCAGGGACGGTACGGGCACCTCGAACGGCGGGTGAAAAAGATGGGCATCGAGTGTGGCGGCATACAGCGTCGCCGGGAGTTCCACGGAATCTTCGAGTGCGGCGGCGTGGTCGAGGTGGGTGGGAGCGAGGTGGACAGTCGGAAGAGGAGGGAGTGCGCCGATCGCCCGGAGGTAGGCGTCGTCAAACTCCATGCGGTGGCCGGCGGCGCATGAAAAAGCGCCGGGCAGAGAAGGACCAGAAAGTAGGCCGGCGGTGAAGGGATCCATGACAGCCATCGCTTGATCGAGAGGGAGAAGGGGGTCTGGAGTCTCGAGCTCTTGGACTTGGAGGGTGGTACGTGATTGCAAATGCAAAGGACGCAGGGAGGGAGTCCTGCCATTTATACATGACGGCGACTCGTTCCATGGGTTTCTTGAGAGTTGGGAAACCACATCGCTACCGGTCTCGTCTCGTATTGGCGATGATTCGGATTGCAACTTTGCGACTAACCATGGATGGAAGACACGCGCTACTGCTTCCACGCGTAAATAAATTGTTGCCGTCATTGTTTACGATCGAGTTCGTACGCTGCGCGGAAGACACGCGCGACTGGCAGTGCGGCAATTGTTTCTTAGAAACACACCTAACTTTATTCATACTCATCTGTCTACCTCTACCTAAGAGCATCTCCAACAGACGCCCAAAAAAGCGGCACGCTAAAATAATTTTACAACGCCATTTTAATAATTTTAGCGCGCCGTGGCCGATTCAGTCCAGCAGACGCACAAAAATATAGCGCGTAGCGGACCGCGAGCAGCAGTCCAGCAGACGCGCTAAAAAATAAAGCGCCACAAATATGTGTGCAACAAACAGGTCCCTAAACATTTACAAATAAATCCATCTGACCAAAACAAAAAACGCAATTAGGTCCCCAATCGTGGGAGATAGCTAGCTTGCCATCTTCCGCCAGGCACCGCACGCGAGGTTAGCTTGTTGTGATCTCGTTGGAATCGGAAACACGAGCTAGCTAGCTTCCTTAAATCGTTGGAGCAAGCTAGCTTGCAATGGATTGGAATCCGCATGCACCGCTCGCCTCCGGCCACCGTACACGCTTCCGGCCCGCGAGCTCGAGGCGGCGGCGAGCTGCAGGGAGGCAGCGAGCAGAAGGGCAACGGCAGCTCCCGGCCGGCACGCGCTCCCGGCCGGCGAACTCGAGGCGGCGAGCTGCAGCCGGCGAGCAGAAGGGCAGAGGCGGGATGAGCGGAGGGAGTGGAGCACTTGGTCTTCGCGCGTCATTGTCCAGCGCGCTGTACGCCGCGCAGCAAATATCGCGCGTGTGATGCAGAAATTCCCCGCGCGCTGAATCAATTTTACAGCGTACTGGCTTTTGCAGCGTCTGTTGGAGATGCTTCGCGCATTAAATTAGCGTTTTTTCCAGCGCGGGCTACTTTTAGCGCCTCTGTTGGAGATGCTCTAAAGAGAATTGGGTCTCTGCCGTACGTCATAAAAACTACCCTCGAAGTTGCCCTAAATTACCCACTATGCCACCTATAAGTGAAAAAAACGATTCAGTTTTTTTCTTGAAGGCCGCCGCGGGGTTTGATTATTATACTGTGGTACCCTAATGCTGCATTGGTCTGTGCTTCGACACATCGTATGGGAGACCTGGGTTCGATCCCCGGTTCGCCTCTTTTCTCTTTTTTTTTTCTGCAAGGGGTCGTCCTTCTCCCGCACATGTTACAGGTGTGATGTCTCCATTCTATTTTCTTTTTCTTTTTTTGTACTTTTTTTCTTCTTATTTTTGTTTATGTTTTTCTCTTTTAAATTCAACGGAAAAATTTCAAATTTTAAAAGGTTGTGAGTTGAATTTTGTATAGAAATCGTAAAATGTTCGCGAACTCAGAAAATGGTAGAGAAATCATAAAATAAATAAGATTAAGAAACTGTTTGCATAGTATAAAAACATTATTTCAAAACAAATATTCATGATTTTTAAAAGGTGATCGTGAATTCAAAACATATTCAACAATTTGAAAGTTATGTCCATAAAATTTTAGAAAATGTTTGCAAAAATTCAAACAGATACGTAAATAAAGAAAAGACAAACCATCACTTAAATATTTTTTAGGGGATACATAGAGGTTGTTTTATGATTTTATTTAGTCCATGGCGCATCGGTTAAAAAAGGGTTTTTGTGTTCCATATAGTGCTTGCTCCCAGAAAAATTGACACAACTTTCTATGGCGTAATGCTAGGTCAAGATGAGACGTAGTTTATGACATGACATTTTAAAAGTCCTTATCTCATCTTGACATAGTCTAATTGTTTTCCCCATTGCAACGCATGGGCATATTTGCTATATCTCTACCTAATAGAGGATAAGCGGCAACACAAATATGATATCTCGCGAAAATAAAGGAAATGGACCTATTGTGATCGTGAGTGATGGTTGTTGGGTTAAGAGCGTGTGTTATGTTTTCTCTTCCGTTGCAACGCACGGGCTCTTTTGCTATAACAATTAGAGATTTGGACCTAACATACAAGAAAATATAAAGTGACTTCTAGATTAAGAATTACAATGATTTTTTTGAAAAGACCTTCATGACGTCAATCTCTGCTCGAATAAATACTCCAAAGACTTTGGTAAAAGGCTGCAATTGGACTAAAGCAACGATATTGTCACTCCTTCACCCGCACGAACATTACCAATAATGGTTTTTGAAAGCACCTTGAGTCGACCATCCAAAAAGATGGAAAGCTTTGGTCGATGAATGTACTTGGGCCAGGGATGATCCCCTAGAAGAGTAGGCCGTCGTATCACTATATCTTCATCATGGTGTCGATAAAAGATTTCACCTTCACAAAGAATCAGATCAACAAAAAAGGATTGACACAACAACATAAACTCATTAGATCTGGATAACCGGATCTGCGGGGACAGAAAACTCTCTAATCTCATGGCACCGCCAAAAGAACGAGAGGAAATTTATTCTCACAAACTATAATGATCACTAGACGATGGTGAAGGGCATAAAGGTTTTGAAGATATGTGGCCCCCCTCTCAACGTCAAGATGGCAGCCGGAGGCGAGGGGACCTAAATTTCTCAGATGATGATGGCGATGGCATGAGAAACCCTAACAATGAAAAAGGTTCCAGTGCGACAATTGTTGTGACGTATGCATGACTGGGGTCTCCGGCTCAAACAAAGTGTGTTTGATTGTTGTTGCTGATTGGGAAATGATTCGTGCCGGCCGACCAGCTAACGAGTTGCCTCGGTTGAACGCACGCTATCAGATCGCGCAGGGATTCGTGTGCCACGTCTTCCCCATAGGACCGCGTTTTTTTCTACTCCCTTGTCTTTTCATGGGTGAAATGCCGTTGTCCACTCATTTGCTGGACAGAATCACTATTTTGACATTTTTCTTAAAGTTTAACACAATTTGACCTCATTTCTAAAAGAATTACTCATCTGACCTTTTTCAGTGACGCCAACATCGATGGCGTTTTAGTTGTATGGTTCATGGTGTTTACCCATGGGCCAAAACGTTCATATCGTTTCGTCATTTGTCAAAAACGCCAGGGAGAAAACACCCATGCAATCAAAAATGTCATGGATGTTGCCTTCACACAAAAGGGTAGATGAGATTTTTCTAGAAAGTGGGTCAAGTCATGCTAAACTTTAATAAAAAGGTCAAAACAGTTACTTCGTCCTCATTTGCTCGCCAAACCCAATTGCTGACAACGGGGTGCTGCAACCCGAGGGTGTGGCGGTGCTTAGAACCAACCGACGTGATGCTACAACCTCGGCCACTTTTTGCTGGAACCGACCATCGATGATGCTGCACCCAGTGGCCACCAGGTGCTGAAATCTACAGCGATGCTAGAATAGATGATGGTTTTTGCTGCAACCGGCCATGGAGTTTGATCGAACCGACGATGTTCTCTCCCAGGGATGGCCGCACGAGAGGTGCTGGATCTGGCGAGGTTTATTTTGCAGGAACCGGCTGGCGGATTGCTGGAAATGGTGAGGTTGTTTTTACTGATAGGGCTGATTGGTGAAATTTGTGACGTTATTTGCTGGAAACAGCCATGGAGATTGCTCGGATGGGCCGGTGGTGAATGTTGCTGATACGTATCAAATGTATCTACTTTTCCAAACACTTTTGCTTTTATTTTGGACTCTAATTTGCATAATTTGAATGGAACTAACCCGGACTGACGTTGTTTTCAGCAGGACTACCTTGGTGTTATTTTTGTGCAGAAATAAAAGTTCTTAGAATCAGTTAAAAATTTATGAATAATTTTTTACATAATTAATAAAAATACTGGCGAAAAGATCTACTGGAGTGGGGGCGACCACAGAGCCATGATACATCTCCAACGTATTTATAATTTTTGTTTGTTTCATGCTATTATAGTATCAATTTTGGATGTTTTATATGTCATTAGATGCAATTATATATCTTTTTTGGAACTAACCTATTAACTCAGTGCCTAGTGCCAGTTGCTATTTTTTTTTTGCATTTTGGGCTTTTTAGAAAATCAATATCGAACGAAGTCCAAACGGAGAAAAAACTTTGGATTAATTTTTTCTAGACCAGAAGAGATCCTAGAAGGTTCAGGAGGAGGCCAGAGGAGCCACGTGGGAGCGACAAGCCCTAGGGGTGCGCCTTGCGGGGGGGGGGGGGGGGGGCTCAGGCTTATGGGCCCCTCATGGGACATTAAACCCTAATTCCACCTCTGTAAATACTCAAATATTCCCCTGACATCAGAGAGACACCCGAAATACTTTTTCCACCGCCGCAAGTTCCAGAACCACGAGATCCCATCTGGAGACCTTCTTCGGTACTCCGCCGAAGACGGAATCGATCATGGAGGGGATTTACATCAACTTTGCTGCCCTCCTAATGATGCATGAGTAGTTTACCACAGACCTACGGGTCCAGCATCGCATTAAATGCGCTTGTCCTACATTGATTGAGCGATAAGCTCGTGTCACTGTAGCTTGCCACCTCCCGTGTGCCACTGTGGCAACCCTTTTGTGTATAAAAGGAGGCCCGAGGCGCACAGAGAGGGGATTCAGACTTTTGGACAAAGCACACATCGTAGCTAGTTCAAAAGCTCAAGAACACTCATATAACCAGATAAAGCATGACTATGGTATTATGCATCTTCGCGTCCCGAACCTGGATAAAACTCCACTGTGTGCTAACGACTCGACATGGTCTTCATGCAACTAATCCCCCGTCGAACGTAGAAGGGATCCTTGTGACCCCATAGGTGATCGGTTTCCCCGACACAAAGAAAACCATAGAATCGTCAAAACAAGCACACAATGCAAAGAAAACCGAATCTGTCAAAAAATAGTATAGTCTGTATCAATCTGACTATTTCGAATACTTATGTAACTCCAAAAATTCTGAAAAATTAGGACGACGTGAATAATTTGTTTATTAATCTTCTGCAAAAAGAATCAACTCAAAAGCATTCTCTGTTAAAAATGAAAAATAATTTCGTGAGCGCAAAAGTTTCTGTTTTCAGCAAGATCAAATCAACTTTCACCCAAATCATCCCAAAGGCCTTGCTTGGCAAAAACACTAATTTAAACCATAAAAACACATCTAAACAGAGGCATAATTGTGTATTTTATTGAAAACAACAAGAATAGCAAAAAGAAAAAAGATACAAGTTGGGTTGCCTCCCAACGAGCGCTACCGTTTTATGCCCGAAGCTAGGCATAACGCGTAGGATCTAAGTTTTGTCATTTTTGGTCTTGTTTTCCTTGGATGTATTTGTGTCAGGAGGTTTTGTAAATAAAACATAGAACACATTATCCATGGAAACCTTAGCACTATCAAGTTGCTTTTTATCACTACCCCTTTGATTTCCGGCAGTGATCCAAGAATACTGTTGATTAACATCATTAAAAACATGTTGGATCATATCTAAAACGGGGACTTGCTTTTTAAGATTCTTATCAAAGATTTGGTTAACTCCAAGCAAATGTCTCAACACATAATCAGTATTATAAAGAATTTGGTCAATCACAGGTTTTTCCCAATTCATGCCATAAAAATCAAAGATTTGCATAGCTTCCTGTATTATGTAGTCAAATTCATTCATCAAAATAAGAGTGGCTAACTTTTTAGCTTTAGGATTCTTTATAACTCATAGAACAATCTTTGTAAGGTAGGATGAGTACGAATAAATCTAGTTTCAAGTTTCAGAACAAGTGCCGAAATAGCTTCCGCGTAAGATTCAGTCATTTTAAGTATAGGAATATCATCAAGACTTAGTTTTTCGATACAATTGAAAAATTCTTGGATATGTTCTTTTCCCATAAAATTCCCTTGCCCCAAGACAAAAGTTTTGGCATCCAGATTACCCGTACGCTCCATTTTAGGAGTTAGGCCATCATTTGTTTCTGTCATACCAAAATCACTCATGGTGACTTCACAACAAGATTGCACTCAAAAATAGATCTGACGAGAAAAAGGCGAACGAAAAAGAGGGCGAATAAAACGGCAAATTTTTGTGAAGTGGGGGAGAGGAAAATGAGAGGCAAATGAAAAATAAGGTAAATTGCAAGGAGATGAGATTTGTGATTAGGAACCTAGTTGATGTTGAAGATCCTCCCCGGCAACGGCCAGAAATTCCTTTTGATGCCTGCTTGAACTACGTCGGTATTTCCTCAAAGAGGAAGGGATGATGCAGCACAACGAAGGTAGGTATTTCCCTCAGTGATGAGATCAAGGTTATCGAACCAGTAGGAGAACCAAGCAACACAACGTAAACAACCCCTGCACACAAGTAACAAATACTCACAACCGGACGTGTTAAAGGGGTTGTCAATCCCTTTCGGGTCAATGCCTCAAATTGGCGAGAAGACATGATAAAGTTGTGATATATAGGATAAATAGATCATGAAATAAATAAAGTGCAGCAAGGTATTTTTGTATTTTCAGTTTAATAGATCTAAAAATAAAAGCAAAGGAAAATAGATCGCAAAGGAAAATATGATGAAAAGAGACCCAGGGGAAGTAGGTTTCACTAGTGGCTTCTCTCAAGAAAAATAGCAAATGGTGGGAAAATAATTACTGTTGGGCAATTGATAGAACTTCAAATAAGTATAGGCATAACGTCCAAGATTAGTAGACCGACTCCTGCCTGCACCTACTACTATTACTCCACACATCGACCGCTATCCAGCATGCCTCTAGTGTATTAAGTTCATGGAAAAATAGAGTAATGCAATAAGAACGATGGCATGATGTAGACAAGATCTATTTATGTAGAAATAGACCCCATCTTGTTATCCTTAATAGCAACGATACATACGTGTTGTTTCCCCTTCTATCACTGGGATCAAGCACCATAGGATCAAAACCATCACAAAGCACCTCTTCCCATTGCAAGATAAATAGATCAACTTGGACAAACAAAACCCAAATATCGGAGAAGAAATATGAGGCTATAATCAATCATGCATATAAGAGATCAAAGAAGACTCAAATAACTTTCTTGGATAAAAATATAGATTTGATCATAAACTCAAAGTTCATCGGATCCCAACAAGCACACCGCAAAAAGACTTACATCATATGGATCTCCAAGAGACCATTGTATTGATAATATAAAGAGAGAGAGGAAGCCATCTAGCTACTAACTACGGACCCGTAGGTCTACAAAGAACTACTCATGCATCATCGGAGAGGCACCAATGGACATGATGAACCCCTCTGAGATGGTCTCTAGATTGGATCTGGTGGTTCTGGAAGTTGGGGCGGCTGGATTTGATTTTTGTCGACTCCCCTAGGGTTTCTGGAATATTGGGGTATTTATAGAACAAAGTGGCAGTGCAGGAGGCCACCGAGGTGGGTGTCGGTGTCAAAACCGGCGGATCTCGGGTAGGGGTACTGTGCGTCTAAGGCTAATGGTAACAGGAGGCAAGGGACACGATGTTTTACCCAGGTTCGGGCCCTCTCGATGGAGGTAATACCCTACTTCCTGCTTGATTGATCTTGATGATATGAGTATTACAAGAGTTGATCTACCACAAGATCATAGAGGCTAAACCTTAGAAGCTAGCCTATGATTATGATTGTTGTCGTCCTACGGACCAAACCCTCCAGTTTATATAGACATCGGAGGGGGCTAGGGTTACACAAAGTCGGTTACAGAGAAGGAAATCTACACATCCGAATATCCAAGCTTGCCTTCCACGCAAAGGAGAGTCCCATCCAGACACGGGACGAAGTTTTCAATCTTGTACGGTCCGGCCAAAGTATATAGTCCGGCTGTCCGAGGACCCCCTAATCCAGGACTCCCTCAGTAGCCCCTGAACCAGGCTTCTATGACAATGAGTCCAGCACGCAGATTGTCTTCGGCATTGCAAGGTGGGTTCTTCTCCAAATCCTCCAGAGCATCGAACAATGTCCGGCTCCTCATCAATGTCACGCTCCTCGGCTTCTGTGCTTTAATAATGGTTGTTTCCACGTGTCAAGCGAATGTGAGAAGTCAAGGCATTTTTACATTTGCCACCCCAACCATGTGGGTAAATCATCTATAAAATAGATGGGGATTCTCAGATCCAAATCACACCATCTCCTCCCAGCGAATGTTCATCAGAGCATGCCCCGGATAAATCCATACCACCATGGCCGGTCATCGCGGTTCCTCCTCTCGTTCCCGTAGCATTAAGCCAGGTGATTGGGAGAGATGTTCTGTTCCCCATAGCCGACTAGTAGAGCTGCAGACCAAAGGGTTTCTCCCACCTGCATACATGGTCCCCGTCCGAGCTGGACTAGCCACTTATAATGGCGGGGAGCAAGCGGAGAGCTTTCCAAACCCATCCAAGGGAGAGCGGGTGTGCTTCGTCCCCTACTTGCTGAGGGGGCTCGGATTTCCAATCCATCCTTGATACGTTTCCAACGTATCTATAATTTTTGATTGTTCCATGCTATTATATTACCCCCTTTGGATGTTTATGGGCTTTATTTTACACATTTATATCATTTTTGGGACTAACCTACTAACTGGAGGCCCAGCCCATATTGCTGTTTTTTTGCCTATTTCAGTATTTCAAAGAAAAGGAATATCAAACTGAGTCCAAATGGAATGAAACCTTTGGGAGCGTGATTTTTGGAACAAACGTGATCCAGAGGACTTGGAGTGCAAGTCAGGAAGCAACCGAGGCTCCCACGAGATAGGAGGGCGCCCCCCTGCAGGGCACGCCCCCTGTCTCGTGGGCCCCTCGGGTGGCCACCGACGTACTTCTTCCTCCTATATATACCTACGTACCCCGAAAACATCCAGGAGCACCACGAAACACAATTTCCACCACCGTAACCTTCTGTATCCGCGAGATCTCATCTTGGAGCTTTCACCGGCACCCTGCCGGAGGGGGAATCCATCACCGGTGGCCATCTTCATCATCCCGACGCTATCCATGACGAGGAGGGAGTAGTTCACCCTCGGGGCTGAGGGTATGTACCAGTAGCTATGTGTTTGATCTCTCTCTCTCTCTCTCGTGTTCTCTCTATGGCACGATCTTGATGTATCGCGAGCTTCGTTATTATAGTTGGATCTTATGATGTTCCTCCCCCTCTACTCTCTTGTGATGAATTGAGTTTCCCTCTTGAAGTTATCTTATCGGATTGAGTCTTTATTTGAGAACACTTGATGTATGTCTTGCCGTGTTTATCTGTGGTGACAATGGGATATCACGTGCCACTTGATGTATGTTTTGGTGACCAACTTGCGGGTTCCGCCCATGAACCTATGCATAGGGGTTGGCACACGTTTTCTTGACGCTCCGGTAGAAACTTTGGGGCACTCTTTGAAGTACTTTGTGTTGGTTGGATGAATCTGAGATTGTGTGATGCATATCGTATAATCATGCCCACGGATACTTGAGGTGACAATGGAGTATCTAGGTGACATTAGGGTTTTGGTTGATTTGTATCTTAAGGTGTTATTCTAGTACGAACTCTTGAATAGATTGATTCGAAAGAATAACTTTGAGGTGGTTTCGTACCCTACCATAATCTCTTAGTTTGTTCTCCGCTATTAGTGGCTTTGGAGTGACTCTTTGTTGCATGTTGAGGGATTGTTATATGATCTAGTGAAAGTATGAACCCTAGGCCTTGTTTCCTACCATTGCAATACCGTTTACGCTCACGTTTATCATTAGTTACATTGCTATTTTTATATTTTGAGATTACAAAAACATATATCTACTATCCATACTGCATTTGTATCACCATCTTTTCGCCGAACTAGTACACCTATACAATATACCATTGTATTGGGTATGTTGGGGACATAAGAGACTCTTTGTTATTTGGTTGCAGGGTTGTTTGAGAGAGACCATCTTCATCCTATGCCTCCTACGGATTGATAAACCTTAGGTCATCCACTTGAGGGAAATTTGCTACTGTCCTACAAACCTGTGCACTTGCAGGCCCAACAACGTCTACAAGAAGAAGGTTGTGTAGTAGACATCAAGCTCTTTTCTGGCGCCGTTGCCGGGGAGGTTAGTGCTTGAAGGTATATCTTTAGATCTTGCAATCGAATCTTTTGTTTCTTGTTTTATCACTAGTTTAGTTTATGAAAGAAAAACTACAAAAAAATGGAGTTAAGTTTGTCTCATACGCTTCGTCTTTTTAATATCTTTCGTGAGTTTGATGGAAAGGAAAATTGTGCTCAAGTGCTAGAAGAAGAATGCTTTAAAATGCTTGGTACTAAATCTTTGAATGATGAACATGATTGCAATGTTGTTAGTATGAACTCTTTGAATATCCACAGTACTAATGATGATTGCAGTAGTTATGATGAAAATGTCTATTATAAGCATGTTGATTTTTGTGGAGTAGAATGGGTTTGCATGGACACACCAAATAGAGAAAATAGATATTGCAAGAGGCATAAGTATTAAAAAACTAAAGGTTTGCAAGAAAGTCTTGATGAATGTGCTGAAAGATTCAATATTTTTCGTGCCCCTTGTGAACTTTGCAATGAACATGGTCATTTAAATCTCCAATGCAAATTGTTTCATGACCGAATCATGTCCAAAAATTGTGATGAATTGATTTCCCTTGCGCATCATAATGAACTTAGTTTGCTTTTGGGGTATGAAGAAATGAAACATATAACTGAAGGTATTCCAAAATTTAATCTTGATAGATTTCTTGATTTTGATCTAGAGAAGATTTATATGTTTTGTGTGGAGAATTGCATTGAAAATCCTTATACTGCCAATTACCTAAAGAAAAGAAAGCAAATAGAAGACAATGAGAATACTAATGAAAGGGAATAGACTTCCCAATATCCTCCTATTATTTCTTATGATGAATT
Organism: Triticum timopheevii; assembly: GCA_963921465.1. Lineage (NCBI taxonomy): Eukaryota > Viridiplantae > Streptophyta > Magnoliopsida > Poales > Poaceae > Triticum > Triticum timopheevii. The sequence continues at coordinate 373,137,513 of OY997272.1, read as the reverse complement.
AGGTAACGAGGAGGAGCTTTCTATTCAACCAATCTCATCAATAAGGAGCTCAAAAAGGAAGGTTGAACCCCCACATAATGTGATGAAGAAAAAGAAAAGAAGGAGCAACAAAGGTAAAAAAAGGTATCCCTCCCAAATGATGTTGCTCCCACTACTCATTGTGATGATGATAATTGCTTTACTATTGGTGCTATCCATATTTTTAATGATGAGAATGATTATGCCTATGATATGAAAGAGCCCAAGCTTGGGGAAGCTATGTTTGATGGGGATGACATATTTGAGAATATATTTTCTGAAATTAATGTTTGTGCCAAGCTTGGGGATGCTACGTTTAATGAAGATGATATTTTTGGCATCCCATGTTTTGATATGCAAAGTTGTTATGATGATAGCATGCCTCCTACCTATGATGATTATATTGATGAAAGTGGGTTTGGAAGAGTGTCAACTTTAGGAAGTAGTGATCCCACTATTTTGGAGGATGTTGAATTTTATTGTGATGAATACGAAAGTGGATTTGAAAGAGTGTCAACTTTATTTAGTGATTCCACTATCTTGGGAGAGGTTTCAATCGATTATGATGAGAACGAAGTTGCTACTTATGATGATTATTGTGATGAAACTTATACTATAAAAAGTAGTGATGATTATATTTACAAATATTGTCATGATTATGATTACCCTTTTCTGAACATTACTCTTTTAATGTGGAAACAATTTTTAGTGTTCAAGTCTCTTATGATGCTCCCACTACTATTCCGAATGAGAAGAATTTTGCTTATGTGGAGAGTAGTAAATTTACTATGCTTGCAGATCATGAAAAGAATGCTTTATGTGCTGGTTATATTGTTGAATTCATTCATGATGCTACTGAAAATTATTAGGAGAGAGGAACATATGCTTGTAGGAATTGTAATAATATCAAGTTTCCTCTCTATGTGCTTAAAATTTTGAAGCTATGCTTGTTTTACCTTCCTATGCTAGTTGATTATTGCTCCCATAAGTTATTTGCTCACAAAATCCCTATGCATAGGAAGTGGGTTAGGATTAGATGTGCTAGTCATATGCTTCATGATGCTCCTGTTATGTTTCAATTCCTATCTTTTATGTGAGCATCATTGTCATCATCTTGCCTAGCTAGAAAGGCATTAAAGAAAATCGCTTGTTGGGAGACGACCCAATATTTATCCTTACTGTTTTTGTGTGTATACATGATTATGCTACTGTGGTAATCATATTTTATAGCTCTTATTTCAATAAAGTGCCAAGTAAGACCTTTAGGATAGCTTACGGTGATAGTTGTGTTGATCCTGCTGAGAATCAGAAACTTTTGCATCCAGTAAATTAGTTTTGTTAATTCACAGAAACGTGCTTATGATCTGATTATTTTTGCTATGGATCGATACACAAATTTCTTAGGACTTCCTAATTTTGTAGGATTTTTGGAGTTCCATAAGTATACGTTTGATATAGATTACTATAGATTGTTCTGTTTTTGACAGATTCTGTTTTCTATGTGTTGTTTGCTTCTTTTAATGAATCTATGAGTAGTATCGGAGGGTATGAACCATAGTTTGAGTATAGTAAATATTACACCAATATGAATTTAGACTGAGTTCATTACAATACCTAAGTGGTGGTTTTATTTTCTTATACTAACGGAGCTTACGAGTTTTCTGTTGAGTTTTGTGTTGTGGAGTTTTCAAGTTTTGGGTAAAGATTCGATGGACTATGGAATAAGGAGTGGCAAGAGCCTAAGCTTGGGGATGCCCAAGGCACCCCAAGGTAATATTCAAGAATACCCAAAAGCCTAAGCTTGGGGATGCCCCGGGAAGGCATCCCCTCTTTCGTCCTCATTCATTGGTAACTTTACTTGGAGCTATATTTTTATTCGCCACATGATATGTGTTTTGCTTGGAGCGTCGTGTATTATATTAGTCTTTGCTTTTAATTTACCACAATCATCCTTGCTGTACACACCTTTTGGGAGAAGCCTATTTGATTATAATTTGCTAGAATACTCTATGTGCTTCACTTATATCTTTTGAGCTTGATAGTTTTTGCTCTAGTGCTTCACTTATATCTTTAGAGCACGGTGGTGTCTTAATTTTGAAGAAATTACTAGTTTCTCATGCTTCACTTATATTATTTTGAGAGTCTTTTAGAACAGCATGGTATTTGCTATGGTTTTAAAGTTGGTCCTAGAATGATGAGCATCCAAGTTGGGTATAATAAAAACTATCATAGAAAGTGAATTGGATGCTATGATCAATTTGATGCTTGATAATTGCTTTGAGATATGGAGGTAGTGATATTAAAGTTATGCTAGTTGGGTGATTATGAATTTAAAGAATGCTTGTGTTGAAGTTTGTGATTCCCGTAGCATGCACGTATGGTGAACCGCTTTGTGATGAAGTTGGAGCACAATTTTATTTATTGATTGTCTTCCTTATGAGTGGCGGTCGGGGACGAGCGATGGTCTTTTCCTACCAATCTATCCCCCTAGGAGCATGCGCATAGTGCTTTGGTTTTTGATGACTTCTAAATTTTTGCAATAAGTGCATGAGTTCTTTTGATTAATGTTGAGTCCATGGATTATACGCACCCTTTCACCCTTCCATCATTGCTAGCCTCTCTTGTACCGCGCAACTTTCACCGGTACCATACACCTACCATATACCTTCCTCAAAACAGCCACCATACCTACCTATTATGGCATTTCCATAGCCATTCCGAGATATATTGCCATGCAACTTTCCACCGTTCCGTTCATATGACACGCATTACTTTTGTCATATTGCTTTTTGCATGATCATGTAGTTGACATTGTATTTGTGGCAAGGCCACCTTCATAATTTTCATACATGTCGCTCTTGATTCATTGCATATCCTGGTACACCGCCGGAGGCATTCATATAGAGTCATACTTTGTTCTAGCTTTGAGTTGTAAATCCATAAAAGTGTGATGATCTTCATTATTAGAGCATTGTCCTAGTGAGGAAAGGATGATGAAGACTATGATTCCCCCACAAGTCGGGATTAGACTTCGGACTTTACAAAAAAAAAGAGAAAGGCCAAAAAAAAAAGAAAGTTCAAAGAAAAAAAAGAGAAAAAAGGAAAAGGAAAAGAAAAATAAATGAGAGAAAAAGAGAGAATGGACAATGCTACTATCTCTTTTTCCACACTTGTGCTTCAAAATAGCACCATGATCTTCATGATAGAGAGGTTGGAAAAAGCAGTAGGCGTAAGCGAGGCGGTTGGCCTTCACCTAGTGCCTAGGCGGTGCCTAAGCGCCCTAGGCGCGGCCTAGACGGTAATATAGTTTTTACTCCTAGTGTATTTGTGATTATTATATGGGTGTTGATATTAGTTTAGGGCATATAAAAAGGTCAATTCCCATCTACTACCATTGAAATATAACCCGTTTGGCATATCAGTGCAGTATGTGGTATGCTTTCTTATTTAGGTAGGCAATTCCTTGCTTGCCCTGCCTAGACCTCCATTTATGCCCTAGGCGAGGCGTTTGGCCATTGCCTAGCGCCTAGGCGTGCCTAAGCGCCTCCTAGGCACTGCCTTTTCCAACAGAGAGAGTCTCATATGTTGTCACTTTCATATACTAGTGGGAATTTTTCATTATAGAACTTGGCTTGTATATTCCAATGATGGGCTTCCTCAAAAGTGCCCTAGGTCTTCATGAGCAAGCAAGTTGGATGCACACCCACTTAGTTTCTTTTGTTGAGCTTTCATATATTTATAGCTCTAGTGCATCCGTTGCATGGCAATCCCTACTCACTCACATTGATATCTATTAATGGGCATCTCCATTGCCCGTTGATACGCCTAGTTGATGTGAGACTATCTTCTTCTTTTTTGTCTTCTCCACAACCATCATTCTATTCCACATATAGTGCTATGTCCATGGTTCACGCTCATGTATTGCGTGAAAGTTGAAAGAGTTTGAAATTATTAAAGTATGAAACAATTGCTTGGCTTGTCATCGGGGTTGTGCATGATTAAATACTTTGTGTGATGAAGATAGAGCAACAACCAGACTATGTGATTTTGTAGGGATAACTTTCTTTAGCCATGTTATTTTGAGAAGACATGATTACTTTGATTAGTATGCTTGAAGTATTACTATTTCTTATGTCAATATGAACTTTTATTTTGTATCATTTGGATCTGAACATTCATGCCACAATAAACAAAATTACATTGAGAATTATGCTAGGTAGCATTCCACATCAAAAATTTCTTTTTTATCATTTACCTACCCGAGGACAAGCAGGAAGTAAGCTTGGGGATGCTTGATACGTCTCCAACGTATCTATAATTTTTGATTGTTACATGCTATTATATTACCCCTTTTGGATGTTTATGGGCTTTATTTTACACATTTATATCATTTTTGGGACTAACCTACTAACCGGAGGCCCAGCCCATATTGCTGTTTTTTTGCCTATTTGAGTATTTTGAAGAAAAAGAATATCAAACGGAGTCCAAACGGAATGAAACCTTCGGAAGCGTGATTTTTGGAACAAACGTGATCCAGAGGACTTGGAGTGCAAGTCAAGAAGCAGCCGAGGCTCCCACGAGATAGGAGGGTGCGCCCCCCCTGTAGGGTGCGCCCCCTGTCTTGTGGGCCCCCGGGCGGCCACCGACGTACTTCTTCCTCCTATATATACCTACGTACCCCGAAAACATCCAGGAGCACCACGAAACACAATTTCCACCGCCGTAACCTTCTGTATCCGCGAGATCTCATCTTGGAGCCTTCGCCGGCACCCTGCCGGAGGGGGAATCCATCACCGGTGGCCATCTTCATCATCCCGACGCTATCCATGACGAGGAGGGAGTAGTTCACCCTCGGGGCTGAGGCTATGTACCAGTAGCTATGTTTTTGATCTCTCTCTCTCTCTCGTGTTCTCTCTATGGCACGATCTTGATGTATCGCGAGCTTTGTTATTATAGTTGGATCTTATGATGTTCCTCCCCCTCTACTCTCTTGTGATGAATTAAGTTTCCCTCTTGAAGTTATCTTATTGGATTGAGTCTTTATTTGAGAACACTTGATGTATGTCTTGCCGTGTTTATCTGTGGTGACAATGGGATATCACGTGGCACTTGATGTATGTTTTGGTGACCAACTTGCGGGTTCCGCCCATGAACCTATGCATAGGGGTTGATACACGTTTTCTTGACTCTCAGGTAGAAACTTTGGGGCACTCTTTGAAGTACTTTGTGTTGGTTGGATGAATCTGAGATTGTGTGATGCATATCGTATAATCATGCCCACGGATACTTGAGGTGACAATGGAGTATCTAGGTGACATTAGGGTTTTGGTTGATTTGTATCTTAAGGTGTTATTCTAGTACGAACTCTTGAATAGATTGATCCGAAAGAATAACTTTGAGGTGGTTTCGTACCCTACCATAATCTCTTCGTTTGTTCTCCGCTATTAGTGGCTTTGGAGTGACTCTTTGTTGCATGTTGAGGGATTGTTATATGATCTATCTATGTTATTATTGTTGAGAGAACTTGCACTAGTGAAAGTATGAACCCTAGGCCTTGTTTCCTACCATTGCAATACCGTTTACGCTCACGTTTATCATTAGTTACCTTGCTGTTTTTATATTTCAGATTACAAAAACCTATATCTACTATCCATATTGCACTTGTATCACCATCTCTTTGCTGAACTAGTGCACCTATATAATGTACCATTGTATTGGGTGTGTTGGGGACACAACAGACTCTTTGTTATTTGGTTGCAGGGTTGTTTGAGAGAGACCATCTTCATCCTACGCCTCCTACGGATTGATAAATCTTAGGTCATCCACTTGAGGGAAATTTGCTACTGACCTACAAACCTGTGCACTTGCAGGCCCAACAACGTCTACAAGAAGAAGGTTGTATAGTAGACATCAATCCTTTCCTCCGCGGGCTCCTGGAGTTTTACGGATTCCAGCTGCACAGCTTTACCCTAGCCTCCATACTGCATATCACAGGCTATGTTGCCTTTTGCGAGCTTTTTCTGGGCTGCGAAGCTCATCTCAAGCTATGGAAGAGTCTATTTTGCCTAGTATCCTGTACCCAGAAGGGGTCGGTATTTAAAGTGGGCGGATCCGAAATATGGCGCATCGCCGGGACCGGATATCTACCCGGCACCCCGAAGAAGACATCCGAGGACTGGCCCTCAGAATGGTTCTACGTGGAGGACATCCCTCTTCCGGACCCTGTTTGGAAGGGCCTTCCCGAGTTTGTAGATGCCCCATTGAAGAAACGCCACAGCTGGCGCCCCAGGAGCCCCCAGGAGGAAGATAACAGAGAGATCCTTTTCCTGATGGACATGATAAACACACTGGCCAAATCAGGGCTGACAATAATTGAAGTTATGTCCATATGCATAATGCGGGGAGTGCAACCACTTCAATATCGGGGAAAACCCATGTGGCTCAATGGAGAAGATGATGCCACCCGCTGCGGCCGTAAAGGACCGGATTCTCCCGCCGCTCTGGCGAAGATACTGTCCGATTTGTTCAAAGGGGAAGAGGAGGAGTTCATCCATATCAAGCCACGGGATGGAATTCTCCATGTACAACCTCCCAAGCTGGGTGAGTCGCTATCTTTTATTCCAATCTTTCCCACATTTTTAGCACAGATGTTTAATTCGTCAATTCATAGCAGGAACTGCGAAGGGCTATGAAGGATGTTCACAGCCCGTCTCCACAGCCAGAGGACCCTAACCGGGCTCTCGACCGTGGACTCAAAGAAGATCCGGACACGTTTGTGGAGCTTGTCGACAGGACATTTGACCAGTTGAGCTGCGATGGCGTGATGGTGGCCATTATAGCCGACTATCCCGGCTTACTCCCTGTATCCCAGGTAAGCAAAGCCACAGTCCCAACTTCCAAAAAGGATTCCATCCTTACACTTCACCCTCCGCACCTGTATTGCGTCTTACAGGGAAGGCCATCGGGGCGCCAAGCTGAAACCGCGGTGACTCGCCAACAAGGGGCACCGAAGTCGGGAAGGCTTAAAAGAAAGGCGGTTAGGACCGAGACGCTGTTGCAAAGGTATGTTTAAAAACCTGCCATGAAGTTATCATTATTAAAATATAACAATGTCTTCTGCCTTCTGACAGAAAGAGCACTCGCCGGACTGTATCCGGAGAGCCTGCCGGTCACGCTTCCACCAGCCGGACCCCGAGGCCGGATTCAAGGGCGGAGGCCAACACGGACGATCCTCCTACAGAGGACGCGGATGGATTTTCCGCCACAAACTCCAAAGTGGAGAGCGCCATAAATCATAGGCGCCGACGGGCCGCACTACGCGACCCTAATTCCTCTGAAGAGGCGTTTGATGCCTTCAACTCAGGGGATGCGTATATCCGGGCTGCTCAAGGTGGCCTTGCCAGGGCCACGGACCAGTACGTAAAGGATATATGGGTAAGAAAATTTGATAAGTATGTATATCAGTAGCCCCTGAGAATTCAAACACTTGGCACAACTGATTTAAGGATCCTCGTGTGGTAGATTCTGACAGAGAAGAATACCCAGCTGTCCAAAGAGCTGGAGGAGTGAAAGGCCCAACTGCGGGCCGCAACTGCCGTGATGGAGGAGTCTATGAAGGCTCCATCTGGTAATATTTGCTTTAAACTTAAAATAATGTCATTGCATGTACCAGTTAAGTATTCGGCCTAAATGCAATTCTAATAATAGAATCTGCAGACAATCCAGAGATTGTACCAGAAGACGAGCAACATGTTCGGCGACAGCTGAAGGCTGGCCTGAAGGAAATATGCCCTAGAGGCAATAATAAAGTTATTATTTATTTCCTTATTTCATGATAAATGTTTATTATTCATGCTAGAATTGTATTAACCGAAAACATAATACATGTGTGAATACATAGACAAACATAGTGTCACTAGTATGCCTCTACTTGACTAGCTCGTTAATCAAAGATGGTTAAGTTTCCTAACCATAGACATGAGTTGTCATTTGATTAATGGGATCACATCATTAGGAGAATGATGTGATTGACTTGACCCATTCTGTTAGCTTAGCACTTGATCGTTTAGTATGTTGCTATTGCTTTCTTCATGACTTATACATGTTCCTATGACTATGAGATTATGCAACTCCCATTTACCGGAGGAACACTTTGTGTGCTACCAACCGTCACAACGTAACTGGGTGATTATAAAGGAGCTCTACAGGTGTCTCCGAAGGTACATGTTAGGTTGGCGTATTTCGAGATTAGGATTTGTCACTCTGATTGTCGGAGAGGTATCTCTGGGCCCTCTCGGTAATGCACATCACTATAAGCCTTGCAAGCAATGTAGCTAATGAGTTAGTTATGGAATGATGCATTACGTAACGAGTAAAGAGACTTGCCGGTAACGAGATTGAACTAGGTATTGGATACCGACGATCGAATCTCGGGCAAGTAACATACCGATGACAAAGGAAACAATGTATGTTGTTATGCGGTTTGACCGATAAAGATCTTCGTAGAATATGTAGGAGCCAATATGAGCATCCAGGTTCCGCTATTGGTTATTGACCGAGAATATTTCTAGGTCATGTCTACATAGTTCTCGAACCCGTAGGGTCCGCACGCTTAAGGTTTCGATGACAGTTATATTATGAGTTTATGAGTTTTGATGTAACGAAGGAGTTCGGAGTCCCGGATGAGATCGGGGACATGACGAGGAGTCTCGAAATGGCCGAGACATAAAGATCGATATATTGGACGACTATATTCGGAGTTCGGAAAGGTTCCGAGTGATTCGGGTATTTTTCGGAGTACCGGAGAGTTACGGGAATTCGCCGGGGAGTATATGGGCCTTATTGAGCCATACGGGAATAGAGGAGAGAGGCCAAAAGGAAGGAGGCCTGCGCCCCCCCTCTGGTCCGAATTGGACAAGGGGCGCAGCCCCCTTTTCCTTCTTCCTCTCCCCTCTTTCCCCTTCTCCTACTCCAACAAGGAAGGGGGGAGTCCTACTCCCGGTGGGAGTAGGACCCCCCTTGGCGCGCCCCCTCCTAGGGCCGGCCTCCTCTGTTAGGGAACGTAGCAGAAAATTAAAATTTTTCCTACGGTTTCACCAAGATCCATATATGAGTTCATCTAAGCAACGAGTGATAGGAGTGCATCTACATACCCTTGTAGATCGCGAGCAGAAGCGTTCAAGAGAACGGGGATGATGGAGTCGTACTCGCCGTGATCCAAATCACCGATGACCAAGTGCTGAACGGACATCACCTCCGCGTTCAACACACGTACGGAGCGGATGACGTCTCCTCCTTCTTGATCCAGCAAGGGGGAAGGAGAGGTTGAGGAAGAAGACTCCAGCAGCAGCACGACGGCGTTGTGGTGGTGGAGAAGCAGTACTCCGGCAGGGCTTCGCCAAGCAACCGTGGGAGGAGGAAGAGGTGTAGTAGGGGGAGGGAGGCGCCAAGACTCAGGGTGCGGCTGCCCTCCCTCCCCCCTCCTTTATATAGGCCCCCAGGGGGGTAGCCAGCCCTAGAGATGGGATCTCTAGGGGGGGGGGGGGGGGCGGCCAAGGGGGGTGGAGTGCCCCCCAAGGCAAGTGGAGGCGCCCCCTCCCCTAGGGTTCCCAACCCTAGGCGCAGAAGGGGCCCCAGGGGGGGCGCACCAGCCCACCAGGGGCTGGTACCCTCCCCACTTCAGCCCACGGGGCCCTCCGGGATGGGTGGCCCCACCCGGTGGACCCCCGGGACCCTTCCGGTGGTCCCGGTACAATACCGGGTGACCCCGAAACTTTCCCGATGGCCGAAACAACACTTCCTATATATAAATCTTCACCTCCGGACTATTCCGGAACTCCTCGTGACGTCCAGGATCTCATCCGGGACTCCGAACAACATTCGGTAATCACATACAAGTCTTCCTAATAACCCTAGCATCACCGAACCTTAAGTGTGTAGACCCTACGGGTTCGGGAGACATGCAGACATGACCGAGATGGCTCTCCGGCCAATAACCAACAGCGGGATCTGGATACCCATGTTGGCTCCCACATGTTCCACGATGATGTCATCGGATGAACCACGATGTCGAGGATTCGATCAACCCCGTATACAATTCCCTTTGTCAATCGGTACGTTACTTGCCCGAGACTCGACCGTCAGTATCCCAATACCTCGGTCAGTCTCGTTATCGGTAAGTCACTTTACTCGTACCGTAATGCATGATCCCGTGACCAAACACTTGGTCACTTTGAGCTCATTATGATGATGCATTACCGAGTGGGCCCAGAGATACCTCTCCGTCATACGGAGTGACAAATCCCAGTCTCGATCCGTGTCAACCCAACAGACACTTTCGGAGATACCTGTAGTGCACCTTTATAGTCACCCAGTTACGTTGTGACGTTTGGTACAGCCAAAGCACTCCTACGGTATCCGGGAGTTACACGATCTCATGGTCTAAGGAAAAGATACTTGACATTGGAAAAGCTCTAGCAAACGAACTACATGATCTTGTGCTATGCTTAGGATTGGGTCTTGTCCATCACATCATTCTCCTAATGATGTGATCCCGTTATCAATGACATCTAATGTCCATAGTCAGAAAACCATGACTATCTGTTGATCAACGAGCTAGTCAACTAGAGGCTTACTAGGGACATATTATGGTCTATGTATTCACACATGTATTACGATTTCCGGATAATACAGTTATAGCATGAATAAAGACAATTATCATGAATAAGGAAATATAATAATAACCTTTTATTATTGCCTCTAGGGCATATTTCCAACAGTCTCCCACTTGCACTAGAGTCAATAATCTAGTTACATTGTGATGAATCGAACACCCATAGAGTTCTGGTGTTGATCATGTTTTGTTCACGAGAGATGTTTAGTCAACGGATCTGCGACATTCAGATCCATATGTACTTTGCAAATATCTATGTCTCCATCTTGAACATTTTCACGGATGGAGTTGAAACGACGCTTGATGTGCCTGGTCTTCTTGTGAAACCTGGGCTCTTTGGCAAGGGCAATAGCTCCAGTGTTGTCACAGAAGAGTTTGATCGGCCCTGACGCATTGGGTATGACTCCTAGGTCGGTGATGAACTCCTTCACCCAAATTGCTTCATGCGCTGCCTCCGAGGCTGCCATGTACTCCGCTTCACATGTAGATCCCGCCACGATGCTCTGCTTGCAGCTGCACCAGCTAACTGCTCCACCATTCAACATATACATGTATCCGGTTTGTGACTTAGAGTCATCCAGATCTGTGTCGAAGCTAGCGTCGACGTAACCCTTTACGACGAGCTCTTCGTCACCTCCATAAATGAGAAACATGTCCTTTGTCCTTTTTAGGTACTTTAGGATATTCTTGACCGCTGTCTAGTGTTCCTTGCCGGGATTACTTTGGTACCTTCCTACCAAACTTACGGCAAGGTTTACATCAGGTCTGGTACACAACATGGCATACATAATAGATCCTATGGCTGAAGCATAGGGGATGACACTCATCTCTTCTTTATCTTCTGCCGTGGTCGGGCATTGAGCCGAGCTCAATCTCACACCTTGCAACACAGGCAAGAACCCTTTCTTGGACTAATCCATTTTGAACTTCTTCAAAATCTTATCAAGGTATGTGCTTTGTGAAAGACCTATGAGGCGTCTCGATCTATCCCTATAGATCTTGATGCCTAATATGTAAGAAACTTCTCCAAGGTCCTTCATTGAAAAACACTTATTCAAGTAGGCCTTAATGCTGCCCAAAAGTTCTATATCATTTCCCATCAAGAGTATGTCATCTACATATAATATGAGAAATGCTACAGAGCTCCCACTCACTTTCTTGTAAACGCAGGCTTCTCCATAAGTCTGGATAAACCCAAATGCTTTGATCATCTCATCAAAGCGAATGTTCCAACTCCGAGATGCTTGCACCAGCCCATAAATGGATCGCTGGAGCTTGCATACTTTGTTAGCATCTTTAGGATTGACAAAACCTTCCGGCTGCATCATATACAGTTCTTCCTTAAGATGTCCATTAAGGAATGCCGTTTTGACGTCCATCTGCCATATCTCATAATCATAGTATGCGGCAATTGCTAACATGATTCGGACGGACTTCAGCTTTGCTACGGGAGAGAATGTCTCATCGTAGTCAACCCCTTGAACTTGTCGATAACCCTTAGCGACAAGTCGAGCTTTATAGATGGTAACATTTCCATCCGCGTCCGTCTTCTTCTTAAAGATCCATTTGTTTTCTATCGCTCGCCGATCATCGGGCAAGTCTGTCAAAGTCCATACTTTGTTTTCATACATGGATTCTATCTCGGATTTCATGGCTTCAAGCCATTTGTTGGAATCTGGGCCCGCCATCGCCTCTTCATAATTCAAAGGTTCACCGTTGTCTAACAACATGATTTCCAAGACAGGGTTGCCGTACCACTCTGGTGCGGAACGTGTCCTTGTGGACCTACGAAGTTCAGCAGCAACTTGATCCGAAGTACCTTGATCATCATCATTATTTTCCTCTCCAGTTGGTGTAGGCATCACAGGAACGTTTTCGTGAGCTGCACTACTTTCCTGTTCAAGAGGTAGTACTTCATCGAGTTCTACTTTCCTCCCACTTCTTTCGAGAGAAACACTTTTTCCAGAAAGGATCCATCCTTGGCAACAAAGATCTTGCCCTCGGATCTTAAGTAGAAGGTATACCCAATGGTTTCCTTAGGGTATCCTATGAAGACGCTTTTTTCTGACTTGGGTTCGAGCTTTTCAGGTTGAAGTTTCTTGACATAAGCATCGCATCCCCAAACTTTTAGAAACGACAGCTTAGGTTTCTTCCCAAACCATAATTCATACGGTGTCGTCTCAACGGATTTAGATGGTGCCCTATTTAAAGTGAATGTAGCTGTCTCTAGAGCGTATCCCCAAAATGATAGCGGTAAATCGGTAAGAGACATCATAGACCGCACCATATCCAATAGAGTGCGATTACGACGTTCGGACACACCGTTACGCTAAGGTGTTCCAGGCGGCGTGAGTTGTGAAACGATTCCACATTTCCTTAAGTGTGTACCAAATTCGTGACTTAAATATTCTCCTCCACGATCTGATCGTAGGAACTTTATCTTTTGGTCACGTTGATTCTCTACCTCATTCTGAAATTCCTTGAACTTTTCAAAGGTCTTAGACTTGTGTTTCATCAAGTAGACATACCCATATCTACTCAAGTCATCAGTGAGAGTGAGAACATAACGATATCCTCCGCGAGCCTCAACGCTCATTGGACCACACACATCGGTATGTATGATTTCCAACAAGTTGGTTGCTCGCTCCATTGTTCCGGAGAACGGAGTCTTGGTCATCTTGCCCATGAGGCATGGTTCTCATGTGTCAAATGATTCATAATCGAGAGACTCCAAAAATCCATCAGCATGGAGCTTCTTCATGTGCTTGACACCAATGTGACCAAGGCGGCAGTGCCACAAGTATGTGGGACTATCGTTATCAACTTTACATCTTTTGGTATTCACACTATGAATATGTGTAATATTACACTCAAGATTCATTAAGAATAAACCATTGACCATCGGGGCATGACCATAAAACATATCTCTCATATAAATAGAACAACCATTATTCTCGGATTTAAATGAGTAGACATCTCGTATCAAACGAGATCCAGATACAATGTTCATGCTCAAACTTGGTACTAAATAACAATTATTAAGGTTTAAAACTAATCCCGTAGGTAAATGTAGAGGCAGCGTGCCGACGGCGATCACATCGACCTTGGAACCATTCCCGACGTGCATCGTCACCTCGTCCTTCGCCAGTCTCCGCTTATTTCGCAGCTCCTGCTGTGAGTTACAAATATGAGCAACGGCACCGGTATCAAATACCCAGGAGTTACTACGAGTACTGGTAAGGTACACATCAATTACATGTATATCAAATATACCTTTGGTGTTGCCGGCCTTCTTGTCCGCTAAGTATTTGGGGCAGTTCCGCTTCCAGTGACCCTTCCCCTTGCAATAAAAGCACTCAGTCTCAGGCTTGGGTCCATTCTTTGACTTCTTCCCGGCAACTAGCTTACTGGGCGCGGCAACATCCTTGCCGTCCTTCTTGAAGTTATTCTTACCCTTGCCCTTCTTGAACTTGGTGGTTTTATTGACCATCAACACTTGATGTTCTTTCTTGATTTCTACCTCTGCCGACTTCAGCATTGAAAATACTTCAGGAATGGTCTTCACCATCCCCTGCATATTGTAGTTCATCACAAAGCTCTTGTAGCTTGGTGGGAGCGACTGAAGGATTCTGTCAATGACCGCCTCGTCCGGGAGGTTAATGTCCAGCTGGGACAGGCGGTTGTGCAAGCCAGACATTTTGAGTATGTGCTCACTGACAGAACTATTTTCTTCCATCTTACAACTATAGAACTTGTCGGAGACTTCATATCTCTCGACCCGGGCATGAGCTTGGAAAACCATTTTCAGCTCCTCGAACATCTCATATGCTCCGTGTTGCTCAAAACACTTTTGGAGCCCCGGTTCTAAGCTGAAAAGCATGCTGCACTGAACGAGGGAGTAATCATCAGCACGTGACTGCCAAGCGTTCATAATGTCTTGGTTCTCTGGGATGGGTGCTTCACCTAGCGGTCCATCTAGGACATATGCTTTCTTGGCAGCTATGAGGATGATCCTCAGGTTCCGGACCCTGTCCGTATAGTTGCTGCCATCATCTTTCAGCTTGGTTTTCTCTAGGAACACGTTGAAGTTCATGTTGACATGAGCGTTGGCCATTTGATCTACAAGACATATTTGCAAAAGGTTTTAGACTAAGTTCATGATAATTAAGTTTATCTAATCAAATTATTTTAATGAACTCCCACTTAGATTAGACATCCCTCTAGTCATCTAAGTGTTACACGATCCGAGTCGACTAGGCCGTGTCCGATCATCACGTGAGACGGACTAGTCATCATCGGTGAACATCTTCATGTTGATCGTATCTTCCATACGACTCATGTTCGACCTTTCGGTCTCTGTGTTCCGAGGCCATGTTTGTACATGCTAGGCTCGTCAAGTTAACCCTAAGTGTTTTGCATGTGTAAAACTGTCTTACACCCGTTGTATGTGAACGTAAGAATCTATCACACCCGATCATCACGTGGTGCTTTGAAACGACGAACTTTAGCAACGGCGCACAGTCAGGGGAGAACACTTCTTGAAATTATTATAAGGGATCATCTTATTTACTACCGTCGTTCTAAGTAAACAAGATGCAAAAACATAGTAAACATCACATGCAATTATATAGTAGTGACATGATATGGCCAATATCATATAGCTCCTTTGATCTCCATCTTCGGGGCTCCATGATCATCTTCGTCACCGGCATGACACTATGATCTCCATCATCATGATCTCCATCATCGTGTCTTCATGAAGTTGTCACGCCAACGACTACTTCTACTTCTATGGCTAACGCTTTTAGCAATAAAGTAAAGTAATTTACATGGCATTCTTCAATGACACGCAGGTCATACAAAAATAAAGACAACTCCTATGGCTCCTGCCGGTTGTCATACTCATCGACATGTAAGTCGTGATTCCTATTACAAGAACATGATCTCATACATCACAATATATCATTCATCATTCATCACAACTTTTGGCCATATCACATCACAAGACACTTTCTACAAAAACAAGTTAGACGTCCACTAATTGTTGTTGCAAGTTTTACGTGGCTTCTATGGGTGATCTAGCAAGAACGTTTTCTTACCTACGTTAAAGCCACAACGTGATTTGTCAACTTCTATTTACCCTTCATAGGGACCCTTTTCATCGAATCTGCTCAAACTAAAGTGGGAGAGAGAGACACCCGCTAGCCACCTTATGCAACTAGTGCATGTCAGTCGGTGGAACCTGTCTCACGTAAGCGTACGTGTAAGGTCGGTCTGGGCCGCTTCATCCCACAATACCGCTGAAGCAAGATAAGACTAGTAGCAGCAAGAAAGTTGACAACATCTACGCCCACAACAAAATTGTGTTCTACTCGTGCAATAGAGAACTACGCATAGACCTGGCTCTGATACCACTGTTGGGGAACGTAGCAGAAAATTAAATTTTTTCCTACGGTTTCACCAAGATCCATCTATGAGTTCATCTAAGCAACGAGTGATAGGAGTGCATCTACATACCCTTGTAGATCGTGAGCGGAAGTGTTCAAGAGAACGGGGATGATGGAGTCGTACTCGCCGTGATCCAAATCACCGATGACCAAGTGCTGAACGGACAGCACCTCCGCGTTCAACACACGTATGGAGCGGATGACGTCTCCTCCTTCTTGATCCAGCAAGGGGGAAGGATAGGTTGAGGAAGAAGACTCCAGCAGCAGCACAACGGTGTTGTGGTGGTGGAGAAATAGTACTCCGGCAGGACTTCACCAAGCAACCGCGGGAGGAGGAAGAGGTGTAGTAGGGGGAGGGAGGCGCCAAGACTCAGGGTGCGGCTGCCCTCCCTCCCCCCTCCTTTATATAGGCCCCCAGGGGGGTAGCCGGCCCTAGAGATGGGATCTCTAGGGGGGCGGCGGCCAAGGGGGGTGGAGTGCCCCCCAAGGCAAGTGGAGGCGCCCCCTCCCCTAGGGTTCCCAACCCTAGGCGCAGAGGGGGGCCCAGGGGGGTGCACCAGCCCACCAGGGGCTGGTCCCCTCCCCACTTAAGCCCACGGGGTCCATCGGGATGGGTGGCCCCACCCGGTGGACCCCCGGGACCCTTCCGGTGGTCCCGGTACAATACTGGGTGACCCCGAAACTTTCCCGATGGCCGAAACAACACTTCCTATATATAAATCTTCACCTCCGGACTATTCCGGAAGTCCTAGTGACGTCCGGGATCTCATCCGGGACTCCGAACAACATTCGATAATCACATACAAGTCTTCCTAATAACCCTAGCGTCACCGAACCTTAAGTGTGTAGACCCTACGGGTTCGGGAGACATGCAGACATGACCGAGATGGCTCTCCGGCCAATAACCAACAACAAGATCTGGATACCCATGTTGGCTCCCACATGTTCCACGATGATGTCATCAGATGAACCACGATGTCGAGGATTTGATCAACCCCGTATACAATTCCCTTTGTCAATCGGTACGTTACTTGCTCAAGACTCGATCGTCGGTATCCCAATACCTCGTTCAGTCTCGTTACCGGCAAGTCACTTTACTCGTACCGTAATGCATGATCCCGTGACCAAACACTTGGTCACTTTGAGCTCATTATGATGATGCATTACCGAGTGGGCCCAGAGATACCTCTCCGTCATACGGAGTGACAAATCCCAGTCTCGATCCGTGTCAACCCAACAGACACTTTCGGAGATACCTGTAGTGCACCTTTATAGTCACCCAGTTATGTTGTGATGTTTGGTACACCCAAAGCACTCCTACGGTATCCGGGAGTTACACGATCTCATGGTCTAAGGAAAAGATACTTGACATTGGAAAAGCTCTAGCAAACGAACTACACGATCTTGTGCTATGCTTAGGATTGGGTCTTGTCCATCACATCATTCTCCTAATGATGTGATCCCGTTATCAACGACATCTAATGTCCATAGTCAGGAAACCATGACTATCTGTTGATCAACGAGCTAGTCAACTAGAGGCTTACTAGGGACATATTATGGTCTATGTATTCACACGCGTATTACGATTTCCGGATAATACAGTTATAGCATGAATAAAGACAATTATCATGAATAAGGAAATATAATAATAACCTTTTATTATTGCCTCTAGGGCATATTTCCAACATCCTCCCCCCTTGCTCCTTTATATACGGAGTAGGGGGGCACCCCATGACACACAAGTTGATCTTCGTGATCGTTCCTTAGCCGTGTGCGGTGCCCCCCTCCACCATATTCCACCTCAGTCATATCGTTGCTGTTCTTAGGCAAAGCCCTGTGTCGGTAGAACATCATCATCATCACCACGCTATCGTGTTGACGGAACTCATCCCCGACACCCTGCTGGATCGGAGTCCGGGGATCGTCATCGAGCTGAATGTGTGCTGAACTCGGAGGTGCCGTATGTTCGGTACTTGGATCGGTCGGATCGTGAAGACGTACGACTACATCAACCGCGTTGTCATAACGCTTCCGCTTACGGTCTACGAGGGTACGTGGACAACACTCTCCCCTCTCGTTGCTATGGATCACCATGATCTTGCATGTGCGTAGGATTTTTTTTTTTGAAATTACTACGTTCCCCAACAGTGGCATCCGAGCCTAGGTTTTATGCGTTGATGTTATATGCACAAGTAGAACACAAGTGAGTTGGGGGCGATACAAGTCATACTGCTTACCAGCATGTCATACTTTGGTTCAGCGGTATTGTTGGATGAAGCGGCCTGGACCGACATTACGCGTACGCTTATGCGAGACTGGTTTTACCGCCGTGCTTTGCACACAGGTGACTAGCGGGTGTCTGTTTCTCTAACTTTAGTTGAACCGAGTGTGGCTACGCCCGGTCCTTGCGAAGGTTAAAATAGCACTAACTTGATGAACTATCGTTGTGGTTTTGATGCGTAGGTAAGAACGGTTCTTGCTCAGCCCGTAGCAGCCACGTAAAATTTGCAACAACAAATTAGAGGACATCTAACTTGTTTTTGCAGGGCATGTTGTGTTGTGATATGGTCAAGACGTGATGCTATATTTTATTGTATGAGATGATCATGTTTTGTAACCGAAGTTATCGGCAACTGGCAGGAGCCATATGGTTGCCGCTTTATTGTATGAAATGCAAACGCCCTGTAATTGCTTTACTTTATCACTAAGCGGTAGCGATAGTCGTAGAAGCAATAGATGGCGTAACGACAATGATGCTACGATGGAGATCAAGGTGTCGCGCCGGTGACGATGGTGATCACGACGGTGCTTCGAATATGGAGATCACAAGCACAAGATGATGATGGCCATATCATATCACTTATATTGATTGCATGTGATGTTTATCCTTTATGCATCTTATCTTGCTTTGATTGACGGTAGCATTTTAAGATGATCTCTCACTAAAATTATCAAGAAGTGTTCTCCCTGAGTATGCATCGTTGCGAAAGTTCTTCGTGCTGAGACACCACATGATGATCGGGTGTGATAGGCTCTACGTTCAAATACAATGGGTGCAAAACAGTTGCACACGCGGAATACTCAGGTTAAACTTGACGAGCCTAGCATATAACAGATATGGCCTCGGAACACGGAGACTGAAAGGTCGAGCGTGAATCATATAGTAGATATGATCAACATATTGATGTTCACCGTTGAAACTACTCCATCTCACGTGACGATCGGACATGGTGTAGTTAATATGGATCACGTAATCACTAAGATGACTGGAGAGATGTCTATCTAAGTGGGAGTTCTTAAGTAATATGATTAATTGAACTTAAATTTATCATGAACTTAGTCCTGGTAGTATTTTGCAAATTATGTTGTAAATCAATAGCTCGCGTTGTTGCTTTCATATGTTTATTTTGATATGTTCCTAGAGAAAATTGTGTTGAAAGATGTTAGTAGCAATGATGCGGATTGGATCCGTGATCTAAGGTTTATCCTCATTGCTGCACAGAAGAATTATGTCCTTGATGCACCGCTAGGTGACAGACCTATTGCAGGAGCAGATGTAGATGTTATGAACGTTTGGCTAGCTCAATATGATGACTACTTGATAGTTTAGTGCACCATGCTTAACAACTTAGAATCGGGACTTCAAAGATGTTTTGAACGTCATGGACCATATGAGATGTTCCAGGAATTGAAGTTAATATTTCAAGCAAATACCCGAGTTGAGAGATATGAAGTCTCCAACAAGTTCTATAGCTAAAAGATGGAGGAGAATCGCTCAACTAGTGAGCATGTGCTCAGATTGTCTAGGTACTTCAATCGCTTGAATCAAGTGGGAGTTAATCTTCCAGATAAGATAGTGATCGACAGAATTCTCTAGCCACCATCACTAAAGTTACTAGAACTTCGTGATGAACTATAGTATGAAGGGATGACGAAAATGATTCCCGAGCTCTTCGTGATGTTGAAATCGACGAAGGTAGAAATCAAGAAAGAGCATCAAGTGTTGATGATTGACAAGACCACTAGTTTCAAGAAAAGGGCAAAGGGAAAGAAAGGGAACTTCAAGTAGAATTACAAGCAAGTTGTCACTCCCGCGAAGAAGCCCAAAGCTGGACCAAAGCCTGAAACTTAGTGCTTACACTGCAAAGGAAATGGTCACTGGAAACGGAAATACCCTGAATATTTGGTGGATAAGAAGGATGGCAAAGTGAACAAGGGTATATTCGATATACAGGTTATTGATGTGTGCCTTACTAGTGTTTATAGTAGCCCCTTAGTATTTGATACGTGTTCGGTTGCTAAGATTAGTAACTCGAAATAGGAGTTACAGAATAAACAGAGACTAGTTGAAGGGGAAGTGACGATGAGTGTTGGAAGTAGTTCCAAGATTGATATGATCATCATCGCACACTCCCTATACTTTCGAGATTAGTGTTAAACCTAAATAAATGTTATTTGGCGTTTGCGTTGAGCATGAATATGATTTGATCATGTTTATTGCGATATGGTTATTCATTTGAAGTTAAAGAATAATTGTTATTCTGTTTACATGAATAAGACCTTCGATGGTTATACACCCAATGAAAATAGTTTGTTGGATCTCGATCGTAGTGATACACATATTCATAATATTGATGCCAAAAGATGCAAAGTTAATAATGATAGTGCAATTTATATCTGGCACTGCCGTTTGGGTCATATCAGTGTAAACCGCATGAAGAAACTCCATAAAGATGGATTTTCGGAATCACTTGGTTATGAATCATTTGATGCTTGCGAACTGTGCCTTTTGGGCAAGATGAATAAAACTCCGTTCTCCGGAACAATGGAACAAGCTACTAACTTATTGGAAATAATACATATTGATGTATGCGATCCAATGAGTGTTGATGCTCGTGGCTAGTATCATTATTTTCTGACCTTCACAAGATGATTTGAGCAGATGTGGGTATATCTACTTGATGAAACATAAGTCTGAAATAGTTGAAAGGTTCAAAGAATTTCAGAGTGAAGTGGAAAAATCATCGTAACAAGAAAATAAAGTTTCTGTGATCTGATCGCGGAGACAAATATTTGAGTTACGAGTTTGGTCTTCAACTAAAACAATGTGAAATAGTTTCACAGCTCACGCCACCTGGAACACCACAACGTTATGGTGTGTCCGAACGTCGTAACCGCACTTTATTGGATATGGTGCGATCTATGATGTCTCTTACTGATTTACCACTATTATTTTGGGGTTATGCATTAGAGACAACTGCATTCACGTTAAAAGGGCACCATCTAAATCCGTTGAGACGACAACATATGAACTGTGGTTTAGCAAGAAACCCAACTTGTCATTTCTTAAAATTTGGGGCTGCGATGCTTGTGTGAAAAAGTTTCATCCTGATAAGCTCAAACCCAAATTGGAGAAGTGCATCTTCATAGAATACCCAAAGGAAACTGTTGGGTACACCTTCTATCACAGATCCGAAGGCAAGATATTCGTTGCTAAGAATGGATCCTTTCTAGAGAAGGAGTTTCTCTCGAAAGAAGTGAGTGGGAGGAAAGTAGAGCTTGATAAGGTAATTTGTACCTACTCCCGAATTGGAAAGTAGTTCATCACAGAAATCAGTTCCAGTGATTCCTACACCAATTAGTGAGGAAGCTAATGATGATGATCATGAAACTTCTGATCAAGTTACTACAGAACCTCGTAGGTCTTCCAGAGTACGGTCCGCACCAGAGTGGTACGGTAATCCTGTTCTGAAAGTCATGTTACTAGACCATGATAAACCTATGAACTATGAGGAAGCGATGATGAGCCCAGATTCCGCAAAATGGCTGGAGGCCATGAAATCTGAGATAGGATCTATGTATGAGAACAAAGTGTGGACTTTGGTGGACTTGCCTGATGATCGGCAAACCATAGAAAAATAAATGGATCTTCAGGAGGAAGACGGACATTGATAGTAGTGTTACTATCTACAAAGCTAGACTTGTCGAAAAAAGTTTTTTTTTGACAAAGTTCAAGGTGTTGAATACAATGAGATTTTCTCACTCGTATCAATGCTTAAAAGTCTGTCTGAATCATGTTAGCAATTGCCACATTTTATGAAATTTGGCAAATGGATGTCAAAACTACATTCCTTAATGGATTTATTAAAGAAGTGTTGTATATGATACAACCAGAAGGTTTTGTCAATCCTAAAAGAGCTAACAAAATGTGGAAGCTCCAGCGATCCATCTAGAGACTGGTGCAAGCATCTCGGAGTTGGAATATGCACTTTGATAGTATGATCAAAGCATATGGTTTTATACAGAATTCTGGAGAAGACTGTATTTACAAGAAAGTGAGTGGGAGCTCTGTAGCATTTCTGACATTATATGTGTACGACATATTATTGATTGGAAATGATATAGAATTTTTGGATAGCATAAAAGGATACTTGAATAAAAGTTTTTCAATGAAATACCTCTGTAAAGCTACTTATATATTGAGCATCAAGATCTATTGAGATAGATCAAGACGCTTGATAAGATTTTCAATGAGCACATACCTTGACAAGTTTTTGAAGTAGTTCAAATGGAATAGTCAAAGAAAGAGTTCTTGCCTGTGTTGCAAAGGTGAGAAATTGAGTAAGACTCAAATCCCGACCACGGCAGAAAATAGAAAAGAGAATGAAAGTCATTCCCTATGCCTCAGTCATAGATTCTATAAAGTATGCTATGCTATGTACCAAACCTATTGTATACCTTGCACAGAATTGGGCAATGGAGTACAATAGTGATCTAGGAGTAGATCACTGGACATTGGTCAAGAATATCCTTAGTGAGGACTAAGGAAATATTTCTCGATTATGGAGGTGATAAAAGAGCCCGTTGTAAAGAGTTACATTGGTGCAAGCTTTTACACCGATCTAGATGACTCTAAGTCTCAATCTGGATACATATTGAAAGTGGGAGAAATTAGCTAGAGTAGCTCCGTGCAGAGCATTGTAGACATAGAATATTTGCAAAATACATACGGCTCTGAATGTAACAGACCCATTGACTAAGATTCTCTCACGAGCAAAACATGATCACACCTTAGTACTCTTTGGGTGTTAATCACATAGCGATGTGAACTAGATTATTGACTCTAGTAAACCCTTTGGGTGTTGGTCACATGACAATGTGAACTATGGGTGTTAATCATATACAGATATGAATATTAGTGTTAAATCACATGGCGATGTGAACTAGATTATTGACTCTAGTGCAAGTGGGAGACTGAAGGAAATATGCCCTAGAGGCAATAATAAAGTTATTATTTATTTCCTTATTTCATGATAAATGTTTATTATTCATGCCAGAATTGTATTAACCGAAAACATAATACATGTGTGAATACATAGACAAACATAGTGTCACTAGTATGCCTCTACTTGACTAGCTTGTTAATCAAAGATGGTTAAGTTTCCTAACCATAGACATGAGTTGTCATTTGATTAACATGATCACATCATTAGGAGAATGATGTGATTGACTTGACCCATTTCGTTAGCTTAGCACTTGATCGTTTAGTATGTTGCTATTGCTTTCTTCATGACTTATACATGTTCCTATGACTATGAGATTATGCAACTCCCGTTTACCGGAGGAACACTTTGTGTGCTACCAAACGTCACAACGTAACTGGGTGATTATAAAGGAGCTCTACAGGTGTCTCCGAAGGTACATGTTGGGTTGGCGTATTTTGAGATTAGGATTTGTCACTCTGATTGTCGGAGAGGTATCTCTGGGCCCTCTTGGTAATGCACATCACTATAAGCCTTGCAAGCAATGTAGCTAATGAGTTAGTTACGGAATGATGCATTACGTAACGAGTAAAGAGACTTGCCGGTAACGAGATTGAACTAGGTATTGGATACCGACGATCGAATCTTGGGCAAGTAACATACCGATGACAAAGGGAACAACGTATGTTGTTATGCGGTTTGACCGATAAAGATCTTCGTAGAATATGTAGGAGCCAATATGAGCATCCAGGTTCCGCTATTGGTTATTGACCGAGAATAGTTCTAGGTCATGTCTACATAGTTCTCGAACCCGTAGGGTCCGCACGCTTAAGGTTTCAATGACAGTTATATTATGAGTTTATGAGTTTTGATGTACCGAAGGAGTTCGGAGTCCCGAATGAGATCGGGGACATGACGAGGAGTCTCGAAATGGTTGAGACGTAAAGATCGATATATTGGACGACTATATTCGGAGTTCGGAAAGGTTCCGAGTGATTCGGGTACCGGAGAGTTACGGGAATTCGCCGGGGAGTATATGGGCCTTATTGGGCCATACGGGAATAGAGGAGAGAGGCCAAAAGGAAGGAGGCCTACGCCCCCCCCTCTGGCCCGAATTGGACAAGGGGCGCAGCCCCCTTTTCCTTCTTCCTCTCCCCCTCTTTCCCCTTCTCCTACTCCAACAAGGAAGGAGGGAGTCCTACTCCTGGTGGGAGTAGGACTCCCCTTGGCGCGCCCCCTCCTAGGGCCGACATCCTCCCCCTTGCTCCTTTATATACGGGGGCAGGGGGCACCCCATGACACACAAGTTGATCTTCGTGATTGTTCCGTAGCCGTGTGCGGTGCCCCCCTCCACCATATTCCACCTTAGTCATATCGTTGCGGTGCTTAGGCGAAGCCCTGCGTCGGTAGAACATCATCATCGTCACCACGCCGTCTTGCTGACGGAACTCATCCCCGACACCCTGCTGGATCGGAGTCCGGGGATCGTCATCGAGCTGAACGTGTGCTGAACTCGGAGGTGCCGTACGTTCGGTACTTGGATCGGTCGGATCATGAAGACGTACGACTACATGAACCGCGTTGTCGTAACGCTTCCGCTTACGGTCTACGAGGGTACGTGGACAACACTCTCCCCTCTCGTTGCTATGCATCAACATGATCTTGCGTGTGCGTAGGAATTTTTTTGAAATTACTATGTTCCCCAACATGGCCAACGTGTGCTTACAAAGGTTATAAAGGAGAAAAATACTCTCCAGGATGCGAACGTCCGACTGGACGTCAAATTAAAGGATGTTCGGGCCCAGCTTGCTGACCCCGTAAAGGAGAATAAGATGCTTCGGCGAGGCATATTCAGTAAGTGCTCTGACGAACCACTATAAAGTTCGGCAAAGAAGCGCGCTAACAGAATTTTGTCTGTAGGCATGCTGACCAGTCGTCCTAAAGAGGAGATGCCCGGATCTGCAGGCGGTCTTCTACCGAAGCTCTCACAACTGCACAAACAAGTTCGGCAGGTGATGCGGGACATTGCCCAAGCCTTGTGGCCATCCGCCTCCCTGCCCGGAGGCATGGGGGAGCTTATGGAGATGCTCAAGGGAGCGCGGTAGCGCTTCCGATTATGGAAGATATCATCCTGCCGACAAGGAGCAAGGGAAGCCTGGGCCATGGTGAAGACGCGATACACCAAAGTTAACCCGAACCACATGGCCGAGGTCGGAACTGTAGGGTCAGATGGGAAGGAGATCCCTGTACATCTTGTGTATGACCAAGTAGCATTAGCCGCTAAGTATTCCCAACAGGACTGTAGGCTAGATAGCCTGTTGGATGGTATAGAAGAATAATTTAGTTAGTCTAAGTGACATTGTACTTCTAAGGACATATTTTGTCCCTAGCCGGATTGTAAATCATTTGTCTTGGCCGACCTTTTCGCTTCAACCTCTGGACCCGACAGTCCGGAGTGTATCCGAATACCCGCTCGGTTACGTGAAAACCGGGGCATGCGTGGAAACCAGGCGTAGGGGTCATAAGTGCTTGAACAGACAAGTACCCAACTAGTTATGTCATATTACATGTGTAGTAAGAAACATCTTCCAGGGAGAATAGTTTCGTTAAGGGTTCCTTTCCCTGGGTGTGCATGCATTGATGTGCATGTCCGAACTGCGAAAATTTACGCAGGATATAAGCATCTGGGGGCATGTGTTGTAATAGGTAAAATACATCTTTTGTTCACTGACCGAATATTCCCTTAAGAATGCTAGCTTTTGGCTTCACCCAGTCTGAGGTACACATCCGGCTGACCCGGCAGTAACAATCGCAGAGGTGCTCCCCTTATGCCCTAGCCAAATTAACGGGAACGTACGGCATAAACACAAGAGCTAGGAAACCTATATTGGCCAAAACTTAAGTCATATCGATGCATATAGTGGTGAAAAAAGGAACATACATAGAGGTGACGCATATGTGGTGGGCATAAAGCCCAAAAGACAAATAAGCTTCTGTGTAAGAAGCCCCCAGATATGATGAGCGTGCATAGCACGGCCAGAGTGTGCGGTCAAAGCATACTTAGAGCCTTTAAGGCTATAAATGTAAAAGGGAGAGAGAGAGAGAGGATATAATTTAAAAAGGAAGATGGAGGTAAGGAGATAAACACGGAGTTAGGCACTAGGCGTAGAATCTTTGGAGTCTGGCCGCGTTCCATGGGTTCGGCTCGAGTCAATTGTCTGATGCATCACGTAGACGGTACGCACCTCCAGTGAGAACTTTGTCAATGATGAAGGGGCCCTCCCATTTGGGCTTTAGCTTGTCCTTTTTCTTCTCTGGTAAGCGTAGAACAAGTTCGCCAATGTTATAAGTTTTGGCCCGCACTTCTCTGCTTTGATACCTGCAAGCCTGCTGTTGATAGAATGCGGAACGGGCCTTCGCGACGTCACGCTCCTCCTCCAGGGCATCTAAGCTGTCCTGCCGATCCAGCTTGGCTTCTCTCTCTTCGTACATGTGTACTCTAGGTGAATCATGGATGATATCGCAGGGTAGTACTGCCTCTGTGCTGTATACCATAAAAATGGTGTGTATCCGGTTGTGCAATTCGGCGTGGTCCGCAGCCCCCATAATACAGAGTCAAGCTCCTCGACCCAGTGCATATCTGATTCCTTCAAGGATCGCACTAGTCTGGGTTTAATGCCGCTCATAATAAGACCATTCACTCGTTCGACTTGACCGTTTGTTTGGGGGGTGATAGACGGAGGCATAATCAAGTTTTATGCCCATTTTGCTGCACCAGGTTTTCACCTCATCGGTTGTGAAGTTTGAGCCATTATCGGTGATGATGCTGTGGAGGCAACATAGCGGTGTACGACCCCGGATATAAAGTCTATCACTGGTCCGGATTCGGCAGTTTTAACTGGTTTGGCTTCTATCCATTTGGTGAATTTATCGACCATGACCAACAAGTATTTCTTCTTATGGCTTCCTCCTTTAAGGGGTCCAACCATATCGAGCCCCCAGACTGCAAAGGGCCAGGTTATGGGGATTTTTTGGAGGGCGGTGGGCGGCATATGGCTTTGATTTGCAAAAAGCTGGCAACCAACGCAGTGTTGGACAAGGTCTTGTGCGTCTGCCCAGGCTGTCGGCCAGTGGAAACCTGTACGGAAGGCCTTGCTTACGAGCGCCCGAGCTACGGCATGGTGGCCGCCGAGTCCGGCATGAATTTCAGCCAAGAGCTGCCGCGCTTCCTCTTCGGAGATGCATCTTTGGAGCACTCCGATTGTGCTTTTCTTATAAAGCTATCCCTCGTGGACTTTGTAGGCTTTAGAGCGCCACACAATGCAGCGTGCCTCATTTTGGTCCTCCGGGAGTTCCTGCCTATTTAAGTATGCTAGGAAGGGTTTCGTCCACGGGGCGATGACCGCCATGATCACGTGGGCCGAAGGTGTGATTTCGGTGGCGGAGCCTCCGATTACGTCAGATTGTTCAGGATCTGGGGTTGTATGCGAATCCGGATTAGTATTGCCGGACTCCCCTTCCCATACCACGGATGGCTTGATCAGCCTTTCCAAAAAAATATTTGGTGGGACGAGGTCACGTTTAGCGCCGATGCGGGCAAGGATATCCGCCGCTTGATTGTTTTCTCAAACCACATGGTGGAATTCGAGCCCCTCGAATCGAGCTGACATTTTGAGAACGGCATTACGGTAAGCCACCATTTTCGGGTCCTTGGCATCAAAGTCTCCATTTATTTGAGATATTGCGAGATTTGAATCCCCGCGTACTTCGAGACATTGAATGCCCATGGAGACTGCCATCCGAAGACCGTGCAACAGAGCCTCATACTTTGCTGCATTGTTGGAGTCCGTGTAAAGTATTTGGAGTATGTACTAGACTGTATCTCCAGTGGGGGACGTCAGGACGACGCCAGCCCCTAGACCAGCTAGCATTGTTGGAGTCCGTCAAAGTGCATGATCCAATTGGAGTACGCACCATACTCTTTAGGGAGTTCGGCTTCTGTCCATTCGGCGACAAAGTCAGCCAGTACTTGCGACTTAATGGCCCGCCGAGGCTTGTATGTTATGTCGAATGGGAGGAGCTCGATAGCCCATTTTGCAATCCGGCCCGTGGCATCGCGGTTATTTATTATGTCATTGAGTGGTACTTCGAAGGCCACCATGATTGAACACTCTTGAAAGTAGTGTCATTGTTTTCGGGATGCCATGAAGACCGCGTATGCTATATTTTGATAATGTGGGTACCGTGACTTGCATGGAGTGAGTACAGTGGATACGTAGTATACCGGCTTTTGTAATGGGAATTTATGTCCATCTGTCTCTCGTTCGACGACGAGCACTGCGCTTACAACCTGGTGTGCTGCAGCTATGTATAGCAACATGGGTTCGCCGACATTGCGCCGCCAGAATTGGATTGGTGGCCAAGAGGGCTTTTATTTCCTCCATCCCCGCCGTAGCCGCATCCGTCCACTCGAAGTGTTCGGTGCGTCGAAGAAGGCAATAAAGAGGTAACACCTTTTCTCCTAATCGGGAGATAAAGTGGCTTAGGGCGGCCACGCATCCAGTTAATTTTTGGATTTGCTTGAGGTCTGTTGGGGTAGCCAACTGTGACAGAGCTCGGATTTTAGCCGGATTTGCTTCGATTCCTCTATTGGAGACAATAAAGCCCAAGAGTTTTCCGGCTGGTACGCCAAAAACGCATTTTCCGTGTTGAGCTTGATGTCGTATGTTCGGAGATTGTCGAACATAAGCCTCAAGTCGTCTATTAATGATTTGACGTGTCTGGTTTTAATGACCACATCGTCTACATAAGCCTCCACTATTTTGCCGATTTGTGTTTCTAGGCATGTCTGAATCATGCGTTGATAGGTTGCACCGGCATTTTTGAGCCCGAAAGGCATGGTGTTAAAACAGAAGGGGCCGTATGGAGTGATAAATGCCATTGCGGCTTGATCGGACTCCACCATCTTGATTTGATGGTATCCGGAGTATGCGTCGAGGAAACACAATGAATCGTGTCCCGCGGTAGCGTCGATAATTTGATCGATGCAGGGGAGGGGGAAGGGATCCTTAGGGCACGCCTTATTAAGGTCTTTGAATCGACGCATAGGCGCCAGGATTTGTCCTTTTGGTACCATCACCAGGTTTGCTAGCCAGTCCGGGTGTTTTATTTCTCTAATGAAACCGGCCTCAAGTAGCTTGGCTAGCTCCTCTCCCATGGCTTGTCGCTTGGGCTCTCAAAAGCACCGAAGAGTCTGTTTGACCGGCTTGTATCCCTTCAGTATGTTTAAGCTATGTTCGGCCAGCCTGCATGGGATACCTGGCATGTCTGAAGGATGCCAGGCGAAAATGTCCCAAT
This sequence comes from Triticum timopheevii, assembly GCA_963921465.1. Taxonomy (NCBI): domain Eukaryota; kingdom Viridiplantae; phylum Streptophyta; class Magnoliopsida; order Poales; family Poaceae; genus Triticum; species Triticum timopheevii. Next base: position 373,107,757 of record OY997272.1, on the reverse strand, counting down.
TCTCGCGCAGGAACTCTCGTAGTGTGGCGTCTATTGTGGGGTTTAGCTGTGCCCCAATTGATGCTATTTTTGTAGGATCCGTTGGGTGGACCTGGAATTTGACTATTTCGTCTGTTGGTTTGGAAGAGGTGGACTTGGGTCGTTTGTGGAGTATCACGTCGTCCCTGTCCACTGCAGAGCGTAGCGCAGTTAACTCTTGGGCCGCGAGGGCTTCGGATAATGCCTCCAGGGCTAGTGCAGCAGTTTTATTTTCGGCACGGAGTGCGATGTCCGAATCACTAGCTAGAGTGATGATCCCATTGGGCCCCGCATCTTGAGCTTCATGTACCCGTAATGGGGTATAGCTTGGAAGCTTACGAATGCGTCTTGCCCCAAGAGGGCATGATATCCACTACTAAATGGGGCCACTTGGAATGTGATTTCTTCGGACCGATAATTCTCCGGTGTGCCGAATACCACATCCAATGTGATTTTCCCTGTGCATCATGCCTCCCGACTAGGGATGATTCCCCTGAAGGTCGTGCTGCTTTACTCAATGCGGCTTTTATCTATTTCCATTTTGTTAAGAGTTTCCTCATAGATGAGGTTTAATCTGCTGCCGCCGTCCATCAGCACTTTAGTAAGCCGGAATCCGTCCACTATTGGACTAAGGACCAAAGCGGCTGGTGCTCGGACTGTTCACAATTGAGGTTCGTCGCTGGCGTTGAAGTTTATGGCTGTGTTGTTCCACGGGTTTATTGCTGCGACGTTGCAGATTTTGGCGAGGCTGCGGAGTGCTCGCTTGCACCTATTGCTTGAGGTGAAAGTCTCAATGATGGTCAGTACTGTATTGTTATTTCCCGCGGGATGGTGCACTGCGGTATTGTTGATGAGAAGGTCCTCGCCGCTCTTGGCAACTTCCCGGAGTATCCGACATGCTCTAAGGCTGTGTGTTGGTATGGTGTCCAGTGTGCTGTGAATTTTTCACGGCCTATTGAGCCATTCCTCTAGTACGGTTCCACGCCCTGTAGAGGGCTTTGGCTTCTTTGTAATTCTATTGGGTGACTTGCGAAAGCGCACCCTTTTAGTTCGGACGAGGGGTTTAGTTAGGGCCGGGGGATCCCAGAATTTTGTTTGGGTCTTCCAGGCGCTTTCCATCGCGCAGTACTTCTGTACTATGGCCGTTAGGTTGGCAAAGTGTGCTATGTCGCAGCGACTTATGGCATTGAGAATTCCCTAGTCCGTGCATTTTTTGCAAAAGAATGAGATTGCGTCTTCCTCGTGACAGTCCTTAACCTTGCCCATTACAAGGAGGAATCTGTCCCAGAAGTGGTGTACTGTCTCTTGGGGATCTTGTCTGATATGGGAGAGATCGCTTGCATCTGGGTGGGTGGGTGAAATTAAGTCCACATCCTGACCCAATTCTGAACCCAGGGGCGAAGGAGCTCCTGAGCTTGGCAGCTCGGGCTCCAAGGTATTGCCCAATATTTGTGGCCTGCTGTCCGATTTTAAGTTCGGAGTCTGGGCCACGTTCTCCCATAAACGGGTATCCGGTTCAGAGAGCTCGGGAATCCGGACATAGTTTGTCCTCAAAACAGATGAAGAATTGCCGTTTTGTTCCTCCACCACCGCTATCTGATGGGTGACCGGCGAAGAGTTAATCTCCCTTAGGTCGGGTTTAAGCCTGATCCGATCATAATCCGTTGAGACCCCCAGGGCGGCGATGCGATCCAGGAGCTCGTTCAAGGAGGAGAGCTCAATTGGATCCATCTACTCGGTGAATTCCGGGCTGACGTGAAGGTTGTTTTTGATGACCTTCGGTGTCATCGTCGGCGCGATGGCCGAACGGGCGGCCATGACGAAATCGCCTAGCCTAAGAGTTTGGCCTACAGCCAAGGATCCTCCGGAGGTAATGTTATCCTTGATAATGAGGTGAGCCATCCAGCCTTATCGGGACGGCACAGTGGAACTCTCAATGAAAGCACCAATGTCGGTGTCAAAACCGGCGGATCTCGGGTAGGGGGTCCCGAACTGTGCGTCTAAGGCTAATGGTAATAGGAGGCAGGGGACACGATGTTTTACCCAGGTTCGGGCCCTCTCGATGGAGGTAATACCCTACTTCCTACTTGATTGATCTTGATGATATGAGTATTACAAGAGTTGATCTACCACGAGATCGTAGAGGCTAAACCCTAGAAGCTAGCCTATTATTATGATTGTTGTCATCCTATGGACTAAACCCTCTGGTTTATATAGACACCGGAGGGGGCTAGGGTTACACATAGTCGGTTACAGAGAAGGAAATCTACACATCCGAATATCCAAGCTTGCCTTCCACGCAATGGGGAGTCCCATCCGGACACGGGACGAAGTCTTCAATCTTGTATCTTCATAGTCCAACAGTCCGGCCAAAGTATATAGTCCGGCTGTCCGAGGACCCCCTAATCCAGGACTCCCTCAGTGGGCACAGCCCACCTAGGTGTGCTTGGGCCCCCAGGCACGCCCTGGTGGATTGTGCTCCCCTAGGAGCTCCCCCTAGGTACTTTCTTGTCCCACTGGATGTCTTCTGGTCCAAAAAAATCCACAAAAAGTTTCGTTGCATTTGGACTCCATTTGGTATTGATTTCCTGCGATGTAAAAAACAAGCAGAAAACAACAACTGGCACTGGGCACTATGTCAATAGGTTAGTACCAAAAATGATATAAAATGACTATAAATGATTGTAAAACATCCAAGAATGACAATATAACAGCATGGAACAATAAAAAATTATAGATACATTGGAGACGTATCAAGCTCCTTCTAACACGGTTAGAAGTCAGAGCACCTCACGTTCTTCGCGCCTGTCGCTGCCATTTACACCATGAGAAGCATTGGCGCGAGCGCAGCTACTCCTGGATTGTCCTCCCGCTGCAGAGAAGCACGAAGAATGGAGAGTTGCTATTTAGAACCTCATCGGTTTCACCAATAAAGATGGGCAGCAGCAGGCGGAGCCTTCACGGGGGCGGTCCACTGAGCCAGCACATGCTGATGGCGGAAGTATCAGGGGTGGTCCGACCACGGTGCACTCTCCTCCACCACGACAATAGCAGTCGCCAGTTCGGTGGGTTGACACCCGCGATGATGGATCCACGGTGTCGTCCGATCCACAAACTTGCCGCGATCAACGTCAAGTTCTCCTGGAACGAGTCAAGAAGATGCTCGAACCACCATCGAGCAGCGGCGAGAAGCGCACCATCAATCTGAAAGGCGTGCAGGGCCCATTGTAGACAAGCCTACGCAGGGGGATTTTTGTGACTTATCTTACAAGGTGGGTTGTCCAGCTTTTACCAGTGAGTTGCGGCGAGTCCAGTGGCCCACTTCCCGCACGTTCAAACCAGAGGTCCCAAGGAAATACGACGGCAAGACTCACCCGTCGGAGTTACTGAGCATCTACACCATTGTGGTGCAGGCTGCCGGGGCCCGGGACGACAAGGTGCTCGCCAACTACTTCCCGTTGGTGCTCAAGCCCAACGTCAAGTCATGGCTGATGCACCTGCCAGAGAATTTGATCTCATCTTGGTCAGATCTGTGTCACAAGTTTGTTGGCGCCTTTACCGGAGGCCACCAAGCTCCTGGCCAGGCAAGTGATCTGCATCTCATCCCCCAGAAAGAGGGTGAATCCTTGCGCAAGTACATACAGAGATTCAGCCGTGTATAGTACAACATCCCAGATGTTCACCCTGCCGCTGTCACCAGCGTGTTTCATCAAAATGTGCGCAATCGCAAGATGCGTGAAGAGCTGGCGATGAACGAAGTTAGGGATGATACCGAGCTTTATGTTTTAGCCGATAGATGTGCTCGAGCTGAGGAAGGAAGGAGATACCCCGGCAAAGATGCCGGCGTGGGAACTGACTCCGCAGACGAGGACGCCGCCACCCCAGCAAAGAAGGGCCGACGGCGTAACAGGAAGTGCATGGGCAAAACCGTGCTTGCCGTCAAGGAATCCGGCAACCCCGACTCCGCCAAGAAGACCAAGGTTGACGACCCCAGCAAGGAGGTTGCCAGGTGCGCTGCGTGTCAGGCCTTGGCGGCTGCCGAAAAGCCAGAGGGCTCTGACAAGCAGTATTGCAAGATCCATCGCACCAAGGGCCATGATCTCTAGAACTGCCGACAGGTTGAACAGCTTGTCGAGAGGCAAAAAGCTGAATATGAAAGGCAACACAAGGAGAAGGGCCAGGATGGTGCTGAGTGGTCTGGAAAGAAAGGTGGTGGCCGAGGAGGTCGCCGTGACAAAGATAAGCAACAGGAGAGGCCTGCTCGAGGCTGCAACAAGAAAGAGGGGGATGATGACCACGAAGAGGACAATGAGTCTAGCGATCATGAGTTTCAAAAGGCTACAAAAGCCATGTGCATTGATGGTGGCGCCTCGTTGCATTCCTCTCACCACCAACTTAAATAGTGGGCACGTGTAAATGTGATAGAGCCGTCGGTCAATGCCTAGAAGCCGTTGAGATGGTCCAACACGCCTATCATTTTTTATGCTGAGATCACCCTGATCGCACAACAACGGTCGGGTGTTTGCCATTGTTGGTTTCGCCAACGATTCGCAACCTCAAGGTGACAAAAATGCCAGTTGATGGTGGGGCCGTTTTGAACTTGATCTTGCCCAATGTGATCAAGAGGTTACAAATTCCCGATGGAGATCTCGAAGAGACGGGTACGTTTCAAGGGATCAATCCAGGAAGAACCCAACCGAAGGGTAAGATCACGCTACCAGTTACATTTGGTGGAGAGTTGAACTACATGACGGAGAAGACCGTCTTTGATGTCACCAAGATCCCGTTGCCGTATAATGGGATCCTTGGCCACCCAATGCTGGCCACGTTTATGGTGACATCATACTACGCTTACAATACGTTGAAGATGCTCGGCCCGATGAGCACCATCACTATCAACTCCAACAAGAAGGATGCGCTTATCTGCATCGATCAAATCTACCGGGAAGTAGTTGTAGCACCCGCCGCCAAGGAGCTTGCTCCTGCCACTGGATCTCCTGGGGGGAGAAGACCGACAAGACCTCTTGCACCGACTCCAGCAAGCACGCCTCCTCGGAGTGCTGCATTACCGAGGAAGTGCCAGAGAGCTCCACCGGCAAGAGCAAGAAATCCAAGGCGGCTCCACCAGAAACTAAAAAGGTGCCCGTCAAGGAGGACGGCACGGGCAGAGCTTTCATTATAAGTTCCACCCCCCTCAGCAAATAGGAAAGCACGCTCATTGCCTTCCTGCGGGCGAATGTCAATGTGTTTACATGGCAAGCATCTGACATCCCCGGCGTTCCCAGGGAGGTGATTGAGCACCATCTTATTGTCTATCGTCATGCACGGCCCGTCAAGCAGAAGTTCAGGAAGCAAGCTTTGGAGCGGCAAGAGTTTATCACTGAAGAGATCAGGAAGCTGGAAGCGGCAGGTTTGGTCAGAGGGGTACTCCACCCAACGTGGTTCGCTAACCCGGTTGTAGTGCGCAAGGCGAGTGGAAGATGGAGGCTGTGTATTGATTATACAGATATCAATAAAGCCTGCCCAAAGGATCCTTTCCCCTTGCCATGCATCGACCAGATCGTGGACTCCACTGCCGGATGCGACTTGCTGTCGTTTCTTGACGCTTATTTAGGGTACCATCAGATCTTCATGACAAAGGAAGATGAAGAGAAGATCACGTTTATCACCCCATGTGGTACATATTGTTTTATACGAATGCCTTTCGGGTTGAAAAGTGCTGGTTCATCGTTTGCCGGAGCGGTCCAGATTGGTATTGAGCCACAACTACATAGAAATATGGAAGCTTATATGGATGACATAATGGTCAAAACCAAAGACAAATCAACGCTCATACAAGATTTAGAAGAAACATTTGCAAATCTGCGCAAGATCAATCTCAAGCTCAATCCTGAGAAGTGTGTGTTTAGCATCCCATCCGGCAAGCTTCTCGGATTCTTTGTGTCTCAGCATGGGATCGAGGCAAACCCCGACAAGATCATGGTGATTGAGCAGATTGAAGCACCAAGATGAGTCAAAGATGTGCGTCGACTTGCTGGCTGCGTTGCTACTCTAAGCAGGTTCATCTCCAAATCCGCTGAGCATGCCCTGCCCTTTTTTGAGATCTTGAAAAAGGCATGTCCAATGAAATGGACTTCAGAAGCGGAGGCAGCACTGCATGATTTGAAGGGGTACCTCTCCTCTACGCCAACACTAGTTGCACCTAAACCACAAGAACCATTGCTGCTATATCTAGCGGCAACGAATCAGGTGGTCAGTGTTGCGCTGGTGGCGTAGAGAGAAGTCAATGAAGAAGCAGCGGTAGCGGCGAGCCCGTCAAATGACGAGCCAGGACCCTCCCTGACAGAGTCTGGTGCCGGCAAGGCAGGGTCTGCACAAGCAAATGAAGCGGCACAGAAGAAGAAGGTGTTGCAACACCCAGTTTATTTTGCCAGCTCCCTTTTGCAGGGGGCAGGTCAAGGTACTCTGGTGTGCAGAAATTGCTCTTTGGCCTCATTGTGGCCTCAAGCAAGCTGTGCAACTATTTCCAGGCACATGAGATCACTGTCATCACTCGCTTCCCATTGCAACGGATCTTGCACAACCCAGATGTGACTGGAAGGATTGTGGAGTGGGTGTTGGAACTGTCGATCTTTGGTCTCAAGTTTGAAAGCACTTCAACAATCTAGAGCATTGCCTTGGTGGAGTTCATTGCGGAGTGGACCTCAATGCCTGACAAGGAGAATCAAGAGACCACTCTCCCCGGCAAGGAAATGAGCTGAGAGTGGGTTATGTATTTTGATGGGGCTTTCTCGCTACAAGGCGCCGGTGCTGGTGTGCTGCTTGTCGCGCCCACCGGAGAGTACCTCAAATATGTAGTCCAGATGCACTTTCCCCGGGAGAGATCAACAAACAACACAGCAGAATATGAGGGACTTCTTGCTGGTCTCAGGATCGCGGCAGACCTTGGAATTAAGAAGCTCATCGTCAGAGGTGATTCACAGCTTGTCGTCAAGCAAGTTATTAACAAAGATTATCAGCGGCCATTGGTGGAAGCTTACGTAGATGAAGTGAGGAAATTGGAGGAGCATTTTGACGGTCTGCAAGCAGAGCATGTTCCTCATGCAGAGAACAACATTACTGATGACCTGTCAAAACGTGCTGCCCTTGTGGAACCAGGGACTTTTGTGCTCCAACTGACTCAGCCATCCGTTGAACCATCAGCAGGGCAAGATAAGCGAAGGAAGTTGAGCTCTGGCAAGTACTTTCCTGCTGAGCTCCTAGGAACTGCCGGTAAGGAAGTTGCCGGGGACGACGCCAAGTTTGTTGGGGGGCGACAGGCTTCGACAGGCCCTCGAGCCCTTGCTGTAGAGACAACTGCTCCCATAGCAGAAGACATACCTTTAGTCCTTGCTGTCGAGCCTCAGGCTCCAGCATGGGCGCAACACATCATCCAGTTCCTCCAAACAGGGGAACTCCCCGAGGAACAGGAAGAAGCAGAGAAAGTAGCCCGTTGATCTCATATGTACCAGTTTGTGGACGATGTCCTATACAGGAAAAGATCAAACGGCGTGAAGTTGAAGTGCATTCCTCGGGAGGACGGACTAGAGCTATTGGTAGAGATACATGGAGGCATATGTGGCTCTCACATTGGGTCAAGGGCTCTTGCTGGTAAGGCATTCCGGCAAGGTTTCTTTTGGCCTACTTCCCTCCAGGATGCAACTGCACTACTAACCAAGTGTGAAGCGTGTTAGTTCCATTCAAAGAAATTGCATCAGCCAGCTCAAGCTCTTCAAACAATCCCTCTTTCCTGGCCATTTTTGGTCTTGGGGCTTGACATATTGGGCCCTTTTCCCCGTGTTATCGGGGGCTTTGAGTACTTGTACATCATAATCGACAAGTTCACAAAGCGGCAGAAGTGGAAGCAGTGAGAAAGGTGACAACACAGTCAGCCGTCAAGTTCTTCAGAGGACTAGTTTGCCATTTTGGTGTGCTAAACAGAGTCATCACCAACAACGGCACACAGTTCATGAGCCGCACCTTCATGCAATATATCTAAGACCTTGGCAGCAAAATCTGTTTTACTTCTGTTGCTCATCCAAGAAGCAACGGCCGAGTGGAAAGGGCAAATGCTGAAGTGCTGCGAGGTCTCAAGAAGAAGACCTTCAACAGGATGCACAAGTGCGGAAGACGCTGGATTGATGAGTTCTCGGCAGTTCTTTGGTCAATTAGGATGATACCAAATCGAGCCACCGTCCAGACAACCTTCTGCCTAGTATACGGGGCGGAGGCAGTTCTCCCCACAGAACTCATACACGGGTCACCTCGAGTGCTCCCTTATAATGAGTTTGAGCAATAGCAGTTGCAGCAAGATGATGTTACGCTCCTTGAGGAAGATCGTCTTCAGACTGCTATGTGAGCTGCGTGCTACCAGCAAGCCTGGCGCCGCTATCATAGCCGCAAGGTTCATGCCCGAAGCCTTGAGGAAGGCGACCTTGTTGTTCAGCATGTTCAGTCGGCCAAGAATTCTAACAAGTCGATGCCAAAGTGGGAAGGCGCTTATCTGGTAATATGAGTTACCAGGCCTGGCGCAGTTCACATGGAGACCGAAGACGGCATTCCAGTGAGCAACTCCTGGAATATCAAACATCTTCGAAGTTTTATCCATAAGGCACGGTTGTCGGGTCTCCCGGCAACCCCCTTTTGTACTAGCCTTGCCGGCAAGGCATATAACCCTATCTACAAAGCCAGGCACATACCCTGTGCACAGTTGAATAAGTTTAAGTGTTTTACGGTTCTTGTCGATTTTCCATGTTTGTCTATATACATGCCTATCCAAGATGTTGTACTACGCTTGTTTTCGGCAAGTACAGATGAACCGCCAAGGTCCCATATTCCTATTTTCTCTTCTTTCTTTTTCTCAAAGGATAGAAGGTGCCCTCGCGTGCAAGTTTGTCGGGGGGGGGGGGGGGATGATGTTGTGGAGTGTATATCAACAGGTAACGTTTGAAGTGACATTTTGCAGGAAAGAGCGCAACAACGAAAAGCTAAGTTGCGAAACCTTGAGTAAATTTCTTTTAAGCGTCAGGTTATTTTCCTTGGACAATTTTGATTCTTGTATGGAAAACCTGCACACAAAGGAACCTTGCCATGATCGGTTGCGCCCTTACTCTGTTTTGAGTCCGCTCAACAGTTCGAGTGGCTACGCTGAGAATGGCAAGGTATCTTGCCGGCAGCGACACCCCCAGCAGACCACTAAGGATCTATTCCTCAAAGCGCTCGCGACAAGGGTGCGCGCACCGACAATATTTTCCAACAAAGCGTAGGGTTTATGCCATACGGAGAGAAATCAGACAAGAAAGATAGCATGCATTCATCCAAAACACAGTGAGTTATATTACATCGATATTAGCCACAATTCTAAATTTAGCATGCATTCATCCAAAACACAGCGAGTTATATTACATCAATACTCGCAACAACTCTAAATTTAGCATGCATTCATCCAAAACACATCGAGTTATATTACATCAATACTCGCCACAATTCTAGATTAAGATAAACTGTCTTTGGCATGGGTTTGTGGCGGCAAGAAGAAGTGAAGCGGCTAGTCCCTATGCTGGCCTTCGACCCTCTTAACTTGGTCCACCTTGTCGACAATGTGATGACAAGCTCTTCTAGCGCCTTGCAGTCTGCGCCTTCTAGCAAGCGGTCAAGTACATTGGTGAGGTCGATGCCGGGATTCCTGTGCATCACTTTGATGAGCACCTTGAGGAGGATAGCCCAGAAGAGTTTGTGAGATTCGCCGGCCAATTGGGCTGCGGTCTGGAGTGGAGCAGCTTCAGGGCGTCGAGGAGGGCCTCGAAGAACATGGTCAGCCTAGCACTCGTAGACACCCTGTCATCGGAAGAATACTTGTAGTTCGGCAGGCCCATGGTGGACAGTTGTGCCGTAAGCCTTTCCACGACGCAACAAGGCGCTTAGTCCAGAGTTTCACCCCTTCCTCATAGTCGTTATAGGTGGCGACGACACTCTCGAGCAGCTCCTTCTCGTCCTGGAGACTTTTGGCCAGAGTGTTCTCACAAGCCCTGCTGCTCTCAAGGGACTCCTTCAGCGTGGTCAGCTTCAACTCCAGATCGGTGATGGATTTCGGGGCGGAGGAGAGTTCCTTGGTCTTTTTGGATATGGAAGTTTGCATCTTCGCCAAGTCATAGAGAGTTTTCTCTCTGCTATATTTGAGCATCGAGATCTCCTTGTTGTGGTCCTCCAAATCCGCCTCCAGCTTCGTCACCTTGTCGGTCATCTCACTCTTGGAGGCCGCTGCAGCTTCGGCGTCATTGATGGATTCCTTCAGCTTGCAGGAATGGTCCAAGACCAGAGCATCAAGTGCCTTTTTGTGTTTCTACTCCAGCTCTTGGGCCCACTGCACGACAAGCTTTTCAATCTCTTTGTCCTTGCCGTGGAGCTTGGCGGCAAGCACTGCCTCTCAAGCAGCAAGGTCCTCTTCATGAGCATCAAGCCCGACACGGTGCTCCGTTAAGCGAGCCTCCTCTACAGCAGCCTCTTGAGTGGCCTCTTCCTGTGCCTTCTCAATGTCGGACTGCTTCAAGAGGTGCTCGTCCCATCTTTGGCTCAGCTGATCTCGGCCAGTCCTCAGCTCTTGCCAAGCCTCGGTGTACCAACTCTGCGTTTGCTCGACGGGACTCTGGAAGTCTGCCTCTGCCGCTTCAACAACTGCTGCCCTGGAGTCCAACTTCTCCTTTCAGGTGCGATAAAGCGTCTGGAGCTTCTGGAAGTTGTCACTCATGGCCTGGAGGAGCTGATCTTCTTTGGATCCATAGCTGCTGATGCGCGGCTCGTCAACAATCTTGAGCCTGGTGGCAGCAACAATGACTTGCTCATCGAAAGCCTCTCCTTTGGCTGGCATTCTGGTGCTTGCCATTCCCGGCATGTTGACGAGAAGGTCGTCGCCAACCTTCAGGTATCTGCTTGAGGGGGGGGGGGGACTTCGGACATTGATGGTTGGTCCTCAACAACCGCCTCCCTAGCGACTGAGGGATCTGGGGCCAGTGTAGTGCCAGGCGCTTCTACGGTAGGAATGCCATCAGTACACTCGCCGGTCTCCTTGCCGGCCTCCCCAGCAGACCCCTTGGCGGCTTCTTCATGCACGTCCTTGGCGGCCTCGTCAGTAGCAGCTCTGGTGGCTTCGGTGCCAGCATCCTTGGCGGTCCCCTCGATGACGGCGTTGGCATCCATTTGTTCCATCAAGGTGAGATCTGGAAGCCAAGGAGGAGAAACAAGGTGGGACCAAGGGTGAAGTTCAAGACAGAAATAAAAGAGAAAAATATCAAACATGAAGAATGATAAGTGCCTGAAGCAAGTGACTTACCTGTAATGAGATGCTGGGAGGTGTTTCCTTCCCCGGCCAGATTTGTTGCCGGTATAGGACTGCCGGCACCCACGCTTGCCGGATCTTCCTCCATGCGAGTGGGCTCGTCGGTGGAAGCCCTTGACGGAGATCCATCCCTGGGCAGTGTGGTTGACGGAGGCGGCATGTCGGGGGGGGGGGGGCCCTCAGTGGCCCTCCTTGTTGTTGTTCTCCTCGTGCAAACCCGGCAATATCATCAGCGAAGATACACACCCCGACGCCTGCCAGCGGGAAATGAGTAGTGGACTCACGCTGGGGGCTGGGTTGGGGGCTGCGTCGTGGGCTGGGCTCCAGGCTGATTGTGATGGTCTCCGGCACACCTGCAGTGCTTGCCGGGGGCTCGTCGCCCGTTGAGGTGTTGGCCTTCTTCGCCATCCTCTTCGCCAACATTTCCGTATCTCTGCGGGGACAGGCCAAAGCAAGAACAAACAAGATAAGCAGAATCAGAAACTCAAGGGGTAAAGGAAGCGGCAAGACACTTACTCTTCTCCTTCCGGGCTCTCTTCTCTCTCCGGGCTAAAAGCAGAGAGGTCAAAGTCAACCTCCACTACAGTGTCCATATGAGGGAATGGAGAAGGGGACCTGGGCCGCTTGGCTGTGGCAGAAGCGGTAGGCTGATGTGGGCCTACTCCGGTTGCGGGCACTGTCACATGAGCCGCCCCCATTGCTTTCTTTGCTACCGCTGTCGCACGCCTCGTCTGGCACACAGGTTTCTGTTGAGCTTCTTGCCGCTCCATAGCCTTGCCGGCCACCCCCTCACCGGGGACCTCTTCATGCGAGGAATCTTGCTAGACTGGCTTGCCGAAGATGGCCCACCGAAGGACACGCTTCTTCTTCTCTGGAACTGGGGGCTCCTCATACGGCTGCTCCTCAGCTGTGCCTTCGACAGAAGAGCCCCCGACAACTATGCCACTGTGCTCTTCGGCAGTCTCCCCCTGCTCGGCAAAGTTCTCCTCTTCACTGGTTCGTCTTCCACGAAGCCAACACTGCCGGCCTCCGCGGAAAGAGCTGCCTCTTCCACCCTACTGGCAATATATGCCACTTCTTTGTCGGTGGTGGGGCGGATGAGGTTTGTCTCTTCCCGGATGGCCTCCTCCGACAAGTTTTCAAAGAAATCCTGTGCCTGCCCCATGGATGGCTCGGCCCAGGTGGGGTCAAGGCCATGAGCGTTGAATGCCAGCATCATGGCAATGATCGAGTTCAAGGCAGTGTTGTTGCACAATGGAATGATGCTTGCCGGCAACCTGAGCGGCGTGATGGTCTTGAACATCCTGTGGCAGAGAGTTGCGTGCTGCATGACCGTCAAGTTATTGTTCAAGCTAGGGCGCAGCCTCATGATATCCATTGCATTCTGATACTCCCAAGTTGGTCTCCCCTTGTTCTTCAAAGGGGCAATGCGGCGGTGGAGGAAGTCAGCGCCGACCATCTCGATTGCGAGCCCGGCAGCTCTGAGGCGTTTGATCATGTTGATTTCGATTGTGAGCTCGCCGTCTCGAGGGTTGAGGGTGCTCGAACCATTGCCGTAGGTCGGTCTCATTTGTCGGGGCATACAAAACGGCTGCAGACCTTCCATCATAATCCAGCACCACCTGCCCCGCCACTCATCCCACTTCTTGCGGTAGACCCTGTCTGGGTACGTCTCCTTGTTCCATGCCCTTGGGATCCAGGAGACGCAGCCAAAAAGGGCCTCTCCTGGCTGGATGTGGGGGATGAAGAAATGGCAGAAGAGGGCTGTGTTGGGAACCACTCTGGAGAAATTCTCGCAGAGATGGGCAAAGATGGATATACATGCCACAACATTCGGCGTAAAGTCCAAGAGGTGGAAGCTAAATGTGCGCACGATGTCTACAAAGAAATCAGAAAATGGGGGGCAGAGCCCGCAGTAGAAGTAATCGACAAAGAAGGGGGATTTATCTAGGGCAGGCTCGGTGCGGGAAGTTGGGATGACACGGGTAGCAGGATGCGACTTTGTTTCTCTTCCCCACATGCATAGATACTGCTCCTTTAGAGCGCGCGCGTCGAGCGTCAAGGCAAAGGCGACATTCCTCTTCCGCATCTTCACCAACTCGCTCTCCGGCACATCTTTTCCCTTGCTCGCCTTGGGCACTTCTTTAACCTTGCTCGCTTTGGGCGCCATAGCAGCCAGGGGAGGGCAGGAGGCCAAGGGCGGTGAGGGCGTGGAGGCGGCGGACGGATGGGGGGCTCTGTTTCGGGCTCGAGGAGGAAGACGACTGTGGTTCCTAGATTGGAACGAGCGAGAGGTAAATGAGCAGTGCCTCTGCGGATTCCTCTTTTTATGGGGAAGGCGCGAGGCTGCCTCTTTACTATTCGATGCGAAGGCGTTTTTGCAGGCATGCTGTTGCTGCGGCCGTTCCGCGCATGTACCCCCACGTCATGCACTCAATGCGGATCATGGGGAAGCATAGCAGACAAGATAAAATTATGTCGGTTAACACCTGCCTCGCGTGCCCGTGCACTATTTTGGCCTAGCCCAACAACGCCTCACACCTGTGCGTGGCCTAAGCCCGGGGGCTCTTGTCGGTGTACTAAAGTTTGGGCCCTTTAGTACCCCTTACTTGTGCACGGGCAGTTGTAGCCGTGCCCATGGCGAGGCCTGGCGGGGACAGCTGGAAGCAAATACAAGGCAACCAAGATGGCATCCGAGCCAGTAATCAGAGAACAGAAGACAAGCTGAGCCCCTGGCAAGATCCTTGCCGGGATGGTTTGTGAAGCCCCGACAAGACTACCACCCTTGAGGTTGAGAGTGTCAGTGTCAAAACCAGCGGATCTCGGGTAGGGTGTCCCGAATTGTGCGTCTAAGGCTAATGGTAACATGAGGCGGGGGACACAATGTTTACCCAGGTTCGGGCCCTCTCGATGGAGGTAATACCCTACTTCCTGCTTGATTGATCTTGATGATATGAGTATTACAAGAGTTGATCTACCACAAGATCGCAGAGGCTAAACCCTAGAAGCTAGCCTATGATTATGATTGTTGTTGTCCTACGGACCAAACCCTCTGGTTTATATAGACACGGAGGGGGCTAGGGTTACACAGCGTCGGTTACAGAGAAGGAAATCTACATATCCGAATTGCCAAGCTTGCCTTCCACGCAAAGGAGAGTCCCATCCGGACACGGGACGAAGTATTCAATCTTGTATCTTCATAGTCCAACAGTCCGGGACAAGTACATAGTCCGGCTGTCCGAGGACCCCCTAATCCAGGACTCCCTCAGTAGCCCCTGAACCAGGCTTCAATGACGATGAGTCCGGCGCGCAGATTGTCTTCGGCATTGCAAGGCGGGTTCCTTCTCCGAATACTCCATAGAAGATCTTGAACACAAGGATCATGTTCGGCTCTGCAAAACAAATTCCACATATCACCGTAGAGAGCACAATATTCCACAAATCTTAATCTGCTGACAACTTTTTCATAGCGTGACATCACGCCACGGCCCGGTCACTATTCGAACCGTTTTCCTCAACCTGCTGCTGCTCATATTGTGAGGCGGTTTCCTCGGCACGTCTTGTCGAAGCACAGATCGTGTCCCCTTATCACGGGATTCTCATCAATACGGGTGTGGGTAACCCAACCGCGCCATCAATGCGGCGCTTGGGAAATAAGCGAGTTTACCAAGCAAGTGGGGAGGCGCAGGATCCTTGCTGCCTTTATAAGGAGATAAGGACTCCCCTTTTTCACCCACGCCCTCTCCTTTCTCTGCTTATCCATTCTCTCTCGCTCAAGCTCTAGCACCCAAGTGTTCATCTTCTCCGCCTGCCAGGGCCCTCTGAAAATGTCTGGATCCGGAGCAGGAGGCAAGTGGATGGACTCTACCATCCAGGGGAAGGATATCAAAAAGCTTCGGGAGGCCGGGTATCTGGCCAAGAAAACCAGCCATCGTCTTCCGACGGCGGGACAGATCGTCCCAACCCCTAAACCCCACGAGAGGGTTGTATTCCTCCCTCACTTTGTCCGTGGGCTGGAGTTTCCCCTCCACCAATTCGTTCGTGGCATCATGTATTACTAAGGGATCGATTTTCATGATCTTTCCCCAAATTACTTCCTCAACATGTCGACATTCATCATCGTGTGCGAGCCTTTCTCTGCATGTCACCACACTTCGGCTTATGGTTGAAGATTTTTAATGTGAAGCCCAAGGTAGTGAGCGGCGAGCACGCCGAGTGCGGAGGTGCCATGGTGAGCAAGATGCCCAACGTCACATGGCCATCAGGTACTTTCAATGACTCCGTCAAAGGGTGGCAACAGCAGTGGTTCTATGTTACTGAGCCGCACGACCCAAAATGGGCCGCAGCTCCCGAATTCCGATCCGGAGCTCCCCTACGGCTTACGTCCTGGCCCAAGAAGGGCTTGAACTGGTCTTCGCCCGACAAACTATCGGTGCTCCGGACGCGTGTAAAGGATATGGAAGACAAGAATATCAAACTGGTCAATGTAGTCCAGGTGATGTTAGTTCGCCGGATCCTCCCTTGCCAACACAGGGCTTGCAGTCTACGGGAATTCGACCCGGCCAAGCACCAGACCCTGCTAGAGCTCTTTGCTCCTCGTACAAAGACATCCGGAAGGCGCTTTTCAAGTCCGGCAAATCATGGCCGGACTCAGCCGAGGACAGCGGGTACCAACTATCCCGCCCTGCAAGTTCGGTAAGTCATCATATGTTGGCAAGTCAAATGTTTTATTCACATAACCCAAGGGAAATGCTTAATGTGTTTTCCACAACTCTCCTAGGGCTGGACGAATAAGGCGGGGCGGATCTACTGTCCGGCCCCACTGCCGGAAGAACCGGCCGGCCCACTTCTGACGAAGATGTTGGTCCCGGCGCCTTACAAGGCACTGAAGAAGAAGGCCAAGAAGGAGGCCAAAAAGACCAGGGGAAGCCTTCATCACTATGGCACTTCAGACACAATTGTTGGCGTCCTGGGAATGGGGGTCCCCAGACTTGCCTGCCTGCGGCCTGCGGCGTGGCTCAAGTGGTGGCCCAGTACGGCCCATCTTCTTCAACGCAAGACTCAAGACCATCGCGAGGGGACAAGCCTCGTGGGGCGGATGACACGAGGCTTCCTCAGGAGAGGCCTCGCTAGGTAGGCTCGCGAGGAGGTGGAGAGATCAAGGCAGGGGTACCTCGCGAGGTGCTCGTGACGCAAGCCGTGAGGATCGAGACCAGGCGGGCAGCAGGCGGGCGCCGGCAAATGCAGTGTCCTTGTTTCCTCTTTGGTGCAAAGGGGGCAAGCACAAGCATGGAGTACCGATGCATCAGGCAAAGGTTGCCATTTCAGTGCAATGAGACCAAGACCAGCAGAGCGGCAGGACGGAGGTCACCATAGAGCCCAAGGCAGTGTCATCACCGGTGTCTTTGGCAGCCGAAGACCATCTTTAGTCAGGATAACTTGTACTAGATGTTCCCCTTCAAAATGGCCGTTGTTGGCGCCCTTCCCGCTCAATATTTGGGAAGATGACCAGGGCCTCTATAAATAGGACTAGCCACAACCGGAGACGGGGCATCTCATAGAGTCCTTATCAGATCCATAGGCGATCGAGCTCATCCACGTAGTTCATCGCACCAGCTCAAGAACACCTCTCCCGAGGCCATTCATCCTTGTACTGTTCATCATCAGCCCCTGAGGCAATCCACCACACCACACACTGGAGTAGGGTATTACACCACAATGGTGGCCCGAACCAGTATAAACCTTGTGTCCCTCGTGTTGTTCATCATTTTATCTTAGATTCCCGCGAGGCGATCAGACAAGGATCTGTAGGGGGAAGATCTTCGCGCGCACCCCAGAGTTTGAACCTTAAGGGTCTGCCGGAACCCAACATCCAACTTTTGGCGCGCCAGGTAGGGGTGCGCCGGGATCTTTCTTCCGCTGTTCCGCGTTCGATCACCCGTCGTGTCCATGGCTGATGCTCGCCGGGCTCGCGCCGAGCGTCGGGCTGCTCTCGCCGCCCGCGTCACCCAGACGGCTCCCATCGGCAGATGTCCCCGTTGTTCCCCGTTGCCTGCCGCCAACGCCGCCACCGGCCCGTCAGGGAACGAGCAGCAGGCCTCATCGCTGCATCCTTCGGTGCGGCGGGAAGGCCGCACCGCCACCCTGTCGCTGACTCCAGCTGCTTCGTCGTCCCACGCCCGTCGCGCCCCCACGAACGTGCACGCTGTGTTGCTCCTAACGTGTGAGCTCCTGCACTACCATCCTGTCAACGACCTCTACAAGGAGTGGCTCGCTCGCATCACCAAGCTCGTCAGCGCCGCAGGGGGCTCCTTTGTGCCGTCCCTCTTGCTGCATCACCCCCCGTCCTGTGCGGGTGGCACAGCCCAGGAGGTGCCTCCGCCACCTCCTCCTCAAGAAGGCGCCCTGGCTCCAAGGCGCGCGACCCCAGGACGAGATCCACCGCGTCCGGCGCCCGCGCGACAAGAAAGGAGCTGCCAAGAAATCCCTCGCCCACAAGAAGGTGCACGCGTGCTCCCGGCACCGGTGCGCCATGACCGCATCCCTACGCCAGCATGTCAAGACCCCGTGCTGCTCCAGGCAGCAGCACGCGGGAATCCCCAGGACCAAGCCCCGCATCAGCAGAGAGCTCTGGTGGCCACCGCAGGCTGTCGCGCCTTCACCATCGAGCTATGAAGTGTCGCTTGGCCGGGCAAGTTCAAACCTGACCTGCCCCCTCACTACGACGGCACTGCCGACCCCGCGGAGTTCCTACAGCTCTACGAGCTAGGCATCAAGGCCGCCAACGGGGACCAAAAGGTCATGGCGAACTGGTTTCCCATGGCACTCAAGGACGGTGCCCGCACCTGGCTCCTAAACCTGCCTCCTGGCACGATCTCCTCCTGGGACGAGATGCGCACTCGCTTCATCGCCAACTTCCAGGGCACTCGCGACCGTCCGCCAGCCGTGGGTGACCTGCGCCGCACCAAGCAGCAACCCGGAGAGACCTTGCAGAAGTACATCCAGTGCTTCAACAGCGCTCGCCTCAATATTCCCAAGGTGACCGAGGAGGCCATCATCTCGGCGTTCTCTGATGGCGTCCGCGACGTCAAGATGAAGGAAGAGCAAGCGATCCACGAAGATCTGTGTACGTCCTTGGAGTTGTTCAACCTGGCGACCAAGTGCGCAAGGGCTGAGGAGGGACGCCTTTCCTTTCTCGAGCTCCCGTCTGTAGATCCAGAAGAGAAGAAAGCCAATGCCAAGGATGTGAAGCGCAAGGGAGCAGCTGTGCTCGCAGCAGAGCCGGACATGAAGCGCGGTAGGGACCAGCCGGAGTCGTCCAAAGGCAGCCGGTACTATGTGTACCACGATCTCCACACCCACAACACCAACGAATGCCAAGAGCTCAGGGCTGTGCGAGAAGGCCGTGTCGGTCGACGCCCCGAGCGCAACGATCAGGGCTACGGCCGAGGCGGAGCAAGAGGTGGAGGACGATGGGACGACCATGTCCCTCGCCAAGGGTGGCGTGACCAGCCTCGCGAGGACCGCTAGCAGGACCAACTTCGCAAGGGGGCTTGGAGGGATCAGCCTCATGAGGATCGCCCGCAAGGCAACGCAGGACTTCCTCCTCTGCCACCACCACCAAGAAGGAATGACGACCATCATCAGGACGAGGGGCTGGGGGCTTCCAGGAGCCGCGTGCAATCACTTGCATCTTGGGCGGTGCCCAGGCCCCAGCCTCTCAACGCATCTTCAAGCAGTTTACTCGCGAGGTGAATGCAGTCCTCCCCAAGCTTGAGGCCACGCACCCTCTTAGGTGGTCTGCGTGCGCCATCACGTTCAGCTCAGCGGATCAACTCAAATGCGCGGCAACAGCCGGTGTCCTCCCGATGCTCTGTTCCCCAGTCATCAGCAATGTGCAAGCCACCAGGACCCTCATTGACGGTGGGGCAGGGCTCAACGTCCTGTCCGTCGAGGCATTGAACAACCTCCAAGTGCCATATGACCAGCTTAAACCAACCAATCCTTTGTCAGGAGTCACTAATGGTTCCGCTGTCCCGATAGGACAGGTCCGCCTCCCTGTCATCCTTGGGCAGCGCAAGAACTACCGTATCGAGCTCAATGACTTCGACATCGCCCACATCCGCCCGCCATACAATGCCATCCTCGGGTACCCCGCCCTAGCCAAGTTTATGGCAGTGACTCACCATGGCTACAACGTCCTCAAGATGCCAGGAAGTGGTGGAGTCATCACGGTCCCCTGTGAAGAGAAGGATGCGGTGTGCTCTCTCGAGCGCGTCTTCCAAGCCGCGTCAGTCGAGGACCCAGACAACAAGAGTGGAAACCTTCCCGAAGCAGCTCCCAAGAAGAAGAAGACATCACCTGGCTCAAGGCCTCGGGAGGCAGGCCCTCCGGAGGCGCCACTTCAGGACACGCGCCCATCCAAGGGGCGCCACCTTCCATCGCATAGGAAGGCGTGCCCAGCTCCCTCCTCGGGCAAGGCTTGGGGGCTCTCTCTTGGGGAGCCACTGACTTTGCCAGGATCATGAGGGAGGCGCTCCGGCACCACTTGGAGGCGTGCTTTGCAGCACGTTTCCCTCAGGAAGGCGTAAGGCAAGGAGGGCCCAACCCTCAGGAGGTCATCACCAAGGTCGCTCAGGAGTTGTAGGAATCGAGAGTCATGCGTGGCAACCGCTGCCTGCCCACCGTAGCTCCCCATCCAGGTGAGGATGGCGGGCTGCGCATCTGCATCGACTACCCAGGGCTCAATCGAGTCGCTCTCAGGAGTGATTTTGCCCTTCGCGCGCGGGGCGTCGCGTGGGTGCACCGCACAGCTACGTTCGCATGCCCTTCAGCCTGCCGAACGCGGCTGCTTCCCACCAGCACCTGATGAGAAGCATTCTAGAAGCTCAGGTGGCCAAGCACCGTGCGCTCCTGGAGGAAATGGAGGTGGACCTCGCCGAGCCGCCTGGACCTCCTGAGCCTCCCGAGGCTCGAAGCCCCGAGGGCTCGTGAGGATTGGCTTCTTCACGACGCATCATCAGCTACTCTGACACTCGCTCTGCAATGGTATCAGGTGACTTCTCTCAAGTTTCATTTTAGATGGGAGCGCCCTCAGGGCTGCATCATTCCCAGGTCGCGTGGGTCTGTCCCCGCGACATGTATCTATTTTGCTTGTGTCTTTAGCTTACCTTGTTGGGGGCGCCCCTCAGGCTGCATCATCCCCAAGCCGCTTGGGCCTAACCCGGTGGCGTGTGCCTTTCTTTGCATCTATCTAAGTTGATTTGCTTATTCATGCTTAACCTGCCTATGATCATTGTCTGCCGCCTACTACGGGCCTATCCTTCCTCATGCAAACCGCTTGCACGTTAAAAGGGGGGTGCCTGAGCATCGCGACTCAGGAGCTCTTACGGGCTCTCCAGCCCTCACCCCTGGCCTTGTCCACGGCATCACGACCTGGCATACCAGCGACGGCTGAGCTTGCTTGAGGGCCGGGACCTGAGGATGTAGAGCATTTGCATCTTAACCATCTTGCAGGAACGTACCACCGACAGAGGCCCAGAGCCAGGCGCAACCCGCCTCGAGGTAGGGCCTCGTGAGTCCCGCGCAGGCTCACGGGTGCCCAGATACACCTCTCCTAGCCCTACCGTGCCGGCCACATGTGAGGGCGGGGCTGTACATGCCCCGGGGGCTCCTCCCGGAGGGGAGCCCCCATCCCACATACCAGTGGAAGCACCATGCTCCGCGCTGGCTGACGACACTACCGAGGAGCGGCTATGCCCATACACATACCGAAGCGCTATGCTCCGCGCTAGTGATAAACAACTGAGGGCAGCCCACGGCTGTATCAACCTTACGGAGCCCAGAGCTCAGTGTCTGGCCTCATCGCAAAGCCTCCCCTCGGGAGTGCCGCGCGAGGGGGCTGGGCAAGGGGGCTGCGCCCGGGCCACGCCTGAGCACACGCCACCCAGCCAGGTCCCTCGGACCTAGTCGTCACACGCCCCTCCCCGAGCGGAGCCAAGGTATGAAGACCCATTTGAGTGTCAAGGGGGACTCCTGAGCATCGCACCTCAAGAGCCTAACTGGTAATGTAGCCCCTCACTCCTTAGTTCCAAAAGGCTAACGACGGTCGAGGTATGTGTGGGGCCGGGCCCTGCCGACGTAGAATGACAGATCCTCTCTTCCAACCCCCCCCTATTTGCTGTTTGCGCGTCAAGGGGGACTCCTGAGCACCGCGATTTAGGAGCCTAACTTGTCACGTAGCCCCTCACTCCTTAGTTCCGTCCTGGTGATCTAGTCGGGGCTAATAGCGGCTGAGGTATGCGCGGGGCCGGGCCCTGCCGACGTAGAACACAAGCAAATAGGAAGGAAATCGCAAAGTCTGGCAAATCCAGAAGCAAATATTACAGATCATAGATTGTTCTCACAATACCAGACACAAATTTAAATGCCTCCACGAGGCATGGTGCATGTTGCAGGAATCAAAGCAGGAGAAAGGCCGCGAGAAGATCACCCCTGGGCCGCGCCACCGCTCATGGTGGAGTCGCGCTTGTCAGCTCCACCCCCTGGGGCTACGGAGCCAGCAGCGCCTCGCTTGGGCGCGGTGTTGAAGGCGCGGAACTTCACCAGCAAGGTCTCTGCTCGACCCTTGACGGCTTCAGCAACAGCGGCAGAGCGCTTGGTGTCCACAGGCTCCAGCAGGTCGTCAAGGTTGGCGTCGGGGTTGTGGAGGTAGACATGGTTGAGGATCCGTGTTAGCGCTGCGGAGGAAAGGATGCGAGCCTCAACTTCGGCCATGGGGCCGATGCCAATCACGACTTCCTCAAGCGCCTCGACGAGGAAGGGAACCAGCTTAGTGGGGCCTTCCTTGGCTCCGACCAGCGGTTTCTCCAGGCCCCCGTCATAAAGCGTTTTCAGCGCTATGCGAGCCCTCTCCTCGTAGCGCGTGAAGGCTGCGTGGTCCTCGGCCAAGACCTCTGCCTTGGCATCCAGTTCAACCCTCTCCGTCTTCAGCGCCTGCTCCAGCGTCTTCAGCCGGTCGCTGTCAGCTAAGAGTTCGGCGTTGCGGTCCTTGATAGCAGCCTCCTGAGCCTTTATCTCCTCCTCCTTCACCTGGCGGTCGCGAATCTCCTTGGCGATCTCATCACGCAGCCCTTGCAACACGCCCTCCAGCGTCTTGCAGCGGCCCTTGACAGTTGAGGCATCCTTCAATGCCACGTCACGAGTGGCTATGGCCTGGAAGGTGGCTTGCTTCTCCTCCTCGGAAGCCGTCACAGCCTGGCTTAGCACCGCTCGGACAGAGGCGTCAGAGCGAACCCAGCCAGAGACCAACTCCAGGTGCCCGGCCACCAGGTGGGGGTCCGCGCTCTGGAGGTCCTCCCACAACCGACTCAGCTCGTTGGCGGCACGGTCCAAGGTGACGGAGGAGGCAGAGGAGACGGGAGCCGGTGGAGTAGGAGGAGAACACGGCAGCGTGATCAAGGCTTGGGAGGCAGGAACCTCCTGAGCCTTGGCAACCTCGGCGACAGCATCAAGCACAGGCGCCTCCAGAGTCAGCGGGGTCACAGGGGCTGACTCCTTGCCGGAGCGTCCCTGCTGGCCTCGCAAGGATGATCGGGCAGGGGATGTGTGGGCCCCACTGCCTCCCTTCCCCGCGAGTGAAGATGCGGCCACGGCTGATGAGCCCGTTCCAGGCGGGGTCGCCGTGTCTCCCTTCAGCCTCTTCGCTGCAGGTAGCAGCCTACCCAATGAAAGATGTCAGGCCTCAATGGCAAAATACAGGAGCAAGGCGGAGTTCGAGCACTTACTGGTTGACTGCCGCAGGATCCCACGGACTCCGGCCAAGCTTGAAGCCCGAAAGCCTTTTGCGGAGCTCAGCCTAGGGAGGCCCAGACGCAGAGGAAGGCGCACCTGAAGGGCTAGAGCTGGCTTCGGCCGACGCAAGGGCTGGGGTAGACCCTCGGGAGATCAGCCCAGACCTGTCCTTCTTCGGGACCCAGGGCGGGTCCTTCCCTCCTCGCCTGGCACCGGCCTCGTCGTGATCAGGCATGGAGCGGAGGGCGCTGGACCTGCGCCAGGAGGGAGTCTCCTCCGTCCCCTTGAAGGTCGCCTTCGAGTCACGCTCATCATCCTCTTCGCCGTCTTCCTCTTCTCCCCCGCTGGAGTCACCAGAGGACAAGTTCACCGTCGCCGTCGCCGCCTGGCCCTCAGGATCCTCCGCTGGCACCAGGCCGACCCCGTCGAAGGTGGGCATGGTGTCCACCACCCGTTCCTAGTCATCACGAAGGAACAGGGGACCGGAGCATCCACCGGGCCTGCCACGTCCTCTCCGACCAGGAAGTGGAGGGCCGCGGTCAGATCCTCGTCATTCAGGGCGTCCAAGCTTAGGCGGAGGACGA
Organism: Triticum timopheevii; assembly: GCA_963921465.1. Classification (NCBI taxonomy): domain Eukaryota; kingdom Viridiplantae; phylum Streptophyta; class Magnoliopsida; order Poales; family Poaceae; genus Triticum; species Triticum timopheevii. Next base: position 373,083,988 of record OY997272.1, on the reverse strand, counting down.
CATCTGCATCCGCGAGCCTCCACAGCGGGCGCGAGTGCGCCTGAAGAGGGGCCACCCGGTGCGACAGGAACTCCCTCAAGAGCGAGGCCCCGGTCAGCTTCGCCGCCCTTAGATTGCCTGGCCTCAGGTCGGCGTTCATCTTCTCCAGCACCAGCTTCGCCCACCGGTCGTCAAGCTTCGCGCGGGACCATGCCTCCACGGCCTCGGGCTGCTATGTGGGCTGCTCCAGCAGGGGGTTGTTGCACCTGGCATCCACCACGATCCACTTGCTCCAGAAGCTGTCGGCCCTCTTCCCGGCCTTCGAGATGGCGTTGGACTTGGAGTACAAGACAAAGCTCGCGCACGCCGAGATGTTGGCGCCAGTGACCCGGAGGGAGAAGAAGTGGCGCAGCAGGGCCATGGAGGGCGTCACCCCGACGTGCGCCTCACAATAGTAGGCGAAGATTGACAAAAGCAGAACGCAGTTGGGGTGGAGATGCAGAGCATGCAACTGATACTGGCAAAGGACGACAAGGAAGAACTCAGAGAAGGGAGGAACTAGACCAGTAATAACAGCGCTCATGAAGAGGGGGTAGAAGGTGCTCCCTTTGTCCTCCAGCCGGGCGGAGCCAAGCCGGAGCACAGTCTCCCCCATCTCATTGCTCTGCGCCGCCGCCATCTAGCGCGTGAGGGCGAGATTCTACTCCGTTACGTTGGGGGAGACCAGAGCCAGCGAGTACCAGGCTGATGCAGCCCCAGCCAGGGTCTTGCGGGGTGCCATTGCTCACCGGAGGAGAAGGCTGCGGCAAATCTGGAGATTTCGGAAGCAAGAGGGCAAAGAGCAAGAAAGGGGATCTGAAGCAAGGCGAACGAGAGTAATAAAAGTACGGATAACCCCGGGCCAGCCTTTTTGTCAGTCGAGCAGTTGCCGAGGCGGCGTGGGGAAGCACAGGTGCCCACGTCCAATCAACCGCCACGCGGCGCCCATGGCTGCAGGCTGATGGGGCCCATGGCACTCCGCACTTGCCACTTCGCTTCTCCGCTAAGCCAAGTCCGAGTGCACCTTGGGCCCGGGGGCTACTGTCGGCGTCCTAGGAACGGGGGTCCCCAGACTTGCCTGCCTGCGGCCTGCGGCGTGGCTCAAGTGGTGGCCTAGTACAACCCATCTTCATCAACGCAAGACTCAAGACCCTCGCGAGGGGCCAAGCCTCGCGGGGTGGATGACACGAGGCTTCCTCAGGAGCGGCCTCGCCTAGCAGGCTCGTGAGGAGTCAGAGATATCAAGGCAGGGGTACCTCGCGAGGTGCTCGTGACGCAAGCCGTGACGATCGAGACCAAGCGGGCGCCAGGCGGGTGCCGGCCCGTGCAGTGTCCTTGTTTGCTCTTTGGTGCAAAGGGGGCAAGCACAGGCGTGGAGTACCAAGGCATCTGGCAAAGGTTGCCATTTCAGTGCAATGAGACCAAGACTAGCAAAGTGGCGGGATGGAGGTCACCGTGGAGCCCAAGGCGGCGTCATCACCGGTGCCTTTGGCAGCCGAAGACCAACTTTAGTCAGGATAACTTGTACTAGATGTTCCCCTTCAAAATGGACGTTGTTGGCGCCCTTCCCGCTCAATATTTGGGAAGAGGACCAGGGCCTCTATAAATAGGAGTAGCCACCACCGGAGAGGGGGCATCTCATAGAGTCCTCATCAGATCCATAGGCGATTGAGCTCATCCAAGTAGTTCATCGCACCATCTCAAGAACACCTCTTGCGAGGCCGTTCATCCTTGTACTGTTCATCATCAGTCCCTGAGGCAATCCACCACAACACACACTGGAGTAGGGTATTACACCACAACGGTGGCCCGAACCAGTATAAACCTTGTGTCCCTCGTGTTGTTCATCATTTTAGCTTAGATTCCCGTGAGGCGATCAAACGAGGATCGGTAGGGGGAAGATCTTCGCGCGCACCCCAGAGTTCGAACCTTAAGGGTCTGCCGGAACCCAACATCCGGCAACAATATCCGAAGGCTCCGATGCCCGCTCTTCCTCCAGAGAGGCCGAGGAAGAGGAGGAAGACCAATCTCCAACAAGGGGAAGAAAGAAAAGGACGACCTCCACATCCTTGGAGGCTGAGTCGCCTAAGAAGGGAAAAACTCCCCTTCCGGAGGAGTCCACCGCCGCTACCGATAGCAGCCCGGAGTGGGATCCCAGGGCCCAGCCCCTGGTGAACTCGTGAGTATATAAAATCCGAACACGTTTATGCATCCAGACTCACTACGGCATGACGTTTTAATCATTGAGCCATACTATTTTGCAGTTCGGCGAGGTCCCGCACCTAACAATCTTCATCGAAGGATTTACTAGGCTCGGATGCTATGGACAGCGGGATATCCCGAAGGCCCCCCTCCCCAAAACACGTGAACGACACCGAGGTATCGTCCCATAGGGACCCAGGCCAAGGAGGAGGGGGGGAAAGATCATCAAGGCGGTGCCAGAAGGTCAAACTTCAGGGGCCGGACACACGGGAGAAAAGGCTCCCATGGATGTCGACGGCAGGGGCTATCTTGAATTCAACCCCCAGCCGGACGCAATTCCAGAGACCGATACGGCTCCAGAATCAGGAAGGCAGCCCCTCTCGGCTGAAGGGGGTGCGCCTGTTCCACCGGCAACCTCTGTCCAACCAGAGGTGCTGGATACTATATCAGCGGCGCTGAAAAGCGCCTCCATCATCGACGAATACCGTGCCCTTATGGGTGCGGTGATTGAGAAGATTCAGTCCGCTGAGAGTGGACTGAATGAAGCCTGCATTAGCCTTATAACGGGTTTTGAGATATGTTTTGTGAGGTTTCAAAGAGTTTCATAGTATAGGTAGTAGCCCCTGATACACTATTCGGTGAAAGAAAGAGCCGGACAGAGGATCAAACATATGTTCACAGGAGACTCACTTTATGGCATCTCTCCCTCTTTTTATTTTATAAGCAGGCGTCTGTAGCGACTGCCACCTCTCATACTGTGGAAGTCTCCGGACTGAAGCAGAGTCTGGAGCGGGCCAAAGAAAAACTCGACCGAGTGAAGAAACAGTTGGAGGATAACCAAGGTACGCGAAAACCTTTTTCACATTAGCGCAAATGAATAAGTTAATATGAAGAAAATATTTTTATGATATGCTCTAGGGGCGATGGCCGAAATTGAGGCTCTTAAGAAGGCTGTGGCCGAAGCCGAGAAGAAGGCAGCCACAGAGCAGGCTCTTCGTGAGAAGCACGAGGCCAAGGTTATTGAGGCTCAGCGAGAGCTTCAAGAGGCTGTGAAGAAATGCGAGACCTTGGAGCAGAGTTTAACGAAGAAAGAGTCCGAACTCGCCCAGGCACATCAAGCTGCACGCGATGCCTGGGGGGAAGCCCAAGGCACCCTACAGGAAATACAAGAGGCGAGGAAGATCACGGCGGGTAAAGCTTTTTCTATGCAAAGCAGGTATTTGAAGGGAGAAAATCACGTTTACTAATTTGAATTTGGATTTCTCCAGGGGTATTTGTGGAGCCGCCATGCAGCATATCTGATCGCACAATTCTATCGAGCCGAAGAGAGGAGCACCATGGAGAAGCTCTTCTGGTCGCAGTATCTGGTGCCGGTGTATCCAGTGCCCTTTGCCGATCAGCTGAACCAGCTGACCGAACTGCATAAGGCGGCCGAACTAGCAATGCTGGATTTAATTATCCGGCTATGGCCCGTCGAGCCGATTCCAAGTAGCTACTTCGGGCTCGTGAAGCGGCTTGTGAGTGCCTGCCCTCGACTTGATGTCATCAAGCGGTCGGTCTGTATGGAGGGTGCGCGAATGGCCTTTGCCCGTGCGAAGGTGCACTGGGGGAAGATGGACGCTGAAAAGCTGATGACTGAGGGACCGCCGAAGGGGAAGGAGCACCCCAAGCCTGAGTTATATTATGATAGTGTCCTGAAAGGATCCCGCCTTGGGGCGGAGCAATGCACCAAGGACATTATATTTCCATGAATACAGTTATGTTGTCCTTTGTAATGTTTAAACAAGGTCGTTTCTATTATTGATTGCCTGTTATTTGAAGTTTTTCCTCCTGCGCGACTGTTTTATATATTAATCCTGAGAGTTGGCCAGTCGTCGGCTTCTGCCCCCACGTAGGAAGTATGGGGGTGTTCAGGATAAACCTAAGCACTCTTTATCGCAGTTTTGGGTCCTTGAAGGAGGTGTTCAGCGCAACGAACCAGGCAATCGGACTATAAGGCTTTATCACTCTCACTTAGCCATAGGAGTTTGACAAAAGGAAGGTAGGCGCAACCCCTGGTGTTTGAAAGACTGTACGAGGGGCTCTATAAGCACCTGATCGGAAGAAAAGCCGATCCATCGCACGCTGCATTAGTTATGGCATAATGCGGAAGAAATCCTTAAAGATTTTACAACCTCTTGAACAGCTGACCAGCTCTCGCCGTATCATGACAGTCAGTTTTCGGCTTTTTCTACTGAGGCGCTCGTCCGGAAGAACCGGGACACAATCGCAGTAGTTCTCCCTTTGTCGCCTTAGCCAATATAGCGGAACGTAAGGCAGCAAAACATGGGAGCCGGGCAAACCCAACTATTGACCCAAGACATGATTCGGAGCTGATGCATATAATGCTATAAGTTCGGGGTGCCGAACGACCGTGAAGGTGTTCGGACTTTATTGCCGTATTATGGGTACAATGAAGCCCCTGGCATATTAAGGCATATCGCGATGTATAGATGCCATTTGACAAAAAGTGTCAATAAGAAACAATAGCAGATAAGCGTCATATAAAGTCACATGCTGTAATTAAATAACTCATCGATGCATATGAGTACAGGTAATGTGATAAAAATAAATATGACTTCGGAACCTGCTGAGACCAGGCGGGAGGAGGCTGTGTGCAGATCCGGAGTGTAGTCGGATGGTCATCGAGGGGAATATCTAAGGATTCCCTCATGCGTTCAAGCTGTTTCCATGTCGCTAGTCCTGGCCTACGCAAAAGTGAACGTGCAAAGAAAATGCAAGAAAAGTTTGTGTGCCACGGAGCGGTTGAGCCGTAGTGTGTGGCCTATCCTAGCTTTGCCTCTGTTTACTGCCGGAGTGTTTTAATTGAGCTCCGGACGAGCCGGGCTATGCTGCCGTGAAGTAGTTCAGACTCTTTTGACGGTGTTCGGGAGCTTGGCCGTCGACTCGAGGTTCAATTGAAAGATGCCACTCGTTGCTTCTGCTATTAAGGCGACGGTATGCTCTTCGGCACAGAGGGGGAGTTAGGCCTTGCCATTAACTATTATGACGCTGCGCGGACCGGGCATCTTGAGATTTCGATAGGCATAATGTGGCACCGCGTTGAACCGAGCAAACGCGGTTCGTCCGAGCAGTGCATGATAATTACTGCGAAAAGGGACGATGTCGAAGATTAACTCTTCGGTACGGTAATTGTCCGGTGATCCGAAGCCTACCTCGAGAGTGATGGAGCCTGTACAACGGGCCTCCACACCTGGTATAACACCTTTAAAGGTGGTTTTAGTGGGCTTGATCATCGAAAGATCAATACCCATCTTGCGCACTGTGTCCTGATACAACAAGTTTAGACTACTGCCTCCGTCCATAAGGACTCGTGTGAGGTGGAATCCGTCAATTATTGGGTAAAGGACTAGTGCGACTGAATTGCCCTGATTGGTATTGGTCAGACGATCCATATGGTCAAAAGTGATCGACCATAGTGTATGTTGTGGGGCGACTGGCTCCGTTAAGTCGACATCCCTAAGAGTGCACATCCGTTCCAGCTTGGGAATGTGGGTGGCGTTTATCATATCCACCATTTTGATTTGCGGGGGAAATTTATTTTTCCCTCCAGAGTTTGGTGATCGGGGCTCCTCGTCGTCGTTATCGCTTTGAGACCACTTCTCCTTGTTTGCGGCACTTGACCTACCGGCTTGTTTGAAGACCCAACATTCTCTGTTGGTATGATTGGCTGGTGTTCCCGGGGTGCCATGAATTTGGCATGGACGATCGAGTATGCGGTCCAGACTAGATGGGCCCGAATTGTTCTTTTGGAATGGCTTTTTACGCTGACCGGACCTAGAGCCACTGAATCCAGCATCGACTGTCGTGTCTTCAGCGTTATCACCATTTTTGCGATGCTTGTGTTTGTTGTGTCAGGGCTTGCCGTTGCTATCGCTGGCCTCTAATGTGCCAGGATTGCTTGTTGTGTTATTGCTATGAGCCAACCAGCTATCCTCGCCTGCACAAAAGCGGGTCATGAGTGTCGTGAGGGCTGCCATGGACTTCGGTGTCACGCCCAATATGCGATACTATCCTAAAGAGACTCGAAGGTCCCACCAAGGATAGAACCGCATATTGAAACGCTTTTGCAAGGTGGATATCATTACATCAACATTACATAATAGATGGGGATACATACAAGAGGCATACAATGCCACACGAATACAACAATACATCATACATAAGATCAACATCCGACTACGGATGAAACATAAACAGAAACTCAAACGACATCCACCCTGCTAGCCCAGGATGCCGACCTGGAACCTATCCCCTGATCAAAGAAGAAGCAGAAGACGAACTCCAAAACAAGCAAACATCGCTCTCGCGTCATGATCATCGCAAACCTGTACCTGCAATTGTTGTTGTAGTAATCTGTGAGCCACGAGGACTCAGCAATCCCATTACCATGGGTATCAAGACTAGCAAAGCTTAATGGGAAAGGAAGGGGTAAAGTGGTGAGGTTGAAGCAACGACTAAGCATGATATGGTGGCTAACATACGCAAATGAGAGCGAGAAGAGAAGCAAAGGAACGGTCGTCAACTAGTAATGATCAAGAGGTGATCCTGAACTCCTACTTACGTCAAACATAACCCAAAGACCGTGTTCACTTCCCGGACTCCGCCGAGAAGAGACCATCACGGCTACACACGCGGTTGATGCGTTTTAATTCGGATCTGGTGTCAAGTTATCTACAACCGGACATTAACAAATTCCCATCTGCCACATAACCGCGGGCACGACTCTCGAAAGTTTATACCCTGTAGGGGTGTCCCAACTTAGCCCATGATAAGCTCTCGCGATCAACGAAGGATATACCTTCTCCCAGGAAGACCCGATCAGTCTCGGAATCCCGGCTTACAAGACATTTCGACAATGGTAAAACAAGACCAGCAAAGCCGCCCGATGCGCCGACAATCCCGATAGGAGCTGCACATATCTCGTTCTCAGGGCAACACCGGATAAGTCAAGCTACGAGTAAAACCAGACCTCGAGTTTCCCCGAGGGGGTCCCGCAGGCTGCTCGGTTCGGACCAACACTTAGACAAGCACTGGCCCGGGGGGGGGGGGGCTAAAATAAAGATGACCCTTGGGTTGGCCGACCCAAGGGAAGGGTATAGGTGGTGGTGAGGCAAATGGTAAAACCAAGGTTGGGCCTTGCTGGACAAGTTTTATTCAAAGCGAACTGTCAAGGGGGTCCCATAAATCACCCGACCGCGTAAGGAACGCAAAATCCGGGAACATAACACTGGTATGACGGAAACTAGGGCGGCAAGAGTGGAACAAAACACCAGGCATAAGGCCGAGCCTTCCACCCTTTACCAAATATATAGATGCATTAATTATATAAGAGATATTGTGATATCCCAACATAATCCTGTCCACCATGGAGCAATCTTCAACTTCACCTGCAACTAGCAACGCTATAAGAGGGGCTGAGCAAAAGTGGTAACACAGCCAAGCAACGGTTTGCTAGGAATGGTGTCAAAGGTTAGAGGTTCATGGCAATTTGGGAGGCTTGATGAGCAAAAGATAGGTAACGCAGCATAGCGATAGAACGAAGCAACTAGCATAGCAATGATAGTAGTGAGATCCAGGGTAGCGGTCATCTTGCCTGAAATCCTGCTGGGAAGAAGAATGAGTCCATGAAGAAGATGAAGCCACGAAGACGAACCACACGTAGACGAATGAATCCTCACGATCGCAACGAAACGGGAACTATTGAGAAGAAGCACACAACATGGTAAACACACTACACATGATCAAGGCATGATGCACAACAAGCATGATGCATGACCAAGCTACATGAAGCTACTCATGGCAAGAGATGATGCAAACAAGAACAACACATCAAGACAAGTTTAAATTTCGAAATTGGTTCAAGTAGTTAAACAGCAAGTTAAAGAGCACCAAGATGATCTACACGAAATTCTAGCCAAGTTACATATAAAGTTCATTTGATTCGGAGCTACGGTCTAGAAGATATGAGCAAAACAAGTTAAGCATGGCATTGATGCAAAATGCATCCAAACGTCAAGAAAACACACCAAAACAAGGATGCAACATGATAATATGAAACTACATGCAAAATCAAGCAAGTTTCATATAGAGCACACTCAAAACGGAGCAACGGTTCAACACATACACTCTATACAAGTCATAACAACAATCTGTCCATAACAGCAACTAGGCATCTTACAAGAATCAAAACAACAAGCTACAGCACCCCAACATAAGAACAAAAGGCATGGGCATGAAGTACAGGTAAAGCATAACAAGACATGAACACTGAGCTATCTCCAGAAGCTACTAGAACATGCTCAAACACACATGGTAAGATTGCAAATAATAACAATTTCAGACTTATCAGGAAATAACATCTGGTTGCAATGTTTAGAGCTATCAAAAAACATGTTACAGGAACATATCATGGAAAACAAAGGCATGGCATGAATCTAATAATTGCATAGATCAAAAGTCCCTTACTGACCATGAGCCAAAAAGGCACAGAAAATATGATGGCACCCATGTAAACATGGCAAATAATATGACAACTTCAAACATGGCAGGAACAACAATAAGTAGGCATGTTCGTGAGCTTGAACCACTCTCCACAGAGCAATACATGGCATGTCAAGGCAACCAACAGTAAGAAGGCATGTTTATGAATCTAAGCATGGCAAGAACAAGTTCATAGGATGCATGGATCACTAGAAAAGCACATGGCCAAAACTGAACTTCATGTTAACAGGTTGACAGAAACATTATTTAGCAAGTTTGGAGCAAGATTACAACAAGCTACAGCAGGCTATAATTGCAACCAAGGGCATGAATGGATAGAGCATGACATGTATAACAAAACATCCTTAGTTAACATCTCCAGAATAATGCACGAAATGACTTGTAGCAGCAGGTTTACATAGCAACAAAATATAACAAAATCTGCCAGGAAAACAGCAACACCAAGTACCATACTTAACAAGCTCGATGCACTTAGCACACAACTCACAAAAATACATGGATGGCACCACTGGAAATATGGCATGGCATAGATCAAAACACATGTAGAAATCAACCTCATAGGATGCACACATCAAACATTGCAAAAATGACAAATGAGCATGTTATAACAGTTTCAACAGATTAACATCAACATGCACTCTTCCAACAGCATTTCGGGCATCAAGATGAGTTCAAATGAAAATGATGCAATGAAATGAAATGAAGTACTCGTCGAGTCGAACAATTTGACATATTATACGCACGAAACGGAGCAATATGCACAGAGTTATGATGCGATGAACATGGCAACATTATGCAAAATAATCGGGGACTTAGTGGTTTCGAGGTCAACCTCTGGGTCTGCACGGTTCTCGAGGCGGGACCGGAGATGCTCGCCGGAGTTCGCGGGATCTCGTCGGAGAACGCGGGGAGGCGACGCCGGAGTTGGATCCGGTCGGGGAGGCGGAGGAGGCGCGCGGGGAGGCCGGGATCCGGAGCTCCTGGGCGGCGCGGAGGCGCCTCGGTGGTGGACGGCGGGGCGGGGTCCAACGGAACCGGCGGCGAGCTCGGGCGCCGCGTCGGCGGCGAGACCTCCGGTGGCCGGCGGCGACGCGGACGAGGAAGGAGATGGCGGCGCGTTATCCAGGCGGCGGGGTCGGGGCGACCGGCGGCGAACGCGGAGGGCGCCGGGAGGCGGGCGGCATGCCACGGCAGCGGCGGCACAGCGCGCCAGCGATGAGGAAGTGGCGGGCAAGGGCGGCGGAGCCGGGCCGGGCGGCGGCGGCGTGAGGGCCCGCGCGGGCCCGTGATGGGCTCCGCGGGCCGGCGGCGAGGTGGGCGCGGGGACGCCACATGGCGGCGGCGGAGTGGAGGAGAGGGGCGGCAGGGTGATGTGGCGGCTCCTGATTGGCTGGAGCGACGCGTCCGGCGGACATGTCTGGCGCGGGCGGACGTGTCCGGCTGCGCGAGGAAGAGGAAGGCTAGGGTTTCGGGGGGATTTTGACCGCGAATTTCGGGGGGGTGGGTGGGTGGGTGGGGTGTTTATATAGGTAGGGGGAGCTAGGAGAGTCCAAATGAGGAGCGGTTTTTGGCCACGCGATCGTGATCGAACGACCGAGAGCATGGAGGGGGTTAGGATGAGTTTTGGGCCAGTTTGGAAGGGGTGTTGGGCTGCAACAAAAGAGGCTTTTGCGGTTACCCGGTTAACCGTTGGAGTACCAAACGACCTCCAAATGGCACAAAACTTGACAGACGGTCTACCGGTGCTATACCAAGGCCGCTTGGCAAACCTCGAGCCATTCCAAGAAAGTTTAACACCCGCACACGAAAAGAGGCAAAAGGGGAATGCCGGGTGACATAGGAGTGCCGGATTGCAAAACGGACAACGGGGAAAATGCTCGGATGCATGAGACGAACACGTATGCAAAATGAAATGCACATGATGACATGATATGAAATACATATGATGACATGGCAAAGTGCAACACGCAAGCACATGACATGGCAACGACGGCGAATAACTGGCGGACACCTGGCGCATCGGATCCGGGGCGTTACATTCGGCTTCTCTTGGCCGAGGTGTTGGGCAAACCACTCGTCACGGATGTTATGCTTAAAGGACGCTAGGGCTTTGGCATCTGGACAATCGACAATTTGGTTCTTTTAGTTAGGAACCGAGTCCAGAATTTCCTGGCTAACTCTCCAGGCTGTTGGGTAATGTGACTTATATCGTTAGCATCCGGTGGTCGCACATAAGTGCCCTGGAAGTTATCCAGGAATGCGTCTCCAGGTTCTCCCAACTTCCAATGGAGTTTGCCGGCAAACTATTCAGCCAATGCCGGGCTGGTCCCTTGAGTTTTAGTGGGAGGTACTTGATGGCATGTAGATCATCGCCGCGGGCCATGTGAATGTGGAGAAGGAAATCTTCAATCCATACCGCGGGGTCTGTTGTCCCATCATATGATTCGATGTTCATGGGCTTAAACCCTTCTGGGAACTCATGGTCCATTACTTTGTCAGTGAAGCATAGGGGGTGTGTGGCGCCTCTATGCCGGGCTACATCACGACGCAGTTCAAATGAGTCTGGTCAGTTGTATTCGGCCCGGCCGGATTTGTATTTAGTGTATCCGGCGTGGTGATCATAGTCACGCGTTGGGGCGCGCCCCCATGATCCGTAGATCGACCTTGACTGTCCTGCTTTGTTTTCCAACATGTCTCGCAGGTCCTGCATGTAGCCCCGGGCCTTCGTGTTTTTGTTTGATTGGCGACGGGGTGCGGGCTGGTGTTCGGGCTGATATGCCGCTTTGTCTCGGCCACGGGGTGGCCGGTCAGCCGCATCCTGCGCTGGTAGTGTAGTCTCTAGTGCCTCCTCCTCAAATTGAGGTAACAACTTGCGCTTTGGGTAACTTTTGGTTGGGCGCTCGAGTCCGTATTCCTCGGCTGCCAGGACCTCAGTCCATGTATCGGTTAGCAGATCTAGATCAGCTTGAAGCTGCTGCTGCTTTTTCTTCAGGCTTTTTGCAGTGGCTATAAGCTAGCGCTTGAAGCGCTCCTGCTCGACGGGATCATCAGGCACGATGAATTCTTCGTCGCCGAGGCTCACATTGTCTTCGAAGAGGGGCATGTAATTGTCATCCTCCGAGTCTCCATCCATTGCCTGTTTCTCAGGGCTAGCTTGCCCATCCTCCCGTCCGGCTTGCTCGAAGCTTGGCTGCCTGAGATTGTTTTCGTCTTCGGCACCATCCGAAGCTTAGAGCGGCGCCGCTGACGCCGGTGCTTAGATTGCTTCACAGGGGATTATCCTCCGTTGCCTCATCGCCATAGCTTTCTTTGGGCGTGTCCACATATATATATATATCATATGATGAGGTGGTTGTCCAGCGCCCTGTGGGCGGTGGTTCCTGTTCTTCTCTGACATCATCGTCCATACGGTCGATGTCTTCGGAGTCGAAATCAAGCATGTTTGTTAAGTCATCGACAGTGGCTATCAAGTGGGTGGTGGGTGGGAGACGAATTTCTTCATCGTCCGCTTCCCACTCAAGCCGGACATAGTTCGACCAAGAGTCTCCTGACAGGGAGAGGGATTTTAATGAATTTAGCACGTCGCCCAAGGGTGAGTGCTGAAAGATAACCGCGGAGGTAAACTCCATGATCGGTGCCCAATCAGGTTCGATGGGCACGGATGTACGCAGTTCGGAGCCTGCGGCCGGAGACGAGTCCGGGGGTCCGATGATGCAGACCTCATTGAAGGCGAAGTCTGTGTTTGGCTCTCTCCCGCTGAGTGTGCGGCCTCCGTGGCGGGGTCCATCCACCCGTCCTCGGATGGCACTATCTGCTTTGGTTTAATAGCCGGGGCAACTGCAGGTGTGATCTCCCGAACACCGTCCGATGGCAGATCTAAGTCATGCTCATCTTGACTATTCGGCGCACCTGTCATGGGCTCGAATCCGTCGAAGATCAAGTCTCTGCGGATGTCGGCGGTGTAGTTCAGGCTTCCAAACCTGACCTAATGGCCAGGGGCATAGCTATCGATCTGCTCTAGGTGGCCAAGCGAGTTGGCCCGCAGTGCGCCGCCGCCGAATACGAAGATCTATCCGGGGAGGAAAACCTCACCCAGGATCGCATCGTTGTATATGATTGAAGGAGCCATCAAGCCTTACAGCGACGACATAGTGAAACTCTCAATGAAAGCACCAATGTCGGTGTCAAAACCGTCGGATCTCGGGTAGGGGGTCCCTAACTGTGCGTCTAAGGCTAATGGTAAGAGGAGGCGGGGGACACAATGTTTAACCAGGTTCGGGCCCTCTCAATGTAGGTAATACCCTACTTCCTGCTTGATTGATCTTGATGATATGAGTATTACAAGAGTTGATCTACCACGAGATCGTAGAGGCTAAACCATGGAAGCTAGCCTATGATTATGATTGTTGTTGTCCTACGGACCAAACCCTCCAATTTATATAGACAATGGAGGGGGCTAGAGTTACGTAGAGTCGGTTATAGAGAAGGAAATCTACATATCTGAATTTCCAAGCTTGCCTTCCACGCAAAGGAGAGTCCCATCCGGACACAGGACGAAGTCTTCAATCTTGTATCTTCATAGTCCAACAGTCCGACACAAGTACATAGTCCGGCTGTCCGAGGACACCCTAATCCAAGACTCCCTCAGAGAGCTCTGACACCATCGACAAGATTCTTGCCGAGAACGTTTGCGATGCCCCGGCAAGATTCTTTCTAGGGACGTCTGCGAGGCCACGGTGAGACTCGCGCCCGGCAAAGATCCCACTGTCCTGCCACCGCTCCAGCGCAGCGACTAGCCTGCCAGCCTAGCCCCGCGAGCCTCATCATCCTAGATATGTGTCGAGATGAGGTGAGGCGGCGACGGACGGGACGGTCTCTGTTTCCATCCCCGATAAAGTTAAGGACACGTAAATAATGCGCTTGTCCTAAGACGACAGGGATAAGTATGTGCACTTTAGCGACTTTACACCTCCTGTATGCACTATACGCCACTGTGGTAGACCCTTGGTATAAAAGGAGGCCCAAGGCGATAAAGAGGGGGACTTTTTTGGACTTTCATGCCCAGTTTGCATGCGTAGCAGCTAGCCAGAGCTCAAGAACACTCAATACACTAAAGCAGGACTAGGGTTTTACGCTCCTCAGCGTCCCGAACCTGGGTAAAAATCCCTCATGTTGATCATTGGTTCTGCTCTTTGTGAACACTTTCTTCCCTGCTGAATCGTAGAAGGGATCCACGTGATCCCATAGGTGTCGTTTCCCCGACACCAAGGTAATATTCAAGGAATACCCAAGCAACTAAGCTTGGGGATGCCCCGGATGGCATCCCCTCTTTCGTCTTCAAAATTATCAGTAACCTCACTTGGAGTTATTTTTTCATTCATCACATGATATGAGTTTTGCTTGGAGCGTCATTTTCTTTTATTTAGATTTTCTTGCTGTTATTCAGAATAAGGTTTTGTATCTTTTATTTCAATAAAAATGTCAAGGATAGCCTTTAGCATGCTTATTTTTCAAGTCTATATGTTGCTGTTTGCAAACAGAAAGTTTGTTGTTATGTTTTAAATATTGGTGAATAGTCAGAACATGATAAACTATTGAAATTTTTACACAGTGAGTAACAAAAAATTGTCTACAGTGTGGTAATTTTTCAGAATTTTTGGAGTTATAGAAGTATGAATTTTCTTGCATTCTTTACAGACCGTTATGTTTAGACAGATTGCTGTTATGATTGCATCGTTTGCATATGTTTGCTTGTTTAATGATTCTATTTGAGGATAGGAGTGTTAAATATGCAGAGGCATTGAGTATGCAATGTCAAATTTTAATTTTAGTGATTTTCTACAGTAGAGAATGATAAGGTTTTGCATTCATTTATACTAACTTATCTCACGAGTTCTTGTTGAGTTTTGTGCGGATGAAGTCTTTAAGATTTACAGAAATTGTGATATAAAAGGAATTAAGGAGACACAAAAGCTCAAGCTTGGGGATGCCCAAGGCATCCCTAGTTAATATTTCAAGAAATCTCAAGCATTTAAGCTTGGGGTTGCCCTGGTAGGCATCCCACCTTTCTTCATCAACAATTATTGGTTAACCTCGGTTGAGCCTAATGATACATCCATTTTGCATCATGCTCTTATATCAATATTTATTGCATTATGGGCTGTTATTACACATTATATCTCAATACTTATGGCTATTCTCTCTTATTTTACAAGGTTTACCATGATGAGGGGGAATGCCGGCAGCTAGAATTCTGGCTGGAAAAGGAGCAAACGTTGGAAACCTATTCTGCACAACTCCAAAAATCCTGAAACTCCACGAAACAACTTTTTGGATTTTATAAGAATTTATGAGCAAAAGAAATAGGCCAGGGGGCCCACACCCTATCCAAGAGACATGGGGGTGCCCCCCTGTAGGGCGCGACCCCCTATCTCCTGGGCCCCCTGGTGGGCTTCCGGTGTCCATCTTCTGCTATATGAAGGGTTTTGTCCTAGAAAAAATCATGGGCAAGCTTACGGGACGAAACTCCGCCGCCACGAGGCGGAACCTTGGTGGAATCAATCTAGGGCTCTGGCGGAGCTGTTCTGCCGGGGACACTTCCCTCCGGGAGGGGGAAATCATCACCAACGTCATCACCAACGATCCTCTCATCGGGAGGGGGTCAATCTCCATCAACATCTTCACCAGAACCATCTCCTGTCAAAACCCTAGTCTATCTCTTGTATCCAATCTTGTATCAAAACCACAAATTGGTACCTGTGGGTTGCTAGTAGTGTTGATTACTCCTTGTAGTTGATGATATTTGGTTTACTTGGTGGAAGATCATATGTTCAGATCCTTTATTCATATTATTACCCCTCTGATTATGAACATGACTATGCTTTGTGAGTAGTTAGGTTTGTTCCTGAGGACATGGGTAAAGTCTTGCTATTAGTAGTCATGTGAATTTGGTATTCGTTCGATATTTTGATGAGATGTATGTTGTCTTTCCTCTAGTGGTGTTATGTGAACGTCGACTACATGACACTTCACCATTATTTGGGCCTAGAGGAAGGCATGGGGAAGTAATAAGTAGATGATGGGTTGCTAGAGTGACAGAAGCTTAAACCCTAGTTTATGCGTTGCCTCAAGGAGGCAGGAAGTCAATCCATTTAAGCAAAGCCTCCCTATGTCTTGACTTGATTCTGTGAGCCAATAGAGAGATGTCCTGGACAAAACCATTTCTCCACTGCCTGAAGGTAGGCCTGATATACCTGAAGACTTTATCATTCCTGACTTTCCAGATATTCCACCAAGTTAGGAAAACCACCTCAGAGAAGAAAGGCTTATTGAAATCCTTCCTACCATGGCGTGCAATCTGAACCATATCCTAATTATTGAGCCATGTGATTTGTAGATAGTTCCACACTCTCATGCTGAAGTTACACTGAAAGAACAGGTGGTTCCTGTCTTCAAGAGTTCCCGTGGGAGAAAGAACGCATTCAGGCCCATCATTAATCTTCCACTTCCTGCGGTGAATCATATCCTTGGTGTTTACTCTGTCCATAATGACCAGCCAGGCAAACATTTTAATTGTCATAGTACAACAGGATTTCCAGATCCAACATAGTAGAGGGTTGGTAGGAATTGGCTCATGAACCAAATCATAATATTTCTTTGCTGTGTACCCAGCTTTCTTCCCATGTTTCCATTGCCAACAATCATTAGAACTATCATCCAAGGACATCTTAGACAAGATTCCAGAGAGGTGATTAAACTCCCTGTAGGCCATTTCAGATAATGGCAGAGAGAACATGCTATGAAACTCATCAGTCCGCAACACTTCCATAACAGAGGAATTCTTTTGTAAGCAGTATGAGAAAAGCCTGGGGAATATATCTTGAAGTGGAATGCAAGAGTTATCCACTTCTCAAGAATCTGACCAGAAGAGCAATGAGTCCCCTTTTCCAGCAGTTACTGAAGATACAACCCTGAAATTGTCCATTAGCTTATAGATGTCCCTCCACCAAAAGGAGCCACACAAAGTAGTGTCATGAGGAACCCTCTGATAATAATAACTGTCCCAGATCAAATGAACCCATGGCACATCTACTTTGTTATAGAACTTATTGAGGAATTTCATTAACAAAGCTTCATTCTGTAGACCCAGGTTGAGTATGCCAAGCCCACCCTTTAGTTTGGGTCTACAGACCAAGGGCCAAGCAGCCAGAGAATTCCCCTTTTCCTGGCCATACTTTCTCCATAGGCATTGTCTTTGTATTCTTTCAAGTTGTTTTAAAATCCCTTGTGGTATTGATAAACTACAAAGGAAGAAGATTGGCAGTGAAGAGATAACATAATTTACCAACTGCAATCTGCTACCTTGGGGCAGAAACCAAGAGCTAGCAGTCAATCTTCTTTCCATACAGTCAACAAGTGGTAGTAGATCCACAATTTGGGCCTAGTGGTGCCCACTGGCAATCCCATATATGTGAATGGCATAACCCCCAGTTGGCACCCAAACTGTGCAGCACGAACATCTGCAGAAGTGACATCCACATTGATTGGGTACATTGAAGATTTGTGGTAATTAATCTGCAAACCATTTGCAAGGGAGAAAGAGTTGAGAACAGATTTGAGCACCTCCAACTGAATTGACTCAGCAGACACAAACAACAGTGCATCATCAGCATACTGAACCACTGGGTAGTCAGGATCATGAGTTACTAGGGGTAAAGAGAGAAGTCCTTTACTGAGATGATCATTAATCATAGTCTATAAAAGATCAGCAGCAATCACAAATAGCAAAGGTGAGATAGGATCACCTTGCTTTACCCCACACTTACACTTAAAATGGTTTCCTGGAACCCCATTGAGCAGGATTGATGAGGTTGCAGAAGACAACAATTGTTGTATCCAGGATATCCATTTATTATCAAATCCCTTTGCCACCATGATCTTTATAATTGCCTCATGCTGTATTGAATCAAACGCTTTTTCAAAATCCAACTTGAGTAACATGATTGGCTGTTTTTACTGATTGCACTGATGAATGTACTCAAAAGTCCATGTGATGCAATCCTGAATGGATCTTGACTTGATAAAACCGTATTGATTCTTATGAACACATTTAGTTATTTCATCTTGAAACCTGTTTGCAGCAAGTTTAGTGAGGAATTTCAACCCCACACTTGTCAAAGAAATTGGCCTAAAATCACCAGCCTACTGAACTTTATGAAAATATTCACTTTTAGATTCCTTCGAGTATGATAGAAAAACTGCTAGCTAATCCTATTGCAGGAGACGGAACATTGCATCCTGATTTGCACCTTATCTTTGTGGATGATGTTTGTGGATTATTTAAGCTTGCAGGTATTCCCGATGATGTTGTTAAAAGGAAGGTCTTCCCTTTATCTTTGAAGGGAGATGCAATGACATGGTATAGGCTATGTGATGATACGAGATCTTGGAATTATAAGCGATTGAAGTTGGAATTTCACCAGAAGTTCTACCCTATGCATCTTGTTCATCGTGATCGTAATTACATATATAATTTCTGGCCTCGCGAAGGAGAAAGCATCGCTCAAGCTTGGGGGAGGCTTAAGTCAATGTTGTATTCATGCCCCAATCATGAGATCTCTCGGGAAATGATTATTCAGAATTTTTATGCTCGGCTTTCTCTTGATAATCGGAACCTGCTCGATACTTCCTGTGCTGGTTCCTATATGCTGAAGACTATTGATTTCAAATGGGACTTATTGGAAAGAATTAAACGCAAGTCTGAAGATCGGGGTTCCGACGATAGTAAGGAGTCAGGTATGACACTTAAGTTCGATTGTGTTAAATCTTTTATGGATACCGATGCTTTCCGTGGATTTAGCTCTAAGTATGGACTTGACTCTGAGATAGTAGCTACTTTTTGTGAAACTTTTGGTACTCACGTTGATATCCCTAAGGATAAGTGGTTTAAATATAATCCTCCTGTTGAAGTGAAAGTAGTTGCACCTATTACAGTCGAAGAAAAGACTATTACATATAGTGATCCTATTATTCCTATTGCTTATGTTGAAAAACCTCCTTTTCCTGTTAGGATAAAAGATCATGCTAAAGCTTTGACTGTTATTCGTAAAGGTAATACTATGACCTATACACCTCCTGAGCAAATTAATGTTGAACCTGGTATTGCTATGATTAAAGATCTCTTGGATGAGGACTTAGATGGGCATGTTATCTCTTTCTTGGGTGAAACTGCTAATATTGCTAGACCCGATACTAAAACACGTAGACCTGTTGTAGGCACGCCAGTTATTTCTGTTAAAATAGGAGACCATTGTTCTCATGGCTTATGTGATATGGGTGCTAGTGCTAGTGCGATACCTTATGATCTTTATAAAGAAATTATGCACGATATTGCACCTATTGAATTAGAAGACATTGATGTTACTATTAAGCTTGCTAATAGGGATACCATTAAACCTATTGGGATTGTTAGAGATGTTGAAGTCTTGTGTGGGAAGATTAAATACCCTACTGATTTTCTTGTTCTTGGTTCTCCACAAGATGATTTTTGTCCCATTATTTTTGGTAGACCCTTCTTGAATACTGCTAGTGCTAAGATTAATTGTGAAAGGAATATCGTCACTGTTGGCATAGATGGTATGTCTCATGAGTTCAATTTTGCTAAGTTTAGTAGACAACTCTGAAGAAGCACAGAGCTGCTATTGGATATACTCTGGATGATCTTAAGGGCATTAGTCCCACATTATGTCAACACAAAATTTCAGTGGAGAAAGATGCCAAACCAGTTAGAGATCTCAAAGACGATTAAATCCCAAGATGAAGGAAGTGGTAAGGAAGGAGATTCTAAAGCTCCTTGAGGCAGGTATTATTTATCCCGTTGCTGATAGTGAATGGGTAAGCCCTGTCCATTGTGTCCCTAAAAAGGGAGGTATTACCGTTGTTCCTAATGATAAAGATGAATTGATCCCGCAAAGAATTATTACAGGTTATAGGATGGTAATTGATTTCCGTAAGTTAAATAAGGCTACTAAGAAAGATCATTACCCTTTACCTTTTATTGATCAAATGCTAGAAAGGCTATCCAAACACACACATTTTTTCTTTCTAGATGGTTATTCTGGCTTCTCTCAAATACCAGTGTCAGCGAAGGATCAATCTAAAACTACTTTTACTTGCCCTTTTGGTACTTTTGCTTATAGACGTATGCCTTTTGGTTTATCTAATGCACCTTCTACCTTTCAAAGATGCATGATGGCTATATTTTCTGATTTTTGTGAAAAGATTTGCAAGGTATTCATGGATGACTTCTCCCTCTATGGATCCTCTTTTGATGATTGTTTGAGCAACCTTGATCAAGTTTTGCAGAGATGCGAAGACACTAGTCTCGTCCTGAATTGGGAAAAGTGTCACTTTATGGTTAATGAAGGCATTGTCTTGGGGCACGAGATCTCCGAGAGAGGTATTGAAGTTGATAAATCCAAAGTTGATGCTATTGAAAAGATGCCATGTCCCAAGGACATTAAAGGTATAAGAAGTTTCCTCGGTCATGCCAGTTTTTATAGGAGGTTCATTAAGGACTTTTCTAAAATCTCTAGGCCTCTGACTAATTTATTGCAAAAAGATATTCCTTTTGTTTTTGATGATGATTGTGTAGAAGCATTTGAAACACTTAAGAAAGCTTTAATCAGTGCACCTATTGTTCAGCCACTTTATTGGAATTTACCTTTTGAAATTATGTGCGATGCTAGTGATTATGCTGTAGGTGCTGTTTTAGGGCAAAGAGTCGATAAGAAATTGAATGTTATCCAGTATGCTAGTAAGACTCTTGATACTGCCTAGAAAAATTATGCTACTACTAAAAAAGAGTTCTTAGCAGTTGTGTTTGCATGTGATAAGTTTAGACCTTATATTGTTGATTCAAAAGTTACTATTCACATTGATCATGCTGCTATTAAATATCTTATGGAAAAGAAAGATGCTAAGCCTAGACTCATTAGATGGGTTCTCTTGCTCCAAGAATTTGATTTTCATATTATTGATAGAAAGGGAGCTAAGAACCCCATTGCAGACAACTTGTCTAGGTTAGAGAATGTTCTTGATGACCCACTGCCTATTAATGGTAGTTTTCTTGATGAACAATTAGCGGTTGTCAATGCTTCTCGTACTGCTCCTTGGTATGTTGATTATGGTAATTACATTGTTGCTAAATATATACCGCCTAGTTTCACATACCAGCAAAAGAAAAAGTTCTTTTATGATTTAAGACATTACTTCTGGGATGATCCACACCTTTATAAAGAAGGAGTAGATGGTATTATTAGGCGTTGTGTGCCTGAGCATTAACAGGAACAAATCCTACGCAAGTGTCACTCTGAATCTTATGGAGGACACCACGCGGGAGATAGAACTGCACACAAGGTACTACAATCTGGCTTTTATTGGCCTACTCTTTTCAAAGATGCTCGTAAGTTTGTTTTATCTTGTGATGAATGTCAAAAAATAGGTAACATTAGTAGACGTCAAGAAATGCCTATGAATTATTCTCTTGTTATTGAACCGTTTGCTGTTTGGGGCTTTGATTATATGGGACCTTTTCCTGCCTCCAATGGTTATACACATATTTTAGTTGATGTTGATTATGTTACTAAGTGGGTAGAAGCTATTCCAACTAGTAGTGCTGATCATAACACTTCTATTAAAATGCTTAAAGAAGTTATTTTTCTGAGGTTTGTAGTCCCTAGATATCTTATGACTGATGGTGGTTCACACTTTATTCATGGTGCAATCTGTAAGATGCTTGCTAAGTATGATGTCAATCATAGAATAGCATCTCCTTATCATCCGCAGTCTAGTGGTCAGGTAGAGTTGAGCAATAGAGAGCTCAAATTAATTTTGCAAAAGACTGTGAATAGATCTAGAAAGAATTGGTCCAAAAAACTTGATGATGCATTATGGGCCTATAGAACTACATACAGAAATCCTATGGGTATGTCTCCTTATAAGATGGTTTATGGAAAAGCATGTCATTTACCTGTTGAACTTGAACATAAAGCATATTGGGCTATTAAAGAGCTCAATTATGACTTCAAACATGCTGGTGAGAAAAGGTTATTTGATATTAGCTCACTTGATGAATGGAGAACCCAAGCATATGAGAATGCCAAACTTTTCAAAGAAAAATTCAAACGCTGGCATGATAAGAGAATACAAAAGCGTGAGTTTAACGTAGGAGATTATGTGTTATTATTCAACTCTCGTTTAAGATTTTTTTTGCAGGAAAACTTCTCTCAAAATGGGAAGGTCCCTACGTTATCGAGGAGGTCTATTGTTCTGGTGCTATAAAAATCAACAACTTCGAAGGCACAAATCCGAGGGTGGTAAATGGCCAAAGAATTAAACATTATATTTTAGGTAATCCTATAAATGTTGAAACTAATATTATTGAAACCATAACCCCTGAGGAATACATAAGAGACACTTTCCAGAACGTTCCAGACTCCGAAAAGGCATAGGTGCGTGGTACGGTAAGTTAACCGACTCCAAAACAACTCTAATGGCAATTTTTATCAGTTTTGGATTATTTAAGAATTTTAGGAAGAAAGAAGTAGTCCCAAAGGGACACGAGACTCCCACAAGAGAGGAGGGCGCGCCCCCTGTCTCGTGGGCACCTCGTGTGCCTCCTGGACTCCGTTTTCTTGTATGTTACGCATTTTGGTCAGAAAAATTCATTATATATACCCCCGAAGGTTTTGACCACCGTATCACGCAAATATCCTCTGTTTTTGTTTCGAGCTGTTTCTGTTACAGATCTAGAGCATCATGTCGTCTCCAAGCGCTCCCAAGGACAAGTTTTTTAAGAGGGTTATCAACCCCTATCTCGCGGAGGTGCTGCATCATCCTCAAACCATTGAGATGCGTGAGGGGGTGCTGCACATCCACGATGTGGAGGGACCAAGGCGTACCGGGAGCGTGGAGACAAAGCTCGAAGCCGTGGAGCAAGAAATTTTCAAGTGTCAAGGGATGGTGGAGCGTGGACTTAATGCCAACCAGATGATGATCACAGAGTTCACCAACAACCACAAGCTGGATGCCAAAGTCATTGGGGAGACCATCTTCAAGCTTCAAGAGAAAATCGAGCACCTCCAAGCCCAGATTTATGACTTGCAAAACTAGAACTGTGAGTATGAATATAGATTCAAGCGAATGAGTTTGGCTGCAGATTTAAGGATCCCGGAGACTCGATCATCCTTTTATGATGGAGAGCCTATGCCTTGGAAGACAGACGACAAGCCTACATCATCAACAACTCCTACTTCACCACCTCCGAAGAAATAATCACATGGGTATGGGCACTCCCCTTGGCAACTGCCAAGCTTGGGGGAGGTGCCCCGGTATTGTATCACCATCACACTCCTATCTTTACCGCTTTATTTAGTTCGATCCTTTTAGTAGTATCTTGATCTAGTAGATTGAAGTTTTGATATCAAGTAGTTTTGAGTTTTGCTTTGTGATCTCTTTATGTAATCGAGTCCGTGTGCTATCTATAATAAAGATTAGTGTTGAGTCAAGGGCTTTGCTATGTTGCTATGATCTTGATAAAGTAGAAAGAACAAGAGAGTTCATATTGATCTTATGGAAAGTGATAACTTCACACATAGAAAGTATGAGGCTTAAAAATTGTTGAGAGTTGATGAACATAGCCTTGGTCATCGTTGCAATTAATAGGAAGTGATAAGGAAAGAGGGGTTCACATATAAATATATTATCTTGGACATCTTCTATGATTGTGAAGCACTCATTAAGTATGACATGCTAAAAGAGTTGATGTTGGACAAGTAAGACAACGTAATGGTTTATGTTTTCTGACATCTCAGTTAAAGTATATTGTCATTGACCTTCCAAACATGTTGAGCTTGCCTTTCCCCCTCATGCTAGCCAAATTCCTTGCACCAAGTAGAAATACTACTTGTGCTTCCAAATATCCTTAAACCCAGTTTTGCCATGAGAGTCCACCATACCTACCTATGGATTGAGTAAGATCCTTCAAGTAAGTTGTCATCGGTGCAAGCAATAAAAATTGCTCTCTAAATATGTATGACTTATTAGTGCGGAGAAAATAAACTTTGTACGAACTTGTTATGGAAGTAATAAAAGCGACAGACTGCATAATAAAGGTCCACATACAAGGGGCAATATAAAGTGACGTTCTTTTGCACTAAGATTTTATGCATCAACCCTAAACGCGCATGAAAACCTCTGCTTCCCTCTTCGAAGGGCCTATCTTTTACTTTATGTTTTTGCTTTATGCTTGAGTCTAGGTGATCCTCACCTTTCCCTTTTTCATCTTATCCTTTGGCAAGCTCCTCGTGTTTGAAAGACATGATACATATATCCAATTGGATATAAGTTGGCATAGGCTATTATTGTTGTCACCTAAAGGTGAATACATTGGGAGGCAACACAATAAGCCCCTATCTTTCTCAGTGTCCGGCTGAAACTCTATAACCACAAGTATTGCGTGAGTGTTAACAATTATGGGAGACTACGAGATAGTTGAGTATGTGAGCCTGTTGAAAAACTCTATTATTGACTCTTTCTGATGTTACGATAAATTGCAATTGCTTCAATGACTGAGATTATAGTTTGTTGGTTCCCAATGAAGTTTTTTAACCATACTTGACATTGTGAATTGTTTATTACTTGAACATAGGAAATCATATGACAAAATCTATATATGTTGTTGTTATTAGAATGATCATGATGCCCTCATGTCCGTATTTTATTTTTATCGACACCGCTATCTCTAAACATGTGGACATATTTTTCGATTTCAGCTTCTGCTTGAGGACAAGCGAGGTCTAAGCTTGGGGGAGTTGATACGTCCATTTTGCATCATTCTATTATATCAATATTTATTGCATTATGGGCTGTTATTACACATTATATCTCAATACTTATGGCTATTCTCTCTTATTTTACAAGGTTTACCATGAAGAGGGGGAATGCCAGCAGCTGGAATTTTGGCTGGAAAAGGAGCAAACATTGGAAACCTATTCTGCACAACTCCAAAAATCCTGAAGCTCCACGAAACAACTTTTTGGATTTTATAAGAATTTATGAGCAAAAGAAATAGGCCAGGGGGGCCCACACCCTGTCCAGGAGACAGGGGGCGCGCCCCCGTGTAGGGCGCGGCCCCCTATCTCCTGGGCCCCCTGGTGGGCTTCCGGCGTCCATCTTCTGCTATATGAAGGGTTTTGTCCTGGAAAAAATCGTGGGCAAGCTTACGGGACGAAACTCCGCCGCCACGAGGCGGAACCTTGGCGGAATCAATCTAGGGCTCTAGCGGAGCTGTTCTGCCGGGGACACTTCCCTCCGGGAGGGGGAAATCATCACCAACGTCATCACCAACGATCCTCTCATCGGGAGGGGGTCAATCTCCATCAACATCTTCACCAGCACCATCTCCTCTCAAAACCCTAGTTCATCTCTTGTATCCAATCTTGTATCAAAACCACAAATTGGTACCTGTGGGTTGCTAGTAGTGTTGATTACTCCTTGTAGTTGATGCTATTTGGTTTACTTGGTGGAAGATCATATGTTCAGATCCTTTATGCATATTATTACCCCTCTGATTATGAACATGAATATGCTTTGTGAGTAGTTACATTTGTTCCTGAGGGCATGGGTAAAGTCTTGCTATTAGTAGTCATGTGAATTTGGTATTCGTTCGATATTTTGATGAGATGTATGTTGTCTTTCCTCTAGTGGTGTTATGTGAACGTCGACTACATGACACTTCACCATTATTTGGGCCTAGAGGAAGGCATGTGGAAGTAATAAGTAGATGATGGGTTGCTAGAGTGACAGAAGCTTAAACCCTAGTTTATTCGTTGCTTTGTTAGGGGTTGATATGGACCCATATGTTTAATGCTGTGGTTAGGTTTACCTTAATACTCCTTTTTGTAGTTGCGGATGCTTGTAATAGGGGTTAATCATAAGTGGGATGCTTGTCCATGTTAGGGCAGTACCCAAGTGCCGGTCCACCCACATATCAAATTATCAAAGTACCGAACGCGAATCTTATGAATGTGATGAAAACCAGCTTGACGATAATTCCAAATGTGTCCTCGGGAGCTCCTTCTTCATTATTAGAATTTGTCCAGGCTTATCCTTTGCTACATAAAGGATTGGGCCACCTTGCTAGACTTTATTTACTTTATTTACTTTTTGCTTGTTACTATTTATCTTATCACAAAACTATCTATCACCTACTATTTCAGTGCTTGCAGAGAAAACCTTACTGAAAACCGCTTATCATTTCCTTCTGCTCCTCGTTGGGTTCGACACTCTTACTTATCGAAAGGACTACGATAGATCCCCTATACTTGTGGGTCATCACCTAAGTTTTTGCTTCTTCACATGATATATGCTATCCTTGCAATGTCATTTTATTTTGTTTTGCTTGCTGTTTGAGTAATATCCCAAGATTTGAAAATTTTAAATGAGAGAGAGTCTTCACATAGCTACATACTTATTCGACTACTCATTGATCTTCACTTATATCTTTTTGGAGTAGTTTGTCATTTACTCTCGTGTTTCACTTATATCCTATGAGTAAATGGTTGAATGAATTGAATATCATAAATCTGAAATTATATATGTCTCATATGCTTATCCGATGGGGAATAATGACTTCACATATAAGAAGTATAGGTGGTAAAATTTATTGGAAGTTAGCAAACATAGCATTGGTTACTTGTAAAATTCATGAAAGAATATTGAAGTAAGAGAGATTTCACATATAAATATACTATCTTGGACATCTTCTATGATTATGATCCCCATTAATTATTTTCAAGCTTGAGCATATTAGTTGAAGTTGGACAAGGAAGACAACATAATGAGTTATGTCTGGGTATATTTGTATAAAAGTTATATTGTTATGGATCCTCCAACATGTGGTGCTTGCTTAGAATCTTTTGCTAGCCTTCACATGTACTAAGCGGGAATACTGCTTGTCCATCCACTTCCTTAAACTCAAAGTTATTCCATATGAGTCCACCATACCTACCTATATGCGGTATTTACCTGTTGTGCCAAGTAAATTTGCATGTGACAAACTCTAAACCTTCAAATAATAATCTGTTTTGTATGCCTGAATCGCTTATGAAGCGACATGGGCCGGGCAGTATCATCCGTGCTAGGTGAGTTATTCTCACGATGAGTGCTTATTCGCTTGTCATTCATGAGAAAGTGGATGGTAATCAGGATGCCCAGTTCCATGCTCGAAATCAAATCAAAATATAATAATGAAACAAAACTCTCCCAGATTGTTGTTGGTATGGAGGGCACCCAAGGATTCGGCTAGCCATGGCTTGTGTTTGTGGAGGGGAGTAAAAACTTTACCTTTATGTTTCGGAATCACCTATAATGTGTCTAGCATGAAAGATATTGGGAACTCTCGGTCATTACGTTGACAATGAAAGCATACCTCTCAAAATTAAATCCATCTCTGTTTTAAAAGCTTCAAGCTCTGGCACCTCTGCAAATCCCTCTATGAAGGGCCTATCTTTTACTTTTATGCAAGAGTCAGTGGTATTCCTTCCCATTTCAACCCCAATTATTCTCTAGTTGTGTAACTCCTGGATAATTTAGCTACAATAATCCTATGTTGATGGTGCCATGTCAGCACTGTTACTGTTGCTAACCTCTCTTAGATTCAAAAGCAACTCAAATTCATATTTGAGATAAAGTCAAAATTAATAGTTTTTCAAATGTCAAAGTAGAATGTACAAACGGTGGCAAATACTTCATATGTGTTATTGGTGAGGAAACCAAAATTTTATAAAAGGATTAAGTGCTAAAAAATAATTAGATCACTAGCTTCAACAATTATATAAATGCCTTTTATAATTTCTAAACACTACTAGGGAAAAGCTTATACACAGAGGTATAGCAGTAGCACTGGTCAAAACTAGGCGCTACTGCTACATAGTAGTAGTGCTTGTTGCAAAACCATGCTACAAATATAGTTTCAGCAGTAGCGCGTCTGCACAGAAAAGCGCTACTATTATAATTCTCACACTGTTACCAGTAGGCTAGGAATAGTAGTAGCTGTTCTTCCTAAAGCACGATACTGCTAAATGCTTTGTAGCAGCGCGTTTCTGGTATAGGGCGCTACTGCTATGAAAAAGAAAATAAATAGAAAAATAAGTATAAAAGTAAATGAAAATCAAAGAAAGAGAAAAAGGAGAAATGAAAAAAAAAATAAAATGTAAAGAAAACAAAACAAAAAGAAAAAGAAAAGAGAAAGGCATAGCAGTAGCGCGTTTTGGCAGAACGCGCTATACCTAACTTAGCTATTGAGCATTTTGCCAAAACACGCTACTGCTATTTTGACTTAACCTCGGCCACGCAGGCTCCAAATTTTGCTAAGTCCTTTCCCCCTCTCCCCCTATCCCCAACTCCTCCATCGCCGCCGTCGACCACCCTGCCACCCTCGACCTCACCGCCGCCGCTCGAGGCCGCCCTCGACCTCACCGCCGCCGCCCGAGGCCGTCGTCGACCTCATCGCTGCCGCCCTCGACCTCACCGCCGCCGCCCGAGACGAGCCTGCCCTCGCCGCCGACTGTAAGGCTCTCCCTCTCCTCTCCCCTACCCTCCTCTCTCTCTCTGCTAGGGCGCAATTCATATGTTGTTGTTGCACTGATGTTCATATGAACCCTAGATTTGTTTAGGGCAGTAGGCTTTTTTAGCATTTAGGAAACATGATTAGCAATTTTTTAGGAAATTAGCTAGGGATTTTTTTATGAAAATGCCTAAATAGTAATTCCATCTAGGTTAATTAACTTAGGTGAATTTAGTTATGAACCCTAGGAATTAGCAGTTGTGGTACTAGTAGATGTTAATTAGATTAACTTAGGTTTGGTAGGTTAGGGCAGTAGAGCAGCAACATATAACAGGACCCTAGGAATTAATTTAGGTTAAATAGGTTAGGGTAGTAGTGGTACAAGTAGATGTTAATTAGATGTTTTTTAGGTAGGGAAGTTGGGTTTTACTAAGTTAATTAGGTGAAGTCAAATGAATGAAATTAGTAGTTAACTGATTTTTTAGGACAAATTTGTATATGCTTAAGTACTTAACTAAATATTATTTTTAGGGCAAACTTGTATATGCTTAAGTAGTTAACTAAATATATTATAGGGTTGTATATATAGTTGCTTAAGTACTTATATAGTTGTTCTGCACCCAATGTATGCTTAAGTAGTTGTAGATGCTTAAGTAGCTAGCTAGGGTTCATCTAATTAGTTAGTACTTGTAGATGCTTAAGTACTAGGGCAGTAGGGTTAGGGCAGTAGGACATAATTTGAATTGAGTTCTAGGGTTCATAATTTGAAATTTGTGTAGATTTTCTTGAAGTGTGAAACATTGAAGTGGTCATGATATATGAAAATTCCTCGATTGTGCCCGAGTGGCCTTTTGTTGTTTCTAGGGAATGAAGCCGAGTGGCCTTTGTTTTGCCGGAATCTTGATTCATTTCCGTTCTGGCAAATTTCAGG
This sequence comes from Triticum timopheevii, assembly GCA_963921465.1. Classification (NCBI taxonomy): domain Eukaryota; kingdom Viridiplantae; phylum Streptophyta; class Magnoliopsida; order Poales; family Poaceae; genus Triticum; species Triticum timopheevii. The sequence continues at coordinate 373,054,646 of OY997272.1, read as the reverse complement.
TGCTCGATTTGTCCACTTTTTAGCAAAGGTCATGCCGAAATTTTCCGTGAATTTCGGGATGACTTGTGCTACAAACTAGGACATATCGAGTGCCCGGTATTTTCCACACCGGGAAGGAATCAATGTTCCTGCAAAACATAGGCATTTTTTATGTCCTTATTCATTTTATTAGGTCTAGAATCAATTGACTAGATTTAATCTTAGGAAACATGGCTAGCAACGATGAAGGGCACGGTTCTGGTGATTGCGACGATGTCTACCTGGCGGTAGAAGAATATTTGAACCTTGCCAATGATCAACTGTTGTTGTTTTTGGGCTCACCTGTCTCATCTGAGACCAACATCGAGCCTGACGCCGAGACTGGCTGAGGGAGTCCTGGATTAAGGGGTCCTCGGAGAGCGGGGCTATATACTTTGGCCGGACTGTTGGACTATGAAGATACAAGATAGAAGACTTCGTCCCGTGTCTGGACGGGACTCTCCTTTGGGTGGAAGGCAAGCTTGGCGATTCGGATATGTAGATTCCTTTCTCTGTAACCGACTTTGTGTAACCCTAGCCCCCTCCGGTGTCTATATAAACCGGAGGGTTTAGTCCATAGAATGTCAATCATAACCTCATCAGCTAGGCTTCTAGGGTTTAGCCATTACGATCTCGTGGTAGATCAACTCTTGTAATACTCATATTCATCAAGATCAATCAAGCAGGAGTAGGGTATTACCTCCATAGAGAGGGCCCGAACCTGGGTAAACATTGTGTCCCCCGCCTCCTGTTACCATTAGCCTTAGACGTACAGCTCAGGACCCCCTACCCGAGATCCGCTGGTTTTGACACCGACATTGGTGCTTTCATTGAGAGTTCCGATGTGACGTCGAAGATAGGCTTGATGGCTCTCCTTGTTATCAAGGACAACATCACCTCCAGGAGAGCCTTGGCCTCAGGCAAAACCCTCCGGCTAGGTGGCTTCACTATGACCGCCCATTCGGTCGTCGGGCCAACGATGAGTTCTCGGGTCATCGAAATCGCCTCCGTGTCAGCTCAGGATACTCTGAACAGATGTATCTGACGGAGTTGTTGTCTTTAAACGAACTCCTGGGTCGCATCGCCGCCTTGGGAGTCGCTACGGACTACAATCGGATTCGGCTTAAATCCGATCAGAGAGAAATTGAATCTCCGCCGATCACCCATCAGATAGCGGTAGTGGAGGAGCAATGCGACGACTCTTCCCCTATATTGAGGATGAAGTATGTTTGGATTACCGAGCTCATAGAGCCAGATACTCGCCCGCGGGAAGACATCCCGCGTATTCCGAACCTAGAGTCGGACCGTGGGCCTGAAAAGTTAGTTGATATCCCGGAGTCTGAACTGTTAAGCTCGAAAGTTTCTCAAGCTCCGGATCCCAGATTGGGTCAGGGTTCGGACTTCAATCCACCCACCCAACCAGGTATAAGCGATCTTAAACACATCAGACAACGGTCCCAAGAAATGGTCCATCACTTTTGGGCCAGATTCCTCCTTGTCAAGAACAAAATCAAAGACTGCCGCGATGAAGACGCAATCTCATTATTCTGCAAAAACTTCACGTACGAGGGAATCCTCAATGCAATCAACCACCATCACGTATCACACTTCGCTGACTTGGCAACCATAGTACAGAAGTACTGCGCAATGGAAAGCGCCTGGAAAACTCAGGCAGCCTCTTGGAAGCCACCAGTTTCCACTAAACCCCTCGTTCAGACAAAAAGGATGCACCCTCGTCGGTCGCCTGATCCAATAACAAAAAAATCAAAGCCCGTTACGGGGCGCGGAACCGTTTTGGAAGGATGGCTCAATAGGCCATGCAAGATACACACAACACCAGATACCATACCAACCCATAGCCTTAGAGCATGTTGGATACTCCGGCAGGTGGCCAAAAGCGGCGAGGATCTCCTCACCAAAAACACCACATAGCAACATCCCACGGAAGACAACAACCCTACAGTATTGACAGTCTTTGAGACCTTCGCCTCAAACAATAGGTGCAATAGGGCCCTCCGCGGCCTCGCCGAATTCTGCCAAGTTGTAGCAATAAACCCCTGGAACGACACAGCCATAACTTTCAATGCCAGTGACGAACCAAATTTCAGAATAGTCTGGGAACTAGCCGCATTGGTCCTTAGTCTGATTGTGGACGGCTTTCGGCTTACCAAACTGCTCATGGATGGCGGCAGCGGACTAAACCTCATTTACGAGGAAACTCTCAACAAAATGGAAATAGACAGGAGCTGCATTGAGCAAAGTAGCACGACCTTCCGAGGAATTATTCCCAGTCGGGAGGCACGATGTGCGGGAAAAATCACACTTGATGTGGTATTCAGCACGCCGGAGAATTATTGGTCTGAAGAGATAACCTTTCAAGTGGCCCCTTTCAACAGTGGATACCACGCCTTATTAGGGCGAGATGCATTTGCAAGCTTCCAAGCTATACCCCATTATGGGTACATGAAGCTCAAGATGCCCGGGCACAATGGTATCATCACTCTTGTCAGTGATCCGGACATAGCACTCCGCGCTGAAAACAAAACTGCCGCTTTGGACCTCGAGGCATTGTCTTAAGCCCTCACGGCCAAAGAATTAACTGCGTTGCGCTCCACGGTGGATAGGGACGAGTGATACTCGATAAGCGACCCAAATCCACCTCCTTTAAACCAGCAGAAGAAATAGTGAAATTCCAAGTCCACCCAACAGACTCCACGAAGACAACATCCATCGGGGCACAGCTAGACCCTATGGTCGACGCCGCACTGCGGACGTTCCTACGCGAAAACTGGGACATATTTGCCTGGCATCCTTCTGACATGCTAGGGATCCCACGCAGGCTGGCCGAACATAGCCTAAACATACTGAAGGGATATAAGCCGGTCAAGCAAACACTGTGGCGCTTCTTCGAACCCAAAATACAATCCATGGGGGAGGAACTAGACAAGTTACTAGAGGCCGGATTCATCAGAGAGATAAAACACCCGAACTGGCTAGAAAACCTGGTGATGGTACCAAAGAAAGATAAATCCTGGCGCCTATGTGTCGATTTCAAAGACCTCAACAAGGCCTGCCCTAAGGATCCCTTCCCCTCCCCTACATCGATCAGATTATCGACGCTACCACGGGACACGACTCATTGTGTTTCCTCGACGCATACTTCGGATACCACCAAATCAAGATGAAGGAGTCCGATTAGGCCGCAATGACATTCATCACCCCATACGGGCCTTTCTGCTTCAACACTATGCCTTTCGGGCTCAAAAACGTCGGTGCCACCTATCAACGCATGATTCAAATATGCCTGGAGAAACAAATCGGCAAGACAGTTGAAGCATATGTAGATGACGTAGTCATTAAAACTAGACACGTCGAGTCATTAATAGATGATCTACGTCTCACATTTGACAACCTCCGAACATATGATATCAAGCTTGAGGGAGTCCTGGACTAGGGGGTGTCCGGATAGCCGGACTATCATCATCGGCCAAACTCCAAGACTATGAACATACAAGATTGAAGACTTCGTCCCGTGTCCGGATGGGACTTTCCTTGGCGTGGAAGGCAAGCTTGGCGATACAGATATGTAGATCTCCTACCATTGTAACCGACTCTGTGTAACCCTAGCCCTCTCCGGTGTCTATATAAACCGGAGGGTTTTAGTCCATAGGACGATCAACCATTACAACAATCATACCATAGGCTAGCTTCTAGCGTTTAGCCTCCTTGATCTCGTGGTAGATCCACTCTTGTACTACCCATATTATCAATATCAATCAAGCAGGAGTAGGGTTTTACCTCCATCGAGAGGGCCCGAACCTAGGTAAAAACATCGTGTCCCTGGTCTCCTGTTACCATCCGCCTAGACGCACAGTTCGGAACCCCCTACCCGAGATCCGCCGGTTTTGACACCGACATTGGTGCTTTCATTGAGAGTTCCTCTGTTTCATCACCAATAGGCTTGATGGCTTCTTCAATCAACAACAATGCCGTCCAGGGTGAGACTTTTCTCCCCGGATAGATCTTCGGGTTCGGCAACTTTGCACTGCGGGCCAATTCACTCGGCCATCTGGAGCAGATCGAAAGCTACGCCCCTGGCCATCAGGTCAGGTTTGGAAGCCTAAACTTCACGGCTGACATCCGCGGAGATTTGATCTTCGATGGATTCGAGCCATAGCCAAGCGTGCCGCACTGTCACGATGGGCATGACTTAGCTCTGCCGCCGGACAGTACCCTGGGGGCCGCACGCGAGTCCGCTCTGACCCATAGTTCGGAGCCGACCGCGCAGATCGAGGACAGGTGGCTGGACACCGCCTCGAGGGCTGCAACTTCCACGGCGATGGAGCCGAATACCGACCTTGTCCCTTGCAATGCTTGTGACTCCGAGGTGCCGGACTCCTTGTCGGACTCCGAACCTCCGGCGCCCCTGCCAATCGAATCCGATTGGGCGCCGATCATGGAGTTCACCGCTGCGGACATCTTTCAGCACTCACCCTTTGGCGACATCCTGAATTCGCTAAAGTATCTCTCGTTATCAGGAGAGCCCTGGCCGAACTGCGGTCAGGATGGTTGGGATGCGGACAATGAAGAAATTCAAAACCCACCCACCACCCACTTTGTAGCCACTGTCGACGATCTAACCGACATGCTAGACTACGACTCCGAAGACATCGACGGTATGGACGACGATGCCGGAGACGATCAAGAACCAGCGCCTACGGGGCACTAGAAGACCACCTCATCATATGACATATACATGGTGGACACCCCGAAGGATGGGGACGGCGAAGAAGCAGCGGAGGCAGATTCCTCTAAGAAACAGCCCAAGCGCCGACATCAGCGGCGCCGCTCTAAATCCCGCCACAGAAAGAATGGAGATTCCGGCACCGGAGACAATAACACCCCAGAGAGTGCCGAAGACAACCCCCTCCAGCAAGATTCAGCATAGGAGGACGGAGAAGCCAGCCCTCAGGAGAGAGCGGCAGACGAGGAGGATGAAAATTACATGCCCCCCTCTGGAGATGAGGCAAGCCTCAATGACGACGAATTCGTCGTGCCCGAGGATCCCGTCGAACAAGAGCGTTTTAAACGCAGGCTAATGGCCACGGCAAACAGCCTAAAGAAAAAGCAGCAACAACTTCAAGCTGATCAAGACCTGCTGGCCGATAGATGGACCGAGGTCCTCGCGGCCGAAGAGTATGAACTCGAACGCCCCTCCAAAAGCTACCCAAAACGCAAGTTGCTCCCCCGACTAGAGGAGGAAGCATACAAACCTTCATCACCAGCGCACAATACGGCAGACCGACCACCCCATGGCCGTGACCGAGAGGCATCTAGGCCCTCCATCAGGACCGTACCCCGGCATCGCTCGAAAAGTACGAAGCCACGAGGGAATGCGCCGGACTTGCGAGACATATTGGAGGACAAGGCAAAACAATCAAGATCTATCTACGGATCCCGTGGGCGCCCCACAATCTACGACGACTACCGTCGAGCCGGATACAGCAACTCCGGCCGGGCCGAACACAGAAGACAAAGCCCTCTGGAGCTACGTCGTGATATTGCTCAATATAGAGGCGCCGCACACCCACTATGCTTCACAGATGAAGTAATGGATCATCAAATCCCTAAAGGGTTTAAACCCGTGAACATTGAATCCTACGATGGCACAACAGACCCCGCGGTTTGGATCGAAGATTATCTCCTCCATATCCATATGGCCCGCGGTGACAATCTCCACGCCATCAAGTATCTCCCACTCAAGCTTAAAGGACCAGCTCGGCATTGGCTTAACAGCTTGCCAGCAGAGTCAATTGGGTGTTGGGAGGACCTGGAAGCCGCATTCCTTGACAACTTCTAGGGCACATATGTGCGACCACCAGACGTCGATGACCTAAGCCACATAATTCAGCAGCCAGATGAATCGTCCAGACAGTTCTGGACACGGTTCTTAACAAAGAAAAATCAAATCGTCCACTGTACGGATGCAGAGGCCCTCGCAGCCTTCAAACATAACATCCGCGATGAGTGGCTGGCCCGGCACCTAGGACAGGAAAAGCCGAAATCTATGGCAGCCCTCACGTCACTCATGACCCGCTTCTGTGCAGGAGAGGACAGCTGGCTAGCTCGCAATAACAACCTCAGCAAAAATTCTGGCAGTCCGGATAGCAAGGACCGCAACGGCAGGCCGCGTCGCAACAAAAACAAACACCGCGTTAACAGCGATAACACTGAGGATACGGCAGTCAACGCCGGATTCAGAGACTCTAAACCCGGTCAGCAGAAGAAGCCATTCAAAAGAACCACTCCGGGTCCGTCCAATTTGGACCGAATACTCGACCGCTCTTGCCAGATACATGGCACCCCGAAAAGCCAACTAACCACACCAATAGGGATTGTTGGGTGTTCAAGCAGGCAGGCAAGTTAATTGCCGAAAACAATGACAAGGGGCTGCATAGCGATGACGAGGAAGAGACCCGGCCGCCGAATAGTAGAGGACAGAAGGGTTTCCCCCCACAAGTACGTACGTAAACATGATATACGCAACCCACATACCCAAGAGGGAGTGGAAGCGTGCACTTAGGGACGTATATGCGATGGAGCCAGTCGCCCCGAAGTTCAATCCATGGTCCTCTTGTTGGGGAACGTAACAAAAATTCAAAATTTTCCTACGTGTCACCAAGATCTATCTATGGAGAGACTAGCAACGAGGGGAAGGAGAGTGCATCTACATACCCTTGTAGATCGCTAAGCGGAAGCGTTCAAGAGAACGGGGTTGATGGAGTCGTACTCGTCGTGATCCAAATCACCGATGATCCTAGCGCCGAACGGACGGCACCTCCGCGTTCAACACACGTACGGAACGGAGACGTCTCCCATGCCTTGATCCAGCAAGGAGGAGGGAGAGGTTGATGGAGATCCAGCAGCACGACGGCGTGGTGGAAGTAGCGGGATTCCAACAGGGCTTCGCTAAGCGCTGCGGGAGGAGGGAGATGTGTCACGGGAGGGAGAGGGAGGCGCCAGGCCTTAGGTATAGTTGCTCCTCCTTTTCCCCCCTATATATAGGGCCAAGGGAGAGGGGGGAGGCGCAGCCCTTGCCCCTTCCTCCAAGGAAAGGGTGCGGCCAAGGGGGGAAGGAGTCCATCCTCCCCAAGGCACCTCGGAGGTGCCTTCCCCCTTTAGGACTCTCCCCTTTTTCTCTTCTCTTGGCTCATGGGCCTCTTGGGGCTGGTGCCCTTGGCCCATGTAGGCCAAGGCGCACCCCCTACATCCCATGTGCCCCCCCGGGGCAGGTGGCCCCACCCGGTGGACCCCCGGGACCCTTCCGGTGGTCCCGGTACAATACCGGTGACCCCGAAACTTGTCCCGATGGCCGAAATAGCACTTCCTATATATAATTCTTTACCTCCGGACCATTCCGGAACTCCTCGTGACGTCCGGGATCTCATCCGGGACTCCGAACAACTTTCGGATTACCGCATACTAATATCTCTATAACCCTAGCGTCACCGAACCTTGAGTGTGTAGACCCTACGGGTTCGGGAGACATGCAGACATGACCGAGATGACTCTCCGGTCAATAACCAACAGCGGGATCTGGATACCCATGTTGGCTCCCCCATGTTCCACGATGATCTCATCGGATGAACCACGATGTCAAGGACTTAATCAATCCCGTATACAATTCCCTTTGTCTAGCGGTACGATACTTGCCCGAGGTTCGATCGTCGGTATCCCGATACCTTGTTCAATCTCGTTACCGGCAAGTCTCTTTTACTCGTTCCGTAACACATCATCCCATGATCAACCCCTTGATCACATTATGCACATTATGATGATGTCCTACCGAGTGGGCCCAGAGATACCTCTCCGTTTACACGGAGTGACAAATCCCAGTCTCGATTCGTGCCAACCCAACAGACACTTTCGGAGATACCTGTAATGCACCTTTATAGACACCTAGTTACGTTGTGACGTTTGGTACACCCAAAGAATTCCTACGGTATCCGGGAGTTGCACAATCTCATGGTCTAAGGAAAAGATACTTGACATTAGAAAAGCTTCAGCATACGAACTACATGATCTTGTGCTAGGCTTAGGATTGGGTCTTGTCCATCACATCATTCTCCTAATGATGTGATCCCGTTATCAACGACATCCAATGTCCATAGCCAGGAAACCATGACTATCTGTTGATCACAATGAGCTAGTCAACTAGAGGCTCACTAGGGACATATTGTGGTCTATGTATTCACACGTGTATTACGATTTCCGGATAATACAGTTATAGCATGAATAAAAGACAATTATCATGAACAAGGAAATATAATAATAATCAATTTATTATTGCCTCTAGGGCATATTTCCAACACCTCTTGCCCGATCACTTCCGATCGAAGGGACCACCCTACCAGTATCCGCCATGGTGGATTCGCCACATTGGTTTTAGACCCAATCGTCGATGGATTTCACCTCACTAGAGTCCTGATGGACGGCGGCAGTAGCCTGAACCTGCTTTATCAGGATACAGTGTGCAAGATGGGCATAGACCCCTCAAGGATTAAACCTACAAAGACGACCTTCAAAGGCGTCATACCAGGTGTTGAGGCCAATTGTACAGGCTCAGTCACACTGGAAGTGGTCTTCGGATCCCCGGATAATTTCCGAAGCGAGGAGTTAATCTTCGACATAGTCCCGTTCCACAGTGGCTATCACGCTCTGCTCGGACGAACCACGTTTGCAAAGTTCAACGCGGTGCCGCATTACACATACCTCAAGCTTAAGATGCCAGGCCATCGTGGAGTCATCACGGTCAACGGAAACACTGAACGCTCCCTCCGAACGGAGGAACACACAGCGGCTTTCGCGGCAGAAGTATAGAGCAGCCTCTTAAGGCAATTCTCGAGTCCGGCCGTTAAACGACCGGACATGGCCAAACGCGCCCGGAGTAACACACATCAAGACCACCTGGCACATTCCGAGCATGCGTAGCAATGCGGCCCCAACCCCAGCCCTTGCATGATTACAAGACCAACTCTTCGCGTACATCATTACGCTCTGGAGATACCATGGGCATAGGGGGAGGGGCACGACCACGACAGGCCCAGAGTGCGGCTCAACCACACCAGGGGCTCCCAAGTGTGTCGCTCTTTTTATTTTCCTTTTTTTCCTTTTTCTATTTATCCACAGGACTCCGTTCACCAGAGACCCTGTCCGGCGGTAAACCTGCCGAACTCACGATGCAACAGCCAGGGAAGGACAAAGGCTACGACGAACATTCAGGTGGTCTCCATTATGAGCATTAAATTTGTTAAATACACCAGTCCGCAGCCTACCCCTGGAGGGGGATATGTTTAAATAGTCCAATCCCGTGCTTACCGCACTATTTATATCGTTCTGCACTCATAGCAGAATTCCTTGAATAAACAATGCAACGCTTTTTGCCTACAATTGCATTCCTATTTTTTACATATATGTTCATTTATGACATCCTGCATCCGTACACTTGGTACGGCCGAACACACCAGGGTCTTATGTTCCCCGCATTACGGTGTGACAAGTCCGAACACTTCCACAAGTGCGGCACCCCGAACTTATAGCACTATATGCATCGGCTCCGAATCATGTCTTGGGTCAATAGTTGGGTTTGCCCGGCTCCCATGTTTTGGTACCTTACGTTCTGTTCTATCGGCTAAGGTAGCACTGGGAGAACCACTGCGATTGCGCCCCGGTTGAGCTAGGCGAGCGCCTCAGTGGAGAAAGCTAAAACTGACCGTCATGATAAGGCGAGAGCTGGTCGCTGTTCGAGAGGTCTTTTCGAGTCCCTAAAGACTTATGCCGCTTAGAGCGAGGAACCGGCTTCGTCCGGCCCAGGCATGGATAGCGCCCCGAACTCGGTCTTCCGAACAGTAGGGGCTTCGCCGAAATTTAAAATTATAGAATTCTATGGCTAAGTGAGAGTGTTCAAGCATTATAAGTCCGGTTGCCTTGTTCGTTGTGTTGAGCACCTCCCTAGATGGACCCAAAAATGGGAACAAGAGCGCTCAAGTTTATCCCGAACACCCCAACACTTGTGGCATGGGGGCTGAAGCCGACGACTTGCCATCTCTCAGATTTGATAAACGGCCGCACAGAAGGTAATATTTTAAATCAATAAGCGTTGCTTAGCGCATATGAACAAAGTTTTCAGCGCACAGGATAACACATTGCGAGTCTACTCAAATATTACATTTTGGGGCACTCATCCGCAATCTTGCGGGCACCCTTCAAGACACTCTTATAATACATTTCGGGCGTATGATACTCCTTGCCCGCCGGCGGCGCGTCTGTCAGAAGCCTCTCAGCATCCAGCCTGCCCCAGTGCACCTTTGCGTGGGCAAGGGCCTGGCGGGCACCTTCAATGCAGGCGGAGCGCTTGATGACTTCCACCCAAGGGCACGCATCCACCAGCCGCCGCACGAGGCCAAAGTAGCTCCCAGGCATGGCCTCCTCAGGCCATAGCCAGACTATGAGGCCCTTCATGGCCTGCTCGGCTACCTTGTGGAGCTCGACCAGCTGCTTCAGCTGGTCGCTAGGGGGCACCGGATGTCCGGCCTCAACATACTGAGACCAGAAGACCTTCTCCATTGAGCTCCCCTCCTCGGCCTGGTAGAATGCGGCGGCATCGGACATGCTGCGAGGCAGATCTGCAAACGATCCTGGAGAGCTCTGAATTCGGGTAAGTAACAGGTAATTCACATTCACATGCTTGCTTTGCATGAAAAATGCCTTACCCGCCGCTATTTTCTTCACCGCCTCAATCTCCTGAAGGGCCTTATGGGCCTCAGCCTTAGCGGCTTTGGCACTCTCAAGAGCCGAGGCAAGCTCGGACTCTCGAGTCTTCGAGTCGCGCTCCAAACTCTCATGCTTTTCCATGAGAGCCTGGAGCTCTTGCCGCACCTCCGCCACCTGCGCCTCCTGCTTCTCTCGCTCCGCTTGTTCCGCGGCCGCATTACGTTCGGCCGCGGACACGGCCTCATTCAGGGTCACCACCTCGCTTGTGGCCCCTGCAGTGCCCATGTTATCCTTGTTATCTCTATTGCAACCAAAATCCTTTTCTGTAAGGTACAAATTTAATACGGTGTTACTCACCTTCTTTGTCCTCGAGCTGCTTCTTGGCAAGGCCGAGCTCGTTCTCGGACCGCTCGAGGTTCTGCTTCAAAGCATCGACCTCTGCAGTCAGTGCGGCAGAGGTCAGTAGCGCAGCCTGCAAATCCATATTGACATAATTTTTTAGAATTCCTGCGTATATCTTTTATAGATCCTCAGTCCGGTTTTTCTTTCCGAACACCAAACCGAGCATCAGGGGCTACTGTCTATGCGGTATTACATTACATATTTTAAAACTTCTTACCTCAAAGCCTGTTACAAGGCTGCTGCAGGCTTCGGTCAGCCCGCTCTTGGCGAGCTGAACCTTCTGAATCACCGCACTCATGGTAGTGCGGTGTTCTTCATCGGTGGAAGCACCGTTGAGCGCCTCCAACAAGTTATCCGGCGCCTCCGGCTAGACGGAGGCTGCCGGTGTCACGGTCTTGCCCTTCTTACAAAGGGGCCGCCTGCCGGACTCCGGAACCACTGCGGGTTCCGGCACAGAGTCCAGCGCAAAGTCCGGGAGGCTGCCTTGCGGCACCTCCGGAGCCTCCTCCGGATGGGTCTCCTCCCGGGATCCCACCTCGGCGTCATCAGCATCACGAGGGGTGGAGGCGGTCGGAATGGAATCCACATCCGACGGAGCCAAGGACCCGCTGGATGAAGCGGGAAGATCCTCCTCGGCCGGACTACAGGTGGTGTGCGGCATTAGAAGGACACTATGTGGCGAAAAAGATAAATTACAAATCACTCAGGAATCCGGATACTTACGATCTTGCCAGGGGCTTGGCCCTTGAGGGCCACTCCTCGTCGCCGTCGTTGGCGTTGGCGGAGCTGTCCGGAGGAAGGGTCCTTCCCCTCTTGGACCCTTCGGCCTCCCCCGTTGGGGAAGCCTTCCTCTTCCTCTCTCCCCCCTCATGGGGAGAGTCCTCTTTCTCCTCCTCGTCTTCGGGGGAGGAGTCCGCCTCGGAGCCATCGAACGATGAGTGCGATACAACCTGGTGCCGGGAACTCCTTCGGGTTCCCGTGGCCTTCTTCTTGGCCTTCTTCTCTGGCACCACATAGAGTGCCAGGACTAGCAGTCCCGTTAAACGGGTATCCGCTGGGTCTTCGGGGAGGGGAGCCGGACAGTTAACCTGTCCGGACGTCCTCTGCCAGTCCTGTTAAAGGCATGGGGAGTTTTAGATCCCACAATAGAGTCAAACTATGAAGGAAATAAATGTCCCATAAAGGATAACATATCTTACCGCACCGGCCGGGCGTTTCGTGCTGAATCCGTGATCTTCAGTCGCGGATGCGGGGGCTTCTCCCCCCTTGAACAGCACCCTCCAGGCAGCTTCGTACGTTGTGTCGAAGAGCCCGCTAAGGGTCCGGTGCTGTGCCGGATCGAACTCCCATAGATTGAAGGCCCGTTGTTGGCAGGGGAGAATCCGGCGGACGAGCATGACCTGGACCACGTTGACAAGCTTGAGCTTCTTGTTCACCAGAGTCTGGAGACAGGACTGGAGTCCGGTCAGCTCTTCTGAACTGCCCCATAGCAAGCCCTTCTCTTTCCAGGAGGTGAGCTGCATGGGGGCGCCAGATCTGAATTCGGGGGCTGCTGCCCATTCAGGGTCACGCGGCTCAGTGATATAGAACCACCCCGATTGCCACCCTTTGATGGTTTCCACGAAGGCGCCCTCAAGCCAGAGGACGTTGGGCATTTTGCCCACCATGGCGCCTCCGCACTCCGCTTGGACGCCCTTCACTACCTTTGTCTTGACATTGAAGGTTTTTAGCCACAAGCCGAAGTGGGGCTGGATGCAGAGGAAGGCCTCAGACACGACGATAAACGCCGAGATGTTGAGGATGAAGTTTGGCGCCAGATCATGGAAGTCCAGTCCGTAGTAGTACATGAGCCCCCAGACGAAGGGATGAAGTGGGAAGCCCAGTCCGCGGAGGAAGTGGGGAAGGAATACGACCCTCTCATGGGGCCTGGGGGTGGGGATGAGCTGCCCCTTGTCGGGCAGCCGGTGCGCGATGTCGCTGGACAGGTATCCGGCGCCGCGCAACTTTTCGATGTACCCCTCCGTGACAGAGGAGACCATCCACTTGCCTCCCGCTCCGGACCTGGATGGAGAAGGTTGAGGCGAGATATGCGAGCTTGGGCGCTGCAGCTCGAGTGCGCGGAGATGGATAAGCAAAGGAGGAAGAAGGCGTAGGTAAAAAAGGTGGATCCTTATCCCCTTATATATGGGCGGACGAAAACTACGCGTCCCCACCGGCCTAGTAAAACTCGCTTATCTCCCAAGCGCCACCATCAATGGCGTGGTTGGGTTACCCATGTCCGTATTGATGAGAATCCCGGAATAAGGGGAACACGATCTCTGCTTCGACAAGACGTGCCAAGGAAACCGCTTCGCTAAACGCGCTGAGGTGGTATAATAAAAAAATGATTCAAGTGAGGGCTTGGTGGTGGTGTGACGTTATGCCACAAAATACGTCAGCAAATTGAACTTGTGTGTATATTATTCTCTCTACGGTGGAATGTGGAATTTATTTTGCAGAGCCGGACACTATCCTGGTGTTCACAATCTTCTATGAATTATTCGGAGGAGGAACCCGCCTTGCAATGCCGAACAATATGCGCGCCGGACTCATCGTCATTGAAGCCTGGTTTAGGGGCTACTGAGGGAGTCCTGGACTAGGGGGTGTCTGGATAGCCGGACTATCATCATCGGCCGGACTCCAAGACTATGAAGATACAAGATTGAAGACTTCGTCCCGTGTCCGGATGGGACTTTCCTTGGCGTGGAAGGCAAGCTTGGTGATATAGATATGTAGATCTCCTACCATTGTAACCGACTCTGTGTAACCCTAGCCCTCTCCGGTGTCTATATAAACGGGAGGGTTTTAGTCCATAGGACGAACAACCATTACAACAATCATACCATAGGCTAGCTTCTAGGGTTTAGCCTCCTTGATCTCGTGGTAGATCCACTCTTGTACTACCCATATCATCAATATCAATCAAGTAAGAGGTGGGTTTTACCTCCATCGAGAGGGCCCGAACCTGGGTAAAAACATCGTGTCCCTGGTCTCCTGTTACCATCCGCCTAGACGCACAGTTCGGGACCCCCTACCCGAGATCCGCCGGTTTTGACACCGACAAAGCTCAACCTGGAAAAGTGTGTTTTCGGGCGTTCCCGCTAGAAAACTTCTGGGTTTCATCATTTCCAATAGAGGAATTGAGGCAAACCCAGCTAAAATCCGAGTTTTGTCACAGTTGGCTACACCAACAAACCTTAAACAAGTACAAAAACTATCCGGCTGTGTGGCAGCTTTAAGCCGGTTTATCTCCAGACTAGGAGAAAAGGTGTTGCCACTCTATCACCTTCTCTGACACACCGATCACTTCAAGTGGACGGACGCAGCAATGGCCGGACTGGAAGAAATAAAGGCTCTTCTAGCAAGCAACCCAATCCTGGCCACGCTGAACATCGGCGAACCTATGCTATTATACATATCGGCCACACTTCAAGTCGTAAGCATGGTGCTTGTCGTTGAACGAGAGGAGGACGGACACAAATTCCCGCTTCAGAAGCCGGTATACTACGTATCTACAGTCCTCACACCATGCAAATCCCGGTTCCCACATTACCAAAAAATAGCATACATGGTCTTCATGGCATCCCGGAAGCTACGACACTACTTTCAAGAATTCTCCATAACGGTGGCCTCCGAGGTACCACTCAATGACATAATAAATAACCGTGACGCCACTGGCCGGATTGCCAAGTGGCCCATTGAGCTCCTCCCATTCGACATTACATACAAACCACGGGGGGGCCATTAAATCTCAAGTACTGGCCGACTTCGTCGCCGAATGGACAGAGGCCGAACTCCCTAAAGAGTACAACACATATTCCAACTGGATCATGCACTTTGACGGCTCCAAAATACTGGCAGGCCAATGGGCAGGCGTTGTCGTAACATCCCCTACTAGAGATACTGTTCAGTACGTCCTACAAATATTATTCACGGACTCCAACAATGCAGCCGAATACGAAGCCTTATTGCATGGTCTTCGGATGGCCGTCTCCATGGGTATACAACGCCAGGAAGTGCACGGGGATTCAAACCTTGCAATATCTCAAATAAATGGAGATTTCGATGCCAAAGATGCAAAGATGGCGGCTTACCATAATGTCGTTCTCAAAATGTTGGCTAGGTTCGAGGGGCTCGAGTTTCACCATGTGGCTCGAGAAAGTAATCAAGCGGCGAATGTCCTTGCTTGCATCGGTGCCAAGCGTGACCCCGTCCCACCTAACATCTCCTTGGAAAGGCTTTTCAAGCCATCCGTGGTGTGGCAAGGGGAGAGGGGCAACACCAATCCGGATCCGAATAAAACCCCATATTCTGAACACACCGACATCATCAGGGGCTCAGCCACCAAAATTACACTGTCGGACCATCTCATCATGGAAGTCATTTCCCCATGGACCAAACCCTTCTTGGCCTACCTTAATAGGTGAGAGCTTCCCGAGGATCACAATGAGGCACGCTGCATTGTGCGGTGCTCTAAAGCCTACAAGGTTCATGAGGGAGAACTCTATAAGAAAAGCGCTACTGGAGTACTTCAAAGATGTATCTCTGAGGAAGAAGGGCGACCGCTCTTGGCTGAAATTCATGCCGGTCTTGGCGGTCACCACGCCCGGCTCGGGCCCTTGTAAGCAAGGCCTTTCGTACAGGTTTCTATTTGCCAACAGCCCGAGCAGGCACGCAGGACCCTGTCCAACATTGCGTCGGACGCCAGCTTTTCGCCAACCAAAGCCATATGCCACCCACCACTCTACAAACAATCCCCATCACTTGGCCTTTTGCGGTCTGGGGGCTTGATATGGTCGGACCCCTTAAAGGAAGAAGCCATAAGAAAAAATATCTGTTGGTCATGGTGGATAAATTCACTAAGTGGATAGAGGCCAAACTAGTTAAAACGACCGAAGCCGGGCCAGTGATAGACATTATATCTGGTGTTGTGCACCGTTATGGTGTTCCACACAACATCATCACCGACAACAGCTCCAATTTCATAGCCGATGAGGTGAAAGCCTGGTGTGCTAATCTAGGCATCAAGCTCGACTACGCCTCCGTCTATCACCCACAAACCAACGGTAAAGTCAAACGAGCCAATGGTCTTATTATGAGCGGCATCAAACCCAGATTAGTGCGGTCTTTGAAGAAATCAGACAAGCACTGGGTGGAGGAGCTCGACTTCGTACTCTGGGGGCGGCGGACCACGCCCAATCGTTCTACCGGATATACACCTTTCTTCATGGTGTACGGTGCAGAGGCCGTGTTGCCCTGCGACATTATTCATGACTCACTTCGAGTGCGCATGTATGAAGAGAGAGAGGCCGAGCTTGATCGGCAGGACAACTTAGATACCCTGGAGGAGGAGCGTGATGTTGCAAAAGCCCGTTCCGCATTCTATCAACACCAGGCCTGCAAATATCAAAGCAGAAAAGTACGGGCCAAGACTTATAATGTTGGCGAACTTGTTCTACGCTTGCCGGAGAAGAAAAAGGACAAACTCAAGCCCAAGTGGGAGGGTCCCTTCATCATTGACGAAGTACTCACCAGATGAGCGTACCGCCTGCGTGATGCGTCAGACAATCGCCTAGAGCCGAACCGGTGGAACGCGGCCAAACTCCGAAGATTCTATGCCTAGCGCCGGACTCTTCGTTTGTCTCCTTTACCTCTTTTCGTTTCCAGTATTTATTTTCCTCTCTTTTCACATTTTTCCCTTTTAAGCCTTAAAGCTTTTGTGCGGCTAAACCGTGCACCTTCGACGCACACATTCTAAAATATGTAAGTTAATTATACCTGGGAGCTTCTCGTATAGAAGCTTATTATTATTATTATTATTATTATTATTATTATTATTATTATTATTATTATTATTATTATTATTATTATTATTATTAGAGCATCAAGCTCAACACATATGTGTCTTTTCCGTGTATGTACCTTTTCTTCGCCATTATATGCATCGATATGACTTAAGTCTTGGCCAAGATGGGTTGCCTGGCTCCTGTGCTTATGCCCTACGTTCCCGTTAGTTCGGCTAGGGCATAAAGGGAGCACCTCTGCGATTGTTACTATCGGGTCATCCGGATGTGTACCTCAGACCGGGTGAAGCCGAAAGCTAGCCTTCTTAAGGGAATATTCGGTCGGCGGACTAAATATGTTTTTTACTTGTCATATTATGAATCCCCAGATGCTATGTATGCTGTGGTTTTTCAAACATAGTTCGGACATGCACATTAACACATGCTTACCCAGGGAAAGGAACCCTTAACGGAACTATTCTCTCTGGAACATGTTTCGTACGATCAAAATGTAATATCACATAACTAGCCGGATACTTCTCTGTTCAAGCAACTATGACCCCTATGCCTGGTTTCCACGAATACCCCGGTCTACGTTACCGAGCGGGTATTCGGAAGCACTCCACACCTACGGGTCCAGAGGTTGAAGCGAAAAGGTCTGCCATGACAATCGTTTTACAATTTAGATAGAGACATAATTTGTCAAATGAAGTACATAGTCACTTAGACTCAAACACTTCTTCCTCTATGCCATCCAACAGGCTATCTAGCCTACAATCCTGTTGGGAATACTTGGCAGCTACTTGTACCTGGTTGTACACCAAACTAACAGGAATTTCTTCTCCATTTGCCCCTATAGGTCCGACCCGGGCCATGTGATTTGGGTCGAGCTTGGTATACCGAGTTTTCACCATTGCCTAGGCCTCTCGCGCACCTTCCGACAGGCCGATATCTTCCATAATCGGAAGAGCCGCCGCGCTCCCTTGAATAGTTGTACAAGCCCCTCCATACTTCCTGGAGGGGAGTCGGATGGCCATAAAGCCTTGGCAATACTTTGCATCGCCTGCTGAGCTCGCTCATGCATTTGCGATAGCTCTTGTAGCAGATCGCTCGACGATTCGGACACCTCCTCTTCGGGACCGCCCGTCAATATACCTATAGACATAATTATTGTCAGTTTCTTTCCTTGCCGAACTATGTAAAGGTAAGTCCAAACACATACTAAATATGCTGCCTCATAGCCTCCTATTCTCCTTCACAGAGTCAGCCAGCTGGGCATGCACGTCTTTTAATTCCACGCCCAGCTCGGTGTTGGCATCTTGGAGTTTGTTCTTCTCCACCCTGACCTGTGTTAGTATACATTCGCCCGTGGCCAGTTGCCTTTGAGCTCCTGGACCTCCCGCTCGTGCGACTTGGTGCCTCTTCCAGATGATCTGATGACTCTGCCATAAGATTTGCACCTGTATTAATACTCCTGGTATATGATCATGTTTTCTCGATAGAGGGGAACATTACCAGACGCCGCCTTCTTGGATTTCTCCAGTTCGGCAGTAGCAGCAGTCAGCTGGGCCTGACACTTTTTCAGCTCTTGAGACAACAGGTTGTTCATTTCTGTGAGCACCTGGTCATATAACGATCCTTAAATCAGTTGTACCAACTGTTTCAAGTCTCGGGGGCTACTGGTATATGATTATCAGTTTTGCACAAATGTGTACTTACCCGCATATCTTTCAAATACTGGTATGTGGCTCTGGTAAGCCCATCTCGAGCTGCTTGGATATACGCGTCACCCGAATTGAAGGTGTTGAAAGCCTCTTCTGAAAACCCGGGGTCGCAAAGAGCGGCCCGCCGGCGCCGATGATTCATGGTGCTTTCCACTTCGGAGTTTGTGGTGGATACTTTATCCGAATCCTCCATAGAAGGACAATCCGGTGTCACTTCCGTGTTAGCCTCAGTCCTCGAGACAGGGTCCGGAATCCGGCTAGTAGAGGCATGACCGGCAGGATCCCCGGACACAGTCCGGCGAATGTTATTCCTAATAAGACACAACGGATAGTGTCATACTTTAAGATGACAACCATGGAGCATATTTAAAACCATACCTCAACAATGAAGGCTCGACCACATCTCTATTTTCCTTCCTCTTCGAAGGTCTGCCCGTCGTAGGCACCGCCTTCTTGCACGTCGCCTCAGGTGTAGCATGGCGTGCCGATCGCCTCCCCTTTAGAGCATAATATAGTGCGGTGGGTAAGGCCGAAAGAGGAAATTCTCTCAAAGGACAAGTCTCCTGATTACTTACATGCGATGTAGGGAGAAGGCCGGGATAGTCAGCAATGATGGCCACTTCTATGCCGTCATAGCTCGCTTGGTAAAACACCCCTACCCCGAGCTCCACGAATATATCTGGATCCTCTTCGAATCCGGGGTCAAGGGCCCGGTTGTGGTCCTCTGGCTGTGGTGCAGGGCTGAGGGTCTCCCTGGTGATTTTCCGCCATTCTTGTTATAAATGGACGAATTAATATTTATGAAAAAGGACTCAGGGAGTTAATGGAGTAGAGTAGTGGGATGGAAACTCACCCAGCTGGGAGGGTTGTACATGGAAAATCCATCTCTGGGCTTAATGCGGATGAACTCCTCTTCCTCCCCTTTGTACAATCTGGATAGTATTTTCGCCAAAGCAGCAGGAGTGTCCGGACCCTTCCGACCATAGCGGGTGGCATCATCTTCTCCATTGAAGTGCCACATAGGGTGCCCTCGGTATTGGAGTGGCTGAACCCCTCGTATTATGGATATCGCCATAACCTCGACTATTGACAATCCGGATTTAGCAAGCATCTTTATCTTGCTCATCAATTGGTGGAATTCCATGCTATCTTCCTCCCTGAGGCTCCGAGGATGCCAGCTGAGGCGCTTCTTCAATGGATCACTTGAAAATTCAGGAAGAGCCCTTCGGATTGGGTCAGGAAGGGAGACATCCTCAACATAGAACCATTCGGAAGGCCATATTCGGATCCCTTCTTCGGCGTGTCGGATAGGTATCTGGTCCCGGCGATGCGCCATATATCGGCTCCGCCCACTTGGAATATTGATCCCTCTTGATTACGAGGGACGAGGCAAAACATCTTCTTCCATAACTCAAAATGGGCCTCACAACACAGAAATAGCTCGCAAAGAGCAACGTAACCTGCGATGTGCATGATAGAGGGAGGAGTAAAATTGTGCAGTTTGAGGCCATTGTACTCCAGAAGCCCTCGGAAGAACGGATGGATTGGAAATCCGACGCCACTCAACAAATAGGGAACAAAGCATACTCGTTCCCCCCAGATGGGTTGGGGAACTTCTCCGCCTGCTCCCCACCGTCGAAGGAAACCAATCTGGCTCGAACGGAGGCTAGATCTGTGGGGGGAAGAAATCCCTGGGTCTGCAGCTTCACCAGTTGGCCGTGGGATACGGAACACTTTTCTCAATCACCCTGTTTGGGGCCGTGAGGGCGGGAGGAAGAGCTGGGAGCGCTAGCCATGTCGGGGTGGTTTTTGCAGGCAAGCTCCAAGGATTCCTTGTTTGGAAGAGATGGTGTGGATTAGATCTGAAGATCCCCGTCTCTTTAAATAGATGACTTTCTTGTATTGTCAGGGTGTAAGTGCAAAAATACTCCGACCTCTCATATTCGCTCGACACGTGGAAGCTGAAAACATGAAGGCGCAGAAGCCGATGATCACGGCATTAAATGAAAAGCCGGATACTACTCTTTAAGTTAGGTACTTTGAAGTATTCGGAGAAGGAACCCGCCTTGCAATGCCAAAGACAATGTGCGTGCCAGACTCATCATCATTAAAGCCTGGTTCGGGGGCTACTGAGGGAGTCCTAGATTAAGGGGTCCTCGGACAGCCGGACTATATACTTTGGCCGGACTGTTGGACAATGAAGATACAAGATAGAAGACTTCGTCCCGTGTCCGTATGGGACTCTCCTTTGCATGGAAGGCAAGCTTGGCGATTTGGATATGTAGATTCCTTTCTCAGTAGCCGACTTTGTGTAACCCTAGCCCCCTCCGGTGTCTATATAAACCGTAGGGTTTAGTCCATAGAACATCAATCATAACCTCATAGGCTAGGCTTCTAGGGTTTAGCCATTATGATCTCGTGGTAGATCAACTCTTGTAATACTCATATTCATCAAGATCAATCAAGCAGGAAGTAGGGTATTACCTCCATAGAGAGGGCCCGAACCTGGGTAAACATTGTGTCCCCCGCCTCCTGTTACCATTAGCCTTAGACGCACAGCTCGGGACCCCCTACCCGAGATCCGCCGGTTTTGACACCGACACTGTTGTTGAGACCCAGACCGGCACCGAGACCTGCACCAAGACCAGCACCGAGACGTGCAAAGCCATGGAACCGAAACCGAAGAGGAGATGTCGACGCCCAAACCAGATCCTCACTACTAGAATAGTGCTCACGGAGGTGGACGGCGGCAATTTTAAGCCAAAACTGCATGTGGAAGCGCGCTCCTACTACAGCAATCAAACAGGCTGCATCATACGGGCGTGCGCCACCACCAATGATGAAACTAAAGAAGAGGCCAAATATGAAGCACTCCCTCCTAACCCTGCTGCACCAGATAATTTTGTTCCTGGGCCGGGATGAAATCCAATATACTGATCCATAGAAAGACCCGACAATGAAGAAGATAAACAAGCATGCCATGACCAAGTTTTGCGACGTGTTGGCCGCCTGGAAAGTAAGGGTGTAACGCGCCATCGAAAAAAAGGAACCCTACTCCGAGATTGTAAAGGATAATCCGACAATCATGGTAGAGCAGTTTCAAATATTCAAGGCGGCTTGCGATGCCGAAGATGCCACAAAAAAGTTGAAGTACATGAAGGGGATTCAAAAGAGGAACATGGGGTGCCACCACCTTGGACGCCGTGGTTACGTGGGGAATAGGTCCATATGGGCCAAGGAGGACGTAGAATGCGAAATTATGGGCATCCCAGACCCATTGGCGGACTTCACTGTCCCGTAGGAGCATGACGTCCTTAGGGCCCGGTACCATTGGGACCCAGTCAAGAAGGTTTTCAAGACGGACCCGGCCACAACAGAGTTCATGAGACTGCTGGTAATTGTAGTTTCTGATCAATTCGACTGCACGTTTAGTCATGTTTGTAAATGATCCTTGTTCTTTTGCAGAGAGAGCAGCACAGGATTGCAACCGAAAGCGACTCGCTGTCTGAGGCGTTGGCAAGGCCCAAGTGGTACACCCCATTCAACTGGGTGTTGAACATATTGAAACAACTCACGGTGGACACTCTACCGTCGTATAGATGCGTGCACGATGTTGAAGACAGTGCCATGTGGAAGAAGTACTATGGTGAGACCACAGAGGAGAGAAAGGAAAGACAGAGGCTAACTGAAGAAAGCATCGACAAGAAGCTTGAGATTGTGGTTGAGAAGAATTCATCTAAGACAGTCGCAACAGCGGTAGTTGCCGCAAAATGGGAGTTGACAGTCTTGGTTCCGGCTATCGTCAGTTGGAGCAGGCGAAATCCAGAAAAAGATGCAAAGGACTTTCCCCTTGCCGACTTCTTTGAGAGCATCTCTACTAGCATCGCACCAGCACCTGCACCTGCACCAGCACCTGCTCCTACATCAGCTCCCGCACCTGCTCATAGCATCCCGTCCTCCGTCTCGGACATGCTCGATGATGCTTCATCTTTGGCTGAGCTCGACGCCCTCACAGTACCTGTCACACTGGCCCTCTTCAATAAATGTATAATATCCCGTTTCCGTTGCCTTTCGGATGTCTCACATCACAGACATGTTTTTGCAGGCCGACGCCTTGTGCACCATATTGTACGACATCAACGGCGAGAAGGTGGATGTGCGGAAGGCGAGGATAATGAAGCCGAAGGAACAATTGTTCCATAGCCAGCCGATCCCCCCCGACGTCTTCAAGGTTTTCGTGGCCAATGTCAAACCGGGCCACGAGAATTTGGTCCCTCTGGTACTAGGGGGAGATGATGACGAGACCCTGTGGCAGCTTGGCGATTGCAAGACGTGGGTCCTGTTGTGGCCAAAGAGTCTGCTTCATCTAGAGGCGGCCGGGAGCACACCCACGACCACGTAGCCTCCGCAAGGTATGAACATCAGCACCCCACCTACCCAATTAGTGTCGCCTGTCGTATTGGGTGATAGCGGACTGAGTGAGGAAGAGGCTCCATTAGTCGCTGATGACATCGCCATAGATGAGGATGAGGATGACGATGACACTCAACAGTATCTCAATACTGGTGACATTGATAACGGAGGATTGATGGCTCAGCAGTATGAGTACTCAGGGTTTGAGCATCATGAGTCGGTGCCTGAATTGCCGCCTCCGGATCCTGAATGTACTATAGACGACCTTCCACCAACGAAGCATCGAAGAGAGAGAGGAAAGGAAATGATAAAGCTATTGCTATGCTCCAGCTGCCTCCGCAGCCTCGGGTTCAAGACCGTATACCTTCCCGCGATGCGACGAAATAACATATCCCCGGTGAACCAATCCTACTCGAGGCATCGGTACAGGCCATACACGGCGATCTAAGGAGACTTCATGACAATATGATGCGGAGAAAAAAAAGCCTAATCGCCTCGGAAAGTCCAGGATACCCACTCTATGTGGTTAATGTGCCGCGGAAAAGGTTGTACATCGACTCATTCCCTGCGGAGAAGTTCTTCCTTTGATTCGATAACATCTTCGACATGTTTCACTTGAAGAAGCTGGATTTTACGGTTGTCCGCTGATACGTCTCCATCGTATGTACTTTTCCAAACACTTTTGCCCTTGTTTTGGATTCTAACTTGTATGATTTGAATGGAACTAACCCGGACTGACGCGTTTTTCAGCACAACTGCCATGGTGTTGTTTTTTGTGCAGAAAATAAAAATTCTCGGAATGTCCTGAAACTCCACGGAACACCTTAGAAAAAATAAAGAAAAATCCTCGCAAAAGATGAAGACCAGGGGCCCACACCCTGCTCACGAGGGTGGGGGGCGCGCCCCCCCTACCTCGTGGGCCCCCTGGCGGCCCTCCGACGCCAACTCCAACTCCATATATTGGCTTTCGGGGAGAAAAAATCAAAGAGAAGAAATCATCGCGTTTTACGATATGGAGCCGCCGCCAAGCCCTAATCTCTCTCGGGAGGGCTGATCTGGAGTCTGTTTGGGGCTTTGGAGAGGGGGATTCGTCACTGTCGGTGTCAAAACCAGCGGATCTCGGGTAGGGGGTCCCGAACTGTGCGTCTAGGCGGATGGTAATAGGAGACAAGGGACACGATGTTTTTACCCAGGTTCGGGCCCTCTCGATGGAGGTAAAACCCTACTCCTGCTTGATTGATATTGATGATATGGGTAGTACAAGAGTAGATCTACCATGAGATCAGAGAGGCTAAACCCTAGAAGCTACCCTATGGTGTGATTGTTGTTCGTCCTACGGACTAAAACCCTCCGGTTTACATAGGCACCAAAGAGGGTTAGGGTTACACAGAGTCGGTTACATATCCGTATCGCCAAGCTTGCCTTCCTCGCCAAGGAAAGTCCCATCCGGACACGGGACGAAGTCTTCAATCTTGTATCTTCATAGTCCAGGAGTCCGGCCGAAGATGATAGTTTGGCTATCCGGACACCCCCTAGTCCGGGACTCCCTCAGTTGCTCCTGAACCAGGCTTCAATGACGACGAGTCCGGCACGCATATTGTCTTCGGCATTGCAAGGCGGGTTCCTCCTCCGAATACTTCATAGAAGATTTTGAACACAAGGATAGTGTCCGGCTCTGCAAAATAAGTTCCACATACCACCATAGAGAGAATAATATTTACACAAATTTAATCTGCTAACGTGTTCCGTGGCATGACATCACACCACGGCCAAGCCTTTATTCGAATTGTTTTTACTGTTCCACCTCAGCGCGTTTAGCAAGGCGGTTTCCTTGGCACGTCTTGTCAAAGCAGAGATCGTGTCCCCTTATTCCGGGATTCTCATCAATACGGTCATGGGTAACCCAACCGCGCCATTGATTTCGGCCCTTGGGAGATAAGCGAGTTTTACCAGGCCGGTGGGGACGCATAGTTTCGTCCATCCATATAAGGGGATAAGGATCCACCTTTTTACCTACGCCTTCTTCCTCCTTTGCTTATCCATTTCCGCGCACTCGAGCTCCAGCGCCCAAGTCCGCACATCTCGCCTCAACCTTCCCCAGCCATGTCCGGTGCGGGAGGCAAGTGGATGGCCTCCTCCGTCATGGAGGGGCACATCAAGAGGCTGCGGAAGGCCGGATACTTGTCCAGCGACATTGCGCATCGGCTCCCCGACAAGGGGCAGCTCATCCCCACCCCTGGGCCCCATGAGAGGGTGGTGTTCCTCACCCACTTCCTCCGCGGACTAGGTTTTCCACTTCACCCATTTGTCCGGGGGCTCATGTTATACTACGGCCTGGATTTCCATGATCTGGCCCCGAATTTCGTCCTCAACATCTCGGCATTCATCGTCGTGTGCGAGGCCTTCGTCCGCATCAAGCCCCACTTCGTCTTATTGCTGAAGACCTTCAATGTTAAGCCAAAGGTAGTGGGGGACTAGCAGGCGGAGTGTGGAGGCGCCATGGTGCGCAAGATGCCCAACGTTACATGGCTCGAGGGCTCCTTCGTGGAAACCATCAAAGGGTGGCAATCAGGGTGGTTCTACATCACCGAGCCGCGTGACCCTGAATGGGCAGTGGCCCACGAGTTCCGATCTGGCATCCCCACAAGGATCATCTCCTGGAAAGAGAAGGGCCTGCCATGGGGTAATTCGGAAGAGCTGACCGGACTCCAAACCTGCGTCCAAAACCTTGTGAACAAGAAGATCAAACTCGTCAACGTAGTCCAGGTCATGCTCATCCGCTGGATCCTCCCGTGCCAACAACAGGCCTCTAGCTTGTGGGAGTTTGATCCGACACAGCACCAAACCTTGAGCAAGCTCTTCGACACTACGTACGAAGATGCCTGGAAAGTGCTGCTCAAGGGCGCCGAGGCTCCCGCATCCGCTACCGAAGATCGCGGATTCAGCTCGCAGCGTGAAGCCGGCGAGGTAAGCTATTTACCCTTTACAGGACACTTATTTTCCATAGTTTGACTCTATGCGGGATCTAAACTCCCTTACCTTTGACAGGCCTGGCAAAAGAAGTCCGGGTAGGTTAACTGTCCGGCTCCCTTGCCAGAAGACCCAGCGGACGGCCGATTGACGGGGCTGTTGGTTCCGGCACCTTACGTAGTGCCGGAGAAGAAAGCCAAGAAGAAGGCCACGGGAACTCGAAAGAGTTCCCGGCGCCAGGTGTTGTCGGACTCATCGTCCGACGACTCTGAGGCGGACTCCTCCCCTGAAGGCGAGGAGGAGGAAAAAGAGGCCTCTCCCCCAGCGGGGGGAGAGAAGAAAAGGAAGGCCGCCCCAACGGGGGAGGTCGACTTCGTAAGAGTCCGGATACCAGAATAACTCATGGTGTTTCATTTGTCGCATAGAATCTCTTAACGCCGAATATAACCCTGCAGCCCGCCCAAGGACGGGCTCGACACTTCAACGAGCGGCTCCCTGGCGTCATCGGACGTGAATAGCACTTCACTTCTGGCCGTCTCCTCTCCTCGCGCTGCGGATGACGCTGAGGTGGGGTCCCAAAAGCGGCCCAGCCAGGAGGAGGAGGTCCCGGAGGTGCCGCAAGGCAACCTCCCGGACTTTGGGCGCAAGGGGGATGAAACCCCAAAGGGCTCTAAGTCCGGCCCTGGGCCGGACACCGCACCGGAACCTTCAGTGGTTCCGGAGTCCGGCGGGCAGCCCCTTCGTAAGAAGGGCGAGACTGCGACATCGGTGACCTCCGTCCAACCGGAGGCACCGGATAATTTGCTGGAGGCGCTTAAAGGCGCCTCCATCGACGGAGCACCGCACTGTTTATGAGTGTGGTGATCCAGAAAGTTTAGTCCGCCAAGAGCGGGCTGACTGAAGCCTGCGCTAGCCTACTAACAGGCTTTGAGGTATGTATTTAAGATATGTAAAAATATTACCGCATAGACAGTAGCCCCTGATGCTCAGTTTGGTGTTTGGAAAGAAAAGCCGAATTGAGGTTCTTAAAAAGATGTACGCAGGAGTCTAACATAAGTATGTCTATATGGGAATGCAGGCTGCACTGCTGACCTCTGCCACACTGACTGCGGAGGTCGATGCATTGAAGCAGAGCCTCGAGCGGTCCGAGAACGAGCTCGGCCTTTCCAAGAAGCAGCTCAAGGACAAGGAAGGTAAGTAATACCTTATGGAAGTATATAAAAGATGTGGTTGCAAAAAATAACAGGAATAACGTGAAAATTGCAGGGGCCACGAACGAGGTGGCGACCCTGAAGGAAGCGGTGTCTAGGGCCAAAAGCAATGCGGCCGCGGAATGAACTGAGCGAGAGAAGCAGGAGGCACAGGTGGCGGAGGTACGGCAAGAGCTCCAGGCTCTCGTGGAAAAACACAAGAGTTTGGAGCGTGACTCAAAGACTCGAGAGTCCGAGCTCGCCTCGGCTCTTGAGAGCGCCAAAGCCGCTAAGGCTGAAGCCCAAAAAGCCCTCCAGGAAATTGAGGCAATAAAGAAGATAGCGGCCGGTAAGGCATTCTTCATGCAAAGCAAGCACGTGAAAGTGAATTACTTGTTACTTACCCGAATCCGGAGCTCTCCAGGAGCATTCGCAGATCTTCCCCGTAGTGTGTCTGCCGCTGCCGCATTCTACCGGGCCGAGGAAGGGAGCTCGACAGAGAAGGTGTTCTGGTCTCAGTATGCTTAGGCCGGACACCCGGTGCCCCTGAGCGACCAGCTGAAGCAGCTGGTCGAGCTCCATAAGGTGGCCGAACTGGCCATGAAGGGCCTCATAGTTCGGCTATGGCCTAAGGAAGCCATGCCTGGGAGCTACTTCGGGCTGGTGAGGCGGCTGGTGGACGCCTGTCCATGGATTGAAGTCATCAGGCACTCCGTCTGTATTGAAGGTGCCCGTAGGGCTCTTGCCCGTGCTAAAGTGCACTGGGGCAAGATGGACGCTGAGAAGCTTGTGACGGACGCTCCACCGCCGGGCAGGGAGTATTGCAAGCCCGAGATGTATTATGTGGGCGTCTTGAAGGGTGCCCGCCTTATAGCGGGTGAATGCTCCAAAGATGGAATTCTTGAGTGAACTCGCATTTGTTATCCTGTACGCTTGAAAACTTGTTCATATGCGCTAAGCAACTCTTGTGAATTTAAAATATTACCTTTTGTGCGGCCGTTTATTAAATTTGAGAGATGGCGAGTCGTCGGCTTCTGCCCCCATGCCATGAGTGTTGGGGTGTTCGGGATAAACTTGAGCGCTCTTTTTCCCATTCTTGGGTCCTTCGAGGGAGGAGCTCAACGCAACGAACAAGGCAACCGGACTATAATGCTTGAACACTCTCACTTAGCCATAGAATTCTATAATTTTAAATTTCGGCGAAGCCCCTAGTATTCGAAAGACCGAGTTCGGGGCGCTATCCACGCCTGGGACAGACAAAGCCGACTCCTCGCTCTAAGCGGCATAAGTCTTTAGGGACTCGAAAAACCTCTCGAACAGCGACCGGCTCTCGCCCTATCATGACGGTCAGTTTTAGCTTTCTCCACTGAGGTGCTTAACCCAGCTCAACCGGGGCACAATCGCAGTGGTTCTCCCAGCGCTACCTTAGACGATATAACGGAACGTAAGGTACCAAAACATGGGAGCCGGGCAAACCCAACTATTGACCCAAGACATGATTCGGAGCCGATGCATATAATGCTATAAGTTCGGGGTGCCGTACTTGTGAAAGTGTTCGGACTTATCACACCATATTTTGGGGTACTTAAGCCCCTGGTGTATTTGGCCGTACCAAAGCGTACGGGTGCAACATGTCATAAGGGAACATATATAGATAGAAAAAGGAATGCAATAATAGGCAAAAAGATATGCATTGTTTATTAAAAAAAAAGCTGCGGTAAAAGCAGAACGATACAAATAGTGCGATAAGCAAGGGACGGGACTATTTGACATGTCGCCCTCCACGGAGCGAGCTGCGGGATGATGTGTAAAACAAGTATACTGCTTGTTATAGAGACCACCTGGACACTTGACGTAGCTTTCTGCTTCCCTGGCTGTTGCATCGTGTGTTCGGCAATTCTACTGCCGGACAAGGCTTCTTGAGACAGGAGTCCTGAAAGTAAGAGAAAAAGAAGAATGACACAATTGGGAGCCCCTGGTGCGGTTGAGCCGCATTCTGGGCCTGCCGTGTTTGTGCCCCTTCCCCTATGCCCATGGTATTTCCAGAGCGTAATTATGTACGCGTAGTACTGGTTTCGCAATTTCGCGAGGGCTGGGGTTGGGGCCGCATTGCTACGCGTGCTCGGAACATGCCAGGCGGTCTTGTTGTTGGTTACTCTGGGCGCGCTTGACGGTGTCCGGCCATTTAATAGCCGGACTCGAGAATTCCCTTAAGAGGCTGCTTTGTACTTCTGCCGCGAGGGCCGCCGTATGCTCCTCCGTTCGGAGAGAGCGTTCGGTGTTTCCGTTGACAAATGACTCCTCGAGGGCCTGGCATCTTGAGTTTGAGGTATGCGTAGTGCGGCACCGTGTTGAACTTTGCAAATGCGGTTTGTCCGAGCAGTGTGTGATAGCCGCTACGGAACGGGACTATGTCGAAGATTACTTCCTCACTTCGAAAGTTATCCGGTGATCCAAAGACCACTTCAAGTGTAACTGAGCCTATACAGTTGGCCTCTACACCTGGTATGATGCCTTTGAAGGTCGTCTTTTTGGGTTTAATCCTTGAGGGGTCTATGCCCATCTTGTGCACTGTATCCTGATAAAGCAGGTTCAGGCTGCTGCCGCCGTCCATCAGGACTCTAGTGAGGTGAAATCCGTCAACTATTGGGTCTAGAACCAATGCGGCGAATCCGCCATGGCGGATCCTAGTGGGGTGGTCCCTTCGATCAAAAGTGATCGGGCAGGAGGACCACGGATTGAACTTTGGGGCGACTGGCTCCATCGCATATACGTCCCTTAGTGCACGCTTCTGCTCCCTTTTGGGTATGTGGGTTGCGTATATCATGTTCACCGTCCGCACTTGTGGGGGAAAGCCCTTCTGTCCTCTATTGTTCAGCGGCCAGTCCTCTTCCTCGTCATCGCTATGCAGCCCCTTGTCATTGTTTTTGGCAGCTAGCTTGCCTGCCTGCTTGAACACCCAACAATCCCTGTTGGTGTGGTTGGCTGGTTTTTCGGGGGTGTCGTGTATCTGGCACGAGCGATCGAGTATTCGGTCCAAATTGGACAGGCCCAGAGTATTTCTATTGAATGGCTTTTTCCGCTGACCGGGTTTGGAGCCTCTGAATCCGGCATTGACTGCCTTATCATCAACATTATCGCCATTAATGCGGCGCTTGTGCTTGTTGCAACGCGACCTGCCGTTGCTGTCCTTGGTATCCGAATTACCAGGGCTCTTGGTCATGTTGTTACTACGAGCTAGCCAGCTATCCTCTCCCGCGCAGAAGCGGGTCATGAGTGTTGTGAGGGCTGCCATGGATTTCGGCTTTTCCTGTCCTAGGTGCCGGGCAAGCCACTCGTCGTGGATGTTATGTTTGAAGGCTGCAAGGGCCTCTGCATCCGGACAGTCGACGATTTGATTTTTCTTGGTTAGGAACCGTGTCCAGAATTGTCTGGCTGATTCCTCTGGCTACTATATTATGTGGCTTAGGTCATCGGCATCTGGTGGTCGCACATAGGTGCCCTGGAAGTTATCGAGGAATGCGGCTTCCAAGTCTTCCCAACAACCGATTGACTCTGCTGGCAAGCTGTTAAGCCAATGCCGAGCTGGTCCTTTAAGCTTGAGTGGGAGGAATTTGATGGCGTGTAGATCATCACCGCGGGCCATGTAGATATGGAGGAGATAGTCCTCGATCCAGACCGCAGGATCTGTTGTGCCATCGTATGATTCAATGTTTACGGGTTTGAAACCCTCAGGGATTTGATGATCCATCACTTCTTCTGTGAAGCATAGTGGGTGTGCGGCGCCTCTGTATTGGGCTATATCACGACGCAACTCAAATGAGCTTTGTCTACTGTGTTCGGCCTGGCCAGAATTGCCATATCCGGCGTGACGTTTATCATCACGTATCATGGGGCGCCCACGCGATCCGTAGATTGATCTTGTTTGCCTTGCCTTGTCCTCCAGTATATCCCGCAGGTCTGGTGCATTTTCCCGCGTCTTCGTATTTTTTGAGCGGCGCCGGGGTGCAGCTTGAGTGGAGGGCTGAAAGGCCTCTCTGTCGCGGCCACGAGGTGGCCAGTCGGCCGTATCATGCGTTGGTGATGTTGGTTTAGGTGCTTCCTCCTCTAATCAAGGTAGCAGCCTGCGTTTTGGGTAGCTCTTGGAGGGGCGTTCGAGTTCATACTCTTCGGCCGCAAGGACTTTAGTCCATCTGTCGACTAGCAAATCTTGGTTAGCTCTAAGTTGTTGCTGCTTTTTCTTGAGGCTGCTTGCCATGGCCATGAGCCTGCGTTTGAAACGCTCTTGTTCGATGGGATCCTCGGGCACGACAAATTCGTCGTCATCGAGGCTTGCCTCGTCTTCGGAGGGAGGCATGTAATTATCGTCCTCTACCTCTCTGCCTACCGCTCTCTCATGAGGGCTGGCTTCTCCATCCTCCCGTACTGAATCCTACTGGAGGGAGTTGTCTTCGGCACTGTCCGGGGTGTTATTGTCTCCCGTGCCGGAATCACCGTTTTTGCTGTGGCGGGATTTAGAGCGGCGCCGCTGACGCCGGCGCTTAGGCTGTTTCTTGGAGGGGTCATCCTCCATTGTCCCATCGCCATTCCCATCTTTTGGGATGTCCACCATGTAAATGTCGTATGACGAGGTGGCCTTCCAGCGCCCTGTGGGCACTGGTTCTTGGTTGTCTCCTGCATCGTCGTCCATACCGTCGATGTCTTCGGAGTCGAAGTCGAGCATGTTGGTTAAATCATCGACAGTGGATATGAAGTGGGTGGTGGGTGGGCTTTGAATTTCGTCATCGTCTGCATCCCAACCTTCCTGACCATAGTCCGGATAGGGCTCTCCTGATAAAGAGAGAAACTTTAGTGAATTCAGGATGTCGCCAAAGGGCGAGTGCTGAAAGATGTCCGCGGCAGTGAACTCCATGATCGGCGCCCAACCGGATTCGATTGGAAGGGGCGCGGAAGGTTCGGAGTCCGGAGAGGAGTCCGGCACCTTGGAGTCATGAGCTTCGCAAAGGACAGGGTTGGTGTTCGGCTCAATCTCCATAGAGATAGCAACCCCCGAGGCGGTGTCCAGCCACCCATCCTCGATCGGCGCAGTCGGCTCCGAGCTAAGGGTCAGAGCGGACACTTGTGCAGCCTCCAGGGCACTGTCCGGCGGTAGAGCTAGATCATGCCCATCGTGATAGTGCGGCGTGCTTGGCCGTGGCTCGAACCCGTCGAAGATCAAGTCTTCGTGGACGTCAGCCGTATAGTTCAAACTTCCAAATCTGACCTGATGGTGAGGGGCGTAGCTTTCAATCTGGTCCAGATGGCCAAGCGAATCGGCCCGCAGTGCAAAGCCGCCGAATACGAAGATCTATCCGGGGAGAAAAGTCTCACCCTGGACCGCATTGTTGTTGATGATCGGAGGAGCCATCGGGCCTAAAGATGACCACCCAGAGGAACTCTCAATGAAAGCACCAATGTCGGTGTCAAAACCGGCAGATCTCGGGTAGGGGGTCCCGAACTGTGCTTCTAGGCGGATGGTAACAGGAGACAAGGGACATGATGTTTTTACCCAGGTTTGGGCCCTCTCGATGGAGGTAAAACCCTACTCCTGCTTGATTGATATTGATGATATGGGTAGTACAAGAGTAGATCTACCACGAGATCGGAGAGGCTAAACCCTAGAAGCTAGCCTATGGTATGATTGTTGTTCATTCTATGGACTAAAACCCTCCGGTTTACATAGGCACCCAAGAGGGTTAGGGTTACACAGAGTCGGTTACATATCCATATCGCCAAGCTTGCCTTCCATGCCAAGGAAAGTCCCATCCGGACACGGGAAGAAGTCTTCAATCTTGTATCTTCATAGTCCAGGAGTCCGGCCGAAGATGATAGTTCGGCTATCCGGACACCCCCTAGTCCGGGACTCCCTCAGTCGCCGTCATCATCATCAACCATCCTCCATCACCAATTTCATGATGCTCACCGCTGCGCGTGAGTAATTGCATCGTAGGCTTGTTGGACGGTGATGGGTTGGATGAGATTTATCAGGTAATCGAGTTAGTTTTGTTAGGGTTTGATCCCTAGTATCCATTATGTTCTGAGATTGATGTTGCTATGACTTTGCTATGCTTAATGCTTGTCACTAGGGCCTGAGTGCCATGATTTCAGATCTGAACCTATTATTTTTTCATGAATATATGTGTGTTCTAGATCCTATCTTGCAAGTCTATAGTCACCTACTATGTGTTATGATCTGGCAACCCCGAAGTGACAATAATCGGGACCACTCCCGGTGATGACCATAGTTTGAGGAGTTCATGTATTCATTATGTGCTAATGCTTTGTTCCGGTTCTCTATTAAAAGGAGGCCTTAATATCCCTTAGTTTGCAATAGGACCCCGCTGCCATGGGAGGGTAGGACAAAAGATGTCATGCAAGTTCTTTTCCATAAGCATGTATGACTATATACGGAATACATGCCTACATTACATTGATGAACTGGAGCTAGTTCTGTGTCACCCTATGTTATAATCGTTGCATGACGAACTGCATCCGGCATAATTATCCATCACTAATCCGGTGCCTACGAGTTTTCCATATACTGGTTCTCGCTTATTTACTTTTCCGTTGCTACTGTTACAACCACTACAAAATACCAAAAACATTACTTTTACTATCTTTACTTTTGTTACCGTTACCACCACTATCATATTACTTTGCTACTAAAACACTTTGCTGCAGATACTAAGTTTCCAGGTGTGGTTGAATTGATAACTCAGCTGCTAATACTTGAGAATATTCTTTGGCTCCCTTTGTGTCAAATCAATAAATTTGGGTTGAATACTCTACCCTCAAAAACTGTTGCGATCCCCTATACTTATGGGTCATCAAGACTATTTTCTGGCGCCGTTGCCGGGGATCATAGCTCTATTCTTTGAGTCACTTGGGATTTATATCTGCTGGACACTATGAAGAACTTGAAAGATGATCGAACTACTATTTTGCCCTCAACTACGAGGGGAGGTAAGGGATTGCCATCTAGCCTTGCACTAGATTCTCCTTCTGTTATGAGTAAGTTTGCGACACCTAAACCTACTACTGCTATTGATTCTTATATGTCGCATGTTATTGATAATGCCACTTCTGCTATGCATGATACTTATGATGAAACTACTTCTATGCTTGATACTACTGTGCCACTTGGTGAATATCTTGATGAGCAAATTGCTAGGTCTAGAGAAAGAGAAATTATTGAACCTGAACACGATGATGTTAGTGATGATGAACCTATGCCTTCTATTCCTGAGGGTTATCTTTTTGATGTTGAATCTTCTGCAGCTATTTTTGCTTGCGAGGATAGATATGAACTTAAGAGGTTGCTAATTAAATGGAGTAAAGAATCTTTTAGAGATAGGATGAGACCCGACCCTGCTTTTGCTACTTCACCTATCTGTGTTCCTGATCAGGACTATTATGATTTTTCTGTTGATCTAGATATAATTACTTTGGTTGAATCTAATCCTTTTTATGGCTATGAATCTGAAACTGTTGTGGCACATCTTACTAAGTTAAATGATATAGCTGCCTTGTTTACTAATAATGAGAGATCGTGCTACCTTTATTTACTTAAGATATTTCCGTTCTCATTAATGGGTGATGCTAAGATTTGGTATAACTCTCTTGATCCTGGTTGTGTGCAAAGTCCCCAGGATATGATTTATTACTTCTCTGCTAAATATTTCCCTGCTCATAAGAAACAAGCTGCTTTGAGGGAAATATACAATTTTGTGCAAATTGAAGAAGAGAGTCTCTCACAAGCTTGGGGGAGGCTTCTCAAGTTACTTAATGCTTTGCCTGATCATCCTCTTAAGAAACCTGAAATATTTGATATATTTTATAATGGACTAACTAATGCTTCCAGAGATTACCTGAATAGTTGTGCTGGTTCTCTTTTCAGGGAAAGAACACCGGATGACGCTGAAATTCTATTGAATAATATGTTGGCTAATGAAAATAATTGGGCACCTCCCGAGCTACCTCCTGAGCCAGTTCCTGAGCCAATTACTGAGCCTATTCCTAAACCAACTCCGAAGAAGAGAGGTGTTCTATTTCTCAGTCCCGAAGATATGCAAGAGGCAAAGAAATATATGAAAGAAAAAGGTATTAAAGCTGAAGATGTTAAGAATTTACCTCCTATTGAAGAAATACATGGTCTTAATTTACCTCCTGTTGAAGAAGTATATGATCTCAATTACTTATTTAATGAAGAACCTCCCAATATCCCGACACATGTAGTAAAGGTAAATTCTCTCTATAGATATGATAAAGCTGCAGTCCCTCCTACTAAAATTGCTAGTCATTGCTTGGATGAGTTTGATGACTTTATGTTTAAGCAAGATGACTTTAATGCTTATTTTGGTAGAAAATTAAAACAGAATACCTTTATGATTAAACGCTTGGGTGATTATATGGCTGATATTAGAGGTGAACTTAAACTTGTTAGCAAGCATGCCTCTATGGTTACCACTCAAGTAGAACAAGTACTTAAAGCTCAGAAAGAAGTGCTTGATGAAATGAATAGTAAGAAAAATGATTATGATGTTAGAGTGGCTACTAGAACTGGTAGAATGACTCAGGAACCTTTGTATCCTGAAGGCCACCCTAAGAGAATCGAGCAAGATTCTCAAAGAAACAATATTGATATACCTAGTTCTTCTAAGAGGAAGAAAAAGAAAAATGATAGGACTTTGTAAACTTCTAGTGAACCTATCGCTGAACCACCTGAGAATCCAAATGATATCTCTATTTCTGATGCTGAAATAGAATCAGGTGATGAACATGAACCTAGTGATAATGTTAATGATAATGTTTATGTTGATGCTCGACCTAGTAATGATAATGATGTAGAAGTTGAACCTGTTGTTGATTTTGATAACCCACAATCAAAGAATCAACGTTATGATAAAAGATACTTCATTGCTAGGAAACATGGTAAAGAAAGGGAACCATGGGTTCAGAAACCCATGCCTTTTCCTCCGAAACCATCCAAGAAAAAGGATGATGAGGATTTTGAGCGCTTTGCTGAAATGATTAGACCCATCATTTTGCGTATGCGATTAACTGATGTGCTCAAAACAAATCCTTATGCTAAGTATATGAAGGATATTATTACTAATAAAAGAAAGATACCTGAAGCTGAAATTTCCACCATGCTTGCTAATTACACTTTTAAGGGTGGAATACCAAAGAAACTTGGAGATCCCGGAGTGCCTACTATACCATGCTCCAGTAAAAGAAGTTATGTTAAAATTGCTTTATGTGATATTGGAGCCGGTGTTAGTGTTATGCCTCTCTCTTTATATCGTAGACTTGACTTGAATAAGTTGACACCTACTGAAATATCTTTGCAAATGGCTGATAAATCAACTGCTATACCTGTCGGTATTTGTGAGGATGTGCCTGTTGTGGTTGCAAACGTTACTATTTTAACGGACTTTGTTATTCTTGATATTCCCGAGGATGATAGTATGTCTATTATTCTTGGAAGACCTTTCCTTAATACTGCAGGGGCTGTTATTGATTGCACCAAAGGCAATGTCACTTTTCATGTTAATGGCAATGAGCACACGGTACATTTTCCGAGGAAACAACCTCAAGTTTATAGTATCAACTCTATTGGAAAAATTCCATCGATTATATTTGGAGGTTTTGAATTTCCTCTCCCTATTGTCAAGAAAAAGTATGATATTCTTATTGTTGGGGATTTTCATATCCCCGTTGATGTAACTTAGTGTCATTCAAAATTTCTCTGGTTCCGTGATTATTTGGAATGAGTTTGTTAACAAGACTTCATCAACCTTGTTAGTGGGTTCATTTTGATGATCACGAGATGGATGAAACTAGAAGCACAACCTTCTGTACCCTCTTTATATTTTCTGTTATCTAGTAGAAATAAAGTAAAATAGTATTTCTCTGTCTGTTTCCTGACTTACCCGTGCAATATAAAAATATCCCGAAAATAAAATTCCTCAGAATGCCATGCCAATTTAATATGATTTTTTCGGGAATATTTGAGAATTTACTATGCAAAAATTACCACGGGGGGAGCTGCCACCTGGCCACGAGGGTGGAGGGCGCGCCCTACCCCCTAGGCGCGCCCCTTGCCTCGTGGGCCCATGGTGGCCCTCCTCCACTTATTCCTGCACCCATCTTCTTCCTCTGCCTCACACAAACACGAAAAATCAACTCAAGCACGAGTTCCAGCCCCCGTTGCTATGATTTTCGATCTCCTTGCTCAAAGCACCTCTTGCAAAACTGCTTGGGGAGATTGTTCCTTGGTATGTGACTCCTCCATTGGTCCAATTAGTTTTTGTTCTAGTGCTTTATTCATTGCAAATTTGTGCTACATAGGTGATCATGTTCTTGAGCTTGCATGACAAATTTATATGGTTCCAAGTAGTTCTAATGCTTTATATAGGCCCTAGGCACTTGTGGGAGTTGTTGCTATCAATTTTATTGAAGTTGGTTCACCTTTATTTGAGGTTACTAAAAATTTCAGATTGTTTCAGAAATAATGAAGAGACTTTTGAGGGGCTCGTCGAGCTGAAGCTCTAAGGAAAAACAAAAGGAAGAAGAGGAGAAGCCCAAATTTAATTTACCTCGCACCACGGAGGTCCGGCCGTGTGAATGGCCCTCCGATGACTTC
Organism: Triticum timopheevii; assembly: GCA_963921465.1. Lineage (NCBI taxonomy): Eukaryota > Viridiplantae > Streptophyta > Magnoliopsida > Poales > Poaceae > Triticum > Triticum timopheevii. Next base: position 373,016,650 of record OY997272.1, on the reverse strand, counting down.
TCGAGGAGAGCCGGGATTTATGAGGATTTCTATTTATTGATTGAGAATGCTGGCCTCATCAACTTCCTCCACGACCAACGTCATCAGTATCTCTTACTCACAAATACTTTTGTGCAAAACTTCTACTTTTTCCCTAAGAAATCACCTCTAACAGTAGAGTTTCATTTATATGCCGTTGTTAAAGAGATGACATTAGCAGAATTCTGCGAGGTTTGCAGAATACCCTTTGAGGGCACCTTAGATGAACCCCACCGTAATGAATTAGAAGCTTTTGTCAACACTATCACGGTGGGAGAAACCAGGAAGGTTTCTGATGCAAGGATCACTAGCATACATTATCCTGTTTTACGCTACTTTGCCTTATTTGCTAGTCGTTGCTTGATTGGACGCGGGAACTGTGGGAACCTTAGTATTTCTGATATTATTATTTTGCTCCATGGTTTATACCGCAATAACTCTGTTAGTATGGGTGGAATTGTTGCTAGACGGTTAAGTTTGAATCGTACTAAGGGCCCCATCTTTGAAGGCATTTATGCTTCACGCCTAGTTGAACATTTTGAAATACCTATTAGGCATGCGGAGAAAGAAGAAACAGCGCTGCCCCGTGCTTATTTAGATTACAAAAGTATGATAGCGCATGATTTTCTTGTTAAGAGTCACGATGGGGAGCTCAAATATAAATTATACTTTGATAAACATCACCCTGAGACTATTACTTTGCCTGCTCCTTATTTGTTTAACTTGTTTGCAGAACCTCACATCGTTCCATGGTCGGCTGTTCAAGCCTATCGGAACCCTGCACCAGCCTTGGAGCCGGAGCCACAAGATGAGCCTCCATGATTATCTGTTTGTTCTTGGGATCCAGAGGAGGTTGCCAGCCAGTGGCAGCCGGAGTCTTCTTCATCACAGTACGACCCCAGCTACACCTACGGGTATCCGCTAGGCCATCCCTGGCAATAGACCAACTTAGGCCAAAAGCCTAAGCTTGGGGGAGTACGTATTTCCCACCGACATTACATTCATGTCCACACACACACTCATTACTAGATGTCGGTGCTCATACTCTTTCACTGTAATATCCATGTTAGTTTAAATTTCTTTTTCTAGCTTTCTTCCTGTGTGTTTGATAAATTTTAAGAAAAACCAAAAAAAATTAGTTAGTCTACTTTCCATGCTTGTAGTAGTAATTAAAAAGAAAACCCAAAAATATTTCCCGTTCTTTTTTACTTTTTGGGAGCTTTCCCATGTAAATAGTTTTTATTTCTTTTCCTTTCTTTGGGGGTCGAGAAGACCATATTGAAAATGCTTAGTGGCTCCCATATGCATGATTGATTATTTAAACTTAGAGCCTATATTACTTGTCTTCTCTCTTGAGTTGAATGCTTGCAGATTCTAGCTTAGTCCAATGCACGTGCACTCTTATTATTATACACACCATTCGGTCGTGAAAGTGAAAGGCAATAATGATGATATATGATGGACTTATTGGGAAGAGAAAAGCTGGTATGAACTCGACCTCTCTTGTTTTTGTAAATATGATGATTCATCGTTCCTGATTCAGCTATTGTGAAATAAACATATTTGCAATGACATTTAGAGATTATAGTTGCTTGTGCCATGCTTGATTAGCTATGAGTTATAATGGTTTACCTTGCGTTCCAACATGCTATTAGAATGATTATGATGTGGTATGATGGGATGGTATCCTCCTTTAAATGTATTGAGTGACTCGACTTGGCACATGTTCACGCATGTAGTTGAATCAAATCAACATAGCCTTCATGATATTTATGTTCATGGTGGATTATATCCTACTCATGCTTGTACTCGGTGTGAATTAGTTTTAATGCATGTTTACGACTGTTGTCGCTCTCTCAGTTGGTCGCTTCACAGTCTTTTGCTAGCCTTCACCTGTACTAAGCGGGAATACTGCTTGTGCATCCAAACTCCTTAAACCCCATAGTTATTCCATATGAGTCAACTATACCTTCCTATATGCGGTATTTACCTGCCGTTCCAAGTAAATTTGTATGTGCCAAACTCTAAACCTTCAAATAAACATTCTGTTTTGCATGCTCGAATAGCTCATATGTCAACTAGAGCTGCCCTTATCTTCCGTGTTAGGCGGTTTATTCTCAAGAGGAGTGGACTCCGCTCCTCATTCACGAGAAAATGGCTAGTATCCGGGATGCCCAGTCCCATGCTTTGTGAAAACTAAATCAAAATAACTGCAAACAAAACTCCCCTTGGGACCCATTGAATGTTGGAGGCACTCGTTGTTTCGAGCAAGCCATGGATTGATGCTTGTGGTGGAAGGGGAGTATAAACTTTACCATTCTGTTTGTGAACCGCCTATAATCTGTTTAGCATGGAAGATATCGTCGTCTTTTAGTTGTTATGTTGACAATGAAAGTATGCCGCTCAAAATATAATTTATCTCTATTTCAAAATCGAGCTCTGGCACCTCTACAAATCCCTGCTTCCCTCTGCGAAGGGCCTATCTATTTACTTTTATGTTGAGTCATCACCCTTCTTATTAAAAACCACCCGTTGGAGAGCACACTGTCATTTGCATTCATTATTATTGGTTTATATTGGGTATGACTTGACTTGATCTCTTTTACCATGAATTAAAATGTTTAGTCAGTCCTTGATCTTTAAAGGTGCTCTGCATTTATGTTTTGCGGTCTCAGAAAGGGCTAGCGAGATACCATTTTGTTATATCATGTTATGATTATTTTGAGAAAGTGTTGTCATCCGAGTTCTGCTATTATGGCTTGCTAGCTGATTATGTTATTGATATGAGTAATTGTGAGACCTACGTGTCACTGTGAGTATGGTTAGTTCATAATAATTGTTGAAACATGAATGCTGGCTTTCCATGTTTACAACAACAAGAGCAAACAGAGTTTGTAAAAGTTTTTCTTTTTCTCTTTCAGTTTGTCAACTGAATTGCTTGAGGACAAGAAAGGGTTTAAGCTTGGGGGAGTTGATACATCTCCGTCGTATCTACTTTTCCAAACACTTTTGCCCTTGTTTTGGACTCTAACTTGTATGATTTGAATGGAACAAACCCGGACTGACGCTGTTTTCAGCAGAACTGCCATGGTGTTGTTTTTTGTGCAGAAAATAAAAATTCCCGGAATGTCCTGAAACTCCACGGAATACCTTAGAAAAAATAAAGAAAAATCCTCACAAAAGATGAAGACCAGGGGGCCCACACCCTGCTCACGAGGGTGGGGGGCGCCCCCCTGGGCGCGCCCCCCTACCTCGTGGGCCCCCTGGTGGCCCTCCGGCGCCAACTCCAACTCCATATATTGGCTTTCGGGGAGAAAAAAATCAGAGAGAAGAAATCATCGCATTTTACGATATGGAGCCGCCGCCAAGCCCTAATCTCTCTCGGGAGGGCTGATCTGGAGTCCGTTCGGGGCTCCGGAGAGAGGGATTTGTCGCCGTCGTCATCATCAACCATCCTCCATCACCAATTTCATGATGCTCACCGCCGTGCGTGAGTAATTGCATCGTAGGCTTGCTGGACGGTGATGGGTTGGATGAGATTTATCATGTAATCGAGTTAGTTTTTTTAGGGTTTGATCCCTAGTATCCATTATGTTCTGAGATTGATGTTGCTATGACTTTGCTATGCTTAATGCTTGTCACTAGGGCCCGAGTGCCATGATTTCAGATCTGAACCTATTATGTTTTCATGAATATATGTGTGTTATAGATCCTATCTTGCAAGTCTATTGTCACCTACTATGTGTTATGATCCGGCAACCCCGAAGTGACAATAATCGGGACCACTCCCGGTGATGACCATAGTTTGAGGAGTTCATGTATTCACTATGTGCTAATGCTTTGTTCCGGTTCTCTATTAAAAGGAGGCCTTAATATCCCTTAGTTTCCAATAGGACCCCGCTGCCACGGCAGGGTAGGACAAAAGATGTCATGCAAGTTCTTTTCCATAAGCACGTATGACTATATACGGAATACATGCCTACATTACATTGATGAACTGGAGCTAGTTCTGTGTCACCCTATGTTATAACTAATACATGACGAACCGCATCCGGCATAATTATCCATCACTAATCCAGTGCCTACGAGTTTTCCATATACTGGTTCTCGGTTATTTACTTTTCCGTTGCTACAGTTACAACCACTACAAAATACCAAAAACATTACTTTTACTGTCTTTACTTTTGTTACCGTTACCACCACTATCATATTACTTTGCGACTAAAACACTTTGCTGCAGATACTAAGTTTCCAGGTGTGGTTGAATTGACAACTCAGCTGCTAATACTTGAGAATATTCTTTGGCTCCCCTTGTGTTGAATCAATAAATTTGGGTTGAATACTCTACCCTCGAAAACTGTTGCGATCCCCTATACTTGTGGGTCATCATCCGCCTTTATGCCTTGTACATGAACTACATCATCGGGATTGAGCAGATACCTTATATCTATGTCGTTGACCTGTACTTCATGCACGAGGGCTTCTTGGCAGTCTGCACAGAGCACCGTCAATACACAAGGGACTACATCATCGATTTCATGGTCACCAATAAGGACAAGGAGATGATTCTCGTGCCTTTTCATCCCTTGTAAGTCATCTATGCAGATATCCTGCCTTCTATTTCAATCATTCATTTGCACGATGGAGGCTAATTAATTTGAGGTGTAATTATTTTGCGCATCCACGGGTGAGGGAGTCCAGGATTAGGGGGTCCTCGGATAGCCGGACTATATGCTTATGTCGGAATGTTGGACTATGAAGATACAAGACTGAAGACTATGTCCCGTGTCCGGGTGGGACTCTCCTTTGCGTGGAAGGCAAGCTTGGAAATTCGGATATGTAGATTTCCTTCTCTGTAACCGACTCTGTGTAACCCTAGCCCCCTCCGGTGTCTATATAAACCGGAGGGTTTAGTCCGTAGGACAACAACAATCATAATCATAGGCTAGCTTCTAGGGTTTAGCCTCTACGATCTTGTGGTAGATCTACTCTTGTAATAGTCATATCATCAAGATCAATCAAGCAGGAAGTAGGGTATTACCTCCATAGAGAGGGCCCGAACCTGGGTAAACATTGTGTCCCCCGCCTCCTGTTACCATTACCCTTAGACGCACAGTTCGGGACCCCTTACCCGAGATCCGCCAGTTTTGACACCGACATTGGTGCTTTCATTGAGAGTTCCACTGTGTCTTCACGGTACGGCTTGATGGCTCCTTCAATCATCCACAACGATGCGATCCAGGGTGAGGTTTTCCTCTCCGAACAGATCTTCGTATTCGGCGGCTTCGCACTGCGGACCAACTCACTTGTCCATCTGGAGCAGATCAATAGCTGCGCCCCTGGCCATCAGGTCAGGTTTGGAAGCCTGAACTACACTGCCAACATCCGCGGAGACTTGATCTTCGATGGGTTCGAGCCCATGATAGGTACACCCCACAGTCGCGACGGGCATGACCTAGATCGGCCGTCGGATGGTGTTCGGGAGTTCGCACCTGCAACTACCCAGGCTTTAAATCCATAGCAGATCGTGCCATCCGAGGACGGGCAGATGGACCCTGCCACAGAGGCCGCATACTCAGCGGCGATAGAGCTGAACAGAGATCTCACTTCCAAGGAGTTCTGTGTCATCGGACCCTCGGACTCGTCTCCGTCTATAGGATCCGAACCGCGTACATTCGTGCCCATCGAACCTGACTGGGCACCGATCATGGAGTTTAGCTCCGCGGATATCTTTCAGCACTCGCCCTTGGGCGACGTGCTAAGCTCATTAAAATCCCTCTCCCTGTCAGGAGACTCTTGGCCGAACTATGTCCGGCTTGAGTGGGAAGCGGACGACGAAGAAATTCGTTACCCACCCACCACCCATTTAATAGCCATTGTCGACGACTTAACTAACATGCTCGATTTCGACTCCGAAGACATCAACGGTATGGACGACGATGCCGGAGAAGAATAGGAACCACCGCCCATAGGGCGCTGGATAGCCACCTCATCATATGATATATATATGGTGGACACACCCAAAGAAAGCAATGGCGATGAGGCAGCGGAGGACAATCCCCTTGAGAAGCAATCTAAGCGCCGCGTCAGCGGCGCCGCTCTAAACCCCGCCATAGAAAAAATAGCAATACCGGCACAAGAGACAATAGCACTCTGGATGATGCCAAAGACGAAAACAATCCTGCCCAGCCAAGCTTCGATCAAGCCGAACGGGAGGATGGGCAAGCTAGCCCTGATGAACAGGCAATGGATGGAGACTCGGAGGATGATAATTAGATGCCCCTCTCCAAAGATGAGGTGAGCCTCGGCGACAAAGAATTTATCGTGCCTGAGGATCCCGTCGAGCAGGAGCGCTTCAACCGTCGGCTTATAGCCACTGCAAAAAGCCTGAAGAAAAAACAGCAGCAGCTTCAAGCTGATCAAGATCTGTTAACTGATAGATTGACTGAGGTCCTGGCAGCCAAGGAATACGGACTCGAGCGCCCAACTAAAAGTTACCCGAAGCACAGGTTGTTATCTCAATTTGAGGAGGAGGCACTAGAGCCTACACTACCAGCGCAGCATCCGGCTGACCGGCCACCTCGTGGCCGAGATAAAGCGGCGTATCAGCCCGAACACCAGTCCACACCCCGTCGCCAAACAAATAAAAACACGAAGGGCTGGGGCTACACGCATGAACTGCAAGACGAATTGGAAAACAAAGCAGGACAGTCAAGATCGATCTACGGATCACGGGGGCGCGCCCCAACGCGTGACGATGACCGCCACGCCAGGTATACTAAACGGCTGGGCCGAATACAACAGACCAGACTCATTTGAACTGCGTCGTGACGTAGCCCGGCATAGAGGCGCCGCACTCCCCTATGCTTCACGGATGAAGTAATGGAGCATGAATTCCCAGAAGGGTTTAAGCCCATGAATATTGAGCCCTACGATGGGACTACAGACCCTGCGGTATGGATAGAAGATTTCCTTCTCCACATTCACATGGCCCGCTGTGATGATCTACATGCCATCAAGTACCTCCCACTAAAACTCAAGGGACCGGCTCGGCATTGGCTGAATAGTTTGCCGACAAACTCCATTGGAAGTTGGGAGAACCTGGAAGACACATTCCTGGATAACTTCCAGCGCACTTATGCGCGACCACCAGATGCTGATGATTTAAGTCACATAACCCAACAGCCCGGAGAGTCAGCTAGAAAATTCTGGACTCGGTTCCTAACTAAAAAGAACCAAATTGTCGACTGTCCGGATGCCGAAGCCCTAGCGGCCTTTAAGCATAACATCCGTGACGAGTGGCTTGACCGACACCTCGACCAGGAGAAGCCGAAGTCCATGGCAGCTGTCACGACACTCATGTCCCGCTTTTGTGCGGGCGAGGGTAGCTGGTTGGCTCGTAGCAACAGCACATCAAGAAATCCTGGTACCTCATACGCCAGAGATAGCAACGGCAAGCCCCGACGCAACAGACACAAGCGTCGCAATAATGGCAATAACGCCGAAGACACGACCGTCAATGCCAGATTTAGTGGCTCTAAGTCCGGTCAGTGAAAAAAGCCATTCAAAAGAAACAATCCGAGCCCGTCCAGTCTGGACCGCATACTCGATCGGTTGTGTCAAATCCACGGCACCCCCGATAAACCAGCCAACCACACCAACAGAGAATGTTGGGTGTTTAAACAAGCCGGCAAGTTGAATGCCGAAAACAAGGAAAAGGGACCGCATAGTGATGACGACGAGGAACCCCGGCCGCCGAACACAGGAGGACAGAAGAAATTTCCTCCCCAAGTGAAAATGGTAAACATGATATACGCCACCCATAATCCCAAGCGGGAGCGGAAGCGTGCACTAAGGGACGTCTACGTGATGGAGCCAGTCGCCCCAAAGTTTAACCGATGGTCTTCTTGTCCAATTACCTTCGATCGCAGGGACCATCCAACCAGTATCCGTCATTGAGGTTTGGCCACACTGGTCCTTGACCCTATCAGTGACGGATTCCACCTCACACGAGTCCTCATGGATGGTGGCAGCAGCCTGAACCTGCTCTATCTGGATACAGTGCGCAAAATGGGCATCGATCCCTCAAGGATCAAACCCACCAAAACCACCTTTAAAGGTGTCATACCAGGTGTAGAGGCCTGATGCGCGGGCTCAATCACACTGGAAGTAGTCTTCAGATCTCCGGATAACTTCCAAAGCGAGGAGTTAATCTTCGATATCGTCCCCTTCCGCAGTGACTATCATGCACTGCTCGGACGAACTGCATTTGCCAGATTCAATGCGGTGCCGCATTATGCCTACCTCAAGCTCAAGATGCCAGGACCTCGCGGGGTTATAACAGTCAATGGAAACACAGAGCGCTCCCTCCGTACGGAGGAGCACACTGCGGCCCTCACAGCAGAAGTACAGAGCAGCCTTCTTAGGCACACCTCCAATTCGGCAACAAAGCCCCCGGACACCGCCAAGCGAGTCCGAAGTACTCTACAACAGGATCGTCCGACATGTCCAGAGCTCGCCTAGCAAATCGGCCTCCATACTAGTCCCAGTCAAGCGGTGAAATTTGTGCCGCACGTACATAATTATGCACTTAAAATACCATGGGCATAGGCAGAGGCACATCTACAATGCGGTCCACAGTACGGCTCAACCGCCCCAGGACCCGTACACCTTCACCCTTTTCTTTCTTTCAGGTCCCTATCTTCTTGAGGCACTTCCGATAACCTGATAATCGGACCCATCACGGGACAGAAACACCAAGAGGCAAGAAGCTTTAACGTACGAGGGAATCCCCCGGTGGTCTCTAATAACAATCGCTATACCTGTTTTACATACCCACACGCAGCTCGCTCTTGGTCAGGACATGTCAAATAGTCCTATTTTGCTTATCGCACTACTTGTATACATACGCCTTGACGTATCATTCAAATAAACAATGGAAAATAATGTACACCATCAGCTTATTATTACATTTCTTTTTCTCTTTGCCTTGACTGTTTATTTATTACAAATTACACCCGTACATTTTGGTACGTTCAGTTCGCTAGGGGCTTCAGTGTACCCCATAACACGGCAAGAAAAGTCCAAACACTTTCGACAGTGCAGCACCCTGAACTTATAGCATTATATGCATCAGCTCCGAATCATGTCTTGGGTCAATAGTTTGGTTGCCCGGCTCCCATGTTTTGCTGCCTTACGTTTCGCTATATCGGCTAAGGTGGCACAGGGAGAACTACTGTGATTGTGTCCCAGTTCTTCCAGACGAGCACCTCTGTAGAGAAAGCCGAAAACTGACTGTCATGATGCGGCGAGAGCTGGTCGCTATTCGAGAGGTTTCAAATCCTTAAAGATTTTGTTCCGCTTCGGGCGAGGAATCGGTCTTTGTCCGATTTAGGCGTGTATAGCGCCCCAAGTTCTGCCATCCGAATACCAGGGGCTACGCCAAAATTTAAAATTATAGAACTTCTATGGCTAAGTGAGGGTGATAAAGTTGTATAGTCTGATTGCCTTGTTCGTTGCACTAAACACCTCCTTAAAGGACCAAGAATTTGGATAAAGAGTGTTTAGATTTATCTCGAACACCCCTATACTAGTTACATGGGGCCAGAAGCCGACGACTGGCCAACTCTCAGATTTTATATACGGCCGCACATAAGGTAAAATTTTAAATCAACAAGCGTTATATTGTGCAAAAGAACTTGTTTCATATTACAGGATAAAATGAGTACATTCACTGAAAGATTAGATCCTTAGCACACTGCTCCGCCACAAGGCGGGAGCCCTTCAGGACACTATCATAATACTTTTCGGGCCGGCAGTGCTCCTTGCCCTTCGGTGGACCCTCCGTCATCAGCTTCTCGGCATCCATCTTCGCCCAGTGCACTTTTGCACGGGTGAAGGCCATTCGTGCACCTTCAATGCAAACTGCCCGCTTTATGACTTCAAGCCACGAGGCTGAAGTAGCTACTGGGCAGAGGCTCGGCAGGCCACAGCCGGACTATGAGGTCCTTCATGGCCAGTTCGGCCGCCTTGTGCAGTTCGACCAGTTGCTTCAGTTGGTCGCTCAAGGGCATCGGATGTTCGGTCCCAATATACTGAGACTAGAACAACTTCTTCGTCGAGCTCCCTTCTTTGGCTTGGTAGAACTCCGCGGCATAAGATATGCTGCGCGGTAGATCTGCGAATGCTCCTAGAGAGCTCCAAATTCGGGAAAGTAAAAGGAAAGTCTCCTTCACATGCTTGCTTTGCATAATGAATGCCTTACCCGCCACAATCTTCTTGGCTGCCCGAATCTCCTGGAGAGCCTTTTGGGCTTCGGCTTTCGCGTCTCGCATGCTCTGGAGGGCCTTAGCAAACTCGGACTCTTGCGTCTTAGAGTCACGCTCAAAGGACTCGTATTTTTGGACGAAATCCTGGAGCTCTTGCTGGACCTCGTTGACCCGGGCCTCTTTCTTCTCGCGCTCGGTGCGCTCCTTGGCCGCTTTGTCTTCGGCCTCAGTCAGCGCCGTCTTAAGGGTCGCCACTTTGGTCATGGCCCCTAGTAAAATGCTGCTTTTATTAGCAGAAACCATTTTTCCTTTCTAAATACACAGACGGGGTATTGTGTACCCTTGTTTTCCTCGATCTGCCTCTTCACGAGGCCGAGCTCTCCCTCGGTCCACTCCAGGTCCCGCTTCAGTCTGGAGACCTGCGCAGTATGAGCGGCAGCGGCCAGCAGCGACGCCTGCTTATTCACATAGACATCTTCTGTTAGTCTCCTGCAAATAGTATTTGATCCTCTGTTCGGCTTTTCTTTTCGAACACCAAACAGAGCATCAGGGGCTACTGTCTATACTATGATATTTTCTTACAATTTTGCTACTTACCTCAAAGCCTGTTAGGAGGCTGGCGCAGGCTTCGGTCAATCCGCTTTTGGTGGACCGGACCTTCTCAATCACCGCACTCATAATGGTATGGTGTTCTTCATCAATGGAAGCGCCGCGAAGCGCCGCGAAGCGCCGCGAAGCGCTTCCAGCAAGTTGTCCGATGCCTCTGGATGGACAGAGGTCATCGGTACAGGTGGCTCGCCCCCCTTAGAGAGAGGTTGCCTGCCTAAATCCGAAACCACTTGGGTTTCCGTAGCCGTATTCGACTGGGGGCCAAACTTGCTGCGGTCCCTGTTATCGGAGTCCATGGGGGTCTTCCCCCCCATGTGCCCGGCGATTGGGATTTCTCCTGGGGGCGTCTCCAAAACTGTCTCCCCCTGGTCCGGTATCCTCGGTGTTGTCCGCGGGCCTGGGGGAGGAGGCTATCGGGAGTGAATCGTTGCTCATCGCCGACAGGCCCAGGGACCCCTCCGAAGAGGATACCCCGATGTGGGATTTGGCCGAACTGCATATGCATGTTCGGCATGATAAGAAGCAATAAAGCAAAACATACTGGAAGTATTATAGTGTCCGGATACTTACGACTTAGCCAGGGGCTTGTTCCTGGGAAACCACTCCTCGCCGCTGTAGGTGGCCGTGGTGGAGTGGTCCGCAAGGAGGTTCTTTCCCTTCTTGGACGCCTTGGCCTCCCCCTGCGGGGCGACCTTTCTCTTCTTCCTCCCCTCCCCCACGGTTGGGGGGGGGGGGAGGGATTTCCTCTTCCTCCTCCTTGTCTTTGTTGGAGGAGTGCGCCTTGGTGTCTTTGGACGTCATGTCCGATGTAACCTTGCGGCGGAGACCTTCTCTGGTCCCTGTGGTCTTCTTCTTGGCCTTCTTCTCCGGCACCTCATAGGGCGCCGGAAATAGCATCTTCGTTAGAAGAGACGATTCTGGATCTTCAGGTAGTGGAGCCGGACAATCAATCTGCTCTGCTATCGCTACCCAATGCTGTTAGATCAGCATGGAGGCTTAGATTCCTCCCGCGAATGTGCTGGTAAAAGGCGCATCTTGCAAAATATAAAAACTTACTAGATTGGCTGGGCGTTTTGCGCTAAGTCCGCGATCTTCGGTTATGGGCGGTGGTACCTCGGTGGCCTTGAATAGCACCTTCCAGACGTCTTCGTGCGTCGTGCCGAAGAGCTCTCGTAGCGTCTGGTGTTCGGCCGGGTCGAACTCCCACAGATTGCAAACCCGTCTCTGGCACGGAAGGATCCGACGGAGGAGCATTACCTGGACAACGATGACGAGCTTGATTTTCTTGCTTATCATATTCCGGACGCAGGTATGAAGTCCGGTCAGCTCCATCGCTGAGCCCCAGGCTAAGCCCTTCTCTTTCCAGGAGGTGAGCCGCATGGGGACGCCAGATCGAAATTCGGGGGCCGCAGCCCAGTCGGTGTTGCGCGGCTCAGTGATGTAGAACCACCCCGACTGCCACCCCTTCACAGTCTCAACAAAAGAGCCCTTGGGCCAGGTGACATTGGGCATCTTGCCCACCATGGCGTCCCCGCACTCCGCTTGCTGGCCGCCCACCACCTTTGGCTTCACGTTGAAGGTCTTCAGCCATAGGCCGAAGTGGGGCGTGATGCGGAGGAAGGCCTCGCACACGGCGATGAACGCCGAGACGTTGAGGATGAAGTTGGGGGCCAGATCATGAAAGTCCAGCCCGTAGTAAAACATAAGTCTGCGGACGAATGGGTGGAGGGGGAATCCCAGTCCACAGACAAAGTGAGAGAGGAACACTACCCTCTCTTGGGGTTTTGGGGTGTGGATGATCTTCCCTTCGGCCAGAAGCCGGTGCGTGATGTTTGCGGACAGGTATCTGGTGTCCCGGAGCTCCGTAATGTCCTCCTCTATGACGGAGGAGACCATCCACTTGCCTCCCGCTCTGGACATGTTCGGAATGACTTTGCGGAGAAGGTGAAAGCTTGGGCGCTGGAGCTCGAGCAAGGAAGAATGGATGAGCAGAGGAAGAAGAAGGCGTGGGTGAAAAAGGGGAATCCTTATCCCTTTATAAAAGGCGGTAGAAACTATGCGCCTCCCCACTTGCCCGGTAAACTCGCTTATTCCCCAAGCACCGTGTTGATGGCGCGGTTGGGTTACCCACACCCGTATTGATGAGAATCCCGTGATAAGGGGACACGATCTCTGCTTAGACAAGACGTGCCAATAAAACCGCCTTGCAAGATGTGCAGTAGCAGGTTGAGAAAAACGGTTCGAATAATGACCGGACCGCGACATGATGTCATGCTATGAAAAAGTTGTCAGCAAATTAGACTTGTGGAATATTGTACTCTCTACGGTGGTATGTGGAATTTGTTTTGCAGAGCCGGATGCGATCCTTGTGTTCAAAATCTTCTTTGGAGTATTCGGAGAAGGAACCCGCCTTGCAATGCTGAAGTCAATCTGCGTGCCAGACTCATCGTCATTGAAGCCTTGTTCAGGGGATACTGAGGGAGTCCAGGATTAGGGGGTCCTCGGACAAATGGACTATATGCTTATGCCGGACTGTTGGACTATGAAGATACAAGACTGAAGACTTCGTCCCGTGTCCGGGTGGGACTCTCCTTTGCATGGAATGCAAGCTTGGCAATTCGGATATGTAGATTTCCTTCTCTATAACCGACTCTGTGTAACCCTAGCCCCCTCCGGTGTCTATATAAACCGGAGGGTTTAGTCCGTAGGACAACAACAATCATAATCATAGGCTAGCTTCTAGGGTTTAGCCTCTACGATCTCGTGGTAGATCAACTCTTGCAATACTCATATCATCAAGATCAATCAAGCAGGAAGTAGGGTATTACCTCCATAAAGAGGGCCCGAACCTGGGTAAACATTGTGTCCCCCGCCTCCTGTTAGAACTAGCCTTAGACGCATAGTTCGGGACCCCCTACCCGAGATCCGCTGGTTTTGACGCCGAGAACGGGCACCATCCTCATCATCCTTTACCCCCGATACTCCCATGCTCTTTACTTGGACTCATCGAAGAACATGAACAAAAAGGATTAAACCCACATCAAGTCTGTTCTCGACAATGCTATCTTTTTCTACGGCGTATGGGGTGGAGAGATCAAGGACAAGAAGAAGAGGAGCGGCAGGCCCGCCTTCAGCCATAAGACTGACTTCTGCTGCATCCAGCAACCAAGTGATACTCTTAGTGATCGATTATATGTCGTACACCACATGCTGGAGTATAGACAGGATCAGCAGAACCTTCGCATGTCACCTACATCCGGGGATGCCCATATTCTTCAATGGGCAAGGAACGTAGGAGATATCGAGGAGCATCTTCTATCACATCCAGCGCGAACTTGCCCAAATCATCATGAAGGAGGTCCTCGAAAAAACAGGGTTGCTCTACGAGGAAGGGAAAATGTCGCGGGAAGATGTCCGAACACGCGTAACCGCTCAGCGTCTCGACCTGAAGCCTTTCACTAAGCTCGGGGACTATCTCCCTGACTTGGATGGATGGCATGACATGTTGTGATTGTCAATATATGACAATGCGTCCATTTAGTCCATACTTTCTGTATGACGAAACTTTGAGTTATGCACGACGAAACTTTATTTGTGATGTAATTAAACCGTCCTCCTCGACTAGTGAAGATCACTCTAGTTAGGGCATTTTGGGTACGATGAACTTTGTTATTTATGCTTATGATATGTTGCTTCTATTTTTGCCAAGTTCGTCTCTTTCTGTTGCTCAACTATATATCTTGCATATCATTGACTCATGTGATGATGCAAGTGCATAGATCATTGATGGCGAAGAAGTGCTACGCCAGGAGTATACGACGAGTGGCCGAAGTGTCAGGCCCAGGTGTACCGGTTTCCGGTTTCCGAGTGATAGATAGTAGTTAGTTTAGGTTCACGCTAGTGCAAGAGAGGGTTACGAACTCATGTACTGCATAATTCCGTTCTCACTCATAGTGATAGCTCTTCTCGCGTATATCGTTGTTTAGATGGATGATGATGTAGTTGCAAGAACTTGTATTGCTATTTTCGAGATGATGACGAGAGACCACTTTGTGTTGGATGATGATTATGATGATGACATGATTTGATACTATGATTACATTTGTATGTGTATGATATGCTAAAGATTATTGTATAAAGCCTATTAAAATACAAAACAAATATGCAGAAAAAAAACTAATAAAACTACCAGTAGCGAGGGGAGTAGAGTTAGCGGCAGCACGCTCTTACCAGTAGCGCTCCCTAGATTAAAGCGCTGCAGATATTAGCAGTAACGCGTTGTGCGAAAGCTCGCTGCTGCTAGCCATGTATAGCAGTAGCGTGGGTCAGCACGTGCTACTGATACATGTTAGTTGTAGCGTCATATCAGTAGCGTGGTGCCCCGCGCTACTGATACACCTAATACGCGCGCTACTGCTAGCCTTTTCCCTAGTAGTGAAAATGTTAAACTATTTTATTTGTGAGCGAAACTTTTTGTAGGAGAGGTATAGATAGTAACACTAATTTATAAAGTACTTTTATATTTTAACTAAACTAAAATATTATGGAAATTAAATAAAATTGTGGAATGAAAATAAACAGAGGTGAGTAAATGAAAAACAAAAGACCTAAACTACTGGACCCTTGGCCCATTAAGCAAAAACCGGCTAGCCCACATACCCCTCCCTCCTTCTCCTATTCACGAGGGGGGATCGTGGCGGCCATCGCCCCATCGGCGTCCACACGCCGGCCATCGCACAGCCGCCCCCCTCTACAAAACCCAGGCCCCCTCCCGTCGCCGAACCCTAGCATCCTCCCTCTCTCGCGCCCAGATCCCCTTCCCCCTCCCTTCTGAACTCACCCCGCAGAGAGCCGACGTTGCCATCACGTCACCGTTGGTCGTGGCCAACGGCCTCCCCGAGGCTCAACGGGTTGTTCTACGGCCTCCCCGGTGTTGTCCTCGTCCTCTACACGACCGCGTCCCACTGGTGGAGCAGTCTTGCATCGCGTCGTCGTCGTCGTTGTCTTCTCCACCTTTGACCACCATGGCGCTACCACTGCTCCGTCAACCCCTGCGCTCCTAAACCCCTCGACAGGCCTCCTTGAGCCTACCCGGTGAGCAACGCGCCGTCCCCCTGCTAGTCTTCCCCTTCTTTGTCCGTTCTTCATCGCAGCCCCGTGCCACCCAGTTCCGGCCGATGGTCGCGGCCACCACGACCGCGCCCGACCCCAGCTGCCTTGCTCGCCTCCTCTGTCCCGCACAGCCTCCTCGGGCTAATGCTGCAAGCCGCGCGTGCCCAGCTGATCGCACCTGCTCGCCCCCACTGCCTCTCGCTCGTTGCTCACTGCCCCCCCCTCCCCCCCGCCAACTGCAGCTTCTCCTACTGCAGCTTTGTCGCTGCTGCGCGCCTGTTGCCGCCACTGCTGCTGCCAAGCGTCGCGGCCGCCGCCACCTACCGTGACCCGCGCCCTTGCGCCCCTCCCCCAGCCGCCGTAGCCGAATGGCCCTGCCGCCCACGTCCCGGCCCTACATGGCTCCGGCCGTCCATTGTCGCCGCCGCGTCACCAAGGGCCGCCACCCTGTCTTCCCCTGCGCTCACTCGCATCCACTCCAGCCCGCTGTCGCAGCCCCTGGCGTTGCCCGCTCCTGCCCGGCTGTCCTCGCGTGCTCCGGCGTTGCGCCGGCCGCTAGCCTCACTCACTCGGCCCTCGCTCTGGTCGGGCGCCCGCTCCCCTACGCCCGTTAAGCGCCCTAGTGCCCGCTATGGCCTATGGGCCTTTGACAGGCGGGGCCATCCCCTATGAAAAGAAAAGGACAAAACAATAATAAATAAAAATAATTAATTAATTAATTAATTAACCAATTAATTAACTTAATTAAAATTTGCTTAATTAACTTAACCTGCTAATTAAACCACCTAATTTGCAATTAGTTAGATGAGGGTATGTCAGGGGGCCCCACTCCCTGTTGACCAGTGCTACGTCTCGAGTTTGCATTGGTTTTCCCCGAAGAGGAGGGGGTGATGCAGCACAGTAGCGTAAGTATTTCCCTCAGTTTTTGAGAACCAAGGTATCAATCCAGTAGGAGGTCACGCGCAAGTCCCTCGTACCTGCACAAAATGATAGCAACTCGCAACCAACGCTTAGGGGTTGTCAATCCCTTTACGGTCACTTACGAGAGTGAGATCTGATAGAGATAATATTTTTGGTATTTTTGGTATAAAGATGCAAAGTAAAAAGTAAAAGGCAAAGCAAGTAAATAAAGTGATGGAGATTGATATGTTGAGAATAGACCCGGGGGCCATAGGTTTCACTAGTGGCTTCTCTCAAGAGCATAAGTATTCTATGGTGGGTGAACAAATTACTGTTGAGCAATTGATGGAATTGAGCATAGTTATGAGGTTATCTAGGTATGATCATGTATATAGGCATCATGTCCGAGACAAGTAGATCGAAATGATTCTGCATCTACTACTATTACTCCACTCATCGACCACTATCCAGCATGCATCTAGAGTATTAAGTTAAAAATAGAGTAACGCCTTAAGCAAGATGACATGATGTAGAGGAATAAATTCATGCAATATGATAAATACCCCATCTTGTTATCCTCGATGGCAACAATATAATACGTGCCTTGCAACTCTTTCTGTCACTGAGTAAGGACACCGCAAGATTGAACCCAAAGCCATGCACTTCTCCCATTGCAAGAACTACCAATCTAGTTGGCCAAACCAAACGGATAATTCGAAGAGACTTGCAAAGATAACTCAATCATACATAAAAGAATTCAGAGAAGATTCAAATATTATTCATAGATAAGTTGGATCATAAACCCACAATTCATCGATCTCAACAAACACACCACAAAAAGAATATTACATCGAATAGATCTCCACGAGAGAGGGGGAGAACATTTTATTGAGATCCAAAAAGAGAGAAGAAGCCATCTAGCTACTAGCTAGGGACCCGAAGGTCTGAAGTAAACTACTCACACTTCATCGGAGGGGCTATGGTGATGATGTAGAAGCCCTCCGTGGTGGATGCCCTCTCCGATGGAGCTCCGGAACAGGCTCGAAGATGGGATCTCGTGGATACAGAAGGTTGCGGCGGTGGAATTAGGTTTTTGGCTCCGTCTCTGGTCTATTGGGGATACGTAGGTATATATAGGAGGAAGGAGTATGTCGGTGGAGCTCTGAGGGGCCCACGAGGTAGGGGGCGCGCCCAGGGGGGCGCGCCCTCCACCCCCGTGACCTCCTCGGAAGCTTCTTGGAGTAGGGTCCAAGTCTCCTGGATCACGTTCGGTGAGAAGATCACGTTCCCAAAGGTTTCATTCTGTTTGGACTCCGTTTGATATTCTGTTTCCTCGAAACACTGAAATAGGCAAAAAAACAGCAATTCTGGGCTGGGCCTCCGGTTAATAGGTTAGTCTGAAAAATAATATAAAAGTGGAAAATAAAGCCCAATATAGTCCAAAACAGTAGATAAAGTAGCATGGAGCAATCAAAAATTATAGATACGTTGGAGACATATCAAGCATCCCCAAGCTTAATTCCTACTCGTCCTCGAGTAGGTAAATGATAAAAAGAAGAATTTTTGATGCGGAGTGATACTTTGGTATAATTTCAATGTAAATCTTCTTAATCATGGTATGAATATTCAGATCCGAAAAGATTCAAGATAAAAGTTCATATTGACATGAAAATAATAATACTTCAAGCATACTAATCAAGCAATTATGTCATCTCAAAATAACATGGCCAAAGAAAGTTCATCCCTACAAAATCATATAGTTAGGCTATGCTTCATTTTTGTCACACAAAGATGTTCCCAACTTCTATACCCCCGATGACAAGCCAAGCAATTGTTTCATACTTTTTAACGCGCTTCAGCTTTTTCAACCCTCACGCAATATATGAGCGCAAGCCATGGATATAGCACTATAGGTGGAATAGAATATGATGATGGGATTGTGTGGAGAAGACAAAAAAGGAGAAAGTCTCATATTGACGAGGATAATCAACGGGCTATGGAGATGCCCATCAATTGATGTCAACATGAGGAGTAGGGATTGCCATGCAACGGATGCACTAGAGCTATGAATGCTCAACAAAAGAAAACTAGTGGGTGTGCATCCAACTCACTTGCTCACGAAGACCTAGGGCATTTTGAGGAAGCCCATCGTTGGAATATACAAGCCAAGTTCTATAATGAAAAATTCCCACTAGTATGAACAAGATAATTTATGAGACTCACTATATGAAAAACATGGTGCTATTTTGAAGCACAAATATATGAGACTCACTACATGAAGAACAAGGTGCTACTTTGAAGCACAAATATATGAGACTCACTTCATGAAGAACAAGGTGCTACTTTGAAACACAAGTGTGGTAAAAGGATAGTAACATTGCCCCTTCTCTCTTTTTCTCTCATTTTTTCTATTTAGGCCTTTTCTCCTCTCTTTTTTATGGCCTCTTTTTTTCTTTTCTTTTTTTTTAATTTTCGTCTGGAGTCTCATCCCGACTTGTGGGGGAATCATAGTATCCATCATCCTTTTCCTCACTGGGGTAATGCTCTAATAATGATGATCATCACACTTTCATTACAACAACTTGATATTACAACTCGAAACTAGAACAAGATATGACTCTATATGAATGCCTCCGGCGGTGTACCGGGATGGTGCAATGAATCAAGAGTGACATGTATGAAAAATAATGTGTGGTGGCTTTTCCACAAATATGATGTCAACTACATGATCATGCAACGGCAATATGACAAAAGTAAAGTATGTCATGATGAACGGAACGGTGGAAAGTTGCATGGCAATATATCTCGGAATGACTATGGAAATGCCATAATAGGTAGGTATGGTGGCTGTTTTGAGGAAGATATAAGGAGGTTTATGTGTGAAAGAGTGTATCATATCACGGGGTTTGGATGTACCGACGAAGTTTGCACCAACTCTCAATGTGAGAAAGGGCAATGCACGGTACCGAAGAGGCTAGCAAATGCGGAAAGGTAAAAGTGCGTATAATCCATGGACTCACATTAGTCATAAAGAACTCATATACTTATTGAAAAAGTTTATTAGCCCTCGAAGTAAAGTACTACTATGCATGCCCCTAGGGGGATAGATTGGTAGGAAAAGACCATCGCTCGTCCCCGACCGCCACTCATAAGGATGAACAAGCTAGGTACACTTCATCCTTCAAATTTGTTACACAACTTTACCCATACGTGCATGATACGGGACTTGCAAACTTTAACACAAGTATTTCTCAAATTCACAATTATCAAATAGCACGACTTTGATATTATTACCTCCATATCTTAAAACAATTATTAAGCATTAGATTTATCTTAGTATTCAATTCACTCAAAAGAAAGTTTCACATATCTCGAACACTAAGTATATTAACATTAAGCAAATTACCATGCTATTAATGACTCTCAAAATAATCTAAGTGAAGCATGAGAGATCAAGTTTCTTTAAAACAAATCCACCACCGTGCTCTAAAAGATCTAAGTGAAGCACTAGAGCAAAAATTATCACGCTCAAAAACATATAAGTGAAGCACTATGAGCAAAACTACCAAGCTCAAAAGATATAAGTGAAGCACATAGAGTATTCTAACAAATTCCAAATCATGTATGGCTCTCTCAAAAGGTGTGTACAGCAAGGATTATTGTGGTAGACTAACAAACAAAGACAAAAATAATACAAGACACTCCAAGCAAAACACATATCATGTTGGTCAATAAAAATATAGCTCCAAGTAAATTACAGATAGAAGTGGACGAAAGAGGGGATGCCTTCCGGGGCATCCCCAAGCTTTGACTTTTTGGTGTCCTTGGATTATCTTGGGGGTACCATGGGCATCCCCAAGCTTAGGCTCTTTCCACTCCTTGTTCCATAATCCATCAAAAGAATTCAGCCAAAACTTGAAAACTTCACAACACAAAACTCAACAGAAATCTCGTGAGCTCCGTTAGAGAAAGAAAACAAAAGACTACTTCAAGGTAATGTAATGAACTCATTCTTTATTTATATTGGTGTTAAACCTACTGTATTCCAACTTCTCTGTGGTTTATAAACTAATTTACTAGCCATAGATTCATCAAAATAAGCAAACAACACACGAAAAACAGAATCTATCAAAAACAGAACAGTCTGTAGTAATCTGTAACTAACGTAAACTTCTGGAACTCTAAAAATTCTACCAAAATAGGAAGTCCTGGAAAATTTGTTTATTGATCAGAAGCAAAAAGAATCAACACAAAATTACTCTCCAGTAAAATATGGCAGCTAATCTCGTGAGCGCTAAGGTTTCTGTTTTTCAGCAGAATCAAATCAGCTATCATCGTAGGTTATCCTATAGGTCTTACTTGGCACAAACACTAACTAAACCATAAAACCACATCCAAGAAGAAGGTAGATGGGTTATTTATTCCTAAACAGAACCAAAAACAAAAAACACAAAATAAAATTGGGTTGCCTCCCAACAAGCGCTATCGTTTGACGCCCCTAGCTAGGCATAAAAGCAAGGATAGATCTAGGTTGTGCCGGCTTTGGTTTTTAATTTTTTAGCGGAGTCATGTTCTAATCCGGGGGGTTATTCTCTCCTCCCGTCATACTCGGAAATTTTTATATCTAAAGAATCCAACCGTTTATTGCAAAGAGTAATCAACATATTCATACGGTTAAGATTTCCGCCAATATTTTTAAGAGGATCAAGAGACTTTTGTAAAATATTTGTTGCTTCACAAATATTTTCAAACATTTGGGTTTCTTCCTGGTTAGATCCTTCTTTTTGGGGTGGTGTTCCCACTATTCGCTCTATAATTTCATGCTTAATACTTGGATCAATTTCAATGAAATTTCCCTTGGCCATGCAATCCAGGATTTGTCTATATGTTATATTTAACCCAACATAAAAATTCCGAAAAAGGATTTTATAGTTCACCTCTAGGGTGCATTTACGATAAGATTCCATCATCCTATACCAAGCATCTTTTAATTTTTCTCCTTGCGTTTGCTTGAAGTGAAGAACTTCAAACTCGGGAGACATAGGAGTAGATAAGGGACTAGTCATGATGACAAGCAAGCAAACTAACACACGGGCAAATGAAAGGGAAAGGGAAAGAGAGGGCGAATAAAATGGCAAGGGTGAAGTGGGGGAGAGGAAAACGAGAGGCAAATGGCAAATAATGTAATGCGAGAGATAGGGATTGTGATGGGTACTTGGTATGTTGACTTTTGCGTAAGCCTCCCCGGCAACGGCGCCAGAAATCCTTCTTGCCACGTCTCGAGCTTGCGTTGGTTTTCCCCGAAGAGGAGGGGGTGATGCAGCACAGTAGCGTAAGTATTTACCTCAGTTTTTGAGAACCAAGGTATCAATCCCGTAGGAGGTCACGCGCAAGTCCCTTGTACCTGCACAAAACGATAGCAACTCGCAACCAACGCTTAGGGGTTGTCAATCCCTTCACGGTAACTTACGAGAGTGAGATCTGATAGAGATAATATTTTTGGTATTTTTGGTATAAATATGCAAAGTAAAAAGTAAAAGGCAAAGCAAGTAAATAAAGTGATTGAGATTGATATGAAGAGAATAGACCCGGGGGCCATAGGTTTCACTAGTGGCTTCTCTCAAGAGCATAAGTATTCTATGGTGGGTGAACAAATTACTATTGAGCAATTGATAGAATTGAGCATAGTTATGAGGTTATCTAGATATGATCATGTATATAGGCATCACGTCCGAGACAAGTAGATCGAAACGATTCTGCATCTACTACTATTACTCCACTCATCGACTGCTATCCAGCATGCATCTAGAGTATTAAGTTAAAAATAGAGTAACGCCTTAAGCAAGATGACATGATGTAGAGGAATAAATTCATGCAATATGATAAATACCCCATCTTGTTATCCTCGATGGCAAATACAATACGTGCCTTGCAACTCTTTCTGTCACTGAGTAAGGACACCGCAAGATTGAACCCAAAGCCATGCACTTCTCCCATTGCAAGAACTACCAATCTAGTTAGCCAAACCAAATGGATAATTCGAAGAGACTTGCAAAGATAACTCAATCATACATAAAAGAATTCAGAGAAGATTCAAATATTATTCATAGATAAGTTGGATCATAAACCCACAATTCATCGGTCTCAACAAACACACCGCAAAAAGAAGATTACATCGAATAGATCTCCATGAGAGAGGGGGAGAACATTGTATTGAGATCCAAAAAGAGAGAAGAAGCCATCTAGCTACTAGCTATGGACCCGAAGGTCTGAAGTAAACTACTCAAACTTCATCGAAGGGGCTATGGTGATGATGTAGAAGCCCTCCGTGGTGGATGCCCTCTCCGGCGGAGCTCCAAAACAGGCCCCAAGATGGGATCTCGTGGATACAGAAGGTTGCGGCAGTGGAATTAGGTTTTTGGCTCCGTCTCTGGTCTATTGGGGATACGTAGGTATATATAGGAGGAAGGAGTACGTTGGTGGAGCTCCAAGGGGCCCACGAGGTAGGGGGGCACGCCCAGGGGGGCGCGCCCTCCACCCTCGTGACCTCCTCTGAAGCTTCTTGGAGTAGGGTCCAAGTCTCCTGGATCACGTTCGGTGAGAAGATCACGTTCCCGGAGGTTTCATTCTGTTTGGACTCCGTTTGATATTCTGTTTCCTCAAAACACTGAAATAGGCAAAAAACAGCAATTCTGGGCTAGGCCTCCGGTTAATAGGTTAGTCCGAAAAATAATATAAAAGTGGAAAATAAAGCCCAATATAGTCCAAAACAGTAGATAAAGTAGCATGGAGCAATCAAAAATTATAGATACGTTGGAGACATATCAACCAGTTAAACATTAACTGGTCAGCTCGGACCCCTAGACCCAC
The DNA here is from genome assembly GCA_963921465.1 of Triticum timopheevii. Taxonomy (NCBI): domain Eukaryota; kingdom Viridiplantae; phylum Streptophyta; class Magnoliopsida; order Poales; family Poaceae; genus Triticum; species Triticum timopheevii. The sequence goes on along the minus strand of OY997272.1, from coordinate 372,992,873 downwards.
ATGTCTGCCAAAGGTACACTTTTGTGTAGACTTGTGGGTGCACATAGCATTTAGCTATTTAATTTCGAATTAATAATGATTTCAGAATATTGTTTAAATCTTTGGAAAATCATAGAAAATAATATGTAAGTCGGATGAAAAAGTTTTATACATGAAAGTTGCTAAGAAAGACGAGAAAAATCCGAATACGCGGTCCGTTCATCTGTCACATGTCTCTAGCATAGCGAACATGTAACAGACCCTCCGTTTCATATTTGGAAAATACCAAACTCCGGGAAAACTTTCCCGGATATTTCCCCCCTTCACCTATATCACGTAGCACCGTGTTAGAACACCCTTAGCACTGCTTATTATCTTGTCATGCATAGTATTGCATTTATTTGCTCTGTATTTATTGTTTCTTCCCCCTATACTCTCCGGTACACCCCGAGACCGCTGTTGATGCCCCTGTGATCGACGACGACCATCCTTCTTTTTCAGCAGAGCTTCCAGGCAAGCAAACTCCCCTTGATCAATCCTATATCGCCCATTCCATTCTCTCTCATGCTTGCATTAGATTTTGCTACTGTAATTGATTGCTCCTATTTTGATGCATAGCTTGCTTTTGTACCTGCTATTGTACCTTACCCGATTATCCTAAACTACTTAGTATAGGTTGGTTAGTGATCCATCACTAACCCCCACCTTGTCCTTGTTGCCCCTGCTTCGTCATCGACGACTCAATAACGTGATCAATGACCAGAGCCCGACACCTCACATCACATCACGCCCCTTTTGTTCCTCGATTCTGCAGAGCTACTATCGAGTGCCAAGGGTGATACCTCGTAATGCTCTCCTCATAATAACTCTGTAGTGTAGTTATTCGGTCGTGGTCGCGGGTGATTCCTCCTTCACCACTCCCGATACGACTCTGTCATGCAACACCTCAAGTGTGAACCTCGAGGGTGATTCCTCCTATGTTCACCTTGATGATTACATTGAGTGGAATCTGTCGAGGGTGATTCCTTGGGTTTTCTCCCTTGATGTTTTGACCAAACGGCTACCTTGACTTTACTTCAGACCTTTGTGGAAGGCGGGCAGGCCCAGAGAGCACCCACAAGATGTTATGGTGGCGGCTGGCTGTTTAGCGGTATCACCCAGGAGGGGGTGGTAGCTCCGGACTTGTCCCGACAGTCGTCATTTATTTTAATAATGCACTAACAGGTTTGGGTATTTGTTCTGAATTGGCCACTGGACTATACGCACTAACCGCCACGTGAGAATAGTTATGGGCCTCGACGTCATAGTATCAGCCGAAGCTTTGTCAGACGTACAGTTCAACATTGCGGCACGGCTGGGACGGCACCCCAGAGGTGGAGCCTGGTCCACCCTGCTCGCAACGACCCAGAGTGCAACGAGCATGGGCCCAAGACCCCGGAGTGCTTAGGATGTAGACCGGCGGGGACCTCTCTACTGAGCCTAGGTAGGGTTGTGACGTCTTGATCTTCCGAGGCCGGGCGTTGACTCAGAAAAGTGTGTCCGGCTAGAGTAATCAAGCGTGTTGGGTAACGTGGTGCACCCCTGCAGGGAAGGTTATCTATTTGAATAGCCGTGTCCACGGTAACAGACGTTTAGATTTGTATCCTGATCTATTACAACTAGAAATGGATACTTGAGATATGAGATGGATATGTGGCTCCGAGATTGCTTTCTCGCAAGGAGTCGATGAAGGATCTCTGGGCGTTAATACTACAACATGTTTGTTAATTATAATATGTTATTCTTTACTCTTGTACATGCTACAAGATGATTGGAGCTTCTTGAAGATGCTAGTCTTTGATTGGCTAGGCCTTCCCCTCTATTCTGGCATTCTGCAGTTTAGTCCACAGATACATAACTTCCTTTGTTACCAATGCATACTTACTATAGATCTGATGCTTGCGAGTACTTTGGATGAGTACTCACGGTTGCTTTGCTACCCACTTTTCCCCCTTATTTCTTCTTTCCAGTTGTTGCAACCAGTTGGTGGATTCCAGGAGCCAGATGCCACCCGCGCCGACTACTACTACTATCCCGAGGGTGCCTACTACTATGTGGTGACTGCCGATGACCATGAGTAGTTAGGAGGTCCCAGGCAGGTAAATATGAGAGTGGGTGGGCAACCGAACCAAACCTAAACTAAACCCACGTGTTGACATTTCAGAAACCAAACCAAACTGAACCCACGTAATTGGCATTGGCGCCTAGCCCAAACTATACCATATGACAGATTCACCAAAACCAAACTAACCCATTCTAGGAACTATGGTTGTAGCCTATGGTTCTAGATCAGTTCCCCACCCATACATGTAAAGTATCAGTATATGTACAATCAGAACAAGAATGCACTTGATAGTTAAAATTTCATTCAGGTTGAGATCAGATGCTTGGAGTTCACGTCCATCATAACAAGAATAACATTTTCTTCAAAGGTTCAGAACTTGATTACAGAAGATAATAGTAACTCCTGCATGTCATGGGCTCATGGCGACCATGATATAGACTAGACTACCACTTCAGTGTTGATGGCTCCATGTTTCAACTTGGAGCCATTGTTCTTCAGATTAACCGAAAATGTCATGCCGGGTGCTTCTAAACTTCTTGAAAGCAGGATTTCTAGGCAAGAGAAGAACCAGAATAGTCTGATGATGGAGGAACAAATGTCTGCACCAACACAAAAGAGAGATGCCCTGAGTTTTGTCAGTCACACAAACCAATCCCCTCCTGTTGGAAAAAATGTTGTTGTATAAGCCACTACTAGACTCAAAATGCTTACCCATATATGCCTTAACAAGTACATAAAATAGTACAAATATATTTGGCCATAAATGGTCATAGTATTGTCTCGGCCTGAATTAAATTTTAACAACTTGATATTTTAGAGCAACTCCAAACACCTAAATCCAAAATGAAGAGAACATATTCTATTCTATTCCTCGACAACCTTCAGAAAAATTAACAGACTAAAGAAAGGACACCAAAGAGGTGCGACTAACTTGTGCAACATCAGAAAAAAGGTAGACTAATAAATATAACAATTTGCTACCAAATTGGCCAACTGTTAATTTTTCTAAAGAGCCAACCAATAAACATAAACAAACATAACAGTAGACTAATAAATTGCTTATATATAACGATGATCAAGATTATATTTTTACCTTTTATTGGTTCCAAATTTTTAGCTGCATCCTTACTGTCCATCTCCTGCAAATGAAATAAAAAATTGATTTAAAGGCATATCAACACTTCTATACTACATGTTTTATATATCACATTCTACACTAGTAGTAGAACCAAAATGTAAGTGATTAACTCACCCTCCTTTGGTTTGGACAACCAATCTTTAGCACAAACAAGCGCTTCTAGCATATCAGGGGTCAAAGAACTTCTCGTGTTGCCAAGTATCCTCTTACCACAACTGAAGGCTGATTCGGATGCCACTGTGATCAAAGGAATTGCGAGAAAGTCACGGGCCATCGATGCCAATATAGGAAACTTTTTAGCATGCCTCTTCCACCAACCCAAGACATCAAAGTTAGCACAATCCTGCTCCCTTGATTCTTCCAAGTATCAAGTTCTGATTTGTGTACATGTGACCTCCGACGAGACTTGTGCTGGGCAAACTCTTCTTCCAGCTTTCTTTTCCCTGCAATAGGTGATCCAATAGTGGTATTGCCTTGACTAGAAGGTGTCGAGTGTGCAGTGCTTGTCACTGCAAGTAGCTCATATTCCTTGACATACTTTCTCACCCATTCTAAATCAATCTCCACTTGTTTTGAAACCTGCTCCTCGTTGGTAGACAACTTGCAATAGAAGAAATCCAAATAATCTTCTTTCCTCCTTGGATCTAGGAATGTAGAAATGACAAGTGAGTGGTTAAACTCAATGCCCTTGCTTTTTCTACGATGGTTAGGATCTGCATTCTACTTCTCCTCGGGATCCCAATATTTATCGAGCTTTGTTTGCATCGCTGCCGCCAATTCCTTCAACACATCTGAAACTGCTAGTATCGACTAGAGGGGGGGTGAATAGGCGATTTTTATGAAAGTATTCAAAACTTGGAAGTTTCAAAGACAAACAACAGAAACAACCTAATTGATATGCAGCAGAAGATAAACTAACCTAAACAAGCCATAGTCAAGTATGTAATGATATGAAAGTACAGGACTAATAGCAGTTAGGCAGTAAGGATCACGATGGAAGATAGTATGAAGCCAATCAACAATAGTAGTCAAGCAATGAAGTCAAACAGATAAACAGATAGGCAATGACTTCATGAAGACAAACTTAAGTAAGGTTGGAAGGGATAGAACCAGTTGCTTCTTGAAGACACAGGATTTGTTGGACCAGTTCCAGTTGCTGTGACAACAATACGTCGGGTTAGGGAGGCTGAGATTTAACTCAGAAGACCGTGTCTTCACCTTATTCCCCTTGAGCTAAGGACACCCAGTCCTCGCCCAATCACTCTGGTAAGTCTTCAAGGGAGACTTCCAAACCTTCACAGACTTCATTCACCGGCAATCCACAATGACTCTTGGATGCTCAGAACGCGACGCCTAACTGGCTGGAGGATTCACAGTCCTCAAGTGTAATAAGTCTTCAGGTCACACAGACAGAAAGACTTCAGTGATGCCTAACACTATTTGGCTCTGGGTGTTTGGGCTTTGTCCTCGCAAGGATTTCTCTCTCTCTCAAATGTTTCGAGGTGGGTTGCTCTCAAACGACAAAAGCCATGCACAAACTCTGAGCAGCCACCAATTTATGGTGTAGGGGGTGGGCTATTTATAGCCACTAGGCAACCCGACCTGATTTGTCCAAAATGACCCTCCCCTGGGTCACTAAGGAACTGACACGTGTTCCAACAGTCAGATTTCAAACACACGCGACAACTTTACTTGGGCTACAAGCAAAGCTGACTCATCCAGCTCTGGATAAGATTTGCTCTCATTGTCTTCGCTCGAAGACATAGGATTTGGGTTGAGCATCACTTCAGTCACTCTGACTTAGTTCACTTGGACCCCACTTAACAGTACGGTGGTTCCTATGACTCAACAAAGAAGAAAAGGAAACAACGAAACCACACAGTCTTCGCGCTCCAAAGTCTTCATGCAATGTCTTCTCATGTCATAGTCTTCAATATGAATATCTTCTCATACCACCATTGTCTTCAATGTCTTCATACATTTTTAGGGGTCATCTCCGGTAGGTAAACCAAATCAATGAGGGACACTACCTGCGTTATCCTGCAATTCTCACAAACGCATTAGTCCCTCAACCAACTTTGTCGTCAATACTCCAAAACCAACTAGGGGTGGCACTAGATGCACTTACAATCTCCCCCTTTTTGGTGATTGATGACAAACTGGTTGAAGTTTTCAACGGGGATAAAGTATGTGAAATTGTAAGGGTAGGGAATTGTCTTCATAAGTTGCAAGGGCTCCCCCTGAAGATGTGCATATAAGTAATTTGCTTTTGGATTGCAAATGCACATGGCAGGTTGTACTTGTGGAGATCCACTTCAACTTATGAAGCTAATTCATCATGCATGAAATGATATAGCAAGTAATAAGACATGCATAATGAAAAATGGACGTCTGCAGAATGATCTAAGTGCGGAAGTTATCATCGCACATAGTAAAGCAAATATGTAGCAGAAGTAGCAGACGACCATCAAGTTTAGGTGTTACAACTCAAAGAACCAAATGTTTCAAAGCACAAGAGTTGTAAGCACACAGCAAAATATAATGCAACCGCCCATATAAACCCGCTTGTAGACTATCAACTCATACGCTTCTCCCCCTTTTGTCAGTAATGACCAAAAAGGTTTGAAGACATAGAGCATCTACTCGTCATGAGTAGGTGAAGCAGCTGGGTCGTTGTCGTCGGTTGGCGGTGCAGAGGAACTTGGTGCAGTGTCGATGCGTGCAGTAGTAGTTGGAGGTGGTGAAGTAGCGTCATCTTCATCATCGATCACTCTGGCATTAACTGTTGCCACAGAAGAAGAATATTCAGAGTCTTCAAGAGATGGAGTTCGACATAGTGTAGCAGTCCTTGGAGGAGTGGAGTTGAACTGGAATCTTTCATTGAAGCCATCATCTTGAAGATCAGCTTCAGCACTGAGCAGAGTCAAACTCTTCCATGATCTTCGGCAAGTTTCATGAGCAACAAAGGCATTCTTGGTGGCAAGGTTGCGAATGCGATTGACATCCACCAAGAGGCTTTGCATTTGGCGCTTGAGCTAAAAATGATGCTTATCCTGCTTCTGATGAAGAGCCACAAGAAGCTCTCGGTCATTGTGAACACGAGAACGCTTCCGAGGCCTTTGCGTAATGGTGCTTTCAGTGGCTTCAGTTGGCGCTCTGTGAGGCAGACGGGTGTTACCAGCCAGTGGATAGAATCTTGTTGCTGCTTGAACACCTTCAATAGGCTGAGTGAAGCTTTGGTGCTCGATGTTCTGAAGACAAAGTGGCGTCTTGGCTGGGTCAGAATATACAACATCAACTGACATATCAACCTCGGGCAGAAATATTATGTGATTGCGAGCAGAGGGCTGATAATTGATAGATGAGTGTCACTTGATGAGGCGCATGACCCATGGAGCATAAAACTTCAGACCAAATAGGTCAGAGCCGGAAGCAGCAAGTTGCCTTATGAAGAATTCCTGAGTGTTGAAGCTGATGCCATTGAGAATGTAGAAGACCAAAGTCTTCATAGCTCCTTCAAGCTTGGCCGATAATGAGTGTCCCTTGACTGTCCATAGAGTTTGCCTGATGATATGATATATGGTGCGAGGCAGATACTCAAGGTCTTCAATAAAGAAATGTGTGGGATACTCAGCGTCAGATGGCAAATGCTTCATCATGCTCAGCATCTGGCTCATATTGGGTTCTGGCTTGTGAAAGATGCTCTCCACAGCATTGCGGTGTAGCTGGCAGTTAGGCTCATATAGTTCTCCAGGAGTGGCTAGCCCAGTAAGCTCGATGATATCCATAGCTTTGGCTTCATGATGAACATTGCCAGTCATCCACTCGAGAACCCAAGTCTTGATGTCTCTGTAGTAGCCACGAATGTGCAGAGTGGCATAGAATTGAAGCAATAGCTCTTCATTCCAATGTTCCTTGTCTGTCACAAAGTGGAGCAGACCAGCATCACGAAAGCAGTCAAGTGCTTCTTCTAAGCACGGCAGTCCAGCAATAGCTTCAGTGTCAAGGCGCATATGGGGGAAAATGCGCCCTTGATCATATAGCACGCATGAGTAATAGCTTCTCTGCTGATAGCTCCAGAACCGATCTGATGAAATTCTTGGCTTGGAGTAGGGGTTCTTGGCGCTGTCAAAGAAGGTATTGTGGCTCTTGAAGCCATTGGCATTGAAGGACCCGGGGGAGTTGGCAGTACCTGGAAACCGTGGCAACCTGGGCTTTGGCTTCTGGACCTGAGGCCGATGCTCAACATGATAGTCAAATTGGGGTCCTGAGGCAGAAGGAGGAGGCACCAGAACGGGCCAGCGGACAGTGACACGCTGACCGTGATTGTATGCTTGCTCAATAGTGTGAGGCCTTGGTGGCGGAACAGGAGCAGGGGCAACATCAGAGGAGTCAGGCTGCATAACAGGTGCTTCAGGAGCAGTTGTCGTGTTGGCTTCGGGTGCAGCATCCTCATTGGCGTCAGGTGCAGCAGTCTCATTTGCGTCAGGTGCAGCATTCTCATTTTCTGCAGGTGTAGCATCCGTATTGACTTCAGGGGCAACATCCTCATGGGTTTCAGATTCAGTGGCCACATTTGCTTCAGGCACAGTGGCCTCATTGGTTTCAGGCATACTGGTTGGTGCAGGCTCCACATTAGCATCAGCCATGACTATGTCACTGGCTGTATTGGCGTTGATGGTGGCAGCCTCAACATTTTCAACCTCCTCTTGATGAGCAGGAGGGTCGGGCACAGGCACATTCAGATCATGAACTGCTTCTTCTTCAATCGCTGGGGGAGTTGGTACACGTACTTCTTCTTCATCAATAGCTGGGGGAGTAGGTATACGAACTTCTTCTTCATTTTCTTTGGCTGATGCAGCCGGAATGTCTTCAGCAGCATGTGCTTCGGACTCGGAGACGTTCACTGTTGGAGCTGGTTCAGAAAATACTTGGCGTGCAACAGGTGAACATTGCACTTCTCCTTCTGGAACGCTCGATAGAGGGACTTTAGGCCTTTGTCCTCTGCGAAGCCTGTGAAGAGCTGGCTTCAAGTTGGGAGATGGAGAGGGGTGAGCCTGAAAGTCTTCATCCTCTTCTTGCACTAGGGGTGTAGCATGTTGTTGTTGTTGGGGAGTACTGGGGGAGTCTTGTTGTTGTTGTGGGTGATCAGCCCACGATGCATCCTGAGCAGTTGGCGTCAAAGGACGACCAATGCTGATGAGTTCGTTGTTCGTACGAACAGGCGATGATACCACTTGATGTTCAATCTGAGTAAGAACTTCATCATCATTTACATTGTCATCTTGACCAATGTCTTCAGCAGCGGTGTGTTCAGCTTCTGGAATATCTTCAGCTTCATGAGCCTCTGTGGTAGCAGGCTCATGAACAACCATTCTTCGTTCTTGATGAACAGACACAGGGCGAACCACGGAAATGGGTTCAACGACTAAGGGCTCTGTGGAAGTAGCCCTAGTCTTCTTTGTCTTGCGATTCTTCTTGGAGGGAGCGGCATCAGAGGCTTCAGTATGCTTTCTCTTTTGAGCTTTGGCCTCTGCAGCCCTTGTCTTCTTCTGCCCTGAGGCAGTTGTGGTGACCTTTGGCTTCGAGCCAGTCATGCTGCTTGGGAAGATAATGTGTGGGGTTTCTTGGCTTGAGGGTTCAGGCTGATCAGCAGGGCGCTTGTTCTTCCTTTTTGCAGCCATCCTGGGGTCAATGCCAGGGCGACCAAGTGACTTGCGCTTCTCAGCCTCATTGTAGGCAAGCACACACTTATCAGCCAAAAGCTTCATGCATTCTCGAGAGCCCTGAGCTTCTTTGCGTTTCTTGAGAAAAGCGTCTTTAAGCTCATTCAGCATGACCTTGAAGTTGCGGACGTCTTGAACACTTAGCTTGGCCACATGCTTCTTGAATTGAGCCTTCTCAAAGTCAATCTTGTTCTTGAGCTCAACTATGCGCTGAGCGAGAGCTAGCTCTAAAGCAATGGCGCCATTGAAGGCGACACTGAGGCCAATCGGGAGCTATAAATCTTCAAAGCTGATGTTGGGGGTGTCGAACCATTCATCAATGAAATTGTGAATGATGGCCACATCAAAGAGAGGCAGGTTGCTGAAGATTTCTGCTTCTTCTTTGCTCTTTATCAGCTGCTCAAGAGCATCATCAGCAAGATCTTCATCACTTGATAGATCAATGGGTTCATCACGCAGAATTGCGGCAGGAGTCAAAGCTCTTTGATCAGATGGTCTAACAAGCTGCTTCTTCTTCTCCGTTCTCTTGGAGACACGGGACAGATCTTCAGATTGCACACTGGCTTCAGGAGGTGCAGTGGCCAGTGGCTTCACACGCACAGTCTTTGGAGGTGCAGCTGAGGTTGAAGCCTTAGACTTCTTTTGCTTCTGCGGCTTTGGAGGAGGAGCAGGGGCTTCATCAGAGTCAGCACCATTGTCAGAATGATCTACTCTGGCGCCTTGGACCATGATGTAGGTGATGAGGCCGTCAAGGTTGGCGTAGGGGCCAATGACATTGGGATTAGCTTCACGGGAGCCATCAGCACGGGGAGCAGAGGGACCTGGGTTGAAGTCCAAACCCAAGGCCTTCTTGTTCTTCTTGGCCAAAGCCACAACAAACTGATAGTTGCGCTTGAAGAGCGAATCGTCATGACACCAGAGTAGTGAAGTGGGATCTGCATTCGCAGGCTGTGGCCCACGGGCCATGCATGGATAGAAGCCTTGTTCAATGGCTTCAGCTCGGCTCTTGGGTTGAAGTCCTCGATAGAGGATATCACCCCAAGGTCTCTTGATGGCATGCTTCTCTGCATATTCCTTTGTGACAAACTTATACTTGAACCACTCCTCAGCCCAATAGCATCAAATCCATTGGATTCGCATCTTTCTCTGATGATAGTTCTCTTCAGGGTCAGTCTTGTATAGTTCAGCTAAATCATCAGGCAGATCTTTAGATGTTCCTTCTCTGCGCTGTCTGCCACCCTTCCTTGCTGATTTTTCTATTGCCATGAACTTTAAGCTGAAAGGCTTCAATACATTCAAAGGCTTCAGAGATTTGCGCTTGCTGGTCAAGCAGGAACTGGCTTCAGGAGAATTTATATGATGTTGTAAGTATTCTGCAAACGAATGCAGACTATGAGAACCAAGGGATTCTCCCACGGACATGTACCTGTGACAGCATTAGAGATGCGAGGGAAGGGGAAGAGGTCATATGCATTCTCAGAAGATTTTGAAGATAAATCAGTATGAAGACATTGACCTCATGTTGCGAAGACATTCACTTATATAGGTGAGTTGGTTCCAGATTTGTACCAATCCATGAATAAGTACAAGTGAGGAATCAAACTAGAAGAAATCTAAGTGAATCGACTAAGCAGTATGAGATGCACACGGAATAGATCTAGCTTTGAATAGACAGAAACTATTTTCGGTAAACAGGATGAATCTTGAAGATCAAAAAGGTGGTAAAAATAGAGTTATAATTACCGCACGAAGAATTGCTAGATGGAGGAAGAGGAGACCGAGCAGTTCAGCCCACCGTGCCCTAACTTGGCGACGGAGGACACCTATGGCGTCGGCGGAGAGGACGATGTCCGCGGCCCGCGTGAGGACGGCGTCGGAGAAGTCGCGGCAGCTAAGCGCTTCGTCTCCGGCGTCGTCGCGAGCTAGCGGTGGCGCTAGGGTTTTGACGGAGGTGGAGAGGTGGAAGAAGTATTTCTTTACCGCAGAGGGACAGGTATTTATAAGTAGGTGAGAGACACAGCGCAATTACGCTGGTGCCCCTGGCGGTTCACATCTGAGGGGCACGTGGCAAGCATGCAACACACTCAGGGTTGTCCCACGTTCCCACGCCCGCCAGGCATGTCGGAGAGTTGTTTCGGCTTCTCCGGATTTCAACAGTAAAGATAAGCCATTTAAAACAGATTTAATGTTTGTCTCTTTGCCTTCTGCTAACTAGGATGCAGAGAACACATTCGACAGTTTCAACAGAATGCATATGATTTGGACAGATAGTTTTTGAGATAGTAAGCATAGAGAGGTTAGGGTCCGATCACATTCACTTAGTTCAAAAGATCCAATCTTGAAGACATAGCTATAAGTGAATGATGTAGAGGACAGAACACTAGTATGCATATATATATATATATATATATATATATATATATATCAGAAAGCAATCAAATCATCATAGTGCAGAGAGTCATGAAGACAAATTGAAACTGAAGACAAACCAAATGCGAAGTCATTGCAATATAACGCCTTGAGTGAAACACTTCAAACAAAGAGTTGGTGGTGGCGTTACCCACCGTATAGGAAGTATTAGACCCAGACACGGTGCACAATTATCGTGGCGCTCCGAAGTCAAATTCCATGTTAATATGTTCACACTCAGAGTGTAAATCTTCATTGATTGAAGATATACCTTACTTTGTGTGTTGCACATCTAAGTCATCAACATGCATAAGTGTTAGGATGTGTGCTTGATCACAGGACATTAGAGGATTCTAAGATATTTAGCTCACACCGTAACTTGCAAAACCTTTTCTCATCCAAGGGCTTTGTGAAGATATCTGCCAGTTGCTCTTCAGTGTTGACGTGAATGATATCGATATCTTTCTTCATAATATGATCTCTAAGAAAGTGATGACGAATTTCAATGTGCTTTGTCTTCGAGTGTTGGACTGGCTTGTTGGCTATTTTGATGGCACTCTCATTGTCGCAGAAGAGAGGTACTTGTTTTAGGTTGATGCCATAATCCTTGAGAGTTTGCTTCATCCATAGAAGCTGAGCACAACAGGATCCAGCAGCAATGTATTCATATTCAGCAGTTGAGAGTGATACACAGTTTTGCTTCTTCGAAGACCAACAGACAAGTGATCGACCAAGAAAATGACATGTGCCAGATGTAGACTTGCGATCCACCTTGTCACCAGCATAGTCAGCATCCGAGAATCCAACCAAATCGAATCTTGAGCCCTTGGGATACCATAATCCGAGTGTTGGGGTGTAAGCCAAATATCGAAGAATTCGCTTCACAGCTAAGTGATGCGATTCCTTTGGTGCCGCTTGGTATAGAGCACACACGCAAACACTAAGCATAATATCTGGCCTAGATGCACATAAATAAAGCAAAGAACCAATCATGGAGCGGTATACCTTTTGATCAAACTCTTTACCATTGTCGTCGGGACCAAGATGGTGTTTGGCTGGCATTGGCGTCGTGTAGCCTTTGCAGTCTTCCATTCCAAACTTCTTCAGGCAATCTTTGAGGTATTTCTCTTGAGATATGAAGATGCCATTCCTCTGCTGACGAATTTGAAGACCAAGGAAGAACTTCAGCTCACCCATCATGGACATTTGATATTGCTCTTGCATCATGTACCCAAACTCATCACTGTACTTCTGGTTGGTGCATCCGAAGATTATGTCATCCACATATATTTGGCACACAAACAGTTCACCATCATATGTCTTTGTGAAGAGAGTGGGATCGAGAGATCTGGGTTTGAAGCCTTTGCTCTTCAGAAAGTCCTTGATTGTATCATACCAGGCACGAGGGGCTTGTTTGAGGCCATACAGTGCCTTGTTTAGCTTGTACGCCATATCAGGATGTTTTGGATCTTCAAAGCCAGGTGGTTGTGCGACTTACACTTCTTCTTCAATCTTGCCATTGAGAAATGCACTCTTTACATCCATTTGATATAGCAAGATATTGTGATGATTAGCGTAGGCTAGCAGTATGCGAATAGCTTCAAGCCTAGCAACAGGAGCAAATGTTTCATCGAAGTCAATTCCTTCAACTTGAGTGTATCCTTGAGCCACAAGACGTGCTTTGTTTCTGAAGACTTGACCATGCTCATCTTGCTTGTTTCGATATATCCATTTTGTTCCAATAATGTTATGCTTGCGAGGATCAGGTCGCTTGACAAGTTCCCAAACATTATTCAGCTTGAACTGTTGAAGTTCTTCTTGCATGGCCTGAATCCATTCAGGTTCCATAAAAGCTTCAGCAACTTTCTTGGGTTCTGATATTGACACAAATGAAAAGTGCCCACAGAAGTTTGCTAGCTGTGTTGCTCTTGATCGAGTGAGCGGACCAGGTGCATTGATGCTGTCAATTATCTTCTCTATTTGAACTTCATTTGCAACACGTGGATGAATAGGATGAAGATTTTGCTCTGGCTGACCATTGTCATCATTGGGAGGATTGTCTTCGGACTGAGCATTGTCTTCAGGTTGATTTGGTGCAGAGATGATGAGTTCCTCTTCAGGTTGTGCTTCAGAGGGCATGATTTCACCAGTTCCCATCAACTTGATTGCCTTGTTTGAAGGAGCTTCATCCAGTGTACTTGGAAGGATCTTTCTCTGTGAACCATTGGTTTCATCAAATTTCACGTCCACGGTTTCAACGATTTTGTACAGATAAAGGTTCAAGACTCTGTAGGAGTGTGAATCCTTTCCATAGCCAAGCATGAAGCCTTCATGAGCCTTAGGTGCAAATTTTTATTTGTGATGGGGATCCTTTATCCAGCATCTTGCTCCAAATACTCTGAAGTAACTGACGTTTGGCTTCTTGCCAGTAAGCAGCTCATATGATGTTTTGTTCAGAAGCTTATGAATGTATACACGGTTGATGATGTGACATGCTGTATCAATACCTTCAGGCCAGAACTTTCTTGGTGTATTGTACTCATCTAGCATTGTTCGAGCCATCTCAATGAGGGTTCTATTTTTGCGCTCAACAATGCCGTTTTGCTGAGCTGTGTACGGAGCAGAGAAATCATGAGTGATTCCCATTGTATCCAGATACAGATCAAGTCCAGTGTTCTTGAATTCAGTGCCATTGTCACTTTTGATGTGCTTGATCTTCACATCATAATTGTTCATTGCTCGATTTGCAAAGTGTCTGAAGACATCTTGCACTTCAGTCTTGTACAGAATTATATGAACCCATGTGTATCTTGAGTAGTCATCAACAATGACGAAGCCATAGAGACAGGCAGTTGTTGTGACGGTGGAGTAGTGAGTTGGTCCAAATAGGTCCATGTGTAACAGCTCGAAGGGTTGAGATGTTGTCATGATTGTCTTCGAGGGGTGCTTTGCCCTTGTCATCTTTCCAGCTTCACAGGCACCACACAGATGATCCTTCTTGAACTTGACATCTTCGATGCCTATGACATGCTTCTTCTTGACGAGTGAGTGTAAGTTCCTCATGCCAGCATGTCCCAGCCTTCTATGCCAGAGCCAGCATTCTGAAGCTTTTGTGAGAAGACATATAGCAAGCTGTGGACCTGCTGAGAAATCTACCATGTACAGATCATCTTTTCGATACCCTTCAAAGACTAGAGATTTGTCAGATTCCATTAGTACAAAGCAACGATATTTGCCAAATATCACAATCATGTTCAAGTCACAAAGCATTGAGATAGACATTAAGTTGAAACCAAGGGATTCAACAAGCATCACTTTATCCATGTGTTGATCCTTTGAGATTGCAACTCTACCTAGACCCAATACTTTGCTTTTACCAGTGTCAGCAAATGTGATGTGACTCTTGTCGGATGGACGTAAGGTTGAGTCCATGAGAAGACTTCGATCACCAGTCATATGATTTGTGCATCCACTATCCATAATCCATTCTGAAGCTTTTGGTGATGTACCCTACAGTGCAGTTAGGACGATAGGCTTCACACAAGTGTTGTGAAGCATATGCATTTGATACATATAGGGACAGTCACAGCTTATATTAAGGTTAGGACATAGCATGACTGAAATGATATTTAGATGAAGTATATAGAATGATATTTTAACGTGCGTCCTTAGTGAGTTTTAGGTCCCCAGCAATAATATCGGACGCCATTAATTGCTGGCTGGAGACCATTTTCTGCAAAAGAGAGTTAGTTCTTCTTTGCCACCCACATTTTCAGTGGGGGCTTAGAAGCAATGAGTCTAAGTGCAGCATCTGAGAATTTTGGCTTTGGAGCCCTAGCAAATAGCCTTGCAGGAGATGAATGATACTCATATGAATAAGCAGAAAAGTTCTTAGTTCTATGAACATAGCGGTTCGAAGATACACGCTCATATTCATAAGTCTGAGTATGATTTCCCTGCAAAACATTGGCATTAGGGTGACTCATGTGAGTCATGTATCTGTATGAAGCCTTTGGGACATATGAAGCTATAGGTCTGGGGTTTGTCTTCTTCCTAGGTGGTGTCATGACGACATTCACAGGAAGATTCTCAATGTACCGCTTAGGTACCCAGATCTTCTTCATAGGTGGTCCATTCCTGCAGTTAGTACCAATGTACCTGGCAAACACTTCACCATTCTGATTTTTGAACAGCTTATAGTTTGCATCAAAGGATTCATCAATGATAATAGGATTAGCACAGGTAAAGCCAGATATGGTAGATGGATCTACTGAAGGTTCCTTTGCAGCAACCCATGTGGTTTTGGGGTACTGCTCAGGCTTCCAGTACGAACCATCAACGTTCATTTTCCTCTCGAACCCAACACCCTCTTTCCTAGGGTTTCGATTCAGAATCTGCTTTTTGAGGACATCGCAGAGAGTCTGATGTCCCTTCAAACTTTTGTACATCCCTGTTTCAAGCAATGTCTTCAACATAGCATTTTCATCAGCAACAGCAGTGGTATCCTCTGCAGAGGGGTTAGTGACCACATCAGTAGGTGAAGACAATGAAACAGTAGCAGCAGTGGAACATTCAGCAACAGATGTAGCGTTATCACGCTCAATGCATTTTAGATATGGTGCTTCAAATCCTTCCTGAGCGGAACTGATCTGTTGAGCATGAAGTGACTCATTCACCTTTTGAAGATCTTCATGAGCCGCTCTTAATTTCTCAAGCTCTTGTTTCCTTTGAAGATAATCATAGGAGAGCCCTTCATAAGTAGTTGAGAGCGATTCATGACGACCTTCAAGTTCTTGGTACTTAGCATGAAGACTTTTTATGTCATCAACTAAGGACTGTGAACGTGTCATTTCAGCGTCCAAGAGGTCATCGCTTTTGTCTAACAGTTTTTGAGTATGTTCCATAGCCTTTTGTTGTTCAGTTGCAATTTTAGCAAGTGTTTTGTGGCTGGGTTTGGATTCACAATCAGAGTCATCTTCACTTGAAGTTTGAAAGTAAGCATCGCGTGATTTTACCTTGGCACCACGTGCCATGAAGCAGTAGGTGGGAGTAGGATCGTCTTCGTCATTAGCTTCAACGTTGGTGTGGAAGTCATTGTCTTTAGTGTTGAAGATGGACTTGGCAACATAGGCTGTGGCTAGGGCCAGACTTGCAACGCCAGGGTCAGACTCCTCTCCAGACTCCACCTCCGCCTCCTCCAAAGCAGACTCCTCCTCTGAATCCATTTCCTTGCCAACAAAAGCATGAGCCTTGCCAGATGAGCTCTTCTTGTATGATGAAGACTTGGAAGAAGACTTAGAAGACTTTGAGGATTTCTTCTTCTTCTTGTCATCAGAATCATATTCCTTGCTTTTCTTCTTCTTCTTCTCATTGTCCCACTGTGGACACTCAGATATGTAGTGACCAGGTTTCTTGCACTTGTGGCAGGTTCTCTTCTTGTGATCATGTGTGGAAGCTTCATCATTCCTTGAGCTAGATCGTGAAGACTTTCTGAAGCCTTTCTTCTTTGTGAATTTCTGGAACTTCTTCACAAGCATAGCAAGTTCCCTTCCAATGTCTTCAGGATCTTCAGAACTGCAGTCAGATTCTTCTTCAGATGAGGAAACAACTTTTGCCTTCAAAGCACGAGTTCGGCCATAGCTTGGACCATAGATATCTCTTTTCTCAGATAGTTGGAACTCATGTGTGTTGAGCCTCTCAAGTATATCAGACGGATCGAGTGTCTTAAAGTCAGGACGTTCTTGTATCATGAGGGAAAGGGTGTCAAAGGAGCTGTCAAGTGATCATAGCAGTGTCTTGACGATTTCATGCTTGGTAATTTCAGTTGCGCCAAGAGCTTGAAGTTCATTTGTGATATCAGTGAGGCGATCAAATGTGAGCTGGACATTCTCATTGTCGTTTCTCTTGAAGCGGTTGAAGAGGTTGCGGAGAACACTGATTCTTTGATCTCTCTGGGTTGAAATGCCTTCATTGACCTTGGATAGCCAGTCCCAGACTAGCTTCAACGTTTCCAGAGCACTCACACGACCATACTGTCCTTTGGTCAGATGACCACAGATGATGTTCTTCGCAGTAGAGTCCAGTTGAATGAACTTCTTGACATCAGTGGGGGTGACACCTTCACCAGTTTTGGGAACGCCATTTTTGATGACATACCAGAGGTCGACATCAATGGCTTCAAGATGCATGCGCATCTTATTCTTCCAGTAGGGATATTCAGTTCCATCAAACACGGGGCAAGCAGCGGAGACCTTGATTATCCCTGTAGTCGACATAGCTGAAACTCCATGTGGTTAAACCGAATCACACAGAACAAGGGAGTACCTCGCTCTGATACCAATTGAAAGTGCTAGTATCGACTAGAGGGGGGGTGAATAGGCGATTTTTATGAAAGTCTTCAAAACTTGGAAGTTTCAAAGACAAACAACAGAAACAACCTAATTGATATGCAGCGGAAGATAAACTAACCTAAACAAGCCATAGTCAAGTATGTAATGATATGAAAGTACATGACTAATAGCAGTTACGCAGTAAGGATCACGATGAAAGATAGTATGAAGCCAATCAACAATAGTAGTCAAGCAATGAAGTCAAACAGATAAACAGATAGGCAATGACTTCATGAAGACAAACTTAAGTAAGGTTGGAAGGGATAGAACCAGTTGCTTCTTGAAGACACAGGATTTGTTGGACCAGTTCCAGTTGCTGTGACAACTGTACGTCTGGTTAGGGAGGCTGAGATTTAACTCAGAAGACCGTGTCTTCACCTTATTCCCCTTGAGCTAAGGATACCCAGTCCTCGCCCAATCACTCTGGTAAGTCTTCAAGGGAGACTTCCATACCTTCACAGACTTCGTTCACCGGCAATCCACAATGACTCTTGGATGCTCAGAACGCGATGCCTAACCGGCTGGAGGATTCACAGTCCTCAAGTGTAATAAGTCTTCAGGTCACACAGACAGAAAGACTTCAGTGATGCCTAACACTCTTTGGCTCTGGGTGTTTGGGCTTTGTCCTCGCAAGGATTTCTCTTCTCTCAAATGCTTCGAGGTGGGTTGCTCTCAAACGACAAAAGCCGTGCACAAACTCTAAGCAGCCACCAATTTATGGTGTAGGGGGTGGGCTATTTATAGCCACTAGGCAACCCGACCTGATTTGTCCAAAATGACCCTCGGTCACTAAGGAATTGACACGTGTTCCAACAGTCAGATTTCAAACACACGCGGCAACTTTACTTGGGCCACAAGCAAAGCTGACTCATCCAGCTCTGGATAAGATTTGCTCTCATTGTCTTCGCTCGAAGACATAGGATTTGGGTTGAGCATCACTTCAGTCACTCTGACTTAGTTCACCTGGACCCCACTTAACAGTACGGTGGTTCCTATGACTCAACAAAGAAGAAAAGGAAACAACGAAACCACACAGTCTTCGCGCTCCAAAGTCTTCATGCAATGTCTTCTCATGTCATAGTCTTCAATATGAATATCTTCTCATACCACCATTGTCTTCAATGTCTTCATACATTTTTAGGGGTCATCTCCGGTAGGTAAACCGAATCAATGAGGGACACTACCTGCGTTATCCTGCAATTCTCACAAACGCATTAGTCCCTCAACCTACTTTGTTGTCAATACTCCAAAACCAACTAGGGGTGGCACTAGATGCACTTACAACAGCAGAGGTTTGCCAACCTAGATCTTTTAATGCATGGCGAATACAAAGCACAACTGGCAGAAACTTATGTGCAGTTGGCTTCCTATGAGCTGAAACAATTAAGGTAAGCTCTTCAAAAGCTTTTAGAAACTCACGAATAGCTGCTGCCCTTTCCCATTCTTGCTCACTTGGAGATTCTATCATCTTTCGAGTGGCATAACTAGTGAGGACAGATTTGTATATCAATGCTTCTACAAGCATTTTCCATGTTGAGTTCCATCTGGTTGGTGTATCAACAGAGATACCTTTCTTTGAAGGCAGACCCATCCCACTTGCAATTGTATTGAAATCTTGAAGTCTTGAAGGAGAAGAGTCAATAAACTTCAGCAACTCTTGTATCATGTCAATAGCTTTATGGATTATCTTCATTCCATCCTGAACCAAGATATTGAGAATGTGTGCACATCACCTCACATGCAAATGTTGACCTTCAAGGAGCAGCTCATGTTTCTGATATTTTATTAACTCATCACATGCATTAGTATTATTGCTGGCATTATCTAGTGTCAAAGTGAATAGCTTGCCCCTTATGCCCCATTCTGTTAGGCAACCAACAAGTTCCTCTTCTATCGCATAGCTCGTGTGAGGATACTTCACCTCTGCGAAACTTATGATCTTCTTCTTGTAGATGAATTCTGCATTGATATAGTGGGCGGTGATGGACATGTAGCCCAAGCTCTGTGATGAAGTCCACATATCAGATGTGAAGCAAATGCGAGAATCCAAATTTTGTAACTCAACTTCGATATCTTTCTTCATTCCCTTGTACATCTTCACTGCATCATCGCGAATCGTGTGACGACCCTGTTGGAAATATGCCCTAGAGGCAATAATAAAAGTATTATTATATTTCATTGTTCATGATAATTGTCTTTTATTCATGCTATAACTGTATTATCCGGAAATTGTAATACACGTGTGAATACATAGACCACCATATGTCCCTAGTGAGCCTCTAGTTGACTAGCTCGTTGTGATCAACAGATAGTCATGGTTTCCTGGCTATGGACATTGGATGTCGTTGATAACGGGATCACATCATTAGGAGAATGATGTGATGGACAAGACCCAATCCTAAGCATAGCACAAAGATCGTGTAGTTCGTTTGCTAGAGCTTTGCCAATGTCAAGTATCTCTTCCTTAGACCATGAGATCGTGTAACTCCCGGATACCGTAAGAGTGCTTTGGGTGTACCAAACGTCACAACGTAACTGGGTGACTATAAAGGTGCACTACAGGTATCTCCGAAAGTGTCTGTTGGGTTGACACGGATCGAGACTGGGATTTGTCACTCCGTATGACGGAGAGGTATCTCTGGGCCCACTCGGTAATGCATCATCATAATGAGCTCAAGGTGACCAAGGTATTGGCCACGGGATCATGCATTACGGTACGAGTAAAGTGACTTGCCGGTAACGAGACTGAACAAGGTATTGGGATACCGACGATCGAGTCTCGGGCAAGTAACATACCGATTGACAAAGGGAATTGTATACAGGGTTTGATCGAATCCTCGACATCGTGGTTCAACCAATGAAATCATCGAGGAGCATGTGGGAGCCAACATGGGTATCCAGATCCCGCTGTTGGTTATTGACCGGAGAGTGGCCTCGGTCATGTCTGCATGTCTCCCGAACCCGTAGGGTCTACACACTTAAGGTTTGGTGACGCTAGGGTTATTAGGAAGACTAGTATGTGACTACCGAATGTTGTTCGGAGTCCCGGATGAGATCCCAGACGTCACGAGGAGTTCCGGAATGGTCCGGAGGTGAAGTTTTATATATGGGAAGTTGTCAAACGGACACCGGAAAGTTTTGGGGGCATACCGGTATTGTACCGGGGCCACCGGAAGGGTTCCGGAGGTCCACCGGGAGGGGCCACCCCTCCCGGGGGACCACATGGGCTGCGTGGGGCAGGAGCCAGCCCCAAGTGGGCTGGGTGCGGGCCCCCCTCCTTGGGCCCTTGCGCCTATGGTTTGGGGGGGAACCCTAGAGGGGGCGCCCCTTGCTTGGGGGGCAAGCCCCCCTCCCCTTGGCCGCCGCCCCCCCTCTAGATTCCCATCTAGAGGGGCCGGCCCCCTGGCCCCTTCCCCCTATAAATAGAGGGGCGAGGGGAGGGCTGCAACACACAATTGAAGGCGCAGCCCCTCCCCTCCCCAACACCTCTCCTCCTCCGCGTGTGCTTGGCGAAGCCCTGCCGGAGAACTGTCACTCCACCATCATCACGCCGTCGTGCTGCCGTTGGAGCGATCTTCCTCAACCTCTCCTCCCCCCCCCCCTTGCTGGATCAAGAAGGAGGAGACGTCTCCCGTACCGTACGTGTGTTGAACGCGGAGGTGCTGTCCGTTCAGCACTTGGACATCGGTGATCTGAATCACGTCGAGTACGACTCCATCATCACCATCCCCTTGCAAGCTTCCGCACGCGATCTACAAGTGGTATGTAGATGCAAACTCACTCCCTTGACTCGTTGCTTAGATGAACTCATAGATGGATCTTGGTGAAACCGTAGGAAAAATTTTAATTTTCTGCAACGTTCCCCAACAGTGGCATCATGAGCTAGGTCTATGCGTAGTTCTCTTTGCACGAGTAGAACACAATTTTGTTGTAGGAGTGGATCTTGTCAACTTGCTTGCCTCTACTAGTCTTTTCTTGCTTCAGCGGTATTGTGGGATGAAGCGGCCCGGACCAACCTTACACATACGCTTACGTGAGACCGGTTCCACCGACTGACATGCACTAGTTGCATAAGGTGGCTGGCGGGTGTCTGTCTCTCCCACTTTAGTTGGAGCGGATTCGATGAAAAGGGCCCTTATGAAGGGTAAATAGAAGTTGACAAAATCACGTTGTGGTTATTCGTAGGTAAGAAAACGTTCTTGCTAGAACCCAATTGCAGCCACGTAAAAGATGCAACAACAATTAGAGGACGTCTAACTTGTTTTTGCAGCGATTGATCATGTGATGTGATATGGCCAGAAGTTGTGATGAATGATGAATTGTGATGTATGAGATCATGTTCTTGTAATAGGATTCACGACTTGCATGTAGATGAGTATGACAACTGGCAGGAGCCATAGGAGTTGTCTTTATTTTTTTGTATGACCTGCGTGTCATTGAAGAACGCCATGTAACTTACTTTACTTTATTGCTAAACGCGTTAGCTATAGAAGTAGAAGTAGTCGTTGGCGTGACAACTTCATGAAGACACGATGATGGAGATCATGATGATGGAGATCATGGTGTCAAGCCGGTGACAAGATGATCATGGAGCCCCGAAGATGGAGATCAATGGAGCTATATGATATTGGCCATATCATGTCACAACTATATAATTGCATGTGATGTTTATTATGTTTATGCATCTTGTTTACTTAGGACGACGGTAGTAAATAAGATGATCCCTTACAAAAATTTCAAGAAGTGTTCTCCCCTTACTGTGCACCGTTGCTACAGTTCGTCGTTTCTAAGCACCACGTGATGATCGGGTGTGATGGATCCTTACGTTTACATACAACGGGTGTAAGACAGATTTACACAGCAAAACACTTAGGGTTAACTTGATGAGCCTAGCATGTGCAGACATGGCCTCGGAACACGGAGACCGAAAGGTCGAACACGAGTCGTATGGAAGATACGATCAACATGAAGATGTTCACCGACGATGACTAGTCCGTCTCACGTGATGATCGGACACGGGCTAGTCGACTCGGATGATGTAACACTTAGATGACTAGAGGGATGTCTAATCTGAGTGGGAGTTCATAATTTGATTAGAACTTAATTATCATGAACTTAGTCTAAAACCTTTGCAAATATGTCTTGTAGATCAAATGGCCAACGCTCATGTCAACATGAACTTCAATGCATTCCTAGAGAAAACCAAGCTGAAAGATGATGGCAGCAACTATACGGACTGGGTCCGGAACCTGAGGATCATCCTCATAGCTGCCAGGAAACAATATGTCCTAGAAGGACCGCTAGGTGACGCTCCTGTCCCAGAGAACCAAGACATTATGAATGCTTGGCAAACTCGTGCTGATGATTACTCCCTCGTTCAGTGCGGCATGCTTTACAGCTTAGAACCGGGGCTCCAAAAGCGTTTTGAGCATCACGGAGCATATGAGATGTTCGAGGAGCTGAGACTAGTTTTTCAAGCTCACGCCCGGGTCGAGAGATATGACGTCTCCGACAAGTTCTACAGTTGTAAGATGGAGGAAAATAGTTCTGTCAGTGAGCACATACTCAAGATGTCTGGGTTGCACAACCATATGACCCAGCTGAATATTAACCTCCAAGATGAGGCGGTCATTGACAGAATCCTCCAGTCGCTCCCACCAAGCTACAAGAGCTTTGTGATGAACTACAACATGTAGGGGATGGAAAAGACCATTCCTGAATTGTTCTCTATGCTAAAGTCAGCAGAGGCTGAAATCAAGAAAGAACATCAAGTGTTGATGGTCAATAAGACCACTAAGTTCAAGAAGGGCAAGGGCAATAAGAACTTCAAGAAGGACGGCAAGGATGTTGCCGCGCCCGGTAAGCCAGTTACTGGGAAGAAGTCAAAGAATGGACCCAAGCCTGAGACTGAGTGCTTTTATTGCAAGGGGAAGGGTCACTAGAAGCGGAACTGCCCCAAATACTTAGCGGATAAGAAGGCCGGCAACACCAAAGGTATATTTGATATACATGTAATTGATGTGTACCTTACCAGTACTCGTAGTAACTCCTGGGTATTTGATACCGGTGCCGTTGCTCATATTTGTAACTCACAGCAAGAGCTGCGGAATAAGCAGAGACTGGCGAAGGACGAGGTGACGATGCGCGTCGGGAATGGTTCCAGAGTCGATGTGATCGCCGTCGGCACGCTACCTCTACATTTACCTACGGGATTAGTTTTGAACCTTAATAATTGTTATTTAGTGCCAAGTTTGAGCATGAACATTGTTCTGGATCTCGTTTAATACGAGATGGCTACTCATTTAAGTCTGAGAATAATGGTTGTTCGATTTATATGAGAGATATGTTTTATGGTCATGCTCCGATGGTCAATGGTTTATTCTTAATGAATCTCGAGCGTAATATTACACATGTTCATAGTGTGGATGCCAAAAGATATAAAGTTGATAACGATAGTCCCACATACTTGTGGCACTGCCGCCTTGGTCACATTGGTGTCAAGCGCATGAAGAAGCTCCATGCTGATGGACTTTTGGAGTCTCTTGATTATGAATCGTTTGACACATGCGAACCATGCCTCATGGGCAAAATGACCAAGACTCCGTTCTCCGGAACAATGGAGCGAGCAACCAACTTGTTGGAAATCATACATACCGATGTGTGCGGTCCAATGAGCATTGAGGCTCGTGGAGGATATCGTTATGTTCTCACTCTCACTGATGACTTGAGTAGATATGGGTATGTCTACTTAATGAAACACAAGTCTGAGACCTTTGAAAGGTTCAAGGAATTTCAGAATGAAGTAGAGAATCAACGTGACCGGAAAATAAAGTTCCTACGATCAGATCGTGGAGGAGAATATTTAAGTCACGAATTTGGCACACACTTAAGGAAATGTGGAATCGTTTCACAACTTACCCCGCCTAGAACACCTCAGCGAAACGGTGTGTCCGAACGTCGTAATCGCACTCTATTGGATATGGTGTGGTCTATGATGTCTCTTACCGATTTACCGCTATCATTTTGGGGATACGCTCTAGAGACAGCTACATTCACTTTAAATAGGGCACCGTCTAAATCCGTTGAGACGACACCGTATGAATTATGGTTTGGGAAGAAACCTAAGCTGTCGTTTCTAAAAGTTTGGGGATGCGATGCTTATGTCAAGAAACTTCAACCTGAAAAGCTCGAACCCAAGTCGGAAAAATGCATCTTCATAGGATACCCTAAGGAAACTGTAGGGTATACCTTCTACTTAAGATCCGAGGGCAAGATCTTTGTTGCCAACAACGGATGCTTTCTGGAAAAAGAGTTTCTCTCGAAAGAAGTAAGTGGGAGGAAAGTAGAACTCGATGAAGTACTACCTCTCGAACGGGATAGTGGTGCAGCTCAGGAAAATGTTCCTGTGATGCCCACACCAATTGAAGAGGAAACCAATGATGATGATCAAGGTACTTCGGATCAAGTTGCTACTGAACTTCGTAGGTCCACAAGGACACGTTCCGCACCGGAGTGGTACGGCAACCCCGTCCTGGAAATCATGTTATTAGACAACGGTGAACCTTCGAACTATGAAGAAGCGATGGCGGGCCCAGATTCCAACAAATGGCTTGAAGCCATGAAATCCGAGATAGAATCCATATATGAAAACAAAGTATGGACTTTGACAGACTTGCCCGATGATCGGCGAGCGATAGAAAACAAATGGATCTTTAAGAAGAAGACGGACGCGGATGGAAATGTTACCATCTATAAAGCTCGACTTGTCGCTAAGGGTTATCGACAGGTTCAAGGGATTGACTACAATGAGACATTCTCTCCCATAGCGAAGCTAAAGTCCATCTGAATCATGTTAGCAATTGCCGCATACTATGATTATGAGATATGGCAGATGGACGTCAAAACGGCATTCCTTAACGGGCATCTTAAGGAAGAACTGTATATGATGCAGCCGGAAGGTTTTGTCGATCCTAAGAACACTAACAAAGTATGCAAGCTCCAGCGATCCATTTATGGGCTGGTGCAAGCATCTCGGAGTTGGAATATTCGCTTTGATGAGATGATCAAAGCGTTTGGGTTTATGCAGACTTATGGAGAAGCCTG
Organism: Triticum timopheevii; assembly: GCA_963921465.1. Classification (NCBI taxonomy): domain Eukaryota; kingdom Viridiplantae; phylum Streptophyta; class Magnoliopsida; order Poales; family Poaceae; genus Triticum; species Triticum timopheevii. Next base: position 372,967,025 of record OY997272.1, on the reverse strand, counting down.
CGTTTACAAGAAAGTGAGTGGGAGCTCTGTAGCATTTCTCATATTATATGTAGATGACATACTCTTGATGGGAAATAATATAGAATTTCAGGACAGCATTAAGGCCTGCTTGAACAAATGTTTTTCAATGAAGGACCTTGGAGAAGCTGCTTATATATTAGGCATCAAGATCTATAGAGATAGATCGAGACGCCTCATAGGTCTTTCACAAAGCACATACCTTGATAAGATTTTGAAAAGGTTCAAAATGGATCAGTCCAAGAAAGGGTTCTTGCCTATGTTACAAGGTGTGAGATTGAGCACGGCTCAGTCACCGACCACGGCAAAAGATAAAGAAGAGATGAGTGTCATCCCCTATGCTTCAGCCATAGGATCTATTATGTATGCCATGCTGTGTACCAGACCTGATGTAAACCTTGTCGTAAGTTTGGTAGCAAGATACCAAAGTAATCCTGACAAGGAACACTGGACAGCGGTCAAGAATATCCTGAAGTACCTGAAAAGGACAAAGGACATGTTTCTCGTTTATGGAGGAGACGAAGAGCTTGTCGTAAAGGGTTACTTCGACGCTAGCTTTGACTCAGATCTGGATGACTCTAATTCACAAACCGGATACGTGTATATGTTGAATGGTGGAGCAGTAAGCTGGTGCAGCTGCAAGAAGAGCGTCATGGCGGGATCTACGTGTGAAGCGGAGTACATGGCAGCCTCGGAGGCAGCGCATGAAGCAATTTGGGTGAAGGAGTTCATCATCGACCTAGGAGTCATACCCAATGCGTCGGGGCCAATCAAACTCTTCTGTGACAACACTGGAGCTATTGCCCTTGCCAAGGAGCCAAGGTTTCACAAGAAGACCAGGCACATCAAGCGTCGTTTCAACTACATCCGTGAAAATGTTCAAGATGGAGACACAGAAATTTGCAAAGTACATACGGATCTGAATGTCGCAGATCCGTTGACTAAACCTCTCTCGCGAGCAAAACATGATCAACACCAGAACTCTATGGGTGTTCGATTCATCACAATGTAACTAGATTGGTGACTCTAGTGCAAGTGGGAGACTGTTGGAAATATGCCCTAGAGGCAATAATAAAAGTATTATTATATTTCATTGTTCATGATAATTGTCTTTTATTCATGCTATAACTGTATTATCCGGAAATTGTAATACACGTGTGAATACATAGACCACCATATGTCCCTAGTGAGACTCTAGTTGACTAGCTCGTTGTGATCAACAGATAGTCATGGTTTCCTGGCTATGGACATTGGATGTCGTTGATAACGGGATCACATCATTAGGAGAATGATGTGATGGACAAGACCCAATCCTAAGCATAGCACAAAGATCGTGTAGTTCGTTTGCTAGAGCTTTGCCAATGTCAAGTATCTCTTCCTTAGACCATGAGATCGTGTAACTCCCGGATACCGTAAGAGTTCTTTGGGTGTACCAAACGTCACAACGTAACTGGGTGACTATAAAGGTGCACTACAGGTATCTCCGAAAGTGTCTGTTGGGTTGACACGGATCGAGACTGGATTTGTCACTCCGTATGACGGAAAGGTATCTCTGGGCCCACTCGGTAATGCATCATCATAATGAGCTCAAGGTGACCAAGGTGTTGGCCACGGTATCATGCATTACGGTACGAGTAAAGTGACTTGCCAGTAACGAGACTGAACAAGGTATTGGGATACCGACGATCGAGTCTCGGACAAGTAACGTACCGATTGACAAAGGGAATTGTATACAGGGTTTGATCGAATCCTCGACATCGTGGTTCAACCGATGAAATCATTGAGGAGCATGTGGGAGCCAACATGGGTATCCAGATCCCGCTGTTGGTTATTGACCGGAGAGTGGTCTCAGTCATGTCTGCATGTCTCCCGAACCCGTAGGGTCTACACACTTAAGGTTCGGTGACGCTAGGGTTATTAGGAAGACTAGTATGTGACTACCGAATGTTGTTCGAAGTCCCGGATGAGATCCCGGACGTCACGAGGAGTTCCGGAATGGTCCGGAGGTGAAGTTTTATATATGGGAAGTTGTCAAACGAACACCGGAAAGTTTCGGGGGCATACCGGTATTGTACCGGGGCCACCGGAAGGGTTCCGGAGGTCCACCGGGAGGGGCCACCCCTCCCGGGGGACCACATGGGCTGCGTGGGGCAGGAGCCAGCCCCAAGTGGGCTGGGTGCGCCCCCCCTCCTTGGGCCCTTGCGCCTAGGGTTTGGGGGGGAACCCTAGAGGGGGCGCCCCCTTGCTTGGGGGGCAAGCCCCCCTCCCCTTGGCCGCCCCCCCCCCCCCTCTAGATTCCCATCTAGAGGGGCCGGCCCCCTTGCCCCTTCCCCCTATAAATAGAGGGGCGAGGGGAGGGCTGCAACACACAATTGAAGGCGCAGCCCCTCCCCTCCCCAACACCTCTCCTCCTCCGCGTGTGCTTGGCGAAGCCCTGCCGGAGAACTGTCACTCCACCATCATCACGCCGTCGTGCTGCCGTTGGAGTGATCTTCCTCAACCTATCCTCCCCCCCTTGCTGGATCAAGAAGGAGGAGACGTCTCCCGTACCGTACGTGTGTTGAACGCGGAGGTGCTGTCCGTTCAGCACTTGGACATCGGTGATCTGAATCACGTCGAGTACGACTCCATCATCACCATCCCCTTGCAAGCTTCCGCACGCGATCTACAAGTGGTATGTAGATGCAAACTCACTCCCTTGACTCGTTGCTTAGATGAACTCATAGATGGATCTTGGTGAAACCGTAGGAAAAATTTTAATTTTCTGCAACGTTCCCCAACAGACCCATGACTTGAAATGCTGGCTGCATTGAGTCAATCAATGGTTGAAGGTATGGATCTTCAAACTTAAGAAAGGGGATCTCAGCATGGATGCAAAACTTGACCATGAGATCACGGCAAACTTTTTGATCAAACACAAACGGGCCTTCGGAAGTTGTTTTTTTCATAGTCAACAGAAAACTCTTCCTGCAACCATCCTCAATTGATTTGCAAGACTCTGCAATATGGGTTCTCAAACTCGTAGTCCCAAACTTGGTGTGAAGTTGTGTCCCACAATATTTGCACACAGCCTTGAGATCACCATGTATGCGAACCAGATCTTGTTCATAATGCTCCCACACCTTGGACCTTCTAACACGTGGTACTTGACTCATATCCTCATCCATGGAATCGGCACTCTCGGAAACCTCTAAGGTAGACATGCCTCAAATTTTAGAGCACACTGCATGTGAAAATACATATGGAAGATTACTGTCAGAAAATGCTAGAATAGTTTCTATAATTCATATGGAAAATACATATGGAGATAGTATGTTGTTAGGTGATATTACAGTCATGGAACTAAAAGTGTAGCATTCAAACAATCAATAGTACAGTTTGCCAAGGATGTCTAGAAATATGTCATTGTTAATGTAAATGATCTTGAAACAGCTAATGATCTTGAAGCTATTTCTTCACTATTACAAGAATTTGCAAAGGATGTCCAGTAGATTGTAAAATTCATGTGTTTAGTGCCATACTAACATGTTAATTACAGTAACTCCAAATCCTAATCAAGCATAATTGAGCAACTAATAGCAATTCTCTGTTCTTGAAACAGCAACCCATGAACATTAACCAAATGCCTGCTACTTGTGTTGTTCATGAACAACAACCCATGTACCTTAGTTTGTAATTTACAAAGTGGTCTACTGCACTGAATAATCAAGATACCACCGAGATCTACTTCGGGTTGACTTCCAAAGAACAGGAATTTCTGGAGTAAATGAGAGACGAAGGGAGGGGGAGGGGGATCTGGAGGAAGTGACCTCGAGGACGCCCTCACGGGCTCCTTGTAGCCTTGTAGATGAGCGGTACGGCGCGGGCGCTGCCGGCCTCGACGAACTTGACTTAGGAAGCGCCGATGTAGGAGGTGGAGGTGTCGTCACCCTGCTGCGCCGTAGGAGGCTCTGATCCTCCAGGCCGCGCTGTCGCCCCTCGCTCGGGTGCATGATGATGACGGGGTTGCGATAGACGGTTGGGTCAGCCAGCGCGACGCTGGCCCCGGCGCGCGCCAGCCAGGTGATGCACGGCGCACCCGATGAGGATGTCGAGGAGGGGGCGAGGAAGGCGAGATAGAGGAGGAGGAGGCGCACTGATCTGTGAGGGGAGGCGGAGGGGGAGAGGGAGAGGGCATAGGCCGACGAGGTGTGAGGGAGACGAGGCGGTGGTTGGCAGCCGGCAGCGGCGGTGGAGGGCTCGGCCGCTCGGGAATGAGTAGATTTAGCTCGACGCCTCGACCCCTTGATGGGGATTTTTTTTGTTTTCTCAGTTGCGCTCCGGGGCGAAGAACCGGGTTGGAACCCATAGTTTTCAGCAGTTAGGCCCAAACTCTTTAAGCCCGAAACCAATTATAACCAAACTGGCTTTTCTATGTACCCAAACCAAACTTGAACCAAAAAAACTGAACCCAATAAAACCTCAACCAATTAAGCCTAGAGTAAAAAACCAAACCATTTTAACCAGTTTTTTAAAAACTGTTCTCAGATTTACAGGCAGGAGGCCTTGCCTATTCGATCGTTGTTGCTTTTGTGTTTGCCTTCTTATGGCAGTCTTGTCTAACCTGATGTTGTACTCTGATATTGTTGCTTTCGCTGACTCGCTTATGTATCGAGCTATGTATTCAAGCCCTCAAGGCTCCTGGCTTGTAATATGAAGCTTGTACGACTTCAATTTGTGTTCAAAGTTGTGTTGTGATATCTTCCCGTCAGTCCCTGATCTTGATCGTACACGTTTGCGTGTATGATTAGTGTACGGTTGAATTGGGGGCGTCACAAGTTGGCAAGTACCATGTGGTGGGGAAAGATCCAAGCATGTATGGCCATTCAAATATATTTGATCATGAATTATAATTGTTGACAATTATCTATATGATAAATAAGTTGGGAGGCGAAACATTAAACCCCTATCTTTCTCTGTGTTCGATGGATGCTATTTGTTCTAAAAATATGCTTTGAGTGTCAACAATCATGGAATACTATATGATAGTTGAGTATGTGGAATTTGCTAAATCAAAGCTCTTACATAGACCCTTCCTGAAAATAAGATGAATTGCAATTGTTTGATGACCGAGAACATAGTTGTTAGTTTTCAAGATATTTTATGGTCTATGCTTTAACTTGTGAATTGATTGTTACTTGATCATGAAAAGTTTTATGAGATGAGCTACTGTTTTACGATTTATATTGATGCTAGAAAAAGTGATTGGAATTATAATTGATCAAACTTGTGCACTTTCTAGCATTCACACTTCATAAATTATTTCTTTTATCATTTACCTATTCGAGGATGAGCAGGAGTTAAGCTTGGGTATGCTGATACATCTCCAATGTATCTATAATTTATGAAGTATTCATGCCATGTTTACAACAATTTTATATGGTTTTGGTATGATTTTATTAGAACTAACCCGAACCGACGTTGTTTTTAGCAGAACTACCGCGGTGTCTTTTTTTTGCAGAAATAAAAGTTCTCTGAATGGGCTGAAAATTTACGATGATTTTTTATGGACCAAAAGAGACCTCCGAAGCACTGGAGCTGGGCCAGAAGAGTCCCGAGGAGGCCACAAGCCTAGGGGCCACGCCCACCCCCCAGGGCGTGCCCCTAGGGTTTGTGGGCCCCTCGAGCACCCCCTGACTTGTTTCCTACGCCAAAAATTCCTATAAATATAGAAACCCCCGAAAAGAACCCTAAATCGAAAGTTCCGCCGTTGCAAGGCTCTGTAGCCCCAAAAACCCATCGGGAGCCCGTTCCGGCACCCTGCCGGAGGGGGAAACCATCACTGGAGGCCATCTTCATCATCCCGGTGGTCTCCATGATGAGGAGGGAGTAGTTCACCCTCGGGGCTGAGGGTATGCACCAGTAGCTATGTGTTTGATCTCTCTCTCTCTCTCTCTCTCTCTCTCTCTCTCTCTCTCTCTCTCGTGTCCTTGATTTGGCACGATCTTGATGTACAGCGAGCTTTGTTATTATAGTTGGATCATATGGTGCTTTCCCCCTCTATCTTCTTGTGATGAATTGAGTCTTTCTCTTTGAGGTTTTGTTATGTTGATTGACTATTGGATTTGAGAACACTTGAGGTATGTCTTGTGATGGGATATCTGTGACATCGGGGTAATCTATGCATAGGGGTTGATGCACGTTTTCGTCCTACGTTCTCCAATAGAAACTTTGGAGTGATTCTTTGTTGCATGTTGAGGGATTGTTATATGATTCAATTATGTTATCATTGTTGAGAGAACTTGCACTACTGAAAGTATGAACCGTAGGCCTTGTTTTCAAGCATTGCAATACCGTTTTGCTCACTTTTGTTACTAGTTACCTTGTTGTTTTTATATTTTCAGAATACAAAAACCTATATCTACCATCCGTATTACACTTGTATCACCATCTCTTCACCGAACTAGTGCACCTATACAATTTACCATTGTATTGGGTGTGTTGGGGACACATAAGACTCTTTATTATTTGGTTGCAGGGTTGTTTGAGAGCGACCATCTTCATCCTATGCCTCCCACATATTGATAAACCTTAGGTCATCCACTTGAGGGAAAATTTCTACTGTCCTACAAAACTCTGCGCTTGGAGGCCTAACACGAGTTTACAAGAAGAAGGTTGTGTAGTAGACATCAGTCAACACCGACTTCTTCCCATCTATGCATGCTCGATGCTGGCAATTCCGACGTGTGCCTTAGTCCACGATGTGTCCCCGGGCTAGGCAAACCTGGTGCGACGCCTCGTCAACACCGACTTCTTCCCGTCTACGCAGGCTCAGTGCTGGCAACACCGACGCGTGCCTTCGTCCAGCCTATGTCCCCAGGCGCGGCAAATCCAATGCGACACCTCGTCAAAATCGTCTTCTTCCTGACGCACCACTGTGCCTTTGACTAATATGGCGTGTCTTTGCGCCCGCGGCTCCACAACAACTACCTTGACACCGGCCACCCCCGACTCAAAATCGACCACGGTGTCCCTCGCACGGCTCCCTCGACCACGACTACACCACCCTATGCTCTCGGCTACCTCGACATTGGAACAAAGGGCTACAACCTTGCTTGAGCAACCTCGTCGGTTTTCACTCCAGTCAGAACTTCCTTGATGCATCGAACGTTACGACTGTGGATGTCTGTCGAATTACACCCTTCGAATTCTTCTCCTCAACGTCTACCTTGCTACCCTTGTGACTACTGAGGGATGTTGAGTATCATGATTGTTTAGAAAATATAGGATATGCTAGGATTTATTCTAGCTTGTCTTATACTCCAATAAGGTCATGCATTCATATATACCAAAAAAGGTTTGTGGCCGTTTTATAAATAAAGCAACCATCAAGCCACATGATCCAAAGTATGACAGAACACACACCACACACAGACTACAAGCATGAAAGTACAGAAAGGGTACTGCAGAGAGAACAACACAACAAGCCCTAAAATAAAAAGAGACAAACGTACAGGCATCCAAGCATCAATCGGCCACCTAATCTGGCTCCGGTGGAGGGGAAGGGGCTAGAGGCAGCACCAAGCGAAGGGCCAGGGCGCAGAGAGCCATAGTGATGTCGTCGATGATGTTCCGCTTCGGTCCACGGTTAAGCGGCTTCCACAGCTACAAGTAAGCACAAAGTTTGTAGATCGTGTCAGTTGGTCGCCGCAACGGTGCACGCTCAATCGCAAGCTTATTATGATCATCCAAAGCGTCCAAACAACAACCTCAACACCCAGCCATCTAATGTGGCGGGAACCAAGCGTCGAGGCCCGCAGCTCCGTGTAGAGGTCCAGGAAGTTGGAGTGGCACCACCCACCACCAACCACTTCCCGAAAACAACTGCACATGGATTGGGCCGTAACACAAGCGAAAAAGATATGATTAACGTCCTCCTCTGTATCACACACATATATATGCCCATAAGGCTCGAGATATATACATAATTAATTCCACCAATCCCTTCCTATTCCTCTTACAGCCAGTCCGCCAGCGTTGTCTGCGGATACGCCCCGAAGTGTCCACGCGCATTTTGGGTGTTTGACAAACCAGAGGCGGAGAAGACAAAGGAGTAGCAAGAGACGTTGAATGCCGGAGGCAGCGGCACAATGGCAACGAACATGCATTAGAATGAATTAGAAGGCGGTCGGTTTACAAGGTGGCCTTTCATGCGAAAATTTGTTGGCGCGGACGAGCTCGCCTGCTCGCTGTATCGCCGTGCGTTGGTTCGTTTCGGGATGAGTGGCGCTTGCCGTATGCATGTGTACGTACGTAGCGCATTTAAGTTGCGTACGTAACGGCTGGAAACGCCGTTTGTTGGGATACGACAGCAACGTTAGTGGTTGGATGAAGCCCGTTTATGTCCTGTACCAACATGCTCCAAAGTTATACAGATGGTAAGTTACGTTGTGTTCCGTTATTGAGCGTGTTGGTCGGCCCACCAGGCCCATCGAACCCAGCCCATGGCCGTAGCCTGGATCGATCTTTATATCCCGAGATCGAAACCCTAGCCGCACACCGCGGGTGCAGCTCTATTCTTCCGGATCATAGTTGCCGACCCCCTTCATGGGTGAAAAACGTGATTCAACTTCGGGTCCAGGCTCTTCGTCTTCAAACCTCGTGGATGTACCGTCAGCCCTGGCATGAACCGAAAGCCTGCATACAAAAGTGTGGATTATATAGATCTCAAGTTCTTATGTTTGACATTGGCAACGAGATGAACAACGAACATCGTTGATAACACCTTACCTCAGTCACCGACAGGCTTTGCATGACAGGCACATCAGACGGGTCGCTTCCTGCAGCGAGACTATCTCCAGAGCTCAAGAGCTGCTCCATGTGGTTCTGCTCATTGGCGATTGGAAAAGCGAGGGATCTAGAAGAGGAGGAGATATGACTGACATAGTCGCCAGCTGATGCAGCTTCAGACATCTCCGCTGGGACGGCGCAAAGACTTTGTTCTTCGCCTCTGCTATGAGATGAGCGTGGTCTGCCCGGAAGGGATGCACCTGCTCACTTAAGTAGAGACCCGTGGCATACAGGTGAGATGGGGAGGGAGCTCAAGCAGTTTGAAATTCGAAACCCATGAAGTCCCGCCTATGGCACATAACACGCTGGAGCTGCCACATGTCCGGTGGATGCTGGAAGGCAATATAACGCCGATCTGGCCGAAATTGCAGAGTTTTAAATTATTCTGTCCACTGGTTACCAAAAGTAAATGGACTGTTGGAAGGAGGCTATTTTTTATAACGGGCAATGCATTATTAGAAGTACATGCTGCATTTTGAGAAACATACAGTCAGGTGCATTATGTTCAGACATTGCAACGACAGTACTTGGAAATACAAGACATTAGGATTTTGTACTACACATATTGGCTGCAGAGCTCTCAAGTACAGATTTTGTACTAAGGTAAATTTCCTTCCAAACACATTTTGTCAACAACATGCAAAAGAACTTTTGGCTTGTGGCAGGTGTTTCTCCTGTGTCCACCGACGCCATAGTTTGAATATTTTGCCTCCTTCCTTTCCTTCCGAGGAGCATCTCCTTGCAGTGGGCATGTGGTGCTCTTGTGCCCTGGTTCGCGACATATACTGCAAAATCTAGTCCGTTTGCTGGTACCACATCTCTCTGCGTTATGTCCATTTGCTATTGTTCCCTTATATTTCTTGCTTCGTGCGCCTCGATCATCATACGGAGGCTTGTCCCTGCTTGTTGTTGGTCGGCCTGCTTTTCTTTTTCGTTCTGGAGGCTTCAGTCCTTCAAAGTTCCCAACTGCACTTCCTTCAGCTTCGCTACCACAGGCGCTTAATTCTGCAATTGCTAAAATGGGTTCTTTGTCATTTTTCTTATGTTCATCATTTTTGTCTTCCAGACCCATTCCATCACGCACAGCAGCCAGTGGTGTCAGTTATCCATTGCTCCCTTCAGGATTTCCATAGCGCACTCGTATGCTTCTGGATTTGCATCTCCAAGCCTGACTACCTCAAGTGCATGTGTATACAGATTGGATGCCTATATGTTATTGAATTCACTGAAACGCTATCCTTCTGCAGATATGAAAGGTGGGGTGGCAGCAAATCTCTTGCATCCTTTGTCCACCGTTTGAGAATATGCTTCGTTGGTATATGGTCTATGCCAAGGAAATCTAGCACCTGCAATAGGAATAGTGGGAATTATTTTTTGTTAGAGGCTTGCCAACTGAAAGAGTCCCAGTGTCATCAGCAGAAAATGATGATTAGTTACCTTAACAGCGTGGCAACAAAGCAGGCCTGTGTGTTCGAAATTACCACACTCACATATCAGCTCTGTTCCTCCGCCAAGAACTTCCACTCTGTATACAACCCTGCACCATTTATCATGCTTTTCTGGATGATATTGTTTAACAACATAGGTTTTCCCTTTATTGATTTCCTCAACTTTGTATTGCCCAGCTTCATATATAACTTCGCTAAATTTTTCTGCCATGGTTCGGGTGTAAATGTCACTAGCATGCATCTCCAGTGGCGTACTCATTTTCAGCACCGGGGCCACCTGCAGTTTTAAACAAAGAAATTAGACTGCTATCATTCTTAACATAAGTTAGTGATGCACAACAACTTACTATTTTTGTGCGTCTCTCGTCGTAATTCTCATTTGCTTCTCTATCAAAAAGAAGTCTCATGTATTGTTAGACAAATAAATGCATGGGGCAACTTGCTGGCACATACTCCCTCCGTCCGGAAATACTTGTCATCAAAATAAATAAAAGAGGATGTATCTAGATGTATTTTAGTTCTAGATACATCCCTTTTTGTCCATTTTGATGACAAGTATTTTCGGACGGAGGGAGTAGCACTTAAGCATATGGTTTGCACTTTCACCTTATCCCAAATCCATCCTCCCAGGAATATAGATTATAGTAATCATACGCTTCTCCAAGTGAGTCAAAGTTGATCCCTGTTGCTGGAACCACTACTGTTTCAGTCTTCTTCTCTGCATATGTTCGCAATGTTTTCTCGAGGGCACTGATTCGGCCTGCACAAGGTGGGCACTCGAGAGGTGCATGTCCCACACGTACTCTACATTTTGCAGGGGCATGAATTTTCAGAAACAGATTCAGTAAGGTGTAGTCAGAGGCTAAATATATTCTTTTTGTTTGGAGTGAAACTGCTAGCCCTAATTATGTTTTGTAGGAATAGATGCACAGGGGACAATCAGACTTTTCATAACCATGTTGACATATGCATATTAGTATACCTCTTGGTCCACCCAGGTGCTTGTGGATTGACTTTGGCACTTTGCCTGTCGATTGTTCTGAATTTGGGACAGATAGGGCACTCCCATTGCAGGTGCTATTGACATCTCCTTGTATTGTTGGTGGTACGTCACCCACATCATCAATGCTGGATTCAGCGACCGTGCATACTAAAGTTTGAATTGCTTTGCCCTCCAGCAATGATCTACTGGTGGTGAGATCTGGCAAATGAAACCTACGCCAGGTGAATGTCAAGTTGTAGTCTCTCTGTATCAACAGGCTTTTTTGTTATGAACTTTTGGGAATGCATTATTCAGAAGAGTATGCATGTAAAACAGGCTGCTGTCATGTACAGACAATGTGTGATATTGGAGAATGAATCACTACTTAATTGATACCTTAAATGGACAGTTTACAATTTGTAGTATTTTTCAGAATGCTAAAGTCGCGACCAGAAGTCTCATATGTATACCTGTTCGCTGTTTAAGTCGCTTGTGCATGTCGGTCCTGTGCTGCAAGCTCTGGATTTTGCAGGGAGATCCTCTTTAGCCCGCTGTCACATGCTTCTTCTGCTATCAGTGCGCCATCTCCGACAGCACTATTGCTAGAGACTGGCTTGCTTCGACCGCCGCAAGATCCGGCAATGGAAACCTAGCAAAATAAAAAACGAGCGCACTCCAAAGGTGAGACATCTCTAACTCGAGAGGAGTCACCGAGATCCGGATATCAGCGGGACCAAAAAAATACCTGTCGATTGGATCTGATAGGAACTGCAGGCTGTCATCTTCAGCGTCCGCCATCGCCATAGCTAGAAGCTCGATGCCTCGTGCGGCGCTCGAATGGGTAGATTTACTTTTGTTCTACTGTGGGCCGCCAGTATGGACCCACTCCAAACCCTGGCCTTATCCGATGAGGCAGCGCCGTTTCAGGGACGTCGCTGTTTGGCCGAGCACGGTTATGTGCCGATACATCGATTATGTGCCACCGGCACAGCACCATGCCAGTCGTTAATTGTCATGTTTCCGTGACCGTATGCCGCCGTTGCCCAGCCCGTATGCCTGCTTTAGCCATACGATCGCATTCAATATGGTATTCAACGCGTCGCTGTTTGATTCGCACACGTACCAGGAGCAGGCGCGCTCGTCCGTGCCATCGCCACTCTTCATGCGCCTTTCATGGTCTTTTTTTATGACCCATTAGTCATTATGTATTGTCTCCCCACAATAAAAAAATTATATATTGACTTGTCCTTGGTTGTTAATGACATGGCAAGATGTTGGATACCAAAGGGTTAACCGAGTCTCCTAGTTGTCGCGGTTGATGTGTTGAAGTGATGGGTCTCAAAAGGAAGACAACTATCCAAAAAGGATGGCAAAGTGAAGACAATTCACGAGATGGCGCACAGGGGTATACAGCTAACGTCTTCGCAAACGGTAGTAGCACAGATCGAATTTAAGTTAGAGTGGCATGATTCAGTATCCAAATTCAACAGTGGCATGGACCAATTTTTCTTTTTTGCCGAAAGAAAAAACTTTCATTAACTAAGGAGCATCCTTACAATCATCTTGGTATAATGATCTATCTTGTCTGTTCCATGACTGATCCAAACAGCAGTACGCATGGAAGACTTCTTGTTTGCTTATTCTAATTGTATAGTGGTAATAAAATTTCCTTGAAGATCGGTCAGGAACACGTGGTCGATATAATTGTGTTGCTACTAAAGAATGCCATGGCGTATGCTCCAGCACTATGTCAATTGCTGAACCACTATGTTTTTTTTTTGAAAAAGAGGATGACCCCCGGCCTCTGCATCTGGGAGATGCATGCAGTCACTTTATTGATTATTCTTGAGGACCTTACAAAGTATTACAACAATATGCCTGAATCCATCATCTTGACAACATATACCACTACTACTGTTCATATGATGAAGGGATGCTAGCTGGGCCAAATACCCAGACCACTCACCTAAACCTATCATCAAAAGCCGGAAGCCCCAGCCGAGCCACATACCGGGTCTGGGGCACAAACCGGTCAGACGCACTCACATGTGTCGTTGCCGCCATCTTCCACAGGTCCGTCTTTAGAGCAGATATTGATGCTTCTACCTTGTCAGCCCACTCTGCCATCGACGCCACCATGACGCCAGACAACCACCTCCTCCTGCGCGAGTCCATCTACATGCATCGGGCGCCGAGTCTCCGCTGCGCCACGCCGCCGAGATCCGTCGTCTTCGATGCGGAGGAGGAAACACCGCTCCACCTCTAGGCGCATCGCCGGCCACCTGCTGCGATGTCGTGCAAGTCCAGCTCCGAAAAAGCATGCAGGGAATCACGATCTTCAAGACGAGCCCTCAAGAGGAGAAGCGACGTATCACGCCATCGTCTGGTCCTGCACCGCAGGTCCTGGGCTTTCATCCGAAGAAAGTGACCCGAGAGCGGAGGAGTCGGAGAGCTCCACAACGGCCCCCAGAAGGAGAGCGACATCCGCTGAACCACTACGTTGATATCTGATTAATACATTTAGCAAGTCTATGTGCAGTGAACTAACTGTGATAAACGTGACTCCGACTCATCGTTGCATGCAGTTTTTCCTCTCTTAATTATACTTCCTTTGTTTCTACCTCATGGTTTAAAATTATTATGAGTCAGATTTACATTTTATTAATCACTTCTAGATGTCAAAGGTGGCACTCATTATCTCTGTATATACTAGTATAGTACTGAAAAAGGACGTAAGGTTCTATTTCACGTCAAATTCCCCCCGCTACCTTTCTTCCATCTTCCCACCCTTCATCGATTTCTCGGTTTTCATCCCCTTCTATTTTTTATCAAACCAATCATTAGCAACCCAATAAAGCGGATTAATCATTGGACACACCTATTTTATCAGTTAAGGAATGGTAGAAAATTTATGATTTATAAACAAAACATAATCTTATTTTGCTTATTTGTTTTGCATTAAAAAATTTCCCTTATAGTTCTTCTACTGTGTTATAAAAAAACATTTGGTCCCCGCGGCAACGCATGGGCGCATACCTAGTCCGATATCATATTGCTCCTCCTTTTGACCTTCTGATTAGCTAAATCGACGGTCTATAAACATACACACGTCCTATGCACCTGACCAAAGCGAGTATCATTTATTATTCAACGATTTACTATTTTGTGAATAGTAAATATCATCTGTTAACTGCTAAGATGTTTAAATGTGCACTACACATTAGAGGAACTAGATGATGCCTCACGTGTTGCCGTGGAAACCGTGTTAAACAAATGCATCAATGATTGCTTAAAAACAACTATAACCAATGAAAATACAAATGTAAGAGAGTTCTTAGTTTATGTTTCAAAAATAATAAAATATTCAAAGTATGTGACAAAAATGATGTAGAGAGAGAAAACCCTTTTCGATTCAACATAATGTGACAAAATCTTTTAACAAAAATGTGAAGCATAAAATATATAATTTTGCACCAAGGATCCAACACATATACCGTTCATGACAACATAAAAATTAATGAACAAGTTAAATTGTGACTAACATGAATGACTCGATTCCTCGGGAAAAAAGACATGCACAACTTTAATGAAATGGCATGGTTTGCTTGGATAGATTAATGCAAGAAGTGTAACTTATGAGAATATGCATGCTTCTAATGTCACATGATTTTGATCTGGTGACGATAGATACTGAAGGTGATATGCACACATGTTGAGAGAAATCTAATAGTGGGGCCAGCTATTTAGATATAGTATATTACAACATGAATCTCCGGAAAATCGAGTTGCTAGATTAATGTTTCACCTTTCCTACTACTCACTCCAATCCATATTAATTGTCGTTGATTTAGTACAACTTTGCAGAAACAGTTTCGCCGAAGTTGTTCCCAACAGAGGGGCAGCGTGAAACTTTAGACGTTACCACAATCCCCGTCACATGTCCTCTATCCCTACCCGCCACTGTTGGAGGAAGCAGGCGGGCAAAGCTTGCGTGGCAGATATCAGTGGTGGGCTTTCCACCTTGCGCTGCATGATCCGTCATGGCTGACGCATTGCGATGGCTTTGGAGGGAGTGTGCATTAGTGGAGGCCCAACTGCATGGTGTGAACCCTGTATCTTCATGACATTTGTCATGTAGTTGTGGTCGTGCGGAAATATGGTGACTGACCGTGATGGTGGCGGTGACAATGGTCCACTATGGAGGTTATGCGATCTTTGATTTGCGGCAATGGTAGATCTTCCCGTTCTCATTTCCTAGCAGTAGTAACAACAATCATGACACATCTTCGCTGTCTTTGGAAAGAGGTGACTTGCAGCTTCACCTAGCGGGCTCAATCCAGTCAAATGTGAGCCACCTCTGAGGTGTTCGCTCATGTCAACTATTGTTCTCCTGACTGTGTGACCCATGTCACTATCCATATCTACGAGCTGGAGGTCCCAGGTGATGCATTGGATTAGTTGTTCCTTACTCAGTGTAGGGGGTGATTTGCTCAATATTGCCTGCGAAGGCGTTTGTGACGACATATCTGGCGACTCAACTTCTACTCTATGAATGGGTTTGTCTCTTGTCCGAGATGCCCCACTTGACAAACCTAAATCGGCTTTCATGAGTAGTTTGGACTCTTCATAGTATCAATTTTGATGTCAATCATTCCAAGGCATGGTTCCACTTGCATGGTTAGTTCCATGTCAGGATCATGGGTGCATGCAACTATGCGACGATGGATCAACACGTGGTGGCAACATAGAGAAAATTTGGTTAGGGGCGCTCTTTGAGTGACAAATATCAAATTCTAGGGTGAAAGCTCGAGGTTTGACAATCACTGGTCGAATTTGGCAATGCGTCTTCCAAATGGACGACATTGTCCGGAGTGTGTTGATCTTCTCATCGAGATGAAAATTCATGATATAGCCTTGGTGGACGGACCCAACCATGGCGACAATGTGTGTTTTTCCTTCCTTGAAGTGTTGTTTTCGGAACATCGCTTCCTTTACACTCGGGTTGCCATCATTGGTGGTTGATGTTGATGTTTGCTGCAACTTTTCCGTTGATCTTCTTTTGTTTGTTTTTGTAACAATTTAGTCGTGCGCATCCTTCGTATCTTGACTAACTCCTAATATTGTGTTGGTGTACAGGCCTACAATCCTTTTTATATCAATATATTACATTATCAACAAATATATTAATAGAGCGCAACTTTAGGGGTATATATCCCTTCAACCCTAGCCGCCAAAAGAGATCTAGCGAGAGGAGCGAGCAAGCACCTTAGACTCTAGTGTTACCGAGGTCCCCCACGTGCGCTAGCTGCTCCGGAAGTGGTGGGAGGGAGGGGAACCTCTAGACCTTGTTCCACATGTGGATGGTAGTTGAGTTGTCATAGTTAAGCCGTTAGTTGTCCATGGCTTCGACTTTAGAGGTGGCGGCTGCAAATAAATTTCCTCCAGACCTTCCATCACAACGGTGGTTCTCGCAGGTTTTGGTGTCCGATCTGGGCGGCGCTCTGTATGTAAGTGTGTTGATGTCGTGGTAATGGTCCTCTTCTTCTACTCATTGCAATGGCATTGTTGCGAGAAGCCCACGATATCAACGGCGGAAGGTAGGCCCTTGGACGACCATTTTGTGGCAACAAGGAGGCTATTGACTTCTTCTCTCCCATTGGATGTCTTCCTGGTGCAACAAATTGCCCTCTGGTGGTTCGTGTTCACTGTCCATCACAACAATGTCTCTCCGTCGCATTGGTGAGGTTGGCAAAAGTTTTGTCTAGTTAAATGTTTGGCTCTGAGATTTTTGATCTACACATGGCTTCTACGATGGAGGCTGCAGCGTTGGTCCAGCTGGATCTTAGCACAATGACTACCCAACCGCATGATACAGTGTCAGGCCGTTGTCGGCAATAGAGCGGCGGTGCACCTTCGACTCGTGATACATCTCGTCATCGTATGCATAATTTGTGTATGTTTCCTGCCTACTGTCCATCATTTATGCAATCTCATTGAAGTTTATTTGGAAATTGGGACTAACAAAAAAATCAGATTTTTTCTGAATTCTTGCCATTTTTAATGATTTTACTGTTTATGAGAGTAGATAGGCCCGGGCTTAGAGATGAATTATCCTATGAATTTTTATTAAAAGACTTTTAACCAGGGGCGGATCTATAGGGTGGACAGGGTGGGCCGCGGCCCACCCTGGAATTTTGGATCAGCCCATATACTATAGGAGAGATAGTACTGTGAAAATTAAAAAAGCCCAACATATGTCTATTAGCAGTTCAGCACCACACCATGCCATCGGAGTCCCGACCAGGCCCACCCTCCTCGTTGATTCCTCCCAACCTCGCTGAACAAAGTGGCCCAGTATCAGCTCCCAACTCCCTCGTTGATTCCTCCCGTTGATCAACTCGCTGACTCCCACGCCCACTTATCATTGTTGATTTTGCAACAGCATAGTTTTTTACGTTGACGCCCTATTACCATTGCTAATCGAAAACTGTTTTTTTTTCATCTTCCTCACAAGAATATTTCGGAAATTCAAGATAATGATGACATGCCTTCTTTTTAACTTTGATGATGGTATGATTGCGTAGTAAAGTACTCCCTCCGTCCCATAATATAAGAACGATTTTAATACTAGTGTAGTGTTAAAAATGTTCTTATATTTTGGGACAGAGGGAGTACCATCTTATTTTTTTTCGCAAAGAAAAGCACCATGGTTTTTGTTATTTCCTAAATTACTTAAGGTATTTTCACTATGATGAAAAAACATCTTGCTACATGAACCTTTTAGATATTACATCAATATTTTTTTTTGAGCAAAAAAGTTTGAAATCTTGCATCTGTACTGGCATATTTGTGGTAAGAAAAATTGTTTGGACCACCCTGTTTCAAAATCCTGGATCCGCCACTGCTTTTAACTATGCAAGACATCCCAGAAAACAAGAAAATTGCAACCAATTCAACAAACTCAACCTGCAGCACGAGCTGCTGCTTACACCAAGTATAGGATATAAGTTCGTTGGGCTCCCAAAGTAGGAGAGTTTGCGATAATTCATCTCTGAGCCAGGCTCAGCTACTCCCCAGGAACAGTAGAATCATTAAATGCCGCTCCCAAATTCATAACCTTATTCAGAAGAAAACTTCAGCACCTGCAAAAAAAAAAAAAAAAAAAAAACTTCAGCAGTAAATACATGTTGAGACAATTCCTAAATTGTGTAGTACATGTTCAGATTTCAACTCCCTGAGTACAGCAACACATGTACGCATACTGCGAGTGAGTCCGTGAGTCGATGAGTTTCCGTTACAAAAACGTGAACCCCGTGCTTGATTGGAAGACTACCGTTCTTCGTGTCTTGAAAATGGAGTGGTTGATACTCCTATTGTTTGACAGGTTGGCTGTTGTCTTGTTGATTCTTTGGTCGCGTCAGATGCTAGTTTATTCAGCTCAGAGCGTTGACTCGTTCTTGGACCGAGCAATAAGAGCCTCCAAGACTTGAAATACTTTAGTTCTGCATTTGACAAGAACGTCACGGAGTTGTTCTTCACGTGACCAATAGTTTCCTCTTCCCTGCGTTTCGGAAAAGTAGCTTTTCTGGTCATTCTAAATCTATTGTCTTTCGGTCTGCGGTTCATGGAAATAGTACATGAGAAGATCACTTCAAGTATATATACTTGCTCCTTTTAACAAAAAAAAGTATATATACTTGCTGCATCCCTGGATCCAAATCAACGTTGTGAAACTCGTGTGTTTCTTGGATCAATAGAAAAACTCATGAAAGGGGAGCGTTTGTGAACAAGATGATTTGCAGGTCAATCAGTTGGGTGCATGGGATTTCTAGCTCTTGAGCTGTCGTCCCTTAATTTTGCCCTTTTCAGACGTCAGACGTGACTAGTACGTACTTCTTCATGCTTTCAAGAAAGTGGACTGGTCGGCTTCTTATCTGACGGGCCATGCACGCACGACGAATGCGTTGCGAGCACACACAAACCTGAACCATTTCTTCCGATAGAGGAAGCAGGATTTCAACTTACAAGAGGGGCAGCGGGCCACTAAAAGCAACAGCAGCATGTGGCGACTGCAATATCCAATCAAGTGAACGGTCTTACTTCCTCGGACGCGCACTGGTTAAGCCAGGAGGATATAAAGGGGACGGAAAATTCAACATTCAATAAGGACCAAGTGAAGAGAAGATTGACCATAAATTCTACAAAATGAATTTCCAATTAGAACAAAAATGTAATGTATGTAAGGGCATCTCCAACACAGACCCGCAAACCGGACATTGCATCAGTCCGCGGACACGGATGCAGGAGCCGGCCATCCAATGCTAGCCACATATATTTCAAATCGGCTTTAAACAAACTGGACGAAATACATGCAAAACGGATGATTTTCACTCAAACCACAAGAAAACATTTACATTTCGGGCATATTTTAACTAAACTATACCTTGCTACGGTAAAACTAGCCTACGCCGTCCGCGACGGATCGCCACTCCCGCTACATGTCTTCCCTATGTCCGGCAGCCAGGTCGCCGGACTGTTGGATGCCCTGGAGGGATATGCTTTAGCAAGAGGGGAAGAATAGCCTCCCTCCGATTCCATGAAGCACGAATCAGAGTTGGTTTTTGGGCAAGGGAGGACCATCACCATGGTCTACGCCCCCACTCACCGGGCAAGACACCGGCTTTGTAACCTAGAGACGCGGCGGTGGTGGCCTTCCTGGGACCTATGCGGCGACGCCTCACATGATCTACTTTTCCTCGATGTTCGCAGTGGCCGCGGACGTGGCGGCCTCTGCCGACATGGCGTATTTCCCTACCTGCCTGGCACGTTGTCGTCATTGCTCGCGGCGGATTTGCCGGGAGACAACTTTGACTAGTCTGCACATGCGAGGAGGGGCCGGCGATATCGACGGTGGTGGCGCCAGATCCGTAGGGTTTGCCGGCAAGCCACCTGTATCGGGTTGGTTCGCTGGGCAACCGAGGTAGTGGCATTGCCAGAGAACTCCTGTTCGCCACAGGCCATGGCGGATGTTGTAGAAGGAGGAATTGGAGAGAGCGGAGATGAGGTGTGGTTCTAGCCCAGCGCCTGGGCACGTTTATATGGCGGGTGGATGCGAGGAGTCAACCGGAGAGGTGTTTAATACTCGCTGACACAGGGACGGGTGTGTGGCGCTCGGGGCGCCGGAGTAGGTTCCTCAACACACGTGTTAGTTTAATGGTGGTAGGCGGGCAACTGGTTTCCGTTTCAATGCGGAGAGAAGGCATGCGCAGTGGGCGGCACTCTCGGCCGGTGAGCCACTACAATGCATGTGTGTTCGCGTCAAACCCTCCATTGAGTGTTCGCGTCTGTTCTGGGCCGGCACGAATGCGGGTAGCTGGCTTCGGGTAGGAAAGTGCGAGGGCGCAGGAAATGAGGTTTTAGTGGGTCAGGTTAGTCAGACGCGGGCGTCGCAGGGGTCCAGATGCCCACACCACCACCCCCTCCAAGTTTGTCTCCGGTTTGCGGGGAAAAGTGTCTCCAGACCATCGAACGGACAGATGCAGGACCACATTGGATGGCAAAACACGTCCGGACTGCGCGTTCACGGGGTGGTTCGAGGGTCGGTGTTGGAGATGTCCTAAAATAGAAGATCAATAAACATATAAAAAGAAGCAAAATTGCATGTTTGTTCCACGGAACTAGGAAAAACAAAATCATCTTGATAGGAGGTTAAAGTAAAACACTGATAAAAAATAAATTTGAAACACACTAAATGTTCTTACCCGTTCTTTGTGCATAGCAATTTTAGTATGATGTTCAAGTGAATTGTAAAATTCATATGTTTTTTCTATCTTCCTATGGTTTATCAACACGAGGCGGTCATACAGGTCGCTGCTCCTCCCCTCGAACCATTGGCACTACCGTATGTCCCCCCTGATGGGTGCTACAGTGACAGGAGAATAGGGAAACCCCATAACTAAGTGTATGGATTGTCTGTGCGTCATAGGGTCTTAGAGTTCTTCATCGTTCGTGAAGTTGGGAGAGCGGAGGCAATGAGAATACTGGTTCATTCCAATTCTTTCTCCATGTCAGTGTCCTTCCTCAAAGTGGTGTCGACGATTTGAAGGATGGTGTCAATTGTCGGGCACTTAGCCCAGTGTGATTAGCGTTTGTTCATGTGTGGCAGTGTCCTACACAGGGGTTGTCATTGTGGGATATTTTTGTCCTCTAGTTTCATCTCCATTCGAAGCTTAGCTAGATAGAGCTTTGTCGGGAAACTTTTGAGGTTTGTGTCCTCCTTGTTGGTCTGCCAGAGTTGGGATTATCTTCTGGTCATCCTCGGTGTCGGCTCTATGGGATGACGTTCTATCCATTTCGCGGTCGCCGGCGTCTTCTAGTCTACATTGATGAATTATGGACATCTACTTCTGCAAGCTCATGGATTTCAAGACGATTGCTCCGCTGAGATGGAGGCCTGGAAACAACGAGGAGATTTTGTGGGTCTAGAAGGACGGTGTTCATTTCTTCAAAGACTGGCCTGTAATTTCTTATTCTTGTAAGGAACTTCTGATATGGGTTGATTTTATTT
This sequence comes from Triticum timopheevii, assembly GCA_963921465.1. Classification (NCBI taxonomy): domain Eukaryota; kingdom Viridiplantae; phylum Streptophyta; class Magnoliopsida; order Poales; family Poaceae; genus Triticum; species Triticum timopheevii. Next base: position 372,945,181 of record OY997272.1, on the reverse strand, counting down.
AATATACGACCTTTCGCCTTTCACAAAAAAGCTAGGATCAAAGGAATTTTCCTATGTTCTTCCTTCACTTTAGAGCAACTCTAGCAGAGTCGTCATATCCAAGAAAACTACATAATAACTAGCAGTGGCGGAGCTAGCAGAGAACTGCAGGGGGCAGAGCGGAAAATATGATTGTTTGGGGGGAGCTAATTACTATTTTTTCTTCAATCTCAGCCCCTAGAAAAAATATCCTTCAGTGTTTTTTCTAATCATGGGGGGGGGGGGGGGGGGGGGCACAGCCCCCAGCAATGCACATAGCTCCGCCGTTGATAACTAGCATATGGGGCATGGAGGCAAAAACAATAGCTCTAGTACAGTTGTCATCCATCCCTCCATCACCATATTATTTGTAGCTTCCTTCATATGTTGCCTCCCAGCTTCCATATTTGGAGGTTTTGGAAGCCCTGTTTGAAGCTCGCTCCAAACCCAACTGCCAACGAGTTTCCTCCTCCTCACACCACAGGCGGAAAACCAATCCGGCCTCCATGCACCACCAGCGATAGGGAAGGCACGAGCACCTAGCGTTTAATGTCATGACCAGTCCCTCGTATTCCCGAGGAGGCCCATCAGAAGGACGCCACGTGACATCATCACCTGGCTTGCGTGTGAGTGGGCCGAGAGGAGGCTTGTGAGCAGCCAAGAGAAGTGCGAGCGCAACCGTGTTTATCACTGTGAAGCACAACCCTTGATACCATCTTTATGGTGCCTGTGGTGGTCTATAAGAGGCTGCCGTCCTCCCTCTCACCCCAACACCTCCCAATCCCCTATCTTTGCCTCTCCAATGGCACGACAAAAGGAGCTTCATCTTTGTCTTCAGTTTTGGAGATAAGGTGGAGGATGCCGGTGGATCCCCTAGTCCCTTATTGAGAGGGGATGGAAGCTTCTCTTTACGAGTTGCGGAGGAAGACGTGGAAAAGGAGCAACGTATTTGGAACCACACGCCCACCCTGCCCTCACCATCGTCATCAATGCATGGCCGGTCTAGGACGACTACACCGATGCCATTTTTTGGAGCATCGAGGCCCGCAATGTTGCGTCGTCGACGAAGAATGGCCGACTTGGGCCATGGCTACCGAGGCGCATTTCTAGGCCCTCGAGCCCAAATTGCCGCTTCCACTTGACCCCAGCCCTACCCCAATGGGAAATCCAACCGCAACTGAGTATTGTTAGAAGTTCTATCGATGTAATTCACACTGTGACTAATTTGCGCCCAAATTATTAGGAATGAAACTGAATTGAATCAAATGTGTTTTGAATTTTGGATGATTGTGGAAGAACCTATGATCTAGTGACATGTGGGTCCTACCTATTGGGAAATTGTGGAAGCTACTTTATGACAACTCTATGTTTGCGCACAACGCGCTCCATATACATTAGATGCTTAGTGTATCGAGCTAAAGTACTAAAAATCATTCCCTAAAAATTTACATTCTTGATTTTTTTGTGGACCTCACATTAGAATGCATTTCGTCATGAAATTTTAGACAAATGTAGTATACATCTCCTATGTACATGTATGATTTGTTTCAGTGTTTTTTAAACTTAAAGAGTTGATTTGTTCGAATTTTAAAAAAATCGGGCTCATTGGAGCCCAAGCTCTATTTGCAATTTCCGATATACAATGAGAGTGGATTTTTTGATCCCGAGCTCCATGGAGATCAAAATTTAGGAAAAATAGAAAAAAAAACTTTTGAAATTTAGAAAAATGTAAAAAAAGTACACATGTATATAGTGTTGTATATCTCTGTAAAATTCCATGATAAAATATATTTTGATTTGGTTTTAAAAAACCAAAGCATGAACTTCTATAGTGAATAATACAATTGTTATAAAATCATGGATTTTTTTGGTCTATCTCACATCGGTAAATATTTTGTCATCAAAATTTACAAACATGTAGTATCTATACCCCTATATACTAATAGAAAAATGGCGTGTTTCTCTATTTTTCTGGTCTGCCCACCCTGATTTATATAGCGATTGAAATTTTCATGTGCACGCTATTGTTATTAGGCCTCAGAGAAAATGTTGATTCGTCTTATTAAATAGTTCCACCTCGCTCCCTGACATCCAATTATGCCAGTTAATATACGATCAATAAGAGAAGGCTAAACTAGAAGAGAGGCCCCGATGAAATAAGTGATGCATGGGCTGGATTTCAAATAAGAAAGGACATGCATAATTAAAGGAGGTGCAACAATTAAAAGGATGGAGATGAAATGATATATGGTGGGGGGATTCCCCAGACATTCATGCATAACTAAAAGAGGTGCGCTAATTAAACAGATGGACATCAATAGAAACCCCTAATCTATTTCTTTCGCTAATCAATTTCTATTCCCTTGGGGTCACAAATTGGATGTACGTTGTTCTTCACTTTCTTGCATGAGTTATTTTATAGTTATTGATCTATAAATTGATGGCAAATTTGTACAACTTGATTGAATTCAAATTGTTTTGTTTTGGGCTATAAATTTTCTGACATTTTTGTTGTTCACTTGTTGCAACGCACAGACACTTTCTCTAGTACGTGCCTATGTACACGTGTGATTTTTTTTCAGATTTTTTTTGAAACTTAAAAAGCAGATGTTTGAAATTTTCACCATGGAGCCCCTATTTGCAATTTCTGTAGACAGTGAGAGTGTACTTTTGGATCCCAAAATTTGAAAGATTCAAAAACCAAAATTAAGTTTCAAACAAGTATGAAAAACATATGCATGTATATAGTGGTGTATACTTGATCTATGTAAATTTTCATGATGAAATATATTTTGATGTGGTCTACATAAAAGAAAACATGAACTTTTATAGTGAATAGTACATGTGTTAGAGAATCATGGATTAGATTTTTTTGTAACTCACATCAGAACTAAATTCATCATGATAATTCATAGACATGTAGTACACATCACTATGTACATCTGCGATTTTTAAAGATTGTTATGAAAACAATAATTTATTTTTGAATTTCTCAAAAATCAGGCTCCATGGAGGCCGAGCTCTATTTGCAAATTCCAATATATTTCCTCATATAATATGTGATCTACTGGACAATGGCGGATGGTGGTGAGGTCGAATTGGAAGTGGAAGAGGGAAAGGAGGGAGCAACGGCAGCGGCAAATGTGAGGAAGTGGAGGGGAATGGGGACGGGCACGGGTTGGCTCACCGACCGACTTAAATTTCCGGATTTAGCCTTTCGGCAAGCGCGTCGGACTAGCGCCATGAATTCGTGCGCAGGAGGCGCCCAGTGGACACATGTCTTTCTGCATGAGTCCTTCCATCATTAGAGGGGTCGGTTGGGTCACATTTTCGCGACCGGCCGGGATCGGAAGGGTCCGACCGTAGATGTTGTGGTAAAGTTGAAACCTGAATTTCTCCCTCTTGGAATTCTCAACAGCGAGAGAGCTCCCCCAACCCTAGGTAACCCCACATCGCCCCGTGGGTGACTCGGGCGGCGACCCTACCTCTGCTCAGTTAGTCCCCCTTCTCCACTCTCCTCCCCCGCCGCCGCCGGATGGTGTTGTAGAAGTGCATGCTCTAGACAATGCAACCGAAAGACCGATCTGATGAAAGAGACTAGGCAATACATTTATACGTCAAGACTCCCCCTCATGTGTGGCTCCCTCGGGCCTAAACGTGGACCGAAAGTGAGCTGCAATTTAACTGCGCCAGCCAGGTTTTGAACTCAAGACCTCTTTGACTCTGATACCATGTTAGAAGGGAGAGAGAGATTTGGTGGAATAGTTGTTGCATTGCTTGAGCATGCACTTCTAACATGGTATGAGCCTTACCTCGATCCTAAACCCTGGCCGCCGCCGCTTCCACCCCGCGTGCCGCCCTTGGGGTGGTCAGCCTCCATGACCGCCGTCGGGGCCGCTGATGATCTATCGTAGTCCTTTCAATAAATAAGAGTGTCAAACCCAACGAGGAGCAGAAGTAAATGATAAGCGGGTTTCAGCAAGGTATTCTCTGCAAGTACTGAAATAAGTGGTAAAAGATAGTTTTGTGATAGGATAAATTGTAACGAGCAACAAGTAACAATAGTAAATAAAGTGCAGCAAGGTGGCCCAATCCTTTTTGTAGCAAAGGACAAGCCTGGACAAACTCTTATAATAGGAAAAGCGCCCCCGAGGACACATGGGAATATCGTCAAGCTAGTTTTCATCACGCTCATATGATTCGCGTTCGGTACTTTGATAATTTGATATGTGGGTGGACCGGTGCTTGGGTATTGTTCTTACTTGAACAAGCATCCCACTTATGATTAACCTCTATTGCAAGCATCCGCAACTACAACAAAAGTATTAAGGTAAACCTAACCATAGCATGAAACATATGGATCCAAATCAACCCCTTACGAAGCAACGCATAAACTAGGGTTTAAGCTTCTGTCACTCTAGCAACCCATCATCTACTTATTACTTCCCAATGCCTTCCTCTAGGCCCAAATAATGGTGAAGTGTTATGTAGTCGATGTTCACATAACACCACTAGAGGTTAGACAACATACTTCTTATCAAAATATCGAACGAATACCAAATTCACATGACTACTAATAGCAAGACTTCTCCCTTGTCCTCAGGAACAAACGTAACTACTCACAAAGCATATTCATGTTCATAATCAGAGGGGTAATAGTGTGCATAAAGGATCTGAACATATGATCTTCCACCAAATAAACCAACTAGCATCAACTACAAGGAGTAATCAACACTACTAGCAACCTACTAGCACCAATCCCTGACTTGGAGACAAGAATTGGATACAAGAGATGAACTAGGGTTTGGAGATGAGATGGTGCTGATGAAGATGTTGATGGAGATTGCCCTCTCCCGATGATAGGAGCGTTGGTGATGATGATGGTGATGATTTCCCCCTCCCGGAGGGAAGTGTCCCCGGCAGAACAGCTCTGCCGGAGCCCTAGATTGGTTCCGCCAAGGTTCCGCCTCGTGGCGGCGGAGTCTCGTCCTGAAAGGTTGCCTTCTATTTTTTTTCTCATCGAAAGACTTCATATAGGAGAAGATGGACGTCGGAGAGCCACCAGGGGGCCCACGAGGTAGGGGAGCGCGCCCAGGGGGGCGCCCCCCACCCTCGTGAGCAGGGTGTGGGCCCCCTGGCCTTCATCTTTGGCGACGATTTTTCTTTATTTATTTTAAGGTGTTCCGTGGGGTTTCAGGACTTTTGGAGTTGCGCAGAATAGTCCTTCAATATTTGCTCCTTTTCCAGCCCAGAATTCCAGCTGCCGGCATTCTCCCTCTTCATGTAAACCTTGTAAAATAAGAGAGAATAGCCATAAGTATTGTGACATAACATGAAATAACAGCCCATAATGCAATAAATATTGTCATAAAAGCATGATGCAAAATGGACGTATCAACTCCCCCAAGCTTAGACCTCACTTGTCCTCAAGCGAAAAGCCCATAACAATAAATATGTCCTCATGTTTAGAGGTAGAGGCGTCGATAAAAATAAAATACGGACATGAAGGCATCATGATTATTTCATAACAGCAACATATATAAATTTTGTCATATGGTTACTCATATTCAATTGATAATCTTTTCACCAAGCCAAACTATGAATCAGAAACCTTATTAAGCACCAACAAATTATAATCTCAGTCATTGAAGCAATTGCAATTTATCATAACATCGGAAAGAGTCTATGTCAGAGCTTAAGAGCAAGTCCACATACTCAACTATCACTTAGTCCTTCATAGTTGCTAACACTCACGCAATACTTGTGGTTACGGAGTTTTAGCCGGACACAGAGAAAGATAGGGGCTTATAGTTTTGCCCCACAACCTTTTACCTCAAGGGTAATGTCAACAACAATAATTCATGCTCCCCCACATCCAATTATATATATATATATATATATATATATATATATATATATATATATATATATATATACATATATATATCACGTTCTTTCCAACATGCTAAGCTTGCCAAAAGATAAAATAAAAAGGAGAAGGTGAAGATCACTGTGACTCTTGCATAAGGTAGAGGATAATAATAAAAGATAGGCCCTTCGCAGAGGGAAGCAGAGGTTGTCATGCGCGTTTAGGATTGATGCACAAAATCTTAATGCAAAAGAACGTCACTTTATATTGCCCCTTGTATGTGAACCTTTATTATGCAGTCCGTCGCTTTTATTGCGTCCACAACAAGTTCGTACAAAGTTTATTTTCTCTGCACTAATAAGTCATGCATATTTAGAGAGCAATTTTTATTGCTTGCACCGATGACAACTTACTTGAAGGATCTTACTCAATCCATAGGTAGATATGGTGGACTCTCATGGCAAAACTGATTTAAGGGTATTTGGAAGCACAAGTAGTATTTCTACTTGGTGCTATGGATTTGGCTAGCATGAGGGGGAAAGGCAAGCTCAACACGGTAGAGGATCCATGACAACATACTTTATCTCAGATGTAAGAAAACATAACTCATTATGTTGTCTTCCTTGTCCAACCTCAACTCTTTAGCATGTCATATTTTAATGAGTGCTCCCAATCATAAAAGATTTCAATGATAATATATCTATATGTGAAACCTCTCTTTCCTTATTACTTCCTATTAATTGCAACGATGACCAAAGCTATATTTGCCAACTCCCAACAACTTCAAATCATCGTATTCTTTCTATGTGAAGTCATTACTTTCAATAAGATCAATATGAACTCTTTGATTCTTTTTATGCTTTTTCTTCTAATCACCCAAGATCATGGAAAAATACTCAAGCCCTTGACTCAACACTAATCTTTATTATATAGCTCACGGACTCGATTACAAAGAAGGATCATAAAGCAAAACTCAAAACTAGATCATGCCATGACTTTATTCTACTAAATCAAGATACTACTAAAAGGATCGACTAAGAAAAACCGTAAAGATAGGAGTTGTGATGGTGATACGATACCAGGGCACCTCCCCCAAGCTTGGCAGTTGCCAAGGGGAGTGCCCATACCCATGTGATTATATGTCCTTCTTTGTTGTTGGTGTAATATTCTTGGCGATGATTCCCCTCAGAATATGGTTCTCCTCCTCGAGCTTATTGGCCTGCTGCTTGAGGTCCATTATTTCCTTGCGAAGCTTTACTGTAACGGCTAAAGCTCCTTGCACCCAAGGGTGTTTGCATAGCTGCGGGAGAACTAGAGATACTTCTCCTCATATTTTCATAGGAAAGAAATTTAACACTGGAAGGGATAACCGAGTTTGGAATAGCTGAGCTCTGTAGTTCTCCCATCGTAAACCCAGCTCGGAAGCGAGAGGTGACTTCTTGATCTTCCATGGCATCTACTCTCATCAGGTCAGCCTCCATCTCTTCCTCCGTTGCCGGCCCAAAGTGGTCAACGTCGCCGTTTACCCTTGGTTCCGGTGCCAGGTTAGATACCCGGCTCTCCCCGACTGACTCTTGAGAAGACATCTTGCTCTTATCTGCAGCAGAAACAGCTCGAAACAAAAACAGAGGATATTTGCGTGATACGGGAGTCAAAACCTTCGGGAGTATACATAATGAATTTTTACCGACCAAAATACGTACCGTGCAAGGAAACAGAGTCCGGAGGGCACACGAGGTGCTCACGAGGTAGGGGGGCGCGCCCAGGGGGCAGGGCGCGCCCGCCACCCTCGTGGAGGCCTCGTGTCCTCCCGGGACTGCTACTTATTTTTTTTCTAAATATTGCAAAACGGAGAAATATTGCCTTAAAAATTGTTTTGGAGTCGGTTTACTTACCGTACCACATACCTATTCCTTTTCGGAGTCTGGAACGTTCTGGAAAGTGTCCTTTATGTATTCCTCCGGGGTTACGGTTTCAATAATATTAGTTTCAACATTTATAGGATTACCTGAGATATAGTGTTTGATCCTTTGACCGTTTACCACCTTCGGATTTGTGCCCTCGAAGTTGTTGATTTTTATGGCACCAGAACGACAGACCTCCTCGATAACGTAAGGACCTTCCCATTTGGAGAGAAGTTTTCCTGCAAAAAATCCTAAGCGAGAGTTGTATAGCAATACATAATCACCTACATTAAACTCACGTTTTTGTATCCTTTTGTCATGCCATCTTTTAACCTTTTCTTTAAACAACTTGGCATTTTCATAAGCTTGGGTTCTCCATTCATCAAGTGAGCTAATATCAAATTACCTCTTCTCACCGGCAAGTTTGAAATCATAGTTGAGCTCTTTAATAGCCCAATATGCCTTATGTTCTAGTTCAAGAGGTAAGTGACATGCTTTTCCATAAACAATTTTATACAGAGACATACCCATAGGATTTTTGTATGCAGTTCTATAGGCCCATAATGCATCATCAAGTTTCGTGGACCAATTCTTTCTAGACCTATTGACAGTCTTTTGCAAAATTAATTTGAGCTCTCTATTGCTCAATTCTACCTGACCACTAGACTGAGGGTGATATGGAGATGCAATTCTATGATTAACGTCGTATTTAGCAAGCATCTTACGGAAAGCACCATGAATAAACTGTGAACCACCATCAGTCATTAAGTATCTAGGGACTCCAAACCTGGGAAAAATAACTTCCTTAAGCATTTTAATAGAAGTGTTATGATCAACACTACTAGTTGGAATAGCTTCTACCCACTTAGTAACGTAATCAACAGCAACTAAAATATGTGTATATCCATTTGAGGCAGGAAAAGGTCCCATATAATCAAAGCCCCAAACATCAAATGGTTCAATAACAAGTGAATAATTCATAGGCATTTCTTGACGTCTACTAATATTACCAATTCTTTGACATTCATCGCAAGACAACACAAACTTACGGGCATCCTTGAAAAGAGTAGGCCAATAAAAACCGGATTGCAATACCTTATGTGCTGTTCTATCTCCAGCGTGGTGTCCTCCATAAGCCTCGGAGTGACACTTGCGTAGGATCTGTTCCTGTTCATGCTCAGGTACACAACGTCTAATAACACCATCTACTCCTTTATAAAGATGTTGATCATCCCAAAAGTAATGTCGCAAGTCATAGAAAAACTTTTTCTTTTGTTGGTATGTCAAGCTAGGTGGTACAAATTTAGCAACAATATAATTAGCATAATCAGCATACCACGGAATGCTACGAGAAGTACTTATGACATTTAATTGTTCATCAGGAAAGCTATCATCAATAGGTAGTGGGTCATCAAGAACATTCTCTAACCTAGATAAGTTGTTTGCAACGGGGTTCTCAGCTCCTTTTCTATCAACAATATGCAAATCAATTTCTTGGAGCAAGAGAACCCATCTAATAAGCCTAGGTTTTGCATCTTTTTTTCCATAAGATATTTAATAGCAGCATGATCTGTGGGAATAGTTACTTTAGAATCAACAATATAGGGTCTGAATTTATCACAAGCAAATACAACTGCTAAAAGTTCCTTTTCGGTAGTAGCATAATTTCTTTGAGCATTGTCTAGAGTCTTACTAGCATAATGGATAATATTTAATTTCTTATCAACTCTTTGCCCTAGAACAACACCTACAGCATAATCACTACCATCACACATAATTTCAAAGGGTAAATTCCAATCAGGTGGCTGAACAACAGGTGCAGAGACTAATGCTTTCTTAAGTATCTCAAATGCTTCTACACAATCATCATCAAAGACAAATGGTACATATTTTTGTAATAAATTAGTCAGAGGCCGAGAGATTTTTGAGAAGTCCTTAATGAACCTCCTATAAAATCCGGCGTGACCAAGGAAACTTCTTATACCTTTGATGTACTTGGGACATGGCATCTTTTCAATAGCATCAACCTTGGCTTTATCAACTTCAATACCTCTTTCAGAAACTTTGTGCCCCAAAACAATACCTTCATTAACCATAAAGTGGCACTTTTACCAATTCAAGACAAGATTAGTTTCTTCACATCTCTGCAAAACTTGAGCCAGATTGCTCAAGCAATCATCAAAAGAGGAACCATAGACGGAAAAGTCGTCCATGAAAACCTCACAAATTTTCTCGCAGAAGTCAGAGAATATAGCCATCATGCATCTTTGAAAGGTAGCAGGTGCATTACATAAACCAAAAGGCATATGTCTATAAGCAAAAGTACCAAAAGGGCATGTAAAAGTAGTCTTTGATTGATCTTTAGCCGACACAGGTATTTGAAAAAACCCAGAATAACCATCTAGAAAGCAATAATGTGTATGTTTGCATAATCTTTCTAGAATTTGATAAATAAAAGGTAAGGGGTAATGATCTTTCTTAGTAGCCTTATTTAATTTGCGGAAATCAATTACCATCCTATAACCTATGATAATTCTTTGTGGAATCAATTCATCTTTATCATTAGGGACAACAGTAATACCTCCCTTCTTAGGGACACAATGGACAAGACTTACCCACTGACTATCAGCAACGGGATAAATTATACCTGCCTCCAGAAGCTTGAGTATTTCCTTTCTTACCACTTCTTTCATTTTAGGATTCAAACGTCGTTGAGGATCACAAACTGGTTTGGCATCAGCTTCCAAATTTATTTTATGTTGACATAGAGTGGGACTGATGCCCTTAAGATCATCCAGAGTATATCCAATAGCGGCATGGTGCTTCTTCAGAGTTTTCAATAATCCTTCCTGAGGGAGTCCTGGACTAGGGGGTGTCCGGATAGCCGAACTATCATCATTGGCCGGACTCCAACACTATGAAGATACAAGATTGAAGACTTCGTCCCGTGTACGGATGGGACTTTCCTTGTCGTGGAAGGCAAGCTTGGCGATACGGATATGTAGATCTCCTACCATTGTAACCGACTCTGTGTAACCCTAGCCCTCTCCGGTGTCTATATAAACCGGAGGGTTTTAGTCCGTAGGACGAACAACAATCATACCATAGGCTAGCTTCTAGGGTTTAGCCTCCTTGATCTCGTGGTAGATCTACTCTTGTACTACCCATATCATCAATATCAATCAAGCAGGAGTAGGGTTTTACCTCCATCGAGAGGGCCCGAACCTGGGTAAAAACATCGTGTCCCTTGTCTCCTGTTACCATCCGCCTAGACGCACAGTTCGGGACCCCCTACCCGAGATCCGCCGGTTTTGACACCGACATTGGTGCTTTCATTGAGAGTTCCTCTGTGTCGTCACCCATAGGCCCGATGGCTCCTTCGATCATCAACAACGACGCGGTCCGGGGTGAGATTTTTCTCCCCGAATAGATCTTCGTATTCGGCGGCTTCGCTCTGCAGGCCAATTTCCTTGGCCATCTGGAGCAGATCAAAAGCTACGCCCCTGGCCATCAGTTCAGATTCGGAAGTTTGAACTACACGGCCGACATCCACGGAGACTTGATCTTCAACGGATTCGAGCCACAGCCGAGCGCACCGCACTGTCACGATGGGCATGATTTAGCTCTGCAGCCGGACAGTGTCCTGGAGGCCGCACAAGAGTCCGCTCCGACCCTTAGCTCGGAGCCGACTGCGCCGATTGAGGATGGGTGGCTGGACACCGCCTCGGGGGCTGCTACCTCTACGGTGATAGAGCCGAATACCGACCCTGCCTTTCGCAAAGCCCGTGACTCCGAGGTGCCGGACTCCTCGCCGGACTCCGAGCCTCCCGCGCCCCTGCCAATCGAGTCCGATTGGGCGCCGATCATGGAGTTCACTGCTACAGATATCTTTCAACACTCGCCTTTCGGCGACATCTTGAATTCACTAAAGTGTCTCTCTTTATCAGGGGAGCCCTGGCCGGATTATGGTCAGGATGGTTGGGATGCGGACGACAAAGAAATTCGAAGCCCACCCACAACCCACTTCGTAGCCACTGACGATGACTTAACCGACATGCTAGACTTCGACTCCGAAGACATCGACGGTATGGACGAAGATGCCGGAGACGACCAAGAAGCAGCGCCCACAGGGCACTGGAAAGCCACCTCATCATACGACATATACATGGTGGACATCCCAAAGGATGGGAATGGCGATGGAACAGCGGAGGATGACCCCTCCAAGAAACAGCCTAAGCGCCGGCGTCAGCGGCGCCGCACTAAATCCTGCCACAGCAGGAATGAAGATTCCGACACCGGAGATAATAACACCCCGGACAGTGCCGAAGACAACCCCCTCCAGCAAGATTCAGCACAGGAGGATGGAGAAGCCAGCCCTCGTGAGAGAGCGGAAGACAAAGAGGTAGAGGACGATAATTACATGCCTCCCTCCGAAGACGAGGAAAGCCTCGACGACGACGAATTTGTCGTGCCTGAGGATCCTGTCGAACAAGAGCGTTTTAAACGTAGGCTTATGGCCACGGCAAGCAGCCTAAAGAAAAAGCAGCAACAGCTTAGAGCTGACCAAGATTTGCTAGCCGACAGATGGACTGAAGTCCTTGCGGCCGAAGAGTATGAACTCGAACGCCCCTCCAAAAGCTTCCCCAAACGCAAGCTGCTGCCCCGATTAGAGGAGGAAGCACATAAACCTACATCACCAGCGCACAATACGGCTGACCGGCCACCTCGTGGCCGCGACAGAGAGGCCTCCAGGCCCTCCACTAAGGCCATACCCCGGCGTCGCTCGAAAAGTACAAAGTCACGGGGGAACGCGCCGGACTTGCGAGACATATTGGAGGATAAGGCAAGACAATCAAGATCGATCTACGGATCGCATGGGCACCCCACGATACGCGACGGCAATCGTCACGCCGGATACAGCAATCCCGGCCGGGCCGAACACAGTACACAAAGCTCGTTTGAGCTGCGTCATGATATAGCCCAATACAGAGGCGCCGCACACCCACTATGCTTCACAGATGAAGTAATGGATCATCAAATCCCCGAAGGTTTCAAACCCGTAAACATTGAATCCTATGACGGCACGACAGATCCTGCAGGTTGGATCGAAGATTATCTCCTTCATATCCACATGGCCCGCGGTGATGATCTTCACGCTATCAAATACCTCCCACTCAAGCTTAAAGGACCAGCTCGGCATTGGCTCAACAGCTTGCCAGCAGAATCAATTGGGTGTTGGGAGGACCTAGAAGCCGCATTCCTTGATAACTTCCAGGGCACATATGTGCGACCACCGGACGCCGATGACCTAAGCCACATAATTCAGTAGCCAGACGAATCGGCCAGACAATTCTGGACACGGTTCTTAACGAAGAAAAATCAAATCGTCGACTGTCCGGATGCAAAGGCCCTTGCAGCCTTCAAACATAACATCCGCGATGAGTGGCTTGCCCGGCACCTAGGACACGAAAAGCCAAAATCTATGGCAGCCCTCACATCACTCATGACCCGCTTCTGTGCGGGAGAGGACAGCTGGCTAGCCCGCAGTAACAACCTCACCAAAAATTCTGGTAGTCCGGATACCAAGGACAGCAATGGTAGGTCGCGTCGCAATAAGCACAAGCGCCGCATTAACGGTGACAATACTGAAGATACGGCAGTCAACGCCGGATTCACAGGCTCTAAACCCGGTCAGCGGAAAAAGGCATTCAAAAGAACTACTCCGGGCCCGTCCAATTTGGACCGGATACTCGATCGCTGGTGCCAGATACACGGCACCCCCGAAAAGCCAGCTAATCACACCAACAGGGATTGTTGGGTGTTCAAGCAGGCAGGCAAGTTAATTGCCAAAAGCAATGACAAGGGGATGCATAGCGATGACGAGGAGGAGACACGCCGCCGAACAATAGAGGACAGAAGGGTTTCCCCCCACAAGTGCGGATGGTGAACATGATATACACAACCCACATACCCAAAAGGGAGCGGAAGCGTGCGCTCAGGGACGTATACGCGATGGAGCCAGTCGCCCCAAAGTTCAATCCGTGGTCCTCCTGCCCGATCACTTTTGATCGAAGAGACCACCCCACCAGTATCCGCCACGGCGGATTCGCCGCATTGGTTCTAGACCCAATCGTCGACGGATTTCACCTCACTAGAGTCCTTATGGACGGCGACAGCAGCCTGAACCTGCTTTATCAGGATACAGTGCGCAAGATGGGCATAGACCCCTCAAGGATTAAACCCACAAAGACGACCTTCAAAGGCGTCATACCAGGTGAGAGACCAATTGTACAGGCTCAGTTACACTTGAAGTGGTCTTCGGATCCCCGGATAACTTCCGAAGCGAGGAGTTAATCTTTGACATAGTTCCGTTCCGCAGCGGCTATCATGCACTGCTCGGATGAACCGCGTTCGCAAAGTTCAATGCGGTGCCGCACTACGCATACCTCAAGCTCAAGATGCCAGGCCCTCGAGGAGTCATCACGGTCAATGGCAACACCGAACGCTCTCTCCGAACGGAGGAGCATACAGCGGCTCTCGCGGCGGAAGTACAGAGTAGCCTCTTAAGGCAATTCTCGAGTCCGGCTGTTAAGCGACCGGACACCGTCAAGCGCGCCCGGAGTAACCTACAACAAGACCACCTGGCACGTTCCGAGCACGCGTAGCAATGCGGCCCCAGCCCCAGCCCTCGCAAAACCGCGAGACCAGAAACACGCATACATCACTACGCTCTGGAGATACCATGGGCACAGGGGAAGGGGCACGACCACGGCAGGCCCAGAGTGCGGCTCCACCACACCAAGGGCTCCCAAATGGGTCATTCCTTTTTTCTTTCTTTCTTTTTTCTTCTTATCCTCAGGACTCCGTTTCCCAGAAGCCCTGTCCGACAGTAGACCTGCCGAACTCACGATGCAACGGCCAGGGAAGCAGAAAAGCTACGACGAGTATCCAGGTGGTCTCCATTACGAGCATTATACCTGTTTTATACACCATTCCGCAGCCTACCCCTAGAGGGGGACATGTTAAATAGTCCCACCCCTTGCTTACCGCACTAGTTGTATCGTTCTGCATTCATTGCAGTATTTTTTGAATAAACAATGCATCGCTTTTTGCCTATCATTGCATTCCTTTTTTATATGTTCACTTATGACATGTTGCACCCGTACGCTTTGGTACGGCCAAATACATCAGGGGCTTACGTTCCCCAAATTATGGTGTGATAAGTCCGAACACTTTCACAAGTGTGGCACCTCGAACTTATAGCATTATACGCATCGGCTCCGAATCATGTCTTGGGTCAATAGTTGGGTTTGCCCGGCTCCCATGTTTTGGTACCTTACGTTCCGTTATATCGGCTAATGTAGCGCTGGGAGAACCACTGCGATTGTGCCCCAGTTGAGCTGGGCTGAGCACCTCAGTGGAGAAAGCTAAAACTGACCGTCATGATGGGGCGAGAGCCAGTCGCTATTTGAGAGGTTTTTTCGAGTCCCTAAAGACTTATGCCGCTTAGAGCGAGGAACCGGCTTTGTCCGGCCCAGGCGTGGATAGCGCCCCGAATTCGGCCTTCCGAACACTAGGGGCTTCGCTAAAATTTAAAATTATAGAATTCTATGGCTAAGTGAGAGTGTTCAAGCATTATAAGTCCGGTTGCCTCGATCGTTGTGTTGAGCGCCTCCCTAGAAGGACCCAAAAATGGTAACAAGAGCAGTCAAGTTTATCCCGAACACCCCAGCACTCGTGGCATGGGAGCTGAAGCCAACGACTTGCCATCTCTCATATTTGATAAATGGCTGCACAGAGGGTAATATTTTAAATTAGCAAGCATTGCTTCACGCATATGAACAAAGTTTTCAGCGCACAGGATAACAAAATGCGAGTCTACTCGAAAATTACATCTTTGGAGCACTCACCTGCAATAATGCAGGCACCCTTCAGGACACCCTTATAATACATCTCGGGCGTGCGATACTCCTTGCCCGGCGGTGGCGCGTCCGTCACAAGCTTCTCGGCGTCCATCTTGCCCCAGTGCACCTTAGCGTGGGCAAGGGCTCGACGGGCACCTTCAATGCATGTGGAATGCTTGATGACGTCAACCCACGGACAGGCGTCCACCAGCCGCCGCACCAGACCGAAGTAGCTCCCAGGCATGGCTTCTTTGGGCCACAGCCGAACTATGAGGCCCTTCATGGCCTGTTCGGCCACCTTGTGGAGCTCGACCAGCTGCTTCAGCTGGTCGCTCAGGGGCACCGGATGTCCGGCCTCAGCATACTGATACCAGAACACCTTCTCCGTCGAGCTCCCCTCCTCGGCTCTGTAGAACGCGGCAGCATCGGACACGCTACGGGGCAGATCTGCGAACGCTCCTGGAGAGCTCCGAATTCGGGTAAGTAACAAGTAATTTACTTTTACATGCTTGCTCTGCATGAAGAATGCATTACCCGCCGCTATCTTCTTTACTGCCTCAATTTCCTGGAGGGCCTTCTGGGCTTCGGCCTTAGCGGCTTTGGCACTCTCAAGAGCCGACGCGAGCTCGGACTCCCGAGTCTTCGAGTCACGCTCCAAACTCTCGTGTTTCTCCACGAGAGCCTGGAGCTCTTGCCGCACCTCCGCCACCCGCGCCTCCTGCTTCTCTCGCTCGGTGTGTTCCGCGGCCACGTTGCGTTCGGCCGCGGACACCGCCTCCTTCAGGGTCGCCACCTCGTTCATAGCCCCTGGAGTACCCAAGTTATTCCTGTCATTTTTTGCAACCAAAATCCTTTTCTATAAGGTAAAACTTTAATAAGGTGTTACTTACCTTCCTTGTCCTCGAGCTGCTTCTTGGCACGGCCGAGCTCGATCTCGGCCCGCTCGAGGCTCTGCTTCAAGGCATCGACCTCTGCAGTCAGTGCGGCAGAGGTCAGCAGCGCAGCCTGCATTCCCATATTAACATATTTGCGTTAGACTCCTGCGTATATCTTTTTAGATCCTTAGTTCGGCTTTTCTTTCCGAACACCGAACTGAGCATCAGGGGCTACTGTCTATGCGGTACTACTTTACATATCTTAAAAATTCTTACCTCGAAGCCTGTTAGAAGGCTGGTGCAGGCCTCGGTCAGCCCGCTTTTGGCGGACTGAAATTTTTGAATCACCGCACTCATAACAGTGCGGTGTTCCTCGTCAATGGAAGCGCCATTGAGCGCGTCTAGTAGATTATCCGGCGCCTCCGGTTGGACGGAGGCCGCCGGCGTCTCTGTCTTGCCCTTCTCACGAAGGGGCCGCCCGCCAGACTCCGGAACCACCAAAGGTTTCGGTGCGGAGTCCGGTCCCAAGTCCGGGAGGTTGCCCTGTGGCACCTCCGGGGCCTCCTCCTAGCGGGTCCCCTTCTGGGACCCCACCTCGACGTCGTCCGCGTCACGGGGGGAGGAGGCGGTCGGAAGTGAAGCGCTATTCACATCCGACGAGCCCAAGGACCCGCTCGACGAAGCGGGGAGATCGTCCTTGGGCGGACTACATGGTTGTATGCAGCGTTAGAAGACACTATGCGACAAAAGAAACATTATGAGTTATTCAGGAATCCGGACACTTACGATCTCGCCAGGGGCTTGGCCCTCGAAGGCCACTCCTCTTCGCCGTCGTCGGCGTTGGCGGAACAGTCCGGGGGAAGGGTCCTTCCTTTCTTGGACCCTTCTGCCTCCCCCGTTGGGGAAGCCTTCCTCTTCTTCTCTCCCCCTGCTGGGGGAGAGGCCTCTTTCTTCTCCTCCTCGTCTTCGTGGGAGGAGTCCACCTCGGAGTCATCGGACGATGAGTCCGATAACACCTGGCGCCGAGAACTCCTTCGGGTTCCCGTGGCCTTCTTCTCCGGCACCATGTAAGGCGCCGGGACCAGCAGCCCTGTCAAACGGGCATCCGCTGGGTCTTCTAGAAGGGGAGCCGGACAGTTAACCTGTCCGGACGTCTTCTGCCAGGCCTGTTAAAGGTAATGGGAGTTTAGATCCCACATAGAGTCAAGCTATGGAAAGCAAGTGTCCCGTAAAGGATAATATAGCTTACCTCGCCAGCCTGACGCTGCGAGCTAAATTCGTGATCTTCGGTAGCGGATGCGGGAGCCTCGGCGCCCTTGAACAGCACCCTCCAGGCCTCTTCGTACGTAGTGTCAAAGAGCCTGCTCAAAGTCTAGTGCTGTGCTGGATCAAACTGTTGGGGAACGTAGTAATTTCAAAAAAATTCCTACGCACACGCAAGATCATGGTGATGCATAGCAACGAGAGGGGAGAGTGTTGTCTACATACCCTTGTAGACCGTAAGCGGAAGCATTAGCACAACACGGTTGATGTAGTCGTACGTCTTCACGGCCCGACCGATCAAGCACCGAAACTACGACACCTCCGAGTTCTAGCACACGTTCAGCTCGATGACGTCCCTCGAACTCCGATCCAGCCGAGTGTCGAGGGAGAGTTCCGTTAGCACGACGGTGTGGTGACGATCTTGATGTTCTACCGTCGCAGGGCTTCACCTAAGAACCACTACGATACTATCGAGGTGGACTATGGTGGAGGGGGGCACCGCACACGGCTAAGAGATCCAAAGGATCAATTGTTGTGTCTTTGGTGCTAGCCCTACCCCTCTATTTATATGTTGAGCCCCGGGGTCGAAACTTGGAGCAAAAGCCTCCTCAAAGTCGGTTTTGCCCGAAAGGCAAGAGTCCCACTCGGACTCCAGGACCAAACGCCACAATCCTTGGCGTCTGGCCCAGACGCCATGGGCCTCGGCGTCTGGCCCAGGGCCAGACGCCAGGGTCTCTGGCATTTGGCCCCCTGGCCTCCGCAAAACTCCTTTTGCACCGACCTAAAGCCTCATGGGCTTGACCCCTTGGCCTAACCATATCATCCAATATATGAATCTTTATGTCTCAACCATTTCAAGACTCCTCGTCATGTCCCTGATCTCATCCGGGACTCCGAACTCCTTCGGTACATCAAAACATGTAAACTCATAATATAACTGTCATCGAAACCTTAAGTGTGCGGACCCTACGGGTTCGAGAACAATGTAGACATGACCGAAACATGTTTCCGGTCAATAACCAATAGCGGAACCTGGATGCTCATATTGGCTCCCACATATTCTATGAAGATCTTTATCGGTCAGACCGCATAACAACATACGTTGTTCCCTTTGTCATCGGTATGTTACTTGCCCGAGCGATCGTCGGTATCTCAGTACCTAGTTCAATCTTGTTACCGGCAAGTCTATTTACACGTTCCGTAATACATCATCTCACAACTAACTCATTAGTTGTAATGCTTGCAAGGCTTAAGTGATGTTTATTACCGAGAGGGCCCAGAGATACCTCTCCGACAATCGGAGTGACAAAACCTAATCTTGAAATACGCCAACCCAACATGTACCTTCGGAGACACCTGTAGTACTCCTTTATAATCACCCAGTTACGTTGTGACATTTGGTAGTACCCAAAGTGTTCCTCCGGTAAACGGGAGTTGCATAATCTCATAGTTACAGGAACATGTATAAGTTATGAAGAAAGCAATAGCAATATACTAAACGATCAAGTGCTAGGCTAACAGAATGGGTCATGTCAATCACATCATTCTCCTAGTAATGTGATCCCATTAATCAAATGACAACTCTTTTGTCCATGGCTAGGAAACATAACCATCTTTGATAAACGAGCTAGTCAAGTAGAGGCATACTAGTGACACTATGTTTGTCTATGTATTCACACATGTATTATGTTTCCGGTTAATACAATTCTAGCATGAATAATAAACATTTATCATGATATAAGGAAATAAATAATAACTTTATTATTGCCTCTAGGGCATATTTCCTTCAGTCTCCCACTTGCACTAGAGTCAATAATCTAGTGCACATCGCCATGTGATTTAACACCAATATTCATGTCCGTATATGATTAACACCCATAGTTCACATCATCATGTGACCAACACCCAAAGGGTTTACTAGAGTCAATAATCTAGTTCACATCGCTATGTGATTAACACCCAAAGATTACTAAGGTGTGATCATGTTTTGCTCGTGAGAGAAGCTTAGTCAACGGGTCTGTCACATTCAGAGCCGTATGTCTTTTGCAAATATTCTATGTCCACAATGCTCTGCACGGAGCTACTCTAGCTAATTGCTCCCACTTTCAATATGTATCCAGATTGAGACTTTAGAGTCATCTGGATCGGTGTAAAAGCTTGCATCGTTGTAACTTTTTACGACGGGCTCTTTTATCACCTCTACAATCGAGAAACATCTCCTTAGTCCTCACTAAGGATATTCTTGACCGCTGTCCAGTGATCTACTCTTAGATCAAAATTGTATTCCTTTATCAAACTCAGAGCAAGGTATACAATAGGTCTGGTTCACAGCATAGCATACTTTATAGAATCTATGACTGAGGCATAGGGAATGACTTTTCATTCTCTTTCTATTTTCTACTGTGGTCGGGATTTGAGTCTTACTCAATTTCATACCTTTGCAACACAGGCAAGAACTCTTTCTTTGACTATTCCATTTTGAACTACTTCAAAATCTTGTCAAGGTATGTACTCATTGATAATCTTATCAAGCGTCTTGATCTATCTCAATAGATCTTGATGCTCAATATGTAAGTAGCTTTACTGAGGTCTTTCTTTTAAAGAACTCCTTTCAAACACTCCTTTATGCTTTGCAGAATAATTCTACATTATTTCCGATCAACAATATGTCATTCACATATACTTATCAGAAATGTTGTAGTGCTCCCACTCACTTTCTTGTAAATACAGGCTTCACCGTAAGTCTGTACAAACTATATGCTTTGATCAACTTATCAAAGCGTATATTCCAACTCTGAGATGCTTGCACCAGTCCATAGATGGATCACTGGAGCTTGCACATTTTGTTAGCACCTTTAGGATTGACAAAACCTTCTGATTGCATCATATACAACTCTTCTTTAATAAATCCATTAAGGAATGCAGTTTTGACATCCATTTGCCAGATTTCATAAAATGTGGCAATTGCTAACATGATTCGGACAGACTTAAGCATCGATACGAGTGAGAACATCTCATCGTATTCAACCCCTTGAACTTGTTGAAAACCTTTTGCGACAAGTCGAGCTTAGTGGATAGTAACACTACTATCAGTGTCCATCTTCCTCTTGAAGATCCATTTATTTAACATGGCTTGCTGATCATCGAGCAAGTCAATCAAAGTCCGTACTTTGTTCTCATACATGGATCATATCTCAGATTTTATGGCCTCAAGCCATTTCGCGGAATCTGGGCTCATCATCGCTTCCTCATAGTTCGTAGGTTCATCATGGTCTAGTAACATGACTTCCAGAACAGTATTACCGTACCACTCTAGTGCGGACTGTACTTTGGAAGACCTATGAGGTTTTGTAGTAACTTGATCTAAAGTTTCATGATCATCATCATTAGCTTCCTCACTAATTGGTGTAGGAATCACTGGAACTGATTTCCGTGATGAACTAGTTTCCAATTCGGGAGAAGGTACAGTTACCTCACCAAGTTCTACTTTCCTCCCACTCACTGTTTCGAGAGAAACTCCTTCTCTAGAAAGGATCCATTTTTAGCAACGAATATCTTGCCTTCGGATCTGTGATAGAAGGTGTACCCAACAGTTTCCTTTGGGTATTCTATGAAGATGCACTTCTCCAATTTGGGTTTGAGCTTATCAGGATGAAACTTTTTCACACAAGCATTGCAGCCCCAAACTTTAAGAAACGACAACTTGGGTTTCTTGCTAAACCACAGTTCATATGCTGTCGTCTCAACGGATTTAGATGGTGCCCTTTTAACGTGAATGCAGCTGTCTCTAATGCATAACCCCAAAACAATAGTGGTAAATCAGTAAGAGACATCATAGATCGCACCATATCCAATAAAGTGCGGTTACGATGTTTGGACACACCATAATGTTGTGGTGTTCCACGTGGCGTGAGCTGTGAAACTATTCCACATTGTTTTAATTGAAGACCAAACTCGTAACTCAAATATTCGTCTCCGCGATCAGATCGCAGAAACTTTATTTTCTTGTTACGATTATTTTTCCACTTCACTCTGAAATTCTTTGAACCTTTCAACTATTTCAGACTTATGTTTCATCAAGTAGATGTACCCATATCTGCTCAAATCATCTTGTGAAGGTGAGAAAATAACGATACTTGCCATGAGCATCAACACTCATTGGATCGCATACATCGGTATGTATTATTTCCAATAAGTCAGTAGCTTGTTCCAATGTTCCGGAGAACGGAGTTTTAGTCATCTTTCCCAAAAGGCACGGTTCGCAAGCATCAAATAATTCATAACCAAGTGATTCCGAAAATCCATCTTTATGGAGTTTCTTCATGCGCTTTACACCGATATGACCCAAATGGCAGTGCCACAAATAAGTTGCACTATCATTATTAACTTTTCATCTTTTGGCATCAATATTATGAATATGTGTATCACTATGATCGAGATCCAACAAACTATTTTCATTGGGTGTATAACCATCGAAGGTCTTATTCATGTAAACAGAATAAAAATTATTCTTTAACTTCAAATGAATAACCGTATCACAATAAACATGATCAAATCATATTCATGCTCAACGCAAACGCTAAGTAACATTTATTTAGGTTTAAAACCAATCTCAAAAATATAGGGAGTGTGTAATGATGATCATATCAATCTTGGAACTATTTCCAACACTCATCGTCACTTCCCCTCAACTAGTCTCTGTTTATTATGTAACTCCTATTTCGAGTTACTAATCTTAGCAACCGAACAAGTATCAAATACTCAGGGGCTACTATAAACACTAGTAAGGCACACATCAATAACCTGTATATCAAATATACCCTTGTTCAATTTGCCATCCTTCTTATCCACCAAATATTCAGGGCATTTCCGCTTCCAGTGACCATTTCCTTTGCAGTGTAAGCACTCAGTTTCAGGCTATGGCCCAGCTTTGGGCTTCTTCGCAGGAGTGACAACTTGCTTGTATTTCCACTTGAAGTTCCCTTTCTTTCCCTTTGCCCTTCTCTTGAAACTAGTGGTCTTGTCAATCATCAACACTTGATGCTCTTTCTTGATTTCTACCTTCGTCGATTTCAACATCACGAAGAGCTCGGGAATCGTTTTTGTCATCCCTTGCATACTATAGTTTATCACGAAGTTCTAGTAACTTAGTGATGGTGACTAGAGAATTCTATCAATCACTATCTTATCTGGAAGATTAACTCCCACTTGATTCAAGTGATTGAAGTACCCAGACAATCTGAGCACATGCTCACTAGTTGAGCGATTCTCCTCCATCTTTTAGCTATAGAACTTGTTGGAGACTTCATATCTCTCAACTCGGGTATTTGCTTGAAATATTAACTTCAATTCCTGGAACATCTCATATGGTCCATGACGTTCAAAACATCTTTGAAGTCCCGATTCTAAGCCGTTAAGCATGGTGCACTAAAATATCAAGTAGTCATCATATTGAGCTAGGCAAACGTTCATAACGTCTGCATATGCTCCTGCAATAGGTTTGTCACCTAGCGGTGCATCAAGGACAAAATTTTTCTGTGCAGCAATGAGGATGAACCTCAGATCACGGATCCAATCCGCATCATTGCTACTAACATCTTTCAACACAATTTTCTCTAGGAACATATCAAAATAAACATATGAAAGCAACAATGCAAGCTATTGATCTACAACATAATTTGCAAAATACTACCAGGACTAAGTTCATGATAAATTTAAGTTCAATTAATCATATTACTAAAGAACTCCCACTTAGATAGACATCCCTCTAATCCTCTAAGTGATTACGTGATCCATATCAACTAAACCATGTCCGATCATCACGTGAGATGGAGTAGTTTCAATGGTGAACATCACTATGTTGATCATATCTACTATATGATTCACGTTCGACCTTTCGGTCTCCGTGTTCCGAGGCCATATCTGTATATGCTAGGCTCGTCAAGTTTAACCTGAGTATTCCGCATGTGCAACTGTTTTGCACCCGTTGTATTTGAATGTAGAGCCTATCACACCCGATCATCACGTGGTGTCTCAGCACGAAGAACTTTCGCAACGGTGCATACTCAAGGAGAACACTTCTTGATAATTAGTGTGAGATCATCTTAAAATGCTACCGTCAATCAAAGCAAGATAAGATGCATAAAGGATAAACATCACATGCAATCAATATAAGTGATATGATATGGCCATCATCATCTTGTGCTTGTGATCTCCATCTCCGAAGCACCGTCGTGATCACCATCGTCACCGGCGCGACACCTTGATCTCCATCGTAGCATCATTGTCGTTACGCCATCTATTGCTTCTATGACTATCGCTACCGCTTAGTGATAAAGTAAAGCAATTACAGGGCGTTTGCATTTCATACAATAAAGCGACAACCATATGGCTCCTGCCAGTTGCCGATAACTTCGGTTACAAAACATGATCATCTCATACAATAAAATATAGCATCACGTCTTGACCATATCACATCACAACATGCCCTGCAAAAACAAGTTAGACGTCCTCTACTTTGTTGTTGCAAATTTTACGTGGCTGCTACGGGCTTAGCAAGAACCGTTCTTACCTACGCATCAAAAACCACAACGATAGTTCGTCAAGTTAGTGCTGTTTTAACCTTCGCAAGGATCAGGCATAGCCACACTCGATTCAGCTAAAGTGAGAGAGACAGACACCCGCCAGCCACCTTTAAGCACGAGTGCTCGTAACGGTGAAACCAGTCTCGCGTAAGCGTACGCGTAATGTCGATCCGGGCCGCTTCATCTCACAATACCGCCGAACCAAAGTATGACATGCTGGTAAGCAGTATGACTTGTATCGCCCACAACTCACTTGTGTTCTACTCGTGCATATGACATCTACGCATAAAACCAGGCTCGGATGCCACTGTTGGGGAACGTAGTAATTTCAAAAAATTTCCTACGCACACGCAAGATCATGGTGATGCATAGCAACGAGAGGGGAGAGTGTTGTCTACATACCCTTGTAGACCGTAAGCGGAAGCGTTAGCACAACGCGGTTGATGTAGTCGTACGTCTTCACGGCCCGACTGATCAAACACCGAAACTACGGCACCTCCGAGTTCTAGCACATGTTCAGCTCGATGACGTCCCTCGAACTCTGATCCAGCCGAGCGTCGAGGGAGAGTTCCGTCAGCACGACGGCGTGGTGACGATCTTGATGTTCTACCGTCGCAGGGCTTCGCCTAAGCACCGCTACGATATTATCAAGGTGGACTATGGTGGAGGGGGCACCGCACACAGCTAAGAGATCCAAAGGATCAATTGTTGTGTCTTTGGTGCTAGCCATGCCCCTCTATTTATATGTTGAGCCCCAGGGTCAAAACTTGGAGCAAAAGCCTCCTCAAAGTCGGATTTGCCCGAAAGGCAAGAGTCCCACTCGGACTCCAGGACCAAACGCCACAATCCTTGGCGTCTGGCCCAGACGCCATGGGCCTCGGCGTCTGGCCCAGGGCCAGACGCCAGGGTCTCCGGCGTTTGGCCCCCTGGCCTCCGCAAAACTCCTTTTGCACCGACCTAAAGCCTCATGGGCTTGACCCCTTGGCCTAACCATATCATCCAATATATGAATCTTTACGTCTCAACCATTTCAAGACTCCTCGTCATGTCCCCAATCTCATCCGGGACTCCGAACTCCTTCGGTACATCAAAACATGTAAACTCATAATATAACTGTCATGGAAACCTTAAGCGTGCGGACCCTACGGGTTCGAGAACAATGTAGACATGACCGAAACATGTTTCCGGTCAATAACCAATAGCGGAACCTGGATGCTCATATTGGCTCCCACATATTCTACGAAGATCTTTATCGGTCAGACCGCATAACAACATACGTTGTTCCCTTTGTCATCGGTATGTTACTTGCCCGAGATTCGATCGCCGGTATCTCAATACCTAGTTCAATCTCGTTACCGGCGAGTCTCTTTACTCGTTCCGTAATACATCATCTCACAACTAACTCATTAGTTGTAATGCTTGCAAGGCTTAAGTGATGTGTATTACCGAGAGGGCCCAGAGATACCTCTCCGACAATCGGAGTGACAAAACCTAATCTCGAAATACGCCAACCCAACATGTACCTTCAGAGACACCTGTAGTACTCCTATATAATCACCCAGTTACGTTGTGACATTTGGTAGTACCCAAAGTGTTCCTCCGGTAAACGGGAGTTGCATAATCTCATAGTTACAGGAACATGTATAAGTTATGAAGAAAGCAATAGCAATATACTAAACGATCAAGTGCTAGGCTAACGGAATGGGTCATGTCAATCACATCATTCTCCTAATAATGTGATCCCATTAATCAAATGACAACTCTTTTGTCCATGGCTAGGAAACATAACCATCTTTGATAAACGATCTAGTCAAGTAGAGGCATACTAGTGACACTATGTTTGTCTATGTATTCACACATGTATTATGTTTCCGGTTAATACAATTCTAGCATGAATAATGAACATTTATCATGATATAAGGAAATAAATAATAACTTTATTATTGCCTCTAGGGCATATTTCCTTCACAAACAACCACAAGTTGAAGTCCCGCTGTTGGCACGGGAGAATCCGGCGGATGAGCATGACCTGGACTACGTTGACAAGCTTGAGCTTCTTGTTCACCAGGGTTTGGAGACAGGATTGGAGTCCGGTCAGCTCCTCCGAATCACCCCACAACAGGCCCTTCTCTTTCCCGGAGGTGAGCCATGTGGGGATGCCAGATCTGAATTCGAGGGCCGCTGCCCATTCAGGGTCACGCGGCTCGGTGATGTAGAACCACCCCGATTGCCACCCTTTGATGGTTTCCACGAAGGCGCCCTCGAGCCAGGTGACGTTGGGCATCTTGCCCACCATGGCACCTCCGCACTCCGCTTGGCGGCCACCCACTACCTTCGGCTTGACATTAAAAGTCTTTAGCCATAAGCCGAAGTGGGACTGGATGCAGAGGAAAGCCTCGCACACGACGATAAACGCCGAGATGTTGAGGATAAAATTCGGGGCCAGATCATGGAAATCCAGGCCATAGTAGAACATGAGCCCCCGGACAAAGGGGTGGAGTGGGAAGCCCAGTTCGTGGAGGAAATGGGGAAGGAACACTACCCTCTCATGGGGCCCGGAGGTGGGGATGAGCTGCCCCTCGTCGGGGAGCCAGTGCGCGATATCACTGGACAAGTATCCGGCCTTGCGCAGCTTTTTGATGTGCCCCTCCATGACGGAGGAGGCCATTCACTTGCCTCCCGCTCCAGACATGGTTGGAGAAGGTCGAGGTGAGATGTGCGGACTTGGGCGCTGGAGCTCGAGTGCGCGGAGATGGATAAGCAAAGGAGGAAGAAGGCGTAGGTGAAAAGGTGGATCCTTATCCCCTTATATATGGGCGGACAAAACTATGCGTCCCCACCAGCCTGGTAAAACTCCCTTATCTCCCAAGCGCCGCAATCAATGGCGCGGTTGGGTTACCCACATCCGTATTGATGAGAATCCCGGAATAAGGGGACATCATCTCTGCTTTGACAAGACGTGCCAAGGAAACCTCTTCGCTAAACGCGCTGAGGTGGAACAATAAAAACGATTCGAGTAAAGGCTTGGCCGTGGTGTGACGTCATGCCACGAAATACGTCAGCAGATTGAACTTGTGTAAATATTTTATTCTCTCTACGGTGGTATGTGGAATTTATTCTGCAGAGCCGGACACTATCCTAGTGTTCAAAATCTTCTATGAATTATTCGGAGGAGGAACCCACCTTGCAATGCCGAAGACAATATGCGCGCCGGACTCGTCATCATTGAAGCCTAGTTCAGGGGCTACTGAGGGAGTCCTGGACTAGGGGGTGTCCGGATAGCCGAACTATCATCATTGGCCGGACTCCAAGACTATGAAGATACAAGATCGAAGACTTCGTCCCGTGTCCGGATGGGACTTTCCTTGGCGTGGAAGGCAAGCTTGGCGATACGGATATGTAGATCTCCTACCATTGTAACCGACTCTGTGTAACCCTAGCCCTCTCCGGTGTCTATATACACCGGAGGGTTTTAGTCCGTAGGACGAACAACAATCATACCATAGGCTAGCTTCTAGGGTTTAGCCTCCTTGATCTCGTGGAGATCTACTCTTGTACTACCCATATCATCAATATCAATCAAGCAGGAGTAGGGTTTTACCTCCATCGAGAGGGCCCGAACCTGGGTAAAAACATCGTGTCCCTTATCTCCTGTTACCATCCGCCTAGACGCACAGTTCGGGACCCCCTACCCGAGATCCGCCGGTTTTGACACTGACACTTCCTCTTCATGCTCTGAAAGGATAGCGCTAATAATGATATGATATATTTTCTTTTCATGAAGATAAGCATATTTAAGATTGTCAGGCAGCGGTTTAAGCCCAAACACGGGATCATCCTTGGGTGGAGGAGGATCCCCTAGGATTTCAACAGGCAAATTGTGTTGCAGAATAGGTTCCTGTTTAAAGAATACTTCATCTATTTCCTTTCTTTCATTCATGAACATATCATTTTCATGGTCTAGCAAATAGTGTTTTAAAGGATCACTAGGAGGTACAACAATAGAAGCAAGACCAATAATTTCATCCTTACTAGGCAATTCTTCCTCACGATGTTGCTTACTAAATTTAGAGAAATTAAACTCATGAACCATATTATCCAAGCCAACAGTAACAACATTCTTTTTGCAGTCTATCGTAGCATTAACAGTATTCAAGAAGGGTCTACCAAATATAATGGGACAAAAGCTATCTTGTGGAGAACCAAGAACAAGAAAATCAGCGGGATATTTGGTTTTCCCACACAAGACTTCAACATCTCTAACAATTCCTATTGGAGATATAGTATCTCTATTGGCAAGTTTAATTGTAACATCAATTTCCTCTAACTCAGCAGGTGCAATTTCATGCATAATTTCTTTGTATAAGTCAATGGGTATAACACTAGCACTAGCACCCATATCACATAAGCCATGATAACAATGATTTCCTATTTTAACAGAAATAACAGGCACGCCTACCACATGTCTATGTTTATCTCTATCACAGGGTTTAGCAATTCTAGCAGTTTCACCAGAGAATTGAATAACGTGCCCATCAATATTATCAGACAAGAGATCTTTAACAATAGCAATATTGGGTTCTACTTTGACTTGCTCAGGAGGTGTATAAGTCCTAGTATTGGTTTTATGAACAACAGTTGAAGCTTTAGCATGATCCTTCATTCTAATAGGGAAAGGTGGTTTCTCGACATAAGAAGTGGGAACAATAGGATCATTATAAGTGACAGTCTTTTCTTCAACTTTAATAGATGCAGCTACTTTTTCTATGGGAGGATGATATTTAAACCACTTCTCCTTGGGGAGATCAACATAAGTAGCAAAAGATTCACCGAAAGAAGCTACTATCTCAGAGTCAAGTCCATATTTAGTGCTAAAATTACGGAAAATATCGGTATCCATAAAAGATTTAATACAATCAAACTTAGGTGTCATACCTGACTCCTTACCTTCATAGAGGTCCCAATCTTTAGAGTTGCGTTTAATTCTATCCAATAAATTCCATATAAATTCAATAGGCTTCATCATAAAAGAGCCAACACAAGAATTATCGAGCATGGTGTGATTGTTACCAGAAAGCCGAGCATAAAATCTTTGGATAATCACTTCTTTTGCGAGCCCGTGATTGGGGCATGAATATAACATTGATTTAAGCCTCCCCTAAGCTTGAGCGATGCTTTCTCCTTCGCGAGGCCAAAAATTATATATATAATTGCGATCACGATGAACAAGATGCATAGGGTAATACTTTTGATGAAATTCCAATTTCAATCTTTTATAGTTCCATGATCACATATCATCACATAGCCTATACCATGTCAATGTGTCTCCCTCCAAAGATAAAGGGAAAGCCTTCTTCTTAACAACATCATCGGGTATACCTCCAAGCTTAAATAGTCCACAAATATCATCCACATAGCGTAGATGTTCGTCAGGATGCTTTGTTCCATCTCCTGCAAAAGTGTTAGCTAGCAGTTTTTCTATCATACCCAAAGGAATCTGGAAAGGAGTATCATTTTCAGTAGGTTCAGTAGGTTGAGGAGCAACTCTTGGCTCAACTGGACGGGGTGAAGATACCCCGAACAAGCCCCTCAAACAATTATTTCCATAGTAACAAGTGACAGAAAATTTCAGCACACTAAATAAATTTTTCCTTACCAAATTCCACCTATCAAAGGCGCTTCACTCCCCGGCAACGACGCCAGAAAAGAGTCTTGATGACCCACAAGTATAGGGGATCTATCGTAGTCCTTTCGATAATTAAGAGTGTCGAACCCAACGAGGAGCAGAAGGAAATGATAAGCGGTTTTCAGCAAGGTATTCTCTGCAAGTACTGAAATAAGTGGTAACAGATAGTTTTGTGATAGGATAAATTGTAACGAGCAACAAGTAACAATAGTAAATAAAGTACAGCAAGGTGGCCCAATCCTTTTTGTAGCAAAGGACAAGCTTGGACAAACTCTTCTAATAGGAAAAGCGCTCCCGAGGACACATGGGAATATCGTCAAGCTAGTTTTCATCACGCTCATATGATTCGCGTTCAGTACTTTGATAATTTGATATGTGGGTGGACCGGTGGTACTGTTCTTACTTGAACAAGCATCCCACTTATGATTAACCTCTATTGCAAGCATCCGCAACTACAACAAAAGTATTACGGTAAACCTAAACATATGGATCCAAATCAGCCCCTTACGAAGCAACGCATAAACTAGGGTTTAAGCTTCTGTCACTCTAGCAACCCATCATCTACTTATTACTTCCCAATGCCTTCCTCTAGACCCAAATAATGGTGAAGTGTTATGTAGTTGACGTTCACATAACAGCACTAGAGGTTAGACAACATACATCTTATCAAAATATCGAACGAATACCAAATTCACATGACTACTAATAGCAAGACTTCTCCCTTGTCCTCAGGAACAAACGTAACTACTCTCAAAGCATATTCATGTTCATAATCAGAGGGGTAATAATGTGCATAAAGGATCTGAACATATGATCTTCCACCAAATAAACCAACTAGCATCAACTACAAGGAGTAATCAACACTACTAGCAACCTACTAGCACCAATCCCTGACTTGGAGACAAGAATTGGATACAAGAGATGAACTAGGGTTTGGAGATGAGATGGTGCTGATGAAGATGTTGATGGAGATTGCCCTCTCCCTATGAGAGGAGCGTTGGTGATGATGATGGTGATGATTTCCCCCTCCCGGAGGGAAGTGTCCCCGGCAGAACAGCTCTACCGGAGCCCTAGATTGGTTCCGCCTCATGGCGGCGGAGTCTCGTCCCGAAAGGTTGCCTTCTATTTTTTTCTCATCGAAAGACTTCATATAGGAGAAGATGGACGTCGGAGAGCCACCAGGGGGCCCACGAGGTAGGGGAGCGCCCCCGGGGGGGCCCACCCTCGTGAGCAGGGTGTGGCCCCCCTGGCCTTCATCTTTGGCAATGATTTTTCCTTATTTATGTTAAGGTCTTCCGTGGGGTTTCAGGACTTTTGGAGTTGCGCAGAATAGTCCTTCAATATTTGCTCCTTTTCTAGCCCAGAATTCCAGCTGCCGGCATTCTCCCTCTTCTTGTAAACCTTGTAAAATAAGAGAGAATAGCCATAAGTATTGTGACATAACGTGAAATAACAGCCCATAATGCAATAAATATTGTCATAAAAGCATGATGCAAAATGGACGTATCAGCCAAGCCGCCCGTACAGGGTTCGTCTGCCGGTCGTGTTGACCGGCTGTCCTAGAGAGCCTTTTTCCCAGGCACATGCTCCAGGGTTTTCTCTCTCCCGCCGGTCATCTTTATCGGCGTTTTATTTTTGGTTTTTCGATATAAGATCGGTTTGCGTCATCCGCCGCTGCCGTCGACCCCCACACGCCTCTACTCCGGCACCGCATGACTGGACGACCTCTCTTCCGGCCCGACGGCCTCGCGCGCCGAAGCGGTCCGTCACGGTTAGACGCCCTCCACTGGCTGTCGCTGCACTGCTCTGACCGGGACCTCTCCAACTCCACCCGCCTCCGCCACGTCTGCACGGTGGCCCTGTGATCTACCTCGCCGGCCTCGTCCCCGGCTGCGTCAGGCCGGCTATGTTAGGCTCGTCGGCTACCTCGAGCTTGGGCACCACTGCTCCATTGGTCGCTCGGGCCTCTCAGCCGGGGCAGCAGCGCTGCTTTGGCAGCCTAGGTGCCAGTGCTGACGCGCTCATTTGCACGTCGTCCCACGTCGTCCGTTGTCGCTAGCTTCATCTCGGGCTCCGCCGCCATCGCGCCTCCACCGAGTTGTGTCTCCGACCTCGCGCGCGATCAGCTTGATCACCCGCTCGCCGTCGCGATCCATCTCATCTACGCCGTGCTACCGACCTGGACCGTCGGTTGCGCGCGCCTCCGCAGGCCCCGTGAAGACTGTCCCGAGTACAACACGGCTCTACACCGATCGAGCATCGCGTTGCCACTGTATCGCCCCGTTGGGCCGCAGCGCCACCGCCCAATGGTTCTCTCTGTGTCTGCACCATTCGACCATCACCACTGTGTCGCCCCTTCGAATCGTAGTGCCGCGACACGCGATCCTCACCGCCGCCCGAAGGCAGTCCTCGCTGTTGCACTGACCCGTGGTCCGCCGCTGTGCCGCCATTTCGGGTTGTAGCACTGTGGACCATGGTCCCCGCTACCGACCCGAGGTCTTCCCGTCGTCGCCCCGACCCGCCTACTGCCGATGCGTCACCCCTTTGGGCCATAACACCACGGCACGCGGTCCACTTTGCCATCCAGTGCCTCAACTTCCTGTGGTATGTGCTGCACCGCCTCCCTTGGCGCGGGAACGCCACCGTCCGTGCTGGTCTTCGTCACGCTATCAGGTTCCTCGCCTTCTTCGAGCACTGCCGCCGCCCTCCTAAGTTAGCCGCCACCGCACTTCTTCGACCATCGTCGCCGCCGCCAATCCACTCCTTCGTCTTCGTCCAGCACTAGCCCATCGCCAGTGTCACCGTCATCTACCCCGACCACTTCATCTAATCCAATAACTATGGGCGGCATCGGCCCCGCACCGATTGGCGCCGCAACTGCCGTTGAGTCTTTCTCTGCTGGCCCCTCCGACTCCTCGACATGGCGTACAGCTCGTGCAGGTCTCTCTTCTACGCTTGCCCAGTGCTGGCAACACCGATGCGTGCTTTCGTCCACGGCGTTTCCCCGGGGCTGGCAAGCCTGGTGTGGCGCTTCATTAACTTCGTTTTCGTCCATCTACGCATGCCCGGTGCTGGCAACACTGAGGTGTGCCTTCGTCCACGACGTGTCCCCGGGTTTGTCAAACCCGATGCGACGCCTCATCAACATCGTCATCTACCCGGCACACACTACTTCGACACCATTGCGCCCATGACTAAGTCGACGCCTCTTTGCGCACGCGGCTCGACGGCGACATCCTCGACACCGGCTACCTTGACTCGACATTGACCACAGTGTTCTTCGCATGGCTCCCTCAGCCACGGCTACACCACCCTACGCTCTCGGCTACTTTGACAAACGGCAAAAGGGCTACCACCTTGCCCCAGCCACGACTTCCGTGATGCATCGACCACTACGACTGGGGGGGGGGGTGTCCGCTGGTTTCCCTGCGGATTCTTCTCTAGTCTCACCGTCTGCGTCACTACCATTGTGACTGCGGGGGGATGTTGAGTATATTGATTGTTAGGAAAGATAGGATAGCGTAGGATATTATTCTACCTTGCCTTGTATTCCAAGATGATCATGTACTCCTATATATATGCCCACGAGGCTCAAGCAATACAACAAATATTCCACCAAATCCCTCTCTCCCTTCTAACAGGTGCCGCCAGGGCAAAGCCCTTGGTGGTTGTCGGCGACGGCGGGTGCTCGCGCCTCGCCTGGGCCCGGCGCCTCCTCCCTTTTCCCTCGATCACGGCGGGTGCGTGTTGGCGCTCTGCTACCCTCCGGTGTAGATCCACTGCTCAGCCATGGTTTTCCTCTTCTACAGAGCACCCAGGATGGCTGGAGTCGTCCGGAGCAGCCTGTGGTGCCAGTGCGCCGCTGCGTTGGCTGGCCCTCGGCTCTGGCAAGTTTGATTTGGGGGCTTGACATGGCATGGTGGGGTGGCCGGGGGCCGGGGGCCCTCCGGATGTGAAAAAGGTGTCTTTCCATCACCGTCTAGTGATTGATTCCCTTGTTGGCGTGCTGCTGAAGATGGTGCGGGGATGCGAGCACTTGGATGCTAGAGCGGCGGCCCTGGGAGGTGGACTACACGTTTGGCTTTGCAGCGGGCGGCGTTGCAGTGGTGGTGGCTTCTCTTCGTGGCTGTGTGGATGGCGTGGAGTGGGGTGGCAGGGGATCCTGATGATCGCGGTGCTTCGGCAGTGACATCTCCTGATCGTGATGTGGATGCTTGATTTGGTGTTGGCGGGCTTGGTGACTAGGGCACTTCGATGTGGCACGGGTGAGGCACAGGGCGAAAGCTCAGCGCTTCGCCGCTGGCGACGGCGATGCCTGTGGGTGTCGTGTCCCTCTTGGGGGCGTCATCGAGGTCCCTTTTTCCTGTGCCAGGGCTCCGGGTGAAAATCTTTGACCGTTTCTTCGGTCTCGACGGCAGCGGCGTATTGTGTCTATCACCCTCTTGGGGGTGTCGTCGTGGAGCTCGGGTTCTCTTCGGTCGTGGCACGTCGTCATCAGTGGGCAAGCTTGGATACCGGCTGGAAGTTCCTTCGCCTCTGGTGTAGGGTGGTCTCCCTGCATCCTATCTTTTACACGTGACTTCGTTGGCATCGTTCTCGGTCCTCGGTGTCTGCTGGTAGGATCGGCACTCCACGGCCCGGAGTGAGAGGGCAAGGGCTCTCTCCAACAACAGCTTGGTGTGTGCGTTGCAACGGATATCCGGTGGTTTCTTCTGGAGGCTCGCGATTCCTCGCCTACTTGGTAGTTTGGAGTGCTTGTTGGGGCGCGGCTACTTCTATTTGTATGTTTATTATTTTTGATGATCTGCTTTGTAAGAGAGTTCCCTCACCACGTTGTATCGGTCGTATTGCTTTATATATAAAGCGAGGGGGAACGCTAAGTTGAAACTCGTGCAATAGGGCGCACAGTCAGACAGTACTCACTGTGGCCCTAGACCGCATACTCGGTTGACCGGCTCGATCGCCCCGAAGCCGAACCGCAACTTTTTTTTAACATCAGTACAGACACAAGCGCTCATATACACACGCATACACTCATCTCTATGAACGCACACACGCACACCCTAACTCTATGAGCACCTCCGAAAGACTGAGCTGACATATCATCTTGAAATCACACGCATCCACTTGCGCGCTCCCTGCCCTGCCTGTCACTGCAACTGCTGGCTTGCCGTCCTTATATATACCCCGCTCTCGTTGTGTTCCTCCACTCCACATCCCACTCCAAAGCTTTGCTTGGCTCTCCCGTACCTGACCTCTCTTTCCAGTTTCCATCGAGGCAATCCTGTCCAGTGCTCCTCCTTCCCTCTATCGTCCATGGACTGCTCGAGTTCCAAAGAGACGCCACCGCACAAGTAACTCTCTAACTAACTCGTGTATATTTGTGTGTATGTATTGGCGTCAGTGAGATGTAATTTGTGGTTGACTTTGTTTTGCGCCATGATTAACTTTGGTTATCGATCAGGGCGTGGTGGACCGGCGAGACGGTGGCGGTGGTGACGGGGGCCAACCGTGGCATTGGGCACGCGCTGGCCGCGCGCCTGGCGGAGCAGGGGCTGTCCGTGGTGCTCACGGCGCGGGACGAGGCGCGCGGGGAGGCCGCCGCCGCCGAGCTCCGCGCCAGGGGTCTCCCGTCCGTGCGGTTCCGCCGCCTCGACGTCACCGACCCCGCCTCTGTCGCCGCCTTCGCCTCCTGGATCCGCGACCACGTCGGCGGCCTCGACATTCTGGTGAGCCGCACGATCGTCTATTTTTCGCCGTCTATTCCCATGCTTCTCCCCTGAATTCCCGCCGCCTGCCATTTTCCTCTCTCCGGCCGGGTTAATTTGATTTGATGTTTCACGTGACCCCCTCCCCCCTACCCCGGCAAAAAATGTGGTGTGCTAAATTAGCTGTTTATCAATTAATGAGCCATGTTAACCACCCGATTGTATACGTAATTAGGGTTAGGGGTTGGCTTACCTAATAGTCTACCATGCATACATACTACTCTACCCCCTTTTTGCCCCAAATGACAAGTACTGTCTGTCATACTACTCCGATCCACTATAGACAGAATTTGCAACTCCCACCCCACTAACAATAACATATGTCCTTTTGCAAAGCATGCCCAGCTACTTTCTGCTAAATTAAATGTGCATATGCCGTTTCTAAAGAGAAAATGCGCTTATGCTAAATAAGGCATGCCGGTGAAGTATATCTGGTACAGTAGTTGGGTACAGTTTATGATCGTGAACTAAAACATCCGTTGGCCCACAGAAACCCAATGACAGACTGCAACCACCAGTAACTCCAAGAGGTAGTGTTTCAGTGGAACAGACTTGTTAACCCAAACGTCACTCCACAGCCGAAATTAGAGCCAAGTCATCACCGGTAACAGCGGGTCAACGAGGGCACGCCACGTCGCTACGAGGCGCTGAGTGCAGTAATCAGCTGACCTTTTCTTTTCCCTTCATGTACGCCGTAAGAAAGCGTCGTCGATAGTGATCTTGGCACTTAATAGGTCGGCAATTTTATTATCCTAACTATGGTGAACTCATGCAACAATCTTTCTGTTAGGTCACCAAATCGATCACAATTCTTCTTCTTCTTCTTAGGATAATAAAAATAAGGATTTTGATATTTGTATAGCTTGTACAAAGTGCCGGAATTAGATGTGAGCCTCAGCCTCTTGCTTGTGTCGATCGAGATACCGCATAGAGCAGGTCAACCAGGCACGCAAGATGCTTCGTGCATTCCGCTACAGTAATCGATCCCTGCATATCTTGTCTGTTGAGGGATTCGATTTAAACTAATCGGCAGTGTGGTCCAAAGTCCACGAGCCAGATGATACACGATTCGTTTTTTTAGAAACGAGAAACGAACAATGCGAAGATCCACTGCATGCAGTTCGATCCAGATATTACTATTATTTTCCGATGCAATCGCCGTTGCTGGCAACGTGAGGGCGGCGAACAAACTAGTAATATCACAAGCTTGTGTTCCATGACCATGGAACAGGCAAGTACAAGAGCTAGCTGTTCTTCAGATGAGTCAGTATAAGATAATTGCAAGTTGCGTCAGTCGCTAGTCGGTACAATCCAGGTCATCAAACATTATATCGCAACATCATCGATCCCGGCGCTGATTTAGAGTATCATATATCTGTGCTAACGTCACAAAGTATCAACGGAGTTTTCATCTTCTTTTCCTAGTTTTTTTGCGGATATGTGAAAAGGTCTTTTTTTTTAAAAAAAAAATCTTCTTCTATACTGAATTGCTGTTCCTGAATATTTCTCTATAAGAATGTTCCTGTAAGCTTTTTGCTCAACGGAGTGAAAGAAACCATAATCATAATCCTGTTATTGGAGAAATGACAGTGAATAAGTTACTGAACTAGGTAGATTATCCAGTTGTCTTAACCACCGTATCAATTTGTTGATACTTATCCGTCATCAGCTGTCACCAGTACTATCTGGAACGCTTAGTTAAATCAGGGCAAAGCTACATATATAGCAGTAGGCCAGTAGCCCAAATAGCACAATTCCTAATTCTAGGCCTTATCAGCAAGACAGCAAAAGCTCCACCAGAAAGAACAAAGGGAAAATAAGATGCTGAATTGGTGCATGGTAGATATAACCTACCAGGGCTACCACCTCACAATCACATGCTTTCAGGATTTGTTTTCTTGGTAGCCAAACCCTAGGAATCTTCTTAGCCTGACGTGAGTTATGTGATTCTGAAACCAAGCCTCTTGCCTCCTGCAGGTGAACAATGCCGGGGTATCGTTCAACGAGATCGACACCAACTCGGTGGAGCATGCTGAGACAGTCCTAAAGACGAACTTCTATGGAGCCAAGATGCTCATCGAGGCGCTCCTGCCCCTTTTCCGTCGATCCTCTGGGACCAGCCGGATCCTGAACCTCAGCTCCCAGCTTGGCCTTCTCAATGTAAGCGATCATGCTGTTAAGTAAACTAGCAGTACTGTACTTGTCGTCTCCTACTTATTTAACACTAGCACGTTTTGTGCAGCATGAGGCAAATAACACGTTCAGACGGTTCAGTTTACGTTAGAGGTTATACTATATGAATAATGATTTTGGAACCAAATCTTCTTCTCCCATGCTCACACTAGTTGTCAAGCGAGTGAGAACTTAAAAGAGTGAGCGCGCTGCGCACATGCCAGTGATGAGTGATGACTCAAAACCTTGTTTGTTTTGCGGGTCAAATCAGGTTTAAATGAATAGCATTTGATTAAGGGGCAAATAACTTGACTACGAGCTCGCTATCAGCTGATTCAGCGATCGGCTGTGGACTCTGAAGTTTGAACGCACAAACTCTCCTCCAGAGACAATGCCAATTCTCTTGAGTCACATTGTCAGAGCACATGACTTCATCAGTGTCCTGTGTCCACACCGTGACCAGCTAGTCCAAGGCCATCTGAATTCTGAAACAATGTCCAATTCCATGCTCAACACAGAGTTCATTAGTAGTAGTATATGTAACTGCTGCGGGACATGTACTAGAGGATGCAGTTTTGGCAGGTCAAATTTCAGAAATAAATTGTTGTGTGTTGATCTTTTTGCAGAAGGTGAGAGACCCGTCGTTGAGGAGCATGCTGCTGGACGAGGGCAGGCTCACGGAGCAGCAGGTCGAGGCCATGGCGTCGCGGTTCCTGGCGCAGGTGAAGGACGGGACGTGGCAGGACCACGGGTGGCCGGCCGTGTGGACGGACTACGCGGTCTCCAAGCTGGCCCTCAACGCCTACTCCCGCCTCCTCGCCGCGCGGCTGCGGGGGGCCGTAGCTGTCAACTGCTTCTGCCCCGGGTTCACGCGGACTGACATGACGCGAGGGTGGGGCAAGCGCACCGCCGAGGAGGCCGGCCGCGTCGCCGCGGGGCTCGCGCTGCTGCCCCCTGCCGACCTCCCCACCGGCAAGTTCTTCAAGTGGTCCACGCCGCAGCTCTACTCCAAGCTCTGACGACGACACCGCGCGCTGCACGCTTACGATTTGGCGACAAAAAAGATGGCCGTTTGTCCCAAAATGCAACTCCATCTCCTCGCCAAGCTTGACGTCTCCGAACTATCACGTCCGTACAACTCTCTCACCCTCCACTTTGTAGAACAGAGCATGTAGAAGAAACAAAAAAAGTTCTCCTCCCTTCCTGTTTGTAACAGAGGATGTACCACAAATAATTCTTAATTGTGTTTACAAAGAAAAAAATTCACAAGTTTTAACATTAGAAATCATGCGATGTATGCCCAAACCATGTTCGTACGCTCAAAAGGTCTGCACCCTTTTGTGTGATGTATTACTCTTGTAAATAATGCTGGAGTATCCTCCTTCTAAGGCTTCGGCGCACGAGAGTGTCCTCCGCGCCGTTTGTTTCCCGTGAGCCTCCCGCCGTTGTCCCCTTGAGTGCTCTCGGTCGTCCGATCTGCACACTTGACTGTTCAATTCTCCTGTCCGGCTATACGTGCATGCGCCGGACCACCCAGTCCCGGTAGGGGCCCCTAAACTATGTGCTTTCTG
This sequence comes from Triticum timopheevii, assembly GCA_963921465.1. Lineage (NCBI taxonomy): Eukaryota > Viridiplantae > Streptophyta > Magnoliopsida > Poales > Poaceae > Triticum > Triticum timopheevii. The sequence goes on along the minus strand of OY997272.1, from coordinate 372,905,567 downwards.
TGCCAGTCCTAGGATCAATTGCTAGCACACACAGATCATGATGAAATAACAAGAAATATCACATGTCATAGTATTAACACAGATCCAGTCTTAAATACATTACATACCTACTAGCTCAAGGTCAGCTTAATAACATGAGAAACATCTACTCATGTGTCGTCCATCTACTCACAAGCGGCAATTGAGTATAGCATCGTAACCCTACTTCTTATCTCTCCTTCGATACGGGAAATCCTGCAGCATGATACGTTGCAGCCACGATGGTCAATATATTGAATGTATTGGCAAGTTACACGTAATAACAACATATCCTATATTGTAAAAATATAAGGTAAAAGAGTTTCCAACCTGTTTTGTAGCAGAACCCTTTCCGTCAAAACCATTTCCAGTCAAGTCCAATCACCTAATGACTACCCAAGGCTAAGCTGGCCAACCTTCCGTTTCTAACCATAGATGAGAACCAACCGATTCCCAGAGATGATAAAGGGCATGTATGTTTCAAGCGTGCTCAGTCAATGGTGACTCTAGAGCGCATCAACCATCAACACATATCACTCGAAAATGATGGTTCCGAAATACAAGTGCGCTCCCAATCATTGGTGCATTCAATGGGGACACCAAAGCGCATCAAGCAATGAAGCATTCACATGATAACAAGTCCCGAAACCTACATTATATCGTAGACTCGACACTCTTGGTAAACATGTGGTTAACCTATACCATGTTCAGCATAGTATGGCAGCATAGTGAAACATGGGGGAAGCACTATCACTAGTATAAACTTTCCTGGTACTTCATGAACTTCTTCACATAAGCACAATCTTGGTAATTGAAGAAGTTCTTGACACACACAATCTTAGTAAGGCTACTCTTCGCTCTTGAACTATCTATTATTGATAAAGAGTTTGCGTAAAGAACCAAACAATACAATCAAACTTAACAATAAAGTGTAGTGCATGGCGTCAGTGTTGATTGTGCTGTGAGATTAAATGTTCATGTGTCAACTCATAAAGAATTAGGAAAAACATACTAGTTTTTACTTGGGATACATGTGACATAAGGGTTCACATGCATGAAGTGTCAATAGGGTAGGTTCATCACATAAGTGGTATGTAATGCAAAGTTGTATTGACAGATTCAATTAACAAAAAGAATCATCACAACTGGATTTATGGTCTATGAACTATGTCTTGAATGATAATTCAAACTTGATTGACCTTTTGAATTGAATACAAACTAACTTAATTTTGGTTTCGGCGGAGTTCATAAATAAACATGCATTTAAGTTGAATTTGTAATTAAGTTTGAACTGGTTTGAACTCCTGAACTTCATATCTGAATTTGAACTGGTTCAAATAATCTAAATTAGGTTCAAGTAAGTTGAATAGGTTGACTTAAGTTTTGCGTTATAATTCAATTTGAATTTGAATCAGGTTTTATCTTGCTTGAATTCAAATTGAATTGAGTTTAAATAAGACTTGAATTTGCAACCAGTTGAGTTTGAATTTGTAAGGTTGGGTTCACGTTGAAATGAATTCATATATGATTAAGGTTGTTCATGAATTCATTTGCAGAAGGTTTCATTTAATTTGACCTAATGAATTGGTCAATAGGTTCCCACTAGATTTAGACTAAATTCAAATTATGTTTGAATTTCCTAAAGTCAAATATGATCCAAAATTATTTAATAAATTTGAATTTAGGTTACTAATTTATCATGCAAAAAGGATTACTCAATTTTACCCTATGGTTTAAAAGTTATAACTTTTTTAAGTTTGGATTTAATTTGAATTAAAGCCTATGTTGAATTATATTTAATTTCAAATTTTAAAATATTTAATTTCAATTATAGTTAGTTAAGCTGAAACTACAATTCAATAGGTTTATTATACAAAAATAAATATTTAAATTGGATTTACAATTTGCTAATTAGACCCTTTTTAGCTTCTCAGCCACGACAGCTAGGTCATCGGCGAGTGTGGGGCCGACGGCGTTGTCTCTAGCGTCGACGAATTAGACGACGTTGGGGGGGGGATCTTTGGTGATGGCGGGTTGGTCAATGGGCTTCAAGAGGTGACACAAGGACGATGGTGTCCACGGCTTGCCTCGGGGACGATGGTGGCTCGCCATAGGTGCGCGCGGCGATGTTGCTTGTCGGTTGAAGATGTTGCGCCCAATTTCGAGCTCCTATGGATATGCGAATGGGTTAGAGAGATGGACACGAGCATGGCAAAGATGAAAGACAAGGTGGCGGGGTCAAACGCGAGCTCACCTTTCCGTAGTGGAGTTGGCGGTAGGGAGCTTCAATCATCGGCGATGTGGTGCGTAGAGGGATGCTGCTTCTTGAGCAATCATTGTTTCTTCCCTCGAAGAGAAAAGGATGATGCCGTGCTACTTCTTGAGATTGCGTTGATTTTTCTCTCGAAGAGGAGGGCGTGATGCAGCAAAGTAGAGATAAGTATTTCCCTCAGTTAAGAACCAAGGTATCATTCCAGTAGGAGGCACAAGCAAGTCCCCAATATATGCACCTGCACAAATTAACAAACACTTGCACACAACGCGGAGAAGGGGTTGTCAATCCCTTCACGGTCACGAACAAGAGTGGGATCTGATAGAGATAGATATACAAGATAAATAAAAAGGCAAGCTAAAGTAAATATAAATAAATAGCAGCAAGATATTTTTGGATTTTTGGTTTTATAGATATGAGAATAATATGATGAAAAATAGACCCGGGGGCCATAGGTTTCACTAGAGGCTTCACTTTTGAATAAAGCATACTGTGGGTAAACAAATTGCTGTTGAGCAATTGGGAGAAAAGCGAAAAGTTATGACGATATCTAAGGCAATGATCATGAATATAGACATCACGTCCGTGACAAGTAGACCGACTCCTGCCTGCATCTACTACTATTACTCCACACATCAACCGACTCCTGCCTGCTGATACATCTCCGTCGTATCTATAATTCTTGATTATTTCACGCCAATATTATACAACTTTTATACACTTTTGGCAACATTTTATATGATTTATTTGGACTAACCTATTGATACAGTGCCCAGTGTCAGTTCATGTTTGTTGCATGTTTTTTGTTTCACAGAATATCCACATCAAACGAAGTCCAAATGCAATAAAATTTTACGGAGAATTATTTTGGAATATTTGTGAATTTTGGGAGGTGGAATAAACGCAAACGGGGGCCCACAGACCCCAAGATACACCAGGGCGCGCCCCAGACCCTAGGCACGCCCAGGTGTCTTATGCTCACCTCGTATGTCGGTTGGGTCTCTACTTCAGGTGCAAGGAAGCTTATATCCGGAAAAAATCGTGTTAAAATTTCAGCGCAATCGGAGTTATGGATCTCCTGGAATATAAGAAACGGTTTTCGACCAGATCTGGGAAACACGAAATAGAAGAGAACAGAGATGGAGATCCAATCTCGGAGGGGCTCCCACCCCTCTGCCGCCATGGAGGCCATGGACCAGAGGGGGAACTCTTCTCCCATCTAGGGGGATGCCAAGGAAGAATAAGAAGGAGGGGCGCGCTCTCCCCCTCTCTTCCGGTGGCGTCGGAGTGTCGCTGGGGCAAGGATCGAACGTCAATCTACATCAACAGCCTTGCTACCGTCAACACCAACTTTCTCCCCCTCTATGCAGCGGTGTAACACCCCTTCTCCCCGCCGTAATCTCTACTTAAACATGGTTCTCAACTCCATATATTATTTCCTAATGATCTATGGCTATCCTATGATGTTTGAGTAGATCCATTTGTCTTGTGGGTTAATCGTGATCTTGGTTGGTATGATTGTATATTTTATTACGGTCTTGTACTACTGTTCCCTCTGTGTCATGCAAAAGGAGGGCTCCCCGCTGTAGGATGTTGCAATATGTTCATGGTTTGCTTATTGTCGGTGTTGCGGGGGTGACAGCAGCCTAAACGCGGATAAGTGGGTTATGGCGTGTGGGAGTAAAGAGGACTTGATACTTAATGCTATGGTTGGGTTTCACGACCTTAATGATCTTTAGTAGTTGCGGATGCTTGCTAGAGTTCCAATCATAAGGGCATATGATCCAAGTAGAGAAAGTATGTTAGCTCATGCCTCTCCCTCATGTAAAATTGCGGTACTTGTTATCGATTGCCTAGGGACAAATGACTTTCTTGTTGACAAAAGCTATCCACTTTTATTACCTTGCAATTTATTTGTAGTTTTATTCTCTCAATTGTACTCATAGTTTTATTCTTGCAGAATAGTTTCATACTTGTTCTAGGTAAATCAAACGTCAAGTGTGTGTAGAGTTGTATCGGTGGTCGAAAGAACTTGAGGGAATATTTGTTCTGCCTTTAGCTCCTCGTTGGGTTCGACGCTCTTATTTATCGAAAAAGGCTACAAACGATCCCCTATACTTGTGGGTTATCAAGACCCTTTTCTGGCACCGTTGCCGGGGAGAAATAGCGTGGGGTGAATATTCTCGTGTGTGCTTGTTTGCTTTATCACTAAGTAGTTTTTATTTCCTGTTCTAAGTTGTTCTCTCAGTTATGGATATGGAACATGAAATACCAAAAAATTAGTTTTACTTGCTACTCATGGAGATGGGGAACCTCCTAAAACCCTCGATGCTCGTTATGTGAAAATATTATGTACTACTTTGCTAATCCTGAGAAAACCCCATTCAACTTGATAATGGGAGTAACGTTGGATCAACGTGTATACTTTAGGGATTATCACTTGACACAAAAAGGGAATTTATTATGGGATCAAATTAATATGTTGCATTGGTATGCTCGAGAGGTATGCTTAAGATATGACTATACTTGTTGCTCTAGGATGAAGGCTCCACACCTTCCCTTTTCGTGCAAATTTAATGATAATGAAACCTTGGCTTCTTATGCTAATGGTATATATGATTACTATGATGTGGAAATAATAGAAGAATTTGTTGCTTTTAAGGGTGCTTATGAAATTGAATCTTTGTTTGAAAAGTTGGAAGATTTTGATGATTCAGTTTATAGACATGAAAATTTTGCTATCTTTAAATATTGCTATGATAATTATAAATGCAATTATGATATTGATGTATTTATTGAGAATGTCTCCGCTGTCCAAGAAGAGACTAATATTTTGCAGGAGTCTATGGAAGAAGAAATTGATGAAACTGTGAGCTCATTGGATGAAAAAGGCGATGAAGAGAGTGAAGAACAAAAGGAGGAAGAGCGGATTAGCTACCCGTGCCCACCTTCTAACGAAAGTAACCCTCCAACTCATACATTATTTAACTTCCTTCGTGCTTATCGAAGGATGAATGCTATGACAATTTCTATGATCCCATTGATTCTTTTAAAATATACCTTTTTGATGAACTAGATGATTGCTATGCTTGTGGCCAAGATGCCAATATGAATTATGTTTATGGAGATGAACTTGCTATAGTTCCTTATGTTAAGAATGAAATTGTTGCTATGGCATCCACACATGATAGTCCTATTATCCTTTTGAATTCTCCAAACTACACTATATCAGAGAAATTTGCACTTATTAAGGATTACATTGATGGGTTGCCTTTTACTGTTGCACATGATTATTTTGATGAATATAATATGCATGTGCTTGCTGCTCCTACTTGTAATTATTATGAGAGAGGAACTATATCTCCACCTCTTTATGTTTTCAACACGATAAAATTGCAAGAAACTGCTTATGCTATGTATCGTCCTTTACTTGATGGGGATGAATTTTTCTTGTATGACATGCCGATGCATGGGAAGATAGTTAAACTTCTTCATTGCATGATAAATGCCAAATCATTGTTAATTAAAATTGGCTTTGATGTACCTTGGGATCAAGATGGATCCATTACTTGAGCACTTTATGCCTAGCTTAACGACTTTAAAAGAAAGCACTGCTAGGGAGACAACCCGAAAGTTTTAGAGAGTAATTTATTTCTGTTGAGTGCTTTTATAAAGTTTAAAACAAAAAATATAGAGGGGAACATACAAATTTTTCAACAAGAGAAGCGATTGAAATGTGATGCATTGGGGAAGTTAGGGTCGACCTTGAACACTTGTGTTCATGCTCATGGAAACAATGTAAAATTTTCACGGAAGTTTCTCGAAAAAATATTTTTTCCCTTGTACAAATCCATTGTATTTAAAAATAATGTGCCAAGATTTGCCTTTAGGATGATTAGCTTGCTTGTTGGTATGTGCGCTGCAGAAATAGAAACTTTGGCTGTAGCGCATGAATTTTCATTTTTTACTAGAAAGTCAAAAGGTTCTGAAACTTTTTGCACAATATTTCTATCAAATTGTTTTGTCTTAATTTTGCAGAATTTTTAGAGTTACATAAGTATGGTAGATGTTCAGATTGCTACAGACTGTCCTGTTTAAGACAGATTCTGTTTGTGATGCATTGTTTTGCTTGTTTTGATGAAACTATCGATTCTATCGGTGGTATGAGCCATGGAGAAATTATAATACAATAGCTAAAATGCAATAAAGAAATATGAATTGGTTTGCAACAATACTTAAAGTAGTGATTTGCATTATTATACTAATGGACCTCACAAGGTTTTTGTTGAGTTTTGTGTGGATGAAGTGCTCAAAGATCGAGGAGGTCCCAATATGAGGAGAAGAAGGAGAGGCAAGAGCTCAAGCTGTGGATGCCCAAGGCACCCCAAGTAAATATTCAAGGAGACTCAAGTGTCTAATCTTGGGGATGCCCCGGAAGGCATCCCATCTTTCTTCAACAAGTATCAATATTTTTTCGTCTTCGTTTCGCTCACGTGATATGCGTAAATCTTGGAGCATCTTTTGTGTTTATTTTTCCCTTTTCTTTTATGCACCATGCTAGTATGAGATAGTCCATTGTTGATTTATAGAATGCTCATTACACTTCACTTATATCTTTTGAGTATGGCTTTGTAGAATGCTTCATGTGCTTCACATATATCATTTGAAGTTTGGATTGCATGTTTATCTTCACACAGAAAACCGTTATTTGAGAAAGCTCTCTGAGGTACATAGGATGGCTCCGCTTCTCCTTCCCCTTCCTGCCTCCTCTCTCCCCTCTCCCTTCGCCCTTGCGCCCTCCCCAACTAGCGACGCGACCCCAGCCTCCCCCCTGATCTGCTCTGCCCCCGTCCCTCCCTCTCCATCCCTAGAGCTGGGCAGCTCCCTCCCCCTCGCCGTCGGTGGTGCGCCTCGGGCCAACAGTTTCTGGGCCCTAGGCGATTGCATCTCCGACTCTAAGGAGGACGCCGTCCTACCTGTTTCTTTTCCTCCCTCTCCCCGCCGTGGCACTGCACCTAAGGTTCGTAAGTCTACCCCGGGTGGGCGCGGTTGTGTGCCCTCGCCGGTGGTGGAGGAGGATGGTTGGTGTGTGGCTCGCCGCTGGGGCCGTAGATCTGGGAAGAGTTTGTGGTCCTTGGATCCCCCGTCTCCCCCGTGTCTCTGTGTGGCTCCTGTCTTGGACTCCTGCTCGCCGTCGGTGGGCTCACTGCCCCTTCCCTCCGCTGGGCCACCATTGGCACAACGGCCAGGGGCGCGGGGGGAGGCTTCTCCGTCGTGCGGCGCAGGTGGCTTGTCCTTGGCGACGCAGCAGCCTAGGGGGGAAACCCTAGGGTAGGGCTCTCAGTTGGTGAGAGATTTGGTGGTGGGCCATGACCAGGCTGTTGGGACGTCTGGGCCCCTGGCCCTGGTGGCATTGGTGCATTCTAACGTGTCCGTTTTCCCTCCTCTGCCCTCGGTTGGGCCGGGTGGGCCGGACGGCCCGCTGGCCTGCGTGTCCAAAGAGGGCCGGCCTGGTGGCCCTCGTCTGTCTGGGTATATATGGATTCAAAAGGGATGCCTTGACCCTGATCTAGGGTTTCCTGCCTCTCATCTTGATGTGCCCCACTACCCTTCCCGTACTCGTCGCCTTCTTAGATCCAAACCTCCCCTTTCCCTCTCGTCTTCCTTTGCCGGGGTCCTCTCGATGGACAAATCTCGCGCCTCCTCCTCTGAGGCTCTCTCACGGAGCAAGAGTGGCCACAAGGGCTCGTTGGAGGTGGGCCGCTCCCCGAATCTGGAGTACGAGGCCGCACTGCGGTCGAAGCTGGAGGCGGATCGATCTGCTTGCGAGCAGGTCGCGGCGGAGCGCAAGGCCTGGGCCGCGGGTCCGGCTTGGCTGCAGCACGATGAGGATGCGTGAGGAGGCGGCGGCGATGGATCCCTGGGAGGCTGTGGCCGCAGGGTCGTCAGTGGCTCCTGGGGGCCCTCGGCCCTCCCTTCCTCGGGGCCCAGGCGGCTCGACTTCGGTGGATGGTCGTGGCACTACTAGGTAAAACGTTATACACAGACGTATAATAGTAGCACTGGTTTGAACAGCGCGCTACTGCTACTTAGGAGTAGCACGTGTCAATAAAGCGCGCTACAGCTATGGTTGTAGTAGTAGCGCGTCTGCATGTAAAAGCGCTACTACTATAATTCCCACACTGTGAGGGTAGGCTAGGAATAGTAGTAGCGATGCTGCAAAAAGCACGCTACCGCTAAGTGCCTTGTAGTAGCGCGTTTCCTGTATAGGGCGCTTATGCTAAAAAAAGAAAATAAAATGGAAAGGAAATAGAAAAGTAAATGAAAATACAAGAAGTAGAAAAGGAGAAATGAAAAAAATATATATAAAGATAAACAAAAGAAAAAGAAAAATAAAGGAGAAAGGCATAGCAGTAGCGCTTGTTTCCACAAAGCGCTATAGTTCCTCTAGGAGTAGCGCGTTTTATAAGCCCATGCTATAGCTGTGTTCCTTAAATGAAAAGAAAATAAAAATAAAAATAAATAACTACTTCCTATAGCAGTAGCGCGTTTTCATAGAAAGCGCTATAGCTAACTTAGCTACAGAGCTTTTTCCTACCAACGTTATTGCTATATTGACTTAACCCCGCGCGGGCCCAAATTTTTGCTAAGTCCTTTCCCCCTCTCCCCCTATCCTCCAACTCCTCTATCGCCGCCGTCGATTGTCCTGCCTGATCGAGCACGCCCTCGACCTCACCGCCGTCGCCTGGGGCCGCCCTCGACCTCACCGCCATCGCCCGAGGCCGCCCTCGACCTCACCGTCGCCGCCCTCGACCTCACCGTCGCCGCCCGAGCCCGCCCAGGACTGCCGCCGCCCGAGCCCAAGCCCGCCCTCGCCGCCAATCGTAAGGCTCTCCCTCTCCTCTCCCCTACCCTCCTCTCTCTCTCTCTCTCTCTCTCTCTCTCCTCTCTGGTAGGGAAATTCATATGTTGCTACTATGATGATGTTCATATGAACCCTAGATTTGTTTAGGGTAGTAGGCATTTTTTTAGCATTTAGGAAAAAAGACGAGCAATTTTTTTAGGAAATTAGCTAGGGCAATTTTTTATGAAAATGCCTAAACAGTAATTCCATTTAGGTTTAAATTAACAGACGGTACATAAATTATAGTAGCACTTAGCTTTAAATTAATAGAAGCTATAAACAAAAAACAGTAGCATTTAGCTATAAAAAGTTATTTGGACTATGGACCTGAATCTGGTCCAAATGAAATTTGAATTATTTGGACTATGGACCTGAATATTTTTGAAGAAATTGGGTGTAGGTACTAAGGTCTTGCTGTGAAAATTTTGGTGAGGTCAGAAGGGTGAGAGAAAATGGAGTTCCTTTGCAATTTCTAATAATGTCAAGTATTTTTGGAATATTTTCTCTAAAACAATTTGGATGAAAGGAAAATAATGTGTGTGTGTGAGAGAGAGAGAGGAATAGAACAGAATTTGGGTTCTATCCTAGGCAGAGAAGTGTTTAGTGAGGTCATTTTTCAAAGGTTTTGGGTATTTGAAAATACTACTATTTTTCAACGAAAATAATTTAGGCAAGTTTTATTTTAAAGATGATCCCTTCCTAGACTTTTAGCTTTAGAAAATAAACAAAAGTATTTAGCTATAAATAAAAAAACAGTAGCTATGGCATTTAGCTATAAACAGAAAACAGAATTGTTTTTCTTTTCAAAAACTTGGTTAAAGTAATTGTTGCTATGTAAACGAAAAACAATATTGATGTTATGAGATATATTTCATTCATGTTCATTTGCGTATTCCATTATTGTTGATTATATATTTTCACTGAAGTGGTCATGTTATATGCAAATTTCTCAATAGTGTTTGCTCATGTTATATGCAACATTGAAGTGGTTCGATTGTGCCCAAGTGGCCTTTTGTTGTTTCCAGGGAATGAAGCCGAGTGGCCTATGTTTGGCCAAAATGTTGATTCATTTCCATTCTGGCAAATTTCAGGTGCTTGACTTGTCCACTTTTTAGCAAGGTCATGCCGAAATTTTCCGTGAATTTCGGCATGACTTGTGCTACAAACTAGGACATATCGAGTGCCCGAGATTTGCTACACCGGGAAGGAATCAACGTTCCTGAAAAACATAGGCCTTTTTTATGTCATTATTCATTTTATTATGTCTAGAATTAATTGACTAGATTTAATCGTAGGAAACATGGCTAGCAACGATCAAGGATAGGGTTCTGGTGATTGCGACGACGTCTACCTGGTGGCAGACGAATATTTGAACCTTGTCGACGAGCAACAGTTGCCGTTGCTGGGCCCACCTGTCACATCATGGAACGACATTGAGACCGGCGCCGGGACTGGCGTTGAGACCCAGACCGGCACCGAGACTAGCGAAGCCGGTATAGAACCGAAACCGAAGAGGAGACGTCGATGCGCATACCAACTCATCACTACTAGAGTGGTGGCCACGGAGGTGGACGACGGCAATTTTGAGCCAAAAGAGCCTGCGGAAGCGCGAGCGTGCTACGACAATAAATAGGCTGCATCGAACAGACAACCACCATCATCAACAATGAGAAACTAAAGAAGATAAAAAATATGAAGCACTCCCTCCTAACGAAGCTGCACCAGGTATTCTTGTTCCCGGGCTGGGATGAAAAGAAATATACTGATCCAGATAAAGACTCGGCAATGAAGAAGATAAACAAACACGCCATGAGCAAGTTTACTGACGTGTTGGCCGCCTGGAAGGGTGAAAGCAAAGGATCATTAACAAAAAGGAACCCAACTCCGAGATTGTAAAGGATAATCCAACAATTACGAAAGATCAGCTTGGAATATTCAAGGCGGCTTGCGATGCCGAAGCTGCCAAAGAAAAGTCGAAGTACATGAAGGTGCTTTAAGAGATGAACATGGGGTGGCGCCACCTTGGAAGCCGTGGTTACGTGGGGAAGAGGTCCATATGGGCCAAGGAGGACGCGGAACGCGAAAGTCTGGGCATCCCAGACCCCTTGGCGGAGTTCACCGTCCCACAGGAGCGTGACGTCCTCAGGGCCCGGTACCGTTGGGACCTAGTGAAGAAGGTTTTTGAGACGGACGCGGTCATGACGGAGTTCATGAGACTGCTGGTAATTTTAGCTTCTGATCAATTCGACTACACATTTAGTCATATTTGTAAACGATCCTTTTTGCTTTTGCTGAGAGAGCAGCACAGGATCGTGGCCGAAAGCGACTCGCCGTCTGAGGCGTTGGCGAGGCCCAAGTGGGACACCCCACTCAACTGGGCCTTGAACATATTGAAACGACTCCCGGTGGAGACTCGGTCATCGTATAGACGCGTGCACGGCGTCGGAGATGGTGCCACGTGGAAGAAGTACTACCGTGAGACCACGGAAGAGAGAAAGGAAAGACGAAAGTTAAATGAAGAAAACATCGACAAGAAGGTTGAGATTGCGGTTGAGAAGAAATCAACCAAGATAGTCAAAGCAGCGGTAGCTGCCACAAAAGAAGAAATGGCAGCTACGTATGGTGTGTTGCTTCCGGATATCGTCAATTGGAGCAGGAAAAATCAAAATAAAGATGCAGCGGACTTTCCCCTTGCCAACTTCTTCGGGAGCAGCTCGACTAGCGTTGCACCAGGACCTGCTCCCGCATCTGGTCCTGCACCGGCTCCCGCACCAGCTCTCGCACCTGCTCATAGTAGCCCATGCTACCTCTTGAGCATGCGTTGGTTTCTCCTTGAAGAGGAAAGGGTGATGCAGCAAAGTAGCGTAAGTATTTCCCTCAGTTTTTGAGAACCAAGGTATCAATCCAGTAGGAGGTTATACGCAAGTCGCCTTGTACCTGCACAAACAAATAAGAACCTTGCAACCAATGCGATAAAGGGGTTGTCAATCCCTTCACGGCCACTTGCAAAAGTGAGATCTGATAGAGATAATAAGATAAATATTTTTGGTATTTTTGTTGTATAGATTGAAAAGTAAAGATTGCAAAATAGTAAACTTGATGTAAAATGTAAATGAAAGAGATATAATACGATGGAAAAGAGACCCGGGGTACATAGGTTTCACTAGTGGCTTCTCTCAAGATAGCATATCTTACGGTGGGTGAACAAATTACTGTCAAGCAATTGATAGAAAAGCGCATAGTTATGAGAATATCTAGGCATGATCATGTATATAGGCATCACGTCCGTGACAAGTAGATCGAAACGATTCTCCATCTACTACTATTACTCCGCACATCGACCGCTATCCAGCATGCATCTAGAGTATTAAGTTCATAAGAACAGAGTAACACATTAAGCAAGATGACATGATGTAGAGGGATAAACTCAAGCAATATGATATAAACCCCATCTTTTTATCCTCGATGGCAACAATACAATACGTGCCTTGCTGCCCCTACTGTCACTGGGAAAGTACACCACAAGATTGAACCCAAAGCTAAGCACTTCTACCATTGCAAGCAAGATCAATCTAGTAGGCCAAACCAAACTGATAATTCGAAGAGACTTGCAAAGATGTCAAATCATACGTATAAGAATACAGAGAAGAATCAAATATTGTTAGATAATCTTGATCATAAACCCACAATTCATGATATCTCGACAAACACACCGCAAAAAGTATTACATTGAATAGGTCTCCAAGAAGATCGAGGAGAACGTTGTATTGAGAATCAAAGAGAGAGAAGAAGCCATCTAGCTAATAACTATGGACCCGAAGGTCTGTGGTAAATTACTCACACATCATCGGAGAGGCTATGGTGTTGATGTAGAAGCCCTCTGTGATCGATTCCTCCTCCAACGGAGCGCCGGAAAAGTCCCCAAGATGGGATCTCAAGGGTACAAAAGGTTGTGGCGGTGGAAATAGGGTTTCATGGTGCTCCTGGATGTTTTCGGGGTATATGAGTATATATAGGCGAAAGAAGTAGGTTGGTGGAGCCACGAGGGGCTCACGAGGGTGGGGGGCGTGCCTACCCCCCTGGGCGCACCCTCCTACCTCGTGGCCGCCTCATTGCTTCCTTGAAGTCCACTCCAAGTCTCCTGGATTGCGTTTGTTCCAAAAACGATTCTCCCGAAGGTTTCATTCCGTTTGGACTCCGTTTGATATTCCTTTTCTGCGAAACACTGAAATAAGCAAAAAAACAACAATTTGCACTGGGCCTCCGGTTAATAGGTTAGTCCCAAAAATAATATAAAAGTGCATAATAAAGCCCATAAAAATTTAAAACAGATAATATAATAGCATGGAACAATAAAAAACTATAGATACGTTGGAGACGTATCAAGCATCCCCAAGCTTAATTCCTGCTCGTCCTCGAGTAGGTAAATGATAAAAACAGAATTTTTGATGTGGAATGCTGCCTAACATAATTTTATATGTAATTCTCTTTATTGTGGCATGAATGTTCAGATCCAAAAGATTCAAGATAAAATTTTAATATTGACATAAAAATAGTAATACTTCAAGCATGCTAACCAAGCAGTTTATGTCTTATCAAAATGACATATCCAAAGAAAGCTTATCCCTCCAAAATCATATAGTTTGGCCATGCTTCATTTTTGTCACACAAAATGCTCCCATTATGCACAACCCCGGTTTCAGCCAAGCAATTGGTTCATATTTTTAATGCGCTTCAGCCTTTTCAACCCTCACGCAATACATGAGCGTAGTCCATGGACATAACACTATGGGTGGAGTAGAGTATGATGATAGGGATTGTGCGAGAAAACAAAAAAGGAGAAAGTCTCACATTGACGCGGCTAATCAATGGGCAGTGGAGATGCCCATCAATTGATGTCAATACGAGGAGTAGCGATTGCCATGCAACGGATGCACTAGAGCTATAAATATATGAAAGCTCATCAAAAAGAAACTAAGTGGGTGTGCATCCAACTTGCCTGCTCACAAAGACCTAGGGAATTTTGAGGAAGCCGATCATTGGAATATGCAAGCCAAGTTCTATAATGAAAAATTCCCACTAGTATATGAAAGTGACAAAATAAGAAACTCTCTATCATGAAGATCATGGTGCTATTTTGAAGCACAAGTGTGGAAAAAGGATAGTACATTGTCCCTTCTCTCTTTTTCTCTTTTTTTTATTTGGGCTTCTTTGGCCTCTTTTTTCTTTTCTTCTTTTTTCTCTTTTTTTTATTTCGTCCAGAGTCTCATCCCGACTTGTGGGGGAATCATAGTCTCCATCATCCTTTCCTCACATGGGACAATGCTCTAATAATGGAAATCATCACACTTCTATTTATTTACAACTCAAGAATTACAATACTTAGGACAAAATATGACTCTATGTGAATGCCTCCGGCGGTGTACCGGGATATGCAATGAATCAAGACTGACATGTATGAAAGAATTGTAAAGGTGGCTTTGCCAAAAATATGATGTCAACTACATGATCATGCAAAGCAATATGACAATAATGGAGCGTGTCATAATAAACGGAACGGTGGAAAGTTGCATGGCAATATATCTCAGAATGGCTATGGAAATGCCATAATAGGTAGGTATGGTGGTTGTTTTGGGGAAGATATAAGGAGGTTTATGTGTGATAGAGCATATCGTATCACGGGGTCTGGATGCACCGGCGAAGTTTGCACCAACTCTCGAGGTGAGAAAGGGCAATGCACGGTACCGCAGAGGCTAGCAAATTGCGGATGGATAAGAGTGCGTATAATCCGTGGACTCACATTAGTCATAAAAGAACTCATATACTTATTGCAAAAGTTTATTAGCCCTCGAAGCAAAGTACTACTACGCATGCTCCTAGGGGAAGGGTTGGCAGGAGTTAACCATAGCGCAATCCCGACCTCCACTCATAAGGAAGGCAATCAAAGAACACCCCATGCTTCAAATTTGTCACACAACGTTCACCATACGTGCATGCTACGGGACTTGCCAACTTTAACATAAGTATTTCTCAATTTCATAATTACCCAACTAGCATGACTCTAACATTACCACCTTTATATCTCAAAACAATTATCAAGTATCACATTTATCATAGTGTTTAATGCACTCCGTATGAAAGTTTTTATTTTACCCAACTTGGATGCCCATCATATTAGGACTAATTTTATAACCAAAACAAATTACCATGCTGTTCTAAAAGACTCTTAAAATAATATAAGTGAAGCATGAGAGATCAATAATTTCTACAAAATAAAACCACCACCGTGCTCTAAAAAGGTATAAGTGAAGCACTAGAGCAAAATTATCTAGCTCAAATGATATAAGTGAAGCACATAGATTATTCTAATAAATTCCGATTCATGTGTGTCTCTCCAAAAGGTGTGTACAACAAGGATGGTTAGATAAACTAAAAAGAAAAGACTCAAATCATACAAGACGCTCCAAGCAAAACACATATCATGTGGTGAATAAAAATATAGCCTCAAGTAAAGTTACCGGTAGATGAAGACGAAAGAGGGGATGCCTTCCGGGGCATCCCCAAGCATAGGCTTTTGGTTGTACTTGAAACCTTAGGGTGCCTTGGGCATCCCCAATCTTAGGCTCTTGCCACTCCTTATTCCAAATCCATCAAATCTTTACCCAAAACTTGAAAACTTCACAACACAAAACTCAACAGAAAATCTCATGAGCTCCGTTAGTGCAAGAAAACAAACCAGCACTTTAAGGTACTGTAAAGAACTCATTCTTTATTTATATTGGTGTTAAACCTACTGTATTCCAACTTCTGTATGGTTCATACCCCCCCCCCCAATACTAGCCATAGATTCATCAAAATAAGCAAACAACACACGAAAAAACAGAATCTGTCAAAAACAAAACAGTCTGTAGAAATCTGTATCAAACGTATACTTCAATAACTCCAAAAATTCTACCAAATTAGGATGTACTACGTAATTTGTTTATTAATATTATTCAAAAAGAATCAACTGAAAATCTCGTTTCTGTGATTTATGAAAACTAATCGCGTGCGTGCAAAAGTTTCGGTTTTTCAGCAAGATCAAATTAACTATCACCGTAGGTTATCCTAAAGGTTTTACTTGGCACAAACACTAATTAAAACACAAAGCCACATCTAACCAGAGGCTAGATAAATTATTTATTACTAAACAGGAGCAAAAAGTAAAGAACAAAAATAAAATTGGGTTGCCTCCCAACAAGCGCTATCGTTTAACGCCCCTAGCTAGGCATAAGATTTCAACATTGCTCACATGAAAGATGATAACTGAAACACAAAGAGAGCATCATGAAACATGTGACAAACACATTTAAGTCTAACATACTTCCTATGCATAGGCATTTTATAAGCAAACAAATTATCAAGGCAAGCAAAAACTACCATATGCAAGGAAGAAGAGAGAAACAATAGCAATCTCAACATAACGAGAGGTAATTTAGTAACATTAAAATTTCTACAACCATATTTTCCTCTCTCATAATAATTAAATGTAGGATCATAAGCAAATTCAACAATATAGCTATCAAAAAACATATTCTTAATATGATCCACATGTATGCAAAGTTGACTCTCTTCCAAAATAGTGGGATTAACATTAACTAGAGTCATGACCTCTCCAAACCCACTTTTATCAAAAACTTCATAAGATTGAACATTCTCCAAATATGTGGGATCTAAAGTTGACACTCTTCCAAACCCACTTTCAATATTATTGCAAACATTATTATCAATCTCATATTCATCATGGGACTTAAATAAATTTTCAAGATCATAAGAAGAATCACCCCAATCATGATCATTGCCACAAGTAGTAGACATAGCAAAACTAGCATCCCCAAGCTTAGGGTTTTGCATATTATTAGCACAATTGACATCAAGAGAATTTATAATAACATCATTTCAATCATACTTTTCATCAAAGGAACTATCAAGTATGGGTGTAATACCAACGATCTCATGTTTAACATAAGGAACTACAACAAATTCATCTTCATAAATATTGGCATCATGGCCACAAGAATAGCAAGCATCATGTTCATCAAGGGATATTTCAATCAAATCATCGGAATCATAATTATCTATAGATTCATGCGTATCATTATTTTCTTCCAAAGCAACGACCATTCTCTCAATAAATTCCTTAACATAGGCATTATGAGCATAGTTTTCATAGCAATATTTAAGTATGTCGGAATTTTCAGATTTGTAGAGAGTAATATCATACTTTTCAATCAAAGGAGCAACTTCATGAGCACCCTTAAAAACGACAAATTCTTCAATTTGTTCGATATCATAGTAACTATAAACACCCTTTCCATAAGAAGATACGATTTCATTATCATTAAACTCACATAGGTAGGGAAGGTGTTTTTTAGGGTTCTTAGAGCAACAAGTAAAATCATAAATTTCACAAAGATTCCAAGCATAGCATAGCAAACTATTTATTTGATACCATAAGAGCTTCCCCTTTTCAGACAAACGATGACGCACAAAATGAGCATGCTCATCTAAAGATCTTCCCTCAACTAAACTAGTTGGGGTTTCAGCACGAGCACAAATAGATCGAAGATGATCCAAGTGGAACACTTTAAGTGGATCCATATCAATAGATTTTTACCAAGCAAATATGCAAGCAAATAGAAGGCACATGGAAACACAAACAAAAAGACATACGGGAAGAATGCGAAGAAAAGGCAAAAGGTTTTCGAAAATCGTTTTAGAAGTGGGGGAGAGGAAACCGAGAGGCAAATGGCAAATAATGTAATGCGAGGGATAAGAGTTTGCGATGGGTACTTGGTATGTCTTGACTTGTGCATAGATCTTTTCGGCAACGATGCTAGAAATCGGCGAGTTGTCGAGAGATCAAATCTTGACTTGACTTGGCGTAAGCCTCCCCGACAACAGCGCCAGAAATCCTTCTTGCTACTTCTTGAGCATGAGTTGGTTTTCCCTTGAAGAGGAAAGGGTGATGCAGCAAAGTAGCATAAGTATTTCCCTCAGTTTTTGAGAACCAAGGTATCAATCCAGTAGGAGGTTACACGCAAGTCACCTTGTAACTGCACAAACAAATAAGAATCTTGCCACCAACGCGATAAAGGGGTTGTCAATCCCTTCACGGCCACATGCAAACGTGACATCTGATAGAGATAATAAGATAAATATTTTTTGTATTCTTGTTGTATAGATTGAAAAGTAAAGATTGCAAAATAGTAAACAAGATGCAATGTAAATAAAAGAGATATAATACGATGGAAAAGAGACCCGGGGGCCATAGGTTTCACTAGTGGCTTCTCTCAAGATAGCATATCTTACGTTGGGTGAACAAATTACTGTCGAGCAATTGATAGAAAAACGCATAGTTATGAGAATATCTAGGCATGATCATGTATATAGGTATCACGTCCGTGACAAGTAGATCGAAACGATTCTCCATCTACTACTATTACTCCACACATCGACCGCTATTCAGCATGCATCTAGAGTATTAAGTGCATAAGAACAGAGTAACACATTAAGCAAGATGACATGATGTAGAGGGATAAACTCAAGCAATATGATATAAACCCCATCTTTTTATCCTCGATGGCAACAATACAATACGTGCCTTGCTACCCCTGCTGTCACTGGGAAAGTACACCGCAAGATTGAACCCAAAGCTAAGCACTTCTATTGCAAGAAGGATCAATCTAGTAGGTCAAACCAAACTGATAATTCGAAGAGACTTGCAAAGACATGAAATCATACATATAAGAATTCAGAGAAGAATCAAATATTGTTCATAGATAATCTTGATCATAAACCCAAAATTCATCTGGTCTCGACAATCACACCGCAAAAAGTATTACATCGAATAGATCTCCAAGAAGATCGAGGAGAACTTTGTATTGAGAATCAAAGAGAGAGAATAAGCCATTAGCTAATAACTATGGACCTAAAGGTCTGTCGTAAACTACTCACACATCATCGAAGAGGCTATGGTGTTGATGTATAAGCCCTCCATGATCGATTCCCCCTCCGGTGGAGCGCCGGAAAAGGCCCCAAGATGCGATCTCACGGGTACAGAAGGTTGCGGCAGTGGAAATAGGGTTTTGTGGTGCTCCTGGATGTTTTCGGGGTATATGAGTATATATAGGCGAAAGAAGTAGGTTGGTGGAGCCACGAGGGGCCCACGAGGGTGGGGGGCGCGCCTACCCCCCTGGGCGCGCCCTCCTACCTCGTGGCCGCCTCGTTGCTTCCTTGACGTCCACTCGAAGTTTCCTGGATTGAGTTTGTTCCAAAAATGATTCTCCCGAAGGTTTCATTCCGTTTGGACTCCGTTTGATATTCTTGTTCTGCGAAACACTGAAATAGGCAAAAAAAACAGGAATTTGCACTGGGCCTCCGGTTAATAGGTTAGTCCCAAAAAAATATAAAAGTGCATAATAAAGCCCATTAAACATCCAAAACAGATAATATAATAGCATGGAACAATAAAAAATTATAGATACGTTGGAGACGTATCAGCCCGTCCTCCATCTCGGACGTGCTCGGCGGTGCTTCGTCTTTGGATGAGCTCGACGCCCTCACTGTACCTATCACATCGCCCCTCTTCAATAAATGTATAATCTCCCATTTCCGTCGCCTTTCAAATCTCTCACGTCACAGACATGTCTTTGCAGGCCGACGTAACCCCGTGCACCATATTTTAGACCATCAGCGGCCAGAAGGTCGACGTGGGGAAGGTGACAATAATGAAGCCAATGGAACAATTGTTCCACAACCGGCCGATCCCCCCTGAGGTCTTCAAGGTTTCCGTGGCTAGTGTCAAACCGGGCCAGGAGAATTTGGCTCCTTCGATACTATGTGGAGATGACGACGAGACCCCGTGGCAGCTTGGTGATTGCAAGAGGTGGGTCCTGTTGTGGCCAAAGACTCTGCTTCATCTGGAGGCGGCCGAGAGCACACCCACGACCATGAAGCCTCAGCAAGGTATGAACATCAACACCCCACCTTGAAAGTGCATTATATCGATGGGTGAATAGGCGATTTTTACAAATTCGTCACTGAGGAAATTCAAGGTGAGGAATTTCCTAAGTCACAAAAAACTAGCAGCGGAATAAGTACTCAGATGCAAGCGTAACAAAATAGTAACACAGTCATCATGATGAAATGAAAAATACATAGAGTACGAGGTAGCATGTAAATAGGATAAGCAGGCTGAAGACAAAGTGATTGAAGAAATATGATTGAGGAAATAGAGAAAGTCTTCAGTCAAAGTCTTCAAACAGTAATGATCAAGTACATCAACACATGAATGAGGAAATGAATGCGTTGAGGAAATAGAATCAGTTGCTTGGTGAAGACAATGATTTGGTTGACTAGTTCCAACTGCTATGACAGTTCTACGTCTGGTTGGAGTGGCTAGGTATTTAAACCCGAGGACACACAGTCCCAGACACACAGTCCTCATCGTATTCTCCTTGAGCTAAGATCATACATACCTCACCCAATCACTCGTGGTAAGTCTTTAGGTGACTTCCAAACCTTCACAGTCTCGGTCACTCGATGATCCACAATTTCCTCTTGGATGCTCTAGACCATGGTGCCTAACCATTTGGAGGATACGCAGTCCTCAAAGGTAACAAGCGTTGGTTCCACACAGGAACAATCTCTTCACTGATGCTCAATCACTTTGGGTTTGTAGGTGGTTGGGTTTGGGTTTTCCTCGCTTGATGATTTTCGCTCAAAGTCCTCAGAGGATGGGATGCTCTAAATGACAAGTGTCAGTTTCTCTCGGAGCAGCCCACCAACTAGTAGTTGTAGGGGGCGGCTATTCATAGCCTAGGGAGCAGCCCGACCTGATAAGACATAAATGCCCTTCAATGATATGACCGTTAGGTGGGTAGATATTTTTGGACAGCTGGCGCGTAACACAGCAACGGTCGGAAATTTGAGCTCTCAAATTCTTTAGGCACTACTAGGAAAATGGCTATAGCTAATATGGACATTAATGGCGCACCATATATGTGGTGCGCCACTGCTATATAGCAGTGGCGCACCAGATACAGGTACGCCATTATTGTCACATTACTAATGGCGCACCTGGTGTGTGGTGCGCCATTACTAGTTTTGAAAAAAAGATTAAAAAAATATTAATAGTGGCGCACCAGGGGATAGTGCACCATTATTGGCCACATTACTAATGGCGCACCTGGTGTGTGGTGCATCATTACTAGTTTTGAAAAAAAGATAAAAAAAATATATTAGCAGTGGCGCACCAGTGGATAGTGCGCCACTACTAACATTTTCACCAAATGCACCCCCCCCCCCCCCGTGGACCGCCTTTTCAGTTTCAGAAAAACAAAAGAAAATGATAGAAATGTCAAAAAAATAAAAGAAAATAAGATTCCCATGTGATATGTGGTCTAGTTGTTAGCAAAATTTACAAACATGAATTTTCGACTTTTTTGCAAAATCTCTCGAGAATTTGTAAAATGGGCATAACTTTTGCATACGAACTCCGATTAAAAAGTTTTTTAATATGAAAAATCATCTACTCAAAAAGTTATATCCGAATTCAATCAACCTTCCGATGAAGACTGAGGAGAAGCTCACGGTCAGTCATCACACGCAGAGCAGTGGCTTGAGGATATTGCTTTGAAGCTTTTGCATCAGTATCATGTGTTGTAGAGTCATCATTGGTGGAATAGGATGTATTTTTGCGAAAATGTCCATCCAATGGAAGAGTGCCTTCATCAATGACAGCAGCCTTGCCCTTCTCATCAGCTGAGGAAATAGTCCTTTTGAGGACTTCAATGCGGGGCAGATAGCTGAGATGATTTTGAAAATGAGCCTTATAATGATGATTTTGAAAATAAGACCTTGATCTGATGAATTTCATGATCCAAGGATCATAAGGCTTCAACTCAAAAGGTGACAGAGCAGCATTGGCCAAAGTCCTCATGAAGAAATCATGGTAGTTGATAGGAATACCATGTTTGATATTGAAGAGCAGATTCTTCTTGATGCCAACAACCTCTTCTTCATCAGAGTTGTGGCCCTTGATTGGACTAAGGGTTTTGGTCAATATGCGATAAACTATCCTTGGCACATAGAGCAATTCCTTCATAAGGAATGTGGTCCTTGGAGCTTGGCCATGCTTCAAAGGCTTCATCAACACTTGCATTAGATGATTTGAAAGTTCTGGTTCTGCATAAATAAGCCCTGCACCTTCAGCGGGAGGACTGACTGGGACGGCATGAAGCAATTCAGAGGCCGGAGCTTTGTAGTGAGTGTTTTCAGTCATCCAGCAAGCACTCCTGAATTCACATCTTCAACAGCTCCGGTGATGTGCAGCGTTGCATAGAATTGAAGAATGAGTTCTTCATTCCAGCCGCAGATGTCGGTGCAGAAGTTGAGTAGCCCAGCGTCATGAAGAACACTGAGGACGGAGGTGAAGCATGGAAGAGACTCCATATCCACACGAGGAATTTACTCATGGTCAAAGATCTTTTCCTTATCAAACAGCAATGCGGAATAGAAATTCATTTGACTGGCCGTCTAGAAACGCTTGCGACGAAGTCGAGCAGAGTCATAAGGATTGTAGTTAGAGAAGAAATGATGCTCAACAAAGAAATCATCAGCTTTGAATTTCTGCTTCTTGGTGTGAGGATTCTGTGGCTTGGGCTAAAGATTTGCAGTTGAAGTCTTCACAGCCTCTAGTTGCACAACCTCTGGAGCCACAGGCTGAGGAATTTCAGTAGCAGTTTCAGCACCAGCAGCCTTGGCCTCCATTTCTTCAGCACTAGCGGCTGGAACTTCTTCTTGAATAGAATGAAGTGATGCTTGATGTCCTTCAGAGCCCGTATCAATTTCTTCAGTTTGGACAGGGGACTGAGGAAGTTGATGTAGAGGGGTTGTCAGTGGTGAATTGGGGTGCTGACTTTCCCAATAGTCATCATTCTGAATACGAGTTGTTGACCAATGTCCACATCCTCATCTTCTTCATCAATTTCTTCAAGGCCTACCTCTTCAGCTGTGAACTGAGGCATGGGAGATGATACCAGTGGAGAAGGGATATTATCCACTTCAATTTCTTCATCCAACAGCCCTGAAGAAGCAGCAAAAGGATTTTCTTCATCACTGTCATCTGGAATGACATATTCCTTTGATGGCATGCTTGAAATCGGAACAAGTCAATTGGGTTTGCGAATGAGCTCGTCAAAGTCTTCACTTTCTTAGGAGCTGAAGACTCTGAAGTCATAGATGCTTTCCTTTTCTTCACTGCTGCCTTCTCTGCAGCTTTGGTCTTCTTCACTTTTGATGCAGAAAGAAGGTTGATATCTCTCATCTGTGATGACTTTGCAGGAGGAGCAGATGAAATAGGTTCAATTTCTTCTGGCGCAACTGATGCAGTTACCCTGGCATGTTCAGTTGTTTCAGGCATAGCAAAAGCTTTAGCTATCCTGGATTGTTCTTCAGGCGCAACATTGGAGGTTGCCCTGACATTTTCTTTAGAGGCTGGAATTTCTTCAATAGCCCTAGTACTTTCAAAATCATCAACAGTCTGATTTTCATCAGCTGTGCTTGCATGTGCTTTAGTAGGCTAAGCAGATGTCTCAGCCTGAGGATTTTCTTGTTGAAATGAAGCAATACCATTTGGTGTGAATTCCTTTGCCATTTTGACGAATCTGACTTTGTCTCCAAGCCAATCTGCATGATATGCGTCAAATTCATCCCTGAGTGCTTTGATTTCAGTCTCCATAGTCACAAGTTCTCCGGTAGACATTTTCACAACATTTTTCTTCAAAAAACATTCCTTCTTTTACTGAGCTTTCTTCACTTTCCTGGCCTTCTCAAATTTCCATTTTTCTTCACCTATGAAGGCCGTCAACATATGGCTCGTTGAAGTCAGGCAAAGGAGTGTTAGGGTCCTTGTGCCATAAACTAATGAAATCGATGATCCACTTTGGATCCGGTAGAGGTGCCATTCACTGCCTTTGGCACTAGTGGCCCTTGCTTGTCTATCTCTGATCATCTTAGCTAATTCTTCATCATCAACTTCATCGTCACTTGACAGAACTTGAAAGGCAACTAGCTTCTTGTGAGGACTTGACCTTGAGCCGCATCCAACAACAACCTTTTTCTTCAGCAAGGTTGGAACAATTGAAGAATGAGGAGGAGTAGAGGAACTTGCAGAAGCTCCTCAAGCAATTGAGATTCCAGTCGTCCCTTGGCACGTGGCAAGATGCACATGCACTGAGGACTTTACAGGAGCAGCCGAGGATTTGGCAACCGAGGGAATTGGAGCTGCTTTGGAAGATGTTGCTTGAGGAATAGGCCGTGAGGGATTTGAAGAGCTTGGCCGTGAGGGCATTGCAGCTAAGGAACTTGGCTTCACAACTAGTTTCTTTGGCATAGCCTTCTTAGGCTTGCTAGCGGAGGCCTCAGCAGCGGTAACAGCAGAATCTTCATTGAATTTCTTCACTGCTTCTTTTGCCATTTTGGCCAGCTTGGCCTGTTGCTTGGCCCATTCCTTGGGAAATTCCTCACCTCTTTTGATTCTAGAGGTATCAGCTTCTTGGCCTGGAGCCAATGGAGGTCTTGGGCATACTCCCTTCATTCTCTAGCCCATCTTCTCTCTACTTCTGAATGCGCACGTTGCGCTCATTCTTCGTCTCTTTGCCATGAGTGGCTTCATTAGGAGTATAGTACCCTGCATAGATATATTCAGGGATTTCAAAAGTAGTATTCACTTCTGGTTTCTTTCCTTCCTTCCGAGGTCTTTTACCGTCAGCCATTCTCTTCACTAGAGGATTTTGAACAATCAATTTTTTTGAAGAGGTATGAAACTTGTCTTCGAGGAACGCTGCAATTGAGTTAAGTTGATGAGAACCTAGATATTCAGCAGCGGACATGTGTACCTTCGAATAGAGTATAGGTGCGAAGAATTTGGAGAGGTCATATGCGTTCTCAGAAGTTCTTCAAAAGAATCAAGTTTGTGGAATTTGACCAGGAGTGTCTTGAGGAATTTCATTAAGCGTTCTTGACTTAGGTTCCAGAGTTGTATAGGTTGAAAATCCACACAACTGAGGAATCTTGAGGAAAAATATTGCTTAGAGAAATCAATCAAGAACAGATGCAAGTTTGTGTTTAAGGACATGAAAGTTGAAGAATAAACACCTTTTGAAGATTTTATGGAAATCATCAGAATCAACAAGGGTAGTAAATATAGATTTTATTTACCCTTGATGAAGAACACGACGAACTGAGTGTAGAAGTTGAGAAGCTCATCTGTTCAGATCTTCCATGCCCTAGCTTGGCGGTGGAAGATAGCTACGGCGGCGATAGAGTGAAGAGTTCCACGGCCGGCGCGAGTACGACGGCGATGAGGTCGAGGCAGTGAAGCTCTTCCTCACCGGCGATGATGGAAGGTAGCGGCGGTGCTCGGTCAGAGAGCTCGAGCGAGGGGAGTGAGATCGAGCGGAGTAAATGAGGTCTGAGGAGGGTGAGGGGTCACTACAAAAAAATACACTTCCGTGATGGTACGTGTTTGTCACAGTAGGTCGTGTTTTTTGTCATGCATGTACATCCATGATGATTTTATGATAGAATAAAGATGGTCATACGTGGGCTGTCGTAGAAGTGTTCCATGACATTACCAAAATTATCATCACAGAAGTGTCCACTTCCATGGCGATAAATCGCGCGTCACAGAAGTGCTTTCGTCAAGGGTGGCCGACACGTGGCATCCACCATAACGGAACGCCGTTAAGCTATCGGGTCCGGTTTTGGATCCGATAACCCGTTAACAGCCAGGACCAATGGGAAATTTCCACGTGTAAAATTCTTATTGGCCGGAGTGAACACCTGTCAGCTCGTCAGTGTGCCAGATGTCGCCCGTCCATTGGAGGAGACATGCCTATGATACGTCGACACGTGGCGGGGACCAACAGGGGCCCATCTAGGTTAAAAAGGCCATCCCAGTCAAAGGCCCGTAGTACTTACTCAGGTACTAGTGGGCCAGCCCAATAACGGCCTGCTTAATAAAGGCCCATTTACAGCCCAAAGCCAGATCTGGCCCATTAATTGTTCGCCAAATATTTGGGCCCAATTACAGCCCAGTGACTTTCGACCTGTTAGAGGCCTGATGTAGACATGGGCCCATTTCAGCCCGGTGTGACTTTCGGCCTGGGAATGGCCCGTGCTGCCCATGGGCCATATATGGTCCAATGGGACATCGGGCCCACCAACGGCCCGTCATAAAGGTGGTAACAGTTAAGCCCAATGTGACTTTGGGCCTATTAAAGGCCTGTCGTATAATTCGGCCCATTGATGCCGGTACTAAGCTTTCGGCCTCTTAAAGGCGCAGGATATCAGTGGCCCAACTAAGGCCCAAGATATGTTTCGGCCTGGTAACGGCCCGTGATATAACTAGGCCCAAAAAGGCCCGGTCTACATTTCAGCCTAGTGAAGGCTCGTCAACGACTAGTGAAAATTGAGGCCCAACATGCATTTCGGCCTGCTGAAGGCCCGTGGTTTCATCTGGGCCGTAACCGTCCAGTAGAATATTCAGCCTATTAGTGGCCCAATGCTACCTGGGCCAAACTAAGTGCTGGGTCCATAAAAGTCCCAACTAAAATATAGGCCGGTGTAAGTTGTGGGCCTGGCACAAAGTGTGAAGGCCCCAATTATTCGGGCCCAAGAAAGATGCAGGCCAGCCCAATTGTGGCATGATACGTCTCCAACGTATCTATAATTTTTGATTGCTCCATGCTACTTTATCTACTGTTTTAGGCAATATTGGGCTTTATTATCCACTTTTATATTATTTTTGGGACTAACCTATTAACCGGAGGCCCAACCCAGATTTGCTGTTTTATGCCTATTTCAGTGTTTCGAGGAAAAGGAATATCAGACGGAGTCAAAACGGAACGAAATCAACTGGAGAAGTTATTTTTGGAAGGAAAGCAACCCAGGGAACTTGGAGTTCACGTCAGGGGAGATACGGGCTGCCCACGAGGGTAGGGGGCGCGCCCACCCCCCCAGGTGCGCCCCCTACCTTGTGGGGCCCCCGTAGCTCCACCGACGTACCCCTTGCACCCATATATACCTACGTACCCTAAAACTTCCAGAACAGAAGATAGATCAGGAGTTCCGCCACCGCAAGCCTCTGTAGCCACCAAAAACCAATCGGGACCCTATTCCGGCACCCTGCCGGAGGGGGATCCCATCACCAGTGGCCATCTTCATCATCCTGGCGCTATCCATGATGGGGAGGGAGTAGTTCACCCTCGGGGCTGAGGGTATGTACCAGTAGCTATGTGTTTGATCTCTCTCTCTTGTGTTCTCTCTCGTGTTCCTCTATGGAACGATCTTGATGTATCCCGAGCTTTGCTATTATAGTTGGATCTTATGATGTTTCTTCCCCTCTACTCTCTTGTGATGAATTGAGTTTCCCCTTTGAAGTTATCTTATCGGATTGAGTCTTTTATGAGAACACTTGATGTATGTCTTGCCGTGATTATCTGTGGTGACAATGGGATATCATGTGCCACTTGATTTATGTTTTGGTGATCAACTTGCGGGTTTCGTGACATTGGGAACCTATGCATATGGGTTGGCACACGTTCTTGACTCTCCGATAGAAACTTTGGGGCACTCTTTGAAGTACTTTTATGTTGGTTGGATGAATCTAAGATTGTGTGATGCATATAGTATAATCATGCCCACGGATACTTGAGGTGACAATGGAGTATCTAGGTGACATTAGGGTTTTGGTTGATTTGTGTCTTAAGGTGTTATTCTAGTATGAACTCTTTTATAGATTGATCCGAAAGAATAACTTTGAGGTGGTTTCGTACCCTACCATAATCTCTACATTTGTTCTCTGCTATTAGTGGCTTCGGAGTGACTCTTTGTTGCATGTTGAGGGCTTGTTATATGATCTATCTATGTTATTATTGTTGAGAGAACTTGCACTAGTGAAAGTATGAACCCTAGGCCTTGTTTCCTATCATTGCAATACCGTTTACTCTCACTTTTATCATTAGTTACCTTGCTGTTTTTATTATTTCAGATTACAAAAACCTATATCTACCATCCATATTGCACTTGCATCACCATCTCTTCGCCGAACTAGTGCACCTATACAATTTGCCATTGTATTGGGTGTGTTGGGGACACAAGAGACTCTTTGTTATTTGGTTGCAGGGTTGTTTGAGAGAGACCATCTTCATCCTACGCCTCCTACGGATTGATAAACCTTAGGTCATGCACTTGAGGGAAATTTGCTACTGTCCTACAAACCTGTGCACTTGCAGGCCCAACAACGTCTACAAGAAGAAGGTTGTGTAGTAGACATCATGGCCCGCTAAAAACCAGGCCCGTTAGAGGTGAATGTTTCGGCCCGGTTGACTACATCAGATTTTTTTTTCAGATAGCGAATGATGGCAGTAACTAGTAGGAATTAAGAACAAACCTACTCTATACAATAAAGAAATTACGGCATAGTAACTAAGAATAAACCTAAACTATACAACAAAGAATTTATGGTATATTACATCCACTGGGCATCGAAGTTCGCCACCAGTGATCATAAAGCACAACGAAGAAGCAGATTACAAAAACTAGGCACCATTGCAGTGTAACAAAATAATACTGAACCGAGACCACTTCCAAGATAGTTCAAGAAAGGTTAGCCTTGCGCGGGAACTGCTGCGCAAGCTGCTGAGCAAGGCTGTGAGACCGGCCTAGCATGTCGGTCATAGCTTCCAGGTGTAGCTGTTTAATGATGAGGTCCTCATTGGTGTTCTTCGCAATCTTTCTTAGAGATAGGACTTCAAGTCGAAGTTGAGTTGCAGAATGCCTTTCTGCTAGAACCTGGGACTGAAGAAGTCGAACTGATTCAGACAACGAATTCTGTGAGCTTGTCTGACCACTTGTCGGTGTCAAAACCGGCGGATCTCGGGTAGGGGGTCCCGAACTGTGCGTCTAGGCGGATGGTAACAGGATACGAGGGACACGATGTTTTTACCCAGGTTCGGGCCCTCTTGATGGAGGTTAAACCCTACGTCCTGCTTGATTAATATTGATGATATGGGTATTACAAGAGTGGATCTACCACGAGATCAAGGAGGCTAAACCCTAGAAGCTAGCCTATGGTATGATTGTTGTAATGTATGTTGTCCTACGGACTAAAGCCCTCCGGTTTATATAGACACCGGAGGAGGCTAGGGTTACACAGAGTCGGTTACAATGGTAGGAGATCTACATATCCGTATTGCCAAGCTTGCCTTCCACGCCAAGGAAAGTCCCATCCGGACACGGGACGGAGTCTTCAATCTTGTATCTTCGTAGTCTTGTAGTCCGGCGGATATTGATAGTCCGGCTGTCCGGATACCCCCAAGTCCAGGACTCCCTCAGTAGCCCCTGAACCAGGCTTCAATGACGATTAGTCCGGCACGCATAATGTTCGGCATTGCAAGGCGGGTTCTTCCCTTGAATAATCCAGAGAAGATCATGAACACCAGGATAGTGTCCGGCTCTGCAAAATAAATTCCACATTCCACCGTAGAGAGAATAAAAATGTACACTTAGTTCAATCTGCTGACGTATTATGCGGCGTGACATCACACCGCTACCAAGCCTTTGTTTGAATCATTTTTTACTATACCACCTCAGCACGTTTAGCGAAGCGGTTCCCTTGGCACATCTTGTCGAAGCAGAGATCGTGTTCCCCTTATTCCGGGATTCTCATCGATACGTGCGTGGGTAACCCAACCGCGCCATTGATGGTGGCGCTTGGGAGATAAGCGAGTTTTACCAGGCTGGTGGGGGACGCATAGTTTTCGTCCGCCTCTATATAAGGGATAAGGATTCACCTTCTCACCTACGCCTTCTTCCTCCTTTGCTTATCCATCTCCGCGAACTCAAGCTCCAACGCCCGAGCTCGCGCATCTCGCCTCGACCTTCTCCGAATATGTCCGGAGCGGGAGGCAAATGGTTGGCCTCCACCGCTAAGGAGGAGGACATCACCAAGCTGCGCAGCGCCGGATACCTTTCCGTCGATATCGCGCATCGGCTGCCCGACGAGGGGCAGCTCATCCCTACCCCTGGGCCTCATGAGAGGGTCGTCTTCCTCCCCCACTTCCTCCGCGGACTGGGCTTTCAGCTCCATCCATTTGTCCGGGGGCTCATGTTTTACTACGGCCTGGATTTCCACGATCTGGCGCTGAACTTCATCCTCAACATCTCGGCGTTTATCGTCGTGTGCGAGGCCTTCCTCTACATCCGGCCCCACTTTGGCCTGTGGCTCAAGACCTTCAACGTCAAGCCGAAGGTTGTGAAGGGCACGCAAGCGGAATGCAGAGGCGCCATGTTGGGCAAATTGCCCAACGTACCTTGGCTCGAAGGGACCTTTGTGGACTCCGTCAAGGGGTGGCAATCGGGGTGGTTCTACATCACCGAGCCGCGCAAACCTACATGGACGGCGGCCCCCGAGTTTAGATCCGGCATCCCCACGCAGCTCACCTCCTGGAAAGAGAAGGGCTTGCAGTGGGGCAATCCGGTGGAGATGACTGGACTCCGAGCCTGCATCAAGAAGATGGTGAGCAATAGGCTCAGGCTTGTCGACATGGTCCAAGTCATGCTCGTCCGGCGGATCTTCCCATGCCAAGAACGGGCATTCAATTTGTGGGAGTTCAATCCGGAACAGCACCAGGCGCTAAGCGGGTTCTTCGATACAACATACGAAGGCGCCTGGAGGGTGCTGTTCAAGGGCGCCAAAGCCCCCGCGTCCGCGGCCGAAGACCGCGGATTCAGCTCGCAGTATCCAACTGACGAGGTAAGTGATTCAACCCCATTATGGGACACTTGTGATAATTAGATTGACTCTAGTGAGGTTTCATTCTGCCTCTTCCTTTGACAGGAATGGATGGAGAAGGCCAAGCTGCTTATCAGCCCGGCTCCCATGCCAGAAGACCCAGTGGACGCCCACTTAGCAGGGCTGCTGGTTCCGGCACCGCACGTGGTGCCGGAGAAGAAGGCCAAGAAGGTGGCCGCGGGGACTCGAAAGAGTTCCCGCAATCAGGCGTCTGACGATGACAAAGACTCCTCCCCTGAAGATGAGGAGGAGGAGTATTCTCTCCCGGAGGAGGGAGAGAAGAAGAGGAAGGCTTCCCCAATCAGGGAGGCCGAAGGGTCCAAGAGGGGGAGAACTATCCCCCCGGACAGTTTCGCCAACATCAGCGTTGGCGAGGATGAGTGGCCTCCAAGGGCCAGGCGTCCGGCAAGATCGTAAGTATCCGGATCCTTGATGTGTAATTTCTTTTATGTCGCGTAGTATCCTTCTAACGCCGCATTCTGCCCGTAGTCCGGCCAATGATGATCTCCCCGACTCATCGAGCGGGTCATTGGCCTCGTCGGATGTGAATTCCATCCCGACTGCCTCTACCCTACGCGCCGACGAGGACGCCGAGGTTGGATCCCAGAGAGGGACCCATCAGGAGGAGGCTCCGGAGGCGCCGTCAGGCAGCCTCCCGGACTTTGTGCCGGACTCTACATCGGAACCTGCAGTGGTCCCAGAGTCCGGCAAGCGGCCCCTTTGAAAGAAGGGCAGGACCGTGACGCCGGCGGCCTCCGTCCAACCGGAGGCGCCGGATAACCTGTTGGAGGCGCTTAAAGGTGCTTCCATCGAGGAAGAACACCGCACTATCATGAGTGCGGTGATTGAGAAGGTTCAGCTCACTAAGAGCGGGCTGACCAAAGCCTGCAGCAGCCTTCTAACAGGCTTTGAGGTAAGAAGTTAAAATTATGTAATGTAATACCGCATAGACAGTAGCCCCTGATGCTTAGTTCGGTGTTCGGAAAGAAAAGCCGGATTGAGGATCTAACAAGATATACGCAGGGTTGCCTAAAATATGTCAATATGGGTTTGCAGGCTGCGCTGCTGACCTCTGCCGCATTAACGGTGGAGGTCGAGGTGCTGAAGAAGGATCTCGAGCGGTCCGAGCAAGAGCTCGGCCATGCCAAGAGGCAGCTCGAGGATAAAGAAGGTGAAGAACACCACTTTGAATAAGTACCTTATAGAAAAGGATTTTGGTTGCAAATAAAATTAACAAGGATAATATGTGTATTGCAGGGGCCACTAATGAGGTGGCAGCCCTGAAGGATGCTGTGTCCGCGGCCGAACGCAGTGCGGCCGCGGAACGGGCTGAGCGAGAAAAGCAAGAGGCACGGGTGGCGGAAGTTCGGCAAGAGCTCCAGGCTCTCATGGAAAAGCATGAGAGTTTGGAGCGTGACTCCAAGACTCGAAAGTCCGAGCTTGCCTCGGCTCTCGAAAGTGCCAAGTCCGCCAAGGCCGAGGCCCATAAGGCCCTTCAGGAGGTTGAGGACATAAAGAAGATAGCGGCGGGTAAGGCATTTTTCATGCAAAGCAGGCATGTTAATGTGAACTACCTGACACTTACCTGAATTCAGAGCTCTCCAGGGGCGTTTACAGATCTGCCGTGTAGTGCGTCTGATGCCGCCGCATTCTATCGTGGCGAGGAGGGGAGCTCGACGGAGAAGGTCTTCTGGTCTCAGTACTCTGAGGCCGGCCATCCGGTGCCCCCAAGCGACCAGCTGAAGCAGTTGGTCGAACTCCACAAGGTAGCTGAGGAGGCCATGAAGGGCCTCATAGTCCGGCTGTGGCCTGGACAGGCCATGCCTGGTAGCTACTTTGGCCTCGTGCGGCGGCTGGTGGATGCATGCCCCAGGCTGGATGTAGTCAAGCGCTCTGCCTGTATTGAAGGCGCTCGTCGGGCCCTTGCCCGCATAAAGGTGCAATGGGGCAGATTGGATGCGGAGAAGCTTCTCACGGACCCACCGCCGCCGGGCAAGGAGTATCGCACGCCAGAGAAGTATTATAAAATTGTCCTGAAGGGAGCCTGCGATATTGCAGATGAGTGCTCCCGAAATGTAATCTTTGAGTGAACTCGCTGTGTATTTATCCTGTGCGCTGAAAACTTCGTTTATATGCGCCATGAGCAACGCTTGTTTAATTTAAAATATTACCTTCTGTGCGGCCGTTTGTAAAATCTGAGAGATGGCAAGTCGTTGGCTTCAGCCCCCAAGCCACAAGTGCTGGGGTGTTCGGGATGAACTTGAGCACTCTTGTTCCCATTTTTGGGTCCATCTAGGGAGGCGCTCAACACGACGAACAAGGCAACCGGACTTATAATGCTTGAACACTCTCACTTAGCCATAGAATTCTATAATTTTAAATTTCGGCAAAGCCCCTGGTATTTGGAAGACCGAATCCGAGGCGCTATCCACGCCTTCATCGGACATTATCCGGAACTTCGCTCGAAGCGGCGTGAGTCTTTAAGGACCTGAAAAAACCTCTCGAACAGCGACCAGTCTCTCGCCTTATCATGCCAGTCAGTTTTAGCTTTCTCCACTGAGGCGCTCGCCCAGCTCAACCGGGGCGCAATCGCAGTGGTTCTCCCAGTGCTACCTTAGCCGACGGAACGGAACGTAAGGCACCAAAACATGGGAGCCGGGCAAACCCAACTATTGACCCAAGACATGATTCGGAGCCGATTCATATAATGCTATAAGTTCGGGGTGCCGCACTTGTGAAAGTGTTCGGACTTAATCACACCATAATTTGGGGAACAGAAGCCCCTGGCGTATTCAGCCGTACCAAAATATACGGGTGCAAGATGTCATGTAATGAACATATATATAAAAGATAATGCCATTGCAATAAAAAGGTGCTGCATTATTTATGAAAGAAAATCTGCTAGTAGAGCGGACTGATACAAATAGTGCGGTAAGCAAGGGATTTGGACTAAATAAACATGTCCCCCTCCAGGGATGAGCTGCAGACTTGGTGTATATAATCGAATTTAATGCTTGTAATTGAGACCACCTGGATGTTCGTCGCGGCCTTCTTTAGTCCCTGACTATTGCATCGTGAGTTCGGCAGGTTCGCCGCCGGACAGGGCTTCTGGTTAACAGAGTCCTGCGTACATAAAAGAAGAAAAATAAAAAAAGGGGGGCACACTTGCGAGCCCCCGGTGTGGTCGAACCGCACTCTGGGTCTGTTGCGATCGTGCCCCCTCCCCTGTGCCCATGGTATCTCCAAGGCGTAATGATGTACGCGGAGTGTTATTCTTGCGATCATGCACGGGCGAGGATTGGGGCCGCATTGCTACGCATGCTCTGATCGCGCCAGGTGGTCTTGGTTGCCATTGCTCCGGGCGCGCTTTGCTATATCCGGCCGTTTAACGGCCGGACTAGAGAATTGCCTTAGAAGGCTGCTCTGTACTTCTGCCGCGAGAGCCGCTGTATGTTCCTCCGTTCGGAGGGAGCGTTCCGTATTCCCATTGACCGTGATGACTGCATGAGGGCCTGGCATCTTGAGCTTTAGGTATGCATAATGTGGCACCGCGTTGAATTTTGCAAACGCGGTTCATCCGAGCAGGGCATGATAGCCGCTGCAAAATGGGACTATGTCGAAGATTAACTCTTCGCTTCGGAAATTATCCCGGGATCCGAAGACCACTTCCAGTGTGATTGAGCCTGTACAGTTGGCTTCCACTCCTGGTATGACACCTTTAAAGGTTGTCTTTGTAGGTTTAATCCTTGATGGGTCTATGCCCATTTTGCGCACTGTATCCTGATAAAGCAGGTTCAGGCTGCTGCCGCCGTCCATCAGGACTCTCGTGAGGTGGAACCCATCGACGATTGGGTCTAAGACCAATGCGGCGAATCCACCATGGCGTATGCTGGTCGGATGGTCTCTTCGATCGAAAGTGATCGGACAAGAGGACCATGTGTTGAACTTTGGGGCGACTGGCTCCATCGCATAGACGTCCCGTAGTGCGCGTTTCCTCTCCCTCTTGGGTATGTGGGTCGCGTATATCATATTCACCGTCCGCACTTGCGGGGGAAAACCCTTCTGTCCTTTGTTGTTCGGCGGTCGGGTCTCTTCCTCGTCGTCACTATTTAGCCCCTTGTCATTGTTTTCGGCAATTAACTTGCCGGCCTGCTTGAATACCCAGCAATCTCTATTGGTATGGTTAGCTGGCTTTTCAGAGGTGCCGTGTATCTGGCATAAGCGGTCGAGTATTCGGTCCAGATTGGACGGACCCGGAGTGGTTCTTTTAAATGGCTTCTTCCGCTGACCGGGTTTAGAGCCTCGGAATCCGGCATTGACGGCCGTATCCTCCTTATTGTCGCCGTTAATGCGGCGCTTGTTTTTGTTTCGACGTGACCTGCCGTTGTTGTCCTTGGTATCCGGACTGCCAGAGTTTTTACGGAGATTGTTGCTGCGGGCTAGCCAGCTGTCCTCTCCCGCGCAAAAACGGGTCATTAATGATGTGAGGGCTGCCATGGATTTCGGCTTTTCCTGCCCCAGGTGCCGGGCTAGCCATTCGTCCCGGATGTTATGTTTGAACCATGTCAAGAATTGTCTGGCCGATTCGTCTGGCTGCTGAATAATGTGGCTTAGGTCGTCGGCGTCTGGTGGTCGCACATATGTGCCTTGGAAGTTATCAAGGAATGCGGCCTCCAGGTCTTCCCAACACCCAATTGACTCTGCGGGCAAGCTGTTAAGCCAATGCCGAGCTGGTCCTTTAAGCTTGAGTGGGAGGTATTTGATGGCGTGGCGATCGTCGCCGCGGGCCATATGGATGTGGAGAAGATAGTCTTCGATCCAAACCGCGGGGTCTGTTGTGCCATCGTAAGATTCGATGTTTACGGGTTTAAACCCTTCGGGGATCTGATGATCCATTACTTCATCAGTGAAGCATAGCGGGTGTGCGGCGCCCCTGTATTGAGCGATATCGCGACGCAGCTCGAGAGAGCGCTGTCTGCTGTGTTCGGCCCGGCCGGGGTTATTGTATCTGGCACGACGGTATTCGTCGTGGGTCGTAGGGCGCCCACATGATCCATAGATGGATCTGGATTGCCTTGCTTTGTCCTCCAATATGTCTCGCAAGTCCGGCGTGTTCCCTCTTGGCTTTGTACTTTTGGAGCGGTGCCGGGGTATGGTCTAGGCTGGGGGCCTGGATGCCTCTCTGTCACGACCATGGGGTGGTCGGTCAGCCATATCGTGCGCTGGTGATGGAGGTACGTATGCTTCCTCCTCTAATCGGGGGAGCAGCTTGCGTCTTGGGTAACTTTTGGAGGGACGTTCGAGTTTATACTCTTCGGCCACGAGGACCTCGGTCCATCGATCGGCCAGCAGGTCCTGATCAGCTTGAAGCTGCTGCTGCTTTTTCTTTAGGATGTTTGCTGTGGCGATAAGCCTGCGCTTGAAGCGCTCTTGTTCGACGGGATCCTCGGGTATGACGAATTCGTCATCGTTGAGGCTTGCTTCGTCTTCGGAGGGAGGCATATAGTTATGATCCTCAACCTCTTCGTCTGCCGCCCCCTCATGAGGGCTTGCTTCTGCATCCTCCTGCGCTGAGTCTTGCTGGAGGGGATTGTCTTCGGCGCTCTCTGGAGTGTTATTATCTCCTATGCCGGAATCTCCATTCTTGCTGTGGCGGGATTTAGAGCGGCGCCGCTGACGCCGGTGTTTGGGCTGCTTCTTTAAAGAGTCTGCCTCCGCTGCTTCTTCGCCATCCCCGTCTTTTGGGGTGTCCACCATATATATGTCGTATGACGAGGTGGTCTTCCAGTGCCCTGTAGGCGCTGGTTCCTGTTCGTCTCCGGCATCGTCATCCATAGCATCGATGTCTTCGGAGTCGTAGTCTAGCATGTCGGTTAGATCGTCGACAATGGCTACAAAGTGGGTGGTTGGTTGGTTCTGAATTTCTTCGTCGTCCGTATCCCAACCATCCTGGCCATAATCCGGCCAGGACTCTCCTAATAACGATAGATGCTTTAGTGAATTCAAGATATCGCCGAAGGGCGAGCATTGGAAGATGTCCGCGGCGGTGAATTCCATAACCGGCGCCCAATCCGGATCGATTGGTAGGGGCGCGGGAGGTTCGGAGTCCGGCAAGGAGTCCGGTGCCTCGGAATCACGAGTTTCGCGGGGGACAAGATTGGTGTTTGGCTCCATCGTCGTGGATATTGAAGCCCCCAGGGCGGCGTCTATCCACCGGCCCTCGATCTGGGCGATCGGCTCCGGGCTAATGGCCGAAGCAGATCCGTGTGCGGCCACCAAGGCACTGTTCGGTGGCAGAGCTAGATCATGCCCATCGTCACAGTGCGGCGCGCTCGGCTGTGGCTCGAGTCCGTCGAAGATCAAGTCTCCGCGGACATCGGCCGTGAAGTATAAGCTTCCAAATCTGACCTGACGGCCAGGGGCGTAGCTTTCGATCTGCTCCAGATGGCCAAGTGAATTGGCCCGCAGGGCGAAGCCGCCGAATACGAAGATCTGTCCGGGGAGAAAAGTCTCACCCTGGACAGCGTTGCTGGTTGAAGATGCCATCAAGCCTATCGGTGACGACACTGAGGAACTCTCAATGAAAGCACCAATGTCGGTGTCAAAACCGGCGGATCTCGGGTAGGGGGTCCCGAACTGTGCGTCTAGGCGGATGGTAACAGGAGACGAGGGACACGATGTTTTTACCCAGGTTGGGGCCCTCTTGATGGAGGTAAAACCCTACGTCCTGCTTGATTAATATTGATGATATGGGTATTACAAGAGTGGATCTACCACGAGATCAAGGAGGCTAAACCCTAGAAGCTAGCCTATGGTATGATTGTTGTAATGTATGTTGTCCTACGGACTAAAGCCCTCCGGTTTATATAGACACCGGAGGAGGCTAGGGTTACACAGAGTCGGTTACAATGGTAGGAGATCTACATATCCGTATTGCCAAGCTTGCCTTCCATGCCAAGGAAAGTCCCATCCAGACACGGGACGGAGTCTTCAATCTTGTATCTTCGTAGTCTTGGAGTCCGGCGGATATTGATAGTCCGGCTGTCCGGACACCCCCAAGTCCAGGACTCCCTCACCGCTAGTCTCAAGTAACTTGAACACCGCATCAAGACAAGACTTTGGGGTTGTCTCGCTATCTTCAAGATGATTTTTCCTTCTTTGCTGCAATATATGTTGGGCTTGTCCCACAGCCTTTAGCAGACTTGTGCATGCCATCAGGCATATCACCCTGAAACAAAGCAGAGAGATGACAGGTTTTGCACGTGTATAAACAAAGATGATAACTGTACTGTCAATTCCATCCAATTTCAAATTAGAAACTAAAGAGTAAGTTCAAAATATCAATAGCATAATTTGGCATTGTTCATAATGCGGGGAGCTTCACCACACTACTGGATTACCATGTCAACATAACAAGCATAGATCAAGGGCAAATAAAATCATTGTATCTATGTTGGTTAATGTGCATGGCATGTTGTTCATATCACTAGCCACATCAGTAAGATAAAACAGGAGACGACAAGGTGCAAATGCGGGCTGCTTCACCACACACTGGATTACAGATCCACAAAAACAAGCATACATATAGGGAGTATTGAGTTAATGTGCATGATATGAATAAGGAATTTGGTTTTACAAGTAAAACTTAGAACTTACGGTTCTTGCGAACATGCATTTTGATAGAAACAACAGACTAAACAGCAGTAAACGATAGGGATTATGAGAAAATTAAACTGTAGTTGAGGATAAAGACTTTAGAAGGACTGACTTACATTAACAGTTAACACCGACTTTATGATGCCCTTATCCATGTCAAGGGAAGGATAACTCAAGAATTTCAGCGTAGAATCTTCTTCATAAGCATTGCATGTACTCTACATTTTGTAGAGAGTAATTATAGATATGATAATACTGGAAGGGATAGAGGATAATGAAGATAAGATGCAGATTGATGCTACATAATCAACTACCAACCGTTGGAAGTACAAGCGTTACAGGACAAAATGTACTGACAAGAGCAATGGGCTACACTTCTGCACTGGCATTGTCTGTGCATTCTACTTTGTGGTAAGATTAAATATAGATCTGATCTTTTTTAGTAAATGGTGGGCGAGGGAGATAAGATGCAGAATGATACACAATGAACCAATCCCTCTTCCCATAATACAAGAGTGTTTTGAACACTGGTGTACTATACAAAACGTTCTTATATTATGGGACGGAGGGAGTAGGTGTTAATGTAAGTATAGTGATAGACGACGTTCAGTCCTTACAAGAGGACTGCAGAGCTAAACCTCTTCAAAAGCACTGAGTTGATTCTAAATTTATGTAAGAGTCCATATGGATCTTATAATGTCCACCAAATGGACGATAACGAGGCTAACATGTGCAGTGATGCTACATAATCAAACAACTATGAAAGTAAGTATGGTCATACAGGGCAAGAGGTACTCACAAGAGCAATGCAGTGTGCAGTATAATTTCGAGATACGGTGGTCCCTTGAGAATGAATGTTCTTCTGCTAACAGTTTTTGTACAAGTGAGACATTAAGGCAAATGCATAAATGTAGTTCAAATTGTGATGTGATGTCATAGAAAGTACCTTACGTTGCAGCCAATACCAATGTGTAACAAGATTATTCCAGTCACCGTCGGATAAATATAGCACTGGAGACTTTATAGAAATTTCATTTAGAGGCTTGCCATCGAAGTGCGCTTGCCTCAGGTAGGAACGATACTTCATCAACGAGTGCTTGAAAAGTGCCACCATCCCTTGCTTGTGCTCACAATCCAGTTTGGTCCTCGCCTATTTAAAAGAATGAAATCTTGTGTCCTCTATCAGCAGAAACATATGCAATAATGACTATGAATAACATTAGTACATTACTTACGCGTAAGTTGCGGAGGAAGACTGGAAATTGTTCTGTGTCTGCGGTATAATCTTTCCATGAAGGAAAGATGCGCACAAAGTTCCTGACAATAATATAAGCTTCGTCTTCTAAAGTGGGAAGAAATGGAACATGGGTCCCATTTGCTGCAACTGGGGCTCTCTTTGGTTCGAAAAGGGATTTGGCAACTGGATTTGGTGTACTCTTTGCTGGAATGGGGGTTTTGCGTCATAGAGCTGGTGCTATGTCAACTGGCATCATCATACTACTTGCTGCAGTTGGGGTCTGCTGTGTTGGGGCATCAGAAATGACTAGTGTAGGAGGGCTAGAGTTGGGGTGTTTTGTGGGTTAGGTGATATTCAACTACACCTAATGGGCTATTTGATTTATCAGGTGCCACTACCTTTTCCAAATACTTTGCTTGTGCTCCTCCACGATCAGCAATCACCCTCTTACTTTTGAATGTCTGATACACAAGAACATCATTTGAATGGATAAATATGGTATGATGATAGATGAAATATGTACTGAAAATGGATAGGCAGGGCGTATTCACATACACGATGTGTAAACTAAGCTAATGTCTATTCAACAAAGTAGAAGCAATGCAAAGCATCAGTTGCAAGATATGTGCGACCAATATAACCTTGGAAAGTTAGAGCAAGAACCTTGATGGGTGAATTAGATAGGGCATCTGCCTCTGACTCCTCCACTAGGGAGCTACATTGACTTAGGTCTCCCTCTAGCTTAGAATCACTGTTAGGATCATATTCTGAGCATGCATCTGTAGGTGGAGAGCGTTTGCATTGCATTGCATCTAGACTTGATTTCAGTCCCTTAATGCCAAGTTTGACAGCCATGGCATTGTTCTGCTTTATTCTTTTCATGCGCGCAAGCTCATAATTATTATGATGCTGTTCAGAATTGGAGATTCATGAAAACATAAAAAGTAGTCAGATTATCTATGGAATGCATTGCGGATTCAACTCAAAGAGTATCTCCCTATAAACCCCTAGATATGCAAAGTTCACCCCAACCGTGCTGACCAGACCACACACAGAAATACAAACCCCTTATGTCTCTATAATAGGCAGACACACATTTCAAAACTCAAGTAGGAACATTAGAATCATATGAAATTCGTATTTGAACAAATAAACTAAGGAATTATGAGTGGCATAATGTTTAGCTTCAAGGGTGGAGTGTTGGTAGTGCGACACAAAGCAAGTAGGCAGATTGTATTCCATGTAAAGATTGAAGCCTATGTAAAAGCTGGAAATGACACTTTCTTTCTATACAATGCAGTGTTCGTTGCCCACACATGCATGATGGAAGAGATCACATAGAGAAATAATATTCACTCATGTCTATGGTTCCAGTATTTTGAAACAGGGTGGTCCACCCTAAAAGAATATTGACAACAAATATGACAAGGCAAGCATAGATGTAGTGAATCAATCATTTACTTGTGAGCTTACTAGGACAAGTATGCATAATTGTAACTGCAGTAAGAGACCGTCCAAAATCTGAATCAAGAAGTTTGTCTAGCACTTATTGTTTGCAACTAATCGACGTGAATAATGGGATATTATATCGAATGAGTAAGAAAGACAAGTAAAATTGTCAACAAACCTGGCTTGCAGTAGTAATCTGGGTCAATGTCACTACGACCAACAATACAAAATGACTAGTGTCTGTTCCTAGGGCCGGAATTTTGAAAACCCTGTGAGCTTTACAGGTACTAAAGATTACTAAAATACATCTAAACCATTAAGTGTAGGTAGCACTCAGCGCACAACAAACCCTAATGACAGTCCTGCCTAATGAGTAATGAATCAATTAGAAAATGGGTGATGAGGAGTCGCTGCTGAGTGTTGAGGACGTATCTCAGGATAAATCGGGTTGGCTTAGTGAGTGCTGCACGCTTGAGCCCTGAACGGACTGGGAAGGTAGGCACGACGGCGTGCCCGGGCAGTGGTGACGCTGTTGGGCGAGTGGCTCCTAACCTCCTGTTAGTCCGTCGTCTCCTCCTAGAGTCATGCCGTCCGGGGACGGCAAGTCGCCGGCGAGGCGGGCGGCTTGGGGCGAGTAGAGATCAGAAGCGCACAGCAGAACAAAGGGGAATCTGGGCCCGGGATGAC
Source organism: Triticum timopheevii (assembly GCA_963921465.1). Lineage (NCBI taxonomy): Eukaryota > Viridiplantae > Streptophyta > Magnoliopsida > Poales > Poaceae > Triticum > Triticum timopheevii. The sequence continues at coordinate 372,863,443 of OY997272.1, read as the reverse complement.
CCAAAATCCCAGGGTGGGCCGGCCCACCGTGGGCACCCTGTAGAGATACACACCCGAGCGGTGAACATGCATTTTTGAAACTAATTTAGGAACATTTAGCTGACCAATTAAACAACTCTGTTTTAATAATATCAGATTCGTATTTGAACAACTAAGCTTGTTTAGCTTGATGGGTGCAGCAGTGCTATTATGACACGAAGCACGTATTCCGATTGTATAGTGATCATAAAAGGGGGAAACTTTAAGCATATTTTTTTAGCAAAAGAGGGTTTCCCCTCCGATTTCTATTAAAGAAACCACCATGGAACCAACATGATCAATTAAACCCTAAGCACGATCAATTAAACCGTATTATGACTGTCCCACGGCAGATTTGAAGCTGCAAACCGGAGAAATGATATTTAGCATCCATTGTTTGCTTCGAACTAAGAACTAAATTCTAAGAGATGAAAAGAAAGTAGAGTAACCAAGTTACGATCTATTTTCTGGTTGAGGTCAAAAAGTTGAGGAGATATGAAGTACCACCTCTCTTGCTGCGTCGTGTAGGCATCAGGGGTGCGATGGTTGTTGGTGGTGTTGAAGCAGATCTGCGATGGTAGATGGGTGCATCGGGGGATAAGTACCATTACGGTGGAAGAGAAGGTTGTCTGAGCGGCCCCAGCAAATAGGACGACGGCGTCGATGAAGCGAGAGGACGCGATGCAAGGCTCTTGGTCCGTCGCCGTGGATGAGAAATGTCCATATCTAGCAGTGGATGACGCGGTCTTGGTAGGCGCTTCGGCATTGTGGAGGACGGTGGCGATGGATGGGGTGGAGGACGGTGGCGATGGATGAGGTGGAGGACGGCGACGATTGATGGGGTGGCGGTCTGAGGAGGCTGGTGTGGGGATGGTGTTTTAGTGCGGATGGTGTACGAATGGGAAAATGGGGGGAGAGGTATGGGGAACCATGTTTTTGGGACGCGCCTGTCTGAAATATGGGAAAGTTACAAACTTAGCCCCGTCTAGAATTTGGACGTCTCGTCGGTTGGGGATAGGGCGGTAATCTCGCATCTCGTCAATATTTGCCCAGAGCGATTTCGGGCGAGGAGAGGGTGGTTGGCGCCCATGGTTGGCGCCCACGGTGTATGAACGGGGCTGACAGGTAGGGTGGTTGTGTCACGTCTAAGTGAAGTTACAAACCTGGCCCTATTGAAAATATTTGCCTACATCAATTTCGGCTGAGTCGAGTTTGTTTTGCCGCCCACCATGTATGAATGGGCAAATGGAGGGAGAAATAGAGGTCTTTCGGACAAGCTTGAATCAAATGTGTTTTGCCGCCCATGTTTGGCGCCCACCGTGTCGGAATGGGCTCAGAGGCGGTCGTGTCATGTCTAATTGAAGTTACTAACCTACCCCTATTTAGGGCAGTGGAAATCGGGCCGATGGTTTGTCTGTGTAATGGGTAGATAGTTATTTCCATCTCCCAAACACTTGGCTTCAGATAGCCGACGTGGGAGTGGACATTTTGCCACTTCTTTCGAATTTTGGGACAATAAACATCCACGTTTACCCTGGCAACTAAATTGGAATCCATTTTGTATTCCTATACGAATCTTTATAAATCATTCTATGTGTTTTTATATATCTTCAAAAGCACGACGAAGATGTATTCCACTGTCATATATGAATATGGTTTACAAATGCCGATACTCAAATTCAGAAGGTAGAATCTAGTTTAAGGTGAATTCGAATATTTGGAACACTTCATGTCCAACTCAAATGTCACACACAACATAATGTGTACTCCCATTTAGATATGTACACAAGCGATGTATCAAGATTCAAATACCGAGTCAATCAACCAAGAATGTACAGAACTAACAGACATATAAACACTTATAGATTATATGGATCAATAATATCAACTAACATACATAAGCCAGGCCGCTGTACTTTTTTTTGCTACAACAACATCCTTTTTTTAGCCAAGCTACTACAACATCTTGGCCCTTTCCGATACATGCCACTTATGGTCCATCTATACTACTATTATTGTTGAATGCACATTCAACCCGATTGGCATATTTGTAGGTCTGGCACATCAATCAAAATGAAATGTCTCCGAGTCTTATCAATTAATACGGACTTGTGCTCAAATAAAATTACAAACCAAAAAACAAAAAAAAACAATTATTACATGATCTCTAAAACAAATGGTTTGATTGATTACATGAACAAACAACACAAAGGTTATTAAACAATGGAAAGAACATTTCACATATGAATTACCAAGTGGGAATTTAATTTCCTTTTTCCTTCAGGACCTTAACAATGCGGTCAGTCTCAGCTTGCTTCGTTTTGAAATCCACCAAATATTTAATGGTTGTCTTGAGTAATGCTTGTGATTGTGCTGTTTGCTTCCTCAACATATCAACTTCATCTCTAAGTGCAGAAGCAGATTCTCTTTCTACCTCTAGTTTAGCCTCTAGAGCATCAACAGTTGGCAATTCATAATGCACGATTGGGCCGGTGCCACTGCTGTGGGATGATACAACGTCCATGGGGACCTTGCTCTTTGATCTTGGGCTAACCTGTTTTGCCATTAAAGTTCGAATTGGATTCAGAAAAGTTGAAGTTAGCAAAACATCTCAACTGGGAGTTATAACAACAAACTAGTTAAACAAACAAGGAATTAAAGAGTTTCAATTGGATGCTGAAAAGTAGTTATTAACATCATTGTAACCCGTTGTTGCAGCACCAAAGCAGTTAAACAAACAAGTAGCTGTTTAAGTTCAGGCAAATAGGTAATTCTTAACAGTAAGTATAAAACACATAGATAGGCGAAGTCTATAATAGGATTAACAGGCTGTGGCATTATGTAATCAGTAGCAAACTAAATTAATCCAAGCAACGTAATTGAACAATTTTGCAATAAGTGGCTAACTAAAATTCCGAGAAGCAGGTAACTGAACTTACACTAGCTCTTTGTACAGGCACACTACAACTTCTTTTTCGCTTACAAGGTTGTACGAAGGAGTCCATGGCATCAATTGCTTGGATAGCGGTCCCAATACTTCTTTCATCCCACACTACATTGGTAAGTCGAATGGTTAATCTGGTAAGATGGTGCACACTTGATATGTTATATGAGGACGTGTAGTCAGACTAGTTGTAGCCACACACATCACACTGGCTTTTATTGTATATTTCATGTGATTACTTTTGGCATATCGAGATCTAAGCAATCTACAATAGGATGAAAAGACTGGCATCCTTCACATTATTGGCGAACTCAGTTCATAGAAACAAGCAATTCAACCATTCTGTGGGTAAATCAAAAGCGCCACTGGAATATTTTTCACTACCGCAATAATACATGCAAAAAGGGGCGACGCCACCATAGGGGCTGGTATGGGCGGCCGCCTCGGGTGGCTGGAAAGTGTGCACCTAGTTTGAGTCGTCCAGGTTTTCCCAGGCTAGTTTTGTTCGTCCCAACGCACGAGCAGGCAATGTAAAAAGTGAAGAAAAATGTTTCAATTTGGATGGGCCAATAACATAAATGCAAGGCAGGCCCTATAGCAGGCTCGCGGCCCAAACGAGCGCCTCCCATATGGATTAACAGCAGGAAAAATCCCAATTCGTTCGCTCCAGCTTCCAGTCTAGTTCGCTCTGACCTAGCCGCCGCTGGACAGACCAACACAACACTTCCTCATGCCCTAGTTGGAGGGCGGTCAGCGGGCTTCAAGCAAACGAAAGGACAAGAAGATGAAGATCCAACCCTGGGTGTAGCCTACGTGGGAGGCAGCAGCGGCAGCACGGGCATGGGATCGAGCTTGGGCAAACGGACAGTTGCAGCTTGCAAGAGTAGCATGCGCAACAAGCAGGTACATCACATCCTTGATTATATCTAATTCATTTGTTCAATTTTTGGCCAATAGTTAAACCTGACGGTGTTGTAAAACTGCTTGTAGGTAGGGTATCTATGAGAAATGAAACCAATTTATGCTTATTTTATAACTCCCCCAATGAATACTGAACTGACTGAATATGATGTATCTAATCATGTTTCCGGTGCAAACATATAAGCTCATGTTGTTCTTGAGCCTGGAGTGTCTAATAAACAGACTACTAATGAAGGATTTGATGCAAACATTTTACATGCTCCTGGTGATGAACATATAGTGTCTACTGAGGGATATAATGCAAGCATTTTCCAAGCTCCCATTGAAGGATTTAGTGTCTAATGATGATATGCTATGTTGAGAGAGACATAGAGATTTGCAGGCATTGATGACAAGCAAATTATAGTGCATTTTCATGGCTTGAGGAAACGTCGAGGCCATCTACCAGAAAGTCCCCGTATCATGACAACGTAGCATAAATACTTTTCTAATCTGTTGTTTGAAACTATTGGCATACTTGTGCAGGATAGATATATTGATATGCAGTTTGCGCACTGGTTATAGGTGCAATTGCACTTTGATATTTTTAGCAAGAGAACAAATAATTCAAGCAGGTACAGACCATGTTTTTAGTCCTTGTACACCATGTTGCATTTTGTGTTTCTGGTGCTTGCATCATTTAGTGTTTATAATCTGAACTACTTTGGATCATTAGCTGGTTTTTAAAGTGCATGTAGCTTCACATTTCTCAAGTTATGTTGATTTCCAGAGTGCAAGTGCCTTCGTATTTTTTAAGTTACATGTTTGCCCCTGGTAACTTGAATTTGTGGATCTGCCACTTCACACAAATCATACACGAATGCCAGTACGAATTAAATGAAATGCAGGGACTTACGCTAGCTCATTGTATAGGTTCACTGCAGCTCTGCTTACGCTTGGTATGTTCCATGTACAAGTCCATGTTGCCACTTGCTTGGATGTGCAGGCCTTGTGCTCCTTGCACCCCCCTCTGCATTTTTGAGACGGAGAATGGTTGATCAAATAAGAGGAATCGACCTTGCTGTTGTATTGGAGGACAGATACTTACAAGGTTATACGGGTGTGCAGGATGTGTACCAGATCCCGTAGCGCCGTCATGCTTCGCTAAAAAATAGTTTTGCTTGTTTCAGATGATATCTCTAGAAGAAATAAGAGTTAAAGTCAGAGTTGCATATGCATGTAAGCTAAGAGAGTAGTGAAAGGATATCCAAACATCGTCGGAACAGTGCACAAGGGAGTGATGTGTGGATACCTAGTTCGGTCAGGCGTTTGGGCATGCTCGCCTAGCTAGAGTGTGGGTCACTTCAGAGCCATTGAGGGTGATGCGCTGGCGTTGGCTGGCCACGCATGGATGCAGATCTCGAGTGGCAGCAGAGCACTACGATGCAGTGGACGAGACCATTGCTGAAGCCCCAACGGCCTCGGGGGGCGGAGGTGCGACGATGTTCTCGGTGAAGTAGCCCCGGTGAGGTGGGAGGCGGCATCGGTGAAGCGCACCTGATGCGGTGGAAGTGGGTGTCTGTGAGGCACGTCAGTTGCGGCGGCCGATGTTGTCGGTGGACCACCCTGTGCGGTGGACGAGGGCATAGATGAGGTAGCTCCGGTGCGGTGGTGAAGCGCGACCATCGTCTTCATCGTCGTCGTCCGGTAAAGAGGTGGGGAAAGAGAAGAGACGAGGGGAGATTCAAACTTTGCTTGGTTTGGTGGCAAATTAAGGATTTGAGCAATCTGGGCGCGGAAGGGGACGGTGGAGAAGTGAGATTTTGCAGGGCTGGAAATGGGGCCGCCAGATATTTCAATCCGAAACGTGGAAGCGCGAACTTATTTTGTCGTCGCCCTTTTTTTGGGGGGGGGGGGGAGGGAGGGAGGGAGGGGGTGGGTTGCTGGGTGCTAAGCGTCCGTCCGACACACGCGACCACCACGACACGACCCTGGTCTGCTGATACGTCTCCAACGTATCTATAATTTTTGATTGTTCCATGCTATTATATTACCCCTTTTGGATGTTTATGGGCTTTATTTTACACATTTATATCATTTTTGGGACTAACCTACTAACCGGAGGCCCAACCCATATTGCTGTTTTTTTGCCTATTTCAGTATTTCGAAGAAAGGAATATCAAATGGAGTCCAAACGGAATGAAATCTTCGGGAGCGTGATTTTTGGAACAAATCTGATCCGGAGAGCTTGGAGTGCAAGTCAAGAAGCTCCCGAGGGCCCCACGAGATAGGGGCCACACCCCCCCTGTAGGGTGCGCCCCCTGTCTTGTGGGCCCCTCGGGTGGCCACCGACGTACTTCTTCTTCCTATATATATACCTATGTACCCCGAAAACATCCAGGAGCACCATGAAACACAATTTCCACCGCTGTAACCTTCTGTATCCGCAAGATCTCATCTTGGAGCCTTCGCCGGCACTCTGCCGGAGGGGGAATCAACTACGGAGGGCTTCTACATCAACATCCTTGCCCCTCCGATGAGTTGTGAGTAGTTTACCACAGACCTACGGGTCCATAGTTATTAGCTAGATGGCTTCTTCTCTCTTTTTGGATCTCAATACAATGTTCTCCCCCTCTCTTGTGGAGATCTGTTCGATGTAAACTCTTTTTGCGGTGTGTTTGTCGAGATCCGATGAATTGTGGGTTTACGATCAAGTTTATCTATGATAATATTTGAATCTTCTCTGAATTCTTTTATGTATGATTGAGTTATCTTTGCAAGTCTCTTCGAATTATCAGTTTGGTTTGGTCTACTAGATTGATCTTTCTTGCCATAGGAGAAGTGCTTAGCTGTGGGTTCAATCTTGTGGTGTTCTTACCCAATGACAGAAAGGGTTGCAAGACACGTATTGTATTGTTGCCATCGAGGATAACAAGATGGGGTTTATATCATATTGCATGTGTTTATCCCTCTACATCATGTCATCTTGCTTAATGTGCTTTTCTGTTCTTATGAACTTAATACTCTAGATGCAGGCAAGAGTCGGTCGATGTTTGGAGTAATAGTAGTAGATGCAGGCAGGAGTCGGTCTACTTGTTATGGACGTGATGCCTATATACATGATCATGCCTAGATAATCTCATAACTATGCTCTTTTCTATCAATTGCTCGACAGTAATTTGTTCACCCACCGTAATACTTATGCTAACTTGCGAGAAGCCTCTAGTGAAACCTATGGCCCCCGGGTCTATCTCTTATCATATTTGCTTTCAATATACCTTTATTTGCATCTTTACTTTTTGCATCTATATTACAAAATACCAAAAATATATTTATCTTATCATACTATCTTTATTAGATCTCACTTTCACAAGTGGCCGTGAAGGGATTGACAACCCCTTTATTGCGTTGGTTGCGAGTTCTCAGTTTGTTTGTGTAGGTGCGTGGGACTTTTGAGGAGCCTCCTACTAGATTGATACCTTGGTTCTCAAACTGATGGAAATACTTACGCTACTCTTTGTTGCATCACCCTCTCCTCTTCGAGGAAAACCAACGCAAGCTCAAGACGTAGCAAGAAGGATTTCTGGCGCCGTTGCCGGGGAAGTCTTCGCTCAAGTCAAGACATACCAAGTACCCATCACAAACCCATCTCCCTCGCATTTACATTATTTTCCATTTGCCTCTCGTTTTCCTCTCCCCCACTTCACCCTTGCCGTTCTATTCGCCCTCTCTTTCCCAATCTCCTCCTCTCTTTTCGCTTGCCATTTTTCTGTTTGCTCGTGTGTTAGTTTGTTTACCTTGTCGTTATGGCCAGTCCTCCTATCTTTATTCTCACTCCCGAACAAGAAATTCACAATTTTAAGCAAAGGGAAAGGGAAAGTTTAAAAGATGCTTGGCATAGAATTTGCAATGCCCAATATAAAGCTACTAGGAAGCTTGCTACTTCCGTTCTTCTATGCAATTTTTATGTAGGCATTACTCCTTGGAATAGATGTGTTCTTGATATTGCTACCGGAGGTGATTTTATGAGTAGCCATATGTTTGATGCTTATAATGCTATGTTAGGTTTGTTTGGCTCACCACCTCTTTTGGTTAATGGAAAGGTTTTAACTCTAGAACATGTGATGCAAAGGCTTGATTTTATTGAAAATAAAATTTCCACTGTTGAGTTGATTGAAAATTTGGATAAAAATATTCATAATCACATTACCCAACTTGGGTCTAAGGTTGGAGTTACTTTGAAAAATCTTAAGGAAAAGGAACCTATAGTCAATGAAAGAATAGATCTAGACTCTTCTAGAATTGATAAACTTGAGGATGTCATTACAAACTTAGGTTCCGCGTTTTCCCCTATGAAAAACACTCCAAAACCCCCTACTAAAACTGCCAAGTTTATTTATGTTCCTAAAAATAAGGGTGAATCTTCTAGCAAGGGAGACGCGGATCTCAAATCCATAAGTGTTCTTCCAAATTGTCTCTCTATCATTAAGGAACCTTTTGCTACCAATGAATTTCTTGAATTTTTGCCTAAAGGTTTAGCCATTGATAAAAGGGAGAAATCCCTAGGGATCACAATATCTCTACTCATGAATTTAATGCCAAAGATGGCACTCTTTAGATCTATCTTTGCTTTTATGCCTAGCTTGGGGCGTTAAACGATAGCGCTAGTTGGGAGGCAACCCAATTTTCTTTATGTTTTTTGTTTTTGCTCCTGTTTAGTAATAAATCTTGCATCTACCTTCTGTTTAGATGTGTTTTTATCTTTTAATTATTGTTTGTGCCAAGTAGAACCTATAGGATAACCTACGATGATAGTTGATTTGATTCTGCTGAAAAACAGAAACTTTGCGCGCACGAATATAATTTTGTTAAATCACAGAAACGTGCTTTGCATTGATTCCTTTTTCTGCTGCTCGATAGACAAATTTTCCAGGACTTCCTATTTTTCTAGGATTTTTAGAGTTCCAGAAGTTTTCGTTAGTTACAGATTGCTACAGATTGTTCTGTTTTTGACAGATTCTGTTTTTCGTGTGTTGTTTGCTTATTTCAATGCATCTATGGCTAGTAATTCAGTCTATGAACCATAAAGAAGTTGGAATACAGTAGGTTTAACACCAAAATAAATAAAGAATGAGTTCATTGAAGTACCTTATGTGGTGGTTTTGTTTTCTTTCACTAACGGAGCTTATAAGATTTCCTGTTGAGTTTTGTGTTGTGAAGTTTTCAAGTTTTGGGTAAAGCTTTTATGGACTATGGAATAAAGGGTGGAAAGAGCCTAAGCTTGGGGATTCCCATGGCACCCCAAGATATTCAAGGATAGCCAAAAGACTAAGCCTGGGGATGCCCCGGGAAGGCATCCCCTCTATCGTCTTCGTTCATTGGTAACTTTACTTGGAGCTATATTTTTATTCGCCACATGATATGTGTTTTGCTTGGAGCGTCGTGTATTATATTAGTCTTTGATTTTTAGATTACCACAATCATCCTTGCTGTACACACCTTTTGGGAGAAGCCTATCTGATTAGAATTTTCTAGAATACTCTATGTGCTTCACTTATATCTTTTGAGCTTGATAGTTTTGCTCTAGTGCTTCACTTATATCTTTTGGAGCATGGTGGTGTGTTAATTTTGAAGAAATTACTACTCTCATGCTTCACTTATATCATTTTAAGAGTCTTTTAGAACAGCATGATATTTGCTATGATCATAAAGTTGGTCCTAGAATGATGAGCATCCAAGTTGGGTATAATAAAAACTATCATAGGAAGTGAATTGGATGCTATGATCAATTTGATGCTTGATAATTGTTTTGATATATGGAGGTAGTGATATTAAAGTCATGCTAGTTGGGTGATTATGAATTTAAAGAATGCTTGTGTTGAAGTTTGTGATTCCCATAGCATGCACGTATGGTGAACCGCTTTGTGATGAAGTTGGAGCACAATTTTATTTATTTATTGTCTTCCTTATGAGTGGCGGTCGGGGACGAGCGATGGTCTTTTCCTACCAATCTATCACCCTAGGAGCATGCGCGTAGTACTTTGGTTTTTGATGACTTCTAAATTTTTTGCAACAAGTATATGAGTTCTTTTGATTAATGTTGAGTCCATGGATTATATGCACTCTTTCACCCTTCCACCATTGCTAGCCTCTCTTCTATCGTGCAATTTTCGCCGGTACCATACACCCACTATTTACCTTCCTCAAAATAGCCACCATATCTACCTATTATGGCATTTCCATAGCCATTCCGAGATATATTTCCATGCAACTTTCCACCGTTCTGTTCATATGACACGCATTACTTTTGTCATATTGCTTTTTGCATGATCATGTAGTTGACATTGTATTTGTGGCAAGGCCACCTTCATAATTTTCATACATGTCGCTCTTGATTCATTGCATATCCCGGTACACCGCCGGAGGCATTCATATAGAGTCATATCTTGTTCTAGTTTTGAGTTGTAAATCCATAAAAGTGTGATGATCTTCATTATTAGAGCATTGTCTTAGTGAGGAAAGGATGATGAAGACTATGATTCCCCCACAAGTCGGGATGAGACTTCGGACTTTACAAAAAGAAAAAAAAGGGAAGAGAAAAAAAAGAGAAAGGCCAAAAAGAAAAAAAGATAGGCCAAGAAAAAAAGAGAGAAAAAAATAAAATGAGAGAAAAAGAGAGAAGGGACAATGCTACTATCTCTTTTTCCACACTTGTGCTTCAAAATAGCAGCATGTTCTTCATGATAGAGAGTCTCATATGTTGTCACTTTCATATACTAGTGGGAATTTTTCATTATAGAACTTGGCTTGTATATTCCAATGATGGGCTTCCTCAAAGTGCCCTAGGTCTTCGTGAGCAAGGAAGTTGGATGCACCCCACTTAGTTTCTTTTATTGAGCTTTCATATATTTATAGCTCTAGTGCATCCGTTGCATGGCAATCCCTACTCACTCACATGGATATCTATTAATGGGCATCTCCATAGCCCGTTGATACGCCTAGTTGATGTGAGACTATCTTCTCCTTTTTGTCTTCTCCACAACCACCATTCTATTCCACATATAGTGCTATGTCCATGGCCCACGCTCATGTATTGCATGAAAGTTGAAAAAGTTTGAGATTATTAAAGTATGAAACAATTGCTTGGCTTGTCATCGGGGTTGTGCATGATTAAATACTTTGTGTGATGAAGATAGAGCATAGCCAGACTATATGATTTTGTAGGGATAACTTTCTTTAGCCATGTTATTTTGAGAAGACATGATTACTTTGATTAGTATGCTTGAAGTATTACTATTTCTTATGTCAATATGAACTTTTATTTTGTATTCATTTGGGTCTGAACATTCATGCCACAATAAAGAAAATTACATTGAGAAATATGCTAGGTAGCATTCCACATCAAAAATTTCTTTTTATCATTTACCTACTCGAGGACGAGCAGGAATTAAGCTTGGGGATGCTTGATACGTATCCAACGTATCTATAATTTTTGATTGTTCCATGCTATTATATTACCCCGTTTGGTTGTTTATGGGCTTTATTTTACACATTTATACCATTTTTGGGACTAACCTACTAACCGGAGGCCCAGCCCATATTGCTGGTTTTTTGCCTATTTCAGTATTTCGAAGAAAAGGAATATCAAATGGAGTCCAAACGGGATGAAACCTTCGGGAGCGTGATTTTTGGAACAAATCTGATCCGGAGAGCTTGGAGTGCAAGTCAAGAAGCTCCCGAGGGCCCCACGAGATAGGGGGCCTTGCCCCCCCCTATAGGGCGCACCCCCTGCCTCGTGGGCCCCTCGGGCGGCCACTGTCGGTGTCAAAACCGGTGGATCTCGGGTAGGGGGTCTCGAACTGTGCATCTAGGCGGATGGTAATAGGAGACAACGGACACGATGTTTTTACCCAGGTTCGGGCCCTCTCGATGGAGGTAAAACCCTACTCCTGCTTGATTGATATTGATGATATGGGTAGTACAAGAGTAGATCTACCACGAGATCAAAGAGGCTAAACCCTAGAAGCCAGCCTATGGTATGATTGTTATATGTCCTATGGACTAAAACCCTCCAGTTTATATAGACACTAGAGAGGGCTACGGTTACACAGAGTCGGTTACAATGGTAGGAGATCTACATATTCATATCGCCAAGCTTGCCTTCCACGCGAAGGAAAGTCCCATCCGGACACGGGACGAAGTCTTCAATCTTGTATCTTCATAGTCTTGGAGTTCGGCCAATGATGATAGTTCGGCTATCCGGACACCCGCTAGTCCAGGACTCCCTCAGTAGCCCCTGAACCAGGCTTCAATGACGACGAGTCCGGCGCGCATATTGTCTTCGGCATTGCAAGGCGGGTTCCTCCTCTGAATAATTCATAGAAGATTTTGAATGCCAGGATAGTGTCCGGCTCTGCAAAATAAATTCCACATACCACCGTAGAGAGAATAATATTTACACAGGTTCAATCTGCTGACGTACTTCGTGGTATGACCTCATGCCACGGCCAAGCCTTTATTTGAATTGTTTTTGTTGTTCCACCTCAGCGCGTTTAGCGAAGTGGTTTCCTTGGCACGTCTTGTCAAAGCAGAGATCGTGTCCCCTTATTCCGGGATTCTCATCAATACGGACGTGGGTAACTCAACCGCGCCATTAATTTGCGGCGCTTGGGAGATAAGCGAGTTTTACTGGGTCGGTGGGGACGCATAGTTTCGTCCGCTCATATATAGGGGATAAGGATCCACCTTTTCACCCACGCCTTCTTCCTTCTTTGCTTATCCATCTTCGCGCACTCGAGCTCCAGCACCCAAATCCACACACCTCACCTCAACCTTCTCCAACCATGTCCAGAGCGGGAGGCAAGTGGATGGCCTCCTCCATCACGGAGGGGCACATCAAGAAGCTGCGCAAGGCCGAATATTTGTCCAGCGATATCGTGCACTGGCTCCCCGACGAGGGGCAGCTCGTGCCCACCCCCGGGCCCCATGAGAGGGTGGTATTCCTTCCCCATTTCCTCCGCGGACTGGGCTTCCCACCTCACCCCTTTGTCCGGGGGCTCATGTTCTACTACGGCCTGGATTTCCATGATCTGGCCCCTAATTTATCCTCAACATCTCGGCGTTCATCGTCGCGTGCGAGGCCTTCCTCTGCATCCATCCCCACTTCGGCTTATGGCTAAAGACCTTCAATGTCAAGCCAAAGGTAGTGGGCGGCAGCCAAGCGGAGTGCGGAGGCGCCATGGTGGGCAAGATGCCCAATGTTACCTGGCTCGAGGGTGCCTTCGTGGAAACCATCAAAGGGTGGCAATCGGGGTGGTTCTACATCACCGAGCCGCGTGACCCTGAATGGGCAGCGGCCCCCGAATTCAGATCTGGCATCCCCACACGGCTCACCTCCTGGAAAGAGAAGGGCATGTTGTGGGGCGATTCAGAGGAGCTGACCGGACTCCAATCCTGTCTCCAAACCCTGGTGAACAAGAAGCTCAAGCTTGTCAACATGGTCCAGGTCATGCTCATTCGCCAGATTCTCCCGTGCCAGCAGTGGGATTTCAACCTGTGGGAGTTCGATCCGGCACAGCACCAGACCTTGAGTAGGCTCTTCGACACTACGTACGAATAGGCCTGGAGGGTGCTGTTCAAGGGCGCCGAGGCGCCCACATCTGCTACCGAAGATCGCGGGTTCAGCTCGTAGCGTCCGGCTGGCGAGGTAAGGTACATTATCCTTTACGGGACACTTGCTTTTCGTAGTTTGACTCTATGTGGGATCTAAACTCCCAATACCTTTGACAGGCCTGGCAGAAGACGTCCGAACAGGTTAACTGTCCAGCAACCCTTCCAGAAGACCCAGCAGACGCCCGTTTGATAGGGCTGCTGGTCCCGGCACCGTACGTGGTGCCGGAGAAGAAGGCCAAGAAGAAGGCCACGGGAACTCGGAGGAGTTCCCGGCGCCAGGTGTTATCGGACTCATCCTTTGATGACTCCGAGGCGGACTCCTCCCACGAGGACGAGGAGGAGAAGAAAGAGGCCTCTCCCCCAGTGGGGGGAGAGAAGAAAAGGAAGGCTTCCCCAACAGGGGAGGCCGAAGGGTCCAAGAAGGGAAGGACCCTTCCTCCGGACTGTTCCACCAACGTCGGTGACGATGAGGAGGTGTGGCCTTCGAGGGCCAAGCCCCTGGCGAGATCGTAAGTGTCCGGATCCCATAATAACTTATGTTTTTCCTTTCGCCGCATAGTGTCCACTAATGCCGAACACAACCATACAGCCCGCCCAAGGACGATCTCCCCGCTTCGTCGAGCGGGTCCCTGGGTTCGTCGGATGTGAATAGCGCTTCACTTCCGACTGCCTCCTCCCCTCGTGATGCTGAAGACGCCGAGGTTGAAGGAAATATGCCCTAGAGGCAATAATAAAGTTATTATTTATTTCCTTATTTCATGATAAATGTTTATTATTCATGCTAGAATTGTATTAACCAGAAACATAATACATGTGTGAATACATAGACAAACATAGTGTCACTAGTATGCCTCTACTTGACTAGCTCATTAATCAAAGATGGTTTTGTTTCCTAACCATAGACATGTGTTGTCATTTGATTAGTGGGATCACATCATTAGAAGAATGATGTGATTGACATGACCCATTCCGTTAGCCTAGCACTTGATCGTTTAGTATACTGCTATTGCTTTCTTCATGACTTATACATGTTCCTGTAACTATGAGAATTATGCAACTCCCATTTACCGGAGGAACACTTTGGGTACTACCAAACGTCACAACGTAACTGGGTGATTATAAAGGAGTACTACAGGTGTCTTCGAAGGTACATGTTGAGTTGGCGTATTTCGAGATTAGGTTTTGTCACTCCGATTGTCGGAGAGGTATATCTGGGCCCTCTCGGTAATGCACATCATTATAAGCCTTGCAAGCAATGTGACCAATGAGTTGGTTATGGGATGATGCATTACAGAACGAGTAAAGAGACTTGCCGGTAACGAGATTGAACTAGGTATTGGATACCGACGATCAGATCTCGGGCAAGTAAACATACCGATGACAAAGGGAACAACGTATGTTGTTATGCGGTTTGACCGATAAAGATCTTTGTAGAATATGTAGGAACCAATATGGGCATCCAGGTTCCGCTATTGGTTATTGACCGATAATGGTTCTAGGTCATGTCTACATAGTTCTCGAACCCGTAGGGTCCGCACGCTTAAGGTTTCGATGACAGTTATATTATGAGTTTATGAGTTTTGATGTACCGAAGGAGTTCGGAGTCCCGGATGAGATCGGGGACATGACGAGGAGTCTCAAAATGGTCGAGACGTAAAGATCAATATATTGGACAACTATATTCGGAGTTCGGAAAGGTTCCGAGTGATTCGGGTATTTTTGGGGGTACCGGGGAGTTACGGGAATACGAGGAAGAAGCATTGGGCCTCATGGGCCAAGTGGTGGAAGAGAGGAGGAAGGGCGCGTGGCCCCCCTAGCCCAAATCGAATTGGACTAGGGGGCCGGCCCCCCTTTCCTTCTTCTCCTCCCTCTCCTTCCTTCTCCTTCTCCTCCCCTTCCTTCCCTTCTTCTAGTAGGACTTGGAAAGAAGGGGGAATCCTACTTGGAGTAGGATTGCCCCCCTATGGCGCGCCTCCTCTCCTTGGCCGGCCTCCTCCCCCTTGCTCCTTTATATACGGGGGCAGGGGGGCACCCCATGACACACAAGTTGATCTAAGGATCGTTCCTTAGCCGTGTGCGGTGCCCCCTTCCACCATATTCCACCTCGGTCATATCGTCGCGGAGTTTAGGCGAAGCCCTGCGTCGGTAGAACATCATCATCGTCACCACGCCGTCGTGCTGACGAAACTCATCTCCTGAGCCTTTGCTGGATCGGAGGGCCGGAGATTGTCATCGAGCTGAACGTGTGTTGAACTCGGAGGCTTCGTACGTTCGGTGCTTGGATCGGTCGGATCGTGAAGACGTACGACTACATCAACCGCATTGTGCTAACGCTTCTGCTTACGGTCTACGAGGGTACGTGGATGAACACTCTCCCCTCTCGTTGCTATATCATCACTATGATCTTGCGTGTGCGTAGGAAATTTTTTGAAATTACTCTGTTCCCCAACAGTGGTATCAGAGCCAGGTTTTATGCGTTGATGTTATATGCACGAGTAGAACACAAGTGAGTTGTGGGCGATACAACTCATACTGCTTACCAGCATGTCATACTTTGGTTCGGAGGTATTGTGAGATGAAGCGGCCTGGACCGACATTACGTATGCTTACGCGAGACTAGTTTCACCGTTACGAGCACTCGTGCTTAAAGGTGACTGGCGGGTGTCTGTCTCTCTCACTTTAGCTGAATCGAGTGTGGCTACGCCCGATACTTGCGAAGGTTAAAACAACACTAACTTGATGAACTATCGTTGTGGTTTTTGATGCGTAGGTAAGAACGGTTCTTGCTAAGCCCGTAGCAGCCACGTAAAATTTGCAACAACAAAGTAGAGGACGTCTAACTTGTTTTTGCAGGGCATGTTGTGATGTGATATGATCATGACGTGATGCTATATTTTATTGTATGAGATGATCATGTTTTGTAACCGAAGTTATCGGCAACTGGCAGGAGCCATATGGTTGTCGCTTTATTGTATGAAATGCAAACGCCCTGTAATTGCTTTACTTTATCACTAAGCGGTAGCGATAGTCGTAGAAGCAATAGATGGCGTAACGACAACGATGCTACGATGGAGATCAAGGTGTCGCGCCGGTGACGGTGGTGATCATGACGGTGCTTCGAAGATGGAGATCACAAGCACAAGATGATGATGGCCATATCATATCACTTATATTGATTGCATGTGATGTTTATCCTTTATGCATCTTATCTTGCTTTGATTGACGGTAGCATTTTAAGATGATCTCTCACTAATTATCAAAAAGTGTTCTCCCTAAGTATGCACCGTTGCGAAAGTTCTTCGTGCTGAGACACCACGTGATGATCGGGTGTGATAGGCTCTACGTTCAAATACAACGGGTGCAAAATAGTTGCACACGCGGAATACTCAGGTTAAACTTGACGAGCCTAGCATATAGAGATATGGCCTCGGAACACGGAGACCGAAAGGTTGAGCATGAATCATATAGTAGATATGATCAACATAATGATGTTCAACATTGAAAACTACTCCATCTCACGTGATGATCGGACATGGTTAAGTTGATTTGGATCACGTGATAACTTAGATGACTAGAGAGATGTCTGTGTAAGTGGGAGCTCTTAAGTAATATGATTAATTGAACTTAAATTTATCATGAACTTAGTCCTGGTAGTATTTTGCAAATTATGTTGTAGATCAATAGCTCGCATTGTTGCTTTCATATGTTTATTTTGATATGTTCCTAGAGAAAACTGCGTTGAAAGATGTTAGTAGCAATGATGCGGATTGGATCCGTGATCTGAGGTTCATCCTCATTGCTGCGCATAAGAATTATGTCCTTGATGCACCGCTAGGTGACAGACCCATTGCAGGAGCAGATGCAGACGTTATGAACGTTTGGCTAGCTCAATATGATGACTACTTGATAGTTTAGTGCACCATGCTTAACGTCTTAGAATCGGGACTTCAAGGACGTTTTGAACGTCATGGACCATATGAGATGTTCCAGAAATTGAAGTTGATATTTCAAGCAAATACCCGAGTTGAGAGATATGAAGTCTCCAACAAGTTCTATAGCTAAAAGATGGAGGAGAATCACTCAACTAGTGAGCATGTGCTCAGATTGTCTGGGTACTTCAATCGCTTGAATCAAGTGGGAGTTAATCTTCCAGATAAGATAGTGATTGACAGAATTATCTAGTCACCATCACCAAGTTAGTAGAACTTCGTGATGAACTATAGTATGCAAGGGATGACGAAAATGATTCCCGAGCTCCTCGTGATGTTGAAATCGATGAAGGTAGAAATCAAGAAAGAGCATCAAGTGTTGATGATTGACAAGACCACTAGTTTCAAGAAAAGGGCAAAGGGAAAGAAAGGGAACTTCAAGTGGAAAGACAAGCAAGTTGTCACTCCTGCGAAGAAGCCCAAAGCTGGACCATAGCCTGAAACTAAGTGCTTACACTGCAAAGGAAATAGTCACTGGAAGCGGAAATGCCCTGAATATTTGGTAGATAAGAAGGATGGCAAAGTGAACAAGGGTATATTTGATATACAGGTTATTAATGTGTGCCTTGCTAGTGTTTATAGTATCCCCTGAGTATTTGATACTTGTTCGGTTGCTAAGATTAGTAACTCGAAACAGGAGTTACAGAATAAACAGAGACTAGTTGAAGGGGAAGTGACGATGAGTGTTGGAAGTAGTTCCAAGATTGATATGATCATCATCGCACACTCCCTATACATTCGGGATTAGTGTTAAACCTAAATAAATGTTATTTGGTGTTTACGTTGAGCATGAATATGATTTGATCATGTTTGTTGCAATACGGTTATTCATTTAAAATTAGAGAATAATTGTTGTTCTGCTTACATGAATAAAACCTTCAATGGTCATACACCGAATGAAAATAGTTTATTGGATCTCGATCGTGATGATACACATATTCATAATATTGATGCCAAAAGATGCAAAGTTAATAAGGATAGTGCAACTTATTTGTGGCACGGCCATTTGGGTCATATCGGTGTAAAGCGCATGAAGAAACTCCATAAAGATGGATTTTTGGAATCACTTGGTTATGAATCATTTGATGCTTGCGAACCGTGCCTTTTGGGCAAGATGACTAAAACTCCGTTCACCGGAACAATGGAACGAGCTACTAACTTGTTGGATATAATACATACAGATGTATGCGATCCAATGAGTATTGATGCTCGTGGCAAGTATCGTTATTTTCTGACCTTCACAAGATGATTTGAGCAGATATGGGTATATCTACTTGATGAAACATAAGTCTGAAATAGTTGAAAGGTTCAAAGAATTTCAGAGTGAAGTGGAAAAATCATCATAACAAGAAAATAAAGTTTCTGCAATCTGATCGCGGAGACGAATATTCGAGTTACGAGTTTGGTCTTCAATTAAAACAATGTGAAATAGTTTCACAGCTCACGCCACCTGGAACACCACAACGTTATGGTGTGTCCGAACGTCGTAACCGCACTTTATTGGATATGGTGCGATCTATGATGTCTCTTACTAATCTACCACTATTGTTTTGGGGTTATGCATTAGAGATAGCTGCATTCACGTTTAAAAGGGCACCATCTAAATTCGTTGAGACGACAGCATATGAACTGTGGATTAGCAAGAAACCCAAGTTGTCGTTTCTTAAAGTTTGGGGCTGCGTGCTTATGTAAAAAAGTTTCATCCTTATAAGCTCGAACCCAAATCGGAGAAGTGCGTCTTCATAGAATACCCAAAGGAAATTGTTGGGTACACCTTCTATCACAGATCCGAAGGCAAGATATTCATTGCTAAAATGGATCCTTTCTAGAGAAGGAGTTTCTCTCGAAAGAAGTGAGTGGGAGGAAAGTAGAGCTTGATAAGGTAATTTGTACCTTCTCCCGAATTGGAAAGTAGTTCACCACGGAAATCAGTTCCCGTGATTCCTACACCAATTAGTGAGGAAGCTAATGATGATGATCATGAATCTTCAGATCAAGTTACTACAAAAACTCGTAGGTCTTCCAAAGTACAGTCCACACCAGACTAGTACGGTAATACTATTCTGGAAGTCATGTTACTAGACCATGATGAACCTACGAACTATGAGGAAGCGATGATGAGCCCAGATTCCGTGAAATGGCTTGAGGCCATAAAATCTGAGATATGATCCATGTATGAGAAAAAGTATGGACTTTGATTAACTTGCTCGATGATCATCAAGCCATGTTAAATAAATGGATCTTCAAGAGGAAGACGGACACTGATAGTAGTGTTACTATCCACTAAGCTCGACTTGTTGCAAAAGGTTTTCAACAAGTTCAAGGGGTTGAATATGATGAGATTTTCTCACTCGTATCGATGCTTAAGTATGTCCGAATCATGTTAGCAATTGCCATATTTTATGAAATCTGGCAAATGGATGTCAAAACTGCATTCCTTAATGAATTTATTAAAGAAGAGTTGTATATGATGCAACCAGAAGGTTTTGTCAATCCTAAAGATGTTAACAAAGTGTGCAAGCTTCAGCGATCCATCTATGGACTGGTGCAAGCATCTCGGAGTTGGAATATACGCTTTGATGAGTTGATCAAAGCATATGATTTTATACAGACTTTTGGAGAAGCCTGTATTTACAAGAAAGTGAGTGGGAGCACTACAACATTTCTGATAAGTATATTGTTGATCGGAAATAATGTAGAATTATTCTTCAAAGCTTAAAGGAGTGTTTTGAAAAGAGTTTTTTCAAAGCAAGACCTCGGTGAAGCTGCTTACACATTGAGCATCAAGATCTATATAGATAGATCAAGACGCTTGATAAGATTTTTTTCAAATAAGTACATACCTTGATAAATTTTTGAAATAGTTCAAAAGGGAACAGTCAAAGAAGGAGTTCTTGCCTGTGATGCAAAGGTGTGAAGTTGAGTAAGACTCAAGACCCGACCATGGCAGAAAATAGAAAGAGAATGAAAAATCATTCCCTATGCCTCAGTCATAGGTTCTATAAAGTATGCTATGCTGTGAACCAGACCTATTGTATACCTTGCTCTGAGTTTGACAAAGGAATACAATTTTGATCTAAGAGTAGATCACTGGACATCGGTCAAGAATATCCTTAGTGAGGACTGAGGACATGTTTCTCGATTATGGAGGTGATAAAAGAGCCCGTCGTAAAAAGTTATAATGATGCAAGCTTTTACACCAATCCAGATGACTCTAAGTCTCAATCTGGATACATATTGAAAGTGGGAGCAATTAGCTAGAGTAGCTCCATGCAGACCATTGTGGACATAGAATTTTTGCAAAATACATACGGCTCTGAATGTGACAGACCCGTTGACTAAGCTTCTCTCACGAGCAAAACATGATCACACCTTAGTACTCTTTGGGTGTTAATCCCATAGCGATGTGAACTAGACTCTAGTAAACCCTTTGGGTGTTGGTCACATGATGACGTGAACTATGGGTGTTAATCATATACAGATATGAATATTGGTGTTAAATCACATGGCGATGTGAACTAGATTATTGACTCTAGTGCAAGTGGGAGACTGAAGAAAATATGCCCTAGAGGCAATAATAAAGTTATTATTTATTTCCTTATTTCATGATAAATGTTTATTATTCATGCTAGAATTGTATTAACCGGAAACATAATACATGTGAGAATACATAGACAAACATAGTGTCACTAGTATGCCTCTACTTGACTAGCTCATTAATCAAAGATGGTTTTGTTTCCTAACCATAGACATGTGTTGTCATTTGATTAGTGGGATCACATCATTAGAAGAATGATGTGATTGACATGACCCATTCCGTTAGCCTAGCACTTGATCGTTGAGTATACTGCTATTGCTTTATTCATGACTTATACATGTTCCTGTAACTATGAGAATTATGCAACTCCCGTTTACCGGAGGAACACTTTGGGTACTACCAAATGTCACAACGTAACTGGGTGATTATAAAGGAGTACTACAGGTGTCTTCGAAGGTACATGTTGAGTTGGCGTATTTCGAGATTAGGTTTTGTCACTCCGATTGTCGGAGAGGTATCTCTGGGCCCTCTCGGTAATGCACATCATTATAAGCCTTGCAAGCAATGTGACCAATGAGTTGGTTATGGGATGATGCATTACAGAACGAGTAAAGAGACTTGCCGGTAACGAGATTGAACTAGGTATTGGATACCGACGATCAGATCTCGGGCAAGTAAACATACCAATGACAAAGGGAACAACGTCTGTTGTTATGCGGTTTGACCGATAAAGATCTTCGTAGAATATGTAGGAACCAATATGGGCATCCAGGTTCCGCTATTGGTTATTGACCGATAATGGTTCTAGGTCATGTCTACATAGTTCTCGAACCCGTAGGGTCCGCACGCTTAAGGTTTCGATGACAGTTATATTATGAGTTTATGAGTTTTGATGTACCGAAGGAGTTCGGAGTCCCGGATGAGATCGGGGACATGACGAGGAGTCTCAAAATGGTCGAGACGTAAAGATCAATATATTGGACGACTATATTCGGAGTTCGGAAAGGTTCCGAGTGATTCGGGTATTTTTGGGGGTACCGGGGAGTTACGGGAATACGAGGAAGAAGCATTGGGCCTCATGGGCCAAGTGGTGGAAGAGAGGAGGAAGGGCGCGTGGCCCCCCTAGCCCAAATCGAATTGGACTAGGGGGCCGGCCCCCCTTTCCTTCTTCTCCTCCCTCTCCTTCCTTCTCCTTCTCCTCCCCTTCCTTCCCTTCTCCTAGTAGGACTTGGAAAGAAGGGGGAATCCTACTTGGAGTAGGATTGCCCCCCTATGGCGTGCCTCCTCTCCTTGGCCGACCTCCTCCCCCTTGCTCCTTTATATACGGGGGCAGGGGGGCACCCCATGACACACAAGTTGATCTACGGATCGTTCCTTAGCCGTGTGCGGTGCCCCCTTCCACCATATTCCACCTCGGTCATATCGTCGCGGAGTTTAGGCGAAGCCCTGCGCCGGTAGAACATCATCATCGTCACCACACCGTCGTGTAGACGAAACTCATCTCCTGAGCCTTTGCTGGATCGAAGGGCCGGAGATCGTCATCGAGCTGAACGTGTGTTGAACTCGGAGGATCTGTACGTTCGGTGCTTGGATCGGTCGGATCGTGAAGACGTACGACTACATCAACTGCATTGTGCTAACGTTTCCGCTTACGGTCTACGAGGGTACGTGGATGAACACTCTCCCCTCTCGTTGCTATATCATCACTATGATCTTGCGTGTGCGTAGGAATTTTTTTGAAATTACTACGTTCCCCAACAGTGGTATCAGAGCCAGGTTTTATGCGTTGATGTTATATGCACGAGTAGAACACAAGTGAGTTGTGGGCGATACAAGTCATACTGCTTACCAGCATGTCATACTTTGGTTCGGCGGTATTGTGAGATGAAGCGGCCTGGACCGACATTACGCGTACGCTTACGCGAGACTGGTTTCACCGTTACGAGCACTCGTGCTTAAAGGTGACTGGCGGGTGTCTGTCTCTCTCACTTTAGATGAATCGAGTGTGGCTACGCCCGGTACTTGCGAAGGTTAAAACAACACTAACTTGACGAACTATCGTTGTGGTTTTTGATGCGTAGGTAAGAACGGTTCTTGCTAAGCCCGTAGCAGCCACGTAAAATTTGCAACAACAAAGTAGAGGACGTCTAACTTGTTTTTGTAGGGCATGTTGTGATGTGATATGGTCATGACGTGATGCTATATTTTATTGTATGAGATGATCATGTTTTGTAACCGAAGTTATCGGCAACTGGCAGGAGCCATATGGTTGTCGCTTTATTGTATGAAATGCAAACGCCCTGTAATTGCTTTACTTTATCACGCGATAGTCGTAGAAGCAATAGATGGCGTAACGACAACGATGCTACGATGGAGATCAAGGTGTCGCGCCGGTGACGGTGGTGATCATGACGGTGCTTCGAAGATGGAGATCACAAGCACAAGATGATGATGGCCATATCATATCACTTATATTGATTGCATGTGATGTTTATCCTTTATGCATCTTATCTTGCTTTGATTGATGGTAGCATTTTAAGATGATCTCTCACTAATTATCAAGAAGTGTTCTCCCTGAGTATGCACTGTTGCGAAAGTTCTTCGTGCTGAGACACCACGTGATGATCGGGTGTGATAGGCTCTACGTTCAAATACAACGGGTGCAAAACAGTTGCACACGCGGAATACTCAGGTTAAACTTGACGAGCCTAGCATATACAGATATGGCCTCGGAACACGGAGACCGAAAGGTCGAGCGTGAATCATATAGTAGATATGATCAACATAGTGATGTTCACCATTGAAAACTACTCCATCTCACGTGATGATCGGACATGGTTTAGTTGATTTGGATCACGTGATCACTTAGATGACTAGAGAGATGTCTGTCTAAGTGGGAGTTCTTAAGTAATATGATTAATTGAACTTAAATTTATCATGAACTTAGTCCTGGTAGTATTTTGCAAACTATGTTGTAGATCAATAGCTCGCGTTGTTGCTTTCATATGTTTATTTTGATATGTTCCTAGAGAAAACTGTGTTGAAAGATGTTAGTAGCAATGATGCGGATTGGATCCGTGATCTGAGGTTCATCCTCATTGCTGCGCATAAGAATTATGTCCTTGATGCACCGCTAGGTGACAGACCCATTGCAGGAGCAGATGCAGACATTATGAACGTTTGGCTAGCTCAATATGATGACTACTTGATAGTTTAGTGCACCATGCTTAACGTCTTAGAATCGGGACTTCAAGGACGTTTTGAACGTCAAGGACCATATGAGATGTTCCAGAAATTGAAGTTGATATTTCAAGCAAATACCCGAGTTGAGAGATATGAAGTCTCCAACAAGTTCTATAGCTAAAAGATGGAGGAGAATCACTCAACTAGTGAGCATGTGCTCAGATTGTCTGGGTACTTCAATCGCTTGAATCAAGTGGGAGTTAATCTTCCAGATAAGATAGTGATTGACAGAATTCTCTAGTCACCATCACCAAGTTAGTAGAACTTCGTGATGAACTATAGTATGCAAGGGATGATGAAAACGATTCCCGAGCTCCTCGTGATGTTGAAATCGACGAAGGTAGAAATCAAGAAAGAGAATCAAGTGTTGATGATTGACAAGACCACTAGTTTCAAGAAAAGGGCAAAGGGAAAGAAAGGGAACTTCAAGTGGAAAGACAAGCAAGTTGTCACTCCTGCGAAGAATCCCAAAGCTGGACCATAGCCTGAAACTAAGTGCTTACACTGCAAAGGAAATAGTCACTGGAAGCGGAAATGCCCTAAATATTTGGTAGATAAGAAGGATGGCAAAGTGAACAAGGGTATATTTGATATACAGGTTATTAATGTGTGCCTTGCTAGTGTTTATAGTAGCCCCTGAGTATTTGATACTTTATCGGTTGCTAAGATTAGTAACTCGAAATAGGAGTTACAGAATAAACAGAGACTAGTTGAAGGGGAAGTGACGATGAGTGTTGGAAGTAGTTCCAAGATTGATATGATCATCATCGCACACTCCCTATACATTCGGGATTAGTGTTAAACCTAAATAAATGTTATTTGGTGTTTACGTTGAGCATGAATATGATTTGATCATGTTTGTTGCAATACGGTTATTCATTTAAAATTAGAGAATAATTGTTGTTCTGCTTACATGAATAAAACCTTCAATGGTCATACACCCAATGAAAAAAGTTTGTTGGATCTCGATCGTGATGATACACATATTCATAATATTGATGCCAAAAGATGCAAAGTTAATAAGGATAGTGCAACTTATTTGTGGCACTGC
Source organism: Triticum timopheevii (assembly GCA_963921465.1). NCBI lineage: Eukaryota > Viridiplantae > Streptophyta > Magnoliopsida > Poales > Poaceae > Triticum > Triticum timopheevii. Next base: position 372,838,088 of record OY997272.1, on the reverse strand, counting down.
CATTTGGGTCATATCGGTGTAAAGCGCATGAAGAAACTCCATAAAGATGGATTTTTGGAATCACTTGGTTATGAATCATTTGATGCTTGCGAACCATGCCTTTTGGGCAAGATGACTAAAACTCCGTTCACCGGAACAATGGAACGAGCTACTAACTTGTTGGATATAATACATACAGATGTATGCGATCCAATGAGTATTGATGCTCGTGGCAAGTATCGTTATTTTCTGACCTTCACAAGATGATTTGAGCAGATATGGGTATATCTACTTGATGAAACATAAGTCTGAAATAGTTGAAAGGTTCAAAGAATTTCAGAGTGAAGTGGAAAAATCATCATAACAAGAAAATAAAGTTTCTGCAATCTGATCGCGGAGACGAATATTTGAGTTACGAGTTTGGTCTTCAATTAAAACAATGTGAAATAGTTTCACAGCTCACGCCACCTGGAACACCACAATGTTATGGTGTGTCCGAACGTCGTAACCGCACTTTATTGGATATGGTGCGATCTATGATGTCTTTTACTAATTTACCACTATTGTTTTGGGGTTATGCATTAGAGATAGCTGCATTCACGTTTAAAAGGGCACCATCTAAATTCGTTGAGACGACAGCATATGAACTATGGTTTAGCAAGAAACCCAAGTTGTCGTTTCTTAAAGTTTGGGGCTGCGTGCTTATGTAAAAAAGTTTCATCCTGATAAGCTCGAACCCAAATCGGAGAAGTGCGTCTTCATAGAATACCCAAAGGAAATTGTTGGGTACACCTTCTATCACAGATCCGAAGGCAAGATATTCATTGCTAAAATGGATCCTTTCTAGAGAAGGAGTTTCTCTCGAAAGAAGTGAGTGGGAGGAAAGTAGAGCTTGATAAGGTAATTTGTACCTTCTCCCGAATTGGAAAGTAGTTCACCACGGAAATCGGTTCCAGTGATTCCTACACCAATTAGTGAGGAAGCTAATGATGATGATCATGAAACTTCAGATCAAGTTACTACAAAAACTCGTAGGTCTTCCAAAGTACAGTCCACACCAGAGTAGTACGTTAATACTATTCTGGAAGTCATGTTACTAGACCGTGATGAACCTATGAACAATGAGGAAGCGATGATGAGCCCAGATTCCGCGAAATGGCTTGAGGCCATAAAATCTGAGATATGATCCATGTATGAGAACAAAGTATGGACTTTGATTAACTTGCTCGATGATCAGCAAGCCATGTTAAATAAATGGATCTTCAAGAGGAAGACGGACACTGATAGTAGTGTTACTATCCACTAAGCTCGACTTGTTGCAAAAGGTTTTCAACAAGTTCAAGGGGTTGAATATGATGAGATTTCCTCACTCGTATCGATGCTTAAGTCTGTCCGAATCATGTTAGCAATTGCCACATTTTATGAAATCTGGCAAATGGATGTCAAAACTGCATTCCTTAATGAATTTATTAAAGAAGAGTTGTATATGATGCAACCAGAAGGTTTTGTCAATCCTAAAGATGTTAACAAAGTGTGCAAGCTTCAGCGATCCATCTATGGACTGGTGCAAGCATCTCGGAGTTGGAATATACGCTTTGATGAGTTGATCAAAGCATATGATTTTATACAGACTTTTGGAGAAGCCTGTATTTACAAGAAAGTGAGTGGGAGCACTACAACATTTCTGATAAGTATATTGTTGATCGGAAATAATGTAGAATTATTCTGCAAAGCTTAAAGGAGTGTTTTGAAAAGAGTTTTTCAAAGCAAGACCTCGGTGAAGCTGCTTACACATTGAGCATCAAGATCTATATAGATAGATCAAGACGCTTGATAAGATTTTTTTCAAATAAGTACATACCTTGATAAATTTTTGAAATAGTTCAAAATGGAACAGTCAAAGAAAGAGTTCTTGCCTGTGATGCAAAGGTGTGAAGTTGAGTAAGACTCAAGACCCGACCATGGCAGAAAATAGAAAGAGAATGAAAAATCATTCCCTATGCCTCAGTCATAGGTTCTATAAAGTATGCTATGCTGTGAACCAGACCTATTGTATACCTTGCTCTGAGTTTGACAAAGGAATACAATTTTGATCTAAGAGTAGATCACTGGACAGCGGTCAAGAATATCCTTAGTGAGGACTGAGGACATGTTTCTCGATTATGGAGGTGATAAAAGAGCCCGTCGTAAAAAGTTATAACGATGCAAGCTTTTACACCAATCCAGATGACTCTAAGTCTCAATCTGGATACATATTGAAAGTGGGAGCAATTAGCTAGAGTAGCTCCATGCAGACCATTGTGGACATAGAATATTTGCAAAATACATACGGCTCTGAATGTGACAGACCCGTTGACTAAGCTTCTCTCACGAGCAAAACATGATCACACCTTAGTACTCTTTGGGTGTTAATCACATAGCGATGTGAACTAGACTCTAGTAAACCCTTTGGGTGTTGGTCACATGATGACGTGAACTATGGGTGTTAATCATATACAGATATGAATATTGGTGTTAAAACACATGGCGATGTGAACTAGATTATTGACTCTAGTGCAAGTGGGAGACTGAAGGAAATATGCCCTAGATGCAATAATAAAGTTATTATTTATTTCCTTATTTCATGATAAATGTTTATTATTCATGCTAGAATTGTATTAACCGGAAACATAATACATGTGTGAATACACAGACAAACATAGTGTCACTAGTATGCCTCTACTTGACTAGCTCATTAATCAAAAATGGTTTTGTTTCCTAACCATAGACATGTGTTGTCATTTGATTAGTGGGATCACATCATTAGAAGAATGATGTGATTGACATGACCCATTCCGTTAGCCTAGCACTTGATCGTTTAGTATACTGCTATTGCTTTCTTCATGACTTATACATGTTCCTGTAACTATGAGAATTATGCAACTCCCGTTTACCGGAGGAACACTTTGGGTACTACCAAATGTCACAACGTAACTGGGTGATTATAAAGGAGTACTACAGGTGTCTTCGAAGGTACATGTTGAGTTGGCGTATTTCGAGATTAGGTTTTGTCACTCCGATTGTCGGAGAGGTATCTCTGGGCCCTCTCGGTAATGCACATCATTATAAGCCTTGCAAGCAATGTGACCAATGAGTTGGTTATGGGATGATGCATTACAGAACGAGTAAAGAGACTTGCCAGTAACGAGATTGAACTAGGTATTGGATACCGACGATCAGATCTCGGGCAAGTAAACATACCGATGACAAAGGGAACAACGTATGTTGTTATGCGGTTTGACCGATAAAGATCTTCGTAGAATATGTAGGAACCAATAGGGGCATCCAGGTTCCGCTATTGGTTATTGATCGAGAATGGTTCTAGGTCATGTATACATAGTTCTCGAACCCGTAGGGTCCGCGCGCTTAAGGTTTCGATGACAGTTATATTATGAGTTTATGAGTTTTGATGTACCGAAGGAGTTCGGAGTCCCGAATGAGATCGGGGACATGACGAGGAGTCTCGAAATGGTCGAGACGTAAAGATCGATATACTGGACGACTATATTCGGAGTTTGGAAAGGTTCCGAGTGATTCGGGTATTTTCGGGGGTACCGGGGAGTTACGGGAATACGAGGAAGAAGCATTGGGCCTCATGGGCCAAGTGGTGGAAGAGAGGAGGAAGGGCGCGTGGCCCCCCTAGCCCAAACCGAATTGGACTAGGGGGCCGGCCCCCCTTTCCTTCTTCTCCTCCCTCTCCTTCCTTCTCCTTCTCCTCCCCTTCCTTCCCTTCTCCTAGTAGGACTTGGAAAGAAGGGGGAATCCTACTTGGAGTAGGATTGCCCCCCTATGGCGCGCCTCCTCTCCTTGGCCGGCCTCCTCCCCCTTGCTCCTTTATATACGGGGGCAGGGGGGCACCCCATGACACACAAGTTGATCTACAGATCGTTCCTTAGCCGTGTGCGGTGCCCCCTTCCACCATATTCCACCTCGGTCATATCGTCGCGGAGTTTAGGAGAAGCCCTGCGCCGGTAGAACATCATCATCGTCACCACGCCGTCGTGCTGATGAAACTCATCTCCGGAGCCTTTGCTGGATCGGAGGGCCGGAGATCATCATCGAGCTGAACGTGTGCTGAACTCGGAGGCTTCGTACGTTTGGTGCTTGGATCGGTCGGATCATGAAGACGTATGACTACATCAACCGCGTTGTGCCCGCTTACGGTCTACGAGGGTACGTGGACGAACACTCTCCCCTCTCGTTGCTATATCATCACTATGATCTTGCGTGTGCGTAGGAAATTTTTTGAAATTACTACGTTCCCCAACAGAGGTGGGGTCCCGGAAGGGGACCGGTCAGGAGGAGGACACCCCGGAGGTGCCGCAGGGCAACCTCCCGGACCTTGGGCCGGACTCCGTGCCGGAACCTTTGGTGGTTCCGGAGTCCGGCAGGCAGCCCCTTCGTAAGAAGGGCAAGACAGCGACGTCGGTGACCTCCGTCCAACCGGAGGCGCCGGATAACTTGCTGGAAGCGCTCAACAGCGCTTCCATCGACGAGGAACACCGCACCGTCATGGGTGCGGTGATTCAGAAAGTTCAATCCACCAAGAGCGGGCTGAACGAAGCCTGCAGCAGCGTTCTAACAGGCTTTGAGGTAAGGATTTTTTTAAGATATGTAAAGTAGTACCGCATAGACAGTAGCCCCTGATGCTTAGTTCGGTGTTCGGAAAGAAAAGCCGAGCTGAGGATCTAAAAAGATATACGCAGGAGTCTAACACAAATATGTCAATATGGGAATGTAGGCTGCGCTGCTGACCTCTGCCGCACTTACTGCGGAGGTTAATTCCTTAAAGAAGAGCCTCGAGCGGTCCGAGAGCGAGCTCGGCCGTGCCAAGAAGCAGCTCGAGGACAAGGAAGGTATGTAACACCTTATTAAAGTTGTACCTTATAAAAAAAGGATTTGGTTGCAAAAAATGACAGGAAAAACATGGGTATTGCAGGGGCCACAATCGAGGTGGCAACCCTGAAGGAGGCGGTGTCCGCGGCCGAGCCCAATGCGGCCGCGGAATGCACAGAGCGAGAGAAGCAGGAGGCGTGGGTGGCGGAGGTTCAGCAAGAGCTCCAGGCTCTCGTAGAAAAACACGAGGATTTGGAGCGTGACTCAAAGACTCGAGAGTCCGAGCTTGCGTCCGCTCTTGAGAGTGCCAAAGCCGCTAAGGCCGAAGCCCAAAAGGCCCTCCAGGAAATCGAGACGGTGAAGAAGATAGCGGCGGGTAAGGCATTCTTCATGCAAAGCAAGCATGTAAAAGTGAATTACCTGTTACTTACCCGAATTTGGAGCTCTCCAAGAGAGTTCGCAGATCTGCACCGCAGCGTGTCTGATGCTGCTGCATTCTACAGAGCTGAGGAGGGGAGATCGGCGGAGAAAGTGTTCTGGTCTCAGTATGATGAGGCCGGACATCCGGTGCCCCTGAGCGACCAGCTGAAGTAGCTGGTCGAGCTCCACAAGGCAGCCGAACAGGCCATAAAGGGCCTCATAGTTCGGCTATGGCCCAAGGAAGCCATGCCTGGGAGCTACTTCAGTCTGGTGCGGCGGCTGGTCGACGCCTGTCCATGGGTTGATGTCATCAAGCACTCCGCCTGTATTGAAGGTGCCTGTCGGGCCCTTGCCTGCGCTAAGGTGCACTGGGGCAGGATGGACGTCGAGAAGCTTGTGACGGACGCGCCACCGCCGGGCAAGGAGTATCGCACGCCCGAGATGTATTACAAGGGTGTCCTGAAGGATGCTCGCATTATTGCGGGTGAGTGCTCCAAAGATGTAATTTTTGATTAGACTCGCGTTTTGTTATCCCGTGCGCTGAAAACTTTGTTCATATGCGCTAAGCAACTTTTGTCAATTAAAAATATTACCTTCTATGCGGCCGTTTATCAAATCTGAGAGATGGCAAGTCGTTGGCTTCGGCCCCCATGCCACGAGTGCTGGGGTGTTCGGGATAAACTTGAGCACTCTTGTTCCCATTTTTGGGTCCTTCTAGGGAGGCGCTCAACACAATGAACTAGGCAACCGGACTTATAATGCTTGAACACTCTCACTTAGCCATAGAATTCTATAATTTTAAATTTCGGCGAAGCCCCTAGGGTTCGGAAGACCGAATTTGGCGCGCTATCCATGCCTGGGCCGGACAAAGCCGGTTCCTCGCTCTAGGCGGCATAAGTCTTTAGGGACTCGAAAAACCTCTCGAACAGCGACCGGCTCTCGCCCCATCATGACGGTCAGTTTTAGCTTTCTCCACTGAGGTGCTCACCCAGCTCAACTAGGGCACAATCGCAGTGGTTCTCCCAGCGCTACCTTAGTCGATATAACGGAACGTAAGGTACCAAAACATGGGAGCCGGGCAAACCCAACTGTTGACCCAAGACATGATTTGGAGCCGATGCATATAATGCTATAAGTTCGGGGTGCCGCACTTTGTGAAAGTGTTCGGACTTATCACACCATAATTTGGGGAACTTAAGCCCCTGGTGTATTTAGCCGTACCAAAGCGTACGAATGCGACATGTAATAAGTGAACATATGTATAAAAAGGGAATGCCATGATAAAAAGATGCATTGTTTATTCAAAAATACTGCAATGAGTGTAGGACGATACAAATAGTGCGATAAGCAAGGGGTGGGACTGTTTAACATGTCCCCCTCCAGGGGTAGGCTGCGGAATGGTATGTAAAACAAGCATAATGCTCGTAATGGAGACCACCTGGATACTCGTCGTAGCTTTTCTGCTTCCCTGGCTGTTGCATCGTTAGTTCGGCAGATCCACTGCCGGACAGGGCTTCTGAAAACGGAGTCCTGAGAATAAGAGAGGAAAAAAGAGAAAAAAAGAAAAAGGAATGACCAATTCGGGAGCCCCTGGTGTGGTTGATCCGCACTCTGGGCCTGCCATGGTCGTGCCCCTCCCCTTATGCCATGGTATCTCGAGGGCGTAATGATGTACGCGTGGCACTGATCTTGCGATGTCGCGAGGGCTGGGGTTGGGGCCGCATTGCTACGCGTGCTCGGAACATGCCAGGTCGTCTTGTTGTAGGTTAATCCGAGCGCGCTTGACGGTGTCCGGTCGCTTAACGGTCGGATTCGAGAATTGCCTTAAGAGGTTGCTCTGTACTTCCGCCGCGAGAGCCGCTGTATGCTCCTCCGTATGGAGAGACCGTTCAGTGTTTCCGTTGACCGTAATAACTCCTCGAGGGCCTGGCATCTTGAGCTTGAGGTATGCGTAGTGCGGCACCGCATTGAACTTTGCGAATGCGGTTCGTCCGAGCAGTGCATGATAGCCGCTGCGGAACGGGACTATGTCGAAGATTAATTCCTCGCTTTGGAAGTTATCCGGGGATCCGAAGACCACTTCAAGTGTGACTGAGCCGGTACAATTGGCCTCTACACCTGGTATGATGCCTTTGAATGTCGTTTTTGTGGGTGTAATCCTTGAGGGGTCTATGCCCATCTTGCGCACTGTATCCTGATAAAGTAGGTTCAGGCTGCTGCCGTCGTGCATCAGGACTCTGGTGAGGTGAAATCCGTCAACGATTGGGTCTAAAACCAATGCGGCGAATCCGCCGTGGTGGATACTGGTGGGGTGGTCCCTTCGATCAAAAGGGATTGGGCAAGAGGACCATGGGTTGAACTTTGGGGCGACTGGCTCCATCGTATATACGTCCCTAAGCGCACGCTTCCGCTCCCTTTTGGGTATGTGGGTTGCGTATATCATGTTCATCGTCCGCACCTGTGGGGGGAATCCCTTCTGTCCTCTATTGTTCGGCGGCCGTGTCTCCTCCTCGTCGTCGCTATGTAGCCCTTGTCATTGCCTTCGGCGATTAACTTGCCTGACTGTTTAAACACCCAACAATCTCTGTTGGTGTGATTAGCTGGCTTTTCGGGGGTGCCGTGTATCTGGCACGAGCGATCGAGTATCCGGTCCAAATTGGACGGGCCTAGAGTAGTTCTTTTGAATGGCATTTTCTGCTGACCGGGTTTAGAGCCTCTGAATCCGGCGTTGACTGCCGTATCTTCAGTATTATCGCTGTTAATGCGGCGTTTGTGCTTATTGCGATGCGACCTGCCACTCTTGTCTTTGGTATCCGAACTACCAGAGTTTTTGGTTAGGTTGTTACTGCTGGCTAGCCAGCTGTCTTCTCCCGCATAGAAGTGGGTCATGAGTAATGTGAGGGCTGCCATTGATTTCGGCTTTTCCTGTCCTAGGTGTCGGGCCAGCCATTCATCGCGGATGTTGTGTTTAAAGGCTGCAAGGTCCTCTGCATCCGAACAGTCGATGATTTGATTTTTCTTGGTTAAGAACCGAGTCCAGAATTGTCTGGCCGATTCATCTGGCCGCTAAATTATGTGGCTTAGGTCATCGGCGTCTGGTGGTCGCACATATGTGCCCTGGAAGTTATCAAGGAATGCGGCTTCCAGGTCTTCCCAACACCCAATTGATTCTGCTGGCAAACTGTTGAGCCAATGCCGAGCTGGTCCTTTAAGCTTGAGCGGGAGGTATTTGATGGCGTGAAGATCATCACCGCGGGCCATGTGGATATGAAGGAGATAGTCTTCGAACCAGACCGCGGTGTCTATTGTGCCATCGTAGGATTCAATGTTCACGGGTTTTAACCCTTCGGGTATTTGATGATCCATTACTTCATCTGTGAAGCATAGTGGATGTGCGGCGCCTCTGTATTGGGCTATGTCACGACGTAGCTCAAGCGAGCTTTGTCTACTGTGTGCGGCCCGGCCGGAATTGCTGTATCCGGCGTGACGGTTGTCGTCGCGTATTGTGGGGCGCCCACGCGATCCGTAGATCGATCTTGATTGTCTTGCCTTATCCTCCAATATTTCTCGTAAGTCCAGCGCATTCTCCCGTGGCTTTGTACTTTTCAAGCGATGCCGGGGTGCGGCTTTAGTGGAGGGCCTAGAGGCCTCTCTGTCGCGGCAACGAGGTGGCCGGTCCGCCGTATTGTGCGCTGGTGATGTAGGTTTATATGCTTCCTCCTCTAATCAGGGCAGCAGCTTGCGTTTGGGGAAGCTTTTGGAGGGGTGTTCGAGTTCGTACTCTTCGGCTGCGAGGACTTCGGTGCATCTGTCGGCTAGAAAATCTTGATCAGCTCTAAGTTGTTGCTGCTTTTTCTTGAGGCTGCTTGCCGTGGCCATAAGCCTGCGTTTGAAACGCTCTTGCTCGACGGGATCCTCAGGCACGACAAATTCGTCGTCGTCGAGGCTTGCCTCGTCTCCAGAGGGAGGCATGTAATTATCGTCCTCTACCTCTTCGTCTGCCGCTCTCTCGTGAGGGCTGGCTTCTCCGCCCTCCTGTGCTGAATCTTGCTAGAGGGGGTTGTCTTCAGCACTATCCGGGGTGTTATTATCTCCGGTGTCGGAATCTCCATTCTTGCAATGACTGGATTTGGAGCGGCGTCGCTGACGCCGGCGCTCAGGCTACTTTTTGGAGGGGTCATCCTCCGCTGTTCCATCGCCACTCCCATCCTTTGGGATGTCCACCATGTATATGTCGTATGACGAGGTGGCTTTCCAGTGCCCAGTAGGCGCTGGTTCTTGGTCGTCTCCGGCATCGTCGTCCATACCGTCGATGTCTTCGGAATCGAAGTCTAGCATGTCGGTTAAGTCATCGATAGTGGCTATGAAGTGGGTGGTGGGTGGGCTTTGAATTTCTTCGTCGTCCGCATCCCAACCGTCCTGGCCATAATCCGGACAAGGCTCTCCTGACAAAGAGATACACTTTAGCGAATTCAGGATGTCGCCAAAAGGCGAGTGCTGAAAGATGTTTGTAGCGGTGAACTCCATGATCGGCGCCCAATCGGATTCGATTGGCAGGGGCGCGGAAGGTTTGGAGTCCGGGTAGGAGTCCGACACCTTGGAGTCACGAGCTTCATAGGGGACAGGGTCGGTATTCGGCTCCATCGCCATAGAGGTAGCAGCCCCCGAGGTGGTGTCCAACCACTCATCCTTGATTGGCGTCGTCTACTCCGAACCAAGGGTCGGCACGGACTCTTGTGCGGCTTCCAGGGCACTGTCCGGCAGTAGAGCTAAATCCTGCCCATCGAGACAGCGCGGCACGCCTGGCTGTGGCTCAAATCCGTCGAAGATCAAGTCTCCGCGGATGTCGGCCGTACAGTTCAAACTTCCAAATCTGACCTGATGGCCAGGGGCGTAGCTTTCGATCTGCTCCAAATGGCCAAGTGAATTGGCCCGCAGTGCGAAGCCACCGAATACGAAGATCTGTCCGGGGAGAAAAATCTCACCCCGGACCGTGTTGTTGTTGACGATCGAAGGAGCCATCGGGCCTATGAGCGACGACACAGAGGAACTCTCAATGAAAGCACCAATGTCGCTGTCAAAACCGGCGGATCTCGGGTAGGGGGTCCCGAACTGTGCGTCTAGGCGGATGGTAACAGGAGACAAGGGACACGATGTTTTTACCCAGGTTCGGACCCTCTCGATGGAGGTAAAACCCTACTCCTGCTTGATTGATATTGATGATATAGGTAGTACAAGAGTAGATCTACCACGAGATCAAAGAGGCTAAACCCTAGAAGCTAGCCTATGGTATGATTGTTATATGTCCTATGGACTAAAACCCTCCAGTTTATATAGACACCGGAGAGGGCTAGGGTTACACAGAGTCGGTTACAATGGTAGGAGATCTACATATTCGTATCGCCAAGCTTGCCTTCCACGCCAAGGAAAGTCCCATCCGGACACGGGACGAAGTGTTCAATCTTGTATCTTCATAGTCTTGGAGTCCGGCCAGTGATGATAGTTCGGCTATCCGGACACCCCCTAGTCCAGGACTCCCTCAGCCACCGACGTACTTCTTCTTCCTATATATACCTATGTACCCCGAAAACATCTAGGAGCACCACGAAACACAATTTCCACCGCCGTAACCTTCTGTACCACGAGATCTCATCTTGGAGTCTTCGTCGGCACTCTGCCGGAGGGGGAATCAACCACGGAGGGCTTCTACATCAACATCCTTGCCCCTCCGATGAGTTGTGAGTAGTTTACCACAGACCTACGGGTCCATAGTTATTAGCTAGATGGCTTCTTCTCTCTTTTTGGATCTCAATACAATGTTCTCCCCCTCTCTTGTGGAGATCTATTTGATGTAAACTCTTTTTGCGGTGTGTTTGTCGAGATCCGATGAATTGTGGGTTTATGATCAAGTTTATCTATGAATAATATTTGAATCTTCTCTGAATTCTTTTATGTATGATTGAGTTATCTTTGCAAGTCTCTTTGAATTATCAGTTTGGTTTGGCCTACTAGATTGATCTTTCTTGCCATAGGAGAAGTGCTTAGCTGTGGGTTCAATCTTGCGGTGTTCTTACCCAGTGACAGAAAGGGTTGCAAGACACGTATTGTATTGTTGCCATCGAGGATAACAAGATGGGGTTTATATCATATTGCATGTGTTTATCCCTCTACATCATGTCATCTTGCTTAATGCATTACTCTGTTCTTATGAACTTAATACTCTAGATGCGGGCAGGAGTTGGTCGATGTGTGGAGTAATAGTAGTAAATGCAGGCGGGAGTCGGTCTACTTGTTATGGACGTGATGCCTATATACATGATCATGCCAAGATAATCTCATAACTATGCGCTTTTCTATCAATTGCTCGACAGTAATTTGTTCACCCACCGTAATACTTATGCTAACTTGAGAGAAGCCTCTAGTGAAACCTATGGCCCCCGGGTCTATCTCTTATCATATTTGCTTTCAATCTACCTTTATTTGCATCTTTAATTTTTGCATCTATATTACAAAATACCAAAAATATATTTATCTTATCATACTATCTTTATTAGATCTCACTTTCGCAAGTGGCCGTGAAGGTATTGACAACCCCTTTATTGCGTTGGTTGCGAGTTCTCAGTTTGTTTGTGTAGGTGCGTGGGACTTTTGAGGAGCCTCCTACTAGATTGATACCTTGGTTCTCAAAACTGAGGGAAATACTTACGCTACTCTTTGTTGCATCACCCTCTCCTCTCCGAGGAAAACCAACGCAAGCTCAAGACGTAGCAATAAGGATTTCTGGCGCCGTTTCCGGGGAAGTCTTCGCTCAAGTCAAGACATACCAAGTACCCATCACAAACCCATCTCCCTCGCATTTACATTATTTTCCATTTGCCTCTCGTTTTCCTCTCCCCCACTTCACCCTTGCCGTTCTATTCGCCCTCTCTTTCCCAATCCCCTCCTCTTCCCCGCTACACTTTGCTGCATCACCCTCTCCTCTTCGAGGAAAACCAACACAAGCTCAAGACGTAGCATCTGCCTGGTGCGCCTACATTTGAGAATGCAAACGAATCTTCTTTCATTTGCAAACGAATCTGTATGTATTACCATGCCCATGTTTCCTTGCAAATAATTAGTCATTCGAAACGACATACTATAAATTAATTAATGAGGAGTTATTTGAAAAAAATGAAACGATATCCATGGTATCCACACTAACGTGGATTAGAGTGTGTGTCACATAATTAGTTATTTTAATTAGAGTGTGTGTGTCACATAGCGATCTCCAATTCTAACGTGGATTTCACATTTCACTGTATACATGCTACTTTTTAATACAATTTCACATGTATATGATGAACACCATGGTAGTGAGAAAACTTTTGGATGGATTCAAACATATGACCTACAAAATAGCACAACAAATGGAGTCAATGTCAACTTTCCAAAACCTAGTATGGAACGAATTCGAAATAATTACCGATATGCATGGTCCTCAGTTCAAATCTTACAATGTACACCAAATTGAAACATCGATATTAAGTCTCGTACTATCTACATTCAAATGTTTTTTTAGCTCCCCCCCGGCACACACGCTACATACTTCCTGTATCGGTCAATCTTCCTCTCCTAACCACCTTAGGAAGCTATTGGTTTCCAACATACGTTCATTATTTCTCTCCATGTTTCGATCTCTAACTCTCTCAACTACACAACCCCCTTTTTCCACTCTATTACCAAATGTATTTACCTCACACACCCACCATTGCACCCCATGTCGAGCTCTATCTCCCCCTCTCCCTCCCACCCTCTCGCGCTAGATACATGCATTGCCTATCTAGCCCCCCAACCTCTCGTGCGCAACACGCACGTTGTCTATCTAGGTCACTCCCTCGAGACTGTCTCATTCTTTCTTCCGCACGGCGGGCCACACTCGCTCAATCTCACTCTCTTTATCTGAGTCTCGACTAACCTCGTTTTCTTTCACACATAAATGATTTATCTCCCTGTTCGGGCCTGGATCGACACACTCTATACTCTCTCACATAGATTGTCTATCTAGATCAGTCCATCCAAGCCGCCCCCACTCTTTCGATCTCATGGCGGGGCCACACTCGCTCAATCTCTCTCTCTCTCTCTCTCTCTCTCCCTCCCTCCCTCTCCCTCTCCCTCTCCCTCTCCCTCTCCCTCTCCCTCTCCCTCTCTCTCTCTCTCTCTCTGTATGTCTCAATTGACCTTGCTCTTTATCAGACAAAAACGATATATGACCATGTTTGAGCCCAGTTCGAGCTATTCACATTGTATACTCTCACGCACATTGTCTATCTAGGTCATTCTCTCCAACCCATCTCACTCTTTCGATCGCATGAAGACCCACACTCGCTCAACCTCTCTCCCTGTATATATGTAATTGATTGACCTTGCTTCCTCCCACACACAAAATATATCTACATGTCTGTGACTGGATCATCTCTCAAGCTCTATCTTACAGCCCTCACCCTTGCCAAAAGCTCAATCGGACAATATCTCTCCAGAGCATATATATCTATTCAATGAATGTCGGACCACACTCACTTTGTCTCTCTATCTATAAGTCTCTTGACTGACCTCGCTTTGTCACGCCGTATCTTCCACACATTGAAGCTACCTCTCCATCCCTCGCAAATCCGGAGCTATTTACATTGCGAGGGGCACTCCAACCTTGGATTAATTTGTGTAGGCATTTATTCCGGTCGGTTTAGATTATATTGTCGTAGCATTCGGCCCACAACTACTCCAAACACCATTGCAACCCCCTCACCTCCCCCAGTTGATTTCCCTCTGGCTCGGTCATCGCTCTCTCGCACGTCCTTTTTCGCCTTCAATGTCACACCATGGTATTATTGCAAAAAAAACTCTGCTGTTCTCTTTAGTTATTATAAATAAGCTAGAAAACTACACACCGATAGTCCACTTGGAATGGAACAAATTTTGACCCACAAATTAAAGTGCTACAAACTACACACCGTGGGGCCCGCCCACCTGTCATGAAACAAATTTGGACCCATATACAAATTAAAAAAAATAAAGGACGAGGATTGAACATGCGACCAGGGCGTTCAAGCCGCACATCAATAGGCAACATACCTAGAATAGCAATGTTTGTTGTACCCCCCTTTGTTCATATAATGTTTTTATATTACCACAACCTATTTAATGGATAACATGTAATATTATTTTTAGTACATTAGTGGGACCGGCTCGTTAGCACGTACTATTCGCCTTCACTTACTGGTGGGTTCCTTGTGTGCTCTCTCTCTCCTCCCCTTCTGCGTTTAGACGCACGGGCAAACATGAAGAACTCGCGGGCGATGTTGCCGTTGACCATATCTGAATGTGTTCACAAGTTACGGCACCAGTTTCACATACTAGTAGCACTAGTCAGTGTGTACGTGTAATGCACGTTAATTTGGAAGTATATTAAGTGCATGCGGATATTAAGTAGGATATTATTTGCGTGTTATTATGTGATTAGCACTATTTTTTCATGAAATTAACTACACGCTAAACGTGTTGAGCGCTCGACATTGAAGCAGTCTAGGTTGTTGGATGACAAGGAATACATGTGGCTTGATGACGTTTTATACGTAATTTGATATGGCTCTAGCAGAACATTCAATCAATCAAACCATAGATTTTGTTCAGTCTGACTCCAAATTTAAATTATATGATGATCAATCTAAATAAACAGAAATGATAAACGTTCGGATTTTAAGCATGGCAATCCTAACGTTTTTGATGGCAAATTTAGAATACACGGCAGCGGTAGGGGCGTCTTGCGGTGGGAAGCGGCTCTTGTGTCGTGCTCTGTGTGTCGTCGGGCCACTAACCAACGGTGACGGCGGCGTCTTGCGCCATTGTTGGCATACTCCTGGACATTGGCCTAGATTCAACGAAGGCCAAAATGTTCTGGACTTCGAAGCGAGTCAACTGGAGGAAGGAGGCGACTGGCGTTGGTGCAAGGAAGCGGTCGACGACGCCATCCATGCCACTGAGGGGGCACTGGCACCTGCGCAGGGACATGCGCTTGCAACGGCGCGGCGGAGACATTCGTGTGCATGGGCACCGGCACAGGCGCGCACATCAGTGCACGCGTAGGCGCATGCGCTGGCAGGTGCACGGGCGCGTGAAAGTCGGCGGGGACCTCGTGGAACCCAGTGGCATCAAGCTCAGCGACAATGTGCGGCTCCCAGCCCATCAATGCCACGGGGATGGGCGCTGGCGCAGTTGGAGCCACTGGAGCCAGAACGGGAGCGGGGACAGGCACGGCGTCTTCCCGCAAGGCCAGTTTAAGCTCGTCAGGAAACTAGAAGACTAAGGGCAGACGAACGTGATGCGGCATGGCGTACGTTTAGGTCAGGCTGGTTGGAGGTAGACGACAGGAGAGTCGGAGAGGAAGAGAGAAGATTGTAGCGATACCGGGTAGTGCGGGGTTGATTTTAAACTGCAGCGCCGATGACATTAAAAGTGAGAGCAGTTGGGACGAAGGTGGGCGGCGGAGCCTGGTCAAAGGGCTCGCCTCCTGGCGAGCCTACATAGTTGTCTGCTCGCACGCCTCCCTGTCAGCCGGTGCAGCGTTCTGCTCGCACGCCTCCCATTGACTCACACGCTTGCTCGGACGGCACCCGCCGATGAGAAGCGGGAGTCATGGTGGCACGTAAATGCCCACGGTTTCAATAGTGAAAGCGTTCGCCTTAACGTGACAGGTCTTTGTTCCAAAATACCTTGGCTCTTCATTTGTGCAACTTGTCATAAGCAGCTTGTCTCAAATTAAAGAAAAAAAATTACGAACGAATATTTGTGTCATATCACATGACCATGCTCAGTTTCAAGAATTTCTGGTCACATTTGGATTTTCTGAAATTTAAAATCTAGGATTCAAAACAATATCATAACCTGCATCATGCAATAAATTTTCAAGCCATACATCTGTCCTGTTGTATTTCTTAAGAAAGGATTTGGTCAAACATTTTGCTTAGTTAGACTTCAGACAAGTTATCTATGAAGAGTAAAAGGATAATCCCTCCGTAACAGTGCATTACCTGATATATTAACTCAAGTACTAGGCACGAACAAATGGGCTCAATTCTGTGCTCATCCTGGTGTAGTAGTAGTAGTACTAGGCAATGCAGTTGACGGGTGACCTTGGCGAGCGGCGACCGAGGGAATTGAACCATGCTCGGCATGGTAGGTAACGTTGTCTAGTTACTAAAGCATCCCTCCATTGTTCATCGATAGTCATTATCGACTGGGGACATGAGGGGAATTTCCTAGGGCTGGAATTCTGGCCTCCATATATTTCGACTCAAAACGTGGAGGCTCGACTGGTTGGGGTTGCCTAATGTGCGTACCACGCACGCCACCAGAAGGACGCGAGCCCGGTTTTTTTAGGATCAACACGAGCCAAGGTCTGGCTGGTATGCTGTTGGGTCCTACCATTCAAGAATATGAAAGGAATGTTTTAAATTGCTGAACAAATCTATGTGTATTACAATGCCCGTATTTTCCTTGCAAATACTAATCTCAACGTGGTAATTGATTTATGTGAGTTCTTGAATTAGAGTGAGTTTGTGATATAGTGATCTCGACGTGGATTTCACATTTCATGGTATCCCTAGTAAGTTTTTCATTGCAAATTCAAATTTAAAAGATGAACAATATGGAGGTGAGAAAACTTTGTATGTATCAAGCATATGACCACACACACATGTGCGCGCGCACGCACGCACGCACACACACACACACACGCACACACACCCACCCACTGACAAACACAACAACAATCCAATAAGTATAGTGCATCTATTTTTCCAAACCATGCATGTATGACATGAATTCAAAAATACCCCTTCTGTTCCTAAATATTAGTCTTTTAGAGATTTCAACAAGTGACTACATGCGGAGCAAAATGAGTAAATCTACGCTCTAAAATATGTCTATATACATCCGTATGTGCGAGTCCATTTGAAATCTCTAAAAAGACTAATATTTAGGAACAAAGGGAGTAAAATGTAATACATGCATGGTCCTCAATTCAATATTTAAAATGAATAGGAAACTGAAACATGAATATTGAGTGTAGTACTACAGTACATGCAAATGTTGTGTTTAGGCGGAGCTATGATTGTCGGGGGTCAACCCCTCGACCTTAGATAAAATTGTGAAGCTCTGTTTAGGGTTCTTTAGATTATATTTGTCCCCACCCTCCCAAATACTGATTGGTTGTGCACCCCCACCCCTCCTCCCCAGGAGAATATCATGTGCCCCCATACCTTAGATGCTATATGCCGATACGAGTTGCTTGGAGCTTGTAGATCTGAGATATAGCAGCTCACATGATGTCTTAATATTTTCACAGGAAACCTTGATGAGTTTGAGAATTACACACAATTTGTACAAAAACTACTCAGATGCCCTTGGATCCCATATCCAACGACCTCGAAGCTCGTATCACCGTAGCATCTAAGATGAAGGAGGACATAATATTCTCCTGTATGTAAGAATATCATGTTCTACCACACCTTAGATGCTTTGGTGATACAAGATCTTTAGAGCCGTTGGATTTGTGACCCAACAACTCCCCGGTGGTTCGAATGTTTTTTTTGCAGAAAAGCCCCCCAAGAGTTTGGCCACTGCTTACAAGCACAAATACTTCTCAGATGCCATTGGATCTCAGATCAAACAACCTCGAAGCTCGTATCACCGTAGCATCCAAGCTACGAGGGCACCTTATGTTTTCTCGCACGGGAGAATATGAGGTGCTCCCGCACCGTAGATTCTATGGTGATATGGGTTCACGGTGATCTAGTGGCCCACAATAGGAGGTTTGAATGTTTTTGCAATATACAGCTGAGAGAGTTTGGGAATTGCGCAGAAAGTACAAGTACGATGCATGTGCCATCTGATCACTGATCATATGACCTAGATGCTCGTATCACCGTAGTGGGTAATTAAGCTACGGGGAGCACCTAATATGAGCAACGGGGAGCCATTGGATACAAGATGCAGCGGCACACATGAGGCCTGAATGTTTTATTTGCAAAAAAAACTTTGGCGAGTCTGGAAATTGCGCATAATTACAAAGACTACTCTTAAGCCATTGGATCTCACTTCCAACGATGTAAAAACTCATATCACCATAGCATCTAAGCTACGGGGTGGATGTGATATTCTATGCCGCTGTCATTTTTGTTCGTAAACTTGCAAAATACATGTAACTCGTGCCGTTACTTGTCTAACCGCGCAAAGTGTTTGTTAAAAAAAACCATCCTACACTGAAATATCGGAACAACACATGGGGGTCCCACTTGTCATTAATCAAATTTGGACCTAAAACGAACAAATATAAAAGACAAGATTCGAACTGGCAACCTGGACTACAAAGCGTAAGTCGATAGCCTGAAACAATAACGTTTGTTGGCTTTGTCCCATAACTTGATTTTATACAGTATTACATTAAGTAGAGTAGAGGGAGTGCCTCGTCAACACGTGCATGACTGTTGACTCACTTACTGGTGGGTCCCTGGTCTGTGATCTCTCTCTCGTCTCCATCATCTAACGTTTGCACGGGCACACACGAAGAGCGGCGCTAGCTTGCCGTGGTGTTATTATAACTAAAAAAGCGTGGAAAATAGAAGAATCGCCTAGAACAAGAGACGTTGTGGCTGGTCGAGACGGAGCTAAGCACACCTATCCTCCGTGCCACATTAGCATGATGAAGCTGTGTTGCTAGTGGGGTGTTTTCGACCGACTGGCTGGGTCCCGAGGTCGAACCATAGGTACTACGTCTGATACAATATACTTTTACACGCACATTTTTCCTCTGTGCTGAAACGTGGCACACCCTACCGTGCGGTTTCGGGGTCCTCCCGGGTAGTGCACGCACATGTTCTTCCTGACGTGGGATGCCCTACCACGCATTTTCTGGGTCCTCGGTCGTAGCACCAAAGCAAGTAAATGAGTCGTCAAATCACGAAAGACCACCTTTCCCGCCGAGTACATCAGTGAAGCACGGTGGCTAGGTAGTTGGGCTAGTTCGACGGATTAGCTAAGCCGCCGCCACATTTTTTTCACCCCTTTTTTATCTCCTTGCCGGCAGGTAAATTTAAATATCCACCGCATCGTTGCTCTAGTGTTTGGGTGCGGCAGGATTTTTAATTTTTTGATTGGGAGTAGGCGTGGCAGAATTTTTAATTTTTTGATTGATGGGAGCAGGCGCGACAGCAATTAGTGACGGTGATTCCGCTTGTAAAACCCACTGCTCGCTTATGTGAGAAGTCATCGACTAGTGTTTTACCATGGTGAAAACCAAAAGATTCCCCGCTCCTCGGCTGGCTCCCTCCACCTTCCCGTAGATTGCATTGACTTTCAGCCGTTTCGCCCCCTTTTCTTCCTCTCGCCATTGCTTCTACCTGATGCCATGGCGGCGCAGCAGATCACGGAGTCCGAGGTGAGGTGCCTGACACAGGAGCTCCAGGCCAAGGATGTGGAGCTCGGGTCCAAGGACGTGGAGCTCCGTGAGCTCAAGGAGGAGAAGAGTGGCATGCTCCTCCGTTATGCGGGAGTTCACGGAGCTTCAAAAGCGGCAGGTGTCCACCACAAAGATGCTCGAGGCGTCGGTGGCATTGCTGCAGAAAGCGGGAGATATGATAGGCCGTCAGGGGAGCCGGCTGGAGCGTGAGCGGGCCGATCATGACGAGGTCTAGGATCGCCTCAGCCACTTGGTGAACCAAGTTGCCACACACGTGTTGCGGCTGTGCAATGCCTACCGTCGTGCCAGCGCGACCATGCCGACCGTCGGGCTAAACCCGTTCGACCACTCGGTCGACTTCAACAAGCTGCGGCTTCCTGAGCTGGTCTCCTTCTTCACCTATATCTCCGAGGAGCTGAGCCATCTCCACGCGATGGTGGGGGCGGAGCTCGACAAGGAGGGGTTGCGGGCTATCGTCGCCGTTGCCGGGTGATGACCCACAAGTGTAGGGCATCTATCGTAGTCCTTTCGATAAGTAAGAGTGTCGAACCCAATGAGGAGCAGAAGGAAATGATAAGCGGTTTCCAGTAAGGTATTTTCTGCAAGCACTGAAATTATCGGTAACAGATAGTTTTGTGATAAGATAATTCGTAACGGGTAACAAGCAACAAAAGTAAATAAGGTGCAGCAAGATAGCCTAATCCTTTTTGTAGCAAAGGACAAGCCTAGACAAGTTCTTATATAGAGAAAAGCGCTCCCGAGGACACTTGGGAATTATCATCAAGGTAGTTTTGATCACGCTCATATGATTAGCATTCGGTACTTCGATAATTTGATATGTGGGTGGACTGGTGCTTGGGTACTTCCCTTTCTTGGACACGCATCCCACTTATGATTAACCCCTATTGCAAGCATCCGCAAATACAAAAGAAGTATTAAGGTAAACCTAACCATTGCATGACACATATGGATCCAAATCAGCCCCTTACGAAGAAACGCATAAACTAGGGTTTAAGCTTCTGTCACTCTAGCAACCCATCATCTACTTATTACTTCCCAATGCCTTCCTCTAGGCCCAAACAATGGTGAAGTGTCATGTAGTCGACGTTCACATAACACCACTAAAGGACAGACAACATACATCTCATCAAAATATCGAACGAATACCAAATTCACATGACTACTTATAGCAAGACTTCTCCCATGTCCTCAGGAACAAATGTAACTACTCACAAATCATATTCATGTTCATAATCAGAGGGGTGTTAATATGCATATAGGATCTGAACATATGATCTTCCACCTAATAAACCAACTAGCATCAACTACAAGGAGTAATCAACACTACTACTGACCCACAGGTACCAATCTGAGGTTTTGAGACAAAGATAGGATACAAGAGATGAACTAGGGTTTGAGAGGAGATGGTGCTAGTGAAGATGTTGATGGAGATTGACCCCCTCCTGATGAGAGGATCGATGGTGATGACGATGGTGATGATTTCCCCATCCCGGAGGGATGTTTCCCCGGCAAAACAGCTCCGCTGGAGCCCTAGATTGGTTTCGCCAAGGTTCCGCCTCGTGGCGGCGGTGTTTCATCCCGAAAGCTTGCTTATGTTTTTTTCAGGGTAAAAGACTTCATATAGCAGAAGATGGTCACCGGAGGGCTTCCAGGGGGCCCACGAAGCAGGGGGTACGCCTAGGGGGGTAGGGCGCGCCCCCCACCCTTGTGGCCAGGGTGTGGGCCCCCTCTGGTACTTCTTTTGCTTAGTATTTTTTTATTAATTCCAAAAATGACTTTTGTGGAGTTTCAGGACTTTTGGAGTTGCGCAAAATAGGTTTCTAATATTTGCTCCTTTTCCATCCCAGAATCCCAGCTGCTGGCATTCTCCCTCTTCATGTAAACCTTGTAAAATAAGAGAGAATAGGCATAAAGTGTTGTGACATAACGTGTAATAACAACCCATATTGCAATAAATATTGATATAAAAGCATGATGAAAAATGGACGTATCAACTGCCCCAATCTTAGACCTCGCTTGTCCTCAAGCGGAAGCCGATATTGAAAAATATGTCTACATGTTTAGAGATAGAGGTGTCGATAAAATAAAATACGGACAAGAGGGCATCATGATCATTCTTATAACAACAACATAAATATATTTTGTCATATGATTTCTTATGCCAAAGTAACAATCTATTCACAATGTCAAGTATGAATTAGAAACTTCATTGAAAACTAACAAACTATAATCTCGGTCATTGAAGCAATTGCAATTTATCATAACATCGGAAAGAGTCAATATAAGAGCTTTTTAGCAAGTCCACATACTCAACTATCATTTAGTCTTTCACAATTGCTAACACTCACGCAATACTTATGGGTATGGATTTTCAATCGGACACAGAGAAAGATAGGGGCTTATAGTGTTGCCTTCCAACCTTTTACCTCAAGGGTAATGTCAACAATAATAGTTCATGGTAACTTACATCCAATTGGATATATATATATCTATATATCTATATATATATATATATATATATATATATATATATATATATATATATATATATATATATATATATATCAAGATCTTTCCAACACAAGGTGCTTGCCAAAGGATAAAATGTAAAAAGCAAAGGTGAAGATCACCATGACTCTTGCATAATGTATAAGACAAAAGTAAAAGATAGGCCCTTCGCAGAGGGAAGCAGAGGTTGTCATGTGCTTTTATGGTTGGATGCACAAAATCTTAATGCAAAAGAACATCACTTTATATTGCCACTTGTAATACAGACCTTTATTATGCAGTCCGTTGCTTTTATTGCTTCCATATCACAAGATCGTATAAAGCTTATTTTTTCCACACTAATAAGTCATACATATTTAGAAAGCAAATTTTATTGCATGCAACATGACAACTTACTTGAAGGATCTTACTCAATCCATAGGTAGATATGGTGGACTCTCATGGCAAAACTGGGTTTAAGGATATTTGGAAGCACAATTAGTATATCTACTTGGTGCAAGGAATTTGGCTAGCATGAGAGGGAAACTCAACATGTTGGATGATCCATGACAATATACTTTATTTCGAATATAATAAAACATAACCCATTACGTTGTCTTCCTTGTCCAACATCAACTCTTTAGCATGTCATATTTAATGAGTGCTCACAATCATAAAAGATGTCCAAGATAGTATATTTATATGTGAAACCTCTCTTTCTTTATTACTTCCTATTAATTGCAACGATGACCAAAACTATGTTTGTCAACTCTCAACAACTTTTATTCATCATACTCTTTATATGTGAAGTCATTACTCTCCATAAGATCAATATGATCTCTAATATTTATTTTTATTATTTTTATTCCCTCAAGATCATAGCAAGATAGCAAAGCCCTTGACTCAACACTAATTTTTATTATATAGCTCACGGACTCAAGTACATAGAGGGATCATAAGGCAAAACTCAAAATTAGATCATACTAAAACTTTATTCTACTAGATCAAGATATTACTAAAAGGATAAAACCAAGTAAAACAGTAAAGATAGGAGTGTGATGGTGATACGATACTGGGGCACCTACCCCAAGCTTGGCAGTTGCCAAGGGGAGTGCCCATACCCATGTGTTTATGTTTCCTTCTCCGGAGGTGGTGATGATGGAGTTGTTGATGATGTAGGCTTGTTGTCCATCTTCCAAGGCATAGGCTCACCATCATAGAAGGATGATCGAGTCTCCGGGATCCTCAAATTTGCAGCCAAACTCATCCTCTTGAATCTATATTCATACTCACAGTTTTGGTTTTGCAGGTCATAGATTTGGGCTTGGAGGTGCTCGACTTTCTCGTGAAGCTTGAAGATGGTCTCCCCGATATTCTGGGCAACTAGCTTGTGCTTGTTGGTGAACTCTGCGATCATCATCTGGTTGGCATTGAGTCCGCATTCCACCATCCCTTGACACTTGAAAACTTGTTGTTCCATTGCTTCAAGTCTTGTCTCCACGCTTCCGGTCCTCCTTGGTCCCTCAACATCGTGGATGTGCAACACCCCCTCACGCATCTCAATGGCTTGAGGGTGATGCAGCACCTCCGCGAGGTAGGGGTTGATGACCTTCTCGAAAAACTTGTCCTTGGGGGCGGTTGAAGACGGCATGGTGATCTGGATCTGTCAGAAAAATAGCTCGAAACAAAGACAGAGGATATTTGCGTGATACGGTGGTCAAAACCCTCGGGAGATTATATAATGAATTTTTACCGACCAAAAGAAGTATCGTGCAAGAAAACGGAGTCCAGAGAGCACACGAGGTGCCCACGAGGAAGGGGGCGCGCCCATGAAAGTGCAACTATCCCTAGGTGGTTTTGGTAATTCCTAACAACATATAGCTCATTGAGCTAACATTATTCCAAGATGAATATTTCAGGAAAAACTCAATGAATGGCATGGCATGGATGACAAAAGTGGACCCCTCAAAATGCTAAGGACAAAAGGATTGGCTCAAGCTCAAAAGCTCAAGACTTTACATTTTATATTTTAGTGATCCAAGATCACATTGAGTCTATAGGAAAAGCCAATACTATCAAGGAGGGATGAGGTGTTGCTTAATGAGTTTCTTGCTGCATAGTGCTTAGTGATATGCTCCAAAGCCCTCCACTACTTTATCACATCCACATATGACCTAAACCAAAAGTCAAACTCGGCCCTACGGATTCTTTCTATCTGGCGCCACCGAGTTCAGATGTCATAGCCACTTCCACAAACCCTAGGCAAATCGGTCTCACCGATAGGGATCTCGGTCTCACTGAGATGGGATTGTAATCTCTCTATTTCCCTTCGTAACGTTTCGGTAACACCGAGATGAGCGATCTGTCCCACCGATATTGCAATGTGAACTCCGTGTTTCCTTTTCGTAACATTTCGGTCCCACCGAAATGAGCGAACTGGTCCCACCGAGTTTACCTGACCAACTCTCTGGTTAGCTTATTACCAAAATTGGTCCCACCGAGTTTGTGTAATCGGTCTCACCAAGATTACATTATGCCCTAACCCTAACCATATCGGTCCTACCGAGTTGCATGTCGGTCCCACCGAAAATCCTAACGGTCACTAGATTTGCTGAATCGGTTTGACCGAGATTCTCAATTCGGTCCCACCGAGTTTGGCAAGTTTTGTGTAGCGGTTAGATTTTGTGTGGAGGCTATATATACCCCTCCACCTCCTCTTCATTCGAAGAGAGAGCCATCAGAACAAACCTACACTTCCAACTTGCTGTTTTTGAGAGAGAACCACCTACTCATGTGTTGAGGCCAAGATATTCCATTCCTACCATATGAATCTTGATATCTAGCCTTGCCCAAGTTTCTTTCCACTCAAATCTTCTTTCCACCAAAGCCAAATCCTGTGAGAGAGAGTTGAATGTTGGGGAGACTATCATTTGAAGCACAAGAGCAAGGAGTTCATCATCAACACACCATTTGTTACTTCTTGGAGAGAGGTGTCTCCTAGATTGCCTAGGTGTCACTTGGGAGCCTCCGACAAGATTGTGAAGTTGAACCAAGGAGCTTGTAAGGGCAAGGAGATCGCCTACTTCGTGAAGATCTACCGCTAGTGAGGCAAGTCCTTCGTGGGCGACGGCCATGGTGGGATAGACAAGGTTGCTTCTTCGTGGACCCTTCGTGGGTGGAGCCCTCCATGGACTCGCACAACCGTTACCCTTCGTGGGTTGAAGTCTACATCAACGTGGATGTATGATAGCACCACCTATCGGTACCACGACAAAAACATCCGTGTCTCCAATCGTGTTTGAATTATCCAAACCCTTCCCTTTACATTCTTGCAAGTTGCATGCTTTACTTTCCGCTGCTCATATACTCTATGCATGCTTGCTTGAATTGTGTTAAGATTGCTTGACTTGTGCTAAGATAGCTAAAATCTGCCAAAGACTTAAATTGGGAAAAGGATAAGTTTTTATTTGGTCAAGTAGTCTAATCACCCCCTCTCTAGACATACTTTCGATCCTACAAGTGGTATCAGAGCTTTGGTCTCCATTTGCTTTGATTTCCATAGCTTTTGGTGGTCATAGCCTTGGTTTCACAACCTAGGAGAGTATGGCGTCTAGAGAGGGAAATTATCACCATAGAGGTCCTTACTTTGATGGTACTAATTTTGCTAGTTGGAAGCATAAGATGAAAATGCATATTCTTGGACATAACCCCGCCGTTTGGGCTATTGTGTGTATTGACTTGCAAGGTGAATTCTTTGATGGGAGAGAACTGAACCGTGAAGCTAGCGCAGAAGAGTTGAAGATGTTGCAATGCAACGCTCAAGCTTGTGATATCCTCTTCAACGGATTGTGCCCCGAAGAATTCAACAAAATCAGCCGTCTTGAGAATGTAAAGGAAATTTGGGATACTTTGATTGATATGCATGAAGGTACCGACTCCATCAAGGAATCCAAGTTGGATGCACTTCAAAGTCAACTTCACAAGTTCAAAATGAAGGATGGTGAAGGTGTCGCTGAAATTTACTCTAGTTTTGCTCTTATCACAAATGAGATTGCCGGCTTAGGAAGTGAAGAGATGACCGACAAATTCATCATCAAGAAGATCCTAAGAGCTTTGGACGGAAAATATGATACCGTGTGCACATTGATCCAAATGGTGCCCAATTACAAAGATCTCAAGCCAACGGAAGTCATTGGAAGAATTGTTGCTCATGAGATGTCACTCAAGGATAAGGAGGAACTTCACAACAAGTCAAGTGGTGCTTACAAAGCCTCATGTGAAGCCCCCACATCATCAAGTGAGAAACAAACCTTCAATGAAGAATTGAGCTTAATGGTGAAGAACTTCAACAAGTTCTACAAGAATAGAAGCAAAGAGAGAAGCTCCAAGTCAAGGTCCTATAATGACAAAAGATCTTCTAGTCGAGAGCGCAATTGCTACAATTGTGGGAGACCCGGACACTATTCCAATGAGTGTACGGCACCCTACAAAAGAAGTGAAGAATCACCACCAAGAGAGAGGAGGAGTAGAGATGATCATTATGAACAAAGAACATCCTTGAGAAGCAAGGATTCGGAAAGGAAGGACAAATCATCAAGGAGCTACACAAAATGAAGACATCAAGATCATGTTGGTGAATGGGTATCCGGCTCCGACTCTGACAATCACTCCGAGAGAAGCTATCACTCCGACTCCGAATACACTCAAGATGAAGGTGTTGCCAGTCTAGCACTTGTGTCAACCAACTCCTACGACATATTTGACTCACTAAATGAAGGACTTGGAAGATGCTTCATGGCTAAAGGCCCAAAGGTAACACACCCCAAGTATGTTGATTTAAATAGTGATGAAGATGACTTGTTAGGTGATGATGATTTACTTGTTGACAACTCTAGTGATGAATACTATGATGAAACGTCAATTAATCATGCTAATCAAGATAAAACGAATGACAATGATAAGGAGAAGATTGAGCTTATAACAAAAGAACTAAACACTCTTAAGATAGCTCATGAAACTATGTTAGAAAATCATCGAGAACTTTTAAGGACTCATGAGAAGTTACGCTTTGAAAAGCTCAACCTTGAGCAAGAGCATGAGTTCTTAAAGGCAATCAATGATGATCTTCGTAAGAAAAGTTCTTCTTACATTGCCAAGCATTTACTCTTATCTACTTACATGCCTCAAGTCAAGTCTATTAACATGAACAAGAAGGATTCTTCCTCTAGTAGTAACAATAATCATGTTAAATCCAATGTTGTTGCTTCTAGTAGTTCTCTTGATTCCATTAATGATTCTCTTAGACAAGTTACACTTGAGCAAGAAAATAGCTTATTGAAGGGAATTATAGAGAAAGGTGTTTACAAGAGCCTTGCCGGGAGTAAGCAATTTGAGGAAATTGTACGCAAGCAAGGAAGGCACCGGAAGAACCAAGGTGTTGGTTTTGAACGATAGTTCAATGCCAACGGAGTTGAGTGGGAAGAAGATCAATACCCCAAGACAAAGTTTGTTCCTCAACAAGAGATGTATGATCCTACTTCAAAGGGACACAAGATCAAGATGATCTTCCACCACAAGACCAGAAGCAAAAAGGCAAGGATAAGCTTCAAGAGGAGATTGATGCATTTGAAGAAGCTCCAAAGGCCTTGGTCAAGTGGGTTCCCAAGACTACGTCAAGTTCTACTTCATCAAGTACGACTACAACTCCAAGGATTCCCATCAAGATGATGTGGATCCCCAAGAAGAAGAACTAGAGAGTTCTTGAGGGTGACTCCGCCAACACATTTCACTCATATCATTTTGGCAACAACAAGTGCGATCAACTTCCACATCTTGCACTAGTTCAAGGAGTCACAAACCCTCTTGTTGGTAAGACAAGGGACAAGGTAACCTAATGCTTTCGTAGACATCATCTTGTGTGTGCATTACTCTATGTCTATGGATATCCTTGTTTGTTCCTTGTAGGTATTGAAAGTGCAACTCACTCCAAAGGATTGCTCCAAATGATCTTATCAACATTGAGCATCCACATCTTCAACACCTACATGAAGTCATCATCGACAAAACCCAAGGTTAGTTCATCCCTCTAAGGGGGGATCTCACATCTAGGGGGAGCTTTACTCTAAGAATTGAGTCAAAGCAACTCTAATAGTGTGAACATATCAATGCATTATGTAAAAGTGGTAACCCCACTTGAGCTTAAACGATGAGTATGACCTATGATCAAATGTTCTCATTTGACTCCTAAGTCAATATACTCATATATAGATGACCTAGTCATTGTCGGATTTTGGGTTCCGGCAGACCCTTGAGGTTCGAACACTGGGGTGCGCACGAAGATCTCTCCCCTACCAGCTCATGTCTCGAAGTCTCGCAAAGATCTAGGCAAGAAAGATGAACACACAGGGGAAACGAGATTTATACTGGTTCAGGCCACCATTGTGCTATAATACCCTACTCCAGTGTGTGGTGTGGTGGATTTCCTCAGGGGCTGATGATGAACAGTACAAAGGGAGAACAGCCTCGCGAGGGGCTGTTCTTGAGCTGATGCGACGAACTGCTTGGGTGAATTCAGTCGCTTCTCAATCTCTCTCTCTCTCTGGTCGATCTCCAGATACCTCTACCTTGTGGTGGCTAGTCCTATTTATAGAGTGATGCCCTGGGCCTCTCCCCAAATAATGAGCGGGAAGGGTGCCAACAATTGGCCATTTTGAAGGGGAACATCTGGTACACTTATCCTGACTAAAGTTGGTCTTCGTCTGCTAAAGGCTCTAACGGTGACGCCGCCCTGGGCTCCACAATGACCTCCATCCTGCCGTTCTGCTGGTCTTGGTCTTGTTGCACCGAAACGGTAACCTTTGCCTGATGCCTTGGCCTGTGCTTGCCCCCTTAGCACCGAAAGGAAAACAAGGACACTGCGCAGGCCGACGCCCGCCTGGCATCCGATTGTCATGGCTTGCATCATGGGCCCCTCCGGAGGTGCCCTGCCTTGATCTCTCCGCCTCCTCGCGAGCCCGCCTGAGGAGGCTGCTCCTGAGGAAGCTTCTTGTTGTCCGCCCTACGAGGCTTGGCCCCTTGCGAGGGTCTTGAGCTTGAGCTGATGAAGCTAGGCTGCATTGGGCCCCCACTTGAGCCACGTCGCAGGCCGCAGGCAGGCAAGTCTGGGGACCCCCATTCCCAGAACGCCGACAGTAGCCCCCGGGCCCAAGGCGCGCCCGGACTTGGCTTAGCAAAGAAGCGAAGGGGCAAGTGTGAAGCACCGCGGGCCCCAACAGCCTACGGCCTTGGGCGCCGCGTGGCGGTTGATTGGACGTGGGCGTCTCCGCTTCCCCATGATGCCTCATTATACGCCTGGCTAGGCGGACCCGTGGTTGCACACAACTACTCCCTTCTCGCCACCAGCACGCTTCCTGCCCTTCCTTCTTCCTCAAGCCTCAACCTCCGCCTCCAATCCAATTCGAGCTCTCCCCTTTCTCGCCTGGCATGGCGCTAACGAAGAAGGAAAAGGGGAAGAAGCCCGCGCCTTCGCCCCGCTCGCCTCCGGCGGTGGCCCCCACCGTCGATCGGTCAATCATACTCAATCCTAAGGCCCTACGCAAGGTCCGCTCTGCTCTTGCCACCATCTTCAATGAGTGTGGCCGGACCACGGCCTGGCCTGCGTCCCACGCTTCTATTAACAGGGTCGTCACAGAGGTCCGGTTCTTTGCCGATGCCTTGTGGGCGGGTCTGGTTCCCCCTTTCTCTGCTTTATTCAATGCAGTGCCCTCCCATTATCAGATCCACATGATGCACCTCGGACCTGAGTCCATTACTCTCCTGGCTGTCTTTGCCTTTGTTTGCGAGGCAATGGTGGGCATTCCTCCTTCCATTGCCCTGCTGTGCCACTTCTTCTCCTTGTACCTGAGCGATCCCAATCAATGCTCGGGGTGTGTGGGCTTTCTTGCCGTGCCAGAGACGGCTGCTTCAGGGATCGACTTCGGCCTTCCCCCTCTGAGGCCAAGTTCATAGAGCGGTGGTTGTATGTGGACGTCGGGGTACCCAACCCCCTGCTCTCGCACCCGACTACGCCTGCCGTTCCCAGCTCAGGCTGGGCTCATGAGGCGCCGTTTCGATACCTTGAGGGCGCTCAACGTGACGGCGCCCAAGGTGGTGAGGGAGTTCCTCCAGTGTCGCATTGCTCCTCTCCAGCGCCACTCTCGCCGAATGTGGGACTATGCGGGGCACAAGGACTGCATGCGGCTCTAGGAGGAGGAGTTGGCGCCTGAAGCACTGAGGACGGTGCTCAAGGTCCTGACTGGCGACCCTTCCCCAGGCAGCCTCAGACATGATGGTGCCCTCCTGTATCTTTGTTCGGGTAGGGCCGACTTCATGAAGTAGATGCCCAGCTTCGACGAATGGGGACTGCGCACGACTGGCCTCAGGGGGCCTCGCGAGAATCCTGTCGCCGTGGTTGCTCTTCCAGTTGCCCAAAACAGCCCCGTCTCAGGTGACGAAGCAGGGAGACGAGAACTGTCAGGAGCCGAAAAGGATGATGTTATGGAGGTGCAGACGCCGCGCGGGGCCCCGGAGGCTACATCTCATGAAGCCCGCCCGGGAGCCGCGGCAGGCGAGGAGCTCCGGCCTACGGCTCCCGAGGTTGGGGCTCCCGAGGCTTTGGTCGTCCCTCATGAGGCGGTGTTTGGTGGAGCTCCTCAGGCCGGTCCCCTTAGCGCCGATCATCCCGACGCCTCCAACATGCCGCAAGCCGACCCCTGCGCCAAGCTCTTAGGCCGGTTTCGAGTAGATTTCGAGGCTCTCCGCAAGAGGAAGGAGGCCTTGGGTGGCAAAGATCGCCCTTGTCGCCTGCTGAAGTGTAGGAAGTAGTTTGCCCCGGATGAGTAAGTCCTCTTTCTTCTTTGCTCCTTTATTTCCCTGTTCTCGCAGCTGATCGCGGCCTTCTCAGGGCCCTTCCTGCTGAATTTGTGGAGATGGCCAAGGAGCCATCCCCCAAGCCTCGTCTTTGCTGCTGACCCTGGGCGTGCGGGCTCGAGCGGCGCACCCGCTGCTCGGCCAGCTGGAGGAGTGGCCCATCTTGATGGGCATCTTGATCCTGCGCGCCTGCTGTCCTCCCTCCACGGGTTCCCCTGGGGCACGACCAGCTTGCCCCGTGCTCCCTCCTTGATTGTGAACGGCGATTGGTTGAAGTCGGTCTTAAGCTCCTCTTCTGGGGACGGACCAGTGTCAGGTCGGGCTCCTGGCACGGCCCGTCCGCCGATCGCTGGGGCACCAGCCCCCAGCCCTACGCCGGGAGGGGGCATGCCGCCCCAGTGCCCTCCGAGCTCGCCAGTGGCGGAGGATGATGCGGAAGACGTACTCAGGCGTGCTCGTGAGCGCCGCGCCCTTCGCCAAGAATTCCTCCAGGGGGCGGTGGATGCAGTAAGCCGGATCGATGTAGAGCTTGCTGGCGAGGACGCGCGCCTCGAGGCCAAAGGCTTGCGCCTTGCTGAAGATAGGCGCAAGCTGAAGGTAGCCATTGCCTTTGCATGTCACCAGCGGGACCTTGACAACGTGAAGGCTGAAGCGTCACTGGTGGCCTCGCGAGAGGCATGCTCCCGAGCCATCGAGGAGGCCCGGGAGGCAGACCGACAGCGCAAGGATGTAGAGGAGCGCGTGTGGGAGCTCCAAGCTTGGAGCAACTCTCTGGAGGAGCAGGTGGAACTGCGCCAGACGGCCCTTGTGTCCCTGAAGGAGGCCTCCGTCAACCAGGTAGAGCTCCAGAAGCGTGAAGAAGCGCTGAAACTAGAGGCCGCTGAGCGCAACCTTGACCTTGAGTGGCTGGAGACGAGGGAGCGCCTGGTGGCTCAGGCGGAGGATAAAGTCGCCGCGCGCGAAGCCCGAGCCCAGGAGGAGATCAACTGCCGAGTGGCGGAAACTCGTTCGGGTCCCGAGCGCCAATATGAAGCGAGGTTGGAGCTGATCAGGGCCGAAGATGAAGGTAGGACCGCGGCCCTTAGGGCCAAACATGCTGAGGTGACGCGGGGTGCGGACTTCTTCGCTGCCGCCCTTGGTGCGGCGCATGCGGAGCTGGCCTCTTCCCGCGCCGAGCTGCTTCTTCTCCGACAGAGGGTCGACGGCGCCGAGGCTATCGCGCGACAGAACGAGGACGAGATCCGCCAGAGGCGGGTCTTGGAGCATAAGCACGCCCCCATGCTCCGAACGCTCAGGGAGCGGGCTAACGCGGCCCTGGGAAACATTTGCGAGGCCGCTGCCGAGGTGCCGCACGAGACCAACTATGCCGGCAACCTCCAATATTTCACTGACGTGGTGACACTTCTGGGGAACCGCTCCGAGAGGTCTCGTTGGCTCGTCGAGGAGAGGAGCCGAGCCTTGCTTGGGCGTGCCTTCTCCCGTATCTTCAGCCATCTGCAGAACATGGATCCCCACTTCGATTTTGATGCCGTCATTGCACCTGTGCCCATAGCCATCCGGGGCGACCTGGCGCAATGGGTGGAGGACAATGTGGACGCCCTCGTTAGGGCCTTCGCGTCTGATGATGATGGTGTGATCGTGGCCGCTGATGAAGGTGGCGTGGTGGACGCGCCTGGCACTGGCGAAGGTGTGGGTGGTTATGGTGATGACGCCAGCGACGCCTCTGGAGGCGCCCCAGATGACATGGCGAGTGATATGTTCGACTGATCGTGCGTCCCCGCGGTCCACCCTGCGTGAAGAAAGTTCGGGCTCGGCCCTGAAGATTGTAAGAGCATTTTGGGAGGCGAAGTCCATCATGTAAAGGTTTGCGAACAATATCCCTATAAGTGCAACGCTGCGTGTGAGCCTAGCTACTGGCTTGGTGGTGGGTCAACTGACCTGTTTACCCCTTGATCTCGACGAGTCCCAAGCGGGTCCGTGGGGGCCGCTATGCCTCGAGTGTCTTCTGGATGCTCCCATTTATCCTACGGCGAGAACCTACGGAGAGGGTGTGGCGACAGCGGTCCAGATTGTAGACGTGCCTGGCCTGGCCCGGCTCGCAAGGGGCTCACTAGGGGAGGCAGCCGACGCTAACTTGGACGTAAGGTCGAAACCAGAACACGAGAGATTGCTCGAACGAGACTAAGCTCCCCTTCCCCAGACACACACAAGTCTCAAGTTCAAATCCAAACTTATATTCAAATTGAAGAAACTTGTCAACGAAAGAAAAGGCAAAAGGCAAAAATCCGCGTCCGGCACCTATTCTAGACTTCGACGTCTTCTCACCAGCGCGGAGCTAAGTGCTGCCACTGGGCATGGGCGGGAGCCCCCGAGGCCCGAGGGTGGCCCTCCGGAGACTCCGGGGCGTGTACAGCCCCACTCATTATTACGTGAGAGTGTCACGGGACGGCGAGCTTCACAGGCACTGGGCCTTCTTCACAGGTACCGCCCTTGCTTCATATCGCCAGACGAGGGCCCCGCCTTGCGCCGCACTCTACCGCCATTGACGGCAACCGGAAACAAAGGACGACGCCAACGGGGTAGAGCGGTCGCCAGCGGTTCCCCCGACGACCACGGGTCCTCTGCCGGGGGCAGGCCTTGTGGCACCTCCCCGGTAGAGGGCCTACCTCCGGAGTGCGCCTGGTACCCAGCGCCGTGGGGATGAACCCGGATCCTGGCCCCTTTCCTGCAGCCCCCAGTGCCCTCCTCCCGAGGGGTAGGAGGCTGCAGCATTGGGGCAGCCATCTGCTGTGGCGACCTGTACCTCCTGCGACCCATGGTTAGCATAAGTTTGCTCCTGAGGAAGTAGTGGTACCAGATAGTTGCGGCCGCCGGCGCGGCCGTTGAGGCCCTCTTGGGGCTCTTGAAAGAGCTCAGCTTCCGGCGACTCCTCGCCCCAGCCTGGCCCAAGGAACGAGCCGTGGTCTTCTTCCAATGCGCATTCTCGATCCACCATGTGGGGCACATAAGCTTCTAGTACCGCAACCCCACGGTTCTCGCTGTAGTGCCCCACGTGCCACATAGTTCATCCTGGAGCATTGTCTTGAGGGTGATGGCATGGTGGCCCGCCGAGGCTGAGGGTCGCGGCTTGTGCTCCTTCGCCAGCCAGAGGTGTGGCCGGCGTGACTTGGCACCCGGTGCCGACGGCCGGGTTGGCGTTGAGCTGGGCCTGGAGTCCGCTCGGAGTCACGTTGGCATGTATGGGGCCGCCATACGGCCCGCCCTGGACCCGGGGTGGCAACTGGACGCAGAAAGGAGGCGCTCCCGAGGCGGCGGCGGCCAGGAGTTCGGCTACTCGCTCCAGTAGCACATCAGGGCCGCACTCCAGCAGCCGGCATCGCAGCAGCTCTCGGGCTACCGTGAGCGCGGCCCTGGAGTTCGCCTGCTCCCGTCGGGTGTGCGACACCATGGCCGGAGCGTGGTTCAAAGCTCTCGCTACTGACCGTACTTGCCGCGGTGTGAGGGCAGGCGGCGTTTGGCCGCGTCACCCGCACCCCGTAGTGCCCTGTGGAGCGTGAGCTTCCTGAGGCGCAAGGTTGCGGTCGCCCTGGGCCAGCGGCACGGCGTGGACAGGCCATGCCGCCCAGCGGTCGGCGATGGCACCCGGGTCGCTTGACATCAGGACGGCGAGGCGACAAAACGCGGGGAGGCGGAGGAAAGACTCCGGCGCACCCCTACCTGGCGCGCCAAATGTCGGATTTCGGGTTCCGGCAGACCCTTGAGGTTCGAACACTGGGGTGCGCACGAAGATCTCTCCCCTACAAGCTCACGTCTCGAAGTCTCGCAAAGATCTAGGCAAGAAAGATGAACAGACAGAGGACACGAGATTAATACTAGTTCAGGCCACCATTGTGGTGTAATACCCTACTCCAGTGTGCGGTGTGGTGGATTGCCTTAGGGGCTGATGATGAACAGTACAAAGGGAGAACAGCCTGGCGAGGGGCTGTTCTTGAGCTGATGCGATGAACTGCTTGGGTGAGTTCAGTCGCTTCTCTCTCTCTCTCTCTCTCTCTCTCTCTCTCTCTCTCTCTCTCTGGTCGATCTCCAGATACCTCTACCTTATGGTGGCTAGTCCTATTTATAGAGCGAGGCCCTGTGCCTCTCCCCAAATAATGAGCGGGAAGGGCGCCAACAATTGGTCATTTTTAAGGGGAACATCTGGTACACTTATCCTGACTAAAATTGGTCTTCGGCTGCCAAAGGCTGTGACGGTGACGCCGCCCTGGGCTCCACGATGACCTCCATCCTGCCGTTCTGCTGGTCTTGGTCTTGTTGCACCGAAACGGTAACCTTTGCCTGATGCCTTGGCCTGTGCTTGCCCCCTTAGCACCGAAAGGGAAACAAGGACACTGCGCAGGCCGGCGCCCGCCTGGCACCTGCCTGGCCTCCAATCGTCATGGCTTGCGTCATGGGCCCCTCGGGAGGTGCCCTGCCTTGATCTCTCTGCCTCCTCGCGAGCCCACCTTAGGAGGCTCCCTGTTGTTCGCCCCACGAGGCTTGGCCCCTCGCGAGGGTCTTGAGCTTGAGCTGATGAAGCTGGGCTGCATTGGGCCCCCACTTGAGCCACGCCGCAGGCCACAGGCAGGCAAGTCTGGGGACCCCCGTTCCCAGAACGCCGACAGTCATCGCCAATTGTTTGATAGATCCTAGAATTGGTTGTGCATGCTTTGCCACATATTTCATTTGCCTTTTTATTGTGTGAGCATGTTGGTTGCATATTTTACTCATTCGAGGAGATCCACTTGTTGCTTTGATTGATTGGTTTCTTTTTCTTTTGCCAAGTGGTTAGACAAGAATGCCTAAGAACCTTCTCTAGCTATCTATGCTTTTCTTGTCTAAAACTCTATTCATGCTACATCACAAAATTTGATCAAGTCAGATTCAAACCAATCTGTGTGAGGAGCACTCGGAGTCCCCGATTCGTCATGGACTTAAACTTCCAAAACTTCTTTGTGCGTTTCGGTCTGACCGATTCTTCCATTTCGGTCATACCGAGATCACTAAGTCGATCTAGGTTTTCAATCTCGGTGCAACCGATTTGAACTTTTCGGTCACACCGAGTTGCTGTAACTGTCAGCAGTTATGCATCTCGGTGCCACCGAGTTGTTCCACTCGGTCACATCGACAGGGTCGGGCTATATATACCCACTGGCAAAAATTTGGAAACTTTCTCCGAACTCTTTCGCCCGCGCACAGCCTGCTCTGCCTCCAGGGTCTCCGGATCGTCCTCCTCGTCACCAGCCGCCTCCAGTCGCTGGTCTCCGCCGCCGTCAACGGAAATCATCCCCGCCGTTGCCGCCGTAGCGAGTTCATCGCCGAACTAGGGTATGGACTCAATCACTATGCTATCCCTGTCTCATTGCTAGCACATTGTGTTCGCCATGAATCTTGCCATGATTGAAACTATCCTATCTAGTCAAAACACTCCGTAGATTAGAGATGAATTGAAAATTTAGGGTTAGGTTTCCGCCGAAACCATCTCGGACCCACCGAGTTGTAGAACTCGGTTCCACCGATTCGGCTAAGGCCAATGCACATGTAATTCTCGGTGTGACCGAGTTCAGGACTTTGTGAAACCCTAGCAGTCTCGGTGCCATCGAACTGTGACTCGGTCTGACCGAGTTCACTAGTTTAGGTTCCAAAAGCTGCTTCGGTATCACCGAGTTTGCAAACCGGTTGATTCGAAATGCTTTCTGTGGAAAACTAAAACTAAGTTTTTGACCCATTCTTTTGCAAAAACCTCTGTATTTTGTGATGCTCATCCACTCTATCTCATCTATATCTATTCACAGGGTCTGTAGTCAGTGTTTGCAATTTGTCTGATCAAAGTGACAGCCAGAACAAGTCAGAGGAGCAGGTTCAAATGAGTGAGGGCACTAGTCCCTCTAGCAGCTCTGATGAGGGTAGCAGGAGCACCCCAAGCAACTTACCCAAAGCTGCCACCTGGGCCAGAAAGAAGAAAACCTCAGAATCTGAGGATGAAGACTATGTGGCAGTTGAGGATGAGGCCACTTCCAAGAAGAAGGTGCTCAAAAAGGAGTATGGCTCAGCTGCAACCACTAAGCCAGGAGTGCAGAAGAAGGCACTTGCAAGAAGGATTCCCACTTCCAAACCTAGGAAGGTTGCCACTGGAGAGACCATGAAGTTTACTATTGAGTCAGAAGATGAAGCTGTTGGCCAAGACAAAAAGAAAAAGAGAGTCAGAACCACTACTGCCAAAGTTCTTGGCAATCCCTCTATGAGTAGAGACTCTGAAGAAGAAGAATAAGAAGAAGAGGTTGCTGCACCAGCACCCAGGGCTCAGAAGCTTATGGGTGATGCTATCAGGTTAGGGGCTGCATCATCAAAGCCCAAAGAAGCACCCAAAGCTGCCTCCAAGCCCAAGACTGCACCTAAGAGGAATACCAGGAACATATCTGTTGCTGAGAAGAACAAGGTCCCAGTGCCTAAAACTGTTGCTGAAGAGGAAGATGATGAAGAGCATGTCTTGAGAAAATTGAAGCCAAAAATTCCAGATCATAGTGATGCTCATCCTGTGGCTGAGAACATGAAGCTGAGGAAGGATGCAAGCCTCAGACAGTGGAGGTTGTCTGATCCTTATGCAGTCAGGAGGAGGACTGTTGTTGACTACAGGTTCCATACAAAGGAACATCAGGATTTCTATGAGACAGTGTTGCTGGACAAGAAGCCAATAGTGTGTGACATGAGGTGGGTTGACTGGACCTACACGAAGGAGAATGAGGAACACTATCCTGGTGTGTATGCCAGTTTCAGTGCTTGTGGAGTGGTAGACCTGGTTGGGCAGAAGCTCACAAAGTTGAATGATGAGCACATAATGCAATTCTACTCCACACCACACTTCTATCCAGATGGCAGGATAGTATGGATGTCTGAAGGTACTAGGTACCAATCAGCAATTGAAGAATGGGCTAATCTGATCAATGCAGCTAAGGAGAAAGAGGACGACTTGGATGTCTATGCCAAGAAGAAGATGGATCACAACTCTATGGCACATATGTACAAGGAGATCCCAGATGCTGCAGTTGAAACACATAAGTTTGGATCAGTACATTACCTTCTGTCAGGACGGCCAACCATCAACTGGATCCTTAGGCACACTCTCTTGCCCAAATCAGGTGATCACAACATGATCAGAGGCCATGCAATACATCTGCTACACTTATTTGATGTGCCACATAAGTTCAAGGTCATGAGCCTTATAGTTGAAACTATCAAGAGGACAGCAGCTGACCAAAAGAGAAGTTGTGGGTATGCCCCACAGATCCAGGAGCTGATTAACTCCAAGATGGGCACTGGCACATACTTGTTGGACAAGGATCACATGCCTATCTATCCAGACTTTGAGGACAACCAAGTGGTTATGGATGAAGATGAACCATCTTCTGTGCATGCTCAAGCAAAGAAGGAGAAGGCAAGGACAAAGAAGGCTACCAAGATGCCAACAATGGAAGAGGCATCTCAATACTTTTTGAAGAGCAAACAAGATCAGCTTGGCTACTGGATTGCATCCACTCTAAGGATTGAGAAGGGGCTTGCCACCTTGACTCAAAACCAGGAGAGCCTGGAGAGGATCATGGAGCAGAAGTTCTATGACTTGGATGTGAAGGTAACTGAGATCCAGTCTATTGTTGAGCAGCTTCAGGATGATATGCAGGAGAGGAAAGGCAAGAGAACCACTGATGCATTTGCCAGAGTGCCTAGAGCTCAGAGATCAGCTGCAGTG
This sequence comes from Triticum timopheevii, assembly GCA_963921465.1. NCBI lineage: Eukaryota > Viridiplantae > Streptophyta > Magnoliopsida > Poales > Poaceae > Triticum > Triticum timopheevii. The sequence continues at coordinate 372,799,125 of OY997272.1, read as the reverse complement.
CCAGTGACAGACACCAGAGCCACTTCATCTGCACCAGCTACAGCTCCTACAGCTCTAGTGTAACCAGCTCCAGCATGTACTCATCCAGCTCCATCCACATCTGCTGAAGTCTTCGTCCAAGGAGCCATCTCTACACCACCACCTGAAGATCAAGGCTGAGAGATGATTTAGTGCTATGCATTTTCTATGAACTTTTTGGTAACTTATTGCCAAAGGGGGAGAAAAATGTATAGATCATAGGCTTCGAGAGAGAGTGTTGCTTTTTATTCTCTCTTGCTTTGGTGGTTGAACTTTATTTGCTTGATTGAGATACTTTATGTCTGTGTGATACTTGGATGATCATGTGTTTGATCATATGCCACATTTATGCTTGTTGGATGACATTATCCTTTTTTATCTCTATATGATCATTCACTTTGCTTGGTGATGAGTGCATGTATTCAATCATTATCATTTTGAGCGTTCCACCAAGATGTATGTGACATGGAAGAGTAACCCATGAGCCTAACTCCTTGTGCATTTGCAGTCCAAATCAAATCTTAAACTATGCAAAAATTTAGGTGGAGCTCTTGCTTATCACATACTTCTCAAAGCGATAATGTTTTTCACTTTTATTATCATTTGTCGAAGCTTTGATCTATATGTTGTCATCAATTACCAAAAAGGGGGAGATTGAAAGTGCAACTATCCCTAGGTGGTTTTGGTAATTCCTAACAACATATAGCTCATTGAGCTAACATTATTCCAAGATGAATATTTCAGGAAAAGCTCAATGAATGGCATGGCATGGATGAGAAAAGTGGACCCCTCAAAATGCTAAGGACAAAAGGATTGGCTCAAGCTCAAAAGCTCAAGACTCTACATTTTATATTTTAGTGATCCAAGATCACATTGAGTCTATAGGAAAAGCCAATACTATCAAGGAGTGATGAGGTGTCGCTTAATGAGTTTCTTGCTCCATAGTGCTTAGTGATATGCTCCAAACCCCTCAACTACTTTCTCACATCCACATATGACCTAAACCAAAAGTCAAACTCGGACCTATCGATTCTTTCTTTCCGGCGCCACCGAGTTCAGATGACATAGCCACTGCCACAAACCCTAGGCAAATTGGTCTCACATATAGGGATCTCGGTCTCACCGATATGGGATTGTAATCTCTCTCTTTCCCTTTGTAATGTTTCGGTACCACCGAGATAAGCGATTGGTCCCACCGAGATTGCAATGTAAACTCCCTGTTTCCTTTTTGTAACATTTTGGTCCCACCGAAATGAGCGAACCGGTCCCACCGAGTTTACTTGACCAACTCTCTGGTTAGCTTATTACCAAAATCGGTCCCACCGAGTTTGTGTAATCGGTCTCACCGAGATTACGTTATGCCCTAACCCTAACCATATCGGTCCTACCGAGTTGCATGTCGGTCACATCAAAAATCCTAATGGTCACTAGATTTGTTGAATCGGTCTGACCGAGTTTCTCAATTCGGTCAAACCGAGTTTGGCAAGTTGTGTGTAACGGTTAGATTTTGTGTGAAGGCTATATATACCACTCCACCTCCTCTTCATTCGAAGAGAGAGCCATCAGAACAAACCTACACTTCCAACTTGCTGTTTCTGAGAGAGAACCACCTACTCATGTGTTGAGGCCAAGATATTCCATTCCTACCATATGAATCTTAATCTCTAGCCTTCCCCAAGTTGCTTTCCACTCAAATCTTCTTTCCACCAAATCCAAATCCCGTGAGAGAGAGTTGAGTGTTGGGGAGACTATCATTTGAAGCACAAGAGCAAGGAGTTCATCATCAACACATCATTTGTTACTTCTTGGAGAGTGGTGTCTCCTAGATTGGCTAGGTGTCACTTGGGAGTCTCCGACAAGATTGTGGAGTTGAACTAAGGAGTTTGTAAGGGCAAGGAGATCGCCTACTTCGTGAAGATCTACCGCTAGTGAGGCAAGTCCTTCGTGGGCGACGACCATGGTGGGATAGACAAGGGTGCTTCTTCGTGGACCCTTCGTGGGTGGAGCCCTCCGTGGACTCGCGCAACCGTTACCCTTCGTGGGTTGAAGTCTCCCTCAATGTGGATGTACGATAGCACCACCTATCGGAACCACGACAAAAACATCCGTCTCTCCAATCGCGTTTGAATTCTCCAAACCCTTCCCTTTACATTCTTGCAAGTTGCATGCTTTACTTTCCACTGCTCATATACTCTTTGCATGCTTGCTTAAATTGTGTTAAGATTTCTTGACTTCTGCTAAGATAGCTAAAATCTGCCAAAGACTAAAATTGGGAAAAGGATAAGTTTTTATTTGGTCAAGTAGTCTAATCACCCCCCTCTAGACATACTTTCGATCCTACAGCCTAGGGGTGTTGGGCGCACCCTCCACCCTCATGGACGCCTCGTGTCCTTCCCAGACTACTTCTTATTTTCCTATTTTCTTAAATATTCCCAAACGGAGAAAAATTGCTATTAGAACAGTTTTGGAGTCGGTTTACTTACCGTACCACATAGCTATTCCTTTTCAGAGTCTGAAACATTCTAGAGAGTGTCCCTTATTTATTCCTACGGGGTTACGGTTTCAATAACGTTAGTTTCAACATTTATAGGATTACCTGAGATATAATGTTTGATTCTTTGGCTGTTCACCACCTTCAGACTCGTGCCTTCGAAGTTGTTGAGTTTTATGGCACCGGAACGATAGACCTCCTCGATGACGTAAGGACCTTCCCACTTAGAGAGGAGTTTTCCTGCAAAAAATCTTAAACGATAGTTGTATAGTAACATATAATCACCTACATTAAACTCACGCTTTTGTATCCTTTTGTCATGCCATCTTTTAACTTTTTCTTTAAACAGTTTGGCATTCTCATAGGCCCGGGTTCTCCACTCATCAAGTGAGCTAATGTCAAATAACCTCTTCTCCCCGGCAAGTTTAAAATCATAATTGAGCTCTTTAATAGCCCGATATGCCTTATGTTCTAGTTCGATAGGTAAGTGACATGCTTTTCCATAAACTATTTTATATGGAGACATACCCATAGGATTTTTATATGCAGTTCTATAAGCCAATAATGCATCATCAAGTTTCTTGGACCAATTCTTTCTTGATCTATTAACAGTCTTTTGCAAAAATCAATTTAAGCTCTCTGTTACTCGGTTCTACTTGGACACTAGACTGTGGGTGATATGGAGATGCATTTCTATGATTAACATCATACTTAGCAAGCATTTTACGAAAAGCACCTTGAATAAAATGTGAACCACCATCATTCATTAAGTATCTAGGGACTCCAAACCTCGGAAAAGTAACTTCTTTAAGCATCTTAATAGAGGTGTTATGATCAGCACTACTAGTTGGAATAGCTTCTACCCACTTAGTAACGTAATCAACAGCAACTAAAATATGTGTATACCCATTAGAGGAAGGAAACAGTCCCATATAATCAAAGCCCCAAACATCAAATGGTTCAATAACAAGAGAATAATTCATAGGCATTTCTTGATGTCTACTAATATTTCCAATTCTTTGACATTCATCACAAGACAAGATAAACTTACGGGCATCTTTGAAGAGAGTAGGCCAATAAAAACATGATTGCAATACCTTATGCGCAGTTCTATCTCTAGCGTGGTGTCCTCCATAAGCCTCGGAGTGACACTTGCATAGGATCTGTTCCTGTTCATGCTCAGGTACACAACGTCTAATAATACCATCTACTCCTTCTTTATAAAGGTGTGGGTCATCCCAGAAGTAATGTCTTAAGTCATAGAAGAACTTTTTCTTTTGCTGGTATGTGAAACTAGGTGGTATAAATTTAGTAACAGTGTAATTAGCATAATCAGCATACCATGGAGCAGTATGAGAAGCATTTATGATAGCTAATTGTTCATCAAGAAAGCTATCATCAATAGGTAGTGGGTCATCAAGAACATTCTCTAACCTAAACAAGTTTTTTTTGCGAGGGCTAACCTAGACAAGTTGTCTGCAACGGGGTCCAAAAGCTCCATTTCTATCAGTAATATGCAAATCAAATTCTTGTAGTAGGAGAATTCATCTAATAAGTCTAGGTTTAGCATCTTTCTTTTCCATAAGATATTTAATAGCAGCATGGTTAGTGTGAAAAGTTACTTTAGAGTCAACAATATAAGGTCTAAACTTATCACAAGCAAATACAAACTGCTAAGAATTCTTTTTCAGTAGTAGCATAATTTCTCTGGGCACTATCTAGAGTTTTACTAGCATATTGAATAACATTTAGTTTCTTATCAACTCTTTGTCCTAGAACAACACCTACAGCATAATCACTAGCATCACACATAATTTCAAAGCGTAAATTCCAATCAGGTGGCTGAACAATAGGTGCAGAAATCAAAGCTTTCTTAAGTATTTCAAATGCTTCTACACAATCATCATCGAAGACAAAAGGAATATATTTTATAAAAGATTAGTCAGAGGCCTAGAGATTTTAGAGAAGTCCTTAATGAACCTCCTATAAAAACTGGCATGACCTAGGAAACTTCTTAAACCTTTAATGTCCTTGGGAGACGGCATCTTTTCAATAGCATCAACTTTAGCCTTATCAACTTCAATACCTCTTTCAGAAATTCTATGGCCCAAGACAATGCCTTCATTAACAATAAAGTGGCACTTCTCCCAATTCAAGACAAGACTAGTATCTTCGCATCTCTGCAAAACTCGATCAAGGTTGCTCAAGCAATCATCAAAAGAAGATCCATAAACACGGAGAAATCATCCATGAAAACCTCAACAATCTTTTCACAAAAGTCAGAGAATATAGCCATCATGCATCTTTGAAAGGTAGCAGGTGCATCACATAAACCAAAAGGCATACGTCTATAAGCAAAAGTACCGAAAGGGCAAGTAAAAGTGGTCTTCTCTTGATCCTCTGCTGACACAGGTATTTGAGAGAAACCAGTGTAACTATCTAGAAAGCAAAAATGTGTATGTTTAGATAATCTTTCTAGCATTTGATCAATAAAAGGCAGAGGGTAATGATCCTTTTTAGTAGCTTTGTTTAATTTGCGAAAATCAATTACCATCCTATAACCTGTAACAATTCTTTGCGGTATCAATTCATATTTATCATTTGGAACGACAGTAATACCTCCCTTCTTAGGGACACAATGGACATGACTTACCCACTGACTATCAGCAACGGGATAAATTGTAACTGCCTCCAGGAGCTTTAGTATTTCCTTTCTTACCACTTCTTTCATCTTAGGATTTAACTATCATTGGTGATCAATAACTGGTTTGGCGTCTTTCTCCAATTTTATTTTGTGTTGGCATAGAGTGGGACTAATGCCCTTAAGATCATCAAGAGTATATCCAATAGCAACACAGTACTTCTTCAGAGTTTTCAATAATTTTTCTTCTTCCTCCTCCGAAAGGTGAGCACTAATAATAAGATGATATATCTTCTTTTCATCAAGATAAGCATATTTAAGAGTATCAGGTAGTGGTTAAAGCTCAAACACGGGATCACCCTTGGGTGGTGGAGGATCCCCTAGAATTTCAACAGGCAAGTTGTGTTTCAAAATAGGTCCCTGTTTAAAGAACACTTCATCTATCTCCATTCTTTCATTCATGAACATATCATTTTCATGGTCTAGCAAATATTGTTCTAAAGGATCACTAGGAGGCACGGCAATAGAAGCAAGACCAATAATTTCATCCTTACTAGGCAATTCTTTATCATGGGGTTGTCTACGAAATTTAGCAAAATTAAACTCATGAGACATATCCCCCAAACCAATAGTAACAATATCGTTTTCGCAATCTATCTTAGCATTAACAGTATTCAAGAAGGGTCTACCAAATATAATGGGACAAAAGCTATCTTGTGGGGAACCAAGAACAAGAAAATCAGCAGGATATTTAACTTTCCCACACAAGACTTCAACATCTCTAACAATCCCAACTGGTGAAATAGTATCTCTATTGGCAAGCTTAATTGTAACATCAATTTCTTCTATCTCAGTAGGTGCAATATCATGCATAATTTCTTTGTATAAGGAATGAGGTATTGCACTTGCACTAGCACCCATATCACATAAGACATGATACCAATGATCTCCAATTTTAACAGAAATAACAGGCATGCCTACAACAGGTCTATGTTTATTTTTTAGCATCAGGTCTAGCAATTCTAGAAGCTTCATCACAGAAGTAAATAACATGCCCATCAATATTATCAGACAAGAGATCTTTAACCATAGCAATACTAGGTTCAACTTTAATATGCTCAGGTGATGTAGGTGTTCTAGTATTACTCTTACGAACCACAGTTGAAGCTTTAGCATGATCCTTTATCCTAACAGGGAAAGGTTGTTTCTCAATATAGGTAGTAGGAACAACATGATCATTATAAGTGATAGTCTTTTCTTCAACTGTAATAAGGGAAACTACTTTTACTTAAATCGGAGGATTATATTTAAACCACTTCTCCTTAGGGAGGTCAACATGAGTAGCAAATGATTCACAAAAAGAAGCTACTATCTCAGAATCAAGTCCATATTTAGTGCTAAATTCACGAAAAGCATCGGTATCCATAAAATATTTAGCACAATCAAACTTAGGTGTTATACCTAACTCCTTACCTTCATCGAGATACCAATCTTCAGAGTTGCATTTAATTCTTTCCAATAAATCCCATTTGAATTCAATAGTCTTCATCGTAAAAGAACCAATACAAGAAGTATCGAGCATGGAGCGATTGTTGAGAGAAAGCCGAGCATAAAAAATTTGAATTATCATTTCTCTTGAGAGATCATTATTGGGGCATGAATATAACATTGACTTAAGCCTCCCCCAAGCTTGAGCGATGCTTTCTGCTTCGTGAGGCAAAAAATATATACATAATTACGATCACGATGAACAAGATGCATAGGATAAAACTTCTGGTGAAATTCCAATTTCAATTGGTTGTAGTTCCATGATCCCATATCGTCACATAGCCTATACCATGTCAATGCCTCTCCCTTCAAAGACAAAGGGAAGACCTTATTCTTGATAACATCGTCGGGCATACCTGCAAGCTTAAATAATCCACAAACTTTATCCACATAGATTAGGTGTAAATCGGATGCAATGTTCCATCTCCTGTAAAGGGATTAGCTAGCAGTTTCTCTATCATACCCGAAGGAATTTCAAAGTAAACATTTTCAGTAGATTAAGTAGGTGGAGGAGCAACTCTTTGCTCTACTTGTCGGGGTGAAGATACCCCAAACAAGCCCCTCAAAGGATTATGTTCCATAGTAACAAGTGATAGTAAATTTCAGCACAATATATAATTTTTTCCTTACCAAGTTCCACTTACCAAAGGCGCTTCACTCCCCGGCAAGAGCGCCAGAAAAGACTCTTGATGACCCACAAGTGTAGGGGATCTATTGTAGTCCTTTCAATAAGTAAGAGTGTCAAACCCAACAAGGAGCAGAAGGAAATGACAAGCGGTTTTCAGTTAGGTATTTTCTGCAAGCACAGAAATTGTCGGTAACATATAGTTTTGTGAAAAGGTAATTCATAACGGGTAACAAGCAACAAAAGAAAATAAGGTGCAGCAAGATGGCCCAATATTTTGTAGCAAAGGAAAAGCCTGGACAAGTTCTTATATAGAGAAAACGCCCCCGAGGACACATGGGAATTATCTTCAAGCTAGTTTTGATCACGCTCATATGATTAGCGTTCGGTACTTTGATAATTTGATATGTGGGTGGACCGGTGCTTGGGTACTGCCCTTTCTTGGACAAGCATCCCACTTATGATTAACCCCTATTGCAAGCATCCGCAACTACAAAAGAAGTATTAAGGTAAAACTAACCATAGCATGGCACATATGGATCCAAATCAGCCCCTTACAAAGCAACGCATAAACTAGGGTTTAAGCTTTTGTCACTCTAGAAACCCATCATCTACTTATTACTTCCCAATGCCTTCCTCTAGGCCCAAACAATGGTGAAGTGTCATGTAGTCGACGTTCACATAACACCACTAGAGGAGAGAGAACATACCTCTCATCAAAATATCGAACGAATACCAAATTCACATGACTACTTATAGCAAGACTTCTCCCATGTCCTCAGGAACAAATGTAACTACTCACAAATCATATTCATGTTCATAATCAGAGGGGTATTAATATGCATATAGGATCTGAACATATGATCTTGCACCGAATAAACCAACTAGCATCAACTACAAGGAGTAATCAACACTACTAGTGACCCACAGGTACCAATCTGAGGTTTTGAGACAAAGATTGGATACAAGAGATGAACTAGGGTTTGATAGGAGATGGTGCTGGTGAAGATGTTGATGGAGATTGACCCCCTCCCGATGAGAGGATCGATGGTGATGACGATGGTGACGATTTCCCCCTCCCAGAGGGATGTTTCCCCGGCAGAACAGCTCCGCCGGAGCCCTAGATTGGTTCCACCAAGGTTCCGCCTCGTAGCGGTGGTGTTTCATCCCGAAAGCTTGCTTATGATTTTTTTCAGGGTAAAAGACTTCATATAGCAGAAGATGGTCACCGGAGGGCTGCCAGGGGGCCCATGAGGAAGCGGGGCACGCCCCCACCATCGTGGTCAGGGTGTGGGCTCCCTCTAGTAGTTTTTTTGCTTAGTATTTTTTATTAATTCTAAAAATGACTTTCATGGAGTTTCAGGACTTTTGGAGTTGTGCAAAATAGGTCTATAATATTTTCTCCTTTTCCAGTCCAGAATCCCAGTTGCCGGCATTCTCCCTCTTCATGTAAACCTTGTAAAATAAGAGAGAATAGGCATAAGTGTTGTGACATAACGTGTAATAACAGCCCATATTGCAATAAATATCGATATAAAATCATGATGCAAAATGGATGTACCACCGGGCGAATCTTTTCAGGGCTCCGTCACTGGAATCCATTCGTGCCATTGGACGCCGTCTTTGACGAGCCGGCTCCCGTCAACTAGGAGCAGGCTCTGAGGGCGGTTGCACCCTGCATCACCAACGTCGTGCGCCTCGAGAAGTAGAGGGACTTTGGTGGTGTTTAGGCGCCCTCTGCATGGGCATGCCCATGTCTCGACGCAACATGACCGTTGGATCAAACTCAGACAATGCAGATTAGTCATTGTAGCTGTCAGATTTCGGGATCCGGCAACCCTTGAGAGGTTCGAACTCTGGGGTGCATGCAGAGATCTCAACCTACCCAGCCTGCCAACTCGCGATCCTCCCCAGCCTAGCGCGTCAAGCTCACAGAGACACAAAGACACAGAGATTTATACTGGTTCGGGCCACCGTTGTGGTGTAATACCCTAATCTAGTGTAGTGTGGTGGATTGTCTCGAGGGGCTATGGATGAAATAGTACAAAGGATGAACAAGCCTCAGGAGGTGAGGTGTTCTTGAGCTGGTGTGGTGCTCGGGTCGAAATGGATCTCCCCCTACTATGGTGGCGGCTAAGTCCTATATATAGTGGCCTTTGTCCTCTTCCCAAATATGAGCGGGAAGGGATTCCACAACGGCGGGATTTGAAAGGGGACAAGTAGTACAGTCTATCCTGACAAAAGTGGTCTTTGCCTACGAAAAGCCTCTGGTCGTGACGCTACGGTGGGCTTGGTGATGACCTCCGTCCTGCCGTCCCGGCGGTCTTGGTCTTGTTGCACTAGAATGGAAACCTTTGGCTGATTCCTCGGGACTCCACGCCTGTGGCTTGCCTCCCTTGCACCGAAGAGGAAACCTGCGCTCTGCACCTGCCTGGCCTTGGTCGTCACGACTCACGTCAGCTGAGCCTCATGAGGTAGCTAGATAGAACTCTCCGCCCCTCAAGAGCCCTCCTGAGGAGGCCAACTCCTTCGGGGGTCTTGGCGTCGTCCGCCTCGCGAGGCTTGGCTCCTCACGAGGGTCTTATGGTGTTGATGTCAAAGCTGGGCCGTACCAGGCCATCGCTGGAGCCACTTGGTGGGCTGCAGGCAGGCAGGACTGGATACCCCCAAGTCCAAGACGCCGACAGTAGCCCCCGAGCCCAAGGCGCACTCGGACTTGGCTTCCAGGCGAAGCCAAGGGGCAAGTACGGAGCGCTGCGGGCCCTAACCTCCTGTGGCCTTGATGACGCATGGCGATTGATTGGACGTGGGCGACTCCGTTTCCCCACGCTGCCTCGGCAACTACTCAACTTGACAACTGCATGCTGCATGCATAAAGGATCATCATTACTAGAAATCGTGGGATGCCGATGATTTACCTTCTCCCGCCTATAAATGTGCGAGCGGGTGGAGCCCTTGCCCATTTCCCTTTTGTATTGCTCCTGCTTGCTTCTCCTCCTCTTCACCGCGCTCCCATGGCACCGATCAGTAGGTTCTCTGCGGCAGTGATGGGGAAGTCTCCTAGGGAGGGGCCGGACCCTCTCCCGCCGAAGAAGCGACTCCACCTCCATGACGATGTTGGCGCGGGGCGAGAGGTGGCCAGGCCTTGGCAATTGAGGCATCCGCCTGGCTTCCCCCTCCCCTTATACGCTCGAGCGCAAGGTGAAGGAGTGCACCGCCGAGCGGCGCCTCGCGAAGATGGCAGGGCCGCCATTGCCCTGCCGGCCGCACCAGGGACCCATGCTAAGGATAGCTCGCGTGAGTTTGTTGTGTGGGCGGCGATGCCTCCCGATACTTGGATCCGATTCCCACGGTTCTTCGCCAGCGAGCTGCCTCTGAGGGGACCAGTGGAGTTGTGGCAACAACACGCAGGGTGCAGCAGCCTAGGCACCGGAGCTGAGGTCGAGGTGGTGCCGTCCTAGGACGTCTTCATGACTCGAGGATGGGGCCAGGTCACCCGGGCTTGCCGAGCGGAGGGAGCCTTGGTGAACCACTTCGAGTACGGCGGCGCGGCCACCTTGCTCTTCAAGGTCTTCAACGAGCGGGGCAAGCGGCTGGAGTGCTGCCCCTGAGGAGACATCTCGAGGGACGCCGTGTTGGGTGCTGGATATGCCGCTGCCCCCTTCAGTGCTTCGTCCAACAGCAGCGACGACCCCTGGGAATCCAGCGACTCTCCCGAGCCCAGAGATTCTCCGGAGTCGAGCGACGACAACTACATGCCACCAAGATCCCGCCGAGGCCGGAGTGCTGCTGCGGCTGCCGCCTGGCATCATCAGCGACGCCGTAGTGCCCTGTAGTTGTTTTTCCTGCGTGAGACAAAGATCAGCCCCTATGGGGCTTGTAAGGATCGGGATGTATTTAGTAGTGTCGCTGTTCCTTTTGACTTTGTAATGGATGCGCTTATTCCAGTTCGGCTCAGTCCCTTTGTCGGCGTTCTGGGAACGGGGGTCCCCAGACTTGCCTGCCTGCGGCCTGCAGCGTGGATCAACAGTGGCCCAGTACGGCCCGTCTTCATCAACCCAAGTTCAAGACCCTCGCGAGGGGCGAAGCCTCGCGGGGCGGACGATGCAAGGCCTCCTTAGGGGCGGCCTCACCAGGCAGGCTCGCGAGGAGGCAGAGAGATCAAGGCAAGGGGTACCTCACGAGGTGCTCATGACGCAAGCCATGACGATCAAGACCAGGTGGGCGCTAGGCGGGCGCCAGCCTGCGTAGTGTCCTCGTTTCCTCTTTGGTGCAAAGGGGCAAGCGCAGGTGCGGAGTACCGAGGCATTAGGCAAAGGTTTCCATATCGGTGCAACGAGACCAAGACCAGCAGAGCGGCAGGACGGAGGTCACCGTGGAGCCCAAGACGGCGTCATCGCCAGTGCCTTTGGCAGTCGAAGACCACCTTTAGTGAGGATAGCTTGTACTAGTTGTCCCCTTTCGAAATGGCCATTATTGGCTCCCTTCCCGCTCAATATTTGGGAAGAGGAAACCACAGTAGAAGGGAGGTTCATCCACACCACCACCACAAGAACACATCTCCTCGCGAGGCTGTTCTTCCTTTATACTGTTCATCATCAGCCCAAGAGGCAATCCAGCACACCACACACAAGAGTAGGGTATTACACCATAGCGATGGCTCGAATCTGTATAAATCCTGTGTCTCTTGTGTTGTTCATCATGCTAGCTTAGAATCGCGGCGAGGTTGTGGGCATGGTTCGGTAGGGAGAAGATCTTCGTGCGCACCCCAGAGTTCGAACCTTAAGGGTTTTGCCGGAACCCAATATCCGACATTTGGCGCGCTAGGTAGGGGTGCGCCGGAATATTCTGTCCGCTGATCTGCGTTTCGTCCCTTCGTCGCATCCATGGCAGATGCTCGCCGAGCCCATGCCGAGCGCCGGGCTGCTATTGCTGCCCGCTTCGCCCAGTCGGCTCCCGTCAGTGGGCCTCCTCCTTGTTCTCCGTCGCCTGCCACCAACGCCGCCACCGGCCTGGTGGGGAACGAGCAGCAAGCATCTTCGCTGCACCCTTCGGTGCAGCGGGAAGGCCGCACCGCCACTCCGTTGCTGACTCCAGCTGGTTCATCATTGCACGCTCGTCGCGCCTCCTACGGATGGGCATGCCGCATTGCTCTTGGCATGTGAGCTCCTGCACTACCGCCCCGTCGACGACCTCTACCAGGAGTGGCTCGCTCGCATCACTGAGCTCGTCAGTGCCACACGGGGCTCTCCTGCACCGTCTCTCTCGCTGCCTCGCCCTCCATCATGCATGGGCGACGCGGCTCAGGGGGTGCCTTCGCCACCTCCTCCCCAAGAAGGCGCCCTGGCTCCAAGGCATGCGGCCCCTGGACGAGACCCACCGTGTCCAGCGCTCGCGCAACAAGAAAGAAGCTTCCAAGAAATCCCTCGGCCTCAAGAAAGTGCTCACGTGCTCCCTGCTCCAGCACAGCAAGACCGCATCCCTGCACCAGCACGCCAAGACCCCGCGCTGCCCCTGGTGCCGGTGCGCAAGAACCATCAAGAGGAGGCCCCGCGTCTGCAAAAGGCTCTGGTGGCCATGATAGGCTGCCATGCCTTCACCACCAAGCTGTGCAGCGTCGCCTGGCCAGGCAAGTTCAAGCCGGATCTGCCTCCTCGCTAAGATGGCACTGCCAACCCCGCGGAGTTCTTGCAGCTCTACGAGCTGGGCATCAAGGCGGCCAATGGGGACGAAAAAGTCATGGCGAACTGGTTTCCCATGGTGCTCAAGGATGGTGCCCGCACCTGGCTCCTGAACCTGCCTCTCGGCTCGATCTCCTCCTGGGACAAGATGCGCAGCCGTTTCATCGCCAACTTCTAGGGCACTCGCGACCGCCCTCTGGTTGTGGGTGACCTGCGCCGCATTAAGCAGTAGCCTAGAGAGACCCTGCAGAAGTACATCTAGTGTTTCAACATCGCTCGCCTCAAGATCCCCAAGGTGACTAAGGAGGCCATCATCTTTGCATTCTCTGATGGCGTCCATGATGTCGAGATGAAGGAGGAGCTCGCCATCCATGAGAATCTGTGCACATCTCTGGAGCTGTTCTGTCGGATATCGGGTTCCGGCAAAACCCTTAAGGTCTGAACTCTGGTGTGCGCATGAAGATCTTCTCCCTACCGATTCACGCCCCAAAGCCTCGCCGCGATTCTAGGCTAGCATGAAGAACAACTCAAGGGACACGAGGTTTATACTGGTTCAGGCCACCGTTGTGGTGTAATACCCTAATCCAGTGTGTGGTGTGGTGGACTGCCTCTGGGCTGATGATGAACCATACAGAGGAAGAACAACCTCTCGAGAGGTGTTCTTGAGCTGGTGCGGTGTTCTACTAGGGAAGGATTCGATCCAGGCTCTACCGTGGTGGCTATATGTATTTATAGAGGCCCTGGTCCTCTTCCCAAATATTGAGCGGGAAGGGAGCCAACAACGGCCATTTCGAAGGGGGACAACTAGTACAAGCTATCCTGACTAAAGTTGGTCTTCGTCTGCCAAAGGCACCAGTGATGACGCCGTCTTGGGCTCCACGGTGATCTCCGTCCTGCTGCTCTGCTAGTCTTGGTCTCGTTGCACCGATATGGAAACCTTTGCCTGATGCCTCGGTACTCTGTGCCTGCGCTTGCCCCCTTTGCACCAAAGAGGAAACGAGGACACTACGCTGGCTGGCGCCCGCCTGGTTCCCGCCTGGTCTTGATCATCATGGCTTGCGTCAAGAGCACCTCGCGAGGTACTCCTTCCCTTGAACTCTCCGCCTCCTCGCGAGCCTGCCTGGTGAGGCCGCCCCCGAGGAAGCCTTGTGTCGTCCGCCCTGCGAGGCTTGGCCCCTCGCGAGGGTCTTGAGCTTGGGTTGATGAAGACGGGTCGTACTGGGCCACTACTCGAGCCATGCTGCAGGCCGCAGGCAGGCAAGTCTGGGGACCCCCATTCCCAGAACGCTGACAGTAGCCCCCGGGCCCAAGGCGCGCTCGGACTTGGCTTAGCAGTGAAGCCAAAGGGCAAGTGCGGAGCGCCGCGGGCCCCAACAACGTGCGGGCCTGGTTGACGCGTGGCGACTGATGGGGTTGACGTGCGGCCTTGGTTGAAGAAGGGGAAGAAGCCCGTGTCCTCATCCAGTTCGCCTCTGGCAATTGAGCCTGCCGTCGGCCGGTCGCTGGTGCTCAATCTGGAGACCTTGGAGAAGGTCCGCCCCGCACTCGCCTCCAGCTTCAAAAAGTGCAGAAGGACGATGGTTTGGCCTGCGTCCCGTGCCTTCGTTGATAGGATCATCACAGAGGTTCGATTCTCCGTCGACGCCTTGTGGGCTGGTCTGGTTCCTCCTTTCTCTGCATTTTTCAATGCGGTGCTCTCCCACTATGAGATCCATATGATGCACCTTGATCCTCAATCCGTTACCCTTCTTGCCGTCTTCACCTTTGTCTGCGAAGCCATGCTAGGCATTGCTCCGTCCATTACCCTATTGCGTTACTTCTTCTCCTTGCGCCTGACCGACCCCTTGTAGTGCTCGGGGTGCGTGAGCTTCCAGGCCATGGCAGAGACGGCCGCCTCGGGGATTGATTTCAGCCTTTCACCTTCCATGAGTGGGTTCCGGACGCGATGGTTGTATGTGGATGTCGGAGTGCCCAGCACCCTGCTGTCGCATCCGACATTGCCTGCCATCTCCAATCCAGGCAGGGGCCATGAGAGGCTCGTGAGCCCCCGGCTTTCCTTCGTTTGGCGCCGACTTGAGAGGTTGAGGGAGCTCGGCGTGACTGTGCCCCAGGTGGTGAAGGAGTTCCTCTAGTGTCGCACTCCTCCTCTCCAGCGCCACTCCCGGCCGATGTGGGCCCTGGCCGGGTATCATGACCGCATGAGGCTCCAGGATACGGTTCTGGCGGCTGAAATGCTGAAGAAGGTGCTCGAGGTCTTGACAGGCGACCCCTCGCCGGGCGATTTCCGGCATGGGGGCAGCCTCCTGTATCTCTGCTCGGGCGGGGCCGAGTTCGCGAGGCAGATGCCTCACTTCGATGGATGGGGGTTGCGCCCGGCCGGCCTCGTGGGGCCTCGTGAGAATCCCGTCGCCGTGGCTCCCCTCCCGGTCGCCAACACCGATCTTGCCCCAGGAGCTGGTGCGGGGAGGCAAGCATCTCTTGAAGCTGGAAGCTCTGGTGTCGTGGTGCCGACATCGCACGGGGCTCCCGAGGCATCATCCTCCGGAGCTTATGACGCCCGCCCTGAGGCGATTGTTGATGTGGAGACGCGACCTGGGACTCCCGGGGCTGGAGCCCCCGAGACCTCGGCAGGTCATCAGGAAGTGGTGCCTGATCGCTCCTCTCGGCTTGGCGCCCTTGAGGTTGGCCGTCTGAGCGCTTCTTGATCCACACCTCGCGCCGGTCCGCATGATGAGCGCCTGGGTTGGTTCCGCATAGACTTCGATGCCCTCCGCAAGAGGAAAGAGTCTTCGAGTGGCGGCGAGCGCGCCTGCCGACCATTGAAGCATAGGAAGTACTTCACCATAGATGAGTAAGTACCTCATTCTTGCAATTCCGCAATCGCTGGTCCCTTTCCTGACTGTGGCCCTACAGGATCCCTCCTGCCAAGCCTGCGAAGTCTGCCAAGAAGCAACTTCCTCTGGCCTCGCCTCCATCGCTGGCCTTGAGCGTCCCGAGCCCATGTGCTGCCCCTGACATGAGCTCGGCCGGAGAAGTAAGCCGGCCCACATGGTGCCCCGAGCATGTGCCCTTGCCGCCTTTCCTTTGCGACCTCGCCCGGGGCACGATCAACCTGCCCTGGGCCCCTTCTCTGATCGTGGACAGCGAATGGTTGAAGTCGATCCTTGGCTCTTCTTCTGGGAATGGATCCGGGCCGGCCTGGGTCCCTTGCGGAGCCCGTCCGGCGATCGTGGGGGTGCCAGCCCCCAGCCCCCTGCCGAGAGGGGGCGAACCGCTTCAGGGCCTGCCGCCAACACTGACGACGGAGGACGACATCGACGATGTGCTCAAGCGAGCGTGGGAGTGCAGCGTCATCCGCCAAGGGTTGCTCTGGAAGGCAATGGACGCGATGGGCCAGCTTGGTGGAGACCTCGTGGACGTGGACACGTGTCTTGAAACCGAGGGTTTGTGGCTGATTGAGGAGCGGCGCAAGCTGAAGGTGGTGGTCAACCTTGCGCATCATCAGCGTGAGCTTGACAACACGAAGGCCGAAGCATCCCTCGAGGCCTCGCGAAAGGCCTGCTCCCGAGCTATTGAGGAGGCTCGGGAGGCAGACCAACGACGCAAGATAGCAGAGAAGCGCGCGTGGGAGCTCCAAGCCTGGAGCGCTTCCCTGGAGCAGCAAGTGGAGCTGCGCCAGGCCGCCCTTGCGTCGCTGAAGGGGATGCCCGTCTAGGATGAGGAGCTCCAGAGGCGTGAGGAAGCGCTGACGCTGGAGGCCGCTGAGCGGAATCTCGACCTTGAGCGGTGAAGACGAGGGAGCGCCAGGTTACCCAGGCGGAGGACGACTGTCGGTGTCAAAACCGGCGGATCTCGGGTAGGGGGTCCCGAACTGTGCGTCTAGGCGGATGGTAACAGGAGACAAGGGGCACGATGTTTTTACCCAGGTTCGGGCCCTCTCGATGGAGGTAAAACCCTACGTCCTGCTTGATTAATATTGATGATATGGGTAGTACAAGAGTGGATCTACCACGAGATCAAGGAGGCTAAACCCTAGAAGCTAGCCTATGGTATGATTGTTGTAATATATGTTGTCCTACGGACTAAAGCCCTCCGGTTTATATAGACACCGGAGGAGGCTAGGGTTACACAGAGTCGGTTACAATGGTAGGAGATCTACATATCCGTATTGCCAAGCTTGCCTTCCACGCCAAGGAAAGTCCCATCCGGACATGGGACGGAGTCTTCAATCTTGTATCTTCGTAGTCTTGGAGTCCGGCGGATATTGATAGTCCGGCTGTCCGGACACCCCCTAGTCCAGGACTCCCTCAGTAGCCCCTGAACCAGGCTTCAATGACGATATGTCCAGCGTGTTTATAGTCTTCGGCATTGCAAGGCGGGTTCTCCCTTCAAATTCCACGTACCTGCCGAACAGTGTCCGGCTTCATCTTGAATATTGTGTTCCTTGGCTTCTACGCCAAATAACGGCCCTCTTCCACACGTCGCACGAATGCGAAAAGCCAGGGTGTCTTTTGCATTTCACCCCCTAATTGTGCGAGTCGCCCGCCTATAAAAGAGGCAAGAATCCAGATCCAAACCACACCGTCTTCCTCCCGCGAATACTCCATCGAAGCGCCTTTGACCTAGAAATCCATTCCACCATGGATCGTCAACGTGGCTCTTCTTCACGCGCTCCCAGCCCACCGCCAGGGAATTGGAGGAGGTGCTCTATTTCGCACAACGAGCTAGTGGAGCTCCAAACGGGGGGATTCCTCCCTCCGGCCTTCATGGTCCCAGTCCGGGCCGGACTGGTGACTTATCAAGGTGGGAGACAGGCGGAGGACACTCCAAGCCCCAATAAGGGGGAGCGAGTATGTTTTGTCCCTTATCTGATAAGGGGACTCGGATTTCCAATACATCCGTTCCTCCGCGGGCTCCTGAAGTTCTACGAACTCCAGCTTCACCACCTCACGCCCGCCTCTGTCCTGCATATCACGGGCTATGTAGCTCTTTGCGAGCTATTCCTGGGCATCGAGCCCCATTTTGCATTGTGGAAGAGGCTGTTTTGCCTCGTACCCCGTTCTCACCAGGGGTCCATATATCAAGTGGGCGCCGCCGAAATATGGCGCTTCGCCGGGACCGGATACCTATCCGGTACTCCCAAGAAGGCGTCCGAAGACTGGCCCTCAGAGTGGTTTTATATAGGAGACGCTCCGCTGCCAGACCCAGTTCAGATCGGCCTCCCGGAGTTTAGTGCTGCTCCCTTGAAGAAACGCCTCAGCTGGCGCCCGCGGAGCCCCCGATTGGAGGAAGACAAGAGCGTCCATTACTTGATGGGCCGGATAAGATTAATGGCTTATTCCGGCTTGACCATGATCGGAGTCATGGCGACATGCATCAAGCGAGGGGTACAGCCACTGCAATACAGAGGCCACCCCATGTGGGATTTCAACGGGGAAGACGATGCTACCCGGCATGGCCGCAAAGGGCCGGATTCGACCGAGGATCTGGTGAAGATCCTGTCCAGCCTGTACAAGGGGGAGAAGGAGGACTTCCTTCGAACGAACCCTTTGAATGGGTTTTCCATGATCAACCCCAGAGGATGGGTAAGTGAACACCTTGAAGGGCTCAACCCATGCTTTCGAAGTTTAAGCTTCTTACATTATGTCTTCGGCGCAGGATCTACGCCGGACTGTGGAGGACATGGTGAGTCATGCTCCGCAACCTGAGGATCCAGAAGGATCCCTGGATCCGGCCTCCGAAGAGGACCCGGACATCGAGGTGGAGCTGATTGACGGGGTGTATCACCAGCTCAGCGTAGACAATGCTTTGGTCGCCATTACGGCGGGCTACCCCGGGCTGAGTCCGGCTTCCCAGGTGACCGCGACCGAAGTCCGGACACCACTATCTCATCCCTGCCCATTTTTGACCTTCGCGAACGATGGTATTTTGCAGGAAGCGCCTTTACGGCAGGAAGCCGAGCCCGCGGCGGCTGACCAACAGAGGTCAGTCCGTACCAGCAGGCGGAAAAGGAGCGCAGTGCGGGTGGAAACGTCGCCGCAAAGGTATAGCTCGTATTTGAATTTTCAGAGCAACGTTCCGAGGAAACGTCCAAGTGCTCATGATCTTTGTAGGAGAAAAAGCGCTCGCCGGACTGCGAGCGCGGGAGTTGCCGATCCGACCAACACCGGCCAGGCTCTAGCGCCCGGCCTGGAGGGGGAGGCAAGCGCAAGACGCGAGCCGGATCCTTCTCCAACAGAGGATACCGACAGATTGTCCGCCACCAAGTGTGAGGTGGAGAGCGCTATGAACCATAGGCGCCGCCGGACAGTATTTCATGAAGCGTGCTTTTCCCCTGAGGCATTGGATGCCTTTAACGCAGGGGACGCGCATCTCCGTGCCACTCAAAATGGTTTTACCAGAGCCACGGAGCAGTATGTGGAAGACATACGGGTAAGGGAATTTTAACGGTTGTATATACCAGTAGCCCCCGAGACTTAAAGTAGTTATGCTAACTGATTTAAGGATCATTGGAAATTTCAGGCACTTAACGAGAAGAACGCCCAGCTGTCTCGGGAGCTGCAAGATTGCAAGGCCCAACTTGAGGCCGCACTTGCTGCCGCAGGAGGAGACGGAAAGACCCCTCCTGGTAACACATTTTTATTAATAAGTATAAGCGCTGTGCGGCGTGCGCGCGAGTCTAATAATGACATTGCAGGTACCGCCGGACAAGATCCGGACAGGCAAGCATTGCTATGCCAGCTAAAGGCCGGTGAGAGTGTACTGAATAGGGTTCAGCAGGAAAGGAACAAGCTCCAGGATGCCAACGCCAAGCTCGGAGAAGAGCTGAAAGGTGCTCAGGCCGAGCTGTCCGGCTCCGTTAAGGAGAATCAGCGGCTTCGTCGCGGCATATATAGTAAGTGCTTGAGCGAACTCTTTTGAAAAGAAGGGTTCGGCGAGGAAGTATTTTGACATGATATGTCTTGTAGGTATACTCACGGGTCGTCCTGCAGAGGAGATGCCCATATCAATGGGTGATCAACTTCCCGAACTGTTGCAGCTACTCGAACGAGTTCGGCAGGCAATGAGCGGCGTCGTTCAGGCTTTATGGCCAGCTCTCACCCTACCCGAGGGCCTCGGGGAGCTTGCGGAGAAGCTGCAGGGAGTGCGGCAGTGCTTCCATTTGTGGAAGATTTCGGCTTGCCGTCAAGGTGCCAGGGAGGCTTGGGCCATGGTGAAGACGCGGTACAAGAAGGCGGATCCCAACCACATGGCCGAAGTTGGACCGGTGGGGCCCGATGGGAAGGAGATCCCTGTGAGTTTAGTGTACAGCCAAGTAGAGTTGGCTGCTAAATTTTCCCAGCGGGACTGTAAAGTAGACAGCCTGTTAGACGGGATTGAGGAGGAATACAATCAGTAAATTTGACAATGTATGTTATCCTTTAAAGTGACATGTGAAATGCCTTCTAGCCGGATTGTAGATCGTTTGTCTTTGCCGACCTTTTCGCTTCGACCTCGGGACCCTAGAGTCCGGAGTGTGTCCGAATACCTTTTTGGTTTAAGAAATAACCGTGCTATGCATGGAGACCAGGCGTAGGGGTCATTAGTGCTTTATCAGACAAGTGCCCAACTAGTTATGTTATATTACATGGTTAGTAAGAAACATCTCACAGGGAGAATAGTTCCGTTAAGGGTTCCTTTCCCTGGGAGGCATGCCCTAAAGTGCATGTCCGGACTGGAAAGAAAGCAGTAAAACATCTGGGGGCAAATAGATAAATAGATAAAAAGTCATCTTTTAAGTCACCGACCGAATATTCCCTTAAGAACGCTAGCTTTCGGCTTCACCCAGTCTGAGGTACACATCCGGCTGACCCGGCAGTAACAATCACAGAGGTGCTCCCTTTACCTCCTAGCCGAACAATCGGGAACGTAGGGGTAAGCACAGGAGCCAGGCAACCCAGCTTGGCCAAAACTTAAGTCATATCGATGCATATAATGGCGAGTAAAAGGTACATGTGGAAGCTTGACACATGTGCTGGGTATGAAACCCGTAAAATTGAGCTTCTATAAAAGAAGCCCCCAGGAATAATTAGTGCGGATGGCACATCATGCGTATGCAAAGAATGCGAAAATAGGCCCGGAAGGGCTTTTAAGTAAAAAGGATAAAAAGAGAAACAAAAGACAGCCGAAGTGTAAAAGTTTGGACGGGGGAAGGGGACGAACTCTTAGTCCGGCGCTAGGCATAGAATCGTCGGAGGCGGGCTGCGTTCCATGGGTTCGGCTCGAGTCGGTTATCCGACGCATTTCGTAGACGGTATGCTCCGCCGGTCAGTACTTGATCAATAATGAAGGGGCCCTCCCATTTGGGCTTGAGCTTGTCCTTTTTTTTGTCCGGCAGGCGTAGAACTAGTTCACCAACGTTGTAAGTCTTGGCCCGTACTTCTCTGCTTTGATATCTTCAGGCCTGCTGCTGATAGAATGCGGAACGAGCCTTCGCGACGTCACGTTCTTCCTCCAATGTGTCCAAGCTGTGCTGCCGATCAAGCTCGGCCTCTCTTTCCTCATACATGTGCACTCGAGGTGAGTCATGAATAATGTCACAGGGCAAGACTGCCTCTGCGTCATATACCATAAAAAATGGTGTGAATCCGGTAGTACGGTTAGACGTTTTCCGCAGCCCCCAGAGTACGGAGTCGAGCTCCTCGACCCATTGTGTGTCGGATTTAGTAAGTGACCTCACTAATCTGGGTTTAATGCCACTCATGATTAGACCATTTGCTCTTTCCACTTGACCGTTGGTTTGAGGGTGATAAACTGAAGCATAGTCGAGCTTGATGCCCATATTTTTGCACCATGACTTAACCTCGTCGGCTGTGAAGTTCGTGCCGTTGTCGGTGATGATGCTGTGGGGGACTCCGTAACGGTGTACCACCCCTGATATAAAGTCTATCACTGGTCCGGACTCTGCCGTTTTGACCAGTTTGGCCTCTATCCATTTGGTGAATTTATCCACCGTGACCAATAGGTACCTTTGCTTGTGGGTTCCTCCTTTAAGGGGTCCAACCATGTCAAGCCCCCAGACCGCGAACGGCCAGGTAATGGGTATGGTTTTGAGGGAGGTGGGTGGCATATGGCTCTGATTAGCAAAGAGCTGACAACCAACGCATCGCTGGACCAAGTCCTGTGCGTCTGCCCGAGCCGTCGGCCAATAAAATCCTGTACGGAATGCCTTTCCTACAAGGGCCCGGGCTGCTGCGTGGTGTCCGCCTAGTCCGGCATGAATTTCAGCCAGGAGGTTTCGCCCTTCTCCTTCGGAGATACACCTTTGAAGGACTCCGGTGGTACTTTTCTTATAAAGTTCTCCCTCATGGACCTTGTAGGCCTTCGATCGCCGGACTATGCAGCGGGCCTCATTTTGGTCTTCGGGAAGTTCCTGCCTAAGTAAGTAGGCTAGGAAAGGTTCTATCCACGCGGAGATTACTGCCATTATGACGTGGGCGGAGGGTGTTATGTCATCTGCCGAATCACCGGTTGGTGCGGTTTTCTCCGGTTTGTCACTACCGGGCTCCTCTTCCCATAGTACGGATGGCTTGAAGAGCCGTTCCAGGAAGATATTAGGAGGGACGGCATCACGCTTCGCACCGATGCGTGCCAGTACGTCGGCCGCCTGGTTATTATCTCGAGCTATGTGATGGAATTCCAGTCCTTCAAACCGAGCTGACATTTTTAGGACAGCGTTGTGATATGCTGCCATTTTCGGATCCTTGGCGTCAAAGTCTCCATTTATTTGGGATATTGCAAGGTTTGAATCCCCGCGCACTTCTAGGCGTTGAATGCCCATGGAGACTGCCATCCGGAGACCATGTAACAGGGCCTCGTATTTGGCTGCATTGTTGGAGTTCGTGTACATTATTTGAAGTACATACTGGACTGTATCTCCGGTTGGGGACGTCAGTACGATGCCAGCCCCCAGTCCGGCCAACATTTTGGAGCCGTCGAAATGCATAATCCAATTGGAGTATGCGCCGTACTCTTTAGGGAGTTCGGCTTCAGTCCATTCGGCGACGAAGTCAGCCAAAACTTGTGACTTTATAGCTCGTCGAGGTTTATAAGTTATGTCGAATGGTAAGAGCTCAATGGCCCATTTTGCAATCCTGCCCGTTGCGTCGCGGTTATTTATAATGCCATTGAGTGGTACTTCAAAGGCCACTGTTATCGAACACTCTTGAAAGTAGTGCCGGAGTTTCCGGGACGCCATGAACACCGCATATGCTATCTTCTGATAGTGCGGGTAACAGGATTTGCAGGGGATTAACACAGTGGATACATAGTACACTGGTTTTTGAAGAGGGAATTTATGCCCTTCTGTCACTCGTTCGACGACGAGGACCGCGCTTACAACTTGATGCGTTGCTGCGATGTATAACAACATTGGTTCGCCCAAAGTGGGCGTAGCCAGGACCGGATTTGTTGCCAATATGGCCTTTATTTCTTCGAGTCCGGCAGTGGCGGCATCTGTCCACTCGAAGTGTTCGGTGCGCCTGAGGAGGCGATAGAGGGGCAGCGCCTTTTCTCCTAAACGGGAGATAAAGCGGCTTAGGGCTGCCACGCATCCTGTTAATTTTTGTATTTGTTTGAGGTCTTTTGGAATATCCAACTGTGACAGAGCTCGGATTTTAGCCGGATTTGCTTCAATTCCTCTACCGGATACGATGAAGCCCAGCAGCTTTCCGGCTGGTACGCCGAAAACGCATTTTTCCGGATTCAGCTTGACGTCATATGCTCTGAGGTTGTCGAACTTGAGCCTCAAATCGTCTACTAAAGTTTCGACGTGTTTTGTTTTGACGACTACGTCGTCTACGTATGCCTCGACTGTTTTGCCGATCTGGGTGGCCAGACATGTTTGAATCATGCGCTGATATGTTGCGCCGGCGTTTTTGAGTCCGAAGGGCATCGTGTTGAAGCAGAATGGTCCATATGGAGTGATAAATGCCGTTGCGGCTTGGTCTGCTTCCGCCATCTTGATTTGATGATAGCCAGAGTATGCGTCTAGGAAGCACAACGAATCGTGCCCTGCTGTAGCATCGATAATTTGATCGATGCGGGGGAGAGGGAAGGGATCCTTTGGGCAAGCTTTATTGAGGTCTTTAAAATCGACACAGAGGCGCCAGGATTTATCCTTCTTTGGTACCATCACCAAATTTGCTAGCCAGTCCGGATGTTTGATATCTCTAATGAATCCGGCTTCCAATAGTTTGGCTAGCTCTTCTCCCATTGCCTGTCTTTTGGGCTCGGAAAATCGTCGAAGAGCCTGTTTGACTGGCTTGAATCCTTTTAGGATGTTTAGGCTGTGTTCTGCCAACCTGCGAGGGATTCCGGGCATGTCCGAAGGATGCCAGGCGAAGATATCCCAATTTTCCCGAAGGAATTCACGCAGTGCGGCGTCTACTTCGGGGTTCAATTGTGCCCCAATGGAGGCCGTCTTTGTTGGGTCCGTTGGATGGACCTGGAATTTTATTATCTCGTCTGCTGGTTTGAAGGAGGTGGACTTGGATCTTTTATCGAGTATCACATCGTCCCTGTTCACCGTAGAGCGCAGCGCGGTGAGTTCCTCTGCCGCTAAGGCTTTGGATAGTGCCTCGAGGGCTAGTGTGGCTGTCTTGTTTTCGGCGCGGAGTGCTATGTCCGGATCACTAATGAGAGTGATTATTCCGCTGGGCCTAGGCATTTTGAGCTTCATGTACCCGTAATGAGGTACTGCTTGAAAAATTGTGAATGCCTCTCGTCCTAATATGGCGTGATACCCGCTGCTGAACGGGGCCACCAGGAACGTGACTTCTTCGGATCTGTAATTGTCCGGAGAGCCGAACACCACATCGAGTGTGATTTTTCTGGTGCAGCGCGCTTCCCGGCTAGGGATTATTCCTCTAAAGGTTGTGCTACTTCGCTCAATACGGCTCCAATCGATTTCCATTTTTCGCAGAGTTTCCTCATAAATGAGGTCTAGTCCGCTGCCGCCATCCATGAGGACTTTTGTCAGTCGAAAGCCGTCCACTATGGGACTAAGTACCAGTGCGGCTGGGGCTCTGGTTGTTCGGAATGTGGGCTCGTCGCTGGCATTGAAGGTAATAGCTATGTCGCTCCATGGATTTGCTGTTGCTACTTGGTAGACTTCGGCGAGTTCGCGGATTGTTCGTTTTCGCATATTATTTGATGTGAAAGTCTCGAAGACTATTGATACCATGCTGGTATTGTTGGCGTGGTTTCCCGGAGCTAGAAGCTCTTCGCCACTTTTGGCCACCTGCCGTAATATCCAACATGCTCGAAGGCTATGTGTTGGGATGGCTCCCTCTGTACTATGAAGCTTACAGGGTCCATTGAGCCATCCCTCCAGTACGGTTCCGTTTCCCTTATTGGGTTTTTGTTTTTTCGTTTTTGCATCTGGGGCCTGAGTGTAAGGCGCCCTTTTACTGCGAACTGGGTTTGGGGCCGGATTATCCCAAAATTGATTTTCGGTTTTCCGGAAACTCTCCTTCGCACAGTACTTTCGTACAATGGATGCCAGATCGGTGAAGCGCGTAATTTTGCGACGATCAATGGCGTTTAGTATTCCCTTGTCCGTGCAGTTATTGCAGAAGATTGATATTGCGTTTTCCTCTCGGCAGTCCTTTATCCTGTCCATAACCAGGAGGAATCTGGCCCAGTAGTGATGTACTGTTTCAGTAGGCTCTTGCCGTATGAGAGATAGATCGCATATGTCTGGGCGGGTGGGTGGAATAAAATCCGGATCCCTGCCCATCTTGAGGCTCAAAGGCCAAGGGGTTTCCGAATTCGGAAGTTTGGTTTGCTGGGCACAATCCAGCGAGTCCGGGGCGATGCATGATTTTAAGTTCAATGCTCGATCGAAGTTCGACCCTCCACGGGAATCCGGCATGGAGGGTTCGGAAATCCGGACATGAATTGTTTTCAACACAGGCAAAGAGTTTCCGTGTTGCTCCTCTACCACCGCGACATGGTGGGTGGCCTGGGGAGAGTTAATCTCTCTCAGATCGGTTTTAAGCCCAATCTGGTTGTTGTCCGTAGCGACTCCCAGGGCGGCGATGCGATCCAAGAGCACGTTAACAGATGAGAGCTCTATTGGATCCAACTGTTCGGCAGCTTTAGGGCTGACGCGAAGATTGCTTCCGATGACTTGAGAAGTCATTGCCGAAGCGGCGGCCGGACAGGCGGTAATGAGAAAACCACCAAGCCGGATAGTTTGGCTGGCGGCCAAGGCCCCTCCAGCGAAAACACCGTCTTTGAAGACGGGTGGAGGCATCCGCTCTATCGGTGACGACACAGAGAAACTCTCAATGAAAGCACCAATGTCGGTGTCAAAACCGGCGGATCTCGGGTAGGGGGTCCCGAACTGTGCGTCTAGGCAGATGGTAACAGGAGACAAGGGGCACGATGTTTTTACCCAGGTTCGGGCCCTCTCGATGGAGGTAAAACCCTACGTCCTGCTTGATTAATATTGATGATATGGGTAGTACAAGAGTGGATCTACCACGAGATCAAGGAGGCTAAACCCTAGAAGCTAGCCTATGGTATGATTGTTGTAATGTATGTTGTCCTACGGACTAAAGCCCTCCGGTTTATATAGACACCAGAGGAGGCTAGGGTTACACAGAGTCGGTTACAATGGTAGGAGATCTACATATCCGTATTGCCAAGCTTGCCTTCCACGCCAAGGAAAGTCCCATCCGGACACGGGATGGAGTCTTCAATCTTGTATCTTCGTAGTCTTGGAGTCCGGCGGATATTGATAGTCCGGCTGTCCGGACACCCCCTAGTCCAGGACTCCCTCAACGATGTTGGCGCGCGGGAGGCTCGAATCTAGGAAGAGGTCGACCGCCGCGCGGCGAAAGCTCGCGTGGGTCTCGTGCGCGAGTATGACGAGAGGCTGGAGCTGATTGAACCCGAGGCTGCATGCAGGACTGCCGCCCTCAGATCCAAGCTGACTGAGGCTACGCAGCGCATGGAGGCCACTGCAGCCGCCCTGGTCTCGGCGCAGACTGAGTTGGCCTCCTCCCGCGCTGAGCTGCTTCTTCTTCAATGGAGGGTCGATGATGCCGAGTCCATTCATGGCAGAACAGAGAAGAGATCCGCCAGCGACAAACGCTGGAGCACACGCATGGCCCCATGCTCCAAGTGCTCAGGGATAGGGCCAATACGACCTTATTCAACATCTGCGATGCTAATGCTTCGCACCCTCACGTCACCAACTATGCTGGCCATCTCCAGTTCTTTACTGACATGGTGACGCATCTGGAGAATCGCGCTGAGAGAGTTCGCCAGCTTGTCGAGGAGAGGAGCCGCAGCCTGCTCGGGAGCGCATTCTCCCGTGTCTTTAGCCATCTTCAGGATAGAGATCCCCACTTTGATTTTGATGCTGTCATTGCTCTGGTGCCCGTGGCCATTCGAGGCGACCTGGCGCGGTGGGTGGAGGACAACATGGATGCACTTGTCAGGGCCTTCACTTCTGATGACGACGGGGTGGTATTGCTGCGGAGGAAGGTGATGTGGTGAACCGCGGCGAAGATGGCGTCGATGACGGCGATGGCGATGCCAGTGACAGTGACAGTGGCGCCAGTGACGCCTCTGGAGGCGACCAAGGGGATGCGGTGAGCGATATGTCTGACTGATCCTGTGTCCCCCCTGCTATTGACCCTATGTAGAAAGAGCTCAGACGCGGCCCTAAAGGTTGTAAGAGCATTTTGGGAGGGGAAGCCCCTCATGTAAAAAGAATTGTTGTGCACATGTTTTTAGGAACGATGACGAGCGCGTGCCCGTGTGATGCTACGAGCCCTGCGATGGGTTAATTATTGTGGTTTACCTTTAGCCCGGGCGAGCCTTGGGTAGGCTCTCGAGGCTATGATTCTCCGAGGGTCCTCTGGGGGGCTGCTGACCATGTGATGAGAGCCTCACGAGAGCGAGTGCCGGCCGTGGGACGGCATGCGCACGTGTGCTGAGCCCAGCCCCGCCCTCGAGGCTCACAAGGGGGAGGCAGCTGGTGCGAACTCCGGACCAGGGCAGAAACCAGAACGCAAGGAAACACATGAACGAGACAAGTCACCCCACCCCGCACATACACAAATGCAAATTCAACTTCAACTTAAATCCGAAGCAAGGAAGCTTGACCACAGAAAGGGAGGTAAAAAGCAAAAGGCCGCGTCCGGCACCTAGTCTAGTCTTAGACGTCTTCTCACTAGCGCGGAGCTAAGTGCGGCCATTGGGCATGGGAGGGAGCCCCCGTGGCTCGAGGGCGGCTCTCTGGAGACTCCGGGGCGTGTACAGCCCGAACTCATTATTACGTGAGAGTGTCACGGCGGCGAGCTTCACAGGCACTGGACCTTCTTCACAGGTACCGGCCTTGCTTCATATAGCCAGATGAGGGCCCCGCCTTGCGCCACCCACGACCGGAAACCAAGGATGACGCCGATGGGGGAAAGGGGACGCCAGCGGTTCCCCCGACGACCACGGGTCCTCTGCCGGGGGTAGGCTTTGCAATACCTCCCCAGCAGATGGCCTACCTCCGGGAAACACCTTTCTCCGTGCACCGCGGGGAGGGGCCTGGCTCCCATCCCCTCTCCTGCAGCCCCAGTGCGCCCCTCCTGGCAGAAGGGAGGCTGCTGAGCTAGGGCAGCCTTCTGCTGCAGTGACCTGAACTTCGTGCGACCCATGGTTAGCATAAGCTTGCTCCTCAGGAATTAGCGGTATCCGATAGCTGCTACCGCCAGCGTGGTTGGTGAGGCTTCCTTGAGGCTCCTGATAAGGTTCGGCTTCTGGCGTCTCTTCCTTCCAGCCTGGACCAAGGAACGAGCCATGGTCGTCTTCTAGTGTGTATTCCCGATCCACCATGTGGGGTACGTAAGCCTCCGAGGTCTCCGCCCCGAAGGCTTTGCCGTAGTGCCCCACGCACCACGTAGCTTGACCCGAAGCACCATATTGGGGGTGATGAAGCCATGTACTTAGGGTAGGGTCATGGACCTGTCCAAGATACCCTTCCCAAGGACATCTCTAGAAGAAACCACCTGTCAGTCGACCTAGAAGTATTCCACTCGACGGACTTGGAGACACTCGACTAATGAAGCCAACCATTTGACCACCAGGAGACCTAAAGTCAGTCTACACACAAATGGTCAGTCATTAGGTAGCTTTTATGGTCATCATAGCACTTTATGTGGGGCGTTACCAATAACCCCCAATCTTAATGTACTTTAAACCCTGCATAACTGAGGGCTGGAGAGGTCTGGCGAACTCTATATAAGGCACCCCCTCCTCAGTGTAAAGGGTTCGCACCCCTGTAATTCATACTCATATAATCCAGTCGACCGCCTCCGGGCTCCGAGACGTAGGGTTGTTACCCCCCTATTCTACTAGGATCTTGCCTCTCCATTCCTACCCCCCTATTCTACTATCAGACTTAGAACCACGACAGTTGGCGCCCACCGTGGGGCAGGTGTCTTAGCGACTTATTGGAGAAGTTGCAATTTTTCCGATCTCCTTCATCATGGTTTCAGGCGGAGTTTCGGTTGAGGGCCGCGAGATCTGTCTCGGTGCGATCGCGTTCATCGCCGATGACTCCGCTAGGCTTCAGGAGGCTCCACTTGATGTCGACGCGCTCCCCGTCCGCAGGGCGACGCACTTTCGCGCGTGCGTCCGCAGCGTCCTCCTGCGGCAACCGTCGACCTAGTATTGGTCGGCCCCTGTGTTGTCCTCCCTCCCTGTTTCCCGCCGGTGCAAGCGCTCAGGTCGGTCGAGGCTTCAGCGGTGGGTGAGGCACGCGGTGGCCCGCCAGTTGACCACCCCCAAGTCGTGGCGATCGAGCCCGACGAATCTCTCTACGGCATGTTCTACCTGTCGACTGGCTCCGCTGAGACTGCATCCGAGTGCGACAGCAGTGATCTAGCGGTGGAGGTGCTGATGGTCAACGGTCCACGCAATCCTCCTGGCTTTCCCCACGCTGACGGAGGCGATGGGGGAGGCGATCTGGCACAGTCTCATGAAGAGTATCAACCCGAGCCCCTCACTTCGCTGCAGAGGGAAGATCTTCGCCGCCGAAACATGGATGCGCTACACACTCCTATCATCGGAGAAACCCCCGAGGCTCGTGCCTTAGAAGACGCGCGCTTGGACAACTTGGCTGAGCGCACTTGGCTGGAGAATCTCCAGCAAGCACTCGACGAGCGCGCGCGGCAACGTGTTCCAGACTCTAGTCGGCATCAACTCTTTCCACCACCGACTCAGGTATATCGAACTCCGATTCAGAATCTAGCAGCTGCAGCCCGTATAGCAGAGTCGATTTAGCCTTCCCAGTCAGAGGCTGACAGAGGCTTGCTACAGATCAGAGATTTACTCCGAGCAGCAAGAGATCAAAATTCAGCTGTATCACAGTCACGGAATGGGATTCACAGCAGATCCGTGGTTGCGAATACAGTCCAGTCGTCCCATAGCCCAAGATCGCCCCGAGGCGTGAGGAACGTGGAGGCCGGCGTGATGATCAGTACAAGAACCGTGAGCAGTATGATCACCGATTCAATCGTGATGATCGACGTCGAGTGCCCACTCCTCCCCCAATGGGTGGATCATACGCGCCTCGACAGCAAGATGACAGACGCCAGCATAGTGTTGGGCGAAGAGTTCCAGTCGGCCCTAGAGAACCAGGCTTTGATGCTAGATCCATTATCGTTCTAGGTTTGGTCGACAGGAACAGAGCTTACAGAGAAGGCCATGACAGAGATGTGCCCACCAGCAGCAGAGTTCACGTCTCAGGACCAGAGTGTTTTAGTAGAGCCATCACGCCCGCGGTGATTCCTCCCAACTTTAGGTTGGCGACAGGAGTTAGTAAGTTCACTGGTGAGTCCAAGCCTGATACTTGGCTTGAGGACTACCGAGTAGCTGTTCAGATTGGCGGCGGCAATGATGAGGTGGCCATGAAACACCTACCTCTTATGTTAGATGGCTCGGCCAGAGTATTGCTGAATCAGTTGGCACCTAGCAGCATTTACACTTGGGAAGATCTTGCCCGAGTGTTTGTCAGAACATTTGAAGGAACTTGCAAGCGACTAGCAGGGTTCACAGATCTGCAGACTTGTGTGCAAAAGTCGAATGAAACTCTGAGAGATTACATCCAGAGATGGATCACACTGCATCACATGGTAGAGAATGTATCTGATCACCAGGCAGTTTGTGCCTTCAAGGAAGGCGTTAAGAACAGAGAGCTGAGTCTGAAATTAGGTGGAACCGGTGACATGACTCTGAGTCGAATGATGGAGATTGCCACCAAGTATGCTAATGGTGAAGAAGAGGATAGGCTCCGGAGTGGCAAGTACAAGTCAGCTGCCCATGAAACCGGGGGAGGGAACTCCAGTCGGAAGCAGAAGCGAAAAGACAAGCCAGCTGCTCCTGGAGAAGCCTTGACCGTGACTCAAGGAAAATTTAAAGGGAAGCCCAAAGGGTCTTGGAACCCTAAGAAGGTGAAGTACAAGGAAGGGAATGATGTAATGGATTTGCCGTGCCACATCCACACGAAGAAAGATGAGGAGGGTAAATTCATTTATCCGAAACATACCACTCGACAGTGTCAGCTCTTGATCCAGCAATTCCAGGGAAAACAGTCCAAGGATAAGGAAAAGGAGTCGGACAAAGTTGAAGACAAAGAAGATAGTGATGATGGATATCCCCAGGTCAATTCCACCCTAATGATTTTTGCTGATGTTGAAAGCAAAAGTCGATTGAAACTTATCAACCGAGAGGTGAACATGGTTGCTCCGGTGACACCCAGTTATCTGAAATGGTCTCAGACTGCCATCACATTCGACCATCCCGATCATCCGACACACATAGCCACCCCTGGGAGGCAAGCTTTGGTGGTCGACCTAGTCGTCGAAGGCACTCGACTGACTAAAGTCTTGATGGATGGTGGCAGTGGCCTGAATATATTGTATGCAGAAACATTAAAAGGGATGGGCATTCCGATGTCCAGACTCAGTACCAGCAACATGAGTTTCCATGGAGTCATTCCTGGGAAGAAGGCCGAGTCACTCGGCCAAATTGCTCTTGATGTGGTTTTCGGTGATTCCAAGAATTACCGCAAAGAAAAGTTCACATTTGAAGTGGTGGATTTCCAAAGCGCCTATCACGCTATTTTGGGCAGGCTAGCTTATGCACGTTTCATGGCTCGACCATGCTATGTGTACCTCAAAATAAAGATGCCTGGTCCCAAAGGTGTGATCACTATTACTGGCAATCGGAAGAAGGCAGAAGAGTGCTTTCAGAAAGGCTCAAAGGTCGCCGACGCTCAGATGGCAGTGGTAGAGCTGCAGGAATATCAGAAAACTGCAAATCCGAGTGATTTATTGCGAGCCAAGAAGCCCGCTACAGAGTCAGCGTTTCAGTCGTCTGGTGAGACAAAGCCGGTTCACATTCACCCGACCGATCCCAGTGCTGCTCCGACTCATATCTCTACAACACTCGACTCCAAATAGGAAGAAGCGCTCATCCAGTTCCTCTATGAGAACTGGGACATCTTCGCATGGAAGCCTGCTGACATGCCGGGTGTTCCCAGGGGGCTGGCTGAGCATCGTCTACGAGTCGACCCAAAAGTGAAACCTGTCAAGGAACATCTTCGATGGTCCGCCATTTAGAAGAGAAAGGCCATTGGCGGGGAGGTGGCTCGGCTCTTAGCAGCAGAGTTTATTCGAGAGATTTACCACTCCGAGTGGCTCGCCAATGTTGTCATGGTCCCCAAGAAGGACAAGTCACTTCGCATGTGCATTGATTTCAAACATATCAATCGGGCCTGCCCGAAAGATCATTTTCCTCTCCCCTGCATCGACCAAATAGTCGACTCAACTGTGGGATGTGAGTGTCTGTCTTTTTTAGACGCCTATTCTGGTTACCATCAGATCCATCTGTATGAACCCGATGAGATCAAAACAGCTTTCATCACTCCATTCTAATGCTTCTGTTATGTCACCATGCCATTCGGCCTCAAGAATGCCGGAGCCACGTTCATGAGGATGATCCAGAAGTGTTTACTCACTCAAATCAGTCGGAATGTGGAAGCATACATGGATGATATTGTGGTCAAATTGCGGATTCCGACCTGTTGACTGACCTTGCTGAAACATTTGCCAACCTCAGGAGGTATGATATCAAGCTTTATCCATCAAAGTGCACATTTGGAGTTCCTGGCAGAAAGTTACTTGGTTTTCTCATTTCCGAACGAGGAATCAACGCCAACCCAGAAAAAGTTGGTACTATACTCCGAATGAAACGCCCTGTGCATGTGCATGATGTCCAGAAGCTTACTGGATGGTTGGCCGCTTTAAGTCGATTCATCTCTCGTCTCGGTGAAAAGGCATTGCCTCTTTACCGACTGATGAAGAAGTCAGACAGTTCGAGTAGACTCCAAAAGCTGATGCAGCATTTGTAGAGCTAAAAGCTCTGCTCTCCACCCAGCTGGTGCTTGCTGCCCCAATCAGTAAAGAGCCTTTGCTGCTTTACATTGCAGCCACAGGACAAGTCGTCAGTACAGTACTTACGGTCGAGCGGGAAGAAGAAGGAAAAGCCTTGAAAGTTCAGCGCCCAGTATAATATATTTCTGAAGTGTTGACCCAATCAAAGCAAAGATACCCTCATTATCAGAAGCTTGTATATGGGATTTATATGACCACAAAGAAGGTTGCTCATTACTTCTCTGGCCATTCCATTACAGTCGTCAGCGACGCCCCATTGTCAGAGATTCTGCACAACAGAGATGCAACTGGTCGAGTGGCAAAATGGGCGATTGAACTCCTTCCCCTTGATATCAAGTTTGAGGCAAAGAAAGCCATCAAGTCCCAAGCAGTAGCAGATTTCATCACCGAGTGGATCGAACAGCAATTACCGACTCAAGTTCACTCGGAGCACTGGACCATGTTCTTTGATGGTTCTAAGATGCTGAATGGTTCCGGTGCTGGGGTAGTGTTGGTTTCCCCCTGAGGAGATAAGCTCAGATATGTGCTCCAGGTCCAGTTTGATTCCTCCAATAACGAAGCAGAATACGAAGCACTTTTGTATGGGTTGCGTATGGCCATCTCACTTGGTGTCCGTCGCCTCATGGTCTATGGCGACTCAGATTTTGTGGTTAATCAGGTGATGAAGGAGTGGGAAGTCAGAAGTCCAGCCATGACTGGTTACTGCAATGCAGTGAGAAAGCTAGAGAAGAAATTTGAGGGGTTAGAGCTCCATCATATACCCCGACTGAAAAATCAAGCTGCTGATGATTTGGCAAAAATAGGTTCCAAGAGAGAAGCCATTCCTAGTAATGTGTTTTTGGAGCACATCCACACACCATCAGTTCAAGAGGATCCTTTCACCGAAGAAGCCCCGCAGCCAAAAAGTGTCACGGATCCGACTGAAGTTGAGGTCCCAGCTGTGGTCGACCTGATCATGGAAGTTTTGCTCATCACTCCTGACTGGACAGTGCCGTACATCGCGTATATCCTGAGGAAAGAGCTCCCAGAGAATGAAGAAGAGGCTCGATAGATCGTCCGCCGATCCAAGGCCTTTACAGTGATCAAGGGACAGTTGTACAGGGAAAGCACGACTGGGGTTGGCCAGAAATGTATAATACCAGAAGAAGGTCAGATAATTCTTGACGATACCCACTCGGGGACCTATTGTCATCATGCGTCCTCTCAGACCATTGTGGCTAAAGCATACCGAGCGGGATTTTACTGGCCAAGAGAAAATGAAATGGCAAAGGAAATAGTCGACAAGTGTGAAGGATGTCAGTTCTATTCCAATATGTCACACAAACCCGCCTCAGCCTTGAAGACCATTCCACTCGTCTGGCCCTTCGCTGTTTGGGGATTGGATATGGTGGGACCACTGAGAACTGGTAGGAGCGGCTTCACACATGTACCGGTGGCAGTCAACAAGTTCACTAAGTGGATTGAAGCTAAGCCTATCAAGAATCTCGATGCCGGCACTGCTATCAGCTTCATCAGAGAGTTGGTATTCAGATATGGAGTCCCGCATAGCATCATCACTGATAATGGGTCAAACTTCGATTCCGATGAATTCAGAGCCTTTTGCGCCTCTCAAGGCACATGAGTCGACTACGCTTCAGTCGCTCACCCCCAGTCGAATAGACAAGCAGAACGAGCAAATGGTCTAATTCTCAAAGGGATGAAACCCCGACAGATGCACGATCTCAAGCACGTAGCAGGCGAATGGGTCGACGAACTTCCGTCAGTTCTTTGGGGATTAAGGACCACACCTAATCGGTCGACTGGGAGAACTCCATTCTTCCTGGTCTATGGAGCTGAAGCAGTTATGCCGAGTGGCCTGCTTCACAATGCCCCCCGAGTCGATCTCTACACTGAAGATGAGGCAGAACAAGCCCGGAAGGACGCAGTTGACCTTCTAGAAGAAGAAAGATAGATGGCCATGATCCGATTGACTATCTATCAGCAGGACTTGCATCGATTCCATGCCAGAAACGTGAAGAGTCAAGCCTTCCAAGAAGGAGACTTGGTCCTCCGAGTGGATCAACAGAAGCCACACAAGCTCGCTCCTACTTGGGAAGGCCCCTTCATCGTCACCAAGGTTCTCCACAATGGAGCGTACCGTATTTACAATGTCGATCGCTAGATTGACGAGCCACGAGCTTGGAACGCCGAGCCGCTCCGCCCCATTTATACTTAAGTACACACTCGGATGAGATATAATAGAAGTACCTCTGTAGTTTGTTTATCAAAGACAAGAATGTTATAATTTTCCCAGTGATTGTTATTACTTTTTGTTTACATGAGAAACACCCCAGTGGGTGGCTTAGCTGCGAATCCGTTTTGCCTAAGTTTGTAAAAAAATCCCTACCGAGTGGTGAGCCAGCCTCCCACTCGGGGGCTTAGCTGCGAATCCGTTTCGCCTAAGTACTTGAAAATCCTACCGAGTAGTGAGGCAGCCTCACACTCGGGGGCTTAGCTGTAGTTCAGTACTCGCCTAAGTGTTTAAAATCCTACTGAATGGTAAGCCAGCCTCCCACTCGGATGCTTAGCTACAGTCCAAGTACTCGCCTAAGTGTTTAAAATCCTACCGAGTTGTGAGCCAGCCTCCCACTCGGAGGCTTAGCTGCAGTCCAAGTACTCACCTAAGTATTTAATACAATGTGCGCTTTGCAAGGATGACGAGGTGCAGGTCGACTACTACCTTCTCCTTCCGAGCTACGCCACAAATACAATGTGCGCTCTGCAAGGATGACGAGGTGCAGGTCGATTGCTACCTTCTCCTTCAGAGCTACGCCACAAATACAATGTGCGCTCTGCAAGGACGACGAGGTGCAAGTCGACTGCTGCCTTCTCCTTCGGAGCTACGCCACAAAAAATCCTACCGAGTGGAGAGCAAACCTCCCACTGGGAGGCTTAGCTGCAGTCCAGTACTCGCCTAAGTATTTGAAAATCCCACCGAGTGGAGAGCAATCCTCCCACTCGGAGGCTTAGCTACAGTTCAGTACTCGCCTAAGTATTTGAAAATCCCACCGAGTGGAGAGCAATCGTCCCACTCGGGGGCTTAGCTGTAGCCCAGTACTCGCCTAAGTATTTGAAAATCCCACCGAGTGGAGAACAATCCTCCCACTCGGGGGCTTAGCTGCAGTCCAGTACTCGCCTAAGTACCTGAAAATCCTACCGAGTGGAGAGCATACCTCCCACTCAGGGGCTTAGCTGCAGTCCAGTACTCGCCTAAGTACCTGAAAATCCTACCGAGTGGAGAGCATACCTCCCACTTGGGGGCTTGGCTACAGTCCAGTACTCACCTAAGTATTTGAAATTCCCACTGAGTGGAGAACAATCCTCCCACTCGGGGTCTCCGCTGCAGTCCAGTACTCGCCTAAGTACTTAATCCATTCCGCTCGGCAAGGATGACGAGGTGCAGGTCAACTGCTACCTTCTCCTTCTGAGCCATGCCACAAATACAATGTGCACTCCATCCTGATCTGCAGGAACGCAGGTCGACTGCCATCTGTGCTCCATCCCTACCTGCAAGAGCAATGAAGTACAGGTCGACTGGACTTTCCACCTCAGAGATGCATCTCAACCACTAAAGTATATTCTGAGAGAGGAACAAAGTTCGATCGAAGGCAAAAGCAAGCATATTCAACGATAAGCGAAGTTCACATAATGTCCTACGGATTCGGAAGTGCTCAGGCGTCAAGCCTGTAAAGTTTATCGGTTACAAAACCACTCGGCATTCCGAGGCAAATTTAAGACAAAGCATAGAAGTTTTTTACTCCTCAGTTGGAGGACTGGAGGGCGCGACGAACTGGTCCAGGTCGATTCCGTCAGCAATCCGAGTGGCAACAGCAATGAAGGTCTCCATGAAAGATTGGAAGTCATGCTTCTTGGTATTGGCCACCCTGATGGACGCCGGCTTGTCCTCTCGCGCATCCTTGCAGTGAACACGTACAAGGGACAGAGCAACATCAGCACCACACCTGGCGGAAGACTTCTTCCATTCCTGCACTCGACCTGGAACGTCATTCAGTCGAGTCATTAAAGACTCGAGGTCATTTTGAAGCGTCTCTCTTGGCCA
The DNA here is from genome assembly GCA_963921465.1 of Triticum timopheevii. Classification (NCBI taxonomy): domain Eukaryota; kingdom Viridiplantae; phylum Streptophyta; class Magnoliopsida; order Poales; family Poaceae; genus Triticum; species Triticum timopheevii. The sequence goes on along the minus strand of OY997272.1, from coordinate 372,761,521 downwards.
GAGTGTCGTGTCGATCCGCGACATCGCAACCTTCAGTCGAGTGAGGTAGTCAACCACACCAGCAATGCGAGCTCCAGTCGGAACACGTTCATAGAAGCCTCATCCTTCATAGGAGAGTTAATTGGGTCCAAGTTTGTCACCAGTCGACTGGTCTCCTCCTCGAAGTTTTGACAGAATTCTGTAAGCACAGTTTGAAGTTTAGCCAACAGTTCTATGATGAGTCGATGATAACGAGTCAGTCGGATAAAAGAGATTACCTTCAAGCATGAGGAATAATTTCTTGGTGAGCCCTTCCAGATAAGCCTCCAGATCGTTCTTCTTCCCCACCAGTTCGCTAGCCTTGTCACTTAGAGCTATCTTGTCATTCTTCAGATGGCTGACCTCCTTGTTGGCCGCGTCGAGAGAAGCTTTCATATTGGTATTCTCCTCTCCAAGTTTTCCGACTGAAGCCAGCTTTTCTTCCGCAAGCCTCGTTTTGTCCAAAGCCGCCTTCTGCGCCTCAGCAAGGTCATGGTCCTTCTTCTTCAGAGCCTCCTTCAGTTTATCTGCAAAGTGACAATGAGATCAGAATCAGGAATGGACAAAAAGATAAAGACAGTCGTCAAGATTCTCACCAAACATACCTTTTGCTTCATCCTTCGCCTTTGTAAAGTTCTCCTGAACAAGCTTCAAGTCAAGTTCGAGCTGGATATGCTTGTTTTCCAATTCAGGGTAGCGAGCCAATAGCTCGCAAGATTTATGCAAAAGGTCAGTCGACAAACATTAAAGATAAGTTGCTTCCGAGTGACTAAGAGAAAAATTGTAGCATTTCTAAGACTACAGCCGAATCAAAATATTCAACAGTAGTCTCGGGGACTACACCTAGTGGGTGCACTCAGCGTGCCACCACTGGTTCTACCGACTCGGTTCTATCAGTCGACCGAAAGAGACAAAAAGTTATGATCCTAAACCATAGCTAACTGCCAGCAGTCAGCCACGGTATCATCATGATCTAAAAAAAAGAAGAGAGATGTTCTTCAGACGTTAGTCGACTGCCAGCAGTCGACCATGGTCTCGGGGACTACACCCAGTGGGTGCACTCAGCATGCCCCCATTGGTTCCAAGATTCCATTCGACCAGACCGAGTGGAGAAGTTAGAGTGAACAAATTCAAAGTATAAGGACTACAGTCGACTGCCAACAGTCCACCATAGTCTCGGGGACTACACCCAGTGGGTGCACTCAGCGTGCCCCCACCAATCCAAAAATTCAATCGACACACCTAGTGGGTGTACAGATACAAAGATCTTCAGAAAGAAGAGTTTTCAGATACCATATCCTAACAAAACAAGCGGTGACCAACTGACCTGGACGTTGCTCTGAAGAGCTGAGCTTGCATCATAAGCCGCTTGGCTGGCGTCCCGGATCGCCTTCACCTGCTCCATCATAACCCCTGCCTGGCGTATAGCCTCCTTAGCAGCACCCGCTTGGTCCTCTGGGACGTGGTGTGTGGCGAAAAGGGAAGGCGGATCGTTAGTCGACGACGAAGGTCGAGCACTCGTCAGCGGCACAGCGAAGGACAGGGAAGTCCGAGTGACGTTGCCACCCTCCTGAGCCAGCGTCTCAGGTGCTGACGCAACGTGAGCAGTCTTGCCAGCAGGCGCCTTTTTATTCCTCCTCGGCCTCAGTGGCGCCTCATCGTCATCATCAGGGAGATCAATGACATGAGGTGGGGCTACAGGAAAGATTCAAAGTTAAAAATGAAGATCCAACTGACCAAAAGCGAAACTACAGAGATCATACCAAGGTTGGAAGTGGCAGCATCTTCCATTTCTTGGTCTTCGTTCCTGGCTGAGGTCTCGGAGGTAGCAGCACTGCAGATTTCAGAAATTAGTCAGTTAGCCAACGAGTCGACCAAGAGTTTATCCATGCTAAACAAGAAAACACAAGTTCTGCTGTTACACGGAAATGGTGGGAATCACCATCCTCATCTTAGGCAGAGCCTTCGTCGGCTTTGATGACGTGCTCGGGGTTGCTTCGGCACTTTGTCAGGCGGCAACGGAGAGGCCGCCCGAGGGCGTTTCGTCGATTGCCCGACAGGCGCAGTAGCCTTGCCACGATCAACCGCGGGGTCATGGGCGAGCTTGGATCGCCTTTCCATGCGAGGAGGGTCGACTTCTTCCTCCTCTTCCTCCTCCTCCTCTTCACCGGAGTCGTCGTCATCTTCATCCCCTTCACCATCAGATTGCCACTCCTCCAGACTTTCACCACCGCTCGCCTCCTCCTCCTCGACCTGTTCTTGCACCCTGTTGGGCATCGAGTACATCTCAGTCGTGGCCTAGAAGACAAAAAACAAGACAGAAGTCAGTCGACTGATTTTAAGCAAACCAGAGTGAAGAAAATAGGATCACAGTCGGAGATGCAGAATTGGACCTTGTCTACTTCATATGATTGGTCGAGTGGAGGAATCCTCCTGGCTCCTCGGGGGTTGTCCTTGTTCCCTGTGATGGCAGTCATCCACCTCTCCAGTGTGGCATCCTCGACCTCCTCTGGGTGGATCCGAGTGGTGTCTTCAGTGCCAGAATACATCCACATCGGATGGTCTCGATATTGAAGCGGCTGGATGCGTCTTCGGAGGAAGACCTCCAAGAGATCCATGCTGGTCACCCCGTCACGGATAAGCTGGACTACACGCTCGACCAGCACCTTAACCTGCGCCTTCTCCTCCGGGACCACCTTCAAAGAGGAAGGCTTCCTCACTCGGTCCATAGAAAAAGGAGGGAGTCCAGTCGACTGCCCTGGTGTCGGCTGGTCTTTGCAGTAAAACCAGGTCGACTGCCATCCACGGACCGAGTCGGGAAGGACCATGGCTGGAAAGTTACTTTTCCCTCTCATCTGAGCCCCAAGACCCCCGCACATCTGAATCACTTGGGTTCTCTCATCACTCGGATTAACCTTTTTCACCGTCTGGGAGCGACAGGTGAAAATATGCTTGAACAGACCCCAATAAGGCTGACAACCCAAGAAATTCTCGCACGAGGACATGAAGGCAGCGAGATACACGATGGAGTTGGGTGTGAAGTGGTGGAGTTGTGCCCCAAATAAGTTCAGAAATCCCCGAAAGAAAGGGTGAGGAGGCAAAGAAAACCCGCGGTCAACATGGGTGGCCAAGAGAACACGCTCACCCTCCTGAGGCTGCGGCTCCGACTCCTTCCTCGGGAGCCGCGCTGATCCATGGGGGATCAGTCCTTCATTGGCCAGGTCGTCAAGATCTTTCTGACGGATCATCGAGCGGATCTAGTCGCTCTGGATCCAGCCCTGCGGCAGGCCGGCCCTTGACGAAGATCTGCCTCGACTGGTCGCCCTTCCCTTCGCCTTCGCCGTCGCCTTCTTCGCCCGCTCCAAAGTCACCGTCTTCTCCTTCACCATCGTCGCCGGCAAAGCGCGCACGGAGTAGCAGCGCTGAGATGGAGGTTAACGTGGTGGATAAGTCTGAGGAAGAGGGAGAGGAAATGAGAGCGCACTATTCAAAAACTCCCGTCCGATGCCTGATATGAGGTTGCTTCCGAGTGACTGACTTGTAGGCCCGGGCGATCCTGTCAAATCCCGCAACAGTCGCGCGCGCGATACGTGGCGAAAAAGGTGGCGTGGAGATTGAGGCGTGCTTGCCTTATCCCGTCCGACTACCGCGGCCTCCCCCTTCCCGCGCGCTTCCCGTAATTTGAATCCCGCTAAATCCGCGAGCTGCAGAACAACTTGTCAGATGGGAGATTTCCTCCACTTTGTCGTTCGGAGTTCTCCAAATAAAGAAAATTCACTCGACGGATACAAAGAATGGATCAAGGCAACTAAAAAAGAAGTTGATGCCGTCTCCTAAGTTCATTGATCCAGAACAAGACATGCTCATCGCACGAAAAGTGGGTCAGAAGAATTCTCAACTCCTTCCCCACTCAAACCTCGATCCATTTGGGGGCTAATCATGAAGCCATGTACCTAGGGTAGGGTCATGGACCTGTCCAAGATACCGTTCCCAAGGACATCTCTAGAAGAAACCACCTGTCAGTTGACCTAGAAGTATTCCACTTAACGGACTTGGAGACACTCGACTAATGAAGCCAACCATTCGACCACCAGGAGACCTAAAGTCAGTCTACACACAAACAGTTCGTAATTAAGTAGCTTTTATGGTCATCATAGCACTTTATGTGGGGTGTTACCAGTAACCCCTGATCTTAATGTACTTTAAACCCTGCATAACTAAGGGCTGGAGAGGTCTAGCGAACTCTATATAAGCCACCACCCTCCTCAGTGTAAAGGGTTCGCACCCCTGTAATTCATACTCATATAATCCAGTCGACCGCCTCCGGGCTCCGAGACGTAGGGCTGTTACTTCCTCCGAGAAGGGCCTGAACTCGTAAACATCGTGCGTATACAACTACTCCATAGCTAGGATCTTGCCTCTCCATTCCTACCCCCTATTCTACTTTCAGACATAGAACCATGACAGGGGGTGATAGGGTGGCGGCCCGTCCGGGCCGTAGGCGGCGATGCGCATGTCCTCGCTCCAAGGGTGGTGCTGGCGCAACTTGACGCCCTGCGCTGACGGTTGACACTACAAAAAAAAGACACATCCGTGACATTTTGGGCCAAACAATTTTTTTTCTGTCATACAGATGACACTTCTATGACGATAATTGTGACAAAACCCGGTATCATCATAGATGTGGTGGGATCGTACTTCTATGACAAAAAATCATGACAAAAAATGGGCAGCTTTATGACATTCTTTGGGCCATCCATGACGGAAAAAACCGTGGTAGAAGCGAGGGGGGGGGGGAATTTCGGGGAGTTGCCGGTTACGGTGGGAGGTCGGGGGCCGAGCGATGCGCGTTTCTCTCGTACAGGTACGCGCGTGTGTGCGAGGAGTTGGCTCTAACTAAACCCGAGCGAGGCGTTGGGCTCTAACTGAACCCGAGTGATTGCACTGCAGGCTACGCATTACTGAACCCGAACGATCAATCGATGGCTGTTAACTGAACCCGATCGAGCGATTCCTTCGCTACTGCTGCTAACTGAAGCCGATCGATGCTGCCTCTGGGATGAACAGTGAGCGTTGCGGGGGAGGGGGGTTGGATGAACAGTGAGTGGTGGCATTGCCTCTTGATGAACAGGCCCCCGTGGTGTGGAGGGCTGGATGAACAGTAGACGGTGGAGGGGTGGCCGTGGAGGGGTGGTTGAACAGGACCCCGTGGTGTGGATGGCTGGATGAACAGTAGATGGTGGAGGGGTGGTTGAACAGTAGCCGGTGGAGTAGCGCGCGGTGGAGGCTGGATGAACAGGAGCCCGTGGAGGCTGGAGGAGGTCGAAGGTAGCCCGTGGAGGCTGGAGCAGGTCGACGGTGGAGATGAACAGTATCCCGTGGAGTCCCGTTTTGTGGTACGTCACACCCCTCCCGATGAACAGGACCCCCGTTTCGACCATAGGAGGTCCGTTTCGTCTGTTTTGTGGTACGCCACACCGCTCCCGACCCACAGGACCCCAGTTTTGACCGTAGGAGGTCTGTTTCCTCCATTTTGTGGTACGCCAGACCCCTCCCGATCAACAGGACCCCGTTTCGAATGTGGCCGGTCGAACACAAGGCCGTTTCCTCCATTCTGCGGTACGCCAGGCCTCGTTTCCATTGCCTATTCCGTCTAAGCCGGTTGGCTCCCACGCGTTCCGTTGCCTCCCGATGAACACGACGCATTCCGTTGCCTCCCCATGAACACGAGCATTCCGTTGCCTCCCCATGAACACGACGACGATGCTGTTTCTCCGTTTCGACCCAGCCTTGTACGTATGCGCGAGTAGGCGTTCGAGACCCTGCCCGTATGTACACATACGTGGCCGTATTTTCTTTCTTGCACCCTGGCTGCTGTACATACGTGTACATGCTATGTGCGCGCCTCTACTACGACACGTGCGCGCCTCTACTACGACACGTGCGCGCCTTTACATCCACCAGTATATATGTACGTACACGTTCGTGACCAGAATGACAGCGCTACGTACGCTTCGACCAAGTGGGTCCTGACTGTCAGGCACTTCCTTGCCTACGAAGATGTAGCTGGTGGGTCCCAACAGTCAGGAGGGCGAATCGTTTTTTTGCCCGGACGCACTTCCTTGTGTGTGAAGATGTAGCTGGTGGGTCCCAGCAATCACGTGGACGAATCATATTTTTTTTGCCCGGACGCACTTCCTTGCATCCGAAGGTGTAGCTGGTGGGTCCCAGCAGTTAGGGGGGAAACATTTTTTTTCGTGAAATAAGGTGGCCCGTCCGGTGGGTCCCCGCTGTTAGGTGGAGGAATAATTATTTTGCGCGTAATAAGGAGGCACTTCCTTGCTGCGGCCGTGGACCCAGCTGTCAGCGTCTCCACACACAGTATTCTTCCGATGGAAGTCGGTCGTTGACCACATTGACCACGCCGCGCTGAGAGCACCACGGCGGTGGACGACGGCGAGGTCTAGGAAGGGGACGACATGGAGGCAGGGAAGACTCTGCAGTTGTTTCCCACGTGGAGGGGAGTACAACTGTACGAGGGTTTACTGGTTCGTCTGCCGTCGCCGGAGAATAACAGCAGGTGTGGGTGAGTAGAGGGATGCCTAGGCCAGCGATGGGAGTACGGTGGGGCGGTGAGACCTGCGCGGCAGCACAGCCGGCCGTGGGGAGGAGGGAGCAGGCAGTCCTGCCGGCGCTTGTTTGAACGGCTAGAGCAGGAAGAGCAGAGATTGAAGAAGCACAACGGCCGTTGGATGGACATCCAACAGTCACTGCTTGTGCATCAACCTTTTTTTAGGAAACCCTCAAATCTATGGAAAACAGCATACAACCCATCTGCCATTATTTCTAATAATTTACAGCCCATTTGCTAATTCTTAAGGTGTTTTTAGGAGCCCATATTCTTTTTGTTAGCATTACAACCCATATTGTGGCCACAGTTAAAAAATTATACAAACTTTTGCATATTTTGGTGCGGTCCGAACTGTCTTTAATCCCGAAATTTCGACTCACATTCAAACTGATTTTAAAAATAAATGTATATCAATAGAAAATCCAACAAATTCTCCACACATAAAAATTAATGTAATTTAAAATCTTGAAATGAAAAAAAAATATATTTGAAACTAATTGCCGGTTTGATGTGTTTTAAAAATGTACGTCCCATTTCTCATTACTGATGGGCCATATTCTCGGCCAGCCGAATGAAAGCTCTCCTCGTCTTGAAAGATTTGCAGCCCAACAGGCCTGACAATGCGACTTACTTGGAAAATCACAAAAAAACCTAGGCTGTGGCCATGGACCTAGCTGTCAGCCTCTCCAAGTACAGTAGTCTTCCGATGGAAGTCTGACGGCGTTCTGGGAATGGGGGTACCCAGACTTGCCTGCCTGCGGCCTGCGGCGTGGCTCAAGGAGTGGCCCAGTACAGCCCATCTTCATCAACACGTGCTAAAGACCCTCGCGAGGGGCCAAGCCTCGCGGGGCGTACAACAGGAGGCTTCCTCAGGCACGGCCTCGTCAGGCTGGCTCACGAGGAGGCGGAGAGATCAAGGTGGGGTACCTCACGAGGTGCCCGTGACGCAAGCCATGACGACCAAGGTGCAGGAGGGCGCCAGGCGGGCGCCAGCCTGCGCAGAGTCCTTGTTTCCCCTTTGGTGCAAAGGGGGCAAGCGCAGGCAAGGGTATCAAGCAAAGGCAGCCGTTTTGGTGCAACAAGACCAAGACCAGCAGGACGGCAGGACGGAGGTCATCGTGGAGCCCAAGCCAGCGTCATCGTCAGGGTCTTTTGGCAGGCGAGGACCAACTTTAGTCAGGATAAGTGTACTAGTTGTTCCCATTCAAAATGGCCAATTGTTGGCACTCTTCCCGCTCAATATTTGGAAGAGGCCTGGGGCCTTCGCCTATAAATAGGACTAGCCACCCACAGGGTAGGAGGAGCCCAATCTGGATCTGATCGGATCGACACCCAAGAGAGAGAGAGAGAGGCGACCGGACTCCCCCTAGCAGTTCGTCGCACCAGCCAAGAATAGACCCTCGCGAGGTTGTTCTTCCCTTGTACTGCTCCTCATCAGCCCCAGAGGCAATCCACACACCACAAACTAGAGTAGGGTATTACACCACAATGGTGGCCTGAACCAGTATAAATCTTGTGTCCCTTGTGTTGTTCTTCGAGTAGTTTAGATCCTAGCGAGGCAGAGAAACATGGGTACGCTGAGGGTGTGATCTTCGCGCGCACCCCAGTGTTCGAACCTCAAGGGTCTGCCGGAACCTGAAATCCGACATTTGGCATGCCAGGTAGGGGTGCGCCGGAGCTCTCGCTACCGCCGACCCGTTCTCCATCAGCACCGTGCGCCGCCCTCATGGTGGCCAACGCACCGATCGCTCCGGTTGTTGACGCCGGCGCGGGAACCAGAGGGCTTCGAGTCCTGGCCCCCGCCCTGCGAAAGGTGCAGTGGCCGAACAAGTTCAAGCCGGACATGCCGCCGTGCTACGACGGCGCGGCCGATCCGCTGGCATTCCTGCTAGCATATGAAGAAGCCGTCCTCAAGGCCGGAGGTGATGACATGGTCATGGCTAACTGGCTGCCAATGGCCCTCACCGGTGTCCCGCGCATGTGGCTGCTCCACCTGCCGACGGCTTGTATGGCCTCCTGGGAGGAGTTGCGCAACCTCTTCCTCGCCCATCATGCTGCGCCGGTGCCCCCTATCATCGCAGCCCTCCTGGGCGGATCGCAGGCACCAACTTCAAGCCACCACATCAAGCCATTCGTCTGCCAGATCGGAGCCGCTCTTGTGCCGCGCGGGGCGCCTCCGGGTTGGGTGGCACCTAAAGCTGATCTGGCCTTCAGCTCAGATGATCACCCCTCCAACTCGGCCTGCTCGGGCGCGCTCCCAATGTTATGCACCCCCACCATCTGCAACGTGGCCCTCATCGACTGAGGCGCTAGCCTCAGTGTGCTCGTAGTGGAGGCCTTCAGCCTTGTCCATGTACCGCTGGAACGGCTGTAGCCCAGCAAGCCCTTCTTGGGCGTCGGAGGTAGCTACACCGGCTCCCCGGGGCAGATCGGCCTTCCGGTGACCTTCGGCACCTAAGATAACTTCCGCACGAAGCTAATCGACTTCGACATCGCCCCCATCGGCCTCCCATACAACGCTATCCTTGGCTACCCGGCGCTAGCCCGGTTCATGGCCGCAACTCACCCGACATACAACGTCATGAAGATGCCCAGGAGTAGTGGCGTCCTCACCGTGTCTGGGGACACCGGGGACGCGTTGCAAGTGCTCAAGCTTGTTTTCAAGGAAGCGGCAGCGGCGCGGCCCGACGACTCAGACGCCTCTGAGCCCAAGGGGGCTGCACCGGCCAAGAAGAAGTAGCTATTTACTCAGGACAAGGCGGAAACCAAGCAGGTACTGGTCGATGAGGACGGATCCACTAGTGCCACCTTCACCATAGGCTCCAACCTCGAGCCCGAATAGGAGGAAGCCTTGGTGAAATTCCTGCGCGCGAAGAAGAAGGTATTCGCGTGGGAACCTGATCAGCTAGCAGGGGTCCCGAGGGGCGTAATCGAGAATCACCTCAATGTGTGCCCCAACGTGCGCCCAGTGAAGCAGAAGGCAAGGCGGCAGTTCACTGAGAATCAAGCCTTCATTGTCCAAGAGACCCGCAAGTTGGGAGCAGCGGGGGTCATTCGTGACGTCCGCTACCCAGACTGGCTGGCTAACCCTGTGGTCGTGCCGAAGAAGGGGGGAAAGGAACACATGTGTGTAGACTTCACCAACCTCAACAAGGCCTGCCCGCAGGATCCATTCCCGCTCCCTCGCATCAACCAGATCGTCGACTCCACTGCCGAGTGCGACTTGTTGTGTTTCCTAGATGCCTTCTCCGGCTACCACCAGATCAAGATGGCAGTAGAAGATGTGGAAAAGACGGCCTTCCTGACCCTGTGCGGGGTTTACTGCTATACGTGCATGACATTCGGGTTACGCAATGCCGATGCGACCTTTCAGCGTCTAATGCACATTGCCTTGGGTCGGCAGCTCGGGAGGAATGCGGAGGCTTATGTCGATGACATTGTGGTGAAGTCTCGAGAGGCAAAAACTCTGATACAGGACTTGGAGGAAACCTTTGCAAGCCTTAATGAGGTGGACCTGCGGCTCAACCCGGAGAAGTGTGTGTTTGGAGTCCCCTCAGTTAAGCTCCTGGGTTTCCTAGTATCCCACCAGGGCATCGAGGCCAACCCAGAAAAGGTAAAAGCAGTCGAGGACATGAGCCCGTCGAAGACCCTCAGAGAGATGTAGAAGCTCACCGGGCGCGTGACCGCACTAGGGTGTTTCATCTCCAAGCTGGGGGAACGAGCGCTGCCCTTCTTCAAGCTGATGAAGAAAAAGGGCCCCTTTGAATGGACTGAAGAGGCTGACAAGGCATTCCAGGATCTCAAGAGGTACCTGACCAGTCTCCCGGTGATGGAGGCTCCGCGACCTCAGGACCCCTGGTGCTCTACCTTGCGGCCACCCCCCACTCAGCCAGCGCAGCCCTAGTGACTCTTAGGGAGGAGCGTAGGACCCAGGCCGCAGCAACCGTCCGGGTTAAAGCAAAGCAGCGCCGAGAGGGCCTCACAGTGATCGCGGCTGCAGCCAAGTAGGACCAGCCACAGAAGGGAAGCACACCCGAAACAAAAGAGGCCCCTCCCCCAGGCGACCAGTCGCCGGGGGCTCTATTGTCTCAGGAGGCGCCCCAGTCTCCGGAGGACGCTAGTGGCACCAGCACTCCCAACCTAGTCGAGCACCCAGTGTACTTCGTCAGCACGGTATTGCGGGACGCAAGGGCGCGGTACCCCATGCCCCAGAAAATCCTCCTCGCGCTATTGGTGGCCTCGCGCAAGTTGAGGCATTATTTCCAAGGCCATCCCATCATGGTTGTCTCAGCATACCCCTTGGAAAGGGTGCTCAGGAGCCCCAACTCAGCTTGAAGAGTCGCTGAGTGGAACATCGAGCTGCAGGCATTTCAGCTAGAATTCAGCACGACCAGAGTCATCAAAGGGGCTGCGCTTGCGGACTTCATGGCAGAATGGGCAGAAGCGCCAGGCCTCGAGGCTGGCGAGGATCGATCGCTCTCCCCAGGGAGCGAGGCACCGGACAGATGGGTCATGTACTTCGACAGGGCGTTCTCTCGACACGGCGCAGGGGCTGGTGCGGTGCTCGTATCCCCCACTCAAGACAAGCTCTACTACGCCGTGCAACTCTGTTTTCAGCATGGGGAAAAGGTCTCCAACAACATAGCAGAATATGAAGGCCTGATAGCAGGCCTGAAGGCCGCAGTCGCCCTGGGGGTGAAGCGCCTCACCATAAAGGGTGATTCGCAGCTCCTTGTCAACTTCTCCAACAAAGTATACGAACCAAAGGACGAGCACATGGAAGCCTACCTCGCAGAGGTCCGCAGGATGGAGAAGCAGTTTTGGGGGCTGGAGCTGCAGCATGTGCCCCGCGGCACCAATCAAGAGGCTGATGACATCACAAAAAGGGCATCCAGGCGGCTACCTCAGGAGCCTGGCATCTTCAAGGAGCGACTCTTCAAGCCCTCGGCGACGTCATTGCTATCAAGCACGGCGCAGCCTCGAGGAGAGCTCCCCCAGCCGCCTGTCTCGGGAGCCCCGGTCTGCAGCCCGACATCAGGAGCGCGCCTGCTCCTGGCGTTGGAACCTCAGGAGAGGTTCTGGATCACATAGCTCAGGAGTTACCTGACGCGAGGCACATTGCCAGAAAAGGAGGAGGAGGCGGAGCGTGTGGCCCTGCAGGCCACAACATACTGCCTTTAGGATGGGGAGCTCTACCGAAGACGACCGAATGATGTGTCCCTAGGTTGCATTTCCAGGGAGCAACGGAAGGAGCTACTGGAAGACATACACGGTGGCGACTGTGGGCATCACTCGTCGTCGCGAACTCTCGTCGGTAAGTTATTCCGCAGTGGGTTCTATTGTCCCACGACACTCAATGACGCTACGGAACTGGTGAAAGCTTGCGAGGCCTGTCAGTTCCATGCCAAGCAGATCCATCAGTCGGCGGGAGGTCTGCAGACTATACCCCTCTCGTGGCCCTTCGCAGTCTAGGGACTGGATATCCTAGGCCCGTTCCCTCAGACGCCAGGGGGCTACCGCTACCTCTACGTTGCCGTGGACAAGTTCACCAAGTGGGCTGAGGTGGAAGCTGTCCGCACCATCCCCGCAGGCTCCACGGTCAAGTTCATCAAGGGCCTCGTGAGCCGATCCGGGGTGCCGAACCGCATCATCACCGACAACGGTTCGCAGTTCACCAGTAAGCTCTTCAAAACATACCGTGCTAACCTTGGAACGCATATATGCTACGCTTCGGTGGCGCACCCGCGCAGCAATGGTCAGGCCAAGTGAGCCAACGCAGAGGTCCTGAGGGGCCTCAAGACCAGGACCTTCAAGAAGAAGCTAGAGGCCTACGACAGGGGCTGGTACGACGAGCTCCAGTCCGTGCTGTGGTCAATCGGCACGACCACAACCAAGCCGACTGGCGAGACCCCGTTCTTTCTGGTTTATGGAGCTGAAGCCGTCCTCGCTCACGAGGTCAAACATCGTTCCGCATGGGTCCTGGCATTCGACGAAGCGTAGCAGGATGCCATGCGGGGGACGGATCTCTTGCTGGGGGAGGAGCATCACCGAGAAGCCGCCCTGCGGGCGGCAATGTACCAACAAGCACTATGGTGGTACCACTGCCGCAACATCCGCCCCAGGACTCTCGAGGTAGGGGACCTCGTGCTCAGACGGGTTCTCTCCAAGGAGGGGCTGCATAAGCTCTCTCCCATGTGGGAGGGCCCGTTTAAGGTTGTTCATGTTTCCAGTCCCGGCTCCGCACGCTTGGAGACCCAGGAGGGGGTGCCCATCCAGAATGCGTGGAACATCCAACACGTTCGGAGGATTTACCCCTGAAAAAGGCCTGGTGCCTGTGAAGAAGGCGAACGCCTGTGAAGTTGCAGTGTTTTGAAAAAGGCCCGGTGCCTGTGAAGAAGGCAAATGCCTGTGAAGTTGCTGTGTTTTGAAAAAGGCCCGGTGCCTGTGAGGAAGGCAAACGCCTGTGAAGTGGCTATGTTTTGAAAAAGGCCCGGTGCCTGTGAAGCAGCTGTGTTTTGGAAAAGGCCCGGTGCCTGTGAAGAAAGCAAATGCCTGTGAAGCTCGCCCCCCATGACACTCTCACGTAATAATGAGTGGGGCTGTACACGCCCCGGAGTCTCCGGAGTGCCGCCCTCGGGCCTCGGGGGCTCCCACCCATGCCAAGTGGCAGCACTTAGCTCCGCGCTGGTGAGATGACATCGAAGACTAGACTAGGTTCCGGATGCGGCCTCTTTCATTTGCTTTCCGCAGTTGGCATGTTTGTTCCTATTTGAAGTTTTTTCTGAAGCTGTTGCCATTTCGAGCTCGCGACTCTTCCATTTTGCTTGTTCGTTTCGCCTTCTCTCACGCAAAGGTCTCACGAGGGGGAGCGTAGGCACCCTCGCGGGTGTTTTCTGCCCAGCAATTTGGAACTTCTCTGTTCGAGTCCGCTGCGGGAGCACCCCTCCCAGTCCGTGCCCCACGGGCATCGCGATGCGATCATGGGGTTTGGGTTGGTTCCCCTGACTAACCAGGCTGGGGACTACCCGTGCTAACTATACTCTGCAGGACACAAGGCGCAGGACGAGGCACTGGCCTCAGGAGGCGAGAACCGCGGTGAGCCCCCCCAAGATAAGTGGTTTTCACGCATAGGCACGCAGAATGAAAACATAGCACATAAGCAGTAGAAACAACACACCAATTAAAACAGCAACAGTTCAGCACGCCCCGTAGGGCAACGGATTACATTCTTTTCGTGCAGGAGAAAAAGCAAAGCAAAAGGGGGGACGACTCGCTCGGTGCCAACTCTCAGCGAAGGCTCGTACTGTCTCCGAAGCTCAGATGGATTCCGCCTCCCGCTTCACTGGAGCGCGACGGCGGGCCGACCCACTGCCCTCTCCCAGACGAGGGCGACGACTAGGGGGCTAGTCGCGACCACCACTGGAGGAGCTGCTACCCGAAGGGGAGTCGCCGGAGCTTGGCGGATCTCGGGCCACGCTGCTCGCGCGCCCTCCGCCCCCTTCGCCCCGACCAACGCCGGTGCTGGGCGCGCGACCATGGTCATCATTTTCAGGACAGCATCCGGCACGGCGGCCGTCTTCCCCGAACACCCTCACGTTGAGGGTAGCGTCGCCGTCGAACTTGAAGTGCAGAGTGCAACGTCGGCGCAGGCCGCGCGCGCGGGCGAATGTTTGCCAGCCACGGGTCAAGGCCGCCTCCCCGGCGGTGGAGACCTCCAGGGTAGCCCAAGAGGACCTGCTGCAACAACCATCTGCCTGAAACCAAAGGCTGCCTGGGGCACCAGCCGGAATCTCACCTATGAAGAAACGGGGAAGTTGGAGCCAGGCGCCGGTCGGGTCCGCCGACCACACGACGAACTCCAGCAGCACCTCCGCCGAGCGGAAGCGCGACCTTAGGGGTCGCGCAGCCCCAGCGTACCTCTCGATGATAGCTGGATGCCCACTGCTGCGCAGAGGGCTATCTCCACGGCCCCGGGAAGCCAGAGCGGGGGCAGGGGGTGCTTGCGAGGGCGTTCGCGGCCGCGCTTGGTCGGAGGGGAGCCGGGCCCTTCCTGGCGAGCCTTCCCTTTCTCCATGGCCGAGAACCTCTTCGGCGGAGCCATGCGGATGACGAGCGGCCGGGAAGAAGACAGAGAGTAGCAAGGAGGGATGAACCGGAGGGGCTCGCGCCGTTCCATACATATAGCTGAGGGAGGCCAACCGACGGCCTCCACGATCACAGGTAATCATGAGCCGTTTTGCATGTAGGGACTTGTCAAATCGTGCAGCTACCGAGGCGTTGTGGGGGAGCCAGTACACCCATGTCCAATCAACCACCATGCGGCGCCCAAGGCCGCAGGCTATTGGGGCCTGCGGCGCTTCGCACTTGCCTCTTCGCTTCTCTGCTAAGCCAAGTCCAAGCGCGCCTTGGGCGCGGGGCTACTGTCGGCGTTCTGGGAACGGGGGTACCCAGACTTGCCTGCCTGCAGCCTGCGGCGTGGCTTAAGGAGTGGCCTAGTATGGCCCATCTTCATCAACACGTGCTCAAGACCCTCGCGAGGGGCCAAGCCTCATGGGGCGGATGACAGGAGGCTTCCTCAGGCACGGCCTCGTCAAGCTGGCTCACGAGGAGGCAAAGAGATCAAGGTGGGGTACCTCACGAGGTGCCCGTGATGCAAGCCATGACGACCAAGGCGCAGGCAGGCGCCAGGCGAGCGCCGGCCTGCGCAGAGTCCTTGTTTCCCCTTTGGTGCAAAGGGGCAAGCGCAGGCAAGGGTATCAAGCAAAGGCAGCCGTTTCGGTGCAACAAGACCAAGACCAGCAGGACGGCAGGACGGAGGTCATCGTGGAGCCCAAGCCAGCGTCATCGTCAGGGTCTTTTGGCAGGCGAGGACCAACTTTAGTCAGGATAAGTGTACTAGATGTTCCCCTTAAAAATGGCCAATTGTTGGCGCCCTTCCCGCTCAATATTTGGGAAGAGGCCCGGGACCTTCGCCTATAAATAGGACTAGCCACCCACAGGGTAGGAGGATCCCAATCTGGATCTGATCGGATCGACACCCAAGAGAGAGAGAGAGAGAGGCGACCGGACTGCCCCTAGCAGTCCGTCACACCAGCCAAGAACAGACCCTCGTGAGGCTGTTCTTCCCTTGTATTGTTCCTCATGAGCCCCAGAGGCAATCCACACACCACAAACTGGAGTAGGGTATTACACCATAATGGTGGCCTGAACCAGTATAAATCTTGTGTCCCTTGTGTTGTTCTTCGAGTAGTTTAGATCCTAGCGAGGCGGAGAAACATGGGTAGGCTGAGGGTGTGATCTCCGCGCGCACCCCAGTGTTCAAACCTCAAGGGTCTGCCGGAACCCGAAATCCGACAAAGTCGTTTCTTGACCATGTTGACCACGCCGCGCGGAGAGCACCACGGCGGTGGACGACGGCGAGGCCTAGAAAGGGGACGACGCGGAGCCGGGGAAGATGAGGCAGCGGAAGCCCGCATGGAGAGGAGTACGAGGGTTCACTGGTTCGGTTGCGGTGTGAGGCTGCCGTCGCCGCAGGGCCTGGCCAGCGGTGGGAATAGTAGGGGCAGTGAGGCCTCTGCGGCAGCACAGCCGGCCATGGGAGGCAGGAGCATATGGCACGACCGGCGCTGCTTTGGGCGGCTGGAGCAAGAAGACCAGAGGTTGAAGAAGCACTACGGCCATTGGATGGACATCATACGGTCACTGGAGCTAGAATCGTTCATATTGACTAAGTTGACAAAGCCCTCATCCCCGTCAACTTAGTAGGCCCACAAGTCAGCCGCCCACCAAGGTGGGTCCCAGCTAGCCGGGGGAGTATTCATTTTTTTTGTGCGTAATAAGGAGGCACTTCCGGTGGGTCCGTGCTGACAGCGAGGGGAACATTTTTTTCACAAAATACGGTGGCCCATCCGGTGGGTCCCAGCAGTCAGGGGAAACAATTTTTTTCGCAAAATACTGGTGGCCCGTCCGATGGGTCCCTGCTGTCAGGTGGAGGAATAATTATTTTCTGCATAGTAAGGAGGCACTTCCTTGCGGCTGCCGTGGACCCAGCTGTCAGCCTATCCACGTACAGTACTCTTCCGATGGAAGTCGGTCGTTGACCACATTGACCACGCCGCGCCGAGAGCACCACAGTGGTGGACGATGGCGAGGCCTAGGAAGGGGACGACGCAGAGCCGGGCCACTGGAGGCAGGAGCAGGCGGTAGCATAGCCGGCCACGGGAGGCAGGAGCAGGCGGCACGACTGGCGCTGCTTTGGG
The DNA here is from genome assembly GCA_963921465.1 of Triticum timopheevii. NCBI lineage: Eukaryota > Viridiplantae > Streptophyta > Magnoliopsida > Poales > Poaceae > Triticum > Triticum timopheevii. The sequence goes on along the minus strand of OY997272.1, from coordinate 372,744,613 downwards.
CGGCTGGAGCAAGAAGACCAGAGGTTGAAGAAGCACTATGGCCATTGGATGGACATCATACGGTCATTGGAGTATTGACTAAGTTGACAAAGCCCTCCGTCCCCGTCAACTTAGTAGGCCCACAAGTCAGCCCAACAATATGGTGGGTCCCAGCTAGCAGGGGGGTATTCATTTTTTTGGGCGTAATAAGGAGGCACTTCCTTGCGTGCGAAGATATAGCTGGTGGGTTCGACCTGTCAGTGGGGGGAATGTTTTTTTCACGAAATACAGAGGCCCTTCCTGTGGGTCCCCTAGCTGTGAGGTGGAGGAATCATTATTTTGCGCGTAATAAGGAGGCATTTCCTTGCGTGCGGCCATGGACCCAGCTGTCAGCCTCTCCACGTATAGTCCACTTCCGATGGATGTCATTCATTGACCACATTGACCAGGCCGCACCGAGAGCACCAGGGCGGTGGACGACGGCGAGGCCTAGGAAGGGAACGACACGGAGCCAGGGAATACTCGGTAGTTGTATCCCATGCGGAGGAGTACGAGGGTTTACTGGTTCGTCTGCCGTCGCCGGAGAATAACATCATGTGTGGGTGATTAGAGGGATGGCTAGGCCAGCGATGGGAGTACGATGGGGTCATGAGGCCTACGCGGCAGCATAGCCGGCCGCGGGAGGAGGGAGCAGGCAGTCCCGCCAGCGCTTGTTTGAGCGGCTGGAGGATGAAGAGCAGAGATTGAAGAAGCACGACTGCCGTTGGATGGACATCTAACAGTCACTGATCTCGTGTGTTGACTAAATTGATAGGGCGTTGCGTGTGCGTCAACCTTTTTTTTATGAAAGCATACGCGTCAACCTGTAGTAGGCGCACAAGTCAGCCTCAAATCTGTGGAAAATAGCATACAACCCATTTTCCATTATTTCTAATAATGTACAACCCATTTGCTAATTCTAAGAATTTTTTTGGAGCCCATCTTCTTTTTGTTAGCATTACACCCCATATTGTGGCCACGATTAAAAAGTATACGAAATTTTGCATATTTCGGTGCGGTCAACTGTTTTTAATCCAGAAATATCGATTCACATTCAAACTTGAAAAATAATTTATATAAATATAAAATCCAAATAATTGTCCACACATAAAAATCAATGGAATTTAAGATCATGTAATGAAAAAAATTGAAACTAATTCCCGGTTTGATGTGTTTTAGAAATGTACATCCCATTTCTGCGCAAACCGAATGAAACTCTCCTCGTCTTGAAAGATTTGCAGCCCAGCAGGGCAGATAAAGCAAGTAGGCCTTGTTTGGGTATTTCTTTAAAAAAATAGAACTGGGCTAGCCATTTTCAGCAAGAAAAAAACACAACTGGGCTCATGATGTGGTAAACATAAATAAAACCCTGGCTAGACAGGCCACAACCCCATCACAGCCCTGTTGTTACCCTGATCCGTCGCTAAAACTAGTATAGATAACAACTGCTTGTTCCTCAAAAAAACTGCGACTTGCTGGGTCCCTGGTGTCAGCCGCTCGTAGTGTAATTCTCTCGTTTATTGACTATGTTAACAATGGCGTGAGCCCCAGATGTCCAACCATTAGGAGGAACCATATTTTTGGGCTTGTACTATAGAGGCACTTGCTTGTATACTGCCATGATGCTGGTGGGTCCCTACTGTCATCCTCTCCACGTACAGTCATCTCCTTGTTCCTCTCACTTGTTGATGACGTTGACAACGCAAGTGTGTGGCGCACCGCGCACGGCGAGCGAACCAAGGCCGCAAGGCGGAGGACGATGGCGAGGCCTCGGACGGAACGAACAGGAGCCATTGAAGATGCGCTGGTCCATTCGCAGGCGGAGGTGAGTATGAGGGTTGACTGGTTCGGGTGGTCGTCGGAGAATAATAGGACGTGTGGGGGAATAGAGGGAGGGACTGGCCAACATTGGAGGGTACGTACGGTAGGGCGGCGGAGGCGCAACCAGCCATGGGAGGCGGGAGCAGGCAGAGCCGACGGGGTGGTTTGGTTTGGGCGACTGAAGGAAGAAGAAGACAAGAGACAGAAGATACACGACCAATGTTGGATGTCAATCCAACGGCTGGTAGGCAGAATCATTTGTTGACTGGCTAGTAAGTCGACACCACCTTGTATAGGCTATTTCCTCGCGGGTCCCAAATGTCAGAATCCAAATATGTCACGATCATGCAGCCTTTCCTATGAAAATTTATAGCCCATTTGATGTGCTAGTTCGAAATAAGTTTGTGGGTGCTGGTGGGGGATAATCACTTGGCTTCTGTAATGCACAATGAGCTCAAGCAGACGGCGAGAGTGATGTGATTTCCCTTGGTTGGGATGTGTTACAATATTTCACTCTAAATTAAACGAATGGCAAGCCATTTACCTTGTTTCAAAGAAAATATGACAGTCACAGCCGAGTTGAAAAGGGCAGGAACATCTAACTCCATCTTACAAACTATACAAAAAGCATGAGGGTTAATTGTTCATCAGGTTTACAAAAAAAACCAGATTGAAAAGGGCAACAACATCTAACTCCAGCACTGTTTTTGGCAGTCACAGTCAAATGGATCGGTCAGGTCCATAGAATGAACATCCTGGGTCGTAGAATTTGCTGGATTATGACCACAATATGTTGTAAATAGAAGCCCGACACGTTCAGAAGCTCTTTTTCCCACCTGAAACTCCTTTTTTTTTTGCTCTTCGACATACCCATCCGTCAAAACCATGCTGCTGATAAACTTAAGCCTGATGGACAATAGTAACCTCACATTCAGCAGGAATAATGTGACAAATCTTGTGTTTGCACGGTTGGCTACATATCGTTCTAGCGTTGTTGTCTTCAATCGAATCTCATGAGAAGTGACAAAATCCCGATGCTTACGATCCACCGATTGGTTATAACTTTCTTACCCCGTCCTGTTGCCTAAATAGACATGAAGATTGAAAACAGTTAAGGTCTAAAAGAAGAGTGTCGAAAGAGCAACAACTGAATGGTTAATTCTAGTACACTATATGCGGGCTTCCAATGTGTGTGAAATTATCACCTTTATATACAACTTCTCCAAACATGGAAAGCATTGCAGCAAGCCAATAATCTTGTTCAGATCAAAACTATTCATTTGGATATATAAGATCTTGACAGAATCCAACACCATTGATAGGCCATCCATGGAGAAACTCTTCATTGAGCATAGAACATAATATTAGTACAAAATGTGTACTCCAAGATGATATATAAATTATGCGCCGAAATTTAAAATGCAGCTTATGGTTACAAGTGTAGATGATAATATAATGTACCTGAAGAACTATGGAGCCAAACACCATATTGAAATGAGCACAGAGATCATGTATTACACCCAAGGTCTCCAGTTTAGGCGCAGAGAGGACGGTTATTTGCAACGGTGAATAACTAGAATCAAGGATCAACCTTTGAAGTGAAGGGGCATCTTGGATGATGAGCTGCCTTCCGTCAAAAGAAATTCCAATTCTTACAAGGTTAGGCGACTTTATTTGGAGACAACCGATTCTAACTCTGAAAACAAGCACCAAGCACTCCAGCGCAGGGCAACTGGAGTGGATGATGCTGTGCAATGAGGCCTCCGATATACGAAACCGCACAAGTGAAAGTTTCTTGAGGAATGGGAGTCGAAGGTTTAGTACCAGATTGTCTGGTAGGAAGCACAGCGCAAAGGTGGCGGTGTGGAGAGAGGAGGAAACCGCGAGATGGACATCGGTGCTGAGGGCACAAGTTCATGGCGTTCGGTATGTGGTATTTGATTTCCAGGGGAATAGTAGAACTCAAGCAGCTGTAGTTCTGTGAATTCAGGGGATTTCAGCTAGGCGTCCACCGTGCAGGGCATGGTATGCTTGCTCAGGTAGCATGACGGGATGCAAAGGCTTTGAACGGAGCCCTGGTGGGAGGAGATGATGGCTCTGGGGATTTCAAAATCATTGAAGGGAGATAGCTGACGACGGTCGAGATTAAGGGGCACGGTGCACCATAGAGAGCGCCACCGAATTGAGAGGACTTGGGGTGCGGCAGCAATCCTTTGTGGGGAGAAGCAAGATGATCTCCCCAAGGACGGCGTCCGAGAGATTGCTGATGCGGTCCACCCGAGATTCTACGGGTTCCTGGGATCCGGTGGGGGCGGGGTCGCCACTTCTCCCCGCGCTACCGGGTGCGGGATCTACAACAGGCGTCGCCGCTGGCGGGAGCCTCATCTTCTTGGCGCTGGGGTCAGTCGACTCCATTTTCCTTGAGGGCGTCGCGTCGCGCTCACGGATTTGAGCAGAGTAACGAATGACGAGCCTAGTTGTAGTGCGAGCGAAGAAGAAGGGGAGCTGGGGCTTTTCTGTAGGAGTGAGCAAGAAGGGGAGTTGGGGTTTGCTGTAGGAGTGAGGTGAGGAACTTGGGGGTACGGGTGGAGCGGGCTGACGTGAGGTGGGTGGGAGCGAGGAGGAAGAAGTGCACCCAGGTTTTTTTTTGGGGGGGGGGGGTGTGCTGGGTGTGGGTAGCGCCTCTCATTCAGTAAATATATGGGCTTTTGAATTGATTTTACTATTTACTAGTGTGGATGGGCTGTTTTGTCTTGGGCCCAGAGAAACAATTACTAGTAGTAAAGTGGAGACACTCTACACCTACCCAGAAAAACAATTACTACTAGTAAAGTGGAGACACTCTACCGCTTCTGGCTCCTCCTAGGTCATTGAAACGTCTCCCTCTACTGAATGCCGTTATACTTTTGTTCACTGACATGTGGGCCATGCAGCGCGCGGGCCCAAATTCCATCCACCAAATTAGAAGGCAGTATGCAGGCGGAGAGTCACCCCAGTCATAGCGTGGCAGTAACGAGCCGTCGTATCACAAAACCCCACCTCCCCGCAGTCTAAGTTTGACGGACGAAGCAACCATCGTTTCACTCTTTGCTGAATCCCCTTCTCCCTCACCGTCTTCAAGAAAGGCAACACTCGCATCTGCCACTGTTCTTCTCTCCCAACAAAGGGAAGGTAAGCGGATCCGTGATGTTGGTATATTTTTGTTCAGAGAAAAAAAAAGAACTTTTGCAAAGCAGTAACCGATCCTCACTCTCTTTTTTGTTTCATTGTCATTGCGATTGTGTTTTCCTTTCAGTGGTCTCCTAGTATTCGTCAGTTTCATGATGGACCAAGGAGAACTAGGCAAAGATCTGCCGATATTGGAGCAGACGCGGGAGGCTGATCCCCACGAGATAGACAGCTCCAAGAAGATGGAGGCAACCACCGAGCTGACCCCAGATACGCTCACGGCCACTACTGAGATGGTCAGCGCCCCGTTTGAGGATACAGCCCCCGTGGCACTGCAGCAGCAATTTTCCCCCTTCGAGGATGTGTGCCCCCCCCCCCTCGCTGAGCTGCCCAAGGTGATTTCCTTCTTTGCCGATCTCGATTGTGGTTTTTCATCTAAGTATGTGGTGATTTTTTTTAGAAAAGGAAGTATGTGGTGATTAATAATGCAAAATTTTATTAGCTTCGATGCCATGCTATAAATAGTGGTTTAAATAACTTGTGTTTCTTATATTGAAAAGTAATTCAGAATTTGTTTCTGTTTCAATTAGAGCCCTGATGCAGACAAGGATTGTGTGGTTGTGCATGTCACTCTCTATGAGGCGGATGACCTGAATAGACGCACTGGGAAAACAGAGTTCTTAGGCTGTTGGATCCTGGAAGCCATTTGCGGTTATACCAATGAAGAGTTGTATTCCAGCCTCACTGTTATCAGGCGTGTTGTCCAGGGTGTACTGAAGCACAAGAAGTTCAAAGCTACTCCTTTTGTGAGGCATACTATTCTTGTCAAGCTTACGCAGGAAGATGACGTGGCATGCCTCCACAAACAAGTTTATCAGTGGCAAGGCCACAAGGTTGTCTTCATGAACGTTCACAGGATTGAGCTGCTATGGGACGTCCTCGGTGATGTTCATGGCAAGGTCCGTCTTGTGTCCAGCCCAAATTAGATCGAGGCATGAAATAGTTGCCCCAGCTAGTGTTTAATAGTAGTTTGGATTGTGTCTAATTATCCGAACCTTGCATGTTATCGACCCCTCTGGGGCTAGTACTCTATTTGAATCCGTCTATGGGAACTGCTGCTACTTTTGTGTGCCCGTGAATCATGTGAGAACCATCGTAATTATTGCCGAAACAGATGCGTCCTCACTAGATTTTTCATGAATATGTCATGGTAAGACATAAGTTGTCACGGTTTATCATACAAGCAGTGTGTGTTCTGATGAAATAGAGCACTCGTTCAAGAACCGTGCGCCGACGTATACATAAGTACTTGTAAACACTGTTGGTGCTACCCCACTTGTAAGCAGTTGTGCAAAACACGGCACATTGGCTCAGCTCGCTTCAACACTAGGCTATCGACCAGCTAACAATCAACAATCTGCTGTCTGACATATAAGCAACTATGTATCGTGTTACAGTGGTTCATTCAGTTAATTGAGGCCACAATGTAATAAATTCCAAACGTTCACACTCTAGTCCAGCGCTCATGTGGAACACTCACATTAAACTCATCTTCATAAAAAACTTGAAAAGCATAAGTTAAGCAATTTTATACATCTCAATGATTCATAGAACATAACAAACATATACTAGTTCACAGCAAAAGACAAAGTTGTGAGAAAGTTTACAAATCAGGAAAAAACAAGCAAGGCTTCTCTGAGCAAAGGGCCTCCCGGCAGGCTTAAATTTCCTGGAGTTCACTATGGTTTTTTCTTGTTGCCACCATCCAGGGTTAGGTTCTCTCATTCCAGAATAACCAATTATAATTGTGGTCTCAGCTGGAATGCTGAACTGAACCATGCAGTGTACTGACCAGGTGAAATTCTTGTGCATTCCACTAAATTTAAGCACCTCTATTTGCAGAAATAGGCAGACCACAATGCCTCTTGTCCGCGCACCTGTCCAAAAAACCGCCGTGCAGCCGTGCCAGTTAGTCCTCGGTCCATGGATGAACTGGTAGAAAGTGCATTCCGGACTATGATGCAGTTGTTTTCGCTCGTCCTTGCACTGCAATCAGGAAGTAAAACATACGAATCAACTTCTTTTAGATTGCGTTGGTCATTCTACCTTAGTTACTACCAATGTAGGGATACCTTGAAGACGGGAGGTTAGACGACAGCAACGAGGGATAGCCATCTCATTTTGCGCAGTTGTACCAAAACTGAGGTGTGTGCTTTTGATTGCGCGGATAGAAACGATATGGAGACAGACATCCCGAAACGATATGGAGGCAGACATCCCTGTTTGCGCAAATACGAAATACGGTTATTTAAACAGTGAAAGATATTACTACTTTCCCCCGTTTCCTCTTAGAACCAAGTCCTAGATTCATGCTACAGCTTTCCCACATTCTTCCCTGTTTGAACCAACGCTTTGAGTCGACTGTATGAACTAGCTTTACTTCTAATAATAGTAGAAGTCTAGGTGGCTTTGGAACAGCGGACGGAAGTAGAAATGGATCCAAACGAAGGGGCAAGAGATGGTGCAATAGAGCAAGGCAGGTTTCGAAGGAATATATACCTGAGGGTCGTCGGCATGTGGCAAAGACGGCGTTGGGAGGCCGCATCTTGGCCACAATACCGCAGGGAGGAAGAAGGGGTCGGAGGCCATCCCGAGCCGACGCTCTCTCGGAAAGAACGGCACGGCCATCGATCGGGATGCGCGGGCAGCCGTTGATCTCCTCCCTTGCCGCCGACGACGGCGTGAACGATGCAGCTACACCCCTGCCCCAGTCGAGGTTGTCTGGCCGAATTTGTGACCAGCCGTGAGCTGAGAGAGAGAGAGAGAGAGAGAGAGAGAGAGAGTGGCCACCTATGTCTTGCTTAGATCTGGAGAGCATGAGAGAGTGAATGAGAGGAACCCTAGTAAAGCAAGCGCTAAGGCTCCTGCTTTTATATATAGTGGAGTGATTTTGTTGTGCTAGCTTCAAAAAAATGCGCTCCTACGTGTACCCGCGAGTGGGTTTGAGAGAACTAGTGCATGCGTGTACCGCTTCTCTTCGTGAGAGTACAATATACTATGCCCAAAGAACGTTCGCCACAAGAGTAATAGTATAAGTGTGTGACGTGTGAGCTAAAATAAAATGTGCGCGCCGTCTTTTGTTTTTTAGAAGTTCTGAGGGTAGGGTGTGAAGAGCACATATGTGCGTGACATCTACCTGCAGATAGACGGTGGGTGCGACATGCGATTCTGCGAGAGGACTCGGGAGAGTCGTGACTCGTGACGGTGCATGTGCGTGAGAGAGAGGGGGGCACGTATCAATGCAATGCATGTGTCCGTAAATCATTATCCGACAAACGTTCGCCACAAACCTTTTCGTGACGAACGCCGTAAGAACCGTTAGATCGGCATCCGACAGTGTCAATTTTGCCATGTCATTTAATAGAACAGCCACTCCTCCTACACACAAATCTTCCATGTGAGTGTTAGCAAATGCCGTATGCTCCCTCCGTTCTGAAATGCAGTGCATATAGCTTTATTGAAAATTCGAACCTCGCAAACTTTTACCGAGTTTTCGTGTACCAAATTGCACATGTAGAATACCCTGTATATATCATTTCATTCATCTTTGAGAGGTAACTATAAAGATGGTGAGGAGTCTACAAAGAAAGACCATCGTATCACCCGCAGCAATTTCAACCATCCTTTAGTGTCGAGGAATATCATAGGAACTCTATATGATATGATTTTTATAGGATTTTTTCCTTTAGAGCCAATTGGTTCATAGGAATAGATTCGTATACTCTACATTTCAAAGGAAATAAACATGATATCATTTCTATAGCTTTAGAGCCACTTGGTTCATATGAATGGATTCCTATACTCCCTTAATTTCAAAGGAAAATAAACATTAGTGTATATTGAATAGAAAAGTTCCTATGATATGAACCAAATTACATCTCTTTTATGATCCCTCCTCATAGGAATTGAGATACATGTCATCTCTAGATTCAATAGAAAAGTTCCTATGATGTGAACCAAATGACATCTCTTTTCCAATCCCTATTCATAGGAATTGAGATGCTCCATGTCATCTCTTTCCCTACGACTTCCATGTATACATCTTCTATTCCTAAATAGATACTACAACCCACTAGTAGCTTTTTTCCAAAACATGCAACTATGGCACAAGAACTATATAGTGTGCCAATAACTTTGAAAGATGGTCGCTGGATGAAGCTAACCCGACAGTGCAGAGATGGGAAAATCCGAGCACTACTAGCCGTTGGATATCATCAACATTCCACCAGATCTGCCACATGTACAATTTAGAAGACTCCATGGTTGAACTTAAGCATAATGCACAAACCTCAAAACACAAGCACTTCTCCTTTGTTCTAGAATCTTCTGTATCATAATTGATTATTTTTTTCTAAATGAATTGCCATTATTTTTTTTACTTTATGATTTACAATGCACAACCCCATGAATCTTAACATTTTTATAAAACTAATTGATTTTGAATGAGATGAACTATAAGAACTAAATGAACATCTAAATCATGCATATATGATTCAAAGCTTTACATGCTATAGTGTGTATTTATTCATAATTTGGTGTCGAAATCTCGTGCGTTCAATACATGTGTACCTTACTAGTTTTGAGTAGAGTAGCAAATTTCATGCGGCCCCGGGTATATCAAAATGCAGGGCCCATCCATCATTGCCTTTAGGTCAAACCTACGTCCACAATTTTTTGTACGTACTATATCTCCACTGGTCCCCGAACCCAAAATGCTTCCTCGTTCCCGTAAAACCAAGCCACACATATTTAAGGCGTCGACTCGAACCCGTTTACTATGACGTGGCCCCGCACGCCGTAGTACTCCTACAAACCCTACCGCCGCACTCATCATCGGTTTTCTTCAAGAGGACGAGGGAGAAGCCGATTTGTAGTGGAGGCGGTTTCACAAAAAGGATCTGTAGTGGAGACCCCTACCCTAGGGTGCCCTAGGTAGCTGCCACACGCATCATTGTTTTCTCTTTTCTTTATGCTCTTGCGCCCTAGAGTGAAATGATGGTTGCTTCGTCCGTCCAGCTTAATGCGGGAAAGATGGGGCTTTGTGATTTGACCCCTCATCGCTCATTTTCTACTACTGCGGCGCTACGACCGGGGTGCCTCCAATTCCAACCGCTGCTCTGAACTATAATTTGGTGAATCGCACGTGGAACAAGACGGTGGATGAGCCACATGTCTGCCAAAGGGGTCCTGTTAAGTGTGTCGCCATTTCTTGTGTGGACTGACCCTGCTTGAGTTGCTACGCCAACACGACATGAGCAGCCTACCACTTGGTTTTGCTCTTTTGTGAATCCCGACTATATTGATCTAAAAAGATACGTGTTGAACTACCCTCTCCGTCTCGGTTTTTTACTTGTAGGCGTCTCGGTTTATAGGGCCTGCACGTAGTTCTAGGTCATCCATTTAACTAACTAAATATGAGTTACTATGTCACAAAAAGTATATCATTGGATTCTTATTGGTTGATATGTGAAGAAACAAGAAATGAGGTAGAAGTTAATGCACCGCGCCTTAGTGTTTTGGATTATTTGATTTTCATAAGATGACTTACTCACCTAGACGGAGGGAGTAGTTGTATTTAAAAGTCGAGGGTGGGGCTTTTCCTGCGCGGTAGGCGGGGCAGTTCCGCCTGGTCAGTTCGACAGAGACGCGAGAAGACAAGGGAGTAGGCTGTTGCAAACATAGGGCTGTGTGATTTGACAGCGAGTTACTGCTGGACAGGTGGGGCCCCGTGATTTCACTTGCCATTATCATTTTAACTGCGGCACTACGACCGACGTGAGTCTCCCGGTTCCTGACCACCTCCATACAGGTGCCTCTTGCTACCTCTTGAGCACTGCGTTGGATTTCCTCGAAGAGGAGAGGATGATGCAGCAAAGTAGCGTAAGTATTTCCCTCAGTTTTTGAGAACCAAGGTATCAATCCAGTAGGAGACCACGCACAAGTCCCTCGTACCTACACAAAACGATAGCTATTCGCAACCAACACGATTAGGGGTTGTCAATCCCTTCACGGTCACTTATGAGAATGAGATCTGATAGAGATGATAAATAATATTTTTGGTATTTTTGATAGCTAGATGCAAAGGGAAAAGTAAAAGGCAAAGTAAAAACAAAGCAAGTAATAAAGCGATAGAGATTGATATGATGAGAATAGACCCGGGGGCCATAGGTTTCACTAGTGGCTTCTCTCAAGAGCATAGATATTCTACGGTGGGTGAACAAATTACTGTTGAGCAATTCACAGAATTGAGCATAGTTATGAGTATATCTAGGTAATGATCATGTATATAGGCATCATGTCTGAGACAAGTAGATTGAAACGATTCTGCATCTACTACTATTACTCCACTCATCGACCGCTATCCAGCATGCATCTAGAGTATTAAGTTAAAAACAGAGTAACGCCTTAAGCAAGATGACATGATGTAGAGGGATAAATTCATGCAATATGATAAAAACTCCATCTGGTTATCCTCGATGGAAACAATACAATACGTGCCTTGCTGCCCCTTCTATCACTTGGAAAGGACACCGCAAGATTGAACCCAAAGCTAAGCACTTCTCCCATTGCAAGAACTACCAATCTAGTTGGCCAAACCAAAAAGGATAATTCAAAGAGACTTGCAAAGATAACTCAATCATACATAAAAGAATTCAGAGAAGATTCAAATATTTTCCATAGATAATACTGGATCATAAACCCACAATTCATCGGTCTCAACAAACACACCGCAAAAAGAAGGTTACATCGAATAGATCTCCACGAGAGAGGGGGAGAACATTGTATTGAGATCCAAAAAGAGAGAAGAAGCCATCCAGCTACTAGCTATGGACCCGAAGGTCTGAAGTAAACTACTCACACTTCATCGGAGGGGCTATGGTGTTGATGTAGAAGCCCTCCGTAGTGGATGCCCCTTCCGACGGAGCTCCGGAACAGGCCCCAAGATGGGATCTCGTGGATACATAAGGTTGCAGCGGTGGAATTAGGTTTTTGGCTCCTGTTCTTATCGTTTGGGGATACGTAGGTATATATAGGAGGAAGGAGTACGTCGGTGGAGCAACAGGGGGGCCACAAGGCAGGGGGGCGCGCCCAGGGCGGGGGTGACCTCCACCCTCATGACCGCCTCTGGCACTTCTTGGAGTAGGGTCCAAGTCTCCTGGATCACGTTCGGTGAGAAAATCACGTTCCCGAAGGTCTCATTCTGTTTGGACTCCGTTTGATATTCCGTTTCTTCGAAACACTGAAATAGGCAAAAAACTGCAATTCTGGGCTGGGCCTCCGATTAATAGGTTAGTCCCAAAAATAATATAAAAGTGGAAAATAAAGCCCAATATAGTCCAAAACAGTAGATAAAGTAGCATGGAGCAATAAAAAATTATAGATATGTTGGAGTCGTATCAGGCATCCCCAAGCTTAATTCCTGCTCGTCCTCGAGTAGGTAAATGATAAAAAGAGAATTTTTTATGCGGAGTGATACTTTGGCATAATTTCAATGTAAATCTTCTTAATTGTGATATGAATATTCAGATCCGAAAGATTCAAGACAAAAGTTCATATTGACACAAAAAGTAATAATACTTCAAGCATACTAATCAAAGCAATCATGTCTTCTCAAAATAACATGGCAAAAGAAAGTTCATCCCTACAAAATCATATAGTTAGGCTATGCTTCATTTTTGTCACACAAATATGTTCCCAACTTCTATACCCCCGATGACAAGCCAAGCAATTGTTTCATACTTAAATAATCTCAAACTTTTTCAGCCTTCATGCAATACATGAGCGTGAGCCATGGATATAGCACTATGGGTGGAATAGAATATGATGATGGGGATTGTGTGGAGAAGACAAAAAGGGAGAAAGTCTCACATTGACGAGGGTAATCAACGGGCTATGGAGATGCCCATCAATTGATGTCAACATGAGGAGTAGGAATTGCCATGCAATAGATGCACTAGAGCTATGAATGCTCAACAAAAGAAAACTAGTGGGTGTGCATCCAACTTGCTTGCTCATGAAGACCTAGGGCATTTGAGGAAGCCCATCGTAGGAATATACAAGCCAAGTTCTATAATGAAAAATTCCCACTAGTATAAAAAGACAACTTATGAGACTCACTACATGAAGAACAAGGTGTTACTTTGAAGCACAAGATATGAGACTCACTACATGAAGAACAAGGTGCTACTTTGAAGCACAAGTGTGGAAAAAGAGATAGAACCATTGCCCCTTTTTTTTATTTATTTTTATTTTTTTCTTTTCTCTTTTTTTTGGGCCTTTCTTTTTTTTCTTTTGGCCTTTCTTTTTTTTTCTTTTTGGGCAATGCTCTAATAATGATGATCATCACACTTCTATTGATTACAACATAAGGATTACAACTCGAAACTTAGAACAAGATATGACTCTATATGAATGCCTCCGGCGGTGTATCGGGATGGTGCAATGAATCAAGAGTGACACGTATGAAAAATAATGCACGGTGGCTTTGCCACAAATACGATGTCAACTACATGATCATGCAATGGCAATATGACAAAAGTAATGTATGTCATGATGATGATGATGGAAGTTGCATGGCAATATATCTCGGAATGGCTATGGAAATGCCATGATAGGTAGGTATGGTGGCTGTTTTGAGGAAGATAAAAGGAGGTTTATGTGTGATAGAGCGTATCATATCATGGTGTTTGGATGCACCGGCGAAGTTTGCACCAACTCTCAAGGTGAGAAAGGGCAATGCACGGTACCGAAGAGGCTAGCAAAGGTGGAAAGGTGAGAGTGCGTATAATCCATGGACTCAACATTAGTCAAAAGAACTCATATACTTATTGCAAAAATTTAGCAGCCATCAAAAATCAAGTACTACGCGCATGCTCCTAGGGGGATAGATTGGTAGGAAAAGACCATCGCTCGTCCCCGACCGCCACTCATAAGGATGCACAAGCCAGGTACACTTCATGTTTCAAATTTGTTACACAACTTTAACCATATGTGCATGCTACGGGACTTGCAAACTTCAACACAAGCATTCTTTGAATTCATAATTACCCAACTAGCACGACTTTGATATTATCACCTCCATATCTCAAAACAATTATCCAGCATCAAACTTATCTTAGTATTCAACGCACTCAAAAGAAAGTTTCACATATCTTGAACACCAAGTACATTAACATTAAGCAAATTACCATGCTATTAACGACTCTCAAAATAATCTAAGTGAAGCATGAGATATCAATAGTTTCTTTAAAACAAATCCACCATCGTGCTCTAAAAGATCTAAGTGAAGCACTAGAGCAAAAATTATCAAGCTGAAAAGATATAAGTGAAGCACTATGAGCAAAACTATCAAGCTCAAAAGATATAAGTGAAGCACATAGAGTATTCTAAGAAATTCCAATTCATGTATGGCTCTCTCAAAAGGTGTGTACAGCAAGGATGATTGTGGTAGACTAACAAGCAAATACGCAAATAATACAAGACGCTCCAAGCCAAACACATATTATGTGGTGAATAAAAATATAGCTCCAAGTAAATTACCGATGGAAGTGGACGAAAGAGGGGATGCCTTCCGGGGCATCCCCAAGCTTTGACTTTTTGGTGTCCTTGGATTATCTTGGGGGTGCCATGGGCATCCCCAAGCTTAGGCTCTTGCTACTCCTTGTTCCATAATCCATCAAAAGAATTCACCCAAACTTGAAAACTTCACAACACAAAACTCAACAGAAATCTCGTGAGCTCCGTTAGAGAAAGAAAACAAAAGACTACTTCAAGGTAATGTAATGAACGCATTCTTTATTTATATTGTTGTTAAACCTACTGTATTACAACTTCTCTATGGATTATAAACTATTTTTTTAGACATAGATTCATCAAAATAAGCAAACAACACACGCAAAACAGAATCTGTCAAAAATAGAACAGTCTGTAGCAATCTGTAACTAACGCAAACTTCTGGAACTCTAAAACTTCTACCAAAATAGTAATTCCTGGAGAATTTGTTTATTGATCAGAAGCAAGAAGAATCAACGCAAAAGCACGTTTCTGTGATTTAACAAAATTATATTCGTGCGCGCAAAGTTTCTGTTTTTCAGCAGAATCAAATCAACCATCATCGTAGGTTATCCTATAGGTTCTACTTGGCACAAGCACTAATTAAAACATAAAACCACATCCAAACAGAAGGTAGATGGATTATTTATTCGTAAACAGAAGCAAAAACAAAAAAATACAAATAAAATTGGGTTGCCTCCCAACAAGCGCTATCGTTTAACGCCCCTAGCTAGGCAAAAAAAGCAAGGATAGATCTAGGTAGTGCCGTAGAAATAAGATAGATTGGTGAAACTCATTTCATATTCTCTACGTTCGGCAGCAAGTTTTCTTTGAGGTAAGCAAAAGTAATCAAAAGGGCTAAATTTAATAGGGCAAAAATCCCCAATATCAATTTTAGGAGGTATAGGTTCCTCTTTCGGCCCTTCATAATGCACAACCAATTCATCATTATAAGCGTTCTTTTGACAAAACCTTGTCAGTCTACACTCAAGAGAGTATCCTAACTCATTATTTCGAATAGCCAAATCATCATTAAGTTCCGAGATTCTATCAATTAAAATGTTGGTTGGCACCTTTTTTCTAAGGTTTTCATTGAAAGCAACATAGTCAAGAGATTGAAAACGCATAATTTCTTCTTGATCAAAGAGGACAGATTCTATGGGAGGATGGCCGGTGTCCACCCTATAATGCGCAAAGATTTCTTTGGACTCTTTTATTATAAATCTGAATTCATGAGCCAAAAAGATAGTAGCGGCACGCTTAACAGAGGAGTGTTCGATATTAGAAAATTCTAGGAAAATCCTTTGTATAGAAGGGTGCATATGCATAAATTGCCTTTCAAGTTCAACGATAAGCATGGCAATGGCATCAGCAAGACTACTGGTTCTATGAAGAATAGAACTGCCCATAGAGGGAAAAGCACCAGCACAAGTAAAGAAATCTTGAATAACTCCTTTTCCAATAATATTACCACTACCGATTCGAAATCTTTTTGTATGATAGGTAGGGAATTCTTCAGCAGGAGCTTCATAATTTTCCATGATATTATTATCGCCCACGTCGGCAATAATTTCCCCAATTTCAGACATAACGACAAGCAAGCAAACTAACACACGAGAAAACAAAAAGGCAACGGGAAAAGGCAAACGGGAAAGAGAGGAGGAGATTGGGAAAGAGAGGGCGAATAAAACGGCAAGGATGAAGTGGGGGAGAGGAAAACGAGAGCCAAATGGCAAATAATATAATGCGAGAGATAGGGATTGTGATGGGTACTTGGTTTTGTGACTTGCATGCGTGAGCCTCCCCGGCAACGGCGCTAGAAATTCTTCTTGCTACCTCTTGAGCACTGCGTTGGATTTCCTCGAAGAGGAGAGGATGATGCAGCAAAGTAGCGTAAGTATTTCCCTCAGTTTTTGAGAACCAAGGTATCAATCCAGTAGGAGACCACGCACAAGTCCCTCGTACCTACACAAAACGATAGCTACTCGCAACCAACGTGATTAGGGGTTGTCAATCCCTTCACGGTCACTTATGAGAATGAGATCTGATAGAGATGATAAATAATATTTTTGGTATTTTTGATAGCTAGATGCAAAGTGAAAAGTAAAAGGCAAAGTAAAAACAAAGCAAGTAATAAAGCGATAGAGATTGATATGATGAGAATAGACCCGGGGGCCATAGGTTTCACTAGTGGCTTCTCTCAAGAGCATAGATATTCTACGGTGGGTGAACAAATTACTGTTGAGCAATTCACAGAATTGAGCATAGTTATGAGTATATCTAGGTAATGATCATCTATATAGGCATCATGTCTGAGACAAGTAGATCGAAATGATTCTGCATCTACTACTATTACTCCACTCATCGACCGCTATCCAGCATGCATCTAGAGTATTAAGTTAAAAACAGAGTAACGCCTTAAGCAAGATGACATGATGTAGAGGGATAAATTCATGCAATATGATAAAAAACCCATCTTGTTATCCTTGATGGCAACAATACAATACGTGCCTTGCCTCCCCTTCTGTCACTGGGAAAGGACACCACAAGATTGAACCCAAAGCTAAGCACTTCTCCCATTGCAAGAACTACAAATCTAGTTGGCCAATCCAAAAAGGATAATTCGAAGAGACTTGCAAAGATAACTCAATCATACATAAAAGAAGTCAGAGAAGATTCAAATATTTTCCATAGATAATACTGGATCATAAACCCACAATTCATCGGTCTCAACAAACACACCGCAAAAAGAAGGTTACATCGAATAGATCTCCACGAGAGAGGGGGAGAACATTGTATTGAGATCCAAAAAGAGAGAAGAAGCCATCTAGCTACTAGCTATGGACCCGAAGGTCTAAAGTAAACTACTCACACTTCATCAGAGGGGCTATGGTGTAGATGTAGAAGCCCTCCGTGGTGGATGCCCCCTCCGGCGGAGCTCCGGAACAGGCCCCAAGATGGGATCTCGTGGATACAGAAGGTTGCGACGGTGGAATTAGGTTTTTGGCTCCTGTTCTGATTGTTTGGGGATACGTAGGTATATATAGGAGGAAGGAGTATGTCGGTGGAGCAACAGGGGGCCACGAGGCAGGGGGCGCGCCCAGGGGGCACCCTCCACCCTCATGATCGCCTATGGCACTTCTTGGAGTAGGGTCCAAGTCTCCTGGATCGCGTTCGGTGAGAAAATCACGTTCCCGAAGGTTTCATTCCGTTTGGACTCCATTTGATATTCCGTTTCTTCGAAACACTGAAATAGGCAAAAAATAGCAATTCTGGGTTGGGCCTCCGGTTAATAGGTTAGTCCGAAAAATAATATAAAAGTGGAAAATAAAGCCCAATATAGTCCAAAATAGTAGATAAAGTAGCATGGAGCAATCAAAAATTATAGATACATTGGAGACGTATCACCTCTCCCAATGCTCCACCATGTAGTAGAGGCTGGCTCTTGCATGAGAGCCCACTTCTCCACTTTTTCCTTGCCTCTCTTTCCTCCACATATGCAAAAATGCCATGTAAAGCGCACTATTGTACTTACATGCTCCTACAGGTGCTTAAGCTTGCCACATAGGCATAAAGTCTGATGTGGCAAGTTAATCAAGAAGAGAGAGACTAGTTTGGTGACCCAAGGAAAAAACGGTGCTACGCGGGTGTACCTAGGTGAAAAGACAATTTTGAGTCTATAGCTAATTAAATGAAGCAAACTTAGCAACACCATTTCATTGGAAGAGGTCACTCCTTGCCAAATGCAATAAATACTAGTACTCCCTGTGTCCCATAATATAAGAACGTTTTTGGCACTACACTAGTGTCAAAAATGTTCTTATATTATGGGACGGAGGGAGTACGAAGAAAGAGATACAGAGGAGGAAAAAAATACACTTATAGCCAACCTTGTTGTAGTATGAGTGACTAAGTGATGACTATGTATGACATGCCAACGTCAGATAGCCTAACGCACCGTGTTAAATCTCCAAGGGCGCGACCGCGCGAGCGACGTGACGGTCGTGGTAGGTGCGACCATGATACGGGCTGCTGGCAGCCCTTGGATCTGAGATCAAACGGTCGCATGCTAAGTTGCTGAAAATTTGTAGAATAACCCTCCAGGATAGGATATTCACCCATAGGTCTAGAATCACGCCATGCAACCATTCGATCTCAGATCCAAGGGCTCTCGGAAGCCCGTATCATGGGAGAATGGAAAGCCACTACCTTGTCATTCGCACGCTGGCAGTTCATTCCTACTCGTCCCCGCACGTCCTTTAATACTACGGCTGTTCGCTCCTAGTCGTCCCGTCCATTCACATTACGGCAGTTCCACTAATCCTAACCCTCCTCCCAAATTCATGGCGTCCCAAATCTCCCCGATCAGCGGTGAGTACAAGGTTAGAACCATCACCGGCGATGAGTTCGACGTCATCTACACCCGTACTTCCGCGACGGTGAAAGGATGCCTTTCTCGCTTTAGACGCATGTTCAAAAACTCAGATGATGAGGGGGTCGCTGGGCTAGATGTTGAGTACACCACAGTCCTGGGACGAGAGAAGGATCTAAAGTACAAAGAGAGGAAGAAGCCCGCCATGATCCAGGTTTGCGTACATAACGTTTGCTTGGTCTACCACATATGCCATGCCGACGTTGAGTGCTAGGATTTTAAGAACTTCCTCGAGGACAAAACAGTGAAATTTGTTACTGTAGACTTTAAGAATGACAAAGAAGTCCTGGGTCAGATAGGCCTCGTTGTACGCAACCCCTTCGACCTCTAGAAGAATCGGCTGGTGCCGTCTCGCCAGCCCTCAATGCTGACCCTGGCAGGAGCCATGGTTCATCCTTCGTACCGTAAACAGGAGAAACCTCATTACACGTTTCATCGTCATGCATGGCAGCGGAATGTACTAGATATAGACCACATCCACTACACCGCAATGGATGGCTACCTTTGTTTCAATATCTACAAGGGTTGGATGAAGAGCAACAGCCAAGTTGGCGGTTCAAGCAAAGAAGTATCGGCCAAGAGGAAGAGGGACAAGGACGAAGTTGAGGACGTGGACGAGGACTCCGAGTAAGGTGGCAGTGTCGTTGCTCATGGTGGTTCTAAACTTCTAATGCAGTGTCTACCGGATTAGTTGCATAGTTTAATTTCAGGTGTGCTTAGTTTAATTTGAGGGGTGTGTTGTGATGAGCCCCCAGCAGAACTATGTTATGTTTCTTCTCGTTACTTTAACTCTTCAGTATGTACATACTACTAGTATTTCTTTAATAGAATTTAGCACCCCAATTAAGCACATACTAGCTTTTTTAATAGTACTATATGCATAATTTGGCGACGAGCACTCTCTATATGTACCACCTTTTTTTTAAATTTCAATTTTTGCTCCATGGCACAATCCATCGATAGTACTACTGTACAAAAGTATACATTTTTTAAAAGGCTAGAGTACTGTTCATCACATATATATATATAGCCAGTTAAATTCTCAACCTAGAATGACGTGCATGCCATGTAGTAAACCGATATGGAGGAAGCATAGTAAAAATGAGGTGATTTTACCGAGCGATCGGCGGGAGAGCATGGCCTGTCATGCGGTCCCATGTGTCATGACGTACCAAGGCGATGCGCGTGTCCCTCTTGAGGCAGAAGCAATACTAGTACGTGGTTTGAGATGATGTCAAACCGAAGTGTGAAATAATGGTTGCTTCGCCGTCTGGGAAGGTGCGGCATTGTGATTTGACGTCTCATTGCTCATTACTACTACTGGGCCGGTACGAGTGGGGTGCGTCCCCTCTGCTGTTCCGCACTGTTATTTGGTGCTTGACACGTTCACCCCATTGCTATATGTCCCACATGTCGGTGACAGGATGTACAGAATTCATGAAAGGGAGCGTCGACGGAGGAGTATACTACAGAATTCATGAAAGGGAGCGACTTAGTTTAGGAAAAATCTGTTTTTACGGAGTACGTACCCACTAGGGTTTATAAGGCTCATCTAAAAAACATTCTTTTTTCCGTTTGATAAGTCTAAATTCTACTATACTAGTAGTAGTACCATTACATGTTGGATTTCGAGGTGCGTTAGATCACCCGACGCAAGCAGTGTCAAGAGGAAACTAACCAATGCATGTACAAGTTCATGGAAATTTAGTGGTCATTCATGCATTCATTCTAATTAATGCCTCGGTAAACATAACTTCTTGAAAAAAACGAGCGTACTGTGCAAACTACGAAATTAATTCGACCACTCACCGTCTACCTTGGTTGGAGAGATTTTGAAATTGAGCCATAAACTGGAAAGGAGGGAGTAGTAACTTTTGTCTCGATTACTATTTGTGGCCTTGTATAGATGCAAAATGTATTTTTTATAGTGGCCTTGTATAAGTAAATGGAGGGAGTACTAACCAAAGTACGTAGTAGGGACGAGGAGTAAACGGAGGGAGTAGTAAAATTTTCTCCTCGTGCTGCGAGCCACCGCGCGCGTGGCGAGGGAGTGGGCATAAAGGCGTATAGTAGTAGTAAGCTTCACCTCATCCTGCGAGCCACCGCACCCGTGGGCGAGGGAGACGGCATACTAAGCAAGCTTCTCCTCATTCTGCGAGTTGACGGGACACATCAAAAGTACTCCAGTGTATAGAGCCTTGCCTCTAAGGTAGGCCCCACATGGTTTGCCTCATTTTTAAATTTAACATAACGCGTGAAGTCGCAATTTGTTTGTTCACCCGTGTTAGACGATCCTCCCTCCACCAAGTGGACAACCAGTAGATGTGCCAAATTACCACGTGGGCTGCCTTTTTCGTACAGAAATGAGCTCCACCATGTACCCGCGCGGGTGTGGTTGGTAAAGAGACGGGAGTACGAGTGACGTGCGTGCACCTCTTCTCTTCGTGCACGTCCCCCACCTACGTGGGTGTGTGTGAGAGAGATACAAACCTAGACATAATGCGTCATCCATCCACATGCCTCCACCCAGTCCGACCACCAGTCACCACCACGGCACCACGCCCACTCCTCCTCGCCTTATCTCTCATATTTCTCCCTCCATTTTTATATACAAGGGGCCACTATGAAAATTACAATTTGCAGATATACAAGGCCACTAACACTAATCGATGCAATATTAATGGTGTTTTCCTCATGGAACTAGCAAAGGAGGACATTAATTATCCCTTGCATGCATGTGGGAGTTTGTAAAAAAATGCATCTTGATGTTCCGTGCAATGCACGGGCATCTTGCTAGTCCATGAAAACAACACATGGCAAAATTCCAAGGCAAACGAGGGATTTTACCCGGGGTAGCCAAAATATTGGCGACCTTTTGTCCACCGGTGCCTTTGCCACCGATGAACGAGGAATGGCTCGGGTGCTCATGCTGTCATGCATCCTCCAGCACGCACGTTGGAGACGAGCTCGCACGAGCTGTGTTTTTTTGTCCCACAATGCCGCCCGAGCCGCCTGTAGACCGACCGGCGACCCGCAAATTACGCCATCCAACCGTAGCCGCACACATTATGACAGCAACTCAACCAACCGGACGAAATTCAGGCAAACACGTAGACAAACTGATATTTCATATAAACAACGACGAAAATCACATAAAATACTGGATTTTCACACAAACATGACGGATTTCATTACATTCAAATGAACTATGCGGTGCTAGTTCTGGACAGCACATGTATATAATACCTGGCCTAAATGGTCACCCGCCGATCGATTTGTGTTCCTCATGTCCGGCAGCACGATCACCGAACTGCCGGGAGCCCCAGAGGTATATGCTTCAGCGCAAAGAACGGCTCGCTTCCCCACTGCCCAACTGATATCATTGGCTGGTGCCGAAGATGATGGTGGTCGGCACCGGTTCGAGTTCATCACCGGCCACTACTTCGACATGGCCGGCACCGGCTCGAGTTCATCCTAACATTCCCCTCTTCCGTGGAGCCCATGCGGGGTCAACGAAGGTCCTCACAACAAAAGGATCTGGCAAGACACCTGCTGTGTACGCCGGCGTCGCCTCCGCGGTGGCCTTCATGGGACCCAAGCAGTGGCGGCCTCCCGTGTTCTACTTCTCCTCGATGATGGTGGCGGACGCGGAGGCGCTGGCCACCGACTCGTCGCTCTCCGCGCACCCGGCTTCTGTCGCTGCTTGCATGGCGCGGCCGCCGACATGGGAGTCTCGGCCACAGAAACGGGAGACGCGGTATGAGGCGGCGGCGTGGACGGCAGCAACGATGCCCGTACTCCGCTCCTCGTCGAGCTGGCCTGGAGCGGCGAGTTGCCGAACCGTGCACCGGCTTGGGGCGGCAACTGGCTCCGTCGGGCAAGGGGAGGGAGGTGGATCAGCGAGCTGCATAGCTCGTATCCGGCAGGCTACCCAGCCGGCTTGGATGCGGAATAACTACTGTTCGTAAGCCATTGTAAGAGTGGACAAAACGGTGGAGGAGATAGGGGAGCGGCGGAGGTGTGCGATTCTTGGCCGGCGTTTGGCCTCGTTTACATAGGAGATTAAATAGACGGCAGACGGGAGGAGCTCGGCCGGTGTTTCGTTTAACGCCGGCCCGGTCATGAACGAATGTGTCTCCAGAGTGGATTTCTCGGCTTCCACACGGGCGGGTTTCATGGAGGCGTTTGAATGGGGCATGGAGGCGTGTTCAGCCGAGCGTGCCGCGAGTGGCGCCCTCGACTCTGATCTAGGACACTGCGCTGTTCTTCCACTGACGTGTGGGCTCTTTGGGTGCATGGCCTGCATGTCAGTGACCCAACGCAGGCAGCGCACAGCAGAGGAACCTTTGGTGGGCCAGGGCAGTCAGAAGCGGGCATTTCATAAACCGATGATTGTTCATTGAGTGTGACATCATCTTTTTCATGTAGTTAAGCCTACTATGTTGATAGCCCGTTCGATACATTGTGATTCATAAAGACCGCTGCAAACATCAATGTTCTGCTTATCACAGATAAGATTGATTAATAGCCGTAACAATCCATGTCCTTAACAAAGGGTGCATGCACGTATAGGTTGAGCGTGTGTCTTGCATCGTGTACTGTGTGCATGCAGGCGTGCGAGTGTTGCGTGCGTGCAAGGGTGCATTTCAGTGTTGCATGCATGGGTGCGTACGTGCGTGTGTTCGTGAGTGCATGAGTATGTGTCAGTGTTGCACGCCAGCATGCGTTCGTGTGTATGTTATGTGTACGTGTGAGTGTTGCACGCCTACATGCATGCGTGTCTTGCGTGCGTGTATGTGTACGTGCGGGGTGAGGCTACACATCAGTCGACTGACTTTTTCATCTCTGGTCATTAGATTTTCCAGCCGATGGATATGAAATCAAGGGCTTCCAGTTTATCATCAAACTCCACCCCCCTGAGCCGCCAGCCACCACCGGCCAAACCACCCGCCCGCGGCCGGCCCGCCCTCCCCGAAACCACTCCCCACCGCCGGTCCGCTGCCGCACCGGCCATCCCTCTAGCCCCCCCCCCCCACGCCGAGCTTTTTCTCCGGGGATCCCCACCCCACCGCCGAATGAACGCCCCCCCAACCGCTGGTGACTGCCAACCAGAGGTCTCACGACTTCGAATACCCACCGACCACTAGTTTATTACCACTTCTGTCCTTCATATACGCGTTGACGGGTGGGCCCTATGGTAATGTGCGCTGCTGAATGTGGACCATTTGACTGGTCAATTGATCGTGTTATCAACAAATTACGGAGCTGTATGGTGAGCCAGTGACCGTATGATCACCCTAAAATGTACTCCTATTTTATTAACACAGTACAGACTCAAACTACAATTCCTTTCTTTCATATACGGGCTGACAGGTGGGCCCCATGGTTACGCACCCCGATGGTGCAACACTAGTTGCGCGGTTTGACAGGTCAATTGATTGTGTCATCAACAAAATACGGAGTTGTACGGGTGAGCCAGTGACCGTATAATCATGACATGTATTTGTTTAACACGGTACAGACACAAGGGCTCATATATACGCGCAAGCACTCACCGCTATAAGCGCACACACGCGAACCCTGCCCCTATGAGCACCTTCGAGAGAGTGGGCCAACATATATGATCTTGAGATTTTACGAAGTCACCATAGGTGCCTCGTAGTCGAGTGGAACATCTCCTCCCACTGAACTTACATCGCCGGAAAATACTGAAATTAACACAAGATAAATGCGAGCACCGGGACTTTAACCTTGGTGGGCTCGAGAAACCACTGTCCTCTAACCATCCAACCACATGTTGGTTATCACGACAAAATGTATGTGGTGACCGTGATGAGCTTATTCTGAAGTCCAGTGACCATATCGTGCTTTTGCTTCAAATACAATGACCGTAAGTGTCGTCAACAAAATACGGAGCACGCATCAAATGCAAAGTCCGTCAGTGTCATCAACAAAATATGGAGACGTATCGTGAGCTTGATACCATTGTACTATTGTATATGCTTATTTTCCTAGTGGCCGATTGCGTGTGTGGTGTGGTGGGCACATCATTTCTAGTTGTGGTGGGTCAACATGAAGACTCATGGGTCGGTTCCATCCTGCGCCACATATAGGTTGGACCGAGACGTGTTATACGGACCCATGTGGAGGACTCGGCGTACAACACGAAGCTACCAGAGTCGCGGAGGACTCTATCCCCACTGGTGATAAGCCGACTATATATGATTTGTAACCCTAGGCCCTTAGTATGTTATACAAGCTTGGGGGCTAGTTCGGCGATAGTATACACACACGCACAATGCCTGGTATTCACGTGTACTTTGTACACACCCCTATCACTAATATACAGTACCAAGAGTAGGCTCTTTCTTCAACTGCAAGGGTCCGATAACTAGGGTAAAACTTTGCCTCGTATTACCATCCAGCTTAACAGTCAGGGATATCCTACCGAATGATATGATGAAATCATATTTGCCAACTACTAAGAGAGAGGTGTGTCGGGGGTGGGGGGCAATGTGTGCGAGAGAGGCCTAAAGATAATGTGCGTGCGGGAGACACGTAGGCACATATATGTGCGTATAGAGGGCTAGTAGAGACCGTGCATGTGTATATATGCATGTGAGAGAAATAGTGTTTTCCAACTAAGATTAGTGAAAAGAGTGTGGTACATAGTAGTCAGAAAGAGAGAGAGAGAAACAGAGAGAGCATGTGCGTGAGACACCCCGACACCCTGAGAGAGATTGTGAGCATGTGTGAAAGAGAAATGCCGATGCATATAAAGTGTGTGCACTTATGCGTTAGATAGAGAGATATATATTGCGTTTGTGAGAACGGGGCGAGGCATAGTGCATCTACGTGTAAAAGGCGGTTCTACGCATTAAATTAAAATATAAATGGCATTATTATTTTTGGATGAGATCATGAATTTTTCAAAATTGCATATGGACGAAAATCGGTCTATCAGACACCCATACTCTATTGAATTCTAGCATGTGCATGTGTTTATTTCATATTATCGATCCATAGGGTGAGAGGGGTTTGAAATACAGGCAATGGATGCTTTTGCAATTCATATATAAACATTAATTAGTGCACTCCATGTTGTTTGTGTGAAGCACTTTATACAATTGTGACTTGCATGGATACATTCCAAATTGCTAGCTAGGAAATAAAATACATGTCGAATTCAACATAAAGGGGGTTTCGAAGATTCGAATTCATAGGAAGTGCATTCATCTATTTGAACCCGAGATAATGGCATTTGTAAATCAGATGTAAAAGGGGGCATCAATCTTTGTTGTGAGTTTGAACATGTTATATATATTCATATGCATATCTAACTTTTTTTTGCAACCAAGGAGATTATATGTGGAACCATGCATGAACTGAGGTAAGTTGCATATTTTTTAATATATACTCGTGTACAGTGTATATTCAAATGTACCCCCTCCATTCCAAAATAATCGTAGCTTTAGGATTTTCAAGAGTAAAGATTTGTGAAGTTTCACAAATCCTGAAAGTTCAATTCAAGAGAACCGAAAACGTTAATGCTTCTGCTCCCAAATATTGAGCGAAGCGCCAAATAGGCCTCTGGTCACCCGAAACCGCGCGAGACTAATGTTTGGTGGTAGGAAATTACTGTCCTGACTCTGGCCTGTGTAGCCTATTGGCCCGATGTCCAAAGGTCTAAACCGAGGTAGGTTTGCAACTTCACCAAGACGTCAGTCTCAACCGCCTCCGGGAATCATTCATACGCCGTGGGCGCCTAAACACCCATGCGCTCGGCCGAAATCTATCCCGCCCACATTTGGGACACCTGAGATGACTGTCCTACCCCCAACCCGCAATATGTCTGAAATTTTAGATGGGGGAAAAGTTTGTAACTTTCCCCAAATTTCAAACAAGTGCGTCTCAAACCGAAACATTTTCCCCCTTAGTTCCCTGCCTCCCTCCGTTTCCCCATTCATACTCCGTGGGCGTGAAAACGCCCTCTCCACCAGCCGCAAACCCCAGCCTCCTTCGTCCTCCACCCCATAGCGGCCAATCCATTCCTGCCCTCCTCCATCACGCCGGAGCCGGTACCCCGACGTCGTTGTCCAACGCAACCGCAACCGCAACACCCTCAAGGACTTAGCAGCTGAAGCCGAGGCAGAGCTGCCTCCACGACGCCGACACCGACGTGCGCTGTACCAAAACCACTCCGACCTCGCCGTCTTGCGCCTCACTGCTGCG
This sequence comes from Triticum timopheevii, assembly GCA_963921465.1. NCBI lineage: Eukaryota > Viridiplantae > Streptophyta > Magnoliopsida > Poales > Poaceae > Triticum > Triticum timopheevii. The sequence goes on along the minus strand of OY997272.1, from coordinate 372,717,330 downwards.
GCTCCACTGTCGCAACCGTCCACCGCACCGGAGCTGTTCCCGCTACGCCGTCGTTCGCCACCTCGGATCTGCTTCCCCGCCGCCGACAGATGGCCACCGCACCGCACTCAACAACTTGGCCATGGATTCGTCCAAGGCTGCACCGTCCTCCACAACTTCTAGTTTCCGGCGAACAACAAGAAGATCGTCGGAAAAACAGAAGGAGGACACAGCACTGCCAGCAGAAATAGGTACTCCTCTTCCCTTATTCGTGCAAATCTAACGTCTCTGCTCACACCGTATTCATCCCACGTAAGAAACTAGTTGAGCGCTTCTTACTGCATCTTCTTCGTGATACTAAATGCACAAGGTTTCCTCCCTTTTACTATTTCACCTTTGCTAGAGGTCAGTAGCCCGCTGGATTTCAATTCAGGGTTAGTCGAACCGCAATTAAAAGAAGCAGCACCCGCTTAGGCGCGCGGAGCACCTAGTCATCATGTTCCCCGGTGAAGCGGCGCATCGATGTGTATCATACGGGTGTGGGGCGCATGAGCTGCTTGCGCCCGATCTGGAGGTCGGCGGGGCTTGAATGGATGGCTGGGGGGCGGTGCCAAGCACGGCGGTACAGTGTGGTCGAGGGGAGGGCGCAGGCAGGGGTGGAATACTAGGCCGGTGGTCGCTGGCGTTTCGTGGAAGATCATCAACACTGACTGGCTGGAGGTAGATGAAGGCGATCTACCCGTTCTTTGTACATCAGACGATGCAGAACAATGGACATACCTATTTGCTTTCATCGACTGTTATTTTCACATAATCCTGTAGTAATTTAGTGTGCCATGCATGTTGTAGAGCTATCAGATGTCTCCCGTCAGTTATTTCTCACCGACCTGCTATCTGCTACCTTTACACTATACTAATTGTGCACACACTTCACCCATACTCACACTATTGTTTTTTATGCATGGGTATTTCAGACTCTGGCGCAGTGTTGATGAATGCAGAAAAGAAAAGATAGAAGTCGCTCCAGTGTAATTCGAAGATAAGCACTAAGCGTTTCAGCGCTCTAATGGGTGCAGTGTCAGTAGTTGGAGACAGTAAATGTAGCTCTGCAGTTGATGATCTCAATTGCCACACACAACCATCCCAGGTGCTTGCTTTAACTTCACGCTGTCAAATGTGGTTGTATGTTGCATATGGTGTCTAGCTTGTATTGCTTCCAATTTGGTTAAATTGCATCTGCTTACTTTACACATTATACCTTTGATAATGACATGCCTTCCTGTTTTTGATACATACTACATATATCTATTAACCATGTTCGTACATCAAAATAATGCTCTTTTGTATCCCTCGTCAATCACTTATGATGAGACAGTCACCCGAGTGGGTTACTGTGAGATGCCCTACTCGTTTAAAGAGTGCAGTGTCATCCTCCCCACATGATTCTCAAGAAACAACAAAGCTTAATGAAGATAATCAACGTAGCTCTCTAGTTGATCACCGCAATTCGCCCACACCACCATCCCAGGTGCTTGCTCTTACTTGGCAGTGTGATATGTGCTTGCATGTTGCATATGGTGTCTACCTTGTAATGCTTCTAATTAGGGTAAACTGCATCTGCTTAGTTAACACATTATACCTGTGAATATGACATGCCTTCCTGTTTTTGGTACATACTACGTCTTTCTATTAACCATGTTCTTACATCAAACAACTTTTCTTGTGTATCCCTCATCAATGCTCCTAATTTGTCAAATTGCATCTCCTTAGCTTACACATTATACATGTGAATATGACACGCCTTCCTGTTTTTGGTACATACTACATCTGCCTATCACACCATGTTCTTACATCAAACTATTGTTCTTGTGTATCCTGCGTCTATCACTTATGATGAGACAGTCACGCGTGTGGGTTAATATGAGATGCAATACTCTTATAAAGAATGCAATTTCATCCTCTCCACATGATTCTCAAGAAACAGCAAGCCTAAATGAAGATATTGAACGTTGCTCTGTACCTGAAGACCACACTTCCCCTACACCACCATCACAGGTGCTTGCTCCAACTTTGCAGTGTGATATGTGGTTGCATGTTGCATACAGTGTCTAGCTTGTAATGCTTCTAATTAGGGTAAGTTGCGTCTGCTTAGTTTACACACTATACCTGTGAATATGGCATGCCTTCATATTTTTTGTACACACTACATCTATGTGTTAACCTTGTTCTTACATGAAACTACCTCTCTTCTATATCCTGCATCAATCACTTATGATGAGTGACCTTTATTTGTTGCATATTGCATATAATTTCTAGCCTGTTGCCATGTATTGCTTCTAATTTGGTCAAATACATTTGTTAGGACACCATTTTAATTTGGCAGAGTGATATTGGTTTCATCTTTCATATGGTTTCTAGCTTGCATCGATTCTAACAAGTTCAAGAACCTTGTGCTTAGTTTACACTTTATACATCATACATGTCAATATGTTATGCCGTCCTGTTTATCATACATATTCCGTCCTCCTATCATGCGGCTGCCTTACATGAAAGTAGTGTTCGTCAGTATCATGCATCAATATGTTCTGAAGAGCAAATTTTATTCCTCTTTCTTGTGGGTTTGACTTGACAAGGCAAAATCAAGAAAGAGGAAGGAAAATAGTAAGGAAGGCGATGATGGTGGTCCTCTGCAGCAACGTAAACGGAGAATCTGTACCGATTCTCATTGTACTGATAGTGCATTACAAGGTCCAAGTCTCCGCTCCCCTACTCCACCATCCAAGGTGCTTCCTCTAACTTGGCAGTGTGATATCTGGTTGCATGTTGCATATGGTGTCTAGCTCGTATTGCTCCTAACTAGTGTAAACTGCATCTGCTTAGCTTACACATGATACATGTGAATATGACACACTTTCCTGTTTTTGGTACATACTATATCTGTCTATCACACCATGTTCTTACATGAAACTACTCTTCTTGTGTATCCTGCATCAGTCACTTATGATGGGACACCTTTAAGTTGGCAGTGTGATATTGGTTTGCGTCTTGAATATGATTTCTAGCATGTATTGCTTCTAGTTTGATGAACGCCACCTATGACGAGACAATTTTAACTTGGCACAGTGATATTGATTGCACCTTCCATATGGTGTCTTGCAGTGTTTCTAATTTGTTGAAGTGCCTTCTGCTTAGTTACCACATCATAGGTGTGAATATGTCAAGCCGTCCATTTTTTCGTACATATTCCATCCTCGTATTATGACTTTGCCTTTCATCAGAGTAGTGTTCGTCAGTATCTTGCATGAATGAGTTCTGAAGAGCGAATGATATTCCTTTTTCTTGTCGGTATGACCTCACAATGAAAAATCAATAAAGCTGAAGGAAATTGGCAAGGCATTGGATGATGGTGGTCCTTCCGAGCAACTGAAATGGAGGTTCTCTACAGATTCTACTCCGCCATCCTCCCAACAAGATTCGCAAGACAACGCAAGGCTAGACAGTAAACGTAGCTGTGTAGATGATGAGCACATCTCCCCTACTCCACCATCACAGGTGCTTGCTCTAACTTGGCACTATTATATGTGGTTGCATGTTGCGTATGATGTCTAGCTTGTATTGCTTCTAACTTTGTTGAATTGCATCTGCTTACTTTACACAATGCATGTGAATATGACATGTGTTCCTGTTTCTACATCAGACTACTATTCTTGCATATCCCGCATCAGTCACTTATGATAAGGCACCTTTAAGTCGCCACTATGATATTGGTTGTGTCTTGCATATGATTTCTAGCATGTACTGCTTCTAATTTGTTGAAACGCCATACAGTTTGAACTTGGCAGAGTGATATTGGTTGCATCTTTCATATGGTGTCTAGCTTGCAGTTCTTCTAATTTGTTGAAATGCCTTCTGCTTAGTTACCACATCATAGGCGTGAATATGTCACACCATCCTGTTTTTCATACATATTCCATCCTTGCATCATGTGTTAGCCTTTCATCCGAGTAGTGTTCGTCAGTATCATGCATGAATGAGTTCTGAAGAGAGAATTTTATTCCTTTTTCTTATCGGTTTGACTTCACAATGCAAAATCATTACAGCTGAAGGAAATTAGTCCGACAGTGGATGATGGTGGTCCTTCGGAGCAACTCAAACAGGGGGTCTCTACAGATTCTACTCTGCCATCCTCCCTACAAGATTCGCAAGACAACACAAGGCTGGACAGTCAACATAGCTATGTAGATGATGAGCACATCTCCCCTACGCCACCATCACAGGTGCTTGCTCTAACTTGACACTATTATATGTGGTTGCATGTTGCGTATGATGTCTAGCTTGTATTGCTTCTAACTTAAATTGCATCTGCTTACTTTACACATAATGCCTGTGAATATGACATGTGTCCCTGTTTCTAGAACATACGTGTACATGATGAGCACATATCCCCTACTCCACCATCACAGGTGCTTGCTCTTACTTGGAACTATTATACGTGGTTGCGTTTTCCGTATGATGTCTAGTTTGTATTGCTTCTGATTATGTAGAATTGCATCTGCATAGCTTACAACTTATACCTGCAACGATCACTTACCCATAAGACACATTTAACTTGGGACTGTGATGTAGGTTGCATCTTGCATTATTCTCTAGCTTGTACTGCTTCTAGTTTCTTGAAATGGCACTTACGACGAGAAACTTTTTACCTGATAGAGTGATATTGGTTGCATGTTCATATGGTGCCTAGCTTTCATTTCTTCTAATTTTGTTGAAATGCCTTCCGCTTACTGTTTTTGCATACATATTCCATCCTCCTATCATACGTGTGAATATGAAATGCTGTCTTTTTTGTATATATTCCATCCTCCTATCCTGCGCTTGCCTTACATCAAAGTAGTGTTCGTCTGTATCATGCATCAACCAGTTATGCAGAGCTAATTTTATTCATCTTCTTGTGGTTTTGACTTCATAAGGCAATATCAGAAAATAGGAAGGAAAAGAGTAAGTTAGGGGATGTTGGTGGTACTCCGCACCGACGCAAACAGAGACTCTCTAGATTTGCCACTGCTACTGCTAATGAAGTTGAAGTCCCAAGTCTACATGATGAGTTCATCTCCCGTACTCCACCATCGCAGGTGCTTTCTCTAAGTTGACAGTGTGATAATTGGTTTCATGTTGCATATGTTGTCTAGCCTGTATTTCTTCTATTTTGATTAAATTGCACCTGCTGAGTTTATACGTTATACATGTGCATATGACATGGCCTTCTGTGTCTAGAATACACTGCATCTATCTATCATACCATGTTCTTACATCAAAGTACTGCTGTTGTGTATCCCGCATCAGTAACTCATGATTGGATGCTTTTAACATGGCAGTTTGATAGTGGTTGCATCTTGCATTGATTTCTACGTTGTATTGCTTCTAATTTTTCGAATTGCCAGAATCCAGTAGCATTGATAGGCTATAAATGGACGAACTCTTCATTGAGCATATAACATAATATTAGTACCCAAAGTGTACTCCAAGATGATATAAAACTTAGGCACACGAATGAAAAATGCAGCTTATGATTACAAATGTGTAGATGATAATATACGGTACCTGAAAAAGTGAGGAGCCAAACACCAACTCCTTGTGATCATTAAACGGGTCACGAATTACACCCAAGGTCTCTAGTTTGGGCGCAGAGACGACATTTATTTGTGAAGGTGTATAACAATTATCAAGGAGCAACCTTTGAAGTGAAGGGGCATCTCGATGATGAGTTGTCCTTCAAAACAAATTGCAATGCTTTTAAGGTGAGGCAACTTTATTTGGAGACAACCGATACGGATTTCTATTCCCAAAACAATCAGCAAGCGCTCCAGGGTAGGGCAACTAGAGTGGATGATGCTGTGCAGTGAGGCCCCCGACAGATAAACCAGCACAAGCAAAAGTTTTTCTAGCAGTGGGAGTCGAAGCATTTGTACCAAATTGTCTGGTAGATGGCACCGGGCGAAGGTGGCGGTGTGGAGAGAGAAGGAAAACCTCAAGATGGACAATGGTGGTGTGGGCAAAAATTCTTGGTGTGTTCGTGGTATGAAACTTTTGTGGTAATGGTATAACTCAAACTGCTGGAGTTTTCCGAATTCAAGGGATGTCAGCCAAGCGTCCACCATGCTGGGTATGGACAGCAGGTAGCATTTCGGGATGCAGAGGCATTGAACGGGGCCCTACTGGTGAGAAGATACAATGGCTCTAAGGAGATCAAATTCAGGAATGACAGATATCTGACGACAGTCGAGATTGAAGGGGCGTTGTGCGCCATAGAGGGGTCCACCAAGTTGAGAGAACTTGTGTGCTGCAGCAATCCTTGGTGGGGAGAAGCAAGATTCTCTCCTCAAGGATGATGTCCGGGAGATCGCTGATGCGGTCCACCGGAGATTCTACCGGTTCTTTAGATCCGGGTGTGGGGGGGGGGGGGGGGCTCACCGCTTCTCCCTGCGCTACCGGGTGCGGGATCTACAACCGACATCGCCGCTGGCGGGAGCCTCATCTTCTTGACGTTGGGGCCAACCTACTCCATTTTCCTTGTGGGAGTCGCGCCAAGCTCACAGGTTTGAGCAGAGTAGCCAGAGACGAGGCTAGTGGTAGTGTGAGTGGGGAAGAAGGAGGGCTAGGGATTTCTGTAGGTGTGGAAGAAGAGGAGTAGGCATTTTTTGTACGAGTGAGGAAGAAGGTGAGCGGGGGTGTTCTGGATGAGTGAGGAAGATTGGGAAGCGGGGGGAATTTGGGGGAGACGAAAGCGGGAGAGCGAGTTGTTCGTGTTTATAAGGCCCGCTGCACTCTTTTTCCAAAGAACGGCTCTCTTCTTTTGCGTTGCTGCATTGGAGCTGGCGCATGGACTTGGCTGACTGGCCATGCACGCCGGCCACTGCATGCGCCTAGTTTGTTACTAGGCCTATTTAATAGGGTGGTTATGGAGTAAATTAAGGAGATTTATTTTCTCTGTGTGCATCTTCTTTTTTTATTTTTTTGAGCGAATCTATGTGCATCTTTTTTTTATTTTTTGAGCGAATCTGTGTGGAAGCGAGGAGGAGGGAGGGTTTTTCTAGGATCGCCCCCTCTTCAAGAAATATGGGCTTCTGCTCGCAAAAAACAAAAAACAAATGGGCTTTAAGACGGATAGGCTTTTGTATCGGCCCAGTCGGCTTCCCGTTTTCGTACTGGAGGGCCTTGTGCTAGAGGCAGCCCGAGACACTCTCCAGCTTATTGCCCATTCGAAAGAAAAAAAGAGACGCCTCTAGCTTATGGCTACTCATCGGTAAAAAAATTCAACTTGGCATCCACCAAATTAGAGGATGCGGTACTGGATGTAGACACTCACATTAAACTAAGCTTCAGAAGATACGATATGCATACTAACATTCAGAAGAACAAAAGTTCAGCATGTTTATGAATCTCAATGATACACCATACTATAACCAATACAAAGCTGTGAGAAGGTGTGGAAATAAAGAAAATCGGTCGATGCTTCTCTGAGCAAAGGGCCTCCTTGCGCACACATTAATTTCCTGGGCATGCTTGTTTCTTCTCAATGTTGCGAGCACTTTGAGCATGTTAGCAACTCCACAGCTAGCTAGCTGCCTCATCTTGCAATTGATGCTGACACATTTGTAGCAAACACATGAGGCAATAGAGATGACTCAACATGAGTCCATATTGTGCAGTTCCCCTGAAATCATCTTCATTGTCCTGAATCTGAAGAGATAGGAAAACAGTAGCTATACTTAAATGGTGTTGCAAAACAGTAGCACATATCAATAGCTCGGCATGACAAAACACGATCATCTGGACGAAGGGGATACTGACCTGCCTGAGGAAGATTATATATAATTTCATAAGTCCTTGGTTGATTTCCTCCTTCGGCTGCACTGCTTGTTTGCTCCTCCACACATGACAAGATCGTTCCACACTGCATTCAGCAAGTCAATGTACGAATAAGCTAATTTCATCTTGCGGTGGTCATTGTACCTGGTTACGAATGTAGGAAAATCTGGAGCACCATGAGGTTAGCTGACAGCAGGTAGATGCAGCCATATAAATTTTGTGTGGTGCTACCAAAATTGAGGTTTGTATCCCTTCATGTTATGAGAATTCTTCTTGAAGTTGGTAGAATGTGATGGCTTGTTCTTTGCATCAAACTTTCCTTTCCCCTGAGATTTGTTCTTATTGTTTTGGGGCTAGTTGGGCTGGAAGTTCTTCTCGTGTACCATGTGGGCACTAGAAGCTCCCTCAGTGACCCGAGCACGTGTGTCTTTTGCTCTCGCCTTCTCCTCAAAATCAAGAGTGCTAATGAGATCCAAAACAGAAAACTCATGTCTCTTGTTTTTCAGAGAAGTAGCAAAATCGTTGCACGAAGGTGGAAGCTTGGCAATGATGGTCCCAGCAACAAATTTGTCCGGCAACACACACTTAAAGTACTCAAGTTCCTTAGAGAGTGATTGTATCTCATGAGTTTGCTGAACAACAGAGCGCTCATCAGTCATCTTGTAGTCATAGAATTGCTCCATGATGTACAACTCGTTGCCAGCGCCCGAGGGCCCAAATGTGGCCTCGAGCGCAGCCCACAACGGATTCGTCAAGAACACTCAGCAGGGCGGCTTTGAAGAGGGTATCCATGTTCTCAAAAGCTTCCTACTGTGTAGGATTAAGATCGCCCTCAGGCTTACCCTTAGTGGCGTCATAGCATTACATGATCTGAAACCAATATACTGTTCTTGTGCGCCACCTTTTATATTGCACCCCCTTAAAAGTAGACGGCTTCAAAAGCGCAGCAAAACCACTCAGAGTAAATCGCCTATAATCAGGTTTTTGGATTGGATTGTTGAATATATAAGCAATTTACTATGAGATTTAATCCGAATCAGCAGTAAATAGATCATGACGATAATTGCAAACATCAAAGTAATGATGCGGACTAAACCAGGAGGACAGAATCACATATTGTACAGCGGGAGCAGAACCGCTGTGGTTGATGTCGTCACTCATGTCGTTGATGAAGAGGTTACCGAGGTCAGGGAAGAAGGCTGTCGTTGAGGAAGTCATCGCTGGCAGCAGTCACAGGAGTGTGCTCCCCAAATACCAGATCGCCCCTCTCCCGTACAGGATCACGAAAGGTGGGGTTCGGAGGACTGTTGTCCCTTCTCGCGGTGCACGCCAGAAGGAGGGCTGGAGAAGAATTGTGTGGCGACGCTAAGATCTGGAATGGTGCAAAACCATATGATACAGCGGCGGCTAGGGTATGGTAGAGCATGTCAGGTCATTCGTGCGAGTAAGACCAAGTATAATAGTAGGCCTTTGGCCCCCAAACCCCACGTCCAAGTCAATAATAGCCCCACCAAGGTTTGTCTAAAAAAACGGAGTAACTAAGGCGTCCGTTAGTCCCTTTAGTATAACTACTATATTATTAAAAATGGCCCCACTGTTTGTCTCACAAAGTATATTGGGGCTCCTGCTACAACCGGCTACAAGTTTACAATCCGCTTCTCTTCTCTCTCCTCTTCTCTCTCCTTTAACTAAGCACAAATACTATATTTAAATCCTTATAGCCTGCTTATGTCATCTAATTGTAGTACTTGCTCTAAAGTTACTCTCCACTGGGTAGTATGAAATGCCGGGCCTGCAGCGGGTGGTGCCCTCGGTCGGCATGCCGCTTCAATGGCAGAAGCAGCGAGAGGTCGCGTCTCCCTGACTTTCCATAAATGTGGAGCGGCGGGCTCAGCTGGCGCTGGGCGGGAAGCGCGCGCGGGAGGGGGAGGGGTTTTTGTTGGGCCAAGAAGGTGAGAAGCCAACTTGGGATCGGTCCGGACGGGGAAATACCATGTGCTCCCATACTCTGCATATGACACTAGTCTATGTTACTACTCCCTCCTTTCCGGTTTATAGAGATGTTTAGAGTAACATAGTAATATGTTACAGTATAAGTTACTCCCCACTATGACCAGCCTTGGCCTCTCCCAGTGCTCCACCATGTATAGCTGCTAAGCCTGCCATGTAGGCATAAAATATGATGTGGCAAGTTAATTAAGAAGAGAGAGACTAGTTTCGTGACCGTAGGAAGAAACGGTGGAAAGGCAGTTTCGAGTCTATAGATAATTCAATGAATCAAGCTTAGGAACAATAAACTAAGCACCTATGCATTGAAGACTTGAGTTACTAAGCTAATTAATGCACTTTGCACCTCATCTAAGCACATCTAAGCACTTAGCACTTAGCACCCCCTTGACCGTGGACCTTGATGGTGTACGTCACCTTGTGCTCATAATTTTCCTCGTCATCATCTGTGTCCTAGAAGGTCTCACCCACATCATCATTAGGCATGCAGCCGCCTTGATTGAAAACATGCACAGAAGGAGTAGAGGCGACTGGAGATGCAACACGTCATGGGCACTGCTACGTCTTGAGATTGCTTTGGTTTTCCTCGAAGAGGAGAGGGTGATGCAGCAATAGTAGCGTAAGTATTTCCCTCTGTTTTTGAGAAGCAAGGTATCAATCCAGTAGGAGGCTCCTCAAAAGTCCCACGCACCTACACAAACAAACAAAGAACTCGCAACCAACGCAATAAAGGGGTTGTCAATCCCTTCATGGCCACTTGCGAAAGTGAGATCTAATAAAGATAGTAAGATAAGATAAAAATATTTTTGGTATTTTATAATATAGATGCAAAAAGTAAAGATGCAAATAAAAGTAGATTGGAAGCAAATATGATAAGAGATAGACCCGGGGGCCATAGGTTTAACTAGTGGCTTCTCTCGCGATAGCATAAGTATTACGGTGGGTGAACAAATTACTGTCGAGTAATTGATAGAAAAGAGAATAATTATGAGATTATCTCGGCATGATCATGTATATAGGCATCACGTCCGCAACAAGTAGACCTACTCCTGCCTGCATCTACTACTATTACTCCACACATCGACCGACTCCTGCCTGTATCTAGAGTATTAAGTTCATAAGAACAGAGTAACGCATTAAGCAAGATGAGATGATGTAGAGGGATAAACTCAAGCAATATGATATAAACCCCATCTTGTTATCCTCGATGGCAACAATACAATATGTGCATTGCAACCCTTTCTGTCACTGGGTAAGCACACCGCAAGATTGAACCCAAAGCTAAGCACTTCTCCCATTGCAAGAAAGATCAATCTAGTAGGCCAAACCAAACTAATAATTCGAAGAGACTTGCAAAGATAACTCAACCATACATAAAAGAATTCAGAGAAGATTCAGATATTATTCATAGATAAACTTGATCATAAACCCACAATTCATCGGATCTCGACAAACACACCGCAAAAAGAGTTTACATCGAATAGATCTCCACAAGAGAGGGGGAGAACATTGTATTGAGATCCAAAAAGAGAGAAGAAGCCATCTAGCTAATAACTATGGACCCGTAGGTCTGTGGTAAACTACTCACAACTCATCGGAGGGGCAAGGATGTTGATGTAGAAGCCCTTAGTGGTCGATTCCCCCTCCGACAGAACGCCGGCGAAGGCTCCAAGATGGGATCTCGTGGATACAGAAGGTTACGGTGGTGGAAATTGTGTTTCGTCTGTTCCCTGGATGTTTTCGGGATACGTAGGCTTATATAGGAGGAAGAAGCACGTCGGTGGATGCCCGAGGGGCCCACGAGATAGGGGGCGCGCCCTATTGGGGGGTGCGCCCTCCTATCTCGTGGGAGCCTCGGCTGCTTCTTGACTTCCACTCCAAGTCCTCTGGATCACGTTCGTTCAAAAAGTCATGCTCTCGAAGGTTTCATTATGTTTGGACTCCGTTTGATATTCCTTTTCTTCGAAATACTGAAATAGGCAAAAATACAGCAATATGGGCTAGGCCTCCGGTTAGTAGGTTAGTCCCAAAAATGATATAAATGTGTAAAATGAAGCCCATAAACATCCAAAAGGGGTAATATAATAGCATGGAACAATCAAAAATTATAGATACATTGGAGACGTATCAAGCATCCCCAAGCTTAATTCCTGCTCGTCCTCGAGTAGGTAAATGATAAAAAAGAAATTTCTGATGTGGAATGCTACCTAGCATAATTCTCAATGTAATTTTCTTTATTGTGGCATGAATGTTCAGATCCAAATGATACAAAATAAAAGTTCATATTAACATGAAAATGGTGATACTTCAAGCATACTAAACAAAGTAATCATGTCTTCTCAAAATAACATGGCCAAAGAAAGTTATCCCTACAAAATCATATAGTCTGGCTGTTGCTCTATCTTCATCACACAAAGTATTTAATCATGCACAACCCCGATGACAAGCCAAGCAATTGTTTCATACTTTAATAATCTCAAACTCTTTCAACTTTCACGCAATACATGAGCGTCAGCCATGGACATAGCACTATATGTGGAATAGAATGGTGGTTGTGGAGAAGACAAAAGGGAGAAGATAGTCTCACATCAACTAGGCATATCAACGGGCTATGGAAATGCCCATTAATAGATATCAATGTGAGTGAGTAGGGATTGCCATGCAACGGATGCACTAGAGCTATAAATATATGAAAGCTCAACAAAAGAAACTAAGTGGGTGTGCATCCAACTTGCTTTCTCACGAAGACATTGGGCACTTTTGAGGAAGCCCATCATTGGAATATGCAAGCCAAGTTCTATAATGAAAAATTCCCACTAGTAAATGAAAGTGACAACATATGAGACTCTCTATCATGAAGATCATGGTGCTATTTTGAAGCACAAGTGTGGAAAAAGAGATAGTAGCATTGTCCCTTCTCTCTTTTTCTCTCATTTTATTATTTTTTCTTTTTCTCTTTTTTTCTTTTTTTTCTTTGGCCCTTTTTTTTCTTTTTGTCCTTACTCTCTTTTTTTCTTTTTTCTTTTTGTAAAGTCCGAAGTCTCATCCCGATTTGTTGGGGAATCATAGTCTTTATCATCCTTCCCTCACTAGGACAATGCTCTAATAATGAAGATCACCACACTTTTATGGATTTACAACTCAAGAATTACAACTCAAAGCTAGAACAAGATATGACTCTATATGAATGCCTCCGGCGGTGTACCGAGATATGCAATGAATCAAGAGCGACATGTATGAAAATTATGAAGGTGGCCTTGCCACAAATACAATGTCAGCTACATGATCATGCAAAGAGCAATATGACAAAAGTAATGCGTGTCATATGAACGAAACAGTGGAAAGTTGCATGGCAATATATCTCGGAATGGCTATGGAAATGCCATTATAGGTAGGTATGGTGGCTGTTTTGAGGAAGGTATATGGTGGGTGTATGGTACCGGCGAAAGTTGCGCGGCACAAGAGAGGCTAGCAATAGTGGAAGGGTGAAAGGGTGCGTATAATCCATGGACTCAACATTAGTCAAAAGAACTCATGTACTTGTTGCAAAAACTTAGAAGTCATCAAAAACCAAAGCACTACGCGCATGCTCCTAGGGGGATTGATTGGTAGGAAATGACCATCGCTCGTCCCCGACCGCTACTCATAAGGAAGACAATCAATAAATAAAATTATGCTCCAACTTCATCACAAAGAAGTTCACCATACGTGCATGCTACGGGAATCACAACACACAAGTATTTTTTATAATCACCTCAACTAGCATGACTCTAATATCACTACCTCCATATCTCAAAACAATTATCAAGCATCATATTGATCATAGCATCCAATTCTTTTTCTATGATAGTTTTTATTATACCCAACTTGGATGTTCATCATTCTAGGACCAACTTTGTAACCATAGCAAATATCATGCTGTTCTAAAAGACTCTCAAAAATATATAAGTGAAGCATGAGAGACTAGAAATTTCTTCAAAATTAAGACACCACCGTGCTCTAAAAGATATTAGTGAAGCACTAGAGCAAAAACTATCAAGCTCAAAAGATATAAGTGAAGCACATAGAGTATTTTAGCAAATTCTAATCAAGTAGGCTTCTCCCAAAACGTGTGTACAGCAAGGATGATTGTGGTAAACTAAAAATCAAAGACTAATATAATACACGACGCTCCAAGCAAAACACATATCATGTGGCGAATAAAAATATGGCTCCAAGTAAAGTTACCAATGAACAAAGACGAAAGAGGGGATGCCTTCCCGGGGCATCCCCAAGCTTAGGCTTTCGGCTATCCTTGAATATCTTGGGGTGCCTTGGGCATACCCAAGCTTAGGCTCTTGCCACCCTTTATTCCATAATCCATAAAAGATTTACCCAAAACTTGAAAACTTCACAACACAAAACTCAACAGGAAATCTTATAAGCTCCGTTAGTGAAAGAAAACAAAACCACCACATAAGGTACTGTAATGAACTCATTCTTTATTTATTTTGGTGTTAAACCTACTGTATTCCAACTTATCTATGGTTTATAAACTATTTTACTAGCCATAGATGCATCAAAATAAGCAAACAACACACGAAAATAGAATCTGTCAAAAACAGAACAGTCTGTAGCAATCTATAACTAACGCAAACTTATGGAACTCTAAAAATCCTACCAAAATAGGAAGTCCTGGACAATTTGTTTATTGAACAAAAGCAAAAAGAATCAACTCAAAAGCACGTTTGTGTGATTTAACAAAATTATAATCGTGCACGCAAAGTTTCTGTTTTTCAGCAGAATCAAATCAACTATCATCATACATTATCCTATAGGTTCTACTTGGCACAAACACTAATTAAAAGATAAAAACACATATAAACAGAAGGTAGATGCAAGATTTATTACTAAACAGGAGCAAAAACAAAAAACATAAAGAAAATTGGGTTGCCTCCCAACTAGCGCTATCGTTTAACGCCCCTAGCTAGGCATAAAAGCAAAGATAGATTTAACGAGTGCCATCTTTGGCATAAAATTCATCAATACAGCACTTGTGGTCTCTAGGGATTTCCCCCTTTTTAGCAATGGCTAAACCTTTAGGCAAAAATTCAAGAAATTCGTTGGTAGCAAAAAGCTCCTTAACGATAGAGAGACAATTGGGATGAACACTTATGGATTTGAGATCCGCATCTCCCTTACTAGAAGATTCACCCTTATTTTTAGGAACATAAATAAACTTGGCAGTTTTTGTAGGGGGTTTTGGAGTGTTTTTCATAGAGGAAAATGCGGAACCTAAGTTTGTAATGATATCCTCAAGTTTACCGATTCTAGCACAGTCTAGATCTATTTTTTCATTGACTATAGGTTCCTTTTCTATAAGATTTTTCAAAGTAACTCCAACCCTAGATCCATATTGGGTAATGTGAGTATGAATCTTTTTATCCAAATTTTCAATCAACTCAACAGTGGCAATCTTATTTTCAATAATCTCAAGCCACTGCATAACGTGTTCTAAAGTTAAAACAGTTCCATTGACCAAAAGAGGTGGTGGGCCAAAAAATCTAACATTGCATTATAAGCATCAAACGTATGGCTACTCAAGAAATCACCTCCGGTAGCAATATCAAGAACACATCTATTCCAAGGAGTAATGCCTACATAAAAATTGCGGAGACGAATGGAAGTGGAAAGCTTCCTAGAAGATTTACATTGAGCATTGCAAATTCTATGCCAAGCCTCTTTCAAATTTTCTCCCTCCCTTTGCTTAAAATTGAGAATTTCTTGTTTGGGAGTGAGAATAAAGATACGAGGACTAGTGTCGGTGTCAAAACCGGCGGATCTCGGGTGTGGGTCCCGAACTGTGTGTCTAGGCGGATGGTAACAGCAGACGAGGGACACGATGTTTTACCCAGGTTCGGGCCCTCTCGATGGAGGTAAAACCCTACGTCCTGCTTGATTAATATTGATGATATGGGTAGTACAAGAGTGGATCTACCACGAGATCAAGGAGGCTAAACCCTAAAGCTAGCCTATGGTATGATTGTTGTAATGTATGTTGTGTCCTACGGACTAAAGCCCTCTGGTTTATATAGACACCGGAGGAGGCTAGGGTTACACAGAGTCGGTTACAATGGTAGGAGATCTACATATCCGTATCGCCAAGCTTGCCTTCCACGCCAAGGAAAGTCCCATCCGGACACGGAACGGAGTCTTCAATCTTGTATATTCATAGTCTTGGAGTCCGGCGGACGATGATAGTCCGGCTGTCCGGACACCCCTTAGTCCAGGACTCCCTCAGTAGCCCCTGAACCAGGCTTCAATGACGATAAGTCCGGCGCGCATAATGTCCGGCATTGCAAGGCGGGTTCCTCCCTTGAATAACCCAAAGAAGATCATGAACACCAGGATAGTGTCCGGCTCTGCAAAATAAATTCCACATTCCACCGTAGAGAGAATAAAATGTACACCAGTCCAATCTGCTGACGTATTATGCGGCGTGACATCACACCGCTACCAAGCCTCTGTTTGAATCGTTTTTTACTATACCACCTCATCACGTTTAGCGAAGCGGTTTCCTTGGCACGTCTTGTCGAAGTAGAGATCGTGTTCCCCTTATTCCGGGATTCTCATCAATACGGACGTGGGTAACCCAACCGCGCCATTGATGGTGGTGCTTGGGAGATAAGCGAGTTTTACCAGGCCGGTGGGGGGACGCATAGTTTTCGTCCGCCTATATATAAGGGATAAGGATTTACCTTCTCGTCTACGCCTTCTTCCTCCTTTGCTTATCCATCTCCGCGCACTCAAGCTCCAACGCCCAAGCTCACGCATCTCGCCTCGACCTTCTCCGAATATGTCCGGAGCGGGAGGCAAATGGTTGGCCTCTACCGTTAAGGAGGAGCACATCACCAAGCTGCGCAGCGCCGGATACCTCTCCGGCGATATCGCGCATCGGCTGCCCGATGAGGGGCAGCTCATCCCTACCCCTGGGCCCCACGAGAGGGTCGTCTTCCTCCCCCACTTCCTCCGCGGACTGGGCTTTCCACTCCACCCATTCGTCCGGGGGCTCATGTTTTACTACGGCCTGGATTTCCACGATCTGGCGCCGAACTTCATCCTCAACATCTCGGCGTTTATCGTCGTGTGCGAGGCCTTCCTCTGCATCTGGCCCCACTTCGGCCTGTGGCTCAAGACCTTCAACGTCAAGCCGAAGGTTGTGAAGGGCACGCAAGCGGAATGCGGAGGCTCCATGTTGGGTAAGTTGCCCAACGTCCTTTGGCTCGAAGGGGCCTTCGTGGACTCCGTCAAGGGGTGGCAATCGGGGTGGTTCTACATCATCGAGCCGCACGAGCCCACATGGGCAGCGGCCCCCGAGTTTAGATCTGGCATCCCCACGCAGCTCACCTCCTGGAAAGAGAAGGGCTTGCTGTGGGGTAATCGGAAGGAGTTGACGGGACTCCGAGCCTGCATCCAGAAGCTGGTGAGCAATAAGCTCAGGCTCGTCGACGTGGTCCAAGTCATGCTCATCCGCCGGATCCTCCCATGCCAAGAACGGGCATTCAATCTGTGGGAGTTCAATCCGGAACAGCACCAGGCGCTAAGAGGGCTCTTCGATACGACATACGAAGGCGCCTGGAGGGTGTTGTTTAAGGGCGTCGAAGCCCCCGCATCCACGACGGAAGATCGCGGATTTCGCTCGCAGCATCCGGCTGACGAGGTAAGTGATTCAACCCCTTTACGGGACACTTGTGATAATCAAATTGATTCTAAGTGGGTTTCAATTTATCTCTTTTCCTTTGACAGGAATGGATGGAGAAGGCCGAGCAGCTCATCAGCCCGGCTCCCCTGCCAGAAGACCCAGTGAACGCCCGTCTAGCAGGGCTGCTGGTTCCGGCACCGCACGTGGTGCCGGAGAAGAAGGCCAAGAAGGTGGCCGCGGGGACTCGAAAGAGTTCCCGTAATCAGGCGTCCGACGACGAGGCGGACTCCTCCCCCGAAGACGAGGAGGAGGAAGAGGACTCTCTCCCGGAGGAGGGAGAGAAGAAGAGGAAGGCTTCCCCGATAGGGGAGGCCGAAGGGTCCATGAGGGGGAGAACTATTCCCCCAGACAGTTTCGCCAACACCATCGTTGGCGAGGAGGAGTGGTCTTTAAGGGCCAGGCATCCGGCAAGATCGTAAGTATCCGGATCCCTAATATGCAATTTCTTTCATGTCGCATAGTGTCCTTCTAATGCCGCATTCTGTCCGTAGTCCGGCCGATGATGATATCCCCGCTTCATCGAGTGGGTCGTTGGCCCCATCGGATGTGGATTCACTTCCGACTGCCTCTACCCCCCGCGCCGACGAGGACGCCGAGATGGGATCCCAGAGAGGGACCCATCAGGAGGAGGCTCCGGAGGCGCCGTCAGGCAGCCTCCCGGACTTTGCGCCAGACTCTACATCGGAACCCGCAGTGGTTCCAAAGTCCGGCAGGCGGCCCCTTCGAAAGAAGGGCAAGACCGTGACACCGGCGGCCCCCGTCCAACCGGAGGCGCCGGATAACTTGTTGGAGGCGCTTAAAGGCGCTTCCATCGAGGAAGAACACCGCACTATCATGAGTGCGGTGATTCAGAAGGTTCAGCTCACCAAGAGCGGGCTGACCGAAGCCTGCAGCAGCCTTCTAACAGGCTTTGAGGTAAGAAGTTAAAATTATGTAATGTAATACCGCATAGACAGTAGCCCCTGATGCTCAGTTCGGTGTTCGGAAAGAAAAGCCGGACTGAGGATCCAACAAGATATACGCGGGGTTGCTTAAGATATGTCAATATGGGTTTGCAGGCTGCGCTGCTGACCTCTGCCGCACTGACTGCGGAGGTCAGCGTGCTGAAGCAGGATCTCGAGCGGTCCGAGCAAGAGCTCGGCCATGCCAAGAAGCAGCTCGAGGACAAAGAAGGTAAGTAACACCACTTTGAATAGTCACCTTACAGAAAAGGATTTTGGTTGCAATAAAATTAACAAGGATAATATGGGTATTGCAGGGGCCACGAACGAGGTGGCAGCCCTGAAGGAGGATGTGTCCGCGGCCGAACGCAGTGCGGCCGCGGAGCGGGCAGAGCGAGAAAAGCAGGAGGCACGGGTGGCGGAAGTACGGCAAGAGCTCCAGGCTCTCATGGAGAAGCATGAGAGTTTGGAGCGTGACTCCAAGACTCGAGAGTCCGAGTTTGCCTCGGCTCTCAAAAGTGCCAAGTCCGCCAAGGCCGAGGCCTGTAAGGCCCTTCAGGAGGTTGAAGATGTAAAGAAGATAGCGGCGGGTAAGGCATTTTTCATGCAAAGTAGGCATGTTAATGTAAACTACCTGACACCGTAAAGTAGTGCGTCCGATGCCGCCGCATTCTATCGTGGCGAGGAGGGGAGCTCGACGGAGAAGGTCTTCTGGTCTCAGTACGCTGAGGCCGGCCATCCAGTGCCCCCAAGCGACCAGCTGAAGCAGCTGGTCGAACTCCACAAGGTAGCTGAGGAGGCCATGAAGGGTCTTATAGTCCGGCTGTGGCCTGGACAAGCCATGCCTGGGAGCTACTTCGGCCTCGTGTGGCGGCTGGTGGATGCGTGCCCCTGGGTGGAGGTCATCAAGCGCTCCACCTGTATTGAAGGTGCTCGTCGGGCCCTTGCCCGCACAAAGGTGCATTGGGGCAGGTTGGATGCGGAGAAGCTTCTCACGGACCCACCGCCACCGGGCAAGGAGTATCGCACACCCGAAATGTATTATAAAACTGTCCTGAAGGGAGCCCGCGATATTGCGGATGAGTGCCCCAGAAATGTAATCTTTGAGTAAACTCGCTATGTATTATCCTGTGCGTTGAGAACTTTGTTCATATGCGCCTTGGGCAACGCTTGTTTTAATTTAAAATATTACCTTCTGTGCGGCCGTTTATAAAATCTGAGAGATGGCAAGTCGTTGGCTTCAGCCCCCGAGCAACGAGTGCTGGGGTGTTCGGGATAAACTTGAGCAATCTTGTTCCCATTTTTGGGTCCATCTAGGGAGGCGCTCAACACAACGAACAAGGCAACCGGACTTATAATGCTTGAACACTATCACTTAGCCATAGAATTCTATAATTTTAAATTTCGGCGAAGCCCCTGGTATTCGGAAGGCCGAATTCGGGGCGCTATCCACGCCTTCGTCGGACATTGTCCGGAACTTCGCTCGAAGCGGCGTGAGTCTTTAAGGACCCGAAAAAACCTCTCGAACAGCGACCAGTCTCTCGCCTTATCATGCCGGTCCGTTTTAGCTTTCTCCACTGAGGCGCTCGCCCGGCTCAACCGGGGCGCAATCGCTGTGGTTCTCCTAGTGCCACCTTAGCCAACAGAACGGAACGTAAGGCACCAAAACGTGGGAGCCGGGCAAACCCAACTATTTACCCAAGACATGATTCGCAGCCGATTCATATAATCCTATAAGTTCGGGGTGCCGCACTTATGAAAGCGTTCGGACTTATCACACCATAGTGTGGGGAACATAAGCTCCTAGTGTATTAGGCCGTACCAAAATATACGGGTGCAAGATGTCATGTAATGAACATATATATATATATAAGGTAATGTAATTGCAGTCAAAAAGGTGCTGCATTATTTATTAAAGAAAGTCTGCTATGAGTGCGGACTAATACAAATAGTGCGGTAAGCAAGGGATTTGGACTAATTAAACATGTCCCCCTCCAGGGGTGAGCTGCGGACTTGGTGTATATAAACGAATTTAATGCTCGTAATTGAGACCACCTGAGTGTTCGTCGCAGCCTTCTTTCTTCCCTGGTTGTTGCATCATGAGTTCGGCAGGTTCACTGCCGGACAGGGCCTCTGGTTAACGGAGTCCTGTATACACAAAGAAGGAAAATAATAATAAAAAAAGGGGGGCACACTTGCGAGCCCCTGGTGTGGTTGAACCGCACTCTAGGTCCATTGCGATCGTGCCCCTTCCCCTGCGCCCATGGTATCTCCAAAGCGTAATGATGTACGCGGAGGGTTGTTCTTGCAATTATGCGCAGGCGGGGGTTGGGGCCGCATTGCTACGCGTGCTCTGATCACGCCAGGTGGTCTTGGATGGTATTGCTTCGGGCGCGTTTTGCTGTATCCGGCCGTTTAACGGCCGGACTCGAGAATTGCCTTAAAAGGCCGCTCTGTACTTCTGTCGCGAGAGCCGCTGTTTGTTCCTCCGTTCGGAGGGAGCGTTCCGTATTCCCGTTGACCGTGATGACTCCACGAGGGCCTGGCATCTCGAGCTTGAGGTATGCATAATGCGGCACCGCGTTGAATTTTGCAAACGGGGTTCGTCCGAGCAGAGCGTGATAGCCGCTGCGAAATGGGACTATGTCGAAGATTAACTCCTCGCTCCGGAAATTGTCCGGGGATCCGAAGACCACTTCTAGTGTGACTGAGCCTGTACAGTTGGCTTCCACACCTGGTATGACACCTTTAAAGGTTGTCTTTGTAGGTTTAATCCTTGAGGGGTCTATGCCCATCTTGCGCACTGTATCCTGATAAAGCAGGTTCAGGCTACTACCGCCGTCCATCAGGACTCTCGTGAGGTGAAATCCATCGACGATTGGGTCTAAAACCAATGCGGCAAATCCGCCATGGCGTATGCTGGTCGGATGGTCTCTTCGATCGAAAGTGATCGGACAAGAGGACCATGGATTGAACTTCGGGGCGACTGGCTCCATCGCATAGACGTCCCTTAGTGCGCGCTTCCTCTCCCTCTTGGGTATATGGGTTGCGTAAATCATGTTCACCGTCCGCACTTGTGGGGGAAAACCCTTCTGTCCTCTATTGTTCGGCGGTCGGGTCTCTTCCTCGTCGTCGCTGTTTAGCCCCTTGTCATTGTTTTTGGCAATTAACTTACCTGCCTGCTTGAACACCCAGCAATCTCTATTAGTGTGATTAGCTGGCTTTTCAGGGGTGCCATGTATCTGGCATAAGCGGTCGAGTATTCGGTCCAAATTGGACGGACCCGGAGTGGTTCTTTTGAATGGCTTCTTCCGTTGACCGGGTTTAGAGCCTCGGAATCCGGCGTTGACTGCCGTATCCTCCTTATCGTCGCCGTTAATGTGGCGTTTGTTTTTGTTTCGACGTGACCTGCCGTTGTTGTCCTTAGTATCCGGACTGCCAGAATTTTTACAGAGGTTGTTGCTGCGAGCTAGCCAGCTATCCTCTCCCGCGCAAAAGCGGGTCATTAATGATGTGAGGGCTGCCATGGATTTCGGCTTTTCCTGTCCCAGGTGCCGGGCTAGCCATTCGTCACGGATGTTATGTTTGAACGCTGCAAGGGCCTCTGCATCCGGGCAGTCGACGATTTGGTTTTTCTTTGTCAAGAACCGTGTCCAGAATTGTCTGGCCGATTCGTCTGGCTGCTGAATGATGTGGCTTAGGTCATCGGCGTCTGGTGGTCGCACATACGTGCCCTGGAAGTTATCGAGGAATGCGGCTTCCAGGTCTTCCCAACACCCAATTGACTCTGCGGGCAAGCTGTTGAGCCAATGCCGAGCTGGTCCTTTAAGCTTGAGTGGGAGATACTTGATGGCATGGAGATCGTCGCCGCGGGCCATATGGATGTGGAGAAGATAATCTTCGATCCAAACTGCGGGGTCTGTTGTGCCATCGTAGGATTCGATGTTTACGGGATTAAACCCTTCAGGGATTTGATGATCCATTACTTCGTCAGTGAAGCATAGCGGGTGTGCGGCGCCTCTGTATTGAGCAATATCACGACGCAGCTCGAGAGAGCATTGTCTGCTGTGTTCGGCCCGGCCGGGGTTATTGTATCCGGCGCGACGGTATTCGTCATGGGTCGTGGGGCGCCCACGTGATCCGTAGATGGATCTGGATTGCCTTGCTTTGTCCTCCAATATATCTCGCAAGTCTGGCGCGTTCCCTCTTGGCTTCATACTTTTGGAGCGATGCCGGGGTACGGTCTTGGTTGGGGGCCTGGATGCCTCTCTGTCACGACCACGGGGTGGTAGGTCAGCCGTATCGTGCGCTGGTGATGGAGGTATGTATGCTTCCTCCTCTAATCGGGGGAGCAGCTTGCATCTTGGGTAGCTTTTGGAGGGGCTTTCGAGTTTATACTCTTCGGCCGCGAGGACCTCGGTCCATCGATCGGCCAGCAGGTCCTGATCAGCATGAAGCTGCTGCTGCTTTTTCTTTAGGCTGTTTGCCGTGGCGACAAGCCTGCGTTTAAAACGCTCTTGTTCGACGGGATCCTCGGGCACGACGAATTCGTCGTCGTTGAGGCTTGCCTCGTCTTCGAAGGGAGGCATATAGTTATAATCCTCAACCTCTTCGTCTGCCGCCCTCTCGTGAGGGCTTGCTTCTGCATCCTCCTGCGCTGAGTCCTGCTGGAGGGGGTTGTCTTCGGCACTTCTGGGTTATTATTATCTCCTGTGCCGGAATCTCCATTCTTGCTGTGGCGGGATTTAGAGCGGCGCCGCTGACACCGGCGCTTGGGCTGTTTCTTTAAAGAATCTGCCTTCGCTGTTTCTTCGCCGTCCTCGTCTTTTGGGGTGTCCACCATGTATATGTCGTATGACGAGGTGGTCTTCCAGTGCCCTATAGGCGCTGGTTCCTGTTCGTCTCCGGCATCGTCATCCATAGCGTCGATGTCTTCAGAGTCGTAGTCTAGCATGTCGGTTAGATCGTCGACAGTGGCTACAAAGTGGGTGGTGGGTGGGCTCTGAATTTCTTCGTCGTCCATATCGCAACCATCCTGGCCACACTCCGGCCAGGACTCTCCCAATAACGAGAGATGCTTTAGCGAATTTAGGATGTCGCCAAAGGGCGAGTATTGGAAGATGTCCGCGGCGGTGAATTCCATAACCGGCGCCCAATCCGATTCGATTGGTAGGGGCGTGGGAGGTCCGGAGTCCGGCAAGGAGTCCGGCACCTCGGAATCACGAGTTTCGCGAGGGACAAGATTAGCGTTCGGCTCCATCGCCGTGGAAGTTGAAGCCCCCGAGGTGGTGTCCATCAACCGATCCTCAATCTGGGCGATCGGCTCCGGACTAAGGGCCAAAGCGGATTCGTGTGCGGCCACCAAGGCATTGTTCGGCGGCAAAGCTAGATCATGCCCATCGTAACAGTGCGGCTCGCTTGGCTGTGGCTCGAGCCCGTCGAAGATCAAATCTCCGCGGACGTCAGCCGTGAAGTTTAGACTTCCAAATCTAACGTGACGGCCAGGGGCGTAGCTTTCGATATGCTCCAGATGGCCAAGCGAATTAGCCCGCAGTGCGAAGCCGCCAAATACGAAGATCTGTACGGGGAGAAAAGTCTCACCCTGGACAGCGTTGTTGGTTGAAGATGCCATCGAGCCTATCGGTGACGACACAGAGGAACTGTCAATGAAAGCACCAATGTCGGTGTCAAAACCGGCGGATCTCGGGTAGGGGGTCCCGAACTGTGCGTCTATGCGGATGGTAACAGGAGACGAGGGACACGATGTTTTACCCAGGTTCGGGCCCTCTCGATGGAGGTAAAACCCTACGTCCTGCTTGATTAATGTTGATGATATGGGTAGTACAAGAGTGGATCTACCACGAGATCAAGGAGGCTAAACCCTAAAGCTAGCCTATGGTATGATTGTTGTAATGTATGTTGTGTCCTACGGACTAAAGCCCTCCGGTTTATAGACACCAGAGGAGGCTAGGGTTACATAGAGTCGATTACAATGGTAGGAGATCTACATATCCGTATCGCCAAGCTTGCCTTCCACGCCAAGGAAAGTCCCATCCGGACACGGGACGGAGTCTTCAATCTTGTATCTTCGTAGTCTTGGAGTCCGGCGGACGATGATAGTCCGGCTGTCCGGACACCCCTTAGTCCAGGACTCCCTCAACTAGCCTTAACGACAAGGTAGACGAACTAACACACGAGCAAACCGAAAAAAGGCAAGCGAAAAGAGAGAGGAGGAGATTGGGAAATACAGGGCGAATAAAACGGCAAGGGCGAAGTGGGGGAGAGGAAAACGAGAGGCAAATGGCAAGTAATGTAAATGCGAGGGAGATGAGTTTGTGATGGGTACTTGGTATGTCTTGACTTGAGCGAAGACCTCCCCGACAACGGCGCCAGAAATCCTTCTTGCTACGTCTTGAGCTTGCGTTGGTTTTCCTCGAAGAGGAGAGGATGATGCAGCAATAGTAGCGTAAGTATTTCGCTCAGTTTTTGAGAACCAAGGTATCAATCCAGTAGGCGGCTCCTCAAAAGTCCCACGCACCTACACAAACAAACAAAGAACTCGCAACCAATGCAATAAAGGGGTTGTCAATCCCTTCACGGCCACTTGTGAAAGTGAGATCTAATAAAGATAGTAAGATAAGATAAATATATTTTTGGTATTTTATAATATAGATGCCAAAAGTAAAGATGCAAATAAAAGTAGATTGGAAGCAAATATGATAAGAGATAGACCCCGGGGCCATAGGTTTCACTTGTGGCTTCTCTCATGATAGCATAAGTATTACGGTGGGTGAACAAATTACTGTCGAGCAATTGATAGAAAAGCAAATAATTATGAGATAATCTAGGCATGATCATGTATATAGGCATCACGTCCACAACAAGTAGACCAACTCCTGCCTACATCTACTACTATTACTCCACACATCGACCGACTCCTGCCTGCATCTAGATTATTAAGTTCATAAGAACAGAGTAATGCATTAAGCAAGATGACATGATGTAGAGGGATAAACTCAAGCAATATGATATAAACCCATCTTGTTATCCTCGATGGCAACAATACAATACGTGCCTTGCAACCCTTTCTGTCACTGGGTAAGGACACCGCAAGATTGAACCCAAAGCTATGCACTTCTCCCATTGCAAGAAAGATCAATCTAGTAGGCCAAACCAAACTGATAATTCGAAGAGACTTGCAAAGATAACTCAATCATACATAAAAGAATTCAGAGAAGATTCAAATATTATTCATAGATAAACTTGATCATAAACCCACAATTCATCGGATCTCAACAAACACAACGCAAAAAGAGTTTACATCGAATAGATCTCCACAAGAGAGGGGGAGAACATTGTATTGAGATCCAAAAAGAGAAATGAAGCCATCTAGCTAATAACTATGGACCCGTAGGTCTGTGGTAAACTATTCACAACTCATCGGAGGGGCAAGGATGTTGATGTAGAAGCTCTCCATGGTCGATTCCCCCTCCGGCAGAACGCCGGCGAAGGCTCCAAGATGGGATCTCGCGGATACAGAAGGTTACAGTGGTGGAAATTGTGTTTCGTCTGCTCCCTGGATGTTTTCGGGGTACGTAGGCTTATATAGGAGGAAGAAGTACGTCGGTGGACGCCCGAGGGGCCCACGAGATAGGGGGCGTGCCCTATGGGGGGAGGGGCGCCCTCCTATCTCGTGGGAGCTTCGGCCGCCTCTTGACTTGCACTCCAAGTCCTCAGGATCACGTTCATTCCAAAAATCACGCTCCCGAAGGTTTCATTCCGTTTGGACTCCGTTTGATATTCATTTTCTTCGAAATACTTAAATAGGCAAAAGGCAGCAATATGGGCTGGGACTCCGGTTAGTAGGTTAGTCCCAAAAATGATATAAATGTGTAAAATAAAGCCCATAAACATCCAAAAGGGGTAATATAATAGCATGGAACAATCAAAAATGATAGATACGTTGGAGACGTATCAGGCACTCCGTACGTGCTCGTGTGCGTGCAGCATGCGTGTTTTTCCATTGGTGCTAGCTCTAAGGCCGAGGCTCGTCTTCGTCTCTGACTAGTCGTTGAGCAACAACGGCAAAGAGGTGCTGCAAGGGATGCGTAGGCGCTATTGTGTGCGAGCTTCACCGTAGCTCAACGAACCAGACATCGCCGCAGATGGCGCACGCCTCCATGGAGCTGAGTGTGTGCACATGCATGTGTTATTCACATGCATTCTACGGCCGAGTGTGAGTGCATGCACGTGTTGTGTACGTGCGTTGTGTGCTCCATGCTGTGTGCGTATGTGCATGAGTTGGATCGGATGGAGTTAGTACGTTGGCATGTGAACATGCGTGGATGCATGCGTCCTATACATGCGTGGCTTGTTGCGTGGTTATCAATATAAACTATAAAACATCTTCAACTTAGCATCCTGATGTATCATTTCTAGTGGTTAGCGAAGAGTTCATGTTCTTTTGTTTGTTTATAGGTGGGCAGGCGGCAAAAAACAGGGGAAAACGCGCAAGGTTCCTTGCAGACGCTCCACCGCGAGGTTCCTTGCTCCTTCTCGGTCATCGGGAACCTATGTTCTTCAACTCTTTTCTTTTACGTGAGCTTTGTTCATCCTTTTCCCAACACGCGAGACATCTAGCATCAAGGTGCACATGTCATGCAAGAAAATGGAGATAATCAGATAAGCACTGCGTAAGTGAGTCGTGCACTTCGATGGCACCTACTATGCAATATTTTTTCTTCTTGATGGCACGTGAATAGTGCACGTACTCAACGACGGAGCACGGGATGGTAGCCATGACATGGTCAGCCCTTTTTTGGAGAGAGTACGTACTAAATAACTTTGATGTGTCCCGTCAACTCGCAAAATGATGAGAAGCTTGATTACGCCTTCTCCCTTGCCAATGTGTGTGAGGTGGCTCGCAACACGAGGAGAAACTTTTGCTTACAAGCGGTGGACGTGCAGCAGTTCATTTGGTGTCAGATTGCCAGAAGTACTACTGTAGAACCATCGACTTCCGAAAGAGGCAAAGAGCCAAGCGCAAGGTCACCTACTAACCTTAGGCTTGGCGTAGTGGGAGTAACATAAGTAGGGGTACCTCCTTTTTTTTCTAGAAACAACCACATGCGAATATCGAGGTGCTGGTTACGTAGAACAAATTTCCTAGAGTCCGTGCTCAGCCCTCCTCTATCTCTCTTCTCAGCCAGCCAGCAGACGCGCGGAGCCCATCATCTATTTGTTCATATGCGGTCCCACATGTCAGTGAAAACGCAAGAGGACCCACTGAAGATGCACATCTTTCACCTCGACGTGCTGGTGATGGAAAACAAATCCAATAAAGATCTTTGGTGGCCGCTTTTGGAGTTACTCAAGAGTAGTAAGATTCTATTTACAGTTTAACCCAAGATGCACATCACGTGGCTTCAACTACCACTCTATTTTCTTGCATGACACAACCTAGATGTTGGATGTCCCACGTGTCGGCAAAAGGAGGAAGAACCCGACCAAATCTTCGGTTGTGCTCTCGGATTAGACTAGTTGTGCTAACTTAAAATTTTATTGTGTAGAATGGATGCAAGTTTTGGTATTGGGAAGAAGAGTACATCGATATATTGATAGAGTGCAATTTAGTAGATGTTCTAGCACTTCTAGCTAGATAGAGGCTACGATGAGACTAGTGCACTTGTTGATAGAATAGAGGCTAGACATGAGAATAGATGCGAGGAAGCAACGTCTACTTCTTTACACTCGAAGAAGAAAGAAGCACGCAAGATCGAGCCCCCACAGATCAACATTGAATGCATCAAGAAGGCACTAATCCAACTTACAGGAGCAGTTATGGAAGTTGGATATCATCTAAAATGTATTCTTGTGGTTCTTGTTTTCTTTGGTCTTGCTTTTCTAGTTAAATTTTGGTGCCGTATTTCCATGTACCAAAAAATCAATGATGAAAAAAAGATATGTGTTTGTAAAGAAAAATGTACACGGCCGAGATGCGTCCGCGCGTTCGGCGCACGGCCACCGCATCCGAGAAATGGCCCGGACACGACCCCATTTCCCTACCCAAACGGACAGAATCCGGGAAAAATGGAGGCCTGTTTGGGGTCGTGCGTTGGAGTTGGCCTTAAAAGTGGGACTGCAGTTGAGGAAACCGACTATCGGCAAACCCCAACCTCGCCCGCCGTGTGATGGCTGAGTTAGAGAAACGACGGGGTTGAAGAGATTGTTGTAGCATGGACTCCAAGAAATATGGTGACAGATGGAAGTCGTGCTGGTGGCGTGTGCCGTACTCCTGGACGTGAATGCTTGTTCTGGCCCATGCCACCCTACTACTCCTACTACTTATATAGTAGTAGTATCGAGGATTCGAGGTGCTGGTTACGTACAGCGAACACATTAACATATGGCCCACCTAACAGGATGGCCAAATTTCCTGGAGTTTGTGCTAGGATAAAAAGTGTTCTTTGTGAGGGTGGGTGGCTGGTCTCAAGTTTAAAACTTGATGTATTATGTATACATAGACATAGAGATAGTGCAGCAGTTCTGAAAGTTTAAACCCAAACATCAGAATGCAATTTCTACTGGACTCATCCGAGGACCTAGGATGATGGGATTCGCAGCTACAGTAAAAACACCCGCCCGACGCGCGAAGCATGTGAAGCTAGTACAAATAGTGCACTACTATTGTTGATTGGCCTCATCCGATAACCTGTTGCAATGCACGTACAATTATGTATTCAGAAAATATCTTTTTGCCTCATCGCAACACTCACTCAGAGAAGCGACTTGAAAGCCATTCATAAATTTAGTAAGTTTATCACAGGCATATCATTTTATTACATACAACAGGTCATCAACCCACAACGACAACGAGAATATATTATAAATACTAAAGTTTTCATCACACAACAAATAACAAGCAATGAAATGAACTTCAACTCAACCAATCCTCGGTATTGGAAATGCTTGCTTTGAACCACAAGTGATTCTCTGGGACGGGCCATCTATTGTCAATCTCGAGACCACCGCAGGACTGATCATCTAGGCTGAAGCACCCTAGTATATCAATACCAGGGTAGGGAACCACCCAAATGTCCGAGGTATAGATACAGTTGCTTCTCATAAATGGTAGTAACGTTGTGTCAACAACAGTTGGATCGCCTTTCACCATCATCGGATAATTTTGTCCAAGGAAGAGCGAGTTTTCTCCAAGACTATCAATAATGTACCAGGGAGAAGGTGTTGGTGCTAGCACACTAGTATCCATCCTGAATACCATGCAACGAGTGTTGGAATAGGTCCGTAGAGTGCGACCATGGGAGATAACACGTGCTCCCTCAGTAGTAAGAAACTCAGTGCGCTGTATACAGACAAGAAGAGGTGATCCATCAGAATTAGTTGCAAGGCGGCACTGAGTATATAAGTTCTTCTCGTCCTCATGCTCGTGATCATCACCATCGTCATCTCCCCCTTGGTTATAAAAATTTTCAAGTATAGGTGGTGGAATGTTCATAGTACCTTGGAAACACAAGAACAAGGTTCATTAGTAAAGGGAAACTTGCTAACCTGCATGCATGTGGATGAAACAATTATAATTACGGTGGAAGACAAACGTACCAAAACTACGAGGATCCCATGCAAAAACAGTGCCATGAGTGGTGGAAGCAAACACAAGACCCTCGTATTGAATTGCATCACAGTACACATCTATGTATAGAAACTGAGTTTTGAGCAATATCCATCGAGCCGAACCACAAAGGACGGCAACAAGCTTGTCGAAGATAGCAACAACTTCATAGTTCTTGTAATTCCAAGAGCGGTTGGGAACTCGACAAATTTCTATCTTCCGTAGAAGACAGTCACCATGATCGTATTCGAACGTGTGTAGAATACTGGTGTGCTCAACCTCTGGGCAGTCTGCTGAGATTTTTCAAAGTGGAACCCAGTGATGAGTGTACACATTCACAAGTTCCCACTCGCAGTTGTACCCAATATAAACAGCACAATATCCATTTGCGCCTACCCAACCCTTGCCCTCAAGCGATGGCATCTTAACATTATACGTATCATTTTCAAGTGGCATCAAATTGCACAAGGCGACGCCTCCGTCGTCCCCGCGCCAGTCATCAGGGTCACGGCGAAGAAGATAGGGGAGATCAAACCGCTCCTGGACCCTTGGGTTCCTTGTAATGATGTTATTAGTTGAGTCGAGAATGGTCTTGAACGAACCTGCCATGCTAGCCGAGGTGACGACGTCGCACCGATCAATGAGTTCCTCCACCACGTCATTTTTCAGATCGGGGCAAGAATAACGGGGTCGTTTTGGGCCTGTTCCCTCCATGGAGAAGATGATCGAACAATGGCAGAAGGAAGGGTGAAGGAAAATGGAGGAGGGAGGAAGAGCGTGCGACAGCAGTTCCAAATCGAGAGGGAAAGGTGAAGAGTTGGTGGATGGTTGCCAGTTTGCCACGGTACACGAAGAGGCGCCCCGGCCTACACGTCCGTTTGGAAATACAAGTAGAAAAGGACTCGCCATCGTCTCACTGACATGTTGGAACGGGACCACATGTCAACAAAACATGGTGTGTAATTTCTCGTGCAAAATGCGATATGGCCGCGTTGGCCCGAGGAGCCGCATTAGTTATGGACTTTCATTTTTTGAATATACAATCTGAATGGATAGCTCCTGTGGTCATCACACGTGAGCGGATATATAGGTGGGCTAGGTGGGCAGACGGTTGAGCAGGCGGCAACAATCTGAGTGCTAAAAGAGTTGATCCAATGCTTGGTTTTGTTTTGATTTTCCAACTATGACCATTGGATAGAGTGAACCAATGGCTTACGTTCAAAGTTATTCTCATACTATAGAATTTTTGATTCAGTTGTTGTGCTGCTACCGTCCAATATTCGCGTGTGGTTATTTCTAGAGTAAAAAAAGGAGGTACTAGTACTTACTGTGGGAAAGATGAAGTGATGGTTGATTCGCCCGAGCAACTTATTACTATGGGAATATCACTACTAGGAAAAGGCTAATTAGTGGCGCACCTGTTTTGGCCATAAATGGCGCACTACAGGTGCGCCACTATCATCACGCCACTAGTAACTAGTACTAATGGCGCACCCCTGATGCGACATTAGTATACCATACAATAGTGGTGCACCTGGAAGTGCGCCATTAGAATGTCAAATGGTGCGCCATTACTATGCCTCCCAGGGGAGCATATTTACTGTGACGATCCTGATTCAATCGTACACTAATCATGCACGCAAATGTGTACGATCAAAATCAAGGACTCACGGGAAGATATCACAACACAACTCTAGACACAAATTAAAATAATACAAGCTTTATATTACAAGCCAGGGGCCTCGAGGGCTCGAATACATAAGCTCAAAATACACAAGAATCAGCGGAAGCAACAATATCTGAGTACAGACATAAGTTAGACAAGTCTGCCTTAAGAAGGCTAGCACAAAAGTAGCATCGATCGAAAAGGCAAGGCCTCCTTCTTGGGAGCCTCCTAACTACTCCTGGTCGTCAGCGGTCTCCGTCACGTGGTAGTAGGCGCCCTCGGGGTAGTAGCAGTCGTCAAAGGTGGCATCTGGCTCCTGGACTCCACCATCTGGTTGCAACAACCAGAAAGAAGAAAGAAGGGGGAAAAGGGGTAGCAAAGCAACCGTGATTACTCATCCAAAGTACTCACAAGTAAGGATCTACACTACATATGCAACATTATCAAAGGAAGGCTGTATATGTGGACTGGGCTGCAGAAATGCCAGAATAGAGAGAAGGCCTAGTCCCATCGAAGACTAGCATCTTCTGGAAACCACCATCTTGCAGCAACAGGAGGGAGTAGAGTAGCATAAAGTAAAGTAGTAGCAGTGTTATCAACCTCGGCCAGAGATCCTTTCTCGACTCCCTGCGAGAAAGCAATCCCAGAGCCATACTATCCAGTTATCACCTCATCACAATCCAATTCTCGTCACAAGTATCCAGTTCTAGTTGTATCGATCAGGATACAACTCCAAGTGTCCGTTACCGTAGGACAGGCTATGCATAGATTAGTTCTTCCCTGCAGGGGTGCACCAACTTACCCACCACGGTCGATTAACTCCGGCCGGACGAACTTTCCTGGGTCATGCCCGGCCTCGGCCAAACAATACGCCGCTATTCGACCTAGGCTTAATAGAGAGGTCAGCACGCTGGACTAAACCTATGCCCCCAGGGGTCATGGGCCATCGCCCCGGGAACTCCTGCATGTTGCGTGGGCGGCCGGTAAGCAGACATAGCTACCTCCTTTAAAAAGGCAGGTGCTTACCAATCCAACCCGGCGCGCGCCGCTCAGTCGCTGACGATTATTAAGCTTCGGCTGATGTATACGACGCAGAACGCCCATACTATGCCCACGTGATGGTTAGTGCTATCAGGCCAGAGGCCCTCGGATCAAATATCCAAATCGTAGTGGATTAGGAACGCGCGGTAACAAGCAGAGACTCACGAAAGATGTGACCCCGTTGCCCCGTCTCGAGGACTTGCGGCAAGGGCTAAGAATGCCCGGCCACGCCTCATAATTATCTCACGGGCACCTTCCAGGTCAACCCGACTCCACATCACTCACAATTATGCTCGCGCGGGTACCCCTCAGGGTCGACCGGTCTTTAGTAACATGGTTCAGTGTAAAGTCATAGTAATCATAGTAACGTTGTGTCTAAACATCAATGGGAAAAACCCGAGGAATCACCCCCGGTGAATTCCACTCGATGTAATCATCAAGGTGAACGTAAGAGGAATCACCCCCGAGGTTCACACTTGAGGTGTTGGACAACAGAGTCGTATCGGAAGTGGTTAAGGCGGAATCACCCTCGATGACCACGACTGAATAGCTACACTACAGGGTTAACATCAGAAGTGCTGTAGAGGTCTCACCCTCGGCAATCGATAGTAACCCAGTAGTATCGAATGTTTTCCCGGTTCAGGACCTGTGTTAGACATATGACCGGAGGGGGAATGTTCCATGTTCAGATAGTTAGAGGTATCTGACAGGTAAACGGACTGTGTATCCAGATTCTTCACATCGTTCTGAGCAACTTTCATGTATAAAACTTTTTCATCCGAATTACGGTTTAATATCTAAGATTTTCGAAAGTTTTAAACAATATTCTGAAAGTTATTACTAATTCAAAAATAATGCTTAAATGCTAGATGCACCCAGCTCTGCGTACACAGAGGTGTACTAGAGGCTGACAGGTGGGTCCGGTCAACTGCTGACTCAGTAGTTGGCTGGTCAATGTGTTGACTGGTCAAGGTGTTGACTGGGTCCACCTATCATAGATTGATTTGCTAATTACCATTTAAACCTAGTTTAATTAACAGGTTAACTAAACTCAATTAGTTAACTAAACATGATTAATTAAGTTAATTAATTATATTTTTAATTATCCTTTTTAAAAACCCTTTTTTTATAAAACAAGGGAGGGGCCCTAGCTGTCAAAGGACCCATGGCCTTAGCGGGCGACAGGCGCTGGGGCGAGGCGCACCCAGGCGCCCAGGACGCGGGGGAGGCGAGGCCGGCCGATGCCCCGAGCGGCGCCAGCAGCCGCTGGCAGCCGGAGGTGGCCGGCAACAGGAGGCAGGGGCCGCTGTGGCACGGCTCACAGGCAGGGAGGCGAGTGGGACGACGCGGCTGAGTCTGGCATGGTCGGCGGCCAGCGAGAAGGCGGAGCAGCAGTGGTCAGAGGGAGTGGCCGGCGCGAGAGGAGAAGCCGGAGGCGGCCGCGGGCGTCGCCGGGCGCGGCATGGACGCGTCCAGGGCATGGCTGGAGGCTCGCGGCTGTGCGGCCACGAGCACGGCGACCACGAGCTCGCTGGGAGCTCGGGCGTGGTGGGCGGCGTCCTAAGGCAGGGAAACAGAAGGGGGAGAGGGGGGAACGGAAAGGGGCCTAACATTGATGCGGTGGCCGAGCTGGGGCTGCCGGAGTAGGCGCCAACGCTGGGTGAAGCGGACGCCAGTGTTCGGGTGAAGAAGGAACGGCAGCAGCAGCACTACAAGCAGAGTAAGGAGCTAGCGAGGGCCTACGCATTGCGGCAAGGCTACGGTCGCGCGTGCGTGGCCATTCGGTCACTGGAGCTACGAGGGGAAGAGGGCGGAGGGAACGGGAAGCTCACAGCGGGCCTGCAGGTGCACACAGCATGCTCGTGGGAGGCTCAGTGTGGCCGGAATTCAACGACGGCGACGATGGAGGTCCGAGGTTGTAGAAGGGGTCGTCGGCATCGATGCAGGCGCTCCGAACGGGTGCTAGGTAGCGGAGTCGAAGCACAGGATGGCGGCGGTGTTGCAGGGCAGGTCGGAGATACTCAGGGGAGGCGGGGGCCGCGGTCAGCACGGCGGCGCGCCCTTGGGCACGCTCGAAAGCAGTGGATCTGAAGGGCGAGGGCGAGAGGGAGTAGGACAGGGCGAGGGGAGCGGGGACCGAGTGGGATAGGGGATCAAGGGGGCGCAGCTGTCGCCCTTATCCCCTCGGGGAGGCACCGACGAGTTGGTGTGGCGGGGACGCGCGGGAGGAGCCCCGGTCGGATGAACAGGGGAGGAAGAGAGCGACCGGGGGAGGAGGGCCATCTAGGATGGGCCGGCTGGTCTGGATGGGCCAAGGCCCAGGGAGGGAGGGGCTTCCTTTCCTCTTTTCTTTTTCTTTTAAAACATTTCTGCTTTCATTTAACAGTAGCCTTTTGCATTTTCTTTTGCACTAATTATCTTTTGCAAAAATGTGCCACTTGTGAAAACAAATACTAGGGGCAGTGGTGCACTACCACCATAAGCTTGGGATTTATTTGAATCCATTTGGAATTTTCATAATTGGAGTAGCATTTTAAAATGCTAAATTGCACTGGATTAATTGCTACTTCTCATTTTAGAAACATAGTGATGTTCTTTTTCTTAACATCAATTGTTTTGGAATATTTGCTAAATAATGAACATTTTTCCAGCAAGTTTTTGCAACTTCAAATTTCACTTTGAATTTGAATAGAATTCAGAGAAGGGATTTGAGCTGAGATATTACCCCAACATGATTAATCTTTGTAAATCAAGATGACTTGGCACTGATCTTAGGGGATTACTGTAGTGTGATGCTGGGGATGTTACAAATCTCCTCCACTACAAGAAATCTCGTCCCGAGATTTAAGTGCTGAAGTAAAGAGTAACGTCAGGAGAACTGACCCTTATAGGGTTAATTACCTGGTGAGCAATGGAGGGAGTGTGACAGAAGTATCACTCAAGTTGAAACTTCAGAAAACATCGAGAGCAAAGTAAGAAGGTTCAATAGGAAGTTTCAAGCGAATGGACAAACGATCGATACCTGAACAGAGTGTGAGAAGGGGGTTCAGAGCATTTGGAATAGATCATCTCACAGAAAGTGGCTCACGAATTACATACAAAGTCAAATGCGAGGAATAACTTTGGAAACAGGGAGGTATGAGAGTCAAGTTTCGATCCTGTGGAACTGTGTGTTATGGGACCACCATGTGCGTTAAAAAGTAGGAAGGCGCTAACATCTTGAACGGTCATGATAGCAAGGCAGATCAGAGGATAGCCTGTCAGTTATGTTGGCACCAAAGTTTGGTACCAAGGGCGTGGGAAGAAGAGAACCATTTTCCTGCTCGTTAAAGCGAGGCGGACCAATAGGCAAAGTTCTCGTCCATCGGGGTTTACCGGAATGTCACCAACATTAATAACAGGGTCATACCGACTGATTTGTACCTCGAGGTGTTTCCATAAGTAGGGGATTATTTCTGCTTATAACATATACATATCACTAGAAAGGTTAAACAAACCAATGAAAAGGAAAATGTGTTTAAACACAAGATTTAGGAGTGTAACTTTCCCAAGGAAAGGCGGAGCATGATATACAAGACAGGGCTCCAAGTATGAAACCATTTAGACAAAGGGGCAAGGAATTCATGAGGTTTACCCATTCAACCGTGTTTGGATAATTGAACAAGAAACCGTTAGCATTGCGCTCCCAATGTTCTTGTTGATGAACGGAGTACCACAGACATGCTTCGGGATAGCATTGACATGGTCATGAAGAAAAGGTCAGACTTTGAATATACAAAGGATCCATCAGGAATTTCTAGAACATCTCATGCAATTTTATTAGAAAAAAGATGAGGATGTGGCCGATGGATTCAGCAGCAATCCATCGACATGTCAAAAGGATGTATTTCAAAGATTACATGAACAAGTTTTTGTGGGGCGGAAGGCATGAATGTTGTCGATGATAACACAAATCATCGAGGGTAAGGATGGTATTTCTCATCATGAATTCTATTGATATCTTGGAAGAGCTCAGAATGTTGATGACGATCACAACACATTTGTCGAGAGATTTCATGAAGATGTAATCGATCGACAATGACATCAAGTCAAAGAAATGATGAAGTGAAAGGTTATTGGATCCACGGGAACAACACAAACTCGAAATCAAGCTTGTTGTTCAAGGTGAAATGATAAGATGAGGAAGATCGACGTAAGCTTAGCTCATTGTCGGAAGTTGCTCCGGGCATAAGGACCAGGTAGCACAGTTAAAAGTTGACACGATAAAAATATAGCCGATAAGGCTAGGAATGACGTGATGGGGTATAAAACTTCCCAATATCAAGTACTAGGTGTAATGCCGGAAGGTAAATCGGAGTAGAGGTTGGAAGGGGGAAATGATTTGCAGAGGATAAGTATTTTAACTTATACGATAAATGGAGTCAAGGAGGAAATATGGTCGGAACCACGATTACAAAGGATCAATTCATAGATACAAGATGAGCGTGTACCAAAGAAATAGTTACTTTTATGAGCAGCTTCCATGATAAGTTCTACATCGGGTCCATGGGCATGAACAGAAGGGTTCAAGGTCGACTCCCACTTCTTCAATGCATAACCTTTCATTCACTCCTCGTTTTCGATGAAGTTGTAGTGTTGAATTTTATCTGGCATAACACCAATAGAGTATGACCCGTAGAAGTTTCTGGGTTCACACAGATTAGAAAAAGCATAGTCTCAACCCATCGGGGCATCTTAGGAACATATACCACGAACTTCAATACTACTTAACACCAGCTCGAAAGTAGAGCATGGTTCACAAAAAGAGAGGATAATGTTTACCATAGGGATTAAGTGTCAGGGGAAAACTCACGAGAATTTAGAATGTGAAGGACACTGTCGGATAATAATCCAACAAAGGAATTGGCAGTCCCCAAAGGATCTAATGTGATTATCGGTACTCAATCAGAAGAAGGAAAGAATGCAAAGGCATTTGATTATAGAAACATCTGAATAATTCGATGCTTGAGTACAAAGGAGTCATGGTTTGAAGATGAAGGATCAGAAGCAGAGGCTCTGATCAAAAGATGAGTAAGTTGAATAGACTTAGAGGTGCACCTGATCAAATCTTGATTGGGCAAGAACCAGCTCATATCTGGAAGGATGTCTGAGCCGGAAAGAAAATTTCCAAGGATTAATTGATGATTGCGAGTATTCGCTCACACGTTAAATCCATAGGAACAGAGTGACAATCACAATGAATTTTAAAGAATATTGCTAGACATATGGAATTAATCCTAATGCAAGCAAGCAAGTAGAATAAAGAGCAATAGGCTGCAGAGGATTTTCGGAAGATTAGATAGTATTTCTAAGTATTTTGGAAAGCATAAGAACAACTGGGGATGAACAGACCCTGATTAAGTGAATTATCCGCAGTGCAAAAAGAAGCCGCAAAGCAGAAGGCACAAAGGATTCTCGAAAGAACGGAGAGTACATCTTGTAATAACAGGAGCAACTGGGTATGAAGGTACACGCGGCAAGGATGTTATTCACGGGGATTATCGGTGGTCATCAATTGCAA
The DNA here is from genome assembly GCA_963921465.1 of Triticum timopheevii. Lineage (NCBI taxonomy): Eukaryota > Viridiplantae > Streptophyta > Magnoliopsida > Poales > Poaceae > Triticum > Triticum timopheevii. Next base: position 372,678,897 of record OY997272.1, on the reverse strand, counting down.
GGCAGTGGGCACAGGGTCTCGAGAAACATCGAGGAGTATCTGCAGAATCTTCTGGCCAAGCAAGCGATCATTAGAAATGTCGGGGCTCTCCGGGAGGAAGTGGGTACGAGAACCTAATGTCAGAGTTAGTGAAATGTTTAACCCGAATAGACGAGAGATCAGAGTCCCAGAGTATAGACGAGGAGTAAAAGATCCTAATACCACCCAATGGCGACGTGGGCCCGTAAGACACACAACCATGTTAGTAAAAGTTTTTGTAGTGACTAGACTCAACTTTGGCCAAGGAGTTGGAAAGGGGGCTACCTACAGGCAGTCGGCTCTGATACGAACTTGTGACGCCCCCGATTCAATCGTACACTAATCATGCACGCAAATGTGTACGATCAAAATCAAGGACTCACGGGAAGATATCACAACACAACTCTAGACACAAATTAAAATAATACAAGCTTTATATTACAAGCCAGGGGCCTCGAGGGCTCGAATACATAAGCTCAAAATACACAGGAGTCAGCGGAAGCAACAATATCTGAGTACAGACATAAGTTAGACAAGTCTGCCTTAAGAAGGCTAGCACAAAAGTAGCATCGACCGAAAAGGCAACGCCTCCTGCCTGGAAGCCTCCTAACTACTCTTGGTCGTGAGTGGTCTCCGTCACGTGGTAGTAGGCGCCCTCGGGGTAGTAGCAGTCATCAAAGGTGGCATTTGGCTCCCGGACTCCACCATCTGGTTACAACAACCAGAAAGAAGAAAGAAGGGGGGAAAGGGGTAGCAAAGGAACCGTGAGTACTCATCCAAAGTACTCGCAAGCAAGGATCTACACTACATATGCAACATTATCAAAGGAAGGCTGTATATGTGGACTGGGCTGCAGAAATGCCAGAATAGAGAGAAGGCCTAGTCCCATCAAAGACTAGCATCTTCTGGAAACCACCATCTTGCGGCAACAGGAGGGAGTAGAGTAGCAAAAAGTAAAGTAGTAGTAGTGTTATCAACCTCGGCCAGATATCCTTTCTCGACTCACTGCGAGAAAGCAAACCCAGAGCCATACTATCCAGTTATCACCTCATCACAATCCAATTCTCATCACAAGTATCCAGTTATAGTTGTATCCAGTTCTAGTTCTAGTTGTATCGATCGGGATACCGTAGGACAGGCTATGCATAGATTAGTTCTTCCCTGCATGGGTGCTCCAACTTACCCACCACGCTCGCTTAACTCCGGCCGGACACACTTTCCTGGGTCATGCCCGGCCTCGGCCAAACAATACGCCACAACCCGACCTAGGCTTAATAGAGAGGTCAGCACGCTGGACTAAACCTATGCCCCCAGGGGTCATGGTCCATTGTCCCGGGAACTCCTGCAAGTTGCGTGGGCGGCCGGTGAGCAGATCTGGCTACCTCCTTTAAAAAGGCAGGTGCTTACCAGTCCAACCCGGCGCGCGCCGCTCTGTCGCTGACGTCTATTAAGCTTCGGCTGATGTATACAACGCAGAACGCCCATACTATGCCCACGTGATGGTTAGTGCTATCAGGCCAGAGGCCCCTCGGATCAAATTTCCAAATTGTAGTGGATTAGGAATGCGCGGTAACAAGCAGAGACTCACGAAAGATGTGACCCCGTTTCCCCGTCTCAAGGACATGCGGCAAGGGCTAAGAATGCCCGGCCACGCCTCGTAATTATCTCACGGGCATCTTCCAGGTCAACCCGACTCCACATCACTCGCAATTATGCTCGCGCGGGTACCCCTCAGGGTCGACCGTCTTTAGTAACATGGTTCAGTGTAAAGTCATAGTAATCGTAGTAAATGTTTGTCTAAACATCAAGGGGGAAACCCGAGGAATCACCCCCGGTGAATTCCACTCGATGTAATAATCAAGGTGAACGTAAGAGGAATCACTCCCGAGGTTCACACTTGAGGTGTTGCACGACAGAGTCGTATCGGAAGTGGTTAAGGTGGAATCACCCTCGATGACCACGACCGAATAGCTAAACTACAGGGTTAACATCAGAAGTGCTGTAGAGGTCTCACCCTCGGCACTCGATAGTAACCCAGCAGTGTCGAGCAACTAAGGGGAAAGTGATGTGCGGTGCCGGGGCCTGGTCTTCGACCCCGTTGATCGGGTCTTCGATGATGAAGCGGGGGCAACAAGGACAAGGTGGGGGGCACTGATGGATCACTAACCAACCTATACTAAGCAGTTTAGGATAAGCAGGTAAGGTACAACAGTAGATACAAAAGCAGGCTATGCCTCAGAGTAGGAGTCATCAATAACAGTATCAAAATCTAATGCAAGCATGAGAGAATGGAATGGCGATATCGGGATGATCAAAGGGGGGCTTGCCTGGTTGCTCTGGCAAGGAGGGGTCATCGTCGACGTAGTCGATCATAGGGGCGGCATCGGTCTCGGGGTCTACCGGAGATAAGAGGGGGAAGAAATAGTAAATATAAAGCAAACATAGAACAACAGGACAACAGGCAGAGCTAGACGTGTTCTAACGTGGTGCTACATGATACCGGCGAGGGGGGAAGTCAACCAGGAATGTTTTCCTGGTTCCAGACCTGTGTCAGACAGATGACCGGAGGGGGAATGTTCCATGTTCAGATAGTTAGAGGTATCTGACCGATAAACGGACCTCGTATCCAGATTCGTCACGTCGTTCTGAGCAACTTTCATGTATAAAACTTTTTCATCCGAGTTATGGTTTAATATCTACAATTTTCTAAAGTTTTTAAAAAATATTCTAAAATTTATTATTAATTCAAAAATAATGCTTAAATGCTAGATGCACCCAGCTCTGCGTACACAGAGGTGTACTAGAGGCTGACAGGTGGGTCTGGTCAACTGCTGACTCAGCAGTTGACTGGTCAATGTGTTGACTGGTCAAGGTGTTGACTGGGTCCACCTGTCATAGACTGATTTGCTAATTACCATTTAAACCTAGTTTAATTAGCAGGTTAATTAAACTCAATTAGTTAACTAAACATGATTAATTAAGTTAATTAATTATATTTTTAATTATCCTTTTTTTAAAACCCTTTTTTTATAAAACAAGGGAGGGGCCCTAGCTGTCAAAGGCCCCATGGCCTTGGCGGGCGACAGGCTACGGGCGCTGGGGTGGGGCGCACCCAGGCGCCCAGCATGCGGGGGAGGCGAGGCCGGCCGATGCCCCGAGCGGCGCTAGCAGCCGCTGGCAGCCGGAGGTGGCCGGGAACGGGAGGCAGGGGCCGCGGCGGTGCGGCTCACGGGCAGGGAGGCGAATGGGACGATGCGGCTGAGGCTAGCGCGGTCGGCAGCCAGCGAGAAGGCGGAGCAGCAGCGGTTAGAGGGAGCGGGCGGCGCGAGAGGAGAAGCAGGAGGCGGCCGCGGGCGTCGCCGGGCATGGCATGGACGCGTCCAGGGCATGGCGGAGGCTCGCGGGTGTGCGGCCACGAGCACGGCGACCACGAGCTCACTGGAGCTCGGGCATGGTGGGCGGCGTCCTAAGGCAGGGAAACAGAAGGGGGAGAGGGGGGGAAATGGAAAGGGGCCTAACATTGATGCGGTGGCCGAGCTGGGGCTGCCGGAGTAGGCGCCAACGATGGGTGAAGCGGACGCCGGCGTTCGGGTGAAGAAGGAATGACAGCAGCAGCACTACGAGCGGAGTAAGGAGCTAGCGAGGGCCTACGTGTCGCGGCAAGGCTACAGTCGCGCGTGCATGGCCATTCGGTCACTGGAGCTACGAGGGGAAGAGGGCGGAGGGAACGGGGAGCTCACAGCGGTCCTGCAGGTGCGCACAGCATGCTCGTGGGAGGCTCGGTTTGGCCGGAATTCGACGACGGCGATGATGGGGGTCCAAGGTTGTAGAAGGGCTCGTCGGCGTCGATACAGGCGCTCCGAATGGGTGCTAGTTAGCGGAGTCGAAGCAGAGGATGGCGGCGGTGTTGCAGGGCAGGTCGGAGATACTCGGGAGAGGCGGTGGCCGCTGTCAGCACGGCGGCGCGGCCTTGGGCGCGCTCGAAAGCAGTGGATCTGAAGGGCGAGGGCGAGAGGGCGTAGGAGAGGGCGAGGGGAGCGGGGACTGAGTAGGAGAGGGGATCGAGGGGGCGCAGCTGTCGCCCTTATCCCCTTGAGGTGGCACCGATGAGGTGGTCTGGCAGGGACGCGCGGGAGGAGCCCCGGTCAGATGAACAGGGGAGGAAGAGAGCGACCGGGGGAGGTGGACCGTCTAGGTTGGGCCGGCTGGTCTGGATGGGCCAAGGCCCAGGGAGGGAGGGGCTTCCTTTCCTCTTTTCTTTTTCTTTTAAAACTTTTCTGTTTTCATTTAACAGTAGCCTTTTGCATTTTCTTTTGCACTAATTATCTTTTGCAAAAATGTGCCACTGGTGAAAACAAATACTAGGGGCAGTGGTGCACTGCCACCATAAGCTTGGGATTTATTTGAATCCATTTGGAATTTTCATAATTGGAGTAGCATTTTAAAATGCTAAACTACACTGGATTAATTGCTACTGCTCATTTTAGCAACATAGTGATGTTCTTTTTATTAACATCAATTGTTTTGGAATATTTGATAAATAATGAACATTTTTCCAGTAAGTTTTTGCAACTTCAAATTTCACTTTGAATTTGAATAGAATTCAGAGAAGGGATTTGAGCTGAGATATTACCCCAACATGATTAAGCTTTGTAAATCAAGATGACTTGGCACTGATCTTAAGGGATTACTGTAGTGTGATGCTGGGGATGTTACATTTACCATGTGCTCTGGGTTACTAATGGCGCAAATCTAGTTAATGCGCCACTAGTGTGTTTACTGCAGTGCGCCACTAAAGTGCAGTATGATACGCCACTAGTATGATTATTAGGAATTTTTTTTTCTTTTCTGATATTTGCATAGGTTACAGAATATATTACTACACAGAATATAGACAACACAACATATAAACATCAGATTTATCGAATACAATAGAAGATTAGTCTACGAATACAATTCATCATATTAATCTCCGAATTCAAAATACCGAACAAAGTTAGAACATTACAAGTCTCGAGACCGCGAGTAGCGAGCTTGTCTTCCCATTACAAGTCGATATCGATCATCTAATCTACCATCACATAGAAGAGAGCTGCAGTCATCACGATGAGCATCATCGCGATGAAATTGGTCTTCATCCGGTTCCTCCAACGCTCCCTCCTCTCTCCCGCTAGATAGCGCGCGTATCTAGCTTCCGCTGAAATGGTGAACCTGTCTCCGACACTCCTCCCAGTCGTCGTAGACTCCGGAACCTTACCCTTGTACAGGACATACGACGAGATCTCTATGCACTAGACAAACAAAAAGTTAGTAGCAATTCACACACAATACATAAGCAATATATAAGTATGCAACAAAAGGATCGGAAGAGAAAAGCAACACATTAATAGCACGATTCATGGTCCTACTAATAAATAGCATCGATTACATATAAGTTGAACGATTGTCCAAACTAAAGAGACATACAAGTTCATTAAAGTTTAATTACAACATGAGCTAATCGATATTTCAGAACTACATAGCATCACTACTTTCGACTCGACTCAGAGACCGGAGCATGGATGAAGCCTCCGTCTATCGTGATGGTCATGAAATCGTGGTCGTTGTCAGCCTGCATTTGTAGCGTTGTTTCTATCTCACTGTTGGACGGTTGAAATCTGAGGTAGAACTGCCTCGAGGTATGAAGGATGATTTCTGCAAACTCCGACTGGATGCGAAAGAATTCTTGTCTGATGTCCGCGTCTTGGATTGCTGACAAGCGTGCGGCCCAATCTTTGAGATTATTTGGTAGTAGAAGGTGATTATGATCCCGTACGATCGCCCGCATGTGATGGAGGGCGTAGTAGGCATCCTTCTGACCGCCAGGCAGCTACTTGACGCAGGGGAACATCGTATTGTGGGTGAACACATGCTTGGCGTACCTACGAATTGGCCTGCTGAAGGTGCCTTCAGATCTGGCATAGCCGGGGAGAGCTTTGTCAAGAACTTTCTTTATATTTGCATAGTCTTTCTTCGACTGACGGTCCGAGTCGAAATACGTGGCCATGGAATATTTCGGGCTTAATAGGATGAGTGTGCAATATGTGTCACTGCACAAAACACGGAATGTTAGAAAAAAAACGATTGAAATCTAAGAAATCATATGTTACGGGGCGGTGAGGGCATGACTTACTCGGGAAAGTAAGGCACGAGGAAGTTATCCTTATATGGGTTTGCCAGAATGAGGCCTTCGAGGTATGAACTCGCGACTTGCCGGTCCCCAGCGCTGCCCAAGATCTTGGCACGCATGTAGAAGGGGTCGACTGTCACAATGTTCGGGGTCTTGTCTCTAATGATCTGCATCTCCATACTCAGCAAAAATAGCCGAATAAAGGTGTAGTGCGGCGGATGAAGGTTAAACATAGCAAAGATGTCATCAAACCGCATGACGATCATACCCCCGATGGTGCTATCGACAAAGCGCATGCCCTCTGGTACCTTGGCCATGAAAACTGGGTATGCCACATCATTCTCGGAGAGACGCTGCTTCTCCAAAGAATGAACACTGTCATGCAGACTCTGCATTGCACCGGTTGCAGCATTGAGCAGATTAGTCGGTAGCATCAGCCTACCCGCCACATGCACCCTCCTCGAGATATCCTTAGGTGAACGTGGCCCGTCCTAAGCACAGATCGTACTCGGTGCCGACTGGCTCACACCCTTGTTAGTCTTTCTTTTTCGTCCCTTCTTCTTCTGCTGCAATGGGATCGCGTTCTGCTCAGAGACCGCCTTCTTGAGTGTGTTGGGGCTGATAATATTTCGCACCTCGGCTATTTGAGGCTCGGTGAAGGCGGCAGCTAGAGGCGTCTACTAAGAACTGAACGCCAGACGACGCCTGTTGCAATTGGGTTTCTCCGTGGTACCAGCTAGATCGCGGTCGTCTTTTGCAGGGTTGGGTTCTTTAGAAGGAGGCCCCAAGAATTCGTCACCGTACCCATGTTCGTTGAAGTACTTATCGATGTTGGTAAATGTACCGTCGTTGTCGTCCCCGTCTGGATCCTGTGCCATATGCATGTCTGGATCCTGTGCCATATGCATGTCCGGCATGTCCGGTAGCGTTGCGGCGGTCTTGCCATGGCTTGGCGCCGGCACGACTGGCGGTGTTGTCTGTGGGGTGGTGTCCCCCGCCCCAAACGAATCTGGCTCTTCGGCCAAAGCAGGGGCCAGCTTAAGCAGGCGCTGAGGGTCATCACATCATCTTTGTCGGCCCCGGCGGGTCGAAACACAGGTAACAAGTTGTGGCAGCCTGGCAGCACCTGAACCAGTTGAACACTATACACGATGGGTGGCATCGGATTACCGTGGAACACGGGGTTGCCCCGGTTGAACGATTCTGCCCTTGGCGACATCGATCAACTCGCCACCCACGAAGTGCAGGAGAGTGCATGGAACGTCGGCGGCGCCCAGTAAAAACATGTAGGGCGTCAGGGATGCCCAGTCAAAGGCAAGGAGATGAAGTCATCGGCCAAGAGGCTAAGTTACCGTGATGGCGTCGAGCTCGGCTAATGTCGAGGCAGCGCCAACGGCGGGCGTGCAAGTGATGGAGGGGCCACTTGCTGCCGAGGTGCCGGCCGGCGTATCCTTCGCACACCCGGGTGCATTAAGCTCCAATGCCCGCGCCGGCGCCGGAGACACCAATACTGCCTCCGCCGGAGACACCAATGGCGCCGCCTGCGCATTGTGCGAGTTGCTGGCCGTGAAGCTGGGAACCGGCGGCGGCCCCTGTTGACCGCCCGCAATCCACACCTGCAGCCCCTCTATCAAGGTAGGCACAATAACGGTGATCGTCGCTCCCAGTTGGTCTCGCACTTTCTCTTGGACCATTTCCGGAATCCGCGCCACTTGTGCCTTGAGTTCTTGAACCTCGCGCGACTGGCTTTCCGAGCTGGTCTTTCTCTCCTTTCGCCCACTAGCGTTATAGTATTCCGACCATTTCGTGGACAAGCCTTTGCCGGCCACACGACCAGCTGACGACGGCTTACTGAAATTATCCTTGTTTTTCATTACGTTCAATGCCCTATTTAAAGTGATGTCCTAATGGGAGCTCTGAGATGACCCCGCGCTACTGCTTTTAGTGTCCTGCGAAGGAATGTGAACCATTAAAAATTTGGCTTCATTATTTAGAATGCAACCATATGGAGCAAATTACGCGGGGGTGTATTCCTTACCAGAACAAGCTCAAGCGCCTTGGTCTTCGGATCCGTGGTAAGCTCCTTTGTTACCGGGTCCCCCTTATACTGGGCCCTGACATAGTTCCTGGTCTGCTTGTCACGGTATTTATCAAAGAGGGGCGGTAGGCCTTGCTTGGCATGCTCCGCTTCCTCCTTGTCCCATATAGGTTCCGCCACTCTATAACCGCCGGGACCGAGTTTGTGGACCCCTAAGTTCAAGTCCTGCATATCTTTCCCCCACTGACTTGATTACGCGGTTGCGTTGCTCTCGCACTTGATCTTGAACTCCTTGTAGTCATCTTCGCTGATCGAAGGATTTGTCTCCTTGATCTTCTCATAACTATCACCTCTTAGAATCCTTCTCCTCACCGTGGCTCTCCAAGTAGCCAGGGCCGTGCTCATCTTCATGAGGCCGGCACTGTTCACTTTATTCCCTGAGAGGCGTGTGTTTGCGATGTCTCCGGGGAACTTGTATCATTCGTGCAACTTCGTGAAGAGCAGGTTGCGCAAATTCCCTCGGTCACGATGCCTTAGGTTCTCGGTGTTGATCGAGACGGTGCTACGGAGAATGCACCCGAGTTGTCCCGAGTACCCACTGACTAATTCTATGGGCGACGCTGGATGCCCACTGGAGGACACTTCGGTAAATTCCTGGTTGACGGTGCCGAGCACGTTCGGGCGCCGGTCATTCCGTTGCCTCTTCGCTTAGCTGCCATTTGTGCATGCGCTGCCATCATCAGTGGTGGCATCCTCGTCAGCACCATCAGTGGTGTCATCCCCGACGTCACTAGGGATTGTGTAGTCGGGATCGGTGTCTTCCGCGGCGTCCTCATAGCGGTGAGGTTCTTCCTCCATCTGCTGGGACAACTCCCAGAATTGCTTGCCCGAACCACCGGCCTCATCGTTGTGGGCCATGTTCGCTCTAAATAGGAAAAAAGTTTGGTCAAAAAGTTGGTTATTGTCAAGGAACGAGATCTCTAAGCTGACCAAATAACCTAATTCTCAAGGAATGTCGCCGAAAAGTTGGTTATTGTCAAGGAACAATTGAGAGATGTTTGTGATATTGCCTAGGTGTTTTCGGATGGAACCTATTAGTGCTTTGTTGCTAAGGTCCAAGTCCCTTCCTAACCCCCTTCTTCTTGTCTCCTCTCACTATCTCTCTCACACACATGGCAAGCAAGGGTGTCTGAGTGTGTGAAAAAATACTAAACTAATCCAAGGGCTGAAAATTGATCATCTGTTTCAGATTGCAGCTTTCTTTCTTGGGGCTTCGGTGTGCGGTACAAAACTGAATTTTGGAAATCTACAGAAATTGTTTGGAATTGTCTTAGTCAAGAAGTGCTAGCAAATGGCTTAAATGTATCAGGTCCTACTCTAGTTTACTCCAGTTTAGGTTGAAGTAAAAATACACCACTATGGAGTATCAGGTCCCTAGCAAAAATGCACTACAGAGAAAGCAATAATGTTACTCCAATTTTCACAGATTAAAGCAATACTGACTGCAAGAAATATTGCAAAATTAGAGAGAACCAAAATTGCAAAATTTAGTACTCCATAACATTACTGAAACTTTACTGTGCTTGGAATTATACTGAAACTTTACTCCATTTATATATGATCATTTTTGTTTGAAAAGTTTCATTTAATTTTGTGTGGAGTAGTTTTAATTACATAAAGTTTTTAACTGCTTGAGATGAGAGAAATGAGAAGAAGAGAGAAGGGCTACTGCTTGCAAGCACAGCTTCTTGCAAGTCCTACAGTAAATGGTTTCAGTTAAATATCAATTATTTATTACATAAGAACAAATTGTAGTTTATCGAGTGATGGACAAAAAAACAGTTGATCTTACTTAATTAAGTACTAAGATATCCCGGCCCATGCATTAGTCGCAAGTACCCCATATGTCATATTTTTAGCAAATTCATGCTAAAATTCACGGAAAATTTCAGCATGACCTTTGCTGAAAATAGGACATATGGAGTACCCGAATTTGCCGGAACGGAAGTTAATCAACATTCTGGGAAACTCAAGGGCCTCTCGGGGTACCTGCAAAATCATTATCCCACCATACCCTAACTGGCAAGTCCACGCTGCAAATACAATACATGCACTGGAACACAAACAGTCAACACAACACATCAGAGGCATCTGCTTCAGCTTGGAAATGTGATGCATAACAGTACTACAAGATAGGTTTGGTGCAAAACAGTGACAGGCACTTCCATTCCAAAATTGTGCCACAACATACTAAACATACATGCACCGTAGAAAAGGCCTATACAAGAAGTCATTCTCATTTGTTTACTAGGAAAGGTGCATATCAGACTCATTCTAAGTCTGAATCCCAGGAGACACCAGTAGCCCAGATAAGATTCGGCACGACTCACTATATTTTGTTCTAAAAGCTCGTGGCATCATGCACAATTGGAAATCACAACCCTGAATCGAGAACACCGCAAGTAAAACCACTAGCAGTCCTGAATTACCAGCCCATGAAGCAAGTTACAAGGCCACAAAATTTTAATAACAGAAAATGTGCGTATAAGCTTTGTGGAGGCTGAATCCCAGGACCAGGAGGCACACCAGCAGTCCAAAGCATGTTCCTCCATGAACCACTGTTGTTATAAAAGCTTGTATCATCATGCATGATTGCCAAATGCCAATCACGGTGCAAACTATATACTCGCTTAGCCGATTCTGAACATTACTGTGCATATTCACACTAACCCACTAGCAGCCCTGAATCGCCAATTCGGGAAGTCCTGCTGCACTATCATTTGAACCTAATTAGGTTCAAAACTCACTAAGCTTGTGGGTACAATAAGTTAGTGTCCTAAGTACGCACTGAATAGTCCTGCTGCACTAGTGGTTAACTGAACTGCAATAGTTCAACAAAATGACTACTCTTTTCTGTCTTTGTGAATGAATTTGCTTGTTGCATTCTTGTTTGACTGTATTTGACTGTAACTCTAGCAATTCTCAAGGACAAGTTAGTGTCATGATCATGACCATGTCCAGTCATGGCTATTTGGTTTATGCAAAGGATTGCATCTAGATTTAATAATCCTCTTGTGCATTCATCCCATTCTTTTGGACTGGTTTTTTTACTTTTACTCTTGTGTAAGTGCACATTCCTGTTGGAGATGGCAAATGAATAGGAGAGAGACAAGCAAATTGGAGAAGAGGAAGAGCAAGAACAATAGTATATCTACAACTGAAATAAATTGGAGTAAGCAATATGTTTACTGTCAAAGATGTGTCCACTATCAAATGTATCCACCATCAAAACTGAAATAAACTGAATGACAACATTATCTGTAGGTTAGTGGTCCTAAATTGCAAAGTAGAGCTACAAGTCCAAACCTGGACATCTTCAGAACCTGAACATTTTCAGTTAGTGGCTCAAAACTGTTTGAAACATGATTCACCTCAAGACCTATTGTTTAATTTAATCAATTTACCATCTAAACAAATACTTCTATTAATTCAGAAGCCGGTATTCGGAAGTACAGTACAGTATGGAGGCTTCTTGACATTGTCAAGTAGTCAAATTCGGAGGCATATATCTATATACAAATGCTTGAAGCACACACTCGTTCTTTAGCTTTAGATTTGTACTCCCTCACTAACCTAAGTTACTAACCACTAGTGCACACATGAACACCTATGACAGGGCCTAGAACCATCTAGCACGGTTGCGTTACAGAACTGGCCACATCATTTGAACCTAATTTGACCTAGATTCGAGAGGGATTTGACCTAAACCTAGCAAAAGAGAGAAGAAGAGGGCATGGCCAGGAGGGAGGAGAGGAGGAAGAGAGGCATAGGGAGGAGGGCAATAAATATTACCTGACCACGATGAGGTGGTAGCCGGAGGGGGGACGACGGAGGGCGGAGACGGCGAGCTTGGGGGAGACAGCGAGCTTGACGGAGGTAGAGACGACGAGCTTGGGGGAGACGGTGCTTGGGCCTCCTCTCCGGGTGGACGCGGGCCTCCTCCTCCTAGAGCTCCAGCGCCGACTCCGGCGGTAACTCCGGTGGAGGGGCGCGGGGGCGGCGGCGCACATAGGGGCGGCGGCGCAGTGGGTCGGGGCAGCGGCGCACAGTGGGTCGGGGAGAGAGATGTGAGATCAGGGATCGAGGATTGGGGATTTTAGTGGGGAGGGTTAGCAATGGCGCACCTCCTAGCGGTGCGCCATTAGTAACTTTTTTTGATAGCAATGGCGCACCTCCTAGCGATGCGCCATTAGTAACTTTTTTTGGATTTTTATTTGCATTCATTTGTGAATTGGTAAAACATTTATGAATATGAAAAAATATTCAGGAATTCAAAAAGTGCCCATGAAATTTAAGCAGGAAAAGGAACACTGAAAAATAAAATACAAGAATAAATATAAATACAAATTTTTATATCAATGGCGCACCTCCTGCAGCTGCGCCATAAATACCTTCACAGCAATGGCGCACCCTCCCCTGGTGCGCCATTACTAACTTTTTTTTGGATTTTTAGTTGCATCTAATAATTTTTTAGAAAATGACGATCAAATTTGAAAACATTTATGAATGTGGAAAAATATCATCAAATTTGTTATTTGAAAATATTTATGAATATGAAAAAATATCATCAAATTTGTTATTTGAAAATATCATCAAATTTGTTATTTGAAAATATCATCAAATTTGGTTTTTTGGATTTTTAATTGCATTCATTTGTGAGTTGGTAAAGCATTTATGAATATGAAAACATATCATAAAATTTGAAAAATATTCAGGAATTCAAAACGTGCCCATGAAATTTAAAAATATTCATGAGTTCAAAAAATATCATCAAATAAAAATTGGTATACTAGAATAAACATAAATAAATATTCATGAGGACTAGAATAGAAGAAATATCATTTCAATATGTCGAAATACAATCGAGAAATGAAGACTACAATTTAAATACAATCGATCTTAGCTAGCTATCTTTTCACAATCTTCTTGCCCTTCTTTTTCACAAATGGAGTTCTTCTCTTGAACGGACGTCCTTTAGGTAGGGTGGTACTGCTTCTTCTTGTGGTGTATGGCACTTCATCGTCGTCGTCATGTTCCATCTTCGGGTCGCCGTACTTGTCGAAGTCTTGCTCATTGGTGACTCCATCCATTCCGTTGTCTCTCCTCACGACAACACGACTGGGCTTTGATGGGTCGGTACTGAAGAAGCATTGGTCCACTTGGGAAGCCAGTACCCATGGCTCATTTTTCGCGGTGACGTTTGCGCCCGCGGTCTTGGATTTGGCTTTGGGTCTAACCATGGTGGTGAAATACCGGTCTTCTTTTAGGACGCTCTTGGCCCATCTGACAGGAACATCAGGACCTTCTCTCCAGCGTAGCTCGGCTCCCAGATCTCCTCGATACTTCCGTAGTATCTGTCCTTGTCGTTACCGGTGTAGGATTCCATCGTTACCCGGGAGTTCTGATAACCATCGCTCTTCATGTCATTTCCCTCGGTGTAGAATGTGTAGCCGTTGATATCGTACGCCTCATATGTCATCAGGTTGTGCTCGGCGCCCTGTGACAAGGTGAATATGAGTTGTTCTTCCGTGGAAGAATCCTCATGTAAAGGGTACGACAGAAGCTTCCCCTTGAACCAATGCGTGAAACATGAGTTGTGCTCTTTGATTATATCTTCGTCCATCCTCTATTTGCCTCGGTCATTGTACGTATTCTCAATAAAGGTTTTGTGCTCTACCACCCAAGGATCGACCATGTCTATGAGTTGTAGCGCGAATAGGTTTGCTCTTTCGAAGTCGGCGAGTCGACCCTCGAAGTCGACATGCATTTCGCGGCGACCCTCACGGTGACCCCATCCAGCGAGCCTGCCGAGGTGCCTGTTGACGGGCAGATCAACGTGGTTCTTGATGGCTAGATAATTCGTGCAGTAGGAGATGCACTTTTCGGCCAGAAAGCCCCTGGCTATACTTCCCTCTGGACGTGACATGTTGTGAACGTATCCTTTGATGACACCATTCATCCTTTCAAATGGCATCATGCTGTGCAGGAACGTTGGCCCGAGTTGGATGATATCCTCCATGATATGGACCAGTAGATGCACCATAACGTCGAAGAATGCGTGAGGGAAGTACATCTCAAGCTCGCATAGTATCACCATGATCTCTTCCTGTAGCCTTCTGAGTTGCCTCACGCCAACCGACTTCCGATAGATGACGCCGAAAAAGTTGCATAGGCCAAAAAGCGTTTCACGGACGTGCATGTCCATGATCCCACGAATTGCAACTGGAAGTATCTGTGTCATCAGCACCTGACAGTCGTGAGACTTCATCCCGCTGAACTTCTGCTTCGCTAAGTATAGGTATCTGCTTATCTTCCCCGCGTAACCGTAAGGAAATTTTACTCCTACGAGGCAGGTGAAAAACTGCTCAATCTCCTCCTGACTTAGAGTGAAGCACGTGGGAGGGAAGTCATTTCCGATCTTCTTGGCCTTTTTGCCTTTGCGACGACTTTCCGTGTCCTTCGCCTCATCATCATCATCATCATTATTAGCATGAAGCTCCTCCCTGATGCCCATTGATTTCAAGTTTGCCCTTGCTTTCGGCCCATCTTTGGTCCTCTCTGGCATGTTGAGCAGGGTACCAATCAGACTCTCACACACGTTCTTCGAGATATGCATGACATCAAGGCTGTGAGGCACACGGAGGATCTTCTAGTATGGCAAGTCCCAGAAAACAGACCTCATTTTCCATACCTTCAGCAGCGGCTCTGGCGCCTTTCGCTTCTTTCCTGGCTACAGGCACTCTTTCCAATTTTTCAACAGCTCGTCTATTTCCTCGCCGCTCCTCGTACGCGGGCATCTTCGGGGTTCGGTTTCACCATCGAACAGATCCTTGCGCTTTCTCCATGAGTCATCGTCGCGAAGCCACCTTCGATGTCCCATGAATGCGGTTTTCCAAGACCCGGGATCTCTATCTAGCTGGCGATACGTTGTGTCATCCATGCACCTAACGCATCCAGAAAATCCATGGACCACCTGCCCCACGACATATCCGTAACCGAGATAGTCGTGCACCGTCATGAGCAGTGCGGCTCTCATTGGGAAATATTCTTTCTCTGCGGCGTCCCACATATTGGCTGGCATTTTCCATAGCGTGTCTAGCTCCTCTTTCAGTAGCCCTAGATATAGATTGATGTCGCTCCCTGGTTGTTTCGGCCCTTCAATTAGCATACTCATGTGAATGTACTTTCTCTTCATGCACAACCAGGGGGGAAGGTTTTACATCCACACAAACATAGGCCAGGTGCTATGTGTGCTTCTCTAGCAACCAAACGGATTGACTCCATCGATGCTCGCGCCCAACGCGATGTTCCTTGGATCGTCCCCAAATTCTGGGTGTTCGAAGTTCAATGCTTGCCACTGGCTCGCATCCTTAGGGTGACTCAGCATCTTGTCTTTTTTATTTATCTCCGGATCATTTCCGTCATCTTCTCACTTCTTCTCCTCCCTATCCGCGTGCCAACGCAAGAGCTTTGCTACCTTAGAGTCCGCGAAATACCGCTGCAGACGAGGAGTGGTCGGAAAGTACGACACCACTTTTCGAGGAGCTTTCTTCCTCTTCTTGTATCAAGTGACGCCGCACACCGGACATATGGTAGACTCCACGTGCTTGTCCTAATAAATGATGCAATCGTTCATGCACACATGGTATTTTACGTGCGGTAAATCTAGAGGACACACGATTTTCTTTGTGTCCTCGAAACTGGTCGGGCACTTGTTCCCCTTGGGAAGACGTTAGTGCCAGAATGACATGTTCTCGTCAAAGCATGCATCAGTCATTTTGTGTTTTACCTTCATCTCGAGAGCCATGAGCGTTACTTTCAGGCGGGTATCCTTGGGCTTGCATCCTTCATACAATGGAGTAACCGCGTCTATCTCCAGTTGATCCAGCTTGGCTTTCTCTCGGGTGACAGCTCTTGCGTTATCCGTCTGCTTGAGAAGCAGCTCTTCAATATGAGGGTCTTGCACCCAGCCCATCGATGGTCCATCGTCGTCTGCTCCAACATCTTCATCTTCATGATCATGCCCTTCGTCTGCTCCGGCATCTTCCTCATCATCATGTCTGGCATCTTCTACATGATGAATGTGTAATGCATCTACTTTGCGATCATGTCCTGGAGATTCTTCGTCTTCTCGCTCGCCCTCGCCGCGGTTGTCTTGCTGCCCTTCCTCATTTCTTACTCGGCCGCCATGGATGACTTCATAATCATCTTCATCACCTTGCCACTGATAGCCATCCAGAGCAGGTGGTCCCGCACATGTACGGAATCCGGGTGCATAAGGCTCTTCAGCTTGCATCTTCGACACGGACATCTTATCTCCGGCTCGTTCTTTTGAAGAATCTCGGCCTTCGCGGAGCTCAAAAACCTATTCACGATGCCTTCGGTCATCGTGCGGACTATGGTCGCCTACGGGGTAGAGCAAAATGATATTTTAGAACCAAAAATAAATTTGGGATGACTTTGCCTAAAAATAGGACCAAAAAGAATGCATAGTGCCAAATTCTCGCCGAAACAGAAATGAATCAAAATTCCGGCAAAATATTGGTAACTATCGCATTTCAAATACCGGTACCTGCAAACACAAACATATGCAACACCACAAACATATGAAACACCACAAACATATTTAGATCTAGGCCATAAAAAGTTCATGTGCACGTTGTTGGAGGGAGAAAAACGTAGATCTACAACATAAAGAAGCTTTCCCCTTACTTACCTGTCAACAAAAGGAAATTTAACCACTTAATTTGGGTGAATCTATGGTGCAAATGAGGTGAGGAGGAGGAGGCAGCCAAGACAAGCTTGGTGGAGGAGGTGGAGAGAATGAAGTTGGGAAAGTGAGTGTGGTAGGTGGCTGTCCAAAATATCTAGCTGCTCTCATGTTACTAATGGCGCACCACCTAATAATGCGCCATTAGTAATCCTAGTTACTAATGCGCACCTATTATGTGGTGCGCCATTACTAGGAAAATAATGGTTAGTAGTGGTGCACCGTGGTTGTGGTGCGCCATTACTTGTTTTGGAAAAATTGTAAAAAAATTGTCAGTAGTGGCGCACGTGCTGTGTGGTGTGCCATTACTAGTTAAAACTAGTAATGGCGCACTATGCCACGGTGTGCCATTACTAGTTTTGGAAAAATAAAAAAAGAATTTGTTAGTAGTGGCGCACCATAGTGTGGTGCGCCATTAGTGTGATGGACACTAATGGCGTACCTACACATGGTGCACCACTGCTATATATCAGTGGCGCACCACATATGTGCTGCGCCATTAATGTTCATATTAGCTATAACCCTTTTCCTAGTAGTGTATGGGAGTACCAGCAGATTCAAGGAACAGAGAAATGATGGTTGCTTCGTCCGAGCAACTTACTTTGGCGAAGGTGGGGCTCTGTGATTTGACTGCTCACTAGTCATTACTACTGCGGTGCAACGACCGGGGTGAATCTTTCCCTGCAGTTGTGTTGTGCACTCAATATTGCTGCATGGCAGGTGGAGCCGGATGAAGCATGTCTAACATGTCGGCGAAACGAAGTTGAATTGTTTCTGGCATTGCTATCAATCCTTCAGGATTTGTTTACATGTACGCATAATTTTAATGAAATTGTACTGTGATGCTATGAAGGTTTCAACTTTGGTTCCCGCAGGAAAAAAAAGTTTCAACTTAGGATTCATGTGTCTTGCCTCAAGATTGTCTCGTTACAACATTCCAAGAAATACAAACGAAACAACCATGGCTACCATGGCTAATGCATCTCAATGGTTCGCAGATCAGCGCCAATATTCACATCACAACTGAAGACAAAGTTGTGAGAAGGTGTACAAATAAAGAAAAAAATATAATTGATCGATGTTGTTCGTAGGCATGGCTCCATTTCCTTGGCACAGTGTTCATTGCCTGGCAGCTAGTTTCACCCAGCTCTGTAGCCAAAAAAGAGGTGTATGGAGGACACCAAAATCCGATCATTTTATGCAGCTCCACTAAAATCGAGCAGAGCATCCCTGTTTGCAAAGACATCCAGTAAGTGTGATTACTATAATAGTGGAACTATATGATGAAACATAACACACACAAATAGAAGCCGATCACCTCTAGGATCTCTTTTTAGGACTAACTTCTTGTTGCAGAAGATTAGGCACGGAGTTGGATGAGGAGGATAGCAAAACCAATCTCCCTTTCTACAGTCCCACAGAAATGTTAAAACGTTGCCCGTGTGACATTTTGGCGGAAATGCATAAAACACTCTTAAGAAAAAAGTGATTTGTGCATTTCACCAAAAGGTCGCAATAGCAACAAGGTGAAAATGGATAGCACTGTTTGCAAAAGGAGGTAGAAAGGAAACAATTACCGCCCAATCACACGAGTTGAAGACAAATATGCCGACAAAAAAGAAGCATATTCCATGTAATAAGGGAAAGATAGCACATGGTGGTTTATCAAAAATGGTTTGAGGACGAGATTGCAAGATGGAAAGTACGCCGGCCGAGATACGATTTAAGCAAACAACTAAAGAAGATCCATATGCAGCAACATGGAAAGATGGGCAGTGGAGCAAGGCCAGAGGAAGCTGTACCTGAGGGTCGTCGGGATGTTACTAGGAGGGCGCCGGCGGTCGGGATCTGCCCATACTGCGGCAGCAAGCAAGTGGCGAAGGCCCTACCGCGCCGGAGCTTGGTCAGAGAGAACGGCGGGTACCGCAGATCGGGACGTGCTGCCTTAACGCCAACGAATGGAGAGACGATGCACATCCTCCCTTTCCGCCGGTGGACGGGATGCGACCGGATCACTGACCAACGCTAAGAGAGAGAGAGAGGCCACTGCCGCCTTGTGTGAGATGGTGTGACGAGAGACCAACCCATTTTTCCATTTTCCCCACAGTAATCGTTTTATATTTTGTACGTGCCATTGAGGAATATATAACTTTATTTAATACTAACACGTCAAATCGAACTTTGTTCCGTCTAGGCGTGGTACCCGACCCTCCTTCGAGTAAATAACCGCTACATGCATCAAATTATCATGTGGGCTGCCTTTTCGTACATAAACGAACTCCACCGTGTACCCGTGCGGGTGTGGCCGGGAACAAGACGTGAGTACGTGCGTCCTGCATGCACCTCTTCTTTAGGTGCGGGTACGTACATGGGTGGGTATGAGAGAGATGGTTTGTGCGAAACAGAGGCAATGTGTTGATGATATCTCAAACAGAAAAATGTAACATATGCAATGTGTGTGAAACGGAGTCATGGACGTGAGATATCAATAGAATTGAAAACAGGGATGAAATGTGTGGCTGCGTGATCAATAAAGAGTGCGATCGGATTTGTGTTTGCCCACGTCAAAGATACTGGGTGGCTGTCCTACTGGAATTTGAGAGGGCAGAGGTGATGTTTTTCTCCGTGGCATGGATACCTACCTAGAATGTTCAACTATCGATGTGTGTGTGTGGGGGGGGGGGCAGAGAGACCTAGCTATGTATTGAGGGAGATCGGTCGGCATCCATGGATATGTGTATTAGAGGAATAAGGTTGGGAGAAAGACAAAGTTAGAGCGTCGGAGGATTGGTGGTGGAGTGGCATCTCACAAATGGTGGGAGAGGCCTGCTAGACAAACAGAGGGTACGAGTGCAATATCAATAAGAGAGGGCGGGGGATGTGTCTGTCTATGCACGTGCGTGTGAGAGACGGGTCGGGAGGTGTGCAAGGATGATGAGGGGAGACGATATGGTTGTGGTAAGCTTACGTAACTACATAGGAAGTTCAACCGTCGTGTGTCCGAGAAAGGGAGAGACATAACTAGCGAGGTAAGTGTATCGGTGCATGGGGAAAACGAATTATAGTCGACCTGGCTATAAGTAGGGAGATCAGTACATATACATACATGCATGTGTTAGAAGCAAATAAGGTCCGGAGAGATAGACAAGGGGAGAGGGGTCCGCCTAGGAGGTGGTGCGAGAGGCCTACCATGTCGAGGGGGAGGAGTGTGCGAGTATGAGATCAATGAAAAGAGGGGCGGAAGTGTGCACCTGCGTGAAACCCGGACATAGGGGGCATGGACGGTGAGAAGAGAAGAGGGGAAGTATATATGTGTTTGTTGTAGGCACACTTGGCTAGAGAGGTATATCGACTGGTGTGTGCCACAAAGAAGGAGCCGGGGGGCTACACACACCGCGGGTGGATGACCTAAAGAGAAATAATGAACGTGCGCGATGGAGGGGACGCTAAGGGTGGGTGAGAGGGGGGCGGGCGTGCACATGCATGACAGAAAGTTAGCGCTAGCTAGCTACAAATAGAAGAGGATCGTGAAGGTGTAAAAGACGAACAAAGATCATAATTCATTATAAAAAAGTGGATAAGGATACTTGAAGAGGATATCATAATGTAGAACATTGATTATAATTTGGGCTAATGTGTGGCTTTTGCAGGTCAGGTCTAAATACTTGTCATAATGTAGGGGGCGGGGCACTATAATTTGTGTGATAAACATGGTGTATGTATGGAACATGGTTTAGATTATGAATATATAGTTGGTACATCAAATGTAATATTATTTGGAATCAACATCAAGTGTATTAAAAAATAGAACTCGAGTTCATGTAGTACACATAGTTTATATCTATCTCTATAGTAATCATGTGGTGTGTTATTAAGGTAATACATGAATGATGGTTGAGGTTGGCAACAATCATGATTGTAGATTCTTATTGAAATAGAGAAACGGATTCAAATTCAGTTCGAATTGGAGCGGTAGTATAGACATTGGAATGCACTAAAATGTTGGCATGAGTAGGTTACATGCATTATACAGCAAGCGAAAAAATTTAATTTGACATAACATGGATTCATACTCCCTCCTTCCATCTATATAGGGCGTAATGCGTTTTTTAAGACCGCCTTTGACTATTGACAAGATTAAAATAGTACATGACATGCACAATGTAAAAATTATATCATTGAAAGCTCCTTTCACACACGAATTAAACGGTGTGCTTTGTGTAAGTTGCATGTCATATATTATTGATCTAATATTTGGTCAAAGTTAGCATCGAAAAATGCGTTAGGCCCTATTTAGATGGATGGAGGGAGTAGCTTTGAATAGCATTTGTATAGTAAAATGGGGCAAGAATCTCTCTTTTGTGGTGCGAATAGTTTTATTGTTTTCGTTTTCTTTTTGGTTGAGGGAAGTGTGAATTGATTTAGTACGTACAAGTAAAATATTCCACGTTAGGCTTCTCCCAAAAATTCAACCCACGCCTTGTTATATCCCGAAAATTCTGATATCGTGCTCTCAAAACTGGCGCCTTCACAACCCGCGCCTTGCTATCCCAAAATTACAACGCGCGTGAAAACTCCCTCCACTGCCAAATCCCGACATGCGAAATCCCCCTTCTAACCCTGAGCCGAAAGGGCCGCTAGTTCAAATCAGTGGGGGGTACTTCTGTAACACACCCTACATTTTGGACAAGCGCATCCCTAAGTCAAGGTTCACCCCCTCCCATCGCCTCCTTTTCGCCATTCGAAATCCCAGGCCGCCATAACCTCTCCGTTCCAGCCGTGAAACCCCACCCTCCTCCGTCCGCCATCTCACCGCTGCCTAGCCGGAGCCTCTTCCCCGACGACGACGTCCACCGCAACAGCTCGACGTCCCTCGTCCACCTCCCCGGATGAGGATCCGTCGTCCATCTTGTCGTCCCGCCGGTTCCGCTACCCCGTCCTATACCTCCAAGGAGTTGCTCTGACGATTGCCTCGTCTATCGCGGCGGCTCCATCCCCACAGCACTGCCTTAACCTGCTCCACCGAAACCGCATCATCCTCACCGACTCATCGTACGAAGTCGAGGCCTACTCGGCGCCACCAAAGAAGTTGTACACTCATCGCATCGCACCTTCTCCTTAACTTGACCTCCCAGCGCCGATGTTTCTCCATCCCGCAACCCCATGGAGCGGCTACCTTGAAGCTGGTGCCGCGGGCGACATCTCCACAGCGACTCTCCCCCAGTGTGAGTCCCCTTCGGCGGCGGCGGCCATACCCGCCGGATCTGCTACTGCGGCTCCGGCTCTCGCTCGATCGCTCGCTCGCCCAGATGTTGCTGCTCCGGTTCTCGCTCACTCGCTCGTGCTGCTGCTACTGCTCTCCCCTCGCTCGTGCTGCTGCTCTGCTCCAATTTAGCTACACTTCAGTCGACTAAATCGACTTTTGGGTCAGTCAATTTTCAGGGGGTAGGGGGGCACGCCGGAGTTAAGGAAGAACCACCCGCAGCGGGGACGGGGACTCGCCGGAGAGGTACCCCACTATCTATCTTAGGGTTCGGGGTGGGGGCGGGGGGCCTAGAGGGCTAGCCGGCGCGGCGGCGGACCGGCAGTGGGGAGTTGTTTCGGGGCGGCGTGGCGGCGCTGGGGCCGGCGGTTTACCTGGTGGTGGCTGGCGGCTCAGGAGGGTGCAGGTTGATGATGAACTGCATCCCTCCCTAAAATACATGTCAAGTGCCTCTCTGCTACCATTGCGTTCAATAACATTCAGATTCCACAGTAAATCTCAGTTCGATAGTTAAGTTTAGAGTCAACAATTTTTACCTCATCTGTTGTAGTCAGGTGGTTTTTGGTGATGTAAATTTTACATATATTTTACATCATCGATTGGAGATGCTATTAGAATCCCACTTGAGATTGACGATGTATGTCTTGTGCTACTTCAGCCTTGATGTCTTACGGCTCGCCGGAGCTGCTCCAACGACAGAACGATCCATCACAATAGAGAAGTGCCCTGGATGCTGTCTACAGATTCCTCAGATCTTCCTTCACACCTCCGACAGCCACCTCTGCCTCAACTGCTTCAACGACCAACCCAATGATGTTGAGGTTGACACGGCTACGACAAAGAGGTTGTACACTTGTTGCATCACTTACTACTATACATTCATGTCGATCCATTAGGGCTATTTTGGTTCAACGGAAAAACATAGCAATAGGGAATTTTCCAATGGCACTCTACTATTCAATTATTCATGCATTTTGTTGAAAGGAATGAAGCAAAACATCCACCTGGACCTACTTTTCAAAATTCTATGCATGAAAACAAGACCAAGTGCATTAGTGGCAGAATAACATTCTAACTATACACGCTTTCATATGGTTTCACTTTATTTTGGCCATGTTTCTTTGCATTCCTCTGCTCTTTCAATTCCTGTAAACCAAACACCCAAGTTGACAGAAATCCTGTGTTTACAAATGCTCTGTTTACCATGTGCATTCCTATCGTATTCTGGTGTTTTTCCTATCCCTGCATTTTTAGAATCATGCAAGCCAAATGAGCCCTTACAGAATTACTTCAGTAACAGGTAGGTGTCGAAGGGAACTTTGTGTGGTTTGTCCTGCTCCTGCCGCGACGTCGTCCACCTCACCTAAGCTGCTCCATTGACAGAAGCATCCAACAAACCAGACATCACGACTCCTGACCGTTTTTCACCGCCTCAGATCTCCTTCCCTGCCGTCGGCACCCACCACAATGGCATCACCATCATCGACTCAGCAGATGAACCTGAGGAGTACACGGGTCCACAAGAGAGGTCACACTCTTTTGTTTCTGCTTATGTTATGCATTGCTTAAAATTACCTACTACTTTATCATCCTGATCACCTCTTGGACTCCAAGTGAGGTCTAAATTAATGTTCAAACTTGAGTTCTAAATTAGTTGTGGGGCACATATCGAGGCAGCAATGAATAGTATGTCTGTCTAATATCTGGTTCACCTAGGGTATGTCTATGTTGTTCATCTTGGGTGGGAAACAAATAGTAAAGAAATCATCATCTATCTTTTTATTAAATTAAAGCAATCATCAGCCTGCTATCATTATTTTTGGATCCATCCACTCATTGTTACCATCACTCTAAATTTCTGCATGCTCTCCTTACATAATCTCACCATATTTTTTTCGTATGCATGTCAGAAATTGTGCACTGTCATGCTGAACATGTAGAGAAAAAGAGAAGAGTTCTACGCGCCAATACAATGTCATGCAGACATCGCTCCATGGTGGGTTCAATGGCAAACCCTCCCCACCCCTCTCCAGATTGTAATCCAGAGGAAGATATCTGTTCTGAGGCGGATTCAGACGCCACTGACCACTCCTATTTACCCTCCAAGGTGTTTGCTCTACCTTGGCATGATGATGTTAGTCATATGATGCATATGTTGCCTTGCAGTGCCTACTTTTGACATCATATATGTCATCTGCTTAGTTTAGACATGTTCTATTGCCACCTGTTTAGTTTCTATATCATATATGGGAATTATGCAGTCTCATGTCTTTGAGCCAGCCATAATATATGTGAAATGTGCAATGCCATCCTGTTTAACCAGGCATCATATATTTGAATGATATCTTGCCCATCCTTTTCTTCATTACATTTCCATTTGTCGACAATGTTTGTACATTAAACTACTCTTCCTGTGAACCAGCCATTTGGGTGGGAGATGTTAAAATCTGGAGTGAAAACAAGGCCTTCAAAGCAGACAGTCCTACCTGTCGAAGCAGATCTCTTGTTGGGTCCCGATAGCTCCTCAGAGATGGATTCAGAGATAGATGACCAGTCCTATTCCCCCACCGAGGTGTATGCTCTAAATTGGCGCGGTTATACTGCTCATATCATGCATATGGTGTCTTGCATTGCATAGTTTAGACATCATATACACAATATTCAACACCATGTTCTTAGTTCAAACATCATATCGAATGCCCTCTATTTAGCATATAAATCACATATGTGAATTAAATGATGCAATCCTGATTACTTAGATAACATGTATATGAATTATGTCACGCGATCCTATTTAGTTATTCATCATATCTTTGAATTATGTTATGCTATGCTATCCAGTTTAGATAGACATCATATATGTGAAATTATGTCATGCTATCCGTTTTAGTTAAACAATATACATGTCAACTATTTCATGCCGTCTTTTTTCCACACTATCTATTGCATCTATCTCTCATACAATGTCTGTACATTCAACTATGTTTCCTGTTTATCAGCCATTTGAATTGGAGCGGGTGATGCCAGTATCTAGCGGACTAAAAACATGGTCTTCAAATAAAATAGTGCTACCTCTTGGTGGAGATAGCACCCCGGTTGTACATGAACAAGAACCATACCTACCACACATAACCCAAACTCTCGCAGATTGTACCCCTACTTTGATGGACAGAGAACCAGCTTCACCCAATCTAACCCCAACCCCAGCAGATAGTAACCCAGTTCCTGTTGACACAGCACCATATCCACCACAGAGCTCCCAAACAAGAGCAGTTAGTAAGGCAGCTCCAGTGCCAAAAGGCCTAGTACTACCACCATGAACCCCAACTCCACCAGTTAGTACGCCTATTCCAGTGGAGGAAGCACAACCATCTAGTCGTAGTTTAGCATCTATCGCATTTGATGTTGTTAAATCGGATGTGTGTATCTTCCCATCTTGGAAATACTATACTGAAGATGAAGGAAAATGTCAGTTGCAGGTGTTTGTCTAGGAGTTGTGTAAGTAATGTTATTCATGGCAATTACTTTGCTTTGTCCCATACATCCTACCTCCATGATGGTTATAATACAACAAATTTTCCGATTTTTCTCTATAGAGAAGGACCGATTTGGAAACTTGGGATGAGATAACCTGTGCTAATACCTCTGCTATCTTCACGAATGCTTGGTGGCTGTATCGGAATTACCTAAAGAAAATGTACTTCACTGGCAAAGAAACTCATCAAATTCCCTTACGTTCTCCTGAGACAAATTTACTGGACAATGACTGGGAACGCCTTGTTTTGTACTGGTCCTGAACCAAGAATGTGGTAAGGTCTATGAGCTCATTTTCGATTTTTAAGTACTATATTCTTGCATCTTACTGTACTCTGTTCATGTAGAACAAGTGCCTAAACCTGAAGAACAACTGTTCTAGTTTAAGATTCCATTGCTATCATAGTTCAAAAAAGCGTAGGCGTTAATTGTGCGTTTTGCCACCGCCTTGCGCTTTACTGACCAAAGTGCATGCTTATGCGCAGTTATGCACAGATTAAGCGTAGTTATGCGCAATGCGTTTTGCCAACGCCTGAGCCTAGGCGCGCTTAAGCGCTCGCTTAGGCATGCCTTTTTTGACTATGATTTCTATCGTGCATACTTCTTTGCTCTTTTATCATTGTATTTACTCGTACAAACTTATTTTTAAATTGAAGGATCCAATCGAAACTCCAATGGCACAGCAGGTATGTTCACGCATGTTTCTTTAACAGGTTTGTTCTTATCAATAGCTTTGTTGATTTCAATTTCAATTGTGTATACAGTTGACTTCTCATATCATGCACATTACTAGCATCACAACAGAGCCAATAGTGTTGTTGTACATGTAGACCCGTGGTACCCATCTGAAATCTTGTTGTGCCGTGTAGTTTCCCACGCTTTGTATTCTTTCACTGTTGCTTTGTCTTGAATTGATATGGTTTGAACTGTGTCTCTATTTTGATTTGGCAAGACAATGCAGTGACCATAGGACATAGATATATGTTTGTTTGATGCTTTTATTATGTACTAGTACTCGGCAATAGAAGATTTGGTAGTTTAATCCTGTCCACCTTACTAATGAACTGGTTCACCGAAATGAGTTGCATATACTAGTAAATGCTAAACATGTTATGTGTCTGCTTGTTTCTTCTTTTAGAATGCTGACAGAATATTGGGGAAGAGTGCCTTACTAAGCAATGGTAAAGGAAGTAATGTAGATAAGGTTCAGGATAGTGACACATCCTTGTTGGTCTCCAACAAAGCTGATAAAACAGCTAAGGAAGACTATCTTGAAGACAGTGAGACAACCCCAAAGTCCTGTCTTGGTTTAGTGTTCGAGTTACTGGCCACTACCGCTTGCACAAGCTATTCAAACTCACTGTCTGAATTAGTTTGATTCTTGAGTCTCAACTACAAGCTGAAAGACATCGATCAACTGTGGTCCGACAAGAAGCGGAAGGACTGCAGAAGTCCCTGGAGCATTCAGATGCATACTTTCTAGTGCAACAGCAAGCGTTGGATGATTTTAGCGCTAAACAAGACAAAGCTAATAAGCTTGCTAAGCTTATTGCCAGCATGGTGGATACCCAGGATAACATTTCTTGATCTCTTCTGAAGTTGTTTCAGTTATGCTCTTGTTTTGCTACCGCGTTTATTTGCACTAGTAGCCAATTTTGACGGCCAGTGTATGTAATATGCTGCTTTGTTCCCTATATTTGCACTGGTGGCGAACTTTGATGCCCAGTGGATGTAATATGTGTAATAGCGGTAATAGGCTAGCGTTAATTGCTTGCTTATTTATTTCCTTATTGTCTTGTTTAGTTGTTTGCTTGTAGTCACTGCAGTTCTTTTTTTGTGTTTTTCTAGTGGCCACAATAGCCTATTTTTGGTAACTAGGCCAAAATAATCATGGCAACACACAGACTGTTGTAACCATGGGCCTCCTACGGGCCGTATGATCCATGGGCCTTCTACAGGCCGTAGGATCCATTGGCCTTCTATACGGGCCGTAGGATCCATGGGCCTTCTACGGGCTATAGTGTCCATGGGCCTTCTACGAGCCGTACAATCCATGGGCCTTCTACCGGCCGTATGATCCATGGGCCTTATACGGGCAGTAGGATCCATGGGCCTTCTACGGGGCGTATCATCATTTCTCCAATCATGGGCCGTACTATTCATGGACCATAACGGGCCGTTAATACGCCGTATTTGATAACTCTATGAAAACAACCCAACGGGGTTTTTTGACATGAAAACGGCCCAACGTATTAACGGGCCACAAACGGGCCGACTGTAATGACGGGCTGAATTTGGCCCACAAGCAAAAGATGACAGTAACGGGCTGTAAGTAACCAAATGCTGGAAATGAGCCCAAGAATAAATGGGCCCTGAGAAGGCTGAAAGATAACTTGGGCTGGAAATGGCCCAATGGAATAATGGGCCATTAATGGGTATAAAGTGATACACTGTTCAAGACGGGCCAGTTTCACCACGGGCCGTTAATGGGCCAAGAGTTACAAAGGGCTTCATATGGCACGAAAGAAGTCATGGGCCATACAAGGGCCGGAAGTTAAAATGGGCTGGAATCATATTGGACGGCCCAGATGATGCTACTGGGCCTAATTTGGAAAGGTCATAACAGGCCCTAGGTTAGCGGGCTGTAAATGGGCTATATGCGAACATGCCGTTAGCTTTCCGTGGGCCGGCCCGGAACCTTTTGACCAAGTCAAATGGGCCGGCCTTTTCAAAGGAATGGACATCTCTTGGGACGTGCCACTTGTTGACGTATCATAGGCGCCTTGGGTCAAACGAGGGGATGACATCTGTCCCAACGGTGAGCTGACACGTGTTTCCTCCAGCCAATGATGATTTTACACATGGAAAATCCCCATTGGTCGGGGCTGTTAACGGGTTATCGGATCCAAAACCGGACCCGATAGCTTAACGATGTTCCGTTATGGTGGATGCCACGTGTCGGTCACCCTTGACAAAAGCACTTCTGTGACGCATGATTTATTATCATGGAAGTGGACACTTCCGTGATGATAATTTTGGTAATGTCATGGAACACTTCTACGACAGCACAAGTATGACTATCTTGATTCTGTCATAAAATCATCATGGATGTACATGCATGACAGAAAATGTGACCTACTGTGACAAACACGTATCATCACAGAACTGTATTTTTTTTGTAGTGACTTGATCATACCATTGTGGAGCTTAGGCGAAGCCCTGCGCCGATAGCATCATCATCACCATCGCCACGGCGTCGTGCTGACGGAACTCACCCTTGACCTCAATTGGATCAACAGTACGAGGGACATCATCGAGCTGAACGTGTGCTGAACGCGGAGGTGCCGTACGTTCGGTACTTGGATCGGTTGGATCGCGAAGACGTTCGACTACATCAACTGCGTTATTGATACGCTTCCGGTTTCGGTCTACGAAGGTACATGGACACACTCTCCCCTCTTGTTTCTATTCATCACCTAGATAGATCTTGCATGATCGTAGGAAATCTTTTGAAATTACCGCGTTCCCCAATAGATAGGGCTAAGTGGAATGACACCTCACATCTCGGCACAGTGGAACGTGTAACCCGACTGCTGTCCAAGTGGCTTTGAGGCTGGCTCCACTCTCAAAATAGAGCTTCCTTTCTTTTACTAGAGAGAGTAGTCCAAGCCTCTAAATATCTTGAGGGCTTTCCTTGGACAACTTTTGGAGCTTCTGCTTCACTGGTGTAACACAAGTGGTTGCTGGGAGCAAAAAAGGAATGTATTTTAGGGACCTTTAGATACCAAGATCTCTGGTCCATGACCCCTGGTCGCCGAGGGCATCCTTGGGGCGTTAGCCGTCACCTTAACTAAAAGTTGGTGTTTACTTTGGTGCCGGAGAGCCGAAACCGCTCAATTTGGGTCAGACCTTGATACTATGACTCAGGCATTACTCAATAGAGGTGCAAGGCTTAAAGAACGAGCTAGGCGGCCCGCGGGGAAAGAAAGAATCTTAATAGTCAAAACAATGTTGAACATTACTTGTACAAGAGTAGGATTTTTGGGCCTGGCATAATGAGAAATCGGGACAGTACTTGATGTCTACTACACAACCTTCTTCTTGTAGATGTTGTTGGGCCTGCAAGTGCACAGGTTTGTAGGACAGTAGCAAATTTCCCTCAAGTGGATGACCTAAGGTTTATCAATCCGTAGGAGGCGTAGGATGAAGATGGTCTCTCTCAAACAACCCTGCAACCAAATAACAAAGAGTCTCTTATGTCCCCAACACACCCAATACAATGGTAAATTGTATAGGTGCACTAGTTCATCGAAGAGATGGTGATACAAGTGCAATATGGATGATAGATATAGGTTTTTGTAATCTGAAAATATAAAAACAGCAAGGTTACTAATGATAAAAGTGAGCGTAAAATGTATTGCAATGATAGGAAACAAGGCCTAGGGTTCATACTTTCACTAGTGCAAGTTCTCTCAACAATAATAACATAGATAGATCATATAACAATCCCTCAACATGCAACAAAGAGTCACTCAAAAGCCACTAATAGTGGAGAACAAATGAAGAGATTATGGTAGGGTACGAAACCACCTCAAAGTTATTCTTTCAGATCAACCTATTCAAGAGTTTGTACTAGAATAACACCTTAAGACACAAATCAACCAAAACCCTAATGTCACCTAGATACTCCATTGTCACCTCAAGTAACCGTGGGCAAGATTATACGATATGCATCACACAATCTCAGATTCATCTATTCAACCAACACAAACTAATTCAAAGAGTGCCCCAAAGTTTCTACCGAAGAGTCAAGATGAAAACATGTGACAACCCCTATGCATAGGTTCATGGGCGGAACCCGCAAGTTGATCACCAAAACATACATCAAGTGGCACGTGATATCCCATTGTCACCACAAATAAACACGGCAAGACATACATCAAGTGTTCTCAAATCATTAAAGACTCAATCCGATAAGATAACTTCAAGAGGAAAACTCAATTCATCACAAAAGAGTAGAGGGGGAGAAACATCATAAGATCCAACTATAATAGCAAAGATCCCGATACATCAAGATCGTTCCATAGAGAGAACACGAGAGAGAGTGTCACACCCTAGCTAGTTATGCATTAGAGTGTTGCATCATGTCTATTTTTTTCATCAGAAACTTGAAATGGGGATGACAGAACCCCCAGCCCCCTCTGAAACCAACTAGGGTTTACTAAAAACTTTTTCAATGAACCTGAAATGCCCTTCTAAAATGTCCATCATTTTTGTCTTGGTTCAGAACCTCTGCCAAAAGTGATGCACAATTTCCTAGGTCATCTTAGGGTCTTTGAATTAAATCATAAATATTTGAATTTGGGCATTTAAAATTATATAAAATATTTCAAATGCTCAAATATCTCCAAACTAAAATGTTTCATGTTGGAAATAATCCAATTATGGACCAGGAGTAGTTTGGTGATTTTAGGAGTTGCCTAGGTATTTTTAATAATTCAACAAAGTTGCAGAAAAATAAAAAAAAGGAAATAACAGGAAAACTTACCTGGCGCCCAGCACCCGGCCCACCTGCCGGCCCAGCCCAGCGCCGCGCCAGCGAGCTGCTTGCCGGCCAGGCAGGCAGGCAGGTGCTCGACGGCGAGCACCGCATGGGTGCCACGCACCTGCTCGCCGCCTCGCCGAGCCCCCCAGACACTCCCTCTCCTCTCCAGCTCCTCCCCCTCGCGCTCCCAAGCCATGGCCGACGCCATCGCCGCCACCCCCTCGCCGTAGCCACGCCCTCCGTCAACCCCACGCCGTGCCGCCGTGTCCAGGAGCTCCGCCACCCTCCTCTCCTCCGAGCAAGCCGAGCCCCGAGCCCTCGCAAAGCCCGAGTCCACCGCATCGACCTCGCCCGAACCGCCGTCGCCGGAGATCCCCTTCAACGCCGTCGTCGCTCCGGCCCGTCCCCAGCCGCACCAAGTGCTTCGTCGAACTCCCTGTGAGCTGGGCTAACTTCCCCTCCTTCTCTTTCTTGCTCTCGTGCACCACAGCGAGCACACGTAGCTCAATCGCACTCGCCGCCGCGGACCACGTCGCCGACGTGCCTCCGGCTAACCACCGGCCACCTCACCTTGTCCATCGCACTCACCACGCTGTGTTGGACCCAAACGTGCACTCCCCGCACCTCTCCGCACAACCTAGCCCGAGTTCGCTCTCACCCGAGCTCCGGTCGCCGCCAAAGTCGTCGCCGGCGCCAACTCCGGCCACCCCGGCCCCAACTGACTCCGCCAAGAGCTCCGGAACGGCCAAAACCACTTCCACCGCCGCGTCGGGCTCGCCGGCGGCTAAACGCCGGTGCAGCCGTGTTGACTTTGACCACGGGTGGGCCCCGGTTGACCCTGTTGAGTCAATGACAGGTGGGGCCCCCTTCTGCTAATTATCCAGATCAGTTTAAACTAAATCAAATTAGTTAATTAGCCACTGACACCCTGGACCCACGCGTCAGGTTTGACCTGGACCGGTCTGTTGACTTGCTGAGGTCAGCATGACCTCATGCTGACGCAATAAATTAATTTCTGGATTTATTCTAATATAGGAAATTCCAGAATATAGTTTAAACTTCAAAAATTCATAACTTTTAATCTGTAACTCCAAATCAGACAAGTTATATATGAAAAATGATCAGAAAAATCCAATCTTTCCATCTGTACTGTTTTCATGCATGATTAAACAAGTTAACTTGATGTTTAATGCAAAACAAGATAAAACACTTTAAAGGGCCATGTATGAGTTTGAAATTTGAATCTTTGGTTCAAATTGGTTCAAACCCTTCTGGTCTTAGTTGCATTAGCCCAACACACTCATATTGCCATGTTTCATGGATGCATCATATTGTCGCACATTGTTTGGTGATGGCTATGTGCCGGTGTTCTTGCGGCAGGTTCTGCCTCCGAGGAGTACCGTGATTACCCTAGCGAAGAACCGTATCAGTGCATCGACCCATCAGGCAAGCAACCAACCGTTTGATCATATCGATACAATCCCATGCTCTCGCTCTTGCTCTCTTTTACTGCATTAAGACAACACGTTTCAATCTGCTGTGTGCTTCGGTAGTTGAACCCATTTCCTCTGCATGACCTGTCATTGCCACAGTAACTAGATGAAACCCACTAGCATGTGTAGGAGTTGTTTGAGCCATATGTATGTGTTGTTCCTACCTTGCTATGCCTGCTATGCTTAGAGTCGTGTCAGGTCTGGTTCATCTGGGTGATGGGCTAGAGTGAAATGATCATGTCAGTTTGAGAGTGGTGTGTTGAACACGATTTGGTAAAGGTATCGATGAGAGGCCATGTAGGAGTACATGGTGGGTTGTTTCATTGAGGCCGTCCTTAAGCACTGAGATCTGTATGTGTGATTTAAGATTCAGCTACTACCATGCATTGGGCCCGAAACCAATGGACCCTCTCGTCTTCTTATTCACCCTAGTCTTCTGTCCAGGAGTTGCAACTAGTTTCTGGTGTTTGTAGCCTACTGGAGGCCGTGGACAGCGCTGACCGTAGGGGTGGGCTGTGATGCGGTAGGTACGTGGCCGGGTGTACCGGATGCCCGTTTGGTATCTCGGGAACCCTGTTCACATCGTTTGGGGCCGTGAGCGAAACTTCGGCCGGATCTCCTCATGGATGGAACCCAAATAGGCGATAAACCTGGACTAGAGACTTAGGTGTCTAGGTAGGTCGTGGCCGACACCCACGTTGGGCTTCCGCTTGAAGGTTGCCGAGTACATGTCATGTAAACGACGGTAAGTGGTGAGAGCGTGTATGAAGAAGTACACCCCTGCAGGGTTAACCTAATCTATTCGAATAGCCGCGTCCGCGGTAAAGGACTACTTGGTTGCCTATACAGTACATAGACAAGTAAATGGAAACTACTAAAAGCCTCCAGATAAGCGTGAGTGCCGAGGATGGGTCTTCCGTAGGAAGACGGAGGTGGATCCTCGGTAGTGTATTGAGTGGTGAGTAGTGGACTCGTGTGCGCAAACCATTTCAAGTTGGAGTCTCGTAGGTTAGCTTAGCCTAGAGTCAAAGCTGGCTTGCTGCAATAACCCCACCAACCCTTCTTGATAATGTGCATGTATGTAGGATCTGATGTAAGTCTTGCTGAGTACCTTTGTACTCATGTTGCTATAATTTACATTTTTACAGAAGACGCTGCAACCCCTTCTGATGGGTTCTTCGTAGACGTTGACATCAATGAGTAGGCTAAGGCCCAGGTGGTGATCCTGAGCTTGTGAAGGACCACGTAGTATAGCTAGGCTTTCCAAGCCTCTTTTATTTTACTAGTTGTCTGTACTCAGACAAGTTACTTCCGCTGCTGGTTTGTATGACTGTATGACTTGAATGCTGGGTCGTGTGACCCGTACTTGTGTGTATGCTATGTATGGCTCTCTGAGCCTTTAAATAAAGTACTTGTGTCATAGAGTCATGTTGTGATGCCTTGTTGTATTTGCACATATCGAGCATATTGTGTGTATGATTGAAATGCTTGGTATGTGTGGGATCTGACTATCTAGTTGTTTATCTTTAGTAGCCTCTCTTACCGGGAAATGTCTCCTAGTGATTCCACTGAGCCATGGTAGCTTGCTACTGCTCCGGAACACTTGGCTGGCCGGCATGTGTCCTTCTTCGTTCCTGTGTCTGTCCCTTCGGGGAAATGTCACGCATTGAGTACCGGAGTCCTGTTAGCCCGCTACAGCCCGGTTTACCGGAGTCCTGCTAGCCCAGTGCTACAGCCCGGAACTTACTTGCTGATGACCGACACGTTCGATGCTGGGTCATGGATGCCTGTCCCTGTAAGTTTGTGCCACTTTGGGTTTACAACTAGCCATGTCAGCCCGGGCTCCTTTTCATATGGATGCTAGCGACACTATCATATACGTGTGCCAAAAGGCGCAAACGGTTCCGGGCAAAGGTAAGGCGACACCCGTGGGGATACCGTGCGTGAGGCCGCAAAGTGATATGAGGTGTTACAGGCTAGATCGATGTGACATTGAGTCGGGGTCCTGACAGAGAGAGATCAAACACATAGCTACTGGTACATACCCTCATCCCCGAGGGTGAACTACTCCCTCCTCGTCATGGAGAGCGCCGGGATGATGAAGATGGCCACCGGTGATGGATTCCCCCTCCGGCAGGGTGCCGGAACGGGCCCCCGAGAGGTTTTTGGTGGCTACAGAGGCTTGCAGTGGCGGAGCTCCCAATCTATCTTCTTCTCTGATGTTTTTAGGGTACGTGGACTTATATAGGCGAAAGAAGTCGGTCGGGGGAACCTCGAGGGGCCCAGGAGACAGGGGCGCGCCCAGGGGGGTGGCCGCGTCCTCCTATCTCCTGGCTTCCTCGGGCCTTCCCTGGCTTGAACTCCAAGTCTACCGGATCATATCCTTTCCAAAAATCATGCTCCCGAAGGTTTCATTCCGTTTGGACTCCGTTTGATATTCCTTTTCTTCGAAATACTGAAACAGCCAATAAAACAGTAATATGGGTTGGGCCTCCGGTTAATAGGTTAGTCCCAAAAGTAATATAAAAGTGTATAATAAAGCCCGTAATCATTCAAAACAGATAATAAAATAGCATGAATGCTTCATAAATTATAGATACGTTGGAGATGTATCAGTACTATATCCGCCCCTACAACTCATCAAATCTGCCTTCTTTTCTGTTCTGCACTGAGGTTTTGAATATGATGACCTTTTCATTTTCCTTTGATGAAATGCGAAAACAAACTTTAGGCATCCAAGAAAGAAGTAAAGATCAAAATCGGAAACTGCGTGTTCAGATCGGTGAGGCAAGAGACAAATTCATCGTCAGTTACCTCCCACTCCAGTTGTTGTTTTTCTTTCTATTACTTCGAAAGTAGCTGCTTCAGCTTTAGCCACATAAATTCTTGATATTCCTTTTTATTTCTCATCAAAATCTTTGCTAATTCGACAAGGAACAACTGCAACGTCCGGATCTGATCTATCTACTCGACAATTCATCCGGCTTTATTCAACTAAAAAGAAGTCTGTGTGGCCCCCTTGAACGCCTTCTCAAAGGGTTCTCAAAAAAGCAGGAGATTTAATTAAGCGAGATTCGAGGTTTTTAGTGAACAGTAGTTCATATGTTGGTCTTTTCGGAGGGATTGCATGTGTTCTTAATAGTTTGTTTGGCACAAGAAAAACCCCAAAACAATGGTCGCACCGTTGCCAAACACCCTCCCCTTTGCGTACCGAGAGAAAGAAACAACTTACTGATTCCAGTTTCTTTCATTTATGCCTACTATATCCACTCTAAATATGAAAACTTTTGGAACTTTTAAAACAACGTTAACTACTATAAACGCATCCTTTTGCAGCGATCCCCTAGACATAGCATAGTCCTTTCAGGCAGTGGCCAAAGAAACGGAAAATACCAAAAAGTTCAAATTGATAGCTAATAACATCGATTCAATTGGCAGAAGTTCTTTCCTGGCCTGGAATAGATGAATCCTCACCCTGATGTTTATTGGAAGGAAAAGCCAAACATGTTCATATGTAGTTCATTCCCATAAATAAATATATTCTTCGACGTCGATACAATGGGTAGAAGGCTTATTTCTCGGCAAATAGCTAAGAGGAAAGTCCCACACAAAACCCCAAAAGAATAAACTGGATGGACACACAACTGCAAGATGCTGCTAACATGACACTACAATTAGAGACCCTTCTAGAAACTGTGGGTGATGCAATAATCGCAAACAGTGGTGTCAGAGAACCGTAAAAAATATCCAAAACGTTTGCAATGACGGATGCAACAAACACAGTTCAGATTTTAGTTGCGTGTGCGATGCACGGCATACGGTTCAGTTCAATGAACTGTTTGCGATGAGGAGGAACAAAAGAAACGGGCAGCCAGATGAAGGCGTGTGCGATACATAGCATATAGTTCACTCAGATTAACTATTTGTGACGTGGCGGAACAATAGAAACGGACAACTAGATAAAGGTGTGTGTGATTTAGGGCATATGCTTCAGAAGGATTAACTATTTGTGATTAGGCAACATAACAGAAATGGTCAGCCAGATCAAAGAAGCGTGTGCGATGGTAATAATGAGCGCGCATGGTTCTTGGAAGTTGGAACAAGACGTGTGTTGACATTGCCTATTGCAGTGCACCAAACGCCTCGTATGCGGCCGAGAAAGCGTGCCCATGTTACGCCATCCGGGAATAGTGCCGCACTTAGAAATTATAGAACCGTCAATAAATTTTGAGCCTGCGGCCTGTCACCTTCCAAATTGCAAACTTGTTCACTCCGGTCAAAACCTAAACGGTTTCCCACTTAGGAGCGTATTAGTACATGGTTAAAAATATTGTACTATGCCAAGATGACTACACATTCCTTCCTGACCTCCTCATCCATGAAAGCAAACAAGTCATTCAGCATCATTCTCTTGCATCTGCCATGGCCAGATTGAGTTCTCGGTCGAGAGATTACCACAACGGAGAGGCGAGCATGGAAGCAGAAGCACGAGAGATGTCCCTCTTAGCCACGAAAGCAGCCAACATGTCCCTCCGTGCCGCCGAAGCAGCACGGAGGTCCCGCCGCGCCGTTGAAGCAGCACCGAGGTCTCGCCGCTCCATCGATGCAGCAGACTGGTCCGGTCGCGCCGCGAAAGCAGGAGAGATGTCCTGTCGTGCCGCGAATGCATCAGAGATGTCCTCCCGCGTCGCGGTGGCCTGGGAAAATCTCTCGCAGGCAGGCGAGGACTCTTACTGTCGGCGTTCTGGGAACGGGGGTCCCCAGACTTGCCTACCTGTGGCCTGCGGCGTGGCTCAACTGGAGGCCCAGTACGGCCCATCTTCATCAGCATAAGACTCAAGACCCTCGTGAGGGGCCAAGCCTCACGGGGCGAACGGCGCAAGGCTACATCAGGAACGGCCTCGCCAAGCAGGCTCGCAAGGAGGCGGAGAGATCAAGGCGGGGTACCTCGCGAGGTTCTTATGATGCAAGCTATGACGATCGGGACCAGGTGGGCGCCAGGCGGGCGCCGGCCTATGCAGTGTCCTTGTTTCCTCTTTGGTGCAAAGGGGGCAAGCGCGGGCGTGGAGTACCGAGGCATCAGACAAAGGTTGCCATTTCAGTGCAACGAGACCAAGACCAGCAGAGCGGCAGGATGGAGGTCAACGTGGAGCCCAAGATGGCGTCATCACCAGTGCCTTTGGCAGCAGAAGACCAACTTTAGTTAGGATAACTTGTACTAGATGTTCCCCTTTGAAATGGCCATTGTTGGCGCCCTTCCCGCTCAATATTTGGGAAGACGACCAGGGCCTCTATAAATAGGGCTAGCCACCACAGAGAGAGGGGGACGGATCGAGACCTCATTAGAGAGAGAGAGGCGATCGAACTCACCCAAGCAGTTCATCGCACCAGCTCAAGAACACCTCTCGCGAGGCTGTTCTTCCCTTGTACTACTCATCATCAGCCCCTGAGGCAATCTACCACACCACACACTAGCATAGGGTATTACACCACAACAGTGGCCCGAACCAGGATAAATCTTGTATCCCTCGTGTTGTTCATCGTTTTTAGCTTAGATCTCATGAGACGATCGGATGTAGGTCGGTAGGGGAGAGATCTTCGTGCGCACACCAGAGTTCGAACCTTAAGGGTCTGCCGGAACCCAACATCCGACATTTGGCGCACCAGGTAGGGGTGCACCGGAGCTCTCCCTTCCGTCGACCCGCTCCCCATCAGCACCGCGCTCTGCCCTCATGGCGGCCGACGCACTATCTGCTCCGGCTGTCAGCGCCGGCGCGGGAACCAGGGGACTCCGAGCCCTGGCCCCCGCCTTGCGACAGGTGCGGTGGCCGAACAAGTTCAAGCCGGACATGCCGCCGCGCTGCGCCGTCCCGCTGGCCTTTCTGCTGGCATACGAAGAAGCCGTCCTCAAGGCCGGAGGCGACGACAAAGTCATGGCAAACTGGCTGCCCATGGCCCTCACCAGCGTCCCACGCATGTGGCTGCTCCACTTACTAGCGGCTTCTGTGGCCTCCTGGGAGGAGTTGCGCGACCTCTTCCTCGCCCATCATGCTGCGCCGGCACCCCTAGTCGCCGCAGCCATCCTGGGCGGATCGCAGGCACCACCTTCAAGCCGCCACATCAAGCCATTCACTCGCCAGTTCGGCGCCGTCCTGAAGCACCGAGAAGCCCCCCCGGGCTGGGTGGCACCCAAGGCTAACTTGAACTTCAGCTCAGACAATCACCCCTCTAACACCGCCTGCTCGGGCGCGCTCCCAATGCTATGTACCCCCACCATCTGCTGGGTGGCCGTCACCAGGACCCTCATCGATGGTGGTGCCGGCCTCAACGTGCTCTCAGTGGAGACCTTCAGCCTCCTCCATGTGCCGCTAGAGCGGCTCCAGCCCAGCAAGCACTTCTCGGGCGTTGGGGGCAGTTCCACCGGCTCCCGGTGACCTTCGGCACCCACGACAACTTCCGCACGAAGCTGGTCGACTTCGACATTGCCCCCATCAGCCTCCCGTACAACGCCATCCTTGGCTACCCAGCCTTGGCCCAGTTCATGGCAGCGACTCACCCGGCGTACAACCTCATGAAGATGCCCGGGAGCAGCGGCGTCCTTACCGTGTCCGGAGACATGAGGGGCACACTGCAGGCGCTCAAGCTCGCTTTCAGGACGGTCGTGGTGGCACAGCCCACCAGCGCAGATACCATTGAGCCCAAGGTGGCTGCATCGGCCAAGAAGAAGCAGTTGTTCACCCAAGACAAGGCGGAGACCAAGGAGGTACCGGTCGATGAGGATGGACCCTCTGGTGCCACCTTCACAATAGGCGCCAACCTCGATCCTGAGCAGGAGGAGGCCTTGGTGAAGTTCCTGCGCGCAAACAAGAAGGTGTTTGCATGCGAACCTAATCAACTAGCAAGGGTGCCAAGGGATGTGATTGAACATCATCTCAATGTGTGCCCCAACGTGCACCCCGTGAAGCAGAAGGCAAGGCGACAATCCACTGAAAAGCAGGCCTTAATCGTCCCAGAAACCCGCCAGTTAGAGGTAGCAGGCATCATTCGCGAGGTTCGCTATCCTGAATGGCTTGCCAACCCAGTCATTGTGCCAAAAAAGGGAGGAAAGGAACGTATGTGTGTCGACTTCACCAACCTCAACAAGGCGTGCCCATAGGATCCATTCCCGCTCCCTCGCATCGACCAGATCGTCGACTCTACCGCTGACTGTGACCTATTGTGCTTCCTGGATGCCTGCTCGGGCTATCACCAGATCAAGATGGCGATAGAAGATGTGGAGAAAATGGCCTTCCTGACCCCGTGTGGAGTGTACTGCTATACCTGTATGCCATTCGGGTTGCGCAACGCAGGCGCGACCTTTCAGCGACTGGTGCACATCACCTTGGGCCGGCAGCTCGGGAGGAACGCTGAGGCCTACGTCGATGACATTGTGGTAAAGTCTCGGGAGGTGAAAACCCTGATACAGGACCTGGAAGAAACCTTTGCGGGCCTCTGTGAAGTGGATCTGCGGCTCAACCCGGAGAAGTGTGTATTTGGAGTTCCCTCGGGCAAGCTTTTGGGCTTCCTCGTATCCCACAGGGGCATCGAGGCTAACTCGGAGAAGGCCAAGGCAATCGAAGACATGATTCCACCCAAGACCCTCAGAGAAATGCAGAAGCTCACCAGGCGAGTAACCGCATTGGGACGCTTCATCTCCAAGCTTGGAGAGTGGGCACTGCCATTCTTCAAGCTGATGAAGAAGAAGGGCCCGTTCAAATGGACTAAAGAGGCCGACAAGGCATTCCAAGATCTCAAGAAGTACCTCACTAGCCCTCCAGTGATGGTAGCTCTGCGCCCTCGGGAGCCCTTGGTGCTCTACCTTGCGGCCACACTCTACTCCGCCAGCGCAGCCCTGGTGGCGGTTAGGGAGGAGGGCCGGGCCAAGGCCACTCCAGCCACGGCCCTGGCCGAGGCGGAGCAAAGCCAAGAGGGCCTCGCGAGGACCACAACCGCAGTAGACGGGGATCGGCCTCAGCAGGGGGACGCACCCGGAGCGGAAGAGGCCTCGCTAGGCGAGCAATCGCTGGGGGCTCCGTCATCTCAGGAGGCGCCTCAACCTCCGGAAGGCGCAGGCTGCGCCAGCACCCTCAACCTCATCGAGCATCCCGTATACTTCGCCAGCACTGTGTTACGGGATGCAAGAGCGTGGTATCCCATGCCCCAAAAACTCCTCCTTGCGCTGCTAGTGGCTTCACGCAAGCTGCGGCACTACTTTCAAGGCCATCCCATCAAGGTCATCTCAGCATACCCCTTGGAAAGGGTACTCAAGATCCCCAACTCAGCTGGAAGAGTTGCTGAATGGAACATCGAGTTGCAAGCGTTTCAGCTGGAATTCAGCACGACCAGAGTCATCAAGGGAGCCGCACTTGTAGATTTCATGGAAGAATGGGCGGAGGCACCAGGGCTCAAAGCAGGCGAGGATCGGTCGCTTTCCCCAGGAAGTGAAGCGCCGGACGGCTGGATCATGTACTTCGATGGGGCGTTCTCGCGGCACGGCGCTTGGCCTGGCGCGGTGCTCATATCTCCCACTCAGGACAAGCTTTACTATGTCGTGCAACTCTGCTTCCAGCATGGGGAGAAGGTCTCCAACAACATAGTAGAGTATGAAGGCCTGATAGCGGGCTTGAAAGCCGCGGCTGCCTTAGGGGTAAAGTGCCTCATCATCAAGGGCGATTCACAACTCCTCGTCAATTTCTCCAAAAAGGTGTACGAGCTGAAGGACGAACACATGGAAGCGTATCTTGCGGAGGTCCGTAGGATGGAGAAACAGTTTTGGGGGCTGGAGTTGCAGCATGTGCCTCGCGGCACCAATCAAGAGGCCGATGACATCGCCAGAAGGGCGTCCAGGAGGCTGCCTCAGGAGCCTGGCGTCTTCGAGGAGCGACTCTTCAAACCTTTGGCGGCACCGTCACGATCGAGCACAGCGCAGCCTCGGGAGGAGCTCCCTCAACCACCTACCTCGGGAGCCCCAGCCTGTGGCCTGACCTCAGGAGCGCGCCTGCTCCTAGCGCTAGAGCCTCAGGAGGGATGCTGGACCGTGGAATTCAAGGACTACCTGATACAGGGGATTCTGCCAGAGAAGGAGGAGGACGCGGAACGCGTGGCGCGGCAGGCCACGGCCTACTGCATCCAAGACGGAGAGCTCTACCGGAAGCGGACGAATGACGTTACTCTACGTTGCATCTCCGGGGAGCAAGGGAAGGAGCTACTGGAGACTGCGGGCACTACTCGTCTTCGTGCACGCTCGTCGGCAAGGCGTTTCGCAGCGGGTTCTATTGGCCAATAGCACTCAACGACACAGTCGAGTTGGCGAAAGCTTGTGAAGCCTGTCAATTTCATGCCAAGCAGATTCACCAACCAGCTTAGGGCCTTCAGACCATTCCCCTCTTGTGGCCTTTCTTTGTTTGGGTACTGGACATCCTTGTCCCATTTCCTCAGGCGCCAGGGGGCTACCGCTACCTCTACGTCGCCATTGACAAGTTCACCAAGTGGGTAGAAGTGGAAGCCGTCCGCACATCCCAGCTGGCTCAGCAGTCAAGTTCATCAGGGGCCTCGTGAGCCGGTTTGGGGTACCTAATCGCATCATCACTAACAACGGTTCGCAGTTCACTAGCAATCTCTTCAAAACATATTGTGCTAACCTTGGAACGCAGATATGCTATGCTTCGGTGGCACACCCTCGGAGCAACGACCAAGCTGAACGTGCCAAAGCGGAGGTCCTGAAGGGCCTCAAAACTCGGACCTTCAAAAAGAAGCTGGAGGCCTGCGGCAGGGGCTGGTACGACGAGCTTCAGTCCGTGTTGTGGTCCATCCGCACCACCGCTACCAAGTCGACCGGCGAAACCCCGTTTTTCCTCGTCTATGGAGCTGAGGCGGTCCTTCCTCATGAGGTCAGGCATCGCTCCGCGCGGGTCCTGGCTTTCGACGAAGCACAGCAGGATGCCACACGGGGGGTGGACCTCGTGCTTGGGGAGGAACGCTGTCGGGAGGCTACGCTTTGGGCTGCGAGATATCAGCAAGCGCTGCGGCGGTACCATTGCCACAGCATCCGCCCCAGGACCCTCGTGGTAGGTGACCTCATGCTCAGACGGGTGCTCTCCAGGGAGGGGCTGCACAAGCTCTCGCCCGTGTGGGAGGGCCCGTTCAAGGTTGTTCATGTATATAGGCCTGGCGCCGCACGCTTGGAGACCCAGGAGGGGGTGCCCATCCCGAACGCGTGGAACATCCAGCACCTCTGGAAGTTCTACCCCTGAAGAAAGTCCCAGCGCCTGTAAAGAAGGCCCGGTGCCTGTGAAGCTAAACGAACCAAGAAAGGCCCGGTGCCTGTGAAGAAGGCCAATGCCTATGAAGCTCATCACCCCAAGAAAGGCCCGGTGCCTGTGAAGAAGGTCAATCCCTGTGAAGCTCATCACCCCGAGAAGGGCCCGGTGCCTGTGGAGAAGGCCAATGCCTGT
The DNA here is from genome assembly GCA_963921465.1 of Triticum timopheevii. Lineage (NCBI taxonomy): Eukaryota > Viridiplantae > Streptophyta > Magnoliopsida > Poales > Poaceae > Triticum > Triticum timopheevii. The sequence goes on along the minus strand of OY997272.1, from coordinate 372,635,514 downwards.
GAAGCTCATCACCCCGAGAAAGGCCTGGAGCCTGTGAAGAAGGCCAATGCCTGTAAAAGTCGCCGCCCGTGACACTCTCACGTAATAATGAGTTGGGGCTGTACATGCCCCGGAGTCTCCGGAGAGCCGCCCTCGGGCCTCAGGGGCTCCCACCCACGCCCAGTGGCAGCACTTAGCTCCGTGCTGGTGAGAAGACGTCGAAGACAAGATTAGGTGCCGGACGCGGCTTTTCCATTTGCTTTCTGCAGTTGTATCGTTCATCCCGATTTGGAGTTCTATTGGAGTTGCTTTCAGCACTGTTGTCGTCCTTGACTTGTGACTCTCTGCCTTTTTCGCCTGCTTGACTCATTCTCTCTCACACAAGTCTCGCGAGGGGGCTACGCGGGCGCCCTCGCGAGTGTTTTCTGCCCCAGTCGTGTGAGGCTTTCCTATCCAAGTCCACTACGGGAGCACCCCTCCCAGTCCGTGCCCCATGAGCATAGCGACACGAACACCGGACCTGAGTCAGTTGCCCTCGCGACCAAAACCGGAAGTATCTCTCCTAACCAATTCTTGCAGGTCACGAAGCACGCGACAAGGTCCCAGCCTCGAGGAACGAGGGTTACGGCAAGCTTCCCCCCACCCCCCCCCCCCCCCGAGTTAAGTAGTCCCAACACGCGAGCACGCATTGCCGAAACACAGCACAAGAGCGACGAGGATAGCATAATAGTTAACAACGACAGTCCAGCACGCCCATGCGAGGCCATACAATACACTTTCTTTGCACAGGAAAGGGAGGAAGACGAAATAAAGACGTGGCTCGACTCCTGGTGAGGGCTCGTACTGCCTCCGGAGCTCAGTCGGACCCCTCCTTGCGCTTCACCGAGGCATGGCGGCGGGTTGACCCGCTACCCTCAAGGCGAGCGCAATGGCGCAGGGGCTGGTCGCAGCCATCGTTGGAGGAGCTGCAGTCCGAAGGGGAGTCACCGAGGCTTGGCGGACTGCGGAAGCCGCTGGCCCCGCGCCCGCCTTCATCTTCGTCCCGGACATCGCCGAGGCGGGGTGCCTGGCCGCCGTTGTCGTCTTTGGGGCAGCACCCAACATGGCGGCCATCTTCTCCGAACACCCTCACATAGAGGGTGGCGCATCCATCGAACTTGAAGTGCAGGGTGCATCGCCGGCTCAGGCCACGCGCGCGGGCGAACGTTTGCCAGCCGCGGGTCAGGGCCACATTCCCGGCGATGGAGATCTCCAGCGAAGCCCAGGAGGCCGTACTGCAGCAACCGTCCGCTTGGAGCCAGAGGCCACCAGGAGCACCGGCCGGGAGTTCACCTGCAAAGAAGCGAGGAAGCCGGAGCCAGGTGCTGGTTGTGTCCACCGACCACACGACGAACTCCGACAGCACTTCCGCCGAGTGGAAGCCCGGCCTGGAGGATCGCGCAGCCACGACGCGCCTACCTTCACCCACCTGGTGCCCATCACCACGTGGGAGATCGCAACCGCGGCCGCGAGGAGCCGCTACAGGCGGCGCAGGATACTTGCGGGGATGACCCCGACCGCGCTTGGGTGCGGGAGAGTCAGGCCCTTCCCGGCGGGCCTTTCCCTTCTCTGCGGCCGAGAACCTCTTCGGTGGCGCCATGGGAGATAGCGAGTAGCTGGGATGGGGAGAAAGAAGGAAGCGAGGAGGAAGACATGCAGCGGAGGCTTGAGCTCTCCCGCCTTTATAACCAGGGGAGGCCAACCATCGGCCTCCACGATCACAGGTAATCATGACCCGTTTTTGCATGCAGGGACTTGTCAAGTCGAGCGGTTGCCGAGGCGACGTGGGGAAGTGGAGACGACCACGTCCGATCAACCGCCACGTGCCGCCCAAGGCCACAAGCTGATGGGGACCTCGGCGCTCCGCACTTGCCCCTTCGCTTCTCCGCTAAGTCAAGTCCAAGCGCGCCTTGGGCCCGGGGGCTACTGTCGGTGTTCTGGGAACGGGGGTCCCCAGACTTGCCTGCCTGCAGCCTGCGGCGTGGCTCAAGTGGTGGCCCGGTACAACCCATCTTCATCAGCACAAGACTCAAGACCCTCGCGAGGGGCCAAGCCTCGCGGGGCGGACGGCGCAAGGCTACATCAGGAATGGCCTCGCCAGGCAGGCCCGCGAGGAGGCGGAGATCAAGGCGGGGTACCTCGCGCGGTTCTTATGACACAAGCCATGACGATCGAGACCAGGCGGGCGCTAGGCGGGCACGGGCCTACGCAGTGTCCTTGTTTCCTCTTTGGTGCATGCTACCTCTTGAACACTGCATTGGATTTCCCCGAAGAGGAGAGGATGATGCAGCAAAGTAGCGTAAGTATTTCCCTCAGTTTTTGAGAACCAAGGTATCAATCCAGTAGGAGACCACGCACAAGTCCCTTGTACCTACACAAATCGATAGCTCCTCGCGACCAACGCGATTAGGGGTTGTCAATCCCTTCATGGTCACTTACGAGAGTGAGATCTGATAGAGATGATAAATAATATTTTTGGTATTTTTGGTATAGAGATGCAAAGTGAAAAGTAAAAGGCAAAGTAAAAACAAAGCAAGTAATGGAGATTGATATGATGAGAACAGACCCAGGGGCCATAGGCTTCACTAGTGGCTTCTCTCAAGAGCATAGATATTCTACGGTGGGTGAACAAATTACTGTTGAGCAATTGACAGAATTGAGCATCGTTATGAGTATATCTAGGTATGATCATGTATATAGGCATCACGTCCAAAACAAGTAGATCGAAACGATTCTGCATCTACTACTATTACTCCACTCATCGACCGCTATCCAGCATGCATCTGGAGTATTAAGTTAAAAACAGAGTAACGCCTTAAGCAAGATGACATGATGTAGAGGGATAAATTCATGCAATATGATAAAAAACCCATCTTGTTATCCTCGATGGCAACAATACAATACGTGCCTTGCTGCCCCTTCTGTCACTGGGAAAGGACACCGCAAGATTGAACCCAAAGCTAAGCACTTCTCCCATTGCAAGGATTACCAATCTAGTTGGCCAAACCAAAAGGATAATTCGAAGAGACTTGCAAAGATAACTCAATCATACATAAAAGAATTCAGAGAAGATTCAAATATTGTTCATAGATAAGCTGGATCATAAACCCACAATTCATCGATCTCAACAAACACACCGCAAAAAGAAGATTACATCGAATAGATCTCCACGAGAGAGGGGGAGAACATTGTATTGAGATCCAAAAAGAGAGAAGAAGCCATCTAGCTACTAGCTATGGACCCGAAGGCCTAAAGTAAACTACTCACACTTCATCGGAGGGGCTATGGTGTTGATGTAGAAGCCCTCCATGGTGGATGCCCCCTCCGGAACAAGCCCCAAGATGGGATCTCATGGATATAGAAGGTTGCGGCGGTGGAATTAGGTTTTTGGCTCCCATTCTGATCGTTTGGGGATACGTAGGTATATATAGGAGGAAGGAGTATGTCGGTGGAGCAACAAGGGGGTCACGAGGCAGGGGGGTGCGCCCTAGGGGGGCGCCCCCCACCCTCGTGACCTCCTTTGTTACTTCTTGGAGTAGGGTCCAAGTCTCCTGGATCACGTTTGGTGAGAAAATCACATTCCCGAAGGTTTCATTCCGTTTGGACTCCGTTTGATATTCCGTTTCTTCGAAACACTAAAATAGGCAAAAAAACAACAATTCTGGGTTGGGCCTCTGGTTAATAGGTTAGTCCCAAAAATAATATAAAAGTGGAAAATAAAGCCCAATATAGTCCAAAACAGTAGATAAAGTAGCATGGAGCAATCAAAAATTATAGATAGGTTGGAGACGTATCAGTGCAAAGGGGGCAAGCGCAGGCCTGGAGTACTGAGGCATCGGGCAAAGGTTGCCATTTCAGTGCAAGGAGACCAAGACCAGCAGAGCGGCAGGATGGAGGGCACCGTGGAGCCCAAGACGGCATCATCACCAGTGCCTTTGGCAGCCGAAGACCAACTTTAGTCAGGATAACTTGTACTAGATGTTCCCCTTCGAAATGGCCGTTGCTGGCGCCCTTCCCGCTTAATATTTGGGAAGAGGACCAGGGCCTCTATAAATAGGGCTAGCCACCACAGAGAGAGGGGGCCGGATCGAGAGCTCATTAGAGAGAGAGAGGCGATCGAACTCACCCAAGCAGTTCATCGCACTAGCTCAAGAACACCTCTCACGAGGCTGTTCTTCCCTTGTACTGCTCATCATCAGCCCCTGAGGCAATCTACCACACCACACACTGGAGTAGGGTATTACACCACAATGGTGGCCCAAACCAGGATAAATCTTGTGTCCATCGTGTTGTTCATCGTTTTTAGCTTAGATCTCATGAGACGATCGGACGTAGGTCGGTAGGGGAGAGATCTTCGTGCACACGCCAGAGTTCGAACCTGAAGGGTCTGCCGGAACCCAACATCCGACACTTACAAGAGCATGCACGCGATCGTCCATACCTAGATGGATCAGATCTCCGGCTGGATGAAGCTGCAGGACGAGTTGAATGCCTCGTTTGACCAACTCCGGGCCGACTTCAACCTGCTGAGGGCGAAGATCGCCGGAAGGGCGGAGCAAGCGGAGGAGACCGCTGCCTTGTTGAAGAGGACGGGCGTCATCGTCAACAAACTTATGGACGAGAATGCCATGCTCCGCATCGAGCGTGAAAGGCTGGTGGAGGAATCCGCGGTTGCTTCTAAGCAGCCTATTAAGGACATGAAACTGATGAAAGAGATCATCGCCGCTCGCGGCGAGAACTATTCTCCGTGACCTGCAGCGCATTAAGAAAGTAGAGATCAGCGAGCCAGATCGTTATATGTGTCTTCCTTCTTCTTTTGCCCTTGTGTATTTCGGGCGTAGCCGCATGTGGCTTTTCTAGTTATCTTCCTAGATATGTAAGACAATTATTATCCACTGTTATCGTCCTTATATTCATCATGCTTGCTATAAGTCGCAGTTGATGCTATATAGGTCCGTCGGATCTTACATCAAGATTCGTGCAAAACTTTCTTTTCAGATTTTCACTTTTCTCTCTTAAATCTCAGTCCAGTGAGACATAGCCACGCCGTGAAACAGGAGCTCGGGAGCCATTAATGGGGACGTTGGGAGGAAGGTGCGCGGCGGATAGAGGTCAAAGGGCTCTCCTTCCGATGAGCATGCGCAGGGGTCTGATCGCACGCCTCCCGTACTCTAATAGCTACCCCGAACGGCACCTCCTAGCCAATAAAAAAAGGGACACGTGGCGGCACGTAATTGGTAAGTAGAACACCCACAGTTTCAATAATAGTTGTGTTTCTGATTTGTAACGTGACAACACTTGTTCCCAAATGACTTTGTTGATTTTTAATGTGTGCGCCTTTGCAAATTGGACAGAAAAATTACCACAACATGTTGGTGCCATGTCATGACACCATGCCAAGTTTCATGATTTTCAGGCGTGTTTTGGATTTACAAGAATTAAAAACAAAGTTTCTCAATCTTTTCGGCCGAGCCACGACGCCCAGATGTTTGAATTTCATTCTCATTTCTTGCATGGGACCTAGAAATTCACCCAAGGACACACATGTGATTTTTCAACCAACTTTGGTGCACTAGAGCATGTGCTTGTAGTTAAAATCTGAATTATGCACATTAAATGCCTAGAAATTCAATTAATGTACAAAAACGGCGAAACAAACCCGGAATAATTCCAAAATTTAGCATGATACTTCTATTTGGTCTAATCTTCCTGTGTAAATAAATTAAGGCGGCAGAAGGCAGTGTACGTATGTCGTTTCGCACATGGAGGTGACATTTTCCCTCTCCGAACCACAAGCCTTCTTGAGAGAAGCTCCGATTTTGCAAGCAGCTTATACCAAAGCTTGTCCCAATTCAGCCAAAAAAATTACCACAGCATGTTGGTGCCATGTCATGACACCATGCCATGTTTCATGATTTTCAGGCATGTTTTGGATTTACATGAATTAAAAAACCAAGTTTCTCAATCTTTTCGGCCGAGCCACGATGCCCAGATGTTTGAATTTCATTCCCATTTCTTGCATGGCACCTAGAAATTCACCCAAGAACACACATGTGGTTTTTCAACCAACTTTGGTGCACTGGAGCATGTGCTTGTAGTTCAAATTTGAATTATGCACATTAAATGCCCAAAAATTCAAATAATATATAAAAAAGGCCAAACGATCCCAGAATTAATGTATACAAAAATGAAATACATGCTTGGAAAACATGTCTCCTGGCGTGGTGCCATGGTTTGGCCTCACCGTGCCGTGGTAAAAATTTGAGAATGTTTTCCTTATGTCGTCATGCACGCCTTTCATAAATCGAACCATCACTAAGGAAGTTCCATGGCTTCGAGGGGGAAATTACAAATATTGAAGGGGGATCCAAATTTCCTTTGTCCTTTGTCCATGAGTTTTTTTACGATGAACATACACCCTGCAAATCACCACGTTCAAATTTGACACGTTTCCATGTTCATTTACCATATTTAGAGGATTATTTGCATTCTCTAAGCATTAATGCACATAATTCAAATTCGAACAATCGGTGCATGAAAAGGTGCACAAGAACAGTCTGGAAAATCATCCTCGTGCCATTTAGTAAATTCTCATGCCTTTTCTATACTACTATATAGTGTATCAATATCGAAGCATACCAGCCGTTTGATAATTCCAATCGGATGGCTTGCATTCAACGGGTTGAAATCTTCCACAAGGTGGCAGTTTATTTACCATTGGATTGTGTGATCCAACAGCCAATATCCATGGGATTCGCGGTGGGAGTTAGTGTTGCACTGTCCCGCTGTGTCAGGTGGTAGGCTTTGAGAAAAAAAAGGTGGCAGGCTTTGAGAAGAAAATATATGTAAGAAACTACTCAGAGAATCGGGAGCCTTGTAGGCGTCTTGGGCCATGAGCCATGACAATGCGTACAGGGAGAATCTCGCAAAAAAAGCGTACATGGACAGCCTGGGTAAGAAATTCTCGTACTTACTTCGAGTGAAAGAGAAATGTTGTATCTCTTCTACAAAGAAATGATGCACGTAGGCATGAAAGAAAGTGTACCATTTAACATGTCTGGATGCATGTTCTATAAAAGGGGGAACAATGTCTGCATGCATAGGTCGTTGCAAGCTTAAAATACGAGATAATGAAATATCGTGCATGTAGGAAATGAATAAGAGCCTTTCAAAGAATAAAATAATTAAGAAATTATGTTTTGAACAAATTTCTATTCTCTACAATTCCAGAACTTCTTATTTCTTAATGAGCCGACTTACACACATAATGAGGACCTAGAAATGTATACATCTATCTAATTTTGCATATAGTGGATCTAACTGATATCCAGATTTGTTACAACCCCAAGATGTCACATCCATTTTTGATGGGACAGTTTTACATAAGTTAAATTGAAATTATGAATTATTAACTACTAGGTTATTTTTAATGCAATCTTCTTCATCCAAGTTGTTACTACATGCGAAGCATGTGCCATTTGCTAGTACAAGGAATGGACAGATATTTCAAGGAAATGTGTGGCAATAATCAACCATAAACGCGTCGCTTACTAGGTAACAACTATACAAAAAATGAAATAAATGCTTGAAAAACATGACGCCTGGCGTGGTGCCATGGTATGGCCTCACCATGCTCTGGTAAAAATTCGAGAATGTTATCTTTATGTCGTCATGCACGCCTTTCATAAATCGAACCATCACCGAGGAAGTTCCATTGTTTCGAGGGGGAAATCACCAAGATTGAAGGGGGATCCAAATTTCCTTTGTCCTTTGTCCATGAGTTTTTTTCTACGATGAACATACACCCTGCAAATCACCACGTTCAAATTTGACACTTTTCCGTGTTCATTTACCATGTTTAGGGGATTATTGGCATTCTCTAGGCATTCATGCACATAATTCAAATTCGAACAATCGGTGCATGAAAAGGATCACAAGAACGGTCTAGAAAACCATCCTCCTGCCATTTAGTAAATTCTCATGCCTTTTACAAGTAATGGACAGATATTTTGAGGAAATGTGTGGTAGCGGTCAACTATAAACATGTCGTTTACTAGGCAACTATACAAAAAATGAAATAAATGCTTGAAAAACATGACGCCTGGCGTGGTGCCATGGTGCCTCACCATGCCCTGGTAAAAATTTGAGAATGTTATCCTTATGTTGTCATGCACGGCTTACATAAATCAAACCATCACCGAGGAAGTTTCATGGTTTCGAGAGGGAAATCACCAAGATTGAAGTGGGATCCAAATTTCCTTTGTCCTTTGTCCATGAGTTTTTTTCTAAGATGAACATACACCCTGCGAATCACCATGTTCAAATTTGACACTTTTCCGGGTTCATTTACCATATTTAGGGGATTATCTGCATTTTCTAGGCATTAATGCACATAATTCAAGTTCAAACAATCGGTGCATGAAAGGGTGCACAATAACGTTCTGGAAAACGATGCTTGTGCCATTTAGTAAATTCTCATGCCTTTTACACGGAAGGGACAAATATTTCAATGAAATGTGTGGCAATAGTCAACCACAAACGTTTGTTTATTGTGTTTTCAACTACTAGTAGGTATGCACGTGCAATGCATGTTATAATCTTAGCAAGAAAATTCTCATTACCATCTTAAAATATATGATTTCTGATCTTCCATATATACTTCCAATTTTTAACAAATGATGGGCAGGAATTATGTTTCAAAAACAATTTGTAACATAGGACAATACAATGTGATAATCACGCAGTCGTAATGGGTGAAGAATGATTACCAATATATCTACATCTCAGGACTAATAAGAAACAACGAAAATGTAGTCAAGATGGTCAACAAGCTAACCTTCATTTCCATTGAATTTTTGATATAATCACACCAATGCGAACCAATGACTTTGAACTTTTCAAATGGACGCTTCTCCCTTAGTTCTTTATGTTAATTTAATACTTGAATTGTTGCCTTTGCTACCTGCACATAGAAGCTGTTTAGACACCAAAGATTGGGGGAGTAACATCCTTCTCGATATGATTTTGCCATACTTCATACGTCATTATTTTGATAGGTAATAGTTGATAGCTTTGGGAATCTGAGTTTGATGTTGAAGCAAACTTAAAATTAGCAAGACACACTGGTGTTCATTGAGATACTCTTTTCCTAGAAAACTTATTTTCATAATATCATTTGATGCCCATCTCATTTTTGAGAGGCAGATAGGCCCCATTGCTACATAGCAGTTTAATAAAAAGGTTCAAGAGCAATTATGCAAGGGAGGGTGGATTAAACAGAACACCTCCATTTGTTGTGCTTCCTTTGTCTTCCAAGCTATATTTACATACATAGTACCGATACTGCTTCTGTCAACCGAAAACAACATAATGTTCAGCCGTGTGGCAGAGCAGACCTACACAAACATCCTGATGTCCGCAAGAAAAATTCCAATAAAAACTGGCCTCCATGGTTGATATGTATTCTATTCTCCCTGTAACCAGAAAATCATCTGATCATGTCAGACACATCAGGGTATTGTAAAAAAATGCATAAAAGGACTCATCATATATGCTTGAGCTAAAAGAAGAAAGTGCAGAAACACATTGACAGAAAAATACTAATCCACCGAACAAGGGACAAGGGAGAAATGAGGTTGGCATAGGATCTCTCACCATTTGTTTCCCAGTAGATCCATGCACACACAAGAAAAAAATGAATGAATTTCACAGAAAAAAGTAATAAAAAATAATAGAATCTAGAATAGTTGAAACGAAGAAAAAGGATATATCTGAACTTGGTTGTGTGGAAGCACCACTAAACACCAAATAATCAAAGAAAAAAATGATATTGTGATCTATACCTCAAACGCCTTGAACTTATGAGTCATGGCCCACACTGTCTATTGGGTATTCTGCTTCGATAAGATTGGTGACTAACCGTATTGGGTCTTCCACAGTACCAACAATTCCTAATACGTTTGTATGCTTTCCGTCTTTTTTATCTAGCTGCAAAGCCTCGTGCATATGAGACGATCAACACTTTGCTAATATGACGGCAACGAATTAGATGATCAAGATCGACACACCTGTGATCAGCACTTCCTAATAAGTTAAGCTAGTAGTACTGAATCAATATCTAAGTCAGAAATCTAGTCAAGCCACTGTACACATGCGGTCATGGGACGGCAACCTTGGTCTTCGATGATGGCTCTGATGAGAGGGCGAGTGGAGTCTAGTCATTGACCTCCGTGAGGACGCCGTTGTAGGATTGTTGACCTCTCAGCCACCGTTGGAAGCCGTCTCAGAGGAGGGATGTCCTGCAGATCAAAGCAGTCACCACCCCGTAGGCTAGCATCGGCGCCATGCGCCGCTTCTCGCCGGAGACTATATCCACCGGAGGTTCACCGTCGAGGCCACAGGCCGCTCCCCTGCCCTTTGTCATCTCCCTTCCTTCTGTTCATCTCTAGCTCCTCACCTTCGAAGCTCTCTCTCCCTAGAACCGCAGCTAGCCAGGGAGGAGGTCAGCTGCCACCGGCGTCCCTCTGACTCGCCGGAGCAGCCTGTCATCGACTCATTCGGCTGCCATCTGCGAGATCCCTACGAGCCCTGCCGGAGCCGCCCGTCGTCGACCCATCCGGCTGCCATCTTCCAGATGCATGCCAGCCCTGCCGGAGCCGCCCGTCGTCGACCCATCCGGCTGACATCCGCTAGATCCACGCCAGCCCCGTCGAAGTCCATGCTCATCACCTTTCCCTGCATCCAGCTGCCGCCACCGCTCGGCATTGACCGCATCGCTCGCTCAGTTTCTATTTGTGATCGGGTTATATTTTTTCCTTGGATTAACGAAGCGATGTATGGGGGTGGACGTGGGGCGCTGGACGATTTGTTTCGCCAGAGTTTTCGTCCGCCAGGTTAATTTACTAAACGCACTTTTGGATGAGGGGTTAGTATAATCTTAATGGTTAGATCAAGTTATGTGGTCCTAATCGTAAGGTTGTAATTGATCTATGTTGTCACGTGTACGTTAGGCTGGGTGCACTTAGCGATGAATATGTTTAATTGTTTAATAGTAGTAAAGATAGAAAAATGAAACAAATGATTGAAAAACATGACGCCTGGCATGGTGCCATGGTATGACCTCACCATGCCCTGGTGAAAATTTGAGATGGTTTGGCTTATGTCCTCATGCACGCCCTTCATAAATCGAACCATCGTCGGGGAAGTTCCATGCTTTCGAGAGGGAAATCACCAAAATTGAAGGGGAATCAAAAATTTCTTTGTTCTTTGCCCTGGAGTTTTTTCTACGAAGAACATACACCGTGCAAATCACTGTGTTCAAATTTGGCATTTTTCCGGGCTCATTTACCATATTTAAGGGATTATCTGCATTTTCTAGGCATTTGGCGCATATAAATCCAATCCGGCTACATCAGCACGGGTGCGATGTGAGGGCCGTGGATTGTCGTTCGATCGCGGCACATCTTATGGTGCACACGCGCGATCCACGTGGATGGGGTTCCGGCCAATCATAACGTAACACACAATAGCCTCAGTGCACACTGTTTCTGGAAGCGACCGAGATGAACCGTGTACGATAAAGAACGAGCAAAATTGTAAGGGAAGCCAAACTTCCTTTGTCGTTTGTTGTTAAGTTCTTAAAAACCACTGCACTATAAGGTTGCCTGGCCCTCCGTTCCATAGCTCTCTCCAAGCGTCGTTCATGGCACCGCGGCGCACAGTAACTGGTAAGGAAGCGATGGCATCCCGCGGCGCCACGCTCCTCGCCGCCCGCGACCGTACACATGGTAAGGAAGCGATGGCACCTCGCCGCGCTGAATTCATTGCCGCTGGCGGCCACACAGTTACCTGGGTGGACTTTGAGGCTGCCATGGATCGGTGGATCTAGAGGCGGACAAAGCCACACAGGAGGATCGGAAAAGGAAGAAAGCAGTCAAGAAAAGAGAGTCCTATCGCCGCAAGAAATAAGAGGCCGCATGCCGTGATGAGCCGAGCTTGACGGAGATCGAAGCACGGTTGGCTGCTACCTACAAGGCCGGGAAGGAGAACGCCGACGTCTGGCCAGCATGCCCCAATGGCAGCATGTGAGAAGTAGTTTAAGTTTGTAGTATTAGAGGAAATTACCAGTAGTACTTTAAGTTTGTAGTATTAACGTACAATGAGCATCTTTTGAGGGCTTTGAGCATTTATTAGCATGTGTGACCGTGTGCACTTTTTTGCGTTAATCATTAGAATATCACAAAACACACGGTTTCTATGCCGTACCCGTGTGCTCTTTTTGCGTTAATGATCCATAAGTTTGTTACCTGTGCGACGGCTCCTAATAAACCAGGCGTACCATTGACCGAAAAAAATCGACTACATGTGTACATTTTTTGGAGACGGGAACTACCAATTTTCTGTTTTCTCGCACACGAGTATTTTACGCGCTTCGTCTCCATTGTGTGTTCCCCCCGCCAAAGTTTGAAGTTTCACAGCGAAATTTTCATTAGGCGCACGATTTCAGAATTTATTCCTCCAACCACATCCCCACCCATCAAATTTCCTAAGTATCTCCCCCCCCCACTTCCCCCCTCCCCCTCCCCGCGACTCCCCCTACCAGCAGCTCAAACCACCGCCGCCGCCACCATAGCTTCAACCACATCTACGTTCTGTTCGTATCCAGTCAGGTAACCTACCGATCTCTATCACGGCCCCGGCCTGATTGCTTAAATGGCACCTGCGAAACATCCTCATGCCTCCAAATCCCCACCGTCCCTAGTTCCAGAGCATTGCCGTGCAAGCCCAACCACATATCACGTGGAGGTCGAGGAGCTGATAGTCGTCCATGGCGAGATGGCTGTTGTGCATGTTGACCCGCAGGAACACCTTGCCTCCATCGCCGCCGACATGGTGCAGGCTCTGGCCCAGAAGAAGTGCCCCGGCGACTACCCCCCAGGACTTAATAGGTATGATCTGACCAGCTGAATCATACCAATACCATTTGCAATGGTTATGTTTTGTATGGTTGATGTATTAAACATGTTTGTGCCTTGTTTATTTTAGTACTACACACTGTGTGATGTTCAAGTATTAACTGTTCAGTTCAATTTCACCAATACGAGCAAAAAACTTTGCTACCATGCTACTCTCCGCAATGAAGATATATTAGATATGCTTCCCATTTGCTATTTTTGGTGGATGCTAACCATGTTGTACTTAACATGACTATCCATGTACTTACGCAAGGCCATAACGGGTGATGTGTTGTTTTCCGTTGAGGTTAGCTGCATCCCATGTCTTATAGTATTTTACATCATTTGTACAATTGCAGTTTGGCTTCTAACATTTACTTGCTTCTTGTAGGTACACATGTCGGGCACTGATCCACGCTTCGACCTGGAGGAAGAGCTTACCTCCGCCGCCGCTGACTTTGGGCGGGCTCTGGCAAAGATGAAGTGCCCCAGCAACTACCTCTCAGGACTTACCAGTTCAATCTTACCAATACCAGTTGCAATTAATGGCTGTGTTTTGTATGGTCGATGTCTTAAGCATCTTGTAGTAAACATGCCTAACACGTTTTAGCTATTTTCCCTACCTTTTTATAGACAATTGGGCCATTATCTACTCTGGCAGCACCTGCCTTGTGATGTTTAACTCGGCTAATTGCATTTTTATCAGTGCCGATTTTAATGGCCATTAAGCCTGTTGCAATTAACAGTTGTATCCATTTTTAAACAGTTGTATTTCAATGGCTACAAACTTACAAAACATGAATTTGGATGTTGTTAAGCATGTTGCAATTAACAGTTGTGTCCATTTTTAAATCTGTCCCTTTGCTACCGTGCTACTCTTTCCCAATGAAGATATCCCTACAGATGCTGCTGTTTTATTACCATTTGCTATTTTTGGTGGATGTTAACCCTGTTGTAGTTAATATTGGTTTTCCATGTACTTACACAGGGCTATAATGGGGGATGCTGTTGTTTGCCGTCGAGGTTAGCTGCATCCCATGTCTTATACACCATCAATTCCTAATTTTAAGTGATTTTAGAGATTGCAATATAGACTACATAAGGAGCAAAATGAGTGAATCTAGATTCTAGTCTAAACTATATCTGTAATTCTATATACATCCGTATGTAGTTCATATTGAAATCTCTAAAAATACATGTACTTAGGAATGTAGGTAGTTGTATTTTACATCATTTGTGCAATCTCATTTAGCTTCTAACATTTACTGGTTGCTTGTAGGTACGTATATGAGCGGTACTGATCCACACCTCGATCCCTTTTGTCTATGGGGCAATGAGATATTCATGAACAAGCATCAAGTGAGGTAACTTAGAAAGATTGTTAGGCGAAAGAAACTGGTGATGAGAATTAAGCTCTTTATTTACACTTTGTCCAAGACATCAGTGAACTTTAGGATGGTAAGTAATTTGTTGCCTTTCCCCCCTGCCCACAACAAGTTACTCTATTAGACGTCATGATCTGATAGTTTTCTCTTTTCAGTGGTTTCCAAAGCTATTTACTAATGATTACCTTGCAAACTACATGACCGGAGTGGAGGCAACTAAGGTTAAAGTATATAATTCATGCTACCATGATAATGCTCTAGAAGTCTTTCTGGAGGCGGTGAAGGACGAGCGGGCGATCGTCACAAGGGGTTGGACAAAAGTTGTCTGTGCCTATGGCATGCAGGAAGGCACATTATAGACATTCCGGTTCTTCAACAGCATTGTCAGTCAAAATGATTTACACATGTCTCTTCACCTTTACCGCCTGTAAATATTGTGGTTCATCATAGTTAACTGTTGTCTAATCCTGTAATTACTGAACATATTGTACTGACAATTTTATTTATGGATTTGTTGTTGAACCATTGTGCTGAGAATTTGAATTGCACATTTCATATTTCAAATTTTCCAATTCAAATAATAAATTACAGCCAAAAAATTATAGAGGAGCGAATAAAATAAGGTGCACACGGTTAGAAAGAAAACAGCGTGTGTGATGAAAAACGAAAATAGACGGTTCTTTGACGTGAAACGTTTGCGATGCCCTTCAGATGCACACACGGTTTCGTCTCATCTGCGTGTGCGATTCATGGTAATACAACTAACGTTTCAAAACAGTGTGCGTGTGTGATAGGAAAAGCAATCGCACACAGTTAAGAAAATGTACACGTTGGTGTTAGTAGAGGCACCGCACACATTTTACATTCTTGAACGGTGTACGATAACCTACCTATCACAAACATATCGGCAGATTAAATGTTGATGTCCACTTTTTTCACACGACTATAGCGGCCTAATCGGATGTACATACGAATGGAAACGTTTTCCCGGGATTGAATATGTGAGATGTTCATGCGAACCGAAACTTTTTCCCTGGATTCACTGTGTGGGGATGTACATAAGAACGGAAAGGTACTCCTTGGATTGACTATGTGTGATATACATACGAACGGAAATGTTTTTCTGGGATTCACCGTGTGGGATGTACATACCTACATAAATGTTTTCTCGGATTCACCGTGTGGGATGTACATACCTACGGAAATGATTGGGTTTCCATGGGTCACCCGATCGCACAGGAACTCCTTTGGTGTCCCAGGAGGGCCTATCCCCGACGATTTCTGGGTCGTGTGGAAAGGACCCCCCTATCGCCCACACACACTTGGCGATGGTTCCAAATACCATCGCAGAAAGGGATTAAAACCCATTTGTATAGCACTGATGCGTACCAGTGACTTGTGCTGACTGAGGCACAGAATACGTTCTTACACCACTCCTTTCAAACAATCCACCTACTTTGATAGCATAAAATCGTTCTAGGATTCCATTTTTTTATCGCATTGGGATGTTTTCAATTCTTGAATAAACCAACAAGCATATAAAATCGTAAATAGAAAAAAATTCTTGTCTTGCATTTTCTAAGCACATTGGTGTTTCAAGCGGGCTAGCCCACTCTTAGCAACAATGCAATCAGTCCATTCACTCAAAACTGACTCTTCTCCAACAGAGCTCCCTCACTGAGTGAGCATTCAACGGGATCAGAATTACAAGTGAATGGGATGGTTATGCATCTTTCTATTTCCATCAGCCGGCCAGTGGGATATGTCTGGTGTTTCTTCCATCAATCATCCGGATTTATTGGGAATTCGTTTGATGACCGTCTGATTCTAATTCACTTCCATGCTTTAGCTGTTTCAAGTTGTTTTGGTTGTGTGGCTTTTGATCACAGTGTCAGCCGAGCTATAATGCTTCTATAAAGTAAATATCTATACCCATTAGCTCATCACACCAACAAGGATCTTACTCTCAAGAGTGCTTCGATAGGTTACTACGAGTCGCTAGCTTTCAAATATCATCGGCAAGGCAAGTCTTGATCATGAATTTTAATACCTATGTTTTATTGCATTAGTAGTATTTCCTCCCCACCGTGCATGCAGTAGGAGAAATTATATCAAGTCTTGAGTAGTATCATGTGGTAGGTTGACCCAAAATCCCTTTGTTACCATTGCCCGGGACATTTTGTAGTTTATTATGCTATGCTTGTAGACAAGGTTGGTTGAGTGATTTATATGGGAGATGTGAGAGTCAAGATGATGACAAACCCATGACTTTAAGATGCTCAAGATGGACTTAAAATTCACTACTGGGTGGAGGACGGATTGATGGGCACTGTGGAGCAACCAGCAGATGGCCGGGATGCATGGAGAAGCGCCATGACATCTTGTGGAAAGCTTCACCTAGCCATGAAGAGATGGATGGATATACATTGATCAGAAGCTTACCTGTGCAGCCGCAAGCCATTATGGGCTCTGGCTTGGTCGACCCTAGGCGTGACTCTGGACGGACGGTGCCAGCAGATGTAGAAGAACAGCAGGAAATGGATGGGCACCGACAGTAGCCTAGAGGATCTCTATGGAAGACCCTGTTTCGTTCTTCCTGTCTTGAAACACCAGGTAGTGCGAGGACATAAAGCAGGGAATGATTCTTGTGGGTAAAGTGCATAAGACTCTGTAGAGTGAAATCTAATCGATTAGCCGTGTCCCCGGTTACGGACAACTGAGCCTCTGGAATTGGACTTATTCGGAACTCTCAACACCGAATATAATAAATTGATGGGTTATAATGATTTCAGGTATGAGGCATTGGTTGGCGGAACCATCTCAATAACAACAACATCATTTAGTAATTGCAAGCAAGTCCTTTGTTGTAGGAAAAAATTGGCTTTTCGCAAAAACTTAAACTTACAGCCCCACAGCCAAAATTGCATATAGTGATAGCATTATTAGTATTGTCTTTCTCTCTATGACTTGTTGGCATATTCAAAATGCTGACCTACACGGTTGCACGTCTCATGTTGCAGAGGAGTTTTGTGACCAGGAGTGAGGCTATGATCGAAGCTCGGCAATTGCCCTATGAGTCGGATGGACTCGCTTATCTTCTACGCTTACACAACATTTTTAGTTTTTCTCATGAGTTGGCCGTCGGCCGAATTTATTCTATTGTAATAGAGACTCTATATGAGAATAGTGTAAAAAATCAGGTGTGATTGAACTTCGAAATCTTCATCAGTGTATTGTGTGTGCCAGGATGATCTTGGGGTGGTACAGATACACAAAGACTTGACCGATTTCCGGTCGGGTCATTATACAAATAAAAATAAAATTTGCATAAAAGTAAATGGATAGGCACTACTAGGGAAAAGCCTATACACATAATCTTACCAACAGCGCATTTTAAAATAAGGCGCTGCTGTAATGTAGAAGTAGGGCGCTCCACCAGAACTCGCTGCTGAAATAAAAGTAGAAGTAGCACGCCTCCTGTAAGCCGCGCTACTGCTATAATTCCCACGACCCCGCCACGAAGCTAGTTCTGGCAGCAGCGCGTTAATTCGAAGTGCGCTACTGCTAGGTCGTTTAGCAGTAGCGCCTTTCCCTATAGCGCGCTACATCAAAAACTAGCTATCTCCCACCACCCAGTCTCTCCTCTATGCTATCCACTCACACTCACACTCATTCGATCTCCCCCTCAACCCCCCCCCCCCCCCGCGCCGGTCCTCCCCCACCGGCCGCCGTTGCCTGCCCCTCCTCCCTCTGCACTGTCGTCACCTCCTCCTCCTCGTTGGACTCGGTACCGCCCTCCTCCTCCATCCTCCCTCCACTCGCTGCCGGCTGGCCCCTCCTAGCATCACCCTTCCTCCTCCGTCCTACTCTCTCCTCCCTCCTCCAGTCACCCCTCCTTCTCCCTCCTCCCTCCTCCATCCACAACCCCTCCTCCCTGCTACATTTTGATTTAGTAGGCTAGTTCATATGCAACATTTTGATTTAGTTCATATGATTTAGTTGATTTAGTAGGCTAGTTGATTTAGAAAATTTTGATTTAGTTGATTTAGTAGGCAAGTTGATTTAGTAGGCTAGTTGATTTAGTTGATTTATAGAACATTTTGATTTAGTTGATTTAGTATGCTAGTTGATAGGTCTAAAGATTTGGCACCACCTAGCTAGATCTTAGGATTATAATTGTCCATCAAATTGCTACTCGCGGAAGAAGAATCAAATTGCTTCTCGCGGAAGATTTGGCATTTGCCTGCTAGCTGTTGGTTCTATTCTAGAAGGTGTTAGTCAGCTATGAAAATATAACTGAAGAAGAACCAAAAATATCACATGCTACTATTTTTCTTTCCTGTGAAGTGGATCATTAATCCTTTGCTCATATTGCTTTAGGAAAATGGCGCCACCACCACCACCACCATGTCGACTGTGCAAGTCAAGGTGCGCCAGCGGCCTTGCAATTGGCAAGCTGTTCGGCATCTACTTCCAGCCGAGTTTTCATCATGCGGCAGTAAGAAATTATATGAAATGTAACAACTATTTTATTTTTAGTGTTGGCATTACTGCATTGTGTCATTTTGCTTTTTTCACACAGATCGTCCCATGCAATGTGAGGTTGAAATTCAACAAGCTGACAGGAGACACTGTGACATTTTAGGCTCCTGGGGGCCGTACACTATGGAGGTCGAGAAAGGATGCAATATGTCGGAGATTGGAGGAGATGGATGGGCCCGTTTCCTCGCCCGCATGCGTCTTACTGGTGGTGAGTTGATCGGCTTCTCCTTCAGAGCAGAAACACCCAAGCTGGCTGTCATTTATATCAATCTAGTGGAAGATGATGAAGATGACGAAGATAATGAAGATAATGAGGACCACTCGATGAAGATGATGAGGACCCACTTCATGAAGCCATCGTAGCTCAAAGAATGAGGCTGAGCGAGGAGGAGGTGTGCAACCTATGGGACATAATTCCGCCACGTGATGATTTTGTCGGGGTACCATTCGTGACCCGCCTGACAAGTACCATGGTTGATCGACATGATATGGTATGTTATACTTACAAATGCAAATTATCCGATGATATGCTTAGTGTAGAGTCCAATGATATGTTGTGTGGAATCTAGTCGCTGATATGCTTTAGTGTAGAGTCTGATCACATGCTTATTAGTGTAGAATCTAAGGAACTATTAATAGTGTAGATAATCCATATATACTTATTAGTAGAATTCATGCTTAGAACAAATGTGTAGTACTGTGTCTTTTGATAGTGCAGAAATCTATACTTAATAGAAATATATTTGCAAGAGTATGTGGGAGGCTATTTATTAATTGATATGTTTTTCTTATTCAGAAATTGGCAAAGAGCCTATCTATGAGTTGTGGTATCGAGCCTGATGAAGAAGGCTCAACTGGACTACGCCTTACCGCAAGGGGCTACATCACAACTTGTACTTACCGCATGGACACGGATGGTTGCACACACTTAAACTCGGTTGGATGGAAGAGATTCCTCGTTGGCAAGAATCTTCGTGTTGGACAGGCCATCCTAATTACTATCAGGAACACCCACCGCCCAGGCTTGAGGATGATGATCGTCGTCGATATCATCTAGAACTACATATATGTGTGTGGCTATATCATCTAGAACTACATATGATGATCATCGTCGATATCATCTAGAACTACATATGATGATCGTCGTCGATATCATCTAGAACTACATATGATGATCGTCGTTGATATTACCTAGTACTGCTTGAGGATGCATGTTGACTATATATGAAATTGTTATCTAGTACTCCCTCCGTTCCAAATTCCTCGTCGTGGTTTTAGTTCAAATTTGAACTAAAACCACGACGAGTAATTTGGAACGGAGGGAGTACTACCTAGTACCTATAATGCTTTATGAAATTGATATCTAATAGTACCTAGTATCTGGAAATTGCAGTTTATTGAAACTGAAACAGGGTAGGAAGCGGGGGGGGGGGGGGACATGATGAAAGATATAGCAGTAGCGGAGGGCTAGGAAACCGCTACAGCTAATTAGTAGTAGCGCGTTCAGAAAAGCGCTGCTGATATAGTCAACAGTAGTAGCGCGGGTGCGGACCGCGCTACTCCTAACAGTTAGCTGTAGCGTCGTAGTAGTAGCACAGCTGCCCATGCTGCTAATAACCTCAAAACCCGTGCTACTACTAGGGTTTTCCCTAGTAGTGAGGCCCTTCGCAGAGGAAAGCAGATATTTTTAGAGGTGCCAGAGCTCAAAGCTTGAATTGATTTTTTTTTGAGATGCATACTTTTCCCCTCAATGAAACCGACTGACTAATTCCCAGTACTTTTCATGCTAGATATATCATAGGCGGTTCCCAAACATAAAATAAAGTTTATTCCTTTTTCCACCATACTTTCATACTCGACGGCTAGCCGTATCCACGGGTATCGTCCATGCCAACACTTTCCAAGGAATTTATTATTTGACAACATAAAGTAAATTTCTTTTTTCATTTCAGGATTGGGCATCCTTATTACTGCCATACTCTCGTGAAATGACAAGTGAATAAACACTCATCTTGAGAATGACACATCTAGGACGGAAAGTATTGGCCACCCCCCGCCACTTCATGAGCGGTACGACCACACAAAAAGGAAATTCATTTTGAAATTAGAGATGGCACATACAAATTTACTTAGAACGGCACGAAAATACCGCACATAGGTAGGTATCATGGACTCATATGACAAAACTAGGTTTAAGAATTTTTGATGCACAAGTAGTATTTCTATTTAGTACAAATGAAGGCTAGCAAATAGATTGAGAAGCATCCGACCAAGAAACATAAATGAGCATAAATGAGCATTAAGCATAACTAACACCGAATAATGCACCACAAGTAGGACTAATTTCATTGCATAACTATTGACTTTCGTGCTTGCATAGGGAATCACAAACCTTAACACCAATATTCTTAGTAGAGCATAATTACTCACCAACATGTCTCACATATTACTATCATCATATCTCAAAACTATTACAAAGAATCAAGTTTATTTTTTCCAATGATCTTCATGAAAGTTTTTATTATATCCCTCTTGAATATCTATCACTTTGGGACTAATTTCATGAAATTTCTTTTGATAAGCTCAAAAAAATTTAAGTGAAGAACATGAGCATACAAATTTTCATCTCTCGAAATAATCTAAGTGAAGCACGAGAGAATTTCTTCAAAACATTTACTAACTCTCAAATAAATCTAAGTGAAGCATGAGAGTATTTTTCCAAAAATATTAAAGCACATTGTGCTCAAAAAGATATAAGTGAAGCATTAGAGCAATTCCATGGCCCAAAAAATTTAAGTGAAGCACGTGGAGCAATTCTAACAAATCATAGCATAATTTTGGCTCTCTCAAATAGGTGTGCAACAAGGATAGATGAGAGAAAGTAAAAAACAAAACAAGCAAAGCTCATATAATACCAGATGCTCCAAGGAAAACTCATGATATGTGACGAATAAATATATAGCTCCAAGTAAAATTACCGATGGTTGTTAGAAGAAAGAGGGGATGCCTTCCGGGGCATCCTCAAGCTTAGTTGCTTGGTTATCCTTGAATATTAACTTGGGGTTCCATGGACATCCCCAAGCTTAGGTTGCTTTCACTCCTTATTGCTTCATCCATCGTGATCTCACCCAAAACATGAAAATTTCAATCACACAAAACTTAACAAAACCTTCGTGAGATCCATTAGTATAATAAAGCAAATCACCACTCTAAGTATTGTTGCAAACCCATTCATATTTTTTATTGCATTATATCTACTATATTCTAACTTTTCCATGGCTTATACCCTCCGATACAATCCATAGATTCATCAAAATAAGCACACAATGCAAAGAAAACAGAATCTGTCAAAAAACAGAATAGTTGTAGTAATATGAACTCTAACCATACTTTTGTAACTCCAAAACTTCTGAAAAATTAGGAAAACTTAGGAAATTTTTATAGCAATCTTGTATAAAATATTCAAAAGCTTTTGTCACTTCTATGATATTTGAAAATTATTTTACTGGACGAAGTTTCTGTTTTCCAACAAGATCAAATCAACTATCACCAAACATAATCCCAAAGGCTTCACTTGGCACAAACACTAATTATGACATAAAAACACAACCATAACAATAGCATAATTGTGCAAGCATTCAAGAACATAAATAAAAAGGCAAAAATAAATTTTATTCATTGGGTTGCCTCCCAATAAGCGCTATCGTTCTACGTCCCTTGCTAGGCATAATTCATAGATTCAAGTGGTGTCATCTTTAGTTTTTGCCACCTTAGTGAGGCCCTTTTCAAAGTCGGGAGGCTCTTTACGCTTCAACAAATTCTCAGGAAAAGAAACCATCTTGAGATCTAGAATATCCAACCGTTTATTGCAAAGAGTAATCAAAGTATTCATGCGATTTAGATTTCCACTAATATGTTGGAGGTTCATTATATTTCTGCAACTCAACCAAATGTTTATGCAAATCTCCCAATTTACCTAAAATTTGAACCCCTTCTTGTGTAAAAGAAAACCCCTTTTTTAGTGGTGGAACTCCCAATATTCCCTCTAGGATTTCATAAGCAGCATTGGCATCAAGCTTGATAAAATTCTCTTTTGAGGCAAAATCCAAGAGTTGTCGATGATACAAAGCTAATCCTATGTAAAAATTGCGAAGCAAAATCTTTGCATCCCCCTTTAGATTGCAGATGCGATAGGATTCCATCAACCTATACCAAACATCTTTCAATTTTCTCCTTGTTTCTGCTTGAAGTATAGAACTTCAAAATCTGGTGAAAAAGGAGAGTAGTCATGCTAGTCATGGCAAGGCAATAGGCAAACAAAATTACAAGCAAAAAGATATATCTAGCAAGAAAACGGTGAACGAAAAAGAGGGCGAATAAAAAGCCGAAAAATTGTGAAGTGGGGAAGATGAAAACGAGAGGCAAATGGAAAATAATGTAAATTTTAAGGAGATGAGATTTGTGGTTAGGAACCTGGTAGATGTTGATGATGTCTCCCCGACAACGGCGCCGCCAGAAATTCCTTTGACGTGGCTAGAGACTGCGTCAGTATTTTCCCAAAGAGGAAGGGACGATGCAGCACAGCTACGGTAAGTATTTCCCTCAGTTGTGAAACCAAGGTATCAAACCAGTAGGAGAACCAAGCAACACTATGTAAACGGTACCTACACACAAAGAACGAATACTTGCAACCCGGCGATGTAAGAGGGGTTGTCAATCCCTCCTCGGGAAAAAGATAGATTGGTTTGTATGAGTTTGGGTAAATAGATCTCGCAAAAAAACAAAATAAAATAAATAAAGGAAAAGTGCAGCAAGGTATTTTTGGTTTTTTGGAATAATAAATCTGAAAACAAATGCGGCAAAAAAAAGATCAGAAGGCAACTATGATAAAAGATAGACCCGGGGGCCGTAGATTTCACTAGTGGCTTCTCTCGAGAGATAGCACACGGAGGGTGAACGAATTACTGTTGGGGAATTGATAGAAGAAAAAATAATTATGTCGATATCCAAGGCAGTGATCAATATATAGGCATCGCGTCCAAGATTAGTAGACCGAAATGATTCTGCATCTACTACTATTACTCCACACATCGACCGCTATCCAACATGCATCTAGTGTATTAAGTTCATGGATAAACGGAGTAATGCAATAAGAACGATAACATGATGTAGACAAGATCTATTCATTTAGGAACAACCCCCATCTTTTTATCCTTAATAGAAATGACACATGCGTGCCTCGCTGCCCTTCTGTCACTGGGAGAGGACACCGCAAAATCGAACCCATCACAAAGCACCTCTTCCCATGGCAAGAAAAATCAATCTAGTTGGCCTAACTAAATCAAAGATTCGGAGAAGAAATACGAGGCTGTAAATAATCATGCATATAAGAGATCAAAGAAGACTCAAATAATATTCATGGATAAAAATCTGATCGTAAACTCGAACTTCATGAGATCCCAACAAACACACTGCATAAAGTCATACATCAAATAGATCTCCAAGAGACAATTGTATTGAGAATCAAAAAGAGAGAAGAAGCCATCTAGCTACTGCCTACGGACCCGTAGGTCTATGGTGACCTACTCACACATCATCGGAGGTGCACCAATGAGGATGATGAACCCCTCAGTGATTGTGTCCCCCTCCGAAAGAGTGCCAGAATAGGGCTCTAGATTGGATCTCGTGGTTTTGGAACTTGCGGCGACTGGAATTGTTTTTCTTCGACTCCCCTAGGGTTTCTAGAATATTTGGGAATTTATAGGGCAAAGAGGCGGTGCAGGAAACCCCTGTGGGCCCCACAACCCACCAGGGAGCGCCTGGGCTCCTAGGTGCGCCCTGGTGTCTTGTGGTCCGTACGGGACTCCCCTCTAGTCCTTCCTTGGCCCCCCAAGTTGTCTTCTCGTCCAATAAAATCTCCAAAAAGTTTTGCTGCATTTGGACTCCGTTTGATATGGATATTCTGTGAAGTAATAAACAAGAAGACAACAACAACTGGCACTGGGCACTATGTCAATAAGTTAGTCCCAAAAAATCATATAAAGTTGCTATAAAATAATTGTAAGACATCCAAGAATGATAATATAACAGCATGGAACAATCAAAAAATATAGATACGTTGGAGATGTATCAAACCCCGGTGATAATCCAAGCAATTGGTTCATACTTTTAACGTTCTTAAACTTTTCGACCTTCACGCAATACATGAGCGTGAGCCATGGATATAACACTATAGGTGGAATAGAATATGATGGTGGAGGTTGTGTGAAGAAGACAAAAAATAAGAAAGTCTCACATCAACGAGGCTAATCAATGGGCTATGGAGATGCCCATCAATTGATGTCAATGCAAGGAGTAGGGAATGCCATGCAACAAATGGACTAGAGCTATAAGTGTATGAAAATTATGTGGGTGTGCATCCAACTTGCTTGCTCACAAAGACCTAGGGAATTTTTGGAAGCCCATCTTTGGAATATACAAGCCAAGTTCTATAATGAAAATTTTCACTAGTAATATATGAAAGTGACAAAATAGGAGACTCTCTATCATGAAGAACATGGTGCTACTTTCAAGAACAAATGTGGAAAAGGATAGTAACGTTGTCCCTTCCCTGTTTTTCTCTCACTTTTTTCTTTTTTTTCTTCTTGGGCTCTTTGGTTTTTTTTGTCTGTTTGGCCTCTTTTTATTTGTTAAAGTCCTGAGCCTCATCCCGACTTGTGGGGGAATCATAGTTTCCATCCTTTTCTCACATGGGACAATGCTCTAATAATGATGATCATCACACTTTTATTTACTTACAACTCAAGAGTTATAACTCGATACTAGAACAAAGATACAACTCTATGGGATGTGCAATGATCTAGCGTGATATGTATAAAAAATATGAACAGTGGCCAAGCCACAAATACTATGCCAATTATATGATCATGCAAAGCAATATGACAATGATGGTATGTGTCATAATAAAACGGAACGGTGGAACTTCCATGGCAATATATCTCAGAATGACTATGGAAATGCCATAACAGGTAGGTATGATGGCTGTTTTGAGGAAGATATAATGTGGCTTGTGTGTGAAAGAGCATATCATATCACGGGGTTTGGATGCACCGGTGAAGTTTGCACCAACTCTCAAGGTGAGAAAGGGCAATGCACGGTACCGAAGAGGCTAGAAATGGTGGAAGGGTGAGAGTGCGTATAATTCATGGACTCAACATTAGTGTTGCATTTAAATATTTGAATATTAAAATCTGAATGTTCAGATTGTAATACTAAAATCTGAATTAGTGTTACATTTGAATATTTTCACTACTTGAAAAATTATGCTAACCTGTAGTTATTTTCGAATGATGCTGACTAACAAAAAAAGAGAACATGGGTAGGCCGATGCTCTCACCATCCCCACTCGCAAGGTATTCGACAAATTTCTTAGGTGCTCTTTTTTTAGTTGTTTTCATTTTATTTAGCTATTTTTGCAATTAAGTTCAATCTAGAATATTCCATACGATAGATGAAGAGCTTTAGGGAGATAGTCTTAGATGAATCTTCCTCGGACGAGGAGGAAGAAGATGGCCTGATATGCTTGGATCAATTTATTGCATGCACTGAACATGGAATAATTGTTCCACGGGTTGGATAAGTCAGCACAAAAGGGTAGTCAAAAGATCCAACAATCGTTCTTGACTTAGTTGCATCAGAGGATCTATAGATTTGACATTCATTATTTGGATTGCATGGCTCTCAATATGATTTGAATGTGTTGTCGAGATCACCACTATTTGCAAGTCTTGTTGCTGGAGATGCCCCTCTTGTAACTATGTTATCAAGGGCTGTTAGTACACGATGGATTACTACCTTGCACATGGCTTCTATCCTTCCATGTCCACATTTGTGAAGACAATCACGCGTCCTCAAGGCAATAAGAGATTACACTTTGCAACGCATCAAGAGTCGATAAGGAAAAGATGTTCAGAGACCTATTGGTGTGCTGCAGAAGCACTATGCCATTGTTCATGGCCCCCCTGAGCATTGAAACCCACAGATCCAGTGGGAAATAATGGCATGTTGCATCATCTTGTTGCATGACATGATCATTGAAGATGAGAGTGGTGTGACAGAGAATTTTTAGTACATCACCAATGGGGATCCCTTTGAGCCGGAACACGATGCAAAGATGATACATAAATTTCTCCCAGCACATCGAATCATCAAGAATCGCAAGTTTAGACCTAGATCCAAGATGATCTTGTTGAGCATTACTGGCTACTCCATAAAACCAGTTGATTGATATGCTTCAGTCATGCTCTTTACATCATCTGGACTCTTTCGTGTGTTTGAATTTGAATAGTTTTAATTGTGAACTTTAAATTTGTAATATTCGTGAATTGTGTGAACTTTTATCTTAAGTTTGAATTTATTATGTGTGCAAATATCTAGTTGAAATGTAGTCCATACACACAAGCTTAGAAAACTTGACGAAGAGTTTTTCTGGGGGGAGTTAAGTTTTAGGGGCTCGTCTAGGAACCATTTTTTTAGCTGAGCAAATATAAGAAGTGAAAGTGTAAGGTGCAGTTTGAGGGGTTTAATTTTAAGGTATCTGCTAGAGATGCTCTGACTTTTTTGAAGTGTTTTCCTCTATTGAATGTCTCAAGGTGCATGCTTTGTACTCCAATTTAATATAATATCATGTTGAGATGTTGTAGATATAGCCGATGTCATTGCATTAGGGGTCCTCTTTTGAGAGCTGTCTCATTTTCTTTATTTTATTTTTTTGCGGGTGAGAGCTGTCTCATTGCACTGATGGAAAAACAAAATATACTACGTAGCGATGCGCTATGCACGGCAAAATAATCACCAGACGCCAAGAACGAACAAGGTATATCCTCTTAACTTCAACCAGGTCATCATGGCGCGGCGCCGAGATCACCCGTTGTTGTGCGGCTACACGATCTTGTTAAGAAGGAAATAAACAACGTCGAAATAAATAAAGAAAGAAGAAAAAGGAAAGAAACGCATAGGTAAAGTCGGATTACTGGACCCAGTGAATGACCCACGCGGTTTCCAGTTGTCATGCAGTTAATCGGGCGCAACGTCGCGTTCCTCAGTAAATAGCTAGGTCGACGCCACGCACCCTGCATTCTTGCATCCACCATCGTGTGTCTCCATTCTCCTTCCCGGCAATGGATCCCTTCACCTCCGAGCTTCTTTCTGGCCCTCCTATCCCCGTCGCCTTATCAGGCAGCAGCGCCGACACGACGGACATCGACGACTACCTCCGCGCCATCAATGCTCTTCCTGCGCTTCGAGCCGCCGACCACTACTCCGAGGAGGCCTTGGAGGAGCCCGTACCATCCCTGCTCCTGGAGAGCGCCGTCCCGGTCTCTGATAGCACCGAATCCAACAACTCGGCCACGCGTCCGCTGCTCTCCGACTACGACGCCGACTTCGACTTCAACCTCCGCAAGCAAGAGATGAACGTCGAGGAGCCGCCGTTGCCGCACTACCTGAAGACGGTGCAGGGGGATCTGATGAGCCCGTCGATGCGCGCCAACCTTGTTATCTGGATGGACGAGTTTACTCAGTACTACGGCCTGGCCCCCGGCACGCTTCACCGTGCCGTCTCCTACGTCGACCGCGTCCTGTCGGAAAAAACCTTGCCTACGGCTCACATGGAGTATGAGCTCCGTCTCCTGGGAGCCACGGCCGCCTTCACCGCCGCCAAATATGAGGAGCGGGACACCATATTCAAGGTGAACGCCGCGCAAATTGCCGGCGACTGTGGGTTCGCCAACGGCAGGGAGGTGATCAACATGGAGTGCAAGATGTTGGCGGCGCTCAGGTACGAGCTCAGCGGACCAACGGCCTACACCTTTGTGGACCACTTCACCAGGTACAGTAATGGAGAGAGTGACCTGGAGGTTCAGAAGTTGGCGCATCAGCTCGCCGAACAATCGCTGGTGGACTACAGATGCCTGCGGCTCATGCCATCGGCCGTGGCGGCTTCGGCGGTCTTTCTCGCCAGGCTGATCTTGAACCCAATGGCGAGCCAGGTTCGAAAGTGGAACAGGGAATTCACGGAGCTGACAGGGTACAAGCCCACGGACCTCATCCTTGGCATTGAGTCGCTGTACATGATGAATCCTGATCCTCGCTTTGCGGTCTTGTCAGCTTTTTTGCAAGACGAACAAGAATTGTAATGAGAGATTTAGGGGCGGAGAGCCTGTTGCATGATTGAATCCTGAGTGTTAAATAATGATGTTCAGGTGTACAATTGGCAAGCTCCCTTTGAATTGTGGAATTATATGCCCTATGCCGACGGCTACCAGATTCAATATTTCAATTGTATGAAATTGTCAAAGAGTAATTTAGGTTGCCCATTTTTCTCGCATACAAAAATCTAGAAGTTAACCTATAAGTTTAGTTTTGATTGTGCATAGTATGATGATGCTTCAGGTTATGTATGGAGTCGTCGTCTGATGGCTTTGTTGCATTTTGAGAGCTGCCATGAAAGTGAAGATAGGTACCTAGCTAGTAAAAGGCTTCACGTATTCGAGAAAAGTAAAAGGCTTCCACAGGAGGAAATGCCTAACGGAGTTCGAACTCCATGGAGTTTCATGAGGAAATACTGTTTTATGCAAGCTACATAAAAAAATAACAAGTCACATATTTCTAGCACATGTACTATTCCCTATAAAATTACATGATTTTGTTTTTTTTGTACAGGCCACATAAATACGTATTTCATGATGAAATTCACACACATCCAGTATGCATCTATAAATACTTGTGTATTTTTCATTTTTTTTGGAAACTTCAAAATTCACACACATTCAGTATATAAAATTTTAGGCGGCATGGAGCCCGAGAGGAAAAAATCAATTCTCTTCCCAAGGTTCCTTTGGACAAAATAGGGACAACAAAAGACACCTAGTCGAAGTGAGGTGGGATTCTACCCAAAAAAAGGTGTCATAAAATGACCTAGCAGCAAGCCCAAACAGAGCTTCTGAATTTGCATGATAGGTGAAATATGGTGCTTGCACGGAAAGAACCTAATGGGACATAATCTACCGAGTCAACAAGCATACTAATGTATCTTCTGAAGCAATAGGTTTCCCTACTATTTTAACCGTTCAAAAGGAATCATTTGTACTATATTTCATAGGAATTCCAGTATCCACTCTAACCTCTTGGAGAAATCATGTGTTTTACCTATGATGCAATCAAATGAATGCAATTCAAGGCGGATTAGAATGGGCATCAAATTCCAGTCATGTGTTTTCCCTATTCATACGTGTTTGCAATTATGTGAATCTAAGTGTCCCTTATACGTAAAAGATATTTTTTACATACATACAAAATAGTTTTTTAAAATGCTGCAAATATCATCTCAATCTTTTTGTCCTGTATATTTTTGGGGATGGGAGATAAGGAGAAGAGGAGAGGACTATTTTTTGGATCACCTTTGTCATTCTTTTGGAGTAAGATGGAAGGTCTATGAAACATTTCCTTAGGGTTCCTTATATCATTAATGACCTATTAGTGAGAAATTGCCAAAAAAATCTATATACTGAACCAACTGAGTTTGCCGCTTCCCCACAATTGGCTATAAATGTGAATCAATGAATGGCCTGTACTAATCAAAGTTATTCATATTGATACACAAAACTGACTAAAAGTTGTTTTCTTCTATTGAATGTCTCAAGGTGATTTGTAGGTGCAATTTAATACAATATCAAGTTGAGATGTTGTAGATATAGCTGATGTCATTGCCTTTGGATCCTCTTTTGAGAGTAGTTGCCATTGCCAGACTTTAGATACATTTCCCCACAATAGGGGTCCTAATTGCACTGATAAAAAAATATCGTAGCGATTTTGTTGTACACGGCAAAATAAGCACCACACGCCGAGAACCGAACAAGATATGTCCTCTTGAATTTCGGCCACGTCATCATGGTGCCGAGATCGCCCGTTGTTCAACACAGAAAACATAGATCACCCATTGTTGTTTCTTGTATGATACAATCAAACAAATTGAATTCATGTAGGATGCCAATGGGCATGAAATTTCGATTACGTGTTTTTCCTATTCATACATGTTTGCATTTCTGTGAGTCAAAGAGACCCTTATAGGGGAAACCTGCTCTAGTACATACATATGGTACATATTTCAAATTTTTTGAGTATAGTCTATTTTGTGGTCAGGCAACTGCAATTAGAGTTTTTAGGACAAAATCTCTAGTTAGCTCATGTAAACAATTTACTAAATATTTTACTATTTTGAACATTATTGTCCTCTTTTTACGTGACACAAACATAAGAAAATGTTATGCATAGTTTTATAATTTTATTAAATGTTATAAATATCATATCAATCTTTTTCTCCTTGGTAGTTTGGGGTTGGGAGATAAGGAGAAGAGGAGAGGACTGGTGTTTCAATCGCCTTTGTCATTCTTACGGAGCAGGATTTGTATGAAACATCTCCTTAGGTTTCCATATATCCTTCATGACCGTTTAGTGTGAATTTGTCTAGGCATTTCGTATACCAAATCAATTGCACTTCAGTTGCCGCTTCCCCAGAAATGGATATAAATTTGAATCAGTGAATGTCCAATACTACTCAAAGTTATTCGTATGGATACATTTAACTCTTTTAAAGTTTTTTTCTTCAATTAAATTCCTAAAGGTGCTTTGTAGGTGCAATTTAATATAATATCAAGTTGAGATGTTGTAGATATAGCCGACGTCATTGCCTTGGAGTCCTCTTTTCAGGTAGTATTTTTTGATAAAGGACATTTTTATTGACTTATAATATAGCATCAAGCAAATACAAAGTACAATGAGCAACACCTAGCCTTTGCATGACTAAGATGCACACAGCCAAACATTAGCAAAGTGAAAGAAGATAAAAATTCCAACATATCAGCAACGGTAGAATCATATAGGAGCGATACTATGCCAATGTCGAAGGAGGTGGTGGACCAATATGAAGATTATGTTGCCACCCATGCGTGTTGGGTAAAAACCTCCCTGACCACCCGCTCCAACCTCATACACACCACCTTGAACGATGGTTGGTACTCTGTTTAATTTAGCGTAGACCACGTACGAAGCGAGTGCATACAACAAAAAATAACCAGCAAGGGAGAGGTGTTTTTGCCCTCGAAAACTAAATCATTTATACATAGCTAAATCGCGCGTAATAAGGCATATGCTCCCATCTGTATTAGCGGTCTGAACCTATTTGGAAGCCCATCTAACCAATGACCAAAAATATTGGCAACACTTGTGGGTGGATACAAATTCAACGCTGTTTGGATGACTGGACACGTAGAACCTGCAAATTTGCATTGGAAAAAGATGTGTTTGATTGTCTTGTCACGAGTACAAACACTTTGGGATAATTAGATTTATGCCCCTAGTTGTGTCCCACTCGTCTGTTTTACCCCTAATTTCCAAAAGTCACCGGTTCTGTCCAAGTCACTTTGCTACTCTTATGCTTTTGCCCTGACCGTTTGACCGTCAGTTTGAAGACTTCATAACTAATTCATACTAAATCAGAAAAATGCAAATAAGATACCAAAATGTTCAGAAAAACATCACCTATATGTCAGTGTCATTTGCATTCATGAAAAAAGTGTTGTAAAGTGCCCATCCGATTTTTAGCTCTTATGCTACCACCATGAATAGTAAAATCTAAAAAAAGTTAAAAAAATTCAAAAAAAATTGGTGGCAAAGAATGACAAATTTTTTAAGTGCCTGCCAAGTTTCATCAGGGAATAACATTCGTGGGTGCCGCGGCAAAAAAATGATCAGCACTCCAAAATAAATTATTTTTTTGCCACGACTTCCACGAATGTCATTCCCTAACGAAACTTGGCAAGCACTTAGAACATTTGTCGTTCTTTGCCACCATATTTTTTTTTTATTTTTTTTGAATTTTTTTAGAGTTTACTATTCATGGTGGTATCAAAAGAGCTAAAACTCGGATGTGCACATTCCAACACTTTTTTCATGAATGCAAATGACACTGACATATAGGTGATGTTTTTCTGAACATTTTGGTATCTTATTTGCATTTTTCTGATTTAGTATGAATTAGTTATGAAGTTTTCAAACTGACGGTCAAACGGTCAAAGGGCAAAAGCATAAGAGGAGCAAAGTGACTTGGACAGAACCGGTGATTTTTGGAAATTAGGGGTAAAACAGACGAGTAGGACAAAACTAGGGGCATAAATCTAATTATCCCAAACACTTTTTGCTTCCTTGCAATTGCGACGGGTGAGGTTGTTTTTGGTTAGCATAATTCTCCTTCGAAGAAACTACATGAAGATTATAACTTTCAGACTGATCTGATAACACTGATTGAAAACACAAAAGATATAGTAGCGATGTGGTTGTACGGCAGGTAAACCACCATATGCCAAGAACTCGATTTCATTTTTTTCAAAAGGGAACGTAAAAACCAGTTTTCAAAAATCTCGGAATTTTTGATTTTTTGCATGAATTTTGATTTCGAAGTTTTTCTTCGGAATATTATATGTTTATGTCTTATTTTACACAACTTCTACCTATTCGAGTGGTCAGCGCGTCCTTCCTTCCTTCCTTCCTTCCTTCCCGTTTCAAAAACCCCTCCCGCTCGGGGCCGTCGAGACAGGCCTATGCCGACGGCCCCGGCCGTCGGCAACGTCCCCGCCTAATGGCCGCCGCCGTCAAGTGTTGTCCAACAGTTGCGCGACACGTGGCACCTCTAGGCCGTCGGCATAGGTTAAAACTACGCCGACGGCTAGGCCGTCGGCATAGACGTGCCACGTGTAGCGCAGCTGTTCCTCCTGGGGCAGTATTATGCCGACGGCCTAGCTGTCGGTGTAGTTTTAACCTATGGCAACGGTCCTGACCCAGGAATGTCCAGCGGCTGACACGTGGCAGCTATGCCGACGGCCCAGCCGTCGGCTAAATTTAAAACTATGCTGACGGCTAGGCCGTCGGCATAGCTGCCACGTGTCAGCCACTGGGAGCTCACGCCAGTTCTATGCCGACGGCATAGCCGTCGGCATAGTTTGTGTCTTTTTTTCTGTTTCTTTTCAGGTCAATTCAGTACAATATATGCAACATATATCCAGCAAATAGACAAACTGATCACATATGCATAAGCAAACTAAGCATCACAAAGTATAAGCATCTCACAACATAACAATCACCTCACAACATAAGAAGCATCTCACAAGCATAAGCATCTCACAACATAAGAAGCATCAAGTGTATCATCACCACAAGTCACCCAAAGGCTTAAGCGCCAGGACGTCGAGCATCGCGGAGGTCGTCACCGCCAAGCCCGCCGAAGCCCAGGTCATCACTGCTAGCGGCAGCGCTACCGCCAAGACCGCCTCCACCTCCGCACCCATGGATCTCCATGACTCCGGAGTGTTGCGAAGACCACGACCAATGGTTGATCCACGGGTTCCCTAGATGTTGAAAGGACATGTTAACGGGATATATGGCTATGTTGAAAGGCATGATATGCTTTGGGTGAATAGATTGGGGATGAACTAACCGGCGAGGGGCCAGCGTTCTGTGCCAGAAACTCCTGAAAGGTAAGCAGCCTTGGTTGTGGTGGAGGAGATGCTGCTGGTTGCAATTTAGGAACCCTGTCGGCCGCCATTTCCTCAAGAGCTTGCTGCATCCTGTGATCCCTCTCCTGATGGTATGCATGAAGGCTCTCGTGCCACGCCATGGTCTCCTAGCGTGTGTACTCCATGTAGGCCTACCGTATGACATGATGAAACTCATAAAACTACTAGATGCGGAAAATAAAGTAGCAATGAAGATAAGAGGGAAAATACTTACAGATTGCCGCTCCTGAAAGAGGGACTGTGACTGTGCACTGGCCATGGGCGTGCTCGTGCGCTGGCTCAGGCTCGGGTCGATCCGACGAAGCTGTGTGTAGGAGATAGTAGGAGTGATCACAACATCGAGAATCGCCTCCCGACCGTGCTCCTTCGGCCCCATGCCCACTGATACGTCTCCAACGTATATATAATTTTTTATTGTTCCATGCTATTATATTACCCGTTTTGGATGTTTATGGGCTTTACTTTACACTTTTATATCATTTTTGGGACTAACCTACTAACCGGAGGCCCAGCCCGTATTGCTGTTTTTTTCCTATTTCAGTGTTTCAAAGAAAAGGAATATCAAATGGATTCCAAACGGAATGAAACCTTCGGGAGCGATCTTTTTGGAACAAACGTGATCTAGAGGACTTGGAGTGGAAATCAAGAAACAACCGAGGCAACCACGAGGGTGCCCGGCGCACCCCCCACCCTCGTGGGCCCCTCGCGAGTCCACCGACCTACTTCTTCCTCCCATATATACCCATGTACCCCGAAAACATCAGAAGCGACCACGAAAAACTATTTCCACCGCCGTAACCTTCAGTATCCGCGAGATCCCATCTTGGAGCCTTCGCCGGCGCTCCGTCGGAGGGGGAATCGACCATGGAGGGATTCTCCATCAACATCATAGCCTCTCCGATGAGTTGTGAGTAGTTTACCACAGACCTTTGGGTCCATAGTTATTAGCTAGATGGCTTCTTCTCTCTCTTTGAATCTCAATACAATTATCTCCTCGATCTTCTTGGAGATCTATTCGATATAACTCTTTTTGCGGTGTGTTTGTCGAGATCCGATGAATTATGGGTTTATGATCAAGTTTATTTATGAGAAATATTTGAATCTCCTCTGAATTCTTTTACGTGTGATTAAGTTATCTTTACAAGTCTCTTCAAACTATCAGTTTGGTTTGGCCTATTAGGTTGATCTTTCTTGCAATGGGAAAAGTGCTTAGCTTCGGGTTCAATCTTGCGGTGTCCTTTCCCAGTGACAGCAGGGGCAGCAAGGCACATATTGTATTGTTGCCATCAAGGATAAAAAGATGGGGTTTATATAATATTGCATGAGTTTATCCCTCTACATCATGTCATCTTTCTCAATGCATTACTCTGTTCTTTATGAACTTAATACTCTAGATGCATGCTGGATAGCGGTCGATGTGTGGAGTAATAGTAGTAGATGCAGGCAGGACTCGGTCTACTTGTCACGGACGTGATGCCTATATACATGATCATGCCTAGATAATCTCATAATTATTCCCTTTTCTATCAATTTCTCGACGGTAATTTAATCAGCCACCGTAATACTTATGCTATCTTGAGAGAAGCCACTAGTGAAACCTATGGCCCCCGGGTCTATCTTTTATCATATAAGCTTTCAATATACTTTTATTTGCATCTTTACTTTTCCAATCTATATCATAAAATACCAAAAATATATTTATCTTATCATATTATCTCTATCAGATCTCACTTTCGCAAGTGGCCGTGAAGGGATTGACAACCCCTTTATTGCGTTGGTTGCGAGTTCTTGTTTGTTTTGTGTAGGTGCGTGGGACTTTTGAGGAGCCTCCTACTGGATTGATATCTTGGTTCTCAAAAACTGAGGGAAATACTTACGCTACTATTGCTGCATCACCCTTTCCTCTTCAAGGAAAACCAACACAAGCTCAAGACGTAGCAAGAAGGATTTCTGGCGCCGTTGCAGGGGAGGTCTTCGCTCAAGTCAAGACATACTAAGTACCGATCATAAACTCATCTCCCTCGCATTTACATTATTTGCCATTTGCCTCTCCTCTCCCCCACTTCACCCTTGTTGTTTTATTCGCCCCCTCTTTCCCAATCTCCTCTCTCTTTTCCATTTGCTTTCCCATTGCCATGGCCGAATCAAAAAGAACTAACAGTCCTTTCCAGTGTTTTAGTACCTTGGATAGTCCCTCTATCCTTTCTAAGCTCATAAGTAATGATGCTATGGAAAGACCCACCGGGTCACCGATGAGAGCTTGAATAATTTTGATGATGATGACTCCGGAATTTTTCGCTATTTACTTGATGAATCTTTAAAAGATGCTTGGGATAGATTATTAAGGATTTGAGCTAGCTATGTGCCACAATATCAAATTGAAGTTTACCTAAAAAGTTTCTATGTTAGCTTACCCGCTTCTTAAGCAAGTTCTAGATTCTATTTTTGAAGAAGGTTTCTCTTAAGGGGGGATGCTATAGATACCTATGAAAAAAATGAAAACTATATTTGGGCACCCTATGAATGATAAGGTTGAATCTACCACTCTCTTATGCTTTTATCAAAATGAAATTATCAAAGAGATGAAGGCTAGCTTAGATGCAAATTTCTGTAACGTGCTTAATCTTACTTCATCCATTAATGGCAATGTGCTTTCCCTAAATATAAGAATGAATGCCATAGAAAGGAAATCCTCTCTTTCCTTTCCGAGTGACAAAGATGGCACTACTTAGATCTATCCTCGCTTTTTGTGCCTATCCTGTGGCGTTAAACAATAGCGCTAGCTGGGAGGCAACCCATTTTTTTTGCTTCTGTTTAGTAATAAATTTATCATATACCTTCTGTTTAGATGTGTTTTTATATTTTAATTAGTGTTTGTGCCAAGTAGAACCTATAGGATAACCTATGGTGATAGTTAATTTGATTCTGCTGAAAAAACAGAAACTTTGCACGCACGAAAATAATTTTAGTAATTCAGAGAAACGTGATTTTTCGTTGATTCTTTTTGCTGTAAATCAATAGAAAATTTTCCCAGGACTTCCTATTTTGGTAAGATTTTTAGAGTTCCATAAGTATTCGAGAGTTACAGATTTCTACAGATTGTTATGTTTTTCACAGATTCTGTTTTTCGTGTGTTGTTCGCTTATTTTGATGCATCTATGGCTAGTATGTAGGGGTATGAACCATAGAGAAGTTGGAATACAGTAGGTTTAACACCAATATAAATAAAGAATGATTTTATTACAGTACCTTATGTGGTGGTTTTTCTTTCTTGCACTAATAGAGCTTATGAGATTTCCTGTTGAGTTTTGTGTTGTGAAGTTTTCAAGTTTTGGGTAAAGATTTGATGGATTATGGAATAAGGAGTGGCAAGAACCTAAGATTGGGGATGCCCATGGCACCCCAAGATATTCAATAATAGCCAAAAGCCTAAGCTTGGGGATGCCCCAGGAAGGCATCCCCTCTTTCGTCTTCGTCTATCGGTAACTTTACTTGAAGCTATATTTTTATTCGCCACATGATATGTGTTTTGCTTGGAGCGTCTTGTATAATATTAGTCTTTGCTTTTTAGTTTACCATACTCATCCTTTCTGTACACACCTTTTGGGAGAAACCCACTTGATTGGAATTTATTAGAATACTCTATGTGCTTCACTTATATCTTTTGAGCTAGATAATTTTTTGCTCTAGTGCTTCACTTGTATCTTTTAGAGCATGACGGTGGATTAATTTTGAAGAAATTGTTGATCTCTCATGCTTCACTTATATTATTTTGAGAGTCTCTTAGAACAGCATGGTATTTGCTATGGTTATAAAATTGGTCCTAGAATGATGGGCATCCAAGTTGGGTATAATAAAAACTATCATAGAAAGTGAATTGGATGCTATGATCAATTTGATGCTTAATAATTGTTTTGAGATATTAGGATGGTGATATTAGAGTCATGCTAGTTGGGTGATTATGAATTTAAACAATGCTTGTGTTGAAGTTTGTGATTCCCGTAGCATGCACGTATGGTGAACCGCTTTGTGATGAAGTTGGAGCACAATTTTATTTATTGATTGTCTTCCTTATGAGTGACGGTCGGGGACGAACGATGGTTTTTTCCTACCAATCTATCCCCCTAGGAGCATGCGCGTAATACTTTGTTTTTTATAACTTGTAGATTTTTGCAATAAGTATATGAGTTCTTTATGACTAATGTTGAGTCCATGGACTATACGCACTCTCACCTTCCACCATTGCTAGCCTCTCTTGTGCCGCGCAACTTTTGCCGGTACCATACACCCATCATATACCTTCCTCAAAACAGCCACTATACCTACCTATTATGGCATTTCCATAGCCATTCTGAGATATATTACCATACAACTTTCCACCGTTCCGTTCATATGACACGCATCATCATTGTCATATTGCTCTTTGCATGATCATGTAGTAGACATCGTATTTGTGGCAAAGCCACCTTCATAATTTTCATACATGTCGCTCTTGATTCATTGCATATCCCGGTACACCGCCGAAGGCATTCATATAGAGTCATATCTTGTTGAGTTGTAATCTTGAGTTGTAAGTAAATAAAAGTGTGATGATCTTCATTATTAGAGCATTGTCCCAGTGAGGAAAGGATGATGGAGACTATGATTCCCACACAAGTCGGGATGAGACTCCGGACTTTATAAGAAAAAAAAGAAAGGAAAAAAAAGAAAGGTCAAATAAAAAAAGGAAAAGGCCCAAAAATAAAAAAATAAAAACGAAAAAAGGGGAAGAAAAGAAAACAAAAGAGAAATAAAAAAATGAGAGAAAAAGAGAGAAGGGACAATGCTACTATCCTTTTACCACACTTGTGCTTCAAAGTAGCACCATGATCTTCATGATAGTGTCTCCTATGTTGTCACTTCCATATACTAGTGGGAATTTTTTATTATAGAACTTGGCTTGTATATTCCAATGATGGGCTTCCTCAAAGTGCCCTAGGTCTTCGTGATCAAGCGAGTTGGATGCACACCCACTTAGTTTCTTTTGTTGAGCTTTCATACATTTATAGCTCTAGTGCATTCGTTGCATGGCAATCCCTGCCCACTCACATTGATATCTATTAATGGGCATCTCCATAGCCCGTTGATACGCCTAGTTGATGTGAGACTATCTTCTCCTTTTTGTCTTCTCCACAACCACTATTCTATTCCACATATAGTGCTATGTCCATGGCTCACGCTCATGTATTGCGTGAAAGTTGAAAAAGTTTGAGATTACTAAAGTATGAAACAATTGCTTGGCTTGTCATCGGGGTTGTGCATGATTAAATACTTTGTGTGATGAAGATATAGAAACAGCCAGACTATATGATTTTGTAGGGATAACTTTCTTTAGCCATGTTATTTTGAGAAGACATGATTTGCTCGATTAGTATGCTTGAAGTATTACTATTTCTTATGTCAATATGAACTTTTATTTTGAATCATTTGGATCTGAACATTCATGCCACAATAAACAAAATTACATTGAGAATTATGCTAGGTAGTATTCCACATCAAAACTGTTGTTTTTATCATTTACCTACTCGAGGACGAGCAGGAATTAAGCTTGGGGATGCTTGATACGTCTCCAACGTATCTATAATTTTTTATTGTTCCATGCTATTATATTACCCATTTTGGATGTTTATGGGCTTTACTTTACACTTTTATATCATTTTTGGGACTAACCTACTAATCGGAGGCCGAGCCCGTATTGCTGTTTTTTTGCCTATTTCAGTGTTTCAAAGAAAAAGGAATATCAAACGGAGTCCAAACGGAATGAAACCTTTGGGAGCGATCTTTTTGGAACAAACGTGATCAATGGGACTTGGAGTGGAAGCCAAGAAACAACCGAGGCAGCCACGAGGGTGCCCAGTGCGCCTCCTAGACTGGGCGCGACCCCATCCTCGTGGGCCCCTCGGGAGTCCACCGACCTACTGCTTCCTCCCATATATACCCATGTACCCCAAAAACATGAGAAGCGACCACGAAATAATATTTCCATCGACGTAAGCTTCTGTTTCCGCGAGATCCCATCTTGGAGCCTTCGCCGGTGCTCCGCTGGAGGGGGGATCGACCATGGAGGGCTTCTAGATCAACATCATAGCCTCTCCGATGAGTTGTCAGTAGTTTACCACAGACCTTCGGGTCCATAGTTATTAGCTAGATGGCTTCTTCTCTCTCTTTGAATCTCAATACAATGTTCTCCTCGATCTTCTTGGAGATCTATTCGATGTAACTCTTTTTGCGGTGTGTTTGTTGAGATCTGATGAATTGTGGGTTTATGATCAAGTTTATCTATGAGAAATATTTGAATCTCCTCTGAATTCTTTTATGTGTGATTAAGGTAGCTTTGCAAGTTTCTTCGAATTATCAGTTTGGTTTGGCCTACTAGCTTGATCTTTCTTGCAATGGGAGAAGTGCTTAGCTTTGGGTTCAATCTTGCGGTGTCCTTTCCCAATGACAGCAGGGGCAGCAAGGCACGTATTGTATTTTTGCCGTCGAGGATAAAAAGATGGGGTTTATATCATATTGCATGAGTTTATCCCTCTACATCATGTCATCTTTCTTAATGCGTTACTCTGTTATTTATGAACTTAATACTCTAGATGCATGTGTGGAGTAATAGTAGTAGATGCAGGAAGGAGTTGGTCTACTTGTCACGGACGTGATGCCTATATACATGATCATGCCTAGATAATCTCATAATTATTTGCTTTTCTATCAATTGCTCGACAGTAATTTGTTCACCCACCGTAATACTTATGCTATCTTGAGAGAAGCCACTAGTGAAACCTATGGCCCCCGGGTCTATCTTTTATCATATAAGCTTTCAATCTACTTTTATTTGCATCTTTACTTTTCCAATCTATATCATAAAATACCAAAAATATATTTATCTTATCATATTATCTCTATCAGATCTCACTTTTGCAAGTGGCTGTGAAGGGATTGACAACCCCTTTATTGCGTTGGTTGCGAGTTCTTGTTTGTTTGTGTAGGTGCGTGGGACTTTTGAGGAGCCTCCTACTAGATTGATACCTTGGTTCTCAAAAACTAAGGGAAATACTTACGCTACTATTGCTGCGTCACCCTTTCCTCTTCAAGGAAAACCAAAGCAAGCTCAAGACATAGCACCCACCACCCCCCTATCGTACAGATCTGCTGCAATGGGGTCAGGTGTGTCAGGATGTAACTTCACATACCCTTCAGAGTAGGCCTTCTTCCTCTGCGTTGTGTTCTTGCCGTAGTACTTGGGCTCACCAGGCTTGGAGTCCTTCCGCGTATGGGCGATCTCCCATGCCTCCATGTGTGAGAGCGGCCGCTTCAGTTTCTCCTCCTGCACCACCAAACAGAGGTTAGTCATACATAAGAAAGTGACAGTAAATACAAGAAGAAAAATGTTTAATGAGGTTAGTCATACATTAAGTGTCTTGTGAAGAAAGTGGTTTCAATTTCCCTGAGCATGTACTCCCTCCCTCCCTCGGTTAGCCTTGTTTTTATGCTCATAGCCACCCAGGCTCCATCTGTATGACATCAAAGATCCACCAATGCCGCCCAGGACTCGTCTTTTCTTTAACACCAATTTGGACACACCTACATAACGAAAGCATAATGGCATTTCAGCACGAAACGGTGAAATGTACCACAAACACCGGAATGAAAAATCTTTATACTTACCACCAAAAACTCATGCCTCTCCAAGGTAATGCCCATCCTCCGTGCTTCTTCGTTGGTCATCTTCACACCAAGAGCGTCGTGATAGTATGTCGAGATGGCCACATAGCGCACCTCGTACTGCGTCTGGCGGGCCTTCTTCCTGCATTAGTGCACCACGATCTGGTCAGCTCTGGCCTTGTGCTCCGGAAGAACTCGATACAATTTATACAATCATGCATGAAACAAGAATGGAAGAAGCCATGAATTAAATCATTCATGAAACTAGAATGGACTTGTGCTTCTTAAAAGAACTCACCCAGAAAGTAGTGATCACGGCCTTGGCATGGGTCTCATGGTCCGCGTGGAGGGCCAGTTCTAAGTGGTCCCAGCTCGTGGCCAAAACCCGACGGTCCGGGTGCTTGACTGGATCCGGACAGTACAACCCCGGCCTGTTTAACTTTAGCAAGACGGTGATGAGGCCGTTGGGGTTACGGTCCCCTTTAGGATATATCCAGTTGCTGCAAAAGAATGAAATATTAGCATGTGACAAGCAAAATAAATAACTACCGAAATGAGCATGTGACAAGCAAAATAATGATATTATTATAAAGTGGCACTTACTCTTTCCCCGTGGGCTCAATGAGCCACTTCTGCTCCTAAGTAGCAGGAATCTGCTTTGGTAGCTTTGTGTTACCATGCAACCACCCCTTGTTGCCGACCCCCTCCCCGCTACCACCATCATCCCCGCCACCACCCTCCTCCTTGCCTGCCTCCTCCTCCTCGCCTGCATCCTCCTCCTCCTCGCCCCCCTCCCCAACCGGATCCTCCACCTCCTCCTTGGCCCCATACCGAACCTCCTCCTCCTCGTCCTCCTCCTCCTCCTCGTCAGAGGGTACCTCACTAGAGGATGGCCTCGAAGACAACACCCCTAAGTCGGTGAGGGTGCACTTTTTCGGGCCGCGACCCCCCGTAGTGGCTCTCCCACCACCACCTCGCCCTCTAGGGGCTCCCCCCCGCCCCCTCCTCCTCTAGGGGCACCTCGACCTCGACCTTTCTGTAAGGAGTCATCGTCAAGTAGCCGGGGGGAGGATTACGTGCTTGACCACTCCGACTAGGCAGGCCGACGACCTTGCGTATGAAACCCACGCCGTTGGCCTTCCCATTGCCCATGTTCCACGAACCTGCATTGAAACGAGAATAAGCAATTAGTAAATTAATGAAATGAAGGAAAAGGCATAATAATAAGGAATAATAAACACATTAATAAAAATGCATAAAAAGGCATATTCCTAAACTATAGAAAAAAAGACTTGAAACGTACATCTGCTAGAACCCATACGAATCATCACTGTTGTAACCTCTTTCTCGGTCGACCTCATCATCACTATTAATCATATCATCTTCGTTGTCTAGCGGAGGTGGGGGCTCTTCCTCGTCGCCAGTGTCTTCGTTTAACTTTTCTAGCATAAGTATGTCATTTTCATTGACAATGTCTCACCATCATTCTGTGCATCGTCGTCGTTTGGATCCACATCATCATCACCCAATGGTCTAGCGTCATCGTTTCTAACCACATCATCATCATCATCTTGCTCCTGATAGAACACTCCCTCATATGTAATGGGGTTAATGTTGTAGTAATCGTCTTCATTCAGATCCCGTAGCTTACCATGTGGCAACACCTTGAACACAACTTCCCAACCTTTTAGGTACTCTTTTTGGCATGGGTAAGGCAGATAATATACTTGTGTAGCTTGGGTAGCCGCAATGAAGAGATCGGCTCCAGCATAGACGGTTGATGGTTTAACTTCGACCAAACCAATGGAAGGCATATGTTTTACCCCCTCCCGCGGATCGAACCATAGGCATTTGAACACAGGCAGCTTTAGGGTCTCACGCCCCTTGCGGAATTTAATCTCGTATATATTTTGTACCCTTCCGTAGTAGTCTACTGAATTTTGACCAGGGTGTACACTCCGGTATTTATAGTTTTGGGATCAGGCCGGCTGTTCTAGTGCTCCTCTGTATGGAAGCGATACCCATTCACATCATACTTTTTACATGTCATGACGGCAGGGTCAAAACCCATGGAAACCCATCTCAATTCATCATCCATAGATATGTTCGGATCTTTCCCCTACAATTATAATTGAAATTGTTGCGTGCATTAGTTCGGTTAACTAATAAATGTTGAACTAGGTATTTAATAGGGGAATGTGGAAAATTACTTTCTCCATGAACTAAGAAACAAAAGTTTTACATCCAGGGTTTCCATGACGGAGAAGAGTAAGTGCCTCCACCTTAGTAGGAGGATTCATTCCCGTCCATTCCTCTTGAACCAAATCAATAAAAGAAGAAAAGCGGTGTTAGACCGGGGCTAAGTGAACATAGAACATGATGATGTGGAAGACATAAAGGAACGGTGTCGTGGTATTACCTCATCCACACTTCCTCAACTTCCTTGATTTTGTGCAAGATATAGAACATGAGGTCCTCGCACTCTTGTCGTGGCATGTTATAAGATTTCGAGGCCCTAGTCCTCCCACCTTGCACGTTGATTAGATGGAGCCCGGGTTGATACTTGGGCTCTTCTATATTGTATCGAGTCACCTTGTTATGCAGATGGGGAACGTGGTCTGGATAGTATGATGTCCTGAGGTCTGACACCT
This sequence comes from Triticum timopheevii, assembly GCA_963921465.1. Classification (NCBI taxonomy): domain Eukaryota; kingdom Viridiplantae; phylum Streptophyta; class Magnoliopsida; order Poales; family Poaceae; genus Triticum; species Triticum timopheevii. The sequence goes on along the minus strand of OY997272.1, from coordinate 372,590,638 downwards.
CCTGATGCGGAGCATCCCTCAACTAGCACCATGGATGTCACACCACAACCGTAAGCACGGAGAGGACCTAGGACAAGAGCACATGCATGTGCCATCGAAACCGAGGTTAACTCTTTTCACTTCGAGTTTCATTCGGATTCACTTGTGAATTGGGTTCTACCTCAATCGGAAGCGCTACGCACTCTTAGGTATCAACAAAAGGACCGTGACAAGCGACAACGGAGAGGGAAAGAAAGGGAAGGATCGTGAAGAATGAAGAAGTGGAGCACCTGGACACTCCTGGTGCCCGACCACTTTGGGCCCGGGTGCCTGGCCTCAACCTGGGCGCGGCCCCTGCCAGCCCCGGGTGCCCGGCCATATGGACCCGGGTGCCCGCCCCCCCCCCCCCCCCCCCCCGGGCGCTGCCCTAGCCGGCCCCGGGTGCCTGGCCATGGAGCCTCGGTGCCCGGCCCTCTCGCCTGGTGCCGCCTGCCACCTCCCCCGGGTGCCCGGGCCACCACCCCCCGGGTTCCCGGCCTCTCCAGCGCCAAGGGTGCGGCCCCTGGTTGGTCCGGGTGCCCAGCCCCTCGCACCCTGGGTGCCCGGCCCCGCTCCCGGTGCCTCCCTCTGATCGGACCGGGTGCCCGATCCCTCACACTCTGGGTGCCCGGACCCCTCCGCGTGCCTGCGTGCACTTTTGGGATTTGGTCCCTTATATCCCCCTCTTCCTCTCATTTCATCCCTAGACTATATAAGCACCTCCCCTAGCTCATTTGTAGGATAGCTAAGAATAGACACAAATCATAGAGCTTAGCTCATGTACCTCCTCTTGTGGGATTCCTCTTGAGAGAGAAGACTCCATTGGTGTACAAGACCACCATTGGAGAAGATCCCTAGGGATTCAAGCCTCCTTGAGGGAAGGATCTACCAAGATCATCAAGCCCTCATCTCCTTCATAGGATTTGGGATGAACTCTACCATGTATCTTGTTTCCCTTTGATTGTTCATGTACCTTGTGGATCTTGTGTGATTGTTGGTCTAGTGGATGTGTGATTGGACTTGTTCTTGAGTGTTCCTCTTGTTTTCTCTCTTGTGTTCATCTTGTTCTTGGGAATTCCCCCTCCAATTCGTGAAAGATCTTCACTTAGGGTTCCACCCTACAACACCTCCTCTAGGATAATTGCCTCAGCTATAGAAGCTTCAATCTTAGCTTTGTTTTCCACATTTCTGTCAGAGATGCTTGTTCTGTCTCTCAGGGCCGTACTGCCAGCGATTCTGCACAGGCCCCCCCAACACCGCCAGGTCTAGCCCTTTGACTTTCGCCGAACGGGGTTTGACCGGTGGACCTTTTCACCTGGTTGTCATAGCCCAGCCCATAGCTACATCCCCAACACTGTCCCGGCCCAACCCAGCCCAATATTCGCTCCGTGTCGACCCGACGTGGCTATTTCCCCCTCCATGACACGGCGGCAGCGACACCCCTGAGGAGGGGGGGCACACCCTGGAACCACGTGTCGGGTGCCTGTGCCTACCACCGCGCTTCCACAACCGTAGGAGGGCCCACCGCAACACCTGGCGGCATTGCTACCCCCCACAGGTACCCCGTCCCATCTAACCCTGACATAGATGACCGCCGGGTCTAGCCCTTTGACTTTCGCCGGACGAGGTTTTACCGGTGGACCTTTTCACTTGGTTGTCATAGCCCAGCCCATATCCACACCCCCCAACACCTTCCCGGCCCAACCCAACCAAAGATTCCCTCTGTGTCGGCCCGACGTGGTTGTTTCCCCCCTCCGTGACATGGCGGCAGCAACGCCCGTGAGGGGGACCACACCCCGGAGCCACATGTCGGGTGCCTGCGCCTGCCACCACGCTTCCACAACCGTAGGAGGGCCCACCGCAACACCTGGCGGCATTGCTACCCCCCACAGGTACCCCGTCCCATCTAACCCTGACACAGATGACCGCCGGGTCTAGCCCTTTGACTTTCGCCGGACGAGGTTTTACCGGTGGACCTTTTCACTTGGTTGTCATAGCCTAGCCCATAGTTACACCCACCAACACCATCCCGGCCCAACCCAACCGAAGATTCCCTCTGTGTCGTCCCGACGTGGGTGTTTCCCCCCTCCGTGACATGGCAGCAGTAATGCCCGTGATGGGGAGCACACCGTGGAGCCACATGCCGGGTGCCTGCGCCTACCACCACGCTTCCACAATCGTAGGAGGGCCCACCGCAACACCTGGCGGCATTGCTACCCCCAACAGGTACCCCGTCCCATCTAACCCTGACACAGACGACCATCGGGTCTAGCCCTTTCACTTTCGTCGGACGGGGTTCGACCGGTGGACCTTTTCACCTGGTTGTGTCATAGCCCAGCCCATAGCTACACCCCCAACACCGTCCCGGCCCAACCCACCCCAAGATTCCCTCTGTGCGGCTTTTTGTTAGGAAAAAAGTTAAGTGGAATGTGATTCAGTTAACTCTATTTTGCAGGGGAAGACGAAAAACAAAGTGCACTGCACATGTTTGTTGAGCCTAAAAAAACGTGAATTGCACATCTAGGTTTTAGAATAAAGGTGCAATGCACTGGTCTCAACTGGTAATACATTTTTTCCTTTTTGCGGTTCACTACTCACGTTTGGGGAGCTCACTATATTTTTCTTTTCGTTTTTGGGGTGTTCATACAAAAATTAAAGATCTAGTTTGTAATTATTCAGGAGATTTGATGTATTATTTCATTTGTTTGAAGACTTGTGGTTAGCTGTGTAAAAAAGAAAAGGAAAACCCACGATGAAGCCCTTCTCTTGATTGCGTCACCCGGTGCAAACTTGTTAAAAAGAAAATATAAAATGAAAAAAAAACAATGTAGTACACTAGTCTTCAGAGTGGTTCACTACTCTTGACATTGTAGTCCACTCCCACTAACAAGGATGTGCACGGGTTGAAAAAACGAAGTGCATATAGCCAATGATGGATGTAGTGCGGATTTGAGTCTGAAGCAGAGTCGGCCGTGTGATGTTGTTCATCCCGTAAGTGCAAAAAAATCGTTACGGAAGCGAAAAAAAGTAATGTGGTTCACTTCTTGATAGTGTTGTGGTTCATTTACACCCGATGTGAAGTGCACTCTACTTTCTCGTCCTTGAAAAAAATCACGTTTGAATAAAAGAAGCCATGCGGTTCTCTTACCCGTGTGATGCAGTGCGGTTTTTTGTCCGTTGCAGTGCGGTTTTCAGTCGGATGAAGTACCCACGTTGATTTGGGTGTCGCAAAAAACAGTGTCCGCATTTCAGTAAATTCGAAATTCCTCTTAAACCGTAAAGAAGTAGAGAGAGTGTTCTACATGAAAGAGTTGCATATCTTCGATATCTTTCCAACGGCGTATCATTTGCATCATTCCGATGAACGGTTTGAACAAATTTATGAAAATACGTTCGCTGTCACTCGCCGGCAGCCGCACCGTTTTCGAAATTAACTAAAAACCGTAATGAATCTGAAAACAAGTTCTACATATGAAAGTTGCGCCTCGTCCATAGCTTTCCAACGACGTATTACACGCCTCGTTTCGACAAACGGTTCAAAAACTGGAGCGAAAACAGTACCGAAAATTGCAAAAATTTCAAAAAAGCGTAATTCCGCAATTTAGTAAATCTGAAACTGCTCTTAAACCGTAACGAATTAGAAAACATAATACATATGAAAAAGATGCGCCTTGACGATATCTTTCTAACGGCGTATCATTTGCTTTATTCCGATGAGCGGTTTAGAAAAAATCACGAAAATACGCTCGCTGCCACTCGTTATCCGCCGCACCGTTTTTAAAACTGCTCTTAAACCGCGAGTAATCTCGAAAAGTGTTCAACATAGAGAAGTTGTGCCTAATCCATAGCTTTTCAACGGTATATTATACGCCTCGTTCCGATAAACAATCAAAAAATTAGAGCAAAAACAGTACCGAAAAAAACACTACGTGAAGTTTTTTCCGACGCGAAGTTCACTAGTCGATATTGCAGTGCTCGTCGTCAAGAAGATGCAGTGCGCTTGCGTTCAGCGTGCAGTGCGGAAGTGGTGTGCAGAATAGTTATTCTGCTAATATTAGCAGAATAGACCGTCTGTATATATATATATATATATATATATATATATATATATATATATATATATATATATATATATATATATATATATATATATATATATATATACCCCCTTCTTTAAATTAGACCTGGCAGATACGGGATCAACTCCTAGCACATGATCCCATACGAGCAATTCAAGAGAAATTGGCGGGATTCCTTCTTGACCACATCATACCTAAAGACGGAGAACACCATATGGAATTGCAATGCGATTTTGATGCTAGATGATGCCAGGGACCGTAAGAGATGTTATATTGTATATAGTACCGTTGGATAGATATACGAAAACTTCTTGTTCGACCAAGAATGGAGAAAGAGAGGTCCATTCTCTCTATATATGTTCATGACGATGTTGTGTAATTAATGGTTCCTTCATTGCTTACTAGCTGGCGTGGAGTTATCTCTATATGTAGTATCTAGCGTCTACCAAGCACGGAGAAAGAGAGGCCACTTCTCTCTATATATAGAAGATAGCTAACACAATACGAAACCACTGAACCATCCAAAGCCCCTAAACCCCACTTCAAAAAACAGCGCATGGGAGCTGTTGATGCGTGGCTGCCTTTTAGCCCCGGTCGGTGTTACCAACCGAGACTAAAGGTCCTCCTGCCTGGGCGCCCCACAGCGGTCACATGGAGCTCCTTTAGTACTAGTCCGTAAGCCAATCAGAAATAGAGGTGGTGGGCATTAGTACCGATCGTTTGGTCCTGGTTGCAGAACCGGGACTAAAGGCCCTCTGGAACCAGGACAAATGCGATGTTTTCTACTAGTGCCATGATGTATGCCGAGGTTTAGGTAATTTATTGGCTCTATCGAACTCCTCGTTGGTGGAAGTTTGTAAGACCACTACTGAATATATGTGTGTGTGTGTGTGTGCATATTGTGTCTTGGGCTCACCTCCTAGTTTATCTGTATAGTTGAGGTTGTGGCCCCCCTCTGTACTCATATATATGTGTCTGGTGCTCCGATCAATGCATTGAGTTTGCACAACATATACTTCTTGTTCTACATGGTATCTATAGCAGCATGTTTCTAGCCCTAGCCGCCGCCGCCGCCGCCCTCGCGCCGCCGCCGCTGCTTCACCTCACCGCCGCGACCTGCCGCCCGGCCTTCCGGTCGCAACCGCCGCTGCTCGTCGCCGCAGCCCGCCCACCAAGACCCGTCACGCCACCCGCCGCCACCGCGGCTTCTTCCTCCAAGCCACCGCCGCTGGACGCTGTCGTGACCTCCCCCGCTTCCGCACCTCTTCCCACCCCAAGCCGCCTTCCCTCACCAAACCCTAAACCCCACCCCAACCTGACCTGCACCGCTACCCCGCCTGACCGGCGTCGAACCCTAAACCCTAGCCACCCGCATCGTGCCTTCCCCCTCCTCCTAGGTGCACCATGAGCTCCTCCTTCTCCACCGTCTCCAACCCCTCACTCGTCCCAATTGTTGGAAATATGCCCTAGAGGCAATAATAAATTAGTTATTATTATATTTCTTTGTTCATGATAATAGTCTTTCATTCATGCTATAACTGTATTATCCGGAAATCGTAATACACGTGTGAATACATAGACCACAATATGTCCCTAGTGAGCCTCTAGTTGACTAGCTCGTTGTGATCAACAGATAGTCATGGTTTCCTGGCTATGGACATTGGATGTCATTGATAACGGGATCACATCAATAGGAGAATGATGTGATGGACAAGACCCAATCCTAAGCATAGCATAGAGATCGTGTAGTTCGTATGCTAAAGCTTTTCTAATGTCAAGTATCTTTTCCTTAGACCATGAGATTGTGCAACTCCCGGATACCGTAGGAATGCTTTGGGTGTACCAAACATCACAACGTAACTGGGTGGCTATAAAGGTGCATTACAGGTATCTCCGAAAGTGTCTGTTGGGTTGGCACGAATCGAGACTGGGATTTGTCACTCCGTGTAAACGGAGAGGTATCTCTGGGCCCACTCGGTAGGACATCATCATTTGCGCAATGTGACCAAGGAGTTGATCACGGGATGATGTGGTACGGAACGAGTAAAGAGACTTGCTAGTAACGAGATTGAACAAGGTATGAGGATATCGACGATCGAATCTCAGGCAAGTACAATACCGCTAGACAAAGGGAATTGTATACGGGATTGATTAAGTCCTTGACATCGTGGTTCATCCAATGAGATCATCGTGGAACATGTGGGAGCCATTATGGGTATCCAGATCCCGCTGTTGGTTATTGACCGGAGAACGTCTCGGTCATGTCTGCATGTCTCCCGAACCCGTAGGTTCTACACACTTAAGGTTCGATGACGCTAGGGTTATAAAGGAAGTTTGTATGTGGTTACCGAATGTTGTTCGGAGTCCCGGATGAGATCCCGGACGTCACGAGGAGTTCCGGAATGGTCCGGAGGTAAAGATTTATATATGGGAAGTCCTGTTTTGGTCACCGGAAAAGTTTCGGGTTTTATCGGTAACATACCGGGACCACCGGGAGGGTCCCGGGGGTCCACCAAGTGGGGCCACCAACCCCGGAGGGCTGCATGGGCCATGTGTGGGAGGGAACCAGCCCCAGGTGGGCTGGTGCGCCCCCCACAAGGGGCCCAAGGCGCAGGGGAGAGTGGGAGGGGGCATACCCTAGGGCAGATGGGCCCTAAGGCCCATGCTCCCTGCGCCTCCCTCTCCTCCCCCTCTTGGCCGCCTCCCCAAAACCCATCTAGGGCTGGCCGCACCCCTTGGGGGTGGGAAACCCTAGAGGGGGGCGCAGCCCCCTCTCCCCCTATATATATTGAGGCATTGGGCTGCCCAGAACACAGACGATTCGACCTCTCGTTGGTGCAGCCCTGCGTCTCTTCTTCCTCCTCTTCTAGCCACGCTCCTCCATCACCACCACGCCGTTGTGCTGCTGCTGGATGGAGTCTTCCTCAACTTCTCCCTCTCTCCTTGCTGGATCAAGGTGTGGGAGACGTCACCGGGCTGTACGTGTGTTGAACGCGGAGGTGCCGTCCGTTCGGCACTTGATCATCGGTGATTTGAATCACGACGAGTACGACTCCATCAACCCCGTTCACTTGAACGCTTCCGCTTAGCGATCTACAAGGGTATGTAGATACACTCTCCTTCCCCTCGTTGCTGGTTTCTCCATAGATAGATCTTGGTGACACGTAGAAAATTTTTGAATTTCTGCTACGTTCCCCAACAGTGGCATCATGAGCTAGGCCTATTGCGTAGATTCTTTGCACGAGTAGAACACAAAGTAGTTGCGGGCGTTGATGTTGTTCAATATGCTTACCGTTACTAGTCCAATCTTGTTTCGACGGTATTGTGGGATGAAGCGGCCCGGACCGACCTTACACGTACTCTTACGTGAGACAGGTTCCACCGATTGACATGCACTTGGTGCATAAGGTGGCTAGCGGGTGCCAGTCTCTCCCACTTTAGTCGGAACGGATTCGATGAAAAGGGTCCTTATGAAGGGTAAATAGCAATTGAGATATCACGTTGTGGTTTTGCGTAGGTAAGAAACGTTCTTTCTAGAAACCCATAGCAGCCACGTAAAGCATGCAAACAACAATTAGAGGATGTCTAACTTGTTTTTGCAGGGTATGCTATGTGATGTGATATGGCCAAGAAGAATGTGATGAATGATATGTGATGTATGAGATTGATCATGTTCTTGTAATAGGATTCACGACTTGCATGTCGATGAGTATGACAACCGGCAGGAGCCATAGGAGTTGTCTTAATTTATTGTATGACCTGCGTGTCATTGAACAACGCCATGTAATTACTTTACTTTATTGCTAACCGGTAGCCATATTAGTAGAAGTAATAAGTTGGCGAGACGACTTCATGGAGACACGATGATGGAGATCATGATCATGGTGTCATGCCGGTGACGATGATGATCATGGAGCCCCGAAGATGGAGATCAAAAGGAGCAAAATGATATTGGCCATATCATGCAACTATTTGATTGCATGTGATGTTTATCATGTTTATGCATCTTGTTTACTTAGGACGACGGTAGTAAATAAGGTGATCCCTTACAAAAATTTCAAGAAGTGTTCTCCCCTAACTGTGCACCGTTGCTACAGTTCGTCGTTTCTAAGCACCACGTGATGATCGGGTGTGATGGATCCTTACGTTCACATACAACGGGTGTAAGACAGATTTACACAGTGAAAACACTTAGGGTTAACTTCACGAGCCTAGCATGTACAGACATGGCCTCGGAACACGGAGACCGAAAGGTCGAGCATGAGTCGTATAGTAGATACGATCAACATGAAGATGTTCACCGACGTTGGCTAGTCCGTCTCACGTGATGATCGGACACGGCCTAGTTGACTCGGATCATGTGATCACTTAGATGACCAGAGGGATGTCTATCTGAGTGGGAGTTCATAAGATGAACTTAATTATCTTGAACTTAGTCAAAAGACCTTTTGCAAATTATGTCGTAAGCTCGCGCTTTAGTTCTACTGTTTAGATATGTTCCTAGAGAAAATATAGTTGAAAGTTGACAGTAGCGTTTATGCGGACAGTAGAAAGCTTATGTCCTTAATGCACCGCTCAGTGTGCTGAACCCCAAACGTCTTTTGTGGATGTTACGAACATCAGACATACACGTTTTGATAACTACGTGATAGTTCAGTGAAACGGTTTAGAGTTGAGGCACCAAAGACGTTTTTTCGAAATGTCGCGGAACATATGAGATGTTTTGAGGGCTGAAATTGGGATTTCAGGCTCGTGCCCACATCAAGAGGTATTAGACCTCCGACGATTTTCTTAACCTGCAAACTAACAGAGAAAAGCTCAATTGTTGTGCTTGTGCTCAGATTGTCTGAGTACAACAATCGCTTGAATCGAGTGGGAGTTGATCTTCCAGATGGATAGTGATGTTTCTCCAAAGTCATTGCCACCAAGCTGCTAGAGCTTCGTGATGAGCTATAACATATCAGGGATAGATATGATGATCCTTGAGGTATTCGCGATGTTTGACACCGCGAAAGTAGAAATCAAGAAGGAGCAATTGTTGATGAAACCACTAGTTTCAAGAAGGGCAAGGGCAAGAAGGGATACTTCATGAAACGGCAAATCAGCTGCTGCTCTAGTGAAGAAACCCAAGGTTGAACCCAAACCCGAGACTAAGTGCTCCTGTGATAAGGGGAACAACCACTGGAGCAGAATTACCCTAAATACTTGGTAGATGAGAAGGCTGGCAAGGTCGATAGAAGTATATTGGATATACGTTATGTTAATGTGTACTTTACTAGTACTCCTAGTAGCACCAGGGTATTAGATACCGGTTCGGTTGCTAAGTGTTAGTAACTCGAAATAAAAGCTACGGAATAAACGGAGACTAGCTAAAGGTGAGCTGACGATATATGTTGGAAGTATTTCCAAGGTTGATGTGATCAAGCATCGCACGCTCCCTCTACCATTGAGATTTGGTGTTTGCGTTGAGCATAGACATGATTGGATTATGTCTGTCGCAATACGGTTATTCATTTAAGGAGAATAATGGTTACTCTGTTTATTTGAATAATACCTTCAATGGTCTTGCACCTAAATGAATGGTTTATTGAATCTCGATCGTAGTGATACACATTTTCATGCCAAAAGATATAAGATAGTAATGATAGTACCACTTACTTGTGGCACTGCCATGTAAGTCATAATGGTATAAAACGCATGAAGAAGCTCCATGTTGATGGATCTTTGGACTCACTCGTTTTGAAAAGTTTGAGACATGCGAACCATGTCTATTGGTGTATACGCATGAAGAAACTCCATGCAGATGGATCGTTTGGACTCACTTGATTTTGAATCACTTGAGATATGCAAATCATACCGCATAGGCAAGATGACTGAAAAGCCTCGGTTTCAGTAAAGTGGAACAAGATAGCAAATTGTTGGAAGCAACACATTTTGATGTGTGCAGTCCAATGAGTGCTGAGGCATGCAGTGAATATCGTTATGTTCTTACTTCACAGATGATTCGAGTAGATGTTGAGTATATTTACTTGATGAAACACAAGTCTGAATTATTGAATGGTTCAAGTAATTTCAGAGTGAAGTAGAAGATCATTGTGACAGGAGGATAAAATGTCTATGATATGATCATAGAGATGAATATCTGAGTTACGAGTTTTGGCACACAATTAAGACATTGTGGAAATTGTTTCGCAATTAATACCGCCTGGAACACCATAGTGAGATGGTGTGTCCGAACATCATAACTGCACCCTATTAGATGTGATGCATACCATGATGTCTCTTGTCGAATTACCACTATTGTTCATGGGTTAGGCATTAGAGACAACCACATTCACTTTAATAGGGTACCACGTAATTCCGTTGAGACGACACCGTTTGAACTATGGTTTGGAGAAACCTAAGTTGTCGTTTCTTAAAAGTTTGGGGCTGCGACTCTTATGTGAAAAAGTTTTAGGTTGATAAGCTCGAACCCAAAGCGGATAAAATGCATCTTCATAGGACACCCAAAACAGTTGGGTATACCTCCTAATTCAGATCCGAAAGCAATATGGATTGTTTCTTGAATCGGGTCCTTTCTCGAGGAAAAGTTTGTCTCGGAAAATTGAGTGGGAGGATGGTGGAGACTTGATGAGGTTAATGAACCGTCACTTCAACAAGTGTGTAGCAGGGCACAGGAAGTTGTTCCTATGGCACCTACACCAATTGAAGTGGAAGCTTATGATAGTGATCATGAAGTTTCGGATCAAGTCACTACCGAACCTCGTAGGGTGACAAGGATATGTACTACTTCAGAGTGGTACAGTAATCCTGTCTTGAAGGTCATGTTGCTAGACAACAATGAACCTACGAGCTATGGAGAAGCGATGGTGGGCCCAAATTCCGACAAATGGTTAAGAAACCATGAAATCCGAGATAGGATCCATGTATCAGAACAAAGCATGGACTTTGGTGGACTTGCCCGATGATCGGCAAGCCATTGAGATAAATGGATCTTTAAGAAGAAGACGGACGTGGATGGTGATATCACCATCTATGAAGCTCGACTTGTGGCGAAGAGTTTTTCACAAGTTCAAGGAGTTGACTACGATGAAATTTTATCATCCGTAGCAATGCTTAAGTCCATCGGATTCGTGTTAGCATTAGCTGCATTTACGAAATCTGGCAGATGGATGACAAAACGAGTTTCCTTACCAGTCTTCATAAGGAAAGGTTGTATGTAATACAATCCAAAAGTTTTTTGTCGATCCTAAGGATGCTAAAAGGTATGCTGGCTCCAGCGATCCTTCTAAGGACTGGAGTAAGCATCTCGGAGTTGGAATGTGCGCTTTGATAAGATGATCAAAGATTTTGGGTTTATACAAAGTTTATGAGAAACTTGTATTTCCAAAGAAGTGAGTGGGAGCACTATAGAATTTCTGATGAGTATATGTTGTTGACATATTGATGATCAGAAATGATGTAGAATTTCTAGAAAGCATACAGGGTTATTTGAAAACTATTTTTCAATGGAAAACCTGGATTAGGCTACTTGAACAATAAGCATCAAGATCTATAAGATAGATCAAAATGCTTAATAGTACTTTCAAATGAGCACGTACCTTGACATGATCTTGAAGGTGTTCAAGATGGATCAGTCAAAGAAGGAATTCTTGCTTGAGATGTAAGGTATGAAGTTAAGACTTAAAAGCTCGACCACGGCAGAATAGAGAGAAAGGACGAAGGTCGTCTCCTATGCTTAAGACGTAGGCTCTACAGTATGCTATGCTGTGTACCGCACCTGAAGTGTGCCTTGCCATGAGTCAGTCAAGGGGTACAAGAGTGATCCAAGAATGGATCACAGGACAGTGGTCAAAGTTATCCTTAGTAACTAGTGGACTAAGGAATTTTTCTCGATTATGGAGGTGGTAAAAGAGTTCGTCGTAAAGGGTTACGTCGATGCAAGCTTAACACCTATCCGGATAGCTCTGAGTAGAGATACCGGATACGTATAATGGAGCAACAATTTAGAATAGCTCCAAGTAGAACAGTTATTTGGAATAGCTCCAAATAGAGCGTGGTAGCTGCATCTAGGAGATGACATAGAGATTTGTAAAGCACACACGGATCTAAAAGGTTCAGACCCGTTGACTATAACCTCTCTCCCAAGCATAACATGATCAAACCCAGAACTCATCGAGTGTTAATCACATGGTAAATGTGAACTAGATTATTGACTATAGTAAACTCTTTGGGTGTTAGTCACATGGGGATGTGACCTTGAGTGTTAATCACATATCGATGCGAACTAGATTATTGACTCTAGTGCCAGTGGGAGACTGTTGGAAATATGCCCTAGAGGCAATAATAAATTAGTTATTATTATATTTCTTTGTTCATGATAATAGTCTTTTATTCATGCTATAACTGTATTATCCGGAAATCGTAATACACGTGTGAATACATAGACCACAATATGTCCCTAGTGAGCCTCTAGTTGACTAGCTCGTTGTGATCAACAGATAGTCATGGTTTCCTGGCTATGGACATTGGATGTCGTTGATAACGGGATCACATCATTAGGAGAATGATGTGATGGACAAGACCCAATCCTAAGCATAGCATAGAGATCGTGTAGTTCGTATGCTAAAGCTTTTCTAATGTCAAGTATCTTTTCCTTAGACCATGAGATTGTGCAACTCCCGGATACCGTAGGAATGCTTTGGGTGTACCAAACGTCACAACGTAACTGGGTGGCTATAAAGGTGCATTACAGGTATCTCCGAAAGTGTCTGTTGGGTTGGCACGAATCGAGACTGGGATTTGTCACTCCGTGTAAACGGAGAGGTATCTCTGGGCCCACTCGGTAGGACATCATCATTTGCGCAATGTGACCAAGGAGTTGATCACGGGATGATGTGTTACGGAACGAGTAAAGAGACTTGCCGGTAACGAGATTGAACAAGGTATGAGGATACCGACGATCGAATCTCGGGCAAGTACAATACCGCTAGACAAAGGGAATTGTATACGGGATTGATTAAGTCCTTGACATCGTGGTTCATCCGATGAGATCATCGTGGAACATGTGGGAGCCATCATGGGTATCCAGATCCCGCTGTTGGTTATTGACCGGAGAACGTCTCGGTCATGTCTGCATGTCTCCCGAACCCGTAGGGTCTACACACTTAAGGTTCGATGACGTTAGGGTTATAAAGGAAGTTTGTATGTGGTTACCGAATGTTGTTCGGAGTCCCGGATGAGATCCCGGACGTCACGAGGAGTTCCGGAATGGTCCGGAGGTAAAGATTTATATATGGGAAGTCCTGTTTTGGTAACCGGAAAAGTTTCGGGTTTTATCGGTAACGTACCGGGACCACCGGGAGGGTCCCGGGGGTCCACCAAGTGGGGCCACCAACCCCGGAGGGCTGCATGGGCCATGTGTGGGAGGGAACCAGCCCCAGGTGGGCTGGTGCGCCCCCCACAAGGGGCCCAAGGCGCAGGGGAGAGTGGGAGGGGGCAAACCCTAGGGCAGATGGGCCCTAAGGCCCATGCTCCCTGCGCCTCCCTCTCCTCCCCCTCTTGGCCGCCTCCCCAAAACCCATCTAGGGCTGGCCGCACCCCTTGGGGGTGGGAAACCCTAGAGGGGGGCGCAGCCCCCTCTCCCCCTATATATATTGAGGCATTGGGCTGCCTAGAACACAGACGATTCGATCTCTCGTTGGTGCAGCCCTGCGTCTCTTCTTCCTCCTCTTCTAGCCACGCTCCTCCATCACCACCACGCCATTGTGCTGCTGCTGGATGGAGTCTTCCTCAACCTCTCCCTCTCTCCTTGCTGGATCAAGGCGTGGGAGACGTCACTGGGCTGTACGTGTGTTGAACACGGAGGTGCCGTCCGTTCGGCACTTGATCATCGGTGATTTGAATCACGACGAGTACGACTCCATCAACCCCGTTCACTTGAACGCTTCCGCTTAGCGATCTACAAGGGTATGTAGATGCACTCTCCTTCCCCTCGTTGCTGGTTTCTCCATAGATAGATCTTGGTGACACGTAGGAAAATTTTGAATTTCTACTACGTTCCCCAACACCAATGTCACCCTCGTCCGCGACCTCAACATCCATGACCGCGTCCCGGTGGTGCTTGATCAATCCACCGCCTCCTACTTTGCCTGGAAGCTGTACTTCTCTTTGGTGTTTCGTGAGTACCTACTGCACGGCCACGGCACCATGGACTCGAGACTCATGATTCACGACGACGAGTGGATGATCCTAGACGCCACCATCATCTTCTAGTTCTACCTCACCATCTCCAGCGACCTCTTCCACACCGTGGTGGATGATGACGATGACGCCTATGCCGTCTGGACCAAGCTCAATGGCCTCTTCACCGACAACAAGCTGCAGTGCATGGTCCTCCTCCACGGCGAGTTTTATGGGTGCGAGCTGCTTGACTCGTCCATCGACGATTTTTGCATGCGCCTCAAAAAGCTTGCCGATGAGCTTCGCGATCTTGACGAGACGGTCGGTGATGAGCTCCTCATCAGCACCCTCACCGCTAGCCTCAACGAGGACTTTGGGAACACCGCCTCCAACCTCACCCTCATCCCGGATCCTATCTTTGCTAAGGTGTTGGTGTACCTCAAGCTGGAGGAGCGACGGATGAAGATGCCCCGGACTCAGGCGACCCACACTGCTCTCGTTGCCGGCACCCGTGGGGGCCAGGCGCTGCCACCACCGTGTCCCATGCTGGCCCCCCTGCCCGCGCTCGCCTTTTCGTAGGCGCCGGCCGCTCCCTTCCCGCCGCCCCAGCCGGTCGCTAACAGGGGCTGCCGCAGCGCCGTCGTGGAGGCCGCAAGTAGCAGCAGGGTTAGGGTGCTCATGGAGGAGCGGCCCGCCCTCAGCAGCAGCAGTACCAGTCGGCCTCGTGGAACGCCGACCAGAACCCTTGGACTAGCGTCATGCATGGCTACTCCGTGTCGTTTCCCCGCGCCCCTGCCTCGCTCGGCGCCTGGCCTCCGTCTCACCAGGCATTCTACGCCGCGCCACAGCCATATACGGTGCCCTACGGACCCTCTCCAACGGCCAGCCGCCACAGCCAGGTGCGTTGCCGTTGCTGCCCCTGACGACCCCTCCCTAGCAGCACGCCCTCCCGACGGCGCCGTGGGACCCGACCCTCTTGGCGGATCTGCACTCTGCTCCCTCCCCGTCCACCTACACCGGCGGCGGCGACTGGTATATGGACACTGGAGCTACCGCGCAGATGGCGGCTCATCCCAGTAGACTCCACACCTCCTATCCCGTCCACACTTCTGCTCGCATCACCGTCGGCGACGGTTCCTCCCTTCCCATTACTCACATAGGACATGCATCTTTTCCATCTAATTCTACTCCATTGTCATTATCTAACATCTTAGTTTCTCCTGATCTTATTAAAAATCTTGTCTTTGTTCGTTCTTTTACACGTGAAAATCCTGTTACCGTTGAGTTTGACGAGTGTGGTTTTCTGTTAAGAACGCTCGTATCCTGATGGTACTCCACCGATGTGACAGCCCCGACGAGCTCTACCCGATCCACCCCACCGCCTCCACCACCTCGGCCGCCCCCGTCACTCTTGCCACCGGAGTGGATCTTTGGCACGCTCGCTTGGGTCATCCCAACCCCGCCACCCTTTGTCATATACTTCGGAGGTTTTCTTTCACATGTAATAAGATCGAGGATCACTCGTGTCATGCATGTCGCCTCGGCAAACATGCCCATCTTCCGTTTAGGGCACCTTCTCATGTTGCACCGTACCCATTTGAGTTAATTCATAGTGATGTTTGGACCTCTCCTGTTGCAAGTAATATGGGCTATCTTTATTATCTTGTTATACTTGATGATTTTTCGCACTATGTGTGGACCTTCCAGTTGCATCATAAGTCAGATGTCATCTCCGCTCTCGCCACTTTCCGCTCCTATGTTTTCACACAGTTTGGTCATCCCATTCTCGCGCTTTAGACAGATGACGGGAAAGAGTTCGACAACCTAGCTGTTTGCACTCTCCTCACCACACATGGCATGACTTTTCGTCTCACATGCCCGTACACTTCGCAACAGAACTATCGCGCTGAGTGTGTCCTTTGCACTCTTAGCGACTGCGTTTGCATCCTTCTTTTTCACGCCAATCTGCCTCCACGCTATTGGCCTGACGCTCTCGCCACCGCATCACTCCTCATTAACATCCGCCAATGTCGCTCTCGCGGGAACTTTGCACCTCATCACCTCCTCTTCGGTGCACCGCCCACTTATGATCAGCTTCGCATCTTCGGCTGTCTCTACTACCCTAGCATCGCCGCCACTGCGTCTCATAAACTTGCCCCCGCTCCATCGCCTGCATCTTTCTCGGCTACCCACCTAACACCGAGGGCTACCGCTGCTACGAACCTGTCTCACATAACGTATTCGCCTCCAGACACATTTACTTTGATGAGAAGGTGTTTCCGTTTCAGCAGCAGGTACCACTCATCGCCCCCGTCAGGTGGACGGCCCGCTCGGCTCTCGGACCGCCTCCAAGCTTTGGCGGTCCTCGTGCCATGGGACGAGCTGCTGTCGGTGGGAAACGACACCTATGGGATCACGAGGATCCCTTATGCAGTTGCGGGGTGCGGGGATTGTGAGAAGAGCAGGATTAGTAACTAGCACAAGGATCGTTTACCCAGGTTCGGGCCGCGAGGAACGCGTAAAATCCTAGTCCTACTTTGGTTGATGTATTGAGTGTTTCTTAGCTCTTGAACTAGCTACGGTGGCCCGTGGTTCAAAAGAGCTGAATCCCTCTCCAGTACGCCATGGGCCTCCCTTTATAGTCAAAAGGGGCTGCCACAGTGGCACACAGGAGGTGGAAAGGCCTACAGTGCTACGAGCTTATCGCTAGTATTACAGGACAAGACGCATTTAATGCGTAGCTTAGGTGTCCTCTTGCTTTATCGTGGATGGGAGCGAGGCCCGTCCCGTCCGTCGCCGCTCCCCATCGCTTTGACACGTGCCCTGGCCAGCGATGCATGCGGCGCCATGTCGGCAGGCAAGCAGCTGAGGTGGCGCGGTGGTGGAGCCTTCACGAAGATCTGCATGCCGCCACACAAGCGTGTGCTGAGTTAGCCTGGAAGCTGCATGTTGCCATGCAGGTGCCTGCTCAGCTGGTTGGGCTGGCAGCTGCATGCGAACAGCGGCGGAGACTTGGTTGGTGCGGGCCTGGCAGTGGCCCCGCTGACGCCCTTGGCAAGGGTCTTGTCGGGTGGCCCGGCAAGGGTCTTGCTGGGTGGCCCGGCAAGGGTCTTGCCGTGGCGCGCTGTCATCCCCGGCAAGGATCTTGTCGGGGGTCTTGTGGATTTCCTCAGCAAGAATCTTGTCGAGGATTGTTGCCTTCCAATCCTCATCTGATTTTGAATATTCTTTGTCTTTTCACAAAGATCTGCATGCCACCATGGAGGTGCCTGTCGAGCCCTGGCCCAACGTGGTTGATGGTGTCGAAGACTGTGGGTTCGAGGATGGCTCACTCTAGTGGTGTAGGCGAGCCGCCCCGGCAAGGGGCTTGCCCGGGCTGCTGAGGCTGCCCTGGCAAGGGTCTTGCCGGTGAAACCTGCTTCGTCCATCTGCTCTCTGTGGTCTCGGTCTTTGATATCGCGCTGATCATCTTGCGGCTTCGACTCCTCCCTTTTGCCCTGCTAAGTGTGGCTTCGGCCTGTGGCTCTGACTGCCCATGCACAAGTAAAGGGGTACAAAGGAGTGCCCCTACTTTAGTACACCGATAGGAGACCCCGGGCCTGGGCCACACATAGGCGCAACGAGTTGTTGGGCCAGGCACAAAATGGTGCGCAACGCGTTTTTACCGCAGTAACTTTCCGTCTGCTGCGCTTCCCTACGACCCGCGTTGGGCGCGCGACGTGGGGGTCGCGCGCGCGTGCGTGACCGAAGCACGCTGGCATCATCTTGCGGTGGATAGTAAAGAGGCGGCTTGCATGTCCCCTTGAGACTGCGGGGCCACCGCTCATTTACTGCCCTTACTTGGGAACCATCGCTCCACGCGTCCCATTGCGCCCGTCTCTTGCGCCACGTTTGCTGCATGCATGACGCAGAGCGAATGACAGGTGTGCGGGGTACGGGAAGTCGCATGTGCGTGGGTCGGTTCCCCATGCGCTTTTAATTGGGCTGGGAGGGCGGTCGACAGCCCTGCCCGTTTTCACTTCAATGAGCCGGATTGGCTGAAAGGGGCGGCCAAGCCTCGCCGCCACCCCTTTATAAAGAGGGGAACGGGAGGAACGGCGCCTATCAATCCTTTGTCATCTGCTCCTCCCCATTCCTGCTCCCTCCTTCCTTCTGCCATGGCGAGGGGGCGTGGCGATGCTTCATCGGTGGCGGCGAGGGTCTCGGCTTGACAACGCATCGCTCCTCTCCAAGAGCTCGTGGCGGCAAAGCCAGCCGTTAGAGGAAGGGGCAGGGGGCATGGTCGAGGCCGTCTGCTACGTCTTGAGCTTGCATTGGTTTTCCTCGAAGAGGAGAGGGTGATGCAGCAAGTGTAGCGTAAGTATTTCCCTCAGTTTTTGAGAACCAAGGTATCAATCCAGTAGGAGGCTCCTCAAAAGTCCCACACACCTACACAAGCAAACTGAGAATTCGCAACCAACGCAATAAAGGGGTTGTCAATCCCTTCACGGCCACTTGCGAAAGTGAGATCTAATAAAAATAGTAAGATAAGATAAATATATTTTTGGTATTTTATGATATAGATGCAAAAAGTAAAGATGCAAATAAAAGTAGATTGAAAGCAAATATGATAAGAGATAGACCCGGGGGCCATAGGTTTCACTAGAGGCTTCTCTGAAGATAGCATAAGTATTACGGTGGGTGAACAAATTACTGTCGAGCAATTGATAGAAAAGCGCATAATTATGAGATTATCTAGGCATGATCATGTATATAGGCATCACGTCCATAACAAGTAGACCGACTCCTGGCTGCATCTACTACTATTACTCCACACATCGACCGGCTCCTGCCTGCATCTAGAGTATTAAGTTCATAAGAACAGAGTAACGCATTAAGCAAGATGACATGATGTAGAGGGATAAACTCATGCAATATGATATAAACCCCATCTTGTTATCCTCGATGGCAACAATACAATACGTGCCTTGCAACCCTTTCTGTCACTGGGTAAGGACACCACAAGATTGAACCCAAAGCTAAGCACTTCTCCCATGGCAAGAAAGACCAATCTAGTAGGCCAAACCAAACTGATAATTCGAAGAGACTTGCAAAGATAACTCAATCATACATAAAAGAATTCAAAGCAGATTCAAATATTATTCATTGATAAACTTGATCATAAACCCACAATACATCGGATCTCGACAAACACACTGCAAAAAGAGTTTACATCGAATAGATCTCCACAAGAGAGGGGGAGAACATTGTATCAAGATCCAAAAAGATAGAAGAAGCCATCTAGCTAATAACTATGGACCCGTAGATCTGTGGTAAACTACTCACAACTCATCGGAGGGGCAAGGATGTTGATGTAGAGGCCCTCCGTGGTTGATTCCCCCTCCGGCAGAGTGCCGGCGAAGGCTCCAAGATGGGATCTTGCGGATACAGAAGGTTACGGTGGTGGAAATTGTGTTTCGTGGTGGCCCTGGATGTTTTCGGAGTACGCAGGTATATATAGGAGGAAGAAGTACGTCGGTGGCCACCCGAGGGGCCCACGAGATGGGCGGCGCGCGCTACAGGGGGTGGGCACGGCCTCCTATCTCGTGGAGCCCTCGACTGCTTCTTGACCTGCACTCCAAGTCCTCTGGATCACGTTTGTTCCAAAAATCACGCTTCCGAAGGTTTCATTCCGTTTGGACTCCGTTTGATATTCGTTTTCTTCAAAATGCTGAAATAGGCAAAAAAAACAGCAATATGGGTTGGGCCTCCGGTTAGTAGGTTAGTCCCAAAAATGATATAAATGTGTAAAATAAAGCCCATAAACATCCAAAAGGGGTAATATAATAGCATGGAACAATCAAAAATTATAGATACGTTGGAGACGTATCAAGCATCCCCAAGCTTAATTCCTGCTCGTCCTCGAGTAGGTAAATGATAGAAAGAGAATTTTTGATATGGAATGCTACCTAGCATAATTCATAATGTAATTTTCTTTATTGTGGCATGAATTTTCAGATCCAAATGAATACAAAATAGAAGTTCATATTGATAAAGGAAATAGTAACACTTCAAGCATACTAATCAAAGTAATCATGTCTTCTCAAAATAACATGGCAAAAGAAAGTTCATCCCTACAAAATCATATAGTTAGGCTATGCTTCATTTTCGTCACACAAAGATGTTCCCAACTTCTATACCCCCGATGACAAGCCAAGCAATTGTTTCATACTTAAATAATCTCAAACCTTTTCAACCTTCACGCAATACATGAGCGTGAGCCATGGATATAGCACTATGGGTGGAATAGAATATGTTGATGGGGATTGTGTGGAGAAGACAAAAAAGGAGAAAATCTCACATTGACAAGGATAATCAACGGGCTATGGAGATGCCCATCAATTGATGTCAACATGAGGAGTAGGGATTGCCATGCAACGGATGCACTAGAGCTATAAA
Source organism: Triticum timopheevii (assembly GCA_963921465.1). Lineage (NCBI taxonomy): Eukaryota > Viridiplantae > Streptophyta > Magnoliopsida > Poales > Poaceae > Triticum > Triticum timopheevii. The sequence goes on along the minus strand of OY997272.1, from coordinate 372,569,921 downwards.
TGAAAGCTCAACAAAAGAAAACTAGTGGGTGTGCATCCACCTTGCTTGCTCACGAAGACCTAGGGCATTTGAGGAAGCCCATCGTAGGAATATACAAGCCAAGTTCTATAATGAAAAATTCCCACTAGTATGAAAAAGACAACTTACGAGACTCACTATATGAAAAAACATGGTGCTACTTTGAAGCACAATATATGAGACTCAGTACATGAAGAACAAGGTGCTACTTTGAAGCACAAGTGTGGAAAAAGAGATAGTAACATTGCCCTTTTTATTTATTTTTCCCCTTTTTTCTTCTTTTCTTTTTTTGGGGCCTTTCTTTTTTTTCTTTTCTTTTTGGCCTTTCTTTTTTTACTTTTTTTTCTTTTTTTTTCTTTTTGGGCAATGCTCTAAAAATGATGATCATCACACTTCTATTGATTACAACATAAGAATTACAACTCGAAACTAGAACAAGATATGACTCTATATGAATGCCTCCGACGGTGTACCGGGATGGTGCAATGAATCAAGAGTGACATGTATGAAAAATAATGCATGGTGGCTTTGCCACAAATACGATGTCAACTACATGATCATGCAATTGCAATATGACAAAAGTAAAGTATGTCATGATGATGATGAACGGAACGGTGGAAAGTTGCATGGCAATATATCTCGGAATGGCTATGGAAATGCCATAATAGGTAGTATGGTGGCTGTTTTGAGGGAGATATAAGGAGGTTTATGTGTGATAGAGCGTATCGTACCACGGGGTTTGGATGCACCGGCGAAGTTTGCACCGACTCTCAAGGTGAGAAAGGTCAATGCACGGTACCGAAGAGGCTAGCAAAGGCGGAAAGGTAAAAGTGCGTATAATCCATGAACTCAAATTAGTCAAAAAGAACTCATATACTTATTGCAAAAATTTAGAAGTCATCAAAAACCAAGTACTACGCGCATGCTCCTAGGGAGATAGATTGGTAGGAAAAGACCATCGCTCGTCCCCGACCGCCACTCATAAGGATGCACAAGCCAGGTACACTTCATGTTTCAAATTTGTTACACAACTTTAACCATACGTGCATGCTACGGGACTTGCTAACTTCAACACAAGCATTCTTTAAATTCATAATCACCCAACTAGCATGACTTTAATATCACTACCTCCATATCTCAAAACAATTATCGAGTATCAAATTGATCATAGCATCCGATTCACTTCCTATGATAATTTTTATTATACCCAACTTGGATGCCTACCATTCTAGGACCAATTTTATGACCAAAGCAAATACCATGCTGTTCTAAAAGACTCTCAAAATAATATAAGTGAAGCATGAGAGACTAGTAATTTCTTCAAAATTAAGACACCACAGTGCTCTAAAAGATATAAGTGAAGCACTAGAGCAAAACCTATCAAGCTCAAAGGATATAAGTGAAGCACATAGAGTATTCTAGCAAATTCTGATCAAATAGGCTTCTCCCAAAAGGTGAGTACAGCAAGGATGATTGTGGTAAACTAAAAAGCAAAGACTAATATAATACACGACGCTCCAAGCAAAACACATATCATGTGGTGAATAAAAATATAGCTCCAAGTAAAGTTACCAATGAACAAAGACGAAAGAGGGGATGCCTTCCGGGGAATCCCCAAACTTAGGCTTTTGGCTATTCTTGAATATCTTGGGGTGCCTTGGTCATCCCCAAGCTTAGGCTCTTGCCACTCCTTATTCCATAGTCCATAAAAGCTTTACCCAAAACTTGAAAACTTCACAACACAAAACTCAACAGGAAATCTTATAAGCTCCGTTAGTGAAAGAAAACAAAACCACCACATAAGGTACTGCAATGAACTCATTATTTATTTATTTTGGTGTTCAACCTAATGTATTCCAACTTCCTTATGGTTTATAAACTAATTTACTAGCCATATATGCATTGAAATAAGCAAACAACACACAAAAAACAGAATCTGTCAAAAACAGAACAGTCTGTAACAATCTGTAACTAACGCAAACTTATGGAACTCTAAAAATCCTACCAAAATCGGAAGTCCTGGAAAATTTGTTTATTGAACAGCATCAAAAAGAATCAACGCAAAAGCATGTTCCGGTGATTTAACAAAATTATATTCGTGCGTGCAAAGTTTCTGTTTTTCAGCAGAATCAAATCAACTATCATCGTAGGTTATCCTATAGGTTCTACTTGGCACAAACATTAATTAAAAATAAAAACACATCTAAACAGAAGGTATATGCAAGATTTATTACTAAACAGGATAAAAAACAAAAAACATAAAGAAAATTGGGTTGCCTCCCAACTAGCGCTATCGTTTAACGCCCCTAGCTAGGCATAAAAGCGAAGATAGAACTAACGAGTGCCATCTTTGGCACTAAATTCATAAGTAGCACACATGATAGATTCATAAGGTAATTTGAATTTGTTTCTTGGAAAGTGCTCCATGCCTTTCTGTAAGGGAAATTGGAATCTAATATTCCCTTCCTTCATATCAATAATCGCAGCAATCGTTCTAAGGAAAGGTCTACCAAGAATAATAGGGCAAAAAAGATTGCAATCTATATCAAGAACGATAAAATCTACGGGCACCAAATTTCTATTTGCAACAATAAGAGCATCATTGATCCTTCCCATTGGCTTTTTAATGGTGGAATCCGCAAGGTGCAAATTTAAGGAGCAATCATCAAGATCATGGAAACCTAGAATATCACATAAAGTTTTCGGAATCGTGGAAACACTAGCACCCAAATCACACAAAGCAAAAACACTCATAATCTTTAATTCTAATCTTTATAGTAGGTTCCCACTCATCATTAAGTTTTCTAGGTATAGAAACTTCCAAATTAAGTTTTTCATCATAAGATTGCATCAAGGCATCAACAATATGTTTGGTAAAAGCTTTATTTTGACTATAAGCATGAGGAGAATTAACAACGGATTGCAACAAGGAAATACAACCTTTTAAAGAGCAATTATCATAATCAAATTCCTTGAAATCCGAGATAGGAGGTTCAATATTATTAGAAGTTGACGATTCTCCAATCTCACTTTTACCAAATTTAGCATCAAGATCTAAAGATTCCGAATTCTTGGGACGCCTTCTAGGCAAAGTTGATTCATCATCAGTCCCATAATCATCAAAATTCATATTTCAAAACATAGATCTAATAGGAGACGCATCAATAGCTTTAAGATCCTCATCGTTATTTTCACGGAAACTAGAAGAACACGCTTTTATAAAGCTATCTCTTTTAGCACGCAATCTAGCGGTTCTTTCCTTACACTCATCAATGGAAATTCTCATTACTTTGAGGGACTCATTGATATCATGCTTAGGAGGAGAAGATCTAAGTTTAAGAGAATCAACATCAAGCGAAAGTCTATCAACGTTCCTAGCCAAATCATCAACTTTGAGCAATTTTTCTTCAAGCAAAGCATTAAAATTCTTTTGAGAAATCATAAATTCTTTCACACTATTCTCAAAATCAGAGGGCATCTTATTAAAATTACAATAAGAATTATTGTAGGAATTTCCATAATTATTAGAGGAATTACTAGGGAACGGTCTAGCATTAAAGTTTCCTCTATAAGCATTGTTTGCAAAACTATTCCTACCAACACAATTCACATCCATAGATTCATTATTATTCTCAATCAAAGAAGACAAAGGCATATCATTGGGATCAAGAGGAGTATTTTTAGTAGCAAACAATTTCATAAGTTCATCCATCTTTCCACTCAAAACATTGATTTCTTCTATAGCATGCACTTTTTTACTAGAAGATCTTTCGGTGTGCCATTGAGAATAATTAGCCATAATATTATCAAGAAGTTTTGTAGCATCTCCTAACGTAATTTCCATAAACTTGCCTCCTGCGGCCGAATCTAAGAGATTTCTAGAAGCAAAGTTCAAACCGGTATAAAAATTTTGTATGATCATCCATAAATTCAAACCATGAGTAGGGCAATTGCGAAGCATCAATTTCATTCTTTCCCAAGATTGGGCAACATGCTCATGATCAAGTTGTTTAAAATTCATAATATCGTTACTAAGAGTGATGATCTTAGCGGGAGGAAAATACTTAGAGATAAAAGCATCTTTGCACTTGTTCCAAGAATCAATACTATTTTTAGGCGAAGACAAAAACCAAACTTTAGCACGATCTCTAAGTGAAAACGAAAATAACTTCAATTTCACAATATTGTTATACGTATCTTTCTTCTTTTGCATATCACACAAATCAACAAAGTTCTTTAGATGAGTAGCAGCATCTTCACAAGGAAGGGCGGCGAATTGATCTTTCATAACAAGATTCAGCAAAGCAGCATTGATTTCACAAGACTCAACATCATTAAGAGGAGCAATCGGAGTACTAAGGAAATCATTATTATTGGTATTCGAGAAATCACACAATTTGGTATTATCTTGTGCCATGGCACCAAGTAATCCAACACACAAGCAAATAGAAAAACGGCAAGCGAAAAAGAGAGGAGGAGATTGGGAAAGAGAGGGCGAATAAAACGGCAAGGGTGAAGTGGGGGAGAGGAAAACGAGAGGCAAATGGCAAATAATGTAAATGCGAGGGAGATGGGTTTGTGATGGGTACTAGGTATGTCTTGACTTGAGCAAAGACCTCCCCAGCAACGATGCCAGAAATCGCACGTTGGCAGGAGGTCGAATCTTGACTTGACTTGGTGGAAGCCTCCCCGGCAACAGCACCAGAAATCCTTCTTGCTATGTCTTGAGCTTGCGTTGGTTTTCCTCTAAGAGGAGAGGGTGATGCAGCAAGTGTAGCGTAAGTATTTCCCTCAGTTTTTGAGAACCAAGGTATGAATCCAGTAGGAGGCTCCTCAGAAGTCCCACGCACCTACACAAACAAACTGAGAACTCGCAACCAACGCAATAAAGGGGTTGTCAATCCCTTCACGGCCACTTGCAAAAGTGAGATCTAATAAAGATAGTAAGATAAGATAAATATATTTTTGGTATTTTGTGATATAGATGCAAAAAGTAAAGATGCAAATAAAAGTAGATTGAAAGCAAATATGATAAGAGTTAGACCCGGGGGCCATAGGTTTCACTAGAGGCTTCTCTCAAGATAGCATAAGTATTACGGTGGGTGAACAAATTACTGTCGAAGAAAAAAATAGAAAAGCGCATAGTTATGAGATTATCTAGGCATGATCATGTATATAGGCATCACGTCCATAACAAGTAGACCGACTCCTGCCTGCATCTAGAGTATTAAGTTCACAAGAACAGAGTAACGCATTAAGCAAGATGACATGATGTAGAGGGATAAACTCATGCAATATGATATAAACCCCATCTTGTTATCCTCGATGTCAACAATACAATACGTGCCTTGCAACCCTTTCGGTCACTGGGTAAGGACACTGGAAGATTGAACCCACACATAGCACTTCTCCCATGGCAAGAAAGACCAATCTAGTAGGCCAAACCAAATTGATAATTCGAAGAGACTTGCAAAGATAACTCAATCATACATAAAAGAATTTAGAGAAGATTCAAATATTATTCATAGATAAACTTGATCATAAACCCACAATTCATCGGATCTCGACAAACACACCGCAAAAAGAGTTTACATCGAATAGATCTCCACAAGAGAGGGGGAGAACATTGTATTGAGATCCAAAAAGAGAGAAGAAGCCATCTAGCTAATAACTATGGACCCGTAGGTCTGTGGTAAACTACTCACAACTCATCGGAGGGGCAAGGATGTTGATGTAGAGGCCCTCCGTGGTTGATTCCCCCTCCGGCAGAGTGCCGGCGAAGGCTCCAAGATGCGATCTCGCGGATACAGAAGGTTACGGTGGTGGAAATTGTGTTTCGTGGTGCGCCTGGATGTTTTCAGGGTACGCAGGTATATATAGGAGGAAGAAGTACGTCGGTGGCTGCCCGAGGGGCCCACGAGACAGGGGGCATGCCCTACAGGGGGGCGCGACCTCCTATCTCGTGGAGCCCTCGGCTTCTTCTTGACTTGCACTCCAAGCTCTCCGGGTCACGTTCATTCCAAAAATCACGGCCCCGAAGGTTTCATTCCGTTTGGACTCTGTTTGATATTCCTTTTCTTCGAAATACTGAAATAGGCAAAAAAACAGCAATATGGGCTGGGCCTCCGGTTAGTAGGTTAGTCCCAAAAATGATGTAAATGTGTAAAATAAAGCCCATAAACATCCAAAAAAGGTAATATAATAGCATGGAACAATAAAAAAATTATAGATACGTTGGAGACGTATCACCGTCGCGGTGCCCGAGGAAGAGGAGGACGGGGCGGCGCATCGGCCTTGCCTCCGCCAGCGGCCCCTCCCCCGGTGGAGGGCCACGTCGGGGACAACCCTTACGAGTTCTTCATCAGGCTGCGCCAGCCACCGCGCCGTCGTCTTCGCCTCCCGACTCCATTTTTGCGGGAGATGGGGCTGGACCCGCCGCAGGCGCTGCGGCTGCATATGAGGGGCTATGGGAACAGTGGCACATGGGCCGACATCGAGTTCCCCGCCTCTCATGTCATGTATCTTCGCCGAGGGTGGAAGACTTTTGCCTGCATGCACAGCCTGACGGAGGGGCTCACTCTCCATTTCCAATTAATGGAGAGCGGCCTCCTCTCCGTCAAGGTCTTTGGGCACTTTGGGACTCGCGTAAGGTGCTGCGTGGAGAGCTCCTCTGACGATGAAGATTCCTCCTCGAGCAAGAGTGGCAAGGAGGACAGCGGCAGCGACGACGAGGGTAGCGGGCGGCTGGATGACGGGTCCGACTAAGCGTCGGGCGCTGCTTCGGGCGACACCGGCGACCCCATCATCTGTGTCGCCGGCTTCTCGGGGTCACCTCCTTGGGCGGCTGGCATAGGAAGGCCGGAGAAGGCGAAGAAGGTGGGTGGCGGGCCGTCAAGTCGGAGTACGATGGCACCGACGCCTTCATAGCGTATTGACGGACCGCTGCCGCATCTTCCAGCTCTTCCTCCGGCGCCACCACCGCCAACCCTCTCCTAGGCGACCGCTGGGATGTTCTCTTGGCGCCTTCTGCTGCTCGTACCTCGCCTAGGCGCCCCGTTTGCCCTTTTGCTTTCTTGTTTCATTTCCTGAGGAGAGGGACAAGAAAGGGATTACGGGCATCTTATCTTTTTTTAATTCATAAGCCCACGGGCCTTACTTAGATCTAAAACCTGTAATCTTCCTGTTCATGTTTATATTCCGTATAACTGTACCCGTATGGAACGTATTAATGGAAAAGGGGGCTTGCCGGGTCTTGTGTGTGTGTGTGGGTAAAGCCCATACCAAAGAACAAATCCTTATTATTTTTAATATAAACACCACTGCCCGACAGCAGGCCTTGCCGTTCCCCCACTCCATTCGTCCAGACTCACGCCTTTGGCGGAGGCAGGGACGAGGTGGGGTGGGCCCAACGCTTTCTTCCTTGCCACCACGGCTACAACCATATTCCGAACCAAGAAGCTCTTGGGTGATAGGAACGAGGGGAGCAAGATAGCTTTGGAACAAAATGAGGTTCCGTACGTCCCAAGTTTTATGCGGAAATGTACGATAGGGAATGGGAAAACTTATCTGAATCTGCAGCCCCCGGCAACCCTGACTTGCCGTGGGTGGACCCTCGTGTCTTTAACCCTTGGCAAGCTTGGCTTGCCGGGTTCGGAGCGTCGGCTTGTTCTCTTCCTTCCACTTGGCTTGGCGGAAACATTCATGTACCTGATGTCTACTACACAACCTTCTTCTTGTAGACGTTGTTGGGCCTGCAAGTGCACAGGTTTGTAGGACAGTAGCAAATTTCCCTCAAGTGGATGACCTAAGGTTTATCAATCCGTTGGAGGCGTAGGATGAAGATGGTCTCTCTCAAGCAACCCTGCAACCAAATAACAAAAAGTCTCTTGTGTCCCCAACACACCCAATACAATGGCAAATTGTATAGGTGCACTAGTTCGGCGAAGAGATGGTGATACAAGTGCAAAATAGATAGTAGATAAAGGTATTTGTAATCTGAAATAATAAAAATAGCAAGGTAGCAAGCGGTAAAAGTGAACGTAAACGGTATTGCAATGATAGGAAACAAGGCCTAGGATTCATACTTTCACTAGTGTAAGTTCTCTCAACAATAATAACATAGATAGAACATATGACAAGCCCTCAACATGCAACAAAGAGTCACTCCAAAGCCACTAATAGCGGAGAACAAATGTAGAGATTATGGTCGGGTACGAAACCACCACAAAGCTATTCTTTCAGATCAATCTATAAAAGAGTTCGTACTAGAATAACACCTTAAGATACAATCAACCAAAACCCTAATGTCACCTAGATACTCCATTGTCACCTCAAGTATCCGTGGGCATGATTATACGATATGCATCACACAATCTCAGATTCATCCAACCAACATAAAAGTACTTCAAAGAGTGCCCCAAAGTTTCTACCGGAGAGTCAAGAACGTGTGCCAACCCCTATGCATAGGTTCCCAAGTGTCACAAAACCCACAAGTTGATCACCAAAACATACATCAAGTGGATCAATAGAATAACCCATTGTCACCACGGTTATCCCACGCAAGACATACATAAAGTGTTCATAAAAGACTCAATCCAATAAGATAACTTCAAAAGGGGAAACTCAATTCATCACAAGAGAGTAGAGGGGGAGAAACATCACAAGATCCAACTACAATAGCAAAGCTCGGGATACATCAAGATCGTGCCATAGATGGAACACGAGAGAGAACACGAGAGAGAGAGAGAGAGAGAGAGAGAGAGAGAGAGATCAAACACATAGCTATTGGTACATACCCTCAGCCCCGAGGGTGAACTACTCCCTCCTCATCATGGATAGCGCCGAGATGATGAAGATGGCCTCTGGTGATGGGATCCCCCTCCGGCAGGGTGCCGGAATGGGGTCCCGATTGGTTTTTGGTGGCTACAGAGGCTTGCGGCGGAACTCCCGATCTATTTTATGTTCTGGAAGTTTTAGGGTACGTAGGTATATATGGGTGCAAGGAGAACGTCGGTGGAGCTATGGGGGCCCCACGAGGCAGGGGGCGCGTCCAGGGGGGGAGGGCGCGCCCCCACCCTCGTGAGCACCTCCCGTATCTTCTGACATGGGGTCTAAGTCCATCAGGTGGGTTTCCTTCCAAAAATAACTTCTCCAGTTGATTTCGTTCCGTTTTGACTCCGTCTGATATTCCTTTTCCTCGAAACACTGAAATAGGCATAAAACAACAAATCTGGGCTAGGCCTCTGGTTAATAGATTAGTCCCAAAAATAATATAAAAGTGGATAATAGAGCCCAATATTGCCTAAAACAGTAGATAAAGTAGCATGGAGCAATCAAAAATTATAGATACGTTGGAGACGTATCAGTACCCTGCGCACCAAAGAGGATAGATAGGAACAAAATGACGCAAGCTCGACCTCTATGCTAGGTGGTAGTCATCGTTAAGCACTATCAACCCTAACCGAGGGAGGGACTCAATCTAGCATGCATACTATAACTTAGGGCGCCAGCACTTCGTTTATTTATGCTCAGGGTCTACGCCTGGCTTTGTACAAAGGGTTACCTGCCTTGCCAACAAGGCTTCTACAAAAGGTGGCTTGCCGGGAGGCCTGGCAGCCGCGCCTTATGGGTAAAACTTGCGAAGATGCTCGATGTTCCAGGAATTGCTCACTGGAATGGCATCTTTGGTCTCCATGCAGACTGCGCCGGGCCTGGTGACTCGTTTTACCCGATAAGGGCCTTCCCACTTCGGCGTCAACTTGTTGGAATTCTTGGCTGACTGAACGTGCCGAAGAACAAGGTCGCCTTCCTCAAAGCTCCGGGCATGAACCTTACGGCTATGGTAGCGATGCAAGGCTTGCTGGTAGCATGCTCCTCTCACAGCCGTCTGGAGACGATCTTCCTCAAGGAGCGTTGCGTCATCTTGCCGCAACCGCTCTTGCTCAAGCTCATCATAAGTGAGCACTCGAGGTGACCCGTATATGAGTTCCGTGGGGAGAGCTGCTTCTGCCCCGTAGACCAAGGCAAAGGGTGTCTGGCCGGTGGCTCGATTTGGCGTTGTTCTGTTCGACCAAAGAACCGCCCGAAACTCGTCAATCCAGCGCCTTCCACTCTGGCGCAGCCTGTCAAAAGTCTTCGTTCTTAAGCCTCACAGAACTTCAGCATTTGCTCTCTCTGCTTGGCCGTTGCTCCGTGGGTGTGCCATGGAAGCAAAACAGACCTTGCTGCCGAGATCCTCAATGTACTTCATGAAGGCGTGGCTTGTGAACTGTGTGCCATTGTCGGTGATGATCCTGTTGGGTACCCCAAAACGACAAACTAGTCCCTTGAAGAACTTGATGGCTGAATGCGCTGTCACCCTTCTCACTGCTTCCACCTCTGGCCACTTGTCGATAGCAACGTACAAGTGTACAAAGCCCCCGACGGCATGAGGGAAAGGGCCAAATATGTCGAGCCCCCAGACTGAGAAGGGCCAGGAGAGAGGGATGGTTTGAAGGGCTTGAGCTGGTTTATGAAGCTTCTTTGAATGGAACTGGCATGCTTCACACTTGGTTACTAGTGTCGTCGCATCCTGGAGAGCAGTGGGCCAGAAGAAACCTTTCCGGAAAGCCTGTCTAGCAAGGGCCCTCGACCCTATGTGGGAGCCACATATGCCTCCATGTATCTCTGCCAACAGCTCTAGTCCTTCCTGCCAGGAGATGCACTTCAATTTCACCCCATTCGGTCTTTTTCTGTACAAGACATTGTCAATGAATTGGTACAGAGCAGACCGGCGGGCTACTCTCTCTGCTTCTTCCTGCTCCTCAGGAAGCTCTCCTTTTTGGAGGAATCGGATGGTGTGATGTGCCCATGCCGGAGCCCGTGGCTCGACGACAAGGACCAAAGGCATCTCTTCTACCATGGGAGCGGCCGTCTCTACGGCTATGGCCTGAGGCCCTGCTGGAGTAGGTTGCCCTGCGGCAGGATCGACATCCACGGCAACATCTTAACCAGCGGCTCCGGGGAGCTCGGTGGGGAAGTACTTGCCGGGGCCTAGCTTCCTCCGCTTGTTTTGCCCGGTTGATGGTTCGACGTATGGTTGAGTTAACCGAAGCACAAAAGTACCTAGTTCCACATGTAGCTTGAGGGCAGCGCGCTTTGACAGGTAGTCGGCGATGTCTTTTTCGGTCCGAGGGACATGCTCTACCCGTATACCGTCAAAGCGCTCCTCTAGTTTCCTCACTTCATCCACGTAAGCTTCCATCAACGGGCTTTGATAATCTTTGTTGATCTGTCTGACGACGAGCTGCGAATCGCCCCTCACAATGAGCTTTTTGACTCCGAGGTCCGCCGCGATCATGAGACCGGCAAGCAAGCCCTCGTACTCGGCGGTGTTGTTAGTTGACATCTCCCGGGGAAAGTGCATTTTGGACGAAATACTTGAGGTGCTCTCCGGTGGGTGCGACAAGCAGCACACCAGCACCGGCGCCTTGCAGCGAAAAAGCCCCATCAAAGTACATGATCCAGTTGTGGCTCGTTTCCTTGCCGGGGAGAGTGGTCTCCTGTACCTCTTCGTCGGGCGTCGAGGTCCATTCTGCGATGAACTCCGCCAAGACTCTGCTCTGAATAGTCGAGGTGCTTTCGAGCTTTAAACCGAAACTCGACAGTTCCAGGGCCCATTCCACGATCCTCCTCGTAACATCTGGGTTATGCAGTATCCGTTGCAATGGGAGGCAGGTGACCACGGTGATCTCGTGCACTTGGAAGTAATGACGCATCTTCCTCGAGGCCATAAGGAGGCTGAAGAGCAATTTTTGCACACCTGAGTACCTCGACCTAGCCCCCTGCAAGAGGGAGCTGACGAAGTAAACTGGGTGCTAAACCATTTTCTTCTTTTGTGCCACTTCACCCAGTTGCGCGGGCCCTGTCGCACTGGCGTCAGCCTCTACCGGGGACTCATTCTTGCCGGGACTAAGCCCTGCTGGGGAGGGTTCTGGCTCGCCATCCGTTGATTCTGCCGCTGCCACTGCCTCTTCATCGACCTCTCTCTGTGCCACTAGTGCGGCGGTAACCACCTGATTCGTTTCCACTAGGTACAACAGCAATGGTTCTTGTGGTTTGGGCGCAACCAGTACTGGGGTAGAGGAGAGGTACTTCTTCAAATCCTGCAGCGCTGCCTCGGCCTCTGGGGTCCACTCCATTGGGCCCATCTTCTTCAAGATCATGAAAAAGGGAAAGGCACGCTCCACGGACTTGGAGATGAATCTGCTCATGGCGACAACACAGCCAGTGAGCCGACGCATGTCTTTGATCCATTTAGGTGCCTCAATCTGCTCGATGGCCTTGATCTTATCCGGGTTTGCCTCAATCCTGCGATGTGACACAAAGAACCCGAGAAGCATGCCGGACGGGACACCGAAGACACACTTCTCAGGGTTCAATTTGAGGTTGATCTTGCACTGATTTGCAAATGTTACCTCCAGATCTTGCTCAAGTGTTGCTTTGTCCTTGGTTTTGACCACTATGTCATCCATATAAGATTCCATATTTCTATGTAGCTGGGGCTCCAAACCAATTTGGACTGCTCTTGCAAAGGTTGAGTCAGCACTCTTCAACTCGAAAGGCATCGGTAAAAAGCAATACGTACCATATGGGGTGATGAATGATGTCTTCTCCTCGTCTTCTTTTGTCATGAAGATCTGGTGGTACCCTGAGTAGGCGTCGAGGAATGATAACAGGTCACACCCGGCCGTGGAGTCAACAATCTGGTCGATGCGTGGTAATGGGAAGGGATCCTTTGGACAAGCTTTATTGATGTTTGTGTAGTCAATACACAGTCTGCACTTCCCGTTTGCCTTGCGCACCACTACCGGGTTGGCCAACCACGTTGGATGGAGCACCCCTCTTACCAAACCTGCCGCCTCTAGTTTTCCAATCTCCTCCGTGATGAACTCTTGCCTCTCCATAGCTTGCTTCCTGACCTTCTGCTTGACGGGCCGTGCATGAGGACAGACAGCAAGATGGTGCTCAATCACTTCCCTGGGAACGCCGCGGATGTCGGAGGCTTGCCATGCAAACACATCGACATTCGCCTGCAGGAAAGTGACGAGATCGCTTTCCTATTTGCTGTCGAGGGTGGAGCTTATGGTAAAAGCTCCCCCCGTGTCGTCCTCCTTGACAGGCACCTTCTTGGTCTCTGGTGGTGCAGTTCTGGACTTCTTGCTCTTGCCGGTGGAGCTCTCTGGTACGTCCTCAATGGGACCACAAAACCCCGAAGAGGTGCGCTTGCCGGAGTGGGTGCGAGGGGTCTCGCCGGTCTTTTTCCCTCCCGGGACTGCATCAGCAGGAGCAGCTGCCTTGGCGGCAGCTGCTGCAACTGCTTCCCGGTAGAGTTGGTCAGCGCAAATCAATGTGTCTTTCTTGTCGGAGGGGATGGTAATGATGTTCATTGGCCCGGGCATCTTCAGTGTGTTGTAGGCGTAATGTGAAGCCGCCATGAACTTGGATAGTGCCGGCAGCCGAGGATCCCGTTGTAGGGCAAGGGGATCTCGGCTACATCAAAGACAATCCTCTCCGTCCTGTACTTAAGCTCGCCTCCGAACGTCATGGGCAGTGTGACCTTTCCCTTCGGCTGGCTCCTCCCCGGGTTGACCCCTTGGAATGTGCCCGTCTCCTCGAGGTCTCCATCAGGGATCTGCAGCCTCTTGATCACAACAGGTGAGACCAAGTTCAGACCGGCCCCGCCGTCAACCAGCATCTTCATCACCCTGAGGTTGCGGATTGTTGGTGAAACCAGCAACGGCAAGCATCCGACCGCAGTAGTGTGGTCAGGATGGTCCTCGGTGTCAAAGATGATAGGCGTGCTGGACCACTTCAGCGGCTTCTGTGCATCGAGCGATGGCTCCACCACTGTGATCTCAAGCGCCCACTGCTTGAGCTGGCGGTGGGATGTATGCAGCGAGGCGCCACCACGACGCACATGGCTTCTGTGGCTTTCTAGAACTCGTGGTCGCCGGACTCATCGTCCTCGTCATGATCATCGTCTCCCTGCTCCTTGTCGCGACCCCGGGTGGGCCTCTCCTGCTGATTATCCTTGCCGCGGCGGCCTCCTTAGCCACCACACTTCTTGCCAGATCCCTCGGCACCCTCTTGGCCCTTCTCCTTGTCCCGCCACTCATACTCAGCTTTCTGCTTCTCAACGAGCAGCTCCACTTGCCGGCAGTTCTAGAGGTCATGGCCCTTGGTGCGGTGGATCTTGCAATACTGCTTGTCAGAGCCCCCTGGCTTATCGGCAGCCGCCAAGGCCCGGCAAGCGACACACCCGGCAACCTCCTGGTCGGGGTCACTTGCCTTGGATTTCTTGGTGGTGCCAGTATCGTCGGACCCCTTGACGGCAAGCATGGTCTTGCCCTTGCTTCCTGTTACGGCGCCGGCCCTTCTTCGCCGGGGTGGCGGTATCATCCCTGGAGTCGGTTTCCGCGCTGGCGTCTTCACCGGGGTACTTCCTTCCCTCTTCAGCGCGAGCGCACCGATCGGCCAGAACATAAAGCTCGGCCACATCCTTGACCTTGTTCATTGCCAGCTCCTCACGCATCTTGCCATTGTGCACATTCTGATGGAATGCACTGATCACGGCGGCAGGATGAACGTCGGGAATGTTGTACTGCACTCGGCTGAACCTTTGGATGTACTTACGCAAGTTTTCTCCTTCTTTCTGGGGGATGATATGCAAGTTGCTCGCCTGGCCATGAGCTTGGCGGCCTCCAGTAAAGGCGCCAACAAACTCATGACACAGATCCGCCCAAGAAGAAATGGAGTCCACCGGCAAGTGCATCAACCATGACATAACATTGGGCTTGAGTGCCAACGGGAAGTAATTGGCAAGCACCTTATCGTTGCGGGCCCCAGCAGCTTGCATCGCGATGGTGTAGATGCTGAGGAATTCCGACGGGTGAGTCTTGTCGTTGTACTTCTCGCCAACGTTGGGCTTGAACGTGCGGTGGGAGGGCCACTGGAACTGCCGCAGCTCATGGGTGAACGCCGGACGACCCACCTCGTAGGGTAGGCCACCATAGCCTCCCGGTGTTGGGTGGTCTGTAGTGGGCCCTGCCCGCCTATCCGACTGGTGGCGCGCATCACGCCGACGCTCGATGGTGGTTCGAGCATCTTCATGAGATCGCTCCCGAAGAACTTGGTGTTCATCACGGTGGGTTCGCGGGTCGGACGATGCTATGTAGATATCATCACGAGCATCCTCGCGACGGACCGACACCCGCGGTGGACGATATGGAGGAGGGGAGTGCATCGTGGCCGCATCGCCTCCGGCCCGACCTCCGCTGGCGTGCGGTGGCTCGACGGAGCGACGGCCCACGGGTCCTGCCGGCCGTAATTCATCGCTGTTAGCGACGCCGACGAGGCTCCGGACGGTGCCCTCCATTTGTCAAGCTTCTCCGCAGCGGGAGGAAAGTCGAGGAGTAGCTGCGCGCGTGCTAGGGCTTCTACTGGCGTGGGTGGCGGCGACAGTTGTGTGGACCGTGATGCGCTTCGACTTCTAACCGCGTTAGAAGGAGCCCCATTACGGCCCCGCAGCCGTACGCCACCTCCGCCAGCACATCAGCGCGCATGCTGGCCCTCCTCATCACGTGAAGGGCGCATGGGACTCTTCCCAGGGCGGCGCCTAGTGTCACCAGCAGGGCGGCGCTGCTCATCACGCACGACCTGCGAAGAGCGTGCCGTGGGCGCCGGTGTTGGTGTCTTGTAGGTCGTCGTGCCGCCGTCTGGCGGCACGACGATGCCGCTGGAGGGCCCGGCGCCGCCTGCGGGGGGCCCGACTCTGTCTCTGGAGCTCGCGACGCGTGGCTCGCCACCTGGCGTACGAACGACGCCGTTCACCAGGCCTGGACCGCCAGGGTGATTTCGATGTTCGCGGGCTGCGCCACAGGTTCTCTCCACGACTGGCCCGCTACTGGTCCGCATCGGTACTGGCAGTCCGGTCCCGGACGAACCGATCACAGTGGTCGTCTTCTTCTTAGGAGCCATGGCGATGAAGAACTGCTAGGCCAACTACTAGACCAGATTCTCACAATTGCGCGCACCCCTACCTGGCGCACCAAAGATGTCGGTGGGAAATGACACCGGATCACGAGGATCCCTTCTGCGGTTGCGGGGCGCGGGGATTGTGAGAAGAGCAGGATTAGTAACTAGCACAAGGATCGTTTAGCCAGGTTCGGGCCGCGAGGAACGCGTAAAACCCTAGTCCTGCTATGGTGGATGTATTGAGTGTTTCTGAGCTCTTGAACTAGCTACGGTGGCTGCGTGGTTCAAAAGAGCCAAATCCCTCTCCAGTACGCCATGGGCCTCCTTTTATAGTCGAAAGGGGCTGCCACAGTGGCACACAGGAGGTGGAAAGGCCTACAGTGCTACAATCTTATCGCTCGTATTACAGGAAAAGACACATTTAATGCGTAGCTTAGGTATCCTCTTGCTTTATCAGGGACAAGAGCGAGGCTCATCCCGTCCGTTGCCGCTCCCCCTCACTTCGACACGTGCCCTGGCCAGCGATGCATGCGGCGCCATGTAGGCAGGCAAGCGGCTGAGGTGGCGCGGTGGTGGAGCCTTCATGAAGATCTGCATGCCGCCACACATGCGTGTGCTGAGTTGGCCTGGAAGCTGCATGTTGCCACGCAGGTGCCTGCCCAGCTGGTTGGGCTGGCAGCTGCATACGAACGATGGTGAAGACTTGGTTGGTGCGGGCCTGGCAGTGGCCCCGCTGACGCCCTAGGCAAGGGTATTGTCGGGTGGCCCGGCAAGGGTCTTGCCGTGGCACGCTGTCGTCCCCGGCAAGGATCTTACCGAGGGTCTTGTGGATTTAGTCGCAGTTCTGGGAACGGGCGTCCCCAGACTTGCCTGCCTGCGGCCTGTGGTGTAGCTCAAGAGGGGGCCCAATATGGCCCATCTTCATCAACTCAAGCTCAAGACCCTCGCGAGGGGCCAAGCCTCGCGGGGTGGATGACGCAAGGCTTCCTCAGGAGTGGCCTCACCAGGCAGACTCGCGAGGAGGCGGAGACACCAAGGCAGGGGTACCTGACGAGGTGCTCGTGACGCAAGCCATGATGATCGAGACCAGGCAGGCGTCGGCCTGTGCAGTGTCCTTGTTTCCTCTTTGGTGCAAAGGGGGCAAGCGCAGGCGCGGAGTAGAGCGGCATCAGGCAAAGGTTACCATTTCAGTGCAACGAGACCAAGACCAGCGGAGGGCAGGACGGAGGTCACCATGGAGCGCAAGACGGCGTCATCGCCAGTGCCTTTGGCAGCCAAAGACCAGCTTTAGTCAGGATAACTTGTACTAGATGTTCCCCTTCAAAATGGCCGTTGTTGGTGCCCTTCCCGCTCAATATTTGGGAAGAGGACCAGGGCCTCTATATATAGAGCTAGCCACCACATAGTAGATCATCTCATCTAGAGGCAGGGGAATCCCTCTCAAGTAGAACGCCGCACCAGCCAAAGAACACCTCTCGCGAGGCTGTTCTTCCCCTGTACTGTTCATCATCAGCCCAGATGCAATCCACCACACCACACAGTGGAGTTGGGTATTACACCACGACGGTGGCCAGAACCAGTATAAATCTTGTGTGCCTCGTGTAGTTCATCGGGTAGCTTAGATTCTCAGCGAGGCATTTGGACGTGGATCGGTAGGGGAAAGATCTTCGCGCGCACCCCAGAGTTCGAACCTTAAGGGTTTGCTGGAACCCGATATCTGACATTTGGCGTGCCAAGTAGGGGTGCGCCGGAGCTCTCCCTTCCGCCAGCCCGCTCTCCATCAACACCACGCGTCGCCCTCATGGCGGACGACGCACTGCCTGCTCCGGCTACCAACGCCGGCATTGGGGCCAGGGGGCTCCGAGCCTTGGTCCCCGCCTTGCGACAGGTGCAGTGGCCGAACAAGTTCAAGCCAGAGATGCCGCCGCGCTACGACGGCGCAGCGGACCCACTAGCTTTCCTGCTGGCGTATGAGGAGGCCGTCCTCAAGGCCGGAGGCGACGACAGGGTCATGGCTAACTTGCTTCCCATGGCCCTCACCGGCGTTCCACGCATGTGGCTGCTCCACCTACCTACGGCTTTGCTGGCCTCCTGGGAGGAGCTGTGCAACCTCTTCCTCGCCAATTATGCTGCGGCGGCGCCCCCGGTCGTCGCGGCTCTCCTAGGCGGCTCGCAAGCACCACCCTCGAGCTGCCACGTCAAGCCGTTCGTTTGCCAGATCGGCGCCGCCCTCACGCGCCGTGAAGCTCCTCCGGGTTGGGTGGCACCCAAGGCGGACCTGACCTTCAGCTTGGACGATCACCCCGCCAACATCACCTTCTCGGGTGCGCTCCCAATGTTGTGCACTCCAACCATCTGCCAGGTGGCTGTCACCAGGAGCCTCATCGACGGTGGTGCCGGTCTCAACGTGCTCTCGGTGGAGGCCTTCAGCCTCCTCCGCGTGCCCCTGGAGCGACTCCGACCCAGCAAGTCCTTCTCAGGCATCGGAGGCAGTTCCATCGGCTCCCTAGGGCAGATCCGCCTCCCGGTGACCTTCGGCACCCACGACAATTTCCGCACGGAGCTAGTCGACTTCGACATCGCCCCCATTGGCCTCCCATACAACGCCATTCTCGGCTACCCTGCCTTGGCCCGGTTCATGGCAGCGACTCACCCGGCAAACAACCTCATGAAGATGCCCGAGAGCAGCGGCATCCTCACCGTGGCTGGAGATACAAAGGATGCTCTGCAGGCGCTCAAGCTCGCCTTCAAGGCTGCCGCAGTGGCGTAGCCTATCGGCGCCGACACCCTCAAGGCCAAGGGGGCTGCGCCAACCAAGCAGAAGCAGCTGTTCACCCAAGACAAGGCGGAGACTAAGCAGGTACCGGTCGATGAGGATGGATCCTCTGGCGCCACCTTCACCATACGCGCAATCTCAACCCCGAGCAAGAGGAGGCTCTAGTGAAATTCTTGCGTGCGAACAAGGAGGTGTTTGCGTGGGAACCCAAGCAGCTAGCAGGGGTCCCGAGGGAGGTGATCGAGCACCACCTGAAAATATGCCCGAATGTACGCCCCGTGAAGAAGAAAGCAAGGCGGTGGTCCACTGAGAAGCAGGCCTTCATTGTCCAAGAAACCTACAAGCTAGAAGCCGCGGGGTCATTCGCGAGGTTCGCTATCCGGAGTGGCTGGCAAACCCTGTTGTTGTGCCAAAGAAAGGAGGAAGGGAGCGCATGTGCGTCGACTTCACCAACCTCAACAAGGCCCGCCCTCAAGACCCGTTCCCGCTCCCCCGCATTGACCAGATCATCGACTCCACCGCCAAGTGTGACCTGTTGTGCTTCCTGGACGCCTTCTCTGGCTACCACCAAATGAAGATGGTGGTAGAAGATGTGGAGAAAACAACCTTCCTGACCCCATGCGGGGTGTACTGCTACACCTGCATGCCGTTCGGATTGCGCAATGCAGGCGCAACCTTTTAGCGACTGATGCATATCGCCTTGGGCCAGTAGCTCGGGAGAAACGCCGAGGCCTACGTCGACGACATCATGGTGAAGTCTCGGGAGGCCAGGACCCTGATACAAGACCTGGAAGAAACCTTCACGAGCCTTCGCGAGGTGGACCTGTGGCTCAACCCGGAGAAGTGTGTGTTCGGTGTTCCTTATGGCAAGCTTCTGGGCTTCCTCGTGTCCCACAGAGGTATCGAGGCTAACCCAGAGAAGGTCAAGGTGGTCGAGGACATGAGTCCGCCAAAAACCATCAGGGAAATGCAGAAGCTCATCGGGAGAGTAACCGCGTTAGGGTACTTCATCTCCAAGCTGGGGGAACGTGCCCTGCCCTTCTTCAAGCTGATGAAGAAGAAGGGTCCGTTCGAATGGACTCAAGAAGCTGCAAAGTGTTTCAAGATCTCAAGAAGTACCTAACCAGCCCTCCGGTGATGGTGGCTCCATGCCCTCAGGAGCCCTTGGTGCTCTACCCCGCCGCCACGCCCTACTCAGCCAGCGCAACTCTGGTGGCGGTCTGGGAGGAGCGCTGGGTCAAGGCCGCATCGGTCGCAACCCCGACCGCAGCAGCACAAGGCAAAGAAGGCCTCGCGAGGGCCACGACCTCGGCAAATGGGGACCAGCCTCAGCAGGGAGATGCCCCAGGGCAGAAGAGGTCGCACCAGGCGGCCAGGTGCTAGGGGCTCCGTCGTCTCAGGAGGCTCCTGACCCACCGGAGGTCACGGACCTCGTCAGCACGCCCACCCTCGTCGAGCATCCGGTGTATTTTGTTAGCACGGTGCTGCGGTATGCAAGGGCACGATACCCCATGCCTCAGAAGCTCTTGCTCGCACTATTAGTGGCCTCGCGAAAGCTATGGCACTACTTTCAAGGTCACCTCATCAAGGTCGTCTCGGCATATCCATTGGAAAGGGTACTCAGGAGCCCCAACTCAGCTGGAAGGGTCGCCAAATGGAATATCGAGTTGCAAGCATTTCAGTTGGAATTCAGCACGACCAGGGTCATGAAACGAGCCGCACTTCTAGATTTCATGGCAGAGTGGACAGAGGCGCCAGGGCTCGAAGCAGGCGAGGATCGGTCACTTTCCCCAGGAAGTGAGGCACCGGACGGCTAGGTCATGTACTTCGATGGAGCATTCTCGTGACATGGCGCGGGGGCTGGCGCAGTGCTTGTATCCCCCACTCAGGACATGCTCTATTACATTGCGCAGATCTATTTCCAGCATGGCGAGAAGGTCTCCAACAACATAGCAGAATACGAGGGCGTCATAGCAGGTTGTAAGGCTGCAGCGGACATTGGGGGTAAAGCGCCTCATCATCAAGGGTGACTCACAGCTCCTCGTCAACTTCTCCAACAAGGTATACGAGCCCAAGGACGAGCACATGGAGGCGTATCTTGCAGAAGTGCGCAAGATGGAAAAGCAGTTTATGGGGCTGGAGCTGCAGCATGTGCCTCGCAGCACCAATCAGGAGGCCGATGACATTGCCAAGAGGGCATCGAGGAGGCTGCCTCAAGAGCCTGGCGTTTTCGAGGAATGACTCTTCAAGCCCTCAATAGCACCGTCACTATGAAGAACAGTACATCCTCGGGAGGAACTCCCTCAACCACCTGCCTCAGGAGCCCTGGCCTGTGGCCCGACCTCAGGAGCTCACTTGCTCCTGGCACTGGAGCCTCAGGAGGGATGCTGGACTACGGAGCTCAAGGATTACCTGATGCAAGGGACTCTTCCAGAGAAGGAGGAGGATGCGGAACGCGTGGCCCGGCAGGCCACGGCCTACTGCATGCAAGACGGGCAGCTCTACCGGAAGCGGCCAAATGAAGTTTCCTTGTGTTGCATCTCCAGGGAGCAGGGGAAGGAGTTGCTGGCTTACATTCACGGTGGAGACTGTGGGCACCACTCGTCGTCATGAACCCTCATCGGCAAGGCGTTTCGCAGCAGGTTTTATTGGCCTACAACACTCAACGACGCAATCGAGCTTGTGAAGGCTTGTGAAGCCTATCAGTTCCACGCCAAGTAGATTCATCAACCAGCTCAGGGCCTGCAGACCATTCCACTCTCGTGGCTGTTCGTGGTTTGGGGCTAGACATTTTGGGCCCGTTTCCTTGGGCACCAGGGGGCTATTGCTACCTCTACATCGCCATTGACAAGTTCACCAAGTGGGCAGAGGTGGAAGCTGTCCGCACCATCCCAGCTGGTTCTGCAGTCAAGTTCATCAAGGGCCTCGTGAGCCGATTCGGGGTGCCTAATCGCATCATCACCGACAACAGTTCGCAGTTCACCGGCAATCTCTTCTAAACATATTGTGCTAACCTTGGATCGCAGATATGCTACGCTTCGGTGGCGCACCCTCGGAGCAACGGCCAGGCTGAAGGCGCCAACGCAGAGGTCATGAAACGCTTCAAAACCAGGACCTTCAAGAAGAAGTTGGAGGCTTGCGGCAGGGGCTGGTACGACGAGCTCCAGTCCGTGCTATGGTCTATCCGCACAACCGCTACCAAGTCGACCGGTGAAACCCCGTTCTTCCTTGTCTACAGAGCAGAGGCAGTGCTCCCACACGAAGTCACACGTCGCTCCGCGTAGGTCCTGGCATTTGACGAAGCGCAGCAGGACGCCGTGCGGGGGATGGATCTCGTGCTAGGGGAGGAACACCGTCGGGAGGCTGCGCTACGGGCGGAAAGATACCAACAGGCGCTGCGGCGGTACCACTGCTGCAACATCCGCCCCAGAACTCTCAAGGTAGGTGACCTCATGCTCAGGCGGGTGCTCTTTGGGGAAGGGCTGCACAAACTCTCGCCCATGTGGGAGGGCCCGTTCAAGGTTGTTCATGTTTCCAGACCTGGTGCCGCACGCTTGGAGACCCAGGAGGGGGTGCCCACCCCGAACGCGTGGAACATTCAGCACCTCCGGAGATTTTACCCTTGAAGTAAGGCCCAGTGCCTGTAAAGAAGGCCTAACGCCTATGAAGAGGGGCCCAGTGCCTGCAAAGAAGGCCCGGTGCTTGTGAAGCTCGTCGCCCCAAGAAAAGGCCCGGTGCCTGTGAAGCTCGCCGACCGTGACACTCTCACATAATAATGAGTTGGGGTTGTACATGCCCCGGAGTCTTTGGAGTGCCGCCCTTGGGCCTCGGGGGCTCCCGCCCACGCCCAGTGGCAGCACTTAGCTCCGCGCTGCTGAGAAGACGTCGAAGACTAGACTAGGTGCCGGACGCGTCTTTTCATTTGCTTTCCGCAGTTGGCTTGTTCACCCTTGTTCGAAACTTTATTGCAGTTGCTTCTAGTATTGTTTGTCGTCCCCTGCCCATGGTTCTTTGCCTCAGTTTTTCTCCTGACTCAACCTCTCTCTCGCAAGCCTCGCGAGGGGGGCTGCGCGGGCACCCTCGCGAGCACCTTTCTTGCCTAATTTCGTAATTTCGCGAGGCTTCCTCGCTCAAGTTCACAGCGGGAGCACCCCTCCCGGTCCATGCCCCACGGGCATCGCGACGCAAACACAGGACCTGAGCCGGCCACCCTCACGACAAAGGTTCGAAAGCTATCCCTCCGGCTAATTTTTGCAGGCCTCAAGACGCTCGACGAGGCCACAGGCAGGTGCCTCACGAGGCGGAAACTGCGGCAAGTCCCCCCGAGCTAAGTTGTTCCTACGGACAAGCACGTGACACCGTAACACGGCATGGGAATAATGGAAATAGCATAATAATTAAGGGCAACTGTCCAGCACGCCCCCACGGGGCTCCACACTTCTCTCTCTCTCTCTCTCTCTCTCTATATATATATATATATATATATATATATGCAGGAAAAGGAGGAAAACAAAATAAACGCGGCATGCCCAGTGACAGCTCGTGGAGGGGGATTCACACCACCCTCCGGAGCTCAGTCAGACTCCTCCTCACACTTCACTGAGGAGCGACGACGGTATGACCCGCTACCAACCTCGAAGGAAGCATGGCGGCGCGGTGGTTGGTCAGGGCCACCGCTGGAGGAGCTGTCATTAGAGGGGGGGAGCCGCTGAAGCTTGGCGAGCTGCGGACGCCGCCAGGCGCGGTCTCGCCTTCATCCTCATCACGGCCATCGCCAAGGCCTAGCACACGGTCGCCGTCATCATCTTCAGGGCAGCACCCGACACGGCGGCCATCTTCTCCGAACACCCTCACGTAGAGGGTGGCGTCGCCGTCAAACTTGAAGTGCAGGGTGCACCGTTTGCCCAGGCCACACGCGCGGGAAAACGTCTTCTAGCCGTGGGTCAGGGCCCCATTTCCGGTGACGGAGATCTCCACCGAGACCCAGGAGGCTCTGCTGCAACAGCCGTCCGCCTGGAGCCATAGCCTACCAGGGGCACCGGCCGGCAGTTCACCGGTGAAGAAGCGGGGGAGCTGAAGCCAGTTGTCGGCCGGATCCACCGACCATACGACAAACTCCGGCAGCACCTCTGCCGAGTGAAAGCGTCGACGGGGAGGCCGCGCAGCCACGGCGTGTCTCCCCCCGCCAATCGGGCAGCCTTCACCGCGCAAAGGAGCACCGCCGCGACCACGAGGAGCCACTGCAGGAGTCGTGGGGTGCTTGCGGGGGCGACCTCGGCCGCGCTTGGGCAGAGGAGAGTCGGGCCCTTCCTGGCGAGCCTTCCCCTTCTCCGCGGCCAAGAACCTCTTCGTAGGCGCCATGGGACACGGCGAGGAGCTGGAGGAAGGAGGAAGAGGAAGCAGGCGGGGAGAGGGGAGATGTGCAGCTGGGGATTGCGCCCCTCCACCTTTATAGCCCAGAGGAGGCCAACCGTCGGCCTCCACGATCGCAGGTAATAATGACTCCTTTTGCATGTAGTAGGGACTCGTCAAATCGGGCAGTTGTCGAGGCAACATGGGGAAGCGGAGACGCCAACATCCAATCAACCGCCACGCGGTGACCAAGGCCGCAGGCTGTTGGGGCCCGCGACGCTCCGCGCTTACCCTTTCGCTTCGTCGCTAAGCCAAGTCCGAGCGCACCTTGGGCCCAGGGGCTACTGTCGGCGTTCTGGGAACAGGGGTCCCCAGACTTGCCTGCCTGCTGCCTACGGCATGGCTCAAGAGGGGACCCAATACGGCCCATCTTCATCAACTCAAGCTCAAGACCCTCGCGAGGGGCCAAGCCTCGCGGGGCGGGCGACGCAAGACTTCCTGAAGAGCGGGCTCATCAGGCAGGCACGCGAGGAGGCAGAGAGATCAAGGCAGGGGTACCTCGCTAGGTGCTCGTGATGCAAGCCATGACGATCGAGACCAGGCGGGTCCCAGGCGGGCGTCGAGCTGTGCAGTGTCCTTGTTTCCTCTTTGATGCAAAGGGGGCAAGCACAGGCGCGGAGTACAGTGGCATCAGGCAAAGGTTACCATTTCAGTGCAACGAGACCAAGACCAGCGGAGCGGCAGGACGGAGGTCACAATGGAGCCCAAGATAGCGTCATCGCTAGTGCCTTTGGCAGCCGAAGACCAGCTTTAGTCAGGATAACTTGTACTAGATGTTCCCCTTCAAAATGGCCATTGTTGGCGCCCTTCCCGCTCAATATTTGGGAGGGACTAGGGCCTCTATATATAGAGCTAGCCACCACATAGTAGATCATCTCATCTAGAGACAGGGTGATCCCTCTCATGTAGAACACCGCACCAGCCCAAGAACACCTCTCGCGAGGCTGTTCTTCCCCTGTATTATTCATCATCAGCCCAGAGGCAATCCACCACACCACACATTGGAGTAGGGTATTTCACCACAACGGTGGCCCGAACCAGTAAATCTTGTGTCCCTCATGTTGTTCATCGGGTAGCTTAGATTCTCAGCGAGGTTTTTGAACATGGATCGGTAGGGGAAAGATCTTCGTGCGCACCCCAGAATTCGAACCTTAAGGGTTTGCCGGAACCCGATATCCGACAGATTTCCTCGGCAAGAATCTTCTCGAGGATTGTTGCCTTCCAATCCTCATCTGATCTTGAATATTCTTTGTCTTCAAAAACATCTGCATGCCACCATGGAGGTGCCTCCCGAGCCCTGGCCCAACATTGTTGATGGTGTTGGAGATCGTGGGTTCGAGGTTGCCTCACTCCGCTGGTGTGGGCGAGCCGCCTCGGCAAGGGGCTTGTCGGGGCAGCTGAGGCTGCCCTGGCAAGCCTGCTTCGTCCATCTGCTCTCTGTGGTCTTGGTCTTTGATGTCGCGCTGATCATCTTGCGGCTTCGACTCCTCCCTTTTGCCCTGCTAAGTGTGGCTTCAGCCTGTGGCTCTGACTTCCCGTGCACAAGTAAAGGGGTACTGTCGGTGTCAACACCGGCGGATCTCGGGTAGGGGGTCCCAATCTGTGCGTCAAGGCTGATGGTAACAGGAAGCAAGGGACACGGATGTTTACCTAGCTTCGGGCCCTCTCGATGGAGGCAAAACCCTACTTCCTTCTTGATTAATATTGAAGATATGGGTAATACAAGAGTAGATCTACCACGAGATCGTCGAGGCTGAACCCTAGAAGCTAGCCTATGATGGTATGATTGTAATTGTGATCGGCCTTCTAAGGACCAACCTCTCCGGTTTATATAGACACCGGAGAGGGCTAGGGTTTACATGGAGTCGGTTACAAGGAAGGAAATATAATATCCGGATCGCCAAGCTTGTCTTCCACGCAAAGGAGAGTCCCATCCGGACACAGGCCTAAGTCTTGAGTCTTGTATCTTCACGCTTCAATAGTCCAGACGATGTATACAGTCCGGCTGTCCGGATACTCCCTAATCCAGGACTCCCTCAGTAGCCCCAGAACCAGGCTTCAATGACGATGAGTCCGGCGCGTAGTATTGTCTTCGGCATTGCAAGGCGGGTTCCTTCTCCGAATACTCCAAAGTGGTTATCGAACACGTAGACCGTGTCCGAATCTGCAAAATAATCTTCGCATAGCATAAATCTGATCCGCTGGCAATCTTCGTGCGTCGTGCCCTTGCATCATGGCCTGGTCCAACGCTAGCCGACGTTTCTTACCCAACCTCGACTCGTGTTACGAGGCGGTTTTATTGGCACGTCCCGTCGAGGCAGAGATCGTGTTCCTCTTATTAAGGGATTTTCCATTAATACGGGCGTGCGTGACCCCACGATGGCCGTCGGTATAACTCTGTGTGTTTTTAGATAAGCCTCAAACGGTCACACCGAGGACTCTTGATATTCACCCCCTTTATAAAGGGGTCAAGGCCTATGCCTCTTTTCCACCTTCCTCGCACCTTCTTGCACCTCGAGTTCTAACACCCGAAACCTAAGCTCCAACACCCCAGATCCTCCAATATGTCTGGATCCGTCCCTCAAGGCCGGTGGGTGGCCTCCTCGATTCAAAAGGAAGACATTGCGAAGCTTAGGGAGGTCGGATACCTGACCACCGACATCCAGCACAGGCTTCCTGCTCCAGGGCAAGTCATCCCCACACCGGAGCCCAATGAGTGCGTCGTTTTTGTCCCACACTTCCTCCATGGCTTGGGCTTCACCCGCGACCCCTTTGTGAGGGGGCTCATGTTCTACTATGGGTTGGATTTTCATGATCTGGCTCCGGACGCTATCCTCCATATCTCGTCATTCATTATCGTGTGCGAGGCTTTTCTTCACGTCACCCACACTTCGGCTTATGGCTCAAGACCTTCAATGTGAAGCCGAAGATGATCGATGGGCGACATGTGGAGTGCGGAGGTGCCATAATAAGCAGGAACGCCGACGCCCCATGGCCAGAGGGTTCTTTCCTAGAAGTATCCGATGTATGGCAGCGGAGGTGTTTTTATGTTACGGCCCCCAGGGGCACAAAGTGGGTAGCCGCCCCCGAGTTCCGCTCGGGCCCTCCGTCACAGTTGGCGTCTTGGACAGACGTAGGACGGAATTGGGGGCCTGCTGGTGATGTACCAGTACTGCAGAATCGCATCCGGGAGCTTCTTGAGAGGGACATTAACCTCGTCGGCATAATGCAAGTGATGTTAATCCGACGGATGTTGCCGTGCCAATGCCGGCCTCTCCGAATGTGGGAGTTCAATCCGGAGGGTCCGCGGACTGTCAAGCACTTCTTCAGCTTGAGTCTCGAAGGGATGTGCAAATTATTCTTCGGATAGAAGGTAGTGTGTCCGGACACCACCGAGGATGCGGGCCTAAGCTGCAATCGCCTAGATACCCAAGTAAGTAGCCTTGATACCGGACACCTTGTTTTGAATTTGTCATAATTGTTTATTCTAAAATTCATCCGTGGCCAGCAATGGCTCAGCAAGGCGGAGAGAATCAGGTGTCCGGTGCCACTTCCCGAAGGCTCGCCTGGTCCCACCATGGCCAAGATGCTTGATCAGGTACTCAGCAGAGTGCCCTCAGGGAAAGACGAGGGGAAGAACGAAGAAACTAAACTCCACATGCTACGCATCCGAACCGAGGGAATTGTTGCCTCCCCTAAGGAGGATAGTCGGGGAGGGGAGGCTAAGGCCTCCTCCCCGTGCGGGAAGAAGAGGGCTGCCTCCGAAGACTTGGAGGCGGAGATGCCCAAACCAGGGAAAAGGGTATCCCATGGGGGCCTTGCCCCGACGGGCACCCTCACCGCGTCGTGCCCGCCAATGGGCCAGCCCTCCACCGAGCTGTAAGTCAATCGTTAAATTGAAGGTACTATGTTTCTCCTAGATCAATAACCGGGATTCGTTTTTTGCAATCCGGCTAGAAGCTCTTCACAACAGAGCTCGTCTTCGGGGGATCTTCCTCCGGAGATGATGGAGAGCGAGACCCCACCTATCTCTTCGACTCATGAAGTGGACGACACCGAGGTGTCGTCATGGAGGAGTCCGGATCTGCCGAAGCCGGATGCCAATGCGTGAGCCGCCCTGAGCCCGGAGCGCTTGGCTCCCATGGGGGGCGATGAGAAGGGTCTGACACAGTTCGATGTCCGGCCGGACGTGCTGACAGGCCTACTGGAGCGAGCCGCGCTCTCGAGGAGCACCGTTCATTAATGAGCGCGGTGCTCAAGAAGATTTCATCTGCTACAAGCGGCTTGAATGAAGCATTTACAAGCCTGCTCAGAGGCTTTGAGGTATGTAGTTAAGAACACACTATTTTTTGGCTGTGAGGCATGCGCTAGGTGTGCTCCATATAGATAGTAGCCCCTGAGACTCTGGTTGCCCGCCCTAGGTGGCAAACAGGGGATCATGAACCAATGATTGTGCCGAAAATATGTGCAGGTACCTGTGGGTCCGGCCGCCGGCCAGTCCGTTGAAGTTGCCGAACTAGCGAGGCAGATTGGATCGATTGATGCCGATATCACGCTGGTGAACGAGCGGCTGGACAAATCACAAGGTATGTGATCTGCCGTCCTTCGTATAGGAAAATATGAAGGCGGCAAGATATTAATGTAGTATGTTTGGACTACAGATGGTGCTGCTGTCGTGGAGGCCCTGAGGACGGAACTTGCCCAAGCCAAGGAACAAGCTCGGGTTAGCAATGCGGCTGCCCTAAAGGCAGCCGAGGAATTGAGAGCCGAACAGGCTGCTCATCGCCGAAGCGAGGAAAAGCTAGCCGAAATGTCTGTGGAGTTAAAAAATGCCACTGACCGGTATGAGCTCCTTAAAAAGGAGCATAAGGATAGTTCGGCCGACCTGAATAAGGCACTGAATGCCACCAAGGAAATATGGACCGAGCTCAGGGGTGCGCGGGAGGAGCTTCAACAAGCTGGTAAAATTGCGGCAGGGGGCTCCTACTTGCTGCAGACGGAGTTTTTCGATCCGAAGTACGCGCCCCTGGATGGACGCTGGAGTCCTGCGGACGCGTATGCGGATTAGGCGAAGAGTACAGCTGTCGCTGCCAAGTTCTTCGAAGATCAGGGTGATAAGGAAGTGGAGAAGCTTTTCTGGTCGCGGTTTAATGCTCCCACTCACCCGCTGTCGTTAAGTGACAAGATGGTTGCTGTAGCGGAGCTTCACAGGCTGTCTGGGCTTGCAATGCGGTCTGTAATAGACCATCTTCGGACGAAGGGGCCTAAGTCGGACAGTTACTTTGGCTTGGTGCAACAGTTCCTTGGGGCCGTGCCTCGGATCGATGCCATGAGGAGGTCGGCGTGCATAGAGGGTGCGCGGATGGCCCTTGCCCGCGTTAAAGCCTATTGGACGGATATGGAAGCCACCATTATAGCGACCCAAGATCCGGTGGGGGGCCAATATCCGGCCGAGCATTACTTGGCGTAGGTCACAAAAGGTGCCCGCCTAATAGAGGCGCAGTGCTCGAAGAATGTCTTATTCGATTGATGAATCGAATTATTGTAAAAACGATGTTATTTTGGTTGCGAGGCTATATTTATACTTTTTGCCTGAAAGTATTATTATGTCTCCTGTGCGGCCATTTTGTATATATATACATGTAATCCGAAAGTTAGCAATCGTTGGCTTCAGCCCCCACGCGTATAATGCGGGGGTGTTCGAGAAAAATATGCATAATCACACTTGATCCAACATCTTGGTCCATTAAGGAGGTGATCGCACGTCGAACTAGGCAACCGGACTATATAGCTGTAACACTTTCGCTTAGCCATGGGAGTCTAATGGTGGGGCTACTATGTAGCCCCTGGTACGTTCGCTTGCATCCGAATACCGACGCATGTGTACATGACCGGGAGACGGTCCTTTGTTAATGTGGAGGGATCCTAAAGATTCCGATAAGTCTTCGAGTGGTTGAACAGTCTCTCGTTGTATCATGACAGTCAGTTTTCGGCTTTCTCTACTGAGGTGCTCGTCCAGAATAACCAGGGCACAATCGCAGTAGTTCTCCTTTGGCCATCTTAGCCGATAATAACGGAACGTAAGGCGGCAAACCCAGGAGCCGGGCAAACCCAACATTTGACCAAAGACATGATTCGGAGTTGATGCATATAAGGCCAAACTTGTGACGCCGAACACTCCCGAAGGTATTAGGACTTTATAACAGACGATGGGCTCAAGAATGCCCATTCATTATAAACCCTGTGTTTCCAGGTACGTGTATTAATCTGTCGTGGCGAAATGCCAAAAACGGCAGTATCCTCTATGGGTATGGAACCCATGGGATGGTTAAGCAACAAGAGGCAATAGAAAAGGTTTACATAGGGGCTTAATCTAAAAAGAAACCTGTTGAACGGGGCCCTGCTGCACGTCTGCGCCTTTGTCTCTATTGTGCCGTATCCTGGAAGGGTATCGCGCGAACGTTGTTTGTGAAAAAAGAAAAATCATAGGAGAGTACAACGTAAGTATGCGATGGATAGTAAAAGTGTAAGATGTTGGCCTGCCAATAAGGTTAAGCTAAGTGTGGGGCTGTATTTATAGCCCCTGGTGTCCGCTATGGGATTACATATACGGTGCCCTGGTTCAATTTTATCCGGGCTACCGGCCTCGTCTAACCGTGTCCTTGGTCTTTAATGACCATTCATGTTTTATGATATTGGAGGCCGCTTATAGTCCGGCCACTAGGGCCGTCGCGTGTTCCTCTGCGCGTGAAGAGCGCTCTGTGATTCCGCTAACGGTGATGACGTCGCGTGGACCGGGCATCTTGAGTGTAAGGTAGCCATAGTGTGGCAATGCATTGAAGCGAGCGAAGGCCGTTCTTCCAAGCAATGCATGATAGTCGCTTTGGAAGGGTGCGATGATGAAGAGTAGTTCTTCACTTCTAGAGTTGCCTGGAGAGCCGAATGTTACCTCCAGTACGACGGAGCCCCTGCTACAGGCTTCAATGCCTGGTATCACCCCTTCAAAGGTGGTGTTGCTTTGACTAATTCTGGATGGGCTTATCCCCATCCTGCAGACAGTGTCCTCGTATATTAAATTGAGACTATTGCCACCGTTCATGAGGACACGGGTGAGACGGTATCCATCGATTATTGGGTCAAGCACCAAGGCCTTTGATCCTCCGCGCCGAATACTAGTTCGCCCGTCCAAGTGATCGAAAGTGATCGGATAAGACATCCAGTATCTAGGTGTGGGTGCGACGGGCTCTATGTCGCGCGCATCTCTATGCGCGCGTTCATGCCTTCTCATGGATGTGTGAGTCGCGCAGATCAAGTTTACTGTTTTAACCTCTGGCAGGAATTTTTTCTGTCCCCCAGTGTTTAGCTGGCGAGGTTCATCCTCGTGTTCACTTTGTGTATCCCTTCCCTTGTGTTCGGCATTTAATTTGCCGGCCTCCTTGAAAACCCAGCACTCTCTGTGCGTGTGGTTTGCAGGTTTGTCAGGGGTGCCATGAATTTAGCACAGTTTGTCTAGGACTCTATTCAGACTGGACGGTCCCTCTTTGCTACCTTTAGATGCCTTCTTTTGCTGATCAGGTCGGGAGCCCCTGAATCCGGCGTTAACCATTGTGTTATCCGGGCTCGCTTCCTTGTTTTGGCGTTTGTGTTTATTATGTCGTGGCTTCCCGTTGCCATCCCTTATTTCGGATGTGCTGGGGTCGTTGGTGCCTTTACGGGCTAGCCAGCTATCTTCACCCGCGCAAAAGCAGGTCATAAGGCTTGTTAGGGCTGCCATTGTCCTTGGCTTTTCTTGGCCGAGGTGTCTGGCGAGCCACTCGTTGCGGATGCTGTGTTTGAATAACGCTAAGGCTTCGGCGTCCGGACAATCGACAATTTGATTCTTCTTAGTGAGGAATCTGTTCCAAAGCTTGCGGGCGGACTCTCCGGGCTGTTGGATTATGTGACTTAAATCGTCAGCATCCGGAGGCCGGACATAAGTCCCTTGAAAAT
Source organism: Triticum timopheevii (assembly GCA_963921465.1). Classification (NCBI taxonomy): domain Eukaryota; kingdom Viridiplantae; phylum Streptophyta; class Magnoliopsida; order Poales; family Poaceae; genus Triticum; species Triticum timopheevii. Next base: position 372,537,712 of record OY997272.1, on the reverse strand, counting down.
TGGTCCTGAAAGCGTCTTCGAGTTCCTCCCAACTCCCAATTGAATTTTTGGGAAGGCTTTTCAACCAGTGACGGGCTGGTCCCTTTAGTTTGAGGGGAAGGTATATGATGGCGTGGAGGTCATCCCCACGAGCCATATGTATGTGCAGGATAAAGTCCTCGATCCAAACCCCTGGGTCTGTCGTTCCGTCGTATGCCTCTATGTTCACAGGTTTAAAGCCCTATGGAAATTCATGGTCCAGTACTTCTGTAGTGAAGCACAGGGGGTGAGCAGCCCCTCTGTATCTGGACATACTGTGGCATGCCGTCAGCTGTTGTTGTGTCCGGTGTTTATTCCAAACTGGTATTTGATTAGTATAATCGTTTTGGTGACCATAGTCCCTCGCCGGGGTGTGTCCTTTCGATCCGTAGATGGATCTAGCTGCGCCAGCCTTTTCATCCAGGTGCTCATGTAGATCACGCGCGGCGTCGGTGGCCGTTCTGTTGCAGTTGTGGAGCGGTACGTTGGGCCTCCTAGTCATGTTAGTCTTTGGTGGAATGGCTCATCATCGAATTCTGGCAGTAGCTTGTGTTTTAGATAGCTCTTTTTATGGTGATCGTCGCCATATCTTTCTTCAGTGTCTAGCACTCTATTCCATCTGCGGTTGAGCGTTTCCTGTGCGGCTTTGAGCCGTTGCTTCTGCTTCTTCAGACTTCTCGCTGTGGCCATAAGCTTTCTATGGAGGTTACCTCGTTCCATGCGTTCTTACGGAATGATGAATGCATCATTGTCCGGACTGTCTTCTTGTCCTGGGCCGGTTTGATGAACTCGTCCCTTTGGATCATTGTCCTCGAGCGTCTGCTCTGAACTGTGTTCGGCGTGACCTGGTTCGTCCTGCTCCATCACTGGTTCCGTGTGCTCGTTGTTTCCTTTGGGGTTGACCAGAGTATCGATCCTTCTGGTGCTCTTGCTGATATTTTTACTGTTGCTGGACTTGGAACGGCGTCTGCGCCGTCGCTTTGGATTTTACCCGGGGGTTTTATCTTCCAGATTGTCACCGTCGTCCTCCTTGGGCGTATCCACCATGTATATGTCGTGTGACGAGGAGGAAGTCTGGCACCACATAGATTCTGAATCTTCTCCTGCATCGTCGTCCATACCGTCGATGCCTTCAGAGTCGGAGTCAAGCACATCGGTTAAATCATCAACTGTGGCTATGAAGTGGGTGGTGGGTGGGTAACGAATTTCTTCGTCGCCTGCTTCCCACTCGAGCTGGACATAGTTCGGCCCGGAATTTTCTGTCAAAGAGAGAGTTTTTAACGAATTCAGCATGTCGCCAAAGGGCGAGTGCTGGAAGACATCCGCAGCGGAGAATTCCATTACCGGAGCCCAACCAGGCTCGGCGAGCTCGGGAGCGTGCGGATAGGAACCAACATTCGGATGCGAATCCGAGGGTCTGAAGTCACAGGCCACCACAGAGGTGAGACCCATGTTCGGCTCCATCGCCGATGAGTGTGCGGCCTGCAGGGTGAGGTCCACCCCTCCGTCCTTAGGCAACGCAACTTGCTCCGGGTTTAGATCCCGAGCTTTGTCCGACAGCAGGTTTAAGCCGTGCTCGTCGTGACTGTTCGGTGCTCCTGGCACAGGCTCAAATCCGTCGAAGATCAAGTCTCCGCGAATATCAGCTGTGTAGTTCAAGTTTTCGAACCAAACCTGGTGGCCGGTGGCGTAGTCATCGCTTTGCTCCAGATGGCCAAGTGAATTGGCCCGCAGTGCGAAGCCGCCGAACACGAAGATCTGTCCGGGGAGAAAAGTCTCCCCCTAGACCGTGTTGTTGACGATTGAAGGTGCCATCCAGCCCTACAGCGATGACACAGAGGAACTCTCATTGAAAGCACCAATGTCGGTGTCAAAACCAGCGGATCTCGGGTAGGGGGTCCCGATCTGTGCGTCAAGGCTGATGGTAACAGGAAGCAAGGGACACGGATGTTTAACCAGGTTCGGGCCCTCTTGATGGAGGTAAAACCCTAATTCCTGCTTGATTAATATTGAAGATATGGGTAGTACAAGAGTAGATCTACCACGAGATCGTAGAGCCTGAACCCTAGAAGCTAGCCTATGATGGTATGATTGTAATTGTGATTGGCCGTCTAAGGACCAACCTCTCCGATTAGTATAGACACCGGAGAGGGCTAGGGTTTACATGGAGTCGGTTACAAGGAAGGAAATATAATATCCGGATCGCCAAGCTTGTCTTCCACGCAAAGGAGAGTCCCATCCGGACATGGGCCAAAGTCTTGAGTCTTGTATCTTCACGCTTCAATAGTCCGGACGATGTATACAGTCCGGCTGTCCGGATACCCCCTAATCCATGACTCCCTCAAGTACAAAGGAGTGCCCCTACTTTAGTACACCGACAGCTGCGCCTCGCGCCCCCATGCTGGCTTCATCGCTGGCGCCCTCTCCGGCCGCCTCGGGCGCCTTGGCTGCCTCGGCCGGCCCTGCCGCCTCGGGCGACGTCCCCTCCTCGCCCGCCACCCCCGCCTCAGGCACCGTGGGCACCTCGGGGGCCTCGGGCGTTGCCCCTTCCCCGGCCGCATTGCCGGCCGCCTCGCCGGCTGCATCATCGGCAGTCCCAGAGTTGCTGTCTCGCCTCGTCACTCGGGCTCGAGCCGGTGTTCAATGCCCGAGTCTGCGGTACTCCAGAGACGAGTATCTCCTCGCCACCTCCACCACTGAGCCGTCACCGATTCCTGCGTCCCCTAGAGCAACCCTTCATTCTCCTCACTGCCTTGCTACGATGCAGGAAGAGGTCGACGCTCTTCAGCGGAACCATGCCTAGAGACTGGTTCCCCAGCCTTCTCGCGCCAATGTCATCAGCGACAAGTGGGTCTTTCGCCATAAGACCCGCTCAGATGGTACACTTGAGTGCTACATGGCTTGCTGGGTGGTTCGTGGCTTTCGGCAGCGTGCTGGCATCGACTTCACTGAAACGTTTGCACCGGTTGTCAAACTGGGCACAATCCGCACTGTTCTCCAGCTGGCGGTCTCCCGAGGCTGGCCGGTTCATCAGATGGATGTCTCCAATGCCTTTCTTCACGACCATCTTGAGGAGCGGATTTACTGTAAGCAGCCGACCAGTTTCGTCGACGCATCTGTTCCCGGGCATGTGTTTTTGTTGTCCCGATCTCTCTACGGGCTCAAGTAAGCACCTCGTGCCTAGTACCGGCGGATCGTCGTGTTCCTTTAAACAATGCGCTTCGACGTCACTCGCTCGGATGCCTCGTTGTTTGTCTATCACCGCGGCAACAGACTGCATATTTGCTCCTCTACATCGACGACATCATCATGACGGCCTCCTCCGCAACCCTTCTTCAGCAGATTACTCTTCGACTGCATGATGAGTTTGCCATCAAGGACTTGGGTGCTCTACATTATTTCCATGGCATTGATGTTGTTTGGTGACCCGACGGCTTCTTTCTTCATCAGCAGAAGTATGAGCATGAGCTACTTGAGCATGCCGGCATGCCCAACTGTCACCCTGTCACTACTCCTGTTGACATGAAGGCCAAGGTTTCTGCTCTTGAGGGCTCACGCGCGTTAGATGCTCCATTCTACCGGTCCATTGTTGGTGCTCTTCAGTATCGACTCTTACCCAGTCGGATCTTCAGTAATCTATTCAGCAGGTGTGTCTCCATATGCATGCCCCTCGTGACTCCCATTGGACCCTCGTGAAGCGGATTCTCCACTACATCCGCGGTACGATGGCTCTTGGGCTCACTTTCACGACATCTACTTCTCTGGAGATGGTGTCCTACTCCGATGCAGACTGTGCCGGCTGCCTGAGTTGGTCCACCTCTGGCTACTGCGTCTACCTCGATCCTTCACTCGTCTCGTGGTTGTCCAAACAACAACCTACGGTTTTGCACTCTAGTGCAGAGGCTGAGTACCGAGCTATGGCTAATGTCGTCGCCGAGTGCACCTGGCTACGACAGCTACTTCAGGAGTTGCATCATGATGTCTCCCAGGCTACGGCTGTCTACTGTGACAACGTCTTTGCGGTGTACCTTTCCGCCAATCCCATTGATCATCGCCGGACTAAGCACATTCAGCTGGACATTCACTTTGTGCGTGAGCAGGTGGCCCTTGGACGCATTCGGGTCCTCCATGTTCCGAACGCACAACAGTTCACCGATGTTATGACTAAGGGACTGCCGACTTCCACCTTCGAGGAGTTTCATTCCAGTCTCTGCGTCTCCGGCGCCGCTTCGACTGCGGGGCGGTGTTGAATATATGTGTATGTGTATATTGTGTCTTCGGGCCAACTCCTAGTTTATCTATATAGTTAAGGTTGTGGCCCCTCTCTGTACTCATATATACGTGTCTGGTGCACCAATCAATGCATTGTGTTTGCACAGCCTATACTTCTTGTTCTACAACCACAATGGTCTCGGCACCGCGCCCACTTATTGCATGCTCACCTATACAACCATGGTTTATACTTAGAAGACACACTCGGGGTAGATCTTTGTATGAAGAAAGTGATCTCATGCCTTGTACAAACTCTTGATTCCTTCACAATATGATTGTTGAAGGCTATCAAGTAACTGCTAGCCCTCTAGGAGGTGTGCACCCTCCAGAAATAATAGATAAAGCAAAATCACTTAGTAGACCATCCCAGAAAATATTAGATCAGATCTCTCTCTCTCACTCACTCTCCCTCTCACACTCACATACACACGCGCGCGCGCGCATACGCACATGTGCAAAAACACACAATGGAAATGGTTGAAGCGAAGATAAATGAACACTAAAATAGGGGTTCAACATAAGGAGTTAGGCCTTCATGATTCAAGAAAAAAGTTTGGAATCATCCAAAACTGCTTACTTTCTTCTTCAAAGTTTTGCTCTTCAAAGGCTCTCTCATAGACTCGCACAAAGTTCGCTGCATTTGACTTGAAATGGCGTGGGATAACTTGTCAAATATATAGCCAAAACCAAGTGGCGTGGAATCTATTTATGGATAAAGCGGTAACCTGACAGTTACTCAAAAAAAGTAACTTGCCTACAAGTATTGGCGAAAAATTCTTGGAACTATAGAACATAATTAAATATTTGAAACAACTAGAAGAGAAACACACATTTCTAAAAAGTGCTCAATACTCGAAAGTACCGATTGTCTAGTACTCCTCTCAAAAGCCATTGTACTTGGAAGTATCATGAAACTAAAATGCAAGGTACTAGGACAAAAGGTGACTCTTAACTCTGTGCGCGAAGGGCAAAGAGATGAACTGTACATGAGATTTGAAGCAATGATGCACGCGAGACACGCTCGTATGGTCGAGGGAGAAGTTTTAGTGCAATAGACCTTCCATCACCACAAGAAGCACCAATATAAAGGTCACTAGAGCAATTGCAGACATCGGTATGGTGGGTGGATAGTGGGGGTGGAACGGAGAGCCGTTGGTCAGATGTATGACCTTCACTAGGCATACTTGCATAGAAATATCAAAAGTTTAGTAACTTCCTATCATTATTATATCACACTCGATTGTAAGCATCACCGGGTGGCTCATTATCCTTTTTCCATTCCACCTTCACAAATATAGTCAGCACATGCACACCACATGTTGCCTCCACTTGAATCTACTCCACGTTCATTTCACCCACTGTTATATATAGTAACTAATAATTTTCATAAAATCATATGATGAAAGTATTTATATAAAACCACAACGTAAATAAGCTGTACTTTCAAAAATACAGGAAAAGTTAGCAGCAACGCTTTCCAGAAGAAACGCTATTGCTACTTTCTATGATCTGCAGCATTTTACCAGATAAACCGCTACTCCTAACTTGGTATAGCAGTAGCGTTGGCATTCCAGCGCTAGTGCGAACAGTTAGATATAGCTCCTTAGTGGTAGCGCTTGTACAAGCGCTACTGCTAGCTACAAAACAAGCGCTACTACTAGGTTTTTCCCTAGTAGTGACACACACGCGCGCGCGCATACGCACATATGCAAAAACACACAAAGGATATGGTTGAAGCAAAGATAAATGAACACTATGAATAGGGGTTCAACATAAGGATAAGTTAGCCCTTCATATTCAAGAAAAAAGTTTGGAATCACCTAAAACTATTAGCTTTCTTCTTGAAAGTTTTGCTCTTCAAAGGCTCTCTCATAGACTCGCACAAAGTTGGCTACATTTGACTTGGAAAGGCATGGGATAACTTGTCAAAGATTTAGCCAAAACCAAGGGGCGTGGAATCTATTTATCAAAAAAAGTAATTTCCCTAAAAGTATTGGAGAAAAAAAAATCTTGGAACTATAGAACATAATAAAATATTTGAAACGACTAGAGGAGAAACACACATTTCTAAAAAATGCTCGGTACTCGGAAGTACCGATTGTCTAGTACTCCTCTCGAAAACCATAGTACTTGGAAGTATCGTGAAACTAAAACGGGAGGTACTAGGACAAAAGGTGACTCTTAACTCTGTGCGCTAAGGGGTGCAGAGATGAACTTTACATGAGATTCGAAGCAACGACGCTCGTGAGACTCAGTCGTATGGTCGGGGGAGAATTTTCAGTGCAAGAGACCTTCCATCACACCAGGAAGCACCAGTATAAAGGTCACTAGATCCAATGCAGACATCATTATGGTGGGTGGGTAGTGGGCGTGGAGCAGAGAGCCATTGGTTAGATGTATGACCTTCCGTAGACGTACTTGAATTGAAATATCAAATTTTACTAACTCCCTATCACTATTCTATCACATTTGGTTCTAAGCATCACCGGGTGGTTTATTATCCTTTTTCCATTCAACCTTCACAAATATAGTTAGCACATCACAGTGAAATTTTTGTTCTCATTCAATCATCATAGAGAAAGGATGTGATTTCTAGAGAAACTCTTAGTCAAGTCTAGATTGATATAACATTATTGATATAACATTCATTTATAATTGAAACTCTTAGTCAAGTCTAGAAACTCTTAGTCAAGCTTTTAATACCTCCATTATTTCTAGAGAAACTCTTAGTCAAGTCTAGATTGATCAATCTGGAGCAGAACGGTCATTCTACGATATTTCTTGTGTATTGTTTGTACAATCGAGGGCAATGGACTAGGGAGTGTGAATAATCATATAAATAACTTCTACTTCATTTACCCAACTAGTGTTATTTTATGCAGCTAGCATGTGTTTTTAATGTCAATTTATCCTATTTTATACTCCCTCCATCCCAAAATAATTGTCTCAAGCTTAGTACAACTTTGTACTAAGCTTAGTGCAAAGTTGAGACACTTATTTTGGGACAGTGGGAGTAGTATATAGGCTGGGGCATACTATTTGAGCAACCACAAGTTGAGACTAAGAGGCCAAAAAGTATAGACCATTGGAACACATTCGACTGAGTCAAACCACTCTTGTTCACCACCTTGATACCACACATATATCATTGCAAACAATCATATAGACTTGCTCTCGTTGACTCTGCTCTCTCAACCTATATATATACTCTAGTACATTGTGAACACTCCTTTATACTCCTCTCCATGTGAACTACTTAATAACCCCAAATATCAAATAACCTACCAAGGGTATGCATATGTTCTTTGAATAGATTGTCTCACTTATCCGGGAGTTAGTCACTTAGATCATCATCTTCAACTATAGCTTGACCAATCTGCGTTGTATCTTTTATTTTCCTTTTTCTTGATGCATTTGCAAGCCATCACCTTACCCCCCGCCCCCTTTCATATTTGGTTCATTCTAATGTTGATCTAGCTATTTGTCATCTAATATGTTGCATTATATCACAGTGAATTTGTTATTTTTTCTATTGTGGACATTAATTATATCAAATAGAGAAAGGCAAAAATAAAATAATGTGACATGTTAAGTTAGGATGAGTAAGGCAGCTTATGATTACTTGTCTCCTACCATGGTTGACTAATTGGCATGAAACTGAACATGTAAGTCATAGATCATGAGCCACCCACACGTCTATTGCATGACAATTGCTAGATGGTGAACAATTGAACCCTAAAAACATATATAGACCAATACTTGTTGTTTGTTATGCAATAACTGACATTGGATTAAATATATCATAACCCTGGGAAGTAAAAAAATGTTTCTTAAGAATTCCTTCAGTAATAATTACAACTAACTAGAGTACTCAACCCTTGTAATTGTTTGTTCGCCTTAGTTCCAGTTTATGTGGAAATAACTAACATCACACGAAATATTATAATCCTAATTAAACACTTTGTTTTCATGGTTCACATTTCGTATCTAAGTAACTAAAGTTACCTTGCATGTTCCAACCACATTCATTTCAACCACATTTTTACACTTTCAATAGTGCATAAATGCTTACATATAATCTTAATTGGTGGCGTGTCATTCTCAATTCATGCCACCGTTAGTTTCTCCAACACTGATGGCGTGGCTATATTCCGTATGCCATCTATAAAAGGTTACAGGTGGCATGGCTACGAAATGCTAAGCCACCAATATGTGGGAACCAGTAATCTAGCAGGCCCCAAAATTAATGGTATCATGTATAATTTTACCATGCTACCACTATTGGAACTAGCTATGGCCTGTTGCTTTTCACCATTCCATCGGTATTTTCAGCGGGATCCACTTTTCGGCCCGTCTGCCGGGCCCACCTAGTAGTGTCGTGGCTTACGGGTATATCTCCGGCCAGGCATGCCATGGACATTGAAAATGTGTTAAATGTATGTATGATACATCTTTTTGCTAGCTATCAAAACGGGTATTCGAAAACCGTGTTATTGGGCCATTGAAGTTCACTTGACAAAGATGACGAGTGGAGAAGTCATGGAGATCTATTCGACAACACAGATGAGACTCGAGTGACACCATGTAAGAGGGTCAGAGTAGAAAACCATTAGTTGTTGAAGAACTAGACAGAGTGCCCGAAGCCGGGAAAGAAGCCGTAGAGTGTCAAGGAGAAGATGTTGCTAAAAGTATGGGAAAGGAAATATGTTTTCAGGGAGTTGGACTAATGGGAACTCCTCAATACTCCACATTGCCTTGATGGCATGGATATGACAAAGAATGTGTGTGAGATTTTCCTTGGAACACTCTTTGACATGCAAGAAAAGAATAAATATTGGCCGAGGGCAAGACAGGACTTGAAAGACATTGGTATTAGGGATGATCTTCAAGCTCGAGGCCTGAAATCCAACAAGACATGCAATTGCAAGGGTAAGGATATAGATAATGGAAAAGTGTAGCCAAAACCAAGGACGGTTATCCCCCCCTTGCGCTTGCTTCACTCTTGACGAGAGTGAGCTTGCTCAAGTTTACAACTGCCTTCATGGTATCAAAAAGTTTCAGTAACTCAAGGATCATACACGACAAAGGTTTGGTGGAATGAAGTCCCATGCGTATCATGTGATGATGAGATACCTACTTCCTGTTGCTCTCAGAGGGATAATGGGCGATCACGTCCACAACACACTTCTTGACCATAAAGATGAGACCCGAGTGACAGCATGTAAGAGGACCATAGAACATAATTATTCAAGAAAGTGGTAAACTGATAGTTACTCGAAAAAATATTGGAACTATAGAACATAATTAAATATTTGAAACGACTAGAAGAGAAACACACATTTCTAAAAAGTGCTCAGTACTCAGAAGTACCGATTGTCTAGTACTCCTCTCAAAAACTGTCATACTTGGAAATATCATGAAACTAAACCCGGGGGGGGGGGGGGGGGGGGGTACTAGGACAAAAAGACACTTAACTCCGTGCGCGAAGGGCGAAGAGAACTATACATGAGATTCGAAGTAATGACGCACGTGAGACTCAACCGTATGGTCGGGAGAGAAGTTTCAGTGCAAGAGACCTTCCATCACACCGGGAAGCACCAATATAAACGTCACTATAGCCATTGCGGACATCAGTATGGTGGGTGGGTAGTGGGGGTGGAGCGGAGAACCATTGGTCAGATGTATGACCTTCACTAGACATACTTGCATGCCAATATCAAAAGCTTACTAACTCCCTATCATAATTATACCACATTTGGTTCTAAGCATCAGCGGGTGGTTCATTATCCTTTTTCTATTCAACCTTCACAAATATAGTCAGCACATCACACCAAAATTTCTTTTTCTCATTTGATCATCGTAGAAATGACAACATTATTGATATGACATTCACTTATGATTGAAATTACAACATTAGGACCTCGATAGATAACTTAGTTATCATTCTAGATTTTTCTTTAAGCCTTGCATCGAAGGGTATGAGATGTATTTCCGCCATCCTTCTCTCGTTTTGTTTATTTGCAAAGCTGACTTCACATCATAGCGGCTTTAGTTTTTTCCCGCTCACTCATTGCTCCTTTCTTTAAAAGTTATTTGGTCCCTTTCATTGCTTTTAATACCTCCATTATTTCTAGAGAAACTCTTAGTCAAGTCTTGATTGACCATTCTGGAGCAGAACGGTCATTCTACGATATTTCTTGTGTAGTGTTTGTAGAATCGAGGGCAATGGACTAGGGAGTGTGAATAATCATATAAATAACTTCTACTTCATTTGCCCAACTAGTGTTATTTTATGCAGCTAGCATGTGCTTTTAATGTCAATTTATCCTATTTTATACTTCCTCCGTCCCAAAATAAGTGTCTCAAACTTAGTACAGCGTTGTACTAAGCTCTGCAAAGTTGAGACTAAGAGCCCAAAAAGTATAGACCATTGGAACACATTCGACCGACTCAAACCACTCTTGTTCGCCACCTTGATACCACATATCGTTACAAACAAAACATATGGACTTGATCTTTTGACTCTACTCTCTCAACATATATACTCTAGTACATTGTGAACACTCCTTTATCCTCCTCTCCATGTGAACTACTTGATAACCGCAAATATCAAATAACCTACCAAGGGTATGCATATGTTCTTTGAATAGATTGTCTCACTTATTCGGGAGTAAGTCACTTAGATCATCATCTTCAACTATAGCTAGACCAATCGCCGTTATATCTTATAATTTCCTTTTTCTCGATGCCTTGCTAGCCATCACCTTACCCCCCCCCCCCCATCCCGTCCCGCCCCCTTACATTTTTGGTTCACTCTAGTGTTGATCTAACTAGTTGTCATCCAATATGTTGCATTAAATCACACTTAATTTGTTGTTTTTGCTATTTTGGATATCGATTATACCAAATAGAAAAAGGCATAAATAAAATAATGTGACATGTTAAGTTAGGACAATTAAGATAGTTTATGATTACTTGTCTCCTACCATGGTTGACTAATTGGCATGAAAGTAAACATGTAAATCATAGATCATGAGCCACCCACACGTCTATTACATGACAATTGCTAGATGGTCAACAACTGAACCCAAAAAACATATATAGACCAATACTTATTGTTTGTTATGCAATAATTGACATTGGACTGAATATATCATAACCCCAGGAAGGAAAAAAAGTATTTCTTATGAATTCCTTTAGTAATAATTACATCGAACTAGAGTACTCAACCCTTGTAATTGTTGGTTCGCCTTACTCCCACATTATGTGGAAATAACTAACATCACACCAAATATTATAATCTTAATTATACACTTTTTTTCATGGTTCACATTCTGTATCTAAGTAACTAAAGTTAACCTGCATGTTCCAACCACATTTAAACAGTTTCAATAGTGCAGAAATGCTTACATATAATCTTAATTGGTGGCGCGCCGTTCTCAATCCACGCCACCGTTAGTTTCCCCAATACAGGTGGCGCGGCCATATTCCGTATGCTATATGCAATAGGTTACTGGTGGCATGGCTACAAAAAGCCACCAGTATGTGGGAACTAGTAATCTAGCCGGCCAAAAAATTAATGGTGCCATGTAATATTTTACCGTGCTACCACTATCAGAACTAGCTCTGGCTTGTTCCTTTTCAACATGCCATGGGTATCTTAAGCCGGATCTACTTTTGGGCTCGTTTGCCAGGCCCACCTAGTAGCATTGTGGCTTAATGGTATATCTCTAGCCTATATCTCCGGCCATGCATATGCCATGGACATTGAAAATGTGTTAAATGTATGTATGATACATCTTTTTGCTAGCTACCAAAAAAGGGTAGTTGAAAACCGTGTTCTTGGGCCATCGAATGTCACTTGACAAAAATGATGAGTGGAGAAGTCATGGAGATCTGTTCAACAACACAGATGAAACCCAAGTGACACCATGTAAGAGGATCAGAGCAGAAATCCATCAGTTTGTTGAAGAATTGAACAGAGTGCCCTAAGTCGGGAAAGAAGTGGAAGAGTGTCAAGGAGAAGGTGTTGCTAAAAGTATGGAAAAGGAAATATGTTTTTTGTGAGTTGGACTACTGGGAACTCCTCAGTAATCCACATTGCCTTGATGTCATGCATATGACAAAGAATGTGTGCGAGATTTTCCTTGGAACACTCTTCAACATGCAATAAAAGAGTAAAGATGGGCCAAGGGCGAGACAAGACTTGAAAGACATCGGCATTAGGGATGATCTTCAAGATGGAGGCCTCAAAACCAACGAGACTTGAAAGTACAAGGGTAAGGATATAGATAAGGGAAAAAGTGTAGTCAAAACCAAGGACGGTTATTTCCCTCCTCCCCCTCCTGCGATTGCTTCACTCTTGACAAGAATAAGCTTGCTCAAGTTTTCAACTTCCTTGATGGTATCAAAGAGTTTCTGTAACTCATGGATCATACGCGACAAAAGGTGCAGTGGAATTAAGTCCCATGAGTGTCATGTGATGATGAGATACCTACTTCATGTTGCTCTCAGAGGGATAATGGGCGATCACGTCCGCAATACACTCCTTGACAATAAAGAGGGGACCCGAGTGACACTCTGTAAGAGGACCAGAGAAAAATCCATCAGTTGTTGAAGAATTGGACAGAGTGCCCTAAGCTGGGAAAGAAGAAGAAGAGTGTCAAGGAGAAGATGCTTCTAAAAGTACGGGAAAGGAAAAAAATTCTGGGACTTGGACTACTGGGAACTCCTCGGTACTCCATATTTCCTTGATCTCATGCACATGGCAAAGAATGTGTACAAGATTTTGCTTGGTACACTATTTGACCTGCAAGAAAAGAGTAAAGATGGGCCAAGGGTGAGACAGGACATAAAGATATCATTGCAATACTCTGCGAGCTCTTCTAGAGGAGGAGACAAATCATCTCATGATACTACAAGAAGATATCAATGCAATACTACGCGAGCTTCATATATATATTTCTTGCATGCATTATTTGTTGTTATGGTGCATTGGTACCTCTCAACTAGGAAGATGTTGGGCCCCCAAGTGCAAGGGTTTGCAGCAAGCAGCAGTTTCCCTTGAGTGACCATAAGATTTATCGAATCCATGAGTGCTACGCGATTATAATTAATTATTTGTACCTACACACACAAAACAAAACGTCCTTGTGTCCCCGAATGGATGAGTGAGGTTGTTAGTCTCACTAGATTTGCTAGTTACAAAGGAATTAAAATCACAAGCGTCTGGAAGATTTGATTGCAGCAAGAATGTACAAGAAAAAAAGTAGAATGCAATTGGAAATTTATAGGAAGATGGACCTGGATCTGTAGGTTCACTAGTGGTTTCCCTCCAAAATGATGGCAATGGTGTGGTGAACAAATTATAGCCGAGCATTGGTTAAATTACAATACTTATGAATTGATTATACATGGCATAATTAGGATATGAGCATCACGTCCCAATATCTATAGAAGACCATCCGACAACATGTATAGCTAATACTCCACCCCAACACAGCTATCCAGTATGCTCGAGGGAACAAATGATTGTGGCTCCTTTTGGTGGAGGGATATTTGCAAGGTGATGCAAAATTTGAGGGATCGCTCATGGGTGCAGGTTAATGAAGGAGACACTGCTCTTTTGTCTGATAATTGGAATCTTGGTAATGAAGTTTCTAGCCTGCAGACTAGATTTCCAAGGCTATTCTCAGATGCTAAGGACCCTTGGGTCTCAGTTCAGGAAATTTTCAGTACCCAGGAAATGTACCAGCATTTCCATCTTCCTTTGTCTGCTCAAGCTTTTGATGAGTTAAACATGATTAAAGATATGATGGGCTCTCACAATAGAGAAGCTGGCTCTAAGGATTTGTGGTTGTGGCAGGGCTCATACAAGCAATATAGGCCCAAGATGTTTTACTCTCACACTTTTGTGTCAGAAACTTTCAATCCCTTGACTTGTTGGATTTGGAAGTCCTCTTGCACCCTCAAGATCAAGGTGTTTGCTTGGATGCTCATTATGGACAGACTGAACACCAAGGATATGGTTGAGAGGAGACATTGGCACATGGAGGATTGAGTTCATTGTAGGCAGTGTCCCTTGCAGACAAGAGAAACCAGGGACCATCTGTTCTTTAACTGCAACTTTAGTATTAGAATTTGGAATTATTTGCATATAGATTGGTCTGCTGGTAACTCCATGTATGATTTGATTATTCAGGCAAGGAGAAGTTTTGATAAGCCTTTCTTCACTGAAGTGGTGTTCACTGCCTGCTGGAATATCTGGATCATCAGAAATGCCAAAGTTTTAAGAAGTGAGAGGGCAAGTTTTAATAAATGGAGAGATGCTTTTAGGAATGATATTAGTCTCCTGCAACACAGAATCAAGTCTGCTTACAAGGATGACTTGCTGAAATGGATTTCCTTTCTTCCTCCTTAAGATTGTTTTGTAAGATTTCCTTTTCTGTTTTCTAGATTACCCCTTGTAATCATCTTGTTGTAATTGTTGTCTTTATTCAATAAAGTTTGATATGCTGTGGGGGTTTGCCCCACAGTTCCCAGTCAAAAAAAACACAGCTATCCAGTATGCATCTCAAAGTATTAAATAAATAGACTATTGCATTAAATAGTGACATGAAATCGATGATATATTGACTTCACCCTATTTTGAAAGACAAAGACAACAACAAAATCCTATTTTTATCCCTAGCGGCAACAACACAATGCAACCCTTTTTCAGTTTGTGTCATTTCGGTACTTGCAACAGTTAGCCCAACTATCATACACAACTCCGTCTAGAAGATCAAATCCCCAACTTGGCCAGAGAAAGAATGGATTGGAGAGCATATATGAATTAAAATTATGCTAAGAAGAAACAAAATAGATCTTAAAAGAATTCATGGATACACTTACCGTAAAGTGACAATTTATCATATCAGAACAAACACACTGCAAGAATTACATCAGATGGACCACGATCATATAGGGCAACTCAACTGATCTTTATATTGAGAAATATGGGAGATAAAACCAACTAGATACTACTACGGACCCATGGTCCAAAGGAAACTACTCACGAGCGATCATGATCGCCTTCAAGTTGATGGATATGGCCACCATCAATATTTACCCCTCCGCTATAGTACCAGAAAAGGCCTCCAGATTGGATCTCGATGAAACAAAGGTGTGCCATAGCGGAAATATTATGGTCATAAATTCCGGAAGGTTTTCGGAGGTATATGAAGGCATGGGGACCGAGAGGCTATTAGTGTGAGGAAGCCCGTGTTGCAGTTCGCTTTGTTATGATACAAACATAAGAAAATTCTATGGCATAGTTATGTAATTATATTAAATGTTGGAAATATCGGCACGATCTTTTTGTCCATAATATTTGTTTGGGGGGGGGGGGGGGGGGGGGGGGAGGAGAGATAAGGAGAAGAGGAGAGGACTATTTTTTGGATCATGTTTGCCATTCTTTTGGAATGAGATGGAAGGTCTATGAAACATTTCCTTAGTGTTCCTTATAGAATTAATGACCTAGTACTGCGAAACTGCCCAAAAAATTACATATACTGAATCAACTGAGTTTGCCACTACCCCACAATTAGCTATAAATGTGAATCAATGAAAGACTAGTACTAATCAAAGTTATTCATACTGGTACACTAAACTCTTTAAAAGTTGTTTTCTTCTATTGAATGTCTCAAGGTGCTGTGTAGGTGCAATTTAATATAATATCAAGTTGAGATGTTGTAGATACAGCCGATGCCATTGCGTTGGGGTCCTCTTTTGAGAGCAGTTGTCGTTACCGACATTAGGTACACTCCCCACAATTGGGGTCCTTATTGCACAGATAAAAAAAGATCGTACCGATGTTGTTGTACACGGCAAAATAATGACCACACGCCAAGAACCAAACAAGATATTTTTTTTAGAAAAGGAGGATGACCTCCGGCCTCTGCATCTGGGAGATGCATACGGCCACTTTATTGGTTATTCTTGAGGACCTTACAAAGTATTATAACAATGTGCCTGAATCCATCATCTTGGCAACATATGCCGCTACTCCTATCCAAAATGATGAAGGGGTGCTAGCTGGACCACTACCCAGACCACTCACCTAAGCCTAACATCAAAAGCCGGAAGCCGAAACACTTATTCGGAAGCCCCAGCCGAGCCACATACCGGGTCTGGGGCACAGTCCGGTCAAACGCACTCGTGTGTCGTCGCTGCCATCTTCCATAGGTCCGTCTTCAGATCATATTGAGGCTTCTACGTTGTCCGGCCACTCTGCCATCGACGTCACCATGACGCCAGACAGCAACCTCCTCCTGCGCGAGTCCATCTCCGTGCATCGGACGCCGAGCCTTCACAGCGCCATGCCGCCGATATCCGCCGCCATCAATGTGTGAGATGAAGAACCAAACAAGATATGTCCTCTTGAATTTCAGCCACCTCATCATGGTCCCAAGATCACCCATTGGTCAGCACAAAAAATAGATCACCCATTGTTGTTTCTTGTATGATACAATCAAACAAATTCAATTCATGTAGGATGCCAATGGCCATGAAATTTTGATTCTGTGCTTTTCCTATTCATACATCTTTGCATTTCTCTGAGTCAAAGATGCTCTAGTACATACATATGAAACATATTTAAAAATTTCTGAGTAGTCTGTTTTGCAGTCAGGCAACTGCAAATAGGTTTTTAGGAGAAAATCTCTAGTTAGCGCATTTAAAAAATTACTTAATATTTTACTATTTTTCAAATAATTTTGAATTCAATTTTTTTCCTCAAAATATTTCTTTTGTAAATCAAAATATTATATTTGTAGGTCTTGATTTACACAATGTTCTACCTATTCGAGCCGTCAGCCTGTATTTCCTTCCTTCGAAAGCTCTTGGGTTTAATAAAAAAACGTCGTAAAAATTGGACAATATTCGAAAAAATTGGACATTTAAAATTTTCGGCAGATAATAAGAAGGTTGGTTTGGCATCGGTTCCCGAAAATCCCAATCAAGATTAAAAACCCTGGCGGCAACACAATCGTTAAAGAGGAAAGAAACGACGACAAAATAAATAAGGAAAGAAAAGAGAAAAAAAAGGAATGAAACACATAGGTAAAGTCGGGATTACTGGACCGAGTGAGTGACCCACGCGGTTTCCAGTTCTCATGCAGCCAATCGGGCGCAATGTGCATTCCTCAATAAATAGCCAGGTCGACGCCACGTCACCCTGCCCTGCAATCTTGCACCCACCGTCGAGTGTCTCCATTCTCCTTCACGGCCATGGATATCATGGATCCCTTCACCGCCGAGTTCCTTTCGGGCCCTCCTATCCCCGTCGCCTTATCTGGCAGCGACGCCGAGACGAGGGACATTGACGATTACCTCCGAGCCATCGGTGCACTTCCTGCGCTTCGAACCGTCGACCACTACGCCGCAATGGAGGAGCCCGTACCATCCCTGCTCCTGGAGAGCGCCGTCCCGGTCTCTGATACCACTGAATCCAACAACTCGGCCACGCGTCCGCGGCTCTCCGACTGCGACGCCGACATCGACTTCAACCTCCGCAAGCTGGAGATGAATGTCGAGGAGCCACCGAGGCCAGACTACCTGAAGACGGTGCAGGGAGATCGGATGAGCCCGTCGATGCGCGCCAACCTTGTTATCTGGATGGACGGGTTTACTCGGTACTACGGCCTGGCCCCCGGCACGCTTCACCGCGCCGTCTCCTACGTCGACCGCGTGCTGTCAGCGCGAACCTTACCTACCACTAACATGGAGTATGAGCTCCATCTCCTGGGCGCCACGGCCACCTTCACCGCCGCCAAATATGAGGAGCGGGACACCATATTCAAGGTGAACGCCGCGAAAATTGCCGACGACTGTGGGTTCGCCACGAGCAAGGAGGTGATCGACATCGAGTGCAAGATGTTGGCGGTGCTCCGGTACGAGCTCAGCGGACCAAGGGCCTACACCTTCGTGGACCACTTCACCAGGTACAGCGAAGGAGAGCGCGACCTGGAGGTTCAGAAGTTGGCGCATCAGCTCGCCGAAACATCGCTGGTCGACTACAGATGCCTGCAGCTCATGCCGTCCGCCGTGGCGGCGTCGGCGGTCTTTCTGGCCAGGCTGATCTTGAACCCAATGGCGAGCCAGGTTCGACAGTGGAACAGAGAATTCACGGAGCTGACAGGGTACAAGCCCACGGATCTCATCCTTGGCATTGAGTCCTTGTACATGATGAATCCCGATCCGCGCTTCGTGATCTTGCCGGCGTTTTTGCAAAACGAATAAGAATTGTAATGGGAGATTTAGGGGGCGGACAGCCACTTGCATGATTCAACCATGAGTTGTTAAAAAAATTATGATGTTTAGGTGTACAATTGGCAAGCTCCCTTTGAATTATATGACATACTTTCAGATTGAATTCATTGGATTGTACGAAATTGTCAAAGAAAATGTGGGATTTTGGTTGCCCATTTTTTTCGCATACAAAAATCTAGAAGTTCAACCTATAAATTCAGTTTTTATTGTGCATACATGTATGATGATGCCTCAGCTGGTGAATGGACTCGTCGTCTGGTGGCTTGTTGTATTTTGAGAGGTGCCACGAGGTTGAAGATAGGTACGTAGCAGAAATGCCTAATGGAGTTCGAACTCCATGGAGCCCTTTATTTGAAAAAGTCAAAGTTCAAAATTACAAAAAATACACGTTCATATAGATGTGTACTACTTGTCTGCGAAGTTTCATGATGAAATATTGTTTGATGTGAGATACATAAAAATGACAAATTCATGTATTTCTAGCACATGTACTATTCACTACAAAATTACATGATTTTTCTTTTTGTATAGGTCACATAAAAACGTATTTCATGATGAAATTTCACACATCTATAAATACTTGTGTAATTTTCAGATATTTTTGAAA
Source organism: Triticum timopheevii (assembly GCA_963921465.1). Taxonomy (NCBI): domain Eukaryota; kingdom Viridiplantae; phylum Streptophyta; class Magnoliopsida; order Poales; family Poaceae; genus Triticum; species Triticum timopheevii. Next base: position 372,518,505 of record OY997272.1, on the reverse strand, counting down.
CTTCAAAAGTTCATTTTTGAATGTTTGAAAATTTCGGGCTCCATGCAGCCCGAGAGCAGAAAATTAAATTTTTTTCCCCAAGGTTCCTTTGGACAAAATAGTGAGAACATAAAGGCACCTAATCGAATTGAGGTGGGATTTTACCCAAAAAGGGGTGTCATAAAAGGACCTATCAGCGAGCCCAAACAGAGCTTCTGAATTTGCACGATAGGTGAAATATGGTGCTTGCACGGAAAGAACCTAATAGGGCATATTCTACCGAGTTAACAAGCATACTAATGTATCTGCCGAAGCAATAGGTATAGCGCATTAAGTTACTTGCTATCCATATAGATGGAATTTCTTATGTGAAGGGTGGATTGGGTCGTCGTAAAATGGACTAGAAGGGGTGGATAGTCCAATTGAAAATTCTACACCAAATTTTAGGGTTGACAAGTTTTACAATTAGACTAGTTTGATCCTTAGGAAACTTCTACACATGCAAGCTAATAAGAACAAAAGTTGTCGAAAGTAAAGTGCTTGAGTTTTGGAGGAAGCAAACGACGGAAGCTAGATGATGTATGCCGAGGTTTAGGTAATTGGCACTACCCAAGTCCTCATTGGTGGAAGTATGTAAGACCACAAAGGTCTCGGCACCGCGCCCACTTAGCGCATGATCACCTGTGCCACCATGATTTGTACTTAGAAGGCTCACTCGGGGTAGATCTTCGTACGGAGAAGGTGATCTCATGACCTTGTACAAACTCTTGATTCCTTCACAATACGATTGTTGAATGCTATCAAGTAACTCCTAGCCCTCTAGGAGGTGTGCACCCTCCAGAAGTAACAGATAAAGCAAAATCACTTAATAGACCATCTCAGAAAATCTTAAATCAAAGCACTCTCAATAAACCATAGGATCTCTCTCTCTCTCTCTCTCTCTCTCTCTCTCTCTCTCACACACACACACACACACACACACACACACGCACACGCACACGCACACACACACACACACACACACACACACACACACGCATTCGCACATATGCAAAAACACACAAAGGATATGGTTGAAGCAAAGATAAATGAACACTATAAATAGGGGTTCAACATCACGAGAAGTTAGGCCTTCATGATTCAAGAAAAAAGTTTGGAATCACCTAATTTCTTCTTGAAAGTTTTGCTCTTCAAAGGCTCTGTCATAGACTCGCACAAAGTTGGCTACATTTGACTTGAAATGGCATGGGATAACTTGTCAAAGATCTAGCCAAAACCACGGGTTGTGGAATCTATTTATCGAAAAAAGTAACTTGCCTACAAGTATTGGAGAAAAAAATCTTGGAACTATAGAACATAATAAAATATTTGAAACGATTAGAGAAGAAACACACATTTCTAAAAAGTGCTCAGTACTCGGAAGTACCGATTGTCTAGTACTCCTCTCAAAAACCATAGTACTTGGAAGTATCGTGAAACTAAAACGGGAGGTACTAGGACAAAAAGGTGACTCTTAACTCTGTGCGCGAGCGGGGGGAGAGATGAACTTTACATGACATTCGAAGCAACGACGCTCGTGAGACTCAGTCGTATGGTCGGGGAGAAGTTTCAGCGCAAGAGACCTTCCATCAATCCAGGAAGCACCAATATAAAGGTCACTAGATCCATTGCAGACTTCATTATGGTGGGTGGGTTGTGGGAGTGGAGCAGAGAGCCATTGGTCAGATGTATGACCTTCACTAGACGTACTTGCATGGAAATATCAAAAGTTTACTAACTCCCTATCATTATTCTATCACATTTGGTTGTAAGCATCACCGGGTGGTTCATTATCCTTTTTCCATTCAACCTTCACAAATATAGTCAGCACATCACAGTGAAATTCCTGTTCTCATTCAATCATCATAGAAATGACAACATTATTGATATAACATTCATTTATCATTGAAATTACAACATTATGACCTCGAATTTTTTTCTTTAAGCCTTGCACCAAAGGATATGAGATGTATTTCCACCATCCTTTTCTCATTTAGTTCATTTGCATAGGTGACTTCACATCATAGCGGCTTTAATTTTTTTCCTGCTTCCTATTGGTCATTTTATAAAATATTATTAGGTCCCTTTTCATTGCTTTTAATACCTCGATTATTTCTGGAAAAACTCTTAGTCAAGTCGAGATTGATGAATCTGGAACTGAACGGTTGTTCTACTAATTTCTCGTGTAGTGTTTGTAGAATCGAGGGCAATGGACTAGGGAGTGTGAATAATCATATAATAACTTCTACTTCATTTACCCAACTAGTGTTATTTTATGCAACTAACATGTGTTTTTAATGTCAATTTATCCTACTTTATAGTATATAGGCTGGGACATAATATTTGAGCAACCACAAGTTGAGACTAAGAGCCCAAAAAGTATAGAACATTGCAACACATTTTACCGACTCAAACCACTCTTATTCGCCACCTTGATACCACATATCACTACAAACAAAACGTATAGAGTTGGTCTCGTCAACTCTACTCTCTCAACCTATATAATCCAGTACATTGCAAACACTCATTTATCCCCCTCTTCATGTGAACTACTTCATAACCCAAAATTTTCAAATAACCTATCAAGGGTATGCATATGTTCTTTGAATAGATTGTCTCACTTATTCGGGAGTTAGTCACTTAGATCATCGTCTTCAACTATAGCTAGACCAATCGGCGTTGTATCTTTTAATTTCCTTTTTCTTGACGCATTTGCAAGCCATCACCTTAGTCCCCCTTCATATTTGGTTCACTCTAATGTTGATCTAGCTAGTTGTCATCCAATATGTTGCATTAAATCACGCTGAATTTGTTGTTTTTGCTATTGTGGATATTAACTATATCAAATATAAAAAGGCAAAAATAAAATAATGTGACATGTTAAGTTAGGATGAGTAAGATAGTTTATGTTTAATTTTCTCCTAGCATGGTTGACTAATTGTCCTGAAACTAAACATGGAAACCATAGATCATGAGCCAGCCACACGTCCATTGCATGACAGTTTCTAGATAGTCAACAACTGAACCCTAAAAAACATATATAGACCAATACTTGTTGTTTGTTATGCAATAATGGACATTGGATTGAATATCTCATAACCCAAGAAGGAAAAAATATTTATTAAAAATTCCTTCGGTAATAATTACATCGAACTAGAGTACTCAACCCTTCTAATTGTTGGTTCGTCTTACTTCCACTTTATGTGGAAATGACTAACAACCAAATATTATAATGCTAATTAAACACTTTAGTTTCATGGTTCACATTTTGTATCTAAGTAACTAAAGTTAACCTGCATGTTCCAACCACATTTAAACACTTTCAGTAGTGCAGAAATTCTTACATACAATCTTAATTGGTGGTGTGCCATTCTCAATCCACGCCACCATTAGTTTCTCCAATAACGGTGGTGTGGCCATATTCCGTATGTCATTTATAATAGGTTACTGGTGGCATGGCTACAAAATGGTAAGCCACCGGTATGTGGGAACCAGTAATCTAGCAGGCCACAAATTAATGGTGTCGTGCAATATTTTACCATGCTGCCACTATCGGAACTAACTACGGCTTGTGCTTTTCACCATGCCCTCGGTATTTTAAGCGGGATCCACTTTGGGGCCGTCTGTTGGACCCACCTAGTAGCGTCATGGCTTACTTGTATATCTTTGGCTAGGCATGCCATGGACATTGCAAATGTGTTAAATGTATGTATGATACATCTTTTTGCTAGCTATCAAAAAAGGGTAGTCGAAAACCGTGTTCTTGGGCCATCAAAGGTGGCTTAACAAATTTGACGGGTGGAGAAGTCATTGAGATCTGTTCAACAACACAGATGAGACCCGAGTGATACCATGTAAGCTGGAAAGAAGCAGAAGAGTGTCAAGGAGAAGATGTTGCTAAAAGTATGGAAAAGGAAATAAGTTTTGTGAGAGTTGGACTACTGGGAACTCCTCAGTACTCCACATTGCCGTGATGTCATGCATATGACAAAGAATGTGTGTGAGAATTTTCTTGGAACACTTTTCGACATGCAAGAAAAGAGTAACATGGGCCGAGGGCGAGACAAGACTTAAAATACATCGGTATTAGGGATGATCTTCAGGATGGAGGCCTAAAAACCAACGATATATGCAAGGGTAAGAAGATAGATAAGGGAAAAGGTGTAGCCAAAACCAAGGATAGTTATTGCTCCCCCCCCCCCCCCCCCCCGCCCGCCCCCGCGCTTGCTTCACTCTTGACGAGAATGAGCTCGCTCAAGTTTCAACTGCCTTGATGGTATCAAAGAGTTTTGGTAACTCAAGGATCATATGCGACAAAGGTTTAGTGGAATGAAGTTCCATGAGTGTCATGTGATGATGAGATGCCTACTTCCTATTGCTCTCAAAGGGATCATGGGCGATCACGTCCGCAACACACTTCTTGACCTCTGATACATCCATTTTGCATTATGTTTTCCTACTATTATTTATATTGATTTTATGCATAATAATTATTTTTGGAGTAATTCTCATGGATTTTCTCTCATAATATGCAAGGTTCACCTAAAGAAGGAGAATACCGGCAGCTGGAATTCTGGACCAGAAAAAGCTACGTCAGGCCACATATTCTGCACAACTCCAAATGAGCTGAAACTTCACAGAGATTTTTTTTATGGAATATATAAGAATTATTGGAGCAACTAACTACCAGAGAAGGACCACCAGGTGGGCATAACCCACCAGGGCACGCTCAGGTGGTTTGTGCCCTCCTTGGCCCACCTCCACTGCCCCTCAACTGGTATATAAGTCATTTTGACCTAGAAAAAATAAGGAAAGGACTTTCGGGATGAAGCGCCGCCATCTTGAGGCAGAACTTGCGCAGGAGCACTTTTGCCGTCCTATGGAGCGATTACGCCGAGGGAACTTCTCTCCCGGAGGGGTAAATCATCATCATCATCACCAACAACTCTCCCTTTCCATCAACATCTTCAACGACACCATCCCCTCTCAAACCCTAGTTCATCTCTTGTGTTCAATCTTTGTACCGGAATCTTAGATTGGTCCTTGTGGGTGACTAGTAGTGTTTATTACATCTTGTAGTTGATTACTATATGGTTTATTTGGTGGAAGATAGATCCATTATGCTATTTAATACCACTCTGATCTTGAGCATGATTATAATTTGTGAGTAGTTACTTTTGTTCTTGAGGTCACGGGAGAAATCTTGTTGCAAGTAATCATGTGAACTTGATATGTGTTCGATATTTTGATGGTATGTATGTTGTGATTCCCATAGTGGTGTCATGTGAACGTCGACTACATGGCACTTCACCTTATTAGGGCCTAAGGGAATGCATTGTGGAGTAGTTATTATATGATGGGTTGCGATACTGACAGAAGCTTAAACTCTAGTTTATGCGCTACTCCGTAAGGGACTGATTTGGATCCAAAAGTTTAATGCTATGGTTAGATTTATTCTTAGTACTTTTCTCGTAGTTGTGAATGCTTGCGAGGGGTTTAATCATAAATAGGAGGTTTGTTCAAGTAAGAACAACACCTAAGCATCAGTCCACCCACATATAAAAATATCAAAGTAGCGAAGACAAATCAAACCAACATGATGAAAGTGACTAGATGAAATCCCGTGTACCCTAAAGAACTCTTTGCTTATCATAAGAGACCGTTTTGGCCTGTCCTTTGCCTCACAATGATTGGGCTATCTTGCTAGACTTTTGTTGCCATTACTGTTACTTGGTCGTTGCAAATTATTTTGCTATCAAACTACCTGTTACTTATAATTTCAGTGCTTGCAGAGAATACCTTGCTGAAAACTACTTGTCATTTCCTTCTGCTCCTCGTTGGGTTCGACACTCTTACCTATAGAAAGGACTACGATTGATCCCCTATACTTGTGTCTCATCAAGGCTCTTTTCTGGCGCCGTTATTGGGGAGTGAAGCACTCTTGGTAAGTGGGAATCGGTAAGGAAAAATTATTACTACGTGCTGAAATTTATTCTCACTTGTTACTATGGAGAACAATCCTTTGAGGGGTTTGTTCGGGGTGTCTTCACCTCGACCGGAACCACAATTAGTTACCCCTCAACCTAATGCACCTACTGAAAATATTGGTTATGAAATTCCTTTGGGTATGATAGAACAACTGCTAGTTAATCCTTATGTAGGAGATGGAACCGAACATCCTGATATGCACTTGATATATGTTGATGAATTTGTGGATTATTTAAGCTTGTAGGTTTACCCGGAGATGAAGATAAGAAGAAGGTTTCCCCTTTATATTTGAAGGGAAAAGGGTTGTCATGGTATAGGCTATGCGATGATATTGGATCTTGGAATTGGAATCGATTGAAATTGGAATTTCACCAAAAAAAATATCATATGCATCTAGTTCATCGTGATCGGAACTATATATACAATTTTTGGCCTCGTGAAGGAGAAAATATCCCTCTAGATTGGGGGAGGCTTAAGTCAATGTTATATTCATGCCCCAATCATGAGCTCTCAAGAGAAATTGTTATTCAGAATTTTTATGCTCGGCTTTCTCGTGATGATCAATCCATGCTTGATACTTCTTGTACTAGTTCCTTTGTGAAGAATACTATTGAATTCAGGTGGGATCTTTTAGAAAGAATTAAATGCAACTCTAAATATTGGGAACTCGACGAAGGTAAAGAAACAGGTATTAAGCTTAAGTATGATTGTGCTAAATCTTTTATGAATACCGATGTTTTTCAAAAGTTTAGCACTAAATATGGACATGACTATGAGATAGTAGCCTCCTTTTGTGAATCATTTGCTACTCATGTTGATCTCCTTAATGAGAATTGGTTTAAATATCACCCACCTATTAAATAAGAAATTAAAGAACCGTTAATAGCTAAAGATAAAACCATTATTTATAATATTGATCCAGTTGTTCCTACTGCTTATATTGAAAAACCACCTTTTCCTGTTAGGATAAAGGAACATGCTAAGGTCTCAACCGTGGTCAATAAAAGTTATATAAGAGCACCTAAACCTGCTGAACAAATCAAAGTAGAACCTAGTGTTGCTATGGTTAAATATCTTCTGGTAGAAAATTTAGATGGGCGTGTTATTTACTTCTGTGATGAAGCAGCTAGAATTGCCAAACCCGATGAAAAAGATAAACATAGACATGTTGTTGGCATGCCTGTTGTATTGGTCAAAATAGAGATAAATGTTATCATGGTTTATGTGATTTAGGTGCTAGCGTGAGTGCTATTCCTTTTACCTTATATCTAGAAATTATGAATGACATAGCACCCGCTGGCTGAAATAGAAGACATAGATGATACTATTAAACTTGCTAATAGAGACACCATCGCACCACTTGGGATTGTTAGAGATGTTGAAGTCTTGTGTGGGAAAATAAAATATCCTACTAATTTTCTTGTTCTTGGTTCCCCACAAGATGACTTTTGTCCCATTATCTTTGGTAGATCTTTCTTGAACACCGTTAAGGCTAAAATAGATTATCAGAAACAAACCGTCGGTGTTAGTTTTTGTGATGAGTCTCAAGAGTTTAATTTTTCTAAGTTTAGTAGAAAGCATCATAAGACAGAATTACCTAGTAAGGACGAAATAATTGGTCTTGCTTCTATTGTTGTGCCTCCTACTGATCCACTAGAACAATATTGGCTAGACAATGAAAATGATATGCATATGCTAAAGGAAATATGCCCTAGAGGCAATAATAAAGTTATTATTTATTTCCTTATTTCATGATAAATGTTTATTATTCATGCTAGAATTGTATTAACCGGAAACATAATACATGTGTGAATACATAGACAAACATAGTGTCACTAGTATGCCTCTACTTGACTAGCTCGTTTATCAGAGATGGTTATGTTTCCTAGCCATGGACAAAAGAGTTGTCATTTGATTAACGGGATCACATCATTAGGAGAATGATGTGATTGACTTGACCCATTCCGTTAGCTTAGCACTTGATCATTTAGTATGTTGCTATTGCTTTCTTCATGACTTATACATGTTCCTGTAACTATGAGATTATGCAACTCCCGTTTACCGGAGGAACACTTTTGGGTACTACCAAATGTCACAACGTAACTGGGTGATTATAAAGGAGTACTACATGTGTCTCCGAAGGTACATGTTGAGTTGGCGTATTTCGAGATTAGGTTTTGTCACTCCGATTTTCGGAGAGGTATCTCTGGGCCCTCTCGGTAATGCACATCATTATAAGCCTTGCAAGCAATGTAACCAATGGGTTGGTTACGGGATGATGCATTACAGAACGAGTAAAGAGACTTGCCGGTGACGAGATTGAACTAGGTATTGGATACCGACGATCGAATCTCGGGCAAGTAACATACCGATGACAAAGGGAACAACGTATGTTGTTATGCGGTTTGACCGATAAAGATCTTCGTAGAATATGTAGGAGCCAATATGGGCATCCAGGTCCCACTATTGGTTATTGACCGAGAATAGTTCTAGGTCATGTCTACATAGTTCTCGAACCCGTAGGGTCCGCACGCTTAAGGTTTCGATGACAGTTATATTATGAGTTTATGAGTTTTGATGTACCGAAGGAGTTCAGAGTCCCGGATGAGATCGGGGACATGATGAGGAGTCTCGAAATGGTCAAGACGTAAAGATCGATATATTGGACGACTATATTCGGAGTTCGGAAAGGTTCTGAGTGATTCGGGTAATTATCGGAGTACCGGAGAGTTACGGGAATTCGCCGGGGAGAAGTATTGGGCCTTATTGGGCCCTGCGGGAAAGAGAGAGGGGCTGCCTAGGGCAGGCCGTGCGCCCCCCCATGGCCTAGTCCGAATTGGACTAGGGGGAGGGGCCACACCCCCTCCTTCCTTCCCTTCTCTCTCCCCCTTCCTTGTCTCCTACTCCTAATACATGGAAGGATTCCTAGTTGGACTAGGAAAGGGGGAATCCTACTCCCGGTGGGAGTAGGACTCCCCTAGGGCGCGCCATAGTAGAGGGCCGGCCCTCCCCTCCTCCACTCCTTTATATACGGGGGTAGGGGGCACCCCATAGACACACAAGTTGATCATTGAGATCGTTCCTTAGCCGTGTGCGGTGCCCCCCTCCACAAGATTACACCTCGGTCATATTGTAGCGGTGCTTAGGCGAAGCCCTGCGACAGTAGAATATCAAGATCGTGACCACGCCGTCGTGCTGACGGAACTCCTCCCCGCGCCTCTGCTGGATCGGAGATCGGGGTGCGTCATCGAGCTGTACGTGTGTCAAGAACTCGGAGGTGCCGGAGTAACGGTGCTTGGATCAGTTGGACAGAGAGGACGTACGACTACTTCCTCTATATTGCGTCAACGCTTCCGCTTCGGTCTACGGGGGTACGTAGACAACACTCTCCCCTCTCGTTGCTATGCATCACCATGATCTTGCGTGTGCGTAGGAATTTTTTTGAAATTACTACGTTCCCCAACAGTGGCATCAGAGCCTAGGTTTTATGGTTTGATGTTATATGCACGAGTAGAACACAAGTGAGTTGTGGGCGATATAAGTCATACTGCTTACCAGCATGTCATACTTTGGTTCGGCGGTATTGTTGGATGAAGCGGCCCGGACCGACATTACGCGTACGCTTACGCGAGACTGGTTTTACCATCGTGCTTAGCACACAGGTGACTAGCGGGTGTCAGTTTCTCCAACTTTAGTTGAACCGAGTGTGGCTATGCCCGGTCCTTGCGAAGGTTAAAACAGCATCAACTTGACAAACTATTGTTGTGGTTTTGATGCGTAGGTGAAATTGGTTCTTGCTTAAGCCCATAGCAGCCACGTAAAACTTGCAACAACAAAGTAGAGGACATCTAACTTGTTTTTGCAGGGCATGTTGTGATGTGATATGGTCAAGACGTGATAAGATATAAGTTGTTTTATGAGATGATCATGTTTTGTTGAAGTTATCGGCAACTGGCAGAAGCCCTATGGATGTCTCTTTGTTGCATAAGATGCAAGTGCCAAATAATTACTTTACTTTATCGCTATACGATAGCAATAGTTGTAAGAGCAATTGTTGGTGAGACAACCATGTGATGACACATTGATATAGATCAAGATGATGAAGATCATGGTATCGTGCCGGTAACGATAGAGATCATGACAGTACTTTGGAGATGGAGATCAAAGGCGCAAGATGATCATGGCCATATCATGTCACATATTTTGATTGCATATGATGTTTATCTATTATACATCTTATTCTTGCTTTGATTGACGGTAGCATTTTAAGATGATCTCTCACTAAAAATTATCAAGAAGTGTTCTCCCTGAGTATGCACCGTTGCCAAAGTTCGTCGTGCCCAGACACCACGTGATGATCGGGTGTGATAAGCTCTACGTCCATCTACAACGGGTGCAAGCCAGTTTTGCACACGCAGAATACTCAGGTTAAACTTGACGAGCCTAGCATATGCAGATATGGCCTCGGAACACGGAGACCGAAAGGTCGAGCGTGAATCATATAGTAGATATGATCAACATAGTGATGTTCACCATTGAAAACTACTCCATCTCACGTGATGATCGGTTATGGTTTAGTTGATTTGGATCACGTGATCACTTAGATGACTAGAGAGATGTTTGTCTAAGTGGGAGATCTTAAGTAATATGATTAATTGAACTTAAATTTATCATGAACTTAGTCCTGGTAGTATTTTGCAAATTATGTTGTAAGATCAATAGCTTGCGTTGTTGCTTTCATATGTTTATTTTGATATGTTCCTAGAGAAAACTGTGTTGAAAAATGTTAGTAGCAATGATGCGGATTGGATCCGTGATCTGAGGTTTATCCTCATTGCTGCGCAGAAGAATTATGTCCTTGATGCACCGCTAGGTGACAAACCTATTGCAGGAGCAGATGCAGACGTTATGAACGTTTGGCTAGCTCAATATGATGACTACTTGATAGTTTTGTGCACCATGCTTTATGGCTTAGAATCGGGACTTCAAAGATGTTTTGAACATCATGGACCATATGAGATGTTCCAGGAGTTGAAGTTAATATTTCAAGCAAATACCCGAGTTGAGAGATATGAAGTCTCCAACAAATTCTATAGCTAAAAGATGGAGGAGAATCGCTCAACTAGTGAGCATGTGCTCAGATTGTCTGGGTACTACAATCGCTTGAATCAAGTGGGAGTTAATCTTCCAGATAAGATAGTGATTGACAGAATTCTCTAGTCACCATCACCAAGTTAGTAGAACTTCGTGATGAACTATAGTATGCAAGGGATGATGAAAATGATTCCCGAGTTTTTCATGATGATGAAATCGATGAAGGTAGAAATCAAGAAAGAACATCAAGTGTTGATGGTTAACAAGACCACTAGTTTCAAGAAAAGGGCAAAGGGATAGAAGGGAACTTCAAGAAGAACGGCAAGCAAGTTGCTGCTCAAGTGAAGAAGCCCAAGTCTGGACCTAAGCCTGAGACTAAGTGCTTCTACTGCAAAGGGAATGGTTACTGGAAGCAGAACTACCCCAAGTATTTGGCGGATAAGAAGGATGGCAAAGTAAATAAAGGTATATTTGATATACATGTTATTGATGTGTACTTTACTAGTGTTTATAGCAACCCCTTGGTATTTGGTACTGGTTCAGTTGCTAAGAGTAGTAACTCGAAACGGGAGTTGCAGAATAAACAGAAACTAGTTAAGGGTGAAGTGACGATGTGTGTTGAAAGCAGTTTCAAGATTGATATGATCATCATCGCACACTCCCTATACTTTCGGGATTAGTGTTGAACCTAAATAAATGTTATTTGGTGTTTGCGTTGAGCATGAATATGATTTGATCGTGTTTATTGCAATACGGTTATTCATTTAAGTAAGAGAATAAACTGTTGTTCTGTTTACATGAATAAAACCTTATATGGTTACACACCCAATGAAAATGGTTCATTGGATCTCGATCGTAGTGATACACATATTCATAATATTGAAACCAAAAGATGCAAAGTTAATAATGATAGTGCAACTTATTTGTGGCACTGCCGTTTAGGTCATAATGGTGTAAAGCGCATGAAGAAACTCCATGCTGATGGGATTTTGGAATCACTCGATTATGAATCACTTGATGCTTGCGAACCATGCCTCATGGGCAAGATGACTAAGACTCCGTTCTCCGGAACAGTGGAGCGAGCAACTGACTTATTGGAAATAATACATACTGATGTATGCGATTCAATGAGTATGAAGGCTCGTGGCAAGTATCGTTATTTTCTGACCTTCACAAGATGATTTGAGCAGATATGGGTATATCTACTTGATAAAACATAAGTCTGAAATAGTTGAAAGGTTCAAAGAATTTTAGAGTGAAGTGGAAAATCATCGTAACAAGAAAATAAAGTTTCTGCGATCTGATCGCGGAGAGGAATATTTGAGTTACGAGTTTGGTCTTCAATTAAAACAATGTGGAATAGTTTCACAGCTCACGCCACCTGGAACACCACAACGTCATGGTGTGTTCGAACGTCGTAACCGCACTTTATTGGATATGGTGCGATCTATGATGTCTCTTTCTGATTTACCAATATTGTTTTGGGGTTATGCATTAGAGACAGCTGCATTCACATTAAAAGGGCACCATCTAAATCCGTTGAGACGACAACATATGAACTATGGTTTAGCAAGAAACCCAAATTGTCGTTTCTTAAAGTTTGGGGCTGCGATGCTTATGTGAAAAAGTTTCATCCTGATAAGCTCGAACCCAAATCGGAGAAGTGCGTCTTCATAGAATACCCAAAGGAAATAGTTGGGTACACCTTCTATCACAGATCCGAAGGCAAGATATTCATTACTAAAAATGGATCCTTTCTAGAGAAGGAGTTTCTCTCGAAAGAAGTGAGTGGGAGGAAAGTAGAACTTGATGAGGTAATTGTACCTGTTCCCTTATTGGAAAGTAGTTCATCACAGAAATCTGTTCCTGTGGCAAATACACCAATTAGTGAGGAAGCTAATGATATTGATCATGAAACTTCAGATCAAGTTACTACAGAACCTCGTAGGTCTTCCAGAGTAAGATCCGCACCAGAGTGGTGTAGTAATCATGTTCTGGAAGTCATGTTACTAGACCATGATGAACCTACGAACTATGAGGAAGCGATGATGAGCCCAGATTCCGCGAAATGGCTCGAGGCCATAAAATCTGAGATATGATCCATGTATGAGAACAAAGTATGGACTTTGATTGACTTGCTCGATGATCAGCAAGCCATGTTAAATAAATGGATCTTCAAGAGGAAGACAGACACTGATAGTAGTATTACTATCTACCAAGCTCGACTTGTTGCGAAAGGTTTTCAACAAGTTCAAGGTGTTGAATACGATGAGATTTTCTCACTCGTATCGATGCTTAAGTCTGTCTGAATCATGTTAGCAATTGCCACATTTTATGAAATCTGGCAAATGGATGTCAAAACTGCATTCCTTAATGGATTTATTAAAGAAGAGTTGTATATGATACAACCAGAAGGTTTTGTCAATCCTAAAGGTGCTAACAAAATGTGCAAGCTCCAGCAATCCATCTATGAACTGGTGCAAGCATCTCGGAGTTGGAATATACGCTTTGATAAGTTGATCAAAGCATATAGTTTTATATGGACTTACGATGAAGCCTGTATTTACAATAAAGTGAGTGGGAGCACTACAGCCTTTCTGATTAGTATATGTGAGTGACATATTGTTAATCAAAAATGATGTAGAATTTTTCTGCAAAGCATAAAGGAGTGTTTTATAGGAGTTCTTTAAAAAGAAAAGACCTCAGTAAAAGCTACTTACATATTGAGCATCAAGATCTATTGAGATAGATCAAGACGCTTGATAAGATTTTCAATGAGTATATACCTTGACAAGATTTTGAAGTAGTTCAAAATGGAACAGTCAAAGAAGGAATTCTTTCTTGTGTTGCAAGGTGTGAAGTTGAGTAAGACTCAAATCCCGACCACAGCAGAAAATAGAAAGAGAATGAAAAGTCATTCCCTATGCCTCAGTCATAGGTTCTATAAAGTGTGCTATGCTATGTACCAGACCTATTGTATACCTTGCTCTGAATTTGGCAAGGGAGTACAATAGTGATCTAGGAGTAGATCACTGGACATTGGTCAAGAATATCCTTAGTAAGGACTAAGGAGATGTTTCTCGATTATGGAGGTGATAAAAGAGTTTGTTGTAAAAGTTACATCAGTGCAAACTTTTACACTGATCCAGATGACTCTAAGTCTCAACCTGGATACATATTGAAAGTGGGAGCAATTAGCTAGAGTAGCTCCGTGCAGAGCATTGTGGACATAAAATATTTGCAAAATACATATGGCTCTGAATGTGACAGACCCGTTGACTAAGCTTCTCTCACGAGCAAAACATGATCACACCTTAGTACTCTTTGGGTGTTAATCACATAGCGATGTGAACTAGATTATTGACTCTAGTAAACCCTTTGGATGTTGGTCACATGATGATGTGAACTATGGGTGTTAATCATATACAGATATGAATATTGGTGTTAAATCACATGGCGATGTGAACTAGATTATTGACTCTAGTGCAAGTGGGAGACTGAAGGAAATATGCCCTAGAGGCAATAATAAAGTTATTATTTATTTCCTTATTTCATGATAAATGTTTATTATTCATGCTAGAATTGTATTAACCGGAAACATAATACATGTGTGAATACATAGACAAACATAGTGTCACTAGTATGCCTCTACTTGACTAGCTCGTTTATCAGAGATGGTTATGTTTCCTAGCCATGGACAAAAGAGTTGTCATTTGATTAACGGGATCACATCATTAGGAGAATGATGTGATTGACTTGACCCATTCCGTTAGCTTAGCACTTGATCGTTAAGTATGTTGCTATTGCTTTCTTCATGACTTATACATGTTCCTGTAACTATGAGATTATGCAACTCCCGTTTACCGGAGGAACACTTTGGGTACTACCAAACGTCACAACGTAACTGGGTGATTATAAAGGAGTACTACAGGTGTCTCCGAAGGTACATGTTGAGTTGGCGTATTTCGAGATTAGGTTGTGTCACTCCGATTTGCGGAGAGGTATCTCTGGGCCCTCTCGGTAATGCACATCATTATAAGCCTTGCAAGCAATGTAACCAATGGGTTGGTTACGGGATGATGCATTACAGAACGAGTAAAGAGACTTGCCGGTGACGAGATTGAACTAGGTATTGGATACCGACGATCGAATCTCGGGCAAGTAACATACCGATGACAAAGGGAACAACGTATGTTGTTATGCGGTTTCACCGATAAAGATCTTCGTAGAATATGTAGGAGCCAATATGGGCATCCAGGTCCCGCTATTTGTTATTGACCGAGAATAGTTCTAAGTCATGTCTACATAGTTCTCGAATCCCTAGGGTCCGCACGCTTAAGGTTTCGATGACGGTTATATTATGAGTTTATGAGTTTTGATGTACCGAAGGAGTTCAGAGTCCCGGATGAGATCGGGGACATGACGAGGAGTCTCGAAATGGTCGAGACGTAAAGATCGATATATTGGACGACTATATTCGGAGTTCGGAAAGGTTCTGAGTGATTCGGGTAATTATCGGAGTACCGGAGAGTTACGGGAATTCGCCGGGGAGAAGTATTGGGCCTTATTGGGCCCTGCGGGAAAGAGAGAGGGGCTGCCTAGGGCAGGCCGCGCGCCCCCCATGGCCTAGTCCGAATTGGACTAGGGGGAGGGGCCGCACCCCCTCCTTCCTTCCCTTCTCTCTGCCCCTTCCTTGTCTCCTACTCCTAATACATGGAAGGATTCCTAGTTGGACTAGGAAAGGGGGAATCCTACTCCCGGTGGGAGTAGGACTCCCCTAGGGCGCGCCATAGTAGAGGGCCAGCCCTCCCCTCCTCCACTCCTTTATATACGGGGGTAGGGGGCACCCCATAGACACACAAGTTGATCATTGAGATCGTTCCTTAGCCGTGTGCGGTGCCCCCCTCCACGAGATTACACCTCGGTCATATTGTAGCGATGCTTAGGCGAAGCCCTGCAACAGTAGAACATCAAGATCGTCACCACGCCGTCGTGCTGACGGAACTCCTCCCCGCGCCTCTGGTGGATCGGAGATCGGGGTGCGTCATCGAGCTGTACGTGTGTCAAGAACTCGGAGGTGCCAGAGTAACGGTGCTTGGATCGGTTGGACCGGGAGGACGTACGACTACTTCCTGTATATTGCGTCAACGCTTCCGCTTCGGTCTACGGGGGTACGTAGATAACACTCTCCCCTCTCGTTGCTATGCATCACCATGATCTTGCGTGTGCGTAGGAAAATTTTTGAAATTACTACGTTCCCCAACATATGCATGAAAGAAATGAGATAGATAAAATTTTCTTTGAACAACGACCTCTGCTTAAACACAATTTGCCTGTTGAAACTCTCGGAGGTCCTCCTCCACCTAAAGGTGATCCTGTGTTTGAATTAAAACAATTGCCAGACACTTTGAAATATGCTTATCTTGATGAGAAAAAGATATATCCTGTTATTATTAGTGCTAACCTTTCAGAACATGAAGAAGAAAGATTATTGAAGGTTCTGAAGAAGCACCAAGTTGCTATTAGATATACTCTTGATGATCCTAAGGGCATTAGTCCCACTCTCTGTCAGCACAAAATTAATATGGAACCTGATGCTAAACACGTTGTTGGTCACCAAACACGTTTAAACCCTAAAATTAAAGAGCTGGTAAGAACTGAAATATTGAAGCTTCTGGAAGCAGGTAATATATTCCATAGGTGATAGTAGATGGCTGAGTCCCATTCATTGTGTCCCTAAGAAGGGAGGTATTACTGTTGTTCCTAATGATAAAAATGAACTTATTCCACAAAGAATTGTCACTGGTTGTAGAATGGTAATTGATTTTACGAAATTAAATAAAGCTACTAGAAAGATCATTACCCTCTACCTTTTATTGATCAAATGCTAGAAAGACTATCTGAGCACACACACACTTTTGTTTCCTAGATGGATATTCTGGTTTCTCTCAAATACCTGTTTCACAACCTGATCAAGAGAATACCAACTTTACTTGTCCTTTTGGAACTTATGCTTATAGACGTATGCCTTTTGGTTTTTGTAATGCACCTCCTACCTTTCAAAGATATATGTCCGTTATATTCTCTGTCTTTTGTGAAAAGATTGTTGAGGTTTTCATGAATGATTTTTCATTTATGGAACATCTTTTGATGATTGCTTAAGCAACCTTGATCGAGTTTTGCAGAGATGCGAGCAAACCAATCTTGTCTTGAATTGAGAGAAGTGCCACTTTATGGTTAATTAAGGTATTGTCTTGGGACATAAAATTTTTGAACGAGGTATTGAGGTGGATAAAGCTAAAGTTGATGCAATTGAGAAAATGACATGTCCTAAAGATATCAAAGGTATTCGTAGTTTCCTCGGTCATGTTGGTTTCTATAGGAGATTTATTAAAGACCTCTCTAAAATTTCTAGTCCTCTTACAAATCTTTTACAAAAGGATGTTCCATTTGTTGGTGATGATGATTGTGTAGAAGCCTTTGAAACACTTAAGAAAGCCTTAATTTATGCACCTATTGTTCAACCACCTAATCGGAACTTGCCTTTTGAAATTATGTATGATGCTAGTGATTATGTTGTTGGTGTTGTTCTAGGAAAAAGAGTTGATAAGAAATTAAATGTTATTCATTATGCTAGTAAAACTCTAGATAGTGCCCAAAGAAATTATGCTACTATTGAAAAAGATTTTTTAGCAGTGGTGTTTGCTTGTGATAAATTCAGATCTTACATTGTTGATTATAAAGTGATTGTTCACACTAATCTTGCTGTTATAAAATATGTTATGGAAAAGAAAGATGCTAAACCTAGACTCATTAGGTGGGTTCTCTGGCAACAAGAATTTGACTTACATATCACTGATAGAAAGGGAGCTAAGAACCCGTAGCTGATAACTTGTCTAGGTTAGAAAATGTTCTTGATGACCCACAACCCATTAATGATAGTTTTCGTGATGAATAATTTGTTGGGAAACATAGCATGCAATTTCAAAAAAATTCCTACTCTCACGCAAGATCTATCTAGGAGATGCATAGCAACGAGAGGGGCAGAGTGTGTCCATGTACCCTCGTAGACCGAAAGCGGAAGCGCTTGACAACGCGGTTGATGTAGTTGAACTTCTTCTCGTTCCTACCGATCAAGCACTGAACGTATGGCACCTCCGAGTTCTGCACACATTCAGCTCAATGACGTCCCTCGAACTCCTGATTCAGCAAAGTATCAAGGGAGAGTTCCATCAGCACGATGTCATGGCGACGGTGATGGTGAAGTGCTACGTCTTGAGCTTGCGTTGGTTTTCCACGAAGAGGAGAGGGTGATGCAGCGATAGTAGCGTAAGTATTTCCCTCAGTTTTGATAACCAAGGTATCAATCCAGTAGGAGGCTCCTCAAAAGTCCCACGCACCTACACAAACAAACAGAGAACTCGCAACCAACGCAATAAAGGGGTTGTCAATCCCTTCACGACCACTTGCGAAAGTGAGATCTAATAAAGATAGTATGATAAGATAAATATATTATTGGTATTTTATAACATAGATGCAAAATGTAAAGATGCAAATATAAGTAGATTGAAAGCAAATATGATAAGAGATAGACCCGGGGGCCACAGGTTTCACTAGTGGCTTCTCTCAAGATAGCATAAGTATTACGGTGGGTGAACAAATTACTGTCGAGCAATTGATAGAAAAGCACATAGTTATGAGATTATCTAGGCATTATCATGTATATAGGCATCACGTCCATAACAAGTAGACCGACTCCTGCCTGCATCTACTACTATTACTCCACACATCGACTGACTCCTGCCTGCATCTAGAGTATTAAGTTCATAAGAACAGAGTAACGCATTAAGCAAGATGACATGATGTAGAGGGATAAACTCAAGCAATATGATATAAACCCCATCTTGTTATCCTCGATGGCAACAATACAATACGTGCCTTGCAACCCTTTCTGTCATTGGGTAAGGACACCGCAAGATTGAACCCAAAGCTAAGCACTTCTGCCATGGCAAGAAAGATCAATCTAGTAGGCCAAACCAAACTGATAATTCGAAGAGACTTGCAAAGATAAGTCAATCATACATAAAAGAATTCAGAGAAGATCCAAATATTGTTCATAGATAAACTTGATCATAAACCAACAATTCATCGGATCTCGACAAACACACCGCAGAAAGAGTTTACATCGAATAGATCTCCACAAGAGAGGGGGAGAACATTGTATTGAGATCCAAAAAGAGAGAAGAAGCCATCTAGCTAATAACTATGGACCCGTAGGTCTGTGGTAAACTACTCACAACTCATCGGAGGGGCAAGGATGTTGAGGTAGAAGCCTTCCGTGGTCGATTCCCCCTCCGACAGAGTGCTAGCGAAGGCCCCAAGATGAGATCTCGCGGATACAGAAGGTTACGGTGGTGGAAATTGTGTTTTGTCCTTCTCCTAGATGTTTTCGGGGTACGTATGTATATATAGAAAGAAGAAGTATGTCGGTGGCCGCCCGAGGGGCCCACGAGACAGGGGGGCGCACCCTATAGTGTGGGGGCGCCCTCCTATCTCGTGGGAGCCTCAGCAGCTTCTTGGCTTGCACTCCAAGTCCTCTAGATCACGTTCGTTCCGAAAATCACGCTCCCAAAGGTTTCATTCCGTTTGGACTCCGTTTGATATTCCTTTCTTCGAAATACTGAAATAGGCAAAAAAAACAGCAATATGGGCTGGACCTCCTGTTAGTAGGTTAGTCCCAAAAATGATATAAATGTGTAAAATAAAGCCCATAAACATCCAGAAGGGGTAATATAATAGCATGGAACAATCAAAAATTATAGATACGTTGGAGACGTATCAAGCATCACCAAGCTTAATTCCTGCTCGTCCTCGAGTAGGTAAATGATAAAAAGAGAATTTTTGATGTGGAATGCTACCTAGCATAATTCATAATGTAATTTTCTTTATTGTGGCATGAATGTTCAGATCCAAATGATTCAAAATAAAAGTTCATATTGATAAAAGAAATAGTAACACTTCAAGCATACTAATCAAAGTAATCATGTCTTCTCAAAATAACATGGCAAAAGAAAGTTCATCCCTACAAAATCATATAGTTAGGCTATGCTTCATTTTCGTCACACAAAGATGTTCCCAATTGCTATACCCCCGATGACAAGCCAAGCAATTGTTTCATACTTAAATAATCTCAAACTTTTTCAACCTTCACGCAATACATAAGCGTGAGCCATGGATATAGCACTATCGGTGGAATAGAATATGATGATGGGGATTGTGTGGAGAAGACAAAAAAGGAGAAAGTCTCACATTGACGAGGATAATCAAGGGGCTATGGAGATGCCCATCAATTGATGTCAACATGAGGAGTAGGGATTGCCATGCAACGGATGCACTAGAGCTATAAATGAATGCTCAACAAAAGGAAACTAGTGGGTGTGCATCCAACTTGCTTGCTCACGAAGACTGTCGGTGTCAAAACCGGCGGATCTCGGGTAGGGGGTCCTGAACTGTGCGTCTAGGTGGATGGTAATAGGAGACAAGGGACACAATGTTTTTACCCAGGTTCGGGCCCTCTCAGTGGAGGTAAAACCCTACTCCTGCTTGATTAATATTGATGATATGGGTAGTACAAGAGTAGATCTACCACGAGATCAAGGAGGCTAAACCCTAGAAGCTAGCCTATGGTATGGTTGTTGTTCGTCCTACGGACTAAAACCCTCCGGTTTATATAGACACCGGAGAGGGCTAGGGTTACACAGAGTCGGTTACAATGGTAGGAAATCTACATATCCGTATCGCCAAGCTTGCCTTCCACGCCAAGGAAAGTCCCATCCGGACACGGGACGAAGTCTTCAATCTTGTAACTTCATAGTCTTGGAGTCCGGCCAAAGATGATAGTTCGGCTATCCGGACACCCCCTAGTCCAGGACTCCCTCAGTAGCCCCTGAACCAGGCTTCAATGACGACGAGTCTGGCGCGCATATTGTCTTCGGCATTGCAAGGCGGGTTCCTTCTCCGAATAATTCATAGAAGATTTTGAACACCAGGATAGTGTCCGGCTCTGCAAAATAAGTTCCACATACCACCGTAGAGAGAATAATATTTACACAAGTTCAATCTGCTGACGTATCTCGTGGCATGATGTCACACCACGGCCAAGCCTTTATTCGAATTGTTTTTACTGTTCCACCTCAACGCGTTTAGCGAAGCGGTTTCCTTGGCACGTCCTATCAAAGCGGAGATCGTGTCCCCTTATTCCGGGATTCTCATCAATACGGGCGTGGGTAACCCAACCGCACCATTGGTTGCGGTGCTTGGGAGATAAGCAAGTTTTACCGAGCTGGTGGGGGCGCATAGTTTTGTCCGCTCATATATAAGGGGACAAGGATCCACCTTTTTACCTACGCCTTCTTCCTCCTTTGCTTATCCATCTCCGTGCACTCGAGCTCCAGCGCCCAAGTCCGCACATCTCACCTCAACCTTCTCCAACCATGTCCGGAGCGGGAGGCAAGTGGTTGGCCTCCTCCGTCATGGAGGGGCACATCAAAAAGCTGAGCAAGGCCAGATATTTGTCCAGCGATATCGCGCACCGACTCCCCGACGAGGGGCAGCTCATCCCCACCCCCAGACCCCATGAGAGGGTGGTGTTCCTTCCCCATTTCCTCCGCGGACTGGGCTTCCCACTCCACCCATTTGTCCGGGGGCTCATGTTCTACTATGGCCTGGATTTCCATGATCTGGCCCCAAATTTTATCCTCAACATCTCGGTGTTTATCGTCGTGTGCGAGGCCTTCCTCTGCATCCAGCCCCACTTCGGCTTATGGCTAAAGACTTTCAATGTCAAGCCGAAGGTAGTGGGTGGCCGCCAAGCAGAATGTGGAGGCGCCATGGTGGGCAAAATGCCCAACGTCACCTGGCTCGAGGGCGCCTTCATGGAAACCATCAAAGGGTGGCAATCGGGATGGTTCTACATCACCGAGCCGCGTGACCCTGAATGAGCAGCGGCCCCCGAATTCAGATCTGGCATCCCTACACGGCTCACCTCCTGGAAAGAGAAGGGAATGTCATGGGGCGATTTGGAGGAGCTGACCGGACTCCAATCCTGTGTCCAAACCCTGGTGAACAAGAAGCTCAAGCTTGTCAACGTAGTCTAGGTCATGCTCATCCGCCGGATTCTCCCATGCCAACAGCGGGCTTTCAACTTGCGGGAGTTCGATCTGGCACAGCACCAGACCTTGAGCAGGCTCTTCGATACTACGTACGAAGAGGCCTGGAGGGTGTTGTTCAAGGGCACCGAGGCTCCCGCATCCGCTACCGAAGACCGCGGATTTAGCTCGCAGCGTCAAGCCGGCGAGGTAAGCTATTTTACCCTTTACGGGACACTTGTTTTCCATAGTTTGACTCTATGCGGGATCTAAACTCCCATTACCTTTAACAGGCCTGGCAGAAGACGTCCGGACAGGTTAACTGTCCGGCTCCCCTTCCAGAAGACCCAGCGGATGCCCATTTGACGGGGCTACTGGTCCCGGCGCCTTACGTGGTGCTGGAGAAGAAGGCCAAGAAGAAGGCCACGGGAACCCGGAGGAGTTCCCGGCGCCAGGTGTCATCGGACTCGTCGTCCGATGACTCCGAGGCGGACTCCTCCCACGAAGACGAGGAGGAGAAAAAGAGGCCTCTCCCCCAGCAGGGGAAGAGAAGAAAAGGAAGGCTTCCCCAACGGAGGAGGCCAAAGGGTCCAAGAAGGGAAGGACCCTTCCTCCGGACTGTTCCACCAACGCCGACGACGGCGAAGAGGAGTGGCCCTCGAGGGCCAAGCCCCTGGCGAGATCGTAAGTGCCCTGATTCCAGAATAGCTTATGATTTTCCTTTCGTCGCATAGTGTTTCTAACGCCGAACACAACCATGTAGCCCGCCCAAGGATGACCTTCCTGCTTCGTCGAGCGGGTCCCTGGGTTCGTCGAATGTGAATAGCGCTTCACTTCCGACCGCCTCCTCCCCCCGTGATGCAGACGACGCCGAGGCGGGGTCCCAAAAAGGGACCAGCCAGGAGGAGGAGGCCCCGGAGGTGCCGCAGGGCAACCTCCCGGACTTTGGACCGGACTCCGCACCGGAACCTTTGGTGGTTCCGGAGTCCGGCGGGCGGCCCCTTCGTAAGAAGGGCGAGACAGCGACGCCTGTGACCTCCGTCCAACCGGAGGCACCAGATAATTTGCTGGAGGCGCTCAACAGCGCTTCCATCGACGAGGAGCACCGCATTGTTATGAGTGCGGTGATTCAGAAAGTTCAGTCCGCCAAGAGCGGCTGACTGAAGCCTGTACCAGCCTTTTAATAGGCTTTGAGGTAAGGATTGTAAAATAGTACCGCATAGACAGTAGCCCCTGATGCTCAGTTCGGTGTTCGGAAAGAAAAGCCGAACTGAGGATCTAATAAGATATACGCAGGAGTCTAACGTAAGTATGTCAATATGGGAATGCAGACTGCGCTGCTGACCTCTGCCGCACTGACTGCGGAGGTCAACGCATTGAAGCAGAGCCTCGAGCGGTCCGAGAGCGAGCTTGGCCGTGCCAAGAAGCAGCTCGAGGACAAGGAAGGTAAGTAACACCTTATTAAAGTTATACCTTATAGAAAAGGATTTGGTTGCAAAAAATGACAGGAATAACATGGGTATTGCAGGGGCTACGAACGAGGTGGCGACCCTGAAGGAGGCGGTGTCCGCGGCCGAACGCAATGCGGCCGCGGAATGCACCGAGCGAGAGAAGCAGGAGGCGCGGGTGGCGGAGGTGTGGCAAGAGCTCCAGGCTCTTGTGGAAAAACACAAGAGTTTGGAGCGTGACTTGAAGACTCGAGAGTCCGAGCTCGCCTCGGCTCTTGAGAGTGCCAAAGCCGCCAAGGCCGAAGCCCAAAAAGCCTTCCAGGAGATTGAGGCGATAAAGAAGATAGCGGCGGGTAAGGCATTCTTCATGCAAAGCAAGCACGTGAAAGTGAATTACTTGTTACTTACCCAAATCCGGAGCTCTCCAGGAGCATTCGCAGATCTGCCCTACAGTGTGTCCGATGCTGCCGCGTTCTACCGGGCCGAGGAGGGGAGCTCGACGGAGAAGGTATTCTGGTCTCAGTATGCTGAGGCCGGACATCCGGTCCCCCTGAGCGACCAGCTGAAGCAGCTGGTCGAGCTCCACAAGGTGGCTGAACAAGCCATGAAGGGCCTCATAGTTCGGCTGTGGCCCAAAGAAGCCATGCCTGGGAGCTACTTCGGTCTGGTGCGGCGGCTGGTGGACGCTTGTCCATGGGTTGAAGTCATCAAGCACTCCGCCTGTATTGAAGGTGCCCGTCGGGCCCTTGCCCGTGCAAAAGTGCATTGGGGCAGGATGGACGTCGAGAAGCTTGTGACGGACGCGCCACCGCCGGGCAAGTTGTATCGCACGCCCGAGATGTACTATAAGGGTGTCCTGGAGGGTGCCCGCCTTATAGCGGGCGAATGCTCCAGAGATGTAATTTTTGAGTAGACTCGCATTTTGTTATCCTATGCGCTGAAAACTTTGTTCATGTGCGCTAAGCAACGCTTGTTAATTTAAAATATTACCTTCTGTGCGGCCGTTTATCAAATCTGAGAGATGGCAAGTCGTTGGCTTCAGCCCCCATGCCATGAGTGCTGGGGTGTTCGGGATAAACTTGAGCGCTCTTGTTCCCATTTTTGGGTCATTCTAGGGAGGCGCTCAACACAACGAACGAGGCAACCAGACTTATAATGCTTGAACACTCCCACTTAGCCATAGAATTCTATAATTTTAAATTTCGGCGAAGCCCCTAGTGTTCGGAAGACCGAATTCGGGGCGCTATCCACGCCTGGGGCCGTACAAAGCCGGCTCCTCGCTCTAAGCGGCATAAGTCTTTAGGGACTCGAAAAGACCTCTCGAACAGCGACCAACTCTCGCCTTATCATGACGGTCAGTTTTAGCTTTCTCCACTGACGTGCTCGACGCAGCTCAACTGGGGAACAATCGCAGTGGTTCTCCCAGCGCTACCTTAGCCGATATAACGAAATGTAAGGTACCAAAACATGGGAGCCGGGCAAACCCAACTGTTGACCCAAGACATGATTCAGAGCCGATGCATATAATGCTATATGTTCGGGGTGCCGCACTTGTGAAAGTGTTCGGACTTATCACACCATAATTTGGGGAACTTAAGCCCCTGGTGTATTTGGCCGTACCAAAGCGTACGGGCGCAACATGTCATAAGTGAACATATATAGAAAGGAATGCAGTGATAGGCAAAAAGCGATGCATTGTTTATTCAAAAAATACTGCAATGAACGCAGAACGATACAAATAGTGCGATAAGCAAGGGGTGGGACTATTTAACATGTCCCCCTCCAGGGGTAGGCTGCAGAATGGTATGTAAAACAGGTATAATGCTCGTAATGGAGCCCACCTGGATACTCGTCATAGCTTTTCTGCTTCCCTGGCTGTTGCATCGTGAGTTCGGCAGATCTACTGCCGAACAGGGCTTCTGGAAAATGGAGTCCTGAGAATAAGAAGAAAAAACAGAATGACAAATTTGGGAGCCCCTAGTGTGGTTGATCCGCACTCTGGGCATGCCGTGGTCGTGCCCCTCCCCCTATGCCCATGGTATCTCCAGAGCGTAGTGATGTACGCGTGGTACAGGTCTCGCAATTTCGCGAGGGCTGGGGTTGGGGCCGCATTGCTACGCGTGCTCGGAACGTGCCAGGTGGTCTTGTTGTAGGTTACTCCGGGTGCGCTTGACGGTGTCCGGTCGCTTAACAGCCGGACTCGAGAATTGCCTTAAGAGGCTACTCTGTACTTCCGCCGTGAGAGCCGCTGTATGCTCCTCCGTTCAGAGAGAGCGTTCGGTGTTTCCGTTGACCGTGATGACTCCTCGAGGGCCTAGCATCTTGAGCTTGAGGTATGCGTAGTGCGGCACCGCATTGAACTTTGCAAATGCGGTTCGTCCGAGCAGTGCATGATAGCCGCTGCGGAACGGGACTATGTCGAAGATTAACTCCTCGCTTCTGAAGTTATCCGAGGATCCAAAGACCACTTCAAGTGTAACTGAGCCTGTACAATTGGCCTCTACACATGGTATGATGCCTTTGAATGTCGTCTTTGTGGGTTTAATCCTTGAGGGGTCTATGCCCATCTTGCGCACTGTATCCTGATAAAGCAGGTTCAGGCTGCTGCCGCCGTCCATCAGGACTCTAGTGAGGTGAAATCCATCGATGATTGGGTCTAAAACCAATGCGGAGAATCCGCCATGGCGGATGCTGGTGGGGTGGTCCCTTCGATCAAAAGTGATCGGGCAGGAGGACCACGGATTGAACTTTGGGGCGACTGGCTCCATCGCGTATACGTCCCTGAGCGCACGCTTCCGCTCCCTTTTGGGTATGTGGGTTGCGTATATCATGTTCACCATCCACACTTGTGGGGGGAAACCCTTCTGTCCTCTATTGTTCGGTGGCCGTGTCTCCTCCTCGTCATTGCTATGCAGCCCCTTGTCGTTTCCTTCGGCGATTAACTTGTCTGCCTGCTTGAACACCCAACAATCTCTGTTGGTGTGATTAGCTAGCTTTTCGGGGGTGCCATGTATCTGGCACGAGCGATCGAGTATCCGGTCCAAATTGGACGGGCCCGGAGTAGTTATTTTGAATGGCTTTTTCCGCTGACCGGGTTTAGAGCCTCTGAATCCGGCGTTGACTGCCGTATCTTCAGTATTATCGCCGTTAATGCGGCGCTTGTGCTTATTGCGGCGTGACCTGCCATTGCTGTCTTTGGTATCTGAACTACCAGAGTTTTTGGTTAGGTTGTTACTGCGGGCTAGCCAGCTGTCTTCCCCCGCACAGAAGCGGGTCATGAGTGATGTGAGGGCTGCCATTGATTTCGGCTTGTCCTGTCCTAGGTGCCGGGCAAGCCATTCGTCGCGGATGTTATGTTTGAAGGCTGCAAGGGCCTCTGCATCCGGACAGTCGACAATTTGATTTTTCTTGGTTAAGAACCATGTCCATAATTGTCTGGCCGATTCATCTGGCTGCTGAATTATGTGGCTTAGGTCATCGGCGTCTGGTGGTCACACATATGTGCCCTGGAAGTTATCAAGGAATGCGGCTTCCAGGTCCTCCCAACACCCAATTGATTCTGCTGGCAATCTGTTGAGCCAATGCTGAGCTGGTCCTTTAAGCTTGAGTGGGAGGTATTTGATGGCGTGAAGATCATCACCGCGGGCCATGTGGATATGAAGAAGATAGTCTTCGATCCAAACTGCAGGATCTGTTGTGCCGTCGTAGGATTCAATGTTTACGGGTTTGAAACCTTCGGGGATTTGATGATCCATTACTTCATCTGTGAAGCATAGTGGGTGTGCGGCGCCTCTGTATTGGGCTATATCACGACACAGCTCAAACGAGCTTTGTCTACTGTGTTCGGCCCGGCCGGAATTGCTGTATCCGGCGTGATAGTTGTCGTCGCGTATCGTGGGGCGCCCACGCGATCTGTAGATCAATCTTGTTTGTCTTGCCTTATCCTCCAATATGTCTCGCAAGTCTGGCGCATTCCCTCGTGACTTTGTACTTTTCGAGCGACGCCGGGGTGCGGCTTTAATGGAGGGCCTAGAGGCCTCTCTGTCGCGGCCACGAGGTGGCCGGTCGGCCGTATTGTGCGCTGGTGATGTAGTGTTATGTGCTTCCTCCTCTAATCGGGGTAGCAGCCTTCGTTTGGGGTAGCTTTTGGAGGGGCGTTCGAGTTCATACTCTTCGGCCGCAAGGACTTCAGTCCACCAGTCGGCTAGCAGGTTTTGGTCACCTCTCAGCTGTTGCTGCTTTTTATTGAGTCTGCTTGCCGTGGCCATAAGCCTGCGTTTGAAACGCTCTTGTTCGATGGGATCCTCAGGCACAACAAATTCGTAGTCGTCGAGGCTTGCCTCGTCTCCGGAGGGAAGCATATAATTATCGTCCTCTACCTCTCTGTCTGCCGTTCTCTCATGAGGGCTGGTTTCTCCATCCTCCTGCGTTGAATCTTGCTGGAGGGGGCTGTCTTCGGCACTGTCCGAGGTGTTATTATCTCCGGTGCCGGAATCTCCATTTTTGTTGTGGCGGGATTTGGAGCGGCGCCGCTGACGCCGGCGCTTAGGCTGTTTTTTGGAGGGGTCGTCCTCCGCTGTTCCATCGCCATTCCCATCCTTTGGGATGTCCACCATGTATATGTTGTATGACGAGGTGGCCTTCCAATGCCCTGTAGGCGCTGGGTCTTGGTCGTCTCCTGCATCGTCGTCCATACCGTCGATGTCTTCGGAGTCGAAGTCTAGCATGTCGGTTAAGTCATCGATAGTGGCTACGAAGTGGGTGGTGGGTGGGCTTTGAATTTCTTCGTCGTCCGCGTCCCAACCGTCCTGACCATAATCCGGCAAGGGCTCTCCTGATAAAGAGAGACACTTTAGCGAATTCAGGGTGTCGCCAAAAGGCGAGTGTTGAAAGATGTCTGTGGCAGTGAACTCCACAATCGGCGCCCAATCGGGCTCGATTGGCAGGGGCGCGGGAGGTTCGGAGTCCGTCGAGGAGTCCGGCACCTCGGAGTCACGGGCTTTGTGAAAGGCAGTGTCGGTATTCGGCTCTATCACCGTAGAGGTAGCAGCCCCCGAGGCGATGTCCAGCCACCCATCCTCGATTGGCGTACCCGGCCCCGAGCTAAGGATCGGAGCGGACTCTTGTGCGGCCTCCAGGGCACTGTTCGGCGGCAGAGCTAGATCATGCCCATCGCGACAGTGCGGCGCGCTTGGCTGTGGCTCGAATCCGTCAAAGATCAAGTCTCCGTGGATGTCAGCCGTATAGTTCAAACTCCCAAATCTGACCTGATGGCCAGGGGCGTAGCTTTCGATCTGCTCCAGATGGCCAAGTGAATTGGCCCGCAGTGCGAAGCCGCCGAATATGAAGATCTGTCCGGGGAGAAAAGTCTCGCCCTGGACCGCGTCGTTGTTGATGATCGAGGGAGTCATCGGGCCTATAGGTGACGACACAGAGGAACTCTCAATTAAAGCACCAATGTCGGTGTCAAAACCGGCGGATCTCGGGTAGGGGGTCCCGAACTGTGCGTCTAGGCGGATGGTAACAGGAGACAAGGGACACAATGTTTTTACCCAGGTTCGGGCCCTCTCGGTGGAGGTAAAATCCTACTCCTGCTTGATTAATATTGATGATATGGGTAGTACAAGAGTAGATCTACCACGAGATCAAGGAGGCTAAATCCTAGAAGCTATCCTATGGTATGGTTGTTGTTCGTCCTACAGACTAAAACCCTCCGGTTTATATAGACAACGGAGAGGGCTAGGGTTACACAGAGTCGGTTACAATGGTAGGAAATCTACATATCCGTATCGCCAAGCTTGCCTTCCACGCCAAGGAAAGTCCCATCTGGACACGGGACGAAGTCTTCAATCTTGTATCTTCATAGTCCTGGAGTCCGGCCAAAGATGATAGTTTGGCTATCCGGACACCCCCTAGTCGAGGACTCCCTCGAAGACCTAGGGCATTTGAGGAAGCCCATCGTAGGAATATACAAGCCAAGTTCTATAATGAAAAATTCCCACTAGTATGAAAAAGACAACTTATGAGACTCACTATATGAAAAACGTGGTGCTACTTTGAAGCACAATATATGAGACTCACTACATAAAGAACAAGGTGCTACTTTGAAGCACAAGTGTGGAAAAAGAGATAGTAACATTGCCCTTTTATTTTTTTTTATTTTTTTATTTTCCATTTTTTTGGGCCTTTCTTTTTTTTATTTTTGGCCTTTCTTCTTTTTTTTGTTTTTTTTCTTTGGGCAATGTTTTAATAATGATGATCATCACACTTCTATTGATAACAACATAAGAGTTACAACTCAAAACTAGAACAAGATATGACTCTATATGAATGCCTCCGGCGGTGTACCGGTATGGTGCAATGAATCAAGAGTGACATGTATCAAAATAATGCATGGTGGATTTGCCACAAATATGATGTCAACTACATGATCATGCAATGGCAATATGACAAAAGTAAAGTATGTCATGATGATGATGAATGGAACGGTGGAAAGTTGCATGGCAATATATCTCGGAATGGCTATGGAAATGCCATAATAGGTAGGTATGGTGGCTGTTTTGGGGAAGATATATGGAGGTTTATGTGTGATAGAGCGTATCATATCACGGGGTTTGGATGCACCGGCGAAGTTTGCACCAACTCTCAAGGTGAGAAAGGGCAATGCACGGTACCGAAGAGGCTAGCTAAGGCGGAAAGGTAAGAGTGTGTATAATCCATGGACTCAACATTAGTCAAAAGAACTCATATACTTATTGCAAAAATTTAGAAGTCATCAAAAACCAAGTACTACGCGCATGCTCCTAGAGGGATAGATTGGTAGGAAAAGACCATCGTTTGTCACCGACCGCCACTCATAAGGATGCACAAGCCAGGTACACTTCACGTTTCAAATTTGTTACACAACTTTAACCATACGTGCATGCTACAGGACTTGCTAACTTCAACACAAGCATTTCTTTAAATTCATAATCACCCAACTAGCATGACTTTAATATCACTACCTCCATATCTCAAAACAGTTATCAAGTATCAAATTGATCATAGCATCCAATTCACTTCCTATGATAGTTTTTATTATACCCAACTTGGATGCCTACCATTCTAGGACCAATTTTATAACCATAGAAAATACCATTCTGTTCTAAAAGACTCTCAAAATAATATAAGTGAAGCATGAGAGACTAGAAATTTCTTCAAAATTAAGACACCACCGTGCTCTAAAAGATATAAGTGAAGCACTAGAGCAAAAACTATCAAGCTCAAAAGATATAAGTGAAGCACATAGAGTATTCTAGAAAATCCTAATCAAATGGGCTTCTCCCAAAATGTTGTACAGCAAGGATGATTGTGGTAAACTAAAAAGCAAAGACTAATATAATACACGACACTCCAAGCAAAACACATATCATGTGGCGAATAAAAATACAGCTCCAAGTAAAGTTACCAATGAACGAAGACGAAAGAGGGGATGCCTTCCCGGGGCATCCCCAAGCTTAGGCTTTTGGATATTCTTGAATATGTTGGGGTGCCTTGGACATCCCCAAGCTTAGGCTCTTGCCACCCTTTATTCCATAGTCCATAAAAGCTTTACCCAAAACTTGAAAACTTCACAACACAAAACTCAACAGGAAATCTTATAAGCTCCGTTAGTGAAAGAAAACAAAACCACCACATAAGGTACTGCAATGAACTCATTATTTATTTATTTTGGTGTTAAACCTACTGTATTACAACTTCTCTATGGTTCATAAACTATTTTACTAGCCATAGATGCAGCAAAATAAGAAAACAACACACGAAAAATAGAATCTGTCAAAAACAGGACAGTCTGTAGCAATCTGTAACTAACGCAAATTTCTGGAACTCTAAAAATCCTACCAAAATAGGAAGTCCTGGAAAATTTATTTATTGATCCGAAGCAAAAATAATCAACGAAAAAGCACGTTTCTGTGATTTAAAAAAAAACTAAATTCGTGCACGCAAAGTTTCTGTTTTTCAGCAGAATCAAATCAACTATCATCGTAGGTTATCCTATAGGTTCTACTTGGCACAAACACTAATTAAAAGATAAAAACACATCTAAATAGAAGGTAGATGCAAGATTTATTACTAAACAGGAACAAAAATATAAAACATAAAGAAAATTGGGTTGCCTCCCAACTAGCGGTATCGTTTAACGCCCCTAGCTAGGCATAAAAGCGAAGATAGATCTAACGAGTGCCATCTTTGGCACTAAATTCATAAGTAGCCCGCATGATAGATTCATAAGGTAATTTGACTTTCTTTCTTGGAAAGTGCTCCATGCCTTTCTTTAATGGAAATTGGAATCTAATATTCCCTTCCTTCATATCAATAATCGCACCAATCATTCTAAGGAAAGGTCTACCAAGAATAATAGGGCAAGAAAGATTGCAATCTATATCAAGAATGATAAAATCCACGGGCACCAAATTTCTATTTGCAACAATGAGAACATCATTGATCCTTCCCATTGGCTTTTTAATGGTGGAATCCGCAAGGTGCAAATTTAAAGAGCAATCATCAAGATCATGGAAACCTAGAATATCACATAAAGTTTTCGGAACCGTGGAAACACTAGCACCCAAATCACACAAAGCAAAACACTCATAACCTTTAATTCTAATCTTTATAGTAGGTTCCCACTCATCATTAAGTTTTCTAGGTATAGAAACTTCCAAATTAAGTTTTTCATCATAAGAGTGCATCAAGGCATCAACGATATGTTTGGTAAAAGCTTTATTTTGACTATAAGCATGAGGAGAATTAACAACGGATTGCAACAAGGAAATACAACCTTTTAAAGAGCAATTATCATAATCAAATTCCTTGAAATCTGAGATAGTAGCTTCAATGTTATTTGAGGACTCTCCAATCCCACTTTTACCAATTTGGCATCAAGATCTATAGACTCCGAATTTTTGGGATGCCTTCTAGGCAAAGTTGATTCATCATCTATCCCATAATCATCAAAATTCATATTGCAAAACATAGATCTAATAGGAGATGCATCAATAACTTTAAGATCCTCATCATTATTTTCATGGAAACTAGAAGAACACGCCTTTATAAAGCTATCTTTTTTAGCACGCAATCTAGCAGTTCTTTCCTCACACTCATCAATGGAAATTCTCATTACTTTCAGAGAATCATTGATATCATGCTTAGGAGGAGAAGATCTAAGTTTAAGAGAATCAACATCAAGCAAAAGTCTATCAACGTTCCTAGACAAATCATCAACTTTGAGCAATTTTTCTTCAAGCAAAGCATTAAAATTCTTTTGAGAAATCATCAGTTATTTCACACTATTCTGAAAATCAGAGGGAATCTTATTAAAATTACCATAAGAATTATTGTAGGAATTTCCATAGTTATTAGAGGGATTACTAGGGAATGGTCTAGCATTAAAGTTTCTTCTATAAGCATTGTTTCCAAAACTATTCCTACCAACAAAATTCACATCCATAGATTCATTATTATTCTCAATCAAAGAAGACAAAGGCATATCATTGGGATCAAGAGGAGTATTTTTAGTAGCAAACAATTTCATAAGTTCATCCATCTTTCCACTCAAAATATTGATTTCTTCTATAGCATGCACTTTTTTACTAGAAGATCTTTCGGTGTGCCATTGAGAATAATTAGCCATAATATTATCAAGAAGTTTTGTAGCATCTCCTAATGTGATTTCCATAAACGTGCCTCCCGCGGCCGAATCTAAGAGATTTCTAGAAGCAAAGTTCAAACCGGCATAAAAATTTTGTATGATCATCCATAAATTCAAACCATGAGTAGGGCAATTGCGAAGCATCAATTTCATTATTTCCCAAGATTGGGCAACATGCTCATGATCAAGTTGTTTAAAATTCATGATATCATTCCTAAGAGTGATAATCTTAGCGGGAGGAAAATATTTAGAGATAAAAGCATCTTTGCACTTGTTCCAAGAATCAATACTATTTTTAGGCAAAGATGAAAACCAAACTATAGCACGATCTCTAAGTGAAAACGGAAATAACTTCAATTTGACAATATTGTTATCCGTATCTTTCTTCTTTTGCATGTCACACAAATCAACAAAATTGTTTAGATGAGTAGCGGCATCTTCACTAGGAAGGCCGGCAAATTGATCTTTCATAACAAGATTCAGCAAAGCGGTATTGATTTCACAAGACTCAACATCATTAAGAGGAGCAATCGGAGTACTAAGGAAATCATTATTATTGGTATTCAAGAAATCACACAATTTGGTATTATCTTGTGCCATGGCAACAAGTAATCCAACACACAAGCAAATAGAAAAAGTCAAGCAAAAAAGAGAGGAGGAGATTGGGAAAAAAGGGCGAATAAAACGGCAAGGGTGAAGTGGGGGAGAGGAAAACGAGAGGCAAATGGCAAATAATGTAAATGCGAGGGAGATGGGTTTGTGATGGGTACTTGGTATGACTTGACTTGAGCGAAGACCTCCCCGGCAACGGCGCCAGAAATCCTTCTTGCTACGTCTTGAGCTTGTATTGGTTTTCCTCGAAGAGGAGAGGGTGATGCAGCGATAGTAGCGTAAGTATTTCCCTCAGTTATTATAACCAAGGTATCAATCCAGTAGGAGGCTCCTCAAAAGTCCCACGCACCTACACAAACAAACTGAGAACTCGCAACCAACGCAATAAAGGGGTTGTCAATCCCTTCACGGCCACTTGCGAAAGTGAGATCTAAAGATAGTATGATAAGATAAATATATTTTTGGTATTTCATAATATAGATGCAAAAACTGAAGATGCAAATAAAAGTAGATTGAAAGCAAATATGATAAGAGATAGACCTAGGGGCCATAGGTTTCACTAGTGGCTTCTCTCAAGATAGCATAAGTATTACGGTGGGTGAACAAATTACTGTCGAGCAATTGATGGAAAAGCGCATAGTTATGAGATTATCTAGGCATGATCATGTATATAGGCATCACGTCCATAACAAGTAGACCGACTCCTACCTGCATCTACTACTATTACTCCACACATCGACCGACTCCTGCCTGCATCTAGAGTATTAAGTTCATAAGAACAGAGTAACGCATTAAGCAAGATGACATGATGTAGAGGGATAAACTCAAGAAATATGATATTAACCCCATCTTGTTATCCTCAATGGCAACAATACAATATGTGCCTTGCAACCCTTTCTGTCACTGGGTAAGGACACCGCAAGATTGAACCCAAAGCTAAGCACTTCTCCCATGGCAAGAAAGATCAGTCTACTAGGCCAAACCAAACTGATAATTCGAAGAGACTTGCAAAGATAAGTCAATCATACATAAAAGAATTCAGAGAAGATTCAAATATTGTTCATAGATAAACTTGATCATAAAGCCACAATTCATCGGATCTCGACAAACACACCGCAGAAAGAGTTTACATCGAATAGATCTCCACAAGAGAGGGGGAGAACATTGTATTGAGATCCAAAAAGAGAGAAGAAGCCATCTAGCTAATAACTATGGACCCGTAGGTCTGTGGTAAACTACTCACAACTCATCGGAGGGGCAAGGATGTTGAGGTAGAAGCCTTCCGTGGTCGATTCCCCCTCCGACAGAGTGCTAGCGAAGGCCCCAAGATGAGATCTCGCGGATACAGAAGGTTACGATGGTGGAAATTGTGTTTCGTCCTTCTCCTAGATGTTTTCGGGGTACGTATGTATATATAGAAAGAAGAAGTACGTCGGTGGCCGCCCGAGGGGCCCACGAGACAGGGGGCGTGCCCTCCTATCTCGTGGGAGCCTCGGCAGCTTCTTGGCTTGCACTCCAAGTCCTCTGGATCACGTTCGTTCCAAAAATCACGCTCCCGAAGGTTTCATTCCGTTTGGACTCCGTTTGATATCCCTTTTCTTCGAAATACTGAAATAGCCAAAAAAAACAGCAATATGGGCTGGGCCTCCGGTTAGTAGGTTAGTCCCAAATGTGATATAAATGTGTAAAATAAAGCCCATAAACATCCAGAAGGGGTAATATAATAGCATGGAACAATCAAATATTATAGATACGTTGGAGACGTATCATGAAGTGATTCGCGCAGGGCTTCGCCTAAGCACTACGAAGATATGACCGGAGGCGTAAACTATGGAGGGTGGCGCAAAACACGACTAACAATTATTGGTGTGTGTTCTAGGCGCCTCCTCCCTTCATATATATAGGTGGGAGGGAGAGGGGCTGCCAAGGGGGTGCCCCAAGTAGGAGGAATCCTACTTGGGGCCTTGTCCAATTCGGCTCCCCCCTTACCATGTTTTCCAGAGGGGAAAGGAAGGAGGAGGAAGGAGGAAAGTAAGGGGGAGGCCGAATCCCTCCCCTTCCTTCTCTCTTCCCCCTTTCCTTCCCCTCAGGTGCGGCCCATATGGGGGGTGCGGCAGCCCCTGCTGGCTGCTGCGTTTTCCCCTCTTGGCCCATTAGGCCCATATCTTTGCCGAGGGTGCCCGGAACCCCTTCCGGTGACCCGATATGTACCCGGTAAACTACAGAACACTTCCGGTGTCCGAATACTATCGTCCTATATATCAATCTTTACCTCTCGACCATTTCGAGACTCCTTGTCATGTCCGTGATCTCATATGGGACTCGTAAGAACATTCGGTCACCAAACCACATAACTCATATAATACAAAATCGTCATCGAACATTAAGCATGCGGACCCTGCGAGTTGGAGAACTATGTAGACATGAACGAGACACCTCTCTGGTCAATAACCAATAGCGGAACCTGGATGCTCATATTGGTTCCCACATATTTTACGAAGATCTTTATCGGTCGAACTGTTATGACAACATACATTATTCCCTTTGTCATCGGTATGTTACTTGCCCAAGATTCGATCATTGGTATCTTCATACCTAAGTCCAATCTTGTTACCGGAAAGTCTCCTTACTCGTTCCATAATACATCATCCCGCAAGTAACTCATTGGTCACTTTTCTTGCAAGGCTTCTTATGATGTGCATTACCGAGAGGGCCTAGAGATACCTCTTCGATACTCGGAGTGACAAATCCTAATCTCGATCTATGCCAACCCAAAAAACGCCTTTGGAGATACCTGTAGAGAATCTTTATAATCACCCGGTTATGTTGTGACGTTTGATAGCACATAAGGCATTCCTCCGGTATCCGGGAGTTGCATAATCTCGTAGTCGAAGGAATATATATTTGACATGAAGAAAGCAATAGCAATAAAACTGAGCGATCATTATGCTAAGCTAACAGATGGGTCTTGTCCATCACATCATTCTCCTAGTGATGTGATCTCGTTCATCAAATGACAACACATGTCTATGGTTAGGAAACTTAACCATCTTTGATTAACAAGCTAGTCTAGTAGAGGCTTACTAGGGACATGGTGTTTTGTCTATGTATCCACACATGTATCAAATTTCTGGTTAATACAATTCTAGCATGAATAATAAAAATTTATCATGATATAAGGAAATATAAAATAAAAACTTTATTATTGCCTCTAGGGCATATTTCCTTCACGATTAGTTGCAATAAATGTCTATCATAACACTCCTTGGTATGCTGACTATGCTAATTTCATTGTTGCTAAATATATACCACCTAGCTTCACATACCAACAAAAGAAAAAATTCTTCTATGATTTAAGACATTAATTTTGGGATGACACGCGTCTTTATAAAGGAGTAGATGGTATTATTAGACGTTGTGTACCTGAGCATGAACAGGGACAAATCCTATGGAAATGTCACTCTGAAGCTTATGGAGGGCATCATGCGGGAGACGGAACTGCTCACAAGGTATTGCAATCTGGTTTTTATTGGCCTACTCTCTTCAAGGATGCTCGTAAGTTTGTTTTATCTTGTGATGAATTTCAAAGAATTGGTAATATTGGTAAGCGTCAAGAAATGCCTATGAATTATTCACTTGTTGAACCATTTGATGTTTGGGGTTTTGATTACATGGGACCTTTTCCTTCCTCTAATGGGTAAACTCATATTTTGGTTGCTGTTGATTATGTTATTAAGTGGGTAGAAGCTATTCCAACTAGTAGTGATGATCACAACACCTCTATTAAAATGCTTAAGGAATTTATTTTCCCAATGTTTGGAGTCCCTAGATATCTAATGACTGTTGGTGGTTCACACTTTATTCATGGTGCTTTCCGTAAAATGCTTGCTAAGTATGATGTTAACGATAGAATTGCATCCCCCAATCATCCTCAGTATAGTGGTCAAGTTGAACTTAGCAATAGAGAAAAAATGTAATTCTACAAAAAACTGTCAATAGGTCCCGGAAGAATTGGTCTAAGAAATTAGACGATGCACTTTGGGCTTATAGAACGGCATATAAAAATTATGTGGGTGTGTCTCCTTATAAAATGGTTTATGGAAAAGCTTGTTATTTACCTCTTGAGTTAGAACATAAAGCATATTGGGTAATTAAAGAACTCAACTATGATTTCAAACTTGCCGGTGAAAATAGGTTATTTGATATTAGCTCACTAGATGAATGGACAACCCAAGCTTATGAAAATGCCAAGTTATTTAAAGAAAAAATTAAAAGATGGCATGACAAAAGAATCCAAAAGCGTGAGTTCAAAGTTGGAGAATATGTTCTTTTGTACAACTCTTGTTTCAGATTCTTTGCAGGAAAATTCCTCTCCAAATAGGAAGGACCCTATGTTATCGAGGAGGTTTATCGGTCTGGAGACATCAAAATAAATAATGCCGAAGGTACTAACCCGAAGGTTGTCAATGGGCAAAGAATGAAACGTTATATCTCAGGTATGCCCATTAATGTTGAAAGCAATATTATCCAAACTATGACACCGGAAGAACATAAAGGCAACCTTCTGGAATAAACTAGAATCGTGAAAAAGAGGAGGTACGTGATATGGTAAGTAAACGTACTCCGAAAAATCCGCAAAAATATTTTCTGTCAGTTTTGGAATATATTAAAAATTTGGAAACAAGAAACAGCCAGGAAGGTACCCTGGTGGGCACAAGACACCAAGGGGCGCCTTGCTTACCAGGCGCACCCAGGTGGGTTGTGCCCACCTTGGGTGCCTTGCGGACTCCGATTTTCTTCCGTTTGCATGTCTCCCAAGATAAAAATATCTTTATATACCCCCTGAACCTATTGACCACCATATCACGGAGAAATCTTCTGTTCTTCTTTTCTCACTACTTCCTGACAGGTATGAAAATATGTCATCCCAAGACTCGGAGGGGAGAGTTATGTTGCTGATTATATCGCAAACCCCCAAGGTTTATGGGGATGTGGAGCACTATAGCTGGACTTCGGAGGAAGAAGAAGACTATGATCCTAAAGGGGAGGAGGAGACAAGTTTAGATGAAGTTGAAGTTCCATTGCCTCAACCTGGGGACATGCACATGGAATTCAAGAAGTCATGTTTCCCCAACAAAGCAAAGAAACCTAAGATCCAGTTTATCCCCTTTCGTCTCTTGCAGGAAAAAAAGCAAGAATTATGAAAAAAGCTATTAGAGCTCGAGCAAGAGATCGGTGACTTAAAGGAGGAAAATTCCATCCTCAAGCATAAGCTAAGGAAGAAAGACAAATCTACTACTTCATCACCACCACCTCCTTCTTCATCACCAAAGGAAATTTGAGTATTGGGTATGAGCACTCCCCTTGGCTTGTGCCAAGCTTGGGGAGGTGTCCCGCTATCGTATCACCTCCACTATCAATTGCCTTTACTTATCTTAGTTCGGTCCATAGTTATATTTTGCTTTAGTTGAATAAACATTTAGTTTGATCCTTTCTTTTCAAGTGATTTTTTAGTGATCTATCCTTGTAATCGTGTGTGAGATATATAATAAAGTTTAGTTTGAGTTTTGTTTTCTTTACTTTCATGTGCTATAAAAAGGAACGAAATAAATGAAAAAGATCATATGCTAATCTTATGGTTAGTAATGACATCACATAAGGAAGAGTGTAAGTAGAAAATTTTATTGGAGATTTACAAACATAAAATTGGTCAATGATGCAATTAATGAAAGAATTAATAAGGGAAGAGAAGATTCACATGCAAATACAGTATATTGGACATGTTTTGTGATTGTGAGCCCCATCAAAATATTATATGCCAAAATTGTTGACGTTGGACAAGGAAGACAACGTAATGATTTATGTTTGTTCTGAACGTGTGCTGAACTCGGAGGCCCCGTACGTTCGGTGCTTGGATCGGTCGGATCGTGAAAACGTACAACTACATCAACCGCGTTGTGCTAACGCTTCCGCTTACGGTCTACGAGGGTACGTGGACGAATACTCTTCCCTCTCGTTGCTATATCATCACCATGATCTTGCGTGTGCGTAGGAAATTTTTTGAAATTACTATGTTCCCCAACAGTGGCATCCGAGCCCAGGTTTTATGCGTTGATGTTATATGCACGAGTAGAACACAAGTGAGTTGTGGGCGATACAAGTCATACTGCTTACCAGCATGTCATACTTTGGTTTGGCGGTATTGTGAGATGAAGCGGCCCGGACCGACATTACACGTACGCTTACGCGAGACTGGTTTCACCGTTACGAGCACTCGTGCTTAAAGGTGGCTGACGGGTGTCTGTCTCTCTCACTTTAGCTGAATCGAGTGTGGCTACGCCCGGTCCTTGCGAAGGTTAAAACATCACCAACTTGACGAACTATCGTTGTGGTTTTCGATGCGTAGGTAAGAACGGTTCTTGCTAAAGCCCGTAGCAGCCACGTAAAATTTGCAACAACAAAGTAGAGGACGTCTAACTTGTTTTTGCAGGGCATGTTGTGATGTGATATGGTCAAGACGTGATGCTATATTTTATTGTATGAGATGATCATGTTTTGTAACCGAAGTTATCGGCAACTGGCAGGAGCCATATGGTTGTTCCTTTATTGTATGAAATGCAAACGCCCTGTAATTGCTTTACTTTATCACTAAGTGGTAGCGATAGTCGTAGAAGCAATAGATGGCGTAACGACAATGATGCTATGATGGAGATCAAGGTGTCGCGCCGGTGACGATGGTGATCATGACGGTGCTTCGAAGATGGAGATCACAAGCACAAGATGATGATGGCCATATCATATCACTTATATAGATTGCATGTGATGTTTATCCTTTATGCATCTTATCTTGCTTTGATTGACGGTAGCATTTTAAGATGATCTTTAACTAATTATCAACAAGTGTTCTCCCTGAGTATGCACTGTTGCGAAAGTTCTTCGTGCAAGGACACCACGTGATGATCGGGTGTGATAGGCTCTACGTTCAAATACAACGGGTGCAAAACAGTTGCACACGTGGAATACTCAGGTTATACTTGACGAGCCTAGCATATACAGATATGGCCTCGGAACACGGAGACTAAAAGGTCGAGCGTGAATCATATAGTAGATATGATCAACATAGCGATGTTCACCATTGAAACTAATCCATCTCACGTGATGATCGGACATGGTTTAGTTGATTTGGATCATGTGATCACTTAGATGACTAGAGAGATGTCTGTCTAAGTGGGAGTTCTTAAGTAATATGATTAATTGAACTTAAATTTATCATGAACTTAGTCCTGGTAGTATTTTGCAAATTATGTTGTAGATCAATAGCTCGCGTTGTTGCTTTCATATGTTTATTTTGATATGTTCCTAGGGAAAACTGTGTTGAAAGATGTTAGTAGCAATGATGCGGATTGGATCCGTGTTTTGAGGTTTATCCTCATTGCTGCACAGAAGAATTATGTCCTTGATGCACCGCTGGGTGACAAACCTATTGCAGGAGCAGATGCAGACGTTATGAACGTTTGGCTAGCTCAAAATGATAACTACTTGATAGTTTAGTGCACCATGCTTAACGGCTTAGAATCGGGACTTCAAAGACGTTTTGAACGTCATGGACCATATGAGATGTTCCAGGAGTTGAAGTTAATGTTTTAAGAAAATACCCGAGTTGAGAGATATGAAGTCTCCAACAATTTCTATGGCTAAAAGATGGAGGAGAATTGCTCAACTAGTGAGCATGTGCTCAGATTGTCTGGGTACTTCAATCGCTTGAATCAAGTGGGAGTTAATATTCCAGATAAGATAGTGATTGTCAGAATTCTCTAGTCACCATTACTAAGTTACTAGAACTTCGTGATGAACTATAGTGTGCAAGGGATGACGAAAACGATTCCCGAGCTCTTCGTGATGTCGAAATCGACGAAGGTAGAAATCAAGAAAGAGCATCAAGTATTGACGATTGACAAAGATCACTAGTTTCAAGAAAAGGGCAAAGGGAAAGAAAGGGAACTTCAAGTGGAAAGACAAGCAAGTTGTCACTCCCACGAAGAAGCTCAAAGCTGGACCAAAGCCTGAAACTGAGTGCTTCTACTGCAAAGGAAATGGTCACTGGAAGCGGAAATGCCCTGAATATTTGGTGGATAAGAAGGATGGAAAAGTGAACAAGGGTATATTTGATATACAGGTTATTGATGTGTGCCTTACTAGTGTTTATAGTAGCCCCTGAGTATTTGATACTTGTTTGGTTGCTAAGATTAGTAACTCGAAACAGGAGTTACAGAATAAACAGAGACTAGTTGAAGGGTGAAGTGACGATGAGTGTTGGAAGTAGTTCCAAGATTGATATGATCATCATCGCACACTCCCTATACTTTCGGGATTAGTATTAAACCTAAATAAATGTTATTTGGCGTTTGCATTGAGCATGAACATGATTTGATCGTGTTTATTGTGATATGGTTATTCATTTAAAAGTTAGAGAATAAATTGTTATTCTGTTTACATGAATAAGACCTTCGATGGTCATACACCCAATGAACATAGTTTGTTGGATCTCGATCATAGTGATACACACATTCATAATACTGATGCCAAAAGATGAAAAGTTAATAATGATAGTGCAACTTATTTGTGGCACTGCCGTTTGGGTCATATCGGTGTAAAGCGCATGAAGAAACTCCATAAAGATGGATTTTGAGAATCACTTGGTTATGAATCATTTGATGCTTGCGAACCGTGCCTTTTGGGCAAGATGACTAAAACTCCGTTCTTCGGAACAATGGAACGAGCTACTGACTTGTTGGAAATAATACATACTGATGTATGCAGACCAATGAGTATGAAGGCTCGTGGCAAGTATCGTTATTTTCTGACCTTCACAAGATGATTTGAGCAGATATGGGTATATCTACTTGATGAAATATAAGTCTAAAATAGTTGAAAGGTTCAAAGAATTTCAGAGTGAAGTGGAAAAATCATCGTAGCAAGAAAATAAAGTTTCTGCGATCTGATCGCGGAGACGAATATTTGAGTTACGAGTTTGGTATTCAACTAAAACAATGTGGAATAGTTTCACAGCTCACGCCACCTGGAACACCACAACGTTATGGTGTGTCCGAACGTTGTAACCGCACTTTATTGGATATGGTGCGATCTATGATGTCTCTTACTAATTTACCAATATTGTTTTGGGGTTATGCATTGGAGACAGCTGCATTCACGTTAAAAGGGCACCATCTAAATCCGTTAAGACGACACCGTATGAATTGTGGTTTAGTAAGAAACCCAAGTTGTTGTTTCTTAAAGTTTGGGGCTGCGATGCTTATGTGAAAAAGTTTCATCCTGATAAGCTCAAACCCAAATCGGAGAAGTGCGTCTTCATAGAATACCCAAAGGAAATTGTTGGGTACACCTTCTATTACAGATCCGAAGGCAAGATATTCGTTGCTAAAAATGGATCCTTTCTAGAGAAGGAGTTTCTCTCGAAAGAAGTGAGTGGGAGGAAAGTAGAGCTTGATAAGGTAATTGTACCTTCTCCTGAATTGGAAAAAAGTTCATCACTGAAATCAGTTCCAGTGATTCCTACACCAATTATTGAGGAAGCTAATGATGATGATCATGAAACTTCTGATCAAGTTACTACAGAACCTCGTAGGTCTTCCAGAGTACGGTCCACACCAGAGTGGAATGGTAATCCTATTCTGGAAATCATGTTACTAGACCATGATGAACCTACGAACTATGAGGAAGCGATGATGAGCCCAGATTCCGCAAAATGGCTGGAAGCCATGAAATCTGAGATAGCATCCATGTATGAGAACAAAGTGTGGACTTTGGTGGACTTGCCCGATGATTGGCAAACCATAGAAAATAAATGGATCTTCAAGAGGAAGACGGACGTTGATAATAGTGTTACTATCTACAAAGCTCAACTTGTCGCAAAAAGGTTTTTGACAAGTTCAAGGTGTTGACTACAATGAGATTTTCTCAACTATAGCGATGCTTAAGTCTGTCCGAATCATGTTAGCAATTGCCACATTTTATGAAATCTGGCAAATGGATGTCAAAACTGCATTCCTTAATGGTTTCCTTAAAGAAGAGTTGTATATGATGCAACCAGAAGGTTTTGTCAATCCTAAAGGTACTAACAAAATGTGCAAGCTCCAGTGATCCATCAATGGACTGGTGCAAGCATCTCGGAGTTGGAATACACACTTTGATGAGTTGATCAAAGCATATGGTTTTATACAGACTTTTGGAAAGGCCTGTATTTACAAGAAAGTGAGTGGGAGCACTACAGCATTTTTGATAAGTATATGTGAATGACATATAGTTGATCGGAAATAATGTAGAATTATTCTGCAAAGCATAAAGGAGTGTTTGAAAGGAGTTCTTTCAAAGCAAGACCTCGGTGAAGCTGCTTACACATTGAGCATCAAGATCTATATAGATATATCAAGACGCTTGATAAGATTTTTCAATGAGTACATACCTTGATAAATTTTTGAATAGTTCA
Organism: Triticum timopheevii; assembly: GCA_963921465.1. Classification (NCBI taxonomy): domain Eukaryota; kingdom Viridiplantae; phylum Streptophyta; class Magnoliopsida; order Poales; family Poaceae; genus Triticum; species Triticum timopheevii. Next base: position 372,474,003 of record OY997272.1, on the reverse strand, counting down.
AAATGGAACAGTCAAAGAAAACGTTCTTGCCTGTAATGCAAAGGTGTGAAGTTGAGTAAGACTCAAGACCCAACCATGGCAGAAAATAGAAAGAGAATGAAAAGTCATTCCCTATGCCTCAGTCATAGGTTCTATAAAGTATGTTATGCTGTGAACCAGACATATTGTATACCTTGCTCTGAGTTTGACAAAGGAATACAATTTTGATCTAAGAGTAGATCACAGGACAGCGGTCAAGAATATCCTTAGTGAGGACTAAGGACATGTTTCTCGATTATGGAGGTGATAAAAGAGCCCGTCGTAAAAAGTTACAACGATGCAAGCTTTTACACCAATCCAGATGACTCTAAGTCTCAATCTGGATACATATTGAAAGTGGGAGCAATTAGCTAGAGTAGCTCCATGCAGAGCATTGTGGACATAGAATATTTGCAAAATACATACGGCTCTGAATGTGACAGACCCGTTGACTAAGCTTCTCTCATGAGCAAAACATGATCACACCTTAGTACTCTTTGGGTGTTAATCACATAGAAATGTGAACTAGATTATTGACTCTACTAAACCCTTTGGGTGTTGGTCACATAACGATGTGAACAATGGGTGTTAATCATATACAGATATGAATATTAATGTTAAATCACATGGCGATGTGAACTAGATTATTGACTCTAGTGCAAGTGGGAGACTGAAGGAAATATGCCCTAGAGGTAATAATAAAGTTATTATTTATTTCCTTATTTCATGATAAATGTTTATTATTCATGCTAGAATTGTATTAACCGGAAACATCATACATGTGTGAATACATAGACAAACATATAGTCTCTAGTATGCCTCTACTTGACTAGCTCATTGATCAAAGATGGTTATGTTTCCTAACCATAGACATGTGTTGTCATTTGATTAGTGGGATCACATCATTAGAAGAATGATGTGATTGACATGACCCATTCCATTAGCCTAGCACTTGATCGTTTAGTATACTGCTATTGCTTTCTTCATGACTTATACATGTTCCTGTAACTATGAGAATTATGCAACTCCCGTTTACCGGAGGAACACTTTGGGTACTACCAAACGTCACAACATAACTGGGTGATTATAAAGGAGTACTACTGGTGTCTCCGAAGGTACATGTTGAGTTGGCGTATTTCGAGATTAGGTTTTGTCACTCCGATCGTCAGAGAGGTATCTCTGGGCCCTCTCAGTAATGCACATCATTATAAGCCTTGCAAGCAATATGACCAATGAGTTGGTTACGGGATGATGCATTACAGAACGAGTAAAGAGACTTGCCGGTAACGAGATTGAACTAGGTATTGGATACCGACGATCAAATCTCGGGCAAGTAACATACCGATGACAAAGGGAACAACGTATGTTGTTATGCGGTTTGACCGATAAAGATCTTCGTAAAATATGTAGGAACCAATATGGGCATCCAGGTCCCGCTATTGGTTATTGACCGAGAATGGTTCTAGGTCATGTCTACATAGTTCTCGAACCCGTAGGGTCCGCACGCTTAACATTACGATGACAGTTTTATTATGAGTTTATAAGTTTTGATGTACCGAAGGAGTTCGGAGTCCCGGACGAGATTGGGGACATGACGAGGAGTCTCGAAATGGTCGAGACGTAAAGATCGATATATTGGACGACTATATTCGGAGTTCAGAAAGGTTCCGAGTGATTCGGGTATTTTCGGGGGTACCAGGGAGTTACGGGAATACGAGGAAGAAGCATTGGGCCTCATGGGCCAAGTGGTGGAAGAGAGGAGGAAGGGCGCGCGGCCCCCCTAGCCCAAACCGAATTGGACTAGTGGGCCCGCCCCCCTTTCCTTCTTCTCCTCCCTCTCCTTCCTTCTCCTTCTCCTCCCCTTCCTTCCCTTCTCCTAGTAGGACATGGAAAGAGGGGGGAATCTTACTTGGAGTAGGATTGCCCCCCTAGGGCGCGCCTCCTCTCCTTGGCCAGCCCCCTCCCCCTTGCTCCTTTATATATGGGGGCAGGGGGGCACCCCATGACACACAAGTTGATCTACGGATCGTTCCTTAGCCGTGTGCGGTGCCCCCCTCCACCATATTCCACCTCGGTCATATCGTCGCAGAGTTTAGGCGAAGCCCTGCGCCGGTAGAACATCATCATCGTCACCACGCCGTCGTGCTGACGGAACTCATCTCCGGAGCTCGGCTGGATCGGAGACTGGAGATCGTCATCGAGCTGAACGTGTGCTGAACTCGGAGGCCCCGTACGTTCGGTGCTTGGATCGGTCGGATCGTGAAGATGTACGACTACATCAACCGCGTTGTGCTAACGCTTCCGCTTACGGTCTACGAGGATACGTGGACGAATACTCTTCCCTCTCGTTGCTATATCAGCACCATGATCTTGCGTGTGCGTAGGAAATTTTTTGAAATTACTACGTTCCCCAACATGTTCATATTCACACAGAGGTTATATTGTCATAGATCCTTTAACATGTGGTGCTTGTCCCCCATCTTTGCTAGCCAAAAATTCCGCACTAACTAGAGATACTACTTGTGCATCCAAAAACCCTTAAACCCAAATCTTGTTTTGAGAGTCCACCATACATACCTATCGATTGAGTAAGATCCTTCAAGTAAGTTGTCATCGGTGCAATAAGGCAATAAGAATTGCTTATAGAAGTGTTGGATCATTTAGTGTAAGAGAAAATTGAGCGTTGTACGAACTTGTGATGGCAAAGAATAAAGGCGATAGACTGCATAATAAAGGCTGCTATCATAAGGGGCAATATAACGTGACATTCTTTTTCACTAAGAGATTGAGAATACAACAAAAAAGCGCATGACAACCTCTGCTTCCCTCTACGAAGGGCCTATCTTTTACTTTTATGTATTTACTTTTATGCAGGAGTCAAAGTATTTCTCTTTATTCCTTTTTATTTTCTCTTTTAGCAAGCACCATGTGGTGAGGAAAGCTCTAGGCACTTATATCTAGTTGGATATGGGTGGGCATGAGTTATTATTGTTGACACCACTCTTGAGGTGAATATGTTGGGAGGCAAAACTATAAGCCCCTATCTATTCTTATGTGTCTGGTTGAAACTTTTTGCTCATGTGTATGCAGTGAGTGTTAGCAATCATAGAAGACTATATGATGGTTGAGTATGTGGACTTGCCATAAGGCTCTGATACGTGACCCTTCCTGAAAAGATGATGAATTGTAGTTCCAAAGTTGACTGAGAACATACTTTATTGGTTTCAATAGAGTTTATGCTTTATACTTCGATGTCGTGATGCATTGTTACTTGTTCATGAGAAATTATATGATAGTTCTATGATAAAGTTTTATGCTAAGGTTTGTTGCTGTTATAATAATATACATGATGCTTCTATGTCCATATTTGTTTTTATCGACACCTCTCTCTCTCTCTCTAAGCATCTGGACATGTTTTTCGATTTCGGTTTTTACTTAAGGACAAGCGAGGTCTAAGCTTGGGGAGTTGATACGTCCATTTTGCATCATGTTTTCCTATGATTATTTATATTGTTATTATGCATTATAATGCTTTTTCGAGAAATTCTAATGCCTTCTCACTCATAATATCACACAAGGAGGGAGAATACCGACAGCTGGAATTTTGGACCTAAAAAAGCTACGTCAGACCACCTATTCTGCACAACTCCAAATGAGCTGAAACTTCACAGAGATTTTTTATGGAATATATAATAATTATTGGAGCAAATAACTACCACAGGGGGCCTGCCAGGTGGGCACAACCCACCTGGGCGCGCCAGGAGCCCAGGCGCGCCCTGGTGAGTTGTGCCCTCCTCGGCCCAACTTCGGTGCCCCTCTTCTGGTATATAAGTCATTTTGACCTAGAAAAAATAAGGAGAGGACTTTTGGGATGAAGCTCCATCGTCTCGACGCGGAAATTGGGCGGGAGCACTTTTGCCCTCCGGTGGAGCGATTCCGCCGGGGGAACTTCCCTCCCGGAGGGGGAAATCATCGTCGTCATCATCGCCAACAACTCTCCCATCTTGGGGAGGGCAATCTCCATCAATATATTCAACAACACCATCCCCTCTCAAACCCTAGTTCATCTCTGTTCAATCTTTGTACCGGAATCTTAGATTGGTGCTTGTGGGTGACTAATAGTGTTGATTACATGTTTTAGTTGATTACTATATGGTTTATTTGGTGGAAGATTATATTTTCAGATCCATTATTCTATTTAATACCCCTATGATCTTGAGCATGATTATCATTTGTGAGTAGTTACTTTTGTACTTGAGGTCACGGGAGAAATCTTGTTGCAAGTAATCATGTGAACTTCATATGTGTTCGATATTTTGATAGTATGTATGTTGTGATTCCCATTGTGGTGTCATGTGAACATCGACTACATGGCACTTCACCTTATTAGGGCCTAAGGGAAAGCATTGTGGAGTAGTTATTGGATGATGGGTTGTGAGAGTGGCAGAAGCTTAAACCCTAGTTTATGCGCTACTCTGTAAGGGACTGATTTGGATCTAAAAGTTTAATGCTATGGTTAGATTTATTCTTAATACTTTTCTCATAGTTGTGGATGCTTGCGAGGGGGTTAATAATAAGTAGGAGGTTTGTTCAAGTAAGAACATCACCTAAGCACCGGTCCACCCACATATCAAATTATCAAAGTAGCAAACACAAATCAAACTAACATGATGAAATTCCCGTGTACCCTCAAGAATGCTTATCATAAGAGACCGTTTTGGCCTGTCCTTTGCCTCAAAACGATTAGGCTACCTTGCTGCACTTTTGTTACCATTACTGTTACTTGCTCGTTACAAATTATCTTGCTATCAAACTACTCATTTCTTATAATTTCAGTGCTTACAGAGAATACCTTGCTGGAAACTACTTGTCATTTCCTTCTGCTCCTCATTGGGTTTGACACTCTTACTTATCGAAAGGACTACGATTGATCCCCTATACTTGTGGGTCATCAGCCTCTGCATTTTTTCATCATTATCTCTCAAAAGTCAATCAATGTGAAGGGTCTCACAAGACTACAAGAAGATATCATTGCAATACTATGTGAGCTTGAGATACATTTCCCACCTGCACTCTTTGATGTTATGGTGAATTGCTTCTTCTCAACTAGGAAGGTGTTGGGCCCCCAAGTGCAAGGGCTTGTAGCAAGGAACAGTGTCCCTCGAGTGACCATAAGTTTAAGCTTTTGAAACGTCCTTGTGTCCCCAACTAGACTAGTGAGGTTGTCGATCTCATTAGATTTACTAGTTACAAAGGAATAAAAAATACAAGTGTATGTAAGATTTTATTGTAGCAAGAAAGTAAAAGAAAACATAAATTGTGATTGGAAAGTTATAGGAAGAAGATGGACCTGGATTTGTAGGTTCACTAGTGGTTTCCCTCCAAAAAGATAGCAATGATGTGGTGAACAAACTACAGTTGAGCGTCGGTTAAATTGCAATATTTATGAATTGAGTATACATGGCATAGTTAGCATATGAGCATCACGTTCCAATATCTATATATGACCATCTGACAACATCTGTAGCTAATACCCCACCCTAACACTGCTATCCAGCATGCATCTCATAGCATTAAATAAAATAGAGTATTGCATTAAGTAGTGACACAAAGTCAATGATATATTGTCTTCATCCTGCATTAAAAGGATAACCAAACAATCCTATTTTTATCCCTAGTGGCAACAACACAATGGAAACCTTTTTCACTTTGTGTCATTGTGGTACTTGCAAGAGTTAGCCCAACTATCATGCATAACTCCCTCTAGAAGATCAAACGCCCAACTTGGACAGAGAAAGAAGAATAGATTGGAGAGCGTATATGAGTAAGAATTATGGTAAGAAGAAACCAAATAGATCTCAAGATAATTCATGGGTACGCTTATCATAAAGTGACAATTCATCATATCCAAACAAACACACTGCAAGAATTACATCAGATGGATGACAATCATGTAGGGCAGCTCACATGATCTTTGTATAGATAAATATGGGAGATAAAACCAACTAGATACTACTAAGAACCCGTAGTCCAAAGGAAATTACTCACGAGTGATCATGGTGGCCTTCAAGTTGATGGAGATGGACACAATGAATATTTCCCCCTCTGCTATAGTACAGACAAAGGCCTCCAGATTGGATCTCAACGCAACAAAGGTGTGCGGTGGCAGAAAAATTATGGTCATAAATTCCCGAAGGTTTTCGGAGGTATATGAAGGCATGGAGACCGAGAGGCTATTAGCGTGAGGAAGTCTATGTTGCACTTTGGCAACGCCCTATGTGCCATCCTTTGAGAAGTCTGCAGGATCAACGACATCAACCTATGGGATCCTGGCAATGAGAATGTGTGAAATCTCCTACTAAGAAATATGCACAAAAGATTCAAGTTCCTGAATGAGTACGTGATAACCCACAAGTATAGGGGATCGCAAAAGTTTTCGAGGGTGGAGTATTCAACCCAAATTTATTGATTCCACACAAGGGAAGCTAAAGAGTATTCTCGAGTATTAGCATCTGAGTTGTCAATTCAACCGCACCTGAAAGACTTAATATCTGCAGGAAAGTATTTAGTAGCAAAGTACTATGGAAGTAACAGTAACGGTAATAGAAGTAACAGTAGTTGTTTTGTAGCAATTGTAACAGTGGCAACGACAAAGTAACTTAGAAAAGATCAATATGTGAAAATCTTAATGGCAATGGATCAGTGATGGATAATTCTGTCAGATGGCATTCATCATGCAACAGTTATAACCTAGGGTGACACAGCACTAGCTCCAATTCATCGGTATAATGTAGGCATGTATTCTGTATATAGTCGTACGTGCCTATGGAAAAGAACTTGCATGACATATTTTGTCCTACCCTCCCATAGCAGCGGGGTCCTAATGGAAATTAAGGGATATTAAGGCCTCCTTTTAATAGAGAACCAGAAAAAAGCATTGGCACTTAGTGAATACAAGAACTCCTCAAACTACGGTAATCACCGGAAAGAATCCCAATTATTGTCACCTTGGGGTATGCGGATCATAACTCGTAATAGATGTCTACAACCTGCAAGAGCGGATCAAGAACACAAATATATTCATGAAAACTTAATAGGTTCAGATATGAAATCATGGCACTAGTGCCCTAGTGACAAGCATTAAACATAGAAAAGGCATAGCAACATCAATCTCAGAACTTAGTGGATATTAGGGATCAAACCCTAACTAAACTAACTCGATTACATGATAAAATCAGATGGAATTACTCACGCACGGTAGTAAGCATCATGAAATTGGTGATGGAGGAAGGTTGGTGATGATGATGGCAACGAATCCCCCTCTATGGAGCCCCAAACAGACTCCAGATTAGCCCTCCCGATGAAGAACAGGAGGAGGCGGCTTCGTATCATAAAACGCGATGAATCCTTCTCTCTGATTTTTTTTTCTCCGCGAATAGGTACTTATAGAGTTGGAATTAGGGACGGAGGAGCTCCAGGGGGGCCACAAGCTTGTAGGGCGCGCCCCCAGCCTTGTGGCCTCTGGGTGGGCCCCCTTTGGTTGATTCTTTTGCCAATATTTTTTATATATTCCAAAAATATTCTCCGTAAATTTTCAGGTCAATCCAAGAACTTTTATTTCTGCATAAAAATAACACCATGGCAATTCTGCTGAAAACAGCGTCACTCCGGGTTAGTTCCATTCATCATGCAAGTTAGAGTCCAAAACAAGGGCAAAATAGTTTGTAAAAGTAGATACGATGGAGACGTATCAACTCCCCCAAGCTTAACCCATTGCTTGTCCTCAAGCAATTCAGTTGACGAACTGAAAGTGACAAAGAAAACCTTTTACAAACTCTATTTGATCTTGTTGTTGCAAATATGTATAGCCAGCATTCAGAGTTTCAACAGAGATTATGAACTAACCATATTCACAATAACATTTAGGTCTCAGATTTACTCATATCAATGGCATAATCAACTAGTGAGCAATAATAATAAATCTCGGATGACAATACTTTTTCAAAACAATCATGATACAATATGATATAATAGTATCTCGCTAGCCCTTTCTGAGACCACAAAACATAAATGCAGAGCACCCCTAAAGATCAAGGACTGAGACCACAAAAAGTGATCCAGTCACACTCATACTCAATATCAATTAATAACAAAGCATACAAATGATAGTGGTGCTCTCTAATTGGTGCTTTTTATGAGAGGATGATGACTCAGCAATAAAAGTAAATAGGTAGGCCCTTTGCAGAGGGAAGCAGAGATTTGTAGAGGTGCCAGAGCTCGAGCTTTTAAAACAGAGATGAATATAATTTTGAGCGGTATGCTTTCATTGTCAACATATCAACCAAGAGATCTCGGCATCTTCCATGCTAGATACATTGTAGGCGGTTCCCAAACAGAATGGTAAAGTTTTTACTCCCCCTCCACCAATAAGCACACTCCATGGCTAAACGAATCCACAGGTACCGTCCATACCAACAACAGTCCCGGGGGAGTTCTGTTTGAAAATATATTTTGATTTGATTTAGAGCATGGAACTGGGCATGATACTAACAGCCCCCAGTCACTACATGAGCGATCCGGGCATACAAACAGAATATTATTTGAAGGTTTAGAGTTTAGTGCATGCAAATTTACTTGGAACGGTAGGTAAATACCGCATATAGGTAGGTATGATGGACTCATATGGAACAACTTTGGGTTTATGGAAGTGGATGCACAAGCAGTATTCCCGCTTAGTACAAGTGAAGGCTAGCAAAAGATTGAGGATCGACCAACTAGAGAGCAACAACGGTCATAAACATGCATTGAGATTAATCAACATTGAGTGCAAGCATGAGTAGGATATAAATCACCATGAACATAAATATCGTGCAGGCTATGTTGATTTTGTTTCAACTACATGCGTGAATATGTGCCAAGTCAAGCCACTTGAATCATTCAAAGGAGGATACCATCCTATCATACTACATCATAACCATCTTAAAAGCATGTTGGCACACAAGATAAACCATTATCCACTCCTAGCTAATTAAGCATGGCACGAGTAACTATAATCTCTAATTGTCATTGCAAACATGTTTCATTCATAATGGGCTGAATCAAGAACAATGAGCTAATCGTAATTTAAAAAATAGGTCGAGTTCGTACTAGCTTTTCTCCATCTGAATCATTTGATCATATATCGTCATTATTGGACTAAGCTAGAATCTGCAAACATTTATTCAAAGGAGAAGACAAGGTAAGATGGGCTCTCTGTTAGATCAACAATAATGCATATGAGAGCCACTCAACATTGTCATCGTCATCTTCTCCTCTTGACCCAAAGAAAGAAAACAATTTCAAAGAAACACACTGAAATATTTTTGGAGTTTTTGCTTTTCTGAAGAAAGCAAAAACAAGAACGAGAAAACTATTTACACGGGAAAGCTCCAAACAAACAAAACAAGAACAAGAAATCTTTTAGGGTTTTTGATAATCCCCAAGTGCAAGGAATCATCATAGCAATTTCCAAAGGTGGAAGTGATAAGTATGGAGTGTCGAACCCACGAGGAGCTAAAGGTAATATCAATATTCTCTCAATTCCTATCTGCCACTGATACGACTCTACGTACACCGAACGTTTGCTTCCATCTAGAAACAAGAGATAAAACTACGTTGTGGGTATGAAGAGGATAACTTTGCATGATATCGTAGAACTAAAATATAAAAATAGGTAGTGTTATCATAAAGTTAGATTATATTACTATATATTATAAATAGCGAGTGTGGAATAATGATGGATCGGTGTGCGGAATTGTCCTAGGCAATTTGTTAACAAGATTGGTAATCATTATTGCAATTTCATATGAGGGAGAGGCATAAGCTAACATACTTTCTCTTCTTGGATCATATGCACTTATGATTGGAACTCTAGCAAGCATCCGCAACTACTAAAGATCATTAAGGTAAAACCCAACAATAGCATTAAAGTATCAAGACCCCTTTATCCCATACGTAACAACCCCCTTACTCGGGTTGAAGTTGTTGTCACTCTAGCAACCCACTATAAGCGAATCATGAACATATTGCAACACCCTACAGCGGGAATCCTTCGTGTGTGCGCGGCAGGGAAGGTACCATAGGACAGCACCAAAATAAAACATACAACTCAAACCAATCTAGATCATCAATCAACCCAAAAGACAAAGGAGATCTACTTAAAACATCATAGGATGGCAACACATCATTGGATCATAATATGTGGCGTAAAGCACCATGTTCAAGTAGGGGATTACAGCGGGGTGCGGGAGAGTGGACCGTGTAAAAGAGATGAGGATGGTGATGAAGATGGTGATGTTGATGAAGATGATCACCGCGGCAATGGTTCCCCCGAAGGCACTCTAGCGCCACCGAGAGAGAGGGGGAGAGGTTCTCCCCCTTGTGCTTCCTCCTCAGTGACCTCCCCTAGATGGGGAGAGGTTCTCCCTCTGGTCCTTGGCCTCAATGGCGATGATGGCCCCCTCCGGGATCCTCCTCCATGGCCTTCGGTGATGATGGCCCTCTCCCGCAGGTGACGAAGAGGGCCTAGATTGATTTTTCGTGGCTACAGAGGCTTGCAGCAGCGGAACTTCCGATCTAGGTTTATTTCTGAGTTTTTTGGGATTTGTAGGAGGTGTTGGCGTCGGGGACAAGTCAAGAGGGTCCACGAGGCGATGACAAGGTAGGGGGCGCGCCCTAGGGGGTGGGGGCGCCCCCCACTCTTGTGGTTACCCTAGGACTCCTCTCTAGTATCTTTTCGCTCCAGTATTTTTTATATTTTCCAAAAATATTCTCCGTAAATTTTCAGCCCATTCCGAGAACTTTTATTTGTTCACAAAAAACGACACTTCTGTAGTTTCGCTGAAAATAGCGTCAGTCTGGGTTAGTTCTAATCAAATCATACCAAAACCATATAAAATTGTTATAAACATGACATGGATACTACATAAATTATAGATACGTCGGAGACGTATCAGTTTTCTTTTAGTCCTACTACTAAATAAACAAGGAAAGGAAAACTAAAAAGAACTGACAACTAATTTGTTTTCTCAAAAAATTTCAAACACACAAGAAGAATGCAAGAAAAAGAAAATAAACTACCATGGATAATACAATGAAAAAGTATGAACACCGACAACTAGAATGAGTGTGTGAACATAAATGTAATGTCAGTGAGAAATATGTACTCCCCCAAGCTTGGGATTTTGGCCTAAGTTGGTCTAGGCCCACGGCTCAGAATAACCCTCTCCTTGATACTCCAGAGGGTCCTGAGAGTTCCACTGGTAGGCAAGTGCTACCTCTTGAGCACTGCATTGGATTTCCCCAAAGAGGAGAGGATGATGCAGCAAAGTAGCGTAAGTATTTCCCTCAGTTTTTGAGAACCAAGGTATCAATCCAGTAGGAGACCATGCACAAGTCCCTCGTACCTACACAAAACGATAGCAACTCGCAACCAACGCTTAGGGGTTGTCAATCCCTTCACGGTCACTTACGAGAGTGAGATCTGATAGAGATAATATTTTTGGTATTTTTGATAGATATATGCAAAGTAAAAAGTAAAAGCAAAGTAAAAACAAAGCAAGTAAATAAAGTGATAGAGATTGATATGATGAGAATAGACCCGGGGGCCATAGGTTTCACTAGTGGCTTCTCTCAAGAGCATAGATATTCTACGGTGGGTGAACAAATTACTGTTGAGCAATTGACAGAATTGAGCATAGTTATGAGTATATCTAGGCAATGATCATGTATATAGGCATCACGTCCAACACAAGTAGATTGAAACGATTCTGCATCTACTACTATTACTCCACTCATCAACCGCTATCCAGCATGCATCTAGAGTATTAAGTTAAAAACAGAGTAACGCCATAAGCAAGATGACATGATGTAGAGGGATAAATTCATGTAATATGATAAAAACCCCATCTTGTTATCCTCGATGGCAACAATACAAAATGTGCCTTGCTGCCCCTTCTGTCACTGGGTAAGGACACCGCAAGATTGAACCCAAAGCTAAGCACTTCTCCCATTGCAAGAACTACCAATCTAGTTGGCCAAACCAAAAAGGATAATCCAAAGAGACTTGCAAAGATAACTCAATCATACATAAAAGAATTCAGAGAAGAATCAAATATTTTTCATAGAGAATACTGGATCATAAACCCACAATTCATCGATCTCAACAAACACACCGCAAAAAGAAGATTACATCGAATAGATCTCCACGAGAGAGGGGGAGAACATTGTACTGAGATCCAAAAAGAGAGAAGAAGCCATCTAGCTACTAGCTATGGACCCGAAGGTCTGAAGTAAAATACTCACACTTCATCGGAGGGGCTATGGTGATGATGTAGAAGCCCTCCATGGTGGATGCCCCCTCCGGCGGAGCTCCGGAATAGGCCCCAAGATGGGATCTCGTGCATACAGAAGGTTGCGGCGGTGGAATTAGGTTTTTGGCTCCTGTTCTGATCGTTTGGGGATACGTAGGTATATATAGGAGGAAGGAGTACGTCGGTGGAGCTCCGAGGGGCCCACAAGGTAGGGGCGCGCCCAGGGGGCGCGCCCTCCACCCTCGTGACCTCCTCGGGCACTGCTTGGAGTAGGGTCCAAGTCACCTGGATCACGTTCGGTTGGAAAATCATGATCCCGAAGGTTTCATTCCGTTTGTACTCCATTTGATATTCTGTTTCTTCGAAATACTGAAAAAGGCAAAAAACAGCAATTCTGGGCTGGGCCTCCGGTTAATAGGTTAGTCCCAAAAGTAATATAAAAGTGGAAAATAAAGCCCAATATAGTCCAAAACAGTAGATAAAGTAGCATAGAGAAATCAAAAATTATAGATACGTTGGAGATGTATCAGGCATCCCCAAGCTTCATTCCTTCACCGCCATCTCCTACGTCCAATAAAGTGTCTCCATTCTCCTTCACGGCCATGGATATCATGGATCCCTTCACCGCCGAGTTCCTTTCGGGCCCTCCTATCCCCGTCGCCTTATCTGGCAGCGACGCCGAGACGAGGGACATTGACGATTACCTCCGAGCCATCGGTGCACTTCCTGCGCTTCGAACCGTCGACCACTACGCCGCAATGGAGGAGCCCGTACCATCCCTGCTCCTGGAGAGCGCCGTCCCGGTCTCTGATACCACTGAATCCAACAACTCGGCCACGCGTCCGCGGCTCTCCGACTGCGACGCCGACATCGACTTCAACCTCCGCAAGCTGGAGATGAATGTCGAGGAGCCACCGAGGCCAGACTACCTGAAGACGGTGCAGGGAGATCGGATGAGCCCGTCGATGCGCGCCAACCTTGTTATCTGGATGGACGGGTTTACTCGGTACTACGGCCTGGCCCCCGGCACGCTTCACCGCGCCGTCTCCTACGTCGACCGCGTGCTGTCAGCGCGAACCTTACCTACCACTAACATGGAGTATGAGCTCCATCTCCTGGGCGCCACGGCCACCTTCACCGCCGCCAAATATGAGGAGCGGGACACCATATTCAAGGTGAACGCCGCGAAAATTGCCGACGACTGTGGGTTCGCCACGAGCAAGGAGGTGATCGACATCGAGTGCAAGATGTTGGCGGTGCTCCGGTACGAGCTCAGCGGACCAAGGGCCTACACCTTCGTGGACCACTTCACCAGGTACAGCGAAGGAGAGCGCGACCTGGAGGTTCAGAAGTTGGCGCATCAGCTCGCCGAAACATCGCTGGTCGACTACAGATGCCTGCAGCTCATGCCGTCCGCCGTGGCGGCGTCGGCGGTCTTTCTGGCCAGGCTGATCTTGAACCCAATGGCGAGCCAGGTTCGACAGTGGAACAGAGAATTCACGGAGCTGACAGGGTACAAGCCCACGGATCTCATCCTTGGCATTGAGTCCTTGTACATGATGAATCCCGATCCGCGCTTCGTGATCTTGCCGGCGTTTTTGCAAAACGAATAAGAATTGTAATGGGAGATTTAGGGGGCGGACAGCCACTTGCATGATTCAACCATGAGTTGTTAAAAAAATTATGATGTTTAGGTGTACAATTGGCAAGCTCCCTTTGAATTATATGACATACTTTCAGATTGAATTCATTGGATTGTACGAAATTGTCAAAGAAAATGTGGGATTTTGGTTGCCCATTTTTTTCGCATACAAAAATCTAGAAGTTCAACCTATAAATTCAGTTTTTATTGTGCATACATGTATGATGATGCCTCAGCTGGTGAATGGACTCGTCGTCTGGTGGCTTGTTGTATTTTGAGAGGTGCCACGAGGTTGAAGATAGGTACGTAGCAGAAATGCCTAATGGAGTTCGAACTCCATGGAGCCCTTTATTTGAAAAAGTCAAAGTTCAAAATTACAAAAAATACACGTTCATATAGATGTGTACTACTTGTCTGCGAAGTTTCATGATGAAATATTGTTTGATGTGAGATACATAAAAATGACAAATTCATGTATTTCTAGCACATGTACTATTCACTACAAAATTACATGATTTTTCTTTTTGTATAGGTCACATAAAAACGTATTTCATGATGAAATTTCACACATCTATAAATACTTGTGTAATTTTCAGATATTTTTGAAACTTCAAAAGTTCATTTTTGAATGTTTGAAAATTTCGGGCTCCATGCAGCCCGAGAGCAGAAAATTAAATTTTTTTCCCCAAGGTTCCTTTGGACAAAATAGTGAGAACATAAAGGCACCTAATCGAATTGAGGTGGGATTTTACCCAAAAAGGGGTGTCATAAAAGGACCTATCAGCGAGCCCAAACAGAGCTTCTGAATTTGCACGATAGGTGAAATATGGTGCTTGCACGGAAAGAACCTAATAGGGCATATTCTACCGAGTTAACAAGCATACTAATGTATCTGCCGAAGCAATAGGTATAGCGCATTAAGTTACTTGCTATCCATATAGATGGAATTTCTTATGTGAAGGGTGGATTGGGTCGTCGTAAAATGGACTAGAAGGGGTGGATAGTCCAATTGAAAATTCTACACCAAATTTTAGGGTTGACAAGTTTTACAATTAGACTAGTTTGATCCTTAGGAAACTTCTACACATGCAAGCTAATAAGAACAAAAGTTGTCGAAAGTAAAGTGCTTGAGTTTTGGAGGAAGCAAACGACGGAAGCTAGATGATGTATGCCGAGGTTTAGGTAATTGGCACTACCCAAGTCCTCATTGGTGGAAGTATGTAAGACCACAAAGGTCTCGGCACCGCGCCCACTTAGCGCATGATCACCTGTGCCACCATGATTTGTACTTAGAAGGCTCACTCGGGGTAGATCTTCGTACGGAGAAGGTGATCTCATGACCTTGTACAAACTCTTGATTCCTTCACAATACGATTGTTGAATGCTATCAAGTAACTCCTAGCCCTCTAGGAGGTGTGCACCCTCCAGAAGTAACAGATAAAGCAAAATCACTTAATAGACCATCTCAGAAAATCTTAAATCAAAGCACTCTCAATAAACCATAGGATCTCTCTCTCTCTCTCTCTCTCTCTCTCTCTCTCTCTCTCACACACACACACACACACACACACACACGCACACGCACACGCACACACACACACACACACACACACACACACACACGCATTCGCACATATGCAAAAACACACAAAGGATATGGTTGAAGCAAAGATAAATGAACACTATAAATAGGGGTTCAACATCACGAGAAGTTAGGCCTTCATGATTCAAGAAAAAAGTTTGGAATCACCTAATTTCTTCTTGAAAGTTTTGCTCTTCAAAGGCTCTGTCATAGACTCGCACAAAGTTGGCTACATTTGACTTGAAATGGCATGGGATAACTTGTCAAAGATCTAGCCAAAACCACGGGTTGTGGAATCTATTTATCGAAAAAAGTAACTTGCCTACAAGTATTGGAGAAAAAAATCTTGGAACTATAGAACATAATAAAATATTTGAAACGATTAGAGAAGAAACACACATTTCTAAAAAGTGCTCAGTACTCGGAAGTACCGATTGTCTAGTACTCCTCTCAAAAACCATAGTACTTGGAAGTATCGTGAAACTAAAACGGGAGGTACTAGGACAAAAAGGTGACTCTTAACTCTGTGCGCGAGCGGGGGGAGAGATGAACTTTACATGAGATTCGAAGCAACGACGCTCGTGAGACTCAGTCGTATGGTCGGGGAGAAGTTTCAGCGCAAGAGACCTTCCATCAATCCAGGAAGCACCAATATAAAGGTCACTAGATCCATTGCAGACTTCATTATGGTGGGTGGGTTGTGGGAGTGGAGCAGAGAGCCATTGGTCAGATGTATGACCTTCACTAGACGTACTTGCATGGAAATATCAAAAGTTTACTAACTCCCTATCATTATTCTATCACATTTGGTTGTAAGCATCACCGGGTGGTTCATTATCCTTTTTCCATTCAACCTTCACAAATATAGTCAGCACATCACAGTGAAATTCCTGTTCTCATTCAATCATCATAGAAATGACAACATTATTGATATAACATTCATTTATCATTGAAATTACAACATTATGACCTCGAATTTTTTTCTTTAAGCCTTGCACCAAAGGATATGAGATGTATTTCCACCATCCTTTTCTCATTTAGTTCATTTGCATAGGTGACTTCACATCATAGCGGCTTTAATTTTTTTCCTGCTTCCTATTGGTCATTTTATAAAATATTATTAGGTCCCTTTTCATTGCTTTTAATACCTCGATTATTTCTGGAAAAACTCTTAGTCAAGTCGAGATTGATGAATCTGGAACTGAACGGTTGTTCTACTAATTTC
Source organism: Triticum timopheevii (assembly GCA_963921465.1). Classification (NCBI taxonomy): domain Eukaryota; kingdom Viridiplantae; phylum Streptophyta; class Magnoliopsida; order Poales; family Poaceae; genus Triticum; species Triticum timopheevii. The sequence goes on along the minus strand of OY997272.1, from coordinate 372,457,186 downwards.
TCGTGTAGTGTTTGTAGAATCGAGGGCAATGGACTAGGGAGTGTGAATAATCATATAATAACTTCTACTTCATTTACCCAACTAGTGTTATTTTATGCAACTAACATGTGTTTTTAATGTCAATTTATCCTACTTTATAGTATATAGGCTGGGACATAATATTTGAGCAACCACAAGTTGAGACTAAGAGCCCAAAAAGTATAGAACATTGCAACACATTTTACCGACTCAAACCACTCTTATTCGCCACCTTGATACCACATATCACTACAAACAAAACGTATAGAGTTGGTCTCGTCAACTCTACTCTCTCAACCTATATAATCCAGTACATTGCAAACACTCATTTATCCCCCTCTTCATGTGAACTACTTCATAACCCAAAATTTTCAAATAACCTATCAAGGGTATGCATATGTTCTTTGAATAGATTGTCTCACTTATTCGGGAGTTAGTCACTTAGATCATCGTCTTCAACTATAGCTAGACCAATCGGCGTTGTATCTTTTAATTTCCTTTTTCTTGACGCATTTGCAAGCCATCACCTTAGTCCCCCTTCATATTTGGTTCACTCTAATGTTGATCTAGCTAGTTGTCATCCAATATGTTGCATTAAATCACGCTGAATTTGTTGTTTTTGCTATTGTGGATATTAACTATATCAAATATAAAAAGGCAAAAATAAAATAATGTGACATGTTAAGTTAGGATGAGTAAGATAGTTTATGTTTAATTTTCTCCTAGCATGGTTGACTAATTGTCCTGAAACTAAACATGGAAACCATAGATCATGAGCCAGCCACACGTCCATTGCATGACAGTTTCTAGATAGTCAACAACTGAACCCTAAAAAACATATATAGACCAATACTTGTTGTTTGTTATGCAATAATGGACATTGGATTGAATATCTCATAACCCAAGAAGGAAAAAATATTTATTAAAAATTCCTTCGGTAATAATTACATCGAACTAGAGTACTCAACCCTTCTAATTGTTGGTTCGTCTTACTTCCACTTTATGTGGAAATGACTAACAACCAAATATTATAATGCTAATTAAACACTTTAGTTTCATGGTTCACATTTTGTATCTAAGTAACTAAAGTTAACCTGCATGTTCCAACCACATTTAAACACTTTCAGTAGTGCAGAAATTCTTACATACAATCTTAATTGGTGGTGTGCCATTCTCAATCCACGCCACCATTAGTTTCTCCAATAACGGTGGTGTGGCCATATTCCGTATGTCATTTATAATAGGTTACTGGTGGCATGGCTACAAAATGGTAAGCCACCGGTATGTGGGAACCAGTAATCTAGCAGGCCACAAATTAATGGTGTCGTGCAATATTTTACCATGCTGCCACTATCGGAACTAACTACGGCTTGTGCTTTTCACCATGCCCTCGGTATTTTAAGCGGGATCCACTTTGGGGCCGTCTGTTGGACCCACCTAGTAGCGTCATGGCTTACTTGTATATCTTTGGCTAGGCATGCCATGGACATTGCAAATGTGTTAAATGTATGTATGATACATCTTTTTGCTAGCTATCAAAAAAGGGTAGTCGAAAACCGTGTTCTTGGGCCATCAAAGGTGGCTTAACAAATTTGACGGGTGGAGAAGTCATTGAGATCTGTTCAACAACACAGATGAGACCCGAGTGATACCATGTAAGCTGGAAAGAAGCAGAAGAGTGTCAAGGAGAAGATGTTGCTAAAAGTATGGAAAAGGAAATAAGTTTTGTGAGAGTTGGACTACTGGGAACTCCTCAGTACTCCACATTGCCGTGATGTCATGCATATGACAAAGAATGTGTGTGAGAATTTTCTTGGAACACTTTTCGACATGCAAGAAAAGAGTAACATGGGCCGAGGGCGAGACAAGACTTAAAATACATCGGTATTAGGGATGATCTTCAGGATGGAGGCCTAAAAACCAACGATATATGCAAGGGTAAGAAGATAGATAAGGGAAAAGGTGTAGCCAAAACCAAGGATAGTTATTGCTCCCCCCCCCCCCCCCGCCCGCCCCCGCGCTTGCTTCACTCTTGACGAGAATGAGCTCGCTCAAGTTTCAACTGCCTTGATGGTATCAAAGAGTTTTGGTAACTCAAGGATCATATGCGACAAAGGTTTAGTGGAATGAAGTTCCATGAGTGTCATGTGATGATGAGATGCCTACTTCCTATTGCTCTCAAAGGGATCATGGGCGATCACGTCCGCAACACACTTCTTGACCTCTGATACATCCATTTTGCATTATGTTTTCCTACTATTATTTATATTGATTTTATGCATAATAATTATTTTTGGAGTAATTCTCATGGATTTTCTCTCATAATATGCAAGGTTCACCTAAAGAAGGAGAATACCGGCAGCTGGAATTCTGGACCAGAAAAAGCTACGTCAGGCCACATATTCTGCACAACTCCAAATGAGCTGAAACTTCACAGAGATTTTTTTTATGGAATATATAAGAATTATTGGAGCAACTAACTACCAGAGAAGGACCACCAGGTGGGCATAACCCACCAGGGCACGCTCAGGTGGTTTGTGCCCTCCTTGGCCCACCTCCACTGCCCCTCAACTGGTATATAAGTCATTTTGACCTAGAAAAAATAAGGAAAGGACTTTCGGGATGAAGCGCCGCCATCTTGAGGCAGAACTTGCGCAGGAGCACTTTTGCCGTCCTATGGAGCGATTACGCCGAGGGAACTTCTCTCCCGGAGGGGTAAATCATCATCATCATCACCAACAACTCTCCCTTTCCATCAACATCTTCAACGACACCATCCCCTCTCAAACCCTAGTTCATCTCTTGTGTTCAATCTTTGTACCGGAATCTTAGATTGGTCCTTGTGGGTGACTAGTAGTGTTTATTACATCTTGTAGTTGATTACTATATGGTTTATTTGGTGGAAGATAGATCCATTATGCTATTTAATACCACTCTGATCTTGAGCATGATTATAATTTGTGAGTAGTTACTTTTGTTCTTGAGGTCACGGGAGAAATCTTGTTGCAAGTAATCATGTGAACTTGATATGTGTTCGATATTTTGATGGTATGTATGTTGTGATTCCCATAGTGGTGTCATGTGAACGTCGACTACATGGCACTTCACCTTATTAGGGCCTAAGGGAATGCATTGTGGAGTAGTTATTATATGATGGGTTGCGATACTGACAGAAGCTTAAACTCTAGTTTATGCGCTACTCCGTAAGGGACTGATTTGGATCCAAAAGTTTAATGCTATGGTTAGATTTATTCTTAGTACTTTTCTCGTAGTTGTGAATGCTTGCGAGGGGTTTAATCATAAATAGGAGGTTTGTTCAAGTAAGAACAACACCTAAGCATCAGTCCACCCACATATAAAAATATCAAAGTAGCGAAGACAAATCAAACCAACATGATGAAAGTGACTAGATGAAATCCCGTGTACCCTAAAGAACTCTTTGCTTATCATAAGAGACCGTTTTGGCCTGTCCTTTGCCTCACAATGATTGGGCTATCTTGCTAGACTTTTGTTGCCATTACTGTTACTTGGTCGTTGCAAATTATTTTGCTATCAAACTACCTGTTACTTATAATTTCAGTGCTTGCAGAGAATACCTTGCTGAAAACTACTTGTCATTTCCTTCTGCTCCTCGTTGGGTTCGACACTCTTACCTATAGAAAGGACTACGATTGATCCCCTATACTTGTGTCTCATCAAGGCTCTTTTCTGGCGCCGTTATTGGGGAGTGAAGCACTCTTGGTAAGTGGGAATCGGTAAGGAAAAATTATTACTACGTGCTGAAATTTATTCTCACTTGTTACTATGGAGAACAATCCTTTGAGGGGTTTGTTCGGGGTGTCTTCACCTCGACCGGAACCACAATTAGTTACCCCTCAACCTAATGCACCTACTGAAAATATTGGTTATGAAATTCCTTTGGGTATGATAGAACAACTGCTAGTTAATCCTTATGTAGGAGATGGAACCGAACATCCTGATATGCACTTGATATATGTTGATGAATTTGTGGATTATTTAAGCTTGTAGGTTTACCCGGAGATGAAGATAAGAAGAAGGTTTCCCCTTTATATTTGAAGGGAAAAGGGTTGTCATGGTATAGGCTATGCGATGATATTGGATCTTGGAATTGGAATCGATTGAAATTGGAATTTCACCAAAAAAAATATCATATGCATCTAGTTCATCGTGATCGGAACTATATATACAATTTTTGGCCTCGTGAAGGAGAAAATATCCCTCTAGATTGGGGGAGGCTTAAGTCAATGTTATATTCATGCCCCAATCATGAGCTCTCAAGAGAAATTGTTATTCAGAATTTTTATGCTCGGCTTTCTCGTGATGATCAATCCATGCTTGATACTTCTTGTACTAGTTCCTTTGTGAAGAATACTATTGAATTCAGGTGGGATCTTTTAGAAAGAATTAAATGCAACTCTAAATATTGGGAACTCGACGAAGGTAAAGAAACAGGTATTAAGCTTAAGTATGATTGTGCTAAATCTTTTATGAATACCGATGTTTTTCAAAAGTTTAGCACTAAATATGGACATGACTATGAGATAGTAGCCTCCTTTTGTGAATCATTTGCTACTCATGTTGATCTCCTTAATGAGAATTGGTTTAAATATCACCCACCTATTAAATAAGAAATTAAAGAACCGTTAATAGCTAAAGATAAAACCATTATTTATAATATTGATCCAGTTGTTCCTACTGCTTATATTGAAAAACCACCTTTTCCTGTTAGGATAAAGGAACATGCTAAGGTCTCAACCGTGGTCAATAAAAGTTATATAAGAGCACCTAAACCTGCTGAACAAATCAAAGTAGAACCTAGTGTTGCTATGGTTAAATATCTTCTGGTAGAAAATTTAGATGGGCGTGTTATTTACTTCTGTGATGAAGCAGCTAGAATTGCCAAACCCGATGAAAAAGATAAACATAGACATGTTGTTGGCATGCCTGTTGTATTGGTCAAAATAGAGATAAATGTTATCATGGTTTATGTGATTTAGGTGCTAGCGTGAGTGCTATTCCTTTTACCTTATATCTAGAAATTATGAATGACATAGCACCCGCTGGCTGAAATAGAAGACATAGATGATACTATTAAACTTGCTAATAGAGACACCATCGCACCACTTGGGATTGTTAGAGATGTTGAAGTCTTGTGTGGGAAAATAAAATATCCTACTAATTTTCTTGTTCTTGGTTCCCCACAAGATGACTTTTGTCCCATTATCTTTGGTAGATCTTTCTTGAACACCGTTAAGGCTAAAATAGATTATCAGAAACAAACCGTCGGTGTTAGTTTTTGTGATGAGTCTCAAGAGTTTAATTTTTCTAAGTTTAGTAGAAAGCATCATAAGACAGAATTACCTAGTAAGGACGAAATAATTGGTCTTGCTTCTATTGTTGTGCCTCCTACTGATCCACTAGAACAATATTGGCTAGACAATGAAAATGATATGCATATGCTGAAGGAAATATGCCCTAGAGGCAATAATAAAGTTATTATTTATTTCCTTATTTCATGATAAATGTTTATTATTCATGCTAGAATTGTATTAACCGGAAACATAATACATGTGTGAATACATAGACAAACATAGTGTCACTAGTATGCCTCTACTTGACTAGCTCGTTTATCAGAGATGGTTATGTTTCCTAGCCATGGACAAAAGAGTTGTCATTTGATTAACGGGATCACATCATTAGGAGAATGATGTGATTGACTTGACCCATTCCGTTAGCTTAGCACTTGATCATTTAGTATGTTGCTATTGCTTTCTTCATGACTTATACATGTTCCTGTAACTATGAGATTATGCAACTCCCGTTTACCGGAGGAACACTTTTGGGTACTACCAAATGTCACAACGTAACTGGGTGATTATAAAGGAGTACTACATGTGTCTCCGAAGGTACATGTTGAGTTGGCGTATTTCGAGATTAGGTTTTGTCACTCCGATTTTCGGAGAGGTATCTCTGGGCCATCTCGGTAATGCACATCATTATAAGCCTTGCAAGCAATGTAACCAATGGGTTGGTTACGGGATGATGCATTACAGAACGAGTAAAGAGACTTGCCGGTGACGAGATTGAACTAGGTATTGGATACCGACGATCGAATCTCGGGCAAGTAACATACCGATGACAAAGGGAACAACGTATGTTGTTATGCGGTTTGACCGATAAAGATCTTCGTAGAATATGTAGGAGCCAATATGGGCATCCAGGTCCCACTATTGGTTATTGACCGAGAATAGTTCTAGGTCATGTCTACATAGTTCTCGAACCCGTAGGGTCCGCACGCTTAAGGTTTCGATGACAGTTATATTATGAGTTTATGAGTTTTGATGTACCGAAGGAGTTCAGAGTCCCGGATGAGATCGGGGACATGATGAGGAGTCTCGAAATGGTCAAGACGTAAAGATCGATATATTGGACGACTATATTCGGAGTTCGGAAAGGTTCTGAGTGATTCGGGTAATTATCGGAGTACCGGAGAGTTACGGGAATTCGCCGGGGAGAAGTATTGGGCCTTATTGGGCCCTGCGGGAAAGAGAGAGGGGCTGCCTAGGGCAGGCCGTGCGCCCCCCCATGGCCTAGTCCGAATTGGACTAGGGGGAGGGGCCACACCCCCTCCTTCCTTCCCTTCTCTCTCCCCCTTCCTTGTCTCCTACTCCTAATACATGGAAGGATTCCTAGTTGGACTAGGAAAGGGGGAATCCTACTCCCGGTGGGAGTAGGACTCCCCTAGGGCGCGCCATAGTAGAGGGCCGGCCCTCCCCTCCTCCACTCCTTTATATACGGGGGTAGGGGGCACCCCATAGACACACAAGTTGATCATTGAGATCGTTCCTTAGCCGTGTGCGGTGCCCCCCTCCACAAGATTACACCTCGGTCATATTGTAGCGGTGCTTAGGCGAAGCCCTGCGACAGTAGAATATCAAGATCGTGACCACGCCGTCGTGCTGACGGAACTCCTCCCCGCGCCTCTGCTGGATCGGAGATCGGGGTGCGTCATCGAGCTGTACGTGTGTCAAGAACTCGGAGGTGCCGGAGTAACGGTGCTTGGATCAGTTGGACAGAGAGGACGTACGACTACTTCCTCTATATTGCGTCAACGCTTCCGCTTCGGTCTACGGGGGTACGTAGACAACACTCTCCCCTCTCGTTGCTATGCATCACCATGATCTTGCGTGTGCGTAGGAATTTTTTTGAAATTACTACGTTCCCCAACAGTGGCATCAGAGCCTAGGTTTTATGGTTTGATGTTATATGCACGAGTAGAACACAAGTGAGTTGTGGGCGATATAAGTCATACTGCTTACCAGCATGTCATACTTTGGTTCGGCGGTATTGTTGGATGAAGCGGCCCGGACCGACATTACGCGTACGCTTACGCGAGACTGGTTTTACCATCGTGCTTAGCACACAGGTGACTAGCGGGTGTCAGTTTCTCCAACTTTAGTTGAACCGAGTGTGGCTATGCCCGGTCCTTGCGAAGGTTAAAACAGCATCAACTTGACAAACTATTGTTGTGGTTTTGATGCGTAGGTGAAATTGGTTCTTGCTTAAGCCCATAGCAGCCACGTAAAACTTGCAACAACAAAGTAGAGGACATCTAACTTGTTTTTGCAGGGCATGTTGTGATGTGATATGGTCAAGACGTGATAAGATATAAGTTGTTTTATGAGATGATCATGTTTTGTTGAAGTTATCGGCAACTGGCAGAAGCCCTATGGATGTCTCTTTGTTGCATAAGATGCAAGTGCCAAATAATTACTTTACTTTATCGCTATACGATAGCAATAGTTGTAAGAGCAATTGTTGGTGAGACAACCATGTGATGACACATTGATATAGATCAAGATGATGAAGATCATGGTATCGTGCCGGTAACGATAGAGATCATGACAGTACTTTGGAGATGGAGATCAAAGGCGCAAGATGATCATGGCCATATCATGTCACATATTTTGATTGCATATGATGTTTATCTATTATACATCTTATTCTTGCTTTGATTGACGGTAGCATTTTAAGATGATCTCTCACTAAAAATTATCAAGAAGTGTTCTCCTTGAGTATGCACCGTTGCCAAAGTTCGTCGTGCCCAGACACCACGTGATGATCGGGTGTGATAAGCTCTACGTCCATCTACAACGGGTGCAAGCCAGTTTTGCACACGCAGAATACTCAGGTTAAACTTGACGAGCCTAGCATATGCAGATATGGCCTCGGAACACGGAGACCGAAAGGTCGAGCGTGAATCATATAGTAGATATGATCAACATAGTGATGTTCACCATTGAAAACTACTCCATCTCACGTGATGATCGGTTATGGTTTAGTTGATTTGGATCACGTGATCACTTAGATGACTAGAGAGATGTTTGTCTAAGTGGGAGATCTTAAGTAATATGATTAATTGAACTTAAATTTATCATGAACTTAGTCCTGGTAGTATTTTGCAAATTATGTTGTAAGATCAATAGCTTGCGTTGTTGCTTTCATATGTTTATTTTGATATGTTCCTAGAGAAAACTGTGTTGAAAAATGTTAGTAGCAATGATGCGGATTGGATCCGTGATCTGAGGTTTATCCTCATTGCTGCGCAGAAGAATTATGTCCTTGATGCACCGCTAGGTGACAAACCTATTGCAGGAGCAGATGCAGACGTTATGAACGTTTGGCTAGCTCAATATGATGACTACTTGATAGTTTTGTGCACCATGCTTTATGGCTTAGAATCGGGACTTCAAAGATGTTTTGAACATCATGGACCATATGAGATGTTCCAGGAGTTGAAGTTAATATTTCAAGCAAATACCCGAGTTGAGAGATATGAAGTCTCCAACAAGTTCTATAGCTAAAAGATGGAGGAGAATCGCTCAACTAGTGAGCATGTGCTCAGATTGTCTGGGTACTACAATCGCTTGAATCAAGTGGGAGTTAATCTTCCAGATAAGATAGTGATTGACAGAATTCTCTAGTCACCATCACCAAGTTAGTAGAACTTCGTGATGAACTATAGTATGCAAGGGATGATGAAAATGATTCCCGAGTTTTTCATGATGATGAAATCGATGAAGGTAGAAATCAAGAAAGAACATCAAGTGTTGATGGTTAACAAGACCACTAGTTTCAAGAAAAGGGCAAAGGGATAGAAGGGAACTTCAAGAAGAACGGCAAGCAAGTTGCTGCTCAAGTGAAGAAGCCCAAGTCTGGACCTAAGCCTGAGACTAAGTGCTTCTACTGCAAAGGGAATGGTTACTGGAAGCAGAACTACCCCAAGTATTTGGCGGATAAGAAGGATGGCAAAGTAAATAAAGGTATATTTGATATACATGTTATTGATGTGTACTTTACTAGTGTTTATAGCAACCCCTTGGTATTTGGTACTGGTTCAGTTGCTAAGAGTAGTAACTCGAAACGGGAGTTGCAGAATAAACAGAAACTAGTTAAGGGTGAAGTGACGATGTGTGTTGAAAGCAGTTTCAAGATTGATATGATCATCATCGCACACTCCCTATACTTTCGGGATTAGTGTTGAACCTAAATAAATGTTATTTGGTGTTTGCGTTGAGCATGAATATGATTTGATCGTGTTTATTGCAATACGGTTATTCATTTAAGTAAGAGAATAAACTGTTGTTCTGTTTACATGAATAAAACCTTATATGGTTACACACCCAATGAAAATGGTTCATTGGATCTCGATCGTAGTGATACACATATTCATAATATTGAAACCAAAAGATGCAAAGTTAATAATGATAGTGCAACTTATTTGTGGCACTGCCGTTTAGGTCATAATGGTGTAAAGCGCATGAAGAAACTCCATGCTGATGGGATTTTGGAATCACTCGATTATGAATCACTTGATGCTTGCGAACCATGCCTCATGGGCAAGATGACTAAGACTCCGTTCTCCGGAACAGTGGAGCGAGCAACTGACTTATTGGAAATAATACATACTGATGTATGCGATCCAATGAGTATGAAGGCTCGTGGCAAGTATCGTTATTTTCTGACCTTCACAAGATGATTTGAGCAGATATGGGTATATCTACTTGATAAAACATAAGTCTGAAATAGTTGAAAGGTTCAAAGAATTTTAGAGTGAAGTGGAAAATCATCGTAACAAGAAAATAAAGTTTCTGCGATCTGATCGCGGAGAGGAATATTTGAGTTACGAGTTTGGTCTTCAATTAAAACAATGTGGAATAGTTTCACAGCTCACGCCACCTGGAACACCACAACGTCATGGTGTGTTCGAACGTCGTAACCGCACTTTATTGGATATGGTGCGATCTATGATGTCTCTTTCTGATTTACCAATATTGTTTTGGGGTTATGCATTAGAGACAGCTGCATTCACATTAAAAGGGCACCATCTAAATCCGTTGAGACGACAACATATGAACTATGGTTTAGCAAGAAACCCAAATTGTCGTTTCTTAAAGTTTGGGGCTGCGATGCTTATGTGAAAAAGTTTCATCCTGATAAGCTCGAACCCAAATCGGAGAAGTGCGTCTTCATAGAATACCCAAAGGAAATAGTTGGGTACACCTTCTATCACAGATCCGAAGGCAAGATATTCATTACTAAAAATGGATCCTTTCTAGAGAAGGAGTTTCTCTCGAAAGAAGTGAGTGGGAGGAAAGTAGAACTTGATGAGGTAATTGTACCTGTTCCCTTATTGGAAAGTAGTTCATCACAGAAATCTGTTCCTGTGGCAAATACACCAATTAGTGAGGAAGCTAATGATATTGATCATGAAACTTCAGATCAAGTTACTACAGAACCTCGTAGGTCTTCCAGAGTAAGATCCGCACCAGAGTGGTGTAGTAATCATGTTCTGGAAGTCATGTTACTAGACCATGATGAACCTACGAACTATGAGGAAGCGATGATGAGCCCAGATTCCGCGAAATGGCTCGAGGCCATAAAATCTGAGATATGATCCATGTATGAGAACAAAGTATGGACTTTGATTGACTTGCTCGATGATCAGCAAGCCATGTTAAATAAATGGATCTTCAAGAGGAAGACAGACACTGATAGTAGTATTACTATCTACCAAGCTCGACTTGTTGCGAAAGGTTTTCAACAAGTTCAAGGTGTTGAATACGATGAGATTTTCTCACTCGTATCGATGCTTAAGTCTGTCTGAATCATGTTAGCAATTGCCACATTTTATGAAATCTGGCAAATGGATGTCAAAACTGCATTCCTTAATGGATTTATTAAAGAAGAGTTGTATATGATACAACCAGAAGGTTTTGTCAATCCTAAAGGTGCTAACAAAATGTGCAAGCTCCAGCAATCCATCTATGAACTGGTGCAAGCATCTCGGAGTTGGAATATACGCTTTGATAAGTTGATCAAAGCATATAGTTTTATATGGACTTACGATGAAGCCTGTATTTACAATAAAGTGAGTGGGAGCACTACAGCCTTTCTGATTAGTATATGTGAGTGACATATTGTTAATCAAAAATGATGTAGAATTTTTCTGCAAAGCATAAAGGAGTGTTTTATAGGAGTTCTTTAAAAAGAAAAGACCTCAGTAAAAGCTACTTACATATTGAGCATCAAGATCTATTGAGATAGATCAAGACGCTTGATAAGATTTTCAATGAGTATATACCTTGACAAGATTTTGAAGTAGTTCAAAATGGAACAGTCAAAGAAGGAATTCTTTCTTGTGTTGCAAGGTGTGAAGTTGAGTAAGACTCAAATCCCGACCACAGCAGAAAATAGAAAGAGAATGAAAAGTCATTCCCTATGCCTCAGTCATAGGTTCTATAAAGTGTGCTATGCTATGTACCAGACCTATTGTATACCTTGCTCTGAATTTGGCAAGGGAGTACAATAGTGATCTAGGAGTAGATCACTGGACATTGGTCAAGAATATCCTTAGTAAGGACTAAGGAGATGTTTCTCGATTATGGAGGTGATAAAAGAGTTTGTTGTAAAAGTTACATCAGTGCAAACTTTTACACTGATCCAGATGACTCTAAGTCTCAACCTGGATACATATTGAAAGTGGGAGCAATTAGCTAGAGTAGCTCCGTGCAGAGCATTGTGGACATAAAATATTTGCAAAATACATATGGCTCTGAATGTGACAGACCCGTTGACTAAGCTTCTCTCACGAGCAAAACATGATCACACCTTAGTACTCTTTGGGTGTTAATCACATAGCGATGTGAACTAGATTATTGACTCTAGTAAACCCTTTGGATGTTGGTCACATGATGATGTGAACTATGGGTGTTAATCATATACAGATATGAATATTGGTGTTAAATCACATGGCGATGTGAACTAGATTATTGACTCTAGTGCAAGTGGGAGACTGAAGGAAATATGCCCTAGAGGCAATAATAAAGTTATTATTTATTTCCTTATTTCATGATAAATGTTTATTATTCATGCTAGAATTGTATTAACCGGAAACATAATACATGTGTGAATACATAGACAAACATAGTGTCACTAGTATGCCTCTACTTGACTAGCTCGTTTATCAGAGATGGTTATGTTTCCTAGCCATGGACAAAAGAGTTGTCATTTGATTAACGGGATCACATCATTAGGAGAATGATGTGATTGACTTGACCCATTCCGTTAGCTTAGCACTTGATCGTTTAGTATGTTGCTATTGCTTTCTTCATGACTTATACATGTTCCTGTAACTATGAGATTATGCAACTCCCGTTTACCGGAGGAACACTTTGGGTACTACCAAACGTCACAACGTAACTGGGTGATTATAAAGGAGTACTACAGGTGTCTCCGAAGGTACATGTTGAGTTGGCGTATTTCGAGATTAGGTTGTGTCACTCCGATTTGCGGAGAGGTATCTCTGGGCCCTCTCGGTAATGCACATCATTATAAGCCTTGCAAGAAATGTAACCAATGGGTTGGTTACGGGATGATGCATTACAGAACGAGTAAAGAGACTTGCCGGTGACGAGATTGAACTAGGTATTGGATACCGACGATCGAATCTCGGGCAAGTAACATACCGATGACAAAGGGAACAACGTATGTTGTTATGCGGTTTCACCGATAAAGATCTTCGTAGAATATGTAGGAGCCAATATGGGCATCCAGGTCCCGCTATTTGTTATTGACCGAGAATAGTTCTAAGTCATGTCTACATAGTTCTCGAATCCCTAGGGTCCGCACGCTTAAGGTTTCGATGACGGTTATATTATGAGTTTATGAGTTTTGATGTACCGAAGGAGTTCAGAGTCCCGGATGAGATCGGGGACATGACGAGGAGTCTCGAAATGGTCGAGACGTAAAGATCGATATATTGGACGACTATATTCGGAGTTCGGAAAGGTTCTGAGTGATTCGGGTAATTATCGGAGTACCGGAGAGTTACGGGAATTCGCCGGGGAGAAGTATTGGGCCTTATTGGGCCCTGCGGGAAAGAGAGAGGGGCTGCCTAGGGCAGGCCGCGCGCCCCCCATGGCCTAGTCCGAATTGGACTAGGGGGAGGGGCCGCACCCCCTCCTTCCTTCCCTTCTCTCTGCCCCTTCCTTGTCTCCTACTCCTAATACATGGAAGGATTCCTAGTTGGACTAGGAAAGGGGGAATCCTACTCCCGGTGGGAGTAGGACTCCCCTAGGGCGCGCCATAGTAGAGGGCCAGCCCTCCCCTCCTCCACTCCTTTATATACGGGGGTAGGGGGCACCCCATAGACACACAAGTTGATCATTGAGATCGTTCCTTAGCCGTGTGCGGTGCCCCCCTCCACGAGATTACACCTCGGTCATATTGTAGCGATGCTTAGGCGAAGCCCTGCAACAGTAGAACATCAAGATCGTCACCACGCCGTCGTGCTGACGGAACTCCTCCCCGCGCCTCTGGTGGATCGGAGATCGGGGTGCGTCATCGAGCTGTACGTGTGTCAAGAACTCGGAGGTGCCAGAGTAACGGTGCTTGGATCGGTTGGACCGGGAGGACGTACGACTACTTCCTGTATATTGCGTCAACGCTTCCGCTTCGGCCTACGGGGGTACGTAGATAACACTCTCCCCTCTCGTTGCTATGCATCACCATGATCTTGCGTGTGCGTAGGAAATTTTTTGAAATTACTACGTTCCCCAACATATGCATGAAAGAAATGAGATAGATAAAATTTTCTTTGAACAACGACCTCTGCTTAAACACAATTTGCCTGTTGAAACTCTCGGAGGTCCTCCTCCACCTAAAGGTGATCCTGTGTTTGAATTAAAACAATTGCCAGACACTTTGAAATATGCTTATCTTGATGAGAAAAAGATATATCCTGTTATTATTAGTGCTAACCTTTCAGAACATGAAGAAGAAAGATTATTGAAGGTTCTGAAGAAGCACCAAGTTGCTATTAGATATACTCTTGATGATCCTAAGGGCATTAGTCCCACTCTCTGTCAGCACAAAATTAATATGGAACCTGATGCTAAACACGTTGTTGGTCACCAAACACGTTTAAACCCTAAAATTAAAGAGCTGGTAAGAACTGAAATATTGAAGCTTCTGGAAGCAGGTAATATATTCCATAGGTGATAGTAGATGGCTGAGTCCCATTCATTGTGTCCCTAAGAAGGGAGGTATTACTGTTGTTCCTAATGATAAAAATGAACTTATTCCACAAAGAATTGTCACTGGTTGTAGAATGGTAATTGATTTTACGAAATTAAATAAAGCTACTAGAAAGATCATTACCCTCTACCTTTTATTGATCAAATGCTAGAAAGACTATCTGAGCACACACACACTTTTGTTTCCTAGATGGATATTCTGGTTTCTCTCAAATACCTGTTTCACAACCTGATCAAGAGAATACCAACTTTACTTGTCCTTTTGGAACTTATGCTTATAGACGTATGCCTTTTGGTTTTTGTAATGCACCTCCTACCTTTCAAAGATATATGTCCGTTATATTCTCTGTCTTTTGTGAAAAGATTGTTGAGGTTTTCATGAATGATTTTTCATTTATGGAACATCTTTTGATGATTGCTTAAGCAACCTTGATCGAGTTTTGCAGAGATGCGAGCAAACCAATCTTGTCTTGAATTGAGAGAAGTGCCACTTTATGGTTAATTAAGGTATTGTCTTGGGACATAAAATTTTTGAACGAGGTATTGAGGTGGATAAAGCTAAAGTTGATGCAATTGAGAAAATGACATGTCCTAAAGATATCAAAGGTATTCGTAGTTTCCTCGGTCATGTTGGTTTCTATAGGAGATTTATTAAAGACCTCTCTAAAATTTCTAGTCCTCTTACAAATCTTTTACAAAAGGATGTTCCATTTGTTGGTGATGATGATTGTGTAGAAGCCTTTGAAACACTTAAGAAAGCCTTAATTTATGCACCTATTGTTCAACCACCTAATCGGAACTTGCCTTTTGAAATTATGTATGATGCTAGTGATTATGTTGTTGGTGTTGTTCTAGGAAAAAGAGTTGATAAGAAATTAAATGTTATTCATTATGCTAGTAAAACTCTAGATAGTGCCCAAAGAAATTATGCTACTATTGAAAAAGATTTTTTAGCAGTGGTGTTTGCTTGTGATAAATTCAGATCTTACATTGTTGATTATAAAGTGATTGTTCACACTAATCTTGCTGTTATAAAATATGTTATGGAAAAGAAAGATGCTAAACCTAGACTCATTAGGTGGGTTCTCTGGCAACAAGAATTTGACTTACATATCACTGATAGAAAGGGAGCTAAGAACCCGTAGCTGATAACTTGTCGAGGTTAGAAAATGTTCTTGATGACCCACAACCCATTAATGATAGTTTTCGTGATGAATAATTTGTTGGGAAACATAGCATGCAATTTCAAAAAAATTCCTACTCTCACGCAAGATCTATCTAGGAGATGCATAGCAACGAGAGGGGCAGAGTGTGTCCATGTACCCTCGTAGACCGAAAGCGGAAGCGCTTGACAACGCGGTTGATGTAGTTGAACTTCTTCTCGTTCCTACCGATCAAGCACTGAACGTATGGCACCTCCGAGTTCTGCACACATTCAGCTCAATGACGTCCCTCGAACTCCTGATTCAGCAAAGTATCAAGGGAGAGTTCCATCAGCACGATGTCATGGCGACGGTGATGGTGAAGTGCTACGTCTTGAGCTTGCGTTGGTTTTCCACGAAGAGGAGAGGGTGATGCAGCGATAGTAGCGTAAGTATTTCCCTCAGTTTTGATAACCAAGGTATCAATCCAGTAGGAGGCTCCTCAAAAGTCCCACGCACCTACACAAACAAACAGAGAACTCGCAACCAACGCAATAAAGGGGTTGTCAATCCCTTCACGACCACTTGCGAAAGTGAGATCTAATAAAGATAGTATGATAAGATAAATATATTATTGGTATTTTATAACATAGATGCAAAATGTAAAGATGCAAATATAAGTAGATTGAAAGCAAATATGATAAGAGATAGACCCGGGGGCCACAGGTTTCACTAGTGGCTTCTCTCAAGATAGCATAAGTATTACGGTGGGTGAACAAATTACTGTCGAGCAATTGATAGAAAAGCACATAGTTATGAGATTATCTAGGCATTATCATGTATATAGGCATCACGTCCATAACAAGTAGACCGACTCCTGCCTGCATCTACTACTATTACTCCACACATCGACTGACTCCTGCCTGCATCTAGAGTATTAAGTTCATAAGAACAGAGTAACGCATTAAGCAAGATGACATGATGTAGAGGGATAAACTCAAGCAATATGATATAAACCCCATCTTGTTATCCTCGATGGCAACAATACAATACGTGCCTTGCAACCCTTTCTGTCATTGGGTAAGGACACCGCAAGATTGAACCCAAAGCTAAGCACTTCTGCCATGGCAAGAAAGATCAATCTAGTAGGCCAAACCAAACTGATAATTCGAAGAGACTTGCAAAGATAAGTCAATCATACATAAAAGAATTCAGAGAAGATCCAAATATTGTTCATAGATAAACTTGATCATAAACCAACAATTCATCGGATCTCGACAAACACACCGCAGAAAGAGTTTACATCGAATAGATCTCCACAAGAGAGGGGGAGAACATTGTATTGAGATCCAAAAAGAGAGAAGAAGCCATCTAGCTAATAACTATGGACCCGTAGGTCTGTGGTAAACTACTCACAACTCATCGGAGGGGCAAGGATGTTGAGGTAGAAGCCTTCCGTGGTCGATTCCCCCTCCGACAGAGTGCTAGCGAAGGCCCCAAGATGAGATCTCGCGGATACAGAAGGTTACGGTGGTGGAAATTGTGTTTTGTCCTTCTCCTAGATGTTTTCGGGGTACGTATGTATATATAGAAAGAAGAAGTATGTCGGTGGCCGCCCGAGGGGCCCACGAGACAGGGGGGCGCACCCTATAGTGTGGGGGCGCCCTCCTATCTCGTGGGAGCCTCAGCAGCTTCTTGGCTTGCACTCCAAGTCCTCTAGATCACGTTCGTTCCGAAAATCACGCTCCCAAAGGTTTCATTCCGTTTGGACTCCGTTTGATATTCCTTTCTTCGAAATACTGAAATAGGCAAAAAAAACAGCAATATGGGCTGGACCTCCTGTTAGTAGGTTAGTCCCAAAAATGATATAAATGTGTAAAATAAAGCCCATAAACATCCAGAAGGGGTAATATAATAGCATGGAACAATCAAAAATTATAGATACGTTGGAGACGTATCAAGCATCACCAAGCTTAATTCCTGCTCGTCCTCGAGTAGGTAAATGATAAAAAGAGAATTTTTGATGTGGAATGCTACCTAGCATAATTCATAATGTAATTTTCTTTATTGTGGCATGAATGTTCAGATCCAAATGATTCAAAATAAAAGTTCATATTGATAAAAGAAATAGTAACACTTCAAGCATACTAATCAAAGTAATCATGTCTTCTCAAAATAACATGGCAAAAGAAAGTTCATCCCTACAAAATCATATAGTTAGGCTATGCTTCATTTTCGTCACACAAAGATGTTCCCAATTGCTATACCCCCGATGACAAGCCAAGCAATTGTTTCATACTTAAATAATCTCAAACTTTTTCAACCTTCACGCAATACATAAGCGTGAGCCATGGATATAGCACTATCGGTGGAATAGAATATGATGATGGGGATTGTGTGGAGAAGACAAAAAAGGAGAAAGTCTCACATTGACGAGGATAATCAAGGGGCTATGGAGATGCCCATCAATTGATGTCAACATGAGGAGTAGGGATTGCCATGCAACGGATGCACTAGAGCTATAAATGAATGCTCAACAAAAGGAAACTAGTGGGTGTGCATCCAACTTGCTTGCTCACGAAGACTGTCGGTGTCAAAACCGGCGGATCTCGGGTAGGGGGTCCTGAACTGTGCGTCTAGGTGGATGGTAATAGGAGACAAGGGACACAATGTTTTTACCCAGGTTCGGGCCCTCTCAGTGGAGGTAAAACCCTACTCCTGCTTGATTAATATTGATGATATGGGTAGTACAAGAGTAGATCTACCACGAGATCAAGGAGGCTAAACCCTAGAAGCTAGCCTATGGTATGGTTGTTGTTCGTCCTACGGACTAAAACCCTCCGGTTTATATAGACACCGGAGAGGGCTAGGGTTACACAGAGTCGGTTACAATGGTAGGAAATCTACATATCCGTATCGCCAAGCTTGCCTTCCACGCCAAGGAAAGTCCCATCCGGACACGGGACGAAGTCTTCAATCTTGTAACTTCATAGTCTTGGAGTCCGGCCAAAGATGATAGTTCGGCTATCCGGACACCCCCTAGTCCAGGACTCCCTCAGTAGCCCCTGAACCAGGCTTCAATGACGACGAGTCTGGCGCGCATATTGTCTTCGGCATTGCAAGGCGGGTTCCTTCTCCGAATAATTCATAGAAGATTTTGAACACCAGGATAGTGTCCGGCTCTGCAAAATAAGTTCCACATACCACCGTAGAGAGAATAATATTTACACAAGTTCAATCTGCTGACGTATCTCGTGGCATGATGTCACACCACGGCCAAGCCTTTATTCGAATTGTTTTTACTGTTCCACCTCAACGCGTTTAGCGAAGCGGTTTCCTTGGCACGTCCTATCAAAGCGGAGATCGTGTCCCCTTATTCCGGGATTCTCATCAATACGGGCGTGGGTAACCCAACCGCACCATTGGTTGCGGTGCTTGGGAGATAAGCAAGTTTTACCGAGCTGGTGGGGGCGCATAGTTTTGTCCGCTCATATATAAGGGGACAAGGATCCACCTTTTTACCTACGCCTTCTTCCTCCTTTGCTTATCCATCTCCGTGCACTCGAGCTCCAGCGCCCAAGTCCGCACATCTCACCTCAACCTTCTCCAACCATGTCCGGAGCGGGAGGCAAGTGGTTGGCCTCCTCCGTCATGGAGGGGCACATCAAAAAGCTGAGCAAGGCCAGATATTTGTCCAGCGATATCGCGCACCGACTCCCCGACGAGGGGCAGCTCATCCCCACCCCCAGACCCCATGAGAGGGTGGTGTTCCTTCCCCATTTCCTCCGCGGACTGGGCTTCCCACTCCACCCATTTGTCCGGGGGCTCATGTTCTACTATGGCCTGGATTTCCATGATCTGGCCCCAAATTTTATCCTCAACATCTCGGTGTTTATCGTCGTGTGCGAGGCCTTCCTCTGCATCCAGCCCCACTTCGGCTTATGGCTAAAGACTTTCAATGTCAAGCCGAAGGTAGTGGGTGGCCGCCAAGCAGAATGTGGAGGCGCCATGGTGGGCAAAATGCCCAACGTCACCTGGCTCGAGGGCGCCTTCATGGAAACCATCAAAGGGTGGCAATCGGGATGGTTCTACATCACCGAGCCGCGTGACCCTGAATGAGCAGCGGCCCCCGAATTCAGATCTGGCATCCCTACACGGCTCACCTCCTGGAAAGAGAAGGGAATGTCATGGGGCGATTTGGAGGAGCTGACCGGACTCCAATCCTGTGTCCAAACCCTGGTGAACAAGAAGCTCAAGCTTGTCAACGTAGTCTAGGTCATGCTCATCCGCCGGATTCTCCCATGCCAACAGCGGGCTTTCAACTTGCGGGAGTTCGATCTGGCACAGCACCAGACCTTGAGCAGGCTCTTCGATACTACGTACGAAGAGGCCTGGAGGGTGTTGTTCAAGGGCGCCGAGGCTCCCGCATCCGCTACCGAAGACCGCGGATTTAGCTCGCAGCGTCAAGCCGGCGAGGTAAGCTATTTTACCCTTTACGGGACACTTGTTTTCCATAGTTTGACTCTATGCGGGATCTAAACTCCCATTACCTTTAACAGGCCTGGCAGAAGACGTCCGGACAGGTTAACTGTCCGGCTCCCCTTCCAGAAGACCCAGCGGATGCCCATTTGACGGGGCTACTGGTCCCGGCGCCTTACGTGGTGCTGGAGAAGAAGGCCAAGAAGAAGGCCACGGGAACCCGGAGGAGTTCCCGGCGCCAGGTGTCATCGGACTCGTCGTCCGATGACTCCGAGGCGGACTCCTCCCACGAAGACGAGGAGGAGAAAAAGAGGCCTCTCCCCCAGCAGGGGAAGAGAAGAAAAGGAAGGCTTCCCCAACGGAGGAGGCCAAAGGGTCCAAGAAGGGAAGGACCCTTCCTCCGGACTGTTCCACCAACGCCGACGACGGCGAAGAGGAGTGGCCCTCGAGGGCCAAGCCCCTGGCGAGATCGTAAGTGCCCTGATTCCAGAATAGCTTATGATTTTCCTTTCGTCGCATAGTGTTTCTAACGCCGAACACAACCATGTAGCCCGCCCAAGGATGACCTTCCTGCTTCGTCGAGCGGGTCCCTGGGTTCGTCGAATGTGAATAGCGCTTCACTTCCGACCGCCTCCTCCCCCCGTGATGCAGACGACGCCGAGGCGGGGTCCCAGAAAGGGACCAGCCAGGAGGAGGAGGCCCCGGAGGTGCCGCAGGGCAACCTCCCGGACTTTGGACCGGACTCCGCACCGGAACCTTTGGTGGTTCCGGAGTCCGGCGGGCGGCCCCTTCGTAAGAAGGGCGAGACAGCGACGCCTGTGACCTCCGTCCAACCGGAGGCACCAGATAATTTGCTGGAGGCGCTCAACAGCGCTTCCATCGACGAGGAGCACCGCATTGTTATGAGTGCGGTGATTCAGAAAGTTCAGTCCGCCAAGAGCGGCTGACTGAAGCCTGTACCAGCCTTTTAATAGGCTTTGAGGTAAGGATTGTAAAATAGTACCGCATAGACAGTAGCCCCTGATGCTCAGTTCGGTGTTCGGAAAGAAAAGCCGAACTGAGGATCTAATAAGATATACGCAGGAGTCTAACGTAAGTATGTCAATATGGGAATGCAGACTGCGCTGCTGACCTCTGCCGCACTGACTGCGGAGGTCAACGCATTGAAGCAGAGCCTCGAGCGGTCCGAGAGCGAGCTTGGCCGTGCCAAGAAGCAGCTCGAGGACAAGGAAGGTAAGTAACACCTTATTAAAGTTATACCTTATAGAAAAGGATTTGGTTGCAAAAAATGACAGGAATAACATGGGTATTGCAGGGGCTACGAACGAGGTGGCGACCCTGAAGGAGGCGGTGTCCGCGGCCGAACGCAATGCGGCCGCGGAATGCACCGAGCGAGAGAAGCAGGAGGCGCGGGTGGCGGAGGTGTGGCAAGAGCTCCAGGCTCTTGTGGAAAAACACAAGAGTTTGGAGCGTGACTTGAAGACTCGAGAGTCCGAGCTCGCCTCGGCTCTTGAGAGTGCCAAAGCCGCCAAGGCCGAAGCCCAAAAAGCCTTCCAGGAGATTGAGGCGATAAAGAAGATAGCGGCGGGTAAGGCATTCTTCATGCAAAGCAAGCACGTGAAAGTGAATTACTTGTTACTTACCCAAATCCGGAGCTCTCCAGGAGCATTCGCAGATCTGCCCTACAGTGTGTCCGATGCTGCTGCGTTCTACCGGGCCGAGGAGGGGAGCTCGACGGAGAAGGTATTCTGGTCTCAGTATGCTGAGGCCGGACATCCGGTCCCCCTGAGCGACCAGCTGAAGCAGCTGGTCGAGCTCCACAAGGTGGCTGAACAAGCCATGAAGGGCCTCATAGTTCGGCTGTGGCCCAAAGAAGCCATGCCTGGGAGCTACTTCGGTCTGGTGCGGCGGCTGGTGGACGCTTGTCCATGGGTTGAAGTCATCAAGCACTCCGCCTGTATTGAAGGTGCCCGTCGGGCCCTTGCCCGTGCAAAAGTGCATTGGGGCAGGATGGACGTCGAGAAGCTTGTGACGGACGCGCCACCGCCGGGCAAGTTGTATCGCACGCCCGAGATGTACTATAAGGGTGTCCTGGAGGGTGCCCGCCTTATAGCGGGCGAATGCTCCAGAGATGTAATTTTTGAGTAGACTCGCATTTTGTTATCCTATGCGCTGAAAACTTTGTTCATGTGCGCTAAGCAACGCTTGTTAATTTAAAATATTACCTTCTGTGCGGCCGTTTATCAAATCTGAGAGATGGCAAGTCGTTGGCTTCAGCCCCCATGCCATGAGTGCTGGGGTGTTCGGGATAAACTTGAGCGCTCTTGTTCCCATTTTTGGGTCATTCTAGGGAGGCGCTCAACACAACGAACGAGGCAACCAGACTTATAATGCTTGAACACTCCCACTTAGCCATAGAATTCTATAATTTTAAATTTCGGCGAAGCCCCTAGTGTTCGGAAGACCGAATTCGGGGCGCTATCCACGCCTGGGGCCGTACAAAGCCGGCTCCTCGCTCTAAGCGGCATAAGTCTTTAGGGACTCGAAAAGACCTCTCGAACAGCGACCAACTCTCGCCTTATCATGACGGTCAGTTTTAGCTTTCTCCACTGACGTGCTCGACGCAGCTCAACTGGGGAACAATCGCAGTGGTTCTCCCAGCGCTACCTTAGCCGATATAACGAAATGTAAGGTACCAAAACATGGGAGCCGGGCAAACCCAACTGTTGACCCAAGACATGATTCAGAGCCGATGCATATAATGCTATATGTTCGGGGTGCCGCACTTGTGAAAGTGTTCGGACTTATCACACCATAATTTGGGGAACTTAAGCCCCTGGTGTATTTGGCCGTACCAAAGCGTACGGGCGCAACATGTCATAAGTGAACATATATAGAAAGGAATGCAGTGATAGGCAAAAAGCGATGCATTGTTTATTCAAAAAATACTGCAATGAACGCAGAACGATACAAATAGTGCGATAAGCAAGGGGTGGGACTATTTAACATGTCCCCCTCCAGGGGTAGGCTGCAGAATGGTATGTAAAACAGGTATAATGCTCGTAATGGAGCCCACCTGGATACTCGTCATAGCTTTTCTGCTTCCCTGGCTGTTGCATCGTGAGTTCGGCAGATCTACTGCCGAACAGGGCTTCTGGAAAACGGAGTCCTGAGAATAAGAAGAAAAAACAGAATGACAAATTTGGGAGCCCCTAGTGTGGTTGATCCGCACTCTGGGCATGCCGTGGTCGTGCCCCTCCCCCTATGCCCATGGTATCTCCAGAGCGTAGTGATGTACGCGTGGTACAGGTCTCGCAATTTCGCGAGGGCTGGGGTTGGGGCCGCATTGCTACGCGTGCTCGGAACGTGCCAGGTGGTCTTGTTGTAGGTTACTCCGGGTGCGCTTGACGGTGTCCGGTCGCTTAACAGCCGGACTCGAGAATTGCCTTAAGAGGCTACTCTGTACTTCCGCCGTGAGAGCCGCTGTATGCTCCTCCGTTCAGAGAGAGCGTTCGGTGTTTCCGTTGACCGTGATGACTCCTCGAGGGCCTAGCATCTTGAGCTTGAGGTATGCGTAGTGCGGCACCGCATTGAACTTTGCAAATGCGGTTCGTCCGAGCAGTGCATGATAGCCGCTGCGGAACGGGACTATGTCGAAGATTAACTCCTCGCTTCTGAAGTTATCCGAGGATCCAAAGACCACTTCAAGTGTAACTGAGCCTGTACAATTGGCCTCTACACATGGTATGATGCCTTTGAATGTCGTCTTTGTGGGTTTAATCCTTGAGGGGTCTATGCCCATCTTGCGCACTGTATCCTGATAAAGCAGGTTCAGGCTGCTGCCGCCGTCCATCAGGACTCTAGTGAGGTGAAATCCATCGATGATTGGGTCTAAAACCAATGCGGAGAATCCGCCATGGCGGATGCTGGTGGGGTGGTCCCTTCGATCAAAAGTGATCGGGCAGGAGGACCACGGATTGAACTTTGGGGCGACTGGCTCCATCGCGTATACGTCCCTGAGCGCACGCTTCCGCTCCCTTTTGGGTATGTGGGTTGCGTATATCATGTTCACCATCCACACTTGTGGGGGGAAACCCTTCTGTCCTCTATTGTTCGGTGGCCGTGTCTCCTCCTCGTCATTGCTATGCAGCCCCTTGTCGTTTCCTTCGGCGATTAACTTGTCTGCCTGCTTGAAAACCCAACAATCTCTGTTGGTGTGATTAGCTAGCTTTTCGGGGGTGCCATGTATCTGGCACGAGCGATCGAGTATCCGGTCCAAATTGGACGGGCCCGGAGTAGTTATTTTGAATGGCTTTTTCCGCTGACCGGGTTTAGAGCCTCTGAATCCGGCGTTGATTGCCGTATCTTCAGTATTATCGCCGTTAATGCGGCGCTTGTGCTTATTGCGGCGTGACCTGCCATTGCTGTCTTTGGTATCTGAACTACCAGAGTTTTTGGTTAGGTTGTTACTGCGGGCTAGCCAGCTGTCTTCCCCCGCACAGAAGCGGGTCATGAGTGATGTGAGGGCTGCCATTGATTTCGGCTTGTCCTGTCCTAGGTGCCGGGCAAGCCATTCGTCGCGGATGTTATGTTTGAAGGCTGCAAGGGCCTCTGCATCCGGACAGTCGACAATTTGATTTTTCTTGGTTAAGAACCATGTCCATAATTGTCTGGCCGATTCATCTGGCTGCTGAATTATGTGGCTTAGGTCATCGGCGTCTGGTGGTCACACATATGTGCCCTGGAAGTTATCAAGGAATGCGGCTTCCAGGTCCTCCCAACACCCAATTGATTCTGCTGGCAATCTGTTGAGCCAATGCTGAGCTGGTCCTTTAAGCTTGAGTGGGAGGTATTTGATGGCGTGAAGATCATCACCGCGGGCCATGTGGATATGAAGAAGATAGTCTTCGATCCAAACTGCAGGATCTGTTGTGCCGTCGTAGGATTCAATGTTTACGGGTTTGAAACCTTCGGGGATTTGATGATCCATTACTTCATCTGTGAAGCATAGTGGGTGTGCGGCGCCTCTGTATTGGGCTATATCACGACACAGCTCAAACGAGCTTTGTCTACTGTGTTCGGCCCGGCCGGAATTGCTGTATCCGGCGTGATAGTTGTCGTCGCGTATCGTGGGGCGCCCACGCGATCTGTAGATCAATCTTGTTTGTCTTGCCTTATCCTCCAATATGTCTCGCAAGTCTGGCGCATTCCCTCGTGACTTTGTACTTTTCGAGCGACGCCGGGGTGCGGCTTTAATGGAGGGCCTAGAGGCCTCTCTGTCGCGGCCACGAGGTGGCCGGTCGGCCGTATTGTGCGCTGGTGATGTAGTGTTATGTGCTTCCTCCTCTAATCGGGGTAGCAGCCTTCGTTTGGGGTAGCTTTTGGAGGGGCGTTCGAGTTCATACTCTTCGGCCGCAAGGACTTCAGTCCACCAGTCGGCTAGCAGGTTTTGGTCACCTCTCAGCTGTTGCTGCTTTTTATTGAGTCTGCTTGCCGTGGCCATAAGCCTGCGTTTGAAACGCTCTTGTTCGATGGGATCCTCAGGCACAACAAATTCGTAGTCGTCGAGGCTTGCCTCGTCTCCGGAGGGAAGCATATAATTATCGTCCTCTACCTCTCTGTCTGCCGTTCTCTCATGAGGGCTGGTTTCTCCATCCTCCTGCGTTGAATCTTGCTGGAGGGGGCTGTCTTCGGCACTGTCCGAGGTGTTATTATCTCCGGTGCCGGAATCTCCATTTTTGTTGTGGCGGGATTTGGAGCGGCGCCGCTGACGCCGGCGCTTAGGCTGTTTTTTGGAGGGGTCGTCCTCCGCTGTTCCATCGCCATTCCCATCCTTTGGGATGTCCACCATGTATATGTTGTATGACGAGGTGGCCTTCCAATGCCCTGTAGGCGCTGGGTCTTGGTCGTCTCCTGCATCATCGTCCATACCGTCGATGTCTTCGGAGTCGAAGTCTAGCATGTCGGTTAAGTCATCGATAGTGGCTACGAAGTGGGTGGTGGGTGGGCTTTGAATTTCTTCGTCGTCCGCGTCCCAACCGTCCTGACCATAATCCGGCAAGGGCTCTCCTGATAAAGAGAGACACTTTAGCGAATTCAGGGTGTCGCCAAAAGGCGAGTGTTGAAAGATGTCTGTGGCAGTGAACTCCACAATCGGCGCCCAATCGGGCTCGATTGGCAGGGGCGCGGGAGGTTCGGAGTCCGTCGAGGAGTCCGGCACCTCGGAGTCACGGGCTTTGTGAAAGGCAGTGTCGGTATTCGGCTCTATCACCGTAGAGGTAGCAGCCCCCGAGGCGATGTCCAGCCACCCATCCTCGATTGGCGTACCCGGCCCCGAGCTAAGGATCGGAGCGGACTCTTGTGCGGCCTCCAGGGCACTGTTCGGCGGCAGAGCTAGATCATGCCCATCGCGACAGTGCGGCGCGCTTGGCTGTGGCTCGAATCCGTCAAAGATCAAGTCTCCGTGGATGTCAGCCGTATAGTTCAAACTCCCAAATCTGACCTGATGGCCAGGGGCGTAGCTTTCGATCTGCTCCAGATGGCCAAGTGAATTGGCCCGCAGTGCGAAGCCGCCGAATATGAAGATCTGTCCGGGGAGAAAAGTCTCGCCCTGGACCGCGTCGTTGTTGATGATCGAGGGAGTCATCGGGCCTATAGGTGACGACACAGAGGAACTCTCAATTAAAGCACCAATGTCGGTGTCAAAACCGGCGGATCTCGGGTAGGGGGTCCCGAACTGTGCGTCTAGGCGGATGGTAACAGGAGACAAGGGACACAATGTTTTTACCCAGGTTCGGGCCCTCTCGGTGGAGGTAAAATCCTACTCCTGCTTGATTAATATTGATGATATGGGTAGTACAAGAGTAGATCTACCACGAGATCAAGGAGGCTAAATCCTAGAAGCTATCCTATGGTATGGTTGTTGTTCGTCCTACAGACTAAAACCCTCCGGTTTATATAGACAACGGAGAGGGCTAGGGTTACACAGAGTCGGTTACAATGGTAGGAAATCTACATATCCGTATCGCCAAGCTTGCCTTCCACGCCAAGGAAAGTCCCATCTGGACACGGGACGAAGTCTTCAATCTTGTATCTTCATAGTCCTGGAGTCCGGCCAAAGATGATAGTTTGGCTATCCGGACACCCCCTAGTCGAGGACTCCCTCGAAGACCTAGGGCATTTGAGGAAGCCCATCGTAGGAATATACAAGCCAAGTTCTATAATGAAAAATTCCCACTAGTATGAAAAAGACAACTTATGAGACTCACTATATGAAAAACGTGGTGCTACTTTGAAGCACAATATATGAGACTCACTACATAAAAAACAAGGTGCTACTTTGAAGCACAAGTGTGGAAAAAGAGATAGTAACATTGCCCTTTTATTTTTTTTTATTTTTTTATTTTCCATTTTTTTGGGCCTTTCTTTTTTTTATTTTTGGCCTTTCTTCTTTTTTTTGTTTTTTTTCTTTGGGCAATGTTTTAATAATGATGATCATCACACTTCTATTGATAACAACATAAGAGTTACAACTCAAAACTAGAACAAGATATGACTCTATATGAATGCCTCCGGCGGTGTACCGGTATGGTGCAATGAATCAAGAGTGACATGTATCAAAATAATGCATGGTGGATTTGCCACAAATATGATGTCAACTACATGATCATGCAATGGCAATATGACAAAAGTAAAGTATGTCATGATGATGATGAATGGAACGGTGGAAAGTTGCATGGCAATATATCTCGGAATGGCTATGGAAATGCCATAATAGGTAGGTATGGTGGCTGTTTTGGGGAAGATATATGGAGGTTTATGTGTGATAGAGCGTATCATATCACGGGGTTTGGATGCACCGGCGAAGTTTGCACCAACTCTCAAGGTGAGAAAGGGCAATGCACGGTACCGAAGAGGCTAGCTAAGGCGGAAAGGTAAGAGTGTGTATAATCCATGGACTCAACATTAGTCAAAAGAACTCATATACTTATTGCAAAAATTTAGAAGTCATCAAAAACCAAGTACTACGCGCATGCTCCTAGAGGGATAGATTGGTAGGAAAAGACCATCGTTTGTCCCCGACCGCCACTCATAAGGATGCACAAGCCAGGTACACTTCACGTTTCAAATTTGTTACACAACTTTAACCATACGTGCATGCTACAGGACTTGCTAACTTCAACACAAGCATTTCTTTAAATTCATAATCACCCAACTAGCATGACTTTAATATCACTACCTCCATATCTCAAAACAGTTATCAAGTATCAAATTGATCATAGCATCCAATTCACTTCCTATGATAGTTTTTATTATACCCAACTTGGATGCCTACCATTCTAGGACCAATTTTATAACCATAGAAAATACCATTCTGTTCTAAAAGACTCTCAAAATAATATAAGTGAAGCATGAGAGACTAGAAATTTCTTCAAAATTAAGACACCACCGTGCTCTAAAAGATATAAGTGAAGCACTAGAGCAAAAACTATCAAGCTCAAAAGATATAAGTGAAGCACATAGAGTATTCTAGAAAATCCTAATCAAATGGGCTTCTCCCAAAATGTTGTACAGCAAGGATGATTGTGGTAAACTAAAAAGCAAAGACTAATATAATACACGACACTCCAAGCAAAACACATATCATGTGGCGAATAAAAATACAGCTCCAAGTAAAGTTACCAATGAACGAAGACGAAAGAGGGGATGCCTTCCCGGGGCATCCCCAAGCTTAGGCTTTTGGATATTCTTGAATATGTTGGGGTTCCTTGGACATCCCCAAGCTTAGGCTCTTGCCACCCTTTATTCCATAGTCCATAAAAGCTTTACCCAAAACTTGAAAACTTCACAACACAAAACTCAACAGGAAATCTTATAAGCTCCGTTAGTGAAAGAAAACAAAACCACCACATAAGGTACTGCAATGAACTCATTATTTATTTATTTTGGTGTTAAACCTACTGTATTACAACTTCTCTATGGTTCATAAACTATTTTACTAGCCATAGATGCAGCAAAATAAGAAAACAACACACGAAAAATAGAATCTGTCAAAAACAGGACAGTCTGTAGCAATCTGTAACTAACGCAAATTTCTGGAACTCTAAAAATCCTACCAAAATAGGAAGTCCTGGAAAATTTATTTATTGATCCGAAGCAAAAATAATCAACGAAAAAGCACGTTTCTGTGATTTAAAAAAAAACTAAATTCGTGCACGCAAAGTTTCTGTTTTTCAGCAGAATCAAATCAACTATCATCGTAGGTTATCCTATAGGTTCTACTTGGCACAAACACTAATTAAAAGATAAAAACACATCTAAATAGAAGGTAGATGCAAGATTTATTACTAAACAGGAACAAAAATATAAAACATAAAGAAAATTGGGTTGCCTCCCAACTAGCGGTATCGTTTAACGCCCCTAGCTAGGCATAAAAGCGAAGATAGATCTAACGAGTGCCATCTTTGGCACTAAATTCATAAGTAGCCCGCATGATAGATTCATAAGGTAATTTGACTTTCTTTCTTGGAAAGTGCTCCATGCCTTTCTTTAATGGAAATTGGAATCTAATATTCCCTTCCTTCATATCAATAATCGCACCAATCATTCTAAGGAAAGGTCTACCAAGAATAATAGGGCAAGAAAGATTGCAATCTATATCAAGAATGATAAAATCCACGGGCACCAAATTTCTATTTGCAACAATGAGAACATCATTGATCCTTCCCATTGGCTTTTTAATGGTGGAATCCGCAAGGTGCAAATTTAAAGAGCAATCATCAAGATCATGGAAACCTAGAATATCACATAAAGTTTTCGGAACCGTGGAAACACTAGCACCCAAATCACACAAAGCAAAACACTCATAACCTTTAATTCTAATCTTTATAGTAGGTTCCCACTCATCATTAAGTTTTCTAGGTATAGAAACTTCCAAATTAAGTTTTTCATCATAAGAGTGCATCAAGGCATCAACGATATGTTTGGTAAAAGCTTTATTTTGACTATAAGCATGAGGAGAATTAACAACGGATTGCAACAAGGAAATACAACCTTTTAAAGAGCAATTATCATAATCAAATTCCTTGAAATCTGAGATAGTAGCTTCAATGTTATTTGAGGACTCTCCAATCCCACTTTTACCAATTTGGCATCAAGATCTATAGACTCCGAATTTTTGGGATGCCTTCTAGGCAAAGTTGATTCATCATCTATCCCATAATCATCAAAATTCATATTGCAAAACATAGATCTAATAGGAGATGCATCAATAACTTTAAGATCCTCATCATTATTTTCATGGAAACTAGAAGAACACGCCTTTATAAAGCTATCTTTTTTAGCACGCAATCTAGCAGTTCTTTCCTCACACTCATCAATGGAAATTCTCATTACTTTCAGAGAATCATTGATATCATGCTTAGGAGGAGAAGATCTAAGTTTAAGAGAATCAACATCAAGCAAAAGTCTATCAACGTTCCTAGACAAATCATCAACTTTGAGCAATTTTTCTTCAAGCAAAGCATTAAAATTCTTTTGAGAAATCATCAGTTATTTCACACTATTCTGAAAATCAGAGGGAATCTTATTAAAATTACCATAAGAATTATTGTAGGAATTTCCATAGTTATTAGAGGGATTACTAGGGAATGGTCTAGCATTAAAGTTTCTTCTATAAGCATTGTTTCCAAAACTATTCCTACCAACAAAATTCACATCCATAGATTCATTATTATTCTCAATCAAAGAAGACAAAGGCATATCATTGGGATCAAGAGGAGTATTTTTAGTAGCAAACAATTTCATAAGTTCATCCATCTTTCCACTCAAAATATTGATTTCTTCTATAGCATGCACTTTTTTACTAGAAGATCTTTCGGTGTGCCATTGAGAATAATTAGCCATAATATTATCAAGAAGTTTTGTAGCATCTCCTAATGTGATTTCCATAAACGTGCCTCCCGCGGCCGAATCTAAGAGATTTCTAGAAGCAAAGTTCAAACCGGCATAAAAATTTTGTATGATCATCCATAAATTCAAACCATGAGTAGGGCAATTGCGAAGCATCAATTTCATTATTTCCCAAGATTGGGCAACATGCTCATGATCAAGTTGTTTAAAATTCATGATATCATTCCTAAGAGTGATAATCTTAGCGGGAGGAAAATATTTAGAGATAAAAGCATCTTTGCACTTGTTCCAAGAATCAATACTATTTTTAGGCAAAGATGAAAACCAAACTATAGCACGATCTCTAAGTGAAAACGGAAATAACTTCAATTTGACAATATTGTTATCCGTATCTTTCTTCTTTTGCATGTCACACAAATCAACAAAATTGTTTAGATGAGTAGCGGCATCTTCACTAGGAAGGCCGGCAAATTGATCTTTCATAACAAGATTCAGCAAAGCGGTATTGATTTCACAAGACTCAACATCATTAAGAGGAGCAATCGGAGTACTAAGGAAATCATTATTATTGGTATTCAAGAAATCACACAATTTGGTATTATCTTGTGCCATGGCAACAAGTAATCCAACACACAAGCAAATAGAAAAAGTCAAGCAAAAAAGAGAGGAGGAGATTGGGAAAAAAGGGCGAATAAAACGGCAAGGGTGAAGTGGGGGAGAGGAAAACGAGAGGCAAATGGCAAATAATGTAAATGCGAGGGAGATGGGTTTGTGATGGGTACTTGGTATGACTTGACTTGAGCGAAGACCTCCCCGGCAACGGCGCCAGAAATCCTTCTTGCTACGTCTTGAGCTTGTATTGGTTTTCCTCGAAGAGGAGAGGGTGATGCAGCGATAGTAGCGTAAGTATTTCCCTCAGTTATTATAACCAAGGTATCAATCCAGTAGGAGGCTCCTCAAAAGTCCCACGCACCTACACAAACAAACTGAGAACTCGCAACCAACGCAATAAAGGGGTTGTCAATCCCTTCACGGCCACTTGCGAAAGTGAGATCTAAAGATAGTATGATAAGATAAATATATTTTTGGTATTTCATAATATAGATGCAAAAACTGAAGATGCAAATAAAAGTAGATTGAAAGCAAATATGATAAGAGATAGACCTAGGGGCCATAGGTTTCACTAGTGGCTTCTCTCAAGATAGCATAAGTATTACGGTGGGTGAACAAATTACTGTCGAGCAATTGATGGAAAAGCGCATAGTTATGAGATTATCTAGGCATGATCATGTATATAGGCATCACGTCCATAACAAGTAGACCGACTCCTACCTGCATCTACTACTATTACTCCACACATCGACCGACTCCTGCCTGCATCTAGAGTATTAAGTTCATAAGAACAGAGTAACGCATTAAGCAAGATGACATGATGTAGAGGGATAAACTCAAGAAATATGATATTAACCCCATCTTGTTATCCTCAATGGCAACAATACAATATGTGCCTTGCAACCCTTTCTGTCACTGGGTAAGGACACCGCAAGATTGAACCCAAAGCTAAGCACTTCTCCCATGGCAAGAAAGATCAGTCTACTAGGCCAAACCAAACTGATAATTCGAAGAGACTTGCAAAGATAAGTCAATCATACATAAAAGAATTCAGAGAAGATTCAAATATTGTTCATAGATAAACTTGATCATAAAGCCACAATTCATCGGATCTCGACAAACACACCGCAGAAAGAGTTTACATCGAATAGATCTCCACAAGAGAGGGGGAGAACATTGTATTGAGATCCAAAAAGAGAGAAGAAGCCATCTAGCTAATAACTATGGACCCGTAGGTCTGTGGTAAACTACTCACAACTCATCGGAGGGGCAAGGATGTTGAGGTAGAAGCCTTCCGTGGTCGATTCCCCCTCCGACAGAGTGCTAGCGAAGGCCCCAAGATGAGATCTCGCGGATACAGAAGGTTACGATGGTGGAAATTGTGTTTCGTCCTTCTCCTAGATGTTTTCGGGGTACGTATGTATATATAGAAAGAAGAAGTACGTCGGTGGCCGCCCGAGGGGCCCACGAGACAGGGGGCGTGCCCTCCTATCTCGTGGGAGCCTCGGCAGCTTCTTGGCTTGCACTCCAAGTCCTCTGGATCACGTTCGTTCCAAAAATCACGCTCCCGAAGGTTTCATTCCGTTTGGACTCCGTTTGATATCCCTTTTCTTCGAAATACTGAAATAGCCAAAAAAAACAGCAATATGGGCTGGGCCTCCGGTTAGTAGGTTAGTCCCAAATGTGATATAAATGTGTAAAATAAAGCCCATAAACATCCAGAAGGGGTAATATAATAGCATGGAACAATCAAATATTATAGATACGTTGGAGACGTATCATGAAGTGATTCGCGCAGGGCTTCGCCTAAGCACTACGAAGATATGACCGGAGGCGTAAACTATGGAGGGTGGCGCAAAACACGACTAACAATTATTGGTGTGTGTTCTAGGCGCCTCCTCCCTTCATATATATAGGTGGGAGGGAGAGGGGCTGCCAAGGGGGTGCCCCAAGTAGGAGGAATCCTACTTGGGGCCTTGTCCAATTCGGCTCCCCCCTTACCATGTTTTCCAGAGGGGAAAGGAAGGAGGAGGAAGGAGGAAAGTAAGGGGGAGGCCGAATCCCTCCCCTTCCTTCTCTCTTCCCCCTTTCCTTCCCCTCAGGTGCGGCCCATATGGGGGGTGCGGCAGCCCCTGCTGGCTGCTGCGTTTTCCCCTCTTGGCCCATTAGGCCCATATCTTTGCCGGGGGTGCCCGGAACCCCTTCCGGTGACCCGATATGTACCCGGTAAACTACAGAACACTTCCGGTGTCCGAATACTATCGTCCTATATATCAATCTTTACCTCTCGACCATTTCGAGACTCCTTGTCATGTCCGTGATCTCATATGGGACTCGTAAGAACATTCGGTCACCAAACCACATAACTCATATAATACAAAATCGTCATCGAACATTAAGCATGCGGACCCTGCGAGTTGGAGAACTATGTAGACATGAACGAGACACCTCTCTGGTCAATAACCAATAGCGGAACCTGGATGCTCATATTGGTTCCCACATATTTTACGAAGATCTTTATCGGTCGAACTGTTATGACAACATACATTATTCCCTTTGTCATCGGTATGTTACTTGCCCAAGATTCGATCATTGGTATCTTCATACCTAAGTCCAATCTTGTTACCGGAAAGTCTCCTTACTCATTCCATAATACATCATCCCGCAAGTAACTCATTGGTCACTTTTCTTGCAAGGCTTCTTATGATGTGCATTACCGAGAGGGCCTAGAGATACCTCTTCGATACTCGGAGTGACAAATCCTAATCTCGATCTATGCCAACCCAAAAAACGCCTTTGGAGATACCTGTAGAGAATCTTTATAATCACCCGGTTATGTTGTGACGTTTGATAGCACATAAGGCATTCCTCCGGTATCCGGGAGTTGCATAATCTCGTAGTCGAAGGAATATATATTTGACATGAAGAAAGCAATAGCAATAAAACTGAGCGATCATTATGCTAAGCTAACAGATGGGTCTTGTCCATCACATCATTCTCCTAGTGATGTGATCTCGTTCATCAAATGACAACACATGTCTATGGTTAGGAAACTTAACCATCTTTGATTAACAAGCTAGTCTAGTAGAGGCTTACTAGGGACATGGTGTTTTGTCTATGTATCCACACATGTATCAAATTTCTGGTTAATACAATTCTAGCATGAATAATAAAAATTTATCATGATATAAGGAAATATAAAATAAAAACTTTATTATTGCCTCTAGGGCATATTTCCTTCACGATTAGTTGCAATAAATGTCTATCATAACACTCCTTGGTATGCTGACTATGCTAATTTCATTGTTGCTAAATATATACCACCTAGCTTCACATACCAACAAAAGAAAAAATTCTTCTATGATTTAAGACATTAATTTTGGGATGACACGCGTCTTTATAAAGGAGTAGATGGTATTATTAGACGTTGTGTACCTGAGCATGAACAGGGACAAATCCTATGGAAATGTCACTCTGAAGCTTATGGAGGGCATCATGCGGGAGACGGAACTGCTCACAAGGTATTGCAATCTGGTTTTTATTGGCCTACTCTCTTCAAGGATGCTCGTAAGTTTGTTTTATCTTGTGATGAATTTCAAAGAATTGGTAATATTGGTAAGCGTCAAGAAATGCCTATGAATTATTCACTTGTTGAACCATTTGATGTTTGGGGTTTTGATTACATGGGACCTTTTCCTTCCTCTAATGGGTAAACTCATATTTTGGTTGCTGTTGATTATGTTATTAAGTGGGTAGAAGCTATTCCAACTAGTAGTGATGATCACAACACCTCTATTAAAATGCTTAAGGAATTTATTTTCCCAATGTTTGGAGTCCCTAGATATCTAATGACTGTTGGTGGTTCACACTTTATTCATGGTGCTTTCCGTAAAATGCTTGCTAAGTATGATGTTAACGATAGAATTGCATCCCCCAATCATCCTCAGTATAGTGGTCAAGTTGAACTTAGCAATAGAGAAAAAATGTAATTCTACAAAAAACTGTCAATAGGTCCCGGAAGAATTGGTCTAAGAAATTAGACGATGCACTTTGGGCTTATAGAACGGCATATAAAAATTATGTGGGTGTGTCTCCTTATAAAATGGTTTATGGAAAAGCTTGTTATTTACCTCTTGAGTTAGAACATAAAGCATATTGGGTAATTAAAGA
The DNA here is from genome assembly GCA_963921465.1 of Triticum timopheevii. Lineage (NCBI taxonomy): Eukaryota > Viridiplantae > Streptophyta > Magnoliopsida > Poales > Poaceae > Triticum > Triticum timopheevii. The sequence goes on along the minus strand of OY997272.1, from coordinate 372,421,236 downwards.
ACTCAACTATGATTTCAAACTTGCCGGTGAAAATAGGTTATTTGATATTAGCTCACTAGATGAATGGACAACCCAAGCTTATGAAAATGCCAAGTTATTTAAAGAAAAAATTAAAAGATGGCATGACAAAAGAATCCAAAAGCGTGAGTTCAAAGTTGGAGAATATGTTCTTTTGTACAACTCTTGTTTCAGATTCTTTGCAGGAAAATTCCTCTCCAAATAGGAAGGACCCTATGTTATCGAGGAGGTTTATCGGTCTGGAGACATCAAAATAAATAATGCCGAAGGTACTAACCCGAAGGTTGTCAATGGGCAAAGAATGAAACGTTATATCTCAGGTATGCCCATTAATGTTGAAAGCAATATTATCCAAACTATGACACCGGAAGAACATAAAGGCAACCTTCTGGAATAAACTAGAATCGTGAAAAAGAGGAGGTACGTGATATGGTAAGTAAACGTACTCCGAAAAATCCGCAAAAATATTTTCTGTCAGTTTTGGAATATATTAAAAATTTGGAAACAAGAAACAGCCAGGAAGGTACCCTGGTGGGCACAAGACACCAAGGGGCGCCTTGCTTACCAGGCGCACCCAGGTGGGTTGTGCCCACCTTGGGTGCCTTGCGGACTCCGATTTTCTTCCGTTTGCATGTCTCCCAAGATAAAAATATCTTTATATACCCCCTGAACCTATTGACCACCATATCACGGAGAAATCTTCTGTTCTTCTTTTCTCACTACTTCCTGACAGGTATGAAAATATGTCATCCCAAGACTCGGAGGGGAGAGTTATGTTGCTGATTATATCGCAAACCCCCAAGGTTTATGGGGATGTGGAGCACTATAGCTGGACTTCGGAGGAAGAAGAAGACTATGATCCTAAAGGGGAGGAGGAGACAAGTTTAGATGAAGTTGAAGTTCCATTGCCTCAACCTGGGGACATGCACATGGAATTCAAGAAGTCATGTTTCCCCAACAAAGCAAAGAAACCTAAGATCCAGTTTATCCCCTTTCGTCTCTTGCAGGAAAAAAAGCAAGAATTATGAAAAAAGCTATTAGAGCTCGAGCAAGAGATCGGTGACTTAAAGGAGGAAAATTCCATCCTCAAGCATAAGCTAAGGAAGAAAGACAAATCTACTACTTCATCACCACCACCTCCTTCTTCATCACCAAAGGAAATTTGAGTATTGGGTATGAGCACTCCCCTTGGCTTGTGCCAAGCTTGGGGAGGTGTCCCGCTATCGTATCACCTCCACTATCAATTGCCTTTACTTATCTTAGTTCGGTCCATAGTTATATTTTGCTTTAGTTGAATAAACATTTAGTTTGATCCTTTCTTTTCAAGTGATTTTTTAGTGATCTATCCTTGTAATCGTGTGTGAGATATATAATAAAGTTTAGTTTGAGTTTTGTTTTCTTTACTTTCATGTGCTATAAAAAGGAACGAAATAAATGAAAAAGATCATATGCTAATCTTATGGTTAGTAATGACATCACATAAGGAAGAGTGTAAGTAGAAAATTTTATTGGAGATTTACAAACATAAAATTGGTCAATGATGCAATTAATGAAAGAATTAATAAGGGAAGAGAAGATTCACATGCAAATACAGTATATTGGACATGTTTTGTGATTGTGAGCCCCATCAAAATATTATATGCCAAAATTGTTGACGTTGGACAAGGAAGACAACGTAATGATTTATGTTTGTTCTGAACGTGTGCTGAACTCGGAGGCCCCGTACGTTCGGTGCTTGGATCGGTCGGATCGTGAAAACGTACAACTACATCAACCGCGTTGTGCTAACGCTTCCGCTTACGGTCTACGAGGGTACGTGGACGAATACTCTTCCCTCTCGTTGCTATATCATCACCATGATCTTGCGTGTGCGTAGGAAATTTTTTGAAATTACTATGTTCCCCAACAGTGGCATCCGAGCCCAGGTTTTATGCGTTGATGTTATATGCACGAGTAGAACACAAGTGAGTTGTGGGCGATACAAGTCATACTGCTTACCAGCATGTCATACTTTGGTTTGGCGGTATTGTGAGATGAAGCGGCCCGGACCGACATTACACGTACGCTTACGCGAGACTGGTTTCACCGTTACGAGCACTCGTGCTTAAAGGTGGCTGACGGGTGTCTGTCTCTCTCACTTTAGCTGAATCGAGTGTGGCTACGCCCGGTCCTTGCGAAGGTTAAAACATCACCAACTTGACGAACTATCGTTGTGGTTTTCGATGCGTAGGTAAGAACGGTTCTTGCTAAAGCCCGTAGCAGCCACGTAAAATTTGCAACAACAAAGTAGAGGACGTCTAACTTGTTTTTGCAGGGCATGTTGTGATGTGATATGGTCAAGACGTGATGCTATATTTTATTGTATGAGATGATCATGTTTTGTAACCGAAGTTATCGGCAACTGGCAGGAGCCATATGGTTGTTCCTTTATTGTATGAAATGCAAACGCCCTGTAATTGCTTTACTTTATCACTAAGTGGTAGCGATAGTCGTAGAAGCAATAGATGGCGTAACGACAATGATGCTATGATGGAGATCAAGGTGTCGCGCCGGTGACGATGGTGATCATGACGGTGCTTCGAAGATGGAGATCACAAGCACAAGATGATGATGGCCATATCATATCACTTATATAGATTGCATGTGATGTTTATCCTTTATGCATCTTATCTTGCTTTGATTGACGGTAGCATTTTAAGATGATCTTTAACTAATTATCAACAAGTGTTCTCCCTGAGTATGCACTGTTGCGAAAGTTCTTCGTGCAAGGACACCACGTGATGATCGGGTGTGATAGGCTCTACGTTCAAATACAACGGGTGCAAAACAGTTGCACACGTGGAATACTCAGGTTATACTTGACGAGCCTAGCATATACAGATATGGCCTCGGAACACGGAGACTAAAAGGTCGAGCGTGAATCATATAGTAGATATGATCAACATAGCGATGTTCACCATTGAAACTAATCCATCTCACGTGATGATCGGACATGGTTTAGTTGATTTGGATCATGTGATCACTTAGATGACTAGAGAGATGTCTGTCTAAGTGGGAGTTCTTAAGTAATATGATTAATTGAACTTAAATTTATCATGAACTTAGTCCTGGTAGTATTTTGCAAATTATGTTGTAGATCAATAGCTCGCGTTGTTGCTTTCATATGTTTATTTTGATATGTTCCTAGGGAAAACTGTGTTGAAAGATGTTAGTAGCAATGATGCGGATTGGATCCGTGTTTTGAGGTTTATCCTCATTGCTGCACAGAAGAATTATGTCCTTGATGCACCGCTGGGTGACAAACCTATTGCAGGAGCAGATGCAGACGTTATGAACGTTTGGCTAGCTCAAAATGATAACTACTTGATAGTTTAGTGCACCATGCTTAACGGCTTAGAATCGGGACTTCAAAGACGTTTTGAACGTCATGGACCATATGAGATGTTCCAGGAGTTGAAGTTAATGTTTTAAGAAAATACCCGAGTTGAGAGATATGAAGTCTCCAACAATTTCTATGGCTAAAAGATGGAGGAGAATTGCTCAACTAGTGAGCATGTGCTCAGATTGTCTGGGTACTTCAATCGCTTGAATCAAGTGGGAGTTAATATTCCAGATAAGATAGTGATTGTCAGAATTCTCTAGTCACCATTACTAAGTTACTAGAACTTCGTGATGAACTATAGTGTGCAAGGGATGACGAAAACGATTCCCGAGCTCTTCGTGATGTCGAAATCGACGAAGGTAGAAATCAAGAAAGAGCATCAAGTATTGACGATTGACAAAGATCACTAGTTTCAAGAAAAGGGCAAAGGGAAAGAAAGGGAACTTCAAGTGGAAAGACAAGCAAGTTGTCACTCCCACGAAGAAGCTCAAAGCTGGACCAAAGCCTGAAACTGAGTGCTTCTACTGCAAAGGAAATGGTCACTGGAAGCGGAAATGCCCTGAATATTTGGTGGATAAGAAGGATGGAAAAGTGAACAAGGGTATATTTGATATACAGGTTATTGATGTGTGCCTTACTAGTGTTTATAGTAGCCCCTGAGTATTTGATACTTGTTTGGTTGCTAAGATTAGTAACTCGAAACAGGAGTTACAGAATAAACAGAGACTAGTTGAAGGGTGAAGTGACGATGAGTGTTGGAAGTAGTTCCAAGATTGATATGATCATCATCGCACACTCCCTATACTTTCGGGATTAGTATTAAACCTAAATAAATGTTATTTGGCGTTTGCATTGAGCATGAACATGATTTGATCGTGTTTATTGTGATATGGTTATTCATTTAAAAGTTAGAGAATAAATTGTTATTCTGTTTACATGAATAAGACCTTCGATGGTCATACACCCAATGAACATAGTTTGTTGGATCTCGATCATAGTGATACACACATTCATAATACTGATGCCAAAAGATGAAAAGTTAATAATGATAGTGCAACTTATTTGTGGCACTGCCGTTTGGGTCATATCGGTGTAAAGCGCATGAAGAAACTCCATAAAGATGGATTTTGAGAATCACTTGGTTATGAATCATTTGATGCTTGCGAACCGTGCCTTTTGGGCAAGATGACTAAAACTCCGTTCTTCGGAACAATGGAACGAGCTACTGACTTGTTGGAAATAATACATACTGATGTATGCAGACCAATGAGTATGAAGGCTCGTGGCAAGTATCGTTATTTTCTGACCTTCACAAGATGATTTGAGCAGATATGGGTATATCTACTTGATGAAATATAAGTCTAAAATAGTTGAAAGGTTCAAAGAATTTCAGAGTGAAGTGGAAAAATCATCGTAGCAAGAAAATAAAGTTTCTGCGATCTGATCGCGGAGACGAATATTTGAGTTACGAGTTTGGTATTCAACTAAAACAATGTGGAATAGTTTCACAGCTCACGCCACCTGGAACACCACAACGTTATGGTGTGTCCGAACGTTGTAACCGCACTTTATTGGATATGGTGCGATCTATGATGTCTCTTACTAATTTACCAATATTGTTTTGGGGTTATGCATTGGAGACAGCTGCATTCACGTTAAAAGGGCACCATCTAAATCCGTTAAGACGACACCGTATGAATTGTGGTTTAGTAAGAAACCCAAGTTGTTGTTTCTTAAAGTTTGGGGCTGCGATGCTTATGTGAAAAAGTTTCATCCTGATAAGCTCAAACCCAAATCGGAGAAGTGCGTCTTCATAGAATACCCAAAGGAAATTGTTGGGTACACCTTCTATTACAGATCCGAAGGCAAGATATTCGTTGCTAAAAATGGATCCTTTCTAGAGAAGGAGTTTCTCTCGAAAGAAGTGAGTGGGAGGAAAGTAGAGCTTGATAAGGTAATTGTACCTTCTCCTGAATTGGAAAAAAGTTCATCACTGAAATCAGTTCCAGTGATTCCTACACCAATTATTGAGGAAGCTAATGATGATGATCATGAAACTTCTGATCAAGTTACTACAGAACCTCGTAGGTCTTCCAGAGTACGGTCCACACCAGAGTGGAATGGTAATCCTATTCTGGAAATCATGTTACTAGACCATGATGAACCTACGAACTATGAGGAAGCGATGATGAGCCCAGATTCCGCAAAATGGCTGGAGGCCATGAAATCTGAGATAGCATCCATGTATGAGAACAAAGTGTGGACTTTGGTGGACTTGCCCGATGATTGGCAAACCATAGAAAATAAATGGATCTTCAAGAGGAAGACGGACGTTGATAATAGTGTTACTATCTACAAAGCTCAACTTGTCGCAAAAAGGTTTTTGACAAGTTCAAGGTGTTGACTACAATGAGATTTTCTCAACTATAGCGATGCTTAAGTCTGTCCGAATCATGTTAGCAATTGCCACATTTTATGAAATCTGGCAAATGGATGTCAAAACTGCATTCCTTAATGGTTTCCTTAAAGAAGAGTTGTATATGATGCAACCAGAAGGTTTTGTCAATCCTAAAGGTACTAACAAAATGTGCAAGCTCCAGTGATCCATCAATGGACTGGTGCAAGCATCTCGGAGTTGGAATACACACTTTGATGAGTTGATCAAAGCATATGGTTTTATACAGACTTTTGGAAAGGCCTGTATTTACAAGAAAGTGAGTGGGAGCACTACAGCATTTTTGATAAGTATATGTGAATGACATATAGTTGATCGGAAATAATGTAGAATTATTCTGCAAAGCATAAAGGAGTGTTTGAAAGGAGTTCTTTCAAAGCAAGACCTCGGTGAAGCTGCTTACACATTGAGCATCAAGATCTATATAGATATATCAAGACGCTTGATAAGATTTTTCAATGAGTACATACCTTGATAAATTTTTGAATAGTTCAAAATGGAACAGTCAAAGAAAACGTTCTTGCCTGTAATGCAAAGGTGTGAAGTTGAGTAAGACTCAAGACCCAACCATGGCAGAAAATAGAAAGAGAATGAAAAGTCATTCCCTATGCCTCAGTCATAGGTTCTATAAAGTATGTTATGCTGTGAACCAGACATATTGTATACCTTGCTCTGAGTTTGACAAAGGAATACAATTTTGATCTAAGAGTAGATCACAGGACAGCGGTCAAGAATATCCTTAGTGAGGACTAAGGACATGTTTCTCGATTATGGAGGTGATAAAAGAGCCCGTCGTAAAAAGTTACAACGATGCAAGCTTTTACACCAATCCAGATGACTCTAAGTCTCAATCTGGATACATATTGAAAGTGGGAGCAATTAGCTAGAGTAGCTCCATGCAGAGCATTGTGGACATAGAATATTTGCAAAATACATACGGCTCTGAATGTGACAGACCCGTTGACTAAGCTTCTCTCATGAGCAAAACATGATCACACCTTAGTACTCTTTGGGTGTTAATCACATAGAAATGTGAACTAGATTATTGACTCTACTAAACCCTTTGGGTGTTGGTCACATAACGATGTGAACAATGGGTGTTAATCATATACAGATATGAATATTAATGTTAAATCACATGGCGATGTGAACTAGATTATTGACTCTAGTGCAAGTGGGAGACTGAAGGAAATATGCCCTAGAGGTAATAATAAAGTTATTATTTATTTCCTTATTTCATGATAAATGTTTATTATTCATGCTAGAATTGTATTAACCGGAAACATCATACATGTGTGAATACATAGACAAACATATAGTCTCTAGTATGCCTCTACTTGACTAGCTCATTGATCAAAGATGGTTATGTTTCCTAACCATAGACATGTGTTGTCATTTGATTAGTGGGATCACATCATTAGAAGAATGATGTGATTGACATGACCCATTCCATTAGCCTAGCACTTGATCGTTTAGTATACTGCTATTGCTTTCTTCATGACTTATACATGTTCCTGTAACTATGAGAATTATGCAACTCCCGTTTACCGGAGGAACACTTTGGGTACTACCAAACGTCACAACATAACTGGGTGATTATAAAGGAGTACTACTGGTGTCTCCGAAGGTACATGTTGAGTTGGCGTATTTCGAGATTAGGTTTTGTCACTCCGATCGTCAGAGAGGTATCTCTGGGCCCTCTCAGTAATGCACATCATTATAAGCCTTGCAAGCAATATGACCAATGAGTTGGTTACGGGATGATGCATTACAGAACGAGTAAAGAGACTTGCCGGTAACGAGATTGAACTAGGTATTGGATACCGACGATCAAATCTCGGGCAAGTAACATACCGATGACAAAGGGAACAACGTATGTTGTTATGCGGTTTGACCGATAAAGATCTTCGTAAAATATGTAGGAACCAATATGGGCATCCAGGTCCCGCTATTGGTTATTGACCGAGAATGGTTCTAGGTCATGTCTACATAGTTCTCGAACCCGTAGGGTCCGCACGCTTAACATTACGATGACAGTTTTATTATGAGTTTATAAGTTTTGATGTACCGAAGGAGTTCGGAGTCCCGGACGAGATTGGGGACATGACGAGGAGTCTCGAAATGGTCGAGACGTAAAGATCGATATATTGGACGACTATATTCGGAGTTCAGAAAGGTTCCGAGTGATTCGGGTATTTTCGGGGGTACCAGGGAGTTACGGGAATACGAGGAAGAAGCATTGGGCCTCATGGGCCAAGTGGTGGAAGAGAGGAGGAAGGGCGCGCGGCCCCCCTAGCCCAAACCGAATTGGACTAGTGGGCCCGCCCCCCTTTCCTTCTTCTCCTCCCTCTCCTTCCTTCTCCTTCTCCTCCCCTTCCTTCCCTTCTCCTAGTAGGACATGGAAAGAGGGGGGAATCTTACTTGGAGTAGGATTGCCCCCCTAGGGCGCGCCTCCTCTCCTTGGCCAGCCCCCTCCCCCTTGCTCCTTTATATATGGGGGCAGGGGGGCACCCCATGACACACAAGTTGATCTACGGATCGTTCCTTAGCCGTGTGCGGTGCCCCCCTCCACCATATTCCACCTCGGTCATATCGTCGCAGAGTTTAGGCGAAGCCCTGCGCCGGTAGAACATCATCATCGTCACCACGCCGTCGTGCTGACGGAACTCATCTCCGGAGCTCGGCTGGATCGGAGACTGGAGATCGTCATCGAGCTGAACGTGTGCTGAACTCGGAGGCCCCGTACGTTCGGTGCTTGGATCGGTCGGATCGTGAAGATGTACGACTACATCAACCGCGTTGTGCTAACGCTTCCGCTTACGGTCTACGAGGATACGTGGACGAATACTCTTCCCTCTCGTTGCTATATCAGCACCATGATCTTGCGTGTGCGTAGGAAATTTTTTGAAATTACTACGTTCCCCAACATGTTCATATTCACACAGAGGTTATATTGTCATAGATCCTTTAACATGTGGTGCTTGTCCCCCATCTTTGCTAGCCAAAAATTCCGCACTAACTAGAGATACTACTTGTGCATCCAAAAACCCTTAAACCCAAATCTTGTTTTGAGAGTCCACCATACATACCTATCGATTGAGTAAGATCCTTCAAGTAAGTTGTCATCGGTGCAATAAGGCAATAAGAATTGCTTATAGAAGTGTTGGATCATTTAGTGTAAGAGAAAATTGAGCGTTGTACGAACTTGTGATGGCAAAGAATAAAGGCGATAGACTGCATAATAAAGGCTGCTATCATAAGGGGCAATATAACGTGACATTCTTTTTCACTAAGAGATTGAGAATACAACAAAAAAGCGCATGACAACCTCTGCTTCCCTCTACGAAGGGCCTATCTTTTACTTTTATGTATTTACTTTTATGCAGGAGTCAAAGTATTTCTCTTTATTCCTTTTTATTTTCTCTTTTAGCAAGCACCATGTGGTGAGGAAAGCTCTAGGCACTTATATCTAGTTGGATATGGGTGGGCATGAGTTATTATTGTTGACACCACTCTTGAGGTGAATATGTTGGGAGGCAAAACTATAAGCCCCTATCTATTCTTATGTGTCTGGTTGAAACTTTTTGCTCATGTGTATGCAGTGAGTGTTAGCAATCATAGAAGACTATATGATGGTTGAGTATGTGGACTTGCCATAAGGCTCTGATACGTGACCCTTCCTGAAAAGATGATGAATTGTAGTTCCAAAGTTGACTGAGAACATACTTTATTGGTTTCAATAGAGTTTATGCTTTATACTTCGATGTCGTGATGCATTGTTACTTGTTCATGAGAAATTATATGATAGTTCTATGATAAAGTTTTATGCTAAGGTTTGTTGCTGTTATAATAATATACATGATGCTTCTATGTCCATATTTGTTTTTATCGACACCTCTCTCTCTCTCTCTAAGCATCTGGACATGTTTTTCGATTTCGGTTTTTACTTAAGGACAAGCGAGGTCTAAGCTTGGGGAGTTGATACGTCCATTTTGCATCATGTTTTCCTATGATTATTTATATTGTTATTATGCATTATAATGCTTTTTCGAGAAATTCTAATGCCTTCTCACTCATAATATCACACAAGGAGGGAGAATACCGACAGCTGGAATTTTGGACCTAAAAAAGCTACGTCAGACCACCTATTCTGCACAACTCCAAATGAGCTGAAACTTCATAGAGATTTTTTATGGAATATATAATAATTATTGGAGCAAATAACTACCACAGGGGGCCTGCCAGGTGGGCACAACCCACCTGGGCGCGCCAGGAGCCCAGGCGCGCCCTGGTGAGTTGTGCCCTCCTCGGCCCAACTTCGGTGCCCCTCTTCTGGTATATAAGTCATTTTGACCTAGAAAAAATAAGGAGAGGACTTTTGGGATGAAGCTCCATCGTCTCGACGCGGAAATTGGGCGGGAGCACTTTTGCCCTCCGGTGGAGCGATTCCGCCGGGGGAACTTCCCTCCCGGAGGGGGAAATCATCGTCGTCATCATCGCCAACAACTCTCCCATCTTGGGGAGGGCAATCTCCATCAATATATTCAACAACACCATCCCCTCTCAAACCCTAGTTCATCTCTGTTCAATCTTTGTACCGGAATCTTAGATTGGTGCTTGTGGGTGACTAATAGTGTTGATTACATGTTTTAGTTGATTACTATATGGTTTATTTGGTGGAAGATTATATTTTCAGATCCATTATTCTATTTAATACCCCTATGATCTTGAGCATGATTATCATTTGTGAGTAGTTACTTTTGTACTTGAGGTCACGGGAGAAATCTTGTTGCAAGTAATCATGTGAACTTCATATGTGTTCGATATTTTGATAGTATGTATGTTGTGATTCCCATTGTGGTGTCATGTGAACATCGACTACATGGCACTTCACCTTATTAGGGCCTAAGGGAAAGCATTGTGGAGTAGTTATTGGATGATGGGTTGTGAGAGTGGCAGAAGCTTAAACCCTAGTTTATGCGCTACTCTGTAAGGGACTGATTTGGATCTAAAAGTTTAATGCTATGGTTAGATTTATTCTTAATACTTTTCTCATAGTTGTGGATGCTTGCGAGGGGGTTAATAATAAGTAGGAGGTTTGTTCAAGTAAGAACATCACCTAAGCACCGGTCCACCCACATATCAAATTATCAAAGTAGCAAACACAAATCAAACTAACATGATGAAATTCCCGTGTACCCTCAAGAATGCTTATCATAAGAGACCGTTTTGGCCTGTCCTTTGCCTCAAAACGATTAGGCTACCTTGCTGCACTTTTGTTACCATTACTGTTACTTGCTCGTTACAAATTATCTTGCTATCAAACTACTCATTTCTTATAATTTCAGTGCTTACAGAGAATACCTTGCTGGAAACTACTTGTCATTTCCTTCTGCTCCTCATTGGGTTTGACACTCTTACTTATCGAAAGGACTACGATTGATCCCCTATACTTGTGGGTCATCAGCCTCTGCATTTTTTCATCATTATCTCTCAAAAGTCAATCAATGTGAAGGGTCTCACAAGACTACAAGAAGATATCATTGCAATACTATGTGAGCTTGAGATACATTTCCCACCTGCACTCTTTGATGTTATGGTGAATTGCTTCTTCTCAACTAGGAAGGTGTTGGGCCCCCAAGTGCAAGGGCTTGTAGCAAGGAACAGTGTCCCTCGAGTGACCATAAGTTTAAGCTTTTGAAACGTCCTTGTGTCCCCAACTAGACTAGTGAGGTTGTCGATCTCATTAGATTTACTAGTTACAAAGGAATAAAAAATACAAGTGTATGTAAGATTTTATTGTAGCAAGAAAGTAAAAGAAAACATAAATTGTGATTGGAAAGTTATAGGAAGAAGATGGACCTGGATTTGTAGGTTCACTAGTGGTTTCCCTCCAAAAAGATAGCAATGATGTGGTGAACAAACTACAGTTGAGCGTCGGTTAAATTGCAATATTTATGAATTGAGTATACATGGCATAGTTAGCATATGAGCATCACGTTCCAATATCTATATATGACCATCTGACAACATCTGTAGCTAATACCCCACCCTAACACTGCTATCCAGCATGCATCTCATAGCATTAAATAAAATAGAGTATTGCATTAAGTAGTGACACAAAGTCAATGATATATTGTCTTCATCCTGCATTAAAAGGATAACCAAACAATCCTATTTTTATCCCTAGTGGCAACAACACAATGGAAACCTTTTTCACTTTGTGTCATTGTGGTACTTGCAAGAGTTAGCCCAACTATCATGCATAACTCCCTCTAGAAGATCAAACGCCCAACTTGGACAGAGAAAGAAGAATAGATTGGAGAGCGTATATGAGTAAGAATTATGGTAAGAAGAAACCAAATAGATCTCAAGATAATTCATGGGTACGCTTATCATAAAGTGACAATTCATCATATCCAAACAAACACACTGCAAGAATTACATCAGATGGATGACAATCATGTAGGGCAGCTCACATGATCTTTGTATAGATAAATATGGGAGATAAAACCAACTAGATACTACTAAGAACCCGTAGTCCAAAGGAAATTACTCACGAGTGATCATGGTGGCCTTCAAGTTGATGGAGATGGACACAATGAATATTTCCCCCTCTGCTATAGTACAGACAAAGGCCTCCAGATTGGATCTCAACGCAACAAAGGTGTGCGGTGGCAGAAAAATTATGGTCATAAATTCCCGAAGGTTTTCGGAGGTATATGAAGGCATGGAGACCGAGAGGCTATTAGCGTGAGGAAGTCTATGTTGCACTTTGGCAACGCCCTATGTGCCATCCTTTGAGAAGTCTGCAGGATCAACGACATCAACCTATGGGATCCTGGCAATGAGAATGTGTGAAATCTCCTACTAAGAAATATGCACAAAAGATTCAAGTTCCTGAATGAGTACGTGATAACCCACAAGTATAGGGGATCGCAAAAGTTTTCGAGGGTGGAGTATTCAACCCAAATTTATTGATTCCACACAAGGGAAGCTAAAGAGTATTCTCGAGTATTAGCATCTGAGTTGTCAATTCAACCGCACCTGAAAGACTTAATATCTGCAGGAAAGTATTTAGTAGCAAAGTACTATGGAAGTAACAGTAACGGTAATAGAAGTAACAGTAGTTGTTTTGTAGCAATTGTAACAGTGGCAACGACAAAGTAACTTAGAAAAGATCAATATGTGAAAATCTTAATGGCAATGGATCAGTGATGGATAATTCTGTCAGATGGCATTCATCATGCAACAGTTATAACCTAGGGTGACACAGCACTAGCTCCAATTCATCGGTATAATGTAGGCATGTATTCTGTATATAGTCGTACGTGCCTATGGAAAAGAACTTGCATGACATATTTTGTCCTACCCTCCCATAGCAGCGGGGTCCTAATGGAAATTAAGGGATATTAAGGCCTCCTTTTAATAGAGAACCAGAAAAAAGCATTGGCACTTAGTGAATACAAGAACTCCTCAAACTACGGTAATCACCGGAAAGAATCCCAATTATTGTCACCTTGGGGTATGCGGATCATAACTCGTAATAGATGTCTACAACCTGCAAGAGCGGATCAAGAACACAAATATATTCATGAAAACTTAATAGGTTCAGATATGAAATCATGGCACTAGTGCCCTAGTGACAAGCATTAAACATAGAAAAGGCATAGCAACATCAATCTCAGAACTTAGTGGATATTAGGGATCAAACCCTAACTAAACTAACTCGATTACATGATAAAATCAGATGGAATTACTCACGCACGGTAGTAAGCATCATGAAATTGGTGATGGAGGAAGGTTGGTGATGATGATGGCAACGAATCCCCCTCTATGGAGCCCCAAACAGACTCCAGATTAGCCCTCCCGATGAAGAACAGGAGGAGGCGGCTTCGTATCATAAAACGCGATGAATCCTTCTCTCTGATTTTTTTTCTCCGCGAATAGGTACTTATAGAGTTGGAATTAGGGACGGAGGAGCTCCAGGGGGGCCACAAGCCTGTAGGGCGCGCCCCCAGCCTTGTGGCCTCTGGGTGGGCCCCCTTTGGTTGATTCTTTTGCCAATATTTTTTATATATTCCAAAAATATTCTCCGTAAATTTTCAGGTCAATCCAAGAACTTTTATTTCTGCATAAAAATAACACCATGGCAATTCTGCTGAAAACAGCGTCACTCCGGGTTAGTTCCATTCATCATGCAAGTTAGAGTCCAAAACAAGGGCAAAATAGTTTGTAAAAGTAGATACGATGGAGACGTATCAACTCCCCCAAGCTTAACCCATTGCTTGTCCTCAAGCAATTCAGTTGACGAACTGAAAGTGACAAAGAAAACCTTTTACAAACTCTATTTGATCTTGTTGTTGCAAATATGTATAGCCAGCATTCAGAGTTTCAACAGAGATTATGAACTAACCATATTCACAATAACATTTAGGTCTCAGATTTACTCATATCAATGGCATAATCAACTAGTGAGCAATAATAATAAATCTCGGATGACAACACTTTTTCAAAACAATCATGATACAATATGATATAATAGTATCTCGCTAGCCCTTTCTGAGACCACAAAACATAAATGCAGAGCACCCCTAAAGATCAAGGACTGAGACCACAAAAAGTGATCCAGTCACACTCATACTCAATATCAATTAATAACAAAGCATACAAATGATAGTGGTGCTCTCTAATTGGTGCTTTTTATGAGAGGATGATGACTCAGCAATAAAAGTAAATAGGTAGGCCCTTTGCAGAGGGAAGCAGAGATTTGTAGAGGTGCCAGAGCTCGAGCTTTTAAAACAGAGATGAATATAATTTTGAGCGGTATGCTTTCATTGTCAACATATCAACCAAGAGATCTCGGCATCTTCCATGCTAGATACATTGTAGGCGGTTCCCAAACAGAATGGTAAAGTTTTTACTCCCCCTCCACCAATAAGCACACTCCATGGCTAAACGAATCCACAGGTACCGTCCATACCAACAACAGTCCCGGGGGAGTTCTGTTTGAAAATATATTTTGATTTGATTTAGAGCATGGAACTGGGCATGATACTAACAGCCCCCAGTCACTACATGAGCGATCCGGGCATACAAACAGAATATTATTTGAAGGTTTAGAGTTTAGTGCATGCAAATTTACTTGGAACGGTAGGTAAATACCGCATATAGGTAGGTATGATGGACTCATATGGAACAACTTTGGGTTTATGGAAGTGGATGCACAAGCAGTATTCCCGCTTAGTACAAGTGAAGGCTAGCAAAAGATTGAGGATCGACCAACTAGAGAGCAACAACGGTCATAAACATGCATTGAGATTAATCAACATTGAGTGCAAGCATGAGTAGGATATAAATCACCATGAACATAAATATCGTGCAGGCTATGTTGATTTTGTTTCAACTACATGCGTGAATATGTGCCAAGTCAAGCCACTTGAATCATTCAAAGGAGGATACCATCCTATCATACTACATCATAACCATCTTAAAAGCATGTTGGCACACAAGATAAACCATTATCCACTCCTAGCTAATTAAGCATGGCACGAGTAACTATAATCTCTAATTGTCATTGCAAACATGTTTCATTCATAATGGGCTGAATCAAGAACAATGAGCTAATCGTAATTTAAAAAATAGGTCGAGTTCGTACTAGCTTTTCTCCATCTGAATCATTTGATCATATATCGTCATTATTGGACTAAGCTAGAATCTGCAAACATTTATTCAAAGGAGAAGACAAGGTAAGATGGGCTCTCTGTTAGATCAACAATAATGCATATGAGAGCCACTCAACATTGTCATCGTCATCTTCTCCTCTTGACCCAAAGAAAGAAAACAATTTCAAAGAAACACACTGAAATATTTTTGGAGTTTTTGCTTTTCTGAAGAAAGCAAAAACAAGAACGAGAAAACTATTTACACGGGAAAGCTCCAAACAAACAAAACAAGAACAAGAAATCTTTTAGGGTTTTTGATAATCCCCAAGTGCAAGGAATCATCATAGCAATTTCCAAAGGTGGAAGTGATAAGTATGGAGTGTCGAACCCACGAGGAGCTAAAGGTAATATCAATATTCTCTCAAGTCCTATCTGCCACTGATACGACTCTACGTACACCGAACGTTTGCTTCCATCTAGAAACAAGAGATAAAACTACGTTGTGGGTATGAAGAGGATAACTTTGCATGATATCGTAGAACTAAAATATAAAAATAGGTAGTGTTATCATAAAGTTAGATTATATTACTATATATTATAAATAGCGAGTGTGGAATAATGATGGATCGGTGTGCGGAATTGTCCTAGGCAATTTGTTAACAAGATTGGTAATCATTATTGCAATTTCATATGAGGGAGAGGCATAAGCTAACATACTTTCTCTTCTTGGATCATATGCACTTATGATTGGAACTCTAGCAAGCATCCGCAACTACTAAAGATCATTAAGGTAAAACCCAACAATAGCATTAAAGTATCAAGACCCCTTTATCCCATACGTAACAACCCCCTTACTCGGGTTGAAGTTGTTGTCACTCTAGCAACCCACTATAAGCGAATCATGAACATATTGCAACACCCTACAGCGGGAATCCTTCGTGTGTGCGCGGCAGGGAAGGTACCATAGGACAGCACCAAAATAAAACATACAACTCAAACCAATCTAGATCATCAATCAACCCAAAAGACAAAGGAGATCTACTTAAAACATCATAGGATGGCAACACATCATTGGATCATAATATGTGGCGTAAAGCACCATGTTCAAGTAGGGGATTACAGCGGGGTGCGGGAGAGTGGACCGTGTAAAAGAGATGAGGATGGTGATGAAGATGGTGATGTTGATGAAGATGATCACCGCGGCAATGGTTCCCCCGAAGGCACTCTAGCGCCACCGAGAGAGAGGGGGAGAGGTTCTCCCCCTTGTGCTTCCTCCTCAGTGACCTCCCCTAGATGGGGAGAGGTTCTCCCTCTGGTCCTTGGCCTCAATGGCGATGATGGCCCCCTCCGGGATCCTCCTCCATGGCCTTCGGTGATGATGGCCCTCTCCCGCAGGTGACGAAGAGGGCCTAGATTGATTTTTCGTGGCTACAGAGGCTTGCAGCAGCGGAACTTCCGATCTAGGTTTATTTCTGAGTTTTTTGGGATTTGTAGGAGGTGTTGGCGTCGGGGACAAGTCAAGAGGGTCCACGAGGCGATGACAAGGTAGGGGGCGCGCCCTAGGGGGTGGGGGCGCCCCCCACTCTTGTGGTTACCCTAGGACTCCTCTCTAGTATCTTTTCGCTCCAGTATTTTTTATATTTTCCAAAAATATTCTCCGTAAATTTTCAGCCCATTCCGAGAACTTTTATTTGTTCACAAAAAACGACACTTCTGTAGTTTCGCTGAAAATAGCGTCAGTCTGGGTTAGTTCTAATCAAATCATACCAAAACCATATAAAATTGTTATAAACATGACATGGATACTACATAAATTATAGATACGTCGGAGACGTATCAGTTTTCTTTTAGTCCTACTACTAAATAAACAAGGAAAGGAAAACTAAAAAGAACTGACAACTAATTTGTTTTCTCAAAAAATTTCAAACACACAAGAAGAATGCAAGAAAAAGAAAATAAACTACCATGGATAATACAATGAAAAAGTATGAACACCGACAACTAGAATGAGTGTGTGAACATAAATGTAATGTCAGTGAGAAATATGTACTCCCCCAAGCTTGGGATTTTGGCCTAAGTTGGTCTAGGCCCACGGCTCAGAATAACCCTCTCCTTGATACTCCAGAGGGTCCTGAGAGTTCCACTGGTAGGCAAGTGCTACCTCTTGAGCACTGCATTGGATTTCCCCAAAGAGGAGAGGATGATGCAGCAAAGTAGCGTAAGTATTTCCCTCAGTTTTTGAGAACCAAGGTATCAATCCAGTAGGAGACCATGCACAAGTCCCTCGTACCTACACAAAACGATAGCAACTCGCAACCAACGCTTAGGGGTTGTCAATCCCTTCACGGTCACTTACGAGAGTGAGATCTGATAGAGATAATATTTTTGGTATTTTTGATAGATATATGCAAAGTAAAAAGTAAAAGCAAAGTAAAAACAAAGCAAGTAAATAAAGTGATAGAGATTGATATGATGAGAATAGACCCGGGGGCCATAGGTTTCACTAGTGGCTTCTCTCAAGAGCATAGATATTCTACGGTGGGTGAACAAATTACTGTTGAGCAATTGACAGAATTGAGCATAGTTATGAGTATATCTAGGCAATGATCATGTATATAGGCATCACGTCCAACACAAGTAGATTGAAACGATTCTGCATCTACTACTATTACTCCACTCATCAACCGCTATCCAGCATGCATCTAGAGTATTAAGTTAAAAACAGAGTAACGCCATAAGCAAGATGACATGATGTAGAGGGATAAATTCATGTAATATGATAAAAACCCCATCTTGTTATCCTCGATGGCAACAATACAAAATGTGCCTTGCTGCCCCTTCTGTCACTGGGTAAGGACACCGCAAGATTGAACCCAAAGCTAAGCACTTCTCCCATTGCAAGAACTACCAATCTAGTTGGCCAAACCAAAAAGGATAATCCAAAGAGACTTGCAAAGATAACTCAATCATACATAAAAGAATTCAGAGAAGAATCAAATATTTTTCATAGAGAATACTGGATCATAAACCCACAATTCATCGATCTCAACAAACACACCGCAAAAAGAAGATTACATCGAATAGATCTCCACGAGAGAGGGGGAGAACATTGTACTGAGATCCAAAAAGAGAGAAGAAGCCATCTAGCTACTAGCTATGGACCCGAAGG
The DNA here is from genome assembly GCA_963921465.1 of Triticum timopheevii. Taxonomy (NCBI): domain Eukaryota; kingdom Viridiplantae; phylum Streptophyta; class Magnoliopsida; order Poales; family Poaceae; genus Triticum; species Triticum timopheevii. The sequence goes on along the minus strand of OY997272.1, from coordinate 372,402,547 downwards.
TCTGAAGTAAAATACTCACACTTCATCGGAGGGGCTATGGTGATGATGTAGAAGCCCTCCATGGTGGATGCCCCCTCCGGCGGAGCTCCGGAATAGGCCCCAAGATGGGATCTCGTGCATACAGAAGGTTGCGGCGGTGGAATTAGGTTTTTGGCTCCTGTTCTGATCGTTTGGGGATACGTAGGTATATATAGGAGGAAGGAGTACGTCGGTGGAGCTCCGAGGGGCCCACAAGGTAGGGGCGCGCCCAGGGGGCGCGCCCTCCACCCTCGTGACCTCCTCGGGCACTGCTTGGAGTAGGGTCCAAGTCACCTGGATCACGTTCGGTTGGAAAATCATGATCCCGAAGGTTTCATTCCGTTTGTACTCCATTTGATATTCTGTTTCTTCGAAATACTGAAAAAGGCAAAAAACAGCAATTCTGGGCTGGGCCTCCGGTTAATAGGTTAGTCCCAAAAGTAATATAAAAGTGGAAAATAAAGCCCAATATAGTCCAAAACAGTAGATAAAGTAGCATGGAGAAATCAAAAATTATAGATACGTTGGAGATGTATCAGGCATCCCCAAGCTTCATTCCTGCTCATCCTCGAGTAGGTAAATGATAGAAAAGAATTTTTGATGCAGAGTGATACTTTGGCATAATTTCAATGTAAATCTTCTTAATTATGATATGAATATTCAGATCCAAAAGATTCAAGACAAAATTTCATATTGACACAAAAATAATAATACTTCAAGCATACTAATCAAAGCAATCATGTCTTCTCAAAATAACATGGCAAAAGAAAGTTCATCCCTACAAAATCATATAGTTAGGCTATGCTTCATTTTCGTCACACAAAGATGTTCCCAACTTCTATACCCCCGATGACAAGCCAAGCAATTGTTTCATACTTAAATAATCTCAAACTTTTTCAACCTTCATGCAATACATGAGCGTGAGCCATGGATATAGCACTATGGGTGGAATAGAATATGATGATGGGGATTGTGTGGAGAAGACAAAAAAGGAGAAACTCTCACATCAACTAGGCATATCAACGGGCTATGGAGATGCCCATCAATAGATATCGATGTGAGTGAGTAGGGATTGCCATGCAACGGATGCACTAGAGCTATGAATGCTCAACAAAAGAAAACTAGTGGGTGCGCATCCAACTCGCTTGCTCACGAAGACCTAGGGCATTTGAAGAAGCCCATCGTAGGAATATACAAGCCAAGTTCTATAATGAAAAATTCCCACTAGTATAAAAAGACAACTTATGAGACTCACTACATGAGGAACAAGGTGCTACTTTGAAGCACAATATATGAGACTCACTACATGAAGAACAAGGTGCTACTTTGAAGCACAAGTGTGGAAAGAGATAGTAGCATTGCCCTTTTTAATTTTCTTTTTTTTTGTATTCTCTTTTTTTTTGGGCCTTTCTTTTTTTTGGCCTTTATCCCTTTTTTTATTTGGGCAATGCTCTAATAATGATGATCATCACACTTCTATTGATTACAACACAAGGATTACAACTCGAAACTTAGAACAAGATATGACTCTATATGAATGCCTCCGGCGGTGTACCGGGATGGTGCAATGAATCAAGAGTGACATGTATGGAAAATAATGCATGGTGGCTTTGCCACATATACGATGTCAACTACAAGATCATGCAATGGCAATATGACAAAAGTAATGTATGTCATGATGATGATGGTGGAAGTTGCATGGCAGTATATCTCGGAATGGTTATGGAAATGCCATGATAGGTAGGTAAGGTGGCTGTTTTGAGGAAGATATAAGGAGGTTTATTTGCGATAGAGTATATCGTATCACGGGGTTTGGATGCACCGGCGAAGTTTACGCCAACTCTCAAGGTGAGAAAGGGCAATGCACGATACCGAAGAGGCTAGCAAAGGCGGAAAGGTGAGAGTGCGTATAATCCATGGACTCAACATTAGTCAAAAGAACTCATATACTTATTGCAAAAATTTAGAAGTCATCAAAAATTTCAAGTACTATGCACATGCTCCTAGGGGGATAGATTGGTAGGAAAATACCATCGCTCGTCCCCGACCGCCACTCATAAGGATGCACAAGCCAGGTACACTTCATGTTTCAAATTTGTTACACAACTTTAACCATACGTGCATGCTACGGGATTTGCAAACTTCAACACAAGTATTTCTCAAATTCATAATTACCCAACTAGCACGACTTTGATATTATCACCTCCATATCTCAAAACAATTATCAAGCATCAAACTTATCTTAGTATTCAATTCACTCAAAAGAAAGTTTCACATATCTTGAACACCAAGTATATTAACATTAAGCAAATTACCATGCTATTAAAGACTCTCAAAATAATCTAAGTGAAGCATGAGAGATCAATAGTTTCCTTCAAACAAATCCACCACCATGCTCTTAAAGATCTAAGTGAAGCACTAGAGCAAAAATTATCACGCTCAAAAGATATAAGTGAAGCACTATGAGCAAAACTATCAAGCTCAAAAGATATAAGTGAAGCACATAGAGTATTCTAGCAAATTCCAAATCATATATGGCTCTCTCAAAAGGTGTGTACAGCAAGGATGATTGTGGTATACTAACAAGCAAAGACACAAATAATACAAGACGCTCCAAGAAAAACACATATCATGTTGGTGAATAAAAATATAGCTCCAAGTAAATTACCGATGGAAGTGGACGAAGAGGGGATGCCTTCCGGGGCATCCCCAAGCTTTGAATTTTTGGTGTCCTTGGATTATCTTGGGGGTGCCATGGGCATCCCCAAGCTTAGGCTCTTGCCACTCCTTGTTCCATAATCCATCAAAAGAATTCACCCAAAACTTGAAAACTTCACAACACAAAACTCAACAGAAATCTCGTGAGCTCCGTTAGAGAAAGAAAACAAAAGACTGCTTCAAGGTACTGTAATGAACTCATTCTTTATTTATATTGGTGTTAAATATACTGTATTCCAACTTCTCTATGGTTTATAAACTAATTTACTAGCCATAGATTCATCAAAATAAGCAAACAACACACGAAAAACAGAACCTGTCAAAAACAGAATAGTCTGTAGGAATCTGTAACTAACGCAAACTTTTGGAACTCTAAAAATTCTACCAAACTAGGAAGTCCTGGACAATTTGTTTATTCATCAGCAGAAAAAAGAATAAACGCAAAAGCACGTTCCTGTGATTTATCATAACTAAATTCGTACGTGAAAAGTTTCTGTTTTTCAGCAGAATCAAATCAACTATCATCGTAGGTTATCCTATAGGTTCTACTTGGCACAAACACTAATTAAAACATAAAACCACATCCAAACAGAAGGTAGATGGATTATTTATTCCTAAACAGAAGCAAAAAACACAAAACACAAAATAAAATTGGGTTGCCTCCCAACAAGCGCTATCGTTTAACGCCCCTACCTAGGCATAAAAGCAAGGATAGATCTAGGTATTGCCATCTTTGGTAGGCAATCCATAAGTGGCTCTCATGATATATTCATATGGTAATTTTATTTTCTTTCTAGGGAAGTGTTCCATACCCTTCTTTAAGGTAAATTGGAATCTAATATTCCCTTCCTTCATATAATAATTGCACCAATCGTTCTAAGGAAAGGTCTACCAAGAATAATAGGACATGAAGGATTGCAATCTATATCAAGAACGATAAAATCTACGGGCACATAATTCCTATTTGCAACAATAAGAACATCATTAATTCTTCCCATAGGTTTTTTAATAGTGGAATCCGCAAGATGCAAGTTTAGAGAGCAACCATCAAAATCACGGAAATCTAGCAAATCACATAAAGTTTTGGGTATAATAGAGACACTAGCACCCAAATCACACAAAGCATGAAACTCAAAATCTTTAATTTTAATTTTAATAGTAGGTTCCCACTCATCATAGAGTTTTCTAGGGATAGAAACTTTCAACTCAAGTTTTTCTTCATAAGATTACATCAAAGCATCAACAATATGTTCGGTAAAGGCCTTATTTTGACTATAAGCATGAGGAGAATCTAGCACAGATTGCAACAAGGAAATACGACCAATCAAAGAGCAATTTTCACAATTAAATTCCTTGAGATCCAAAATAGTGGGTTTAGCAACATCACGGTTTTTATTTATTTCAATCCCACTTTCATCAATTTCATCATCAAGATCTAGAAACTCCGAATTCTTAGAACGCCTTCTAGGTAAAGGAAGATAATCTTCAGATTCATCAAGATTCATATTGCAAAACAAAGATTTAATGGGGGACACATCAATAACTTTTAGATATTCATCTTGATTTTCATAGGAATTGGAAGAACATGCTTTAATAAAGGCATCTTTGGAAGCACGCATCCTAGCGGTTCTTTCCTTGCACTCATCAATGGAAATTCTCATGTCTTTGAGAGACTCATTGATAGCATGCTTAGGAGGAATAGATATAAGATTTAAAGAATCAATTTCAAGAGAAATTCTATCAACATTTCTAGCCAAATCATCAACTTTAAGCAATTTCTCTTTAAGCAAAGCATTAAAATTCTTTTGTGAATTCATAAACTCTTTAACACTACTCTCAAATTCAGAGGGCATCTTATTAAAATTTCCATAAGAGTTATTGTAGGAATTTCCATAATTATTAGGAGGATTACTAGGATAAGGCCTAGGATTAAAATTCCCTCTATAAGCGTTGTTTCCAAAACTATTCCTACCAACAAAATTAACATCCATAGATTCATTATTATTCTCAAGCAAAGTAGATAAAGGCATATCATTGGGATCAAGAGGAGTATTTTTAGGAGCAAACATCTTCATAAGTTCATCCATCTTTTCACTCAAAACATTGATTTGTTCTATAGCATGCACTTTCTTACTAGAAGATCTTTCGGTGTGCCATTGAGAATAATTACCATAATATTATCAAGCAATTTGGTAGCATCCCCTAAGGTAATTTCCATAAAAGTGCCTCCCGCGGCCGAATCTAAAAGATTTCTAGAAGCAAAATTCAATCCGGCATAAAAATTATGTATGATCATCCATAAATTCAAACCATGAGTAGGGCAATTGCGAAGCATTAATTTCATTCTTTCCCAAGATTGGGCAACATGCCCATGATCAAGTTGTTTAAAATTCATAATATCGTTCCTAAGAGTGATAATCTTAGCGGGAGGAAAATACTTAGAGATAAAAACATCTTTGCAATTGTTCCAAGAATCAATACTATTTTTAGGCAAAGATGAAAACCAAACTTTAGCATGATCTCTAAGTGAAAACGGAAATAACTTCAATTTGACAATATTGTTATCCGTATCTTTCTTCTTTTGCATATCACACAAATCAACAAACTTGTTTAGATGAGTAGTGGCATCTTCACTAGGAAGGCCGGCGAATTGATCTTTCATAACAAGATTCAACAAAGCGGTATTGATTTCACAAGACTCGTCATTATTAAGAGGAGCAATCGGAGTACTAAGGAAATCATTATTATTGGTATTCGAGAAATCACACAATTTGGTATTATCTTGCGCCATGGCAACAAGTAATCCAACACACAAGCAAATAGAAAGGCAAAGGGAAAAAAGCAAACGGGAAAGAGAGGAGGAGATTGGGAAAGAGAGGGCAAATAAAATGGCAAGGGTGAAGTGGGGGAGAGGAAAACGAGAGGCAAATGGCAAATAATGTAATGCAAGAGATAGGGATTGCGATGGGTACTTGGTATGGTTGACTTGCTTGCGTGAGCCTCCCCGGCAACGGCGCCAGAAATTCTTCTTGCTACCTCTTCAGCACTGCGTTGGATTTCCCCGAAGAGGAGAGGATGATGCAGCAAAGTAGCGTAAGTATTTCCCTCAGTTTTTGAGAACCAAGGTATCATCCAGTAGGAGACCACGCACAAGTCCCTCGTACCTACACAAAATGATAGCAACTCGCAACCAACGCTTAGGGGTTGTCAATCCCTTCACGGTCACTTACGAGAGTGAGATCTAATAGAGATAATATTTTTGGTATTTTTGATAGATAGATGCAAAGTAAAAAGTAAAAGCAAAGTAAAAACAAAGCAAGTAAATAAAGTGATAGAGATTGATATGATGAGAATAGACCCGGGGGCCATAGGTTTCACTAGTGGCTTCTCTCAAGAGCATAGATATTCTACGGTGGGTGAACAAATTACTATTGAGCAATTGACAGAATTGAGCATAGTTATGAGTATATCTAGGCAATGATCATGTATATAGGCATCACGTCCAAAACAAGTAGATCGAAATGATTCTGCATCTACTACTATTACTCCACTCATCGACCGTTATCCAGCATGCATCTAGAGTATTAAGTTAAAAACAGAGTAACGCCGTAAGCAAGATGACATGATGTAGAGGGATAAATTCATGCAATATGATAAAAAAAACCATCTTGTTATCCTCGATGGCAACAATACAATACGTGCCTTGCTGCCCCTTCTGTCACTGGGTAAGGACACCGCAAGATTTAACCCAAAGCTAAGCACTTCTCCCGTTGCAAGAACTACCAATCTAGTTGGCCAAACCAAAAAGGATAATTCAAAGAGACTTTCAAAGATAACTCAATCATACATAAAAGAATTCAGAGAAGAATCAAATATTTTCCATAAATAATACTGGATCATAAACCCACAATTCGTCGGTCTCAACAAACACACCACAAAAAGTAGATTACATCGAATAGATCTCCACAAGAGAGGGGGAGAACATTGTATTGAGATCCAAAAAGAGAGAAGAAGCCATCTAGCTACTAGCTATGGACCCGAAGGTTTGAAGTAAACTACTCACACTTCATCGGAGGGGCTATGGTGATGATGTAGAAGCCCTCGGTGGTGGATGCCCCCTCCGGTGGAGCTCCGAAACAGGCCCCAAGATGGGATCTCGTGGATACAGAAGGTTGCGGCGGTGGAATTTGGTTCTTGGCTCCTGTTCTGATCATTCGGGGATACATAGGTATATATAGGAGGAAGGAGTACGTCGGTGGAGCTCCGAGGGGCCCACGAGGTAGGGGGGCGCGCCTAGGGGGGGCGCGCCCTCCACCCTCGTGACCTCCTCGGGCACTTCTTGGAGTAGGGTCCAAGTCCCCTAGATCACGTTTGGTTGGAATCACGATCCCGAAGGTTTCATTCCATTTGGACTCCGTTTGATATTCTGTTTCTTCGAAATACTGAAAAAGGCAAAAAACAGCAATTCTGGGCTGGGCCTCTAGTTAATAGGTTAGTCCGAAAAGTAATATAAAAGTGGAAAATAAAGCCCAATATAGTCCAAAACAGTAGATAAAGTAGCATGGAGCAATCAAAAATTATAGATACGTTGGAGACGTATCAGCAAGCTCCTGTGGCTCCCACTGATAAACAGTCTCCTGATACCGATCAGGAACTGGTGTTGGCTAGGGGACTGGGGACCGCGTCAGCTCCCAGTATGCATAAATTTCATCGGGCAAAATGATGTACCTGCTTGAATGAATGTCGAACAAAGAAGGTGTAGGCAAAGTAATAATCTGATAGGCGTACCCTGACTGAACACTAAGTTATAAATGAGCCGCTTGTCATCCTCTTTAGTAATAAAATCTGTGCTACCATACTATTATAGTCCAAATATTTAGTGGGTAGCAGCATCTCCTCCTCATCATCATGCCTAATGCGTATCTCAAAACGTCTAGCAAGGCAGGAGGCATAGATACCTCCAAAGATAGGACCCTTTGTGCGGTTTGTGTTTAACCCGCACCCAAACTAAAAGTTCTATCACGATATAAAGCATGGTGCAAAATATCAGGGCCAGGGGCATTAAGGCCTCCACTATCCCCGCGACCAATCAAACATCTCCCCGCAAATAATGAATAGTAGCGTAAAACAGGAAAAATGTAAACTAGCCACTCTTGCTTCCGACACCCCTCTCTCTTCCCCCACAGTAGTCTCAGCAATAAAGTCATCCACATCTCTAGGACGTGGTTCACTCATAAGGTAATTTGCAAACCTCGCAAAAGTCATAAAATGTCATCTCCTTATACTCATCATATTAATAAAACTCTACCGTGGGAGGTGATTTCCTAGGATAAAATTGAAGTTTTGCATGAAGGTGTTAGTGAGCAGAAGGTATTGTTCACACTTATCTTGGAGGAAGGCGGTGAGGCCGGCATTCTCTGCCAAAGAATATAAATCATCATAAATTCCGGCCGCCCCCAAGAATGCATCGCTTGGCCATTCACATGGCCGAACCTCCGGCGCACACGAAAGATTGTACTTGGCCTTCTTCTTCTCTTCATTTTCATTTTCATTCGAACTCTGGCTTGAAGAACCCCTTAACCATCTCTTCCTGGTTTCTTTCCTTTTCTCTGAAAATTTCTGAAATTTTTAGTGACTCAAAATAAAAGTGGACAAAACTCAACAAAATTCATAGCAACTACTCCCACAAGTGTCTAGAGCCAAAGAATATTCTTGAGTATTAGCAGCTGACTTGTCAATTCAAACACACTTGAAAGACTTAATATCTGCAGCAAAGTATTTAGTAGCAAAGTAGTATGGAAGTAACGGTAACGGTAACGGTAACGGTAACAGAAGTAACAGTAGCAGTTTTTAGCGATTGTAACAGTGGCAACGGCAAAGTAACTTAGCAAAGATAAATATGTTAAAAGCTCATAGGCAATGGATCAGTGATGGATAATTGTGTCAGATGGCATTCATCATGCTACAGTTATAACCTAGGGTGACACAGAACTAGCTCCAATTCATCAATATAATGTAGGCATGTATTTCATATATAGTCATACGTGCTTATGGAAAAGAACTTGCATGGCAACTTTTGTCCTACCCTCCCGTAGCAGCAGGGTCCTAATGGAAATTAAGGGATATTAAGGCCTCCTTTTAATAGAGAGCCAGAACAAAGCATTAGCACTTAGTGAATAAATGAACTCCTCAAACTACGGTAATCACCGGAAAGAATCCCAATTATTGTCACCTTGGGGTATGCGGATCATAACTCGTCATAGGTGTCTACAACTTGCAAAATTGGATCAAGAACACAAATATATTCATGAAAACATAATAGGTTCAGATCTGAAATCATGGCACTCGGGCCCTAGTGACAAGCATTAAGCATAGAAAAGTCATAGCAATATCAATCTCACAACATAGTGGATACTAGGGATCAAACCATAACAAAACTAACTTGATTACATGATAAATCTCATCCAACTCATCACCGTCCAGCAAGCCTACAATGGAATTACTCATGCACAGCGGTGAACATCATGAAATTGGTGATGGAGGAAGGTTGGTGATGATGGCGATGAATCCCGCTCTCTGGAACCCTGAACAGACTCTAGATCAGCCCTCCCGATGAAGAACAGGAGGCGGCGGCGGCTCCGTATTGTAAAACGCGATGAATCCTTCTCTCTGATTTTTTTCTGCACGAATCGGTACTTATAGAGTTGGAATGAGGGTCGGAGGAGCTCCAGGGGGCCCACAAGCCTAACAGGCACGCCCATGGGGTGGGCGCGCCCCCAGGGCTTGTGGCCTCTGGGTGGCCCCCCTCTAGTTGATTCTTTCGCCAATATTTTTTATATATTCCGAAAATATTCTTCGTAAATTTTCAGGTCAATCCGAGAACTTTTATTTCTGCACAAAAATAACACCCATGGCGATTCTGCTGAAAACAGCATCAGTCCGAGTTAGTTCCATTCAAATCATGCAAGTTAGATTCCAAAACAAGGGCAAAAGAGTTTGGAAAAGTAGATACTATGGAGATGTATCAGTACGTCAAACTAGATGTTGAAAAAGAACCTAGTAAAAAACATGCAAGCACAAACTTCTCCAAGAATTGGCGAGCATGGAAATCCAGGGCCAAAAACATGTTCCTTCATAGAGATTTATCTTAGGCCCACACGAAAAGGACTATGATTTCTAAACTGGAGTGGAACATTTTCAAGTTCTGACACATGCTGTAAGGTGGCCGAAGACACGCTACAAAGATTGTAGCTACCCAGCGGTGATGATGTTGGGGTTTATTTGTACAGATGATCAAGGTTACATTATAATTGTGTGTTAACATTCTTCCAAACTTGCCTACCTATCTCAATTAAGTACTCAGTTACATAGTTATTTTCATTGTGTGTTAATTAATGTTATTCCATTAACATAGTTTGAAGGTAGTAGAAAAAACCTACCACCACAATTGAATAACACCATCACGGAAACAGTTTCCCGCTGCCTTCAAACCATGTAAATGGGGTGTCGAGAAGGGGCAAGCCAGTAATGTTCCTACCCACTCGTGGAGTTTGGATATTTTGAATGCCACCTATATAAGTACCACTGGTGGCATGCGCTTATGTGGCATTCCATTAATATATATATTAGTGCCACCACTATTTTTTATCAGTGGCGCCATATTGGTGGCAAGGGGTCGACACACCACCAAGGTGGTTTTTGGAATGCCACCACTATTTTTCATGCACTATTGTTTCTTTGCCATTGCTCACTTTTTGTTTCCAGATAACTAACATCAAGAATATCCTAACCCTAGGAGCACATATACTTTATAACTTAGACCCTTGAAACGTTGGCTAGTAACTCAAAACCGTCTTATTTATCACCCCAATACCCCACATAAATCCCCTTCAATACATATACTTTCTCAAGTTCAATCTACCCTCACCCCGTACTCTCCACTATATTGCGAATAGTGCCACCACCTCTCCTTGTAAGCTACTTACCAAGATCTAATAGAAAATAATATGCTACGGGATTGTCCTTTGGATGAACTTCCTTATTTCCTCAAGAGTTAGGGCCTATTCTGATATCCTCTAGCTTCTAGTTAACTTCACCAACCTCTCAAATAATTCTGTCCCGAACGTTTGGGCTCCAAGAAGCTAACTTATAGAAGCTGACCCAACTCACAGTGCAAAAATGTGAAGCTCGAGCAGCCCAGCTCCACCGATCAAAGAATTGGAAGTTTGCCCAATTTACAGGAAGCTGCCACCGCCAAAGAAAATGGTTTGCTACCCCCCAGTCGATAGAAAGAAACCAGCGATCCCCAACCAATAGATACCCCACTCCATCCCCCGTATCGGTGCACTGGGCCGAACAAGGCTGCCCCCAGCCGGCCCAATCAGTGCCAAACGGGCCAGAGCCCTCCAAGTTGGGTTGCAGCTCTACGAGAAGCTGCCCAACGCAGCCGAACTGTCCTGCTATCGCTAGGTGAAGTTAGAAGCGAGGAGGAGAAGCTGGATATGTGAAGTTTTGAGAAGCCAGAGGAGATCCGAATAGGCCCTTAGTCACTTTAGTCATTGTCTTCAAACATTTCTAGACCAACAGACGTTGCATCTTTTAATCCTAATGTCTTTTCAAGCCATCACATCATGCCCTCTTCTTCATATTGGGTGCACTCATATGTAATTTAGCAGGCTGCCATCTCACACATTGATTCTAGATGCTAAGATGCATAAACTGATTGAACTCATTGTTTTTCCAATATGGTTCCCACATATATCAATAAATGCAAGGGACTCCAAGAATTTTTAATGTAACAAGTTACGTTGTAACAATTACATATTGGGTTATATAGTTTTTGTTATGTTGCTTCCTTTCAAAGCTGAAATTGGCATGAAGCAAAGTATATCAATCTTAGATGGTGAGTCACCTAGAATTCAGTTGCATGGCAACTGGTTTCTAGCCAACAATTCAACCCTAACAACATATAAGGACCATTACTCATGTTTCCTTCAGCAAACATTGAGAATGGACTTAATATCTCATAACTATAATAAATATTTGTTTTTGGAAAATTCCTTCAATACTAATTGAGATCTAACTTGATACCTCACATCCCTAATGATTTGCTCCTTACTCGCAATTATTTTAAAAAACTAACACGGCAAAAAATATTTCAACCCTATTAAAACACCTTGTTTGTCGTTACTCACATTTTCTTTCAAACTAGCAACGCCAACTTGATATCCCAGCCCTGAAGCATAGTCCAAAACTTAGACCCTGGGAACACTAGCTACTAGCTCGAAAGCTCTTCGTAATCAGTTTCATACACCCACATTACCACCACCACAAAATATATATTTGCTCCAATTCACTCTACTCTTTCAACCCATATTCTCAACTGTGTTACAAACATTTGCACGTCCTCCTCTCCGTGTGAGCTACTTACTATGCCCATTATGAAATAACATGTTAGTGGGATGCATATGTCCCTCAGAAGGACTACCACACTTCTTAAAAAATTAGACACTTACATCATCATCTTCAAACATGTCTAGACCCAATCTCTACTTTGTTGATGGCTTTTTAAGCCACCATCTTACCTTATTTTCCATATTGAGTTCACTCTGATATGGTTTAGCAGGCTGCCATCCGAGTCCAGCCTCTTCGATTCTAGATGCTTAGATGCAAAAATCACAATGAACTCACTTACTATTTTTGCTAATATGGCAACCACTTATATCAATAAAAAATGCACAACAAGAATTCAATGTTACATGTTATGTGATAAAGATCACGTATTGCAATAATTTATGTTTTGTTTTCCCCTTCCACAATACATAATTATCATGCCACTAAACATGGAAACCCTAAATGATGAGTTACCCACCATTCGAATGAACAACTATTGGTATCAAACCAACAATTAAATCCTAAAAACAGATATGGAACATTACTTGCGGTTTCTTTACGAATGTTTGATATCGTGCTAAACATCTCATAACCCTAATAAGGAAAAGTTTGAATCTAACAAAAATCTATAGTAAAAATTGACCTGAAACTAGATATCTCAAGCCTTATAATTTTTGGTTAATTACTACTTGTTTATGTTGGAAATTGCAAACATTGCACCAAATATTCGAGCCATGCAAAATAACATGTTTAACTTTGCTCACATTTTCCTTCAAAGTAACTCACGTCATAAAGGATATCCAACCTTCATAATGCATAACTCGTACCTTCAACCCTTGGAACACTAGCTAGTGACTCAAAATTCTCTTCTACATCACTCAAATACCCCACATCATCAACAATAACATATATATCCTCTCAAGGCCTATTCTCCCCAACATCCCAAATACTAACCCTCCCCCTTCTCCCCATGTGAGGTACTTACCAAACAAAAATATCAAATAACCTCCCAAAGAGATGCATATGTCCTTCAGATTGATTGTCACGCATCCTCAAGAGTTAGTCACTTATATCATCATCTTCAACCATGTCTAGACCAATTAGTGTTTGATAATACCCAAGTGCAAGGAAACATCGTAGCAATTCCAAAAGGTGAAAGTGATAAGTATGGAGTGCCAAACCCACAAGGAGCTAAAGGTAAAATCAATATTCTCTCAAGTCCTATCTACCACTGATATGACTCTACGTACACCGAACGTTTGCTTCCAACTAGAAATGGGAAATAAAACTACGTCGTGGGTATGAAGAGGATAACTTTGCATGATATCGGAGTGCTAAAATATAAAAGTAGGTGCTGTTATCATACAGTTAGAATATATTACTAAATATTATAATTAGCAAGTGTGGAATAATGATGGATCGGTGTGCGGAATTATCCTAGGCAATTGTTAACAAGACTGGTAGTCGTCATTGCAATTTCATATGAGGGAAGCTAACATACTTTGTCTTCTTGGATCATATGCACTTATGATTGGAACTCTAGCAAGCATCCGCAACTACTAAATATCATTAAGGTAAAACCCAACCATAGCATTAAATCATCAAGTCCCCTTTATCCCATACGCAACAAACCCCCTTACTCGGGTTTATGCTTCTGTCACTCAAACAACCCAGTATAAGCGAATCATGAACGTATTGCAACACCCTACAGCGGGAATCCCTCATGCTTGCGCGACACGGAGGGCATAATAGGACAGAACCAAAATAAAACATACAACTCATATCAATCTAGATAATCAATCAACCCAAAGACAAAGGATATCTACTCAAAATATCATAGGATGGCAACACATCATTGGATCATAATATGTGGCATAAAGCACCATGTTCAAGTAGGGATTACAGCGGGGTGCAGGAGAGTGGACCGCGTAAAAGAGATGAGGATGGTGATGTTGATGAAGACGATCACTGCGGTGATGATTCCCCTCCCGATGGCACTCTAGCGCCACCGAGAGAGAGGAGGAGAGGTTCTCCCCCTTGTGCTTCCTCCTCCATGGCCTCCCCACTAGATGGGGAGAGGTTCCCCCTCTGGTCCTTGGTTTTCATGGCGATGATGGACCCTCTGAGATCCTTCCCCATGGCCTCCCGGGATGATGGCCCCCTCCGGCAGGGTGCCAGAGAGGGCCTAGATTGATTTCTCGTGGCTACAGCGGCTTGCGGCGGTGGAACTTTTGATCTAGGTTATTTTCTAGAGGTTTGGGCATTTATAGGAGAGGTTGGCGTCGAGAACAAGTCAAGGGGCCCCACGGGCAGTCCACGAGGCACAGGGGGGCGCCCGAGGGGGGTGGGCGCGCCCCCCACCCTCATGGGGCCCACGGGGCTCCCCTCTCGTAACTCTTTGTTCCAATACTTTTTATATTTTCCAGAAAAATTCTCCATTGATTTTCAGCGCATTCCGAGAACTTTTATTTCTGCACAAAAACAACATCACGATGTTCTCTGAAAACAGCGTCAGTCAAGGTTAGTTCTAATCAAATCACACCAAAATCATATAAAACTATTGTAAACATGGCATGAATACTTCATAAATTATAGATACATTGGAGACGTATCAGCATCCCCAAGCTTAATTCCTGCTTGTCCTCGAGTAGGTAAATGATAAAAGAAATAATATATGAAGTATGAATGCTAGCAAGTTCTTAAGTTTGATCAATGATAGTTCTTTTCTAGCATCATCATATATCATAACAGTAGCTCAACTCATAAAACTTCTCATGATCAAGTAACAAGCTATTCACATGTTGAAGTATAGATCATAAACTTTCTTGAAAACTAACAAACCAAGCTCTTAGTCATCAAACAATTGCAATTCATCTTATTTTCGGGAAGGGTCTATGTAAGAGCTTTGATTCAGCAAACTCCACATACTCAACTATCATTTAATCTTTCATAAATGCTAACACTCATGTGATATTTATGGGTTCAAAGTTTTAATCAGACACAGAGAAAGATAGGGGCTTATAGTTTCGCCTCCCAACCTTTTACCTCAAGGGTAATGTCAACAATAATAATTTATGAAAACCTACATCCAAGTGGATATATATATCCAGATCACTCCAACACAAAGTGCTTGCCAAAGGAAATAGTGTAAAAAGGAAAGGTGATGATCACCATGACTCTTGTATAAGGGTAGAAGATAAAAGTAAAAGATAGGCCCTTCGTAGAGGGAAGCAGAGGTTGTCATGCGATTTTATGGTTGGATGCACAAAATCTTAATGCAAAAGAACGTCACTTTATATAGCCGCTTGTGATAAAGACCTTTATTATGCAGTCTGTCGCTTTTATTTCTTCCCTATCACAAGTTCGTATAAAGCTTATTTTCTTCACACTAATAGATCATACATATTTAAGGAGCAATTTTTATTGCATGCACTAATGAAAACTTACTTGAAGGATCTTACTCAATCCATAGGTAGGTATGGCGGACTCTCATGGAAAAACTGGTGTAAGGGATGTTTGGAAGCACAAGTAGTATTTCTACTTGGTGCAAAGAATTTGGCTAGCATGAGAGGGAAAGGCAAGCTCAACATGTTGGATGATCCAAGACAATATAACATTTTGGATATAGGAAAACATAACCCATTAAGTTGTCTTCCTTGTCCAACATCAACCTTTTAGCATGTCATATTTTAATGAGTGCTCACAATTCCAAAAGATTTCCAAGACAGTATTTTATATGTGAAATCTCTCTTCCTTCAATATTCTTTCATGAATTCTTCAAGTGACCAATACTACGTTTGCTAACTTTCAATAAATTTACCACCTATACTTATTATGTGTGAAGTCATTACTCCCCATGGTAATAAGCATATGAAACAAATATAAATTCAGATTTATGATGTTCAACTCATTCAACCATTTACTTATAAGACATACGTGAAGCACGTGAGTAAATGACAAACTACTCCAAAAAGATATAAATGAAGAACACTGAGTAGTCAAATAATTTACTTGCCATGGGAGGGTTCTTTTTCATTCAAGATTTCAATCCAATATTTTTATTCAAACAGCAAGTAAAATTGAAAATACGCTCCAAGAAAAACACTTATCATGTGACAAATAAAAATATAGCTCCGAGTAAGGTATACCGATAGTTTTGAAGACGGAAGAGGGGATGCCTTCCGGGGCATCCCCAAGCTTAGGCGCTTGAGTCTTCCTTGAATATTACCTTGGGGTGCCTTGGGAATCCCCAAGCTTAGGGTCTTTCCACTCCTTATTCTTCTCATATCGATATCTCACTCAAAACTTGAAAACTTCAATCACACAAAACTTAACGGAACTTTGTGAGATGGGTTAGTATGATAAAGAGTAAACCATTCACTTTGGTACTGTCAAAGACAAGATTCATAATTGTTCTCACACAATGCCTACTATACCATATCATTTCTAAAATTTATATTGAGAAATATAAGCCATAGAAGCAAACTATGCATTGAAAATAGAATCTCTCAGAAACAGAACAGTCTATAATGATCTGAACAACAACCATACTTCTGATACTACAAAATTATGAAATAAACTGGTAGACATGAGCAATTTGTCTATTAATCTTCTGCAAAAAGAATCAACTCAAAAGCACTCTTCTTTAAAAAAACGACAGCTAATCTCGTGAGCGCAAAGTTTCTGTTTTTTACAGCAAGATCACATTAACTTTCACCCAAGTCTTTCCAAAGGTCTTACTTGGCACTTTATTGAAACAAAAGCTATAAAACATTATTACTATAGTATCTTAATCATGTGGACATACAAAAACAGTAAGGGTAAATATTGGGTTGTCTCCCAACAAGCGCTTTTCTTTAATACGTTTTAGCTAGGCATGATGATTTCAATGATGCTCACATAAAAGATAAGAATTGAAACATAAAGAGAGCATCATGAAGGATATGACTAGCACATTTAAACCTAACCACTTCCTATGCCTAGGGAATTTGTGAGCACACAATTTATAGGAACAAGAATCAACTAGGATAGGAAGGCAAAACAAGCATAACTTCAAAACTTTAAGCACATAGAGAGGAAACTTGATATTATTGCAACTCCTACAAGCATATATTCCTCCCTCATAATGATTTTCAGTAGCATCATGAATGAATTCAACAATATAACCATCACATAAATCATTCTTTTCATGATCTACAAGCACGGGGATTTTACTACTCCCCACATAAGCAAAATTCTACTCATTCGGAATAGTGGGAGCAGACTCAACAAAATAACTATCATGTGAGGCATAATCCAATTGAAAATTAAAAGCATGATGACAAGTTTCATGGTTAACCTATTCCTTTATAGCATACATGTCATCACAATAATCACCATCGATAACAACTTCGTTCTCATAATCAATTGGAACCTTTTCCGAAATAGTGGAATCATTACTAACTAAAGTTGACACTCTTCCAAATCCACTTTCATAAATATCACACAAAGAGCATTCTATAAGATTGTACTCAAAATATTTAAGTGAAGCACATGAAGAATTCTATAAATCAATGAAGGGATATCTCATACTAGCATGGTTCTTAAAGAAAAAGAAAAACACAAAGGACATAAATCATGTGAACAAAACAAAACCCGAGGTATACCAATAATTATTGAAGAAGAAAGATGGGATGCCAACCGGGGCATCCCCAAGCTTAGATGCTTGATTATTCTTGAAATATTTACTTGGGATACCTTGGGCATCCCCAAGCTTGAACTCTTGCCTCTCTTTATTCTTCTCGCATCGGTAACTCCTGTTCTTCGAACACTTCATTCACACAAAACATAACAAAACTTTGTGAGATCCGTTAGTATATGAAAATAAACCACCACTTTAAGGTACTGTAATGAACTCATTATTTATTTATATTGGTGTTAAACCTACTGTATTACAACTTCACCATGGTTCATACCCCCCGATACTACCCATAGATTCATCAAAATAAGCGAACAACACATAGAAAATAGAATCTGTCAAAAACAGGATAGTCTGTTGTAATCTGGAAATTTAGTAAACTTCTGTAACTCCAAAAAATTCTAAAAAATGAAAATTTAAACAATTTGTACAGAAGAATGTGCAAAAAGTTTCAGGCCTATTTGACTTTCCAGTAAAAAACGTAAATTCACGCGCTACAGCCAAAGTTTCCATTTTTTACTGCACAAAGTAAGCAAGCAATCTAATCATCCTAAAACCAAAACTTGGCACATTATTTTTATAATACAATGGATATATACAAGGGGGTAATTATTTACAGAGAAACTTCCATGAAAAATTATACATTGTTTCTATGAGCATGAACACAAGTGCTCAAGGTCGACCCTCACTTCGCCAATCCATAACTTTCCCTTCTCTTTATGAAAAAAAAATTAGGCATATGAGGCAAGGCATTTTTTTTGTATTTTCAGTTTTTTTTAATTTTTTTTGTATGTGAAACCCCACAACTAAGCAAAACTAAAAGGGAAAACAAAAACTACTTAGTGAAGAAAGTAAACAAGCATACACGAGAATATCAACCCGACGCTATTGCTCCCCCGCAATGGCGCCAGAAAAGAGCTTGATAATCCCTAAGTGCAGGGAATCATCGTACCAATTCCCAAAGGTGGAAGTGATAAGTATGGAGTGTCGAATCCACAAGGAGCTAAAGGTAAAATCAATATTCTTTCAAGTCCTATCTGCCACTGATACGACTCTACGTACACCGAACGTTTGCTTCCAACTAGAAACGAGAAATAAAACTACGTTGTGGGTATGAAGAGGATAACTTTGCATGATATCGGAGAGCCAAAATATAAATTAGGTGCTATTATCATAAAGCTAGAATATATTACTAAATATTATAAATAGCGAGTGTGGAATAATGATGGGTCGGTGTGCGGAATTATCCTAGGCAATTGTTAACAAGACCGGTAGTCGTCATTGCAATTTCATATGAGGGAGAGGCATAAGCTAACATACTTTCTCTTCTTGGATCATATGCACTTATGATTGGAACTCTATCAAGCATCCACAACTACTAAAGATCATTAAGGTAAAACCCAACCATAGCATTAAAGCATCACGTCCCCTTTATCCCATACGCAACAACACCCTTACTCGGGTTTATGCTTCTATCACTCAGGCAACCTACTATAAGCGAATCATGAACGTATTGCAACACCCTATAGCGGAAATCCCTCATGCTTGCGCGGCACGCAAGGCCCAATAGGACAGCACCAAAATAAAACATGCAACTCATACCAATCTAGATCATCAAATAACCCAAAGACAAAGGATATCTACTCAAAACATCATAGGATGGCAACACATCATTGGATCATAATATGTGGCATAAAGCACCATGTTCAAGTAGGGATAACAGCGGGGTGCGGGAGAGTGGACCGCTTAAAAGAGATGAGGATGGTGATGATGATGGTGATGTAGATGAAGACGATCACCGCGGCGATGATTCCCCTCCCGATGGCACTCCCGCACCACCGAGAGAGAGGAGGAGAGGTTCTCCCCCTTGTGATTCCTCCTCCATGGCCTCCCCCTGGATGGGGAGAGGTTCCCCCTTTGATCCTTGGCCTTCATGTCGATGATGGCCCCTCCGAGATCCTTCCCCATAGCCTCCGGTGATGATGGCCCCCTCCGGCAGGGTGCCAGAGAGGGCCTAGGTTAATTTCTCGTGGCTATAGCAGTTTGCGGCGGTGGAACTTCCGATCTAGGTTATTTTCTGGAGGTTTGGGCATTTATAGGAGAGGTTGGCGTCGAGAACAAGTCCGGGGGCCCCACGGGCAGTCCACGAGGCACAGGGGCACGCCCCAGGGGGGGTGGGCGCGCCCCCCACCCTTGTGGGGCCACGGGACTCCCCTTCCGTAACTCTTTGTTCCAGTATTTTTTATATTTTCCAGAAAAATTGTCCGTTAATTTTTAGCGCATTCCGAGAACTTCTATTTCTGCACAAAAACAACACCACGGTAGTTTTGCTGAAAACAACGTCAGTCCAGGTTAGTTCTAATCAAATCATACCAAAATCATATAAAACTATTGTAAACATGGCATGAATACTTCATAAATTATAAATACATTGGAGACGTAACAGTGTTGCATAATTTATTCTCTTTTTCTTTCTATTGAGGGGGAGGGGGCTTCCGATATATTAATTAAACATCACGATAGTACAATAACACAAGAAGCAATATAAATTTCATCCATGTCCATAGACCACCTAGTGATGACTACAAGAACCGGAGAGAACCAATGGCATGCCACCGTAATCGCCCCCCCCCCCCCTTCATCGGGGACGGGCAAACTTTGTTGTAGTAGAAAGTCGGGAAGTCACCATGCTAAGCCCCAAAGAATTAGTGCACCAGAACAACAACCATCGATGATGAAGTGAAGCGTAGAGCAGAAGGATCCAACATGTAGGCACTCCAACACAGATGAACGAAGACCGGATCCAAGCAGATCCATCGAAGACAAACACTGATTGAATCCCACAAGATACACCGGAGACACATCTCGACACACCCTCCGATGATTATAGATGCATTGTCGAGATGGGGGCTAGGTGGGAATAGCCATATCCCATTCCCTGGAGACGCCGCCACCTCATCTTTCTGAGCAGGACAAAAACCCTAAAGAAACTCAAAAAAAGAGCCTAAAAGGGAGCAGGAGCCCTCCCACCAGTTATGGTCGGGGTCCACTACGCCTCCATGGTTCTAAGGCCTTAGGAGATGAGGCAAATCAATGGCGGCACCAACAGGAGGCACGGAAATCATAGTCGCCTGGGCAGTCTCTCATGGAGGAGGAAATAGTTTAGGCAAGTGAACATAATGCTAGGGGCTACTGGAGATATTGCCCAGAAATTGGATGAGCAGCTACTGCAACTTTTACACGATGGTATTCAAGCCATCAACCTTACCCCCTCTTCTCCATGGTGGGTTCATTTCAATACTCCATCCAACATGTTTTGTTCTAGATGCTTAATGCGAAAATCACACTGGACATGCTTACTATTTTGCCAATATGATCACCACTTTTATCAAATAAAAGGATGGCACAACAAAACATTAATGTGTTAGTATAATTTATGTTTTATAGTTTAGTTCCAAAGTACACTAATTGGCATGAACTAAACATGACATCCCAAGATGATGAGTCACCCACGATTCCATTGCGTCTTGATTCAACTCTAAAATAATGTATCAACCTTTACTCCCGGTTTTGTTATGCAATAACAGACATTGTACACAATATCTTATACCCCTAACAAGACAAAATTCTTTTTTTGAAAAATTCTTTGGTGATAATTAACATCAAAGTTGATATCTCAACCTATGTAACGGCCGGTTCAGTACTCCGGATTTCTTACAGAAATAACTAGCATCGCAAACCAAATATTCTAGGACGTCGATAACACTTTTTTTCGCGAATACGCAAAAGGCTTGCGTATCATTGCATTGATAGGTAGAAAGGTAGCAAGAGTTACATTAACAAAGAGATGGGGGTGGTGGCTGTCGAGCATGTGCGCAAGGATGGCATGCAACGACCGCCGCGGCGCACAGGGGGGGGGGTGCGCCAACTACGACGGACCTAGGCTACGTCTCTGGTAAGATGAGCGCCAATCCTGAGGCGCTCGCGCGTGCCCAGAGTCTCGGTTCCTCACGAATGTCGTTGAAGGCACGGCTCACAGAGGGGTGGTAGCCGTTGAAGACACAACCATTGCGGTGCTTCCATAGCCACCATGCCATGAGGATGGCAATGGATGCGAGCCCGTGTCGAAGGCTGCGAGGAGTGGCAGCAAGGGCCGAGGTCAACCAGGCGATGAACTCCTCGTCTTGGGCTGGGATGGAGGCGGTGGAGCGACACCAGGAGAGCACCTCATGCCATATCTGGCGGGAGAAGGAGAAGCCCACGAGAAGGTGTTGCATCGTTTCTGGTTCCTGATCGCAGAGACGACAAGTGGGCTCATGGGGTAGATCATGACGCACGAGGCGGTCGGCTGTCCAGCATTGCCCGAGCAGGGCCAGCCAGATGAAGAATTTGATGCGTAGAGGCGCCCACGATCGCCAAGTGATGCGCCAGTAGGGGTCCTCGATGGATCCAGAGAACAGGGCTTGGTAGCAAGTCCGCGCGTTGTAGGAGCCGGAGCTAGACCATCGCCAGCATAGCGTGTCCGGTGTGTCGGAGAGAGTGACCTGCCATAGGCGCCGCCAGAGGGAGACGTACCAGAGCGCCATCTCAATGCCCAGGGCGCCCTGGATATCCGTGACCCAAGCACGGTTGTGGAGGCCGTCACGCACGGAGAGTGTCTTGCGTCGTCGTTTGGGAACCTTGGCATAAACGAGTGGCGCGATCTCGATGATGGACTGACCGTCAATCCAGTGGTCCTCCCAGAATTTGCAGGTCCGCCCATCGCCGATGGTCCAGGAGGTCGATGCCCTGAAGATGGCTTGGACGTCGGGGCAGTGCGGAAGATGCAGGTGCTGCTAGGGTCGCGAGGTGTCGGTCTTCTGCAGCCATAGGCATCGGGTGCGGAGAGAGGTGCCTAGTCGCTGGAGGTCGGGGATACCTAGGCCGCCCAGGGAGATTGGCCGGCAGACCCGACGCCGATAACCCACAAGTATAGGGGAACGGAACAGCTTTCGAGGGTAGAGTATTCAACCCAAATTTATTGATTCGACACAAGGGGAGCCAAAGAATATTCTTGAGTATTAGCAGTTGAGTTGTCAATTCAACCACACCTGGATAACTTAATATCTAAAGCAAAGTGTTTAGTAGCAAAAGTGGTATGATAATAAAGGTAACAGTAGCAAAAGTAAAGATAAATGTTTTGGGGTTTTATAGTAGATGTAACAGTAGCAACGGAAAAGTAAATAAGTGAAGAACAATATGTGAAAAGCTCGTAGGCAATGGATCAGTGATGGATAATTATGCCGGATGCGATTCCTCATGCAATAGTTATAACATAGGGTGATATAGAACTAGCTCCAATTCATCAATGTAATGTAGGCATGTATTCCGTAAATAGTCATACGTGCTTATGGAAAAGAACTTGTATGACATCTTTTGTCCTACCCTCCCGTGTTCAGCGGGGTCCTAGCGGAAACTAAGGGATGTTAAAGCCTCCTTTTAATAGAGAACCGGAACAAAGCATTAGCACATAGTGAATACATGAACTCCTCAAACTATGTTCATCACTGAGAAGTATCCCGATTATTGTCACTTCGGGGTTGGCGGATCATAACACACAATATGTGACTATAGACTTGCAAGATAGGATCAAGAACACACATATATTCATGAAAATATAATAGGTTCAGAACTGAAATCATGGCACTCAGGCCCTAGTGACAAGCATTAAGCATAGCAAAGTCATAGCAACATCAATCTCAGAACATAGTGGATACTAGGGATCAAACCCTAACAAAACTAACTTGATTACATGGTAAATCTCATCCAACCCATCACCGTCCAGCAAGCCTACGATGGAATTACTCACGCACGGCGGTGAGCATCATGAAATTGGTGATGGAGGATGGTTCATGATGACGACGACGACGGATCCCCCTCTTCGGAGCCCTGAACGGACTCCAGATCGGCCCTCCCGAGAGAGATTAGGGCTTGGCGGTGGCTCCGTGTCGTAAAACGCGATGAAACTTTCTCTCTGATTTTTTTCTCCCCGAACGTGAATATATGGAGTTGGAGTTGACGTCGGTGGAGGTCCAGGGGGCCCACGAGATAGGAGGCCGTGCCCTAGGGGAGGGGCGTGCCCCCCTGTCTCGTGGACAGGCTGTAGGCCCCCTGGCATTAATTCTTTCGCCAAAAATTCTTATTAATTCCAAAAAGTGCCTCCGTGGATTTCCAGGACATTCCGAGAACTTTTCTTTTCTACACATAAAACAACATCATGGTAGTTCTATTGAAAACAGCGTCAGTCCGGGTTAGTTTCATTCAAATCATGCAAGTTAGAGTCCAAAACAAGGGAAAAAGTGTTTGGAAAAGTAGATATGTTGGAGATGTATCAACTCCCCCAAGCTTAAACCTTTGCTTGTCCTCAAGCAATTCAGTTGATAAACTGAAAGTGATAAAGAAAAACTTTTACAAACTCTGTTTGCTCTTGTTGTTGTAACATGAAAAGCCAGCATTCAAGTTTCAGCAAATATTATGAACTAACCATACTCACAATAACACAAAGGTCTCACAATTACTCATATCAATAGCATAATCAGCTAGCGAGCCATAATAATAAAACTCGGATGACAACACTTTCTCAAAATAATCATAACATGATATAACAAAATGGTATCTCGCTAGCCCTTTCCAAGACCGCAAAACATAAATGCAGAGCACCTTTAAAGATCAAGGACTGACTAAACATTGTAATTCATGGTAAAAGAGATCCAGTCAAGTCATGAATGCAAATGACAGTGTGCTCTCAAGCGGGTGCTTTTAATAAGAAGGGTGATGACTCAACATAAAAGTAAATAGATAGGCCCTTCGCAGAGGGAAGCAGGGATTTGTAGAGGTGCCAGAGCTCAATTTTAAAAGAGATTGAATAACATTTTGAGCGGCATACTTTTGCTGTCAACGCAACAACTATGAGATGGTTGTATCTTCCATACTACATGCATTATAGGCAGTTCCCAAACAGAATGGTAAAGGTTTATACTCCCCCAACCACCAACAAGCATCAATCCATGGCTTGCTCGAAACAACGAGTGCCTCCAACATACAACAGCCCTGGGGGAGTTTTGTTTAATTATTTTGATTTTCTTTGATCTTTTTGGATCATGGGACTGGGCATCCCGGTTACTGGCCCTTTCTCATGAATGAGGAGCGGAGTCCACTCCTCTTGAGAATAACCCACCTAGCATGGAAGATATAGGCAGCCCTAGTTGAAACATGAGCTGCTCGAGCATACAAAACAGAATTTCATTTGAAGGTTTGGAGTTTGGCACATACAAATTTACTTGGAACAGCAGTTAAATACCGCATATAGGAAGGTATGGTGGACTCATATGGAACAACTTTGGGGTTTATGGAGTTTGGATGCACAAGCAGTATTCCTGCTTAGTACAGGTGAAGGCTAGCAAAAGACTGGGAAGCAACCAACTGAGAGAGCGACAACAGTCGTAAACATGCATTAAAATTAATTCACACCGAGTACAAGCATGAGTAGGATATAATCCACCATGAACATAAATATCGTGAAGGCTATGTTGATTTGATTCAACTACATGCGTGAATATGTGCCAAGTCGAGTCACTCAATTCATTCAAAGGAGGATACCATCCCATCATATCACATCATAATCATTCTAATAGCATGTTGGCACGCAAGGTAAACCATTGTAACTCATAGCTAATCAAGCATGGCACAAGCAACTATAATCTCTAAATGTCATTGCAAATATGTTTACTTCATAATAGCTGACTCAGGAACGATGAATCATCATATTTACAAAAACAAGAGAGGTCGAGTTCATACCAGCTTTTCTCATCCCAATAAGTCCTTCATATATCGTCATTATTGCCTTTCACTTGCACGACCGAACGGTGTGTATAATAATAAGAGTGCACGTGCATTGGACTAAGCTGGAATCTGCAAGCATTCAACTCAAGAGAGAAGACAAAGTAATATGGGCTCTAAATTAAATAAAAAATCATGCATATAAGAGCCACTAAACATTTTCAATATAGTCTTCTCGACCCCCAAAAGAAAGAAAAGAAAATAAAACTATTTACACGGGAAAGCTCCCAACAAGTAAAAAGAAGAACTAGAGATCTTTTTGGGTTTTCATTTTAATTTCTACTACAAGCATGGAAATTAAAATAACTAATTTTTTGGGTTTTTCTCAAGGTTTATCAAACACACAAGAAGAAAACTAGAAAAAGAAATTTAAACTAGCATGGATAATACAATGAAAGAGTATGAGCACCGACGACTAGTGTGTGAACATGAATGTAAAGTCGGTGAGAAATACGTACTCCCCCAAGCTTAGGCTTTTGGCCTAAGTTGGTCTAATACCAAGGACCGCCGCTACTCTCCCCGATGTAGTGGGAGGTGTAATCAGGGTACCACTGGCTGGTCATCTCCGGATCCCACTGGACAGATGATGCACGATAAGGGTCCAGTTCAGGTTCCGGCTCAGGTTCAGGTTCTGGAGTAAAAGCTTGAGCTCGTTGATTGTTCACCGCTTCCGGCGTGACAAGACGATTATCTGCGAGCAAATCAAACAACAGAGGCGCAGGCAAAATAATAATCTCAATTTGTTTCTTATTAAATCTAAGTTTATACAAGAGCATCTTTTCTTCGTTGTCAACAATAAACTTGTGTGCTACCATGCTCTTGTAATCTAAAATATGAGGATGCAATTTTATCTCATCCTCCTCATGGTGCCTAATGGGTATCTGAAAATGTTCAGCAAGACGTGCAGCATAGATACCTCCAAATATGGGGCCTTTTGTACGATTCAGGGCTAGCTGTTTAGCAACGACGGCACCCATACTAAAAGTGTTGTCTCCCAGCAATATGTTGAAGAATAATAATATCAGGGATGCTCAAGTTTCCACTATTTCCTCGACCAATTAAGCATCTACTAGCAAATATGGCAAAGTAGTGTAAAACAGGAAAGTGTATGCTAGAGACTTTTGCCTCAGAGCCCTTCTTTGGCTCTTCCACAACAATAGTTTTAATGAAGCCATCCACATCTTCACGATGGGGTTCCTCTAATTCTCCCTCATAAGGTATCCTACATACCGCACAAAAATGACGTAAAGACATTTCTTTGAATTCATCATATAAATTAAATGATACTGCAGGCGGTGACTTCTTAGGATAATAATAAAAGTTTTGCACGAAAGTATTGGTAAGTAAGAGATATTGATCGATTCGGTCATTGATGAAACCGGTGAGGCCTGCAGTCTCGATTAGAGTATAAAAGTCTTCATGAATTCCGGCTTCTTTCAAGAAATCCTCACACGGCCATTCACACGACCGGACTTCCGCTAAGCGAGGAAGATTATACTTCGGTTTTTCCTTCTCTTTGTCTTGTCTTTCCTTAGAGCTTTGGCTAGAAGAGCCTTTAAAGAGCCTCCTTAACATTTTCTGAAATTTTCTGAAATTTTAGTAACTTCAAAATAAAAGTGAATAAAACTAAACAAGATTGATAGCAACTACTCCTACAAGCACCTAGAGCCTATATCATGCTTTAGAGTTGCTTGGGACCTCAAAAATTTAACATGCAAGCTCAAGAACATGGTCACCTATGCAGAAAAAATTTGCAATGAATAAATCACTAGAACAAAAACTAATTGGACCAATGGAGGAGTCACATACCAAGCAACAATCTCCCAAAGCAGTTTTGTGAATGGAGCTTTGAGCTAAGAGATCGAAAATCGCAGCAAAACAAGCTAGAACTCGTGCTTGAGCTGGATGGGGATTTTTTTTGGGTAGAAGATGAAGTGTGTGGGTGCTGGCATAAGTGGAGGGGAGCCACCAGGGGCCCACGAGATAGGGGGCGCGCCCTACAGGGGGGGCGCGCCCTCCTCTCTCGTGGCCTGGTGCTTGGTCCTCCTGCAGTGTTTTCAGTGCCTAAAATCCTCAAATATTCCAGAAAAAATCATACTAAATTTGCAGGGCATTTGGAGCACTTTTATTTTCAGACTATTTTTTAATGGATGGATAATTCAGAAAACAGATAGACAATACTATTTTTGCTTTATTTATTCTAAATAACAGAAAGTAAAAGGAGGGTACAGAAGGTTGTGCCTTCTAGTTTCATCCATCTCGTGATCATCAAAATGAATCCACTAACAAGGTTGATCAAGTCTTGTTAACAAACTCATTCTGAATAACACGGAACTGGAGAAATTTCGAATAACACTAAGTTACCTCAACGGGGATACGAAAATCCCCAACAATAAGAATATCATACTTTTTCTTGACAGTAGGGAGAGGAAATTCAAAACCTCCAAAAATGATAGTTGGAACTTTTTCAATAGAATTGATGCTATGAATTTGAGATTGTTTCCTCGGAAAGTGTACTGTATGCTCATTACCATTAACATGAAAAGTGACATTGCCTTTGTTGCAATCAATAACAGCCCCTGCAGTATTCAAAAAGGGTCTACCAAGGATAATAGACATACTATCGTCCTCGGGAATATCAAGAATAAGAAAGTCCGTTAAAATAGTGACATTTGCAACCACAACAGGCACATCCTCACAAATACCGACAGGTATAGCAGTTGATTTATCAGCCATTTGCAAAGATATTTCAGTGGGTGTCAACTTATTCAATTCAAGTCTACGATATAAAGAGAGAGGCATAACACTAACACCGGCTCCAAGATCACATAAAGCAGTTCTAACATAATTTCTTTTAATAGAGCATGGTATAGTTGGTACACCCGGATCTCCAAGTTTCTTTGGTATTCCACCTTTAAAAGTGTAATTAGCAAGCATGATGGAAATTTCAGCTTTTGGTATCTTTCTTTTATTTGTGATGATATCCTTCATATACTTAGCATAAGGATTTACTTTAAGCATATCAGTTGAGCACATACGTAAGAAAATTGGTCTAATCATTTCAGCAAAGCGCTCAAAATCCTCATCATCCTTTGACTTGGATGGTTTAGGAGGAAAGGGCATGGGTTTCTGAACCCATGGTTCTCTTTCTTTATCGTGCTTCCTAGCAACAAAATCTCTCTTATCATAACGTTGATTCTTTGATTGTGGGTTATCAAGATCAACAGCAGGTTCAATCTCTACGTCATTGTTTTTGCTAGGTTGAGCATCAACATGAACATTATCATTAACATTATCACTAGGTTCATGTTCATCACGTGATTGAGTTTCAGCACCAGGAATAGAAATATCATTGGGGTTCTCAGGTGTGTCTATAGTAGGTTCACTAGAAGCATGCAAAGTCCTATCATTTTTCTTTTTCTTCTTTTTAGAAGAACTAGGTGCCTCTAAATTATTTCTCTGAGGATCTTGCTCGATTCTCTTAGGGTGGCCTTCAGGATACAAAGGTTCCTGAGTCATTCTACCAGTTCTAGTAGCCACTCTAATAGCAAAGTCATTTTTATTATTTAATTCATCAAGCAAATCATTTTGAGCTCTGAGTACTTGCTCAGCTTGAGTAGCAACCATAGAAGCATATTTGCTAACACGGTGAAGTTCATCTATAACTCTAGCCAGATTATCACCTACGCGTCCTATTTCGAAAGCATTATTCTTTAACTCTCTACCAACATAAGCATTAAAACTTTCTTGTCTAGCCATAAAGTCATCAAATTCATCTAACCATGGGCTATGAAATTTAGTAGAGGGTATTTCAACTTTATCATATCTATAGAGAGAATTTACCTTTACTACCTGTGTCGGGTTATCAAGACAATGTGGTTCTTCAGGCAGTAAATTAAGACCATGTATTTCTTCAATAGGAGGTAAATTCTTAACATCTTCAGCTTTAATACCTTTTTCTTTCATTGATTTCTTTGCCTCTTGCATATCTTCAGGACTGAGAAATAAAACACCTCTCTTCTTCGGAGTGGGTTTAGGAATAGGCTCAGGAGTTGGCTCAATTGTGGGAAGAGTCCAATTATTTTCATTATTCAACATGTTATTCAATAATATTTCAGCTTCGTCAACTGTTCTTTCCTTGAAAACACAACTAGCACAACTATCCAAGTAGTCCTTGGAAGCATGGGTTAGTCCATTATAAAAGATATCAAGTATTTTGTTTTTCTAAGAGGATGATCAGGCAAAGCATTAAGTAACCGGAGAAGCCTCCCCCAAGCTTGTGGGAGACTCTCTTCTTTGATTTGCACAAAGTTATATATTTCCCGCAAAGCAGCTTGTTTCTTATGAGCAGGGAAATATTTAGCAAAGTAATAAATCATATCTTGGGGACTACGCACACAATCAGGAGCAAGAGAATTATACCAAGTCTTAGCATCACCCTTTAATGAGAGCGGAAATATCTTAAGGATGTAATAGCGAGACTTCTCATCATTAGTAAACAGGGTGGCTATATCATTCAACTTGGTAAGATGTGCCACAACAGTTTCAGATTCAAGGCCATAAAAAGGATCAGATTCAACTAAAGTAATAATATCAGGATCAACAGAGAATTCATAATCCTTATCAGTAACACAGATAGGTGAAGTAGCAAAAGCAGGATCGGGTTTCATTCTAGCATTAAGAGACTGTTGCTTCCATTTAGCTAATAATTTCTTAAGATCATTTCTATCATTGCAAGCAAGAATTTCCATAGCAGCTGCTTCATTCATAACATAACCCTTAGGAACAACAGGTAATACATAATCATTGGGGGGACCTTCATCATCACTATCATCAATAATAGGTTCTTCAATATTTTCATTCCCCCTAACTCTAGCAAGTTGTTCATCAAGAAATTCACCTAATGGCAAAGTAGTATCACGCACAGAAGTAGTTTCATTATGCATAGCAGAAGTGGCATCATCAATAACATGCGACATATCAGAATTCATAGCAGTAGTAGGCTTAGGTGTAGCAAGCCTACTGATAACGGAAGGAGAATCTAGTGTACAGCTAGATGGCAGTTCCGTACCTCCCCTCGTAGTTGAGGGCAAAATCTTGGTTTTAGCGTCTTTCAAGTTCTTCATAGTGATCAACAGATATAAATATCAAGTGACTCAGAGAATAGAGCTATGCTCCCCGGCAACGGCGCCAGAAATTAGTCTTGATAACCCACAAGTATAGGGGATCGCAACAACTTTCGAGGGTAGAGTATTCAACCCAAATTTATTGATTTGACAAAAGGGGAGCCAAAGAATATTCTTGGGTATTACCAGTTGAGTTGTCAATTCAACCACACTTGGATAACTTAGTATCTGCAGCAAAGTGTTTAGTAGCAAAAGTGGTATGATAATAAACGTAACAGTAGCAAAAGTAAAGATAAATGTTTTTGGATTTTTATAGTAGATGTAACAGTAGCAACGGAAAAGTAAATAAGCAAAGAACAATATGTGAAAAGCTCGTAGGCAATGGATCAGTGATGGATAATTATGCTGGATGCGATTCCTCATGCAATAGTTATAACATAGGGTGATATAGAACTAGCTCCAATTAATCAATGTAATGTAGGCATGTATTCCGTAAATAGTCATACGTGCTTATGGAAAAGAATTTGCATGACATCTTTTGTCCTACCCTCCCGTGTTCAGCAGGGTCCTAGCGGAAACTAAGGGATATTAAGGCCTCCTTTTAATAGAGAACCGGAACAAAGCATTAGCACATAGTGAATACATGAACTCCTCAAACTACGGTCATCACCGAGAAGTATCCCGATTATTGTCACTTCTGGGTTGTCGGATCATAACACATAATAGGTGACTATAGACTTCCAAGATAGAATCAAGAACACACATATATTCATGAAAACATAATAGGTTCAGATCTGAAATCATGGCACTCGGGCCCTAGTGACAAGCATTAAGCATAGCAAAGTCATAGCAACATCAATCTCAGAACATAGTGGATACTAGGGATCAAACCCTAACAAAAGTAACTTGATTACATGGTAAATCTCATCCAACCCATCACCGTCCAGCAAGCCTACGATGGAATTACTCACGCACGGCAGTGAGCATTATGAAATTGGTGATGGAGGATGGTTGATGATGACGACGACGACGAATCCCCCTCTCCGGAGCCCCGAACGGACTCCAAATCAGCCCTCCCAAGAGAGATTAGGGCTTGGCGGGGGCTCCGTGTCGTAAAACGCGATGAAACTTTCTCTCTGATTTTTTTTCTCCACGAACGTGAATATATGGAG
This sequence comes from Triticum timopheevii, assembly GCA_963921465.1. Classification (NCBI taxonomy): domain Eukaryota; kingdom Viridiplantae; phylum Streptophyta; class Magnoliopsida; order Poales; family Poaceae; genus Triticum; species Triticum timopheevii. The sequence continues at coordinate 372,370,565 of OY997272.1, read as the reverse complement.
TTGGAGTTGATGTCGGTGGAGGTCCAGGGGGGCCATGAGATAGGAGGCCGCGCCCTAGGGGGCGCCCCCTGTCTCATGGACAGGCTGTGGGCCCCCTGGCATTAGTTCTTTCGCCAAAAATTCTTATTAATTCCAAAAAGTGCCTCCGTGGATTTCCAGGACATTCTGAGAACTTTTCTTTTCTACACATAAAACAACATCATGGTAGTTCTGTTGAAAACAGCGTCAGTCCGGGTTAGTTTCATTCAAATCATGCAACTTAGAGTCCAAAACAAGGGCAAAAGTGTTTGGAAAAGTAGATATGTTGGAGATGTATCAGACGCCAACTGACGAGGCAGTGGCCGCTGCTCGCGTCCTTGCGACCGTACCAGAAGAAGTTGCGGAGTAGGCGATTAACCTCCTTGAGGGCGGAGCTGTTGAGGGCCAGCACGAGCAGTGTGTGCACGGGCATCGCAGAGAGCACGTGTCTGCACAGGGCTAGCCGGTCACCATGCGACATCAGGGACGCCCACCATGGCGATAGTCTGCCCTCGAGCTTGTCGAGGAGTGGTTGTAGGGCATTGGCGCTGGTCTTGCGGATGGACAGACGCAATCCGAGGTATGTCGTCGGGAACTCTTTTAACGGGCAGGTGAAGCCGGAGGTGATCACGGCGCGGTCGTCTGGTGAGCATCGAATGGGCGAGGCTGCACACTTGGCGAAGTTGGTATACATCCCCGAGGCCGCCCCAAAGATGTCGAGCAGACGGCGGATGGCGGACAGGTCCTGAAGGTCCGGTCGGCAGAAAATGACGACGTCGTCGGCATAGAGAGAGATGCTCGAAGCCATGTGTCGCGAGGTGAGCCGCTGGATCACGCCGTCGGCCACAGCGCGGCAAAGCAGGTTGTTGAGGGTGTCGATGGCCATGACGAAAATCATGGGGGACAGAGGGTCGCCCCTGGCGGAAGCCGCATCGATGAAGGATGGGGGGGCCTGGGACTCCATTGACGAGGACGCGTGTGCTGGCCGTGCCGAGCAGGATGCACACCCATTCGCACCAACGTCGGCCAAAGCCGAGGTGGCGGAGTGTGTTGAGGAGAAAGGCCCACGAAACGGAGTCGAACACGCGGGCAATGTCGAGCTTGAGCATGATGCGTGGTTGCTTGAGGTTCTGGAGCTGCCGGGCGGTCTGCTGGACCAGCAAAAAGTTGTCGTGGATGCATCGGCCTGTGATGAATGCGCTCTGGTTGGTGGAGATCATGTCACTTAGCTTCAGCGCAAGGCGGAGAGAGAGCACCTTAGCGAATAGCTTGGAGAATAGGTGGATCAAGCTGATGAACGCCTCAACAAAATCGTCCTTGATCGTAGGCCAAGATGCACATAAGAACTTGGACATGAATCCGTCGGGCCCGGGGGCTCTTCCTTTCGGCATGCACTTGATGGCGTTCCAAATTTCCTGCTCGGAAAACGGGATCTCAAGGCCTTGGAGGTTGAAGGAACGCGGGTCGAGGCCGTCCAAGTCGATGGAGGAAGTTCTTTCGCGGCCAGAACCAAGGATGTCGGAGTAGTGGTTGTACGCAGCCTCGGCGATGGCTGCATGGCCGGAGACGGTGGTGCCGCCCACCTGAAGTTGATGGATCATGTTTTTCCGGGGGCGGTGCGCGGTGTGGATGCGGAAGAATGTCGGGTTTGTGTTGCCACCTTTGAGGAAGTTGAATCGCGTGCGTTGTCTTGCCAGGGACCGCTCGAGAGAGGCGAGGCCAATGTAGGAGGCCTTGAGCTGCCGCCCTAGCCAGGTCTCGGCAGAGGAGAGTGGTCGGAAGTATTGCGCCGCGTCGAAGCGGGCAATCAGCTCACGGGCAACAGAAAGTTGTAGCGAGACATCGCCAATCGTTTTGGCACTCCAACGTTGCAGGTGCTTGGCGGTGGCGCGTAGGCGCGCATAGATGCGACGGAATGGGTCAGGCGCGTCGGGGGAAACTGCCCACGCCTCGGCAATCACTTCATGGTAGCCCTGCAGCTTGGGCCAGAAGCGTTCGAAGTGGAAGCGCATGTGGCCGAGGGAGCATGGCAAAGCATCGATGATGAGCGGCGCATGGTCCGAGGCGGTAGAGGAGAGACAGCGTAGCATACAGCTCGGGTGGTTGAGCTCCCAGCCAACGGTGCAGAGAACTCTATCGATGCGGTCGAGGGTGGGAGCCTCGCGTTCATTAGACCATGTGTAGCGACGGCCGTGGAGATATATGTCTCTAAGCTCCTCGTCGGCAATGAAATGCCGAAAACGTCGCATAGAGGCGCGATGGAGGTTGCCATTATTCTTATCTTCAGGGGAAATGATCATATTGAAGTCCCCACCGAGAAGCCATGGGCCGTTGCAAGTGGCACGCATGTCGTGCAAGTCCGAGAGGAACATGATCTTGGCGGCCTCATCTTGAGGTGCATACACGCCGGTGATCCACCAATGCGGGCTACCGTCCCGGGGGGAGACGAGCGCGTTAATGAAGTGCGTGCCAATGGTGGGGTGGGAGATAGCCACCACGTCATCTTGCCAAGCAAGGAGGATGCCTCCACGTGTATCTGTGGACGGTAGGAAGAAGAAATTGGTGAAAGCCCGACCACACGTTTCGAAGACGACGAACGACGAGACGGCGGAAAGTTTCGTCTCTTGGAGGCAAACAATAGAGGGGTTGGCGAAGGAGATGAGGGAACGCACGGCGGAGCACTTTGCAGGGCAGTTAAGGCCGCGTACGTTCCAAAAAATAATGCGTTTGTTGTATTCCATCAACAACGGTTAAGGGCCGAGAGGAGGCGCGCGAGCAAGACTAGGCCTCGGCGATGAGTAGAGCTGTGGCCGCCGCCTCCGCGGAGGGGTTGGCCGGCACCTTCCATCCATGGTAGATAACACTTTGTTTGGCGTTGCTCACATTTTCTTTCTAAACTTCTCATCTCGAACTGGATATCGCAACAATAATAATATATTTTTTATTTCTGATGTACGTTGTACTGCCATGATTGAAGATGAATAGATCGAAAGTTTTCTAGAAAAGAAACCCGCATAGTTGGTCACTTGCTGATCGCGACCAAAAAGGCAAAAACAGAAAGACTAAATGTGACGTTGCCAAGTAGTCCGGCTGTGTCTTAGAAACCATTCGCCCCTCCTCCGTCTTCAGCTAGCGGCGTCTGTTGGCAGTGACATCCGTCGAAGCCGGCTGCACCCTGGCGGCTGCCACATCTCTTTGGAGCGTAGGAACCCGACGTGCACCGCCTCCATCTGCTCGCGCTGGCGCGTGGCCAGCTCCTCCAGCATGAGCCGCCGCACCAGCGCGTGCCGCACCACCGACCCTCTGTAGGACGGCGGCATCGAAGCAGGCATACCGCCAGCATACCTCCTCCTCCTCCTCCCCCTCCTCCTCGGCACGGGCGGCGCAACGTCGACGTGGACGCCCAGCAGGACGGCCTCGTAGGAGCACGCCGGGGCGCACATGCACAAAAGCCTCGCGAACGCCAACGCCGCGGCCTTGGGAGAAGACCAGCAGCGCGGCCTCTCATCCGCGGCCGCCGCAGCCGGCGGCGGCGGCACCACGGCAGGCTGCATCCACAGGTGCAGGCAATCGAACGCCCACCCGTAGCACGAGCGCGTCCTGGCGGCGCCCCCCGCGAGCGCGTTCCTGCATCAAACGCGCACGATCACCATCAAAACCGTCCAAAATAAGCAGATCTGAGCACGCAATATGCATCTATAGCGAGTAGAACTGCGAATCGTGCCTTCCTCTCACAAAGGTAACGAAATGCACAAAATATAAATAAAGAACAGTCATCTTACGGCCTTCCTCCAGAGAATAACGAAAACAGAATTACATGATCGCACAAAGATGACGAGATTCACAAAAAAAAAAACAGTGATCTTACGGCCTTCCTCATCAAAAAAGACAACGAAAACAGAATTAGAGACAAACACACTGTGATCCTCTGGTGTGTGAGGGCTAGTGATGTACGCACGATGCACGGCTTTGTTGCCCGCTGCTGGAGCCACCCCGCTGCTGCGCCATCAGGAATGGATTCAGGAGTACTCTACCCCCGTAAACGAAGATCAAAGCAGATGGAAATCGGCTTCTCACTTCAGTACTCCTCCTGATGTTGCCACTCGTTGCACAGTTTTGGGGCCATTTATACAATGCTTTTGGGGGTGGTGTTAGAGTGATTTTTCGATTGGGTCGATTTATTCGCCATTAATTGACCAGGGACGATATCTATCCTTGCTTACTTCCACGATATATCATTTGCATAGAGCAAATTAAAGGAGTACATTTATGATCCTCGTCCGTTTTAGATTACAGGTTGTAAAGTTTTGGCCGGGCCGCTGACCAGCGTTACAACCGTGGAAAATGGAAATGCCAGGGAAAAGATAGTCAATGCAGGGATGTTCTGGTAAAAATGGAAAAAAACGTGGTCGGCAGGATTCGAACCTGCGCGGGCAAAGCCCACATGATTTCTAGTCATGCCCGATAACCACTCCGGCACGACCACTTTGGTGATGTTTTAGCGGTACTACACTTCCTTTGTGAGAAAAGCTACGTAAGCACGGGTCGGGAAATGGTCTTTCCTTTTAGCACATAGCGTTGCAGTGATAGCATTTTTTTCGAGAAATTTTCAATCTATTCATCTTCAATCATGCCAGCACAAAGAACAACATAGATAATAAAAATTACAACCATGTCCATGGACCACCTAGTGACGACTACAAGTACTGGAGTGAGCCGAAAGCGCGCCGTCGTCATCGCCCCTCCCTCACCAGAGCTGGACATATCTTATTATAGTAGACAGTCGGGAAGTCGTCGTGCTAAGGCCTCGTAGGACCAGCGCACCAAAGTAGCAATCATGACCGACGAAGAAAGTCGTAAATCAGAAGGATCAAACCTATAAACACCTAAACGAAGACGAACGAAGACCGGATCCAAATAGATACACCAAAGACCAGCACCAACCAAATCCTGCAAGATCCGACGGAGACAAACCTTCACACGCCCTTCGGTGATGCTAGACGCACCATCGGGATGAGGATAGAACATGGGAGACATTATTCCTACTAAGGGACATCGCCGCCACCACACAGCCTCAACCAGGACACTGAACCTAACAAGAACAAAAACAAGATCCCTCCCTCTAGCGGGGGGTCGAGATCCTCCGCACCTCCATGGCCTATAGGTCATCGGAGATGGGACGGACCGGCGGCGGCGCCGGCGGGAGGAGAAGAGATTTTCTTGTGGAGGAGAAAAGAGATCTATATCATTCTCCTTGTTACTGCTGCAGTGATAGCATTTATATGAACCAACATTTTGTGTGGAACCAGTGGACCCCATTGTGAAGTTTTTGGTGAGAATTGTTTGTGCAATGTAGTGCTCACTAAAAAATCAAAATCAAAATCTAGGTGTTTCTTCAAAGATATTTATACTTGTAATGAGCAACTTATTTTTCCCAATCCAATGATGTTGTCCCTCAATCATGAACAAAAATCTTGTATTCCATACACATGTTAATGAATCTGCTATTTCTAATATATTTTGTGGTTTTCCACAAGAAATAAATATATTTTGTGGTTGATTAGATATTTCTAGGGCATAATATATGATGTTTTAGTGGTTTAATTCAGAAATTACTATAGTTATGAGAGAAATTTGCATGTGGTTGACTATGCTCAAAATGTTGTAATCTGAGGTCAATTGCGCTGAAAAAAAGGCCTACTAATTCATGGAAATGAATGCTAATCATGGCACCTTGAGTCATAATGTGCATTGTTTATTTTATCTGTCAGTTACAATTATGAATCCCACCAAAATCTATTCCTACTAGGAATCTTGGATGTTGGTTACTCCACTTGATCTTAGACGTTTGTCCTAGGTTGTCGGTTAGATGCGGCAGTTGCCGCGGAAAACCAGCGGCTGAGTGCGAGATTTAGTGTGGCTTTCTAGTTCTCCGTGGAAGTTTATGGTGGGCCTAGTTGTGGCGGCTCGTGGCGCTTTCCTTTGTTTGGAATGGGTTATGTGTCGTTTCTTGCTTCTTTCCCTTTCTGGGTTTTAATTTCCTCCCTTTTCGGTTCTTTGTGCTCTATTTTGAGGAGGAGGTGGAAGTATGAGCAATTGGGGTATGATACAATGGGCTTATGTGGGTTGTTTGGCGATTTGTAGCATTTGCCATGAAGTAGCATTTACCATGGCTACACACGTTCTTCATGACATTGTGGCAGAAAGAAATCATTTATGGCATCCTGGTTTGACTTGTTTATCAAGGTTTAGTTACATCATTACATGCATACCATTTTCATGGATTAGATCTCTTTCTACTGAAAAAATGATTAACCCTTATTGTAGGATGGCTGCATTCAAACAAGGGGATTGCATATTTGTGCTACATGATTGTCCACATCATGTTCATTCTAATGCCTTACCAAGACTGAGATTTTCTGACCTGGATGAATGTTTTTTCTATGTTTATTTTCTTTCAAGGTTTAATTGGTTATTTAAGATCATTGTTTTCCTTAAATACTTAAAATGTAGAGTTCATACTCTAAATGTTATGTCCTAATGATGTTGTTTCCTCTGCTCTGTAGAATATTCAATGTGAAATGACATCAACAATGTTTTGGTGTTAGTATTTCAATCATATATCAGTTACTCTTTATTTCGTGCATATCTCTTTATTATGTTCATATGAGATGAATATGAAGAAATTTATCTTACTTGTTCTATAAGCTTACACACAACATGGTATTTGTATTTTTATAGACCATTACACTATGTTGGAGCCAGAAGGCAGTTTTTTTATCCTTTGCACATGTGACATTATTTGCGTTTTGGTAGAAACAAATATCGTAACTTCTTTAACAAATGAGCATTTGATATATTTGGTTGTACCTGCAAAATGTTAAGTCTTCATAATTCTTTAGCTTCATATTGTCTTCTTATAGGCAAAGTATAGAGTGTAGGACACCGCAACACTTCTTGAGATGGGTGCATCAAAGGGTTTCCCTAGTATGATTGAAAACATTGAACATGCACTGGAAGTGAAAAAAAATTCCCTACAGGCTTGCATGGACAATTCAAATGACAATGTAAAGATACAATCACCATTCTTGAAGTTGTGGCATCAAATGACCTTTGCATTTGGCATTCGTATTTTGGTTTGCTAGGATATCACAGTGACCGAAACGTTTTGCAAAGATCTCTTTCGTTTGAAGGCTTGTTGGTGGGAGGCACTACCGTTGAACTTCGAAGTCAATGGGTATCATATATTCTTCATGGTCTACTTTTGTCAAGACAATATCAAACCCTCAAGACAAGAGAGTTCACTTTTCGAGGCGTCAAGAAGCATGTAGGAAGAACGTCGAGCAGACATTTGGGGTTCTGCAAGCTTGCTTTCCCATTGTTTGTGGTCATGCGAGATTCTGACACCAAAAGGATTTATGGCGCATGATGACCACATGTGTTATCCTACATAACATGATCATAGAGAACAAGCGGGAATAGCCCGAATACTTACACTATAAGAATGAGGGACACAAAATTTATATATTGTATATTCATCCAGAGAGGGATGAACAACGACTCGAGAAGTTTCTTGAAATGCATAACATATTGAAAACCACGTGGGGTATGAACAACTTCGTGATGACCATGTTGACCATTTGTGGGCGCTCCTTCGGTAATAAACTTCTTCATGTTATGTTTTAGAGATTTGTTGTGTTTTAATTTGAACTTTATTTGAATTTCAATTTCAAATCTAATTTCATAAATTATGATTTTGAAATTATGTTTGATTATGTGTGCCTGCAATAACAATATTTTAATCATTGTATTGGAAGAGACATGCATATGCCATTTCTATGCTAGTTTAAAGGAACTAGGAAAAAAATATTGGACAGATTTATGGGGATGTGATAAAACACTCCACCTACAAACCTCCTGTAAATTATTGGTACACCCCTAATAACCATTTGTTGGGGATCTTTTTATGGAGATCCATTGGAGATGTTTTTTTAACACAGTACAGACGCAAACGCTCATATACATGCGCATACACTCACCCCTATGAACGCACACACGCACGCCCTAGCCTTATGAGCACCTCCGAAAGACTGAGCAGGCATATCATTTTGAAATTTACGAAGTCACCGTAGGCATCTCGTTGTCGATGGGATGTCTCCTCCCACTGAATGTGCACCATCGCCGGAAATCCTGAAATAAATCCAGGAATAAAAGCGAGCTCCAGGACTTGAACTCTGGTGGGCTGAGGATATATACCACAGTCCCTCTAACCATCCAACTGCTTTTAACACAACTCTTTTCACAAACTCTTGGTAATCAAGATCATTAAAAAAATATCATTATTTTGCATGTATCCTGAATACGGTAGCAAATCTCTCTAGTGACAGTCAAGTACTCCCTTCATTCCAAAATTCTTGTCTTAGATTTGTCTAAATACGGATGTATCTAGTTACGTTTTAGTGTTAGATACATCCATATCTAGACGAATTTAAGACAAGAATTTTGGGATGGAGGGAGTATAACTTAAACCCCTTTTGTGATTGTCTTCTGAGTACATTGAAATTCACTTACCAAAGTGAACATATACCTCAAATACAACGACTGCTGATGTAATTTACTCGCAGTAGTGACTCTTCCTTTTTATGGTACTCCCCTCGATCCGAATTTATTGGCGCTCGGAAGCATAGAAAAGCATGAAGCGAAGCTTGTCCCTGGTGAATCACTGGCGTGTACGGTGCGCAAGATGCTGATGACAAAATTGCGTTCCTGAACGAGCTCAATGAGCTACGCGCTACCATGACCGGACCATGGCTGCTGGGAGGGGACTTCAACATGGTCACTTCCGTCGCCGACAAGAACAATGGCCGGATCAATCACCATACCTCCAGCAGATTCCGGCGCTTTATCACGGACCACGCCCTGCGCGACATCTATATGCACGGGAGACGCTACACTTCGTCGAGCGAGCAGGAGAATCCAACGTTGGTCCGTAATGATCGTGTGTTGTGCACCACCTCCTAGGCCACTGATCATCCGCAGCACCTCCTACGCTACCTTGCATCTACAGCCTCCGATCACTGCCCCCTCGTCGTGGGCTGCTCCCTCTGCTCGCCAGGAAAGAGAAGGTTCTACTTTGAGCGATTCTGGATAATACTCGATGGATTCATGCCTGCTGTGGAGGCGGCTTGGTATTATGTCCCCGCCTACGCGGACCCCTTCCGGCAGCTCTTCGCGCAGCTCAAGGCCACCGCCCGCCACCTCCAGAGCTGGGGCTCCCGCTCCGTCGGGCACATCACGTCCCAACTCATTACGGCGCGCGAGCTCATCTACCGAATTGACGTCGCGCAGGACCACAGAGCCTTTCACCCGCCGAGGCCTGGCTCCGGCGCGAGCTCAAACGTGCCTACCTTGGCCTGGCCTCTCTTGAGAGATGCCTTGCGCGCGAGCGCGTCCGGCTCCGCTGGCTAAAGGAGGGCGACACCGGCGCTGCCTTCTACAAGATGAGATTATCACGAATGCACCGGAGCCAAAAAAAGCGCATCCTCAGCCTCCGCGTGCAAGATGAGATTATCACAAATGCAGCCTCCATGACGCGGGTGGCATATGAGCACTTCTCCTCCATCCTGGGCACCGCGACTGCACGGACCCACTCCATCTGCCTCGACGCGATCAATCACAAAAGCTTTGACCTTCTTGAGCTGCACGCTCCTTTCTCTGAGGAAGAGATTTGGGACGTAATGAAGAACATGCCAACGGGCAAGGCATCCCGGCCCTGATGGATTTACCTCCGAATTCCTCCAGGCATGTTGGCCAATCATCAAAGCGGATATCTGTGAGGCTTTTGACAAGCTCTACGCTATGAACGTGTGCGGCTTCCACAAGCTCAATGAGGCCCTCCTCATCCTGCTGCCCAAGAAACCTGATGCTGCCGTGATTGCCGACTACTGGCCCATTAATCTGATCCACATCATCGCTAAACTGTTCGCCAAGGTGCTCTCCTTGCGCCTCGCTCCCAGGATGAAGGAGATCGTCTCCGCCAACCAAAGAGCATTCATAGCACGATAATTTCCTCCTTGTCCAGCAAACGGACAGGCTCCTCCACAACAACACGTCGCCGCGAGTCCTACTGAAGCTTGACATTGCCAAGACCTTTGATACGGTCTCCTGGCCTTTCCTCCGCGAGACTCTGACGCACCTTGGCTTCGGGAGGCGCTAGTGCAAGTGGATCTCCATCCTCACATCCACGGCCTCCACTCGCCTCCACTCGCGTTCTTGTCAACGGCAACCAAGGGCTGCCGATGGATCACACTTGTGGACTGCGCCAGGGGGATCCGGTCTCGCCCATGTTGTTCGGCATCGTCATCGACACCCTCAACTCCCTCCTCCAACATTTCATGTCTACTGGCGCATTGCGGCAGCTCACTGCGAGGCACGGAGCCTCCAGCATCTCGCCCTTCGCCGACGACGTGGTCATCTTCTGCCACCCGACCTGCCAAAGCTTGCCACCATCCGTGCGCTACTACAACTGTTTGGCGACGCGTCCGACCTGTGCACCAATTTCACCAAGTGCTCGGCATCGCCAATCCGGTGTACGAGCGAGGAAGTCACCGCGGTCGCCTCAGGGCTTTCATGCGCCGTCAAAGATTTCCCCATTCCTTACCTTGGTTTGCCGCTCACCATCCGCAAGTGCCATGCCTCAGTGCTCTTCCCCCTTGTGGACAAGCTATGCAAGAAACTCGCCACCTGGAAAGCCTCTCCTCTATCCCGTGCCGAGCGCCTTGCCCTGGTGTGGCACATGCTCACCGCCATGCTAATCCACATCCTGCTCGCCATGGCTCTTAATCCCACAATCCTCAAGAAGATCATTGCAGTGGTGCGGGACTTCCTCTGGCATGGGCGCAAGGACGGCAAGCATGGCTGCTGCTTTGTAAGCTGGCCCAAACTCTCATGCCCGCTCAAGCATGGCGGCCTCGTGGTGCGTGACCTCCACCGCACGGGCATCGCCTTGCGCGCCCGCTGGCTATGGCCGCAAGCCACTGATCCAGACCGCCCCTGGAGCCATCTTCAGCTCCCGACGGCGAGGAAACGAGCCAATTCTTTCGCGCATCCACCACCTGGATCATCAGGGATGGGCAGACATGCCGCTTCTGAATTGACCACTGGATCGAGGGATCTTCGGCCGCTGAGATTGCTCCTGCCCTGGTGGCACTAGTGTCGCGCTGACAGCGCCGCCAGCGCCTCGTTTGCGAGGCCCTGCCGAACTCGCTCTAGATTGGAGACATCCACGGTCCCATGAGCGCCGCCGCTGCGATCGCGAAAGATATAAAGTGTTCGACTCTTGGCCGAACCTGACAGAATCACATGGAAGTGGACCGACAACGGGGGATCTATACGACAAGCTCCGCGTACAAGGCCATGTTCCACGGTTCGATTGTCAGCCCCTTCTGGCACCTCATCTGGCGCTCGTGGGCACCGGATGGAGCCACAGTCTTTCTCTGGCTAGCCTCGATGGATCGCTGCTGGACGGCCGAGCGCCGTGCTCGCCATGGGTTGCCGCACGGCCCCCTCTGCAAGTTCTGCTGCCAAGAGCTCGAGTCCCTGGACCACCTTCTTGCCCGGTGCATCTTCTCCAGGATAACTTGGCACGAGATCCTCTCATGGTGCCGACTACCAGTCCCCACACGGAGCTCCACCGATGGTATCTTCGAATGGTGGTCAAAGACTAACAACTCCTCTCCAGCTCCCATCCGCAAGGGGACGAACTCGCTCATCGTGTTCACCGCCTGGTCCATTTGGAAGCACCGGAACGCCACCGTCATCGACAATGCCAGACCTTCGAACGACGATCTAGCTCGCACAATCAAAGATGAGGCCCGCCTGCGGGCACGTGCTGGAGCAACTAGGCTAGCATCCATCATTCCTGTAACCCGAGAGCGCATGTAATGAGGCTGAGCACCCTCTTCCATCTGCTCACGTTGCACTCTTCGGGACGCCTTCGGTGCATATGCCCCTAGAGTCGCACCCTGTACTCTCTCCCCCCCTATCAATGAAATGATACGCAACAATGCCTATTTACCTCAAAAAAAAGCTTGAGTTGGTGCTGGATGACAATGATTGCTGACGTAGTCAGGCGCCGCGGAGATGTAGAGTTTTTCGTTGTTTTCCATTCTTCTTTCCCGGCGCCAAGTCTGCCACCATGTCTCGCAAACTTTACAACTCGGCCAAATAAAATAGCAAAACGGCGTGGAAGATCCCTCTGCAGCGTCGGTTCACTACTAATTATATGGACTATCAGTTCGAAAGTGTTTACCTAATCATTGCCTAGTTTCAAGAACAAAACTCTTTGGCTGGGGCATTAGTACTGGATAGTCTCATTGGGTTGTTACTAGTAATCCCTTTTCCTGCTTGAGTGCTACTATGAGCCGCATATACTAGTTTAGGGGATCCCCTAGTTTAGTGTATCATCTCCTCTAATCATCCAAGTCGCCATTAACAGATAGGAAAAGATGATTGGTTATATTAATAGTACGCCACAATGATCAGCTTACTTAGTAAATACAACTACCTCCCTCCATTCATAAATACATGATGCCATGTTTTGAATATTTTTACAAAAATATTTTCCTTTATGAACTTAGGACATTACGAAACTATTTATCATCACAAGGAAAATCATAGTATTGTCACCTGACCAATTTGACTTTTTCATACATGGGGTATGTGACCCCTTCATCACGTATTAAGAGCTAAAGTTAGAAAAGTGTGAACGGACGCTTTGCAGGAGGTCGTCTATTTACGAGCAACATAAGGCTGGTCACAATGGGCAAGAAGCGCATCGGGGTCGGGAGAATCCGGTTCACCGAGCTCGGCGCGGCGAAACCGCTTCGCCAGATTGGTGGCTATTGCGACGAATTCGCTTGCGTCCCCGGCTTCCGTATAATCGGAGAAGATTTGTTGAAGAGTATCTCCTCCCTCACTATTCCACAATACATGATTTTCAGTGAACGATCGCGCAGATTCACCTTCCTCTACTACTTCGTGAAATATTCTTTCAACCTTGGAAGTCAACTCCGCAATTATGTCTTCGGGATGGGCGGCGTGACTTGCACTAACTTTGTTCACTGCTTGGTTTGACTGAGCTGTTCAATAAAAAGGAAAGATGAATGCGTTTAAAATCTACGAGTTGCCTTAGTATGAAAGTTCCTCCTTCTCGCTATAGAAATGATCTTTAAGACAACCTACAAGAGCAACCTGAGGTAGTCGAGGAGGAGCCACAAGAGCAAGATGGAGGTTAAAATGAGACAGGTGGTAATACTTCTTTGGAATTGCCGCTTACACATTTCCCTAGACTATGTTACTACCTTCGTGGTGGGTAGGAACATCTATGTAGTTACCACAAGCACCTCTCTCTTCATTAAATACGTGTCATATAAGCAAAGTTGTATTGGAGTGTGTGATGTTACTCCTAAGTTCCTCTCCACTGTGACCAGCCTTAATACTCCCTCCGTCCCATAATAAGTGTCTTAATTTTGTACTAACTTTAGTACAAAGTTGTACTAAGGTTGAGATACTTAGTTTGGGATGGGAGGAGTATATACCAAATAAGTCGTGGACATGTAGCCCTAGCCTTCATTATAAGCTAAATGATATTTTTGCAACTTATAATTGTTTTCCCATTGTCCGGATCTAATCATCCAAGTCAAACGGCATATACATGTATGGATTTATGTGTTACGAGCACGAGATGTAAGCACCACAGAAGGAAAACCTTTTTTGTTTCTAAAATGAGTAAACAGATCGATTCTCGTAGAGTTTTTCTTGTTTCTTTTGTCATCATGTTTGGATGAAGTTCTCGAAGGAAAGGATGTCAAGACCAAGATGATGGAATGAATCAACGTTCTTAAGAAGTGCAATTTGGATCATGAAGATTGTGTTAGTTTAGTGCTTCCTATTCTTCTTACATCACGTCTTGAATCTCGGGACAAGATTCTTGTTTAGTGGGGTGAGTTGTCACATCCTTAGAATAGTTGCCTGTAAATAGTTGCATTAGTGAGCATAATCATGCATCATTTTATTTTCAAAGGAAATTGAATTGAGGGAATTCTCAAAGCCTTGGTCATTAAAAATATCCTATCGACCTATGAGGGGGGAACTGGTCAGCTTCTGAGCCCTGATAAGTGTTCGATTAAATTTGGCAAAAATTCTAGTATGGAAGATCAGGTGGCCACGTGGTCATTCTTAATATTACTGCAGAAGGTTTTGAGGATAAGTACCTTGGTTTACCGGTACCTGAGGGTAGAATGAAGGTTGGTAAGTTCCAGTCGACCAAAGATAAGGCTCTAAAAAGATCATCAGATTGGATTAAAAAATATGCTTCAAGTGGTATTAAGGAAAACCAAATCAAGGCAGTGTTGCAAGCGCTCTCAGTGTACGCCATGGGCATCTTCAAATTTTCAGCTTCATTATGTGATGAGTTGGCTCAGATTATAAGGAATTTCTGGTGGGAAGACGAAGAAGATAGGAGGAAAATTCATTGGTTAGCTTGGGATAAACTCACTAAGCCAAAAAGACAGGGAGGCATGGGTTTCCGAGATCTTTGGTTACTTAATCAAGCTCTCTTGGCCAAACAGGCGTGGCGGCTATTGGTGTACCCAGATTCTTTGTGTGCTAAGAGCATCTCCAGCCGTTGGCCCCCCCAGAACGCATAAAAATCGCCCACTAAGGGCGAGCCGGCGATTCGTCCGGCGCTAGCGGCGGTTTTGCGCCCAGTCGTCGCCCCCAGTCGCCGATTTTGGCCCACTTTTGAAACCCCATTTCGGCGAAAAAGGCCCATATGGGCGAGAATAGGCCCATACTCGGCGTGGTTCGCCGTGGCTCGGCGTTCAATTATCAACATAAATATATTTTTTATCACATATTTCATCACAGAAAATTCAAATACTTCAACAAAATAGTACAACAACAAATAGTTCAATACAAATTATATAGCTAAACAAATAAAAATTCATATTTCATCACACGTCGCGTCCGGTGTCGCCCTTGAGCCTCCATAGGTGCTCTATCAGATCTTGCTACAGTTGATGATGCACATGTGTGATGCGGAGCATCCTTCCATCATCCCTATGGACTCTACATCCACACATCCAACCCCACAAGGACCCATGACAAGAGCTAGAGCACGTGCTTTGGAAACCGAGGAGAACTCCTTCCTACTAGACTTGCATATGAACACAAATGGAACATGTATACTACCTCACCAAAATGTGCTATGCCTCCTTAGGTATGAAGAGGAACATCACCAAGGAGCTCAGGAGCATCCCCAAGAAGAAGGAGAACAACCCCAAGGCCACGTGGACCAAGAACAAGAACAACAGCAGCAGCACAGGAGGCTCCAGGCAACCCCGTGTGCACGGGCCCCCAAGACCCCGTGCCCACGGACTACTCAGGGAGTTGGCGCTGAAGCACCCCGTGCGCACGGGCTTGTACCGTGCCCACGGGACCCCCGTGCGCACGGGCCCAACTTACCCCGTGCGCACGGGCCTCCCAGGATGGCCGGCTGAGATGGCTTCTTCGACTCCACTTCTCCTCCTTCGACCCCAAGCCTATATATTCCGTACCTAGGGTTATGTTTAGGGTTAGCAAAGTATTAGATGAGATCTTGGTGAGCTTTGCTCCATTACCTTCCCTCTTTGAGGATCAAGACCCCATAGGGCAGAATCCTTGAGGATTTCAAGACCTCCATTAGGAGAAGACTATCTACCACCACCAAGACCCATCTTCCTTTGGATTTGGGATGAACTTTGCCATTGTACCTTTCCTTTGATTGTGTTTGAGACTTGTGGATCTTGTGTTGTCACTCTAGTGGATGTGTAATTGGGAATTGTTGGAGTGATTATCTCTTTGTGTTCATCCTTGTGTTCTTGTGTTTCCCTCCATTTTCCCCCTCCAAGTGTGAAAAGATCCTTCCTAGGGTTCTACCCTACATCATATGGTATCATGAGCCACGTTGATTCACATCTTGGAGTCCTTACCTTCCACTTTCTAGCTTGATTTTGTTGTTTTTTGTCCTAATCCGAAAATCCCCACCAAAAATAGCCCCAGAAAATCTTTCTTGCAATTTGTTGATCTTCTGAGATTTGGTTGATTTGATCCACGAATTTGGTGTTTGGCAAGTGGATCTACACCTCCACCACCATCCCCACCCATCCCCCCCTGGAATTTGGCCAAAACCTTGCAATTACCATGAAATCACATGAGTTCATCCGCTCTCGGGAGACCCCATGCACACGGGCCATCGGGACCCCGTGCACACGGGACCCCGTGCACACGGGCCCCACTTACCCCATGCGCACGGCCTATCCAGAAACTTTCGGCCATTTTTCTGTTTTTCTCATTTTGTTTCACCACCACCTCTTGTGTTCTTCCACACCATTCCACGTGTTTGTTGAGTGTTCGGTTGCGATTTCTCTTGTGTCCTAAGGTGTTTCGGCTACTTAGGCGCAACTTGGTATCATCATCGCCACCAACCATCGACTCAAACAACACTTAGGCTTTGACAAGACCATCTTCGACCGTAAGCAAGGACGGTAACCTCGACGACACTTTGTACCCCTTGCCATTAACTTGATAGCTTTGAGCCCTTTTGCGTAGCTTACCCATCGAGCCTAGCTTGTTGAGTATTGCCGGGCCACGTCTTAGTGCACCATTTAGTGTTCCATCCATCCCGTGCATCTACTACTTGTTACCTCGTTGTGTGGCTCGCATATCAAGCATCGTGGCATAGTTGACAAAAAAAGTGAGAAAAGCTTTTAAGCAAAAGAGAAGAAAAGCAAAGAGCTTATAAGCAATAGCATCGAGCCTTCGCATTCGTGCATCATCTTGGTCACCACATACATAAGCATACTTGGGATAGTGAGACAAGTAGATTCTCTTTTAGGTTGGTGCACTAGCGTATCTAGCCCATTAGTGCAATCGAGCTAGCGTCTCTCTAGTACCGTACGACAAGAGCTTTTCCCGTGTATCCATATCCTAGAGCTCATCCCTTGGTTGTGCGGATCCCATTTATGTTCCGTGTGTGCGTTCCTAGTGTTATCTTGGGAGGTTGATCTATTTGTCTTATTTGCCACTTGTGCATCTTCTCAACTTTATCAACATCTTGACTAACATTTGCTTGAATTATTTGTGCCTTTCCTAACCAAGCTCCTCCATAGACCATTTACTTGTAGGTGTGAGAAACAATTCCCGGTACCAATTCCCCTATTGTAACATCACGTGGGATCGTACTTGTTACATCCACAATCTTAGGAAAAGGGAACTTTGATTTTGTTCTCTCTTTTTCCTACTCACCACCACTTTCTTATGATGGATAGGCCAAGTTCTTCTACCAACCCACTCTTCATCGAGCAAGACGACGACATGTCATCCTTCGTCACCAAGAGCCACCTCTTTGGTGCACAACGAGCTCTACATCAAGAGCAACAAGCAATGAACGACCGCATCGACAACCTCGCCACCGACTTACGACTCTCCGAGCAACGTACACGCGACTACTTCGACAACAAGCTCGACGCGCACAAGCAAGAGAACGATGCAAGAATGGACGAGATCCCAACTTTGTTGGTCAACCGGCCTCCTTCAACTTCTTCCTACTCAAGACGGAGCCACTCAAGTCGCCACTCCGATGACACCTTCTCCGGCTCAAGTACACCATCATCAACCATTCTTCGACGAGCCGCGCGTAAAGATTGCCATGCATCTCGAGATCCGCTACACGCCAAGCATTCACAAGAGCAAGTCGATGAACAAGTTCCTCATCCTCAAGCAAATCAAGTCGCTTTTGCTCAAGCTCAAGAACGACAACGTCTTCGTCGTCAAGAAGAAGAAGAACGAGCGCGTCTACACCAAGAGGAACAAGACGCGGAGGCCCAATGTCTTCAACAACAACAACGAGAAGCACAAGCTATTGAGGCGGAACGTGCCCTTCAAGAATCAAGTCGAGCCATCGCCAACCGCAATCGCGAATGGCGCAATCAAGAGGAAGCCCTTCGAGAAGAAATACAAGAAAGGAACTATCAACCACGTGTGCACCGTCAAGTTTCTCAAGCTCCTCCACAAGCTCGTCAAGCTCCACCTCAACCTCAAGCGCACCAAGAGCGTCACCAAGTGGAACAAGTGCTTCAAGACCCCCCCCCCCCTCCACACCAAGAGCAACATCATGAGGAATGAGCATTCGAGGACCATCCAAGGCAAGAGCGACACCGCAACCGCTACCAAAATGAAGAGCAACGCTATGGCAAGCTAAAATTCACAATGCCCAAGTTCAATGGAAGCAATGATCCGGAAGAGTACCTCTCATGGGCATTGAAGGTCGACAAAATCTTTCGTTTGCACAACTATGAGGAAGAGAAGAAGATCGCAATGGCATCACTTGAGTTCCAAGACTATGTGCTCATATGGTGGGAACAAGTCCTTGAGCGCCGAGAAGCAAGAGGTGACCCTCCAATCACCACTTGGATTCAAATGAAGGATGTCATGCGAGCATGATTTGTGCCAACCTACTACAACCGTGATCTCTTCAAGAAGCTACAACTCCTCAAGCAAGGAACAAAGAGTGTTGAAGAATACTACAAGGAAATGGAGATAGCCATGATTCGAGCCAATGTCAAGGAAGATGATGAGCAAACAATGGCACGATTCTTGAATGGACTCAATCATCCCATCAAGAAGATCGCCGACTTCCAACCCTACTCCAACCTCATAGAGCTAGTACATCAAGCGACCAAGGCGGAACGTCAAGTGCAAGATGACTTCAAGTACGCCAAGTACTCATCCAAGACATACGGCTTCTTCAACAATCAAGCTTCAACAACTCCTCCAACATCTACTTCAACCAAGCCTTCTCCAAGCATCGACGACAAGACAACATACAAGAAACCTTCGCCAAGTTCAAGTCATCCTCCTCCTACTACAAGCAACTACAAGCCGCGTGCTACTTCCTCTACTCCGACCGGTGAGACCATCAAGACAAGTTCAATCAAGTGCTTCACATGTGGCGGCCGAGGCCATAAGTCCTTCCAATGCACCAACAAGCGCACCATGATCCTCAACAACGATGGCACCTACGACTCAATGAGTGAAGATGAAATGGAAGCTATTGAGCAAGTGGCCATGCACCGGCGCGTGAACGAGGATGAAGATGATCAAGTCTTTTGTGATGAAGATACGAGCCCCGCTCTTGTTGTCTCCAAGGTCTTGACACTTCAACATCAACAAGAAGAAGACCAACGATGCCATATCTTCCACACCAAGGCCGACATCAACGGGAGATCCGTCAAGGTCATCATCGATGGAGGTAGTTGCCACAACTTGGCAAGTGAAGAACTATGCTCCAAGCTTCAATTGGTCAAGAGTAAGCACTCGCACCCCTACAAGGTTCAATGGCTAAGCGACTCCGGCACTATACGAGTTGAGCATACGGTCCAAGTATCCTTCAAAATCGGTGCATATGAAGACACTTTGGAGTGTGATGTGGTCCCAATGACCGTTTGCCACCTCCTTCTTGGTCGACCATGGCAATTCGACCGTGGCGTCGTCCACAATGGGCGTACCAACCACTATAGCTTCAAGATGAAAGGAAAAGAATATGTGCTACGACCCATGTCTCCTAGTCAAGTGATAGCCGACAAGCAAGCCACCCACCATAGAGAGAAGAGTGAGAAAGAGAGCCACCAAAACATGAGTGAGAGCAACAAGCCACACTTGAGCGCCTCTTCGCCTAGAGAGAAAAACCTCATACTATTCGCCACAAAAATTGAGATGAGAGAAGTGTGTGAGAACGCATCGAGTGTGATGCACTTTGTCCTTGTATGCAAGGATGGCGAACCGCAAACTAACACCACTTACGAGCTACCTTTGGTGTTTCAATCTCTTTTGCAGGAATTTCAAGATGTTTTCCCCGATGAGCTACCTCCGGGTCTACCTCCTCTACGAGGCATTGAACATCGAATCGACCTCATCCCCGGAGCGCCACTTCCAAACAAAGCTCCATACCGTGTCAATCCCGAAGAAACCAAGGAGATTCAACGGCAAGTACAACAACTAATCGACAACGGTCATGTACATGAAAGCTTAAGCCCTTGTGACGTTCCCGTTATACTTGTGCCTAAGCCCGATGGAAGTTTCCGCTTGTGTTCCGATTGTAGAGCTATAAATGCTATCACCGTTCGCTATAGGCATCCCATTCCTCGCTTAGATGATATACTTGATGAACTTAGTGGAGCCAACTTTTTCTCCAAAATTGGTCTTAAAAGTGGCTATTATCAAATCCGCATACAAGAAGGTGACGAAAGGAAAACTGCTTTCAAAACAAAATTTGGCTTATATGAATGGTTAGTCATGCCTATGGGTTTATCGGAGGCTCCCGGTACTTTTGTGCGTCTCATGCATCATGTACTTCGACCTTATATTGGAGTCTTTGTTGTGATCTACTTCGATGATATTCTTGTGTTTAGCAAAACCATGAAAGAGCATCTTCATCATGTTAAGCTTGTTTTGCAAACACTTCGCAAGGAAAGTCTTTATGCCAACATGAAAAAGTGCACATTTGGTGTTGACAAAGTGGTTTTCTTGGGTTTCGTTGTCTCTTCCAAGGGTGTCCATGTTGATGAAACTAAAATTGAAGCAATTAAAACTTGGCCCCAACCCACCAATTTGCAACAAGTGCGAAGTTTCCTTGGTCTTGCAGGTTTTTATCGTCGCTTTGTGAAAAACTTTAGCACTATTGCAGCTCCTTTGCATGCTTTGAGTAAGAAAAATGCTCCTTTTGTTTGGGGAACTTTGCAATCAACCGCTTTTGATGAGCTCAAGTCTTTGCTTACTCATGCTCCGATTCTTGCTTTGCCCAACTTTGACAAAACTTTTGAGATTCATTGTGATGCAAGTGGTACCGGAATTGGCGGAGTTTTGATGCAAGAAAAATGAGCAATTGCATATTTTAGTGAAAAACTCTCCAGTGCTCAACTTAACTATCCCATCTATGACAAAGAATTGTATGCTTTAGTGCGTGTCCTACATGTTTGGAAACATTATCTTAGACCTCATGAGTTTGTCATACATACTGATCACGAAACGCTTAAGTACTTAAAAGGTCAAACTAAATTGAACAAGCGTCATGCCAAATGGAATGAATTTATTGTATCTTTCCCATATGTGATCAAGTATATTAAGGGCAAGGAAAATGTAGTTGATGATGCACTTTCACGCATATGCACGCTTGTCACCCAACTTGAGTTAAATGTTATTGGCTTTGAGCACATAAAAGACTTGTATGCTAGTGATCCATCTTTTGCACCTCATTATGCTAAATGTTTGATGCATACATCTTGGGAACAATACTACATCAAGGATGGTTATCTTATGAGAGCTAACAAACTATGCATTCCCAAGTCTTCTCTTCGTTTGCTACTTTTGCAAGAGGCTCATGGAGGCGGACTCATGGGACACTTTGGACGCGACAAGACTTTCGCCACGCTCTCCAAGAACTACTTTTGGCCCAAGATGTTCCGCGACGTCTCACGATTCACTACTCGATGCTCTACATGCCGCAAAGCTAAGTCAAAAGCTCAATCTCATGGTCTTTACATGCCTCTTCCTATTCCTTATCAACCTTGGGAAGACATTAGTATGGATTTCGTACTTGGTTTGCCTAGAACTCAAAATGGAAAGGATTCCGTGTTTGTTGTTGTGGACCGATTTTCTAAGATGGCACATTTCATTCCTTGCAACAAGGTCGACGATGCTTCACATATTTCAAATCTCTTTTGTAGGGAAATCTTGCGCCTTCATGGAGTACCAAAGACAATCATCTCCGACCGCGATGTCAAGTTCTTGAGTTACTTTTGGAAGACTCTATGCGCCAAGCTCGGAATCAAGCTCTTGTTCTCATCCGCATACCATCCTCAAACCGACGGCCAAACGGAGGTGACGAACCGGACACTATCCACTCTACTTCGCGTGTTGATCAAGAAGAACATCAAGGAGTGGGAGGCGTGTCTACCCATCGCCGAGTACGCCTACAACCGCGCAAGACATTCGACTACTGGCAAGTCTCCCTTCGAGGTCGTCTACGGTTTCAACCCATTGTCCCCATTGGACATTCTACCTCTACCTCTACAAGAGCGCACCAACATGGATGCGAGTGCATGAGCAAGCTACATCAAGAAAATGCATGAAGATACAAGAAACATCATCGAGCGCCAAGTACATCGACTAGCGACCAAGCTCAACGTCAACAAGCAACCCACGATCTTCAACATAGGTGATCTCGTGTGGCTACACCTTCGCAAGGACCGCTTCCCCAACGAACGCAAGTCCAAACTTCTACCTCGAGCCGATGGACCATTCAAGGTGCTAGCACGCTACAACGACAACGCCTACAAGATCGAACTCCGACGAGACAAGTACAACGTGAGCGACACCTTCAACATCAAAGACCTCTCGCCTTTCCATGGTGATGAAGATCTTGATCCGAGGTCGGATCCTTTCGAAGGGAGGGGAGATGATGCGGAGCAACCTTCCATCATCCCCATGGACTCTACATCCACACATCCAACCCCACAAGGACCCATGACAAGAGCTAGAGCACGTGCTTTGGAAACCGAGGTGAACTCCTTCCTACTAGACTTGCATATGAACACAAATGGAACATGTATACTACCTCACCAAAATGTGCTATGCCTCCTTAGGTATGAAGAGGAACATCACCAAGGAGCTCAGGAGCATCCCCAAGAAGAAGGAGAACAACCC
This sequence comes from Triticum timopheevii, assembly GCA_963921465.1. Taxonomy (NCBI): domain Eukaryota; kingdom Viridiplantae; phylum Streptophyta; class Magnoliopsida; order Poales; family Poaceae; genus Triticum; species Triticum timopheevii. Next base: position 372,347,744 of record OY997272.1, on the reverse strand, counting down.
CAAGGCCACGTGGACCAAGAACAAGAACAACAGCAGCAGCACAGGAGGCTCCAGGCAACCCCGTGCGCACGGCCCCCAAGACCTCGTGCCCACAGACTACTCAGGGAGTTGACGCTGGAGCACCCCGTGCACACGGGCTTGTACCGTGCCCATGGGACCCCCGTGCGCACAGGCCCAACTTACCCCGTGCGCACGGGCCTCCCAGGATGGCCGGCTGAGATGGCTTCTTCGACTCCACTTCTCCTCCTTCGACCCCGAGCCTATATATTCCGTACCTAGGGTTATGTTTAGGGTTAGCAAAGTATTAGATGAGATCTTGGTGAGTTTTGCTCCATTACCTTCCCTCTTTGAGGATCAAGACCCCATAGGGAAGAATCCTTGACGATTTCAAGACCTCCATTAGGAGAAGACTATCTACCACCACCAAGACCCCTCTTCCTTTGGATTTGGGATGAACTTTGTCATTGTACCTTTCCTTTGATTGTGTTTGAGACTTTTGGATCTTGTGTTGTCACTCTAGTGGATGTGTAATTGGGAATTGTTGGAGTGATTATCTCTTTGTGTTCATTCTTTTGTTCTTGTGTTTCCCTCCATTTTCCCCCTCCAAGTGTGAAAAGATCCTTCCTAGGGTTCTACCCTACATCAATGTGGGTCTCAGATCTCCTGACGCATACTGAGGTAGGCAGTCCAGGTTGCCGGTAGCTGATGATCAACTTGGGCAAGAGGACCCTACCTGTGGTATGGTTCAGTGTCAAACACTGGCTCTTCCTGGTCGCTCTCAATGATCATGTTGTGCAAGATGACACAGCAGGTCATGATCTCCCACATTTGATCTTTCGACCAGGTCTGAGCGGGGTACCGGACAACAGGTAATCGAGATTGGAGCACACCAAATGCCCGCTCGACATCCTTTCTGCAAGCCTCCTGAATCTTCGCAAACCAGGCGTTCTTGCCTCCAGGCACAGGGTTTTTGATGGTCTTCACAAATGTCGACCATCTCGGATAGATGCCATCAGCTAGATAGTATCCCTTGTTGTAGTGCCGCCCATTGATCTCAAAGTTCACCGGAGGAGAATGACCTTCAACAAGCTTGGCAAAGACAGGAGAGCACTGCAGCACGTTGATGTCATTGTGAGTTCCTGGCATACCAAAGAAGGAGTGCCAAATCCAGAGGTCCTGTGTGGCCACCGCCTCAAGTACCACACTGCAACCGCCTTTGGCGCCTTTGTACATCCCCTGCCAAGCAAATGGGCAATTCTTCCATTTCCAATGCATGCAGTCGATGCTTCCAAGCATCATAGGAAATCCTCTTGCTGCATTCTGTGCTAGGATCCGAGCAGTGTCTTCCGCATTGGGTGTTCTCAAGTATTGCGTTCCAAACACTGCCACCATTGCCCGACAGAACTTGTAGAAACACTCTATGCTGGTGGACTCGGCCATGCGCCCATAGTCGTCCTCTGAGTCACCGGGAGCTCCGTATGCAAGCATCCTCATCGCTGTCGTGCATTTCTGGATCGAGGTGAATCCAAGTTTGCCGGTGCAATCCATCTTGCATTTGAAGTAGTTGTCGAACTCCCGGATGGAATTCACAATCCTGAGAAAAAGCTTTCTGCTCATCCGATAATGGCGCGGAAATGTTCTGTCGCCGTGAAGTGGAGCATCGGCGAAGTAGTCGGAGTAGAGCATGCAGTAGCCTTCGAGACGATGCCGGTTCTTTGCTTTCACCCGCCCCGGCGCCGAGCCACCTCGCCGCGGCTTTTCATTGCTCGCCAGCAGCTGGGCAAGGGCGGCGAGCACCATGAGATGCTCTTCTTCCTGGACGTCGGCCTCGGCTTCCTCCTCCAGCAGCGTGGTGAGTGCTTCCTCGTCATCTGAGTCCATCGCCGAGGCAGGCAATTCGCTGAACACCTTGCGCCCGGTGGGCGTGCACCTGCCGTTAAACTGCCCCTCCACGGCCGGAAACGCCCAGCTGCTGTCGGAGGGGCTGGCGCGACGAACATCTGCTACCTCTGCTATTTTTTCCGGCGGGGATTGGCTATCTAGCGGCTAAAGGCGGCGGGCGGCGCCGGGATATAGCTAGTGGCGGCCGAGAGCGCGGGGGTTGGAGGCGAGTCGGGGAAGAAAATGTTGACTTTTCACCTGACGGCATGGGCCAGCCGCGCTTTTCCCTTGCACCGGAGCCCCCAAGCGCCCCCCAGCGCGCCGGGTTCGGCCTGCGGCCGCCGGGCGGAAAAAAGGGTCGAACCGGCGCTTTCCGTCGTCCTGGGGCGCGACTGGGGCATTTTTTTGGCGCCGGCGCCGAAAAAATCGCCTGGGGGGGCCTGTTGGGGGCGCGGCTGGAGATGCTCTAAGGTTTTGAAGGCAAAATACTACCCCAATGGCCACATTTTGGATACTGTGTTCCCGCAAGCTACTTCGGTGAATTGGCAAGGTATTATGCATGGCCTGGAACTGTTAAAAAATGGGTCATATGGAAAGTGGTTGATGGTAAAAATATAAATATTTGGAGAGATAACTGGCTACCTAGAAACTCCGGCTTTAGAGTTACAGCAAAGAAAAAATCGCACTAGACTGAAATGGGTATCTAAATTATTCATGAGCGAAACAACAAGATGGGACGAAAATTTAATCAGGTACTTGTTCTATCACCATGATGCGGAGGAGATTCTAAATGTACGTATTCAGTCTGGAGGAGAGGGAGATCAAGTTGCTTGGTATTATGAGAAAAATAGTATGTTTTTTGTTAAAAGTGCGTACAGACTAGCCTTAAATCTTAAGGACGGTAAGGGCGAAACTGAAACGTCCAACACTATTGATAATGAGAGGAGGATGTGGGACGTTATTTGGAGGGCCAGAGTCCCACAAAAAATTAGAATTTTTGCCTGGCGAGCCACGTCCAATAGTTTGGCGACCCAGGTAAACAGAGTTGCTCATCACCAAACAGTGTCAGATATGTGTACTATTTGTGGTGTGGAGGAAGAAAGTATTTTTCATGTCCTGGTGACTTGTCCTAAGGCGTGTGCATTTCGTTTTGCCATGAGAGATGTGTGGAATATTCCTGGAGAGGAGTTCTTCAGATGTACGGGGCTGGACTGATTTCTTATTCTGCTTGACCAATTGGGGTCACCGGTTCGCGAGCAAGTTTTATTCATATTTTGGAGAGCTTGGCATCCGAAGAATGATCTGATCTTTGGAAGGGGGAAAGAGTCTTTATTTGCTTCTGCTATATTTGTGGAAAATTACTGGAAATCTTTTACGACGACAAATGCATGTGTGCAAGTTGACCTGAGCAACAAAGGTAAGGGGGTGGTTGACAAGTGGAGGTATGTTACTCAACCCGCAATTGGTCACCGAGTTTGGGAGCCCCCGGATCCTGAGTATATTAAGATTAATGTTGATGCAAGTTTTGTGGAGAGCATGAGATCTACTAGTGTTGGAGTTGTTGTCAGGAATGACCTGGGCGAAGTATTGGTCTCATCATGGGATTTTATCCGCTCCTGTACTTGTGTGGATGAAGCGGAACTTCGTGCGTCCCTCGCCGGGTTATACATAGGTATTACACTTCACAAACCAATTATCCTGAACACTGATTGCGCTTTTGTTGTTTCTTGTCTGGCTAGAGATTCCATTGACAGGTCTCCGTTGGCGAACCTGAAAATGGAGGCGTTGAGCGTATCAAAACTCATAAAGGATTTTAAGATCACGAAGATTGATAGGCGGGCAAATAGGGTGGTGCATGAGATTGCAAAATTCAGTTTTGACAGTAGATCCGAGGGCCTTTTATGTAATAGTGTTCCGCCATGTGTAACTGCTTTTGTAATGAATGATTGTAAAAATCTTAATTTACCAAAGTAATATATGGGGGTTTTAAAAAAACATTAAAGTTCTCTTTAAACAAGTTCAAGAAAATGTTCCTGTTAGTCTTTAAAAATATTGGTTTGAGTTAGTGATGCTAGGGCATTGGCAAAGCCGGAGGAATCGAATATGGTGAAAGTTTTCCCAAGGAAGATCGTTATTTTTCCTTTTGGAAGAGAAACATTAACGAAATTCCACAATGCATTCTTTAATAAATAAAAATAAAAATGACATGATATGTAGGGTGAGATAGCTAAAAGTAAGAAAAGTGTACAACACATAAATTATTTAGCCAATCCACATATTGTGATGCATATTGTATTCTGGCATGATAACCAACCATGGCTAGACCGGAGGTGAACGCTTGCGGTAGATCAACAAAATTTCTATTATTTAAAAAAAAACATAGCTAGCTCATGAAAGTAAACTGGTTTCCGTTGTTAGAATTGCTCCGTGGAAAGATCACCTTCAATGGGAGTAGGCATTTTTGTTGATAGCGAGATGACAGAAATTTCAGTTCTGAAGCTATGTGAGTCCGGAGTGGTAGCGTGTGCGTGTGTGTCAGTGCATGTAAGTTCTACTTTTTATCGGGTCTTTCGAAAAAGAACCATTCTACCTAGCTCCGATCAATCTTTTCAAGAAATGAACCCTACCTCCCATCCATAAAAAGAAGGGAAAAACTTACAATCAGCCGACCGAAAACACGGGCACGCCCATCGCCTCGCGCGGGCGACGCGTGCCCCTTGGTGCCCAACGCACCGCTTATCGTTTTTGTGTGAGATCCAGTGCGCGAGTCGACTACATCCAAACTCCTCCCCATGCTTCTCTTCCGCATGTATCACTGCGGCGGCCCTCGCGCATGTTGGCGTTTCTCCGGTCGTCGTCGTTCGTCTCCTCCATCCATCTAATCTCCCATCCTATTCTCTCCCACAATCTATAGCCGTCGTCCCTTGCGCTGCAGGCGTTAGCACTAGTCATCGCTTGAGCACAAGCATAGTCGCCTCCTGTGCACAAGTCCACCCATCTCCTCATCCCCCATGTCATCCATGGCCGGATGGTGCGGAGGAGCGTGGGGGCTCGCCGTCAATGGTGCAACATGTGTTGTGTTGTAAGAGGTGGAGTGTGGCAAGCTGCCTGCTCGATGATGTTGCCGTCATTGTTGGAGGTGATGACAACATGGTCCATATTGCAATGGGGATCACAACATGGTTTATATGTAGTGGGTGACCAAAGGCCACGTCATTCAAGCTGTTGGTGACGGCACCATGTCCCATGTTGCAATGGATACCAAAGCCCCCGTCATGTATATGCACAAGCGTAACAAGGTACGTGCAGAGCAACCGAGCACAACACGGTCATTGTTGCAAAGGTTGCGGCTGACGTGGCGAGAGATCGGATGGATGTCTCGCATGCTAACGTCTGCCGAGGTGGTCAATCTAATTGATTCATAACCCGGCCAACAGTAAATAAAAGTAAGGGAAAATCCTTTAAATCAACCGACTGATCAAATGACGGGCATAAGCCGCGTCCCGTGCTTGCCACGCGTCCCGACTCCCGCCTCATCTGACGAAGCACCCATCACACGTTTTCCTCCCACCCCATCCGTTGACCAGAGCTCCACCTTCAGTTCGATGGACCTTGCCCGTGCGTGGATGCTTAGCTCCAACTTGGCCACACACAACAGTCACAACAACAGCACCTTCCGGTTGCCGTTCGCGTCCCCGAGTCCAGCGCGCGGAGTTGCTCAACGACTCGCCGCCGGCATTCTTTTTTGTTTTTTTGAAACAACTCGCCGCCGGCATTCTCGGCGCCATGCATGGCCTCCTTCGTCCAGATATGCATGCATGCCTCATGAGAGAAGGACGTACTGATCGAGATGGTCGTCTTCATCAACCTAGCTAGCTTCACGTACCACACACAACATTAGCATGCATGCACGTTGCCCGCCATCCAAGCCCACCCTCACCGCGTGTGTGCACGGGGACGTACTCGTAACGCTCAGCTGAACACCAGACATCTTATGGTTGCATTTGCCATCCGCGTCCAAGTTGTGATGGTCATCTAGAGCCGCACGCCGGTGTTGTGATGGTCGCCGCGGTGCTGCAATGGGCAAGTGGCCGGAGCCGCGCGCCAGCGTTGTGATGGTCGCCGCAGTGCTGCAACGGGCGTCCAGAGCCACGCATCGGTGTTGTGACGGTCACCGTCGTGCTGCAATCGGCGTGCGGAGCTGTTGGCCGGTGTTGTGATGGTCGCCACCATGCTGCAATGGGCGTCCAAATCCACATGCCAGTGTTGTGATGGTTGTCGCGGTGCTGCAATGGGTGTCTGAAGCCGTGGGCTGGTGGCCTGGTGTTGTGATGGTCGTCGTCGTGCTGTAATGGGTGTTCGGAACCGCGCGTCGGTGTTGTGATTGTCAAGGCCATGCTGCAATGTGCGTCCAGAGCCGTGCGCAGGGGTGTTGTGATGGTCACCGCCATGCTGCAATGGGTGTTCGGAGCCGCGCACCGGTGTTGTGATCGTCACCTTCGTGCTGCAATGGCGTCCGGACATGTCCGCGGGTGTTGTGATGGTCGTCGTCCTGTTGCAATGGGCATCCGGAGCCACGTACCAGTGTTGCGATGCTCATCGAGGTGCGGCCATGGGCTTTTGAAGCTGCGGGCCGGTGTTGTGATGGTCCTGGCCATGCTGCAATGGGCGTCCTGAGCCGGATGCCGGTGTTGTGAGGCGTCCGGAGCAGCGCACCGGGGTTGTGACAGTCACCACCGTGCCACAATGGGTGTCTGGAGCCGCGCGTCGGTGTTGTGATGGTCACCGCCGTTCTGCAATGGGCGCCCGGAGCCGCGCGCCGGTGTTGTGCTGGTCACCACCGTGATGCAATGGGCGTTCGGAGCCACGGGGCGGTGTTGTGATGTTCATAGCGGTGCTGCAATGCGCGTCCGAAGCAGCGGGTCGATGTTGTGATGGTCATCACGGTGCTGCAATGCACGTCCGAAGCAGCGGGCCGGTGTTATGTTGGTCGTCGTCGTGCTACAATGGGCACTAGGAGCCACGCGCTGGTGTTGTGCTAGTCACCGCCGTGTTGCAACGGAGCCGCGCGCTAGTATTGTAATGGTCACTGCCGTGCAGCAATGGGCGTCCGGAGTCGCACACTGGTGTTATGCTGGTCACCGCCGTGCTGCAACGGAGGCTAGTGTTGTAATAGTCACTGTCGTGCAGCAATGGGCGTCCGGAGTCGCACACTGGTGCTGTGCTGGTCACCGCCGTGCTGCAACGGAGCCTAGTGTTGTAATGGTCACTGTCGTGCAGCAATGGGCGTCCGGAGTCGCACACTGGTGTTGTGCTGGTCACCGTCGTGCTGCAACGGAGCCTAGTGTTGTAATGGTCACTGCCGTGCAGCAATGGGCGTCCGGAGTCGCACACTGGTGTTGTGCTGGTCACCGCCGTGCTGCAACAGAGCCTAGTGTTGTAATGGTCACTGCCGTGCAGCAATGGGCATCCGGAGCTGCACGTCGGTGTTGTGCTGGTCTCCATCGTGCTGCAATGGGCGTCTAGAGCCATGGTGTCGGTGTTGTGATGGTCGCCACCATGCTGCAATGGGCATCCGAAGTTGTGGTTTACTGTTGTGAGGTAGTGTCACAATGCATGTTTGGAGCTGCGGGCTGATGTTGTGATGGTCATCGCCATGCTGCAATGCATGTTTGGAGCTGCGCGCTCGTGTTGTGACTAGGTGTCCATAGTTGTGCGCCGGTGTTGTGACTGCGAGCGTTGCTGTGATGGTCGCCACCTCGTTGCAATGGGCGTCCGAAGTTGCCATCGCTATTGTGATGCTCTACTGAAATTGCAGTACGGCGCTATGGGTGTTGAGTAAATAGGCAATTTCTCGATTAAATTAATCCACGAGTAAATCACTAGCATGGCATTGACTAAGTTGATGACGTACTGACTTTGATCTAAACATGCACGTACTAAGTAAACAATAGACAAATCTACACATACTGCTAGTACTGCTAATATGAAAATAATCAGGAGCGGGATAAACGAGTTATACCCTCCAGTAGGCCACGCAGAGGCCACGGCTTTGGTGGCAGCAGCGGCGTCCTCGGCGGCCTTCTTGTCGGCTTCAGCTTTCTTGGTGGCGGCACGGTCGGCGTCGGTGGACATGGTGATGATGAAGGCGACGCGGACGTAGAGGAAGTAGACGATCGGAAGTGAGCAGTCGCGTAATCGCTGCCCAAAAACCTATTCGCCCCTCACCCCGTACAGGAACCAGAAGGGCGTGGTTTCGGAGACCTGCTCTCCCGTCGACCGTGTACGCGGCGGACGGGATGGAGTCACCGACGGCAGCAGCAGCAAAGGAACGACGGTGGGCGTGCGCGTGAGCAGATGTGATCTGTTCGTGGCGGCTAGGGTTAGGGGACACAACACACTTATCTAGATGCAGCCGCGTGGCGAGACGTGGGCTTGACCCACGTCCGAGTCCGTGACAGCCCACGATCCGATGTCTCAGATCGTGGCCCTGCTGTCAGAACCTCTCCGTTAGTGACTGGCAAAAATAAGCGCATAGGTGTGAGCTCGGCTCGGCTCATTCCCGCAACCCGCGGCGCGTCGTGACGAGGCGAGGCGTGGTGAGGCGGGCGGCGGAGGAGGAGCGCGCGAGGGCCTCTTCTCTTCTCAAGCTCCAAGAGCATGTAGAAGAGCCACCCTTATAAACCACTCCAACTTCTCTTCCACTAGCATGGTGGGACTAAACTTCCCACCACCTTGTCATGCCACCTACATGGGCCCTTAGAGATCAAATCTGAAATTGTCATATGGGCTCTAGGCCCATCTCACATTTCAACAATCCCCCACCAGATCTCAGGGGCCCACTTTGTCCTTTGTTCGAAACGCTGTTTTGATATACTAGTGTTTCAGTGAAGACCTGTTAAGGTTGAGCTTCACGTAGAGCAAGTGGCTACACTCCTTCACAACTGAAGAATGGACTATGCCTTGAATTGTCAGTTTGGCGTAAAGAAGTTTCACCACATGTCTTACTAGTACTGGGCTGCCGAAGGCTGACCCCTCGGGTGGAGCATATAAGTCACACTCCTGGCCTATTCATGAGCTTACTAGAGATCACCCCAATCTCATAGACCGTGACTAGCAGTCGAGCTCACATAGGTATGTTCCTCCAAAGATCGCTCTGTAGGATAGCATCTTGCTTATAAATATAAGCCTTGGAACATATTAAGACAATAGTCATCCTTCCATACAGTTTCCGAGAGTATTGCATCTCCAACGGAGTGGGTTAGTAAAATTACTCTCCTCAGTTCACCACTGGCTTGATTTCCCAGGTCCTACTTCACGGGATCTCCGATCACATAGGTTGGGTTACCACCATGGTAACTCATGTGGGTCTCATACCCATCTCCCTCGATGCACTATCTATCACTACACGTGATAGCCCTTTCGTAAAGGGATCTGCCAGATTCTTAGCCGTATGGACATACTCCAACGCTATCACTCCAGAGTTTCTTAATTTTCTGACAGCTTTTAATCTCATTCTTATGTGTTTGTTGGACTTCATGTTGTCCTTTGAACTCTTCACCTTGGTGATGACAGTCTGATTATCACAGTTCATAAGGATAGCCGGAACCGGTTTATCAACCAGTGGCAAGTCCATCAAAAGATCTCGAAGCCATCCTGCTTCAACACCAGAAGTGTCTAATGCTGTTAATTCTGCTTCCATTGTCGATCTCGTTAAGATCGTTTGCTTGCAAGACTTCCAGGAAACAGCGCCACCTCCAAGAGTAAACATATACCCAGTTGTGGCCTTCATCTCATCAGCATCAGAGATCCAATTCGCATCACTATACCCTTCAAGTACCGACGGGTCTCCGGTATAGTGAAGTCCATAGTTCATAGTACCTTTCAGATAGCGCATAACTCTTTCAACAGCATGCCAATGTACATCACCCGGTTTGGAAACAAAACGGCTAAGTTTGCTCACAGCAAATGCGATGTCAGGCCTCGTTGCGCTCGCTAGGTACATCAGTGAACCAATGATTTGAGCATATCTCAATTGATCTTTAGCCATGCCTTTGGACTTTCGAATCAACATGCTAGGATCATATGGTGTTTGAGATGGTGTGCAGTCCGAATATCCGAAACGACTCAACACCTTCTCAACATAATGGGATTGCAGAAGTGTGATCCCACCCTCATTATCTCTCAGTAGCTTGATGTTCAAGATAACATCAACCACACCAAGATCCTTCATCTCAAAGTTCTGAGACAGAAACGACTTAACCTCCTCAATGACTTTGAGGTTGGTTCCGAATATCAGTATGTCATCAACATACAAGCACAGTATAACTCCTTCGCCCCCACCATGGCGATAGTATACACATTTGTCAGCTTCATTAACAACGAAGCCAACAGATGTCAGAGTTGTATTAAACTTATCACGCCATTGCTTAGGTGCTTGCTTCAGGCCATATAAAGATTTCAGCAACCTACACACCTTTCTTTCCTGACCATCTATCACAAAGCCATCTGGCTGTTGCATGTAGATTTCCTCATTCAGCTCTCCATTCAGAAAAGCCGTCTTAACATCCATTTGATGGATGAGAAGACCATGTGAGGCCGCCAACGAAAGTAATACTCGAATGGTAGTCAGTCTAGCCACAGGTGAATAAGTATCGAAGAAATCTTCCTCTTCTTTCTGGTCATAGCCCTTGGCCACAAGTCTAGCCTTGTACTTTTCAATCGTACCGTCGGGCCTAAGCTTCTTTTTGAACACCCACTTACATCCTAATGGTTTGCAACCATAGGGACGCTCAGTGATCTCCCATGTCCCGTTAGCCATGATGGAATCCATCTCGCTACGGACTGCATCCTTCCAGTAGTCAGCTTCTGGAGAGGCATACGCTTCTGAGATAGAAGTGGGACTATCATCCACGAGGTACACAAAGAAATCATCACCAAAGGTCTTTGCAGTCCTTTGTCTCTTGCCCCTACCAAGGGTTTCCTCGTCATCCTCCTCAGGATTTTCATCATGTGTTCGTTCATAATATTCCATAGGAATGGCAGGCTCAGGAGTCTCCTCGGATTCCTGTCTAGAAGTGCTTTGCATATCTCTCATGGGAAAAATATCCTCAAAGAATGTAGCATCCTTAGACTCCATAATTGTACCGACCTTCTGGTCAGGTACCTCAGATTTCACTACTAGAAATCTATAGCCAACGCTGTTCTTAGTGTAGCCCAAATTAACGCAGTCCACAGTCTTGGGTCCAAGCTTACGCTTTTTGGGGATCGGCACATTGAATTTCGCCAAACAGCCCCAAGTGCGCAAGTACGAGAGTGTTGTCCTTCTCTTTGCCCATTTCTCATAGGGAGTGATCTCATTATCCTTTGTCGGAACTTTATTCAGGACATGACATGCCGTCAATATAGCCTCCCCCCACCATGCCTTGGATAAACCCGATGTATCTAACATGGCGTTAACTAGATCAGTTAGAGTATGGTTTTTCCGCTCGGCAACCCCGTTTGACCGGGGAGAATAGGGAGGCGTCCTCTCATGAATAATGTCGTGTTCCGCACAGAAGGAATCAAACTCACTCGAGAAGTACTCTCCACCGCGATCTGACCGGATTCGTTTAATTTTCTTTTCAAGTTGATTCTCAACTTCTGCCTTATAGATTTTAAAGTAGTGTAGAGCCTCATCTTTAGTATTTAACAGATATACAGAGCAATATCTAGTGGAATCATCTATCAATGTCATGAAGTATTTCTTTTCGCCTTTAGTCAACACACCATTCATCTCACAAAGATCAGAATGTATGAGTTCTAATGGTGCCAAGTGCCTCTCCTCCGCGGCCTTGTGAGGCTTGCGAGGTTGCTTAGCTTGCACACATGATAGGCACTTAGAACCTTTGGCTAAAGTGAAACTCGGGATAAAAGCCAACTTGGCTAGCCGCGTCATAACACCTAAACTAATGTGACAAAGACGTGAATGCCAAACTTCAGATTCATTAACATTCGAATGAATATGGTTCACGACTTTATTACAAAAATCTGCGAGGGAAAGGCGGAACATCCCTCCGCTCTCATAACCTTTTCCAACAAAGAGTCTATATTTCGTAACAACTAATTTATTAGACTCGAAAACCAACTTAAACCCTTCTCTACATAGAAGGGAGCCACTAACGAGGTTCTTCTTGATGGCGGGGACATGCTGCACGTTCTTCAGCTGCACGATCCTTCCCGAAGTAAACTTCAGATCGACCGTGCCAACACCATGAATAGAAGCACTCGCTCCATTCCCCATCAATACGGACCCGTGACCTGTGACCTGGTAAGAAGTGAACAATGAAATGTCAGCACACACATGAACACCTGCACCTGTGTCCACCCACCAATTGTTGGGTTGAAACACTGAAAAAACAGTAAATAAATTACCGTACCCAGATGCACCATTCTCATTGTTGCCCACAATCATGTTGACAGACTTGGATTCCTGTCCTGGCTTCTTGTACTTGTTTGGGAACTTGTTGGCCCAATGTTCAACCGAACCACAAGTAAAGCAGCCCTCATCCTTCTTGTTCTTCTTGAAGGTCTTCTTACCCTTCTTCTTAAAGTCAGTATTGTGTTGGACACCGTTCTTTCCCTTGGGCTTGTGGGAGTTGAAGTTCTTCTGGTTCACCATGTTGGCGACAGAAGTCCCTTCGGCCCCTTTTCCGTGCGAGTCCTTTGCCCTCGAATTCTGCTCAACACTCAGATGGCCAATGACATCCTCCACAGAGAATTCACGCCTCTGATGTTTCAGAGTGGTGGAAAAGTTCCTCCAGGAATTGGGGAGCTTAGAGATTATGCAGCCCACGACAAACTTGCCCGGTAACTCGCACTTCAGAAGCTCAAGCTCCTTAACAATGCATATTATCTCATGAGCCTGCTCCAGTACAGGACGGTTCTCAACCATCTTGTAATCGTGGAACTGCTCTATAATATACATCTCGCTCCCTGCATCGGCGGCCCCGAACTTAGATTCGAGCGCCTCCCACAAGTCCTTGGCGACATGCACATGTAAATATGCGTCGACCAGTTTATCTCCGATCACGCTAAGAACTGCTCCGAGAAACACAGTGGTTGCCTCCCTGAACGCCTTCTCCTATTCAGGAGCAATCGTTCCCGTGGACACACCGGTGACCCAGAACACGTTCATAGCCGTGAGCCATAAAGTGGTCTTTGTCTGTCAACGCTTAAAATACGTACCGGTGAACTTATCCGGTTTCAGTGCAGCGACAAAGCCACTTGCCGAAAAATTCCTACACATAATAGGTTTTTTGATTGTTGAGTAAATAGGCAATTTCTCTATTAAATTAATCCACGAGTAAATCACTAGCATGGCATTGACTAAGTTGATGACATACTGACTTTGATCTAAACATGCACGTACTAAGCAAACAGTAGACAAATCTACACATACTGCTAGTACTGCTAATATGAAAATAATCAGGAGCGGGATAAACGAGTTATACCCTCCAGTAGGCCACGCAGAGGCCGCGGCTTTGGTGGCAGCAACGGCGTCCTCGGCGGCCTTCTTGTCGGCTTCAGCTTTCTCGGTGGCGGCACGGTCGGCGTCGGTGGACATGGTGATGATGAAGGCGACGCGGACGTAGAGGAAGTAGACGATCGGAAGCGAGCAGTCGCGTAATCGCTGCCCAAAAACCTATTTGCCCCTCACCCCGTACAGGAACCAGAAGGGCGTGGTTTCGGAGACCTTCTCTCCCGTCGACCGTGTACGTGGCGGACGGGATAGAGTCACCGGCGGCAGCAGCAGCAAAGGAACGACGGTGGGCGTGCGCGTGAGCAGATGTGATCTGTTCGTGGCGGCTAGGGTTAGGGGACACAACACACTTATATAGACGCAGCCGCGTGGAGAGACGTTGGCTTGACCCACGTCCGAGTCCGTGACAGCCCACGATCCGACATCTCAGATCGTGGCCCTGCTGTCAGAACCTCTCCGTTAGTGACTGGCAAAAATAAGCGCATAGGTGTGAGCTCGGCTCGGCTCATTCCCGCAACCCGCGGCGCGTCGTGACGAGGCGAGGCGTGGCGAGGCGGGCGGCGGAGGAGGAGCGCGTGAGGGCCTCTTCTCTTCTCAAGCTCCAATAGCATGTAGAAGAGCCACCCTTATAAACCACTCCAACTTCTCTTCCACTAGCATGGTGGGACTAAACTTCCCACCACCTTGTCATGCCACCTACATGGGCCCTTAGAGATCAAATCTGAAATTGTCATATGGGCTCTAGGCCCATCTCACATTTCAACAATCCCCCACCAGATCTCAGGGGCCCACTTTGTCCTTTGTTCCAAACGCTGTTTTGATATACTAGTGTTTCAGTGAAGAACTGTTAAGGTTGAGCTTCACGTAGAACAAGTGGCTACACTCCTTCACAACTGAAGAATGGACTATGCCTTGAATTGTCAGTTTGGCGTAAAGAAGTTTCACCACATGTCTTACTAGTACTGGGCTGCCGAAGGCTGACCCCTCGGGTGGAGCATATAAGTCACACTCCTGGCCTATTCATGAGCTTACTAGAGATCACCCCAATCTCATAGACCAGGACTAGTAGTCGGGCTCACATAGGTATGTTCCTCCAAAGATCGCTTTGTAGGATAGCATCTTGCTTATACATATAAGCCTTGGAACATATTAAGACAATAGTCATCCTTCCATACAGTTTCCGAGAGTATTGCATCTCCAACAGAGTGAGTTAGTAAAGTTACTCTCCTCAGTTCACCACTGGCTTGTTTTCCCAGGTCCTACTTCACGGGATCTCCGATCACATAGGTTGGGTTACCACCATGGTAACTCATGTGGGTCTCATACCCATCTCCCTCGATGCACTATCTATCACTACACGTGATAGCCCTTTCGTAAAGGGATCTGCCAGATTCTTAGCCGTATGGACATAGTCCAACGCTATCACTCCGGAGTTTCTTAATTTTCTGACAGCTTTTAATCTCATTCTTATGTGTTTGTTGGACTTCATGTTGTCCTTTGAACTCTTCACCTTGGTGATGACAGTCTGATTATCACAGCTCATAAGGATAGCCGGAACCGGTTTATCAACCAGTGGCAAGTCCATCAAAAGATCTCAAAGCCATCCTGCTTCAACACCAGAAGTGTCTAATGCTATTAATTCTGCTTCCATTGTCGATCTCGTTAAGATCGTTTGCTTGCAAGACTTCCAGGAAACAGCGCCACCTCCAAGAGTAAACATATACCCAGTTGTGGCCTTCATCTCATCAGCATCAGAGATCCAATTCGCATCACTATACCCTTCAAGTACCGACGGGTATCCGGTATAGTGAAGTCCATAGTTCATAGTACCTTTCAGATAGCGCATAACTCTTTCAACAGCATGCCAATGTACATCACCCGGTTTGGAAACAAAACGACTAAGTTTGCTCACAGCAAATGTGATGTCAGGCCTCGTTGCGCTCGCTAGGTACATCAGTGAACCAATGATTTGAGCATATCTCAATTGATCTTTAGCCATGCCTTTGGACTTTTGAATCAACACGCTAGGATCATATGGTGTTTGAGATGGTGTGCAGTCCGAATATCCAAAACGACTCAACACCTTCTCAACGTAATGGGATTGCAGAAGTGTGATCCCACCCTCATTATCTCTCAGTAGCTTGATGTTCAAGATAACATCAGCCACACCAAGATCCTTCATCTCAAAGTTCTGAGATAGAAACGACTTAACCTCCTCAATGACTTTGAGGTTGGTTCCGAATATCAGTATGTCATCAGCATACAAGCACAGTATAACTCCTTCGCCCCCACCATGGCGATAGTATACACATTTGTCAGCTTCATTAACAACGAAGCCAACAGATGTCAGAGTTGTATTAAACTTATCATGCCATGGCTTAGGTGCTTGTTTCAGGCCATATAAAGATTTCAGCAACCTACACACCTTTCTTTCCTGACCATCTATCACAAAGCCATCTGGTTGTTGCATGTAGATTTCCTCATTCAGCTCTCCATTCAGAAAAGCCGTCTTAACATCCATTTGATGGACGAGAAGACCATGTGAGGTCGCCAACGAGAGTAATACTCGAATGGTAGTCAGTCTAGCCACAGGTGAATAAGTATCGAAGAAATCTTCCTCTTCTTTCTGGTCATAGCCCTTGGCCACAAGTCTAGCCTTGTACTTTTCAATCGTACCGTCGGGCCTAAGCTTCTTTTTGAACACCCACTTAGATCCTAATGGTTTGCAACCATAGGGACGCTCAGTGATCTCCCATGTCCCGTTAGCCATGATGGAATCCATCTCGCTACGGACCGCATCCTTCCAGTAGTCAGCTTCTGGAGAGGCATACCCTTCTGAGATAGAAGTGGGAGTATCATCCATGAGGTACACAAAGAAATCATCACCAAAGGTCTTCGCAGTCCTTTGTCTCTTGCCCCTACCAAGGGTTTCCTCGTCATCCTCCTCAGGATTTTCATCATGTGTTTGTTCATAATATTCCATAGGAATGGCAGGCTCAGGAGTCTCCTCAGATTCCTGTCTAGAAGTGCTTTGCATATCTCTCATGGAAAAAATATCCTCAAAGAATGTAGCATCCTTAGACTCCATAATTGTACCGACCTTCTGGTCTGGTACCTCAGAGTTCACTACTAGAAATCTATAGCCAACGTTGTTCTTAGCGTAGCCCAAATTAACGCAGTCCACAGTCTTGGGTCCAAGCTTACGCTTTTTGGGGATCGGCACATTGACTTTCGCCAAACAGCCCCAAGTGCGCAAGTACGAGAGTGTTGTCCTTCTCTTTGCCCATTTCTCATAGGGAGTGATCTCATTATCCTTTGTCGGAACTTTATTCAGGACATGACATGCCGTCAATATAGCCTCCCCCCACCATGCCTTGGATAAACCCGATGTATCTAACATGGCGTTCACCAGATCAGTTAGAGTGAGGTTTTTCCGCTCGGCAACCCCGTTTGACTGTGGAGAATAGGGAGGCGTCCTCTCATGAATAATGCCGTGTTCCGCATGGAAGGAAACAAACTCACTCGAGAAGTACTCTCCACCGCGATCTGACCGGATTCGTTTAATTTTCTTTTCAAGTTGATTCTCAACTTCTGCCTTATAGATTTTAAAGTAGTGTAGAGCCTCATCTTTAGTATTTAACAGGTATACAGAGCAATATCTAGTGGAATCATCTATCAATGTCATGAAGTATTTCTTTCCGCCTTTAGTCAACACACCATTCATCTCACAAAGATCAGAATGTATGAGTTCTAATGGTGCCAAGTGCCTCTCCTCCGCGGCCTTGTGAGGCTTGCAAGGTTGCTTAGTTTGCACACATTATAGGCACTTAGAACCTTTGGCTAAAGTAAAACTCGGGATTAAATCCAACTTGGCTAGCCGCGTCATAACACCGAAACTAATGTGACAAAGACGTGAATGCCAAACTTCAGATTCATTAACATTCGAATGAATATGGTTCACGACTTTATTACAAAAATCTGCGAGGGAAAGGCGGAACATCCCTCCGCTCTCATAACCTTTTCCAACAAAGAGTCCATATTTCGTAACAACTAATTTATTAGACTCGAAAACCAACTTAAACCCTTCTCTACATAGAAGGGAGCCACTAACGAGGTTCTTTTTGATGGCGGGGACATGCTGCACGTTCTTCAGCTGCACGATCCTTCCCGAAGTAAACTTCAGATCGACCGTGCCAACACCATGAACAGAAGCACTCGCTCCATTCCCCATCAATACGGACCCGTGACCTGTGACCTGGTAAGAAGTGAACAATGAAATGTCAGCACACACATGAACACCTGCACCTGTGTCCACCCACCAATCGTTGGGTTGAAACACTGAAAAACAGTAAATAAATTACCGTACCCAGATGCACCATTCTCATTGTTGCCCACAATCATGTTGACAGACTTGGATTCCTGTCCTAGCTTCTTGTACTTGTTTGGGCACTTGTTGGCCCAATGTTCAACCGAACCACAAGTAAAGCAGCCCTCATCCTTCTTATTCTTCTTGAAGGTCTTCTTACCCTTCTTCTTAAAGTCGGTATTGTGTTGGACACCGTTCTTTCCCTTGGGCTTGTGGGAGTTGAAGTTCTTCTGGTTCACCATGTTGGCGACAGAAGTCCCTTCGGCCCCTTTTCCGTGCGAGTCCTTTGCCCTCGAATTCTGCTCCACACTCAGATGGCCAATGACATCCTCCACAGAGAATTCACGCCTCTGATGTTTCAGAGTGGTGGCAAAGTTCCTCCAGGAATTGGGGAGCTTAGCGATTATGCAGCCCGCGACAAACTTGCCCGGTAACTCGCACTCAGAAGCTCAAGCTCCTTAACAATGCATATTATCTGATGAGCCTGCTCCAGTACAGGACGGTTCTCAACCATCTTGTAATCGTGGAACTGCTCTATAATATACATCTCGCTTCCTGCATCGGCGGCCCCGAACTTAGATTCAAGCGCCTCCCACAAGTCCTTGGCGACATGCACATGTAAATATGCGTCGACCAGTTTATCTCCGATCACGCTAAGAACTGCTCCGAAAAACACAGTGGTTGCCTCCCTGAACGCCTTCTCCTGTTCAGGAGCAATCGTTCCCGTGGACACACCGGTGACCCAGAACACGTTCATAGTCGTGAGCTATAAAGTGGTCTTTGTCTGCCAACGCTTAAAATACGTACCGGTGAACTTATCCGGTTTCAGTGCAGCGGCAAAGCCACTTGCCGAAAAAATTCTACACATAATAGGTTTTTGGATTGTTGAGTAAATAGGCAATTTCTCGATTAAATTAATCCACGAGTAAATCACTAGCATGGCATTGACTAAGTTGATGACGTACTGACTTTGATCTAAAATGCACGTACTAAGCAAACAGTAGACAAATCTACACATACTGCTAGTACTGCTAATATGAAAATAATCAGGAGCGGGATAAACGAGTTATACCCTCCAGTAGGCCACGCAGAGGCCGCGGCTTTGGTGGCAGCAGCGGCGTCCTCGGCGGCCTTCTTGTCGGCTTCAGCTTTCTCGGTGGCGGCACGGTCGGCGTCGGTGGACATGGTGATGATGAAGGCGACGCGGACGTAGAGGAAGTAGACGATCGGAAGCGAGCAGTCGCGTAATCGCTGCCCAAAAACCTATTCGCCCCTCACCCCGTACAGGAACCAGAAGGGCGTGGTTTCGGAGACCTGCTCTCCCGTCGACCGTGTACGCGGCGGACGGGATGGAGTCACCGGCGGCAGCAGCAGCACAGAAACGACGGTGGGCGTGCGTAGATGTGATCTGTTCGTGGCGGCTAGGGTTAGGGGAGACAACACACTTATAAAGACGCAGCCGCGTGGAGAGACGTGGGCTTGACCCACGTCCGAGTCCGTGACAGCCCACGATCCGACGTCTCAGATCGTGGCCCTGCTGTCAGAACCTCTCCGTTAGTGTGAGCTCGGCTCGGCTCATTCCTGCAACCCGCGGAGGCGGCGTTGGAGGAGCGCGCGAGGGCCTCTTCTCTTCTCAAGCTCCAATAGCATGTAGAAGAGCCACCCTTATAAACCACTCCAACTTCTCTTTCACTAGCATGGTGGGACTAAATTTCCCACCACCTTATCATGCCACCTACATAGACCTTTAAAGATCAAATCTGAAATTGTCATATGGGCTCTAGGCCCATCTCACATTTCAACAATGGGATGGTCGTCGCCGTGCTGTAACGGACGTCGTGGTGTTGTGAGGCTTTTTTCAAGCAGTGCTATGAGGCACCGTCGGAGGTGCATGCCGGTGCTACCATGGAGAAGACGCTGCTTCAAGACTTACAAGCTGGCTCCAGGAACCTGAGATGGTGTAGGTGTTGTGAGCCGGACGATGGCTATCATCGCTGGAGTCTAAAGTGATGTACGGGAAGGGCCAAAGCTAGATGCAGGGGTTGCGAGCGCACTACGACGTACTCCCTCCGTTTCAAATTACTCGTCGCAGAAATGGATGTATCTAGAACTAAAATACATCTAGATACATCCATACCTGCGACAAGTAATTCGAAACGGAGGGAGTATGTTAGAGGAGGTGGCGACAGCGGGCGGCTGTGATTTACCTCATCGAACGGTGGATGAGGCGGTTTATTTTTGGTTTCCTTCAACCGGATCAGGCGTAGCAGCGACCTAAAAGTAAACGTTCTCAGCCTCCGAGAGGCGTACTTTTTCTTCCCCTTCAGCTTCTTAGTTCCCTTATTTTGATTATCTGTAAAGGTTATATTATCTTTAGGGGTCATTTATATATTAGAGGTATAATCTTTGGGCGCCTCAAGTTAGAAAGTGAATTCTCAGTTGGAACCCATGGAAAAAGGGAAGGGGCTTGGGATTTATTTGGTGTGGCTCGTGGCCATAATAGCTCACTCGATAGTATACCTGGTCATCCGTCAGGCCGGCCTACCAAAGCCCGACACAAGAAACCTAGACCCGAGCCTGACTCGGCCTGCCCGCCGGGCCTAAAAAATAGGCCCAAGCCCGGATCATCATGCAAAAAGCCCGTCGGACCTTGGGCCAGGCCTCTTCTTTAAATTGTGAATATGACGGGCCTGAGCCCGGCCCGGCCATCAGACTCAAAATCTAGGCCCAGGCCGGCCCACGGGCAAGGTCGGGTCGGGCCCAGTCTGGTCAGGCAGCCCATGGCCAGGTTTACTCGACAGGGTCTGTCGGACAATTCTCTTTATTTGGCGCTAGGCGTATTCATTAGCCTAAGTTTCTTTCTAAGAGCATCTCCAACCGCGCCCCCAACAGCCCCCCCCCCCCAGCCCCTTTTTTGTCGCCGGCGCCAAAAATTCGGCCCAGCCGCGCCCCCAGAAGCCCAATGTTCGCCGGCCCGGGCCGATTTTGGCGCCGGCGGACCCAGGCCGAACCCGGCGCGCTGGGGGCACCGGGGAAACAGATTTTGGCACGAACGGGAATGGGCCCGGCGAGTCAACGACTCGCCGCCTTTGTCGTCCTCATCGCCTCGACTCTCGTGGGAATCAATGCGAAGGATGTCGCGCCGGTCAGCCTTCCATTGATGCCTCACGGGCGGCGCAGTGAAGGCGCCGTGACGCGCGTCCCACCCACTCCTGCCATGCAACACTCGACGGGCAACCTCTCACCGCCCATCCTCGGCTATAAAAGCCGACCTCCCCGCTGGTGAACGCCACAACTCGCCACCGACGCCCCTCTCGCCACCGAAGCCCCTCTCCCCCGCTCTACCCCCCCCCCCCCCGACGAGCAATGGTCGAGCGTTACCCAGGCGACGTCGCGGCGGCGAACAGCTTCGGCCAACGCCATCTACGCGAGGACGAGGCGCGCCTCCTCTACGAGGCCGACTACCCGATGTCGCCGGACATGCGGGTGCCGGGCTCGTGGAGGCTGAGCGCCGGTGGCGTCCCGGTGCCCCCGGTGCCAACTGGTGCAGAACGGCGCACCGAGATAGCGTGCATCCGCTCGTCACTGTCGGAGAAGAAGCGAAACGAGCCGAGGTACGCCGCTGACAGCCACACGCTGTGGACGATGTACTTCGACCGCCGCCACGCTGATCAGGTCGCCTCCACAAACAGCGCCCTACCTTGCGGCCGCCCCAACGCCGACGGGCGGCGCGAGTGGTGGGCGTGCCCGGCCGCACCCTCGAAGTCGTCCTCGGCCACATCAAGGCCGGCAACACTCCGCGCCTCGAGACCCGACGCCCCCCGTCCTTCTCTCGCCGCCGCGGTAGTTCCTGGACGCCGCGATGGAGGCGGCGACCTCCTTGTCGTCGGGCTCCGGATCTCTTTCCTCTGGGTCGCCGACGCCCCGCCCCGTCAAGTCGGAGCCGCAGGAGACGACGCTTGGGCGCCGCACCCGCAGCGGCGGCCTCATCATCAACGAGGACGGCCACCCCTCCCCTCGTTCCTACCGCCTCATCCGGCCGAAGACCGGACCGGGGTGCTCCCTGTGAAGAAGGAGCATGAGGACATGGCCGCCGCCGACGAGACCGCCCTCAAGTGGACGAAGGCGGACTACGTCCGCGAGCAGGTGGAGCGCCAGCGCCAGGCCTATGAGGAGATCAAAGCTCGGCGCCGCGGATGCGGCAAGGGCGGCGTCGTCGTCCTCGACAGCGACGACGAGGACGCGCCCAGGCCGTCCAACCCCCCGCGCATCGACGACCCTGATCAGGGGTGTAGCAGGGACGGCGGCGGCGTCGGCAGGACGCAGGGCGACGACGACAATGATGATGATGACGACGACAATGGCGACTACACCCGGTTCTACAGGCTACTCGGCATGTAGAAGGCGGGCGGCGGCAACGGCGTAGTAGGGCTAGGCGTAGTTGTTTCTAAATCATGTTTTTTGTTTTTTGTTCAAATTTGAATGAAATCGTCGAGTTTGGACGGATTTTGTGTCGTATTTGTGCCGATTTAGGGGCGACTGGGGGCGGCAGCTGGGAACCCGTTCCCCCACGCCGAAATTAACGCTAGTTCGGCCCCAGGCGGCGCTTTTTCGGCGTCCTGAGGGGCCGAACGACTGGAGATGCTCTAAGATATTACTTCCCCATCCCATAATATAAGAACATTTTTACAGTAGTGTAGTGTAAAAAACGTTTTTATATTAGTGTAAAAAATGTTTTTATATTATGGGACAGGGAGTTGTTGGTTCACCCAGGTCGAGATTACGGGAGCGAGTTACATGATGTTTCAGACAACCAATTTCAATTTGTTTTGGCGGTTGACGCGAGGCGAGGCATCCGTAAAGGGCGATGATAGGCGCCGGTGCACCGGCCGAACGTTTCGGCCGGTCCAGCCCTAGCCGTCAGATCAGCCCGTCCCGCGCCGTTGGATCCTTATCCAGCCAAGTCCTCGTCTTCCTCCTCTCGCGAACGAGCGTCGTCTTCCTCTCGCGAACCCCATCTCGCCGGCTGCCCCCGCGTTCCCCCTCGTCGCCGCCCCTCCCTCGCCTGCCCTCCTCGTCCCTGATCACCGTCCTCGCCGGCCGTCTTTCCCGGCCGCCCTGGTCGCCGGTAGTCCTCGGCGGCCGTCCTCTTCACCGGCTTCGCCCCCATGCAAATAGCCCATCCCTGCGGTTTGCAGCTTCCATGGCCACCGTTGCAGCTCCGGTGGCGACGACCGGAGCTCACCGGCGTGCTCACCGGTGTGCTCGCCGGCGCTCATCCCCCGCTTGCGAACAAAAAAGATCGAGCGCCCAGGGAGATGCTCAGTGCTGCAACCTATGACGAAAAAAGCTACAACTAGCAATAGGAAAAGCTTCAACCGGCTACGAAAAAAGCTTCAACCAGTATACGACTGGAGCTATGGATGACCAAGAAAAGTTACAACCGGTGACAGAAAAAGCTTCATCTAGCGATGAAAAAAGCTTCATCCGACTACAAAAAGAGTTTCAACCGTGGAAACGAAGCCATGGACGAAAAACAAAAAGTTGCAACCGACAGTTATAAAAGTTACAACCGCATTGAAAAAAGCTTCAAACTCCTTATCTCAGCTGCGACCCCGCGATGACGATGACGCCGTTTTGCTGCAACCGTAGTAGATTTTTGCTACCACCGGCAGTTGAATTTGCTACAACCGGTTTCATCAAAAAAATCGCCGTGGGGTGTAGTCTGCCATGGCTCCGGCGAAGTAGGCAGAGCTCCGCTGCATGCGAGGTAGGCGTCGCCGTGGTAGCACCCCATCGCCCCCGGTTGCAGCATCTCCCGTGGTCACCGCCCCCCCTCGGTCGCCGGCGAGATGGAATGGTCACCGTGCAGATCCATGGCAGCTTCGAGCGGGGGAGGGGAGGCGCGGTGCTGCAACCAGGGGCGGGGGGGGGGGGGGGGGGGAGGGGGGAGGGAGGGGAAGGGATGGGGAAGGGGTGGGGAGGAGGGGCAGAAGAAGAGGGCGGCGAGCTGCGCGAGATGTGCGCGGAGTGACGCGAGGAAGAGGGAGACCGGCCCAATCTTCCGCCGGTGCGCCGGCGCCCAACCGTTTCCCATCCGTAAAAGCCTCCGTGAGACCGGGACGTGACAGCCGCGGGAGACTGGATTAGTTCTGCACCTCGGAGCCAAACCCACGGCGACGGTTGGTTGCACTTTATATGCCCCGCTAACCGATCTTTGCTTCCCTCACAGCAAAGAGACGGTGAGCATGGCCATGGGCGCGCACTGCTCGTGGTTGCTGAGATCCCTCCTGCCGTCGCTGTGGGAGGCGGAGGTGGCCATCTCCGCCGTGGCACTTCTCGCCGCCGCCGTCGCGCTCCTCCTCGTCCTCGACGAGACCCCGTCCGCCACCTCCCCGCCTTCTTCCACGACTAAGAGCTACGACCGAGACCGCCCGGGCCGGAGGCGGGGCAGCGGAAAGGGAAGCAGGATGGTCGCTGAACCAGGATGCGCCGGCGACGAGGTGAGATCGATCGAGCATGCGTACAAGGCGCGCATACATTGATCTGCATTCCCCCCTCAAAAGGTAGCACAGCTTACCTATTTTCCCTGATGAACCCTGCAGATCACTCTTGTGGGTGACAGCTCTCGCTCTCGGAGCACCACCGCGTACGTGATCAAGGTACACTTTTTATCTACTGTAAGTTCCAACGTACTACTACTACACAGTCAGCATCTAGCTCGCAGCACCTGTTCTTACTCCGTTTGTGTGTTACTCCGATCCGTCAGCTGGAGCTGGTGTCTGCCAAGTACCTGATCGGCGCCAACCTGAAAGGGACCTCGGAACCCTACGCCGTCATCTCCCTCGGCAGGCAGAAGCGCTTCAGGTGCGCAATAGCAGTCCCTCCTTTTCTTACATTTCTATTCCTTATTACTTATATAATGCTGCTCTGCAATTCAAGTGAGGTGTTCATAGAGTTCATATTGTGTTTGTGCGTGCAGTCCCATGGTGCCTAGCCAAAGAAATCCCGTGTGGGGGGAGGCGTTCAGCTTCCTGGCCAGAGAACTTCCAGCTGAGGTATGAACGAACAGCTTCCTACACATTCTTTGGTCATCTCTATCCACAGCAAACACGATGATTACCTTTTTCTTCTCCTAGAAAATATAAAATGTGTTTTTTTCCTCTTTTGAGAACCTGAAAGGTGTTCTTTTGGAAATATAGTTTAGAACCCATTCGCTCTACTAGTCGCTTTTAATCATCGTCACACACTCATAAATAGTCCACCCGCCGTCCCTGCGGGTGGCCCACTGCCGCCGAGACTCTAATCATGGATGTCTCAGTTCAAAAAGGAACAAGAATGTCTCAGTATATACTACTACATCCTTACCAAAATATAAGACGTTTTTGTCGGCTAAACTAGCCTAAAAAACATCTTACATTTTGATACAAAGTGTGATTCCAGTTTGAATATCTTAAGCGTAAAAGAAGAGCAATACGGCATGATGGAGTAGATTAGACAAATGCTCCGCAAAGAAAAGCACAGGGTGTATGCCAGCCGTGTTAGTACAAAGCAATGCTTTTGCGCCATGCAGTGCTGCTGCGTTATTTTTAGTTCTATTTCGTTCTCTCTGAGAATCTTCAGAGAGCACGGCATACATATAGTAGTACTGGCCGGCTTTGCCCACGATCTTTCGGAACCGTGGCAGAAAGTAATAACATCATAAATTTTTGAAAGGCACTTACTTTCCCACAAAGACAGTGGTCCAAATAGTATAGGGTAAATTATAGAGTGCACCTGACGCCATCCATCCTCGATTCAGGCTTTGAATAGCGAACTGAACAATGGCCTGCAGGCTGTCAAAAGTAGTTATGGGAGAGTGCAGTGCGTGCATATGCTAGCATGCAGGTGCAGCATCATAGCCAGCTTCTCTGAAGCAACAACCATCTCACTGCTCCTGTCAATGATTCAAAAGCAAAGGTGTTACCTACCTGGAACCTGGCACAAATATCATATGAACTTTATGGGAACCAAGTTGTAAATGAAACCTGGCTAGCTAGATCTATCTGCTCAGCATGTTTCCTAAACAGAAGCTGGAACTGAGACGTTTTCAGCAAAAAAAAATAAAAAATCGAAAAAATAAGCCGAGGCACGCATTTGATGCCAGAGACACGCGCTTGCTCAAAAGTGTGATGTGTTTTTTACTTTTTCTGGATAGGTAACCATAACAGTTTATGACTGGGACAATGTATGCAAACGCAAAGTCATCGGATCTGTAACTGTAGCCATCCTCGCCGAAGATGAAACAGGAGCCGTTTGGTACGACCTGGACAGCAGATCTGGTCAGGTAGGATATGCATTTATGAATAATAACCAGACTTCCTCATCTCAGTGCTTCATCACAGTAGCCACCGCATGTACAATCCCGCTCACAACACAAGTATCTGGTTGCAGATCTGCTTGCGTATTAGCTCAAAGAAAGTGTTGTCGACTTCTGACAGGTAACATTGATTTGAGAAATGCGAACAGCGTTATTTGTGAAGGTAGGCAAACACCCTTCTTATTTCACCAAATGTTTCCAGCTTCTTTAAGCAGTATACTGGAGCCAAGTCCCAGAGAAAGATGATACTCACTAGGCAACGGTTGGCGATGACTGAAGACAGTGGTCCTCTGCACGCTACAATCGAAGTTCCTCATGATGAAGTACTAATTCTCAGCAAATGATAATTGCACATACAGTATTGCATACTCAACTGAACCGAATGATTGCCTTCCTACTTTCAGATTGTTCACCACAGTTATTCTTGTGCTCTGGAGAGGTCTTTCTTGCGCTATGGGCGTATGTGCATCTCCTCATGGCATCTGTGCTTCCAGTCACACGTATTCTCCAAGCAATTAAATGTAAGTACATGTTCTAAAAGTGCAAACCCCCAACTGATCTTTGCATGGTTTTAACTTATGAGCAAGGTAAATAATATCAGCCACGTCTGAAAATCCATGAGGTAATAAATTGTCACTCAATTATATAAATCTTGCTAACTAACACACACTAATCAGGCCATTGCTGCAGAAAATCGGTACAGTATGGATATATTGACAAGCAAGTTCAGATTCTTTTCTCTGTTCACAAATTCATCCTTATATAATTTTCTTATTATCCAATTATTTTTAGGTGATCATTCCGTTACAAGACATATATGAGGTATGCAACCTATGAAGCTCTTATTATGACCTTAGTATTTGATTTTAAATGGTTGAGATGGTTGACACATGCATGATTTCACCCCACAGATAAGGAGGAGCCAGCACTCCCTTATAAACCCAGCTATTACTATATTTCTCCGTACCGGCGCAGGTGGTCATGGAGTATCTCCATTGTGCTGCCAAAATGGTAAACTATTTTCTGTTGGCGTAATCTTGGGCATCCTCCTTGGAACCAAGATTATGAATTATTTTTCGATGGAATCTTTTTATAAAGTTAGATAAATCACACCCCTAGTTGTAAAACTAGATACTATCATGGATTCTATGTGTACGCTTTCTGAAAATTTAAAAGATTTCAGTCACATGCCTAATTGGAAAACCAGGTGTTATTATGGATTATATGTCTGATTTCTGAAATTTTAACTCCAAGAGAGCCTGGACTAGACCATTTCCAATTTGATACTCCTTCACGGGTAAATCTTTACTATCGAAGGCACCAACAGCAAAACGAGTCCTAGAAATATAGATCTGCTGTTGTTGTTTTCATCTTCCATGTGGCAAAACTATTTATAGATTTTTCTATTGATCATCCTTGTCTTAATGGTTCAGGAAGCGTAAGGTACAAGTTCACATCCTTCTGGAACAGAAACCGTACATTTCGAGCTCTAGAGACAGCGCTGCAGAGTTACCGAGCAACATTGGAAGCCGAAAAGCAGGTATTCAGAAAGTAATCTTGTTTGGTCTTTTCATTTGCTTCTGGGGAAACCACCTGACAACCTGTACTTGTACAAGCAGGTGAGTTCACATTTGCTTCTTAAAGGAGAGAGTATGAATGTTATTAGCAGCAGAACAGACAACATAAAGACAGAAGACAGAAGAATTGGACTGACTATCACATTTCAACCTTTCATCAATGAACATGTTCTTGTAGACATAACCAGTGTGAGCATCCCAGTTAATTTTCTATTTTTAAATATGCATATTTACTTTTCGTTTCCCTAATTTTCAACATGGTATGATTTTTCAGAATACCTTCCCTGGTACACCTGAGAAGTTTTTCACTGTGATACTAGGTGACGATGCAATGTTTTTCCAGCAGTACCGAAATGCACGAAAAGATACAGATTTAAAGGTGTATTTTGTCAATTGCGCTATTGGCGTATCCTTTTCATGGTCTCAATTTTTCTTACCAAGTTGGTTGCTGCTAGCATTAGACGACGTAACAGTCAAATGTTCTTATTTTCTCCAGCTGAGTAAGTGGCATGTCTCAGATGAGTACGGTGGAAATGTTCGCGAAGTAACTTTCAGGTCACTATGCCACAGTCCTTTGTGTCCTCCAGACACTGCAGTAACTGAATTGCAGCATGCTTCTTTCTCAAACGACAAAAGAAACCTGGTAACAAAAAAAAAAAGATCACTACAAATTAAATTTATGGTGCTATTTCATCCTTTAATGCAAGCATCTGTCCTTATTTGATTTCAGATCTATGGAACAAAGCAGCAAGCACACGACGTCCCATTTGGTTCTTACTTTGAGGTATTTGGATACATCTTATGGCATATTCTACATCCATGATTCTGACATGTAGTAAAAACAGAATAGTACTACCTTTTAAAGTGGTTAAAAATTAAACTTGTGCCCTTCCGGACACGATTTAATAACGTTAGCCCCCTTTCAGTTAATTATGCACAGTATTTAGAACCTAAATCTGGAGTTTTTTTCTTAACATAATAGTATATTCATGCATACCCTACTAAGATATAAATGCTAGTGAACAACAAACATAATTCCCATTTTAACCACTTTTTTCTCGAGGTTAGACCACAAAATACTTGCTTTGGCACTAGATACGTAAATATTTTTCCCTGCAGGCCAACTGTAGCTGATGCCTTGGTTTCACTGTTACAGATCCACTGCAGGTGGTCTCTAAGGACAACCTCTAGTTCAACATGTCAAGTGGATATAAAGATTGGTAAGTTCAATTCCTATCAAGTTTTCCTTTAGAAAATTCCTACTATGTTTATCCAGCACAACATGTATCGGGTAAATACTACATTTAACTTTGTGCACCTAATAGGTGTGAACATGAAGAAGTGGTGTATTTTGCAATCAAAAATAAAATCTGGAGCAACTGAGGAGGTATGCCGTACCATCTTGTTCATTTTAAGGTCTCCATGCTGGCAAGATGGAGTACTGATAATTCTCATCTGTAACATGAAAGAAATGGCATAGTTTAGGATTCTAACCATTCGCCCACTTTGAATAATAACTGTATTGAAATATCCAGCATTCAGAAGTTATTTCATCATAATTCAGATTAAAGGGATCAATCTGATAACAATTGATGAAAGAACAAAATGTCTGGGCTTCAGGCAACCTCTTGGTTGTTAGACATCACTGATTAGGAATATGACAAGAAGATGATAAAATGACTCCAAGTTGATCTGCACCACACAACTCTCAATTAATGTAAACAATAGAAACAATATAGGTAAATGGAAACTGTACTTTCATGTTCCACAAACAGCATTTGACAATGTCTTCCTAACATGATCTGGACCTTCTGGTGCAGTACAGGAGAGAAGTTTGCAAGATTTTGGAGGCTGCCAGTGATTATGCCGTCAAAGCTGAGTCAAATGGGCCAAATAGGGAAGATATTGTGGTGACATCTTCAACATAACGGACTGCAGAAGAAAACCACCTGCATATTTCTGAGTACGCATACATACAGGACATATTTGCAAAATTTGGAGGCTGCTTGCGCTGTAACCTGAAAGCCTCGTCGAAGAGCCAAGCCAATGATGATACTATTGCAACATGTCCTCCATGAAAACTTGCTGTTAAAACGACCTACAAAGGTCCACCGCACACAAAATGCTTCCGACTAAGTGTTGACTGTTGAGAAGGAAAAAAGATACTCCTGCAAAGTAGCATATTACTGTGAATAGCCCAAACCTGGGTAGAAACCAACAAAAAGGAAATGGCAGATGATCCTAATCCACCGCATCCCTGTAAAATCCATGTACTTGCTCTATTATAGAAGTGACTTACATCAAATTATCAACTGATCTGAAAACAAGCTGACTTTTCTACAACCTATATTTGTACATGGACAACGGACAACAGGATGGTAAACCTTATGGTAATGCTACCGATTATTTACATATACTACAATGTATGCCACCTGGTTTCCAGTAAGGCTGCAATGATGAGCACATGACAGCAATCATTATTTCCGTGACCTAAGATCGTTCTCGAGTTTCTTCATCCTTGTTTCTTGGGCTTTGAGATCCCGTTCGAGTTTATTTATCTTTGATTCTTGTTCCTTTGTAATCAGAGTGAGGGCCTTGACATCTAAAGCCCCAGCGAGTTCGTTCAATGATTGCACCTGTAATAAGGTTGACAAAAGAATTAATCCAGGTTTATTTTCTGGAATGGTTTATGAACGATACACATTTCCCATTCAAAATTAACCACCACTTCTATTCAGAATCAAATAATAATCAGAACTATAAGTAGGATTCAACAATTACAACTTGGTGCAGAAAATATTACCCTCTTTGTAATGTAGTAGTAGATAACAGTGAAACAGAAAAGTATAGCAGGTTTATTTTGGATAGTGCGTTTATTTTAGACAGTGAATGTATTATATAATATACAAGTATAAACTAGTTGATCACTTTAAGACAAAACCGAGGGGAAAAACATTGGATATTATGGTGCAAGGGCTCTGCAATCAGGCCACTTGTGATCTTGCTTTCTCTCTGGGGTCTTAATGAAATTAGTTGCAGTTCGAATTTAGCAGCAGTTGGGTGCTCCAACTCTCTAAGAAACTGAACCAAACTTGGGTGGAGCTCATGAAATAGTGAATTTCGTAGAAGTTACCTCTAACGCCTCGGCAAAACCCACCGGTTCCTGGCCGTTGCGCCTGGGATCTAGACTGGCCCCACAGACCAACACTAGTCTTTATTGCGCACTTTGTCCTCACTCGTGCGCACCTAGGATCAACTTCCCAGTCGGTCACCCATTATCAAATTGCTCCAAGCCAAGCACACTTAACTTTGAGGTTCCTTCCGGATGGGCTCCCGGAAAAGAAGGTGCACCTTGGTGATATGAGTAGTTTATCATTCCTATTAAGCCGGGATGTCACATACCCCAATTTGATAATCTCGTCTAAGCTACTCCAGAGTGTGGTACTTGAGCAGGGGCATAGAATTGAATTATAATAAATCATGTGTACTCTTTCACCAGTTCAAAGCTATTGAGCTGAATTATCTTCAGCTGAGTTTGCACCTTAGATATCAGATCGGAAAAAAATAGCAAGCCGAATTGAGAAATGACTTCGCGTTATATCTTGAAACTACTAATGATCACCTCCATTCAAACAACGCTTGGAAGGGCCAATAACAGATTCTATCATTCTAATAAGTACTCACCTTCTCAAGGAGTTGCAGCCGTTGATCCATATCATTAACACAATCACCCTGTCTTGTAATCACCTTGACGACATACATCAAATGGGTTTGTAGAAACCGCGAACAATGGTTATCAAGATTACACTGTGGAAAGGCTGTTTCACAGCCAATTCTAAAAAACGGGCAGTTGGTAAGCTTCATAGGGCAAACTGTTCCACAATGTTTGTCCATCTCAGACCGCATAACATGTTGTTCACACAGCTGTTCGCATGGTAGGAGCTTGAATGGGCAGACAGTGTCATGCTTTTCGATATGAATAGCACAGAAAGAAGCTACACATCCATCATTTGTGCAGTTCAGTATCCTAAATTTGCATTGACTTGTGTGCTCAGCTAGCTTATCTGGCATGTCAAACCTCTCGGGGCAATGGAAAATGCCTTTACTGTCTATGTTCTCCAGAATAGCCCATGCAGTCGCCTTCCTTTCATCCTGGGCCCATGAGTTATCCGTCTCTAACTTTTGCATGAAGTCTTTAATTTTGTTCAGGCGGCTTTCGCTAGAAAAAAGCCCAGAGACATGGCTCAGCATGCCCCTTTTTGAGGTCACAAACTCATCGATCAAGTCTGAAAGGAACTCCGTCGGCCTGGAGGATGCTTTTGTTAATTGATCTGAATGACCCTCGCCTCCATCCATAGATTCGTGAACAAGTGTTTCAGATCTCTGAATCATGTACCCTGATAGTTCGGTCTTCATGCCAATAGCTACAGATGCTGGGCTCTTGAACATATCACCAGTGGTGCTGTCCACTGAAGCTGTGGCCAATGCATGAAGTAAGAGCTGTGTCATGCTATGTACGACCTCTATGTCAGATAGATTGCACTGAAAATTTAAGCCTTTGTCCTCTGACGTGTTCTCAAGGTTGTCCATTGGAACTTTGAATCAGTACAACGGCATCCTGAAAGAAAGAAAAAGGTGAGATGAATGAACAAAGAGTTAGGCTCTCATATTGTGAAGCGATCTATTAGGTGTATTCTGTAGCTTTGAATTTCACAAAAAAAATTGACCCTAATGCAATCTAAGATCCTAAAATCAACACGATCCACTATGGCGGATTCAAATTATCTTTGAAGGAGTGCAGCACAGAACCTATGAAGTCATTTTTGTATTTGAACGATTTAACATCAATTAGCTTATTTCCAGCTAACTATATTGGAACGACAGAATGTTTTTCTTGGGAGTGGCTAGGTCTCATCTAAATGAGAGTTAACTGAAGTCTCATCTAACTCCCACACCGTTTTATTTTATGCTGAGATTTGGGTATAGGTGTGAATCCTTTTTTTTTTGACGAAATTCCAACTACAGTACTACGGCACAACCAAACCGAATGGACAAAATGCTGAGTCAATGATCATCACTCAATCAGCAACTGAGTTAATATCCCGCAAAGTAGATGAAATAATGTGGCATTCGACGGTCTTAACACTACATTAGCCGACGGGTTAGTCGCTATCAACTCCCACAGAAGCCTCCGTGACAACGAACTAACCTCGTGTGGAGGCACCGACGAGGAGGATCCACCGGAAATCAGAGGCAAAAAGTCCACGAGCCGCCGGACAGGGAGGGCTGGCCGTCGATGGCGATAGGGAAACGACCGGCAGGAAGATTGCAGCGATCCGATGGAGCGCTAAGACCAC
The DNA here is from genome assembly GCA_963921465.1 of Triticum timopheevii. NCBI lineage: Eukaryota > Viridiplantae > Streptophyta > Magnoliopsida > Poales > Poaceae > Triticum > Triticum timopheevii. The sequence goes on along the minus strand of OY997272.1, from coordinate 372,314,683 downwards.
CTGAGTGAGTGAGCGGAGAGCCGGCGGCGGCAGCGCCGGGGAGCAGGAACGGGAAGCAATTGGGGACTCGGGGCTCTGTCCCGTGAGCCCGTGACGACGCTCCGTTGGGTACGACCACCCCATTCCCGTCGGGCTATGGTGCAGGGCCGCGGGCCGCGGGCCGCGCCTATTTGGACCGTGTGGACAATCTGTCAACCGGATCGGACGGCGGGGAAGGTACCCACAGTCCCACACCGTTGGTCCTTTTTCCGGCGGCATCCAGGACCTTCCAGAACCCCAGGTTCCAGCTTCCTTGTCCTCCTCCTCGCCATCACGCCACCGAAACATCCTCCTCCCCCTTCTCCAGGAACCAAAAACCCTAGCTAAGGGAGGGTCCCACCGCGCGGCGCCATGGACGCCATCCGGAAGCAGCTAGACCAGCTCATGGGCGCCAACCGCAATGGCGACGTACGGGAGGTCAGCCGCAAGTACTACGACCGCGACGTCTGCCGCCTCTTCCTCGCCGGCCTATGCCCCCACGACCTCTTCCAGCTCACCGTGCGTTTCCTCTTCTCCGGCAAAACTGCTGCTGTAATTTCGATCGGGATTAGGCGCGGCTCGGCTCGCTGATATGTTATTGTTTTGTTGGTGTTTTGCAGAAGATGGACATGGGCCCGTGCCCTAAGCTGCATTCGTTGCAGCTCCGCAAGGAGTATCCTACCACTCAAGTTCCATCTCGATTTTGTGCGTGTAATTTTGGGGCAATATGGACGGATTTGTGGAGATAACCACATTGGTTCAGTTTATTATTTCCCCTTCTCATAGTGCGGTTTGAATCCAAGAAGTTTTGAGTGCTCGTGTGAGGTGAGGGTAGAATAGGTTGGAGGGACTTTTGATTGTCTGGACTGCCTGCCTGCCTTTTTTATTTATACTGGGCTTGGATGATTGTATGGAGTCATGGATCATGCAGTTTGAACGACAAAACTTAGCTACATTTTGCTTGTCAAGATTATGACCTACATATTGATTAAATGAACCATTGAAATTCACTCAAATGTTTGATGGACTGCTAAGAACAATGTGTGTTAAGCTTTAGGTTTGCAAAAGTAGGGCATGCGTTGTTTTGTTGTATGAGATTTGAGATTGAGCCTCCTGTTGATCGACAATTTGAATATAAATTATTAGTATTGTTATGGTGCAAGTTCAGAGGCAAAAGAAAACAATGAACTGTGAAGCATTAGGTTTGTGATATACAGGGCTTCCCCTCTGAATCCAACCATGATATTTGATAATGTTCTAATCATGTTAGTGCTGCAACCTTTCCTAATCAACCAAATCTAGGTGCCTTCTCTTATTAGGTCACCTTTAATGTCATGGTGAGAAAATGAGGTTTGAATGCTTTACCTTTTTTTGTTTTAAATGCTTTACTCGTGCATCATTGCAGTCTTGAGTTAACAAGGAATTCCTGAGGAATTAGTGATAGTTGTTTAGTTGTACGCTGTTGTTCTGATAAGTAACAGTGAAGCACATACACGTTTCTTTTGGTTACATTCCCATGCATATCTCTATGGTAGCATGTTTGCAGTTGGGTACGAAGGATCTGTTCTGTTGCTTCCTGAACTAAGTAATAGATACGAGGAGGCCAAAGCCAAAGGTATGGACAACTATGATCATGAATTGGAAGAAACTATAGAAAGACTGATAGTTGAGTGCGAGAGAAAGATTCAAAGAGCCCTTAAGCGTTTGGAGGAGGAAGACGCCAAGGCAGCTATTGCAATTTCTATCACTGAGGTTACACAGGTACCTCATGTTAATTACTCTTCCGATCCCATTAATACCATGTTTGATTATTTCATTGTGGAAACTGAATGGTGAAAGATAATGTTTACTTGCAAAACCAGAGTAAAGAGGTACTTGAGTTCTCCAAACAAATTAAGGAGAAGATGAAGGAGATAGACACTTTTGGTAAGTCCTTTTTGTTTCTCCCACAACTATATTATTGTTCACTATTTCTCTTTGTTACTAACTTACTATATTCTTTTATTTATGCCCAACGGTTCTGTGCTCAGTTTCCTCTGGAATACCATTCTTCCAATTAAATGTCTTTATGAAACCTCTGAAAATTCTTCTACTATGAAATTACTTACTCCGTTCGGGTTTATTAGTCCCTCTCGTATTTTGTGTCAAATTTGGACCATAGATTTAATTAGCAAAATATAAGTTACTTGCCACAAAAATAGTATCATTGAAAATTTCTTTTGAATATGAATCTCACAATATAATTTTTGTGGCATATAACTTAAAGTATATGTGTTTGCAACTTAGCATTTGATTCTTTGCGCTTGTTGATCCTGTAGACTTTGATGGAAACACTGAGGGCAAAATTCGGGCTACTGAAGAGGTTGATAAACTCAAGGAACAGAGAGCTGAAGAGCAGGTATTTCTGGCGCCGCTATCAAATTTTACCACACTGGAGTTGTCTGAACTTAAGTATATAGCTGAATTTATTTCCACCATGTGCCTTCCATAACGATTTTATTCTCATTTGAAGGCAAAGCTGCTCCTTGAAGCCTTTAATAAGGACCGTGTTTTGTTAGTGAATTCTCTCCAAACTGCTACGCAATCAACAGCACCTGCTGCTCCAGATGCTCGTACACAAGAAATGATTAATGAAAAGCTCAAAAAAGCAGAGGAACTAGGTGTGTTTCATTAACCATACTTCCTGCAGCCTCCTTTGCTTGACTACTAGAGTACAAATCATTGTTTATCTGGTGTTCTATTAATGCATAATAATGTACAAACAACATTTGTGCTGAACAGGTGAGAGTGGGATGATTGATGAAGCACAAAAACTGTTGATGAAGCAGAAGCTCTGAAGAAGGTTAATATCTATCTTTAGCATTTAAATCTATTGGAGCAGCTGGCTAGATGTTACGGTAGCTCTCGTCTGCTTTAGTTGCCAAACTACCATTTCTCTTTCTGATGTATTTTGTTTTGATCTCTAACCAGCTGGGTGCGCGGCCACAGCCTGTTCCTGACTCTGCAAAAATGTCCACTCACGTTCAAATTGTAAGTAACTCAGATTTTCCTTGTGCAATCCACAACAAAAATTCAATCCTTTTGCTAACTGCATGGAGACCTACTTATTGGATTCGCTATGTGATAGGACTATTGTCATGAAGTTTCAGGCAGAAAAGTTGTATAGCAATAATAACATATTTAGTTTGTCTCCATTTATTTATATATTGATTTTGCGCATTTGTAATCTTTTGTTCAGACTGATCAAAAGTTGCGCCTGTGTGACATATGTGGAGCATTCTTGAGCGTGTATGACAGGTAAATTCATTTCCTTTGGCTTAGCCAGGAATTTCCACCATGGGGTCATGAGTATAGTGGTGTATGGGGTTTCAAGTGCTTCAGCTTTTGACAGACGCCTGTGCCTCCTTTTTCACCAGCAGGCTTTTGGGTCCAGTTTTACGAGGATTACTTTTGCAGCTAAAGAATGTGCGTGTTTATTTATACATGTTTTTATCCTTGTGGATCATAGATGTCTTGTCAAGGGTTTAATGTAACTTGCAAATTTGTTGAGAACTTGTTGTTTATAGCTATGCTCTTGGCTAATTTTATTTTCTTCCAAACAGTGACCGGCGTTTAGCAGATCATTTCGGAGGGAAACACCATATGGGTTATATGCTAATACGTGAGAAGTTGTCTGAACTGCAGGTTAGTTTTCAGAATAATCTTTTGAGTGAAGCGTAGTCCTGCGGAGTTATATGTTAGTACCAGATTTTGCTTACATGGCTGGCTTATTGTCTTCCTTTGTTAGTACCTGAATTGTTCTGTACTTGTTTATTTGGGATTATATAAAACTGGTGTTGCTTCTGTCTTTTTGTGTGTACAGGAAGAGAAAAACAAAAGGCGCAAGGTGGACCGAACTGAACATGACAGAAGGTACTCTTAGGCTTCCTAGCTTTAAAGTCTCCTGACAGAGCAACAATTTTTGTTAATTATTGTGCTAAAAGCTGCCTTGTACAAACAACTAGATCCAAGGAAAGGAGCACAGAACGTGATAGAGCATCAAGCAGGGACCGTCATAGAGGAGATCGAAGCAGCAGTCGTGACAGGCACAGGGATTATGACCGTAGAAGTAGCCATGATCGCTACCATGACAGAGAAAGTAGATATGACCATGATAAAGAATCAGGGAGATCTCGTAGCTATGATTCGAGGAGCCGCCGAAGGTCACGTTCCCCTAGGGATAGTTCTAGGGACTATGACCGACACAGGTATGCTTTCATCTATTCTAGTTACCGCATAATGTTTGAATTGTGCATATTCCTTCTATTGCTATCTCTTGCTATTATTACTAGACAAAAACAAGTCAACTGAAACCCCCGCCAGGTTATGTGTGAATGAAACTTGAAATTACTTGCAAGATATAAATCTTCAGCTCACTTGGTGCATATAAACTTGTAGATCAGATTCCTATATACAGTTCACTATTATATACTCCCTCTGTAAAGAAATATAAGATCGTTTAGGTCACTACTGAGGGAGTAGTTCATTATTATTCTTATTGTATAATATGACTTGATTATATCAATAGCGTGCGACATAGTGCAGCACTCATGAAATGCAACTGACTTATTTCGGTGTCTCTGCAGGCGTCGTGACCATTGAGAAGGGCACTAGATGTCGGCAGGCTTGCATTAGATTTTCTGAGCGTCCTGCCTAGGATGACAAGAATGGCCGGCTTGCAACTGGAGGAAGGCACATGTTTTTTTTTTTTGAGAAAACGCAAAAGACTTTTGCGTTTCATTGCATTGAAAAGAAGGGGTTTGGTACAATCCTCCTAGGAGGCAGATTTACACGGTGAGTACATGCACACTAGTGGACATCCCAGGTTTGTGGCAAGATGGCCCGGAGCCCCAATGCGCCAGCTCTGGCCCAGAGAGCGGCCTCATCCTTAATCCTAGCAGTCAGGGAGGTAACCGACGGTGTTGCGCCCTCAAACACGCATCCGTTGCGATGCTTCCAAATCATCCAAGGGACGAGCAAGGCAGCGGAGGCCAATCCCTTGTGCATGGGTTTAGGCGTGTCTTGTCGTGCAGAGCACCACCAGTCGTGGAGAGTGGCATCGTTATTGGGCAGCGGGCAAGAGAGGCGCAGCCATGAGAGAATCTCGTGCCACACTTCGCGGCTGAAAGGGCACTCCAGGAGAAGATGATGAATCGTCTCCGAAGCCTGATCGCAAAGAGGGCATCGCTGTGGGTGCGGCAGGTTGCGTCTCGCGAGGCGGTCGGCCGTCCAGCACCGATCGAGGTTGGCAAGCCAGTGGAAGAAGCGCACCCGAGGCGGTTCCCAACACTTCCAGGTAAGCTTCCAAGCCTGGCATCTGGTGGAGCCCTGAAAAGTGGCGAGGTATGCGGATTTGGTGGAGTATTCGCCGTTCGCGGTCCACTTCCAGCGAACGCAGTCTGGAGCGTCAGTGAGGGCAGTTTCGGTGAGCATGTGCCAGAGGCGCAGGTATTCTCCGATCTCCGGGATGCCAATCGCGCCATGGATGTCCGTGGCCCATTGGTTTTCATGAAGGCCGTCCGCTACGGTTCTGGACTTGCGATGCCGTTTGGGGATGAGAGCAAAAAGGAGAGGCGCGATCTCGCGGACAGCACGCCCGTTGATCCATCTGTCCTCCCAGAATAGGGCGCGTTGGCCATTGCCAATAGTCATGGTAGTGGAGGCGAAGAAGAGCGCGCGCTCCTCGGGCGCGAATTGCAGGTCAAGGCCGTTCCAGGCCCTGCTATCATCGACTCGGCTGAGCCATTGCCACCTCATGCGAAGGGCAAGGCCAGTGCGCTCGAGATCGTGAACGCCGAGGCCACCGAACTGGATAGGCCGGCAGACGCGCCGCCAGTTGACGTGGCAATTGCCTCCATTGGCCTCGGCGCGGCCAGCCCAAAGGAATCCTCTTTCAATCTTCTCCAAGAGTTTGATGATCTTCTTTGGCGGCGCAAGCACAAGGAGCTGATGGACGGGGATCACGCTCAAGACCGCCTTGACGAAGGCAAGGCGGCCGGCTTTGTTCATTAGCCAAGCCTTCCAGGAGGGCAGCTTCCCAGCCACCTTGTCGATGACGGGTTGGAGCTGGGCAGCAGTGGGGCGACGCAACGTGAGCGGGATGCCCAAGTAAGTGAGCGGGAATTCGACAATGGGGCATCCCAGGAGCACGACGACATGAGCAGCATCCTCGGTGTCGCAGCGGATGAGGGCCGCAGCGCTCTTCTGGAAGTTCACATGCAGGCCGGAGGCGCGCCCAAAGAGTTGCAGGATCTCCTTCACCGCCGCGATATCATCCGGCGATGGGTGGCACAGGAGAATGACGTCGTCGGCGTAAAGGGATATGGTAGGGATGGTGCGGCGCGGGTGGAGCTGCTGCATGACTCGGAGCTCGACCGCGCGATGAAAGAGCCTGCCCAACGTATCGACGGCAAGGACGAAGAGCTGCGGGGAAACTGGATCACCTTGGCGCAGTCCGCAGCGGTGCCAAATCGCGGGTCCTGGGTTGCCGTTGAGGAGAACCTTTGTGCTGGCCGACGACAGGAGAAGGGCAATCCAACCAAGAAAGCGGTTGCCAAAGCCATGCCATCGCAGCACCTCGAACAGGAAAGGCCACGAGACGGAATCAAAAGCCCGCGCCAAGTCAAGCTTCAGGAGCGCGCGAGGGGCACCAAGCTGGTGCAGAAGCCGCGCAGATTGACGCACGAGGATGAAGTTGTCATGAAGACTTCGCCCGGGGATAAACGCGTTCTGGACGTCGCTGACAAGGCTGTTGAGCTTGGGGGCTAGGCGGAGCGAAAGCAGCTTGGCCAGGACCTTGGCGACAATGTGAATTAGGCTTATGGGCCTATAATCTCCCAGGCCATTGGCATCGGCGCGCTTGGGGAGGAGCGTAATTAGCGCCTGGTTAAGGCAGCTAAACCCTCGTCCACGCAGCGCGTAAACCTGGTCGAAGACGCATCGGAGGTCGTGCTTGATGACCGGCCAGCAGGAGCGGAGGAACTCCGCGGTGAAGCCGTCGGGGCCGGGCGCCTTGCGAGACGGCAAGCTTTTGATGGCTTGCCAAATCTCATCTTCGCTGAATGGCGCGTCCAGGTCTTCAAGATTTGAGGCCTCAATGAATTGCGACAGGTCAATGGTGCAGTCACATTGCACGTCCGTCCCAATCCGGCTGTCAAAGTGCTCGAAAGTGGCCGCTGCCATGTCGCTAGGAGCAGTGAGCACGGCGCCGTCAACAGAGATGCCATGGATCCAGTTCTTCTGCTTACGGTATGTGCACTGGCGATGATACAACATAGTGTTCGCGTCGCCGTCTTTGAGGGATGCAATGCATGCGCGCTGCCGGGCGATCGTCCCCTCGAGAGAAGCCAGGCCGAGGTAGGATAGCTTGAGTTGGCGACGCAGCCAGTCTTCATGCGGCGATAGGGCCCGCTGTTCTTGCGCGGCGTCGAAGCGGAGCAGCAACTCACGAGTGATCGCAAGCTGGTCGCGCACGTTGCCAACGGAGCGCGCGCTCCAGCTGGTGAGCTTACGCGCAGTGGCCTGCATGCGCCGCATGAACCGCCGGAACGGGTTGGCGTCGTCCACCGAATGCCACGAGGTCGTCACGATCTCCGGGAAACCGGCGAGGCGAGTCCAGTACTCCTCGAAGTGGAATCGTCGGTGCGCTGATGGGAGAGGCGAACAGTCGAGCAAGAGGGGGGAGTGGTCCGAGACGACTGAGCAGATGGCATTCGCCGTGCAGGTTTTCCCAGTCCGTGGAGCACAACACTCGATCAAGATGGACCAAGGTGGGCGGGCTCTGCTCATTGGACCACGTATAGCGCCGGCCGCTGAGGTAAATTTCCTTGAGCGCGAGGTTGTTGAGGACGCGTCGGAACCGCCCCATCATTCTCCGATTGAGATTGCCGTTGTTCTTGTCTTCGTCACGGTAGATCATATTGAAGTCCCCGCAGATGAGCCATGGGCCAGGGCATGCGTCGCGGACGTCGCGGATCTCTTGCAGAAAAGCGATCTTGGCGTTGTTGTCCTGGGGGCCATAGACAATAGAGAGCCACCACGGCATGCTCGAGCTGCCAGGGGTCACAACCCGGGCGGAGATGGTGTTGGTGGTGAACATCGGGTCCGTGATCGTCACGTCCCGGCTCTTCCAAGCCAGCAGGATCCCGCCACGGGTGCCGCTCGCTGGGAGATAAACATATTCATCAAACTCAGATCCTAACGTCTCAAGGACAGTCGACGAGTAGACATATTCCATTTTAGTCTCTTGGAAACAAGCGATCGAAGCACCGGAGGTTACAACGAGCGAGCGAACTGCCGTGCGTCGGGCACGGGCGTTTAGGCCACGCACGTTCCAGTTGATGATTTTGAGGCCGTGATCCATTAGGCAGAGGTCGACGAAAGCACATGTTTCTATTAGTATATGTACATATATGTGCATCTTCCTTTACCCCATAACTCATGAACGTGATATGTTGAACCATTTATCTGTTATGGCTTTAACCAGTTGCCAATCTTATGTACTTCATGGTATCCCTTGCCAAGACGTCCCTGTTGATTTCTTAAGTTATTCTTTGTCTTGAATTGAGAGGGGGGGAAATTGACCCTGAAACCGTAGAATAATAGTTCTACAATAAATTTTCATTAAATAAAATTTATATACATATTAGTAACAGAAAAGAAAGGAAGTAGTGTATCAACATACAACCAATGCCCTTTTTTGGAAACATGATGTGCTTTAGAAGAGGGCGGTCAGTCTAGAACTTGATGATTGCTGATTTGGATGGCTTGCTCTTTTCTCTGCGACAGAAAGATCACCTTGAGGTAGTATATCCATCCTTGAAAGTGGGGTACTGCCTGCCTGAAGATTTTATAATTTCTGATGATGGATCAAATACCCCAGCATCCCATTATCACAAATTCACAATATCCAGGGCAATATCTCTTGGGAGGACCTGCATGGCTAGGCTGATCGCATCAAAGCAAGAAGTACCTCTATTTTTGGTGGGCATGATATATTCGTAGCACCTGAGGGCAAATGGGTAGTCCTGGAATAAGTGCGTTGAAGTTTCTTCCACCTTGTCATCATAAAGAACACAAGTTGTATCTCAAGGTATTGATTTTCTGTTCAATAGGCTCCTGTTGTCCGACTCTGTCATAGAGCAATTACCGGAAAAAGGAGTCGTGCTTCGGTACACCCCCTTTTAAAATGTTTACAAATTTTGATGCAAATGAAGGGTTGAGATTAGAACATACCCTTTCATTCAACCGCTTCTTCCCCCAAAGCGTTTGTCATCGTAATATCCTTGATTTTTCAAACCAGGTCTAGCCGAGGACTTAGCAGCAGCATGATAGATAGCATTTGTGATGATGCAGCAGAACAACTATTCTTTTAATATCTCTCTGAGCAAGAGCTAAAGTAGCTTTTTTTTCTAAAAAAGATTGAGCCGAGTTTAATTGCAATCAATTAGAAGAATAAAGAAGAATTACTGCATTCATAAATTATTTTTTCTCTTTTTATTTTGTTTCTTTTTTATTTATACCTTCTCGATGTACGAGCACGCATTCCATCGGCATCCTTGTGGACCTTGCCGAGGCGCATCACTGGATTCATGCCTCAGCCGCCGCCCGCCGACAAGGCTAGACATGCGCTTTATAATCTTCACCCTGAAACAAACAACATCTTCCTCTCCTCCAATGGCGCAACATACTTCTCCAACTAGAGCAACTCTAGGTTTCTCCCTTCGCAGGGGCCGTGTCCTGCAGATTTGGGAACAACGATGCAACATTGGTTTGTATACTCCTTTACCACTGGAGGACAAAGGATCAATACCTGTTCATCTTTTCCCCTTGGGATCAATCCAAAGAGGCAATACATAGGAACCTCTTTTCACCAACCTCCCCCGACCCCCGTTTCCCTCCCAGAGGCGACATGGTTCTATGGCTTAAATCAACTTTTTTTTTCCTACTGAAGCATGCTTATTCTCATGTAACATTACATTTGACAAATCAGAATCAAAGTCCCTGAATCGTTATAGTGAAAACATAAATGAAACGAGTGAGCTTTTAGATGAGTGCATGTTCAAATCTGCCAAATACTTACGAGTGCATCACAGAAGGAGGGGCAAGTTCAAAGATTCACAAAAAGTAGTATTGGAACGGCACAAATAACTTCACATACATGATGTCTTAATAATACTGGAAATATATGATCTGAAACATTACACTCATATTTAGGTAGAGAAAATGCAAAGTATTTGGGTAAATTACAGAACTTGTAGCCTTTGGGCGACACAAATATTGAAGGGTTTATTTATTAATATTAGTGCACTCCAAGATGCTACAGGCAATCTTATTCCTGGAAAACTTCACAAATATCAAAGGCCTTGAGCTCGAAGCTTTATTAAGAGTGCAATCCAAGAGGCCGCTGTCAATCTTGTTCCTGCAAAAAATTCCGATTTAAGAAGTTAGAAATCATGTGAAAATTGACCATGCAAACTTTTAACAGTATTATGTTGTGCACTTAAATTTTTTGGTTTAATAGCACACAACTTGCATCTACAAGGACTTTCAGTTCTCCAGTCCTAGTATTATCGATGGAACTAATGAAAGTGCTTCGGCAAACTTGCCCTGAATCTAGCACTCCAGTTGGCCAATTCCTCCTGCTTGTTGTCCCTCAGGTTGCAACTAAAATAGCCCCTCTCCTGCCAAAAGGAAGGTTGTTATGATGATCTTATGTGATTAACACATGCCATAGGTTAATGCACTTCTTTATGCACACAAATCTACTCACGGACACAGCGGAGAGCACTGAAAAGAACAATAACGCTGCCTGTCCGATGGCCTGCACTTATTTACTACTCCCTCCGTACCAAAATGTATATCTTAACAATATGTACTGGGGCTGACATGCAACCAATGGCAAATACGTGCCTTCTAAATTTAGGCCCGTCAAACATTTTTAGGTTCACTATCAATGTAGAAAGAATACTGATAACACCAAACTGATACTGATAGATCTCATGAGATACGCTTTCACAATGTATTAATAGTTTCTATTTAAATCAGCACATTTCAGAAAGAAAAAAAAAATCGATGGCCAATATATCACGAGATACAAGTATTTGGAGACGAACTAGTCACAAACTCGCAGATTAGCGTAGGCAGGATTCCCGGTAGAAAAAAAATGCATAAACAAGTCACCAAGTCCCTATCTGTAATGCACCTGCAGATTGTTGTCGCAATGCACCTGCTAGGTCATTAGCCTCTTAACTCGGTCAATGCAACTGCGAAATGCAAGGAATTAAATATATTAGTATGTGCAACTCAAAGAGAATCATACTGTACATGCAAGGACGGGAGAGGCAGGAAAGTACACAACCTTCTCGGCAAATTGGGCGAGATGCGTTCCACGGCATGCACTAGAATGTCACCCTTCAGGTTCTTATTATCTGTTACATTCAGCAATTCTCTAGTGTCTAGCAAAGGAACAAGAAGCCAATCAGCTTACTCTCGACTTCACACATGCAACATATACCTGAGAAGAGTAGGACAACAGAGAAGCTACAACGATACCCCGCAACGTACCTTGTGGACCTTCAGAAACCAAGCCCCCTCCAAGATAATGTCTGGTGAGCACTTGCACTTCGCCGTTCCCTACAAGTAGCCATTTATCCAAAATTTGTCCAATGAGAATGTGGGCTGCTGTTGAAGTTTCATCACATATCTCGGAGAGATCCTTAGAGTGCACTGGCGTTTTCAAATGATTGGTATCAACAGCCTCCTCCAAATCAAGGTTGTCTCTGTAATGTGGAGTGGCTCCAGAGTTTTCAGTTCCTTCACATGGTTTCCTGAAAACCTCCTCTAATTTGGAATCTAAATGTTCAGCTTCTTGAACATGATGTGCAGCTCTGGTAGATTCAGCCGAACAACACTCGTCCATATCAACAACTTTGGGTGCACTATTCGAAGAACAAGGCTCATCCATATGCTGCTCAAAGTTATAGTGGAAATAGCTGGTCTCGGGGAGTATGAAATCATTATCCCCACTGCAGTTGACACTCCCTAAGCTCATCAACTCGTCCTCGTCTGAACAGTCATCGATATCATAATATGCGAAAGCTCTGAGTTGACTGCTTACATTCAATACAGAATCTACTTCAGCATTCTTCCTTCGTTCTGTCAGACAGGCACTTTTACATTGAGAAATCCGATTTATAAAGGCTATGGCTTGATGGGCCTCATCTGGCAAATCACCTTCATCAGATTCAAACAAGCATTCCAACAAGTACTTCCTCAAAGCTACTCTAAATTGCATCTTTCGAAATTTAGGATCTGGGTCCAATATGGGACGCAGCAATTTTAGGTCATCATGCTGGAGTTTTGGAAGCAACCAAAGAGCATTCAGGACATCATTTTGCAAAGACGCTGTTTCTTTTGAAAAGGGGAAGTACTCTAACCGAGAAATATCCATGGATCTCAACTTCTGCTTCCTCCAGTATAGGTTCACCACTGACATGGCCTTTGCTAATCTCTTTGGCATGTAACCTTCCTCAATACGCGCTATAATCATTTTGCATCTTTTCCTCACTATTTCAATAAGATGCCCTCTACTGGAAGACCGAGGCGCATGCCAGAATTTCGGCATACATGTTTTTCCTATGAGTTTCCTGTTCACTGCAACAAGAGCTTGGTCAGGAATCCCATCAAGTCTATCCAAAGCTTGGTTGATAGATGACAGAAGCAGTGGTGACACAGGTGTGACAAGGCTCAACGAATCAGATTGGTAGCTGCCAGGATTTCTCAAAATTTCAGACAACTCAAACATGATGACATCTTCATGATCCAGCTTGGCTAAGTAACACGGAAGATGGTATGTTACAATTTCTCTTAACAGTGGTCTAGTCTTATTAAAACTACACTTGGTGCGGCTGATGATTTTAGCCACTGATTGAAGTGCTCCATTGCTTAACTTATTGATTGTGCTATGCATAATGTTCAGACTTTCTGGACTCAATGAGCCATCTTCCCCTCTTGGTAAGTTAAGAAGCCTGAGACCATCCTGAATCAAGGCCACCGCGCCGCAGACCATAACTTTTTGCAACATTGGCTGTCACTTTTTCGCAAGACACCTGAAAGAAAGGTTCTTTAAGTCATGCGTATATATTTCTCTAAAAAATAGCATATTTAGGGAAGCATGAACTGAACAATGGAACTAATGCAGCCGAAGTTGCTATTGAGGTGGCTTGTCAGAAACCAAGTGTCAAACATGTTTTGCATTTTGTTGTAATATCATAGCAAGTAAATAAAATTACAATGCTAGGAAATTTTGTCAATGTGACTAGAATGTAACCATGCCGATAAATCAAGAATAGTATGGTAAAGTTCACATGATATGCCATATACAGAAGATCCCAGCTAGGCAGCATCCAATAGGGCATTATTTACCATAGTTCTAATTATTCCACGTTATAAAAATCAAATTACTGAATATACATCTGAGTTGTTTAATGGTACCTCTGTTCCTAAATACGTCTTATATTTAGGAACAGAGGTAAGTAGTAACATTTATACGAAGCCAAGTGTCTCGTTTGATCACTTACATAGAAATGTTGTCTAGTAACTTGTAGCTGTACAAAATGTATACCCATTACATGTTTTTCTTTTACATTAACATGAGTACATGTTAGCCCGAACGGAAATAGATACAAGCTATATAAGGTATAACCTGTAGTTATTCTTACAACAGCAAGAACTTACTTCGTCACTCCGTATATCTGATTCAGCTAAGAACCTGTATATAACCACAGAAGGCTAGCAATTAGACTTTCTTGTTACTACATACAAACGGTTGCAGCTGTTGGAGAAAGAAATGCAGGCATCTTGCCATCTGGGGATTTTTTTTTTCTTTCAAAAGACTAGGGTCTATATCATCTGAAAACCGACATTTATTATTACTCCCTCCGTCCCATAATCTAAGATGTTATTACAACCAATATACTCCTCCGTTTCTTTTTAGTCTGCATATAAAATTTGGTCAAAGTCAAACTTTGTCAAGTTTGACTAACTTTATAGAAAAAAAATTAACATTCATAATATGAAATCGATATTATTAATGCATTACGAAATTAATTTTCACACCATATAGATTTAGTATTGTAGATGTTTATATTTTTTCTTACAAAGTTAGTCAAACTTTACGGAGTTTGATTTTGACCAAATCTTATATGCAGACTAAAAAGAAACGGAGGGAGTACAAAATCTAAGATCTTATTACAACCAATATGATTATGGAACGGAGGGAGTATTTTTCAAGAACATGCAGCACGTAGATATATTAAGTAGGGAGAAAGCTAAACCACCCGGAGGCAGAAACGACATTAATTGCTACATATGTTTAAGCATCCAAAATAAAAGATGGGGCCAAACACACAAAACTTCATAATCTAAGCTCTTTCTTTCAATTATTTAAGCCTGCATGTGCCAATCTTGGGGGTGTCATAAACTGCACTAAGCTCTGCCGTTGTTTCCTGAACCATAGCGATAGCAAATAGAATTTCCATTTAGATTGCTACGACCAGCATGGCAGTGTCATAAACTGCAGCAACCGTTGTCGCTATGAGCAACATCCAGAAACAAAAGAGAAAACCGAATTATACGACTCCTATCAGAAGAAATAAGTAAGTGCCGCAAACCTACGCAACAGCCAAGAACCTTGATCGCTTCAGTCGTGTGTTGCAGCCATCCGATTTGGGAGTCATCGACTCCAACCACTTTCGTTTCTTGTCAACCAGGACCTCCTGCTTCCGAACAAGCGACCATAGCCTTTTGCCATCCTCGACGGAGAAGTCCATCGCCAGCGCTGTCCGCTTGGTCGGGACAATTGTGGAGATGGTAAGAGGAGAGGAGGGAACCAAAGCAGGGAGGGAGATGGTGGTGGTGGGTGCTAACGGCGGGAGAGCCTAAGGACGGCGAGGGAGCTCCGGTAGTTGGAGCCGCCAGCCAGGCGCCCTCGAGAATCCAGAGACCGGCGAGTTGGGTTTTGCCTGCCTGACGGCTGCCGCGGCCGGCGGCGTCAGCGACGGGTTGGAGAGCCGGACCGGCACGGGGCTTTGTTGGGCTTGGGCCGCTGAACCTTCTCTACATGGGCGGGCTACTGGCGCGGCCCATTACCACATATGTTTATCTTTTTTATTCTCTATATCTACCTGCTGGAGTGGGGAAATATCTGGTACTCCCTGTGCTCCGAAACTCGGTATCACATTTTTAAATGTTCGACAAATTCTGAAAAAAAATCCAGCACATTGACACAACATCAAAGTATGTTGTCAAAAAATATGAAATCAAAATTCAAAACATAGCTTGAGAAACATAAATGACAAATTCGATAGTAAATAGTACACAACATAAATTGGGCTTTAGATTAGGCCCATTATCACACTGATGTCCATTTTGACATTTTTGTACCTCAAGAGCAATGTTCTGAATTTTGATTTGAATTTTTTTTAACAACATACATTGATGTTGTATCAATGTGCTGGATTTTTTTCAATTTTTTTTTGAACATTTTAAAATGTGCTACCAAGTTTGGAGCACCCTAGAGGTGGGAGTACCAGATATTTCTCCCTGCTGGAGGTGGACAGTGGTATCCCCAACCCATCAGGGTTCAAATCCTGGTGCTCGCATTATTCCTGAATTTATTTCAGGATTTTCGGCGATGCGCTTTCAGTGGGAGGAGACGTTCCCATCGACGACGAGGCGCCTACGGTGACTTCGTAAATCTCAAGATGATATGCCGACGTGTGTGGGGCTCACGTGAGCCATATGTGGCCCTTCTATATCAGAAAAAATTTAGATAACCGGGCGTAGATCTACTCCCGAGCTCAAATCTCTGATGAACAGTGAAATAAATAAAATAGTAAATAAATTCAAAGAATTCTGATTTTTTTGCCAAGCTTTGACAAATATTTTCTGTAAAATAGTTATCATGAAATGACATTCGTGAAAATCATGGCAAAAAAAACAAAATCAATGTTACAAAAGTGTAACTTACAAGCATTTTGAAGTATTGATTTTTTTTAGTGACTTCCACGGAAACATTACGAAAATTTGCAGGCACTCAAAATATTTGTCAAAGTTTGCACCAAAAATAAAATATGTTTGCGAAATGCACCAGAAGAGACCAGACAGAGACAGTCCGGCTCCTCTGTTGCCCTCTCCTCATTTTCTGTGGCCCTTCTATATCAGTTCAACCGAATGTTTTCAATATTGTTCAGGGTTCAAGGTTCACGCTGTTCAAGGTTGCACAGACAGTCCGACACAGACAGACCTGGAAACGACCTACCCAATATTGTTCAAGGTTCACGCTGTTCAGGGTAGGCTTACATCATATCATATCATGGGATTGCAGTAGGCTCCCAAGATTATTCCCACCGTGAGAAAGTCTGGCAAACCTCAACACATGAGCTCGAACACCACGCAACCGTGTGGATTCACCGCCGCTGAGATCTCTAGCTCGAGGAGACCAAGATTCCTCCCACTCCAAACTTCACTGCAGCTGCACGAATGTTTTCGTACGAAGGCTGTCCCAAGAACCTTTTCCAGGTCCGATATTCTCGCGGTTATTTTCCGGCTCACCGAGTCAAGGTTGAAGAACGCAAGGTAGATTTCCCCTGCGACATAAATTAAAAATTAAACATCATGAACTACTTCTTGTTTATTACCATGGAGGTTCATTCTGAAAGACACGCGCGTAGCGAAGAAGCCAGAAGTACCAGCACCCCAATTAGGTCTCAACGCAAAGAAATGAGCAAATAAACATTTGGAGACTGGAACATTCCTAACATAGTACTAGAATAACTAGATATCACATAGTATGACAGGTTGCATATTCGTTAACGAAAAATAGTACTCCCTCCGATCCGTTCAACCTTAGTTCAAAACTGCGACACTTATTATGTATCGGAGGGAGTACCATTTTCGTAAATGCCAGCTTAGGGAAGGTAATATGTCTCATGTTTTCGCATCACTGCTCTCTGAGCCCAAATTCCGCTCTACTCTTTTTCTTAAATTCCACATATAAATGTCACGAGAATGAGCTACCACTATTAATATTACTCCCTCCGTTCCTAAATATAAGTCTTTGTAGAGATTTCACTAGGTGGACTATATACGGAGTAAAATGAATGAATCTAAACTTAAAATGCATCTATATACATCCGTATGCGGTTTATAGTGGAATCTCTACAAAGATTTACATTTAGGAACGGAGGGAGTACAATACAATTATTCGGTTATCTTGTTCTGTTTTCAGCTTACGAAAGATTACAGAACATGAATCTTACAACATAAAATTTCTGCAAACATTTCAGTTCTCTTCAGCTTTTCTGTTATGACCGGCATATTAGGGGCTTAGCCCAGTTAGTTGTGGCCCAGTTTATCGTATCGTTATTAGGGGCTTAGCCCAATTATCTTACTAGAAGGATTATATAAACTCGTGTAAGGACCCGTTTTGGGAGCCGGGCTCTCTCTCTCTCTCTCTCCCTCCCTCCCTCCCTCCCTCTCTCTCTCGCACGCAACGACGGCGGCGCCCCAGCGCCGGCGATCCGGTACCTACCAATTTGGTAACAGATAGCTTCGGTGCGATCATGTCCTCGCCGCCGCCCACCCCGACCCTCCCGCTGCCGACCGCGACGACCGCCCCGATGGCCACCACGGCCGGCGCCCCGCCCGTGCCGGTGCCGGTCACCTCCGCTGCGCCCGTCCCCGTCGTCTTCACCCCGGAGGAGATGACGGCTGCCATCCGGGATCTCACCCAGGCGGTTGCAGGCATCTGCACGTTCCTCACGAGATCCTATGGGCTGCAGCCGCCTGTGCCCTTCGCCACCGCCCCACCGCCGCAGCAGCCGCCGTGGCAGCCACCATCCTCGACGACCCCCGTCGTCGCCGCCATGCAGCAGCTGCCGTGGCAGCCGCCACCAGCGACGAACCCCGACGCCTCCACCATGCAGCAGCAGCAACAGCTGCAGCCGCCGCCGGCGGCGATTGCGGCCACGGGCATCCCGACGACGGGCCCGGGGGTGCCCATCCACCAGGTCCGGTTTCCCCGTCGCCGTCTCCGTTACCGGCCTGGCTCGCGGGGTCCCTTGCGCCGGTCTACACGACGGCCTCGGTCGGGCCGCACGTGCTGCCCCCGCCGGCGACGCACCCGACCACGCAGTTTGGCGGGTACTCGGTCTCCGCCGAGCCCTTCGCCAGCGTCGACGGGCCCCTGTTCCAGGGCGGCACCCTGATGCCCGCCTACTCAGCCCCGTCATCCTCGTTGTTCCGTGCTGACGAGGCGCACCCGCCCGTCGTCCACGCCTAGCCGCCGCCGAGATTCTCCAAGCTGGAGTTCGCGACCTACGACGGCACCGTCGACCCCCTGAATTGGCTCAACCAATGCGACCAATTTTTCAGGGGGCAGCGCACGCTCGCGTCCGACCGCACCTGGATCGCCTCATATCATCTCCGAGGAGCTGCGCAGACGTGGTACTACGTCCTCGAACAGGACGAGGGCGGCATGCCACCATGGGAGCGCTTTCGCAATTTGTGCCTCTTGCGCTTCGGTCCGCCTATATGCGGGAGTCGTCTGGCGGAGCTTGGGCGTCTTCCGTTCCTCACCTCGGTGCAAGACTTTGCCGACCGCTTCCAGGCACCGGCGTGCCACGCCCCCGGCGTTTCGGCTCGTCAGCGGGCTGAGCTCTTCGTCGGCAGCCTACTGGACCACATCCGCGTGGACGTAGAGATGCGCGGGCCACAGGACCTCCAGACGGCCATGTACTACGCCCGCGCGTTCGAGCGTCGCGCGGTGGCCATCCAGCAGGCGCCACCGCCCTGGGCCGCTGGGCCGCCACCCTGGCCGGAAGTTTCCGCGCAGGGTCGGCCTGCCCAGGCTTCCGCGGCGCCCCTTGCCGCGGCTGCGGCACGCCCGTTCCGCCAGCTCACCCCGGCCGAGCAACTCGAGCGTCGTCGCCAAGAGTTGTGCTTCAACTGCGACAAGCCCTATGTATCGGGCCACGTCTGCCCACGACTCTTCTACCTGGAGGTTGCAGACTACATGGAGGAGGACCCCGCCGCCGCCGGGCTCGGCGACCAGCCCGCCCCAGTTGACGCGGAGGTGTTTGGCGGCCGTTGATCTTCCCCGCCTTCCAGCTCGAGGACGAGCTGTTTGTGCAGGCGGGGAGAGATGTTATGACCGCCATATTAGGGGCTTAGCCCAATTAGTTGTGGCCCAGTTTATCGTATCGTTATTAGGGGCTTAGCCCAATTATCTTATTAGGAGGATTATATAAACTCGTGTAAGGACCCGTTTTGGGATTAAGCAAGAAGCAATCATATTTGCTCGGCTTCCTTAGGGAGCCGGGAGACCTAACCCTAGCCGCCGCCCCTGCTCTCTCTCGCGCGCGTGCGCGCACGCAACAATGGCGCCCCAGCGCCGGCAACCACGCCATCCCTCCTTCCACCCCTACAACCTGAGACCACGCCCTGGTAGGGATCCGGTACCTACCATTTTCACTAGTTTATATTTCCTGGGAAAAAATAACTCAATTTCATTATTTTTAGTGCATAAACAAGACACACTGTATCAATGAAGCATAGTCTTCTAGAAACAGATCTAGCAAAAATATTCACTCCTATCACAATTTTAAAGGATTGGATTCAGGATCTTCTGAGACTGTAGTACATGATCACTAACCTTTACTTCCAGTTGCAATCCATGCACGAGCTCCAGTAATACCTACTGCATAAAGAATTGTGCCAACCATGTAATATTTTTCCTAACCAACGCATACAAAAAGAATGATGCCATGATTACCTGCTTCCTTGCTGGATTCTACTGTGGCACATAATCTTGAATAGCTGCTCACAAGGTTTCCCTTGTCATTCAGCTCCCACATCTAGAGAAATTTGATGCAAGACATGATGAGCTAGTTGCCATTCATTTAGTAGTGTAACCGTGACATAATATCAACTACAGAAAAAGAAGGCTGAAAAGTATTGATCTCCATGAACTTGTTTCAAAACAACATTTAGTGCAAATTTACATAGTTACATGGTTATGCGTTGGCGTTGTGAAACCAATATGGTTACCACAGCTGCCATGACAGCGTATTATAATAAGGAGCATTACGTATTTAACACATCAGCCAACAGAAAATGGGGTTTCGTGAGTAGTTTGTTCAAGTACTGTAAGAACCTCTGAAAATCTAAAAAGAATTCCATCAGTCCTAATGAGAACAGGACTAGTTAGTATTAGGGCAAATCTATTTGCTGTGTACCTGCTTTGCATGCCATTTGCACCTGGAGAACATGGGAAGCTTAACCTCTGAGGCAGTCCGCCGCCGACTAGCAGATGCATCCAAACAAGAATCATTAATATCTGCAACTGCCAGATGGAACTTTGTTTGGTCTTCTTCCTTTTCCATGATATCATCATCCCTAGAACATATAGTGTGTGATCATACAAATTATAACACGATTACTTCTCTATTCATAATTGGGTTGCACTTACGAGGCAAGATGAGGTTTTGTTTTCCCCAAGCAAAATGATGCATTTTTGCCATTCTCTGTTTCATAGATCCTGCATATATGATCTGACTTCCCATCTTGTGGAAATACAAACCATCCATTAGCTTGGCCATTGGTGCAGGAAGTGAGACCCACGACCATGCCATCATGTTTTGTCAGGTTTACAGGATATCGAGAACTCAAGTGACCAGAATGTCTGGTATTAGAAGACGTCTCACCATACACATAATGGAACTGAAAGAAAATCAACAGCTCAGCTTATTGGCCATGTAAGTGTACATATTGTTGTAATAAGAATCCTAAAATGCAGGTACCTCCATGTTATTTTTACTGTAGTAGTTTATCTTCAATAGAGTAGGATTGGTTATGATGCCGAATATACTATTGTCGAGATGTCTCAGATCTCCTCCATACATGAGAGGCGACTTAGCCATTGACCAAAGTGTCATCTGCAAGGTCATATGAAAAAAAGATTTCAGTGGATAAAGCCAAATGAAAATCAGGCACGAAAATCACCAAGTGCAAACCTGTGCTTTCTGTTCATCAAATGTAAGGTTACATGGCCTATGAGGGCCCTGATTGACACCTGTCTTACTAAAGGAAAAAAAAAGTATGTTAATAGTTATAAAACCACTTCACAGAACCAGCAATTTGTATCCTCAAAAAAAAACAGCAATTTGTTCAGTACCACAGAAAATATCAGAACATCACATGAGTTGGAAAACAGCATCGATGTGTCACTGAGATGTGGCATCAGGCCCTACATTTAAGCCTCACACTGGATATTTTCCAGTTTACAATGGTACTCCCTCCGTAAACTAATATAAGAGCGTTTAGTTCACTACTTTAGTGATCTAAATGCTCTTATATTAGTTTACAGAGGGAGTACAAGCTAAGTTTCCTTTTTCAACGAAAACTAGTGCATAAGTTATAAGTTATAGTTCAGGAATTAAGATCAAATTAGTTGAAATTTTTCAAAATTAAGTATACTGAATGAGACATGTCATATTCCAGGTATATTTATGAAGTTTTAAGACATGATTTATCATCCTGGCCCCAATCAATGAAAACTAGCAAGCAGAGATAGACATAATCTACAGTACCGATCCAATAGACGCAACTAAATATTGAGTTGGTGCAGAACAAAAGCAGCATGAGTAATGCTGCATTGTACAGTTCTTATCTAGCGTACTAAGACAATTATTTACAGCTTCTCTTTTTGGCAAGGTAAGTGACTTACCATCTTGATTAGCAGCCACAGGGGGCAAGGGGAATCACAATTATTATGATAGTAAAGTAAAGATACAAATTGTTACCCGGATCAGTTAGCCAGCCAAATGGAAGCATGTCTAAATCTGGCCAAGATTTTCCTCGTAATCCGGTGGCCCCAATCTTATTCGCAGCAGAGAAGGCACTGTGCGCAATATGCAAACAAATAAATTCTTATCTACTAGAGAATATTAAAAAGAACTGAAGACAGAAATAAGGAGTATATAATGGATATACAGAGAATATCTGTTTTGATTTACCTTGACACAGTAAAATGTGAACTAACATCTTTCCAGTTGTCCCAATCATCTCCTGTTATCCTATACATATTAACATGCTCACTGATGTT
The DNA here is from genome assembly GCA_963921465.1 of Triticum timopheevii. Classification (NCBI taxonomy): domain Eukaryota; kingdom Viridiplantae; phylum Streptophyta; class Magnoliopsida; order Poales; family Poaceae; genus Triticum; species Triticum timopheevii. The sequence continues at coordinate 372,292,461 of OY997272.1, read as the reverse complement.
TTCAGCTAATGGTACAGTGACTTCAGTTCCTGGTGAGATGGATAGTACTATTGGGCGGTCAAGCTCTCGCAGGAGCTGCAATGGGAGAATCAACTGATTCTGAAGGTGCACCAATTTCAACGGGACTTGTGTAACTAACTCTAGGATGCTAAGTTATTTACCTGTGAAACAGTTATTACTTCTTCCGGGCTATAATCAGTACCGAAGATACAATCAACCTTCACTGCAAGAATGGTACATATGGAATAATCTCTTCAAACTCAAGTTATGTCAACGCTTAAGAAATGTCAACTACTCCCAAGGTGGGAGCTCTCTACCATACCATATTGTCATGAGGATCATCAAACTAACAAAAAGTACAGATTTAGAAATAGCATACCAAAATCAACACCCCAATCCGCATACTGTCGGTAAAGAGATCTTAAGAAGGCCCGTCCAGCTCCAGTATCCGTATTTACACTCATAAATCCATGTGGCATCCATGCACATGTTTTATGGGTCAGGCCAATGTCACGAGCTGCCCATTGCCGACCATTCTCTACATAGGGTTTTCCCTGAAAAGGATAAGACACCACATTAACAATAATAAAATGAAGTTCTATGGCATTCTTTGAAGTGCGCAAAAAATGATTTATGGACAACAATAAATGCTCTCCTAAGGACAGCATCATTTGACAAAGCACATTAGTGCCTCCTTTTAATAATATGTCTATGACAGTATGGTAGATACAGTATGATAGACCCTTGAAATCCATGGAGGTATCTCCACTGCTCCCATTATCATATCTCTTCATTTCATTTCACAAATAAATTTGTAGATTGCAACGCATGGTCAAGAATTGTCATTTGTCTTCTGTTTTAGTAACAGATAATTCTGAAACAGCAATATTTGCAGTATAATAGCAATTGAAAGGAGGAAGCATACCGTCTCAATATCCAAGATGGGTGTGTTCGCATTAACAGCCTGTGTACTTATTCCTTTCATTAAATGGATGCCGAATTTCAAGCCCATCTCGTGGACCTTATTGGCAATTTGACTGAACCCTTTATCATATTTGGACGATGGAAATCTTTGGAGGTCAGGAAACGGTCGACCCCACTCATCAATGTTGTCAAACCCATACGAATCTGTATATGCCCCATCAACATACCTCCGGTACCACAGGTAATCAATAACTGCATACTACAAGTAGATAATGAACATAAAGTTAATCAGAATTATCAGTGTTCATATTCTCTTATGCCATTAAGCACGAAGTAAAAGAATTGTGGTTTCGCAAACAAAAAAATATCTGGTAGATAACCTGATATCCATGTGGTAGTAACTTTTCTGCCAAAATCTTTGCATTTTGCAAGTATGCATTTTCATCAACCGTCCAAGAAAAAGAATCATAGGAATTCCATCCTCTTGGTGGTAGTTCCGCATGTTGTTCATTTGCCTCGGATGATGTAACCCTGAAAATGTTCAGTATGAACTAACTAGAGTCATTTCTCTTCAGCTTATAATCTGTTTGGCTGTCAAACGATTAAAAAGTATTGTCCAAAGAGAATATTTTCTTCTCAACACTTATCTTGTAAACGGTCTTATATTAGTTTAGAGAGGGAGTACTTGTTTCACATTCATACAATTATGTTACTTTAGACTGGAACAGAAATGAGTAGACAACAACGGAGAAATGTATATGGCCTTAATTTATTTGAATAATCTTCTAGAAAGTCATTAATAAATGCAAGGAGGAATAATGTGACATAAATAAACAGAGGTGAAATCTTGATCAACAGGAGCAAACAGACTCTGTAAGAGAAGAAGGAACATTCACGTATCAGTGATGCAGCCATCCTCCTTTTCTCCATAATCTCCTAAAGGAAAACTGCAGGAGCTTTATAACCAAAGTGGTATATATATTAGGATCATTTAGAATCTGCTTTTTTTTTCCTTTTGTTTTTGAGCCGGAATTGGTGTCCCACATGTTGTGCTAAACTATTCCTTATCATGGCACAACACAAAATTGAGGTGTAGTATTTCCCTACTGTTTTTCGTTAAAAGGGAAGAAGAGAGATTTGAAGCCTATAATAATCTAAGAACAACACAATCTTGTCGACAATCAGATGCGCAGTAGGAAATCTCGAATCAACCAATAATAACCCAAGGGGGCGTACACTACAGAGCTCTGGAAATATTTGGGACCCAAACAGAAGAGAACGCATTCCGCCTAAAAAGACGCTAATTGTGCGCGAGTGACACCCAGATGCGGCGAAATAATCAGGAAAACACACAAGAAACGCCACGAAAAGCGCATCGTCCTGACGCATCCAGGTTACGGGACGAGATGGGAGCCACACTGACCAGAGGCAGAGGAAGATGACGAGCGCGCGGAAGAGGAGATGGCCACGCCATGGCGGCGGAGAAGTTGGAGCTCCCAGTCCCAGTTCCATGCCAAACCTTATGGGGGTGAGCTGAGCAGAGTGGAGTGGAGACACAGGTGGCATGGTGGTGAGATGGACGAGGGATGATTGATGCAGGTGGAGGTTGGGAGTTGGGACTCCCTGTGGTGGGGCACAGAGGGAATGTCGTGTCGTGCTACGCGATGCGGTGTGGTACGTGTGCCGTTCCAGGTGTGAGAATTGTGCCGTGTATGGTGCAGGCTGATATGAACTTTTACAACATCTCCTAATCAGGCTTGTTAGGAGGAACGACGAATCAGCCGTTTCCTCTCGGTTAGGCCCGTCGCTTGCAGGGGAGGGAAACGCGGCACAGAACTCATGCTAGGAGAGATGACGCGAGCTTACGCATGTGCTCGTAAAAACGGTGGGAGGAATTGGGTCACCTTTTGCCGAATCGGTCACCCTATTTAACCCCCTTTGACTCACGGGGGAAACCAAACTCATCATTTTTTCCCTTCAAACTCTATGTTGTGGGTGAATTCTTACTGAAAAAGGCTTTTGAGCAGCAACTACTTGCTCTTCCGGTCCAGGTGAAGATACCCCGAACTGTAGTGACCCGATCCCAATGGATCGAAGTCTCTATGCTTAATTGTCATCCCCGAAATAGAGGAGGATTAGAAATGAATAGAGAAGAGTATCTTGTGGCTTTTCCTAGGGGTCGCGTCCTACAGTCAGTGTGTGCTCTGATACCATCTTATAGCGACCCGATCCCAATGGATCGAAGTCTCTGTGCTTAAGTGTCATCCCTGGATCGATATACTGACACACACGGTACTTGAGGAATTATAACAGAGTTCAATCACACTCATTACATCGAGGTCCTCATAAAGAGTATTTATTACAAAAATAATATGGCTGAAGGCCATCTAAATGAAGTAACTGCGGAAGCTTCGAAGATAAATGAGTCCACCAAGTCCACGACATAACTGAGTGCATGACAACGACCTAGCACACCTTATTCTTCGTCGGAAAACTCTACAACATGAGACGTTGCAGCCGTGTAGGTCAACACATGGAATATGCTGGCAGAGTCACACTGTAGAGCAAATGAATGAAAGAGACTATATCTACATGCATATTTGGCTTGTGGAGGCTCTAAGTTAATTTTTGCATAAAGCTAATTTTTCCCTACAACAAAGGAATAAATTTTATTTACTACCAAGTTTATGCCATTATTGAGAAGGTTCCTCCAATTCAATCCCAAAATTAACTAAGTATAATCAATAAACCCAATACATTAATTAAATAGAGTGATGAGATCAACAAAATTTCACTTCTAGATACTCAATTTTCCCATAACCGGGGACACGGCTAAGCACGATTAGTTTGTACACTCTGCAGAGGTTTGAGCACTTTTCCCCATAAAACTCAACCACCTCCATGATCGGAAGATCGAGACATAGTCTTTCTGAAGCATTAACTCTTTACTCTGGGTAGACCGGTACACCTATTGTCCCCTACATGTGCTAGTCTAGCACTCAAAGAGGTCACACAACTTACTCAACTATGCCAGAGCCCATAATGGCTGGTGGCTGCACATGGAAGTTTCTAGGCATGAAATATCATATGATCCCTTTGAGTCTGGGTGGCGGACCTAGGGTAATCACACGGGTACTCCGGGATTCCCATGGGAAAGCACTGGTTTCTCCAGGTGCCCCAAACAATCCACCCAGATGTGTATTAAAGTTGCCACCTTAATGTTGTCCAAAATTATTATCTCTCACAAGTTGCATGAATCTCACAAACCAGTCCCCGTCTACGAGCATGGCTAAGCAATATATGAGCATAACGTATATTCCTAGGGTGATCAAAGTTAATAGGTTCCTACCTCAAGAGCTACGACCAAACCTCATGTTCCCAATCCTACTAATGCAAATCTTTGAGGGGTAAAACTAATGCATAGTAAAAACTGGGTATTGAAAATATGATCAAAGTGTAACTTGCCTTGCTGACGATCAGAAAACTCTAGGGATTCGTAGTAACAAGCTTCACACTCCGAAAAATCTAGCATAAACAAACAATATCATACATAAGCACTCAAGCAAAAGAGGCAAAGAAAACCGAAGAAAAGATCCGGAAAACTCAAAAACAAGCAAATAACTAATCTAAACAAAAAAAAAATTAACATCATTATAATTATGTGTATTAGATCTTAACATAATGTACATGTGATTAGCTACGATTTGCAAAAAGAATCAACTAAAACGGAGTTACGAAACTCATGATACGAACAAAAGAAGATCAAATTCAAATCTGAACTAAACTCATATTTTAAAATTTCAAAAACATGTTCAAGTTGGTTGACGGGATAGATGAGATCGCTCTGAAGATTTTGGTGTTGGTTCCGTCGAATTTGGACAAACGAGCAAAAAGTTGTGCTAGTTTGAGATGTAGGGGCTAAACTGTAAATAAAAACTACGAATAGGTCCCTGGTAGAAAAAGAAAAGAAAAAGAAAAGGAAAAAATCTATCGAACTAACGTCCGCTACCGAAACTAAACGAACGAAAACCGTTCGCTATCGAAGACTAACGAGCGAACGCTCGCTAAATAAAAAAACGTTTCAAAAAAACAGAAACGATATAACCCGTCGGATCAAGATCCGTCGGTTGAGAGGGGATCGAGGGCTGCCGGCGGCGGCGACAGTTGATGACGGGGAGGCGGACAGCGGCGGCGACTCCGGCAGCGTCGACGGCTTGCGGGGCGACGACGTCGGCGAGAGGCGGTGGCAGATGCAGTGCGGGGCGGCGATGTCGGCGGCGGCCGCTACGCGGGGCGGCGGCGGCGGCGGCGGCGGCAACGGAGTCGGCGTGGGTGGCGACGTTAGCGGCGGCGACTGCGATCTGGAGGAGGAGAGGGGCCGGGGGCGGTATTTAAGGAGGGGGGCAGCAGCTTGGAGTGCGGGGCAAGGAGGTAGGTCGCGTGCCCGAGCGGGACTCGGCGGTGGCGGCGTCATGCTCCGGCCGGACTCCCGGTTGGAGTCGGTCATGGGCGCGGGCGGCTAGCTGGGCCTCGGCCTGGTGGGGTGCCGGAACGGCCCAGTTCGGCGGGAAGTTTTTTTTCCAGAGAGATAAAAACATGCTAAACTAAAAAAAAATAAATATCTAAAAAATACCAGAAAAAAATCACATATTAATATGGCTTTTATTATTGACCTAGTGAACATTTTTCTGGGCCTAAATGCCTAAACTTAAAACAAACATTATAGTACTAATTACTCCGCAAACAAAATAAACAAACTAGCAAAATCAAATAAAATATCAAAAATTCAAAATTCAATTTCCAATATTTCTTTGCTATTTTTGAAGAAGTCCTTTTATCTTCTCTCTTTATTTTTAAATAATTGGAAAAGAATTTTGAAAAACAATTTGATCCAATTTACAAATTTTGATAAATAAAAAATGGACTTTTTGTGAAACCTCCAACTCTCTCAAATTGGTCCTTGAGTTGCTTAAGGTCTCTTGGATCAAAATGCGACTAAAACAAATGAAACAAAAATGCATAAATCATGGATGCATATGAATGATCTATGAATAACATCCAAATTGAGCTGCCCCCTTAAGATGAATCTCGCCCTTGAGGTTCGGGTTGGTCAGCTAAAAGGTGTGGGTCGTCCTTGCGGAGGTCTTCTTCGCGCTCCCAGGTAGCTTCCTCCTCGGTATGGTGACTCCACTGAACTTTGCAAAACTTGATGACTCTGCTGCGAGTAACTCGGCTGGCAAACTCAGGAATCTTAACGGGTTTTCCCACATAGGCAGATCACTCTCCAACTGAATCGCTTCCAGTGGCACTGTATCTCTCAGAGGAATATCGACCATCTCTACATGGCACTTCTTCAACTGGGAAACGTGAAACACATCATGAACTCCCGACAAACCTTCGGGTAATTCCAAGTTGTAGGCAACTTCACCCATACACTCCAAAACTCTGTATGGTCCCACAAATCGTGGTGCTAACTTTCCTTTGACTCCAAATCACTTAGCCTAGTGGTTGCAGCAACCTTAGTAGCACCCGAGGTCCAAGGTTCGACTCCCGGTGGGAGCGGATTTAAACAGGCTTGGGCAAAAATTTCTGGAATAAAAGGACTGCGGGGCTGTTGCTCTACAGTAAATATTCAAAAAAATCGCTTAACACCTCGAAGTGGGGACACACGAAGATATATGCTCTGTCTCCAAATTCATAGGTTACCTCCTTGCATTTAGTATCAACATAGCCCTTCTGCCTTGACTGGGCTATCTTGAGTCTATCGCGGATCAATTTAACCTTCTCCTCAGAATCTCTGATTAAATCTGGTCCGAATAACTATTGATCTCCAACTTCATCCCACAACAACGGTGTCCTGCACCTCCTTCCGTACAAAGCTTCGAAAGGGGCCATCTTCAAAATGGCTTGATAACTGTTGTTATATGAGAACTCTGCATAGGATAAATTATCATCCCAACTATATCCATAATCTAGCGCACAAGCTCTCAACATGTCCTCCAGAATCTGATTGACTCTCTCGGTCTGTTCATCTGTCTACGGATAAAAGGCTATACTGAACTCTAGACTGGTACCCAAAGTTTCGTGCAACTGATTCCAAAACTTTGGAGTAAACTGTGTTCCTCTATCTGATATGATGGTCCTTGGAACTCCATGCAGACATATGATCCTGGTCATGTATATCTTCTCCAACTTAGCACTGGTATAAGTGGTTTTCACGGGGATGAAATGGGCTACCTTGGTCAAGCGATCAACTACAACCCAGATGGAGTCATAGCCTGAACGAGTCCTGGGTAATCCGGTGATGAAATCCATGCCAAGTTTATCCCACTTCCATTCAGGTATCGGCAAAGGCTGAAGTAACCCTGCTGGTTTCTGATGCTCTGTATTAACTCTCTGACATACGTCGCATACTGCTACATACTCGACAATGTCCTTCTTCATACCTGTCCACCAAAAACTCTCCTTCAAGTCCAGATACATCTTGGTGTTGCCTGGGTGAATTGAGTAAGGCGAATCATGAGCCTCCTGAAGAATTAACTTCCTGATCTCAGGGTCATTAGGCACATAGATACGATCCTCAAACCATAAAGTTTCGTGCTCATCCTCACGAAAACCTTTAGCCTTTTCTTTACTCATCCTTTCCTTTATCTCTGCAATCTCCTTGTCTGCCTTCTGGGCTTCTTGGATCTTTCCCAGCAAAGTGGACTGAATTTCCAGTGCTGCAACTAATCCTCTCGAAACTATCTCCAAACGAAGTTCTCGGAGATCATCAACTAACTCCTGGGGTAATCCTCCGGTATGAGCGTGTTAACATGACTCTTACGGCTCAAAGCATCAGCTACGACATTGGCCTTTCCTGGGTGATAATGCAATCTCATGTCATAATCCTTTATGAGTTCCAACCATCTCCTCTGCCTGAGGTTCAACTCCTTCTACGTGAAGATGTACTTCAAACTCTTATGATCCGTGTAAACATCGCAACATTTCTGATGAGAAAGTGTCTCCAGGTCTTGAGAGCATGCACTGCGGCTGCTAACTCCAAATCATGTGTGGCTTAATTCAACTCATGAGGTCGAAGCTGACGTGAGGCATATGGAACAACTCTTCTTTCCTGCATAAGAACGCCTCAAAGTCCCTGACGAGAAGCATCGCAATATACTTGGAAATGTTTGCGTATATTTGGGAGAATCAGCATTGGGGCTGTAATCAATCGTTTCTTCAACTCCTGAAAACTGGCCTCACAATCCTTGGTCCATTTAAACTTGGTGTCTTTCTTCAATAAATCTGTCACGGGCTTCGCGATCTTGGAGAAATTCTCAATAAATCTCTGATAATAACGTGCGAGTCCAAGGAACTGCGTATCTCTCCAACTGAGGTGGGTGCCAACCACTCAGTGACGGCTGCAACCTTGTTAGGGTCTACTGCTATTCCTTCTCCGGATATAACATGTCTGAGAAATCCGACTTCCTTCAACCAAAACTCACATTTGCTGAACTTGGCATACAACTGATGTTCCCTGAGCTTCTCGAGAACCAAGCGCAAATGTTCCTTGTGCTCTTCTTCATTCTTCGAGTAGACCAATATATCATCAATGAACACCACGACAAACTTGTCCAAGAACTCCATGGACACCTTGTTCATCATACTCATAAAATAGGCAGGGGCATTAGTCAAACCAAATGACATAACCGTATACTCATAAAGCTCTCGGATCTTCAACTGGTGATAACCTGATCGAAGATCGATCTTGGAGAAAACTTTAGCTCCCTGCAACTTGTCAAACAAATCATTGATCATAGGCAGAGGGTATTTGTTCTTGCTCGTCACCTCATTCGACGCACGATAATCAACAACCATCCTCAAGGATCCATCCTTCTTCTTAACTAGAAGCACTAGGGCTCCCCAAGGTGATGAGCTTGGTCGAATATAATCTTTCTCCAATAAATCCTTAATCTGCTTCTTAATTTCCTCCGGATCATCGGCGGGCATCCGATACGGTCTCTTGGATATTGGTCCTATGCCTGGCAACAACTCGATCAGAAACTCAATGTCTTGGTCTGGTGGCATGCCTGGTAATTCCTCCGGGAATACATCGGGATAATCCTTCACAACTGGTACTTCCTCCTGAACAACTCCCAAAAGAAAATTCACTCGATTCCTCCTTGACGCATGCCTAGACAAATACTTGATCCGTTTACCCTCTGGGGTGATGTGAAGAATCGATTTACTGGCACAATCGATGTTTCCCTCATACTTGGATAGCCAATCCATTCCTAGGATCACATCCAATCCTTGTGATTCCAGGATAATGAGGTCTGTGGGGAAAACGTGTCTACCTATGGTTAATGGCAACTAATAACATCCCCGACTAGCCATATACTCTGCTCCTGGGGAACTCACTAACATAGGTGACTTAAGGGCTACGGTTGGCAACTTAAACTTGTCCAAAAATCCCGTTGATATGAATGAATGCAATGCACCAGTGTCAAAAAGAACAAGGGCTGTAAATGCATTTATCACAAACTTACCGACAACTGCGTCAGGCTGCTCCTCAATTTCCTCCACACCGACATGATTCACCTGACCTCTGGTGAAAGGGTTGGGCTTCTTTCCAGAGCTTCCATTGTCATTTCCATTCTTTGCCTCAGGACATTTAGTGGCGTAGTGTCCGGTCTTCCCGCACTTGAAACAGGTAATGTGACTCAGATCCTTCTTGGCGGGTGTCGCGGGGTTGGAACGACTCTGACTGTTCCTTCCTCCATTCCCATTACCATTCTTAGGGCCACTATGGTTGTTTGAACTTCCTCCATTGTGCGAATGGCTCCATGGTTATGTCCTCCATGGTTATGATGAGTGTGTCCTCCCGAGTACGGGGAATAGTGAGGCTTTTGCTGAGCTCCAGAGTTGTAGGTCCCCTGCCCATACTTGCGCTTGTGGTTATCTATCTGCTGCTGCTGCTGCTGCTTGCCTTCAGTCAGGAGGGCCCTGTCTACCAGATCGTGGTAGTTGTTGAAGGTTGCCACCATCAACTGCATACTCATCTCATCATTGAGTCCCTCAAGAAATTCTCCTACTTTGCGGCATCTATGGCCACATCATCTGGGGCATAGCATGCTAACTTGCTGAACTCATCCAAATACTGCCCCACTGTACGACTTCCCTGGCGTAAGTTGTGGAACTCACGCTTCTTCAAACTCATGGCTCCAGCTGAGACATGTGCGGTGCGGAAAGCCTGCTGAAACTGATCCCATGTAACTGTAGCAATGGGGTAAGTGGCGGTGAATCAATTCACTACCCCGAGAAAGTGAATCCGGGGTCACGTCTCGGAGGCATCTGATGGGTTAGAGAGGTGACAAAACGGAATAGAATAAGGTCTAATGAGAGATTTCACTACCCATATGCATATGAGGAAAATACAATCAATTCACACCACTCAAAATCAAACAAGATTTACACAATCGATCTAAACTACTATTACAAAACCTAACAAACGATTTATAACTACTTGGAAGAACTCTAATAGTAATATGGTGGTCGTCTAGAAGTTTTGATCTGTGAAAGACTCCATAGGCTCATAATCATGATCTCTAGCATCATCATCACTGTCTTCATCCTCATCACTGTCTTCATCTTCATCCTTGTTAGTGTCTGTGTCATCTAGTATGATGTAGTCGTCTTCATGAATATGCACTTCACGTTCTTGTTTCACCTTGGGTAATCTTAGCTTCCTCTTCAAGTCTTCATTCTTCTCTAGGGGCACAACAACTTCCTCTTCATATCCATCGTGGGTTGACTTGAGTTCCTCTTCTAGCTCAATATTCCTGGTCATCACCTTCTTGGTCTTCTTCATGATAGCACACATCTGGTTCTCGTATCGATGAATGTGCTGATCCATCTCCTGAATGTACGCTACAATTGATCCATCCTTCCTGGTGCGAATCATCTCCCATTGCTCATCCTGGCACTGACATATCTGGTAGGCGATGTCTTCAAGATCCTTGCGGTACACCTCACAAATGCATCCAAAGGCGATGTGGGCTGCCATGCTCTTTCCTAAGCTCCAAGTTGGTGCATCCAAGGTAAACTCGATGGGCTCGGTAGTTGGTGCAAAAGTCCTTCCTGGAACATGAACTTTGATCCACCAGTGCTCCTCTTCTGGTAAAGTGGCAGTGAAGGTTCCGGTGAAGCTTGGTAGACCAATGTTCAGGTACTTCGCGACTTCCTTCAAGTGTCGTCCGAAAGGGGTGTCGTCATCCGGCTGAGTGAATTTGTTCCTGGGGTCCGACATATATAGAGTAGAAATAGAGGAGGATTAGCAATGAGTAGAGAAGAGTATCCTGTGGCTTTTCCTAGTGGTCGTATCCTACAGTCAGTGTGTGCTCTGATACCATCTTGTAGCGACCCGATCCCAATGGATCGAAGTCTCTGTGCTTAAGTTCATCCCTGGATCGGTATGCTGACACACACAGTACTCGAGGAATTATAACAGAGTTCAATCACACACTTATTACATTGAGGTAATCATAAAGAATATTTATCACAAAAATAATATGGCTAAAGGCCATCTAAATGAAGTAATTGCGGAAGCTTCAAAGATAAATGAGTCTATCAACTCCACGGCATAACTGAGTGCATGACAATGACCTAGCACACCTTATTCTTCGTCGGAAAACTATGCAACATGAGACGTTGCAGCCGTGTAGGTCAGCACATGGAATATGCTGGTAGAGTCACACTGTAGAGCAAATGAATGAAAGAGACTATATCTACATGCATATTTGGCTGGTGGAGGCTCTAAGTTAATTTTTTGCATAAAGCTAATTTTTCCCTACAACAAAGGAATAAATTTTATTTACTACCAAGTTTATGCCATTACTGAGAAGGTTCCTCCAACTCAATCCCAAAATCAACCAAGTATAATCAATAAACCCAATACATTAATTAAATAGAGTGATGAGATCAACAAAATATTCACTTCTAGATACTCAGTTTGTCGATAACCAGGGACACGGCTAACCATGAATAGTTTGTACACTCTGTAGAGGTTTTCGCACTTCTCCCCACAAGACTCAACCACCTCCATGATCGGAAGATCGAGACAAAGTCTTTCTAAAGCATTAACTCTTTACTTTGGGTAGACCGGTACACCTACTTTCCCCTACATCTGCTAGTCTACCACTAAAAGAGGTCACACAACTTACTCAACTATGCCAGAGCCCATAATGGCTTGTGGCTGCACACGGAAGTTTCTAGGCATGAAATATCATATGATCCCTTTGAGCCTGGGTGGCGGACCTAGGGTAATCACACAGGTACCCCGGGATTCCCATGGGCAAGCACTGGTTTCTCCAGGTGCCCCAAACAATCCACCCAGATGTGTATTAAAGTTGCCACCTTCATGTTGTCCAAAATTATTATCTCTCACAAGTTGCATGAATCTCACAAACCAATCCCCGTCTATGAGAATGGCTAAGTAATATATGAGCATAACGTACATTCCCATTGTGATGAAAGGTAATAGGTTCCTATCTCAAGAACTACAACCAAACCACATGTTCCCAATCCTACTAATGCAAATCTTTGAGGGGTAAAACTAATGCATAGTAAAAACAGGGTATTGAAAGTATGATCAACGTGTAACTTGCCTTGCTGACGATCAGAAAACTCTAGGGATTCGTAGTAACAAGCTTCGCACTCCAGAAAATCTAGCGTAAACAAACAATAGCATACATAAGCACTCAAGCAAAAGAGGCTAAGAAAACTGAAGAAAAGATCCAGAAAACTAAAAAACAAGCAAATAACTAATCTAAATAGGAAACAAATTTTAACAGCATTATAATTATGTGGATTAGATCTTAACAGAAGGTACATGTGATCAGCTACAATTTGCAAAAATAATCAATTAAAACGGAGCTACGAAACTCAAGATACGAACAAAATAAGATCAAATTCAAATTTGAACTAAACACAAATTTTAAATTTTCAGAAACATGTTCAAGTTGGTTTACAGGATAGATGATATTGCTCTGAAGATTTTGACGTTGGTTTCCTCAAATTTGGACAAACGAGCAAAAAGTTGTGCTAGTTTGAAACACATGGGCTAAACTATAAATAAAAACTACGAATAGGTCCCTGGCAGAAAAAGAAAAGAAAAATGTATCGAACGAACGTCCCTGGTGGGTTGTGCGCCTCTCGGCCCACCTCTGGTGCCCATCTTCTAGTATATAAGTCATTTTGACATAGAAAAAAAAATCAGGAGAGGACTTTCGGGACAGAGCGCCGCCGTCTCGAGGCGGAACTTGGGCAGGAGTAGTTTTGCCCTCGGACGGAAGCCGGGGGAACTTCCCTCCCGGAGGGGGAAATCATCGTCATCATCATCAACAACAACTCTCCCATCTTGGGAAGGGCAATCTCCATCAACATCATCAACAACATCGTCTCCTCTCAAACCCTAGTTCATCTCTTGTGTTCAATCTTTGTACCGGAACTATAGATTGGTGCTTGTGGGTGACTAGTAGTGTTGATTACATCTTGTAGTTGATTGCTATATGGTTTATTTGGTGGAAGATTATATGTTCAGATCCATTATGCTATTTAATACCCCTCTGATCTTGAGCATGATTATCAGTTGGGAGTAGTTACTTTTGTTCTTGAGATCACGGGATAAATCATGTTGCAAGTAATCATGTGAACTCGATATGTGTTCGATATTTTGATAGTATGTATGTTGTGATTCCCTTAGTGGTGTCATGTGAACATCGACTACATGACACTTCACCATATTTGGGCCTAAGGGAATGCATTGTGGAGTAGTTATTAGATGATGGGTTGCGAGAGTGACAAAAGCTTAAACCCTAGTTTATGCTATTCCGTAAGGGACCGATTGGATCCAAAAGTTTAATGTTTTGGTTAGAATTTATTCTTAATACTTTTCTTGTAGTTGCAGATGCTTGCAACGGGGTTAATCATAAGTAGGAGGTTTGTTAAAGTATGAACAACACCAAAGCACCGGTCCACCCACATACCAAATTATCAAAGTAGCGAACACGAATCGAATCAACATGTTGACAGTGACTAGATGAAATTCCCGTGTAGCGTCAAGAACGCTTTGCTTATCATAAGAGACTGTCACACCCTGATTTTCATGGCACAACACTTAAGATGTTAAATCATGATAAAATGTGGTTTGGCAAAAACTTTTGCATTATTTGACCTTTTATTTTGAGTTGGTTTTCTCTCTGTGTTTTTCAAGTGCTCTTTAAAGTCAACACAACTCCACCTTCTATACTTCATCTCCTTGCCCCAAACTTTTGCCCAATGATCATGCCATGTGTATAGAGAAACATAGTATTTTCTTACAAAAATAATTTGGCAAAATAGTATTTTCAAAAATTAGTTTTTCAAAAACCCCTAAGTTGAGGTTTGCACTGCAAGTACTTAATCAAGGGAAGTAAAAATCTTTCCAAAAATATATTTGACTCCTATTAGATATAGGATACCCAGACACCACAAAAATATAATTTTAAAGGTTATTTTCCTATTTTATTTAAAATCTGTTTCTGAAGGCCAGAAATGGTCTTTAATAGGGAAAAATTATTTTATTGTTTTAAAAATATTTGAAAAAAATCAGGGAAACTCAGTGGACATATATTGTCCATATATAAGAGTTTCAACACATGGTGATGTTCAAAATATTGGTCAAATCCCTCAAAAACCCTTTCTGGATATTTCAAGCTGTTGAAATATTTACAAAGGAAATATTCTCCAAAAATTTCAAGAAAATTCCAGCATATCACATATGACATGTTTGATGATCTTGACAAGTATCATGTCATGGAGAATAGTACAACTCCATGAAATCCCCTCAAAACCATTTCTGTCCATTTTGAAGTTTGAGCAACTTTACATTGCCAAACATGTCCAAATGTTCTCAAACCTTGTGAACATGCTCAAATGGTCTAATAATTAATCTAGACCAAATGGCACAAGTTGGAGAACAAGTTAACTTGATCAAAGTGCCCCAAAACCCTTCCTGTCCAGAACCAAATTTGAACAACTCTACATTGGCAACTTTCTCCTTTTGATCTCAACTTTTGTGGACATGTTCAGAGCCTCTAATGATGACACTACACAAAGTAGTGCATCAAGGAGAATATATTTGCATGACTAAATCTTGGAAAATCCATTTCTGTTCGTTTCTAGGGTTCACAAAAGTTGCATTGTCAACTTTGCCCAAATGGACTCAATATTGGTGGAACCTATTATTTTATCATACCATATGACCCTGTCAAGCCTCATGACAAATGGAAATCATCTACTTTCCCAAACCATTATCAAACACCTTCTGGCACTTTACCAAAATGCCACTTTTGACCTCTTCCACTAATCTCCATGGGCTCAACTTTGTACCAGAGCTGCTCCTGACCCGCTTCTACCCACCAGTAACCTCCCCTTGGCCATTGCTCAATGATTGAGGGGTGAAACACCCCATTTACCTTCCTGGACAGCAGCATTCTTCTCCTTTCTCACCTCCCTCCTCACCCCAGTGGATCTCCAGGGCATCCAATGCCCCTCCCCACTTGTTTACTTCTCCCTAGCGCTACCAGACATGAGTGGGCACGCCCCTGCCCCTTAAACAATGCCATGGCAGCCAAAGGCACGCTCTGCAGCACGCTACAGTGCGCTCCCGCACTGTAGCCGCCCCCTGCCAAGCACCTCCGGCCACCTCGGGCCTCCCTAGTGCGCCCGATGATGCTCCTCGACGTTCGCAACATGCCACAGCCTGGTCCCCCTCCTCCTTCTCCCTCCTGCTGCCTCTGCTCACACGCGCGCCGGCCGCCCGAGAGCTCCAATGGGCAACCTCACACGCGCGACGCCTCTGAACCTTCCCCGCTCCCTCTATTCTCTCCCTGGTCATAGACCACGTCCACGAGCACCCCGGACATGGCCCAGTGTGCCAATTCGGCCCCTTGCGTTGCCTAGGCCGCGGCCGTGGTCGCCGTCCACGGTGCTCCGTGGCCTCGCCATATAAGGCCACCCCGAGCCCTCTCTGTTCTCCGTTTGCTCTCTCTCCCTCCCGTGCATCCCCTAGACCAACCTACCTCTCCCTCTCGTGCCCTCCGCCCACCTCCATGGCCGGAGCCATGTCGTTGGTCTCCTCGTAAATTCGCGCTCTGTGGCCTCTCCCCTCCCCATTAGATTCCACCAGAGCATCACAAACCCCCCCAAAGACATCTCCCGAGCTCCATTTCTTCCTCTCCGCAGCTGCAGCGTCGTGTCCCACCCTCACCATCGCCGCCGTCCGCCGCGGGCGATGCGCTGTTCGCGTATGACCACCCCAGCGATCGTGGCGCACCTCGACGGATGCGGCACGCTCTCTTGAGCACGCCGGTGTGCTGGGCGTCGACGGAGGTGGCCGGTGCCGCCGGGGAGAGCGCCGATGCCGCTCGGCCTCGCCTCCTCTGTTTCCCGTCGCGCCGCGCGGGAGGTTGAAGGCGACCTGCCGCTGGGGCCCGCGCGTCAGCGACTCAGTGGACGGGCCTGCCTGTTTAAGTGGAGACGGCTTCCGCCGTTACCGCCTCTCCCGCGCGAAAGCGTATTTCCGGGAAGCCGCCTCCGAAGTGGCCCCTGCGCGCGTGCGGCCGAGCCGCTGGGCCGGCCCAGTGGCGTCCTGCTGCTAAACCTCGCCCTGTGCGCCTCTTAAGGGTAAAGCCCTTGTCTGTTTCTTCCCTTTTCTTTTTCCAGAAACTTGTAAAATCTCTCAAATATTCATATTTCCTCCAAATTTGATGATTCAAATTTCTAGAGACTCCATAAGTCAAGATCTATTTAATGAGGCATAGTGAACATTTTTAATGTGCTTGGTTTTCACAATATACATTAAATAGGCCATTTATCCACATAAGTCCACTTCAAAAATCCATATTATATTCATTTCAATTCCAAATCCAGTTAAACCAATTTCTAAATGTTTCTAAAATCATGCCTGATTTAATGGGTGCTTTTTCTCATTTTTATAAAAAGGCATTCTGTAGACAACTTGCAGATCCATTAAATCCCTCGTTTCCATCATATCGTAATGTTCATAAATATCCGTTTATCCACTTCCAATGAAATCACCTTGGTCATTCCTCATATGACCAGAGGTATCCTAGAAAAGTCCAACTCATATTTTTAGAGCACTTTTATTTCCTGCCTTGTTGTGTTGCTTATTATGGTTGCTTTCGACGATAGTTGACGAAGTAGACGAAATGCTCGGAGTTGGACCAGAGATATTTGAAGACCTCAAAGACTTTGCTAAAACAGGCAAGCAGCCCTTTGACCATGTCTATGAAACCCTTTTTATGCATGTCATATAGCACTTTATTGCTTGCATCGGAAACACGGTACTGTGATGACCACATGGGGTGGGTTGCCACCGTTACTTCCTCGTTGATACTTGCATTGTGCATGACCCTACCTTCTTATGAGGGTTATGCTGGTGGGAGTAGATAGGATGCTAAAGTAGATGCTACGCAAAAAGGGATGGGTATATGCATGATGAAGGAGACAAAGTATTTTCAAAAGACTTTTTCGAAAACCTCGTCGGGTGCCACTTATGCCCGAGGGAGATGATGAGATGGGTAACCACTTGATGACGAAGTGGTGTACCAAGGAAAGTGTGTGTTGTTTTCGAAAATGGATTAGATTTAAGATTTGTTGACTGTCCCAACCTTACATGCGCAACCACTCTACCCTTATATGGGAAAGGGCATTATTGATTACCTAGGTTGATACTAGCTTGGAGCCCGCATTACTAGTGACGGGGGAGAGTTGGTGCTCTCTCTCGGGACGGGGTCGTGCCAGGTAGGGCGGCCATGACTGTCTTTACAGGGCACCGGATACACCGTTGTGTCCCCTCTTGGATGTTACGATCTCGATTGAGTCTCGTATGATGTACATCGTGAGGATACGGAACAACGAGTGGACTCCTTGTTAGTGTCGTCTAGGGAAAGGTAGTGATCGGGTGCTTACCCCGGGTACTTGAGGTATCGCGGATCGTGGATGACACGGAAGTTCCCTGGATCTTGTGGGTAAAGTGTGCAACCTCTGCAGAGTGTAAAACTATTCAAATAGCCGTGTCCACGGTCAAGGACAGTTGGGCGGTGCTGCTTAAACTATGTCCAGAGTTTACAAACCAGTGTGTGTGTTTGGATAACTACTTGGGTCAAGTCAAAGGACTTGACGTGATTGAGATGGGTTGGTGCCCACTCTATTTATGTTGATACCTGTAACCTGTCCTCATAGTTACTTAAATTCTCTTGATGCATGTCTTACAACTTGTTGAACATGTCATTGCACTCAAAACTAGCTTTCTGCAAAAATTTACCTATATCATGTATTGTTACATCTTGGACCAAAACATGGGTTGCTTGCGAGTACATTCAAAGTACTCATTGTCTTGCCACTAGTTATTTTATTGGCCAGGCATGAAAGAACAGGATGTGATGAAGAACACTTCGGTGACGAACACGCAAGCTAGGATGCTTCCCTGTCAGAATGCCTGTAGGGTTAAGGCAGATGGCATGGGTCCAAGTTATCGACGAAGATTTCCGCTGCAATGATATACTCAAGACTTGACCATAATGATCCTACTTGTGTAGAACGGTATGTATGGATGTAAGACTCTTGTTATTAAGCTTCTGTGTGTTCAGTGAGCATTGATCTCTGGGATCACTGTACACGTGCATTCAGTGATCACGACTTATGAGTCGGGGTCCCCACAGAGACCGTTTTGGCCTGTCCTTTGCCTTAAAAGGATTGGGCTACATTGCTGCACTTTTGTTACTACTATCGTTACTTGCTCGTTACAAATTATCTTGCTATCAAACTACTTCGCTACTCACGATTTTAGCACTTGTAGACATTACCTTACTGAAAACCACTTCTCATTTCCTTCTGCTCCTCATTGGGTTTGACACTCTTACTTATCGAAAAGGCTACAATTGACCCCAAATACTTGTGGGTCATCAAGGCCATTTTCTGGCGCTGTTGCCCGGGAGTGAAGCGCTCTTGGTAAGTGGAAATTGGTAAGGAAACATTATTACTACGTGCTGAAATTTATTGTCACTTGTTAATATGGAAAACAATCCTTTGAGGAGTTTGATCGGGGTATCTTCACCTCGACCGGAACCACAATTAGTTTCCCCTCAACCTACTGCACCTACTAAAAATATTGAATATGAAATTCCTTCAGGTATGGTAGAACAACTGTTGGCTAATCCTTATGCAGGAGATGGAACCGAACATCCTGATATGCACTTGATATATGTGGATGAAATTTGTGGATTGTTTAAGCTTGCAGGTTTGCCCAGAGATGAATCTAAGAATAAGGTTTTCCCTTTATCTTTGAAGGGAAAAGCATTGACATGGTATAGGCTATGTAATGATATTGGATCTTGGAACTGGAATCGGTTGAAATTGGAGTTTCATCAAAAAAGTTATCCTATGCATCTAGTTCATCGTGATCGGAATTATATATATAATTTTTGGCCTCGTGAAGGAGAAAGTATCACTCTAGCTTGGGGGAGGATTAAGTCAATGTTATATTCATGCCCCAATCATGAGCTCTCAAGAGAAATTATTATTCAGAATTTTTACGCTCGGCCTTCTCATAATGATCAATCCATGCTCGATACTTATGGCACTGGTTCTTTTATGAAGAAGACTATTGAATTCCGGTGGGATCTTTTAGAAGGAATTAAACACAACTCTGAAGATTGTGAACTCGACAAAGGTAAAGAGTCAGGTATTGAACCCAAGTTTGTTCGTGTTAAGTCTTTTATGAATACCGATGCTTTTCAAAAGTTTAGCAGTAAATATGGACTTGACTATGAGATAGTAGCTTCCTTTTGTGAATCTTTTGGCTACTCACATTGATCTCCCTAAGGAGAAGTGGTTTAAATATTACCCTCCTATTAAAGAAGAAGTTAAAGAACCGGTAAAAGCTAAAGAAGAAACTATCATTTACAATGTTGATCCAGTTGTTCCCACTGCTTATATTGAAAAAGCACCTTTCCCTGCTAGGATGAAGGAACATGATAAAGCTTCAACTGTGGTTAATAAAAGTTATGTTAGAACACCCAAACCAGCTGAACAAATCCGACTTGAACCTAGTGTTGCTATGATTAAAGATCTCTTGGTCAATAATATTGATGGGCATGCTATTTACTTATGTGATGAAGCTTCTAGAATTGCCAAACCCGATAAAAAGGATAAACATAGACCAGTTGTTGGCATGCGTATTGTCTCAGTTAAGATAGGGGATCATTGTTATTATGGGTTATGTGACCTAGGTGCTAGTGTGAGTGCTATCCCTTTTTCCTTATATAAAGAAATTAAGAATGAAATAGCACCTGCTGAAATAGAAGGCATAGATGTCACTATTAAACTTGCCAATAGAGATACTATATCACCAATTGGGATTCTTAGAGATGCTGAAGTCTTGTGTGGGAAAATATAATACCCTACTGATTTTCTTGTTCTTAGCTCCCCACCAGATGACTTTTGTCCCATTATCTTTGGTAGACCTTTCTTGAACACCGTCAATGCCAAAATAGATTGTGAGAGACAAACTGTCAGTGTTAGCTTTGGTGATGAATCCCATGAATTTAATTTTTCCAAGTTTAGTAGACAACCTCATAAGAAAGATTTGCCTAGTAAGGATGAAATTATTGGTCTTGCTTCTATTGCTGTGCCTCCTACTGATCCTTTGGAACAATATTTGCTAGACAATGAAAATGATTTACATATGTGTGAAAGAAATGAAATAGATAGAATCTTTTTTGAACACCAACCTCTGCTTAAACACAATTTGCAAACTCTAGGAGGTCCTCCTCCACCTAAAGGTGATCCTATGTTTGAATTAAAACAATTTCCAGACACTTTGAAATACGCTTATCTTGATGAGAAAAAGATATATCCTGTTATTATTAGTGCTAACCTTTCAGAACATGAAGAAGAAAGATTATTGAAAGTTCTAAGGAAGCACATAGCTGCTATTGGATATACTCTTGATGATCTTAAGGGCATTAGTCCCACTCTATGTCAGCACAAGATTTATATGGAACCTGATGCTAAACCCGTTGTTGATCACCAATGTTGGTTAAATCCGAAGATGAAAGAAGTGGTAAGAATGGAAAATCTGTAACTTCTGGAAGCAGGTATAATCTATCCTATAGCTGATAGTAGATGGGTAAGTCCTGTTCATTGTGTCCCTAAGAAGGGAGGTATTACTGTTGTTCCTAATGATAAGAATGAGCTCATTCCACAAAGATTGTCACAGGCTATAGGATGGTAATTGAAAAATTAAACAAAGCAACTAGAAAAGATCATTACCCTCTACCTTTGATTGACAAAATGTGAGAAAGATTATCTAAGCACACACATTTTTTGCTTCCTTGATTGATATTGTGTTTTTTCACAAATACCTGTTTCACAACCTGATCAAGAAAATACCACTTTTACTTGTCCTTTTGGAACTTATGCTTATACACACATGCCTTTCGGTTATGTAATGCACCTACTACCTTTCAAAGATGTATGACTGCTATATTCTCTGATTGTTGTGAAAAGATTGTTGAGGTTTTCATGGATGACTTTTCTGTTTATGGTAAGTCTTTTCATGATTGTTTAAGCAATCTTGATCGAGTTTTGCAGAGATGCGAACAAACAAATCTTGTCTTGAATTGGGAGAAGTGCCACTTTATGGTTAACGAAGGTATTGTCTTGGGCCATAAAATTTCTGAAAGAGGCATTGAGGTGGACAAAGCCAAGGTTGATGCAATTGAGAAAATGCCATGTCCTAAATATATCAGAGGTATTCGTTGTTTCCTTGGTCATGCTGGTTATAGGAGGTTTATCAAAGACTTCTCTAAAAATTTTAGGCCTCTTATGAATCTTTTGCAAAAGGATATTCCATTTGTGTTTGATGATGATTGTTTAGAAGCCTTTGAAACACTAAAGAAAGCCTTAATTACTGCACCTGTTGTTCAACCACCTGATTGGAACTTGCCTTTTGAGATTATGTGTGATGCTAGTGATTATGTTGTTGGTGCTGTTCTAGGACAAAGAGTTGATAAGAAACTAAATGTTATTCATTATCCTAGTAAAACTCTAGACAATGCTCAATGAAATTATGCTACTACTGAAAAATAATTCTTAGAGTGGTTTTTGCTTGTGATAAATTCAGATCTTACATTGTTGATTCCAAAATGACTGTTCACACCGATCATGCTGCTATAAAATACCTTATGGAAAAGAAAGATGCTAAATCTAGACTCATTAGGTGGGTTCTTCTGCAACAAGAATTTGATTTGCATATCACTGATAGGAAAGGAGCAGAGAACCCCTTAGCTAATAACTTGTCTAGGCTTGAAAATATTCTTGATGACCCACAACCTATTAATGATAACTTTCCTGATGAACAATTAGCC
This sequence comes from Triticum timopheevii, assembly GCA_963921465.1. Lineage (NCBI taxonomy): Eukaryota > Viridiplantae > Streptophyta > Magnoliopsida > Poales > Poaceae > Triticum > Triticum timopheevii. Next base: position 372,270,061 of record OY997272.1, on the reverse strand, counting down.
GCAATAAATGTTTCTAATAGTACACCATGGTATGCTGACTATGCTAATTATATTGTTGTTAAATACATACCACCTAGTTTCACATACCAACAAAAAACAAAATTCTTCTATGATTTAAGACATTACTTTTGGGATGACCCACATCTTTATAAAGGAGTAGATGGTATTATTAGACTTGTGTACTTGAGTATGAACGTGAACAAATCCTACGGAAATGTCACTCCGAAGCTTATGGAGGACATCACGCGGGAGATAGAACCGCTCATAAGGTATTGCAATCTGGTTTTTATTAGCCTACTCTCTTCAAAGATGCCCGTAAGTTTGTCTCGTCTTGTGATGAATGCCAAAGAATAGGTAATATCGGTAAGCATCAAGAAATGCCTATGAATTATTCACTTGCAGTTGAACCATTTGATGTTTAGGGATTTGATTTCATGGGACCTTTTCCTTCCTCTAATGGGTATACACATATTTTGGTTGTTGTTGATTATGTTACTAAGTGGGTAGAAGCTATTCCAATCAGTAGTGCTGATCACAACACCTCTATTAAAATGCTTAAGGAAGTTATTGTCCCAAGGTTTGGAGTCCCTAGATATTTAATGACTGATGGTGGTTCACACTTTATTCATGGTGCTTTCCGTAAAATGCTTGCTAAGTATGATGTTAACCATAGAATTGCGTCACCTTATCATCCTCACTCTAGTGGTCAAGTTGAACTTAGCAATAGAGAAATAAAACCAATCTTACAAAAGACTGTCAATAGGTCCCGAAAGAATTGGTCTAAGAAATTAGATGATGCACTTTGGGCTTATAGAACAACTTATAAAAATCCTATGGGTATGTCTCCATATAAAATGGTTTATGGAAAAGCTTGTCATTTGCCTCTTGAGTTAGAACATAAAGCATACTGGGCAATTAAAGAACTCAATTATGATTTCAAACTTGCTGGTGAGAAGAGGTTATTTGATATTAGCTCATTAGATGAATGGAGAACCTAGGCTTATGAAAATGCTAAGTTATTCAAAGAAAAAGTTAAAAGATGGCATGGCAAAAGAATCCAAAAGCGTGAGTTCAAAGTTGGAGAATATGTTCGTTTGTACAACTCTCATTTTAGATTCTTTGCAGGAAAACTCCTCTCCAAATGGGAAGGACCTTATGTCATCGAGGAGGTCTATCGGTCCGAAGCTATCAAAATTAATAATGTCGAAGGTACTAACCCGAAGGTTGTCAATGGGCAACGAATAAAACACTATATCTCAGGTACACCCATTAATGTTGAAAGCAATATTATCAAAACTTTGACACCGGAAGAACACATAAACAAAACCTTTTGGAACACTCCAGAATCATGAAAAAAGCGAGGTACATGATATGGTAAGTAAACGGACTCCAAAAAATCTGCAAAAATATTTTTGTCAGTTTTGGAATATTTAGAAAATTCGGAAAATAAGAAACTTCCCGGAAAGTGACCCTGGTGGGCACGATACACCAGGGTGCTAGGCGCGCCCAGGTGGGTTGTACCCACCTCGGGTACTTTCCGGACTCCATTTTTCTTTCGTTCTGCTTGTTCGCCAAGATAAAAAAAATCTTTATAAACCTCCCGAACCTGTTGACCTCCGTATCACAGAGAAATCTCCTGTTTTCTTTTCTTGCTATTTTCTTTCAGATCTATTGAGCCAGACATCATGTCTTCTTCTCCCTCTGATCATATGGAAGAGGATGCTTGGTTGTTGAAGATCGAGCTGAAGAGAGAAGACCCCGTTGGAGCACCTAAGCAGGACAAGAGGAAGGAGACCACCGGAGATCAAGTGTCAATGGACGAGCAAGCCTTGCCTGCCGAGGAGGAAGAGGAAGATGTCCTTAAACCCTACTATGCTCATCTTACCCCCACTGAGATTGCAACCTTCAGGATCATTGAAACAGTTCGTATACGAAATAAGTATCTCACTCGTGAAAATATTCTACATATGGAACACATCGCTTCCCTGCGGAGCGTTATCCGAAGATTGGAGAGTCTCTTGGTCCTTAAAGACCGGATTGCTTCTACTTCATCACCACCAAAAGAAAACTGAGTATCAAGTATGGGCACTCCCCTTGGCTCTCGCCAAGCTTGGGGGAGGTGCCTCGGTATCATATCATCTCCACTATCTTTTGCCTTTACTTTCTTAGTTCGATCCATGATTACCCTTTGCTATTAGATGAATAAAAGTTTAGTTCGATCCTTTATTTTCAAAAGTTTGCTTAGAGATCAATCTTTGTAATCGTGTGTGAGATATATAATAAAGTTTAGTTTGAGTTTTGCCTTCTTTACTTTCTTGTTGCAATAAAAAACAAAGGAAATAAATGAAAAATATCATATGCTAAACTTATGGTAGGTGATGACATTACACAAGGAAAAGTATAAGTAGAAATTTTTTATTGTAGATTGACAAACATAGCATTGGTCAATGATGCAACTCATGAAAAGTCAATAAGGGAAGAGAAGATTCACATATAAATATACTGTCCTGGAAATCTTTTATGATTGTGAGCACCCATCAAAATATTATATGCCAAAACTATTGACGTTGGACAAGGAAGACAACTTAATGATTTATGTTTGTTCATATTCATAGAGAAGTTATATTGTCATAGATCCTTCAACATGTGGTGCTTGCCCCTATCTTTGCTAGCCAAAAACTCCGCACTAAGTAGAGATACTACTTGTGCATCCAAAACCCTTAAAACCAAATCTTGTTTGAGAGTCCACCATACCTTCCTATGGATTGAGTAAGATCTTTCAAGTAAGTTGTCACCGTGCAAAAAGGGCAATAAAAATTTCTTCTAAAAGTGTGAGATCATTTAGTGTAAGGGAAAATTGAGCATTGTACGAACTTGTGACAGTGAAGAATAAAAGCAATAGACTGCATAATAAAGGTTGCCATCACAAGGGGCAATTGTCGGAGTAATGGGCCACGGGTAGGCTAACCCGAGTCCCAGAACCTTTCAAGACATCAGGGCAGACTGCGCCCCTCAAGTACCTATGGCGACTCCAAGATAAGCCGAGTCCCAGAAGGCAACTCCAAGATAAGCCGAGTCCCAGAAGGCGACTCCAAGGTGAGCCGAGTCCCAGAAGGCGACTCCGAGACAAGCCGAGTCCCTGAGACGACTCTCGTCTCGGCCGAGTCCCAGAGGCGACTCCGAAGAAGCTGACTATGGGGAGTCGGCCCGTGACTCCCAACTACCCGATAATTAAAGACGAGCATGGCCACAGTAAGCCGTACTCACGGAGATCTCCGCCCGGCGCGGCCCTGTTGCCATACCAGCCCCTGGTGCGGGGCCCTGTACCCACGACGCCTTGTCTGTACGGCCCAGAGACGGCAGGGCCTACCAGCCAGCGAGAGTCTTGAAGACGGTGGGCGTGCCGAGAGTCGGACCCGCTGGGAGTCGGCCCCCCGAAGCCGGCCGGCTCCTCCCATGGGCCCCACGCGTCATTAACCAGATGCGACCGGGGGATGGCCACAGTGATCGCCCGCAGGCGGCGGCACTGTTGCCATAACCTCGTGACCAAGCCCGCGTCATTAGAAGCACGGCTACAGTAATCTGCAGCCGGCAAGACCCGCCCTCGGCGGGCGCGGGCTGATGCCCTCGTACCAGGACAGTCGGCGGGGCCCACCAGTCGGCGGGCCCCAGGAGTCGGCGGAGAAGATGGCGCTTGAGAGACTGACGGCTGGGACCCGCGCCCAGCGGGATTTACCATTGTAACCCTGGGGGGGTAGACCTATATAAACCCCCCGGGACACCCATGCAAAGGGTTTGCATCCAGTAGCATTGACAGAACACGAAGGAGGGAGAGAGCTAGCCTTGCCTTCTCCTTCTTCCAGAAACAGCTCTAAGAGCACCCTTGTATTCACTTTGCCTTAGTGATCATGCGGAGACCCCGCAGAGCAGCAGTAGGGGTGTTATCTCCTCGGAGAGCCCTGAAGCTGGGTAAGATCCGCCGGCGTGCATGTCTTCGCCTCATCCCGTTTCCAGGCACCAGCGATGTTCTACTCGCCCCCATCATGATAAGCCATCCTTTGGCATATGTCGCACCCAACCCCCGACATTTGGCGCCCACCTTGGGGCCTGGTGCACCGTCGTCCGGAGATCTGTTCTGGATGGGAACCCTCTTCCTCCCTGGCGAGTGCAGCCAGCCAGGCTCGCCAGATGGAGTCTGCATCGACGTGCTGCGCGGCGCTGAGGCCGCCTGTGCAGCAAGCAGCCTCGCCGAACTTGTCGGCGAGGTTCGACTCTCCGACGAGCCTGCGTCCGACGCAGGCACGGGTGGCCCCGAGAATCTCCTCGCGGGCCTCCTCGACCAACTCCACGTCGCCGGCGAGCCTACCGTGGACTTGGAGTCTGTAGGCTCCACCGACCCGATGCTGGTCGACTCCGACGCCGTGTCGCTTGACACTTTCCCCACCAATGTGGTGCTCTACGATGAGCCGCTTCCGCACGAGGAGAGTGGCGGAAGCGCCGTCACGGAGGTGCTCGTCATCAGTCATGATGAGCGCTCCGGTGAAGAAGCTCACGACCCGCTCGCCGCAGCCCTGCAAGACCTAACGGCGCCCATTCCAGAGGACGCAGATGCCGAGACGCTGGAGACGCGCCGCCTTCAGATCATCGAAGGCGCCAAGAGGCTGGCGAGCATGAGGCGCTTGTCAGAAGCCTACTAGCGCGAGATGGATCGCGCCGTGTGCGGCTCGCCGGCTCCAACTGGGCCGAGCCGCCTAGGCGCGGTTCGGCAGCGCGGCGCGACCATCGCCGACTTGTTCGGGGCAAAACACCCCGTATACGCCACCCCTGTGGAGAACATCCGCGCTGCCCAAGCGGCGACTAACGAGTTGAAGAACTTCGAGGGCGAAGAGCGCCGCATGATGACGGAGCGAGTCCAGTAGCTCCTCGACACGGTTGCTGCGCAGAACGCGGCCGGTGGCTGCGCGGATGCGCTGCAGCAACCGAATGACGACTTGCCTCCCCGCTGAGATCAAGGCGCGACATCTCGCACGCCGACTGGCGGAGTCCGCGGAAGGAAAGAAAAGGAGCCGGCTGTCAGTCGCAGTCGGACTCACATCACCATTGAGCGCGACCAAGACGGCCATTCGGTAGCAGTGGAGCGGCGGGATGACTACCTGCCTCCCCCACCAAGAAGAGAGTGGCGAGTTTTCCCGCCGCCTGTTGAGCATCCGACTCTCGGCGGCCGCCTCGACCGTCGAGAGGGAGTCGGAGAGAACGACGCCCGCCATCGGATCGACCGACTCCACCGATCCCTGGCGCTGGAAGAAGAAGACGAGCTGGGTCCGCCTTGCTTTGGGCCCCGCATCCGAGACGAGCCCTTCCCCAAAGGATTCACGCTTCCCCGAGACACACCCAAGTACACCGGCTCTGTGAAGCCGGAAGACTGGCTGATAGATTACTCCACGGCCGTCAGCATAGCGAACGGCAACAAGCGGGTTGCCGTGAAGTACGTTCCACTCATGCTCCAGGGTACGGCCCGGACATGGTTGAACAGTCTGAAGCCCCGCAGCATCAACAGCTGGGTCGACTTCACCGAAGTCTTCATCCGCCACTTCACGAGCACGTACAAGCGACCTCCCAAGCCGCGCCAGCTTTCCTTGTGCGTGCAAGGCCCTGATGAGTCAACACGCGACTACCTCACGCGCTGGGGCGAGCTTTGGAACTCCTGCGAGGGCGTGGACGAGGTGCGGGCTATCGAGTACTTCACCACCGGGTGCCGAGAAGGCACCCTCCTCAAGCACAAGCTCCTCTGCAACGAGCCAGAAACCCTCGACGAACTGCTGATCATAGTAGACAAGTACGCCACGGCCGACTCCTCCATGAAGACAGAGATTCAAGTCAATGCGGCTGGCAAAGTGGCCCCTTAGGCTCCCAGATACCCGGCTGGAGACACCAGTCGGCGCCAACAACAGAGTGACAACAAGCGCAAGTCCCAACCGCCGACTTCCAACAGTCGGCAGGTTGCGACAGTCGAAGATCAACAGCCGGAGGGGCAGCCTCCGGCCAAACGGCAGAAAGGCGGCAAATCCAATTGGTTGCCGGCCTTTTTCTATGAGCAGACTCTGGATGGTCCCTGCAAGTTCCACAGTGGCGCGAAGCCGTCAAATCATACCACCCGAAAGTGCCACTGGCTCACCAGAATCGCCAAGGGAGACGGCCTCCTTCCTCCGCCGCCTGCTGGGCCGCCGCCTCCACCGCCGCCCCCGCAGACGGCCGCTCGGCCAGTCGGCGCAATGCAAGACGAGTACCCAGAAGAGCATGGAGCCTACGTGGTGTTCACCAGTGTGGCTGATGATCGACGCAGCAGACGGCAGCAGCAGCAAGAAGTAAATGCGGTGGCAACAGATACTCCAGAGTTCATGCATTGGTCCGAGAGGCCTATCAGTTGGAGCAGAGCGGATCACCCAGAGGAGATGCCGAATCCGGGCTCCTATGCCCCGGTCCTAGGTGCCACCTTGGCCACTGACAGGCGGGCCGCCCGCTTTTCGAGAGTGCTGATAGACGGAGGCAGTAGCATCAACATCCTGTACAAAGATACCATGGAGAAGCTAGGAATCAAGCAAAGACAGCTGGAGAGAAGCCGGACTGTGTTCCATGGTATCGTACCTGGCCTTTCCTGCTCACCGATCGGCAAGATCCTGATAGACGTCCTCTTCGGAGACAAAGATCATTTCCGCCGAGAGCCGGTCTGGTTCGAAGTAGTGGACCTTGAAAGCCCATACCACGCACTACTTGGCCGACCTGCCTTGGCAAAGTTCATGGCGGTTCCTCACTACTCCTACCTCAAGATGAAGATGCCGAGTTCCAAGGGAATTCTGACTGTAGCCGGCGACTACAGGAAGTCGTCCGCCTGCGCGGCCGAGAGCAGCCGACTGGCTGAGTCCCTGGTGATCACAGCTGAGAAGCGGCTCCTTGACCGGGTCGTGGCAATGGCCGGAAAGCAGCCAGAGATGTCGCCTGACCCCAAGGAGTCGGAAGCTGAGGGCTCGTTTAAGCCAGCCAAAGAGACCAAGAAGACACCCTTGGACCCGGAGCACCCTGAGAGGTACGCTGTCATGGGTACAAACCTTGACAGTAAATAGGAAGGCGAGCTCGTCGATTTCCTCCATGAGAATCGAGACATCTTTGCATGGTCCCCCAAAGACATGCCAGGTGTACCGACGGAATTCGCCGAGCACAAGCTACATGTCAGGCCAGATGTGAAACCCGTCAGGTAGCCCTTGCGCCGCCTGTCAAAAGAGAAGAGAAGAGTTGTTGGAGAGGAGATAGCCCGGCTTCTTGCGGCCAGCTTCATCATGGAGGTGTTTTTTGCAGAGTGGCTGGCAAACCCGGTTTTGGTACTGAAGAAAAACAAGCATTGGCAGATGTGCATTGACTACACAAGCCTCAACAAAGCCTGCCCAAAGGATCCGTTTGCCCTGCCAAGAATCGACCAGGTGATAGACTCCACAGCCGGATGCGAGCTGCTGAGTTTCTTAGATGCATATTCAGGATATCACCAAATCAGGCTGAACCCGGCAGACAGACTGAAGATTGCCTTCATCACCCCATTCGGAGCCTTCTGCTACCTGACGATGACGTTCGGCTTAAGGAATGCCGGCGCCACCTTTCAGCGTTGCATGCAGAAGTGCCTCCTCAAGCAACTCGACAGGAATGCCCATGTCTATGTGGATGATGTGGTGGTGAAGACGGAGAAGCATGGGACGCTGCTAGAAGACCTCAAGGAGACCTTTGAGAACCTGCGCCGATTCCAGATCAAGCTCAACCCTGAGAAGTGCGTTTTCGGAGTACCAGCCGGCCAACTCCTTGGCTTCCTGGTCTCTGAACGCGGCATAGAGTGCAACCCCGTGAAGATCAAGGCCATCGAGAGGATGGAGGTACCCAGCCGACTGTTAGATGTGCAGAAGTTCACCGGCTGCTTGGCGTCCATCTGCCGATTCATCAGTCGGCTGGGCGAGAAAGCTCTGCCTTTGTATCAATTGATGAAGAAGACCACCTTTTTCGAGTGGAACCACAAGGCGGATGAAGCATTTCTCCAGCTGAAGAAGATGTTGACTACTCCCCCTGTGTTGGCGGCTCCGACTCCTAAAGAGCCCATGCTCCTGTACATCGCCGCCACCGGCCGAGTAGTCAGCACAGTCATCGTAGTCGAACGCAAAGAGGAAGGCAAGGCGCTCCCTGTCCAGAGACCGGTATATTACCTGAGCGAAGTACTGTCGACCTCCAAGTAGAACTACCCCCATTACCAGAAGATGTGTTATGGTGTGCATTTTGCCACCAAGAAGCTGAAGCCTTACTTTCAAGAGCATCCAATCACCGTGGTCTGCACGGCTCCGTTGGCCGAGATCATTGGAAGCCGAGACGCCTCCGGCCGAGTAGCCAAATGGGCCATAGATCTGGCTCCTTACACCATCTACTACCAGCCCCGCACTGCCATCAAGTCTCAAGCGCTGGCCGACTTCCTCGTCGACTGGGCCGAGACCCAGTACCTGCCGCCAGTGCCCGACTCCACCCATTGGCGGATGCATTTCGACGGCTCCAAGATGCGCACCGGCCTGGGAGCCGGCGTCGTCCTCACCTCCCCTAAAGGCGACAAGCTCAAGTATGTGCTGCAGATCCACTTCGCCGCCTCCAACAACGTCGCCGAATATGAGGCACTCATTCATGGGCTCCGGCTTGCCAAAGAACTCGACATTCGCCGGATCCTGTGCTATGGCGACTCCGATTTGGTGGTCCAGCAGTCATCTAGCGACTGGGACGCCAAAGACGCAAACATGGCGAGCTACCGCTTCCTGGTGTAGCAACTCAGCGGATACTTCGAGGGGTGCGAGTTCCTTCATGTGCCAAGAAACGACAATGATCAAGCATACTCCTTGGCACGAGTCGGCTCCACCCGTCAAGCAATACCTTCCGGCATCGCTCTTCAGCGCCTCCTCAAGCCGTTTATCAAGCCTTCACCAGAATCAGACTCCATATTTGTGCCGGCTCCTCCCGAAGAAGTCGGATCCGACTCAAGAGCCCCAGCAGACGGACCCAAGAAAATCACAGTCGAAGCCAGCCCGGGGACTTCAGAACCCAGCCCGGGGACTGCGCTAGTCGGCCCAGGGACTCCGTCAATCCAGCAAGCGGCCGCAGACTCCAGCCCGCCGCCTCCCAACCCAGCCGCCCTTGTCCAAGTCGCTGTGGTGGCGGTTGAAGAAATAGCAGCACCCTCGCGGGCGCATCCCATCCTCAAATTTCTCGTAAACAGAGAGCTGTCGACTGATGAGATCTTGGCTCGGCAAGTGCAGCGCCGAGCGGCAGCATACACCATAGTCAATAGAGAGCTGGTCAGGCATAGTGTCACTGGTGTCTACCAGCACTGCGTAGAGCCAGAACAAGGCCAAGCAATTCTCAGAGACATTCATCAGGGCGAGTGCGGCCACCATGCGGCTTCAAGGGCACTCGTCGCCAAAGCCTTTCGGCGCGGTTTCTTTTGGCCGACTGCCCTGGAAGAGGCTAAAGAGTTAGTCCAAAAATGCAAGGGGTGCCAGAAGTTCCGCTCCAAGCCACTTCAGCCGGCTTCCGCGCTAAAGACAATCCCCACCGCCCGGCCCTTCGCAGTTTAGGGCCTGGACATGGTGGGACCATTCAAGACGGCCCGAGGCGGCCTAACTCATCTACTTGTTGCGGTGGACAAGTTCACCAAGTGGATAGAAGCAAAGCCCATCAAGAAGTTGAATGGCCCGACTGCAGTGACCTTCATCGCCGACATCACGGTGCGGTACGGCATACCGCACAACATCATCACCGACAATGGCACAAACTTTGCCAAAGGCGGCTTGGCCCGTTTCTGCGCGACGCAGGGCATCCGACTGGACTTAGCGTCCGTTGCCCATCCGCAGTCAAACGGCCAGGTGGAGCGAGCAAACGGCCTCATCCTGTCCGGCATCAAGCCTCGACTGGTCGAACCACTCGAGCGTTCGGCCGGCTGTTGGGTTGAGGAGCTACCAGCCGTCCTCTGGAGTCCGCGCACGACTCCAAACAAGTCAACCGGCTTCACGCCTTTCTTCCTCGTCTACGGTGTCGAAGCCGTCGTCCCGACAGACATAGAGTTCGACTCTCCACGAGTCACCATGTACACCGAAGAGGAAGCTGAAGAGGCACGTCAAGACGGCGTCGACCTGCTGGAAGAGGGCCGGCTGTTGGCACTTAGCCGGTCCAGCATCTACCAGCAGAGTCTGCACCGATACTACAACCGAAAGGTCAAGCCGAGATCGTTTCAAGAGGGCGACCTTGTGCTCCGGCTGATTCAGCGAACAGCCGGCCAGCACACGTTGTCGGCGCCTTGGGAAGGCCCCTTCATCATCAGTAAAGTGCTGGGCAACGGCTCCTACTACCTAATCGATGCTCAGAAGCCTCGAGCGCGCAAGAGGGACGACTCCGGCAAGGAGTCAGAACGGCCATGGAACGCAAATCTTCTCCGAAGATTTTACAGTTAATGCAGTATGTACCATGCTATCCTTTGAGTTAAAAGTACCGAGACTTTGGGCCCCCGAGACGAGCTTGGGGACTGCCCTTTTTGTTATCTGTATGATAAGAATTATGCCTCCGAGTATGCTGCTCTTTTGTTATGCCGCTCGACACCGGGTTCGACTAGTCGGCCCAGGGACTCGCCGTCTTGCGCTATGAAATGCTTCCTGAAGTCGGCAAGTAGTGTGCTGCGCTTAAGCCGTCTCCTATCAAAGCCGCAGCTCGCAGAGCGACTGCTGGTAGGCGGAGAACAAGCAAGAACGAGCGTGCACACAAAAAAATGGCTAAGGACCCAAAGCGTATGCATAGCCCAAGCCGGCTCCCAGCCTCTCTCTGCGGAGCTGACTCTCGAATAGTCGGCTCTCCGCCTTCTATCCCACTTGCTAAAAAACTCTAAAAAGGCAAAGTACTTGCCTTCCCTAAAGTAGCCAAGCATTTGACTTGCGGCAGTCCGCGGAGTGGCTGTCCGTCTGGCAAAGCAGCGACTATGGGAAGGCGGCAAAGGAAAAAGCCAAAAGAGCAATAAGCAAGGAAAGATAGAAGGCAAATAGATATTTACATAAGCAAAGGCCTCTGGCCAACTTCAAAATACACCCCGCGGGTGGAATTGTGTGAATTAACAAGTTCTTCAAGACTATGAAAACAGATAAAGAAAGGACAAGACGGCAGCCTAAGGAGCAGCAGACGGGTTCGGCGGGTCGGCGGAGACGGCGGTGTCAGGCACTGGGGCGGCCGGCTGGGCAGTCTCGGCTTGGTCGCCTCCGGCAGCAGCCGGCCCAGTCGGACGCGGCTCGTTGTTGGAGGCGCGATCGAGCTGAGGCTGGTCGTCCGCTCCGTCTCCTGGCACCTCCGTCTCGTCCTCATCCCCCGCCTCGTCTTCCTCCTCGGTGCTGGAGCCGATCACCTCCGCCGAGTCTTCGCCGTAGTCGGGGTTCATCCCGAACCACTCCGGAGGCACCTCCTCACCGTTCGCGGCCCGCTCGGGAACGAAGACGCTGGTGTCGGTGTAGTCGGCGATCGCCGCTGCGCGCTCGATGAGGGCGCCTTCCACAGCCGCCAGTTCTGCCTGGGCCTCTGACCGAAACGCGGCCAGCCGGTCCAAGTCCAGCCCTGGATACCAAGCCTTGACAAATTCCAAGGCCCGGCGCGCTCCAGCCCGGGCCGAGGAACCCTTCCAAGCCTCAAGACGGCCGGCCGCGACCTCCAGCCAGTCGGCAGTTCGACTGGCGGTGCGCAGAGCCGGCATCCCTGGCCACAGGGCGTAGATCGCCTGAACCCCGGCACGTTGAAGCCGGCGCAGCAACCGATGAGCCGGCCGCAGACAGGTCTCGATGCTCAGCAGCTGTTCATCGACGGTCAGCGGGGCGTTGGCGGCGATCTCCTCGCCATTCGCCCTCCGCATCTCGCGATCAGCCTCGATGGCTTGATTGACTGCTTGCAAGTGGCCAGGGAAGAAGTCTGCCCAAAGCAGAAAGAAGCAGAGAGAAAATCAGCAGTCGGCCTGACTTGCAGTCGGCAGCTTAAGAAAAGAAAGAAAAGAAACTCACCATTGACAATGTCCTCGATCTCGTGGAAGCCGGAAGTCAGCATCGCCTCCCTGTCGGTCCAGGAGGAGCGCTCCATCTCGAACTCGGCCAGGAGGGCGGTCTCTTTCCTCCCCGCCTTGTCCTGAGCCGCCTTCAGCAGCTCCTTATACTCCGCCAACTGCTCGGCCAGCAAGTCGCGCTCTTTGGCGAGCTTGCCGCACTCCTCCTCCTTGGCGCGAAGGGCTGTGCTGACTTCACCTAGCTGTTCCTGAAGAGCGGCATTGGCCTCTGAAAAACAAAGAGAAAAGACGTTAAGTCGTCAGCAGCAAAGGTCGCCGGGAAGATCTGGCCCGACTGCTTAGCAGTCGGCCCGAATCTCGGGGACTACAGCCCGGGGGTGCGCCAGCGCGCCCCCGCGGAAAAGAAGAGGAACTTACTCCGGCTCTCCGACAAGTCGGCAGTCTGCTTCTCCAGCCATTCAACGTTGCGGTTGTAGGCGGTGACGCGGAGGTTGTGGTACTCCTGCGACAAAAAACCAGACAAATATAAAAATGAGGAACCCGCTAGATTAAGTTCCGGGCCGCCTGCGCAGCAACCGGCCCGAAACTCAGGGACTACACCCAATGGGTGCGCTGGCGCGCCCCCACAGAGAAAAATGAGAAAAGGCAAAGTCAAAAAAGAAAACGTACTCGGATAGACGCTCGCGACGCCAGATGCGCCCTAGTACAGCCCTGGATGGCTTCTCCTTCAGCTCGAAGCTTCGCCTGCACATCCAGGAGCGCCCGGTTCAGTGGACCGTCGCCGCCTCCTCGCACCCATCCAGTGGGCGTAGCACTTGATGCCTCGGCATCTGGAATGGCCGAGCTGGCGGCGCCGGCTTCCAAGGGGCGCAGCGCCGAGACCGCCTTCGCAAGACGGCGGCGCGCCAGCGAGGCAACTTGAAGAAGCAGCCTCGCCACCGCCTCGTCCTCAGCCGGCGGCACTAGAGGGCCCGCCGGCTGCTTGCCATGCGGCGGAGGCGGCGGTGGCGGCGAGGCTGTGCCTGACGCAGAGGCCTCGCCTCCGTCCCGCTCCACGATGGAGTGCTCCCCGCCGACTTATCCAGTCTGCCCCATGAACTCCGGGGGCGGCGGCGCAGAGCTCAGTGGGACGACTAGCAACACCGATTGGCAGCGCGCGGCCTCCTCGGCCCGCTGTTTGGTCGCGGCGGCGGCTTCGGCCTCCGCCAGCTTCTTCTGGTCGGAGGCCGCCGCCTTATCGGCCTCCGCCCTCTCCAAGCGGTCGGCCTCTTCTTCGTCGCGCTTCTCCCGCGCGTTGCGCTCCGTCGCCTCCCGGAGGTCGGCGGCGGGGTCAATCCGCCGGGTGTTGGCGGACGTCTCGGCCGACCCCATGACAGAGGGGACGGCGACCCTCTCAAGAGAAAGAGGGGCCCTGAAGCAGAAAACAGAATGAAGAAGACCCGGAAAGAATTCGTCAAAGAAAACAATACAAAGGTGGCGAAGGCTTACGCAGATACTCGCGGCGGCTTCTTCACTTCCTTGCGGAAGCGGTTGGCCTTCGCGGCCGCCTCTTCCCGCTTGGTCGCGGCGGCCGCCCCCTTGAACTTCTTCGGCCGACCGCCGAGCGAACTCGGCGCGGCCCGGCGCTTCTTCGCGCCGACTTGACCTGTCAAGCCGGCGGAAGAACTCGCGCCCGGATGGCCGGCTTTGGGTTGGCGGCACGGGACGACTTCCCCTTCGGTGTCGTCTTCTGGCCAGTCGGCGAAGGTCGCCGAGGGCCGGAGGCCACCTTCCGCTCCCCCTCCTCCGCCTTCGGCGTCGGCCTCCATCGCCGCGGCCCCCAAGTCAGGGTCCTCGACATCGCTCTCCGCTCGACCTGGAGCGTAGTCGCGGGGCTGTCCAGTGGCGCCGGCTGCGGGCGGGATGAGAGGGTTCTGACTCGAAGAAAGCCAAGAAGATCAGAAGTCGGATTCGGCTGCAAAGAAAAACAGAAAGCAAAAATATACGACTTACCGCAGGAGGGGGGTTGGCACGCGAGTACGGCTCTTTGCCGAACTACCAATCTTCCGCGAGCTCGTAGTTCGCGATGTGATTCACCATCTTCGCCACCTCCGCGTGGGGCATGTCCCAGGTGCACATCCGACTTGGGTCTCGGCGGCCGCTCATCTGACTAATCAGATGAGGTCGGCCTTGGAGAGGGAGGACTCGGTGCGCAATGAAGGCGGCCAGCAAGTCGGCCCCAACCAGGCCTTCTGACCGCGTCAGCACCCAGAGTCGCGCGATGGCGTCGGCGCCGGCGGGAGTCAGCGTCTGGGCCCGGTGGGACCAACTGGGAAGCCTCCTAGCCGGCGCGTCGGCCTCATAGGGCGGCGGGTTGACCCAGTCGCCCTCCTCGGGGACATTCTTCACATAGAAGTACGAGCGCTGCCACATCTTCATCGACTTGATCAGCGTGATGGAGGGGAATGGATTGTCGATGGTCGACCTGCGCATTGCGATGAAGGCGCCGCATTGAGCCGGCACGCCGGCGATGTGCGTGCCGAGCTTGGATTGAAAGAGCTCTCCCCACAGCTCGATAGTGGGGAGAACGCCGAGGAAACCCTCGCATAGGGTGGCGAAGGCGGCCAGCAGCACCACCGTGTTGGGGGTGAGGTGGTGCGGCTGGAGTCCGTTGAACTCCAAGAAGGAGCGGAGGAAGCCGCTCGCCGGCAGGCCCAGGCCGCGCATAAGGTGCGATCGGAATATAACCCGCCCGCCCTTCTGCGGCGCCGGCCTTATTTCCCCCGCCGACGGGGCGCGGGCTCGCACCAAGTTCGCACCAGGGAGCCGACGCGTCTTGCGAAGGTGCTCGGTGGCGTCGTCATCCACTTCGGAGATGTCCCAAATGCCGGAACGCACATCAGGAGCCGCAGCGGCGGAGGAAGAGCTCATCGCTACGGAACGGTGCGGTGTGGTGCGACAACGGCTAGAGGAAGAAGAAGCAGGAGGAGGCGGGGGAGCAGGGAGGAATGAGCGCGTGTGTTTCTCGTCCAGCCCCCCCCCCCCCCCCCGCCTACTTATAGGCCTGCGGGCTGAGAAGCCGATGGGGCAGCGTGGGATTAACTGCGCGCAGGACCCCACGCCCCCCACGATTTATCCACGAAGTTACTGCGCACAGTAATGACGTGGGAAACCCAACCGCCCGCACGGCCGCAACAGATCCGTTCGCGCGCCGAGGCGCGGTAGTGGCGGGCCCCGCTTGACGACCAGTCCCGTCGTGCGCGTGGGCAGGCAGACTGCCCTTGCCACGTGGCGCCTAATTCCCGCCGCGACACACGAAACTCCCCAAAGTGCAAGACGGCCCTCGACGAATCCGATTCCAGCCAGTCGGTTTGAGCATGCTGGGTCTCATCGAATCCGACTCCAGCCAATCGGCTTGGAGAAAGGCAGCCATCAAAGCTTGCTTTCCCCCCATCTAAAGAATGAAACTGCTGAGGCACACGACGTATCGACCTTGGAGCCTCACCAGCTTCAGGGACTACTGTCGGAGTAATGGGCCACGGGTAGGCTAACCCGAGTCCCAGAACCTTTCAAGACATCAGGGCAGACTGCGCCCCTCAAGTACCTACGGCGACTCCAAGATAAGCCGAGTCCCAGAAGGCGACTCCAAGATAAGCCGAGTCCCAGAAGGCGACTCCAAGGTGAGCCGAGTCCCAGAAGGCGACTCCGAGACAAGCCGAGTCCCTAAGGCGACTCTCACCTTGGCCGAGTCCCAGAGGTGACTCCGAAGAAGCCGACTATGGGGAGTCGGCCCGCGACTCCCAACTACCCGGTAATTAAAGACGAGCATGGCCACAGTACACCGTACTCACGGAGATCTCCGCCCGGCGCGGCCCTGTTGCCATACCAGCCCTGACATCAGCCCCTGGTGCGGGGCCTTGTACCCATGACGCCTTGTCTGTACGGCCCAGAGACGGCAGGGCCTACCAGCCAGCGAGAGTCTTGAAGACGGCGGGCGAGCCGAGAGTTGGACCCGTTGGGAGTTGGCCCCCCGAAGCCGGCCGACTCCTCCCACGGGCCCCACGCGCCATCAACCAGATGCGACCGGGGGATGGACACAGTGATCGCCCGCAGGCGGTGACACTGTTGCCATAACCTCGTGACCAAGCCCGCGTTATTAGAAGCACGGCTACAGTAATCTGCAGCCGGCAAGACCCGCCCTCGATGGGCGCGGGCTGATGCCCTCGTACCAGGACAGTCGGCGGGCTCCAGGAGTCGGCGGAGAAGATGGCGCCTGAGAGACTGAAGGCTGGGACCCGCGCCCAGCCGGATTTACCATTGTAACCCTGGGGGGTAGGCCTATATAACCCCCCGGGACACCCATGCAGAGGGTTCGCATCCAGTAGCATTAGACAGAACACGAGGGAGGGAGAGAGCTAGCCTTGCCTTCTCCTTCTTCCAGAAACAGCTCTAGGAGCACCCTTGTATTCACTTTGCCTTAGTGATCATGCGGAGACCCCACAGAGCAGCAGTAGGGGTGTTATCTCCTCGGAGAGCCCTGAAGCTGGGTAAGATCCGCCGGCGTGCATGTCTTCGCCTCATCCCGTTTCCAGGCACCGGCGATGTTCTACTCGCCCCCACCATGATAAGCCATCCTTTGGCATATGTCGCACCCAACCCCCGACAGCAGTATAACGTGATGTCTCTTGCACTAAGGGGTTGAGCATACAAACAAAAAGCACATGGCAACCTCTGCTTCCCTCTGTGAAGGGCCTATCTTTTACTTTCATGTATTTCCTTTTATGCAAGAGTCAAAGTTTTTCTCTCTATTCCTTTTATTTTTCTCCTTTGTTAAGCATGATGTGGTGAGGAAAGATCTAGGCACATATATCCAGTTGAGTATGGGTAGCATGAGTTATTATTGTTGACATCACCCTTGAGGTGAGTGCATTGGGAGGCGAAACTATAAGTCTCTATCTTTCTATGTGTCCGGTTGAAACGTTTTGCTCATGTGTACACGGTGAGGGTTAGCAATTATAGAAGACTAAATGATGGTTGAGTATGTGGACTTGCCTAAAGGCTCCGATACGTGACCCTTCCTGAAAAGATGATGAATTGTAGTTGCAAAGTTGACTAAGAACATAGTTTGTTGGTTTCCAGTAGAGTTTATGCTTTATACTTCGATGCTGTGATGAATTGTCACTTGTTCATGAGAAGTCTATGATAAAAGTTCTATGATAAAAGTATTATGTTAAAATTTGTTGTTGTTATAATAAGTCACATGATGCTTCTATGTCCATATTTTTGTTTTTATCGACACCTCTCTCTCTAAGCATGTGGACATGTTTTTCGATTTTGGTTTTCCGATGGCAGACGACAAAGCACGCAGTTAACCCCTTAACGGACCTATGCTGACGCGTGTGCCGTCCAGGCTCTTTGCCGTCTGCTGGCGGATGGCAAAGACCTTTGCATCTTTGTCGTCCACCAACAGACGGCAAAGAAGCCTTTGCGATAGCCTGTTCAGCCAGAAGTTTTGCCATCAACTGGCGGACGGCAAAGGCCTTGGCCATCCGCCAGGCATGCCTTTTCCGTCCACCATGGCGGATGGCAAAGTTCCTGATTCCTGTAGTGAGACGCTTATTTGTTTGTATACTCAACCCCATAGTGCAAAAGAACGTCATGTTGTATTGCCCCTTGTGATAGCAACCTTTATTATGCAGTCTGTCGCTTTTATTCTTTACCATCACAAGTTCGTACAACACTCAATTTTCTCTTACACTAATGATATCACACTTTTAGAAGCAATTTTTATTGCCTTATTGCACCGATGACAACTTACTTGAGGGATCTTGCTCAATCCCTAGGTAGGTATGGTGGACTCTTGAAAATAAGATTTGGGTTTAAGGGTTTTTGGATGCATAGGTAGTATCTCTACTTAGTGCGGAATTTTTGGCTAGCAAAGATGGGGGGCAAGCACCACATGTTGAAGGATCTATGACAGTATAGCTTCTATGTGAATATGAACAAACATAAATCATTACGTTGTCTTCCTTGTCCAACGTCAACAATTTTGGCATATAATATTTTGATGGGGGCTCACAATCACAAAAAAATTTCAGGATACTGTATTTATATGTGAATCTTCTCTTCCCTTATTAATTCTTTCATGAGTTGCATCATTGACCAATGCTATGTTTGTCAATCTCTAACAAAATTTTCTACTTATACTTTTGCTTATGTGGTGTCATCACCTACCATAAGATTAGCATATGATCTTTTTAATTTATTTCCTTTCTTTTTATTGCAACATGAAAGTAAAGAAAGCAAAAACTCAAACTAAACTTTATTATATATCTCGCACATGATTACACGGATAGATCACTAAGCAAGCTCTCAAAAAGAAAGGATCAAACTAAACTTTTATTAATCTAAAGCAAAAGATAGAACTAAAATAAGTAAAGGAAAAGATAGTGGGGGTGATACGATACCGAGGCACCTCCCCCAAGCTTGGCGGAAGCCAAGGGGAGTGCCCATACCCGATACTCAAGTTTCTTTTGGTTATGAAGAAGAAGGTGGTGGTGATGAAGTAGAGGGTTTGTCCTTCTTCCTCAGCATACGCTTGAGGATGGAATTTTCCTCCTTCAAACCGATCTCCTGTTCAAGCTCTAGTACCTTTTTGCATAAATCTTGCTTATTTTCCTGCAAAAGGCGAAAGGGTATAATCTGAACCTTAGGCCTCTTTGCTTTATTTGGGAGGCTTGACTTCTTGAATTCCACATGCATGTCCCCAGGTTGAGGATGGGAATTCGTCCTCTTCTGAGCTCGTCTCGTCCTTCTCCCTAGGATAATAGTCTTCCTCTTCCTTTGAAGTCCAGCCATAATGCTCCACATCCCCATAGGACTTGGGGTTTGCGACAAAATTAGCAACATAGCTCCCACCCTGAGAGTCTTGGGATGACATATTTTCAGATCTATTAGGAAAACAGCAAGAGAAGAAAACAGAAGATTTCTCCGCGATATGGTGGTCAATAGGTTCCGGGGGTATATAAAGAATTTTTATCTTGGGAAACAAGCAAACTATAGAAAAACGGAGTCCAGAGGGTACCCGAGGTGAGCACAACCCAGCTGGGCGCGCCTGGCAAGCCAGTGTCTTGTGCCCACCAGGGTGCGCTTCCCAGTAGTTTCTTATTTTCCTAATTTTTGTTATATTCCAAAACTGACAAAAAATATTTTTGCGGATTTTCCGAAGTCCGTTTACTTACCGTATCATGTACCTCCTCTTTTTCATGATTCTGGAGTGTTCCGGAAGGACTCTTTTATGTGTTCTTCCGGTATCATAGTTTGGATAATATTACTTTCAAAATTAATGGGCATACCTGAGATATATGTTTTATTCGTTGCCCATTAACAGCCTTCGGGTTAGTACCTTCGGCCTTATTTATCTTGATAGCTCCAGACCGATAAACCTCCTCGATAACATAGGGTCCTTACCATTTGGAGAGGAGTTTTCCTGCAAAGAATCTGAAATGAGAGTTGTACAAAAGAACATATTCTCCAACTTTGAACTCACGCTTTTGGATTCTTTTATCATGCCATCTTTTAACTTTTTCTTTAAATAACTTGGCATTTTCATAAGCTTGGGTTCTCCATTCATCTAATGAGCTAATATCAAATAACCTCTTTTCACCAACAAGTTTGAAATCATAATTGAGTTCTTTGATGGCCCAATATGCTTTATGTTCTAACTCAACAGGCAAATAACTTCCTTAAGCATTTTAATAGAGGTGTTGTGATCAGCACTATTGGTTGGAATAGCTTCTACCCATTTAGTAACATAATCAACAACAACCAAAATATGTGTGTACCCACTAGAGGAAGGAAAAGGTCCCATGTAATCAAATCCCCAAACATCAAATGGTTAAACAGCAAGTGAATAATTCATAGGAATTTCTTGATGCTTACCGATATTACCTATTCTTTTGCATTCATCAGAAGATAAGACGAACTTACGAGCATCCTTGAAGAGAGTAGGCCAATAAAATCCAGATTTCAATACCATGTGAGCAGTTCTGTCTCCCACATGATGCCCTCCATAAGCTTCAGAGTGACATTTCCGTAGGATTTTTCCCTATTCATGCTCAGGTACACAACGTCTAATAATACCATCAACCCCTTCTTTATAAAGATGTGGGTCATCCCAAAAGTAGTGTCTTAAATCGTAGAAGAATTTTTTTTCTTTTGTTGGTATGTAAAGCTAGGTGGTAAATATTTAGCAACAATGTAATTAGTGTAGTCAGCTTACTAAGGAGTGTTATGAGAAACATTTGTTGCAGCTAACTGCTCATCAGGAAAACTATCATCAATAGGTAGTGGGTCATCAAGCACATTTTCAAGCCTAGACAAGTTATCAGCTACGGGGTTCTCAGCTCCTTTTCTATTAGTGATATGCAAATCAAATTCTTGTAGCAAGAGAACCCAACGAATAAGTCTAGGTTTAGCATCTTTCTTTTCTATAAGATATTTTATAGCAGCATGATCCGTGTGGACAATTACTTTTGAATCAACAATGTAAAATCTAAATTTATCACAAGCAAACACCACCACTAGGAATTCTTTTTCAGTAGTTGCATAATTTCTTTGAGCACTGTCTAGACTTTTGATAGCATAATGAATAACATTTAATTTCTTATCAACTCTTTGTCCTAGAACAGCACCAACAACATAATCACTAGCATCACACATAATTTCAAAAGGCAAGTTCCAATCAGGTGGTTGAACAATAGGTGCAGAAATTAAGGCTTTCTTGAGTGTTTCGAAGGCTTCTAAACAATCATCATCAAAAACAAAAGGAACATCCTTTTGAAAAATATTTGTAAGAGGCTTAAAAATTTTAGATAAGTCTTTGATAAATCTCCTATAGAAACCAGCATGACCTAGGAAACTACGAATACCTTTGATATCTTTAGGTCATGGCATTTTCTCAATTGCATCAACCTTAGCTTTGTCCACCTCAATACCTCTTTCAGAAATTTTATGCCCCAAGACAATACCTTCATTAACCACAAAGTGGCACTTATCCCAATTCAAGACAAGATTTGTTTGCTCGCATCTCTGCAAAACTCGATCAAGATTGCTTAAACAATCATCAAAAGACTTCCAATAAATAGAAAAGTCATCCATGAAAACCTCAACAATCTTTTCACAAACGTCAGAGAATATAGCAGTCATACATCTTTGAAAGCTAGCAAGTGCATTGCACAAACCAAAAAGGCATACATCTATAAGCATAAGTTCCAAAGGGACAAGTGAAAGTGGTATTTTCTTGATTAGGTTGAGAAACAGGTATTTGTGAAAAACTAGAATATCCATCAAGGGAGGAAAAATGTGTGTGCTTAGATAAT
This sequence comes from Triticum timopheevii, assembly GCA_963921465.1. Lineage (NCBI taxonomy): Eukaryota > Viridiplantae > Streptophyta > Magnoliopsida > Poales > Poaceae > Triticum > Triticum timopheevii. The sequence goes on along the minus strand of OY997272.1, from coordinate 372,248,605 downwards.
CTTTCTAGCATTTGATCAATAAAAGGCAAAGAGTAATGATCTTTTCTAGTTGCTTTGTTTAATTTTCTAAAATCAATTACGATTCTATAGCCTGTAACAATTCTTTGTGGAATAAGTTCATTCTGATCATTAGGAACAACAATGATTCCTCCTTTCTTAGGACACATTGAACATGACTTACCCATCTACGATGAGCTATAGGATAGATTATACCTGCTTCCGGAAGTTTTAATATTTTCGTTCTTACCACTTCCTTCATCTTCGGATTTAACCGACGTTGGTGATCAACAACGTGTTTAGCACCAGGTTACATATCAATCCTGTGCTGACATAGAGTGTGACTAATGCCCTTTAAATCATCGAGAGTATATCCAATAGCAGCTCGGTGCTTCCTTAGAACTTTCAATAATCTTTCTTCTTCATATTCTGGAAGGTTAGCACTAATAATAACATGATATATATTATTTTCGTCAAGATAAGCATATTTCAAAGTGTCTGGCAATTGTTTTAATTCAAACACAAGATCACCTTTAGGTGCAGGAGGACCTCCTAGAGTTTCAATAGGCAAATTGTGTTTAAGCAGAGGATGTTTTTCAAACAAAATCTTATCAATTTTATTCTTTCATGCATATGTAAATCATTTTCATGGTCTAGCAGATATTGTTCTAAAAGATTAGTAGGAGGCACAACAATAGAAGCAAGACCAATTATTTCATCCTTACTAGGCAATTATTTTTATGAAGCTTTCTACTAAACTTGGAAAAATTAAACTCATGAGACTCATCACCAAAGCTAACACCGGCATTTTATTTCTCACGATCTTTTTTAGAATTAACGGTGTTCAAGAAAGGTCTACCAAAGATAATGGGACAAAAGTCATCTTGTGGGGAACCAAGAACTAGAAAATCTGTAGGGTATTTTATTTTCCCACACAATACTTCAACATCTCTAACAATCCCAATTGGTGATATAGTATCTCTATTAGCAAGTTTAATAGTAACAACTATGTCTTCTATCTCTGCGGGTGCTATGTCATCCATAGTTTCTTGATATAAGGTAAAGGGAATAGCACTCACGCTAGCACCTATGTCGCATAAACCATGATAATAGTGATCTCCTATTTTAACTGAGACAACGGGCATGCCAACAACGGGTTTATTATCTGTTCTATCGGGTTTGACAATTCTAGTAGCTTCATTACAGAAGTAAATAACATGCCCATCTATATTTTCTTCCAAGAGACCCTTAACCATAGAAACACTAGGCTCTACTTTAATTTGTTCATCTGGTTTAGGTGTTCTGATATAACTTTTGTTGACCACAGTTGAAACTTTAGCATGTTCCTTTATCCTAACAGGGAAAGGTGGTTTCTCAATATAAGCAGTAGGAACAATTGGATCAACATTGTAAATAATAGTTTCCTCTTTAGCTAGTATCGGTTCTTTAGTTTCTTCTTTAATAGGTGGGTGATATTTGAACCACTTCTCTTTATGGAGATCAACATGAGTAGCAAATGATTCATAAAAGGAGTCTACTATCTCAGAGTCAAGTCCATATTTAGTGCTTAACTTTTGAAAAGCATCGATATTCATAAAAGATTAAACACAATCGTACTTAAACTTAATACCTGACTCTTTACCTTTGTCGAGTTCCCAATCTTCAGAGTTGCGTTTAATTCTTTCTAAAAGATCCCACTGGAATTCAATAGTCTTCTTCATAAAAGAACCAACACAAGAAGTATCAAGCATGGATCGATCATTATGAGAAAGCCGAGCATAAAAATTCTGGATAATAATTTCTCTTGAGAGCTCATGGTTGGGGCATGAATATAACATTGACTTAAGCCTACCCCAAGCTAGAGCGATACTTTCTCCTTGACGAGGCCAAAAATTATATATATAATCCCGATCACGATGAACTAGATGCATCCGATTTTTTTTATGGAACTCCAATTTCAATCGATTCCAATTCCAAGATCCAGTATCATCGCATAGCCTATACCATGCCAATGCTTTTCCCATCAAAGATAAAGGGAAAACCTTCTTATTAACTTCATCTCCGGGTAAACCTACATGCTTAAAAAATCCACAAATTTGTTCCACATATATCAAGTGCATATCAGGATGTTCGGTTCTATCCCTAGCATAAGGATTAGCCAACAGTTGTTCTATCATACCCGAAGGAATTTCGTATTCAATATTTTTAGTAGGTGCAGTAGGTTGAGGGGTAGCTAATTGTGGTTCTGGTCGAGGTGAAGATACCCCAAACAAACCCCTCAAAGGATTGTTTTCCAGAGTAACAAGTGATGGTAAATTTCAGCACACTATATAAATGTTTCCTTACCAAATTCCACTTACCAAAGGCGCTTCACTCCCCGGCAACGGCGCCAGAAAATAGCCCTGATGACCCACAAGTATATGGGATCAACTGTAGCTCTTTTCGGTAAGTAAGAGTGTTGAACCCAACGAGGAGCAGAAGGAAATGACAAGTGGTTTTTAGTAAGGTAATGTCTGCAAGTGTTGAAATTGTAAGTAACAAAGTAGTTTGATAGCAAGATAATTTCTAACGAGCAAGTAATAATAGTAGTAACAAAAGTGCAGAAAGGTAGCCCAATCCTTTTGAGGCAAAGGACATGCCAAAACAATTTCTTATAGTAAGCAAAGCGTTCTTGAGGGTACACGGGAATTTCATCTAGTCACTTTCATCATGTTGATTCGATTCGTGTTCGCTACTTTGATAATTTGATATGTGGGTGAACCGGTGCTTAGGTGTTGTTCTTACTTGAAAAAACCTCCTACTTATGATTAACCCCCTCGCAAGCATCTGCAAATATGAGAAAAGTATTAAGAATAAATTCTAACCATAGCATTAAACTTTTGGATCCAATCGGTCCCTTACGGAATAGCGCATAAATTAGGGTTTAAGCTTCTGTCACTCTCGCAACCCATCATCTAATAACTACTCCACAATGTATTCCCTTAGGCCCAAATATGATAAATGTCATGTAGTCGACATTCACATGACACCACTAAGGGAATCACAACATACATACTATCAAAATATCAAACACATATCAAGTTCACATGATTACTTGCAACATGATTTCTCATGTGACCTCAAGAACAAAAGTAACTACTCACAAATGATAATCATGCTCAAGATTAGAGGGGTATTAAATAGCATAATTGATATGAACATATAATATTCCACCAAATAAACCATATTTTTAATCAACTACAAGACGCAATCAACACTATTATCACCCACAAGCACCAATCTATAGTTTCGGTAGAAAGATTGAACACAAGAGATGAACTAGGGTTTGAGAGGAGATGGTGTGGTTGAAGATGTTGACGGAGATTGCCCTCCCCAAGATGGGAGAGTTGTTGGTGATGATGATGACTATGATTTCCCCCTCCGGGAGGGAAGTTCCCCTGGCGGAATCACTCCGCTGGAGGGCAAAAGTGCTCTTGCCCAAGTTCCGCCTCGAGACGGCGGCGCTCCATCTCAAAAGTCCTCTCCTGATTTTTTCTAGGTCAAAATGACTTATATACCAGAAGATGGGCACTAGAGGTGGGCTGAGGGGAGCACAACCCACCAGGGCACGCCTGGGCTCCCTAGCGCGCCCAGGTGGGTTGTGCTGACCTGGTGGGTCCCCTCTGGTACTTATTGCCTCCAATATTCCTCAAATATTCCATAAAAAATCTTTGTAAAGTTTCAGCTCATTTGGAGTTGTGTAGAATAGGTGTCCTGACGTAGCTTTTCCAGGTCCAGATTTCCAGTTGCCGGAATTCTCCCTCTTTGTGTGTACCTTGCATATTATGAGAGAAAAGGCATTAGAATCACTTAAAAAGCATTATTATGCATAAAAACATCATAAATAACAGTAGGAAAACATGATGCAAAATGGACGTATCACTCCCCGGCAACGGCACCAGAAAAGAGTCTTGATGACCCACAAGTATAGGGGATCAATTGTAGTCCTTTCGATAAGTAAGAGTGTTGAACCCAACGAGGAGCATAAGGAAATGACAAGTGGTTTGCAGCAGTGTATTTTCTGCAGGCACTGAAATTATCGGTAACAGATAGTTTTGTGATAAGATAATTCATAACGGGTAACAAGTAACAAGTGTAGCAAAAGTGCAGCAAGGTGGCCCAATCCTTTTTGTAGCAAAGGATAAGCCTGGATGAACTCTTATATAAAGCAAAGCAATCCCGAGGACACATGGGAATTATTGTCAAGTTAGTTTTCATCATGCTCATATGATTCACGTTCATTACCTTGATAATTTGATACGTGGGTGGACCGGTGCTTGGGTGCTGCCCTTCCTTGGACAAGCCTCCCACTTATGATTAACCCCTCTCGCAAGCATCCGCAACTACGAAAGGAGAATTAGGATAAATCTAACCATAGCATGAAACATATGGATCCAAATCAGCCCCTTAGGAAGCAATGTATAAACTAGGGTTTAAGCTTCTGTCACTCTAGCAACCCATTATCTACTTATTACTTCCCAATGCCTTCCCCTAGGCCCAAATCATGGCGAAGTGTCATGTAGTCGACGTTCACATAACACCACTAGAGGAAAGACAACATACATCTCATCAAAATATCAAACGAATACCAAATTCACATGATTATATATAACAAGACTTCTCCCATGTCCTCAGGAAAAAGCGTAACTACTCACAAAGCATGCTCATGTTCAAGATCAGAGGGGTGATAAATATCATTAAGGATCTGAACATACGATCTTCCACCAAATAAACCAACTAGCATCAACTACAAGGAGTAATCAACACTACTAGCAACCCACAGGTACCGATCTGAGGTTTTGAGACAAAGATTGAATACAAGAGATGAACTAGGGTTTGAGAGGAGATGGTGCTGGTGAAGATGTTGATGGAGATTGATCCTCCCTCGATGAGAGGGTCGTTGGTGATGGCTTCGACTCCCCCCTCCCGGAGGGAAGTTTTCTCGGCAGAATAGCTCCGCCGGAGCCCTAGATTGCTTCTGCCCAGGTTCCCCCTCGAGACGGCGGCGCTTCGTCCCGAAAGCTTCCTTCTGATTTTTTTTCTAGGTTAAGAACCTTCATATAGTAGAAGATGGGCACCAGACGATAGCCAGGGGCCCACAAGCCCCAGGGCACGACCTGGGGGGTAGGGCGCAGCACCCTGGTGGGTCCCCTTCTATTGTTTCTTCGCCCAATATTTTTATATATTACAAAACAGTTCTTCATAAAGTTTCAGGACATTTGGAGTTGTGCAGAATAGGTATCTCAGATTTGCTCCTTTCTAGTCCAGAATTCCAGCTGCCGACATTCTCCCTCTTCATGCAAATCTTGTAAAATAAGAGAGAAAAGGCATAAGTACTGAACCATAATATGAAATAAAAGCCCATAATGCAATAAATATCAACAGAAAAGCATGATGCAAAATGGACGTATCAGGTAGCGAGGCACACATGTATCGTTGCTATTGAAAGGATCGATATGGTTGACTAGAGGGGGGGTGAATAGGAAACTACTAGTTTTTAGCTTTTCTTAACAAATTAGGTTTAGCAAAAAATAGGTTGTCTAGATGTGCACCCTAGCCTTTCCGATACGGACCCCCTCTGTAAGTGCATCTAGTGCCCCTTAGTGATTTTGGTGTATTGAAGACTTATAGGTTAAGTAACTGATGCGTTTGTGAGTGTACACAGGTCTATAAGTCTATGAGGAGTTTGATATTTACAGAGAAAGTCGACCCCTAAAAATGAAGTTCTTCGACTGAAGACTTTGATATTCTGAAGACTTTCTAAAGACTTTGAAAGTGAAGAAATTGGTGTGACCTTGAAGACTTGGTATTCATTCGAGGAATATGGAGCGTGAAGACTTTTGTTTTTGTAGTTTCATTTTCTCTTTCTTGAGTCATAGGAAACACCGTACTGTTAAAGGGGGTCGAGGAAATACTAAGGAAAAATTTCCATGTGATGCTCAACTCAAAATCCTACACCTACCAATCCCTTCGAGTGAAGCCATTGGAAATCTCATAGAGTTCAGTCAATTTCTTCAGTGATAGAGACGCAGTTCTTCTGGTCACTGAGGACTTTGCTCTGACTGAGGAGTTAGGAATTCGCCAGTGCGAATTGCCTACACAGTGAGGAACATGATAGCCCTGAGGAATTTGAGAGTCAAATTTCTGACCGTTGCTGTGCTGCGCGCCAGCTGTCCAAAATATCTTATCCACCTAACGGTCATATCATTGAAGGGCATTTATGTCTTATCATGTCGGGGTGCTCCCTAGGCTATAAATAGCCGCCCCCTACAACCACTAGTTGGTTGGCTGCTCCGAGAGAACTTGACACTTGTCATTTGAGAGCAACCCATCCTCCGAGGACTTTGAGCGAAAATCATCGAGTGAGGAAAATCCCAAAACCAAACCCCCACAAACCCAAAGTGATTGAGCATCGCTGAAGAAATTGATCCTGCGTGGATCCGACGCTTGTTACCTTTGAAGACTGTGCTTCTTCCAGACGGTTAGGCGTCAAGGTCTAGAGCATCCAAGAGGAATTGTGGATCATCGAGTGACCAAGTCTGTGAAGGTTTGGAAGTCACCTGAAGACTTACCACGAGTGATTGGACGAGGCCTGCGTGGTCTTAGTTCAAGGAGAATACGGTGAGGACTGGGTGTCCTAAGTTGCGGCTTAGAGACTGGGTGTCCGGGGCTACGTGTCCTCGAGTTTAAATACTCAGCCGCTCCAACCAGACGTACAACTGAGACAACAGTTGGAACTGGTTTACCAAATCATTGTCTTCACCAACTAACTGGTTCTATTTCCTCAACTCTTTCATTTCCTCATTACTGTGTTGTATGTTGTTCATATCTTTGTTTGAAGACTTCGACTGAAGACTTTCACAAATTCCTCAGTTCAATTTCTTCAGTCTGTTTGTCTTCATCTTGTTATCCTGTGTTTACGCTTTCTGTACTATGTGCTAGTCTTCATTTCATCATGATGACTATGTTTGTATCCTGTTACGTTTACTTCTGAGTACTTATTCTGCTGCAAGTAGTTCTAAGCTAAGGAATTTCCTCACCAGCAAATTCCTCAGTGAAGAATTCATAAAAATCGCCTATTCACCCCCCTCTAGTCGATATAACGCACTTTCACCCTCTTGATAGTATGGTGTCTCCTACGACTCAAGACCACCAAAACCAAAACGAAAGAGACTACACCGTCTTCACTTTGAGCTCCGAGGGGAAAGAATTGTCTCGTGCCAATGAATGAATATCTGAAATGCTTAATGCACACGATTAGTCCGCAAAGGTATTGTCATCAATCACCAAAACCACTTAGAGAGAGACACGCCCTAACACCTAGGATGCAAGGAGTAGTAAGTGAGCATAATAGGATCAAGTTAAGCATACAACTCACAAACTACCAAAGTACTAGACATACATTAGATAAGCAAAGGATAGGGTAGCATGTCTCACACCATATGACAAGGTAACCTGGTCTCACAAGCACCAACCAAACCAAAGAGAACGATGATAAAAGAGTTTGCGAGAGAGAAAGACAAGGCAAATAAGACACACTCGCAACTCAACAAATCCCTAAACTCTCTCCCCCTTTGGCATTGAGACACCAAAAGGGCAAAGAGTGTTGCTACGGTCACAGGTGATAGCAAAGCCGACGATCTCCATGATCACATCCCCGCATGATCGCCCGCGCCTTTGTCATCGGCAGAAGGCTGCTCAGTGTCAGAATCTGTCCATGGGCAGTGCCGAGAGACCCGCTCCTCCTCTGATCCACTAGCAATCTCTGCACCTAGGCGGTGCATAAGAACCTTGTGATGGCTGCGAGACTTCTTCTCAGACACATGGGCCATATACTACCCGTGAGACTCCGATGCAGAAAAGCTTCTTCATCTTGCACTTGAGCTTCTTTGCCCATGAGGGCTCCACATCTCATAGTCCTCATCATCCTCAGCCTCAGCCTCAACCTCAACCTCGTCAGCACCTGACAGAATCCCAGACTCTGAAGTAGGAGCGCCCCAGGGCTCCTTCTGTCTCAGACGCTTAATCTCATCAGAGATCATGTCACCAGTCTCCAGCAAGACACCAGGATAAGTGTGTGCCCATGCCTTCTCAATGAGCAACATAAGGTAGGGAGCATAGATGGGGCACTTGCGCTCTGTGATGGTAGAGAGGAGCTCTGACCACATAACATGAGAAATATCCAAGGACTCTCATGTGTTGTTGTCCTTCTCATGCTGGCAAAATAGTAACATATCCAGAAGGTACGAATGGACCATATCCAAGTTCCCAATGCGAGGAAATAGAGTCTCTCTGAAGATGTGATGAAGGATGTCCAGAAAAGGAAACAACTCATAGGTCTTCTTCTCTGTCACGGGGTGAATCTCTCAGTGCTGTAGGGCCTGAGAGCTTGCTTGTGAGTAGATGTTTCATTCTTGTGAGGACGAAACCAACCGGATTGTCAAGTCCATGGTCTTCAACACCCAACAGTTCCATGAACACCTTACATTTGACTGAGAGAAGTCTGCCATTTGTCATCCAAGTCAAAGTTCTTTCCTCATTAGTGCCAAGGTGCACCATGGCATAAAACTAAGCCACCATATCCACATCAAAATCCTTGTTGAACTCCATGATCTTGAGAATGTTCAACTGAGCACACATATCTAGTGCCTCACCAAAATAGGCACGATCCTTCTCCAGATACACAATGTCGATGGAGCGGACATCAACATAGAGATTCTTCTTAGCCTTGAGCACATAAAAAAAGACTGAGAACTGAAACCGGTTCCAGAAAGGACGATTGCAAAGAGCTAGATCTTGATCTTGTTCATAGGGATTGCTGCGACGAGCAACACAGAATTCCTTAGAAGTCATCTCAATCACAGACTTGGGCTTCGTCTTGGGCTTCTTAGCAATGCTCTTGTAGGGCGGCTTGGGCTGAGTTGGAGGACCACTTGAAGAAGCAGCCGCTGTCTCAGGAGTGCGTTAGCGCTTTTGATGTAGGGCGGAACCCTATGTGCACGATCTTTCATGTTTGGAGTGGATCCTATGGGGAAACACGACGAACGAGCGGAAGAACACGAGGAAGAAGAAACGCACTAAACCGACAAGTAATCGATCACACAAGGGCTAGATCACCGAACACATAAGGTAGCACAAGATTCAAAATCAACAAAGGAAAGATACAAAGGTAGCCGTTCTTCTCCGTGAGGAGGTCTTGATTGTCTTCCCTTGAAGGGGTCTTGAATCCGCTTGGGGGATCTTCTCCGAAGAGGTCGTGAGCTCCGAGGAGAAGTAACCAAGTGGATGAGCAAGGCTCTCACACAAAATATGAGCTAAGCCAATGCTACCCTCGCTAGGAGGTGGGAGAGACCTATTTATAGTCGTAGTGCAAATGGGAGTCCAAGTGAAGGGGTACAAGGGCTCTTGCCCGAGGCTGCGGTCACTCAGGTGTCGAACATCCGGAAGGCGTCGGACGTCTGGGGCTTCGGGATGGTCCGGACGTCCGGGGCTGTCGGACTTTTGTAAATTCGGCTCTGGTCCCGGTCGTCTGGTCGTCCGGTGGCTTCGGTCTTCCGTTAATTTCCTCTCGGGTGCCTAGCTGCCGGACATCAGGAGGGCGTCGGTCGTCCGTGGCCCTGGGAGTCGTCGGACGTCCGGGCAGGGTCGATCGTCCGTGGCCTGTAGCTCTGTCATGTCTTCCTTCCCTCGCTATAGCATCTCCCAGGGCTCGGACGTCCGGGGCCGGCCGGTCGTCCGGTGCCTGTAGCTTCACAAATGGCCCTTCTTCTTGATGTCCATGCTTGGCGTCCTTGCCACCTTGGCCATTGGGTGTAGCTGTCCCGTGGCTCTCCTCCAGGTAACTGATCACACACAGAGTGTCCATATAAGGTAGTAGCCAAGTCTCATGAGTAGAGAGAGGAAGTTCGGAGAGGAGCGAGTTCACCTTATCTTTGATAGGCTTTGATCTAGCTCTTGTCATGGGTCCAAGTGGTGTTGAGGGAGAAGCAGATACACCCATGGGGATGAGCGAGGGATGCTCCACATCATCTCCCCCCTTGGGAAAGATCCGACCACAGATCAAAAGCTTCATCTCCATGGTATGGCCCAAGGTCCTTGACATTGAAGATGTCGCTCACATTGTACTTGCCTCGTGGTAGGTCTATCTTGTAGGCGTTGTCGTTGTAGCGTGCTAGCACCTTGAAGGGTCCATCGGCTCGCAGGAGAAGTTTGGACTTGTGTTCGTTGGGGAAGCGGTCCTTTCGAAGGTGTAGCCACACGAGATCGCCAATGTTGAAGATCATGGGTTGCTTGTTGACGTTGAGCTTGGTCGCTAGTCGCTGTACTTGGTGCTCGATGGTGTGCCTTGTATCCTCATGCATCTTCTTGATGTAGCTTTCCCGTGCACTCGCATCCATGTTGGTGCGCTCTTGTAGAGGAAGAGGTAGAATGTCCAATGGTGACAACGGGTTGAAGCCGTAGACGACCTCGAAGGGGGACTTATCGGTAGTCGAATGTCTTGCACGGTTGTAGGCATACTCGGCGATGGGTAGACATGCTTCCCACTCCTTGATGTTCTTCTTGATCAACACGCGAAGTAGAGTGGAGAGAGTCCGGTTCGTCACCTCCGTTTGGCCGTCGGTTTGAGGATGGTATGCGGATGAGAACAAGAGCTTGATTCCGAGCTTGGCGCATAGGGTCTTCCAAAAGTAACTCAAGAACTTGACGTCGCGGTCGGAGACGATTGTCTTTGGTACTCCATGGAGACGCAAGATTTCCCTACAAAAGAGATTTGCAATGTGAGAAGCATCGTCTATCTTGTTGCAAGGAATGAAATGTGCCATCTTAGAAAATCGGTCCACAACAACAAACACGGAATCCTTTCCATTTTGAGTTCTAGGCAAACCAAGTACAAAATCCATGCTAATGTCTTCCCAAGGTTGATAAGGAGTAGGAAGAGGCATGTAAAGACCATGAGATTGAGCTTTAGACTTATCTTTGCGACATGTAGAGCATCAGTTGGTGAAGCGTGAGACGTCTCGAAACATCTTGGGCCAAAAGTAGTTCTTGGAGAGTGTGGCGAATGTCTTATCTCGTCCAAAATGTCCCATGTGTCCGCCTCCATGAGCCTCTTGCAAAAGTAGCAAACGAAGAGAAGACTCGGGAATGCATAGTTTGTTAGCTTTCATAAGTAAGCATCCTTGATATAATATTGTTCCCAAGAAGTATTTGTCAAACACTTAACATAAGGAATAGCAAAAGATGTATCATTAGCATACAAGTCTTTGATGTGCTCAAAACCAATAACGTTCAACTCAAGTTTAGTGACAAGCGTGCATATGCGTGAAAGCGCATCCGCAACTACATTTTCCTTACCCTTAATTTACTTGATCACATAGGGGAAAGATTCAATAAATTCACTCCATTTGGCATGAAGCTTGTTCAACTTAGTTTGACCTTTTAAGTACTTAAGTGTTTCATGATCGGTATGTATGACAAACTCATGAGGTCTAAGATAATGTTCCCAAACATGTAGCACACGCACTAAAGCATACAATTCTTTGTCATATATGGGATAGTTAAGTTGAGCACCGAAGAGTTTTTCACTAAAATATGCAATGGCTCGTTTTTCTTGCATCAAAACTCCACCAATTCCGGTACCACTTGCATCGCAATGAACCTCAAAAGTTTTGTCAAAATTGGGCAAAGCAAGAATCGGAGCATGAGTAAGCAAAGACATGAGCTCATCAAAAGCGGTGGATTGCAAAGATCCCCAAACAAAAGGAGCATTCTTCTTACTCAAGGCATGCAAAGGAGCGGCAATAGTGCTAAAATCTTTCACAAAGCGACGATAAAAACCCGCAAGACCAAGAAAACTAAGCACTTGTTGCAAATTGGTGGGTTGGGGCCAAGTTTTAATTGCTTCAATTTTAGATTCATCAACATGAACACCCTTTGAAGAGACAACAAAACCCAAGAAAACCACTTTGTCAACACCAAATGTGCACTTTTTCATGTTGGCATAAAGACTTTCCTTGCGAAGGGTTTGCAAAACAGCCCTAACATGATTAAAATGCTCTTTCATGGTTTTGCTAAACACAAGAATATCATCGAAGTAAACCACAACAACGACTCCAATATAAGGACGAAGCACCTGATGCATAAGACGCACGAAAGTACCAGGAGCCTCCGATAAACCCATAGGCATAACTAACCACTCATATAGGCAAAATTTGGTTTTGAAAGCAGTTTTCCATTCATCACCCTCTTGAATGCGGATTTGGTAATAACCACTTTTAAGATCAATTTTTGAGAAAAAGTTGGCTCCACTAAGTTCATCAAGCATATCATCTAAGCGAGGAATGGGATACCTATAGCGAACGATAATAGCATTTATAGGTCTACAATCGGAACACAAGCGGAAACTTCCATCGGGTTTAGGCACAAGTATAACGAGAACGGCACAAGGGCTTAAGCTTTCACGTACATGACCGTTGTCGATGAGTTGTTGTACTTGCCGTTGAATCTCCTTAGTTTCTTCGGGGTTAACACGGTATGGAGCTTTGTTTGGGAGAGGCGTTCCGGGGATGAGGTTGATTCGATGCTCAGTGCCTCGTAGAGGAGGTAGACCCGGAGGTAGCTCATCGGGGAAAACATCTTGGAATTCCTGCACAAGAGATTGAAACACTAAAGGTAGCTCGTGAGAGGTGTTAGTTTTTGGTTCCCAATCCTTGCACACAAGGACAAATTGCATCACACTCGATGGGTTCTCACACACTTCTCTCATCTCACTTTTTGTGGCAGATAGTATGAGGTTTTTCTCTCTAGGTGAAGAGGCGCTCAAGTTTGGCTTGTGGCTCTCACTCACTTTTTGGTGGATCACTTTCTCACTCTTCTCTCTATGATGGGTGGCTTGCTTGTCGGCTATCACTTGACTAGGAGACATAGGTCGTAGCACATATTCCTTCCCTTTCATCTTGAAGCTATAGTGATTGGTGCGCCCATTGTGGATTACACCACGGTCGAATTGCCATGGTCGACCAAGAAGGAGGTGGCAAACGGTCATTGGGACCACATCACACTCCAAAGTGTCCTCATATGCACCAATTTTGAAGGAGACTTGGACCGTATGCTCAACTCAGATAGTGCTGGAGTCACTTAGCCATTGAACCTTGTAGGGGTGCGGGTGCTTCCTCTTGACCAATTGAAGCTTGGAGCATAGCTCTTCACTTGCCAAGTTGTGACAACTACCTCCATCGATGATGACCTTGACGGACCTTCCATTGATGCCGGCCTTGGTGTGGAAGATATGGCATCTTTGGTCTTCTTCTTGTTGATGTTGAAGAGTCAAGACCTTGGAGACAACAAGAGCGGGGCTCGTATCTTCATCACAAAAGACTTGATCATCTTCATCCTCGTTCACGCGCCGATGCATGGCCACTTGCTCAAGAGCTTCCATCTCCTCATCAATCATGGAGTCGTAGGTGCCATCGTTGTTGAGGATCATGGTGCGCTTGTTTGTGCATTCATAGGACTTGTGGCCTCAGTCGCCGCAAGTGAAACACTTGAAGGAGCTTGTCATGACGGTCTCGGTCGGAGTAGATGACGAAGCACGCAGCTTGAAGTTGCTTGTAGTAGGAGGAAGACGACTTGAACTTGCCGAAGTTTTCTTGTAACTTGACTTGTCGTCGTTTCTTGGAGAAGGCTTGGTTGATGTCGAAGTTGGAGTAGTTGTTGAAGCTTGGTTATTGGAGAAGCCGTAGGTCTTGGATGAGTACTTGAAGTCATCTTGCACTTGACGTTCCGCCTTTGTAGCTTGATGCACGAGCTCAATGAGGTTGGAGTAGGGCTGGAAGTCGGCGATCTTCTTGATGGGATGATTGAGTCCAGTCAAGAATCGTGCCATTGTTTGCTCATCATCCTCCGTGACATTGGCTCGAATCATGGCAATCTCCATTTCCTTGTAGTATTCTTCAACACTCTTTGTTCCTTGCTTGAGGAGTTGTAGTTTCTTGAAGAGATCATGGTTGTAGTAGGTTGGTACAAAACGTGCTCGCATGACATCCTTCATTTGAGCCCAAGTGGTGATTGGAGGTTCACCTCTTGCTTGTCGGCACTCAAGGACTTGTTCCCACCATATGAGCACATAGTCTTGAAACTCAAGTGATGCCATAGCGATCTTCTTCTCTTCCTCATAGTTGTGCAAACGGAAAATTTTGTCGACCTTCAATGCCCATGAGAGGTATTCTTCAGGATCATTGCTTCCATTGAACTTGGGCATTGTGAATTTGAGCTTGCCATAGTGTTGCTCTTCATTGTGTTGTTGGCGATGGTGATGATGACGCCCTTGACATGGAGGGTAATCATCCTCATGTTGCTCTCGGCGTGGAGGAAGTCCATGATCAACTTGCTCTTGTTGAACTTGAGGTTGAGGTGGAGCTTGACGAGCTTGTGGAGGAGCTTGAGGAACTTGACGTTGCACGCTCGGTTGGTAGTTCCTCTCTTGGATTTCTTCTCGAAGGGATTCCTCTTGATTGCGCCGTTCGCGATTGCAGTTGGCGATGGCTCGACTTGATTCTTGAAGGGCACATTGTGCCTCAAGAGCTTGCGCTTCACGTAGTTGTTGTTGAAGACGTTGAGCCTCGGCGTCTTGTTGCTCTTGGTGTAGACGCGCTCGTTCTTCTTCTTCTTGGCGACGAAGACGTTATCGTTCTTGAGCTTGGGCAAAAGCGACTTGATTTGATTGAGGACGAGGGACTTGCTCATTGGATTGCTCTTGTGAATGCTTGACGTGTAGCAGGTTGAGATATGCATGACGGTCTTGACGCGCGGCTCGTCGAAGAGTGTTTGATGACGGTGTACTTGAGCCGGAGAAGGAGTCGTCGGAGTGTCGACTTGAGTGTCTCCGTCTTGAGTATGACGATGTAGAAGGAGGCTGGTTCACCAACAAGGCGCGGATCTCGTCCATTCTTGCATCATTGTCTTGCTTGTGCGCGTCGAGCTTGTTGTCGAAGTAGTCTCGTGTATGTTGCTCGGAGAGTCGCAAGTCGGTGGCGAGGTTGTCGATGCGGTCGTTCATTGCTTGTTGCTCTTGATGTAACACTTGTTGGTGATGTATGATGACATGTCGTCGTCTTGCTCTATGAAGAGTGGGTTGGTAGAAGTACTTGGCCTATCCATCATTCCAAGCAAAAATGTGAGTGGTAGAAGGAGAAGAACTTATACCAATGTACCTTTGACCGATGTTGATGATGAATCAAGTTCACTCAAATGCGGACAATGAAATAGCACTATTGGTACCAATTCTTGTCGGTTCTCACACCTACACAAGTAAAAGCTTATGGTGGAGCTTGGTTAGGATGGTGGCATAAAATTTGATGCAATAGTAAGTGAGCTTCAATAATGTTGGAAATGATTCACAAATTTGCAAATGTAACAAGTAGACCAAGCAAGTAGTGGAACACGGGAACACACACGCAAATAGATAGATGGGATTATGCAAACCAAAAGTGAGCCAAAATGTGGAATCCACGAAAATGCTCTTGTTGCACAATACTAGAGAGACGCTAACACGATTGCACAATAGGCGGATACGGAACTTGTGCACAACCTACTAGGCAAAAATGCAACGATCTCTATCCCAAGTATGCTGTATGTATGGTATTTCGGTGCTATGATCCAAGATGATCTTATATGACAAATCTTAATGTAGTATGATGTTATGGTTCTTGCTCATAAGCTCTTTGCTTATCTTTCCTCTTTGCTTAAAAGCTTTGGTGTCTCTTTCACTTTTGAGCTCTTTTCTCATGCAAAATTTCACGAACCGAGATAGCAATTGTGTATGCGATGACAACTTTGTGACACACAAGTTGATGCCAATATATGCACCACAGTGTTATGGTATGTATGCAATGTAGTATGATCACTAATGTGAACAAGTCACGTTGCCGGCAATACTCAATGGCTAGTCTCGATGGGTAAGCTACGCAAAAGTAAGGCCATGTGGGGTATCAATGCAATTGCAAGGTATGACATAGATGTCGTCGAAGTTACCGTCCTTGGCAATGATGAGACCCTTGCGAAGATGAGCCGTGGTGATGATGAAGTCGAACCGTACCTAAATAGACGAAACACAATAGGACACGGGAGTCACAACTCAAAATCTCAAGGACCAAAATGTGTCAAAATCGTCATAGGAGGTATTGGGGAGGATGGTGGTGTAAGGTTGGTGGAAGGTGGGGATGTGGCGGTGGCCGAACTGAAAATTTTCAGTTTCGTCAGAGTTTCACGGACGTTCGCTTTTTACGGTCGTCCGGTCGTCAGACGTCCGGCAGGGTCCGGTCGTCCGGTGTCTGGGCGAAGTTCGAGCATGGGATGAACTGCGCGATTTCGGGGTGGATGAAGATGGTGAGGTCGAAATCGAGCGGATTGGTGGAAGGAAAAGGGTGGGGAGGGTGGGGAAAGCTAGATCCACATGTAGCAACTCAAATCCATGGACCAAATCCAACAAAATCTCAACTCACCAACAAATCACAAAAAAAATTGGGGCTATTTTTGGTTGGGAATTTTCGGATTTAGGACGAAAACAACAAAATCAAGCTAGAAAACACGGGGTAGGGGCTCCAAAAACGTGATCAACGTGGCTCATGATACCAAGATGATGTAGGGCGGAACCCTATATGGACGATCTTTCACGTTTGGAGTGGATCCTACGGGGAAACACGACGAACGAGTGGAAGAACACGAGGAAGAACACGGAGAGGAACGAGAGAAATGCACTAAACCGATAAGTAATCGATCACACAAGGGCTAGATCACCGAACACATAAGGTAGCACAAGATTCAAAATCAACAAAGGAAAGATACGAAGGTAGCCGTTCTTCTTTGTGAGGAGGTCTTGATTGTCTTCCCTTGAAGGGGTCTTGAATCCGCTTGGGGGATCTTCTCCGAAGAGGTCGTGAGCTCCGAGGAGAAGTAACTAAGTGGATGAGCAAGGCTCTCACACAAAATATGAGCTAAACCAATGCTACCCTCGCTAGGAGGTGGGAGAGACCAATTTATAGTCATAGTGCAAATGGGAGTCAAAGTGAAAAGGTACAAGGGCTCTTGCCCGAGGCTGCGGTCACTCAGGTGTCGGACATCCGGAAGGCGTCGGACGTCCGGAAGGCGTCGGACGTCCGGGGCTTCGGGACGGTCTGGACGTCCGGGGCTGTCAGACTTCCGTAAATTCGGCTCTGGTCCCGGTCGTCTGGTCGTCCGGTGGCTTCGGTCTTCCGTTAATTTTCTCTCGGGTTCCCAGCTGCCGGACGTCCGGAGGGCGTCGGTCGTCCGTGGCCCTGGGAGTCGTCGGACGTCCGGGCAGGGCAGGTCATCCATGGCCTGTAGCTCTGTCATGTCTTCCTTCCCTCGCTGTAGCGTCTCCCAAGGCTCGGACGTCCTGGGCCGGCCGGTCGTCCGGTGCCTGTAGCTTCACAAATGGCCCTTCTTCTTGATGTCCATGCTTGGCATCCTTGCCACCTTGGCCTTTTGGTGTAGCTGTCCCGTGGCTCTCCTCCAGGTACCTGATCACACAGAGTGTCCATATGAGGTAGTAGCCAAGTCTCGTGAGTAGAGAGAGGAAGTTCGGAGAGGAGCGAGTTCACCTTATATTCGATAGCCTTTGCTCTAGCTCTTGTCATGGGTCCAAGTGGTATTGAGGGAGAAGTAGATATGTCCATGGGGATGAGCGAGGGATGCTCTGCATCAGCTTTGATCCACCAGGACGCTCGGGGTTGACACGATGGACAGGGTGCTCCGAAGGGCCATCACCTGGTACCACACACACACTGGCAAAGAAAGCCAACAAAATGAGCATAAGCCAACAGAAGAAGAAACATGAATCAAAATTTGGTAAGAGTGCAATGGAGGCTGGCACCATGAGCCGTAGTACCACTCCAAGGGAGCGGTAGTACCGCCCTAGGTGGAGAACAATGGATAGGCCACAACCGCTGCAAGATCCGGTACTACCGGAGGTGCCAAATTCAAAAATACTCCTACCAAACATCAATCCAACTAGTCTAGCCTCCTTCAACATCCTACTCAAGCCTCGATTTGGCCAAAAATCATACATGCAAAGACTATTGCCCCAAAATCCTAGATTTGAAAACTAGAAGCAACAAGGAGAAGAACAGGGGCAATCCCAACATCCATGGTAAGAGGAAGGGTGGGGATCGTTTCCACCAGACGGAAATGTGAAGGACGGGCTGAAAAAGGCGGCCCGGCAGCGGCCTTCCGCAGCGAGTTCGTTGCTGGAGAGAGAGAGAGAGAGAGAGAGAGAGAGAGAGAGAGAGAGAGAGAGAGAGAGAGAGAGAGAGATAGGTTTGAGACGAATGGGTATGGGGCAGAAAAACTCCCCCTGCCCGACTCATAACCCTCCAGTCCCGCCTCGCAGCGGTAGTACCCAGGCGGGCGGCAGTACCGCTTGATGCTACTCAGTGGTAGTACCACCCATACCCAGTGGTAGTACCGCACAGTACAAACTCGACGAGACACAAAGGAAAAATGGCCTAGCTCAAACAAAAAGAAACTCCGAGACTAGCCGAGGGGGCAACACAAAGACGAAAGCACACACAAAAACCAGAGAAGCACCCACGAAGAGACTAGAAGCAAAACACCAATCAACACAAACATAACAAGAGAAAACCACACAACTCTCAAAGAGAGGGCGGTGGCTGAGGCCACCTATGTTTGAGTCAAGAGGTATGGCACCGCGAAGATTGTAACCTTGGGCCCATGACCAGAACTCATCTTTGAAGCACAAGTACCATAAAAATGGCTAATGTGAAAGACGTGATTTATTTATGCATAATGGGGGGAGGGAGAGTTCATTGAGATAACAACACTCCCCCTATGTCCATGCCTACATCTAGAACAAGATGTGATGATGAGTGTGGTGGGGTGTGCCTAGATTGAAGCCACATTGCTCAAATCATTATATTTAGCTCATGCCTTAACTCGCGAAATCTTGCTTCATCTAGGGGCTTGGTGAAAATATCGCTAGTTGCTCTTGAGAGTTGATGTAGATGACATCAATATCTTCCCGCTTGATGTGATCCCTAATGAAATGATGACGAATCTCAATATGCTTCGCCTTGCTATGTTGCACCAAATTGTGAGAAATCTTGATAGCACTTTCATTGTGACAAAAAAGAGGCGCTTTGTCACAAGTGCCACCGTAATCCTTTAAAGTTTGCCTCGTCCATTGCAATTGTGCACAACAACTTGTGGCGGCTACATATTCGGCCTCGATGGATGAGAGAGACACACAATTTTGCTTCTTTGATGACCAACTTACCAAAGAGCGACCAAGGAATTGGCACCCTCCGGGAGTTGACTTCCTATCCACACAATCTCCCGCCCAATCCAAATCCGAGTAACCCATGAGATCAAACCTTGCTCCTTTGGGGTACCATAAGCCAAAGTTTGGGTATGAGCCAAATATCGAAATATTTGCTTGACCGCCACAAAGTGACTTTTCTTAGGTGCGGCTTGAAACCGTGCAGAAATTCCCACACTCAACATGATATCCAGTCTAGATGCACAAAGGTAAAGCAATGAGCTAATCATGGAACGATATACCTTTTGATCCACCACTTTACCATTGGGATCACTATCAAGCTTGCATTTGGTGGGCATTGGAAACTTGGCCGGCTTGACATCATCTAGCTTGAATTTCTTGAGCATGTCTTGGGTATACTTGGCTTGGTTGATGAAAGTCCCTTCTCTTCTTTGCTTGAGTTTGAACCCAAGAGAGAACTTCAACTCTCCCATCTTAGACATCTCAAACTTCTCGGTCATTAGTGCGGCAAACTCATCATTGGAAGATTTGTTAGGAGAACCAAAAATAATATCTTCAACATATAGTTGGCATATGAACAAATCCCCTTTGACCCTCTTAGTAAAAAGAGTGGGGTCAATTTTCCCAATTTCAAACCCACGATCTTGCAACAAATCGGTAAGGTGCTCATACCATGCATGTGGGGCTTGTTTAAGGCCATAGAGCCCCTTTTTGAGTTTGTATACCTGAGTGGGGAACTTGGGATCCTCGAATCCCGGAGGTTGTTTGAAATACACCAACTCATTCAAAGGACCATTAAAAATGCACTTTTCACATCCATTTGTTGCAATTTAAAGTCATGATGAGATGCATATGTAAGAAACATGCGAATAGATTCAAGACGAGCAACGGGGGCAAAGGTTTCACCGTAGTTGATACCCTTGACTTGGGAGTAGCCTTGTGCCACCAATCTTGCCTTGTTTCGAACAACCACACCATTTGCATCTTGCTTGTTCTTGAAGATCCATTTGGTTCCAATGACATTATGTTCCTCTGTTGGCCTTGGCACTAATTCCCAATCTTGATTGCGCTCGAAGATGTTGAGTTCATCGTGCATTGCTTCAAGCCAATCCTCATCATCAAGCACCTCATGTACCTATTGGGGTTCAACAAACGAAACAAACGTGTGATGCTCACAGAAGTTTTACAATTGTTTGCGAGTAGTTACCCCGTTTCTCAACCTTACAAGCACATTCTCCATAACATGTTGTTGATGTTTGAGCTTGGAAGCCACTTTAGTGGCACAGTGCTCCAAAAGTTCCTCGATGGGCATTTGAGGATCATCTTGCACATCTTGAGTTTGCTCTTGATCTTGAGCACCGTATTGAGTTTGCTTTTGATCTTGAGCACCATCTTGAGCTTTCTCTTGACCTTGATATAGCTCTTGATCTTGAGGGCGCTCGGCGGCATGAACTTGTTCTTGGGCATCATTTGGTGTATCACCATCTCCATGGAGTTGATCTTGCCCTTGATCTTGTTCATTGGGTTGAGGGCCTTCATTTTGTTCTTCGGAAGCATGTGGTTCTAGCGTAGGTGGCTCCACATGAGTAGAGAATTGTCCTTCTCCTTCGGCCACAAGGGGTTCCTCAATTGGGAGTATCTGACCAATTCCCATTCTTCTTATGGCTTGAGGAGGAATTTCATCACCTACATCACAAAGATCACTTTCCTCCACTTCGGAGCCGTTATTTTCATCAAAATCCATGTTACACGTCTCCTCAATGAGTCCAATGAACTTGTTGAGGACACGGTAAGCATGAGAGTTTGTAGCATAACCAACAAATATGCCCTCTTGAGCTCTAGGTTCGAATTTAGACAAATGAACACCTTTCTTGAGAATCAAACACTTACAACCGAACACCCGGAAGTACTTGAGGTTGGGCTTGTTGCCAGTAAGTATCTCATATGGAGTCTTGTTCAAGCCTTTGCAGAGGTAGAGCCTATTGGAAGCATGACATGCGGTGTTGATGGCTTAGGCCCAAAAGTTGTACGGAGATTTGAATTCCGCCATCATGGTCCTTGTCGCAATCATCAACGTCCGGTTCTTCCTCTCCACCACACCATTTTGTTGAGGGGTATAGGGTGCGGAATATTGGTGCTTGATCCCCTCATCACTAAGAAACTCATCCAAGGTGTAGTTCTTGAACTCGGTGCCGTTGTCACTTCTAATCATCAAGATCTTTGCTTCATGTTGACGGTGAGCTTCATTTGCAAAGTTGATGACGGTTTGATGGGTCTCACAATTCCTCCTTAACAAGTATACCCATGTGTATTTTCAGTAGTCATCCACAATCACCAAGCAATACTTTCTTCCACCAAGACTATCAAAGGATGGAGGACGAAAGAGATCCATGTGAAGGAGTTCGAAGGGCCTCTTTGAGTAGATGATAGTCGATGGTCGGTGAGCCGTTTCATGAAGCTTTCCTTCAATACAAGCACTACAAGCACGGTCTTTGGCAATACTCAGATTTGTTAGTCCACGCAGGTGGTCCCCTTTGAGGAGATTTTGCAAAGATCTCATATTGACGTGGGCTAGACGGCGATGCCAAAGCCAACCCACATAAACTTTAGCCATTAGGCAAGTCGCGGTATTAGTGGGTCGCTCCGAAAAGTTCACCACATAGAGACCATTCTCGACATGCCCAACAGAGGCTACATTAAGAGTCTTGCTACACAAAAGGGCCACGGTGTCAAGATCGAAGAATGTTGCAAAGCCCATAAGTGCAAGTTGACGAACAGAAAGTAAATTGTAAGCAAGGGACTCAACAAGCATGACCTTCTCAATAGATAAATCTTGAGAGATGACCACCTTGCCAAGCCCCAATACCTTAGAAGTTGAAGCATCACCGAATTGGACATGGGTGGGCATAGATGGAATTGTCTGCACATCCACCACCAAGTCCTTGCTCCCGGTCTTATGATTTGTTGCTCCACTATCAATCAACCATGACAACCCACCGGAAGCAAACTCCTACAAGAGATCAATTCTTGGATTTAGGTACCCAATTTTGAATCGGTCCTTTGATGTTAGCTACAAGGGTCTTAGGAACCCAAATAGACCATTCAATGTACTCATAAGAAGAACCAACAAATTTGGCATAAACATGTCCATCACTAGCACGGCACAAAACATAAGAGGGGTTAAAGTCACCGACTTTGTTGCTAGGGTTAGTTTTGCCCTTCTTGGTATTACCACCCACTTCCTTCATATTCTTCTTCTCATGAGCACCCTCACTCGCCTTGAAAAAAGTGTCATGGAGCGGGAGAGGTTGCTTGGTCTTATTCTTCTTCTTCTTCTTTGACTTGTGTACAAACCCAAGTCCCTCCTTTCCTACAACTTCCTTTTTATTGATCAAAAGGTCATTGAGGTTCTTCTCGCCTTGTATGCAAGTTACAAGGCCCTTCTCAAGTTGCTCTTTCAACTTAGCATTTTTCTCCACAAGATGAACATGCTCACAACAAGGGTTAGTAGCATGGGCATTATCAATTAGAACGAAAGGGGGACAAGTGGAAATCTACTTAGTTAGTTTCACTTGGAGTTGATCATGAGACTCCTTGAGAGAAACATGATCACCCTTCAAGACCTTCTGAGCCTTTTCAAGTGTATCAAACTATTCCTTGAGTCTATCATGGCCAACCCCAAGTGCAACTTTCTCGGATTTAAGCACACAAGTAAGAGCAATAGCATGATCAAGATCTTTTTGTAATTTAGCATGATCAACATTGTGTGACTCCTCAAGAGTCAAATGAAGATCTCACGCTTCCTCGCAGCAATGGAAAGATCCGCAATCTCATCGGCATAGTCATGACTATGCCCCTCCAACTTGTAGATAGTATCCTCATGCGACTCAATGATATCATCGGCCTCACCAAGTTGTTCCAAGAGAGCAACAAAGTGCTTCTTGGACTCACCCTTGAGCTTGCTCACAAACTTGGTGAACTCATTCTCATCAACTTTCTCCGCCTCACTATTATCAACACAATCCAACAATGAAGGAGTAGTAATGATGGTGGTTTTGCTGTTAGGAGTTACCTTGTTGATACCTTTGGCCATGAGACACTTGGCAATGGTGTTTTCGTTGGGGGCACCGAAGAGAGACACCTTGGAGGTAGAAGATGTAGCAATGGCAATGGTTGCCGTTTCCATGACTTCTCCACTTGTATCTTCATCATCATCATCAGAGGGGTACTCTTCATGTGCCACCAAGCCCTTTTAAGGAGTCTTCTTGGTGAAGTTGTTCCTGCTAGGGAAGGACTTGGCTTTATCTTTGCGAATGAGTTTGCCACCATTGTCTTCCCTCTTCTTGTAGGGGTAATCCACCACAAAGTGACTCACATTGCCACAATTGTAGCAAGTTCTTACACGTTGCTTGTTCTTTGACCCACTTGAGTTGTTCTTGGTGAAGTTGGGCCTTGAGTTCCTCTTGTTGCTCCAAAATTTACTTGATGCAAGAGCCATATGCTCATGGTAAGCATATGGTGTCTTCGGGTCCACACTCCTCTTCTTCTTCCGGAATGGCCTTGGCTTCAAAGAAAGGGTGAGAGTGCTTTTCTTTAACCAGACACGGGCAAGAGCATTGTCGACGGTATTGTTCATGATGTTCATGGCCATAAACTCATCCAACACTTCATTTGAGGTTAAGGTGTGAAAGTCCGGCCTTTGACGGATCATGGAAGACATGGCCTTGTTGAATGGCATGATGGCCTTGAGGAACTTGGGCTTGATCCAAGTGTCATCCGTATCCCGGCTTCCATGGTCTTGGAGAGCAACCGCAAGAGTAGTCACCCTCCGGTAAAGATCACGCGGATCCTCATCTTCAAGCATCACAAATTCATCGGCCTCATCAAGGACCACTTCAAAGTTTGCCTGTTGGATGCTTGAGCTCCCCTTGTACATAAAAACAATGTGCTGCCAACAATCCTTTGCATGAGTGAAAGGTCGTAGGTGCGCTAGGTCTTCGGGAGGGACCGCTTCTTAAAGGATGAACAAGGTGGAGTGATTGTATTGATTGTCCACTTCTTCTCTTGGGGTGAAGTTGTTTGGGTCATGCGGGTAGAAACCTTGCTCAATGATTCTCCAAAGGTTAGTTGAGCAATGATTCAAATGATACTTAATGCAGAAGACCCAACTAGCAAAATCACCCTTAACAAGCTTGGGAGGAGTACCATGATTGTTAATGCGAGCTGTGGGTACCAGTCCTCCATAACCGGGGGAGGGGGAACTGAGGCATAGGTTGCCGTCCCATTCTTGTCATGAAGGGAAGGAACATGAGTACCTTTAGCTGCTTCCTTGGCGGAATTGGCCTCTGACTCCGATGTCGTGAGATTAACCACAAGCAAATGATCAGGATAGGATTTCATCCCCTCAAGTAATTCTTTAAGCATGGACTTGACTTCGGTCATCATAGACGTCTTAAGTGAATCCATAGCTTCATTTAAGTCGTCTCAACTGTTTGAAGTCAACTCCACGACCTCAGGCACTTCTTCCCCGGCGTCAATCATACTCTTCGGGTGGTGAAACCCTTAATAAAGAAACCTGGCTCTAATACCAATTGAAAGGATCGATATGGTTGACTAGAGGGGGTGAATAGGCAACTACCAGTTTTTAGCTTTTCTTAACAAATTAGGTTTAGCAACAAATAGGTTGTCTAGATGTGCAACTAGGTGAAAAACCTATATGTTGCAAACAACAACAATAACAAGTGCAAGCAAAGGATACAACACAATAAAAGCTTGCACAAAGCAAAGGAAAGAGATAACGACAAGTGGAGCCAGTGGAGACGAGGATGTGTTACCGAAGTTCCTTACCTTTCGGGAAGTACGTCTCCATTGGAGCGATGTGGAGGCACAATGCTCCCCAAGAAGCCACTAGGGCCACCGTATTCTCCTCAAGCCCTCAAACAAATGCGAGATGTCGTGATTCCACTAGTGTTGCCCTTGAAGGTGGCGACTGAACCTTTACAAACAAGGTTGGGGCTATCTCCACAACTTGATTGGAGGCTCCCAACGATACCATGGAGCTTCACCACAATGGAATGTGGCTCCAAGGTGACCTCAACCGTCTAGGGTGCTCAAACACCCAAGAGTAACAAGATCCACAAGGGATTAGTGGGGAATCAAATTTCTCTAGGTGGAAGTGTAGATCCGGGCCTTCTCAACCAATCCCTAGAAAATCAACAAGTTTGATTGGCTAGGGAGAGAGATCGGGCAAAAATGAGCTTTGGAGCAACAATGGAGCTTGGGGGAAAAGAGGTATGTCTTCTTGGGGAAGAAGACCTCCTTTTATATTGGGGAGACTAATCCAACCGTTATCCCCTACTTAGCCCGCACAAAGCGGTACTACCGCTCACAGGAGCGGTACTATTGCTGGTAGCAGCGGTACTACTGCGAGCCCTAGCGGTACTACCGCAGAGACAGTGGGCAAGGGCCTTAGAGGGGGGAAGGGACACGGGACCACTAGCACGGGTGGCACTGGCAGCGGTGGTAGGGCGGTACTACCGCCCCTACTGCCAGTCCTACTGCCGCAGAACCCGACATGAGACGTGCGGGTCTCGAGTCGAGGCGGTACCAGCGCAGAGCAGAGCTGTACTACCTCTACCACAAACAGTACTACCGCTGCGAAACAACGGTACTACAACTTGAGGCTGTCAGCGGTACTACCACTTCAGCCCGGCGATACTGCCGCTGGCACCTCCCAAGTGCCACTTCTGCAATATCAGTAAACTCCAAGGAAGAGGAAAGAAGCTGGGGGTGCGAGATAGATGTGTACGTGTTGATTCCGCCCTAGCCTTTCTGATATGGACCCCCTCTTGATAGTAGGTTGTCTCCTACGACTCAAGACCACCAAAACCGAAACGAAAGAGACCACACCATCTTCACTTTGAGCTCCGCGGGAAAGAATCGTCTCGTGCCAATGAATGAATATCTGAAATGCTCAATGCACACGATTAGTCCGCAAAGGTATTGTCATCAATCACCAAAAGCACTTAGAGAGAGACATGCCCTAACAGCTATTAAGGATAAAAAGATGGGGTCTAATTCCTACATGAAAAGATCTTGTCTACATCATGTTATCATTCTTATTGCATTACCTCGTTTCTCCATGAACTTAATACACTAGATGCATGCTGAATAGTGGTCGATGTGTGGAGTAATAGTAGTAGATGCAGAATCGTTTTTGTCTACTAATCTTGGACGTGATGCCTATATATATGATCATTGCCTTGGATATCATCATAATTATTTGCTCTGCTGTCAATTGCCCAACAGTAATTTGTCTACCCATCGTATGCTATTTTCTCGACAGAAGCCACTAGTGAAATCTATGGCCCCCGGGTCTATTTTCTATCATATTGTTTTTAGATATATTATTCCAAAAACCCAAAAATACCTTGATGCACTTTTTCTTTCTTTATTTTATCTTTTGTTTTTGCTAGATCTATTTATCCAATCTCATACAATTTAATCTATCTCAATACCGAGGAGGGATTGATAACCGCTCTTACGTGTTGGGTTGCAAGTATTTTGTTATTTATGTGCAACTATTGTTTACATAGTGTTGCTTGATTCCTACTGGATTGATAACATTGGTTTCATAACTGAGGGAAACAATTACCGTTGATGTGCTGCATCATCCTCTCCTCTTCGGGTAAATACCAATGCAGATACAAGCAATCATATATCCATACTCACTTTTCTCGCAAGTTTAATTAAGATAATGCTTTTATTGGCTAGTTGCACTTAAGTTCATTCCCCACAAGATTGAATATCATTTGGTTATAATTCCCATTTTCGAATCTTGCTAGTGAAACTTTGATGTAAAGGTTGGTTTGATTTGAAAAGAATAGGTTTTGAAAGAAACTCAGGGGGCTCAGATTTTTCAAGAGGACTAGCACTTATATAATTCAACTCCATATAACTGAATTTGATTCACTTGATGGTACCTATTGATAGAGTTGTTTAGAGGAATGAGTATTTGAGGTGATTGAGGTTATGCCAAAGTTTATCCGCAATTTAATGCATGTCGACACCCAAGATAACATATTATCCACTCCTAGCTACTTAAGCATGGCATGAGCAACTACTAACTCTAATTATCATCATACATATTTTAATCTATAATAGGTTGAATCAGGACTACTAAGGTAAACATATTTCCAAAAACAAAAACAAGTAGAGTTCATTCCAACTTTTCTTAACCACGGTCACTTCATGAAATAATCGTTATTACTGCCTTTCAGTTACACGACCAAATGATGTGGAAAATATAAGATAGTGCAAGTGTGTCGTGGACTAAGCTAAAATCTGCAAACACTATCTACACATGAGATGACAAGGAAATATTTGGTCTTTAGGACAACATAAAGCACAAAAGAGCCATTTGAAAATTCTTTTAATGTCTTCTCCTTACTATGACTCAAGAAAAGAAATATAGAGAAACACACCAAAATATTTTTGAAGTTTTTGTTTTTTATGAAGAAAGCAAATAAAGAAATAAAAATGAAAAGCGAGAAAAATAGTTACATCGAAGAACTCCCAACAAACGATGAAAGAAGAAACAAAAATGTTTTTGGATTTTCTTTAACAAACTAGCAAACAAAAGAGAGAAAACCAAAAGTGAGAAATATTTTTGGATTTTCAAAGTTTTACAAACTCACAAAAGAAAGCAAATAAACGTGAAACATGGATATACGAAGAAAACGATGAACACTGACAAGTGTAGTAAATGTGTGAAAATGAATGAAATGTCGGTGAGAATACGTCTACTAGGCAACTTTTCTTCTTGTAGACTCGGCTGGGCCTCCAAGCGCAGAGTTTTGTAGGACAACAACAAATTTCCCTCAAGTGGATGACCTAAGGTTTATCAATCCATGAGAGGTGTAGGATAAAGATGCTCTCGCTCAAGCAACCCTACAATCAAATACAAGAAATCTCTTGTGTCCCCGACACACCCAATACAATGGTAAATTGTATAGGTGCACTATTTCAGCGAAGAGATGGTGGTACAAGTATAGTATGGATAGTAGATATAGGTTTTAATCTAAAATAATAAAACAACAAGGTAGCAAGTAACAAAAGTGAGCACAAACGGTATTGCAATGTTTAGAAACAAGGTCTAGGGTTCATACTTTCACTAGTGCAATCTCTCAACATTAATGGCATAATTGAATTATATAACAATCCCACAGCATGGACAAATAATCACTCTAAAGTTCTTATCAATAGCGGAGAACATAAGATGAAATTGTTGTAGCAAGTGAATGATGTCTACTACACAACCTTCTTCTTGTAGACGTTGTTGGGCCTGCAAGTGCACAGGTTTGTAGGACAGTAGCAAATTTCCCTCAAGTGGATGACCTAAGGTTTATCCATCCGTAGGAGGCGTAGGATGAAGACGGTCTCTCTCAAACAACCCTGCAACCAAATAACAAAGAGTCTCTTGTGTCCCCAACACACCCAATACAATGGTAAATTGTATAGGTGCACTATTCGGCGAAGAGATGGTGATACAAGTGCAAAATAGATAGTAGATTGTAGCGACCCGACCTCAGATGGTCAAGTCTCTGTGCTCAGGTGTCATCCCTGGATCAGTAATGCTGACACCACATAGTACTTCGAAGGATTTATAACAGAGTAGCAATCACACACTTATTACATCATTTGTCCAAAAGAGGACTTATTACAATAATCATGGCTTAAGGCCATCTAATAATGATAACAGCGGAAGACTTGGAAGATAAGTGAGTCCATCAACTCCAACGACATCACTGAGTATAGAACCACGACCTAAAAGCACCTTACTCGTCGTCTGAAAAGTCTGCAACATGAAAGTTGCAGCCCGAAAACGGGTCAGCACATGGAATATGCTGGCAATGTAACACATAGAGAGTAATGAATGATAAGCCTATACTACATGCATATATGGCTGGTGGTAAGCTCTATGGTTACAGTTTTTGCATAAAGCCAGTTTTTCCCTACTGCAAAGGAATAAATTTATTTAACTATCATGGTGGTTGTTAAACATTGAGAATGGTTGACAGCATCCTCAATCCCAATTAAAAATACTCATTAACACACCCATCAATATTAAATTAGAGTAACATGTTGAGATTCACAGAATATTCAAGTACTAGATACTCAGGATGTCCATAACCGGGGACACGACTAATCATGATTAGTTTGTACACTCTGCAGAGGTTTGCGCATTTTTCCCCACAAGACTCGATCGCCTTCGTTTGGTTTCCCGCACTCCATGGTGTTTGAGAAACGGATGACCGAGACATAGTCTTTCAGAAGCGCTAGCACCTTACGATGGGTAGACCGGTACACCTACATCCCCTATATCTGCTAGTCCACCACTATAAGAGTTCGCACGACTTAGTCAACTATGCCAGAGCCCATAATGTCTTGTGGCTACACACGTAAGTTACTAGTATGAATTATCTTATGATCCCTTTGAGCCTGGGTGGCGGTCCATAGGAAAATCACACGGTACCCCCGGGATTTCCAAAAAAACAGGCAAGTCCTGGTAACTCCAGGTGCCTCAATCCACCCAGATGTGTATTTAAGTTGCCACCCTAGATAAACCATTAATTAACAAACTCACATCTGTCATGGATATTCACTCACGCAATCCACGTCTACTAGCATAGCATGGCATAATTAAGCAAGCACAGAAGTAACTCCCAAAGGTTTCATAAGTAAATAGGTAATACGTACTACCTCATCTACTCCCCATCCCACAATTTAAGTAGATCGTAATCATGCAATGTGTGAGGATTGATCTAATGCATAAAACTGGGTAGTAGAAGAAAGGTATGATCAAGTGTTACTTGCCTTGCTGATGATCCGCGAAACCTAGAGATTCGAAGTAACAAGCGGCGCACTCCGGGTGATCTATCATAGACAAACAACAAGCATACAATAAGTACTCATCTAATGCACAGGTAAAATCTCGAATAAAAGATCTAACCAGAAAGTTCAACTTAAGAACCCTGGTTGCAAAAGAATCAAATCGAATAAAGCAACGAAAATCAAATGGCGAGAGAAAACAACTCGGTTCTAGCAAGTTGTAACTAGGTCAAATTTTACAGTAGAAAAACTTTGTTTAAGTTGATTAGTCGAACGGCGGTTTCGAAACGAAACTCCAGGCGCTTGAATCACCTGATTCCGATAAACGAGCGAGAAGATAAACTAGAAAGAAAATCGGATCTGAAATCGCTATCAGAAAAATAGCGGAATAAATCCGACTAGAAAAGAGAACGATGAACGGTCAAACGAACGGACGTTCGTTAACCGGAAATAACCGGTGACCACGTTCGTTAAGACGAGCGGTCCAGCGATCGCTTGCTAACAACAAAACCGGAAAGAAAAACTGGCGAGAAAACCGATCTAGGGAAACCGAAACGTAAAAAAAACCGATCTACAAAACCGAAACGGTTTACGAGAAAAACTGAACCGAGGGGAAGAAGTGACGCGGCGCGGGGCTAGTACCTCGAAGAGGCGAGGGGCTCCGGCGGCGGCGGCGTTGGGCGGCGGCGGCGTGGGTGAGGGGCGGCGGCGGCGGCGCTGGCTACTGCTGCTGCTGCTGCGCTGCACTGCGGGAGGAGAGGAGAGGTTTTGATTTGATGTTTAGAGGGGGGGGGGGGGTGCTTGGGTATTTATATTGGGGAGGGGAGGGTTTTGCTTGGAGGAGGGATCAAGGAATAAGAGTAGGAATAGGAATCCTAGGAACAAAAAAACGGAATAACGAAACGGGTCCAAATCCTACTAGGATTTATAAAAGAAAAGGAAACAGAGGCGGCGGCGGCTCCCTGGCGCGGCGGCGCGGCGCGCGCGCGTGCGGCCTGGTGCGGGCGGCCTGGCGGCTGGCTCGGCCGGCTGGGCCTTTGGCCCAGTCGCGCTGTGGCATTTTTTTTAAATCGGTTTCGCGTGCGGAAAAACACAGAAAAGAAAATCTACCGGACTCCAAAAATTACAAAGTAAATTTTCCCCGACTCCTAAAAATGAGTCGAACAAAATGAACTTTTACTCGGGGCCTAAAATGCAATTTTTGAAAATACGCGTTTTTTTCCTAAGGCAAATAAACTCCAAGAAAATCCAAAATTTGATTTATTTATTAAATCTTCATTTTTCCTAAATTTTGGGAAAGTCATATTATTCCCTCTCATATTTTTGATATTGGAAAAATTTGAAGATAAAATAAATAAAACCAAATGATCCTTTTTTTCAAAATTTGAGAAGACTCAAATATGAAATTTCGAAATCTCCAACTCTCTCCGTGGGTCCTTGAGTTGCGTGAAATTTCTAGGATCGACAAATGCAAGAAAATATGTAATGCATGATGATCTAATGTATAACATTCCAAATTGAAAATTTGGGATGTTACAAACCTACCCCCCTTAAGATGAATCTCGCCCTCGAGATTCGGGTTGGCTAGAAAATAGGTGAGGGTGGTCCTTGAGCAAATCTTCTTCTCTCTCCCAGGTGGCTTCATCCTCAGTGTGGTGGCTCCACTGAACCTTGCAAAACTTGATAACCTTGCTGCGAGTAACCCTGTTGGCGTACTCGAGAATATTGACTGGTTTCTCCTCATATGTTAAATCATCCTTCAACTGAATTGCTTCAAGCGGCACTGTATCTCTTAGCGGTACCTCCGCCATCTCGGCGTGACATTTCTTCAGCTGAGAAACATGGAATACGTCGTGAACTCCTGACAATCCTTCTGGTAATTCCAACTTATAAGCAACTTCTCCCATGCATTGCAAAATCTTATACGGTCCAACGAAACGTGGTGCTAATTTTCCTTTAACTCCAAAACGCTTAACTCCTCGAAGTGGGGATACTCTAAGATAAACTATGTCTCCAACTTCATATTCTATCGCCTTGCGTTTTGAATCCGCATAGCTCTTCTGTCTGGACTGGGCTACCTTGAGCCTATCACGTATCAACTTAACTTTCTGTTCAGACTCCTTAATCAAATCTGGTCCAAATAACTGACGGTCTCCAACCTCGTCCCATGACAACGGTGTTCTGCACCTTCTTCCGTATAAAGCTTCGAAAGGTGCCATCTTCAAGCTGGTTTGGTAACTGTTGTTATAAGAAAACTCTGCATACGGCAAGTTATCGTCCCAACTAGATCCATAATCTAGTGCACAAGCTCTCAGCATGTCCTCCAAAATCTGATTGACTCTCTCAGTCTGTCCATCTGTCTGTGGGTGAAAAGTTGTACTAAATTCTAGCCTGGTCCCCAACGTTTCATGCAACTGATTCCAAAACTTTGAGGTAAATTGGGTTCCTCTATCTGATACGATACTCCTCGGAACTCTGTGCAAACACACAATTCTGGTCATGTATATCTTTGCCAACTTAGCACTGCTATAGGTAGTCTTAACTGGAATGAAATGTGCTACCTTCGTCAAGCGGTCAACTATAACCCAAATCGAGTCATAGCCTGAACGAGTCTTCGGCAAACCCGTGATGAAATCCATGCCTAGTTTATCCCACTTCCATTCGGGTATCGGCAATGGTTGCAACAATCCTGCTGGCTTCTGATGTTCTGCCTTCACTCTCTGACATACATCACAAACTGCTACATACTCCGCAATATCCTTCTTCATTCCGGTCCACCAGAATGTTTCCTTCAAATCCAAATACATCTTGGTATTTCCTGGGTGAATCGAATAGGGTGAATCATGTGCCTCTTGCAGAATCAACTTCCTGATCTCTGTCTCATTTGGCACGTATACGCGGTCCTCAAACCATAGGGTATCGTGCTCATCCTCGCGAAATCCCTTTGCTTTTCCTTCGCTCATTTTCTCCTTTATATCCGCGATCTCCTTGTCCTTTTTCTGGGCTTCCCTGATTTTATCCATCAAGGTAGACTGAATCTCCAATGCTGCTACATAGCCTCTCGGAACTATTTCCAAACATAGCTCACGAAGGTCTTCTGCTAACTCCTTTGGTATCTCTCCCGTCATCAGCGTGTTGACATGGCTCTTGCGGCTCAATGCGTCAGCTACTACATTAGCCTTTCCGGGATGATAATGCAATCTTATATCATAATCCTTGATGAGCTCCAACCATCTCCTTTGTCTGAGGTTCAACTCCTTCTGCGTGAAAATGTACTTCAAACTCTTGTGATCCGTGTACACCTCACAATGATTTCCAATGAGGAAATGTCTCCATGTCTTCAATGCATGCACTACGGCTGCTAACTCCAAATCATGTGTGGCATAATTTGATTCATGAGGCTTCAGTCGTCGTGAAGCATACGAAACAACTCTTCCTTCCTGCATAAGCACTGCTCCAAGTCCTCGACGTGAAGCGTCGCAAAACACCTCATAATCCTTGGTCTGATCGGGCAAAATTAACACTGGTGAGGTAACCAATCTTTTCTTCAACTCCTGGAAACTTGCCTCACAATCCTCAGTCCATATGAACTTGATATCCTTTTTCAGCAACTCCGTCATAGGCTTTGCAATCCTTGAGAAATTCTCAATAAATCTCCGATAGTATCCCGCGAGTCCAAGAAAACTCCGGATCTCTCCAACTGTCGTTGGGGCTTCCCATTTGGTTACGGTCTCAACCTTTGTGGGGTAACTGCTATACCCTCCCCAGATATAACATGTCCAAGAAATTCAACTTCCTTTAGCCAAAATTCACATTTGCTGAACTTGGCATATAGTTGATGTTCCCTCAGCTTCTCCAAAACCAATCGCAAATGTTCCTTATGTTCCTCTTCATTCTTCGAGTAAACCAAAATATCATCAATGAACACCACGACGAACTTATCCAAAAACTCCATAAACACTTTGTTCATCAGGTTCATGAAATAGGCAGGTGCGTTAGTCAGTCCAAATGACATAACGGTATACTCATACAGTCCATATCTTGTGGTGAATGCTGTCTTAGGTATGTCCTGTTCTTGAATTTTCAACTGATGGTACCCTGATCGCAAATCGATCTTGGAAAACACTTTATCTCCTTGCAAACGATCAAACAGATCATTTATCATTGGCAGTGGGTACTTGTTCTTGATTGTTACTGCATTCAATCCACGGTAATCAACAACCATCCTTAACGATCCATCCTTCTTCTCCACTAAAAGTACGGGTGATCCCCAAGGCGAAGAACTTGGGCGTATATAATCTTTATCCAATAGCTCCTTAATCTGCTTCTTGATTTCCGCCAAATCCTGTGCGGGCATCATGTATGGTCGCTTCGATATTGGGCCTGTTCCTGGCAAAAGCTTAATCAAAAACTCAATGTCTCTATCCGGTGGCATTCCTGGCAATTCCTCAGGAAATACATCAGGATAATCCTTTACCACTGGTACCTCTTCCTGCACAACTCCTGATAAGGAATTTACTTGATTCCTATTTGGTCCATGCCGTGATACATACCTAATCCTCCTTCCTTCTGGCATCGTGAGCAAAATAGTCTTACTTGCGCAATCGATGTTTCCTCCATACATCGACAGCCAATCCATACCGAGAATCACATCCAATCCTTGGGATTCCAGAATGATCAAATCCGTCGGGAATACATGCCTCCCTATACTCTATGGCACTTGAAAACATCCTTGTCTGGCCATGTAGTCTGCTCCTGGTGAACTTACTAGCATAGGGGTTTTAAGAATCTGAGTAGGCAGACTATACTTTTCTACAAATCCCCTTGATATGTATGAATGCGATGCACCAGTATCGAAAAGAACAAGTGCAGTAAATGACTTAACCAAAAACTTACCGATTACTGCATCGGGCTGAGCTTCAACCTCCTCCACATCAATGTGGTTCACCTGTCCCCTGTTGAAAGGGTTTGTCTTCTTTCTAGAGCTTCCATTTCCACCTTGGCCTTCGGGACAATCACTTGCATAATGTCCGGTCTTGGAACACTTGTAACAGGTGACATGGCTCAGGTCTTTCTTGGCTGGGGTTGATGGTGTGGTCCGGTTCTGGCCGTTGCTTCCTCCATTCCCATTACCATTCTTGTGGCCATTATGGTTGTGCGAACTACCTCCTCCATGGGTATGCTGAAACTGAACTCCCTGTTTAGGGGTATAGCGGGGCTTCTGCTGGGCTCCAGAGTTATACTTCCCTTGCCCATACTTCCTCTTGCGATTCTCAATCTGCTGCTGCTTTCCTTTAATCATGAGGGCGCGGTCTACCAACTCCTGGTAGTTATTGAATCTTGCTACCATCAACTACATGCTTAACTCATCATTCAGTCCTTCCAGAAACTTCTCATGTTTAGCTGCATCTGTAGCAACGTCATCTGGGGCATAACGTGCTAACTTACTAAAATCATCCACATACTGGCCAACAGTCCTTCCTCCTTGGCGTAAGTTGCGAAACTCACGCTTCTTCATGGCCATAGCTCCTGCTGAAACATGGGCAGTGCGAAAAGCTTGCTGAAACTGATCCCATGTGACAGTGTCTACTGGGTAAGTGGCTATGAAATTCTCCCACCATGCTGCTGCGGGTCCGTCAAGCTGATGTGCAGCAAACTTCACCTTCTCACCATCTGTGCATCCTGCAGTGGTCAACTCCCTTCCTATCTTGCGGAGCCAATCATCTGCTACAATCGGCTCGGTGCTACTGGAATACACCGGCGGATTTAGCCTAAGGAAACGAGTCAAGTGATCCGCAGGTGGTGGTGGTGGTGGGTTGTTGTTGTTGTTGCCTTGGTTCTGCACCAATGTCTGAATCAAAGTATTCTGCTGCTGAATCAACTGAGTGATCTCTGGCGGGAAAACAAACTCGGGGTCGCGTCTCGGAGGCATCTGAAGGGTTTTAGAAAAGACGAGAAATTAAGAATAGAATGAGGTCTAAAGAGAAAACACTACCCAAATGCTCATGAGACAAATGCACACAAAATCACTTCATTCATTCAAACAAAGGGCATACAATGATCTAACTATCGCAGAAGTGCGTGTACTATAATGTTTACATGCAGGGAATACTACTAATATATGGTGGTCATCTATTAATTTGAACTGGTGGAAGACTCCATGATGTCTGCTCCAGCTTCATCTTCAAAGTCGGGTTCACTTGGATCCAAATCGGTGTCGTCGATGATGATGTAGTTGCTCGGACAGTCGACGTACTTGTCTTCATTCTTGAGCGCTAATTTCTTCTTGAGTTCCCCAATCTCATACTTAAGATCGCTATTGTGCCTTACAACAGCTACGATCTCGTCCATGTAGTCCTTGCGTAGAGTCTTCAGCTCTCCTTCAAGTTCGATGATCCTTCCCTTCGCATTCTTCAACTCTATCATATCATTGCACATCTGGTTCTCCTAGCGTCGAATGTGCTAGTTTAACTCCTGGATGAAAGCTGCAATGGATCTATCCTTCTTGGTGCTGACTATCTCCCAATCTTCATTCCGGCGTCCGCAAATCTGGTAGATAGTGTCCTTGAGTTCTTCTTGATAAACTTCTCCAATGCGTCCCATGGTGATATGAGCTACCATGCTCTTTCCCAGACTCCAGGTTGGTGCACTGAAAACACTATCTATGGGCTTGGTGATTGGCGCGAATGTCCTTCCCGGAACATGAGCTTGAATCTTCTGGCGCTCCTCTTCAGGCAGAGTGGCGTTGAAAGTCCTGGTGAAGCTTGGTAGTCCAATGTTCAGGTACTTGGCGACTTCCTTCAAGTGGGATCCAAAAGGTGTGCCTTCATCTGGTTGAGCATACTTGATCTTTGCGTCCGTCATCCTAAAAGAGTAGAAAAGATGAGGAGTTAGAAAATGAGAAGAGAATAATGATTTATGGCTTTAACTTAGTGGTCGTGTCCTACAGTCAGCGTGTGCTCTGATACCATCTCTGTAGCGACCCGACCTCAGATGGTCAAGTCTCTGTGCTCAGGTGTCATCCCTGGATCAGTAATGCTGACACCACACAGTACTTCGAAGGATTTATAACAGAGTAGCAATCACACACTTATTACATCGTTTGTCCAAAAGAGGACTTATTACAATAATCATGGCTTAAGGCCATCTAATAATGATAACAGCGGAATACTTGGAAGATAAGTGAGTCCATCAACTCCAACGGCATCACTGAGTATAGAACCATGACCTAAAAGCACCTTACTCGTCATCTGAAAAGTCTGCAACATGAAAGTTGCAGCCCGAAAACGGGTCAGCACATGGAATATGCTGGCAATGTAACACATAGAGAGTAATGAATGATAAGCCTATACTACATGCATATATGGCTGGTGGTAAGCTCTATGGTTACAGTTTTTGCATAAAGCCAGTTTTTCCTACTGCAAAGGAATAAATTTAGTTAACTATCATGGTGCTTGTCAAACATTGAGAATGGTTGATAGCATCCTCAATCCCAATTAAAAATACTCATTAACAAACCCATCAATATTAAATTAGAGTATCATGTTGAGATTCACAGAATATTCAAGTACTAGATACTCAGGATGTCCATAACCGGGGACACGGCTAATCATGATAAGTTTGTACACTCTGCAGAGGTTTGCGCACTTTTCCCCACAAGACTCGATCGCCTTCGTTTGGTTTCCCGCACTCCATGGTGTTTGAGAAACGGATGACCGAGACATAGTCTTTCAGAAGCGCTAGCACCTTACGATGGGTAGACCGGTACACCTACATCCCCTACATCTGCTAGTCCACCACTATAAGAGTTCGCACGACTTAGTCAACTATGCCGGAGCCCATAATGGCTTGTGGCTGCACACGTAAGTTACTAGTATGAATTATCTTATGATCCCTTTGAGCCTGGGTGGCGGTCCATAGGAAAATCACACGGTACCCCCGGGATTTCCAAAAAAAAAAATAGGCAAGTCCTGGTAACTCCAGGTGCCTCAATCCACCCAGATGTGTATTTAAGTTGCCACCTTAGATAAACCATTAATTAACAAACTCACATCTGTCATGGATATTCACTCATGCAATCCACGTCTACTAGCATAGCATGGCATAATTAAGCAAACGCAGAAGTAACTCCCAAAGGTTTCATAAGTAAATAGGTAATAGGTACTGCCTCATCTACTTCCCATCCCACAATTTAATTAGATCCTAATCATGCAATGTGTGAGGATTGATCTAATGCATAAAACTGGGTAGTAGAAGAAAGGTATGATCAAGTGTTACTTGCCTTGCTGATGATCCGCGAAACCTAGAGATTCGAAGTAATAAGCGGCGCACTCCGGGTGATCTATCGCAGACAAACAACAAGCATACAATAAGTACTCATCTAATGCACAGGTAAAATCTCAAATAAAAGATCTAACCAGAAAGTTCAACTTAAGAACCCTGGTTGCAAAAGAATCAAATCGAATAAAGAAACGAAAATCAAACGGCGAGAGAAAACAACTCGGTTCTAGCAAGTTGTAACTAGGTCAAATTTTACAGTAGGAAAACTTTGTTTAAGTTGATTATTCGGAACGGCGGTTTCGAAACGAAACTCCAGGCGCTTGAATCACCTGATTCCGATAAACGAGCGAGAAGATAAACTAGAAAGAAAATCGGATCTGAAATCGCTATCAGAAAAATAGCGGAATAAATCCGACTAGAAAAGAGAACGATGAACGGTCAAACGAACGGACGTTTGTTAACCGGAAATAACCGGTGATCACGTTCGTTAAGACGAGTGGTCCGGCGATCGCTTGCTAACAACAAAACCGGAAAGAAAAACCGGCGAGAAAACCGATCTAGGGTTTCGGAAAGAAAACCGAAACGTAAAAAAACGATCTAGAAAACCGGAACGGTTTACGAGAAAAACCGAACCAAGGGGAAGAAGTGACGCGGCGCGGGGCTAGTACCTCGAAGAGGCGAGGGGCTCCAGCAGCGGTGGCGTTGGGCGGCAGCGGCGGCGTTGGGCGGCGGCGGCGGCGCTGGCAGGCGGCGGCGTGGGTGAGGGGCGGCGGCGGCGGCGCTGGCTACTGTTGCTGCTGCGCTGCACTGCGGGAGGAGAGGAGAGGTTTTGATTTGATGTTTAGAGGGGGGGTGCTTGGGTATTTATATTGGGGAGGGGAGGGTTTGGCTTGGAGGAGGGATCAAGGAATAAGAGTAGGAATAGGAATCCTAGGAACAAAAAAAACGGAATAACGAAACGGGTCCAAATCCTACTAGGATTTGTAAAAAAAAAGGAAACAGAGGCGGCGGCGGCTCCCTGGCGCGGCGGCGCGGCGCGCGCGCGTGCGGCCTGGCGC
Organism: Triticum timopheevii; assembly: GCA_963921465.1. Lineage (NCBI taxonomy): Eukaryota > Viridiplantae > Streptophyta > Magnoliopsida > Poales > Poaceae > Triticum > Triticum timopheevii. The sequence continues at coordinate 372,209,026 of OY997272.1, read as the reverse complement.
GGGCGGCCTGGCGGCTGGCTCGGCCGGCTGGGCCTTTGGCCCAGTCGCGCTGCGGCATTTTTTTTTTAAATCAGTTTCGCTGGCGGAAAAACACAGAAAAGAAAATCTACCGGACTCCAAAAATTACAAAGTAAATTTTCCCCGACTCCTAAAAATGAGTCGAACAAAATGAACTTTTACTCGGGGCCTAAAATGCAATTTTTGAAAATACGCATTTTTTTCCTAAGGCAAATAAACTCCGAGAAAATCCAAAATTTGATTTATTTATTAAATCTTCATTTTTCCTAAATTTTGGGAAAGTCATATTATTCCCTCTCATATTTTTGATATTGGAAAAATATTTGAAGATAAAATAAATAAAACCAAATGATCCTTTTTTTTCAAAATTTGAGAAGACTCAAATATGAAATTTTGAAATCTTCAACTCTCTCCGTGGGTCCTTGAGTTGCGTGAAATTTCTAGGATCGACAAATGCAAGAAAATATGTAATGCATGATGATCTAATGTATAACATTCCAAATTGAAAATTTGGGATGTTACATAGATATGGGTTTTTGTAAACTGAAAATATAAAAACAGCAAGGTAACAAGTGGTAAAAGTGAGCGTAAACGGTATTGCAATGATAGGAAACAAGGCCTAGGGTTCATACTTTCACTAGTGCAAGTTCTCTCAACAATAATAACATAGATAGATCATATAACAAGCCCTCAACATGCAACAAAGAGTCACTCCGAAGCCACTAATAGCGGAGAACAAATGTAGAGATTATGGTAGGGTACGAAACCACCTCAAAGTTATTCTTTCGGATCAATTTATAAAAGAGTTCGTACTAGAATAACACCTTAAGACACAAATCAACCAAAACCCTAATGTCACCTAGATACACCATTGTCACCTCAAGTATCCGTGGGCTTGATTATACGATATGCATCACACAATCTCAGATTCATCCAACCAACATAAAGTACTTCAAAGAGTGCCCCAAAGTTTCTATCGGAGAGTCAAGAACGTGTGACAACCCCTATGCATAGGTTCCCAATGTCACAAAACCCGCAAGTTGATCACCAAAACATACATCAAGTGGCACATGATATCCCATTGTCACCACAGATAATCACGGCAAGACATACATCAAGTGTTCTCATAAAAGACTCAATCCGATAAGATAACTTCAAAGGGGAAACTCAATTCATCACAAGAGAGTAGAGGGGGATAAACATCATAAGATCCAACTACAATAGCAAAGCTCGGGATACATCAAGATCGTGCCATAGAGGGAACATGAGAGAGAGCACGAGAGAGAGAGATCAAACACATAGCTACTAGTACATACCCTCAGCCCCGAGGGTGAACTACTCCCTCCTCGTCATGGATAGCGCAGAGATGATGAAGATGGCCACCGGTTATGGGATCCCCCTCCGGCAGGGTGCCGAGAAGGGCTCCCGAGAGGTTTTTGGTGGCTACAGAGGCTTGCGGCGGTGGAACTCCCGATCTATCTTCTCTTCTGGAAGTTTTAGGGTACGAGAGTATATATGGGTGCAGGGGGTACGTCGGTGGAGCTACAGGGGCCCCACGAGGTAGGGGGGCGCGCCCGGGGGGGGGGGGGGGGGGGTGGCCCACCCTCGTGGGCAGCCCGTATCTCCCCTGACGTGCACTCCAAGTTCCCTGAGTTGCTTTCCTTCCAAAAATAACTTCTCCAGTTGATTTCGTTCCGTTTTGACTTCGTCTGATATTCCTTTTCCTCGAAACACTGAAATAGGCATAAAACAACAAATCTGGGCTGAGCCTCCGGTTAATAGGTTAGTCCCAAAAATAATATAAAAGTGGATAATAAAGCCCAATATTGCCTAAAATAGTAGATAAAGTAGCATGGAGCAATCAAAAATTATAGATACGTTGGAGACGTATCAAGCATCCCCAAGCTTAATTCCTGCTCGTCCTCGAGTAGGTAAATGATAAAAAAGATTGATGCGTAGTGCTACTTTGGCATAATTTCAATGTAAATCTCCTTAATTGTGGTATGAATATTCAGATCCGAAAGATTCAAGATAAAAGTTCATATTGACACAAAAATAATAATACTTCAAGCATACTAATCAAAGCAATCATGTCTTCTCAAAATAGCATGGCAAGATAAAGTTCATCCCTACAAAATCATATAGTTAGGCTATGCTTCATTTTCGTCACACAAAGATGTTCCCAACTTCTATACTCCCGATGAAAAGCCAAGCAATTGTTTCATACTCAAATAATCTCAAATTTTTTCAACCTTCAGGCAATACATGAGCGCGAGCCATGGATATAGCACTATGGGTGGAATAGAATATGATGATGGGGATTGTGTGAAGAAGACAAAAAAGGAGAAAGTCTCACATTGACGAGGATAATCAACAGGCTATGGATATGCCCATCAATTGATGTCAACATGAGGAATAGGGATTGCCATGCAACGGATGCACTAGAGCTATGTATGCTCAAAAGAAAACTAGTGGGTGTGCATCCAACTCGCTTGCTCATGAAGACCTAGGGCATTTGAGGAAGCCCATCGTAGGAATATACAAGCCAAGTTCTATAATGAAAAATTCCCACTAGTATAAAAAGACAACTTATGAGACTCACTACATGAAGAACAAGGTGCTACTTTGAAGCACAATATATGAGACTCACTACATGAAGAACAAGGTGCTACTTTGAAGCACAAGTGTGGAAAAAGAGATAGTAGCATTGCCCCTTTTTTTTGGGCCTTTCTTTTTTTCTTTTTGGCCTTTCTCTCTACCTTTTTTGGGCAATGCTCTAATCATGATGATCATCACACTTCTATTTATTACAACATAAGGATTACAACTCGAAACTTAGAATAAGATATGACTCTATATGAATGCCTCCAGCGGTGTACCAGAATGGTGCAATGAATCAAGAGTGACATGTATGAAAAATAATGCATGGTGGATTTGCCACAAATACGATGTCAACTACATGATCATGCAATGGCAATATGACAAATGTAATGTATGTCATGATGATGATGATGGAAGTTGCATGGCAATATATCTCGGAATGGCTATGGAAATGCCATGATAGGTAGGTATGGTGGCTGTTTTGAGGAAGATATAAGGAGGTTTATGTGTGATAGAGCATATCATATCACGGGGTTTGGATGCACCAGGGAAGTTTGCACCAACTCTCAAGGTGAGAAAGGGCAATGCACGGTACCGAAGAGGCTAGCAAAGGCGGAAAGGTGAGAGTGCGTATAATCCATGGACTCAACATTAGTCAAAAGAACTCATATACTTATTGCAAAAATTTAGAAGCCATCAAAAATCAAGTACTACGTGCATGCTCCTAGGGGGATAGATTGGTAGGAAAAGACCATCGCTCGTCCCCGACCGCCACTCATAAGGATGCACAAGCCAGGTACACTTCATGTTTCAAATTTGCTACACAACTTTAACCATACGTGCATGCTATGGGACTTGCAAACTTCAACACAAGCATTTCTCAAATTCACAATTACCCAACTAGCACGACTTTGATATTATCACCTCCATATCTCAAAACAATTATCAAGCATCAAACTTATCTTAGTATTCAACACACCCATAAGAAAGTTTCACATATCTTGAACACTAAGTATATTAACATTAAGCAAATTACCATGCTATTAACGACTCTCAAAATAATCTAAGTGAAGCATGAGAGTTCAACTATTTTTCCAAAATAAAACTACCACCATGCTCTAAAAGATATAAGTGAAGCACTAGAGCAACAACAAACTACTCCAAAAGATATAAGTGAAGATCAATGAGTAGCTAAATAATTATGCAACTATGCGAAGACTCTCTCTCATTTAATAATTTCAGATCTTGATACTTTATTCAAACAGCAAGCAGAGCTAAAGAAAATGACATGACGCTCCAAGCAAAACACATATCATGTGGTGAATAAAAAATATAGCTCCAAGTAAAGTTACCGATGAACGAAGACGAAAGAGGGGATGCCTTCCGGGGCATCCCCAAGCTTAGGCTCTTGGTTATCCTTGAATATTACCTTGGGTTGCCTTGGGCATCCCCAAGCTTAGGCTCTTTCCACTCCTTATTCCATAGTCCATCGAATCCTTACCCAAAACTTGAAAACTCCACAACACAAAACTCAACAGAAAACTCGTAAGCTCCGTTAGTATAAGAAAATAAAACCACCAATTAGGTACTGTAATGAACTCATTCTAAATTCATATTGGTGAAATATCTAGTGTATTACAACTTATCTATGGTTCATATCCTCCGATACTACTCATAGATTCATCAAAATAAGCAAACAACACGTAGAAAACAGAATCTGTCAAAAACAGAACAGTCTGTAGTAATATGTATCAAACGTATAATTCTGGAACTCCAAAAATCCTACCAAATTAGGAAGTCCTAAGCAATTCGTTTACCAATCCAGATAAAAAATAATCATATCAGAATCACGTTTATGTGAATTAACAAAACTAATTTACTGGGTGCAAAAGTTTCTGATTTTCAGCAGGATCAACACAACTATCACCGTAAGCTATCGTAAAGGTCTTACTTGGCACTTTATTGAAACAAAAGCTATAAAACATGATTACTACAGTAGCATAATCATGTGAACACACAAAAACAGTAAGGATAAATATTGGGTCGTCTCCCAAAAAGCGCTTTTCTTTAATGCCTTTCTAGCTAGGCATGATGATGACAATGATGCTCACATAAAAGATAAGAATTGAAACATAACGGGAGCATCATGAAGCATATGACTAGCACATTTAAGTCTAATCCACTTCCTATGCATAGGGATTTTGTGAGCAAACAACTTATGGGAACAATAATCAACTTGCATAGGAAGGTAAAACAAGCATAACTTCAAGATTTTAAGCACATAGAGAGGAAACTTGACATTATTGCAATTCCTACAAGCATATATTCCTCCCTCATAATAATTTTCAGTAGCATCATGAATGAATTCAACAATGTAACCAGCACCTAAAGCATTCTTTTCATGACCTACAAGCATAGAAAATTTACTACTCTCCACATAAGCAAAATTCTTCTCATGAATAATAGTGGGAGTATCATAAGAGACTTGAACACAAAAAATAGTTTCCACATTAAAAGAGTAATGTTCAGAATAAGGGTAATCATAATCATGACAAGATTTGTAAATATAATCGTCACTACTTTTTATTGCATAAGTTTCATCACAATAATCATTTTTTTTAGAACTTCATAATCATCATAGTGGAATCACTAAATAAAGTTGACACTCTTCCAAACCCACTTTCATAAATATAATCATCATAGGTAGAAGGCATGCTATCATCATAACTACTTTGCATATCAAAACTTGAGAGGCTAAAAATATCATCATTATTAAACATAGCATCCCCAAGCTTGGGACAAACATTAATTGCAGCAAATATATTCTCAAATATGTCATCCTCATCAAACATAGCTTCCCCAAGCTTGGGCCTTTTCATATCATAAGCATAATCACTCTCATCATTAAAAATATTGATAGCACCAATAGTATAGCAATTATCATCATCACAATGAGTAATAGGAGCAACATCATTTGGGAGGGATACCTTTCTACCTTTGTTGCTCCTTCTTTTCTTTTTCTTCTTCACATTATGTGTGGGTTCAACCTTCCTCTTTGAGCTCCTTATTGATGAGATTGGTTGGATAGAAGACTCCTTCTCTTTACCTGATTCATCATAAGAAATAATAGGAGGATATTGGGAAGTCTCTTCCCTTTTGTTAGTATTCTCTTCATCCTCTATTTGTTTTGTTTTCTTTATGTAATTGGCAATATAAGGATTTCAATGCAATTCACTGCATAATACATATAAATCTTCTCTAGATCAAAATCAAGAACTTTATCAAGGGAAAATTTTGGAATATCCTTAGTTATACGTTTCATTTCTTCATAACCCAAAAGAAGGCTAAGCTCTTTATGATGCTCAAGGGTAATCAAATTATCACAATATTTGGAAACGACTTGATCATGAAACAAATAACATTGGAGATTTAAATGACCATGTTCATTGCAAAGTTCACAAGGGGCGCAAAAAATATTGAATCTTTAAGCACATTCATCTAGCTCTTCTTGCAAAAATTTGGTTTCTAAGTACTTATGCCTCTTGCAATAAATATCTTCTCTATTTGGTGTGTTCATGCAAACATGCACTCCACAAAAGTTGACATGCTCATAAGAGATATTTTCATCATAACTAGTGCAATCATCATTAGCATCATGGATATTCAAAGAATTCGTACTAACAACATTGCAATCATGCTCATCATTCAAAGATTTAGTGCCAAACAATTTAGAGATTTCTTCTTCTAGCACTTGAGCACAATTATCCTTTCCATAATACTCACGAAAGATATTAAAAAGGTGAAGCGTATGAGACAAACTTCACTCCATTTTTTTGTAATTTTCTTTTATAAACTAAACTAGTGATAAAACAAGAAACAAAAAGATTCGATTGCAAGATCTAAAGATATACCTTCAAGCGCTAACCTCCCCGGCAACGGCGCCAGAAAAGAGCTTGATGTCTACTACACAACCTTCTTCTTGTATACGTTGTTGGGCCTGCAAGTGCACAGGTTTGTAGGACAGTAGCAAATTTCCCTCAAGTGGATGACCTAAGGTTTATCAATCCGTAGGAGGCGTAGGATGAAGATGGTCTCTCTCAAACAACCCTGCAACCAAATAACAAAGAGTCTCTTGTGTCCCCAACACACCCAATACAATGGTAAATTGTATAGGTGCACTAGTTCGGCGAAGAGATGGTGATACAAGTGCAAAATAGATAGTAGATATGGGTTTTTGTAAACTGAAAATATAAAAACAGCAAGGTAACAAGTGGTAAAAGTGAGCGTAAACGATATTGCAATGATAGGAAACAAGGCCTAGGGTTCATACTTTTACTAGTGCAAGTTCTGTCAACAATAATAACATAGATAGATCATATAACAAGCCCTCATCATGCAAGAAAGAGTCACTCCGAAGCCACTAATAGCGGAGAACAAATGTAGAGATTATGGTAGGGTACGAAACCACCTCAAAGTTATTCTTTCGGATCAATCTATAAAAGAGTTCGTACTAGAATAACACCTTAAGACACAAATCAACCAAAACCCTAATGTCACCTAGATACTCCATTGTCACCTCAAGTATCCGTGGGCATGATTATACGATATGCATCACAAATCTCAGATTCATCCAACCAACACAAAGTACTTCAAAGAGTGCCCCAAAGTTTCTATCGGAGAGTCAAGAACGTGTGCCAACCCCTATGCATAGGTTCCCAGTGTCACAAAACCCGCAAGTTTATCACCAAAACATACATCAAGTGGCACATGATATCCCATTGTCACCACAGATAATCACGGCAAGACATACATCAAGTGTTCTCATAAAAGACTCAATCCGATAAGATAACTTCAAAGGGGAAACTCAATTCATGACAAGAGAGTAGAGGGGGAGAAACATCATAAGATCCAACTATAATAGCAAAGCTCGGGATACATCAAGATCGTGCCATAGAGGGAACACGAGAGAGAACACGAGAGAGAGATATCAAACACATAGCTACTGGTACATACCCTCAGCCCCGAGGGTGAACTACTCCCTCCTTGTCATGGATAGCGCCGGGATGATGAAGATGGCCACCGGTGATGGGATCCCCCTCCGGCAGGGTGCCGAGAAGGGCTCCCGAGAGGTTTTTGGTGGCTACAGTGGCTTGCGGTGGCGGAACTCCCGATCTATCTTCTCTTCTGGAAGTTTTAGGGTACGAGAGTATATATGGGTGCAGGGGGTACGTCGGTGGAGCTACGGGGGCCCCACGAGGTAGGGGGTGCGCCCGGGGGGGGGGGGGGGGCGCCCCCCACCCTCGTGGGCAGCCCGTATCTCCCCTGACGTGCACTCCAAGTTCCCTGAGTTGCTTTCCTTTCAAAAATAACTTCTCCAGTTGATTTCGTTCCGTTTTGACTTCGTCTGATATTCCTTTTCCTCGAAACACTGAAATAGGCATAAAACAGCAAATCTGGGCTGGGCCTCCGGTTAATAGGTTAGTCCCAAAAATAATATAAAAGTGGATAATAAAGCCCAATATTGCCTAAAACAGTAGATAAAGTAGCAGGGAGCAATCAAAAATTATAGATACGTTGGAGACGTATCAATGAACTACCTCAAAGTTATCTTTCCGATCAATCTATTGAGCCATCCCTATAAGTGTAACAAACAGCCCTGGTTCGTACTACAATAACACCATATGGTACGCATCAATCAACTCTAATGCCTCCTAGATACTCCAATGTCACCCAAGTATCCGTGAGTTAATTATATGATATGCATCAAACCAGATTTATAATATTCAATCCAACACAAAGAACTTCCAAGAGTACCCCAAAGTTTCTATCATAAAAAGTAGGATGAAAACGTGTCTCAACCTATGTGCCTAGATTACCCCAATGTCACCACGGGAATTCGCAAGTTGATTACCAAAACATATATCAAGTGACTTAGTAGAATACCCCATTGTCACCATGGATATCCACATGCAAGACATACATCAAGTGATCTCAAACCCGATATCAATTGATAATAATGAAACCTCAAAGGGAAACTCAATTCATCACAACAAGATAGAGAGGGAAGAACACCATATGATCCAACTATATTAACAAAGTTCATGGTACATTTCAAGATCATGCCAAATCAAGAACATGAGAGAGAGGGGGGAGAGAGACAGATCAAACACATAGTTATTGGTACATACCCACAGCCCTGAGGGCCGAGGGTGAAATACTCCCTTCTCATCATGGAGACCGCCGGGATGATGAAGATGGCCTCCGGTGATGGTTTCCCCCTCTAGATGAGATCGCTTTGGTACAGAGGCTTGCGGTGGCGGCATGGGAGTTCTAGGTCTCTTTTTGGGGGTTTCCTAATTTATAAGAATTTTCAGCATTGGTTTCACGTCAATATGAGTTATGAGGGACCCACGAGCTCAGACGTCACTCCCTACCCCCAGGGCGCGCGGGGTGAGCTCGTCACTCCCTCGTGGGTCTGTTGGTCCTTCCTCGAAGCTTTAGGGGTCTTTTATGTTCCAAAAAAATCACCATAAATTTTCGTGGCATTTGGACTTCGTTTGCTATGTATTTTCTGGAAAACCAAAAACATGCAGAAAACACATCTGGCACTGGGCACTAGGTTAATAGGTTAGTTCATCAAAATCATATAAAAGTGCACCAAAACCATATAAAATTGTTGTAAACATGGCATGAATACTTCATAAATTATAGATACGTTGGATACATGTCAACATACTCCCCAAGCTTAGGCCTTTGGCCTAGTTTGGCTGATGGCTACTGATGGTGTGGGTAGATATCATAACTGAAACTCTTCCTAGTGCCCTACAAATTAGCCTGCGCCATGGCCAGTGCATTCTCGTAGTCAATTATGTCCACTGGCATGATAAGATATTTCCCCCTGGAATTCACGTCAAACAAAGCAGGAGCAAGCAGAGTAATAATCTTACAGGTAGCCTGCCTAAACACCAAATCAATTAGCGTTAATTGGAGTCTCCTTAGCAAGAAAATTACGTCCTATCATAGAACTATAATCTAGATATATGTTAGGAAGCATGTGATCCTCACCATGTCTAATGGGTATGTTAAAGCGTGCAGCAAGCCGGGTGGCATAAATACCACCATAAATAATACCCTTAGATTTGTTTGTATGTAAACAACGTGCAATGATAGTGCGACTCGCAAGATAGTGATATCAGCGGCACTAAGCGTACCATCTTCCTGCCTATTAGTTAAATATTTCCGTATAAATAAAGCAAAGTAATGCACAACAGGAAAATGTAAACATGTGGCTCTAGCATGGGAGACCCCTCTAGATCCCCCTACGGTTACTCCTTGCAAAAAATCCTTGAACTCACGAGGTCGTGGATCAACCATGCTACCATCGGTAGGAACCATGCAAATATTACAGAAGTCAACCAGAGGAATATTAAAGGTGTGCTCATATAAATGAAATAAAATTCTAGGCCCATTCTGTCTCGATAAGAATCTAAAATTTTGCACAAAAGTGTTCGTAAGGAGATGTGTTGGTTGCACTTATTTGTGAGAAAAGCGATCAACCATGCATTATCCACAAATTGTATGAACTCATGACGAAAACCAACCCCGATCATGAACGTCTCGCATGGACATTCACAGGCTCACACCTCAGCATCGCAAGGAAGGTTGTACCCGGGTGCTTGCTGTGAGGTTCTCTTGGAACTCCGGCTTGAAGAACCCTTGAGAACATCCTTCTCAACATTGTACTTTTTTGAATTTTTATAGCAACTTATAAAAAGTGAAAAACTTGACACAATTAATAACACCTACCCCCACAAGTGTCTAGAGGCTGAACCATGCATCAAAACTACTTTGGACCAAGTAAATTCAGCATGCAAGCTCATATTCATGGTCACCTATAGCCGCAAAATAAGCAAAGAATAAACCAGTAGAACAAAAACTAATTAGAACAGTGAAGGAGTCACATACCAAGGAACAATACCTTCAAAAAGTTTTGGAAATGGGGCTACGAGCAAAAAGATTGAAAATTGTGCGTGTAGCAGCAAGAACACGAGCTAAGAAGTAAGAGAAAAGTTTCTGGGGCAGGAAGAAGGCAGGGGCCACGGGCACCAAGTGAATGGGTGCCTATGGTCCGCACAAGCCTCAATGGCATGACCTAGGAGGGGGTGCGTGCCCTGGGCTTGTGGACCCATGGTTGACCCCCCCCCCCCCCCCCAGAAGGTGATTTCAGTGCCAAAAAATCATAAATATTTAGGAAAAGTCATGCTAAATTTTCATGGCATTATGAGAACTTTTATTTTTGCACCTTTTTATTGTATAGGGAATTCAGAAAAACGGCAAAATAGGACATTCTAGAGTGTTTATTATTTATTAAAACTAATGTAAATAAAGAACAAAACAAAGCTACAGAAAGTTGTGCTCACAGAATTCATCGACCATATGTTTTTCCAAAAAGAATCCATTAATAAGGTTGATCAAGTCTTATTAATGAACCATTTTTGAGCAACATAAAACCAAAGTATTTTTGCATAGCACTATGTTACCTCAACTTGAATAGGCATGGTTCCAATCATAAGGGTTTGGTATTTCTTTCCAGGAACCGGAATAGGAAATTCAAAGTCTCCAATAGTAGTAGTCAAAACTTTTTCGATAGAGTTGAGTCTGTTTCCTTTGTTTGGCTTTCTCGAAAAATAAATTGTATGCTCATTACCATTGACATGAAAAGTAACCTTGTTTTTATTACAATCAATAATAGCCCTTGCAGTGTTAAGAAAAGGTTTTCAAAGAATGACAAACATGTTGTCACCCTCGGGCATATCAAGTATAACAAAGTCCGTTAAGATGGCAACATTAGCGACTACAACCAAAACATCCTCACAAACACCAACATCAATAGCCGTAGACTTGTTAGCCATTTGCAAAGAAATTTAAGTAGGTATTAACTTACTCAATTCAAGTATTTTATAAGGAGAAAAGGGCATAACACTAACACCAGCTCCCAAATCACATAAAGCAGTTTTAACATAATTATTTTTAATAGAGCATGGTATACTTGGTATCCCAGGATCTCCCAGTTTTTCAAGAATCTTTCACTTGAACGAAAAATTTCCAATCATAGTAGAAACTTCAGCCTCGGGAATTTTTCTTTTATTAGTAACAATATCCTTCACATATTTGGCATAAGGAGGCATCTTCATCGCATCAGTCAAAGTAACTTGAAGAAATAAAGGTCTATGAAATTCAACAAAGCGATTAAAAGCATCTCCTGTTGGGGAACGTTGCAGAAAATTAAAATTTTTTCTACGGTTTCACCAAGATCCATCTATGAGTTCATCTAAGAAATGAGTCAAGGGAGTGAGTTTGCATCTACATACCACTTGTAGATCACGTGCGGAAGCTTGCAAGGAGATGGTGATGATGGAGTCGTACTCGACGTGATTCGGATCATTGATGACCAAGTACTGAACGGACAGCACCTCCGCGTTCAACACACGTACAGGACGGGAGACGTCTCCTCCTTCTTGATCCAGCAAGGGGGGAGGAGAGGTTGAGGAAGATCGCTCCAACGGCAGCACGACGGCGTGGTGTAGTTGGTGCAACAGTACTCCGACAGGGCTTCGCCAAGCACTTAACGGAGGAGGAGAGGTGTTGGGGAGGGGAGGGGCTGCGCCTTGGCTTGTCTGTTGCAGCCCTCCCCTCACCCCTCTATATATAGGGGAAGGGGGCAAGGGGGGCCGGCCCTCTAGGGAAAACCCTAGGGGGACGGCGGCCAAGGGAGAGGGGAAAAGGGGTGGCTTGCCCCCCAAGCCAGGGGGGCGCCCCCTTTAGGGTTTCCCCTCCCCTTGCCCTAGCCGTATGGGCCTAGGTGGGGAGGCGCGCCCAGCCCACCAGGGGCTGGCTCCCTGCCCCACGCAGCCCATGTGGTCCCCCGGGAGGGGTGGCCCCACCCGGTGGACCTCCGGAACCCTTCCGGTGGCCCCGGTACAATACTGGTATGACCCCGAAACTTCCCGGTGTCCGTTTGACAACTTCCCATATATAAATCTTTACCTCCGGACCCTTTCGGAACTCCTCGTGACGTCCGAGATCTCATCCGGGACTCTGAACAACATTCGGTAGTCACATACTAGTCTTCCTAATAACCCTAGCGTCACCGAACCTTAAGTGTGTAGACCCTACGGGTTCGGGAGACATGCAGACATGACCGAGACGCTCTCAGGTCAATAACCAACAGTGGGATATGGATACCCATGTTGGCTCCCACATGCTCCTCGATGTTGTCATCAGATGAACCACGATGTCGAGGATTCGATCAAACCCTGTATACAATTCCCTTTGTCAATCGGTACGTTACTTGCCCGAGACTCGATCGTCGGTATCCCAATACCTTGTTCAGTCTCGTTACCGGCAAGTCACTTTACTCGTACCGTAATGCATGATCCCGTGGCCAACACCTTGGTCACCTTGAGCTCATTATGATGATGCATTACCGAGTGGGCCCAGAGATACCTCTCCGTCATATGGAGTGACAAATCCCAGTCTCGATCCGTGTCAACCTAACAAACACTTTCATAGATACCTGTAGTGCACCTTTATAGTCACCCAGTTACGTTGTGACGTTTGGTACACCCAAAGTACTCTTACGATATCCGGGAGTTACACGCTCTCATGGTCTAAGGAAGAGATACTTGACATTGGCAAAGCTCTAGCAAACGAACTAAACGACCTTTGTGCTATGCTTAGGATTGGGTCTTGTCCATCACATCATTCTCCTAATGATGTGATCCCGTTATCAACGACATCCAATGTCCATAGCCAGGAAACCATGACTATCTGTTGATCACAACGAGCTAGTCAACTAGAGGCTCACTAGGGACATATGGTGGTCTATGTATTCACACGTGTATTACGATTTCCGGATAATACAGTTATAGCATGAATAAAAGACAATTATCATGAACAATGAAATATAATAATACTATTATTATTGCCTCTAGGGCATATTTCCAACAGTCTCCCACTTGCACTAGAGTCACCAATCTAGTTACATTGTGATGAATCAAACACCCATAGAGTTCTGGTGTTGATCATGTTTTGCTCGCGAGAGAGGTTTAGTCAACGGATCTGCGACATTCAGATCCGTATGTACTTTGCAAATTTCTATGTCTCCATCTTGAACATTTTCACGGATGGAGTTGAAACGACGCTTGATGTGCCTGGTCTTCTTGTGAAACCTGGGCTCCTTGGCAAGGGAAATAGCTCCAGTGTTGTCGCAGAAGAGTTTGATTGGCCCCGACGCATTGGGTATGACTCCTAGGTCGGTGATGAACTCCTTCACCCAAATCGCTTCATGCGCTGCCTCCGAGGCGGCCATGTACTCCGCTTCACACGTAGATCCCGCCACGACGCTCTGCTTGCAGCTGCACCAGCTTACTGCTCCACCATTCAACATATACACGTATCCGGTTTGTGACTTAGAGTCATCCGGATCTGAGTCGAAGCTAGCGTCGACGTAACCCTTTACGACGAGCTCTTCGTCTCCTCCATAAACGAGAAACATGTCCTTTGTCCTTTTCAGGTACTTCAGGATATTCTTGACCGCTGTCCAGTGTTCCTTACCGGGATTACTTTGGTATCTTGCTACCAAACTTACGGCAAGGTTTACATCAGGTCTGGTACACAGCATGGCATACATAATAGATCCTATGGCTAAAGCATAGGGGATGACACTCATCTCTTCTTTATCTTTTGCCGTGGTCGGTGACTGAGCCGTGCTCAATCTCACACCTTGTAACATAGGCAACAACCCTTTCTTGGACTGATCCATTTTCAACCTTTTCAAAATCTTATCAAGGTATGTGCTTTGTGAAAGACCTACGAGGCGTCTCGATCTATCTCTATAGATCTTGATGCCTAATATATAAGCAGCTTCTCCAAGGTCCTTCATTGAAAAACATTTGTTCAAGTAGGCCTTAATGCTGTCCAGAAATTCTGTATTATTCCCCATCAAGAGTATGTCATCTACATATAATATGAGAAATGCTACAGAGCTCCCACTCACTTTCTTGTAAACGCAGGCTTCTCCATAAGTCTGCATAAACCCAAACGCTTTGATCATCTCATCAAAGCGAATATTCCAACTCCGAGATGCTTGCACCAGCCCATAAATGGATCACTGGAGCTTGCATACTTTGTTAGCGTTCTTAGAATCGACAAAACCTTCCGGCTGCATCATATATAGTTCTTCCTTAAGATGCCCATTAAGGAATGCCGTTTTGACGTCCATCTGCCATATCTCATAATCATAGTATGCGGAAATTGCTAACATGATTCGGACGGACTTTAGCTTCGCTACGGGAGAGAATGTCTCGTCGTAGTCAATCCCTTGAACCTGTCGATAACCCTTAGCGACAAGTCGAGCTTTATAGATGGTAACATTTCCATCCGCGTCCGTCTTCTTCTTAAAGATCCATTTGTTTTCTATCGCTCGCCGATCATCGGGCAAGTCTGTCAAAGTCCATACTTTGTTTTCATACATGGATTCTATCTCGGATTTCATGGCTTCAAGCCATTTGTTGGAATCTGGGCCCGCCATTGCTTCTTCATAGTTCGAAGGTTCACCATTGTCTAACAACATGATTTCCAGGAGAGGGTTGCCGTACCACTCTGGTGCGGAACGTGTCCTTGTGGACCTACGAAGTTCAGTAGCAACTTGATCCGAAGTACCTTGATCATCATCATTGGTTTCCTCTTCAGTTGGTGTGGGCACCACAGGAACATTTTCCTGAGCTGCACCACTTTCCCATTCGAGAGGTAGTACTTCATCAAGTTCTACTTTCCTCCCACTTACTTCTTTCGAGAGAAACTCTTTTTCCAGAAAGCATCCGTTCTTGGCAACAAAGATCTTGCCCTCGGATCTTAAGTAGAAGGTATACCCGATAGTTTCCTTAGGGTATCCTATGAAGACGCATTTTTTCGACTTGGGTTCGAGCTTTTCAGGTTGAAGTTTCTTGACATAAGCATCGCATCCCCAAACTTTTAGAAACTACAGCTTAGGTTTCTTCCCAAACCATAGTTCATACGGTGTCGTCTCAACGGATTTAGACGGTGCCCTATTTAAAGTGAATGTAGCTGTCTCTAGAGCGTATCCCCAAAATGATAGCGGTAAATCGGTAAGAGACATCATAGACCGCACCATATCTAATAGAGTGCGATTACGACATTCGGACACACCGTTTCGCTGAGGTGTTCCAGGCGGTGTGAGTTGTGAAACGATTCCACATTTCTTTAAGTGTGTACCAAATTCGTGACTTAAGTATTCTCCTCCATGATCTGATCGCAGGAACTTTATCTTTCGGTCACGTTGATTCTCTACCTCATTCTGAAATTCCTTGAACTTTTCGAAGGTCTCAGACTTGTGTTTCATTAGGTAGACATACCCATATCTACTCAAGTCATCAGTGAGAGTGAGAACATAACGATATCCTCCGCGAGCCTCAACGCTCATTGGACCGCACACATCGGTATGTATGATTTCCAACAAGTTGGTTGCTCGCTCCATTGTTCCGGAGAACGGAGTCTTGGTCATTTTGCCCATGAGGCATGGTTCGCATGTGTCAAACGATTCATAATCAAGAGACTCCAAAAGTCCATCAGCATGGAGCTTCTTCATGCGCTTGACACCAATGTGACCAAGGCGGCAGTGCCACAAGTATGTGGGACTATCGTTATCAACTTTACATCTTTTGGCATCCACACTATGAACATGTGTAATATTACGCTCAAGATTCAATAAGAATAAACCATTGACCATCGGAGCATGACCATAAAACATATCTCTCATATAAATCGAACAACCATTATTCTCAGACTTAAATGAGTAGCCATCTCGTATCAAACGAGATCCAGATACAATGTTCATGCTCAAACTTGGCACTAAATAACAAGTATTAAGGTTCAAAACTAATCCCGTGGGTAAATGTAGAGGCAGCGTGCCGACGGCGATCACATCAACTCTGGAACCATTCCCGACGCGCATTGTCACCTCGTCCTTCGCCAGTCTCCGTTTATTCCGCAGCTCCTGCTGTGAGTTACAAATATGAGCAACGACACCGGTATCAAATACCCAGGAGTTACTGCGAGTACTGGTAAGGTACACATCAATTACATGTATATCAAATATACCTTTGGTGTTGCCGGCCTTCTTATCCGCTAAGTATTTGGGGCAGTTCCGCTTCCAGTGACCCTTCCCCTTGCAATAAAAGCACTCAGTCTCAGGCTTGGGTCCATTCTTTGACTTCTTCCCGGTAACTGGCTTACCAGGCGCGGAAACATCCTTGCCGTCCTTCTTGAAGTTCTTCTTGCCCTTGCCCTTCTTGAACTTAGTGGTCTTATTGACCATCAACACTTGATGTTCTTTCTTGATTTCAACCTCTGCTGACTTCAGCATCGAGAACACTTCAGGAATGGTCTTTTCCATCCCCTGCATGTTGTAGTTCATCACAAAGCTCTTGTAGCTTGGTGGGAGCGACTGGAGGATTCTGTCAATGACCGCCTCATCTGGGAGGTTAATATTCAGCTGGGTCATACGGTTGTGCAACCCAGACATCTTGAGTATGTGCTCACTGACAGAACTGTTTTCCTCCATCTTACAACTATAGAACTTGTCGGAGACATATTATCTCTTGACCCGGGCATGAGCTTGGAAAACAAGTTTCAGCTCTTCGAACATCTCATATGCTCCGTGATGCTCAAAACGCTTTTGGAGCCCCGGTTCTAAGCTGTAAAGCATGCCGCACTGAACGAGGGAGTAATCATCAGCGCGAGTTTGCCAAGCATTCATAATGTCTTGGTTCTCTGGGACGGGAGCGTCACCTAGCGGTCCTTCTAGGACATATTGCTTCATGGCAGCTATGAGGATGATCCTCAGGTTCCGGACCCAGTCCGTATAGTTGCTGCCATCATCTTTCAGCTTGGTTTTCTCTAGGAACGCGTTGAAGTTCATGTTGACATGAGTGTTGGCCATTTGATCTACAAGACATATTTGCAAAGGTTTTAGACTAAGTTCATGATAATTAAGTTCTAATCAAATTATGAACTCCCACTCAGATTAAACATCCCTTTGGTCATCTAAGTGTTACACGATCCGAGTCGACTAGCCCGTGTCCGATCATCACGTGAGACGGACTAGTCATCGTCGGTGAACATCTTCATGTTGATCGTATCTTTCATACGACTCGTGTTCGACCTTTCGGTCTCTGTGTTCCGAGGCCATGTCTGCACATGCTAGGCTCGTCAAGTTAACCCTAAGTGTTTTCGCTGTGTAAAACTGTCTTACACCCGTTGTATGTGAACGTAAGAATCCATCACACCCGATCATCACGTGGTGCTTAGAAGCGACGAACTGTAGCAACGGTGCGCAGTTAGGGGAGAACACTTCTTGATATTTTGTAAGGGATCATCTTATTTACTACCGTCGTCCTAAGTAAACAAGATGCATAAACATAATAAACATCACATGCAATCATATAGTTGTGACATGATATGGCCAATATCATATAGCTCCATTGATCTCCATCCTCGGGGCTCCATGATCATCTTGTCACTGGCTTGACACCATGATCTCCATCATCATGATCTCCATCATCGTGTCTTCATGAAGTTGTCACGCCAACGACTACTTCTACTTCTATGGCTAACGCGTTTAGCAATAAAGTAAAGTAAGTTACATGGCGTTCTTCAATGACACGCAGGTCATACAAAAATTAAAGACAACTCCTATGGCTCCTGCCGGTTGTCATACTCATCGACATGCAAGTCGTGAATCCTATTACAAGAACATGATCTCATACATCACAATTCATCATTCATCACAACTTCTGGCCATATCACATCACATGATCAATCACTGCAAAAACAAGTTAGACGTCCTCTAATTGTTGTTGCAACTTTTACGTGGCTGCAATTGGGTTCTAGCAAGAACGTTTTCTTACCTACGAATAACCACAACGTGATTTTGTCAACTTCTATTTACCCTTCATAAGGGCCCTTTTCATCGAATCCGCTCCAACTAAAGTGGGAGAGACAGACACCCGCCAGCCACCTTATGCAACTAGTGCATGTCAATCGGTGGAACCGGTCTCACGTAAGCGTACGTGTAAGGTTGGTCCGGGCCGCTTCATCCCACAATACCGTTGAAGCAAGAAAAGACTAGTAGAGGAAAGTAAGTTGACAAGATCCACGCCCACAACAAAATTGTGTTCTACTCATGCAAAGAGAACTACGCATAGACCTAGCTCTGATACCACTGTTGGGGAACGTTGCAGAAAATTAAAATTTTTTCTATGGTTTCACCAAGATCCATCTATGAGTTCATCTAAGCAACGAGTCAAGGGAGTGAGTTTGCATCTACATACCACTTGTAGATCGCGTGCGGAAGCTTGCAAGGAGATGGTGACGATGGAGTCGTACTCGACGTGATTCGGATCACCTATGACCAAGTACTGAACGGACAGCACCTCCGCGTTCAACACACGTACGGGATGGGAGACGTCTCCTCCTTCTTGATCCAGCAAGGGGGAGGAGAGGTTGAGGAAGATCACTCCAACGGCAGCACGACGGCGTGGTGTAGTTGGTGCAACAGTACTCCGACAGGGCTTCGCCAAGCACTTAACGGAGGAGGAGAGGTGTTGGGGAGGGGAGGGGCTGCGCCTTGGCTTGTCTGTTGCAGCCCTCCCCTCACCCCTCTATATATAGGGGAAGGGGGCAAGGGGGGCCGGCCCTCTAGGGAAAACCCTAGGGGGGGGGGGGCGGCCAAGGGAGAGGAGAAAAGGGGTGGCTTGCCCCCCAAGCCAGGGGGGCGCCCCCTTTAGGGTTTCCCCTCCCCTTGCCCTAGCCGCATGGGCCTAGGTGGGGAGGCGCTCCCAGCCCACCAGGGGCTGGCTCCCTGCCCCACGCAGCCCATGTGGTCCCCCGGGAGGGGTGGCCCCACCCGGTGGACCTCCGGAACCCTTCCGGTGGCCCCGGTACAATACTGGTATGACCCCGAAACTTCCCGGTGTCCGTTTGACAACTTCCCATATATAAATCTTTACCTCCGGACCCTTCCGGAACTCCTCGTGACGTCCGGGATCTCACCCGGGACTCCGAACAACATTCGATAGTCACATACTAGTCTTCCTAATAACCCTAGCATCACCGAACCTTAAGTGTGTAGACCCTACGGGTTCGGGAGACATGCAGACATGACCGAGACGCTCTCAGGTCAATAACCAACAGCGGGATCTAGATACCCATGTTGGCTCCCACATGCTCCTCGATGTTGTCATCGGATAAACCACGATGTCGAGGATTCGATCAAACCCTGTATACAATTCCTTTTGTCAATCGGTACGTTACTTGCCCGAGACTCGATCGTCGGTATCCCAATACCTTGTTCAGTCTCGTTACCGGCAAGTCACTTTACTCGTACCGTAATGCATGATCCCGTGGCCAACACCTTGGTCACCTTGAGCTCATTATGAGGATGCATTACCGAGTGGGCCCAGAGATACCTCTCCGTCATATGGAGTGACAAATCCCAGTCTCGATCCGTGTCAACCCAACAGACACTTTCGGAGATACCTGTAGTGCACCTTTATAATCACCCAGTTACGTTGTGACGTTTGGTACACCCAAAGTACTCTTACGGTATCCAGGAGTTACACGCTCTCATGGTCTAAGGAAGAGATACTTGACATTGGCAAAGCTCTAGCAAACGAACTAAACGACCTTTGTGCTATTCTTAGGATTGGGTCTTGTCCATCACATCATTCTCCTAATGATGTGATCCCGTTATCAACGACATCCAATGTCCATAGCCAGGAAACCATGACTATCTGTTGATCACAACGAGCTAGTCAACTAGAGGCTCACTAGGGACATATGGTGGTCTATGTATTCACACGTGTATTACGATTTCCGGATAATACAGTTATAGCATGAATAAAAGACAATTATCATGAACAATGAAATATAATAATACTTTTATTATTGCCTCTAGGGAATATTTCCAACATCTCCATCCTTTGATTTTAAAGCTTTACTAGGAAAAGACATGGGTTTTTGTACCCATGGTTCTCTTTCTCTACCATGCTTCCTACCAAAAAAATTCTCTTTTACCATATCTTTTATATTTAGGAGGTGGGTAATCAAGCTCAACTGTAGGTTCTACCTCACCTCATTATCAGGTTCATTATTATCACTAGGTTGAGCATCATTATAAATAGTATTGTCATCAATAACATCATTATCTATAGGTTCATGCTCATTGCCAGATTGAGTTTCATCATCAGAGATAAAAACACCATTAGGATTCTCAACAGGTTTTTCTACAACAATCAACAGGTTCACTAGAAGCATGCATAGTTTTCTTCCTACTCTTCTTCTTTTTCTTCTTAGGTGAACTAGGTGCACTATCATTCATTTTCTGAGAATCTTGTTCAATTCATTTAGGGTGACCCTCATGATGCAAAGGTTCCTAAGCCATTTTACCTCCTCTAGTCACTACTCCAATTGTATGTTCGTTAAGTTTATTATGCATTTCCCTAAACAAATCATGTTGTGATCTAGAAACTTGTTCAAGCTGAGTGTCACTGGTGCACAAACATGCTATACAAACAGTTTTTACCCCCTTTCCACAACGGAGTTTTAAACCGTCGCCTAGTGAGTGTGTGCGATAGGGGGGTCCTTCCCACACGTCACAGAAACCGTCGGGGATAGGCCCTCCGGCCAAACACGCGGGGCAAAATTAGCTCGTGTGCGATCGGGCAAGGCATCAAAGCCCAATCGTTTCCGTTCGTATGTACATCCCACATAGTGAATCCCAGAAAAATGTTTCTGTTCATATGTACATCACACATAGTTTTTTGTGTGGAAAAGTTTGTGCAAGGTGGCCTAACAAAAATAGTCTCCGCTAGAAGCCGTGTGTGATTGTTAGTTGATCCAACATGCCTACTTTCAAGAAAAATGTGTGGGTTCTTTGAGTTCATTGCCCACGGTGTTGTCCGAATAACCGTCTGCAATAGAAAACTCCAATAAGTAGGGTAATTAGCCTATTATTTGATAATCCATCTAGTAATCAAATTGACATTTCTTATAAAACACACTATGTATTTCATATCCGTATAATGACAATTGGGATTTCATAATTGAATTACATCAGATAGCTTCAACACTCAGTTACACCAAAGAAGGATATAGCTAGCTACGCCATTACACAGCAGCACCAAGTTTCACATGCAACATCGAAAACCTTTGGAAAAGTAGCATCATACACGATAAATAGACAGATGGATCTTATCTGGGAAACTGCAGAAGCGGAAGGCGAATATTGAGACATCAGTGATGTTGAATCCTTGCAACTTTAGGCCAGTGGCTATGAATAATTGCTCGCCCAACCTTCATCCTCTTTAGGAAGACTTCAATATTGTACTGTGGGTGTTGAATGATTACCTTTCTCGCCTCTTAACCATGCAGGTGGTTTGAGAGGTAATCATCGGTGAACTACTTTGAAAAGTACTGAAAAGAATGATATGCATAAATCGCTGTTATAAATTTTGAAATGGCGCAAGTCGTAAAAACAAGGTAAAAGAGTTAGTACCATCCTATAGTTGACTGATGTCTTCTTCATTGTGCAAACAAAGGTCTTGTTGTTATTCGTCACAAGTTTCTTTATCCTAACAATCTTTCTGAGTTTCTTGACTTTACTGATATTCATGGACATCTCATTTCCCCATATGCAAAATGGGTCGAATACTGGGTCTAAGCCTCTGACAACAGGACCTACATGTGCAAGATCAAATTGTAAGAAACCTAAATATTAGAATGATTCCTGCAACTGCACAATAATGTGCTATTAGCGAAAGCACCATGCATGAGCAAACCTCGATGGTAAACTGTAGTGTCGCCCATTGTTTCCCTACAACACATATCAGGAAGATCTTTATTAGGTTAACTGAGAGTTGCCATACTATCAGTAGAATATGTATTGAGTACAACCAAATTTGATTTATTTCTCACATGCATAGCAATACAAAATTGTACCCACGACAAACGAAAATGAAATTATAGAATTCAACCACACAGTTAACTAGACAACTGACCAAATGAACCAAAACAGCTAACTGAGCATGACATTGCAGAATTGAACATATACTAGAAATAAGATAGTTAACGAGACCAAGAATGCTTGAGAATAGTACTACAAAATGTAGCAGTTGTTGGACCAAACTATTAACTGAACATCACATTTCGGAATATTAGATTGCATATTAACATTACAGAGGACAAATCACTAGAAGGCACTGGCGATGGTCTCCGGAAAAAAACACAAACTAAATTTTAAAGTAGACAACCGCGTGGTGGTGTCGACGGTGGCCTCGAAGACGAGGTAATTCTCTAAGATCTGGCGGTCGGCACGCATGGTAGCCATAGAGACCTCGTCCGCGTGTGCGGCCACGATTTGCTTCTCCACTACCAGATGCTATTGAGCTCCACGTTATACTGCGTGCAAAATAGCTATGGGCGGCACTTAATTGGAGGACGGGGCCAGTGATTTTAGAGGAAGGTGTCACGCCACCGGTCGGGGCATGTGCGACGGGGAAGGAGGAGGATGGTGTGGGTGGGGTGTGGATTACCTGACCATATCGGCGAGGCCGCACAGCAAGAAGAAGGGTCACTAGCAAGGAGGAGGCGGTGCAAAAAGAAGGGCCGCCAGCGAGGAGAGGCGGTGCTGCAAGAAGAAGGGTTGCTAGTGAGGAGGTGGTGCTGCTAGTAAGCAGCAGTAAAGGTCTGAACTTGGAAAGCAAGGAGGAACAGTGGAAATGTGGCTTTTGGTGGGGTGGGTGGGGTGGGGAGATAGATATTTCCGTGGTGGCAGATAAATTCCGCTCAGTGCCGCGAGAAACTGGCGTGCAAGTGTAGTTCAAGCGCGGGCGGTGAACTGTAGACGACGAAGCTTCCTGCGTAAGCCAAACAAGACGGTGCGCCAAGATATTTTATATCGCATCCCACACGATTCTTGCTAGTAAACTGTTTGTGGTATACCTAATTTTTTCATTCTTATTTGGAAAACAAAATGGTGTTACGGAGGGAAAGGATGGTGTTTGAATTGCTAGAACATATATCTACGGTGAACATGCAACTATATGAGTGTCATGTTAAAATTTGGAATTATTTCGGGTTTGTTTGGCCCTTTTTATAGATTAATCGAGTTTCTAGGCATTTAATGTCAATAATTCAAATTTGAACTACAAGCATATGCTCCAGTGTACCAAGGTTGGTTGAAAAAATCACATGTGTGTCCTCGGGTGAATTTCTAGGTACCATGCAAGAAATGGGAATAAAATTCAAACATCTGGGGTCGTGGCTTGACCGGTAACATTGAGAAACTTGGTTTTTTAAATTCTTGTAAATTCAAAATTGCCTGACAATCATGAAACTTGGCATGGTGTCATTTCATGGCACCAACATGCTATGGTAAAAAAATTGCCGAATTGGGACAAGTTTTGGTATATTGTATAAGCTTCTTGCAAACCGGAGCTTCTCTCAAGAAGACTCGTGCTTCCGAGAGGGAACATGTCACAATTGTGTGTGAAACGATATACGGTGCCCCCCTTGATTTTTTATAGAGGCAACATAGAACTATATGAGTGTCGTGTTAAAATTTGGAATTATTACGGGTTCGTTTGGCCTTTTTTATACATTAATTGAGTTTTTGGGCATTTAATGTGCATAATTCAAATTTGAACTACAAGCACATGCTCAAGCACCAAAGTTGGTTGAAAAATCACATGTGTGTCCTTGGGTGAATTTCTAGGTCCCATGCAAGAAATGGGAATGAAATTCAAACATCTGGGGTCATGGCTCGGCCGGTAATGTTGAGAAACTTGTTTTTTAAATTCCTGTAAATTCAAAACTTGCCTGAAAAACATGAAACTTGGCATGGTGTCATTTCATGGCACCAACATGTCGTGGTAAAAAAATTGGCCGAATTGGGACAAGTTTTGATATAAATTTCTTGCAAACCGGAGCTTCTCTCAAGAAGGCTCATGCATCTGAGAGGGAATGTGTCACCTTTATGTGCGAATCAATATATGCTGCCTCCTCCCCCCTTGATTTTTTACAGAGGAAACGTAGAACTATATGAGTTCCGTGTTAAAATTTGGAATTATTCCGGGTTTATTTGGCCTTTTTATACATTAATTGAGTTTCTGGGCATTTAATATGCATAATTCAAATTTGAACAACAAGCACATGCTCCAGTGCACCTGTAAGGGCATATTTCACCCTATGTGGTTTTGGTGATTGATGACAATGCTTTTGCGGACTGATCGTGTGCATCGAGCATTTCAAATATCTCATGTTTAGGCACAAGACGATTTGATGCCCCTCGGAGCCTAGTGAAGACGATGTTTCTCTACGTTTCTTTTTAGTGGATTTGAGTCATAAGAAAGCCGTACTATTAAGAGGGGGTCCGCTTCGGAAAGGCTAGGGTGGAATCAACATGTACACGTCTGTCCCTTTGCACCACCTTTCCTTTGCTTCTTTGGAGCACCGGCCATTTATCCGTGTCTTGGCAAGATGAAGGACTCCAAGTGGTAGTGTGTTGTGGCATGTAGTAGTACTGTTAAAGGGAGCAGTAGTACCACAGAGGCCCACGGTAGTACCGGCCAGGGACACGGTAGTACTGAGGGAGTCCTGGACTATGGGGTCCTTGGGGAGCCAGCCTATGTGACATGGGCCAGACTGATGGGCCGTGAAGATACAAGATAGAAGGACCTCCCCCGTGTCCGGATGGGACTTTCCTTTGCGTGGATGGCAAGCTTGGCGTTCAGAATATGTACCTTCCTTTCTCTGTAACTGACTCTGTACAACCCTAGATCCCCCCGTGTCTATATAAACCGAAGGGTTCAGTCCATAGGGGCAATCACAATCATACAGGCTAGACATCTAGGGTTTAGCTATTACGATCTCGAGGTAGATCAACTCTTGTAACCCCTATACTCATCAAAGTCAATCAAGCAAGAAGTAGGGTATTACGAGGGCCCAAACCTGGGTAAACAACGTGTCCCCTGCCTCCTTGTTACCTTCGATCCTTAGACGCATAGTTCGGGACCCCCTACCAGAGATCTACCGGTTTTGCCCCAGAGCCTATACCGCCCACGCATAACGCCACCGACGGACCTGACCGACCACCACGTGGCCGGGACAGAATGGCAACTCAAGCCGAAACCCGCCTAGCAGCTGCAAGATACACTTACGACCTACGACAGGACCTGGATAATAGAGCCGGTCAGACCATATCAATATACGGATTAAGGGGGGGGGGGGGGTAGCACGAGAAGACGGCCATCAAGCCTAGCGCGACAAGCATAACTTCACTCGGGCTGAAAATCGCATACGGGCTCCATCCAAACTCCGTCGTGACGTGGCCCGATATAGAGGCATCGCACACCCCCTATGCTTCACTGATGAGGCAATGGAGCACCAGTTCCCAGAAGTGTTTAAACCCATGAACATTGAGTCATATGATGGCACAATAGATCCCACAGTGTGGATTGAATATTTCCTTCTCCACATTCACATGGCTCACGGTGACGATCTACATGCCATCAAATACCCCCCCCCCCCCCTCAAGCTTAAGGGACCAGCTCGGCACTGGTTAAACAGCCTCCCAGAAAACTCTATTGGAAGTTGGGAAGACCTGGAGGATGCCTTTAAAGACAGCTTCCAGGGCACTTATATCCGACCTCCGGACGCCGATAACCTCAGTCACATAGTCCAGCAGCCCGGAGAGTCAGCCAGAAAATTCTGGACATGGTTCCTAATCAAAAAGAACCAAATTGTTGATTGTCCGGATGCCGAGGCTCTAGCAGCCTTTAAACACAACATCCGTGATGAATGGCTTGCCTGACACCTCGGTCAAGAAAAGCCGAAGTCCATGGCAGCCCTCACATCACTCATGACTCACTTTTGCGCAGGCGAAGACAGCTGGCTTGCCCGTAGCAGCAACAGTACCAGCGATCCTGGCACTTCCGAAGCAAGGAACAGAAACGACAGGCCCTGACACAACAAAAACAAGCGTTAGAGCAACATTGACAATGCCGAAGACACGATGGTCAACGCCGGATTCAGTGGCTCCAAGCCCGGTCAGCGGAAGAGGCCATTCAGAAGAAACAAAGATGGTTCATCTAGCCTGGATCAAATACTCGATCGACCTTGCCAAATTCACGGCATCCCTGACAAGCCTGCCAACCATACCAACATAAGCTATTAGGTCTTTAAGCAGGCCGGTAAGTTAAACACCAAGCACACGGGGAAAGGGTCGCCCAGCGAGGATGACGACGAGGAGCCTCACCCACCGAACACAGGTGGACAGAAGAAATTTCCTCCCAAGTGAAAACAGTGAAAATGATATACGCTACTCACATCCCCAAAAGGGAACGCAAGCGCATGTTAAGGGACGTCTATGCGATAGAGCCAGTCGCCCCAAAATTCAACCCATGGTCAGCATGCCCGATCACTTTTGATCGCAGGGACCATCCAACCAGTATCCATCATGGAGGTTCAGCCGCATTGGTCCTCATCATCGATGGATTCCACCTCTTGAGAGTCCTCATGGATGGCGGCAGCAATCTAAACCTGCTCTATCAGGACACCGCTTGGAAAATGGGTATTGATTCGTCAAGAATCAAACCTACCAAAACTACCTTTAAAAGGAGTACTACCTGGTGTAGAGGCCCGCTGCACTGGCTCAATTACATTAGAAGTCGTATTCGGCTCGCCGGACAACTTCCTAAGCGAAGACTTGATCTTCGACATCGTCCCTTTCCGCAATGGCTATCATGCACTGCTCGGACGAACTGGGTTTGCCCATTTCAATGTGGTCCTGCTCTATGCTTATTTAAAACTCAAAATGCTAGGACCACACGGTGTTATAACTGTCCATAGAAACATGGATTGCTCCCTCCATACTGAGGAACACACAGCGGCCCTCGCAGCAAAAGTGCAGATCGACCTTTATCAAGCCGAACTCCACAACGGCAGTCAAGCCACCGGACCCTGTCAAACGAGTCCGGACTACCCCGCAGAATGATAGTCCAGCTCGTCAGGAGCTCGATTAGCAACAAGACATCTTTCTTTGCCCAACCAAGCAGTGGCGTATGTACCACGTGCTCATAACTATGCACTAAAAATACCATGGGCGACGATGGAGGCATATCAAGGATAAAGTCCGCAATACGGATCAACCGTACCTGGACCCCCGATCTATCTTTTTCTTAACTTGTTTTTTTCTTTTAAGGTTCTTTACAACCCACATCACCATTTTTAGGGTGTCAAGGGCCCTTTTTCGGCCCCTTATGAAAACTTATTCATTAATCCTCTCAAATGATCACCCACCAGGAGAAAAGCAGCGCAGATGTACGGTGGAGTACCTAAAGGATCTCTCAAGAACACCTACTCCCCTTTCCTAAAACATGTACACAGCGTTCCCCTTCACTTGGCATGTAAAATAGCCTCGATGCTTATAACATTATCTGTACAAATACATTTTGATGTATCAATTAGACAATAATGGAAACAGTTTTTTGCCCAAACTATTTGGTACTGGCTTATTTCCTTTTTTCTTTTTTTTTCTTTTTTTGTCTAATTGTCATGTACACCTCGGCACGACCTAAATCGCCAGGCTCTCCAATCAGCCGTGTACATTTCTTAAATTTACCCTAAGTCCGAACACTTTCACAAGTGCAATTCGGCGTCCTAAATCTAGCATTATATGCATCGGCTCCGAATCATGTCTTGGGTCAATAGTTGGGTTGCCTGGCTCCTGTGGTTACTACCTTATGTTCCGATTGTTCGGCTAAGGAATTAAAGGGATAACTATTGAGATTGTGTTTCTGGTTAGCCGGATAAACACCTCAGTAGCCAAAAACTGACTGTCATGATGCGGCGAGAGCTGGGTAAGCTATTCGGTGACTCAGTATAAATCTCTTGCGATTTTTTCCGTATCACACAAAGGACTGGTTTTTTACCTGGTCAGGTGTCTACAGCATCTGAGTTCGGATCTCCGAATAATACTAGGGGTTGCGCCTACAATCTCATTGTCAAACTCCTATGGCTAAGTGAGAGTGATAAAGCTGCATAGTCTGATTGCCTGGTTTGCCGCACTAACACCTCCTTCAAGGACCAAGTTGTTGGGTTAAGTGTGTTTTTGTGTTGTTCCGAACACCCCCATAGTATCTACGTGAGGGGTTGAAGCCGACGACTGACCAACTCTCAGATTCAATCAACAGCCGCAACGGAGGATAAATAGATTTAGATAAAACAAGACTAAAATTGTACAAACGCCTTGTTTTCGTTATACAAAGTTTGGGCAGCACGAATACACTCATTCAAAAATGATGTCCTTCGAACTCAGGCCCTCTATAATGTGGGAACCTTCAAGGACGTTGTTGAAATATTTCTCCGGCGTACGATGCTCCTTCACTGCGGGCGGTCCCTCGGTGGCAAGGCTGGTGGCATTCATCTTCGCCCACTGCACCTTGACATGGGCGAAGGCCATCCGGGCACCCTTGATACAGACCGACCGCTTGGGCAGGATTCAACTAGCCGCTTCACAAGCCCAAAGTAGCTAGTAGGTATTGGTTCGGCTGGCCAAAGATGGACTATGACATCCTTCATGGCCAGTTCGGCCATCCTATGTAGCTCAGTCAGCTATTTCAGCTGATCACTGAGGGGCAAGGGCTGCTCTGGTGCAAGGTACTGTGACCAGAACAGTTTCTCTATTGAGCTCCCCTCTTCGGCTTGGAAGAAATCCGCAGCATCTGCAACACTTCGGGGCAGATCCGAAAATGCTCCTGGAGAACTCCAAACATGTGTTAGAAAGGTATACTTTCTCCTTACGTATTTGCTCTGCATATTAAAATCCTTACCCGCCCGATCTTCTTGGCTTCACGGATCTCCTGACAGGCGCCTTGGGCTTCAACCCGGGCCTCCTTCGCACTTTGGAACGTCGTAGCAAGTTCAAAGTCTTGGTCCGACAGCTGGCGCTCCAAGGACACTCATTTGCTTATAGCATCAGTGAGCTCTTGTTAGACTTCATCCAACCTCGCCGCATGCTTTTGACGGGCGGCTTGTTCCTCGTCCGCCTCCTTATTGGTTTCGGCCAGCGCACTCTTGAGGGCTTCAATCTCAGATGTGTCAACTATGAGCATAAACATAAAGCTCAGTTAACAAATTGGAACTCATATCAGTTCAGATAGGCTTTGGTATAACATATCTTGCTGTGCCTCCATCTTACGCTTTAGTTCGGAGACTTCGGCCGCGTGCGATGTTGCTGCCAGCTTCGCAGCCTATTCATCCAAGTAGACATATATGTTAGCTCCTGTAGAGTATTATTTGATCGTCTGTTCGGCCTTTCTTCATTAAACACCGAACAGAGTCTCAGGGGCTACTTTCTATATACAGGTATTCCTTTTGTAAATAACTAAAAATATATTACTTCACATACCTCAAAGCCTGTTAGAAGGCTGCTATAGGCTTGGTTCAATCCGCTTTTCGTGGACCGAACCTTTTCAACCACCGTACCCATAAGGGTACGGTGCTGCTCCACAATGGAATCACTTTGAAGCGCTGCCATCAGAGTGTCCGACGCTCTGGATTGAAAGAGGATGCCGGTGGAGACGGCACGCCCCCTTCCCTTGAAAAAGGCTGCTGGTCCAATTCTGGAGCCGTATGGGTCTTTGGAATAATATTTGGATGGGGGCCGAATTGATCATTGCCCCCATTATCGGTCTCCATGGGGGTTGATTTCCCCCTCTCTTCGGCACCGCTGCCACCTTCACGACCTCCCATACCTCCCCATGACCTGGAAAGGTTCTTTGAGACAACACTTCAGTGTTATATTTGGCAGTGGGTGGAGAGATCTGCGGAGGCGACTCACTCTCCATCGTGTTCGTCCCTAGCGAGTTCCTAGATAACAATGATCATTGGGGGAGATCGCGAGCCAAGCTATAATGCGCAATTCAGTACATTAAAATAATAAGGCATGAAATCGAATATGTGTATGGTGTCTTCGGATACTTACGATTCAGCCGAGGGCTTCTGCCTGGGGTGCTGCTTTGGGATGGCATCGACATCCGCTTCAGAATCATCCGAAAGCGAGGGTTTTCCCTTCTTGGCCGCCTCCACCTCCAGATACATGGAAACCCCCCTTTTCTTCTTTCCCCCTTGGGGGCAGAGTTACTCTCTTCCTCCCCTACATATTCGTCATGGGAGGAGGAGGTCTCGGAGTCTTTGGACATGGCATCCGAAGTACCCTTACGACGCAGGCCACCTCTGGTCTCCTTGCCCTTCTTCTTGGCCTTCTTCTCCGGCGCCTGATACGGCGCCGGAACCAGTATCTTGATCAGCAAGTGGGTAGCCTGGTCCTCGGGCAGAGAATCCGGACATTTGATCAGCTCCGCTTTCTTTGTCCAGCCCTATGAGAGTCAGAAAGTTCAATATACTCCTTTTATTTGCAAATAAAAGTTATCATAAAACTTATGGGAGTGGATGGACATGCGCAGTCAAGGCCGCGGTCTTCGGTTATCTCCGGCCATGACTTTTGAGTCTTGAAGAGTAGCTTCCATATGTCTTCGTGCATCGTGCCGAAGAACCACTGCACGGTACGAGGACTGGCCGGGTCGAATTCCCACATATGTTGAGTCCGGCGCTGACAAGGGAGAATCCAGCGAAAAAGCATCACCTGGATCACGCTGGCGAGGCTGGTGTTCTTGTTTATCATGCCCTTGACGCGGCTCTCCAGCGTCGCCACCTCATCAGGCGATTCCCAATCTAGGCCCTTATTGAGCCAGGATGTAAGCCGCATCGGGGGCCTAGATTTGAACTCAGGGGTGGTGGCCCATGTGGCATCGCGGGGTTCCGTGATATAGAACCACCCCTGCTGCCATCCTTTGACGCTCTCCACAAAGGTCCCCTTTGGCCAGGTGACGTTGGGGAGTTTGCTCACCATGGCGCCACCGCACTCCGTGTGTTGGCCCGCTACCACCTTTGGCTTCACATTGAAGATCTTTAGCCATAGGCCGAAGTGGGGAGGGATGCGGAGGAATGCCTCGCACACGACAATAAACGTCGAAAGGTTGAGGAAGGTATTTGGGGCTAGATCATGAAAATCTAGCCCATAGTAGAACATGAGACCGCGGATGAAAGGATGAAGGGGAAACCCTAGTCCGCGAAGGAAATGGGGGAGGAACACTACCCTTTCGTTAGGTTCTGGAGTGGGAATGATCTGCTTTTGGCAGGGAGCCGATGGACTATGTCCGTGGCCAGATACCCAGCTTCCCAGAGCTCCTTGATGTTCTCCTTTGTAACAGTGGAGGCCATCCACTTGCCCTGCGCTCCAGATCTAGACATGGCTAGGAGCATTTGGTGGCGATGGAAAGGATTGAGACTTGGGCACTGGAGCTCGAATGTCGGGTAGGCTGCAGAGGAAAAAGGCGTGGGGTAAAAAGATGGATCTTTGTCTTCTTATAAAGGCAGTGGATATCAAGCGTCCCCTCTAGAGCCTTAAATCTTGCCTATTCCCAAGGGGACGTGTGAACGGCATGGTTGGATTACCCAAACCCCTGTTAATGAGAATCCCGTGATAAAGGGACGCAATCTCTGCTTTGACAAGACATGTCGATGGCCGTGCCTCGAAGTGCGAAACGGGGCTGTAAAATGATTTAGAATGCTAACAAGGTCAGGACGTAACGCCTCGCCGGAAAAATCGCCTATGGATGTGACTTATTTCATTTTGAATATTTTTGCCCTTACAGCTTAAAGCTGCAATTATTTAATAAGGACAGATATAGATGTTTTGCGTGGAGGACTACGTTGGAGTATTCGAAGAAGGAACCTGCCTTGCAATGCCGAAGAGAATCTGCGCGCCGAATACATCATCATTGAAGCCCGATTCAGGGGCTACTGAGGGAGTCCCAGACTATGGGATCCTCGGGGAGCCGGCCTATGTGACATGGGCCGGACTGATGGGCCGTGAAGATACAAGATAGAAGGACCTCCCCCTTGTCCAGATGGGACTTTCCTTTGCGTGGATGGCAAGCATGGCATTCGAATCATGTACTTCCTTTCTCTGTAACCGACTCTGTACAACCCTAGATACCTCCGGTGTCTATATAAACCGGAGGGTTCAGTCCATAGGGGCAATCACAATCATACAGGCTAGACATCTAGGGTTTAGCTATTATGATCTCGAGGTAGATCAACTCTTGTAACCCCTATTCTCATCAAACTCAATCAAGCAGGAAGTAGGGTATTACCTCCATTAAGAGGGCCTGAACCTGGGTAAACATCATGTCCCCTGCCTCCTTGTTACCTTCGATCCTTAGACGCCCAGTTCGGGACCCCCTACCCGAGATATATCGATTTTGACACCGACAAGTACCGCGCAGTGTGGTAGTACTGCTCCTCGGGTATGGTAGTACCGTGGGTTCTAGCCCAGCACAGCTACTCACGCGGAATTAGGGGCGGATGTAATTTTTTACATCCGTGCCCTATGAGGTAGTACCGCTTCTTGGATGCGGTAGTACCGTGTCAGATTTTTTCACATATCGAAACTCAGCGGAAGTCCACGGATGTAATTTTATTCGTCCGTGCCTTCCCAGCTCAGTCGAACCCTGCCTTGCGGTCCGCAAGAGCGCGCAGTAGTACCGCTCTTTGCGTCAACGCAATAGGGCATCGTCTGGTCTCTGCCGTGGGTGCGGTACTACCGCACCCCCTAGCGGTAGTACCGCAAGGTTGGTGCAATAGTACTGCATGTCGCGGGCTGAATAAGTGAGTAATGGTTGGATTTGTCAACTCACTATATAAGGGGGGTCTTCTTCTCCGAGTTGACCACCTCTTCTATCCCTAAGCTCCATTGTTACTCTAAGCTCCATTTTTGCCCGATCTCTCTCCCTAGCCAACCAAACTTGTTGATTCTCTAGGGATTGGTTGAGAAGGCCTCGATCTACACTTCCACCAAGAGAAATTTGATTCCCCCCTAATCCCTTGCAGATCTTGTTACTCTTGGGTGTTTGAGCATGCTAGACGGTTGAGGTCACCGCA
This sequence comes from Triticum timopheevii, assembly GCA_963921465.1. NCBI lineage: Eukaryota > Viridiplantae > Streptophyta > Magnoliopsida > Poales > Poaceae > Triticum > Triticum timopheevii. Next base: position 372,175,264 of record OY997272.1, on the reverse strand, counting down.
GAGCCATAGTCCATTGTGGTGAAGCTTCGTGGTGTCGTTGGGAGCCTCCAATTAAGTTGTGGAGATTGCCCCAACCTTGTTTGTAAAGGTTTGGTCGCCTCCTCCAAGGGCACCAATAGTGTAATCACGGCATCTCGCATTGTGTGAGGGTGTGAGGAGAATACAATGGCCCTAGTGGCTTCTTGGGGAGCATTGTGCCTCCACACCGCTCCAATGGAGACGTACTTCCCCTCAAAGGGAAGGAACTCCGGTAACACATCCTCGTCTCCACCGACTCCGCTCTTGGTTATCTCTCACCTTTACTTATGCAAGCTTATATTGTGTTGCATCCATTGCTTGCTTGTGTGCTTATTGTTGTTGCATCATATAGGTTGCTCACCTAGTTGCATATCTAAACAACCTAATTTGATGCAAAGTTTAATTTGGTAAAGAAAAGCTAGAAATTGTTAGTTGCCTATTCACCCCTCTCTAGTCAACTATATCGATCCTTTTAATTGGTATCAGAGCCTCGTCTCTTTATTAAGGACTTTAACGTCCGAAGAGTATGGTTGACACCATAGACGGTGAGGAGGAGCACCCCGGTGTGAATCCATCTTCGTCTATGGCCGATGGGGGATCCCTGATCTCACGCGAGGAATTCAATGCGACATTGGACACATTGAAAACCTCCATGACGACCGAGGTCAAAGGCATGTTCAAGGAGTTTCTTGATTGTCTTAAGTTATCCACCTCACCGTTGGAAGTGGTCTCTCCCACTAACAAGGTGGATGCTAACTCCGATAAGGGGGAAGCTTCTAGTGATAAAATTCCTTTGCCTAGTGGTAGAAGTGGAAACGACATCTTTGCCCATGTTGAACCACCTCTTACTTATGGAGGACCGGTTCCCTCCACTCATTTGAATCATGTTGGTCCTCCTCCTAAGTTTGTGAAAAATGAGGATTTTGCCTCTTGGGTCTACCTCTTTAAATGTCATTTAAATCATAGTAACACTAACCTTTGTAGAATTATTGAGCAAGGTTTCTACCTGCACGACCCAAGCAACTTCACCCCTAGAGAAGCCGCGGATAATCAATTCAACGAGTCCGCTCTCTTCATTATTCAAGATGCAATTCCACCCGAAATATTGCTCACCTTCGACCCTTCACCGTGGCCAAGGAAGCTTGGGAACATGTTGTCTCCATTTACAAGGGAAGCGCAAGCATTCAATGCTCCAACTATGAAGTGGTGCAAGATGAAGTCGATGACTTTGCGATGAATTAAGATGAAGAACCTCGTGAGCTCTATCGGAGATTAACCACTCTCGCGGTCTCACTCCGAGATCATGGGAGCAAGGATATGGATGACAATTGGATCAAGAGAAAGTTTCTCAAGGCCATGATTCCCTACCACAAGGCCATGTCATCCGTCATCCGTCAAAGGCCGGACTTCCATACCTTGTCCTCAAGTGAAGTGTTGGATGAGTTTGTTGCTATGGGAATCTTGGACAAGACCGCCGACAATGCGGTGATGCGCTCTCAACAGGCAAAGAACAACCTTACTTTGAAGGCCAAGGCAAGTTTGGAAGAAGAGGATGAAGAGGAACATGAGGAGAGTAACCCCGAAGATACAAAATATGATTACCATGAGCACATCGCTCTCACTTCAAGGCAATTTTGGAGCAAGAAGAACTCAAGGCCCAACTTCAACAAGAGCAACTCAAGTGGCATCAAGGGCAAGAAACGTGTGAGGACATGCTACAATTGTGGCAATGTGAGCCACTTTGTTGCGGAGTGCCCTTACAAGAAGCGGGAAGACAATGGTGGCAATCTCATCCGAAAAGACAAAGCCAAGTCCTTCCCCAACAAGAACAACTTCACCAAGAAGACTCCTCCCAAGGGGTTGGTGGCACAAGAAGAGTACAATGATGATGATGATGATGATGATGATGATGATGATGATGATGAAGATGGTGAGGCGATGGCCATGGCCTCCGTTGCTATTGCCACAACTCCACCGGTATCCCTCTTCGACTCACCCAACGAGAACATCACCGCCAAGTGCCTCATGGCCAAAGCCACCAACAAGGTAACCCCCAACATCAAAATAACCATCACTAGTCCTTCCTTGACGGATTGCATTGATGAAAGTGAGGGGTCTAATGAGGAAGTAAAGGAATTTGAGTCTTTTATGAGTAAGCTCAAGGGTAAATCCAAGAAGCACTTTGTTGCTCTCATGGAACAACTTGGTGAAGCCAATGACATGATCAAGGCTCATGAAGAAACCATCTCTAAGATGGAAGGTCATAGTCGTGACTATGCCGATGAGATATCGGATCTCTCTAATGCGCTTGAGGAAGAGTGTGGTCAACTTTTGTCTCTTGAGGAGTCACACAACGTTGATCATGCTAAATTAAAGAAAGATCTTGATCATGCTCTTGTTGTATCTCGTGTGCTCAATCCTGAGAAGGCTAACCTTGGGGTTGACCATGCTAGACTCAAGGAGGAGTTTGATATCCTTGATAAGGTTCACAAGGCCCTGAAGGGTGCACATGCTAGCCTAAAGGAGTCTCATGATCAACTCCAAGTGATTCTAACCAAGGAGAAAGCCACTTTTCCTCATATGGTCTTAATTGATAATGCAAATGCTACTAACCCGTGTTGTGAGCATGTGCATCTTGTGGAGGAGAATGCCAAGTTGAAGGAGCGTATTTGTGACGCTCGGATACTTAAGCTACATTAATCCCCTGCTAATGATGCCATGTCATCATATTACTGTTGCTAATTCTCGCTTGATCTAAATCTTAGTTCAAACTCAAATTCAAATGGCATGTCAAATTATTTTCTTCAAAAATTAAAAGGCAAAAATGTTCGTTGGGGTGCAAATATTCACTAACTAATTGTCAAGTAGAAACCAACATCATTTGGCTCTCCCTTTAATCCATAGGAAAATATAAAGTGGTCCAACTGCTACCAAAATAGCCATTTCAAAATAAATAAATGTTTATGTATTTCCAATTAACTTGAAACTTTGTGGGCTTCTCGAAAATTATGCCTAATAATTATGTGCCAAATTTCTTTGTCAGAAAGTTCAATTGCTATTTTTTTAAATACAAAACAGTGAGGAAATTATAAAACAGAAAATAAAATCAGTAAAGGGTCTAGCTAACTAATGTGCATCTGGGCCCCAGAGGCCATAGAGCACTAACGGCCCACCTCACCCCCTCTCCCTCTCCCCACGCTACAGGATACAGGGGGAGGGCGTGGCGGCCGGACTGGGATCAGGTGACATGCGCTACGGTGACATGCATGGTGACATGCGGCTCAAATTCAAATTTAAACATTATGAAAAAATCTGAAAAAAATCATGCATGTTCATAGCGCATACTAAGATAACCCCTAAAAATTTCACATCAAAATTCGAAACATACAACGAGAAACAAAAAAGAGAAATCTGTCATGAATAGTTCCCGAACGGTTCTCTGTACACTATTCACATATGAGTTTCTCTTTTTTATTTCTCGATGTATGTTTCAAATTTTGATCTGAATTTTTTAGGGGTTATCTTAGTATGTGCTGTGAACATGCATAATTTTTTTCAGATTTTTTCGCAATGTTTAAATTTGAATTTGAGCCGCATGTCACCGTGCATGTCACCACAGCACATGTCACCTGATCCCAGTCCGTGGCGGCCATCCCGCGGCCATGGTCGCCCCCCCAGCCACACGTCGGCCATCCGTCGCTGCCCCGCGGAGATAAGGACCCCGAACACCCCTGCTAACCCTAGCGCCCACCCCCTTTCCCCTCACTTGCCCCTCTCCCTCTCCAGTTTCTCGAGCCCGACGCCGTCGTCGCCATGGCCACCGCCGCCCCGCGCGCCCACCGCACTCCTCGCACCGCAAGAAGACGCCCAGAAGAACCGCCATGGTCCACTTCGTCCATCCCGAGCATCAAATCGAGCGGAGCCGCCTCGTGCGCTCGCCATCGGACGCATCTTCGTCGCGTACATCACCGGCGACCAGTGTCGTTTGCCACGGCTCCGGTCCACCTCCGGCCTCCCCGTCGACTCCATTGGTATTTGTGAGCTCCTCTTCCATTCCCCCATTCTCGCCCCCTCGATTCGTTGCCGTAGCCGCCGTCCCCGAGCTTGTCTGAGCTCCAGCGTACGCGTACATGTACGTGCGTGCTTGCTGCCGCTGCCCTCTGTCTCTGGCTGCTAGTTTTTTTTTTGAATGTTGGGAAAGCTTGCCAAATTCATTGACCAGGAGAGGGTAACATAGTACAGAAGAAAGACCCAAGCGGGTCAGATGCTAGCCAGGAGAGCCTAGCGCAAAAGATAAGAGGGACAAGTTCTAGCCCGGATCGAAAGGGATGCCGGCGCCTGCCAAGTTCCACAGTTTAATCTCATCCCTGATGATCCTCCGAAGATCCCCTACGTCCATACATGCCCGCTGGAATATCCTGCGGTTGCGCTCTTTCCATAGTTCCCAGGTGATCAGGTGGATCAAGGAGAGTAGGCCCTTCTTCTTATTCTTCTCTGAGACGTCATAGCATCGTTGCATCCAGCTTGCAAATTTGGTGTCCCCTGTCCAAGTGGCAGGGCAGAGCGCGGGCATGTTTGCCATCGAAGCGACCCAGCCCCATATCTCCTTGGACCAAGGGCACTCAAAGAGCAGGTGGGACGGAGTCTCCAGGTTCCTCACGCAGAGAAGGCAAAAATAATCATTCTCCCATCCACGGCGGAGCAACGCGTCCGCCGTCAATATCCTGCCTAGCATGACCATCCAGATGAAGAAGCGGCATTTACCGGGGGCCCAACCGGACCAAATGAGCTTGTATCCCTCCATAGTTACCGAGCCTTCGAATTGGAGCCGGTAGGCCGAGCGTGCACTATACTCCTTGTCTTGAGAAAATCTCCAAGCGATGGCATCCGGCTGGCCCGCAACGAGCCGAACGCTATCAATCAACGCGGCCAGGTTGGTGAGCTCAGGAACCATGTCGCTGGAGAGACCTTGAGCTAGGTCCTTGATCCACGTCTCCTCATGTAACGCGTCAGATACCGATCTATTTTTCCTTGCCGAGATTGAAAAGAGCGATGGGGCAATAGTCATTGGGCAGCAACCTTGCAGCCAGCGGTCCTGCCAGAAGTTGATTGATTGTCCATCTCCAACAGTAATTTCAGTAGCCATTGCAAATAATTGCCTCTCCTCCTTCGAGCATGGCAGGGGGAGGTTGCCCATGGCCTTTGGGGTCTTTGCCAGGCCATCCAAAGCCAGCGGAGTCTGAGGGCTCTTCCGAACTTGGCCAAGTCGAGCACACCCAGGCCACCTAGATGCTTTGGGCGACATATAAGGTTCTAGGCTACCCTGCAGTTACCGCCGCTCGCCGAAGACTCTCCACTCCATAGCCAGGACCGACAAATTTTTATCATGCGCTTAAGGACCCAGGCCGGCAGCTCGTGCACTGTCATCATGTAAACAGCAAGGGGGATAAGCCCGGTTTTTAGAAGAACCAGCCTACCACTTTTGGCCATGAGGCCACCTTTCCAGGTTGCTGCTTTGTTCCCAAATTTGATCAGAAAGGGATCCAGGTCGATTTTCGTTAGGTTGCGAAGAGACAGAGGCATGCCAAGGTACAACGTCGGGAATTGCCTGATCGGGATGCCTAGCGGCGATAGGATACACGCTAAATCCAACGAGCCACAGCGGATCGGCAAGGCCGAGCTCTTGCCCGCGTTAGCACAGAGGCCAGTTGCAGACGCAAAACAGCGTAACAGAAGGCTGACCATTCGTGCGTCTTCTTCGGAGGGGTTCATGAAAAATGCGACGTCGTCGGCATAGAAGGAGCAGCGCTGCACCCGCCTGCGTCCGGGAAGCTTGGAGAGGACTCCGTGCTCCGTGGCCAAGGAGAACATCCGCTGCAAAGGGTCCATAGCCAAGATAAATAAGAACGGGGAGAGCGGGTCTCCCTGCCGAAGACCACAATGGTGCAGGATTGCCTCCGATTGCTGCCCATTGATCATCACATTGGAGGTTGAGGAACGCAACAGCATAGCAACCCAATTTCGCCACCGCGGGCCAAAACCTCTAGCTTCAAGCATATCAAGGATATATGCCCACGAGATCGAATCAAAGGCTTTTGCAATGTCAAGCTTCTAAAGGATGGCAGGTTTTTTGGTCTTATGAAAGAATCGAGCAATGTTCTCGACATGGATGAAGTTTTCCTGGATGCTTCGTTTTTTAATGAAGGCACTTTGGCACTGATCCACAAGGTCAGCGAGCTTTGGACCCAGCCTTAGGGCGAGAATCTTTGAGAAGATTTTGACCACGCTGTGGAGCAACGAGTTGCTACTCCTCGTTGCTGCTTTGTAGCTGCTTTACTGCTAGCTGTTGCTGCACTTGCATTGCTACTCCTCTGCTTCTACCTGCGCCGCTGCCGCTGCCGCCTGCTGCTCGCATACTGCCGCTGGCCGCTGCCTAGCTACTGCTCGCTGCTCAGCTGCCGCCGCTCCCAGCCGCACAGTCGCGCAGCCTCTCATACACACGCGCACGCCTGCTCGCGTACCCGCAGCGGTGCTGCTCCTGGCCGTCGTCGTGCGTGCCATTGCTAGCCACGGCCGCATCCCGCATGTGCCTGTGTGTGCGTGTGTGCACAGCCGTGAGAACGGCTTGTGCCATTGCACATATGGCCGGTCCAATTAGTTTAGCACTAATCAGACTAACTAACCCCCTATGACATGTGGAGCCCCTACAGCTAATTTATCTAAGTTGCTGGCTATGACATGTGGGACCCCTCCACCACTAATTCAACTAGTTTAAATTGTTTATTAACCCATAAGTCATTGACAGGTAGGACCCACTTGCACTATTCACCTGTTGACTAGTCAAATCTTGATTTGGTCAACAAGGCCCCTGGACCCCACCTGTCATACTCAGTGACTAGCTGCTGCTGTGTATAAATAGAATCAGCGCTATTTAAATTCGAATTAAATAATTAAAACAATTTCAGAATATTATTAAATCTTTGAAAAATCATACAGAATTAACCGTAACTCGGATGAAAAAGTTTTATACATGGAAGTTGCTCAGAACGACGAGACGAATCCGAACATGCGTTCCGTTCGCCCACCACACGTCCCTATCCTAGCAAACGTCGAACATTTCCCCTCCGGTTCAACTGTCTGACAGACGTCCGGAACCGGGAAAACTTTCCCCGATGTTTTCCCCCTTCACCAGTAACGCCTAGCACTGCGTTAGAACAGCTCTAGTACCGGTTATTGTCTTGTTATGCATATGTTTGCGTATATTTACTGTTTCTTCCCCCTCTTCTCTCTGGTAGAACCCGAGACCGCTGTTGATGCCATTATGATTGACAACGTCGACGACGACCCTTCTTCCCTTTCAGCGGAGCTTCCAAGCAAGCCCCCCCTTTGATCATCCCGATATCGCCCATTTCATTCATGCTTGCATTAGATTCTACTACTGTAATTGATTGCTCCTATTCTGATGCATAGTCTGCTTTTGTAACCTGCTATTGTACCTTACCTGCTTATCCTAAACTGCTTAGTATAGGTTGGTTAGCGATCCATCTGTGACCCCCACCTTGTCCTTGTTGCCCCTGCTTCATCATCGATGACTCGATCAACGTGATCGACGACCAGAGCCCGACACCTCACATCACATCACGCCCCTTTTGTTGCTTGACTCTGCAAAGTTACCATCGAGTGCCGAGGGTGGAACCTCATACATCACTCCTGATGAGATCTCTGTAGTGTAGCTATTCGTCCGTGGTCAACGAGGTGGTTCCTCCTTCACCATTCCTGATACGGCTTTGTTGTGCAACACCTCAAGTGTGAACCTCGAAGATGGTTCCTCTTACGTTCACCTTGATGATTACATCGAGTGGAATTCACCGAGGGTGATTCCTCGGGTTTTCCCCTTGATGTTTGGACACACGGTTACCTTGACTTTACTTGAGACCATTGATGAAGTCGGTTCGGCCCTGAGGGGTACCCGCGAGTTGATGTGAAAGTCGGGCGGGCCCGTAGAGCACCCGCGAGTTTTCCACATGGCACGGCCGGGCAGTCTGGGCCCTTGCCGTAAGTCCACGAGACGGGGCGACGAGGCCACATTATCGTGACTCTCTGCTCGTTTCCGCGAGCCCCCAATGCACTAACAGGTTTGGGTATTTTTTCTGAGTTGGCCTCTGGTCTTTACGCACTAACCACCACGCGAGAATAGTTATGGGCCTCGACGTAGAAGTATTAGCTGAAGCTTTGTCAAACGTCCAGTTCAATAGTGCGGCACGGTCAAAACGTGCTAGCCATCCGAGGCGGTGCTGATATCCACCCTGCTCGCAACGACCCGAAGTGCTGCGGGCAATGGGCCCAAGACCCCGAAGTGCTTAGGATGTAGACCGGCGGGGACCTCTCTGCTGAGCCTAGGTAGGGCTGCGACGTGTTGATCTTCCGAGGCCGGGCATTGACCCCAGAAAGGTGTGTCCGACCAGAGTGATCGAGCGTGTTGGGTAACGTGGTGCACCCCTCCAGGGAAGATATATATTCGAATACCGTGTCCACAGTAATGGACGTTCAGACTTGTATCCGGATATTATATAACTAGAAATGGATACTTGAGATATGTGATGGATATGTGGCTCTGAGATTGCTTTCTCCCAGGGAGTCGAGGAGGGATCTCTGGGCATTAATGTTACAACATGTTTGATAATTATAAACTGCTATTCTTTACTCTTCCACATGCTGCAAGATGCTTGGAGCTGCTTGAAGATGCTAGTCTTTGATAGGCTAGGCCTTCCCCTCTATTCTGGCATTCTGCAGTTCAGTCCACAGATACAACCCTTCAATTTGATACCAATGCATACTTAGTATAGATCTGATGCTTGCGAGTACTTTGGATGAGTACTCACGGTTGCTTTGCTACCCCCTTTTCCCCTTCTTTCTTCTTTCCGGTTGATGCAACCAGATGGTGGATCCCTGGAGCCAGATGCCACCGCCGATGGATGCTACTATGTGAAGATCGCCGACGACCAGGAGTAGTTAGGAGGTCCTAGGCAGGAGGCCTTGCGTCTTCGATCGTTGTTGCTTTTGTGCTAGCCTTCTTAAGGCATCCTTGTTTAACTTATATCTGTACTCAGATATTGTTGTTTCCGCTGACTCTTGTGTATCGAGCTATGTATTCGAGTCCTCGAGGCCCCTGGCTTGTAATATAAAGCTTGTATTCTTTTATTTGTGTTTAGAGTTGTGTTGTGATATCTTCCCATGAGTCCCTGATCTTGATCGTACACGTTTGCGTGTATAATTAGTGTACGATTGAATCGGGGGCGTCAAAAGTTGGTATCAGAGCCGACTGCCTATAGGATCCCCCTTTCCAACTCCTTGGCCAAAGTTGAGTCTAGTCTTTGAAAAACGGTTTTATTAACATGGCTGTGTGGCTTACGGGCCCACGTCGCCATTGGGTGGTATTAGGATCTTTTACTCCTCGACCTTTACTCTAGGACTCTAATCTCTCTTCTATTCGGGTTAAATGATCTTGTTAACTCTAACTCTAGGTTCTCGTAAATACTTTCTCCCGGAGAGCCCCTCACTCTAGATGATTGTTTGGTGCACCAGAAGATTCGTACGATACTCTCCGATGCTTTCCCGAACCCCTTGTACCCTTCGTCGTTGCGATCCCTACCACCGATAAATCCTTATGGGTAACTATCTACATGGTCGTTCACACCTTCATCCCCACTTGCTCTTGTTATTGCAAGATGTCATGAAATACTCTCGGATGTTCTGAGAATCCTTTATGCTTACGCCCTGCAGTTCCTTGTTGCATGAATAACCCTATGAATAATTCCTCACACTTTTCGAGGATTTGTTCATTCCTAGTTGATCAAGTGATTCACAAGGTACTTTGGGATACTATCCGATCTTCCGATAATCCTCTCCAACCATTGCTCTGCAAATACTTGTCTACTTGCATTATGGATACTTTCCATATGTCTGGCAATATTCAGTAGTATCCTTTGCCATCTTTATTTTGAACAGTTGATTCAATAAGTTTGTGAATGCTCGCGATCATCGGTCCTAATTAGAATTCTTCCCTTGGCTCAGATGTCACTCCGGACATGAGCTGGTGTTCGACAAATCGAACCTTGTTTGATTGTCGATCTATGTGAACTTACTTGTCTTTGATCATAGCCTCTACTTCTGATTCCCTGATTTGGAAACCATAATTCCTTTGCATTTGAGCTTTGAATTTGTCAATCGTTTCTATAACCTGACCTCCTTGCATTCTTTCTTCTTCTGGTTGAGTACCGATACTCACATCAGATCCATTGTGGACCTCCAGGTCCTTTGTTGGGTTTTATCCGACAGTGTCCTTCATATTCAGTAACCTTGTGAGCCTTTTCCTTGGATACACAATGCCTTTGGTAAATTGTATCCCCCGCTCTCATCAACCCTACTCTACTTCCGGGCTTGAGTTATTTACTCGTGACGTTTGTGGTATATGTTCCTAAGATGTCCCTATGGGTTGAATCTATGTCTTCCCTAAATCTGTGTGAACCCGAAAACTTCTATGACTCATACTCTACTGGTGTTATGCCATATAAAATCTCAACACTATGACTTTGTCAAAAATGAGAAGTTAATGAAAGGTTATGCATTGGAGAAGTGGGAGTCGACCTTGAACTTTGTGTTCATGCCCATGGACACAATGTACATCCTATCATGGAAGCTTCTTGTTATAATAATAATCCTCTTGTGATAAGTTCATTTTGTATCTATGTTTGGTCCTTCGCAACCATGGTTCCAACCATGATTGTTCTTCTTTGATTTCATTTCTCGGACAAGTGGAAGTACTTGTCTTCTGTAGATCATTCACCCGTCCAACCTCTGTTCTGCAATACCCTCGAGTATTACCCTCTGGTATCTCGAGATTATCACGGAACTACATAACCTCTTATGAGTTCTTCATAAACTATTATTTCTCACCGATTCCAATTTTCCACGGGTTCTAAGTTGTTAGACACCCGAGAACAACGATAACTGATTCGAGCCTACACTTTACTTTTTGTTGTTTTGTTTAACATTTCTTGTAACCTAACATATCCGAGCGGTGATAATTCCCTGCTTATGTAAACATCTCGGTGTATTAACTCTGTCAGTAAGAACTTGTTACTATTGTTGATGACATTCTGGTAGCCACCGATGGACTGGAACTATGCCTATTGGTTCGCCTCGTCTTAACGAGCAGGAAAATGATTCTTTTTGTCCCTCGCCCTTGGTACCAACATTGTTGCCAACATAACCGACAGGCTATCCTCTGACCTGCCTTGCTATCATGACCGTATAAAATGTTAGCATCCTTTTTTACTTTTAACCCACATGGTGGGCCCATAACCCACAGTTCCACAGGATCAAAACCTGACTCTCCTGTACATCCCTGTTTTCCAAAATTGTTCCTCGCGCTTGGCTCCGTATGTACATCATGAGCCACCCACCTAGTGATCTATTCTGGTATCATACACAATACTTATTTCCATTGTTTTGAACCCCTTTCACCCTCTGTTTCAGGCAATGAACGTTTGTCTACCCAGTTGAAGCTTCTTATTGCACCTTCTTACCTTGCCCTCGAGGACTTTCTTGAATTTCAATTCGAGAGATGCCTCTATGCCACGCTCAATGAGATAGCCCCCAGGTACCTATCTTGTGTTGAGTTTCGTCCTTCCCGAGTCTTTCCCCAATACTACACCCCTTAAATCTCGGGGCGAGATATCTTGTAGTGGAGGAGAATTGTGACGCCCGGATACTTAAGCTACAGTAATCCCCTGCTAATGATGTCATGTTATCATATTACTGTTGCCAATTCTCGCTTGATCCAAATCTTAGTTCAAACTCAAATTCAAATGGCATGTCAAATTATTTTCTTCAAAAATTAAAAGGCAAAAATGTTCGTTGGGGTGCAAATATTCACTGACTAATTTTCAAGTAGAAACCAACATCATTTGTCTCACCCTTTAATCCGTAGGAAAATATAAAGTGGTCCAACAGCTACCAAAATAGCCATTTCAAAATAAATAAATGTTTATGTATTTCCAATTAACTTGAAACTTTGTGGGCTTCTCGAAAATTATGACTAATAATTATGTGCCAAATTTCTTTGTCAGAAAAGTTCAATTGCTATTCGTTTTAAATACAAAACAGTGAGGAAATTATAAAACAGATAATAAAATCAGTAAAGGGCCTAGCTAACTAATGTGCATCTGGGCCCCAGAGGCCATAGAGCACTAACGGCCCACCTCACCTCCTCTCCTCTCCCCATGCTACAGGATACAGGGGGGGCGTGGCGGCCATCCCGCAGCCATGGTCGCCCCCCCAGCCACACGCCTGCCATCCGTCGGTGCCCCGCGGAGATAAGGACCCCGAACACCCCCTGCTAACCCTAGCGCCCACCCCCTTTCCCCTCACTTGCCCCTCTCCCTCTCCAATTTCTCGAGCCCGACGCCGTCGTCGCCATGGCCACCGCCGCCCCGCGCGCCCACCGCGCTCCTCGCACCGCAAGAAGACGCACAGAAGAACCGCCACGGTCCACTTCGTCCATCCCGAGCATCAAATCGAGCGGAGCCGCCCCGTGTGCTTGCCATTGGACGCATCTTCGTCGCGTACATCACCGGCGACCGGTGTCGTTTGCCACGGCTCCGGTCCACCTCCGGCCTCCCTGTCGACTCCATTGGAACCGTTGTGAGCTCCTCTTCCATTCCCCCCTTTCTCGCCCCTTGATTCGTTGCCGTAGCCGCTGTCCGCGAGCTTGTCCGAGCTCCAGCGTACGCGTACGTGTACATGCGTGCTTGCTGCCGCTGCCCTCTGTCTCTGCCTGCTAGTTGCTACTCCTTGTTGCTACTCCTCGTTGCTACTTTGTAGCTGCTTTACTGCTAGCCGTTGCTGCACTTGCATCGCTACTCTTCTGCTTCTACCTGTGCCGCTGTCGCTGCCGCCTGCTGCTCACATACTGCCGCTGCCTAGCTACTGCTCGCTGCTCTGCTGCCGCTGCTCCCAGCCGCACAGTCGCGCAGCCGCTCATACACATGCGCACGCCTACTCGCGTACCCGCAGCAGCACTGCTCCTGGCCGCCGTCGTGCGTGCCATTGCTAGCCACGGCCGCATCCCGCATGTGCCTGTGTGTGCGTGTGTGCACAGCCATGAGAACGGCTTGTGCCATTGCACATATGGCCGGTCCAATTAGTTTAGCACTAATCAGACTAACTAACCCCCTATGACATGTGGAGCCCCTGCAGCTTATTTATATAAGTTGCTGACTATGGCATGTGGGACCCCTCCACCACTAATTCAACTAGTTTAAATAGTTTATTAACCCATAAGTCATTGACAGGTAAGACCCACTTGCACTATTCACCTGTTGACTAGTCAAATCTTGATTTGGCCAACAAGGCCCCTGGACCCCACCTGTCATACTCAGTGGCTAGCTGCTGCTGTGTATAAATAGAATCAGCACTATTTAAATTCGAATTAAATAATTAAAACAATTTTGGAATATTATTAAATCTTTGAAAATCATATAGAATTAACCGTAACGCGGATGAAAAAGTTTTATACATGAAAGTTGCTTAGAACGACGAGACGAATCCGAACACGCGGTCCATTCGCCCTCCACACGTCCCTATCCTAGCAAATGTCAAACCTTTCTCCTCTGGTTCATCTGTCTGACAGACGTCCGAAACCAGGAAAACTTTCCCCGATGTTTTTCCCCTTCACCAGTAACGCCTAGCACTTCGTTAGAACACCTCTAGTACGGTTATTGTCTTGTTATGCATATGTTTACGTGTATTTACTGTTTCTTCCCCCTCTTCTCTCCGGTAGAACCAGAGACCGCTGTTGATGCCATTGTGATCGACTACGTCGACGACGACACTTCTTCCCTTTCAGCGGAGCTTCCTGGCAAGCCCCCCTTTGATCATCCCGATATCGCCCATTCCATTCTCTCATGCTTGCATTAGATTTTGTTAATATAATTGATTGCTCCTATTCTGATGCATAGCCTGCTTTTGTAACCTCCTATTGTATCTTACCTGCTTATCCTAAACTGCTTAGTATAGGTTGGTTAGTGATCCATCAGTGGCCCCCACCTTGTCCTTGTTGCCCCTGCTTCATCATCGATGACTCGATCAACGTGATCGACGACCAGAGGCCGACACCTCACATCACATCACGCCCCTTTTGTTGCTCGACTCTGCAGAGTTACTATCGAGTGCCGAGGGTGGAACTGAGGGAGTCCTGGACTAGGGGGTGTCCGGACAGCCGGACTATCATTATCCGCCGGACTCCAAGACTACGAAGATACAAGATTGAAGACTCCGGGTCGTGTCCGGATGGTACTTTCCTTGGCGTGGAAGGCAAGCTTGGCGATACGGATATGTAGATCTCCTACCATTGTAACCGACTCTGTGTAACCCTAGCCCTCTCCGGTGTCTATATAAACCGGAGGGCTTTAGTCCGTAGGACAACATACATTACAACAATCATACCATAGGCTAGCTTCTAGGGTTTAGCCTCCTTGATCTCGTGGTAGATCTACTCTTGTACTACCCATATCATCAATATTAATCAAGCAGGACGTAGGGTTTTACCTCCATCGAGAGGGCCCAAACCTGGGTAAAAACATCGTGTCCCTCGTCTCCTGTTACCATCCGCCTAGACGCACAGTTCGGGACCCCCTACCCGAGATCCGCCGGTTTTGACACCGACATTGGTGCTTTCATTGAGAGTTCCTCTGTGTCGTCACCGATAGGCTTGATGGCATCTTCAACCAACAACGCCGTCCAGGGTGAGACTTTTCTCCCCGGACAGATCTTCGTATTCGGCGGCTTCGCACTGCAGGCCAATTCACTTGGCCATCTGGAGCAGATCGAAAGCTACGCCCCTGGCCGTCAGGTCAAATTTGGAAGCCTAAACTTCACGGCCGATGACCGCGGAGACTTGATCCTCGACGGACTCGAGCCACAGCCAAGCGCGCCGCACTGTGACGATGGGCATGATCTAGCTCTGCCGCCGAACAGTGCCTTGGTGGCCGCACACGGATCCGCTTCGGCCATTAGCCCGGAGCCGATCGCCCAGATCGAGGGCCGGTGGATAGACGCCGCCCTGGGGGCTTCAACATCCACGGCGATGGAGCCGAACACTAATCTTGTCCCCTGCGAAACTCGTGATTCCGAGGCGCCGGACTCCTCGCCGAACTCCGAACCTCCCGCGCCCTACCAATCGGTCCGGATTGGGCGCCGGTTATGGAATTCACCGCCGCGGACATCTTCCAATGCTTGCCTTTCGGCGATATCTTAAATTCACTAAAGCATCTCTCGTTATCAGGAGAGTCCTGGCCGGATTATGGCCAGTATGGTCGGGATGCGGACGACGAAGAAATTCAGAGCCCACCCACCACCCACTTTGTAGCCACTGTCGACGATCTAATCGACATGCTAGACTACGACTCCGAAGACATCGACGCTATGGACGACGATGCCGGAGACGAACAGGAACCAGCGCCCACAGGGCACTGGAAGGCCACCTCGTCATACGACGTATACATGGTGGATACCCCAAAAGATGGGGACGACGAAGAAACAGCGGAGGCAGATCCCTTAAAGAAACAGCCCAAGCGCCGGCGTCAGCGGCGCCGCTCTAAATCGCCACAGCAAAAACGGATATTCCGGCACAGGAGATAATAATGCTCCAGAGAGTGCCGAAGACAATCCCCTCCAGCAAGACTCAGCGCAGGAGGATGCAGAAGCAAGCCCTCATGAGGGGGCGGCAGACGAAGAGGTTGAGGATCATAATTATATGCCTCCCTCCGAAGACGAAGCAAGCCTCAACGATGACGAATTCGTCATACCCGAGGATCCCGTCGAACAAAAGCGCTTCAAGCGCAGGCTCATCGCCACAGCAAACAGCCTAAAGAAAAAGCAGCAGCAGCTTCAAGCTGATCAGGACCTGCTGGCCGATCGATGGACCAAAGTCCTCACGGCCGAAGAGTATAAACTCGAACGTCCCTCCAAAAGTTACCCAAAACGCAAGCTGCTCCCCCGATTAGAGGAGGAAGCATACGTACATCCATCACCAGCGCATGATATGGCTGACCGACCACCCCGTGGTCGTGACAAAGAGGCATCCAGGCCCCCAGCCAAGACCATACCCCGGCATCGCTCCAAAAGTACGAAACCAAGAGGGAACGCGCCGGACTTGCGAGACATATTGGAGGACAAAGCAAGGCAATCCAGATCCATCTATGGATCACGTGGGCGCCCTACGACCCACGACGAATACCGTCGTGCCGGATACAATAACCCCGGCCGGGCCGAACACAGCAGACAGCGCTCTCTCGAGCTGCGTCGCGATATCGCTCAATACAGGGGCGCCGCACACCCGTTATGCTTCACTGATGAAGTAATGGATCATCAGATCCCCGAAGGGTTTAAACCCGTAAACATCGAATCTTACGATGGCACAACAGACCCCGCGGTGTGGATCGAAGACTATCTTCTCCACATCCATATGGCCCGCGGCGACGATCTCCACGCCATAAAGTACCTCCCACTCAAGCTTAAAGGACCAGCTCGGCATTGGCTTAACAGCTTGCCCGCAGAGTCAATTGGGTGTTGGGAAGACTTGGAGGCCGCATTCCTTGATAACTTTCAAGGCACATATGTGCGACCACCAGACGCCGATGACCTAAGCCACATCATTCAGCAGCCAGATGAATCGGCCAGACAATTCTGGACACGGTTCTTGACAAAGAAAAATCAAATCGTCGATTGTCCGGACGCAGAGGCCCTTGCAGCCTTCAAACATAACATCCGGGACGAATGGCTAGCCCGGCACCTGGGGCAGGAAAAGCCGAAATCCATGGCATCCCTCACATCGTTAATGACCCGCTTTTGTGCGGGAGAGGACAGCTGGCTAGCCCGCAGCAACAATCTCCGTAAAAATTCTGGCAGTCCGGATACTAAGGACAACAACGGCAGGTCACGTCGAAACAAAAACAAGCGCCGAATTAACGGCGACGATAAGGAGGATACGGCGGTCAATGCCGGATTCCGAGGCTCTAAACCCGGTCAACGGAAGAAGCCATTTAAAAGAACCACTCTGGGTCCGTCCAACCTGGACCGAATACTCAACCGCTCATGCCAGATACATGGCACCTCTGAAAAGCCAGCTAACCACACCAATAGAGATTGCTGGGTGTTCAAGCAGGCCGGCAAGTTAATTGCCGAAAACAATGACAAGGGCTAAATAGCGACGACGAGGAAGAGACCCGGCCGCCGAACAGCAGAGGACAGAAGGGTTTTCCCCCACAAGTACGGACGGTGAATATGATATACGCAACCCACATACCCAAGAGGGAGAGGAAACGCGCACTAAGGGACGTCTATGCGATGGAGCCAGTCGCCCCAAAGTTCAATCCATGGTCCTCTTGTCCGATCACTTTCGATCGAAGAGACCATCCGACCAGCATACGCCATGGCGGATTCGCCGCATTGGTCTTAGACCCAATCGTCGATGGGTTCCACCTCACGAGAGTCCTGATGGACGGCGGCAGTAGCCTGAACCTGCTTTACCAGGATACAGTGTGCAAAATGGGCATAGACCCATCAAGGATTAAACCTACAAAGACAACCTTTAAAGGTGTCATACCAGGAGTGGAAGCCAACTGCACAGGCTCAGTCACACTGGAAGTGGTCTTCGGATCCCCGGATAATTTCTGGAGCGAAGAGCTAATCTTCGACATAGTCCCGTTTCGCAGCGGCTATTACGCCCTGCTCGGGCGAACCGCGTTTGCCAAATTCAACGCGGTGCCGCACTATGCATACCTAAAGCTCAAGATGCTAGGCCCTCGTGGAGTCATCATGGTCAATGGGAATACGGAACGCTCCCTCCGAACGGAGGAATATACAGCGGCTCTCGCGGCAGAAGTATAGAGCAGCCTTCTAAGGCAATTCTCGAGTCCGGCCGTTAAACGGCCGGATACAGCAAAGCGCGCCCGGAGCAATGCCAACCAAGACCACCTGGCGCGATCAGAGCACGTGTAGCAATGCGGCCCCGACCCTCGCCCGCGTATGATCGCAAGAATAACACTCCGCGTACATCATTACGCCTTGAAGATACCATGGGCACAGGGGAGGGGGCACGATCACAACGGACCCAGAGTGCGGTTCGACCACACCGGGGGCTCGCACATGTGCCCCTCTTTTTTTATTATTTTTCTTCTTTCTTGTACACAGGACTCTGTTAACCAGAAGCCCTGTCCGGCGGTGAACCTGCCGAACTCATGATGCAACAGTCAGGGACTAAAGAAGGCCGCGCCGAACACTCAGGTGGTCTCAATTACGAGCATTAAATTCGATTATATACACCAAATCCGCAGCTCATCCCTGGAGGGGGACATGTTTATTTAGTCCAAATCCCTTGCTTACCGCACTATTTGTATCAGTCCGCTCTACTAGCAGACTTTTTCTTTCATTAATAATGCAGCACCTTT
Organism: Triticum timopheevii; assembly: GCA_963921465.1. NCBI lineage: Eukaryota > Viridiplantae > Streptophyta > Magnoliopsida > Poales > Poaceae > Triticum > Triticum timopheevii. Next base: position 372,156,734 of record OY997272.1, on the reverse strand, counting down.
ATGATCGCAATTGCATCACATTATATATATATGCTCATTATATGACATCTGGCACCCGTATATTTTGGTACGGCATAATACACCAGGGGCTTATGTTCCCCACTCTATGGTGTGATAAAGTCCGAACACTTTCACAAGTGCGGCACCCCGAACTTATAGCATTATATGAATCGGCTCCGAATCATGTCTTGGGTCAATAGTTGGGTTTGCCCGGCTCCCACGTTTTGGTACCTTACGTTCCGTTCCGTCGGCTAAGGTGGCACTGGGAGAACCACTGCGATTGCGCCCCGGTTGAGCCGGGTTAACGCCTCAGTGGAGAAAGCTAAAACTGACTGGCATGATAAGGCGAGAGACTGGTCGCTGTTCGAGAGGTTTTTTCGGGTCCTTAAAGACTCACGCCGCTTCGAGCGAAGTTCCGGATAATGTCCGATGAAGGCGTGGATAGCGCCCCGGATTCGGTCTTCCGAATACCAGGGGCTTCGCCAAAATTTAAAATTATAGAATTCTATGGCTAAGTGAGAGTGTTCAAGCATTATAAGTCCGGTTGCCTTGTTCGTCGTGTTGAGCGCCTCCCTAGATGGACCCAAAAATGGGAACAAGAGTGCTCAAGTTTATCCCGAACACCCCAGCACTTGTGGCTTGGGGGCTGAAGCCAACGACTTGCCATCTCTCAGATTTTACAAACGGCCGCACAGAAGGTAATATTTTAAATTAAACAAGCGTTGCTCATGGCGCATATGAACGAAGTTTTCAGCGCACAGGATAAATAAACAGCGAGTTCACTCAAAGATTACATTTCGGGAGCACTCATCTGCAATATTGCAGGCTCCCTTCAGGACAATTTTATAATACTTCTCCGGCGTACGATACTCCTTGCCCGGCGGCGGTGGGTCCGTGAGAAGCTTCTCCGCATCCAATTTGCCCCATTGCACCTTTATGCGGGCAAGGGCCCGACGAGCACCTTCGATACAGGCGGAGCGCTTGACTACATCCAGCCTGGGGCATGCATCAAACAGCCGCCGCACGAGGCCAAAGTAGCTACCAGGCATGGCCTGTTCAGGCCACAGCCGGACTATGAGGCCCTTCATGGCCTCCTCAGCTACCTTGTGGAGTTCGACCAGCTGCTTCAGCTGGTCGCTTGGGGGCACCGGATGGCCGGCCTCAGTATACTGAGACCAGAAGACCTTCTCCGTCGAGCTCCCCTCCTCGCCACGATAGAATGCGGCGGCATCAGACGCACTACGCGGCAGATCTGCAAACTCCCCTGGAGAGCTCCGAATGCGGGTAAGTGTCAGGTAGTTCACATTAACATGCCTGCTTTGCATGAAAAACGCCTTACCCACCGCTATCTTCTTTATGTCCTCAACCTCCTGAAGGGCCTTACGGGCCTCGGCCTTGGCGGACTTGGCACTTTCGAGAGCCGAGGCAAGCTCGGACTCTCGAGTCTTGGAGTCACGCTCCAAACTCTCATGTTTTTCCATGAGAACCTGGAGCTCTTGCCGAACTTCCGCCACACGTGCCTCTTGCTTTTCTCGCTCAGCCCGTTCCGTGGCCGCATTGCGTTCGGCCGCGGACACAGCATCCCGCAAGGCTGCCACCTCGTTAGTGGCCCCTGCAATACACATATTATCCTTGTTAATTTTATTTGCAACCAAAATCCTTTTCTGTAAGGTACTTATTCAAAGAGGTGTTACTCACTTTCTTTTTCCTCGAGCTGCTTCTTTGCATGGCCAAGCTCTCGCTCGGACCGCTCGAGATTCTTCTTCAGCACGTCAACCTCCACCGTTAGTGCGGCAGAGGTCAGCAGTGCAGCCTGCAAACCCATATTGACATATTTTAGGCAACCCTGCGTATATCTTGTTATAGATCCTTAGTCCGGCTTTTCTTTCCGAACACCGAACTAAGCATCAGGGGCTACTGTCTATGCGGTATTACATTACATAATTTTAACTTCTTACCTCAAAGCCTGTTAAAAGGCTGCTGCAGGCTTCGGTCAGCCCGCTCTTAGCGAGCTGAACCTTCTCAATCACCGCACTCATGATAGTGCGGTGTTCTTCCTCGATGGAAGCGCCTTTGAGCGCCTCCAGCAGGTTATCCGGCGCCTCCGGTTGGATGGAGGCCACCGGCGTCACGGTCCTGCCCTTCTTTCGAAGGGGCCGCTTGCCGGACCCTGGAACCACTGCGGGTTCCGATGTAGAGTCCGGCACGAAGTCCGGGAGGCTGCCTGACGGCGCCTCCGGAGCCTCCTCCTGATGGGTCCCTCTTTGGGATCCCACCTCGACGTTCTCGTCGGCGCATGGGGTGGAGGCAGTCGGGATGGAATTCACATCCGACGAGGCCAATGACCCGCTCGATGAGTCGGGGAGATCATCATTGGCCGGACTACGGGCAGAATGCGGCGTTAGAAGGATACTACGCGACATAAAAGAAATTACACATCAAGGATCCGGATACTTACGATCTTGCCAGACGCCTGGCCCTTGGAGGCCACTCATCCTCACCAACGCTGATGTTGGCGGAACTGTCCGGGGGGATAGTTCTCCCCCTCTTGGACCCTTCGGCCTCCCCGATGGGGGAAGCCTTCCTTTTCTTCTCTCCCTCCTCCGGGAGAGAGTACTCCTCCTCGTCTTCGTGGGAGGAGTCCTCGTCGTCGTCAGACGCCTGATTGCGGGAACTCTTTTGAGTCCCCGTGGCCACCTTCTTGGCCTTCTTCTCTGGCACCACGTGCGGTGCCGGAACCAGCAGCCCTGTTAAACGGGCGTCCGCTGGGTCTTCTGGCATGGGAGCCGGGCTGATGAGCAGCTTGGCCTTCTCCATCCATTCCTGTCAAAGGAAGAGGCAGAATGAAATCTCACTAGAGTCAATCTAATTATCACAAGTGTCCCGTAATGGGGTTGAATAACTTACCTCGTCAGTTGGATGCTGCGAGCTGAATCCGCGGTCTTTGGTCGCGGACGCGGGGGCTTCGACGCCCTTGAACAGCACCCTCCAGGCGCCTTCGTATGTTGTATCGAAGAGCCCGTTTAGCGCCTGGTGCTGTTCCGGATTGAACTCCCACAAATTAAATGCCCGTTCTTGGCATGGGAGGATCCGCCGGATGAGCATGACTTGGACCACATCGACGAGCCTGAGCCTATTGCTCACCATCTTCTTGATACATGCTCGGAGTCCCGTCACCTCCACCGGATTCCCCCACTGCAAGCCCTTCTCTTTCCAGGAGGTGAGCTGCGTGGGGATGCCCGATCTAAACTCGGGGGCCGCCGCCCATGTGGATTTGCGCGGCTCGGTGATGTAAAACCACCCTGATTGCCACCCCTTGACGGAGTCCACGAAGGTCCCTTCTAGCCAAGGGACGTTGGGCAATTTGCCCAACATGGCGCCTCCGCATTCCGCTTGCGTACCCTTCACAACCTTCGGCTTGACATTGAAGGTCTTGAGCCACAGGCCGAAGTGGGGCCTGATGCAGAGGAAGGCCTCGCACACGACGATAAACGCCGAGATGTTGAGGATAAAGTTCGGCGCCAGATCGTGGAAATCCAGGCCGTAGTAAAACATGAGCCCCCGGACAAATGGATGGAGCGGAAAGCCCAGTCCGCGGAGGAAGTGGGGGAGGAAGACGACCCTCTCATGAGGCCTGGGGGTAGGGATGAGCTGCCCCTCGTCGGGCAGCCGATGCGCGATATCGCCGGAAAGGTATCCGGCGCTGCGCAGCATGGTGATGTCCTCCTCCTTGACGGTGGAGGCTAACCATTTACCTCCCGCTCCGGACATATTCGGAGAAGGTCGAGGCGAGATGCGCGAGCTCGGGCTTTGGAGCTTGAGTTCGCGGGGATGGATAAGCAAAGGAGGAAGAAGGCGTAGGTGAGAAGGTGAATCCTTATCCCTTATATATAGGCGGACAAAACTATGCGTCCCCCACCAGCCTGGTAAAACTCGCTTATCTCCCAAGCGCCACCATCAATGGCGCGGTTGGGTTACCCACGCTCGTATTGATGAGAATCCCGGAATAAGGGGAACACGATCTCTGCTTCGACAAGACGTGCCAAGGAAACCGCTTCACTAAACATGCTGAGGTGGTATAATGATTCAAACAAAGGCCTGGTGGCGGTGTGATGTCACGCCGCATAATACGTCAGCAGATTGAACTAAGTGTACATTTTATTCTCTCTACGGTGGAATGTGGAATTTATTTTGCAGAGCCGGACACTATCCTGGTGTTCATGATCTTCTCTGGATTATTCAAGGGAGGAACCCGCCTTGCAATGCCGAACATTATGCACGCCGGACTTATCGTCATTGAAGACTGGTTCAGGGGCTACTGAGGGAGTCCTGGACTAGGGGGTGTCCGGACAGCCGGACTATCATTATCCGCCGGACTCCAAGACTACGAAGATACAAGATTGAAGACTCCGGCTCGTGTCCGGATGGTACTTTCCTTAGCGTGGAAGGCAAGCTTGGCGATACGGATATGTAGATCTCCTACCATTGTAACCAACTCTGTGTAACCCTAGCCCTCTCCGGTGTCTATATAAACCGGAGGGCTTTAGTCCGTAGGACAACATACATTAAAACAATCATACCATAGGCTAGCTTCTAGGGTTTAGCCTCCTTGATCTCGTGGTAGATCTACTCTTGTACTACCCATATCATCAATATTAATCAAGCAGGACGTAGGGTTTTACCTCCATCGAGAGGGCCCGAACCTGGGTAAAAACATCGTGTCCCTCGTCTCCTGTTACAATCCGCCTAGACGCACAGTTCGGGACCCCCTACCCGAGATCCGCCGGTTTTGACACCGACAGGAACCTCATACATCACTCCTGATGAGATCTCTGTAGTGTAGCTATTCGTTCGTGGTCAACAAAGGTGGTTCCTCCTTCACCATTCTCGATACGGCTCTGTTGTGCAACACCTCAAGTGTGAACCTCGAGAGTGGTTCCTCTTATGTTCACCTTGATGATTACATCGAGTGGAATTCACCGAGGGTGATTCCTCGGGTTTTCCCCTTGATGTTTGGACACACGGTTACCTTGACTTTACTTGAGACCATTGATGAAGTCGGGTCGGCCCTGAGGGGTACCCGCGAGTTGATGTGAAAGTCGGGCGGGCCCGTAGAGCACCCGCGAGTTTTCAACGTGGCACGGCCGGGCAGTCTGGGCCCTTGCTGTAAGTCAATGAGACGGGGCGACGGGGTCACATTATCGTGAGTCTCCGCTCATTTCCGTGAGCCCCCAATGCACTAACATGTTTTGGTATTTGTTCTGAGTTGGCCTCTGGCCTTTACGCACTAACCACCACGCGAGAATAGTTATGGGCCTCGACGTAGCAGTATTAGCCGAAGGTTTGTCAGACGTCCAGTTCAACAGTGCGGCACGGTTGGTTCGTGCTGGCCATCCGAGGCGGTGCTGGTATCCACCCTGCTCGCAACGACCCAGAGTGCTGCGGGTGATGGGCCCAAGACCCCGGAGTGCTTAGGATGTAGACCGGCGCGGACCTCTCTGCTGAGCCTAGGTAGGGTTGTGACGTGCTGATCTTCCGAGGCCGCGCATTTACCCCAGAAAGGTGTGTCCGGCCAGAGTGATCGAGCATGTTGGGTAACATGGTGCACCCCTGCAGGGAAGATATATATTCGAATACCGTGTCCACGGTAATGGACGTTCAAACTTGTATCCGGATCTTATATAACTAGAAATGGATACTTGAGATATGTGATGGATATGTGGCTCCGAGATTGCTTTCTCGTAGGGAGTCGAGGACGAATCTTTGGGCATTAATGTTACAACATGTTTGATAATTATAAACTGCTATTCTTTACTCTTCCACATGCTGCAAGATGCTTGGAGCTGCTTGAAGATGCTAGTCTTCGATAGGCTAGGCCTTCCCCTCTATTCTGGCATTCAAAAGTTCAGTCCACACATACAACCCTTCGATTTGATACCAATGCATACTTAGTATAGATCTGATGCTTGCGAGTACTTTGGATGAGTACTCGCGGTTGCTTTGCCACCCCCTTTCCCCCTTCTTTCTTCTTTCCGGTTGATGCAACCAGATGGTGGACCCCTGGAGCCAGATGCCACCGCCGATGGATGCTACTACGTGAAGATCGCAGACGACCAGGAGTAGTTAGGAGGTCCCAGGCAGGAGGCCTTGCCTCTTCGATCGTTGTTGCTTTTGTGCTAGCCTTCTTAAGGCATCCTTGTTTAACTTATGTGTGTACTCAGATATTATTGCTTCCGCTGACTCTTGTGTATCGAGCTATGTTTTCAAGCCCTCGAGGCCCCTGGCTTGTAATATAAAGCTTGTATAATTTTATTTGTGTTTAGAGTTGTGTTGTGATATCTTCCCGTGAGTCCCTGATCTTGATCATACATGTTTGCGTGTATGATTAGTGTACGATTGAATCAGGGGCGTCACAAACTTGAGAAATGCCTTATGTCTTTCATAAAAGGTGAGAAGAACCTCAACGATCTTTTGAGCAATCAAAAGGAAGCTGTGGGCAAGGAGGGAATTGGGTTTACACCCAAGTCCAAGAATAAGAAGAAGAATGACAAGGCCAAACAACCTCTTCCTCTCAAGCAAACCTTTGTGAATGAGGGAGAGGGTGCTCCTAATGAGAAGAAGAAGAACAATGTGAAGGGTGGTGGTGTCAAGAAGGGCATCGCCACTCCTTCCAACAAAGTCGGCGACTATAACCCTTCTTATGTGCTATGTCGTGCTAGTGATGGGCATGTCTATGCCAAATTTGTTGGTTCTCCTTATGAGTACATTGAATGGTCTATTTGGGTTCCTAAGACCCTTGTTACTAACATCAAAGGACCCATTACTAAATGGGTACCTAAAACCAAGCATTGGTCTCTTGTAGGTGTTTGCTTCCGGTGGGGGATCATGGTTGCTTGATAGTGGAGCCACAAATCATATGACCGGAAGTAAGGACTTGGTGGTGGACGTGCACAATGTCTCATCTATGCCCACCAATGTCGAGTGGGGTGATGCCTTGTCTTCTGAGGTATTGGATCTTGGCAAGGTTGTCATTTCTCATGATCTCACTATCGAGAAAGTCATGCTGGTTGAGTCCCTTGCATACAATTTACTTTCCGTTCGTCAACTTGCAATCATGGCTTTGCCACATTCTTTGATATTGATATCGTGGCCCTCTTCTGGATCAAGACTCTTAAAGTAGCCTTTGTTGGGCATGTCGATAATGGTCTTTATGTGATTAACTTTTTGGAGCGACCCACTAAGACCGCGACATGCCTAATGGCTAAAGTTGACGTGGGATGGCCTTGGCATCGCCGTTTAGCCCATGTCAATATGATATCTTTGCAAAGTCTTCTCAAGGGGGACCATGTCCGTGGACTAACGAATTTTAGTTTTGCCAAAGATCGTGCTTGTAGTGCTTGTATCAAAGGAAAGCTACATGAGAAGGCTCACCCTCCCACGACTATCATCTACTCGAAGAGACCCTCGGAGCTCCTTCAGAGGGATCTCTTTGGGCCTCCATCTTGATAGTCTTGGGGGTAGGAAGTATTGTTTGGTGATTGTGGATTATTATTCAAGATACACTTGGGTATATTTAGTCAACAAGAAGAGTGAGACTCAACAAACCGTCATCGACTTTGCAAATGAAGCTCAACAACAACACAATGCAAAGATCTTGACAATAAGAAGTGACAACGGCACCGAGTTCAAGAACTACACCTTGGATGAGTTTCTTAGTGATGAGGGGATCAAGCATCAATATTCCGCTCCTTATACCCCTCAACGAAATGGTGTAGTGGAGAGGAAGAACCAGACGTTGATGGACGCCGCAAGGACCATGATGGCGGAGTTCAAGTCTCCCTACAACTTTTGGGCCGAAGCCATCAACACCGCTTGTCATGCATCCAATCGGCTCTATCTCCGCAAGGGCTTGAACATGACTCCATATGAGATACTTACCGGTAAAAAGCCCAACCTCAAGTATTTTCGGGTGTTCGGTTGTAAGTGTTTCATTCTCAAGAAAGGTGTTTGTTTGTCTAAATTTAAGGCTAGAGCTCATGAGGTCATATTTGTTGGTTATGCTACAAACTCTCATTCTTACCATGTCCTCAACAAGTCCACCAGACTCATTGAGGAGACGTGTAGCGTGGAGTTTGACGAGAATAACGGCTCCAAGTGGAGCAAAGTGGTACTTGTGACGTAGGTGATGAAATTCCTCCCCAAGCCATAAGAAGAGTGGGTGCTGGTCATATCATACCCATTGAGGAACCCCGGCCGAAGGAGAAGGACAAAGTTCCACTCAAGTGGAGCCATCACCAACCCAAGACCCGCATGCTTTCGAAGAACAAAGTGAAGGCCCTCAACCAAGTGAACCAGATCAAGGGCAAGATCAATCTCAAGATGGTGAGGAACCACCAAGTGATGCCCACGGTCAAGTTGTCCCTCCTGAGCAAATTCAAGATCAAGAGCAAGCTCAAGATCAAGAACAAGCTCAAGACGATGCTCATGATGATCAAGTTAGCACTCCTCAACTCACTCCCGAGGAGGAATTGGAGCGTCATGCCACTAAGATTGCATCCAAGCTCGCTACCAAAGATCATCTCATGATGAATGTAATTGGAATCTTAAGAAAGGGGGTAAGCACTCATAGACAATTAGCAAACTATTGTGAACATCACGCGTTTGTTTCTTGTGTCGAACCCCAAAAGGTCTATGAGGCGCTCGAGGATTCGGATTGGCTCAATGCCATGCATGAAGAACTCAACAAGTTCGAGCACAACAAGGTGTGGAGATTTGTGTCAAGGCCAACGGGGAACCATAATGTCATTGGAACCAAGTGGATATTTAAGAACAAGCAAGATGCTCATGGAATTATCGTTCGCAACAAGGCTCGCTTGGTAGCACAAGGCTACTCCCAAGTCGAGGGTATCGACTACGGTGAAAACTTTGCTCTCGTTGCTCGCCTTGAATCTATTCGTTTGTTGATTGCTTATGCTTCTCATCATAACTTCAAGTTGTAACAAATGGATGTGAAGAGTGCTTTCTTAATGGTCCTATTAATGAGTTGATGTATGTCAAACAACCCCCGGGGTTTGAGGATCCCTATTTCCCTGATCATGTGTACAACCTCGATAAGGCACTCTATGACCTTAAACAAGCTCAACGTGTGTGGTATGAGCACCTTACCGAGTTGTTGCAAGATTGATGTCTACTACACAACCTTCTTCTTGTAGACGTTGTTTCGCCTCCAGGTGAAGAGGTTTGTAGGACAGTAGCAAATTTCCCTCAAGTGGATGACCTAAGGTTTATCAATCCGTGGGAGGCGTAGGATGAAGATGGTCTCTCTCAAACAACCCTGCAACCAAATAACAAAGAGTCTCTTGTGTTCCCAACACACCAAATACAATGGCAAATTGTATAGGTGCACTAGTTCGGCGAAGAGATGGTGATACAAGTGTAATATGGATGGTAGATATAGGTTTTTGTAATATGAAAATATAAAAACAGCAAGGCAGCAAGTAACCAAAGTGAGCGAAAACGGTATTGCAATGCTAGGAAACAAGGCCTAGGGTTCATACTTTCACTAGTGCAAGTTCTCCCAACAATAATAACATAACTGGATCATATAACTATCCCTCAACATGCAACAAGAGTCACTCCAAAGTCACTAATAGCGGAGAACAAACAAAGAGATTATGGTAGGGTACGAAACCACCTCAAAGTTATCCTTTCTAATCGATCTATTCAAGAGTCCGTAGTAAAATAACACGAAGCTATTCTTTTCGTTCGATCTATCCTAGAGTTCATACTAGAATAACACCTTAAGACACAAATCAACCAAAGCCTTAAGGTCACCTAGATACTCCAATGTCACCTCAAGTACCCGTGAGCATGATTATACGATATGCATCACACAATCTCAGATTCATCTATTCAACCAACACAAAGTACTTCAAAGAGTGCCCCAAAGTTTATACCGGAGAGTCAAGACGAAAACGTGTGCCAACCCCTATGCATAAGTTCACTGAACCCGCAAGTTGATCACCAAAACATACATCAAGTAGATCACGTGCATATCCCATTGTCACCACAGATAAGCACGGCAAGACATACATCAAGTGTTCTCAAATCCTTAAAGACTCAATCCGACAAGACAACTTCAAGGGGAAAACTCAATTCATCACAAGAGAGTAGAGGGGGAGAAACATCATAAGATCCAACTATAATAGCAAAGCTCGCGATACTTCAAGATCGTGCCAAATCAAGAACACGAGAGAGAGAGAGAGAGAGAGAGAGAGAGAGAGAGAGAGAGAGAGATCAAACACATAGCTACTGGTACATACCCTCAGCCCCGAGGGTGAACTACTCCCTCCTCGTCATGGAGACCGTCGAGATGATGAAGATGGCCACCGGTGAGGGATCCCCCCTCCGGCAGGGTGCCGGAACAGGGTCCCGATTGGTTTTTGGTGGCTACAGAGGCTTGCGGCGGCGGAACTCCCGATCTATTGTGCTCCCCGATGTTTTTAGGGTATATGGAGATATATAGGCGAAAGAAGTCGGTCAGGGGAGCCACGAGGGGCCCATGAGGGCGGGGGCGCGCCCAGGGGAGGTGCGGAAGCAATCCAGGGGACTTGGAGTGCACGTAAGGGAAGCTTCGAGGTGGCCACGAGGCAGGAAGGCGCGCCGAGGGGAGGTGGGCGCGCCTCCCTGCCTTGTGGCCACCTCGAAGCTTCCCTTACGTGCACTCCAAGTCCCCTAGATTGCTTCCGTTCGAAAAATAACTTTCCCGAAGGTTTCATTCCGTTTGGACTCCGTTTGATATTCCTTTTCTTCGAAACACTAAAATAGGCAAGAAAACAGCAATATGGGCTGGGCCTCCGGTTAATAGGTTAGTCCCAAAAATAATATAAAAGTGCTTAGTAAAGCCCATAAACATCCAAAACAGGTAATATAATAGCATGAATGTTTCATAAATTATAGATACGTTGGAGACGTATCAAAGATCATGTGTTTGAAATTGGGAAAATCGACCCCACTCTTTTTACTAAGAAGGTCAAAGGGGAGTTGTTATGCCAAATATATGTTGATGATATTATCTTTGGTTCCCCTAACAAAGCTTTCAATGAGGAATTTGCCGCTCTCATGACCTCAAAGTTCAAGATGTCCATGATGGGAGAATTGAAGTTCTTTCTCGGGTTCGAAATCAAGCAAAGAAGAGAAGGAACCTTCATCAACCAAGCCAAATACACTCAAGACATGCTTAAGAGATTCAAGGTAAGTGATGTCAAGCCGGCTTCCACTCCAATGCCCGTCAAATGCCAACTTGACATAGATCCCAATGGTAAAGCGGTGGATCAAAAGGTATATCGCTCCATGATCGGCTCCTTGCTTTACCTTTGTGCATCTAGACCGGATATCATGTTGAGTGTGGGAATTTGTGCACGGTTTCAAGCCACACCTAAGGAAAGCCACTATGTGGCGGTCAAGCGAATCTTTCGATATTTGGCTTATACCCCAAACTTTGGCTTATGGTACCCAAGAGGAGCCAACTTCAACCTTTTGGGCTATTCAGACTCAGATTGGGCAGGAGACAGAGTGGATAGGAAGTCCACCTCTGGAGGGTGTCAATTTCTTGGTTGCTCTTTGGTGAGTTGGTCTTCTAAGAAGCAAAGTTGTGTGTCTCTCTCGTCCACCGAAGCGGAGTATGTGGCCACCGGTAGTTGTTGTGCTCAACTTCCATGGATGAGGCAAACTTTGAAGGATTGCGGTGTCATTTGTGAGGAAGTGCCTCTTTGGTGTGACAATGAAAGTGCCATCAAGATCTCTCTCAACCCGGTGCAACACTTCAAGACGAAGCATATTGAGATTCGGTATCACTTCATCCGGGATCACATTAGGTGAGGGGAGATCAAGCTCAAATATGTCAACACTCATGATAACCTTGCAGATATTTTCACGAAGCCCTTGGATGAAGCAAGATTTCACGAGTTAAGGCATGAGCTAAATATCATTGATTAGAGCAATGTAGCTTGAACCTGTGCACACCCCACCGTACTTATCTTGATGTCTTGTTTAGGTGTAGGCATGGACATAGGGGGAGTGTTGTTCTCTCAATGAACTCTCCCTCCCCCCATTATGCATAAATTGATCAACTCTTTCACATTACCCATTCTTGATGGTACTTGTGCTTCAAAGGCGAGTTTTGGTCATGGGCCCAAGGATAATTCTTCGCGGTGCCATACCAATTGACTCAAACATAGGTGGCTTTGGCCACCACCCTCTCCTCTAGAAAGGTTTTGGCTCGTGTTCGCTCCTCGTTTTATTTTACCTTCTTGTTGAGCCATGTTTGTGTTTGAGTTGCCTCGTGTGTGTGCTCGTTTGCGCGTCTGGTCGCTTGAAGGTTTCTCTGCAAAGGCCGTGTTTCTCTGTTTTGTCGAAACATGCACTTTCTTGGGTTTATGGTACTACCTTGGCAAGCCATGGTACTACCACAGGAGATGAGCACGGTACTACCGCTACCAGCATGGCAGTAATTTTGGAAGAGCGGTACTACCGCCCTGTGTGCAGTACTTCCGCCCGGGTGGTACTACCGCGATGACCCACGGTACTACCGCGCCGTCACGAGCGGGTGGGGGTCAAGAGTGGGCAGGGGGAGTTCCAACTCCCCCATACCCATTCAACTTTTTTCCCCTTCGTTTCTCTCTCCTGCCCAAGAACGACGCCAGAGGACCTCGCCGGATCTCCATCTCCGGCCGCTCTCCTCGCGTTCCGACCGGTGGGATCGATCCCCACCTCTCCCTCTTGCCATGGAACAAGGTTTCTCCCCAAATCCCTCTCTCTTTGTCTCGTTGTTTTGCTTCTAGGTTTTGGGGAGATGCATGTTGTTCTTGAGATTTTTGTCCAAGTCATTGCAAGAGGAGGATGTAGGAGAGCAGTAGTGCAGTAGAGATGCTATTTGGTATGTTGCCACACGGTATTTTTGATCAACTGTAGTACCGATCCAAAGTTGCGAATGTGCCCAGATCCGTTCGTGCGAGATTTTAATCTGTGCGGTACTACCGCACCTCCCGTGCGGTACTACCGCTCTGGCTGCATCCACCTTGTGCGGTACTACCGCTCCTCTGAAGTGGTACTATCGCTCGGTGCGCGGAAGTAAAATTTTACTTCCGCTCTAGGCGCGGTACTACCGTGCCATCCTGGCGCAGTACTACCACGGCTAGAGCAGATGTAAACTTTTACGTCCGCTTAGTGGTGAGGTATTACCATTGACATCTAAACTACCTTTTTGCGACCACCCAATCTTATTTCTACGTGTTTCGTTTGTTTTGGCTTTGGTCTTTGCATTGATCCTTCTTGTTTCTCTCATGTGTTTCTGTGTTGTGTGTCATAGGTGGTGGATCCAATGTCTGTCGCTCGAATCCAAGCCGCGGCACGATCTCTAAGCGGCTTCACAATCAAGAGGCACCGGAGGGCTCCAATGCCCAACAACGCAATGCCAAGAAGACCGCCAACAGGTACAAGGAGCCAGTTCTTGGCATGGATGAGATGCCTCTGTCCGAGTTCATCATTCGAAGGAGAATCATTCCGTATGTGAACCCTCGTGAGAATGTCAGAGGGAATGAGTTGTTCTGGACCAAGCAGCAGAATCTCATCTACATCGATGTGATCAAGTCCAAGCACAACCTCTACATTCCAATGTAGTGGATTGATATGAATCATCTGAGGAAGGACCGGAACTACTTTGGTGAGGCATTGGACTTGGTGGAGCAGTTTGGCATTGAAGACTTCATCACATTCCATATGGACTTTGACCCGGAGCTCGTGGCGCAGTTCTTTGCCTCCGTCCACTTCCACACGGATGGGGAGCGGACTATGACTTGGATGACCAATGGGAAGAAGTTGTCTACTACTTGGAAGGAATTCATGACGCTGCCGCATGTCCGTGATGAGGGGCTTGATGTGCCCGTTGGTGCCCGCCCTCACGGCAACCCAGAGTCCGCCAACAAGGACAAGCTTATGTCGTTCCTTGTGGAGAAGAAGCTACCCAATGGCACTCAGTCTTGGGTGCTCAACCCTTTCCGCGATGTCATGCACCGGATCTTCCACAACACTCTCTTTCCACGCGTCGGTGACAAGGATAAGGTGCATGCTTATCTCGTGGATATGATGCTTCTGTGTGAGGAGGCACATCATCATGCTTCCCAACCTCTGGACATCTCTCATATCCTGTGGAATGAGCTCCGGTTTGCGGTCTACAATCACAAAGTTCCCATCTATGGTCCATAACTACACCTCCTGATCTCGAAGACTTGGGACAAGATGTTTCCGAAGGAAGACTTTTCTGCTCCAAACTAGATTCATCACGAGCCTATCAAGCTGTGTCAGAAGAACAAGTGGGCCAATACCACTACCAGGGCTGAGGCTAAGGCTACTAGGATGAATGTGGATGAGGATGCTACGTCTCGAGCTTGCATTGGTTTTCCCCGAAGAGGAGAGGATGATGCAGCACAGTAGCGTAAGTATTTCCCTCAGTTTTTGAGAACCAAGGTATCAATCCAGTAAGAGGTCACGCGCAAGTCCCTCGTACCTGCACAAAACGATAGCTACTCGCAACCAACACGATTAGGGGTTGTCAATCCCTTCACGGTCACTTACGAGAGTGAGATCTGATAGAGATAATATTTTTGGTATTTTTGGTATAAAGATGCAAAGTAAAAAGTAAAAACAAAGCAAGTAAACAAAGTGATGGAGATTGATATGATGAGAATAGACCCGGGGGCCATAGGTTTCACTAGTGGCTTCTCTCAAGAGCATAAATATTCTACGGTGGGTGAACAAATTACTGTTGAGAAATTGATAGGATTGAGCATAGTTATGAGGTTATCTAGGTATGATCATGTATATAGGCATCACGTCCGTGACAAGTAGATCGAAACGATTCTGCATCTACTACTATTACTCCACTCATCGACCGCTATCCAGCATGCATCTAGAGTATTAAGTTAAAAACAGAGTAACGCCTTAAGCAAGATGACATGATGTAGAGGAATAAATTCATGCAATATGATAAATACCCCATCTTGTTATCCTCGATGGCAACAATACAATACATGCCTTGCAACCCTTTCTTTCACTGGGTAAGGACACCGCCAGATTGAACCCAAAGCCATGCACTTCTCCCATTGCAAGAACTACCAATCTAGTTGGCCAAACCAAACGGATAATTCGAAGAGACTTGCAAAGATAACTCAATCATACATAAAAGAATTCAGAGAAGATTCATATATTATTCATAGATAAGCTGGATCATAAACCCACAATTCATCGGTCTCAACAAACACACCGCAAAAAGAAGATTACATCGAATAGATCTCCACGAGAGAGGGGGAGAAGATTGTATTGAGATCCAAAAAGAGAGAAGAAGCCATCTAGCTATTAGCTATGGACCCGAAGGTCTGAAGTAAACTACTCACACTTCATCGGAGGGGCTATGGTGATGATGTAGAAGCCCTCCATGGTGGATGCCCTCTCCGGCGGAGCTCCGGAACAGGCTCCAAGATGGGATCTCGTGGATACAGAAGGTTGCGGCAGTGGAATTAGGTCTTTGGCTCCTGTTCTAATCGTTCGGGGATACGTAGGTATATATAGGAGGAAGGAGTACGTCGGTGGAGCTCCGAGGGGCCCACGAGGTAGGGGGCGCGCCCTCCACCCTCGTGACCTCCTCGGAGACTTCTTGGAGTAGGGTCCAAGTCTCCTGGATCACGTTCGGTTGGAAAATCACGATCCCGAAGGTTTCATTCCGTTTGGACTCCGTTTGATATTCTGTTTCTTCAAAATACTAAAAAAGGCAAAAAACAACAATTCTGGGCTGGGCCTCCGGTAAATAGGTTAGTCCCAAAAGTAATATAAAAGTGAAAAATAAAGCCCAATATAGTCCAAACAGTAGATAAAGTAGCATGGAGCAATCAAAAATTATAGATACATTGGAGACGTATCAGGCATCCCCAAGCTTAATTCCTACTCGTCCTCGAGTAGGTAAATGATAAAAAGATGATTTTTGATGCGGAGTGATACTTGGCATAATTTCAATGTAAATCTTCTTAATCATGGTATGAATATTCAGATCCGAAAGATTCAAGACAAAAGTTCATATTGACATAAAAATAATAATACTTCAAGCATACTAACAAAGCAATTATGTCTTCTCAAAATAACATGGCCAAAGAAAGTTATCCCTACAAAATCATATAGTCTGGCTATGCTCCATCTTCCCCACACAAAGTATTTAAATCATGCACAACCCCAATGACAAGCCAAGCAATTGTTTCATACTTTAACATTTTCAAAACTTTTCAATCTTCACGCAATACATGAGCGTGAGCCATGGATATAGCACTATATGTGGAATAGAACGGTGGTTGTGGAGAAGGCAAAAAGAGGGAAGATAGTCTCACATCAACTAGGCGTATCAATGGGCTATGGAGATGCCCATCATTAGATATCAATGTGAGTGAGTAGGGATTGCCATGCAACGGATGCACTAGAGCTATAAGTATATGAAAGCTCAACAAAAGAAACTAAGTGGGTGTGCATCCAACTCGCTTGCTCATGAAGACCTAGGGCATTTTGAGGAAGCCCATCATTGGAATATACAAGCCAAGTTCTATAATGAAAAATTCCCACTAGTATATGAAAGTGATGAAATGAGAGACTCTCTATCCTGAAGATCATGGTGCTACTTTGAAGCACAAGTGTGGTAAAAGGATAGTAGCATTGCCCCTTCTCTCTTTTTCTCTCATTTTTTTGGGCCTTTTCTCTTTTTTTGGCCTCTTTTTTTTTATTTTCGTCCGGAGTCTCATCCCAATTTGTGGGGGAATCATAGACTCCATCATCATTTCCTCACTTGGGACAATGCTCTAATAATGATGATCATCACACTTTTATTTTTCTTACAACTCAACAATTACAACTCGATACTTAGAACAAAATATGACTCTATATGAATGCCTCCGGTGGTGTACCAGGATATGCAATGAAACATGAGTGACATGTATGGAAGAATTATGAAAGGTGACTTTTGCCACAAATACGATGTCAACTACATGATCATGCTAGCAATATGACAATGATGGAGCGTGTCATAATAAACGGAACGGTGGAAAGTTGCATAGCAATATATCTCGGAATGGCTATGGAAATGCCATGATAGGTAGGTATGGTGGCTGTTTTGAGGAAGGTTTATGGTGGGTGTATGATACCGGCGAAAGGTGCACGGTATTAGAGAGGCTAGCAATGGTGGAAGGATGGAAAAAAGTGCGTATAATCCATGGACTCAACATTAGTCATAAAGAACTCATATACTTGTTGCAAAAATCTAGAAGTTATCAAAGCAAAGTATTACGCGCATGCTCCTAGGGGGATAGATTGGTAGGAAAAGACCATCGCTCGTCCCCGACCGCCACTCATAAGGAAGACAATCAATAAATAAATCATGCCCCGAGTTCATCACATAACGGTTCACCATACATGCATGCTACGGGAATCACAAACTTCAACACAAGTATTCTTTAAATTCACAACTACTCAACTAGCATGACTCTAATATTATCACCTTCATATCTCAAAACAATTATCAATCATCAAACTTTTCTTAGTATTCAACGCACTCAAAAGAAAGTTTCACATATCTTGAATACCAAGTATATTATCATTAAGCAAATTACCATGCTATTAACAACTCTCAAAATAATCTAAGTGAAGCATGAGAGATCAAGTTTCTTTAAAACAAATCCACCACCGTGCTCTAAAAGATCTAAGTGAAGCACTAGAGCAAAAATTATCGCGCTCAAAAGATATAAGTGAAGCACATAGAGTATTCTAACAAATTACAATTCATGTATGGCTCTCTCAAAAGATGTGTATAGCAAAGATGATTGTGGTAAACTAACGAGCAAAGACGCAAATAATACAAGACGCTCCAAGCAAAACACATATCATGTTGGTGAATAAAAATATAGCTCCAAGTAAATTACCGATGGAAGTGGACGAAAGAGGGGATGCCTTCCGGGGCATCCCCAAGCTTTGACTTTTTGGTGTCCTTGGATTATCTTTGGGGTTCCATGGGCATCCCCAAGCTTAGGCTCTTGCCACTCCTTGTTCTATAATCCATCAAAAGAATTCACCCAAAACTTGAAAACTTCACAACACAAAACTCAACAGAAATCTCGTGAGCTCCGTTAGAGAAAGAAAACAAAAGACTACTTCAAGGTACTGTAATGAACTCATTCTTTATTTATATTGGTGTTAAACCTACTGTATTCCAACTTCTCTATGGTTTATAAACTATTTTACTAGCCATAGATTCATCAAAATAAGCAAACAACACACGCACAACAGAATCTGTCAAAAACAGAACAGTCTGTAGTAATCTGTAACTAACGCAAACTTCTGGAACTCTAACAATTCTACCAAAATAGGAAGTCCTGGACAATTTGTTTATTGATCAGCATCAAAAAGAATCAATGTAAAAGCACGTTCCTGTGATTTATAATAACTAAATTCGTGCGCGCAAAGTTTCTGTTTTTCAGCAGAATCAAATCAACTATCATCGTAGGTTATCCTATAGGTCCTACTTGGCACAAACACTAATTAAAGCATAAAACCACATCCAAACAGAAGGTAGATGGATTATTATACCTAAACAGAAGCAAAAACAAAAAACACAAAATAAAATTGGGTTGCCTCCCAACAAGCGCTATCATTTAACGCCCCTAGCTAGTTATAAAAGCAAGGATAGATCTAGGTATTGCCATCTTTGGTAGGCAATCCATAAGTGGCTCTCATGATAGATTCATATGGTAATTTTATTTTATTTCTTGGGAAGTGTTCCATACCCTTCTTTAAGGGAAATTGGAATCTAATATTCCCTTCCTTCATATCAATAATTACACCAATCGTTCTAAGGAAAGGTCTACCAAGAATAATAGGACATGAAGGATTGCAATCTATATCAAGAACTATAAAATCTACGGGCACATAATTCCTATTTGCAACAATAAGAACATCATTAATTATTCCCATAGGCTTTTTAATAGTGGAATCCGCAATATGCAAGTTTAGAGAGCAATCACCAAAATCACGGAAATCTAGCAAATCACATAAAGTTTTGGGAATAGTAGAGACACTAGCACCCAAATCACACAAAGCATGAAACTCAAAATCTTTAATTTTAATTTTAATAGTAGGTTCCCACTCATCATAGAGTTTTCTAGGGATAGAAACTTTCAACTCAAGTTTTTCTTCATAAGATTGCATCAAGGCATCAACAATGTGTTCGGTAAAGGCTTTATTTTTACTATAAGCATGAGGAGAATCTAGCACGGGTTGCAACAAGGAAATACAACCAATCAAAGGGCAATTTTCATAATTAAATTCCTTGAGATCCAAAATAGTGGGTTTAGCAACATCACGGTTTTTATTTATTTCAATCCCACTTTTATCAATTTCATCATCGAGATCTAGAAACTCCGAATTCTTAAAACGCCTTCTAGGTAAAGGAAGATAATCTTCAGATTCATCAAGATTCATATTGCAAAACAAAGATTTAATAGGGGACACATCAATAACTTTCAGATTTTCATAGGAATTAGAAGAACACGCTTAAATGAAGGCATCTTTGGAAGCACGCATCCTAGCGGTTCTTTCTTTGCACTCATCAATGGAAATTCTCATGGCTTTGAGAGACTCATTGATATCATGCTTAGGAGGAATAGATCTAAGCTTTAAAGGATCAATCTCGAGAGAAATTCTATCAACGTTCCAAGCCAAATCATCAACTTTAAGCAATTTCTCTTCAAGCAAAGCATTAAAATTCTTTTGTGAATTCATAAACTCTTTAACACTACTCTCAAATTCAGAGGGCATCTTATTAAAATTTCCAAAAGAGTTGTTGTAGGAATTTCCATAATTATTAGAAGGATTACTAGGATAAGGCCTAGGATTAAAATTCCCTCTATACGCGTTGTTACCAAAACTATTCCTACCAATAAAATTCACATCCATAGATTCATTATTATTCTCAAGCAAAGTAGATAAAGGCATATTATTAGGATCAGAAGAAACACTCTTAGCAAATAAATTCCTAAGTTCATCCATCTTTTCACTCAAAACATTGATTTCTTCTATAGCATGCACCTTTTTATTGGTAGACCTTTCAGTATGCCATTGAGAATAATTAACCATAATATTATCTAGGAGTTTAGTAGCATCTCCTAAAGTGATTTCCATAAAAGTGCCTCCCGCGGCCGAATCTAAAAGATTTCTAGAAGCAAAATTCAATCCAGCATAAATTTTTTGTATAATCATCCACAAGTTCAAACCATGAGTAGGAAAATTACGTAGCATTAATTTCATTCTCTCCCAAGCTTGTGCGACATGTTCATGATCAAGTTGCTTGAAATTCATAATATCATTCCTAAGAAAGATAATCTTAGCGGGAGGAAAATACTTAGAGATAAAAGCATCTTTGCATTTGTTCCAAGAATCAATACTATTTTTAGGCAAAGATGAAAACCACGCTTTAGCACGATCTCTAAGCGAAAAAGGAAATAGCTTCAATTTAACGACATCATTATCGACATCTTTTTTCTTTTGCATATCACATAAATCAGCGAAGCTATTCAGATGAGTAGCGGCATCTTCACTGGGAAGGCCGGCGAATTGATCTTTCATAATAAGATTCAACAAAGCAGTATTGATTTCATAAGATTCAGTATTGGCAAGAGGAGCAATTGGAGTGCTAAGGAAATCATTATTATTGGTATTGGT
This sequence comes from Triticum timopheevii, assembly GCA_963921465.1. Classification (NCBI taxonomy): domain Eukaryota; kingdom Viridiplantae; phylum Streptophyta; class Magnoliopsida; order Poales; family Poaceae; genus Triticum; species Triticum timopheevii. Next base: position 372,135,929 of record OY997272.1, on the reverse strand, counting down.
GAAGTCACACAATTTGGTAGCATCTTGAGCCATCGCGACAAACAAGCAAACTAACACACGAGCAAACAAACGGACGAGGAAAAAGGCAACAGAAAGAGAGGAGGGATTGGGAAAGAGAGGGTGAATAAAACGGCAAGGGTGAAGTGGGGGAGAGGAAAACGAGAGGCAAATGGCAAATAATGTAATGCGAGAGATAGGGATTGTGATGGGTACTTGGTATGTTGACTTTTGCGTAAGCCTCCCCGGCAACGGTGCCAGAAATCCTTCTTGCTACATCTCGAGCTTGCGTTGGTTTTCCCCGAAGAGGAGAGGATGATGCAGCACAGTAGCGTAAGTATTTCCCTCAGTTTTTGAGAACCAAGGTATCAATCCAGTAGGAGGTCACGCGCAAGTCCCTCGTACCTGCACAAAACGATAGCTACTCGCAACCAACGCGATTAGGGGTTGTCAATCCCTTCACGATCACTTACGAGAGTGAGATCTGATAGAGATAATATTTTTGGTATTTTTGGTATAAAGATTCAAAGTAAAAAGTAAAAACAAAGCAAGTAAATAAAGTGATGGAGATTGATATGATGAGAATAGACCCGGGGGGCCATAGGTTTCACTAGTGGCTTCTCTCAAGAGCATAAATATTCTACGGTGGGTGAACAAATTACTGTTGAGCAATTGATAGAATTGAGCATAGTTATGAGGTTATCCAGGTATGATCATGTATATAGGCATCACGTCCGTGACAAGTAGATCGAAACGATTCTGCATCTACTACTATTACTCCACTCATCGACCGCTATCCAGCATGCATCTAGAGTATTAAGTTAAAAACAGAGTAACGCCTTAAGCAAGATGACATGATGTAGAGGAATAAATTCATGCAATATGATAAATACCCCATCTTGTTATCCTCTATGGCAACAATACAATATGTGCCTTGCAACCCTTTCTGTCACTGGGTAAGGACACTGCCAAATTGAACCCAAAGCCATGCACTTCTCCCATTGCAAGAACTACCAATCTAGTTGGCCAAACCAAACGGATAATTCGAAGAGACTTGCAAAGATAACTCAATCATACATAAAAGAATTCAGAGAAGATTCAAATATTATTCATAGATAAGCTGGATCATAAACCCACAATTCATCGGTCTCAACAAACACACCGCAAAAAGAAGATTACATCGAATAGATCTCCACGAGAGAGGGGGAGAAGATTGTATTGAGATCCAAAAAGAGAGAAGAAGCCATCTAGCTACTAGCTATGGACCCGAAGGTCTGAAGTAAACTACTCACACTTCATCGGAGGGGCTATGGTGACGATGCAGAAGCCCTCCATGGTGGATGCCCTCTCCGGCGGAGCTCCGGAATAGGCTCCAAGATGGGATCTCGTGGATACAGAAGGTTGCGGTGGTGGAATTAGGTTTTGGCTCCTGTTATGATCATTCGGGGATACGTAGGTATATATAGGAGGAAGGAGTACGTCGGTGGAGCTCCGAGGGGTCCACGAGGTAGGGGGCGCGCCCAGGGGGGCGCGCCCTCCACCCTCGTGACCTCCTCGGAGACATCTTGGAGTTGGGTCCAAGTCTCCTGGATCACATTCGGTTGGAAAATCACGATCCCAAAGCTTTCATTCCGTTTGGACTCCATTTTATATTCTGTTTCTTCGAAATACTGAAAAAGGCAAAAAAACAGCAATTCTGGGCTGGGCCTCCGGTTAATAGGTTAGCCCAAAAGTAATATAAAAGTGAAAAATAAAGCCCAATATAGTCCAAAACAGTAGATAAATTATCATGGAGCAATCAAAAATTATAGATACGTTGGAGACGTATCAGAGGACGAGGTTGAGGAGGAGGAGGAGGCTGAGGACAGTTCTGCTGGGTATGCTCCTCCATCTACCAAGCCATCTTGGGCTAAGAAGGTGAAGGCAAAGATTAAGATCCTGTTCTACATGCAAGCCAAGGGGCAGTACATGATCCATGTTGCTTCCAAGGAGAGTCGCCAGCGCGACAAGCGGATCTTGAGGACGTTCGGCGAGATCGTGGAGAGCGGGTCAGAGGTGAACATCACTCTGGAGGCTGACTGGATGACCAAGCAGCGCTATCGATGGACCGATTTAGAGGAGGAGACCATCCCAGCTCTCGAGTCCGATGAGGAGCATTTTGAGTGATCTTTGCAGAGGATGCTACCACTTGTGTTGTAGGTGTCCTCTCTGCCTTTTTGGTGTCTCAATGTCAAAGGGGGAGAGAGTGTAGGATTTGCTTTCATGTCTCTTTGTTTTCGTTTCGCTGTAACTTCGTCTATGTTGCTTTGGTTTGTTTGTTTGTGCTTATGTTCGTGAGTCCCAGAGACTATCATATGGTGTAAGACATATGCACTCAAGCTTATCTTATTGTCTATTATGTTTAGTAGTTCGCGAGCCTTGCTCCATGCTTAGTGTTATTTATTTTGTTGCAAGGAATGCCTCATCTATAAAAATAGGGGGAGTGTTGACCCAAGTATGTGTGTCGTGCAGTCCAAAGCATTTATATAGAGTGCACACATCTAGGGGGAGCCTGTCTATATTTTGTAGATGTTGGGTTTGCTTATGTTCATTTGTGTACTCTTATGTGCAAATCCCATATTGTCATCAATCTACCAAAAAGGGGGAGATTGTAAGGGCATATTTCACCCTATGTGTTTTTGATGATTGATGACAATGCTTTTGCGGACTAATCGTGTGCATTGAGCATTTCAGATATCTCATGTTTAGGCACAAGACGATTCGATGCCCCTCGGAGCCTAGTGAAGACGATGTTTCTCTATGTTTCTTTTCGGTGGATTTGAGTCATAGGAAAGCCGTAACATTAAGAGGGGTTCCGCTTCGGAAAGGTTAGGGTGGAATCAACACGTACACATCTGTCCCTTTGCACCACCTTTCCTTTACTTCTTTGCAGCACCGGCCGTTTATCCGTGTCTTTGCAAGATGAAGGACTCCAAGTGGTAGTGTGTTGTGGCATGCGGTAGTACTGTTCAAGGGAGAAGTAGTACCGTAGAGGCCCACGGTAGTACCGGCCAGGGACGCGGTAGTACCGCGCAGTGCAGTAGTACCGCTCCTGGGGCACGATAGTACCGTGGGTTCTAACCCAGCACAACTACTCGCGCGGAAGTAGGGGCGGATGTAATTTTTACATCTGCGCCCTATGCGGTAGTACCGCTCCCTGGATGCGGTAGTGTCGTGTCGGATTTTTGCACAGATCGAAACTCAGCGGAAGTAGCCACGGATATAATTTTATTCGTCCGTGCCTTCCCAGCCCAGTCGAACCCTGCCTTGCGGTAGTACCGCTCTGGCGGTTTTACCGCTCGTTGTGTCAATGCAACAAGGCATCGTCTGGTGTCTGCCGTGGGTGTGGTAGTACCGCACCGCCTAGCGGTAGTACCGCAAGGTTGGTGCGGTAGTACCGCATGTCGTTGGCTGAATAAGTGAGTAACGGTTGGATTTGTCAACTCACTATATAAGGAGGGTCTTCTTCTCCGAGTTGACCACCTCTTCCATCCCTAAGCTCCATTGTTGCTCTAAGCTCCATTTTCGCCCGATCTCTCTCCCTAGCCAATCGAACTTGTTGATTCTCTCTAGGGATTGGTTGAGAAGGCCTCGATCTACACTTCCACCAAGAGAAATTTGATTCCCCCACTAATCCCTTGTGGATCTTGTTACTCTTGGGTGTTTGAGCATCCTAGACGGTTGAGGTCACCGCAGAGCCATAGTCAATTGTGGTGAAGCTTCATGGTGTTGTTGGGAGCCTCCAATTAAGTTGTGGAGATTGTCCCAACCTTGTTTGTAAAGGTTCGGTCGCCTCCTCCAAGGGCACCAATAGTGGAATCACGACATCTCGCATTGTGTGAGGGCGTGAGGATAATACGGTGGCCCTAGTGGCTTCTTGGGGAGCATTGTGCCTCCTGAAGGAAATATGCCCTAGAGGCAATAATAAAGTTATTATTTATTTCCTCATATCATGATAAATGTTTATTATTCATGCTAGAATTGTATTAACTGGAAACATAATACATGTGTGAATACATAGACAAAACTATGGTCACTAGTATGCCTCTACTTGACTAGCTCATTAATCAAAGATGGTCATGTTTCCTGACCATAGACATGTGTTGTCATTTGATTAGTGGGATCACATCATTAGAAGAATGATGTGATTGACATGACCCATTCTGTTAGCCTAGCACTTGATCGTTTAGTATACTGCTATTGCTTTCTTCATGACTTATACAAAGTTCCTGCAACTATGATATTGTGCAACTCCCGTGTACCGGAAGAACACTTTGTGTGCTACCAAACGTCACAACATAACTGGGTGATTATAAAGGTGCTCTACAGGTGTTTCCAAAGGTTCATGTTGAGTTGGCATAATTCGAGATTAGGATTTGTCACTCCGATTGTCGGAGAGGTATCTCTGGGCCCTCTCGGTAATACTCATCACTTAAGCCTTGCAAGCATGTAACTAATGAGTTAGTTATGAGATGACGTATTATAGAACGAGTAAAGAGACTTGCCGGTAACGAGATTGAACTAGGTATTGGATACCGACGATCAAATCTCGGGCAAGTAACATACCGATGACAAAGGGAACAAAGTATGTTGTTATGCGGTTTGACCGATAAAGATCTTCGTAGAATATGTAGGAACCAATATGGACATCTAGGTCCCGCTATTGGTTATTGACTAGGGACGTGTCTCGGTCATGTCTACATTGTTCTCGAACCGTAGGGTCCGCACGCTTAAGGTTTCGATGACAGTTACATTATGAGTTTATGTATTTTGATGTACCGAAGGTTGTTCGGAGTCCCAGATATGATCATGGACATGACGAGGAGTCTCGAAATGGTCGAGACATAAAGATTGATATATTGGACGGATATATTTGGACACCGGAAAGGTTCCGGGAGAGTTTGGGAATATACCGGAGCTCCGGGAGGTTACCGGAACCCCCCGGGAAGTATATGGGCCTTATTGGGCCCATGTAGGATGAAGGGAGAAGGAGCAAGGGAAGGGGGCGCGCCCCCCCAAGCCCAATCCGAATTGGGGAGGGGGGCCGGCCCCCCCTTTCCTTTCTCCTTCCCCCTCTTCCTTTCATACTACTAGTACTCCTTCCAACTACTAGTACTCCTTCCTTCCCCCTCCAAATAAGATTAGGAAAAAGAGGGGAAACCTACTTGGAGTAGGTTTCCTCCTCCTATGGCGCGCCCCCTCCTTGGGCCGGCCACCTCCTCCCTCCCTCCTTTATATACAGGGGTAGGGGGGCACCCTAGGACACACAAGTTGATCATTGATCGTTCCTTAGCCGTGTGCGGTGCCCCCCTCCACGATATTACACCTCGGTCATATTGTAGCGGTGCTTAGGCGAAGCCCTGCGACAGGAGAACATCAAGATCGTCACCACGCCGTCGTGCTGACGGAACTCCCCCTCGGCGCCTCTACTGGATTGGAGATCGAGGGTGCGTCATCGAGCTGTACGTGTGTCAAGAACTCGGAGGTACCGGAGTAACGGTGCCTGGATCGGTTGAACCGGGAAGACGTACGACTGCTTCCACTATGTTGTGTCAACGCTTCCGCTTCGGTCTACAAGGGTACGTAGACAGCACTCTCCCCTCGTTGCTATATCATCACCATGATCTTGCGTGTGTGTAGGAATTTTTTTGAAATTACTACGTTCCCCAAACAGTGGCATCCGAGCCTAGGTTTTTATGCGTTGATATTATATGCACGAGTAGAACACAAGTGAGTTGTGGACGATATAAGTCATACTGCCTACCAGCATGTCATACTTTGGTTCAGCGGTATTGTTGGATGAAGCGGCCCGGACCGACATTACGCGTACGCTTACGCGAGACTGGTTTTACCGCCGTGCTTTGCACACAGGTGACTAGCGGGTGTCTGTTTCTCCAACTTTAGTTGAACCGAGTGTGGCTACGCCCGGTCCTTGTGAAGGTTAAAACGGAGTCTATTTGACAAACTATCGTTGTGGTTTTGATGCGTAGGTAAGAACGGTTCTTGCTAAGCCCGTAGCAGCCACGTAAAATTTGCAACAACAAAGTAGAGGACGTCTAACTTGTTTTTGCGGGGCATGTTGTGATGTGATATGGCCAAGACGTGATGCTATATTTTATTGTATGAGATGATCATGTTTTGTAACCGAAGTTATCGGCAACTGGCAGGAGCCATATGGTTGTCGCTTTATTGTATGAAATGCAAACGCCCTGTAATTGCTTTACTTTATCACTAAGCGGTAGCGATAGTCGTAGAAGCAATAGATGGCGTAAACGACAACGATGCTACAATGGAGATCAAGGTGTCGCGCCGGTGACGATGGTGATCATGACGGTGCTTCGGAGATGGAGATCACAAGCACAAGATGATGATGGCCATATCATATCACTTATATTGATTGCATGTGATGTTTATCCTTTATGCATCTTATCTTGCTTTGATTGACGGTAGCATTTTAAGATGATCTCTCACTAAAATTATCAAGAAGTGTTCTCCCTGAGTATGCACCGTTGCCAAAGTTCGTCGTGCCGAGACACCACGTGATGATCGGGTGTGATAAGCTCTACGTCCATCTACAACGGGTGCAAGCCAGTTTTGCACACGCAGAATACTCAGGTTAAACTTGACGAGCCTAGCATATGCAGATATGGCCTCGGAACGCGGAGACCGAAAGGTCGAGCGTGAATCATATAGTAGATATGATCAACATAATGATGTTCACCATTGAAAACTACTCCATCTCACGTGATGATCGGTTATGGTTTAGTTGATTTGGATCACGTGATCACTTAGATGACTAGAGAGATGTCTGTCTAAGTGGGAGTTCTTAAGTAATATGATTAATTGAACTTAAATTTATCATGAACTTAGTACCTGATAGTATCATTGCTTGTCTATGTTTGTTTGTAGATAGATGGCTCGTGCTGTTGTTCTGTTGAATTTTAATGCGTTCCTTGAGAAAGCAAAGTTGAAAGATGATGGTAGCAATTACACGGACTGGGTCCGTAACCTGAGGATTATCCTCATTGCTGCATAGAAGAGTTATGTCCTGGAATCACCGCTGGGTGCCAGGCCTGCTGCCGATGCAACTGACGACGTTAAGAACGTCTGGCAGAGCAAAGCTGATGACTACTCTATAGTTCAGTGTGCCATGCTTTACGGCTTAGAACTGGGTCTTCAACGACGTTTTGAACGTCATGGAGCATATGAGATGTTCCAGGAGTTGAAGTTAATATTTCAAGCAAATGCCCGGATTGAGAGATATGAAGTCTCCAATAAGTTCTACAGCTGCAAGATGGAGGAGAATAGTTCTGTCAGTGAACATATACTCAGAATGTCTGGGTATAACAATCACTTGATTCAACTGGGAGTTAATCTTCCTGATGATAGTGTCATTGACAGAATTCTTCAATCACTGCCACCAAGCTACAAGAGCTTTGTGATGAACTATAATATGCAAGGGATGAACAAGACTATTCCTGAGCTCTTCGCGATGCTGAAAGCCGCGGAGGTAGAAATCAAAAAGGAGCATCAAGTGTTGATGGTCAACAAGACCACTAGTTTCAAGAAGAAGGGCAAAGGGAAGAAGAAGGGGAACTTCAAAAAGAACGGCAAGCAAGTTGCTGCTCAAGAGAAGAAACCCAAGTCTGGACCTAAGCCTGAAACTGAGTGCTTCTACTGCAAGCAGACTGGTCACTGGAAGCGGAACTGCCCCAAGTATTTGGCGGATAAGAAGGATGGCAAAGTGAACAAAGGTATATGTGATATACATGTTATTGATGTGTACCTAACTAGAGCTCGTAGTAGCACCTGGGTATTTGATACTGGTTCTGTTGCTAATATTTGCAACTCGAAACAGGTACTACGGAATAAGCGAGCACTAGCCAAGGACGAGGTGACGATGCGCGTGGGAAACTGTTCCAAAGTCGATGTGATCGCCGTCGGCACGCTATCTCTACATCTACCATCGGGATTAGTTTTAGACCTAAATAATTGTTATTTGGTGCCTGCGTTGAGCATGAACATTATATCTGGATCTTGTTTGATGCGAGACGGTTATTCATTTAAATCAGAGAATAATGGTTGTTCTATTTATATGAGTAATATCTTTTATGGTCATGCACCCTTGAAGAGTGGTCTATTTTTATTGAATCTCGATAGTAGTGATACACATATTCATAATGTTGAAGCCAAAAGATGCAGAGTTGATAATGATAGTGCAACTTATTTGTGGCACTGCCGTTTAGGTCATATCGGTGTAAAACGCATGAAGAAACTCCATACCGATGGACTTCTAGAATCACTTGATTATGAATCACTTGGTACTTGCGAACCGTGCCTCATGGGCAAGATGACTAAAACACCGTTCTCCGGAACTATGGAGAGAGCAACGGATTTGTTGGAAATCATACATACAGATGTATGTGGCCTGATGAATGTTGAAGCTCGTGGCGGATATCGTTATTTTCTCACCTTCACAGATGATTTAAGTAGATATGGGTATATCTACTTAATGAAACACAAATCTGAAACATTTGAAAAGTTCAAAGAATTTCAGAGTGAAGTTGAAAATCATCGTAACAAGAAAATAAAATTTCTGCGATCTGATCGTGGAGGAGAATATTTGAGTTACGAGTTTGGTTTACATTTGAAACAATGCGGAATAGTTTCGCAACTCACGCCACCTGCAACACCACAAAGAAATGGTGTGTCCGAACGTCGTAATCGTACTTTACTTGATATGGTGCGATCTATGATGTCTCTTACTGATTTACCGCTATCATTTTGGGGTTATGCTTTAGAGACGGCCGCATTCACGTTAAATAGGGCACCATCAAAATCCGTTGAGACGACGCCTTATGAACTGTGGTTTGTCGTTTCTTAAAGTTTGGGGCAGCGATGCTTATGTGAAGAAACTTCAACCAGATAAGCTCGAACCCAAATCGGAGAAATATGTCTTCATAGGATACCCAAAAGAAACTGTTGGGTACACCTTCTATCACAGATCCGAAGGCAAAACATTCGTTGCTAAGAATGGATCCTTTCTAGAGAAGGAGTTTCTCTCGAAAGAAGTGAGTGGGAGGAAAGTAGAACTTGATGAGATAACTGTATCTACTCCCTTATTGGAAGGTAGTTCATCATGAGAACCGGTTCCCGTGACAACCACACCAATTAGTGAGGAAGCTAATGATATTGATCATGAAACTTCAGATCAAGTTTCTACTGAACCTCGTAGGTCCACCGGAGTAAGATCCGCACCAGAGTGGTTCGGTAATCCTATTCTGGAAGTCATGTTACTTGACCATGATGAACCTACGAACTATGAGGAAGCGATGATGAGCCCAGATTCCGCAAAATGGTTGGAGGCCATGAAATCTGAGATAGGATCCATGTATGATAACAAAGTATGGACTTTGGTTGACTTGCCCGATGATCGGCAAGCCATTGAGAATAAATGGATCTTTAAGAAGAAGACTGACGCTGATGGTAATATTACTGTCTATAAAGCTCGACTTGTTGCGAAAGGTTTTCGACAAGTTCAAGGGGTTGACTACGATGAGACTTTCTCACCCGTAGCGATGCTTAAGTCTGTCCGAATCATGTTGGCTATTGCTGCATTTCATGATTATGAAATTTGGCAAATGGATGTCAAGACTGCATTCTTGAATGGATTTCTAGAAGAAGAGTTGTATATGATGCAGACGGAAGGTTTTGTTGATCCAAAAGGTGCTGACAAAGTGTGCAAGCTCCAACGTTCCATTTATGGACTGGTGCAAGCATCTCGGAGTTGGAATAAACGTTTTGATAGTGTGATCAAAGCATATGGTTTTGTATAGACTTTTGGAGAAGCCTGTATTTACAAGAAAGTGAGTGGGAGCTCTGTAGCATTTCTAGTTTTATACGTTGATGACATATTATTAATTGGAAATGATATAGAATTTCTGGATAGCATAAAGGGATACTTTAATATAAGTTTTTCAATGAAAGACCTCGGTGAAGCTGCTTACATATTAGGCATCAAGATCTATAGAGATAGATCGAGACGCTTAATAGGACTTTCACAAAGCACATACCTTGACAAAATATTGAAAAAGTTCAATATGGATCAGGCAAAGAAAGGTTTCTTGCCTGTGCTACAAGGTGTGAAGTTGAGTCGAACTCAATGCCCGACCACAGCAGAAGATAGAGAGAAAATGAAAAATGTTCCCTATGCTTCAGCCATAGGCTCTATCATGTATGCAATGCTGTGTACTAGACCTGACATATGCTTAGCAATAAGCTTAGCAGGGAGGTACCAAAGTAATCCAGGAGTGGATCACTGGATAGCGGTCAAGAACATCCTGAAATACCTGAAAAGGACTAAGGATATGTTTCTCGTATATGGAGGTGACAAAGAGCTAGTCGTAAATGGTTACGTCGATGCAAGCTTTGACATTGATCCGGACGATTCAAAATCGCAAACCGGATACGTGTTTTTATTAAACAGTGGAGCTGTAAGTTGGTGCAGTTCTAAACAAAGCGTCGTGGCGGGATCTACATGTGAAGCGGAGTACATAGCTGCTTCTGAAGCAGCAAATGAAGGAGTCTGGATGAAGGAGTTCATTTCCGATCTAGGTGTCATACCTAGCGCATCGGGACCAATGAAGATCTTCTGTGATAATACTGGTGCAATTGCCCTGGCAAAGGAATCCAGATTTCATAAGAGGACCAAGCACATCAAGAGACGCTTCAATTCCATTCGGGACCAAGTCCAAGTGGGAGACATAGAGATTTGCAAGATACATACGGATCTGAATGTTGCAGACCCGTTGACTAAGCCTCTCTCACGAGTAAAACATGATCAGCACCAAGACTCCATGGGTGTTAGAATCATTACTATGTAATCTAGATTATTGACTCTAGTGCAAGTGGGAGACTGAAGGAAATATGCCCTAGAGGCAATAATAAAGTTATTATTTATTTCCTCATATCATGATAAATGTTTATTATTCATGCTAGAATTGTATTAACCGGAAACATAATACATGTGTGAATACATAGACAAAACTATGGTCACTAGTATGCCTCTACTTGACTAGCTCATTAATCAAAGATGGTCATGTTTCCTGACCATGGACATGTGTTGTCATTTGATTAGTGGGATCACATCATTAGAAGAATGATGTGATTGACATGACCCATTCTGTTAGCCTAGCACTTGATCGTTTAGTATACTGCTATTGCTTTCTTCATGACTTATACAAAGTTCCTGCAACTATGAGATTGTGCAACTCCCGTGTACCGGAAGAACACTTTGTGTGCTACCAAACGTCACAACATAACTGGGTGATTATAAAGGTGCTCTACAGGTGTTTCCAAAGGTTCATGTTGAGTTGGCATAATTCGAGATTAGGATTTGTCACTCCGATTGTCGGAGAGGTATCTCTGGGCCCTCTCGGTAATACTCATCACTTAAGCCTTGAAAGCATGTAACTAATGAGTTAGTTATGAGATGATGTATTACAAAACGAGTAAAGAGACTTGCCGGTAACGAGATTGAACTAGGTATTGGATACCGACGATCAAATCTCGGGCAAGTAACATACCGATGACAAAGGGAACAAAGTATGTTGTTATGCGGTTTGACCGATAAAGATCTTCGTAGAATATGTAGGAACCAATATGGACATCCAGGTCCCGCTATTGGTTACTAACTAGGGACGTGTCTCGGTCATGTCTACATTGTTCTCGAACCGTAGGGTCCGCACGCTTAAGGTTTCGATGACAGTTACATTATGAGTTTATGTATTTTGATGTACCGAAGGTTGTTCGGAGTCCCGGATATGATCATGGACATGACGAGGAGTCTCGAAATGGTCGAGACATAAAGATTGATATATTGGACGGATATATTTGGACACCGGAAAGGTTCCGGGAGAGTTTGGGAATATACCGGAGCTCCGGGAGGTTACCAGAACCCCCCGGGAAGTATATGGGCCTTATTGGGCCCATGTAGGATGAAGGGAGAAGGAGCAAGGGAAGGGGGTGCGCCCCCCCAAGCCCAATCCGAATTGGGGAGGGGGGCCGGCCCCCCCTTTCCTTTCTCCTTCCCCCTCTTCCTTTCATACTACTAGTACTCCTTCCAACTACTAGTACTCCTTCCTTCCCCCTCCAAATAAGATTAGGAAAAAGAGGGGAAACCTACTTGGAGTAGGTTTCCTCCTCCTATGGCGCGCCCCCTCCTTGGGCCGGCCACCTCCTCCCTCCCTCCTTTATATACGGGGGTAGGGGGGCACCCTAGGACACACAAGTTGATCATTGATCGTTCCTTAGCCGTGTGCGGTGCCCCCCTCCACGATATTACACCTCGGTCATATTGTAGCGGTGCTTAGGCGAAGCCCTGCGACAGGAGAACATCAAGATCGTCACCACGCCGTCGTGCTGACGGAACTCCCCCTCGGCGCCTCTACTGAATTGGAGATCGAGGGTGCGTCATCGAGCTGTACGTGTGTCAAGAACTCGGAGGTACCGGAGTAACGGTGCCTGGATCGGTTGAACCGGGAAGACGTACGACTACTTCCACTATGTTGTGTCAACGCTTCCGCTTCGGTCTACAAGGGTACGTAGACAGCACTCTCCCCTCGTTGCTATATCATCACCATGATCTTGCGTGTGCGTAGGAAATTTTTTGAAATTACTACGTTCCCCAACACCTCCACACCGCTCCAACGTAGACGTACTTCCCCTCAAAGGGAAGGAACTTCGGTAACACATCCTCGTCTCCACCGATTCCGCTCTTGGTTATCTCCCACCTTTACTTGTGCAAGCTTATATTGTGTTGCATCCATTGCTTGCTTGTGTGCTTGTTGTTGTTGCATCATATAGGTTGCTCACCTAGTTGCATATCTAGACAACCTACTTTGATGCAAAGTTTAATTTGGTAAAGAAAGCTAAAAATTGTTAGTTGCCTATTCACCCCCCTCTAGTCAACTATATCGATCCTTTCAGCACCAAAGTTGGTTGAAAAACTACATGTGTGTGCTTGGGTGAATTTCTAGGTCACATGCAAGAAATGGAATGAAATTCAAATATCTAGGCATCGTGGCTCGGCCGAAAATATTGAGAAACATGGTTTTTTAATTCCTGTAAATCCAAAACACGCATTAAAATCATGAAACTTGGCATGGTGTCATGAAATTGCACCAACATGATGTGGTAAATTTTTTGACCGGATTGGGACAAGCTTTGGTATAAGCTTCTTGCAACGGAGCTTCTCTCAAGAAGGCTCGTGGTTCCAAGAGGGAACGTGTCACCTCCATGTGCGAAACGACATACACTGCCTTCTCCTGCCTTGATTTTTTACACATGTAGCTTAGACCAATAGAAATTTCGTGCTAAATTTTGGAATTATTCTGGGTTTGTTTGGCCTTTTTATACGTTAATTGAATTTCCAGGCATTTAATATTCATAATTCAAATTTGAACTACAAGCACATGCTCCACTGCGCCAAAGTTAGTTGAAAAATCATTTATGTGTACTTGGGCGAATTTCTAGGTCCCATGCAAGAAATGGGAATGGAACTCCAACATCTGGGCGTCTTGGCTCGGCCCAAAACATCGAGAAACTTGGTTTTAAAATTCGCGTAAATCCAAAACTCGCCTGAAAATCATGAAACTTGGCATGGTGTCATGACATGGCACCAACATGCCGTGGTAAAGTTTTTGTCCGATTTACGAAGGCGCACACATTAACAATCAACAAAGTCATTTTGGAACAAGTGTTGTCACGTTACAATCAGAAACACAAGTATTATTAGAACCGTGGGCGTTCTACTTACCATTTACGTGCCGCCACACGTCCTTTTTTTATTAGCTAGGAGGTGCCCTGCGGGGTAGCTATTTGAGTACGGGAGCATGCGATCATACCCTTGCGCGTGCTCATCGGGAGGAGAGCCCTTTGACCTCTATCCGCCGCCCACCTCTCTCCCAATATCTCCATTAATGGCGCCCGATCCCCTGTTTAATGGCGTGGCTATGTCTCACTCGACTGAGATTTAAGAGAGAAGAAAAGAAAATTTGAAAAGAAAGTTTTGCACGATCTTGATGTAAGATCCGATGGACCTATATAGCATCGACTGCGACTTATAGCAAGACCGATGAATATACGTTCGATGACAGTGGATAATAATTGTCTTACATATTTAGGAAGATATTTTAAAAAGCCACATGTGGCAACGCCCGAAATACACAAAGGGCAAAAGAAGAAGGAATACACCGACAATGATCTGGCTTGCTGATCTCTACTTTCTTGATGCGTTGCTGCAGGCCGCGGAGACTAGTTCTCGCAGCGAGTGGCGATGAGCTCTTTCGTGTCCCCAAGACGCTGCATGAGAGCATCCACGGGTTCCTCCACCAGCCTTTGGCGCTCAATACGGAGCATGGCATTCTCGTCCATAAGTTTCTTGACGATGACACCGATCCTGTTCAACAAGGCAGTGGTCTCATTATGCTGCTTCGTCGTTCCGGCGATCTTCGCCCTCAGCAGGGCATACTCAGTGCGGATCTTAACCTTGTCCTTCCCGAGTCCGCGGATGACGCTGGTAGCATTTTCAAACGAGGCATTCATCTCGTCCTGCAGCTTCATCCAGTCGAAGATCCGACCCATCAGGTCATCGAGCATAGCGCGCATGCGCCTATGAGAGTCCTCGCCTGCCCGTGAGACATTTTCCCAGGCCACCGTAGCGCGGGAGGACATCTCTGCTGCATTCGCGGCGCGGCGGGACATCTCTGCTGCTTCCGCGACGCGACTGGACCAGTCTGCTGCATCGACGATGCGGCGGGACCTCTGTGCTGTTGCGGCCGCGCCGCGGAACATGTCGGCTGCTTTCGTAGCGAGGCGGGACATCTCTTGTGCTTCTGCTTCCATGCTCGCCTCTTCCTGGTAGTAATCTCTCGACCCAGAACTCATGCGGTCCATGGTAGATGCAAGGGAATGATGATGAATGACTTGTTTCTTTTTGTGGATGAGGATTTGAGGAGGAATATGCAGTCATCTTCGAGTAGGTAGTATTTATAACCGAGTACTAATACGCTCCTAAGTGAGAAACCGTTTAGGTTTTGATTGGTGTGAACAGGTTTGCAATTAAATATATCATGGTAGTAATTTGGAATGTGACGGGATGCAGGCTCAAAATTTATTGACGGTTCTATAATTTCTAAGTGTGGCAGTATTCCCGGACGGCGTAGCATGGGCACGCGTTCTTGGTCGCGTACGTGGCGTTTGCAGGGTGCACCATAATAGGCGATGTTAGCACACGTCTTGTTCCATCAACCGAGCACGCTTGTTATTATCATCATGCACGCTTCTTTTAATTAGAATGTGTTCCCGTCTAGCGCACACACGTTGATCTGTCTAACTGTTTTTGTTTGTTGTGGCTAATTGCAAACAGTTCATCCGTGTGAAGTGTATGCCGTCAATCGCAGACACCTTGATCTGGCTGACAGTTTCTGTTGTGTTGCGTAATCACAAATAGTTCATCCAACTGAAGTATATGCCCTCAATCGCAAACACCTTGATCTGGCTGGCCGTTTTTGTTGTGTTGCCTAATCACAAACAGTTAATCCGAGTGAATTGTATGCCATATATCGCACACACATTCATCAGGCTACCTGTTTCTGTTCTTCTGCCTCATCACAAACAGTTCATTGAACTGAACCGTATGTCCCGCATCGCACACGCAACTAAAATCTAAACCGTGTCTGATGCATTCGCCATCGGAAATGTTTTGCATCTTTTTTGACATTTTTTTATATCACCGTTTGCGATTAATGCATCACACACAGTTTTGCCGAAGTGTCTCCGATTGTAGTGTCGCGTTAGTAATATCCTGCAGTAGTGTGTGAACCATAGAAAATCGCTTAAATTCATCGGAAATTCTAACTAGCACATCGTCAAATGTTCATTCTTCTTGAGAGGATAATCAGCCAAATCATTAAGTAATTAGAGAAGCCTCCCCCAAGCTTGAGGGAGATGCTCTTCCATAAGTTGTTTAAAATTATATATTTCCTATCAGGGTCGTCTCCAGAAATTTGGGGGCCCGGGGTGAACTGCAAAGTGTGGCTCTAAATTTGGAATAATTCATATAACTAAGATTTACATTCATTTAATTATATTACTTCAAATGTATGTAATTTGGTACGATATTTAGAAATATTTCAAAAACTAATGCTAAAAGAGTTAAGGTGATACAAGCAATAAACTAAACAAATGTTCTACCAAAAAGCAAAACAAAATTCATGATTAAAACAATACATGAGTTGTAAGCCCATCTTTATTGTGAATAAACAAAATAGGACCGCACCTTGAAATGTGCACTGTATCAAAAATCGTTTATGACTGAGTGACAATCTCCGAAAAACCTAACATAATGAAATCAGTTGAACATCTATCTTGCATCGTCCAAAAAAATATCTCCAAAAACCACTACAAGAAATGTGTTAATCCATGACGGATTCCTGATGACGTTCTCAGGAACCGTCATGATCGATGACGGATTCTTCTTGTTCGTCATGAAATCCGTTACAGATTAATGTGACGAGAACAAAACCAGCGACAATGGCGCCCTTATGATGAGCCATCACGGATACCGTCACGAGTCGACCAGTAGTACACCAAACGTACCGTCATGGATGGCTCATGCTGATGCATCACGCGTGTTCGACCCACATATGTAAGCCTTAGTTTTTTTAAAGTTGTTGAATCATCACGGGCGGCCTTCTGGTGTTTTTTTAGAAAAACAGAGTGGTGATGTTGCTGCATGTCCCAACGTTGCTTTTTTAGGGGTGGAGGACTGCTGCTGTAGTGTTGTCTCGTGGTTGGGCTGCTCTAAGTCTTTTTTTATAGAAAAACATGACGGGCCTTCTGTTGCTTTATTTATGAAAACGGAATGCTGCTGATGCGTGTCCCGACGTTGCTCTTTTTTGCAAATCCTATTTGGCATTGTAGGCGCCCGTTAATGTGTATTCTGTAAATGGACGCCTGCAGCGCCCCACACTGGGTCGTCCCGTTACTGTGTACTTTATTCCACAAAAAATAAGCGTGCCATCGCGACTCGAACCAGAGACCTCCCGCACCGATGTTTGATAGTATAACCATCCTGCCACACAACAGGATCTAATAAGCTTCAACTTTTTCTTTCAATTATTATGACCTTTTTCTTTTTTCATTTTCCATTTTTTCCATTTTTCGTAATCTATTTTTTCTTTTCTTCTTCTTCCTAGTTTCTTCCCTCATCGATTTTTTTTCTTTTCTAAAATACGTGAACATTTTCAAAATCAATGATGTATTTTTCAAGTTTGATGAACTTTTCTTTTCAAAATCTATGAACCTTTTCTTTTTTCCTGAACTACTTTTAAAAATTGATGATGTTGTTTCAAATTCGATGAACTTTTTTTAAATTTGATGAACTTTCTTCAAAATCTATGATTTTTTTTCAGATTCAATGAACATTTTTTAAATTGGATGAACTTTTCTTAAATCGATGACCTTTTTTTCAAAAAATGATGAACTTTTTTAAGTTTTGTGATTTTTTGTTAAAAATGATGAACTTTTTGTTTCAAATTTTAGATTAACATTTTTCAATTTTATGTGCACTTCTTTAAAATAATTGATGAACTTTTTTCAAAATCATTGAAATTTTCTTGAATAGGGCAACGTTTTTTTGCATGTTCATGAACCTTTTCCGAAATTTGTGTAGTTTCATTTTTCTTAAAGAAAATCATATATGAGCGGCTATGGTAGTTTTTCAAGTGTTAGCGCTGCATTTTGTCAGTTGCAAAGACATGCCCTAGTGGTTAG
The DNA here is from genome assembly GCA_963921465.1 of Triticum timopheevii. Lineage (NCBI taxonomy): Eukaryota > Viridiplantae > Streptophyta > Magnoliopsida > Poales > Poaceae > Triticum > Triticum timopheevii. The sequence goes on along the minus strand of OY997272.1, from coordinate 372,118,058 downwards.
TTGAACAAATGTAGGTAGCGCACGTCGCGAGTTTGAATTGTGGTTGTAAGTAATTTTTGGAATGTTTTTCACGCGTTTTTATCACCATTTTGTGCGGTGCCCCTTCGTGGGCTAGCCCTGGTCGCGCTGTTGCGAGCGTTGCTTCTCCTAATTGGCGCTCTCCTTTTACACGGGAAAGGACTACTGCTACTGTGTCGTCCCGACGTTGGGCCGCGCTAATTATATTTTTACAGAGAGAAAAATTGTGTGGTTTTTTAATAAACCTTTATCTTTAAATTAAAAAAAGGAAAAATTGCCAGAAGGCACTGAACTAGGGGACCTCACGCTTATATACCTAGGTCGCTACCGCTAGGGTATATCATGTTTCTGTTAAATGCCTTTTTAAGTTCTTACTTACAGTTACAGATAAAACTAGCCAAGTTGTTTAGTATAAAAAAGGTGGTTGAACCGGGATTTTGAACCACGTAGCATTAATCTCTACGTTCCATCAAGCCAAGTTCTTACATACAATGAGCCAAGTTTTTTTTTCAAGATTTTTATAGTGCTTTTCACGTGTAGGCAATAATATGTTTTTTTTTCTTTTGAGAAAGACAACAATAGTTATGTACTGTACGACTTAACGTCAATGTATAGCAAACATTCGCGAAATCTCCTAAAAAATTGTGCCCATCTTATGAATCAATAACATTGTTCCATGCCCATTTGGAAGAATTGTCTTCCATATTTTGATATTATTATCATTTTTTCTAATAGGTTGCAACTAGAAGTGAAGTTATCCCTAAGTATCTTTTCACATTTTCATCTATTTCTTGGATATGAGCTAAAATAAAACATAATTCCTTAAATATCTTTTTTGAAATGTTTAAACCTTATTTGACTTACATATACAACAAATTGCACTACCTCCAGTAAGCACACATAAATTCATTTAAACTATAGAAAATTTAAATCATCTAAAAAATTATTGAAACTCCTACAAAAGAAAATATATGTATTATAGTACATGTGATAATTTTATAGGGGTATGCCGCATATTTTAATTAGAAAAACACCGCATTAATGGAACTCGAACCTGAGACATAAATTTTAAGCGGTTAGCACCTTCGAACTTGGCAACCTGTATTTAAAAAAAGTGTTAACATTTTTTTGAGAAATAAATTCAGACATCTATTTTGAAAAAAATCATCATGTATTTAAAAAGTGTTCAACGTGTATAAAAATGTTGCGTGTGCATACAAAAAATGTACAACGTCTATTGGATAAAGTGCAGACGTATTTTTCTAAAATAAAATGAAATTGATTAAAAATAAAATTTTAAAATAAAAAATGAACAGAAAACAAAAACCAAAAAATTATGAAAATTGTGCAACACATAAATCCAATAATAGAAACACAAAGAAAAGCTTGAGTTTTTTTGGAGCAAAACAAAAAAACGTGAGCTTGGCGTGGGAATTAATTGAATGGGAAATCTTTTTCAATAAATAAAGTGCACAAATTGATTTAAATAAAAGAGATACAAATTATCGGTAAGATTAGGAAATTAACTATTATAGTTAGAAATTAATTTAATACCAAAATATTAACAAATGATTTCTAGGCGTTTAATGAATATTGTTTGACGTCTGTTTGCTATATTTCTAGACGTTTAATGAATATAACTTGACTTTGAGCTGCAAATGTGTGAAATAATGGCCAGAAATGCATAGTAGAAGTGAGTGAGAATGGCAAGAGCTACAAATCCATGTCACCTTTTCTCCACTCTATTTTTATACTTGGTTATTTTCTATTAGTTATTTTAAACCTATGTTAAAATTTGCCAACTTTCTGACTTGGCCACCTCACCGTCCAGCCGTCCATGTTGTCACGGACTTGGCCACCCCAACTCATCTACTTTAGCTCATTTCCCCTTGATTTCTTAGACTCACGTAATAAAGATGTCCATGACTCCATGCTTTGTACTGCATGCCAACTTGGCAAACATACTCGCCTCCCCTTCCCCACCTCTACATTCTTCGCCACCGTGCCTTTTCAATTAGTCCACTGCGATTTATGTACATTGCCAGTTGTTAGCTTTTCCGATTATAATTATTACCTTGTCATATTGGATGATTTTTCGCATTATTCATGGATATTTCGTTGCGAGCCAAATCTGATATGTCTCAAACATGGAGTTTGTTTTTCAATTTTGAAATGCAAACGAACTCCTAAAAGCATGAAAGTTCATGTTGGAAAAGATGTTAAGACGTTTATCTTCAAATAAAGTACAAAAGAAATAGATTCCATTTCATTTATCCATGTCCAAGAACGAATTAAATTGAGTAAAATAAAACTAAAATAAGGAGAAAAAAAGAAAGCCACAAAAATAGTAGTACGTACGTTGGATTTGAACAACACACACTGGCCTTTTTATAGTAGTATAGAAGATATTTTCTAGCCTGCTGCCTTCTGATTGGCTGAACCAGACCTCCCACGGATCATGCCTCTCCACCGTCCATCCTTAGTTGATCCAACGCTCCCTGCTCCTTCTACTCTTAGAGCACCAAGCCAGCAGCAGCCGCGCTCGAGGAAATCCACAGCTCGCAGCCGACGGACGCCGCCGTCCGTGCGAAGGGCCGCCGCCCGCACCTCCCACCACAACACGCCGGTGAGCCGCGCCTTGCGCCGCCTCTCTCTCTCTCTCTCTCCTATGTTCTCCTATCTAATCTCTCTCCTCCTTGCAGCAATGGAGGCCGACCGCCCATGGCATCGCCCGAGCTCACCTCGCAGCAGTCGTTCTCCTTTGAATTCGTCGAGATCTGGCTGGATCCGGACACCAGCGCCCCATTCCTACCTTCCCGCCTTGCTTGGTTCGTCGGCCACCTCGACGATGTGATACCGCTCGCGGGATCCAGCGCCACCGCTGGCTGGCCACTTCCTCCTGGAGGAGACGCCCCCACATCGGCGCCTCCCCACATGAGCAGCAGCAACGAACGCCTCGCCAAGGGCGTCGCTGTTGGTGTTTTTTCTTGTATTTTTTTAAAGAAGTTTGCCAGATCTGTGCCTGAAAAACAATGGTGAACTCCGATTGACGTCCCGCGAAGGCTGGGCGGCGCTTGATGTGGTGGCTGCAGAATATCTCTGGGCAAAATAGTAGGCCAGATCTAGGGAAAAAAATCTGTAATTCCAAGTTTTTGGTTGTGTATTTCTTCCTTTTGGTAAAAATAAAATTTAGTTATCTGGTATGTTTATTCAATTTTCCTTTTTATCTATAAGGCAATGAGCATATATAATAATAATAAAAAACCATACGGACTCAAAGTTTCCATGGACCAAGAAAAACAAATGGATCAGCTAATGTCTCAATTAAAATTAATGGGCCTTGGACGGATCAGAAATTTAATGGGTCAAAATTCTTATGATGGGCCAATGGTCTTAGATAGAGTAGAAATTTAGTGGGCCAAAACTCTGATTAGGCCGACTACTACATGGGCTGCCATGTCAGATCCATGTTGGCCGCCATGTCACATGATGACGTGGAAGGCATGATTAACGCCGTTATCTGATAGTAAATTGTGACGGTAAAGAACCGTCATCGATCCATGACGGCTTTGGAGATCCGTCATGAAGTGCATGGTGGTCAAATTATGACGCGATATACATGACGGATTTCAAATCCGTCAAGGACGACCTACCATGATGGATTTGCACACATATGTGACAGTTTGAATCCGTCATGGATTAACACATTTCTTGTAGTGAACAGTTCTAGCAATCCATGTGGAATTAAACTTTTGACTATAAACCAGATAAAACAATTTATTATTTATCAAACTGGCCGATGTACAATGGCTGTGCTACCATATTAATTATCAATTTGATTTGTTTTTGTACCAAAATTTAGAAAACAGAGAGCTTATCTACATATGTATGATATTGTTCGCATGACTGAAGGAGGTGCACCTTTATTTTCAGGATCCGTAGAAGCAGATACGTTTCCATTTTGTATACCAAAATTCAAGATTAAGAAGTCTATTATCTAAAGGAAATCGAATTCAATCTGCAGCAAATAGGCCTCGAGCACTCACATGGGGATAGTTTAGGTTGGGAAACTAGCCGGCTACCATGCACCAACTCCATCCGTAGATCGCGGGAGATGGTTTAGGTTGGGGATGAGCGCAACGACGAGAGGGCGAGCGGTCAGATCGGTGGATGAAATCAGGTCCTGGGCATAACAGTCAAGAGGGAGAGGCGGCTACGAGTGCGATACTCGGAGACAATGATTTAGGCAACAAGCAATAGGGCAAACCTGCTTATTTCGCTCAGCTCATGGTTGGGCTACTGGGCCTTTTATTTCCAGATTATATAGTAGTCTACCCAACACCTACTGATTTGGGGGCCCCAAAATTTTGGGAGCCCTGTGCGGTCGGTCAATTTGGCCCGACATGCCTGTTTCCTATAAGGCAACTTGTTTCATATGATCAGGAAATATTTTTCAGAGAAATAATATATCGTATCCTGGGGACTACGAACACAACCAGGAGCAAGAATATTAAACCAAGTTTTAGCATCACCTTTTTATGAGAAAGGAAATAACTGAAGAATGTAATAGTAATGGATCTTTTCCTCCTGAGCAAATAAAGTTACAATATCAGTCAATTTAGTAAGGTGTGCAACAAATTTTTCAGATTCATATCCATGAAAAGGATCAGATTCTACGAAAGTAATAAGTTCGGGATCAACAGAGAATCCATAGTTCTCATCATCAACAAAAATAGGGGAAGTTTAGGATCATGTTTCATCATTTTATTCATAGCTTTTTCTTTAAGAATGGAATAAAACCGTCTATGCCTTTAGTAGTGTCATAGGCCATAAGATCTCTAGTAATCTCCTCATCAAAAGTGTAGCCTTCAGGAACATCTTCTAATATTTTACTTCTAACAGGAGTACTAGGTGTAGCAAGTGATTCATAATTTTCAGCAAATTCAGTTTCTTTAGATTTAGCAATATGAGCATCTAGCAATTCACCAAATAGCACAGTTTTATCAAGCAAAGTAGAAGCATTATCAATAGCAGAAGCAGTGTCTATTACTTGCGACATATAGGATTGTAAAGTGTGTGGCGGTGTCACAAGTTGAATCAATAACAGTAGGGGAATCAAGCATACAACTAGTTGGCAGTTCCTTACCTCCCCTCGTCTTCGAGGGCATGATCTTAGAGTCTCTAAGGTTCTTCATAGTGAATATAAATTGCAGCAAATAATTAACTCCCAAGTGAACTTAATAAATAGAGCTATGCTCCCCGGCAATGACGCCAGAAAATAGTCTGGATGACCAGTATAGAGGATCGTAACATTATTTGAGGTTAGTATTTCACCCAAATTTATTGATTCGACACAAGGAGAGACAAAGAATATTTATAAGCCTTATAAATTGAGTTGTCAATTCAACCACACCTGAGAATCACTTCATTGCAACAATTTATTAACATCATAGTAATATGATAGCAATGGTAGCAAAGTAACAACAACAATAACTATAGTAGCAGTTTTGAAGCAAACAGAGCAGCCTCAGTAACATGAATGAAGACATAGTGTTAAAGCGTAGGCATGGAGTCGCGATGGATATTTCGATGAGATTAGTATGTCACTCTCACAACCTAGAGCGACATACAAAACTCCCATTCATCAATCATATCTAGGCATGTATTCCGTATATAGTCATATGTGCTTGCGATAAGAACTAGCATAACGTCTTTTTTTCTACCTCCCATGGCAGGGGGGTCCTAGTGCAAACTAAGGGTAATTAAGGCGCTCCTTTTAATAGAGAATCAGAACAAAGCATTAACACATAGTGAATACATGAACTCCTCAAGTTAAAGTCCTCCCCGTTGATATCCGAATTATTGTCACCTTGGGGTGTAAGGTTCAGATATAGGTGCATACAACTTGCATGTAAGATCAACATCTCAATTATATTCATGAAATCATATATGTTTAGATCTGCAATCATGGCACTCGAGCCCTAGAAAATCTATGAACAATAGTGGATACTATGGATCAAACCCTAAAAAATTGACACGAAGACATAAGAAATCTCGTCCATCTCGATCTACCTCCAGTATGCTTACAAAGGAATTACTCACACATGGTGGTGAACATCATGAAATTGTTGATGGAGAAGGGTTGGTGATGAAGACGGCGATGAATCCCTCTCTCTGGAGCCACAAACAGACTCCGGATTAGGGCTCCCGACGAAGAACATGAGGTGATGGCGGCTCCGTACCGTAAAACGCAATGCAACTTTCTCTCTTATTTTTTCTCGGGAAGACATAACTTATAGGCTTGGAATCAGGTCAGGAGGACTGCCAGGGGTCCCATAGGACTTGCCAGTGCGCCCCTGAGTGGCTCTCCACTGGTAATTGTTGACACCGGTAGTTTTTACAGATTCCATAAAAATATCCATAAAGTTTCGTCCAATTTCGAGAACTTTTTTCTGCACAAAAATAATACCAGAATAGTTCTATTGAAAACAACGTTAGTCGGATTAGTTTCATTCAAATCATGCAAATTATAGGTCAAAACAAAGCAAAAGTGTTTGGAAAAGTAGACACTATGAAGCTGTATCAGACCACACCAACCACTTGGAGCCCTAGAGGGTGCTTTTTCACAAGCTTAAGAAGATCGCCCTCCATCTCTCAGAGTGGAGTCGGGGACTCTTCTCCAAAGCTAAGCTTCATCTCCACACTGCTCTCTTAGTTATCCTTAACCTTGACATTGCCCAAGAGGGGCGCTCTCTCTCCTTGGAGGAGCTTGAACTTCGCTCGAGGCTCAAAAGAAGGGTTATTAGCTTGGCAGTGCTTGAGAGATCTAAAAAGAAACAATGTGTGAGAATGTCTCATTAAAAAGAAGGGGATGCAAACACAAAAAAAAATCACCATCAGATAAATGCAAGGAGAAGAAAGAACTATATCCATAGGCTCAAGCACAACCATGGTTGAGTCACTGAGCACGAGCTAAGGGAAGAGATGATTTACGTACATTTATCCTATGTGATAGCTAAGGGGACCCTGAGCGATAAAGACTTTAATTGGGAGAATCTTGACCTTGGGATGCAAGATTTCCATGACCTCGCCGACCGCCATCAACTAGGAAGAAGTGAGGGACGCCATCAATGATATGCCTTGTGACAAGGCTCCTGGGCCGGATGATTTCACGATGGCCTTTTTAAGAAATATTGGGACATTATTAAAGATGACATCTTGCGAGTGATCACCAGTTCGACTAACTCAATGCGGCCAACTTTCCTTGGTTCAACTTCGCCAATGTCGATCTTCTACCCAAGAAGGATGGGGAGAAATGGATCTCGAACTATAGTCCAATTAGCCTCATCCATGGGATTGCAAAAATCATTGCAAAGGGCCTCGCCACCCGGCTCAGGCCCCATATGAACTTACTTGTCTTCAATGCTCAAACTGCCTTTATCAAGAGGAAAAATATTCATGATAATTTCATGTATGTGGTGAATTTTGCTTGTTTGCTTCACAAAAACAAGACCCCATCCCGCCTCTTTAAAATTCACATTCCAAGGCTTTTAATTTAGTGAATTGGGAATCTATCTTTGACCTCCTCCAAAACGTGGATTCCCAAGCAAGTTTTGGAATTGGGCCGTGACACTTCTTGGCTCCTCCTTCTCCTCGCGCATCCTTGTGATTGGCGTGGCCGACCCCCCCCCCCCCCCCATCTTGCATGGTCGCGGCCTAGGTAAGACTCACTCTCTGTACCCCTATTCGTCATCATGATCGATCCTCTTCAAAGGATTCTTCACTTGGCCACAAGGACTAAGCTCCTTCACAAGGTTAGAAGGCATAGCACCTCAGTGCGCACTTACCTTTTATGTGGATGATGTCGTCGTGTTTATGGCCCCAATCAAGAGTGTCATAGAGAACCTCTCTAGCATCCTTCATTGCTTTGGAGAGGTCATGGGCCTTGTTTCCAACTTCCATAAGAGCTCGGTGGTCATAATCTATTGCAATCATATCAACTTGGTTACCATCCTCCGAAGTTTACTGGTGGGCCGTGCTTCCTTCCCAATAAGGTACTTGGGGGCTTCCGCTTTCAACACGGTCTCTCGAAAAAGTGCACTTTCGATTCCTTGAAGATAAGATCGTGTCAAAGCTTGTCCTGTCGGAGGAAAACAACATCACCGCCATTGACCGCATCGCCCTCATCGGCGCTCATCTCCCAAGTAGTGTATTTCATCACCCCCCCCCCCCCCCCGCCCCCCTCCTCACTGTGCCCCCGAGCACTCTCAAAAATGCCAACAAGCTTGATTGTGTCTTCCTTTGGTCCGGAGGCAAAATGCAAGGTTAACTGGGACGGTGTTTTGCCAGCCTTGGAGTATAGGGGCCTTGGTGTGCCCAACACTGCCAAGTTCTCCTTGGGAAAATAGGTTGAGATGACCTTTTTTTTGCGGGAAGAAGCTGACCAAGCTTTGGGTGGGCTTTAGCAATCCGTGTGACGAGTATGATCTCGAATTTTCTTTTATATATACCTACATTTTTGGGACTCGCCTTGGGACACATAGCGCGCGTCATGACCCGTGCCTACCGACTTCGGGTTAAAACAGAGCGCGCGTTAAACACAGAGCGGGGAATCTGCTAAAACAAATTAAAGGGGACTCTGGTTTGATTTAACCCGGCCCGTGCCTACCGACTTTGGGTCTCGCGCAAGCTACAGCCTGCTGATTTACAGTGGGGGTGTAGGGCGGTTTGGCTGGGCTGGGCAGCCACCTGCTCTAAGGCCAGCATGTGCACGGGTGCGTGCAGGGTCAACCGCGAACTGTCCCTTGGTGCAGATGCAGAGCCACACATGAATAAAGCAAGGTTAGTTAATTAATTCCGGCATTACCATGTCGCGGCACAACCTGCGTGATTTGCGCCGGCAGAAAATGGCCTCACAAAGCTCAGATGTTCGCAGGCTTCGATCGGCGATGCGGTCCGAAGAGAGCAGTTGCAAACTGGCGACAAAATCCAAGCGCATCTCCTCCGTGGCATACCTTCGATCCCCGTGCCGTAGCTCACATGCACGCATGCATGCATGCGATTGATTAATCTGTACGTAATACTAGTAGGTGTTGAAATCCCGGTTACTCTACAGTCTACACAGTAGCTTAGGGTGCTTAATTAGCTCCCACTTGGCTTGCTGGATCTGTTGATGCTGAACTCGATAGACCGGACTTGGCTTGCTGGAAGTCAGAGTGCTGCCTGACAGTTTTCTCGGTAACATGACAGTATGTTGAATATGTCATGTCACCATGTGCCATATATATGACCCTACTAGTCGATCAAGTCCAAGATGCATGCAAAAGACAAGGGTAGACCGTGTACAAGATAGTGGCCTACTGGCCTCCTGGTTTTCTCGCTGCAATTAAAGGCATGCAAGCTCGCACGGATCGCGCAAGGAACCGTCGCATACACTACAGACAAACATGTCCGACCTGCTAGCTAGTCCAGGAACAATGAAACCCGATCTAGCGCCTTGGGTTTATATAACCACGCGCGGCCGGCATTCCGCTGAGCCTGTAACTTCCACTCGAGCGCACTCGCTGAGCTACTTTTGCGCATGCTGCTAGGCATAGGCTACGTCCGACTCTCTCCGTTGATCCCAACAACTCGCCTATGAGGTCCAGGCGGTTAGCCACTCCGGCGTGCATCTCCCTGCTCATCATAGATAGCGGCACTCCTTTGCGCTGCCCCTGTGGCCATCGACGCTGCGAGACAGGTCCCGGTCCCAGATGGCGGCGGCCTTCTCAACAGCCACGACACCGCCGCCGCGTACACGACGCTGCACGAAGGGACGAGGTCGAAGACGGCGTCGACGGTCATGGCGTGGACGGCGCAGCTACCGGCGGGGCCAAGCCCCAGGGGTCCTGGTCACTAGAGCGACCTACCTAGCTAGCTTAGCTAGATATATGGCAGCAGAGCAGTAGTAGCATCGACGCTGCCCTGCCCTGATAAACTACGGCCAAGAGCTCCCATTGCGTGGCGGTTGTTTTTCCTTGATCCGTGCATTTGGAAGAAGCTCGGTCTCTTTTTTGCTCCTCTAGTCGCTTTGGTATTTTGGTAGTCTTCCCTCTTGATCTATGTTTTGGTACTCTTCCCTCCTGATCTATGTTTTAGTATTTTGGTAGCTTGATCTATGCTTTGCGGATAGTATGGACAAGTATGATCAACTAATCTGCCGGGTCAAGGTTGTATTCGTTGCCCGGTCTTGTATAGTTTGTTAGTACCTGTTCAGGTGGTCAGGAACTCGTTGCTATACCGGAACAGTTGCTAATGCATAGTTCGGGCCTTGTTGCTAGGAAATTGGATCATTTGCCCTACTATACATGGGTTTGATGATTTGCGTACAACGGAAGGGATGCGCGCCTGCTTCCGCAACGAGCTGCGCCAGGCGCGCATAGATGATGATCAAGGGCTGCCGGCCTGCCGACCAGGCAGCTCTGCCTCTGCCGGCTACAGACGACCCCACACCCACCGTCCAGCGGTCCGTCATCCGCTGCTTCCGGCGGGAAAGCGTGTGGTTAAAGCTTAGTCGACTGGGACTTAATTAAATCTTATTAAATCTCAATCAAATAGCTGAGACGTATAAAAAGGTAAGAAAGAAAAAGTGTATTGTAAGATCTCACGAATATTGCATTGACTAAGACTTGATTAAATCTCAGTCAATTGAGATTAGGCAATCCCGGCAAGAAAAGTAGAGGCGAGCTACAGATGATAATAAACTAAGTTGATGCTTGGATAGCTAATAGTGGAGGATGCCGAGGTAATGATCCTGGGACGTGGTCGACGGACCCTCGAGGTGGCCGCATCGACTGTCCAGCTGTCAGTCATCTGCTGCTTCCGGCAAGAAAGGGTGTGGTTAAATTTTAGTCGACTGAGACTTAATTAATCTCAGTCAAATGACTAAGACTTGATTAAATCTTAGTCAAATGGCTGAGACGTATAAAAAGAAACAGAAAAAGAAAAAGAAAAAAGTGTATCGTAAGATCTCACGAATATTGCATTAACTAAGACTTGACTAAATCTCAGTCAATTGAGATTAGGCAATCCAGGTAAGAAAAGTAGAGGCGAGCTACAGATGATCAAAAACTTAGTTGATGCTTGGATAGCTAATAGTGGAGGATATCGGGGTAACAACCCCTGGGACGTGGTCGACGGACCCTCGAGGTGGCCACAACGACCGCTATATCTGAAGATTAACTTATGTCCAAACGTCCCTCGCTCTTCCGTCAATGGGATCAAAGGATGTGTCGCAATGACGGGACACAGGACGGCGAGGTCCTAAACCTCCTTCCAACATCAGCTCCATTGGTGTGCGGGCCCCTTGGTTGCTCTTAGCGTTAAGATCCTGCCAGTTAGTGCTCGAATTTGATCTATTTATGGGCCAGCCCAATAGGATCTTTAGAATTCCTAATAAATCGTAGAGGCCCACTTGGCCCATTCATGCATTAAAGAGGTGGGACCAATGTTTAGTCTCATACTGCTCACCTAGTTAGAGTGGGACCTCCTTATAAGGAAGGTTGTTTCTCCATGTTAGAAGGGCCATAGAGGGATTGGTGAAATTGTTTGTTGTATTGCTTGAGCCTCGTGGGCACATATATAAGAGTACAATAACCAACTTGGAGTACAAGGCAAGGCAGGACAAATGCTAATCTATCTTATGTTTCCTAACGAATCAATATACTCAACATCCCCACGCAGTCACAACGGTAGCGACGCAGACGGTGAGACTAGAAAGAATCCGAAGGCAAGCTGACGGGCACCCCCCATAGTCGGAATGGTCGACGCATCGCAGAAGGCATGGCTGGAGTGAAAACCGACGAGGTTGCTCAAGCAAGACGGTAGCCCTTTGTGCCGTTTGTAGCTGAGAGCATGTGTGGTGGAGCCGTGGTCGAGGTAGCCATGCGAAGAATGCCGTGGTCGATGTCGATGTCGGTGTCAAAACCGGCAGATCTCGGGTAGGGGGGCCCAAGCTATATGTCCAAGGATCGATGATAACTATGATCAAAAGGACACAGTGTTTACCCAGGTTCGGGCCCTCTTAACGGAGGTAAAACCCTACTCCTGCTTGATTATATTCGAAGAGTATAGGGGTTACAAGAGTTGATCTATCACGAGATCGTATCGGCTAACCCTAGCTTGGCTAGCCTAGCGATGTTATGATCCTGCCTTTGATCTAACCCTCCGGTTTATATAGACACCGGAGGGGCTTAGGGTTGTACAAAGTCGGTTTAATAGAAAGGAAGTAACATATCCAGACACCTAAACTTTCCATCCACGTATACGGGAGTCCCTACCAGACACGATAGGTGGTCTTCTACCTTGTATCTTGACGGCCCATCAGTCCGGCCCATACCTGGTAGACCGGACGCCCGAGGACCCCTTAGTCCAGGACTCCCTCAATAGCCCCTGAACCAGTCTTCAATGATGACGTGTTCGGCGCGTAGATTATCTTCGGTATTGCGAGACGGGTTCCTTGAATAACATATGTCAGCTTTCCTTCATAAAAGAACTATATTCGGCCTTGCATAATTAACACAACCCTTAGTCGCGAAGGTAGGATATATAAAAATAAGAATAGTGTCTCTTACTGACAATTTTTTTTGGCGAAGCGTCAGACTTGACCCTCCAGCGTTTTGAACCGTTTTCACATCCCGCGCTCCGTATTTCGAGGCCAAGCCCCATTGGCCCGTCCTATGAAAACAGAGATCGTGCCCACTTAATGCGGGATTGCCCATCAACAGAATTTGGGTAATCCAACCGTTTACGGCGCACGCTTTCATTGGGAATAGGCGAGTTTCAAGGCGCAAGTGGGGGACAGTTGACATTTTTACCGCATATAAGAGGGCAATGGATTTCTCCTTTCTTCCGCACGCCTTCCAGTCTCCCAAGCTCTCAGCGCCCGAAAAGTTTCCGTCACCATCGCGCACAGGCTCCCCCCAAGGGTGAGATCATTCCCACTCCGGAGCCCGGCAAAAGGGTCGTCTTCCTCCCCCATTTCCTTAGAGGGTTAGGTTTTCCACTGCACCCATTCGTCCGCGGACTTATGTTCTACTACGGGCTAGATTTCCGTGATCTAGCCCCAAACTCCTTCCTCCACATATCGGTGTTTATCGTCGTGTGTGAGGCTCTTCTCCGCATCCAACCACACTTCGACCTATGGCTGAAGTCTTCAATGTGAAGCCGAAGGTGGTCGACGGGCAACACGCGGACTGCGGCGGGGCCATGATAAGCAAGCTGCCCAACGCCACGTGGCCCAAGGGGTCCTTCGTCGAGACCGTCAAGATCTGGCAACTAGAGTGGTTTTATATCACCGAGCCACGCCGCACCAAGTGGGCGGCGAGGCCGGAGTTCACATCTGGACCCCCATGAGGCTCATCTCCTGGATCGCAAAGGACCTCGACTGGGGTGTCACGCCCAAGATGCGACCCTATCCTAAAGGAACTCGAAGGTCCCACCAAGGATAGAAGCGCATCTTGAAGACGCTTTTGCAAGGTGGATATCATTACATCAACATTACATAATAGATAGGGATACATACAAAAGGCATACAATGCCACAAGAATAAATCAATACATCATACATAAGATCAACATCCGGCTACGGACATCCACCATGCTAGCCCAGGTTGCCGACCTGGAACCTATCCCCTGATCGAAGAAGAAGCAGAAGAAGAACTCCAAACAAGCAAACATCGCTCTCGCGTCAAGATCATCGCATAACCTGCATCTACAACTGTTGTTGTAGTAATCTGTGAGCCACGAGGACTCAGCAATCCCATTACCATGGGTATCGAGACTAGCAAAGCTTAATGGGAAAAGAAGGGCTAAAGTGGTGAGGTTGCAGCAGCGACTAAGCATGATATGGTGGCTAACCAACGCAAATAAGAGCGAGAAGAGAGCAAGCGGAACGGTCGTGAAGCTAGCAATGATCAAGAAGTGATCCTGAACTCCTACTTACGTCAAACATAACCCAAAGACCGTGTTCACTTCCCGGACTCCGCCGAAAAGAGACCATCACAGCTACACACGCGGTTGATGCGTTTTAATTCGGATCTGGTGTCAAGTTATCTACAACCGGACATTAACAAATTCCCATCTATCACATAACCGCGGGCACGGATTTCGAAAGATAATACCCTGCAGGGGTGTCCCAACTTAGCCCATGATAAGCTCTCGCGATCAACGAAGGATATACCTTCTCCCAGGAAGACCCGATCAGTCTCGGAATCCCGGTTTACAAGACATTTCGACAATGGTAAGACAAGACTAGCAAGACCACCCGATGCGCCGACATCCCGATAGGAGCTGCACATATCTCGTTCTCAGGGCAACACCGGATAAGCTAAGCGTACAGGTACCGACGTAACCCAAGTTGCCAAGGGATGGTCCCGCACGGTGCTCTAGTTTGGACCAACACTTAGACAAGCATTGGCCCGGGGGGGCTATAATAAAGATGACCCTTGGGTTAATTACTCCCAAGGGAAAAGTAGGTGGTGGTGAGGCAAATGGTAAAACCAAGGTTGGGCCTTGCTGGACGAGTTTTATTCAAAGCGAACTGTCGAGGGGTCCCATAAATCACCCGACCGCGTAAGGAATGCAAAATCCGAGAACATAACACCGGTATGACGGAAACTAGGGCGGCAAGAGTGGAACAAAACACCAGGCTTAAGGCCGAGCCTTCCACCCTTTACCAAATATATAGATGCATTAATAATATAAGAGATATTGTGATATCCCAACATAACCCTGTCCACCATGGAGCAATCTTCAACTTCACCTGCAACTAGCAACGCTATAAGAGGGGCTGAGCAATGCGGTAACATAGCCAAACAACGGTTTGCTAGGAAGGGTGTCAAAGGTTAGAGGTTCATGGCAATTTGGGAGGCTCGAAGAGCAAAAGATAGGTAGCACAACAAAGCGATAGAACGAAGCAACTAGCATAGCAATGATAGTAGTGAGATCCAGGATAGCGGTCATCTTGCCTGAAATCCCGCTAGGAAGAAGAACGAGTCCATGAAGAAGATGAAGCCACGAAGATGAACCAAGCGTAGACGAACAAATCCTCACGGTCGCAACGAAACGACAACTATCGAGAGGAAGCACACAACATGGTAAACACACCACACATAGGCAAGACATGATGCACAACAAGCATGATGCATGACAAGGCTACATGAAGCTACTCATGGCAAGAGATGATGCAAACAAGAACAACACATCAAGGCAAGGTTAAATGAGGCCGGGAACAACATATAACAATTCCGGTAAGTCCTCATATGCAAATTTCGAAATTGGTCCAGATCTGAATAAACCTTATGTTCAAGTTGTTAACCAGCAAGTTAAGATGCACCACGAGGATCTACACGAAATTCTAGTCAAGTTACATATAGAGTTCATTTAGTTCGGAGCTACGGCCTAGAAGATATGAGCAACACAAGTTAAGCATGGCATTGATGCAAAATGCATACAAACATCAAGCAAGCACCTCAAAACAAGGATGCAACATGATAATATGAAACTACATGCAAAATCAAGCAAGTTTCATATAGAGCACACTCAAAACGGAGCAACGGTTCAACACATACACTCTATATAAGTCATAACAACAATCTGTCCAAAACAGCAACTAGGCATCTTGCAAGCATCAAAACAATATGCTACAGCACCCCAACATAATAACAAAAGGCATGGGCATGAAGTACAGGTAAAGCATGACAAAACATGAACATTGAGCTATCTCCAGAAACAACTAGAACACGCTCAAAAGGACATGGGAAGATTGCAAATAATAACAGTTTCAGACTTATCAGGAAATAACATCAGGTTGCAATGTTTAGAGCTATCAAACAACATGTTACAGGAACTTAACATGGCAAACAAAGGCATGGTATGAATCTACTAATTGTATAGAACAAAAGTCCCTTACTGACCATGAGCCAAAAATGATCAGAAGATATGATGGCACCCATGTAAACATAGCAAGTTATGTGACAGATTAATACATGGCAGGAACAACAATAAGTAGGCATGTTGGTGAGCTTGAAACACTCACCACAGAGCAATACATGGCATGAAAAGGCAACCAACAGTAAAAAGGCATGTTTATGAAGCTAAGAATGGCAATAGCAAGTTCATAAGGTGCATGGATTACTAGAAAAGCACATGGCCAAAACTGAACTTAATGTTAACAGGCTGACAGCAACATTATTTAGCAAGTTTGGAGCAAGATTACAACAAGCTACAGCAGGCTATAAATGCAACCAGGGGCATGAATGGATAGAGCATGACATGTATAACAATTCATCCTTAGTGAACATCTCCAGATTATGCATATCATGACTTGTAGCAGCAGGTTAACATAGCAACAAAATATAACAGAATCAGCCTAGCAAAATAGCAACAGCAAGTACCCTACTTCACGATCTCGATGCACTCACTACAAAAGACTCACAAAAATACATGGATGGCAGTCCTGGAAAGATGGCATGACATAGATCAAAACACATGTAGACATCAACCTCATAGGATGCACACATCAAACATGGCAAAAATGACAAATGAGCATGTTATAACAGTTCCAGCAGATTAACATCAACATGCACTCTTCCAACAGCATTTCGGGCATCAAGATGAGCTCAAATGAAAATGATGCAATGGAACGAAATGAAGACTCGTCGAGGCGAACAATTTGACATATTACACGCACGAAACAGAGCTATGGATGCAGAGTTATGATGCGATGAACATGGCATGATAGTAACAAAATATCAGGGACTTGGTGGATTTTCTCACCCCGGGGAAAAGTGGACGGGGCGATCCAGGTACGGGGGAGATGTGTTTGGATGAGATCCCGGTGGATCTCATCCCGATCTGGGGTGGAGGAGCTCCGGCGAGGAGCGAGGAGGGCCGGAGGTGGTGGAGGCTGCGCGCTCTGGCGAAGGTCGCGGGGCGCGGGGCAGAGACGGCAGGTCTGGCGATGGCGCGCTCGGGCGGAGCGGGGCCGCAGCCGGCGGCGGCGGCGGGATGCGCCGGGGTAGCGGCGGTGGCCCGGGGCCGACGCGGGAGGCGGCAGGCGGCGGAGGCGGGGGCGCGGGCGCGGGCACGGCGGCGGGCGCGCGGCGGCGGCGGATCGGGCCGGGCGGGCCCACTGCGGGCTCGCCGGGCCGCGGTGGCGGGGACGGCGCGGGAGCCACGTGGCGGTGCGCCACTGGCTGCGGGCGGCAGCGCGGGGACGGGCAGACACGTCCGGCGAAGGTGGACATGTCCAGCGGCGCGAGGAAGAGGAAGGAGCCAGGGTTTGGACGAAAATTTCGGGGAGAGAGGCCTTTTTATAGGTAGAGGGAGCTAGGAGAGTCCAAATGAGGAGCGGTTTTTGGCCACGCGATCGTGATCGAACGATCGAGAGCATGGAAGAGACTTAGATGGGTTTTGGGCCACTTTGGAAGGGGTGTTGGGCTGCAAGACAAAAGAGGCTTTACGGTTACCCGGTTAACCGTTGGAGTATCAAACGACCTCCAAATGGCACGAAACTTGACCGGTCTACCAGTGCTATACCAAGGCCGCTTAGCAAACCTCGGTCCATTCCGAGGACGTTTAATACCCGCTCACAATGAGAGACAAAAAGGGGACGCCGGAGTTCATAGGAGTGCCGGATTGCAAAACGGACAACGGGGAAAATGCTCGGATGCATGAGATGAACATGTATGCAAAATGAGATGCACATGAAGACATGATAAAATGCAACATGCAAGCAAATGACATGGCAACGATGGCGAAAATCTGGCAGACACCTGGCGCATCGAATCCGGGGCGTTACATGGGGGTCTCAAACGGAGGTGCAGACGCTGCAAATGCGTATAACCAACATGCTGAGCAAAAACATTGGTCTAACCAATGTAGTGCAGATCATGCTCTTCCGCCACATACTCCCCTGCCAGCGCTAGACTTCCCCCATGTGGGAGTTCAACCCGGAGGAGCCGCGGACTCTGCAGCATTTCCTTGGCATGACGCACGAGGGATGTGGAAGCTACTCTTCAAGGCACAAAAGAGCTGGCCCATGGAGACCGAAGACGTCGGCCTCGACGCCAAGAATCTGGCCACTCCAGTAAGTGTTTGATTTTCCGAAGATATATTTGGTTTATATATTCGATCAATACGAAACTTATCAGCCCATCTTTCTACAGGGCTGGACCAAGAAGTCGGAGCGGATTAAGAGTCCAGCTCCGTTGCCCGAAGACCCAGTCACTCCTCAGCTAGAGGAGATGCTGGTCCCAGCGCCCTATCAGCCACCGGAGAAGAAGACCAAGAAGAAGGGCAAGGGACCCAAGGACGGGCCCCACCGCAAAGGTCCTTGGGACGCAGTGTCCAAACAGACCGAGGCCGTCTCCTCTCACGAGGAAGACAAAGATGAAGAGGAGGAGGAGGAGGAAGTGGAGAGCGACTCCGCGCACAAGACGAGAAGGAGGAAGAGGACAGCCTCCGAGAATCTGGAGGGAGAGACACCGAAGAGGGGGAAGATAACCTCTCGGTTAGTTCGGACTCAGAGTCTGAACATAGCTCGAAGAGGGCCCCAAGGGAGAAGCCCCTAGCCGAAACGTAAGTGTTGAAAGCTTACTTGTTCAATTTTCACTTAATCCGCCCCTGTTATATGAATCATATCTTTGTTTTCCTTTTTAGCCCTCCGCGCGAGATCCCAATTCCCCTCTCTTCGGAGGGGAACTCTCTGCCACTTGAAGAGGCGGAGACTGACGGACCATCGCGCGCCTTCCCCCCTGCCATGGAGAACACCGAGGTGTCATGTCAAAGGACATCTCCTAGCCGAGGAGGAGCGGACAAGGCCATCCAGAAGGCACCCGAGGATAACACCTCGGACGTTGTAGAGCGGGGCATGGCGACCCTTATGACCACCGAGGGTGGGGGGCCTCAACAGTTCGGGCCCTCGCCGAACACCGTCCCAGAGACCAATACGGCTCTGGGTTCGGACCAACACCCCCCTTCGATAGAGGGGGAAGGAGGAGCAGCTCCATCGGCGGCCTCTGTCAATCCGGAGGCCATTGATACTCTGTAGGAAGCACTGCAACGTGCTTCCATCATGGAGGAACACCGCACCCTGATGGGTGCGGTTATGGAAAAGGTTCGGTCTGCGAAGAGCGGACTGACCAAAGCCTTCAACAGCCTGCTGACGGGCTTTGAGGTATGTGTTGTAATTCTCTTACAAGTTTTTTTGTATATATATGTAAGGCTAAACCCATGTATAGACAGTAGCCCCTGAGACTCTGTCCGGATTACAACAATCCGGATAGAGGATCAAAAACAAATTTCTAATGTATCATACTATCTTGTTGGACAAGCATCTATGCTAGCGGCCACTGCCCAAGCCGCGGAGGTTTTCGGGCTCAATCGAAAGCTTCAACTAGCCGATGAAGAATTCGACTGCATCAATAAGCGGTTTAATGAGACCCAAGGTATGCGATACTATTACATACCCGAAGTGATATGTGTGCTAATCTTTTGAACTTACTAAATGTTATGACTATACTCATAGTTGGCGCAGCCGAGGTCGAGTCCCTCAAGAGCGCCCTCACCAAAGACAAGAAGGAGGCGGAGGTGAGCAAGGCGGCCGCTGATAAAGCGGCCAAGGATTTGGAGGTGGAGCGAACCGCCCGTGAACAACGCGAGGCGTGGGTGGGCGAGGTTGAACAGGAGCTCAAAGACGCTATCTCTAAGTGCGAGTCCTTAGAGCAGATTAGTTTGGAACAGACCTCCGAGCTCACCAAAGCTCTTGAGAGCATGAAGGAAGGCCAGGTTGAAGCCCAGGGCGCTCGCCAGGAGATCCAAGAGGCAAGGCAGATAGCGGCTGGTAAGGCCTTTCTCATGCAGAGTAAATTTACAAGAAAGAGATGCATTTTACTGACCCGAGTTTGGAGTTCTCCAAGCGCCTTTGCGGATCTGCCAAGGAGTATTGCTGATGCCCCCGAGTTCTTCCGCGCCAAAGAGGGGAGTTCAACGGAGAAGCTATTCTGGTCGCAGCACCATGTGCCAGAGTATCCGGCGCCCCTCAGCGATCAGCTGAAGCAGCTGACAAAGCTGCACAGGGTGGCCGGACTAGCCATGAAGGATGTAATAGTCCATCTTTGGCCAACCGAGCCCATACCCAGCAGCTACTTCGGTCTTGTTAAGCGGATGGTCGAGGCGTGTCCTCGGATTGACGCCATCAAACGGTCGGCCTGCATAGAAGGTGCACGGAAGGCCTTCGCCTGAGTCAAGGTACAATTGGCGAAGATGAAGGCCACCGAGATTGCCATCGTGCTACCTCTTGAGCATGCGTTGGTTTTCCCTTGAAGAGGAAAGGGTGATGTAGCAAAGTAGCGTAAGTATTTCCATCAGTTTTGAGAACCAAGGTAACAATCCAGTAGAAGACGACACACAAGTCACCTAGTACCTGCACAAACAATCAAGAACCTTGTAACCAACGCGATAAAGGGGTTGTCAATCCCTTCACGGTCACTCGCAAAAGTGAGATCTGATAGAGATAGTAAAGTAAATATTTTTGGTATTTTTGTTGTATAGATTGGAAAGTAAAGATTGCAAAATAGTAAACGAGATACGAAATAAAAGAGATGTAATATAATAAGAAAGAGACCCGGGGGCCATAGGTTTCACTAGTGGCTTCTCTCATGATAGCATGTATTACGGTGGGTGAACAAATTACTGCCGAGCAATTGATAGAAGAGCGCATAATTATGAAGACATCTAAGGCAATGATCATGAACATAGGCATCGCGTCAATGTCAAGTAGACCGAAACGATTCTGCATCTACTACTATTACTCCACACATCGACCGCTATCCACCATGCATCTAGAGTATTAAGTTCATAAGAACGGAGTAAGGCATTAAGCAAGATGACATGATGTAGAGGGATAAACTCAAGCAATATGATATAAACTCCATCTCTTTATCCTCGATGGCAACAATACAATACGTGCCTTGCTGCCCCTACTGTCACTGGGAAAGGACACCGCAAGATTGAACCCAAAGCTAAGTACTTCTCCCATTGCAAGAAAGATCAATCTAGTAGGCCAAACTAAACCGATAATTCGAAGAGACTTGCAAAGATATCAAATTATGCATATAAGAATTCAGAGAAGAACCAAATAATATTCATAGATAATCTTGTTCATAAATCCACAATTCATCGGATCTCGACAAACACACCGCAAAAGAATATTACATTGAATAGATCTCCAAGAACATCGAGGAGAACATGGTATTGAGAATCAAAGAGGGAGAAGAAGCCATCTAGCTAATAACTATGGACCCGAAGATCTGGGTAAAATACTCATGCTTCAACGGAGAGGCACTGGTGTTGATGTAGAATCCCTCCGTGATTGATTCCCCCTCTGGCAGATCACCGAAAAAGGCCCCAAGATGGGATCTCACGGGTACAGAAAGTTGCGGCGGTGGAAAAGTGGTTTCGTGGCTCCCCCTGATGTTTGTAGTGTATAAGAGTATATATAGGTGAAAGAAGTACGTCGGTGAAGCTACGAGAGGCCCATGAGGGTGGGGGCACGCCTACCCCCCTGGGCACGCCCTCCTGCCTCGTGGCCTCCTCATAGAGTCCCAGACTTCAACTCCAAGTCTTCTGGATTGCTTTTGGTCCAAGAAAGATCCTCGCGATGGTTTCATTCCGTTTGGACTCCGTTTGGTATTCCTTTTCTGTAAAACACTAAAATAGGCAAAAAAAAAACAGAAACTGGCTGTGGGCCTCCGGTTAATAGGTTAGTCCCAAAAATAATATAAAAGAGCATATTAATGCCCATTAAACATCCATAACAAATAATATAATAGCATGGAACAATCAAAAACTATAGATACGTTGGAGACGTATCAAGCATCCCCAAGCTTAAATCCCGCTCGTCCTCGAGTAGGTAAATGATGAAAATAGAATTTTTGATGTGGAATGCTACCTAGCATATTTATCAATGTAATTTTCTTTATTGCGGCATGAATGTTCAGATCCAAAAGATTCAAGACAAAAGTTTAATATTGACATAAAAATAATAATACTTCAATCATACTAACAAAGCAATCATGTCTTCTCAAAATAACATGGCCAATGAAAGTTATCCCTACAAAATCATATAGTCTGGTTATGCTCTATCTTCATCACACAAAGTATTTAATCATGCACAACCCCGATGACAAGCCAAGCAATTGTTACATACTTTTGATGTTCTCAAACTTTTTTAATCTTCATGCAATACATGAGCGTGAGCCATGGACATAGCACTATAGGTTAAATAGAATGGTGGTTGTGGAGAAGACAAAAAAGTAGAAGATAGTCTCACATCAACTAGGCGTATCAACGGGCTATGGAGATGCCCATCAATAGATATCAATGTGAGTGAGTAGGGATTGTGTAACATCCCAATTTTCAATTTGCATGTTATACATAGATCATCATATGCATATCATATTTATTCTTGCATTTTGGTTGAGATCCTAAAAATCTTAAGCAACGCAAAGACCCACGGAGAGAGTTGGAGGTTTCACAAGAAAATTCGTATTTGAGTTTTATTCAAATTTGAAGACAGGCTCAATTTGATTTTTATTATTTTCTCTCAAATTATTTCCAATATAAAAAAATGAGAGAAGATAATATGACTTCTTCAAATTAAACAAAATAATGGAGAAAGAATTTAAAAAATCAAATTATGATTTTTTTGGTATTTTATTTGCTAGTATTTTATTTGAATTAGATAAATGTGCATTTTTTAAAATTGCATTTTAGGCCAAGAAAATGTTCACTTTGTTCTAAATATTCTATTTAGACGGTGAAAATTGTTTTTGGCATTTTTAGAATTTTTTTATATTTTATTAGGATTTTCTTTTCGGGTGAAAATTATTTTAAAAAAATCCCGTCGCCAGACTAGGCCAACAGCACAGCCGAGCAGGCCGAAGCCCAGCGCCGCGCCGCCCTCCCTCGCCGACTCGGGATGAGAGTCCCGAGGTTCGCCGTGCCGCCTGATAACCCACAAGTGGAGGGGATAATTGTAGCCTCTTTCGATAAGTAAGAGTGTTGAACCCAATGAGGAGCTAAAGGTAGAACAAATATTCTCTCAAGCCCTATGTGCCACTGATACGACTCTACGCACGCTTAGTGTTCTCCTTACCTAGAACAAGTATGAAACTAGAATTACTTTGTAGGTGTTGTTGGATAGGTTTGAAAGATAATAAAGAGCACGTAAATATAAACTAGGGGTTGTTTAGATAAAGAAGCAATAAAGTAAATATAGTGAGTGTGGAAAAGTGGTGGTAGGAGTTGTGAAATTGTCCCTAAGCAATTGACTACGTTACTAGACCGATAATCACTATTGCAATTTTATTTGAGGGAGAGGCATAAGCTAACATACTTTCTCTTCTTGGATCATATGCAATTATGATTGGAACTCTAGCAAGCATACGCAACTACTAAAGATCATTAAGGTAAAACCCAACCATAGCATTAAAGCATCAAGTCCCCTTTATCCCATACGCAAACAACCTACTTACTCGGGTCTGTGCTTCCGTCACTCACGCCACCCACCATAAGAAAATCATGAACATATTGCAAACCCTACAACGGGAATCCCTCACGATTGCGCGACACGGAGGGCACAATAGGATAGCACCAATAATAAAACATGCAATTCAAACCAATCATAGCAATTCATCAATCACCGGTAGGACAACGAAAATCTGCTTAGACATCATAGGATGGCAACACATCATTGGATAATAATATGAAGCATAAAGCACCATGTTCAAGTAGAGGGTACAGCGGGTTGCGGGAGAGTGCACCGCTGAATATAGATGGGGGAAGGTGATGGAGATGTTGGTGAAGATGGCGGAGGTATTGGTGAAGATCGCGGTGATGGTGATGGCCCCCGGCAGCGCTCCGGCGCCACCAGAAGCAAGGGGGAGAGAGACCCCATTCTTCTTCTTCATCCTTGACCTCCTCCCTAGATGGGAGAAGAGTTTCCCCTCTGGTCCTTGGCTCCCATGGCGTGGGAGGGGCGAGAGCCCCTCCGAGATTGGATCTATCTCTCTGTCTCTCTCTGTTTCTACGTTCTAGGATTCTTCCCTGGCACCGTTTCTTTTATATCCGGAGATCCGTAACTCCGATTGGATTGAAACCTTCGCCCAGATCTTTGTCTGAAAATTAGCTTTCTTGCGGCCAAAGAAGGGCATCAACCGCCTTACGAGGGGCCTAGGAGGGTGGGGGGCACGCCCACCTGGAGTGGGCGTGGGCCCCTGTCTCGTGGCCACCTCGGGCACCGTCTCGCATTGATTTTACTTCCCAAAAATCACAAATATTCCAAAATAATTCTCCGTCTGTTTTTATCCCATTTGGACTCCGTTTGATATGGGGTTTCTGCGAAACATAAAACATGCAACAGACAGGAACTGGCACTGGGCACTGGATCAATATGTTAGTCCCAAAAAATAGTATAAAAAGTTGCCAAAAGTATATGAAAGTTGTAGAATATTGGCATGGAACAATCAAAAATTATAGATACGACGGAGACGTATCAGCATCCCCAAGCTTAATTCCTGCTCGTCCTCGTGTAGGTAAATGATAAAAAGGATAATTTTTGATGTGGAATGCTACCTAGCATAATCTTGATCATATGTCTAATCATGGCATGAATATTAATACACGAGTGATTCAAAGCAATAGTCTATAATTTGACATAAGACCAATAATACTTCGAGCGTACTAATAAAGCAATCATGTCTTTTCAAAACAACATGGCCAAAGCAAGCTTATCCCTGCAAAATCATATAGTTTGGCGATGCTTCATTTTCGTCACACAAAATGCCCCCATCATGCACCACCCCGATGACAAGCCGAGCAATTGGTTCATACTTTTTAATGCGCTTCTGCTTTTTCAACCCTCACGCAATACATGAGCGCAAGCCATGGATATAGCACTATAGGTGGAATAGAATATGATGGTGGGGGTTATGTGGAGAAGACAAAAAAGGAGAAAGTCTCACATCGATGCGGCTAATCAACGGGCTATGGAGATGCCCATCAATTGATGTCAATGCGAGGAGTAGGGATTGCCATGCAATGGATGCACTGAGAGCTATAAGTGTATGAAAGCTCAAACTGAAACTAAGTGGGGGTGCATCCAACTTTCTTGCTCATGAAGACCTAGGGCATTTGAGGAAGCCCATCGTTGGAATATACAAGCCAAGTTCTATAATAAAAATTCCCACCAGTATATGAAAGTGATAACATAGGAGACTCTCTATATGAAGAACATGGTGCTACTCTGAAACACAAGTGTGGTAAAAGGATAGTAGCATTGCCCTTTTTCTTTTTTTTCTTTTTTTGAATGGGCTTCTTTGGCCCCCTTTTTTTATTTAGGCTTCTTTGGCATTTCATTTTTTTTACTTTTTTTTTTTAAAAAAAATCATGGTAAAATGCTCTATAATGATGATCATCACACTTTTATTTACTTACAACTCAATATTACAACTCAATACCGAAACAAAGATATGACTCTATATGAATGCTTCCGGTGGTGTACCGGGATGTGCAATGATCTAGCACAGCAATGACATCAAAAAAACGTACAAGCCATGAAAACATCATGCTAGCTATCTTACGATCATGCAAAGCAATACGACAATAAATGCTCAAGTCATGTATATGATGATGATGGAAGTTGCATGGCAATATATCTCGGAATGGCTATAGAAATGCCATGATAGGTAGGTATGGTGGCTATTTTGAGGAAGATATAAGGAGGCTTATGTGTGATAGAGTGTGTCATATCACGGGGTTTGGATGCACCGGCAAAGTTTGCACCAACTCTCGAGGTGAGAAAGGGCAATGCACGGTACCGAAGAGGCTAGCAATGATGGAAAGGTAAAAGTGCGTATAATCCATAGACTCACATTAGTCATAAAGAACTCATATACTTATTGCAAAAGTTTATTAGCCCTCGAAGCAAAGTACTACTACGCATGCCCCTAGGGGGATAGATTGGTAGGAAAAGACCATCGCTCGTCCCCGGCCGCCACTCATAAGGAAGACAATCAAAGAAACACCCCATGCTTCAAATTTGTCACACAACGGTTACCATACGTGCATGCTATGGGGCTTGCAAATCTCAACACAAGTGATTCTACAATCCACAACTACCCACTAGCATGACTCTAATATCACCATCTTTGTATCACAAAACTATTGCAAAGAATCAAACATACCAAATTCAGCGATCTACAAGTTTTATGTAGGATTTCATGACTAACCATGTGAATGACCAATTCCTGTCATCTCTCTAAATAGATATAAGTGAAGCAAGAGATTTTAATTCTTTCTACAAAATATATGCCCACACTCTAACAAATATAAGTGAAGCAAAAGAGCATTCTACAAATGGAGGTTTTCTATGTGAAGAGAAACAGGCAATCCAAAGTTCAAATGATATAAGTGAAGCACATGAAGCATTCTATAAAGCCATACTCAAAAGATATAAGTGAAGTGCAAAGAGCATTATATAAATCAACCAAGGAGTATCTCATACCATCATGGTGCATAAAAGAAAAATGAAAACTAAATGCAAAAGATGCTCCAAGACTTGCACATATCGCATGAACGAAACGAATACGAAAACATACTGATACTTGTTAAAAAGAAAGAGGGGATGCCTTCCGGGGCATCCCCAAGTTTAGATGCTTGAGTCTCCTTGAATATTTACTTGGGGTGCCTCAGGCATCCCCAAGCTTGAGCTCTTTCCTCTCTTCCTTTTCCTCATATCGAGACCTCCTCAATCAAACACTTCATCCACACAAAACTTCAACAGAAAACTCGGTAAGATCCGTTAGTATAATAAAGCAAATCACTACTCTAAGTACTGTTGCAAACCAATTCATATTTTGTTTTTGCATTGTGTCTACTGTAATATAACTTTTTCATGGCTTAATGCACTGATAGAAATTGATAGTTTCATCAAAACAAGCAAACTATGCATCAAAAACAGAATCTGTCAAAAATAGAACAGTCTTTAGCAATCTGAACATTCACCATACTTCTGTTACTCCAACAATTCTACCAAAATTAGGAAAAATACAAAATTTGTACATCAAGACAGTGCAAAAAGAATCAGAACCATTTGACGTTCCAGTTAAAAATGTAAAATCGAGCACTACAGTCAAAGTTTCTGTCCTGCACCGTACAAACCAACAAGCATTGTAAACATCCTAAAGGCAAACCTTGGCACATTATTTTTATAATAAAATGGAATTATACAAGGGGGTAATTATTTTTGATGAAAAGTTTCTGTAATCAAGATTCACAAAGTTTCCGTGAGCATGAACAAAGTTCAAGGCTAGCTCCCACTTCAACAATGCTTGTCTTTCTCACTTTCACTTTCCTTTTTGAAAAGTTTTTAGGTTCCCCTCTTTATTTTTTTTGTTTTTAGACTATATAAAAGCACTCAACAAAAATAAATGACTCTCTAAAACTTCAGGGTTGTCTCCCTGGCAGTGCTTTCTTTAAAGCCATTAAGCTAGGCATATAGTGCTCAACTAATGGATCCACCCGGATCCCAAGGTATATCAAAGCCAGTTTTAATTAACAATGATTTGTAATTTAGTAGTGAGCACAAAGTAACATATATCATGCAGCAACGAAGTCTAACTCTCTTCCTATGCATCGGCATGTCATAAAAGAACAATTCATGCACACCAAGTAAAGGCTAATGCATAGTATAAGCAGTTTCTTGCAATTCTATCGTGTTGGAAACATAAAGAGGCGGAGATGTAGTTCCTCTCTCATAATAATTGCAAGTAGGAGCAGCAAGCACATGCATATTATATTCATCAAAATCATCATGTGCAACGGTAAAAGGCAACCCATCAATATAATCCTTAGTAAGCACAAACTTCTCCGATATAGTGTAGTTGGGAGAATTCAAAAAGATAATAGAACTATCATGCGTGGGTGCAATAGCAACAATTTCATGTTTAACATAATGAACTATAGCAAGTTCATCTCCATAAGCATAATTCATATTGGCATCTTGGCCACAAGCATAGCAAGCATCATCAAAAGGGGGTAATTCAAGAGAATCAACGGGATCATAACAATCATCATAGCAATCATCCTTCGGTAAGAACGAAGGAAAATTAAACAATGTATGAGTTGAAGAGTTACTCTCATTAGAAGGTGGGCACGGGTAGCTAATCCGCTCTTCCTCCTTTTGTTCTTCGCTCTCCTCATCATTTTTTCATCCAATGAGCTCACATTTTCATCAATTTCTTCTTCCATAGACTCCTGCAAAATATTAGTCTCTTCTTGGACAACAGAGACTTTCTCAATAAATGCATCAATATTGTAATTGTATTCATAATTCTTATAACAATATTTAAGTATAGCAAAATTTTCAGGTCTATAAACTGAATCATCAAAATCATCAAACTCTTTAAAAATAGATTCAATCTCATAAGCATCCATAAAAGCAACAAAGTCTTCTATTTGTTCCACATCATAGTAATCATATACACCATTAGCATAAGAAGCTAAGGTTTTATTATCATTGAATTTGCATGAAAAGGGAAGGTGTGGAGCCTTCATCCTAGAGCAACAAGTATAATCATGTATCAAGCATAGTTGACGAGCATACCAACGTAATATATGAATTAGATCCCATAATAGTTTCCCTTTTTGTGTCAAGCGATAATCCCTAAAGTATTCACATTGATCCACGTGTCTCCCATAACATAATTGAATGGGGTTTTCTCAGTATTATCAAAGTAGTACATAATATCTTGAACATAACGAGCATCGAGGGTTTTAGGAGGTTCTCCATCTCCATGAGCAGCAAGTACACCTAATTTTTTTGGTATTTCGTGTTCCATATCCATAACTAAAGATAGAGAACAACTTAGAACAGAAAATAAAAATAAATTAGTGATAAAGCAAACAAGCACACACACACACGAGAATATTCACCCCACGTGATGACTCCCCGGCAACGACGCCAGAAAAAGGTCTTGATAACCCACAAGTGTAGGGGATAATTGTAGCCTCTTTCGATAAGTAAGAGTGTCGAACCCAACGAGGAGCTAAAGTTAGAACAAATATTCTCTCAAGCCCTATCTGCCACTGATACGACTCTACGCACGCTTAGTGTTAACCTTACCTAGAACAAGTATGAAACTAGAAGTACTTTGTAGGTGTTGTTGGATACGTTTGCAAGATAATAAAGAGCACGTAAATATAAACTAGGGGCTGTTTAGATAAAGAAGCAATAAAGTAAATATAGCGAGTGTGGAAAAGTGGTGGTAGGAGTTGTGAAATTGTCCCTAAGCAATTGACTACGTTACTAGACCGATAGTCACTATTGCAATTTTATTTGAGGGAGAGGCAAAAGCTAACATACTTTCTCTTCTTGGATCATATGCACTTATGATTGGAACACTAGCAAGCATACGCAACTACTAAATATCATTAAGGTAAAACCCAACCATAGCATTAAAGCATCAAGTCCCCTTTATCCCATACGCAACAACCTACTTACTCGGGTCTGTGCTTCTGTCACTCACGCCACCCACCATAAGAAAATCATGAACATATTGCAAACTCTACAGCAGGAATCCCTCAGGCTTGCGTGACACGAAGGGCACAATAGGACAACACCAATAATAAATCACTGGTAGGACAACAAAAATCTACTCAGACATCATAGGATGGCAACACATCATTGGATAATAATATGAAGCATAAAGCACCATGTTCAAGTAGAGGGTATAGCGGGTTGCGGGAGAGTGGACCGCTGAATATAGATGGGGGAAGGTGATGGAGATGTTGGTGAAGATGGCGGAGGTGTTGGTGAAGATCACGGTGATGATGATGCCCCCGGCAGCGCTCCGGCGCCACCGGAAGCAAGGGGGAGAGAGCCCCCCCCCCCCCCCCCCCCTTCTTCTTCTTCTTCTTCTTCCTTGACCTCCTCCCTAGATGGGAGAAGGGTTTCCCCTTTGGTCCTTGGCTCCCATGGCGTGGGAGGGCGAGAGCCCCTCCGAGATTGGATCTATCTCTCTGTCTCTCTCCGTTTCGGCGTTCTGGGATTATGCCCTGGCATCGTTTCTTTTATATCCGGAGATCCGTAACTCCGATTGGATTGAAACCTTCGCCCAGATCCTTTTCCAAAAATTAGCTTTCTAGCAGCCAAAGAAGGGCATCAACCACCTTACAAGGGCCCCAGGAGGATGGGGGCGCACCCACCTAGAGTGGGCGTGGGCCCCTGTCTCGTGGCCACCTCGGGCACCGTCTCGCGTTGATTTTACTTCCCAAAAATCACAAATATTTCAAAATAATTCTCCGTCCGTTTTTATCCCTTTTGGACTCCGTTTGATATGGGGTTTCTGCGAAACATAAAACATGCAACAGACAGGAACTGGCACTGGGCACTAGATCAATATGTTAGTCTCAAAAAATAGTATAAAAAGTTGCCAAAAGTATATGAAAGTTGTAGAATATTGGCATGGAACAATCAAAAATTATAGATACAACGGAGACGTATCACCGCCGCCGCCCCTCCCGCAAGCAAGGCCTCCCCGGCCCCTTTAAAAGCCGCCTCGTCCGCTGCCGCCTCAACTTCTGTCGAAGCCGCCGCCGCCGCCCGCTGCCGCGCTCAGCCGCCGCTTCTGCCGCCGCCCTCGCCTGCTGCCGCCACCGCCTCACCACCCGCGCCACCACCCCGCGTCGTCGACCGCCGCCGCCGCCGCCGCGAATCTCGCTGGAGCCGCCGCCGTTGATCCCGTTTTGACCGGTCGGTTTTTCATCGGTTAACCCTGGTTTTTTAGGTTTTTACAGTTTT
This sequence comes from Triticum timopheevii, assembly GCA_963921465.1. Taxonomy (NCBI): domain Eukaryota; kingdom Viridiplantae; phylum Streptophyta; class Magnoliopsida; order Poales; family Poaceae; genus Triticum; species Triticum timopheevii. Next base: position 372,087,140 of record OY997272.1, on the reverse strand, counting down.
TGTGTTAGATCGGTTTTTGTCGGTTTATTTTATTGAGCGGACGTTCGTCCGTTCGTTTGTTTTAGCGAATGTTATTCGCCGGTTAGGTTCAGACAGCGAACGTTCATTCGTTAGTCTTTTCTTTTTATTTTATTTTTGGCCAGGGACTTATCCACGATTATTTTTATCGTGATTCAGCCCCTGATCTTCAAATTAGTATAAATTTTTACTCGCTTGTCCAAATTATATGAAACCAACGCCAAAATCTTCGTCTCAAATCCCTCTTTCTAGTTAATCAATTTGGACATGATTTTGGTACTGTAAAATTTGACTTTAGTCTAGATTAGTAAACAATTTCGTTTCGTTCGTATTTTGAGTTTCGTTGCTTCGTTTGAGTTGAATTTTTTTTGCAAACCATAGCTAATCACATGTACCTACTGTTAAGATCTAATTCACATGATAATATTTCTGTTAGGTTTTGACTCTTGTTAGTTTAAGCCATTTGCTTGTTTCGTGTTTGATTTGGATCTTTTCTCGGTTTCTCTCATGTTTCGATTGAGTGATTGCTTATGTATGCTATTGTTTGTCTACGCTAGATTACCCGGAGTGCAAAGCTTGTTACTATGAATCTCTAGAGTTTGCAGATCGTCAGCAAGGCAAGTTACACTTTGATCATACTTTTCAATACCCAGTTTTTTTTACTATGCATTAGTTTTGCCCCACAAATAATTGCATTGGTAGGATTGGGAACATGTGGTTTTGTTTGTGGTGCTTGAGGTAGGAACCTAATACCTTTTGATCACCCCGGGAATATACGTTATGCTTATTATTGCTTAGCCATGCTCGTAGATGGGGTTGGATCGTGATTCACACATGGAAGTTTGAGAGTTATTTTAATCATGGATAACATTAAGGTGGCAACTTAAATACACATCTGGGTGGATTGGTTGAGGCACCTGGAGTACCCAGTGTTGTCTGTTTTGGAAATCCCGGAGTTCCCGTGTGATTATCCTATGGAATGTCACCTAGGCTCAAAGGGATCATAAGATTATTCATGCTAGAAACTTCCGTGTGCAGCCACAAGCCATTATGGGCTCTGGCATAGTTGAGTAAGTTGCGTGAGATCTTGAAGAGGTAGACTAGCAGATGTAGAGGGATGTAGGTGGTACTGTCTACCCGGAGTAGAGAGTTAATGCTTCAGAAAGGCTATGTATCGATCATCTGATCATGGATGCGGTCGAGTCTTGTGCGGAAAAGTGTGCAAACCTCTGTAGAGTGTATAAACTAATCATTGTTAGTCATGTCCCCGGTTATGGACATCTTGAGTATCTAATACTTGAATCTATTAATGTGATCTCATCACGTTACTCTAATTAATTATGATGTTGGGTTAATGATGATACTTTTAATTGGGATTTGAGTTGGGGTTACCTTCTCAAATAATGGGCAACATGGGAGTAGTTAAATAAATTTATTCCTTTGTTGTAGGGAAAAACTAGCTTTATGCAAAACCATGAAACTTACAGCCTCCACCAGCCAAATATTGCATGTAGATATAGTTCTTGCATCATCATTGCTTTACAGTGTAACTATGCCAACATATTCCATGTGCTGACCCGTTTCGGGCTGCAACATCTTATGTTGCAGACTACTCAGACGACGAATAAGGTGTGATAGGTCGTTGTTTTGCACTCAGCTATGCCGTTGGACTTGATGGACTCATTTACCTTCGAAGCTTCCGCAGTTATTCTAGTTTAGTTGGCCTTCAGCCATGATTTATTTATGTAATCATACTCATTATGAGGACTTGATGTAATAAGTGTGTGATTGAAACTCTGTTATAATTCCTCGAGTACTATACGTGTCAGCATTACCGATCTAGGGATGACACTGTTGCACAGAGACTTGACCGTTTGAGGTCTGGTCGCTACAGATTGCCATGCAATGGATGCACTAGAGCTATAAGTGTATGAAAGCTCAACAAGAAAACTAAGTGGGTGTGCATCCAACTTGCTTGCTCACGAAGACCTAGGGCACTTTGTGGAAGCCCATCATTGGAATATACAAGCCAAGTTCTATAATGAAAAATTCTCACTAGTATATGAAAGTGACAACATAGGAGACTCTCTTATCATGAAGATCACCGTGCTACTTTGAAGCACAAGTGTGGTAAAAGGATAGTAGCATTGTCCCCCCTCTCTTTTTCTCTCATTTTTTATTTGGGCTTTTCTCTTTTTTTTATGGCCTCCTTTTTTTATTTGGTCAGGAGTCTCATCCTGACTTGTGGGGGAATCATAGTATCCATCATCCTTTCCTCACATGGGACAATGCTCTAATAATGAAGATCATCACACTTTTATTTACTTACAACTCAAGAATTACAACTCAATACTTAGAACAAAATATGACTCTATGTGATTGCCTCCAGCGGTGTACCAGGATGTGCAATGATTCAAGAGTGACATGTATGAAAAAAATTATGAACAGTGGCTTTGCCACAAATACGATGTCAACTACATGATCATGCTAGGCAATATGACAATGATGGAGCATGTCATAATAAACGGAACGGTGGAAAGTTGCATGGCAATATATCTCGAAATGGCTATGGAAATGCCGTAATAGTTAGGTATGGTGGCTGTTTTGAGGAAGGTATATGGTGGGTATATGGTACCGCCGAAAGTTGCGTGGTACTAGAGAGGCTAGCAATGGTGGAAGGGTGAGAGTGCGTATAATCCATGGACTCAACGTTAGTCATAAAGAACTCACATAGTTATTGCAAAAATTTATTAGTTATTGAAACGAAGTACTACGCGCATGCTCCTAGGGGGATAGATTGGTAGGAAAAGACCATCGCTCGTCCCCGACCGCCACTCATAAGGAAGACAATGAGTAAATAAATCATGCTCCAACTTCATCACATAATGGTTCACCATACGTGCATGCTACGGGAACCACAAACTTTAACACAAGTATCTCTCAAATTCACAACTACTCGACTAGCATGACTCTAATATCACCATCTTCATATCTCAAAACAATCATAAAGAATCAAACTTCTCATAGTATTCAATGCACTTTATATGAAACTTTTTATTATACCCATCTTGGATGCCCATCATATTAGGACTAATTTTATAACCAAAAAAATTACCATGCTGTTGGACTCTCAAAATAATATAAGTGAAGCACAAGAGATCAACAATTTCTATAAAATAAAACCACCACCGCGCTCTATAAAAATATAAGTGAAGCACTAGAGCAATATTGTCTAGCTCAAAAGATATAAGTGAAGCACATAGAGTATTCTAATAAATTCCGATTCATGTGTGTCTCTCCCAAAAGGTGTGTACAACAAGTATGATTGTAGTAAACTAAAAATCAAAGACTCAAATCATACAAGATGCTCCAAGCAAAACACATATCATGTGGTGAATAAAAATTGGATAATTAGATTTATGCCCCTAGTTGTGTCCCACTCGTCTGTTTTACCCCTAATTCCCAAAAGTCACCGGTTCTGTCCAAGTCACTTTGCTCCTATTATGCTTTTGCCCTTTGACTGTTTGACCGTCAGTTTGAAAACTTCATAACTAATTCATACTAAATCAGAAAAATGCAAATAAGATACCAAAATGTTCAGAAAAACATCACCTATATGTCAGTGTCATTTGCCTTCAAGAAAAAAGTGTTGGAAAGTGCACATCCGAGTTTTAGCTCTTTTGATACCACCATGAATAGTAAACTCTAAAAAAATTCTATAAAATTCAAAAAAAATATGGTGGCAAAGAACGACAAATGTTCTAAGTGCTTGCCAAGTTTCATTAGGGAATGACATTCGTGGAAATCGTGACAAAAAATAATCAATTTTGGAGTGCTGATTGTTTTTTTTGCCGCGGCACCCGCGAATGTTATTCCTTGATGAAACTTGATAGGCACTTCAAACATTTGTCATTCTTTGCCACCAATTTTTTTTGATTTTTTTTGAACTTTTTTAGATTTTACTATTCATGGTGGTAGCATAAGAGCTAAAACTCGGATGGGCATTTTCCAACACTTTTTTCATGAATGCAAATGACATTGACATAGAGGTGATGTTTTTCTGAACATTTTGGTATATTATTTGCATTTTTCTGATTTAGTATGAATTAGTTATGAAGCTTCCAAACTGACGGTCAAACGGTCAAAGGGCAAAAGCATAAGAGGAGCAAAGTGACTTGGACAGAACAGGTGACTTTTGGGAATTAGGGGTAAAACAGACGAGTGGGACACAACTAGGGGCATAAATCTAATTATCCCAATAAAAATATAGCCTCAAGTAAAGTTACCGATAGATGAAGATGAAAGAGGGGATGCCTTCAGGGTCATCCCCAAGCTTAGGCTTTTGGTTGTCCTTGAATCATCTTGGGGTGCCTTGGGCATCCCCAAGCTTAGGATCTTGCCACTCCTTATTCTAAAATCCATCAAATCTTTACCTAAAAACTTGAAAACTTCACAACACAAAACTTCAACAGAAAATCTCATGAGCTCCGTTAGTATAAGAAAATAAATCACCACTTTAAAGTACTGTAATGAACTCATTCTTTATTTATATTTGTGTTAAAACTACTTTATTCCAACTTCACTATGGTTCATACCCCCCGATACTACTCATAGATTCATCAAATAAGCAAACAACACACGAAAAACAAAATCTGTCAAAAATAGAACAATCTGTAGCAATCTGTAACTTTAGAATACTTCTGTAACTCTAAAAATTCTGAAATAAATTTATGGATGAGAGGAATTTGTCTATTAATCATCTGCAAAAATAATCAACCTAAAAGCACTCTCCAGTAAAAAAATGACAGCTATTCTCGTGAGCACAAAAGTTTTTGTTTTTTACAGCAAGATCGCAAAGACTTCACCCAAGTCTTCCCAAAGGTTCTACTTGGCACAAACACTAATTAAAACATTAAACCACATATAACCAAAAGCTAGATGAATTATTTATTACTAAACAGGAGCAGAATGCAAATAACAAAAATAAAATTGGGTTGCCTCCCAACAAGCACTATCGTTTAATGCCCATAGCTAGGCATAAAAACAAGAATAGATCTAGGTATTGCCATCTTCAGCATGCAATTCTTTAATTGAACACACATGACCCTTAGGAGGTTCTTTGGTTTTGTTAATGATCAAACTCATAGGCAAGAAATCAAGAAATTCATTTGTGGCAAAAGGTTCCTTAATGATATCAAAAAAATTGGGGTGAACACTTATCGATTTGAGGTCTTCATTTTCCTTACTAGAAGATTCACCCTTATTCTTAGGAACATAGATAAACTTGGCAACTTTGGTAGGAGGAGGAAGTGAGCAATTTTTAATGGTAGAAAAAGTGGAACCCAAGTTGGTAATAATATCTTCTAGTTTATCAATTCTAGTAGAATCTTGATCTATCCTTTCATTAACTATGGGTTCCTTTTCCCTAAGATTTTTCAGAGTAACTCCTACCTTAAATCCATATTGGGTAATTTGGTTGTGGATCTTTTTATCCAAATTTTCTATTAACTCAATAGTGGCAATTTTATTTTCAATAATATCAAGCCTTTGCATCACAGGTTCCAAGGTTAAAATAGTTCCATTGACCAAAAGAAGTGGTGGGCCTAATAAATCTATCATGGCATTATAAGAATCAAAAGTATGGCTTCCCAAAAAATTCCCTCTCGTAATGGTGTCAAGAACATGTCTATTCCAAGGACTAATGCCTACATAAAAATTTCGAAGAAGAACAAAAGTAGATTGCTTCCTAGCAGATCTATTTTGAGCATTGCAAATTCTATACCAAGCATCTTTTAGATTTTCTCCCTCCCTTTTTTTAAAATTGGAACTTCATTATAGGGAGTACTAACAATGATAGGAGGACTAGCCATGAAGGCAAATCCAGGGATCTAACACACGAACACACAAGAAGCAAGCGGAAAGAGACAAACGGAAGAGGAGCGAAGAAAAGGCAAAGGTTTTCGAAAATAGTTTTAGAAGTGGGGGAGAGGAAAACGAGAGGCGAATGGAAAATAATGTAATGCGAGGGAGAAGAGGTTATGATGGTTACTTGGTATGTCTTGACTTGGCTCAGATCTCCCCGGCAATGGCGCCAGAAATCCTTCTTGCTACCTCTTGAGCATGCGTTGGTTTTCCCTTGAAGAGGAAAGCGTGATGCAGCAAAGTAGCGGAAATATTTCCCTCAGTTTTGAGAACCAAGGTATCAATCCAGTAGGAGACGACACACAAGTCACCTAGTACCTGCACAAAAAATCAGGAACCTTGCAACCAACACGATAAAGGGGTTGTCAATCCCTTCATGGTCACTCGCAAAAGTGAGATCTGATAGAGATAGTAAAGTAAATATTTTTGGTATTTTTGTTGTATAGATTGGAAAGTAAAGATTGCCAAATATTAAACGAGATGCGAAATAAAAGAAATGTAATATAATAAGAAAGAGATCAGGGGGCCATAGGTTTCACTAGTGGCTTCTCTCAAGATAGCATGTATTACGGTGGGTCAACAAATTACTACCGAGCAATTGATAGAAGAGCGCATAATTATGAAGAGATCTAAGGCAATGATCATGAACATAGGCATCACATCCGTGTCAAGTAGACTGAAACAATTCTGCATCTACTACTATTACTCCACACATCGACCGCTATCCAGCATGCATCTAGAGTATTAAGTTCATAAGAACGGAGTAAGGCATTAAGCAAGATGACATGATGTAGAGGGATAAACTCAAGCAATATGATATAAACCCCATCTTTTTATGCTCGATGGAAACAATACAATACATGCCTTGCTGCCCCTACTGTCACTGGGAAAGGACACCGCAAGATTGAACCCAAAGCTAAGCACTTCTCCCATTGCAAGAAAGATCACTCTAGTAGGCCAAACTAAACCGATAATTCGAAGAGACTTCCAAAGATATCAAATCATGCATATAAGAATTCAGAGAAGAACCAAATAATATTCATAGATAATCTTGTTCATAATCCATAATTCGTCAGATCTCGACAAACACACTGCAAAAGAATATTACATTGAATAGATCTCCAAGAACATCGAGGAGAACATGGTATTGAGAATCAAAGAGAGAGAAGAAGCCATCTAGCTAATAACTATGGACCCGAAGGTCTATGGTAAACTACTCACGTTTCATTGGAGAGGCAATGGTGTTGATGTAGAAGCCCTCCGTGATTGATTCCCCCTCCGGCAGATCGCCGGAAAAGGACCCAAGATGGGATCTCATGGGTACAGAAGGTTGCGGCGGTGGAAAAGTGGTTTGGTGGCTCCCCCTGATGTTTCTAGGGTATAAGAGTATATATAGGCGAAAGAAGTACGTCGGTGGAGCTACGAGGGGCCTAGGAGGGTTGGGGCGCGCCCTCCTGCCTCGTGGCCTCCTCGTAGAGTCCAATACTTCAACTCCAAGTCTTCTGGGTTGCTTTTGGTCCAGGAAATATCCTCGCGAAGGTTTCATTCCGTTTGGACTCCGTTTGGTATTCCTTTTTTGTAAAACTCTAAAATAGGCAAAAAAAACAGAAACTGGCACTGGGCCTCTGGTTAATAGGTTAGTCCCAAAAATAATATAAAAAAGCATATTAAAGCCCATTAAACAACCATAACAGATAATATAATAGCATGGAACAATCAAGAATATACGTTGGAGACGTATCACATTGCAGGGCCGCCTAAAGGCAAGGATCACTGGCGGCCGGAGAAGTACTTCAACGAGGTCCTCGAGGGAGCCCGCATTGTAGAGGGCCAGTGCTCAAAGGACATCATATTTGATTAGTAGAGTCCGGTTTGTAAGTCATGTAATGAACTCATGATGTAAAATATTCATGTTTGGGTTTTATGATTAGTTTATCCTCCTGTTTGGTCGTTTAATTTGTAAGTCTGAAAGTTTACCAGTCGTGGGCTTTTTCCCCCATGTAAATATTACAGGGGTGTTCGGGAACGCATGACCACACTTTATCCAACGTCTTGGTCCGATGTAGGAGGCATCTTGCAAGGTGAACTAGGCAATCAGACTATGCGACTTTAGTACTTTCACTTGGCCATAAGAGCCCATTGGTGGGGCTAAGTACTAGCCCCTTGTTACGTGAACGGCAATCTGGAGTACGGCGCCTTTGCAACGCGGCTGGTCGAAGCCCAGCCCCTCGTATAACACAACATAAATCGCAAACAATTTGTAGTATAACACTAAGTCGCCAGATCACTGACCCGTTCATGCATATCATGACAGTCAGTTTTCAGCTTTCTCTACTGAGGTACTTAATCGGACAAGCCAGAAATACAATCGCAGTAGTTCTCCCTTTAATACCTTAGCCGAACTTGCGGAATGTAAGGTGGCAAACACAGGAGTTGGGCAACCCTATAGACCAAAGACATGATTCGAAACCGATGCATTTAATACAATATCCATGATGCCAAAGAGTTCCCTAGAGGTGTTCGGACTTAGGGGTTTGCGGGGATGAATACAACCCCTGGTTTGAAGGCCGTGCTGAAGCACGTGTGTCAGTCGAACACAAGGGGGAATGCAGATGACAAGATACTATAAGAGCTCAACCAAAAAGGTGATGATCATCTGCTTCCTTTATATCCTTATTAATATGCCGAGGCGTGTTTCGACAGATGATGCCATGAATATTAAGGTCATTTTACATGCCTAAAGAGAAGAAAGAAAAAAATTACATAAGGGAAAGTCTAACACAGGGCCTAAAATAATAGTTCAAAAACTCCAATGGTGCCCTGCCGCACATCTGCGTCGTTTCTCCTTAGTAATAAGTCCTTTGATAGGAGTATTTGATGGTTGGGAAACGCTAGCCTTGAAAGGATCTCCTGAGACAACCATATATCAAGTAGGGCTCTTAATGAACCTGTAGTGAAAAAAGGTATATGCAGTCTAGATAGGGTCAAGCCGTACTATGGACCTTTTCTGCAATGTGCCTCCAGCGCTGCCAAAGGTATTTTTAGTGTGTAGTTATGTACACGCGGTACATAAGCCGCAACCTTATGGGGCAGTCCGCGGAGGCCGAACTGCTAATCAAGGTCTGGGTTCATTGATTTATCGCAATTATGGGTGGAGCGGGCTCGTTTAGACACGTCATTGGCTTTATTGTCCGACAAACTGTTCGGCTTGATAAGGCCGCCGTACACCTCGGCTGCAAGGGCCGCGGTGTGCTCTTCGGTATGGAGGGAGTGCTCCATATTTCCATTGACTATAATAACACCACGAGGTCCTGACATCTTAAGCTTCAAGTAAGCGTAGTGTGGGACTGCATTAAAGTGGGCGAAAGCAGTTCGTCCGAGTAGTGCGTGATAGCCGTTGCGGAAAGGGACGATGTCGAAGATTAGCTCTTCGCTTTGAAAGTTGTCTGGGGAACCGAATACTACCTCCAGTGTCAATGAGCCCGTGCAACGGGCCTCCACGACCGGTATCGCACCTTTAAAGGTAGTGCTACTAGGCTTGATTCTTGATGGGTCAATGCCCATCTTGCGGACAGTGTCTTGATAGATTAAGTTGAGACTACTACCTTCGTCCATAAGGACTCTAGTGAGATGGTACTCGTTAATAATCGGGTCAAGTACCAGGGCGGCCGAACCCCCGTGACAGATATTGGTTGGGTGATCCCTGCGATCAAAGGTGATCAAACAGGCTGACCATAGGTTAAACTTTGGGCGACAGGCTCTACGGCGTAGACGTCCCTTAGTGCATGCTTGCGCTCCCTTTTGGGGATGTGAGTAACATAGATCATGTTCACTGTTTTCACCTCGGGGTGAAACTGCTTCTGACCCCGGTGTTCGGCTGATGGGCTCATCATCGTCTTCACTTGGAGGTCCCTTTCCCTTGTGTTCAGTATTTATCTTACCGGCCTGTTTGAAAACCCAACAATTCATGTTGGTGCGGTTAGCAGGCTTATCGGGTGTGACATGAATCTGACAGGGCCTCTTAAGGATTTTATCCAAGCTGGATGGACCGTCCCTGTTGCCTTTGAAAGGTTTCTTCCACTGACCGGATTTAGAGCCACTGAATCCGGCATTGATTGCCGTATCGTCTGCATCGTCATTATTTTTCTGACGTTTGTTTTTATTGCAGTGAGGTTTACCATTGCCATCCCTGGCCTCAGAAGTGTCAGGGTCGCCTGAGCTATTGCTTCTACGAGCCAACCAGCTGTCCTCGCCCTCACAGAAGCGGGTCATAAGTGCAGTTAAGGCTATCGTGGTCTTCGGCTTCTCCTGCCCGAGGTGTCGGGCGAGCCATACGACCCGGACGCTGTGTTTGAAGGCTGCTAAGGCTTCGGCGTCCAGACAATCCACGATATGGTTCTTTTTAATTAGGAACCGATTCCAAAGCTTGCGAGCTAATTCGCCTGGTTGCTACATTATGTGACTCAAGTCGCCAGCATCCGGTGGCCAGACATAAGTGCCCTGAAAGTTGGCCCGAAAAGCATCTTCCAAATCTTCCCAGGTTCCAATGGAGTTTTCTGGGAGGTTGTTCAGCCAGTGCCGTGTTATTCCATTTAGCTTCAGAGGAAGATAATTTAATGGCATGGAGGTCTTCTCCATGAGCCATGTGAATATGGAGAAGAAAATCTTCAATCCAGACAGCCGGATCCGTCGTTCCATCGTACTATTCGATGTTTATGGGTTTAAACCCTTCCGGAAATTGGTGCTGCATTACCTCATCAGTGAAGCATAAAGGGTGTGCGGCCCCTCTGTATCGCGCAATGTCGTGGTGGAGGTTGGATGACATCTGAGTTCGGTTCTGATCCCAAACATAGTACTGGTCGTCGCGCGGGACTTCATAGCCGTTATCTCACGCCAGGGCACGGCCTTTTGATTCGTAGATTGATCTAGTCTGGCCAGCTTTATTTGCTAGGTCACGTTACAAGCCATATGTGTATCTTGCAGCTGTTGTCTCCCTGCCTCTTCGGCGAGGGGGTGCAGGCTGGTGTTCGGCTTGATATGCCACTTTATCCCATCCATGTGGTGGTCGGTCTGGTTGATCTGCCTGGTTGTATTTCGACGGTATTGATGAGGGAGTCCTAGATTAGGGGGTCCTCGGACAGCCGGACTATATGCTTATGCCGGACTGTTGGACTATGAAGATACAAGATTGAAGACTTCATCCCCTGTTCGGATGGGACTCTCCTTTGCGTGGAAGGCAAGCTTGGCAATTCGGATATGTAGATTTCCTTCTCTGTAACCGACTCTGTGTAACCCTAGCCCCCTCTGGTGTCTATATAAACTAGAGGGTTTAGTCCGTCGAACAACAACAATCATAATCATGGGCTAGCTTCTAGGGTTAGCCTCTAGATCTCGTGGTAGATTAACTCTTGTAGTACTCATATCATCAAGATCAATCAAGCAGGAAGTAGGGTATTACCTCCATAGAGAGGGCCCAAACCTGGGTAAACATCGTGTCCCCCGCCTCCTGTTACCATTAGCCTTAGACGCACAGTTCGGGACCCCCTACCCGAGATCCACCGGTTTTGACACCGACATTGGTGCTTTCATTGAGAGTTCCACAGTGGCATCACAATAAGGCTTGATGGCTCCTTCAATCGTCTACAACGATGCGGTCCATGGTCAGGTTTTCCTCCCTGGACAGATCTTCGTATTCGATGGCTTCACACTGTGGGCCAATTCGCTTGGCCATCTGGAGCAGATTGATAGCTACGCCCCTGGCCATCAGGTCAGGTTTGGAAGCCTGAACTACACTGCCGACATCCGTGGAGACTTAATCTTCGACGGATTCGAGCCCATGACAGGTGCGCCCTACAGTCGTGATGAGTATGACTTAGATCTGCCATCAGACGGTGTTCAAGAGATCACACCAATAGCTGCCCTGGCTTTAAATCCAGAGCAGATCGTGCCATGTGAGCACGGGTGTATGAACCCAGCCATGGAGGCCGCACACTCAGCGGCGATAGAGCCGAACACAGATCTCACTTCCAAGTAGGTCCGTGTCTTCGGAACCTCGGACTCGCCTCGGGCCATAGGCTCCGAACTGCATGCATTCGTGCCCATCGGATCTGACTGGGCACCGATCTTGGAGTCTAGCTCCGCGGATATTTTTCAGCACTCACCCTTGGGCGACGTGCTAAACTCATTAAAATCTCTCTCCCTGCCAGGAAACTCTTGGCCGAGCTATGTCCGGCTTGAGTGGGAAGCGGACGACGAAGGAATCCGTTACCCACCCACCACCCACTTAATAGCCACTGTCGATGACTTAACCGACATGCTTGATTTCGACTCCAAAGACATCGACGGTATGGACGATGATGCCGGAGAAGAACAAGAACCACCGCCCACAGGGCGCTGGACAACCACCTCATCATATGATATATATATATATATATATATATATATATATATATATATATATATATATATATATATATATATATGGTGGACACACCTAAAGAAAATGATGGCGAGGATCAAAAGGATGCAATGGAAGGTGACCCTCTCGAGAAGCAATCTAAGCGCCGATGTCAGTGGCGCCGCTCTAAACCCCGCCATAGCAAAAATAGCGATGCCGGCACATGAGACAATAGCACTCCGGATGATGCTGAAGACGAAAACAATCCCGCCCAGCCAAGCTTCGAGCAAGCCGGACGGGAGGATGGACAAGCTAGCCCTGATGAACAGGCAATGGATGGAGACTCGGAGGATGACAATTACATGCCTCTCTCCGAAGACGAGGTGAGCCTTGGCGGCGAAGAATTAATCGTGCCTGAGGATCCCGTCGAGCAGGAGCGCTTCAAGCGCCGGCTTATAGCCACTGCAAAGAGCCTGAAGAAAAAACAGCAGCAGCTTCAAGCTGATCAAGATCTGCTTACTGACAGATGGACTGAGGTCCTGGCAGCCAAGGAATACAGACTCGAGCGCCCAACCAAAAGTTACCCGAGGCGCAGGTTGTTACCTCAATTCGAGGATGAGGCACTAGAGCCTATACTACCAGCGCAGGATGCGGCTGACCGGCCACCTCGTGGCCGAGACAAAGCGGCGTATCAGCCCGGACACCAGCCCGCACCCCGTTGCCAAACAAATAAAAACACGAAGGCCCGGGGCTACACACATGACCTGCAAGACGAATTGGAAAACAAAGCAGGACAGTCAAGATCGATCTAAGGATCACGGGGGCGCGCCCCAACGCGTGACGATGACCGCCATGCCGGATATACTAAATACAAATCCTGCCGGGCCGACTACAGCAGACCAGACTCATCTGAACTGTGTCGTGATGTAGCCCGGCATAGAGGCGCCGCACACCCCCTATGCTTCACTGACGAAGTAATGGAGCATGAATTCCCAGAGGGGTTCAAGCCCGTGAACATCGAACCATATGATGGGACAACAGACCCCGCAGTATGGATTGAAGATTTCCTTCTCCACATTCACATGGCCCGCGGCGATGATCTGCATGCCATCAAGTACCTCCCACTAAAACTCAAGGGACCGGCTCGGCATTGGCTGAATAGTCTTCCGGCAAACTCCATTGGCAGTTGGGAGAACTTGGAAGACGCATTCCTCGACAACTTCCGGGTCACCTATGTGCGACCACCGGACGCTGATGATTTAAGTCACATAACCCAACAGCCCGGAGAGTCAGCCAGGAAATTCTGGACTCGGTTCCCATCTAAAAAGAACCAAATTGTTGACTGTTCAGATGCCGAAGCCCTGGCAGCCTTTAAACATAACATCCGTGACGAGTGGCTTGCCTGACACCTTGGCCAAGAGAAGTCGAAATCCATGGCAGCCCTTACAACACTTTTGACCCACTTTTGCGCGGGCGAGGACAGCTGGTTAGCTCGTAGCAACAGCACTTCAGATGCCAGAGATAGCAACGACAAGCCCCGGCGCAACAGACACAAGTGTCGCAATAATGGCAATAACGCCAAAGACACGGCCGTCAATGTCGGCTTCAGTGGCTCCAAATCCGGTCAATGGAAAAAGCCATTTAAAAGAAACAATCCAGGCCCGTCCAGTCTGGACCGCATACTCGGTTGCTCATGTCAAATCCACGGCACCCCCGATAAACCAGCCAAGTCTTCCTGTCTGATCACCTTTGATCACAGGGACCATCCGACCAGTATGCGCCATGGCGGCTTAGCCGCACTGGTCCTTGACCCTATCATTGACGGATTCCACCTCACACGAGTCCTCATGGATGGTGGCAGCAGCCTGAACCTGCTCTTTCAGGATACAGTGCGCAAAATGGGTATCGATCCCTCAAGGATCAAACCCATCAAAACCATCTTCAAAGGTGTCATACCAAGTGTAGAGGCATGTTGTACGGGCTCAATCACGCTGGAAGCGGTCTTCGGATCCCAGACAACTTTCGAAGCGAGGAGTTAATCTTCAATATTGTCCCCTTCCGCAGTGGTTATCATGCACTGCTAGGACGAACCGCATTCGCCCGATTCAATGCGGTGCCGCACTATGCCTACCTCAAGCTCAAGATGCACGGAGCTCGCGGGGTTATAACAGTCAATGGAAACACATAGCACTCCCTCCGTACGGAGGAGCACACTGCGGCCCTCGCAGCAGAAGTACAGAGCAGCCTCCTTAGGCAGACCTCCAATTCAGCAATAAAGCCCCCGGACACTGTCAAGCGAGTCCGGAGTACTCTGCAACAGGATCATCCGGCCCGTCCAGAGCTCGCCTAGCAATTCGGTCTCCGTCCTAGACCCAGTCAAGCGGTGAAATTTGTGCCGTGTGTACATAATTACGCACTTAAAATACCATGGGCATAGACAGAGGCACAGCTAGAATGTGGTCCACAATGCGGCTCAACCGCCCCAAGATCCGTATACCTTCACCCTTTTCTTTCTTTTAGGTCCCTATCTTCTTGAGGCTCTTCCGATAACCTAATCATCGGACCCATCGCGGGACGGAAACACCAAGGAGGCAAGGAGCTTTGACGTACAAGGGAATCCCCAGGTGGTCTCTGATAACGACCATTATACCTGTTTTACATACCTGCACGCAGCTCGCTCTTGGTTAGGGCATGTCAAATAAGTCCTATTTTGCTTATCACACTACTTGTATACGTACGCCTTGACGTATCGTTCAAATAACAAGGGAAAATAATGTATAGTGTCAGCTTATTACTACATTTCTTTTTCTTTCTCGTTGACTATTTATTTATTACAAATCACACCCGTACTCTGGTACGTTTAGTTCGCCAGGGGCTTCAGTGTACCCCATAACACGGCAAGAAAGTATGAACACTTTCGATAGTGTGGCACCCCGAACTTATAGCATTATATGCATCAGCTCCGAATCATGTCTTGGGTCAATAGTTGGGTTGCCCAGCTCCTGTGCTTGCTACCTACGTTCCGCTATATCGGCTAGGGTAGTAAAGGGAGAACTACTGCGATTGTGTCCCGGTTCTTCCGAATGAGCACCTCAGTAGAGAAAGCCAAAAACTGACTGTCATGATGCGGCGAGAGCTGGTCGCTGTTCGAGAGGTTTCAAATCCTTAAAGATTTTTTCCGCTTCAGGCGAGGAATCGGTCCTTGTCCGATTTAGGCGTGTATAGTGCCCCAAGTTTGGCCTTCCGAATACCAAGGGCTACGCTGAAATTTAAAATTATAGAACTTCTATGGCTAAGTGAGAGTGATAAAGTTGTATAGTCCGATTGCCTTATTCGTTGCGCTAAACACCTCCTTGAAGGACCAAAAACTTGGATAAAGAGTGTTTAGATTTATCCCGAACACCCCTATACTAGTTACATGGGGGCAAAAGCCGACGACTCGCCAACTCTCAGATTTTGTAAGCGGCCACACAGGAGGTAAAATTTTAAATCAACAAGTGTTA
Organism: Triticum timopheevii; assembly: GCA_963921465.1. Taxonomy (NCBI): domain Eukaryota; kingdom Viridiplantae; phylum Streptophyta; class Magnoliopsida; order Poales; family Poaceae; genus Triticum; species Triticum timopheevii. Next base: position 372,071,300 of record OY997272.1, on the reverse strand, counting down.
TATTGTGGAAATGAACTTGTTTCATATTACAGGATAAAATGAGTGCATTCACTCAAAGATTACATCCTTAGCACATTGCTCCGCCACAAGGAGGGAGCCCTTCAGGACACTGTCATAGTAATTTTTGGGCCGGCGGTGCTCCTTGCCCTTTGGTGGCCCCTCGGTCATCAGCCTTTTGGCATCCATCTTCGCCCAGTGCACTTTTACGCGGGCAAAGGCCATGCGCGCACCTTCAATGCAAACTGACCGCTTTATGACTTCAAGCTGCGGGCAGGTATTCACAAGCCGCTTCACGAGGCTGAAGTAGCTATTGGGCATAGGCTCGACAGGCCATAGCCAGACTATGAGGTTCTTCATGGCCAGTTCGGCTGCCTTGTGTAGCTCAACCAGTTGCTTCAGCTGGTCGCTCAAGGGCATCGGATGTTCTGTCCCAAGATACTGAGACTAGAACAACTTCTCTGTCAAGCTCCCTTCCTCGTCTCGGTAGAACTCTGCGGCATCAGATATGCTGTGCGGTATATTTGCGAACGCTCCTGGAGAGCTCCAAATTCGGGTAAGTAAAAGGAAAATCTCCTTCACATGCTTGCTTTGCATAATGAATGCCTTACCCGCCGCAATCTTCTTGGCCGCCTGAATCTCCTGGAGGGCCTTTTGGGCTTCGGCTTTGGCGTCTTGCACGCTCTGGAGGGCCTTAGCAAGCTCGGACTCTTGAGTCTTAGAGTCGTGCTCCAAGGACTCGTATTTCTAGACAAAATCCTGGAGCTCTTGTTGGACCTCGTTGACCCGGGCCTCTTGCTTCTCGCGCTCGATGTGCTCCTTGGCCGCTTTGTCTTTGGCCTCGGCCAGCGCCTTTTTGAGGGCCGCCACTTCGGTTGTGGCCCCTACCAAAATTCATGACGCTTCTATCAGCAGAAACCATTTTTCCTTTATAAATATATAGACGGGGTATTACGTACCTTGACTTTCCACGAGCTGCCTCTTCACGAGGCCGAGCACTCCCTCGGTCTGCTCCAGGTCCCGCTTCAATCAGGAGACCTCCGTAGTATGAGCGGCAGCGGCCAGCAGCGACGCCTGCTTATTCACATAGACATCTTCTGTTAGACTCCTGCGAATGTTATTTGATCCTCTGTTTGGCTTTTCTTTCCGAACACAAAACAGAGCATCAGGGGCTACTTTCTGTACTGTAATATTCTCTTACAATTTTATTACTTACCTCAAAGCCTGTTAGGAGGCTAGCGCAGGCTTCTGTCAATCCGCTTTTGGCGGAACAGACCTTCTCAATCACCGTACTCATAAGAGTAGGGTGTTCTTCATCAATGGAAGCGCCGCGAAGCGCTTCTAGCAAGTTGTCCGATGCCTCTGGATGGGCAGAGGTCATCGGTACAGGCGGATCACCCCCCTTAGAGAGAGGATGCCTGCCTGAATTCAGGACCACTTGGGTTTCCAGAGCCGTATTTGGCTGGGGGCCAAACTTGCTGCGGCCCCCATTATTGGAGTCCATGGGGGTCTTCCCCCCCCCCCCATGTGCCCGGAGACTGGGATTTCGCCTGGGGACGTGTTCGTAACTGTCTTCCCTTGGCCCGGTATCCTTTGAGACAACACCTCGGTGTCGTCCGCGGGCCTGGGGGAGGAGGCTGTCGGGAGTGAATCGTTGTTCATCACCGATGGGCCCAGATACCCCTCCGAAGATGAGGATGCCTCGATGCTGGATTTGGCCGGACTGCAAGTACACGTCTGGCATGATAAGAAGCAGTAAAACAAACATACCGAAAATGCTATTGTGTCCAGATACTTACGACTTAGCCAGGGGCTTGTCCCTGGGCTCCCACTCCTCGCCGTTGTAGGTGGCTGTGGTGGAATGGTCCAGAAGGAAGGTTTTTCCATTCTTGGACACCTCGGCCTCCCCAGGTGGGGCGGCCTTCCTCTTCTTTCTCCCCCCGGTGGCGGGGGAGGGATTTCCTCCTCCTCCTCGTCTTCAGAGGAGGAGGGCGTCTCGGTGTCGTCGGACATCACGTCCGACGCAACCTTGCGCCGGAGACCTTCTCTAGTCCCCGTGGCCTTCTTCTTGGCCTTCTTCTCCAGCACCTCATAGGGCACCAAAAACAACATCTTCATTAGAAGAGGCGATTCTGGGTCTTCAGGTAGCAGAGCTGGACAGTCAATCTGCTCCGCTATCGCTACCCAGGCCTGTGAAATGGGCATGGAGGCTTAGATTCCTCCCGCGGATGTGCTGGCAAAAGGCATATCTTGCAAAATATGAAGACTTACCAGATTGGCTGGGCGCTTTGCGCTGAGTCTGTGATCTTCGATTATGGGCGGTGGTACCTCGGTGGCCTTGAAGAGCACCTTCCAGACGTCTTCGTGCGTCATGCCGAAGAGCTCTTGCAGCGTCTGGTGTTCGGCCGGGTCGAACCCCAAAGATTGCTAACCCGTCTCTGACACGGAAGGACCCGGCGGAGGGGCATAACCTGGACTACATTGACAAGCTTGATTTTCTTGCTTATCATATTCCGGATGCAGGTCTGAAGTCCGGTCAGCTCTTCCGCTGAGCCCCAGGCTAAGCCCTTCTCTTTCCAAGAGGGGAGCTGCATGGGGACGCCGGATCAAAATTTGGGGGTCGCCGCCCAGTTGGCGCCGCGTGGCTCTGTGATGTAGAACCACCCCGATTGCCACCCCTTCACGGTCTCCACGAAGGAGCCTTCGGGCCAGGTGACATTGGGCATCTTGCCCACCATGGCGCCCCCGCACTCCGCTTGTTGGCTGCCCACCACCTTTGGCTTCACGTTGAAGGTCTTAGGCATAGGCCGAAGTGGGGCATAATGCGGAGGAAGGCCTCGCACACGACGATGAACGCCAAGATGTTGAGGATGAAGTTGGGGGGCCAGATCATGGAAATCCAGCTCGTAGTAGAACATTAGTCCGCGGACGAACGGGTGGAGGGGGAATCCCAGGCCGCGGACGAAGTGAGAGAGGAATACTACCCTTTCCTGGGGTTTCGGGGTAGGGATGATCTGCCCTTCGGCCGGAAGCCGATGCGCGATGTTTGCGTACAGGTATCCGGCCTCCCGAAGCTTCGTGATGTCCTGCCATCCACTTGCCTCCCACTCTGGACATGCTCGGAATGACTTTGCGAAGAAGGTGAAAGCTTGGGTGTTGGAGCTCGAAAATGGATGAGTAGAGGAAGAAGAAGGCGTGGGTGAAAAAGGGGAATCCTTATCTCTTTATAAAGGCGGTAGAAACTATGCACCTCCCCTCTTGCCCTGTAAACTCGCTTATTCCCAAGCGCCATGTTGATGGCACGGTTGGGTTACCCACACTCGTATTGATGAGAATCCCGTGATAAGGGGACATGATCTCTGCTTTGACAAGACGCGCCAATAAAACTGCCTCGCAAGATGTGCAGTAGCAGGTCGAGAAAATGATTCGAATAATGACTGGGCCGCGGCATGATGTCACGCTATGAAAAGTTGTCAGCGGATTAGACTCGTGGAATATTGTGCTCTCTACGGTGGTATGTGGAATTTGTTTTGTAGAGCCGGACACGATTCTTGTGTTCAGATCTTCTTTGGAGTATTCGGAGAAGGAATCCGCCTTGCAATGCCGAAGACAATCTGCGCGCCGGACTCATCATCATTGAAGCCTGGTTCAGGGGCTACTGAGGGAGTCCTGGATTAGGAGGTCCTCGGATAGCCGGACTATATGCTTGTGCCGGACTGTTGGACTATGAAGATACAAGATTGAAGACTTCGTCCCGTGTCCGGGTGGGACTCTCCTTTGCATGGAAGGCAAGCTTGGCAATTCGGATATGTAGATTTCTTTCTCTGTAACCGACTCTGTGTAACCCTAGCCCCCTCTGGTGTCTATATAAAATGGAGGGTTTAGTCTGTAGGACAACAACAATCATAATCATAGGCTAACTTCTAGGGTTAGCCTCTACGATCTCGTGGTAGATCAACTCTTGTAATACTCATATCATCAAGATCAATCAAGCAGGAAGTAGGGTATTACCTCCATAGAGAGGGCCCAAACTTGGGTAAACATTGTGTCCCCCGCCTCCTGTTACCATTAGCCTTAGACGCACAATTTGGGACCCCCTACCCGAGATCCGCCGGTTTTGACACCGACAATTGGCTCAAGGGCTTCGTCGTCAAATTGTGGCAGTAACTTGCGCTTGGGGTAACTTTTTGTAGGTCACTCATGGCCGTACTCCTCGGCGGCCAGGACCTTAGTGCACCTTTCGTTGAGCGTATCTTGTTCAGCTTTGAGCTACTGCTTTTTCTTTTTTAGGCTCCGTGTTGTGGTGATGAGCTGTTGCTTGAAGCGTTCTTGTTCGAGGGGCTCCTATGGGACGACAAAGTCTTCCTCACCGAGGCTAACATCCTCTTTGGAGACTGGCATATAGTTGTTGTCTTCCAAATATTCGTGATCAGAAGCGTCAGGACTATACTCACCATCTTCCCTTTCGTCCTGTTCGGATGTGGGCTCGATGGGGAATTCGGGATCTTTGGCATCATCCGGAGTCTCATTGTCTCTGGTGCCGGTATTACTATCATTCGCCCGACGCGATCATGAGCGGCGCCGCTGACGTCAGCACTTTGTTGCTTTATCGATGGGCTTGTCCTCATCGGGGTTCTGGTTATCCCCGTCGTCCTTTTCATCTGGAGTGTCCTGCACACATCGTAAGTTGAAGTAGCCATCCAACACCCTGTGGTGGGTGGGACTTGTCTAGGTTCGGCGTCAATATCGTCGTCCATACTGTCGATGTCTTCGGACGCGTAGTCCAGCATGTCGGTTAGATCCTCGATAGTGGCTATTAATGGGTGGTGGGTGGGGCATAAAATTCCCCGCTCTCATCCCCCAGCCCGAGCTGGCTATAGTTCAGAGGCAAAGCCTCTGTGATGGCGAGAGACTGCATTAATCTCAATGCTTCATCTAGGAGTGAAAGCTGGACAGGAAACTGTGGGTCTGTTGGGTAGAGTTCAGCATAAGACACCTGATCTGACCCGATGAGCGCAGACCCTGACAGTTCGGAGTTAACATCGAGAGGCAAGTCTAAGATTGCATCTGGGTCTTTGGTCGGGAGCTCCATGAGGGGAGAGAGTCCGGCGGTGCTAACGCTACCGTCTTTGGACAATACGACTCGCCCTGGATCTAAGCCCGGGGCAGGTGTGAGTGTTGACCCTTGAACGGGATCTGATGTGGTATCCGAAGAGCCTCCTTCATGGGGGCATAGAGCAGCAGCCGAGGCCACAAACCCCTCGAAGATTAAATCTCCTTAGATGTCAGCGATGTATTTCAAGTTTCCAAACCTGATTTGGTGGTTGGGGGCGTAACTATTGACCTGCTCGAGGCGCTCGATCGAGTTGGCACGAAGCACGAAGCCACCAAACACAAAGACCTGTCCGGGAAGAATGGTTTCCTTGGACGCAGCATCATTGTTGACAAAGAGGCGAGCCATCAATCCTTCTATTAATGATACAGCGGAGCTCTCAATGAAAGCACCAATGTCGGTGTCAAAACTGGCAGATCTTGGGTAGGGGGGGGGCCAAGCTATATGTCTGAGGATTGATGGTAACTATGATCAAAATGACACAGTGTTTACCCAGGTTCAGGCCCTCTTAACGGAGGTAAAACCCTACTCCTGCTTGATTATATTCGAAAGTTATAGGGGTTACAAGAGTTGATCTACCACGAGATCGTATCGGCTAACCCTAGATTGGCTAGCCTAGCGATGTTATTATCCTGCCTTCGATCTAACCCTCCGGTTTATATATACACTGGAGGGGCTTAGGGTTGTACAAAGTCGGTTTAATAGAAAGGAAATAACATATCCGAACACCTAAACTTGCCATCCACATATACGGGAGACCCTACCGGACATGAGAGGTGGTCTTCTGCCTTGTATCTTTATGTCCCATCAGTCCGGCCCATATCTAGTAGACCGGACGCCCTAGGACCCCTTAGTCCAGGACTCCCTTAGTCGAGTCGGGGTGGCCAGTGTCGAGGAAGTCGTCGTGGAGTCACAGACGCAAGGAGGCACCGAGTTAGTCATGGGCGCAGTAGTGTCGAAGTAGTGGTGCGCCGGGAAGAAGACGGAGTTGACGAGGCGTCGCGCCGTGTGTGCCAAGCCCGGGGACATGTCGTGCACGAAGCCACGCATCGGTATTACCAACACCGGGCATACATAGACGGACAAAGATGAAGTTGACGAAGCGTCGCACCAGGCTTGCTAGGCCCAGAGACACGTCATGGATGAAGGCACGCATCGGTGTTGCCAACACCGGGCATGCGTAGAATGGGACCTGCACGAGCTGTACGCCATGTCGAAGAAGTCAAAGAGGCTAACAGAGAAGGACTCAACGATGGTTGTGGCGCCAATCGACATGGGGGGCGATGTCACCAACGGTGGTCGGAGTAGACGAAGTGGTCGGGGTAGATGACGGCAGTGCTGGCGACGGGCTGGTGCTGGACGAAGACAAAGGGGGTGGATGGGAGGCGGCTACAGAGGTAGCGGCGGCGACGGTGGCCGAAGAAGAGCGCGGCAGCTGCCTGACAGCGCCGGCGGCGGCTAAGTTAGTAGCACGGCGGCGGTGATCGAAGTAGGTGAGGAACCTGATAGCGTGACGAAGACTGGTGTGGACATTGGCATTCCCACGCCGAGGGAGATGGCGCAGTGCATACCACGCGAGGTCGATGTGCGGTGACGGTAGAGTGGATGGCAGGCCATGGCTCTACGGACCAAAAAGGCGACGCAGCGGCGGCGGGCAGGTCGGGGAGACGGTGAGAAGACCTGGGACGACGACTGGGACCGCGGGCCGCGGTGCGATGGCCTGAAGGAGCTGCGCAGTGGCAGAACCCGGGTCGGTGCAACTGCGAGAACGGTCTCGGGACGGGGGCGTGGACCGTGTGCCACGCTCGCTACGGCCCGACGGGGCTACCAGCGATGGCGCGAGGGTCGGTGCACCATGGGGACGGCCTGGAGAGACGGCCTCGGGGCGGTGGTGGACCGTGGGCCGTGGAACTACTGCCCAAAGGGCGATGCAGCAGTGATGCATGTTGATGCAGCCGGGAGAAGAACTAAGAGACGACGGTGTTGCGGCCCGACGAGGCGACACAGCGCAGCCTGTTACTCGATCAATGATGGAGCGCTGTACTCTGAGACAATCTCCACAGGATTCAACATAACATCCAGTTGATCAGACCGAAGGCATGTGTGAGAGGACGGGACGTGCAACATGCAACGAGACGTGGGCATGTACATGTGCTGGAAGGCTGATTGAACACGGACACGCGAGCGGCCTCCACGATATGAAGCCAGGCAGCCACGGATCATGCCCGGCCAACATGCAAGCAACCTACATGCAACGGCCATGGGGTGTGCATCGACTCCAGCGGCCAAGCTTGGCCACGCGAGGTGCATGATTGGTCGCGAGTGACGCGGCTCGCCTGACTGGCTAGCGCATGACTGCGCGAGCGACCGCCGGACCAGCGCACCTAAAGCACACGCGAAAGGCTTGAGGCGCCGTGTGGCAACCAATCACGTCGGAGTTGATGAAGATGTTGAGGAATTAAAGCGTGTTGTAGATGACGAACGGCGGCGGACGACGCAAACAGATTTTAGATCGGGGAACCAAAAAGAGCACCGATCAGTGCGACCAGCGGGAGAGAAAAAAACCTGGATCAAGGGATCGGGAAAATTCTCTCTAGGGCAACCGGTCAACATGACCGGTTGACAAACCCTAGGTACGGGCAACGCGGCCCCCGGCGGCGGTCAGGGAGGCTGACCGCCCCGGGGCGTCGTGCGGAGCGGAAGTGACGGGTGGCGACTAGGGTTTGGATTGGATAGGCTGATACTATGTTAGAAGGGTTAGAGAGGGATTGGTGGAATTGTTCGTTGTATTTCTTGAGCCTCATGGGAACATATATAGGAGCACAATGACCAACTTGGAGTACAAGACAAGGCAGGACAAATCTAATCTATCTTATGTTTCCTAATGAATCAATATACTCAACACTCCACATGTATGACCATGAGAACAAGACATACATTCACGCACGCTCCTCCTCATCCGCCCCTCTCACCACTGCACGCCTCATCGCGACGCGTCGCGGGTTGCAGGATTGAGCCGAGCCATTGTCTAAATTTTTGCCACGCATGATTTGTATACAAAAGGTCACATGGGAGCTGAAAAGTTTTGTTGTAGTGGATATTGAATATGAAGGTTGCACCCTTCGGCTGATGCTTGTTCGTTTCATCTTCCTCTTTTGCTTCACCTCCCATCGCTGCCCGTTCACCTCTTTTTGTGCCTATAAAAGAGAAGTCGCTCCTCTCTAGAAAGACACACCAAAACATCATGTTTCTCACACCACCGAGTTCCAATCTCTGAGATGCTACTAGGTACTTCCCCATCCCATCTTGTGGAATGCACCCTAGCTCGGGACAATAAGCCTCCGAAACCCCGCCACTTCGAGTCATGTACGAGAGAAGGGTGATAGGGTTTTGGGAGAGCTCTGCACGACTACTGACCTCTTCATCACACACGCTACGGACGCCAACAACCACTTCCCCAAGGATGACTTCTCCCCGACATCGACAACCTCTTAGATGACATGGGCGACAACGTCAATACTAATCCCAATGCTACTGCCACAGCTCAGTATGTGTTCGTGTTCTTTCTATTTGAGATCTTGCCGCAGTTTCTTGTTCTAGCTTCTATCCTACATATGTTCCGTTCATATTTCACTATTTCAAATGCTATTTTCAAACACTTTATCAGATTGCATGACTTGTCTTATCTGTGCTATGATGTCTACTACGCAACCTTCTTCTTATAGACTCGTGTTGGACCTCCAAGCGCAGAATTTTGTAGGACAGTAGCAAATTTCCCTCAAGTGGATGACCTAAGGTTTATCAATCCGTGGGAGGTGTAGGATGAAGATGGTCTCTCTCAAACAACCCTTCAACCAAATAACAAAGACTCTCTTGTGTCACCAACACACCCAATACAATGGTAAATTGTATAGGTGCACTAGTTCGGCGAAGAGATGGTGATACAAGTGCAATATGGATGGTAGATATAGGTTTTTGTAATCTGGAAATATAAAAACATCAAGGTAGCAAGTAACAAAAGTGAGTGAAAACGGCATTGCAATGCTTGGAAACAAGGCCTAGGGTTCATACTTTCACTAGTGCAAGTTCTCTCAACAGTGATAACTTAATTAGATCATATAACAATCTCTCAACGTGCAACAAAGAATCACTCCAAAGTCACTAATAGCGGAGAACAAACGAAGAGATTATTGTAGGGTACGAACCCACCTCAAAGTTATTCTTTCCGATCAATTGATTGGGCTAGTCCTATAAGTGTCACAAACAGCCCTAGAGTTCATAGTAAAATAACACCTTAAGACACACATCAACCAAAACCCTAATGTCACCTAGATACTCCAATGTCACCTCAAGTATCCACATGTTTGATTATATGATATGCATCACACAATCTCAGATTCATCTATTCAAACCAACACAAAGAACTTCATAGAGTGCCCCAACGTTTCTACCGGAGAGTCAAGACGAAAATGTGTGCCAACCCCTATGCATAGATTCCTAAGGTCACGAAACCTGCAAGTTGATCACCAAAACATACGTCAAGTGAATCAATAGAATACCCCATTGTCACCAGGGGTATCCCATGCAAGACATACATCAAGTGTTCTCAAATCCTTAAAGACTCAATCCGATAATATTCAAAGGGAAAACTCAACCCATTACAAGAAGATAGAGGGGGAGAAACATCATAAGATCCAACTATAATAGCAAAGCTCGCGGTACATCAAGATCGTGCCATATCAAGAACACGAGAGAGAGAGAGAGAGAGAGAGAGAGAGAGAGAGATCAAACACATAACTACTAGTACATACCCTCAGCCCCGAGGGTGAACTATTCCCTTCTCGTCATGGAGAGCGCCAAGATGATGAAGATGGCCACCATTGATGGTTTCCCCCTCTGGCAGGGTGCCAGAATGGGCGCTCGATTGGTTTTTCGTGGCTACAGAAGCTTGCAGCGGCGGGACTCCCGGTCTTTGTTCTGTTCTAGAAGTTTGGGCTTATATAAGAGGTGTTGGCGTCAGGAACAAATCAGGGGGTCCACGAGGCAGCCATGATGTAGGGTGATACGTCTCCAACGTATCTACTTTTCCAAACACTTTTACCCTTATTTGGACTCTAACTTGCATGATTTGAATGGAACTAACTCGGACTGACGTTGTTTTCAGCAGAATTGCCATGGTGTTATTTCTGTGCAGTAATAAAAGTTCTCGGAATGACTTGAAACTCCACGAAGTCACGTTTTGGAATTAATAAAAAATATTGGCGAAAGAATCAATAGAGGGGGACCCACACCCTGTCCTCGAGGGTGCAGGGCGCACCCACACCCCCTGGGGCACGCCCCCTGCCTTGTGGGTCCCCTGGACCTCCATCGACCTCAACTCCAAGTATATATTCACGTTCGGGGAGGAAAAAAATCAGAAAGAAGAATTCATCGCGTTTTACGATACGGAGCCGCCGCCAAGCCCTATTCTTCCTCGGGAAGGCTGATCTAGAGTCTGTTCGGGGATCCAGAGAGGGGAATCCGTTGCCATAATCATTATCAACCATCCTCCATCACCAATTTCATGATGCTCACCGCCGTGAGTGAGTAATCCCATCATAGGCTTGCTAGACGGTGATGGGTTGGATGAGATTTACCATGTAATTGAGTTAGTTTTGTTTGGGTTTGATCCCTAGTATCCATTATGTTCTAAGATTGATGTTGCTATGACTTTGCCATGCTTAATGCTTGACACTAGCGCCTGAGTGCCATGATTTTAGATCTGAACCTATTATGTTTTCATGAATATATGTGAGTTCTTGATCCTATCTTGCAAGTTATAGTCACCTACTACGTGTTATGATCCGACAAACCCCGGAGTGACAATAGTCAAGACACTTCCCGGTGATGACCGTAGTTTGAAGAGTTCATGTATTCACTAAGTGCTAATGCTTTGCTCTGGTACTCTATTAAAAGGAGGCCTTAATATCCCTTAGTTTCCAATAGGACCCCGCTGCCACGGGAGGGTAGGACAAAAGATGTCATGCAAGTTATTTTCCATAAGCATGTATGACTATATTCGGAATACATGCCTACATTACATTGATGAACTGGAGCTAGTTCTGTGTCACCCTATGTTATAACTGTTGCATGATGAATTACATCCGACATAATTATCCATCATTGATCCATTGCCTACGAGCTTTTCACATATTGATCTTTGCTTAGTTACTTCTCCGTTGCCACTGTTACGATCGCTACAAAACTGCTATTGTTACTTTTGCCACTGTTACCGTTACTTCCATACTACTTTGCTACTAAATACTTTGTTGCAGATATTAAGTCTTTCATGTGTGGTTGAATTAACAACTTGGCTGCTAATACTCGAGAATATTCTTTGGCTCCCCTTGTGTCGAATCAATAAATATGGGTTGAATACTCTACCCTCGAAAACTGTTGCGATCCCCTATACTTGTGGGTTATCAAGACCTTTTTCTGGTGTCGTTGCCAGGGAGCATAGCTCTATTCTTTGAGTCACTTGGGATTTATATCTGTTGATCACTATGAGGAACTTGAAAGATGAAAGAACCAAGATTTTTCCCTCAACTACGAGGGGAGGTAAGGAACTGCCATCTAGCTCTACACTTGATTCACCTTTTGTTTTGAGTAAACTTGCGACACCAATACCTACACCTGCTATTGATTCTGATATGTCGCATATTATTGATGATGCCACTTCTGCTATGCATGATGCTTATGATGATACTACTTCTATGCTTGATAATACTGTGCCACTAGGTGAATTTCTTGATGTACAACTTGCTAGAGTTAGAGAGAATGAAAATATTGAAACTGGTGATATTAATGAAAGTGATGATGAAGATTCTCCCCCTAGATATGAATTGCCTGTTGTACCCGAGGGTTATGTTATGGATGAGGAAACTGCTAGAGACTTTCTTGCTTGCAATGATAGATATGATCTTAAGAAACTATTAGTTAAGCTGAAAGAAAAGTCTCTGGATGCTAGAATGAAATATGACCCTGCTTTGGCTACTTCACCTATTTGTGTTACTTATAAGGATTATGAATTCTTTGTTGATCCTGAGATATTTACTTTGGTTGAATCTGGTCCTTTCTATGGCTATGAATCTGAAACTGTCGTGGCACACCTTACTTAATTGAATGATATAGCCACCCTTTTTACTCATGAGGAAAAAATTCGCTATTACTATATCCTTAAATTGTTTCCTTTCTCATTAAAGGGTGATGCTAAAATATGGTTTAATTCTCTTGCTCTTGGTTGTGTGCATAGTCCCCAGGATATGATTTATTACTTCTCTGCAAAATATTTCCCCGCTCATAAGAAACAAGCTGCCTTAAGGGAAATATTTAATTTTGTGCAAATTGAAGAAGAGAGTCTCCCACAAGCTTGGGGAGGCTTCTCCGATTACTTAATGCTTTGCCTGATCATCCTCTTAAGAAAAACGAAATACTTGATATCTTTTATAATGGACTAACCGATGCTTCGAGAGACCACCTGGATAGTTGTGTTGGTTGTGTTTTCAAGGAAAGAACTATGGAGCAAGCTAAATTGCTATTGAATAATATATTGAGCAATGATAATGATTGGACACTTCCTGAACCAACTCCTAAGAAAAGGGGTATTCTATTTCTCAGTCCTGAAGATATGCAAGAGGCAAAGAAATCTATGGAAGAAAAAGGTATTAAAGCTGAAGATGTTAAGAATTTACCACCTATTGAAGAAATACATGGTCTTAATAACCCGACATAGTTAGTAGAGGTAAATTCTCTCTATAGATTTGATGAAAGTGACATTCCTCATAATAAGTCTGCTAGTCAATGCTTGGATGAGTTAGACAATTTCATTGTTAAACAAGAAAACTTCAATGCTTATTTTGGTAGGCAATTGAAATGTAATGCTTATATGGTTGAACACTTGAGTGATTATATGTATAGAGTTAAAGGTGGCCTTAAGCCTATTAGTAAACATGCATCCATGGTTACCACTCAAGTAGAACAAGTACTTAAAGCACAAGATGATTTGCTCAATGAGGTAAATAATAAGAACAATGATAATGTTGCTAGAGTTATGACTAGAGGTGGTAAAATGACCCAGGAACCTTTGTATCCTGAGGGCCATCCTAAGAGAGTTGAGCAAGATTCTCAGAGAACTAATGTTGATGCACCTAGTCCTTCTAAGAAAAAGAAAAAAAATGATAGGACTATGCATGCTTCTAGTGAACCTGCTATAGACACACCCGAGAATCCCAATGATATTTCTATTTCTAATGCTGAAACACAATCTGGTAATGAACATGAACCTAGTGATAATGTTAATGATGATGTTCATGCTGATGCTCAACCTAGTAATAACAATGATGTAGAGATTGAACCTGTTGTTGATCTTGATAACCCACAATCAAAGAAGCAAGTTATGATAAGAGAGACTTTGTTGCTAGGAAGCACGCTAAAGAAAGAAAACCATGGGTTCATAAACCCATGTCTTTTCCTCCTAAACCATCCAAGAAAAAGGATGATGAGGATTTTGAGCGCTTTGCTGAAATGATTAGACCTATCTTTTTGCGTATGCCTTTGACTGATATGCTTAAAATGAATCCCTACGCTAAGTATATGAAAGATATTGTTCCAAATAAAAGGAAGATACCGGAAGCTGAAATTTCCACCATGCTTGCTAATTACAGTTTTAAGGGTGGAACACCAAAGAAACTTGGAGATCCAGGAATACCAACTATACCATGCTCCATTAAAAGAAACTATATTAAAACTGCTTTATGTGACCTTGGAGTCGGTCTTAGTGTTATGCCTTTCTCTTTGTATCATAGACTTGATTTGAATAAGTTGACACCTACTGAAATCTCTTTGCAAATGGCCGATAAATCAACTGCTATACCCATCGGCATTTGTGAGGATGTGCCTGTTGTGGTTGCAAACGTTACTATTTTAACAGACTTTGTTATTCTTGATATTCCCAAGGACAATAGTATGTCAATCATCCTTGGTAGACCCTTTCTGAATACTGTAGGGGCTTTTGTTGATTGCAACAAAGGCAATGTCACTTTTCATGTTAATAGTAATGAGCATACGGTACACTTTCCGAGGAAACAACCTCAAGTCCATAGTATCAATTCTATTGGAAAATTTTCAACGATTACTATTGGAGGTTTTGAATTCCCTCTTCCTACTGTCAAAAAGAAATATGATATTCTTATTGTTGGGGACATGCATATCCCTGTTGAGGTAACCTAGTGTTATTCGAAAATTCTCCGGTTTCATGTTATTCAGAAGAAGTTTGTTAACAAGACTTGATCAACCTTGTTAGTGGATTCCTTTTGATGAGCATGAGATGGATGAAGTTAGAAAGCACAACTCTCTGTACCAACCTTTTACTTTCTGTTATTTAGATTTAACAAAGAAAAAAAAGTATTTTCTACCTACTTTCTGAATTATCCGTCCAATAAAAAATACCCCGAAAATAGAAGTTCTCCAAATGCCCTGAAAATTGAGTATGATTTTTTGTAGAATATTTGAGAATTTCTGGCACTTAGAACACACCAGGGGGACCCACCATTTGGTCACGAGGGTGGAGGGCGTGCCCTATCTCCCTGGGCGCACCCCCTGCCTCGTGGGCCCACGTGGCCCCCCTCCACTATTCCAGCACCCACACACTTCGTCTTCCTCCATAAAAAATCATCTCGTAGCTCAAACTCGTGTTCTTGCTCGTTTTGCTGCCGTTTTCGATCTCCTTGCTCAAAGATCCATTCACCAAACTGTTTTGGAGGATTGTTCTTCGGTATGTGACTCCTCCAATGGTCCAATTAGTTTTTATTCTAGGGCTTTATTTATTGCAAATTTTTGCTGCTGTGGTGACCCTGTTCTTGAGCTTGCATGTCAAATTTATATGGTCCAACGTAGTTTTAATGCATGATTTAGCCTCTAGTCACTTGTGGAAGTAGTTGCTATCAATCTTGTTGAGTTTGGTTCAATTTAATTTTGAGCCACTAAAAATTTCAGAAATTTTTCAGAGGAAGAAAATGATGAAGAGATTGTTGAGAGGCTCCTCGAGCCGAAGCTCGAAGGATAAGAAGAATGAAGAGAATAAAAAGGCCAAGTACAATCTTCCTCGCACCGCGGAGGCATCACCGACTTCCTCCACGACTAGTGTGAATAGTATCTCCTACTCACTAATATTTTCGTGCAAAACTTCCATTTCCATGCTAGAAGATCACCACCTTCGGTAGAATTTTATTTATATGATGAGTTTAAGGAGATGTCACTCTATGATTTTTGTGTGGTTTGCAAGTTGCCCTTTGAGGGCAGCATCGAGGAACCACATCCTAGTGATGTGGATGAATTTATTGATCAAATTGTTGTAGGGGAAATGAGAAAAGATTCAGATGCAAGGATTACTAGTGTACATTTTCCTGTTCTATGTTACTATGCAATATTTGCTAGTAGATCTTTAATTGGTCGCGGGAACAGTGCGGGCCTTAGTGCTCCTAACCTTGCTATTTTGCGCCATGCTTTATTTCATGATACAACTTTCAGTTTAGGCGCTATGGTTGCTAAACGGTTGAGTTTGAACCATTCAAAGGGCCCCATCTTTGGAGGTATCTTTGCTTCATGCCTTGCTAAACACTTTGAGATACCTATTAGGCATTATGAAAAAGAGGAAAAGTTGTTGCACACTATTTTCTTATACTATAAGAGTATGGTAGCACATGATTTTATTATTAAAGACAAGAAGAAGAGACTAAAGTATAACTTCGTATTTGGTAAAACTAATTGTGAGACTATTACCTTGTCTGCACCCGCTTTGTTTAATTTACATTCAGGCACGTACCTTATCATGCCCGAGGACATTTATGCATACTGGGAGCTGACACGAGTCCTAGAGCCTGAGCCTGAGCCACCACTTGATCCATATCGAGAGTCTATTTATCAGTGGGATCCGGAGGAGCTCGCTAACCAGTGGCACCCCGAGGACCCTCCTTAGTACACCGGAAAGAATCGCTTCGATCCATGGGCATAGACCAACTTAGGCCAAAAGCCTAAGCTTGGGGGAGTACGTATTTCTCACCGACATTACATTCATGTTCACACATTCATTCTAGTTGTCGGTGTTCATACTTTTTCATTGTACTATCCATGCTAGTTTATTTTATTTTCTTGCTTTCTTCTTGTGTGTTTGAAAAACCTTGAGAAAAATCAAAAAAATAAGTTGTAGCCTTTGGCTAGTTTACTTTCCATGCTTGTAGCAGTAATTAAAAGAAAACCCAAAAAGATTTCTAGTTCTTCTTTTTCTTGTTGGGAGATTTCCCGTGTAAATAGTTTTATTTTTCTTTGAATTTATTTTCCTTGGGGGTCGAGAGGAGAAGACCACAATGAAAATGTTGAGTGGCTCTCATATGCATTATTGTTGATCTAACCAAGAGCCCATATTACCTTGTCTTCTCCTTTGAATTACATGTTTATAGATTCCAGCTTAGTCCAATGCACGTGCAACACTATTATTATTATCCACACTATTCGTCGTGCAAGTGAAAGGCAATAATGACGATATATGATGAAATGATTGAGATGAGAGAAGCTGGTATGAACTTGACCTATCTTGTTTTTGTAAATATGATTAGTTCATCATTCCTGATTCAGCCTATTATGAATGAAACATGTTTGCAGTGACAATTAGAGATTATAGTTATTCATGCCATGCTTAATTAGTTAGGAGTTTATAATGGTTTACCTTGCGTGCCAACATGCTATTAAAATGGTTGTGATGTGGTATGATAGGGTGGTATCCTCCTTTGGATGATTCGAGTGGCTTGACTTGGCACATGTTCATGCATGTAGTTGAAACAAAATCAACATAGCCTCCACGATATTTATGTTCATGGTGATTTATATCCTACTCATGCTTGCACTCATTTTCAAATCTTAATGCTTGTTCATGACTGTTGTCGCTCTCTAGTTGGTCACTTCCCAGTCTCTTTCTAGCCTTCACTTGTACTAAGTGGGAATACTGCTTGTGCATCCACTTCCATAAACCCCAAATTTATTCCATATGTTTCCACCATACCTTCCTATATGCGGTATTTATCTGCCATTCCAAGTATATTTGCATGTGCCAAACTCTAAACCTTCAAATGAAATTCTGTTTTGTATGCTCGAATAGCTCATATATCAACTAGGGTTGTCTATATCCTCCATGCTAGGTGGGTTATTCTCACGATGAGTGGACTCCGCTCATCATTCATGAGAAATGGTCGGTAATCGGGATGCCCAGTCCCATGCTCAAATCAAATGAAAATAATTGCAAACAAAACTCCCCCAGGGTTGTTATTAGTTTGACAGTACCCGTTGTTTTGGACCAGCCGTCGAATGTGCTCATTGGTGGTGGGGGAGTATAAACTATACCATTCTGTTTGGGAACCGCCTATAATGTATGTAGCATGGAATATATCGAGATCTCTTGGTTGTTATGTTGATAATGAAAGTATGCCACTCAAAATATTATTTATCTCTATTTCAAAACTCGAGCTCTGGCACCTCTGCAAATCCCTGCTTCCCTCTGTGAAGGGCCTATCTATTTACTTTTATGTTGAGTCATCATCCTCTTATTAAAAGCACTAGTTGGAGAGCACCGCTGTCATTTGTATGCACTGCTATTAATTTACATTAAGTATGACTGTGACTGGATCTCTTTTGCCATGAATTAAAATGTCTATTTAGTCCTTAATCTTTGGGGGTGCTCTGCATTTATGTTTTGTGGTCTCAGAAAGGGCTAGCAAGATACCATCTTGTTATATCATATTATGATTGTTTTGAGAAAGTGTTGTCATCCGAGATTTATTATTATTGCTCGCTAGTTGATTATGCCATTGATATGAATAAATGTGAGACCTAAGTGTTATTGTGAATGTGGTTAGTTCATAATCTTTGCAAAAAACTTGAATGCTGACTTTACATATTTGCAAGAACAAGATCAAACAGGTTTAAGCTTGGGGGAATTGATACGTCTCCAACATATCTACTTTTCCAAACACTTTTGCCCTAGTTTTGGACTCTAACTTACATGATTTGAATGGAACTAACCTGGACTGACGTTGGTTTTCAGCAGAACTGCCATGGTGTTATTTTTGTGCAGAAATAAAAGTTCTCGGAATGACCTGAAACTCCATGGAGTCACGTTTTGGAATTAATAAAAAATATTGGTGAAAGAATCAACAGAGGGGGACTCACACCCTGTCCATGACGGTGCAGGGCGCGCCCACTCCCCTAGGGCGCGCCCCCCTGCCTCGTGGGTCCCCTGGACCTCCACCGACCTCAAGTCCAACTCTATATATTCACATTCGGGGAGAAAAAAACCAGAGAGAAGGATTCATCGCGTTTTACGATACGGAGCCGCCGCCAAGCCCTATTCTTCCTCGGGAGGGCTGATCTGGAGTCCGTTCGGGGCTCCGGAGAGGGGAATCCGTCGGCATCGTCATCATCAACCATCCTCCATCACCAATTTCATGATGCTCACCGCCGTGAGTGAGTAATCCCATTGTAGGCTTGCTGGACGGTGATGGGTTGGATGAGATCTACCATGTAATCAAGTTAGTTTTGTTAGTGTTTCATCCCTAGTATCCATTATGTTCTAAGATTGATGTTGCTATGACTTTGCCATGCTTAATGCTTGTCACTAGGGCCCGAGTGCCATGATTTCAGATCTGAACTTATTATGTTTTCATGAATATATGTGAGATCTTGATCCTATCTTGCAAGTTATAGTCACCTACTATTTGTTATGATCCGGCAAACCCCGGAGTGACAATAGTCGGGACACTTCCCGGTGATGACCATAGTTTGAGGAGTCCGTGTATTCACTAAGTGCTAATGCTTTGGTCTGGTACTCTGTTAAAAGGATGCCTTAATATCCCTTAGTTTCCAATAGGACCCGCTGCTACGGGAGGGTAGGACAAAAGATGTCATGCAAGTTCTTTTCCATAAGCACGTATGACTATATTCAGAATACATGCCTACATTACATTGATGAACTGGACCTAGTTCTACGTCACCCTATGTTATAACCGTTGCATGATGAATTACAATCGACATAATTATCCATCATTGATCCATTGCTATGAGCTTTTCACATATTGATCTTTGCTTAGTTACTTCTCTGTTGCCACTGTTACGATCGCTACAAAACTGCTACTGTTACTTTTGCCACTGTTACCGTTACTTCCATACTACTTTGCTATTAAATAATTTACTGCAGAAATTAAGTCTTTCAGGTGTGGTTGAATTGACTACTCAGCTGCTAATACTTGAGAATATTCTTTGGCTCCCCTTGTGTCGAATCAATAAATTTGGCTTGAATACTCTACCCTCGAAAACTTTTGCGATCCCCTATACTTGTGGGTTATCATAAGGGGGGGCGCCCAGGGGGTAGGGTGCGCCCTCCACCCTTGTGGTAGCCTTGGGACTCTTTTTGTCATCTCCGATGCTTCGTGGGCTTCTTCTGGTCCAAAAATAATCTCCGTAAATTTTCAGGTCAATTGGACTCCATTTGATATTCCTTTTCTTCGAAACTCAAAAACAAGGAGAAAAAAAGAAACTGGCACTAGGCTCTAGGTTAATAGGTTAGTCCCAAAAATCATATAAAATAGCATATAAAACATCCAAGATGGATAATATAAAAGCATGGAACAATCAAAAATTATAGATACGTTGGAGACGTATCAAGCATCCCCAAGCTTAATTCCTTCTCGTCCTTGAGTAGGTAAACGATAAAAACAGAATTTTTGATGTGGAATGCTACCTAACATATTTATGAATGTAATATTCTCTATTGTGGCAAGAATATTCAGATCCATAAAATTCAAAACAAAAGTTTAATATTGACATAAAACAATAATACTTCAAGCATACTAACAAGGTAATTATGTCTTCTCAAAATAACATGGCCAAAGAAAGCTTATCCCTACAAAATCATATAGTCTGGCTATGCTCCATCTTCATCACACAAAATACTCGAATCATGCACAACCCCGATGACAAGCCAAGCAATTATTTCATACTTTTGATGTTCGCAAACCTTTTCAACTTTCACAAAATACATGAGTGTGAGCCATGGACATAGCACTATAGGTGGAATAGAATATGGTGGTTGTGGAGAAGACTAAAAGAAGGGGATAGTCTCACATCAACTAGGCGTGTTAATGGGCTATGGAGATGCCCATCAATAGATATCAATGTGAGTGAGTAGGGATTGCCACGCAATGGATGCACTAGAGCTATAAGTTTATGAAAGCTCAAAAAGAAACTAAGTGGGTGTGCTTCCAACTTGCTTGCTCGTGCAGACCTAGGACATTTGAGGAAGCCCATCGTTGGAATATACAAGCCAAGTTCTATAATGAAAAGTTCCCACTAGTATATGAAGATGACAAAATAAGAGACTCTCCATCATGAAGATCATGGTGCTACTTTGAAGCACAAGTGTGGTAAAAGGATAGTAGCATTGCCCCTTATCTCTTTTTCTCTCATTTTTTTGATTGGCTTCTTTGGCCTCTCTTTTTATTGGCTTCTTTGGCCTCTCTTTTTTGATTTCCTCACATGGGACAATGCTCTAATAATGATGAACATCACACTTATATTTACTTACAAATCAAGAATTACAATTCGATACTTAGAACAAAATATGACTCTATATGAATGCCTCCGACGGTGTACCAGGATGTGCAATGAATCAAGAGTGACATGTTTGAAATAATTATGAATGGTGGCTTTGCCACGAATACGATGTCAACTATATGATCATGCAAAGCAATATGACAATGATGATGTGTGTCATAATAAACGGAACGGTGGAAAGTTGCATGGAAATATATCTCGGAATGGTTATGGAAATGCCATAATAGGTACGTATGGTGGCTGTTTTGAGGAAGGTATATGGTGGGTGTATGGTACCGGCGAAAGTTGCGCGGCACTAGAGAGGCTGAAAGTGCAACTATCCCTAGCTGGTTTTGGTAATTCATAACAACATATAGCTCATTGAGCTAATGCTATTCCAAGACTATTATTTCAGGAAAGCTCAATGAATGGCATGGCATGGATGATGAAAGTGGATCCCTCAAACTACTAAGGTCAAAGGATTGGCTCAAGCTCAAAAGCTCAAGACTCTTCATTTTATATTTTAGTGATCCAAGATCACATTGAGTCTATAGGAAAAGCCAATACTATCAAGGAGGGATGAGGTGTTGCTTAATGAGCCTCTTGCTTCATGTGCTTAGTGATATGCTCCGAAACCCTCAGCTACTTTCTCACATCCACAAATGACCTAAACCCAAAGCCAAAATCGGTCACACCGATTCTTCCTATCCGGCGCCACCGATTCCAAAAGTCATAGCCACTGCCACAAACCCTAAGCAAATCGGTCTTACCGATAGGGATCTCGGTCTCACCGAGATGGGATTGTAATCTCTTTGTTTCCCTTCGTAACGTTTCGGTCTAACCGAAGTGAGCGATCGGTCCCACCGAGATTGCAATGTAAACTCTCTGTTTCCCTTTTGTAACATTTCGGTCTCACCGAAAAGAGCAAATCGGTCCCACCGAGTTTACCTGACCAACTCTCTGGAAAGCTTATTACCAAAATCGGTCTCACCGAGTTTGTGTAATCGGTCTTACCAAGATTACGTTATGCCCTAATCCTAACCGAATCGGTCCTACCGAGTTGCATGTCAGTCCCACCGAAAATCCTAACGGTCACTAGGTTTGCTAAATCGGTCCGACCGAGTATGTTGAATCGGTCCCACCGAGTTTGGTAAATTGTGTGTAACGGTTAAATTTTGATTGGAGGCTATATATACCCCTCCACCTCCCCTTCATTCGTGGAGAGAGCCATCAGACTAAACCTACACTTCCAACTTACCATTTCTGAGAGAGAACCACCTACTCATGTGTTGAGGCCAAGATATTCCATTCCTACCATATGAATCTTGATCTCTAGTCTTCCCCTAGTTGCTTTCCACTCAAATCTTCTTTCCACCAGATCCAAAACCTATGAGAGAGAGTTGAGTGTTGGGGAGACTATCATTTGAAGCACAAGAGCAAGGAGTTCATCATCAACGCACCATTTGTTACTTCTTGGAGAGTGGTGTCTCCTAGATTGGCTAGGTGTCACTTGGGAGCCTCCGACAAGATTGTGGAGTTGAACCAAGGAGTTTGTAAGGGCAAGGAGATCGCCTACATCGTGAAGATCTACCGTTAGTGAGGCAAGTCCTTCGTGGGCGATGGCCATGGTGGGATAGACAAGGTTGCTTCTTCGTGGACCCTTCATGGGTGGAGCCCTCCGTGGACTCGCGCAACCGTTACCCTTCATGGGTTGAAGTCTCCATCAACGTGGATGTACGATAGCACCACCTATCGGAACCACGCCAAAAACATCTGTGTCTCCAATTGCGTTTGAATCCTCGAAACCCTTCCCTTTACTTTCTTGCAAGTTGCATGCTTTAATTTCCGCTGCCTATATACTCTTTGCATGCTTGCTTGAATAGTGTGATGATTGCTTGACTTGTCCTAAGATAGCTAAAATCTGCCAAACTCTAAAATTGGGAAAAGGTTAAGTTTTTAATTGGTCAATGTTGGAAATATGCCCTAGAGGCAATAATAAAAGTATTATTATATTTCATTGTTCATGATAATTGTCTTTTATTCATGCTATAACTGTATTATCCGGAAATCGTAATACACGTGTGAATACATAGACCACCATATGTCCCTAGTGAGCCTCTAGTTGACTAGCTCGTTGTGATCAACAGATAGTCATGGTTTCCTGGCTATGGACATTGGATGTCGTTGATAACGGGATCACATCATTAGGAGAATGATGTGATGGACAAGACCCAATCCTAAGCATAGCACAAAGATCGTGTAGTTCGTTTGCTAGAGCTTTGCCAATGTCAAGTATCTCTTCCTTAGACCATGAGATCGTGTAACTCCCGGATACCGTAAGAGTGCTTTGGGTGTACCAAACGTCACAACGTAACTGGGTGACTATAAAGGTGCACTACAGGTATCTCCGAAAGTGTTTGTTGGGTTGACACGGATCGAGACTGGGATTTGTCACTCCGTATGACGGAGAGGTATCTCTGGGCCCACTCGGTAATGCATCATCATAATGAGCTCAAGGTGACCAAGGTGTTGGCCACGGGATCATGCATTATGGTACGAGTAAAGTGACTTGCCGGTAACGAGACTGAACAAGGTATTGGGATACCGACGATCGAGTCTCGAGCAAGTAACGTACCGATTGACAAAGGGAATTGTATACAGGGTTTGATCGAATCCTCGACATCGTGGTTCAGCTGATGAAATCATCGAGGAGCATGTGGGAGCCAACATGGGTATCCAGATCCCGCTGTTGGTTATTGACCGGAGAGTGGTCTCGGTCACGTCTGCATGTCTCCCGAACCCGTAGGGTCTACACACTTAAGGTTCGGTGACGCTAGGGTTATTAGGAAGACTAGTATGTGACTACCGAATGTTGTTCGGAGTCCCGGATGAGATCCCGGACGTCACGAGGAGTTCCGGAATGGTCCGGAGGTGAAGTTTTATATATGGGAAGTTGTCAAACGGACACCGGAAAGTTTCGGGGACATACCGGTATTGTACCGGGGCCACCGGAAGGGTTCCGGAGGTCTACCGGGAGGGGCCACCCCTCCCGGGGGACCACATGGGCTGCATGGGGCAGGAGCCAGCCCCAAGTGGGCTGGGTGCGCCCCCCCTCCTTGGGCCCTTGCGCCTAGGGTTTGGGGGGGGACCCTAGAGGGGGCGCCCCCTTGCTTGGGGGGCAAGCCCCCCTCCCCTTGGCCGCCGCCCCCCCTCTAGATTCCCATCTAGAGGGGCCGGCCCCCTTGCCCCTTCCCCCTATAAATATAGGGGCGAGGGGAGGGCTGCAACACACAATTTAAGGCGCAGCCCCTCCCCTCCCCAACACCTCTCCTCCTTCGCGTGTGCTTGGCGAAGCCCTGCCGGAGAACTGTCACTCCACCATCATCACGCCGTCGTGCTGCCGTTGGAGCGATCTTCCTCAACCTCTCCTCCCCCCTTGCTGGATCAAGAAGGAGGAGACGTCTCCTGTACCGTACGTTTGTTGAATGCGGAGGTGCTGTCCGTTCAGCACTTGGACATCGGTGATCTGAATCACGTCGAGTACGACTCCATCATCACCATCCCCTTGCAAGCTTCCGCACGCGATCTACAAGTGGTATGTAGATGCAAACTCACTCCCTTGACTCGTTGCTTAGATGAACTCATAGATGGATCTTGGTGAAACCGTAGGAAAAAATTTAATTTTCTACAACGTTCCCCATCAGTGGCATCATGAGCCAGGTTTATGCGTAGTTCTCTTTGCACGAGTAGAACACAATTTTGTTGTGGGCATGGATCTTGTCAACTTGCTTGCCTCTACTAGTCTTTTCTTGCTTCAGCGGTATTGTGGGATGAAGCGGCCCGGACCAACCTTACACGTACGCTTACGTGAGACCAGTTCCACCGATTGACATGCACTAGTTGCATAAGGTGGCTGGCGGGTGTCTGTCTCTCCCACTTTAGTTGGAGCGGATTCGATGAAAAGGGCCCTTATGAAGGGTAAATAGAAGTTGACAAAATCACGTTGTGGTTATTCGTAGGTAAGAAAACGTTCTTGCTAGAACCCAATTGCAGCCACGTAAAAGATGCAACAACAATTAGAGGACGTCTAACTTGTTTTTGCAGCGATTGATCATGTGATGTGATATGGCCAAAAGTTGTGATGAATGATGAATTGTGATGTATGAGATCATGTTCTTGTAATAGGATTCACGACTTGCATGTCGATGAGTATGACAACCGGCAGGAGCCATAGGAGTTGTCTTTATTTTTTGTATGACCCGCGTGTCATTGAAGAACGCCATGTAAACTACTTTATTTTATTGCTAAACGCGTTAGCCATAGAAGTAGAAGTAGTCGTTGGCGTGACAACTTCATGAAGACACGATGATGGAGATCATGATGATGGAGATCATGGTGTCAAGCCGGTGACAAGATGATCATGGAGCCCCGAAGATGGAGATCAATGGAGCTATATGATATTGGCCATATCATGTCACAACTATATAATTGCATGTGATGTTTATTATGTTTATGCATCTTGTTTACTTAGGACGACGGTAGTAAATAAGATGATCCCTTACAAAAATTTCAAGAAGTGTTCTCCCCTAACTGTGCACCGTTGCTACAGTTCGTCGCTTCTAAGCACCACGTGATGATCGGGTGTGATGGATTCTTACGTTGATCAAAATGATGCCAAACTACAAAGATCTCAAGCCAACAGAAGTCATTGGAAGAATTGTTGCTCATGAGATGTCACTCAAGGATAAGGAGGAACTTCACAACAAGTCAAGTGGTGCTTACAAAGCCTCAAGTTAAGCCCCCACATCATCAAGTGAGAAACAAACCTTCAATGAAGAATTGAGCTTAATGGTGAAGAACTTCAACAAATTCTACAAGAGTAGAAGCAAAGAAAGAAGCTCCAAGTCAAGGTCTTATAATGACAAAAGATCTTCTAGTCGAGAGCGCAATTACTACAATTGTGGGAGACCCGGACACTATTCCAATGAGTGTACGGCACCCTACAAAAGAAGAGAAGATTCTCCAAGAAGAAGAAGCAAAAGAGAAGAATCACCACCAAGAGAGAGGAGGAGTAGAGATGATCGTTATGAACGAAGACCCTCACGGAGAAGCAAGGATTCGGAAAGGAAGGACAAGTCATCAAGGAGCTACACAAAACAAAGACATCAAGCTCATGTTGGTGAATGGGTATCTGGCTCCGACTCCGACAATCACTCCGAGAGAAGCTATCACTCCGACTCCGAATATACTCAAGATGAAGGTGTTGCCGGTCTAGCACTTGTGTCAACCAACTCCTACGACATATTGGATTCACCAAATGAAGGAATTGGAAGATGCTTCATGGCCAAAGGTCCAAAGTTAACACATCCTGAGTATGTTGATTTCTATAGTGATGAAGATGACTTGCTTGTGGATGATGATTTACTTGTTGACAACTCTAGTGATGAATACTATGATGAAACATCAATTAATCATGCTAATCAAGATAAAACGAATGAAAATGATAAGGAGAAGATTGAGCTTCTAACTAAAGAACTAAAAACTCTTAAGTTGGCTCATGAAACTATCTTCGAAGATCATCGAGAACTTTTAAGGGCTCATGAGGAGTTACGCTTTGAAAAGCTCAATCTTGAGCAAGAGCATGAGTTCTTAAAGGCAATCAATGATGATCTCGGTAAGAAAAGTTCTTCTTACATTGCCAAGCGTTTACTCTTATCTACTTACATGCCTCAAGTCAAGTCTAGTAACAAGTACAAGAAAGATACTTCCTCTAGTAGTAACAATAACAATGTCAAATCTAATATTGTTGCTTCTAGTAGTTCTCTTGATTCCACTAATGATTCTCTTAGCCAAGTTACACTTGAGCAAGAAAATAGCTTATTGAAGGGAATTATAGAGAAAGGTGTTTACAAGAGCCTTGCCGGGAGTAAGCAATTCGAGGAAATTGTACGCAAGCAAGGAAGGCACCGGAAGAATCAAGGTGTTGGTTTTGAACGAAAGTTCAATGCCAATGGAGTTGAGTGGGAAGAAGATCAATACCCCAAGACGAAGTTTGTTCCTCAACAAGAGAAGTATGATCCTACTTCCTTCAAGGGAACACAAGCCCAAGATGATCTTCCACCACAAGACCACAAGAACAAAGGCAAGGACAAGCTTCAAGAAGAGATTGATGCATTTGAAGAAGCACCTAAAGCCTCGTTCAAGTGGGTTCCCAAGACTACGTCAAGTTCTACTTCATCAAGTACAACTACAACTCCAAGGATTCCCATCAAGATGATGTGGATCCCGAAGAAGAAGAACTAGAGAGTTCTTGAGGGTGACTCCGCCAACATTCTTCACTCATATCATTATGGCAAGAACAAGTGCAATCAACTTCCACATCTTGCACTAGTTCAAGGAGTCACAAACCCTCATGTTGGTAAGGCAAGGGACAAGGTAACCTAATGATTTCATGGACATCATCTTTTGTGTGCTTCACTCTATGTCTATGGATATCCTTGTTTGTTCCTTGTGGGACTAACCCATGTAGGTAAGTTGAAAGTGCAACTCACTCCAAAGGATTGCTCCAAATGATCTACATCAACATTGAGCATCCACATCTTCAACACCTACATGTAGTAATCATCGACAAAACCCAAGGTTAGTTCATCCCTCTAAGGGGGGATCTCACATCTAGGGGGAGCTTAACTCTAAGAATTGAGTCAAAGCAACTCTAATGGTGTGAACACATCAATGCATTATGTAAAAGTGGTAACCCCACTTGAGCTTAAACGATGAGTATGACCTATGATCAAATGTTTTCATTTGACTCCTAAGTCAATATACTCATATATAGATGACCTAGTAATCGCCAATTGTTTGATAGATGCTAGAATTGGTTGTGCATGTTTTACCACATATTTCATTTGCCATCTTATTGTGTGAGCATGTTGGTGCATATTTTACTCATTCAAGGACATCCACTTGTTGTTTTGATTGTTTGGCTTCTTTTCTTTTTGCCAAGTGGATGGACAAGAATGCCTAAGAACCTTCTCTAGCTATCTATGCTCTTCTCGTCTCAAACTCTATTCATGCTACATCACAAAATTTGATCAAGTCAGATTTGAACCACTCTGTGTGAGGAGCACTCGGAGTCCCCGATTCGTCATAGACTTAAACTTCCAAAACCTCTTTGTGATTCTCGGTCTGACCGATTCCTCCATTTCGGTCCTACTGAGACCATTAAGTTGATCTATGTTTTCAATCTCGGTGCAACCGATTTGAACTTTCGGTCACCCCGAGTTGCTGTAACTGTACACAGTTATGCATCTCGGTGCCACCGAGTTTTTCCACTCGGTCACACCGACAGGGTCGGGCTATATATAGTCACGGGCAAAAAAATTGGAAATTTCTCCGAACCCCTTCGCCCGCGCAATAGCTCGCTCTTCCATCCCAGGTCTCCGGATCGTCTCCTCATCGCCAGCCGCCTCCTGTCGCTGGTCTCCGCCGCCGTCAATGGAATTTGACCCCGCCATTGCCGCCATAGCGAGTTCATCGCCAAGCTAGGGTATGGACTCGATCATTGTGCTATCCTCGTCTGATTCCTAGCACATTGTGTTCTTATTGATTCTTGCCACGATTGAAACACTCCTATCCACTCAATGCAATTCGTAGATTAGATTAGATTCGAAATTTTAGGGTTAGGTTTCCGCCGAAACCATCTCGGACCCACCGAGTTGAAAAACACGGTCCCACCGATTTGGCTTATGCCATTGCACTAGTAACTCTCGGTCTGACCGAGAATTGCTAATCGGTGTGACCGATTTTAGGACTTTGTGAAACCCTAGCAGTCTCGGTGCCACCGAACTGTGACTCGGTCCAACCGAGTTCATCAGTTTAGGTTCCAAAACTGCTTCGGTATCACCGAGTTTGAAAATAGGTTGATCCGAAATGCTTTCTGTGGAAAACTAAAACTGAATTTTTGAATCATTCTTTTGCAAAAATCTCTGCATTTTGTGATGCTCATCCACTCTATCTCATCTATAACTCTTCACAGGGTCAACAGTCAGTGTTTGCAGCATGTCAGACCAGAGTGACAGCCAGAACAGGTCAGAAGAGCAGATTGACATGAGCAACGGCACTAGTCCCTCAATTTCTTCAGATGATGGGAGCAGAAGCACTCCAAGCAACCTGCCTAAGGCTGCTACCAGGCAAAGGAGGAAGAGAACCTCAGACTCGGAGGATGAGGACTATGTGGCAGCTGAAGATGAGGCTACTTCCAAGAAAGTAGTGCTCAAAAAGGAATATGGCTCAACAAAGAATACTAAACCTGGCCTCAATAAGAAAGTTCCTGCCAAGAGGACACCTATGCTCAAGGCTAGAAGGTACACTCAAGTGCCAGAACAGACTGAACCCAAAGAGGCACCTGAAAAGAAAGTCACATCTTCCAAACCCAAGAAAGTTCCCACTGGAGAAACAATGAAGTTTACCATTGAATCAGAGGATGAAGGTGCTCAGGACAAGAAGAAGAAGAGAGTAAGAACCACAACTGCCCAGGCTCTTGGAAAGCCCTCTATGAGAAGAGATTCTGAAGAGGAAGAAGAGGTTGCTGCACCAGCACCCAAGGCACCAAAGCTTATGGGTGATGCTATTAGATCAGGGGCTGCAACATCTAAGCCCAAGGAAGCACCCAAAGCTGCCTCCAAGGCCAAGCTTGCACCAAAGAGGAATACCAGGAGTATTCCAGCTGCTGAGAAGAACAAGGCCCCAGTGCCAAATGTTGCTGAAGAAGAAGAAGAAGAAGGACAGGTCCTAAGGAAGCTCAAGCCCAAGATACCAGACCACAATGATGCCCATCCTGTGGCTGAGGACATGAGGATCGGGAAGGACTCAGGGTTGAGGATATGGAGGATGGAAGATCCATATGCCTCAAGGAGAAGAACTGTTGTTGACTACAGGTTCCATACAAAGGAACATCAGGACTTCTATGAGACAATCTTGTTGGATAAGAAGCCCATAGTTTGTGATATGAGGTGGGTCGACTGGACCTACATCAAGGACAATGAAGAACACTATCCTGGAGTGCAAGAAAGTTTTGTTGCTTGTGGATTTGCTGATTTTGTTGGGCAAAAGCTCACCAACTGGAATGATGAACTTATCATGCAATTCTACTCCACAGCACACTTCTATCTAGATGGAAGGATAGTTTGGATGTCAGGAGGCACCAGGTACCAGTCAACTGTTGAAGAATGGGCAAGTCTGTTCAATGCCCCAAAGAATGGGCAAGATGACCTAGACATTTATGCCAAGAAGAAGATGGACCACAATTCCATGGCACACATGTACAAGGAGATCCCAGACAAAGCTGTAGAGACACATAAGTTTGGATCAGTCCACTTTCTTCTGTCAGGGCTGCCAACTATTAATTGGATCCTAAGGCACACTCTGTTGCCTAAGTCTGGTGACCACAACATGATCAGAGGGCATGCCATCAACATGTTGCATTTGTTTGATGTGCCACAGAAGTTTAAGGTCATGAGCCTTATGATTGAAACCATTAAGAGGACTGCAGTAGATCAGAAGAGGAGCTGTGGATATGACCCTCAGATTCAGGAGTTGATTAACTCAAAGATGGGCACAGGGAAATATCAATTGGATAAGGAACATTTTCCACTTTATCCAGACT
The DNA here is from genome assembly GCA_963921465.1 of Triticum timopheevii. Lineage (NCBI taxonomy): Eukaryota > Viridiplantae > Streptophyta > Magnoliopsida > Poales > Poaceae > Triticum > Triticum timopheevii. The sequence goes on along the minus strand of OY997272.1, from coordinate 372,040,851 downwards.
TTGAGGACAATGAGGTTGTCATGAATGAGAATGATCCATCATCAGTTCAAGCTCAAGAGAAGAAGGAGAAGGCAAGGAAGGAGAAGGCTGCCAGGGTGCCAACTCAAGAGGAGGCATCTGAGTATTTCTTGAAGAACAAGCAGGAGCAGCTTGGTTACTTGATAGAATCAACACTGAGGATTGAGAAGGGATTGGCCACCCTCACTCAGAATCAGGAGAGCCTAGAAAGAATCATGGAACTCAAATTCCATGACCTAGATGTCAAAGTAACTGAGATTCAGTCAGTTGTGGAGCAGCTGCAGGATGACATGCAGGAGAGGCAGGGCAAGACTACCACTAATGTGTTTGCTAGAGTGCCTAGAGCCCAGAGGTCAGTTGCAGTGCCTGTGACAGACACCAGAGCAACATCTTCAGCACCAGCTACAGCCCCTACTGCTCCAGTGCAACCAGCTCCAGCATCAACTCCAGCACCCTCTACTTCAACTGAAGCCTTCGTTCTTGGAGTTATCCGGACACCACCACCTGAAGATCAAGCCTGAGAGTCGATCTAGCACTATGCATTTTCTATGAACTTTTTGGTAACTTGTTGCCAAAGGGGGAGAAAAATGTATAGATCATAGGCTTCGAGAGAGAGAGAGAGTTGCTTTTATTCTCTCTTGATTTGGTGGTTAAAACTTGTTTTCTTTTGATTGCTTGAGATACTATGCTTGTGAGACATTGATGATCATGTGTTTGATCATAAGCTACACTTATGCATGTTTGATGATATTATCTTATCTGTCCTATGTGATCATTCACTTTGCTTGGTGAGGAGTGCATGTATTCAATCTTTATTATTTTGAGCGCTCCACCAAGATGTATGTGACATGGAAGAGTAACCCATCAGCCTAATTCATTGTGCATTTGCAGTCCAAAGCAAATCTTAAACTATGCACAAATTTAGGGGGAGCTCTTGCTTATCACATACTTCTCAAAGTGACGATGTTACCCAATCTTATTATCATTTGTCGAAGCTTTGAGCTATATGTTGTCATCAATTACCAAAAAGGGGGAGATTGAAAGTGCAACTATCCCTAGGTGGTTTTGGTAATTCATAAGCACATTGAGCTAATGCTATTCCAAGACTATTATTTCAGGAAAGCTCAATGAATGGCATGGCATGGATGATGAAAGTGGATCCCTCAAACTACTAAGGACAAAGGATTGGCTCAAGCTCAAAAGCTCAAGACTCTTCATTTTATATTTTAGTGATCCAAGATCACATTGAGTCTATAGGAAAAGCCAATACTATCAAGGAGGGATGAGGTGTTGCTTAATGAGCCTCTTGCTTCATGTGCTTAGTATATGCTCCAAAACCCTCAGCTACTTTCTCACATCCACAAATGACCGAAACCCAAAGCCAAAATCGGTCACAGCGATTCTTCCTATCTGGCGCCACCGATTCCAAAAGTCATAGCCACTGCCACAAACCCTAAGCAAATTGGTCTTACGGATAGGGATCTCGGTCTTACCGAGATGGGATTGTAATCCCTCTGTTTCCCTTCATAACATTTAGGTCTAACCGAAGTGAGCGATCGGTCCCACCGAGATTGCAATGTAAACTCTCTGTTTCCCTTTTGTAACATTTCGGTCTCACCGAAAAGAGCAAATCGGTCCCACCGAGTTTACCTGACCAACTCTCTGGAAAGCTTATTACCAAAATCGGTCTCACCGAGTTTGTGTAATCGGTCTTACTGAGATTACGTTATGCCCTAACCCTAACCGAATCGGTCCTACCGAGTTGCATGTCAGTCCCACCGAAAATCCTAACGGTCACTAGGTTTGCTAAATCGGTCCGACCGAGTCTGTTGAATCGGTCCCACCGAGTTTGGTAAATTGTGTGTAACGGTTAGATTTTGTGTGGAGGCTAAATATACCCCTCCACCTCCTCTTCATTCGTGGAGAGAGCCATCAGACTAAACCTACACTTCCAACTTACCATTTCTGAGAGAGAACCACCTACTCATGTGTTGAGGCCAAGATATTCCATTCCTACCATATGAATCTTGATCTCTAGCCTTCCCCAAGTTGCTTTCCACTCAAATCTTCTTTCCACCAGATCCAAAACCTATGAGAGAGAGTTGAGTGTTGGGGAGACTATCATTTGAAGCACAAGAGCAAGGAATTCATCATCAACGCACCATTTGTTACTTCTTGGAGAGTGGTGTCTCCTAGATTGTCTAGGTGTCACTTGGGAGCCTCCAACAAGATTGTGGAGTTGAACCAAGGAGTTTGTAAGGGCAAGGAGATCGCCTAATTGGTGAAGATCTACCGCTAGTGAGGCAAGTCCTTCGTGGGTGACGGCCATGGTGGGATAGACAAGGTTGCTTCTTCGTGGACCCTTCGTGGGTGGAGCCCTCAGTGGACTCGCGCAACCGTTACCCTTCCTGGGTTGAAGTATCCATCAACGTGGATGTACAATAGCACCACCTATCGGAACCATGCCAAAAACATCCGTGTCTCCATTGTGTTTGAATCCTCCAAACCCTTCCCTTTACTTTCTTGCAAGTTGCATGCTTTAATTTCGGCTACCTATATACTCTTTGCATGCTTGCTTGAATAGTGTGATGATTGCTTGACTTGTCCTAAGATAGCTAAAATCTGCCAAACTCTAAAATTGGGAAAAGGTTAAGTTTTTAATTGGTCAAGTAGTCTAATCACCCCCCCTCTATACATACTTCAAGGTCCTACAAAGGCCAGCAATGGTGGAAGGATGAGAGTGCGTATAATCCATGGACTCAACATTAGTCATAAATAACTCACATACTTTTTGGAAAAATCTATTAGTCATCGAAACAAAGTACTACACACATGCTCCAGGGGGATATATTAGTAGGAAAAGACCATCGCTCGTCCCCGACTGCCACTCATAAGGAAGACAATCAAAAAATATCTCATGCTCCAACTTCGCTACATAATGGTTCACCATACGTGCATGCTACGAGACTCACAAACCTTAACACAAGTATTTCTCAAATTCACAACTACTCACTAGCATGACTCTGATATCACCATATTTATATCTCAAAACAATCATAAGGAATCAAACTTCTCATAGTATTCAATGCACTTTATATGAAAGTTTTTGTTATATCCTTCTTGGATGCCCATCATATTAGGACTAAATTCATAACCAAAGCAAATTACCATGTTGTTTAAGACTCTCAAAATAATATAAGTGAAGCATGAGAGTTTGTCAATTTCTTCAAAATAAAACCACCACCGTGCTCTAAAAAGATATAAGTGAAGCACTAGAGCAAATGACAAACTACTCCAAAAGATATAAGTGAAGATCAATGAGTAGTAGAATAATTATGTAACGATGTGAAGACTCTCTAACATTTAAGAATTTCGGATCTTGGGATATTATTCAAACAGCAAGCAAAACAAAATAAAATAAAATTGCAAGGATAGCACATATCATGTGAAGAAGCAAAAACTTAGGCTCAACCAAAACTGACCGATGGTTGTTGAAGAAGAAAGGTGGGATGCCAACCGAGGCATCCCAAAGCTTCGATGCTTGAGAGTTCTTGAAATATTAATTAGGGATGCCTTGGGCATCCCCAACCTTGAGCTTTTGTGTCTCCTTAATTCCTCTCATATCACAGTTTTCCTAAATCTTAAAAACTTCATCGACACAAAACTCAACAAGAACTCGTGAGATAAGTTAGTATAAATCAATGCAAAACCTTATCATTCTCTGCTGTAGCAAATCACTAAAATTATTATTTGACATTGCATACTAAATGCCTCTGCATATTTAATACTCCATCCTCAAATAGAATCATTAAACAAGCAAAAATATGCAAACAATGCAATCATAACAGCAATCTATCTAAACAGGACAATCTGTAAAGAATGCAAGAGGAATCATAATTCCCTAACTCCAAAAATTCTGAAAAATTACCAAACTGTAGAAATTTTGTTGTTACTCATTGTGTCAAAATTTCAAGATTTTATCATGTTCTGACTATTCACCAATATTTGAAACATAACAAGAAAGTTTCTGTTTTCGAAACAGCAATGTATAGACTTGTAAAATAAGCATGGTAAAGGCTATACTTGACCTTTTTATTGAACTAAAAGATATAAACGTCTCTCTGGATAACAGAAAGAAAATATAAACAAAAGAAAATGACGCTCCAAGCAAAACACATATCATGTGGTGAATAAAAATATAGCTCCAAGTAAAGTTACCGATGAACAAAGACGAAAGAGGGGATGCCATCCGGGGCATCCCCAGGCTTAGGCTCTTGGTTGTCCTTGGATATTAACTTGGGGTGCCTCGGGAATCCCCAAGCTTAGGCTCTTGCCACTCCTTATTCCATAGTCCATCGAAGCTTTACCCAAAACTTAAAAACTTCACAACACAAAACTCAACAGAAAATCTTATGAGCTCCATTAGTAAAATAAATCACCACTTCGGTACTGTTGTGAACTCATTCTAAATCCATATTTGTGTTATATCTACTGTATTACAACTTCTCCATGGTTCATACCCTCCGATACTACTCATAGATTCATCAAAATAAGCAAACAACACAAAGAAAACAGAATATGTCAAAAATAGAACAGTTTGTAGTAATCTGGAAACTTTCCATACTTCTGTAACTCCAAAAGTTCTGAAAAAATAGGACAACTTAGACAATTTAATATTGTGTAAAAAATTAGGATCAAATCACATTCCAGTGAATTTTCAAATTTCCTGGACTGGGCGCAAAAGTTTCTGTTTTTGCACAAAATCAAGTCAACTATCATCCACACTATCCCAACGGCTTTACTTGGCACTTTATTGAGACAAAAGTTATAAAACATGATTACTACAGTAGCATAATCATGTGAACACACAAACACAGTAAGGGTAAATATTGGGTTGTCTCCCAACAAGCGCTTTTCTTTAATGCCTTTTAGCAAGGCATGATGATTTCAATGATGCTCACATAAAAGATAAGAGTTGAAACATAATGAGAGCATCATGAATCATATGAATAAACACATTTAATTCTAACCCACTTCCTATGCATAGGGATTTTGCGAGCAAACAATTTGTGGGAACAAGAATCAACTAGCATAGGAAGTCAAAGCAAGCATAACTTCAAAACTTTAAGCACATAGAGAGGAAACTTAATATTATTGCAATTCCTACAAGCATATATTCCTCCCTCATAGTAATTTTCAGTAGCATCATGAATGAATTCAACAATATAACTATCACATAAAGCATTATTTTCATGATGCACAAGCATAGAAATTTTACTACGCTCCACATAAGCAAAATTCTTCTCATGAATAGTAGTGGGAGCAAACTCAACAAAATAACTATCATGTGAGGCATAATCCAATTGAAAATTAAAATCATGATGACAAGTTTCATGGTTATTGAGGGAGTCCTGGACTAGGGGGTGTCCGGATAGCCGAACTATCATCATTGGCCGGACTCCAAGACTATGAAGATACAAGATTGAAGACTTCGTCCCGTGTCCGGATGGGACTTTCCTTGGCGTGGAAGGCAAGCTTGGCGATACGGATATGTAGATCTCCTACCATTGTAACCGACTCTGTGTAACCCTAGCCCTTTCCGATGTCTATATAAACCGGAGGGTTTTAGTCCGTAGGACGAACAACAATCATACCATAGGCTAGCTTCTAGGGTTTAGCCTCCTTGATCTCGTGGTAGATCTACTCTTGTACTACCCATATCATCAATATTAATCAAGCAGGAGTAGGGTTTTACCTCCATCGAGAGGGCCCGAACCTGGGTAAAAACATCGTGTCCCTTGTCTCCTGTTTCCATCCGCCTAGACGCACAGTTCGGGACCCCCTACCCGAGATCCGCTGGTTTTGACACCGACATTGGTGCTTTCATTGAGAGTTCCTCTGTGTCGTCGCCCATAGGCCCGATGGCTCCTTCGATCATCAACAACGACGCGGTCCAGGGTGAGACTTTTCTCCCTGGACAGATCTTCGTGTTCGGCGGCTTTGCACTGCGGGCCAATTCGCTTGGCCATCTGGAGCAGATCGAAAGCTATGCCCCTGGCCATCAGGTCAGATTTGGAAGTTTGAACTATACGTCCGACATCCGGTGAGACTTGATCTTCGACGGATTTGAGCCACAGCCGAGCACGCTGCACTGTCACGATGGGCATGATTTAGCTTTGCTGCAGGATAGTGCCCTGGAGGCCGCACAAGAGTCCGCTCCGACCCTTAACTCAGAGCCGACTGCGCCGATCGAGGATGGGTAGCTGGACACCGCCTGGGGGGCTGCTACCTCTACGGCGATGGAGCCGAATACCGACCATGTCCCTTGTGAAGCTCATGACTCCGAGGTGCCGGACTCCTCGCCGGACTCCGAACCTCCCGCGCCCCTTCCAATCGAATCCGATTGGGCGCCGATCATGGAGTTCACCGCTGCGGACATCTTTCAGCACTCGCCTTTTGGCGACATCCTGAATTCGCTAAAGTATCTCTCTTTATCAGGAGAGCCCTGGCCGGATTATGGTTAGGACGGTTGGGATGCGGACGACAAAGAAATTCAAAGCCCACCCACCACCCACTTTGTAGCCACCGTCGACAACTTAACCGACATGCTAGACTTCGACTCCGAAGACATCGACGGTATGGACGATGATGCCGGAGACGACCAAGAACCAGCGCCTACAGGGCACTGCAAAGCCACCTCGTCATATGACATATACATGGTGGATATCCCAAAAGAGGGGAATGGCGATGGAACAGCGGAGGATGACCCCTCCAAGAAACAGCCTAAGCGCCGGCGTCAGCGGCGCCGCTCTAAATCCCGCCACAACAAAAATGGAGATTCCGGCTCCGGAGACAATAAAACCCCGGACAGTGCCGAAGACAACCCCCTCCAGCAAGATTCAACACAGGAGGATGGAGAAGCCAGTCCTCGTGAGAGAGCGGCAGACAAAGAGGTAGAGGACGATAATTACATGCCTCCCTCCGGAGACGAGGCAAGCCTCGACGACGACGAATTTGTCGTGCCTGAGGATCCCGTCGAACAAGAGCGTTTCAAACGCAGGCTTATGGCCACGGCAAGCAGCCTCAAGAAAAAGCAGCAACAGCTTAGAGCTGATCAAGATTTGCTAGCCGACAGATGGACTGAAGTCCTTGCGGCCGAAGAGTACGAACTCGAACGCCCCTCCAAAAGCTACCCCAAACGCAAGCTGCTGCCCCAATTAGAGGAGGAAGCATATAAACCTACATCACCAGCGCACAATACGGCCGACCGGCCACCTCGTGGCCGCGACAGAGAGGCCTCTAGGCCCTCCACTAAAGCCGCACCCCGGCATCGCTCGAAAAGTACAAAGCCACGGGGGAATGCGCCGGACTTGCGAGACATATTGTAGGATAAGGAAAGACAAACAAGATCGATCTACGGATCGCATGGGCGCCCCACGATACACGACGACAATCGCCATGCCGGATATAGCAATTCCGGCCGGGCCGAACACAATAGACAAAAGTTCGCTTCAGCTGCGTCGTGATATAGCCCAATACAGAGGCGCCGCACACCCACTATGCTTCACAGATGAAGTAATGGATCATCAAATCCCCGAAGGGTTCAAACCCGTGAACATTGAATCCTACGATGGCACAACAGATCCCGCGGTTTGGATCGAAGACTATCTCCTTCATATCCACATGGCCCGCGGTGATGATCTTCACGCCATCAAATACCTCCCACTCAAGCTTAAAGGACCAGCTCGGCATTGGCTCAACAGCCTGCCGGCAGAATCAATTGGGTGTTGGGAGGACCTGGAAGCCGCATTCCTCGATAACTTCCAGGGCACATCCGTGTGTCCACCAGACGCCGATGACCTAAGCCACATAATTCAGCAGCCAGACGAATCGGCCAGACAATGCTGGATACGGTTCTTAACCAAGAAAAATCAAATCGTCGACTGTCCGGACGCAGAGGCCCTTGCAGCCTTCAAACATAACATCCGCGACGAATGGCTTGCCCGGCACCTAGGACAGGAAAAGCCAAAATCAATGGCAGCCCTCACATCACTCATGACCCGCTTCTATGCGGGAGAAGACAGCTGGCTAGCTTGCAGTAACAACCTAACCAAAAACTCTGGTAGTTCGGATACCAAAGACAGCAATGGCAGGTCGCGTCGCAATAAGCACAAATGCTGCATTAACGGCGATAATACTGAAGATACGGCAGTCAACGCCGGATTCAGAGGCTCTAAACCCGGTCAGCAGAAAAAGCCATTCAAAAGAACTACTCCAGGCCCGTCCAATTTGGACCAGATACTCGATCGCTCGTGCCAGATACACGGCACCCCCGAAAAGCCAGCTAATCACACCAACAGAGATTGTTCGGTGTTCAAGCAGGCAGGCAAGTTAATCGCCGAAGGCAATGACAAGGGGCTGCATAGCGATGACGAGGAGGAGACACGGCCGCCGAACAATAGAGGACAGAAGGGATTTCCCCCCACAAGTGCGGACGGTGAACATGATATATGCCACCCACATACCCAAAAGGGAGCGGAAGCGTGCGCTCAGGGACGTATACGCAATGGAGCCAGTCACCCCAAAGTTCAATCCGTGGTCCTCCTGCCCGATCACTTTTGATCGAAGGGACCACCCAACCAGTATCCGCCATGGCGGATTCGCCGCATTGGTTTTAGACCCAATCATCGATGGATTTCACCTCACTAGAGTCCTTATGGACGGCGGCAGCAGCCTGAACCTGCTTTATCATGATACAGTGCACAAGATGGGCATAGACCCCTCAAGGATTAAACCCACAAAGACGACCTTCAAAGGCGTCATACCAGGTGTAGAGGCCAACTGTACAGGCTCAGTTACACTTGAAGTGGTCTTCGGATCCTCGGATAACTTCCGAAGCGAGGGGTTAATCTTCGACATAGTCCCGTTCCGCAGCGGCTATCATGCACTGCTCGGACGAACCGCATTTGCAAAGTTCAATGCGGTGCCGCACTACGCATACCTCAAGCTCAAGATGCCAGGCCCTCGAGGAGTCATCACGGTCAACGGAAACACTGAACGCTCTCTCCGAACGAAGGAGCATACAGCGGCTCTCGCGGCAGAAGTGCAGAGCAGCCTCTTAAGGCAATTCTCGAGTCCAGCCATTAAGCGACCTGACACCGTCAAGCGCGCCCGGAGTAACCTACAACAAGACCACCTGGCACGTTCCGAGCACGCGTAGCAATGCGGCCCCAACCCCAGCCCTTGCATGATTGCAAGACTAGCCCTTCGCGTACATCATTACGCTCTGGAGATACCATGGGCATAGGGGGAGGGGCACGACCACGGCAGGCCCAGAGTGCGGATCAACCACACCAGGGGCTCCCAAATGTGCCATCCATTTTTTTCTTATCCTCGGGACTCCATTTTCCAGAAGCCCTGTCCGGCAGTAGACCCGCCGAATTCACGATGCAGCGGCCAGGGAAGCAGAAAAGCTACAACGAGTATCCAGGTGGTCTCCATTACGAGCATTATACCTATTTTATACACCATTCCATAGCCTACCCCTGGAGGGAGACATGTTAAATAGTCCCACCCCTTGCTTATCGCACTATTTGTATCATTCTGCCTTCATCGCAACACTTTTTGAATAAACAATGCATCGCTTTTTGCCTATCATTGCATTCCTGTCTATATATGTTCACTTATGACATGTTGCACCCGTACACCTTGGTACGGCCAAATACACCAGGGGCTTAAGTTCCCCAAAGTATGGTGTGATAAGTCCGAACACTTTCACAAGTGCGGCACCCCGAACTTATAGCATTATATGCATCGGCTCCGAATCATGTCTTGGGTCAATAGTTGGGTTTGCCCGGCTCCCATGTTTTGGTACCTTACGTTCCGTTATATCGGCTAAGGTAGCACTGGGAGAACCACTGCGATTGTGCCCCAGTTGAGCTAGGTTGAGCACCTCAGTGGAGAAAGCTAAAACTAACCGTCATGATAAGGCGAGAGCCGGTCGCTGTTCGAGAGGTCTTTTCGAGTCCCTAAAGAATTATGCCGCTTAGAGCGAGGAGCCGGCTTTGTCCGGCCCCAGGCGTGGATAGCGCCCCGAATTCGGCCTTCTGAATACCAGGGGCTTCGCCGAAATTTAAAATTATAGAATTCTATGGCTAAGTGAGAGTGTTCAAGCATTATAAGTCCGGTTGCCTCGTTCGTTGTGTTGAGCGCCTCCCTAGAAGGACCCAAAAATGGGAACAAGAGCGCTCAAGTTTATCCCGAACACCCCAGCACTCGTGGCATGGGGGCCGAAGCCAACGACTTGCCATCTCTTAGATTTGATAAATGGCCGCACAGAAGGTAATATTTTAAATTAACAAGCATTGCTTAGCGCATATGAACAAAGTTTTCAGCGCACAGGATAACAAAACGCGAGTCTACTCAAAAATTACATCTTTGGAGCACTCACCCGCAATAATGCGGGCACCCTTCAGGACACCCTTATAATACATCTCGGGCGTGCGATACTCCTTGCCCGGCGGTGGCGCGTCCGTCACAAGCTTCTCGGCGTCCATCTTGCCCCAGTGCACCTTAGCGCGGGCAAGGGCCCGACGGCCACCTTCAATACAGGCGGAGTGCTTGATGATGTCAACCCATGGACAGGTGTCCACCAGCCGCCGCACTAGACCGAAGTAGCTCCCAGGCATGGCTTCTTTGGGCCACAACCGAACTATGAAGCCCTTCATGGCCTGTTCGGCCACCTTGTGGAGCTCGACCAGCTGCTTCAGCTGGTCGCTCAGGGGCACCGGATGTCCGGCCTCAGCATACTGAGACCAGAACACCTTCTCCGTTGAGCTCCCCTCCTCGGCTCTGTAGAACGTGGCAGCATCGGACACGCTACGGGGCAGATCTGCGAACGCTCCTGGAGAGCTCCGAATTCGGGTAAGTAACAGGTAATTCACTTTTACATGCTTGCTTTGCATGAAGAATGCCTTACCTGCAGCAATCTTCTTTACTGCCTCGATTTCCTGGAGGGCCTTTTGGGCTTCGGCCTTAGCGGCTTTGGCTCTCTCAAGAGCCGACGCGAGCTCGGACTCTTAAGTCTTCGAGTCACGCTCCAAACTCTCGTGTTTTTCCACGAGAGCCTGGAGCTCTTGTCGTACCTCCGCCACCCGCGCCTCCTGCTTCTCTCGCTCGGCGCGTTCCGCAGCCACATTGCGTTCGGCCGCGGACACCGCCTCCTTTAGGGTCGCCACCTCATTTGTAGCCCCTGGAGTACCCACGTTATTCTTGTCATTTTTTCTTGCAACCAAATCCTTTTCTATAAGGTACAACTTTAATAAGGTGTTACTCACCTTCCTTGTCCTCGAGCTGCTTCTTGGCACGGTCGAGCTCGATCTCGGACCGCTCGAGGCTCTGCTTCAAGGAATTGACCTCCGCAGTCAGTGCGGCAGAGGTCAGCAGCGCAGCCTGCATTCCCATATTGACATATTTTTGTTAGACTCCTGCGTATATCTTTTTAGATCCTCAGTTCGGCTTTTCTTTCCGAACACCGAACTGAGCATCAGGGGCTACTGTCTATGCAGTACTATTTTTACACATCCTAATGACATACCTCAAAGCCTATTAGAAGGCTGGTGCAGGCTTCGGTCAGCCCGCTCTTGGCGAGGTGAACCTTCTGAATCACCACACTCATGACAGTGCGGTGTCCCTCGTTGATGGAAGCGCTGTTGAGCGCCTCCAGCAAGTTATCCGCACCTCCGGTTGGACGGAGGCCGCCGGCGTCGCTGTCTTGCCCTTCTCACGGAGGGGCCGCCTGCCGGACTCCAGAACCACCAAAGGTTCCGGTGCGGAGTCCGGTCCAAGGTCCAGGAGGTTGCCCTGTGGCACCTCCGGCGCCTCCTCCTCCTGGTTGGTCCCCTTCTGGGACTCCACCTCAGCGTCGTTTGCGTCACGAGGGGAGGAGGCGGTCGGAAGTGAAGCGCTATTCACATCGGACGAACCCAAGGACTCGCTTGACGAAGTAGGGAGATCGTCCTTGGGCGGACTTCATGGTTGTATTCGGCGTTAGAAGACGCTATGCGACGAAAGGAAAAACATGTGTTATTCTGGAATCTAGATACTTACGATATCGCCAGGGGCTTGGCCCTCGAGGGCCACTCCTCTTCGCCGTCGTCGGCGTTGGTGGAACAGTCCGGAGGAAGGGTCCTTCCCTTCTTGGACCCTTCGGCCTCCCCCGTTGGGGAAGCCTTCCTCTTCTTCTCTCCCCCCGCTGGGGGAGAGGCCTATTTCTTCTCCTCCTCATCTTTGTGGGAGGAGTCCGCCTCGGAGTCTTCGGACGATCAGTCCGATAACACCTGGCGCCGAGAACTCCTCCGGGTTCCCGTGGCCTTCTTCTTGGCCTTCTTCTCTGGCACCATGTAAGGCGCCGGGACCAGCATCCCTGTCAAACGGGCATCTGCTGGGTCTTCTGGAAGGGGAGCCGGACAGTTAACATGTCCAGACGTCTTCTGCCATGCCTGTTAAAGGTATTGGGAGTTTAGATCCCACATAGAGTCAATCTATGGAAAGCAAGTGTCCCGTAAAGGATAATATAGCTTACCTCGCCAGCCGGACGCAGCGAGCTGAATCCGTGATCTTCGGTAGCGGATGGGGGCGCCTGGGCACCCTTGAACAACACCCTCCAGGCCTCGTCGTACATAGTGTCGAAGAGCCTGCTCAAGGTCTGGAGTTGTGCCGGATCGAACTCCCACAGGTTGAAATCCCGCTGTTGGCACGGGAGAATCCGGTGGATGAGCATGACCTGGACCACATTGACAAGCTTGAGCTTCTTGTTCACCAGGGTTTGGAGACAGGATTGGAGTCCGGTCAGCTCCTCCGAATCGCCCCACAACAGGCCCTTCTCTTTCCAGGAGGTGAGCCGCGTGGGGATGCCAGATCTGAATTCGGGGGCCGCTGCCCATTCAGGGTCACGTGGCTCGGTGATGTAGAACCACCCCGATTGCCACACTTTGATGGTTTCCACGAAGGCGCCCTCGAGCCAGGTGACGTTGGGCATCTTGCCCACCATGGCGCCTCCGCACTCCGCTTGGCTGCCGCTCACTACCTTCGGCTTGACATTGAAGGTCTTTAGCCATAAGCCGAAGTGGGGCTGGATGCAGAGGAAGGCCTCGTACACGACGATAAACGCCGAGATGTTGAGGATAAAATTCGGGGCCATATCATGGAAATCCAGGCCATAATAGAACATGAGCCCCCGGACAAAGGGGTGGAGTGGGAAGCCCAGTCCGCAGAGGAAATGGGGAAGGAATACCACCCTCTCATGGGGCCCGGGGGTGGGGACGAACTGCCCCTCGTCGGGGAGCCGGTGCACGATATCGCTGGACAAATATCCGGCCTTGCGCAGCTTCTTGATGTGCCCCTCCGTGACGGAGGAGGCCATCCACTTGCCTCCCGCTCCGGACATGGTTGGAGAAGGTTGAGGTGAGATGTGCGGACTTGGGCGCTGGAGCTCGAGTGCGCAGAGATGGATAAGCTAAGGTGGAAGAAGGCGTAGGTAAAAAGGTGGATCCTTATCCCCTTATATATGGGCGGACGAAACTACACGTCCCCACCAGCCCGGTAAAACTCGCTTATCTCCCAAGCGCCGCAATCAATGGCGCGGTTGGGTTACCCACATCCATATTGATGAGGATCCCGGAATAAAGGGACACGATCTCTGCTGTGACAAGACGCGCCAAGGAAACCGCTTCGCTAAACACGCTGAGGTGGAACAATGAAAACGATTCGAGTAAAGGCTTGGCCATGGTGTGACGTCATATCACGAAATACGTCAGCAGATTGAACTTGTGTAAATATTATTCTCTCTACGGTGGTATGTGGAATTTATTTTGCAGAGCCGGACACTACCCTGGTGTTCAAAATCTTCTATGAATTATTCGGAGGAGGAACCCGCCTTGCAATGCTGAAGACAATATGCGCATTGGACTCGTCGTCATTGAAGCCTGGTTCAGGGGCTACTGAGGGAGTCCTGGACTAGGGGGTGTCCGGATAGCCGAACTATCATCATTGGCCGGACTCCAAGACTATGAAGATACAAGATTGAAGACTTCGTCCCGTGTTCGGATGGAACTTTCCTTGGCGTGGAAGGCAAGCTTGGCGATACGGATATGTAGATCTCCTACCATTGTAACCGACTCTGTGTAACCCTAGCCCTCTCTGGTGTCTATATAAACCGGAGGGTTTTAGTCCGTAGGACGAACAACAATCATACCATAGGCTAGCTTCTAGGGTTTAGCCTCCTTGATCTCATGGTAGATCTACTCTTGTACTACCCATATCATCAATATCAATCAAGCAGGAGTAGGGTTTTACCTCCATCGAGAGGGCCCGAACCTGGGTAAAAATATCGTGTCCCTTGTCTCCTGTTACCATCCGCCTAGACGCACAGTTCGGGACCCCCTATCCCTGATCCGCCGGTTTTGACACCGACAGTTATCATTATTCTTTATAGCATACATATCATCATAGATATCAATTTTGTTCTCATAATCAATTGGAATCTCTTCCGAAATAGTGGATTCATCACTAAATAAAGTCATATCCTCTCCAAATCCACTTTCATGATTATCACAATAAGATTCAACACCCTCCAAAATAGTGGGATCATTACTTCCTAAAGTTGACACTCTTCCAAACCCACTTTCATCAATATAATCATCATAAATAGGAGGCATGCTTTCATCATAATAAATATTCTCATGAAAACTTGGGGGACAAAAAATATCATCTTCATCAAACATAGCATCCCCAAGCTTGTGGCTTTGCATATCATTAGCATCATGGATATTAATGGAATTCATACTAACGACATTGCAACCATGCTCATCATTCACAAATTGTATGCCAAACATTTTATTGCATTCTTCCTCTAACACTTGAGCACAATTTTCCTTTCCATCATTTTTGTTAAAGACATTAAAAAGATGAAGCATATGAGGCAACCTCAATTCCATTTTTTGTAGTTTTCTTTTATAAACCAAACTAGTGATAAAACAAGAAACAAAAAGATCCGATTGCAAGGTCTAAAGATATACCTTCAAGCACATCCATCCCCGGCAACGGCGCCAGAAAAGAGCTTGATGTCTACTATGCAACCTTCATCTTGTAGACTCGTGTTGGGCCTCCAAGTGCAGAGTTTTGTAGGACAGTAGCAAATTTCCCTCAAGTGGATGACCTAAGGTTTATCAATCCGTGGGAGGCGTAGGATGAAGATGGTCTCTCTCAAACAACCCTACAACCAAATACCAAAGAGTCTCTTGCGTCCCCAACACACCCAATACAATGGTAAATTGTATAGGTGCACTAGTTCGGCGAAGAGATGGTGATACAAGTGCAATACGGATGGTAGATATAGGTTTTTGTAATCTGAGCGAAAACAGTATTTCAATGCTTGGAAACAAGGCCTAGGGTTCATAATTTCACCATTGCAAGTTCTATCATCAATGATAACATAATTAGATCATATAACAATACCTTGACGTGCAACAAAAAGTCGCTCCAAAGTCACTAATAGCAGAGAACAAACAAAGAGATTATTGTAGGGTATGAAACCACCTCAAAATTATTCTTTCCGATCAATCCATTGGGCTATTCCTATAAGAGTCACAAACAGCCCTAGAGTTCATAGTAAAATAACACCTTAAGACACACATCAACAAAAACCCTAATGTCACCTAGATACTCCAATGTCACCTCAAGTATCCGCGGGTTTGATTATACGATATGCATAAGACAATCTCAATTTCATCTATTCAAACCAACATAAAGAACTTCATAGAGTGCCCGAAAGTTTCTACCGGAGAGTCAAGACGAAAACGTGTGCCAACACCTATGCATAGATTCCCAAGGTCACGGAACCCGCAAGTTGATCACCAAAACATACATCAAGTGAATCAGTAGAATACCCCATTATCACCACGGGTATCCCACACACACATCAAGTGTTCTCAAATCCTTAAATACTCAATCCGATAAGATAACTTCAAAAGGAAAACCCAATCCATTACAAGAAGGTAGAGCGGGAGAAACATCATAAGGTCCAACTACAATAGCAAAGCTCGCGGTACATCAAGATCGTGCCATATTAAGAACACGAGAGAGAGAGAGAGAGAGAGAGAGAGAGAGAGAGAGAGAGAGATCAAACACATAGCTACTGGTACATACCCTCAGCTCCGAGGGTGAACTATTCTCTCCTCATCATGGAGAGCGCCAGGATGATGAAGATGGCCACCGGTGATGGTTTCCACCTTCGGCAGGGTGTAGGAACGGGCTCCCGATTGGTTTTTCGTGGTTACAGAGGCTTCTGGTGGCGAAACTCCCGATCTTTCTTCTGTTCTGGTCCATCTCCGATGCTCCGTGGGCTTCTTCTAGTCAAAAAATAATCTTCATAAATTTTCAGATCAACTGGACTCCGTTTGATATTCCTTTTTTGCGAAACTCAAAAACAAGGAAAAAACAGAAACTGGCACTGGGCTCTAGGTTAATAGGTTAGTCCCAAAAATCATATAAAATAGCACATAAAACATCCAAGATGGATAATATAATAGCATGGAACAATAAAAAATTATAGATACGTTGGAGACGTATCATGCTATAATAGTCATGTTTTCTCTACTATTTTTGTTAATAAAATCATATGGTAAATTGCCCATATTTCCAACAGTGAGACAACATCAGCGAGTAGAGAGGTTGCTTCCAGGGACAGATTCAACAACATGTATGCATGGAATCCAGGTAAAAATTCACGATATTCCCTTTCAGCTAGATCATATAATGCCGACATGCGGGCACCGTGCTCTTGTTAAAGGTTTTGGCTCAAAACTTGGCTCCAGGAATGAAATCCCTTGTTCGACCTTTGCTTGGACTCGTCAACATTGATGCACGTATTGTGATCCCTTCTTGAAGCCTTCGTACTGGAGTAACATATTTTCTTCATTCGTTCTCATGTCATACGTTTGGCATATGTTCATGGAGATCATGTCATGAGGTTCATCCATTTGGATGGCCTCGGAAGGTTTCAACACTATTGATAGGTTTTTCTTGGCATCGTTAAATAAACAATAATATATGATTGTGTTCATTACTCACTGTATAGGTCGGGGCATGCGACGCTCCTTTTCGAAGAAAAAAAGTTGATGAGAAATAGTCAAGATTCAACTCTTGGTTCAATTTTCACTTGAAGTTCTGACTGAAGTCACAAGAGAAAGGAAAATGAATCATTCTTTCCATAGAATCTTCATTGCATATGACACAATTCACATTACCCACATAGAAGTTGTTCCTATCCATTACATCTCTACTGTTCGGTCCATGTTGAATGTGCAGCCAAAAGAAAAAACATGATTTTCGAATCAACTTGAGAGGTACAGGGGATTCTAGGGATCTATAAGAGGATTATATGTTTTCTTGGTCGAGTATACTGTATTGTCCCAAGGGAAAATCCAATTGGCATTCTATGGAAATGTGTCTCACCAAGTTGTAAAAACATAAGTTGAAGAACTAACATTGTTGTGCGACTATGACAAGATAGGTGTAGATGGAACATGTAATAAAAATCCTGATGATTGAGCCCTAACGCTGACATAACCGAGATATCTTGATCTTTGACAAAGTAATATATGTGAGGGACTATGTTTTGAAGAGATTCTTCATAAAATATGTCAGACCATAGGAGGACATAGGGCCCTTCACCCACCTGACATGTATCTAAAAGTATCAACTAATGACAAGCTCCATCCACCAAAAGGAACCTTTATCATAGCCACCTTTAGGGCTTATTTCATATGGGAAATAGACATTTTGTAATAGCTACACTCAGGAAATATCATGGTGGTTAAATAATAGGGATAATTAGATTTATGCCCCTAGTTGTGTCCCACTCGTCTGTTTTACCCCTAATTCCCAAAAGTCACCAGTTCTGTCCAAATCACTTTACTCCTCTTATGCTTTTTCCCTTTGACCGTTTGACTGTCAGTTTGAAAACTTCATAACTAATTCATACTAAATCAGAAAAATGCAAATAAGATACCAAAATGTTCAGAAAAACATCACCTATATGTTAGTGTCATTTGCATTCATGAAAAAAGTGGTGGAAAGTGCCCATCCGAGTTTTAGTTCTTATGCTACCGCCATGAATAGTAAAATCTAAAAAAGTTCAAAAAAATTCAAAAAAAATTTGGTGGCAAAGAATGACAAATGTTTTAAGTGCCTGCCAAGTTTCATCAGGGAATAACATTCGTGGGTGTCACGGCAAAAAAACACAATCAACACTCCAAAATAGATTATTTTTTTGCCACGACTTCCATGAATGTCGTTCCCTAATGAAACGTGGCAAGCACTTAGAACATTTGTTGTTCTTTGCCACCATATTTTTTTTAATTTTTTCGAACTTCTTTAGAGTTTAGTATTCATGGTGGTATCAAAAGAGCTAAAACTCAGATGTGCACTTTCCAACACTTTTTTCATGAATGCAAATGACACTGACATATAGGTGATGTTTTTCTGAACATTTTGGTATCTTATTTGCATTTTCCTGACTTAGTATGAATTAGTTATGAAGTTTTCAAACTGACGGTCAAACGGTCAAAGGGCAAAAGGATAAGAGGAGCAAAGTGACTTGGACAAAACCGGTGACTTTTGGAAATTAGGGGTAAAACAGACGAGTGGGACACAACTAGGGGCATAAATCTAGTTATCCCTAAATAATATGACTAGCTTTTTCATTTGATAGTCTAGTTGATGTGTTCTCAGCTCTAGGACAAAAAACAACACATGAATTCAGCTCTACGACACCCGGGCACAAAACATATCTTGGCACACAATCCCTCTCTCATTTAGCTACATATTTACAACTTGTATTAATGTCCACTCCATAAGAAGGTTCTAAAATTTTTTCCAACATGGACCAAAATGGTGACTAAGAGTTTGATCGCACTCATTGCATATGTAGGCATGAGAAAATAATGGATTTGAGCATGGTAAGTCTACCTTAGTAGGATAGCATATAGTTGATGTCAAATAGCCTCTTATCAATCTCCACCACAAAATGTCTTCAATTCTTGGCTTGGTAGCTCCCATACGAAGATATATAAAATGATCAGTCATGCATCTAAAACATTTGGTAAGTTCAGGAATCTTCCAATAATTATGTTTATTTGTACCATATAGGATTTATACTGCGTTGTGCTGAAACGGATAAGGACTGAAGCATCTCCTTAAGGTTGTTCAATTTCATTGGGAAAGTAGGCATAATTAGCATAGTGGCATCTACATATTGTATGGCAGGGTATCTCTGATCAAATGATTCATCAATGGGAAGGCTAAGCAATCCATTGACAATAATTTGTAAGAGCTCCACAACAAGAACAAAGGGAAGTGTTGACATGGCATCCCCATGTCTCAAACCCCTCTTACTCTTGATAATCTTTCCAGGAATACGATTATGGGGTGCAAGCGGTACACTCTTGCGGTTGGCCCTAATCAATCATTTTCCATTTTTTCCCAAAACCAAAGTGTTGACTATTAGACACCACCACTAGAACCATCATAGTTCAAAGTCGCCACAAAGACCCTCGGAGGAGGCATTTGATAATGACCGGTACCAATCGTGTGGGTTGTACTCCATAGCACCCTATCTTCAAACTATGGCGCCAAATCTGCATGCAATCTAGGGGGATCCATAGGATGCTTATTTTGCTATTGTAATTGCAGAGGTGTTGGTTTGACTATAAATATTGCACTCTCTCACACAAGGAATTTGTGCGCAAATGGAGGGACACATTTATTGGTGCCCTTTTTAATTTATGTTTAAAGAAGGTGGTTAGCTTAGCAACATCCAACACATCATCAACAAGAAGAGAGTAGTTACGCGATTTTCCTTGAACACTTCCTCTTTCCATCGGTGTCGTGGTAATATCTCGACTGATGTCAGGGGGTGGCTTATCATGGTAGGGGCCATGAGATCGTCGTCGGGTCCTTGTCGGGTGGTAGGTGCGACATATGCCAACGGGTGGCTAATCATTGTGGGAGCCAGTAAGACATCGCCGGTGCCTGGAAACGGGATAAGGCGAAGACATGCACGCCGACGAATCTTACCCAGGTTCGGGGCTCTCCTAGGAGATAACACCCCTAGTCCTGCTCTGCGTGGTCTCCGCATGATCACTAAATCAGTAAGTAGCTACAAGAGGCTCCTTGAGCTGTTTGGCTAGAGGAAGAAGAAGGGCAAGGCTAGCTCTCCTCTTCTCTCTATGTGGTGTGTGTAGTTCTAATATATCAACCCTTTGCATGGGTGCCCTCGGGGGTTTATATAGGCCTACCCCCAAGGGTACAATGGTAATCCGGCTGGATGTGGGTCCAGACTGCCAGCGTCTATAGTGGCCATCTTCTCCGTTGGCCGCTGGGGCCCGCCGATTGGTGGGTCCCGCCGGTTGTCGGCCTCTAGGCCGATCGGCTGGGCCCACCGCCTGTGGACCCTATTGGCTGCTCGTTACTGTAGCCTAGCCCTTGATGACGATGGCCTTGTCGGGGAAAGCATGGGTACAGTGCCACCGCCTGGCGGGTATTCACTATAGCCTTACCTCGTCTTATCTGCTTAATGGTGCACAAACTTCTAGGACGAGGGCAGGCCGGCTGTTGGGAGCCAGCCTCCCCCCGTGCCGACTAGTTAGGTCAAGCCGCCTTCTGGTGGCTCTCTGGCAAGAGGGGCCCGCTTCCTGTGGGCCATACTGACAGCCCGTCATGGGTGACGTCATGGTCAACATGGCAACAGTGTTGCGCCGGACGAGGGATGGCCGCCTGGTACGGTGCAATGTGGCCATGCTCGCTCCGAGATTCGGGGGTGGCAGGCTTCACTGTAGCCACGCCCTGTCTTATCGCCGTTATGTGGGTGCAAACTTTGAGGGTACATGATAGGCCGCCTGGTAGGAGTTGGCCACTCTGGTGGCTGCCTGCTAGGAGTCGGCCCACTTCGGGATGGCTTGCTGAACCTTGCCGCCTTCCTGCAGCCGGCTACTGGACCAGCCGGCCAGGAGAATGTGGCCCTTCGTCTTGGATGTTTGAGGGCGCAGTCGGCCCGATGTTTTTTGAAGAACCAGGGGGAGCGGATAAGGCTACCAGTGGTTATTTACTCCGACTGAAGGAAATATGCCCTAGAGGCAATAATAAAGTTATTATTTATTTCCTCATATCATGATAAATTTTTATTATTCATGCTAGAATTGTATTAACCAGAAACATGATACATGTGTGAATACATAGACAAACCTATAGTCACTAGTATGCCTCTACTTGACTAGCTCATTAATCAAAGATGGTTATGTTTCCTAACCATAGACATGTGTTGTCATTTGATTAGTGGGATCACATCATTAGAAGAATGATGTGATTGACATGACCCATTCCGTTAGCCTAGCACTTGATCGTTTAGTATACTGCTATTGCTTTCTTCATGACTTATACATGTTCCTGTACCTATGAGAATTATGCAACTCCCGTTTACCGGAGGAACACTTTGGGTACTACCAAACGTCACAACGTAACTAGGTGATTATAAAGGAGTACTACAGGTGTCTCCGAAGGTACATGTTGAGTTGGCGTATTTCGAGATTAGGTTTTGTCACTCCGATCGTCGGAGAGGTATCTCTGGGCCCTCTCGGTAGTGCACATCATTATAAGCCTTGCAAGCAATGTGACTAATGAGTTGGTTGCGGGATGATGCATTACAGAACGAGTAAAGAGACTTGCCGGTAACGAGATTGAACTAGGTATTGGATACCGACGATCAAATCTCGGGCAAGTAACATACCGATGACAAAGGGAACAACGTATCTTGTTATGCGGTTTGACCGATAAAGATCTTCGTAGAATATGTAGGAACCAATATGGGCATCCAGGTTCCGCTATTGGTTATTGACCGAGAATAGTTCTAGGTCATGTCTACATAGTTCTCGAACCCGTAGGGTCCGCACGCTTAACGTTACGATGACAGTTTTATTATGAGTTTATAAGTTTTGATGTACCAAAGTTTGTTCGGAGTCCCGGATGTGATCACGGACATGACGAGGAGTCTCGAAATGGTCGAGACATAAAGATCGATATATTGGAAGCCTATATTTGGACATCGGAATCGTTCCGGGTGAAATCGGCATTTTACTGGAGTACCGGGATGTTACCGGAACCCCCCGGGGGGTTATTGGGCCTACATGGGCCTCGTGGGAGAAGAGGGAAGGAGCCAGGAGGGGGCCGCGCGCCCCTCCCCTTCCTAGTCCGAATAGGACAAGGGAAGGGGGGCGGCTCCCCCCCTTTCCTTCCCCTCTTCCTCCTCTTTCCCCCCTTCTCCTACTCCTACTTGGAAAGAAGGGAGTCCTACTCCCGGTGGGAGTAGGACTCCCCCTTGGCGCGCCCTCCTTGGCCGGCCGCCTCCTCCCCCTGGCTCCTTTATATACGGGGGCGGGGGGCACCCCATAGACACACAAATTGATCTACGGATCGTTCCTTAGCCGTGTGCGGTGCCCCCCTCCACCATATTCCACCTCAGTCATATCGTCGCGGAGTTTAGGCGAAGCCCTGCGCCGGTAGAGCATCATCATTGTCACCACGCCGTCGTGCTGACGGAACTCATCTCCGGAGCTTTGCTGGATCGGAGCACGGAGATCGTCAACGAGCTGAACGTGTGCTGAACTCGGAGGCCCCGTAGTTTGGTGCTTGGATCGGTCGGATCGTGAAGACGTACGACTACATCAACCGCGTTGTGCTAACGCTTCCACTTACGGTCTACGAGGGTACGTGGACAACACTCTTCCCTCTCGTTGCTATGCCATCACCATGATCTTGCGTGTGAGTAGGAATTTTTTTGAAATTACTACGTTCCCCAACAGTGGCATCCGTGCCTAGGTTTTATGCGTTGATGTTTTATGCACGAGTAGAACACAAGTGAGTTGTGGGCGATACAAGTCATACTGCTTACCAGCATGTCATACTTTGGTTCGGCGGTATTGTGAGATGAAGCGGCCCAGACCGACATTACGCGTACGCTTACGCGAGACTGGTTTCACGGTTACGAGCACTCGTGCTTAAAGGTGGCTGGCGGGTGTCTGTCTCTCTCACTTTAGCTGAATCGAGTGTGGCTACGCCGGGTCCTTGCGAAGGTTAAAACAGCACCAACTTGACGAACTATCGTTGTGGTTTTTGATGCGTAGGTAAGAACGGTTCTTGCTAAAGCCCGTAGCAGCCACGTAAAATTTGCAACAACAAAGTAGAGGACGTCTAACTTGTTTTTGCAGGGCATGTTGTGATGTGATATGGTCAAGACGTGATGCTATATTTTATTGTATGAGATGATCATGTTTTGTAACCGGAGTTGTCGGCAACTGGCAGGAGGCATATGGTTGTCGCTTTATTGTATGAAATGCAAACGCCCTGTAATTGCTTTACTTTATCACTAAGCGGTAGCGATAGTCATAGAAGCAATAGATGGCGTAACGACAATGATGCTACGATGGAGATCAAGGTGTCGCACCGGTGACGATGGTGATCACGAAGGTGCTTCGAAGATGGAGATCACAAGCACAAGATGATGATGGCCATATCATATCACTTATATTGATTGCATGTGATGTTTATCCTTTTATGCATCTTATCTTGCTTTGATTGACGGTACCATTTTAAGATGATCTCTCACTAATAATCAAGAAGTGTTCTCCCTGAGTATGCACCGTTGCGAAAGTTCTTCGTGCTGAGACACCACGTGATGATCGGGTGTGATAGGCTCTACGTTCAAATACAATGGGTGCAAAACAGTTGCACACGCGGAATACTCAGGTCATACTTGACGAGCCTAGCATATACAGATATGGCCTCGGAACACGAAGACCGAAAGGTCGAGCGTGAATCATATAGTAGATATGATCAACATAGTGATGTTCACCATTGAAACTACTCCATCTCACGTGATGATCGGACATGGTTTAGTTGATTTGGATCACGTGATCACTTAGATGACTAGAGAGATGTCTGTCTAAGTGGGAGTTCTTAAGTAATATGATTAATTGAACTTAAATTTATCATGAACTTAGTACCTGATAGTATTTTGCTTGTCTATGTTTGTTTGTGGATAGATGGCTCATGCTGTTGTTCCGTTGAATTTTAATGCGTTCCTTGAGAAAGCAAAGTTGAAATATGATGGTAGCAATTACACAGACTGGGTCCGTAACCTGAGGATTATCCTCATTGCTGCACAGAAAAGTTACGTCCTGGAAGCACCGCTGGGTGCCAAGTCTGCTGCTGATGCAACTGACGACATTAAGAATGTCTGGCAGAGCAAAGCTGATGACTACTCGATAGTTCAGTGTGCCATGCTTTACGGCTTAGAACCGGGTCTTCAACGACGTTTTGAACGTCATGGAGCATATGAGATGTTCCAGGAGTTGAAGTTAATATTTCAAGCAAATGCCTGGATTGAGAGATATGAAGTCTCCAATAAGTTCTATAGCTGCAAGATGGAGGAGAATAGTTCTGTCAGTGAACACATACTCAAAATGTCTGGGTATAATAATCACTTGATTCAACTGGGAGTTAATCTTCCTGATGATAGTGTCATTGACAGAATTCTCCAATCACTGCCACCAAGCTACAAGAGCTTCGTGACGAACTATAATATGCAAGGGATGAACAAGACTATTCCCGAGCTCTTCGCAATGCTAAAAGCTGCGGAGGTAGAAATCAAGAAGGAGCATCAAGTGTTGATGGTTAACAAGACCACCAGTTTCAAGAAAAAGGGCAAAGGGAAGAAGAAGGGGAACTTCAAAAAGAACGGTAATCAAGTTGCTGCTCAAGAGAAGAAACCCAAGTCTGGACCTAAGCCTGAAACTGAGTGCTTCTACTGCAAGCAGACTGGACACTGGAAGCGGAACTGCCCCATGTATTTGGCGGATAAGAAGGATGGCAAAGTGAACAAAGGTATATGTGATATACATGTTATTGATGTGTACCTTACTAATGCTCGCAGTAGCACCTGGGTATTTGATACTGGTTCTGTTGCTAATATTTGCAACTCGAAATAGGGACTACGGATTAAGCGAAGATTGGCTAAGGACGAGGTGACGATGCGCGTGGGAAATGGTTCCAAAGTCGATGTGATCGCGGTCGGCACGCTACCTCTACATCTACCATCGGGATTAGTTTTAGACCTAAATAATTGTTATTTGGTGCCAGCGTTGAGCATGAACATTATATCTGGATCTTGTTTGATGCGAGACGGTTATTCATTTAAATCAGAGAATAATGGTTGTTCTATTTATATGAGTAATATCTTTTATGGTCATGCACCCTTGAAGAGTGGTCTATTCTTATTGAATCTCGATAGTAGTGATACACATGTTCATAGTGTTGAAACCAAAAGATGCAGAGTTGATAACGATAGTGCAACTTATTTGTGGCACTGCCGTTTAGGTCATATCGGTATAAAGCGCATGAAGAAACTCCATACTGATGGGCTTTTGGAATCACTTGATTATGAATCACTTGGTACTTGCGAACCGTGCCTCATGGGCAAGATGACTAAAACGCCGTTCTCCGGAACTATGGAGTGAGCAACTGATTTGTTGGAAATCATACATACTGATGTTTGTGGTCCAATGAATGTTGAGGCTCGCGGCGGGTATAGTTATTTTCTCACCTTCACAGATGATTTGAGCAGATATGGGTATATCTACTTAATGAAACACAAGTCTGAAACATTTGAAAAGTTCAAAGAATTTCAGAGTGAAGTGGAAAATCATCGTAACAAGAAAATAAAATTTCTATGATCTGATCATGGAGGAGAATATTTGAGTTACGAGTTTGGTCTACACTTGAAACAATGCGGAATAGTTTCGCAACTCACGCCACTCGGAACACCACAACGAAATGGTGTGTCCGAACGTCGTAATCGTACTTTACTAGATATGGTGCGATCTATGATGTCTCTTACTGATTTACCACTATCGTTTTGGGGTTATGCTTTAGAGACGACCACATTCACGTTAAATAGGGCACCATCAAAATCCGTTAAGACAACGCCTTATGAACTGTGGTTTGGCAAGAAACCAAAGTTGTCGTTTCTTAAAGTTTGCGGCTGCGATGCTTATGTAAAGAAACTTCAACCAGATAAGCTCGAACCCAAATCGGAGAAATGTGTCTTCATAGGATACCCAAAAGAGACTATTGGGTACACCTTCTATCACAAATCTGAGGGCAAGATTTCCGTTGCTAAAATCGGATCCTTTCTAAAGAAGGAGTTTCTCTCGAAAGAAGTGAGTGGGAGGAAAGTAGAACTTGATGAGATAACTGTATCTATTCCCTTATTGGAAAGTAGTTCATCACAAGAACCGGTTCCTGTGACAACTACACCAATCAGTGAGGAAACTAATGATATTGATCATGAAACTTTAGATCAAGTTTCTACTGAACCTCGTAGGTCTACCAGAGTAAGATCCGCACCAGAGTGGTACGGTAATCCAATTCTGGAAGTCATGTTACTTGACCATGATGAACCTAGGAACTATGAGGAAGCGATGATGAGCCCAGATTCCGCAAAATGGCTAGAGGCCATGAAATCTGAGATGGGATCCATGTATGAAAACAAAGTATGGACTTTGGTTGACTTGCCCGATGATCGGCAAGCCATTGAGAATAAATGGATCTTTAAGAAGAAGACTGACGCTGATGGTAATGTAACTGTCTATAAAGCTCGACTTGTTGCGAAAGGTTTTCGACAAGTTCAAGGAGTTGACTACGATGAGACTTTCTCACCCGTAGCGATGCTTAAGTCTGTCCGAATCATGTTAGCTATTGTTGCATTTCATGATTATGAAATTTGGCAAATGGATGTCAAAACTGCATTCTTGAATGGATTTCTAGAAGAAGAGTTGTATATGATATAGCCAGAAGGTTTTGTTGATCCGAAAGGTGCTAACAAAGTGTGCAAGCTCCAGCATTCCATTTATGGACTGGTGCAAGCATCTTGGAGTTGGAATAAACGCTTTGATAGTGTGATCAAAGCATATGGTTTTATACAGACTTTTGGAGAAGCCTGTATTTACAAGAAAGTGAGTGGGAGCTCTGTAGCATTTCTGATATTATATGTAGATGACATATTATTAATTGGAAATGATATAGAATTTCTGAATAGCATAAAGGGATACTTGAATAAAAGTTTTTCAATGAAAGACCTCGGTGAAGCTGCTTACATATTGGGCATCAAGATCTATAGAGATAGATCAAGACTCTTAATAGGACTTTCACAAAGCACATACCTTGACAAAATTTTGAAAAAGTTCAAAATGGATCAGGCAAAGAAAGGATTCTTGCCTGTGCTGCAAGGTGTGAAGTTGAGTCAAACTCAATGCCCGACCATAGCAGAAGATAGAGAGAAATGAAAGATGTTCCCTATGCTTCAGCCATAGGCTCTATCATGTATGCAATGCTGTGTACCAGACCTGACGTATGCTTAGCAATAAGCTTGGCAGGAAGGTACCAAAGTAATCCAGGAGTGGATCACTGGACAGCGGTCAAGAACATCCTGAAATACCTGAAAAGGACTAAGGATATGTTTCTCGTATATGGAGGTGACAAAGAGCTAGTCGTAAATGGTTACGTCGATGCAAGCTTTGACACTGATCCGGACGATTCTAAATCGCAAACCGGATACGTGTTTTTATTAAACGGTGGAGCTGTAAGTTGGTGCAGTTCTAAACAAAGCGTCGTGGCAGGATCTACATGTGAAGCGGAGTACATAGCTGCTTCTGAAGCAGCAAATGAAGGAGTCTGGATGAAGGAGTTCATTTCTGATCTAGGTGTCATACCTAGTGCATTGGGACCAATGAAGATCTTCTGTGACAATACTGGTGCAATTGCCTTGGCAAAGGAATCCAGATTTCACAAGAGGACCAACCACATCAAGAGACGCTTCAATTCCATTCGGGACCAAGTCCAAGTGGGAGACATAGAGATTTGCAAGATACATACGGATCTGAATGTTGCAGACCCATTGACTAAGACTCTCTCACGAGCAAAACATGATCAGCACCAAGACTCCATGGGTGTTATAATCATTACTATGTAATCTAGATTATTGACTCTAGTGCAAGTGGGAGACTGAAGGAAATATGCCCTAGAGGCAATAATAAAGTTATTATTTATTTCCTCATATCATGATAAATGTTTATTATTCATGCTAGAATTGTATTAACCGGAAACATGATACATGTGTGAATACATAGACAAACCTATAGTCACTAGTATGCCTCTACTTGACTAGCTCATTAATCAAAGATGGTTATATTTCCTAACCATAGACATGTGTTGTCATTTGATTAGTGGGATCACATCATTAGAAGAATGATGTGATTGACATGACCCATTCCGTTAGCCTAGCACATGATCATTTAGTATACTACTATTGCTTTCTTCATGACTTATACATGTTCCTGTAACTATGAGAATTATGCAACTCCCGTTTACTGGAGGAACACTTTGGGTACTACCAAACGTCACAATGTAACTGGGTGATTATAAAGGAGTACTACAGGTGTCTCCGAAGGTACATGTTGAGTTGGCGTATTTCGAGATTAGGTTTTGTCACTCCGATCGTCAGAGAGGTATCTCTGGGCCCTCTCGGTAATGCACATCATTATAAGCCTTCCAAGCAATGTGACTAATGAGTTGGTTACAGGATGATGCATTACAGAACGAGTAAAGAGACTTGCCAGTAACGAGATTGAACTAGGTATTGGATACCGACAATCAAATCTCGGGCAAGTAACATACCGATGACAAAGGGAACAACGTATGTTGTTATGCGGTTTGACCGATAAAGATCTTCGTAGAATATGTAGGAACCAATATGGGCATCCAGGTTCCGCTATTGGTTATTGACCGAGAATAGTTCTAGGTCATGTCTACATAGTTCTCGAACCCGTAGGGTCCACATGCTTAACGTTACGATGACAGTTTTGTTATGAGTTTATAAGTTTTGATGTACCAAAGTTTGTTCGAAGTCCCGGATGTGATCACGGACATGACAAGGCGTCTCGAAATGGTCGAGACATAAATATCGATATATTGGAAGCCTATATTTGGACATCGGAATCGTTCCGGGTGAAATCGGCATTTTACCAGAGTACCGGGAGGTTACCGGAACCCCCCGGGGGGTTATTGGGCCTACATGGGCCTCGAGGGAGAAGAGGGAAGGAGCCAGGAGGGGGCCGCGCGCCCCTCCCCTTCCTAGTCCGAATAGGACAAGGGAAGGGGGCGGCGCCCTCCCCCCCTTTCCTTCCCCTCTTCCTCCTCTTTCCCCCCTTCTCCTACTCCTACTTGGAAAGAAGGGAGTCCTACTCCCGGTGGGAGTAGGACTCCCCCCTTGGCGCGCCCTCCTTGGCTGGCCGCCTCCTCCCCCTGGCTCCTTTATATACGGGGGCGGGGGGCACCCCATAGACACACAAGTTGATCTACAGATCGTTCCTTAGCCGTGTGCGGTGCCCCCCTCCACCATATTCCACCTCGGTCATATCGTCGCGGAGTTTAGGCGAAGCCCTGCGCCGATAGAGCATCATCATCGTCACCACGCCGTCGTGCTGACGGAACTCATCTCCGGAGCTTTGCTGGATCGGAGCATGGAGATCGTCATCGAGCTGAACGTGTGCTGAACTCGGAGGCCCCGTACGTTCGGTGCTTGGATCGGTCGGATCGTGAAGACATACGACTACATCAACCGCGTTGTGCTAACGCTTCCTCTTACGGTCTACGAGGGTACGTGGACAACACTCTCCCCTCTCGTTGCTATGCCATCACCATGATCTTGCGTGTGCGTAGGATTTTTTTTGAAATTACTACGTTCCTCAACATCGATAGTAGTCCCCGAAGCTGGTGGGGCTTCGCGGCTAAAAGGAGAGCGAGAAGCCCAAGCAGCTTCCTACTCTGTGGAGCCGATAGCTAGGAGTCGGCCACATCCAAACGCGCCGCTTGGAATATTTTGAAGCCCGGGGGCGGGAACCAGATGGTTCGTGCGCCGAGCGCCGGTCCGGCCGCCCGCTGCCCGCGCACCACGTGGCGCCTGTTGGACGAGCCAGAGCTAGCCCACGCGCGCCATGGGACGTTGCCGCAGGCTGGGTCCCGCCACTATAGCGCCTCGGCCCACGCGTGGATCCGCTGTGGCAGGGCGGTTGGCGTTCTGGGGCAGTTAATACACGCCTTTACTAGCGCGGTAAACGCGGGGTCGTGGGGGAGTGGGCGCAGTTAATCCCATGTCCTGCACGCCCCGTCCCCTCGGCTTCGCCGTTCTGGGGCTATAAGTAGGGGGAGGGGGGCGGCAGACGCACGCGCGCCCTCCTTCTCCTTCGCCATTCTTCTTATTCTTCCTTCTCCCAACCGCTGCTGTTGTTCGCCGCCGCGCGGTGATTCACCGCCGCGGAGCCGCACACACGTCACCGCGGTGCTCCTTCGTCAAGCTTCTCGTCCTTATGGCGCGCGCCGGAGCATGGGACGGCTCCAACGTCCATGAGTACCATATTGACTTCCTCCGCCGGACGCGGCGGCTGCCTGGCGAGGACTTCGTGAAGGTTCGCCTGGCGCCGGAGCGGGAGATCTCGCCGGCACCGGAAGAGGGCGAGCGCGTCATCTTCTGGTCGCATTGCTTGCAGGGCCTCGGCCTGCCGGTGAGCGGCTTCTTCCGCGCCTTCCTTGACTTCTACGGCCTTTAGCCGCACCACCTTACACCGAACACGGTGGTGTTGGTTGTCCGCCTTCGTCACCCTCTGTGAGGGATTTCTTGGCGTCCTCCCCACCCTCGAGCTTTGGGGCGAGTTCTTTTACTCGAAGCTCGGCACCGTCGTCAAGAGGGTGGTGGCGCAGTGCGGCGCTTTCGTCACCGTGCGGAGGCCGGCTGCTGAGAACCCATCCCCCCCCCCATCACACTGATACAATCATAAAGATGTGGCAGCAGCCGTACTTCTACGTGAAGAGCGTCCACCCGGAGGGAGACTGGTGCTACCTCTTGAGCACTGCGTTGGATTTCTCCGAAGAGGAGAGGATGATGCAGTAAAGTAGCGTAAGTATTTCCCTTAGTTTTTGAGAACCAAGGTATCAATCCAATAGGAGACCACGCACAAGACCCTCGTACCTACACAAAACGATAGCAACTCACAACCAACGCTTAGGGGTTGTCTATCCCTTCACGTTCACTTACGAGAGTGAGATCTGATAGAGATAATATTTTTGGTATTTTTGATAGATAGATGCAAAGTAAAAAGTAAAGGCAAAGTAAAAACAAAGCAAGTAAATAAAGTGATATAGATTGATATGATGAGAATAGACCCGGGGGCCATAGGTTTCACTAGTGGCTTCTCTCAAGAGCATAAGTATTCTACGGTGGGTGAACAAATTACTGTTGAGCAATTGACAGAATTGAGCATAGTTATGAGTATATCTAGGCAATGATCATGTATATAGGCATCACGTCCAAAACAAGTAGATCGAAACGATTCTGCATCTACTACTATTACTCCACTCATCGAGCGCTATCCAGCATGCATCTAGAGTATTAAGTAAAAACAGAGTAACGCCATAAGCAAGATGACATGATGTAGAGGGATAAATTCATGCAATATGATAAAAACCCCATCTTGTTATCCTCGATGGCAACAATACAATATGTGCCTTGCAACTCTTTCTGTCACTAAGTAAGGACACCGCAAGATTGAACCCAAAGCTAAGCACTTCTCCCATTTCAAGAACTACCAATCTAGTTGGCCAAACCAAAAAGATAATTCGAAGAGACTTGCAAAGATAACTCAATCATACATAAAAGAATTCAAAGAAGAATCAAATATTTTCCATAGATAATACTGGATCATAAACCCACAATTCATCGGTCTCAACAAACACACCGCAAAAAGAAGATTACATCGAATAGATCTCCACGAGAGAGGGGGAGAACACTGTATTGAGATCCAAAAAGAGAGAAGAAGCCATCTAGCTACTAGCTATGGACCCGAAGGTCTGAAGTAAACTACTCATACTTCATCGGAGGGGCTATGGTGATGATGTAGAAGCCCTCCATGGTGGATGCCCTCTCCGGCGGAGCTCCGGAACAGGCTCCAAGATGGGATCTCGTGGATACAGAAGGTTGCGGCGGTGGAATTAGGTCTTTGGCTCCTATTCTAATCGTTCGGGGATACGTAGGTATATATAGGAGGAAGGAGTACGTCGGTGGAGCTCCGAGGGGCCCACGAGGTAGGGGGCGCGCCCAGGGGGCGCGCCCTCCACCCTCGTGACCTCCTCGGAAGCTTCTTGGAGTAGGGTCCAAGTCTCCTGGATCACGTTCGGTTGGAAAATCACGATCCCGAAGGTTTCATTCCGTTTGGACTCCGTTTGATATTCTGTTTCTTCAAAATACTGAAAAAGGCAAAAAACAACAATTCTGGGTTGGGCCTTCGGTTAATAAGTTAGTCCCAAAAGTAATATAAAAGTGGAAAATAAAGCCCAATATTGTCCAAAACAGTAGATAAAGTAGCATGGAGCAATCAAAAATTATAGATACGTTGGAGACGTATCAGGCATCCCCAAGCTTAATTCCTGCTCGTCCTCGAGTAGGTAAATGATAAAAAAAGAATTTTTGATGCGGAGTGATACTTTGGCATAATTTCAATTTAATCTTCTTAATTGTGATATGAATATTCAGATCCGAAAGATTCAAGACAAAAGTTCATATTGACACAAAAATAATAATACTTCAAGCATACTAATCAAAGCAATCATGTCTTCTCAAAATAACATGGCAAAAGAAAGTTATCCCTACAAATTCATATA
Organism: Triticum timopheevii; assembly: GCA_963921465.1. Classification (NCBI taxonomy): domain Eukaryota; kingdom Viridiplantae; phylum Streptophyta; class Magnoliopsida; order Poales; family Poaceae; genus Triticum; species Triticum timopheevii. Next base: position 372,007,950 of record OY997272.1, on the reverse strand, counting down.
GTCTGGCTATGCTCCATCTTCCCCACACAAAATATTTAAATCATGCACAACCCCGATGACAAGCCAAGCAATTATTTCATACTTATGACATTCTCAAAAAATTTTCAATCTTCACGCAATACATGAGCGTGAGCCATGGATATAGCACTATAGGTGGAACAGAAGGGTGGTTGTGGAGAAGACAAAAAGAGGGAAGATAGTCTCACATCAACTAGGCGTATCAACGGGCTATGGAGATGCCCATCAATAGATATCAATGTGAGTGAGTAGGGATTGCCATGCAACGGATGCACTAGAGCTATAAGTATATGAAAGCTCTATAAAAGAAACTAAGTGGGTGTGCATCAACTTGCTTGCTCACGAAGACCTAGGGCATTTTGAGGAAGCCCATCATTGGAATATACAAGCCAAGTTCTATAATGAAAAATTCCCACTAGTATATGAAAGTGACAAAATGAGAGACTCTCTATCATGAAGATCTTGGTGCTACTTTGAAGCACAAGTGTGGTAAAAGGATAGTAGCATTGTCCCTTCTCTCTTTTTCTCTCATTTTTATTTTATTTTTTATTCGGGCCTTTCTCTTCTCCTTTTTTTTATGGCCTCGTTTTTTTTAAAGTCCGGAGTCTCATCCCGACTTATGGGGGAATCATAGTCTCCATCATCCTTTCCTCACTTGGGACAATGCTCTAATAATGATGATCATCACACTTTTATTTTTCTTACAACTCAACAATTACAACTCGATACTTAGAACAAAGTATGAATCTATATGAATGCCTCCGGCGGTGTACCGGGATATGCAATGAATCATGAGTGACATGTATGAAAGAATTATGAACGGTGACTTTGCCACAAATACAATGTCAACTACATGATCATGCTAGCAATATGACAATGATGGAGCGTGTCATAATAAATGGAACGGTGGAAAGTTGCATGGCAATATATCTCGGAATGGCTATGGAAATGCCATAATAGGTAGGTATGGTGGCTGTTTTGAGGAAGGTATATGGTGGGTGTATGATACCGGCGAAAAGTACGCGGTATTAGAGAGGCTAGAAAAGGTGGAAGGATGGGAAAAAGTGCGTATAATCCATGGACTCAACATTAGTCATAAAGAACTCATATACTTATTGCAAAAATCTAGAAGTTATCAAAGCAAAGTATTACACGCATGCTCCTAGGGGGATAGATTGGTAGGAAAAGACCATCGCTCGTCCCTGACCGCCACTCATAAGGACAATCAATAAATAAATCATGCTCCGAGTTCATCACATAACGGTTCACCATACGTGCATGCTATGGGAATCACAAATTTCAACACAAGTATTCTTTGAATTCACAACTACTTTAACTAGCATGACTCAAATATCACCATCTTTATATCTCAAAACAATTATCAAGCATCAAACTTATCTTAGTATTCAACGCACTCAAAAGAAAGTTTCACATATCTTGAACATCAAGTATATTAACATTAAGCGAATTACCATGCTATTAAAGACTCTCAAAATAATCTAAGTGAAGCATGAGAGATCAAATAGTTTCTTTAAAACAAATCCACCGCCATGATCTGAAAGATCTAAGTGAAGTACTAGAGCAAAAATTATCACGCTCAAAAGATATAAGTGAAGCACTATGAGCAAAACTATCGAGCTCAAAAGATATAAGTGAAGCACAAAGAGTATTCTAACAAATTCCAATTCATGTATGGCTCTCTAAAAAGATGTGAACATCGAGGATGATTGTGGTAGACTAACAAGCAAAGACGCAAATAATACAAGACGCTCCAAGCAAAACACATATCATGTTGGTGAATAAAAATATAGCTCCAAGTAAATTATCGATGGAAATGGACGAAAGAGGGGATGCCTTCCGGGGCATCCCCAAGCTTTGACTTTTTGTTGTCCTTGGATTATCTTGGGGGTGCCATGGGCATCCCCAAGCTTAGGCTCTTGCCACTCCTTGTTCCATAATCCATCAAAAGAATTCACCCAAAACTTGAAAACTTCACAACACAAAACTCAAGAAAAATCTCGTGAGCTCCGTTAGAGAAAGAAAACAAAAGACTACTTCAAGGTACTGTAATGAACTCATTCTTTATTTATATTGGTGTTAAACCTACTGTATTCCAACTTCCTTATGGTTCATAGACTGAATTACTAGCCATAGATGCATTGAAATAAGCAAACAACACACGAAAAACAGAATCTGTCAAAAACAGAACAGTCTGTAGAAATCTGTAACTAACACAAACTTCTGGAACTCTAAAAATTCTACCAAAATAGTAAGTCCTGGAAAATTTGTTTATTGATCAGCAGCAAAAAGAATCAATGCAAAAGAACGTTCCTGTGATTTATCATAACTAAATTTGTGCGTGCAAAGTTTCTGTTTTTCAGCAGAATCAAATCAACTATCATCGTAGGTTATCCTATAGGTCCTACTTGGCACAAACACTAATTAAAACATAAAACCACATCCAAACAGAAGGTAGATGGATTATTTATTCCTAAACAGAAGTAAAAAAAAACACAAAATAAAATTGGGTTGCCTCCCAACAAGCGCTATCGTTTAACGCCCTTAGCTAGGCATAAAAGCAAGGATAGATCTAGGTATTGCCATCTTTGGTAGGCGATCCATAAGTGGCTCTCATGATAGATTCATATGGTAATTTTATTTTCTTTCTAGGGAAGTGTTCCATACCCTTCTTTAAGGGAAATTGGAATCTAATATTCCCTTCCTTCATATCAATAATTGCACCAATCGTTCTAAGGAAAGGTCTACCAAGAATAATAGGACATGAAGGATTGCAATCTATATCAAGAACGATAAGATCAACGGGCACATAATTCCTATTTGCAACAATAAGAACATCATTAATTCTTCCGATAGGTTTTTTAATAGTGGAATCCGCAAGATGCAAGTTTAGAGAGCAATCATCAAAATCACGGAAATCTAGCAAATCACATAAAGTTTTGGGGATAGTAGAGACACTAGCACCCAAATCACACAAAACATGAAACTCAAAATATTTAATTTTAATTTTAATAGTAGGTTCCCACTCATCATAGAGTTTTCTACGGATAGAAACTTTCAACTCAAGTTTTTCTTCATAAGATTGCATCAAGGCATCAACAATGTGTTCGGTAAAGGCCTTATTTTGACTATAAGCATGAGGAGATTCTAGCACGGATTGCAACAAGGGAATACAACCAATAAAAGAGCAATTTTCATAATTAAATTCCTTGGGATCCAAAATAGTGGGTTTAGCAACATCACGGTTTTTATTTATTTCAATCCCACTTTCATCAATTTCATCATCAAGATCTAGAAACTCTGAATTCTTAGAACGCCTTCTAGGTAAAGGAAGATAATCTTCAGATTCATCAAGATTCATATTGCAAAACAAAGATTTAATGGGGGAAACATCAATAACTTTTAGATCTTCATCTTGATTTTCATAGGGATTGGAAGAACACGCTTTAATAAAAGCATCTTTGGAAGCACGCATCCTAGCGGTTGTTTCCTTGCACTCATCAATGGAAATTCTCATGGCTTTGAGAGACTCATTGATATCATGCTTAGGAGAAATAGATCTAAGCTTTAAAGAATCAATTTCAAGAGAAATTCTATCAACGTTCCTAGCCAAATCATCAACTTTAAGCAATTTCTCTTCAAGCAAAGCATTAAATTTTTTTTTGTGAATTCATAAACTCTTTAACACTACTCTCAAATTCATAGGGCATCTTATTAAAATATCCATAAGAGTTATTGTAGGAATTTCCATAATTATTAGAAAGATTGCTAGGATAAGGCCTAGGATTAAAATTCCCTCTATAAGCATTGTTTCCAAAACTATTCCTACCAACAAAATTCACATCCATAGATTCATTATTATTCTCAAGCAAAGTAGATAAAGGCATATCATTGGGATCAAGAGGAGTATTTTTAGGAGCAAACATCTTCATAAGTTCATCCATCTTTTCACTCAAAACATTGATTTCTTCAATAGCATGCACTTTTTTACTAGAAGATCTTTCGGTGTGCCATTGAGAATAATTAGCCATAATATTATCAAGCAATTTGATAGCATCCCTAACGTAATTTCCATAAAAGTGCCTCCCGCAGCCGAATCTAAAAGATTTCTAGAAGCAAAATTCAATCCGGCATAAAAATTTTGTATGATCATCCATAAATTCAAACCATAAGTAGGGCAATTGCGAAGCATCAATTTCATTCTTTCCCAAGATTGGGCAACATGCTCATGATCAAGTTGTTTAAAATTCATGATATCGTTCCTAAGAGTGATAATCTTAGCCGGAGGGAAATACTTAGAGATAAAAGCATCTTTGCACTTATTCCAAGAATCAATACTATTTTTAGGCAAAGACGAAAACCAAACTTTAGCACGATCTCTAAGTGAAAACGGAAATAACTTCAATTTGACAATATTGTTATCCGTATCTTTCTTGTTTTGCATATCACACAAATCAACAAAATTGTTTAGATGAGTAGCGGCATCTTCACTAGGAAGGCCGGCGAATTGATCTTTCATAACAAGATTTACCAAAGCGGTATTGATTTCACAAGACTCATCATTATTAAGAGGAGCAATCGGAGTACTAAGGAAATCATTATTATTGGTATTCGAGAAATCACACAATTTGCTATTATCTTGCGCCATGGCAACAAGTAATCCAACACACAAGCAAACAGAAAGGCAAAGGGAAAAAGGCAAACGAGAAAGAGAGGAGGAGATTGGGAAAGAGAGGGCAAATAAAACGGCAAGGGTGAAGTGGGGGAGAGGAAAACGAGAGGCAAATGGCAAATAATGTAATGCGAGAGATAAGAATTGCGATGGGTACTTGGTATGGTTGACTTGCTTGCGTGAGCCTCCCCGGCAACGGCGCCAGAAATTCTTCTCGCTACCTTTTGAGCACTGTGTTGGATTTCCCTGAAGAGGAGAGGATGATGCAGGAAAGTAGCGTAAGTATTTCCCTCAGTTTTTGAGAACCAAGGTATCAATCCAGTAGGAGACCACGCACAAGTCCCTCGTACCTACACAAAACGATAGCAACTCGCAACCAACGCTTAGGGGTTGTCAATCCCTTCACGGTCACTTACGAGAGTGAGATCTGATAAAGATAATATTTTTGGTATTTTTGATAGATAGATGCAAAGTAAAAAGTAAAGGCAAAGTAAAAACAAAGCAAGTAAATAAAGTGATATAGATTGATATGATGAGAATAGACCCGGGGGCCATAGGTTTCACTAGTGGCTTCTCTCAAGAGCATAAGTATTCTACGGTGGGTGAACAAATTACTGTTGAGCAATTGACAGAATTGAGCATAGTTATGAGTATATCTAGGCAATGATCATGTATATAGGCATCACGTCCAAAACAAGTAGATCGAAACGATTCTGCATCTACTACTATTACTCCACTCATCGAGCGCTATCCAGCATGCATCTAGAGTATTAAGTAAAAACAGAGTAACGCCATAAGCAAGATGACATGATGTAGAGGGATAAATTCATGCAATATGATAAAAACCCCATCTTGTTATCCTCGATGGCAACAATACAATATGTGCCTTGCAACTCTTTCTGTCACTAAGTAAGGACACCGCAAGATTGAACCCAAAGCTAAGCACTTCTCCCATTTCAAGAACTACCAATCTAGTTGGCCAAACCAAAAAGATAATTCGAAGAGACTTGCAAAGATAACTCAATCATACATAAAAGAATTCAAAGAAGAATCAAATATTTTCCATAGATAATACTGGATCATAAACCCACAATTCATCGGTCTCAACAAACACACCGCAAAAAGAAGATTACATCGAATAGATCTCCACGAGAGAGGGGGAGAACACTGTATTGAGATCCAAAAAGAGAGAAGAAGCCATCTAGCTACTAGCTATGGACCCGAAGGTCTGAAGTAAACTACTCATACTTCATCGGAGGGGCTATGGTGATGATGTAGAAGCCCTCCGTGGTGGATGCCCCCTCCGGCGGAGCTCTGGAACAGGCCCCAAGATGGGATCGCGTGGATACAGAAGGTTGCGGTGGTGGAATTAGTTTTTTGGCTCCCGTTCTGATCGTTCGGGGATACGTAGGTATATATAGGAGGAAGGAGTACGTCGGTGGAGCTCCGAGGGGCCCATGAGGTAGGGGGCGCGCCCTCCACCCTCGTGACCTCCTCGGAAGCTTCTTGGAGTAGGGTCCAAGTCTCCTGGATCACGTTCGGTTGGAAAATCACGATCCCGAGGGTTTCATTCCGTTTGGACTCCGTTTGATATTCTGTTTCTTCGAAATACTGAAAAAGGCAAAAAACAGCAATTCTGGGCTGGGCCTCTGGTTAATAGGTTAGTCCCAAAAGTAATATAAAAGTGGAAAATAAAGCCCAATATAGTCCAAAACAGTAGATAAAGTAGCATGGAGCAATCAAAAATTATAGATACGTTGGAGACGTATCAACTGGGTCAACCTGTCGGCTTACGTAGCCGGCCCGCTGACTGGAATGCGGGCCAACTGGTCGTATCGGCCCAGGTTGCTGTCGGCCTCCGGCGCCGCTGCCCTCGCGTGGCTCAAGGTGATGTTGAAGTCGGAGGGCCTCACCGGGCCTGACTTGCTGACCGCCTTCGTGGCGCGCTGGGTGCTCCCCCTCTAAGGCCGGCCGCACATGATATGCCAAATGAGCGGGCACCGGGACCCCAGTCGAATGTGCACCAAGGAGATACCGCACTCGGAGGTGGCTCACTTGGTGAATTACATTTCAAACTACAAGCTCTCGGAGGCGGAGTGGCGGTTCGGCAAGGAGCCGTACTCGCGCTCGAATCCACTACCGATGGTAAGCTTTTTATTTCTTATTTTTCCTTTGGTTGTCGAGTTCTCTTGGGCCATCTTGACCAGTCAACTATGAAACAGAGCGCCCTTCTCCAGCCGGCAGCTGACGCCTCAGGGCCGGAGCATGTGTTCCTCCCCGACCGGGAGGAGAGCGACACGGACGACCCCGACTTGGGGGCGGCCTCCCTGGAGGACGACGCCGCCGGAGGAGGCGGCGAAGAAGGCGGCTCGGGAGTCGGGGGCGGCCTCGAGGACTGGCCTGATGATAATGAGGAAGAGGTCGCCCCGCGCCGCCAGCCGGCGTTCGACCAGCAGGTTTAAGCCCAATCCGATCATACTCAGTTGCGACCCCTAGGGCGCCGATGCGATCCAGCAGTTCATTTAAGACCGAAACATCTGCTAGATCCATCTTGTTGGCGTGTTCAGGGCCGATGCGGAGGCAATTTTTGTTGATGAGTTGGGCTGCTTGTGGCTTAACGGCCAGGCGAGCGCCCATGATGAAGCTACTGAGCTGGAGGGTTTGCCCTAAAGCAAGGGTTTCTCCGGAAGTGATGTTGTCCTTGATGACAAGGCGAGCCATCGATCCTTCTGTCGACGGCATAGAGGAACTCTCAATGAAAGCACCAATGTTGGTGTCAAAACCGGCAGATCTCGGGTAGGGGGGTCCCAAACTGTGCGTCTAAGGATCGAAGGTAACAAGGAGGCAGGGGACACGATGTTTACCCAGGTTCGGGCCCTCTTAATGGAGGTAATACCCTACTTCCTGCTTGATTGACTTTGATGAGTATATGGGTTACAAGAGTTGATCTACCTCAAGATCGTAATGGCTAAACCCTAGATGTCTAGCCTGTATGATTAGGATTCACCCCTATGGACTAAACCCTCCGGTTTATATAGACACCGGAGGGATCTAGGGTTGTACAGAGTCGGTTACAGAGAAAGGAAGGTACATGATCCGAACGCCAAGCTTGTCATCCACGCAAAGGAGAGTCCCATCCGGACACGGGGGAGGTCCTTCTATCTCGTATCTTCACGGTCCATCAGTCTAGCCCATGTCACATAGCCCAGCTCCCCGAGGACCCCCTAGTTCAGGACTCCCTCAACGAACTCTAGGGTTGTTTGTGACACTTATAGGAATAGCTCAATAGATCGATCATAAAAGAATAACTTTGAGGTGATTTCGTACCCTACAATAATCTCTTCGTTTGTTCTCCGCTATTAGTGACTTTAGAGTGAATCTTTGTTGCACGTTGAGGGATTGTTATATGATCCAATTATGTTATCATTGTTGTAGAGAACTCGAACTAGTGAAATTATGAGCCCTAGGCCTTATTTCCAAGCATTGCAATACCATTTTCGCTCACTTTTGTTACTTGCTACCTTGCTGTTTTTATATTTTCATATTACAAAAATCCATATCTACTATCCATATTACGCTTGTATCACCATCTCTTCGCCGAACTAGTGCATATATACAATTTACCATTGTATTGGGTGTGTTGGGGACACAAGAGACTCTTTGTTATTTGGTTGCAGGTTTGTTTGAGAGAGATCATCTTCATCCTACACCTCCCACAGATTGATAAACCTTAGGTCATCCACTTGAGGGAAATTTGCTACTGTCCTACAAAACTCTGCGCTTGGAGGTCCAACACGAGTCTACAAGAAGAAGGTTGCGTAGTAGACATCAAATGCCAAAAATTCTTTCTTTATAGTCCATGGCAAATTCACATAATGGACCATGGCAACTTTTTCTCTTTTTTCATGGACAATGGCAAAGTGTGTCTCATGCATCGTAGTACACTTTGAAACCTTTTTAGAATAGTCACACGACAAATGTATGAAATTTTGATCTTCATAAGCTTTTTACCTTTTAAAAACATGTCAAATTTACTTTGTAGCATGGAAATTTTACTTCATTTTGCATGGCAAATTTTTTCCCATGGCGATTTTTTTCTTTTTTGCCATGGCAATTTTATTTTTAATGACATGGCAAATTTTAGTTTATTTTGCCATGGCAATTTTATTTTTTAATGACATGGCAAATTTTAGTTTATTTTGCCATGGCAAATTTTACTGTATTCTCCATGGCAAATTTACTTTCACATACATGGCAAATTCACTTTATTTTCCATGACAAATTTTCTCCATTTTCCATGGCACATGGCTACTTTTTCGTGGTAGTTTTTTACTTGCCATGGCAATTTTACTTTTAAAGACATGGAAAATGTTGCTCTCTTTTGCCATGGCAAATTGTACTACATTCTCCACGGCAAATTTACTTTCATATACATATTAAATTAACTTTTTATCACTCATGGCAAATTTACTTTTGAATTTTTCCATGGCAAGTTGATCCTTTTATTGCAATGATAAATGTACTTTACATCCATGGCAAATTTACTTTTTAATCGTTCATGGAAAATCTATAGCTTTTATCATGGCAATAGTTTTTAATTGTTGCCATGTCATCAATATAGCCTTTGCCATTTCACTAATACAACCCTTGCCATGCCATAACCACACTTTTTTACAAGGCTCGGTTTTTAAAAAAATCATGGCAAATTCAGTTTTATGGCCCATGGCAAATTCACTTCACGGCCCATGCAAATTTCCTTTTTTATGACAATGTCAAACTTCTTTTTTTCTATGGTCTATGGAGAATTCACGTGATCGACTTTTATTTATTTATTTTTGGACAATGCCAAAGTGTGTCTCATACCTCGTAGCATAATTTGAAACATTTTTTTAGAATAGTCACGGGACAAATGTATGAAAATTTGATCTTTATAAGCATTTTTCCTTTTAAGAACATGTCAAATTTACTTTGTAGCATGACAAATTTACTTCATTTTCATTTTCCATGGCAAATTTTAGTCTGCTTTTGCCATGGCAAATTTACTTTTAATGACATGTCAAATATTAATTTATTTTGCCATGGAAAATTGTACTATATTCTCCACGGCCATTTTACTTTCACATACATGGAAAATTAAATTTTTATCACTCATGGCAAATTTACCTTTTAATTTTTCCATGGCATTCACCTTTTATTGCCATGGCAAATGTACTTTACATCCATGACAAGTTTACTTTTTCAATGTTCATGGAAAATCTTTTCCATGGACCATGGTAAATTTACTTTTATGAAACATGGCAATTATTACTAAATAAAATTGTACAATTTAACCAACATTTTTGCCACCTTATACAAATGCAAGTTGTCAGGACTATTTTATTTCTTCTGCCTTTGAAAAAAAATCTTTTGAGCATGGCAAATTTTGCTTTTAAATACGATGGGGAATTTATTTTTCATGGACCATGAAATTTTTTCCGTTTGTACCATGGCAAATCTTACTAAAAACAATCCATGGTATCTTTTTTTACATTACTTATCACCAAAATTTTCTTTTACTTTTGTAAAAGGTCAGACCTAGTGCATAGAAATTCCCACACAAGGTGGGGTCTGCGGAGGGATTATAGGAACTTAGTCTTACCAATGCTACAATGCAATGCAGAGAGGCTTGTTCGAACCCAGGACCTCTTTTTTTTGACCATTCGAACCCAGGACCTCTTGGCACAAGTGAGGAGGACTTCACCACTGTGCCAGGCCTACCCTCTTTTTCCTTTTCTTTTGTACCATGGCAATTTATTTCCATAGCGACACAATTTTTCTTTTTTGCACCATGGCACGTTTCAATTTTTTGAACACCATAGCAAATTTAGACACACTGTGGCACTTTTGTTATCATGACACTCTTTTTTTACATTTTTTTATTCCTTCTTTTTTGCATCATATCATGAAAACACATTGGCAACTTAAGTTAGAATGACTATGTTTTGTTAATTTTCATGCATGCCATTTTTTAGTTTTTGTTTTCTCTACTCTAAGTGCCTTTTTTGTAAATGTAGTTTTTAAGCCATTTTTTCATCGGATCCATGCTGAACTTCATGGGATTTTTAAGTATACAAATCATTACTTTTTATTTGTATTTTTGTTTTACATATTTAAAGTCATGTCTAAGTACTCCTACCTAAGGCTTCGTGTCCGCGCTACAAGAAGACCGAATGGAACGATCTCGTTCGATCGATAGCTTCTTTCCTGCTGATGAACCTGTGGGTCGCCAGACCGAGCGTCAGGTCAATATATCGGCGTTCAAAAATTATTAAATTAACAAGTATAGTATCAAATCCGAAAGCAATTTTATCCTTAATATGTCGGTCCGAATCAGATGCACGCACATACTGTATGCAACCAAGAATAAATACACGCGATGTCCTAAACAGTGAGCTTAGCAGGTGAGGCTGGTCCCCGGATCGACGCCGAACTGCTGGCAGAACTGCTTGTAGTAGGCGACGCGGTCGTTGACGGCGCTGGGGTTCTTGCCGTTGCACTCGAGCGCGCCGTTGATGGCCCTGATGGTGGCGCCGAACCCAAGGCCGGAGACGATGACGTCATGCACGCTGTTCATCCAGTACCAGAGCGCCGCTTGGAAGGCCAAGACGGGACTGCGCGCCACCGCGTCCGGGTCGTTGAGCCCGTCGAAGCCGAGGCTCTGCCCCGCCGCCCCGTAGTTGTAGTTCCACGAGATCTGCAGCGGCCCGCGGCCGTAGTAGCCCTTCCCGGCGGCGCACGGCCACTCCGCGTTCGTCGGGTCGCAGTAGTTCTTGCTCGGCCCGTTGATCTCGTCGATGTAGCAGAACTCTGCAATTCATTTCGTAGTAGTACAAGCTCATCATGGTCAGGACTCAGGACTATATATATAAGCGTGGTGAACTGCCAGCGTGCGCGGTGAGCTTACTTATGGTCTCGTGGTTGACGTGGGCGAAGAAGGCCGCGATCTCGCGCTTGGAGTCGTCGTCGGAGCCGGTGCGGCCGAAGGCCGGGTACCCGCCGAGCGCCGTGAGGAAGGCGTCGCGGGTGTAGAAGCCCTTGGCGGCGCAGTCGTCGGCGGCCTGGGCGACGAGCGCGCCGAAGAAGGCCGGCGTGACGATGGCGGGCACGGACACGTTGTTGGTGACGGGCACGGTGCAGGGGCCCGAGCGGCAGCCCGTGCCGCAGTACTCGCCGGTGGTGCCGCAGAACCCCCAGCGGCTGCAGCACTCGGTCGCGGCGCACCCGCAGTTCTGCGCGGCCGCCATGGTCGATGCCACTGCCAGGAGGAGGAAAGCCGCGGCGGCGCCGAGAGCCAGCACCCGCGCCATGGTTCGTTGCTGATGACTCAAGTTCGTTGCTCTGTGGCTAGTCCCTGTGATCGATGTCAAGTTCCCGATGGTTCGCTGCTGCTTATATAGAGTTCTCCGGATGGCCGGGGGACAGTGACCGACGTGACCTCTTTGTGTGAGCGTCTGACCCTTTTCGACCAAGTCCAATGAAGGCTTGGTCAAACTGCAGTCGGCGCGTGCACGTTGCGAATTGGTACGTGAACGTCAGCCGCGTCTCCGTTTGCGGGCTTCACTCCAGCTGCGTACGCAGCCTGCGTTTCACGTTCTTTCTTTTTAATCTTTTTTTGATGATGAGCAGCCTGCGAGCCACACACTCCACCAGCATCTAGAGAAGAGAAGGGTCCTAAAAATATGTCGGACTAGCCAAAATAAGCGACCGGCTGTTGCATTTTGCCGTGGAGGAGAGGGCGTCACGATTGCAATAGCAACCGGTTGCTTTCCCAGTTACGTACAAGCAAAATTGATACGAAAAGAAAAATCTGGACGGCAGCTCGCCCGGGAACGGTCGTGGGTTTCCTGATGCGACAGGCGACGGCCACTGGTGATGAGTGGAGCATTCAGGAATTTCACTAAGATAAGTGTGCCTTTCTTTTCTTTCTTTTTTTTGCGGGTTAAGTGTACCTTTGTTCCAGAGAGGTACGGCTACCATACATCTTCAGCCCGTCACTCGGTGGGTTAGGGTTAGGGTTGGGGTTGTCATGGTTGACAATTAGTGCTGAAAAAACGCAGCCGCTGAAATTTCGTGTTTGACCTACGTGATACGGTGGTAATGTTTGACTCGGCACGTACCGTTATGAGTTTCCAGCAATCTGGCCAGTCTGACTTTGGCGAGGGAAGTCAGCTGCTCCGCTGGCTGCCTCTCCGGTCTCCGGCACTGCCACTGTAGAATCGGAACAGTCAGAGTTGCTTCCTATCCGAAAGAAAAGTCTGGTTTATGAGAAAATAGACCCCCCAAAAAAAGATCTCCAAAAGTTTTATAAACACACAAAAATTATATAGGATCTCTTAAATTCTTCCAAACTTCCTCTTAGTCTACGGAAAGATGGCCCTTCCCGTAAGTGTCACATCAGCGCGCCGTCGCCACCACTCGCCCCCCCCCCCCCCCCCCGGTTGCAGACACGCCACCGTCAAAAACCATTTTTGGAGGAAGTTTTTACTAAAATTGATAAAAACACCTCACTTATGAATTTAGCCTAAATTATATGGACGTCCCATGAAACCACACGCCCAACATTTGGTCCTGGCCATTATGTCTTGGCACTTGGAGTCCAATGGATGGTTTTGGAATAGCTCCTTATCTCAGGAAATTGTTGTCACTCCCGGTGCAGACGATGTATACCAAATCTGTGAGATTAAGCTCCCCTGAAAAATCACATACTTTTTGCAGTAGCTTGTTCGCGGTCGGGGTCCTTCTGGGGTGGAGGTCGGAACTGTCCTGGAGATGGACGGTTGTCACATCCCTAGTTCTGGTATGCTCAAGGCTAGCTAGCCATGTGTGCATCATGTTTAAATTTCATTTAAATTTAAAATGGGGATTTGTGAAACCCTCAGACTCATTTCTGGAAATGACCCAAATAAAAATTGCTCCAAAAGGGTCCAAGAAAATGTTCATATTGCTCTATGAAAATATTGGACGGAGATAAAAAATCAAACCAATATTTTTAGGAGCTCATAAGTATTTATTTTGGGCATTTGGTATTAATGCATAATTATTTGCATTGGATATATATATGTTATATATATAATATATGTCCAAAAATTATGTCATTTGTTGAGGAGCTCTGGAATAATACCACTAGTTCCTACAAAAATTGACATAAGGAAATAAAATGTTTTATTATTATTATTAAATCAAAACAAATGTCAGAAAAATAGAAAAGAAAAAGAAAGGGAGAAACTTACCTGGTGCTTACCTGCAGCCCGTCTGGCCCAGCACTGTGCGGCCCAGCTGGGCCAGCCCACCAGTGCCGTCGTCCTCCTGGCGCCACTCGGCCAGGCGTGTGGCCGGCGCGCGCGCACGGCCGTGCCGCCACGCCACCTGCCTGCCTGGCCCCTCCCTCGTCGCCTGGAAGCCCTGCGCGACGCCACGCGCCGCCCGCACCTCTCTCACTCTCTCTCGTTTCCCCTCCTCCCCTGGATCTCCCTCTCTCGACCCGCCCGAGCGCTGCCATCGCCGCCGCTCGTCGTTGTCGCGCCCACCGCCACGGCCTCGCCCTCTCCCCGTGCTCAGAAGCTCCGCCACATCGCCGGCTACCTTCCCATCAAGCCACGCGCCTCGGGAGGCCCTGGAGCACCGTCAACATCGTCGTCTTCATCTCCGGCCGCCGGAGATCGTCTTCGCCGCCCCGCCGTCTTCAGCGCGTCCCCGAGCTCGCCGACAAGCCCGTCGAGTCCGCTGTGAGCTTCTACCCCGTCCCCCTCTGTCCGTTTCTCCGTTCCCGTGTCGTAGCCTCGATCCCCACCACGGCCGTAGCACCTCGCCGCCGTCCATGTCGTCGCCGCCGCGCTAGCTGCCGTAGCTCACGCCCGCGCACGTCAACATGCTCAGCTGCCTCCCAGCAAGCCAACGCCGCTACCCGTAGCCCCTGCCGTGCACCGCAGCGTTGTGCGCGCACTTGGCCGAACTCCGGCCACCGCCTCGAGCTCGTTTCCGGCGAGCTTCGGCACCCCCGCAGCCTCCCGCTCGCTCCAAACAACGCGGACGAGCTCTAGCTTCTCGTCCGTGGTCTCCGTCGCCCGAATGGACTCCGGAGGGCGTATTCCGAGCCCCTCCGCCACGTTTGGCCTCGCCGGCAGCTAAATGCCGGTGGTAGTTGACCGTTTTGACCTCACCGGGCCGTCAGGTGGGCCCCATGGGTCAGGTGATTAGCTTAGGGCTAATCACCATTAACTAAACCCTCTGACACTGACCAGTGGGCCCAGCACCACTAATCCTGCGATTAGGATAATTAAACCCCCCTGTTTAATCTATAACACTGACATGTGGCCCCACACGTCAGGTTTGACCCCAGTCAGCGCTCTTGACTTGCTGATGCAAGCATGATGCAGTAAATTCTTTTCTTGTTTTAAAATAAATCAGAAAATTCCAGAAAATTAGCAAAACTTCAAAAATTCACAGAAATTCAACCGTAGCTCAGATTAAAATAATTTATATATGAAAAATTATCACAAAAATGCAATCTATCCATCTGTACTAGTTCTATGCATGACAAACCAATTTATACCTACTGTATAAGTGAAACACTAAAATGGCATTTATAAAGGGCTTAACTTGGAGTTGCATTGGAATTCTTGATTCAAATGGACTTCAACCTAATGAATGCTAGCTGCGTTAGCTCAAACAGCATCACATCTACATGCCATGATCATGCATCATTGTTGCATATGCTTGTGTTTTGATTGTCGACATCGTTCCTTCTCGATAGGTCCTGCTCTGGAGAGTGCTCGAGAGTACCTGTCTGTGAAGTAGTGCCCCCTGTTGATCTACCAGGCAAGCAAACCCCCTTGTTCATTCCGATACAATCCTACTCTATCGCTCCTGCTCTCAGCTATTGCATTAGGACAACAACAATTCAATTGCTACTTTGTGCTGCGGTAGTTAAACCCATTCCTCTGCATGACCTGTCATTGCCACGGTAAATAGTTGAAACCCACTAGCATGTGTAGGAGTTGATTGAAGCCATTGTTGTATTCCTACCATGCCATGCCTGCTATTGCTTAGAGTGTGTCAGGTCTGATTCATTGGGAATGAATTGGAGTGCAGTGCTACGTTCTGATGCTGAGAGTTAAGTGTGTGAATACGATTTGGTAAAGGTAGCGGTGAGAGGCCATGTAGGAGTACATGGTGGGTTGTCTCACTGGAACCGTCCTTAAGCACTGAGTTCTATGTATGTCGTCCAATGACTAGTTACTACCACACATTGGGCTCCGAGCGCTGATGGATTCATGTACCTAGGGTAGGGTCATAGGCCTGACCTAAATGTCCTACCCAGGGACATCCTTAGAAGAGATCCCCTTCCAGTCGACCAACGAGGAACCCACTCGACTGACCAGAAGGACTCGACCATGGAGATTCACTCGACCATGAAGATGCACTCGACCACCAGAAGGTCAGACGGCACTCTGCACTGCAACGGCCTGTAATTAAATAGACTTAATGATAGTTAAGGCACTTTATGTGGGGCGTTACCAGTAACGCCCCAGACTTAATATGCTTTAAACCCTCCGTTATGTGGGCTGGCAGGGGTCCTGGCGTACTCTATATAAGCCACCCCCCTCCACAGGCAGAGGGGTTCGCACTCTTGTAACACCTATACACATAATCCACTCGACCGCCTCAGGGCTCCGAGACGTAGGGCTTTTACTTCCTCCGAGAAGGGCCTGAACTCGTACATCGCTTGTGTTTACAACCTCTCCATAGCTAGGACCTTGCCTCTCCATACCTACCCCCCACTCTACTGTCAGACTTAGAATCACGACAGTTGGCGCCCACCGTGGGGCAGGTGTTTTAGCGATTTTATGGAGAAGTTGCAGTATTTCCGAGTACTTTCATCATGATGACTGCTGGAGTTTTGGTCGAGGGGCGCGAGATCCGTCTTGGCGCTCTCACCTTTGTCGCCGACGACTCCGCGTGGCTCCAGGAGGCTCCACTCGACGTTGATGCGCTCCCCGTCCGCGGTGCGACGCATTTTCGCGCATGTGTCCGCGGCGTTCTGCTGCGACAACCGTCGGCCCCCTATCGGTCGACTCCTTTATCGGACGCCCGTCCGGTCTCCCACCAGCGCAAGCGCTCTGGTCGGTCGAGGCTTCAGCAGTGGGTGAAGCACGCGGTGGCTCGCCAGGCGGCCATCGCACAAGTTGCGGCAATCGAGCCCGACGAATCTCTCTACGGCCTGTTCGATCTGTCGACTGGCTCCGTAGAGACTGCATCCGAATGCGATAGCAGTGATCCAGCTGCGGAAATTCTCATGGTCGACGGACCCCGCAGTCCTCCCGGCTTCTCCCATGGTGGCGGAGCGGGCGGTGGAGGTGGCCCCGCTCAGGACCACGAGGAGTACCAGCCCGAGACACTCGACTCTCTGCAGAGAGAAGAGCTTCGCCGCAGGAACATGGATGTTCTGCATACTCCCATTGTGGGAGAAACCCCCGAGGCTCGCGCCTTGGAGGAGGCACGTTTGGCCAATGTGGCTGAACGCGCTCGTCTGGAGAACCTTCAGCGAGCACTCGACGAGCGCGCGCGGCAATGAGTCCCCGAAGCCAGTCGACGTCGACTCTTCTCGCCGACTCAGGTATACCGCACGCCAATTCAGAATTTAGCAGCAGCAACCCGTATAGCAGAGTCCATCCAGCCTTCGCAGTCGGAAGCTGGGAGAGGCTTGATGCAGATCAGAGATTTGCTCCGAGCAGCAGGGGACCAAAACTCAGCCGTGTCGCAGTCGCGCAACAGAATTCACAGTCGATCCGTCGCTGCGAATACGGTTCAGTCGGCTCACAGTCCCAGATCGCCTCCGCGGCGGGAAGGGCGCGACAACCAGCGTGATCAGTATGGAGACCGACACGACCGAGATGACAGGCGTCGAGTGCCTGTTTCCCCTCCGAGGGAAGGGTCTTACGCTCCTCGGCGACAGGATGACATGCGTCAGTTCAGTGCGGGGCGAAGAGTTCCAGTCGACCCCAGGGGACCAGGCTTCGACGCGCGATCCATTATCGTGCAAAGTTTGGTCGACCGGAACAGAGCCCATCGAGGTGGGCCCGAGAGAGATGCACCCACGAGCAGTCGAATGCATGTTTCTGGTCCCGAGTGTTTTAGCAGGGCTATCAGAGCTGCAGTGATTCCCCCCAATTTCAGGTTGGCGACAGGAGTCAGCAAGTTCACTGGGGAGTCCAAGCCTGAAACTTGGCTTGAGGACTACCGAGTGGCTGTTCAGATTGGCGGTGGGAATGACGAGGTGGCCATGAAGCATTTGCCCCTCATGCTGGAAGGTTCAGCCAGAGCGTGGTTGAATCAGTTACCTCCTGACAGTATTTACACTTGGGAGGATTTGTTCCGAGTGTTCGTCAGAACTTTTGAAGGAACCTGCAAGCGACCAGCTGGTTTGACAGAGCTGCAAGTTTGTGTGCAGAAGACCAATGAGACTCTCAGAGAGTACATTCAGAGGTGGATCACTCTGCACCATACTGTGGAAAATGTGTCTAATCATCAAGCAGTCTGCGCCTTCAAAGATGGCGTCAAGAACAGGGAATTGAGTCTGAAGTTTGGTCGAACCGGGGACATGACCCTGAGTTGAATGATGGAGATTGCTACCAAGTACGCCAATGGCGAGGAAGAGGACCGACTCCGAAGCGGCAAGTATAAGCCAAGTCAGTCGGAGAAGGGAAATTCCAGTCGGAAACAGAAGCGGAAAGCCGAGCCAGCAGCTCCTGGAGAGGCCCTGGCCGTGGCTCAAGGAAAGTTCAAAGGGAAGCCAAAAGGATCCTGGAATCCTAAGAAAGTAAAGGATAAAGAAGGAAACGACGTGATGGATATGCCGTGCCACATCCACACGAAGAAAGATGAAGAGGGCAACATTATTTACCCAAAGCACACCACTCGCCAGTGTCGACTCCTGATCCAGCAGTTTCAGGGAAAACAGTCTAAGGACAAGGAGAAAGAGTCAGACAAGGCCGGAGACAAAGAGGACAGTGAGGAAGAATATCCGCATATCAACTCTACTCTGATGATCTTCGCGGATGTGGAGAGCAAGAGTCGACTGAAAGTCATTAATCGTGAGGTGAATATGGTTGCCCCAGCAAAACCAAGTTATCTGAAATGGTCCCAAACACCCATCACATTCGACCAATCTGATCACCCGAATCATATTGCCACCCCTGGGAGGCAAGCTTTGGTGGTCGATCCAGTTGTCGAAGGCACTCGACTGACGAAAGTGCTGATGGACGGTGGCAGTGGGCTGAACTTGTTGTATGCAGACACACTGAAGGGAATGGGCATCCCGATGTCCCGACTGAGCACCAGCAATATGAGTTTCCACGGAGTCATACCAGGGAAGAAAGCCAACTCACTCGGCCAAATAGCTCTGGACATAGTCTTTGGCGACTCAAAACATTTTCGCAAGGAAAAGTTGACCTTTGAGGTTGTGGATTTTCAGAGCGCGTACCACCCATTTTGGGGAGGCCCGCCTATGCACGGTTCATGGCTCGACCATGTTACGTGTACCTCAAACTGAAAATGCCAGGTCCCAAAGGGGTGATCACTGTCACTGGCGATCGGAAAAAGGCAGAAGAGTGCTTTCAGAAGGGCTCGAAGATTGCCGATTCCCAGGTGACAGCGGTCGAGTTCGAAGAGTACAAGCAAAACGCAGATCCGAGTGATTTGTTGCGATCCAAGAAACCAGCCACAGAATCTGCATTTCAGTCGTCTGGTGAGACGAAGCCTGTTCACATTCACCCGACCGACCCCGATGCAGCCCCGACCCACATCTCCACGACACTCGACCCGAAATAGGAAGAAGCGCTCATCCAGTTCCTCCGTGAGAACTGGGACATTTTTGCATGGAAGCCAGCTGACATGCCAGGTGTTCCCAGGGGACTGGCTGAGCATCGCCTCAGAGTCGACAAATCAGCAAAACCAGTCAAAGAGCATCTTCGGCGGTCCGCCGTCCAGAAGAGAAAAGCTATTGGTGAGGAAGTGGCTCGACTGTTGGCGGCAGGATTTATCCGAGAGATATACCACTCCGAGTGGCTCGCTAATGTCGTCATGGTTCCCAAGAAGGACAAATCGCTCCGCATGTGCATTGACTTCAAGCACATCAATTGGGCCTGCCCGAAAGATCATTTTCCTCTCCCTCGCATAGATCAAATTGTTGACTCGACCGCGGGATGTGAGAGATTGTCTTTTCTAGACGCATATTCTGGGTATCATCAGATCCGTCTGTATGGACCCGACGAAGTAAAAACAGCTTTCATCACTCCATTCGGGTGCTTCTGCTATATCACCATGCCATTCGGCCTCAAGAATGCCGGAGCCACATTTATGCGTATGATTCAGAAGTGTCTTCTCACTCAAATCAGTCGGAATGTGGAAGCGTATATGGATGATATCGTCGTTAAGTCGCGAAAAGGTTCCGACCTGCTTGCTGACCTCGCCGAAACATTTGCCAACCTCAGAAGGTACGATATCAAGCTCAATCCATCGAAGTGCACATTCGGAGTTCCTGGTGGAAAGTTACTCGGTTTTCTCGTTTCCGAGCGAGGGATCGACGCTAATCCAGAAAAGATCGGCACTATTCTCCGAATGAAACGCCCTGTGCGTGTGCACGATGTCCAGAAGCTTACTGGATGCTTGGCCGCATTAAGTCGATTCATCTCATGACTCGGTGAAAAGGCATTGCCTCTTTACCGACTGATGAAGAAGGCAGACAAGTTCGAGTGGACTCCAGAAGCTGGTGCAGCGTTTGCCGAGCTAAAAGCTCTGCTCTCCACCCAGCCGGTGCTTGCTGCTCCAATCAGCAAAGAGCCTCTGTTGCTTTATATTGCAGCCACAGGACAAGTCGTCAGTACAGACTTACGGTCGAGCGGGAAGAAGAAGGAAAAGCCTTCAAAGTTCAGCGCCCGGTGTATTATTTGTCTGAAGTCTTGACTCCATCCAAGCAGAGATATCCTCATTATCAGAAGCTTGTGTTTGGAATATACATGACCACGAAGAAAGTCGCTCATTATTTCTCTGATCATTCTATCACAGTCGTCAGCGACGCCCCACTATCAGAGATTCTGCACAACAGAGATGCAACTGGTCGAGTGGCGAAATGGGCGATTGAACTTCTTCCCCTTGATATCAAGTTTGAGGCAAAGAAAGCCATTAAGTCCCAGGCAATAGCGGATTTCCTCGCCGAGTGGATTGAACAACAGCAGCCGACTGAAGTTCACTCGGAGCATTTGACCATGTTCTTCGATGGCTCTAAGATGCTGAATGGTTCTGGTGCTGGGGTTGTTCTGGTTTCCCCTAGAGGAGATAAGCTTAGATATGTGCTCCAGATTCACTTTGATTCCTCCAACAATGAGGCAGAGTATGAGGCCCTTTTATATGGATTGCGCATGGCCATCTCACTCGGCGTCCGTCGCCTGATGGTTTATGGCGACTCAGATTTAGTGGTCAACCAGGTGATGAAGGAGTGGGACGTGAGAAGCCCAGCCATGACTGGATACTGCAATGCAGTGAGGAAGCTGGAAAAGAAGTTCGAGGGGTTGGAGCTCCATCACATCCCCCGACTGAAAAATCAAGCAGCAGATGATCTGGCAAAGATAGGTTCCAAAAGAGAAGCCATTCCGAGTGGTGTGTTTTTGGAGCATATACACACTCCGTCAGTTAAAGAAGATCCCTTCACAGAGGAAGCTCCACAGCCCAAGAGTGCCACAGATCCTACTGAGGTTGAGGTCCCAGCAGTGGTCGACTTGGTTATGGAGGTTTTAGTGGTCACTCCCGACTGGACAATTCCCTATATTGCATATATCCTGAGAAAAGAGCTCCCAGAGGATGAGGAAGAGGCTCGGCAGATCGTCCGTCGATCCAAAGCCTTTACCATTATCAAAGGACAGCTGTATAGAGAAAGCCCGACTGGGGTGGGTCAAAAATGCATAACGCCAGAAGAAGGTCGAATCATTCTCAATGATATCCACTCGGGGACCTGTGGTCACCATGCGTCCTCTCGGACCATTGTAGCCAAAGCATACCGAGCTGGATTTTACTGGCCAAGGGCGAATGAGATGGCAAAGGAAATAGTGGACAAGTGCGAAGGATGTCAGTTCTACTCCAATATGTCACACAAGCCCGCGTCAGCTCTGAAGACCATTCCACTCGTTTGGCCGTTCGCAGTATGGGGGTTGGACATGGTCGGTCCCTTGAGAACAGGTCGAAGTGGTTTCACACATGTACTGGTCGCAGTCGACAAGTTCACGAAGTGGATTGAGGCTAAACCAATCAAGAATCTTGACGCCAGTACTGCAGTTACCTTCATCAGAGAGCTGACGTTCAGATATGGAGTCCCGCACAGCATCATTACGGATAATGGGTCGAACTTTGACTCAGAAGAATTCAAGGATTTCTGCAACGCTCAAGGCACACGAGTCGACTACGCTTCAGTCGCTCATCCCCAGTCGAATGGACAAGCGGAGCGAGCCAATGGCTTAATCCTCAAGGGTTTAAAACCCCAACTGATGCGTGATCTCAAGCACGCAGCTGGAGCATGGGTCGACGAACTTCCTTCGGTGCTTTGGGGTTTGCGGACCACACCCAATCGGTCGACTGGAAGAACTCCATTCTTTTTGGTCTATGGAGCTGAAGCAGTCTTGCCGAGTGATCTTCTTCACAATGCTCCTCGAGTTGAACTCTACAACGAAGCAGAAGCTGAGCAAGCGCGTCAGGACGCAGTCGACCTTCTAGAGGAAGAAAGGGAGATGGCTCTGATCCGATCGACCATCTATCAACAAGACTTGCGTCGCTTTCACGCCAGGAATGTGAGGGGTCGAGCCTTCCAAGAAGGAGATCTAGTTCTCCGAGTGGATCAGCAGAAACAGCATAAGCTCGCTCCTTCTTGGGAAGGACCCTTCATCGTCACCAAAGTTCTCCACAACGGGGCATACCGTCTTTACAACGTCGAACACAACATCGAAGAGCCCCGAGCTTGGAATGCGGATCTGCTCCGCCCGTTTTACACTTAAAAGTTTTCCACTCGGATGAGGTGTAATAAAATACTTCTGTAGTTCATGAATTTCGAAATAATAGTGCCATAATTCCTTCATAATTTTTGTCGCTTAGTCGCGAATCCGTTTCGCCTAAGTTTGTACAAATCCTACCGAGTGGTAAGCCAGACTTCCACTCGGAGGCTTAGCCGCGAATCCATTTCGCCTAAGTTATAAAAAATCCTACCGAGTGGTAAGCCAAACTTCCACTCGGAGGCTTAGCCGCGAATCCGTTTCGCCTAAGTTATAAAAATCCTACCGAGTGGTAAGCCAGACTTCCACTCGGGGGCTTAGCCGCGAATCCGTTTCGCCTAAGTTATAAAAAATCCTACCGAGTGGTAAGCCAGACTTCCACTCGGGGGCTTAGCTGCAGCCCAGTGCTCGCCTAAGTTATAAAAATCCTACCGAGTGGTAAGCCAGACTTCCACTCGGGGGCTTAGCTGCAGCCCAGTGCTCGCCTAAGTTATAAAAATCCTACCGAGTGGTAAGCAAGACTTCCACTCGGGGGCTTAGCTGCAGCCCAGTGCTCGCCTAAGTTATAAAAATCCTACCGAGTGGTAAGCAAGACTTCCACTCGGAGGCTTAGCTGCAGTCCAAGTACTCGCCTAAGTTATAAAAAAAATCCTACCGAGTGGTAAGCCAGACTTCCACTCGGAGGCTTAGCTGCAGCCCAGTGCTCGCCTAAGTACAACATACGCTTGCAAGGAGGACGAGGTGCAGGTCGACTGCGACCCTCTCCTCTGAGCTACGCCATAAGTATAATGTGGGTTCGCAAAGAGGACGAGGTGCAGATAGACTGCGACTTTCTCCTCCGAACTTCGCCACAAATACAACGTGAAAATCCTACCGAGTGAAGAGCAAACCTCTCACTCGGGGGCTTAGCTGCAGCCCAGCGCTCGCCTAAGTTATAAAAAATCCTACCGAGTGAAGAGCAAACCTCTCACTCGGGGGCTTAGCTGCAGCCCAGCGCTCGCCTAAGTTATAAAAAATCCTACCGAGTGAAGAGCAAACCTCTCACTCGGGGGCTTAGCTGCAGCCCAGCCCTCGCCTAAGTTATAAAAAATCCTACCGAGTGAAGAGCAAACCTCTCACTCGGGGGCTTAGCTGCAGCCCAGCGCTCGCCTAAGTTATAAAAAATCCTACCGAGTGAAGAGCAAACCTCTCACTCGGGGGCTTAGCTGCAGCCCAGCGCTCGCCTAAGTTATAAAAAATCCTACCGAGTGAAGAGCAAACCTCTCACTCGGAGGCTTAGCTGCAGCCCAGTGCTCGCCTAAGGAATAAGTCGACTGCAGTGGGCATCTTGCTGTGAACCTGCAGAAGACAATTCGAACCAAGAGCAATCATATCCAAATATCAAATCCAAGTTTAGGTCGATACCTAAAGGAACCGAGAGTGCTCAGGCACTAAGCCTGCTAAGGTTTACCGGTTACAATTCCACTCGGCATACCGAGGCAAATTTAAAGGGTCGAGCTTAAAGAAAAGTTTTTTACCCCTCCTGTGGAGGGCTGGAAGGAGCAACGAACTCGTCGAGGTCGATCCCGTCTGCAATCCGGGTAGCAGCAGCGATGAAAGTTTCCATGAAGGACCTGAAGTCGTGTTTCTTGGTGTTGGCCACTCGGAGAGCCGCCAGCTTCTCTTCTCGCGCATCCTTGCAGTGGACTCGGGCCAGACACAGGGCAACATCTGCGCCGCACCGAGCCGAGGACTTCTTCCACTCTTGCACACGGTCGGGGACCGTGTTTAGTCGAGCCATCAACGACTCGAGGTCATTCTGAAGTGTTGCCCCGGGCCAAAGCGTCGAGTCGATGCGAGAAGTGGCGGCCTTCAGCCTTGCAAGATAGTCCACAACAGCTGCAACGCGGGATTCCAGTCGGAAGACATTCATAGCAACTTCATCATTTACCGGAGAATTGACAGGGTCAAGGTTCGGCTCCAACTGGCTAGTCTCCTCTTCAAAGTTCCGACAAAATTCTGCAGGGACAAAACACCAAATCAAGACAATGGTCGAATGGAAGCATCACAGTTGAAAATGTTGGTCGAGTGAAAAAGATTACCTTCGAGCATAAGGAACAATTTCTTGGCAAGACCACCCAGGAAGCCTTCCAGGTCATTCTTCTTCCCAGTCAATTGGTTGATCTTCTCAGTCAGGGTAGTCTTGTCAGCTTTCAGTCGGTCAACGTCCTTGGAGGCAATCGCCAGAGCAGCTCTCAGATTGGTATTTTCCTGTTCAAGCTTGGTGACTGAAGCTAACTTCTCGTCAGCAAGCTTGGTCTTCTCAGCTAGCTCAAGGTCCTTCTTCTTCTGGGCCTCCCGCACCTTGTCTGCAAGTTACAGCAAAGTCAGATTTTGAAACAAATGGAAGGAAAAAGGAGTCGTCGAGGTCTCACCGAACATACCTTTGGTCTCCTCCTTCGCCTTCGTCAGACTCTCCTGCACCAGCTTCAGATCCAGCTCGAGCCGAATGTGCTTCTGCTCCAGTTCCGTATAGCGAGCCGCAAGGTCACAAGATTTCTACGAAGAACCAATCGACAAAATATCAAAAATGATTCACTTCCGAGTGGATAGGGAAAGATCACACGATTCTAAGACTACAGTCGAATGCAAGCATTCAACCATAGTCTCGGGGACTACACCCAGTGGGTGCACTCAGCGTGCCCCCACTAGTTCTGTTCAAGACAGAGTCGACCAGTCGACCAAAAAAAAAAGAGAGACGTGATCTTCAGACTGTAGTCGACTTCAAGCAGTCGACCACAGTCTCGGGGACTACACCCAGTGGGTGCACTCAGCGTGCCCCCACTAGTACTGTTCAAGACAGAGTCGACCAGTCGACCAAATCGAATGATGAACAACCTTTACTTATAAAGCCTAAGGCCGACTGCCAGCAGTCGACCTTAGCCTTGGGGACTACACCCAGCGGGTGCACTCAGCGTGCCCCCGCTAACACGCAGTAGGTGATCGCTATGGATTTCAGGAATCAGAAAGAAAAAGTTTTGATAGCATATCCTAACAGAACAGACGATGGTCGACTGACCTGGACATTGCTTTGAAGGGCAGAGCTAGCATCATAAGCTGCTTGGCTTGCATCCCGGATGATCTTCACCTGCTCCATCATGATCCCTGCTTGACGTATCGCCTCCTTAGCAGCACTAGCTTGGTCCTCCGGGACATGATGTGTTGTGAAGAGTGAAGGTTGTGCAGCACTCGACGAAGTGGGACGAGCACTCATCAATGGCACCGCGAAAGACACGGTGTGTCGAGTGAGGTTCTCCCCCTCCGTGACCACAGTCTCGGGCGCCGTCGCATCCGAAGTTGCCGTACCAGTAGACGCCTTCCTGCTCATCCTGCGCCTCAGCGGTTCTTCATCCTCATCGTCATCATCCTCAGGAAGGGTGATAATGTCATGGGGTGGAGCTTCAGAAAAAGAATCAAAGTTAGAAATCATGAGTCAGTCGACTAAGGACAGAATTGAGAGTACAGTACCAGGATTTGAGGTTGCTGCGTCCTCCATCTCATGGTCGTCAGCCTTGCCTGAGGTCTCAGAAGTTGCAGCACTGAAGTTCAAAAGAATCAGTCGACCAACTCAAGTATCAACCAGAGATAAAGCTTATACAAAACAAGAGAACTCAAGTAACATGTTTACCCGGATATGGTGGGGATGGACACCTTCATCTTCGGCAGGAGCTTGGTGGGTTTCGGCGGAGCCACCTTCGACTGCTTCGGAGCCCTTTCACTCGGCACCGGAGAAGCGGTCCGAGGGCGTTTGGTCGACTGCGAGGCAGTCGCCACCCCCTTACCGCGTTCAGTCACGGGGTCATGGACAAGCTTCGACCGCCTTTCCGAGCACGGTGGTGCAACCTCCTCCTCCTCCTCCTCCTCCTCTTCGTCCTCGTCATCGTCGTCGTCGTCATCGTCATCTTCGGCAGCGTCTGAATCCCACTCCTCCTGGCTCTCGCCCCCGCTGGCTTCTCCCTCCTCAGTCGGAGCCTGAGCTCCATTGGGCATCGAATACAGGTCGGTGAGGGCCTAGAAGACGTCAAGACAGAGATCAGTCGACCAAGTCGCAGAACATACGGAAACAAATTCGACGAATATACAATGGAAGGCAGAGCAAATATACCTTATTTGGAACGGTGTGATGGTCGAGTGGAGGAACCCTCCTGGATCCACGGGGATTATCCTTATTCCCAGTGACCGCGGCCATCCATCTTTCCACCGTGGCGTCGTCGACTGCTTCCGGGTGGACTCGGGTATCGCCTTCAGTCCCGCAGTACAACCACATGCCATGGCTCCGGAACTGAAGAGGCTGGATCCGCCGCCGAAGGAAAACCTCCAGAAGGTCCATGCCAGTCACGCCGTCCCGAACCAACTGCACCACGCGGTCCATCAACATCTTCACATCAGCCCTCTCCTCCGGAACCACCTTCAGAGAGGAGGGCTTGTTCACTCGACTCATGGTGAATGGGGGGAGTCCACTCGACTGCCCCGGCGTTAGCTCGTTCTGGCAGTAGAACCAAGTCGACTGCCAGCCCCTGACCGACTCGGGAAACGTCATAGCTAGGAAGGTGCTCTTGTTCCTCACTTGAATTCCCAGACCCCCGCACATTTGGACAACCTGGGTCTTCTCATCGCCTGGACTCGCCTTCTTCACGGTCTGAGAACGACACGTGAAGATGTGCTTGAACAAGCCCCAGTGCGGTCGACAGCCCAGGAAACTCTCACACATGGATACGAACGCAGCAAGATATGCGATGGAGTTCGGAGTAAAGTGGTGGAGTTGGGCTCCAAAGAAGTTCAAAAAACCACGAAAGAAAATGCTCGATGGCAGAGAAAACCCTCGATCAATATGAGTGGCCAGGAGCACACACTCACCCTCTTCCGGCTGAGGTTGCCACTCTTTCCCTGGAAGTCTTGCGGCGCCATGGGGGATCAGCCCGTCGTCGGCCATGCCAAGGAGATCCTTCTCCCTGATGGTCGACTGGATCCAATCTCCCTGGACCCAGCCCTTCGGCAAGCGGGATCTCGACGAAGACCCACAGCGGCTGGTGGATCTCCCCTTCACCTTCTCCGCCGCCGACGCCTTCTCCGTCACCGACGCCTTCTTTGCGCGCTCCAGCGCCGCCGTCTTCTCCTTGACCATGGCTGCCAGCGAGGTGCGCGAGGAAGAGCTTTGCGGAGGCGAAAGCGAGCGCGTTGGGAGGAGACGAGGAGAGTAGAAGAGAAAGAATGGAGCACTGTTCAGAAAACCCTCGCTGGTTGCATTTATAACGTCCCTTCCGAGTGGATGACAGGTGGACCCAGGCAACCTAATCATATCCCGAAACAGTTGCATCGACACGATACGTGGCGGAAAAAGCGGCGCGGAGATCGAGGCGTCTATGTCTCGTCCCGTCCGAGCGCCACGATCCGTTCCGCTTCACGCGCTCCCCCAAATTCCGTATCCCGTGGAATCCGCGAACGGCAGATCGGTCTGTCAGACGCGAGATTTCCTGCGATCCGTCGCTCGGGAACCAGCAAAGTCTAAAAGATCACTCGACGAAAGACAAGAATGGATCGAGTCGACTGAAGAAAAGTTGCTCGTTATCAACAAAGAAGATCTTAATCCAGAACGACGCATAGCCAGTATACAAAAGTCAATCGGAAACGTCATCAACTCCTTCCTCATTCAAGCCTCAATCCATTCGGGGGCTAATGATGGATTCATGTACCTAGGGTAGGGTCATAGGCCTGACCTAAATGTCCTACCCAGGGACATCCTTAGAAGAGATCCCCTTCTAGTCGACCAACGAGGAACCCACTCGACTGACCAGAAGGACTCGACCATGGAGATTCACTCGACCATGAAGATGCACTCGACCACCAGAAGGTCAGAAGGCACTCTGCACTGCAACGGCCTGTAATTAAATAGACTTAATGATAGTTAAGGCACTTTATGTGGGGCGTTACCAGTAATGCCCCAGACTTAATATGCTTTAAACCCTCCGTTATGTGGGCTGGCAGGGGTCCTGGCGTACTCTATATAAGCCACCCCCTCCACAGGCAGAGGGGTTCGCACTCTTGTAACACCTATACACATAATCCACTCGACCGCCTCAGGGCTCCGAGACGTAGGGCTTTTACTTCCTCCGAGAAGGGCCTGAACTCGTACATCGCTTGTGTTTACAACCTCTCCATAGCTAGGACCTTGCCTCTCCATACCTACCCCCCACTCTACTGTCAGACTTAGAACCACGACAGGCGCTCCAAGCCCTCTCGACTTATTAACCAACTTGATCTCTGTCCAGGAGTCGCAACTAGTTTCTGGAGTTTGTAGGTAGTGTTATTTTCCCCTGTTCAAGAATTCGTCCGATTAATCAGTTAACTTGCCGATTAATCCCTACTCGTAGGTTCACCGAGTAGCCGATAAACCGATAAATCGTACGATGAATTGATTAAATGGCCGATTAACTTGCCGATTAGCCTATTAATCCCCTACACGACAGCCGACCGAGCAGCTACCAGTTAACGATTTCCTCAACAATGTTATTTTTCTACCAAGTGGCACACGGCAGGGTGGGCTTGGGACAGACTAGGCATGCGTGGCCTGGTGTACCGAGTGGCACCCCCGATGGTGGGCTCGAGAACCCTGCCCACATCGTTTGGGGCCGTGATGGAAACCTCGGCCGGACTCCCTCGCGGATGGAACCCGAATAGGCGATAAACCTGGACTAGGGTCTTGTGTGGTTAGTCAGGTCATGGCCGACACCCTCGCCAGGCTTCCACTTGAAGGTTGCTGAGTTACATGACGTGTACATGGCGGTAAGTGGCAAGAGCGTGTGTGAAGAAGTACACCCCTGCAGGGTTAACATGATCTATTCGAATAACCGGGTCCGCGGTTATGGACTTATTGGATGCTTACGTGGTACATAGACAACTTGAAGTGGATACTCTAAAATGCTCAAGACAAGTGTGAGTGCTATGGATGGCCTTCTCGTAGGGAGACGGGGATGAATCCATAGTAGTGTATTGTGTGGTGGTTAGTGGACTCATGTGCGCCATCTCACCTCAAAGAAGTTTCTCGTAGTCGTAGAACATGATAGCCACTCGGTCAAAGCTGGCTTGCTGCAACTAAACCCCACATTACCTTCTTGATACAAATGCATGTATGATAGGATCTGATATAGGTCTTGTTGAGTACCTTTGTACTCATGTTGCTTTATTTATGTTTTTGCAGCGGAGACTTCGGTCTTACTAGTTTCCGTGGACTTCGACAAGTAGCTTGTATCTCAGCTACGATCTTGATCGGATGTTGTAGATAGTCAGGCTCTTCAGCCTTTTTCATTTGTAGATGTCTGTACTCAGACATGTAATGCTTCCGCTTGTTGCTTGTTTGCTCTGGATGTTGGGTCATGTGACCCCTGCTTGTAATAAATGCTATGATGGCTCTTTTGAGCCTTTATCTATATGAGTTGTTGAGTTATGCTGTGATGCCATGTTGTACAGCATATACTTGCATGTTATGCGTATGTGTAATGTGTATTGCTATGTGTGGGATCTGACTATCTAGTTGTTTATCCTTAGTAGCCTCTCTTAGCGGGAAATGTCTCCTAGTGCTTCCACTGAGCCCTGGTAGCTTGCTACTGCTCCAAAACACTTAGGCTGGCCGGCATGTGTCCTTCTTCGTTCCTGTGTCTGTCCCTTCGGGGAAATGTCACGCGGTGTCTACCGAAGTCCTGTTAGCCTGCTACAGCCCGGATTCTCCGGAGTCCTGCTAGCCCAGCTGCTACAGCCCGGATTCACTCGCTGATGACCGACACGTTCGTTGCTGGGTCATGTATGCATGTCCCTATAAGTTAGTTCCATTTTGGGTTCACGCCTAGCCATGTCAGCCCGGGTTCTTTGTCATATGGATGCTAGCGGCACCATCATATACATGTGCCAAAAGGCGCAAACGGTCCCGGGCATGGTAAGGTGACACCCGTGGGAATACCGTGCGTGAGGCCGCAAAGTGATATGAGGTGTTACATGCTAGATCGGTGTGGCATAAAATCGGGGTCCTGACAGCTTTGGTATCAGAGCCTGACTGCCTGTAGGATTACCAAGCCAAACTGGTCAAAGTTGAGTCTAGAAATTCTTTAGTTATGTAAGGGAATTGATTGTGGGAAGGAATGTAAGGCTCTTTTTACTCCTTATACCTCATGGCCTTCTGATCTGAGTCATCCTATCTTTTCTACGAGGTTAAGGAACTAGGCTATCTTCCATCTATCAGTATCACATGTTACTACTCCGTAGTCCCATAGGATTGGTTGATCAGAGTCATACCCCAATTTTCGAGTACTTCCGGTGTAGCCTGTTTAGTATGATCTCAGAACCTTGACTGGTGATGTTGAGTTGTTGTACTACTCCTTTTTAGCAGGATGTCCCATTTTGAGCATTTTACTACCGTTATGCTGCCGGAATTGCCCTAGGAGTTCGAGAGATAGTAATTTCCTTATCCTACATTCTACAGCCTATAGTCGATGCTGATTCCGTCTTTGGTTTCGTTTCTCAGGATGTCATCAGTTAAGCAAAGTTCTGTTGCTCGTAGCTAGAACCACGGAGATGGTAGGGATGAGGATCCTCCCGACCAGCCTTCGTTGGCAGATTTCATGTTAGAGATGGAGAGGAACAAGCGTGAGTCTAATCTCTTGTTGGCACGTATCGAGGAGAACACCGCACATCAGTTCAAAGGGTCTGCAACCATTCATGACTTCATTCGCTTGCACCCACCCACCTTTCATCATTCTATTGAGCCACTCTATGCAGATGACTGGCTCCGTAGCATCGCTCATAAGCTACGATCCACGAACGTAGCTGAAGATGACAAGGTCACCTATGCCACATACCACCTGGAAGGTCCTGCTAGTCTTTGGTGGCAGGACTATGAGGCTATACTTCCAGCTGGCCAGATTCCTACCTCGAGGGATTTCACTGAGGTTTTTTGCGAGCATCACAGAGTAATATGGCTGTTGATGCTTACAGTAGAGAGTTTGAGAACCTCGCCCGCTATGCCACAGAAGAGGTGTCTACGAACGCCAAGAAGCAAGCTAGGTTTCGGAAGGGTCTCAACCCCAAGTTGCGTCGCAATCTCCACCTGCATCATTGTGATACATTCCAAGCTCTTGTGAACAAGGCCATTAATGCAGAGACAGCTCAGCTCACTTACGAGGAGTCTCGTAAGCACACCCGTGATTTGGGATCTTCCTTCGGTTCTGGTTCTCAGAAGCGCCGGATTTGGGTTCCGAACTCCGCTCTTCCTTCCAGATATTCACCAAGACCATCTTACATGGCGCCTCACCCAGCTCAGTCGTATGTTCCACCCAAGCCTATTGGTAGACCGCTTGTCAATGCGGGTCCACGTCCAACTTCAGGGACTTGCTTCACATGCAGGAATCCAGAACACTATGCACGTGACTGATACGTCCATTTGCATCATGCTTTTATATCAATATTTATTGCATTATGGGCTATTATTACACATTATATCTCAATACTTATGTCTATTCTCTCTTATTTTACAAGGTTTACCATGAAGAGGGGGAATGCCGGCAGGTGGAATTCTGGCTGGAAAAGGAGCAAACATTGGAAACCTATTCTGCACTGCTCCAAAAATCCTGAAACTCCACGAAACCTATTTGGGAATTAATAAGAATTATTGAGCGGAAGAAATACATCAGGGGGCCCACACCCTGTCTAGGAGGGTGGGGGCGCCCCCCCCTACTGGGTGCGCCCCCTGTCTCCTGGGCCCCCTGGTGGCCCCCCGGTGTCCATCTTCTGTTATATGAGGGCTTTTACCCTGGAAAAAATCGTGGGCAAGCTTACGGGACGAAACTCCGCCGCCACGAGGCAGAACCTTGGCGGAACCAATCTAGAGCTCTGGCGGAGCTGTTCTACGGGGGACACTTCCCTCCGGGAGGGGGAAATCATCACGAACGTCATCACCAACGATCCTCTCATCGGGAGGGGGTTAATCTCCATCAACATCTTCACCAGCACCATCTCCTCTCAAAACCCCAGTTCATCTCTTGTATCCAATCTTGTATCAAAACCACAAATTGGTACCTGTGGGTTGCTAGTAATGTTGATTACTCCTTGTAGTTGATGCTAATTGGTTTACTTGGTGGAAGATCATATGTTTAGATCCTTAATGCATATTATTACTCCTCTGATTATGAACATGAATATGCTTTGTGAGTAGTTACGTTTGTTCCTAAGGATATGGGTGAAGTCTTGCTATTAGTAGTCGTGTGAATTTGGTATTCATTCGATATTTTGATGAGATGTATGTTATCTTTTCCTCTAGTGGTGTTATGTGAACGTCGACTACATGACACTTCACCATTATTTGGGCCTAGAGGAAGGCATTGGGAAGTAATAAGTAGATGATGGGTTGCTAGAGTGACAGAAGCTTAAACCCTAGTTTATGCGTTGCTTCGTTAGGGGCTGATTTGGATCCATATGTTTAATGTTGTGGTTAGGTTTACCTTAATACTTCTTTTGAAGTTGCAGATGCTTGCAATAGGGGTTAATCATAAGTGGGATGATTGTCCAAGTAAGGGCAGTACCCAAGCACCGGTCCACCCACATATCAAATTATCAAAGTACCGAACGCAAATCATATGAACATGATGAAAACTAGCTTGACGATAATTCCCATGTGTCCTCGGGAGCTCCTTTCTCATTATTAGAAATTGTCCAGGCTTATCATTTGCTACATAAAGGATTGGGCCACCTTGCTGCACTTTATTTACTTTATTTACTTGTTACTCGTTACTATTTATCTTATCACAAAACTATCTATTACCTATAATTTCAGTGCTTGCAGAGAAAACCTTACTGAAAACCACTTATCATTTCCTTCTGCTCCTCATTGGGTTTGACACTCTTACTTATCGAAAGGACTATGATAGATCCCCTACACTTGTGGGTTATCAAGACTCTTTTCTGGCACCGTTGCCGGGGAGTGTAGCGCTTTGGGTGAGTGGAACTTGGTAAGGAAACATTTATATAGTGTGCTGAAATTTTCTGTTACTTGTCACTATGGAAACTAATCCTTTGAGGGGCTTGTTCGGGGTATCTTCACCCTGACCAGAAGATAAAAGAGTTACTCCTCAACCTACTGAACTTATGAAAATATTTACTTTGAGATTCCATCGGGTATGATAGAGAAACTGCTAGCTAATCCATTTGCAGGAGATGGAACATTGCATCCCGATTTACACCTTATCTTTGTGGATGAAGTTTGTGGATTATTTAAGCTTGCAGGTATTCCCGATGATGTTGTCAAAAGGAAAGTCTTCCCTTTATCTTTGAAGGGAGATGCATTGACATGGTATAGGCTGTGTGATGATACGAGATCTTGGAATTATAAACGATTGAAGTTGGAATTTCACCAGAAGTTCTATCCGATGCATCTTGTTCATCGTGATCGTAATTACATATATAATTTATAGCCTCGCGAAGGAGAAAGCATCGCTCAAGCTTGGGGGAGGCTTAAGTCAATGTTATATTCATGCCCCAATCATGGGCTCTCCCGGGAAATGATTATTCAAAATTTTTATGCTCGGCTTTCTCTCAATGATCGCAACCTGCTCGATACTTCCTGTGCTGGTTCTTATATGCTGAAGACTATTGATTTCAAATGGGACTTATTGGAAAGAATTAAACGCAACTCTGAAGATTGGGGTTCCGACGATGGTAAGGAGTCAGGTATGACACCTAAGTTCAATTGTGTTAAATCTTTATGGATACCGATGCTTTTCGTGGATCTAGCACTAAGTATGGACTTGACTCTGAGATAGTAGCTTCTTTCTGTGAATCTTTTGCTACTCACGTTGATCTCCCTAAAGAGAAGTGGTTTAAATATAATCCTCCTATTGAAGTGAAAGTAGTTACACCTATTACAGTTGAAGAAAATACTATCACCTATAGTGATCCTATTGTTCCTACTACTTATGCTGAGAAACCTCCTTTTCCTGTTAGGATAAAGGATCATGCTAAATCTTCGACTATTGTTCGTAAGAGTAATACTAGGACTTATACACCTCCTGAGCTAATCAATGTTGAACCTAGTATTGCTATGGTTAAAGATCTCTTGGATGATGATTTAGATGGGCATGTTATTTATTTCTGTGATGAATCTGCTAATATTGCTAAACCAGATACTAAGATACATAGACCTGTCGTAGGCATGCCTGTTATTTTTGTTAAAATAGGAGATCATTGTTATCATGGCTTATGTGATATGGGTGCTAGTGCTAGTGCGATACCCTATGATCTATATAAAGAAATTATGCACGACATTGCACCCGTTGAATTAGAAGACATTGATGTTACCATTAAGCTTGCTAATAGGGATACCATTAAACCAGTTGGGATTGTTAGAGATGTTGAAGTTTTGTGTGGGAAGGTTAAATACCCTGCTGATTTTCTTGTTCTTGGCTCCCCACAAGATGATTTTTGTCCCATTATTTTTGGTAGACCCTTCTTGAATACAACTAGTGCTAAGATTGATTGTGAAAAAGATGTTATCACCGTTGGCCTAGATGGTATGTCTCATGAGTTTAATTTTGCTAAGTTTCATAAATAACCACGTGATAGGGAACCACCTAGTAAAGATCAGATTATTGGTCTTTCTTCCATTGTTGTGCCTCCTACTGATCCATTAGAACAATATTTGCTAGAACATGAAAATGATATGTTTATGAAGGAAAGAAGGGAAATAGATGAAGTGTTCCTTAAACAGGAACCTGTGTTGAAACATAACCTTCCCGTTGAAATTCTTGGGGATCCCCCTCCACCCAAGGGTGATCCCGTGTTTGAACTCAAACCATTACCTGCTAATCTTAAGTATGCTTATCTTGATGAAAAGAAAATATATCCTGTTATTATTAGTGCTAACCTTTCAGAGCAAGAAGAGGAAAGATTATTGAAAACTCTGAAGAAGCACCGAGCTGTTATTGGATATACTCTGGATGATCTCAAGGGCGTTAGTATCACGTTATGCCAACACAAAATTAAATTGGAGGACGATGCCAAACCAGTTAGAGATCCTCAACGACGGCTGAATCCCAAGATGAAAGAAGTGGTAAGAAACGAGATACTAAAGCTCCTTGAGGCAGGTATAATTTATCTATAAGGGCATATTTATCCCCAAGGTGTTTTGGTGATTGATGACAATGCTTTTGCGGACTAATCGTGTGCGTTGATTTCTTTCAGAGATTCATCCTTTGGCACAAGACGATTACCTCCCCTCGGTGTGTTATTCAAGACGGTGTAGCTCCTTCGTTTCTCTGTTGGTGGACTAGTTTCGTAGGAGTCACCGTACTATCAAGAGGGGATCCGCTTTGGTAAGGCTAGGGTGGAATCAACACGTACACATTCTTATCACATCCGATATTCCTTTCCGCTTCATTGGAGCTATCTTTCCTCTCCTTGCCTGCCCTATCCTGTCCCAGCGGTAGTACCGCCGAAGCACGTCAAGCGGTAGTACCGCTCCCCGAGCGGTAGTACCGCTTGCGGTCTTCGGCCGTAGTACCGCAGTGGTTCCAGGCTACTACCGCCTCGACTCGAGTCTGCTATTTTTCGTGTCGGGTTTTACGGTACTAGTAGCGGCAGTAGTGGCGGTAGTACCCCTCCAAGCGGTAGTACCGCCCATACTTCCGCGGTAGTACCGCTCTGGGCCCAGAACCCTACAACCCTCGTCAGCACGATAGTACCGCTGGGAGGGAATGGTAGTACCACTTGTCAGCGGTAGTACCGACCTGCCCAAGCGGTAGTACCGCTCTGTGCGTGGCTGTTTGGGGGGTAACGGTTGGATTGTTTCCCCCACTATATAAAGGTGTCTTCTTCCCCAAAGTTGACCTACCTCTTCCCCCAAAAGCTCCATCGTTGCTCCAAGCTCCATTTTCGCCCGATCTCTCTCCCTAGCCAATCAAACTTGTTGATTTGCTCGGGATTGGTTGAGAAGGCCCCGATCTACACTTCCACCAAGAGAAATTTGATTCCCCCCACTAATCCCTAGCGGATCTTGTTACTCTTGGGTGTTTGAGCACCCTAGACGGTTGAGGTCACCTCGGAGCCATACTCCATTGTAGTGAAGCTTCGTGGTGTTGTTGGGAGCCTCCAATTAAGTTGTGGAGATTGCCCCAACCTTGTTTGTAAAGGTTCGGTCGCCGCCTTCAAGGGCACCAATAGTGGAATCACGGCATCTCGCATTGTGTGAGGGCGTGAGGAGAATACGGTGGCCCTAGTGGCTTCTTGGAGAGCATTGTGCCTCCACACCACTCCAACGGAGACGTACTTCCCCTCAAAAGGAAGGAACTTCGGTAACACATCCTCGTCTCCACCGGCTCCACTCTTGGTTATCTCGCGCCTTTACTTTTGCAAGCTTACTTGTGGTGTTTCCTTTGCTTGGTCGTGTGCTTGTTGTCGTTGCATCATATAGGTTGTTCACCTAGTTGCATCTCTAGACAACCTACTTTGATGCAAAGTTTAATTTGGTAAAGAAAATTTAAAAATTGTTAGTTGCCTATTCACCCCCTCCCCTCTAGTCAACTATATCGATCCTTTCAATTGGTATCAGAGCCTCGTCTCTTTATTAAGGACTTTACCGTCCGAAGAGTATGGTTGACACCGTAGACGGTGGGGAGGAGGAGCACTCCAGTGTGAATCCGATCTCGTCTACGGGTAATGGGGAAACCGCGGTGTCCCATGAGGGATTCAATGTGGCCTTGGACACATTGAAAACCTCCATGGCAACCACGGTTGAAAGCATGTTTAATAAATTCCTAGAAGGACTTAAACTACCTACCTCACCGTTGAAAGTGGGTGATCCCTCTATCAAGGTGACGGATGCTAACTCCGACAAGGGGGAAGCTAATAGTGAGAAGGGTCCTTCTACTAGTGGTAGAAATGGCACCGGCATCTTTGCCCATGTGGAACCTCCAATTTATGGAGGACCGATTACCTCCACTCATTTAAATCATGCCGGTCCTCCTCCTAAGATTGTGAAAAATGAGGATTTTGATTCTTGGGTGTATCGCTTCAAGCGTCATTTAAATCATGTGAATACTAATCTTTGGAGAATCATTGAAGAAGGTTTCTATCCACATGACCGAAGCAACTTCACCCCGAGAGAAGTGGTGGATAATCAATTCAATGAGAGTGCTCTCTTCATCATCCAAGATGCAATCCTTCCCGAAGATCTCCCTCATCTTCGACCTCATGCCATGGCCAAAGATGCTTGGCAATGCATTGTGTCTCTCTATCGAGGAAGTGCTAGCATTCAACGCTCCAACTATGAAGTGGTGCAAGATGAAGCCGATGAGTTTGCAATGAAAGAAGATGAAGAACCTCGTGAGGTCTTTCGAAGAGTGACCAAACTCGCGGTCTCACTCCGAGATCATGGGACCAAGGACACGGATGACAATTGGATCAAGTGCAAGTTCCTCAAGGCCATGATGCCCTACAACAAGGCAATGTCCTCTGTGAAAGTGCAACTATCCCTAGGTGGTTTTGGTAATTCATAACAACATATAGCTCATTGAGCTAATGCTATTCCAAGAGTATTATTTCAGGAAATCTCAATGAATGGCATGGCATGGATGATGAAAGTGGATCCCTCAAAATACTAAGGACAAAGGATTGGCTCAAGCTCAAAAGCTCAAGACTCTTCATTTTATATTTTAGTGATCCAAGATCACATTGAGTCTATAGGTAAAGCCAATACTATCAAGGAGGGATGAGGTGTTGCTTAATGAGCCTCTTGCTTCATGTGCTTAGTGATATGCTCCAAAACCCTCAACTACTTTCCCACATCCACAAATGACCTAAACCCAAAGCCAAAATCGGTCACACCGATTCTTCCTATCCGGCACCACCGATTCCAAAAGTAATAGCCACTTCCACAAACCCTAAGCAAATTGGTCTTACCGATAGGGATCTCGGTATCACCGAGATGGGATTGTAATCTCTCTGTTTCCCTTTGTAACGTTTCGGTCTAACCGAAGTGAGCGATCGGTCCCACCGAGATTGCAATGTAAACTCTCTATTTCCTTTTTGTAACATTTCGATCTCACCGAAAAGAGCAAATCGGTCCCATCGAGTTTACCTGACCAACTCTCTGGAAAGCTTATTACCAAATCGGTCTCACCGAGTTTGTGTAATCGGTCTTACCGAGATTACATTATGCCCTAACCCTAACCGAATCGGTCTCACCGAGATGCATGTCGGTCCCATCGAAAATCACTAACGGTCACTAGGTTTGCTAAATCAGTCCGATCGAGTTTAACGATTTGGTCCCACCGAGTTTAGTAGATTGTGTGTAACGGTTAGATTTTGTGTGGAGGCTATATATATCCCTCCACCTCCTCTTCATTCGTGCAGAGAGCCATCAGAACGAACCTACACTTCCAACTTACCATTTTCTGAGAGAGAACTACCTACTCATGTGTTGAGGCCAAGATATTCCATTCCTACCATATGAATATTGATCTCTAGCCTTCCCCAAGTTGCTTTCCACTCAAATCTTCTTTCCACCAGATCCAAAACCTATGAGAGAGAGTTGAGTGTTGGGGAGACTATCATTTGAAGCACAAGAGCAAGGAGTTCATCATCAACGCACCATCTGTTACTTCTTGGAGAGTGGTGTCTCCTAGATTGGCTAGGTGTCACTTGGGAGCCTCCGACAAGATTGTGGAGTTGAACCAAGGAGTTTGTAAGGGCAAGGACATTGCCTACTTCGTGAAGATCTACCGCTAGTGAGGCAAGTCCTTCGTGGGCGACGTCCATGGTGGGATAGACAAGGTTGCTTCTTCGTGGACCCTTCGTGGGTGGAGCCCTCCATGGACTCGCGCAACCGTTACCCTTCGTGGGTTGAAGTCTCCATCAACGTGGATGTACGATAGCACCACCTATCGGAACCATGCCAAAAACATCCGTGTCTCCAATTGCGTTTGAATCCTCCAAACCCTTCCCTTTACTTTCTTGCAAGTTGCATGCTTTAATTTCCACTGCCTATATACTCTTTGCATGCTTGCTTGAATAGTGTGATGATTGGTTGACTTGTCCTAAAATAGTTAAAATCTGCCAAACTCTAAAATTGGGAAAAGGTTAAGTTTTTATTGGTCAAGTAGTCTAATCACCCCCCCCCCTCTAGACATACTTTAACGTCCTACACTCCGTCATTCGTCAGAGACCGGACTTCCACTCCATGACCTCAAGTGAAGTGTTGGATGAGTTCGTTGCAATGAGCATCTTGGACAAGACCGCCGACAATGCGGTGCTCCGTTCTCAAAGGGCAAAGAAACCCAACCTTGCCTTGAAGGCCAGGGTCATTGTGGAAGAAGAGGAAGAAGAGGAAGATGAGGAGAGCAATCCCGAAGATACGAAATATGATTATCATGAGCACATGGCTCTTGCTTCAAGACAATTTTGGAGCAAGAAGAATTCAAGACCCAACTTCAACAAGAGCAACTCAAGTGGAGTCAAGGGCAAGCAACGAGTTAGAACTTGTTTCAACTGTGGCAATGTGAGCCATTTCATTGCGGATTGTCCTTACGATAAGCGGGAAGCCAATGGTGGCAAATTCATCCGAAAAGACAAAGCTAAGTCCTTCCCCAACAAGAACAACTTCACCAAGAAGACTCCTACTCGTGTGTTGGTGGTTCAATAAGAATACCGTGAGGATGACGATGATGATGAAGATAGAGAAGAAATGGCCATGGCATCCGTTGCCATTACCACATCTCCCCGGATGTCTCTCTTCGATTCACCCAACGAGAACATCACCGCCAAGTGCCTCATGGCTAAAGCCACCAACAAGGTAACCCCCAACATCAAAACCACCATCATTACTAATCCCTCTTTGACGGATGGCATTGATGAAAGTGAGGGGTCTAATGAAGAAGTAAATGAATTTGAGTCTTTTATGAGTAAGCTCAAGGGAAAATCCAAGAAGCACTTTGTTTCTCTCTTGGAACAACTTGGTGAAGCCAATGACATGATCGAGGCTCACGAAGATACCATCTCTAAGATGGAAGGTCATAGTCGTGACTATGCCGATGAGATATCGGATCTCTCCAATGCTCTTGAGGAAGAGCGTGGGCATCGTTTGGCTCTTGAGGAGTCACACAACGGTGACTGAGGGAGTCCTAGACTAGAGGGTGTCCGGATAGCCGGACTATCATCATCGGCCGGACTCCAATACTATGAAGATACAAGATTGAAGACTTTGTCCCATGTCCGGATGGGACTTTCCTTGGCGTGGAAGGCAAGCTTGGCAATATGGATATGTAGATTTCCTACCATTGTAACCGACTCTGTGTAACCCTAGCCCTCTCCGGTGTCTATATAAACCGGAGGGTTTTAGTCCATAGGACGAACAACCATTACAACAATCATACCATAGGCTAGCTTCTAGGGTTGAGCCTCCTTGATCTCGTGGTAGATC
Organism: Triticum timopheevii; assembly: GCA_963921465.1. NCBI lineage: Eukaryota > Viridiplantae > Streptophyta > Magnoliopsida > Poales > Poaceae > Triticum > Triticum timopheevii. Next base: position 371,966,675 of record OY997272.1, on the reverse strand, counting down.
CACTCTTGTACAACCCATATCATCAATATCAATCAAGCAGGAGTAGGGTTTTACCTCCATCGAGAGGGCCCGAACCTGGGTAAAAACATCGTGTCCCTTGTCTCCTGTTACCATCTGCCTAGACGCACAGTTCGGGACCCCCTACCCGAGATTCGCCGGTTTTGACACAGACATTGGTGCTTTCATTGAGAGTTCCTCTGCGTCATCCCCGATAGGCTTGATGGCTTCTTCAATCAACAACAACGCAATCCAGGGTGAGACTTTTCTCCCCAGACAGATCTTCGTGTTCGGCGGCTTTGCACTACGGGCTAATTCGATTGGCCATCTGGAGCAGATCGAAAGCTACGCCCCTGGCCATCAGGTCAGATTTGGAAGCCTAAACTTCACAGCTGATATCCGCGGAGACTTGATCTTCAATGGATTCGAGCAACACCCGAGCGCGCCACACTGTCACGATGGGCATGATTTAGCTCTGCCGCCGGACAGTACCCTGGAGGCCGCACACGAGTCCGCTCTGACCCATAGTTTGGAGCTGACCGCACAGATCGAGGACAGGTGGCTGGACACCGCCTCGGGGGCTGCAACTTCTACGGTGATGGAGCCGAACGCTGACCTTGTCCCTTGCAAAGCTCATGACTCCGAGGTGTCGGACTCCTTACCGGACTCCGAACCTCCTGCGCCCTTGCCAATCAAATCCGATTGGGCGCCGATCATGGAGTTCACCGTTGCGGACATCTTTCAGCACTCACCCTTTGGTGACATCCTAAATTCGCTAAAGTATCTCTCGTTATCAGGAGAGCCCTGGTTGAACTGCGGTCAAGATGGTTGGGATGCGGACGATGAAAAAATTCAAAGCCCACCCACCACCCACTTTGTAGCCACTGTCGACGATCTAACCGACATGCTAGACTACGACTCCAAAGACATCGACAGTATGGACGACGATGCCGGAGACGACCAAGAACCAGCGCCTACGGGGCACTGGAAGACCACCTCGTCATACGACATATACATGGTGGACATCCCAAAAGATGGGAACGGTGAAGAAGCAGCGGAGGCAGATTCCTCTAAGAAACAGCCCAAGCGCCGACGTCAGCGGCGCCGCTCTAAATCCCGCCACAGCAAGAATGGAGATTCCGGCAACGGAGACAATAACACCCCAGAGAGTGCCGAAGACAACCCCCTCTAGCAAGATTCGGCACAGGAGGACGGAGAAGCCAGCCCTCGAGAGAGAACGGCAGACGAGGAGATAGAGGATGACAATTACATGCCTCCCTCCGGGGACAAGGCAAGCCTCAACGATGACGAATTCGTCATGCCCGAGGATCCTGTCGAACAAGAGCGTTTTAAACGCAAGCTAATGGCCACGGCAAACAGCCTAAAGAAAAAGCAGCAACAACTTTGAGCTGATCAAGACCTGCCGGCCGACAGATGGACCGAGGTCCTCGCGGCCGAAGATCATGAACTCGAACGCCCCTCCAAAAGCTACCCAAAACGCAAGTTGCTCCCCCGATTAGAGGAGGAGGCATATAAACCTTCATCACCAGCGCACAATACGGCAGACCGACCACCTCGTGGCCGCGACAGAGAGGCATCTAGGCCCTCCACCAGAACCGTACCCCGGCACCGCTCGAAAAGCGCGAAGCCACGGGGGAATGCGCCGGACTTGCGAGACGTACTGGAGGACAAGGCAAGACAATCAAGATCTATCTATGGATCACGTGGGCGCCCCACGATCCACGACGACTACCGTCGCGCCGGATACAGCAACTCCGGTCGGGCCGAACACAGCAGACAAAGCTCTCTTGAGCTACGTCGGGATATTGCCCAGTATAGAGGCGCCGCACACCCACTATGCTTCATAGATGAAGTAATGGATCATCAAATCCCTGAAGGGTTTAAACCCGTAAACATCGAATCCTACGATGGCACAACAGACCCCGCGGTTTGGATCGAAGATTATCTCCTTCATATCCATATGGCCCGCGGTGACGATCTCCACGCCATCAAGTATCTCCCACTCAAGCTTAAAGGACCAGCTCGGCATTGGCTTAACAGCTTGCTAGCAGAGTCAATTGGGTGTTGGGAGGACCTGAAAGCCGCATTCCTCGACAATTTCCAGGGCACATATGTGCGACCACCAGACGCCGATGACCTAAGCCACATAATTCAGCAGCCAGATGAATCGGCCAGACAATTCTGGACACGGTTCTTAACAAAGAAAAATCAAATCGTCGACTGTCCGGATGCATAGGCCCTCGCAGCCTTCAAACATAACATCCGCGACGAGTGGCTGGCCCGGCACCTCGGACAGGAAAAGCCGAAATCCATGGCAGCCCTCACATCACTCATGACCCGCTTCTGTGCGGGGGAGGACAGCTGGCTAGCCCGCAGTAACAACCTCAGCAAAAATTCTGGCAGTCCAGACAACAAGGACCGTAATGGCAGGTCGCATCGTAACAAAAACAAACGCCACGTTAACGGCGATAACATTGAGGATACGGCAGTCAACGCCGGATTCAGAGGCTCTAAACCCGGTCAGCTGAAAAAGCCATTTAAAAGAACTACTCCGGGTCCGTCCAATTTGGACCGAATACTCGACCGCTCTTGTCAGATACATGGCACCCCCGAAAAGCCAGCTAACCACACCAACAGGGATTGTTGGGTATTCAAGCAGGTAGGCAAGTTAATTGCCGAAAACAATGACAAGGGGCTGCATAGCGATGACGAGGAAGAGACCTGGCCGCCGAACAATAGAGGACAGAAGGGCTTCCCCCCACAAGTGCGGACGGTAAACATGATATACGCAACCCACATTCCCAAGAGGGAGCAGAAGCATGCACTTAGGGACGTATATGCGATGGAGCCAGTCGCCCCGAAGTTCAATCCATGGTCCTCTTGCCCGATCACTTTCGATCGAAGGGACCACCCCACCAGTATCCGCCATGGCGGATTCGCCGCATTGGTTTTAGACCCAATCATCGATGGATTTCACCTCACTAGAGTCCTGATGGACGGCGGCAGCAGCCTGAACCTGCTTTATCAGGATACAGCGCGCAAGATGGGCATAGACCCCTCAAGGATTAAACCTACAAAGACGACCTTCAAAGGCGTCATACCAGGTGTTGAGGCCAATTATACAGGCTCAGTCACACTGGAAGTGGTCTTCGGATCCCCGGATAATTTCTGAAGCGAGGAGTTAATCTTCGACATAGTCCCGTTCTGCAGTGGCTATCACGCTCTGCTCAGACGAACCGCGTTTGTAAAGTTCAACGCGGTACCGCATTATGCATACCTCAAGCTCAAGATGCCAGGCCCTCGTGGAGTCATCACGGTCAACGGAAACACTGAACGCTCCCTCCGAACGGAGGAACACACAGCGGCTCTCGCGGCAGAAGTACAGAGCAGCCTCTTAAGGCAATTTTCAAGTTTGGCCGTTAAACGACCGGACATGGCCAAACGCGCCCGGAGTAACATACATCAAGACCACCTGGCATGTTCCGAGCACGCGTAGCAATGCGGCCCCAACCCCAGCCCTTGCATGATTGCAAGACTAGCCCTTCACGTACATCATTACGCTCTGGAGATACCATGGGCATAGGGGGAGGGGCACGACCACGACAGGCCCAGAGTGCGGCTCAACCACACCAGGGGCTCCCAAGTGTGTCACTCTTTTTCTTTTCCTTTTTTTATTTATCCACAGGAATCCGTTCACCAGAGGCCCTGTCCTGCGGCGAATCTGCCAAACTCACGATGCAACAGCCAGGGAAGGACAAAGGCTACAACGAATACTCAGGTGGTCTCCATTATGAGCATTAAATCTGTTTAATACACCATTCCCCAGCCTACCCCTGGAGGGGGACATGTCTAATAGTCCAATCCCTTGTTTACCGCACTATTTGTATCGTTATGCACTCATGGCAGAATTCCTTGAATAAACAATGCATCACTTTTCGCTTATAATTGCATTCCTTTTCTTTACATATATGTTCATTTATGACATCTTGCATCCGTACACTTTGGTACGGCCGAATACACCAGGGGCTTATGTTCCCCGCATTATGGTGTGATAAGTCCAAACACTTTCACATTTGCGGCACCCCGAACTTATAGCATTATATGCATCGGCTCCGAATCATGTCTTGGGTCAATAGTTGGGTTTGCCCGGCTCCCATGTTTTGGTACCTTACGTTCCGTTCTATCGGCTAAGGTAGCACTGGGAGAACCACTACGATTGCGCCCCGGTTGAGCTGGGCGAGCGCCTCAGTGGAGAAAGCTAAAACTGACTGTCATGATAAGGCGAGAGCTGGTCGCTGTTCGAGAGGTCTTTTCGAGTCCCTAAAGACTTATGCCGCTTAGAGCGAGGAACCGGCTGTGTCCGGCCCAGGCGTGGATAGCGCCCCAAACTCGGTCTTCCGAACACTAGGGGCTTTGCCGAAATTTAAAATTATAGAATTCTATGGCTAAGTGAGAGTGTTCAAGCATTATAAGTCCGGTTGCCTTGTTCGTCGTGTTGAGCGCCTCCCTAGATGGACCCAAAAATGGGAACAAGAGCGCTCAAGTTTTATCCCGAACACCCCAGCACTCGTGGCATGGGGGCTGAAGCCGACGACTTGCCATCTCTCAGATTTGATAAACGGCCGCACAGAAGGTAATATTTTAAATTAATAAGTGTTGCTTAGCGCATATGAACAAAGTTTTCAGCACACAAGATAACACATTGCGAGTCTACTCAAATATTACATCTTTGGGGCACTCATCCGCAATCTTGCGGGCACCCTTCAGGACACTCTTATAATACATTTCGGGCGTACGATACTCCTTGCCCGCCGACGGCGCGTCCGTCAGAAGCCTCTTAGCATCCAGCCTGCCCCAATGCACCTTTGCGCGGGCAAGGGCCCGACGGGCACCTTCAATGCAGGCGGAGCGCTTGATGACTTCCACCCAGGGACACGCATCCACCAGCCGCCGCATCATGCCGAAGTAGCTCCCAGGCATGGCCTCTTCAGGCCATAGCCGGACTATGAGGCCCTTCATGGCCTGCTCAGCTACCTTGTGGAGCTCGACCAGCTGCTTCAGCTGGTCGCTAAGGGGCACCGGATGTCCGGCCTCAACATACTGAGACCAGAAGACCTTCTCCATTGAGCTCCCCTCCTCGGCCCGGTAGAATGCGGCGGCATCAGACACGCTGCGAGGCAGATCTGCAAACGCTCCTGGAGAGCTCTGAATTCGGGTAAGTAACAGGTAATTCACATTCACATGCTTGCTTTGCATGAAAAATGCCTTACCCGCCGCTATTTTCTTCACTGCCTCAATCTCCTGGAGGGCCTTATGGGCCTCGACCTTAGCGGCTTTGGCACTCTCAAGAGCCGAGGCAAGCTCGGACTCTCGAGTATTCAAGTCACGCTCCAAACTCTCATGCTTTTCCATGAGAGCCTGGAGCTCTTGCCGCACCTCCGCCACCCGCGCCTCCTGCTTCTCTCGCTCCGCTCGTTCCACGGCCGCATTACGTTCGGCCGTGGACACGGCCTCCTTCAGGGTCGCCACCTCGCTCGTGGCCCCTGCAGTGCCCACGTTATCCTTGTTATTTCTATTGCAACCAAAATCCTTTTCTGTAAGGTACAAATTTAATACGGTGTTACTCACCTTCTTTGTCCTCGAGCTGCTTCTTAGCAAGGCCGAGCTCGTTCTTGGTCCGCTCGAGGTCCTGCTTCAAAGCACCGACCTCCATAGTCAATGCAGCAGAGGTCAGCAGCGCAGCCTGAAACCCCATATTGACATAATTTTTAGAACTCCTGCGTATATCTTTTTAGATCCTCAGTCCGGCTTTTCTTTCCGAACACCGAACTAAGCATCAGGGGCTACTGTCTATGCGGTATTACATTGCATATTTTAAAACTTCTTACCTCAAAGCCTGTTAGAAGGCTGCTACAGGCTTTGGTCAGCCCGCTCTTGGCGAGCTGAACCTTCTGAATCACCGCACTCATGATAGTGCGGTGTTCTTCCTCGATGGAAGCGCCATTGAGCGCCTCCAACAAGTTGTCCGGCACCTTCGGTTGGACGGAGGCTGCCGGTGTCACGGTCTTGCCCTTCTTACGAAGGGGCCACCTGCCGGACTTCGGAACCACTGCGGGTTCCGGCATGGAGTCCGGCGCAAAGTCCGGGAGGCTGCCTTGCGGCACCTCCGGAGCCTCCTCCTGATGGGTCCCCTCCTGGGATCCCACCTCGGTGTTGTTAGCATCACGAGGGGTGGAGGCGGTCGGAATGGAATCCACATCCGACGGAGCCAAGGACCCGCTCGATGAAGCGGGAAGATCATCCTCGGCCGGACTGCAGGTAGTGTGCGGCATTAGAAGGACACCATGTGGCACAAAAGAGAAATTATAAATCATTCAGGAATCCGGTACTTACGACCTTGCCGGGAGCTTGGCCCATGAGGGCCACCCTTCGTCGCTGTCGTTGGCGTTGGCGGAGCTGTCCGGAGGAAGGGTCCTTCCCCTCTTGGACCCTTCGGCCTCCCCCGTTGGGGAAGCCTTCCTCTTCCTCTCTCCCCCCTCCTAGGGAGAGTCCTCTTTCTCCTCCTCGTCTTCGGGGGAGGAGTCCGCCTCGGAGCCATCAGACGATGAGTCCGATACCACCTAGCACCGGGAACTCCTTCGGGTTCCCGTGGCCTTCTTCTTGGCCTTCTTCTCCGGCACCACATAAAGTGCCAGGACTAGCAGCCCCGTTAAACGGGTATCCGCTGGGTCTTCGGGGAGGGGAGCCGGATAGTTAACCTGTCCGGACGTCCTCTACCAGTCCTGTTAAAGGCATTGGGAATTTTAGATCCCACAATAGAGTCAAACTATGAACGAGATAAATGTCCCATAAAGGATAACATATCTTACCACACCGGCCGGGCGTTTCGTGCTGAATCCGCGATCTTCAGTTGCGGATGCGGGGGCTTCTCTGCCCTTGAACAGCACCCTCCAAGCAGCTTCATACGTTGTGTCGAAGAGCCCGCTAAGGGTCCGGTGCTGTGCCGGATCAAACTCCCACAGATTGAAGGCCTGTTGTTGGCAGGGGAGAATCCGGCGGATGAGCATGACCTGGATCACGGACAAGCTTGAGCTTCTTGTTCACCAGGGTCTGGAGACAGGAATGGAGTCCGGTCAGCTCCTCCAAACTGCCCCATAGCAAGCCCTTCTCTTTCCAGGAGGTGAGTTGCATGGGGGTACCAGATCTGAACTCGGGGGCCGCAACCCATTTAGGGTCACGCGGCTCGGTGATATAGAACCACCCCGATTACCACCCTTTGATGGTTTCCACGAAGGCGCCCTCGAGCCAGAGGACGTTGGGCATTTTGCCCACCATGGCGCCTCCGCACTCCGCTTGGACGCCCTTCACTACCTTCGGCTTGACATTGAAGGTTTTTAGCCACAAGTCGAAGTGGGGCTGGATGCAGAGGAAGGCCTCGCACACGACGATAAACGCCAAGATGTTGAGGATGAAGTTTGGCGCCAGATCGTGGAAGTCCAGGCCGTTGTAGTACATGAGCCCCCGAACGAAGGGATGAAGTGGGAAGCCCAGTCCGCGGAGGAAGTGGGGAAGGAATACGACCCTCTCATGGGGCCTGGGGTGGGGATGAGCTGCCCCTTGTCGGGCAGCCGGTGCGCGATGTCGCTGGACAGGTATCCGGCGCCGCGCAGTTTTTCGATGTGCCCCTCCATAACGGAGGAGGCCATCCACTTGCCTCCCGCTCCGGACATGGCTGGAGAAGGTTGAGACGAGATGTGCCGACTTGGGCGCTGGAGCTCGAGTGCGCGGAGATGGATAAGCAAAGGAGGAAGAAGGCGTAGGTAAAAAAGGTGGATCCTTATCCCCTTATATATGGGCGGACGAAGACTATGCGTCCCCACCGGCCTGGTAAAACTCACTTATCTCCCAAGTGCCACAATCAATGGCGCGGTTGGGTTACCCACGTCCGTATTGATGGGAATCCCGGAATAAGGGGAATACGATCTCTGCTTCGACAAGACGTGCCAAGGAAACCGCTTCGCTAAACGCGCTGAGAGCCGGGCACTATCCTGGTGTTCACAATCTTCTATGAATTATTCGGAGGAGGAACCCGCCTTGCAATGCCGAACAATATGCGCGCCGGACTCATCGTCATTGAAGCCTGGTTCAGGGGCTACTGAGGGAGTCCTGGACTAGGGGGTGTCCGGATAGCCGGACTATCATCATCGGCCGGACTCCAATACTATGAAGATACAAGATTGAAGACTTCGTCCCGTGTCAGGATGGGACTTTCCTTGGCGTGGAAGGCAAGCTTGGCGATACGGATATGTAGATTTCCTACCATTGTAACCGACTCTGTGTAACCCTAGCCCTCTGTGGTGTCTATATAAACCGGAGGGTTTTAGTCCGTAGGACGAACAACCATTACAACAATCATACCATAGGCTAGCTTCTAGGGTTGAGCCTCCTTGATCTCATGGTAGATCCACTCTTGTACTACCCATATCATCAATATCAATCAACCAGGAGTAGGGTTTTACCTCCATCGAGAGGGCCCGAACCTGGGTAAAAACATCGTGTCCCTTGTCTCCTGTTACCATCCGCCTAGACGCACTGTTCGGGACCCCCTACCCGAGATCCGCCGGTTTTGACACCGACAGTGACCATGCCAAGTTAAAGAAAGATCTTGATCATGCTCTTGTTGTGTCTCGTGTGCTAAATTCCGAGAAGGCTAAACTTGGGGTTGATCATGCTAGACTCAAGGAGGATTTTGATGTACTTGACAAGGCCCACAAGGTCTTGAAGGGTGCACATTCAAACCTCAAGGAGTCTCATGCTCAATTCCAAGTTGGGCTAACCAAGGAAAAGGCCAGCTTTCCTCATATGGTATTAATTGAGAATGCATATGCCACTAACCCATGTTGTGAGCATGAGCATCTTGTGGAGGAGAATGCCAAATTGAAGGATCAACTTGAGAAAGGCCTTGCGACATGCATTCAAGGTGAGAAGAACCTCAACGACCTTTTGAGCAATCAAAAGGAAGTTGTGGCCAAGGAAGGAATTGGATTCGCACCCAAGTCCAAGAACAAGAAGAAGAACGACAAGACCAAACGACCTCCCCCTCTCAAGAAAACCTTTGTGAAAGAGGGAGAGGGTGCTCCTAAGGAGAATAAGAACAATGTGAAGGGTGTTGATGTCAAAAAGGGCAACACCACCTCCCCCTTCTCCAACAAAGCCAGCGACTTTAACCCTTCATATGTGTTGTGTCGTGCTAGTGATGGACATGTTTATGCTAAATTTGTTGGTTCTCTTTATGAGTACATTGAGTGGTCTATTTGGGTTCCTAAGACCCTTGTTACTAACATCAAAGGACCCATTACTAAATGGGTACCTAAAACCAAGCATTGATCTCTTGTAGGTGTTTGCTTCCGGTGGGGGATCATGGTTGCTCGATAGTGGAGCAACATATCATATGACCGGGAGCAAGTACTTTGTGGTGGACGTGCAAAAGATTCCATCTATGCCCACCAATGTCGAGTGGGGTGATGCCTCACATTCTAAGGTATTTGGTCTTGGCAAGGTTGTCATTTCTCATGATCTAACGATCGAGAAAGTCATGCTTGTTGAGTCCCTTGCATACAATTTACTTTCCGTTCGTCAACTTGCACTCATGGGTTTTGCCACTTTCTTTGACATTGATACCGTGGCCGTCTTGTGGAGCAAGACTCTTAAAGTAGCCTTTGTTGGGCATGTCGAGAATGGTCTCTATGTGATTAACTTTTCGGAGCGACCCACTAAGACCGCGACATGCCTAATGTCTAAAGTTGACGTGGGATGGCTTTGGCATTGCCGTTTAGCCCACGTCAATATGAGATCTTTGCAAAGTCTTCTCAAGGGGGACCATGTCCGTGGACTAACAAATGTTAGTTTTGACAAAGATCGTGCTTGCAGTGCTTGTATCGAAGGAAAGCTTCATGAGACGGCTCACCCTCCCACGACTATCATCTATTCGAAGAGACCCTTGGAGCTCCTTCACATGGACCTCTTTGGGCCGCCATCCTTTGATAATCTTGGGGGAAGAAAGTATTGCTTGGTGATTGTGGATGATTATTCAAGATACACTTGGGTATACTTCTTCAAGAGGAAGAGTGAGACTCAACAAACCGTCATCGACTTTGCAAATGAAGCTCAACATCAACATAATGCAAAGATCTTGACAATAAGAAGTGACAACGGCACAGAGTTCAAGAACTACACCTTGGATGAGTTTCTTAGTGATGAGGGGATCAAGCATCAATATGCTGCACCATATACCCCTCAACAAAATGGTGTTGCGGAGAGGAAGAACCGGACGTTGATGGATGCGACAAGGACCATGATGGCGGAGTTCAAGTCTCCATACAACTTTTGGGCCGAAGCCATCAACACCGCATGTCATGCATCCAATCGGCTCTATCTCCGCAAGGGCTTGAACAAGACTCCTTATGAAATACTCACCGGTAACAAGCCCAATCTCAAGTACTTCCGGGTATTCGGGTGTAAGTGTTTCATTCTCAAGAAAGGTGTTCGTTTGTCTAAATTTGAGGCTAGAGCTTATGAGGGCATATTTGTTGGTTATGCTACAAACTCTCATGCTTACCGTGTCCGCAACAAGTCCACCGGACTCATTGAGGAGACGTGTAACGTGGAGTTTGACGAAAATAACGGCTCCCAAGTGGACCAAAGTGGTACTTGTGATGTAGGTGATAAAATTCCTCCCCAAGCCATAAGAAGAATGGGTATTGGTCATATTCTACCCATTGAGGAACCCCTTGTGGCCGAAGGAGAAGGACAATGCTCCACTCAAGTGGATCCATCACCTTCCCAAGACCCACACGCTTCCGAAGAACAAAGTGAAGGCCCTCAACCTCGTGAACCAGACCAAGGGCAAGATCAACCTCAAGATGGTGGTGAACCACCAATTGATGCCCAAGGTCAAGTTCTTCCCCTCGAGCAAGTTTAAGATCATGAGCAAGCTCAAGATCAAGAACAAGCTCAAGACGGCGCTCAAGATAATCAAGTTAACCCTCCTCCTTTCACATCCGAGGAGGAATTAGAGCGTCGTGCCGCGAAGATTGCTTCCAGGCTCACCACCAAAGTTCATCTCATGGAGAATGTGGTTGGAAGCCTAAGAAAGGGGGTAAGCACTCGTAGACAATTAGCAAACTATTGTGAGCATCACGTGTTTGTTTCTTGTGTTGAACCCCAAAAGGTCTATGAGGCGCTCGAAGATTCGGATTGGCTCAATGCCATGCATGAAGAACTCAACAACTTCGAGTACAACAAGGTGTGGAGATTGGTGCCTAGGCCGTCGAGGAACCACAACGTCATTGGAACCAAGTGGATATTCAAGAACAAGCAAGATGCTCATGGGAACATCATTCGCAACAAGGCAAGATTGGTAGCACAAGGCTACTCCCAAGTCGAGGGTATCGACTACGGCGAAACCTTTGCTCCCGTTGCTCGCCTTGAATCCATACGTTTGTTGATTGCTTATGCTTCCCATCACAATTTTAAGTTGCAACAAATGGATGTGAAAAGTGCTTTTCTTAATGGACCTATTAATGAGTTGGTCTATGTTAAGCAACCCCCCGGGTTCGAGGATCCCTACTTTCCGGATCATGTGTATCAACTCGATAAGGCACTTTATGGCCTTAAACAAGCCCCACGTGCGTGGTATGACCACCTTACCGAGTTGTTACAAGATCGTGGATTTGAGGTGGGGCAAATCGATCTGTAGGACCTTGAGAAGAGGTGTCTAGAGGGGGGGGGGTGACTAGACACTAAGTACCAAAGTTGCAGTTTTTAAGTTTCCTTCAGTTTAAGTGGAGATTAGGCACAAGTTTAACATTCACAATACATATCAAGCAAGCATGCAAGAGTATATGGGCAGCGGAAAGTAAAGCATGCAACTTGCAAGAATGTAAAGGGAAGGGTTTGGAGGATTCAAACGCAATTGGAGACACAGATGTTTTTGGCGTGGTTCCGATAGGTGGTGCTATCGTACATCCACGTTGATGGAGACTTCAACCCACGAATGGTAATGGTTGCGCGAGTCCACGGAGGGCTCCACCCACGAAGGGTCCACGAAGAAGCAACCTTGTCTATCCCACCATGGCCGTCGCCCACGAAGGACTTGCCTCACTAGCGGTAGATCTTCACGAAGTACGCGATCTCCTTGCCCTTACAAACTCCTTGGTTCAACTCCACAATCTTGTCGGAGGCTCCCAAGTGACACCTAGCCAATCTAGGAGACACCACTCTCCAAGAAGTAACAAATGGTGCGTTGATGATGAACTCCTTGCTCTTGTGCTTCAAATGATAGTCTCCCCAACACTCAACTCTCTCTCATAGGTTTTGGATCTGGTGGAAAGAAGATTTGAGTGGAAAGCAACTTGGGGAAGGCTAGAGATCAAGATTCGTATGGTAGGAATGGAATATCTTGGCCTCAACACATGAGTAGGTAGTTCTCTCTCAAAAAATGTATGCTGGAAGTGTAGGTTCAGTCTGATGGCTCTCTCCACGAATGAAGAGGAGGTGGAGGGGTATATATAGCCTCCACACAAAATCTAACTGTTACACACAATCTACCAAACTCAGTGGGACCGAATCGTTAAACTCGGTCAGACCGACTTAGCAAATAATGTGACCGTTAGGGTTTTCGGTGGGACCGAAATGCAACTCGGTGAGACCGATCCGGTTAGGGTTAGGGCATAACGTAATCTCGGTAAGACCGATTACACAAAGTCGGTGAGACCAATTTTGGTAATAAGCTTTCCAGAGGGTTGGTCAGGCAAACTCGGTGGGACCGGTTACTCAAACTCGGTGGGACCGATTTTGGTAATAAGTTTTCCAGAGAGTTTGCATTGTAATCTCGGTAGTACCGATTGCTCAAACTCGGTGCGACCGATTTTGATAATGGACATACACATAGAGATTACAATCCCATCTCGGTGAGACCGAGATCCCTATCGGTAAGACCGATTTACTTAGGGTTTGTGGCAGTGGCTATGACTTTTGGAATCGGCGGCGCCGGATAGGAAGAATCGGTGTGACCGATTTTGGCTTTGGGTTTAGGATATTTGTGGAAGTGGGAAAGTAGCTGAGGGTTTTGGAGCATATCACAAAGCACATGAAGCAAGAGGCTCATTAAGCAACACCTCATCCCTCCTTGATAGTATTGGCTTTTCCTATAGACTCAATGTGATCTTGGACCACTAAAATATGAAATGAAGAGTCTTGAGCTTGAAGCTTGAGCCAATCCTTTGTCCTTAGCATCTTGAAGGACTTCTGACATCCTTTAGTCCATGCCACTCCATTCTTGAACTTATCTGAAACATACTAGATAAAAGTGTTAGTCCAACAAGAGATATGTTGACATTAATTAACAAAACTGTAGGGGAACGTACCAGAAATTCAAAATTTTCCTATGTGTCACCAAGATCTATCTATGGAGAAACCAGCAACGAGGGGAAGGAGAGTGCATCTACATACCCTTCTAGATTTCTAAGTGGAAGCGTTCAAGAGAACGGGGTTGAAGGAGTCGTACTCGTCGTGATCCAAATCACCGGAGATCCTAGTGCCGAATGGACGACACCTCCGCGCTCAACACACGTACAGCCCGGTGACGTCTCCCATGCCTTGATCCAGCAAGGAGAGAGGGAGAGGTTGAGGAAGACTCCATCCAGCAGCAGCACGACGGCATGGTGGTGGTGGAGGAGCGTGGCAATCCCGCAGGGCTTCGCCAAGCACCGCGGGAGAGGAGGAGGACTTGGGAGAGGGGGAGGGCTGCGCCAAGAGGGAGAGATTCTCATGTATTGGGCAGCCCCCAGACCTCTAGTATTTATAGGGGAAGGGGAGGGGGCTGCGCCCCCTCTAGGGTTCCCTCCCCAGGGGTGGCGGCAGCCCCCAGATCCCATCTGGGTGGCGGCCAGAAGGGGAGAGGGGGAAGGCGCACCCAGGGTGGGCCTTAGGGCCCATCTTCCCTAGGGTTTGCCCCCCTTCCCCACTTCCTGTGCCTTGGGCCCTGTGGGGGGCGCACTAGCCCACCTGGGGCTGGTCCCCTCCCACACTTGGCCCATGCAGCCCTCCAGGGTTGGTGGCCCCACTTGGTTGACCCCCGGGACCCTCCCGGTGGTCCCGGTACGTTACCGGAAAAACCTGAAACTTTTCCGGTGACCAAAACAGGACTTCCCATATATAAATCTTTACCTTCGGACCATTCCGGAACTCCTCGTGACGTCCGGGATCTCATCCGGGACTCCGAACAACATTCGGCAACCACATACAAACTTCCTTTATAACCCTAGCGTCATTGAACCTTAAGTGTGTAGACCCTACGGGTTCGGGAGACATGTAGACATGACCGAGACGTTCTCCGGTCAATAACCAACAGCGGGATCTGGATACTCATGTTGGCTCCCACATGTTCCACGATGATCTCATCGGATGAACCACGATGTCAAGGACTCAGTCGATCCCGTATACAATTCCCTTTGTCTAACGGTATTGTACTTGCCCGAGATTCGATCGTCGGTATACCGATACCTTGTTCAATCTCGTTACCGGCAAGTCTCTTTACTCGTTTCGTAACACATCATCCCGTGATCAACCCCTTGGTCACATTGTGCACATTATGATGATGTCCTACCGAGTGGGCCCAGAGACACCTCTCCGTTTACACGGAGTGACAAATCCCAGTCTCGATCCGTGTCAACCCAACAGACACTTTCGAAGATACCTGTAGTGCACCTTTATAGTCACCCAGTTACGTTGTGACGTTTGATACACCCAAAGCACTCCTACGGTATCCGGGAGTTACACGATCTCATGGTCTAAGGAAGAGATACTTGACATTGGAAAAGCTCTAGCAAACGAACTACACGATCTTTGTGCTATGCTTAGGATTGGGTGTTGTCCATCACATCATTCTCCTAATGATGTGATCCCGTTATCAACGACATCCAATGTCCATAGCCAGGAAACCATGACTATCTGTTGATCACAACGAGCTAGTCAACTAGAGGCTCACTAGGGACATATTGTGGTCTATGTATTCACACGTGTATTATGATTTCCGGATAATACAGTTATAGCATGAATAAAAGACAATTATCATGAACAAGGAAATATAATAATACTTTTATTATTGCCTCTAGGGAATATTTCCAACAAAAACCACCTAGGGAGCACTTGTGCTTTTAGTCTCCCCCTTTTTGGTAATTGATGGCAACATACATCAAAGCTTTTAGATAAAGATATAAAGAGTAGCAAGTAAAGGTTTGGAAAGACATGTAACAAGCATAGGCTCCCCCTACATGTATGCAATCATGTGAATGTGGAATAGAGAGGCATGTGAGAGCATAAACATGATAGAGCAGGCAATGTGTTACATGTATCTTGGCCATATGCATCAGAGCAAAGAATGTTAAGGAAAATACCTTCATGCTCATGCGTCCTTCTTGCAAACAATATGTACATCAGCAAGAATTCCTCATACACATGATTGTGATGCATACACTTACCTTGTGGTCTTGAGTTGGCTTAGGATGGCATGAACCTGCGCAAATAAGGTTAGATAACACAGATGCACCTACTAGCCAGAGCAAACAAAAAAACCTACAAGAATACCAAGACTAGGATGACATGTAGAGAGTGAGTACTAAGTACCACATTAGATTAGACATGTCCCCAAGAGTAAAGATATGCAATGAATTTAAATGATTTCTTTCCCTTAGATGTCTTGCTCCCCCTGAATCTAACATGGGATACTGGGAGAAGATAGGGAAAAGAAAATCAGAGCTGAAAAAAAACAGAGCTGAAAGATATGAATGATGATCAGAGCTATATGAATGCTAATGCAAAAGATCATATGGACATGTCTCTCCCCTCAAGAAGACATGTGAGCATCTCTCCTCTTGAATACCAAGCATCTGGGATCCTTGAGAAATACTTTTCTGCTAAGTATTCTCTCCCCCTGGAGATCTCTCTCTCCTTTGAGGGTCTCTCCCCCTAGAAGATCTCTCTCCCCCTTAAGGAGGTGATAAACTCTTTCTTCTTTGATGTGATCTCTTTCTAAATGATAAGCTTTGATGTTCTCTCTCTCCCCCTTTGACATCAATTTCCAAGAAGGGTCTTCTAGAATCCGTCTAATAGGTTTGGTCCTTGAGACAGAGCACAAAGCAAAGATAAAAATGTGATGCTTGTAGAGGACAAGATTCATTGAGTGGACCTGGATCAGAAGAAACATAGAATATGTGGCAAACTGTTTTTCCTGATGTGAAATCGGTGGCACCGAGTGGTATGCTTCGGTTGTACCGAAAGCAAAAAATCGGTGAAAATGAGTTCATCCCAGGAAAAACACTTGTCACCTCAGCTCACTAGACTAGTAAGATCTCACAAAGATTTGCAAGGAATTTACTGAAATATGTGCAATGAATTGGAATGCAAAAAATGCAGAGCAAACAAAAAGAAATCTAGATGAAGTTTTTTTTTGAAAGTAGAAACAAATATGCATGTGACAAATGCAAAAGCACAAAAAAACACAAGATAACTTCATCTAGAGATGGTCGGCGACAAAGTCACCTATGTTAGAGTATATTGACTTAGGAGTCAAGTGAGATCACTTGATCATAGGTCATACTCATCGTTTAAGCTCAAAATGGGGTTGCCATTTTCGTTTAAGCATCTTGATGTATTCACATCTTGTCGAGTTGCTTTAGCTCATGACTTGGAGTAAAGCTTCTCTAAGATGGAATGGCAATACCTTGGTTGGTGGTGGTGTCCATGTAGTTGAACTTGTGTGGGTTGCGCAAGGTTGATGTAGCTCATCAAGAATTGGAGCACCACTTGGAATTTGAGTCCTCTACCTACATGGGTTAGTTCTTGCAAGGAAGGGCACTTGTGTATCCAAAAATGACAATCATGAAGCTTAACATAGAATTTTGTCAAAGGATATGTTTGAGTGGTTCCGTGCTTCCTTGTATTCAACCACCATAGTGTAGAGACTTGGTAATGTAGAGATTGCTCAAGATATGAGTAGATTACAATCTCATGGAATGTGATTCCACCAAGTACCTACATGGGTTAGATAAACATGCAAGATACAAATATATCCAAGACATAAGATTTCCATCATAAGAGAAATATCAAGGATTAGTCATAAGCTCATGTCTTGCATGTATCCAATGGAGTTTCTACTCCAAGTTTGAAGCATCAATGATGTTCAATTCTCCTCTTAGTCTGCAAAACACTTTCTCATCAAGAGGTTTAGTGAATATATCCGCTAATTGCTTTTCGGTGCAAACATGTTTAAGATCAATGTCACCCTTAGCAACATGATCTCGAATGAAATGATGACGAACTTCAATATGCTTAGTTCGAGAATGTTGCACAGGATTATGACCAATTTTGATAGCACTTTCATTGTCACAAAGCAATGGAACATGTCTCACATATATCCCATAATCCTTAAGAGTTTGGGTCATCCAAAGTAATTGAGCACAACATGAACCAGCGGCAATATATTCAGCTTCGGCGGTGGATAAGAATACCGAGTTTTGTTTCTTGGAGGACCAAGACACAAGAGATCTACCAAGAAATTGGCAAGTACCCGAAGTGGACTTTCTATCAACCTTGTCTCCGGCATAGTCCGAGTCGGAATAGCCAACAAGATCGAAAGAGGCCCTCTTAGGATACCAAATGCCAAAGTTTGGTGTATGGATTAAGTATCTCACTATCCTTTTCATGGCCTTAAGATGACATTCCTTAGGGGCAGCTTGATATCGTGCACACATGCACACACTTAACATGATATCGGGACGTGAAGCACATAGATATAACAATGAACCAATCATAGAGCGATAAACCTTTTGATCAACTGGTTCACTATCTTTGGTCAAATCAATATGTCCACTAGTAGGCATGGGTGTAGACATACCTTTGCATTCTTGCATATTGAACTTCTTGAATAAGTCCTTGGTGTACTTCGTTTGAGAAACAAAGGTACCTTCCTTAGTTTGCTTGATTTGCAACCCAAGAAAGAATTTGAGTTCACTCATCATAGACATCTCAAACTTCTCCGACATTAGCTTCCCAGACTTTTCACTAAAATGAGGGTTAGTCGAACCAAATATAATATCATCAACATAGATTTGGCACACAAATAGTTCTCCATTAACCCTTTTAGTAAAAAGAGTAGAATCAATTTTCCCAATTTCAAAGCCTTTTTCAATAAGGAACTTGGTTAAGCATTTATACCATGCTCTAGGAGCTTGTTTAAGACCATAGAGAGCTTTGTGAAGTTTGTAAACATGATTGGGTTTCTTAGGATTGACAAAGCCGGGAGGTTGCTTAACATAAACTTCCTCCTCTATTTCACCATTTAGAAAAGCACTTTTAATGTCCATTTGGTACATGGTGATGTCATGATGATTAGCATAGGCAAGTAAGATGCGGATGGACTCAAGTCTAGCAACGGGGGCGTAAGTCTCACCATAGTCCATACCTTCGACTTGTGTGTAGCCTTGGGCGACGAGATGTGCTTTGTTGCGAACTACTTGTCCATCTTCATCTCGCTTGTTGCGAAACACCCATTTGGTACCAATGACGTTGTGGATGTTGTCGGGCTTCTCAACCAATGTCCAAACTTGGTTCCTCTCAAAGTTGTGTAGCTCTTCATGCATAGCATTTATCCAATCCGGATCTTCCAATGCTTCTTCAACCTTCATAGGTTCAATGCTAGAGATGAAAGAATAGTTTTCACAAAAGTTAGCTAGATGAGTTTTAGAGCGAGTGATTCTCCCAGTTTGAATGTCATTGTAGATTTGCTCGACGGGATGATCTTTAGCAATTCTTGCTCGAACTCGTGAAAGCTTTTGCTTGGGTCTTTGTTGAACATCTTCTTCATCTTGTTCTTCTTCTTCTTGGCCTTCTTCATTGTTGGCATTGTCGTTCTCTTGTCGTGGTGGAGAAGGAGGCTGTTGACGTTCATCTTGATGCACTTCCTCGTTTTCTTCATCTTGGTGTGTCCCGCTTGTGGATGCTTCCGTATCAACTCTTAGTTCACCTTGTTCTGAAGTTGAGGCTTCCACTTGGACGGACGAGGTACTCTCCTTCACCTCCGTTGGACGAACCTTGCCAATAGCCAAGTCTTGAATTGCTTCCGAGGGATCTTTGTCACCTACATCAATTGGCAATTGCTCTACTTGCGAGCCGTTAGATTCATCAAACTTCACATCTACCGTCTCTTCAACCTTCCGGGTGAAATTGTTGTAGACACGGTAAGTGTGAGAGTTTGAGCCATAACCTGGTAGGAAACCTTCATGAGATTTAGGAGCAAATTTAGAGCGATGATGCTTATCAAGAATGTAGCACTTTGAGCCGAATACTCGAAAGTATCCAACTTGGGGTTTGTTACCGGTGAGGAGCTCGTATGCCGTCTTGCCGAGTAGGTTGTGAAGATACAAGCGATTTGTTGCATGACAAGCTGTCTCAACCGCTTCCGCCCAAAAGTGCTTCGGCATCTTGTACTCATCAAGCATCGTTCTCGCCATTTTGATGAGCGTCCGGTTCTTCCTCTCAACAACTCCGTTTTGTTGAGGTGTGTACGTAGCCGAGAACTCGTGTGAAATCCCTTCTTCGTCAAGAAAGGTGTCCACATTTGCGTTCTTGAACTCCATTCCATTGTCGCTGCGAACCTTCTTGATCTTCACTTCAAATTGATTTTGGGCCTTCCTAGCGAAGTTTTTGAAGATCTTTTGGACCTGCGATTTATCATCGAGAAAGAACACCCACGTAAATCTTGAAAAATCATCAACTATAACTAGACCAAAAGAATTTCCACCAAGACTCTTGTAAGAGTTGGGACCAAAGAGATCCATGTGAAGTAGCTCGAGTGGCCTCCTTGTGGTCATGATGTTCTTCACGGGATGCCTTCCTCCAACCTATTTACCTGCCTGACAAGCGCTGCAAAGTCTATCCTTATCAAATATGACAACGTTAACTCCAAGGATATGATTTCCTTTAATAAGCTTGTCAAGGTTTGGCATACCAACATGACCTAATCATCTATGCCATAACCAACCTTTTGAGGATTTAGCAATGAAGCAAGTTTTAGGTTGAGCCTTTTTAGTGAAATCAACAATGTATAGATCACCTCTACGCACACCGGTAAAGACCATTTTATGATTATCTCGACGAAACACTTGGCAGTCTACTTCAGTAAATAGAACACTGAAACCGAAATCAGCAAGTCTAGATACTGAAAGTAAGTTGTAACCAAGAGATTCAACGAGCATGACATTTTGTATGGAGCTATCATGTGATATGGCCACCTTACCGAGGCCAACCACCTTACCCTTTTGAGTTGTCACCGAAAGTGACATACTTTCGAGGACTATCATTATCAGCAAGCTCACGAAACATGTCTTTATCTCCGGTCATGTGATCGGTACATCCACTATCAAGAACCCATTCCTTTCCTCCTGACATATATCCCCAAAGATTTGCCATAAGACCAAAATGTCTCATTGCATCATCAAGATCAAAGTCACTATCATCATCCTCATCATAGTATCCATGTTCAACATCGTCATGTGGTGGATCAAGTCCTAGAGAGGGTGATTCATTAGAATGAGTTTGACAATGATCTTGCTTATGAATTTTTATAGCTTCGGAAATAATATCACTAATAATACCAACATTTCCTTTGGCACGCATAAGATTTGTAAGCTCAAATAGACGATCACCAAACATAGGATCACTAGTATTCATCTTACTCAAGGCAATAGACTTATGGAGAATTTCATCAAGATTCTTCAAGGAATAATCTGGAAATCGTTCCTCAAGAAATTTCCATATGGTGTAGGCACACTTAAAAGTAGGCAAACATCCAATCAAGTTTCTAGGCAATCCTCTAATGATAAGTTCGGCAGTTCTAAGATTCCTAATCATGTCAATTGACTCATCATGGGTAGGATGCATAGGATAAACATAAGGTGCACAAGGGTTAGCAATGTACTTGTTCAAATGATATTGATTGAAAATAACAAGCATCTCATTTTTCCACTCATGAAAATACTCTCCATCAAGAATAGGCACTCTATGTCTAAGACTCCCAATAGTAGACTCATACATCTTCCTCCAATGGTGATTAAACAAAAGCAATGGAGATCAATGCTCTGATACCACCTGTAGGACCTTGAGAAGAGGTGTCTAGAGGGGGGGTGATTAGACACTAAGTACCAAAGTTGCAGTTTTTAAGTCTCCTTAAGTTTAAGTGGAGATTAGGCACAAGTTTAACATTCACAATTCATATCAAGCAAGCATGCAAGAGTATATGGGTAGCGTAAAGTAAAGCATGCAACTTGCAAGAATGTAAAGGGAAGGGTTTGGAGGATTCAAACGCAATTGGAGACACGGATGTTTTTGGCGTGGTTCCGATAGGTGGTGCTATCGTACATCCACGTTGATGGAGACTTCAACCCACGAAGGGTAACGGTTGCGCGAGTCCACGGAGGGCTCCACCCACGAAGGGTCCACGAAGAAGCAACCCTGTCTATCCCACCATGGCCGTCGCCCACGAAGGACTTGCCTCACTAGCGGTAGATCTTCACGAAGTAGGCGATCTCCTTGCCCTTACAAACTCCTTGGTTCAACTCCACAATCTTGTCGGAGGCTCCCAAGTGACACCTAGCCAATCTAGGAGACACCACTCTCCAAGAAGTAACAAATGGTGCGTTGATGATGAACTCCTTGCTCTTGTGCTTCAAATGATAGTATCCCCAACACTCAACTCTCTCTCATAGGTTTTGGATCTGGTGGAAAGAAGATTTGAGTGGAAAGCAACTTGGGGAAGGCTAGAGATCAAGATTCGTATGGTAGGAATGGAATATCTTGGCCTCAACACATGAGATAGGTAGTTCTCTCTCAGAAAATGTATGCTGGAAGTGTAGGTTCTGTCTGATGGCTCTCTCCACGAATGAAGAGGAGGTGGAGGGGTATATATAGCCTCCACACAAAATCTAACCGTTACACACAATCTACCAAACTCGGTGGGACCGAATCGTTAAACTCGGTCAGACCGATTTAGCAAATAATGTGACCGTTAGGGTTTTCGGTGGGACCGAAATGCAACTCGGTGAGACCGATCCGGTTAGGGTTAGGGCATAACGTAATCTCAGTAAGACCAATTACACAAACTTGGTGAGACCGATTTTGGTAATAAGCTTTCCAGAGAGTTGGTCAGGCAAACTCGGTGGGACCGGTTACTCAAACTCAGTGGGACCAATTTGGTAATAAGTTTTCCAGAGAGTTTGCATTGTAATCTCGGTAGTACCGATTGCTCAAACTCGGTGCGGCCGATTTTGATAATGGACATACACAGAGAGATTACAATCCCATCTCGGTGAGACCGAGATCCCTATCGGTAAGACCGATTTGCTTAGGGTTTGTGGCAGTGGCTATGACTTTTGGAATCGGCGGCACCGGATAGGAAGAATCGGTGTGACCGATTTTGGCTTTGGGTTTAGGATATTTGTGGAAGTGGGAAAGTAGCTGAGGGTTTTGGAGCATATCACAAAGCACATGAAGCAAGAGGCTCATTAAGCAACACCTCATCCCTCCTTGATAGTATTGTCTTTTCCTATAGACTCACTGTGATCTTGGACCACTAAAATATAAAATGAAGAGTCTTGAGCTTGAAGCTTGAGCCAATCCTTTGTCCTTAGCATCTTGAAGGAGTTCCCACATCCTTTAGTCCATGCCACTCCATTGTTGAACTTATCTGAAACATACTAGATAAAAGTGTTAGTCCAACAAGAGATATGTTGACATTAATTACCAAAACCACCTAGGGAGCACTTGTGCTTTCACGATCCCACTCTTTTTACTAATAAGGTCAAAGGGGGGTTGTTTGTATGCCAACTATATGTTGATGATATTATCTTTGGTTCCCCTAACAAAGCTTTCAATGAGGAATTCGCCGCTCTCATGACCTCCAAGTTCAAGATGTCTTCGATGGGAGAGTTTAAGTTCTTCCTTGGTTTTGATATCAAACAACGAAGAGAAGGTACCTTCATCAACCAAGCCAAATACACTCAAGACATGCTAAAAAGATTCAAGCTAAGTGATGTCAAGCCGGCTACTACACCAATGCCTACCAAGTGCCAACTTGACATTGATCCCAATGGTAAAGCAGTGGATCAAAAGGTATATCGCTCCATGATTGGCTCCTTGCTTTACCTTTGTGCATCTAGACCGGATATCATGTTGAGTGTGGGAATGTGTGCACGGTTTCAAGCCGTACCGAAGGAAAGTCACTATGTGGCGGTCAAGCGAATCTTTCGATATTTGGCTCATACCCCAAACTTTGGCTTATGGTACCCAAGAGGAGCAAACTTCAAGCTTGAAGGTTTTACGGATTCCAATTGGGCAGGAGACAAAGTGGATAGGAAGTCCACTTCCGGAGGGTGCCAATTTCTTGGGTGCTCTTTGGTGAGTGGTCTTCCAAGAAGCAAAGTTGTGTGTCTGTCTCGTCCACCGAAGCGGAATATGTGGCGGCCGGTAGTTGTTGTGCACAACTCTTATGGATGAGGCAAACTTTAAAGGAATACGGTGTCATTTGTGACAAAGTGCCTCTTTGGTGTGATAATGAAAGTGCCATCAAGATTTCTCTCAACCCGGTGCAACACTTCAAGATGAAGCATATTGAGATTCGGTATCACTTCATCCGGGATCACATTAGGCGAGGGGAGATCGAGCTCAAGTATGTCAACACTCATGATAACCTTGCAGATATTTTCACGAAGCCCTTGGATGAAGCAAGATTTCGCGAGTTAAGGCATGAGCTAAATATCATTGATTCGAGCAATGTGACTTGAACCCTTGCACACCCCACCTCACTCAACTTGTTGTCTAGTTTAGATGTAGGCATGGACATAGGGGGAGTGTTGTTCTCTCAATGAACTCTCCCTCCCCCCATTATGCATAAATTGATCTAGTCTTTCACTTTAACCATTTTTGGATGGTACTTGTGCTTCAAGGACGAGTTTTGGTCATGGGTCCAAGGTTAAAATCTTCGCGACACCATACCTCTTGACTCAAACATAGGTGGCCTCGGCCACCGCCCTCTCTTGAAGAGGTGTGTTTTGGCCTTTTGTTATTGGGTTTGTGACCGTTTTGGTTTTTCTTTCTTCTTGGGTGTGTTTCTCCTATTCCTTTTGAGCTTAGCCGTCTTGCCTTGTGCCTTTTTGTTGCTGGGTGGTACTACCGCTGGTGGTGCGCGGTACTACCGCTCACCAGCGCGGTACTACCGCTGCGGGGCGGGGTCAGGGGGTTATATCGTGGGCAGGGGGAGGTTTCTCTTCCCCATACCCATCCGCTCGCCCCCTTACTCCGTCTTGTCTCTCCAGCAACCGGCGCCGTGGGAGGGCTCCGGCGGATCTCCTTCTCCGGGGCGTCCCTCTCCATTCCCTTCGGTGGAGTCGATCCCCACCTTGTCCTCTTGCCATGGATGCCGGTATTGCCCCTGTTCCCTCTCTCTTCTTGTCTAGATTTTCAATCTAGCATCTTAGGGGCAATAGTGGTTGCATCTCTAGATTTTTGGCCAAATCTAGGCTTGAGTTGGATGGAGAAGGCATCTAGGCAGTTTGGATTAGTGGTTGGTAGAAGTATATTTGAATTTGGTAGGACGGTAGTGCCGGATCTGACCACGGCAGTAGGAAACTGCTGTTTCCCCGTCTCGAGCGGTACTACCGCTCCCTCTAGAGCGGTACTGCCGCTCACAGGTCACGGTACTACCGCCCTCTACCAAGTTCCATCATACTCTTACTACTCAGTGATCCTTTTGGTTGTGTTTGGTGGCTTATGCTCGTTCTTTCTGGTTGTTTTGCATGTTCTTGTGTGTGGTTCCAGGTGATGAGCTTCCTGAGCATCAGGCTCGGCGTATCAACCCCGGTCGTGCCACATCAAAGCATTACCGCACAACTGAGTCTGCAGGAGGTTCCTCAAGTGCTCCACCTCCACCTCAATTCAAGAAGAAGTCTGTTGTCAAGCTGAAGCAATCTGGCAAAACCGTGCCGGAAATGCAAGCCAAGGAGTTTTGGGCAAGGCATCGCTGCAACCCCTATGAGGCAGACCAAGATCCTACTTTGGTCAACCGTCCGTTCTGGAACAGGTTTCAGTTTGCCATCTTCTTTGATGTGCTCAAGGCCAAGAAGAACCTCTTTGTTAATGTGCACTCCATCGACACCGACCATATGGAGAAGGATCCTGAATACTTTGGTGAAGCTCTTCAAATGTGCACTCAACTGAACATTCTTGGTGTCATGCAATTCAACAAAGATTATGATGTTGATATTGTGGCCCAATTCAATGCCACGGTTCACCTCCGGACTGATGAGGACAGGACACTGACTTGGATGACCACTGGCAAGTTGCTTTCTGTCAAGTGGAAGGCGTTCATGGAGTTGATTGGGGTGGAAGATCACGGGCTTGCGTCTCTTGTCGTCTTTCTCCCACACCGCAACACCACCTCCACTCACAAGCAAGCACTATGGCCCTACTGCACCTTGAAGATCAACCCCGAGACGAAGAAGGAAACGTATGAGCTGCCTGCCTTTCTGGACATTCTTCACCATGTCTTCCGTGAGACTCTTTTCCCTCGCATCGGGAATCTGGATATGGTTCATTCTTATCTCGTGGACATGCTTCTCTTCTGCAGCGTGAGAAGGAAGAAAACACCGGCGATTCCCTGGATATCTCTCATGTTATGTGGTCTGAGCTCTTATCTGCTATCTCCGAGCGCAACTTCCCGATTTATGGTCCGTTCATCATGCTGCTTATTGAGAAGGCCTGGGATTGTGTCTATCCCAAGGTGATGCTAGAGACTGGAGAGTTGGTCTCTCATGACATCAAGCATCTGAGGAAGAAGGACAACTGGGGCACTCAGGTCCCTAAATTTGGAGGTCCTTCGTCTGCTACTGCCATGGAGACCGAGGAGGAGGCTGAGGCTGAGGCTGAGGATGATGATGACTATGAGCCTTCTGCGGCAGAGCCCTCTTGGGCAAAGAAGCTCAAGCTCAAGATGAAGAAGCTGTTCTGCTTGGAGTCTCACGGTCAGTACATGTCACATGTGGATGAGAAGAAGGCCCGAGGTCGTCACAAGGAGCTCATGCGTCAGTTGGGTGCCACCGTTAACAGTGGATCTGAGGACCAGCTTACTGAGGAGGAGGAGTGGATTCAGCAGCACTGCCCGTGGACAGATTCTGATGCCGAGCACTTCCCGACCGACGACGATGGCGAAGACGATCCCGCTGAGATCTGATATTTGAGTCCCTCTCTTGCTATCACCTGGAGTCGTAGCAACACTCTCTCTCCTTTTTGGTGTCTCGATGCCAAAGGGGGAGAGAGTTTAGGGATTTGTGATTTGTGTCTTCCGTCTTTTGTGTGTGTGTTTGTGTTTTCTCGCAGTTTGCTTTGTTTGGTTTGTGTCTGTGAGACCTAAGTTCCAGTCATATGGTGTGAGACATATGCTACCTTATCTTTCGAGTATCATTATCTATGTCTATCTAGCTTATGAGTTGCATGCTTATCCTGTTATCTCTGTTGCTCTCATACCCTGCTTAGGTTGTTGGTCTCTAAAATGTAGGGGGAGCGTTGATCCTAGTATGTGTGTCGTGCAGTCCAAAGCACTTATCTAGATAGCACACATCTAGGGGGAGCCCATCTACATTTTAGGACAGTGGGGTTTTGCGCTTGTCCTATATCTTTCCCATTTGTCCAAATCCCGTATTGTCATCAATACCCAAAAAGGGGGAGATTGTAAGGGCATATTTATCCCCAAGGTGTTTTGGTGATTGATGACAATGCTTTTGCGGACTAATTGTGTGCGTTGAGTTCTTTCAGAGATTCATCCTTTGGCACGAGAAGATTACCTCCCCTCGGTGTGTTATTCAAGACGGTGTAGCTCCTTCGTTTCTCTGTTGGTGGACTAGTTTCGTAGGAGTCACCGTACTATCAAGAGGGGATCCGCTTTGGTAAGGCTAGGGTAGAGTCAACACGTACACATTCTTATCACACCCGATGTTCCTTTATGCTTCATTGGAGCTATCTTTCCTCTCCTTGCCTGCCCTATCCTGTCCCAGTGGTAGTACCGTGGTCCTCAGCGGTAGTACCGCCGAAGCACGTCAAGCGGTAGTACCGCTCCCCGAGCGGTAGTACCACTTGTGGTCTTCGGCCGTAGTATCGCAGTGGTTCCGGGCTACTACCGCCTCGACTCGAGTCTGCTGTTTTTCGTGTCGGGTTTTACGATACTAGTAGCAGCAGTAGTGGAGGTAGTACCGCTCCAAGCGGTAGTACCGCCCATACTTCTGCGGTAGTACCGCTCTGGGCCCAGGACCCTGCAACCCTCGTCAGCGCGGCAGTACCGCTGGGAGGGAACGGTAGTACCGCTTGTCAGCGGTAGTACCGCCCTGCCCAAGCGGTAGTACCACTCTGTGCGTGGCTGTTTGGGGGGTAACGGTTGGATTGTTTCCCCCACTATATAAAGGTGTCTTCTTCCCCAAAGTTGACCTACCTCTTCCCCCAAAAGCTCCATTGTTGCTCCAAGCTCCATTTTCGCCCGATCTCTCTCTCTCCCTAGCCAATCAAACTTGTTGATTTGCTCGGGATTGGTTGAGAAGGCCCCGATCTACACTTCCACCAAGAGAAATTTGATTCCCCCCACTAATCCCTAGTGGATCTTGTTACTCTCGGGTGTTTGAGCACCCTAGACGGTTGAGGTCACCCCGGATCCATACTCCATTGTGGTGAAGCTTCGTGGTGTTGTTGGGAGCCTCCAATTAAGTTGTGGAGATTGCCCCAACCTTGTTTGTAAAGGTTCGGTCGCCGCCTTCAAGGGAACCAATAGTGGAATCACGGCATCTCGCATTGTGTGAGGGCGTGAGGAGAATACGGTGGCCCTAGTGGCTTCTTGGGGAGTATTGTGCCTCCACACCGCTCCAACAGAGACGTACTTCCCCTCAAAAGGAAGGAACTTTGGTAACACATCCTCGTCTCCACCGGCTCCACTCTTGGTTATCTCGAGCCTTTACTTTTGCAAGCTTACTTGTGGTATTTCCTTTGCTTTCTCGTGTGCTTGTTGTTGTTGCATCATATAGGTTGTTCACCTAGTTGCATCTCTAGACAATCTACTTTGATGCAAAGTTTAATTTAGTAAAGAAAAGTTAAAAATTGTTAGTTGCCTATTCACCCCCCCCCCCTCTAGTCAACTATATCGATCCTTTCATTAGCCCGTTGCTGATAGTGATTGGGTAAGCCATGTCCATTGTGTTCCTAAAAAGGGAGGTATTGCCGTTGTTCCTAATGATAAAGATGAATTAATCCCGCAAAGAATTATTACAGGTTATAGGATGGTAATTGATTTCCGTAAATTAAATAAGGCTACTAAGAAGGATCATTACCCTTTACCTTTTATTGATCAAATGCTAGAAATACTATCCAAACACACTCATTTCTGCTTTCTAAATGGTTATTCTGGTTTCTCTCAAATACATGTGTCAGCTGGGGATCAATCAAAAACTACTTTTACTTGCCCTTTTGGTACTTTTGCTTATAGACGTATGCCTTTTGGTTTATGTAATGCACCTGCTACCTTTCAAAGATGCATGATGGCTATATTCTCTGATTTTTGTGAAAAGATTTGTGAGGTATTCATGGATGACTTCTCTGTTTATGGATCCTCTTTTGATGATTGTTTGAGCAATCTTGATCGAGTTTTGCAGAGATGCGAAGACACTAGTCTCGTCCTGAATTGGGAAAAGTGTCACTTCATGGTTAATGAAGGCATTGTCTTGGGGCATAAGATTTCTGAGAGAGGTATTGAAGTTGATAAAGCTAAAGTTGATGCTATTGAAAAGATGCCATGTCCCAAGGACATAAAAGGTATAAGAAGTTTCCTTGGTCATGCCGGTTTTTATAGGAGGTTCATTAAGGACTTTTCTAAAATCTCTAGGCCTCTGACTAATTTATTGCAAAAAGATATTCCTTTTGTCTTTGATGACGATTGTGTAGAAGCATTTGAAATACTTAAGAAAGCTTTGATCACTGCACCTATTGTTCAGCCACCTGATTGGAATTTACCTTTTGAAATTATGTGTGATGCTAGTGATTATGTTGTAGGTGCTGTTCTAGGTCAAAGAGTTCATAAGAAATTGAATGTTATCCAGTATGCTAGTAAGACTCTTGATACTGCCCAGAGAAATTATGCTACTATTAAAAAAGAATTCTTAGCAGTTGTGTTTGCATGTGATAAGTTTAGACCTTATATGTTGATTCCAAAGGTACTATTCACACTAATCATGCTGCTATTAAATATCTTATGGAAAAGAAAGATGCTAAACTTAGGCTCATTAGATGGGTTCTCCTGCTCCAAGAATTTGATTTGCATATTATTGATAGAAAGGGAGCTGAGAACCCCATTGCAGACAACTTGTCTAGGTTAGAGAATGTTCTTGATGATCCACTACCTATTGATGATAGCTTTCCTGATGAACAATTAGCGGTCATTAATGCTTCTCGTACTGCTCCTTGGTATGCGGATTATGCTAATTACATTGTTGCTAAATTTATACTGCCTAGTTTCACATACCAGCAAAAGAAAAAGTTATTTTATGATTTAAGACATTACTTCTGGGATGATCCACACCTTTATAAAGAAGGAGTAGATGGTGTTATTAGACGTTGTGTGCCTGAGCATGAACGGGAACAGATCCTACGCAAGTGCCACTCTGAATCCTATGGAGGACACCACGCTGGAGATAGAACTGCACACAAGGTACTACAATCTGGTTTTTATTGGCCTACTCTCTTCAAAGATGCTCGTAAGTTTGTCTTATCTTGTGATGAATGTCAAAGAATAGGTAACATTAGTATACGTCAAGAAATGCCTATGAATTATTCTCTTGTTATTGAACCGTTTGATGTTTGGGGCTCTGATTATATGGGACCTTTTCCTGCCTCTAATGGTTACACACATATTTTAGTTGCTGTTGATTACGTTACTAAGTGGGTAGAAGCTATTCCAACTAGTAGTGATGATCATAACACTTCTATTAAAATGCTTAAAGAACTTATTTTTCCGAGGTTTGGAGTCCCTAGATATCTTATGATTGATGGTGGTTCACATTTTATTCATGGTGCTTTCCGTAAGATGCTTGCTAAGTATGATGTCAATCATAGAATCGCATCTCCTTATCATCTGCAGTCTAGTGGTCAAGTAGAGTTGAGCAATAGAGAGCTCAAATTAATTTTGCAAAAGACTGTGAATAGATCTAGAAAGAATTGGTCCAAAAACTTGATGATGCATTATGGGCCTATAGAACTGCATACAAAAATCCTATGGGTATGTCTCCTTATAAGATGGTTTATGGAAAAGCGTGTCATTTACCTCTTGAACTTGAACATAAAGCATATTGGGCTATTAAAGAGCTCAACTATGACTTCAAACTTGCCAGTGAGAAGAGGTTGTTTGACATTAGCTCACTTGATGAATGGAGAACCCAAGCATATGAGAATGCCAAGTTATTCAAAGAAAAAGTCAAACGCTGGCATGACAAAAGGATACAAAAGCGTGAATTTAACGTAGGAGATTATGTGTTATTATTCAACTCTCTTTCAAGATTTTTTGCAGGAAAATTCTCTCTAAATGGGAAGGCCCTTACATTATCGAGGAGGTCTATCGTTCTGGTACCATAAAAATCAACAACTTTGAAGGCACAAGTCCAAGGGTGGAAAAAGGTCAAAGAATTAAACATTATATTTCAGGTAATCCTATTAATGTTGAAATTAATATTATTGAAACCGTAACACCGGAGGAATACATAAGGGACACTTTCCAGAACGTTCTAGACTCCGAAAAGGAATAGGTATGTGGTACGGTAAGTAAACCGACTCCAAAACAACTCCAATGGCAATTTTTATCAGTTTTAGAATATTTAAGAATTTTAGGAACAAAGAAGTAGTCTGAAAGGGACACGAGGCCCCCACAAGAGTGGAGGGCGCGCCCACCCTTACTGGGTGCGCCCCCCTGTCTCGTGGATACCTCATGTGCCTCCCGGACTCCGTTTTCTTACACGTTACGTATTTTGGTCGGTAAAAGTTCATTATATATACTCCCAGAGGTTTTGACCACCGTATCACGCAAATATCCTCTGTTTTCATTTCGAGCTGTTCCTGTTGCAGAATAAAAGCAAGATGTCTTCTCAGGAGTCAGTCGGGGAGAGTCGGGTGTCTCACCCAACACCAGGTCCAGGAGCAAATAGCGATGCCTATCACTTCGGACCATCAACGGAGGATGAGATGGAGGATGATTTGAAAAGGATAGATGCCATGGAGGAAGATCAAGAAGTTACCTCTCGTCTCCAAGCAGAATTCATGATGGGGGAACTACCTAGCATGGCTATTCCAACTTCGGTCATCCCTTCCAACTTTAGATTTCTTTCTTATGAAAATATGAAAAAGAGCTTCACTTGTTCTCCAGAAGCTATGCAGCATCCTTGGGTAAAGGGAGCTTTAGCCGTTATGGGGAAGCTCCATAAATAAATTATGGACCTCAAACAACAAGTCAATAAGCTCGAGGAGGAGAACCATATCCTGAGGGGCGTCATCGCCAAGAAGATCATAACACCAACCGTGAAGGAGACATAATCACATGGGTATGGGCACTCCCCTTGGCAACTGCCAAGCTTGGGGGAGGTGCCCCGGTATCGTATCACCATCACACTCCTATCTTTACCATTTTATTTAGTTCGATCCTTTTAGTAGTATCTTGATCTAGTAGATTGAAGTTTTGATATCAAGTAGTTTTGAGTTTTGCTTTGTGATCTCTTTATGTAATCGAGTCCGTGAGCTATCTATAATAAAGATTAGTGTTGAGTCAAGGGCTTTGCTATGTTGCTATGATCTTGAGAAAGTAGAAAGAATAAAAGAGTTCATATTGATCTTATGGTTAGTGATGACTCCACGTATAGAAAGTATGAGGCATAAAAGTTGTTGAGAGTTGATAAACTTAGTTTTGGTCATCGTTGCAATTAATAGGAAGTGATAAGGAAAGAGAGGTTCACATATAGATATATTATCTTGGACACCTTTTATGATTGGGAGCACTCATTAAGTATGACATGCTAAAAGAGTTGACATTGGACAAGGAAGACAACGTAATGGTCTATGTTTTCTCACATCTTAGTTAAAGTATATTGTCATTGACCTTCCAAACATGTTGAGCTTGCCTTTCCCCCTCATGCTAGCCAAATTCCTTGCACCAAGTAGAGATACTACTTGTGCTTCCAAATATCCTTAAACCCAGTTTTGCCATGAGAGTCCACCATACCTACCTATGGATTGAATAAGATCCTTCAAGTAAGTTGTCATGTTGCAGGCAATAAAAATTGCTATCTAAATAAGTATGACTTATTAGTGCAGAGAAAATAAGCTTTGTACGATCTTGTTGTGGAAGTAATAAAAGCGATGAACTGCATAATAAAGGTCCACATACAAGGGGCAATATAAAGTGACGTTCTTTTACATTAAGATTTTGTGCATTCAACTCTAAACGCACATGAAAACCTCTGCTTCCCTCTGCGAAGGGCCTATCTTTTCCTTTATGTTTTTACTTTATGCTTGAGTCAAGGAGATCCTCACCTTTCCCTTTTTCATTTTATCCTTTGGCAAGCTCCTCGTGTTTGAAAGATCATGATATATATCCAACTGGATGTAAGTGTTGGAAATATGCCCTAGAGGCAATAATAAATTGATTATTATTATATTTCCTTGTTCATGATAATCGTTTATTATCCATGCTATAATTGTATTGATAGGAAACTCAGATACATGTGTGGATACATAGACAACACCATGTCCCTAGTAAGCCTCTAGTTGACTAGCTCGTTGATCAATAGATGGTTATGGTTTCTTGACCATGGACATTGGATGTCGTTGATAACGGGATCACATCATTAGAAGAATGATGTGATGGACAAGACCCAATCCTAAGCCTAGCACAAAGATCATGTAGTTCGTATGCTAAAGCTTTTCTAATGTCAAGTATCTTTTCCTTAGACCATGAGATTGTGCAACTCCCAGATACCGTAGGAGTGCTTTGGGTGTACCAAACGTCACAACGTAACTGGGTGGCTATAAAGGTGCATTACAGGTATCTCCGAAAGTGTCTGTTGGGTTGGCACGAATCGAGACTGGGATTTGTCACTCCGTGTAAACGGAGAGGTATCTCTGGGCCCACTCGGTAGGACATCATCATAATGTGCACAATGTGATCAAGGAGTTGATCACGGGATGATGTGTTACGGAACGAGTAAAGAGACTTGCCTGTAACGAGATTGAACAAGGTATCGGGATACCGACGATCGAATCTCGGGCAAGTATTGTACCGATAGACAAAGGGAATTGTATACGGGATCGATTGAGTCCTTGACATCGTGGTTCATCCGATGAGATCATCGTGGAACATGTGGGAGCCAACATGGGTATCCAGATCCCGCTGTTGGTTATTGACCGGAGAACATCTCGGTCATGTCTGCATGTCTCCCGAACCCGTAGGGTCTACACACTTAAGGTTCGATGACGCTAGGGTTATAAAGGAAGCTTGTATGTGGTTACCGAATGTTGTTCGGAGTCCCGGATGAGATCCCGGACGTCACGAGGAGTTCCGGAATGGTCCGGAGGTAAAGATTTATATATAGGAAGTCCTGTTTCGGCCATCGGGACAAGTTTCGGGGTCATCGGTATTGTACCGGGACCACCGGAAGGGTCCCGGGGGCCCACCGGGTGGGGCCACCTGCCCCGGGGGGCCACATGGGCTGTAGGGGGTGCGCCTTGGCCTACATGGGCCAAGGGCACCAGCCCCAACAGGCCCATGAGCCTAGGGAACCCTAAAAGGAAGAGTCCTAGGAGGGGAAGGCACCTCCTAGGTGCCTTGGGGGGAGGGAAACCTCTTCTTGGCCGCCTCCCCTTTTCCCATCTAGGGCTGCCGCCCCTCTAGGGGTGGGAACCCTAGAGGGGGCGCACCCTCCTCCCTCTCCCCTATATATAGTGAGGCCTGGGGCTACCCATAACACGTGATTCGATCTCTGCCTCTTGGCGCATCCCTACCCCTCTCCCTTCTCCTCATATCTCGCGGTGCTTGGCGAAGCCCTGCTAGACTAGCCACGCTCCTCCATCACCACCATGTCGTTGTGCTGCTGCTGGATGGAGTCTTCCTCAACCTCTCCCTCTCTCCTTGCTGGATCAAGGCGTGGGAGACGTCACCGGGCTGTACGTGTGTTGAACGCGGAGGTGCCGTGCGTTCGGCACTTGATCATCGGTGATTTGAATCACGACGAGTATGACTCCATCAACCCCGTTCACTTGAACGCTTCCGCTTAGCGATCTACAAGGGTATGTAGATGCACTCTCCTTCCCCTCGTTGCTGGTCTCTCCATAGATAGATCTTGGTGACACTAGGAAAATTTTGAATTTCTGCTACGTTCCCCAACAGTGGTATCAGAGCCAGGTCTATGCGTAGTTACTATGCACGAGTAGAACACAAAGTAGTTGTGGGCGTCGATATTATTCAATATGCTTGGCGTTACTAGTCTTATCTTGATTCGGCAGCATCGTGGGATGAAGCGGCCCAGACCAACCTTACACGTACGCTTACGTGAGACCGGTTCCACCGACAAACATGCACTAGTTGCATAAGGTGGCTAGCGGGTGTCTGTCTCTCCCACTTTAGTCGGATCGGATTCGATGAAAAGGGTCCTTATGAAGGGTAAATAGCAATTGGCATATCACGTTGTGGTTTTGCATAGGAAAGAAACGTTCTTGCTAGAAACCCATAGTAGCCACGTAAAACATGCAAACAACAATTAGAGGACGTCTAACTTGTTTTTGCAGGGTATGCTATGTGATGTGATATGGCCAAAAGGATGTGATGAATGATATATGTGATGATGAGATTGATCATGTTCTTGTAATAGGAATCACGACTTGCATGTCGATGAGTATGACAACCGGCAGGAGCCATAGGAGTTGTCTTTATTTATTTATGACCTGCGTGTCAACTTAAACGTCATGTAATTACTTTACTTTATTGCTAACGGTAGCCATAGAAGTAGAAGTAATAGTTGGCGAGACAACTTCATGAAGACACGATGATGGAGATCATGATGATGGAGATCATGGTGTCATGCTGGTGACGATGATGATCATGGAGCCCCGAAGATGGAGATCAAAAGGAGCAAAATGATATTGGCCATATCATGTCACTATTTGATTGCATGTGATGTTTATCATGTTTATACATCTTGTTTACTTAGAACGACGGTAGTAAATAAGATGATCCCTTACAACAATTTCAAGAAGTGTTCACCCTTAACTGTGCACCGTTGCTACAGTTCGTCGCTTCTAAGCACCACGTGATGATCGGGTGTGATGGATTCTTACGTTCACATACAACGGGTGTTGACGAGCCTAGCATGTACAGACATGGCCTCGGAACACATGCAATACACTTAGGGTTAACTTGACGAGCCTAGCATGTACAGACATGGCCTCAGAACACGGAGACCGAAAGGTCGAGCATGAGTCGTATAGAAGATACGATCAACATGAAGATGTTCACCGACGTTGGCTAGTCCGTCTCACGTGATGATTGGACACGGCCTAGTTAACTTGGATCATGTAATCACTTAGATGACTAGAGGGATGTCTATCTGACTGGGAGTTCATAAGATGAACTTAATTATCCTGAACATAGTCAAAAGATCTTTGCAAATTATGTCGCGCTTCAGTTCTACTGTTTAGATATGTTCCTAGAGAAAAATTAGTTGAAAGTTGGTAGTAGCAATTATGCGGACTAGGTCCGTAAACTGAGGATTGTCCTCATTGCTTCATAGAAGGCTTATGTCCTTAATGCACCACTCAGTGTGCTGAACCTCGAACGTTGTTTGTGGATGTTGTGAACATCTGACATACACATTTTGATAACTACGTGATAGTTCAGTTAAACAGTTT
Source organism: Triticum timopheevii (assembly GCA_963921465.1). NCBI lineage: Eukaryota > Viridiplantae > Streptophyta > Magnoliopsida > Poales > Poaceae > Triticum > Triticum timopheevii. The sequence continues at coordinate 371,930,573 of OY997272.1, read as the reverse complement.
GGAATTGAGGCACCAAAGACGTTTTTGAAACGTCACGAAACATATGAGATGTTTTGAGGACTGAAATTGGGATTTCAGGCTCGTGCTCACGTCAAGAGGTATAAAGACCTCCGACGATTTTCTTAGCCTGCAAACTAAGGAGAAAAGCTCAATTGTTGTGCTTGTGCTCAGATTGTCTGAGTACAACAATCGCTTGAATCGAGTGGGAGTTGATCTTCCAGATGAAATAGTGATGGTTCTCCGAAGTCATTACCACCAAGCTGCTAGAGCTTCGTGATGAACTATGATATATCAGGGACATATATGATGATCCTTGAAATACTCGCGATGTTTGACACCGCGAAAGTAGAAATCAAGAAGGAGCATCAATTGTTGATGGTTAGTGAAACCACTAGTTTTAAGAAGGGCAAGGGCAATAAGGGATACTTCATGAAACGGCAATTCAGTTGCTGCTCTGGTGAAGAAACCCAAGGTTGAACCCAAACCCGAGACTAAGTGCTTCTGTAATAAGGGGAACAGCCACTAGAGCAGAATTACCCTAGATACTTGGTAGATGATAAGGCTGGCAAGGTCGATAGAAGTATATTGGATATACATTATGTTAATGTGTATTTTACTAGTACTCCTAGTAGCACCAGGGTATTAAGATACCGGTTCGGTTGCTAAGTGTTAGTAACTCGAAACAAAAGGCTACGGAATAAACGGAGACTAGCTAAAGGTGAGCTGACGATATGTGTTAGAAGTTTTTTCAAGCTTGATATAATCAAGCATCGCACGCTCCCTCTACCAAAGAGATTGGTGTTAAACCTAAATAATGGTTATTTGGTGTTTGCGTTGAGCATAGACAAGATTGGATTATGTCTATTGCGATACGGTTATTCATTTAAGGAGAATAATGGTTACTCTGTTTATTTGAATAATACCTTCAATGGTCATGCACCTAAAATGAATGGTTCATTGAATCTCGATCGTAGTGATACACATGTTCATGCCAAAAGATAGTAATTATAGTACCACCTACTTGTGGCACTGCCACGTAAGTCATATTGGTATAAAACGCATGAAGAAGCTCCATGTTGATGGATCTTTGGGCTCACTCGTTTTTGAAAAGTTTGAGACATGCGAACCATGTCTATTGGTGTATATGCATGAAGAAACTCCATGCAAATGGACCGTTTGGACTTACTTGATTTTGAATCACTTGAGACATGCAAATCATACCACATGGGCAAGATGACTGAAAAGCCTCGGTTTCAGTAAGATGGAACAAGATAGCAACTTGTTGGAAGTAACACATTTTGATGTGTGCAGTCCAATGAGTGCTGAGGCATGCAGTGAATATCGTTATGTTCTTACTTCACAAATGATTCGAGTAGATGTTGAGAATATTTACTTGATGAAACACAAGTCTGAATTGAATGGTTCAAGTAATTTCAGAGTGAAGTAGAAGATCATTGTGACAAGAGGATAAAATGTCTATGATATGATCATAGATATGAATATCTGAGTTACGAGTTTTGGCACACAATTAAGACATTGTGGAAATTGTTTCGCAATTAATACCGCCTGGAACACCATAGTGTGATGGTGTGTCCGAACATCATAGTTGCACCCTATTGGATATGATGCGTACCATGATGTCTCTTATCGAATTACCACTATTGTTCATGGGTTAGGCATTAGAGACAACCACATTCACTTTAAATAGGGCACCACGTGATTCCGATGATATGACACCGTATGAACTATGGTTTAGAGAAACCTAAGCTGTCGTTTCTTAAAGGTTTGGGGCTGCGACGCTTATGTGAAAAAGTTTCAGGTTGATAAGCTCGAACCCAAAGCGGATAAAATGCATCTTCATAGGAAACCCAAAACAGTTGGGTATACCTCCTAATTCAGATCCGAAAGCAATATGGATTGTTTCTTGAATCGGGTCCTTTCTCGAGGAAAGGTTTCTCTCGAAAGAATTGAGTGGGAGGATGGTGGAGGCTTGATGAGGTTATTGAACCGTCTCTTCAACTAGTGTATGGCAGGGCACAGGGAGTTGTTCCTATGGCACCTACACCAATTGAAGTGGAAGCTTATGATATTGATCATGAGGCTTCGGATCAAGTCACTACCAAACCTCGTGGGATGACAAGGATGCGTACTACTTCAAAGTGGTACGTGATCCTGTCTTGGAAGTCATGTTGCTAGACAACAATGGATCTACGAGCTATGGAGAAGCGATGGTGGGCCCGGATTCCGACGAATGGCTCAAAGCCATATAATCCGAGAAAGGATCCATATATGAAAACAAAGTGTAGACTTTGGCAGAACGACTCGATGGTCATAAGGCTGTTGAGTACAGATGGATTTTAAAAGGAAGACGGACAATGATGGTAAATGTCACCATTAAGAAAGCTCGACTTGTCGTTAAGATGTTTTCCGACAAGTTCAAGGAGTTGACTATGGTGAGACTTTCTCACTCGTAGCGATGCTAAGAGTCTGTTGGAATTATATTAGCGATTACTGCATTATTTATGAAATCTTGCAGATAGGATGTCAAAACATTGTTTCCTCGACGATTTTCTTGAGGAAAGGTTGTATGTGATACAACCGGAAGGTTTTGTCAATCCTGAAAGATGCTAATAAGTATGTAAAGCTCCGGCAATCCTTCTAAGGACTGGACTAAGCATCTCGGAGTTGGAATGTATGCTTTGATGATGATCAAAGATTTTGGGTTTATACAAAGTTTATGAGAAACTTGTATTTCCAAAGAAGTGAGTGGGAGCACTATAGAATTTCTGATAAATATATGTTGTTGACATATTGTGGATCAGAAATGACGTAGAATTTCTGGAAAGCATATAGGGTTATTTGGAAAGTGTTTTCAATGGAAAGCCTGGATTAAGCTACTTGAACATTGAGCATCAAGATCTATGAGGATAGATCAAAACGCTTAATAGTACTTTCAAATGAGCACATACCTTGACATGATCTTGAAGGTGTTCAAGATGGATCAGTCAAAGAAGGAGTTCTTGCCTGAGTGGTAAGGTATGAAGTTAAGACTTAAAGCTCGACCACGGCAGAATAGAGAGAAAGGACGAAGGTCGTCCCCTATGCTTAAGACATAGGCTCTACAGTATGTTGTGCTGTGTACCGCACCTGAAGTGTGCCTTGCCATGAGTCAGTCAAGGGGTACAAGAGTGATCCAAGAATGGATCACAGGACAGCGGTCAAAGTTATCCTTAGTAACTAGTGGACTAAGGAATTTTCTCGATTATGGAGGTGGTAAAAGAGTTCGTCGTAAAGGGTTACATCGATGCAAGCTTGACACCTATCCGGATAGCTTTGAGTAGAGATACCGGATACGTGTAATGGAGCAACAATTTAGAATAGCTCCAAGTAGAACAGTTATTTGGAATAGCTCCAAATAGAATGTGGTAGCTACATCTAGGAGATGACATAGAGATTTGTAAAGCACACACGGATCTGAAAGGTTCAGACCCGTTGACTATAACATCTCTCACAAGCATCAAACCCAGAACTCATCGAGTGTTAATCACATGGTAATGTGAACTAGATTATTGACTCTGGTAAACTCTTTGGGTGTTAGTCGCATAGGGATGTGACCTTGAGTGTTAATCACATATCGATGTGAACTAGATTATTGACTCTAGTGCAAGTGGGAGACTGTTGGAAATATGCCCTAGAGGCAATAATAAATTGATTATTATTATATTTCCTTGTTCATGATAATCGTTTATTATCCATGCTATAATTGTATTGATAGGAAACTCAGATACATGTGTGGATACATAGACAACACCATGTCCCTAGTAAGCCTCTAGTTGACTAGCTCGTTGATCAATAGATGGTTATGGTTTCCTGACCATGGACATTGGATGTCGTTGATAACGGGATCACATCATTAGAAGAATGATGTGATGGACAAGACCCAATCCTAAGCCTAGCACAAAGATCATGTAGTTCGTATGCTAAAGCTTTTCTAATGTCAAGTATCTTTTCCTTAGACCATGAGATTGTGCAACTCCCGGATACCGTAGGAGTGCTTTGGGTGTACCAAACGCCACAACGTAACTGGGTGGCTATAAAGGTGCATTACAGGTATCTCCGAAAGTGTCTGTTGGGTTGGCACGAATCGAGACTGGGATTTGTCACTCCGTGTAAACGGAGAGGTATCTCTGGGCCCACTCGGTAGGACATCATCATAATGTGCACAATGTGATCAAGGAGTTGATCATGGGATGATGTGTTACGGAACGAGTAAAGAGACTTGCCTGTAACGAGATTGAACAAGGTATCCGGATACCGACGATCGAATCTCGGGCAAGTATTGTACCGATAGACAAAGGGAATTGTATACGGGATCAATTGAGTCCTTGACATCGTGGTTCATCCGATGAGATCATCATGGAACATGTGGGAGCCAACATGGGTATCCAGATCCCGCTGTTGGTTATTGACTGGAGAACATCTCGGTCATGTCTGCATGTCTCCTGAACCCGTAGGGTCTACACACTTAAGGTTCGATGACGCTAGGGTTATAAAGGAAGCTTGTATGTGGTTACCGAATGTTGTTCGGAGTCCCGGATGAGATCCCAGACGTCACGAGGAGTTCCAGAATGGTCCGGAGGTAAAGATTTATATATAGGAAGTCCTGTTTCGGCCATCGGGACAAGTTTCGGGGTCATCGGTATTGTACCGGGACCACCGGAAGGGTCCCGGGGGCCCACCGGGTGGGGCCACCTGCCCCGGGGGGCCACATGGGCTGTAGGGGGTGCGCCTTGGCCTACATGGGCCAAGGGCACCAGCCCCAACAGGCCCATGCGCCTAGGGAACCCTAAAAGGAAGAGTCCTAGGAGGGGAAGGCACCTCCTAGGTGCCTTGGGGGGGAGGGAAACCTCTTCTTGGCCGCCTCCCCTTTTCCCATCTAGGGCTGCCGCCCCTCTAGGGGTGGGAACCCTAGAGGGGGCGCACCCTCCTCCCTCTCCCCTATATATAGTGAGGCCTGGGGCTGCCCATAACACGTGATTCGATCTCTGCCTCTTGGCGCAGCCCTACCCCTCTCCCTTCTCCTCATATCTCGCGGTGCTTGGCGAAGCCCTGCTAGACTAGCCACGCTCCTCCATCACCACCATGCCGTTGTGCTGCTGCTGGATGGAGTCTTCCTCAACCTCTCCCTCTCTCCTTGCTGGATCAATGCGTGGGAGACGTCACCGAGCTGTACGTGTGTTGAACGCGGAGGTGCCGTGCGTTCGGCACTTGATCATCGGTGATTTGAATCACGACGAGTACGACTCCATCAACCCCGTTCACTTGAACGCTTCGGCTTAGCGATCTACAAGGGTATGTAGATGCACTCTCCTTCCCCTCGTTGCTGGTCTCTCCATAGATAGATCTTGGTGACACGTAGGAAAATTTTGAATTTCTGCTACGTTCCCCAACAGTAAGTTAGCATGGATTATTTTTGTTGACATCACCTAAAGGTGAATACATTGGGAGGCAACACAATAAGTCCCTATCTTTCTTAGTGTCCGGCTGAAACTCCATAATCACAAGTATTGAGTGAGTGTTGGCAATTATAGAAGACTACAAGATAGTTGAGTATGTGAACTTGCTGAAAAGCTCTATTGTTGACTCTTTCTGATGTTATGATAAATTGCAATTGCTTCAATGACTGAGATTATAGTTTTTTAGTTCTCAATGAAGTTTTTGAACCATACTTGACATTGTGAATTGATAGTTACTTGAGCATAAGAAATCATATGACAAAATCTTTATATGTTGTTGTTATAAGAATGATCATGATGCCCTCGTGTCCGTATTTTATTTTATCGACACCTCTATCTCTAAACATGTGGACATATTTTTTTCAATTTCGGCTTCCGCTTGAGGACAAGCGGGGTCTAAGCTTGGGGAGTTGATACGTCCATTTTGCATCATGCTTTTATATCAATATTTATTGCATTATGGGCTGTTATTACACATTATATCTCAATACTTATGGCTATTCTCTCTTATTTTACAAGGTTTACCATGAAGAGGGGGAATGCCGGCAGCTGGAATTCTGGCTGGAAAAGGAGCAAACATTGGAAACCTATTCTGCACTGCTCCAAAAGTCCTGAAACTCCACGAAACATCTTTTTGGAATTTATAAGAATTATTGAGCGATAGAAATACACCAAGGGCCCCACACCCTGTCCAGGAGAGAGGAGGGCGCCCCCCTCCTGATGTCTACTACACAACCTTCTTCTTGTAGACGTTGTTGGGCCTGCAAGTGCACAGGTTTGTAGGACATTAGCAAATTTCCCTCAAGTGGATGACCTAAGGTTTATCAATCCGTACGAGGCGTAGGATGAAGATGGTCTCTCTCAAGCAACCCTGCAACCAAATAATAGAGAGTATCTTGTGTCCCCAACACACCCAATACAATGGCAAATTGTATAGGTGCACTAGTTCGGCGAAGAGATGGTGATACAACTGCAAAATAGATAGTAGATATAGGTTTTTGTAATCTGAAATAATAAAAACACAAAGGTAACTAAAGATAAAAGTGAGCGTAAACGGTATTGCAATGGTAGGAAACAAGGCCTAGGGTTCATACTATCACTAGTGCAAGTTCTCTCAACAATAATAACATAGATAGATCATATAACAAGCCCTCAACATGCAACAAAGAGTCACTCCGAAGCCACTAATAGTGGAGAACAAACGTAGAGATTATGGTAGGGTACGAAACCACCTCAAAGTTATACTTTCGGATCAATCTATAAAAGAGTTCGTACTAGAATAACACCTTAAGATACAAATCAACCAAAACCCTAATGTCACCTAGATACTCCATTGTCACCTCAAGTATTCATGGGCAGGATTGTACGATATGCATCACACAATCTCAGATTCATCCAACCAACACAAAGTACTTCAAAGAGTGCCCCAAAGTTTCTATCGGAGAGTCAAGAATGTGTGCCAACCCCTATGCATAGGTTCCCAATGTCACGAAACCCGCAAGTTGATCACCAAAACATACATCAAGTGGCACATGATATCCCATTGTCACCACAGATAATCACGACAAGACATACATCAAGTGTTCTCATAAGACTCAATCCGATAAGATAACTTCAAAGGGGAAACAATCACAAGAGAGTAGAGGGGGAGAAACATCATAAGATCCAACTACAATAGCAAAGCTCGGGATACATCAAGATCGTGCCATAGATGGAACACGAGAGAGAACACGAGAGAGAGAGAGAGATCAAACACATAGCTATTGGTACATACCCTCAGCCCCGAGGGTGAACTACTCCCTCCTCGTCATGGATAGCGCCGGGATGATGAATATGGCCACCGGTGATGGGATCCCCCTCCAGCAGGGTGCCGGAACGGGCTCCCGAGAGGTTTTTGGTGGCTACACAGGCTTGCGGCGGCGGAATTCCCGATCTATCTTCTGTTCTGGAAGTTTTATGATACGTAGGTATATATGGGTGCAGGGGGTACGTCGGTGGAGCTACGGGGGCCCCACGAGGTAGGGGGCGCGCCCTAGGGGGGTGGGCGCGCCCCCCACCCTCGTGGGCAGCCGTATCTCCCCTGACGTGCACTCCAAGTTCCCTGGGTTGCTTTCCTTCCAAAAATAACTTCTCCAGTTGATTTCGTTCCGTTTTGACTCCGTCTAATATTCCTTTTCTTCGAAACACCGAAATAGGCATAAAACAGCAAATCTGGGCTGGGCCTCCGGTTAATAGGTTAGTCCCAAAAATAATATAAAAGTGGATAATAAAGCCCAGTATTGCCTAAAATAGTAGATAAAGTAGCATGGAGCAATCAAAAATTATAGATACGTTGGAGACGTATCAAGCATCCCCAAGCTTAATTCCTGCTCGTCCTCGAGTAGGTAAATGATAAAAAGAGAATTTTTGATGCAGAGTGATACTTTGGCATAATTTCAATGTAAATCTTCTTAATTGTGGTATGAATATTCAGATCCGAAAGATTCAAGACAAAAGTTTATATTGACATAAAAATAATAATACTTCAAGCATACTAACTAAGCAATTATGTCTTCTCAAAATAACATGGCCAAAGAAAGTTATCCCTACAAAATCATATAGTCTGGCTATGCTCCATCTTCCCCACACAAAAAAATATTTAAATCATGCACAACCCCGATGACAAGCCAATCAATTGTTTCATACTTATGACATTCTCAAAACTTTTTCAATCTTCACGCAATACATGAGCGTGAGCCATGGATATAGCACTATATGTGGAATAGAATGGTGCTTGTGGAGAAGACAAAAGGAGGGAAGATAGTCTCACATCAACTAGGCGTATCAACGGGCTATGGAGATGCCCATCAATAGATATCAACGTGAGTGAGTAGGGATTGCCATGAAACGGATGCACTAGAGCTATATGTATATGAAAGCTCTACAAAAGAAACTAAGTGGGTGTGCATCCAACTCGCTTGCTCACGAAGACCTAGGGCATTTGAGGAAGCCCATCATTGGAATATACAAGCCAAGTTCTATAATGAAAAATTCCCACTAGTATATGAAAGTGACAAAATGAGAGACTCTCTATCATGAAGATCTTGGTGCTACTTTGAAGCACAAGTGTGGTAAAAGGATAGTAACATTGTCCCTTCTCTCTTTTTCTCTCATCATTTTTTTATTTGGGCCTTTTCTCTTTTTTTATGGCCTCTTTTTTTCCGTCCGGAGTCTCATCCCGACTTGTGGGGGAATCATGGTCTCCATCATCCTTTCCTCACTTGGGACAATGCTCTAAAAATGATGATCATCACACTTTTATTTTTCTTACAACTCAACAATTACAACTCGATACTTAGAACAAGGTATGACTCTATATGAATGCCTCTGGCGGTGTACCGGGATATGCAATGAATCATGAGTGACATGTATGAAAGAATTATGAACGATGGCTTTGCCACTAATACGATGTCAACTACATGATCATGCTAGCAATATGACAATGATGCAGCGTGTCATAATAAACGGAACCATGGAAAGTTGCATGGCAATATATCTCGGAATGGCTATGTAAATGCCATGATAGTTAGGTATGGTGGCTGTTTTGAGGAAGATATATGGTGGGTGTATGATACCGGCGAAAAGTGCGCGGTATTAGAGAGGCTAGCAATGGTGGAAGGATGGGAAAAAATGTGTATAATCCATGGACTCAACATTAGTCATAAAGAACTCATATACTTGTTGCAAAAATTTAGAAGTTATCAAAGCAAAGTATTACACGCATGCTCCTAGGGGGATAGATTGGTAGGAAAAGACCATCGCTCGTCCCCGACCGCCACTCATAAGGAAGACAATCAATAAATAAATCATGCTCCGAGTTCATCACATAACGGTTCACCATACGTGCATGCTATGGGAATCACAAACTTCAACACAAGTATTCTTTAAATTCACAACTACTCAACTAGCATGACTTTAATATCACTATCTTCATATCTCAAAACAATTATCAAGCATCGAACTTTTCTTAGTATTCAACACACTCATAAGAAAGTTTCACATATCTTGAATACCAAGTATATTAACAATAAGCAAATTACCATTCTATTAACGACTCTCAAAATAATCTAAGTGAAGCATGAGAGATCAATAGTTTCATTAAAACAAATCCACCACCGTGCTCTAAAAAATATAAGTGAAGTACTAGAGCAAACAACAAACTACTCCAAAAGATATAAGTGAAGATCAATGAGTAATCGAATAATTATGCAACTTTATGAAGACTCTCCCATTTAATAATTTCAGATCTTTATACTTTATTCAAACAACAATCAAAGCTAAAGAAAACTACATTGCAAGGATAGCACAACTCATGTGAAGAAGCAAAAACTTAGGCTCAACCGATACTAACCGATAGTTGTTGAAGAAGAAAGGTGGGATGCCTACCGGGGCATCCCCAAGCTTAGATGCTTGAGACTTCTTGAAATATTATATTGGGGTTCCTTGGGCATCCCCAAGCTTGAACTTTTGTGTCTCCTTAATTCCTCTCATGTCATGGTTTCTCTTTTTATCAAAAGCTTCATTCACAACAAACGCAACAAGAACTCGTGAGATAGGTTAGTATAAACCAATGCAAAACATTATTATTCAACATTGCATACTAAATGCCTCTGTATATTTAATACTCTATCCTCAAATATAATCATTAAACAAGCAAACATATGCAAACAATGCAAACATAACAGCAATCTGCCAAAACAGTACAGTCTGTAAAGAATGCAAGAGTATCAATACTTCCCTAACTCCAAAAATTATGAACTAAAATTCTCACTGTAATAAATTTATCAGAGCTCAATATGCAAAAAAGATTCAACATTATACCACTCTCTGACTTTTCTAGGGAATTTTTGCAACAGCGGTAAACTTTCTGTTTTTCAAACAGCAACATGTATACTAGCAAAATAAGCATGGCAAAGGCTATCCTTGACTTCTTTATTGAAACTAAAGATGCAAAACATTATTCTAAATAACAGCAAGATAATACTAACAAAAGAAAGTGACGCTCCAAGCAAAACACATATCATGTGGTGAATAAAAATATAGCTCCATGTAAAGTTACCAATGAACGAAGACGAAAGAGGGGATGCCTTCCGGGGCATCCCCAAGCTTAGGCTCTTGGTTGTCCTTGAATATTAACTTGGGGTGCCTTGGGCATACCCAATCTTAGGCTCTTGCCACTCCTTATTCCATAGTCCATCGAATCATTACACAAAACTTGAAAACTTCACAACACAAAACTCAACAGGAAATCTTATAAGCTCCGTTAGTGAAAGAAAACAAAACCACCACATTGGTACTGTAATTAACTCATTCTAAATTCATATTGGTGTAATATCTACTGTACTCCAACTTATCTATGGTTCATACCCTCTGATACTACTCATAGATTCATCAAAATAAGCAAACAACACATAGAAAACAGAATCTGTCAAAAACAGAACAGTCTGTAGTAATCTGTATCAAATGTATACTTCTGGAACTCCAAAAATCCTACCAAATTAGGAAGTCCTAAGCAATTCGTTACCAATCTAGAGCAAGAATAATAAGATTAGAATCACATTTCTGTGAATTAACAAAACTAATTTACTGGGTGCAAAAGTTTCTGATTTTCAGCAGGATCAACACAACTATCACCGTAAGCCATCCTAAAGGTATTACTTGGCACTTTATTGAAACAAAAGCTATAAAACATGATTACTACAGTAGTATAATCATGTGAACACACAAAAACAGTAAGGATAAGTATTGGGTTGTCTCCCAACAAGCGCTTTTCTTTAATGCCTTTCTAGCTAGGCATGATGATGACAGTGATGCTCACATAAAAGATAAGAATTGAAACATAATGGGAGCATCATGAAGCATATGACTAGCACTTTTAAGTCTAACCCACTTCCTATGCATAGGGATTTTGTGAGAAAACAACTTATGGGAACAATAATCAACTAGCATAGGAAGGTAAAACAAGCATAGCTTCAAGATTTTAAGCACATAGAGAGGAAACTTGATATTATTGCAATTCCTACAAGCATATATTCCTCCCTCATAATAATTTTCAGTAGCATCATGAATGAATTCAACAATGTAACCAGCACCTAAAGCATTCTTTTCATGATCTACTAGCATAGAAAATTTACTACTCTCCTCATAAGCAAAATTCTTCTCATGAATAGTAGTGGGAGCAAACTCAACAAAATAACTATCATATGCTTTAAAATTAGGATCAAGATGACAAGTTTCATGGTTATCATTATTCTTTAAAGCATACGTGTCATCACAATAATCATCATAGATAGGAGGCATGCTTTCATCATAGTAAATTTGCTCATCAAAGCTTGGGGGGCAAAAAATATCATCTTCATCAAACATAGCTTCCCCAAGCTTGTGGCTTTGCATATCATTAGCATCATGGATATTCAAGGAATTCATACTAACAACATTGCAATCATGCTCATCATTCACATATTTTATGCCAAGCATTCTATGTAATTCTTCTTCTAACACTTGGGCACAATTTTCCTTCCCATCATTTTCATGAAAGACATTAAAAAGATGAAGCATATAAGGCATCCTTAATTCCATTTTTTTGTAGTTTTCTTTTATAAACTAAACTAGTGATAAAACAAGAAACAAAAAGATTCGATTGCAAGATCTAAAGATATACCTTCAAGCACTCACCTCCCAGCAACGGCGCCAGAAAAGAGCTTGATGTCTACTACACAACCTTCTTCTTGTAGACGTTGTTGGGCCTGCAAGTGCACAGGTTTGTAGGACAGTAGCAAATTTCCCTCAAGTGGATGACCTAAGGTTTATCAATCCGTAGGAGGCATAGGATGAAGATGGTCTCTCTCAAGCAACCCTGCAACCAAATAACAGAGAGTCTCTTGTGTCCCCAACACACCCAATACAATGGCAAATTGTATAGGTGCACTAGTTCAGCGAAGAGATGGTGATACAAGTGCAAAATAGATAGTAGATATAGGTTTTTGTAATCTGAAATAATAAAAACAGCAAGGTAACTAAAGAAAAAAGTGAGCGTAAACGGTATTGCAATGGTAGGAAACAAGGCCTAGGGTTCATACTTTCACTAGTGCAAGTTCTCTCAACAATAATAACATAGATAGATCATATAAAAAGCCCGCAACATGCAACAAAGAGTCACTCCGAAGCCACTAATAGTGGAGAACAAACGTAGAGATTATGGTAGGGTACGAAACCACCTCAAAGTTATTCTTTCGGATCAATCTATAAAAGAGTTCGTACTAGAATAACACCTTAAGATACAAATCAACCAAAACCCTAATGTCACCTAGATACTCCATTGTCACCTCAAGTATCCGTGGGCATGATTATACGATATGCATCACACAATCTCAGATTCATCCAACCAACACAAAGTACTTCAAAGAGTGCCCCAAAGTTTCTATCGGAGAGTCAAGAACGTGTGCCAACCCCTATGCATAGGTTCCCAATGTCACGAAACCCGCAAGTTGATCACCAAAACATACATCAAGTGGCACATGATATCACATTGTCACCACAGATAATCATGGCAAGACATACATCAAGTGTTCTCATGAAAGACTCAATCCGATAAGATAACTTCAAAGGGGAAACTCAATTCATCACAAGAGATTAGAGGGGGAGAAACATCATAAGATCCAACTACAATAGCAAAGCTCGGGATACATCAAGATCGTGCCATAGATGGAACACGAGAGAGAACACGAGAGAGAGAGAGAGAGATCAAACACATAGATACTGGTACATACCCTCAGCCCCGAGGGTGAACTACTCCCTCCTCGTCATGGATAGCGCCGGGATGATGAAGATGGCCACCGGTGATGGGATCCCCCTCCGGTAGGGTGCCGGAACGGGCTCCCGAGAGGTTTTTGGTGGCTATAGAGGCTTGCGGCGGCGGAACTCCCGATCTATCTTCTGTTCTAGAAGTTTTACGATACGTAGGTATATATGGGTGCAGGGGGTACGTCGGTGGAGCTACGGGGGGGGGGGGGGGGGGGCACGAGGTAGAGGGCACGCTCTAGGGGGGTGGGCGCGCCTCCCACCCTCATGGGCAGCACGTATCTCCCCTGACGTGCACTCCAAGTTCCCTGGGTTGCTTTCCTTCCAAAAATAACTTCTCCAGTTGATTTCGTTCCGTTTTGACTCCGTCTAATATTCCTTTTCTTCAAAACACTAAAATAGGCATAAAACAGCAAATCTGGGTTGGGCCTCCGGTTAATAGGTTAGTCCCAAAAATAATATAAAAGTGGATAATAAAGCCCAATATTGCCTAAAACAGTAGATAAAGTAGCATGGAGCAATCAAAAATTGTAGATATGTTGGAGACGTATCACCCCCCCCCTATAGGGCGCGCCCCCTATCTCCTGGGGCCCCTGGTGGCCCCCCGGTGTCCATCTTCTGCTATATGAGGGATTTTACCCTGGAAAAAATCGCGAGCAAGCTTACGGGACGAAACTCTGCCGCCACGAGGCGGAACCTTGGCGGAACCAATCTAGAGCTCTGGCGGAGCTGTTCTGCCGGGGACACTTCCCTCCGGGAGGAGGAAATCATCACCAACATTATCACTAACGATCCTCTCATCGGGAGGGGGTCAATCTCCATCAACATCTTCACCAGCACCATCTCCTCTCAAAACCCTAGTTCATCTCTTGTATCCAATCTTGTATCCAAACCACAAATTGGTACCTGTGGGTTGCTAGTAGTGTTGATTACTCCTTGTAGTTGATGCTAATTGGTTTACTTGGTGGAAGATCATATGTTCAGATCCGTAATGCATATTATTACTCCTCTGATTATGAACATGAATATGCTTTTTGAGTAGTTACATTTGTTCCTGAGGACATGGGTGAAGTCTTGCTATGAGTAGTCATGTGAATTTGGTATTCGTTCGATATTTTGATGAGATGTATGTTGTCTTTTCCTCTAGTGGTGTTATGTGAACGTCGACTACATGAAACTTCACCATTATTTGGGCCTAGAGGAAGGCATTGGGAAGTAATAAGTAGATGATGGGTTGCTAGAGTGACAGAAGCTTAAACCCTAGTTTATGCGTTGCTTCGTTAGGGGCTGATTTGGATCCATATGTTTAATGTTGTAGTTAGGTTTACCTTAATACTTCTTTTGTAGTTGCGGATGCTTGCAATAGGGTTAATCATAAGTGGGATGCTTGTCCAAGTAAGGGCAGTACCCAAGCACCGGTCCACCCACATATCAAATTATCAAAGTATCGAACGCGAATCATATGAACGTGATGAAAACTAGCTTGACGATAATTCCCATGTGTCCTCAGGAACTCCTTTCTCATTATTAGAAATTGTCCAGGCTTATCCTTTGCTACATAAAGGATTGGGCCACCTTTCTGCACTTTATTTACTTTATTTACTTGTTACTCGTTACTATTTATCTATCACAAAACTATCTATTACCTATAATTTTAGTGCTTGCAGAGAAAACCTTACTGAAAACCGCTTATCATTTCCTTCTGCTCCTCGTTGGTTTCGACACTGTTACTTATCGAAAGGACTATGATAGATCCCCTACACTTGTGGGTCATCAGTGACTGCTCTCAGACTAGTTATGTTCCACCCCAGCCCGAGAAGTCTATTGGTTGTGTTAAGCCATCAAGCAAGACGATCAGTGCTAAGCCAGCTTGCACTAAACGTGGACGTGTGCATCACGTCTCAGCTAAAGACGCTCATGATGATCCGGATGTCGTTCTTGGTACACTCCTTGTCAATTGTCACCCAGCATCGGTTCTATTCGATACTGGAGCATCTTACTCCTTCATTTCTGAAGGCTATGCTCGTTTGCACGACATGTTATTTTGTGATATGCCAACTCCCCTTGAAATTCAAACCCCATGGTCTAGATGGCAAACCACTAGAATCAGCTATGGTAATGAAATCCTTGTTGACAGACTTGTATTCCTTGCATCACTTGTAGCCCTCAAGTCCTCAGACTTTAACATCATCTTGGGTATGGACTGGATGACAGCTCATCATGCCAAGATTGATTGTTACACCAGGTTCGTTCAGCTTACACACCCATCTGGCAAGATAGTCACTGTCTCCACTAGAGTTGCAAGGCGTCAGCTCTATTCTCTTAATGCCAGCCCTCTTCCAGACCTTGAAGATATCCCGGTAGTCCGTGACTTTCCGGATGTCTTTCCAGAGGAACTGCCAGGTGTTCCACCTGACAAAGATGTAGAGTTCGTCATAGATCTTATCCCAGGAACCGCTCCAATCTCTAGGAGACCTTATAAGATGGCACCCTTAGAACTAGCTGAGCTTAAGAAACAACTTGATGAGTCCTTGCAAAAGGGTTTCATCCGTCCTAGTTCTTCTCCTTGGGCTTGCCCCATCCTCTTCGTCAAGAAGAAGGATGATACGAACCGGATGGTTGTAGATTATCATCCCGTTAATTTGGTCACGATAAAGAACAAGTATCCGCTCCCCGGGATCAATGACCTGTATGATCAGCTCGCTGGATCCTCAGTCTTTTACAAGATGGATTTGAGGTTAGGCTACCACCAAATCAAGATCAGAAACGGGGACATTCCTAAAACGACTTTTGTCACTCATTATGGCCAGTACGAGTACACCGTCGTGTTTTTCAGTCTAACCAACGCTCCAGCTACCTTCTCCCGCTTGATGAACTCGATCTTCATGGTGTACTTAGATAAGTTCATCGTGGTTTACCTCGATGATATTCTTATTTACTCGAAGAACGAGGAAGAGCATGCCGAACATCTTCGACTTGTGTTAGAAAAACTCAAAGAGCACCGCCTTTATGCCAAGTTCTCCAAGTGTGAATTTTGGTTGCTAGAAGTGACCTACCTAGGCCATGTGATATCTGGTAAGGGCATTGCTGTCAATCCCGAGAGAGTTAAGGCCGTTCTCGATTGGACTCCACCAGAAACCGTTAAACAAGTTAGGAGTTTCCTTGGTCCAGCCAGTTATTGTCGACGCTTTGTTGAAAACTTCTCCAAAGTAGCCAAACCCCTCACAGAACTTCTCAAGAAAGATAAAAAGTTTGAGTGGTCCCCACAGTGTGAGTACAGTTTTCAGGAACTGAAAAGACGCCTGACTTCTGCTCCCATACTTGTGCCACCGGATTTCACTAAAGACTTTGTTATCTACTGCACGCCTCATGGCAGGGACTAGGTTGCATTCTTATGCAGGATCGTCATGTGATTGCCTATGCATCTCGACAGTTGCATCCACATGAGAAGAATTATCCTACACATGATCTAGAGCTTGCAGCCGTAGTCTTTGCACTCAAGACCTGGCGACATTACCTTCTTGGTAAATGTTGCGAGATCTCCACCGATCACCAGAGTCTCAAGTATATATTCACCCAACCAGATCTGAACATTAGGCAAAGACGTTGGTTGAAGGTGATCTCAGAATATGATCTAGGGATTACCTACACCCCAGGCAAAGCCAATGCCATGGCTGATGCGCTAAGCCGTAAATCCTATTGCAACAATCTCATGTTGCAGCAAGGCCAACCACTACTCCATGAGGAATTCTGTAAGCTTACCTTCACATTGCTCCTCACGGATTCCTTTCTACCTTGGTGGCAAAACCTGATCTTGAGGATCAGATTATCGCTGCTCAAAAGCAGGACACGGGAATTTCCCGGATCAAGAGAAACATTAACAAGCGAGTTGGTGGATGTTTCTCTATGGATGATCGAGGTGTTGTTTTCTTTGAAAACCGCTTGGTGGTTCCCAAGAATCAACATCTGCGAAAATTGATCCTTAAGGAGGCGCATGAATCTCCTCTCATAATTCATCCCGGTAGTACTAAGATGTATCAGGACCTACGCCAGAGGTTCTGGTGGACTAGGATGAAGAGAGAAATTGCTCAGTTTATTGCTAATTGTGATGTTTGTCATCGCGTTAAGGCAGAGCATCAGAGACCTGCTGGCACCCTTCAGCCTTTAGCTATTCCTGAATGGAAATGGGATAAAGTTGGTATGGACTTCATCACTGGCTTTCCCAAGACCAAGAGAGGGAATAATGCTATCTTCGTAGTCATTGATCGTCTCTCCAAAGTGGCCCACTTCCTACCTGTTCGAGAGAGTATCACTGCTAGTCAGCTCGTTGACTTATATATTTCTTGAATAGTGTCACTTCATGGTGTTCCACTAGAGATCAATTCAGACCGTGGTAGTCTTTTCACTTCTCATTTCTGGGAGAGATTCCAAACTGCCATGGGAACCCATCTTTCCTTCAGTACCGCTTTCCACCCTCAGTCGAGTGGTCAGGTGGAAAGGGTCAACCAAATTCTCGAAGACATGCTTAGAGCTTGCGTTATCTCATTCGTTATGGATTGGGAGAAATGTCTTCCTTTCACCGAGTTTGCTTATAACAATAGCTATCAATCCAGTCTCAAGAAAGCTCCTTTTGAGATTCTCTATGGACGAAGATGTCGAACACCTTTGAACTGGTCAGAAACTGGTGAAAGACAATTCTTTGGACCGGACATGATCCAGGAGGCAGAAGAGCAAGTTCGCATCATTCGTGAGAATCTGAAAACAGCCCAATCTCATCAAAAGAGTCAGTATGATCGTCATCATAAGGATATGACTTATGAAATTGGCGACAAAGCTTACCTTCGGGTTACTCCTTTGAAGGGTACCCATCGTTTCGGTATCAAGGGCAAGTTGGCTCCTCGTTACATTGGTCATTTTTGCATTCTCGCTAAACGAGGAGAGGTTGCCTACCAGTTGGAACTACCCCCACATCTTTCCAGAGTGCATGATGTCTTCCACGTCTCTCAACTCAAGCGTTGCTTCTCGGATCCTATCCGCGGAGTGGACCACGAAACACTTGATCTCCAAGATAACCTCACATATCGAGAGTACCCTGTTCGCATTCTTGATCAAGCAGAGTGTGTCACTCGACGTCATAACATCAAGTTTCTCAAGGTTCAGTGGTCTCATCATTATGAGAGAGAAGCTACTTGGGAGCGAGAAGATCGTCTTCGACTGGAGTACCCCGCTTTCTTTCCGTCGACCCCTGAATCTCGGGACGAGATTCTTTCAAGTGGGGGCGAGTTGTCACATCCCTAGTTCTGGTATGCTCAAGGCTAGCTAGCCATGTGTGCATCATGTTTAAATTCCATTTAAATTTGAAATGGGGATTTGTGAAACCCTCAGAATCATTTCTGGAAATGACCCAAATAAAAATTGCTCGAAAAGGGTCCAAGAAAATGTTCATGTTGCTCTATGAAAATATTGGACAGAGATAAAAATCAAACCAATATTTTTAGGAGCTCATCAGTATTTATTTTGGGCATTTGGAATTAATGCATAATTATTTGCATTGGATATATATATGTTATATATATAATATATGTCCAAAAATTATGCCGTTTGTTGAGGAGCTCTGGAATAATACCACTAGTTCCTACAAAAATTGGCATAAGGAAATAAAATGATTTAGTATTATTATTAAATCAAAACAAATGTTAGAAAAATAGAAAAGAAAAAGAAAGGGAGAAACTTACCTGGCGCTTACCTGCAGCCCGTCTATCCCAGCACTGTGCGGCCCAGCTGGGCCAGCCCACCAGCGTCGTCGTCCTCCTGGCGCCAGTCGGCCAGGCGTGTGGCCGGCGTGCGCGCACGGCCGTGCCGCCATGCCACCTGCCTGCCTGGCCCCTCCCTCGTCGCCTGGAAGCGCCACGCGACGCCACGCGCCGCCCACACCTCTCTCACTCTCTCTTGTTTCCCCTCCTCCCCTGGATCTCCCTCTCTCGACCCGCCCGAGCACTGCAGTCGCCGCCACTCGCCGTTGTCGCGCCCACCGCCACGGCCTCGCCCTCTCCCCGTGCTTAGAAGCTCCGCCACATCACCGGCTACCTCCTCGTCAAGCCACGCGCCTCGGGAGGCCCTGGAGCACTGTCAACATCGTCGTCTTCATCTCCGGCCGCCGGAGATCGTCTTCGCCACCCCGCCGTCTTCAGTGCATCCCCGAGCTCGCCGACAAGCCCGTCGAGTCCGCTGTGAGCTTCTGCCCCATCCCCCTTCTCCGTTTCTCTATTCCCGTGCTATAGCCTCGATCCCCACCACGGCCGTAGCACCTCCCCGCCGTCCATGTCACCACCGCCGCGCTAGCTGCCGTAGCTCATGCCCGCGCACGTCAACGTGCTCAGCTGCCTCCCAGCAAGCCAACGCCGCTGCCCGTAGCCCCTTCCGTGCACCGCAGCGCTGTGCGCGCACTTGGCCGAACTCCGTCCACTGCCTCGAGCTCGTTTCCGACGAGCTCCGGCACCCCCGCAGCCTCCCGCTCGCTCCAAACAACGCGGACGAGCTCTAGCTTCTCGTCTGTGGTCTCCGCCGCCCGAATGGACGCCGGAGGGCGTATTCCGAGCCCCTCTGCCGCGTTTGGCCTCTCCGGCGGCTAAATGCCGGTGGGGGTTGGCCGTTTTGACCTCACCGGGCTGTCAGGTGGGCCCCATGGGTCAGGTGATTAGCTTAGGGCTAATCACCATTAACTAAACCCTCTGACACCGACTAGTGGACCCATCGCCACTAATCCTGCGATTAGGATAATAAAATCCCCTTGTTTAATCTGTGACACTGACGTGTGGCCCCACACGTCAGGTTTGACCCCAATCAGCGTTGTTGACTTGCTGACGCAAGCATGACACAGTAAATTCTTTTCTGGTTTTAAAATAAATCAGGAAATTCCAAAAAATTAGCAAAACTTGAAAAATTCACAGAAATTCAACCGTAGCTCAGATTAAAATAATTTTTATATGAAAAATTATCAGAAAAATGCAATATATCCATCTGTACTAGTTCCATGCATGACAAACCAATTTATACCTATTGTATAAATGAAACACTAAAATGGCATTTATAAAGGGCTTAACTTGGAGTTGCATTGGAATTCTTGATTCAAATGGACTTCAACCTAATGAATGCTAGCTGCGTTAGCTCAAACATCATCACATCTACATGCCATGATCATGCATCATTGTTGCATATGCTTGTGTTTTGATTGTCAACATCGTTCCTTCTCGATAGGTCCTGCTCCGGAGAGTGCTCGAGAGTACCTGTCTGTGAAGCAGTGCCCCCCTATTGATCTACCAGGCAAGCAAACCCCCTTGTTCATTCCGATACAATCCTACTCTATCGCTCCTGCTCTCAGTTATTGCATTAGGACAACAACGATTCAATTGCTACTTTGTGTTGCGGTAGTTAAACCCATTCCTCTGCATGACCTGTCATTGCCACAGTAAATAGTTGAAACCCACTAGCATGTGTAGGAGTTGATTGAAGCCATTGTTGTGTTCCTACCATGCCATGCCTGCTATTGCTTAGAGTGTGTCTGTCGTGGGAAACGAACACCTATGGGGCAGGGCCCCTTTCGGTCCGGCAAGGGAGCGGAGGGCGCACGAAGAGCAGATCGAGGCGAAGCACGCGAGGGATTTTACCCAGCTTCGGAGCTCTCCGGAGAGATAAAACTCCTACTGCTACTTTGTGTTTGTATTGTGTTCTTGCTCAAGAGCATGAGCATTCTATGTTTTCGAAGGAGTCGAACCCCTTCTACGTTGCGCATGGGCCTCCTTTTATAGGCTAAAGGGGTCACCGACAGGTGGCAACGCAGACAGGGGTATAAAAGTAAAAAGAAGGGTTGGTACAACCGCTATCTACAGTGCCCCCCTACCTAACTCTGACGGCAGAGGACAAGGGCATTTAATGCCCGTCCGGTCGCCCAAACAGTGCAGAGAAGCGACCGTTAGGGACGCCACCGCCTGCCACGATGGCCTTCTCGTCATCTCTACTTGCCACCTCGCACCGCTTGGCTGCACAGCTCCCCGCCACGTGTCCCTGGAACGATCCTGTGGCGACACGTCGTCAGATGCGCCGGAGCGTGGGCGCAGAGTGGTGGCTCCGCCGCGGCAAGTGTCTTGCCGCGGCCGTTGTCTTGCCGCACCCGAAAGCTTGTCGCTCGCCGGGTCTTGCCGGGACGCGCGGCGCGTCGCGGCAAGTTTCTTGGCTGGCCCTCCTGGCAAGCTCCTCTTGCCGGGGCCTTGTCCTTCCCGGCAAGCTCCTCTTGCCGGAGCCTTGTCTTCTTAGTTAAAACACTTTGTTCTTGAATGGCACAAATATGAGCTGCGGAGGATCTTGGCGGATGCCCGGCAAGCCTTGCCGCTGGGCGCTGCGACTTCCCGTGCACAAGTTCGGGATACTAAGGTACCCCTACTTTAGTACACCGACAGGAGCCCCCGGGCCTGGGCCACACACGGTGCCGAGCGCTGTTGGGCCAGGCCCAAAACAGGGCACGGGCACACGCGGCCTGGGTCCATACCAAATCTAACTCTGTATCCACCGCGCCCTCCCGTAACGGCACGCGTCAAACGCGGCGTCATGGAAGTGGGCAATTCTTTAATCAGGAAAGGCGTAACGTTCGCCTCTCCTCTTTATAAGCAGAGGAAACAGAGGCCGTTCCCCCACCTTCGCCACTTGCAGTTCCTTCCTCAGAAAGCTCCGCCGCTCCCCTCCGCTTCCCAAGCCGAAAGAGAGCAGCGTTCCGCCCTCGCCGCCGCCGTCGCCGCCGTCGCCGCCAACCTCCTCCATCGCTTCTGCCATGGCTCCGAAGACCAGAAAGAGTACGAAGTCGGCCGAGGAGCTGCGGCTTGAGGCGCTGCGCAAAGAGCGAGCACTTCCCCCCCCCCCCCGAGCTCACCCCGAAGGCGCTGCGGGAGGAGTTCTATTTATTCTGGTCGACGAAGACACGGGCGCATCCGCGCACGCAGGTACTCTCCGCCGAATCTTCTACTTCGAAAAAGTGTCCAAGAGGATACTATTTCTTCCCCCTGTTCTTCTATTGCGGGCTTTGCCCACCTTTTTCCGATTTCTTCTGTGATATCATGAACACCTACGGGTTTCATCTTCTTGACTTCACCCCCAACGTTGTTCTGACAATGGCGGTTTTCGCACACCTCTGCGAGAACTTCGTTGGAATCCACCCAAATGTCGCCCTCTTTCGCCACTACTTCATGCCTCGGGCCGAGAAGGGGGAGCCCTTAGCTGGCGGGATCGCCTGGATCTCGAGGGTCGGCATGAAGGAGGTTTATCTGGAGGGAGAGCTCCGCAGCAAGTGGGATGAGTGGAGGGCGGAGTGGTGCTGGATTGTTGACGCGGATCCGCGGCCATTCACCAGCCTGCGTCAAGCCCGAGTAGTGCGCGGCGGCGACTGGAGTGCCCTGGCAGCGGATGACGCCAGATTGAAGATCGCCACCACGCGGATTTTGCGGCTCAGGCTTGCCGGGCTTACTGTAGGGGCCGTTGGCGCGGACTTCCTTCGCCGCCGCATCGCCCCTCTGCAGGAGAGGAGGAGGCCCACCTGGCTATTCGGGGGCCCGGCAGATATCATGAGGATGCGCCCAGGCCTCAATTTTAATTTCACAGTCTTGGAGTTGGATGGGATGCTCAAGGAGTTGTTCAAGCATGACTCCAACCATCTGGAGTGGAGGCTGCCGCAGGGTGTCGTGCCGTTGTGCAATAACTCCCGGCTCGATCGCATCCGCGCAATGATGCCGGAGTGCGACTCGCATGGGATTATCCCAACGTGCAGGAGCCTGCCGACGACGTTGTGCAGAACTTCTTCGACAACTTGGTGGAGGTGGCGGTCCGTGCCGACGAGCAGAGGCTCCTCACCCGCGACACCACTGATGACGAGATGCGGTACATCGCCACCAGGGCGGAAGAGGCGGCGGCAGCCGCCGCCGCGGGTGAGTTTGGTTTTACGCTAGAGGAGACAGAGGCGGCCGAGGCGGCAAGCCTTGCCGACCGGGAGGACCTTGGCGGGGAGGTCGTTGGCAAGGGGCAGCCCGAAGCCGAAGCGAGCGAGCCTGCCGGGGGCGTAAGTGGCCAGTCATCTTCAAGCAACTTGCCGCAGACGGGGGCCTCAGTGCAGCCCCCAGCTCAACCGAGAAGGCGCCTCCGCAAGACTGGGGACACAGCAGGGCGGCGGGCAGGCCAACAGCCGCAGCGCCGTGGGACACGCTCTACCGCGACAAGCACCGTTGCCGCGGGAGCGTCTCATGCCACGCCGGCAACTGGAGCGGGATCTTCTCGAGCCGCTACTCCTGATCCTACCGCAGCTCCCGCCAAGCGTCCAAGGGAGCCTACTCCTCAGCCTCGTCGCACTGAAAGAGTGCCGGACTTCGACCTCTCCGCGCTGAGCTCCGACGAGGAGGAAGAAGAAGAGGAGGAGTAAGACTTTCTTCTTGTTGTACTTATGTTTCTTCGATTCTTGTTATTTCTTGTTTTGTATCTGATCCGCTTCCCTCTGAACCTCGTTCCTCTTCAGGACCCTGGCCAAGAGAGCGGCAAAGAGGGCCAAGGTCCCTGTGGTAGTCATCGAGGATGAACCTGCTGCGACAGCAGAGGACGCATCCGAGACCACCTTGACGGACCCGGCAACCTCTCCCCGAAGCAGCCCCCAGCACAGCCCCCAGCGTAAGTACTTGTTCACTTCCTGTTGTGGGGCGCGCGTGGGTGCTCTTTCTTTGTTGACATCTTGACTGTTGACTTGCTTGTGTAGGAGCAGAGCAGGCCCATCAGGAGCAACCAGAAGCCGCTCCGGAGGTGCAATCTGCTTCAACTACGCCGCCAAGGGGCGATTCTCCGACAAGGGAGCGCTCTCCGGCAAGGGAGGGGTCCCAGGCAAGGGGTGGAACCAGCGAGCCTTTGGTGGTGGAGCCCATGGTCACAGAGCCCAGCACAGGTAACCCTCCTTGTTGGAAATTTTCCCTTGGGTTCTTCTTCTTCTGGTCTTCTTTTTTGGATATTGGCTTGACTTTTTCTCCCTCTTCCCGTCTTCAGATCCTCCCTCCGCGGAGCCAATGGAGACCGAGGCCACCGGCGAGGAGAACGTGCGCGGCGATACTGGCGATGCCGCTGCTACTGAAGAGGAGGCCAGCCTGATGACCCCGCCGACGAAGAGGCCGCCAAGGCTGCTGGCGCTGGAGCTGGCGAGGGGTCCGGCGACCGTATTGACGACCCGGGGGTCGCAGGAGCGCAGGGCGCTACGCCGACCGCCGACCCCTCCGCCGCTGACACAGCACCGGGCTCCGAAGAGCCCCAGCCCCGCGCCTACTTGAAGGCCGGCGAGGGTGTCTTCATCAAGCTCCCCTGGGCGTCGAGCTCCAGGGCACCGGTCGAGGGAGAGGCTTTTGACGGAGAGGTGCTCGCCTCTGCAGGGTTGACAGTAGTTGACGCGCCAAGCAGCAGCAGTGGAGAGTCTGAAGAGGAGCAGTTGCTCCGGAAGTTGGTGTCGCTCTACCGCGCCCGGCAAGCGAAGCTGGAGTCCCGGGAGGCGCTTGTCGCATGGGCGGGAATTGACATAGAGAAGCATGCGGAGGAACTCCAGAGCCGCAACCAAGAGGCCCTCCGGTCCATTGCGGAGGAGAGGGCGCAACTTGTCGAGGCGCGGAAGGCTTTCCTCCTCGAGAAGGCAGAAGCTGAGGAGCAACAGAGGCTTGCCGCTGAGGCGCTGTCCACCCGGGAAGGTGAATTGACATAGCGGAAAGTTAATCTGGACAGCCACGAGGAGGAGCTCGCCGCACGCGAGCAATCACTTGGCGGGGCGCTCAAGGAAGCGAAGGACGCTGCCGCAGCTGCCGAGGCCGCCAAGAAGGAATTGGAAGTGAAGATGACGCAGCTAGAGGCTGATCTGAAGGGGAAGGATGAGGAGCTTGCCGCGCTCCAGCACGAACGCGAGAAGGATGCCCTTGCTCATGGTGATCTGCAAGTCCAACTCACCGATAAGGGCAAGGAACTGAATGCCGCCAAGGACTCAAATGCTGATCTGGAGTTGAAGCTGGCCACACTGACGGAGACACTGGGCGGCGCCAAGAAGCGAGAGGAGGATTTGAAGAAAGAGATCAAGGCCAACGAGGAGCTGCTAACGAGGGCCGCCGAGACTCAAAACACCTTCAGGGCTACGGTGGAGCTCTGGACGGAGGGCCTCGTCAACATTGCCGCAGTCATTGACGACGAGCTGGCGCAACTAGACTTGGCGGGCTTCGGGTACTCCTCCGATGAGAACCTCCAGCCCAGCGCCAAGCTTACTCTTTTCTTCAAGGGTGTGGTGACGGCACTCCAGCAACTCCGGGAAAGGATCCCGAAGCAGCCGGCTGATGAGTCACGCGAAATCTGTGCCAAGGTCTTGGAGAAGGTGTTGGTGAAGGTACTCTTTCGCAATCCAGGCCTCGACCTCACCCGCGTCCTCAAGAAGCTGCCGGCGGGTGCCGATCTTGAAGAGCTCAAAGCCATTGTCGCACCCATTGTGTACAAGGTGAATGAAGTCAGGAGGATCGACGGCGAGCGCGTGGATTAGGCCACCCTTCTTCTCCTTTCCTTGTCGCTGATATTTAAGTTATGAAAACAATTCAGTCAGTGCTGCAACAAGTTACTTTTGTAATGTAACTTTATTCTGGGCAATGCTTGTTACGTTATCTCCTTTACTTGATTCCTTTCTTTGTATGTTTTTACCCTGCGCTTTTAGGGAACTTGCCAGCGCAGGCACGCTTGCCGCGAGCGCTGAGTGCGGAACATCAGCAGCCCGCTGGCGGTGCCGGCTCCGGCAAGAAACCTTGCCGCAACTAGTTGCAGCACACTTAAGTTGTTGAGCGGACTCAAAACAAAGTAAGGGCGCAACTAGCTACGAGGAGGTTCCTCCGCGCACAGGTTTTCCATACAAAGCACGGTCGTTCAAGGAAGATAACTTAAAATTTTAAAAACTGATCATGCTCAGACTTTGGCGACTTAGCTTTTTCTTTTTGTCGTCTGTGCCCCAGCAAGGCCAAAACTTCTTTGAACGACGCCCGGTCCACACCATTATCTTCTCCTCCCCCCCCCCCGGTGAACTTGTGGGCGGAGGAACCTTCCTTTTGAGAAAAAGAAAGAAGAGAAAATAAAGATATGGAGCCTTAAGGCTCGTTACTGCTTACCGGGGGCGAGTGCTGCACAAAGTGTCAGGTAAAGCATGCAAAAAGAAAGAATGCATGAAATTTAACAAGATGTGTGAAGCACAAGAGCTTTATTTATGCACGGGATCTGCGCCCGGCTTTGTACAAAGGGTTACATGCAACAGCGGCAAGGCTTGTACAAAAGGTGGTTGCCGGAACAGGTTCCGGCAACCGCGCCTTATGGGTAAAACTTATGAAGATGCTCTATGTTCCAGGAATTGCTCACCGGAAAGCCATCTTCGGTCTCAAGGCGGACAGCGCCGGGCCTAGTGACTCGCATTACCCGATAAGGGCCTTCCCACTTCGGCGTCAACTTGTTGGAATTCTTGGCGGATTGAACGCGCCGAAGAACAAGGTCGCCTTCCTCGAAACTTCTGGCATTAACTTTGCGGCTATGGTAGCGGCGCAAAGCTTGCTGGTAGCGAGCAGCTCATACAGCAGCCTGAAGACGATCTTCCTCAAGAAGCAGCGCGTCATCTTGTTGCATCTGCTCTTGCTCAAGCTCATCATAAGCGAGCACTCGAGGCGATCCGTATACGAGTTCCGTGGGGAGAACTGCTTCTGCTCCATAGACTAGAGCAAAAGGTGTTTGGCCAGTGGCTCGATTTGGTGTCGTCCTGATCGACCAAAGAACCACGGGCAGCTCCTCGATCCAAATTCTTCCGCACTTGTGCAGCCTGTCGAAAGTTCTGGTCTTGAGCCCACGCAGCACTTCAGCGTTCACCCTCTCTGCTTGACCGTTGCTTCTCGGGTGAGCAACAGAAGCGAAGCAGATCTTGGCGCCAAGATCTTGGACATACTGCATGAAGGTGCGGCTCGTGAATTGTGTGTCGTTGTCGGTGATGATCCTGTTAGGGACTCCGAAGCGGCAAACAATTGACCTGAAGAACTTGACTGCTGACTGTGCTGTCACCTTCCTCACTGCTTCCACCTCCGGCCACTTCGTGAACTTGTCGATCGCCACGTACAAGTACTCGAAGCCACCGACAGCTCGGGGAAAGGGGCCGAGGATGTCGAGCCCCCAGACCGAAAATGGCCAGGACAAAGGGATTGTTTGGAGAGCTTGAGCTGGTTGATGTATCTGTTTGGAGTGGAACTGGCACGCTTCACACTTGGTTACTTGTGCAGTTGCATCCTGGAGGGTTGTCGGCCAAAAGAAACCTTGCCAGAAAGCTTTGCCGGCAAGTGCTCTTGCGCCAATGTGGTGACCACATATGCCTCCATGTATCTCCGCCAACAGCTCCTGTCCTTCTTCCCGGGAAATGCACTTCAATTTCACTACGTTGAATCTTCTTCTATACAGTATGTCATCGACAAACTGGTACATACTTGATTGCCGGGCTACTCTCTCGGCTTCTTCTTGCTCTTCGGGAAGTTCTCCTGTTTGGAGGAAACGGACAATCTGCTGCGCCCATGCCGGAGCCTGTGGCTCAACGACAAGGACTAAAGGCACAAATGCTGCTGCGGGAGCACCAGCTTCTACGGCAAGAACCTGCGGTTCAGCCGGAGCTTGATGTTCCCCGGCAAGCTTGCCGGAGCAAAGCTTGTCGGGGGCGTCTGCTTCAACGGAACAAACCCTTGGGCTTGTCGGAGCAGACTGCCCCTCAGCATTGTTTGTGTTGATCTTGGGGACCTTCTTGGCGGCGGCTTCGGGGAGCTCTGCCGGAAAGTAGTCACCAGAAACCAACTTCCTCTTCTTGCTCTGTCTAGTTGATGGCGTTACAGATGGTTGAGTCAGCTTGAGCACAAAAATTCCTGGTCCCACAGGTAACTTGAGTGCGGCGCACTTCGACAGGCCGTCGGCAACATCGTTCTGGGCTCTTGGAATATGTTCCATCTGCAGGCCTTCAAAATGCTCTTCCAACTTCCTCACTTCATCAATGTAGGCTTCCATCAACGGACTCTGATAATCTTTGTTAACTTGGCGGACGACAAGTTGCGAGTCACCCCTGACAATAAGCTTCTTGATCCCAAGGTCTGCCGCGATCCTGAGTCCGGCAAGCAAGCCTTCATACTCTGCAGTATTGTTTGTCGCTTGCTCCTTGGGAAAGTGCATCTGGACCACGTACTTGAGGTGCTCCCCGGTGGGTGCGACAAGTAGTACGCCCGCACCGGCGCCTTGCAGCGAGAAGGCACCATCAAAGTACATGACCCATTCCTTGTTTGCTTCCTTGACGGGGATGCTCGTCTCTGGAGTTTCTTCATCAGGTGTTGGCGTCCACTCTGCTATGAATTCTGCCAATGCTCGGCTTTGGATAGTTGAGGTACTCTCAAATTTAAGACCAAAGCTTGACAATTCTAGTGCCCACTCGACAATCCTGCCTGTTGCTTCTGGATTCTGCAATATCCTCTTCAACGGAAAGCGAGTGACAACTGTGATCTCATGTGCTTGAAAGTAATGGCGCAGCTTCCTCGAGGCCATGAGAAGGCCGAAAAGCAATTTCTGCACACCAGAGTACCTTGATCTAGCCCCCTGCAGAAGGGAACTGACAAAGTAAACTGGGCGCTGCACCATCTTCTTTTGTTTCTCTTCCTGTGGCTGCACAGATCTATCCTTGTCGGGACCAGAGCTTGTCGGGGAAGCCCCCTGCTTGTCGCTGGATGTACTTGCCGCGGCCGCTGGCTCATCATCTGCCTCCCTTTTCGCTACTAACGCAGCACTAACTAC
This sequence comes from Triticum timopheevii, assembly GCA_963921465.1. Taxonomy (NCBI): domain Eukaryota; kingdom Viridiplantae; phylum Streptophyta; class Magnoliopsida; order Poales; family Poaceae; genus Triticum; species Triticum timopheevii. The sequence goes on along the minus strand of OY997272.1, from coordinate 371,901,336 downwards.
TTGATTGGTTGCCGCTAAATATAGCAGCAACTTCTCTTGTGGCTTAGGTACGACAAGTATTGGAGTGGAGGACAAATATCTCTTCAAGTCTTGCAGCGCAGCCTCCGCTTCAGGAGTCCATTTCATTGGACCTGCCTTTTTCAAAATTTTGAAAAATGGCAGGGCGCGCTCAGCAGACTTAGAGATGAACCTGCTGAGAGCAGCAACGCAGCCGGCAAGTCTTCGTACATCCTTGACGCGCTTCGGTGCTTCGATCTGCTCAATGGCCTTAATCTTGTCGGGGTTAGCTTCAATCCCCCGCTGAGACACAAAGAACCCGAGAAGCTTGCCGGAGGGAACTCCAAACACGCACTTCTCGGGGTTGAGCTTGAGGTTGATCTTGCGTAGGTTTGTAAAGGTCTCGTCCAAATCTTGGATCAGAGTTGCTCTGTCTTTGCTCTTGACCACTATGTCATCCATGTAAGCTTCTACATTTCTGTGCAACTGTGGCTCAAAAGCATGACTGACTACCCTTGCGAATGTTGAACCAGCATTCTTTAGTCCAAAAGGCATTCGTACAAAGCAGTACATGCCACATGGAGTAATGAATGCGGTTTTCTCTTCATCCTCTTCTGCCATGAAGATCTGATGATATCCTGAGTATGCATCAAGAAATGAAAACAAATCACATCCTGCCGTGGAGTCGACAATCTGGTCAATGTGCGGCAAGGGAAATGGATCTTTGGGACAAGATTTATTAACATCAGTGAAGTCAATACAAAGCCTCCACTTCCCATTCACCTTGCGCATGACTACAGGATTGGCCAACCACGTAGGATGGAGCACTCCTCTGACAAGGCCTGCTGCTTCCAACTTCTTGATCTCTTCTGCAATGAATTCTTGACGCTCCACTGCTTGTTTCCTAACTCTATGCTTGACGGGCCTCGCGTGAGGGCAGACGGCAAGGTGGTGCTCAATTGCTTTCCTGGGAACACCAGGGATGTCAGATGGTTTCCATGCAAACACATCGACATTCGCCCGCAGGAAAGCAACGAGCGCGCTTTCCTATTTAGGGTCAAGCGTGGCACTGATGGTGAAGGTACCACCAGTGCCGTCCTCCTTGGCGGCCACTTTCTTGGTCTCTGGTGAAGCTGTCTTTGCCTTCTTGCACTTGCCGGTGGAGCTCGATGGTGCGTCCTCGACGGTAGCGCAGCACTCCGAAGAGGTGCGCTTGCCGGAGTGGGCATCGGAGCTGCTCTTGCCGGACTTGGTCTTCTTCTTCCCCCCGGGAGCTTCAGCGGCAAGTGTCTTGCGATCTGCTGCGGCTGCTGCTTCCCGGTAGATCTTGTCGGTACAGATAAGGGCATCTTTCTTGTCGCCAGGGACAGAAATGACACTTATCGGACCGGGCATCTTGAGCACGTTGTAGGCGTAGTGAGAGGCTGCCATGAACTTGGCGAGCGCTAGACGGCCAAGTATCCCATTGTAGGGCAATGGGAAATCAGCGACGTCAAAGGTGACTCTCTCTGTCCTGAAATTTAACTCGCTGCCAAATGTAACCGGCAGTGTGATCTTCCCCTTCGGCCTGCTCCTTTCCGGGTTGATTCCTTGAAAGGTACTAGTCTCTTTGAGCTCGCTGTTGGGGATTTGGAGCTTCTTGAGCACCGCGGAGGAGATCAGATTCAAGCCGGCCCCGCCGTCAACCAACATCTTTGTGACCTTGAGGTTGCGGATAGTTGGTGAAACCAACATCGGCAAGCACCCGACCGCAGTTATGCGATCAGGGTGATCCTCAACATCAAAGATGATGGGCGTGCTGGACCACTTCAGGGGCTTGCGCGACTCAACTGATGGTTCTGCTACATTAACTTCACGCACCCACTGTTTGAGCTGGCGGTGCGAAGTATGCAGAGAAGCACCGCCGTCGACGCACAAAACCTCTGTTGCCTTCTGAAACTCCTGCTCGTCGGCCTCATCTTCGTCCATCTCTTCATCTTTGTCTTCGTCTTCCTCCTTGTCGCGGCCGCGGGGAGGCCTGTCTCCTTGCCGCTGCTTGGCCTTGCCGCGGCGCCCTCCCCGGCCGGGACGCTTCTTGCCGGATCCTCCACCACCTTCTTGGGCCTTCTCCTTGTCGCGGCGCTCGTATTCAGCTTTCTGTAGCTCAACAAGCTGCTCAACCTTCCTGCAAGTCTGGAGATCATGGCCCTTGGTGCAGTGGATCTTGCAGTACTGCTTGCCGGAGCCGTCCTGCTTGTCGGCGGCCACCACAGCCTCGCCGGAGTCACCAGCTTTGGCCTTCTCGGCGCCACCTCTGTTGCCGGACTGCTCGACAACTAGCACATCCTTAGCTTTCCTCTTTCTATTATTTCGCCTCCGGTTCTTCTTTGCCGGGGCGGCATCCTCACTGTCAGATCCTTCTGCTCCGACGTTCTCTTCGGGGAGTTTCCTCCCCTCCTCAGCACGTGCACACTTGTCGGCCAGAGCGTATAGCTCGCTGACATCTCTGATTTTGCACATCGCCATCTCCTCCCTCATCCTGCGGTTACGCACGTTCTGATGGAACGCGCTGATAACCGCGGCAAGGTGGACGTCTGGGATGTTGCGCTGCACTTGGCTGAATCTTTGAATGTACTTGCGCATGGGTTCTCCTTCTTTCTGGGCGAGCAGATGAAGATCGCTCTCCTGGCCATGAGGCTTGTGGCCGCCTGTGAAGGCGCCGACAAACTGATGGCACAGATCTGCCCATGAAGAGATGGAGTTGTCCGGCAAGTGCATGAGCCAAGATCTGACGTTGGGCTTGAGCACCAGCGGGAAGTAGTTGGCGAGGATCTTCTCGTTGCGCCCCCCGGCAGCCTGCACCGCGATGGTGTAGACGCTAAGGAACTCTGACGGATGTATCCTGCCATCGTACTTCTCGGGTACATCTGGCTTGAAGTTCTTGGTACTGGGCCACTGGACCTGCCGCAGCTCACGAGTGAACGCAAGGCAACCTACCGCGTACGGCAAGTTGCCTGGTTCCCCTGGCGCATGCATAGCAACAGCAGGCCTAGCGCGCTGGTCTGACTGACGTCGCGCTTCTCTTCGACGCTCGATGCGAGTACGAGCGTCTTCTTGTCGTCGTTCTTGGAGAACTTGGCGCTGATCGCGACGACCTCGCGGGTCCGACGACGCGGTGGAATCGGTGTCGAGGTTAGCCCGGCGAGTCGGCGATCTTGGCCTTCTGGGCGGGGAGTGCACGGTGGTGGCACCCCCAGCGGTCTTGTCGCCGCCGGCTTGCGCCTGGGCGTCTTGCCGGGGTTTCGACGTGCTCGGTTGCCGGGGCTTATCGCCGTTGGCGAAGCCGATGAGGCTCTGAATGGTGGCCCTCCAATCGTCGATCTTGTCTGGCGCTGGAGGGTAATCTAGAAGCAGTTGGGCTCGGGCCAGCGCTTCCTCTGGAGTCTTGGGCGGCGGTGGCAAACGACGCGAGGAGCGGGATATGCTCAAACTTCTAACAGTGTTAGAAGGAGCAACATCTCGTCCAGGCGACCGTACTGCGCTCGTGCCAACTTGTTGACGCGCATGTTGGCCTTGAGCGTCTCGCGATCCACCAGCTTGGCCTTGTTCCAACGCGAGTACGGTGCTAGGAGCACCATGGCGTTGTCGATCCCGCACCTCCTGGGAGGGGTGCGGTGTATGTACAGACGCCGAAGCTTGCGGGGCCTTGTCCTTGGACCTGGTGACGATGTGAGTCCCCCCGTCGGCGCCCGTTCCTCCGCCGGCGTCCACCCCACCGCCCGCTTGCTCCGGTGGCGGTGGGATCGAAGCGGACGGACCAACCACCTCCGAAGTCTTCTTCTTCGGTGGCATGTCGATGAAGGTGTTGATGTAGCGCGCGCGAACACCGGATCAGGTTCGCACAACCTCGATGCCCCCCTACCTGGCGCGCCAAAGATGTCATGGAAAACGAACACCTATGGGGCAGGGCCCCTTTCGGTCCGGCAAGGGAGCGGAGGGCGCACGAAGAGCAGATCAAGGCGAAGCACGCGAGGGATTTTACCCAGCTTCGGAGCTCTCCGGAGAGATAAAACTCCTACTGCTACTTTGTGTTTGTATTGTGTTCTTGCTCAAGAGCGTGAGCGTTCTATGTTTTCGAAGGAGTCGAACCCCTTCTACATTGCGCATGGGCCTCCTTTTATAGGCTAAAGGGGTCACCGACAGGTGGCAACACAGACAGGGGTATAAAAGTAAAAAGAGGGGTTGGTACAACCGCTATCTACAGTGCCCCCCCTACCTAACTCTGACGGCAGGGGACAAGGGCATTTAATGTCCGTCCGGTCGCCCAAACAGTGCAGAGAAGCGACCGTTAGGGACGCCACCGCCTGCCACGATGTCCTTCTCGTCATCTCTACTTGCCACCTCGCACCGCTTGGCTGCACAGCTCCCCACCACGTGTCCCTGGAACGATCCTGTGGCGACATGTCATCGGATGCGCTGGAGCGTGGGCGCAGAGTGGTGGCTCCGCCGCGGCAAGTGTCTTGTCGCGGCCGTTGTCTTGCCGCACCCGAAAGCTTGTCGCTCGCAGGGTCTTGCCGGGACGTGCGGCGCCTCGCGGCAAGTTTCTTGGCTGGCCCTCCCGGCAAGCTCCTCTTGCCGGGGCCTTGTCCTTCCCAGCAAGCTCCTCTTGCCGGAGCCTTGTCTTCTTAGTTAAAACACTTTGTTCTTGAATGGCACAAATATGAGCTGCGGAGGATCTTGGCGGACGCCCGGCAAGCCTTGCCGCTGGGCGCTGCGACTGCCCGTGCACAAGTTCGGGATACTAAGGTACCCCTACTTTAGTACACCGACAGTGTCAGGTCTGATTCATTGGGAATGAATTGGAGTGCAGTGCTACGTTCTGATGTTGAGAGTTAAGTGTGTGAATACGATTTGGTAAAGGTAGCGGTGAGAGGCCATGTAGGAGTACATGGTGGGTTGTCTCACTGGAACCATCCTTAAGCACTGAGTTCTGTGTATGTCGTCCAATGACTAGTTACTACCACACATTGGGCTCCGGGCGCTCCAAGCCCTCTCGACTTATTAACCAACTTGATCTCTGTCCAGGAGTCGCAACTACTTTCTGGTGTTTGTAGGTAGTGTTATTTTTCTACCAAGTGGCACCCAGCAGGGTGGGCTTGGGACATACTAGGCACACGTGGCCTGGTGTACCGAGTGGCACCCGGATGGTGGGCTCGGGAACCCTGCACACATCGTTTGGGGCCGTGATGGAAACCTCGGCCGGACTCCCTCGCGAATGGAACCCGAATAGGCGATAAACCTGGACTAGGGTCTTGTGTGGTTAATCAGGTCATGGCCGACACCCTCGCCAGGCTTCCGCTTGAAGGTTGCCGAGTTACATGACGTGTACATGTCGGTAAGTGGCGAGAGCGTGTGTGAAGAAGTTGTTGGGGAACGTTGCAGAAAACAAAAATTTTCCTACGGTTTCACCAAGATCTATCTATGAGTTCATCTAGCAACGAGTGATCGGATGCATCTACGTACCTCGTAGATCGCGAGCGGAAGCTTTCAAAGAACGGGGATGATGTAGTCGAACACAACGTGATCCAAATCACCGGAGATCCTAGCACCGAATGGACGGCACCTCCGCGTTCAACACACGTACGGAACAGCCACGTCTCCTCCTTCTTGATCCAGCAAGGGGAGAGGAGAGGTTGAGGGAGATGGCACCAGCAGTAGCACGACGGCGTGGTGTTGATGGAGCTGCAGTACTCCGGCAGGGCTTCGCCAAGCGCTATGGAGGAGGAGGAGGTGTTGGAGAGGGAGAAGGAGGCAACCAAAGGCATGAGATGAAAGCCCTCCTTCCCCCACTATATATAGGAGGGCCAAGGGGGGGGCGCCGGCCCTAGGAGATCCAATCTCCTAGGGGGGTGCGGCCAAGGGGGGGTTTCCCTCCCCCCCAAGGCACCTAGGAGGTGCCTTCCCCTCCTGGGACTCTTCCTCCTTGAAACCCTAGGCGCATGGGCCTCTTGGGGCTGGTGCCCTTGGCCCATGTAGGCCAAGGCGCACCCCCTACAGCCCATGTGGCCCCCCCGGGACAGGTGGCCCCACCCGGTGGACCCCCGGGACCCTTCCGGTGGTCTCGGTACAATACCGATAACCCCGAAACTTGTCCCGATGGCCGAAACAGGACTTCCCATATATAAATCTTTACCTCCGGACCATTCCAGAACTCCTCGTGACGTCCGGGATCTCATTCGGGACTCCGAACAACATTCGGGTTACTGCATATACATATCCCTACAACCCTAGCGTTACCGAACCTTAAGTGTGTAGACCCTACGGGTTCGGGAGACAAGCAGACATGACCGAGACGACTCTCCGGTCAATAACCAACAGCGGGATCTGGATACCCATGTTGGCTCCCACATGCTCCTCGATGATCTCATCGGATGAACCACGATGTCGAGGATTCAAGCAACCCCGTATACAATTCCCTTCGTCAATCGATATGTTACTTGCCCGAGATTCGATCGTCGGTATCCTAATACCTCGTTCAATCTCGCTACCGGCAAGTCACTTTACTCGTACCGTAATGCATGATCCCGTGACCAGACACTTGATCACCCTGAGCTCATTACGATGATGCATTACCGAGTGGGCCCAGTGATACCTCTCTGTCATACGGAGTGACAAATCCCAGTCTTGATCCATGTCAACCCAACAGACACTTTCGGAGATACCCGTAGTATACCTTTATAGTCACCCAGTTACGTTGTGACGTTTGGCACACCCAAAACACTCCTACGGTATCCGGGAGTTACACGATCTCATGGTCTAAGGAAAAGATACTTTGACATTGAAAAACTCTAGCAAACGAACTATACGATCTTGTGCTATGTTTAGGATTGGGTCTTGTCCATCACATCATTCTCCTAATGATGTGATCTCGTTATCAATGACATCCAATGTCCATAGTCAGGAAACCATGACTATCTGTTGATCAACGAGCTAGTCAACTAGAGGCTTACTAGGGACATGTTAATGTCTATTATTCACACATGTATTACGATTTCTGGATAATACAATTATAGCATGAATAAAGACAATTATCATGAACAAGGAAATATAATAATAATGCTTTTATTATTGCCTCTAGGGCATATTTCCAACAGTCTCCCACTTGCACTAGAGTCAATAATCTAGTTACACTGTGATGAATCGAACACCCATGGAATTCTGGTGTTGATCATGTTTTGCTCTAGGGAGAGGTTTAGTCAACGGATCCGCTACATTCAGGTCCGTATGTACTTTACAAATCTCTATGTCTCCATCTTGAACATTTTCACGAATGGAGTTGAAGCGACGCTTGATGTGCCTTGTCTTCTTGTGAAACCTGGGCTCCTTGGCAAGCGCAATAGCTCCAGTGTTGTCACAAAAGAGTTTGATTGGCCCCGACGCATTGGGTATGACTCCTAGGTCGGTGATGAACTCCTTCACCCATATTGCTTCATGTGCTGCCTCCGAGGCTGCCATGTACTCTGCTTCACATGTAGATCCCGCCACGACGCTCTGCTTGCAACTGCACCAGCTTACTGCCCCACCATTCAAAATATACACATATCCGGTTTGTGACTTAGAGTCATCCAGATCTTTGTCGAAGCTAGCGTCGACGTAACCCTTTACGACGAGCTCTTCGTCACCTCCATAAACGAGAAACATTTCCTTTGTCCTTTTCAGGTACTTCAGGATATTCTTGACCGCTGTCCAGTGTTCCTTGCCGGGATTACTTTGGTACCTTCCTACCAAACTTACGGCAAGGTTTACATCAGGTCTGGTACACAGCATGGCATACATAATAGAACCTATGGCTGAGGCATAGGGGATGACACTCATCTCTTCTATATCTTCTGCCGTGGTCGGATATTGAGCTGAGCTCAATTTCACACCTTGTAACACAGGCAAGAACCCCTTCTTAGATTGATCCATATTGAACTTCTTCAATATCTTATCAAGGTATGTGCTTTGTGAAAGACCTATGAGGCGTCTTGATCTATCTCTATAGATCTTGATGCCTAATATATAAGCAGCTTCTCCAAGGTCCTTCATTGAAAAACTCTTATTCAAATAGGCCTTGATGTTGTCCAAGAGTTCTGTATCATTTCCCATCAAAAGTATGTCATCTACATATAGTATGAGAAATGCTACAGAGCTCCCACTCACTTTCTTGTAAACGCAGGCTTCTCCATAAGTCTGCGTAAACCCAAACGCTTTGATCATCTCATCAAAGCGAATGTTCCAACTCCGAGATGCTTGCACCAGCCCATAAATCGAGCGTTGGAGCTTGCACACCTTGTCAGCATTCTCAGGATCGACAAAACCTTCCGGCTGCATCATATACAATTCTTTCTTAAGGAAACCATTAAGGAATGCCGTTTTGACATCCATTTGCCATATTTCATAATCGTAGAATGCGGCAATTGCTAACATGATTCGGACGGACTTCAGCTTCGCTACCGGTGAGAAAGTCTCATCGTAGTCAACCCCTTGAACTTGTCGATAACCCTTAGCGGCAAGCCGAGCTTTATAGATGGCCACATTACCATCCGCGTCTGTCTTCCTCTTAAAGATCCATTTATTTTCTATGGCTCTCCGCTCAACGGGCAAGTCAGTCAAAGTCCATACTTCGTTTTCGTACATGGATCCTATCTCGGATTTCATGGCTTCCAACCATTTGTCGGAATCCGGGCCCGCCATCGCTTCTTCATAGTTCGAAGGTTCACCGTTGTCTAACAACATGATTTCCAAGACAGGGTTGCCATACCACTCTGGTGCGGAACGTGTCCTTGTGGACCTTCGAATTTCAGTAGGAGCTTGATCAGAAGTATCTTGAACATCATCAATAACTTCCTCTCTAGTAGGTGCAGGCACCTCAGGAACATTTTCTTGAGTTGCGCCATTTTCCGGTTCAACAGGTAATACTTCATCAAGCTCTACTTTCCTCCCACTTACTTCTTTCGAGAGAAACTCTTTCTCTAGAAAGGACCCATTCTTGGCAACAAAGATCTTGCCTTCGGATCTGAGGTAGAAGGTGTACCCAATAGTTTCTTTTGGGTATCCTATGAAGACGCATTTTTCTGACTTGGGTTCGAGCTTTTCAGGTTGAAGTTTCTTGACATAAGCATCGCATCCCCAAACTTTTAGAAACGACAGCTTAGGTTTATTCCCAAACCATAATTCATACGGTGTCGTCTCAACGGATTTCGACGGAGCCCTATTTAAAGTGAATGCAGCAGTCTCTAAAGCATAGCCCCAAAAAGATAGCGGTAAATCGGTAAGAGACATCATAGATTGCACCATATCTAATAGAGTGTGATTACGACGTTCGGACACACCATTACGCTGAGGTGTTCCGGGCGGCGTGAGTTGTGAAACTATTCCACATTTTCTTAAGTGTGTACCAAATTCATGACTCAAGTATTCTCCTCCACGATTTGATCGTAGAAACTTAATTTTCCTGTCACGTTGATTTTTAACCTCACTCTGAAATTCCTTGAACTTTTCAAAGGTTTCAGACTTGTGTTTCATTAAGTAGATATACCCATATCTACTTAAATCATCAGTGAGTGTGAGAACATAACGATAGCCACCGCGAGCCTCAACACTCATTGGACCGCACACATCAGTATGTATGATTTCCAATAAGTTGGTTGCTCGCTCCATTGTTCCTGAGAACGGAGTCTTGGTCATCTTACCCATGAGGCATGGTTCGCACGTGTCAAATGATTCATAATCAAGAGACTCTAAAAGTCCATCTGCATGGAGCTTCTTCATGCGTTTGACACCTATGTGACCAAGGCGGCAGTGCCACAAGTATGTGGGACTATCATTATCAACCTTACATCTTTTGGTACTCACATTATGAACATGTGTAGTATCACGTTCGAGATTCATAAAGAATAAACCATTCACCATAGGAGCATGACCATAAAACATATCTCTCATATAAATAGAACAACCATTATTCTCAGATTTAAATGAGTAGCCATCTCGAATTAAACGAGATCCCGATACAATGTTCATGCTCAAAGCTGGCACTAAATAACAATTATTAAGGTTTAAAACTAATCCCGAAGGTAAATATAGAGGCAGCGTGCCGACGGCGATCACATTGACCTTGGAACCATTCCCGACGCGCATCGTCACCTCGTCCTTTGCCAGTTTCCGCTTATTCCGCAGCCCCTGTTTTGAGTTACAAATGTGAGCAACTGCACCGGTATCAAATACCCAGGAGCTACTAAGGACACTAGTAAGGTACACATCAATTACATGTATATCACATATACCTTTTGTTTTGCCAGCCTTCTTGTCTGCTAAGTACTTAGGGCAGTTCTGCTTCCAGTGACCGCTTCCCTTGCAATAAAAGCACTCAGTCTCGGGCTTGGGTCCATTCTTTGGCTTCTTCCCGGCAGCTTGCTTGCCGGGCGCGGCAACCTCCTTGCCGTCCTTCTTGAAGTTCTTTTTACCCTTGCCTTTCTTGAACTTAGTGGTTTTATTGACCATCAACACTTGATGTTCCTTCTTGACTTCTACCTCTGCTGATTTCAGCATAGCAAATACTTCAGGAATGGTCTTTTCCATCCCCTGCATATTGAAGTTCATCACAAAGCTCTTGTAGCTTGGTGGAAGCGACTGGAGGATTCTGTCAATGACCGCATCATCCGGGAGATTAACTCCCAGCTGAGTCAAGCGGTTATGCAACCCAGACATAGTGAGTATGTGCTCACTGACAGAACTGTTTTCCTCCATCTTACAGCTGAAGAACTTGTCGGAGACTTGATATCTCTCGACCCAGGCATGAGCTTGGAAAACCATTTTCAGCTCTTCGAACATCTCATATGCTCCGTGTCTCTCAAAACGCTTTTGGAGCCCCAGCTCTAAACTGTAAAGCATGCCGCACTGAACGAGGGAGTAGTCATCGGTACGTGCCTGCCAAGCGTTCATAACATCTTGTTCTGCAGGGAGAACGGGTGCGTCACCAAGCGGTGCTTGTAGGACATAATCTTTCTTGGCAGCTATGAGGATGATCCTCAGGTTCCGGACCCAGTCCGTATAGTTGCTGCCATCATCTTTCAGCTTGGTTTTCTCTAGGAACGCGTTGAAGTTGAGGACTACGTTGGCCATTTGATCTACAAGACATATTGTAAATGTTTTAGACTAAGTTCATGATAATTAAGTTCATATAATCAAATAATTAATGAACTCCCACTTAGATTAGACATCCCTCTAGTCATCTAAGTATTACATGATCCGAGTTAACTAGGCCGTGTCCGATCATCACGTGAGACGGACTAGTCAACATCGGTGAACATCTTCATGTTGATCGTATCTTCTATACGACTCATGCTCGACCTTTCGGTCTTCTGTGTTCCGAGGCCATGTCTGTACATGCTAGGCTCGTCAAGTCAACCTAAGTGTTTGCATGTGTAAATCTGTCTTACACCCGTTGTATGTGAACGTCTGAATAAAACACCCGATCATCACGTGGTGTTTTGAAACAGCGAACTGTCGCAACGGTGCACAGTTAGGGGGAACACTTCTTGAAATTAGTATGAGGGATCATCTTATTTACTACCGTCGTTCTAAGTAAACAAGATGCAAAACATGATAAACATCACATGCAATCAAATAATAAACGTGACATGATATGGCCAATATCACATAGCTCCTTTGATCTCCATCTTGGGGCTCCATGATCATCTTGTCACCGGCTTGACACCATGATCTCCATCATCATGATCTCCATCATCGTGTCTCCATGAAGTTGCTCGCCAACTATTACTTCTACTACTATGGCTAACGCGTTTAGCAATAAAGTAAAGTAATTTACATGGCGTTTCTCAATGACACGCAGGTCATATAAAAGAATAAAGACAACTCCTATGGCTCCTGCCGGTTGTCATACTCATCGACATGCAAGTCGTGATTCCTATTACAATAGCATGAACATCTCATACATCACATATAGATCATTCATCATTCATCATAACTTTGGCCATATCATATCACAAACCACTTGCTGCAAAAACAAGTTAGACGTTCTCTAATTGTTGTTGCAAGTTTTACGTGGCTGAATTAGGGTTCTAGCAAGAACGTCTTCTTACCTACGTTAAAGCCACAACGTGATTTGTCAACTTCTATTTACCCTTCATAAGGACCCTGTTCATCGAATCCACTCCAACTAAAGTGGGAGAGACAGACACCCGCCAGCCACCTTATGCAACTAGTGCATGTTAGTCGGTGGAACCGGTCTCACGTAAGCGTACGTGTAAGGTTGGTCCGGGCCGCTTCATCCCACAATACCGCTGAAGCAAGAAAAGACTAGTAGCGGCAAGAAAGTTGACAAATCTACGCCCACAAAAAATTGTGTTCTACTCGCGCAAGAAGAACTACGCATAGACCTAGCTCTGATACCATTGTTGGGGAACGTTGCAGAAAACAAAAATTTTCCTACGGTTTCACCAAGATCCATCTATGAGTTCATCTAGCAACGAGTGATCGGATGCATCTACGTACCTCGTAGATCGCGAGAGGAAGCATTCAAAGAACGGGGATGATGTAGTCGAACACGACGTGATCCAAATCACCGGAGATCCTAGCACCGAACGGACGGCACCTCCGCGTTCAACACACGTACGGAACAACCACGTCTCCTCCTTCTTGATCCAGCAAGGGGAGAGGAGAGGTTGATGGAGATGGCACCAGCAGCAGCACGACGGCGTGGTGTTGATGGAGCTGCAGTACTCCGGCAGGGCTTCGCCAAGCGCTATGGAGGAGGAGGAGGTGTTGGAGAGGGAGAAGGAGGCAACCAAAGGCATGAGATGAAAGCCCTCCTTCCCCCACTATATATAGGAGGGCCAAGGGGGGGCGCCGGCCCTAGGAGATCCAATCTCCTAGGGGGGTGCGGCCAAGGGGGGGTTTCCCTCCCCCCAAGGCACCTAGGAGGTGCCTTCCCCTCCTAGGACTCTTCCTCCTTGAAACCCTAGGCGCATGGGCCTCTTGGGGCTGGTGCCCTTGGCCCATGTAGGCCAAGGCGCACCCCCTACAGCCCATGTGGCCCCCCCGGGACAGGTGGCCCCACCCGGTGGACCCCCGGGACCCTTCCGGTGGTCCCGGTACAATACCGATAACCCCGAAACTTGTCCCGATGGCCGAAATAGGACTTCCCATATATAAATCTTTACCTCCGGACCATTCCGGAACTCCTCGTGACGTCCGGGATCTCATCCGAGACTCCGAACAACATTCGGGCTACTGCATATACATATCCCTACAACCCTAGCGTTACCGAACCTTAAGTGTGTAGACCCTACGGGTTCGGGAGACAAGCAGACATGACCGAGACGACTCTCCGGTCAATAACCAACAGCGGGATCTGGATACCCATGTTGGCTCCCACATGCTCCTCGATGATCTCATCGGATGAACCACGATGTCGAGGATTCAAGCAACCCCGTATACAATTCCCTTCGTCAATCGATATGTTACTTGCCCGAGATTCGATCATCGGTATCCTAATACCTCGTTCAATCTCGTTACCGGCAAGTCACTTTACTCGTACCGTAATGCATGATCACGTGACCAGACACTTGATCACTCTGAGCTCATTACGATGATGCATTACCGAGTGGGCCCAGTGATACCTCTCCGTCATACGGAGTGACAAATCCCAGTCTTGATCCATGTCAACCCAACAGACACTTTCGAAGATACCCGTAGTATACCTTTATAGTCACCCAGTTATGTTGTGACGTTTGGCACACCCAAAGCACTCCTACGGTATCCGGGAGTTACACGATCTCATGGTCTAAGGAAAAGATACTTTGACATTGAAAAACTCTAGCAAACGAACTATACGATCTTGTGCTATGTTTAGGATTGGGTCTTGTCCATCACATCATTCTCCTAATGATGTGATCTCATTATCAATGACATCCAATGTCCATAGTCAGGAAACCATGACTACCTGTTGATCAACGAGCTAGTCAACTGGAGGCTTACTAGGGACATGTTGATGTCTATTATTCACACATGTATTACGATTTCCGGATAATACAATTATAGCATGAATAAAGACAATTATCATGAACAAGGAAATATAATAATAATGCTTTTATTATTGCCTCTAGGGCATATTTCCAACAGAAGTACACCCCTGGAGGGTTAACATGATCTATTCGAATAGTCGGGTCTGTGATTATGGACTTCTTGGATTCTTACGTGGTACATAGACAACTTGAATGGATACTCTAAAATGCTCAAGATAAGTGTGAGTGCTATGGATGGCCTTCTCGTAGGGAGAAGGGGATGAATCCATAGTAGTGTATTTTGTGGTGGTTAGTGGACTCGTGTGCACCATCTCACCTCAAAGAAGTTTCTCGTAGTCGTAGAACGGGATAGCCATTGGGTCAAAGCTGGCTTGCTGCAACTAAACCCCACATTACCTTCTTGATACAAATGCACGTATGATAGGATCTGATGTAAGTTTTGCTGAGTACCTTTGTACTCATGTTGCTTTATTTATGTTTTTGCAGCGGAGACTTCGGCCTTACTAGTTTCCGTGGACTTCGATAAGTAGCTTGTACCTCAGCTACGATCTTGATCGGATGTTGTAGATAGTCAGGCCCTTCAGCCTTTTTCATTTGTAGATGTCTGTACTCAGACATGTAATGCTTCTGCTTGTTGCTTGTTTGCTCTGAATGTTGGGTCATGTGAACCCTGCTTGTAATAAATGCTATGATGGATCTTCTGAGCCTTTATTTATATGAGTTGTTGAGTTATACTGTGATGTCATGTTGTACAACACATACTTGCATGTTATGCGTACGTGTAATGTGTATTGCTATGTGTGGGATCTGACTACCTAGTTGTTTATCCTTAGTAGCCTCTCTTAGCGGGAAATGTCTCCTAGTGCTTCCACTGAGCCCTGGTAGCTTGCTACTGCTCCGAAACGCTTAGGCTGGCCGGCATGTGTCCTTCTTCATTCATGTGTCTGTCCCTTCGGGGAAATGTCACGCGGTGTCTACCGGAGTCCTGTTAGCCTGCTACAGCCCGGATTCTCCGGAGTCCTACTAGCCCAGCTGCTACAGCCCGGATTCACTCGCTGATGACCGACACGTTCGTTGCTGGGTCATGTATGCCTGTCCCTGTAAGTTAGTGCCACTTTGGGTTCACGACTAGCCATGTCAGCCCGGGTTCTTTGTCATATGGATGCTAGCGACACCATCATATACGTGTGCCAAAAGGCGCAAACGGTCCCGGGCATGATAAGGCGACACCCGTGGGAATACCGTGCGTGAGGCCGCAAAGTGATATGAGGTGTTACATGCTAGATCGGTGTGGCATAGAATCAGGGTCCTGACAACGGTGTCCTTTTGGGTGACGTGGATGAGGCTCTAATCATAGATTTTTTCTCTTGTGTCACAACTCAATTTCCTTGGAGTTGCATTCAGGAACTGGTTGGCCTTTAAACTTTCGTGACTTCTATGAAATATTGCAATCACACTCTATTACTGATCGTCGTCTTCATTGGCTATGCTTTGGGGTGTTATCCTAGACATTCTAGATCATTAGGAATAAGCTAGTTATTTAGCATGTCAACTTGATGCAATTGTCGGATGCCATTTACAAAGATTCGTGGTTACATCAGTGGAAAGTGATTACCAGATTGCAAGCGTGCATCACATCGAGGAGTTGGCGGCTTAGCTTTTCCATTGTACTGACTACAGTTTTCCCTGTTAATTATTAGATATAAGATGCCCATCACGTGTATTTCTTAGAAAAAAAGTTTGTTCGCTCTCATGCTAAACATACTTCTCCACTCGAAAGTCTTCTTCTGCTCCCGAGCTCAAATGGGCGCATGATGAATCGTAAATTCTGATAAAATGAAAACAAATACAAAAACTTTGGTTTTTTTTGGCAAACAGTGACAAATGTTTTCACTTCTTGCAATGTTTCATCATGGATGCCACTCGTGGAAGTCGTGCAAAAAAATCAAACACTCCAAAATGCTTTTGAAATAGCACTTTTGAATCATTGATTTTTTTATTGCCATGACTTCCATGATTTAATTTATACTGGAGGCAGACCTAAGTCAAGGTAATCCTTTTATTGAATTAACTAATTCATTTCTGTTTTATTTTTGGCATTATTCAACAATAAAAAAAGAAATATTGAAATTTTTCAAGAACTTGGAACATTTGTCAATGTTTGACACAAAAAAATCAGAATTTTTGAATTTGTTTTCATTTTTTTGGATTTTACAGTTCACCCGAGCTAAGAAACATCACGTCCTTCCCCACTTACCTTCTTAGGATAGCGACTAGAACAAAAACTCTGCCCCTAGAAGCAACGATATTATGGGAATGTATCCGTTGCACACACCCTTGTGGTATTAGTGTATTACTGGTGCACCTCTGTCGGGAAACCAGTCTACACGTGTTGATTTTTTAAAACCCTAATTTATCATGAAGGTATAACCTTTCTACATTTTAACTCCATTCTCTTTTTTCTTTTCCTTTTTTCAACCTTTTATAATTTTTGTGTTACTTTTTTTTACTGTTTTCTCTTCTACTCTCATTTTGTGTGAGGGGGTGGGGGGGATATCAAAATAGATGAAATCCATTTTTAACACATGAAGATTTTTGTAGAAACACGAGACCAACATTGTTTCTGTATATATGAATATTTTCATTGAGGTACACAAACATTTTTATCATTATCTGGTTTTAATTATTTTCTTTAAAATATAGGGTCCCGATAACTGCCACACATGTGGTGTATCGGGTAGTTGTGCCACACGCCTCGTGTGGCATGGACAGGAACCAGCCCGCACTATCGCGTCCGGGCGCGCAAAGGCACGGCCCGCACGTCCGGTGTGTGGCAACCCCGCCCGCACGACCCCGTCCGGGCCAGACGACCCCGCTGCCCGCACGACCCAGCTGTTCCCGGCCTTCGATCGATCCCCACTCCCGACCGCCGCCATCGTCCCCCACCTCTCGAACTCCTACCTCCATCGCCGGCCTTCTCTGGTTGCCATGGCTACCATAGCAGATCCGTAGGGCCTTCCCACCGCAAACCACACCCCTTATCTCCCCCCACCCCCTCCCCCCCCCCCCCACCCCCCACTCCAACAACGCCCTCCAAAGACGACCAGCTAAAAGCAGGTGATTATCCTGATCTACCTACTGCTTCTCATCGTTCTTCTGGGCAGAAAATTGCAAAATTACCGACGAAGTTGGCAACTAGATCCATCCTACTAGGGTAAAACTCTACATGGCTTGTGTGTCTTCACAGTTGCCAAGCAGAATACACTAGATCCGCCATGTACTATGCTAGAGATAATCGTAAGTTCTCAGTAGATTGATGCACGTAGTTGGGGAATGAATGGATGTGTAGGAAACCATAAAAAGGGGAGAGAAAATTGAGAAATTTGGAATAATGGGGGGTGTGAAAATTAATTGCCACTGGTGTTTAACGTCAGTTGCCACCTATCATTGTCGTCAACTGCCACCAAGTCAACTTATTGCTTGCCATCCTATTGTAGTGGCTGGTGCCATCGAATCAAACGGATAGCTAGCACCCAGATTTTAAAACAGATAGTGGATGTGCATGTCCTACTAGCCATGTGTAGGACCTTGAAGTATGTCTAGAGGGGGGTGATTAGACTACTTGACCAATAAAAACTTAACCTTTTCCCAATTTTAGAGTTTGGCAGATTTTTGCTATTTTAGGACAAGTCAAGCAATCATCACACAATTCAAGCAAGCATGCAAAGAGTATATAGGCAGCGGAAATTAAAGCATGCAACTTGCAAGAAAGTAAAGGGAAGGGTTTGGAGGATTCAAACGCAATTGGAGACATGGATGTTTTTGGCGTGGTTCCGATAGGTGGTGCTATCGTACATCCACGTTGATGGAGACTTCAACCCACGAAGGGTAACAGCTGCGCGAGTCCATGGAGGGCTCCACCCACGAAGGGTCCACGAAGAAGCAACCTTGTCTATCCCACCATGGTCGTCGCCCACGAAGGACTTGCCTCACTAGCGGTAGATCTTCACGAAGTAGGCGATCTCCTTGCCCTTACAAACTCCTTGGTTCAACTCCACAATCTTGTCGGAGGCTCCCAAGTGACACCTAACCAATCTAGGAGACACCACTCTCCAAGAAGTAACAAATGGTGCGTTGATGATGAACTCCTTGCTCTTGTGCTTCAAATGATAGTCTCCCCAACACTCAACTCTCTCTCTCATAGGTTTTGGATCTGGTGGAAAGAAGATTTGAGTGGAAAGCAACTTGGGGAAGGCTAGAGATCAAGATTCATATGGTAGGAATGGAATATCTTGGCCTCAACACATGAGTAGGTGGTTCTCTCTCAAAAATGGTAAGTTGGAAGTGTAGGTTCATTCTGATGGCTCTCTCCACGAATGAAGAGGAGGTGGAGGGGTATATATAGCCTCCACACAAAATCTAACTGTTACACACAATTTACCAAACTCGGTGGGACCGAATCGTTAAACTCGGTCGGACCGATTTAGTAAACCTAGTGACCGTTAGTGATTTTCGGTGGGACTGACATGCATCTTTTCTAGACCGATTCGGTTAGGGTTAGGGCATAACGTAATCTCGGTAAGACCGGTTACACAAACTCGGTGAGACCGATTTGGTAATAAGCTTTCCAGAGAGTTGGTCAGGTAAACTCGGTGGGACCGATTTGCTCTTTTCGGTGAGATCGAAATGTTACAAAAAGGAAACAGAGAGTTTACATTGCAATCTTGGTGGGACCGATCGCTCACTTCGGCTAGACCGAAACGTTACGAAGGGAAACAGAGAGATTACAACCCCATCTCGGTGAGACCGAGATCCCTATCGGTAAGACCGATTTGCTTAGGGTTTGTGGCAGTGGCTATGACTTTTGGAATCGGTGGCGCCGGATAGGAAGAATCGGTGTGACCGATTTTGGCTTTGGGTTTAGGTCATTTGTGGATGTGGTAAAGTAGTTGAGGGTTTTGGAGCATATCACTAAGCACATGAAGCAAGAGGCTCATTAAGCAACACCTCATCCCTCCTTGATAGTATTGGCTTTTCCTATAGACTCAATGTGATCTTGGATCACTAAAATGTAAAATGAAGAGTCTTGAGCTTTTGAGCTTGAGCAAATCCTTTGTCCTTAGTATTTCGAGGATCCACTTTCATCATCCATGCCATGTCATTCATTGAGCTTTCCTGAAATAATAGTTTTGGAATAGCATTAGCTCAATGAGCTATATGTTGTTATGAATTACCAAAACCACCTAGGGATAGTTGCACTTTCAATCTCCCCCTTTTTGGTAATTGATGACAACATATAGATCAAATCTTCGACAAATGATAATAAGATTGAATGACATCGTCGCTTTGAGAAGTATGTGATAAGCAAGAGCTCCCCCTAAATTTGTGCATAGGTTAAGATTTGCTTTGGACTGCAAATGCACAAAGAATTAGGCTCATGGGTTACTCTTCCATGTCATATACATCTTGGTGGAGCGCTCAAAATAATAAACATTGAATACATGCACTCATCACCAAGCATAGTGAGTGATCACATAAGATAGATAGGATAATATCAAGCATGCATAAGTGTAGCTTATGATCAAACACATGATCATCAATGTCTCACAAGCATAGTATCTCAACCAAAAGCAAACAAAGTTTGAAAAACCACCAAATAAAGCAAGAGAGAACAAAAGCAACACTCTCTCTCTCGAAGCCTCTGATCTATACATTTTTCTCCCCCTTTGGCAACAAGTTACCAAAAAGTTCATAGAAAATGCATAGTGCTAGATCGACTCTCAGGCTTGATCTTCTGGTGGTGGTGTCCTGATAGCTCCTTGGACGAAGGCTTCAGTTGAAGTAGAGGGTGCTGGAGTGGATGCTGGAGCTGGTTGCACTGGAACTGTAGGTGCTGTGGCTGGTGCTGAAGTTGTTGCTCTAGTGTCTGTCACTGGCACTGCAACTGACCTCTAGGCTCTGGGCACTCTGGCAAACACATTAGTTGTAGTCTTGCCCTGCTTCTCCTGCATGTCCTCCTGCAGCTGCTCCACAACTGACTGAATCTCAGTTACTTTGACATCAAGGTCATGGATTTTGAGTTCCATGATACTCTCAAGGCTTTCCTGATTCTGAGTGAGGGTGGCCAGTCCCTTCTCAATCCTCAGTGTTGATGCTATCAAGTAACCAAGCTACTCATGTTTGGTCTTCAAGAAATATTTAGATGCCTCCTCTTGAGTTGGCATCTTGGCAGCCTTCTCCTTCTTTGCCTTCTCCTTCTTCTCTTGAGCTTGAACTAATGTTGGGTCATTTTCATTCATAACAACCTCATTGTCCTCAACGTCTGGATAAAGTGGAAAATGTTCCTTATCCAACTGATATTTCCCTGTGCCCATCTTTGAGTTGATCAATTCCTGAATCTGAGGTGCATATCCACAGCTCCTCTTCTGATCTGCTGCAGTCCTCTTAATGGTTTCAATCATTAGGCTCATGACTTTGAACTTTTGTGGCACATCAAACACATGCAATATGTTTATGGCATGCCCTCTAATCATGTTATGGTCATCAGACTTGGGCAACAGAGTGTGCCTCAGAATCCAATTTATAGTGGGCAGCCCTAACAGCAGAAAGTGAACTGATCCAAACTTGTGAGTTTCAACTGCCTTGTCTGGGATCTCCTTGTACATGTGAGCCATGGAATTGTGGTCCATCTTCTTTGCATAGATATCCGGGTCATCCTCATTTTCCTTAGGGGCATTTATCAGACTTGCACATTCTTCAACAGTGGATTGGTACCTTGTACCTTCAGACATCCAAACAATTCTACCATCTGGGTTAAAGTGTGCTGTGGAGTAGAACTGCATGATAAGCTCATCATTCCAGTGGGTGAACTTTTGTCCAACAAAATCAGCAACTCCACAAGCAACAAAGCTTTCTTACACTCCAGGATAGTGCTCTTCATTGTCCTTGATGTAGGTCCAGTCGACCCACCTCATGTCACAAACTATGGGCTTCTTATCCAACAGAATTGTTTCATAGAAGTCCTGTTGTTCCTTTGTATGGAACCTGTAGTCAACAACAGTTCTTCTCCTTGAAGCATATGGATCTTCCATCCTCCACAGCTTCAGCCCTGAATCCTTCCTGATCCTCATGTCCTCAGCCACATGATGGGCATCACTGTGGTCTGGTATCTTGGGCTTGAGCTTCCTTAGGACTTGACCTTCTTCATCTTCTTCTTCAGCAGCAGTTGGCACTGGGGCCTTGTTCTTCTCAGTAGCTGGAATACTTCTAGTATTCCTCTTTGGTACCTGCTTGGCCTTGGAGGCAGCTTTGGGTGCTTCCTTGGGCTTAGATGTTGCAGCCCCTGACCTTATAGCATCACCCATAAGCTTAGGTGCCTTAGGTGCTGGTGCAGCAACCTCTTCCTCTTCTTCAGCATATCTTCTCATAGAGGGCTTTCCAAGAACTTGGGCAGCTGTGGTTCTTGCTCTCTTCTTCTTCTTGTCCTGAGCACCGTCATCCTCTGATTCAATTGTAAACTTCATTGTCTCTCCAGTGGGGACTTTCTTGGGTTTGGAAGAAGTGACTTTCTTCTCAGGTGCCTCTTTGGGTTCAGTCTGTTTTGGCACTTGAGTTAATCCTCTGAGCTCTGGGCACTCTGGCAAACACATTGGTGGTTGTCTTGCCCTTCCTCTCCTGCATGTCATCCTGCAGCTGCTCCACAACTGACTAAATCTCAGTTACTTTAACATCAAGGTCATAGAATTTTTGTTCCATGATTCTCTCAAGGCTCTCCTGATTCTGAGTGAGGGTGGCCAGTCCTTTCTCAATCCTCAGTGTGGATGCTATCAAGTAACCAAGCTGCTCCTGTTTGGTTTTCAAGAAATACTCAGATGCCTCCTCTTGAGTTGGCATCTTGGCAGCCTTCTCCTTCTTTGCTTTCTCCTTCTTCTCCTGAGCTTGAACTGATTGTGGATCATCTTCATTCATGACAACCTCATTGTCCTCAAAGTCTGGATAAAGTGGAAAGTGTTCCTTATCCAACTAATATTTCCCTATGCCCATCTTTGAGTTGATCAATTCCTAAATCTGAGGTGCATATCCACAGCTCCTCTTCTGATCTGCTGCAGTCCTCTTGATTGTTTCAATTATTAGGCTCATGACTTTGAACTTCCGTGGCACATCAAACACATGCAGCTTGTTGACGGCATGTCCTCTGATTATGTTATGGTCACCAGACTTGGGCAACAAAGTATGCCTCAGAATCCAATTGATGGTTGGCAACCCTGACAGCAGAAAGTGAACTGATCCAAACTTGTGAGTCTCTACTGCCTTGTCTGGAATTTCCTTGTACATGTGAGCCATTGAATTGTGATCCAACTTCTTCTTTGTATAAATGTCCAGGTCATCCTCATCTTCCTTGGGGGCATTTATCATATTTGCCCATTCTTCAATAGTGGATTGGTACCTTGTACCTTCAGACATCCAAACAATTCTACCATCTGGGTAAAAATGTGCTGTGGAGTAGAACTGCATGATAAGCTCATCATTCCAGTTGGTGAACTTCTGTCCAACAAAATCTGCAACTCCACAAGCAACAAAGCTTTCTTGCACTCCAGGATAGTGCTCTTCATTGTCCCTGATGTAGGTCCAGTCGACCCACCTCATGTCATAGACTATAGGCTTCTTGTCCAACAGAATTGTTTCATAGAAGTCCTGTTGTTCCTTTGTGTGGAAACTGTAGTCAACAGCAGTTCTTCTTCTTGAAGCATATGGATCTTCCATCCTCCACAGTCTCAGCCCTGAATCCTTCCTGATTCTCATGTCCTCAGCCACAGGATGGGCATCATTGTGGTCTGGTATCTTGGGCTTGAGCTTTCTTAAGACCTGTCCTTCTTCATCCTCATCTTCAGCAACATTTGGCACTGGGGCCTTGTTCTTTTCAGCTGCTGGAATATTCCTAGTATTCCTCTTTGGAACTTGCTTGGCCTTGGAGGCAGCTTTGGGTGCTTCCTTGGGCTTGGATGTTGCAGCCCCTAATTTGATTGCATCTCCCATGAGCTTGGGTGCCTTAGGTGCTGGTGCAGCATCCTCTTCTTCTTCATCAGAATCCCTTCTCATTGAGGGCTTTCCAAGGACCTTGGCAGTTGTGGTTCTTGCTCTCTTTTTTTTATCCTGATCACCATCATCCTCTGATTCAATTGTGAACTTCATAGTTGCACCAGTGGGGACTTTCTGAGGTTTGGATGATGTTTCTTTCCTTGCAGGTGCCTCTTTGGGTTGAGCCTGAGCTGGCACTTGAGTGGACTTTCTGGCCTTTGGCATTGGTCCTCTTTGCAGGAACTTTCCTTTTCAGACCTGGTTTAGTGCTTTGTGCAGAGCCATATTCTTTCTTGAGCACCACTTTCTTGGAAGTGGCCTCATCTTCCTCAGCTTTGTAATCTTCATCCTCTGAATCTGAAGTTCTTTTCCTCCTTTGCCTAGTTGCAGCGTTAGGCAAATTGCTAGGAGTACTTCTGCTCCCTTCATCTGTAGTTGAGGGACTAGTGCCCTCACTCAAATCCATCTGCTCTTCTGACCTGTTCTGGCTGTCACTCTGATCAGACATACTGCAAAAGCTGACTGCTGACCCTGTGAAGAGTTATAGATGAGATAGAATAGATGAGCATCACAAAATGCAGAGATTTTTCCAAAAGAATGATTCAAAAGTTCAGTTTTAGTTTTCCATAGAAAGCATTTCGGATCAACCGATTTTCAAACTCGATGATACCGAAGCAGTTTTGGAACCTAAACTGATGATCTTGGTTGGACCGAGTTTTAGTTCGGTGGCACCGAGACTGCTAGGGTTTCACAGAATCCTCAAATCGGTCGCACCGATTAGTAATTCTCGGTCAGACCGAGAGTCACTAGTGCAATGGCATAAGCCAAATCGGTGAGACCAAGTTTTTCAACTCGGTGGGTCCGAGATGGTTTCGACGGAAACCTAACCCTAAAAATTTGAATCTAATCTAATCTATGGATTACTTTGGTTGGATAGAAGAGTCTCAATCGTGGCAAGAATCAATATGAAAACAATGTGCTTGGAATCAGACGTGGATAGCACAAAGATCAAGTCCATACCCTAACTTGGCGGTGGACTTGCTACGGCGGCAACGGCGGGGACGAAATCCGTTGACGGTGGCGGAGACCAGCGATAGGAGGCTGCTGGCGATGAGGAGACGATCCGGAGACCACGATGGCAGAGCGAGCTGTTGCGCGGGCGAAGGGTTTCGGAGAAATTTCCAAAATTTTGCCCGTGGCTATATATAGCCCGACCCTGTCGGTGTGACCGAGTGGAACAACTTGGTGGCACCGAGATGCATAACTGTGTTCAGTTACAGCAAATCGGTGAGACCGAAAAGTTCAAATCGGTTGCACCGAGATTGAAAACTCAGATCAACTTGATGATCTCGGTAGGACCGAAATGGAGGAATCGGTCTGACCGAGAATCACAAAGAGGTTTTGGAAGTTTAAGTCTATGACGAATCAGGGACTCCGAGTGCTCCTCACACAGAGTGGTTCGAATCTGACTTGATCAAATTTTGTGATGTAGCATGAATAGAGTTTGAGATGAGAAAAGCATAGATAGCTAAAGAAGGTTCTTAGGCATTCTTGTCCATCCACTTGGCAAAAAGAAAAGGAACCAAACAATCAAAACAACAAGTGGATGTCCTTGAATGAGTAAAATATGCACCAACATGCTCACACAATAAGATGGCAAATGAAATATGTGGCAAAGCATGCACAACCAATTCTAGCATCTATCAAACAATTGGCGATGACTAGGTCATCTATATATGAGTATATTGACTTAGGGGTCAAATGAGAACATTTGATCATAGGTCATACTCATCGTTTAAGCTCAAGTGGGGTTACCACTTTTACATAATGCATTGATGTGTTCACACCATTAGAGTTGCTTTGACTCAATTCTTAGAGTTAAGCTCCCCCTAGATGTGAGATCCCCCCTTAGAGGGATGAACTAACCTTGGGTTTTGTCGATGATGACTTCATGTAGGTGTTGAAGATGTAGATGCTCAATGTTGATGTAGATCATTTGGAGCAATCCTTTGGAGTGAGTTGCACTTTCAACTTACCTACATGGGTTAGTCCCACAAGGAACAAACAAGAATATCCATAGACATAGAGTGATGCACACACAAGATGATGTCCATGAATTCATTAGGTTACCTTGTCCCTTGCCTTACCAACATGAGGGTTTGTGACTCCTTGAACTAGTGCAAGATGTGGAAGTTGATTGCACCTGTTGTTGCCAAAATGATATGAGTGAAGAATGTTGGCGGAGTCACCCTCAAGAACTCTCTAGTTCTTCTTCTTCGGGATCCACATCATCTTGATGGGAATCCTTGGAGTTGTAGTTGTACTTGATGAAGTAGAACTTGACGTAGTCTTGGGGACCCACTTGAACGAGGCTTTAGGTGCTTCTTCAAATGCATCAATCTCTTCTTGAAGCTTGTCCTTGCCTTTGTTCTTGTGGTCTTGTGGTGGAAGATCATCTTGAGCTTGTGTTCCCTTGAAAGAAGTAGGATCATACTTCTCTTGTTGAGGAAAAAACTTCGTCTTGGGGTATTGATCTTCTTCCCACTCAACTCCATTGGCATTGAACTTTCGTTCAAAACCAACACCTTGATTCTTCCGGTGCCTTCCTTGCTTGCGTACAATTTCCTCGAATTGCTTACTCCCGGCAAGGCTCTTGTAAACACCTTTCTCTATAATTCCCTTCAATAAGCTATTTTCTTGCTCAAGTGTAACTTGGCTAACAGAATCATTAGTGGAATCAAGAGAACTACTAGAAGCAACAATATTGGATTTGACATTATTATTGTTACTACTAGAGGAAGTATCTTTCTTGTACTTGTTACTAGACTTGACTTGAGGCATGTAAGTAGATAAGAGTAAACGCTTGGCAATGTAAGAAGAACTTTTCTTGCGGAGATCATCATTGATTGCTTTTAAGAACTCATGCTCTTGCTCAAGATTGAGCTTTTTAAAGCGTAACTTCTCATGAGCCCTTAAAAGTTCTCGATGATCTTCGTAGATAGTTTCATGAGCTAACTTAAGAGAGTTTAGTTCTTTAGTTAGAAGCTCAATCTTCTCCTTATCATTGTCATTCGTTTTATCTTGATTAGAATGATTAATTGACGTTTCATCATAGTATTCATCACTAGAGTTGTCAACAAGTAAATCATCATCCACAAGCAAGTCATCTTCATCACTATTGAAATCAACATACTTAGGATGTGTTACCTTTGGACATTTGGCCATGAAGCATCTTCCAACACCTTCATTTGGTGAATCAAATATGTCGTAGGAGTTGGTTGACACAAGTGCTAGACCGGCAACACCTTCATCTTGAGTATATTCGGAGTCGGAGTGATAGCTTCTCTCGGAGTGATTGTCGGAGTCGGAGCCGGATACCCATTCACCAACATGAGCTTGATGTATTCGTTTTGTGTAGCTCCTTGATGACTTGTCCTTCCTTTCTGAATCCTTGCTTCTCCGTGAGGGTCTTCGTTCATAACGATCATCTCTACTCCTCCTCTCTCTTGGTGGTGATTCTTCTCTTTTGCTCCTTCTTCTTGGAGAATCTTCTCTTCTTTTGTAGGGTGTCGTACACTCATTGGAATAGTGTCCGGGTCTCCCACAATTGTAGCAATTGCGCTCACGACTAGAAGATCTCTTGTCATTGTAAGACCTTGACTTGGAGCTTCTTTCTTTGCTTCTACTTTTGTAGAATTTGTTGAAGTTCTTCACCATTAAGCTCAATTCTTCATTGAAGGTTGGTTTCTCACTTGATGATGTGGGGGCTTCACTTGAGGCTTTGTAAGCACCACTTGACTTGTTGTGAAGTTCCACCTTATCCTTGAGTGAAATCTCATGAGCAACAATTCTTCCAATGACTTCCATTGGCTTGAGATCTTTGTAGTTTGGCATCATTTGAATCAATGTGCACACGGTATCATACTTTCCATCCAATGCTCTTAGAATCTTCTTGATGATGAATTTGTCGGTCATCTCTTCGCTCCCTAAGCCGGCAATCTCATTTGTGATAAGAGCAAGCCTAGAGTACATTTCAGCGACACCTTCACCATCCTTCATTTTGAACTTGTCAACCTGACTTTGGAGCACATCCAACTTGGATTCCTTGACGGACTCGGTACCTTCATGCATATCAATCAAAGTATCCCAAATTTCCTTTGCATTCTCAAGACGGCTGATTTTGTTGAATTCTTCGGGGCACAATCCGTTGAAGATGATATCACAAGCTTGAGCATTGTATTGCAGCATCTTCAATTCTTCCGCATTAGCTTCACGGTTCGGTTCTCTCCCATCGAAAAATTCACCTTGCAAGCCAATACAAATAATTGCCCAAACGGCGGGGTTATGTCCAAGAATATGCATTTTCATCTTATGCTTCCAACTAGCAAAATTAGTACCATCAAAGTAAGGACCTCTACGGTGATAATTTCCCTCGCTAGACGTCATACTCTCCTAGGTTGTGAAACCAAGGCTATGACCACCAAAAGCTATGGAAATCAAAGCAAATGGAGACCAAAGCTCTGATACCACTTGTAGGACCTTGAAGTATGTCTAAAGGGGGTGATTAGACTACTTGACCAATAAAAACTTAACCTTTTCCCAATTTTAGAGTTTGGTAGATTTTAGCTATTTTAGGACAAGTCAAGCAATCATCACACAATTCAAGCAAGCATGCAAAGAGTATATAGGCAGCGGAAATTAAAGCATGCAACTTGCAAGAAAGTAAAGGGAAGGGTTTGGAGGATTCAAACGCAATTGGAGACACGGATGTTTTTGGCGTGGTTCCGATTGGTGGTGCTATCGTACATCCACGTTGATGGAGACTTCAACCCACGAAGGGTAACAGCTGCGCGAGTCCACGGAGGGCTCCACCCACGAAGGGTCCACGAAGAAGCAACCTTGTCTATCCCACCATGGCCGTCGCCCACGAAGGACTTGCCTCACTAGCGGTAGATCTTCACGAAGTAGGCGATCTCCTTGCCCTTACAAACTCCTTGGTTCAACTCCACAATCTTGTCGGAGGCTCCCAAGTGACACCTAGCCAATCTAGGAGACACCACTCTCTAAGAAGTAACAAATGGTGCGTTGATGATGAACTCCTTGCTCTTGTGCTTCAAATGATAGTCTCCCCAACACTCAACTCTCTCTCATAGGTTTTGGATCTGGTGGACAGAAGATTTGAGTGGAAAGCAACTTGGGGAAGGCTAGAGATCAAGATTCATATGGTAGGAATGGAATATCTTGGCCTCAACACATGAGTAGGTGGTTCTCTCTCAGAAATGGTAAGTTGGAAGTGTAGGTTCGTTCTGATGGCTCTCTCCATGAATGAAGAGGAGGTGGAGGGGTATATATAGCCTCCACACAAAATCTAACCGTTACACACAATTTACCAAACTCGGTGGGACCGAATCGTTAAACTCAGTCGGACCGATTTAGTAAACCTAGTGACCGTTAGAGATTTTCGGTGGGACTGACATGCATCTTGGTGAGACCGATTCGGTAAGGGTTAGGGCATAACGTAATCTCGGTAAGACCGATTACACAAACTCGGTGAGACTGATTTGGTAATAAGCTTTCCAGAGAGTTGGTCCGGTAAACTCGGTGGGACCGATTTGCTCTTTTCGGTGAGACCGAAATGTTACAAAAAGGAAACAGAGAGTTTACATTGCAATCTCGGTGGGACCGATCACTCACTTCGGCTAGACCGAAACATTACGAAGGGAAATAGAGAGATTATAACCCCATCTCGGTGAGACCGAGATCCCTATCGGTAAGACCAATTTGCTTAGGGTTTGTGGCAGTGGCTATGACTTTTGGAATCGGTGGCGCCGGATAGGAAGAATCGGTGTGACCGATTTTGGCTTTGGGTTTAGGTCATTTGTGGATGTGGGAAAGTAGTTGAGGGTTTTGGAGCATATCACTAAGCACATGAAGCAAGAGGCTCATTAAGCAACACCTCATCCCTCCTTGATAGTATTGGCTTTTCCTATAGACTCAATGTGATCTTGGATCACTAAAATGTAAAATGAAGAGTCTTGAGCTTTTGAGCTTGAGCCAATCCTTTGTCCTTAGTATTTTGAGGGATCCACTTTCATCATCCATGCCATGCCATTCATTGAGATTTCCTGAAATAATAGTCTTGGAATAGCATTAGCTCAATGAGCTATATGTTGTTATGAATTACCAAAACCACCTAGGGATAGTTGCACTTTCACCTTGATATGTTGGTTGCCTATGCATGAAAGTGTGATAACACTGACGTGTTAACTTCTACATGCAAGCAGCACAAGGATACATTTTTTGTGCATTGTTGATGAGTTCTTGTTCATGCAGTGATTGAGAGCACATTGGCAGAAACGAGAGGCAGAAAAGAATGAATCATGAAGATGGCGCTGATACTTGGGGTTCTCAAAGACCAGAAACGCCCCCTTGGGATTCATCAGAGTATAGTC
The DNA here is from genome assembly GCA_963921465.1 of Triticum timopheevii. Lineage (NCBI taxonomy): Eukaryota > Viridiplantae > Streptophyta > Magnoliopsida > Poales > Poaceae > Triticum > Triticum timopheevii. The sequence goes on along the minus strand of OY997272.1, from coordinate 371,871,743 downwards.
AACTCATTTCTGCAGGGCCGTTGCTGCCACTACTAGAACAGTATGCAGGCATTGGTATGATGCATGATAACAAAGAAAAGAACAGTTGTCATGTTCGCAACGATGAAGATGACATTCTATTTATGTCATACACTGTCATTTTTTCGCAGGTTCTTATGACCAAAACACACTCAGGGGGCCTCCGTGGCAAGTTCAGTCACAGGGCGCTAACACTGACAAATGTATGGGCAACCAACTTCAACTAGCTAATATGGCTAATCAAGGTAACGCATACGAAAAGGAACACATACTGGTCTGGACATGAAAAATAAACTTGCAAAGGTTGGCGAAAGACTCACGAGTAATGACGGGGGGAAATGCAGAGCCTTCATGCAGCACGTGGCATCAGGCAGCACCAATGTACCTGCCATCGACGTCATACACAGGTGAGTCCATCGAAAGTGAAGTTGCAGACGGTGAATTAGCAGAAGGAGCATAGTTGACAACTGCAGTTGCCATGGTTGGACAACTGCAATTGCCATGAATAAATAACTGCAGTTGCCCTCCCTGGACAACTGTTGTTGCCCTCCCTAGACAATTGTAGTTGCCATGGAGGAACAACTGTTGTTGCCCTCCCTGGACAACTGTAGTTGCCATGGAGGAGCAACTGCAGTTGCCATGCCAGGACAACTGCAGTTGCCATGCCAGCACAAACTGTAGTTGCCATGTATTGACCAACTACTACGATGCTTACAGGTTATTACGGTGGTGGTACCCCGGCAAACGTCTCGTGGCAAGCTTCACAGATTGCAGATAGAGCACGTCAATTTGGTGTGACAGACCACACAAGATGGGCACATGCAACACAACAAGGTAAGGAAAAAATTGAACCACAAAAGAGCACTACATTTGTTTTTGTGGCAAATAGCACGTGACGAAAAAGAAGATTTGTATCAATGATGGTGGACAAAATCAAGCATAAAACGCTAACAAGTGGTTGTGTGCAATGAGTCATATATTGTCTTCAGAAATTTGCCAGCTGCTAAAAGCATGTGTGCAGCACTAATGGTTGATCGCATTTGCCTAGTGAGCTCAAGCCTAGAATGCAAAAGTGTTGATGCTAGAACACAGTGGTTGCCATGTATTGGTAGCAGTATTTGCCATGTATGCAGGACTGCAGCTGCCACGCATATAGAATCCAGGTTTTCATACTAAAAAGGAGCTGGTTGTCATGCATTGGCAAACAATAGTTGCCATGTTTGTTGGACTGTAGCTGCCATGACTGGACAACTACAGCATGTCCACACGCAGACTCACGGCTTGCTGTTTGAATGATGTCATGCCAAATCACTTGAAGTTGATGTGATTCGTTGCGATAAACATGTTATTCAAGCAAAATCTTACTCTTGTACCTGTTTTTTCTATTACAGGGCCTACAACTACAGTGAACAGCGGCGCGGGGACATCTACTGCAGGAAGCTCTAAGCGCACGGAAGACGCGTCCACAAGCCAGCAGACAATCATGCCGCAAACAATGCCGAGCCAGAGTTAGACATGGCAGTCATTCCAGCAATGCCGACAGGCACCCCTTTGAACACAAGCACTGGCAACACCCAAGTAGATGAAACTGCCGCCGATACTGAAGTGAATGATGAAACTGATGATGAAGCGCAAGGGGATGAAGATGATGGGCAATCAGAGATCGTGGTACCTCAGCCACCATACGTTGGGCAGAGATTTGAATCATTTGCAGAAGCAAAGGAGTTCTACCAGACATATGCAAAGTTCCATGGGTTTGCGGTCAACACCGAATACCATAGGAAAATTAAGAAAACTAACGAGTACAGCAGAGGTGATATGAGGTGCCACAAGGCACGAAGGAACAAGAAGGGGAAAGGTGTTGTGCCTGTCATTCCGGAACGAAAGAGAGGTATCATTCTCAAGACGGGATGCCCTGTCCGGTGTAAGCTAAACGTAGATGGAACACAGTATGTGGTCATTGAATATTTTGATGAGCACAACCACAAACTCATAAAGAAGTTTGACCTGGTAAAATTTCTGACCGCCCACAGAGGATTCACCCCCCTCAAAAGGAAATTCATAAAGCTGCTACATGATTGTAACATCGGTCCATCAAGAATGGTCCAGATACTATCACTCATCCACAGCAAAAATGGGACTCTGAGTAGCATGCCCTACATACCAGCTGACGTCACAAACCTAAAGGCAAAGTACCGTAGAGAGAGCAAGTTGGCTGACATAGAGGCCACAATGGCCTACTTCGATGAGAAAGCGAATGAAGATGCAGATTTCTTCTACAGGATAAGGTTGGACGATGAGGACCGTGTCAGGAACATGTATTGGGTGGATGGTGCTACAAGAAGAGCCTACAAACATTTCCGAGATTGCATTTCATTCGACGCGACATATCTCACTAATATGTACAAGATGCCATGCGCTCCATTCATAGGAATAAATAACCACAATCAGTCGTTGCAGTTTGGATGCGGGCTCGTTCGGAACAAAGACATGGATGGGTACGTTTGGCTATTCAAGACCTTCTTGGAGTGCATGGATGGGCTTGCTCTGATGAACATAACAACAGACCAGGATTTTAGCATTCGTGCAGGCATAGAGGAGGTCTTTCCATTGGCAGTGCACAGGCACTACAGGTGGCACATTATAAAGAAGGCTGAGGAGACGCTAGGACCGTTCTTTGCTGACCGTCCAGAGCTGCACAAGGCATTAGAGCTGTGCGTGGACCACAGCTTGATGGTGGAGGAGTTTGAAAGGAGCTGGATGGCCATGATTGAAACATATCAAGTCCAAGACAACGAGACTCTTGCTAGCCTGTGGGAGAAGCGAATGTACTGGGTGCCGGCCTACTTCATGCAGTGCTTCTTCCCATTTCTGCAGACTACGCAGCGCAGCAAGGGGTTCAATGTTGTTTTGAAGTAGTACGTGAGCCCTGGCAACTCATTGCTACAGTTTGCCAAGCAGTACACAGCTTTGCAACAAAAAATACTGGGATCTGAGCTACATCAAGAAGCGAACACCGCGCTAAAGCAGCCAAAATTTCTAACATATTTACCGATGGAGAGGCAAATGAGCAAGATATACACCAACAAGATCTTTAACAAGTAAGTCAGTTGCGTTATAGTCTTATTTGCGCATAGCACAAAGGCAGTAGGTGTCATATAGAATGCAATGCAGTTGCCATGATATGTGGTTGCCATGTTTAATGAAATATTGTTTGCCATGCTTACTCAGCTGCAGTTGCCATGTTCAATGAAAATTCTGTTTGCCATGCTTGCTCGGATGCATTTTCCATGTTCAATGAAATGCAGTTGCCATGTTTAATGCACTGTACTTCCATTGGGCATGTTGGTATGCAAATGCCAATGTCAACTGAAAATTTTATGTTGTTGCCACATCTACTGAAATGCAATTGCCATGTTTACTAAAATGCAACTGCCATGTTTGCTGAAATGCAATTGCCATGTTTACTCAACTGTAGATGCCATGTTTAATAAAATGTAGTTGCCATGTTTTATGCAACGTACTTCCATTGGTAATGTTGGTGTGGAAATGACGATGGCCAGTTGAAAATGTACTACAGTTGCCATGTCTAGTGTACTACAATTGCCATGTCTAATGTACTACAGTTGCCATGTCTAATGTACTACAGTTGCCATGTTCAAGATACTATATTTGCCATGTTCAAACAAAATGTATTTCTATTTCCATGACAACGTAAGGTGCTACAAAAAAAGAGCGCACAATAGTTTAATAGAAAACACACAAAACTTGCAGATTCCAGGAAGAAATAAAGCATGCCAGCATGTTCACGGCTTTCCAGGTGGACGAACATACATTCAAGGTGTGTTCTATTTTGGGCATGTCAGATTCAGAACCTGAAGACCCAGACAAAGGAAGGAACTACTTCGTGAAAACCTCGATCGGCCAAGGCGAATACTACTGCCAATGCTGCAAGTTTGAACGGGACGGCATTGTGTGCCATCACATACTAAAAGTAATGGACATGAATGTTGTGACACGGATGTCCCGCCATTTCATAAGGCGGCGATGGACTTGGGACGCTGACAACGCGTTGGCACCGCAGACAACAAACACAGTTCTGGCTGTGCATGACGAGAGACCTGAGTCAACCATGGAAGCCGTGAGGCACGTTGTGCTGACAAAGAACTATGCTGAGCTAATTGATGAAGCGTGTAAGAGTGATGAGACAGCGAGAGTCGCAGGAAAACACAGGAAGACCCTGAAAAGAGAGCTTGATGAGATCAAGAAGAGGAAAGCTGAGGAAGCCTTACACAGGTTCCCCCATACATCAAGTGTGCCTTCGTCCACGGGGCCATCATCTGAAAACTCGGAGATAGGATCTGGAACAGCAAGCACACAAACCCAGGTCAGGAACCCGCCCCGTTCCATCACAAAGGGTCGTCCAAAAGAGATAAGGTACAAATCGGGATTGGAGATTCAAGCAAAACACAAGAAAACGAAGAAAGGGACGGGCAATCCGTAAGCAAAATTGGGGCGCTGTGACATGGTCCTTGTGGACATTTTGTTTTGTACCCTAGATGTTGTGAATTTTTTTTAAATTGGGAGAATGACTCTTGAGGGCATCAGAAGTTGAAGGAAAATACATTGAATGGATAAATGTAGTTGCCATGTTATGGGTACTTAATCTGCCATGTTATGTGTAGTTAATCTGCCATGCTATTTTATACTAAATATGCCATGCTATTTTATACTAAATATGCCATGTTAATTGTACTGGATCTGCCATGTTAATTGTACTGGATCTGCCATGTTAATTATACTGGATCTGCCATGTTAAGTATACTGGATCTGCCATGTTAAGTATACTGGATCTGCCATGTTGCTTATGCTGAATCTGCTGTGTTGTTTGTACTGAATCTGCCATGTTAGCTGTACTGAAATATGCCATGTTATTTGTAATGACTCTGCATCGCATATATTTCCATGTTCATTCGACGCGGTTTAGTCACACATAGTGTGTTGTGTGCAATGTATGGGAAACAAGTTGAAAAAAAGCGTAACGTGCATCAACCGCAGGAAAGGTTACGGCTACATGATCAAACTACCATGCTAGCCGGTGCAGTTAGCGATGAAAAAGAAGAAGCAAAACAGCCAAATAAAAAACGACGATGACTTTCACTAACCATATCTGATGAACTACATTTGCCATGTTTTAAAACATCGTAGACGCATTCGAAGCAACAAACTGGTGCTACAAACGACGAAACCATAATAATAATGATAAACATAAAACGTATCTGCTGTCACGCCTAAATAGGTTCACATCAACACATATATTACAGAAAATATTCAAGTGTCGCTCACACACCACCACTACATACTAGGCTACGCGGGGTTGCAGTCATAACATAGCACACGAACATAGTTTTGACAAGAACAAAGATAGTACCTTACATTCCTCGGCAACTGAATGTAAGGTATGCGTCCTATGTGTAACGCCACGTGATCACTTGTACTTCTTGATGACTTTCTTGACAGCTTCCTCCACAAACTCGCGTGCTCCGGACCGCTTGTTGAAATCTTCATTCGTCAACCAGTTCCATGTGTAAATTTCCCGGAGCTCAACGACCGTTGCAGCTGTGACGGTGGGAACAAGTCTACCTTCCCACTTTGCAAAGTATTTCAATGTGTGAAAGCCACAGTCCGTCCTGCACAAGAAAAAGAGTCAGGTGAACTCGCAAAAAGGACAGACATAGCAATGATAAACTTCAATTCACATGTAACAACAAAGAGGGGTGGGATTGATATAAATGGCACATGAAGGAGGGGGTAGGAAATTATGTGTTCCCTTGATTCGTAGTCACCACGTACTCAATGGGGAAATGTCTGATCTGGACCTTTGAGTTTTCGTAGTGATGGTTCCATGTCTCTTTGACGTTGTTGATGAAGAATTCAGCATGCGAAGTAAAGTCTGCATCAGCTGCCGAACACATTGAATCAAGCACCTCAAAGCATTGGTTCTTTAGGTCAAGACAGATCGCATAGTGGTGACCACACTTGTCGTGTGGGTCGTGTGGTGCAAGCTCCTGGAACATGGGGAACATGACCTGCATGTAAAAGTGAAGGAAATGAGAAGCAGAGTTCACATGAAGAACAACAGAGGGACAAAAAAAGTAGAATCACGTAAAATGTTTAGTTATAGTGGGTAGTTGAAAGAAAGTTGCCGTCCATGTATGAACAAAATTTGCTGTGTATTTTACTTTGAAGTTGCCACATAGTTTGCACGGAATGCAAAAATCAAAAAGCCAGTTTGCACGGCAGCTGATGCCACATGAAACATCTGCCACATAAACAGAGTGCATATAATGGCAAAAAACCATACCATGTGAAAAAGAAGTGCAAACAGGGGAGGAGTACTCACATATTTCTTCAGTGTGAGCTTGAATTCGCCGTGTTGAGCAAAATTCTTCCTTGGGATTTTGTGGTGGATGTCACCATCCCATATTTTGCAGGTCACACTGTAATGCATGATTGTTTTGTCAGGAGACACATCCATATGCTTGTTGATGTAGTCAATCCCGCATGCAACTACATTCGTCGACATTTTACCGTTTGGCCTCACGGACTCGGCAAGATCACCCAGGTCGACGTACGTCGCTTCACATTGAATGACCTTGGTTCTGTCCAAACATGAGTTGTATGAAAATGATATAACATGAAAGAATCATGCCTACTAAGTAAAAAAATAAAGAACTAAAACGTAAGCGGATCATGTATAGAAAGTATGAAGAAGATGAATGGTAAAAAAAGAGCAAAGCAAAATGAGAGATTATGTGGTGTGGTCATTTACGCTTTCAGCTCCTTCATGTGCTTGCTGCTGGCCCTCGCATTTCCAAATCACTTGATAATATCGTACAACTGGGTCTGTTCCTTTGTGGCCCTAAATTCGGGCTCGTAGTCTTCCGCGGGAGGTGGGTGAACTACCCTCTGCTGCCTCACAGAACCAGGGGTGGCACTCCTAATGGTATCCTCAGATACCGTATCTACACGCACGTTGGAACTTGATTGGCCCTGACCTCATGAGGACCTCCTCTGCAATGCTACCTCCTCGATCCTGCGGTAAGCTTCATCAAGTGATGGTGAAATCTCCTCAGGGGTGCCTGCAAGGATCAAAAAAGTGGATTAGGATACCTGGAAAACAAAAACAAATGGATTGTGAGAAGATAGGGTGCATGATGTGAAATGTAGGTACAAAAAGTAGGGAGTTGCCATGTGGAGGCAAATCCAGTTGCCATGTGTGGTGCACTGTAGTTGCCATGTAACAGCAACTACAGTTGCCATGTTGTGTCAACTCCACTTGCCATGTGCTTGCCGAATGGAAAATGCAGCATGGAAACAAAAATACAGGTGACATGGTGCAGAAAATCCAGTTGCCATGTGTATTGCACTGTAGTTGCCATGTGACAACAACTACAGTTGCCATGTTGAATCAACTTCATTTGCCATGTGGTTGCCGAATGTAAAATGCAGAATGGCAACAAAAAATGTAGGTGACATGGTGCATCAAATCCAGTTGCATGTCATCACATAATAGTTGCCATCACAAGTGAGAACCCCAAAAAAATGCTTGGGACAAAAGTCAAACTACAAAGATGTATACAAGAAAATGATAAGCATATGAGAAATGTACCTTGGACTATCGGCTCTGCGAACTTGACAGCCTTCCTACCCTCGACCATTGGCTGCGCCATCATTGAGGGCATGCCTCCCGGGAAAGCAAAGGAAACTGGCATAGGATCTGGCACCACTGGTTGATCTTGACTGATGCCAAGGCTGAAGCTCGGTGGGGTGAAGGCCATTGGGTGCCTCTCATGCCTACTGGCCGGACCACGAACAACTTGCGGGGCAGAATCCAAGGGTGAAAGATCAACAAACATATCTGAATCGGCCGCTACAGAATGATCGGGCTTATTTGTAGGGCGGGGCGTGTTGTCAGCGGTATCAGCCGCAACTTTCTTGACAATCTTCTTGTTTGGGCTGTAGGGGACACCAACATTGACTGGGAGCCTGGAAGTGCGCAGATTTAAGCTGGGGATTTCCACTGCGGGTGAAAGAGCAGTCTGCTCCGAACGTTCACCTGCGTCACTCGTGCCCGGCTTGACACCTGCATCAGTTGTGCTCCGGTCTTCCGATTTCTCCATCACATTGCTTTTGGCAGGTGGCGGGAACAGTGTGGACACAGAAACATAACCAGACTCGTCTCTGCTGCTCCTAGCTACAGCTAGTGCGTTGGGTATGTCTATTGATTGCTTGCGGGGGCTACGACGCCTAGGTGGAAGACCAGCACGCGAAACAGTCGCCTTAGCAGTATCTGCACCGATAGGAGCTGGAACTGTTGTGCCAAGACTCTCACCTGTAGATGGCATATCATTATGAACTGCCGCCTCAGCCACTTCTGTCGTGGACACAGGAGTGCCACCACGCACGCGCTTGGAATCAGTGTCAGATGAGCGGGAATCTTCCTTGCTTAGGTTGGTCTCGGGAGCGTCCACTTCAACGCTTGTTGATGGGGTGGCATGGCTCACAGCATCATCCTTCATTGCCAGAAGAGTTGGCAATATTTCAGCTGTCCTGGCAGATACCAACTCATCACTCCCCGATGTACGGATGCATGTTGTTCTAACCTGCACATCTGCAACCGGCGGAGATGGTCGGCCACTTGCGTCAGAGTTAGTGGGAACAGTTGATGGTGCAGCAGCAGTTTTGTCGACTAGCGCCTCATGAACATCTGAGTTGCCCCCTGTTGACAACTTTGAATGAAGGTGTTCGAGTGGGTCCCTACTGATATGCTTGGCCCCGCGTGTAGTAGTCTTCTTCACCCTGCAAAAAGAAAGCACATGAAAAAGGTATTAAAAATGAACAAAAAATATTTGCCATGGTAGAAATCTAAAAAAAATGAAAAATGAGTGGAAAAGCTGGTAGTTGCCATGTAAGGAGAATATGAGTTGCCATGTGGCATAGTTAGCAGTTGCCATGCAAATCCAGCAATAGTTGCCATGTTAGCCAACTTGAAGAATGATAAAAATGCCTGATCTGTCAGGAATGCAATTTCAGAACTAGGTATGGGATGAGCACACAAGCCAATGGAAAAAGATGGCAGTTGCCATGTAGGTACAATAAGAGTTGCCATTTGGCCTAGATAGCAGTTGCCATGTAAAAACAAGTATGAGTTGCCATGCACTTAAAAGGGAAGGAAAATCATTTGAAAAATAGCAGTTGCCATGTGGGGATGATGACAGAAGCCCATGTGACAAGCTGAACGGGATGCATTGAAAAATCAAAAAATATAGCACTATGTCAATGAAAGCACATGGAAAACCTACTTCTTGACTGATTTTTCAAAAATATAGACAAAACAAAAAACTAAAATTAAAGTCGAACCTCCTCCTAGCAGCTACGGGATCAGTCCTAGACCTCTTGCTAGGAGAACCCTGCCCAACATCCTCTGGAGCCCTCCCCCTCTTTGATGGCAACACCCCCTCGCCTCTCGCAGCCGTATGTTCTTTGACTTTCTCCGGTGGGGGGACATCTGGTGCATCCTTGCCCTTCTTACCACCTGCACGAACTTCAACATGTTCATCATCATCAGTGTCCTGTTGCACGTTCTCCATGTCATCGTCGTCATCCTTGCTGAGACCAGCGTCTCCATCTAGTTCATCTTGTGTGTCAGCAAGCTCTTGGGAACTGTTGTAGTCATACCGGCCATGGCAACTAGTTGGCCAATGTGTCCGTTCTGGGACAAATGTAGTGAACTATCTCGCAACCGCGTCGCTGTCAGAGCCACTAAGGGACGTCCACCCCTCAACCAACTTCCCGAGCAAGCCGGTCATTCCGGATGCAAACTGCCCAATTAGATGCTCAACAGGTGCCCTCGCCTGTGCACGAAACAAGAAGCAGCAATAACCACCCATATTACAGTCACTTGCGCGACATCAAAAATAATCCAAGGCAACCATAGATATATATCTTTGATTACCTCAGTAGGGCAAGACGGAGTTGAGTGCAATTCCATCCACTTTCCAAAGTTTTGAGGCCCCCAACACGCTGTAGTCTATAGCATGCTTGGCCATCAGCTGGAAAAAACCAAAAAATAGCTAGGATGTAAGAGAGAGAATGATGAACACAGACTAGCAATTCATGTGTTGCAAATGCAACAAAAAAATAAGACGTGAATATAAGTTTCAGCACAAATGACAGAGTTGCCATGTGGAGTGAGACATGGATACCATATGCAGACAGACATGGCTAACAAAGGTAGTCATCTCTTGTGAACCACAGACGGTTGCCACATGACGATTTTTTCATATGTTATGCCGCAAAAATTTGTAAGCATGTCGTGTAGAGAAAGAAACCAGAACTAACCTGCAGTTTTCCATATTTGGTATCAGTTACCCTGTCTGCAGCAAGCACGGCCTTGACAGCATCGATAGTCCACGCAAAAACAGCAAACTTGTGCATAGGCGGCGGGCCTCCTGTCCCAGTGAAATCCACGGTGGACAGATCAAGACAGTCGACGTACATGAGCTGATGTACAACAATTTTAAAAAGAAAGAAATATCAGTTGCCATCATGGTACTTTGCGAAAAAATAGGATAATCTATGTTCCTACGATCATCAAGTTGAAGTGTATGAAAAAGAGAAAAAAGAAGAAGTTGCCATCTGTATGTGCTAGTTGCCATCATAGTGTGATGGCAGTTGCCATATTGTCATTATGACAGTTGCCATATTGTCATTATGGTAGTTGCCATATTTTTATGACCAGGTTGCCATGCATGAATAAAAGGTGTTAAAAAGAGTGTTCACAGAAAGGACTGGTAAAAAGAATACCATTAAATGCAGTCGACAACCCTTCTGATACATCTTGCTTGAGAATGCATCATGCAGGAAGTCGGTAATAAACTTACACCAATTCATGTTCTTCATATCTTTCAGTTTCGCCTGCACCGCACAAAATTTTCAGGACAACAAGTTGCCGCATCAGAAATCAAATGAAAAAAAACATCAAAAAACACTGGCAGTGACTAGCTTTGCACATGACATTGGAGCCAAAAGATTGAAGGAAAAAATATAGTAAAGATAGATCATTCACCAGGATGGGGAAGAATTTGTTGCTTGGGCGAAGAGAAGTGGTCGGCGCGAAAACAACTGAGATGAGGTACATGAGTAGTTTCATCTTAAAAACCTCGCCATGGGTTGTCATGGCCTGCAGCGAATCTGCCAGTACAGACATGTTCGGCATGGATTCCAACCCAGGAAACAAACGTGGGAACAACACTTCCTCGATCTTGTTATTGACCTCATACGGGACTTTGATTTGTCCACGAGGCACACCCAAAGTGCAGAACACGGATTCCTCGTTCAACAGCAGTCTTCCACGTCCCGGAATCACAAATTCCCTGGAGGCGGGGTCGTAAATCTCACCAAGCCAGTCGCATACAGGGTTGACAAGATTCGTGCACCGGACATTCATCAGAGCCTGCATACCCATCTCAGCAGCAGCTCCCTTCTGATCGTCGATAAATCTGTCAGTCAATGAAGTCAGTCGTTCCTGGGAGGCCCTGTTGCGAATACGTTTCTTCTTCTGCAAAAAATAGACAAAAATGATCAGTTGTTGCCATGTTTGCACTGTCATGAAATTTTAGTTCATGACAGACGACTGCAAGCTCGATGTGGCAACCAATAACATATGCAGGAGGAGGAGGGTGTGTGGACAGTTACCTCGTCGCCCTCTTTTCTCCGTCCAGTTGCCCGATTCTGCTATGGTGGATCCATGAAATCATCATCATCGTTTTGATGATCACGGCGAGCCATTCTGCTGAGGTAAGAACAGACCAAATTGTCACGGTGGAAATGAAAATGCAGGAAGTAAGCAGTTGCCACCTAACAGAATGTCCTTGCCGTATGGGCTCGAGTGAAAATGTCAACTAGTGAATGCAAAATATCACATGAACACGCACACCCCCCCTATATGATTGTCGAAAACATAAATGTGGCAATTAAGCACATTGGTTACATTTGAAAAAAAGTGTACAGATCGTAAATGCACTTAAAAACAAAATGTTGAAGTTGCCATGTTAGCACAAGATAGTACAAAAGAAAGTCACAAAATCCTCCACTGCACAAAACCTAAGATGTGGCAGCTCACACCCTGTCCTAATACAACAATGACTTACCATGTGTTCAATGGGCAAAAATGTGCTAGGTTAAAATTGCCATGTTAAAATGCAACATATAATACAAAAAAGCGATGAAAAACATCTAATGAACAACCTGAAATTGTCACAGTGTGTTCAGATATCACAAGTCATCATGGCAAAACACGAAAATTGCGTCTGTCGTACAATGAATTTGCCACATTATACTGACTGTAACATGGCAACAGACATGTTGTGTTCAGACAAATACTTGCCACATGGAAAGCATATATATGGCATGACACAATTGATGTGCAAATTAGTTACCATGTTATGCAGCCAATTTGCCACATTATCCTGTCTACAACATGGCAACAGCCGCAGTGTGTTCACAGTCTATTTGCCACAAGAATATACTATCCATGTGGCAACAGACACAGTTGATGTGCAGATTAGTTGCCATCCAGTGCAGTTGGTTGCTGAAACTGCAGTGACTACTGATTTACTACACTTTACCGTTCCTACAGTGTGGCAACTATCACAATCATTTAGGAAAATTAGTTGCCACATGGAAAAGCATGTTTATGGCAACTATCACAGTCATTCAAGAAATTAGTTGCCACATGGAAAAGCATGTTTGTGGCAACTATCACAGTCATTCAATAAATTAGTTGCCGCATGGGAAAGCATGTTTGTGGCAACTATCACAGTCACTCAGGAAATTAGTTGCCATACAGTCATGATAGTTACTCAAACTACCACGTTTGCCTTCATGCTGCAGTTTGAAAAACAACTAACTAGATCTAGGGGTTCAATGGCAACTATAATGACTTGAAATTCAACCCCAAAATTCTCACCGAACTGATCGCAAATACCAATTCGAATCAATGTGCAACTATCAGACCGGAAAACAACGGCCCAATCCCAAGGCACAACCAGTGTGTGTCTCCAGACATGCAAGTTCCACCGCACGCCCCCGAGTGGCAACCGCTGACCGCGGGGGGCAATCAACGTGTGGGCGAACTATGTCACACACCACACACGCGCCTTGTCATACGTGGCACAGAAAATCGGCCAGATTGTGCCAAGATTCGTGCATATGGTATTGGACGGTGATGGACGTGTGGTCGATATGGTCAACGCCCACACGTGTGGGCGTTAACATTTCCGAAAATATATTATAAAATAAAAAAATGCAAGAAACAATATATGATTTATTTGGTCCTGCTAGTGGACGGCAAAACCTATTTGGCGTTGCAGGCGCGGGTTAAGGTGAAGTGCCCACCGCGGCGGCAGAACCATACCGGCGAGACCGCCACCGCGGCGGCGACGAAACTGCCCAGTGCCACCGAAAACGGCAAGCACAGGACTCCACCGCCTGCGGGAACGCCAACGCATCGCCAAATCGCCTGAATTTCTACGAATCTCGAGTGAAGCATCGAACTGGGAGGGAAGGGGGGAAAATGCATCCAAGGATTGTGAGAGTGGGAGCGAGCATTACCTTCAATCTGTAGGCGCTCCGGCAAAGCCGCTCCGGTCCAGCGAGCACCACCGACGGCCGCGAACATTGTCGACTCTTCCATCTCCGCCGTCGCCTTCTCCCCTCGTCTTCTCCTCCAATGGTCTGAAATGTGAAGTGGGTTGTGCGAGTAACTGCGGAGATGAGTAAATGGAACCGTGAGGGGGAGGGGGGCGAAGTGCGCTACGTGTTTGACGTCAACCACGGTCGGGGCGTGGCGTGCGGGCGCATAGCAGTTCCACCGCACGCCCCCGAGTGGCAACCGTTGACCGGGAGGGCAATCAACGTGTGGGCGAACTATGTCACACACCACACACGCGTCTTGTCGTACGTGGCACCAAAAATCGATCAGATTGTGCCAAGATTCGTGCATATGGTATTGGACGGTGATGGACGTGTGGTCGATATGGTCAACGCCCACACATGTGGGCGTTAACATTTTTGAAAATATATTATAAAATAAAAAAATGCAAGAAACAATATATGATTTATTTGGTCCTGCTAGTGGACGGCAAAACCTATTTGGCGTTGCAGGCGCGGGTTAAGGTGCGCGGGATGAGAATCGAACGAGCGACCTGCTGGTTTCAAGTACAACATGTTAACAACCACCAAGCCAACTGCTGAGCCGGCCCATTCATTTTTTTTTCTCATTCCTTAAATCCCAAGGAACAGTGCGCGGGTGACAATCGAACCAGCGACCTGCTGGATTCAAGTACAACGCGTTAACCACCCAGCCAACTGCTCCGACATGACTTAGTACCTTCTTTTGTGTTTATTTACTTACAGTGCTTTCGAACGGTTTTGTTCGTTTTTTCTTTTTACATTTTTTCCTTTTTATTTCTTTATTCTTACACTTTTTGATATATGATAAATGCGCGAACTTTTCTCATTTTCACTTTGTTTTGTAAAAATGCTGAATTATTTTTCAATCAGTGAACTTTTTTTAATTCGATGAACTTTTTCTCAAATCGATGAACTATTTTCTCAAATTCGATGAATTTTTTTTAAAATTTGTGAACTTTTTGTTAATTCAATGAAGTTTTTCTTAAAATCAATGAACTTTTTCTAAATTGGATGAATTTTTTTTAAAATAGATTAACCGATTTGATGAACTTTTTAAAGAAAAATTGATGAACTTTTTCAAATTTGATGAAATTTTTTAAGAAAAATCGATGAACTTTTTCAAATTTGATGAACGTTTTCAATTTTGGTGAACTTTTTTCCACATCAATGATTTTTTTTCAAATCCAATGAACTTTTTTTTCAAACTCGATGAACTTCTTTCAAATATACTGATTTTTTAAAAATAATCGATGGAATATTTCAAATTCATGATTTATTTCTATTTTGTGATTTTTTCAATTGGTACAACCTTTTATTTTTTTCAAATAATTTAGAGGATATATAATACCGGTAATACTCCCTCTGTACCATAATATTTGTCTTTCTAGCAGCTTAATTTGAACTGCTAGAAAGACAAATATTATGGTACAGAGGGAGTATGTTTTAAGGTTTGTACGCAAAGAAGTGTCAAATAGAGCTGTTTCTTCAAGCGATCAACAAACTGAGTTTGGCCGGGTGGTTAATGTGATTGATATGGACGTTGGAGACTGGAGTTCGACTCCCAGTCCACCGCGAGCAAGGTTTTTTGGGCCACGACCCATTACGGGTTTCTGTGAGCGTCGGCGCGCGTAATGGGCGCTGAATGCGCTGATTAGGAGCTTCCCTAGTGGACAACCCGTATGGGAGCCCCGTTATACAATTTGACGCTCGGGGCGTAGAGCCCTCCTAATTGGCGCCTTAGGCACGAGATGTATAAAGAGCGCTCACGCACCACCAGGTTCACTCGTTCACGGTTCGCTTCGATTATAGTTGCTCGGTCGACCATTGACCAGTGGCCCAGTTGACTCGAAAGAAGCTCCCAAAACAAAACAAAAAAGATCACGAGTTTGAAAAAGATCATAAATTTGAAAAAACTGAGAAAATGAAAAGGTTCATGAATTTGAGAAAAGTCCCTATTTTTGTAAAAAAATAATTGGGAAAAAATAATAATTTAAAAAGATTACAAATATTAAAAACTAATTGAAAAAACACATAAAATAGAAATAATTTCATGAATTTAGGAAAAAGATTGTGAATTTGACAAAAATACAAATTTGAGATAAGTTGACAAATTTGAATAATGTTCACGCATTAACAAAGAGGGGAAAATGGCTCGAAACAAAAACGATGGTCCAAAAACGGAACAAAAAAATACTACATGCATGGGTCAGAATACCCACCAAACACGCACCCCTAGCACCCTCGTGCGCTTTTGGGCCGGCACATGTATGAGGCGGAGTGCCCCTGTTTTTTATTCTTTTTCTTTGTTGTTAATTGGTTGTTTAAGAATTGTTTGGAATTTTTCCTCAAAAAATTTGTTTAGGATTTAAAAATAATCTTAATTTATAAGAAATGTTCCCGAAGTTCAAAAAATATTTTAAAAATATTCACAGATTTGAAAAAGTGTCTCTGGCTTTTCATAAAATGTTCTTTAATTTTAAAATTGTTCCGTATTTCAAAAATATTCATGAATTAGAAAAACAAATGTGGACTTTCAAAAAATACTCCAAAAATTTAAAATAATCAATAGTTTGAATTTTTTTTCCAAAATTCAAAATATTCCATTTAATAAGTTAATTAAAAAATTAACAACTTAAAATACAAAACCAAAATACCCCGAAAATAATACAGAATAAATCCCGTTAGAAAGAAGGGGAAACCCGATTCAGGAAACAGGGCCGAGCACCTACGCGGAGCGGGGAGCCCACGCGTCTCTGTGGGCCCCCAACAACTCGCTCACCACTTCCCGACCCGAGTTCACCTAAAAAAAAAAACTTCCCGACCCGAGTGTTCTAAAAAAACTGTCGGTGCCGAGCCGAGTACGAGGACCCCAATCCAAATCGCCTCTTTCCCTTCCTCCTTCCTTGTTCCCCGTCCCATCTTCTCGTTCCCCCCTCGTACGCGGAAACCCCGCCTCGCCTCCACCCACCGCCGGGGTCCAGCCTTCCGCTTCCGCCGCCGTGGTGCTCGAGGTAAGAGACCGTGACACCTTCTCCGCCGCCCTCTTTCCCTTCTCGCGTATTCGCATGCTCCGAGACCCTCGCCTTCGGCGTTCGCGTGCTCCCCTGCGCTCGTCTCCGTTTGGTTTGCCCGTCTCACGGTCGTCGTGTGCCTAGCGGGACCTTCCACTTTTTGTTCTGCTCGGTTAGGGTTCGTTAGGGTGCTCTGCCTTGCGCTGTCGTCCACCCCCTAGGCACCTGATCGTACAAATTGCCGCGGATAAGGGGAATCTGAACCCCTCACTGTTTCAGCATCAATAAACATACTGTTTCGTACCGCCAATTACGACCCCCTTTCCGGCCCGCTGCGTTTCCGCATGTGATTTGTGATGACGGGGTTCCCGGAGAAGGTTCATTCTGTTGTATGGGAAGGGACGAGAGTATCCTTGTAGCTGTGTGTCCGTATATCTTTTTAATCGTTCCGCGTCATCATTCCTGACGCATAATTTTATCCACTTAACATGTGGTTTCTCATAAGTTGGTTTGAGCATGAGCAAGGTAGTGCATGTTTAGTTGTGAATTCTGTACCATTACTCATTTGAAAGTTTACCACGGTGATCTAATATCTTTTAAAGAAAATGACGCGAGAACCCGCGGTTTTGAAATAAGGAGATCTTTCTATATCGACATATCAGTTGGAAAAATCATAGGCAAATTCCTATCGGCCATATAAGTTGGAAAAAGAAGAGGCAAATTCCTATCGGCCATATCGGTTGGAAAAAGAAGAGGCAAATTCCTACCGGCCAGAATCTGGAGAAGAACAAAAACAGAATGGTTCCGCTTACTCACAACTCACAGGGGATGCCGCTTACTACTCAAATCCATGGAATTGCAAGAGTTGCGTTCTTATATGCAAGAAGAAGACTTTGAAAGAACAAAGAAGTTTGGATCCGCAAAAGTATGCTTAGGCAGTTCCTTCGCTGAGCACAACTTAAATGATTGGCATTTGGCATTATATACTCATCATAGGATTAATTGACATCTGAGATTGTGGGAATCACACTACTAAATGTTTCCTCCAGGTGGTTATTAAACCACAAGGGAGCATCTTACACATTTGCTTTTGTTTACCATCTGGAGAAGAGAAATTGTCCTGTTCAAGATTGTCTGATGAAATTGAAGCCGTCAATGGATTCACAACTTGATGTATTTCCACTTTACTTCTTACTAGCAAACATGCCCGTGCGTTGCAACGGGAAATAATTAATATCTTAGCGACCTAGTGCAATAAGCATGGCTCAAGACCCCTCACCCCCCATGACAACACACCCAAACGCTGTCAATTTTAAGATGATGAGCTCGGTCATCGCGCAACACACCTGTCATTAAACAGCGCTAGCGCAAGGGAATGCTTAAAGCTTTAGAAATTAATCTCGTCGAGCTAGACGTCAGTGCTGCCTCCACGAGCTACTCTCTGCAACCATTGGAAAGAGAGGAAGAAAAATAATATAAGAACGTTTCATCCTATTACTTATTGCCTAGTCCACATGATCTCTATGACTACTAATAAATCCAGTCTCTCATTAGTAGAAAACAACTGCGCTGATATTGTGGCTAGCGTTTATACTAGATTTTCAATCGATTAATTGGTAATAAAGCTACTCTTTTTTCTTCAACATTATGATTTCTTCATTGTCAAATCTAGCACGTGGATTTCCATTAGAACACGCGAATTAGGCTTACTTGGTGCACATCTGGCACGTGGATTTCCGTTAGTTTATATTTAGTAGAAAACAACTGCGTTGATATTGTGGCTAGCGTTTATGCTAGATTTTCAATCGATTAATTGGTAATAAAGCTACACTTTTTTCTTCAACATTATGATTTCTTCATTGTCGAATCTAGCATGTGGATTTCCGTTAGTACACATGAATTAGGCTTACTTGGTACAAATCTAGCACATGGATTTCCGTTGGTTTATTTATAGGGTTTTAAATGGCCGGAGGGCCATGGAGTGAGGAGTCCTGATTTATTATTATTAGGCCCGGCTTGGCTTAATTACCTCTGCTGTCTTTTTTCCCGGTCTTCGTTGGCATAGCGTTCGCTGATTGGAGGAGCATTCTTATAGGCACCAATGCATACGTGAGCAGGAGCATTCTCTCTGTGCATTGCATGGATAACCGATGCATTCTTTATTATTGGGTCTCTCTTCTATAGGCACATACACACGCTGTTTCTTGGTCTTGTCTCATTCTGTATTGGGCCTCTCTCTTTCATAGGCACTGATGAACACGCCCGTTTCCTTCTTGGGTCTGTTCCACACTGTATTGGATCTCTCTCTTTATATAAGCACGTGTTGTTTCATCATTGACTCTTCCCTTCTTATAGGGAGCGTGCAGCCACCCGGCTAAGTTAAATTCCTTCATTCCCCAGGCCGGGACTCACCTATTTTTGTTGATTCTCAAGGCGCCTCCTTAATCCTGTAGGGAAGTCCCCAACATATTTAAGTTAGGAAAATTTTATGTAAGGAAGCGAGGCGGGACTATTGATTATCAAACGAACAGTCTGTTAGAGCACAGCCAACAACTGGCCCAGTTGGCTGTACAGTTGTTGACGGGGAGGTTAGGTTGTGAGTTCGATCCTGGCTCGAAACACCTTTGTATCTATATACGAATTGGCCCGAAGCAGTGCTATGCTAAATATTAGTCTTTTTTTTTATTTTGGCGAATCGTTTTTCTTGGTATTGCGGGTTGATTCTCATATAGATCAGGGACTATTTTGTAAGAAAGTGCATGACAGACCAAGCATATGACCGCCCTTTATTGGTAGGTATAGAGTATAGATTTGAATATGTTTCCACTTGTATGATTGAACTATGGTGAATACAAGAACATGGATTGGTTTATTGTTCTGTACTTGCTTCTGCTTCTGATGGATAAACCCATCTTCGTGTATTCAAGAAAAATCTCATGCTGTCTGTAAATCTACAGGCTTGTCTTCTGGTGAATTCGGCGATTCAAGCAAAAGGAAACCATGAGCTATTTCCAAGCTACAACATGCAAGCCTCATACTGGGCTCATTGTGGACAGACCCATAATGGGTCTTGGGAAGACCTGCAGATTACTACCTGTCCCCCAGTATTCCCTACGGCCACGTCCTCTCGGATTTCGCAAGCTTGATAAGCATATCTACCCACGTCTTGTTCTTGTTGCTGCTAGCCACCCAAGGCTTACTCCTGTATGCGCCTCAAGTGGGAAAGGGAACCCCGAGATTGACAATGATGTAAGCATATTCCGTGTCTCTATGCATGTTTATGCATGATGGGAGTATGTGTCTGAACCCATAAAATAGTCATGAATTCTATTGTTCTTTTCTCAAAGCGAACTAACATATCTGTCATTATTTGTTTCAACCTTGCTCCACCTTTCCAAAAACATGCTTATGGCATGCTCCTGAAACTATGATATTTAACTCGTGTAATCTGGGTTGGTCGAAAGGCTATTTTTCCTTGTGTCTGATATCTCTCTGTTGACAAAAAAACTGATGATTGCTTATTTGATCAGAATAGAGCCTATGTGGGACCATCCAAGTTATTGTAACAGGCACAGTTTTGTATTCATATTCAAACAATATTCTGGGTTTCTAATTAGGTGCATGTTCTGGCTTGGTCATAGAAGTAAAGGTTAGCTGTATGGGGCACAAGTAGAGTTCTATATTCTCAATTTATGCACTGTATGGTTTGTGCTGGAAAGGTGCATGTACATACATTTGATTTGGTTTCTATTAGGAGTGTAGCAGGACAGTCTGCCTAACTTGTTTGTTGCCTTGTTACAGCCCTTTATGGATCATTTGAAGAAGGCCATGGCTGATGCAAAAAAGCCACGACCCTTACAAGATGTGCTGAAAGAAAAATTCGCCAAGCTGAGAGAACAAGCATCTGGTGGAGGTGGAGGGAATGGAAACAGGCGTGGAGGTAATGGTGGTTCCGGTGGCCCAGAAGATGAATCATTCAAGGAATCATTGGATGAAGTAGTCCAAGTTATCTTAGCAACTGTTGCTTTTATACTTGTGGTAACTATCACTACTTTCTTGTTGTGTTTATCCTTTCTTTCAGAATGTTATTTCGTTCCATCTACGGCTCCTGATTTGTAAACTGTAGTGTAGCTCCACTTTCTAGTTATGTTATAATGATTAATGGCTATTCAGTAAATAATTAGGTTATATTTTAGGAAATTCCTTGTTATATAGTTAGTTTTTAGAACAATAACCGTGCCATCTAGCATTTTACTTGTGATTAGAACCAGCATCGATCATTTGTACCAAAATAGTTTTCTCTGAGTATGTTTTAGTCATCAAGCGCTTTATGTTGACAGATAGTTTATTGCTGGTCGCTGTTTGGTTCGTGTTGTATTGAAAGATTTTAGTTCATTGCCACTCGCCTGCTTGGTTCAGGTTGAAATATTTTAGTTCATTGCATTGCTTGGTTCGGGTTGTAATGAAAGATTTTAGTTCATTGCTGGTCGCTGTTTGGTTTGGGTTGTATTGAAAGATTTTAGTTCATTGCTGGTTGCTTACTTGGTTCGGGTTGTATTGAAAGATTGTGTGTTAGTTATGTAAATCGTACCATGTGCTTATGAAGTAATTTTCTTGCCTATGAAATATGAATAGGTTGCATCCTCCACATGCAGTATGGGAATAACAAGTGACTTTTATACCCTGTACAAAGTCTCCTAGTTGTGTATTTGTGCTTGGTTTGATCCTTAACATTAAGCACTCGTGACTTTAATCTAAATCACTTGTATTTTTGTGTAATGGTGTGCAGTACATCCATATTATCAGAGGGGAGGAGCTGTACCGTCTTGCGAGGGACTACACTAGATATCTGGTTACTGGTAAGCGAACTGCCCGGCTGAAGCGCTCCATGCAACAATGGCGCAGTTTCTCGGAGAAATTCATGCAAAACGAGGGCTCTCAAGAAGAGCGGTACGAAAGGCCAGCTGCTACAGAACCCATGTGGTGGCAGCAGCCTCAAAAGTTTGTTCATCTTATGGAGGAGCTTTGCAGAGGGAACTGGCGTCCACATGCCCAGAAGTCTTAGTTCTGGCGTTCCACCGTCCTTTTTTGACACTTGAAAGAATATGTTGGGTGTTGTGTGGGTGAGATGGGTACTGGCTGCGTTGCTTGGCTGGCGCAAAGGTTTTACATGGATGGAGTTTCCTGATGGGGCAGATGGTGTTGTTCTTTGTTCGTTAGCGTGTATTTCTGTCTCTGGTTTGTCAAGTATTTGAATGTGGGTATAAGTTGTTGGAAATTTTGTAGTCGAAGAGACCGATTATTCCTTATTTATGATGGTTAGCCTGCTAATCAGATGTAGGTCATGGCTGGTCACCTATTTTGCGATAGGTCGAAACTGTAAAAGCC
Source organism: Triticum timopheevii (assembly GCA_963921465.1). NCBI lineage: Eukaryota > Viridiplantae > Streptophyta > Magnoliopsida > Poales > Poaceae > Triticum > Triticum timopheevii. The sequence goes on along the minus strand of OY997272.1, from coordinate 371,849,568 downwards.
ATATGAGAACCAATGTGGCTAAATTGAAGATTGATCTAAGCACTTGGTCCTTGGATGTCGTTGGCACTCTTTGCATCGGTTTACAATCCTCTAATACAAGAAAAGAATATGGAAGATTAGTACCACTGTGCAATAAATGTCATGAACCAATGTTTCAAGACTACTAGTTAACAAGTTCCTGCTGTAATGTATTCCATCTGCTCTTCTGTCTGTTTCTCACGCTCTTGCTGCTGTGAAGTATTGCCTGAAAACCGTCGGCTTCTCTCTTCGTCGGAGCAGATCAAAGCTCTCGGTGGGTGCTTTATCTAGTTTTGCAAACTCCAGGGGATGAAATAGCCGGTTTCAAAGCTCAGGTGGGCAATGTGATCGTTTCCTGAAACCTCAGGGGGCTGCGTCGACTTCTTTCTGTGTCTTGTAAGCTTTGCCTCATCCATTAAATAAGAGAGAATAGAGTTTGTTACAAGTTACTCAGTACACGGCATGAGATCACTCTCGCAAAATAAATGGACCCTAATTTTTTGGCACCGGCGATGACCTAAAGGTTGGCTTCGATCTCTATGGAGGCAAGCAATATAGTTGGAGGAAGCGCTCCTGTGCTTGAAGACCCATGCGTTTCGCTCGTTTTAGACAGTCCATGAAACAAGCATGGTGAGGGACACCTTGGCTTGGCGGTTTGGCGTGGCGTTGTCGCAGGTACTTGCCTATCAAGCCTCAACTGAGTCGAACAGGGGCCAACCGTTGATGCCAAGACCGAGAATGTGGTATTTGTCAATGATCAAAGACCAAAGCCTTCGTATGTAGCGGCATTTGTAGAAGAGGCGAGGCCCACATTCCTGCACTCTCATGCAGAGAGGGCAGAGACCACAGTTGGGCCACCCACGTTTTGTCAATCGATCGGCGGTCCAAATTCTGTTTTGTAGCGCCAACCAAGCGAAGAACTTGACTTTTGAGGGAGCCCAAGCCTTCCAAACCATTTTGTCCAAGGGTGTAAACCATCCCTAAGAATTGTGCCTTATATGCGGATGCCGCCGAGTAGGTTCCACTAGCCGTATGCTTCCACACAATGTCATCCACGGTGAGATCATCGAGTTGGACCTCATGCAAAAGCGCCCATAGAGTGAAGAACTATGATGTGCTCCGCGGAGATGATGGTGGGTGGTTTGATCTTGAGGATCCATGCATTGTGTGAGAGGGCCTCCCGAACCTTTCAGTTCTTTCTCTTTGACGCTTTGTAAATGAGCAGGGCAATGTCTTTTGGCTTACACCCATGAAGCCACGGTGAGTCTCAAAAAGGGGACTTCGCACCGTTGCCAATGATGAAAGTGGTGGAAGCATAGAAAAAGTTTAGGTCCTCGTCACATGGGTTTTCCATCCCCACCCACATCTTGGTGGGTTCCTTCCATTCATACCACAGCCATCGCAATCCGAAGGGCACGTGTAAACTTGTTGGTGTTGAGAACCCCAAGTCTCCCATATTGAAGTAGCCGGCAAACAATCTCCCAATGCACCTTGCATTTTGCTCCCATTGTCTTTGTCCAAACCGGACCAAAGAAAAGCTCTCAAGTTTGTTGACTTTGAGGAGGATGGTTGGCGGAATAACTAGCGGTGTGGCGGGGTAGACCACTTGGGAAGTGATCACGGACTTGACAAGAGCCGTTCATCCGTCCGATGGTGGTGATGTTGCTGCACTTCTCTGCAGCTTAATGAATAACCAGAGCTGCTGATGCGTTTCATTGGAGAAAATAAATACATGCATCTGACAAACAAAATAAAGTAGCTCCACTGTTTTCTGTGATACAGTTACACAAACTGTCTGTGCGTTCAGCGCGAAAAGTCGAGTAAAATTCTATGGTCATTCTTGTGCAATACTCTGACTCGAGTCTCACATATTACAGTGTAACTGGAAAGCGTCATTTCACATTCACAAGGTGCATAGCCATTTTTTTTTTCGGAATGAAGGAACTATTCGTCACTATGAATTTCACTCAGCAGCGAAAAATGCCAAAACAAGCCAGTGGATCAGCTGTCATCAGCGGAAGAGCCTTCCCCAGCCTTCTTCTCCTTCTGCTTCTCCCTCCGCTTCTTATTTCTCAATGCAGTTTTGCTCATCTCCCCTCTGTTTCATTTCCAAGGTTGGTGAGTTATGCATAGAGCCAAAAGTGACATAAGATAAAAACAAGAAAATGCAGTCCGTAATGAAGAAACTGACCCGGTAGGAGCAAGGCCACCGAAAAGCTGCGATTCAACGAAATAATGTGGAAAGTCAGTATATGATATAAGAGCAATGAGAGCTTTCTCACCCACTGGAACTACAAACAGAGAGGGCTGCAGGTAGTATAACATACGGAGTACAAACTAATAATTAACTAAGTGTTTGGTTCCAGATTGGTAACGCAAACACAAATGTAACGTAAACGGTATGGGCAAAGATCATATTTTGCTTGGCTACCTACGTTGTAACATTAATGAACACCAGAGTTTGGTATGTATCAGCCGAGAAGGAAGGGACACAGGGGACACCAGTGTAGCTTCCCTACAGCGCATGGGGAGCGAGGAAGGAGGACACATTGTTCGTGTCTTGGGGGAGATGTCGAATTGTAGCGAGGCCAACAGCTTGCAGCAGCGACGGTGGCTGCAAAGACAGCGACTGGTTGCGGCGGTGCCCGCAATGACGGGTCGTCGACGGCTGGTGGCGGTGGCACCGCGACAGCGACGCTTTAACCAGAGTAAATCGCAGAGGAGAAAGCGAGGAGGGACTATAGCGGCTTTTCATTACGGATGATTTCGACCGGTAACAAATTTGTAATAGGCTGGTCTAATACCGTGTTATGGGATTACAGAGCAACCAAAACAAACAAGATCTGACGGTATCCATTAACACTGTAATCAGGTTACGATACAAAATCATGAACCAGCAAACAGTATTGTTTCAGTGAAATGTCGTAGAATGCGTAATGTCATTGCACATGCTGGTAATCTAACCTGACGGTATCCATTAACGCTGTAATCAGGTTACGATACAAAATCATGAACCAACAAACAGTATTATTTCAGTGAAATGTCGTAGAATGCGTAATGTCATTGCACATGCTGGTAATCTAACCTGCGGGTGCATGCAGCAATGATATACTCTTTTCTAGTATATTAAAAATACTCTGCAGGAATAAACAAACAAATGCCAAATGTCGACTCGTTTCTCTAGGTAATAAATGAGTTGGTGGGACATCTTCCCGTAATATATATGTGCTCTCAAAGACTAGGCTATTACTGTTTGACCACAACATTATGCACACGCAGTGTGCTGCATTGCAGGACTTCAGGAGCGACCAGAAATAGCTCAGTTCAAGAGGAAGGCGGAAACAGTTCGGGTTTTATTAACCTGGCACCTATTCATTTACTGGTACACTTAGCAAGATCGCTTTGAAGAATGGATTCATCCTAGGATGCCCATCATGATTATTCATATGATTTTTTGGCATCACGTTTTTTCTGTTCTTTCGACATTCTAGTCCACATATCAAAGACCCCAATTCTTATGAGGAAGTCTGCAAAGTGTGCTCAGACAGCACCGTACCCTTCGGTATGTATAAAGTGGCAAGCGAGCAAATGAAGTCAAGATTTGATTCCCCCAAAAATGTCAATATTTGATCAGCACAGGTTCAGTGATGCGTATAACAGATGTGATTCGTTCTATAGTTTGTGATAGCAAGCCCACCATTTCAGGATAACTAGAATCTGATATATCTTTCATATTTACCTTGTCTTGAAGCGCTGCAGTGTGCTTTGATTGAGGTGGACGGTATGCTCCTGCAGGTTTTGCTGCTACATTCACAGGAGCCTTGCTTGATGTTTGTGCCGATTTAGAACCTTGTCCTGAAACTAGACAAATCAATAGGAGAAAATAATTTGTCCAGACTTGCTAGCATGGAGCATAAGATAATACTGGAACCTTGCTTCTTTGTTTCTTCAATTTTTATGCCATTCAAAGATATCGTGAGCTCAGCAATGTCACCAAATCTTTCAGGAGATTCTGGTTTCCAGTCAACCTGCACAATTGAAAAGCAACAATCATGAGTGCAACACGTTACTAATTGTTTAGGACCAACAAGGGGTACAGATTACAGAGAAGTGGTTATATGCTGTTGACATACCTGATACAGTTTTTCAAATTCCTTTATAAACTGCAGAGATCCAGTGTGGTCAAATATTTTTATTCTGCACCAGGAAATATAAGATAATCATGCAAGGATCCTAAACCATTTCCACTAGCATGCTAAAGCTGCAGGAAATGTACCTATTATCTATTTGAAGCCTTGGAGCTGTTGTAGCAGTCATAAAATGGCGACCATCAGGGGACCATTCACTTATGACAGACCATTCAGCCTTTGCTTTCTGTATCAACTTCTTTTCTGAATAATCCCAGAAAGCCTGGACAAAAAATACCCTGTGAGCTATGTGGCAACCACTTGAAGAAATATTAAAAGATGCCCTTTTTTGCTTTATCGTTTGTCATAGGTTCTCTTAAACCACATAAGACTTCCCCAGTCAGAATGTTTACTCATTCTAACTGTTAAGGCTATTGCCTAATACAAATTTAGCGGAATGACATACCATATCACCAGGCAAATTACCAAATCCAGCTATAACAATAACTGGTGGAGAAACTTGGGTTAAGGATATCACCAAGCTAAACATGATTTATTTTCTTACATGAAAGCAATCAATAACAGAACATTAATAATTTGCTAGACGCATATTGCTATGCTAGAAGGGGAGCCTTGGCGCAGTGGTAAAGCTGCTGCCTTGTGACCATGAGGTCATGGGTTCAAGTCCTGGAAACAGCCTCTTACAGAAATGTAGGGAAAGGCTGCGTACTATAGACCCAAAGTGGTCGGACCCTTCCCTGGACCCTGCGCAAGCGGGAGCTACATGCACCAGGTTGCATATTGCTATGCTAATAACTATACTATAACAAAGGGTGTGTATGCTAAAGCGAGCGTGAGCGTAGAACTCTAATTCTACGCTCCGGCCGTATCGTGCGCCGCTCGGCCAGTACACACGGACCACCCACACACGCACCTAATTTTCTTAAGTAAGGTAGTAAAAATACGTGGCAGATATGGTAACTGAATTAATCGATTAAGGCTACACCCACTGATTCCTCGTCTCGCTGGAAAATTAGTACACATAGTAATGGGCCATCCAAAAAAAGTAACAGAATTAATTACGTTACGGGCTGCACGCACAAGTTCCCGCTCGTCATAGTAATAGATTAACTGTCGTTACTACTACTTGCATCGGTTCAATCTGCACCATTTTTCTTTCTTAGTTGTTTGGTAGTAAAATAATTAGGTTATGTAGTAATCCGTCTATCATAGTAATAGAATCAAATACGAGAATCTAGTAAATATAGTTGGATCTAGTAGTAATTCGTTGTGTCCTAACTAAATATCTTGTATAGAGCGGAAAACACTAAATAAATTATGAGCAATCAAATAAAAAAAGAAAAATGTTCGTGGGCACTGAACCGTGCATAAGCAGTAACCCAATTAATGTTGTTATTACTATTTTTCCCATAGATCATTACTGTGTAGCTAAATTATATGGTGGGACGGAGAACGTACAGATGCAGCAGTAATAGGATTAATTCTTTTACTATACTTTCTTGTGATTTTACTATCCTCCACAGGAAAAATAGGTCGTTATGCTGAGTGGGACATGTGACCCGCCCGTGCTCCTATGGATCGGAGCGCATTATAATTGTAATGCGCTCTAGCGCACTTTAGCAACCTTATATATATGCACCCACTCAAAACAGAGAACACAGCATGACTGGCTGATCAAATCATTGCAAGGATACACCGCCCTTTGGGGTTCCATCTTATCGTATTATAAGGGCCTTCACCAAGCTCATGAAGAGGATTGCATTTTTTGTTGAATATTGTTGCTTTGGCAGGCATAACTGAGCTTCAGTCAAGGAACACTTGTGCAGAAAACAGCAAGACATTAAATCTGAAATATTATGGTTCATGTAAGAACTATGTATGGATACATCCATAGACCACAGCAAACTCTGAACCTGAAGAAGACCACTGAACATCATGCACTGGCCCCTCCTTTTCTGCAAATTGCTGATAGAATTAGTGACCAGACTTTAAAAAATAGCCTTGTGAAGAATTTCAAAAACTAAGAACTTACTGAGAGGAACAATTCCTTCAAAGGCCCTATCAGTTGTCAAGTAGTGCAACTTGGTTTCACCGTAGTAACTCTGGTTGGTTTTATCCACATCAGCTTGGGAAACAATAAGAAGTCCAGTAGACCCCTTGTTCCAGTGAAACTGAACAGTTGAACAGCGAAAAAAGCTCCTGCGGGCAACAACTTGGTTTTGTGCATCCTTGTCACAAGAAAAGATCTGAACGCTGGCTGGAACACCCTGCTTACAAGAAAAAAGGAAGGACAAAGATAGCAAAACCATCGAGTTTGTGAAATTAATTCACTGTAGAAACACTGCGGAAGTCAAAAGCAAGTAAGTCATACCTTTGCCTCTGGGACAAATCCAGCAACATGAGATCCTGGAGCACTTGCTAGCTGCAATGCAGCTATGCCTGGTAATCTTACCTTGTACACAATCCCTTTAGTGAAATCATTTGTGTCAAAGAACTGCATCTCGTTGGTGGCCATCCGACAAGCAACTGACTCGTCCGCAGAAAATTGAACCATTGGCCTGTGAATTTAATCAACATGTCATGCACCAGTAAGCTTTATGCATCTCGTCACCCATTCCAAACTATGGCTAAATTAAATTAGCGGTCTTAGGTGTACAGTCCGTTTAGATTACGTAGCACCCTAGAAACAAGAGTTATGCAAATTTTGAAGCATCCAAGGCCTGACTAGTTGGAATCATTACCCTGGGTGTGAATCAATATTTGTGGAACTACACTAGGTATGGATGTCTTAGAAGTTAAAACAATAGCACCACAAATCTAGGATAGTCGTACCTATTCAGTAGTGATTTCAAACATTACAAAGGGTGATAGGAGATATTTATGTGTATATGCAGCTTTGGAACATTCATATACATCTATTGTATTTTTATCTCTATCTCTCTCTATATATATTATATATTATATTATATTTACTTTTACATATACCTTAAAAAGAACGTAAGGTTCCCGTTTCACCCTCTCTTTTGTCGAACCTCTCCTTCGTCCAACCTCACTGTATATGGTCCCACCTTCCCTTCTCCTATTTGATTTTGTTCCTCCCATCTCTGATTTTTCTCCCAAATAGTAATATTCTTTAGCACGTCAATAAGTGCTTAACAATAAGATGGCAATTTTCCTCCCATATCTGACCTTTCTCCTAAATAATATTTTCTTTGGTAAGTCAACAAATTCTTACTAAATAAGTGCTTAATCTCATCTACTAAAATGTTTATACTCCCGTTGCAACCCATGGGCAATTATTTTAGCAATGAATGCCTGCCATGAACTAAAGGATACAATTGCAGATGCACTTCACTCCATCATATGAAGTGTTCAGCCTCGCTATTAAAAGTTGTACATGTATAATTAAGCATCCAGGTTCATGAATCATAATTTAAGCACCAAAGCTCTAGTAGCACGAACCAATTCGCCTTAGACAAGTTCTTCTGGTGGTGCTGGTAGAGCGCAGTGGCGGTGTCAACGTGCCAGACCGTGACATTCTTGACCTGCGGCGAGGACGACTTCTGGAAGGTCTGCAGGTACGAGCCAGTGGGCGAGAGCGCCGCGGCGGTGAGGCCTGGGAGGTCGAAGGACCTGATGACGGAGAGCGAGCTGCAGTCGTAGACGGTGGCCGAGGCCGAGGCCACCGTCGCCAGGAGGCGGGAGCCGTCGCGAGAGAAGGACGTGGCGCTGCACGCCGTCTTGGGGAGCCTCTGCGGCGGGCTGGAACCGGGCGGGTAGGGAGGGCCGGGCCACACCGTGAAGCCGTCGGGCTCGCGCACTGCGGTTGGCCCCAGTCGCGAGTTACGTCAGACGGGCGCAAGATTAGGGGGAAGCACCGCGAGGGGAGGAGGCAGCGTACCTAGGATGGCGAGGGATGGCTGCTGCGATGCCATGGCCGACTGCGCGAGAAGGTCTCGGCGACCGGCGGAGAGATCAGAAGCGCAGCTGCGGTGGAGGCGGCGGCGCGGCGAGGGGACTTTGCTGGATGCGGGTGGTGCCTATGTCATGCCTTCCTCACTGACACGGGGTCATTGGTTTGTGGGCCTCAGTTTTTGTTAGGGCATTGTGGGCCTTTGTTCGTAGGTACAGAAACGGAAGAAAAACTTCGGCGGGCCAATAAACAGATTACGCTGCATTCCTGGGAAATGGCCGGCTCACTCTGGCGCGAGAGCTTTTTTCTCAAACAAAAAACCGGTTTTCCCTCAAAAAAGAAAAAAGAAACGGTTTTATTTTATAAGGAGCTAAATAACTAAAAGCCCTATTACAAAACAGAAAAAGCATATTTTTCAGTATAATTTTTTTGAGAGGGTTCAGTATAATTTTTTAAAAAGTTCAGTGTATATTAAAAATATGTTCAACATATATTAAAAAAGTTCATCGTATGTTAGAAAAATCTTCAGTGTTTATTTAAAAATATTCAATAAATATTAAAAAGATTAGTGTGTATTCAAAAAAATGCTCACTGTATGTTAAATAATTGTTCACAATGTATTAAAAAGAAAAGAAAGAAAGAAAGAAACCCAAATAAAAATGCGAAACCGGAAAGAACAAAAAAAGGCACAACAAAAAACTACAACAAGCAGACGACAAACATAGTGGCGCGCAACGAACTAGACCCGTCCCACCACGCTCGCCAACGAGCATTGGCTCCTCTAGTGGATTTGACATCCTAGTGTGCGCGTATGTCAAGGGATGGATAGCGACCAAACACGCACCCCGCACGGTAATGGGCCGCCTGGCCGCCCATCGGCCGTTATGTGTCTTTTGTCATCGATTTTGGTGGAGTGACCCTGATCCTATAATCCATAGTTTTGTCTGAAAAGTTGATTCATCTTGAAGGTACCATGCAAGTCACAGTTATCATGAGTCGTGGTGGAAATATATGTTGAACCGAATGTGCACATATTCATTTGATCCGATAGTCTTCCTCCCGATGATTGTATAGAAAAAAGACCAATAGAGTTATTTTTTATATATTATTATGATAGCATGCCCTGAGCTATTGAAGCAGTCCACTTAGAAAGTGGGAACATGGCTACCCTGCCAAAGGAACAGTGTAGTATCTTTTTTTCCATCTCTTGTTACTGAGGTATTTTTCTTACCTATACAAAACATAACATATGAAGTTCAGAGTAATCACAGGAAACAATAGAATCAGCCAACCATGTGACGGAGGGTGATTGTGCCACTGAAATATAGCAACAGCTGAACCTTCCAGGAGGGATGCAAATGAGATTTCGCTCACATGGACGTTATACTTAGGCCCAAAATAATAGGCACACTTTTCTATTCATTATTTGTTGCACTATCGGCTATGGATTTTGCTACAATATAAGAGCATCTTCAATGAAAAAACGATTATTTGACGTGTGCGCGATCGAAACCGGCGCTCCAGCAGACGCGCTAAAATCCCACGTGCGGCAAAGTTAGTTTAGCGCGCTGGGAAAAAGGCATCGCGCGCTGTTTATTTGATGCGCCTGCTCCCGCTCGCTGGACATGGCAATCGGAGGCGCGAATATCACCAACCGCTAGATCTGAAACCTCCAGGAGTTGGCGCCTCCGCCCGCACCTTTCCCATTCGCTCCGGCGACCCATCGGCGCTTCCCCCGCCTATCCCCGCACGCCGCCACTGCTTCCTCCACCTTCTCTCTTCATCACCGCCCCTCGAGCGCACCATTCCTCCGACGAACAGCGCCCGGCGGCCGTCTGCAGCTCGGTGCCCACAAGGTGTTTGACGAAACGCTTGCAAGATATCTATTGCTTCAACTTTATCTTTGTAGATGAATTTGGTGCATGTTGTTTGTAGTTTTAAATTAGTTTAAATTCAGCTTTGTAGATGAGTTCGTCCTACGATTCTTCTGACGAAAGAATTTATGCACATCAATAAAAGGCCGAAGCACGGTGGTTCGGTTATTGGTCTTTAGAAACTGTGGAGGGATAGGACCGATGCCCACAACAGATAGATGAGAAACTATTTTGTTGAAAATTCCACATACCCTGAGTCCTACTTTCGGCGCCATTTTAAGATGAGCATCGAGTTGTCCAAACACATTGCACAAAAACTGGTGAGTCATGATCGGTTTTCTCAGCAAAGGAGGAATGCCTCCGGAGAACTCGGGTGTAGCACCTTTCAAAAGGTGACCGCTGCTTTGCGTATGTTGGCATACGGTATTTCGGCGGATCTAGTTGATGACCACTTGGCCATAGGTGAGAGTCAAGCCATCATGTGTGTCGAGCGCTTCGCAGTCGGAATTGTGCAAGTGTTTGGTCTAGAATATTTGAGAGCACCCAATGCTGAAGACACCGCAAGACTTTTGGAGATGAACAAAGCTCGGGATTCCAGGTATGCTTGGCTCAAGAGATTGTATGCATTGGAGTTGGAAGAACTGTCCTAAGGCATGGCATGGACAATTCCACGGCAAAAAAAAAGGGTTCCACAATAATCCTTGAAGCGGTGGCAGATCAGGAGACTTGGATTTGGCATGCTTTTTTCAGAATGCCTGGATCTTTGAATGACATCAATGTTCTTAATCGGTCACCACTCATGAATAAGATTGCAAATGGTGAAACTACACCGGTGGAGTTTGTAGCAAATGGTCATGCATATACAAGTATGGCTACTATCTTACGGATGGCATCTATCCAAAGTGGAAAATATTTGTGAAGTCGTTGACAACACTACAAGGTAAAAAAATCTTGATTCCCACAATGCTCAGGCGGCGGCTTGGAAAGATGTGGAGAGAGCTTTTGGAATTTTACAAGCCCAATTTGCTATTATTAGAGGACCGACTAGATTTTGGGATCAAAAAATCCTTTGGTACATCATGAACGCTTGTGTGATCATGCATAACATGATCATCGAGAATGCGCGTAGGCAAGATTTAGACTATTCTCAGTATGAGTTGTTGGGATGTCTCGTGCGAGTGAGGAGGAGGGCTGCGAGTGTGGCCCGCTTTATTGCCTTCTATCATGTCATCCGAGGTGTCGAAAGGCATAATGATCTTCAGAATGATCTAATCGAGGAGTAGTGGGCATGGAATAGGCAACAAAACTAGCTACTACTTGTTGTATTGGAATAAGCTATTTGTTTGAGTTGTAATAGTAATTGAAGTATTTATTGTTGATTTATTTAATGTGTGTTTGATCTTCTTGTTCTATGTTCATGCAAAATGTTGTTTGTGCTAGTGTGTGTGTTGTAATTTAACGCTACATGCGCCTGCAATATATATCGCTTCTGCTAAAGCAAACACCCTCCTGCGCGCGCTAAAGGCTATTCGGCGCTGCAGGAAAAAAATAACGGGTCGCGCAACCGCGCATTTGTTGGAGATGCTCTAAGAACTACACGTATGTGTGTTGCAATATATTGCACATCATTCTCCTTCAGTGCTCGGAGCAGTTATCAAACGGTTTGGTTTTGTTAATTAACCAAAACGTATATTACTGTAAAAAACTGAAAGTTTATTTATACTAGGTTAAAGAAACTAAAACAATGGTTAAATATTTTTTTTACTAAAACGACAAGAAGCCATGACGAACAAAATTACATGCGGACCATTGTGAAAGGTCTAGCTTCCCTGCGGGGAGATTTCTATTCTAAGGACTGTTCTTTTTCTTTTTGGCGAATATTCTAAGGACTGTTCATAATAACGCGTTATCATTTTACTTTTTCTTTTGAGCGGCAGGTCAAGTTCGCACGTAAGCAAAACAGCCGAAGCTGCTGCTCTGTCGGGGTGCACTTTTCCTTCCATCCATACATATAGGACCGTTGTTTCTTTGGCTCGACAGTCTCAGACACTCCATTTCCTTGGTCGATCGAATTCGGCAGCACACAAATATCAAATGACAAAAACACTTTACATGGCTACCGTTATCCATCCAAAATCCAAGTGGCTTTGTCCTCCTTCCCGAACAAGGAAATCCAGTTGGCCTGGATAGCCATAGACATCTGCAACTTGCAACTAGTTGGGATTTTCTCCAGTGTCGCCCTCTGTTCATCAATGCATTGCAGAGAGGAAACGGACCTGCCCTTCAGTGGCAGCCACAAGCCCTGATGGAACCATTGTCTCACAAAAAAAAGAACTAATGGAACCAGCGACCCCAGAGGCAGCTATGATGCAGATCTCTAGTAGTAGTATGTGAACCTGTCAGCTCGGCTAGCCTGGGTCTGGGTGAATGGAGCACAGGGCTTCAGCGGTCGGCAGATCCGGCCGTAAATGCAGGCTCCTGACTCAGCACCGTTCGTGCGGCTGGTGTTGCTTCTCAAATGTCGTTTCTTTTACCCCTCTGATACTGTTCGTTTGTAAGTTCTGCGGCCGTTTTTACCACAAGGGTAGGGGGTGGGCACGCGAAAGATAAATATAACCACGGCGATGGTGTGGCACCTTAGGCCAACTCCACCGCGCGCGACCCCAAACGGACGTCCGTTTTGTCCGGATTCTATCCGTTTGGGTAGGGGATGGGGTCGTGTCCGGACCTGTCCTGAGATGCGGTGGCCGTGCGTCCAGCGGGCAGCCGCATCCTTTATCACATCCTGTCCGCGTTCATTAAAAAAAAGAAACGTTTCAAATGCCAAGCCCTACGGCCCCGGTTCAGCACGCACGCCGGCAACAAAGCCAGCGGCCGGCAACACAGCCAGCCTCCAAAATAAATGATTGTCCTCGCCGGCAACACAGCCAGCGGCCGGCAACACAGCCGGCCTTCAAAATGAATGTTTTTCTCGCCAGCACACGGTCAGGCGGCACCCATGCCAGCCTCCAAAAAAGAACGGCCACGGCCGATCGGACGACCTAGTTCAGGCTGTCGGCGACGAGCATCTCCTTCTGCCTGGCCTCGAACCAGGCCCCGTCTTCTCGTTCATCTTCGACAAGTCCACACTCATGATCGCGAGGGCCACCTTTTTCGCTTTGGTGGCGGCATTGGTGGCCTCGATGTCGAGCTGCCTTTGCTTGGCCTTGACGTTCTCGGCCTCGATGTCGAACTGTCTTTGCCGGGCCACCTCCTCCATGTCGAGTTTCCTCTGTCGGGCCGCCTCCTCCATCTCAAACTTCTTTGTTTGAAGCTCTAGGTATTGCTTCATTTGCTCGTCCTTGCTTTGCCGCTTCTTCTCGTCCCTCACATCCTTTTGCATATCATGCCATGCAAAGTGTCATGCAATGCCATGGATGAGGCATCACGAATGTCATCAACTTTGGAGTTGGTCTTGCCCCTCGGCCTCTTCAACGCCTCGCCATCTCCACCTCCGGCGAACTTGGCCGTTTTCAGGTCTCTCTTCCTTTGGAGTTCACGGTATTGGTCCTTGAACTTAGGGCAATTGTTGATCATAGTCCAACAATGCGTAAAGGTGAACGGCTTATCATTGTGCCGGGCCTTGAATGCCTCCAAAGATTGAAATGCCTGCACCATATGATGAACAACAAGTGACCATGCAAACATGTACAAGGCCGAAATCTCATGGCCGTAGCAAGGAAAGGGCAAAGAAGGAGAGCATACCATGTCTCCAACGCCGGTACCACTCACGGGCCGTGCTTGAACGCTCTCAAATGCGGCTTGATACTTGTTGCACTCTTGTTGGATGAACAACCATCTCTTTTGAATCGAGCAGACACCACGGTTGTTTTCAAATTGGTAGGGCTCAAACAACTTCTTTTCAAGGAATGTTTTATGGACTCTCGTCCAAAAAACAATACCTTTTGTTGCGCGCCGGTCCTTGGATCTTGGATAATCTCCATCCAAGCTTGGTAAATCAACTTGTCCTCATTTTGTGTGTATGAACCCGTACGAATGTTCTTCCTCTTCTTTTGTGCTTCCGTTCTTTGTGTCAACTCGTCGATGAACAATGGCTCGCCACTAATGTCAACGTCATTGCTTTCTTCTTCATCACCATCACCTTCGACATAGATGTCATCGTCTTCATGCCACGAGTCACCATGGTCATAGTCAGCACGGTCGTCGGCCTCTTCATCGGCAGTGAACTGGCCGCGGCCATCCTGACTTTGGGTCTCCTCGGGGTCGAAGGCAGGGACGTGGCCACCCTCGTAGATCACTTCCTCCATGAACTGGTCGTAGTAGGGGTCGTCGACCGGTGCCGTTGGGGTTGGCATTCCGTCGAACAAGACGCGGGGGGACGGCATGGTGCCGGTAAACGGCGGCCGTGCTTGCTTTCTTTGCATCTCGACGGACGGCCTGCCGCCGCTGCTGGACCTAGGGGTGACGTTGAGGTCGATGACCGCCGAGGGGCGTGGTGTGGACGGTGCGATCACGCTCATGTCCGGCGACCCACCGAAATGTGTCTGGCCGTCGTGCCTTGGCGGAGGAAAGCCGGGCGACAAGGGCGTGGTCCGCGACGTCGGCGACTGGCAGTGCGGAGGCCGGGCGACCGATGACCCTGTGCTCGCCGGACCGGCGGCCCCTCCGGAGAAACCGGGCGGGCGACAAATGCCGGCCATGAGAAGGGCGTGCGCTTTGCTGACGATGGCCTCCTTCTCCTCGACCTCGGCCTTGTGCCACGCGCCTCAATCGCAGCGCGCTCGACGGCTCTCTTGGCCGCGGCGACGTTGGTCTTGGCGACCGCCCTCCGGCTCCTCCTCTTCGCTGATTCCGCGTCCAACTTGGTGATCTCCTCCGGCGTGCACTCCGACCGCGGCTTCCTTGGCGCCTTGCCCTTCTTCTTCTTGGCCATTCCGGGCGGGTCGACGGCCAGCCCGCCGGAGTTCGGCTGGGCGTCGGCCATGGACGCGGGAGGGAGTGGGACGGGCGGGACGTGGGAGGGTTTGGGGGGAATGACGCCAAAGGGGCCGCGGGGGGTTTTTGCTCTGTGTCACCGACACGCGGGCCAGGGGCGGACAAGCGCGCGCGTCCCGCCCGTCCGCGCGCTGTCCGTTTCGCCCCAAAAACGGCGCAAACTTGGGCCACGGATGGGTCGAAAGCGGACACAAAACGGACAAAAGTCCGTTTACTCCCGTGCGCTGGGCCGCCTCGTTTGTCTGTTTTACTCCAAACGGACGGGGCCGGACAGGATAAGGTCGCGTGGTAAAGTTGGCCTTAGCAGCCGTGACTTTTGGCGAATAAACATATCGGGAGAAGATCCGCCCACTGGATGAAAACACTCTTGTCTGATGTGCTCACGATTATAGAACTAATACCCGAGAAAAGCGGGACCCTTTTCTATGTCTGCCCAGTTGTGGCATGAGCAAACAAAAACGCTAAGTTGCGGCCAAAACTTTGCGGCTGTTATATTTGATGAGAAAAGAAAAAGAAAATGAGAATTTTCGACGGCAGTCCGCTATCATCATCAACAAGGTCGACTGCTTACGTGTATACTACTCCCACCGTCAAAGAATACAAGAGGTTTTTCCCCGCAAAAAAAAAAAAAAAAGAATACAAGAGGTTTAGATCACTACATTATTGCGTGTACACAACAAGAGGGCACACCACATGAGAATACAAGAGTGTTTAGATCACTACGTTGTTGTGTGTACACAACAAAAGGGCACATCACATGGCCGTGGAGTTTCTACACCCATAAGCAAATGCTCCTGATGTGAACAGTGAAATAAAAAATTCAAAAATAATTCAGAAAAATTCTGAATTTTTTATTGACATACTTTCACAAATGTTTGTTGTGCATGCAAAATTTCATCGCAAAATCACATTGATGGAAGCGTGGTAAAAAAGCAAAATCGATGCTCTGAAAATGTTACTTATGAAAGCATTTTGGAGCTCTGATTTTGTTTTTTAGCACGACTTCCACCAATGTGATTTCGTGTTAAATTTTGCATGCACAACAAACAATTGTAAAAGTATGTCACAAAAAAATTCAGAATTTTTTGATTTTTTTTTACTGTTCACACCCGGAGAATTTGCTCCTGGGTCTAGAAAGGTACTTTCGACATCACATGAATATTCATGCCAAGAAGGCCGATTCAGGGGAGTATGAGACTAGATACATCCGTATTAACTTTTCTTGCCTTTTTCAAAATCATAGCTAAGAACAATTTGCTTCAAACACCAAAATTTTGTATAACGACAAGAGGATAAAAAAATCTTAACTGAATGGCTACTAAAGTCAAATGAAAGACTACCTATCTCCAAGTCGACCAAAAATGCTAGTTCAAAACAGATGCATTGTATTTTTGACACTGGACCGTAGAACAATAGTTCTACGTTATATTCTATAAATGATAAATATGTACAGAAAGTATTACAAAGGGGGGCAATCAGCCAATGCTAGTTTTTGGAAACATAATTAAACTATAAGTGATTATCTACCCATGACTGTAATTTCTCCGCCTTCGATGGTTTAGCTCCGATAATAGCAGCCAACTGACCTTCCTTCGGATAGTGAAAACAAGTAGGAATATAAAGGGGCAGCTTGTGTGAAAATCTTTTCATTTTCGATAGACTAGATACCCAAGAGCCCATGAGCATAATGTCCATAGCAATCCCAGAAGGTAGTTCATCAAGGATAAGCACATTTCATCATAAATGGAGATGCCACGTTTCTTGGATGTAATAATGTGGAGTAAATTCCTGGTGTTAATTCTATCATGAAGCAGAAGCCCGAAGAAAATCTTATGACTGAGCTGTGCAAAGCATTTTGAGAACAAATTAAAGACCTTGTGAACATGGTTGGGGCCTATCATAGCTTTGTACATCTTAAGGGAGGAGTATTTAGTTGAGCTTCAAGTGTAGGTCTATTTGTACTATACAGACATCTCGAAACGGATTTCTCCGCATTGAAAGTGTCATCCGCTGCTTTGTTCTCACCGCCCTTCCTTTAAGTTTAGGTATTTGAAACTCTTCCTAGAATTAGAAAATGTTTATTTAGAGCATGTTTGGGACTGCTCTGCTCCACTCCAGAAAACACAAGTCAAACGGGGTAGCTCACCGATATGCAGCTCTGCAAAAGAACTAGAATCTGGGGTATAACTTTCAGTTTTTTATGAAGCTCTCGAGATGGTGCTTCAAAAAACTCTAGAAGGTGGAGTTGGGGGGGGGGGGATTACCCACCACTGCCACCAGTAACTGGATACCCCTTCGTTTCTCCCCCCTCATCCAATCAAATAGATCCTTTTCACCAAATTTCCCATTCTTAAATCTGGAGCTACAAGGAAGCCAAACATACTCTTTGGTAGTGATACAACTTATGTATGAAAC
The DNA here is from genome assembly GCA_963921465.1 of Triticum timopheevii. NCBI lineage: Eukaryota > Viridiplantae > Streptophyta > Magnoliopsida > Poales > Poaceae > Triticum > Triticum timopheevii. The sequence continues at coordinate 371,832,205 of OY997272.1, read as the reverse complement.
TACTCGAAAGTGGATTTGGTGGAGTGGAACTGATTTTAATGAAGCGGAGTAGCCCCAAACAAGCCCTTAGTATAGAATAGTATTCGGCGTAGCATGAAGACCTTCCCACGGTCTTCGAGTCGTTCTTGACTGGCTAGCAAGCACCCGTGGAATTTAACCGCCTTGTGGTTGGGACACCGCCTTCTTCGGTTCTTCCAAAGAACAAGGAGACACGAACTAAATAACTCATATTTACTTGCAGATGATGCTCATGGTGAATCTGACACACTTGCACACACTACCTAACAGCACCCCGTTTCAGCAATCCTTGCAGCTAATAACTAAGTCGTCTCCGGACCGCAGGAGATAGTTTGCCCATCATACGGCTCACCAACTTCACTTGCCTCCTCTATTTTGCATAGCAGTACCGAGGAGTAGGACCTGTTGATGATCCTGGATAGACAAAGGTCTATGAAAAAGATCTGCCAAGTTATCAAGTGCATGGACTTGCTGAAGTGATATCTCAGGGTTAATGCAAAGGAAATAGAGTTTAGGGAAAGTTTGTTGGAGTTGGTTATCAGTCCACTTATCCACCAAAAGAATATGTAGTACTGCCATTACCAGGAACGTAGATTGCATGCTCTTTATATAAGGGAGAAAGCTTGAGAACAACTCGCCTCCAAAAAGAACCCACAACTTTGGAATTAGGCAAGCAATTGGAGTAACGAGTCTCCGAGATAATATTTACCCATGGAGTGTCTTCTTTGTTCATAAATTTAGGCAGATATTCCATGAGCAGGGCCTAGTTATGAGTGGTGATATCCAATATGCCAAGACCACCATGAGATTTTGGTAGACAAGCTTTATCCCATGAAACCGGAGCCACACCTTTCTCCTCAGAATCATATTTTGTGCAAAGCAGTGTTTAAGGTAGGATTAAGCTGGTGCACCACTGTCTTGGGGAGAGGAAGGGAGCACATGAAGAAAATTGGCATGTGGGAGAAAGACCGATTTAATCAAAGTGAATTTATCTCCAAATGATAGCAGAGTAGCACATCGAGTGAGTCTTGTGGCAATCCTCTTGAGCATTGGGGTAAAATCTTCAATCTTTGGCTCTGAAAGTCTTAATGCAAGACGGAAATAAGATAGTGGCAATTGAAACATCTGGCAGCCCATGATTGACAAAAGATCGTGCAAAAGAGGTTGGGGGTTTTAATGGATACCAAAGTGGATTTGGAGTAGTTGCCTCAAGACCAGTGTATGTAGAAAAGTGAAGCAGAAGGTTCTTGATATGAAGAAGTTGAGAAGGAACAACGGGCAACACAAGAATGGTATCATCTGCATATTATATCACAAGAAAGTGTGGACAAGAGACATGATGTATGGTTGGATCAAAGACTTCCCGATGGCCTCATTAAGGATAGTTTGTAGCAGATCAGCGGTCAGGACAAATATCAGTGGTAACAGAAGGTCACCTTGTCTCACCCTCTTTTACATAGAAATTATTTTCCTGTTACCCAATTGAGTAGTACAGATGAGTAGCATGTACTATAGATCAATTTGATCCACTGAATCCATTTAGTCACAAAGCCTTTGGCTGTCATAATGTCCATAATAGTGTCATGACTAAGAATGTTAAATGTTTTTTTTTTCAAAATCCAGCTTAAGCAACACAACCTCTTTGTTGGAGTGGTTGCTGCGATGAATGTATCATCCACAATTAATGCCTATCACGGCATGTCTTTCAAAAATGCACTACCCTAAACTTGAAGCTCAATCCCTATGCGCTTAGATTGTATGGTGGCTACCCGGGTGGCAGCTATCCTAGACGGCAGACAACTATTTTCACTTAGAAATAAAAAAATATAGAAACTTAAAGACCCAGCACAACAGAACCTGTGGTCATTTTGGATGAGTGATTTCGTGTAGAAATACATAATATTTTGATTCATTGATTCTTTTCTACGGAGAGTTGGATACACATGGTATGAATGCAATTACAAACAATTATGTTAACTGATGTATTGCTTCCTAATTTTCTAAGGTTTCCAACAAGATGGTAGACCTAACATGAACAATCTTATCTTCATATAGTTGAATTTATTGTGCGTAGGGCATCCCAACAGTCATGTCTGCGGACATTCACAAGTCTCCGTGAACCACAAATGACGCGAATGACTTTAATTCTAGTTGTCACCCCAAGAACGAGTGGTGGAATCTTTCGACAAGTAGGTAGGCACTGGTTCTTTGGAATCCCTTGTGTCCCTTTATGTGTAAGATTGTAAAGAGTTATAACATTTCAATCCTATGTTTTCTATATTCCTGCATGAATAGACTCCCATGTTTCAAAAAGATAATTAGTATTTTAACTCAATAGCCATGTCGGTAACAATATCAAACCTTTTCCCCTGAAAAACAATATCAAACCTTTAAGCTAAGAAAAGAGAGAGAACATATGTTGCGAACATCACTACTAGTCCTTACACGTGCATTTCTGCGGTAGTCTCGTGTTTTTACAATGTTGCGAATCAAAGAGACCCTTGACACAAAACACGAGACCCTTGAAATAAACACCGTGTTGTCCTTAAAATGGATTGATTTCTTATAACTTGATGAAAACAAAGGCAGTAACAATGTTGGGTTATGGAGCTGGGATAGTTTCCAAGTTTGCATGCATTAGAACATGAATTCGCTGGTCCTAGGATTATATGATTATGAATTTATGATATCATAATTTAATGAAAAATCATGTCTGCAAATTCCAAAAAAACATCAAAATATTCACACATGTACGAGATCTGTAATCCATAAACAAGGTTGATATGTACTACTCCCTCAGTCCCAAAACATGTGTCTCAACTTTGTACCAACTCTAAGTTGTGCTAAGGTTGAGACACTTATTTTGGGACGGAGGAAGTACAAAATAATGTCCGAGCTGAGTGGAAATAACAAATAATTTATTTTGCGAACAAATGAAATTTTCACGCACAAGTCTATGTATGTTACAGTATGAGAGGAAATATCTGATGCACCGGACTTCCATAAAAAAATGCTAAGATGTCCGGTCCTCCGGAGTACTCCCTCCTTACAGGTTTATAGGGCTTATCTCAAATTTTAGTTTTTCCATTTTATAAGGCTCAATTTGGTTGTTTTCCAGCACATGTTCAGATTTCAAGGTGCATTAAATCATTGCATGCAAGTATTAAAAAAAAATTGACCGATGCATGTATTTTATGCATGCATGCATTGCAGTTAATGTATTGGTAAACATAACTTTTCGAGGAAAACAAGAATATTAATTAGGTGCTTTTACAAAACTACAAAAAGTATTCAACCACTTGCCATCTACCTTAATTGGTGAGATTTTTGAATTGAGCACTATAAACCGAAAATGAGGGAGTAATAGTTTTCCGACATACATGGCCGCTGTTGTAAGAAAGTATTGTAATAACCATTTAATAACTATCAATAAATGGGAGGTGTTTTCAAAAAGAAGAAGAAGCAAGCAGGCAGCAGGCTGCTACAACCACACGTTCCTCCTAGTAGATTTTTATCACAGGAACTCCGGCATGGGTGCATGTGCCGAGTCAGCAGAGAGCGGATCAAAATATCAAACCAAATCAAAATCTGGGCCCGTACCCTGTTGCTTTTCGGTGGGGTGCAACTGCAACTCCCCGGGGGAGCGCCCGCGTCCACGAGTTTCCCGCGGCCAGCCTCCCACCACAAGCTCGTCTCCCTCCCTCTTGCTCGGTGCGGCGCTCTCTGATTGTCCATCTTGTCCCCGCGCGGTTGCGTGCTCGCCCCTGCGCTTATATGCACCACTCGCGCCCGCCTGCTTCTGGATCCCTCTCCTCCCCGCCACTCCCACCTTCCCTTCTTCCTCGCAGCAGCCTTATCTCTTCTCCGGCTCACCCCAGCAAAGCCTTCTCCGGCCAGCGAGAGAGAAAGAGAGCGGAGGCATGAAGATCCAGTGCGACTCGTGCGGCGTCGCGGCGGCCACGGTGGTGTGCTGCGCCGACGAGGCGGCGCTGTGCGCGCGCTGCGACGTGGACATCCACGCCGCCAACAAGCTCGCCAGCAAGCACCAGAGGCTCCCGCTCGACGCGCTCGGCGCCAAGCTCCCGCGCTGCGACATCTGCCAGGAGAAGGCCGCCTTCATCTTCTGCGTCGAGGACAGGGCGCTCTTCTGCCGCGACTGCGACGAGCCCATCCACGTCCCCGGCACGCTCTCCGGGAACCACCAGCGCTACCTCGCCACCGGCATCCGCGTCGGCCTCGGCCCCGTCTCCGCCTGCGCCGCCGGGGACCACGGCGCCAGCCACGACGCCGACCACCACGCCCCGCCCAAGGTCGCCTGCGAGCCCCAGCCCGCCGCCAGCGCGCAGCAGGTCCCCTCGCCGCCGCAGTTCCTGCCGCAGGACTGGGCCGTCGACGAGCTCCTGCAGTTCTCGGACTACGAGTCCAGCGACAAGGTAGCAATCCAACTCCACCACCGATACGATGATCTCTGTGCTCTGTGCTTGCCTTGCTTAGGGTTCCGTCTCGATCTTGTTCTCATGGTATAATCGTGTTAATTTGCAGCTGCACAAGGACTCGCCTCTCGGCTTCAAGGAGCTGGAGTGGTTCACCGCGGACATGGAGCTCTTCCACGATCACGCGCCCAAGGGCGGCAGGGCGACCATGGAGGTGCCCGAGTTCTTCGCCTCGCAGGCGGCAGACGACGCTGCCTACTACAGGCCGAGCAGAGTCGCCGCCACCACCGGCTTGCGCCAGAGCAAGAAGGCCCGCGTCGAGATCCCCGACGACGAGGACTTCTTCATCGTGCCTGATCTTGGCTAAGCGATGCTCCTAGATGCTAGTACCTCCTCGTATGATTTTGCAGTGTTGTTGTATACAGAGAGGAGCTGTGTACAAAAGCTAGTGTTCTGTCGAACTGTGCCCTGTGCATCTTGACGTAGCATCGCTGAACTGGGACATATAATAATTATCATCGTAAGATATGAGCTTTGCAAAATGGAAGCTTTTGATGTGCCTCTGTGCTTTTGCACTAGTTAAAATCACAACTACAGAATAGAAAAGTAAAATGATGGACCAAACAATTTCGATACTGAGACAACAGCATAACTGCGTAACTGTACATTTCTGAAACTAAAACAGAGAACGGTGATCATTTTATTTTTCGATGCTAACTGCAGCTCTGACTGACACACAGCATAACTGCACAAGTCGATCGTTTTATTTTCCATATGCAAATAATAGAAACTCATAGACTGCAATACCAACGAGTAGAATACAATGGTTTGTGAGTTGGGAATGAGTTTACACAGGACGTTTACAAGGGGGTTTTACCGTTTGGAAAGAAAAAAAAACAAGGGGGTTTTAGGCGTGGCCCCTAAGTTGAGCTGCTGTCAAGCGGTTTCACCAGAGCGTGAGATCATCCCTGATATTTAGAAGTACGGTAGACCTAGGTAGATTGATGTAGGACAGAACCCTAGGGGCTGATCTTTCACGTTTGAAGAGGATCCCTACGAGGAACACGAAGAACGCGCGGAAGGAAACAAGGGAAATCACGGGGGAACACAAGAGAAAACACTCAACCAACATGAATATGATCACACATGTGCTAGATCCAAGAAACACAAAGAGATACACGGTCCAAATCCAACAAAGGACGATACAAGTGGCGGTAGTTCATCTCCGAGAGGAGGTCTTGAATCCACGAGGGATCTTCCCATAAAGGGGTCTTGAATCCATGGTGGATCTTCTCCGAAGAGGTCGCGGTCTCTCACGAGGAGGAGATCCGCATGGATGAGCAGAGCTCTATCTCAAATGAGCTAATCCTTTGCTAACTCTAACTAGGAGGAGGGTGTGGTCTATTTATAGTCTAAGCCACCAAGGGGCAAGTGGGAAAGAGGTTACATGGGCTTCGGCCCGAGTCTTTGCACGTAGGCAGGCCGGAAGTTCCGGGCAGGTTCCGGCCGGGTTCCGGGCTATCCAGAGAGTTGGCGCGCTCGGGGCTGGTCTGGACTCCGGGGGCGGAGGTTCCGGGCAGGCCGGAAGGTCCGGGGGCCGGAAGTTCCGGGCATTCCAGAAGCTTGTCCCTGCTTCTTCTTCCTTCTCCTCTTCCATGCTTGGCCTTGGTCCTTGGATCCTCCATGGTCGTCTCGGTTGTACCTGAGTGTATGCAAGGTCCATGCATGAGGTAGTAGCCATGTCTCACATGTGGAAAGTGACGGTTCGAAGAGGAGTGAGTTCACCTTGTGCCCAATGGCGTATGGTCGAGGTCTCGTCATATGTCCTCTTGGGGCTTGGAGAGTAGTCGGAGTGTACATGGGGATGAACGTGGGATGCTCCGCATCATCTCCCCCCCCCCCCGGGAAAGATCCGACCTCGGATCGTGATCCTCATCACCATGGAAACGGTTGTCGTGGAAGAACTTGTAGTTGGACGGAGTTGAAGGCATGACGCAATCCAAGTACTCCAAGGTGTCTCCGGTATGTGGTACATGCAAAATGAGCAAACACAAGCGACACTCGGAAATAGAATGGTTAGCGCACACAAAATGTCCATCAATTAAGCGTGAGTCCGTGCGAAGGGATAGTGCGTGACAAAGCGCATGAAGCTTATCAAGATGATATAAAATGATATGCAAAGCATTCATGGGATAATTAGCATGGTGCACAAAGCGACAAAGTCTATCATTGTGCAAAATGATGTCATAGAGGGATGGGTCATCAATAGCATGAATATGGCAATGGATGCTCAATATGTGTAAGCTATCATGCAATTGATGGTGGACAATATGATCATGATGTATCAATATGCCATCAAGGAAGATCACAACAAATTTGCTAAGGAAATGCACAAGCTCATATATCATGGATGACATGGGAATACAAGATGCAACAAGGAAATCATAATGTAAGTCAATCCATGCATAGGGTGCAAACTTGTGGTGAGTATGATATGTCCATCGAGCATGACATGTATGAGCACAAACAACAAATATGGAGGTGGTGGTATACCAATGCTCGATGTCGTGGCATGAATGGAGTTTCGAAGGTGCATCCAATAAGTGCGAGCGCTCCTCAATGTGAAGGTCCATAGAGCCAATCTCCAATGTCGCTCCTCCGTTCGTGAGATGAATCATGTAGACAACAAGAAGGAAACAACAATGAAAGAATGACCCATCCAATATGCATATTTGAGGATGGCTCAAAGAGGAGGAGTTCACCTCAAGAATGTTCCTAAAGATGTTGGAGTTGCACATCATGTATGCCTTCACATAACCAATATGTCTCATGACGGTAATGCCTTGTGTATCCCTCAAAACGAAAGAACATGACAAACACTCGAAAAAACAAATGAGGTTAGCGGAAGTGCAAAACCTATCATTCATGTGGTAAGATACCCAACAAGTGTATGCATCATGCTCATCATAAGAGAGGACAAGGGAGCATTTCATAGTATGGAGGCATATGATGCAAGAACAACCAAATACAAGAGGCTCAAGTAAACAAGCATGCATCACGAGTAAAGTGTCAAAGTCTCCAAGATCAATAAGCATAGTATGGTTGCACTCAATATAAGTGGATATGAGAGAGGCAACTAATGGACACAAGAGACAATGATCAAGATATATCATGTGAGAGGCATGAACATATATGTCATCAACCCAAGAAAGCGAGCAATAGTGGAACATGGGTGATGCAACATAGCAAGCAATCATAGTGATCAAGTCAAGCAAGCTAGTAGTGCAAAGATGCAACATACTAGAAGGAATCATGGCAAGCATGTCATGTGTGCAAATAGTGGGCATGAATAACTCACATGTCATAGCACAAGCATGAAAGCAAGATATGTGGAAAGTATCATCATTGTATTGGCAAGAAGTCCTATTTAAATAGCAATGGAACATCATGACTCTCCCAACACAACAAGCATCAATAACATGGTGCACAAAGAAATCATGGCAATAGCAACAAGTATCTCCACCAAGCATGCAAATACACATAGAAGTAGCATAATGGTGAATCATGGGTAGATGCAAACAAGGGTCACACTTGCATGGCAAAGGCATAGGAGCAAGGATAACATGCAAAGTGAACACGGGAAAATGAGCATAAGGTGACAAGTGGTAAATAGCCCATAGCCGTGTGAGAGCCAAGTAGAAGAGATGTGCGTAGTCCTTGCGCAAAGGGAACGGTGGTAAGGATAGTCTACAGGATCCCAAAGCATCGTTGCTCTCAAGAGATCATTTCGTCAACTCTTGGGATTGAGAGGTTGACGAGTATATGTGAGTACCTACACAAAACAAAGGCAAAGGAAAAATTGTGTGTGCGTGGTATATGTACACATCATCCATCATGATGTGCACGTGCTTTTGTTGGTTGGCACAAAATATCCAATACTCAAGTAAATGAGATGCGTGGTATAGAAACATGTCATCCATCATGAGAGGTTTGTTATGATGTATGCCATAATGTAGACTCAAAAGATGTAATGCATCACGAGAAATATCTAGAGCATTGTTATTCATGGAATGCATATGCTGCACGCAATTATGGGAATCATGCAAAGTATGGAACGCATCAAGATCTCCTAATATGTATGAGGAAACTATGGGGGTCTCCTCATGAGCATGAGTAGCAACATCACGTGGAGAATATTGACAACATCCAAAGCAAAGCATATTTGATTCAATGTGAACATGGCATGGCATAGTAGATGAATTGCACAAATCATGTAAAGGAAGCATGGCAATATCATCACATGAAAAACAAAAGCCAATGACCATCATCTCGTCATCTATGCCATAAGTGCAAATGGGATTGATTTTAATGGGGCATGCATAGTTACTATGTTGAGATTGTAGTGATGCAATATGGGAGATCTCACTCATAGCATATGACAAGTTCAATGGATTGTCAAACATGAAGTGACCAAAAGAATTTTCACATGATATCCTATGAGGCATAGCATCACAACTAGGCAACTCAACATGCTCATCATCATATTCATCATAAATGGGTAAGTCATGACATGAGGAAGTCGCACTAGCATGAAGCATGGGAATAGGTGGGTCAAGATCATGCAAGCAATCATTGGTAAGATAGTCCGCTAGTGGGACAAGAGAAGCACCATCACCTATGTTACCTTTGGAGCATCGCTCATGTGTTGTAGGTGAGGTGTCGAAGATCCACTTGTTGTCATCTTCATCTTGATGGAACCATGTGGGGGTGCATCATTGTCCACCATGGCCATCGGTTTGTCCATTGGAGGGATGGACTCGTCGAGGATAGGCATGTCGTCGTGTAGGAGACCTAGCACCAAAGAAGAAAACACACTAGGAGTAGAGGTTAAGTCGTTAGAAATCATAGTGGCCTCACATGCCCTATCAACTACCTCGCTCACTAAGTGTTGTGGCTCACTCACTCCCTCTTGGATGCTCTCACTCGTATGGTTGGTGGAGTCACTCAAATGGCGCTCAACCTCACATAGATGTGTGGCATGCTCTCATGTGTGGGTCTAGTGGTGGTCACACTCATCCTCTCACAGGAAATGCTCTCAATGTCATATATGGTGGAGTCACTCGTGTCACTCATGTGGTAGTGGCTCTCCTCACATGACAAAGGGGGCATCTCGACATGTGTGTGTCAGAGAGATGTAGGTGCAAATGTCTCCATGCGCAGTCGCGTAGCTTGACTCGGAGTATGAGTCCAATATGGGTGTCGTCTTCATGTTGTTGAAGAGGTTCGCGCTCATCGCTGTGGTCGAAGGGGATGGCCCTTGCTTGACATTCTTGTCGCCGTCTTGTTGTTGGAGGCCCATATGATGTGGCACCTCATAGCTCGTCTCCATGACCAAAGGGAGTTTCCCATGCTCGGCCATCTTCCTTGAGGGGCTTCCGAAGATGGAAGTGTCGCTCTCGCTCGTAGGTGGTCACCTTGGACTTGATGAAGTCGTTGTAGGCGTACTCATGAGAAGTAGGCGAAGGTGTCGTACATCCAAAGGCGAAGATGCCTTGATAGCACTTGGCGAAGATGCCGAAGTGGTTGTTGTAGCCATAGCACCGTCTTGGTGGTGGTCGTATCGCGGTCTTCTTTTGTGCTCATGAGGCTTCGACTTGGCGTGAAGTAGTGCTTGTTGGGACTTGTGCATTTACGCTTGTGGAGCATCTTCATGATGATGGTGTCGTTGTCGTACTTAAGCTTGATGGCCTTCATTGTCGTCGTGCACATGATGCTTGGAGGTGACTTGCCCTTCATGACAATGTGGATCACGAACGTGATGGTGGTTGCCATGTATATGTGGACGAGGATGAATTGCGCTTGCATCGTTTCCGTGCTCCGAAGACTTGTGGCTTGAACGTCGCCGCCTTGAAGATAACGAAGGGAAAGAAGACTTGATCAAGGCTCTAATCTCCTCCATCCTTGCATCTTGCTCCTCTTTATGTGCGTAAAGCTTCTTGTCAATGTAGTCCCTTTTCCTTGCTTCGGAGTGAAAAATGTCGATGGAGATGTTCTCGATGCGCTCTCGCAATCTTGATTGTGCGCCTTGCATTTGTCGTTGTAGATCGAAGATGGACGCTTTGGAGATGTAGTTGTTCACGCCGTCGTTGTTGTCGTAGACCGGAGAGGAAATGCCTTGCCTATCCATCACAAGACTCGAGCAAATATGAGTGGGAGAAAGAGAAGAACTATACCAAATGTACCTTGACCAATGTTGAAGATGGATCAATGATCACTCGATGTGTAACAAGGAAATAGCACAATTGGTACCAATTCTTGTCGGTTCTCACACCTACACAAGTAAAGCTTATGGTGGAGCTCGGTGAGGATAGTGGCACAAAAATATTTGATGCAAAATGTTAGCAAGAGTCAATAATGTTGAAAGAGATTCACAAATTCGCAAGTGAAACAAGTAGAGCAATAGCAATATGTGGCACACAGAAACACACACACGGATAGATAAGTGGGGTCGTGCAACCAAGGAATGAGCACAAAATGTGGAGTCCACGGAAAACACTTGTGTTGCACAACTCAAGAGAGATGCTAGCACGATTGCTCAATAGGCGGATACGACACTTGTGCACAACCTATAAGATGCAAAATGGATAAACTCTCTATCCCAAGTATGCTATGTATGTATGGTTCCCGGTGTTTCTCTCAAGATGATCCAAGATGATCGGATATGACAATCTTATGTGCAATGTGGTATGATGCTATGGCACTTGCTTACAAGCTTCTTTGCTCTCTTTCTTTTGCTTAAAAGCTTTATTTCTTTTTCTTTTTTTTGTATGGCCACTTTTGCACAATGCACAAACCAAGATAGCAATTGTGTATATGCGGGAACAAACTTGGGACACAAGATATGATACCAATATATGCACCACGATGATATGGTATGTATGCTATGGGAAGTATAGATCACTAACGTGCACAAGTAACGTTGCCAGCAATACTCAAATGGCTAGTCTCGATAGGCAAGTGACGCAAAATAGGCTAGGGGTTATCAATTCAATGGCAAGGGAATATACAATGGAGGGATACCACGATACCAAGATGATATGGAGGTTACCATCGAAGGTTTCTCGTATGTACACCACGGACGGATTATGGCGAAGTGGTCAAAGTCGATGACGACCTCGTGAAAGTGCGTTATATCAACTAGAGGGGGGGTGAATAGGCGATTTTTATGAATTCTTCACTGAGGAATTTGCTGGTGAGGAAATTCCTTAGCGAAGAACTACTTGCAGCGGAATAAGTACTCAGAAGTAAACATAACAGGATACTAGCATGGTCATCATGATGAAATGAAGGCAAGCACAGAGTACAGAAAGCGTAATCACAGGATAACACAAGACGAAGACAAACAGACTGAAGAACTTGAACTGAGGAATTTGTGAAAGTCTTCAGTCAAAGTCTTCAAGCACAGATATGAACAAACATTCAACACAGCAATGAGGAGATGAAAGGGTTGAGGAGATAGAACCAGTTAGTTGTTGAAGACAATGATTTGGTAAACCAGTTCCAACTGCTGTCTCAGTTGTACGTCTGGTTGGAGCGGCTGAGTATTTAAACTCGAGGACACGCAGTCCCGGACACCCAGTCTCTGAGCCGCAACTCAGGACACCCAGTCCTCACCGTATTCTCCTTGAACTAAGACCACGCAGGCCTCGTCCAATCACTCATGGTAAGTCTTCAGGTGACTTCCAAACCTTCACAGACTTGGTCACTCGGCGATCCACAATTCCTCTTGGATGCTCTAGACCTTGACGCCTAACCGTCTGGAAGAAGCACAGTCTTCAAAGGTAACAAGCGCCGGATCCACGCGGGATCAATTTCTTCAGTGATGCTCAATCACTTTGGGTTTGTGCGGGGTTTGGTTTTGGGATTTTCCTCACTTGATGATTTTCGCTCAAAGTCCTCGGAGGGTGGGTTGCTCTCAAATGACAAGTGTCAAGTTCTCTCGTAGCAGCCAACCCGCTAGTGGTTGTAGGGGGCGGCTATTTATAGCCTAGGGAGCAGCCCGACATGATAAGACATAAATGCCCTTCAATGATATGACCGTTAGGTGGATAAGATGTTTTGGGACAGCCGGCGCGCAGCACAGCAACGGTCGGAAATTTGACTCTCAAATTCCTCAGGGCTATCATGTTCCTCACTGTGTAGGCAATTCGCACTGGCGAATTCCTAACTCCTCAGTCAGAGCAAAGTCATCAGTGACCAGAAGAACTGCGTCTCTGTCACTAAAGAGCTTGACTGAACTGTATGAGATTTCCAATGGCTTCACTCGAAGGGATTGGTAGGTGTAGGATTTTGAGTTGAGCATCACATGGAATTTTTTCCTTAGTATTTCCTCGACCCCCTTTAACAGTACGGTGTTTCCTATGACTCAAGAAAGAGAAAATGAAACTACGAAAACAAAACTCTTCACGCTTCATGTTCCTCGAATGAATACCAAGTCTTCAAGGTCACACCAATTTCTTCACTTTCAAAGTCTTCAGAAAGTCTTCAGAATATCAAAGTCTTCAGTCGAAGAACTTCATTTTTAGGGGTCGACTTTCTCTGTAAATATCAAACTCCTCATAGACTTATAGACCTGTGTACACTCACAAACGCATCAGTCCCTTAACCTATAAGTCTTCAATACACCAAAATCACTAAGGGGCACTAGATGCACTTACAATCTCCCCCTTTTTGGTGATTGATGACAACATAGGTTAAGTTTTCAACGGGGATAAACATATGAAGTGTAAATACTGATATTGAGGAATTTGATTGCAAGATATAGAAGAACTCCCCCTGAATATGTGCATAGTGAGGAATTTGCTTTTGAGGCAATGCACATTTGAAGAATTGAATCATGGAGATCTCCCCCTATATCTTGTAATTCATACACACATTTGATATATAATATGAAGAATTTGAAATGCATGATGAAATATGGTGCCTGATGAGATTCAGCATGCGTGCAATAATATTAACGAGGAATAAGCATGCAGAATAACACATCAAAAGTATCAGAGCACAATGCATCAAAAGTATCAGAGCACCATGCACCGTCCAAAAGTATCAGGGCACCATCGGGTTTAAGATTACAACTCGATCCAGTAAAAAGTTTCGGAAGAACGAGAGTTGTAACTTAACAAAACGCCCATAATATAAATCCGCTTGAAGACTAACTCAGATTTCTCCCCCTTTGTCATCAAATGACCAAAAGGATTGAAACTAAGGACTAACGCCCCTGAAGAATTTCAAGTTGATGGAGGAGCGCCAGCGTTGTCGGGGTTGTTTGTTGGAGTAGGGCCTGCCGCAGTGTCGTCCAAATCTTCATGCTCATCAGTTTCACGCGATGAAGAATAAGAGCTGGCCACCAGATCAGGAACTTTGACTCTCTTGAATTTCTTCGGAGGTGGTGCAGACCAGTCAAATGCTTCCTGGAGACCCATAGTCTTCAGTTCTTCAGCGGTATATACATGAGTGAGAACAGCCCAGGTGCGGTTGAGGGTTTCATGAAGGTGATAGTGGTTTTTCTTCACTGCATTATGTGTTGAGGTCATGTTGTGAAGAACGGCAACAAACTGACGCTTTACCCATTTATGATGGCGATCAACCTTCTGATGAAGACTAAGGAGCAACTCATGATCAGTCATCACCCTGGGTGCTGTGGCTTGAGGATTTTGCTTCGCTGAGGTATTTGCGGCAGTGTCAAGTGTAGCAGAGTCGTCATTAGTGGAGTAAGATGTAGCCAGACGAAATTGACAATCCAATGGACGAGTGCCTTCATCGATCACAGCAGCTGCCTTGCCTTTATCATCAGATGATGAAACTGGCCTCTTGAGGACTTCAATGGGAGGTGAAAGTGCGTTATATCGACTAGAGGGGGGGTGAATAGGCGATTTTTATGAATTCTTCACTAAGGAATTTGCTGGTGAGGAAATTCCTTAGCGAAGAACTACTTGCAGCGGAATAAGTACTCAGAGGTAAACATAACAGGATACAAACATAGTCATCATGATGAAATGAAGATTGGCACAGAGTACAGAAAGCGTAAACACAGGATAACAAGATAAAGACAAACAGACTGAAGAAATTGAACTGAGGAATTTGTGAAAGTCTTCAGTTAAAGTCTTCAAGCACAGATATGAACAACATACAACACAGTAATGAGGAAATGAAAGAGTTGAGGAAATAGAACCAGTTAGTTGGTGAAGACAATGATTTGGTAAACCAGTTCCAACTGCTGTCTCAGTTGTACGTCTGGTTGGAGCGGCTGAGTATTTAAACTCGAGGACATGCAGTCCCGGACACCCAGTCTCTGAGCCGCAACTCAGGACACCCAATCCTCACCGTATTCTCCTTGAACTAAGACCACGCAGGCCTCGTCCAATCACTCGTGGTAAGTCTTCAGGTGACTTCCAAACTTTCACAGACTTGGTCACTCGGCGATCCACAATTCCTCTTGGATGCTCTAGACCTTGACGCCGAACCGTCTGGAAGAAGCACAGTCTTCAAAGGTAACAAGCGTCGGATCCACGCAGGATCAATTTCTTCAGTGATGCTCAATCACTTTGGGTTTGTGCGGGGTTTGGTTTTGGGATTTTCCTCACTTGATGATTTTCGCTCAAAGTCCTCGGAGGATGGGTTGCTCTCAGATGACAAGTGTCAAGTTCTCTCGGAGCAGCCAACCAGCTAGTGGTTGTAGGGGGCGGCTATTTATAGCCTAGGGAGCAGCCCGACATGATAAGACATAAATGCCCTTCAATGATATGACTGTTAGGTGGATAAGATATTTGGACAGCCGGCGCGCAGCACAGCAATGGTCGGAAATTTGACTCTCAAATTCCTCAGGGCTATCATGTTCCTCACTGTGTAGGCAATTCGCACTGGCGAATTCCTAACTCCTCAGTCAGAGCAAAGTCATCAGTGACCAGAAGAACTGCGTCTCTGTCACTAAAGAGCTTGACTAAACTGTATGAGATTTCCAATGGCTTCACTCGAAGGGATTGGTAGGTGTAGGATTTTGAGTTGAGCATCACATGGAAAATTTTCCTTAGTATTTCCTCGACCCCCTTTAACAGTACGGTGTTTCCTATGACTCAAGAAAGAGAAAATGAAACTACGAAAACAAAACTCTTCACGCTTCATGTTCCTCGAATGAATACCAAGTCTTCAAGGTCACACCAATTTCTTCACTTTCAAAGTCTTCAGAAAGTCTTCAGAATATCAAAGTCTTCAGTCGAAGAACTTCATTTTTAGGGGTCGACTTTCTCTGTAAATATCAGACTCCTCATAGACTTATAGACCTGTGTACACTCACAAATGCATCAGTCCCTTAACCTATAAGTCTTCAATACACCAAAATCACTAAGGGGCGCTAGATGAACTTACAATCTCCCCCTTTTTGGTGATTGATGACAACATAGGTTAAGTTTTCAACGGGGATAAACATATGAAGTGTAAATACTGATATTGAGGAATTTGATTGCAAGATATAGAAGAACTCCCCCTGAATATGTGCATAGTGAGGAATTTGCTTTTGAGGCAATGCACATTTGAAGAATTGAATCATGGAGATCTCCCCCTATATCTTGTAATTCATACACGCATTTGATATATAATATGAAGAATTTGAAATGCATGATGAAATATGGTGCCTGATGAGATTCAGCATGCGTGCAATAATAATAACGAGGAATAAGCATGCAGAATAACACATCAAAAGTATCAGAGCACAGTGCATCAAAGTCAGAGCACAATGCACCGTTCAAAAGTATCAGGGCACCATCGGGTTTAAGATTACAACTCGATCCAATAAAAGGTTTCGGAAGAACGAGAGTTGTAACTTAACAAAACGCCCATAATATAAACCCGCTTGAAGACTAACTCAGATTTCTCCCCCTTTGTCATCAAATGACCAAAAGGATCGAAACTGAGGACTAACGCCCCTGAAGAATTTCAAGTCGATGGAGGAGCGCCAGCGTTGTCGGGGTTGTTCGTTGAAGTAGGGCCTGCCGCAGTGTCGTCCGAATCTTCATGCTCATCAGTTTCACGCGATGAAGAATAAGAACTGGCCACCAGATCAAGAACTTTGACTCTCTTGAATTTCTTCGGAGGTGGTGCAGACGAGTCAAATGCTTCCTGGAGACCCATAGTCGTCAGTTCTTCCGCGGAATATACATGAGTGAGAACAGCCCAGGTGCGGTTGAGGGTTTCATGAAGGTGATACCGATTTTTCTTCACTGCATTATGGGTTGAGGTCATGTTGTGAAGAATTGCAGCAAACTGACGCTTCACCCATTTGTGATTGCGATCAACCTTCTGATGAAGACTGAGGAGTAACTCATGGTCAGTCATCACCCTGGGTGCTGTTGCTTGAGGCTTTTGCTTGGCTGATGTATTTGCGGCAGTGTCATGTGTTGCAGAATCGTCATTGGTGGAGTAAGATGTAGCTAGACGGAATTGACCATCCAATGGACGAGTGCCTTCATCGATCACAGCAGCTGCCTTGCCCTTATCATCAGATGATGAAACTGGTCGCTTGAGGACTTCAATGGGCGGCAAGTAGCTACCATGGTTCAGAGTGTCAGCCTTGTAATTCAGTGAAGATCTTTCCCTTATGAATCTCATAATCCAAGGCGCATAGGGCTTCAGCTCAAAAGGTGACATAGCAACTGTCGGGGCCGCTCCTTTTTCTGCAGCCCCGGGCACCTATGGGGCACGGGGGGCCCCTTCTGGTCCGGCAAGGGGGCGGAGGCCGCGCGCAGAGCAGATCGAGATCGGGCGCGCGCGGGGAGACGGGCGATTTTTACCCAGCTTCGGAGCTCTCCGGAGAGATAAAACTCCTACTGCTGCTTTGCGTTTTTATTTGATCTTGCTCGAGAGTGAGCGTATGGTGGTGCTGTGTGTGTCGACTGGGCCGCCCCTCCAAGCTGCGGAACCAAAATTCCGAACCTCTAAGCTGTGGAACCCAAAATTCCGAACCTCTAAGCTGTGGAACCCAAAATTCCGAACCCCTTCTACGTGCGCATGGGCCTCCTTTTTATAGGTTAAAGGGGTCACCGACAGGTGGCAGCATAGAAAGAGGGGTAGAAAGGTAAAAACGCGGGTTTGTACAACTGCTACCAACAGTGTCCCCTACCTAACTCTGACAGTAGGGGACAAGGGCATTTAATGCCCGTCCGTTCGCCCCAACAGTGCAAGGAAACGACCGTTAGAGGCTCCACCGATTGCCACGATGGCGTCTCCGTCAGCTCCGTTTGCCACCTCGCTCTGCATGGCTACGCAACGCCCCGCCGCGTGCCCCTGGGGTGGCCCTGGGGTGACACGTCGCTGGATGCGCTGGATTTTGGGTGGCCGCCTTGCCGCCGTCCGTCGGGCCTTGGCGGGACGCGCGGGGCGCCGCGGCAAGTCTTCTGGAGATGCCTTGGTCGGCCTTCCCGGCAAGCTCCTCTTGCCGGGGCCTTTGTTTTCTTCCCGTCCAGCTTCTCTTGCCGGGACCTTGTATTCTTCCCGGCCAGCTTCTCTTGCCGGGGCCTTGGTTTGAGTACTTCGATCTTGAATGGCATCAAAGTAGCCGTGGAGGATCTTGGCGGACGCCCGGCAAGCCCTGCCGTGGGTCGCTGCGACTGCCCATGCACAAGTTCGGGGTACTAAGGTACCCCCCTACTTTAGTACACCGACAGGAGCCCCCGGGCCTGGGCCATACACGGTGCCGAGCGTTGTTGGGCCAGGCCCAAAACAGTGCACGGGCACGCGCGGCCTAGGTCACATCGCATATCTCTCCGCTTTCACCGCGCACGCCCCGAGCGGCACGCGTCAAACGCGGTGTCGTGGGCGACGTGGGCGGCGCGTGCGGGGCTGAGCTGTTGGAAATATGCCCTAGAGGCAATAATAAAAGTATTATTATATTTCATTGTTCATGATAATTGTCTTTTATTCATGCTATAACTGTATTATCCGGAAATCGTAATACACGTGTGAATACATAGACCTCAATATGTCCCTAGTGAGCCTCTAGTTGACTAGCTCGTTGTGATCAACAGATAGTCATGATTTCCTGGCTATGGACATTGGATGTCATTGATAACGGGATCACATCATTAGGAGAATGATGTGATGGACAAGACCCAATCCTAAGCATAGCACAAAGGTCGTTTAGTTCGTTTGCTAGAGCTTTGCCAATGTCAAGTATCTCTTCCTTAGACCATGAGATCGTGTAACTCCCGGATACCGTAGGAGTGCCTTGGGTGTATCAAACGTCACAACGTAACTGGGTGACTATAAAGGTGCATTACAGGTATCTCCGAAAGTAGCTGTTGGGTTGACACGGATCGAGACTGGGATTTGTCACTCCGTATGACGGAGAGGTATCTCTGGGCCCACTCGGTAATGCATCATCATAATGAGCTCAAGGTGACCAAAGTGTTGGCCACGGGATCATGCATTACGGTACGAGTAAAGTGACTTGCCGGTAACGAGACTGAACAAGGTATTGGGATACCGACGATCGAGTCTCGGGCAAGTAACGTACCGATTGACAAAGGGAATTGTATACAGGGTTTGATCGAATCCTCGACATCGTGGTTCATCCGATGACAACATCGAGGAGCATGTGGGAGCCAACATGGGTATCCAGATCCCGCTGTTGGTTATTGACCTGAGAGCGTCTCGGTCATGTCTGCATGTCTCCCGAACCCGTAGGGTCTACACACTTAAGGTTCGGTGACGCTAGGGTTATTAGGAAGACTAGCATGTGACTACCGAATGTTGTTCGAAGTCCCGGATGAGATCCCAGACGTCACGAGGAGTTCTGGAATGGTCCGGAGGTAAAGATTTATATATGGGAAGTCCTATTTTGGCCACCGGAAAATGTTCGGGATTTTTCGGTATTGTACCGGGAAGGTTCTAGAAGGTTCCAGAGTGGGGCCCACCTGCATGGGGGGACCCACATGAACGTGAGTAGTGGGGGAAAGGCCCCACACCCCTGGTCAAGGCGCACCAAGATCCCCCCTTAGAAGGAATAAGATCATATCCCGAAGGGATAAGATCAAGATCCCTAAAAAGGGGGGATAACAATCGGTGGGGAAGGAAATGATGGGATTTCTTTCCTCCCACCTTGGCCAACGCCCCAATGGACTTGGAGGGCAAGAAACCAGCCCCTCCACCCCTATATATAGTGGGGAGGCGCATGGGAGATCAACACAAGCCAAGGCGCAGCCCCTCCCCTCCCCAACACCTCTCCTCCTCCATAAGTGCTTGGCGAAGCCCTGTCGGAATACTACTACTCCAACTGCACCACGCCGTCGTGCTGCCATTGGAGCGTTCTTCCTCAACCTCTCCTTCTCCTTGCTGGATGAAGAAGTAGGAGACGTCTCCCGTCCCGTACGTGTGTTGAACGCGGAGGTGCTGTCCATTCAGTACTTGGTCATCGGTGATCCGAATCACGTCGAGTACGACTCCATCATCACCATCCCCTTGCCAGCTTCCGCACATGATCTACAAGTGGTATGTAGATGCAAACTCACCCCTTGACTCGTTGCTTAGATGAACTCATAGATGGATCTTGGTGAAACCGTAGGAAAATTTTTAATTTTCTGCAACGTTCCCCAACAGTGGCATCATGAGCTAGGTCTATGCGTAGTTCTCTTTGCACGAGTAGAACACAATTTTGTTGTGGGCGTGGATCTTGTCAACTTACTTGCCTCTACTAGTCTTTTCTTGCTTCAACGACATTGTGGGATGAAGCGGCCCGGACCAACCTTACACGTACCCTTACGTGAGACCGGTTCCACCGACTGACATGCACTAGTTGCATAAGGTGGCTGGCGGGTGTCTGTCTCTCCCACTTTAGTTGGAGCGGATTCGATGAAAAGGGCCCTTATGAAGGGTAAATAGAAGTTGACAAAATCACGTTGTGGTTATTCGTAGGTAAGAAAACGTTCTTGCTAGAACCCAATTGCAGCCACGTAAAAGATGCAACAACAATTAGAGGACGTCTAACTTGTTTTTGCAGCGATTGATCATGTGATGTGATATGGCCAGAAGTTGTGATGAATGATGAAGTGTGATGTATGAGATCATGTTCTTGTAATAGGATTCACGACTTGCATGTCGATGAGTATGACAACCGGCAGGAGCCATAGGAGTTGTCTTTATTTTTGTATGACCTGCGTGTCATTGAAGAACGCCATGTAACTTACTTTACTTTATTGCTAAACGCGTTAGCTATAGAAGTAGAAGTAGTCGTTGGTGTGACAACTTCATGAAGACATGATGATGGAGATCATGATGATGGAGATCATGGTGTCAAGCCGCTGACAAGATGATCATGAAGCCCCGAAGATGGTGATCAACGGAGCTATATGATATTGGCCATATCATGTCACAACTATATAATTGCATGTGATGTTTATTATGTTTATGCATCTTGTTTACTTAGGACGACGGTAGTAAATAAGATGATCCCTTACAAAATATCAAGAAGTGTTCTCCCCTAACTGTGCACCATTGCTACAGTTCGTCGCTTCTAAGCACCACGTGATGATCGGGTGTGATGGATTCTTACGTTCACATACAACGGGTGTAAGACAGTTTTACACAGCGAAAACACTTAGGGTTAACTTGACGAGCCTAGCATGTGCAGACATGGCCTCGGAACACGGAGACCGAAAGGTCGAACACGAGTCGTATGGAAGATACGATCAACATGAAAATGTTCACCGACGATGACTAGTCCGTCTCACGTGATGATCGGACACGGGCTAGTCGACTCGGATCGTGTAACACTTAGATGACCAGAGGGATGTCTAATCTGAGTGGGAGTTCATAATATGATTAGAACTTAATTATCATGAACTTAGTCTAAAACCTTTGCAAATATATCTTGTAGATCATATGGCCAACGCTCATGTCAACATGAACTTCAACGCGTTCCTAGAGAAAACCAAGCTGAAAGATGACGGCAGCAACTATACGGACTGGGTCCGGAACCTGAGGATCATCCTCATAGCTGCCAGGAAACAACATGTCCTAGAAGGACCGCTAGGTGACGCTCCCGTCCCAGAGAACCAAGACATTATGAATGCTTGGGAAACTCGTGCTGATGATTACTCCCTCGTTCAGTGCGGCATGCTTTACAGCTTAGAACCGGGGCTCCAAAAGCGTTTTGAGCATCACGGAGCATATGAGATGTTCGAAGAGCTGAAACTAGTTTTTCAAGCTCATGCCCGGGTCGAGAGATATGATGTCTCCGACAAGTTCTACAGTTGTAAGATGGAGGAAAATAGTTCTATCAGTGAGCTTATTCTCAAGATGTCTGGGTTGCACAACCGTATGACCCAGCTGAATATTAACCTCCCCGATGAGGCGGTCATTGACAGAATCCTCCAGTCGCTCCCACCAAGCTACAAGAGCTTTGTGATGAACTACAACATGCAGGGGATGGAAAAGACCATTCCTGAAGTGTTCTCGATGCTGAAGTCAGCAGAGGCTGAAATCAAGAAAGAACATCAAGTGTTGATGGTCAATAAGACCACTAAGTTCAAGAAGGGCAAGGGTAAGAAGAACTTCAAGAAGGACGGCAAGGAGGTTGCCGCACCTGGTAAGCCAGTTACCGGGAAGAAGTCAAAGAATGGACCCAAGCCTGAGACTGAGTGCTTTTATTGCAAGGGGAAGGGTCACTGGAAGCGGAACTGCCCCAAATACTTAGCGGATAAGAAGGCTGGCAAGACCAAAGGTATATTTGATATACATGTAATTGATGTGTACCTTACCAGTACTCGTAGTAACTCCTGGGTATTTGATACCGGTGCCGTTGCTCATATTTGTAACTCACAGCAGGAGCTGCGGAATAAACGGAGACTGGCGAAGGACGAGGTGACGATGCGCGTCGGGAATGGTTCCAGAGTCGATGTGATCGCCGTCGGCACGCTACCTCTACATTTACCTACGGGATTAGTTTTGAACCTTAATAATTGTTATTTAGTACCAAGTTTGAGCATGAACATTGTATCTGGATCTCGTTTAATACGAGATGGCTACTCATTTAAGTCTGATAATAATGGTTGTTCGATTTATATGAGAGATATGTTTTATGGTCATGCTCCGATGGTCAATGGTTTATTCTTAATGAATCTCGAGCGTATTATTACACATGTTCATAGTGTGGATACCAAAAGATGTAAAGTTGATAACGATAGTCCCACATACTTGTGGCACTGCCACCTTGGTCACATTGGTGTCAAACGCATGAAGAAGCTCCATGCTGATGGACTTTTGGAGTCTCTTGATTATGAATCATTTGACACATGCGAACCATGCATCATGGGCAAAATGACCAAGACTCCGTTCTCCGGAACAATGGAGCGAGCAACCAACTTGTTGGAAATCATACATACCGATGTGTGCGGTCCAATGAGCGTTGAGGCTCGCGGAGGATATCGTTATGTTCTCACTCTCACTGATGACTTGAGTAGATATGGGTATGTCTACTTAATGAAACACAAGTCTAAGACCTTTGAAAAGTTCAAAGAATTTCAGAATGAGGTAGAGAATCAACGTGACCGAAAGATAAAGTTCCTACGATCAGATCGTGGAGGAGAATACTTAAGTCACAAATTTGGTACACACTTAAAGAAATGTGGAATCGTTTCACAACTCACGCCGCCTGGAACACCTCAGCGAAACGGTGTGTCCGAACGTCGTAATCGCACTCTATTGGATATGGTGCGGTCTATGATGTCTCTTACCGATTTACCGCTATCATTTTGGGGATACGCTCTAGAGACAGCTACATTCACTTTAAATGGGGCACCGTCTAAATCCGTTGAGACGACACCGTATGAATTATGGTTTGGGAAGAAACCTAAGCTGTCGTTTCTAAAAGTTTGGGGATGCGATGCTTATGTCAAGAAACTTCAACCTGAAAAGCTCGAACCCAAGTCGGAAAAATGCATCTTCATAGGATACCCTAAGGAAACTGTCGGGTATACCTTCTACTTAAGATCCGAGGGCAAGATCTTTGTTGCCAAGAACGGATGCTTTCTGGAAAAAGAGTTTCTCTCGAAAGAAGTAAGTGGGAGGAAAGTAGAACTCGATGAAGTACTACCTCTCGAACGGGAAAGTGGTGCAGCTCAGGATAATATTCCTGTGATGCCCACACCAACTGAAGAGGAAACCAATGATGATGATCAAGGTACTTCGGATCAAGTTGCTACTGAACTTCGTAGGTCCACAAGGACACGTTCCGCACCAGAGTGGTACGGCAACCCTGTCCTGGAAATCATGTTGTTGGACAACGGTGAACCTTCGAACTATGAAGAAGCGATGGCGGGCCCAGATTCCAACAAATGGCTTGAAGCCATGAAATCCGAGATAGAATCCATGTATGAAAACAAAGTATGGACTTTGACAGACTTGCCCGATGATCGGCGAGCGATAGAAAACAAATGGATCTTTAAGAAGAAGACGGACGCGGATGGAAATGTTACCATCTATAAAGCTCGACTTGTCGCTAAGGGTTATCGACAGGTTCAAGGGATTGACTACGACGAGACATTCTCTCCCGTAGCGAAGCTAAAGTCCGTCCGAATCATGTTAGCAATTGCTGCATACTATGATTATGAGATATGGCAGATGGACGTCAAAACGGCATTCCTTAACGGGCATCTTAAGGAAGAACTGTATATGATGCAGCGGGAAGGTTTTGTCGATCCTAAGAACGCTAACAAAGTATGCAAGCTCCAGCGATCCATTTGTGGGCTGGTGCAAGCATCTCGGAGTTGGAATATTCGCTTTGATGAGATGATCAAAGCGTTTGGGTTTATGCAGACTTATGGAGAAGCCTGCGTTTACAAGAAAGTGAGTGGGAGCACTGTAGCATTTCTCATATTATATGTAGATGACATACTCTTGATGGGAAATAATATAGAATTTCTGGACAGCATTAAGGCCTACTTGAACAAATGTTTTTCAATGAAGGACCTTGGAGAAGCTGCCTATATATTAGGCATCAAGATCTATAGAGATAGATCGAGACGCCTCATAGGTCTTTCACAAAGCACATACCTTGATAAGATTTTGAAAAGGTTCAAAATGGATCAGTCCAAGAAAGGGTTCTTGCCTATGTTACAAGGTGTGAGATTGAGCTCGGCTCAGTCACCGACCACGGCAAAAGATATAGAAGAGATGAATACCATCCCCTATGCCTCAGCCATAGGATCTATTATGTATGCCATGCTGTGTACCAGACCTGATGTAAACCTTGCCGTGAGTTTGGTAGCTAGATACCAAAGTAATCCCGGCAAGGAACACTGGACAGCGGTCAAGAATATCCTGAAGTACCTGAAAAGGACAAAGGACATGTTTCTCGTTTATGGAGGAGACGAAGAGCTTGTCGTAAAGGGTTACGTCGACGCTAGCTTCGACTCAGATCCGGATGACTCTAAGTCACAAACCGGATACGTGTATATGTTGAATGGTGGAGCAGTAAGCTGGTGCAGCTGCAAGCAGAGCGTCGTGGCGGGATCTACGTGTGAAGCGGAGTACATGGCAGCCTCGGAGGCAGCGCATGAAGCGATTTGGGTGAAGGAGTTCATCACTGACCTAGGAGTCATACCCAATGCATTGGGGCCAATCAAACTCTTCTGTGACAACACTGGAGCTATTGCCCTTGCCAAGGAGCCCAGGTTTCACAAGAAGACCAGGCACATCAAGCGTCGTTTCAACTCCATCCGTGAAAATGTTCAAGTTGGAGACATAGAAATTTGCAAAGTACATACGGATCTGAATGTCGCAGATCCATTGACTAAACCTCTCTCGCGAGCTAAACATGATCAACACCAGAACTCTATGGGTGTTCGATTCATCACAATGTAACTAGATTGGTGACTCTAGTGCAAGTGGGAGACTGTTGGAAATATGCCCTAGAGGCAATAATAAAAGTATTATTATATTTCATTGTTCATGATAATTGTCTTTTATTCATGCTATAACTGTATTATCCGGAAATCGTAATACACGTGTGAATACATAGACCTCAATATGTCCCTAGTGAGCCTCTAGTTGACTAGCTCATTGTGATCAACAGATAGTCATGATTTCCTAGCTATGGACATTGGATGTCGTTGATAACGGGATCACATCATTAGGAGAATGATGTGATGGACAAGACCCAATCCTAAGCATAGCACAAAGGTCGTTTAGTTCGTTTGCTAGAGCTTTGCCAATGTCAAGTATCTCTTCCTTAGACCATGAGATCGTGTAACTCCCGGATACCGTAGGAGCGCCTTGGGTGTATCAAACGTCACAACGTAACTGGGTGACTATAAAGGTGCATTACAGGTATCTCCGAAAGTAGCTGTTGGGTTGACACGGATCGAGACTGGGATTTGTCACTCCGTATGACGGAGAGGTATCTCTGGGCCCACTCGGTAATGCATCATCATAATGAGCTCAAGGTGACCAAAGTGTTGGCCACGGGATCATGCATTACGGTACGAGTAAAGTGACTTGCCGGTAACGAGACTGAACAAGGTATTGGGATACCGACGATCGAGTCTCGGGCAAGTAACGTACCGATTGACAAAGGGAATTGTATACAGGGCTTGATCGAATCCTCGACATCATGGTTCATCCGATGACAACATCGAGGAGCATGTGGGAGCCAACATGGGTATCCAGATCCCGCTGTTGGTTATTGACCTGAGAGCGTCTCGGTCATGTCTGCATGTCTCCCGAACCCGTAGGGTCTACACACTTAAGGTTCGGTGACGCTAGGGTTATTAGGAAGACTAGTATGTGACTACCGAATGTTGTTCGAAGTCCCGGATGAGATCCCGGACATCACGAGGAGTTCCGGAATGGTCCGGAGGTAAAGATTTATATATGGGAAGTCCTATTTTGGCCACCGGAAAATGTTCGGGATTTTTCGGTATTGTACCGGGAAGGTTCTAGAAGGTTCCAGAGTGGGGCCCACCTGCATGGGGGGACCCACATGAACGTGAGTAGTGGGGGAAAGGCCCCACACCCCTGGTCAAGGCGCACCAAGATCCCCCCTTAGAAGGAATAAGATCATATCCCGAAGGGATAAGATCAAGATCCCTAAAAAGGGGGGATAACAATCGGTGGGGAAGGAAATGATGGGATTTCTTTCCTCCCACCTTGGCCAACGCCCCAATGGACTTTGAGGGCAAGAAACCAGCCCCTCCACCCCTATATATAGTGGGGAGGCGCATGGGAGATCAACACAAGCCAAGGCGCAGCCCCTCCCCTCCCCAACACCTCTCCTCCTCCATAAGTGCTTGGCGAAGCCCTGTCGGAATACTACTACTCCAACTGCACCACGCCGTCGTGCTTCCATTGGAGCGTTCTTCCTCAACCTCTCCTTCCCCTTGCTGGATCAAGAAGTAGGAGACGTCTCCCGTCCCGTACGTGTGTTGAATGCGGAGGTGCTGTCCGTTCAGTACTTGGTCATCGGTGATCCGAATCACGTCGAGTACGACTCCATCATCACCATCCCCTTGCCAGCTTCCGCACGCGATCTACAAGTGGTATGTAGATGCAAACTCACCCCTTGACTCGTTGCTTAGATGAACTCATAGATGGATCTTGGTGAAACCGTAGGAAAAATTTTAATTTTCTGCAACGTTCCCCAACATGAGCCTCGCGAGCATGCATCAAGCCATGATGAAGGGGACGGCTCACGCCCTCCTACCTAAACGGAGGTAGGCATGGGGGGCGTGGTGCATTTACTGGATGGGACCGGTGCGCGGTTTTCGAGGCATCCAACCCCACGATCACGGGGTGGGGCGAGGCTGCCTCACCCGTCACCTCGGCCCTGCATCCCCGCCACGTGGCTCCCATGCACTTGGGGTCACGGACGGTGGGAGTGGGAATCCGGGACGTCGCGAGCAGAGGCAGCGGGTCGGTCCCGATTCCCTGCTCTTCCCGTGCCTTGATTCGCCGAGCGGGGCGGCCGGGCTCCCACCCTGCTCCTTTATAAAGAGCAGGAGGGGGGGCACGGAAGCCCGCACTCTCTCATCTCCTTCTTCCTTCAACTTCTGTTCTCCTTTCTCCCATTCGCCATGGAGAAAGGGAATCCTGGCTCTTCATCGGTGGCGGCGAGGGTTGCCGCCAGGCAGCGCACCTCTCCCTCTCTCGCACCCTTGGCGGGGGAACCGGCCACAAGGGGAAGAGGGAGGGGGCGTGGTCGCGGACGAGGTCGAGGACGAGGCCGAGGCGCGCGGGGAAGAGGCGGACGGGGCGGCGCGCCAGCTTCGCGCCCGCCGGCGGTTCCTCCCCCCACGGCGGTCCACATGGGGGACGACCCTTCCGAGTTCTTCGTCAGGCTGCGTCGGGCGCCTCGTCGTCGCCTCCGGCTTCCAACTCCGTTCGCAAGCGCGATGGAACCGGACCCGCCCGAGATGCTGAGACTGCAGATGAGGGGCTGCGGGATCAGCGGCACGCGAGTCCACGTCGTATCCCCAGCCCCTGGCGTGATGTATCTTGATCGAGGGTGGAAGACGTTCGCCCGCATCCACAGCTTGACGGCGGGGTTTACCCTCCATTTTAAGTTAATGGAGGGCGACCTTCTCGCCGTCAAGGTCTTCGGGGACTCCGGCATCCGAGCGAGATGCTGCGTGGACAGCTCCTCCGATAGCGAAGGCCCCTCCTCGAGCGAGAGTGACGAGGAGGGGAGCGACAGCGACGACGAGGACGGCGGGTCCGACTAGGCGCCGGACGCCGCCTCACGCGCCACCGGCGACCCCATCATCCGGGTTGCCGGCCTTCTGAACTTCCCGGGGCCGTCTCCTTGGGCGGCTGGCGTAGGGAGGCTGCGGAAGAGGAAGAGGGGTGGCGGCAAGTCCGTCAAGTCGGAGTACGAGGGCGAGGTGCCCTCGACAGCGTGCTGACGTCCTGCCGCCCCGTCTTCGAGCTCTGCCTCCGGCGCCTCCGTCTCCGCCAAGCTCCTGGCCGGCCCCCGGGATGTTCTCTTGGTGTCTTTGGCACCCGTAGCTCACCTAGGCGCCCCTTTTGCCCTCCCCGGCAAGCTTCTCTTGCCGGGGCCTCCTTGACCTGCGTCCTGAAGAGAGAAACAGGAGAGGGATTACGGGCATCTTATCTTTCAATTTGTAAGCCTTCGGGCCTTAGCTGTATTTGTAATCCTCTCTATCATGTTTTTCATCCTCTATGGACTTGTACTAAATTGGGATGTTTTTTAATGAAAAAGAGGGGAATGCCTGCCGGATTATATCCTCTACTTGACTCCGTGCCTTGTATGTTTCCACCCTACGCTATGAGGGAACTTGCCGGCGCAAGCACACTTGCTGAGTGCGGAACATCAGCAGCCCGCTGGCGGTGCTGTTCCCGGCAAGAAACCTTGTCGGGCCAGTTGCAGCGCACTTGCATTGTTGAGTGGACTCGAAAACAAATCAAGGGCGCAACTTATCCGCGATTCGGCTCCTCTGCGCACAGGTTTTTCCATACAAGGCACGCTCGTTCAAGGACGTGGCCTCGCATTCCCCAGTCCATAAGAGGATGCATGACGAGGGATGAAAAGCTTATCTGATATTACAGCCCCCGGCGACTCTGGCTTGCCGGGGGTGAATCTTGGCGATTGCAGCCCCCGGCAACTCTGGCTCGCCGAGACCCAGGTGCCGGTGCGCCTTGCTTTGTCCTTGCCGCCGGCGTCGCAGCCCCCGGGGACCCTGACTTGCCGCGGAGGAATCTTGGTACTCGCAGCCCCCAGCGACGCTGGTTTGCCGGGGCCCAGGGGCCAGTGTGCCCTCCTATTCTTTCCTTGTTGCTGTCATTTTAGTCATGAGAAAAATTTAGACGGCGCCACAATAAGTTACTTTTTGCAACGTAACTTCAAGTTGGGCAATGCAACGCCGTGTTTCGCCCTTTGTATGTTTACGCTCTACGCTTTTAGGGGACTTGCCGGTGCATACACGCTTGCTGAGTGCGGAACATCAGCAGCCCGCTGGCGGTGTTGCCCCCGGCAAGAAACCTCGTCGGGCTAGTTGCAGTGCGCTTTCATCGTTGAGCGGACTCGAAAACAAATCAAGGGCGCAACTTAGCCACGAGTCGGCTCCTCCGCGCACAAGTTTCTCATACAAAGGACGTCCCATGGCAAGGCTTACTATGTTACATCCTTTATTCCATCACATCCCTTGTATGTTTTTACCCTACGCCTTCAGGGAACTTGCCGGCGCTAACACACTTGCTGAGTGCGGAACATCAGCAGCCCGCTGGCGGTGTTGTATCCGGCAAGAAACCTTGTCGGGCCAGTTGCAGCGCACTTTCATTGTTGAGAGGACTCGAAACAAAGCAAGGGCGCAACTTAACCACGAGTTGGTTCCTCTGCGCACGGGTTTTTCATACAAGGCACGAACGTTCAAGGAATGCAACATAGAAATTTAAAACTGAAAGTATTCTATATTCGAACTTGGGCAACTTAGCTTTTCTGTCTTCCGTGCTCCGGTAAGGCCGCACTTCTCCCTTGATTCCCTTCCTTGTATGCTTTCACCCTCACGCTTTCGGGGAACCTGCCGGTGCAAGCACGCTTGCTGAGTGCGGAACATCAGCAGCCCGCTGGCGGTGTCGCCTCCGGCAGGAAAAACTTGTCGGGCTAGTTGCGGCGCGCTTTCATCGTTGAGCGGACTCGAAACAGATCAAGGGCGCAACTTAGCCACGATTCGACCCTTCTGCGCACAGGTTCTTCATACAAGGTGCGGATTCTCAGGGAATACAACTCAAAAGCTCGAAACTGGACGCTTTCTTCGCCCTACTGGCCGGTGGAGCTCGATGGCGCATCCTCGACGGCAGCATGGCACTCCGGAGAGGCGTGCTTGCCGGAGCAGGCACCAGAGCTGTTCCTACTGGCCGGTGGAGCTCGATGGCGCATCCTCGACGGCAGCGCGGCACTCCGGAGAGGCGTGCTTGCCGGAGCAGGCACCAGAGCTGTTCTTACCGGGCTTAGTCTTTGGTGGATCTGCCTTTGCCTTCTTGCACTTGCCGGTGGAGCTCGATGGTGCGTCCTCGACGGCAGCGCAGCACTCCGGGGAGGTGCGCTTGCCGGAGTGGGCATCAGAGCTGCTCTTGCCGGTCTTGACTTTCTTCTTCCCCCGGGGAGCTTCAGCGGCAAGTGGCTTGCACTCTGCTGCGGCTACTGCTTCCCGGTAGATCTTGTCGGTGCAGATAAGTGCATCCTTCTTGTCGCCTTGGACAGAGATGACACTTATCGGACCAGGCATCTTGAGCACGTTGTATGTGTAGTGAGAGGCTGCCATGAACTTGGCAAGCGCTGGACGGCCGAGTATCCCATTGTAGGGTAATGGGATATCAACAACATCGAAGGTGACCCTCTCTGTCCTGAAGTTCAGCTCGCTGCCAAACGTCACTGGCAGCATGATCTTCCCCTTGGGCTTGCTCCTTCCCGGATTTATCCCTTGAAAGGTACCGGTTTCTTCGAGCTTGCTGTCGGGGATCTGGAGCTTCTTGAGCACTGCGGAGGAAATCAGGTTCAGGCCGGCCCCGCCGTCAACCAACATCTTCGTGACCTTGAGGTTGCGGATTGTTGGTGAGACCAACATCGGCAAGCACCCGACCGCAGTGATGCGATCAGGGTGGTCCTCAACATCGAAGATGATGGGCGTGCCGGACCATTTCAGAGGCTTGCGCGCCTCGACGGACGGCTCCGTTGCATTCACCTCTCGCACCCACTGCTTGAGTTGGCGGTGCGAGGCATGCAGAGAGGCGCCGCCGTCGACGCACAACACCTCTGTCGCCTTCTGAAACTCTTGGTCATCGGTCTCATCTTCCTCCATCTCATCATCCTCATCCTCATCTTCGTCCTTGTCGCGGCCGCGGGGAGGCCTATCTCCTTGCCGCGGCTTGGCCTTGCCGCGGTGTCCTCCCCGGGCGGGAAGCTTCTTGCCGGATCCTCCGCCACCCCCCCGGGCTCTCTCCTTATCGCGGCGCTCGTATTCGGCTTTCTGTAGCTCCGCCATCTGCTCCACTTTCTTGCAGGTTTGGAGATCATGGCCCTTGGTGCGGTGGATCTTGCAGTACCGCTTGCCGGAGCCATCCTGCTTGTCGGCGGCTACCACAGCCTCGCCGGAGTCATCGGCTTTGGCCTTGTCGGAGCCTCCTCCGTTGCCGGAATGCTCAACAGCTAGCACATCCTTAGCCTTTCTCTTCCTGTTGTTCCGCCTCCGGTTCTTCCTTGCCGGGGCGGCATCCTCACTGTCAGATCCTTCTGCTCTTGCAACCTCTCCGGGGATTTTCCTCCCCTCCTCAGCCCGTGCACACTTGTCAGCCAGAGCATAGAGCTCGCTGACGTCTCTGATCTTGCACATCGCCATCTCCTCCCTCATCCTGCGGTTACGCACGTTCTGATGAAACGCGCTGATAACTGCGGCAGGGTGGACGTCTGGGATGTTGCGCTGCACTTGGCTGAATCTCTGTATGTACTTGCGCAGGGGTTCTCCCTCCTTCTGGACGAGCAAGTGGAGGTCACTCTCCTGGCCATGAGGCTTGTGGCCACCTGTGAAGGCGCCGACAAACTGATGACACAGGTCCGCCCATGAAGAGATGGAACCGTCCGGCAAGTGCATGAGCCAAGATCTGACATTGGGCTTGAGCACCAGTGGGAAGTAGTTGGCGAGGATCGTCTCGTCGCGCCCCCCGGCAGCCTGAACCGCGATGGTGTAGATGCTGAGGAACTCCGATGGATGTATCCTGCCATCGTACTTCTCGGGCACGTCTAGCTTGAAGTTCTTGGTTTTGGGCCACTGGACTTGCCGCAGCTCGCGGGTGAACGCAGGGCAACCTGTCGCGTACGGCAAGTCGCTTGGTTCCCCGGGTGCGTGCATATCGACAATGGGCCCAGCGCGCTGGTCGGATTGACGTCGCGCTTCCCTTCTGCGCTCGATGCGAGTGCGAGCGTCTTCGTGCCGCCGTTCTTGGAGAACGTGGCGTTGATCGCGTCGGGTTCGCGGGTTCGACGACGCGGTGGAGTCGCCGTCGGGGTTGGCCCAGCGAGCCGGCGATCTTGGCCTTCGGGGCTGGGAGTGCACGGAGGTGGCACCCCCACCGGTCTTGTCGGCGTCGGCTTGCGCTCGGGCGCTTTGCCGGGGCCTCGAGGCACTCGGTTGCCGGGGCTTGTCGCCGTTGGCGAAGCTGATGAGACTGTATATGGTCATCCTCCAGTCGTCGATCTTGTGCGGCGCCGGAGGGTAGTCTAGAAGCAGCTGGGCTCGGGCCAGCGCTTCCTCTGCTGTCTTGGGTGGTGGTGGTGACGAGCAGCACGAGGAGCGGGATGTGCTCGGACTCCCAACTGGATTGGGAGGTGCAACACCCCGCCTGGGCGACCGTACCTCGCTCGCGCCAGCATGCGGGCGTGCATGCTGACCTCGAGCGTCCCGCGACCCACCAACTTGGCCTTGTTCCAATGTGAGCACGGTGCTAGGAGCACCGGGGCGTTGTCGACCTTGCACTTCCTGGGAAGGGTGCGGTGTCTGCACGGTCGCCGACGCTTGCGGAGCCTTGTTTTTGGATCTGGTGACGACGTGAGTCCCACTGTCGGCGCCCACTCCTCCGCCGGCGTCCACTCCACCGCCCGTTTGCTCCGGCGGTGGTGGCGGAATCGATGTAGACGGAGCGGCCACCCCCGAAGGCTTCTTCTTCGGTGGCATGTTGATGAAGGCGTTGATGCAGCGCGCACGGAGACCGGATCAGATGTTCACGACCTCGACGCGCCCCCTACCTGGCGCGCCAAAGATGTCGGGGCCGCTCCTTTTTCTGCGGCCCGGGCACCTATGGGGCACGGGGGGCCCTTTCTGGTCCGGCAAGGGGGCGGAGGCCGCGCGCAGAGCAGATCGAGGTCGGGCGCGCGCGGGGAGACGGGCGATTTTTACCCAGCTTCGGAGCTCTCCGGAGAGATAAAACTCCTACTGCTGCTTTGCGTTTTTATTTGATCTTGCTCGAGAGCGAGCGTATGGTGGTGCTGTGTGTGTCGACTGGGCCGCCCCTCCAAGCTGCGGAACCAAAATTCCGAACCTCTAAGCTGTGGAACCCAAAATTCCGAACCTCTAAGCTGTGGAACCCAAAATTCCGAACCCCTTCTACGTGCGCATGGGCCTCCTTTTTATAGGTTAAAGGGGTCACCGACAGGTGGCAGCGTAGAAAGAGGGGTAGAAAGGTAAAAACGCGGGTTGGTACAACTGCTACCAACAGTGTCCCCTACCTAACTCTGACAGTAGGGGACAAGGGCATTTAATGCCCGTCCGGTCGCCCCAACAGTGCAAGGAAACGACTGTTAGAGGCGCCACCGATTGCCACGATGGCGTCTCCGTCAGCTCCGTTTGCCACCTCGCTCTGCATGGCTACGCAACGCCCCGCCGCGTGCCCCTGGGGTGGCCCTGGGGTGACATGTCGCTAGATGCGCTGGATTTTGGGTGGCCGCCTTGCCGCGGCAAGTGCCTTGCCGCAGCCCTTCTCTTGTCGTGCCGGCAAGCTTGCCGGCCGTCGGGCCTTGCCGGGACGCGCGGGGCGCCGCGGCAAGTCTTCTGGAGATGCCTTGGTCGGCCTTCCCGGCAAGCTCCTCTTGCCGGGGCCTTTGTTTTCTTCCCGGCCAGCTTCTCTTGCCGGGACCTTGTATTCTTCCCGGCCAGCTTCTCTTGCCGGGGCCTTAGTTTGAGTACTTCGATCTTGAATGGCTTCAAAGTAGCCGTGGAGGATCTTGGCGGACGCCCGGCAAGCCCTGCCGTGGGTCGCTGCGACTGCCCGTGCACAAGTTCGGGGTACTAAGGTACCCACCTACTTTAGTACACCGACAGCAACATTAGCCAGAGTCCTCATGAAGAAATCATGGAAGTTGACGGGAACGCCATGAATGATGTTGAAAAGCATGTTCTTCATGATGCCAACGACATCTTCATCATTTAAGTCGTGGCCTTTGATAGGACTCATTGTCTTCGTCAGGATGCGATAGACAGTCCGAGGCACATATAGCAATTCCTTGACGAGGAATTTGGTTCGTGGGGCCTGCCCTATCTTCAAAGGCTTCATGAGCACTTGCATATAATGATCTGTCAGTTCGCGGTCATTGTAGATGCAACGTGCACTGGCATGGGGAGGATCAAGAGGAAGGACACAAAGCAATTCAGTTGCTGGTGCCTTATAGTGAGTTTTTTCTGTCATCCAATCCAGCACCCATGAATTGACATCTTCAGCATCTCTGGTGATATGCAAAGTGGCATAGAACTGAAGAATGAGTTCTTCATTCCAATCACAGATATCAGTGCAGAAGTTCAGTAGTCCTGCATCGTGAATAACTCGGAGGACCGGCTCGAAGCACGGCAGAGATTCCATATCCACATGAGGAATATGTTCGTGATCGAAGATTTTGTCCTTGTCAAAGAGCACTGAGGAATAGAAGTTGGCTTGAGTAGCAGTCCAGAAACGTCTCTTCCTTATGCGAGCAGAGTCATATGGATTGTAATCAGTGAAGAACACATGCTCAGAAAAGAAGTCTTCAGCCTTGAATTTTTGCTTGCTAGAGAACGGATTCTTCGGTTTGGGCAGAGGAGTGTCAGTGATTTGCAGTACAACCTCAGGAATGACGATCTTAGGTGCTTCAGGCTGAGGAATTTCTGGTTCCTCTTCTTGTGCAGTTTGGGGATCAGCGGCAGCAGGTTCTTCAGCACTAGCGGCTGGAAGTTCTTCATGAACAGACGATGTGGGATGAGTTTCTTCAGAGCCCATTTGAACAGTTGTAGCCGGGGACTAAGGAATTTGTTGAGTAGGAGTGAAGAGAGGAGTATTGGGATGCTGACTTTCCCAAAAGTCATCGTTCATCACTGGTGTAGTGCATCCAATATCCACATCTTCATCTTCTTTTTCAATTTCCTCAACACCAGCCTCTTCAGCTGTGAACTGAGGCATAGGTGAGGAAACGACTGGCGTTGAAGGGAATGTTTCCACTTCAATTTCTTCATCAAACTGCTCTGAGGTAGCAACAGAATGATTTTCTTCATCAGATCCGCTTGGGATCTTGTAGTCTTCTCCATAAGGAACAATTTCCTTGGATGACATGGAGGAAAGCGGAATGGAATCAATAGGATTTTCAAGCGAGCTGGTCATTGGCTTCATTTTCTTCGCGGCCGAAGAATTTGACGCAGCTGATGCCTTCCTTTTCTTCACTGCAGCTCGCTCTGCAGCCTTGGTCTTCTTCACTTCATAAGCATAAGGAAGAATTGGAGTTGGTGTTGGCGCAGGAGGAGCTGACGACTGTGGTTCATTTTCTTCAGGCGCAACAGGTGCAGTTTCCCTGATCTCTTCAGTTTCTTCAGGCGCACCACTAGTGGATGCCCTGGGAATTTCTTCAGCGGCTGGGATGGAGTCATCAGCCCTGGAACTTGTATTCTCATCAGCAGGCTGAAAGTCATCAGCAGTGCTGGCATGTTCTTCAGCAGGCTAAGCAGAGTCTGCAGCCTGAGGATTTTCTTGTTGCGATGGGGCTGCAACAGTTGTCATTTTCTTTGTTAAATTGACGAATCTCACTTTGGCTCCTTGCCAATCAGCATTGTATGCATCGAAGTCCTTGTTGAGGGCTTGGATCTCAGATTGAGCCTTGAGAAGTTCTTTAGGTGTTAGTCTGACAACGATCTTCTTCAGAAGCTTCTCCTTTCTAGCTTGTGCTCTCTTTATCTCACGAGCCTTTTCAAACTTCCATTTCTCTTGAGAGATGAAATGGGCCAGCATATGACTTTGACCAGGAGTCAAAGGCAGATCAGGCATTGGAGTGTTTGGATCCTTATGCCATAAGTCAATATAGTCGAGGATCTTCTTCGGATCCAGAAGCAGGGGCACAGGTGTTCCTTTGGCTCTGGCGGCCTTTGCTTGTCTGTTTCTGATGATTTCTGCAAGTTCTTCATCAGAAGCCTCATCATCAGAGGGCACTTGGAAAGCAACCTGTTTCTTTCTTGGACTTGGCCGAGGACCGCGTCCAGCTGTTGCTTTTGTCTTCAGCAGAGTGGGGCCTGATGAGGACATTGGTGCAGCTGAGGAACTCGCTGAGACACCAGAAGCAATTGAGAATCCCTGAGTCCTTTGACATGTAGCCAGATGCACAGGAGTTGAGGACTTGGAGGGAGCTGCTGAGGACTTTGGTGGAGCAGCGGTAGTCTGAGGAATTTGCCGTGAGGGCGTGGCTGGGGAACTTGGCCGTGAGGGCGCTGATGGTGAAGCACTTGGCTTGCGAGCAGGCTTCTTAGGCATTGATTTCCTCGGCTTGACCGAGGTCTCAGCGGCAGCAGCAGCAGCAGAATCCTCATTGAATTTCCTCACTGCCTCCTTGGCTTGTCTTGCCAATTTTGCTTGGCGCCTAGCCCATTCTTCAGGAAAGTCTTCACCACTTTTGATGCTAGTGGGATCAGCGACTTGGCCAGGTGCCAATGGAGCTCTTGGGCATGGAGGATTTAAGGAGAATTTCTTCATGTACTTTGGAGTAACATATCGATATTCCCTCCATTCTCGTGCCCATCTTCGTTCAGTCCTCTGAATGCGCACTTTGCGCTGATTCTTATTTTCTTTACCAAACTTGGCTTCATCAGGTGTGCAATAAGCCTTGTATATTTCATCAGGGATCTCGAAAGCAGTCATGACCTCCGGTTTCTTTCCTCCTTTCTGCGGTCTCTTTCCTTCAGCCATTTTCTTCAGATGAGGAATTTGAACAATTGAACACTCTGAAGAAGTATGCAGTTTTTCTTCGAGGAACGCTGCAAATGAGTTAAGTTGATGAGAACCTAGTGATTCAGCAGCGGACATGAGTACCTGTGAACAGAGTGTAGCTGCGAGGAATTTGGAGAGGTCATATGCGTTCTCAGAAGATTTTTTGAAAAGACAAGTTTTGAGGAATTTGACCAGTTGAGCCTTGAGGAATTTCACTAAGCGTTCTTGTCTTAGATTCCAGAGTTGTACAGATTGAAAATCCGCACAATTGAGGAATCTTGAAGAAATGAGTGCTTAGAGAGATGGATCAAGAGCATACAGTGTGTGAGGTGTTCATATGTGAAGATTTGAAGAATAAAACACCTTTGAAGATTTTCAGAAAAGTTTGAGAATCAAAGCGAGTAATAAAAGTGACTTTTAATTACCCAAACTGAAGAACACGACGAACAGAGATGAACAGCAATGAAGTTCGTCAAGTTAGATCTCCCACGCGCTAACTTGGCAGAGGGAGACAGCTACGGCGGCGGCGGAGTGAAGATTTCCGCAGCCAGCGCGAGTACGACGGCGACGAGGTTGAGGCAGTGAAGCTCTTCCTCACCGGCGGCGATGGAGTAGTGGCGGCGCTAGGGTTTGAGGAGAGCTCGAGCGAGAGACAGCGACCGAGCGGAGTAAATGAAGCAAGGAAGGGGAGAGGGGTATTTATAGCCACGGTAAAAACTGTTCGCCCGAAGATTTTGGGACGAACATGCCCCTGCCCTTTCTTCTTCACGCGACATGTGTCACCCACGTACTGTGCAGATGAGATCGTGTAAGATCGTGGGCGAATAAAATAATGCATCGTGGGATGCGGAACGGTTTGAGCGGTAAAACCGAAAATCTGGATAAGATTTGTTTTAAAGTTTCGTTCGCAATTTCTTCAGCTGACAAGGACACAGTGAAGACTTTGAACGAGTTTCAATCAGAACGCACATGAAGAATTTGTGAATAGATTGGGTTGAGTGTAGCATAGAGGGGGAAGGGTCCGATCACATTCACTTAGCAGAAATCACAACTTGAAGAAATAGCAATAAGTGAATGCTGTAGAGGACATAAACTCATATATATATATAAAGCCAATGAGGAAAAACGACGGAAACAGTGAAGATTTTGCAAAGTTGAAGAATTTGAAAAACTGAAGACTTAAAAAAATGAGGAAGAACTCAAATTGAAGATTTTCAACTTTTTGTGGTGGCGTGACCCACCGTATAAGAATGATGATTTCAGACACCGCGTACAATTGTCGTAGGGTTCTGAGAATCAAATTCTTCATTAATTTCTTCACACTTAGAGTGTTATTCTTCATTGATTGAAGAAAAACGTTTCTTTATGTGTTGCACATCTAAGTCATCAATTCTGCATAAGGGTTAGGATGTGTGTCCTTTTCAAAGAACATTCAAAGATTCTAAGATATTTAGCTCACACCATAACTTGCTAAATCTCTTCCCGTTCAAGGGCTTAGTGAAGATATCAGCTAGCTGTTCTTCAGTCTTCACATGCTCGATGGAGATGTCGCCCTTCAACACATGATCACGAAGAAAATGATGACGAATCTGGATGTGCTTTGTCTTCGAGTGCTGAACTGGGTTGTGAGCAATCTTGATGGCACTCTCATTGTCGCAGAGGAGAGGCACATTCTTCACGTTGACGCCATAGTCCTTGAGGGTTTGCTTCATCCAAAGCAGTTGAGCACAGCATGAGCCAGCAGCAATGTATTCAGCTTCAGCAGTAGACAGTGATACGCAGTTCTGTTTCTTCGAGGACCAACAGACCAAAGACCGTCCGAGGAAATGACAAGTGCCATATGTTGACTTGCGGTCCACACGATCACCAGCATAGTCAGAGTCAGAATATCCAATGAGATCAAAAGCAGAGCCCTTGGGGTACCATAATCCTAGTGTTGGCGTGTGAGCTAGATATCGAAGAATATGCTTCACAGCCTTATGGTGTGATTCCTTCGGTGCAGCTTGAAATCGGGCACACATGCAAACACTAAGCATTATATCTGGCCTAGATGCACATAAGTACAATAAGGAACCAATCATGGAGCGGTATACCTTGTGATCGAAGTCAATACCATTTTCATCAGTGCATAGATGGCCATTTGTGGGCATAGGAATTTTGACGCCTTTGCAATCTTTGCATGCCGAACTTCCTCAGTACATCTTTGAGGTATTTCTCCTGAGATATGAATATGCCTTTGTGCTGCTGACGAATTTGAAGACCTAAGAAGAATTTCAACTCTCCCATCATAGACATTTGATATTCTTCACTCATCATATAGGCAAATTCATCACTATAACGTTGGTCAGTACAGCCAAAGATAATATCATCAACATATATTTGGCACACAAACAGTTCACCATCATAAGATTTAGTAAAAAGAGTAGGGTCGAGTGAACCGGGTGTGAAGCCATTCTTCACGAAGAATTCCTTCAATGTATCATACCACGCCCGAGGGGCTTGCTTGAGGCCATAGAGAGCCTTATTGAGTCTGAAGACTTTGTCAGGATTGTTGGGATCTTCAAAACCTGGGGGTTGAGCAACATATACTTCTTCCTCAAGCTTACCATTGAGGAATGCACTTTTCACATCCATTTGATATAAGATGATATCATGATGGTTAGCGTAAGCAAGTAATATGCGAATAGCCTCAAGTCTAGCAACATGTGCAAAAGTTCCATCGAAATCAATTCCTCCAACCTGTGTGTAGCCTTGAGCTACTAGTCGTGCCTTATTCCTCACCACAAGGCCATTTTCATCTTGCTTGTTGCGGTAGATCCACTTTGTGCCAATGATATTATGCTTGCAAGGATCTGGGCGATTGACCAATTCCCAGACATTGTTCAGCTCGAACTGATGTAATTCTTCTTGCATAGCCTGAATCCACTCCGGCTTCAGAAATGCTTCATCTACCTTAATGGGCTCTGTGATACAGACAAAAGCATAGTGCCCACAAAAGTTAGATAAATGTGATGCTTTTGAGCGTGTGAGAGGACCTGGTGCGCTAATGTCATCGATGATCTTCTCCACTTGCACTTCTTTTGCAACGCGTGGATGAGTTGGTTGTCGCTGAGGATTTTGATCAGCATTTTCTTCATCACCATTTTCCTCATCATGTTCTTCAGGTGCATCAGCTCGACGTTCTTCATGAACAGGAATGAATTCTTCAGCAGATTCTTCAGTCGGAATGACATCCTCAGTTGCCTTGAGCTTGATAGCATCTTCAGGTGCTGGTTCATCTAACACAGAAGGTAGGTGCTCTCTTTGCGAGCCATTAGTTTCATCGAACCGCACATCTACAGTGTCAACAATCTTGTGAAGAACAATGTTGAAGACTCTGTAGGTGTGCGAGTCCTTTCCGTAACCAAGCATAAAACCTTCATGTGCTTTCGGTGCAAATTTAGAGTTGTGGTGAGGATCTCTAATCCAACATTTAGCACCGAAGACTTTGAAATAACTCACATTGGGTTTCTTGTCGGTGAGGAGTTCATAGGTAGTCTTCTTGAAGAATTTGTGAAGATATACTCTGTTGATGATGTGGCAAGCAGTATCAATTGCATCAATCCAAAAACGCTGAGGCGTTTTGTATTCATCAAGCATAGTGCGAGCCATCTCAACAAGAGTTCTGTTCTTGCGCTCCACGACGCCATTCTGCTGAGGAGTATAGGGAGCAGATAACTCATGAGTAATACCAAGTTCATCAAGATATGCATCAAGACCGGAATTCTTGAACTCAGTTCCATTGTCACTTCCGATATGCTTGATCTTCACACCAAAGTTGGTTGAAGCCCTCGAGGAAAATCGTTTGAAGACTTCCTGCACTTCATGTTTGTAAGTAACAATGTGTACCCATGTATATCGAGAATAATCATCAACAATGACAAAACCATATAGAGATGCATCATTAGTGACTGCTGAGTAATGATTAGGTCCAAAGAGGTCCATGTGAAGCAATTCGAATGGACGGGTAGTGGTCATGATAGTCTTCGCTGGATGCTTGGCCTTGGTCATTTTTCCAGCTTTTCACAGGCTCCGCATAAGTGATCCTTGAGGAATTTGACGTTCTCAATGCCAATGACATGCTTCTTCTTCGCAAGCGTGTTCAAATTCCTCATGCCTGCATGACCAAGTCGTCGATGCCATAGCCAGCCTTCTAAAGCTTTTGCAAGTAGACATACGGCTGGTTGTGGTCCTGTAGAGAAATCAACAATATACAGATCTCCTCTCCTAAAGCCTTCGAAGACTTTGGAATTGTCAGCTTCCATTATCACAACACAGCGATATTTGCCGAAGACAACAACCATATCAAGATCACAAAGCATTGAGACTGACATGAGATTGTATCCTAAGGACTCAACAAGCATGACTTTGTCCATGTGTTATCCTTAGAGATTGCAACCTTACCAAGACCCAATACCTGACTTTTGCCTTTGTCAGCAAAGATGATATGCTTCAGAGGTGACGGTGATAAGGGAGCATCCATCAATAGATTCTTGTCACCAGTCATGTGATTTGTACATCCACTATCAAGGACCCATTCAATGGTTTTGGGTTGATCATCCTTCAGATGAATTAGTGTAGCTTACAATCTCATATGCTTCATCAGTGAAGAATATGATATCAAGTTCATCAGATGAATTTCATCAAGCAGTAAACAGATATAGCAGTATTAGGATGTGTGAAATGAAAGTTTATTTCATCATGATTTGCCTGCGTCCTTTCAGGCATTTTCGTCAGGTCCCCAGCAAATTCTTCAGACGTTAGAGCACGTCTGGAGACCTGACCCTGCAGAAGAGATTAGTTCTTTTTCTTCACCACCCACATCTGGAGGGGTGGCAAAGAGTTCATCATTCTGCGAGCACCATATGAGAAAGGTGGCAAAGATGCCAAACCATTACGCTTCACATAAGAGGGGTTAGGGTAAGCATATGAATAAGCAGAGTAATTCCTTGAGGACTTATGAACATAATGGTTTGAAGAATAATGCACATATTCATAACCCTTAGCTCTACCCTGCGAGATAGAGTTGTTAGCACGATGATAATCATATGAGGACTTTGATCCAGTTGAGGAATTTGATCCATGTGAAGAATTTGGTCCATATGAGGACTTGGATCCATATGAAGAATTTGGTCCATATGAAGAATTTGATCTGGGGTTCCTGTTCTTCATAGGTGGTGTCATAAGGACATTCACCTGAAGACTTTCAACACAACTTTTGGGAACCCAGATTTTCTTCATAGGGGAACCGTTCCTGCAGTTAGTGCCAACATATCTAGCAAATACTTCACCATTCTGATTTTTGAACAGTTTATAGTTGGAGTCAAATGACTCATCAGAAGAATGAGGAGATTCACATGTAAAGCCAGATAAGTTAGATGGATCAACTGGAGGTCCCTTTGCAGCAACCCATGAGGTTTTGGGGTACTGCTCAGGCTTCCAATATGTTCCATCAGCATTGAGTTTCCTCTCAAAGGCAATACCCTCTTTCCTAGGGTTTCTGTTGAGGATCTGCTTTTTGAGCACATCCCAGAGAGTCTGATGCCCTTAGGCTTTTGTACATGCTTGTCATGTACAATTCCTTCAGCCCTGCATTGTCAGTGATACTAGCAATGTCCTCAGGTGAGGAATTAGTGATAGCAGAGGCAGATGAAGAATTTGTAACAGTTGAAGCATTTGAACATTCAGGTGAAGAATTAGCAGATTCACGTTCAATGCACTTTAAGCATGGGGGAACAAATTCTTCCTGAGAAGCGCTGATTTGTTGAGCTAGTAATGAATCGCGCTCCTTCTGAAGATCTTCATAACACACTCTTAGCTTCTCAAGATCTTCCTTTCTTTGAAGAGATTCAAGAGAAAGCTTCTCGTGATCTTGCTTTTCTTGAAGAAATTCATAAGAAAGTTTCTCATGATCAGACAAGAGAGCGTTATGATGACCTTGAAGGTTATCAAACCTAGACTGAAGTCTCTGAAGATTTTCAGTCAAGGCTTTAGTGCGATCCATTTCTTCACCCAACATATCATCACTTTTATCTAGCATGTTTTGAACCTTTTCAAGAGCCCGTTGTTGTTTCACAGCAATCTTAGCAAGTTTAGAGTAGCCGGGCTTGAGATCCTCATCAGATTCATTTTCACTAGATTCAGAGGAGTTGTATTTGAGTACCTTAGCACCTTTCGCCATGAAGCAATAGGTGGGAGCGTAGCCATCATTATCTTCATCAGGCTTGTCGGTGGAGTCAGTTCCTTCAGTGTTGAAGATGGACTTGCTGACGAAGGCAGTAGCAACGGCCAGACTCTCCACACCAGACTCAGATTCTTCAGACGCCTCCTCTTCATCATTTTCCTCAGATTCAGCTTCAGAGTCCATTTCCTTGCCAATGAATGCCCGAGCCTTCTTGGAGCTGCTCTTCTTGTGAGATGAAGACTTCGAGGATTTTGATGACGAAGATTTTGACGATTTCTTCTTCTTCTTCGCATCATCAGAACTGTAATCCTTGTATTTCTTCTTCTTCATTTCCTTTTCCCACTGAGGACAATCTTGAATATAGTGACCAGGCTTCTTGCATTTGTGGCAAAGCCTTCTCTTATAGTCATTGGATGAGGAATCATTGCCTCTTGAGGATTTTCCAAAGCGACCACGTCTTATGAACTTCTGGAATTTCTTCACAAGCAGTGCTACATCCTGGCTCAGTTCTTCAGGGTCACCAAGGCTACTACCAGAATCCTCATATTCAGAGTCAGACACAGCCTTGGCCTTCAGGGCACGTGGTTTGCCATAGTTTGAACCATATAGATCTCTCTTTTCAGCAAGCTGGAACTCGTGAGTGTTTAGCCTTTCGAGGATATTAGCAGGATCAAGCGACTTGTAGTCAGCACGTTCTTGTATCATCAGTCCCAGAGTATCAAATGAGGAATCAAGCGATCTCAACAGTTTCTTCACA
Organism: Triticum timopheevii; assembly: GCA_963921465.1. Taxonomy (NCBI): domain Eukaryota; kingdom Viridiplantae; phylum Streptophyta; class Magnoliopsida; order Poales; family Poaceae; genus Triticum; species Triticum timopheevii. The sequence goes on along the minus strand of OY997272.1, from coordinate 371,788,005 downwards.
ACTTCATGATCAGTAATGTCAGTGGCACCGAGGGCTTGAAGCTCATTTGAGATGTCAGTAAGGCGATCAAATGTTTGTTGGACATTCTCATTGTCGAGTCTTTTGAAGCGGTTGAAGAGATTCCGAAGAACATCGACTCGAGAGTCACGCTGAGTTGAAACTCCATCATTTACTTTGGACAGCCTATCACAGATAAGCTTAGCAGTTTCCAAAGCACTCACTCTTTCATACTGTCCTTTGCTCAGATGGCCACATATGATATTCTTCGCTTGAGAATCGAGTTGTTTGAATCTCTTCACATCGGTAGCGTTCAGTGAGGGAGTGACAGAGGGGACACCATTTTCCACAACATACCAGAGATCGTTATCAATTGCCTCAAGATGCATTCGCATCTTGTTCTTCTAGTAGGGGTAGTCTGTTCCATCAAAGGTAGGACACCCAGCCGAGACCTTGATCATACCTGCGGTCGACATAACTAAAACTCCAAGCGGTTAAACCAAAATCACACAGAACAAGGGAGTAACTTGCTCTGATACCAATTGAAAGTGCGTTATATCGACTAGAGGGGGGGTGAATAGGCGATTTTTATGAATTCTTCACTGAGGAATTTGCTGGTGAGGAAATTCCTTAGCGAAGAACTACTTGCAGTGGAATAAGTACTCAGAGGTAAACATAACAAGATACAAACATAGTCATCATGATGAAATGAAGACTGGCACAGAGTACAGAAAGCGTAAACACAGGATAACAAGATGAAGACAAACAGACTGAAGAAATTGAACTGAGGAATTTGTGAAAGTCTTCAGTTAAAGTCTTCAAGCACAGATATGAACAACATACAACACAGTAATGAGGAAATGAAAGAGTTGAGGAAATAGAACCAGTTAGTTGGTGAAGACAATGATTTGGTAAACCAGTTCCAACTGCTGTCTCAGTTGTATGTCTGGCTGGAGCGGCTGAGTATTTAAACTCGAGGACACGCAGTCCCGGACACCCAGTCTCTGAGCCGCAACTCAGGACACCCAGTCCTCACCGTATTCTCCTTGAACTAAGACCACGCAGGCCTCGTCCAATCACTCGTGGTAAGTCTTCAGGTGACTTCCAAACCTTCACAGACTTGGTCACTCGGCGATCCACAATTCCTCTTGGATGCTCTAGACCTTGACACCTAACCGTCTGGAAGAAGCACAGTCTTCAAAGGTAACAAGCGTCGGATCCACGCAGGATCAATTTCTTCAGTGATGCTCAATCACTTTGGGTTTGTGCGGGGTTTGGTTTTGGGATTTTTCTCACTTGATGATTTTCGCTCAAAGTCCTCGGAGGATGGGTTGCTCTCAGATGACAAGTGTCAAGTTCTCTCGGAGCAGCCAACCAGCTAGTGGTTGTAGGGGGCGGCTATTTATAGCCTAGGGAGCAGCCCGACATGATAAGACATAAATGCCCTTCAATGATATGACCATTAGGTGGATAAGATATTTTGGGACAGCCGGCGCGCAGCACAGCAACGGTCGGAAATTTGACTCTCAAATTCCTCAGGGCTATCATGTTCCTCACTGTGTAGGCAATTCGCACTGGCGAATTCCTAACTCCTCAGTCAGAGCAAAGTCCTCAGTGACCTAAAGAACTGCGTCTCTGTCACTGAAGAAATTGACTGAACTGTATGAGATTTCCAATGGCTTCACTCGAAGGGATTGGTAGGTGTAGGATTTTGAGTTGAGCATCACATGGAAAATTTTCCTTAGTATTTCCTCGACCCCCTTTAACAGTACGGTGTTTCCTATGACTCAAGAAAGAGAAAATGGAACTACGAAAACAAAAAGTCTTCACGCTTCATATTCCTCGAATGAATACCAAGTCTTCAAGGTCACACCAATTTCTTCACTTTCAAAGTCTTCAGAAAGTCTTCAGAATATCAAAGTCTTGAGTCGAAGAACTTCATTTTTAGGGGTCGACTTTCTCTGTAAATATCAAACTCCTCATAGACTTATAGACCTATGTACACTCACAAACGCATCAGTCACTTAACCTATAAGTCTTCAATACACCAAAATCACTAAGGGGCACTAGATGCACTTACAGGAGGCAAGTAGCTACCATGGTTCAGAGTGTCAGCCTTGTAATTCAGTGAAGATCTTGCCCTTATGAATCTCATAATCCAAGGCGCATAGGGCTTCAGCTCGAAAGGTGACATAGCAACATTAGCCAGAGTCCTCATGAAGAAATCATGGAAGTTGACGAGAACGCCATGAATAATGTTGAAAAGCATGTTCTTCATGATGCCAACGACATCTTCATCGTTTGAGTCGTGGCCTTTGATAGGACTCATTGTCTTCGTCAGGATTCGATAGACAGTCCAGGGCACATAGAGCAATTCCTTGACGAGGAATTTGGTTCATGGGGCCTGCCCTGGCTTCAAAGGCTTCATGAGCACTTGCATATAATGATTTGACAATTCAGGGTCATTGTAGAGGCAACGTGCACTGTCATGGGGAGGATCAAGAGGAAGGACACGAAGCAATTCAGTTGCCGGTGCCTTGTAGTGAGTATTTTCGGTCATCCAATCCAGTACCCATGAATTAACATCTTCAGCGTCTCCAGTGATATGCAGAGTGGCGTAGAACTGAAGAATGAGTTCTTCATTCCAATCATAGATGTGATTGCAGAAATTGGGCAATCCTGCATCGTGAAGAACACTGAGGACTGGCTCGAAGCACAACAGAGATTCCATATCCACATGAGGAATATGTTCATGATCGAAGATTTTGTCCTTGTCAAAGAGCACTGAGGAATAGAAGTTGGCTTGACTAGCCGTCCAGAAACGCCTCTTCCTTATGTGAGCAGAGTCATATGGATTATAATCAGTGAAGAACACATGCTCAGAAAAGAAGTCTTCAGCCTTGAATTTTTGCTTGCTTGAGAACGGATTCTTCGGCTTGGGCATAGGAGTGTCAGTGATTTGCAGCACAACCTCAGGAATCGCGAGCTCAGGTACTTCAGGCTAAGGAATTTCTGGTTCCTCTTCTTGTGCAACTTGAGGATCAACAGCAACAGGTTCTTCAGCACTAGCGGCTGGAATTTCTTTATGAACAGATGAAGTGGGATGAGTTTCTTTAGAGCCCATTTGAACAGCTGTAGCCGGGGACTGAGGAATCTGTTGAATAGGAGTGAAGAGAGGAGTATTGGGATGCTGACTTTCCCAAAAGTCATCATTCATCACTGGTGTAGTGCATCCAATATCCACATCTTCATCTTCATTTTCAATTTCCTCAACACCAGCCTCTTCAGCTGTGAACTGAGGCATAGGTGAGGAAACGACTGACGTTGAAGGGAATGCTTCCACTTCAATTTCTTTATCAAGCTGCTCTGACATAGCAGCAGAATGATTTTCTTCATCAGATCCGCTTGGGATCTTGTAGTCTTCTCCACAAGGAACAATTTCCTTTGATGACATGGAGGAAATCGGAACGGCATCAATAGGATTTTTAAGAGAGCTGGTCATTGGCTTCATTTTCTTCGCAGCCGAAGAATTTGACGCAGCTGATGCCTTCCTTTTCTTCAATGCAGCTCGCTCTGCAGCCTTGGTCTTCTTCACTTCATAGGCAGAAGGAAGAATTGGAGTTGGTGTAGGCGCGGGAGGAGCTGAGGACTGTGGTTGATTTTCTTCAGGCGCAACTGATGCAGTTGCCCTGATCTCTTCAGTTTCTTCAGGCGCACCACTAGTGGATGCCCTGGCAATTTCTTCAGCGGCTGGGATGGAGTCATCAGCCCTGGAACTTGTATTCTCATCAGCAGGCTGAAAGTCATCAGCGGTGCTGGCATGTTCTTCAGCAGGCTGAGCAGAGTCTACAGCCTGAGGATTTTCTTGTTGCGATGGGGCAGCAACAGTTGTCATTTTCTTCGTCAGGTTGACGAATCTCACTTTGGCTCCTTGCCAATCAGCATTGTATGCATCGAAGTCCTTGCTGAGGGCTTGGATTTCAGATTGAGCCTTGAGAAGTTCTTCGGGTGTCAGTCTGACAACATTCTTCTTCAGAAGCTTCTCCTTTCTAGATTGAGCTCTCTTTATCTCTCTAGCCTTCTCATATTTCCATTTCTCTTGAGTGATGAAATGGGTTATCATGTGACTTTGACCGGGTGTCAGAGGCAGATCAGGCATTGGAGTGTTTGGATCCTTGTGCCAGAGATCAATGTAATCGAGGATCTTCTTCGGATCCAAAAACAGTGGCACGGATGTGCCTTTGGCTCTAGCGGCCTTCACTTGTCTATCTCTGATGATTTCTGCAAGTTCTTCATCAGAAGCTTCATCATCAGGGCACTTGGAATGCAACCTATTTCTTCCTTGGACTTGGCCGAGGACCGCGTCCAGCTGTTGCTTTAGTCTTCAACAGAGTGGGGCCTGATGAGGACATTGGTGCAGCTGAGGAACTCGCTGAGACACCAGAAGCAATTGAGAAACCCTGAGTCCTTTGACATGTAGCCAGATGCATAGGAGTTGAGGACTTTGAGGGAGCTGCTGAGGACTTTGGTGGAGCAGTAGTAGTCTGAGGAATTTGCCGTGAGGGTGCAGCTGAGGAACTTGGCCGTGAGGGCGCTGTTGGTGAAGCACTTGGCTTACGAGCAGGCTTCTTCGGCATTGATTTTCTTGGTTTGACCGAGGTCTCAGCAGCAGCAGCAGCGGCAGAATCCTCATTAAATTTCCTCACCGCCTCCTTGGCTTGTCTTGCCAATTTTGCTTGACGCCTAGCCCATTCTTCAGGAAAGTCCTCACCACGCTTGATGCTGGTGGGATCAGCTACTTGGCCAGGTGCCAATGGAGCTCTTGGGCATGGAGGATTTAAGGCGAATTTCTTCATGTACTTAGGAGTAACATATCGATATTCCCTCCATTCTCGTGCCCATCTTCGTTCAATCCTCTGAATGCGCACTTTGCTCTGATTTTTGTTCTCTTTGCCAAATTTGGCTTCATCAGGTGTGCAATAGTCTTTGTATATGTCATCAAGGATTTCGAAAGCAGTCATGACCTCTAGTTTCTTTCCTCCTTTCTGCGGTCTCTTTCCTTCAGCCATTTTCTTCAGATGAGGAATTTGAACAATTGAGCACTCTGAAGAAGTATGCAGTTTTTCTTTGAGGAACGCTGCAAATGAGTTAAGTTGATGAGAACCTAGTGATTCAGCAGCGGACATGAGTACCTGTGAATAGAGTGTAGGTGCGAGGAATTTGGAGAGGTCATATGCGTTCTCAGAAGGTTTTTTGAAAAGACAAGTTTTGAGGAATTTGACCAGTTGAGCCTTGAGGAATTTCACTAAGCGTTCTTGTCTTTGGTTCCAGAGTTGTACAGATCGAAAATCCGCACAATTGAGGAATCTTGAAGAAATAAGTGCTTAGAGAGATGGATCAAGAGCATACAGTGTGTGAGGTGTTCATATGTGAAGATTTGAAGAATAAAACACCTTTGAAGATTTTCAGAAAAGTTTGAGAATCAAAGCGAGTAATAAAAGTAACTTTTAATTACCCGAACTGAAGAACACGACGAACTAAGATGAACAGCGGTGAAGTTCGTCAAGTTAGATCTCCCACGCGCTAACTTGGCAGAGGGAGACAGCTACGGCGGCGGCGGAGTGAATATTTCCGCAGCCGGCGCGAGTACGACGGCGACGAGGTCGAGGCAGTGAAGCTCTTCCTCACCGGTGGCGATGGAGTAGTGGCGGCGCTAGGGTTTGAGGAGCTCAAGCGAGAGACATCGACCGAGCGGAGTAAAAGAAGTGAGGAAGGGGAGAGGGGTATTTATAGCCACGGTAAAAACTGTTCGCCCGAAGATTTTGGGACGAACATGCCCCTGCCCTTTCTCCTTCACGCGACATGTGTCACCCACGTACTGTGCAGATGAGATCGTGTAAGATCGTGGGTGAATATAATAATGCATCGTGGGATGCGGAATGGTTTGAGCGGCAAAACCGAAAAACTGGATAAGATTTGTTTTAAAGTTTTGTTCGCCATTTCTTCAGCTGACAAGGACACAGTGAAGAAATTGAACGAGTTTCAAATAGAACGCACATGAAGAATTTGTGAATAGATTGGGTTGAGTATAGCATAGAGGGGGAAGGGTCCGATCACATTCACTTAGCAGAAAAAGCAACTTGAAGAAATAGCCATAAGTGAATGTTGTAGAGGACATAAACTCATATATATATATATATATATATATATATATATAGCCAATGAAGAAAAACGACGGAAACAGTGAAGATTTTGCAAAGTTGAAGAATTTGAAACACTGAAGAATTTCAAAAACTGAGGAAAAACTCAAATTGAAGATTTTCAACTTTTTGTGGTGGCGTAACCCACCGTATAAGAATGATGATTTCAGACACCGCGTACAATTGTCGTAGGGTTCTGAGAATCAAATTCTTCATTAATTTCTTCACACTTAGAGTGTTATTCTTCATTGATTGAAGAAAAACATTTTTTCATGTGTTGCACATCTAAGTCATCAATTTTGCATAAGTGTTAGGATGTGTGTCCTTTTCAAAGAACATTCAAAGACTCTAAGATATTTAGCTCACACCGCAACTTGCTTAATCTCTTCTCATCCAAGGGCTTAGTGAAGATATCAGCTAGTTGTTCTTCAGTCTTCACATGCTCGATGGAGATGTCGCCCTTCAACACATGATCACGAAGAAAATGATGACGAATCTGAATGTGCTTTGTCTTCGAGTGCTGAACTGGGTTGTGAGCAATTTTGATGGCACTCTCATTGTCGCAGAGGAGAGGCACATTCTTCACGTTGACGCCATAGTCCTTGAGGGTTTGCTTCATCCAAAGAAGTTGAGCACAGCAAGAGCCAGCAGCAATGTATTCAGCTTCAGCAGTAGACAGTGATACACAGTTCTGTTTCTTCGAGGACCAACAAACCAAAGATCGTCCGAGGAAATGATAAGTGCCAGATGTTGACTTGCGGTCCACACGATCACCAGCATAGTCAGAGTCAGAATATCCAATGAGATCAAAAGCAGAGCCCTTGGGGTACCATAATCCTAGTGTTGGTGTGTGAGCTAGATATCGAAGAATATGCTTCACAGCCTTATGGTGTGATTCCTTCGGTGCAGCTTGAAATCGGGCACACATGCAAACACTAAGCATTATATCTGGCCTAGATGCACATAAGTACAATAAAGAACCAATCATGGAGCGGTATACCTTGTGATCGAAGTCAATACCATTTTCATCAGTGCATAGATGGCCATTTGTGGGCATAGGAATTTTGACGCCTTTGCAATCTTGCATGCCGAATTTCCTCAGTACATCTTTGAGGTATTTCTCCTAAGATATGAATATGCCATTGTGCTGCTGACGAATTTGAAGACCTAAGAAGAATTTCAACTCTCCCATCATAGACATTTGATATTCTTCACTCATCATATAGGCAAATTCATCACTATAACGTTGGTCAGTACAACCAAAGATAATATCATCAACATATATTTGGCACACAAACAGTTCACCATCATAAGATTTAGTAAAGAGAGTAGGGTCGAGTGAACCGGGTGTGAAGCCATTCTTCACGAAGAATTCCTTCAATGTATCATACCACGCCCGAGGGGCTTGCTTGAGGCCATAGAGGGCCTTATTGAGTCTGAAGACTTTGTCAGGATTCTTTGGATCTTCAAAACCTGGGGGTTGAGCAACATATACTTCTTCCTCAAGCTTACCATTGAGGAATGCACTTTTCACATCCATTTGATATAAGGTGATATCATGATGGTTAGCGTAAGCAAGTAATATGCGAATAGCCTCAAGTCTAGCAACAGGTGCAAAAGTTTCATCGAAATCAATTCCTTCAACCTGTGTGTAGCCTTGAGCTACTAGTCGTGCCTTATTCCTCACCACAAGGCCATTTTCATCTTGCTTGTTGCGGTAGATCCACTTTGTGCCAATGATATTATGCTTGCGAGGATCTGGGCGATTGACCAATTCCCAGACATTGTTAAGCTCGAACTGATGTAATTCTTCTTGCATAGCCTGAATCCACTCCGGCTTCAGAAATGCTTCATCTACCTTAGTGGGCTCTGTGATAGAGACAAAAGCATAGTGCCCACAAAAGTTAGATAAATGTGAAGCTTTTGAGCGTGTGAGAGGACCTGGTGCGCTAATGTCATTGATGATCTTCTCCACTTGCACTTCTTTTGCAACGCGAGGATGAGCTGGTTGTCGCTGAGGAATTTGATCAGCATTTTCTTCAGCACCATTTTCCTCATCATGTTCTTCAGGTGCATCAGCTCGACATTCTTCATGAACAGGAATGAATTCTTCAGCAGATTCTTCAGTAGGAATGACATCCTCAGTTGCCTTGAGCTTGATAGCATCCTCAGGTGCTGGTTCATCTAACACAGAAGGTAGGTGCTCTCTTTGCGAGCCATTAGTTTCATCAAACCGCACATCTACAGTGTCAACAATCTTGTGAAGAACAATGTTGAAGACTCTGTAGGTGTGCGAGTCCTTTCCGTAACCAAGCATAAAACCTTCATGTGCTTTCGGTGCAAATTTAGAGTTGTGGTGAGGATCTCTAATCCAACATTTAGCACCGAAGACTTTGAAATAACTCACATTGGGTTTCTTGTCAGTGAGGAGTTCATAGGCCGTTTTCTTGAAGAATTTGTGAAGATATACTCTGTTGATGATGTGGCACGCAGTATCAATTGCATCAATCCAGAAACGCTGAGGCGTTTTGTATTCATCAAGCATAGTGCGAGCCATCTCAACAAGGGTTCTGTTCTTGCGCTCCACGACGCCATTTTGCTGAGGAGTATAGGGAGCAGATAATTCATGAGTAATACCAAGTTCATCAAGATAGGCATCAAGACCGGAATTCTTGAACTCAGTTCCATTGTCACTTCTGATATGCTTGATCTTCACACCAAAGTTGGTTAAAGCCCTCGAGGAAAATCGTTTGAAGACTTCCTGCACTTCATGTTTGTAAGTAACAATGTGTACCCATGTATATCGAGAGTAATCATCAACAATGACAAAACCATATAGAGATGCATCATTAGTGACTGCTGAGTAATGATTAGGTCCGAAGAGGTCCATGTGAAGCAATTCAAATGGACGGGTAGTGGTCATGATAGTCTTCGCTGGATGCTTGGCCTTGGTCATTTTTCCAGCTTTTCACAGGCTCCGCATAAGTGATCCTTGAGGAATTTGACGTTCTCAATGCCAATGACATGCTTCTTCTTCGCAAGCGTGTTCAAATTCCTCATGCCTGCATGACCAAGTCGTCGATGCCATATCCAGCCTTCTGAAGCTTTTGCAAGTAGACATACGGCTGGTTGTGGTCCTGTAGAGAAATCAACAATATACAGATCTCCTCTCCTAAAGCCTTCGAAGACTTTGGAATTGTCAGCTTCCATAATCACAACACAACGATACTTGCCAAAGACAACAACCATATCAAGATCACAAAGCATTGAGACTGACATGAGATTGTATCCTAAGGACTCAACAAGCATGACTTTGTCCATGTGTTTATCCTTAGAGATTGCAACCTTACCAAGACCCAATACCTGACTTTTGCCTTTGTCAGCAAAGATGATATGCTTCAGAGGTGACGGTGTTAAAGGAGCATCCATCAATAGATTCTTGTCACCAGTCATGTGATTCGTACATCCACTATCGAGGACCCATTCAGTAGTTTTGGGTTGATCATCCTGCAGATGAATTAGTGTAGCTTACAATCTCATATGCTTCATCAGCGAAGAATATGATATCAAGTTCATCAGATGAATTTCATCAAGCAGTAAACAGATATAGCATTATGAGGACGTGTGAAATGAAAGTTCATTTCATCATGATTCGCCTACGTCCTTTCAGGCAATTTCGTCAGGTCCCCAGCAAATTCTTCAGACGTTAAAGCACGTTTGGAGACCTGACCCTGCAGAAGAGATTAGTTCTTTTTCTTCACCACCCACATTTGGAGGGGTGGCAAAGAATTCATCACTCTGCGAGCACCATATGAGAAAGGTGGCAAAGATGCCAAACCGTTTTGTTTCACATAAGAGGGGTTAGGGTAAGCATATGAATAAGCAAAGTAATTCTTCGAGGACTTATGAACATAATGGTTTGAAGAATAATGCACATATTCATAGCCCATTGCTCTACCCTGCGAGACAGAGTTGTTAGCACTATGATAATCATATGAGGACTTTGATCCTTTTGAGGAATTTGATCCATGTGAGGAATTTGGTCCGTATGAGGACTTGGATCCATACGAAGAGTTTGGTCCATATGAAGAATTTGATCCGGGGTTCCTGTTCTTCACAGGTGGTGCCATGAGGACATTCACCTGAAGACTTTCAACATAACTTTTGGGAACCCAGATTTCCTTCATAGGGGAACCGTTCCTGCACTTAGTGCCAACATATCTAGCAAATACTTCACCATTCTGATTTTTGAACAGTTTATAGTTGGAGTCAAATGACTCATCAGAAGAATGAGGAGATTCACATGTAAAGCCAGATAGGTTAGATGGATCAACTTGAGGTCCCTTTGTAGCAACCCATGAGGTTTTGGTGTACTGCTCAGGCTTCCAATATGTTCCATCAGCATTGAGTTTCCTCTCAAAGGCAATACCCTCTTTCCTAGGGTTTCTGTTGAGGATCTGCTTTTTAAGCACATCCCAGAGAGTCTGATGCCCTTAGGCTTTTGTACATGCTTGTCATGTACAATTCCTTCAGCCCTGCATTGTCAGTGATACTAGCAATGTCCTCAGGTGAGGAATTAGTGATAGCAGAGGCAGATGAAGAATTTGTAACAGTTGAAGCATTTGAACATTCAGGTGAAGAATTAGCAGATTCACGTTCAATGCACTTTAAGCATGGAGGAACAAATTCTTCCTGAGAAGCGCTGATTTGTTGAGCTAGTAATGAATCGCGCTCCTTCAGAAGATCTTCATAACACACTCTTAACTTTTCAAGATCTTCCTTTCTTTGAAGAGATTCAAAAGAAAGCTTCTCATGATCTTGCTTTTCTTGAAGAAATTCATAAGAAAGTTTCTCATGATCAGATAAGAGAGTGTTATGATGACTTTGAAGGTTATGAAACCTAGACTGAAGTCTCTGAAGATTTTCAGTCAGGGTTTTAGTGCGATCCATTTCTTCACCCAACATATCATCACTTTTGTCTAGCATGTTTTGAACCTTCTCAAAAGCCCTTTGTTGTTTCACAGCAATCTTAGCAAGTTTAGAGTAGCTGGGCTTGAGATCCTCATCAGATTCATTTTCACTAGATTCAGAGGAGTTGTATTTGAGTACCGTGGCACCTTTTGCCATGAAGCAGTAGGTGGGAGCATAGCCATCATTATCTTCATCAGGCTTGTCGGTGGGGTCAGTTTCTTCTGTGTTGAAGATGGACTTGCTGACGAAAGCAGTAGCGACGGCCAGACTCGTCACACCAGACTCAGATTCTTCAGACGCCTCCTCTTCATCATTTTCCTCAGATTCAGCTTCAGAGTCCATTTCCTTGCCAATGAATGCCCGAGCCTTCTTGGAGCTGCTCTTTTTGTGAGATGAAGACTTCGAGGATTTTGATGATGAAGATTTTGACGATTTCTTCTTCTTCTTTGCATCATCAGAACTGTAATCCTTGTATTTCTTCTTCTTCATTTCCTTTTCCCACTGAGGACAATCTTGGATATAGTGACCAGGTTTCTTGCATTTGTGGCACAACCTTCTCTTATAGTCACTGGATGAGGAATCACTGCTTCTTGAGGATTTTCCAAAGCGACCACGTCTTGAGAACTTCTGGAATTTCTTCACGAGCAATGCTAGCTCCTGGCTCAATTCTTCAAGATCACCAAGGCTACTACCAGAATCCTCATATTCAGAGTCAGACACAGCCTTGGCCTTCAGGGCACGTGGTTTGCCATAGTTTGAACCATATAGATCTCTCTTTTCAGCAAGCTGGAACTCGTGAGTGTTTAGCCTTTCGAGGATATCGGCAAGATCAAGAGACTTGTAATCAGCACGTTCTTGTATCATCAGTCCCAGAGTATCAAATGAGGAATCAAGCGATCTCAACAGTTTCTTCACTACTTCATGATCAGTGATGTCAGTGGCACCGAGGGCTTGAAGCTCATTTGAGATGTCAATGAGGCGATCAAAGGTTTGTTGGACATTTTCATTGTCGAGTCTTTTGAAGCGGTTGAAGAGATTCCGAAGAACATCGACTCGAGAGTCACTGAGTTGAAACTCCTTCATTTACTTTGGACAGCCTATTCCAGATAAGCTTAGCAGTTTCCAAAGCACTCACTCTTCCATACTGTCCTTTGCTCAGATGGCCTCATATGATATTCATCGCTTGAGAATCGAGTTGCTTGAATCTCTTCACATCGGTAGCGTTCAGTGAGGGTGAGACAGAGGGAACACCATTTTCCACAACATACCAGAGATCGTTATCAATTGCCTCAAGATGCATTCGCATCTTGTTCTTCCAGTAGGGATAGTCTGTACCATCAAAGGTAGGACACCCAGCCGAGACCTTGATCATACCTGTGGTCGACATAACTAAAACTCCAGGCGGTTAAACCAAAATCACACAGAACAAGGGAGTAACTTGCTCTGATACCAATTGAAAGTGCGTTATATCGACTAGAGGGGGGGTGAATAGGCGATTTTTATGAATTCTTCACTGAGGAATTTGCTGGTGAGGAAATTCCTTAGCGAAGAACTACTTGCAGCGGAATAAGTACTCAGAAGTAAACATAACAGGATACTAGCATGGTCATCATGATGAAATGAAGACAAGCACAGAGTACAGAAAGTGTAATCACAGGATAACACAAGACGAAGACAAACAGACTGAAGAACTTGAACTGAGGAATTTGTGAAAGTCTTCAGTCAAAGTCTTCAAGCACAGATATGAACAAACATTCAACACACTAATGAGGAAATGAAAGGGTTGAGGAGATAGAACCAGTTAGTTGGTGAAGACAATGATTTGGTAAACCAGTTCCAACTGTTGTCTCAGTTGTATGTCTGGTTGGAGCGGCTGAGTATTTAAACTCGAGGACACGCAGTCCCGGACACCCAGTCTCTAAGCCGCAACTCAGGACACCCAGTCCTCACCGTATTCTCCTTGAACTAAGACCACGCAGGCCTCGTCCAATCACTCGTGGTAAGTCTTTAGGTGACTTCCAAACCTTCACAGACTTGGTCACTCGGCGATCCACAATTCCTCTTGGATGCTCTAGACCTTGACGCCTAACCGTCTGGAAGAAGCACAGTCTTCAAAGGTAACAAGCGTCAGATCCACGCGGGATCAATTTCTTCAGTGATGCTCAATCACTTTGGGTTTGTGGGGGTTTGGTTTTGGGATTTTCCTCACTTGATGATTTTCGCTCAAAGTCCTCGGAGGATGGGTTGCTCTCAAATGACAAGTGTCAAGTTCTCTCGGAGCAGCCAACCCGCTAGTGGTTGTAGGGGGCGGCTATTTATAGCCTAGGGAGCAGCCCGACATGATAAGACATAAATGCCCTTCAATGATATGACCGTTAGGTGGATAAGATATTTTGGGACAGCCGGCGCGCAGCACAGCAACGGTCGGAAATTTGACTCTCAAATTCCTCAGGGCTATCATGTTCCTCACTGTGTAGGCAATTCGCACTGGCGAATTCCTAACTCCTCAGTCAGAGCAAAGTCATCAGTGACCAGAAGAACTGCGTCTCTGTCACTAAAGAGCTTGACTGAACTGTATGAGATTTCCAATGGCTTCACTCGAAGGGATTGGTAGGTGTAGGATTTTGAGTTGAGCATCACATGGAATTTTTTCCTTAGTATTTCCTCGACCCCCTTTAACAGTACGGTGTTTCCTATGACTCAAGAAAGAGAAAATGAAACTATGAAAACAAAAGTCTTCACGCTTCATGTTCCTCGAATGAATACCAAGTCTTCAAGGTCACACCAATTTCTTCACTTTCAAAGTCTTCAGAAAGTCTTCAGAATATCAAAGTCTTCAGTCGAAGAACTTCATTTTTAGGGGTCGACTTTCTCTGTAAATATCAAACTCCTCATAGACTTATAGACCTGTGTACACTCACAAACGCATCAGTCCCTTAACCTATAAGTCTTCAATACACCAAAATCACTAAGGGGCACTAGATGCACTTACACCTCGAGGCGATGATGAGTGGCGGTGTTCTTGATGTAGAAACCAAGATGATGGAGACTCGTCCCTAAGTAGCCGAAACACCTTAGGAAATGGAAAACCCGCGAAATCAAAATCTCAAATGTCAAATGTCAAATTGGTGGTAGCGGGAATGCGGTGGTGGTTTGCACTTGGCAAAGCGGAAGTATTGGTGGAAACCCAAGTAGCCGAAGTTGACCGGGTTATGTTGGTGGAAGCGTATGATGGGCTATACACGGAGTCAAAGGTGAAAGCACGTCCCTAAGTAGCCGAAACACCTTAGGAGACACAACTCTCAACACAACAAAATTGGGTTAAGTTGGGGTGGCGGAAGTGTATGGTGGGCAAGCCTATGCGGAAGTTATGGTGGTGGTTGATGAAGAAGCAACTGTCTCTAACTAGCCTAAACACCTTAGGATACTCAAGTCACTACTCAAACAACCTCAAATGTTATGGGGAACAAAATGGGTTAGGTTGCGGAAGTCGATGGTGGCAAAGCGGATGTTATGCTGGAAGGCCTAGGCAAAGATGCCAAAGTTCCAAAATTTTGATGGAGTCAAATGGTGGTGAAACCAACGTGAGGACCTCAGGCACGTCGATAGCTTCAAAACGAGCCAAAGAACACTCAAATTGGAGTTCGGAGCGAAAAGTTATGATGAAAAAGGTGAAAGAGGCGGATGCTGAAATTTCGGGGAAAGTTTTTGGTTAGGCCGGAAGTTCCGGGCCTAGGGCCGGAAGTTCCGGGGGTCACGGAAAAAAATCTTGGGTGAGCCGGGGGATTTTGGGTGAACTCTCTATTTAGCCCGAAAGTTCCGGGGTTAGGACGGAAGTTCCTGTGGACGGAAGTTTCGGGGGAGGCTGGAAGTTCCGGGGGTCGTGGAATTTCTTCCGGAACGAACCCTAAATTCCAGATTTGAGAACAGGGGCGGAAAAACACGATTTCCCGGGGCAAAATTGAGACGATTTCGTGGATGGAAATGGGGGAAAGAAGGGGAATGCTAGATCCACTCATAACACAGCGAATCCATGGATCAAAATCAACAAAACATCATCAAAACCAACAACTCACAAAAAAAATTTGGGGGCTATTTTTGGTGGGGATTTTCGGATTTAGGACGAAATCAACAAAATCAAGCAAGAAAACAAAGGGTAGGGGCTCCAAAAACGTGATCAACGTGGCTCATGATACCAAGATGATGTAGAGCGGAACCCTACACTACAAAAAAATACACTTCCGTGATGATACGTGTTCATCACAGTAGGTTGCGTTTTCTGTCATGCATGTACATCCATGACGATTTTATGACAGAATCAAGATAGTCATACCTGTGCTGTCGTAGAAGTGTTCCATGACATTACCAAAATAATCATCACGGAAGTGTCCACTTCCATGACAATAAATCACGCGTCACAGAAGTGCTTTCGTCAAGGGTGACCGACATGTGGCATCCACCGTAACGAAACGCCGTTAAGCTATCGGGTCGGATTTTGGATCCGATAACCCGTTAACAGCCACGATCAATGCCGATTTTCCACGTGTAAAATTCTCATTGGCTGACGGATCCACGCGTCAGCTCCGCGTTGGCACAGGTGCACTCATCCAACGGTCGAGATGGGCCTATGATATGTTGACACGTGGACCGGCCCAAAAGTGGCCCACAAAGTTTAAATGGGTCGGCCCAACCGAAGGCCCATAAGATTTAGCGGACCATAATGGGCCGGCCCAGCTAAAGGCCCACAAAATTTAGCGGACCATAATGGGCCGACCCAGCTAAATGCCCACACGATTTTGCAGACCATAATGGGCCGGCCCATCTAAAGGCACACAAGATTTTGCGAACCACAATGGGCCGGCCCAGCTAAAGGACCACAAGATTCTGCAGACCATAATGGGCCGGCCCAGCTAAAGGCCCGACATTCTCTGTCAAATCGGCCCGTCAACGGCTTGTCCTAAACTTGTCATCAACGCGGCCCATGGTCACTTCTGGCCTGTCAATAGTCCGCTAAGTAATTGGGCCAAATTACGGCCCGGTGTATTTCCGGCCTGTTAAAGGTCCGACTTCATTTGGGCCCATTTACAGGCCATCAAAACTTTCGGCCCATAAACAACCGTGAAGGATTTGGGTTATATTCGGCCATGTCTGACATTCGGCCTGTTAGAGGGCCACTATAGATTTGGGCCACTTTCGGCCTGTTAGGCCTGTTAACGCCGAACGTAAACCATGGGCCATATGTGGCCCAACGTCATATCGGGCCCATTAACAGCCCATATAAAAATGATGATAATCTAGCCCGACCGAAGTTCCGGCATGTTAAAGACCCGTGTATTAGGTCGGCGCATTTACGGCCCGTCCGAATTTCGGCCTGTCAAAGATCTGCATCGTAAATGGGCCACCATTTCGGCCTACTAAGTCCAGTGATTTATTTGGCATAATCAGGGCCTAATCTCACTTTCGGTCTATTAAAGGCCCATGTTTTTTATGGGCTCGAGATATTTACACCTGTAAATGGCCTATTTTTATTGAGGGCCCAAATTATGTTTAGGCCTGTTAAAGGCCCACTATGGGCACAGGCCTACCAAAAAATATGAAAGCTTATGCTGATTTAGGCCCAGATATTTTTAGTGGGCTACATGCCAATTTCGGCCCGTAATCATTTTTAGCCCAATTGAAATGGGCCCGACGAATGTTGGCATGTTGGGCTCCTACGAAGCTTTCGGCCGAATACATTACTAAGATAAACCTACACTATACAAAAATAGCGTCGTAATTACTGCAGCCTGTGGCAGCATCATAAATATTGTATCACAACAAAATAAATTCCAACCATACAACAAAAGGCCTGTTGGCATAAAGTTTACAGTCCTTCCAGATAAAAGCACCATCAGATGTATAGAAGCATAGATCATTTGACTTGAGTGCTAATGTTTCAGGCTGTCGAATCTGATGGAGCAGCACGATCTCCACCTCTTTTCCGCCATTGCTCTTGAGCAACGAAGCGAATGTCTGATAGTCTGGTTTCAAAATCATTCATATCTTGACGACATTTCTCAACCACTATTCTTGTTTCCAAAACAACGTCCATTAGGGATTGGACTTGTGTCTGGAGCACAGATATATCACTCTGTCTAGCAGGAAGATTTTGTTCAGTAGGTGATTTGGACGAGGTTACCTTGACAACCAACCCAAAATTACGCAGGAAGGTGCTTTTTGCACTGTTAGTGGAGAGATACTGATGCACTGCAACAAGAGGTGACATTGTGCTTGTAGTAGCCTCGTCACCTTCAGGTGGTTGTGGATGTTTAATCATTTGTTCCATAGCTTCCTAAAAGTTTGAACTTGTAGATTAGTGTACCAGATAAGTTACTAATGAGACAAAAACAAACAAAGTAGGTTAAACGTTTATACATAACTTATTTTGGTGAACTACTGTAATACATTAGCATGTATTGTAGTGCCAACTACATAATAAAATCACTTTCAAAACATATGTCCATGTAGCATGCCTACTGCATTGTCTATTTCCTCACATTCATTGACATCTAAGGATAAAGAGACATGGTTTAAAGTAGGATGAACATAGTATGACATCATTCATATCATGGGCAAACAGATATAAAACAAACAGGCTATTTTATCATTGTGCGCGCATGTGAACATAACAACTAGATTACAGATCAAGACCAAAAGAATATCCTTCATCTCTTTTAAACCATGTAAGGTGAAATGATACGTTAAGACAACTGTGTATAAAAGTGAACAAAGTAACTGACATTGGCTGCAAACTAAGTAGTTAAATGAACACATCACAGTACCAATCAGTTCAAGGCAGGAGGAGTAAGGACTTACAACAGCAGCTTGAACTGGTGTGCTCATGCCCTTCATCTTGCTGGTGTGGCAATCCTTGAAGATTTGCACTACATTCGATTCAGGTTCTCTTTAGTCCGCACGGGCTTTCCTCTGTATTTGGAATAAGTCAATATAGATATGATAATATGGAACAAAAAAAGAAGGAAGTGGCAGCTATTTACAAGAGCCTCGCAGTGTGCAATATAGCTACGAGATCCTGTTGTCTGTTGGAATTTCACTTTAGAATGGTTGGTTTTGTTCTTCAAACAGTTAGCCTAGAAGAAGATACACTTGTAAGGCACATACATAAATACAAGTTCAATATGTGGTCTGATCAAATAGTGCTATTTCATTGTCCGCATTTGAGTGCACTTGATTCATCGTCAACATCGGTCAAGGTACATTGGTATAAGTTCTTCTCTTTCTACCACTCACATTTTGCTTGGAATGATGGATAGGCCGAGTACTTCTACCAACCCACTCTTCATCGAGCAAGACAACGAAATGTCATCATACATCACCAAGAGCCACCTCTTTGGTGCACAACGAGCGTTGCATCAAGAGCAACAAGCTATGACCGACCGCATCGACAACCTCACCACCGACTTGCGACTCTCCGAGCAACGTACCAAGGACTACTTCGACAACAAGCTCGACGCTCACAAGCAAGAGAATGATGCAAGAATGGACGAGATCCGCGCCTTGTTGGTGAACCGTCCTCCTTCAACTTCTTCATACTCAATACGGAGCCGCTCAAGTCGACACTCCGATGACTCCTTCTCCGGCTCAAGTACACCGTCATCGCACACTCTTTGACGAGCCGCACGTCAAGACCGTCATGCATCTCGCAATCCGCTACACGACAAGCATTCACAAGAGCAAGTCGATGAGCAAGTACCTCGTCCTCAACCACACCAAGTCGCTTTTGCACAAGCTCAAGAACGACAACGACAACGGTGCCAAGAGGAAGAACGAGCGTGTCTACATCAAGTGGAACAAGACGCCGAGGCTCAACGTCTTCAACAACAACAACGTGAAGCACAAGCTCTTGAGGCGCAACGTGCCCTTCAAGAATCAAGTCGAGCAATCACCAACCGCAATCGCGAACGGCACAATCAAGAGGAAGCCCTTCGAGAAGAAACCCAAGATAGGAACTACCAACCGCGAGTGCAACATCAAGTTCCTCAAGCTCCTCCACAAGCTCGTCGAGCTCCACCTCAACCTCAAGTTCAACAAGAGCAAGTTGATCATGGACTTCCTCCATGCCAAGAGCAACATGAGGATGATTACCCTCCACGTCAAGGGCGTCATCATCACCATCGCCAACAACACAATGAAGAGAAACGCTACGGCAAGCTAAAATTCACCATGCCCAAGTTCAATGGAAGCAATGATCCCGAAGAGTACCTTTCATGGGCATTGAAGGTCGACAAAATCTTTTGTTTGCACAACTATGAGTAAGAGAATAAGATCGCTATGGCATCACTTGAGTTCCAAGACTATGTACTCATATGGTGGGAACAAGTCCTTGAGCATCGTGAAGCAAGAGGTGAACCACCAATCACCACTTGGGCTCAAATGAAGGAAGTCATGTGAGCACGTTTTGTGCCCACCTACTACAACCACGATCTCTTCAAGAAACTCCAACTCCTCAAGCAAGGAACAAAGAGTGTTGAAGAATACTACAAGGAAATGGAGATAGCCATGATTCGAGCCAATGTCACAGAAGATGATGAGCAAACAATGGCACGTTTCTTGAATGAACTCAATCATCCCATCAAGAAGATTGCCGACTTCCAACCCTACTCCAACCTCATCGAGCTCGTCCATCAAGCTACCAAGGCGGAACGCCAAGTGCAAGATGACTTCAAGTATGCCAAATACTCATCCAAGACCTACGGCTTCTCCAACAACCAAGCTTCAACAACTCCTCCAACTTCTACATCAACCAAGCCTTCTCCAAGCAATGACGACAAGTCAAGTTACAAGAAAACTTCGACTAGTTCAAGTTGTCCTCCTCCTACTACAAGCAACTACAAGCCGCGCGCTTCATCATCTACTCCGACCGATGAGACCGTCAAGACAAGCTCCTTCAAGTGTTTCACTTGCGGGGGCCAAGGCCACAAGTCCTACGAGTGCACAAACAAGCGCACCATGATCCTCAACGACGATGGCACCTATAACTCCATGAGTGACGAGGAGATGGAAGCCCTTGAGCAAGTGGCCATGCACCAACGAGTGAACGAGGATGAATATGATCAAGTCTTTTGTGATGAGGATTCGAGCCCCGCTCTCGTTGTCTCCAAAGTCTTGACTCTTCAACATCAACAAGAAGAAGACCAACGATGGCACATCTTCCACACAAAGGCCGGCATCAATGGAAGGTCCGTCAAGGTCATCATCGATGGAGGTAGTTGCCACAACTTGGCAAGTGAAGAACTATGCTCCAAGCTTCAATTGGTCAAGGAAGCACCCGCATCCATACAAAGTCCAATGGCTAAGTGACTCCGGCACTATACGAGTTGAGCATACGGTCCAAGTCTCCTTCAAAATTGGTGCATATGAGGACACTTTGGAGTGTGATGTCGTTCCGATGTCCGTTTGCCACCTCCTTCTTGGTAGGTGTAGGATCGAAAGTATGTCTAGAGGGGGGGTGATTAGACTACTTGACAATATAAAAATTCTGCCTTTTGACAAAGAACAGTTTTTGGCAGATTCACACTTATGATCAAGTCAAGCATCACCCTACACATGCAATTCTAGAGTATAGGCAGCGGAAAGTAAATTGCACACGTAGTAAAGAGAGGTGGAGAAGAGCAAACGCAATTTTGGAGACGCGGTGATTTTTCTCGTGGTTCCGATAGGTGGTGCTATCGTACTTCCACGTTGATGGAGACTTCAACCCACGGAGGGTAACGGCTGCGCGAGTCCACGGAGGGCTCCACCCACGAAGGGTCCACGAAGAAGCAACCTTGTCTATTCCATCATGGCCTACGCCCACGGAGGGCTAGCCTTACTCGGGGTAGATCTTCACGAAGTAGGCGATCTCCTTGCCCTTACAAACTTCTTGGTTCAACTCCACATCTCGATGACGGAGGCTCCCAAGCGACACCTAACCAATCTAGGAGGCACCACCCTCCAAAAGGTAATAGATGTTGTAGATGATGATGAACTCCTTGCTCTTGTGCTTCAAATGATAATCTCCCCAACACTCAACTCTCCTCACTGATTTGGCTGTGGTGGAAGAAAGGATTGAGTGGAAAGCAACTTGGGAAGGCTAGAGATCAAGCTTCATATGGTGGGAGTGGAGTAACTTGATCTCAACACAAGGGTAGGTAGTTCTCTTCTCAGAAATGTAAGGTAGGAGTGGTAGTTCTTTCTGATGGCTCTCTCAACGAATGAAGAGGGGGTGGAGGGGTATAAATAGCCTCCACACAAAATCCAACCGTTACACACATTTGAGCAATCTCGGTGGGACCTAAGTGGACAACTCGGTGAGACCGATAGTTCAAATAATGTGAACGTTGGGATTTTCGGTGGGACCGAAAATACAAGCTCGATTAGTCCGATTCGTGCAATGACAAGAGCATGCCAGTTTCGGTGGGACCGACTTCATCATCTCGGTGACATCGATTTGATGACAGAAGGTTACAGAAGCTTGGTAACTCATGTTTCGGTGAGAATGAGTTCAGAATCGGAAAATCCGAGTTTTCTTGGGTTTGGCTTATGGCTGAGGTGGTTCATCTCGGTGTGACTGAGTTTGGAATATCGGTGGGACCGAGACTACTTATGAGTGTATATGGCAGTGAAAGTTGCTGATAGTTTAGGAGATGTATCACTAAGCACTTGAGCAACCAGATCATCATCATAACCTCATCCCCTTTTAATAGTATTGGCTTTTCCTATGGACTCAATGTGATCTTGGATCACTAAACCAAAAATGGAGTCTTGAGCTTTTGCCAATGCTTGCCTTAGCATTTTGGGGGGTCCACTTCTTCAGTCCTTGCCATACCCATATCACTGAACTCTCTGAAATGATTCTCAAGTAACTATTAGTTCAATGATATATATGTTGTTATTAATTACCAAAACCACCCGGGGATTAGTTGCACTTTCAGTAGGCCTTGGCAATTCGACCGTGGTGTCATCCACAACGGGCGTACCAATCACTATAGCTTCAAGATGAAAGGAAAGGAGTATGTGCTACGACCTATGTCTCCTAGTCAAGTGACAGCCGACAAGCAAGCCACCCATCGTGGAGAGAAGAGTGAGAAAGTGTTCCACCAAAACGTGAGTGAGAGCCACAAGCCAAACTTGAGTGCCTCTTCGCCTAGAGAGAAAAACCTAGTCCTATTTGCCACAAAAAGTGAGATGAGAGAATTGTGTGAGAACCCATCGAGTGTTATGCACTTTGTCCTTGTGTGCAAGGATGGGGACCCAAAAACTAACACCTCTCACGAGCTACCTTTAGTGTTTCAATATCTTTTGCAGGAATTCCAAGATGTTTTCCCCGATGAGCTACCTCCGGGTCTACCTCCACTACGAGGCATTGAGCATCGAATCGACCTCATCCCCGGAGCTCCCCTACCAAACAAATCTCCATACCGCGTCAACCCCTAAGAAACTAAGGTGATCCAACGGCAAGTACAACAACTAATCGACAACGGTCATGTACGTGAAAGCTTAAGCCCTTGTGCCATTCCGGTTATACTTTTCCCTAAGGAAGATGGAAGTTATCGCATGTGTTCCGATTGTAGACCCATTCCTCGCTTAGATGATATGCTTGATGAACTTAAAGGTGCCGCCTTTTCTCAAAAATTGATCTTAAAAGTGGCTATTATCAAATCTGCACACAAGAGGGTGATGAATGAAAAACTGCTTTCAAAACCAAATTTGGCTTGTACGAGTGGTTGCTCATGCCTATGGGTTTGTCGGAAGCTCCCGGTACTTTCATGCGTCTCATGCATTTTGTGCTTTGACCTTATATTGTAGTGTTTGTTGTGGTTTACTTTGATGATATTCTTGTGTTTATAAAATCCATGAAAGAGCATCTAAAGCATGTTAGGGCTGTTTTGCAAACGCTTCGCAAGGAACGTCTTTATGCCAACATGAAAAAGTGCATGTTTGGTGTTGACAAACTTGTTTTCTTGGGTTTTGTTGTCTCTTCAAAGGGTGTCCATGTTGATGAATCTAAAATTGAAGCAATTAAAACTTGGCCCCAACCTACCAATTTGCAACAAGTGCGTAGCTTTCTTGGTCTTGCAGGTTTTTAGCGTAGCTTTGTGAAGGCTTTTAGCACTATTGCCGCTCCTTTGCATGCCTTGAGTAAGAAGAATGCTCCTTTTGTTTGGGGATCTTTGCAATCCACCGCTTTTGATGAGCTCAAATCTTTGCTTGCTCATGCTCCGATTCTTGCTTTGCCCAACTTTGACAAAACTTTTGAGGTTCATTGTGATGCAAGTGGTACCGGAATTGGTGGAGTTTTGATGCAAGAAAAACGAGCCATTGCTTATTTTAGTGAAAAACTCTCTGGTGCTCAACTTAACTATCCCATCTATGATAAAGAATTGTATGCTTTAGTGCGTGTGCTACATGTTTGGGAACATTATCTTAGACCTCATGAGTTTGTCATCCATACCGATCATGAAACGCTTAAGTACTTAAAAGGTCAAACTAAGTTGAACAAGCGTCATGCCAAATGGAGTGAATTTATTGAATCTTTCCCCTATGTGATCAAGTACATTAAGGGTAAGGAAAATGTAGTTGCGGATGCACTTTCATGCATATGCACTCTTGTCACTAAACTTGAGTTGAATGTTATTGGCTTTGAGCACATAAAAGACTTGTATGCTAATGATCCATCTTTTGCTACTCGTTATGCTAAATGTTTGACGCATACATCTTGGAAAAAATATTACATCAAAGATGATTATCTTATGAGAGCTAATAAACTTTGCATTCCCGAGTCTTCTCTTCGTTTGCTCCTTTTGCAAGAGGCTCATGGAGGCGGACTCATGGGACATTTTGGACGTGACAAGACATTCGCCACGCTCTCCAAGAACTACTTTTGGCCCAAGATGTTCCGTGATGTCTCACGCTTCACCAACCGATTCTCTACATGTCGCAAAGCTAAGTCTAAAGCTCAATCCCATGGTCTTTACATGCCTCTTCCTATTCCTTGTCAACCTTGGGAAGATATTAGCATGGATTTTGTACTTGGTTTGCCTAGAACTCAAAATGGAAAGGATTCCATGTTTGTTGTTGTGGACCAGTTTTCTAAGATGGCACATTTCATTCCTTGCAACAAGATAGACGATGCTTCACACGTTGCAAATATCTTTTGTAGGTAAATCTTGCGCCTCCATGGAGTACCAAAGACAATCGTCTTCGACCGCGACGTCAAGTTCTTGAGTTACTTTTGGAAGACGCTATGCGCCAAGCTCAGAATCAAGCTATTGTTCTCATCCGCTTACCATCCTCAAACCGACGGCCAAACGGAGGTGATGAACCATACGCTCTCCACTCTACTTCGCGTGTTGATCAAGAAGAACATCAAGGAGTGGGAGGAGTGCCTACCCATCGCCGAGTACGCCTACAACCGTGCAAGACATTCAACGACCGGCAAGTCCCCCTTCGAGGTCATCTACGGCTTCAACCCGTTGTCCCCATTGGACATTCTACCTCTTCCTCTACAAGAGCGCACTAACCTCGACGCAAGTGCCCGTGCAAGCTACATCAAGAAGATGCATGAAGATACAAGGCACACCATCGAGCGCCAAGTACAACGACTCGCGACCAAGCTCAACATCAACAAGCATCCCATGATATTCAACATTGGAGACCTCGTGTGGCTACACCTTCGCAAGGATCGCTTCCCCAACGAACGCAAGTCCAAACTTCTCCCTCGAGCCGATGGACCCTTCAAGGTGCTAGCACTCTACAACAACAACGCTTACAAGATCGATCTCCCACGCGACAAGTACAACGTGAGCGACATCTTCAATGACTCCGATCTCTCCCCGTACCATGGTGATGAGGATTTCGATCCGAGGTCGGATCTTTCCCAAGGGGGGGAGATGATGCGGAGCATCCCTCGGTCATACCCATGGACCTTCCATCGTCTCACCAAGCACCAAGAGGACCCATGACTAGAGCACGAGCTAGAGCTCTCGAGACCGAGGTGACTTCTCTCCTTAGTGATATCTCATATGATCCTCTCGAGACATGGTTACTGCCTAAATCAGGAATGTTGTGCATGATTAGGTATCAAGAGGATCCTCCCGAGAATGTACATGAAGATGGTCAAGACCCCAAGTCCACGGAAGAAGAGAACCAACAGAAGAAGGCGAGAAGAGCCTCCAGGCACCGGACATCCGGCCATGACCCTGGACATCCGGCCCCTGGAGATCTACATGGCCAGGACTCTGCAGAAGAAGCTACAGGGACCGGACATCCGGGCGTCCAGCCCGGACATCCGGCCCCCCTCACCGGAAATCCGGCTAAATGCCCGGACATCCGGCACCGGCGTCCAGGGAGCACAGAAGGTTGCCCCATCAACCCGGACATCCGGCCATCACCCCGGACATCCGGCAACTCCCGAAGCACCGGACATCCGGCCCCTCCGTCCGGACATCCGGCGCCGCCCGTCCAGAGAACAGAACGACCATCTTCACTAGCCCGGACATCCGGCTCTTCCGCCCGGACATCTGGCCCCTCGCGAGTCACCGGACATCCGGCCCGACGCCCGGACATCCGGCCTTCCCTGTCTGCGAACAGTGTAAGGTTCAAGGCCCATGTACCCCCTTCGCCCCTAGACTATATATACTCCATCCCCACCTACATTTTAGGGTTAGCATTGTGATAGCTCATTTGAGATAGAGCTCGTGAGGGACCGCACCTCTTCGGAGAAGATCCATCCGGATTCAAGGCCTCCATCCGGAAAAGACAATCAAGACCTCCTCACGGAGAAGAACGGTTACTCTTGTATCGTCCATTGTTGACTTTGGATCTCGTGTTACTTTGTGCCTCGATGATCTAGCACTTGTGTGATCAATTTCGTGTCGGTTGAGTGTTTCTCTTGTTTTCCCCTCGTGATTTCCCTCGTGTTCTTCCGCGCGTTTTTCGTGTTCCCCGTAGGATCCACTCCAAACGTGAAAGATCGGCCCCTAGGGTTCTGCCCTACATCAGTTCGGATATGAAGGACGCGGGTGTGGAAGCCAACAAATGAGGTGTGCCAGGTCAGTGCCCGTGGACGCGCCCAGTAGGGGAAGTCATAAAACAAAAACAAGTCATACAACAAAATGTCGCAACCGGTAAATATAGGGCACAATGCCTAAACACCTATCCAGTTATTCGATCGACATCCAAACTGGTTGTACGTAGCCCATGCTACCGTCTTTCAGTAGTTACAGCTGACTAACGACCACGTATGGATCCATCCAAACGCCAGGAAGATAACCTGCAAAAAATTTGTGATGTTGGTTTCGTTAAAAATAACGTCCCTCTGGCAGTTCTAAATAGCTAGTAATGCACATACTCTCTCTCTCGATTTCGTGCCATCGTATTAGGCTCTACCATATTTAATCAGATACTGAACAAATTAGAGATGCTATTAAGTGGATATGCATGCATTAAGATACTGAACAAATTAGAGATGCTATTAAGTGGATAGGCATTAAAAGACAAATGTCTTGTACGCCACGATAACTTGGCTAACGGGCATTTGAAAAAAAAAATATGTTGAATCATTTCCTCTTGATCACAAAAGCAACATCGTTCATTACCTTCTCATCTACGTTTCGCCGAGTTGTCTTTAGTCAAAATCATTACCCTGTACACAAACAACATAAAAACCTTGATTTTTAGTGGCACCTTAAGTTTTCACATATGAATCGACCTTGGAATTGGTCCAATGTTAATCAAGTGGACACACATATATTTGATTAACAAAACGCCTGAAACCAAAAGTTTCCAACAAAATGTATATGCCTTCTTAGACAGATCGATCATCATCAACCTACGCACTAAATGTAACCATCTATCCCAATGTTTCCCACTAGTAGCCACCTGAACTGAATGTTTAAGTGAACGGAACCTAATATTTTAATCACGAAAATGTCTTTTCGATATACAATATTATGAAGCATCAGATACTGCAAGGCTAAATCTGCCTCCCTCAGCCAAGTATCCTTCCAGAATCTAGTAATCCAACCATTCCAGACTATGAATTTACTCCTGTTAAAGAAAGCGACCTTTGTCCTCATCAACCCCTCCAGAAAGGGGAATCATTCAGTTGTGTCGTAACGTGTGCTAGAGTTTTGAAATGTAGATATTTGTCATGCAATAATTGTATCCACACCCCATCCTCTTGTACAGACAACTGATATAACCATTTGCTAAGTAGGCACTTGTTCTTTACTTTGAGGTTTTCAATACCCAAGCTCCCTTGGTCTTTCAGTCTACAATGTATGTCCCACTTAGCCAATCTGTATTTAGATTTATTCTTGTCACTTGGCCAAGAAAATCGTGATTGATAAAAGTCAATCCTTTTCTGTACCCTACAGGTACCTCCAAGATGAATAATAGAAACATTGGCATGCTTGTAAGCACGAAATTATTAAGAATTAACGGCCCCGATAAGACATAAGTTTGCGCATTCAACAACTTAGTTTTTCTCAATTTGATCTTCAATGCACTTTCATTTTTTATTGGTCAACTTTCGGTCATGGATTGGGATCCATCGATATCTAAAAGATAGGGATCCAAGTCCACATCCAAACAACTGTCTATAGTTTACATTCCTCCTTGGCGCATCCAAAGCAGAACAATTCACTTTTATGAAAATTTACTTTCAACCCGGACAGTTGTTCGAAGAGACATAAAACCAACTTCATATTTCTAGCTTTTGACATATCATGTTTCATTTAAATAATTGTGTCATCAGCATATTGTAGTGTTGACACACCTTCATCCACAAGATGTGTGATGAGCCCACCTACCTGGCCGTCCTCCTTGGCTCTACCAATGAGGATCACCAGCATATCGGCAACAACATTGAATAGGATAGGAGACATCGCATCCCCCCTGCTGTAGTCCCTTTTGCGTCTGAAAATAATGACCTATATCATCAAATAACTTAATCATGAACAAAATTGCCCTAGCAGATGCATATTTAAATATTGCCATTGTATTGTAATTAATATTGCCATGTTTTATATGAGAAAATTGCCGTATATATAAAATAACACAAACTATGAGCCAAAAATGTCATGGAAAATGCAAATTAAAATTTTCCATGGTTATTTTAATTAAAATTGGCATGCTTTGTGTAAGAAAAATGCCATGGGTGTATAATTTTTGATGAATATGCTTTGTATAAAGAAAGTACACATCATGGCAAATTTTAGGTTTTTGTTTCTTCTGGAAAAAAAACATGGCAAATTTTGGAAGTTCCCGAGGGGCATTGTAATTTAGGCATTTAGTTCTCTAAAAACATGAAAAATTTAGGTATTTTCCAAAATGTAGAAGATAAATTTGCCACATGATTAATAATTGATAATGTCGTGGTAGAGACAAAATTTTTTTGAGCAAATACAGTAGGGTAAAAACCCTACTGTAACACTGAATTTTCATTAATATGGTGGTGAGTATTTACAAGGGGATATACATCATCTTTGGGGCATAATCTAAGAAAGTAGATTTACAATGTATCTAGCTAATCCTGCATACCCTTCTTGAGGCTTGGCTTGCTCTTTTGTATGATCATCCCAAAGTGCTCTTTAAAGCAGTGTATGCAGTATAGAATGTCTTCTTGTTTCTGGTCAAATATTATACCATTCTTGTGCTTCAAAAGTGTCCAACATCTTGCCATAACAAGTCCTTGTAAAATGTTGTTCCATTTCTTTTCTTGCCATCCAGTAGCATATCATTGATGGTAGAGACAATTTGCCATGGTATCTACATACAAAATCCATGGTGAATGCAAAAAAACTGCCATGGTCAAATGAAAAACAGAATACCTGCATTTTTGCCCAATAGATGTGTAGATAAACATACTTACTCTAGATGGTTTGATCGGGTGAAGAAATTCAATTTCTCTGTTGGTGATGATTTACCAGTTTGGATGCTTGATCCTTCTGGTATCTACTCTGTTAAGTCTCTCTGATTAATTTTGGAGGTGTGACCTCTAACCTGAAGGATTGTATTTGAAAAATTAAAAGGTCCACCCAACATTCACATTTTTCTTTGGATTGTGGTGCATAGTAAGAGTTTAACTAGAGACAATCTTGCTAAGTGTCGACATGTAGCTGATATTACCTGTGTCTTTTATAATGAACATGAAACTATACAACATCTTTTTTTTGACTGCATTGTTGCAGATCAGATCTGGTCTATAGTTCCTGATATCATCAACATACATGTTCCTTGTTCTTTTTCCTCTTTTCATTCTTTCCGGAAGCAAAAGAAAACCGGTGATGTTGTTAATTTTGTCACATCTGCTACCTTGTGGGGCTTATGGCTTTTTCGAAATGAATTTGTCTTCCACAAAAATGGCGAAGCTTGCATTGCATCCTGGGTTGGTAGGTTCGCTGATCAGGCAATGAAATGTTTTGTGCTCCGACACTCAAGTTGCGCTACGCCTCCAATGCAAAGGTTGCTTGATCGTTGCCGCGGGAACCTTCTTGGGATTGTTTGGTCCAGTAACATGTAGGGCGTTTGATAGGCTCTTTTTGTTGTGCCAAAATGTATTCCTGTTGAATGCTTATCTATCTGGCTTTAAGACTCTATAACTTGTTATAACCAGTTGCAGCTACTTTCTAGTTCTGATCGATTCTGCCTTGGCTTTAATAAAAGTAGGAGCGGGGAGAGGGGGAACCCTTTGATTTCAAAAAAAAAAAAAAAAAGGATAAGGGGCGACGGGAGACAGAGTCAGGCGTTAGCGACGGCTCGCCTATATTTCATGGAAACCGTGCATTGACGGGGCTAATTTGCGCTGCTCCAAGGCTCGTGCAAAATCCAATGGTTTAGGAAACGTTTGCCCCAAAGTGTAACGACTCCGTAAAATTTGGAAAGGCCGAGATAAAAAAAAAATTGGTAACAGAGTTTAACATTAGCATCACATCCCCACATTGGGATTGCGTCAAAAGTGTAACAAGATAGCACGATACTGACTCCACTGCTTGATCGATTTTCTTCACCGGGACAGCTAACTAATTTTTCCATAACAGCCAACTACCGACGAGCTTGCGATCAAAAACACAAATGGGAAACCACATAACACAAGAGACAAGATAAGTCGGGATCACGACGGCGAACTCGCAAGATGACAGGCCGCGTGGGGTCCTCCCTCAGTTCCTTCAGTATCCGTCGGAGTTGCCTCCCCGGCCGTAGCCGCCGTCACGCCTCCCGCCGTACCCCCTGCCACCGCCATAGCGTCCGCCTCCGTAACCCCGGCCACCGCCGTAGCCGTCATCCCTGTAGCCATCGTCGCGGCGCTGGCCATACCCGCCACCACCGCCGTACCTGCCACCTCCTCCTCCTCCGCCGCCGCCGCCGTACCTGCCGCCACCCCCGCCGCCGTACCCGCGGGACTGGGCCTCGTTGACGACGATGCTGCGGCCGTCGAGCTCCTTACCGTTCATCCCCTCGATGGCGTCCTGCATCGCCTGCTCGCTGGAGAAGCTGACGAACCCGAAGCCGCGGGACCTCCCCGTCTCGCGATCGTTGATGATCTGCACGCGCCATGCATGGTCGAGTCAGAAAGCAGCAAACAATATCGAAAAGGGCGAGAAGGATGGCGTGCGGCAGACCTTGGCGTCGAGGATCTCGCCGAAGGGGCTGAACGCAGCCTCGAGGCCGCGGTCGTCGGTGTTCCAGGACAGGCTGCCGACGAAGCAGCGGTACTCGGCACCGTCCGACTCTGCCATTCCCACGGGAACCTCACACGAGCCAAGCGTACCGGATGGAGAGAAGAAGACAACCCACCACACTCTGTGAGAGCAATGAGAGGAAGGCGCCGCGCGCGGCCGAGCTTTATAGCGACGTTGACGGGCCGTCCGGATCGCGTCCAACTCACACCGAGCATGGCAGAATACCAACATAGTGACGACATACATATAGCAAACTGAACCATGGTGTCGACATTGTAGATCGACAATAACGCTCTCTAAAACCAGCTAATATTGTGAAGCTACGTTCGCACACTACATCACTACCACGGAACCCATGGAAGGCTCAAAGGAGGGTTCGCTACCATAGAAAGCAAAATGTCAATGGGCTCAAAGAGTTTCTTAGAGCATCTCCAACGGGCGCCGAACGCGCCGTGCGCAAAAAACTGGTTTGCCGCGCGCCCATCGCCTGGTTTGGCGCGGCGTGCAGCGCTGGCTCCAGCAGCTGCGTTAAAATGCAGCGCGCGCGCCGCTCCAGCAGCGCGCATAACATTTTTTTCATTTTAGATAAATCGGAAGCATAGATAAATAAAATCTAGATAGATTGCATAAATAAAAAACAATACAAAGGTATTTTACATCGGTGCAACTAGATAGATAGTTCGAAAGCATAGATAAAACTACGGCGAAACTAGATAGAAACTACTCCAAGTCGCTATCATCATCACCATCATCATCCTCGTCGGTGTCATCCGAGATATCGAGCCATATGTCCAACCAACGATCATCGTTTTCCGTGAAGAACGACCTCCCACCTGCTGCAACGATATCCGACTCCGCATTCGCCAATGCCTTCCGCCGACGCCTGTCCAACCGCGACTCGCGGCGCCTTCGCGTGTCCTCCTCGCGGCGCCTTGCCCAATAGACTTGTCGTAGGCGACGTCCTCCGGGTGGCGCCGGCGACACTCCCCCATGACCCGCTCGTCCTCCTGGGCGACGAGGAGGCGGCGCTGCCGCTCAGCGTGCTCCACACGGTCTTCTGCCGTGTTAAGACGAGGCGGCGGGGCGACGTCCAGCGCCTGCTGGAGCGTGTAGACGTCCTGAAAATTCATCTGCCCGCGCGGCCTGCCTAGGCGCCACGCCGCCGCGTCGTACGCGCGAGCGGCCTCGCGCGTCGTCCCGTAGGTGCGGAGGCCGAGCCGGAGATCGCCGGAGCGTATCTCGGAGTAGTACCCGCCGTTGGGGCGCAGGCGGAGGCCGCGGTAGCCCGACGCTCCTCGGCGGCGCGGCAGCATGGTGGCGCGTCGGTGGCGGGGCGCTGGAGCGGTGAAGGCGCGCGTGGCAGAGGAAGAGGAAGAGGAGTCGTGAAAAAGGCGCGTGGCAGAGGAAGAGGAAGAGGAGTCGTGGAAAAAGCGCGTGGCGAGCGCCGCATTTTATAGGCGCGCCGGAAACGGTGCGCCAAAAATGACGCGCGAGCTGCCGCTTTTTCGCGCGCGCAAGCGATTCCTGCGCGCGAGTTTCCCGCCACCGCTGGAGCGCGGCAAAACGTCCCGCGCGCGCTAAAAGCTGGATTTACCACGCGCGCGTCTTTTGACGCGGCCGTTGGAGATGCTCTTATACCTATTCTGCTTAAGGCGATGCATGTAAATCTCACAAGAAAGCGACACAAACACGCCGCAATGTACTTGTTGATATTGCCTTCGACGACACGGAAATTATCATAGTCGTGGAAGATAGCATGGATTTTGATGCGCTTGCTATCCTGAAGAGCTTTATTCTCAAGTTCAACCATAAAGGCTTGCACAAGCAGTTATTTTTATTAACACAATAATACTCTCTCCATTGCTAATTTTTTTTTAGAGATTACAATGCAGACTACATACGGAGCAAAATGAGTAAATCACTCTAAAATACATCTATATACATCCATCGTATGTACTCTATAGTGAAATGTCTAAAAAGTCTTATATTTAAAAACAGAGGGAGTACAATCAAAATCGCTCACATACACGAGCATACACTCATCCATATAAACACACACACAACACATCATACCCATATGAGCACCTTTGAGAGTCTAAAACGACATAGCATCTTAAGATTGACGAAGTCATCACGGGCGCCTTGTAGTCGACGGAAACATCTCTTCCTACTGAACGATCATCACTGGAAAGACTGAAATAAATTCTAAAATATGCATGCACCAATGAACATCTTCAATGCGGGCCCCTAAAAATGGACATGGTATCCCTGTATGGAGGTGTTTACTGATGGTGATACGGGAACGGCCTCCAACCGTGTACCTTAAACATATGCACACATTACAAACAGAATTTGTACAAAGCGAATGATTTTAATGCAAACCGATGATTTTCATTTAAACCGGACCACATTCATTTCATTTTTGACATATTTCAAAGTGTCCGGAAATTAACCTAGTCTAAATCTTCATCGGCGCATGTGCTCCAAGTCATTGTTCACTAGTAGAAAAGGGACCATTTGTCCCGGTTCGTAAGGGCCTTCTGTCCCGATTTAGGAACCGGGACTAAAAGGTCGGTACTAATGCTCTTGGCCTTTAGTCCCAGATTTTACACGAACCGGGAAAGGTGGGCCTCCACGTGGCCGCTGCGGCCAGCCCTGGCAGGGGGGCCTTTGGTCCCGGTTGGTGACATAAACCAGGACCAAAAGGCATCCACGCGTCAGTAGCTGGTTGGAGCTGAGGTTTTTTTTTGAAAGGGGCTGGTTTAGGGGTTAGTTTAGGTTGTTATTAGCTAGCTAATAGAGAGAAGTGTCCTCTCTTATATCTCCGTGCTTGGTTTACCAACGCTACTATTATGTTCATTTCACCTGCTGATATATAATAACTTTTCATGTTCGCATCATGCATCATCATATATAGTAACAAGTCCTACTAATCATGCATCATCATACAACTTTTACTCGTTATTAATAACAAGTCATACGATCAGCATCCTCATAATCATCGAATCAACCCTACTTAATTGTTCTTAGCACATGATCATCAGTATCAGGTAGGACCTAAATACCCTTAATGTAAAATAGCATAAAACAATATAGACTCTGACTCTCCATTATGGAGAATGGAGATCATCCTGTCTCCAATTTTTGCGCTTCGCTTCCTTTTGCTTCCAAGAACCTCCTTACGACTGTCCATACATTTTTTTCCATTCTTTGATTGCCATGTCTCCACTTCTTTTAAAAATCCGGTATGGACAGTTGAGATTCGTAGGATGATTTGGTTGTATGTTCAAAACATCAAGACGACCATGCTGATACATCAGATGAGGCACATAATCATTTGGGATTATCTATTGAAAAACATAGTAATAACTTCGTAGTTAGCAATGATGTACTAGTTTTACAAGTATGCAAAAGATGCATGGATGTCGTAATAGTAAAAAATCTTACCAGGGTATCTCCATGGTAGTTACCGTAGTTCAACACGTGCACTAGTGGCACGTATTGACCATAATGTTGAGGAGTTTGATTGTAGATATTGTAATTCTCAAGATCAGTATAAAATGCGATCAGATGATTTTTCTTCTGATAAGTTAATTCGGAGCCATCGGTGTAGTGGATTTTGTCTACCATCTTCCGCACATCCTTTAAAAATGGAAATAAGCTGTCAATGGAAATAAGTTGTCAACTATTTTGAAATAAACAATATAAATTACTTAATAACTATGTTTGAGAAGCTCACATAGGGGAAGAATTGGAAGCGTATCAACAAGGACCCAAATGTCCATATTGTCTTGCTCGATTTTAGGATCACCAAGATCCATGGTGACAAGCATACCCTCATCAAAATCATACATCTTGCAAAGTGCTTCCCAATTTTTGTAACCAAAATGGGTTACACTCTCAGAATTGTACATCTTTACTTCAAAATCCACACCATGATGGGTCCTTAGATGAATTTTCTTTATTTCCATATTTTCATGGTCTTCAAAACTCATCCTCTCCAAGACATAGCGTCTTGCATAGCATGGGATAAGCTAGTCGAATTGCAAAAGATGAAAAGTACACGTTGAAATAGTTGAAGTCGTGCTTAATTACGAAAAAAAACTCTTGTCGTCGTTGCGTACCATTTCAACATCAAAGGTCTCCTCGAGCTTAATGTTGAAGCGTCGATCTTCCTCCAGCTCAAGGAACCTGTCGCACATACCTCGGTCGTCATGGCACCAGTCGCACTCCCCCGGGCGGTTTTCGTCGTCCGAGTACGACATTTCCTATGTTTATAATTCAAATATTAAAATTGTACAATTAAATATATGTACTAAAAAACCTAAATTAGATCATTATTATTCATCACGGGTTGACTATCGGTCTGTCGAGTCTTTTCTTGAAAACTCTCAGCTCATGTGGTGTACATATTCGACCGCCGGTGATGGTAGCTCCTCTTTTCATCCCCGAGTGCATTACACCAAATTGTCTAGCACACGGGAATAAGGTGAAGCTACCCCCACGAAAACAGTCGGGATTCTTCGTCGTCTCATATATATATGGTTGGAGACTCTCCCTCACTGATTCCTCTCTGACATTTGCGACCGTCAGTGATGGTAGCTCCTCCTTTCGTTTCCGAGTGCATTACACCAAATTGTGTCTGGCACACGGGAACGAAGGAGAAGTTACCCCCACGACAACAGTCGGGATTCTTCGTCCCCTCATATAGGTGGAGACTCGACAGACTTAAAGTCAACCCGAGGACTCATATTGACATGGAGATTTGGCTGGTCTCACCTCGAGGTCGGAGGGGGGTCAGTGACGGGGACGACTGCGCGAATGATGGAGGGGGCTCCTAGATTTCTGCATAGTGCTCTCCAATTTTAGCATTCAAAGTAGGAGTACTTTTCCAATTTGAGCATTCAATAAGAAAAACCAAATCGTAAAATAAAGTAGTATTCAAATTAGCATGCATTAAATTATAAGCAAAACTACATCATCTCTTGTGTCCGTACATCATCGAATATTATCACTAATACTCCTCGAATACTATCATACATATAGCATCGCCAATACAGCTAGAATCGTAGCGCCCGACGGGTGTCGTCGCGGGCGGTGGACACCAAAAGAGAAGGAACCATCATAGGATCATAGCTCCAGTGAGATCCCTGCAGAACCTGCAAGGTATTGTCGAATCTGCCCTCCAACGCAACCATGTAGCGACGGACGTGCTCGTCCTCCTCGCTGACACGGTGACGTACCACCTCCGCGATGTCCGGAAGCCTCGGCACCGTCACTGGCCCACGCGGCCGCCACCGAACAAGGATCGGGTCAACAACGGGCTGGCTCCTCACCAACCTACGCCCCCCGAAAGGTAGCACCTCCCAATACCAGCCTGGCGGAGCCTAGTCCCGGACATGGCCCCTCTGTTCAAGCCGGCCTCCTCCGCCGAGTCGAAGATGAGGATGCGGGATAGGCATCGTCGACGTCGATGCGGGATTAATTGCTTGAACTAAAACAATAAACTAGTTCTATTAATTTTCTTGCTAAAAATAAACTACTTTATATATAGCAGTAAAATAAAGTAGTTTTATTAAATCAACTAGTTCAACTACTAAGCACTTACTATAAATAAATAAAATAAAGTAGTTCTCACTAAAAATAAACTACTTCTGTATATAGTAAAATTTAATAAAGTAGTTTTATTAAATCAACTAGTTCAACTACTAAGCACTAACCTAAAATCGATATCTACTAACCTAAATAAAAAATTAATACATATATGAAAAAAACATATATAAAGAAAAATGCTATGAATATTATATTCATACATACATAGCCACATCCATTCATCATATAGCTACCACATACATATATACATTATATATATGAAAAAAATGCAATGAACAAAAAAATAATACAAATTATATGGAAAAAAATGAACAGAGCCGTGGCAGCGGCGGCGGCTCACATCGGGGGCGGCCAGCGAGGGCGACGGCGTGGGCGGCGGAGGGTGACGGCGAAGGCGGCGGGGGGGGGGGGGGGAGGGCGACGGCGACGGTGACGGGTGACGGCTCGGGGGCGGCGGAAGGCGACGGCGACGGCGGCGGGGGGCGGAGGGCGACGGCGACGGGCGACGGCGTGGGTGGCGGACGGCGTCGGCGTGGGCTCGGGGGCACGGGCGGCGGGGCAGCCTCGCGGCGTGGATGAGCTCGTGGGATCGTCGGGCGGGGGGAAACTGGCAATGAAAACTAAAAATTTTCACAAGTGGTTCTTATATGTCGAAGCATTAGTCCCGGTTCGTGGCACCAACCGGGACCAATGCTGCCCTTTAATCTCGGTTGGTGACACCAACCGGGACCAAAGGTCTCTTTTCAGCAGCCCAAAGGGCGGGAAACAGAGGGCTTTGGTCCTGGTTGGTGGCACCAACCGGGACTAAAGGGGGAAATTGGTACCGGTTGGTGCCACGAACTGGGACCAAAGGTGTGAATTGGTCCGGGTTCGTGGCACCAACCGGGACCAATGTCCTGCTGCCAAAGCCACGGTGCAATGGGATGTTTAGTCCCACCTCGCTAGCCGAGGAGCGGCAGGACCTGTTTATAAGCAAGCCCTGCCCCGCCAGCTCCATTGAGCTCCTCTCAACTGCAGGCCTCTGGGCCTAATCTCGCACTGCTATGCCTGTGGGCCTGCTAGGCCTGAATCCTGGCCCATGGATGGGTTTCTAGTCGTATTCAGGCCGTGGTGGCCTAGTAGGTGGCATTTTTTTAATTTTTTCCCAGTTTTTTATTTTCTTTTTTGCTTTATTTATTTTATTTTGTTTCTACTTACAACAAAATACTTACTGTTGCTATTTTATTTATTTCAGGAAAATTCTTTTTGCTTATAATGTTTTGAACAGAAAATACTTTGGTAATTTTAGGTCCATAAATTTTATTTATGTTATCAAAGTTTATTTTATTTTATTTTATTTTATTTTGTTTCTACTTATATTTTTTATTAAATTTTATTTTATTTTATTTGGTTTCTACTTACATCATCAATTTTCATCCCTTTCTGACTTCATTTATGTTATCAAGTTGAGAGGGTTATGGCAAAAATTGGATGCACTTCGTGTACAAAATGGGCAATTTCTTTAGAAGTATCAGGATTTCATACGAAAACTTGTCTGTTACAACACGTATTTCAAATGAACTACGAAAAGGTTGAAAGTTGGCATGGTATCATCATAATAGTTGTGGAGGAAGTCTTCACTTTTTCTTCGCTTGTGTCCTTTCCTTATTGTGCCGTAACCATGATAATCTTCATCATTTATCAGGATGCTTGGGCAGCCTTGACTTTGAAGAGAGGAATTTCATGAAACTTTTCATAATCTCGGACATGTCTGTCTTGCCCTTCACTCCCACGATGTCCCTTTTTCCTGAAAGAACTATGTGGCCCTTTGGATCATCGTATGATGTATTCGCTTCTTTATCTTTTCTTTTTGTCAGTTTGGTAGACATGTCCTTCACATAGATAACCTGTGCCACATCATTGGCTAGGACGAACGGTTCGTCAGTGTACCCAAGATTGTTCAGATTCACTGTTGTCATTCCGTACTGTGGGTCTACCTGTACCCCGCCTCCTGATAGATTGACCCATTTACATTTAAACAAAGGGACCTTAAAATCTACTTCGTAGTCAAGTTCCCATATGTCCACTATGTAACCATAATATGTGTCCTTTCCCCTCTCGGTTGTTGCATCAAAGCGGACACCGCTGTTTTGGTTGGTGCTCTTTTGATCTTGAGCAATCATGTAAAATGTATTCTCATTTATCTCGTATCCTTTGTAAGTCATTACAGTCGAAGATGGTCCCCTGGACAACGAGTACAACTCATCACAAACAGTGTTGTCACCTCTGAGACGTGTTTCCAACCAACTGCTGAAAGTCCTGATGTGTTCACATGTAATCCAGTCGTCGCACTGCTCTGGGTGTTTGGAGCGTAGACTGTTCTTGCGTTCATCGACATACGGGGTCACCAAGGTAGAGTTCTGTAAAACTGTGTAGTGTGCTTGAGACCAAAAATATTCGTCCCTGCATATTATTGAGTCCCCTCCAAGTGTGCCTTTTCCAGTCAGTCTCCGCTCATACCGTGATTCAGGGAGACCTATCTTCTTAAGGCCAGGAATGAAGTCAACACAAAACCCAATGACATCCTCTTTTTGATGGCCCATGGAGATACTTCCTTCTGGCCTAGCGCGGTTACGGACATATTTCATTAGGACTCCCATGAACCTCTCAAAGGGGTACATATTGTGTAGAAATATGGAGCCCAGAATGACAATCTCGTCAACTAGATGAACTAGGATGTGTGTCATGATATTGAAGAAGGATGGTGGGAACACCAGCTCGAAACTGACAAGACATTGCACCACATCACTCCTTAGCCTTGGTATGATTTCTGGATCGATCACCTTCTGAGAGATTGCATTGAGGAATGCACATAGTTTCACAATGGCTAATCGGACGTTTTTCGGTGGAAGCCCCCTCAATGCAACCGGAAGCAGTTGCGTCATAATCACGTGGCAGTCATGAGACTTTAGGTTCTGAAACTTTTTCTCTGGCATATTTATTATTCCCTTTATATTTGACAAGAAGCCAGTCGGGACCTTCATACTAAGCATGCATTCAAAGAAGATTTCCTTCTCTTCTTTGGTAAGAGCGTAGCTGGCAGGACCTTCATACTGCTTTGGAGGCATGTCGTCTTTTTCGTGCAAACGTTGCAAGTCCTCCCGTGCCTCAGTTGTATCTTTTGTCTTCCCATACACGCCTAAGAAGCCTAACAGGTTCACGCAAAGGTTCTTTGTCACGTGCATCACGTCGATCGAAGAGCGGATCTCTAGGTCTTTCCAGTAGGGTAGGTCCCAAATATAGATTTCTTCTTCCACATGGGTGCGTGTCCCTCAGCGTCACTCGGAACAGCTAGTCCGCCGGGACCCTTTCCAAAGATTACGTGTAAATCATTGACTATAACAAGTACGTGATCACCGGTACGCATGGCGGGCTTCTTCTGGTGATCTGCCTCGCCTTTGAAATGCTTGCCTTTCTTTCGACATTGATGGTTGGTCGGAAGAAATCGACGATGGCCCAGGTACACATTCTTCCTGCATTTGTCCATGTATATACTTTCGGTGTCAGCTAAATAGTGCGTGCATGCGTGGTATCCCTTGTTTGTCTGTCCTGAAAGGTTACTAAGAGCGGGCCAATCGTTGATGGTTACAAACAGCAACGCGTGCAGGTTAAATTCCTCCTGTTTGTGCTCATCCCACGCACGTACACTGTTTCTATACCACAACTATAAAAGTTCTTCAACTAATGGCCTTAGGTACACATCAATGTCGTTGCCGGGTTGCTTAGGGCCTTGGATGAGAACTGGCATCATAATGAACTTCCGCTTCATGCACATCCAAGGAGGAAGGTTATATATACATAGAGTCATGGGCCAGGTGCTGTGATTGCTGCTCTGCTCCCCGAAAGGATTAATGCCATTCGCGCTTAAACCAAACTATACGTTCCTTGGGTCACGTGCAAACTCAGCCCAGTACTCTCTCTCGATTTTTCTCCACTGCGACCCGTCAGCGGGTGCTCTCAACTTCCTGTCTTTCTTATGGTCCTCACTGTGCCATCGCATCAACTTGGCATGTTCTTTGTTTCTGAACAGTCGTTTCAACCGTGGTATTATAGGAGCATACCACATCACCTTCGCAGGAACCCTCTTCCTGTGGGGCTCGCCGTCAACATCACCAGAGTCATCTTGTCTGATCTTATACCGCAATGCATCGCATACCGGGCATGCATTCAAATTCTCGTACTTACCACGGTAGAGGATGCAGTCATTAGGGCATGCATGTATCTTCTGCATCTCCAATCCTAGAGGGCATACGACCTTCTTTGCTGCGTACGTACTGTCGGGCAATTCGTTATCCTTTGGAAGCTTCTTCTTCAATATTTTCAGTAGCTTCTCAAATCCTTTGTCAGGCACATCATTCTCTGCCTTCCACTGCAGCAATTCCAGTATGGTACCCAGCTTTGTGTTGCCATCTTCGCAATTGGGGTACAACCCTTTTTTGTGATCCTCTAACATGCGATCGAACTTCAGCTTCTCCTTTTGACTTTCGCATTGCGACCTTGCATCGACAATGACCTGGCGGAGATCATCATCATCGGGCACATCATCTGGTTCCTCTTGATCTTCAGCAGCTTCCCCCGTTGCAGCATCGAGCACATCGTCTGGTTCCTCTTGATCTTCAGCAGCTCCCCCCGTTGGAGCATCACCGTATTCAGGGGGCACATAGTTGTCATCGTCCTCTTCTTCTTCGCCGTCTTCCATCATAACCCCTATTTCTCCGTGCCTCGTCCAAACATTATAGTGTGGCATGAAACCCTTGTAAAGCAGATGGGTGTGGAGGATTTTCCAGTCAGAGTAAGACTCCGTATTCCCACATTTAGGGCATGGACAACACATAAAACCATTCTGCTTGTTTGCCTCAGCCACTTCGAGAAAATTATGCACGCCCTTAATGTACTCGGAGGTGTGTCTGTCACCATACATCCATTGCCGGTTCATCTGTGTGCATTATATATAATTATGTGTGTCAAAAGTAAGAAAATCAGACAAGTATCTATCTAAAGTAAGATAATCAGACAAGTATCTATCTAAAGTAAGAAAATCAGAAAGAAGATAAGAACAAGAGGCTCACCACGATGGTGCCGGCGACGAGATCGGCACGGGCGATCAACGGCGATGAAAACGGGGACGGGGCATGACGGACCGCTAAATCTAGAAAAATCTCGGGAAAATGGAGCTCCGAGGTCGAGCTTCGAGAGGAGAAAGGTTAACTAGTGTGGCTCGGGCATTTCATCGAACACCTCATGTGCATAGGAGGTGAGCTAGAGCACCCAAATGCCCTCCCCTCGCCGGCCAGAGAAAACAGAGCACTGTGGAGTGCTCTGCCGCGGCGATGGATATATATAGGCAAATTATTTGTCCCGGTTCGTGGCATGAATCGGGACTAAATTCACCCTTCTATACCGGTTCAAGGCACGAACCGGTACCAATGGCCGTGGGCCAGGAGCGCGGCCCACTGGTCCCGGCTCATGCCTAGAACCGGGACAAATGGGTCCAGACGAACCGGGACCAATGCCCACGATGCCCCGGCCGGCCCCCTGGGCTCATGAACCGGGTCTAATGCCCCCCATGGGTCCCGGTTCGTGAAGAACCGGGACTAATGGGCTGGCCAGGCCCGAACCAAAGCCCTGTTTTCTACTAGTGGTTGTTCCCCATGTTTAGCATCTTCGCCCATCGTGAGCCCCCGTTAAGCTGTGGGTCGCCGGCGAGGAAGAGTAAGACATGAGACACAGACGCTTCCATCTCCCATGTCCTACTCTTCCTCGTAAGAGTCCACGGCCTTGACGTCACTGGTAGAGGTGAGGTCCACAATGATACAGGAGCCGGCCATCCGTGTACCTCAAACGTTCAGACACATTTCAAACTGAATTTGAACAAATCGGATGCTCTTCATTTTCATTTGAACCGAAGCAAATTCGTGACATTTTTTACATATATTTCATTAAACAAAAATTAACCTAGTCTAAATCTTCACCTGCATGCGTGTCCAAATTCTTGTTGTTCCCAATGGTCGGCATCTTCGCCACAGGTCAACGTCAAGGAAGAGTAAGACATGAAACACAGAAGTGCCACATGGGACAGACCACTCCGTCGCCTATGTCCTACTCTTTTTCGTCGAAGTCCGCAGCCTAGACGTCGCCGGTCAAGCTGAGGTCCATGATAGACGTGGATGGCCCAGCCTCGTGGACGTAGTGGCCCGGCACGAACCGTGTGAGCGGCGTGAACGACGCGGAGGTGTCAGCCTGTCTGCGATTGCGTGCACCGC
The DNA here is from genome assembly GCA_963921465.1 of Triticum timopheevii. Taxonomy (NCBI): domain Eukaryota; kingdom Viridiplantae; phylum Streptophyta; class Magnoliopsida; order Poales; family Poaceae; genus Triticum; species Triticum timopheevii. Next base: position 371,745,198 of record OY997272.1, on the reverse strand, counting down.
CAGGGCCGCCTCCGCCCGACTGGCCGCGACCTCGTTGTTGCCGGCTCGAGTGCTACACGCGGCCTTGTAGAGCGCCCATTATTCGGCAACAAAGTTTGGGTCCTCCGCGGCCATGGCCGCCACGGCCTCCTTGCTCACGAACTCGCCGCTTCAATGCTGACTCCAGTGCCCGGCATCAATGTGGCATAGAGAGCGAAGATTCGGGAGAGGGCACGGTCGCAAGAGATGTTTTCGGATGGAACCAAGGTACGTTGCGGTGGCCCGGACGCCCACAAACCAACGGGTACCATACCACGAGAATGTATCCTGTGCAACGACGAGACTGGTGTAACGAGTGCTCCGAGAGATTCTGCGCCACTGGATGCGGAACCAAGGGACAGTATGGATCTGCAAGGGGAGCTGCTGGTACTTTTGCAGATTTAACCTTAAAGTGGCTCAGAATTCTGTACTCGTCCTCTCTCTCATCGTCTCCCTCCCTCTGCCTTCTCTTCTCTCCCGTGCCGCCGTAATCCATGGGAGCAGGTGGGAGCTAGGTTTGGAAAAATGTGCCCGGTGTCATCTCTCTCTCTCTCTCTCCCTCTCTCTCTCTCTCTCTCTCTCTCTCCTCCCTCTCATGTACCTGGGTAAGGATCTACGGCATAGAAGCTTAATCTCGCCCTGTGTTCCTCTGAATCGACTGTGCGCGTTGATTTATTTGGCAGCGATGGCTCGTCGATGTCCGATGTCGTCGTCCGGGGCGTCGATTCTATAGAGGTACAGGAGTTGACGGTCTTCCGCGATTCAACTATGAAGGGTATGTTCTCTTCTTCCCTTATCCATGAGTATAAGGTATAACTGTTCTTCCAATCTAATCGTATTTTTCCCCAATTCATTTTTATAAACGTTTCCACATGATAGTTAGTACTTTTGTATGAAGAAATCACAGTCGTCGGCTCGAGCTCAGTGGTAGTAGGCGTAACACAGATAGGTGTGCTACTGCTTGCTGGTTGCTCAAATTTGTTGTCAGTTTAGGGCCATCAGTTCCTCAAATCTAGTTGGATCTTATTGTTCCTATTACCACATGTTTTTATGTGAATATTCATTGGCGTGCTCGTGAAATTTTTCGATCACATTTGCCTCTGGTTCTTGTGTGCAAAAATTATGTGCACGCTCATTCCTTTCTTTTGTCCGTGCCCACAACTCTGCACTAACCATGAAATTGGTGTGTTTCTTGCAGAATGGGGCGATTGCTTCATCATTAGATAAAAGAAATAGCACACCCTGCCAACAGGACGATAAGACCGAATCTTCCAGAGCTATGCTCTGGTAATGTGGTACTTCTACAAGTGAAACATCAGCAGAATAGCCAAATCGAATTTGCTGAACATATCTTTCACTGCTGCAAGCTTTGCTTTGTTCTACTGCAGTTAATTCCCCAGAAGAAAAATTGTTTAACGAGTTTTAAGATCTGCTTCATAGTTAATACATACTAGACTTACTAGAACTATTTTTTATGTGATCGAGCTGTGTCATTTGTTTTATTTGCCGCACCTCTGTACTTTACATCATTTTCCCTTCTGTTTATGCCTACACGAACCAACTGCAACTTGTTTTTAGCTTTGGTTAATTCTAGCCTATGCCATCCTTTCCCAGCTTAAATCCAACATTTACAAATCCAATCCCATTAAGTATTAATGTATTATTCTTTACGAGTACTCCCTTGGTAGTTGGTACTTTTTGTCTCTGAAATTCTATTGATGATCTTTTTTACTTTTGCATGCAGGACTATGCTCCTTATGAAATTCTCTGAAATTCAGGCTTGAATACTATGTTATGATGCAGAATCATCTAATCATCTCAACACTTGGCTTCATCCTTCTGGGGGTATGACTACTATTCGATTATCCATGCACTATGTTTCTTTCCTTTTGTCAATTTCCTCCAATTGCAGCTTTTATTGGACTAGTAATCAGGAAAAGAGATGTGCTTGTTGTTCCCATCCTTGTTTTGTAAAGAGTATCTATATGTCCTGGAAGCTTTAAAGTAAGTTTTGTGCATGAATGTTATGACTTGCATGTGAAAGAATGGTTAACAGGGAGCATTTTGACAGGGAGTTAGCGGACGTGCCTGGAGATAGATTATATCTGCTGTGTTTTCTTCTGGTTCACTTTGTTGATCTTAAAATGAAACTGCACTTTGATATCCTATTGAATTTTCTCATAGCATTACTAGTTCATCTTATTCATGCTTTTTTTTCTTGTTGCAATCCATGTTCTAACAACACTTTTAGAATCAACAATATTGATCTAGCGTACATGTCCTGGAGTCCTCTTACCAATTCCTGATACATGTACCTGTAGTACCGTGTGAGCTGTAATTGCAGATATTGATTGGAGTAGATGATTCTTAACAGGATGTGCAAACGAGTTTGAGGCCCTGTGTCATCCAGAAGGAACCATGTTGTGATTTCCCATCTACGCTAATGCTCGATCTTTCAAGCATGACTGTTGGACGGCATTTATTTTGGCTGATGATTCTGCTTGTACTTTGGCCAACCTGTGGTTATCACTTTTTTTTCCAACTGTTTCTGAACTAAGTCTGATGCTTGCGCCTGTGCTCGCATCCGAGAAATTACACTGTTTGAGCAATTGTGGTTTTATTCTACATATATGTACACACTGTTTCCAAATGTGTATACGACAGTGGCCATGTCAAAATTTCTGGAGCTTTTACTATCATATCCTAATTTCAGTAAACTTCTGCGCGACAATTGTATCCTCAACGAAACTACTTCATTACATCTTGAAGCCTTAGTGCAACTTCTCCAGAGAATATGACACTACATATGAATTGTAAATACTCTCATACAAAAGCGTCTCTTAATTCTGTCATATAAATAATCAAATCTGGGAAATGTCATCCTTTTCCACAGAACAACCATACTACAGATTCCTCGATTCACAATAATAGTTAAAGCGTCCCTTGCAAAAGAAAGAGAAAACAACAATTGCAGATTTACATAACTCCTGTCCACTCTTTCTATTCACCTGAAAAATGAGTCGATCAGTCCCAACTTGAGGTGCTTCCTTTGACGGGATCCAAGCAGGTCATAAACATTCTCGGTTTTGAGCCTGCGACTTATGTAATGATGTTCATCTACTATGGAATGAAAGATGGCAACCATACTACTTTAGTGGAGTTGCAAAGGGTACAAACAAAGAAAGTGGTTTGGGCATACACTAGATCCTTGAGGTGCAGAAGATAGCCGGTTCCTTTTTGGCGGTGCGATTGTTGTCCCCGGAGTTACAGCACGGTGGCGCTATATTTACGCGCTCGCCGGCGGTGCGGCCGTTTCAGGGGAGAGGAGAGGCGCTGGGGATTGAACGGTGCTGGACCAGGTACAGGACACAGGAGGGATGATGTGGAGTGGCCCAGGAGAGGGGAAGAGAGGCGACGGAGAAAATCCCCTTAACCATAGGTCGCAGCTGACGGCATGGTACAGACGAGAACGCAGACTACAGAGAGAGTAGAACAGAAAGGAAAGAGACGAGAGGTGTGTTGAGGACTATTCAGACTTCAATGATTCTGCAAGGCCTAAGATGTAAAACGTACTAGCACCCCTTCGCGTGATAAATCTGTGCCATCAGTTTTCCATCCAGCGGCGCAGAATCGCTCGGAGCACTCATTACACCAGCTCGTCGTTGCACAGGATACGTTCTCACCATACCACATTGGATGATAAACTGCATCCAGACATTTTTAAGCGTTTCGAGGGCCCTAAGCCGGACTGTTAACTCGAGGGGTGTTGGTATCTTTTAATGCTCCAGGCAGTTTGAATTGCCGTGGTTTAGCTATCAAGAAATAAACTGACGTAGTTACCCAAACAAGACACAGCCTCGCATAAAATTGCATTTCTATTTTATTTTATTTTATTGCAGTCAGCGTTACCATTGTATTGCTAGCGTGACCAACATTGCAGATATGAAACAGATAATGTTCAAACTGCTAATATTTCGGAATTCGTCACGATTCAATCACATGGTAAAAAAATCTGGAAACCAATCTCTCTCTCTGTACTTTTACGTGAAGCCTTACAAAACCACCTAACACACACTTCACTGTTTGCTCATGTAAGCAGAACTCAAGTCAGTGCTAAATCTCAGCCCCGGACAAGAAACCTCCCAGGTTAAATCTGACAAACATCCTATTAATTCCCCTTCATCATGGAATGGTGATTCAGTTCAGATTGCACTGCATAGCTCCAAGATTACTAGGAAGACTTCAAGTACCAGGACACAGCCGTACCTTCAGAAGCAACGTATGGAAGAAGGCTAACCGTCAACTGATAGAATGTGATCTTCAGTTTCCTCCTTAAGACATTCCACGGGTAACCTAAAACTTAAGCAAAACATAGCCTGCAACAAAAATCAAACATCACAACAAGTTCAGGCAAGGTTTACCATGTGTCCATTAATCAACGTGAAGTAGAAAAACTAGTACTGGTGGCCAAAAAGATACAATCGCACAGATCATTTTGGAATAATCAATCCATGCTTCATCTCTAAATAAAGCTCATCTTCTCCTATCCTTGTATTCCATTCATCACAGAAATAAATATCATACTGTTTAAAGACCATTGCCGATGAGCAATTTTGGTCTGGGTCTTACACTCTGCTTAAATCCGGAGGAAGGGAAGAGCAGAAAATGCATGTGCTAAGATCAACAAAACAAAACAAAGCACGCACAAAATTTTGCAGACAACTAGTATGAATCTTTTACTAGATAATCTACCTTGTTAGGTGCAACATCACGAACCCTATGGAATATTGGTTCTACTATCTTGGCATTCAGTTTGTTTTGTGCTTCCTGCAAAGAGGGAAAGAGCTGTCAAAAGAAATGCAAACACCTCGTAACACAGATATGAGCTTATGGAAACTGTCAATACTGTTGTGTGGTATGGGCCTATGGTATGATCAAATGGAACATTTACCATTTACTGAGAAATAACCAACGAGGATAGAGGCTTACACATAATATCAATTCTTCAGATTCACTCGAACGGATGAAACAATAACAGTGGATCCAAGGTAATGACCCTTTCCAGTATCTCTTTTGAACAAGACCATCAAAACAATCTGCAGAATATATATACAAATAATGAAACAAAAACATACAGCAACTGTGTGCCTGTAACTGTTAAATAATATGAAATGGTTACACCAAATATTAACAATAGAACAACTACATGTTTGTTACTTACAGGCAGCACCAAAGGTATTTTACACAGAAGGGAAATCCTATCGGGGGTGGGGGGGATTTACCAGAAGCAGATATGTTATGCTTATGTAGGGAGCCAGTTTTATCACAACCATATTCACAATGTACGGTTATGGCGTTGGAATTCAAAAGGCAGGGGGGTAAAGTCCATATAAGAGGTGATATAATTTAAGTTTTAAGCAGAAGTGATTAATGCATACGAAACAAATCGTGCTGTGCAGAAATGCTATGAAAAAGTTTACAAGACAGAACATTACCGAGAAACTGCAGTGCGGAAGCAGGGAGATTCATTATTACATGGTCAATGTGCTCCCAAGGCCTGGCGGGTAGTGGCCCTGAGCTTTTTACTTTCTTATTGTTCCTCTTTTTCGTTTGATTGGCATCTTCTTGGCAGGCAACATCACCTATAGGAAGCATAACAGTGTAACTCTACCACAAGAAACATAATAGCTAAACTTGTCATGCTTATCAAGCTGCTGACCTCACTCATACGGCAGTTTCGTTAACATAAACTACCAGTCTATAAACACTCTGAGACTTCTAGCAAGGTTTTTACAGACATTACATACAATGAAGTTACCTTCGTTATAGCTTTCTTGACGCCTTTTGGCACTAGTGCTTACCATGGAGGAGCCATCCAAACTCTCCTGCGAGATCTCTTGTACATCTATTATACAGTAGCCTTACTGTGAGTTGAGCAAAAAAATCACCATAAACTACAGGGGGGGTGGGGGGAGGAGGAGGTGTTGAAAGTACCATGATTTCCATTTGACGTAGAATGTTCATTACCAGAAACCATTTCTTCAGAACAACGATTAGCAGCAGCAAATTGACACTCGGACTTAGTTTCTGGATCAGGTACTGCCAATAAACTTTGCATGAATACTCTAGCATCCATGTTATATGTGAAGATATAATCCTCCACCTTGTTAATCTTTGCATTTGTCTTCAGATAATGAACACTGTCTGGATTTAAATCATTTGCATATACAACACATCCTTTCTGTCCGGCTGGGATAGAAAATGGGCCAATACCAGCAAACATGTCACAGATAACATCTCCTTTCTTGAAAAGGGAAACCAATCTGATGTGTTCGTGCTCAAGTCTCGAATTCCAGTAGACCAAACCATAGTCAAGTCTAAACGTAGCACCATACTGTTTAACTTCAGTCACCATATCCTTTTTCCCTGCTAGAATCTCAAACTTTGGTACTCTAAATTCATTTGAAATTGCCCCAACTTTATTCACCACTGTTTGAATCCTTGGATGATTTTTCTACATATAAGCACAACAGAATATGTTAGCTGAATAATAGAAGTAGGCAGACTATTCTAGAATGTTCTGAATAATTCTAGATGACCACATGTTCATTACAATGTTTTTACAGTGCCTACTGCTTTACAAGTCTGGTGATAATTATCACGTGAAAGTTGGATCCTCGGCTCATATGCTGAAAATGAGTAAACATTAAAGAGCAGTATAAAGGTTAAAGTGAAAGTATGGGCAGGACCTTGCACTTCTATGAAGTATATACTGAAAATGAGTTAAGCATTTAGAAGCAATAAAGGTAAAAGTAAAGTATGAGCAGGACCTTCCACTTTGTGATATATCATATATGAAGTAATAAAGTATGTAAATGCAACAGAATACAGGTAATTTTTTTAAAAAATTTTGCACATTACGACTTTACAAGAAGGGGAGCCTTGGCGCAATGGTAAAGCTGCTGCCTTGTGACCATGAGGTCACGTCACGGGTTAAGTCCTGGAAACAGACTCTTGCAGAAATGTAGGGAAAGGCTGCGTACAATAGACCCAAAGTGGTTGGCCCCTTCCCCGGACCCTGCGCAAGCAGGAGCTACATGCACCGGGCTGCCCTTTTTTTTTACGACTTTACGAGTAGTGCTACTAGAGATGTGTTGACCTTATACATTCAGAGGTAAATTCAAGCTGTAGTTCATGTACATGAACAAGCACTTTGCTCCAACTTAACTGTCCCTGATTGTGTAGGAATTAGTATAAGAGCGTGTTACTCGGGAATAAAAATAGGACAAGCAGCCTTACATCATAGATAACCTTTGCTATGACATCTTTGTATGCTAGCAAATCATCAGGTATGTTTAAGTGAGCAACATGACCTGCAAAATTCATACAAAGCACTATTAGTAACAAGATCAAACAAAAAATGAAACAACAGAAAGGAAGTATCATGAAGTTTAGTGTACTTAACAATTGTTTCAAAAGAAGAGGGCACCTCTACTCCTTCAGGCAATATTTGCTTCAGAATATGATCTGCATAAAATAAAAAAGATAAGCATCTAACCAAGGACATGAAGCACATTTACTGGGTAAAATTAACTCTTGCAAGATGAAATCCTAAACCATAAAGAGTGGGGGTTATTAGCAGTATTCCTGATTCCTGATGAGCAAGCCAGAATGTTCAAAAAGTGCTTGATTTCAATTAAGGAAACTAATTTACCATCTGCACTTTTAGAAGAATGACATACAGGAACACAATAGATCACGACCAAGGAGCACACCACAACAAAATTATAGGAATCAGATGACGTAGAACAGAAGAGAAACTTACCAGCACTCCAGTAAGAATAACCAAGAGTCAACATATAAGGTACAACATCAACACTGCACAGTTGCTTCAAGGAATTGTGAACCTGCTCCGGAATGTCGGACAAATCTACATATACCAGATACAATGGACATAAGATTCTTTGATGGAAGCATAAAAGAAGAGAAATGTTAAAACATTTAGGACGTGATTGGTCACTGCTTCTGCAACGTAATCTGATTACAGCGTTAAGAGGTACCGTGAAATCATGTTTGGTTCTATTGCTCTGTAATCTAATAACATGGTATCAATTTCCAGCCCAATGCAAATCTGATTCCAACAGAAATCCTCGGTAACAGAAAACATTACGGGCCACAACCATCTCCTGTCCATATTCTCGTCTCACACGACACGAGCAATGTCACCATGGCCAAAGCGCGACCGAAGGATCAGGCCGTCGGCGTCTAGACACTCAAACCGATTCTCGCCTCTGGACAGCCATGCATCACCCCCCTCTGGTTCAGGAACTGGAGGCCCCACAGGAGGCAGCCGGTCATGCTCCTGTCCAGCCGGTGGTGGACCGATGCCGATGGCGGCGGCCGCGTGTCGCCCCTCTTCGATGATGACATGATGCGCCTCAGCTCGGCCTTCAGCCTTGATGATAGGCCGCGGTGCCGGGCATCGCTGGCGGTGGCCGACTGGCCGCTCGGCACCCCTGGCCAGCAGCCGTTCTGTATGGCCATCACATCGTCGCCACAAACGTACTCGTTCTCCTCCTCATCCTCCTCCTTCAACCACATGCTCCGCCTGCTCGCACTACTTCACTGCCACCTCCAGCAGATGATTTTTTTAATCAAGCTGTCCAGCAGATGAGTTGATACACGGCAAACTCCGGTATTTATTGCCGTTACAGTAGGTAACCAAACATATTTCGATTTTTGCCCATTACGTTTACGTTAACAGTGTAAACTCACTGCATTTACGTTTGTGTTACAAATCTGGAACCAAACACGTCCTTAAGTTTTCTCGTTTGACAACAACAGAACCGAACAAGCACAACAGAGTGCAGCAATAGGAATGGAGACATAGGCGACTAAACAGCAGGGGAGTTGAAGGCCATGTGCGAGGTGTGAGTTTGCACAGGGCCCCCAATTAGGGTCCATATACGTGTATGCATAGTATGAAAATTTTCAGTTTTAGGCCGAAAGTAGTCTCTGTGTGTTTCGACCTCCTTGGGCCTGGTCCGCTCAAAGGCCTCGAGCCAAACGCTGCCCATCGTCGCTTGGATCGATCCGAGTGATCGTAAGACGAAACAGCAGCACCAGCGCATTGCGTATACGTACATTCCGTGAAATCTGCCGTTCCTTATTCCCTAAATAATCTCTTCGCTTTCCATCTCGCCCCTGTGCGATCAATCTTTTCGCTTCGACTGAATCGGCGGCTTGGCGGCGATTGCTTTGCAGCCAGGCGACCAGCAGAAGCGGAACTGCACGGGACTTGCGAGCGCCCGCCGACACTGCTGCGGTGCCGCCGAATAGAAGGCCAACCGGTGCCCCTACGCTCCTCCCCTTTTCTCTAATTTTGATACAAACTGCAAAGTTTTATTAAGATCTTACTAATATTTTTTGAAAAAAAGAAATTGTGTAGTTGTTGTTCAGAAGTTGTCGGTCTCACAGATTCAAGATTTTCAATAGTAGCTCGCCCTGTCATCCAAGTCCAAAATCAAGGATCAATCTGATTCTAACTATTTATACAAGTCACAAGCCTGTAACTGATGTGAGTTCATCAGTTCAAATGCATTGATACTATTTTTGTTTGGTTCAAAAACAAACAATCATGCATTCTAGTCTAGTTCTAGAAGAAAGTATGATTATGGTGCCTTCAAGCGTAAGAAGAAATAGAAATTAGAAGAAGTCTAAATTGTAAGTGTAACGTATTGATTTGCATTTGGTTGATCAATTGTAAACCGTAACGATTTCATTTGCTGTTCTTTATCACTTGTAAATTGTACTCCCTCCGTTCCTTGATATATATATTTTTGAGAAAAAAAATCCGAAATATAAGGTGTATTGCGTTGCACCACTCATTTGGATAATTTTTCTAGGGATTTGATTACATTTCCTTTATATCATGCAAGCTCCTCTATTTTCTCATGTCAATTAGTCAGGTGTTTGAAAACTTGTGAAATTTTTCCTCCACATGCTTTCTTTAATTTCCGTGTCAAAAACTAAGATAGTAATGGACTTGAATTGTTTTGCGTGTTTGTTCTCATCCAGGATTCAGTTAAGAAATCTATGGGCCCTGTTGATATTCTTAGTTGTTGATGAAGCGCCCCTTCAATCCTAATGCTATTATTGCAGGATTTTGTTAACAATTCCTGTAACTGTTGCATCTGCGGAAAGGAGCTTTTTTAAACTCAAGTTGTTGAATTCAACTATGACACAGGAAAGACTCAATGGTTTGGCGACAATAGCACTTATGTCTTGGAGGACATTAATTATGAAGACATAATTGAAGATATCATTTCAAGGAACGCAGGACAGATGGCACTTTTCAGTAGAGCATGAGGTCAGTTTACTGGTTTTAATCTTCTGCATTGCTACTTGAGAATTTTCTAAACATTTCTACTCCTATAAAATACCCAGTTGGTGGTGATGGTGTGCCTGCCATACTTCATTTTGGGCCGTCAGATCTGCATCGGACGCATGGGAGGCAACCACGCCTTACTCTCTTGGTTTAGCTCCATTCCTCACCTTATCCAAGCCAAGCACTGGATCCTTCACGAAAAAGGAAGAAAACACTGGAACCGAAGAGGGCAGCGGCCACTGCCGCACACCGCCGGCGCCGCCGGCGCCGTCCGCCCCCGATTCCGCGATGCTCCTCTTACCTTCTCCTCTGATGCAGCTGCGCCGCCGCCCACCATCTGCCCCTCGTTCCCCGAGTCTCCTCCTCCCCCCGCCCCATCTCCTCCGACGCCTACGTTGGCGAGTACGCCGCCGGCACATTCCGTCCCTTGAGTCCGCAACGCCATTCCTGCCTCCTCTGATGCAGAAACCCGGCTGCCCACCACCTCCCCCCTCCTACTGGCCGGCTCCTCGGGTCCTCCTCCATGCTCTACTCATCCTCAGCGGCGCCGGCGCCGGCGCCAGCTTCCCTGCCGACGCGCTCCACGGCCGTCCTCTTTGCGCACACGCTGGTCCACACCCACGTCCTCCTTCAGTCCACCCCGTCTCAGATACAACTGGTCTGGTGTGATGGTTGACATGGGGTACTATGCCTCTGCTTCCCAACCCGTCCCGCCTCCCAAGTTCAATTTTTTCTGTCCTTAGAGTTCAAATCCGCGCGCCCAGTTCGAACTGTCCAGAAACCACTCCTGCAGCCCAGTATAAATAAGTGGGTAGGCTTATGGGACTCACGCTGCTCAAACTACACCTCCAAGAAGGCACGCATTAACCTTCAGATCGAACAGATTGTGGGGAAGTGTGATTCACTCCTCTTCGCCATCTAATCTTCATCAAGGGCAAGGTATGTGCTGTGAATGAATAGTAAAATCTTCTCTACGATCTCATCAACTTCATCTTTGTTATTAGACAATACTTACTTGTGCAATTGCATATGTGATGGTGGTAACAGATGGAACTGTCTTCTATTTTTTCCATCAGTAGTGTTTAGTTGCAATGTCTTATCCAGAATCGTCTTCTGGAATGAAACTTTGAGTATTAGAAAGGAATGACAAACTAAGGATTTGAAGGTTCATTTATTATAGTGATGGCTATATTTGCCATAGGCCAAGTGCTTCCCCTTTCAGCTATGGAGTGGCATGGTATTCCACGAGAGAGCTTTTTGTGGCAGCGTGATGGCCATACATAAAAATAATAATTCATTCTAGCTTCCCCATCTAAATACTGTATCAGTAGCAGTTGGAAAAGTACTGAATGATACACATTTTACATAGCTGACTCCAACATCCAGGATTATATATATATCTAATCTGGATGTAGTTTTTATTTTATAGCTTATTTCATCTAATCAGTCTGCAATTTGATTGCATTATTTTGTAGCCAAGTTTAACAGAACTTGCTCCAGTGGCATGCCAAGTGCTCATACAAGTCTATTTATATATATGTGAGCCAACAGATATGACAAGCTCAAGTCACTCGTCTTTGGATGATGAAGTGACAAAAGAATCATCTATGATTTTTCGTACTAATGGCATGCTCATATCAACTGATGACTTGGTGCGAGGTGAAAGTTCAAAAGGTAAATGTATAAGGTGAAATTGTGTGTATAAGTAATTTATTGAACTACTTAATTAATTTCTCGTAAAAATGTTGTAGGGCGAAAGTGTGCACGTGAAGCCATAAGATATGCTAGCCGTACACCAGAACAAATCCAAGCAAGGCAAGAACGTGTTAGAGCACGTCGGCAAAATTTAACACCTGTTGAGAAGGAAAAGATTAATGCACACAGAAGAGAGAAAATACAATGAATGACACTTGATGAGAGGAATGCAAGCCAACGAGCGCGTAGGCAAAGTTTGACATTAGATGAGAGGCAAGAAAGAAATCCACGCCGGCGAGCACGTAGGCAAAGCCTACCACCTGAAGAGCGGCAAGCACTCCTAGCTCAATGTAATGCAAGCTACGCATCTAAACAAGATGCCCTCTGCAGGGATTCTGTTGCACTATGTTGCTCTTTCTAGAGCTACATCTAGAAGTAATATGAAGATTCTTACTGTCCCAGATAAGCAAAAGGAAGGCCAGTCCTACTCCATTGCAAATTTTACAAAGAACATAGTCTACAAAGAAGTTCTCAGCATGTAGTACAAGGTATGAATCACACAAGTACAATTCGGTGGCCGTAAAAATTCAATCTATCTAGATTACTAGGGTCAGCCATCTAAAATTGCTTCCTATCTATGGTTCCGAAGTTTGTGTGGAGGACTTTCAGGAAAACAACTAAGATGCTTGCTTTAGCGTTCATGATATTTTTGCAGAAAATATTGTACATGTATTCGAATTGTTTTTTGGTAGTTTTCTTTATTACTCCCACTGTTCAAAATAATTTGGATGACACCTACAGCAGCTCGCTTTCTCATCGATGCCCCTCCTTTGCTTGATAGTTCCACATCAAATCTTTCAAGTCACAACCTAGATATTTGTTTCCCTGCTGTATGTTATCTGTGGAAACCTGGTTGATGCAAGAAAGTTAAAAAGAGGGCAAGTACTATTTTTTGTATGTATGTACATGTGCATTCACCACCTTCTATATATATATATATATATATACATGATTCAAAAGCATGTTTTGCTGTACATTTTGTTCCTTTGCTCGATACAAAATGTATTGCAAGTGTTGTTCATTGTTTTTTCCTTGACTAAATATACTACAGACCCTCTACAGGCTCAATTTTCCTTTTCCTGAATATATTTGACAGTTATGTATGCAATATTGATTGTCTGATATCCTTTATTCCTCTTGGGTGAGCAGATGGATGACGTGAGAGCCCTAGAGCTAATATTGTTGGCATAAATGTTTTGATCAAACAACTAAAGAAGAGTATACTATGCTGAGAAATGACTTCATGGCCTGATAGATGCCTAAGGTATGTAACTAATTAAGTGGAACTAGCTATTTGAGTCATGTCTGGAATATTTCCTCTCTTCATGGTGGCGCGGTATTACAGATTCATGTTTCTTGTACATGTTTATCAAAGCTTCAGTTAAACACTCCTTCAATCTTGTTTGTCCTGGAACCATTTATAAGAGTGCTCAAGCTAAAGTATGTATGTTATTTGGGTGTACTAATTGCTGCCATTTATCTTCACAGTAAGTCTGGTGGCATGAAATGTTCAATTCCTGGATGAATGGTAACACAATAGCTTGTTTTGCTTTCTACAGCCTTTCCAAGGAAAGAAGCAGTTATGTTGCAGTGGTAATAAGGCTTGACATGATGATATGTATTGGAGATTGCTTGTTGTGCTGGTGATTTTGGGAGATCTGGTGTGAGTGCAGTCATCACATTTATCACAATTCGGAGTTATCGCCTGCAACGCTCACGCGGCTTGCGATTGATGAAGCCAATGTTCGAAGGATGCTGACGCACGGCACATCATTTTGCCAAATTAATCTAGCTTACCGAGCCCGATCATTTTGGTTGACCTTGTATGTACTCTCTTATATATGCAAGTTATGTACCAATTGTTCCTACGAGATGGAGATGGAGCAGAAAGAGTTTGGCCTGGACAAATGGGATTAGAAATCATATGTTTGACTTTCTTTGATGTCTACCTATCAATAATAATATATCATTACTTTTATCAATGCCTCGGTACATTTTTATTGTCCGTAGTAACATATGAGTTCCACACTATAATTTAGGTCCACCTTATCTTTTTTTGATCCCGTAGCGTAGCACGGACATCTTACTAGTTGTACTAAATAACTTACATTTAAATTGTATAATTAAGTGATTATGCTTGACTTATATTGGGCCCCATTTTGTTTTTCGCACCGGGACCCAATTTCCAGGAGACGGCCTTGCTAAACAGGTTTAACAACTCTAAATTCTTGCTATGGTATTCAAGCCTTGACGGTAACTAGAAGTTCTTGGTCAATTCACAGAAGCAGGTTTAGTGTCATTTTTATAGTTCTCACAAACAACAGACAAGCACCTCACAAGTTTAAAAATCTGCTTCGTTCCAGGGAGAGGTTAAGGCATACCTTGGTTCTGGATCTTCTCCGACAGCACCACAAGTCTGTTCTTGTCACTCCCAGGGTCCTCAACTACAGGCTTGACCCGCGGCATGTCCAGTAGGGGCCTGGAAGCAGGGGGGGCAAGAAAATTCAGCGCTGCGCTACTACTCCGATGCCCCTACCGCTGCTAAACACGACGGCCACTTGGAAGTTGGAACCATCAAGATGTTGTGCTATCCTCCAACTGGGACCATTAGATCATAGAGGTGAGCGGCGGGTGTTACCCGGAGCGGAGCAGGCGAGTGACGGCGGAGGCGAGCTCGCGGGGGATGCGGAGTGCCCAGAGCTGCAGCTGCTGCTCGAACTTGCTCTCATCCAGCTTCTCCATTGCCGCCTACCCAGACACGCGCCCTCCTTTCCCTGAGGTTTCTAGGGTTTTGGACGCGGGGTGGGGGGAGGAGAGACGGCGGTCGGTGGGACTGAAGGCAGAACTCGCTCTCGGCCGGAGGCGTGGGGCGAGAGGCTAACCGTCGTGGGTCAGGACGCTTAATGGGCTGGATGAAGCATTGCTCGGCCCAAAGCATTTTTAGTTTTTGTTTTTTTAGACAAGCATTTTTAGGGGAGCTCCTATTTGACGGTGATTCCTATATGACGCTCGTTAGCGTCAAATCTTCGTAGCTTCGCTGAAGAGCGGGACTTGTCGCTTCCACTTGAGCCGGCCCACGATTCAGCTTTGCACCTGCTTCTTCGTTGCGATCGTTCCTTTCTTCGTTACGGGATTTTGGGAACCTTCGTGAAGGTTCCTGGTCGGTTTTGGGAACTTTCTAGAAGGTTCCCTGGACCGTTTTTTTCTGTTTTGTTTTTATTAGGTTTTATTCTACTTTCGATTATTTTTCTTCTTTTTCTTTTTCTCTGATTATTCCTTTCTTTTCTTTTCTTTTTTCTTTTTTTACTGTTTCTTTTCTCTATTTACATTTTTTAGTATATAAAAGCTCCACCACGTATTAAAAGATGTTCATCGTATATTAAAAAAGTATTCACCTCATATTATTAAAAAAATGTTCATCGTATATTAAGAAACTGTTCACCTTAAACTTGTTCATCGTATATCAAGAATTTGTTCAGCGCATACTACAAAATGTTCATTGTGTATTTGGAAAACTTGCTCAGCGTATATCACAGAAATGTTCGATGCGTTTTTACAAATTGTTCAGCATATATTAAAAAAACATTAAATGTATATTTAAAAACTGTTCAGCCTATATAAAAAATTTGTTCATGTTTTCAATTTTTGTTTAGTTTTTTCAAAACTCGTGTTTTAGAAGTTGTTCGAGTTTTGGTTTTTTTCACATGTAAAAAATTATTGGCTTTTTTGAAGGAAATTTGTTCACATTTTTCCAAGTGGAACTTTTAAAAAATGGGTCCGCCTCTGTAGCTATTAGTTAAAAGTTTGCGCTGCATCGTGGCCAAGTAGAGATGGCTAGCTCGGCTGGCTAGCTTGGCTGGTTAATATACGCTGCACGCACTGACGCCCGACTGGGCCGTCCCATCGTGTAGCGATCCCGTTTGTACTGATTTGAGTGTTTAAAAAGAGAAAAAAACACATCCCAGCTGGGAATAGAACTATAGACCTATTGATCACAAGAGTATGCAAACCAGTCGACCTGACACACATTCATGACGAAAGTGGAGTTCGTAACATTAAGAACACAATAAAACGCAGAATCAGAGAGTTATTTTGTTTTATTTTATATTTTCCTGGAATTTTTTGAACAAGAGTAATGTTTAAAAATTTGACAATTGTTTGATCAACTGTTTGAAAATGTTCGCAAAATTCAAAAATATTTCTCGTTACACAAAAAAGTTCAAAATTTCGAAATTCAGAAAATGTACCGGATTACAATTTTTTGTTCACATATTCAAAAATGTTCGTGCTTCCAAATTTGTTCGGGATTTTTCAAAATATATTCTCAAGATTCAAAAAATGTTCGTGCTTTAAAAAATTGTTCACACTTCCAAATTTATTCAGGAGTTTCCAAAGTTGTTATTCATTTCAAAATTTGTTCTCAAGATTCAAAAAATGTTCGTGCTTTAAAAAATTATTCACAAATTCCAAAAATGTTCATATTTTTGAAAACAATTGGGAAATTAAAAATTTGTTCATGTTCATAAAATTTGTTCACATGTTCAAAAAATCTTCATGTTTCAAAATGAAGAACATGAACAATTTTCGGATCTATGAACAATTTTTGAGAAAGGGAACATTTTTTGAAAAAGCAAATTTACAAACTTTTTTCAGATTGCGAACATTTTTTTAGAACGCAAACAAGTTTTGAAACATGAACATTTTTTGAAAAATGGAACAAAGTTCTGAAGCATGCACAAAAATTTGAAAATCTGAACATATTTTGAAAATCATGAATATTTGTTAATAAGTAAATACAAAATAACATTTTCCAAACATGCAAAAAAAACAATTTTTTTCTGAAAATATGAAAAAAAAAAAGATATCCTAAAGAATTTTTGAAAATTCTCAAAATTTTGAATTTATGTAAAATAGAAAAAGAAACAGAATAAAGGAAAAAAAGGAACAAGGAAAAGAAAAAACATTTAAGTAAAAAGAGAGAAAAAAGAAGCAGCAATAAATTGAAAAAAGAATGAAAAACGCTGGTTTAGGAACCTCCTAGAAGGTTCCCAAAACCGGAAAAGACCGGCTGGAACCACCTAGTTCCCAAAACCTGGAAAGCCGCGCTAACGGGACGGCCCAGTTCTACGCTCGCTCGCGATCTCCTGTGCGATAGGTCGACATTCTGCCTCGGAATTTCCTATTAGACTCTCTCTGCGTCAAATGTCGAGGTAACGGAGCTGGCGCCTGCAGCGTCGCTGGAATGGGCCGGCCCAACGGGAGCTTGTACTCGTTCGCTGTTAAAGTGGAAAAGCAATAAAAAGTGGGGACGGCTGGGGATTCGAACTCAGGACCAGATTGTTGCGACTGCACCTCACCAACCACTAGACCAAACTAACTTTGCTGTGCACTACAAGAAAACAGAGCTAGTTAACCGTTTCGTGCAGTAAAACATTAATATATACTTAATATAAATTGTCTCAAAAAAGAAAACGTGAATTCAAAAAAAATCATCAAATTTTAAGAAAAGTTTCATAAAGATGAAAAAGGTTCATTGTTTATCAAAAAAAGTTCATCGAATTCAAAAAAAGTTCATCGATTTTGGAAAAAGTTCATCGAAATCAAAAAAAGTTCATCGGTTTTGAAAAAAGTTCATCGAATTCGAAAAAAGTTCATCGAATTTGAAAAAAAGTTCATCAAATTTTGAAAAAAGTCCATCATATTTGAAAAAAGTTTACCAAATTTTAAAAAAAAGTTCATCGATTTTGAAAACAGTTCATCAGATTCAAAAAAAGTTCATCGAATTTGAATAAAAGTTTATCAAATTTGAATAAAAGTTCACAAATCTAAAAAAAGTTCATTGAACTCGGAAGCAAATGGAACGAATAAATGACGTATGGATTAGAATGTTAGCACCGATAGGCTTGTTGGCGGGTTGGTTAGAACAGGCAACCTTCGATTGGGACTTCGCAGGTTCGAATCCATGTCATAGTGCTCTTTTTTTGCCTTTTAACAGAAAAGGTGGAAAGCAAAATGGGCCGAGCCCAAGTAGTCGCGCCCTTCAGGCGCCAGTTTGCTCGCGGGCGCATAAGCGCCGAATAGGATCTGCCCGAGGTAACGCACACAACGACGATACTAATCGAACGACTGGGCCGGCCCATCTATATAGCTAACGAGAAGATCGCATCTGGTTCAAGGAACTTTCTGGAAGGTTCCAGCCCGGGTTTCGCATGGTTTTGGGAATCTTCTAGCATATTCATGAACCGTTTTTTGGACTGGTTTTTTTGGTTCCTTTTAGTTTTTTATTTTTTGTTTTCCTTTTCCTTTTCTGTTTCTATTCTGTTTTTCCTTTTCTGTTTCTATATTTTTTTTCGCTTTTGGTTTCTTTTCTTTATGATTATGTTCAAATTTTCAGAAGTATTCAAAATTTGTTCAATAACTTAAAAAAATGATTTCATCTCAAAGACTGCTCACAAATTTTGGAAAATTGTTCACAATTTATTTTCGGAAAAATGTTAATGTTTTCAAATTTTGTTTGGGAGTTTCAAAAAATGTTCCTATTTAAAACTTTGTTTGCAATTCTCCAGAGTTTTTAATATTTTTCAATTTTTGTTCAGGAGTTTCAAAAATTGTTCGCAAATTTCAAATAATGTTCACGTTTTGACTTTTGTGGAGAGTTCCAAACAATGTTCATAAATTTTAAAAAATGTTTGTGTTTCCAAAAAAAATCAGCAGTTTAAAAAAATGTCCCATTTTAAGAAAAATGTTCGCTTATCCAAAACTTTTTTGGAATTTGGAAAATGTTTCAGTTTTTCGAAAAAAAATCATTTCCAAAAAATGTTCTAGTTTCCAAAAAGTGTTCATGTTTCCAAATATTGTTCATCTTAAATTTGTTCTACAGATTAAGAAAGGTCTCCCGTTTTCAATTTTTTTCATGTTTCCAAAAATTGTTCCTGTTTTCAAAAATTATTCGCAAATTTCATGAAATATTTCTGTTTCCAAAAATTGTTCGCATTTTAAATTTGGTCTGCAGTTTTAGAAAATCTGCATGCGTTAAATGTTTTTGGTATTTCTGAAATTGTTCCTGTTTTAGAAATTGTTCGTAAATTTCAATATTTTAATTTTTTCAATTTTTTCTGGAATTTCGAGCAAAAAATTAGAAATATGAAAAAGGAAAAAAATTTGGATCTTCGTTGTTTTTGGTTCTTATAATGTTGCGCTACCAAGGTATACATTCGTTGTGATCATGTCTACTGGCTAGCACAGTCGGCTCTTTCACCAGAGGACCCGGGCTCGATCCCTACAGTATGCGAAATTTTGTAGTGGTCTACAAACTCGCGCTACAGTAACCGTTCCGCTGGTCGCTAGCTTGGGCCGACCCAATCAGGTATGCATCTGTGCATGCGTCCGGCAATTTGCCGCAAAGAGCGGCACATAGGAGCTCCCTTCTGCGTCATATAGGGTTTTCCCATTTTTAGTTCACCACTTCGCGTTTTTGGACCCGCTCGTTGGGCCAGTGCTGCGTTAAGACGGTATGGTGGTGTTCTGATGTGCCTGTTTGCACAAGACGCCAATACTCTTGTCATTTCGTTGTGTCCATAAACTCCAACTTCCCATGACGATGATATCCAATCCAGTATCATTGGGAATGGGAAGCATCATTAGGGCCAGTTGCAATTCATCAAAGAAATTATCATCATACTGTATTCTGTCCTAGACTCCTAGTGGAGGTAAAATGCCCACCTTTCTATCAGTCACTAAAACTCTCTACGCGGTATTATTGTAGGATTTTTGAATTCAGAGACATTTTTTAATTTTTGAATATTTTATCAAATCCATTATTATTTTTGAACTCATAAACATTTCTTAAATTTAGATAATTTTTTAAATTTGCGGGTATTTTCAAATTCAAGAAGTTTTTTTAGTGGTGTTGTGATGTGCCTGTTTGCACAAGATGCCAATACTCTTGTCATTTCGTTGTGTCCATAAACTCCAACTTCCCATGACGATGATATCCAATCCAGTATCATTGGGAATGGGAAGCATCATTAGGGCCAGTTGCAATTCATCAAAGAAATTATCATCATACTGTATTCTGTCCTAGACTCCTAGTGGAGGTAAAATGTCCACCTTTCTATCAGTCACTAAAACTCTCTACGCGGTATTATTGTAGGATTTTTGAATTCAGAGACATTTTTTAATTTTTGAATATTTTATCAAATCCATTATTATTTTTGAACTCATAAACATTTCTTAAATTTAGATAATTTTTTAAATTTGCGGGTATTTTCAAATTCAAGAAGTTTTTTTAGTTCAAACGTACATATTCAAATTTGTGATTTTTCTGAATTAGCAAACATGTTTTAGTTTCATTATATTTTTTTTGAATTCACAACAGATTTTTCTAATTTGTGAAGATCTTTTCAAATTCATGAACATTTAAACTCTTGCTTTTTAATAAAAATAATAAAATTCATGAACATTTTTGAAAAATCATGAATGCTTTCTAAATCCATGTACTTTTTCCTTCAAAAAAGAACCTTTTTAAACTATAATATTTCACATTTTAAATACCTTTTGAAAATAAAACCTATTTTTCTACTTTTTCCACAAAATTAAAAAAAGGGCAAAAAAGAGGAGGATAACATGTAAGTTTTTTTTAGACAATCTCGCAAAGCTTTATTAAATCGTCACAATATTTACATGAACAAATGTAAGGGATCCGACCTGAACCTAACCAAATATGGTGGCCAACCCCCAAGATAAAGCATGCCTCACTGAATTTTGAGACTCGGCATTCAGGCTTCTGCTACAGCGGCCGGACATCCGGCCTAGCCCGGACATCCGGCCCGACCCCCGAAAATCCGGCCCCTTCCTATCCAGAGAGCTCCGGAAGCGACCCTGTCAGCCCGGACATCCGGCCCCATGCCCCGGACATCCGGCTCCTCCTGACGCCCTGGACATCCGGCCCCACCAATCCAGAGAGCACAGGAATCGGGCAACTCCAGCCCGGACATCCGGCTCTTCGTGGGCCGCCAGACATCCGGCCCCTAGCCTGGACATCTGGCGTCTGTCTGCGCACAGTGAACGGGCCAAGGGCCCATGTATCCCTTTCCCACTTACCCCTTCGTGTCTTAGACTATAAATAGACCGCCCCCTCCTCCTAGTTAGGGTTAGCATTTTGATAGCTCATATTTGAGATAGAGCTTTGCTCATCCACTTGGTTACTTCTCCTCGGAGCTCACGGTCTCTTCTGAGAAGATCCCCCAAGCGGATTCAAGACCCCATCACGGGAAGACCCGTTAAGACCTCCTCACGGAGAAGACCCTTTGTATCGTCCTTTGTTGACCTTGAATCGTGTATCACTCTTTGTGCTTCGAGTATCTAGCACATGTGTGACTGGATCTTGTTGGTTGAGTGATTCCTCTTGTGTTTCCCCTCGTGTTCCCCTCGTTTTT
This sequence comes from Triticum timopheevii, assembly GCA_963921465.1. Taxonomy (NCBI): domain Eukaryota; kingdom Viridiplantae; phylum Streptophyta; class Magnoliopsida; order Poales; family Poaceae; genus Triticum; species Triticum timopheevii. The sequence goes on along the minus strand of OY997272.1, from coordinate 371,723,601 downwards.
TCCCTCGTGTTCTTCGTAGGATCCCATCCAATTGTGAAAGATCGGGCATCTAGGGTTCTACCCTGCATCATCTTGGTATCATGAGCCACGTTGATTACGTATTTGCAGCCCCTACCCCTCTTTTCTAGCTTGATTTTGTTGTGTTCTTCCACAATTTCGAAAATCCCCACCAAAAATAGCCCATTTTTTTGTGATTTGTTGGTTTGATGATGTTTTGTTGATTTGATCCATGGATTTGCTTGGTTTCGAGTGGATCTAGTATCTCCCAAAGTTTCCCCACCTTCCATCCACGATATCCATCAAATTTTGCCCCCGGAATCATCAATTTCCGCCCCCAAAATCAAGTTCCTCGAGTTCATCCTCGGATTTGGAGCCCGGACATCCGGCCCGTACCCCCGGACATCTAGCCCCCCGGACATCCGGCCCGTAGGCCCGGACATCCGGCTCCTGGAGCACAAATCGCGTGTGGTTCTGGACATCAGGTCCCGGATTTCCGGCCAAACCCCCGGATGTCCGACCCCTGGCATTTCAGCCTTTGGTGTTTCACCGTTTTGTCCATAACTTTCACATCCGGAGTCCGATTTTCGCGTTCTTTAGCTCGTTGACTAGCTATTGACATCCCCCATCCATCTAGATAGGTTTCAACACCATTTGACTCCATCAAATTTGTGGAATTTAGGCATCTTTGCCTAGGGCCACCACCATATCATCCGCATTACCACCACCGACTTCCGCAACCTAACCCATTTTGTTCCCATAGCATTAGTGGTTGCTTGAGTAGTGATTCGAGTCTCCTAAGATGTTTCAGCTACTTAGGGACAGTTGCTTCTTCATCAACCACCACCACCACTTCCGCATAACCTTGCCAACCATACATTTTGGCAACCAACTTAACCCAATTGTTGTTTGTGCTTGTTTGAGTTGTGGCTTGTGTCTCCTAAGGTGTTTCGGCTACTTAGGGACAGCAACTTCAACTCCGACATGTGTATAGTCCATCACTCCACTTCCGCATTGCCGAGTGCAAACCACCACCGCTTTTCCGCTACCACTATTTGACTTTTGTCCTTGAGATTTTGAGTTGTGATTTTTTCCGTTTCCTAAGGTGTTTCGGCTAAATAGGAACGGGTCGACATCAAGTACATCGTCACTCATCATCGCAACGGACGGTAACCTCGATGACATCATTGTACATTCTCCTTGCAATTGCATTGATAACCCCTAGCCCATTTTGTGTCACTCGCCTATCGAGACTAGCCATTGTGTATTGCCGACAACGTTACTTGTGGACATTAGTGATCATCGATCTACACCTTCCATTGCATACATATCATATCATATTGGTATCATATCATCCCTTGTGTCACAAGATTGTTCCTGCATATACACAATTGCTATCTTGGTTTGTGCATTTCACAAAGTGACCATACAAAAAAAAGAGAATAAAGCTTTTAATCAAAGAAAAAGAGTGAACAAAGAGCTTGTAATCAAGTGCCATAGCATCATACCACATTGCATATAAGATTTTCATATCCGATCATCTTGGATCATCTTGTTAACCACTGGGAACATCATACATACATAGCATACTTGGCATAGAAAGTTTATCCATTTTGCATCTTATAGGTTGTGCACAAGTGTCGTATCCGCCTATTGAGCAATCGTGCTAGCGTCACTCTTGAGTTGTGCAACATGAGCGTTTTTCGTGGATTCCACATTTTGTGCTCATTCCTTGGTTGCACGACCCAATTTATCTATCCGTGTGTGTGTTTCTGTGTGCCATTCATTGCTATTGGTCTACTTGTTTCGCTTGCGAATTTGTGAATCTCTTTCAATATTATTGACTCTTGCTAACATTCTGCATCAAATTTTTGTGCCACTATCCTCACCGAGCTCCACCATAAGCTTTACTTGTGTAGGTGTGAGAATTGATGAGATCGGTACCAATTGTGTTATTTCCTTGTTACATCATTGAGTGATCATTGATCAATTTTCAACATCGGTCAAGGTACATTTGGTATAGTTCTCTCCTTTCTTCCACTCATATTTGCTCAAGTCTTGTGATTGATAGGAAAGGCATTTCATCTCCGGTCTCTGACAACAACGCCGGCGTGAACAACTACATCACCAAATCGTCAATCTTCAATCTACAACGACAAATGCAAGGCGCACAATCAAGATTGCGAGAGCACATCGAGAACCTCTCATCGACATTCGTCACTCCGAATCATGGAAAAGGGACTATATCGACAAGAAGCTTTCCGCACAAAAAGAGGAGCAAGATGCAAGGATGGAGGAGATTCGGGCCTTAATCAAGTCTACTTCCCCTTCGCCATCTTCAAGGCGGCGGCGACCAAGTCGATCATCTTCGGAGCGCCCAAGCGATGCAAGCGCAATTCGTCCACATCCACATCTACATGGCGACCACCATCACATTCGTGATCAACATCGTCGTGAAGGGAAAGTCACCTCCAAGCAACACGTGCACAACGACAACGAACGACATCTACTACGAGCTCAAGCACGACAATGACATCATCATCATGAAGATGCTCCACAAGCACAAATGTACAAGTCCCAACAAACCCTACTTCACACCAAGTCGAAGCTTCATGAGCAAAAGAGAAGACCGCGAGACGAGCACCACTAAGACAGAGCTACGGCTACACCAACCACTTTGGCATCTTCGCCACGTGTTCTCAAGGCATCTTTGCCTTTGGACGTACGGCATCTTCACCTACTTCCCATGAGTTCGCCTACATCGACATCTTCAACAACAAGGCAACCACCTACAAGCGAGGGTGACCCTTCCATCTTCGGAGTCCCCTCAAGGAAGATGGTCGAGCATGGGAATTTCCCTTCGGTCATGGAGACGAGCTACGAGGTGCTGAAGGAAATATGCCCTAGAGGCAATAATAAAGTTATTATTTATTTCCTCATATCATGATAAATGTTTATTATTCATGCTAGAATTGTATTAACCGGAAACATGATACATGTGTGAATACATAGACAAACATAACATCACCAGTATGCCTCTACTTGACTAGCTCATTAATCAAAGATGGTTACGTTTCCTAACCATAGGCATGTGTTGTCATTTGATTAATGGGATCACATCATTAGGAGAATGATGTGATTGACATGACCCATTCCGTTAGCCTAACACTTGATCGTTTAGTATATTGCTATTGCTTTCTTCATGACTTATACATGTTCCTGTAACTATGAGATTATGCAACTCCCGTTTACCGGAGGAACACTTTGGGTACTACCAAACGTCACAATGTAACTGGGTGATTATAAAGGAGTACTACACGTGTCTCCGAAGGTACATGTTGAGTTGGCGTATTTCGAGATTAGGTTTTGTCACTCCGATTGTCGGAGAGGTATCTATGGGCCCTCTCGGTAATGCACATCACTATAAGCCTTGCAAGCAATGTAGCTAATGAGTTAGTTACGGAATGATGCATTACGTAACGAGTAAAGAGACTTGCCGGTAACGAGATTGAACTAGGTATTGTATACGGACGATCAAATCTCGGGCAAGTAACATACCGATGACAAAGGGAACAACGTATGTTGTTATGCGGTTTGACCGATAAAGATCTTCGTAGAATATGTAGGAACCAATATGGGCATCTAGGTTCTGCTATTGGTTATTGACCAAGAATAGTTCTAGGTCATGTCTACATAGTTCTCGAACCCGTAGGGTCCGCACGCTTAACGTTACGATGACAATTTTATTATGAATTTATAAGTTTTGATGTATCGAAGTTTGTTCGGAGTCCCGGATGTGATCACGGACATGACGAGGAGTCTCGAAATGGTCGAGACATAAAGATTGATATATTGGACGACTATATTCGGACACCGGAAGTGTTCCGGGTGATTTCGGAGAAAACCGGAGTGCCGGATGGGTTACCGGAACCCCCCGGGGAAGTATTGGGCCTTAGTGGGCCTGAGGGGAGAGAGAGGGCAGCAGCCCAGGAGATGGCGTGCCCTCTCCCATGGGGAGTCCGAATTGGACTAGGGGAGGGGGGCGCGGCCCCTCTTTCCCTCTCCCTCTCCCTCTCTTTCCTTCCCCCTTCCTCCTTCCTAGTTGGACTAGGAAAGGGGAGTCCTACTCCCACTAGGAGGAGGACTCCCCCCTCCTTGGCGCGCCCCCTAGGGTCGGCCGGCCTCCCCCCTTGCTCCTTTATATACGGGGGCAGGGGGGCACCCTAGAGACACACAAGTTGATCTACGGATCGTTCCTTAGCCGTGTGCGGTGCCCCCCTCCACCATATTCCACCTCAGTCATATCGTCGCGGAGTTTAGGCGAAGCCCTGCGCCGGTAGAACATCATCATCGTCACCACGCCGTCGTGCTGACGGAACTCATCCCCGACACTTTGCTGGATCGGAGTCCGGGGATCGTCATCGAGCTGAACGTGTGCTGAACTCGGAGGTGCCGTACGTTCGGTACTTGGATCGGTCGGATCGTGAAGACGTACGAATACATCAACCGCGTTGTCATAATGCTTCCGCTTACGGTCTACGAGGGTACGTGGAAAACACTCTCCCCTCTCATTACTATGCCATCACCATGATCTTGCGTGTGCGTAGGAAATTTTTTGAAATTACTACGTTCCCCAACAGTGGCATCAGAGCCAGGTTTTATGCGTAGATGTCATATGCACGAGTAGAACACAAGTGAGTTGTGGGCGATACAAGTCATACTGCTTACCAGCATGTCATACTTTGGTTCGGCGGTATTGTGAGATGAAGCGGCCCGGACCGACATTACGCGTACGCTTACGCGAGACTGGTTTCACCGTTACGAGCACTCGTGCTTAAAGGTGGCTGGCGGGTGTCTGTCTCTCTCACTTTAGCTGAATCGAGTGTGGCTACGCCCGGTCCTTGCGAAGGTTAAAACAACACTAACTTGACGAACTATCATTGTGGTTTTGATGCGTAGGTAAGAACGGTTCTTGCTAAGCCCGTAGCAGCCACGTAAAATTTGCAACAACAAAGTAGAGGACGTCTAACTTGTTTTTGCAGGGCATGTTGTGATGTGATATGGTCAAGACGTGATGCTATATTTTATTGTATGAGATGATCATGTTTTGTAACCGAAGTTATCGGCAACTGCCAGGAGCCATATGGTTGTCGCTTTATTGTATGAAATGCAAACGCCCTGTAATTGCTTTACTTTATCACTAAGCGGTAGCGATAGTCGTAGAAGCAATAGATGGCGTAACGACAATGATGCTACGATGGAGATCAAGGTGTCGCGCCGGTGATGATGGTGATCACGATGGTGCTTTGAAGATGGAGATCACAAGCACAAGATGATGATGGCCATATCATATCACTTATATTGATTGCATGTGATGTTTATCCTTTATGCATCTTATCTTGCTTTGATTGACGGTAGCATTTTAAGATGATCATCTCCCACTAATTATCAAGAAGTGTTCTCCCTGAGTATGCACGGTTGCGAAAGTTCTTCATGCTGAGACACCACGTGATGATCGGGTGTGATAGGCTCTACGTTCAAATACAACGGGTGCAAAACAGTTGCACACGCGGAATACTCAGGTTAAACTTGACGAGCCTAGCATATGCAGATATGGCCTCGGAACACGGAGACCGAAAGGTCGAGTGTGAATCATATAGTAGATATGATCAACATATTGATGTTCACCGTTGAAACTACTCCATCTCACGTGATGATCGGACATGGTGTAGTTAATATGGATCACGTAATCACTTAGAGGATTAAAGGGATGTCTATCTAAGTGGGAGTTCTTAAGTAATATGATTAATTGAACTTAAATTTATCATGAACTTAGTCCTGGTAGTATTTTGCAAATTATGTTGTAGATCAATAGCTTGCGTTGTTGCTTTCATATGTTTATTTTGATATGTTCCTAGAGAAAATTGTGTTGAAAGATGTTAGTAGCAATGATGCGGATTGGATCCGTGATCTGAGGTTTATCCTCATTGCTGCACAGAAGAATTATGTCCTTAATGCACCGCTAGGTGACAGACCTATTGCAGGAGCAGATGCAGACGTTATGAACGTTTGGCTAGCTCAATATGATGACTACTTGATAGTTTAGTGCACCATGCTTAACGGCTTAGAATCGGGACTTCAAAGATGTTTTGAACGTCATGGACCATATGAGATGTTCCAGGAATTGAAGTTAATATTTCAAGCAAATACCCGAGTTGAGAGATATAAAGTCTCCAACAAGTTCTATGGCTAAAAGATGGAGGAGAATCGCTCAACTAGTGAGCATGTGCTCAGATTGTCTGGGTACTTCAATCGCTTGAATCAAGTGGGAGTTAATCTTCCAGATAAGATAGTGATTGACAGAATTCTCTAGTCACCATCACTAAGTTACTAGAACTTCGTGATGAACTATAGTATGCAAGGGATGACGAAAACGATTCCCGAGCTCTTCGTGATGTTGAAATTGACGAAGGTAGAAATCAAGAAAGAGCATCAAGTGTTGATGATTGACAAAACCACTAGTTTCAAGAAAAGGGAAAAGGGAAAGAAAGGGAAACTTCAAGTAGAATGGCAAATAAGTTGTCACTCCCGTGAAGAAGACCAAAGCTGGACCAAAGCCTGAAACTGAGTGCTTACACTGCAAAGGAAATGGTCACTGGAAGCGGAAATGCCTTAAATATTTGGTGGATAAGAAGGATGGCAAAGTGAACAAGGGTATATTTGATATACAGGTGTTTGATGTGTACCTTACTAGTGTTTATAGTAACCCCTGAGTATTTGATACTTGTTCGGTTGCTAAGATTAGTAACTCGAAACAGGAGTTACATAATAAACAGAGACTAGTTGAGGGGAAGTGACGATGAGTGTTGGAAGTAGTTCCAAGAATGATATGATCATCATCGCATACTCCCTATACTTTCGAGATTAGTGTTGAACCTAAATAAATGTTATTTGGCGTTTGCGTTGAGCATGAATATGATTTGATCATGTTTATTGCAATACGGTTATTCATTTAAAGTTAGAGAATAATTGTTATTCTGTTTACATGAATAAAGCCTTCGATGGTCATACACCCAATGAAAATAGTTTGTTGGATCTCGATCATAGTGATACACATATTCATAATATTGATGCCAAAAGATGCAAAGTTAATAACGATAGTGCAATTTATTTGTGGCACTGCCGTTTGGGTCATATCGGTGTAAAGCGCATGAAGAAACTCCATAAAGATGGATTTTCGGAATCACTTGGTTATGAATCATTTGGTGCTTGCGAACGGTGCCTTTTGGGCAAGATGACTAAAACTTCGTTCTCCGGAACAATGGAACAAGCTACTGACTTATTGGAAATAATACATACCGATGTATGCGATCCAATGAGTGTTGATGCTCGTGGCAAGCATCGTTATTTTCTGACCTTCACAAGATGATTTGAGCAGATATGGGTATATCTACTTGATGAAACATAAGTCTGAAATAGTTGAAAGGTTCAAAGAATTTCAGAGTGAAGTGGAAAAATCATCGTAACAAGAAAAATAAAATTTCTGCGATCTGATCGCGGAGACAAATATTTGAGTTACGAGTTTGGTCTTCAATTGAAATAATGTGGAATAGTTTCACAGCTCACGCCACCTGGAACACCACAACGTTATGGTGTGTCCGAACGTCGTAACCGCACTTTATTGGATATGGTGCGATCTATGATGTCTCTTACTGATTTACCACTATTGTTTTGGGGTTATGCATTAGAGACAGCTGCATTCACGTTAAAAGGGCACCATCTAAATCCGTTGAGACGACACCGTATGAAATATGGTTTAGCAGTAAACCTAAGCTGTCATTTCTTAAAGTTTGGAGTTGCGATGCTTATATGAAAAAGGTTTTCAACTGATAAGCTCGAACCCAAATCGGAGAAATGCGTCTTCATAGAATACCCAAAGGAAACTGTTGGGTACACCTTCTATCACAGATCCGAAGGCAAAACATTCGTTGCTAAGAATGGATCCTTTCTAGAGAAGGAGTTTCTCTCGAAAGAAGTGAGTGGGAGGAAAGTAGAACTTGACGAGGTAACTGTACCTTATCCTGAATTGGAAAATAGTTCATCACTGAAATCAGTTCCAGTGATTCCTACACCAATTAGTGAGGAAGCTAATGATGATGATCATGAAACTTCTGATCAAGTTAGTACAAAACCTCGTAGGTCTTCCAGAGCACGGTCCACACCAGAGTGGTACGGCAATCCTATTCTGGAAATCATGTTACTAGACCATGATGAACCTACGAACTATGAGGAAGCGATGATGAGCCCAGATTCCGCAAAATGGTTTGAGGCCATGAAATCTGAGGTGGGATCCATGTATGAGAACAAAGTGTGGACTTTGGTGGACTTGCCCGATGATCGGCAAGCCATAGAAAATAAATGGATCTTCAAGAGGAAGACGGACGCTGATAGTAGTGTTACTATCTACAAAGCTAGACTTGTCGAAAAAGGTTTTTTGACAAAGTTCAAGGTGTTGAATACAATGAGATTTTCTCACTTGTATCGATGCTTAAAAGTCTGTCCGAATCATGTTAGCAATTGCCACATTTTATGAAATTTGGCAAATGGATGTCAAAACTACATTCCTTAATGGATTTATTAAAGAAGAGTTGTATATGATACAACCAGAAGGTTTTGTCAATCCTAAAGGTGCTAACAAAGTGTGCATGCTCCAGCGATCCATCTATGGACTGGTGTAAGCATCTCAGAGTTGGAATATACGCTTTGATAAGTTGATCAAAGCATATAGTTTTGTACAGACTTACAGTGAAGCCTGTATTTACAAGAAAGTGAGTGGGAGCACTACAACATTTCTGATAAGTATATGTGAATGACATATTGTTGATCGGAAATAATGTAGAATTATTCTGCAAAGCATAAAGGAGTGTTTGAAAGGAGTTCTTTAAAAGAAATACCTCAGTAAAGCTACTTACATATTGAGCATGAAGATCTATATAGATAGATCAAGACGCTTGACAAGATTTTTCAATGAATACATACCTTGATAAATTTTTGAAATAGTACAAAATGGAACAGTCAAAGAAGGAGTTCTTGCCTGTGTTGCAAGGTGTGAAGTTGAGTAAGACTCAAGACCCGACCATGGCAGAAAATAGAAAGAGGATGAAAAGTCATTCCCTATGCCTCAGTCATAGGTTCTATAAAGTATGCTATGCTGTGAACCAGACATATTGTATACCTTGCTCTGAGTTTGGCAAAGGAATACAATTTTGATCTAATAGTAGATCACTGGACATCGGTCAAGAATATTCTTAGTGAGGACTAAGGAGATGTTTCTCGATTAAGGAGGTGATAAAAGAGTTCATTGTAAAAGTTACATCGGTGCAAACTTTTACACTGATCCAGATGACTCTAAGTCTCAATCTGGATACATATTGAAAGTGGGAGCAATTAAGCTAGAGTAGCTCCATGCAGAGCATTGAAGACATAGAATATTTGCAAAATACATACGGCTTTGTATGTGACAGACCCGTTGACTAAGCCTCTTCCACGAGCAAAACATGATCACACCTTAGTACTCTTTGGGTGTTAATCACATAACGATGTGAACTAGATTATTGACTCTAGTAAACCCTTTGGGTGTTGGTCACATGACGATGTGAACTATGGGTGTTAATCATATACAGATATGAATATTGGTGTTAAATCACATGGCGATGTGAACTAGATTATTGACTCTAGTGCAAGTGGGAGACTGAAGGAAATATGCCCTAGAGGCAATAATAAAGTTATTATTTATTTCCTCATATCATGATAAATGTTTATTATTCATGCTAGAATTGTATTAACCGGAAACATTATACATGTGTGAATACATAGACAAACATAACGTCACTAGTATGCCTCTACTTGACTAGCTCATTAATCAAAGATGGTTACGTTTCCTAACCATAGGCATGTGTTGTCATTTGATTAATGGGATCACATCATTAGGAGAATGATGTGATTGACATGACCCATTCCGTTAGCCTAGCACTTGATCGTTTAGTATATTGCTATTGCTTTCTTCATGACTTATACATGTTCCTGTAACTATGAGATTATGCAACTCCCGTTTACCAGAGGAACACTTTGGGTACTACCAAACGTCACAACGTAACTGGGTGATTATAAAGGAGTACTACAGGTGTCTCCGAAGGTACATGCTGAGTTGGCGTATTTCGAGATTAGGTTTTGTCACTCCGATTGTCGGAGAGGTATCTCTGGGCCCTCTCGGTAATGCACATCACTATAAGCCTTGCAAGCAATGTAGCTAATGAGTTAGTTACGGAATGATGCATTACGTAACGAGTAAAGAGACTTGCCGGTAATGAGATTGAACTAGGTATTGGATACGGACGATCAAATCTCGGGCAAGTAACATACCGATGACAAAGGGAACAACGTATGTTGTTATGCGGTTTGACCGATAAAGATCTTCGTAGAATATGTAGGAACCAATATGGGCATCCAGGTTCCGCTATTGGTTATTGACCAAGAATAGTTCTAGGTCATGTCTACATAGTTCTCGAACCCGTAGGATCCGCACGCTTAACGTTACGATGACAGTTTTATTATGAGTTTATAAGTTTTGATGTACCGAAGTTTGTTCGGAGTCCCGGATGTGATCACGGACATGACGAGGAGTCTCGAAATGGTCGAGACATAAAGATTGATATATTGGACGACTATATTCGGACACCGGAAGTGTTCCAGGTGATTTCAGAGAAAACCGGAGTGCCGGAGGGGTTACCGGAACCCCCCGGGGAAGTATTGGGCCTTAGTGGGCCTGAGGGGAGAGAGAGGGCAGCAGCCCAGGAGGTGGCACGCCCCCTCCCATGGGGAGTCCGAATTGGACTAGGGGAGGGGGGCGCGGCCCCTCTTTCCCTCTCCCTCTCCCTCTCTTTCCTTCCCCCTTCCTCCTTCCTAGTTGGACTAGGAAAGGGGAGTCCTACTCCCACTAGGAGGAGGACTCCCCCCTCCTTGGCGCGCCCCCTAGGGCCGGCCGGCCTCCCCCTTTCTCCTTTATATACGGGGGCAGGGGGCACCCTAGAGACACACAAGTTGATCTACGGATCGTTCCTTAGCCGTGTGCGGTGCCCCCCTCCACCATATTCCACCTCAGTCATATCGTCGCGGAGTTTAGGCGAAGCCCTGCGCCGGTAGAACATCATCATCGTCACCACGCCGTCGTGCTGACGGAACTCATCCCCGACACTTTGCTGGATCGGAGTCCGGGGATCGTCATCGAGCTGAACGTGTGCTGAACTCGGAGGTGCCGTACGTTCGGTACTTGGATCGGTTGGATCGTGAAGACGTACGACTACATCAACCGCGTTGTCATAACGCTTCCGCTTACGGTCTACGAGGGTACGTGGACAACACTCTCCCCTCTCGTTGCTATGCCATCACCATGATCTTGCGTGTGCGTAGGAATTTCTTTGAAATTACTACGTTCCCCAACAGGTGCCATATCATATGGGCCTCCAACACCAAGACGGTGACAAGAAGGTCGAGCAAGGGCCATCCCCTTCAACCATGGCAATGAGAGCTGCTACCTCTTGAGCACTACGTTGGATTTCCCCGAAGAGGAGAGGATGATGCAGCAAAGTAGCGTAAGTATTTCCCTCAGTTTTTGAGAACCAAGGTATCAATCCAGTAGGAGACCATGCACAAGTCCCTCGTACCTACACAAAACGATAGCTACTCGCAACCAACGCGATTAGGGGTTGTTAATCCCTTCATGGTCACTTACGAGAGTGAGATCTAATAGAGATGATAAATAATATTTTTGGTATTTTTGATAGAAAGATGCAAAGTAAAAAGTAAAAGGCAAAGTAAAAAACAAAGCAAGTAATAAAGCGATAGAGATTGATATGATGAGAATAGACCCAGGGACCATAGGTTTCACTAGTGGCTTCTCTCAAGAGCATAAGTATTCTACGGTGGGTGAACAAATTACTGTTGAGCAATTGACAGAATTGAGCATAGTTATGAGCATATCTAGGTAATGATCATGTATATAGGCATCACGTGCGAGACAAGTAGATCGAAACGATTCTGCATCTACTACTATTACTCCAGTCATCGACCGCTATCCAGCATGCATCTAGAGTATTAAGTTAAAAACAGAGTAACGCCTTAAGCAAGATGACATGATGTAGAGGGATAAATTCATGCAATGTGATAAAAAAACCATCTTGTTATCCTCGATGGCAACAATACAATACGTGCCTTGCTGCCCCTGCTGTCACTGGGAAAGGACACCGCAAGATTGAACCCAAAGCTAAGCACTTCTCCCATTGCAAGAACTACCAATCTAGTTGGCCAAACCAAAAGGATAATTCGAAGAGACTTGCAAAGATAACTCAATAATACATAAAAGAATTCAGAGAAGATTCAAATATTTTCCATAGATAAGCTAGATCATAAACCCACAATTCATCGGTCTCAACAAACACACCGCAAAAAGAAGATTACATCGAATAGATCTCCACGAGAGAGGGGGAGAACATTTTATTGAGATCCAAAAAGAGAGAAAAAGCCATCTAGCTACTAGCTATGGACCCGAAGGTCTGAAGTAAACTACTCACACTTCATCGGAGGGGCTATGGTGTTGATGTAGAAGCCCTCCGTGGTGGATGTTTTGGAGCTCCGGCGGAGCTCCGGAACAGGCCCCAAGATGGGATGTCATGGATACAGAAGGTTGCGGCGGTGGAATTAGATTTTTGGCTCCTCCTCTGATCGCCTGGGGATACGTAGGTATATATAGGAGGAAGGAGTACGTCGGTGGAGCAACAGGGGGCCCACGAGGGTGGAGGGCGCGCCTGGGGGGGGGGGGGGGGGAGGGCGCACCCCCCTACCTCGTGCCTTCCCTGTTGGTTGCTTGACGTAGGGTCCAAGTCTCCTGGATCACATTCGGTGAGAAAATTACGTTCCCAAAGGTTTCATTCTGTTTGGACTCAGTTTGATATTCCGTTTCTTCGAAACACTGAAATAGGAAAAAAAACAACAATTCTGGGCTGGGCCTCCGGTTAATAGGTTAGTCCCAAAAATAATATACAAGTGGAAAATAAAGCCCAATATAGTCCAAAACAGTAGATAAAGTAGCATGGAGCAATCAAAAATTATAGATACGTTGGAGACGTATCAGGCATCCCCAAGCTTAATTCCTGCTCGTCCTCGAGTAGGTAAATGATAAAAAAAATTTGATGCGGAGTGATACTTTGGCATAATTTCAATGTAAATCTTCTTAATTGTGGCCATAATATTCAGATTCGAAAGATTCAAGACAAAAGCTCATATTGACATAAAAACAATAATACTTCAAGCATACTAATCAAAGCAATCATGTCTTCTCAAAATAGCATGGCAAAAGAAAGTTCATCCCTACAAAGTCATATAGTTAGGCTATGCTTCATTTTTGTCACACATAGATGTTCCCAACTTCTATACCCCCGATGACAAGCCAAGCAATTGTTTCATACTTAAATAATCTCAAACTTTTTCAACCTTCACGCAATACATGAGCGCGAGCCATGGATATAGTACTATGGGTGGAATAGAATATGATGATGGGGATTGTGTGGAGAAGACAAAAAAGGAGAAAGTCTCACATTGACGAGGATAATCAACGGGCTATGGAGATGCCCATTAATTGATGTCAACATGAGGAGTAGGGATGGCCATGCAACGGATGCACTAGACCTATGAATGCTCAACAAAAGAAAACTAGTGGGTGTGCATCCAACTCGCTTGCTCACGAAGACCTAGGGCATTTGAGGAAGCCCATCATACGAATATACAAGCCAAGTTATATAATGAAAAATTCCCACTAGTATGAAAAGACAACTTATGAGACTCACTACATGAAGAACAAGGTGCTACTTTGAAGCACAATATATGAGACTCACTACATGAAGAACAAGGTGCTACTTTGAAGCACAAGTGTGGAAAAGAGATAGTAGCATTGCCCCTTTTTTATTTTCCCTTTTTTTTCTTTTTTTTCTTTTGGGCCTTTCTCTTTTTTTTTCTTTTGGCCTTTCTTCTTTTTTTTTTCCTTTTTTGGGGCAATGCTCTAACAATGATGATCATCACACTTCTATTGATTACAACATAAGGATTACAACTCGAAACTTAGAACAAGATATGACTCTATATGAATGCCTCCGGCGGTGTACCGGGATGGTGCAATGAATCAAGAGTGACATGTATGAAAAATAATGCATGGTGGCTTTGCCACAAATACGATGTCAACTACATGATCACGCAATGGCAATATGACAAAAGTAATGTATGTCATGATGATGATGATGGAGGTTGCATGGCAATATATCTCGGAATGGCTATGGAAATGCCATGATAGGTAGGTGTGGTGGCTGTTTTGAGGAAGATATAAGGAGGTTTATGTGTGACAGAGCGTATCGTATCACGGGGTTTGGATGCACCGGCGAAGTTTGCACCAACTCTCAAGGTGAGAAAGGGCAATGCACGGTACCGAAGAGGCTAGCAAAGGTGGAAAGGTGAGAGTGCGTATAATCCATGGACTCAACATTAGTCAAAAGAACTCATATACTTATTGCAAAAATTTAGAAGCCATCAAAAATCAAGTACTATGCACATGCTCCTAGGGGGATAGATTGGTAGGAAAAGACCATCGCTCGTCCCCGACCGCCACTCATAAGGATGCACAAGCCAGGTACACTTGATGTTTCAAATTTGTTACACAACTTTAACCATACGTGCATGCTACGGGACTTGCAAACTTCAACACAAGCATTTCTCAAATTCACAATTATTCAACTAGCACGACTTTGATATTATCACCTCCATATCTCAAAACAATTATCAAGCATCAAACTTATCTTAGTATTCAACACACTCAAAAGAAAGTTTCACATATCTTGAACACCAAGTATATTAACATTAAGCAAATTACCATGCTATTAACGACTCTCAAAATAATCTAAGTGAAGCATGAGAGATCAATAGTTTCTTTAAAACAAATCCACCACCGTGCTCTAAAAGATCTAAGTGAAGTACTAGAGCAAAAATTATCACGCTCAAAAGATATAAGTGAAGTACTAGAGAAAAAACTATCAAGCTCAAAGATATAAGTGAAGCACATAGAGTATTCTAACAAATTCCAATTCATGTATGGCTCTCTCAAAAGGTGTGTACAACAAGGATGATTGTGGTAAACTAAAAAGCAAAGACGCAAATAATACAAGACGCTCCAAGCAAAACACATATCATGTGGTGAATAAAAATATAGCTCCAAGTAAATTACCGATGGAAGTGGACGAAAGAGGGGGTGCCTTCCGGGGCATCCCCAAGCTTTGACTTTTTGGTGTCCTTGGATTATCTTGGGGGTGCCATGGGCATCCCCAAGCTTAGGCTCTTGCCACTCCTTGCTCCATAATCCATCAAAAGAATTCACCCAAAACTTGAAAACTTCACAATACAAAACTCAACAGAAATCTCATGAGCTCCGTTAGAGAAAGAAAACAAAAGACTACTTCAAGGTACTGTAATGAACTCATTATTTATTTATATTGGTGTTAAACCTACTTTATTCCAACTTCTCTATGGATTATAAACTAATTTACTAGCCATAGATTCATCAAAATAAGCAAACAACACACGTAAAACAGAATCTGTCAAAAACAGAACAGTCTGTAGCAATCTGTAACTAACGCAAACTTATGAAACTCTAAAAATTATACCAAAATAGGAAATCCTGTACAATTTGTTTATTGAACATAAGCAAAAAGAATCAACACAAAAGCACGTTCCTGTGATTTAACAAAATTATATTCGTGTGTGCAAAGTTTCTGTTTTTCAGCAGAATCAAATCAACTATCATCGTAGGTTATCCTATAGGTTCTACTTGGCACAAACACTAATTAAAAGATGAAACCACATCCAAACATAGTCTAGATGGATTATTTATTCCTAAACATAAGCAAAAACAAAAAACACAAAATAAAATTGGGTTGCCTCCCAACAAGCGCTATCGTTTAACGCCCCTAGCTAGGCATAAAAGCAAGGATAGATCTAGGTATTGCTATCTTTGGTAGGCAATTCTTCAAAGAGGCATCTACCTCCTTTAGAATTTTCTTTCTTTCTAGTAATTGTCAAATTTTCAGGCAAACGATCGAAGAATTCATTCATAGCAAAGGGTTCCTTAATGATGGTAAAAAGATTGGGATGAACACTTATAGATTTAAGATCCGCAGTTTCCTTACTAGATGATTCACCCTTATTCTTAGGAACATAAATGAGCTTAGTATTTTTAGTAGACGAACTTGGAGTATTTTGTACGGAAGAAAAAGCGGTTCCCAAGTTAGCAATGATACCCTCAAGTTTATTGATTCTTGTGGAATCCAGATTTATTTTCTCATTAACTATGGGATCTTTTTCTTTAATAATTTTCAAAGTCATTCCTACCTTAGATCCATATTGGTAATTTGATTGTGGATCTTTTTATCAAGATTTTTAATTGATTCAATGGTAGCAACTTTATTCTCAATAATTTCAAGTCTTTGCATAACATGCTCCAAAGTTAACGTAGTTCCATTAATCAAAAGAGGCGGTGAGCCAAATAAATCTATTAAAGCATTATAAGAATCAAAAGTATGGCTACCCAAGAAATTCCCTCGGTAATGGTATCAAGGATATATCTATACCAAGGATTAGCTCCTACGTAAAAATTACGAAGAAGAACTGAAGTAGATTGCTTCCTGGTAGATCTATTTTGAGCATTGCAAATTCTATACCAAGCGTCTTTCAGATTTTCTCCCTCCCTTTGCTTAAAATGTAGAACTTCATTCTCGGGAGATAACGGAGAAGATACGAGACTAGTCATGATGACAAGCAAGCAAACTAACACACGAGCAAACAAACAGACGAGGAAAAGGCAAACGGGCAAGAGAGGAGGAGATTGGGAAAGAGAGGGCGAATAAAACGGCAAGGGTGAAGTGGGGGAGAGGAAAATGAGAGACAAATGGCAAATAATGTAATGCAAGAGATAGGGATTGTGATGGGTACTTGGTATTGTTGACTTGCTTGCGTGAGCCTTCCCGGCAACGGCGCCAGAAATTCTTGTTGCTACCTCTTGAGCACTGCGTTGGATTTCCCCGAAGAGGAGAGGATGATGCAGCAAAGTAGCGTAAGTATTTCCCTCAGTTTTTGAGAACCAAGGTATCAATCCAGTAGGAGACCACGCACAAGTCCCTCGTACCTACACAAAATGATAGCTACTCGCAACCAACGCGATTAGGGGTTGTCAATCCCTTCACGGTCACTTACGAGAGTGAGATCTGATAGAGATGATAAATAATATTTTTGGTATTTTTGATAGAAAGATGCAAAGTAAAAAGTAAAAGGCAAAGTAAAAACAAAGCAAGTAATAAAGCGATAGAGATTGATATGATGAGAATAGACCCGGGGGCCATAGGTTTCACTAGTGGCTTCTCTCAAGAGCATAAGTATTCTACGGTGGGTGAACAAATTACTGTTGAGCAATTGACAGAATTGAGCATAGTTATGAGCATATCTAGGTAATGATCATGTATATAGGCATCACGTGCGAGACAAGTAGATCGAAACAATTCTGCATCTACTACTATTACTCCACTCATCGACCGCTATCCAGCATGCATCTAGAGTATTAAGTTAAAAACAGAGTAACGCCTTAAGCAAGATGACATGATGTAGAGGGGTAAATTCATGCAATATGATAAAAACCCCATCTTGTTATCCTCGATGGCAACAATACAATACGTGCCTTGCTGCCCCTGCTGTCACTGGGAAAGGACACCGCAAGATTGAACCCAAAGCTAAGCACTTCTCCCATTGCAAGAACTACCAATCTAGTTGGCCAAACCAAAAGGATAATCTGAAGAGACTTGCAAAGATAACTCAATCATACATAAAAGAATTCAGAAGATTCAAATATTTTCCATAGATAAGGTGGTCATAAACCCACAATTCATCGGTCTCAACAAACACACCGCAAAAAGAAGATTACATCGAATAGATCTCCACGAGAGAGGGGGAGAACACTGTATTGAGATCCAAAAAGAGAGAAGAAGCCATCTAGCTACTAGCTATGGACCCGAAGGTCTGAAGTAAACTACTCACACTTCATCGGAGGGGCTATGGTGTTGATGTAGAAGCCCTCCATGGTGGATGTTCCGGAGCTCTGGCGGAGCTCCGGAACAGGCCCCAAGATGGGATCTCATGGATACAGAAGGTTGCGGCGGTGGAATTAGGTTTTTGGCTCCTCCTCTGATCGTTTGGGGATACGTAGGTATATATAGGAGAAGGAGTACGTCGGTGGAGCAACAGGGGGCCCACGATGGTGGAGGGCGCGCCTGGGGGGGGGGGGGGGAGGGCGCGCCCCCCTACCTCGTGCCTTCCCTATTGGTTGCTTGACGTAGGGTCCAAGTCTCCTGGATCACGTTCGATGAGAAAATCACGTTCCCGAAGGTTTCATTCCATTTGGACTCCGTTTGATATTCCGTTTCTTCGAAACACTGAAATAGGCAAAAAAACAACAATTTTGGGCTGGGCCTCCGGTTAGTAGGTTAGTCCCAAAAATAATATAAAAGTGGAAAATAAAGCCTAATATAGTCCAAAACAGTATATAAAGTAGCATGGAGCAATACAAAATTATAGATACGTTGGAGACATATCAAGAGCAAACCTCTTCAACGACATGAGGATGGCGCCCATATTGGACTCATACTCCGAGTCAAGCTACGAGACCGCACATAGAGACATTTGCACCTACATCTCTCCGACACCCACATATGTCGAGATGACGCAATTGCCATGTGAGGAGAGCCACTACCACATGAGTGACATGAGTGACTCCACCATACATGACATTGTGAGCATTTCCTGTGAGAGGATGAGTGTGACCACCACTAGCCCCACACATGAGAGCATCCACACATCCTATGTGAGGATGAGAGCCATTTGAGTGACTCCACCAACCATATGAGTGAGAGCATCTTACCGGGAGTGAGTGCACCACAACACTTAGTGAGTGAGGTAGTTGAGACGGCATGTGAGGCCACTATGATTTCTAATGACTTAACCTCTACTCCTAGCGTGTTTTCTTCTTTGGTGCTATGTCTCCTACATGACGACATGCCTATCCTCGACAACTCCATACCACCAATCCTGACGACGATGGCCATGGTGGATGATGATGCACCCCCCACATGGTTCCGTCAAGATGAAGATGACAACGAGTGGATCTTCGACACCACACCTACCACACATGAGTGATGCCCCACAGGTAACATAGGTGATGGTGCTTCTCTCCTCCCACTAGCGAACTATCTTACAAATGATTGCTTGCATAATTTTGACCCACCTATTCCCATGCTTTATGCTATTGCGACTTCCTCATGTCATGACTTACCTATTTATGATGAATATGATGATGAACATGTTGAGTTGCCTAGTTGTGATGAATTGCTTCATAGGATATCATGTGAAAATTCTTTTGGTCACATCATGTTTGATAATCCTTTAAACTTGTCATATGCTATGAGTGAGATCTCCCATATTGCCTCATTTCAATCTCAACATAGTAACTATGCATGCCCCATTAAAATAAATCATATTTGCACTTATGGCATAGATGAAGAGATGATGGTCATTGGCTTTCGTTTTTCATGTGATGATATTGCCATGCTTCCTTTACATGATTTGTGCAATTCATCTACTATGACATGCCTGTTGGGGAACGTTGCAGAAAATTAAAATTTTTCCTACGGTTTCACCAAGATCCATCTATGAGTTCATCCAAGCAACGAGTCAAGGGAGTGAGTTTGCATCTACATACCACTTGTAGATCGCGAGCGGAAGCTTGCAAGGGGATGGTGATGATGGAGTCGTACTCGACGTGATTCGGATCACCGATGACCAAGTACTAAACGGACAACACCTCCGCGTTCAACACACGTACGGGACGGGAGACGTCTCCTCCTTCTTGATCCAGCAACGGGGGAGGAGAGGTTGAGGAAGATCGCTCCAACGGCAGCACGACGGCGTGGTGTAGTTGGTGCAGCAGTACTCCGACAGAGCTTCGCCAAGCACGTATGGAGGAGGAGAGATGTTGGGGAGGGGAGGGGCTGCGCCTTGGCTTGTGTATTGCAGCCCTCCCCTCACCCCTCTATATATAGGGGAAGGGGGCAAGGGGGGCCGGCCCTCTAGGGAAAAACCCTAGGGGGGGCGGCGGCCAAAGGGAGAGGGGAAAGGGTGGCTTGCCCCCCAAGCAGGGGGGGCGCCCCCTTTAGGGTTTCCCCTCCCCTTGCCCTAGCCGCATGGGCCTACGTGGGGAGGCGCGCCCAGCCCACCAGGGGCTGGCTCCCTGCCCCACGCAGCCCATGTGGGCCCCCGGGAGGGGTGGCCCCACCCGGTGGACCTCCGGAACCCTTCCGGTGGCCCCGGTACAATACCGGTATGACCCCGAAACTTCCCGGTGTCCGTTTGACAACTTTCCATATATAAATCTTTACCTCCGGACCCTTCCGGAACTCCTCGTGACGTCCGGGATCTCATCCGGGACTCCGAACAACATTCGGTAGTCACATACTAGTCTTCCTAATAACCCTAGCGTCACCGAACCTTAAGTGTGTAGACCCTACGGGTTCGGGAGACATGTAGACATGACCGAGACGCTCTCAGGTCAATAACCAACAGCGGGATCTGGATACCCATGTTGGCTCCCACATGCTCCTCGATGTTGTCATTGGATGAACCACGATGTCGAGGATTCGACCAAACCCTGTATACAATTCCCTTTGTCAATCGGTACGTTACTTGTCCGAGACTCGATTGTCGGTATCCCAATACCTTGTTCAGTCTCGTTACCGGCAAGTCACTTTACTCGTACCGTAATGCATGATCCCGTGGCCAACACCTTGGTCACCTTGAGCTCATTATGATGATGCATTACCGAGTGGGCCCAGAGATACCTCTCCGTCATACGGAGTGACAAATCCCAGTCTCGATCCATGTCAACCCAACAGATACTTTCGGGGATACCTGTAATGCACCTTTATAGTCACCCAGTTACGTTGTGATGTTTGATACACCCAAGGCACTCCTACGGTATCCGGGAGTTACACGATCTCATGGTCTAAGGAAGAGATACTTGACATTTGCAAAGCTCTAGCAAACGAACTAAACGACCTTTGTGCTATGCTTAGGATTGGGTCTTGTCCATCACATCATTCTCCTAATGATGTGATCCCGTTATTAACGACATCCAATGTCCATAGCCAGGAAACCATGACTATCTGTTGATCACAACGAGCTAGTCAACTAGAGGCTCACTAGGGACATATTGAGGTCTATGTATTCACACGTGTATTATGATTTCCGGATAATACAGTTATAGCATGAATAAAATACAATTATCATGAACAATGAAATATAATAATACTTTTATTATTGCCTCTAGGGCATATTTCCAACAGTCTCCCACTTGCACTAGAGTCACCAATCTAGTTACATTGTGATGAATCGAACACCCATAGAGTTCTGGTGTTGATCATGTTTTGCTCGCGAGAGAGGTTTAGTCAACGGATCTGCGACATTCAGATCCGTATGTACTTTGCAAATTTCTATGTCTCCATCTTGAACGTTTTCACGGATGGAGTTGAAACGACGCTTGATGTGCCTGGTCTTCTTGTGAAACCTGGGCTCCTTGGCAAGGGCAATAGCTCCAGTGTTGTCACAAAAGAGTTTGATCGGCCCCGACGCATTGGGTATGACTCCTAGGTCGGTGATGAACTCCTTCACCCAAATCGCTTCATGCGCTGCCTCCGAGGCTGCCATGTACTCCGCTTCACACGTTGATCCCGCCACGACGCTCTGCTTGCAGCTGCACCAGCTTACTGCTCCACCATTCAACATATACACGTATCCGGTTTGTGACTTAGAGTCATCTGGATCTGAGTCGAAGCTAGCGTTGACGTAACCCTTTACGACGAGCTCTTCGTCTCCTCCATAAACGAGAAACATGTCCTTTGTCCTTTTCAGGTACTTCAGGATATTCTTGACCGCTGTCCAGTGTTCCTTGCCAGGATTACTTTGGTATCTTGCTACCAAACTTACGGCAAGGTTTACATCTGGTCTGGTACACAGCATGGCATACATAATAGATCCTATGGCTGAAGCATAGGGGATGACACTCATCTCTTCTTTATCTTTTGCCGTGGTCGGTGACTGAGCCGAGCTCAATCTCACACCTTGTAACATAGGCAAGAACCCCTTCTTGGACTGATCCATTTTGAACCTCTTCAAAATCTTATCAAGGTATGTGCTTTGTGAAAGACCTATGAGGCGTCTCGATCTATCTCTATAGATCTTGATGCCTAATATATAAGCAGCTTCTCCAAGGTCCTTCATTGAAAAACACTTATTCAAGTAGGCCTTAATGCTGTCCAGAAATTCTATATTATTTCCCATCAAGAGTATGTCATCTACATATAATATGAGAAATGCTACAGAGCTCCCACTCACTTTCTTGTAAATGCAGGCTTCTCCATAAGTCTGCATAAACCCAAACGCTTTGATCATCTCATCAAAGCAAATATTCCAACTCCGAGATGCTTGCACCAGCCCATAAATGGATCGCTAGAGCTTGCATACTTTGTTAGCGTTCTTAGGATCGACAAAACCTTCCGGCTGCATCATATACAGTTCTTCCTTAAGATGCCCGTTAAGGAATGCCGTTTTGACGTCCATCTGCCATATCTCATAATCATAGTATGCGGCAATTGCTAACATGATTCGGACGGACTTTAGCTTCGCTACGGGAGAGAATGTCTCGTCGTAGTCAATCCCTTGAACCTGTCGATAACCCTTAGCGACAAGTCGAGCTTTATAGATGGTAACATTTCCATCCGCGTCCGTCTTCTTCTTAAAGATCCATTTGTTTTCTATCGCTCGCCGATCATCGGGCAAGTCTGTCAAAGTCCATACTTTGTTTTCATACATGGATTCTATCTCGGATTTCATGGCTTCAAGCCATTTGTTGGAATCTGGGCCCACCATCGCTTCTTCATAGTTCGAAGGTTCACCATTGTCTAACAACATGATTTCCAGGACGGGGTTGCCGTACCACTCTGGTGCGGAACGTGTCCTTGTGGACCTACGAAGTTCAGTAGCAACTTGATCCAAGTACCTTGATCATCATCATTGGTTTCCTCTTCAGTTGGTGTGGGCATCACAGGAACATTTTCCTGAGCTGCACCACTTTCCCGTTCGAGAGGTAGTACTTCATCGAGTTCTACTTTCCTCCCACTTACTTCTTTCGAGAGAAACTCTTTTTCCAGAAAGCATCCGTTCTTGGCAACAAAGATCTTGCCCTCGGATCTTAAGTAGAAGGTATACCCGACAGTTTCCTTAGGGTATCCTATGAAGACGCATTTTTCCGACTTGGGTTCGAGCTTTTCAGGTTGAAGTTTCTTGACATAAGCATCGCATCCCCAAACTTTTAGAAACGACAGCTTAGGTTTCTTCCCAAACCATAATTCATACGGTGTCGTCTCAACGGATTTAGACGGTGCCCTATTTAAAGTGAATGTAGCTGTCTCTAGAGAGTATCCCCAAAATGATAGCGGTAAATCGGTAAGAGACATCATAGACCGCACCATATCTAATAGAGTGCGATTACGACGTTCGGACACACCGTTTCGCTGAGGTGTTCCAGGCGGCGTGAGTTGTGAAACGATTCCACATTTCTTTAAGTGTGTACCAAATTCGTGACTTAAGTATTCTCCTCCACGATCTGATCACAGGAACTTTATCTTTCGGTCACGTTGATTCTCTACCTCATTCTGAAATTCCTTGAACTTTTTGAAGGTCTCAGACTTGTGTTTCATTAGGTAAACATACCCATATCTACTCAAGTCATCAGTGAGAGTGAGAACATAACGATATCCTCCGCGAGCCTCAACGCTCATTGGACCGCATACATCGGTATGTATGATTTCCAACAAGTTGGTTGCTTGCTCCATTGTTCCGGAGAACGGAGTCTTGGTCATTTTGCCCATGAGGCATGGTTCGCATGTGTCAAACGATTCATAATCAAGAGACTCCAAAAGTCCATCAGCATGGAGCTTCTTCATGCGCTTGACACCAATGTGACCAAGGCGGCAGTGCCACAAGTATGTGGGACTATCGTTATCAACTTTACATCTTTTGGCATCCATACTATGAACATGTGTAATATTACGCTCGAGATTCATTAAGAATAAACCATTGACCATCGGAGCATGACCATAAAACATATCTCTCATATAAATCGAACAACCATTATTCTCAGACTTAAATGAGTAGCCATCTCGTATTAAACGAGATCCAGATACAATATTCATGCTCAAACTTGGCACTAAATAACAATTATTAAGGTTCAAAACTAATCCCGTGGGTAAATGTAGGGGCAGCGTGCCGACAGCGATCACATCGACTCTGGAACCATTCCCGACGCGCATCGTCACCTCGTCCTTCGCCAGTCTCCGTTTATTCCGCAGCTCCTGCTGTGAGTTACAAATATGAGCAACGGCACCGGTATCAAATACCCAGGAGTTACTACGAGTACTGGTAAGGTACACATCAATTACATGTATATCAAATATACCTTTGGTGTTGCCGACCTTCTTATCCGCTAAGTATTTGGGGCAGTTCCGCTTCCAGTGACCCTTCCCTTTGCAATAAAAGCACTCAGTCTCAGGCTTGGGTCCATTCTTTGACTTCTTCCCGGTAACTGGCTTACTAGGCGCGGCAACCTCCTTGCCGTCCTTCTTGAAGTTCTTCTTACCCTTGCCCTTCTTGAACTTAGTAGTCTTATTGACCATCAACACTTGATGTTCTTTCTTGATTTCAGCCTCTGCTGACCTCAGCATCGAGAACACTTCAGGAATGGTCTTTTCCATCCCCTGCATGTTGTAGTTCATCACAAAGCTCTTGTAGCTTGGTGGGAGCGACTGGAGGATTCTGTCAATGACCGCCTCATCTGGGAGGTTAATATTCAGCTGGGTCATATGGTTGTGCAACCCAGACATCTTGAGTATGTGCTCACTGACAGAACTGTTTTCCTCCATCTTACAACTATAGAACTTGTCGGAGACATCATATCTCTCGACCCGGGCATGAGCTTGGAAAACAAGTTTCAGCTCTTCGAACATCTCATATGCTCCGTGATGCTCAAAACGCTTTTGGAGCCCCGGTTCTAAGCTGTAAAGCATGCCGCACTGAACGAGGGAGTAATCATCAGCACGAGTTTGCCAAGCATTCATAATGTCTTGGTTCTCTGGGACGGGGGCGTCACCTAGCGGTCCTTCTAGGACATATTGTTTCCTGGCAGCTATGAGGATGATCCTCAGGTTCCGGACCCAGTCCGTATAGTTGTTGCCGTCATCTTTCAGCTTGGTTTTCTCTAGGAACGCATTGAAGTTCATGTTGACATGAGCGTTGGCCATTTGATCTACAAGACATATTTGCAAAGGTTTTAGACTAAGTTCATGATAATTAAGTTCTAATCAAATTATGAACTCCCACTCAGATTAGACATCCCTTTGGTCATCTAAGTGTTACACGATCCGAGTCGACTAGCCCGTGTCCGATCATCACGTGAGACGGACTAGTCATCGTTGGTGAACATTTTCATGTTGATCGTATCTTCCATACGACTCGTGTTCGACCTTTCGGTCTCCGTGTTCCGAGGCCATGTCTGCACATGCTAGGCTCGTCAAGTTAACCCTAAGTGTTTTCGCTGTGTAAAACTGTCTTACACCCGTTGTATGTGAACGTAAGAATCCATCACACCCGATCATCACGTGGTGCTTAGAAGCGACGAACTGTAGCAACGGTGCACAGTTAGGGGAGAACACTTCTTGATATTTTGTAAGGGATCATCTTATTTACTACCGTCGTCCTAAGTAAACAAGATGCATAAACATAATAAACATCACATGCAATTATATAGTTGTGACATGATATGGCCAATATCACATAGCTCCATTGATCTCCATCTTCGGGGCTCCATGATCATCTTGTCACCGGCTTGACACCATGATCTCCATCATCATGATCTCCATCATCGTGTCTTCATGAAGTTGTCACGCCAACGACTACTTCTACTTCTATAGCTAACGCGTTTAGCAATAAAGTAAAGTAAGTTACATGGCGTTCTTCAATGACACGCAGGTCATACAAAAATAAAGACAACTCCTATGGCTCCTGCCGGTTGTCATACTCATCGACATGCAAGTCGTGAATCCTATTACAAGAACATGATCTCATACATCACAATTCATCATTCATCACAACTTCTGGCCATATCACATCACATGATCAATCACTGCAAAAACAAGTTAGACGTCCTCTAATTGTTGTTGCATCTTTTACGTGGCTGCAATTGGGTTCTAGCAAGAATGTTTTCTTACCTACGAATAACCACAACGTGATTTTGTCAACTTCTATTTACCCTTCATAAGGGCCCTTTTCATCGAATCCGCTCCAACTAAAGTGGGAGAGACAGACACCCGCCAGCCACCTTATGCAACTAGTGCATGTCAGTCGGTGGAACCGGTCTCACGTAAGCGTACGTGTAAGGTTGGTCCGGGCCGCTTCATCCCACAATACCGTCGAAGCAAGAAAAGACTAGTAGAGGCAAGTAAGTTGACAAGATCCACGCCCACAACAATTGTGTTCTACTCCTGCAAAGAGAACTACGCATAGACCTAGCTCATGATGCCACTGTTGGGGAACGTTGCAGAAAATTAAAATTTTTCCTACGGTTTCACCAAGATCCATCTATGAGTTCATCCAAGCAACGAGTCAAGGGAGTGATTTTGCATCTACATACCACTTGTAGATCGCGAGCGGAAGCTTGCAAGGGGATGGTGATGATGGAGTCGTACTCGACGTGATTCGGATCACCGATGACCAAGTACTGAACGGACAGCACCTCCGCGTTCAACACATGTACGGGACGGGAGATGTCTCCTCCTTCTTGATCCAGCAAGGGGGGAGGAGAGGTTGAGGAAGATCGCTCCAACGGCAGCACGACGGCGTGGTGTAGTTGGTGCAGCAGTACTCCGACAGAGCTTCGCCAAGCACGTATGGAGGAGGAGAGATGTTGGGGAGGGGAGGGGCTGCGCCTTGGCTTGTGTATTGCAGCCCTCCCCTCACCCCTCTATATATAGGGGAAGGGGGCAAGGGGGGCCGGTCCTCTAGGGATAAACCCTAGGGGGGCGGCGGCCAAAGGGAGAGGGGAAAGGGTGGCTTGCCCCCCAAGCAGGGGGGGGGGCGCCCCCTTTAGGGTTTCCCCTCCCCTTGCCCTAGCCGCATGGGCCTACGTGGGGAGGCGCGCCCAGCCCACCAGGGGCTGGCTCCCTGCCCCATGCAGCCCATGTGGTCCCCCGGGAGGGGTGGCCCCACCCGGTGGACCTCCGGAACCCTTCCGGTGGCCCCGGTACAATACCGGTATGACCCCGAAACTTCCCGGTGTCCGTTTAACAACTTTCCATATATAAATCTTTACCTCCGGACCCTTCCGGAACTCCTCGTGACATCCGGGATCTCATCCGGGACTCCGAACAACATTCGGTAGTCACATACTAGTCTTCCTAATAACCCTAGCGTCACCGAACCTTAAGTGTGTAGACCCTACGGGTTCGGGAGACATGTAGACATGACCGAGATGCTCTCAGGTCAATAACCAACAGCGGGATCTGGATACCCATGTTGGCTCCCACATGCTCCTCGATGTTGTCATCGGATGAACCACGATGTCGAGGATTCGATCAAACCCTGTATACAATTCCCTTTGTCAATCGGTACGTTACTTGCCC
Organism: Triticum timopheevii; assembly: GCA_963921465.1. Taxonomy (NCBI): domain Eukaryota; kingdom Viridiplantae; phylum Streptophyta; class Magnoliopsida; order Poales; family Poaceae; genus Triticum; species Triticum timopheevii. Next base: position 371,695,681 of record OY997272.1, on the reverse strand, counting down.
GAGACTTGATCGTCGGTATCCCAATACCTTGTTCAGTCTCGTTACCGGCAAGTCACTTTACTCGTACCGTAATGCATGATCCCGTGGCCAACACCTTGGTCACCTTGAGCTCATTATGATGATGCATTACCGAGTGGGCCCAGAGATACCTCTCCGTCATACGGAGTGACAAATCCCAGTCTCGATCCATGTCAACCCAACAGATACTTTCGGGGATACCTGTAATGCACCTTTATAGTCACCCAGTTACGTTGTGATGTTTGATACATCCAAGGCACTCCTACGGTATCCGGGAGTTACACGATCTCATGGTCTAAGGAAGAGATACTTGACATTTGCAAAGCTCTAGCAAACGAACTAAACGACCTTTGTGCTATGCTTAGGATTGGGTCTTGTCCATCACATCATTCTCCTAATGATGTGATCCCGTTATTAACGACATCCAATGTCCATAGCCAGGAAACCATGACTATCTGTTGATCACAACGAGCTAGTCAACTAGAGGCTCACTAGGGACATATTGAGGTCTATGTATTCACACGTGTATTATGATTTCCGGATAATACAGTTATAGCATGAATAGAAGACAATTATCATGAACAATGAAATATAATAATACTTTTATTATTGCCTCTAGGGCATATTTCCAACAATGCCATGATCACATTGTTCCAAATATGCTTTGTTTTGGATGTTGTCAATATTCCCCATGTGATGTTTCCACCAATGCTCATGAGGAGACCCCCATAGTTTCCTCATACATATTAGGAGATTTTGATGCATTCCATACCTTGCATGATTCCCATAATTGCGTGCATCATATGCATTCCATGAATATCAATGTTCTACATATTTCTCATGATGCATTACACAACTTGAGTCTCCATTATGTCATACATAATAACAAACCTCTCATGATGGATGTCATGTTTCTATATCACGCATCTCATTTATTTGAGCATTGGATATTTTGTGCTAACCAGCACAAGCATGCGCGCATCATGATGGATGATGTGTACATATACCATGTGAAAGAACATGCGGTGCCCCCATGTTTGGTTTTGGTAATTGATGACAATCTCTATGGACTAATGGTCGCCTTGAGTTATGTTTGAAGGGTTTGTCCATAGGCTTTTCTTGGAGTCCATTTGTTGGTTTCAAGGAGAGTTTGTGATGACCAAGGTGCTATTAAGGAATTATCCAAAGATTGGTCATATGAGTGTTGTGCCTATAGCAAGCATGTCTTGAAGAAGAAGAGTGTGTGATCATTCATGTTTACCTTCAAGACATCATCCAAATGAAGAGAGTTGGAAAGATTCAAGGTTGATCAAGACTAAGCCAAAGAGTGAATCAAGTTGATCAACACACAAAGCATAGAAGATGTACCGTGAGGGATCAAGCGATCCCATGGTATGGTAAGCATTGTCAATTACGCTTTGTGTACTAACCCATGATCTTCGTGAGAGTTCTTTGTGGGGTTAGGTTGTGGTGTGCAAGTTCTAGTGAAGCATCACGAAGAGATCAAATGATTGAAGCTTGCCATCCATTGTGGTGACAATGGACTTGTGAAGATGTGCGGAAGAGAGGCTCACCCATAGTGGAGTATGGGGGAGCAATCAACTAGTCTTCATCGAGCCAGCGCAATCAAGAAAGGTGGTCCATCTTGAGGAGGAGTAGATCGTCATCATCTAGCTCAAGTGGATCATGTGCAAGGCAAAGGTTTGCCCTTGATAGGTTTTCTATTTTACCGGTCTCATGGTAGTTGTGGGAGACCGGGTTATATGATCGATTGCCGTACTCTCAAGGGGGGCTCTTGATGAGTTGCTTGATCGTATCATTCGTAGAGAGCTCAAACCATTGCATCCTTGCATCATCTTTTTGTTCTTGTTTGGTTCTTCTCCTTGTGAGATTTGGAGCTTATGGTCATTTTTATGACAAGCTCGAGTTCATCGAAAACGGAGTTCACATGCATCTTCTATGATGTTTTCTTTGTTGGAGGGTATGCCAGTTCTTCTCTGTTGGAGGTTTCACTTCTATGATGTTTTGATGCTACTCGTTGTCTTGTATCCAACAAGCTTGAGTTTGCTCAATTCGGAGCTCATATGAAGAAGTTATGGCATTTCTGTTTTTCTCCCCGCTCTGGTGCAGCCTTTCCTTCCCTTGTGCCTGCCCTGACCTGCCCCAGCGGTAGTACCGCGGTCCTCAGCGGTAGTACCGCCGAAGCACTCAAGTGGTAGTACCGCTCCCAGAGCGGTAGTACCGCTCCTCGAGCGGTAGTACCGCTTGTGGGCTTCGACCGTAGTACCACAGTGGTTCCGGGCTACTACCGCCTCGACTCGAGACCGTTGTTTTTCGTGTCGGGTTTTACGGTACTAAGGGCGGCAGTAGTGGCGGTAGTACCGCTCCAAGTGGTAGTACCGCTCCTACTCCCGTGGTAGTACCGCTCTGGGGCCAGGAACCTGACCTCCTCGTCAGCACGGCAGTGCCGCTGGGTGGGAGCGGTAGTATCGCTCCAAGCGGTAGTACCACCCTGCCTAAGCGGTAGTACCGCTCTATGCGTGGGTGTTTAGTGGGGTAACAGTTGGATTTTCCCCCTCCTATAAAAGGGGGTCTTCTTCCCCATTGAACCTTATCCTTTGAGCTCGTGTTCTTCCCCCATTGTTGACCTTCTTCGAGCTTGCTAACTCTCAATCCCTCCATGGATTCTTGCTAGTTTTTGAGGGAAAAGAGAGAGGAGATCTAGATCCACATTTCCACCAATCTCTTTCTCGTTTTTGTGAGGGGAACCCTTTGGATCTAGATCTTGGAGTTCTTCGTGTTCTTCTTTCGTTCTTCCTCTCATTTTCCTCCCTAGCATTAGTTGCTTTGGTGGGATTTGGGAGAGAAGGACTTGGGCACTCCGTGTGCCCTTGCCATTGCATTTGGTGCATCGGTTTGAGTTCTCCACGGTGATACGTGGAAGTGAAGTTTGAGAAGCTTATTACTCTTGGGTGCTTGGTGCCCTTGAGCTTGTTCCTCTTGGGTGCTTGGTCGCCCTAGACGGTTGGTGGTGTTCGGAGCTCAATCATTGTGGTGTAAAGCTCCGGGCAAGCGTCGGAGTCTCCAATTAGGTTGTGGAGATCGCCCTGAGCATTTTGACGGGTTCCGGTGACCGCCCCCAAGGGTTGCCAAAGTGTACGGGTTCGGTGACCGCCCCCAAGGGTTGCCATTTGTACGGGTTCGGTGACTGCCCTCAAGGGTCCCTTAGTGGAATCACGGCATCTTGCATTGTGCGAGGGCGTGAGGAGATTACGGTGGCCCTAGTGGCTTCTTGGGGAGCATTGTGCCTCCACACCGCTCCAAACGGAGATTAGCATCCGCAAGGGTGTGAACTTCGGGATACATCGTCGTCTCCGCGTGCCTCGGTTATCTCTTACCCGAGCCCTTTACTTAGGCACTTTACTTTGTGATAGCCATATTGTTCTTTGTCATATATCTTGCTATCACATAGTTGCTTATCTTGCTTAGCATAAGTTGTTGGTGCACATAGGTGAGCCTAGTTGTTTTAGGTTTTGTGCTTGACAAATTAACCGTTAGGTTTACTCCGCATTTGTGCAAGCCTAAACCGTAATTATTTTAAAGCACCTATTCACCCCCCCCTCTAGGCAACATCCTCGATCTTTCACCATGCACACACAATTTCCCCATTGTCTTTGTTTTGTGTAGGTACTTATGAACACTCGTCAACCTCACAATCCCATGAGTTGACGAAACGAGCTCTTGAGAGCAACAATGACTTGGGATCCCGTGGACTATCCTTACCCTTGTTCCCTTCGCGCAAGGACTATGCACATCTCTTCTACTTGGCTCTCACACGGCTATGGGCTATTTACCACTTGTCACCTTATGCCCATACTATCGTGTTCACTTTGCATGTTATGCCTCTTTACATGATTTTTGCCATGCAATTGTGACCCTTGCTTGCATCTACCCATGATTCACCATTATGCTACTTCTATGTGCATTTGCATGCTTGGTGGATATCCTAGTTGCTATTCCCATGTTTACCATGTGCCTCATGCTATTGTTGATTCTTGTGTTGGGAGAGTCATGATGTTCCATTACTATTTAAATAGGACTTCTTGCCAATACAATGATGATACTTTCCTAATATCTTGTTTTCATGATTGTGCTATGTCATGTGAATTATTCATGCCCACTATTTGCACACATGACATGATTGCCATGATTACCTCTAGTACGTTGCATCTTTGCACTACTAGCTTGCTTGACTTGTTTACTATGATTGCTTGCTATGTTGCATCACCCATGTTCTACTCTTACTCGCTTTCTTGGGTTGATGACATATATGCTCATGCCTCTCACATGATATATCTTTCTCATGTCACTTGCCTCCAATAATTGCATTTATGCTCATTGATCGTGGAGACTTGGGCATATTACTTGTGAAGCATGCTTGTTTACTTGAGCCTAATGTATTTGGTTGTTCTTGCATCATATGCCTCCATACTATGAAATGCTCCCTTGTCCTTTCTTATGATGAGCATGATGCATACACTTGTTGGGTATCTCACCACTCGAATGATAGGTTTTGCATTTACGCTAACCTCATTTGTTTTTCCGAGTGTTTGTCATATTCTTTCATTTTGAAGGATTCACAAGGCGGTACCATCATGAGCCATATTGGTCATGCAAAGGTCTACATGATGCGCGACACCAACATTTTCGACATCCTCATAAAGGCGAACTCCTTCCCTTTGAGCCATCCTCACATATGCATATTGGATGGGTCATTCTTTCATTGTTGTCTCCTTCTTGTCTACATGTTACATCTATTGGATGGAGGAGCAACATTGAAGATGGACCCTTTGGACCTTCAAGGTGAGGAGCGCTTGGACTTTTTGGATGCACCTCTGGAACTTGACTCATGCCACGACATCGAGCATTGGTACATCAACACTCCTTTGACAAATTGCACCAACACCTCCATATTTGTTGATATTGTGTCCACATGACACTCCTTTGTACATCATACTCACCGCAAGTTTGCATCCTATGCATGGATTGACTCACATTATGCTTGCCTTGTTGCATCTATTTCCATGTCATCCATGATATATGAGCTTGTGCACTTCCTTAGCAAATTTGTTGTGATCTTTCTTGATGGCATATTCATACATCATGATCATATTGTCCACCATCAATTGCATGATAACATACCCATATTGAGCATCCATTGCCATGTTCATGCTTTTGATACACCGTCTCACCATGACATCATTTTGCACCGTGATTGCATTGATCATATTCACAATACATTTGTGTGCACAATGATTGCATTTACTCCCATGAATGCTTTACATATCATATTAGATCATTTAGCTAAGCATCATGTGCCTTGCTACGAACAATCTTGTTGCACGGACTCATTCTTACATGATGGACACTTTGTATGCGCTAACCATAGTATTTCCGAATGTCGCTTGTGTTTGCTCTTTTTGCATGAATACCACTTCGGAGACATCTTGGAGTACTTGGCTTGCGCAATGCCTTCAACTCCGTCCGACTACAAGTCCGTCCACAACAACCGTTTCCATGGTGATAAGGTTTTCGATCCGAGGTCGGATCTTTCCCAAGGGAGGGGAGATGATGCGGAGCATCCTACGATCATCCCCATGTACACTACAACTACTCCCCAAGCCCCAAGTGCCCACATGTTGAGACCTCGAGCATACACCATTGGACCTAAGGTGAACTCGCTCCTTTCCGAATCTTCCCTTTCCGCATGTAAGAGATGGATGCTCCTTCAAGCGTGGACCTTGTGCATACTCAGGTACCCCTGAGGAGACCATGGAGAGCCCAAGGCCCAAGGCCAAGTGTTCGCAGGAGCGAAGGAAGGAGAAGGAAGAAGAGCCAGTTGTTACAACGGCCGGACATCCGGCCCGACCCCCGGAAATCCGGCCCCTTCCTATCCAGAGAGCTCCGGAAGCGACGCCGACAACCCGGACATCCGGCCCCATGCCCCGGACATCCGGCTCCTCCCGACGCCCCGGACATCCGTGTATCGCCTTTCTCAACATGCTAAACAGCCAAAGTGTCACCACCATTTTGATGAACTCATCATGTGGTATAGAATCGTGTAGCATGAAGATCCAGTTTTTGCATCTAGATCCTAATTAGGGCACATGTGTTCAACTAAACCTGCGGGAGAAAAAGCCAAAGGGCTACTGACCTTGGAAGAATCAGGAATGCAAGACTCCAAGTATCTTCAGATCCACAAAGACGTAATACCGACATGGTGGCCGTACTACGATGGTGAAGGAGCTCGTTGGCTGGTATGGAGTGTTGCGCCAAACGCCGCAAGAACACCCTGATTTTGCTTGGCACATGGATCTTTTGTAAAGAAGTCCAACTGTTATTTTCTTGATCATGATGATCCATGTCGCCATTTCAGCCAGCTTTCTCTGCTCAACTTAGTAGGCAAAATCGTTCGATTGGCAGACTGAACTGAAAAGGCACCACGACTGTCTTTGCCCCAAGCCCAAAAATCATCTACCCTCCTGGTGCATATCGGGATCTTCAAAATCACTCCAATGTATATGGGAATGAACACTGTCTTCACTACATCATCTCGCCGGGACGAAGAGGAGGCATCCATGGCGAGGAAAGGTGTAAGACATTCGTATGTACACAGAGTAGAAACCGTCCACCAAAGGAAAAGCACAAATGATGGGCCGGCGAAAGAATCCCAGCACGCATCATGCAGCGCTCAAGTCTGTGTTTCCTCTTTTTTTTTCGTGTGTTATGTGCAAAATAGGAGGTGTCCACAAATTTGATAATGTGTAAAATTTCGGGAGCAGCCAAAATAGCGCGCATAGACTAGACTCGATACTGTCGCGTGACTCATCCACCGCTGTTTTGTTACTGAGGAAAACCACTTACAAAAAATGATTTCTCAGTCTCCATAGAGAAATCCGGCTACACGGTATTTTATACATTAAAATAGAAAATATGTTCTTGGATTTAAAAAGATGATCATGATTTTTTATGAATTTCAAAAACTATCCATAAAATTCAAAAATATTCAAAATTTTAAAAGCTTGAATAAATTTAAAAATAATGATGAAATTGAAAATGTCAACAAGTTTTAAAAATATTCATGTATCAACAAAAGTCTTTATTTAGTTTAAACTAAAAGAAAAGAAAAACACAAAAAAAACTTCGAAGGAAACAAGACAAAAACCAACAGGAAAACTTCGTCCCTTGGAAAATCTGGATAATAAAAAACAATCTTAAAAAAACATGTTGTGTGATGTGAGAGTTGTAGAAAGCTTAAACGAGCCAAGGATAAAAGCAAACCAAATGTGCGAATTCTTTGGAATGCTTTTTGCTCTTCGCTACAAGCGAAGAATACGAACTCTTTAAATTCCCTGAAAAAGGAGACTAGCGTTCAAGAGCATCTCCAACACCGCGCTCGTGTTCGCGGTTGACCCACACTTAAACGCCCAAGGATCAAAGTAGACTGAAAGTGGGTGAGAGAGTAGAAGAAAGGAGAAGGACTGAATGGACACGTGGTCGCTCGCGTTCACTCCGATCACGTGAGAGAGAACACTTGATGCAGCTGACGTTTCACGGGATTCACGCATCAAGATTGGTGAGTGCATTAGACGGTAGATAGGACGTTCGGGTTGAGAGTAAAAATAAAAAACTGACGTCGTATATTTATCATTTATCAATTCTGATTTTTGTTTGGACAAATTCGAATTATAACCGTACAAAGCGCGAGTTTACATCCCTATCCCCCCAGGGCTCCCAATTAGGGTTTGGGCTATCCGTCTCGGGCCGGGCCACAACAAATGCAAACCCTAACCGGGCGTGGCCCAACAACGGCAGTTTCCCGCACCGCCCAGCGAAATCCGACCGTTGCGCTCCTAGCCTTTCCTCTTCCTTCCCACCGCGCCGCTCCCGCAGACCCTACCTAAGTTTTCCCCAATTCATTTGGCTCCAATCCATCCCCGAACAAGGCAAGAACACGGACAAGCCAAGAAGAACAACTCCCCAGCGTCTCCGGCGAGGTACTCCTCCTTCTCCCCCCTCTTCCTCTCGCGTTTTGACCTAGGCTCTAAATCCTCTCCTACCTCCGCCGCCGCTCCCGCCTCTCACGCGCGTCGCCGTTCCCGTTCTTTCCTCGCCGGGACACCGCGTTCCTGCTGCCTCCGCCTCCGTTCCGCGGCCTTTGGCCATAGGGTTTTGATTGAGGTATGTACGAGGCTGTTCTCATCCAGCGATTACTGAGATCCCACCGACCTTCGCGATTTCCGGGGCGCACCACCATCTAAATCCGCCCTGTCCATCCATCTGGTTCGCGTCTTCTTCTTCTTCATCTTCTCGGGCAGGGTTATGAGCATCGACGCTTATGTCTTCTGATCTGTTTTCTTGGACACGCCAAGCGTGGTCTTTCTGAACACGCGTTGCATATTTCACAGCGGGATTGCTGTTAACCTAAAATATATGTGAGATCTGGGTTTGCCTTTTCGAAACAACGTGGTCTGATGTGTAAATCCTGTGCAAGCTGCAATATCTACACCACACAATAGGACAGGGAAGTCCTTGATTCATATCTGTGAGCGGAATCTTGGTTGCCTTCACAAAACAACGTGGTCCGATGTTAAAAATAAATAAACCATATGCTGATTGCAAGTTTCTTTACAGCACAATAGCGTTGGGAACTCGTTGTGTATTGCTTCTGTCGTCTGATTGATTTCCCTTTGCGCAGCAGCGTTTAACTCCATCCAGGCTTTCGAGGTACAAGAAGAAAGGCTTCTGTTCGGCCATGGCTTTCCCAGCTCCAGCTGCTGTATTCCTTGATGAGAACCTGCCCATCCATAGAGGTGAGCCTTCTTTCGCTCGAAACTAATTCATGGTATGGAAGTTTCCTGTTGTAAGCGTGTTCCTGGTGTGCAGGCAAGAGGACTGATGGGCTGAACGCGAGGCCACTGAAACCATCAGCAAAGCCATCAGCGAGGAAGGCTCTGCGGGATGTGTCCAACACCAGCAAGCCCCAAGCGCCTAGCATTCAAAAAGGCCACCCCTTGAAGGACAGGTCCGTCCTGAAAGATAAGTCTGCTCTTCGCAGCCAAGAAGCCATTAAGAAGAACCCACTGAGCAAGACTACAATCTATGCCGATGAAGCCACCAAAAAATGTCATGAATGGGCTAAGGGTGGGGTGGAGGGCACCCACTTCACTGGGAATGATGCTCAGAGGTTGGACAGTGACAAGATAGACAAACGTGAGAATTTGTGTCTTATAGTTTGCTTCATTCGCCTGTTCATATGTGGGCGGACCTTTTCAATATGTGCATGTAACTGGTTATATCATGTCTGTGCAGGTGTCAAGAAGAAAGTGGAGAAAATAACGTCAGTATTGCATGACTGGTCAGATGTGATATTTGATCCTCTGCTGTTTCCAGCTAAGGTAAGCCACCCCACATGCACTGTGTTTTTAGAAATTAGAACTCCTCCAGGTTATTTTGAATGTCTACATACTTCTGTAGGCATTTCGCCAGTTCACACGTAAACATTCTGTTAGTATTGCTCTCTTGGTTCAATAAACTGCTAAATTTACATCCGGGTTAATTAATTATGGTAACGTTGGCAAACAGGAAGAATGTTTATCTCAGTATGCCTTTCTCAGCTTACTTTCATAACCGAATGCACTATCTACCTACTGAACTTGCATGCCTTTTACTATGACATAAGCATAGAAACAGAAATTACATGATTAATAAACTGCTAAATTAACATCTGGGTTAATTAATTATGGTAACGTTGGCAAACAGGAAGAATGTTTATCTCAGTATGCCTTACTCAGCTTTCTTTCACAACCGAATGCACTATCTACCTACTGAACTTGCATGCCTTTTACTATGACATAAGCATAGAAACAGAAATCACATGATTAATAAACTGCTAAATTAACATCCGGGTTAATTAATTATGGTAACGTTGGCAAACAGGAAGAATGTTTATCTCAGTATGCCTTACTCAGCTTCCTTTCATAACTGAATGCACTATCTACCTACTGAACTTGCATGCCTTTTACTATGACATAAGCATAGAAACAGAAATTACATGATTACTTGTTCCACTGTTTCTTTTAGCTAATGCTGGTACATAAATCAATGTGTATAAATTCATAAATCTGATCCTTTCGTGCCTCTTGCATGGAGGACTGTATCATATCCTTTTAGGGCAGCCCCAGTGCATGTAGCTCCCGCTTGCGCAGGGTCTGGGGAAGGGTCCGACCACTTTGGGTCTGTTGTACGCAGCCTTTCCCTACATTTCTGCAAGAGGCTGTTTCCAAGACTGTATCATATCCTTTTACCACAAAAGAAATATTTGTCATTATTGATTGCCGCAAGCTTGTTCTTTTTATCTGTAGAAGCAATTAAGTAGTAAAAATGTGGACTAAGCAACAAAGATGTACTCCCTCCACTCCAATGAATAAGGCGCACACACATTTCAAAAATCAACTTTGGCCAAAAATTAGACCAACAAAATGTATGTTAAATGTGATAAAAGTTATGCCATTGGATTCATATTCGAAAGAACTTTCAATGGTATAATTTTTAAGTCACTAAAAAATATATTATTGCTGTAATTTACGGTCAAAGTTGGATTTTGAAAAGCATGGGCGCCTTATTCAATGGAATGGAGGGAATAAGTACTTGTGGATGTTGCTTCTGAATTCATATAATTCTCTGTTGGATACTCCCCTTGCAGCACTCGACAACTAGCTATAGTTAAACTGGTGGATGATACCGCTGATAGTTCTCAATCTGGATTTCCCTAAAATATTTGTTTAAGCTCTCAACCGCAATTTTATCTGTTTTTTCTTTTGGAAAATTTGTTTATGCATATTAGAATCTTCGACTTTGCTAATTGCTAGTAGCACTGTAGGAATGTGTTTCCACTATGCTGTCGACGGGTGTCTTGTCCTGTTTCAGTTTATTTACTTTGAATTTATCCGCAATGATTATATGGATATGGATACTCGTATTAAACAATGGTGTATATATTATCTTCTTGCATCTGTTTTGTGCAAATAACACCTGGCATGTATAAACTGTTGGAAGGGATGATCAGAGACAAGTTTTGTGCAGTATAATCGTACTGCTTTTCTGTTCTTCTTCTCCTCTACTTATTCTTTGGCTACAAACTAACTTGAGCTAAAAATGGGCGTTGAACCGAGTTTAACGGCCATGCTTCCCATAGACACTTGTCCTTCAACCCTACATAGCCGCCCAACGACCATGCCATTGCCATCCCATAGCCACTTGTCCTTCTCTCCCCTACATAGCCGCCACAATCGCCTTGATCTGTGTCATCCCACGGAGTGAATCGGCAGCCCTAGTTCTAACTTCTAAGGAAACAGAGCAAATACTTGGCCCGTGCACATGGCCCCTTATTCAGCTGACTGAAAATCAAACTAGCTAAGGGATTATAGGCTAACATAAACCAACAGTCATTGCTTAGTCGTCTAGTATGTTCCCGTTCCTTAGTTTGTCTGGTATGTTCTTGTTGTCGGTCTTTACATGCTATTGAAGATATCCTTGTTTGTCATTTGCTCATGCTCCAGTGAACAACATTTGTTGTTGTTCCTCTCTTTAGTGCATTATGTTGATACCAGAAATGTAATATCTGTTTGTTGATGATTCAGGCAGTTGCACCGTTTTATGAAGAAGTAAATGTGCTGGAACTGGAGCCTGAGATTCTTCCAGACATCAGTGGGATTTCAGGTCTCTTTCTCCTACATTCATAGGCTCACTCTAGTTTGTTTAACGTGTCTGGTATGTTCTTGTTGTCGGTCTTTACATGCTATTGAAGATATCCTTGTTTGTCATTTGCTCATGCTCCAGTGAACAACATTTGTTGTTGTTCCTCTCTTTAGTGCATTATGTTGATACCAGAAATGTAATATCTGTTTGTTGATGATTCAGGCAGTTGCACCGTTTTATGAAGAAGTAAATGTGCTGGAACTGGAGCCTGAGATTCTTCCAGACATCAGTGGGATTTCAGGTCTCTTTCTCCTACATTCATAGGCTCACTCTAGTTTGTTTAACGTGTCACTCAACGCATTACGTGGCAATCTGCAATTTTGTTTCAGTTTTCTCACATGTATCTCGTGTGCATTTGCATCCAGGCAATAAGGCAAAGCTGACTGAAGATTCTTTTGATGAAGTTGAGCTTGACAGCTACTCATTCCTGGAGGACAAGCCTGTTGAGTTTCAGCTGAGAGACGAGATGAGTCTTTATCCATGGAGCCTGGAGTCAGTGAACTGAAGAGTTCCTCTGCCCACCTGAAAAAACTTCAAACTCCACTGCTGTCACTGCCCTTGCAACGCTGCTTGCTCAGGAGCAGTCGACTGTAGAATTAGAACGCTAGATGCTGCTGTTTTTTTCTCCCGTCTGTTGTGATGGATGAACCTAACGTACTATCGGGTTTCAGTGTTGCAGTGGAAGCAGCTTAGCTTCCTGTTTGTTTTGGCTGAGATGCTTTTTCAGTCAGTGATGTGTAAATGGTCGCGTAAGATCGCTCTTCTATTGTGAACTGTGCGGATTTGATCTCTGATTTTTCAGCTTGGTCGTCGGTTAACCGTCTTTTGCCAAAATTGAAACTTTCATAGCACATACACGGTTTTATGGAGAGGATGGTTTTGGAATAGAACTTTGCTTTGTGCAAAGAAAGCATTTTGCTAAGTGGATAGATGAGTCAGGCAAAGTCACTTCAATCTTTATTAAAAGCAGAACGCATTAGCAGGTAAAGAATCTGCCTGTTTAGATAGTGATGACCAAGCTTCTCATTTCCTCAAGTGGAGCTTTGCCGTGCATGCACTAAGAGCATCTCTAACCTTGTCCTATAATTCCTTAAACTTCTATAATTCCTTAAACTTTGGACAACGCTAACGCCCACACGTGTGGTGGAAGCCAAACCCGACCACATGCCCTATAACATACAGACTACGCCATGTCACCGCATACATGCATGTGGAAATCTTTTTGGATTTTCAGTTTTTAAAATGTTTTATCTCTTAAATGAAAAATCCAATTGAAGATCCGTTTTCACCATTAAATCCCTCGCGACGAGATCTTCAAAACTAGATCTCATATCAATATATTCCGACAAATTTTTTTTGATTAAAAGTTGCCATGTCTATTGCGCATGAATTGCCATGATGTTTACACTAAAGTTGCCATGTTATGTTTCAGCTATTTTCTTCTATATTAAAAAGTAAATTTTGACATATTATAAAATGGAGAATTAAGAAACTAGACTTGCCATGCACCATAAACTAAAATTGCCATGATACATGCACTTAAAATTGCCATGGTTCATGCAAAAAAATATTTTCATGGTCAAAGTACTGGAATTGCCATCATCAAAACCTAAAATTGCCATGACCTACAAACTAAAATTGCCATATGGCAACTTTAGTTTAAGCACCATGGCAATTACAGTGTAAACATCATGGCAACTTTTGGGAAAAAAAAAATTCGTCGAAACATATCAACATGGGTCTAGTTTTGAAGATCTCATCGAGACGGATTTAACGGTAAAAACGGATTTTTAATTTGCTTTTTTAATTAGGAGATAAAACATTTTTAAGCCAAAAACCAAAAAAATTTCTGCTGATGTCATCTGTTCATACATGGCAAAATAAGTGGTGATGGAGGCGTGTGGGCGATGTGCAAACGCCCACACGTGTGGGCGTTAGTTTTTTCGTAAACTTTCTCCCAAATCTTATTTTCCAAAAAATGAGCAGTTAAAAACTGGGCGCACCTAGTCCTTTCTCTATATTTAACTCCCTAATAACAATTTTGTGACGGATTATTCCATACTTCAACACAAACATTTCAAACAATTGCACAATAATTTAAATAATTGAAATGCACCGCTTCGAACAATTCAGCTAAAAACCTAAACATAGTCCACCCAATCCAATAATTTAACTAAAAACATAAACTTAGTTCATCAAAAAGCCACCAAATCCAACAAGATCCAAAAACCACCACATGGCACATACTTCATCAAAAGCCACCATCAAACTCCACCAAATCATGCACCCTCATGGTCACTACCACCACCACGAGCACTCGGGCGGAACCTCGATTTTGTCATGATCTCTCCATGAGTGAGTTGTGAATATTGTCTCGCCATTTCATCCATCGTGCTCGCATCTCCCGGTGTTCCGAGACCGACGGTATCGTCGAGAGACGATAATTTTTTTTGAAGGTGTTGTGAGAGTTGGATCAAGATGGTAGCACACGAGATTCACGATCTACCCAGGTTCCGACCCTACCCCGAGGAGTTGAAACCCTACTCCTGCCTTTGGTGGTTGTGTTGCTCGAGTGCTCACCGGCGATCGGGAAGATGGTCGGGAGATCGGTTTCTTGGGTCAAGCTTTCGGCCTTGGCGGCGGAGAGGAAAAAGATGGTGGTCGGTGAAACCCCTAGCTCCAGAGTGATCTTGCATGTGTTCAATCTCGCCTAAGGTCCCTAGCTTGCATTATATACCTGGCCAAGCTAGGGTTACATGGCTTAGGTTGGAGTACTACTAGGCTCACTTCCCTCGGTTGGATTGGACCGTGCCATGCTACAATGGCCCTCTACTTCCTTGTCTCCCAAGCTGGTGCGGGGCCAGGCTAGCGCCTGGGCCCAAATGGATCACTCAACACCTTGGTCCATGACGTGGTAGGGCTTGCGCCCAGCTACCATATCAGTGTGTCATGTCCTCGTCAGTAGAACTCGATTGTTGTTGACCTACCTATTGGGAGGTCACACGAGACTTGTTGAATTCCTGAAGGAAGAAAGAGAGATAGGTTCACATGGCTCTGGAGCCATCTATCGCGCAAGGGAATCCGGTCGAGTTGCCAATGGCGCTTGGAAATCCCAAGAGGGTTGCTTCCAACCAGCGTCCTAGCAAGGGGACCATCTTGGCGCTTGTTGTGAGCCAATGTCTCGAATGATGACGCTCGGGATCTGAGTGAATCTGAATGTCTTAGGGCCCGACTCATGGCCTGCTGGGGGCGCATCATAGGCGTCCTCGACTTAGATGCATCCGAATGTAGCACGATTGTGGAAATCAGGTGCAAACACCATGGTCAGCTTGATGGGCCACCTCCTTAGTAGTGTCGCTACATTTGGGCACTAGGGGATGAAATGCCGCTCCGTGCTGATGGCTATCACTCAAACGGATGTGGGAAAGGATAAATCTCCACTACCCCCTTTGTCGGGTGATTAGTTGATGGAGGGGATACCTGCGCTAGTCGAATTCGCGTCGATTCCAGTGTACGATAATCATGATGCCTTGTGGCAGGCGATTGGTCAGAGAGAACAAAGCTATGACAGCATGGGGCACCATGCCACCACTCTGAAATGTTGCATCACAATTAGCACACGACACCTCGTAGGGGCGTGAGGCTTCGGCCTGCCGTTCTCCTATATGGGCATGAGAGTGGAGGTAAAGAGAACTTTGTAATTCTTCTGTCGTCGCTACCCTCTTCCTCGTACCCTTATTTCTTCACAACTCTTTGGTTGACGGCGAGGGAAGCGCCCAAGGCCTTTCGCCATGCCTCATTGTGTTGCGCTATGTGATGGCATCCTCCTCCTCTGTCACAGGTAGCACCGCCAGTGATCTGCAGTTTTCATCTTATACGCGGCTCAATAGTGCCACCAGTGACCTGCAACCGTCATCTCTAGTTCCACCTGCCTGTTAGTTGGTCCTTCTTAAGAGAAGTGCTCATTAGGAAAGCGTTCCTTGCTGGCTTTATCCACCATAGTATGAGCGTGGTCTCGGGAGGATAAACTTTGATTTGCATTATTGGTGAATCAGGCCCATGTTTTTGCAACAAGCGAGGTCTTAGACAAGGGGACCCAATCTCCCCCTTGCTCTTTGACATCATAGCCGATGATCTTTCTTCCATGATTTCCAAAGCCAAGGAGGTTGGTCACCTTAAAGGTGTCATTTCTTACCTCATCCCAGGCTGAGTTGCTGACTTACAATATGTCGGTGACACCCTGTGTCAGGACCCCGACTCAATGTCACATCGATCTAGCATGTAACACCTCATATCACTTTGCGGCCTCACGCACGGTATCCCCACGGGTGTCGCCTTACCTTTTCCCGGGACCGTTTGCGCCTTTTGGCACACGTATATGATAGTGTCGCTAGCATCCATATGATAAGGAGCCCGGGCTGACATGGCTAGTCGTAAACCCAAAGTGGCACAAACTTACAGGGACAGGCATCCATGACCCAACATCGAACGTGTCGGTCATCAGCGAGTGAATCCAGGCTGTAGCACTGGGCTAACAGGACTCCGGTGAACCGAGCTGTAGCGGGCTAACAGGACTCCGGTATTCACCGCGTGACATTTCCCCGAAGGGACAGACACAGGAACGAAGAAGGACACATGCCGGCCAGCCTAAGTGTTCCGGAGCAGTAGCACGCTACCATGGCTCAGTGGAAGCACTAGGAGACATTTCCCGGTAAGAGAGGCTACTAAGAATAAACAACTAGATAGTCAGATCCCACACATAGCAATACACATTACACGTACGCATAACATGCAAGTATGTGCTGTACAACATGGCATCACAACATAACTCAACAACTCATATAGATAAAGGCTCAGAAGAGCCATCATAGCATTTATTGCAAACAGGGGTCGCAGGACCCATCATACAGAGCATACAAGCAACAAGCGGAAGCATTACATGTCTGGGTACAGAGATCTACAAATGAAAAAGGCTGAAGAGCCTGGCTATCTACAACATCCGATCAAGATCGTAGCTGAGGTACAAGCTACTTGTCGAAGTCCACGAGAACACTAGTAAGACCGAAGTCTCCGCTGCAAAAACATAAATAAAGCAACATGAGTACAAAGGTACTCAGCAAGACTTACATCAGATCCTATCATACATGCATTTTTATCAAGAGGCTAATGTGGGGTTTAGTTGCAGCAAGCCAGCTTTGACTCTGTGGCTATCCTGTTCTACGACTACCAGAACTTCTTTGAGGTGATATGGCGCACACGAGTCCGCTAATCACCACACAATACACTACTATGGATTCATCCCCGTCTCCCTACGAGAAGGCCATCCATAGCACTCACACTTGTCTTGAGCATTTTAGAGTATTCACTTCAAGTTTTCTATGTACCATGTAAGCATCCAAGAAGTCCATAACCGCGGACCCGGCTATTCGAATAGATCATGTTAACCCTGCAGGGGTGTACTTCGTCACACACGCTCTCGCCACTTACCGCCATGTACACGTCATGTATCTCGGCAACCTTCAAGCGGAAGCCTGGCGAGGGTGTCGGCCACGACCTGACTAACCACACAAGACTCTAGCCCAGGTTTATCGCCTATTCGGGTTCCATCCGTAAGGAGATCTAGCCGGGGTGTCGCTCACGGCCCCAAACGATGTGAGCAGGGTTCCCAAGCCCACCATCCGGGTGCCACTTGGTACACCGTGCCACCTGTGCCTAGTCTGTCCCAAGCCCACCCTGCCGGGTGCCACCTGGTAGAAAAATAGCACTACCTACAAACACCAGAAACTAGTTGCGACTCCTGGACAGAGATCAAGTTGGTTAATAAGTCGAGAGGGGTCGAGTTACCGGAACCCAATGTGTGGTAGTATCGAGTCATTGGACAACATACATAGAACTCAGTGCTTAAGGACGGTTCCAATGAGACAACCCACCATGTACTCCTACATGGCCTCTCACCGCTACCTTTACCAAATCGTGTTCACACACTTCACTCTCAGCAACAGAACATATCGTAACACTCCAATTCATTCCCAATGAACCAGACCTGACACAACTCTAAGCAATAGCAGGCATAGCATGGTAGGAACACAACATGGCTCAATCAATTCCTACACATGCTAGTGGGTTTCAACTATTTACTGTGGCAATGACAGGTCATGCAGAGGAATGGGTTCAACTACCGCAGCACAAAGTAGCAGATGAATCGTTGTTGTCCTAATGCAATAACTAAGAGCAGGAGTGAGAGAGTAGGATTTTATCGGAATGAACAAGGGGGTTTGCTTGCCTGGTAGATCAACAGAGGAGGCACTGCTTCACAGACAGGTACTCTGGAACGGCTCCGGAGCAAGACCTATCGAGAAGGAACGGTGCCAACAATCAATACACAAGCATATGCAACAATATGATGCATGAACATGGCATGAAGATGTGATGCTGTTGAGCTAATGCAACTAGTATTCATTTGGTTTGAAGTCCATTTGAACCAGAAGCTCAAATGCATCTCCAAAGTAGGCTCTAATAAATGCCATAATGTGTTTTCTCATATACAGCATGTATAAGTTGGTTTGTCATGCATGAAACTAGTACAGATGGAAAGGTTGCATTTTTCTGATAATTTTTCATATATAAATTATTTCAATCTGAGCTACGGTTGAATTTCTATGATTTTTTGAAGTTTAAATCATTTTCTGGAATTTCCTGATTTATTTTAAATCCAGAAAATAACTAATTGCGTCAGCACTGCGTCATGCTTGCGTCAGCAAGTCAACTGCGGCTGACTGGGGTCAAACCTGACGTGTGGGGTCCACACGTCAGTGACACGAGGTTAAACAGGGGGTTATTTGCTTAATTAAAAGGATTAGGGGGCCGGGGCCCACTGGTCAGTGTCAGTGGTTAATTAGGTTTAGTTAATATTTAACTAAAATTAGCAGGGCCTGGCCCCACTAGTCAGCGACCCTGGGGGGGGGGGTCAAACCCTAGGTCAAACAAGTCAAACCCGGCGGTGGCTCGACGCCGGCGAGATCCGCGGCGTACTTGTGCCCCGGGTTTCCTCTGTGGTGCTCCAAATGACGCGCGACTAGGCACGTTGGAGAGCTAGCTCGATGGCGCGTCGGGCGGTGGCCGTGACTGGGCCTGGGGTGGCCGGAGTCGACGGCGGCGAGCTCAGCTGCGGCTGCCGGAGTTCGGTCGTGCACGAGAGCGCGGTTGGAGCGCCAAGACGGAAGAAGCAAAGCACTAGGGATGCTCTACGTGGCCCTACGAGCTTGTTGGACTCGCCGGGGTGACCAAATGGTCACCGGAGCTGCGTCGACGGCGAGCTCGGCGGCGGCGAAGGTTCGGCCATGGTGGGAACGACAGCCAGAGGGCGGGCGTGACCAGGGAAGGGAGGGGAGAAGAAGCGGGGCTCACAGAGGACTTGCAGGCTGCTCGTTGTGGCCGGGGACGCGCTGGAGACGACGGGGCGGCGATGGCGATCTGCGGCGGCCGGAGGTGAAGACGATGGCGATGGCGGCGTTCCAGGGTGTCCGACGCCGTGCGTCTCGTCGAGGAGGCGTAACCCACAGTGGCGGAGCGCGTGGACACGACGGAGGGACGAGGGGGAGGCGGTGGCCGCGGCAACGGCGAGCGGTGGCGTCGGCTGCGCTCGGTGCGTGCGAGAGAGGGTGACAGAGGAGAGGACGAGGGCGAGGGAGAGTGCGAGAGAGGTCGGGGTGGCTGCGTGGCGTCTCCGGGGCATCCAGACGAGGAGGGGAGAGGGCAGGCAGGCAGGGAGGCTGGTGGCGCGGCGCGGTGGAGCGCGCGCGCGTCGGGCACGCGCTCGTCCTCCTGTCGAGGACGAAGACGACAGAGGAGGGCCAGTGGGCTGGGCCGGCGCTGGCTGCTGCTGGGCTGCACCGGGAGGAGGCCCAGGTAAGTATCCCTTTTTATTTCTGTTTCCTTTTCTATTTTACTGACATATGTTTTGATTTAATAATAATACTAAATCAATTTATTTCCTTATGCCCATTTTTGTAGGAACTAATGGCATTATTCCAGAGCTCCCCAACTAGTGGCATAATTTTTGGACATATATTAATATATATAACTAATATATTTCCAATGCAAATATTTATGCATTAATTCCAAATGCCCAAAATAAATACTTGTGATCTCCTAAAAATATTGGTTTGATTTTTTTATCTCTGTCCAATATTTTCAGAGAGCAACATGAGCATTTTCTTGGACCTTTTTGGAACAATTTTTATCTGGGTCATTTCCAAAATGATTCTAAGGGTTTCCCAAGTCCTCATTTCAAATTTAAATGGTATTTAAACATGATGCACAAATGACTAGCTAGTCTAGGTCATACCAGACTAGGGATGTGACAACTCGCCCCCACTTGAAAGAATCTCGTCCCGAGATTCAGGGGTCGACGGAAAGAAAGTGGGGTACTCCAATCGAAGACGATCTTCTCGCTCCCAAGTAGCTTCTCTCTCGGAATGATGAGACCACTGAACTTTGAGAAACTTGATGTTTTGACGTCGGGTAACACGCTCTGCTTGATCAAGAATGCGAACCGGGTACTCTCGGTATGTGAGGTTATCTTGGAGATCAAGCGTTTCGTGGTCCACTCCGCGGATAGGATCCGAGAAGCAACGCCTGAGTTGAGAGACGTGGAAGACATCATGAACTCGAGAAAGATGTGGGGGTAGTTCCAACTGGTAGGCAACCTCTCCTCGTTTAGCGAGAATGCGAAAGGGACCACTGTAACGAGGAGCCAACTTGCCCTTGATACCGAAACAATGGGTACCCTTCAAAGGAGTAACCCGAAGGTAAGCTTTGTCGCCAATTTCATAAGTCATATCCTTATGACGACGATCATACTGACTCTTCTGACGAGACTGGGCTGTTTTCAGATTCTCACGAATGATGCGAACTTGCTCTTCTGCCTCCTGGATCATGTCCGGTCCAAAGAATTTTCTTTCACCGGTTTCTGACCAATTCAAAGGTGTTCGACATCTTCATCCATAGAGAACTTCAAAAGGAGCTTTCTTGAGACTGGATTGATAGCCATTGTTATAAGCAAACTCGGCGAAAGGAAGACATTTCTCCCAATCCATACCGAATGAGATAACGCAAGCTCTGAGCATGTCTTCGAGAATTTGATTGACCCGTTCCACCTGACCACTCGACTGAGGGTGGAAAGCGGTACTGAAGGAAAGATGGGTTCCCATGGCAGTTTGGAAACTTTCCCAGAAATGAGAAGTGAAAAGACTGCCACGGTCTGAATTGATCTCTAGTGGAACACCATGAAGTGATACTATTCGAGAAATATATAAGTCAGCGAGCTGACTAGCGGTGATACTCTCTCGAACAGGAAGGAAGTGAGCCACTTTGGAAAGACGATCAATGACTATGAAGATAGCATTATTCCCTCTCTTGGTCCTGGGAAAGCCGGTGATGAAGTCCATACCAACTTTATCCCATTTCCATTCAGGAATAGCTAAAGGCTGAAGGGTGCCAGCAGGTATTTGATGCTCTGCCTTAACGCGACGGCAAACGTCACAGTTAGCAATAAACTGAGCAATTTCTCTCTTCATCCTAGTCCACCAGAACCTCTGGCGTAGATCCTGATACATCTTAGTACTACCGGGATGAATCGTGAGAGGAGATTCATGCGCCTCCTTAAGAATTAATTGTCGAAGATGTTGCTTCTTGGGGACCACCAGGCGGTTCCCAAAGAAAACAACACCTCGATTATCTATAGAGAAGCTACCAGCAACACCTTTGGCAATGTTTCTCTTGATCCGGGTAATCCCCGTATCATGCTTCTGGGCTTCTATAAAATGATCTACAAGAGTAGGTTTCGCCACCAAGGTAGAAAGAAATCCGTGAGGAGCAATGTGAAGGTTAAGCTTACAAAATTCCTCATGGAGAAGGGGTTGGCCTTGCTGCAACATGAGATTGTTGCAATAGGATTTACGGCTTAGAGCATCAGCCATGACATTGGCTTTGCCTGGGGTGTAGGTAATCCCTAGATCATAATCTGTGATCAACTCCAACCAACGTCTTTGCCTAAGGTTCAGATCCGGTTGGGTGAAGATATACTTGAGACTCTGGTGATCGGTGTAGATCTCGCAACGTTTACCAAGAAGGTAATGTCGCCAGGTCTTGAGTGCATAGACTACGGCTGCAAGCTCTAGATCATGTGTAGGATAATTCTCCTCAATACGTGCCAACAAGCGGTTAGACTCACGCTTGTTTTCCTCCATCTCTAACATGAACTCTGTCAACGAAGGCGGGTCGGAAGGAACCTTATCCCTACCATCTCCGTGGTTCTGGTTACGAGCAACATAACTTCGCTTAGCTGATGACATCCTAAGAAACGAAACCAAGGACGGATCAGCATCAACTATAGGTTATAGAATACAGGACAAGGAAATTAGTATCTCTCGAACTCCTGGGGCAATTCCAGCAGCACAACGGCAGTAAAATGCTCAGAATGAGACATCCTGCTAAAATGGGGTAGTAACATACTCAACATCATCACTTGAGGTTCTGAGATAGTACTAAACAGGTTACTCCGGAAGTACTCGAAACTGGGATATGATTCTGACCAACCAATCCTATGGAACTACGGAGTAGTAACACGTGATCCTAATATACGGAAGAGATAGCCTAGTTCCTTAACCCCGTAGGAAAGATAAGATGACTCAGATCAGAGGGCATGAGGTGTAAGGAGTAAAAAGAGCCTTACGTTCCAACCCACAATCAATTCCCTTACATAACTAAAGAATTTCTAGACTCAACTTCGACCAGTTTGGCTTGGTAATCCTACAGACAGCCAGGCTCTGATACCAAAGCTGTCAGGACCCCGACTCAATGTCACATCGATCTAGCATGTAACACCTCATATCACTTTGCGGCCTCACGCACGGTATCCCCACGGGTGTCGCCTTACCTTTTCCCGGGACCGTTTGCGCCTTTTGGCACACGTATATGATAGTGTCGCTAGCATCCATATGATAAGGAGCCCGGGCTGACATGGCTAGTCGTAAACCCAAAGTGGCACAAACTTACAGGGACAAGCATCCATGACCCAACATCGAACGTGTCGGTCATCAGCGAGTGAATCCAGGCTGTAGCACTGGGCTAACAGGACTCCGGTGAACCGGGCTGTAGCGGGCTAACAGGACTCCGGTATTCATCGCGTGACATTTCCCCGAAGGGACAGACACAGGAACGAAGAAGGACACATGCCGGCCAGCCTAAGTGTTCCGGAGCAGTAGCACGCTACCATGGCTCAGTGGAAGCACTAGGAGACATTTCCCGGTAAGAGAGGCTACTAAGAATAAACAACTAGATAGTCAGATCCCACACATAGCAATACACATTACACATACGCATAACATGCAAGTATGTGCTGTACAACATGGCATCACAACATAACTCAACAACTCATATAGATAAAGGCTCAGAAGAGCCATCATAGCATTTATTGCAAACAGGGGTCGCAGGACCCATCATACAGAGCATACAAGCAACAAGCGGAAGCATTACATGTCTGGGTATAGACATCTACAAATGAAAAAGGTTGAAGAGCCTGGCTATCTACAACATCCGATCAAGATCGTAGCTGAGGTACAAGCTACTTGTCGAAGTCCATGAGAACACTAGTAAGACCGAAGTCTCCGCTGCAAAAACATAAATAAAGCAACATGAGTACAAAGGTACTCAGCAAGACTTACATCAGATCCTATCATACATGCATTTGTATCAAGAGGGTAATGTGGGGTTTAGTTGCAGCAAGCCAGCTTTGACTCTGTGGCTATCCTGTTCTACGACTACCAGAACTTCTTTGAGGTGATATGGCGCACACGAGTCCACTAATCACCACACAATACACTACTATGGATTCATCCCCGTCTCCCTACGAGAAGGCCATCCATAGCACTCACACTTGTCTTGAGCATTTTAGAGTATTCACTTCAAGTTGTCTATGTACCATGTAAGCATCCAAGAAGTCCATAACCGCGGACCCGGCTATTCGAATAGATCATGTTAACCCTGCAGGGGTGTACTTCGTCACACACGCTCTCGCCACTTACCGCCATGTACACGTCATGTATCTCGGCAACCTTCAAGCGAAAGCCTGGCGAGGGTGTCGGCCACGACCTGACTAAACACACAAGACTCTAGCCCAGGTTTATCGCCTATTCAGGTTCCATCCGTAAGGAGATCCGGCCGGGGTGTCGCTCACGGCCCCAAACGATGTGAGCAGGGTTCCCAAGCCCACCATCCGGGTGCCACTTGGTACACCGTGCCACCTGTGCCTAGTCTGTCCCAAGCCCACCCTGCCGGGTGCCACCTGGTAGAAAAATAGCACTACCTACAAACACCAGAAACTAGTTGTGACTCCTGGACAGAGATCAAGTTGGTTAATAAGTCGAGAGGGGTCGAGTTACCGGAACCCAATGTGTGGTAGTATCGAGTCATTGGACAACATACATAGAACTCAGTGCTTAAGGACGGTTCCAATGAGACAACCCACCATGTACTCCTACATGGCCTCTCACCGCTACCTTTACCAAATCGTGTTCACACACTTCACTCTCAGCAACAGAACATATCGTAACACTCCAATTCATTCCCAATGAACCAGACCTGACACAACTCTAAGCAATAGCAGGCATAGCATGGTAGGAACACAACATGGCTCAATCAATTCCTACACATGCTAGTGGGTTTCAACTATTTACTGTGGCAATGACAGGTCATGCAGAGGAATGGGTTCAACTACCGCAGCACAAAGTAGCAGATGAATTGTTGTTGTCCTAATGCAATAACTGAGAGCAGGAGCAAGAGAGTAGGATTTTATTGGAATGAACAAGGGGGTTTGCTTGCCTGGTAGATCAACAGAGGAGGCACTGCTTCACAGACAGGTACTCTGGAACGGCTCCGGAGCAAGACCTATCGAGAAGGAACGGTGCCAACAATCAATACACAAGCATATGCAACAATATGATGCATGAACATGGCATGAAGATGTGATGCTGTTGAGCTAATGCAACTAGTATTCATTTGGTTTGAAGTCCATTTGAACCAGAAGCTCAAATGCATCTCCAAAGTAGGCTCTAATAAATGCCATAATGTGTTTTCTCATATACAGCATGTATAAGTTGGTTTGTCATGCATGAAACTAGTACAGATGGAAAGGTTGCATTTTTCTGATAATTTTTCATATATAAATTATTTCAATCTGAGCTACGGTTGAATTTCTATGATTTTTTGAAGTTTAAATAATTTTCTGGAATTTCCTGATTTATTTTAAATCCAGAAAATAACTAATTGCGTCAGCACTGCATCATGCTTGCGTCAGCAAGTCAACTGCGGCTGACTGGGGTCAAACCTGACGTGTGGGGTCCACACGTCAGTGACACGGGGTTAAACAGGGGGTTATTTGCTTAATTAAAAGGATTAGGGGGCCAGGGCCCACTGGTCAGTGTCAGTGGTTAATTAGGTTTAGTTAATATTTAACTAAAATTAGCAGGGCCTGGCCCCACTAGTCAGCGACCCTGGGGGGGTCAAACCCTAGGTCAAACAAGTCAAACCCGCCGGCGGCTCGACGCCGGCGAGATCCGCGGCGTACTTGTGCCCCGGGTTTCCTCTGTGGTGCTCCAAATGACGCGCGGCTAGGCGCGTTGGAGTGCTAGCTCGATGGCGCGTCGGGCGGTGGCCGTGGCTGGGCCTGGGGTGGCCGGAGTCGACGGCGGCGAGCTCAGCTGCGGCTGCCGGAGTTCGGTCGTGCACGAGAGCGCGGTTGGAGCGCCAAGACGGAAGAAGCAAAGCACTAGGGATGCTCTACGTGGCCCAACGAGCTTGTTGGACTCGCCGGGGTGACCAAATGGTCACCGGAGCTGCGTCAACGGCGAGCTCGGCGGCGGCGAAGGTTCGGCCATGGTGGGAACGACAGCCAGAGGGCGGGCGTGACCAGGGAAGGGAGGGGAGAAGAAGCGGGGCTCACAGAGGACTTGCAGGCTGCTCGTTGTGGCCGGGGACGCGCTGGAGACGACGGGGCGGCGATGGCGATCTGCGGCGGCCGGAGGTGAAGACGATGGCGATGGCGGCGTTCCAGGGTGTCTGACGCCGTGCGTCTCGTCGAGGAGGCGTAACCCACAGTGGCGGAGCGCGTGGACACGACGGAGGGATGAGGGGGAGGCGGTGGCCGCGGCAACGGCGAGCGGTGGCGTCGGCTGCGCTCGGTGCGTGCGAGAGAGGGTGACAGAGGAGAGGACGAGGGCTAGGGAGAGTGCGAGAGAGGTCGGGGTGGCTGCGTGGCGTCTCCGGGGCATCCAGACGAGGAGGGGAGAGGGCAGGCAGGCAGGGAGGCTGGTGGCGTGGCGCGGTGGAGCGCGCGCGCGTCGGGCATGCGCTCGTCCTCCTGTCGAGGACGAAGACGACAGAGGAGGGCCAGTGGGCTGGGCCGGCGCTGGCTGCTGCTGGGCTGCACCGGGAGGAGGCTCAGGTAAGTATCCCTTTTTATTTCTGTTTCCTTTTCTATTTTACTGACATATGTTTTGATTTAATAATAATACTAAATCAATTTATTTCCTTATGCCCATTTTTGTAGGAACTAATGGCATTATTCCAGAGCTCCCCAACAAGTGGCATAATTTTTGGACATATATTAATATATATAACTAATATATTTCCAATGCAAATATTTATGCATTAATTCCAAATGCCCAAAATAAATACTTGTGATCTCCTAAAAATATTGGTTTGATTTTTTTATCTCTGTCCAATATTTTCAGAGAGCAACATGAGCATTTTCTTGGACCTTTTTGGAACAATTTTTATTTGGGTCATTTCCAAAATGATTCTGAGGGTTTCCCAAGTCCTCATTTCAAATTTAAATGGTATTTAAACATGATGCACAAATGACTAGCTAGTCTAGGTCATACCAGACTAGGGATGTGACACCCTGCTCTTGTTTGAGCATGATCCTATTAGTATTGCAACTCTCATGATCCTTCTCGTCTGCTTTGAAGCCATGTCAGGGCTCAAAATTAACTGTGCCAAGAGCAAATTGCGCCCTGGGGATGGATGCGATGGAAGGCCAACACATCACTAGCCTTCTCAATTACTAGAGGTCTGAGCTGTCGATTGCGTACCTGGGTTTCTCCTACTCCAATTAATCTCTGCAAGCTTCAGATTGGGATATGATGGTACATTGGTACTCAAAGTTGTCGAGCATGTAGATCTGTGGCGGGGAAGGCTCATGTCCTCGGGCACCACGCTCACGCTTACGAATGTGTGCCTCTGCTATCCCAACCTTTGCTATGGGTTTGTTCTTCTTGGGCGATGGAGTTCACGGATAGTTCGATAGAATTTGTTCTAGATTCTTCTAGGAAGCGGGTGACACCAGGCATAAAATATCGCATGGTTCATTGAGAAGAACTATGTAAACATAAAACCCAAGGGGGTGAGGGAGTCCTAGACTAGGGGGTCCTCGGGCTGTCGGCCTATTTCTTATGGGCCGGACCAGTGGGCCGTTATATGCCTATCACAAGGCCGAGCTATAGGGGGACTTCGTGTCCGGACAGGAAACCCTCGAAGTCTTGGTGTGTCCTTCAAGTCAAGATAGATTCGACATGTTTATTCCTTCCTTGTAACTGACTATGTGCACTACAAAAAAAGACACATCCGTGACATTTTGGCCCGAACAAAAAAAATTATGTCATGGTTATGATACTTCTATGACAATAATTGTGACAAAAACATGTATCATCATAGATGTGGTGGGCTCCTACTTCTATGACAAAAAATCATGACAGAAAATGGGCTTTTCGTCCTGGGCAGGCACGGGACGCACCTGCATGACATTCTTTGGGCTGTCCATGACATAAAAATGTGGTAGAAGTGAGGGCGAGGAAATTTTCACGGAGTTCCCAGCTACGGTGGGAGGTCGGGGCCGGGCGATGCACTGTGGTTTGCGTGTTTCTCTCGTACGTAGGCGTGTGTGCGTGTGCGAGGCATTGGCTCCAACTGAACCGGGAGGCGTTTGCTTACTGAACCCGAGCGATTGCACTAGCTACATTACTGAATTGTAGCGATCGATCCCTTGGCTGTTTACTGAACCCGAGCGATTCCTTCGCCGCTGACTGAGCCCGAGAAATTCCTTTGCTAGTGCTGCTAACTAAAGTCGATCGAACCTGCCTCTTGATGAATAGTGACCATTGTTGGGGGTTTGTTGAACGAGTCTAGACGTGGTAGCCTAGCCGGTTGGTTGGGGTTGGATAAACAGTTCCCGATGTGGGTTGGATGAACATGACCTCGTGGTAGTAGGCCGTTGTCGCTGGATGAACATGACCCCGAGGAGGCCGCCACACCCGAGCCGGTTGGGGGTGGATGAACAGGACCCCGTGGAGGGTTGGTTGAACAGTAACCGGTGGAGGCTGGATGAACAGTAGCCCGTGGATGAACAGTAGCTGGTGGAGGCAGGAGGAAGACACGGTGGGTGAACAATAGCATGTGGAGGCTGGAGGAAGTCGACGGTGGATAAACAGTAGCCCGTGGAGGCCGGAGCGAGTCAGTAGCCGGTGGATGAACAGTAGCCGGTGGAGTCCCGTTTTGTGGTACGCCACACCCCTCCTGATGAACAGGACCCCATTTCGACCATAGGTGCTTCAACAGAAGTCCGTTCCTCCATTTTGCGGTACGCCACACCCCTCCCGATCAACAGGACCCCGTTCCGACTATAGGCAGTCGAACAGAAGTCCATTTCCTCCGTTTCGTGATACGCCAGACCCCTCCCGATGAACAGGATCCCCTTTCGACCATAGGCGGTCAAACAGAAGGCCATTTCCTCCGTTCTGCGGTACGCCAGGCCTAGTTTCAGCTGTTCCTTCCAAGCCAGTTGGCTCCCATTGAATAGGACGTATTCCAACCTAGTTGGTTGCCTCCTGATGAATACGACATTGTTTCCTCTGTTCCGACCCAGCCGGTTGGCTACCGATGAACAGGACGTCGTCACTGCCGTCCGTATGTGCGAATACGCGTTCGAGACCCCGCCTGTATGTACGTACGTGGCCGTATTTTTTGCCCTGTGGCTGTACGTATGTGTACACAATTTAGACGGGACTGCCTGAACTGCTACGTCGGGGGCTCAACTACGACACGTGCCGCAACTTACTTGGCCACGGTTCATCGTTATAGAGAGACAGATCGACCAACATGTACATACACGTTTGCGACTAGAAAAATAACCATACGTACACTTCGACCTGGTAGGTCCCAACTGTTAGGGGGATAAGGACACACATCCTTGCGTGTGAAGATATAACTGGTGGGTCCCAGCTATCACGGGGAGGAATCATATTTTTTTCGCGTACTAAGGAGGCACTTCCTTGCGTCCGAA
This sequence comes from Triticum timopheevii, assembly GCA_963921465.1. Classification (NCBI taxonomy): domain Eukaryota; kingdom Viridiplantae; phylum Streptophyta; class Magnoliopsida; order Poales; family Poaceae; genus Triticum; species Triticum timopheevii. Next base: position 371,666,445 of record OY997272.1, on the reverse strand, counting down.
GATGTAGCAGGTGGGTCCCAGCTATAAGGGGGAGGAAACATTTTTTCCTGCTTAATAAGGAGGGACTTTCCTTGCGTGCGACTCATTGATGTGCGACCATGGACCTCGTGGGTCCCAGTTATCAGCCTATCCACGTATAGTCCTCTTCTGATGACTCTCTTTTGTTGACCACGCAACATCGAGCGCAGCAAGGAGGTGGACGACGGCGAGGCCCGTGCGGGAATGACCCGGAGATGGGGAAGATGCGACAGTGGAGTCGCAGCCTGAGAGGAGTACGACGTACGAGGGTCGACTGATTCAGTGCGGCCTGTGGCTGCAGTCGGCGGAGAATAACAGGAGGGGTGGAGGGATGGCCTGGCCGGCGGTGGAGTAGCGCTTTGCAGCGAGGCATGCGAAGCAGTGCCACGGGCCACCGGAGGCAGGAGCAGGAGGTCCCGCCGGCGCTGGAGGAAGAAGACGAGAGATTGAAGATGCATGCTGGTGACCATTGGATATACATCCAACGACTACAGATGTCAGAATAATTTTGTTAACTAATTTGATAACTTCTTCCGTAGGCGACCTAATGGCCCACATGTCAGACTCTTTGTGTGCGAAGATCTAACTAGTGGGTCCTAGCTGTCAGGGGGAGGAATAATTTGTTTGCCCATAATAAGGAGGCACTTCCTTGCGTGCGAAGATTTAGCTACTGGGTCCTAGCTTTCCGAGAGAGAAAATATTTTTTCCGCGTAATAAGGACACACTTCCTTATGTGCGAAAGATGTAGCTGGTGGGTCCAAGCTGTCAGGGGGAGGAATAATTTTTTCCCGCGTAATAAGGAGCTAGTTGCATGCGTGCGTCCATGAACAGGTGCGTCCCCACTGTCAGTCTCTCCACATACTGTCCTCCTTCGATGACTCTCGTTTGTTGACCATGTTGACTATGCAGTGTTGAGCGCACCAAGGTGGTGGACGACAGTGAGGCCCCGGACGGGAACGAGCCGGAGATGGGAAGACGCGGCAGTGGAGTCGCAGATGAAGAGGAGTATGAGGGTTAACTGGCTCTGGTGCGGTGTAGCGCTTCGCAGCGATGCGTGCTAAGCAGAGCCTCTAGCCGCTGGATACCGGAGCAGGCGGTACCAGCGGCACTATAGGAAGAAGAGGAGAGATTGAAGATGCACGACAGCCTTTGGATATAAATCCAATGGCTGTGGATGTTAGAATCATTTGTTGACTAAGTTGACAACGCGTTGCATAGGCTTTGATCTATTGGCCCACATGTCAGCCCGCAAAAATGCGGAACATATTTAACCCTTTTTAGAGAGAAAAACATATTTAACCCATGTTTTCTAGAATTTATAGTCAATTTTCTTGGCTAGATGAACAAATAATGTAGCGTCAATGCGGTCCATTTAATTTTTTTCCCAAGAAATCACAACAGATTTGCACTTTCTTAAAATACACGAATTTGCTGGGATTGTTGTAAATATAATGATATGTTAGATGATGCAATTAGTATCAAAAAATAAACGGGAGCTGGACATTTTATTATATATAAAATTAGCTAATTAGCGAGTTATTGCCCAAAAGAAAAATGAGCGCGCTATTACTACATTGGACCTAAAATCTTCACAACTTTTGTGAGTAATCACTAGGATTTTCGTTGTCTTAACCATGATTTTCCTTGCCAACTTCTGTTAAACATTTATTTTTATAAGTTGATAAGACATGGGATGTTTTTATAATGTATATATAAGTTTCTATTAAATATATGATAATAATAATAATATATATAATGTGGTTACAAGGGAAAACATAAATTGGACCCGACATTCTTATTCTTATATATAGAAAAATATAGCAGAGATCTGCGTTTTGTTAAAAAAGGATAAATTGGGCTGCCGATGTTCAAGAAAAAATAAAACCTAGGCTGGGAGGCCCATAGGCCGGTACATACATGATGGACCTAAAAAAATTAAGTTGAAACCACGATCTTGGTATGTCGTGGGTTGCGTATGTTAAATAACATAACCTAGGCCGAGCTAATACTTGTTCACCCTCTGAAAAATATGATACCTGCTAGATCCCCGACACCCCTAAAAAACAGCTCCCCGATGACAATCTTCGTTGAAAAAAAATTCATTTATTGACTAGGCTGACAAACTCATGGGCCCAGATGTCACTATATAGTATCCAATTAGGAGGAAGCTTTTTTCCAATAAGGCACTTGCTTGCGTACAGCCATGGACCTGGTAGGTCCCGATTGTCAGCCTCTCGACGTACAGTACTTTCCAGATTCCTCTCGTGTGTTGAGCATGTTGACAACAGCATACAGCGGTGCCGCGACGAATGCACAAACTGGAGGACGATGTCGTGGACACAGATGGGAACGAACCCAAGGCGGCGAAGACGCCTTAGAGTAGTGAAAAAACGTGCCTTAATTCTTTCAAACATACCGCAGTAGCCCGGTGCATACATCCCTTTCACCCAAAAGTTGTGCTGTCCGGGTTCAATTCCAACCAGTGCAGTCGAAAAGTAAATAATTTTTTGCCTCAGCTATTACTGACAAGTGGGTCCCACCATGTCATCTACACACACACCACCTCCACCGCTTGCCAAAATTTTGTCCCTAGTTTACCCAATTTTTCGCACACTCAACATTGTCTTGGCAGTATCGGGGGGTATGAACCATGGAGAAGTTGGAATATAGTAGATATTACACCAATATAATAATGAATAAGTTTAGGACAGTACCAAAAAGTGGTGATTTATTTTCTTATACTAACGGATCTCATGACTTTTCTGTTGAGTTTTGTGTTGTGAAGTTTTCAAGTTTTGCGTAAACATTTGATGGACTATGGAATAAGGAGTGGTAAGAGCCTAAGCTTGGGGATGCCCAAGGCACCCCAAGGTAATATTCAAGGACAACCAAGCATCTAAGCTTGGGTATGCCCCGGATGGCATCCCCTCTTTCTTCTTCGTCTATCGGTAAATTTATTTGAGGCTATATTTTTATTCACCACATGATATGTGTTTTGCTTGGAGCATCTTGTATGATATGAGTATTTGCTTTTTAGTATGCCACAATCATCCTTACTTTACACACCTTTTGAGAGGGACACACATGAATCATGATTTATTAGAATACTCTATGTGCTTCACTTATATCTTTTGAGCTAGGCAATTTTGCTCTAGTGCTTCACTTATATCCTTTTAGAGAACGGCGGTGGCTTTATTTTATAGAAATTGCTGAACTCTCATGCTTCACTTATATTATTTTGAGAGTCTCTAAACAGCATGGTAACTTTCTTAGGTTGTGAATTTAGTCATAATATGATGGGTATCCAAGAGAGATATAATAAAAACTTTCATATAAAGAGCATTGAATACTATGAGAAGTTTGATTCCTTATGATTGTTTTGAGATATAAAGATGGTGATATTAGAGTCATGCTAGTGAGTAATTGTGGATTAGTAGAAATACTTGTGTCAAAATTTGTGATTCCCGTAGCATGCACGTATGGTGAACCGTTATGTGATGAAGTCGGAGCATGATTAATTTTTGATTTTCTTCCTTATGAGTGGCGGTCGGGGACGAGCCATGGTCTTTTCCTACCAATCTATCTCCCTAGGAACATGCATGTAGTACTTTGTTTCGATGACTAATAGACTTTTGCAGTAAGTATGCGAGTTCTTTATGACTAATGTTGAGTATTGATTATACGCACTCTCACCCTTCCACTATTGCTATCCTATCTAGTACCGCACAACTTTCGCTGGTTTATTAAACCCACCATATGTCCTTCCTCAAAACAGCCGCCATACCTACCTATTATGACATTTCCATAGCCATTCCGAGATATATTGCCATGCAACTTTCACCGTTCCGTTTATTATGACACGCACCATCATTGTCATATTGCTTTGCATGATCGTAAGATAGCTAGCATGATGTTTTGACGGCTTGTCCGTTTCTTTATGTCATTTGCTATGCTAGATCATTGCACATCCCAGTACACCGCCGGAGGCATTCATATAGAGTCATATTTTGTTCTAAGAATTGAGTTGTAATTCTTGAGTTGTAAGTAAATAAAAGTGTGATGATCGTCATTATTAGAGCATTGTCCCATGCGAGGAAAGGATGATGGAAGCTATGATTCCCTCACAAGTTGGGATGAGTCTCCGGACTTTACAAAAAATAAAAGAGGCCAAAGAAGCCCACCAAAAAAAGAGAAAAGAAAAAGAAAAAATGAGAGAAAAGAGAGAAGGGACAATGTTACTATCCTTTTTCCACACTTGTGTTTCAAAGTAGCACCATGATCTTCATGATAGAGAGTCTCCTATGTTGTCACTTTCATATACTAGTGGGAATTTTTCATTATAGAGCTTGGCTTGTATATTCCAATGATGGGCTTCCTCAAATTGCCCTAGGTCTTCGTGAGAAAGCGAGTTGGATGCACACCCACTTAGTTTCTTTTTGAGCTTTCATAAACTTATAGCTCTAAGTGCATCCGTTGCATGACAATCCCTACTCACTCGCATTGATATCTATTAATGGGCATCTCCATAGCCTGTTAAAACTCCTAGTTGATGTGAGACTATCTCCTTCTTTTTGTCTTCTCCACAACCACCATATTCTATTGCACCTATAGTGCTATATCCATGGCTTCACGCTCATGTATTGCGTGAAAGTTGAAAAAGTTTGAGAACATCAAAATTATGAAACAATTGCTTGGCTTGTCATCAGGGTTGTGCATGATTTAATATTTTGTGTGATGAAGATGGAGCATAGCCAGACTATATGATTTTGTAGGGATAACTTTCTTTGGCCATGTTATTTTGAGAAGACACGATTGATTTATTAGTATGCTTGAAGTATTATTGTTTTAGGGACAATTCCATTTCTCCCCCTAACTTGAGCCCACACCTGGCATTTGCCCCTAAATTTCGAGTACACTCAAAAATACCCCTCTTCCGTCAAGTGTCCTTATAGAAATGCCCCTCCAAGCCGTTTCCGTCTGGTCAAGGGCCTTTGACCGTCTTCGAAAAATTTCTTGGACGTTCTTGCCCCTACCTCCATTTGTCATTTAAATATTGTGCCCAACCCAAAAAAATAAAACTAAAAATAAAAACTCTCTCTACAACTTACATGTGGGACCCAAAAAGAGAAAAAAAACTCTCCCTCTCTCCCTCCTCCCCTCTCTCTGTCTCTGGATGCAACCGCAATAGCTCGCCGCCGGCGAGCAGTAGCAGCGGGCAGCAGAAGGGCGCTGCAGCAACCATCACCACATCGTCTCCTGCTCGTGCGCGCCTGTTCTGTGCCGAAAGTCCACACAACCACCTAGGCTCAGTCCTCCCTTGTCCGTCCGTACGTGCGTTGCCGGCGTAGTTCATGGCCAGAGTCAACTCGAAGCTCAGAAAACACACCTGTTAAGTTCGCCTCTACCTATAGAGTGTTACCTATGAATGAATTGAACGGAGGTGCCACAAATCATCACCATGGTGTTCATCTTCTCCGCCACCGATGGTGCTCCGTCGCGCCCTAATCTCCTCGGCTATGCTCGCCCTTCCTCGTCTGAGCATGTCCTCGAGTTCCTGGTGATCCCTTGGCCATTTTGCCCTCTTTCTAGAGCCTGCCCGAGCCACATAGCGCCACCCCACCTAGCGCCGCCGCTCGCCGCCGACGGAGATCGCAGTTGACGTGGTTTGTGAAGGTCCCGCATCCTACTATCGTGCTTGACTAGTCCGCCGCAGCCCCATTGAGCTCAAGCGCTCCTTGAACCCCCCTCCTTGCGTGCTCCCATGCCATTTGGTGCGTCGCCGGCGTGCTGCACACTCGCCGGATGTGCCCATGTGAGGTTAAATTAGGGCTAAACACAATTACTAGTTCTTAACCAATATAGATTAGTTAGTATTTAGACGCTGACCAGTGGGGCCCCCTTCAAATAATCTGGTAAATAATGTTTTACATAATAAAGAAACAACAATATGTGGTCCCATCTGTCAGAAGGGGCAAAAATGTCTAAAAAATGTCTCAGAGACGGTCAAAGGCCTTTGACCAGACGGAAGTTGTACGGAGGGGCATTTCTATAAAGACACTTGACGGAAGAGGGGTATTTTTGAGCATACTCGAAATTTAGGGGCAAATGCCAGGTGTAGGCTCAAGTTAGGGGGAGAAATGTAATTGTCCCTTATTTTTATGTCAATATTAAACTTTGTTTTGAATCTTATAGATCTTAATGTACATGCCACAATAAATAAAATTACATGGATAAATATGTTAGGTAGCATTCCACATCAAAAATTCTGTTTTTATCATTTACCTACTCGAGGACGAGCAAGAATTAAGCTTGGGGATGCTTGATACGTCTCCAACGCATCTATAATTTATTATTATTCCATGTTATTATATTATCTATTTTTGATGTTTTATATGCATTAATATTCCATTTTATTGTCAGGACCCCGATTCTAAGTCACACCGATCTAGCATGTAATACCTCATATCACTTTGTGGCCTCATGCACGGTATTCCCACGGGTGTCGCCTTACCATTCCCGGGACCGTTTGCGCCTTTTGGCACATGTATATGACAGTGTCGCTAGCATCCATATGATAGAGAACCCGAGCTGACATGGCTAGTCGTGAACCCAAAGTGGCCTTACCATTCTCGGGACCGTTTGCGCCTTTGGGCACACGTATATGACAGTGTCGCTAGCATCCATATGATAGAGAACCCGGGCTGACATGGCTAGTCGTGAACCCAAAGTGGCACTAACTCACAGGGACATGCATACATGACCCAACAACGAACGTGTCGGTCATCAGCGGGTGAATCCGGGCTGTAGCAACTAGGCTAGCAGGACTCCAGTAAACCGGGCTGCAGCAGGCTAACAGGACTCCGGTAGACACCACGTGACATTTCCCCGAAGGGACAGACACAGGAACGAAGAAGGACACATGCCGGCCAGCCTAAGTGTTCTGGAGCAGTAGCAAAGCTACCAGGGCTCAATGGAAGCACTAGGAGACATTTCCCGTAAGAGAGGCTACTAAGGATAAACAACTAGATAGTCAGATCCCACACATAGCAATACACATTACACGTACGCATAACATGCAAGTATGTGGTGTACAACATGGTATCACAGCATAACTCAACAACTCATATAGATAAGGCTCAAGAGCCATCATAGCATTTATTGCAAACAGGGGTCACACGACCCAACATTCAGAGCATACAAGCAACAAGCGGAAGCATTACATGTCTGAGTACAGACATCTACAAATGAAAAAGGCTGAAGGGCCTGACTATCTACAAGGTTCGATCAAGACCGTAGCTGAGGTACAAGCTACTTGTCGAAGTCCACGAGAACACTAGTAAGACCGAAGTCTCCGCTGCAAAAACATAATTAAAGCAACATGAGTACACAGGTACTCAGCAAGACTTACATCAGATCCTATCGTACATGCATTTGTATCAAGGGGGTAATGTGGGGTTTAGTTGCAGCAAGCCAGCTATGACTCAGTGGCTATCCTGTTCTACGACTACGAGAAACTTCTTTGAGGTGAGATGGCGCACACGAGTCCACTAATCACCAGACAATACACTACTATGGATTCATCTCCGTCTCCCTACGAGAAGGCCATCCATAGCACTCACACTTGTCTTGAGCATTTTAGAGTATCCACTTCAAGTTGTCTATGTACCATGTAAGCATCCAAGAAGTCCATAACCGCGGACCCGGCTATTCGAATAGATCATGTTAACCCTGCAGGGGTGTACTTCTTCACACATGCTCTCGCCACTTACAACCATGTACACATCATGTATATCGACAACCTTCAAGCGGAAGCCTGGCGAGGGTGTCTGCCACGACCTGACTAACAACACAAGACTCTGTCCAGGTTTATCGCCTATTCGGGTTCCATCCGCAAGGAGATCCGTCCGAGGTTTCGCTCACGGCCCCAAATGATGTGTGCAGGGTTCCTAAGCCCACCATCCGGGTGCCACTCGGTACACCAGGCCATGTGTGCCTAGTTTGTCCCAATCCCACCCTGCCGGGTGCCACTTGGTAGAAAAATAACACTATCTACAAACACCAGAAACTAGTTGCGACTCCTTGACAAAGATCAAGTTGGTTAATAAGTCGAGAGGGGCACTTAAGCATTCCAATGCGTGGTAGTAGCTAGTCATTGGACAACATACACAGAACTCAGTGCTTAAAAGACGGTTCCAGTGAGACATTCCACCATGTACTCCTACATGGCCTCTCACCACTACCTTTACCAAATCGTATTCACACACTTAACTCTCAGCATCAGAACATAGCATTGCACTCCAATTCATTCCCAATGAATCAGACCTGACACACTAAGCAATAGCAAGCATGGCATGGTAGGAACACAACAATGGCTTCAATCAACTCCTACACATGCTAGTGGGTTTCAACTATTTACTTTGGCAATGACAGGTCATGCAGAGGAATGGGTTCAACTACCGTAGCACAAAGTAGCAGTTGAAACATTGTTGTCCTAATGCAATAACTAAGAGCAGGAGCGAGAGAGTAGGGTTGTATCGGAAAGAACAAGGGGGTTTGCTTGCCTGGTAGATCAACAAGGGGGCACTGCTCCTCAGACAAGTACTCTGGAACGGTCTCCGGAGCAGGACCTATCGAGAAGGAACGGTGTCGGCAATCAAACACAAGCATATGCAACAATATGATGCATGATCATGGCATGTAGATGTGATGCTGATTGAGCTAATGCAGCTAGCATTCATTTGGTTGAAGTTCATTTGAACCAAGAATTCAAATGCAACTCCAAATTAAGCTCTTACAAATGCCATTTATACGTTTTCACTTATACACTAGGTATAAGTTGGTTTTTCATGCATGAAACTAGTACAGATGGATAGATTGAATTTTTCTGATAATTTTTCATATATAAATTATTTCAATCTGAGCTACGGTTGAATTTCTATGATTTTTTGAAGTTTTACTAATTTTCTGGAATTTCCTGATTTATTTTAATACCAGAAAATGAATAACTGCATCAGCATTACAGAGGCATGACGTCAGCGAGTCAACCATGGCTGACCAGGTCAAACCTGACGTGTGGGGGCCACACCTCAGTGACACGGGTTAAACAGGGGGGTTAGTTTACTTAACTAAAAGATTAGGGGGCACCGGGTTAGGTTAGTTGGTGATTAGCTTAAGCTAATCACCTGACGGCGGGTCCACCTGTCAGGTAGGCGAGGTCAAATGGTCAACCCCCACCGGCGTTTAACCGTCGGCGAGGCCGAACGCGGTGGGGGGGCTCGGGATCGCGTCTCCGGCGACCAAATAGGCCGCGGAGACCATCTCCGAGGAGCCCAAGCTCGCCCGCATCCAGGAGGACACGCAAGAGGCCGTGGGGGTGGCGGAGCTCGCCGGAGCGAAGCTCGCGGCGGCGGCCGGAGTCCGGCTTCGGTGGAACTATGGCTAGGGAGCGTCGGAAGAGCAGGAAAGAAGGGGGGTTCGATGGCGGGGCTCACAGCGGATTCGGCGGAGGTGTCAGCGGGCTCGGGGGAGGTCCGACAAGGCAGAACAGTGACGGCGGTCTCGGGTGGCCGAAGGTGAAGACAACGGCGATGTCGGCTCCTCGGGGCTTCCCGCATCGCGTGGCTCGACGGAGAGGTAGTAGGCGACGGCGCGAAGCTTGTGGACTCGACGGAGGGTCGAGGGGACGGCGGGGAGTGCGTCGGCAGCGAACGGCGGCGACGGCGACGTTCGGTTTTGGGAGAGAGCGAGGGAGAGGAGAACGAGAGAGAGTGGGCAGGGCGTGGGGCGGTGCGTGGCGTCGCGCGAAACATCCAGGCAGCAAGGGGGAGCCAGGCAAGCAGGCAGCTCGCGTGGCGCGTAAAGCGCGCGCGCGCGCCGGGCACGCGCCTCGCCTACTGGCGCGAGGTGGGGGATGTGCGGTTGCCTGTTGGGCTGGGCCAGACCGGCAGCAGGCCAGGTAAGTCGGCCCAAGTAAGCTTTTTCCTTTTTGTTTAACTTTTCTATTTTCTGACATTTGTTTTGATTTAATAATATTACTAAACCAATTTATTTTCTTATGCCAATTTTTGCAGGAGCTAGTGGTATTATTCCAGAGCTCCTCATCAACTAGCATAATTTTTGGGCATATATTATATATATAACATATATATATATCCACAACAAATAATTATTGGATTAATCCAAATGGCCAAAATAAATACTTATGAGCTCCTAAAATTATTGGTTTGATTTTTATCTCTGTCCAATATTTTCATAGAGCAACATGAACATTTTCTTGGACCTTTTTGGAGCAATTTTTATCTGGGTCATTTCCAGAAATGATTCTGAGAGTTTCACAAATCCCCATTTCAGATTTAAATGGAATTTAAACATGATTCACACATGACTAGCTAGTCTAGGTCATACCAGAACTAGGGATGTGACATTTATATTATTTTTGGGATTAACTTATTAACACAGAGCCCAGTGCCAATTTTTGTTTTTTTCCTTGTTTTTGATTTTTACAGAAAAGGAATATCAAACGGAGCCCAAACGGAATAAAACTTTAGCGATGATTTTTCTTGGACTAGAAGACACACATGGGACTTGGAAAGGAAGGCAGAAGGGTCCCGAGGGCTCCACAAGCCCTCAGGGTGCACCCTAGGGGGGCGCCCTGGCTTGTGGGCCCCACGGGACTCCTCCAACCCTAATTCTTGGCCTATAAATTCAGAAATATTCCCAAACGACCAGAAGCGTCCACCAAAATACTTTCCCGCCGTCGTAACCTTCTGTACCTGTGAGATCCCATCTAGGGACCTTTTCCGGCACCCTGCCAGAGGGGTAATCGACCACGAAGGGCTTCTACATCAACCCTATTGCCCTTCTGATGAAGCGTGAGTAGTTTACCACAGACCTACGGGTCCATAGCTAGTAGCTAGAGGGATTCTTCTCTCTCTATGATCCTCAATACCATGTTCTCCTCGATGTTCTTGGAGACCTATCCGATGTAATCTTCTTTTGCGGTGTGTTTGTCGAGATCCGATGAATTATGGATTTATGATCAATTTATCTATGAATATTATTTGAATCTTCTCTGAATTCTTATATGCATGATTTGATATCTTTGTATTTCTCTTTGAATTATTGGTTTGGTTTGGCCAACTAGATTGGTTTTTCTTGCAATGGAAGAGGTGCTTAGTTTGGGTTCAATCTTGCGGTGTCCTCACCCAGTGACAAAGTAGGGGTAGTGTAGGATCGAACGTATGTCTAGAGGGGGGGGGGGGGGTGATTAGAATACTTGACCAAATAAAAACGTAACCTTTTCCCAATTTTAGTTCTTGGCAGATTTTAGCAACTTAGCACAAGTCAAGCAATCTCAATACAATTCAAGCAAGCATGCAAAGAGTATATGGGCAGCGGAAAGTAAAGCATGCAACTTGCAAGAAAGTAAATGGGGGGAGTTTGGAGGGAGCAAAGGCAATGTTGACATGGAGATTTTTGGCATGGTTCCGATAGGTGGTGCTATCGTACATCCACGTTGATGGAGACTTCAACCCACGGAGGGTAACGGCTGCGCGAGTCCATGGAGGGCTCCACCCACGAAGGGTCCACAAAGAAGCAACCTTTTCTATCCCATCATGGCCATCGCCCACGAATTACTTACCTCACTAGGGTAGATCTTCATGAAGTAGGCGATCTCCTTGCCCTTACAAACTCCTTGGTTCAACTCCACAATCTTGACGGAGGCTCCCAAGTTACACCTAACCAATCTAGGAGACACCACTCTCCAAAAGGTAATAAATGGTGTGTTGTTGATGAACTCCTTGCTCTTGTGCTTAAAATGATAGTCTCCCCAACACTCAACTCTCTCTCACAGATTTGGCTATGGTGGAAAGATGATTTGAGTGGAAAGCAACTTGGTTAAGGCTAGAGATCAAGATTCATATGGTAGGATTGGAATATCTTGGTCTCAACATATGAGTAGGTGGTTCTCTCTTAGAAAATGAGTAGTGGAATTGTAGGTATGTTCTGATGGCTCTCTCCACGAATGAAGAGTGGGTGGAGGGGTATATATAGCCTCCACACTAAATCTAACCGTTACACACAGATTCCCAAACTCGGTGGGACCGAATCAGCAAACTCGATCAGACCGATCCATGTAAAAATGTGAATGTTAGGATTTTCGGTGGGACCGATATAGTCATCTCGGTGAGACCGATATGCTAGGGTTAGGGCATAACGTAATCTCGGTGTGACCGATCGCATAAACTCGGTTGGACCGATTCAGCAATAGGTACACAGAGGGTTGGTTAGGCAAACTCGGTGAGACTGAAATGTTATAAAAAGGAAATAGAGAATTTGCAATCCCATCTCGGTGAGACCGAGATCCCTGTCGGTGAAATCGAAGTAACTAGGGTTTGTGGCAGTGGCTATGTCAAATGAAACTCGGTGGCGCCGGATAGATCAAATCGGTGGGGCCAAATTTGACTTTAGGTTTAGGAATATGTGGAAATGAGAAAGCGGTTGAGGGTTTTGGAGCATATCACTAAGCATTTTGAGCAAGTAAGCCATTAAGCAACAACTCATCCCCTTTTAATAGTATTGACTTTCCTATGGACTTAATGTGATCTTGGATCACTAAAATGAAAATGTAGAGTCTTGAGCTTGTTGCCAATATATGTCCTTTGCATTTTGAGGGGTCCATATCTCTAGTCCATGCCATGCCAATCATTGAACTTTCTGAAATGATCATCTTGAAATAGCATTAGTTCAATGAACTATATGTTGTTAAGAATTACCAAAACCACCCAGGGATTAGTTACACTTTCAGGTAGCGAGGCACGTATTTGTATTGTTGCCATCATGGGTAAAAATATGTGGTTTTCATCATATTGCTTGAGTTTCTCCCTCTACATCATGTCATCTTGCTTAAGGCGTTACTCCATTCTTATGAACTTAATACTCTAGATGCATGCTGGATAGCAGTCGATGTGTGGAGTAATAGTAGTAGATGCAGGCAGGAGTCGGTCTACTTGACACAGAGGTGATGCCTATATTCATAGTCATTGCCTTGGATATCATCATAACTTTGCACTTTTCTATCAATTTCTCGACAGTAATTTGTTCACCCACCGTATTATTGCCTTCAAGAGAGAAGCCTCTAGTGAAACCTATGGCCCCCGGGTCTATTTTCCATCATATATTTTCAGATCTATAAACCCCAAAACCCAAAAATATCTCTCTGCAATTTATTTACTTTTACTTTATTTTACGTTTTAGTAATATTTTACATCTATATTTGTCATATCTCACCTTTGCTAGTGATCGTGAAGGGATTGACAACCCCTTTATCACATTGGATGCAAGTGTTTGATTGTTTGTGTAGGTGCATAGATTGGAGACTTGCTTGTATCTCCTACTAGATTGATACCTTGGTTCTCAACTGAGGGAAATACTTATCTCTACTTTGATGCATCACCCTTTCCTCTTGAAGGAAAAAACCAACGCAAGCTCAAGAAGTAGCACCTGACCCAAGCCGGAGGGCCGGACGGCGAAACCCCAGCCCCGGGCCCTTGCTGGAGACGAGCGGGCCCTCGCACCCCCTTGCTGACTGGGGTGTGGAGGAAAGCCCCAGTCGAGCATTGGAGCTCGCGCGCGGGTGCAGCGTTGCCAGGCACGACCTTCTTCAGGATGCGGCAAGCGCGCTGGGTCGCCTTTGGGTGGAGCTTGGCGACGTCGACATGCGCCTTGAGGCGGTGCGCTTATGCCTGGCGCACAAATGGCGCCAGCTCGAGGTCGCCATCAACTTCGGTCGCCTGCAACGTGAGCACGCTCGCGCGGAGCTGAGGAATCCCTTGTCGCGGCGAGGGAGGCCCGCGATCGTGCCCTTGAGGAAGCCCGAGCCACGGACTACCGGCGCGAGGCTGCAGAGAAGCGTGGGGAGGAGCTTCAAGCTTCAAATGCCGCCCTCGAATGGCAAGTCCAGGCACGTAAGGCTGCGCTCGCCACTTCGTAGGCGGGCCCTCCACAGGCGAGGCGAGGCTCCGCACATTTGAAGACACGCTGACACTGGAGGCACTGGAGCAGAGTCTGGAGCGTGAGCTATAGGAGGTGATGGAACGCCAAGTGGCCGCTGCCGAGGACGCCCTCGCCTCCCGAGAGGTGACGATCAACGAGAGGGTGGCGGGGTCCGCAGGGCCCTCGCCGAAGACTACCGCCGGAGGCTGAAGCTTCAGGAGTATTGTTTCTGCACGTGGCGTGACGAGCTGAAAGGCGAGGCTGATGGCCTCAAGAAGAAGCTTGCCCCGGCAGAGCAACGCGAGAAAGCTGCGATGGACGCCCAGGCCATAGCCGAGGACGAGTTGTCCTTCCTCTACAAGCAGGTGGGGGACGTCGCTTCCCTCAAGGCATCGGACGAGGCGCACCGAGCTCGGGGGCTACATCACACGCGCTCATGGATGTTCCAGGCCCTCGAGCATAGGGCCAGCCGGGCCTTGGGAGGCATTTATGACAAGAACGTCTCCAGCCCGCTTGTTACTGACGACGCCGACTATCTTGGTTTCTTCACTAGGGTCGTGGAATGTCTTGAAGGTGGGGCTGAGAGGGTGCGCCATCTTATCGAAGAGAAGAGCTGCGACCTCCTTGCGCGCGCGTCCTCGCACGTCTTCAGCCACCTTCTTCGCTTCGATCCCGACATCGACTTTGAGGGCGCCCTGGCAGACTGGGTAGAGGTTCACGTAGATGACCTGATTGCAGAGTTTACCGCCACTAGAGACGAGGGCCAGCCCGTGATCGAGGGGCGTGGAGCTGATGATGATGACAGGGGAAGCAGCGATGGTGACGATGCATCTCCCTAGGCTGTCTTTTCCCTATTTTCCTGTTAAGACTTTGAGTGTGACCCTGCGGGGATGTGAAAGCACTTTTGTGGAAACTCCTTTATGATGTATCAAGTGATGTTGTACTCCCTTATGCCGCCTTCCCTTTGCTTACAGCACGCCGGAAGCCCCTGAGCAAAGGTGGATCATTATCGTTACACTGGGTCGCGGTGCCCGACCAAGGTCAGGAGGCAGACACTCGCTAGGAACCTCAGGCCACGCGCACTCACAGGCTCGCTCGAGAGCGTCGCACAAGGACTCGAACGCCAAGGTCTTGGCGAGGTGTGCGCATGGGTGGACCCATGGCGGTGGTGACCTGGGTCCTCAGGGTGCCCTAAGCGTCTCTAGGCTGGTCCAAGCATTCACACCATGCACAACCCCCGCTTGCAGGGCACTGAGAGAGAGAGAGAGAGAAGCTGGCAGCCGCCAGACCTCTTAAAAAAGACTCAAAACGAGAAATGTTGTGAGTAGAAAAAATTCCCACCCCTTTCCGAATAAAGACACAAAAACTTCAAATTCATTCCAAAAAGTCGCAACCAGTTACAAGAGAAGGGAAAGAATAGCCGCGTCCGGCGGCTAAGCTAGTCTTCCCACCAGCACGGAGCATGGGGCCTCCACTTTGCGTGGGCATAGTCGTTGATTGACCATGTCGTCCGGCAGCATGGAGCATGGGGCTTCCACTAGGCGTGGGCATAGTTGCTATAAGACCATGTCGTGTGCCAGCATGGAGCATGGGGCTTCCACTTGGGCATGGGCGAGAGCCCCCGCGGGGCCGTGGAGCGGCGCGCCGGGGGACTCTGGGGTGAATACAACCCCACTCACGTGAGAGTGTCATTGGTAGAGCCTCAGGAGGCGCAAGGTGCCCCGTGCCTCTGGGCTGGGGGACCCTATCCTTTGCCTCCAGGCACACGGTCAGCGGGCCTGGGGCGCGGGCAGTCCTGAATGGGCCCTTGATAATCCCCAAGTGCAAGGAATCATCATAGCAATTTACAAAAGTGGAAGTGATAAATACGGAGTGTTGAACCCACAAGGAGCTAAAGGTAAGAACAATATTCTCTCAAGTCCTATCTGCCACTGATATGACTCTATGTACACTGAATGTTCGCTTTCATCTAGAAACGAGAAATAAAACTACGTTGTGGGTATGAAGAGGATAAATTTGCATGATATCGGAGAACTAAAATATGAAATAGGTTTGTTAACATAAAGTTAGAATATATTACTATATATTATAAATAGCGAGTGTGGAATAATGATGGATCGGTGTGCGGAATTGTCCTAGGCAATTGTTAACAAGATCGGTAGTCGCCATTGCAATTTTATATGAGGGAGAGGCATAAGCGAACATACTTTCTCTTCTTGGATCATATGCACTTATGATTGGAACTCTAGCAAGAATCCGCAACTACTAAAGATCATTAAGTTAAAACCCAACCATAGCATTAAAGTATCGAGTCCCCTTTATCCCATACACAACAACCCCCTTACTCGGGTTTATGCTTTTGTCACCCAAGCAACCCACTATAAGCGAATCATGAACATATTGCAACACCCTACAGCGGGAATCCTTCACTTGTGAGTGGCACGGAAGGCACCATAGGACAACACCAAAATAAAACATACAACTCAAACCAATCTAGATCATCAATCAACTCAAAAGACAAAAGAAATCTACTCAAAACATTATAGGATGGCAACACATCATTGGATCATAATATGTGGCATAAAGCACCATGTTCAAGTACGGTATTACAGCGGGGTGCGTGAGAGTGGACCGCTTAAAAGAGATGAGGATGGTGATGTTGATGAAGACGATCACCATGGCGATGATTCACGCGGCGGCACTCCGGCGCCACCGAGAGAGAGGGGGAGAGAGTCTCCCACTTTTGTTTCCTCCTCCATGGGCTCCCCCCTAGATGGGGAGAGGTTCTCCCTCTGGTCCTTGGCCTCCATGGTGATGATAGCCCCCTTCGGGATCCTCCTCCATGGCCTCCGGTGATGATGGCCCCCTCCGACAGGGTGCTGGAGAGGGCCTAGATTGATTTTTCGTGGCTACAGAGGCTTGCGGCGGCAGAACTCCCGATCTAGGTTTCTTTTTGGGGTTTTTGTATTTATAGGAATTTTTGGTGTCGGTCTCACGTTAAGGGGGTCCACGAGGCAGCGACAAGGTAGGAGCACCCTCCCGGTGGGAGGGGGTAGGGCTTGCCCCCCTACCTTGTCGTCGCCTCAAGACTCTTCTGGCCCAATTCTTGTGCTTCAGGGGTCTCTTTTGGTCCATAAAAAACCATTGTAAATTTTTAGCCCATTCCGACAACCTTTATTTTTGCACAAAAACCAACACCGCAGTAGTTCTGTTGAAAACAACATCAGTCTGGGTTAGTTCTAATCAAATCATACCAAAATCATATAAAATTATTGTAAATATGGCATGAATACTTCATAAATTATAGATACGTTGGAGACGTATCAGCCCTCAGCATGGGCGGCAGCCCGTGGGCGCCCCTTCTGGGAGGGCCCGCTTCTGGACGGGGTCTCCCGCCCCGGGGATTTGGAGGCGTAGGCCGCCGGCGTGGTGGCGCCGCGACTCCTCGCGGCGCAGGGACGACCGGCGCCGAGCTCTTGCCCCGGGACGAGATTAGTCCCAGGCACGGCCGCTGGCTGGCCGCACCGGCCAGGAGGTGGCCTACAGGAGTACCCCGCCCTGTCCAGTATTTGAGGAAGCACCTCATGAGTTGGGGGGAAATCTAGCTTGCAGCTTGGCCCCTGTGGGGCCCTCCAGGTCTTCTCCCGAAGGATGAGTATACACAACAAGGGCAAGTGCGGGTCCAATGTGGGGGCCGTGACTCCTACAGAGGACGGGAGGGCTCCAAGCCCCCACAAGCGGCGTCGAGCACTCGGCGACTCACTCGATCCAGGCATCATAGACACCATTGGTGGGACGGTGGCACAAAGCTCATGCGCCACGAGGAGTGCGGCTTGCGCATTCATAAACTCATGATGAGTGCGAGATGATGACGCCACGGCGAGGCTGAACGCGGGTGCGGTGGTGTGGCCGCTGCTCTGCGTGAAAGGCAGTGGCGATGGGTTCTGCCTTTAATGAGTAGCAGCACCTGCGGCAGTGTTAGCCACGGGGCAACCGGGGCGGCAGGGAGCACATCGGCCAAGGGGTGCCGCCTGGGCGGTGCGAGTGGCCCAACGCTCCACGCGGGCTCGGCGAACTTTGGCCATGGGGTCGACGAAGCAGAGATGAAGCGGAAGTGGGAGGAGGACTTCGACACGCCCCTACCTGACACACAAAATGTTAGATTCAGGGCTCCACAGACCCAAGAAGGTTTGAACTCTGGGGCGAGTGCAAAGACCTCAACTAGCTCAAGTCTCTAGCTTGCTGCCCTATAGCCTAGCCTCGCCGAATTTGCGTGAGCAGGGAAAAAGATGAACATAGCAGTTTACCCAAGTTCGGGCCACCTTGCGATGTAAAACCCTACTCCTGCTTTGTGGTGGATTGGCCTCACGAGGAGGCTGGGGATGAACAAGTATAGTGGATGAACAGCCTCATGAGGGCTCTGGAGGTGAAGGTAGAAAAGGATCCCTCATCCCATCAGGGATTCTTTCTATGGTGGTGGCTATCCTATATTTATAGTGGCCTTGGTCCTCTTCCCTCAAAACTCAGGCTGGAAGGGATCCCACAGTGGCCAATCTGAAAGGGGACAAGAAGTACATATAATCCCGATGAAAGGTGGTCATCGCCTGTAAAGCTCTTGGTCGTGACGCAACGGTGGGCTCGGTGATGACATCCGTCCTGCCGAGCCCGTGGTCTTGGTCTTGTTGCACCGGAATGGAAAGCTTTGAGGGGCTCCTCAGGAACCTGCGTCCGTCCTTGCTCCCTTAGCACCCAAAGGGAAACTGTCTCCCCTACGCCCGCTGGCGCCCGCCTAGCCTTGGTCGTCATGGCTCACGTCATCGCAGCCTCGTGAGGCTGGGTACCTCCATAGAAATCTCTGCTCCTCGGGAGGCAACATGGGGAGGCCACTCCTCTGGAGGTCTTGGTGTCGTCCTCCTCGCGAGGCCGAGGCCATCACAAGGGTCTTGACTTAGAAGCCTTGTAGCTGGGCCGTATCAGGCCGTCGAGGGAGCCACGCCATGGGCCACAGGTAGGAAGGTCTGGGTACCCCCGATCCCAGAACACCGACAACTAGCTCCAATCTAGCCGTAATGTTTGGATACTTTAGGGCTATTTGAGCCCCAACTAACTCAAACTAACAATAACCCATGGATCCAAACAGGGCCATTGGTGTTAGGCGGGCTAGTTTGGCCTAGTGGGTTTCAGTGATATGACATGCTACAGTGGCGTCCAGTCTTCGCGTGTGGTAGCACTATTGCTGGTACAACAAGTTTTCTTGAAGAAGCGGATTCAACGAAGTCATGATGGTCACTTCACCAAACAACTTACAGTGGGAAAAGCTGGGCCTACAATTTGACGGCTCTTTAGTCATCTATTACTGCAGCGCTACGACTGTGGTGAGTCTCCCCTGCAGTACTGTGTGATGCACTATAATTTTGTGCATGGCAAGTGGACCAGGATGGTCGACGTCCCACATGTCGGTGAATGAAAGTATTCTTTCCGATATCAAGGACGAGCAAGGAGTATTCATTGTTTATTTCTTATGAAATCTATTGTCTCCGTTGTTACGACGGAGGAGTGTGAAACACGGTAGCCCAGTGAACTTGGCACGTGCACAAATCCCTCTTTCCTCATGTACACCATAGTGTTGACTATAAGGTTGGCTATAAGGTTACGACTTTTTCTCACTTTATCTCTATCTTTGTCCTCTCAAATGTATTTACCTAGGAGCACGTGTAGAGACGGGCTCTTGCATTAAAGCCCACTCCTTCACTTTTTCAATGCCTCTCTCCTCCACATAAGCGGGCCTATAAGCCCACTATTGTACTTGCTCTGAATGCAGGCAGCTGGTGCCTGGGGGGAGCATGCACGGGAGGGGGAGGTTTTTTGGTGGGCTAGGGCGGTCAGAAGCGGGCCCGGGAGCGGTCCGGACTCCTGCATGGCCCACCTCGCATTATCACCATATTTCTTGGAGTTTGTGCACGGCGGGCGACCGATCTCTTCTCCCTCTGTGTCTCTCTCTTCTCAGCCGACGCCCGCCAAGCGATTAGATTTCGGCCATCAATGGTTTATTCAATTGCAGTCCCACATGTCAGTGAAAATGCAAGACAATGTTTGTTCCCTTTGGTGTGCGGCATGCTAGACCGACTGTCGGGGGTGTGAGGCGAACACGACAAACGTGCTTTAAGTGTGCCACCGTTTCATTTTGAACTTGCAAAGTGTAACATTTTCATGCGATCGATCGATAGAAATCCAGACCAAATGACGAGGGCGAGGCTTTCCCGCGCGTTAGGCGGGCTAGTTTGGCCTAGTGGATTTGAGTGATATGACGTGCTACAGTGCCATCCAGTCTTCACGTGTGGTAGCAGTATTGCTGGTGCGGTAAGTTTTCTTGGAGAAGCGGATCACCAAAGTCGTGATGGTT
The DNA here is from genome assembly GCA_963921465.1 of Triticum timopheevii. Lineage (NCBI taxonomy): Eukaryota > Viridiplantae > Streptophyta > Magnoliopsida > Poales > Poaceae > Triticum > Triticum timopheevii. The sequence continues at coordinate 371,646,029 of OY997272.1, read as the reverse complement.
CCTTCATCCGATGACTTGAAGATTTTGTTAACTTGACTTGATGACTTGAAGATTTTTGTTTCTTGACTTGATGACTTGAAGATTTTTTGAAACAAGGTAATGACTTGAAGATTGCTCACCACGCCTCCTACTGATTGACGAGGACATGAACAACGTGGTAGAGTATCTCCAGTTGTTCCATTTTTATGTAAGCAAGCGTCTCCACTCTTATGAGGAAGGAGTGCAAAACACGACATATCTAATTTTGATCGAGGGATAACTGTTCCCTGCAAAACAATGGAGCACCGTTAGGGATTATAGCATGATGGTTAGGGCATCTCCAACGCTGACCCAAAAATTTACACCGGCATTTGTCCACGAACACTCATGCCAGAGGATATCATACAATGCTGCCCGCATACCTTTCGATAACTATATGAACTAACCAGACGAAATTTGTGCAAACAAAGCAAATTTCATATTTACCAGATGAAATTCATTACATTTCAAAAACTTTTCCTATAAACCATACGAATTCATTACATTTTTCGCACAAACTTTACCAAAACCTACACTAAACCTAATCTAAATGATCGCCGATGCCCGACCACCATGTCCGGCCATGAGCTCCAAGAATTGATTCTCGGGCTATTGCCTTTGCCTCCTCCTCATTGCCTCGGCTTTGTCCAGCTCTGCCTCCATAACCTCCTCCTCCGGAGCACAAGGCTCTGAAGATTTCTGCCTCCCCGTCACCGTCAAGCGTCTAATCGGTTGCCGATGATTATCCCACCAAGCTTGGCATCGATGGAGGGGAGGAGCGGTGGCCTTCCTGGGACCAGAACAACGGTGACCTACCATGTACTACTCTTCCTGACTGTCAGCTGCGCCCGTGCACGCGCGCCGACTTCGTGCTCGTGGCGGCGGAGGGCGGCCGGGGGGGGAGCCAGCGATGTCCTTCGTCTGACAGTACGTCCAAGAGAGCTTTGGAGCACGCTCGGAGCGGACCGGCGACGTCCTTCATCTGCTCCGGTGACTGTATGTCCCAGAGAGCTTTGGAGCGCGAGGAGGCCATGGTTGGAGTGGTGCTGACAGAACGAAGGGACTGGAGGAGAATGAGTGTGGGTCTGTGGCTATGGCCGGGGCTGAAGTTAATATAGCGGGTGAATGGCAATGAGCCGTGGTAGACGGACGGACGGCTGGTGCCGGAGTAGGTTCGTTGGCAGCCGCGTGTCATTACTCTGGGTGGCGGACAGACAGATAGCCATGGTGTCATTAACACGGAGCAGTCGCTTGCACCAGGATGTCGCCCGGGTGGCTATCTCTCGGCCGTCGTGCTGCTGCAATGCCGACGCCAGTGAGAGGTCGCGTCAGGCATGAATTCGGCATTGGCGTTCTAGAGTGACACTGACCGTGTCAGGCGGGAAGCGTGCGTGAGCGAGGGAAGGGGTTTCGATGGGCCAAGGTGGTCAGATGCTGGTGTGGTGGTATATTGTTTTTGTAGTTTGCAAAAGTACTGAATTAATGTGGTTGTTGACTTTTTTTCTGCGATCAACATACACCCTTCAAAGCACCCCCACAATAGCATCAGTGCACACAGTTTCCAGAGGCTACGGAATTTAACCGTGTGCGATAATAAATGACCAGGATTGAAGGGGAATCCAAATTTCCTTCGTCGTCTGTCCTTGAGCTCTTGACAAACCAATGCACTATACGATTGTCGACCACTTCGCCCTAGACCTCTCACCAAGTGTCATTCATGCCACCACGCCACACACTAACCGGTAAGGAAGAGATGGGCATCCTACCGTGCCGAGTTCCTCGCCACCCATGACCGCACACAAAATGGTAGGGAAGCGATGGCATCCCGCCGTGCCGAGTTCATCGCCACTCGCGACCTCACACCTTTGTGGGCAGACTTTGAAGCTGCCAAGGCCAACTGGTGGTAGAGCAAGAGGCAGCCAAAGCCGCACAAAGGAAGTGGAAAAGGCAGAAAGCACTCAAGAAAATAGAGTCCCGCCGCCGCAAGAAAGAAGAGGACGCACGCATTACTGAGGAGAGCTCGGCGAAGATCCAAGCACGGTGGGGTGTCGCCGACAAGGCCGGGAAGGAGAATGACAACATCTGGCCAGCATGCCCTGGTGCCTCCACTTGCCAGGATCACGACGGTAGCTACCGCGACACTGAGGAGAGCTGGGCAGATATCCAACCACAGTGGGGTGCCGCCGACAAGGACGACAAAGAGAACGATTACGTCTGGCCAGCATGTCAGAAGTAGTAGTACTAGTAGTTAGTGTGTGTGTGTCTGTGTCGCCCGTACATTTGTTTAATTAAATACGAGCATCTATCGGTACTAGTTACTGGAGTACTATAGTTTTTAGAGAAAATTACCGGTATATAGGAATTTAAGTTGGTATCTATTATTAGCGTACAATGTCTATAAGAGGCATACTTTTAGGCCTTTAAGCGTTGCTTAACATGTGTTCACTAAAGTTTTAGAGGCAGACCTCGGCCCTAAATCCACTCGGCAATGTTCACCCGATAAAAAGTAATTGACCCAACCGGGCGTAGGGAACAACGTGGACTAGCCGACCTCGTCGCCCATTTTTAGCATGACATCGACAACTACGCGCGTGACATGCCTGCGTGCAGATCTTGCGTCGCCAAACCATGTGAGGCGGAGCGGTAGGATGTCCAACCTTATTATAGAGTATTCTCCAATTCATACTCTGTTGGTGTACAATACTGTAGCTAGCATTATTGCTGGTACAGTAGTTTGCTTCAAGAAGCAGAATTCAAAAAAGTCATCATGGTTCCTTCGTCCGAGCAACTTACAGTGGGAAAGGTTGGGCCTGTGATTTGACGGCTCATTACTCATTATTACTGTGGCGCCACAACTGGGGTGACTCTCCCTTGGAGTTCTGCATGATGCCCTCTAATTTTGGTGCATGGCAAGTGGACCAGGTTGGTCAACGTCCCACATGTCAGCGAACGAAAGTATTCTTTCCGATACCGAGGAGCAAGGAAACCGCGTGGTATAGTGTCACTGCTTATTTATTTTTTATTTTTGATGAAAGCTAGCATTTCAACTCTTACGATGAAGGAGTGCGAAACACGGTACGTGTTGGATGTCCCACACGTCAGTGAAAGGAGTGGGACATGAAAAACGTGGGAGAGTGTCTCCACTTCTTCCACCTCTAGGTTGGAGACCACATGTAGTACTAGTAGTATATAACAATACAGAGTGCAACCCGGAGAGACAGACACGTCTAGTTGGAAGTTCTCGGACCATACACGTAAAGAAATATAAAACTTAATATGTGCCTGCAATTATTATAGTAGAGTACTTAGGCACGTACATCATAATATCACCGTGCATTGCACGTACAACATTTAGTGGTAGTAAGACAAATGCCTATATGTCACGCAGGTTCATACTATTTGTGCCTGGCTACTTCACTTAATGCGCTCAATTACTCAGGTTCGTACATCCCTAGGTACATGTATGTCTTGTAGTTCCAGTCCCACGTGTTCTTCATAGATGGCATGATCCATAACGGTGGGCAACGGGAGTCCATATCATCACAGCTTCTTAGTGTGGCTCCCCATGATGGAGACTCATCCAAACTAAAGCGACATAGATCTGGGATAGGGGCGTTCAAGATATGAATCTGTCGGTGCACAATGAAAACACACCCATTCTTCATGAATGACAACTCATTGGCGTGAGATTCTGAGAGACAGAGTGTGTGTGTGTGCGCCTCTACTCTTCGGACATGTACTCCACCTTTTGCATTGAGAATCCGAGATATAAGTATAATGGTTACTACACTCTAGCTTGTGATTTACGTGGCCATATTAATGTGGTTGTGTAAAAAAATGTCACTTGCTGCTCGTGATTTGTGTTATATAATTATGAGAAGTTTGCTAACTACTAAAATAAAGTAGATTTTGTCCATATTATATAAGTAAATTAAGGTGATTGATTATCATACGGGCAAGGTTAGACGAAGAGGGGTAGGAACAAATGCTCCACCTAGAGCATGTGTGTGTGAAACTGAGTCTTCGGTAGGGAAAGTAATTATGTGTGTGTGGCTTCATCATAGAGAGGTGATGTGTATGGCAGAGGCCTCCAATGAGGGGGGGGGGGTACGAGAGAGAAGAGGCCTGTAAAGAGGGAAGAGAAGGAGTGTGCGCGTGAGAGGAATGGACATCGAGATAACGTGTTTGTTCGAGAGACACCGAGGAAGACTACTATCGATGGTGCATGTAGGAGGGAATTAAATTAAGGGATAGTCTTATCGGTTTCTGGGATAGAGGGAAGGAGTGGGAGAGGGGGTAGCTAGAAGGAGATAGTTAAGTCTGAGTGTGTGTTTTAGAGAAGAGACCCATCTAGACGGAAGTCATGTGCACACAAGAAGAGAAAGATTCGATGTGGGGTGAGGGTTGAGGGTAATTAACTATGTATGGGGACTATGAGACTTTGAACGTGCATGTGCGAGAGGTATACATACGTGGGATGTGTGTGTGTGTGTGTGTGTGTGTGTGTGTGTTTGTGTGCGTGCATGATCGACATAACAGAAAGGAGACATAAGTCATAAGATCAATATGATGGGAGAGATGGATCGGTATGACAGTATGCATGCATGTGAGAGTGGAGGGAAGAAGGCCCGATGATTGAGCATGTGTTTTCTTCTTTAAGAGAGAGTGGTGTGGGCTGGAGCATGCATCTATGGCAAGGAGAGAGAGAGCGAGACACAACATGTGTGCAAAAGAGATTGACCTATAGATGCATGTATAGAGAAACACATATAGTGTGCGTGATAGGAAGCAAGAGTGCATGCGATAAATAAAGGTTGACGGAGAAACAAATATATAGAGAGATAGAGATCCTAGCTAGAGGGACATAGACTAGTTTGTGTGTTAGATATAACAGGCGAGTGGTTCATAGGGGTGAGTTATGTGTGTGAGAGAAAGATAAAATTAGGGTGCATGAATGCATGTAGAGAGACAGATATAGTGTGTGTGATAGAAAGCAAGAGTGCGTGTGTTGACATCGGATTTTGGCCCAACATAAAAGGCAACTAAGATGGCCTCGAGTGAAAGGGGTTTCAGCATGAGAATTTTTTGCATTGCCGAGTGGATCAACTTTGATGTTCAGGTATCGCCATCCGACCTCATCTTAGGGGCCGAAACTATACTCGGAGTGGCAGAATTTAGTGTTCCGAGTGATTTTCGGCTGATTGCACTTCCAAGATGACCTCAGATGAAGGAGGGCCCTAAAGGTATTATATTCTCCTTGCCGAGGCAATCAATTTGATATATAAATCATCTTAATCCGAGTTCAAATGCAAAAGTTACAGTCAATACGGTCCAGCCCGACCAAAGACCAAAATATTACGCTTGACACGAGACACATGTTGATGACTGTCTGATGCAATGCGTGAGCAATTCGGCCCTCAAGAATGCCTTGAACCAGAAAACTATCAATAGAAGAAAGTTTCGTCTCGTTGAGTTGGTCATTTTCATATATAAATTGTCTCGATCTGAGGTAGTATACAACTTGGGGAGGCAAAGTAAGATTAGGCTATGTTTTCAGTCGGGAAATCCGAGTGAAAAGCTTACCATTCGAGTGCAAATATTACAGATCCGAATGAAACATTATGATCCGAGTGAAAGCTTGACGTCCAGGTAAAATATTGCCGTCCGAGTGAAAAGTTGCCATCCAAATGAAAGTTGCTATCCGAATGAAGGAATTCAGTCGGGCCATTCGAGTGAAAGACACTCACATCCGAATGTAAAAATTCAAATCCGAGTGGTCCAACCAAAAGTGGAAGATGTGCCTGAAAGGTTATCTAGATTTCCTCGGATGAAAAAGTGTTCAACATGGAATTTGTTCGTAATGTCGAAGCGGTCAACTTTTCTTTTGGATTCATAATCATCTGTGATAGTATGTGACCTGCAGAGTTACTACTAGACTCAGACAGTATAGTTAGCTGCAAGACCGAGTCCAACTCGAAGGTAAAGATGACCTCGTAGAGTATTCAAGATGGCCTTATTTGAAAAAAATGATCAACACGAGAGTTTTTCGTATCATCGAGCACAATTTTTGATGTCTGTTCTGTCTTGATCGGAGGTCATATGGAAGTTCGACGGCCCGCACAAGCAGCAAAACAGAATATGGGCCAAATTCAGACTAAATCCGGGTTGAATTAGAACTAGGACTCTAGGATGTGAATTGATGTAATTTTCTTGTAAGGAAAGCCTAGGTGAATCTTGTACGGGAAGTCTAGCCGCCTCATATATATGTAAGGGGTGATGGCCGATTGAACAACACAAAACCAAAGAAATCAATATACTACTTTTTCATCTATGTTTTATCTCTCCATTGTTTTCTCTCTTGTTCTTCGCTTATCTTCATGTTTGAGAGCTACAAATCCTGAGGCTCTAGGGGCGAGTGAATCAACCTAGGGCAGCCCATAGCCGCCGCACTCCCTGATGGGGTCCCTCCCGGGCATGTGGGGTTTCAGGTATTCAAAAGCACCCGCCGACTGTCCTGCGTATCGCGCTGTCAGTCGGGTCTCATTCGACGTGAGCTACGGTGCATCACCCCCGACGTCGAGGGTACACATGACGTGTTCGTGTGTTGACACACTTTTTGGCGACTTCGCTCGGGACTGAATATCAATCATCATCATCCACCATGTCCGATCTTCCCAAGCCATCTGAGGTAGACGTCGATAACATCCTTAAGCCCAGTCTTAATGAGATATTGGCCGATCCCAAATCTATGAGGAGTACAAGAAGGTGCGGGAAGAGAAGGGTTTGCAGGATTTCCTTGCAAAATGCAAGAAGGTTCGCCAAGGCAACATCACTCCGATTGGAGAAATCAAGTTCCCTCCTCTTCAAACCGAGCAGGTTAAAACCCTCTGTGACTACTACCTTTTCTCCTGAGCAGTGGGCTGAGATTGAGAGTCATATTGCTGATGGTAACAATCTGGTCTATCAAACTTCAATAGAAAATACTAATGCTCAGAAGAGTATATCTCAATCATCTAGTGGTAGTGGTGGTATAGCTGCTAGCATGCAAAACCCTAATCTGGATTTACCTATTTCATTGGCACCTCTCATGCCGATGACTTATTATCCTACCCAAACAAATCAGATTGTGGTTGCACCCATTAATCCTATCATAAGCATGCCAGGTTCAGTGGCAACACCGAACCAAAGCCTACCTACAGGTACAACCACTCGGCCACTACTGAACTATGGTTCGGCATACATGCCACAATTCATACCTATAGATAATAATCCTACTCCTCCTATGCCCCTATAGCAATCTTCGTCGTCCACTACAGACGATGCTTTAGCCAATTTTAGAGAGGAGATGGCTAAGATGCTTCGAGAGAATTTTGGCGTTGAATTACCTTGGAATTAGATTTACCAAAAACCATATCATGAGTACTTTGATGCCATCTAGTGCCCTGTGGGATATAAAGTTCCAAATTTTTTTAAGTTTAATGGAGAAGGCACGAAAACTACATGGGAGCATGTTAGTCAATATTTAGCACAATTGGGTGAGGCAAGCTCGCTAAATGAATTAGAAGTGTGTTTGTTTCTTTTATCATTAACTGGTACCGCATTTTCATGGTTTTCTTCTTTACCACATGGTTCCATTTGGGTTTGGTCGCAGCTAGAGCAGACATTTCATGATCATTTTATAGCAGTGACAATGAACTCAAGTTATTGCATCTAATATCAGTTCAACATAAGCATGATGAATCGGTCTCCGATTATGTCAAGAGATTCAGATAAACAAAAAACCGGTGTTATAGTTGGGTGATAACTGAGAGAGACTTCGCAGACCTAGTGCTTAGTGGTTTGAGAACTCCTATTAGAGAAAAGTTAGAAGGTTATGAGTTCTTAAATATTAACCAAGCCTTACAAAGGGCTTTGGCTCAGGAAAGCCAAAGCAAAGATCTCAAAGTACTGCATAGATATAAAGTTGATCGTCCTAAGATGAATATGGTTGAATATGATAGTGATCACTCGGACGATGAAGGTGATATTCATGCTACTAAATTTGTTTGGCCATTAAAGGCCAAACAATTTACTTGCAATGATGTGAAACCAATTCATAAGAATCGTTATGAAGAGAAGAACTTTACTTTTAACACTGCCAAGTGTGATAAAATATTTGATGCTTTTCTGCAAGTAAGATTATTAGAAATCTCATACTTTACCGCCGTTTGAAGAGCTGAAATGGCGTGCTTATTGCAAGTATAATAATTCTTTTTCTCATGCTACTAACGATTGCAATGTTTTTCGATGACAGATACAATCAGACATCAATGACGGACGATTGAAGTTTTCTGAAATGCAAGTTGATAAACAACCTTTTCCAATAAATACCATGGATTTGGAGGGAAAGAAGCTACTCATTCGGCCGGAGGTAGCCGAGTCTGCTAATAAAGCTAATGTCATTGTTGGTGAGCCTAGGAAAGACAAGGCGGGCGACAAGATCTTGGGGAGACAGGTCGTACTTGATAAGCGACCCGATGGTAAGGAAGTGATCAAAATCACCATCAAGAATCCTACACTCGGGGGGCAACCGCAAGTGCAAAAAATTACTTGTGTTAAATTTGTCAAACCGAAGAGTCCAAAAGTTGGCAAGTGGAAGAGGAATGAAGCTAAAGTACAACGTAAACGGATCAAGCCAACTTTGGATTTGTTGCTGTCCAAGTATGCCAATCAGTTGGCTGGTTCCAGCTCTAACTGGCCATCACACTTGAAGCGACCAAGGTCACCATCAGCTGATATGTTTAGTCGGTATATGAAACCGAGTGGACCAAGGGGGTCATTCAGAAGAGCAGAGGCAATCTGTTTGGGATCGACTTGAATACTCATATAAGGACCGACTGAACATTGATGACTATCAGTCGGCTGGTCAAAATATGCGACCGAGTGGAAATTATCCGAGTGTAAGAATGCACCCAGGTGGAAGCCATCCGAGTGAAAAAATGTGACTGGGTAGATTCCATCCGAGTGAGTTCCATCCGAGTGGATTCCATCCGAGTGATATCCATCCGAGTGGATTCCATCCGAGTAAAAGGTGCGCCCGAGTGGAAATTTCATGCATCTGGAAAGCCAAAAAGAATGGCATGTTAAGTCACCAAGTGTTGCAGCAGTCGAGTTAGGAAAAGAAAGGAAAAAATCAATGCTGACTCACTCATCTTGGGCACCAAAACATTCACCATACAACAGCCAATTGTGCATAGCAATCCGACTGAGCCGATACTTGCTATTGCGCCAAAACACTCAGCTAATGACCATGAAGCAAGCACCAACCAAGTAAATACGAGAGATCCTAAATACACTCAGCCAAAGTGGTATCCTTTAGGGCTAAAAAAGACACAGAAGAGGAAACTAAAGAGGTTAAGGGGTCAAGAGATGACATAACAGGAGGCCGAGAAGCAAAGGGATAAGTTTTTCAATGACACTCGGCCCATGGTTCCAGCAAAACAAATGTAGAGGCCTAAACAAATACAAGATACAACATCTTCTAAATCTATCACAGTAGTGCCTACACCACAAAAGGAGGACGATGCAACAACTATTACATCGTCTGCGACACTTACTTCTTCCTCAGTCGGACATATTTCAGATTCAGTGGGCACATCTGAGGAAAAATATGATATGTTGGACTGCGAGTCTACATTGGTTCACGAAGGTATGATATCAATATGGTGTATTACTTACCCGCTGTGTTCCATGCTGTAGATGAGGAAGGGGAGGTGGCCCAGCTGGATTTTGGCCCTAAAACACAATATTCGAGAAGCCAAAAGACCCAGTAATGCATCCGAAACCGTTATATCTCAGAGGTCATATCAATGGATCGCCGCTCACTCATATGCTCATTGATGGTGGTGATGTAGTAAATCTTATGCCCTATTCGGTCTTCAAGAAATTGGGTTTGCCCGATGAAGAATTGATCAAGTCCAATATGGTGCTTAATGGATTTGAAGGCAAAGAGAAAACTGAAGCCAAATGTGTGATGTATGTGGAGCTTACAGTCGGAAGCAAAACTTTGGCTACTGCATTCTTTGTTGCTGAGGTGCAAGGTAACTACAACGTCATACTAGGCCTTGATTGGGTTCATGCAAACCAGTGTGTGCCATCCAATATGCACCAGTTCTTGATCCGGTGGGTTGATGATGAAGTGGAAGTCATTCATGTGGATAACTCGGCCTGTGTTGCTTTGGCCAATGCATCGGTGGATTGGCAACATCCCAATGCTACTTGCTTGACGGGACGCGACTTGTCAGAGTTCGATTTTCTCAGCACGACCAAGAATGGTTTTGTGCCCGTCTCTTTAAAGCCAACTGAGTGCAATCGGCTCCAAGATATGATTTGTTTAAATGGATTCTAATTCCGAGTGGTTACAAAAACGTCTTAAAATATCGGTCTAGCGAGAACGATATTTATGAATTTATAGAGGAGTTGGATGACACGGATAAATTAGGACAAGGTTTTACATCGGCCGGTCCATTAGAAGATATATATATATATATATATATATATATATATACATATATATATATATATATATATATATATAATATTGGAGATGCTCCAGTTACTCGGTTGACATTTGTAAACACAAATTTGAAAGCCGATTGTAAAGCTAAGTTAATCGAGCTATTGAAAGAATATGTTTGTTGCTTTGCGTGGCAATATCATGAGATTCCAGATTGAAGCCGAGATCTAGTGCAGCATCGGTTACCTATAAAGGCCGATTTTGGACCTTACAAACAATCAGCGAGAAAGTTTAATCCAAAAACATATGACTGGATCAATGAAGAGATTGGTTGTTTGCTTAAAGCTAATTTTATTAGACCTCTTGCAGGTATGCTATTGGATTTCTAACATTGTCCCAGTGGAGAAGAAAGGATCCGACAAGTTGAGGGTGTGCATTGATTCCAGAGATTTGAATAGGGCTACACCCAAAGATGAGTATCCCATGCCAATAGCTGATATGCTTATTAATGATGCTTCTGGACATAATGTCATTAGCTTTCTTGATGGTAATGCGGGGTATAACCAAATTTTTATGGCCGAAGAGGACATGTCCAAAATGGCTTTCTGATGCCCTGGTTTCCATGGTTTATCTGAGTGGATAGTTGCACATATCAAAGGGCGATGAATTTGATTTTTCATGATTTTCTCGGTGTCATACTAGAAGTCTATATTGATGATATTGTTGTCAAATCGGATCCTTTTGAATCTCACTTGGCTGATTTGCGTTTAGATTTTGAAAGAATGAAAAATATGGACAAAAGATGAATCCTTTGAAGTGTGCATTTGGCGTGTCAGCTGGCAAGTTTTTGGGTTTCATTATTCATAAAGATGGCATAGAGATTGATCCCAAAAAGATAGAGGCTAAACAGAAAGTGGAGGCTCCAACATGCAAGAGAGATATGCAAAAGTTCATTGGCAAGGTGAATTATTTGAGAAGATTCATAGCTAATTTGTCAGGGAAGGTTGATGCATTCACTCCCATCCTTCGGTTAAAAAATGATGCCAATTTTACTTGGGGGGCAAAATAGCAAGAAGCGTTTGAAATGATCAAGAATTATTTGTGCACTCCTCTAGTGATGAAAGCACCCAAGCATAGGGAGCCCTTTAAGCTTTACATTGCAGTAGAGGAAGCTGTTATTGGTGTTGTTTTGACTCAAGAAACCAAAGGAAAATAGCACACTATTACATATTTGAGCAGACGCTTATTGGACGCCGAGACAAGGTATACATTTATTGAAAAACTATGTCTATGCTTATATTATGTTTGCACAAAATTGAGACATTATTTAGTGCCGAGTGCTTGCATAGTAGCTTTTAGAACCGATGTCATTAAATACATGTTGCATAGGCCAATTCTTAGTGGTAGAATTGGCAAGTGGGTTTATGCTTTGATTGAATATGATTTGGCTTATGAATCTCTAAAATCCATGAAAGGCCAAATCTTCGCTAATTTTATTGTTGAGCATCGGATTAATGACAAGCATGATGTTGATATAAACCTTGTTTCGTTAGTACCTTGGAGATTATATTTTGATGGTTCAGTTTGTAGCAATGTCCAAGGTGTTGGTATTGTTTATATATCTCCTCATGGTGCTGTTTTTGAAGCCTCATGCCGCTTAGAATATTTTTGCACAAATAATCAAGACGAATACTAAGCATTATTATTCGGCCTAGAGATGTTGCTGCTATAGGTGCTACACATATTGAGGCTTTTGGTGTTTCGTTACTAGTAGTACAACAAACATCCAAAGTTGTTCAGTGTTTGGACGAATCACTTAGTGTTTATCTTGATAAATGTCTACATATGATTTCTACTTTGGATTGTTTTAGCATTGCTCATATATCTAGACATGACAATTAGAAAGCAAATGAGTTGGCACAACAAGCATCCGACTATCATGTTGATCATGGCATGTTTCATATTTCTCAAAGGCTGATGTCTACCCTTGCCAATACAGACGCCGAACCAGAAACACTGATTCGACCATTAACAAAACATTTAGTGCAGGTGACAATCCCGACTAGAGGCAATCCGCTGTTGATTACTTATGTAATCCAAGTGAAAGGGTGGACAGGGCTGTTCAGCGAATGGCTTTCAAATATACAATGAGAGATAATGATCTTTATCGCTGAACAGTTGATGATGTTCTTTTAAAATGCTTGGACGAGGACCAAGCAAGAGTTGCTATGGGAGAGGTACATGGAGGCATCTGTGGCACTCATCAGTCGGCTTCTAAGATGAAATGGTTACTGCGACGTGCCGTATTTTATTGGCTGATGATGATTAATGATTGCTTCAAATATTATAAAGGGTGTGAAGCATGTCAAAAGTTTGGTGATATTCAATTGGCTCCTGCTGCTATGTTACATCCTATTATCAAGCCGCGACCTTTTAGAGGATGGGGCTTAGACTTTATCGGAGAAATTCATCCATCTTCCTCAAAGGGGCATTGGTTCGTATTGGTGGCAACCGATTATTTCACTAAATGGTCTGAAGTAGTACCTCTCAAGAACATGACGCATATGGAGGTAATTCAATTCATAACCGAGCACATTATTCATAGATTTGGTATTCCTCAAATGTTAACTACAGATCAAGGTTCATCTTTTACGTCACACAAAGTCAGAGAGTTCATCGAATCTTATAACATAAAGTTGCTCAATTCCTCTCCATATTATGCCCAAGCTAATGGACAAGCTGAGTTTAGCAACAAAATTTTAATCAAACTCATCAAAAAGAAGATTGAGGATAATCGAGGAGAGGGCATGAGTTGCTGTCTGAAGCTTTGTGGGCACATAGAATCTCAAGGCATGGTGCTACAAAGGTGACTCCATATGAGCTAGTATATGGTCAAGAGGCTGTTTTACCAGTGGAAGTAAATTTGAATGCTTTGAGAATAGCCAACAAAATGATTTATCAGCAATATACTTTTATAACTTGATGGTGGACAATATTGATGAGGTTGCCGATAAACATTTGGTTGCTTTGAAGGCCATAGATAGAGACAAGTTCAGGGTCGCAATAGCTTACAATAAGAAAGTCAAGTTGAAGAATTTTCAAGTTGACGATCTCGTCTGGAAAGTGATTCTGCCGATTGCTTCAAGTGATAGAAAATTTGGGAAGTGCTCTCCGAGTTGGGAATGTCCTTTTAGGATTGCAAGAGTAGTTCCCGGAAACTCATATTTGGTGGAATCCATACAAGGGACATTGTTACCTCAAGCTCTCAATGGCAAGTACTTGAAGAGGTACCACCCGAGTGTGTGGCAAGAAGCCCAAGTTGGCAATGGCCGATATATGATTACCGCCCTTAGCACAAACATGGCTGATACATAATTATCGCCCTGAGAGATATAAATGGCCGATGGAGTGTGGACATCGTCCTTATAACAAATACTATGCATATTATTTTTCGGCATACAAGTTTTGCCGAAAAACAGGGGGCATGTGTTGACATTGGATTTTGGCACAACATAAAAGGAAACTAAGATGGCCTCGAGTGAAAGGGTTTTCAGCATGAGAAAGTTTTGCGTTGCTGAGTCGATCAACTTTTATATTTAGGTTATCGCCATCCGACCTCATCTTAGGGGTCGAAACTATACTCGGAGTGGCCGAATTTAGTGTTCCGAGTGATTTTCAGTTGATTGCACTTCCAAGATGACCTCAGATGAAGGAGGTCCCTAAAGGAATTGTCTTCTCCCGTTGAGGCAATTGATTTTGATATATAAATCATCTTAATACGAGTTCATATGCAAAAATTACAGTCAATACGGTCCAGCCCGACCAGATACCAAAATATTATGCTTGACACGAGACACATGTTGATGAGTGTCTGATGCAATGCGTGAGCAATTCGGCCCTCAAGAAGGCCTTGAACCAGAAAACCTTCAATATAGGAAAGTTTGTCTCATCGAGTCAGTCGATTTTCATGTATAAATTTTCTAGATCCGAGGTAGTATACAACTTAGGGAGGCAAAGCAAGATTAGGCTGTGTTTTCAGTGGGAAATCCGAGTGAAAAGCTTACCGTTCGAGTGAAAATATTACAGACCCAAATGAAACATTGTGATCTGAGTGAAAGCTTGATGTTCGGGTAAAATATTACCATCCAAGTGAAAAGTTTCCATCCAAATGAAAGTTGCTATCCAAGTGAAGGAATTCAGTCGGGTAATTCGAGTGAAAGACACTCACATCTGAATGGAAAAATTCAAATCCGAGTGGTCCGACCAAAAGTTGAGGATGTGCCTGAAAGGTTATGTAGATTGCCTCGGATGAAAAAGTGTTCAACATGGAATTTGTTCATAATGTCGAAGCGGTCAACTTTGCTATTGGATTCATCATCATCTGTGATAGTATATGGCCTGCAGAGTCACTACAAGACTCAGACAATACAATTGGCTGCAAGACCGAGTCCAACTGGAAGGTAAAGATGACCTCGTAGAGTATTCAAGATGGCCTTATTTGGAAAAGTGATCAACACGAGAGTTGTTCGTATCATCGAGATGCCTAATTTGGATGTCTGGTCTGTCTTGATTATAGGCCATATGCAAGTTTAATGGCCCACGCAAGCAGCAAAACAGAATATGGGCTATGTTCAGACTGAATCCGAGTTGAACTAGAACTAGGACTCTAGGACGTGAATTGATGTAATTTTTCTTGTAAGGAAAGCCTAGGTGAATCATTTTCTTGTACAGGAAGTCCAACCGCCTCATATATATGTATGGGGTGATGGCCGATTGAACAACACACAATCGAACAAATCAATATACTACTTTTCCATCTATGTTTTATCTCTCCATCGTGTTTCTCTCTCATTCTTCGCTATTCTTCATGTTTGAGAGCTGTGAATCCCAAGGCTCTAGGGGAGAGCAAATCGACCTAGGGCAGCCCATAGCTGCCACACTCCCTGACGGGGTCCCTCCTGGGCATGTGGGGTTTCGGGTCTTCAAAAGCACCCGCCGACTATCCTGCGTATCGCACTATCGGTCGGGTCTCCTTTGACGTGAGCTTGGATGCATCACCCCCGGTGTCGAGGATACACGTGACATGTTTGTGTGTTGACAGCGGGCGAGAAAGAAGGTTGGTGGAGAAACTGAGAAATAGAAAGATAGAGATGCTAGCTAGAGGGAGATTGGCTAGTGTGTGTGTTTGAGATAAGAGTCGAGTGGATCAGAAGGCTGAGTTATCTGTGTGGGTGTGAGAGAGATAGAGAGAGGGTGCATGTGAGTGACATACAAACGAATATTATGAGATCCGGAGAGACGGAGTTTTGTGTTTGCGAGAGAGAAAGATACTTCACAATGAGAGTCATAGCTAGAGAGACATATCAGGGAATGCGAGATATCCCTAGGGAGAGAGGGTGTGTGAGTGGCATACAAAGGGAATGGTGGAGAGATATGAGATCATGCGAGACAGAGTTTGTGTTTGTGTGTGTGAGAGAGAGATATTTAAGAGGGAGAGTCGTAGCTACTGAGACACAGGGAGCGCAAGACATCTATGTGAGAGGGTGTGTGTGAGCGACATACATGGGAATAGTAGAGAGAAATGAGACCCCGGGAGACGAAGTTTGAGTTTATGTGAGAGAAAGAGATTTCACAGGGAGAATCATAGTTAGAGACACATAGCAGTGAGCGAGATATACTTCAAGAGAGATAGAGTGAAGGTCGAGGGAGAGAGTACCGTCAGTGTGTTACAAAGATAAAAGACTGTTGTCGACATACAAGTAGCACGAGAGATACCCGAGAGATGGTGAAGGCGTATAGGTCTAGAGAGACATATAAGCATGAGTGATAGCTATATGAGATGAATATCTGGATTAAAGGGGATTGAAATATTTTAAACTAGAGATCAGGATATCAATAATATCATAACAAAAATTGGTCTATCAAACATGCATATTCATTTGAATTTGAGGACACGTGTAATGTTATTTAGTTTATCAATATTAGTGATCCATAGATTTTTTTTAAATTAGAGACAATGCATGGTTTATATGCAATTAATGTCTAAATGGAATTACACTATATGTTGCATGTGTCAAACACATTATACGTGTTTGAGAAGTAAAAAAACCCGCATGAAACACACATTAATTGGAGACATTTAGCGAGGAATGCATACATTGGATTTCAACATAAAGTGGTTTCAAATATTTGAAAATTCAAGTTAAGATGGATTCAGCCTTATGAATCTGAGATCATGCCATTTGTAAACCATATTTATTTATAAAGGGTGTTGTGCTTTTGAAAGTACATATAAAAAATGATGTATATAGATTTGTATTCGAAAAGAAAATCGATCCTGCCTAAAAAAAAGAAAACAAATGGATTTTAATTGAGTTGGCACGGTAAACATGCAATCTTTTTCTCCAAAAATTTGAATGAAGCGGCAAAACTCGCAGTAACCGCCCGGAACCAAAATCTGGGAGATGGAAATTGCTGCCTATCCTTGACACGCAAAGCCTATCGGCTCCATTTCTATAGGTTTCGATAGGGGTCGGCTTGTAACTTCAGTCAAACGTGACATAACCGCTCTCACCCGGATTCATACACGGTGGGCGCCAAAACAAACTCTCCTCGACTGAAATCTCTATCGGCAAATATTTGGTGTATGCGAGATTACCATCCTATCCCCAACTGACCAATATTGTAGTGATGTAGGAAATTTTAAACGGGGGCTAAGTTTGTAAATTTCCTCGCATTTGAGATAAGTGCGTACTAAAGTCATGGTTCCCCCTACCTCTCTGCCTCCATTTCCCCATTCATACTCCATGGGAGCCAAAACACCCTCTCCACCCTAGTCTCCTCCGTCCGCCACCCCATCCACCGCCATCCTCCTCCACCATGCCAGAGCTGATACCGTGACGCCCTTGTCCATTAAAAGAGATCGACCTCTCTCATCCACAGCTTCGGACCAGGATCCTTGCATCACGTCCTCTCGCTTCATCCATGCCATCGTCCACCTTGCTGAGGTCGCTCATACG
Organism: Triticum timopheevii; assembly: GCA_963921465.1. Taxonomy (NCBI): domain Eukaryota; kingdom Viridiplantae; phylum Streptophyta; class Magnoliopsida; order Poales; family Poaceae; genus Triticum; species Triticum timopheevii. Next base: position 371,628,497 of record OY997272.1, on the reverse strand, counting down.
ACCATCTCGTCCACCGCGCCAGGATATTTCCCTTGCAACCACCGTGTGCCCTCCTAGATCAGCTTCCACGCCGCCGACAGCCATCGCTACCGCAGCACCCTTAGTGTCTCAGCAGATGCTTACACGGTGCCACACCAGAGGCGGTACTCTTTTGTATCTGCTCAAGTTACTTATCTCAGCAAGAAAATAGATCACCATTGTTTTACTGTGATTTCTTGTCCATCACTTAGAATCCTACTTGTTAGTTGAAACCAAACATTGGTTGCGAAGTTGCCTTTGTCCAGTTTGCACCTTCAGATCCGCCATGGCACACTCACCACTATACTCGCAATGCATTTGGTTTTCCCCTTTTATATTCCCCATTATCTTAAACGACAGTCGACTGAATTTCAATTTGGGGTAAGCCCATTTTTGGGAGTTCGCCGAAGGGAAGGAAGGGGCTCGTCGGAGGGCTACCCCATTATCTATCTTAGGGTTTTGGGTGGGGACAGTGGTTGTGGGGGACGATCGTCGAGATATGGTGGGGCCTCAACGGAGGCAAACCTTGATGCGGGATGGCGGGTGGGGGTGGGGTTGGCTAGAGGGATGACCGGGGGCAGGAGAAGACCAGATGTGGTGGGCGGTTCAGGGGAGAGCGGGGGCCGGTGGTTCGGCCGACAGCCCGTGCGGTGGTCTGTAGGGGAAGAATCAGAGGCGAGGAAGAAGAAGGGTTAGGAGACGTAGGATCTTCATCCAACCGCCTGAAATGGTCGACTGACCCAAATGACAGAAGTCAGGCGACTTGCATGTAGACATTCCCATATATTCAGTACCATCATCGTAGGTGCTTTGAGACGAGCAACCAGTGCTCCTCAACCCATCAAGATAAACAACACGCCACTCATAATGCCAAACTTAGTTACTCAAATACGAATCTGATATGATGCTGACATGTATAAATCAGAGAATGTTTAATTGGTCAGCTAATGTTCCTACTTTACTTTTGAAAAGCACGTGCGCCACATATCGGGGGATAACAGGGAGTTGTTCTTTATGTGCTCTGGTTCATCATGTGTGGGCAACGAACATTTTATTATCCAAAATCCTCTTGCTCTTCTTTAGCATGCTCCTCTTCTGTTCTTCTTTAATAAGTACTCTCTCTGTTCCTAAATATAAGTCTTTGTAGAGATTCCTCCATGGACTACATACAAAGAAAAATGAGTGAATCTACACTCTAAAATGTATCTATATACATTCGTATGTGATCCATAGTGGAATCTACAAAGACTTCTATTTAGGAACAACGGGGGTATAATAGTAGTACAGTATGCTCCTTGTAGTGAAGAGGAGCAGGGACATTTGCAGTGTATAGGTCTATTCAGCCGCTTGTCATGGACTCTTTCAAATCTTCGTGTTGGTCTTCATGTCGCTTGTCATGGACGCTTTCAACTCTTCGTATTCGGTCGTATGTGTCGCCTTTGAGAGTTAGACTGATAGTAATAGTACTATGCCTTCAGTTGTAGAGAGCTGGTATCCGAAGCCTTTCTAGTCGTACCGGCATTACTAGCACATATTTTCCAGCAAGCTCCACTTTCCTAATTTTACTCATGATGCTTAGGGATTTACCATTATACCTACACTATGATCTGCATAGGTGCTTTGTGTCCTACTAGCAGCAGTCCACCCTTTAAAGCTAAATAACACACCAATCATAGCTCCAAAGCTTAGTTGTTCCAATACGAATGTGAGATGATATTCATATTAGTTAACAGACATACATTTAATTGGTCAGCTAATGCTCCCACTTGAGTTTCCAAATGCCTATGGCCACATAGAGAGAGACAGCATGGAATTGCATTTCTTTGTTTGCTCTGATTCATCATGGGTGGGCAACCAACATTCTATAGAAAGAAATGAAATCTCCATAATATGCTTCCTCTTCTATTCTTTAACATGTTCCTCTTATGTTCTTCTTTAATAAGTCTAGTATGTTCCTCGTCAAGAAGGCAAGCTGGGACATCTCCATTCGACAGGTCTATTTGGCTGCTTCTGCAAGTTGCTTTCAACAATTCGAGCTGGTCTGCCATAATATCCAGGAAGTGATGGGAGCTATGCGGCCTTTGAGAGACTAGACTGATAGTAACAGTAGTGCGCCTTCAGGTGAATAGAGCTAGCCTGTAGGTGATCGATAGGATTTCGATTAGTAGCGGCAATAAAACCCCATATTTTCTAGCCAGTTCCACTTCCCCGATTTATTTATGATGCTTATGGTGTCCCCCTTTTATCGACACTACAATCTGCCTAGTGGTTGTGCGCTCTCGTTATCATGGTTTGGCAATACATTTTCTATACGGTATATTATGAACCTATCATCTGTCAACTATCCTTACATCTGGAGCTCCCAACAAGGAGCTTATTTTTTGTGTATTTGTGCTAGATTATATTAATATACGCACCATATTACAACACACATGTGCTCTATCATCAGAATCCAGTGATAGGACACAAGGGTTTACATGGAGCCCCTATTATATTAGAATATCCTCTGCATTACAAACATAATCTCACTATTATTTATGTTTTCATGCTTCTCACATATTGTACATAATCACAATGATTATAAGAATGCACACTTCAGAAGAATATTGCAGAACGGTTCAATGGGTAACAAACTTGGCATCAAGGGATTGAGGTCCATTGTGGATGCAATGAAACCCACATGCTCCCAACCTATAGATTCATATTCAGAATATGATCCTAATGACTATTCTGAGCTCAAGGAGTCAAAGGCAGATGGCCTATCCTATTCACCCAATAAGGTGCCTATTCTAATTTGGCAAGGTTTTATTGGTTGCACGTATCTTGCATAAGGTGTCTTGCATTTCTTCTGCTTAGTTGCATCGCCATCTTCTTAGTTAACTCATGATATATGTGAAGATGCCGTGCCCATCCATTATCAATACCTATTTCTTGTCTTCATACCATGTTTTTTCATTCAAATGTTGTCCTTGTGTTTCAGACGCCCAAAAGGAAGAGGGTGATTGAAGAACCAAAAGGAGTACAAGCAAAGGTCCTTGAAAAAGGTGGTGGTACCGGAGAAAACAGATAGCACCTCACTTATATTGGCGATAGAACTAGCATCGCAAATCCTAGGATATCACAACTATGCTGCTCGCTGCTTTGCTCTTGTTAGTACATGTTGTCCTATCGATGTACTTACATTCATACCTGGTGAATTATGTGACATCATTGTGCATTATGGCTTGCTTATCCACTATTCGCTCCAAATTATCATATTTATATTAATGCTTACACTAATGTAGAAGAAACCCAATGCTTATGAAGAAGTTTAGCTCTGCATTGTTCTTGTAAGTATCTGTTATCCTTCATCACTGTACTTATATTGTCAGCTAGTTGTTCATGTACACTTTGCAGCTTGTTTTCCCTTGCCCTCCATTTTCTAAACATCAGATCTATATTTACTCTTGCCAAAATATTGAATAAAACTAATGCTACTGAAGAAGTTTAGCTATGCATTGCTCTTGTCGGTGCCTTTTGCCTGTATGATGTACTTACATTTGAAGTCTGTATCTTAGCTTAAATAATCACCATTTGTTCCTCTATTATCGCATCTATATTTACTCTTAACAAAATGTAGAATAAAGGCAATGCTCTTGAAGAAGAGTCTATGCTAAACTTCTTGAATCCCCCCCATCAATATGGACAAGGGGTTTATAGAACTGGTCTTTAGTACTAACGTAAGTTTGTCCTCCTCGAGCCTTCAAACTTTGTTGTGTTTATTTGGATAGCTATGACTACAAATGCTATTTATTTTTATCGTCTCCATCAAATTGCATGTTCAAAGTTTATTACGAAGGAGTACATAAGCATAAGTTTGTCCTTCTCAATTTTACTTTTTAGTTGTACAACCTAGTTCCTTATTCATACTATGTAAATTAAACTAAACATAGCAAGTTATCTTCTTTAGCACTGCATGTATGCTTGTGTTCTTGATATGTACTCTAGTGGTGTGGTAAAACTACCAACTCCAGCACAATGTCATATCCTGCTATGTCTTAACTATGAACAATGCCATATTATGTTAAGGTTATTTAAATCATGTCTCTTTATTTACCTATATGAAATGGTATAAATGGACAGTACACTCATCATTCATGCTTACACATTGTTTAGCACTACATGTATGCTTGTGTTCTTGATCTATAATCTAGTGGTGTGGTGACGCTGGCCGCTCTTGCATAATGCCATTTCCTGCCGTCTTAGCTATGAACAATGCCTATTATGTTAATGCTATTTTAAACCGTGTCTCTTTATTTCTGACTAAGAAATGAGATGATTTGACAACACTGATGCTTATACGTGCAAAACCTGCTATCTACCTACTTGTTTCTTTTTCAGAGTGACATCACTTATGCTAGGAAGAACTGCAACAATGATAGTGAGACGAACCTGTTGCTTGTCCCTCTAACATATATTTCAGAGAAGAAGGCACCACATCTTGAGGACAGAGATACAACCCCAAAGTCATGTCTTGACATAGTATCAAACTTACTCGCAAATAGAAGTGACACAAGCTCGATGAAGTCGCCGCCTGAATCTGTTTGACTTCTTCTGTTTGAAATTCAAGAAGAAAGACATGCTTCCGCTCAAATCCGACTGGAACTCCAATCTCTATGCAAGATTAACCATAAGTACAGGACGACTATTGATGCTATGCAACCTAAGTTGGTGGATATAAGCGTCAAACAAGCGCAGTCTCATCAGGTTGCTAAGCTGCTTGCGCTGCAACTCCTGGACAGGGCTAACCTTTCTTGAACTATGTTGAAGTGTTGTCGTTTTTGTCTATTATTTTGTCGGCGTCTTTACTTCCACTGCTGGCGACCTGCCCAGTGTATGGAATCTCCTGTCTGGTTGCCATTTATTATCACTGGCGGTGAACTTTGATGCCCAGGGGATGCAATATGCTGTAATTTCTTTGTTGTACAGTATAGGTTTATTCTTCGTCATGATGCTGTAATTTATTTGTTGTATATGCTCTCGTTGCTCTGAGAAAAGGTGTCGTGGGAAATCACATCGACCTATGGGACCAAGGGTCCCTTGCTGGTTTGGTGGGGGGATGTCACGCTGCACAAAGAGCAGAAGAGCGTGGGGCAGCATGATAGAGATCACACGGGCAGTTTTACCCAGGTTCAGGCCACCGTGAGGTGTAAAACCCTACTCCTGTTTTGGTGGATTGATGGTGGAAAATGGTGGTGGTCGTAGCGCATTTTCCCAACAGGGTTGCCTCGGGGCGAAATAGCTACAAGTGTATGAAATGTGAGGGGTTGGATTCACTACCACAGGGTCCAACCCTTTCTAAGTTTGCCTCGGGCCTCCTTTAATAGGCTAAGGGGTCACCATATTGGCAAATCAGTCATTATGCACTGATAAGATAGCAAATAGTGCTATTATACCTAACTCTGCAGGCTGACAGGGGTGCATTAAATGCATCGCTCAATGTCACATCATCGCTTGCCCAGCAAGCCTTGCCGCGCTGTTTTGCCAGCTTTGCGCCTGCTTGCTTGACACGTTGTGGGACGGGTGTCACTTGTAGGCATTCCCTGTAGAAAGAGGTTGCCCTGTAGCAAATGGCTGTGACTTTGTCACTTTGCTACTTGACACCGCACTGATTGATGACGTGCGTCGTGGTGAGGTGGTTTGGTGAGGTGGTTTTGCCTTCGCAAGTCCCGGCAGGCCCTGCTGGGGTGTCTTTGGGGTTTTCTTCCGGGGGTGGCCCCATCCTTACTAGGCTCGCCTGCCCGGCATGGGAGGCTTTTCTCCTGGTGGCTTCTTACTTCTCCGTCTCAGTCTTGGTCCTCTTGATCTGCATGTTGGTCCTCCGAAGATCTTGGTCTCTTTCATCTCGATTCATAATCTTGTACTCGCGCCAGTGTCTTCACTGTTCGTGCACGAGTCGCAGAAAAATATATGGCCCTGTTTGTTTTCCTCGACATAAGCCCCCGGGCCTAAGCCATACATGTAGCATGGCATGTTGGGTTAGGCCCCAAATAGTGCACGGACACGTGGTAGGAGAAGGCTGCTTATGCTGGTTTGCCATGATGACTAGCGAATCCAACGTCCATTTCGTGCAATTACTACGTGTCGTGGGGTCGTGGGACTATTGCTGTTAAGGTAAAATGGTAACTTTCTGAAGCGTCGCACCTTCGCTCCATGCCCCTCCCCTTAAAGATAGAAAAATGCGGAGTGGCACGGTTCACCTATCACCTGTTTCGCCCTTCCATCATCTTCCTCTGCAAGCCAAACCACTCCTCCTCCTCCCTCTTTCTCTTGCCCGCCGCCGCCCCTCTCACCGGACCCCTTCTCCCATTCGCATCTACGCCTGTGGGAATGGGGAAGAAACCTACAGAAAAGGGAAACAGACGTCCGCGGCAAAGGAGGCTGCCGCAGAGGGGAGCAAGAGGGGTTGCCCATGGAGTGGCAAGCGATTAGCGGTTGCCCACTCTTGACGAAGAGCTCAAGTGGTCTAGTGCCCTGATGGAGAAGGCCACTAGGGTTGAGACTGGAATGTACAAGAGCACCTCCTCTGTGGAGGTGACATATATCTTGAGGAGGATCAAGGAGGACAAGGCTGCCCAGCTTGCGGAGATGGAAAGAGGCCGCGAAGGCTGGGAAGGGCAAGGGGAAAGCTGAGGATGGGAGTTCTTCCCATGGTGGCAGCAAGGCACAAGCCACAGAAGAGGCTGCCGGGGAGGTTCCTACCGGTAACGAATTTGTCAGGCTTGATGCTCTAGCCACAGCGGCAATGGAGCTCCAGGAGCAGGAGGAGATCGGCGAGGTGGCGGAGCTTGAGGCGAAGTGGCTCGCGGTTGGGTTGCAAGCCCCGAGCCAATTTTGGATCAGCGCCCTGTACACATGCTGCTTACTAGGGGGCATTGGCTTCCAATCCAATGCCTGCCGCCAAGAGGGTGAAGAAGACTACCACCAAGGTCACCAAGACTGACGTGGTGTGCCGCCAATCCCCTCGCCTTGCCGGGATCAATGGCTTCTCCCGCCAAGCAATCGGCGGATGTGGAAGTTGATTCCAGCCCCCACTCCCGCTCGAGCTCTTCACAGAGCTGACCTCCATTGGAGCCCCCGGCACCTCGTCTGGTGTCAGAGCTGTCGGAGAGCTCTGCTCCTCCACCTTCGAAGAGAGGAAGGGAGCCCTCGCCTCCATGGAGTTCAACTTGAACTCCATGCTCATTGAGTAAGAGTAAGGAAGATCTTCCTCCTCGTGAATAGCTTCGGTATATTTGATTATCTTTCCTCACTGACCTTTTGTCTTGTTGTCGCTGGCAGGGAGGTGGAGGAGGACACAGAAACTCTCATCTACCGTCCACGGAAGAGGCTCCGACGTGCTGGGTCACTGAAGACTGCGGAGAGCCCGGTCTTGGTGGGGAGCAACACGAAGGATCCCATGATGAGCCCCTAGCCCAGCCCCCAACCCAGAAATGGGGGGCTGGCCTCTTCTGCTGGAGGTGATGGGGATGACCTTCCTGCTCCCTCGGCCGGAGGGGACGGTGATACGATGCAGGGCAAACCCCTTCTGGAGGGGCATGTCCCCTCCGCCGACGGAGCCCCCCACAGACAAGACCACGTAGAGAGCTGCTGCGACTGTCGCGGCAGAGGGTGGAGTCCATGGCCTGGCAACAGATGCTGCCGGGGGAACTGAGGTCTCTGCCCGGCAGACTTCTTCAGGTCATTAACTCATGCTCTTTTTTCCTTTCTTGTCTCGATTACCTCTCCTTGTATTCCAATTATCTGAAGCTTCTGTCTCTTTGTTGTTCGCCTGTTTTCTTCTCGGCAGCCCCCCAGGCTGAAGAACCAGAGCTGTTGGAAGAGGTGGGTAGCATAGGGAGAGCTACTGCAGATGAGGCCACCAAGATTGCCACGACAAAGGAGCAGGACCTCATCGTAGAGTGTGCTCAAGATGCCTCGGCGGTCGCGGAGCATTCCGCGGAGGACGCCCCGGAGGAGGAAGTGGTGGTTGAGGGGAAAGTCCCTCTCCAAACCAAGGATATGCTTCCCTCTTCTAGGATCACTATGGGGACCCTGCCACCCCCCTCAAATCAGTTGGCAATGGTGCTGGCGCAGCCTGGGACTGGAGCCCCCGGCCCGTCCATGACGACGGGCGTGGAGCTCGAAGAAGAGCTTCAGCGCCTCCTGGCACTGCTGTACCTAGGAGTTGGAGAGGCAGATGATTCAGTTGCCGTCGCAATGGACTTGTCTTTCCTGGAGTCCATGGCGGCGGGCGTAAAGGAGATGCATGCTCGGGACGACCAGAACTGGTAGGCGCTCAAGGAGCGGCATGAGTCTGCCAGCAGGGTGGACCAGAAGCTGAAAAACAAATGCTTGGAGATGCGTGAATGGCATGATAAGTAGTTCAAGGCATTCATGAGGCAGCAAGAGACGCTCCTGATGACAAAGGAAGACGCCATGGCCCAGGAAACGCGTCTGGTGGACCACAAGGCACTCCTGGATGCTAGAGAGCAAGAGATCTCTCTCCGGGAGGAGAAGCTCGAGGCTGCCCTTCGCACTAGGATGATGATCTGGAGGCTCTTATGCAGCAGCGTACCAAGGAGCTGCAAGACAAGCATGGAGCTGCCCTGGATGCCCTTGCTACTGACTCTGCCGCTCAGTTGAAAAAGCTCACCGAAGACCTGGCTGCCGCGTCTGCCACCAAGACTGACCTTGACCAGCAGGTGACTAAGCTGACAGAGGACCTTGCTGGGAGCACCAAAGAGGTGGATGCTCTCACAGAAGAAAAACAAATGGCGGAGGTTCTACTAAACGACGTGCAGTCACAGCTTTCCTCCAATTTCCAGAACCTCGAGACTGCCAATGGCACCATCACGGATCTGAAGGCTAGAATTGGCACCTTGGAAAGATCAGCGGAATCCGTTGAAGCCCGCCAGCAGCTACTGACCAAAGATCTGGACAACGCCAAGCGTCTCCAGAAAGAGGCGGAAGACCAACTGGCTTCTCAATCCGAGCATGTCAATCTCTGGATCAGGAGCCTGATCAACATCGCCATGCACCTTGCTGCCCAAACTGTAGTGATGGGCATGGATGGGCCAGTTTTCTCGATCAACAAGAATGAGGTTCCTAGCACTAGGCTGGGAGTCTTCTTCGACGAGCTAATCGACAAGCTGAAGGTGCACGAGGAGGGGAGGGCCAAGCGTTTCGAGGTTGAGTCTTGGAGGCTTGCCCATGATGCCCTCCTCATGGTCTTGAGCAACATCACCTGCCGCCATCTGTATCTCGACCTTGACGACGGGTTCAGGAAGCCGCCAGCGGGTGCCAACGTCGCAGCTGCCAAGGAGAAAGCTGCCTCTCGGGCTACCAAGGTCCTCCGCATCCCAAAGGTCTAACGAAGTCGTCTGACCAAGTGACGAGCCATTGTTTTTATCGTGTTATCCTATAACAAGACATGACATATGCTTGGTGTTTAGGTACCATACTATTTATGTTTGTGTGAAACTGATCCCCTCTGCGGAATTTGAAATTGCGCGTTTATCCCTTCGAGCTTATACACTTGTGTTCATACTATTAGTCCCTATATATGTTCTGGATGCTTGCGGTATCATATTCCTGCGATTGTCGTAAGGGTCTGGCTCTTAGCACTCATCTTGGCGTGGATGTGTCCCGACAAGTTTTTCCAAGGTCGCTCTTGACGCAACCTCTCGTTCTGCGAGCATAGCTCGAGACAGAATGATGGTGCGAGCAAAGAAACTAGCCAAGGTTCCATCACATGAGAGTTTTCACGATATGAACACCTACCTAAGCTAAGGGATAAACGATAGCAAAAATCTGAGATGCATCAACAAGAAATGATGGCGTGTACTTACCTTTTGTTTTTGTTTCCTTTTCATTCCGTCGAGCCACGAGCATCTGGTGTGCTTGCGTTGTTCAAAAGGAGGGAATCAAATGAACGATTTCTCTGGTTCCCGGCAGGGGCCAATACACGTCGTGTGTGTTTGGCGGGCGGCGACATATGGTGCCGGGCTTCTTTCGGTCACTCTCCCTTTCCCCCACTCCTTTCGAGCAGCTTCGTGACAGCTGTCATATGGACCATGCCAATGCATACGACCACGCCGGAGCGTGCTTGCCGGGGCATCGACCAATGGACTCATACCAGCGCTCCACTCTGGATTTCCCAAAATGGGTTAAATGCTTAACCGAGTATCACGCGGTAGTCATCGACATTGCTGACGCCAAGGTCAAAGCGGACTGGCTGCTGACGAAGGGGAGGGAAGGAAAAGAGGAACCTCGCGCCAGCGCGCCTTGTCCCTTTTTTCCAGACGGCGCCCGAGCAACGGTCATGCTGCATGGGTCGTCGGGAGGAGCATATTGCTGCCGACATGGTCTTCATCGTAGCTGCGGCCACGGGGGAACGTGGTAATGGATGAGGCGGGCTTGGGGGCGGTCCCGCTTGGTCTTCGTATCTTCGTAGGCGCCACCGACGTCAAAAGCTTTGGGTGGACTACCATGGATGCAACGCGCTGCCCACGCTTTCAGGTTCGTGCAAGTGACCACCCTACTTGGCACGCCAAAGATGTCGTGGGAAACCATGGCCACCTATGGGACCAAGGGTCCCTTGCTAGTTTGGCGGGGGGACGTCACACTGCACAAAGAGCAGAAGAGTGTGAGGCAGCATGACAGAGATCACACGAGCAGTTTTACCCAGGTTCGGGCTGCCGTGAGGCGTAAAACCCTACTCCTGGTTTGGTGGATTGATGGTGGAAAAATGGTGGTGGCCGTTGTCGGTGTCAAAACCGACGGATCTCGGGTAGGGGGTCCCGAACTGTGCGTCTAAGGCTAATGGTAACAGGAGGTGGGGGAAACAATGTTTACCCAGGTTCGGGCCCTCTCGATGGAGATAATACCCTACTTCCTGCTTGATTGATCTTGATGATATGAGTATTACAAGAGTTGATCTACCATGAGATCGTAGAGGCTAAACCCTAGAAGCTAGCCTATGATTATGATTGTTGTTGTCCTACAAACTAAACCCTCCGGTTTATATAGACACCGGAGGGGGCTAGGGTTACACAGAGTCAGTTACAGAGAAGGAGATCTACATATCTGAATAGCCAAGCTTGCCTTCCACGCAAAGGAGAGTCCCAGCCGGACACGGGACGAAGTCTTCAATCTTGTATCTTCATAGTCCAACAGTCCGGCCAAAGTATATAGTCCGGCTGTCCGAGGACCCCCTAATCCAGGACTCCCTCAGTAGCCCCTGAACCAGGCTTCAATGACGATGAGTTCGGCGCACAGATTGTCTTCGGCATTGCAAGGCGGGTTCCTTCTCTAAATACTCCATAGAAGATTTCGAACACAAGGATCGTGTTCGGCTGTGCAAAACAAATTCCACATACCACTGTAGAGAGTACAATATTCCACAAATCTAATCTGCCGACAACCTTTCATGGTGTGACATCATGCCATGGCCTGGTCATTATTCGAACTGCTTCTCTACCTGCCACCGCACATATCGCAAGGCGGTTTTATTGGCACGTCTTGTAGAAGCAGAGATCGTGTTCCCCTTATCACGAGATCCTCATCAATACGGGTGTGGGTAACCCAACCGCGCCATCAACGCGACGCTTGGGGAATAAGCGGATTTACCGGGCAAGTGGGGAGACGCAGAATCCCTGCTGTCTTTATAAGGGGATAAGGACTCCCTTTTGCACCCATGCCTTCTTCTTCCTCTGCTCATTCATTCCCCCTCGTTCAAGCTCTAGCGCCCAAGCATTCGTCTTCTCCGCCCACAAAGGCCTTCCGAAAATGTCCAGATCCGGAGCAGGAGGCAGGTGGATGGCCTCTACCATCCGGGAGAAGGATATCAAAAAGCTTCGGGAGGTTGGGTATCTGGCCAAGAAAATCAGCCACCGTCTTCCGTCGGCGGGACAGATCGTCCCTACTCCGGAACCTCACGAGGGGGTTGTATTCCTCCCTCATTTTGTCCGCGGGTTGGGGTTTCCCCTCCACCCATTCGTTCGCGGCATCATGTATTATTACGGGATCGATTTTCATGATCTATCCCCCAATTCCTTCCTCAACATCTCGACATTCATCGTCGTGTGCGAGGCCTTTCTCTGCATCTCGCCACAATTAGGCTTATGGCTGAAGATCTTTAATGTGAAGCCCAAGGTAGTGAGCGGCGAGCACACCAAGTGCGGAGGCGCCATGGTGAGCAAGATGCCCAACGTCACATGGCCAACAGGTACTTTCAATGATTCCATCAAAGAGTGGCAGCAGCAGTGGTTTTACATCACTGAGCCGCGCAGCACGGCATGGGTCGGCGTTCCCGAATTCCGATCCGGAGCCCCCCTGCGGCTTACGTCCTGGCCCAAGAAGGGCCTGAACTGGTCTTAGTCCGACGAATTGTCGGTGCTCCGGACACACGTCAATGATATGGAAGACAAGAATATCAAACTTGTGAATGTAGTCCAGGTGATGTTAGTTCGCCATATTCTTTCTTGTCAACACAGGGATTGCAATTTATGGGAATTCGATCCGGCCAAGCACCAGACCCTACTGGAGCTCTTTGGCTCCTCGCACAAGGACATCTGGAAGGTGCTTTTTAAGTCCGACAAATCGTGGCCGGACTCTGTCCCGGACAACGGGTACCAACTGTCCCGCCCTGCAAGTTCGGTAAGTCACAGTATGCTGGCAATTCATATGTTTTATTCGCATATCCTGAGGAAAATGCTTGGTGTGTTTTCCACAACTCTCCTAGGGCTGGACGAAGAAGGCGGGGCAGATCTACTGTCCGGCCCCACTGCCTGAAGAACCTGCCGGCCCACTTCTAATGAAGATGCTGGTCCCGGCGCCTTACAAGGCACCAAAGAAGAAGGCCGAGAAGGAGGCCAAAAAGACAAGGGGCGACCTCCATCGCCGTGGCGCCTCGGACGCAATATCCGAAGACTCCAATGCCCATTCTGCCTTCGAAGAGGACAAAGAGGAGGAGGAAGATGAATCCCCAGCGGGGGGAACAAAGAAAAGGACGACCTCCACATCATTGGAGGCCAAGTCACCCAAGAGGGGAAAAACTCCTCTTCCGGAGGAGTCCACGGCCGCCGCCGATAGCAGCCCGGAGTGGGATCCCAGGGCCCATCCCCTGGTGAACTCGTGAGTATCCGAACACTTTTATGCGTCTAGACTCATCATGGCATGATGTTTTAATCCGAGCCATATTTTTTGTAGTCCGGCGATGTCCCGCACCGAACAATCCTCGTCGGAGGATTTGCTGTCTCGGATGCTATGGAGAGCGGGACACCCCCGAAGGCCCCTTCCCCCAAACATGTGAATGACAGCAAGGTTTCATCCCAGAAGGACCCAGACCAAGGAGGGGGGGGGGGATATCGTAAAGGCGGCGCCAGGAGGTCAAACTTCAGGGGCCGGACCCATGGGAGAGAAGGCTGCCATGGACGTCGATGACGGTGGCTATCTTGAATTCAGCCCCCAGCTGGACGCAATTCCGGAGACCAATATGGCTCTAGAATCAGGCAGGCGGCCTCCCTCGTCTAGAGGGGGTGCGCCTGATGCACCGGCAACCTCTATCCAACCAGAAAAGTGCCTCCATCGTCGATGAACACCGTGCCCTTATGGGTGTGGTGATTGAGAAGATTCAGTCTGCTGAGAGTGGACTGAATGAAGCCTGTATCAGCCTTATAACGGGCTTTAAGGTATATTTCTATGAGGTTTCGAGGAGTACCATAGTATAGATAGTAGCCCCTGATACACTGTTCGGTGAAAGAAAGAACCAGACAGAGGATCAAATTTATATTCGCAGGAGACTCACTTTATGGCATCTCTTTTGTTCAAAAGCAGGCGTCTAAAGCAACTACCGCCTCTCAAACTGCGGAAGTCTCCGGACTGAGGCAGAGTCTGGAGCGGGCTGAGGGAGAACTCGGCCAAGTGAGGAAGCAGTTGGAGGATAACCAAGGTATGCAGAAACTTTGTTCGCATTCAGCAAAAATGAATAATTTAGTATGATGAAGACATTTGTATGATGTGCTCTAGGGGCTATGGCCGAAATTGAGGCTCTTAAGAAGGTTGTGGCTGATGCCGAGAAGAAGGCAGCCGCAAAGCAGGCTCTTCAGGAAAAGCACGAGGCCAGGGTTATTGAAGCTAAGCGAGAGCTTCAAGAGGCCGTGAAGAAATGCGAGACCTTGGAGCAGAGTTTATCAGAGAAAGAATCCGAACTCTCCCAAGCTCGCCAAGCCGCAAGTGAAGCCCGGGGGGAAGCCCAAGGTGCCCTGAAGGAAATCCAGGAGGCGAGGAAGATTGCGGCTGGTAAGGCTTTTTCTATACAAAGCGGGTATTGGAAAGGAGAAAATCAAGTTGATAATTTGAATTCTGATTTCTCCAGGGGTATTTGCGGAGCTGCCACGCAGCATATCTGATGCCGCACAATTCTACTGAGCCAAAGAAAGGAACACTGCGGATAAGCTCTTCTGGTTGCAGTATCTGGCACCAAATTATCCGATGCCTTTTGCTGATCAACGGAAGCAGCTGATCGAACTGCATAAGGCGGCCAAGCTAGCCATGAAGGATTTGATTATCCGGCTATGGCCCGCCGAGCCGATTCCAAGCACCTACTTTGGGCTCGTGAAGCGGCTTGTCAGTGCCTGCCCTCGACTTGATGTCATCAAGCGGTCAGTCTGTATAGAGGGTGCGCGAATGGCCTTCCCCCGTGCAAAGGTGCACTGGGGGAAGATGGACGCTGAAAAGCTGATGACCAAGGGACTGCCGGAGGGGAAGGAGCACCGCAAGCCTGCGTTATATTATGATAGTGTCCTGAAAGGATCTCGCCTTGCGGCGGAACAATGCACCAAGGATATTATATTTCCATGAATACATTCATGTTGTCCTTTGTAATTTTGAACAAGGTCATTTTTATTTATTGCCTGTAATTTGAAATTTTTTCCTCCTGCACGGCCGTTTTATATATTAATCCTGAGAGTTGGCCAGTCGTGGGCTTCTGCCCCCACGTAGGAAGTACGGGGTTGTTCGGGATAAACCTGAGCACTCTTTATCCCAGTTTTGGGTCCTTGAAGGAGGTGTTCAACACAACGAACCAGGCAATCAGACTATAG
Organism: Triticum timopheevii; assembly: GCA_963921465.1. Classification (NCBI taxonomy): domain Eukaryota; kingdom Viridiplantae; phylum Streptophyta; class Magnoliopsida; order Poales; family Poaceae; genus Triticum; species Triticum timopheevii. The sequence continues at coordinate 371,613,354 of OY997272.1, read as the reverse complement.
GGCTTTATTGCTCTCACTTAGCCACAGGAGCTTGACAAAAAGAAGGTAGGCGCAACCCCTGGTGTTCGGAAGACCGCACGAGGGGCTCTATGAGCACCTGATCGGACGAAAAGCCGATCCATTGCATGCTGCATTTGTTATCGCATTATGTGGAAGAAATCCTTAAAGATTTTACAACCTCTCGAACAGCTGACCAGCTCTCGCCATATCATGACAGTCACTTTTCGGCTTTCTCTACTGAGGTGCTCGTTCGGAAGAACCGGGACACAATCGCAGTAGTTCTCCCTGAGCCGCCTTAGCCGATATAGCGAAATGTAAGGCAGCAAAACATGGGAGCCGGGCAAACCCAACTATTGACCCAAGACATGATTCGGAGCTGATGCATATAATGCTATAAGTTTGGGGTGCCGAACTACCGTGAAGATGTTCGGACTTTATTGCCGTATTATGGGTACAATGAAGGCCCCTGGCATATTAAGGCATATCGCGGTGTACAGATGCCATTTGACAAAAGAGTGTCAATAAGAAATAACAACAGATAAGCGTCATATAAATCCACATGTTGTATTTGAATAGTACGTCGACGCGTCTGAGTACAAGTAATGTGATGAAAGGAAATATGACTGTGGAACCTGCTGAGACCAAGCGGGAAGAAGCTGTGTGCGGATCCGAAGTGTAGTCGGATGGTCATCGAGGGGAATATCTAAGGATTCCCTTGCGTGTTTGAGCTGTTCCCATGTCGCCTGTCTTGGCCTGTGCAAAGGTGAACCTGCAATGAAAATGCAAGACATGTTTGTGTGCCATAGAGCAGTTGAGCCGCAGTATGTGGCCTGTCCTACCTTTTGCCGGAGTGTTTAATTGAGGTCCGGACGAGCCGGGATATCCTGTCGCGAAGTAGTTCAGACTCCTTTGGCGGTATCCAGGAGCTTGGCCGTCGACTCGAGGTCGATTGAAAGGTGCCACTCGTTGCTTCTGCTGTTAAAGCGGTGGTATGCTCTTTGGCACCGAGAGGGAGTTCGGCTTTGGTATTAACCGTGATGACGCCACGTGGACCGGGCATCTTGAGCTTACGTTAGGCATAATGTGGCACCACGTTGAATTGAGCGAACACGGCTCGTCCGAGCAGTGCATGATAATCACTGCGGAAGGGGACGATGCCGAAGACTAACTCTTCGGTATGGTAATTGTCTGGTGATCCAAAGACTACCTCAAGAGCGATGGAGCCTGTACAGCGGGCCTCCACACCTGGTATAATACCCTTAAAGGTGGTTTTAGTGGGCTTGATCATCGAATGATCGATACCCATCTTGCGCACTATGTCCTGATACAGCAGGTTTAGACTGCTGCCTCCGTCCATAAGGACTCATGTGAGGTGGAATCCGTCAATTATTGGGTCAAGGACGAGTGCGGCTGGATTGCCTTGATTGGTATTGGTCGGGCGATCCGTATGATTGGAAGTGATCAGCCATAGTTTATATTGTGGGGCGACTGGCTCCGTTAAGTGGACATCCCTAAGAGTGCACATCCGTTCCCGCTTGGGAATGTGGGTGGCGCTTATCATGTTCACCGTTTTGATTTGCGGGGGAAATTTCTTTTGCCCTCTTGTATTCAGTGATCCGGGCTCCTCGTCATCATCATCACTTTGAGAATCCTTCTCCTTCTTTTCGGCACTTGACCTGCTAGCTTGTTTGAAGACCCAGCATTCTCTATTGGTATGATTGGCTGGTGTTCCTGGGGTGCCATGAATTTGGCATGGACGGTCGAGTACGCGGTCCAGACTGGACGGGCCCGAATTGTTATTTTTGAATGGCTTTTTCTGCTGACCGGACTTAGAGCCACTGAATCCGGCATTGACTGTCGTGTCTTTGGTGTTATCACCATTTTTGTGACGCTTGTGTTTGCTGTGTTGGGGCTTACCATTGCTATCTCCGGCCTCTGATGTGCCGGGATTGCTTGTTGTGTTGTTGCTACGGGCCAACCAACTATCCTCGCCTGCACTAAAGCGGGTCATGAGTGTCGTGAGGGCTGCCATGGACTCTGGCTTTTCTTGGCCGAGATGTCGGGCAAGCCACTCGTCACGGATGTTATGCTTAAAGGCCGCTAGGGCTTCGGCATCCGGAAAGTCAACAATTTGGTTCTTTTTAGTTAGGATCCAAGTCCAGAATTTCCTGGCTGACTCTCTGGGCTGTTGGGTTATGTGACTTAAATCATCAGCATTCGGTGGTTGCACATAAGTGCCCTGGAAGTTATCTAGGAATGTGTCTGCCAGGTTCTCCCAACTTCAAATGGAGTTTGTAGGCAAGCTATTCAGCCAATGCCGAGCCGGTCCCTTGAGTTTTAATGTGAGGTACTTAATGGCGTGTAGATCATCCCCGCGGGCCTTGTGAATGTGGAGGAAGAAATCTTCTATCCATACCGCGGGATCTGTAGTACCATCATATGATTCAATGTTTACGGGTTTAAACCCTTCTGGGAATTCATGATCCATTACTTCATTAGTGAAGCATAGGGGGTGTGCGGCGCCTCTATGCGGGGCTACATCACGACGCAGTTCAAATGAGTCTGGTCTGCTATATTCGGCCCGACCAGATTTGTTTTTAGTATATCCGGCGTGACGATCATCGTCGCGCATTGGGGCGCGCCCCCGTGATCCGTAGATCGATCTTGATCGACCTACTTTATTTTCCAATTTATCTCGCAAGTCGTGCGGGTAGCCCCGGGCCTTTGTGTTTTTACTTGATTGGCGACGGGGTGTGGGCTGGACTTCGAGCCGATACGCCGCTTAGTCTCGGCCACGAGGTGGCCGGTCAGCCGCATCATGCGCTGGTAGTGTAGGATTTAATGCCTCCTCCTCGAGTTGAGGTAGCAACCTGCGCATTGGGTAACTTTTGGTAGGGCGCTCGAGTCCGTATTCTTCGGCTGCCAGGACCTCAGTCCATCTATCAATTAGCAGATATTGATCAGCTTGAAACTACTGCTGCTTCTTTGTCAGGCTTTTTGCAGTGGCTATAAGTCGGCGCTTGAAGCGCTCCTGCTCGACGGGATCCTCAGGCATGATGAATTCTTCGCCGTCAAGGCTCGCTTCGTGTTCGGAGAGGGGCATGTAATTATCATCCTCTGATTCTCCATTCGTTGCCTGTTCCTTAGGGCTAGCTTGCCCATCCTCCCGCTCGGCCTGCTCGAAGCCTGGCTGGGCGGGATTGTTTTCGTCTTCGGCACCATCCGGATTGCTATCATCTCTTGTGCCGGTATCACTATTTTTGTTATGGCGGGGCTTAGAGCGGCGCCGATGACGCCGGTGCTTAGATTGCTTCTCAAGGGGATTATCCTCTGTTGCCTCATCGCCATCGCTTTCTTTGGGGGTGTCCACTATATATATATAATATGATGAGGTGGCTGTCCAGCGTCCTGAGGGCGGTGGTTCCTGTTCTTCTCCGGCATCGTCGTCCATACCGTCGATGTCTTCGGAGTTGAAGTCAAGCATGTCGGTTAAGTCATCGACAGTGGCTATTAAGTGGGTGGTGGGTGGGAAACGAATTTCTTCGTCATCTCCTTCCCACTCAAGCCGGACATAGTTCGACCAAGAGTCTCCTGACAAAGAGAGAGACTTCAGTGATTTTAGCACGTCGCCCAAGGGTGAGTGCTAAAAGATATCAACGGAGGTAAACTCCATTATTGGTGCCCAATCGGATTCGATAGGCATGAACGCATGTGATTCGGAACCTATGGCCGGAGACGAGTCCGAGGGTCCGATAGCACAGATTTCTTTGGAGGTGAAGTCTGTGTTCGGCTCTAGCGCCGATGAGTGTGCGGCTTCCGTGGCAGGGTCTATCCACCCGTCCTCAGATGGCACGATCTGCTCCGGATTAAGAGCCGGGGCAACCGTAGGTGTGATCTCCTCAGCACCGTCCGATGGCAGATCTAAGTCATGCTCATTGTGACTATTCGGCGCACCTGCCAAGGGCTTGAATCCGTCGAAGATCAAGTCTCCTCGGATGTCGGTGGTGTAGTTCAGGCTTCCAAACCTGACCTGAAGGCCAGGGGCGTAGCTATCGATCTGCTCTAGATGGCCAAGCAAGTTGGCCCGCAGTACGAAGCCGCCGAATACGAAGATTTGTCTGGGGAGGAAAACCTCACCCTGGATCGCATCGTTGCAGATGATTGAAGGAGCCATCAAGCCTTAACGTGATGGCACAATGGAACTCTCAATGAAAGCACCAATGTCGGTGTCAAAACCGGCGGATCTCGGGTAGGGGGTCCCAAACTGTGCGTCTAAGGCTAATGGTAACAAGAGGCGAGGGACACAATGTTTACCCAGGTTCGGGCCCTCTCGCTGGAGGTAATACCCTACTTCCTCCTTGGTTTATCTTGATGATATGAGTATTACAAGAGTTGATCTACCACGAGATCGTAGAGGCTAAACCCTAGAAGCTAGCCTATGATTATAATTGTTGTTGTCCTACGGACTAAACCCTCTGGTTTATATAGACACTGGAGGGGGCTAGGGTTACACAGAGTCGGTCACAGAGAAGGAGATCTACATATCCGAATAGCCAAGCTTGCCTTCCACGCAAAGGAGAGTCCCACTCGGACACGGGACGAAGTCTTCAATCTTGTATCTTCATCGTCCAACAGTCCGGCCAAAGTATATAGTCCGGCTATCCGAGGACCCCCTAATCCAGGACTCCCTTAGTCGTAGCGCGTTTACCAGGCAGGGTTGCCTCAGGTAGAAACGCTATGAGCGTATGAAATGTGAGGGGGTGGATTCACTACCACAGGGTCCAACACTTTCTAAGGTTGCCTCGGGCCTCCTTTTATAGGCCAAGGGGTCACCACAGTGGCAAATCAGTCATTGTGCACTGATAAGATAGCAAATAGTGCTATCATACCTAACTCTGCAGGCTGACAGGGGCGCAGTAAATGCGCCGCTCAACGTCACATTGTTGCTTGCTCGGCAAGCCTTGCCGGGCTGTTTTGCCAGCTTTGCGCCTGCTCGCTTGACATGTTGTGGGGCGGGTGTCGCCTGTAGGCACTCCCTGTAGAAAGAGGCTGCCATGTGGCAAATGGCTGCCACTTAGTCACTTTGCGGCTTGACACCGCACTGATTGATGACGTGTGTCGTGGTGAGGTGGTTTGGTGAGGTAGTTCCACCTCCGCGAGTCCCGGCAGGCTTTGCCGGGGCATCTTGGGGGTTTTCTTCTGGGGGTGGCCCCGTCCTTGCCAGGCTCACCTGCTCGGCAAGGGAGGCTTTTCTCCTAGTGGCTTCTTACTTCCCCGGCTCGGCCCTGGTCCTCTTGATCTGCATGTTGGTCCTTTGAAGATCTTGGTCTCTTGCATCTTGATTCACAATCTTGTACTCGCTCCTCTGTCTTCACTGTCCGTGCATGAGTCAGGGGAAAATATATGCCCATGTTAGTTTTCCCCAACAAAAGGTCGTAATCTTCGATCGGAGCATAGTGAGCCAATATGTTAGGTTTATATAAAAAAATCAGTACTAAAATTGGCCGGACGCCAATCGCCATGAATGGGCTGAACCGTGGGCCTACAATCATCTTGGACCATTAGTAGGCCTAGACTTAATCTGGCCCACTATTAGTTTCGGGCGTTTGAAAGGCCGACTAAACCGCTTGCCTTAATTGGTCCAGAAAATAAAATGGGCTTTTAATAGGTTGAGATGTAGATTAAGCCTGAGTTGTGGCAAACAAATCACGGGCCGACAGCAGGCTGGAATATAGATCGGCTCATTATTGGCCCAGTTGTATGACGGGCCATTAACATGCTGCAATGTTTTTGGGCCTTGGTAGACCCAATTACATGACGCGATGGAAGCAGGTCGGATGCATAACCGGCCAAATTTAGGCCCAACACTATCAACGGCCTTTACCGGGCCAATAGGCAGTTTGGGCTAAAATGTATCCATCAAGACTACGGGCCGTTAAGAGGCCGAAAGTCACTACGGACCAGAATTAGGCCCACATGCAGCTCGGGCCTTTAAATGGCCGAAAGTGAAACCGGGCCGAAAGAGGCCCATATTACACAGGGCCACTGACAGTCCGGAACTAATATCGGGCCGAACTATTCAATGGGCCATTAAGAGGCCTAAGAGCAAATCAGGCCCCAATGGGCCCAAAGGCACAATAGCTGTTAAAGGGCCGTATCTGTTATGGGCCATAATTTGGCCCAAGATATGAAAGTTAGTTAACGGACCGGATCATATATGGGCCGTAATTTGTCCCAAACTATTACAGGTTGTTAACGGGACATATCTGATATGGGCGGTAAACTGGCCCAGAATATTGCAGTCTTTTAATGGGCCATATCTGATGTGGGCCATAATTTGGTCCAGAAAATGTTAGGTCGTTAATGGGCCGGCCCATTAGATCTGATGAAATCTTGTGGGCCTTTTCCTGGGCTAGCTTTTAAACCTAAATGGGCCCCTGTTGGGCCATGCCATGTGTAGACGTATCATAGGTGCTTTCCATCCATTGTAGGGATGACATCTGTCCCAACTCCGAGCTGACACCTGGATCCTCTAGCGAATGAGAATTTTACACGTGGAAAATCCCCATTGGTCCCGGCTATTAACGGGTTATCGGATCCAAACTGGAACCCGATAGCTTAACGGCAACCCGTTACGATGGATGCCACATGTCGGTTACCCTTGACGAAAACACTTCCATGACGCGCCATTTATAATCATGGAAGTGGACACTTCCATGGTGATAATTTTGGTATTGTCATGGAACACTTCTACGACAGCACAGGTATGACTATCTTGGTTCTGTCACAAAATCGTCATGGATGTACTTGCATGACAAAAAATGTGACCTACTATGACAAACACGCATTATCACGGTAGTGGTTTTTTTGTAGTGGTGTAACCCTAATAGCCCTGTTGTCTATATAAACCAAGGGGTTTGATCCATAGAGGCTAGAACAACAACCATCATCCTACTCGCCTAGGGTTTTAGTTCATCTGATCTCGTGGTAGATCGACTCTGTAATCCTCATATAGATTTCAATATAATCAAGCAGGACATAGGGTTTTACCTGTTAGAGAGGGCCTAAACCTGGGTAAACATCGTGTCCTTCATCCCTTGTTCCCCATTGATCCAAGATCCACAGCTCAGGACCCCCTACCCGAGATCCGCCGGTTTTTACACCGACATTGGTGCTTTCATTGAGAGTTCCGCCGTTGGATCGTCGAAGGATCGATGGCTCGCCTGATCATCGGAGATGGCATTAATACCGGGGACATCTTCGTCCCCGGCCAGCTTTTCACATTCGGCAGCATCGTTCCACACGCCAACTCAGCCGGTCATCTCAACCAAGTCAACTGTTTCGCCCCTAAGCGTCAAATCAGGCTCAGTAACCTAGAATATGTCTTTGACACTTGGGGCGATCTGATCTTTACCGGCTTCTCAGCCTTATCTGAGGCGCCTATGAACCCTGAAGCATCGGCTCTGGGACATCTTCATGATCCAATCTCTGGATTGGCCCTCACCTCGCACCTGGCTTCGATCCTGGATGCGACCACCGCGTCCGAAGACACCCCGGCCGAACTCTCCCTCCTTACGGTGGACTTGGCTTTGAGCATTGATGCAAGTTTGACGTACGAAGACCAGGAATCAGCCCTGACCGGACTCACCCCTTGCCTTACCATCACACCGGTGGTCGACTCCAAAGAAATCTCATGCGCTAACCCAACTAGTATCACCCTAATAAACGAGGTGCTAGATCAGATCAAGATGATGACGATCTTGGATGGCCCATCCTCGGCTTACTTCTAGCGGGGCCTTGAGGCAGGCCATAGGGAATTTTATGTCCCACCCACCACCCACTTAGTAGCCACTGTCGAGGACTTAACCGACATGCTGGACTACGCCTCTAAGGAGGCCGACGACATCCAAGAAGGCAGCGAAGCCATGGCCCATGCTGACACTACCCCTCCCGTCACTAGCTGATGGACGGCCACCTCCACGTATGATGTTTACATGGTGGACACCCCCAAGGACAACAGAGATGACGCTAACAACGGGGACGGCACCCCCAGGAGATATAGAAACAAGCTCGGCGAGGAGCCACCGAAACGCCGGAGACAACGCTGATGATCCAGGGGCGTCGAGGCAGGAAAGCAACACATGCACCGGAGAAGATGATACCCTGGACAATGCAGAAGACGTCGGCGACCCCGCCCACGAGAAACAGCTTGATGGATCAGAGGGGCATGTGGCTTAGTTTAACCCCGAGGACCCCAATGACTCCGAAGATAGTAAGTACCTGCCTCTCTCCGAAGAGGAGGTCAGCCTCGGAGCTGAGGGTTTCATCGTTCCAGAGGATCCACTAGACCAAGAGCAGTTCAAATAGCAGCTCATAGCCACTACATGAAGCTTGAAGAAGAAGCAGCTGAAGGCCGAGCAAAACACCCTCAATGATAGATGGACAAAAGTCCTGGCAGCAGAAGAGGGGTACGACTACCAACAGTAAACAAAAAGCTACCCAAAGCGGAAGATGCTGCCACAATCCAATGACAAGCCTTGGTGCCCTCACCACCAAGATATACATAGGAAGACCAGCCCGACCGCCTCCCTCGAGGAAGGGACAGGCCGGCTGGAGAGGCCGAACACCAACCCGCTCCCCCTCGCCGTAAAGGCAAGGAGGCAGCACAAGTAGAATACCAATACGGTCTCCGTCACGACCTGGCCGTTAGAGCAGGACAGACAAGATCCATCTACGGATCTCGAGATTACACTTCGTCCAGATGGGACGAATACCAAACTTGGCGCGGTTGAAACGATAGAGTTCGAGACTAGCACCGGGCAGATATGGCAGCCGATCTCCGGCGCGACATAGCCCGGGTGAGGGGCACCGCTCATCCGATGTGCTTCACGGATGAGGTAATGCAGCATCAGTTCCCCAAAGGGTTCAAACCTATAAACATCAAACAATACGACGGGACAACCGACCTGACCGTATGGATCGAAGATTTTCTTCTCCACATTCGTATGCCTCGAGGAGACGATCTCCACGCCATAAAATACCTACCACTTAAGCTCAAAGGACCAGCCAGGCATTGGCTCAACAGCCTCCCTGAAAACTCCATAGGGAGCTGGGAAGAGCTCAAGGATGCTTTTCGAGCCAACTTCCAAGGCACGGATGGCCCGCCTCCGGATGCCGATGACCTGAGCCATGTGGTCCAACACCCCAGCGAATCAGCCCGATAGTTTTGGAATCAGTTTTTGACCAAAAAGAACCAAATCGTCGACTACTTGGATGCCAAAGCTATGGCTTTCAAGCATAGTATCCAGGACGAATGGTTCGCACGCTAGCTCGGCCAAAACAAGCCGGGGATGATGTCGGCACTCACCGTTCTCATGACCCGCTTTTGTGCGGGAGAAGATAGCTGGCTGGCTCGGAGAAGCACCAACCCCGAAGACCCCGGCACCTCGGAAGTCTGGGACGGAAACGGGAAACCACAGTGCAACAGAAATAGGCGCCACCACAACGGCAATGAAGCCGACGACACGGTAGTAAACGCTGGATTCCGCAACTCAAAATCAGGACCGAGGAAGAAACCCTCTAAGGGGAACCAGGATGGAGCCACCAAGTTGGACACAATTCTGGACAGGCCCTGCCAGATCCATGGCACATCTAACAAGCCCGCCAACCACACCAACTGTAACTGTTGGGTGATCAAACAGGTCAGCAAGCTCACAACCAAGGACGCAGGCAAAAGCCCCCGTAGCGAGGATGATGAGAAACCTCGCAGGCCGAACAACAGGGGCCAGAAACAATTCCCTCCTAAGGTGAAGATAGTGAATATGATCTATGTCAGCCATATACCCTAGAAGGAGTGGAAATGCACACTTTGGGACGTCTACGCCGTAGAGCATGTAGAACCGAAATTTAACTCATGGTCGGCGTGCCCGATCACATTCGACCACTGATGTCTACTACACAACTTTATTCTAGTAGACTCGTGTTGGGCCTCCAAGCATAGAATTTTGTAGGACAGTAGCAATTTTCCCTCAAGTGGATGACCTAAGGTTTATCAATTTGTGGGAGGTGTAGGATGAAGATGGTCTCTCTCAAACAACGCTGCAACCAAATACAAGAAATCTCTTGTGTCCCCAACACACCCAATACAATGGCAAATTGTATAGATGCACTAGTCCGGCGAAGAGATGGTGATAAAAGTGTAATATAGATGGTAGAAATATATTTTTATAATCTGAATAAATAAAAATAGCAAGGTAGCAATTGATAAAAGTGAGCACAAACCGTATTGCAATGCTTGAAAATAGGCCCAGGGTCCGTACTTTCACTAGTGCAATCTCTCAACAATGCTAATATAATTGGATCATATAACCATCCCTCAAAGTGTGATGAAGAATCACTTCGTAGTTCTTATCTAGCGGACAACATAGAAGAAATCATTTGTAGGGTACGAAACCACCTCGAAGTTATTCTTTCCGATCGATCTATCCAAGAGTTCATACTAAAATAACACCAAATAATTTCAGATTCATAATACTCAATCCAACACAAAGAACCACAAAGAGTGCCCCAAGATTTCTACGGACAAACAAAGACAAGAACATGCATCAACCCCTATGCATAGATTACCCCAATGTCACCTCGGGAATCCGTGAGTTGAATGCCAAAACATATATCAAGTAAATCAATATGATACCCCATTTTCACCACGAGTATTCATATGCAAGACATATATCAAGTGCTCTCAAATCCAAAAAATTATTCAATCCGATAAAACAAAATCTCAAAGGGAAAACTCAATTCATCACAACAAGATAGAGAGGGGAAAACACCATATGATCTGACTATATTAATAAGGCCCGTGATACATCAAGATCGTGACTTCTCAAGAACAGGAGCTACTGGTACAAACCCTCAGCCCCGAGGGTGGACTACTTCCTCTTCATCGTGGTGGCCGCCGGGATGATGAAGATGGCCACCGGTGATGATCTCCCCTCCGGCAGGGTGCCAAAACGGGGTTTAGATTGGTTTTTGTGGATACAGAGGCTTGCAGCGGTGGAACTTCTGATCTAGGGTTACCCCGAGGGTTTTTGGAATATTTGATGATTTATAGAGCGAAGAGGGGGTACGGGAGGCCACCGAGGTGGGCACAACCCATTTGGGTGCGCTTGGCCCCCCAGGTGCGCCCTGGTGGGTTGTGGCCCCCTCGGGGCACCCCCACGTGCTTCTCTGGCCCACTCCTTAAAAAATCCACAAAAAATTTCGCGGTGTTTGGACTCCGTTTGATATTGATTTCCTGCGATGTAAAAAACAAGCAAAAAACAGCAACTAGCACTGGGCATTGGTTCAATAAGTTAGTCCCAAAAAATGATATAAAGTTGCTATAAAATGATTGTAAAACATCCAAGAATGATATATAACAGCATGAATACTTCATAAATTATAGATACGTTGGAGACATATCAACCACAGGGACCATCCGACCAGTATCCTTCATGGAGGGTCCGCGATCTTGACCCCATTATCGATAGGTACCACCTCACTAGAATCCTTACGGATGGAGGCAGTAGTCTCAATCTGATTTACTTAGATAGTGTGAGGAAAATGGGCATTGACCCGTCAAGGATCAAACCCTAACACTAGCTTTAAAGGGGTAATCCCAGGCGTGGAGGCCCGCCGCTTGGGCACCCTGACTCTGGAGGTGGTGTTTGGCTCGCCGGACAACTTGCACGGTGAAGACTTGATCTTCAACATTGTCCCTTTTCACAGCGGCTATCACTCACTCCTCGGCCGAACAACGTTTGCTCATTTCAACATTATGCATACCTAAAGTTAAAGATGCCTGGACCTAAGGGCGTCATCACATTCAATGGCAACACGAAGCGCTCACTCCGGACCGAGGAACATACAGCGGCCCTGGGAGCCAAAATCCAAACTAGTATCGAGGGGCCCAAGTACCAGCCCATCATCAAGGCGTGCGAAGAAAGGAAGTGGGTTTGAGATCTATCTCCATTTGAGGAGCCACCCTATGCTTCACATAAGTAGGGATACGCCCCGATAGCACGCTCTTCTGAGTTGCACATTATGTGCCTCGTCAGCACAACTTCACACTCAAAATACCATGGGCAGTTGTGGGGCCTAAACTAAACTAAACACCAAGTATTCGTCTCAACCAAACTATGGTCACACATGTATTTAGAGCCAAAAGGTAACATCTAGGACCTATCCAGCATTAAGCTAGAACAGCACTGCGACCTCTCATGGCTCTTTATCAAGGGCCCATCGGTCGATTAACACCCCCTCCACGGAGTTTTTCTTCCCAACAAAAGCAAAGGTAAAGATGTGCAGTAGGGCACAGTAGGAACATCAACCCACGCATCAAGGCCATGTGTAAAAATTTCATCTGTAAAAAAATCTATTTTTCTTATAAAGTTCTTGTACCAGATGCTTTGGCAGTTCGAATTGTAGGAATAAACATCAGGAGCTCATTGGAAATAAAGGCCATCTTCCACGATCCTCTTGCAATCATTTATATTGCACTTTTTTCCCACTCTTCGACTAGTTGTACACACATTTTCTCTAAGATGAAATCGGCTAATAGACCGGGGGCTCAACCATAAAACTCGCCCTATGCATCAAGTCAGGCACTATTTTTTCTCTATGTGTTCGGCATCTCGGATATTGCATTATATGAATCGGTTCCGAATTATATCTTGGGTCAATAGTTGGATTGCCCGGCTCCTGTGCTTACCTTCTTATGTTCCACACGTTTGGCTAAGAAGGTAAAGGGAGAACTGCTGCTATTGTACTTTTGGCTAGCCTGGTTAAGTACCTCAGTGGAGAAAGCCGAAAAGTGACTATCATAATAAGCAAGAACTAGTCGGCGATCCGATGCCAAGTGTAAAGTCAAAATCGATGACGATTACCCTGTGTCATATGAAGGGTTTGTCTTTGCACAAACCACGTGATAAAGGTATATACCTCAGCTCTCCCGAACATCACAAAACACTGGGGGCTAACTAGCCCCCGCAGTCAAGCTCCTATGGCTAAGTGAAGGTAATAAAACCGCATAGTCCGATTGCCTTGTTTCCCTCATGCACTACGCTTCCGGCACCAAGATGTCGGCTAAGGGTCATAGTGTAGAGGATGAAACACCCCTCGTATTATCTACATGGGGGCTGAAGCCGACGACTGGTAACTTTCAGATTCAAAATGGCCGAACAGGAGTCAAAATAAATCAAAACATGTACGATAAACCATAAAAATGGCTGCACTATAAAGGCCTAAATGTCATTTAAAACATGATAGTTCATTTCAGGATTACATCTTTGGGACACTGGTCCTCTATCGCCCAAGCACCATCCATCACGATGGGGAAGTACTGCTTGGGACGTCGATGCTCCTTCCTAGCAGGTGGGGGACCAATGGCCATCTCAACTGTCTTGATCTTGGGACAGTGCACCATGGTCTTCGCGAAGGCCATCCGATCTCCCTCAATGTAGAAAGACCGCTTAACAACATCAATCTGGGAGGCTGCATCGCGTAGCTTCTGCACCAGACAAAAGTAACTGCTCGGTATTGGCTCCGCGGGCCACAGCCGGACATAGAGATCCTTCATGGCTAGCTCCACCATTCGATGCAGCTCCATCAGCTGCTTCATCTGGTTGCTCAGGAGGGGAGGGTGTTCGGGCGCCTGGAACTGCACCCAGAATAGCTTGTGTTCGGTCTCACCCTCCCGAGCTGCATAGTGCCTCGCCGCATACGCCGCACTCCTCGGAAGCTCCGCAGACATGCCTGAGGTATGCCAGACTCGTGTGAGCAATGCAAACCTGTGGCCGCCAAAGACACTCTGTAGTAAGTACGACTTACCATCAACAATTTGCTTCACATGACGGAGCTCTTCTCAGGCACCCCGCGTCTCCGTCCTCGCCTCCTGGATCTCCTGCTTCACCTTGGATAGCTTGATAGCTTGACCCTAATTCTTCTGCTCAAGGTCCTCACATTTCGTGATGGCGTCCTTGAGCTCTTGCTGCACTTCAGCCACTCTGGCCTCGTGCTTCCCACTCTCGGTTTTCACCGTCTTGAGTTCGACGATCGTGCGTTCGGCCGCCTTCTATTCGGCTGCTTCCTTTTTGTCCTGCTTCAGTTCAGCCTTGAGGCCCTCAACCTCTGCAGCGACAGCTGCAATCATAATTAAGCACCTCTTGCTTAGGGACAATCCTGAATACCTTGCTCGACAAGAAAAATGCCAATTATTAAGACTCGACCAAACTGACCTTGCACTTCGTCAAACCGCTTGTTGATAAGGTCAAGCTCCTCATCGGAGCTTTTGAGCTTCTGATTCATCTTGTCCAGCGCAGCGGCATTAGCAGCCGCCACCAAGGACGAGGCCTACAAAAACAAAAAATTACATAATTTAGACTCCTGATTCCATGATTTTTGATCCTCTGCCAGGCTTTTCAATCCTGACAGAGTCTTCGGGGCTGCTACATACGAGGATTGTGCAAACTCTGTTCACAAAAATTGTTCCATGGAAGGAATGTTACATGGCTCACCTTAAAGCCCGACAGGAGGCCACTGAAGGCTTCCTTCAGTCCTCTATTGATGGACTAAATACTTTGTAGAACCACGCCCATCAGGGCATGGTGTTCCGCGACTATGGATGATTTATCCATAGTCTCCTCCATCGCATCTGGCCACCCAGCCGCAACCTGATCGTCAGTATTCAGCGCTGGCAGCAGGGCCCTGGCTCCCCCCTTGATGGAGGGCGGAATTGACGCCTCCGGTGGCCTTGGGGGCTCCGAATCCGTCTTTTGGGAGGCTCGGATTGACTGAGCTCTCCCTCCTTGTTCACAAGGAGGCACTACAAAAGAAATACACTTTCTTGATGATACATGTTTGTCACAGTAGGTCATGTTTTCTGTCATGTATGTACATCCATGACGATTTTATGACAGAATCAAGATAGTCATACCTGTGCTGTCGTAGAAGTGTTCCATGACAATACCAAATTTATCATCCTGAAAGTGTTCACTTCCATGACGATAAATGACACGTGGCATCCACCGTAATGGGTCGCCGTTAAGCTATTGGGTCCGGCATTTGATCCGATAACCTGTTAACAGCCCGGACCAATGGGGATTTTTCACGTGTAAAATTCTCATTGGCCGAAGGAAACATGTGTCAGCTCGTCATTGGGTCAGATAGGCACCTATGATATGTCAACATGTGCGATGGCCCAACACTAGCCCATTTAGCTTACAAAGGCCAACCCGTTTAACCTGGTCAGAAGTTAGTAGGCCGGCCCATGAAAAGCCTGTTAACAGTCTGTTCGCATATAGCCCATTTTACGGCCCGGTAACTCGCGATCCGTTAGGGCCTTCTTGAAATTGGCCCAACAGCGTCATGTGGGCCGTCAAATATAACACCAGCCCATTTCACTTTCGGCCCATGTATGGCCCATGAAGACTTTCAGCCCATATGAGGCCTTTCGTATCATTAGGCCCTTCACATGGGCCGTTTCCAGCCCGTGTTAGCTTTCGGCCTACTAACGGCCCATATGTTCTTGGGCTCCTTTCCAGGATTACTTCCGACCCATTACTTGCATGTTCCCCTAATGGGCCAAATTCGGCCCGTTGTTAGAATCGGCCCATTTCTGGCCTGTTAACCCGTTGCGCCATTTCCAGCCCGTCCTATATTCTGGCCCATTATGCCTGTGACAGAATTAAGCCTTTGCTGTCTTCCGACCCCTTACCATGATGTCCCAATACCAATTACGTCCATTTACGGCCCATGTGGACCCATTTATCCGATGGCTCGAGGCCCACCGATTCTACGGTCCGTTGGAGGCCCATTTATCCGACGACCCATAGGAGTCCCATGGATCCTACAGCCAGTAGCAGGCTCAAGGTTGCCACGGTCTGTATATGGCCCATGGTTGTTGCGGCCACTAGCAAACCAAGGAAAAATAGGTAGGGAAAAGTAAGTCTGAAGCTAATGCTAGGCTATTAAGGCGATTGCATAGATTACATCCACTGGGTATCAATGTTAGCCACCAGTGCAAATATAGGGAACACCCTACAGTATACAAAAATGGCTTGCTATTTTCTTCACCTGGTGACAACATGTTAAGAACAAATTTTGTATCGCAACAAAATAAATTACAACCATAAAACAAAAGGAAGGTTGGCATAAAAGTTAATAGTCTGGCAGATAAATGCACCACCAGAAGTTCAGAAGCTCAGTTCATTTGGACTGACTGTTACTTTTTCATGTTGTACTGTCCGATGGAGCACCATAACCTTCGCCTTCATTTCTCCTAGGCTCCTGAACAACATAGCAAATGTCTGATAGTCTGGTTTCAAAACCATGCATATCTTGACGACATCGAACAATGGCTATCCCTATTTCACAAAAGGTCTCTATTAGGGAATGGACTTGTGTCTGGAGCGCAGATATAACATTGTTTTGAGCTTGCATATCTTGATCATGAGGCAGTTTGGACGAGATTGCCTTAACAACCAACCCAGTATTATGCAGGAACATGCTTTTCGCACTACTAGTGGACAGGTACTAACCCACTGCAGAAGGAGGTGACATTGTGGTTATAGTTGCCTCGTCACCTTCAGAAGGTGGCGGTTCCACCATTTTTCCATAGCTTGCTGAAACGTTGAGTTTTTACATTAGTATTACCAGAATAGAAGATATTAAGGAGGCAGCAAAACCAAACAAAATAGCTTTGGTCTATATACAGAACTTATTCTAGTGAACCCCTGTAAAATATTAGTTGTATTTTACTGCAAAGTACATAATAAAACCAGGTTCCAAACATATTACCATGTACCATGGCTAATGTATTGTCTATTTCTTCACATTATATTGACAACTAAGGATAAAGAGACAAAGTTTATAATGCGGTAAACATAGTATGGCATCATTCATATCACAAAACAACTGAGAACAGACAAACAGGCAATTGTAATGTTGTGTGGGCAAGTCCAGCATGGAACTTGATTACAGATCAAGATCAAAGGAACACCACTCCTCTCTTTTAAACCTTGTAAGGTGCAATGATACGCTAAGACAATTGTGTATAAAATTGAAAAGAGTAATAGACATTGGCTGCAAACTATGCATTTCAATGCACGGGTTAGAGTAAGTAGTAGTTAAAAGGCATGAGGATTAAGAAATTACAATAGTAGCTTTGACTGGTGTTGTCATGCCATTCGTCTTGCTGGTGTGACAGTCCTTGAAGATTTCCACAACATTTGGTTTAGGTACTTTTTGATCCTTGCGGGCTTTCCTCTGCATTTGGAACAAGTCAATATAGATCTGATAATATGCAACAGTGAAAAGAGTGAAAACAACAGTTAATTACAAGAGCCTCGCAGTGTGCAATATAGCTACGAGATCCTGTCGTCTGTTGGAATTTCACTTTTGTATAGTTGACCTTGTTCTTTGAACAGTTCACCTACAAGAAGATAGATTTGTGAGGCACATGCGTAAATAGGAGTTGAACATGTGATCTGATCACATACATATAACGTACCTGATACTTTGGATCAGAACTGTCGGTGTTCTGGGAACGGGGGTCCCCAGACTTGCCTGCCTGTGGCCCACGGCGTTGCTCCACCAGTGGCCCAGTACGGCCCGTCTTCGTCAAACCAACACTCGAGACCCTCGCGAGGGGCCAAGCCTCGCGAGGCGGGCGACACAAGGGCTCCTCAGGAGCGGCCTCACCAGGCAGGCTCGCGAAGGGGCGGAGAGATCAAAAGGGGCACCTCATGAGGTTCTCGTGACGCAAGCCATGACGACCAAGGCCAGGCGGGAGCCAGCGTGCAGTGTCCTCGTTTCCCCTTTGGTGGTAAGGGGGCAAGCGCAGGCGCGGAGTACCGAGGCATCAGGCAAATGTTTCCATATCAGTGCAACAAGACCAAGACCAGCAAGACGGCAGGACGAAGGTCATCATGGAGCCCAAGACGGTGTTACCACCAGCGCCTTTGACAGGCGAAGACCACCTTTAGTTAGGATAGCTTGTACTAGTTGTCCCCTTTCAAATTGGCCGTTGTTGGATCCCTTCTTGCTCGATATTTGGGGAGAGGACAAGGGCCTCTATAAATAGGACTAGCCACCACAGTAGGAAGGGGACGGATCAAGGACCGAAACCAGAACAAGTAGAATACCACACCAGCCCAAGAACACCTCTCCTCAGGAGGCTGTTCTTCCCTTGTATTGTTCATCAGCAACCCAAGAGGCAATCCACCACCACCACACTGGAGTAGGGTATTACACCACAACGGTGGCCCGAACCAGTATAAATCTTGTGTCTCTTGTGTTGTGAGTTCATCGAGCTAAGCTTAGAGATCGCGATGAGGCTGAGAGCGAGATGTCGGGCGAAGTCTTCATGCGCACCGCAGTGTTCAAACGTCAAGGGTTTTGGCGGAACCCTAAATCCGACATTTGGCGCGCTAGGTAGGGGTGCGTCGGAGCTTTCCTTTCGTCAGCTCGCACTCCGCCAACACCGTGCTTCGCCCTCATGGCGGACATCGCGCCTCCGGCCCCGGCGACCGGTGCCAGTGCTGGGGCCAGGGGGCTCCGAGCCTTGGCCCCCGCCTTACAGCAGGTGTAGTGGCCTCCCAAGTTCAAGCCAGAGATGCCGCTGTGCTACGACGGCATGGCAGACCCAGTGGTTTTCCTGCTGGCGTACGAGGAGGCCGTCCTCAAGGCCGGGGGCGACGACAAAGTCATGGCCAACTGGCTTCCCATGGCCCTTACTGGCGTCCCGCGCGCCTGGCTGGTCAACCTTCTTGGGTCCACGGTGGCATCTTGGGAGCAGCTGCGCAGTCTCTTCGCCGCACGCTTTGCTGCTCCGGCGCCCCACGCGGTCGCAGCCCTCCTCGGCGGCTCACAAGCGCCACCCTCAGACCGCCACGTCAAGCTGTTCTTTCGCCAGATCAGCACCGCCCTCGCGCGGCAAGGAGCTCCCCCGGGTTGGGTGGCGCCCAAGGCCGACCTAACCTTCGACTCGGAAGATCACCCCGTCACCACCACCTGCCCGGGTACGCTCCCGATGCTTTGCACGCCCACCATCTGCCATGTGGCCGTCACCAAAATCCTCATCGACGGTGGTGCCGGCCTCAACATGCTCTTCGTGGAGGCCTTCAGCCTCCTCCACATACCGCTGGAGCAGCTCCATCCCAGCAAGCCCTTCTCAGGCATCGGAGGCGGTTCCTCCAGTCCCCTAGGGTAGATCTGCCTTCCCGTGACCTTCGGCACCCGCGACAACTACCGCACTGAGCTGGTCGACTTCGACATTGCTCACATCGGCCTCCCGTACAACGCCATCCTAGGGTACCCTGCCCTGGCTCAGTTCATGGAAGCAACTCATCTGGCCTACAACCTCATGAAGATGCCCGGAAGCAAGGGCGTCCTCACCATAGCTGGAGATACCAAGGAGGCTCTTATGGCGCTCAAGCTTGCCCTCAAGGCCGCCGCGGCGGCGCAGCCCGCTGACGCGGACGCCTCCAAGGCCAAGGAAGCTACACCGACCAAGAAGAAGAAGTTGTTCAATTAGGATAGGGCGGAGACCAAGCAGGTGCCAGTTGAGGAAGATGGGTCCTCGGGAGCCACCTTCACCATAGGTACCGGCCTCGACCCCGACCAAGAGAAGGTGTTGGTGAAGTTCTTGCACTCGAACAAGGAGGTGTTCGCATGGGAACCCAAGCAGCTAGTGGGGCTCCCAAGGGGGTGATTGAGCATCACCTGAAGGTGTGCCCCAATGTACGCCCGGTGAAGCAGAAGGCGAGGCGGCAGTCCACGGAGAAGCAGGCCTTCATCGTCCAAGAAACCCGCAAGCTGGAGGCAGCAGGTGTTATTCGCGAGGTTTGCTACCCCGAATGGCTGGCGAACCCCGTTGTCGTGCCAAAAAGGGGGGAAAGGAGCGCATGTGCGTCGACTTCACCAACCTCAACAAGGCCTGCCCCCAAGATCCGTTCCCGTTTCCCCGCATCGACCAGACCGTCAACTCCATCATCGAGTGCGACCTGCTGTGTTTCTTGGATGCATTTTCGAGTTATCACCAGATCAAGATGGCGGTAGAATAATGGAGAAGACAGCCTTCCTGACCCCATGTGGGGTATACTGCTACACTTGCATGCTGTTCGGGTTGCGCAACGCGGGCGCGACCTTCCAACGGCAGATGCAAATTGCCTTGGGCCGGCAGCACGGGAGAAACGCCGAGGCTTACGTCAATGACATTGTGGTGAAATCTCGAGAGGCAAGGACCTTGATCTAGGACTTGGAGGAGACCTTCGCAAGCCTCCGCCAGGTAGACCTGCGACTCAACCCGGAGAAGTGCGTGTTCGACGTCCCTTCCGGTAAGCTGATGGGCTTCCTCGTGTCCCACAGGGAGATCGAGGCCAACCCGGAGAAGGTCGGGGCGATCGAAGACATGAGTCCACCGCAAACCCTCAGAGAAATTCAGAAACTCGCCGGTCGCATGATTGCGTTAGGACGCTTCATCTCCAAGCTGGGGGAGCGCGCCCTACCGTTCTTCAAGCTAATGAAGAAAAAGGGCCCATTTGAGTGGACTCAGGAGGCCGACCAAGCGTTTCAAGACCTTAAGAAATACCTAACCAGCCCCCTCGTGATGGTGGCACCGTACCCTCTCGAGCCCATAGTGCTCTACCTTGCCGCCACTCCGTACTCCGCCAGCACAGCCCTCGTGGCGGTTCGGGAGGAGCGCCAGGCTAAGGCCGCGCCCTGCCCAGCTACGGCCTCGGCCGGGGCGACACAAGACCAGGAAAGCCTCGCGCGGACCACGACGATGGCAGCAAGGGACCAAGCTCAGCAGGGCAATGCCCTCGGGGCTGAAGAGGCCCTACCAAGCGACCAGGCGCAGGGGGCTCCATTGTCTCAGGAGGCGCCTCAACCTTCGGAAGACGCAGGCTACATCAGCGCCCCCACCTTCGTCGAGCATCCAGTGACTTCGTCAGCACGATGTTGCGGGATGCAAGAGCACGATAGCCCATGCCTCAGAAGCTCTTACTCACGCTCTTGGTGGCCTTGCGCAAGCTGCAACACTACTTTCAAGGTCACCCCATCAAGGTCGTCTCGGCCTACCCATTGGAAAGGGTACTCAGGAGCCCCAACTCCGTTGGGAGAGTCGCTGAATGGAACATCTAGCTGCAGGCATTTCAGTTGGAGTTTAGCACAACCAGGGTCATCAAGGGAGCCGCACTTGCCGATTTCGTGGCAGAATGGACGCATGCACCAGAGCTCATGGTGGGCAAGGATCGGTCTCTCTCCCCAGGAAGTGAGGCACCAGATGGCTGGGTCATGTATTTCGATGGTGCCTTCTCGCGGCAGGGCGCGGGGGCTAGTGCAGTGCTTATATAACCCACTCAGGAAAAGATCTACTACGCCGTACAGCTTTGTTTCCAGCAGGGCGAGAAGGTCTCCAACAACATAGCAGAATACGAGGGCCTCAAAGCAGGCCTGGAAGCTGCAGCAGTACTAGGAGTGAAGCATCTCGTCATCAAGGGTGACTCACGACTCCTCGTCAACTTCTCCAACAAGGTGTACGAGCCGAAGGACGAGCACATGGAAGCGTACCTTGCAGAGGTATGCAAGATGGAGAAGCAGTTCTGGGGGTTGGAGTTGCAGCATATGCCTCGCGACACCAACCAAGAGGCTGACGACATCGCCAGGAGGGCACCCAAACGGCTGCCCCAGGAGCCTGGTGTTTTTGAGGAATGACTCTTCAAGCCGTCGACGGCCCCACCACTTTCAAGAAAGGCACAACCTCAGGAAGAGCTCCCTCAGCCACCTGCCACAGGAGCCCCGGCCTGTGGCCCGACCTCGGGAGCGCGCCTACTCTTGGCGCTGGAGCCTCGGGAGGGATGCCGGACCAAGGAATTCAAGGAATACTTGAAGCAAGGGACGCTGCCAGAGAAAGAGGAGGACGCGAAGCGCGTGGCCCGGCAGGCCACGGCCTACTGCATCCAAGATGGTGAGATATACCGGAAGCAGCCAAATGATGTTTCCTTACATTGCATCTCCAGGGAACAGGGGAAGGAGCTGCTGGCCGACATACACGGTGGATATTGCAGGCACCACTCATCGTCACGGACCCTCGTCGGCAAAGTGTTTCACAGCGGATTCTATTAGCCTACAACACTCAACGACGCGACCGAGCTGGTGAAGTCCTGCGAGGCCTGTCAATTCCACGCCAAGCAGATCCATCAGCCAGCTCAGGGCCTACAGACCATCCCGCTCTCGTGGCCGTTCACGGTCTGGGGGCTGGATATCTTGGGCCCATTCACTCAAGCGCCTGGGGGCTACCACTACCTCTACATCACCATCGACAAGTTCACCAAGTGGGCGGAGGTGGAAGCCGTCTGCACCATCCTAGTCGGCTCCGCGGTCAAGTTCATCAAGGGCCTAGTAAGCCGGTTTGGGGTCCCTAACTGCATCATCACCGACAATGGTTCATAGTTCACTAGCAATCTCTTCAAGACGTATTGTGCTAACCTTGGAACGCAGATCTGCTACGCTTCGGTGGCGCACCCCCGGAGCAACGGCCAGGTCGAACGCGCCAACACGGAGGTCCTGAGGGGCCTCAAGACCAGGACCTTCAAGAAGAAGCTCCAGTCCATGCTGTGGTCCATCCGCACCACTGCCACCAAGCGAACGAGCGAGACCCCGTTCTTCCTCGTCTATGGAGCAGAAGCGATTCGCCCTCATGAGGTCAGGCGTCCCTTCGCGCGGGTCCTGGCGTTTGATGAGGCGTAGCAGGACGCCATGCGGGGGATGGACCTCGTGCTGGCGGAGGAACACCACCGTGAAGCCATGCTACGGGCGGCAAGATACCAGCAGGTGTTGCGGAGGTATCACTGTCGTAGCATCCGCCCCAGGACACTCAAGGTGTGACCTCGTCCTGAGGCGGGTGCTCTCCAGGGAAGGGATGCATAAGCTCTCACCCATGTGGGAGGGCCCGTTCAAGGTCATCCACATCTCTAGGTCTGGCGCCACGCGCCTGGAGACCCAGGATGGGGTACCCATCCCGAACTGGAACATCCACCACCTCCGGAAGTTCTACCCTGAAGAAAGGCCCGGTGCCTGTGAAGAAGGCCCAGTGCCTGTGAAGCTCGCCGTCTGTGACACTCTCACGTAATAATGAGTGGGGTTGTACACGCCCCGGAGTCTCAGGAGTGCCGCCCTTGGGCCTCAGGGGCTCCCTCCCACGCCCAATGGCAGCACTTAGCTCCACGCTGGTGAGAAGACTTGAAGACTAGACTAGGTGCCGGACGCGGCTTTTCATTTGCTTTCTGCAGTTGGCTCGCTCTTCCTTGATTGAACCTTGATTAAAGTTGCTTCTGTTGTTCTTTGTTGGTTCTGTTTCATCGCCTTCTGCCTCTGTTTTCTGTCTTCAGCTCTTTGTCTGACTTGCTCTATCTCGCATACCTCGCGAGGGGGATGTACGGGCGCCCTCATGAGCCTTTTTCTTCTGATTTTCACGAGGCACTCTCATTCGAATTCACAGCGGGAGCACCCCTCTCGGTCTGTGCCCCTCGGGTACCGTGACACAAAGCACCGGGCCATGGCCGGCAGCCCTTGTGTCACGCCCAATATGCGATACTATCCTAAAGAGACTCGAAGGTCCCACCAAGGATAGAACCGCATATTGATACGCTTTTGCAAGGTGGATATCATTACATCAACATTACATCATAGATGGGGATACATACAGGAGGCATACAATGCCACATGAATTCAACAATTCATCATACATAATATCAACATCCGGCTACGGATGAAACACAAACAGAAACTCAACGACATCCACCCTGCTAGCTGAAGGAAATATGCCCTAGAGGCAATAACAAAGTTATTATTTATTTCCTTATATCATGATAAATGTTTATTATTCATGCTAGAATTTTATTAACCGGAAACATAATACATGTGTGAATACATAGACAAACATAGTGTGACTAGTATGCCTCTACTTGACTAGCTTGTTGATCAAAGATGGTTGTGTTTCCTAGCCATAGACATGAGTTGTCATTTGATTAACGAGATCACATCATTAGAAGAATGATGTGATTGACTTGACCCATTCCGTTAGCCTAGCACTTGACCGTTTAGTATGTTGCTATTGCTTTCTTCATGACTTATACAAAGTTCCTACAACTATGAGATTATGCAACTCCTGTTTACCGGAGGAACACTTTGTGTGCTACCAAATGTCACAACGTAACTGGGTGATTATAAAGGAGCTCTACAGGTGTCTCCGAAGGTACATGTTGAGTTGGCGTATTTTGAGATTAGGATTTGTCACTCCGATTGTCGGAGAGGTATCTCTGGGCCCTCTCGGTAATGCACATCACTATAAGCCTTGCAAGCAATGTAGCTAATGAGTTAGTTACGGAATGATGCATTACGTAATGAGTAAAGAGACTTGTCGGTAACGAGATTGAACTAGGTATTGGATACCAACGATTGAATCTCGGGAAAGTAACATACTGATGACAAAGGGAACAACGTATGTTGTTATGCGGTTTGACCGATAAAGATCTTCGTAGAATATGTAGGAGCCAATATGAGCATCCATGTTCCGCTATTGGTTATTGACCGGAAACAGTTCTAGGTCATGTCTACATAGTTCTTGAACCCGTAGGGTTCGCATGCTTAAGGTTTCGATGACAGTTTTATTATGAGTTTATGAGTTTTGATGTACCAAAGGAGTTCAGAGTCCCGGATGAGATCGGGGACATGACAAGGAGTCTCAAAATGGTCAAGACATAAAGATCGATATATTGGACGACTATATTCGGACTTCGGAAAGGTTCTGAGTGATTCGGGTATTTATCGGAGTACCGGAGAGTTATGGGAATTCGCCGGGGAGAAGTATTGGGCCTTATTGGGCCATACAAGAAAGAGAGAGGGGTTGCCTAGGGCAGGCCGCGCGCCCCCCCAAGGCCGAGTCCGAATTGGACTAGGGGGAGGGGCCACACCCCCTCCTTCCTTCCCTTCTCTCTTCCCCTTCCTTCTCTCCTACTCCTACTAGGAAAGGAGGAGTCCTACTCCAGGTGGGAGTAGGACTCCCCCCATGGGCGCGCCTCCTCCTCCTTGGCCGGCCCTCCTCCCCTTGCTCCTTTATATAAGGGGGAAGGGGGCACCCCATGAGACACAAGTTGATCTTCGTGATCGTTCCTTAGCCGTGCGCAGTGCCCCCCTCCACCATATTCCACCTCGGTCATATCGTACCGGTGATTAGGCGAAGCCCTGCGTCGGTAGAACATCATCACCGTCACCACGCCGTCGTGCTGACGGAACTCATCCCCGACACCCTGCTGGATCGGAGTCCGGGGATTGTCATCGAGCTGAACGTGTGCTGAACTCGGAGGTGCCATACGTTCGGTACTTGGATCGGTCGAATCGTGAAGACGTACGACTACATCAACCGCGTTGTCATAACGCTTCCGCTTTCGGTCTACGAGGGTACGTGGACAACACTCTCCCCTCTCGTTGCTATACATCACCATGATCTTGCGTGTGCGTAGGAAATTTTTTGAAATTACTACGTTCCCCAACAGTGGCATCCGAGCCTGGTTTTATGCGTAGATGTCATATGCACAAGTAGAACACAAGTGAGTTGTGGGGGATACAAGTCATACTGCTTACCAGCATGTCATACTTTGGTTCAGCGGTATTGTAAGATGAAGCGGCCCGGACCGACATTACGCATACGCTTACACGAGACTGGTTTCACCGTTACGAGCACTCGTTGCTTAAAGGTGACTGGCGGGTGTATGTCTCTCTCACTTTAGTTGAACCGAGTGTGGCTACGCCCGGTCCTTGCGAAGGTTAAAACAGCACTAACTTGACGAACTATCATTGTGGTTTTGATGCGTAGGTAAGAACGGTTCTTGCTCAGCCCATAGCAGCCACGTAAAATTTGCAACAACAAAGTAGAGGACGTCTAACTTGTTTTTGCAGGGCATGTTGTGATATGATATGGTCAAGACGTGATGCTATATTTTGTTGTATGAGATGATCATGTTTTGTAACCGAAGTTATCAGCAACTGGCAGGAGCCATATGGTTGTCGCTTTATTGTATGAAATGCAAACACCCTGTGATTGCTTTACTTTATCACTAAGCGGTAGCGATAGTCGTAGAAGCAATAGATGGCGTAACGACAATGATGCTACGATGGAGATCAAGGTGTCACGCCGGTGACGATGGTGATCACGACGGTGCTTCGGAGATGGAGATCACAAGCACAAGATGATGATGGCCATATCATATCACTTATATTGATTGCATGTGATGTTTATCCTTTATGCATCTTATCTTGCTTTGATTGACGGTAGCATTTTAAGATGATCTCTCACTAAATTATCAAGAAGTGTTCTCCCTGAGTATGCACCGTTGCGAAAGTTCTTCGTGCTGAGACACCATGTGATGATCGGGTGTGATAGGCTCTACGTTCAAATACAACGGGTGCAAAACAGTCGCACACGCGGAATACTCAGGTTAAACTTGACGAGCCTAGCATATACAGATATGGCCTCGGAACACGGAGACGAAAGGTCGAACGTGAATCATATAGTAGATATGATCAACATAGAGATGTTCACCATTGAAACTACTCCATCTCACGTGATGATCGGACATGGTTTAGTTGATTTTGATCACGTGATCACTTAGATGACTAGAGAGATGTCTGTCTAAGCGGGAGTTCTTAAGTAATATGATTAATTGAACTTAAATTTATCATGAACTTAGTCCTGGTAGTATTTTGGAAATTATGTTGTAGATCAATAGCTCGCGTTGTTGCTTTCATATGTTTATTTTGATATGTTCCTAGAGAAAATTGTGTTGAAAGATGTTAGTAGCAATGATGCAGATTGGATCCGTGATCTGAGGTTTATCCTCATTGCTGCACAGAAGAATTATGTCCGTAATGCACCGCTAGGTGACAGACCTATTGCAGGAGCAGATGTAGACGTTATGAACATTTTGGCTGGCTCAGTATGATGACTACTTGATAGTTTAGTGCACCATGCTTAACGGCTTAGAATCGGGACTTCAAAGACGTTTTGAACGTCATGGACCATATGAGATGTTCCAGGAATTGAAGTTAATATTTCAAGAAAAATACCCGAGTTGAGAGATATGAAGTCTCCAACAAGTTCTATAGCTAAAAGATGGAGGAGAATCGCTCAACTAGTGAGCATGTGCTCAGATTGTCTGAGTACTACAATCGGTTGAATCAAGTGGGAGTTAATCTTCCAGATAAGATAGTGATTGACAGAGTTCTCTAGTCACCATCACCAAGTTACTAGAACTTCGTGATGAACTATAGTATGCAAGGGATGACGAAAACGGTTCTCGAGCTCTTCGTGATGTTGAAATCGACGAAGGTAGAAATCAAGAAAGAGCATCATGTGTTGATGATTGACAAGACCACTAGTTTCAAGAAAAGGGCAAAGGGAAAGAAAGGGAAACTTCAAGTAGAATGGCAAACAAGTTTTCACTCCTGTGAAGAAGCCCAAAGCTGGACCAAAGCCTGAAACTGAGTGCTTACACTACAAAGGAAATGGTCAGTGGAAGCGGAAATGCCCTGAATATTTGGTGGATAAGAAGGATGGCAAAGTGAACAAGGGTATATTTATAGGTTATTGATGTGTGCCTTACTAGTGTTTATAGTAGCCCCTGAGTATTTGATACTTGTTCGGTTGCTAAAAGTAGTAACTCGAAACAGGAGTTACAGAATAAACAGAGACTAGTTGAAGGGGAAGTGACGATAAGTGTTGGAAGTAGTTCCATGATTGATATGATCATCATCGCACACTCCCTATACTTTCGAGATTAGTGTTAAACCTAAATAAATGTTATTTGGCGTTTGCGTTGAGCACGAACATGATTTGATCGTGTTTATTGCGATACGGTTATTCATTTAAAGTTAGAGAATAATTGTTATTCTGTTTACATGAATAAGACCTTCGATGGTCATACACCCAATGAACATAGTTTGTTGGATCTCGATCGTAGTGATACACATATTCATAATATTGATGCCAAAAGATGCAAAGTTAATAATGATAGTGCAACTTATTTATGGCACTGCCGTTTGGGTCATATCGGTGTAAAGCGCATGAAGAAACTCCATAAAGATGGATTTTGGAATCACTTGGTTATGAATCATTTGATGCTTGCGAACCGTGCCTTTTGGGCAAGATGACTAAAACTCCGTTCTCCAGAACAATGGAACAAGCTACTGACTTATTGGAAATAATACATACCGATGTATGTGATCCAATGAGTGTTGATGCTCATGGCAAGTATCGTTATTTTCTGACCTTCACAAGATGATTTGAGCAGATATGGGTATATCTACTTGATGAAACATAAGTCTGAAATAGTTGAAAGGTTTAAAGAATTTCAGAGTGAAGTGGAAAAATCATCGTAACAAGAAAATAAAATTTCTGCGATCTGATCGCGGAGACGAATATTTGAGTTACGAGTTTGGTCTTCAATTAAAACATTGTGGAATAGTTTCACAGCTCACGCCACCTGGAACACCACAATGTTATGGTGTGTCCGAACGTTGTAACCGCACTTTATTGGATATGGTGCGATCTATGATGTCTCTTACTGATTTACCACTATTGTTTTGGGGTTATGCATTAGAGAAAGCTGCATTCACGTTAAAAGGGCACCATCTAAATCCGTTGAGATGACACCATATGAACTGTGGTTTAGCAAGAAACCCAAGTTGTCGTTTCTTAAAGTTTGGGGCTGCGATGCTTATGTGAAAAAGTTTCATCCTGATAAGCTCAAACCCAAATTGGAGAAGTGCGTCTTCATAGAATACCCAAAGGAAATTGTTGGGTACACCTTCTATCACAGATCCAAAGGCAAGATATCCATTGCTAAAATGGATCCTTTCTAGAGAAGGAGTTTCTCTCGAAAGAAGTGAGTGGGAGGAAAGTAGAACTTGATGAGGTAACTGTACCTTCTCCCGAATTGGAAAATAGTTCATCACTGAAATCAGTTCCAGTGATTCCTACACCAATTAGTGAGGAATCTAATGATGATGATCATGAAACTTCAGATCAAGTTACTACAGAACCTCGTAGGTCTTCCAGAGTACGGTCCGCACCAGAGTGGTATGGTAATCCTGTTCTGAAAGTCATGTTACTAGACCATGATAAACCTACGAACTATGAGGAAGCGATGATGAGCCCAGATTCTACAAAATGGCTGGAGGCCATGAAATCTGAGATAGGATCCATGTATGAGAACAAAGTGTGGACTTTGGTGGACTTGCCCGATGATCGGCAAACCATAGAAAATAAATGGATCTTCAAGAGGAAGATGGACATTGATAGTAGTGTTACTATCTACAAAGCTTGACTTGTCGCAAAAAGGTTTTTGACAAGTTCAAGGTGTTGACTACAATGAGATTTTCACAACTGTAGCGATGCTTAAGTCTGTCCGAATCATGTTAGCAATTGCCACATTTTATGAAATCTGGCAAATGGATGTCAAAACTGCATTCCTTAATAGTTTTCTTAAAGAAGAGTTGTATATGATGCAACCAGAAGGTTTTTTCAATCCTAAAGGTGCTAACAAAATGTGCAAGCTCCAGCAATCCATCTATGGATTGGTGCAAGCATCTCGGAGTTGGAATATATGCTTTGATAAGTTGATCAAAGCATATAGTTTTATACAGACTTGCGGTGAAGCCTGCATTTACAAGAAAGTGAGTGGGAGCACTACAGCATTTCTGATAAGTATATGTGAATGACATATTGTTAATCGAAAATAATGTAGAATTATTCTGCAAAGCATAAAGGAGTGTCTGAAAGGAGTTTTTTCAAAGGAAGACCTCGGTAAAGCTACTTACATATTGAGCATCAAGATCTATTGAGATAGATCAAGACGCTTGATAAGATTTTCAATGAGTACATACCTTGACAAGATTTTGAAGTAGTTCAAAATGGAGCAGTCAAAGAAAGAGTTCTTGCCTATGTTGCAAAGGTATGAAATTGAGTAAGACTCAAATCCTGACCACAGAAGAAAATAGAAAGAGAATGAAAGTCATTCCCTATGCATCAGTAATAGGTTCTATAAAAGTATGCCATGCTATGAACCAAACTTATTGTATACTCTGCCCTGGTTTGGCAAGGGAGTACAATAGTGATCTAGGAGTAGATCACTGGACATTGGTCAAAATTATCCTTAGTGGAATAAGGATATGTTTCTCAATTATGGAGGTGACAAAAGGTTCGTCGTAAAGGGTTACGTCGATACAAGTTTTGGCACTGATCCAGATGACTCTAAAGTCTCAATCTGGATACATATTGAAAGTGGGAGCAATTAGCTAGAGTAGCTCCGTGCAGAGCATTGTAGACATAGAATATTTGCAAAATACATACAGCTCTGAATGTGACAGACCCGTTGACTAAACTTCTCTCACGAGCAAAATATGATCATACCTTAGTACTCTTTGGTTGTTAATCACATAATGATGTGAACTAGATTATTGACTCTAGTAACCCTTTGGGTGTTGATCACATGACGATGTGAACTATGGGTATTAATCACATACAGATGTGAATATTGGTGTTAAATCACATGGCGATGTGAACTAGATTATTGACTCTAGTGCAAGTGGGAGACTGAAGGAAATATGCCCTAGAGGCAATAATAAAGTTATTATTTATTTCCTTATATCATGATAAATGTTTATTATTCATGCTAGAATTGTATTAACCGGAAACATAATACATGTATGAATACATAGACAAACATAGTGTCACTAGTATGCCTCTACTTGACTAGCTTGTTGAACAAAGATGGTTGTGTTTCCTAGCCATAGACATGAGTTGTCATTTGATTAACGAGATCACATCATTAGAAGAATGATGTGATTGACTTGACCCATTCTGTTAGCCTAGCACTTGATCGTTTAGTATGTTGTTATTGCTTTCTTCATGACTTATACAAAGTTCCTACAACTATGAGATTATGCAACTCCCGTTTACCGGAGGAACACTTTGTGTGCTAGCAGACGTCACAACGTAATTGGGTGATTATAAAGGAGCTCTACAGGTGTCTCCGAAGGTACATGTTGAGTTGGCGTATTTCGAGATTAGGATTTGTCACTCCGATTGTCGGAGAGGTATCTCTGGGCCCTCTCGGTAATGCACATCACTATAAGCCTTGCAAACAATGTAGCTAATGAGTAAGTTACGGGATGATGCATTGCGTAATGAGTAAAGAGACTTGCCGGTAACGAGATTGAACTAGGTATTGGATACCGACGATTGAATCTCGGGTAAGTAACATACCGATGACAAAGGGAACAACGTATGTTGTTATGCGGTTTGACCGATAAAGATCTTCGCAGAATATGTAGGAGCCAATATGAGCATCCAGGTTCCGCTGTTGGTTATTGACCGGAAACAGTTCTAGGTCATGTCCACATAGTTCTCGAACCCGTAGGGTCCACACGCTTAAGGTTTTGATGTACCGAAGGAGTTCGGAGTCCCGGATGAGATCGGGGACATGACGAGGAGTCTCGAAATGGTCGAGACGTAAAGATTGATATATTGGATGACTATATTCGGACTTCGGAAAGGTTCCGAGTGATTCGGGTATTTATCGGAGTACCGGAGAGTTACGGGAATTCGTTGGGGAGAAGTATTGGGCCTTATTGGGCCATATGGGAAAGAGAGAGGGGCTGCCTATGGCAGGCCGCGCGCCCCCCAAGGCCTAGTCCGAATTGGACTAGGGGGAGGGGCCGCACCCCCTCCTTCCTTCCCTTCTCTCTTCCCCTTCCTTCTCTCCTACTCCTACTAGGAAAGGAGGAGTCCTACTCCCGGTGGGAGTAGGACTCCCCCCTTGGGCGCGCCTCCTCCTCCTTGGCCGGCCCTCCTCCCCTTGCTCCTTTATATACGGGGATAGGGGGGGCACCCCATGAGACACAAGTTGATCTTCGTGATCGTTCCTTAGCCGTGTGCGGTGCCCCCCTCCACCACATTCCACCTCGGTCATATCGTAGCGGTGCTTAGGAGAAGCCCTGCGTCGGTAGAACATCATCACCGTCACCACGCCGTCGTGCTAACGGAACTCATCCCTAACACCCTGCTGGATCGGAGTCCGGGGATCGTCATCGAGCTGAACGTGTGCTGAACTCGGAGGTGCCGTATGTTCGGTACTTGGATCGGTCGGATCGTGAAGACGTACGACTACATCAACCGCGTGGTCATAACGCTTCCGCTTTCGGTCTACGAGGGTACATGGATAACACTCTCCCCTCTCATTGCTATGCATCACCATGATCTTGCGTGTGCGTAGGAATTTTTTTGAAATTACTATGTTCCCCAACACTAGCCCAGGCTGCCGACCTGGAACCTATCCCCTGATCGAAGAAGAAGCAGAAGAAGAACTCCAAAACAAGCAAACATTGCTCTCGCATCATGATCATTGCATAACCTGTACCTGCAACTATTGTTGTAGTAATCTGTGAGCCACGAGGACTCAACAATCTCATTACCATGGGTATCAAGACTAGCAAAGCTTAATGGGAAAGGAAGGGGTAAAGTGGTGAGGTTGCAGCAGCGACTAAGCATGATATGGTGGCTAGCATACGCAAATAAGAGCGAGAAGAGAAGCAACGGAACGGTCGAGAAACTAGAAGTGATCAAGAAGTGATCCTGAAACTACTTACGTTCAAACATAACCCAAAAACCGTGTTCACTTCACGGACTCCGCTGAAAAGAGACCATCACGGCCACACACGCGGTTGATGCGTTTTAATTCGAATCTGGTGTCAAGTTCTCTACAACCGGATATTAACAAATTCCCATCTGCCACATAACCGCGGGCACAGCTCTCGAAAGTTTATACCCTACAGGGGTGTCCCAACTTAGCCCATTATAAGCTCTTACGGTCAACGAAGGATATTCCTTCTCCCAGGAAGACCCAATCAGTCTCGGAATCCCGGTTTACAAGACATTTCGACAATGGTAAAACAAGACCAGCAAAGCCGCCCGATGTGTCGACAATCCCGATAGGAGTCGCACGTATCTCGTTCTCAGGACACACCGGATAAGCAAAGCGTACAGGTACCGACGTAACCCAAGTTGCCAAGGGATGGTCCCGCACGGTGCTCTAGTTTGGACCAACACTCCGAGGAGCACTGGCCCGGGGGGGGGGGGGTAAATAAAGATGACCCTCGGGAGTGCGATTCCCAAGGGAAAAAGGCTAGGTGAGACAAATGGTAAAACCAAGGTTGGGCCTTGCTGGAGGAGTTTTATTCAAAGCAAACTGTCAAGGGGGTCCCATAAATCACCCAACCGCGTAAGGAACGCAAAATCAAGGAACATAACACCGGTATGACAAAAACTAGGGCGGCAAGAGTGGAACAAAACACCAGGCATAAGGCCGAGCCTTCCACCCTTTACCAAGTATATAGATGCATTAATTAAATAAGAGATATTCTGATATCCCAACATCATCCTGTCCACCATGGGGCAATCTTCAACTTCACCTGCAACTAACAACTCTATAAGAGGGGCTGAGCAAAAGCGGTAACATAGCCAAGCAACGGTTTGCTAGGAAGGGTGAAAAGGTTAGAGGCTGACATGGCAATTTGGGGAGGCTTGAAGAACAAGTGATAGGAAGCACAGCATAGCGATAGAACGAAGCAACTAGCATACAATTTTAGTAATGAGATCCAAGGTGACGGTCATCTTGCTTGAAATCCCGCAAGGAAGAAGAACGAGTCCATGAAGAAGACAAACGGATGAAGCCGAACCAAGCGTAGACGAACGAATCCTCACGATCGCAACGAAATAGGAACTATCAAGAAGAAGCACACAACATGGTAAACACACAACACATAAGTATGACATGATGCACAACCAAGCATGATGCATGACAAAGCTACATGAAGCTACTCATGGCAAGAGATGATGCATACAAGAGCAACACATCAAAGCAAGTTTAAATGAGGCCAGATATAACATATAAAAAATCCGGTAGGTCCTCATATGCAAGTTACGAAATTGGTCCAGAACTGAATAAACCTTATGTTCAAGTTGTTAAACAGCAAGTTAAGATGCACCAAGATGATCTACACAAAATTCTAGTCAAGTTTCATATAAAGTTCATTTAATTCGAAGCTACGGCCTAGAAGATATGAGCAAAACAAGTTAAACATGGCATTGATGCAAAATGCATTCAAACATCAAGCAAACACACTCAAAACATGGATGCAACAAGGTAATATGAAACTACATGCAATTCTAAGCAAGTTACATATAGAGCACACTCAAAACGGAGCAACGGTTCAACACACACACTACAAGTTTAAAGGACAAGCTGTCCAAAACAGCAACTAGGCATCTTGCAAGCATCAAAACAATATGGTACAACATCTCTACATGAAAAGAAAAGCCATGGACATGATGTACAGGTAAAGCACAACAAAACATGAACACTGCTATATCTCCAGAAAACACTATACCATTCTCAAAAGCACATGGCAAGATTGCAAATAATAACAGTTTCAGACTTGGCAGAAATAACATCAGGTTGCAATGTTTAGAGCTATCAAACAACATGCTACAGGAACTTATCATGGCAAAAAAGGCATGGAATGCTAATATTAAAGACAAAGAACAAAACTCCCTTACTGAACTTATTCCAAAGATCAACAGAAAACATGGTAGCATCCATGCAAACATGGCAAGTAATATGACAGATTCAGACATGGCAGGAACAACGATAAGTAGGCAAGTTGGTGAGCTTGTACTACTCACCACAGAGCAATACATGGCATGACAAGGTGACCAACAGTAATATGACATACTTATGAAGCTAAGCATTGCAAGATAAAGTTCATAGGGTGCGTGGATCACTAGCAAAGCTCATGGCAAAAACTGAACTTAATGTTAACAGGCTGACAACAACATTATTTAGCAATTTGAGAGCAAGATTACAATAAGCTACAGCACGACAAAAATGCAACCAGGGGCATGAATGGATAGAGCATGACAGGTATAACAAAACATCCTTAGTTAACATCTCCAGATTATGCATATAATGATTTGTAGCGGCATGTTTACATAGCATCATGATATAACAGATTCAGCCTAGCAAAACAGCAACAGCAAGTACCCTACTTCACGAGCTTAATGCACTCACTACAAGACTCACAAAAATACATGGATTGCACCACTTTAAAGATGGCATGATGTAGCTCAAAACTAATGTAGACATCAAGCTCATAGGATGCACACACCAAATGCAGTTAAAAAGACAAAACCACGGCAACCTACTCATCACGAAAATCATGGCATCATGCAGGCACCCATCCGGCGACGATCTCAACAACACGTAGGCAACAATCTTTTTACATGAAGGGCTTCCCCTCCCAAAATGCTCTCACAACCTTTAGGGCCACGCCCGAGTCTCTTCCTGCGTAGGACAAACAGCAGTGGGAAGCGCGGGATCAATCGGACATGTAGCTCACCACATCCCCCAGGGCGTCCCCGGAGGCGTCGCTGGCACCGCCGTCGTCGCCACTATCCTCTTCATCGTCGTTGTTGGCACCTCTTCACCACCGTTCACAACGTCGCCTTCATCAGCAGCAACGATCACCCCATCGTCATCAGAGGTGAAGGCCCGGACGAGCGCATCTACATTGTCCTCCACCCACCGCGCTAGGTCGCCTCGGACGGCCTCAGGCACCGGGGCAATGGCGGCATCGAAGTCGAAGAGGGGGTCGATGTTCTGGAGATGGCTGAAGACGCGGGAGAATGCTTGCGCGAGCAGGCCGTAGCTCCATTCCTCCACCAGCTGGCCAGACCTCTCAGAGCGGTTCTCCAGATGCCTCACCACATCAATGAAGAACCGGAGATTGCCGGCATAGTTGGTCACATGCGGCTCCTCAGCGACTGCCTCGCAGATGTTGCCCAAGGCCGCGTTGGCCATTTCCGTGAGTGTCCGGAGCATGGGGCCGTGCATGTGTTCCAACGTCTACCGTTGGCGAATCTCGTCCGCATTCCGTTGCGCGAAGGCCTCGATGTCATCTACCCACCGTTGAAGAAGAAGCAGATCGGCGTGGGAGGAGGCTAGCTCAGCCTGCGCCAAGCCCAGTGCGGCAGCAGTGGCCTCAGCTTGCTGCGTGACTTCGGTCAGCCTGGTCCTGAGGGCGGTAGTCCTGCCCGCGGCTTCAGCCTTGACCAGCTCCAGCCGCTCTCCATACCCGCGCTCAAGGCCGACGCGAGCCTCCGCCATGCGACGATCGATCTCCTCCTGGATCCGGGCCTCCCGCGCGCCGATGTCGTCCTCTACCTGGGTAACCTGGCACTCCCTCGTCTCCAACCGCTCCAGATCGAGGTTGCGCTCGGTAGCCTCCAATGTCAGTGCTTCCTCGCGCCTCCGGAGCTCCTCCTCTTCAGCAGGCCCCCCTTTCAGCAACGCAAGGGCGGCTCAGCGCAACTCCACCTGTTGCTCCAGGGAGTTGCACCAGTCTTGGAGCTCCCACGC
Source organism: Triticum timopheevii (assembly GCA_963921465.1). NCBI lineage: Eukaryota > Viridiplantae > Streptophyta > Magnoliopsida > Poales > Poaceae > Triticum > Triticum timopheevii. The sequence continues at coordinate 371,576,782 of OY997272.1, read as the reverse complement.
GCGCTCCTCCGTAGCTTCGCGTTGCCTATCTGCCTCCTGAGCCTCCTCAATGGCCCGGGAGTAGGCCTCCTGAGAGGCCGCCAGGGATGCCTCGGCCTTGGCGTTTTTGAGATCACGCTAGTGACACGTGAGAAAAACAGCCGCCTTCAGCTTGTGCCGCTCCTCAACCAGCCTCAAGCCTTCAGTTTCGAGACGCGTGTCTTCGCCCACCAGCTCTGCACCAAGCTGGCTCTCTGCATCGGCCGCCCTCTGGAGGAACTCTTGGCGGACAGCGCTGCGCTCCTGCGCATGCCCGAGCACGTCGTCAACATCATCCTCCGCCGTCGATGCTGGCGGAGGGCCCTGGAGTGGTTCGCCCCCTCTCGGCAAAGGGCCGGGGGCTGGCGCCCCTATGATCGACGGGCGGGCCCCGCAAGGGACCTAGCCAGGCGTCAATCCACCTCCCGCTGGGGACCCGAAGATTGACTTCAGCCACTCGCTGCCTATGATCAGTGGAGGAGCTCGGGGCAAGTTGGTTGTGCCCAAGGAGAGCTCACGAGGGAAGAGCGGCGCCCCGACAGGTTCAAGGCGCGCCGCAGGCCGGCCTGCCTCTCCAGCTGAGCTTGCACCGAAGGCGGCACGCAGACTTGGGACAATCAAGGTCGGTGATGGAGGAGAAGCCTGAGGAAGCGGCTCCTCAGCTGGCTCCGCGGGCTCATCAGAGGGGATCCTGAAAGGCCACGGTCAGCAAAGGGAGCGGCAAACAAGGAACTATAAGAAGAAGGGACTTACTCATCCATGGCGAAGTACTTCCTGTGCTTCAATGGGCGGTACGGGCGATCATCACCACCGGAAGCCTCCTTCCTCTTGCGAAGGGCCTCGAAATCTATGCGGAACCGGCCCAAGCTCGTGACATGAGGGCCGGCGCGTGGCATAGGAGCCGGAGTGTCTGGACGGCCTACATCAGGGGCACTAGCCTAAGAGGAGCGATCAGGTGCCACCTCTTGGTGGCCTGTCGAGGCCTCGGGGGCTTCAGCCTCGGGAGCCGCGAGTCGCGCTCTCTCATAAGCCACCACCTCAAGAGGGGCTCCGTAAGCTCCGGAGGATGACGCCTCGGGAGCCCCGCGCGACATCAGCACCTCGACATCAGGCCCCCAGCTCCTGCCAGCGCTTGCCTCCCTGCAACGACTCCTGAGGCAAGGCCAGCATGGGCGGCTGGGGGAAGGACCGCAGCAACCGAGTTCTCGCGTGGCCCCGCGTGGCCAGCCGGGCGCAGCCCCCATTCATCAAAGTGGGGCATCTTCCTCACGAGTTTGACCCTGTTTGTGCAAAGATACAATAGGGCGCCTCCATGACAAACGCTGCCAGGAGAGGGGTTGCAAGTCAGGACCTGCAGCACCTTCTTCAGCGTCTCAGGCACGAGATCCCGGGGCGCCGTCACCCCGAGCTCCCTCAGCCTGCCAAAGCGATGCCAGGTGAAAGCGAGCTGGGGGCTCGTAAGCTCCTCATGACCCCAACCAGGATTGGGGATAGCAGGCAATGTCGGGTGCACAAGCAGGGGGCTGGGCACCCCAACATCCACATACAGCCATCGCTCCCGGAACCCGCTCGCAGAAGATGGGAGGCCGAAATAATCCCCGAGGCGGCCGTCTCCGGCACGGCCTGGAAGCTCACGCATCTCAAACACCGGGAAGGGTCAGACAGGCGCAGAGAGAAGAAGTGGCGCAGAAGGGCAACGGAAGGAGGAATCCCCACCATGGCCTCGCTGACGAAGGCGAAGACAGCCAGCAGAGCAATGGATTGGGGGCCAAGATGCATCATGTGGATCTGGTAATGGGAAAGCACCGCATTGAAGAAAGCGGAAAAGGGGGGAACCAGGCCCGCCCACAAGGCATCAGCAAACAATCAGACCTCCGTGACGATCCTATCGAAGGAGGCATGGGACGCGGGCCAGACCGTCGTCTTCCCGCACTCATTGAAGCTAGAGGCAAGCATGGAGCAAACCTTCTCCAGGGCTTCCAGATTGAGTATGAGTGACTTGTCGACGGCGGGAGCAGCCGCCGGAGGCACGCTGGACAAAGGCGCAGGTTTCTTCCCCTTATCCTTTTTTGTTGGTACCATGGCAATGGAAAGGGGGGAAGAACTCAAGATGGATTGGAAGCCGAAGCAGAGGCTCTAGGAGGAAAAGGGAACAAGAAGCGCGTAGGCAGCAAAGGGAGGATAACTGTGTACAAGCCTCGTGGCCGCCTAGCCAGGCGCATAATGAGGGAGCGTGGGGACGCAGAGGTGCCCACGTCCAATCAACCGCCATGCAGCGCCCAAGGCCGCAGGCTGATGGGGCCGGCGGCGCTCCGCACTTGCCCCTTCGCTTCTTCGCTAAGCCAAGTCCGAGCGCGCCTTGGGCCTAGGGGCTACTATCGGTGTTCTTGGAACGGGGGTCCCCACACTTGCCTACCTGCGTCCTGTGGCATGGCTCGAGTGGTGGCCTAGTACGGCCCATCTTCATCAGCACAAGACTCAAGACCCTCGCAAGGGGCCAAGCCTCGCGGGGTGGGCGACACACGACTTCCTCAGGAACGGCCTCGCCAGGCAGCTCGCGAGGAGGCGGAGAGATCAAGGCAGGGTACCTTGCGAGGTGCTCGTGACACAAGCCGTGACGATCGAGACCAGGCGGGCGCTAGGCGGGCGCCGGCCTGCGCAGTGTCCTTGTTTCCTCTTTGGTGCAAATGGGGCAAGCACAGGCATGGAGTACCGAGGCATCAGGCAAAGGTTGCCATTTCAGTGCAACGAGACCAAGACCAGAAGAGCGGCAGGACGGAGGTCACCATGGAGCCCAAGACAGCGTCATCGCCAGTGCCTTTGGCAGCCGAAGACCAACTTTAGTCAGGATAACTTGTACTAGATGTTCCCCTTCAAAATGGCTGTTTTTGGCACCCTTCCCGCTCAATATTTGGGAAGTGGACCAGGGCCTCTATAAATAGGACTAGCCACCACAGAGGGAGGAAGGGACAGATCGAGCGCTCATTAGACCGAGAGGCGATCGAACTCACCCAAGCTGTTCATCGCACCAGCTCAAGAACACCTCTCGCGAGACTGTTCATCTTTTGTACTGTTCATCATCAGCCCCTGAGGCAATCCACCACACCACACACTGGAGTAGGGTATTACACCACAATGGTGGCCTGAACCAGTATAAATCTTGTGTCCCTCATGTTGTTCATCATTTAGCTTAGATTCTCGCGAGGCGATCGGACGTAGTTCGGTAGGGGAAGATCTTCGTGCACACCCCAGAGTTCGAACCTTAAGGGTCTGCCGGAACCCAACATCCAACAGCCGCCGCTGGAGGAGTTGTCGCCGGAGGAGAAGCTGCCGTAGCTTGACAAGCCGTGGTCGCTGCCGGGAGCAAGTTCGCCTTCACCCTCACCACGACCATCACCAAGACCGAGCACCTCGTCGTCGTCGTTGTCTTCAGGGTAGCACCCAATGCGGCAGCCATCCTCTTCGAACACCCTCACGTAGAGGGTCGCGTCGCCATCATACTTGAAGTGGAGGGTGCACCGCCTGCCCAGACCCCGCGCGCGGGCATACGTCTGCCAGCCTCGGGCCAAGCTGCGTTGGCGGCGATGAAGACCTCCACTGCGACCCAGGAGGCCCTGCTGCAGCAGCCGTCCGCCTGCAACCAGAGCTCACCTGGGCCAGCGGTCGGTAGCTTGCCGACGAAGAAGCGCAGGAGCTGAAGCCAGCTGCTAGTCGGGTTTTCCGACCACATGATGAACTCTGGTAGCACCTCCGCCGAGTGGAAGCGTGGCCAGGGAGGCCGCGCGACCACAACACGCCTTCCTCCACCAACCGGGCTGCCTCGACATGGGCGGCCCCCACCACGTGAAGGGCCACCGCCGCGGCCGCGGGGAGCCACGGTGGGGGTAGAGTGCTTGTGAGGGCGATCGCGTCCGCGCTTGGGTGGAGGAGAGCCAGGCCCTTCCTGGCGAGCCTTCCCCTTCTCCGCGGCCAAAAACCTCTTCGCGGGCACCATGGGGGATGCTACAAGCAACAGAGTGAGGCAGGAGAAGCAAGCGGAATGGGAAGAGAAGGGCGACGAGGGCTCTCACCCTTCCCCATTTATAGCCCAAGGGAGGCCAACCATCGACCTCCACGATCGCAGGTAACGTTACCCTTTTTGCATACAGCGGGGACTCGTCAAGTCGGGCAGTTGCCGAGGCAGCGTGGGGAAGCGGAGACGCCCACGTCTAATCAGTCGCCACGCGTTGACCAAGGCCGCAGGCTGTTGGGGCCCGCAGCGCTCCGCACTTGCCCTTTGGCTTCGCCGCTAAGCCAAGTCCGAGTGCGCCTTGGGCCCGGGGGCTACTGTGGGCGTTCTGAGAACGGGGGTCCCCAGACTTGCTTGCCTGCGGCCCACGGCGTGGCTCCACCAGTGGCCCAGTACGACCCGTCTTCGTCAAACCAACACTCAAGACCCTCGCGAGGGGCTAAGCCTCGCGAGGCGGACGACACAAGGCCTCCTCAGGAGCGGCCTCACCAGGCCGCTCGCTAAGGGGCGGAGAGATCAAGGCAAGGGGTACCTCGTGAGGTTCCCATGGCACAAGCCATGACGACCAAGGCCAGGCGGGCGCCGGCGTGCGCAGTGTCCTCATTTCCCCTTTGGTGCTAAGGGGGCAAGCGCAGGCGGGAGTATCGAGGCATCAGGCAAAGGTTTCCATATCGGTGCTACAAGACCAAGACCAGCATGACGACAGGATGGAGGTCATCGTGGAGCCCAAGACGGTGTCACCACCAGCGTCTTTGACAGGCGAAGACCACCTTTAGTCAGGATAGCTTGTACTAGTTGTCCCCTTTCAAATTGGTCGTTGTTGGATCCCTTCCCGCTCGATATTTGGGGAGAGGACCAGGGCCTCTATAAATAGGACTAGCCACCATAGTAGGAAGGGGACGGATTAAGGACCGAAACAAGAACAAGTAGAACACCACACCAGCTCAAGAACACCTCTCCTCAGGAGGCTGTTCTTCCCTTGTAGTATTCATCATCAGCCCAAGAGGCAATCCACCACCACCACATTGGAGTAGGGTATTACACCACAATGTGGCCCGAGCTAGTATAAATCTTGTGTCTCTTGTGTTGTGAGTTCATCGAACTAAGGTTAGAGATCACGGCGAGGCTGAGAGCAAGATTCGGTAGGGGGAAATCTTCGTGCGCACCCCAGTGTTCGAACCTAAAGGGTTTTACCAGAACCCAAAATCCAACAAGAGCGGCGTTTAATGAGGCCTCTCCAATCTTCATTTGATATATTTTCCACTGGAGATGTTTGGGCAAGTTCGCTGTTAGCCTTGCCTTCAAAGTGAGTTTTCCTCAAGTTATACCAATACTGTCACAGAGTAGACTTGAAAACATGGGTGCAAGCTTGTCTGGTTGCGTTATCTTGGCTATCAAACTTGAACCTCATCTGTTGAAAATTATGGGAGTCTCATTATCAGCAACCTAGAAAGTATGGGACAGAGCAAGACGATATTACTAGTTTCCATACATAACCATAGTTACAGATAAATGGCCGAGGAAGGTGTTGAACTAGGTTTCGTCTTTGTCATTCCTGTACTGAATCCATGTTGGGAGGATACGTGCATGACACCTAACGGCAACCGCTGCCTCTGATACTAACTTGGCTGACTCTGTAGCATCACATGGCCTTTTTAAACCTGCCTCAAAACTTATCTCCATTCTTCCTCCTATACATTTAGTTAACCTATTGAGAATTATCCCTGATGTTTGGTTCCTCTTGCGCCTAGGTGCTAGTCCAACAACAAACATAGGAAGTGTTAGTGTACATCAAACTGTTAGACTACATATAAAGAAGCATGCAACTGTAACATGGCTCCAGCAACTACCTTCTTGCTGTTGAAGCTCACAAGGTTCATCTGATCTTGCCAACTCGTCTTGTGTCAAGAGTGCTTTGGAAGTAGTGTCAGGTGGCAAGGGAGCTTGGAAACGTGCTGCTAGTTGAGTTGACAAATGAGTAACTCGTGCGGCTGGTGGTACTATGGAAGGTGTTACAACAACTAGGGACGTCTCTGCTTGTTTGGTGGTAGCTATTAGTTTCTGTTAGCCTTGTTTTGTAGCTCGTGGAGCATAGGATACCGCATTTGTACAATTTTCCGCTGGACTTTGACCTTCTATTGCACCATCGGTACCAACAGAACCTGCATAATTCTTCCGCTTCTGTTTCCGTGTGTCCTTCGTATAACACCATCCCCTGTCATTCTGTGTTCTGTCCTCTTTCTCTGTGCCATGTTAAGTCAAGCCGACAAGAAAATGGAATGAAAATTTAGTTCTTCAGAACAAATTGATGTGTGATACAAACGAACTGAACTTTGATGTTAGACAACAACATGATAGGAGGATGTAATATGTATGAAAAACATGACAGCATGAGATAATTAGAACTATGATGTGTAAACTAAGCAGAAGGCGTTTCAATAAATTAGAAGCAATGCAATGGAAGGTAGATACCATATGAAAGATGCTACAAATATCGCTCTGCCAAGTTAACAATGTCTCGTCATAACTGGCCTTTAAACAAATGTGAAGCAGTACAAGAAATAAATCATACGCAAGATGCAAACAACATCACACTACCAAGTTAAAGGTCTCTCGTCATTAGTGCCATTCCATATTCACAACTTATGATGTGTAAACTAAGCAGAAGACATCTCAACAAATTAGAAGCAATGAAAGCTAGACACCATATGTAAGACGCAACAAATATCACTCTACCGAGTTACTATCTCATCATTAGTGCCATTTCAACAAATTAGTAGTATAACCTACAAAATAATGCGATATGTAAACTATATTAGACTCCCAAGTTAAACGTGTCTTGTGAAAAGTGATTGTTGCAGGTTACACAATAGTAGTACTTTGATGTAAGAACATGGTGTGATAGACAGATATTGTATGTTCTAGAAACAGGAACACGTGTCTTATTCACAAGTATAATGAGTAAAGTAAGCAGATGGAATTCAACAAAATTAGAAGCAATACAAGCTAGACATCATACATAACATGCAACCACATATAATAGTGCCAAGTTAGAGGGAGCACCTATGATGGTGCACTAGGGAGACGTGTGAGGGAGTCCTGGATTAGGGGGTATCCGGACAGCCGGACTATATACTTTGGCCGGACTACTGGACCATGAAGATACAAGACTCAAGACTTCGTCCAGTGTCCGGATGGGACTCTCCTTTGCGTGGAAGACAAGCTTGGCGATCCGGATGTTAGATCTCCTTCTTTGTAATCAACTCTGTATAACCCTAGCCTCCTCCGGTGTCTATATAAACCGGAGGGTTTAGTCCGTAGGAGGAGAACAATCAGAATCATAGGCTAGCTTCTAGGGTTTAGCCTCTATGATCTCGTGGTAGATCAACTCTTGTAATACTCATATCATCAAGATCAATTAAGCAGGAAGTAGGGTATTACCTCCATCGAGAGGGCCCGAACCTGGGCAAAACATTGTGTCTCCTGCCTCCTGTTACCATTAGCCTTAGACGCACAGTTCGGGACCCCCTACCCAAGATCCACCAGTTTTGACACTGACATTGGTGCTTTCATTGAGAGTTCCTCTGTGTCGTCGCAGCAAGGCTCGATGGCTCCTTGAATCATCAACAACAACGCGGTCCAAGGTGAGACTTTTCTCCCCGGATAGATCTTCATGTTCGGCGGCTTCGCACTACGGGCCAACTCGCTTGGCCATCTGGAGCAGATCGATAGGTACGCCCCTGGCCATCAGACCAGGTTCGGAAACTTGAACTACACGGCCGACACTCGCGGAGACTTGATCTTCGATGGATTCAGGCCTACGCCAGGAGCGACGAACAATCGTGATGAGCACGGCTTAGATCTGCTGCCAGGCAATGTTCGGGATATCGCACCTGCAATGGCTCTGGACCTAAATCCGGGGCAGAACGCGTCGTCCGAGGACGGGTGGATGGACCCCGCCCCGGAAGCCGCATACTCATCGGCGGTAGAGCTGAACACAGACTCCACCTCCAAGGAAATCTGTGTCACCGGACCCCCGGACTTGTGTCATGCTGTAGGTTCCAGACCGTACGCACCTGGGCCCATCGAATCCGATTGGGCTCCGGTAATGGAGTTCAACGCTGTGGATATCTTTCAGCACTCTCCCTTTGGCGACGTGCTAAACTCTTTAAAGTCCCTCTTTTTGTCAGAGGACTCTTGGCTGAACTATGTCCGGCTCGAGGGGGATTCGGACGACAAAGAAAATCTCCGCCCACCCACCACCCACTTAATAGCCACTGTCGATGACGTAACAGACATGCTTGACTTCGACTACGATGACACCGATGGTATGGACGTCGGCGCAGGGGACGATTTGGAACCACCACCCACGGGGTGCTGGACTGCCACCTCATCATATGATATATACATGGTGGACACGCCTAAGGAGGACAATGGCGACAAAAAGGACACAACGGGGGATAAAACCCCCGGACAAAAGCCAAAACGATGGTGCAGACGCCGCTTTAAGTCCAGCCACAGTAAAAATAGCGATAATAGCGCTGGAAAAATTGACACCCCAGTCAACTCCAAAGGCAACAACGACCATATGGACCCAGCGATGGAGCCGGATGAGCCAGGTCACATCGAACACAGTCTAGAGCAGACGCCCAATCACAGCGATCCCGAGGGCCGAACTCATCAACCTGCCTCTGGAGAAGAGCACAGTCCGGAAGACGATGCATTCATCATCCCGGAAAAGTGTTTGGAACGAGACAACCTCCGCAGAAGGCTTATGGCCACTGCGAGAAGCCTAAAGAAGCAGAAGCAAAGGCTTAAGGCCGCGCAGGAAACGCTCAACCGCAGATGGAATAAAGTGCTAGACACTGAAGAAAAATATGGCGACGATCGCCACGCAAAGAGCTACCCAAAGCGCAAGCTGCTGCCAGAATTCGACGATGAGGCCACTCTGCAGAAGAACAATACTACCAATAGGCCGGACCAACCACTTCATGACCATGATAGAGCAGCTACTGATGCTGCACACGATTTACGTGAGCTCCTGGACAAAAAGGCCGGCGCGACTAGGTCCATCTATGGATCTAGAGGACATGCTCCGGCGCAGGACTACGGTCACCAAAATGATCAGACTGATCGAATACCCATTCGGAATCAACACCGGACACAACAACAGTCGACAGCATGCCACAACATGTCCAGATACAGAGGGGCTGTGCACCCTCTGTGCTTCACCAAAGAGGTACTGGATCACGAATTTCCACAGGGATTCAAACCCGTGAACATAGAGGCATATGACGGAACGACAGACCCTGGGGTCTGGATTGAGGATTTTATCCTTCATATCCACATGGCTCGTGGGGATGACCTCCATGCCATCAAATACCTACCCCTCAAGTTGAAGGGGCCAGCTCGGCACTGGTTGAAAAGCCTCCCCGAAAATTCAATCAGAAGTTGGGAAGAACTTGAGGACACTTTCAGGGCCAATTTTCAAGGGACCTATGTCCGACCTCCGGACGCTGATGATTTAAGTCACATAATACAACAGCCCGGAGAGTCCGCCCGTAAGCTTTGGAACAGATTTCTCGCTAAGAAGAATCAAATTGTCAATTGTCTGGATGCCGAAGCCCTAGCGGCCTTCAAGCATAGTATCCGAGACGAGTGGCTCGCCAGACACCTCGGCCAAGAAAAGTCAAGGACAATGGCAGCCTTAACAAGCCTTATGACCCGCTTCTGCACGGATGAAGACAGCTGGTTGGCCCGTAGAGGCACCAGTGACCCGGGCACATCCAAAATTAGGGATGGCAATGGGAAGCCACGGTGCAATAAAAACAAGCGTCGAAACAAGGAAGAAAGTCCGGACAACACGATGGTCAACGCCGGATTCAGGGGCACTCGACCCGGTCAACAAAAGAAGCCATTTAATGGTAGCAAAGAGGGACCGTCCGGCCTGAACAAAGTCCTGGATAGATTGTGCCAAATTCATGGCACCCCCAAAAAACCTGCGAACCACACTCACAGAGAATGCTAGGTCTTTAAGCAGGCCGGCAAGTTAAATGCCGAACACAAGGGAAGGGAAACACCAAGTGAAGACGAGGATGAGCCTCGCCAGCCGAACACTGGGGGACATAAAGAATTCCCACCAGAGGTAAAAACAGTAAACATGATCTACGCGACTCACATACCAAAGAGAAGGCGCAAACGCGCGCTCAGAGACGCATACGCTGTAGATCCCGTCGCCCCCAAACTCAACCCCTGGTCGGCTGCCCGATCACCTTTGATCACAGGGACCACCCGACTAGTATCTGGCATGGAGGATCGGCTGCCTTGGTGCTCGACCCAATAATCGATGGATACCATCTCACTCGTGTCCTCATGGACGGCGGCAGTAGTCTCAATCTAATATATCAGGAGACTGTCCGCAAGATGGGGATAGACCCATCCAGAATCAGCCAAACTAACACCACCTTTAAAGGGGTGATACCTGGCATTGAGGCCCGCTGCAGGGGCTCCCTCGTATTAGAGGTGACATTCGGTTCTCCCGACAACTTCAGAAGCAAAGAATTACTCTTCACCATCGCTCCTCTCCGAAGCGGTTATCATGCATTGCTCGGAAGAACGGCCTTCGCTCGCTTCAACGCAGTACCGCATTATGCCTACCTTAAACTCAAGATGCCCGGTCCACGTGGCGTCATCACCGTTAGCGGAAATACAGAGCGTTCCTTACATGCGAAAGAGTATGCGGCGGCTCTAGCAGCTGGACACTAAGCGTCCTCTTCTATCAGAACGCATGATCGGTCGTTAAGACCACGGACACGGTTAGACGAGTCCGGCGCACCACCGTCGGTAATAGCCCAGACAAACCTGAGTTGGGTGCTATACACATAATCCCATAGAGGGCATCAGGGGCTGCAAACATGCAATAAAGCACACCTTTTGGCCTAACCTTATTAATAGGCCAATGTCTTACACTCCTACTATCCATTGATAATAACCAACTCTTCGCACGCTTACGCCATACTATTTTACATGAGTTTTCCTTTTTACAGACACCATTCGTGCAACACCCTACCAGGACATGACACAATGGAGACAAAGGCGCAGACGTGCAGCAGGGCCCCGCTCAAAGGTTTCTCTTTAGATTAAGCCCCTGTGTAAACCTTCTTTATTGTCTCTTGTTGCTTAACATCCCATGGGTACTCAATACACCCACAGGGGATACTGGTGTTATTGGCATTTCGCCACGACAGACTAACGCACGTACCTATAAATACAGGGTTCATAATCAAGGGCGCTACTCAGCCCAGTATATGTTATAAAGTCTGAATACCATCGGGAGTGTTCGACGTCGCGAGTTTGGCCTTATATGCATCATCTCCGAATCATGTCTTTGGTCAAATGTTGGGTTTGCCTGGCTCCTGGGTTTGCTGCCTTACATTCCGCTTCTATCAGCTAAGGTGGCTAAAGGAGAACTACTGTGATTGTGCCCTGGTTATTCCGGATGAGCACCTCAGTAGAGAAAGCCAAAAACTGACTGTCATGATATAGAGAGAGACTGGTCAACCACTCGAGGACTCATCAGAATCTTCGGGATTCCTCCGCATTAACGAAGGGCTGTTTCCCAGCCATGTACATACGCGCCCGTATCCGGATGCACGCGAAGGTACCGGGGGCTACATAGTTGCCCCACCGTCAAACTCCTATGGCTAAGTGAAAGTGTTAAAGCTATATAGTCCCGTTGCCTAGTTCGACGTGCGATCATCTTCTTAATGGACTAAGACCTTGTATCAAGTGTGATTACGCACATTTTTGCGAACACCCCAGCATTATATGCGTGGGGGCTGAAGCCAATGACTGCTAACTTTCAGGTTATACATATATACATCAAACGGCCGCACAGGAGGCACAATAACACTTTCGGGCGAAAGTATAAATATAGCCTCTATAATTAAAATACAATTGTTTTTATAATGGAACGATTTGTCACTCGAACATGACACTCTTCGAGCACTGAGCCTCTATTAAACGAGCACCTTCTGTTACCTGCTCGAAATAGTGCTCGGCTGGATCCTTGCTTCCCGCGGGATTATGGGTTGCAATAATGGTGGCCTCCATATCTGCCCAATATGTTTTAACACGGGCAAGAGCCATCCGTGCACCCTCTATGCACGCCGACCTCTTCATGGCATTGATTCGTGATACGGCGCCAAGGAATTGTTGCACTAAACAAAAATAACTATCCAGCTTCGGTCCCTTTGGCCATAGATGGTCTATTTACAGACCTCATTGCAAGACCGGACAACCTATGGAGCTCGGCCACAGCGGCCATCCTTTCACTCAATGGCAACGGGCGCGTTGGAGCACTGAATTGCAACCAGAACAACCTTTCTACTTCACTATCTTTTTGATCCTCGAAAAACTTGGTCGCATCAGCCGTACTTTTTGCCAGATCCGCATACGCGTCTGCAGCGCTCTAGCGCTGATCCAGAGGAGCGTACTTTGGATCTAAGAACTTCATCTGCAACAAATAGGGGCTTCCAGCCGCGATTTCTCCGGCCTGTCGAAACTCCTCCCGTGCATCCCTAATTTCGGAACGCGTCTCCTTGGCCGCATCAAGGGCCTTCTTCAGGTCAGCCGACTTTGCCTGATTCTCCTTTTCAAGGAGCTCATACCGGCCGGCGGCGTCTCTCAACTCCACAGCCATCTCGGCTATTTTATCTTCGCTTCAGCGATGAGCAGCCTATTCGGCTCTCAAATCTTTGGCCGCCTTTAAGGCAGCCGCATTGCTAGCCTGGGCCTATTCCTTGGCTAGGGCAAGTTCCACCCTCAGGGCCTCCACGGCAGCAGCTCCGCTTGCAGCCAAAGCATATCACATTAACATTATGCTCCTCTTAATATTTCCTATAACAAATGAGGAAAACAGAGCACATACTATGTCACTCGTCAAGCCGCTCGTTCACAAGCATGATGTCGGTGTCCACAACTTCAATCTGTCGCCTCAGTTCAGCGAATTCAGCGGTCCGATCTACTACCGGACCCTTAGCCACCTGCGCAAGAATGCAGTGCGATCATTACTTGAGAGTGTGATCCTCCGTTTGCCGCCTAGGGCTGGCAACCAGAGTCTCAGGGGCTACTATCTATACGGAGCACACCTAGCGCGTGCGGTACGATCAAAAAATTACGTATTTCATTATGTACCTCAAAGTCTTTGAGAAGGCTTGTAAAAGCTTCATTCAACCCTCTTGTGGCGGATGAAATCTTCTCAAACACCATGCCCATTAACAAATGGTGATCCTCCGAGAGAGCAGCTTGCTACAGAAGGCCCGTCAGCGTGTCCGGCCGGTCGCCGGACTGTGCCGGACCCTTCTTATTGCCCCCCGTGGGAGCTAAACGCTTCGGGCTCAAGGCGGCCGAAGTATTAGCTTCTGGCCTCGGCGAATCTGGACTCCTCCGTGACGACACCTCGGGGTCGCCCGCCCCATGAGGCGGAGAGGCAGGTGGGATTTCACTCTCCATCATCTCCGGAAGAAGATCCCCCGAAGACGAACTCTGTCAAGAAGAGCTACTAGCCGGACTACAAAGAATGGATCCTGGTTATTGTTCTTGGAGGAGGAAGCAGTAGCTTTGTATTTACGATTAACTTACAGCTCAGCGGAGGGCTGGCCCGTTTGCGGGCATGGCGCGGTGAGGACGCCCTCTGGGGCAGGGCCCCCTGGTGAAATTTTCTTCCCTTGTCTAGGCACCTCCGTCTCCAAGTCTTCGGAGGCGGCCCTCTTCTTCCCGCGGGGGGAGGAGACCTTAGGTTCCCCTCCCCGACTATTCTCCTTCGTGGAGACAGTAATTTCCTCGGTTTGGATGTGCAATGTGTGAAGCTCTGCTTCTCTACTCTTCCCTTCGTCTTTCCTCGAGGGCACTTGACTTAGCACATGTCTAAGCATCCTAGCTATTGCAGGGCTAGGCAAGCCTTCGGTGAGTGGCGCCGGAAACCTGATTCTCTCCGCCTTGCTGAGCCAATCCTGGCCGTGGAAGGTTTTCAGAATAATGTTGTGATAAATATAAACAAAGTGTTCGGTTTCAGGGTTACTTACTTGGGTATCTGGGCGGTTGCAGCTCAGGCCCGCATCCTCGATGATGTCCCGACACTTTACTTGTGGTCCGAAGAATAACCTACACATCCCTTCGAGCGTCATGCCGAAGAAGTGTTGAATAGTTCGTGGACCTTCCGGGTTGAACTCCCACATCCGGAGAGGCCGACGTTTGCATGGCAAGATCCGCCGGACTAGCATTACCTGAATTACGCTGACAAGACTGATGTCCCTCTCAAGAAGCTCCCGAATGCGGCTCTACAATGTCGGTACGTCATTAGCAGGCCCCCAATCTAGTCCCACGACCCCAGTTGAGGCGGAGGGCCCGAGCGAAAGTCGGGGGCAGCCACCCACTTTGTGCCTATGGGAGCCGTAACGTAGAACCACCTCCGCTGCCATAGATCGGACACCTCTGGGAAGAAGCCCTCTGGCCATGGGGCATCGGTGTTTCTGCTTATTTCAGCGCCTCCGCACTCTGCGTGTCGCCCCTCGATCGCCTTTGGCTTTACATTGAAGGTCTTGAGCCATAAGCGGAAGTGTGGGGTGATGTGGAGGAAGGCTTCGCACACGACGATAAACGATGAGATGTGAAGGATGGAGTCCGAAGCTCGACCATGAAAATCTAGCTCGTAATAGAACATGAGCCCTCTCACAAAGTGATCGAGGGTGAAGCCTAAGCCACGGAGGAAGTGAGAAACAAATACGATGCTCTTGTTGGGCTCGGGAGTAGGGATGACCTACCCTGGAGCAGGAAACCTGTGCTTGATGTCAGCGGTCAGATATCTGACCTCCCTAAGCTTCGCAATGTCCTCCTCTGTGATAGAGGAGGCCATCCACCGGCCTTGAAGGTTGGATCCGGACATGATAGAAGATCCGAAGTGCCTAAGCTTGGGCTTCAGGTGTTGGAACTCGAGATGCGATAAGGAGCAAGCGTGGTAGGAAAGAGGGATAGGCCTCGACCCCTCTATAAAGGGGGTGAATATCAAGCATCCTCAGCATAACCGCTTGGGACTTGCCTAAAAACACAGAGTCATACCAACAGGCGTAGTGGGGTTGCCCGTGCCCGTATTGATGGGAATCTCGCAATAAGGGGAACACGATCTCTCCTTCGACAAGGCATGCCAATAAAACCGCCTTGCAGTGCGTGTTGTGTAGGCCAAGAAATACCGGTTCGTATTGAGCCAGGCCGCAGCGTAAGGGCACACCATGAAAAATTGTCAACAGATTAGATTTGTAAAGTGTTATGCTCTCTACGGTGGTGTGCAGAAATTATCTTACAGAGCCGGACACGATTCTTAATCTACTTTGGAGTATTCGGAGATGGAACCCGCCTTGCAATGCTGAAGAGAATCTGCGCACCGGACTCATCGTCATTGAAGCCTGGTTCAGGGGCTACTGAGGGAGTCCTGGATTAGGGGGTATCCGGACAGCCAGACTATATACTTTGGCCGGACTGTTGGACCGTGAGGATACAAGACTCAAGACTTCATCCCGTGTCCGGATGGGACTCTCCTTTAAGTGGAAGACAAGCTAGGTGATCCGGATGTTAAATCTCCTTCTTTGTAACCGACTCTGTATAACCCTAGCCTCCTCCGATGTCTATATAAACCGGAGGGTTTAGTCCGTAGGAGGAGAACAATCAGAATCATAGGCTAGCTTCTAGGGTTTAGCCTCTATGATCTCGTGGTAGATCAACTCTTGCAATACTCATATCATCAAGATCAATCAAGTAGGAAGTAGGGTATTACCTCCATAGAGAGGGCCCGAACCTGGGTAAACATCGTGTCCCCTGCCTCCTGTTACCATAAGCCTTAGACACATAGTTCGGGACCCCCTACCCGAGATCCACCGGTTTTGACACCGACAATGGTGCTTTCATTGAGAGTTGCACTTTCTTGTCATAGTAAGGCTTGATGGCTCCTTCAATCATCTACAACGGTGCGTTCCAGGGTGAGGTTTTCCTCCCCGGATAGATCTTCATATTCGGCGGCTTCGCACTGTGTGCCAACTCGCTTGGTCGTATGGAGCAGATCGATAGCTACGCCCCTGGCCATCAGGTCAGGTTTGGAAACCTGAACTACACCGCCGATATCCGCGGAGACTTGATCTTCGACGGATTCGGGCCCATGACAGGTGCGCCCAACAGTCACGATGAGCATGACTTAGATCTGCCATCAGACGGTGTTCGGAAGATCCCACCTGTGGCTGCCCTGGCTCTCAATCCGGGGCAGATCGTGCCATCCGAGGACCGGTGGATGGACCCCGCCACGGAGGCCGCACACTCAGCGGCGATAGAGCCAAACACAGACTTCACCTTCAATGAGGTCTGCATCGTCGGACCCCCGGACTCGTCTCCGGCCGCAGGCTCCGAACCGCATATATCCGCGCCCATTGGACCTTCAATGAGATATCTTTCAGCACTCGCCCTTGGGAGACGTGCTAAATTCGTTGAAATCTCTCTCTCTATCAGGAGACTCCTGGCCAAACTATGTCCGGCTCGAGTGGGAAGCGGACAACAAAGAAATTCGTTTCCCACCCACCACCCACTTAATAGCCACTGTCGACGACTCAACCGACATGCTTGATTTCAAATCTGAAGACATTGACGGTATGAATGACGATGCCGGAGAAGAACAGGAACCACCGCCCACAGGGCGCTGGACAACCACCTCATCATATGATATATACATGGTGGACACACCCAAAGAAAACAACGGCAAGGAACATAAGGATGCAACGGAGGATAATCCTCTTGAGAAGCAACCAAAGCGCCGACGTAAGCGGCGCCGCTCTAAATCCCGCCACAGCAAAAACAACGATAACGACACAAGGAAGAATAATACCCCGATCGACTCAAAAGGTAACGATGACCCCATGGACCCAGCGATGGAGCAGGATGAGCCAGGGGATGGCGAACATAGTTCGGGGCCACAGTCCGATCACAGCGATGCTGAAGATAAAACTTATTAACCTATCTCCGGAGAGGAGAACAGTCTGGACGATGATGCACTCATCATCCCGGAAAAGCACCTGGAACAAGAGAACCTCCACAAAAGGCTTATTGCCACCACAAGGAGCTTGAAGAAGCAGAAGCAAAGGCTCAAGGCTGCGTAGGATACGCTCAACCACAGATGGAACAAAGTGCTCGACACTGACGAAAAATACGGTGGCGATTGTCGGTGTCAAAAGCAGCGGATCTGGGGTAGGGGGTCCCGAACTGTGCGTCTAAGGCTAATGGTAACAGGAGGCAGGGGACACGATGTTTTACCCAGGTTTGGGCCCTCTCGATGGAGGTAATACCCTACTTCCTGCTTGATTGATCTTGATGATATGAGTATTACAAGAGTTGATCTACCACGAGTCGTAGAGGCTAAACCCTAGGAGCTAGCCTATGATTCTGATTGTTCTTTTCCTATGGACTAAAGCCTCCGGTTTATATAGACACTGGAGGGGGCTAGGGTTACACAGAGTCGGTTACAAAGAAGGAGATCTAACATCCGGATCGCCAAGCTTGTCTTCCACGCAAAGGAGAGTCCCATCCGGACACGGGACGAAGTCTTGAGTCTTGTATCTTCACGGTCCGACAGTCCGGCCAAAGTATATAGTCCGGCTGTCCGAATATCCCCTAATCCAGGACTCCCTCAGTAGCCCCTGAACCAAGCTTCAATGACGATGAGTCCGGCGCGCAGATTGTCTTCGGCATTGCAAGGCGGGTTCCATCTCCGAATACTCCAAAGTAAATCTCGAACACTTAAATCGTGTCTGGCTCTGCAAGACGATTTTCACATACCACAGTAGAGAGAACGTTATTCCACAAATATAATCTGCTGACAACTTTAGATAACGTGACATAACACCATGGCCGAGTCATTATTCGATCCGTTTTCCCACAACCAGCCACCGCACACTTTTGCGAGGCGATTTCCTCGGCACGTCTTGTCGAAGCAGAGATCATGTCCCCCTTATCAGGGAATCCTCATTAATACGGGTACGGGTAACCCAACCGTGGCGCTTCGAAAATAAGCGATTTTATCAGGCAAGCGGGGAGGCGCACCATTTTCACCACCTCTATAAAGGGATAAGGATCTCCCATTGTTACCCATGCCTTCTTCCTCCTTTGCTCATCCATTCTCGCACTCTCGAGCTCCAGCGCCCTAGTTCTCGCCTTCTCTGCACAGCCAAACATGTCCGGAGCAGGAGGCAAGTGGGTGGCCTCCTTCGTCAAGGAGGAGAACATTACGAAGCTCCGGGCAGCCGGATACTTAGCCGCAGATATTGCGCACCGGCTCCTGGACGCAGGGCAGATCATTCCGACTCCGGGACCCCAAGAGAGGGTCGTGTTCCTCGCCCACTTCATCCGTGGACTGGGATTCCGCCTCCACCCATTTGTCCGCGGGCTTCTGTTCTGTTACAGGCTGGATTTTCATGATTTGGCCCCTGACTTCATCCTCAACATTTCGGCATTCATCGTCGTGTGCAAGGCTTTTCTCCGCATCAGGCCCCACTTTGGCTTGTGGTTAAAGATCTTCAACGTGAAGCCAAAGATAGTGGTCGGCCAGCAGGCAGAGTGCGGTGGCGCCATGGTGGGAAAGATGCCCAACGTCACCTGGCTCGAAGGCTCCTTTGCGGAGACCGTGAACGGGTGGCAATCGGGGTGGTTCTACATCACTGAGCCGCGCGATGCCAACTGGGTGGCGGCCCCCGAATTCCGATCCGGTGTCCCTGTGCGGCTCACTTCCTGGAAGAGGAAGGGCCTAGCCTGAGGCGCATCCGCAGAGCTGACCGGACTCCAGAACTGTGTCAAAAGCATGATAACCAAGAATATCAAGCTGGTCAATGTGGTCTAGGTCATGCTATTTTGTCGGATTCTCCCATGTCAGAGACGGGCATTCAACCTATGGGAGTTCAACGCGGCCCAACACCAGACACTGCAAGAGCTCTTTGAAACGACGCACAAAGACGCCTGGAAGGTGTTGTTCAAGGCCAGCGAAGTTCCTCCTCCCACCTCTGAGGATCGCGGACTCGGCACCAGGCGCCAGGCCAATGCGGTAAGCGTTCTACATTTCGCAAGATGTGCCCTTCCCCAGTATATTCGTGGGAGATTAGGCCACTATGTTGATTTTAACAGGAATATGTGGCAACGGCAGAGCGGATCAACTGTCCACTCCGTTGCCTAAGGACCCAGCAGACGAACTCCTGATGGAGATACTGGTTCCGGCACCCTATGAGGTGCCGGAGAAAAAGGCCAAGAAAAAGGCCACAGGGACCAGAAGAAGTTCCCGGCGCAACGTGGTGCCGGACTCATCGTCCGAAGACACCGGGGTGCATTCCTCCAATGACAACGAGGAGGAGGAGGAGGAAAACCCTCTCCCCGAAAACGAGGGGGGAAGAAGAGGAAGGCCACCCCTTCCGAGGAGGCTGAAGGGTCCAAGAAGGGACGGACCCTCCCTCCGGACCACTCCACAACGGCCGCCTATAGCGAGGAGGAGTGGCTACCTAGGGACAAGCCCCTAGCGAGATCGTAAGTATCCGCTCTCTATAATACTTTTCGTGCGACTTAACTTCATAGTTTGTTATAACGCCAAAAACGCATATGCAGTCCGGCCAGGTCCCATCCCGAGGTATCCTCTTCGGATGGGTCTCTGAGTGATTCGGCAATGAATTCGGTCCTAACGGCCACCTCCCCTCGGCATGCGGATGACATGGAGGTGTGGTCCCAAAGGGTACCAGAGCAGGGGGAGGCGGCTCTGGAGACGCCCCAAGGCGGAATTCCAAACGCCGGGAACATGGGGGTAAGATCCCCATGGATTATGCTGACGAGAGTCGCAACAAGTTGGGCTCCCAGCCGGACACTGCACCGGAACCTCCAAAGGTTCCGGATTCGGATAGGCAGCCCCTTGCTAGGGAAGGCAAGCCGGCCGTGCCGATGACCTCCGTCGTGCCATAGGCGTCGGATTGTCTGCTGGAAGTGCTTCGCGACGCTTCCATTGATGAAGAGCACCGTACTCTTATGAGTACGGTGATTCAGAAGGTTCGGTCCGCCAAAAGAGGATTGACCGAAGCCTGCACCAACCTCCTAACAGGCTTTGAGGTAAGTAGTCAAAAGTGTGAGAAATTATCACCCATAGACGGTAGCCCCTGATACTTTGTTTGGTGTTCGAAAAGAAAAGTCAAACAGAGGGTCAACTCTAAGCCGCAGGAATCTAACAGTATGTGTCTATATGAATAAGCAGGCGGTGCTGCTTGCGCTGCTGCCCGCACAGCAGAGGTCGTCGGACTGGAACGGGACCTGAAGCAGGCCGAAGAAGAGCTCAGTATGTGTCTATATGAAGCAAGTCAAACAGAGGGTCAACTCTAAGCCGCAGGAATCTAACAGTATGTGTCTATATGAATAAGCAGGCGGTGCTGCTTGCGCTGCTGCCCGCACAGCAGAGGTCGTCGGACTGGAACGGGACCTGAAGCAGGCCGAAGAAGAGCTCAGCCTCACGAAGAGGCAGCTCGAAGAGAAAAAAGGTGAGTGATACCCCGTCCATGTGTCATATATAGGAGAAAAAATTGGTGACGCTTAACAAAAAGCGTCGTGGTTTTTTAATAGGGGCCACGGCCAAAGTGGCGGCCCTGAAGAAAGCGTTATCCGAGACCGAAGACAAGGCGGCCATGGAGTGTATTGAGCATGAAAAGCAAGATGCTAGGGTGGGCGAGGTACAGCAAGAGCTCCAGGAGCTTGGCAAGAAGTTCGAGTCCTTGGAGCGTGACTTCAAGACGCGAGAGTCTGAGCTTGCAAAGGCCCTTCAGAGCGCGAAAGATGCCAAGGCCGAAGCCCAAAAGGGCCAACAGGAAATCCAGGCGGCCAAGAAGATAGCGGCGGGTAAGGCATTCATTATGCAAAGCAAGCATGTGGAGGAAACATTTCTTTTACTTACCCGAATTCGGAGCTCTCCAGGGGCATTCACAGATCTGCCACGCAACATATCGGATGCCACGGAGTTCTACCATGCCGAAGAGGGGAGCTCCACAAAGAAGCTGTTCTGGTCCCAGTATACTGGAGCCGAACACCCAATGCCTCTGAGTGACCAACTGAAGCAATTGGTTAAACTCCACAGGGCAGCCGAAGTGGCCATGAAGGACTTCATAGTCCGGATGTGGCCTGGTGAGCCCCTGCGTGACAGCTACTTTGGCCTTATAAAGCAGATGGTAAATGCCTGTCCGCGGCTTGAAGTTATCAAGCAATCTGTTTGTATTGAGGGTGCACGCCGGGCCTTTGCCCGTGCGAAGATGCATTGGGCCAAGCTAGATGCAGAGAAGCTGGTGAAGGATGGACCGCCGGAGGGCAAGGCGCATCGCTACCCAGAGAAATATTATGATAGCATTATGAAAGGCGCTCGCCTCGTGGCCGATGAATGTACCAAGGACATAATCTTTGAGTGAATGTACTCATGTCGTCTTTGTAATATGAACGCTAGTTTGTTTGCGCTATATGGCGCTTTGTTGATTTAAAATATTACCTTCTGTGCGGCTGTTTATAAAATTCTGAAAGTAGGCCAGTCATCGGCTTCCGCCCCCACGTAACTAGTACTGGGGTGTTCGTGGAAAACCCAAACACTCTTTATCCAAAAAATGGTCCTTTAAGGAGGTGTTTGGCGCAGCGAACAAGGCAATCGGACTATGCGGCTTAAAAACTCTCACTTAGCCATAGAAGTCTACAATTTTAAATTTCGGCAAAGCCCCTAGAATTTGCAAAGCCGAATTGGGGCGCTATACACGCCTAAATTGGACAAGGCCGATTCCTCGCCTGAAGCGGAAAAAATCTTTAAGGATTTAAGACCTCTCGAACAGCGACCAGCTCTCGCTGCATCATGAGAGTCAGTTTTCGGCTTTCTCTATGGAGGTGCTCATCCGGAAGAACCATGGCACAATCGCAGTAGTTCTCCTTGCACTACCTTAGCCGATATAACGGAACATAAGGTACCAAAACAAGGGAGACGGGCAAACCCAACTATTGACCCAAGACATGATTCAGAGCTGATGCATATAATGCTATAAGTTCGGGGTGCCGCACTGTCGAAAGTGTTCGGACTTATCTTGCCGTACTATGGGGCACCACAAGAAGCCCCTGGCAAACTGAACGTACCAAAGTGTACGGATGCAATATTAAATAACCATTTTTAGGAAAAATGTAAAGATAGGAATAATAAGCTGACACTATGTATTATTTCCCGTTGTTATTTAGATAATACGTCCAAGCGTATGTGTACAATTAATGCGTTAAGCAAAGAGGACTATTTGACATGTCCTATCCAAGGGCGGGCCGCATGCAGGTATGTCAAGCAGGTATAATGATCATTGATAGATACCACCTGGGTATTCCCTTTGTGCGAAAAGCCTTTTGCCTCCTTGGTTTTCCCTCCTATGATAAGTCCGATAATCCGGTTCTCTGAAGGGGCTACCCGAAAGTAGGGTCCTGAAAGAGAAAGAAGGTTGTTAAAGTATGCAGGTCTTGTGGCGGTTGAACCGCACTGTGGACCGCATCACCGTTGTGCCTCCGCCTATGCCCATGGTACTTTGAGTGCGTAATTATGTAAGCACGGCACAAATGCTGCCTGAATGGGGCTAGGGCAGAGGCCGGACTGCTAGTCGCGCTCTTGGCATGCCTAGCGATCCTGTTGCAGAGTACTCCAGACTCGCTTGACGGTGTTCGTGGTTGTTGTCGCCGAATTGGCGGTTTGCCGGAGAAGGCTGCTTTGTACTTCTGCCGCGAGGGCCGCAGTGTGCTCTTCTATACGGAGAGAGTGGTCTGTGTTTCCGTTGACTGTTATAACCCCGCGAGGTCCCGGCATCTTGAGCTTGAGGTATGCATAGTGTGGTATCACATTGAATCGAGCGAATGCGGTTCGTCCAAGCAGTGCATGATAGCCACTGCGGAAAGGGACGATGTCAAAGATTAACTCCTTGCTTCGGAAGTTATCCGGGGATCCGAAGACCACTTCCAGTGTTATGGAGACCGTACAATGGGCCTCGACTCCTGGAATTACACATTTAAAGGTGGTTTTGGTGGGTTTGATCCTTGAAGGATCGATGCCCATTTTGCGTACTGTGTCCTGATAAAGCGGGTTCAGGCTACTGCCACCGTCCATAAGGACTCACGTGAGGTGGAATCCATCGATGATTGGGTCAAGGACCAATGCGGCTGAACCGCCATGATGGATGCTGGTAGGGTGGTCCCTACGATCAAAAGCGATCGGACAGGCTAACCATGGGTTGAAGTTTGGGGCGACTGGCTCCATCGCATAGACGTCCCTTAGTGCTCGCTTTTGTTCCCGTTTGGGAATGTGGGTGGCATAGATCATGTTTATCGTTTTTACCTGGGGAGGAAATTTTTTCTGTCCTCCAGTGTTCGGACGCCGGGGTTCCTCGTCATCATCGCTGTGTAGCCCCTTGTCCTTGTTTTCGGCATTTATCTTGCCAGCCTGTTTGAACACCCAGCAATCTCTGTTAGTGTGGTTGGCTGGGTTATCAGGGGTGCCGTGAATTTGGCACGAGCGATCAAGTATGCGGTCCAGACTTGACGATCCCGGATTGTTTTTTTTTGAATGGCTTTTTCCGCTGACCGGATTTGAGCCACTGAATCCGGCGTTGACTGCCATGTCTTCGGTATTGTCGTCGTTGTTCCGACGCTTATGTCTGTTGCGCTGTGGCTTGCCGTTACTATCACGGACATCTGAAGTGCCAAAGTTTCTTGGCATAGTGCTACTGCGAGCCAACCAGCTGTCCTCGCCCGCGCAGAAGCGGGTCATGAGTGTCATGAGGGCCACCATGGACTTTGGTTTTTCTTGGCCGAGGTGTCGGGCGAGCCACTAGTCGCGGATATTATGCTTAAAGGCCGCCAAGGCTTCGGCGTCCGGGCAGTCGACAATCTGGTTCTTTTTAGTTAGGAACCGAGTCCAGAATTTCCTGGCTGACTCTCCGGGCTGTTGGGTAATGTGACTCAAGTCGTCAGCATCCGGTGGTCGCACGTAAGTACCTTTGAAGTTATCGAGGAACGCGTCCTCCAGATTTTCCCAACTGCCGATGGAATTTGCCGGCAGGCTATTCAATCAGTGTCGGGCCGGTCCTTTGAGTTTAAGGGGAAGATACTTGATGGCATGTAAATCGTCACCGCGGGCCATGTGAATGTGGAGAAGGAAATCTTTGATCCATACCGCGGGGTCTGTTGTGCCATCGTATGATTCGATGTTTACGGGTTTAAACCCTTCTGGAAATTTGTGATCCATTACTTCGTCAGTGAAGTAGAGGGGGTGTGCGGCACCTCTATGCCGGGCTATGTTACTATGCATTTCGAATAAGTCTGGTCGGCTATGTTCAGCCCGGCCGGACTTGTTGATAGTGTATCCGGCATGATGATCATCGTCACGTGTTGGGGTGCGCCCCCGCGATCCGTAGATCGATCTTGACTGTCCTGCCTTGTTTTCCAGTATGTCTTGCAGGTCCTCCCTATTGCCCCGGACCGTAGTGTATTGGCATGGGGGTGCGGGCTGGTATTCGGGCTAATACGCCATTTTATCCCGGCCACGAGGTGGCCGGTCAGCCTCGTCCTGTGCTGGTAGTGTGGGCTTTAGGGCTTCCTCCTTGAGTTGAGGTAGCAACTTGTGCTTTGGGTAACCTTTGGTGTGGCGCTCGAGTCTGTATTCCTCGGCTGCCAGGACCTCAGTCCATCTGTCTGTGAGCAGATCTTGATCAGCTTGGAGTTGTTGCTGCTTCTTTTTCAAGCTTCTTGCAGTGGCCATAAGCCAGCGCTTGAAGCGCTCCTGCTCTACGGGATCCTCGGGCATGCTGAATTCATCGTCGCTGAGGCTCACCTCTTCTTCGGAGGGGGGCATGTAGTTGTCCTCCTCCAAGTATCCGTCTGTCGCCTGTTCGTCTGGGCTAACCTGCCCGTCTTCCTGTCCGGTCTGCTCGAAGGCAGGCTGATCGGGATTGTATTCATCTTCGGCACCATCCGGATTGTTTTCATCTCCTGTGCCAGCATTGCTGTGGCAGGGCTTAGAGCGGCGCCGATGACGCGCATGCTTTCATTTCTTCCTTGAGGGGTTATCCTCTGTTGCTTCATCGCCATTGGTTTCTTTGGGGGTGTCCACCATATATGTATCATACGAGGAGGTGGCGGTCCAGTGCCCCATGGGTGGTGGTTCCTGTTCTTCTCCTGCATCGTCGTCCACACCGTAGATGTCTTCGGAGTCGAAGTCAAGCACGTCGGTCAAATCATCGACAATGGCAATGAAGTGGGTGGTGGGTGGGTAACGAATTTCCTCATCGCCTGCTTCCCACTCGAGCCGGACATAGTTCGGCCAAGAGTCTCCTGACAAAGAGAGAGACCTTAATGAATTCAGCATGTCACCAAAGGGTGAGTGCTGAAAGATATCCGCAGAGGTGATTTCCATTACCGGAGCCCAATCGGATTCGATGGCCCGGGCGTGTGCGGTTCAGAACCTACAGACGGACACAAGTCTGGGGGTCCGGCGACACAGATTTCCTTGGAGGTGGAGTTTGTGTTCGGCTCTACCGCCGATGAGTATGCGGCCTCCGGGGCGGGGTCCATCCACCCGTCCTCGGACGATACGATATGTCCCGGATTTAGGTCCGAAGCTACTACAGGTGCGATATCCCGAATATTGTCTGACAGCAGATCTAAGCCATGCTCGTCGTGACTGTTCGATGCTCCTGGTGTAGGCCCGAATCTGTCGAAGATCAAGTCTCCACGGATATCGGTCGTGTAGTTCAAGTTTCCGAATCTGACCTGATGGCCAGGGGCGTAGTTGTTGATCTGCTCCAGATGGCGAAGCTAATTGGCCCGCAGTGCAAAGCCGCCGAACACAAAGATCTGTCCGGGGAGAAAAGTCTCACCCTGGACCGCGTTGTTGTTGATGATTGAAGGAGCCATCGAGCCTTGCTGTGACGGCATAGAGGAACTCTCAATGAAAGCACCAATGTCGGTGTCAAAACCGGTGGATCTCGGGTAGGGCGTCCCGAACTGTGCATCTAAGGCTAATGGTAACAGGAGGCAGGGGACACGATGTTTTACCCAGGTTCGGGCCCTCTCGATGGAGGTAATACCCTACTTCCTGCATGATTTGTCTTGATGATATGAGTATTACAAGAGTTGATCTACCACGAGATTGTAGAGGCTAAACCCTAGGAGCTAGCCTATGATTCTGATTGTTCTTGTCCTATGGACTAAACCCTCCGGTTTATATAGACACCGGAGGGGGCTAGGGTTACACAGAGTCGGTTACAAATAAGGAGATCTAACATCCGGATCACCAAGCTCGTCTTCCACGCAAAGGAGAGTCCCATCCAGATACGGGACGAAGTCTTGAGTCTTGTATCTTCACGGTCCAACAGTCCGGCCAAAGTATATTGTCTGGCTGTCCGAATACCCCCTAATACAGGACTCCCTCAGCGATCGCCACACAAAGAGCTACCCAAAGCGCAAGCCGCTGCCCGAATTCGATGACGAGGCTATATAGCCCATCCCGCCGAAAAATAATACGGCCGATCTGCCGGACCGACCACCCCGTGGCCGAGACAGAGCGGCTAATGACGCCACACACAAGTCCGCACACGATTTATGTGAGCACTTGGACAAAAGAGCCGGTATGGCCAGGTCCATCTATGGATCTAGGAAGTGTGCTCTGGCGCAGAATCACGGCCACCAAAACGACTATATTGATCGACTACCAGCTCGGAATCAACACCGAACACTACAACCATCGAAAGCATGCCATGACACATCCAAATATAGGGGTGCCGCACACCCCCTGTGCTTCACCGATGAGGTGCTGGATCATGAATTTCCAGAGGGATTTAAACCCGTAAACATAGAGGCATACGACGGAACTACAGACTCTGTTGTCTGGATTGAGGAATTTATTCTGCACATCCACATGGCTCGTGGAGACGGTCTCCATGCCATCAAATACCTGCCCCTCAAGTTGAAAGGACCAGCTAGGCACTGGTTGAAAAACCTCCCCGAAAACTCAATTGGAAGTTGGGAGGAACTTGAGGACGCTTTCAGGGCCAACTTTCAAGGGACCTATGTCCGACCTCCGGACGCAGACGATTTAAGTCACATAATTCAACAACCTGGAGAGTCAGCACGTAAGCTTTGGAACAGATTTCTCACCAAAAAGAACCAAATTGTCGATTGCCCGGATGCTGAAGCCTTAGCGGCTTTCAAACACAGTATCCGAGACGAATGGCTCACCAGACACCTCGGCCAGGAAAATCCGAGGACAATGGCAGCCCTAACAGGCCTTATGATCCGCTTTTGCGCGGGTGAGGACAGTTGGTTGGCCCGCAACGGCACCAGTGACCCAGGCACATCCAAAGTCAAGGACGGCAATGGGAAGCCACGACACAATAAAAACAAGCGTCGAAATAATGAAGACATCCCAGATAACACGTCGGTAAATGCCGGATTCAGGGGCTCTCGACCCGGTCAACGGAAAAAGGCATTTAAAGGCAGCAGAGATGGACCGTCCAGCCTAAACAAAATTCTGGACAGATCATGTCAGATTCATGGCACCCCCGAGAAACCTGCAAATCACACCAACAGAGAATGCTGGGTATTCAAGCAGGCGGGCAAGCTAAACGCCAAACAGAAGGGGAGGGAGCCGCCAAGTGAAGACGAGGACGAACCTCGCCAGCCGAACACTGGGGGACAGAAAAAAAATTCCACAGAGGTCAAAATAGTGAACATGATTTACGCAACCCACATATCAAAGAGGAAGCGCAAACGCGCACTTAGAGACGTATATGCTGTAGAACCCGTCGCCCCCAAATCCAACCCATGGTCGGCCTGCCCAATCACTTTCGATTGCAGAGATCATCCGACTAGTATCCGGCATGGAGGTTCGGCTGCCTTGGTGCTCGACCCAATAGTTGACGGATACCATCTCACCCGAGTCTTCATGGACGGCGGCAGTAGTCTTAACCTGATATATCAGGACACTGTCTGCAAGATGGGGATAGACCCGGCAAGAATTAGCCAAAGCAATACTACCTTTAAAGGAGTAATACCAGGCGTAGAGGCCCGCTGTATGGGCTCTCTAACATTAGAGGTTGTATTCAGTTCTCCCGACAACTTTCGAAGCGAAGAACTAATCTTCGACATCGCTCCATTCTGAAGCGGCTATCATGCACTACTCGGTAGAACGGCCTTCGCTCATTTCAATGCAGTTCCACATTATGCTTATCTTAAACTTAAGATGCCTGGTCCACGTGGTGTCATCACAAAATACAAAGCGTTCCTTGCGTGCGGAAGAATATGTGGCGGCTCTAGCAGCCGAACCACTGAACGGCCTCTCCAACCCGAAAAAATGATCGGTCGTCAAGACCACGGACATGGCTAGACGTGTCCGGCGCACCACTAGTTGTAGCAGCCCAGATAAACCTGAGCTTGGTCGACGGATATGCCCCCATATGTGGTGCTAGGGGCTGCCCGCACATAAAAGGGTCCATAGTTCGGCTCGACCCTATTAATACACAATAGATTGATTTCTAATGGTTCATTAAGAATAACCAACTTTTCGCACGGTCACACCGGACTCTTTCACCTGGATTTTTCTTGTTTTACAGATGACCACCGTGCTACACCCTTCCAGGATACGGCACAACAGAGACAAAGGCGCGGACTTGCAGGAGGGCCCCTTTCAAAGGTTTCTTTTAATATTAAGACCCTGTGTAAACCTTTTTTATTGTCTCTTGTTGCCTCACACCCTCCGGGCACTTAAAACAACCGAGAGGAATACTGGCGTTATTGGCAAGCTCTTTCGTCACGCCAGATTAATGCTCGTACCTGGAAACTCAGGGTTCATTATCGAGGGCGGTACTCTGCCCAGTATATGTTGTAAAGTCTGAATACCTTTGGGAGTGTTTAGCGTCGCGAGTTTGGCCTTATATGCATCAGGTCCGAATCATGTCTTTGGTCAATAGTTGGGTTTGCCCGGCTCCCGTGTTTTGCTACCTTACGTTCCGCTCTCTTGGCTAAGGTGGCACCGGGAGAACTACTGTGATTGTGCCCTAGTTTATCTGGATGAGCACCTCAGTAGAGAAAGCCGAAAACTGACTGTCATGATAAAGTGAGAGACTGGTCAACCACTCGATGACTGAGGGGAATCTTCGCGATTCCTCCGCATTAATAAAGGACCGGTTTCCCGGGCACGTATGTATGCGCACCGTATTCGGATGAACGCGAATGTACCAGGGGCTAAATAGTATCCCCACCATCAAACTCCTATGGCTAAGTGAAAGTGTTAAAGCTATATAGTCCGATTGCCTTGTTCGCCGCACTATCACCTCCTTAACGGACCAAGACGTTGGATCAAGTGTGATTACGCGCTTTACTGAACACCCCCGCATTATATGCATGGGGGCTGAAGTCGACGACTGCAAACTTTCAGGTTATATACATAAGCAGCCGCACAGGAGGCACTACAATACTTTACGGGCAAAAGTATAAATATAGCCTTTATTATCAAAAAGCATTATTTTCACAGTCAAAATACATGTCGCTGGAACATGGTACTCTTTGAGCATTGAGCCTCTATTAAACGGGCACCTTCTAGGACTTCTTCAAAGTAGTGCTCGGGCAAGTCCTGACCCCTGGGCGGACCCCGGGTTGCAACAGTGGTGGCCTCCATCTTCGCCCAATATGTCTTAACATGGGCAAGAGCCATCCGTGCACCCTCTATGCACGCCGACCTCTTGACAACATTGATATGTGGCACAGCACGAAGAAATCGTTGCACTAAACCAAAATAACTATCCGGACTTGGTTCCTTCGGCCACAGATGATCCACGACAGCCTTCATGGCAAGACCGTACAACCTATGGAGCTCGGCCCACTCGGCCATTTGCTCATTCAACAGCAGCGGACGCGTTGGATTACTGAACTGCGACCAGAACAACTTTCCACCTCATGATCTTTCTGCTCTTTGAAATACTCAGTCGCATTAGCAGCACTCTTTGCTAAATCCAAGTATGCGTCTATTGAACTCCACAGGTGATCAAGAGGGGCATACTTTGGATCGCCGAACTTTGTCCGCAATAAAAAGGGCTTCCCAGCCGCGATATCTTCGGCTTGACGAAGCTCCTCCCGCGCGGCTCTGATTTCAGAGCGAGTTTCCTTGGCTGCTTCCAAGGCCTTCTTTAGGTCAGCCATTTTTGCTTGGCTTTCCCTTTCGAGGAGCTCATATCGGCTGGCCGCATTTTGCAGCTCAAGAGCCATGTTGGCTATTTTATCTTTGATTTGGCGATGAGCGGCCTATTCAGCTTTTAACTCTTCGGCTGCCTTTAGGGTGGCTGCGTCACTTCTCCTGGCTTGTTCCTTGCCTCGGGCAAGTTCTGCCCGAAGGATCTCCACGGCGGTAGCTCCATCTGCAGTCAAAGCAGATTATAAATACTGGCATCATGCTCCTCTTAATATTTGCTGACCACCCGAATATACATACCCCATGCCTCATCAAGCCGCTTGTTCACAAGCATGATGTCCGCATCCGGCACGTCAAGTTGCCGCCTCAATTCGGCAAAATCAGCAGTTCGGTCAACTGCTGGATCTGCAGCCGCCTGCGCACGAAAGCAGCGCTATTATTACCTGAGATTATGATCCTCTGCTCACCGCATATGAACGGCAACCAGAGTCTCAGGGGCTACTATCTATACAAAGCACACCTTGCGTGTGCGGTACAGTCAAATATATATATATTATTTTCCATACCTCAAAGCCTCATAGCAAGCTTGTAAAAGCTTCATTCAACCCGCTTTACAGATGAAATCCTCTCAACCACCGTACCCATCAAGGTACGATGTGCCTCTAAGATGGCCGCTTGCTCCAGAAGACCCATCAATGTGTCCGGTTGTACACCGGACAATCCCGGGGTTTTTCTGTCAGTCTCCTTAGGAGCCAAGAACTCCGGACTTCAGGCGGCCGAAGAGTTACCTTCTGGCCTTTGCGGATCAGGAGAAATCCTCCAGGACGACACCTCAGGGTCGTCCGCCTCATGAGGCAGGGAAGCAGGAGGAGGCGTTTCGCTCTCCATCATCTCTAGAAGAAGATCACCCGAGGATGAACATTATTGAGAAGGGCTATGAACCGGACTGCAAAGCATATGTCTCGGTTGTTATTCTTAGGGAAAAAGCAGGACATATTTACTAAAGTGCCTTCATTCACTTACGACTCGGTTAATGGTTGGCCCCCTTGTGGGTGTTGTGCGGTAAGGACGCCCTCCGGGGCAGGGCCCCTTGGTGAAGGTTTCTTCCCACGTTTGGAAACCTCCATTTCCAAGTCTTCAGGGCCGGTCCTTTTCTTCCCGTGGGGAGAGGGGATTCTAGATTCACCTCCCCAATTATCCTCCTTCGCGGAGGCACTAATTCCCTTGGTTTGGATGTGTAGCATGTGAAGCCCGCTTTTGGCTTCCCTATTCCTCCCCTCATCTTCTCCTGAAGGCACTTGATATGGTGCGCGAGCCAGCATCCTGGTTAATACAGGATTCGGCGAGCCTTTGGGAAGAGGGGCCGAACACCTGATCCTCTCTGCCTTTCTTATCCAGTCCTGGCAGAGGGTAGTTTTTCAGAATAATGTTGTGAAAAATATAAAGATAGCATGTTCGGTCGAGGAGTTACTTACTTGGGTATCTGGACGGTTGTAGTTGAGACCTGCATCCTCGGTGGTGTCCGGACACTTTATTCGTGATCCGAAGAATAATTGATACATCCCTTCGAGCGTCATGCCGAAGAAGTGTTGAATGGTTCGCGGTCCTTCCGGGTTGAACTCCCACATGCGGAGAGATTGACCTTGGCATGCAGGACCCGACAAACTAACATTACTTGAATTACTTTGAGGAGACTGATATACCTCTTGAGGAGATCTCGGATGTGGCTTTGCAATGTCAGCACATCATTAACTGGCCCCCAGTCCCGCCCTTTGTTAACCCATGATGCCAGTTGGGGCGGAGGGGCAGAGCGGAAGGCTGGGGCGGCTGCCCGCTTTCTACCTCGGGGTTTTGTGATGTAAAACCACTCCCGTTGCCATAGGTCGGACACCTCCTGGAAGGAACCCTTTGGCCATAGGGCGTCGGCACCTTTTCTTATTATAGCGCCTCCGCACTCCGCGTGTCACCCATCGATCATCTTTGGCTTCCCACTGAAGGTCTTGAGCCATAAGCCGAAGTGTGGGGTAATGCGGAGGAAGGCCTCACACACGATGATAAAAGACGAGATGTGAAGGAAGGAATCTGGAGCCAGATCATGGAAATCTAGCCCGTAATAGAACATGAGCCCTCTAAAGAAGGGATCAAGACTAAAGCCTAGCCCTCGGAGGAAGTGGGAAACAAATACAACACTCTCGTTGGGTTCGGGAGTGGGAATAACCTGCCCTTAAGCAGGTAGTCTGTGAGGGATTTCGGCGGTCAGATACCTAGCCTCCCTAAGATTCTTGATGTCCTCCTCTATGACGGAAGAGGCCATCCACTAGCCTTGAAGGTTGGATCCGGACATGGTTGAAGGCCCGGAGCGCTTAGACTGAACCTTGGGTGTTGGAACTCGAGGTAGGGGAAGAAAAGGATCGGGCGTGGAAGGAAAAGGACAGGTCTTGGCCTCTTTATAAAGAGGGTGAATATCAAGCGTCCTCCGCATGGCCGTTTGGAACTTGCCTAAAACCAAGGAGTCATACTAATGGCATGGTTGGGTTACCCACGCCCGTATTGATGAGAATCCCGTGATAAGGGGAACACGATCTCTGCTTCGACAAGACGTGCCAATAAAACCGCCTCGCAAGACGTGCAGCAGCAGGTTGAGAAAAATGGTTCGTATAAATAACCGGGCCGCAGCGTGATGTCACGCTATGAAAAGTTGTCAGCAGATTAGATTTGTGGGATATTGTGCTCTCTACGGTGGTACGTGGAATTTGTTTTGCAGATCCGGACACGATTCATGTGTTCAAAATCTACCTTGGAGTATTCGGAGAAGGAACCCGCCTTGCAATGACGAAGACAATCTGTGCGCCGGACTCATCGTCATAGAAGCCTGGTTCAGGGGCTACTGAGGGAGTCCTGGATTAAGGGGTCCTCGGACAGCTGGACTATATACTTGTGTCAGACTGTTGGACTATGAAGATACAAGATTGAAGACTTCGTCCCGTGTCCGGGTGGGACTCTCCTTTGTGTGGAAGGCAAGCTTGGCAATTCGAATATGTAGATTTCCTTCTCTATGTAACCCTAGCCCCTCCGGTGTCTATATAAACCGGAGGGTTTAGTCCGTAGAACAACAATCATAATCATAGGCTGGCTTCTAGGGTTAGCCGCTATGATCTCGTGGTAGATCAACTCTTGTAATACTCATATAATCAAGATCAATCAAGCAGGAAGTAGGGTATTACCTCCATAGAGAGGGCCTGAACCTGGGTAAACATTGTGTCCCCCGCCTCCTGTTACCATTAGCCTTAGACGCATAGTTCAGGACCCCCTACCCGAGATCCGCCGGTTTTGACACCGACAATGGGCTCACGGTACAGCTCTGTATTTGCTCAAGACACGACTAGTTGACCAGTTAAACGCTCCACGTGGCACCTCTAGTGTTGCATCACATTATCTCACTACCATTGGGCCCACCTGTCGGCGTGTATAAGAATGAAAACAAACGATAAAAAATATTAGACAGTGGTTTGAAGTCATGGCTGCGGGCACAGCGGACAAGGTGGCCTTGTATTGGTATGCTGAGCTGTCTGTTTTAACACACAGGAGCTGGTGTGGTGATTATACACGCACGCATGCATGCACATGAACTGCATGCACGTAACACTCACACAAACACACGCAGCCACGCTCGCAGGCAACACTCACACGTACACACATAGCCACGCATGCACGGAACACTCACACGCACACACGCACGCATGCATGCACACACCACACGGCCAACACACACTCTCACGCTCAAGTGCTCAACCTACACGTGCATGCGCACACATCAGGCCCTGACAGACACATACACAACCAGGTGGTTTCCGCGCACAGGTTGGAGTCTTGTTGCGCCTGCGTAAATTTGTGTTTATCTGACCTTTTTCCTATGTGAACTGATAGGTGGGACCCACAAGGAACATGGTCAATTTAACTAGTCAACATAGTTCCATGCATACGATTTGGCCAGTCAACAGGGTGCAATCCGATGCTGAACAGTGAGCAAGTGACCGCATAATCACCGCAAACCGTATATAGTGACCGTAATGAGCGTATTCTGAAGTCCGGTGATCGTATTACGCTTTTCGCTTGAAATACACTGACCACACGTGTATTTATCTCTTCTCTCGCTCTCTTTGTGGAGCCAAGTAGGCCAATGTGCTAGTGCCTAAATTGGTGCACGCCACCCCATTATTGTTGTACTGGTTTCGTAAGAGCGAACAAGCATTCACGTCTACTGTACAAACTGTAGATATGAGTTACAAATGCCATGAAGACGAATACAAATATTTGAATCTACTTTAAGCCCAATTTCTCTCTATAGGCCCACCAAAAGTACATCTCTACACGTTCTCGCATGTTACATGTAATAACTATGCAATACAACACTACTACTACACTCTAACACAATAAATCATATGTGTTTTTAGTTTTACTAGATCTCATATTGTTACTTAATTATTCAGTTTGCATACATTAAAAATGCCTTTGAAATGGATGGCTAGTATCATCTACCGCGCCAGAAAAATCCCGCCCTTGCCTGTTTAATCGGGTTTGTATCGGTGGATCATGCGAAACAGCAAAACTGTAGTATTACTACAGTACAAGTAATAGTTCACTAGGCCGCCTTGTCGTGTACTCCTCCGTCGTAAGAGTGGAGCGCTTGCTTTCATAAATGTTCTAGTCCCTTTCGCCGACATGTGGGACAAAAAGCAACTGGGTCCACATGCCATACCGAAATAACAGTGCAGAGCAGCAGGGGTGAAGCACCCCAGTCATGGCGCCGGCATGGTAAAATTCACAAAGCTACACCTTTCCAGCAGTTAAGTTGGAGGGACGAAGTAATAATGCTAAAAAAGAAGTTAGAGGGATGAAGCAACCATCATTTCACTCGTTGCTGAATCCGCTTCTCCCTCATCTTCTTCAAGTTAACCACGTGTTGCTTCTGCCGTTGTTCTGCTTCATGTGGGACGTCCTCTAAAAATAAGAAACCTCCCCCACCATCCACGTGGCAAAATCACCTCCATTTTACTAATCTTGATACTATAATTTTTTAGATCAATATAATCGAGATTTGTATAGATAGCACACACAAGCAAAACCAAGTGGTACTGTTAAGGGCATCCAAAATGTGTAGCCAAATGTGAAAATAGCTTTTGGCATCGATGGGAACTAATGTGGACGGTGTTGCCAAAGCCAAAAAGACGGAACCAAAGCTCCCTGATTGATTGATTGAAGGAATAGAACAATGCAACCTCTCTCCTCTTTCTCCTGTTCTTGGACACATGTACAATATAGAGCACAGAGTCTACTCCCCTGTCCCTTCTATCACAAGTCACAAAGCAGTGAGGCATCAAATCACAAAGCACGGACGAAGCAACCATCATTTCCCTCTTCGATGACTCAGCTTCTCCATTATCTTCTTCAGAAACCACCTTACCGCACTAAGCTGGACGGACAATGCTATTGTGTAGTACTAGTACATTTACGCATCCTTTGGTTCAACGGACTTCCTGGATGCAAATAAGGCAGTTGTCTAGGCTTGCAGACGGCACTTGCGAACGACTTACCATGGTCTCCCTCAACGGTGTTCTCCGTCGAACGCACTTTGCCAAACCACAACGTTCGAGATATCGTTGATGTCACCGCAATGGGGAAGGAAGTCAAATAGTTACTACCTCCACAAGGCCAGTATATCAAAATTACAATTTGTAGAAGGCCACTAACACTAATCGAGGCAAATTTGATGGGGTTTGCGTCATACTAGCAACCAAGGACATTAATATACCCTTGCATGCATGTGGAAGTGAGAAGGTTGGTTTGCATGGCGCTGCATTAATCAAGCGATGAGGAGTGAGATGGTTAGCTCTTTGGGCGTTGGAGAAAAAAATATGCATTAATTGACATGTCAAACGAGGATTTGTATCGATCAGTCCCACGAAGGAAAACCCCACCTTTCTTTGTTAACACAAGTAGTACTCCTACGTACGTACTTGTATCCTGTTTGGGTCTAGGCCTTGCATTGTCATACTTCGCCACACATTTTTGCCAAGCTTGCCTCAAGTTTTTAAAATGAAAGGGAGGTACACTTGCGCACAGCTATCGCGGTCGCACCGCACCCTCACACAGTCACTCCTGCACACCGCAAACCCAACCAAGGGAACGCACCCTTACTGACACGTGCTACCGCATGTGATCAAACCAAACTCAGCCATCCTACTGCTGACACACAATTTTCGTTCATACAGTATGTTTATCCAACCGCGTGTTGGGGAAGATCCGTACGACCCATGCGCCGGTCTGTTGGGGAAGAAGAAGAGGTGAGGAAGAAGGGTTAGGAGACGTAGGATATTCATCCAACTGCCTGAAATGGTCGACTGACTCAAATGATGAAAGTTAGGCTACTTGCATAAATATATGTTTTTACACAGCAAAAGATCCCTAAAAACAACAACATAAAGAAAAACTATCACTGCTCATGGAATAAGATGGCCTCGTCATCTTTGGTTGCCGGCGCGAACCAGCCGTAGCTGCGGACGTGTGTCTCCGCACCGTGGTTGTCCTCGTCCTCCAGCTACTCGTTCACGCGGAGCGTGCGGGCGCTCTGCACGGACGAGAGCACCGCTCGGTTCAAGTCCAAGATGTCCGGTTCCGCCTACAGGAGGGCCTCAATGGCAGCGGCATTCATCCGCTCCGCGTTGAGTTGAGCCTCCGCTGCCCGGTTCAAGTCCAGGAAGTCCGGTTCCGCCTGCAGGAGGGCCTCGATGCCAGTAGCATCCGCACGCTCCACGTCAAGTTGAGCCTCCGTCGCCCGGTTCACATCCACGACATCTCGTTCCACTTGCAGGAGGGCCTCGATGGCAGCGGCATGTGCGCGCTCCGTATCGAGTTGAGCCTCCGCCTCCCGGTCCCCCTTTAGTATCGCCAGGTTGAAACGTTGGTCCGCTTGCACCATGGGGGACCCGTACGCCGGCACGAAGTTGACGTCCATCGTCTCATACGCTTCGGGGGCCTTCCGCACCGCAACCTCCGCCATGAACATTGGATCGGCTTCCTCCTCCTCGGAGCTTGGCTCCAGAGAACTCGGGGATTGGCCCGCCGCAAAGCAAGCTTGGGAATGGAGGTCTGTGGCACCGACCACCGCCGTGATTTCTGCACAGTGCTCCGGCGTCAGCATCTTGTAGTACGTGATCTTGCATCGCACCATGGCTTTCCGGCGAACTAGGGGACGCTTGATGCGGGCTAGGGGACCGAAAGGTGGGGGAATGGGCTGGAGAGGAGGTGTGGTTTGGGGGCAGTGGCTGGCCTAGGCCGAGCAGTGAAGGTTCTGGTGTAAATAGTGGTTCCGGTGACGATCGGTCAATCGGTTTTGACTGTGCATCGCTCTTGTCGCGTTCGCGTGGCACCCCCGACACGCTGGATCCTCCACATCGCTCACTGAATGGAACGCGCATGTTTTCGCTCGCTTGTGGGACCACAGTTGAGAGCAAACTGACGTCCCTCCCCCTCCCCCGCCCGCATCATTTATACTACTACTCCCTCCGTTTTATGCGGAGTAAATAAAAACAGAGGGAGTATACTGCTAGTACTATGAGCACTGCATACTCTACTGCAGATGTTGTCAGTACTCCACTAGTACTATTCGACAGGGAGCTTAAAAAAAGTTACTATTTTCTATGGAAAGACAGTAGGAGAGGCTCCTACTGTGTGTGTATATATAATGGGTTACAGGGTTACATTTTTGTTACAAGGTGGTGTCGCTCCCTCACCCATCACAATCAGAGAGGGGTGGTGGAGGGAAGCTCCCTACCAGCTAATACACAGCAATAACAGGGAGGTGTGATCAGGCTAGGGAGTTACAAAAAGTAGTTACAGTGGTCTTATGGACCTCTTTCACCCTGTATTGAAGAAGGTTAAAATCTTCTCTGAATCTTGCCAGCCAAGATGCAGTGCTAGGGTAGATCCCTCTAAAGTGCTTGTTGTTTCGTTCTTTCCACAAACTCCAGGCCGCCGTGAGGAAAATTTCCATGAAGAGAGGGTTATGCCCAGCCTCATGCATTTGATTGATTAGATCAAGTCTTGAGTTGAAAGAAGGCCAGCTGACAGCAAGTTTCCCCCAGCAGGGATAACTGAACGGGCAAGTGAAGATCATATGGTCAACTGTCTCTTCAATGTTCTGCCCATAGAGAAGGCAATCAAAGACCTCACCAATGTTGTAATGTCGGCGTTTAAGCATGTTTCTCGTGTTCAGTCGGTTGATACGTCTCCAACATATCTACTTTTCCAGACTCTTTTGCCCTTATTTTGGACTCTAATTTGCATGATTTGAATGAAACTAATCCGGACTAACGTTGTTTTCAGCAGAATTGCCATGGTGTTATCTTTTGCAGAAATAAAAGTTCTCGGAATGACCTGAAACTTCACGGAGTCACGTTTTGGAATTAATAAAAAATACTGGCAAAAGAATCAACAGAAGGGGGCCCACGCCCTGGCCACGAGGGTGGAGGGCATACCCCCTGCCTCGTGGGACTCCTGGACCTCCACCGACCTCAAATCCAACTCCATATATTCACGTTCGGGGAGAAAAAAATCAGGGAGAAGGATTCATCACGTTTTACAATACAGAGCCGCCGCCAAGCCCTGTTCTTCCTCAGGAGGGCTGATCTAGAGTCCGTTCGGGGCTCCAGAGAGGGGAATCCGTCGCCATCGTCATCATCAACCATCCTCCATCACCAATTTCATGATGCTCATCGTCGTGCATGAGTAATCCCATCGTATTCTTGCTAGACGGTGATGGGTTGGATGAGATTTACCATGTAATCGAGTTATTTTTGTTAAGGTTTGATCCCTAGTATCCATTATGTTCTAAGATTAATTTTGCTATGACTTTGCCATGCTTAATGCTTGTCACTAGGGCCTGAGTGCCATCATTTCAGATCTGAACCTATCATGTTTTCATGAATATATGAGTGTTCTTGATCCTATCTTGCAAGTTATAGTCACCTACTATGTGTTATGATCCGGCAACCCCGAAGTGACAATAATCGGGACCACTTCCTGTGATGACCGTAGTTTGAGGAGTTCATGTATTCACTAAGTGCTAATGCTTTGGTCCGGTTCTCTATTAAAAGGAGGCCTTAATATCCCTTAGTCTCCATTAGTACCCCGCTGCCACGGGATGGTAGGACAAAAGATGTCATGCAAGTTCTTTTCCATAAGCACGTATGACTATATTCGGAATACATGCCTACCTTATATTG
Source organism: Triticum timopheevii (assembly GCA_963921465.1). Taxonomy (NCBI): domain Eukaryota; kingdom Viridiplantae; phylum Streptophyta; class Magnoliopsida; order Poales; family Poaceae; genus Triticum; species Triticum timopheevii. The sequence continues at coordinate 371,537,181 of OY997272.1, read as the reverse complement.
ATGAACTAGAGCTAGTTCTGTGTCACCCTATGTTATAGCTGTTGCCTGATGAATGCTATCCGACATTATTATCCATCATTGATCCATTGCCTACAAGCTCGTTTCATATTGATCTTTGCTAAGTTACTTCTTCGTTGCCACTATTACGATTGCTACAAAACTGCTACTGTCACTTTTGCCACTATTACCGTTACTTCCATACTACTTTGCTATTAAATACTTTGCTGCAGATATTAAGTCTTTCAGGTCTGGTTGAATTGACAACTCAGCTGCTAATACTTGAGAATATTCTTTGGCTCCCCTTTGTGTCGAATGAATAAATTTGGGTTGAATACTCTACCCTCGAAAACTGTTGTGATCCCCTATACTTGTGGGTTATCAAGACCTTTTTCTGGCGCCGTTGCTGGGGAGCATAACTCTATTCTTTGAGTCACTTGGGATTTATATCTGTTGATCACTATGAGGAATTTGAAAGATCAAAGAACCAAGATCTTTCCCACAACGACGAGGGGAGGTAAGGAACTGCCATCTAGCTCTACACTTGATTCACCTTCTGTTTTAAGTAAACTTGCAACACCTACACCTGCTATTGATTCCGATATGTCGCATGTTATTGATGATGCCACTTCTGCTATGCATGATGCTTATGATGATACTACTTCTCTGCTTGATAATAATGTGCCACTAGGTGAATTTCTTGATGAACAACTTGCTAGGGTTAGAGAGAATGAAATTACTAAAATTGATGATATTAATGAAAGTGATGATGGAGATTCTCCCCCTAGATATGAATTGCCTATTGTACCTAAGGGTTATGTTATGGATGAAGAAACTGCTAGAGAGTTCTTTGCTTGCAATGATAGATATGATCTTAAGAAACTGTTAGCTAAGCTGAAAGAAAAATCTTTGAATGCTAGAATGAAATATGGCCCTACTTTTGCTACTTCACCTATTTGTGTTATTGATAAGGATTATGAATTCTCTGTCGATCCTGAGTTAATTACTTTGGTTGAATCTGATCCTTTCTATGCTATGAATCTGAAACTGTTGTGGCACATCTTACTAAATTGAATGATATAGCCACCCCTTTTACTCATGAGGAAAAAATTCGCTATTACTATATTTTTAAATTGTTTCCTTTCTCATTAAAGGGTGATGCTAAGATATGGTTTAATTCTCTTGCTCCTGGTTGTGTGCGTGGTCCCCAGGATATGATTTATTACTTCTCTGCAAAATATTTTCCCGCTCATAAGAAACAAGTTGCCTTGCGGGAAATATTTAATTTTGTGCAAATTGAAGAAGAGAGTCTCCCACAAGCTTGGGGGAGGCTTCTCCGATTACTTAATGCTTTGCCTGATCATCCTCTCAAGAAAAATAAAATACTTGATATCTTTTATAATGGACTAACCGATGCTTCCAGAGACCACCTGGATAGTTGTGCTAGTTGTGTTTTGATGGAAAGAACTGTTGAGCAAGCTGAATTGCTATTGAATAATATACTTGAGTAATGATAATGATTGGACACTTTCTGAACCAACTCCTAAGCCATCTACAAAGAAAAGGGGATTCTATTTCTCAGTCCTGAAGATATGCAAGAGGCGAAGAAATCTATGAAATAAAAAGGTACTAAAGCTAAAGATATTAAGAATTTACCGCCTATTGAAGAGATACATGGTCTTGATAACCCGACACAGGTAGTAAAGGTAAATTCTCTTTATAGATTTGATAAGGGTGAAATCCCATCTACTAAGTTTGCTAGTCAATGCTTGGATGAGTTCGATAATTTTATTGTTAAACAAGAGGACTTCAATGCTTATTTGGTAGACAATTGAAACGCAATAATTATGTGGTTGAACACTTGAGTGATTATATGTCTAGAGTTAAAAGTGATCTTAAGCTTATTAGTAAACATGCTTCCATGGTTACGACTCAAGTAGAACAAGTACTTAAGGCACAAGATGATTTGCTCAATGAGTTAAATAATAAGAACAATGAAAGTGTTGTTAGAGTTATGACTAGAGGTGGCAAAATGACCCAGGAACCTTTGTATCCTGAGGGCCACCCTAAGAGAGTTGAGCAAGATTCTCAGAGAACTAATATTGATGCACCTAGTCCCAAAAAGAAGAAGAAAAAGAATATTGATAGGACTTTGCATGCTTCTAGTGTACCTGTTATTGACACATCTGAGAATCCAAATGATATTTCTATTTCTGATGCTGAAACACAATCTAGTGATGAACATGAACCTAGTGATAATGTTAATAATGATGTTCATGTTGATGCTCAACCTAGTAATAATAATGATGTAGATATTGAACCTACAGTAGATCTTGATAACCCACAATCAACGAATCAGCGTTATGATAAGAGAGACTTCGTTGCTAGGAAGCATGGTAAAGAAAGAGAACCATGGGTTCGGAAACTCATGCCTTTTCCTCCTAAGACATCCAAGAAAAAGGATGATGAGGATTTTGAGCGCTTTGCTGAAATGATTAGACCCATCTTTTTGCGTATGCGTTTGACTGATATGCTTAAAATGAATCCCTATGCTAAGTATATGAAAGATATTGTTACAAATAAAAGAAAGTTACCGGAAGCTGAAATTTCCACCATGCTTGATAATTATACTTTTAACGGCGGAATACCAAAAAAACTAGGAGATCCAGGAGTACCAATTATACCATGCTCCATTAAAAGAAACTATGTTAAAACTGCTTTATGTGATCTTGGAGCCGGTGTTAGTGTTATGCCCTTCTCTTTATATCATAGACTTGATTTGAATAAGTTGACATCTATTGAAATCTCTTTGCAAATGGCAGATAAATCAACTACTATACCCATCGGTATTTGTGAGGATGTGCCTATTGTTGTTGCAAATGTTACTACTTTAACGGACTTTGTTATTCTTGATATTCCCGAGGACGACAGTATGTCGATCATCCTTGGTAGACCCTTTTTGAATACTGCAGGGGCGGTTATTGATTGCAACAAAGGCAATGTCACTTTTAATGTTAATTGTAATGAGCATATGGTACACTTTCCGAAGAAACAACCTCAAGTTCATAGTATCAATTCTATTGGAAAATTTTCAACTATTACTATTGGAGGATTTGAATTCCCTCTTCCTACTGTCAAAAAGAAATATGATATTCTTATTGTTGGGGACATGCATATTCCCTTGAGGTAACCTAGTGTTATTCAAAAATTCTCCGGTTTCATGTTATTCGGAAGAAGTTTGTTAACAAGACTTGATCAACCTTGTTAGTGGATTCCTTTTGATGAGCATGAGATGGATGAATTTAGGAAGCACAACTTTCTGTACCCTCCTTTTACTTTTTGTTATTTAGAATAAATAAATAAAAAATAGTATTTTTTGTCTATTTTCTGAATTATCCATGCAATAAAAAATACCCCAAAAATAAAATTTCTCCAAGTGCCTTGAAAAATTACTATGATTTTTTATAGAATATTTGAGAATTTCTGGCACTGAGAACACACCAGGGGGATGCACCAGTGAACCATGACCTGGGTGCGCTCACCTGCCTCGTGGGTGTCACGCCCAATATGCGACCCTATCCAAAAGGAACTCAAAGGTCCCACCAAGGATAGACCCGCATATTGAAACGCTTTTGCAAGGTGGATATCATTACATCAACATTACATAATAGATGGGGATACATACAAGACGTACAATGTCACATGAATACAACAATACAACATACAAGAACAACATCCGACTACGGATGAATCATAAACAGAAACTCAAACAATATCCACCCTGCTAGCCCAGGCTGCCGACCTGGAACCTATCCCCTGATCGAAGAAGAAGCAGAAGAAGAACTCCAAAACAAGTAACATCACTCTCGTGTCAAAATCATCGCATAACCTGTACCTGCAACTGTTGTTGTAGTAATCTGTGAGCCACGAGGACTCAGCAATCCCATTACCATGGGTATCAAGACTAGCAAAGCTTAATGGGAAAGGAAGGGGTAAAGTGGTGAGGTTGCAGCAGCGACTAAGCAAGTATGGTGGCTAACATACGCAAATGAGAGCGAGAAGAGAAACAAAGGAACGAGCGTCATCTAGCAATGATCAAGAGGTGATCCTGAACACCTACTTACGTCAAACATAACACAGAAACCGTGTTCACTTCCCGGACTCCGCCGAGAAGAGACCATCACGGCTACACACATGGTTGATGCGTTTTAATTCAGATCTGGTGTCAAGTTATCTACAACCGGACATTAAAAAATTCCCATCTGCCACATAACTGCGGGCACGGCTCTCGAAAGTTTATACCCTGTAGGGGTGTCCCAACTTAGCCCATGACAAGCTCTCGTGATCAACGAAGGAATAGACCTTCTCCCAGGAAGACCCGATCAGTCTCGGAATCCCGATTTACAAGACATTTCGACAATGGTAAAACAAGACCAGCAAAGCCGCTCGATGCGCCGACAATCCCGATAGGAGCTGCACATATCTCGTTCTCAGGGCAACACCGGATGAGACATCCTACGAGTAAAATCAGACCTCGAGTTTCCCCGAGGGGGCCCCGCAGTCTACTCGGTTCGGACCAGCACTTAGACAAGCACTGGCCTGGGGGGCTAAAATAAAGATGACCCTCGAGAGAGCGACTCCCAAGGGAAAAAGTAGGTGGTGGTGAGGCAAAAGGTAAAACCAAGGTTGGGCCTTGCTGGACAAGTTTTATTCAAAGCGAACTGTCAGGGGGGTCCCATAAATCACCCGACCGCGTTAGGAACGCAAAATCCGGGAACATAACACCGGTATGACGGAAACTAGGGCGGCAAGAGTGGAACAAAACACCAGGCATAAGGCCGAGCCTTCCACCCTTTACCAAATATATAGATGCATTAATAATATAAGAGATATTGTGATATCCCAACCAAAAACCTGTCCACCCTGGAGAAATCTTCAACTTCACCTGCAACTAGCAATGCTATAAGAGGGGCTGAGCAAAAACAGGTAACATAGCCAAACAACGGTTTGCATAGGAAAGGTGTCAAAGGTTAGAGGTTCATGGCAATATGGGATGGCTTGATAAACAGGTAATAGGTAGCGCAGCATAGCGATAGAACGAAGCAACTAGCATAGCAATGATAGTAGTGAGATCCAAGGTAGCGGTCATCTTGCCTGAAATCCCGCTAGGAAGAAGAACGAGTCCATGAAGAAGATGAAGTCACAAAGACGAACCACACGTAGACGAACGCATCCTCACGATCGCAGCGAAACGGGAACTATCGAGAAGAAGCAAACAACATAGGTAAACACACCACACATAGACAAGACATGATGCACAACAAGCATGATGCATGACAAAGCTACATGAGGCTACCCATGGCAAGAGATGATGCAAACAAGAACAACACATCAAGGCAATTTTAAATGAGGCCGGGAACAACATATAACAATTCCGGTAAGTCCTCATATGCAAATTTCGAAATTGGTCCAGAACTGAAGAAACCTTATGTTCAAGTAGTTAAACAGCAACTTAAGATGCACCAAGATGATCTACACGAAATTCTAGTCAAGTTACATATAAAGTTCATTAGATTCGGAGCTACGGCCTAGAAGATATGAGCAAAACAAGTTAAACATGGCATTGATGCTAAATGCACCCAAACATCAAGCAAACACCTCAAAACAAGGATGCAACATGATAATATGAAGCTACATGCAAAAACAAGCAAGTTTCATATAGAGCACACTCAAAACGGAGCGACGGTGCAACACATACACTCTATACAAGGCATAGCAACAAACTGTCCATAACAGCAACTAGGCATCTTACAAGCATCAAAACAACATGCTACAGCATCTCAACGTAATAATAAAAGGCATGGGTATGAAGTACAGGTAAAGCACAACAAAACATGAACACTGAGCTATCTCCAGAAAACACTAGATCATGCTCCAAAACACATGGTAAGATGGCAAATAATAACAGTTTCAGACATTGCAGAAATAATATCAGGTTGCAATGTTTAGAGCTATCAAACAACATGTTACAGGAACATATCATGGCAAACAAAGGCATGGCATGAACCTACTAATAGCATAGATCAAAAGTCCCTTACTGACCATGAGCCAAAAAGGCATAGAAAAAATGATGGCACCCATGTAAACATGGCAAGTTATATTACAGAATTCAAACATGGCAGGAACAACAATAAGTAGGCATGTTGGTGAGCTTGAACCACTCACCACAGAGCAATACATGGCATGGAAAGGCAACCAACAGTAAGAAGGCATGTTTGTGAAGCTAAGCATGGCAAGAACAAGGTCATAGGGTGCATGGAACACTAGCAAAACACATGGGAACGAGTGAACTTAACGTTAACAAGCTCCTAGCAACATTATCAAGCAACTTTGGAGCAAGATATGAACAATCTAAAGCAAGCTATAAATGCAACCAGGGGCATGGATGGATAGGGCATAACATATAGATCAAAACATGTTTATAGAGCATCTCCAGATTATGCATAGAATGATTAGTAGCAACATGTTTATATAGCATCACGAAATAACAGATTCAGCCTAGCAAAACAGCAACAGCAAGTACACTACTTAACAAGCTCGATTCACTCACCACAAGTCATTGCATGACAAGATAAGCATAGCATCATCAAGAAGACATGTTTATGTAACCAACCAAGGCAAGAACAAGTCCATAGCATGCAAGGATCTACTATAGCAAGCTTGGCCAAATTGAATAACAAGTAAACAATCTGCCAGGAAACATTTTGAAGTGAAAGTAGAGCACTCAAATGACATGCTAGACTACTCCATAATTGCAAACAAGGGCATGAATGGATAGACAATAACCATATGTTCAAAACACCCTTACTGAAGTATCTCAAAATATGCATGGATCTCTCTGTAGCATCAAGTTTACATGGCATCAAAATAACAGCAGAACAGGGACTAAAATCAGCAATATCACGAAGCCTAGTTTGCATGCTTGTGCTAGTCACCACATTGATCACAAAAATAAATGGCATACACCCCTGGAAAGATGGCATGGCATAGATCAAAACACATGAAGACATCAACCCCATAGAATGCACACATCAATCATGGCAAAAATGACAAATGAGCAAGTTATAACAGTTTCAGCAGATTAACATCAACATGCACTCTTCCAACAGCATTTCGGGTATCAAGATTAGCTCAAATGAAAATGATGCAATGGAATGAAATGTAGTACTCGTCGAGACGAACAATTTGACGTATTACACGCACGAAATGGAGCTACGGATGCAGAGATACAGCATGATGAACATGGCATGATAATGTGCAAATAACAGGGACTTAGCAGAAAAACAACCTCGCGAAAAGTCAACCCGAGACGAGGAGATCCCGGGATGGAGCGGATCCGGCGTTTGGATGGAGGGACCGGTGGATGTCATCCACCTTCTTCTCCGGCGAGGTCGACGAACTCCGGTGAGGCGGCGGCCTGTGGGGGAGGCACGGGATGACGGGGCGGCGCCGGGCGGAGATGCGGGGCGGCGGGGGCGCGAGGCCGTGGCGCAGGGCGATGCACGGTGAGGCGGGGCGGCGCGCTCCGGCGAGGCGCGGCGCGGGGGCGGCGGAGGCGGCGGCCGCGCCGGCGCGGGAGGCGGAGGCCTCGGGCGCGGGCGGCGGCGGAGATCCCGGGCGGCGACTGCGGGGAGGCGCCGGCGAGGTCCGAGGGCGGCCGGCCGCCGGCGCTCGAGGCGTGGAGGCGCGCGGCGGAGGACGCGGCGCACGCCGGCGGGCGGCGGGCGGCGGCCGGCGGGAAGGCGCGGCTCCGGCGGCCGGGCCGGGCGACGGGGCGCGGCCGGCGAAAGACGGGCCGGGCGACGGCGGCGCGAGGGCCCGCGTGGGCCCGTGATGGGCTCCGCGGGCCGGCGGCGAGGAGGGCGGCGGCGCGCCACGCGGCGCGCTCTGATTGGCTGGGCACGGCGGCGCGGACGTGTCCGGCTCCGTCCGGACATGTCCGGCGGCGGAGAGGGAGCGGGGCTAGGGTTTGAGGGGATTCATCCGCGAAAAAATGAAGGGGGAGACGTTTATATAGGTAGAGGGAGCTAGGAGAGTCCAAATGAGGTGCGGTTTTCGGCCACGCGATCGTGATCGAACGATCGAGAGCATGGAGGGGAGTTTGATGGGTTTTGGGCCAATTTGGAAGGGGTGTTGGGCTGCAAAGAGAAGGGGCTTTGCGGTTACCCGGTTAACCGTTGGAGTATCAAACAACCTCCAAATGGCACGAAACTTGACAGGCGGTCTACCGGTGCTATACCAAGGCCGCTTGGCAAACCTCGGGCCATTCCGAGAAAGATTAACACCCGCACACGAAAAGAGGTAAAAGACGGCGCCGGGGAACATAGGAGTGCCGGATTGCAAAACGGACAATGGGGAAAATGCTCGGATGCATGAGACGAACATGTATGCAAAATGAGATGCACATGATGACATGATATGAAATGCACATGATGACATGGCAAAGTGCAACACGCAAGCAAATGACATGGCAACGACGGCGAATAACTGGCAGACACCTGGCGCATCGAATTCGGGGCGTTACAGTGGGCCCCACGTGGCCCCCTCCACTTATTCCAGCACCCACACACTTCGTCTTCCTCCAGAAAAAATCATCCCGTAGCTCAAACTCGTGTTCTTGCTCATTTTGCTGCCATTTTCGATCTCCTTGCTCAAAGCTCCATTCACAAAACCACTTTGGGGGATTGTTCTTCGGTATGTGACTCCTCCAATGGCCCAATTAGTTTTTGTTCTAGTGCTTTATTTATTGCAAATTTTTGCTGCTGAGGTGACCTTGTTCTTGAGCTTGCATGTCAAATTTATATGGTCCAAAGTAGTTTTAATGCATGATATAGTCGCTAGGCACTTGTGGGAGTAGTTGCTATCAATCTTGTTGAGTTTGGTTGACTTTTATTTTGAGTCACTAAAAATTTCAGAAATTTTTTAGAGGAAGAAAAATGTTTAGGAAAATGTACCAAGGTGGTTCTGCAAGGAAGCAAGCACCGAGGCTCCCGATACGTGAGTCGAACCTCGAACCACGAAGAGAAGCTCCAGTGCGGCCTTGTGAATGGCTGTCAGATGAATTTATGGTCCAAGCAGGTTTCAAGGATGAATTTGATGCGTATGTGCGTAATGCTGATCTTGAGGACTTCTTATCAGATAAGTGCCGGCAATACTATTACCTCACTGATTCCTTTGTGCCGGTGTTTGAACTTTCATCTAAGCGCAACACTCACACTATTATATTTGACTTCTATGATAAATCATATACCATGGACCTAGAAGATTTTCATACTGCTTGCAAAATCCCACAATGGGGCATCTTTAGTGAACCTCGCAAATCTGAATATAATGATTTTCTTGCTAGCATCACCGTGGGAGAAACTAGAAATATCACACAAGCTACCATAGGGAGCATTCATTTTCCCGCCATACATTACTTTGCTCTGTTTATAGGTAGATGCATTAATGGTAAGCACGAGCATAGCCACATTTGTGTCCCAGATCTTAGTGTCCTCAAGAGTGCAGTATTAGGTGATAAGCGATATAACTTGGGGGCCATCGTTGCACGGAGATTACATCTTAATGCTAAATATGGAGATTTATTTGGTGGGATTTATGCAACTTGTTTAGTGGATTATCTTGGTGTATCCATAAGCAAAAATGATATTGAGTTGCCACCTGCTTTTCTAGATTATAATGCTATGGTTTGCTACCAATTTCTTGAGAGGAACGAACAATCCCTCCAGTACCAACTAATCTTTGGTCTAGTTGGTTCAATTGATATCCTTTGATTGCTTGCTTCAATTGGTATCTTTTGATTGCTCGATTTCTTGTTTCTCTCTTTGTTATGTGTTTGTAGTATATCATTCTTTTGCAATCTTTGGGCCTCAATATAGTTTGTCTTCCTCCAAGTATTTACCATTGGATATGTGTATTGCATTCCACTCTCTTTTTGAGAGATACACAATTTATGGAGGAACACTCTTTATATTGGCCTTCTAAGCTTTTCACCCATTTTGGCAATCGATGCCAATGGGGGAGGAGTTTCAGAGAGTTTTGTGGAGAAGTCTTCAGAGTTTTCTCCTTGCTTTGGTTTTGGTTCCTAAGCATTTGCATCCCATTCTCATGCATCATTGGTTGTTGCATTGCATGGTGATGCATAACTCCTTGTATAAACTCTCTTGAAAGTGATTGTCATCAATTACCAAAATGGGGGAGATTGAAAGAACATGCGGTGCCCCCATGTTTGGTTTTGGTAATTGATGACAATCTCTATGGACTAATGGTTGCCTTGAGTTATATTTGAAGGTTTTGTCCATAGGCTTTTCTTGAAGTCCATGTGTTGGTTTCAAGGAGTTTATGAGTTGACCAAGGTGCTATTAAGGAATTATCCAAAGATTGGTCGTGTGAGTGTTGAGCTTATTGCAAGCATGTTTTGAAGAAGAAGATTGTGTGATCATTCATGTTTACCTTCAAGACATCATCCAAATGAAGAGAGTTGGAAAGATTCAAGGTTGATCAAGACTAAGTCAAGAGTGAATCAAGTTGATCAACCCACAAAGCGTAGAAGATGTACCGAGAGGGATCAAGTGATCCCATGGTATGGTAAGCATTGTCCATTACGCTTTGTGTGCTAACCCATGGTCCTCGTGAGAGTTCTTTGTGGGGTTAGGTTGCGGTGTGCAAGTTCAAGTGATGCATCACGAAGAGATCAAGTGCTTGAAGCTTGCCGTACATTGTGGTGACAATGGACTTGTGAAGATGAGCGGAAGAGGGGCTCACCCATAGTTGAGTATGGGGGAGCAATCAACTAGTCTTCATCGAGCCAACGCAATCAAGAAAGGTGGTCCATCATGAGGAGGAGTAAATCGTCATCAACTAGCTCAAGTGGACTTTGTGCAAGGCAAAGGTTTGCCCTTGATAGGTTTTCTATTTTACCGGTCTCATGGTAGTTGTGGGAGACCGGGTTATAGGATCGATTGCCGTACTATCAAGGGGGGCTCTTGATGAGTTGCTTGATCATATCGTTCGTAGAGAGCTCAAACCATTGCATCCTTGCATCATCTTTATTGGTTCTTGTTTGGTTCTTCTCCTTGTGAGTTTTGGAGCTTATGGTCATTTTTATGACAAGCTCGAGTTCATCGAAAATGGAGTTTGCATGCATCTTCTATTATGCTTTCAATGTTGGAGGTTATGTCGGTTCTTCTCTGTTGGAGGTTCCTCTCCTCTCTTGTTAGGAATACCTCCCCTGCCTCTGTTTTGATGCTACTCGTTGTCTTGTATCCAACAAGCTTGAGTTTGCTCAATTCGGAGCTCATTCGCAGAAGTTATGGCAGTTCTGGTTTTATTGTTTCCCTCTGTTGTCTTCTCTGCAAAATGAAGGACTCCTAGTGTTGCTGATCTGGGGCATGCGGTAGTACTGCTCTCTGGAGCGGTAGTACCGCAGGCCCTTGCGGTAGTACCGCTCTGTGGGAGCGGTAGTATCGTGGCATCAGGCCAGGCGCAGCTGCTCGAGTGGTAGTAGGGGCGGATGTAATTTTTTACATCCGCGCCCTACGCGGTAGTACCGCGCCGCAAGCGCGGTAGTACCATGGGCTCTGGCCAGGTTTAGCAGCATGAGCGGAAGTAGGGGCGGATGTAATTTTTTACATCCGCGCCCTACGCGGTAGTACCGCTCTTCGTGTGCGGTAGTACCGTGCCGGAGTTTTGCGCAGGTCCTCCCTCAGCGGAAGTAGGTACGGAAGTAATTTTTTATGTCCGTGCTTTCTCTCCGCCTAGTGTTGCCTGCCTTACGGTAGTACCATAGGGGCGCGTGGTAGTACCGCTCCGGCGGTTCTACCGCTCGTTGCCCTGTGCAACAGGCCTTCATCTGGCCAGAGCTGCACACACAGTAGTACCGCAACCTGCAGCGGTAGTACCGCAGCCAACCGCGGTAGTACCGCAGCTCCCTGCGGTAGTACCGCGTCGTGCAGGCTGAGTGAGGGGATAACGGTTGGTTTTTCTCCCCACCTATAAAAGGGGGTCTTCTTCCCCATTGAGACTTATCCTTTGACCTCGTGTTCTTCCCACATTGTTGAGCTTCTTCGAGCTTACTAACTCTCAATCCCTCCACGGATTCTTGCTAGTTTTTGAGGGAAAAGAGAGAGGAGATCTGGATCCACATTTCCACCAATCACTTTCTCCTTTTTGTGAGGGGAACCCTTTGGATCTAGATCTTGGAGTTCTCCGTGTTCTTCTTTCGTTCTTCCTCTCATTTTCCTCCCTAGCATTAGTTGCTTTGGTGGGATTTGGGAGAGAAGGACTTGGGCACTCCGTGTGCCCTTGCCATTGCATTTGGTGCATCGGTTTGAGTTCTCCACGGTGATACGTGGAAGTGAAGTTTGAGAAGCTTATTACTCTTGGGTGCTTGGTTCCCTTGAGCTTGTTCCTCTTGGGTGCTTGGGCGCCCTAGACGGTTGGTGGTGTTCGGAGCTCAATCATTGTGGTGTAAAGCTCCGGGCAAGCGTCGGGGTCTCCAATTAGGTTGTGGAGATCGCCCCGAGCATTTTGACGGGTTCCGGTGACCGCCCCCAAGGGTTGCCAAAGTGTACGGGTTCAGTGACCGCCCCCAAGGGTTGCCATTTGTACGGGTTCGGTGACCGCCCTCAAGGGTCCCTTAGTGGAATCACGGCATCTTGCATTGTGCGAGGGCGTGAGGAGATTACGGTGGCCCTAGTGGCTTCTTGGGGAGCATTGTGCCTCCACACCACTCCAAACGGAGATTAGCATCCGTAAGGGTGTGAACTTCGGGATACATCGTCGTCTCCGCGTGCCTCGGTTATCTCTTACCCGAGCCCTTTACTTATGCACTTTACTTTGTGATAGACATATTGTTCTTTGTCATATATCTTGCTATCACATAGTTGCTTATCTTGCTTAGCATAAGTTGTTGGTGCACATAGGTGAGCCTAGTTGTTGTAGGTTTTGTGCTTGACAAATTAACCGCTAGGTTTATTCCGCATTTGTTCAAGCCTCTACCGTAATTATTTTAAAACGCCTATTCACCCCCCCCCCCCTCCTCTAGGCGACATCCACGATCTTTCACTGATTCAGCCTATTATGAATGAAACATGTTTGCAATGACAATTAGAGATTATAGTTACTCATGCCATGCTTAATTAGCTAGGAGTTTATAATGGTTTACCTTGCATGCCAGCATGCTATTAAAATGGTTGTGATGTAGTATGATAGGATGGTATCCTCCTTTGAATGATTCGAGTGGCTTGACTTGGCACATGTTCATGCATGTAGTTGAAACAAAATCAACATAGCCTCCACGATATTTATGTTCATGGTGATTTATATCCTACTCATACTTGCACTCATTGTTGGTTAATCTTAATGCATGTTTATGACTGTGTCGCAATCTAGTTGGTTGCTTTCTTGTCTCTTTCTAGCGTTCACTTGTACTAAGCGGGAATACTGCTTGTGCATCACTTCCGTAAACCCCAAAGTTTTTCCATATGAGTCCACCATACCTTCCTATATGCGGTATTTACTTGCCATTCCAAGTAAATTTGCATGTGCCAAACTCTAAACCTTCAAATGAAATTTTGTTTTGTATGCTCGAATAGCTCATGTATCAACTAGGGCTATCTATATCTTCCATGATAGGTGGGTTATTCTCACGATGAGTGGACTCCGCTCATCATTCACGAGAAAATGGTCGGTAACTGGGATGCCTAGTCCCATTCTCAAATCAAATCAAAATAATGGCAAACAAAACTCCCCAGGATTGTTGTTAGTTGGACGGTACCCGTTGTTTCGGACCAGCCGTGGAATGTGCTTGTTGATGGTGGGGGAGTATAAACTTTACCATTCTGTTTGGGAACCACCTATAATGTATGTAGCATGGAAGATATCGAGATCTCTTGGTTGTTATGTTGACAATGAAAGTATACCGCTCAAAATATTATTTATCTCTATTTCAAAACTCGAGCTCTGGCGCCTCTGCAAATCCCTGCTTCCCTCTACGAAGGGCCTATCTATTTACTTTTATGTTGAGTCATCATCCTCTTATAAAAAGCACCAGTTGGAGAGCACCACTTTCATTTGTATGCATTGTTATTAATTAATATTGAGTATGACTGTGACTGGATCTCTTTTACCATGAATTACAATGTATAGTCAGTCCTTGATCTTTAGGGGTGCTCTGCATTTATGTTTTGCGTTCTCAGAAAGGGCTAGCGAGATACCATCTTGTTATATCATATCATGATTGTTTTGAGAAAGTGTTGTCATCCCAGATTTATTATTATTACTTGCTAGTTGATTATGCCATTGATATAAGTAAATATGAGACCTAAATGTTATTGTGAATATGGTTAGTTCATGATCTTTGCTGAAACTTGAATGTTGGCTTTACATATTTGCAACAACAAGATCAAACAAAGTTTGTAAAAAAATTTCTTTATCACTTTCAGTTTGTCAACTGAATTGCTTGAGGACAAGCAATGGGTTAAGCTTGGGGGAGTTGATACGTCTCCAACGTATCTACTTTTCCAAACTCTTTTGCCCTTGTTTTGGACTCTAATGTGCATGATTTGAATGAAACTAATCCGGACTGACACTGTTTTCAGCAGAATTGCCATAGTGTTACTTTTTTGCAGAAATAAAAGTTCTCAAAATGACCTAAAACTTCATGGAGTCACGTTTTAGAATTAATAAAAAGTACTGGCAAAAGAATCAATAGAAGGGGGCCCATAGCCTGGCCACGAGGGTGGAGGGCGCCCCCCTAGGGTGCGCCCCCTGCCTCGTTGGCCCCCTGGACCTCCACCGACCTCAACTCCAAGTCCATATATTCACGTTCGGGGAGAAAAAATCAGGGACAAGGATTCATCGAGTTTTACAATACGAAGCCGCCGCCAAGCCCTGTTCTTCCTCGGGAGGGCTGATCTGGAGTCCGTTCGGGGCTCCTGAGAGGGGAATCCGTCGCCATCGTCATCATCAACCATCCTCCATCACCAATTTCATTATTCTCACCATCGTGCATGAGTAATCCCATCATAGGCTTGCTGGACGGTCATGGGTTGGATGAGATTTACCGAGTTAGTTTTGTTAGGGCTTGATCCCTAGTATCCATTATGTTCTAAGATTGATGTTGTTATGACTTTGCCATGCTTAATGCTTGTCACTAGGGCCCGAGTGCCATGATTTCATATCTGAACCTATTATGTTTTCATGAATATATGAGTGTTCTTGATCCTATCTTGCAAATTATAGTCACCTACTATGTGTTATGATCCGGCAACCCCGAAGTGACAATAATCAGGACCACTCCCGGTGATGACCATAGTTTGAGGAGTTCATGTATTCACTAAGTGCTAATGCTTTGGTTTGGTTCTCTATTAAAAGGAGGCATTAATATCCCTTAGTTTCCATTAGGACCCCGTTGCCACGGGAGGGTAGGACAAAAGATGTCATGCAAGTTCTTTTCCATAAGCACGTATGACTATATTTGGAATACATGTCTGTGTCACCCTATGTTATAACTGTTGCATGATGAATGCTATCCGTCATTATTATCCATCATTGATCCATTGCCTATGAGCTCATTTCATATTGATCTTTGCTAAGTTACTTCTCCGTTGCCACTGTTACGATTGCTACAAAACTGCTACTGTCACTTTTGCCACTATTACCGTTACTTCCATACTACTTTGTTATTAAATACTTTGCTGCAGATATTAAGTCTTCAGGTGTGGTTGAATTGACAACTCAGCTGCTAATACTTGAGAATATCCTTTGGCTCCCCTTGTGTCGAATCAATAAATTTGGGTTGAATACTCTACCCTTTAAAATTGTTGCGACCCCCTATACTTGTGGGTTATCATCGGTCATGTAGGAGCAGCCAACCAAAAACTTTGATCTTCATGGTGCATTTGGACTGCCAAAGGAGCTTGAATGTTGGGTGGGATTGGACATTTCTGAAACAGAATTTGTAATAATCGGTTGCCTTGAAGTCTGTTTTTTCCAAACACAGTGCCAGATGTTAGTGGATGTCAAGAAGGGGATAAGGTGCGACACAAGAGATTGTAGGTCACGAACTTCCACGAGGGCTTCAGGTGAGAGCGGCAGATGAAAGAGCTCATGCAAAGACATGCTCTCCAAGAAATCCTTGACGGACGTGTCTTCATGCATGGCATACGAAAAAGCCTGTGGATGCAAGATCTCACATGTGTTATCCATCCATAGATCTTTCTAGATAAGGGTAGTTGTTCCATCAACCACTTGGACATGTGAAACCCCGCGGTATTTAGGAGTGAGTTTAAGCACATTGCTCCACCAGAACAAGCGCACCGCATCTGTTGCATGAGGGATTTTGCCCACATAGTAGGCATTCCAAAGTAAGTGGACCCAGGGGACATCTTTCTTGTTGTAAAATTTGTGCAAGAACTTCATGAGCAATGCTTTGTTCTGAATTTTTAGATTAATCACCCCCAGGCCTCCATGCGCTTGAGGCTTGCACACCAGATCCCAAGCAGCTAAAGAGTTGCATTTTTCTCCCTGCTCAGTTTTTTAGTCCAAAGACATCTGTGTCGAATCTTGTCAAGCATCTCAAGAATTTGAGGGTGTATTTTCAACGTACACATTGCATAAATGAGCAGGGAGGTGACTGTTGCATTAAGCCATGATAGCTTACCCCCATATGACATCATGGAAATCATGGCAGTGAGTCATCGTTCAGCAATGCGGACAAGTGGCATGAGGTCTTGTCTAGTGGGTTCCGACGTGCCAATGGGAAGGCCAAGATACGTAAACGGCATGGCGCCAACCGAGCATCCAAAGATGTGAGCCAGATCATTGGCAGAAGCGTCATCAAGGTTGATAGGAATAAGAGTAGACTTGTGGAAGTTGATCTTAACGCCAATGGACAACGCATAGTCAGAAATGATTTTTGTGACAATCTCAGCCTATCGTGGGCAGGCAGGAAGGGCTAGGATTGTGTCATCTGCGTATTGGATGACCGGATAGTCAGTCTGACCAGGGCAAGGAAAGGGCAGATCAATCATCCCCTGTCATTAAGCATTGTTGATAGCAGCTTGAAGGAGGTCAGCCGCGAGGAAAAATAGTAGAGGGGAGAGAGGATCGCCCTGACGCACTCCACTTTTGCAATGAAATTGATGGTCGGGAACACTATTAAGGAGAAGTGATGAGCGCCTAGAGGAGAAGATGCACCAAATCCAGTTGAGCCATTTATCATTGAATCCCATGTGGCGCATGATGTTGATCCTCGGGTCGTGGCCAATTGTGTCAAAGGCTTTGGCAAAGTCTAATTTGAGCAGGATGATTTTCATTTTGGAAGCATGACATTGATGAATATATTGGAAGGCCCAGGCTAGGAAATCTTGAATGGTCCTGCCTTTGAGAAAGCCATATTGGTTGCAATGAATCAGCTGTAAGATGATCTTTTGCAGACGATTTGCCAGGAGTTTGGTGATCAGCTTGAGGCAACAGTTGAGTAAAGTTATTGGTCTATAATCATTAACTGACTCCGATGATCGAACCTTAGGGATCAGTGTGATTAGGCCATCATTGATGCTCGTTAGGTCAAGATCCCCAGCATGGAATTGGGAGCACAAAGCATAAAGGTCAAACTTGATCAGTGGCCAGCAAGCTTTGAGGAATGCTCCACTAAAACCATCCGGGCCAAGGGCTCGATCAGGGGGCATCTCCTTTACAACTACATCAATCTCTTTATGCGTGAAGGGTTCGGTCAGGTGATCAAGATTGTTGGAACGACTGATGAGTGTAGGCAGATCAAATTTCATCTCGAGGGAGATATTGTGCCCAGTCGACCTCTGTATGTTTGAAAAAGAAGAGCCTCTTTGCTGGTGTGATCTTCCACTTGATGACTCTCGCTATCAAGAAAACATGCAATGTTGTTATTACGGAAGCGCTCTATGGCAACAACATGAAAAGACTTCGTGTTTTCATCACTGAACTTAACCTAGCGGATGGTGCAGCATTTTCTCTAGGAAAGTTTCTGATATTGAAGAAGCCTCAAAAGGTGTTTCTTGAGTAGGTTTCTGAAGTTGTTTTCTGGAATGGATAGAGGTCTTTTATTTTCCAGCTCATCTAGATTAGCCAAGGTTTGATTGCAATTGTCAATGGCGATCGTCAGGCGAGAGATGTTCTTGCTCCAGGT
Source organism: Triticum timopheevii (assembly GCA_963921465.1). Classification (NCBI taxonomy): domain Eukaryota; kingdom Viridiplantae; phylum Streptophyta; class Magnoliopsida; order Poales; family Poaceae; genus Triticum; species Triticum timopheevii. The sequence continues at coordinate 371,518,955 of OY997272.1, read as the reverse complement.
CTTTAGGGCATGCCGTAGCGCTTTGAACTTACGACAAAGAACGGTGGCAGCATTGGGCGAGGACACAGGCTTGCTCCAAGTGTTACGTACAACGTCCATGAAGCCAGGGTGTAAAATCCAATAAGATTTGAATCTGAAAATTTTACTGCGTGGTATGTTGGTTCCAATCAAGACAACGCAGGGTATGTGGTAAGAAACAGGCTTACCAAGCGGCTTAACTAGGGTTTTTGGGTAGACGTTTGACTAGTGGAGAGACGTGAAAAACCAATCCAACTACTTGACGAGTGGATCAAGCTGCATATTACTCCACGTATAGGCGCGGCCCTTGAAACCAATCCAATTACTCGACGAGTGGATCAAGATGCATATTACTCCACGTATAGGCGCGGCCCTTGACTGGAAGCTCAATAAGGTATTATGCACGAATAATGTCGTTGAATGTGAACATGTCTTGAGCACTACTGCCAGGTTTATTACGATTGTCCGGTGCACGTATGTAATTGAAATCACCTAATAATAGCCAGTCTTGTGTGCTTGGAATATCCAGCTCATAAAGCCAATTTGTATACGCGACACGATCATCTCCAGTACATGGCACGTAAATATTAGCTAACGTCCAAGTTTGCGTCGATTGTGTGCTGGTAAAACTGATAACAAGCGCAAAATTCTCAAAGAACAAAACCGAACCAGTAAACATTGAGCTCTTCCAAATAGTAATAATACCACCAGAGGCGCCCCGAGAAGGAACAAAAGCACATCGATCAAATTGGCGGGGACAGCGGGATTTGATGAATGCAAGAACAAATGAGGTTTTTTTGGTCTCTTGTAAACAAACATTCGTACAACCACTAGAGAGAATAGCATTATGAAGAGCTAACTGCTTAGTTTCAGAATTAAGTCCTCGGATGTTCCACGAGAGGACATTCCAAGTGCGCAAAAGATTCATATTGGGCAAACGCAATTAAGCAGAGCTGGGAGTAGTACGGTCTCCAGCATCTTCAGACCTTGGAGCAGTTGCTAAGGATGAGGAGACGGCAGATGCATCATTGATTAGCGCTACACTAAACAGCACAGCAAATAGTGCCTCTTCAGTTAACTCTTCTACTAGGACGGCACACTTGTTGATGCCAATATCTTGCAGTGCAGGAATGGGAGTTGGGGGAGGGATCTCACCGAGTACCTGATCAGCATCCCTGGAAGAAGAAGAGCCCACAAAAGGTGTAATCCTTGGCTTAACCTTGGAGATGACAACGCGGTTGTCAGAGGGCATGTTAACTCTGGATCCATTATACTTGGTGGACCATGTGCTGCGACGAACTCATTAGTAGAAATGGGTGCCACTGCTTTCGAGCGGCGACCGTGTGTCACCAGTGGCCCAGACGGCACATCAACCAAGCTGACCGTAGCAAGGCCCAACCCATCTTGTGGTAGGCTGGAGGCAAGTGCAGCCAGAGGAGGTGTAGCAGGAGGATTAAGATCCAAAGCATGCGGTGTCAAAGAAGTACCAATATTCAGATAGCTAACAGACATTGAGGGCGATGCCACAACTTTAGAGTTTCCAGAGGTGTTTGCAGAAGCATTATGTGCAGCAACAGGCTCAACAACTAAGGTCTGAGTTGCTTGGATGGAATCTTCAATCTGCAAATCATTAGAGGTGCTTGCCAGAACAGTATTTGCTGAAGTCTGAACTGTCTGGGTAGCTGGAAGAGCTGGATCTTCAGTCTGCAGCTCATTAATGACAACTGAGTATGATGGCTGCTGTGTAAAATGGATACATGTGTGATCAGCAGATACCAGGATAGAAATCTCAGCACTGTAGCTTCTCATACTAAAAGCATCGCGCCAGGGCCCAATAGTAGAGATCATTGGTTTCAGAGCATCAAAGATGAACGTGTTAAGCTACTGCCTGGGAATTGGGTCAACTATCAGTAGAGACAAAAGTTCAGTGCCTTGATCAGAAAGTCCAAACTGGATGCCCTGGTTGAGGAGTGCTACTGTGATAGAGAAGGAGTCATGTGGCATAGGGGGATCCGTGTGCTGTAGAGGATGGTGTGGCACAATAAGCAGAGCAGAATTCTCAGAGTTGCTGTCATCATCAGAAACGGTAATGGAGTCATTCCAGGCTTGTGTGGCACTGTTAGTAATGTTGTTTTCAGGGACCATACCATCTTGAAACGTCAGCCCTTGATCAGCCAGCCATGCCTGGTAGTTAACCAAATGTGGCGGGAGCGGAGGGAGAGAAGGAGTTGGCTGCTCTAGCCATGCGCCCCAGCCAGCATTGTTGGCTGCACCAGCATTGTTGCCATTAGGACCAGCAGGAGGGGCAGCATTCTGAACTAGCCAGTTATGAACCTGCTACTGGTAGAGTTGCTCAGAAGTTAACTCGGGCTCAAACTAGGGATGCAGATTTCCATCAGGTGGTGGTGGTTCTTCTCCAGTGCGCAGCACCTCCGGCAGCAAACCATTCCAATCGTTGCTACGAACAATGGTGATATGCACAATCCAACAATCTCAGACTCCGCCAAGCTGCCAGACGACAAAACTCTTCGGGATCAGACGCAGGCGGATAACACGAGCCTTGAGCAGAATGAAGTGCCTATCTTGTCTTGGATTATACCAAGAAACTAGAGATCCATACCCTCCAAGAGCTTTGGTGTAGTAATCTGTCTGGTAGTCATATGGGAAACCGAAGAACATCAACCAGACCTCGGGGCCTAAAGAAGTGGTGCGATGATTCAAAGCTTCATTGTGACAAACAAAATATATGAGCAGATCCTCATCCTCAAGCTCAATGGGGGTGGCATAGCTGTGTCGCGCATGAAGGAATCCACGAATCCAAAAATACCAATGCCAAAGGGATGATCACTGACTTATGTGGTAAAGAGCTGGGATTCATGGAGCAGACCTACGATTGTGTTGCGGATGGAAGTACGGCGACAGAGAATGACGTATTCGCTGGTCTCAGCTATGGCCAAAAAATCATGGTTGAGCGGCGGTATTGGGCGACCACCATGCCACTGCGAACCAGGTAGTCCGCCGGCCCCGGCTCAATGGCGAACCCCGGCGGGAGGAACGGCACCAGATTCAGGGGTAGTTCACCATTGTCAGGCAATGCAAGGGCGGTGGAGTTTGGCCAGTGAGCGGTAATGGTGATGGGACTGGATAGGGGAGCGTCGTTTGGGAAATCGAGGAGGGAGACGGAGCGTGAGGGGTAGGAATGGAAGGCTAGTTGATTTAGGAATCCATTTCCATCTCTGGGCCCAAAAACGCTTACGGCAGGATCGGGCCACGTGGCCATAGAAAGCACATGCAGTGCATCGGACGGTGGCTCTGCTATTCTTGCGTATGTGGGCCGTAGAGTTAGAAGGAGCAGAGGATCGGGCCGCAACGCTCTGAATTTGAATCACCAAATTAAGCTCATCAGTTAGATGAGACTTACCAAGACTGGGGCAGTTTATTGCCTTGTGGTCAGGTGCGGAGCAGTTAATCCAAATGAGTCGGGCAAGGCAAGAAATTTTATTGTGACCCCATTGAAGGCAACGCGAGCAGAGAGAGGCCCAACTAGTGGATAAATCAATAATTTCATCCGCAGTATAATGGGCTTGGGCCAAATCTGCTTGGTGTCGAGCTGTAACAATTGGTGGCCACGTAACATGTGCGGGAGCATATTTGAGAGCGGATTTAAAAAAGCACCGTGGCAAAGGGGGTAAGGAGTATTCATAGGGCAATTAAAGGCCCCCAGCATAATACAATTTGGCGATTGTTTCTCCTCCAATTCCGCCTCAGACATGAATAGCTCCATTAAGGTGATACGATCAATATTGTCTGAAGAAACGGGGCGGAAATCTGGAATAATCTTTTCTTTGATAATTGGAAAAAAATACCCAAATTGAATTTGAAAATCCTTCTGCAAATGCTGTGAGTTTGGCATGATCAAAGATGAAGACGAGGAAGCCTCGTTGGCATTTTTGTCAGAGAAATCCATGTCAGTGATCGGAGCCAAATCGAACGTGCTGACCTCCTTGTTAGCAAATGATGAAGCAAGCTTTCTAGAGCTTAGGAAATCCAACTTGGACTTGATAGCCAAACATCTGCGCGTCGAAATGTCAGATAGTTCAATGTCCGCATGCCAACATGAGTCGGAGAAATGAGCTTTTGTATATTTTCCCTTGAAAAGATGGAAATGGCAAATAAAGTCCGGCCAAATTCAATCTTTGAGCTTGTAAATAAAATGCCCCACTTTGTTATTTGCCACTGAGAAGCGAAAGGAACGAGGATTGAGCTGAACCACATTGAAACTAGAGCAAAAACCATTGATGCAAAACTGGAGAGCAATTCCAACAGATTCCATGGAGGGAGGGAAAGGGGCACCAAGAAGAACTCCTTGGCATCTCGAGAGGGGGAGAAGTGCACTGTTGATACAAATTTTCTTCTCACCTAATCTGCCAGGGCCAGTCCCGGTGCAAAGTCCCAATGTAAGAGGCCTTCCATGGAGGGTGAAGCTCTAAAAACATTACTATTGGACTGGCTATATGTCGCGAAATCCTAGTAGGAAGAGCATGCGCGAGAACAAGCACATTCACGTGTTTGAAAAAAAATTGGAAACCATCTCTGTTTGAATACAAATCTAGGAGTACGTACGAATCTAACAATATTGATTGGGCATTGTTGAATGTTGATACTTTTTTCTGTAAGTTTGATCAAAGTAGAGATACTTTGACTACACATAAAACTTATATGTAAACTAGAAAGGATCGGAGGGAGTATATTGTACGTTCAAAAGCGAAACGAACATTGAATACCCTTTATATATGATTTGCTAATGCTATGCTCACCGGTTCAAAACTTTGAATCCACCTTAGGTATCACACATTCACCCACTCCTTCTCTCTTGGTTTCATCTCGGGGTCCGGAGATCGATTGAAAGAGGACTAGGGTGGATACAGTATGTTCAGTTTGCTTTTGAACGTACAATATACTCCCTCCGATCCCCATAAACCCCCTGGGTCATTTCTATCATAGAAACAGACCAAACCTTTATCTCCTTGCACGACACGCAATTGATCTCTCAACATCAATCGATCTTGTCAAGACGTGTCAGGGCATGAAGCGAATGGGATGTCAAAACTAAGATGGGAAGCGACACGTAGTGGATGCAAAGTGAAACTTTAAACAAACCGTTTGTCTGTATGCATGTCAGACAAATTACAACATTGGAAATACAAGCATGTGTTGGAAATATGCCCTAGAGGCAATAACAAAAGTATTATTATATTTCATTGTTCATGATAATTGTCTGTTATTCATGCTAAAACTGTATTATCTGGAAATCGTAATACACGTGTGAATACATAGACCGCAATATGTCCCTAGTGAGCCTCTAGTTGACTACCTCGTTGTGATCAACAGATAGTCATGGTTTCCTGGCTATGGACATTGGATGTCGTTGATAACGGGATAACATCATTAGGAGAATGATGTGATGGACAAGACCCAATCCTAAGCATAGCACAAAGATCGTGTAGTTCGTTTGCTAGAGGTTTTCCAATGTCAAGTATCTCTTCCTTAGACCATGAGACCGTGTAACTTCCGGATACCGTAGGAGTGCTTTGGGTGTATCAAACGTCACAACGTAATTGGGTGACTATAAAGGTGCACTACAGGTATCTCCGAAAGTGTCTGTTGGGTTGACACGGATCGAGACTGGGATTTGTCACTCCCTATGACGGAGAGGTATCTCTGGGCCCACTCGATAATGCATCATCATAATGAGCTCAAAGTGACCAAGTGGTTGGTCACGGGATCATGCATTACGGTACGAGTAAACTGACTTGCCGGTAACGAGACTGAACAAGGTATTGGGATACCGACGATCGAGTCTCGGGCAAGTAACATACCGATTGACAAAGGGAATTGTATACGGGGTTTGATCGAATCCTCGACATCGTGGTTCAACCGATGAAATCATCGAGGAGCATGTGGGAGCCAACATGGGTATCCAGATCCCGCTGTTGGTTATTGCCTGAGAGTCGTCTCGGTCATGTCTACGTGCCTCCTGAACCCGTAGGGTCTACACACTTAAGGTTCGGTGACGCTAGGGTTGTATGAATATGAGTATGCAGCATACCGAATGTTGTTCGGAGTCCCGGATGAGATCCCGGACGTCACGAGGAGTTTCGGAATGGTCTGGAGGTAAAGAATAATATATAGGAAGTGGTATTTCGGCCATCGGGAAAGTTTCGGGGTCTCCCGGTAATGTACCGGGACCACCGGAAGGGTCCCGGGGGTCCACCGGGTGGGGCCACCCATCCCGGAGGGCCCCATGGGCTGACGTGGGAGGGGAGCCAGCCCATAGTGGGCTGGTGCGCCCCCCTAGGCCCACCCCCTACGCCTAGGGTTGAAACCCTAGGGTGGGGGGGGCGCACCACATGCCTTGGGGGGCACTCCTCCCCCCTTGGCCGCCGCCCCCTTGGGAGATTCAATCTCCCAGGGCCGGCGCCCCCCCCCCCCCTGGGGGCCTATATAAAGGAGGGCAAGGGGGAGGGCAGCCGCACCCAGTGCTTTGGCGCCTCCCTCCCCCTGCTACACCTCGTCCTCCTCCCGTAGTCGCTTGGCGAAGCCCTGCTGGAGTTCTGCTGCATCCACCACCACGCCGTCGTGCTGCTGGATCATCATCAACCTCTCCTTCCCCCTTGCTGGATCAAGAAGGAGGAGACGTCTCCCGTCCCGTATGTGTGTTGAACGCGGAGGTGCTGTCCGTTCAGCACTTGGTCATCGGTGATCTGAATCACGTCGAGTACGACTCCATCATCACCATCCCCTTGAAAGCTTCCGCATGCGATCTACAAGTGGTATGTAGATGCAAACTCACTCCCTTGACTCGTTGCTTAGATGAACTCATAGATGGATCTTGGTGAAACCGTAGGAAAATTTTTAATTTTCTGCAACGTTCCCCAACAGTGGCATCATGAGCTAGGTCCATGCGTAGTTCTCTAATGCACGAGTAGAACACATTTTTGTTGTGGGCGTGGAACTTGTCAACTTGCTTGCCACTACTAGTCTTTTCTTGCTTCAGCGGTATTGTGGGATGAAGCGGCCCGGACCAACCTTACACGTACGCTTACGTGAGACCGGTTCTACCGACTGACATGCACTAGTTGCATAAGGTGGCTGGCGGGTGTCTGTCTCTCCCAATTTAGTTGGAGCGGATTCGATGAAAAGGGTCCTTATGAAGGGTAAATAGAAGTTGACAAAATCACGTTGTGGTTATTCATAGGTAAGAAAACGTTCTTGCTAGAACCCAATTGCAGCCACGTAAAAGATGCAACAACAATTAGAGGACGTCTAACTTGTTTTTGCAGCGATTGTTCATGTGATGTGATATGGCCAGAAGTTGTGATGAATGATGATTGATATATTGTGATGTATGAGATCATGTTCTTGTAATAGGATTCACGACTTGCATGTCGATGAGTATGACAACCGGCAGGAGCCATAAGAGTTGTCTTTATTTTTTGTATGACCTGCGTGTCATTGAAGAACGCCATGTAAATTACTTTACTTTATTCTAAACGCGTTAGCCATAGAAGTAGAAGTAGTCGTTGGCGTGACAACTTCATGAAGACACGATGATGGAGATCATGATGATGGAGATCATGGTGTCATGCCGGTGACAAGATGATCATGGAGCCCCGAAGATGGAGATCAATGGAGCTATATGATATTGGCCATATCATGTCATTACTATATAATTGCATGTGATGTTTATTATGTTTATGCATCTTGTTTACTTAGAACGACGGTAGTAAATAAGATGATCCCTTACAAAAATTTCAAGAAGTGTTCTCCCCTAACTGTGCACCATTGCTACAGTTCGTCGTTTCGAAGCACCACGTGATGATCGGGTGTGATAGATCCTTACGTTCACATACAATGGGTGTAAGACAGTTTTACACAGCAAAACACTTAGGGTTAACTTGATGAGCCTAGCATGTACAGACATGGCCTCGGAACACGGAGACCGAAAGGTCGAACACGAGTCGTATGGAAGATACGATCAACATGAAGATGTTCACCGACGATGACTAGTCCGTCTCACGTGATGATCGGACACGGCCTAGTCGACTCGGATCGTGTAACACTTAGATGACTAGAGGGATGTCTAATCTGAGTGGGAGTTCATTATAATAATTTGATTAGATGAACTTAATTATCATGAACTTAGTCTAAAACCTTTGTAAATATGTCTTGTAGATCAAATGGCCAACACTCATGTCAACATGAACTTCAACGCGTTCCTAGAGAAAACCAAGCTGAAAGATGATGGCAGCAACTATACGGACTGGGTACGGAACCTGAGGATCATCCTCATAGCTGCCAGGAAACAATATGTCCTAGAAGGACCGCTAGGTGACGCTCCCGTCCCAGAGAACCAAGACATTATGAACGCTTGGCAGTCTCGTGCTGATGATTACACCCTCGTTTAGTGCGGCATGCTTTACAGCTTAGAACCGGGGCTCCAAAAGCGTTTTGAGCATCACGGAGCATATGAGATGTTCGAAGAGCTGAAACTAGTTTTCCAAGCTCATGCCCGGGTCGAGAGATATGATGTCTCCGACAAGTTCTATAGTTGTAAAATGGAGGAAAACAGTTCTGTCAGTGAGCACATACTCAAGATGTCTGGGTTGCACAACCGTATGACCCAGCTGAACATTAACCTCCCAGATGAGGCGGTCATTGACAGAATCCTGCAGTCGCTTCCACCAAGCTACAAGATCTTTGTGATGAACTACAACATGCAGGGGATGGTGAAGACCATTCCTGAAGTGTTCTCAATGCTGAAGTCAGCAGAGGCTGAAATCAAGAAAGAACATCAAGTGTTGATGGTCAATAAGACCACTAAGTTCAAGAAGGGCAAGGGCAAGAAGAACTTCAAGAAGGACGGCAAGGATGTTGCCGCGCCCGGTAAGTCAGTTACCGGGAAGAAGTCAAAGAATGGACCCAAGCCTGAGACTGAGTGTTTTTATTGCAAGGGGAAGGGTCACTGGAAGCGGAACTGCCCCAAATACTTAGCGGATAAGAAGGCCGGCAACACCAAAGGTATATTTGATATACATGTAATTGATGTGTACCTTACCAGTACTCGTAGTAACTCCTGGGTATTTGATACCGGTGCCGTTGCTCATATTTGTAACTCACAGCAGGAGCTGCGGAATAAATGGAGACTGGCGAAGGACGAGGTGACGATGCGCGTCGGGAATGGTTCCAGAGTCGATGTGATCGCCGTCGGCATGCTGCCTCTACATTTACCTACAGGGTTAGTTTTGAAACTTAATAATTGTTATTTAGTGCCAAGTTTGAGCATGAACATTGTATCAGGATCTCCTTTAATACAAGATGGCTACTCATTTAAATCCGAGAATAATGGTTGTTCCATTTATATGAGAGATATGTTTTATGGTCATGCTCCGATGGTCAATGGTTTATTCTTAATGAATCTCGAGTGTAAATTACACATATTCATAGTGTGGATGCCAAAAGATGTAAAGTTGATAACGATAGTCCCACATACTTGTGGCACTGCCGCCTTGGTCACATTGGTGTCAAGCGCAAGAAGAAGCTCCATGCTGATGGACTTTTAGAGTCTCTTGATTATGAATCGTTTGACACATGCGAACCATGCCTCATGGGCAAAATGACCAAGACTCCGTTCTCCGGAACAATGGAGCGAGCAACCAACTTGTTGGAAATCATACATACCGATGTGTGCGGTCCAATGAGCGTTGAGGCTCGCGGAGGATATCATTATGTTCTCACTCTCACTGATGACTTGAGTAGATATGGGTATGTCTACTTAATGAAACACAAGTCTGAGACCTTTGAAAAGTTCAAGGAATTTCAGAATGAAGTAGAGAATCAACGTGACCGAAAAATAAAGTTCCTACGATCAGATCGTGGAGGAGAATATTTAAGTCACGAATTTGGCACACACTTAAGGAAATGTGGAATCGTTTCACAACTCACGCCGCCTGGAACACCTCAGCGTAATGGTGTGTCCGAACGTCGTAATCGCACTCTATTGGATATGGTGCGGTCTATGATGTCTCTTACCGATTTACCGCTATCATTTTGGGGATACACTCTAGAGATAGCTACATTCACTTTAAATAGGGCACCGTCTAAATCCGTTGAGACGACACCGTATGAATTATGGTTTGGGAAGAAACCTAAGCTGTCGTTTTTAAAAGTTTGGGGATGCGATGCTTATGTCAAGAAACTTCAACCTGAAAAGCTCGAACCCAAGTCAGAAAAATGCGTCTTCATAGGATACCCTAAGGAAACTGTCGGGTACACCTTCTACTTAAGATCCTAGGGCAAGATCTTTGTTGCCAAGAACGGATGCTTTCTGGAAAAAGAGTTTCTCTCGAAAGAAGTAAGTGGGAGGAAAGTAGAACTCGATGAAGTACTACCTCTCGAACGGGAAGGTGGTGCAGCACAGGAAAATGTTCTTGTGATGCCCACACCAACTGAAGAGGAAAATAATGATGATGATCAAGGTACTTCGGATCAAGTTGCTACTGAACTTCGTAGGTCCACAAGGACACGTTCCACACCAGAGTGGTACGGCAACCCTGTCCTGGAAATCATGTTGTTAGACAACGGTGAACCTTCGAACTATGAAGAAGCGATGGCGGGCCCAGATTCCAACAAATGGCTTGAAGCCATGAAATCCAAGATAGAATCCATGTATGAAAACAAAGTGTGGACTTTGACAGACTTGCCCGATGATCGGCGAGCAATAGAAAACAAATGGATTTTTAAGAAGAAGACGGACGCGGATGGTAATGTTACCATCTATAAAGCTCGACTTGTCGCTAAGGGTTATCGACAAGTTCAAGGGATTGACTACAACGAGACATTCTCTCCCGTAGCGAAGCTGAAGTCCGTCCGAATCATGTTAGCAATTGCCGCATACTATGATTATGAGATATGGCAGATGGACGTCAAAACGGCATTCCTTAACGGACATCTTAAGGAAGAGTTGTATATGATACAGCCGGAAGGTTTTGTCGATCCTAAGAACGGTAACAAAGTATGCAAGCTCCAGCGATCCATTTATGGACTGGAACAAGCATCTCGGAGTTGGAACATTCACTTTGATGAGATGATCAAAGCATTTGGGTTTATGCAGACTTATGGAGAAGCCTGCGTTTACAAGAAAGTGAGTGGGAGCTCTGTAGCATTTCTCATATTATATGTAGATGACATACTCTTGATGGGAAATGATATAGAACTTCTAGACAGCATTAAGGCCTACTTGAATAAGTATTTTTCAATGAAGGACCTTCGAGAAGCTGCTTATATATTAGGCATCAAGATCTACAGAGATAGATCGAGACGCCTCATAGGTCTTTCACAAAGCACATACCTTGATAAGATTTTGAAGAGGTTCAAAATGGATCAGTCCAAGAAGGGGTTCTTGCCTATGTTACAAGGTGTGAGATTGAGCTCGGCTCAGTCCCCGACCACGGCAAAAGATAAAGAAGAGATGAGTGTCATCCCCTATGCTTCAGCCATAGGATCTATTATGTATGCCATGCTGTGTACCAGACCTGATGTAAACCTTGCCGTAAGTTTGGTAGCAAGGTACCAAAGTAATCCCGGCAAGGAACACTGGACAGCGGTCAAGAATATCCTGAAGTACCTGAAAAGGACAAAGGACATGTTTCTCATTTATGGAGGTGACGAAGAGCTCGTCGTAAAGGGTTACGTCGACGCTAGCTTCGACACAGATCTGGATGACTCTAAGTCACAAACCGGATATGTGTATATGTTGAATGGTGGAGCATTAAGCTGGTGCAGCTGCAGGCAGAGCGTCGTGGCGGGATCTACATGTGAAGCAGAGTACATGGCAGCCTCGGAGGCAGCGCATGAAGCGATTTGGGTGAAGGAGTTCATCACCGACCTAGGAGTCATATCCAATGCGTCGGGGCCGATCAAACTCTTCTGTGACAACACTAGAGCTATTGCCCTAGCCAAGGAGCCCAGGTTTCACAAGAAGACCAGGCACATCAAGCGTTGTTTCAACACCATCCGTGAAAATGTTCAAGATGGAGACATAGATATTTGCAAAGTACATACAGATCTGAATGTCGCAGATCCGTTGACTAAACCTCTCTCGCGAGCAAAACATGATCAACACCAGAACTCTATGGGTGTTCGATTCATCACAATGTAACTAGATTAGTGACTCTAGTGCAAGTGGGAGACTGTTGGAAATATGCCCTAGAGGCAATAATAAAAGTATTATTATATTTCATTGTTCATGATAATTGTCTGTTATCCATGCTAAAACTGTATTATCCGGAAATCGTAATACACGTGTGAATACATAGACCACAATATGTTCCTAGTGAGCCTCTAGTTGACTAGCTCATTGTGATCAACAGATAGTCATGGTTTCCTCGCTATGGAAATTGGATGTCGTTGATAACGGGATCACATCATTAGGAGAATGATGTGATGGACAAGACCCAATCCTAAGCATAGCACAAAGATCGTGTAGTTCGTTTGCTAGAGCTTTTCCAATGTCAAGTATATCTTCCTTAGACCATGAGATCGTGTAACTTCCGGATACCGTAGGAGTGCTTTGGGTGTATCAAACGTCACAACGTAACTGGGTGACTATAAAGGTGCACTACAGGTATCTCCGAAAGTGTCTGTTGGGTTGACACGGATCGAGACTGGGATTTGTCACTCCGTATGACGGAGAGGTATCTCTGGGCCCACTCGGTAATGCATCATCATAATGAGCTCAAAGTGACCAAGTGGTTGGTCACGAGATCATGCATTACGGTATGAGTAAAGTGACTTGCCGGTAATGAGACTGAACAAGGTATTGGGATACCGACGATCGAGTCTCGGGCAAGTAACGTACCGATTGACAAAGGGAGTTGTATACGGGGTTTGATCGAATCGTCGACATCGTGGTTCAACCGATGAAATCATCGAGGAGCATGTGGGAGCCAACATGGGTATCCAGATCCCGCTGTTGGTTATTGCCCGAGAGTCGTCTCGGTCATGTCTACGTGTCTCCCGAATCCGTAGGGTCTACACACTTAAGGTTCGGTGACGCTAGGGTTGTATGAATATGAGTATGCAGCATACCGAATGTTGTTCGGAGTCCCGAATGAGATCCCGGACGTCATGAGGAGTTTCGGAATGGTCCGGAGGTAAAGAATAATATATAGGAAGTGGTATTTCGGCCATCGGGAAAGTTTCGGGGTCTCCCGGTAATGTACCGGGACCACCGGAAGGGTCCCGCGGGTCCACCGGGTGGGGCCCCCCATCCTGGAGGGCCCCATGGGCTGACGTGGGAGGGGAGCCAGCCCATAGTGGGCTGGTGCGCCCCCCTAGGCCCACCCCCTGCGCCTAGGGTTGAAACCCTAGGGTGGGGGGGGGGGGGGCGCACCACATGCCTTGGGGGGCACTCCTCCCCCCCTTGGCCGCCGCCCCCTTGGGAGATTCAATCTCCCAGGGCCGGCGCCCCCCCCTGGGGGCCTATATAAAGGAGGGCAAGGGGGAGGGCAGCCGCACCCAGTGCTTTGGCGCCTCCCTCCCCCTGCTACACCTCGTCCTCCTCCCGTAGTCGCTTGGCGAAGCCCTGCTGGAGTTCTGCTGCATCCACCACCACGCCGTCGTGCTGCTGGATCATCATCAACCTCTCCTTCCCCCTTGCTGGATCAAGAAGGAGGAGACGTCTCCCGTCCCGTACGTGTGTTGAACGCGGAGGTGCTGTCCGTTCAGCACTTGGTCATCGGTGATCTGAATCACGTTGAGTACGACTCCATCATCACCATCCCCTTGAAAGCTTCCGCACGCGATCTACAAGTGGTATGTAGATGCAAACTCACTCCCTTGACTCGTTGCTTAGATGAACTCATAGATGGATCTTGGTGAAACCGTAGGAAAACTTTTAATTTTCTGCAACGTTCCCCAACAGCATGGTCCAGGCCCACATGCGAATTGTACTCGGCGGAATGATCAAATGAGGCATGCTGGAGGATAGACTCGACCGGTGGGTGGCATGATCGATGGAGAAGAGTGTTGGAGAGGATTGAGAAATAAGCAACGCCACATGATTATACTTGAACGGCTCAAATAAACAATAAGGTGTCTCATTTTCCCATCCGTCTTGGTCACGGAGTAAGATACTCCCTTCGTTTTTATTTACTCTGCATATTAGGTTTGACTAAAGTCAAACTTCATAAATTTGACCAAATTTATGAAAAAATATGAACATTTACAATAGCAAATCTATACGATCTGAAAGTGTATTCAATAATGAATCTAATGGTATTGATTTGTTATTGTATATGTTATTATTTCTGACTATAAACTTTGTCAAAGTTTACAAAGTTTGACTTTGAGCAAAGCTAAAATGTGGAGTAAATAAAAACAGACGGAGTACGCAGGGACTGGTATAGTTACTACCATCGGAACATGGTAAGTTGGACCCCTAAATGCGGGCACGGACTGGGCACACCTCAATTATTCCTTCAAACAGTCGGACACCTACATTAGCACACCATCCGGCTACTTAATCAAGTGTTATGCTTCACTAGTTGAAAAGGAAAAGGTGGTACCGTACCCAAAACCACCACACTTGGGGCTAGGGTAACAACTTGGTATTGTACCACATTTGAAGCAGGGCACAAAAACCACCAGTTATGTGCCTAATGCGCAACGCGGAGCACTGACGCTCGAATTTGGCCAGGAAAACAGGGAAACCGACATGTGGGGCACACCTGTCGGGATGACGTGGCGCAGACTAGTCCAATGGAGGAGCTGGCCCACGACCTCCTCGCCACCGGCAACCGTTCATGTGGGTTGTGGGGGCCAGCAACGTGACGCAGCTCCCGTACTGCCTCTAGACACGCTCATCGTCACTGGACACGGTCGGCTTCAGGGTGCCGAGGGTGGCGTTAGCGATGTGGCACGGCCAGCAGATCAACCCCCGGCTCGTCGTGGATGCACGGAGCACCGAAGTGCGCGCGTGCCACGACGCGTCTGTGGAGTGTTGTAGCGTGGACAACTGCATCCCCAGGACCTGAGACCATGTTGGGTCGTCTTTCTTTTTCAATGACATGTGGGGATCGCATGTGAGCAAAGGGCATCTCCAACGTTGCCACGACTGCAGCTGACTACCCTGGCACACCAAAAACCCACGTCTCTTGCACCATCACGTGATGTGTTCCTAGCCGGTGCCAGCTACCCGCATTCATGTCGTCCGTCCGTATGCCGTCATTAAGAGGGTCGATGCCCGAGGAACCAACTCCAGGGACATAATGACACACCCGGACGCTTGGCCTCACCAGAATGTGCTACTTAAAGTGGCAACACCCAGCTAAACTCCACACCATAGTGCATCGTCCTGCTACCTGGCAGCACATCTGCCATGACCGCAAGCGCGAACGCTCTACGGGAGAGCTTGTCTTCGGGGATGAAGCTCAAGGTCGCCGCCCTCATTCAAGTCGCCGCTCACAACACAATAGCGGCATAGTCAGACGCAGACGCGACCGCACAAGCGGTGGCCACACTGGCGGCCGACGACGGGAGAACCGTCAACCACGCGTCCTACTTGCCATCATCCAATGTTCGATGGCGCATGTGGCAAGTGAAGCGACAGACCCTCCACGTCCATCATCATCGACCTCATGTCCACCAACACCGCCGAGGTCGGGGACTCCTCCGAGGATGAGTAGGGCATGGGAGGTGGAAGGGCATGGTGTGCCAATTGGCCGGTCCGTCTCTCGTGTTCTACTCTTCCTCGCTGGAGACCGCACCTTCACTTCACGGGTCTTGAACCCCGCCCCCGTACATGGAGATCGCAGATGGAGGACGTCGGTCGCCGCCGTAGAATAGGCTTAGGGTCGGGTTTCTTTTATTTTTCTGTCTTATAAAAGTTTGAAATTTAATGAAAATCTGTCGTGTTTGCATGAATCTCGTCCGGTGTATATGAACTTTCAAAATAATAGTAAGATATATTGTAGGAGTATGAAAATATATGGAATGATGCTTCGTTTTTGTGTGTATAAACTCAGAAGGTTTGACCCAAGACAAAGCTAATATGCGAAGTAAATAAACACATAGGGTCTACATACACAATTTATCTTAGGCGCTCCAATAGTACGTCCACTACACATTCACACATTTCACATATTTCCACATCTACGGGAACCTACGAAAGGGTTAACGTAAATTACCTCTCTCTCCCCCCCCCTGATTTTCATGGTGGTGGGCCCCTCCCTCCCCCAATCTCCAATCAATAGCTCACACCTTTCACATTACGTTAATTACGTAACTGGGATTACGTAGGTGTAGCATTACTCGTCCTAAAAAAACCAACTAAGCCAACCTCCCAGCATATCGCGCGGGAAAAGACCCTGTCGCGTCGTTTTAGTCAGGATTACCGGACCACTAGTAGTAGTATCGATGGATCGGCGAAGCACCATGTTTTTTAGGGGACAAAGCACCAAGTTTAAAATGAAAAAGGCGGTACACTCATAGCACGCCTATCGCGGTCGCATTGCACCCCACACTGTCGGCGTCCTGGACTTGGGGGTATCCAGTCCTGCCTGCCTGCGGCCCACCACGTGGCTCCATCAACGGCCTGGTATGGCCCAGCTTCGACAACAACGCAGCAAGACCCTCGCAAGGCGGACGACACCAAGACCCCCGAAGGAGTTGGCCTCCTCAAGAGGGCTCCGGAGGGGCAGAGAGATCTATGCAGCTACCTCACGAGGCTCAGCAGATGTGGGCCATGACGACCAAGGCCAGGCGGGCGCCAGGCGGGCGCAGAGCGCAGGTTTCCTCTTTGGTGCAAGGGAGGCAGGCCACAGGCGCGGAATCCCGAGGAAGCAGCCAACGGTTTCCATTCTGGTGCAACGAGACCAAGACCGCCAGGCCGGTAGGACGGTGGTCATCACCGAGCCCACCGCAGCGTCACGACCAGAGGCTTTTCGCAGGCGAAGACTACTTTTGTCAGGTTAGACTGTACTGCTTGTCCCCTTTCAGATCCCGCCATTGTGGAATCCCTTCCTGCTCATATTTGGGAGGAGGACCAAGGCACTATATATAGGACTTAGCCACCACCATAGAGGGGGGTCGAATCGATTCCTTCCCAAGAAACTCACCAGCTCAAGAACACCTCACCTCCTGAGGCTTGTTCATCCTTGTACTAGTTCATCCATAGCCCCTCGAGGCAATCCACCACACCACACTAGAGTAGGTTATTACACCACAACGGTGGCCCGAACTAGTATAAACCTCTGTGTCTTTGTGTCTTTGTGAGCTTTGCGCGCTAGGCTAGGGAGGATCGCGAGTAGGCAGGCTGGGCAGGTTGAGATCTCCGCATGCACCCTAGTGTTCGAACCTCTCACAGGTTGCCGGACCCAGAAATCTGACATTTGGCACGCCAGGTAGGGGTGCGTCGGATCCTCTCCTCCGCCGTTCGACTCGTCTTTGCTCCGACATCTCCATGGCCAAGACGCGCAGGGCTCCCACCGAGCGTCGGGTTGCGGTCACCGCTCGCGTCGCTCAGACGGCTCCGGCGGGTGACGGTTGCGCGTGCCGCGCTCCTTATCCGGTGGCCAACACAGCCACAGGCCCTGCCGCCCACGAGCAACAAGCTTCATCGCTGCACCCGTCGGTGCGCCGTGATGGCCGCACCGCTACTCCATCGCTCACCCCAGCAGCTTCGTCATCCCACGCGCGCTGTGGCCAAGTGGACCCGCAGGCCGCTCTGCTCATGGAGCGGGAGCTCCTTTGCTACCGTCCCGCGGGTGACCTCTACGAGGAGTGGCTCGAGTGCATCGCCGAGCTCATCAGCGTCGCGCATGGGGGCTCCGACGGGCCGGCACGCTCGCTGCCTCAGCAACCACCTGCAATGGGCGACGTCGCGCACGGGGCCCCTCCTTCGCCTCCAGCCCGGGACGCCATCGTCGAGCCAAGGTGTATGGCTCCACGGCGTGACCCACAGTGCCCGGCGCCATCTCGGGATGACGTCAGCTGCCAGGTGCTTCAGCGCCCCCAAGGAGAAGCGCGCGTGCTTCCAGCGCCCCAGCACCAGGCTCACGAGCCGCCATAGGAGGTGGCGGTGCACGTGCACCAAGACTATGTTCCACCCCCTCGACGACCTCCGGTGGCCACGGCAGGATGCCATGCGTTCACCGCAGAGCTCCGCAACGTCGTCTGGCCGAGCAAATTCAAGCCTGACTTGCCTCCACGCTACGACGGCATCGCATACCCTGTTGAGTTCCTACAGCTCTACGAGCTGAGCATCGAGGCAGCCAACGTCGATGAGAAGATCATGGCAAACTGGTTCCCAATGGCCCTCAAGGATGGCGCACATTCTTGGCTCCTGAACCTGACCGAGGGGTTGGTTTCTTCCTGGGAGGAGATGCACAGCCGCTTCATCGCCAACTTCCAGGGCACTCGTGACTGTCCGCCGGCTGCAGGCGACCTGCGCTGTGTCAAGCAGCAACCTAGAGAGACCCTTCATAAATATATCCAGCGCTTCAACAATGTTCGCCTCAAGATTCCCAAGGTGTCGGACAAGGCCATCATCTCTGTGTTCACTAATGGCGTCTGTGATGTCAAGATGAAGGAAGAGCTCGCCATCCACGAGGACCTATGCACTGCTCTGGAGATGTTCAACATGGCGAACAAGTGCGCGAGGGCTGAGGAGGGACGCCTCTCCCTCCTCGAGCTCCCTGATGCCGATCCAGAAGACAAGAAGACCAAGACCAAGGACACGAAGCGCAAGGGGCCAGCTGTGCTTGCAGCGGAACCAGAGACCAAGCGCGGCTGCGACCACCCCGAGTCATACAAGGGCAAGCGGCCGTTCTGCGCCTTCCACAACGTCTACAGCCACAACACCAGCGACTGCCAAGAGCTCAGGGCTCTCCGTGATGGGCGCCTCAGTCGACGCCCCGAGCGCAACGATCGGGGCTACGGTCGTGGAGGCGGCCGAGGCAGAGGTCGCTGGGACGGACGCGACCGCTGTCAGGAGTGGCGCGGCCAGCCTCGTGAGGACCGCTGGCAGGACCAGCCTCGCGAGGGCAACTGGAGGGAGCATCCTCGCGAGGATCGCCCTCAGGGCAATGCGGCCTTGCCTCCTCTGCCTCCACCGCCAAGAAGGAACGAAGATCACCACCAGGACGAGGGGGCTGGGGGCTTCCAGGAGCCACGAGACATCGCCTGCATCTTGGGCGGCTCGCAAGCCCCAGCTTCTCACCGTGTCTTCAAGCAGTTTGCGCGCGAGGTCAACGCGGCGATCCCCAAGCTTGAGGCAACTCGCCCTCTCAAGTGGTCCAAGTGTGCCATCACCTTCGACTCCTCAGACCGGCTCAAGTGTGCGGCCACCACCGGCGCGCTCCCATGCTCTGATCCCCCGTCAACAGCAACGTAAGCATCACCAAGACTCTCATTGATGGCGGAGCAGGGCTCAATGTTCTCTCTGTTCAGACATTTGATAGACTCCAAGTGCCATACTACCAGATGCACCCCACCAAGCCATTCTCAGGAGTGAACGATGGATTGACACACCCGATCAGGCACGTTCGCCTCCCGGTCACCTTCGGCGAGCGCAACAACTACCGCACCAAGCTCATCGACTTCGACGTCACCGACATCCGCCTGCCCTACAATGCCATCCTTGGGTACCCAGCACTGGCCAAGTTCATGGCGGGCACGCACCATGGCTACAACATCCTCAGGATGCCAGGAAGTGGCGGCATCATCACGGTCGCCTGTCAGGAGAAGAATGCGGTGTGCTCCCTCGAGCGCGCCTTCCAGGCTGCAGCAGTTGAGAACCCAGAAGACGACGGCGGCGCCCTCCCTCCTGAGGTTGCCCCCAAGACAAAGAAGGTGTAGCTGAGCCAGGGGTCTTGTGAGGAAGCATCACTTGAGGACGCAACGCTGAGCCTCGCGTCTTCGGACACGGCACCTTCACCCATCGCATAGGAAGGCGCGCCTGGCGCCCCTCTTAGGCCGGGCTCGGGGGCTCTCCTCTAAAGGGCCTCAGACCTGGCCAATGTCGCGAGAGCGGTGCTTGGGCACCATGTGGAGGCGCTCTTAAGAGCATGCATCCCAGGAGAAGGCAGCAAGCGTGAGGCACCAGGCGTTCAGGAGTTCATCAGCGAGGCAATCGAGGACATTCAGGAAGGAAGAGTTCTACAAGGCGATCGTCGCCTACCACGAGGCGGAGCCCGCTGCCCTAGTGAGGGTAAAGAGTTCCGCGTCTGCATCGACATCCCTGGGCTCAACAAGGCCACATCTCGGTAGCTCATGTGGCTGTCTCGTGTCGGCCGATGTGAGGGACCGCCTCACAGCTACATCTGCATGCCTTTCGGCCTGGCGGGCGCGGCTGAGGCGTTCCAGCGCTGCATGAGGGACGCTCAGGTGGCCTACGAATCCAGGAACCAGGCTATCCTGGAGGAGATGGAGGAGCACCTTTAGGAACCTCCCGGTCCATCCGAGCCTCCCGAGGCCCAGCACCGGGGCGGCTCGTGAGGAACGGCTTCGGCAGTGCGCGTTTTTGGCTACTTCAACAGCTCTTCAACAACGGTATCAGGTGGCATCTCCCTTGTTCGTTCAGTTTGGGGGTGCTCCTCGGGCTGCATCATCCCCAGGCCGTGTGGGTCTGTCCCTACGGTGTGTATCGTTTTGCACTCACCAGGATTATCTAACCATTTCTGTGAATTTATCTATAATTGTCACCTCGTGACCTCCGCCTCACGACCCTGATACATCTGACTAATGACATATCTACACGACACACACACATCGGCATGGCACTTGTGCTCAGGTCCGTCCCTGCAACGCTGATAAACCCGGGGATCGAGCTTTGGTTCGCGGCCCGCTTCGCATATACCACCTCGTAGGGTCCTCGGTGCCTCCGACACACGCTCGGGGCTCTCGGCCTCTTTGGTCATCTAACCTATAGGATCACCCCATAGCTAGCCAAGGGTTGGCCCAGACAACCACCATCTGGCCTCGCCAGTCTCTTGCACGTTAAAGGGGGGGCCTCCCGAGCATCGCGTCTCGGGAACTCCTACTGGCTCTCCAGCCCTCAGCCCCTGGCCTTGACCATGGCATTGCGACCTGGCATACCAGCGGCGGCTGAGCTCGCTCGAGGGCTGGGTCCCAAGGACGTAGAGCATCTTGGCAAGCGAGGCATGAGGGTGGCCCACATGGGCTGCGCCTGATGGCACCACAGGCGCAACGGCAAGCATTGCCTCTCCACCGGGCTCAGACAGCGAAAGAGAAGTCTCGACTCACTATGGCACCAGTTTCGCTCTGCACACCTCGCCCCGTAGTTCCACTTGGGTGATTCAGCTCTCCTTTTCAATTTCCTATACTGCTGCTTGCATGCCAAGGGGGACCTCATGAGCATCGCGTCTCGCGAGCTCTTACCGGACCTTGGGCCGCTCACCTCCTAACCTTGACCATGGCATTGCGACCTGGCATACTAGTGACGGCTGAAGCCTGCCTGGGGACTGGGTCCTGCCGGCGTAGAGCGCCATGCTGTCTAGGGAAGAGAAAAGGGAGGAACTTAGCCGGATTGGAATACATGCATCCATAACAAGTCAAAAGGAACAATGATACCGCTAAATACATCTCGGTCCTTACAAGCCCCACGGGGGCTGATTTTCATCTCACGCAGGAGGAACAACTACATAGCCTTACGGCGTTGCTGACGACGCCTGGCGACAGCCGCAGCAGCACTTCGGCCTCGGCATGAGCTCGGCGGCATGTAGTTGTCGTCGCTCGACTCCGGAGAATCGCTGGGCTCAGGAGAGTTGCTGGATTCCCAGGAGCCGCCGTGCTGCTGGACGAAGCACTGAAGGGGCGGCGGCATATCCAGCGCCCATCACGGCATCCCTTGAGCTGTCTCCCCCAGGGCAGCACTCTAGCCGTTCGCCCCTCTCGTTGAAAACCTTGAAGAACAAGATGCCCGCATCGTCGTACTCGAAGTAGATCGCCATGGCTCCCTCCACTCGGCAAGCCCGGGCGACCTCGCCCCATTCTCGCATCATGAAGAAGTCTCTGGATGGCACCACCTCGACCTCAGCCCCAGTGGCCAGGCTACTGCACCTCGCGTGTTGCGGCCACGGCTCCATCGGTCCCCTCAGAGGCAGTTCGCTGGCAAAGAACCGCGAGAACCGGATCCAGGTATCGGGAGGCATCACCGCCCACACCACGAACTTGCGTGAGCTATCCTTAGCATGGGTCTGTGGCGCGGCCGGTAGGGCAATGGCGATCTTGTCATCCTCGCGAGGCGTCGCTCGGCGGCGCACTCCTTCACCTTGTGCCTGGGCGTACAAGGGGAGGGGGAAGGCAGGCGGAGGCTTCGATTGCCAAGGCCTGGCCACCTCTTGTCTCGCTCCAGCATCATCATGGAGGTGGAGTCACTTCTTCGGCGGGAGAGGATCTGGCTCCTCCCTAGGGGCCTTCCCTTTCTCTGCCGCAGAGAACCTCCTGATCGGCGCCATGGCAGCAAGACGGAGAAGAAAGAAGCAAGCGGGAGCAAGACAAAAGAGAAATGGGCAGGGGCTCTGCCCACTCGCACATTTATAGCCGGGAGAAGGTAAATCGTCAGCCTCCCACGATTCCTAGTAATGATGATCCTTCCTGCATGCAACATGCAGTTGTTAAGTCGAGCAGTTGCCGAGGCAGTGTGGGGAAACGGAGTAGCCCACGTCCCATCAACCGACGCGTGTCTTCAAGGCCGCAGGCTGTTAGGGCCCGTGGCGCTCCGCCCTTGCCATTTGGCTTCGCCTGGAAGCCAAGCCCGAGTGCGCCTTGGGCCCGGGGGCTACTGTCGACGTCCTGGACTTGGGGGTATCCAGTCCTGCCTGCCTGCGGCCCACCACGTGGCTCCATCGACGGCCTGGTATGGCCCAGCTCTGACAACAACACAGCAAGACCCTCGTGAGGGGCCAAGCCTCGCGACGGACGACGCCAAGACCCCCGAAGGAGTTGGCCTCCTCAGGAGGGCTCCGGAGGGGCGAAGAGATCTATGCAGCTACCTCACGAGGCTCAGCTGACGTGGGCCATGACGACCAAGGCCAGGCGGGCATCAGGCGGGTGCAGAGCGCAAGTTTCCTCTTCGGTGCAAGGGAGGCAGGCCGCAGGCGCAGAATCCCGAGGAAGCAGCTAAAGGTTTCCATTCTGGTGCAACGAGACCAAGACCGCCAGGACGGCAGGATGGTGGTCATCACCGAGCCCACCGCAGCGTCACGACCAGAGGCTTTTCGCAGGCGAAGACTACTTTTGTCAGGATAGACTGTATTGCTTGTCCCCTTTCAAATCCCGCCATTGTGGAATCCCTTCCCGCTCATATTTGGGAGGAGGACCAAGGCACTATATATAGGACTTAGCCACCACCATAGAGGGGGATCGAATCGATTCCTTTCCAAGCAACTTACCATCTCAAGAACACCTCACCTCCTGAGGCTTGTTCATCCTTGTACTAGTTCATCCATAGCCCCTCGAGGCAATCCACCACACCACACTAGAGTAGGATATTACAACACAACGGTGGCCCGAACTAGTATAAACCTTTGTGTCTTTGTGTCTCTGTGAGCTTTGCGTGCTAGGCTAGGGAGGATCACGAGTAGGCAGGCTAGGCAGGTTGAGATCTCCGGACGCACCCCAGTGTTCGAACCTCTCACGGGTTGCCGGACCCAGAAATCCGACACACACATGGTCGGTCCTGCACATGGCTCACACAAACGGAACGCGCTTCGGCTTGCCTCTTCACTGACACGTGGGACTGCACTTGGTGAAACCGACCATGCGCCAAACTCTGCCACCCACCATGCGAAAATCCCTCCCCCCCCCAAATTCCCCCCAAATCCCAAATTCAGGCGCCCTTCGGCCAACTAGCCAATAATATTCCTAAACCCCCTCCCCCTGGCCCCCTCCACTCCATTTGCTCTGCCAAAGCCGCCCTCCCCACCACGCCGATACTTCGGCGATGCGGTTCATCAATGGGACGCACGGTGATCCTCTCGCTCCCACATTACGCTCTCGTAGGCTGTCGTCCTCTAGCCGCACCGCCACCACTGGCGACGTTCTTGTGGAGACGCACGACAGTCAGCTTCTCCCACGGTACACGCATTCTAGACTGAGTCCCCGTGCATGTCGGAGTAGCGCTGAATGTTAGCTGATAGACGTTGTTAATCTCACTGTTTGCCGAAGTAGTTTACAGTCAATATGCTCTGCTTAAGAAGCTTCCTTGCCCTGTTCTGCACTCAATCTGCTTAGCTGAGTTGGCATGCCACGCCCGATTAGTTGCTAAAATATCCTGCCATATATTTATTGTGACGTAGATTGCCATGGTCTAGTAGCCAATCTGTTAGGTGAAATAGCTCTACACTGTTTTATACTCGATCTTTGTTGCTAAGATGGCCTCGATGGCTGTGTGCTCGGCCTCATTGACTGCTGAAGCCGCCTGCCATAATTTAGCACTCAAATATGTTTGCTGAATTAGCTTTACATATATTTCGTTACTTAGATCTGCTTGTCCAAATATCTTGCCATAGCTTTAGACATCGACCTAGGTATTTTTTCTGGACTTCATAAAAAAGCATATATGTTTTTCATGTAATATCTAGTAGAAGAACTAATTTGTATGTCTAGCAGATGGACAGGACTTGGATAACTTTTGCTCGAAGATACTCCGCTGCATATGTCGAGGGGCTTGAAAACTTCATGAACTTTATCAGAGATGAGTACGGTGGTCCGAAATCAGATGTGCTCTGCCCGTGTAGCAGTTGTATGAATATAGTTACAAGACCCCAGTCAACTGTGCAAAACCATCTACACTTGTATGGGATGTCAGTCACATATACTAGGTGGGTTCATCATGGTGAAGCTGTGAACGTCAATGTTACTAACTATGTGGAAGCAGCAGATCACCATTTTGATCTGCCTGATGCTCAGGTGGAAGAGGAGGAGGAGGTGGTGGTGGCGAAGCTAGTGAGTTTGACCAATATTGAAACAATGCTACAAAATGCTCGTGCATTTCGTGAACTTCCACCTGCAGAAGAAAAATGGTGGGCCCGCATGTTGGAACAATGCAACGTGGCTGTCACCCTAGGAAATAAGCTGTCAGTATTCTCAGCTATGGTCACCTTTCTTCAGGTGAAGACATCTGAGCGGATGACCAACAAATCATTCGATGTGATGTTGGCTGCTTTCCGCGAATCTTTCCCAGATGCATCTGAGCTACCACACACCTACAGTAAAATAAAGAATTTCCTTCGTGTAGTTGGAATTGGATATGATATAATCCATGTTTGTAAGAATAATTGTGTTCTGTTCTGGAAGGATTATGCCAACTTAAGTGAATGCCCAAAATTCAAATCATCAAGATGGAAAGATGGCGATGCTGTGAAGAGGATTCCTCATAATGTTCTGAGACATTTTCCAATTATACCAAGATTGTAGAGGTTGTTTCATGATGCTGAAACAAGAGAGGATGTATTGTGGCATTCTAGGAACCAGGAGTACAGAGATCAGAATGTAATGAGCCATCCATCTCATGGTAGTGACTGGAAAAGCTTCAATCTGAAACACAAAAAGTTTTTTGCTGGCCCAAGAAACATTAGACTTGGCTTAGCTTCAGATGGATTTAACCCATTTTGCCACCAGAGCACCACATATAGCATGTGGCTAGTGCTTGTTATCCCTTACAACATGCCTCCAAATGTCTGCACCAAAGAATCAAACTACATGATGGCCTTGCTCATCCTAGGTCCAAAAAGTCCTGGAAAGGATTTTGATTTATTCATGGAGCCTCTTGTGGAGGAACTTCAATAGTTGTGGAGGGGTGTTCTCACTCGATACCTATATAGCATCCTGCCAGCTGATTTCTTTCTACGCGCTGTTATAATTTGGTGCATCCATAATTATCCGGCTTTTGGCACTATGTCAGGGTGAACGACACATGGTTACAATGCATGTGTTCACTGTGACAGGAATCCACTGTCATACGCAATACTTAGCAAGATCTGTTACATTGGACACTGTTGTTTCCTTGCCAAGGACAAGTCGTGTCCTACAAAATACCGAAGATATGTGTTCAATGCAAAGCATGAAAACCGTGATGCACCAAAGAGGGTCACCACCGATGAGTTACAAGTGGAATTAGAGAAGGTCAGGCATATTACACCAGGAAACCATCCTGATAATGGTAGCGGGAAAAGGAAACATGGAAGGGCGGAAGAGAGATTATTGTTTACCCGCAGGTCCACTTTGTGGGACTTGGAGTATTGGAAATATTTGGATCTGCGGCATAATCTTGATGTCATGCACATCGAGAAAAATATATGTGACAACATTATCGGCACACTTCTTAATATTGAAGGCAAGATGAAAGATACCTTAAAATCTAGGATTGATTTGACACACCTAGGTATCAGAAAGGATTTGCAGGTGGAATATGAAGGTAAACCACAGGATATGGCACCAGCTGTGCACGTCTTGGACAAGGTAAAAATAAAAGAATTCTGCGAGGTCTTGTCACGTGTGAGATTTCCACATGGATTTGCTTCCAACCCTGAAAGGAGAGTCAATGCAAATGGAAACAAGGTACAAGGGTTGAAAACTCATGACTGCCACGTCCTACTTCAAAGGGTTTTACCTGTTATCCTTAGATGATTGGGCCGCCCTGACTTATATAGAGTAGTTGCAGAGTTGGGACATCTTCAGGGAACTCTGTAGTAGAAATATCAGGATAGATGCTTTGGAGCGTCTTAGAGACAAGATACCAACTATCCTATGCGACCTTGAGAAGATATATCCTCCAGCCTTCTTTGATGTGATGGTGCATTTGGCTGTTCATCTACCTGATGAGGCACTACTTAGAGGTCCAGTACAGTATGGCTGGATGTACCCTATTGAAAGGCGGCTAGGCACTTTCAAGGGCTATGTTAGGAACAGAGCTAGACCCGAGGGTTCCATTGCAGAGGCCTACATTGCTACAGAAGTGTTGACATTCTACTCAAAATACATTGAAACAACTGATCAACTTAGCAAAGAGGTGGGTGAAGACAATCCCAGGCTCAATGTTTTCAATTGTTCTGTTCGAGTTACAGGGAAGAGTCGACAAGAAGACAAACCTTAAGATTTGGACAAAATGGTTTGGTATGTGTTGAATAACTGTCCTAAGATTCTACCTTATATCGAGTAAGTGCTAAGTACTGCAGCTTATACATCATAATCTACTAAACTTGTAGCACATTCTTATATATTTAGATGTTTGATGAGATCACTATGTTGTGCAGCATCTAGAAAAAGGAGTTACTGCCGCAAAATCCAAGAAACATTGACAAACTGGTTATGGCAGGATTTGCGAAATGGTTCAAGAGCCATGTAAGCTTTTGAATTGCACTGTCAGTTTTTTTAATATATTGAGTGCATAAGATGATCAGCTTGTATATTTTCTAACCATAGGTTAAGAAGATGCGGGAGGATGGGCAGGCAGTTGATGATGCCTTTTACGCACTAGCAATGGGTCCTGATACTCGGGTAAAACATTATGAATTTTGCATTGTTGGAGATGTGCGCTACAACACCCTTGCACGTGACGAAGGCAGGAAGACACAAAACAGTGCCATCATGAGCACGAATAAGTACGGCAAAGTGACAACTGAAATGTATGCTAACATAACAGACATTGTTCAGTTGTAGTATATCTCCAGTTTCGAGATTCATCGGTGTGTGGTTTTGTTGTGATGTTGTTGGTCTAACTTGTTTTCCAGGATTGCAAAACCCAGAGCTGATGATTATTTCAATCCATCAATGTCAAGGCGGCGTACCAGACCTACAAGCCTTTTATTTTGGCAAATCAAGCAACATAGATGTTTTTCTTGGAAGACACATTTGCACGTAGCGATGACTAGAGAGTATTGCAAAGGTTTGAGCAGAGGAATTCGTTTAATGAAGTTGCACAACAAGATGATGCTTACACTGCTCCTGATGTAGAAGATTCCATAGATGTTCCTAATATCTTTGAGAACTATCACGTCAATGACGCTGGCGAAAAGATTGCCTATCGAGTGGTGGACATACGAGAGTTGATCAATAATAAGCCAATGTTCGAGGACATTGAGGATGAAGAAGAAGATGACACTGGGGGGAAATACAATTCAGACTGATACACATGGCGAAGATGTGGACGCTGCTGCTGCGGATGATGATTAGATTGCTTTTGTCGTATTTGCCTGTCAGAAGAAGTTTTTTATCTACTATGTGAAATTGTGTTTGCTATCACAACTGAAACCTGATGAACTTGTTGTTTAGTATTTTGCTGTGAGAACATCACTTATTATGTATGTTGATTTGTGTTTGGTGATTGTATGATGACTAAAACATGATGACGTTGTTGTTTAGTTGTACTCATATTTGGCTGTGATACTTGTATTTGATAACATAGTTTGTTGTTGGATTGCAATTTACTTGACGTCTTCAAATGGGAACCAAGCTGACCCAACAGGGCCTCTGCTAATTTATTTATTTATTAGCAAAAGGGCCTCTGCTATTTATTTATTTATGAGAAAAATGGGATACCCCCGATTTCCGTTAATAGAAATCATTCGATGTTCACAGCACTATGCCCAGCCTGCTAAAGAGGTTTCATTCATTACTAGTTTCAGTAAAGTGCTCATGGCATAGCCACTGAATACATCACGAGTGCTACATACACTATAAATAAAGAGACAATCATCCTGCACAGCACATAAAATAACCAGCATAGTTGCATTCACCCACATCAGCGACTTCCTAGAAATACAAATCACACGAATCTTCCCTTTTCTGCACGAATCAAATTGGAAGATCATCAACCAAACTATTAAAAAATCAGCAACTAAAAGCAGCAGAACAACACTTAAACATATTATTACCCCATGATTCGGGCATTTGTAGAAGACACGGCCAGGGTTGAGGATTGTGGTTGAGATGCGACGGATGACTCTGGATGATTTGCAGCAGTGGCACCACATGAACGGCGGTGGGTTGTGATGAGCAACCGGCTGCGGTACGTGTGCCGGCGGGGGTGTGATGAGACCCACAGGTGATGGTACGGGTGGAGACTTGACACATATCTGGTTGTTGCCTGCTGAAGAGCAGGTGGACGAGCAGCCAGCAAACATGGTTGCTGCGGCCAGAGCTTCTGATGCTAGGCAGAGTAAGTAGAAAAGAGGAGAAGCGAACGTTGGATATGTTAGTTTCATTACTTGTAGAGTAGCATAGCACCATATATAGTCATAGTCTAGGTTTGGATTCGAACCATCTACAGGAGCACGTCCCTCTTTTTTCTAAAACTCAGCAACATCTCTTTACTGGTACACTAGCTTGTTTTGTACGCCTTCTCAAGTCTTTGATTTTCTTTCTTTTTTGCGAGGAAGGAAGGAGGACAAAATTGAGAGTTCCAAGGACTCGAACCAAAGACCTCTCGGTTGAAAACCAAGGGTGCTAGTCACTTATGTGGCGAACATTCCCTGGGAGGAGGACGGCAGACAAACACATTTTCCTCGCAGTTTTAGTTGCGAAGCAAGATCGAACGGTCGCAGTTTCGGGAATGTTATCAGGTGAACGAACCCAGTTTTTGTTTTCTTCCTATATATAAAAAAGTATGTTACTTGGTGTCGTCTTAGTCAAAACAATTGTGCCAACCTTGACCGTTGGATTAACATTCAATGTCTGTCGTGTTTCTTCAGTCTCTTCTTCTTCCAGCCGCCAAAGCCAAACCAGCGCCGGCGGGACCGCCTGCTCCCGCCTCCCACGGCTGGATGTGCTGTCGCGCACGCATCATGGCCACATCGCACCCTAAAACTTTGCGCATCTTCCCCGGCTCCTGTTCGTTCCCGTCCCAGGCCTCACCATCGTTCTCCGCCTTGGTTCGCTCATCGTGGCGCCGCCCTCCAGTGGAATAAGGAGATGACTGTACATGGTGAGGATGACAGTAGGGACCCAACAGCGCACGCAGTTTTTTTTGGGACAGAGAAGGGTATCAACTGGGTTGTGCGGGAGTTGTGGCCCATCTAGCCCAGGCTTTTATTTCATATGTTTACTACATGACCAGCCCAGTTTTTTTCCTTTTTGAAAATGGCTAGCCCAGCTATTTTGTTTTTTGCAGAATAACCAACATACGCCTACTTGCTTTTCTATGCCTTGCTGGGTCGGAAATATTTCAAGACGGGGAGGGATGCATTCGGGCTTGCCCAGAAAATGGGCTATAAGTAATAATAAATGGGTTATAAGTAATAATAAACGGGCTGTAAAATGAAAAAATACAGCAAACAGGCAATTAGTTCCAAATAACTTTTTTCTTTTGGATTTTGATATTTTAAATTTCATGGTTTTTGTGCAAGTAAAATTTCATTGGATTTAAATTAAGGTATGTTTGTTTTTAAATTAATTTGAATCTAGCTAGAAATTTCGGGTTCTATGCTATTTGGGACAGATTTGGAGGTTGACTTGTGGGTCTACTAGGTTGACGTGTATGAAAGGCTTTGTCAACTTAGTCCACAAACGATTCTAGCAGCAGTGACCGTGGGATGTTAATCCAACGGCCATGATGCTTCTTCAATATCTGATCTTCTTGCTCCAGCTGCCCAAACCAACGCTGGTAGGACTGCCTGCTCCCGCCTCTCATGGCCGGCTGTGCTGCCGCACAGTCCGCACCGCCCCACCCTACTCTATCGCTGGCCAAGCCATTCCTCTACTCACCCACACCTCTTGTTATTTTCCGGCGATGGCAGCCGAGCCAGTAAACCCTCGTACTCCCCACCGTGTGGGCAACCACTGCCGAGTCTTCCCCGGCTCCATGGTGTTCCCTTTCTAGGCCTCATCGTCGTCCACCGCCCTAGTGCTCTCGGCACGGCGTGGTCAACGTGGTCGACGAACAACATCCATCGGAAGTGGACTATACGTGGAGAGGCTGACAGCTGGGTCCACAGCCGCACACAAGGAAATGCCTCCTTATTACACGCAAAATAATGATTCCTCCACCTGATAGCTGGGACCCACTGGAAGGGCCTCTGTATTTCGCAAAAAGAAAGTTCCCCCCACTGATAGCTCGGACCCACCAGCTATATCTTGGCACACAAGGAAGTGCCTCCTTATTACGCACACAAAAATGAATACTCCCCCTGCTAGCTGGGACCCACCACAGTGGGAGGCTGCCTTGTGGGCCTACTAAGTTGACGCGGACGGAGGGCTTTGTCAACTTAGTCAATATGAATGATTCTAGATCCAATGACCGTACGATGTCCATCCAACGGGCGTAGTGCTTCTTCAAGCTCTGGTTTTCTTGCTCCAGCCGCCCAAACCAGTGCCGGTCGTGCCGCCTGCTCCTGCCTCCCATGGCCGGCTATGCTGCCGTGGAGGCCTCACCGCCCTCTACTACTCCCACCGTTGGCCAGGCCATCTCTCTACTCACCCACACCCCCTGTTATTCTGCGGCGATGGCAGCCTCACACCGCATCGAACCAGTCAACCCTCGTACTTCTCTCCGTGTGGGCATCCACTACCGCATCTTCCCTGGCTCCGCGTCATCCCCTTCCTAGGCCTCGCCGTCGTCCACCGCCTTGGTGCTCTCGGCGCGGTGTGGTCAATGTGGTCAAGGAACGACTTCCATTGGAAGAGTATTGTGCATGGAGAGGTCGACAACTGGGTCCACGGCCGCAGCAACGAAGTGCAACATTATTACACGTAAAATAATGATTCCTCCACCTGACAGCAGGGACCCATCGGAGGGGCCACCGTATTTCGTGAAATAAGTTTCCCCCTGATTGCTGGGACCCACCAGCTACATCTTCGCACGCAATGAAGTGCGTCCATATTACGGGCAAAAAAATGATTCTCCCCTTGGAAGTTGGAACCCACCAGCTATATCTTTGCACGCAAGGAAGTACCTCCTTACCTCCCTGACGTTGGGACCCACCCGGTCGAACCATACGTAGGGTTGTCTGTCTGGTCGCAAATGTGTATGTACATACTGGTCGATCGGTCTGTATGCAGGCTGCAGTGATGAACCGTGGCCTAGTAAGGAAGGGCACGTGTCGTAGTAGAGGCGCGGACGTAGCATGTCATGCAGTCCCGTCAATATCGCGTACATGTACGTACAGCCAGGGTGCAACAAAGTAAATATGGCCACGTACGTACATACGGGCAGGGTCTCGAACGCCTACTCGCGCATACGTACGACCAGGGCTCGTGTACTTGGAGAGGCAGTGGAGAGCAGCGACGGCATCATGTTCATCGGCAGCCAACTGGCTGGGTCGGAACGGAGAAACTGTGTTGTCGTGTTCATCGGGAGGCAACAGTATGCGTCCTATTCATCGGGAGCCAACCGGCTTGGACGGAACAGCTGAAACGAGGCCTGGCGTACCGTGAAACGGAGGAAACAGCCTTGTGTTCGACTGCCTACGGTCGAAACGGGATCCTGTTCACCGGGAGGAGTCTGGCGTACCGCAAAACGGGGGAAACGGACTCCTCTTCAACCTCTTACGGTCGAAACAGAGTCCTGTTGATCGGGAGGGGTGTGACATACCGCAAAACAAAGGAAACAAACTTCTCTTCGACCTCCTACGATCGAAACAGGGATCCTGTTCGTCGGGAGGGGTGTGGCGTACCGCAAAATAGTATTCCACGGGGCTACTGTTCCTCCACCATCTACTGCCTCGCTCCAGCCTCCACAGGCTACTGTTCATCCACCGTTGACCTCCTCTAGCCTCCACCTGCGACTGTTCATCCACGGCGTCTCCCTCATGCCTCCACCAGCTACTGTTCATCCACGGGCTCCTGTTCATCCAGCCTTCACTGGCTACTATTCAACCACCCCTCCAGGGCTACTGTTCATCCAGCTCTCCACCGGCTACTGTTCAACCAGCCCTCCACGGGATCCTGTTCATCCACCCCAACCGGATCGATTGGGGTCCTGTTCATCTAGTGGCAATGGCCTCTACTACCACGGGGTCCTGTTCATCCAACCCCCATCGAGAACTGTTCATCCAACCCCCAACAACGCTCACTGTTCATCAAGAGGCAGCAGGTTCTATCGGCTTCAGTTAGCAGCAGTAGCGAAGGAATCGATCGATCGGGTTCAGTTAACAGCCAGGGATCGATCGATCGCTCGGGTTCAGTAATGCGTAGCCTACAGTGCAATCGCTCGGTTTCAGTAGGCAAACGCCTCGCTCGGGTTCAGTTAGAGCCCAACGCCTCGCACCCACGCGCGTACGTGTACGAGAGAAACGCGCAACCCCTCCGTGCATTGCTCGGCCCCGACCACCCACCGTAACCGGGAACTCCCCGGTATTTTCCTCGCCCTCGCTTCTACCATGGTTTTTTCTGTCATGGACGGCCCAAATAATGTCATGCAGGTGCGTCTTCGGCCCGCCCAGGATGAAAAGCCCATTTTCTGCCATGATTTTTTGTCATAGAAGTAGGATCCCACCACAGCTATGATGATACCGGGTTTTGTCACAATTATCGTCATAAAAGTGTCATAAGCATGATAGAAAAAAATCGTTCGGCCCAAAATGTCACGGATATGTCTTTTTTTTGTAGTGAGGGATCCTCCCTCCTGGTCTTCGATGACCAGGTGTTGACCTCGGCCATGTTCTCTTTACCACCACCTCCCGTGTACAGACCAGGAGGGGTCCTTTGGGGTAGCACCTCCTTGGTCTTCCCGATGATTGGAGAGGGTGGGGAGCGAGATGCGGTCCCGCTTTCCGCCAGTTCGACCAGCGGAGAAGTCCCCTCCAAGACTTGATCAGCAGGGCGGGCGAGCGGTGGGCAGTAACATGAAATTCACATATACTATCAGTAATAGACTAATGAAATGAGCGCCTGGGGAATTTTTGAATTCGTACCTTTCAGCAGGGGGCTTGACCCCGGGGTTCCTCTTCAGAACCTCTTCGGACATTGCGGACTCCCTGTCGGAATCCGAGCTATCATCAGGCAGGACCAGCTTGGGCCTGCACTATTTCTTCGAGGCGTGGGGAGGCTGCTCCTCCTCAGCGTCGTCCGACGCTGCCCTCTTCCTCGTACGGGAGGAGTCGCTCTTCTCCTCGTCCTCCTCCTGCTCCCCCTCGTGAGCGGAGGGAGTTTGGGTGTCCCCAGACTTCGTGTCTGGATGCCCTCTTGGGCGGAGGCCTTCCCTGGCCTCACACGCTTCTTTCTTATTCTTCTTTTCTTTCTTCTCTGGCGCCTTGTACGGCGCCACAGTCAGCACTCCTCCAGCAAAGCTGACCGGGGGCCTTCGGCCAGCGGGGCCAGACTATTCATTTGCTTGGCCTTCTCAAGCCAACTCTGTGGAAGTAAGATAACATGGGTTAAATCTCCTGGAATATAAACATCCGGGCATAAAACGGATAAAGCTTTGCTACCCCCTTAGGGGGATGCGCGTCGTCGAGGCCGATGTCTTCCTCCTTGGCCGGCCACGCCTTCTGGGTTTGAACAGCACCTTCCACAGCTTGTCGTGGGTAGTGCCATAGAAACAACACATGGTGGTCGGATCCTTGAGCTTGTAGGGCCACATTGGGGTGGCCCTTTGTCGGCAGGGAAAAAGGCGGCGACAGAGCATCACCTGAACCACATTGGTCAGTTTGGCACCCGCCTTTATCATGTTGGAGATACGCTTCTGCAGCGACTCCACCTCCATGGGGGACCCCCGGTTAAGGCCCTTCTTGGTCCACGAGGTTAGCCTCACTGGGGTCCGGATTTGGTTTTGGGAGCCGTCGTACAGGCTGCATCATGTGGCTTTGTGATATAGAACCACTCTTTCTGCCAAACTTTGATAGTGTCTATGAATGTGCCATCTGGCCACTCGACCTGGGAAAGTTTACTATCTTCGGCTTGACATTAAAGACCTTCATCCATAAGTTGAAGTGTGGCTGGACCCGCAAGAAGGCCTCGCAGATGACGATGAAGGTCGAGATATGAAGGAAAGAGTTCAGGGCTATATCGTGAAAATCCAACCCGTAGAAAAACATCAGCCCCCTGACGAAGGGGTGAAGCGGGGAAGCCCAGTCCCCTGATGAAGTGAGGGATGAACACCACCCTCTCACCTGGCCGAGGCGTGGGGACGACTTGGCCCTCCTCTGGGGCCCGATGAACGATTTTGGCCAGGAGGTAGCCAGCGCGCTTCAGGTCCTCAATGTCGTCATTGGTGATGGTGGAGGCCACCCACTTGCCCTTGGCACCGGATCCGGCCATGGCCGCAGTGAGGGCATGGCTTGAAGGGATTTCCAGTGGAAGAAGGGCACAGGGTGCTGGGGCTCTATAGATAGGGAAAGTGACGGTGAGAGGAAGGAGAAGGCGTACACCAATAGTGGTGGTCGTTTCCCTTTTATAAGCAGCCGAAATACCAAAGGTCCTTTTACTATGTCGCAGGCTTCGCCACTTCCCGATATACTCGCAACGTTATGTGTGAGTGGGATAATCGAAATCATTGATCATATCCTTAAAAAATGGGGCACGATCCCCACCTTGATAGAACATGCCAATGAAGGAGCTGCCTCGAACCGCGCATCAAGTACTCACGATGGTTCGATGCTTATGACCGGGGTGACCCTTCGCCGAAATTTGTCAGGCGAAGGCACTATTCACGCTTGAGCGGTTGGCCTTCGACTAAGTAAAAATAATAATCCGGATTGCGGATACGACTTAACTGAGTACATGGCCGAATTTGGCCGAGTAGTTTCTTGGAGGCTCGACCAAGGAAGATTATTCCGAACACACAGGGGGAGAAGAACTCGCCCACAAGCTAGGGACTGCAGATGCAGGAGTTACAAGACGCCGACGTTGGAGGCTGGTTCGGTGGCTACTGAGGGAGTCCTGGACTAGGGGGTCCTCCGGCTGCCGACCTATTTCTTATGGGCCGGACAGGTGGGCCGCCATATGACTACCACAAGGCCGAGCTATAGGGGGTCTCCATGTACGGACAGGAAACCCTCAAAGTCTTGGTGTGTCCTCCAAGTCAATATAGAAGATTTGGCATGTTTATGCCTTCCTTGTAACCGACTATGTGTAACCCTAATACCCCTAGTGTCTTTATAATCCAAGGGGTTTAGTCCATAGAGGCTAGAACAACAACCGTCATCCTACTCGCATAGGGTTTTAGTTCATCTGATCTCGTGGTAGATCGACTCTGTAATCCTCATATACACTTCAATATGATCAAGCAGGACGTAGGGTTTTACCTCTTAGAGAGGGACCGAACCTGGGTAAACATCGTGTCATTTGTCCCTTGTTCCCCATTGATCCAAGATCCACATCTCAGGACCCCCTACCCGAGATCCGCCGGTTTTTACACCGACAGGGGGCTTGGGATTACCAAATCCAAAAATATGAGTCCTTCTTTAATTTCGAAATGGATTTGGAAAATTTCTCAACGCGACGATAGCTTGTGGGCTAGGCTTTTTAAATCTAAATATTTCCCCAACTCTTCCTTTTTTTTTGCTTCCTCTTCCAAAGGGTCGCAATTCTGGAATGGGATCCAATCCTGCAAAGATATCTTCAACTATGGGATAACTTTATGGTAGGCGATGGGGCCGTTACCAAATTTTGGACGTGCAAGTGGATGGATTTCAAATGTTCCCCTGTTCATCAAGTTTCCTAAACTATTTGCAATTGCTCCGACCCGGTTATCTTAGTTAAAGACGTGTGTGTGGATAACACCACTAACATTTCATTCTTCTGTAACCTTTCTATCCTTGAATCTGACTCCTGGGAAGTCTTATAGAATATCACTAATCAGACCCAGCTCCCCAGTTCAAAAGACACGATATCTTAGGACCTGGAACTTTCGAGAAGTTTCTAAGTCATATCCATGTACTCCAAGCTATGTCATGGTCCTAGGCTGGGATTTTTGAAAGGATCTTTGAGCGACGTGCCTATCTCAAGCTTCTAAAGATCGCATCCCTACTACGATGAATCTTCATAGATGCAACAACCTCGGTAACGGCATGTGTGCCCTGTGCGGCACCCCTGAGAATGTAGATCACTTGCTCTTTCAATGTGCTCCAACTTTGTTCCTCTGGAGCTGTGTGCGCCAATGTTTTGGTGTTCATTGGCGCCCTAACTCGCTGCAAGATCTGTTAGGCTTGCTTGAGAACGCCTGAGGCCAATCATGAAGATTAGCATAGCGTACTTTTGGTGCATTGGTATGGGCTGGACCGTTCAAAACTAACTTGCCATCGAGGGAATTTTACCCTCCCATCCTGCTAATTATATTTTGAAATAGCTTTTATTTTTGTAACGATGTAGACCTCTAGGAAAGAGGAATGTGAGTATGCTGACGTTGTGTTGTCCAAGCTTAGGGCCATCCACGCCACCAACCGTCATCAAGTTGCTGCCCGAGCCTTCGCGCTTTTGATGTAGCCCTACCGTTTCATTACATGAACTTAATTTGCTTCTAGCCTCAGGCTATACTGTGCGCGATGCTATCTGTGTCTGACTCTATATTTGGCTCCTATGTCATTTCTGCCTTTATTAATTCAATAAAGCCGAGCGTCCCTACCGTCTTTTCTCTAAAAAAAAGGATTACCGAACGCAAATGGGTATGAAATCTCATTCATGTGTTTTGCTCAGCAGTGATAGATAACAACGGCGTCATGCGCCGTGCAACCAATCGACATGATACGTTGGTCACAAACCTAAACTAAACCTGGCGTGTCAATCACACCGCAAATCAGCTCGGCGCCTTCTCACTCACTCCAACCACTCCTTGATGTAGGCCGTATTAGTTGTTTTCCCCAAGTCTGTTCGCTCATATCTGCGCGTAGCCACATTTTTTTTTATCAAATCGGTTCACCAGGTGGATGAATGAATTTCCTTCTCATCTTTTGGATGTTCGTTTGACTAAGTTTGCCAATCCGGGTCCCGCCTCTACAACTGGATGGTGCCAGTCGTGAAAAATTAGACAAAACGGGGCTCGTGACGACCACTTGATCGGGACCAGTCAAACCCAAACCACCAACCGCCCCTTCCCTTCACGCATCTCCATGGGGTCCGAATCCAACGGCGGCGCCGCCGCGATTGACCTGCTCCGCTCGGCGGCACCCTTCCTGCCAGACGCCGACCTCCTCCTGACGCCCGGCACGGGGCTCGTCCTCGTCGACCTCGTCAATGGCTTCTGCACCGTCGGCGCCGGGAACCTCGTGAGCTCTGCTCCCCCTCCTCTGCTCCGTTTTTCAGTATATTATAAAGTGAAGAGCCTTCGCGCGAGGTTGATCGGCTGTAGCGGGATCTCGGTTGTCCGGTGGGGTGGATGCATGCCACCATGCCGAAAGAGTTGGAGTTTTGCTGGTTGCTCTACGATGGGGACGCGAGTGAATGGGCCAGATATCCTCTCTCTCGCACCTTCCTCCTACCTCGCTTCTCTTGTTCTTCTCTTATTGTCACGCACTTGTCACTCCGTCTCGTGTTTATTTCTTGTCTCTTTTCTCTTTCTGGCCCATCTTGAATCTCCAATTCACTTTTCTTCCTCCCATGAATTAATATCAATCTGCATGAAGTATTATTACTCGTTTTACTTATAAGAAAGATGGCGTTTGCAGGCTCCTGTCACGCCGAATAAGCAGATCCAGAAGATGGTGGAGGAGTCTACCAGGCTTGCCAAGGTGTTCTGCCAGAGGAACTGGCCGGTCTTTGCGTTCCTTGATACCCACCACCCCGATAAACCCGAGCCGCCTTTTCCGCCGCACTGTATCATCGGTTCCGGTGAAGAAAACTTTGTTCCAGGTTAAACACCAACTCAACACTTTTCTTATTTATTACTTCTCTTAAGCCTATCGCAGAGCATGTTCCGTTTCTGTGAATTGATTCTTTCATGCTGGATTGGGATGCTAAATCGATGGTTTTGGCAGCCTGATATGAGAGAAATGACAACAGAATACATTCCATATCTGGATTCTGACGAAGTTCAATCTACCATATGCAGCTCTGGAGTGGCTGGAGAATGATCCAAATGTGACAATGAGGCGCAAGGACTGCATTGATGGTTATCTTGCTTCATTTGAGAAGGACGGGTCCAATGTTTTCAGCGAGTGGGTCGCAAAGTTCCAGATCAAAACCGTAAGAGATCCTTCCTATTTAAATGTTCGGTGAAAGAAAGTGTGATCCCCATTTATAAATGACTCGTGAATTTGCTTGATGCAGGTTTTGGTTGTAGGAATATGCACTGACTTCTGTGTTTTGGACTTTGTGAGTTCTACTCTGGCTGCAAGAAACATTGGCCGAGTGCCCCCGTTGGAAGATGTTGTGATCTATTCCGAGGGATGTGCGACATTTGACCTCCCTATCGAAGTAGCCAGGAGTGTCAAAGGAGCCTTGGCCCATCCACAGGTACTCGGCCACTAAACTCTACTATGCATGGTCAGTGAGAGTGTAGACTTCAGAAAGAGAGTAGATAGCTTTCGTATTCTGGAGCATGTAATCTTAGCTAGTATTAGGTTTTGTTAAACAGAAGACATTGAAGGAGTTCCCAGCATCCAGAGTTCATATACCAAACCAAAATCCCATGCCATGTGATCTGGAGTTTTTATAGCTATATAGAACATCAACAAAGAGGAAAATTGTGTTCTGCCTACAAAAAGTGCACTAGTTTTACATGGAAAACGCACCGTCGTGTTGGCTGCGAAGTATTTACACGTAGAGTTCATCTGCTTTCTCTTGACCTGAAAGTCACTGCATAGGCACAACGGTAGCAAATTTGCTTTGATATCTTGTGCGTTCCCTTGCTCATTAAAAGAAAAGAAAAAACATGGACTTATAGCTAACCTTTCATAATGATGCAGGATCTTATGCATCACATGGGACTTTACATGGCCAAATCAAGGGGTGCGAAGATAGTTGACGGAATTCTTGAAGAATAAGACTAGATCATTCATCAGGTCTGAGTCTTGCTGGAAGGACCGTGCTATAGTTCTATGTAGTCCTCCTGTTTATCCACTATGTAGAATAATCAGATGCTGTATCTGCCGCCTGTGCACAGACACTGTTCTATGGGCCATGCATGGTTATCTGTAATTATCCAAGCAGTAATGTTAACAAGCATTTACTTTACAGTACGCAGAATAGATACCATTTCCAATCTGTGTTTTGGTGCCGCGTAGTTTGTATATATTCTGGGTTCCAAGGTTGTGCATCATAGAATATGAACCAATAAGCTGCTGATGAGATTGCTTGGATAGACATGGATTGGACCGGGTAGTCTCCTCGTCAGACCTCACGATGTGTGTTGCCTAGTGCCACCATATCCATGGGGCCAGGGCGTATGCTGTCCGCTGCCGAGCAACCTGCTGACGGAAAAAGGGCCACATGGTCTGTAAGTTCACAATTACAGTTCTTCAAACAGGATCCTTTAGCTCCGCCATAGGAGCAAAGCAAACGCCACATCGCACAAATGCTTTATCATTGCAATCCACCAAGGATTCATAAACAAAATCATTGGAGCAAACAAGCGTGCAGTTGATCTTGCTATACCTATATTGCTGCTCCTGACACAGGGAAATCTTTTGTGTTCAACTATTTTCTATTAGATAGAATTAAAAAAAATGACAAGACCGGCGAACATAAATAAATGTACTCAATAAAGGTCAATATTATTACAGTTTTTACAACAGTTGTACAACACTACAACAGGTCAGTCCATGCATCGGCAAACACCCGTCAATACCCCTCAAACAAGACAAGAGGGCTGGGTGCTAAGTTATATACAAACGAGCCATGATATTTGAGTGAGGCTGCTGGGGCATCGTCGGTTAACAGACAACCAGGACACGAAAATTTCTACCTCTTGAGCTTTTGCTGCGCTTCCAATGCAGCAGAGTCTTCTATTTCCACCCTCCTAGTTTTTTCCTGCCCTAGAGGCCAGTAACTTCATGCGCCATGTGCCTCTAGGCATTCACGGGACAGGGTGTTCCAATCCAATCGAATCCATATGTTCAATGCTTGACAAGATCTAACGGTGCTGCTGATGGTCACAAACCTGGCAGCTCCTAGCAGACCTAGGGTTTGCAAATGTGCACTGATCACAGGCCCAAATGTTCCCATCATCCATACCACGGGTTGAGCTGCCTGACTTTGAGGCACCAACAGGTGCCTTGTTCTTGCCACTCTTGCTCTTACCACCAAGGTTCTTGGAGCTTACGGCCTTGCTACATGCACCTTGGCCGCTATGAGCTCCAACATCATTCAATCCAGACTCCAATGCACGGACCAGGTTTTCGAAATAATTGCGAGTTACGCTGTTAAATAGACATAGAATTGTTGAGCAGAGATGAGTAAAAGAAGTGTATAGCAATGACATGAAAAGTACTGAATTATGGATAACAAAAGCACAAGCTGCAAGAATTTTGGCAGTTATACATACGGAGAAAGACCACCACATAATTACACCGTGGAAACCAGTATCTTTACATGATTGTGGGAAACGCTATTCTAATGTCCATATTAAGGATGATGACACCAGTTAGACAGAAACAACACTGACCAGAACAAATACACTAAGATTTTCATTACCTGGTCAATCCAGCCAACTTTGTACGGAAGTCATTAAAATCTTTAGATGGGCAGTCTGCATCGAGATAGATCTGAAGTTCTTTCTCCGCACACTGATGAAGGCGTTCCAAACCAGATTCTGCTTCACCTGAATAAGTAATAGCAAAAGGATACCCTTTAGTGATAGATACTTCGAATGGAATCTACAGTATGAAAAATACGAACCTTGAACGTATTCGAAGAACTGCCTTTTGGCATGTTCATGGTCTGGAAGGTAATAACCATATGCGTAAGTCCACTTCAATACCCGCCTACATTCAACAATCTGCAAAATGAGACCATACAGCCTGAGTGAGATACTCAGAAAACTGAACAAAAGTACAGGCGACACTTGCTGATTAGAGTGTCATCATACCTGTAACCATGCTTCAATTATGAACTTAAGCTGTGACTCAGGTTGGCTTTGTATGTCACTTAGCTTTTCAAGCTGTAAGGTTTACCAAACAAAATAACAGTCATTAGGTGTTGGAGAATTTTAGCATTAAATTGTGAATCCTTCTAATGACACTGCCCTGAATGACGTTGCTCTGATAAAAAAAATGATGCAACCTGTAATATCAATGATGTTACAGGTATGAATGTCAGCTACCTTATCATTCTGCAGACTCTGCAGATCCCCAAGCGCCTTTTGCCTTGACTACATCATAACAAAAATAGTGCGTAAATATTGTATGTTACATGCAAAATAAGAGTTGCTAGTAGTACATTAACTATTTCATCAATCAAAATGAAAAAAACGAAGCAACAAAAACAATATTTAGATCTTTATGTTCCTTAGCTTGGCCTACTGAAAATTAGGCTCTTTTCAATGGCGAGGAGTGGCTGCGGAAGAAACTTCAAATTGCATTGTCTTGGTTTGGCTTCCCGCGATCACAGTATCACCCGGCTGTGGTCCCGTGTTATTCATCTTCATGATGGCGATGCTAATACCTCTTTCTTCCACCAACATTCCAGATATTGTAAGAAGAAGAATTTTATAGCCAAGTTGAAGGTTGGTGATCAGGTCGTAACAAACCAAGGGGATAAACATGAGGCTGTGCTGAATTACTATGAAAAACCTCATTGGTTCGTCTCAGGTTCAGGATTTTTCCTTGGACCCCTCAGTTTTTCACTTCCAGCAGCATGATTTGGTTTCTTTGGAGGAGCCTTTTTCGGAGGATGGAGTGTGGGCAACCATCAAAGACTTGCCGTTTGATAAAGCACCTGGACCTGACGGGCTTGCTGGTTGTTTTATAAGTCATGTTGGGAAATTATCAGAGTGGACCTACTGCTAGCTCTCTCAGCTGATCATCATGGCCATGTGTCCAAATTCAGACTTCTCAACTCTGCTCATCTCCCTTCTGCCGAAGAAGGTCAATTCCATCCAGGTGAGACTTCCGGCCCATAAGCCTTATCCACAGTTTTGCCAAACTGGTTGCTAATAAGCTCATGGCCAATCGCCTTGCACCCTTGCTGCCTGATTTGGTGCCTGTAAACCAATCTGCTTTTGTCAAGGGAAGGAGAATTCATGACAATTTTCTCCTTGTTCAACAAACG
This sequence comes from Triticum timopheevii, assembly GCA_963921465.1. Classification (NCBI taxonomy): domain Eukaryota; kingdom Viridiplantae; phylum Streptophyta; class Magnoliopsida; order Poales; family Poaceae; genus Triticum; species Triticum timopheevii. The sequence continues at coordinate 371,475,776 of OY997272.1, read as the reverse complement.
GCAAAATGTTTGCACCAACGAAAGGAGCCTCACATTTTACTCAAACTGGATATATAGAAAGCCTTTTGATTCCGTATCTTGGCCTTTCCTCATTGAGGTTTTAAAGCATTGAGGTTTTGGTCAACGTTCAATTCCACATGTTTGCTGCTCTCCACATCTTCCCTTAGTTCCTAGTCAATGGTGGGCCGGATGAGCACATCTTCCATCATCGTGGCCTCCATCAAGGTGACCCCCTATCCCCTATGTTATCTATCCTTGTGATGGATGTCTTGAACTCTTGTGAGCTGGGCTGCTCATGTGGGTTTGCTGCAACCAGTTTCTATGCTGATGATGTAGTGATGTTTCTCCAGCCTGCTGCAAATGACCTCACTAACATCAGGCAACTTCTGGACATTTTTGGCCATGCCTCAGGTCTTGTGACCAATATGCCCAAGAGCTCGTTACCCCAATTCAGTGTAAGGATGAAGATATGGAGGTCGTATCCAGCAGTTTATCTTGTGATATTAAGCACTTCCCTTGCACCTATTTGGGTCTCCCACTCACGGTCAAGAAGCCTTCCAAGGCAGACCCACACCCTCTTGTTGATAAGGTTGCTAACAATCTCCCTGGACGAAAGGCATCACTCATGAATCGTACTAGTCGGTTTGTTGTGACGGTATGAGTTGTACTTTCTACCATTCCTATTTATCTCATGATTGCGTTGGGCCTTCCCAAATGGGTTATCAAGGCCATTGATAAGCGGTGTAGGGGGTTTCTTTGGAAGTGCCAGGAAAAGGCTAATGGGGGCAACTGCCTTGATTCCCGGGAGCGAGTCCAGCGACCAACCCAATAAGGTGGTCTTGGTATTCCTAACCTTCAACGTTGGGGTGGGCGCGCCGCCGCGTGCGATGGTTATGGCTGCAGAAAACTGGCGCGGATCACCCATGGTCTGGTTTGCCCGTCCTCGTTCCTCGAAATGCTCTGGCTTTGTTCTGTGTCGCTGTTGAGTCAATTGTTGGAAATGGGCAGACCACTTTGTTCTTGTCTGATCGATGGCTTCAGGAGATCTTCAAACCTTTTCAAGTTGATCTCCAAAAGAGTGGTCAAGCAGCACACTGGCTCAAGCTCTAACAGAGCGGAGATGGGTCGCAGACATCAAGGGCGCCCTTACTGTCCAAGTGCTAACTGAATACCTTCAGTTTTGGGATTAAGTGGAGGGACTGCACCTTCAACAGGATGTTCCTGATCAGCACCGTTGGCGGTTTACGCGGTCGGGATTGTACTCATGCAAATCAGCATACGAGGCTTTCTTTATTGGTGCGATGAGATTCGCCCCTTGGAAGAGAATCCGGTGGACCTGAGCTCCTTTGCACTTGAGCTATTTATTTGGCTTGCCATCAATAATCAGTACTGGACAGTATACCGCCTGGACAAAAGGGGGTTGCCGCACCCGGCTGCATGCCCCTTGTGCGATCAAGTTGAGGAGTCAATTCAGCACATCCTTGTATCATGCGTCTTTTCCAGGCAGGTCTGGTCTCATACTCTCCAAAGATTAGGCGTAATTGCTATTGCCCCGCAACCCACCACTAGCCGGTTCTCAAGCTGGTGAGGACAAGCTCTCATTCAAGTTTCCAAAGAACTCTTGAAAGGGCTTACCTCCTCATTGTCTTGGTGGCGTGGGAAATATGGAAGCATCGGAACGATTGCGTTTTCAATGGCGCTAGACCAAATGTTTCCGTGTTGTTGCTGACAGTTGCTAACGAGTTCGCCCTCTGGTGTTAGTTGGAGCTTTGGTGCTTCGGGGGCTTTTCTTTGGGATGCTTACCTTGGACGTTTAGGCTCGTCCTTTGTCTGATTTTGGCCGTTTTGTTTTTTGTGTGGTGAGAGTTCTTATTTGTTCCTTTGGGTTGTGTTTGAGGTGTTTGGGTCAACGGAGTTTCTACCCGCATCCTTGTACTTATTTCTTTCTTCTTATTGAAATGATATGCAGCTCTCCTGCGTTTCGAGAGAGAAACAAGCATTAATATTCTATTCTTTGGCCCTATCACACTGAGATCTTAAAAACTCGAAATATCCTACAGACAGCATTGTCTTCGACCATAAATGAACTCCTGGCAAGTTTGACAAGCAAAGAAACCACCACTACAACTAAGAACAGTATAACAGTCATTCAAGCACCACTTCCAACTTCCAAGTTGGCTTAGTACTGATTTGTACATTATGCACCCAATGATATTCATGAGCTCATTGCCGCAGAAAAAGCTGACAACGTATATTACCACCCAAAGGTTCACTCACGATTCACCACTACTCCCTCCGTCCGGAAATACTTGTCCTAGAAATGGTTGAAAATGGATGTATCTATAACTAAAGTAAGTCGACAAGTATTTCCGGACGGAGGGAGTACATGATAAGAAATTATCTCATCTGTTGGATTGGGAGTTACATGCCTAGGCTATCTTGAGTGCATAGGAAATGTTTAGGAGTTTAGCTCACTATTTACCCACTTAAGACCTGACATTAAAGGAGTGTCAATGCTGCTAACTGAGTTGAAAATCACTTACTGACTGATTGGCTGCCCATCGCTCATAGTAATGTGTATATCTCTCGAGGGAATTCTTTGCCATTTCTCTTCTCCTTTCAGAATCATCAAACTATAACAGAAATGTAGAAGAAAGGAATCAGCATAAATAATTTAATGATACAATAACTTGATGTTCATGACTAGGTGAACCATTACCGCTCCCTCTTGCCTTGCTGCCTCATAACGGTTACAAGCATAAAAACCACCTGTCCTCTCCCCATGATCTGACCATGGACCAAGACAAAGCCTGCATTCACAGCATGATGTGTCAACTATCTAAAATGGCCAAAAACTATAAGCAGAAGTGTAGCAGCAATGTGATTGTGTACCAGCAGAATTCAAATTTACATGGCGGTGTGCACGTAATGTGCATGCAGCCCTGGTTTTTTTCAATAGGCCGCTTGCACTTGGGACAAGGCTTCGAATTAGCTAGTATCCTGGAAAACAGAACCAACAGGTGGTGAACAAAGAAAAAAGGTATAGTTGCTAGTCAAAACAACTCGAAGTAAAAACATACTATATCTGCACAGACGCAGCATTCCATTGACTGAACAACAACACCATTATGTTTTTTTAAACATAACAACACCATTATGTTAGTAAAGAAATGGGAAAAGAATAGCACAAACTAAGCAAAAAAGTCTAGGGAGTGCTCATCAGACCCTAGAAGGATACATGTTAGAAAGAGCACTAGTGGGGGTGAAATGGAACAATTTAGAGAAGCCAAAAATAGAGATATGTGAGAGAAAGAAAAGGCTTTGCAGTCCAATTTGCAGATCATGTACGCCGGGTATCTACAACAAGCATTTTTGTGAAGAAACCTAATTTGGTTCAGTAAGGAAATATGAGAAGTAGAATTTCAAAAGAAAAGCAAGGTAGTAACTGGTAAGCAATAGGGAAGTGGAGAGAATGAGCAAATAGTTGGTAGAGTAGACAACTTGCTGGTGTGCGTCAGCAAGGTAGTAACTGGTAAGCAATAGGGAAGTGGAGAGAATGAGCAAATAGTTGGTAGAGTAGACAACTTGCTGGTGTGCGTCTTATTCCATTAGCAATTAGATATAACAAAAAAGATGGTTAAAGACCAGATGGGCCGGTATACATGTTACACAAACATACCCATGTCAAAGCTTGGCACACTTGGAAATCAGAGATAGTAATACTTCATTGACATGACCATGCTGTTCGACAGACAATGCGAAATTTGGGAGAAGACGTACCAGTTCATATTCTCGGATTCCGCACTATTCTTGAGAATCCATTTGGAAACTGTGGAACAGTCTACAGGGCGATGAGCTTCCTCCGTGCACTGAAAAAAAATCATACGACTTCTTAATTCTAAGCTCGACTGAACATATCACAAATAAGCTACAGCCAGAAATACTCACGTTCCAACAGAACCCGTAAGAACAGCCACAAGAAACATCATAGCTGCCACTGCCAACGACAAATTCCACAGCATATTCGCAGCCAGGAGCAGGACACCATTTTGTCTGTTCAACATAAATGACACAGTGATAATTGAGGTGCAAATCAGAAGGTGATAGTAGACAGCAGTAAAATGCACAGGACATTTAAGCATTTTTTTCAGTTATCAGCTACCAACAAGAAATTCTGATATATAAAATCAAATACAAAGAAAAGAATAGGTGCCAGAACAAAGGATTGCGCAATGCCAAATTCTGAATCCTTTGGCCAGGTGTGGCCGTCACCACCCTTCCCTAACTGAGCAGCACTTGGTGCTCGGAAAAGAAATTTTGAATTCAGATATAATTCAGAAAGATATGTACTTACTTTTCTATTATCTTCAATGTAAGATCTGCAAAGATATCGTTCATACTTCCCCTTATCCTCGTCACTAGCGAATAAATTAACCATATCTTGTCCAACAGCAGCAGAACAGGATGGATCAGGACATCTCAACATCAAACATCCTGGACCATCATTTATAGCTGTGCTAATATAGCCTGTCAATGAAACCGAAAATCTAATCAGCACCAACTGAACATTAAAGCTAAAATCTTCGAACATTGCATTTAATTACAAGAAAAAGGTTATATTAGAAGATGTAAGATAAACTGAAAGCATTCCATGAAACGATGGAACAAAAACTCAAATCGTTATGAAATGATAAAATTGAAACACAGGGCATATAGACTAAATGGTTCACAAAATATGCAAAAAAACTAAAAAGGAACCAAATTGCAAGAAGAGAATAAGGATGGCATCATGTTGAAACACTTGGAAAGTGATATTTGTCTTTGGACATGACATTTGGTTTTGTTATGAGTTATTCTAGATTTCTAGTTAAGTGACCAAAGAAAAATATATAATGTTAAATTGGAAATCTATGGACTTTTTATCTACTCAATTTCAAAATGGTTCAAACAGGTAATAGTATACTATCCAATATAGAACTCCAAACGGCTAGATCCTAGAGCATTCAAATACAGCATTTATGCCCAACAAGTGATATTATTGCATATAAGAAATGAGAACCACAAAAAAAATGTTATCAATTTGGAGGAGCATGGTCAATGTTGTGCAACAATAACACTGCAGGCTTGCAACCTATCAGGAAAAAGCATAATACATTTGTTTGCGTTCACGCTATAGGAAAAAGCATAATACATTTGTTTGTGTTCACGCATGACTATAAATTGCCATCAATGCTTCTTTCAGAAAAACATATTCAGGAACACACTGATTGAGGAAGATATGCTCACATGCAGCTACGGTAAACATCTATGTGTTCAGTCAGAAGAAAAATCAAGGGTAACTTAATAGATAGTTAGGCACACTTGGTCCATCACCAAGCGTATTCATGGCACAATTATCTAGGCAAGGGCAGTGTAAAGTATGACCATCCAAAGCAAGGGGATAACAAGAGAACGAACCTCTCCAACATACACCACAGAAAGGATGCCCACATGAAGCAGCACCCATTGACTCACGTGGACAACTTTCGAAGCAAATCCCACACGTAAGCTGTTAAAGGATAGATAAGTAATGTAAGAAGTGGAGTTTATATGCACATGACCTACATGTACGGGAATGTTTTCATTAGCATGTCTAGTCTAGAACATAAAAGGGTGCAAGCCCATCCCTTTGCCACAAGCATTCAAAATAACAAGCCTACTGTTCAACATTTTCTCCAGCAAAATACAGGTTACCAGGCAGGTCATACTAACTCCAGGGGTTACAAAACATACAGGCAATCCAATAATATAAACACCAACTAGAAGAATACTATATTGTCCAAAGGGGGGAATATGCGTGGGCAACAGAGCAAAAATAAAAAAATAGTGAGCCTTACTTCTCTTTCATTTGGCATTTCATTTTGCTTCTCCGGTAAACCAACGGCAGTACGAACCCGTGCTTCATCAACAAACCACTCGTCATGCACCTTACTAACGCTCCTGCAAGAAGAAACTTTATAATGCCTTTACAGAAAGGAAATATTGCGAGCAACATAAATTAAATATCACCGCCTACAGAAGCTGTCACAAAAAAGAAGATACAAGCAGCGCTGCCATCGAGAAGGAAGGGCCACAGAAGTATGATCCTAATATAGCAGTATCTCATTCGCCTGCACCTATTCTGTGCTTAAACTTGGATAAAAATAACTATTTAAGCATGCAACTACCATGCCAGATGTAATGATGCCTATTACCAGTTATAACTGCGAAGAAGGGCGCAAGCTTCTGATTTCGAAATTGAAAGAACAGTTGAAACCCGATTCATGTCATCTGCTTGATGTTGCTTTATGTCAGTTTCACTCAGTACACTGTAGTTTTGCTGGAATATAAACAAGAAAATAGTAGTAAGATAAACATAGATATAAGGTGAAATGAACACCTAAGAACCACATAAGCTGAGTACGGCCAGTTCATTGCTAGATTAAATGGAGAGAAAGAAAGTTAATCTTGGTCAAACCAGCATGTAGTTAGTAAATAAAAAATCCTTTGGCAGTAAAATCTGACTATTTAACAGGTACATACACCAAAAATCACCAACTCATGGAGTACATAAGCAGAAAAAAATCTAGGCAAAAGAAAAGCGAAATAAGAATTCTGTTGGTTGCATTTTTCACGTCCAGGAAGAAATTTGCTACTCCCTCCGTTCACTTTTATAAGTCGTTTCAGACAACTGAAATTGACCTGCTTTTTACACTGTCTGAAATATCTTCAACACCTTACAAAAGTGAACAGAGGGAGTACAACCTTACGATTTCAAGTATATTATTCAGCCTCGAAGAACACATGGAAGCATGTGCAGAGAGAGAAGCTTGGATTGACTTGCGACTGATGACATGCGTTTACATGCTAATAGCCTAAACCTCAATACATTGTCGACCAAAATATACCCTGGAGGCCCGGTCTTTATGTGTCAAAGGTCCCAAAAAAAAGCAATATTGTTAAAAAAAAAATGGGTTTGTTATAACTCTATTTGTGTGGCACAATACCGATATCATTACAATTCTACAATAATATAGGCTTCTACGTTCAAAAGCTACCTGGATTGCAGCAACAATTATACCAAATTTAAGCATTGTGTGCACAGTTGCACACTCAGTGAGGTGGGCCATCCAAAAGTGTAGTCAAATTTGGCTACAAATCAAACGGCCTCAAATCTAGCTCCGTGACTTTTCACTTCTTTGCTAACTATATACATTTCCCATCATTGACCATTTGGATATAACCCTCTTCTTGACCAACCATCTGAACTGAACGCAGCTCAAGGTCATCCATAATAGATCAAAGAGGGAAGTGCGAAAATCTGCTGTTAAACTGGAGTTTGTAAGGAAAACAAGAGGAGAAGAGTGGATATCGGAGGGTGGGGGCGATGGTAGAGGAAGATGGAAACGAGGGTATTAAAAGCTGGACATTTCATTTATCATAGAAACTTTCTAGAGGCTAAATTGGTTCACTTTTTATAAAGGATTTAATGCTCCATGTCCAAATCAATAGATCTTGTACTTGCTAGAATTTAACATCATCATGCAAGATGAACGCCTATGTAAGTTAACTATGCACTTCCAAACAATACCATAACCAGAACAGTAACTTGTCGGGTTACTTGATTGCGTAAGAAAAGAAAATACCAGTCCTTTAGTGCTCTATGTTAAGCAACACTGCAACACTTTACACGATCGGCTATTGCAGATTGGACAGCACTTGATGCACTCACATCACAACGCTTCAGAATGCAAGTACATCAGACGAAAGTGTGAATAATATCTAGAAAACATATCATGACAAAATGACGGTATACTGAATGTCAATTCTGTTTCACGAAGAAAGTACACCAAAAAATATATCACAACATCATATGAAGGAACATTTTTCTGTTTGCATCTGATTAAAACTGAAAATCAGTATGAATGAGAAGTGCACTAACGAATGGAAGATGTGTTCAATCCTATCAATTTAAGTTCTGCATAAGGGAGGAACAAAAATCTAACCCCGAATCAACACGCTGGAGTTGTGTACCATAAGCTTCAAAAGCTTTTCTTTCCCTAATCGTTTCATCTCTAGATATTTAGACAGAATATCACTACAAATAGTGAATCAGAATGGAATAAATTTAACGACCTGTGCCAAGATCATGCAAGGTACCCTATTTCATAGTTTGAAGCTAGAAGAGTACTTGCATCCCACATAGAAATTTCCATCGACCGTGAGTAAGTAAACACTAAGTAAGACTCGTGTATTCACCTAATCGGTATGATCTGCGAATTAATCACCATCTTTTGGCTAGAGCTATCAAATCATACATTAAAAAACTGCCAGCTCCAATCAAATCAGCAAGCTGCAGGAAACCTCCCAAAATCAGATTCAGAAACATACCAATTAGACTGGTAGATCCTTGCATCAGGGTAGCATGTCAGTACATGTCTAATACATACTAACCATTATTTAGTCCCCAGTTTAGAAGTTTTCCTTTGCATGCTTTCCAACAGTCCTACCCTAAACACCGCTCTCCCTGTCATGCTACATTCCATTACCACTTATTACCAGCAACCAAAACTGGAATCATAAAGCAATGCGACACACTGTGAATTACAAGCTACAACACAAAGTGAATTTCGCATGCCAGGACACCAGTCGCAGCTAGCACCTATCCGATAACCAGAAGTAATTTATCGGGAATACTCGGCTTGTCTTTTCCTAGTAGGACATAAATAGAACCACCCTCCGGTTTATATAACCACATTTCATCCATGGGAAGGACTCTGATCGAGCTCTTCGTCCACGTCAGGCAATCACACAGGCAACCGAAAGCAATATCTAGATCATCCAACCAGTCACATTTCTATCCACTATTTATATATAGTAGTATACGCGAGAGCATTTCTGTCCTCATCATCCAACCTATCGTCTCGGGGCAGACAGACCACCGATACATGGCCGCTCCGGCGCTGCTGCATCTCCCATTCCGATTATCTCGAACAAGCAATTTCTATACTGGGACCGACCGGACGCCAATCGATGATCACCTGCTGCCTGTGGGAGATTAGGTCATCCGAGTCATCGGAGTCGCGGTCGGCGAAGTCGTAGTCCGCGTCCCCGTCGTCGCTGAGGGCGAGGCCCGCCTCGCCGCCGCTGTAGAAGTCCTCGTCGGCGGAGTCGCGCGTGTCGTCCTCTGAATCCATCGCCGCCGCCGCGCGCGCCGGAGCCTCGAGAGCGACCCGGATCGGGCGGATCGGAGCCGCGCCCCACCGTTTGGGCGGAACAAGCGGCTCGGATTCGGGGGAGGGACGGGAGCTGGGGAGGAGGAAAGGGGTGGAGCGGAGGAAGACGTGGAGGAGGAACGGGGGAGGAAGAGGATGGGTGGGATTCGCTCGGGGGCAGAGGAAGCCGCGAGCTTTCTCCTTCCTTGTTTGTTTCCGCACGTTTTCTTTCTCGCGTGTAATTGCTATTTTCTGCTTCTCTGGTAACAACAGTGCTTTCCAGACGGAACCTTTTCCTTTCATGGGAAGGAATCTTGCGCTGCACCAGAAAGGGAGGTATGAATCTTCACTTCACAAACAGGAGTGCCTCGTCCCTCAAAATGAACAAATCTGACCCTTATCTCAAACTTCAACACAAAATGACCCCAATCTAAAAACATTTTATGAAATGGCCCTCTTTCTGGCCTAGGGCACCATGTCAAATAGCATGACGCGCTAGCCTGGGGCGTCATACTATCTAGCATGGCGCCCTAGCCCCGAGCGTCGTGCAAAAGGGGCTATTTCGTGAAAATAATTCAGATTGGGGCCATTTTGTGTTGAAGTTTCAGATAAGGGTCAGTTTTGTTCATTTTCACTCCAAATACCTCTTTGCCATGCCACGGCTCAGGGCAACGGTCTTTCGGGGCAACTCTAAATGGACGTCCGTTTTGTTCGGATTTCATTTGTTTAGAGACGGCAATGGGACAGTGTTCGTTCGGATTTGTCGATGTACCGGTCGTGTGTCCAACGCGCGGCCTCATCTTGGCCGCATGCCCGCGTCTCGTTCGTATACATTTTTTGCCTCATTTGCTATACTCCATCAACAATTTTTCGATACATTGTAGTATATTCATCAAATCTTGATTAGAATAGTAAGACCAAAGAAATAAGAACCAGAAGTAGACATTTAAAAGATGTTCAATTTCCATAACTGGTCCCAAATGTTGGATTAGTATTTTCTCAATACCTTCATTGTTGATCTACGGATTCTCGATCTTGTATACTCCTTTCTTCTTCCATTTCAAAGAAGTAGACATTGCTTCTTCGTATCTAGTCTCATCTCTAGCCTTTATTCTAGAAACAAGTTGAGGGACATCTCTCAAATTGTGTTCTATTCATAGATCGATGTATTCTTCTTCCCAATACCAAACGTTGCATCCATCCTACAAAAAACAATTGAGTATAAGCAAAGTGCTATCCAAAATGCGTCGAATCTGGGAGCACAACTGAAGCTAAACTAACACATACCCCATTGTTTTTTCACTTGACGGACACCCATCGGGATGTTCCGGCATTGTAGACACGCGACCCACGACCTTCCGTGTATAGTCGTCGCACTTTATGAGTGGCAACGGTGCGCCGACGAGCCTTTGGGCCAGCACCGAGCCAGGACGACGACAAATGGTGTATTTGCCGACGAACCAGCAACGGGATTTGGTACCCGGCCAGTCCATGGCACGGCGCGCCTCAGGCAGCAGCCGAGTACGCTCAGATCCGGTTGGATCCGCTCCAAATCCGGCGGCCGGATGCGCTGACATCAGGCGGGCGGATAAAAGATCGAGGATGTCGCCTAGAGGGTGGTGAATAGGCACTTTAGAATAATTACGGTTTAGGCTTGAACAAATGCGGAATAAACCTAGCGGTTAAATTGTCAAGCACAAAACCTACAACAACTAGGCTCACCTATGTGCACCAACAATTTATGCTAAGCAAGATAAACAACTAGGTGATAGCAAGATATATGACAAAAACAATATGGCTATCACAAAGTAAAATGCATAAGTAAAGGGCTCGGGTAAGAGATAACCGAGGCACGCGGAGACGACGATGTATCCCGAAGTTCACACCCTTGCGGATGCTAATCTCTGTTTAGAGCGGTGTGGAGGCACAATGCTCCCTAATATGCCACTAGGGCTACCGTAATCTCCTCACGCCCTCGCACAATGCAAGATGCCGTGATTCCACTAAGGGACCCTTGAGGGCGGTCACCGAACCCGTACACTTTGGCAACCCTTGGGGACGGTCACCGAACCCGTACACTTTGGCAACCCTTGGGGCGGTCACCGGTACTCGTCAAATTGCTCGGGGCGATCTCCACAACCTAATTGGAGACCCCGACGCTTGCCCGAAGTTTTACACCACAATGATTGAGCTCCGAACACCACCAATCGTCTAGGGCGCCCAAGCACCCAAGAGGAACAAGCTCTAGGGTACCAAGCACCCAAGAGTAATAAGCTTCTCAAACTTCACTTCCACGTATCACCATGGAGAACTCAAACCGATGCAACTAATGCAATGGCAAGGGCACACGGAGTGCCCAAGTCCCTCACTCTCAAATCCCACCAAAGCAACAAAAACTATGGAGGGAAAGGAGAGGAAGAACAAGAAGGAGAACACCAAGAACTCCAAGATCTAGATCCAAGGGGTTCCCCTCACATAGAGGAGAAAGTGATTGTTGGAAATGTGGATCTAGATCTCCTCTCTCTTTTGCCCCAAAAACTAGCAAGAATCCATGGAGGGATTGAGAGATAGCAAGCTCGAAGAAGGTCAACAATGGGGGAAGAACTCAAGCTCAAGAGATAAGGTTCAATGGGGAAGAAGACCCCCTTTTATAGGAGGGAAAAAATCCAACCGTTATCCCCATTCACAGCTCGCAGCAGGCGGTACTACGCTCAAGGGAGAGGTACTACCGCTGGCCGTGGCAATACTATCGTTGGGACCTCGCACAACGCCTAAGGGAGAAGGAACAAAGAGGAGGGCCGTTGAGCGGCACTAGTAGCGGTAGTAGGGGCGGTACTACCGCTTACAAGCGGGACTACCGCTGGTACTTCCACTACTACTGTCGCTGAACCCGACATGAGACACGCATGTCTCGAGTCGAGGCGGTACTAGCGCGGAACCGGAGCTGTACTACCGCTTGTGGCCGTGGGCGGTATACCGTTGTTTCACAATGGTACTACCGCTTGCGGCCTTCAGTGGTACTGCCGCTCCGGGGCCGCGGTACTACCGCTGGCGCCTCCCTTATGCCACTTCCACGAAAACAAGTATACTCCAAGGAAAACCAGAACTGCCACAACTTCTGCAAATGAGCTCTGAATTGAGTAAACTCAAGCTTGTTGGATAGAAGACAACGAGTAGCATCAAAACATCGACTAGTTATAGTAAGAAGAGGCAGGGGAGGTATGCCTAACATATAGAGGAGAGAAACCTCCAACAGAGAAGAACCTGCATAACCTCCAGCATCGAAAACATCATAGAAGATGCATGCGAACTTCATTTTTCAATGAACTCGAGCTTGTCATCAAGATAACCATAAGCTCTAATACTCACAAAGAGAACCGACAAAAACCCCAACATTGAAAAGATCGTAGAAGATGCATGTGAACTCTGTTTTCGATGAACTCGAGCTTGTCACAAAAATGACCATAAGCTCCAAATCTCACAAGGAGAAGAACCAAACAAGAACCAGTAAAGATGATGCAAGGATGCAATGGTTTGAGCTCTCTACGGATGATACGATCAAGCTACTCATCAAGAGCCCCCCTTGATAGTACGATAATCCATCCTACAACCCGGTCTCCCAACTACCACCATGAAACCGGTAAAATACAAAACCTATCAAGGGCAAACCTTTGCCTTGCACATAGTCCACTTGAGCTAGATGATGACGATCTTGACTCCCTCAAGTTGGACCACCTTTCTTGATTGTGTTGGCTCGATGAAGACTAGTTGATTGCTCCCCCATACTCCACTATGAGTGAGCCACTCTTTGGCATATCTTCACAAGTCCTTTGGCACCACAATGGACGACAAGCTTCGAGGATGATCTCTTCGTGATGCTCCACTTGAACTTGCACACCACAATCTTGATGACGAACACCACCTGATGTCATCCTCTCCATGGGTTGTATGATATCTTCCTCTTGACGCAAGCCCATGGAAACATACCTAACCCCACATAGAACTCTCACGTAGACCATGGATTAGTACACAAAGCGTAATGGACAATGCTTACTGATATGTCTCCAACGTATCTACTTTTCCAAACACTTTTGCCCTTATTTTGGACTCTAACTTGCATGATTTGAATGAAACTAACCCGGACTGACGTTGTTTTCAGCAGAACTGCCATGGTGTTATTTATTGTGCAGAAAACAAAAGTTCTCGGAATGACCTGAAAATCCACGGAGATAACTTTTGGAAAATATAAAAAATACTGGCAAAAGAATCAAGGCCAGGGGGCCCACACCCTATCCACGAGGGTGGGGGCGCGCCCCCTGTCTCGTGGGCCCCCTGATGCTCCACCGACCTCAACTCCAACTCTATATATTCCGTTTCGCAGAGAAAAAATCAGAAAGAAAGTTTCATCGCGTTTTACGATACGGAGCCGCCGCCAAGCCCTAATCTCTCTCAGGAGGGCTGATATGGAGTCCGTTCGGGGCTCCGGAGAGGGGGATTCGTCGTCGTCGTCGTCATCAACCATCCTCCATCACCAATTTCATGATGCTCACCGTCGTGCGTGAGTAATTCCATCGTAGGCTTGCTGGACGGTGATGGGTTGGATGAGATTTACCATGTAATCGAGTTAGTTTTGTTAGGGTTTGATCCCTGGTATCCACTATGTTCTGAGATTGATGTTGCTGACTTTGCTATGCTTAATGCTTGTCACTAGGGCCCAAGTGCCATGATTTCAGATCTGAACCTATTATGTTTTCATGAATATATGTGAGCTCTTGATCCTATCTTGCAAGTCTATAGTCACCTATTATGTGTTATGATCCCACAACCCCGAAGTGACAATAATCGAGATACTTCTCGGTGATGACCGTAGTTTGAGGAGTTCATGTATTCACTAAGTACTAATGCTTTGGTCCGGTACTCTATTAAAAGGAGGCCTTAATATCCCTTAGTTTCCACTAGGACCCCGCTGCCACGGGAGGGTAGGACAAAAGATGTCATGCAAGTTCTTTTCCATAAGCACGTATGACTATATTGGAATACATGCCTACATTACATTAATGAACTGGAGCTAGTTCTGTGTCACCCTATGTTATAACTATCACATGAGGAATCACATCCGACATAATTATCCATCACTGATCCAATGCCTACGAGCTTTTCACATATTGTGCTTTGCTTATTTACTTTTCCGTTGCTACTGTTACAACTACTACAAAACTGCTATCGTTACTTTTGTCACTCTTACCATTACTATCATACTACTTTGCTAATAAATACTTTACTGCAGATATTAAGTTATCCAGGTGTGGTTGAATTGACAACTCAACTGCTAATACTTGAGAATATTCTTTGGCTCCCCTCATGTCGAATCAATAAATTTGGGTTGAATACTCTACCCTCGAAAACTGTTGCGATCCCCTATACTTGTGGGTTATCAAGACTAATTTATGGCGCCGTTGCCGGGGAGCATAGCTCTATCTTTGAGTCACTTGGGATTTATATCTGTTGATCACTATGAAGAACTTGAAAGACGCAAGAACTAAGATTTTTCCCTCAACAATGAGGGGAGGTAAGGAACTGCCATCTAGCTCTGCACTAGATTCTCCTTCTGTTATGAGTAAGCTTGCGACACCTAAACCTGCTACTGCTATGAATTCTGATATGTCGCCTATTCTTGATGATGCCACTTCTGCTATGCATGATACTTATGATGAAACTACTTCTATGCTTGATACTATTGTGCCATTAGGTGAATATCTTGATGAATAACTTGCTAGGGTTAGAGAGAATGAAATTATTGAAGATGAAATTATTGATGATAGTGATGATGAAGGTTCTCCCCCTAAGTATGAATTGCCTGTTGTTCCTGAGGGTTATGTTATGGATGAAGAAACTGCTAGGGATCTTTTTGCTTGCAATGATAGATCTGATCTTAAGAAGTTACTAGCTAAACTTAAACAGAAAACTCTGAATGCTAGAATGAAATATGACCCTGCTTTTGCTACTTCACCTATCTTTGTTACTGATAAGGATTATGAATTCTTTGTTGATCCTGAGATAATTACTTTGGTTGAATCTGATCCTTTTTATGGCTATGAATCTGAAACTGTTGTGGCACATCTTACCAAGTGATACGTCTCCAACGTATCTATAATTTTGGATTGCTCCATGCTACATTATCTACTGTTTTAGGCAATATTGGGCTTTATTATCCACTTTTATATTATTTTTGGGACTAACCTATTAACTGGAGGCCCAGCCCAGATTTGCTGTTTTATGCCCATTTCAGTGTTTCGAGGAAAAGGAATATCAGACGGAGTCAAAATGGAACGAAATCAACTGGAGAAGTTATTTTTGGAAGGAAAGCCACCTAGGGAACTTGGAGTGCACGTCAGGGGAGATATGGGCTGCCCACGAGGGTGGGGGGCGCGCCCACCCCCCACCCCCCCGGGCGCGCCCCAAGCTCGTGGGGCCCCCGTAGCTCCACCGACGTACCCCCTGCACCCATATACACCTACGTACCCTAAAACTTCCAAAACAGAAGATAGATCGGGAGTTCCGCTGCCGCAAGCCTCTGTAGCCACCAAAAACCTCTCGGGAGCCCTTCCCGGCACCCTGCTGGAGGGGGGATCCTTCACCAGTGGCCATCTTCATCATCCCGGCGCTATCCATGACGAGGAGGGAATAGTTCACCCTCGGGGCTGAGGGTATGTACCAGTAGCTATGTGTTTGATCTCTCTCTCTCGTGTTCTCTCTCGTGTTCCCTCTATGGCACGATATTGATGTATCCCGAGCTTTGCTATTGTAGTTGGATCTTATGATGTTTCTCCCCCTCTACTCTCTTATGATGAATTGAGTTTCCCCTTTGAAGTTATCTTATCGGATTGAGTCTTTTATGAGAACACTTGATGTATGTTTTGGTGATCAACTTGCGGGTTTCGTTACATTAGGAACCTATGCATAGGGGTTGGCACACGTTCTTGACTCTCCGGTAGAAACTTTGGGGCACTCTTTGAAGTACTTTGTGCTGGTTGGATGAATCTGAGATTGTGTGATGCATATCGTATAATCATACCCACGGATACTTGAGGTGACAATGGAGTATCTAGGTGACATTATGGTTTTGGTTGATTTGTGTCTTAAGGTGTTATTCTAGTACGAACTCTTTTATAGATTGATCCGAAAGAATAACTTTGAGGTGGTTTCGTACCCTACCATAATCTCTACGTTTGTTCTCCGCTATTAGTCGCTTCGGAGTGACTCTTTGTTGCATGTTGAGGGCTTGTTATATGATCTATCTATGTTATTATTGTTGAGAGAACTTGCACTAGTGAAAGTATGAACCCTAGGCCTTGTTTCCTATCATTGCAATACCGTTTACGCTCACTTTTATCATTAGTTACCTTGCTGTTTTTATTATTTCAGATTACAAAAACCTATATCTACTATCTATTTTGCACTTGTATCACCATCTCTTCGCCGAACTAGTGCACCTATACAATTTACCATTGTATTGGGTGTGTTGGTGACACAAGAGACTCTTTGTTATTTGGTTGCAGGGTTGCTAGAGAGAGACCATCTTCATCCTACGCCTCCCACAGATTGATAAACCTTAGGTCATCCACTTGAGGGAAATTTGCTACTGTCCTACAAACCTGTGCACTTGCAGGCCCAACAACGTCTACAAGAAGAAGGTTGTGTAGTAGACATCAAGCTCTTTTCTGGCGCCGTTGCCGGGGAGGCTAGGTAAGTGAAGGTATATCTTTAGATCTTGCAGTCGAATCTTTTTCTTTCTTGTTTTATCACTAGTTTAGTTTATAAAAGAAAACTACAAAAAAATGGAGTTAAGCTTGTCTCATACGCTTCATCTTTTTAATATCTTTCGTGAGAATGATGGAAAGGAAAACTGTGCTCAAGTGCTAGAAGAAGAATTACATAGAATGCTTGGCATGAAATATGTGAATGATGAGCATGATTGCAATGTTGTTAGTATGAATTACTTGAATATCCATGATGCTAATGATATGCAAAGCTACAGGCTTGGGGAAGCTAAGTTTGATGAAGATGATATTTTTTGTCCCCCAAGCTTTGATGAGCAAATGTACTATGATGAAAGCATGCCTCCTATCTATGATGATTATTGTGATGACACGTATGCTTTAAAGAATAATGATAACCATGAAACTTGTCATCTTGATCTTAATTTTCAATCATATGATAGTTATTTTGTTGAGTTTGCTCCCACTACTATTCATGAGAAGAATTTTGCTTATGAGGAGAGTAGTAAATTTTCTATGCTAGTAGATCATGAAAAGAATGCTTTAGGTGTTGGTTACATTGTTGAATTCATTCATGATGCTACTGAAAATTATTATGAGGGAGGAACATATGCTTGTAGGAATTGCAATAATATCAAGTTTCCTCTCTATGTGCTTCAAGTTTTGAAGCTATGCTTATTTTACCTTCCTATGCTAGTTGATTATCGTTCCCATAAGTTGTTTGCTCACAAAATCCCTATGCATAGGAAGTGGGTTAGACTTAAATATGCTAGTCATATACTTCATGATGCTCCCGTTATGTTTCAATTCTTATCTTTTATGTGAGCATCATTATCATCATCATGCCTAGCTAGAAAGGAATTAAAGAAAAGCGCTTGTTGGGAGACAACTCAATATTTATCCTTACTGTTTTGTGTGTCCACATGATTATGCTACTGTAGTAATCATGTTTTATATCTTTTGTTTCAATAAAGTGCCAAGTAAGACCTTTAGGATGGCTTACGATGATAGTTGTGTTGATCCTGCTGAAAACCAGAAATTTTTGCACCTAGTAAATTAGTTTTGTTAATTCACAGAAACGAGCTTCTGATCTGATTCTTTTTGCTCTGGATTGGTACTCGAATTTCTTAGGACTTCCTAATTTGGTAGAATTTTTGGAGTTCCAGAAGTATACGTTTGATACAGATTACTACAGACTGTTCTGTTTTTGACAAATTCTGTTTTCATTGTGTTGTTTGCTTATTTTGATGAATCTATGAGTAGTATCGGAGGGTATGAGCCATAGATAAGTTGGAGTACAGTAGATATTACACCAATATGAATTTAGAATGAGTTCATTACAGTAGCTATGTGGTGGTTTTATTTTTTTTATACTAACGGAGCATACGAGTTTTCTGTTGAGTTTTGTGTTGTGGAGTTTTCAAGTTTTGGGTAAAGATTCGATGGACTATGGAATAACGAGCGGTAAGAGCCTAAGCTTGGGGATGCCCAAGGCACCCCAAGGTAATATTTAAGGACAACCAAGAGCCTAATCTTGGGGATGCCCCGGAAGGCATCCCCTCTTTCGTCTTCGTTCATCGGTAACTTTACTTGGAGCTATATTTTTATTCACCACATGATATGTGTTTTGCTTGGAGCGTCATTTCCTTTTGTTAGTCTTAGATTGATGTTATTTAGAATAATGTTTTGCATCTTTAGTTTCAATAAAGAAGTCAAGGATAGCCTTTGCCATGCTTATTTTGCTAGTATACATGTTGCTGTTTGAAAACAGAAAGTTTACCGCTGTTGCAAAATTCCCTAGAAAAGTCAGAGAGTGGTATAATGTTGAATCTTTTTGCATATTGAGCTCTGATAAATTTATTATAGTGTGAATTTTAGTTCATAATTTTTGGAGTCAGGGAAGTATTGATACTCTTGCATTCTTTACAAACTGTACTGTTTTGACAGATGCTGTTATGTTTGTGTTGTTTGCATATGTTTGTTTGTTTAATGATTCTATTTGAGGATAGGAGTATTAAATATGCAGAGGCATTTAGTATTCAATGTTGAATAATAATGTTAGTGATTTGTTACAGTAGAAAATGATAAGGTTTTGCATTGGTTTATACTAACCTATCTCACGAGTTCTTGTTGAGTTTGTTGTGAATGAAGCTTTTGATAAAAAGAGAAACCATGATATGAGAGGAATTAAGGAGACACAAAAGCTCAAGCTTGGGGATGCCCCGGTAGGCATCCCACCTTTCTTCTTCAACAACTATCGGTTAGTATCGGTTGAGCCTAAGTTTTTGCTTCTTCACTTGAGTTGTGCTATCCTTGCAATGTATTTTTCTTTAGCTTTGCTTGCTGTTTGAATAAAGTATCCAGATCTGAAATTATCAAATGAGAGAGAGTCTTCGCATAGTTGCATAATTATTTAGCTACTCATTGACCTTCACTTATATCTTTCGGAGTAGTTTGTCATTTGCTCTAGTGCATCACTTATACCTTTTAGAGCATGGTGGTAGTTTTATTTTGAAGAAATAGATGAACTCTCATACTTCACTTAGATTATTTTGAGAGTCGTTAATAGCATGGTAATTTGCTTAATATTAATATACTTGGTATTCAAGATATGTGAAACTTCCTTATGAGTGTGTTGAATACTAAGAAAAGTTTGATGCTTGATAATTGTTTTGAGATATGGAGGTGATAATATCAAAGTCGTGTTGGTTGAGTAATTGTGAATTTGAGAAATGCTTGTGTTGAAGTTTGCAAGTCCCGTAGCATGCACGTATGGTTAAAGTTGTGTAACAAATTTGAAACATGAAGTGTACCTGGCTTGTGCATCCTTATGAGTGGCGGTCAGGGACGATCGATGGTCTTTCCCTACCAATCTATCCCCCTAGGAGCATGCGCGTAGTACTTGATTTTTGATGACTTCTAAATTTTTGCAATAAGTATATGAGTTCTTTTGACTAATGTTGAGTCCATGGATTATACGCACTTTTACCTTTCCGCCTTTGCTAGCCTCTTCGGTACCGTGCATTGCCCTTTCTCACCTTGAGAGTTGGTGCAAACTTCGCCAGTGCATCCAAACCCCATGATACGATACGCTCTATCACACATAAACCTCCTTATATCTTCCTCAAAACAGCCACCATACCTACCTATCATGGCATTTCCATAGCCATTCCGAGATATATTGCCATGCAACTTCCACCATCATCATCATGACATACATTACTTTTGTCATATTGCCATTGCATGATCATGTAGTTGACATCGTATTTGTGGCAAAGCCACCATGCATTATTTTCCATACATGTCACTCTTGATTCATTGCACCATCCTGGTACACCGCTGGAGGCATTCATATAGAGTCATATCTTGTTCTAAGTTTCGAGTTGTAATCTTTATGTTGTAATCAATAGAAGTGTGATGATTATCATTATTAGAGCATTGCCCAAAAAAAGGCCAAAATAAAAAAAGAAAGGCCCAAAAAAAGAAAAAAGAAAGAAAAGAAAACGGCAATGCTACTATCTCTTTTTCCACACTTGTGCTTCAAAGTAGCACCTTGTTCCTCATGTAGTGAGTCTTATATATTGTGCTTCAAAGTAGCACCTTGTTCTTCATGTAGTGAGTCTCATAAGTTGTCTTTTTATACTAGTGGGAATTTTTCATTATAGAACTTGGCTTGTATATTCCTACGATGGGCTTCCTCAAATGCCCTAGGTCGCCGTGAGCAAGCGAGTTGGATGCACACCCACTAGTTTTCTTTTGTTGAGCATTCATAGCTCTAGTGCATCCGTTGCATCGCAATCCCTACTCACTCACATCGATATCTATTGATGGGCATCTCCATAGCCCGTTGATACGCCTAGTTGATGTGAGACTTTCTCTTTTTTTGTCTTCTCCACACAATCCCCATCATCATGTTCTATTCCACCCATAGTGCTATATCCATGGCTCACGCTCATGTATTGCGTGAAAGTTGAAAAAGTTTGAAACTATTTAAGTATGAAACAATTGCTTGGCTTGTCATCGGGGGTATAGAAGTTGGGAACATCTTTGTGTGACGAAAATGAAGCATAGCCTAACTATATGATTTTGTAGGGATGAACTTTCTTTTGCCATGTTATTTTGAGAAGACATGATTACTTTGATTAGTATGCTTGAAGTATTATTATTTTTGTGTCAATATGAACTTTTGTCTTGAATCTTTGGGATCTGAATATTCATATCACAATTAAGAAGATTTACATTGAAATTATGCCAAAGTATCACTCTGCATCAAAAATTCTTTTTTATCATTTACCTACTCGAGGACGAGCAGGAATTAAGCTTGGGCATGCTTGATATGTCTCCAACGTATCTATAATTTTTGATTGCTCCATGCTACTTTATCTACTGTTTTAGGCAATATTGGGCTTTATTATCCACTTTTATATTATTTTTGGGACTACCTATTAACCGGAGGCCCAGCCCAGATTTGTTGTTTTATGCCTATTTCAGTGTTTCGAGGAAAAGGAATATCAGACGGAGTCAAAACGGAACGAAATCAACTGGAGAAGTTATTTTTGGAAGGAAAGCCACCCAGGGAACTTGGAGTGCACGTCAGGGGAGATACGGGCTGCCCATGAGGGTGGGGGGCGCGCCCACCCCCCGGGCGTGCCCCCTACCTCGTGGGGGCCCCGTAGCTCCACCGATGTACCCCCTGCACCCATATATACCTACGTACCCTAAAACTTCCAGAACAGAAGATAGATCGAGAGTTTCGCTGCCGCAAGCCTCTGTAGCCACCAAAAACCTCTCGGGAACCCTTCCCGGCACCCTGCCGGAGGGGGGATCCTTCACCGGTGTCCATCTTCATCATCCCAGCGCTATCCATGACGAGGAGGGAGTAGTTCACCCTCGAGGCTGAGGGTATGTACCAGTATCTATGTGTTTGATCTCTCTCTCTCTCATGTTCTCTCTCGTGTTCCCTCTATGGCACGATCCTGATGTATCCCGAGCTTTGCTATTGTAGTTGGATCTTATGATGTTTCTCCCCCTCTACTCTCTTGTGATGAATTGAGTTTCCCCTTTGAAGTTATCTTATCGGATTGAGTCTTTTATGAGAACACTTGATGTATGTTTTGGTGATCAACTTGCGGGTTTCGTGACATTGGGAACCTATGCATAGGGGTTGGCACACGTTCTTGACTCTCCGGTAGAAACTTTGGGGCACTCTTTGAAGTACTTTGTGTTGGTTGGATGAATCTGAGATTGTGTGATGCATATCGTATAATCATACCCACGAATACTTGAGGTGACAATGGAGTATCTAGGTGACATTAGGGTTTTGGTTGATTTGTGTCTTAAGGTGTTATTCTAGTATGAACTCTTTTATAGATTGATCCGAAAGAATAACTTTGAGTGGTTTCGTACCCTACCATAATCTCTACGTTTGCTCTCCGCTATTAGTGGCTTCGGAGTGACTCTCTGTTGCATGTTGAGGGCTTGTTATATGATCTATCTATGTTATTATTGTTGAGAGAACTTGCACTAGTGAAAGTATGAACCCTAGGCCTTGTTTCCTATCATTGCAATACCGTTTACGCTCACTTTTATCATTAGTTACCTTGCTATTTTTATTATTTCAGATTACAAAAACTTATATCTACTATCTATTTTGCACTTGTATCACCATCTCTTCGCCGAACAGTGCACCTATACAACTTACCATTGTATTGGGTGTGTTGGGGACACAAGAGACTCTTTGTTATTTGGTTGCAGGGTTGCTAGAGAGAGACCATCTTCATCCTATGCCTCTCACAGATTGATAAACCTTAGGTCATCCACTTGAGGGAAATTTGCTACTGTCCTACAAACCTGTGCACTTGCAGGCTCAACAACGTCTACAAGAAGAAGGTTGTGTAGTAGACATCACCAAGTTAAATGATATAGCCACCCTGTTTACTAATGATGAGAAGTCTCGATATTATTATATCCTTAAGATATTTTCATTCTCATTAAAGGGTGATGCTAAAACTTGGTTTAATTCTCTTGATCCTGGTTGTGTGCGTAGTCCCCAGGATATGATTTATTACTTCTCTGCTAAATATTTCCCATCTCATAAGAAACAAGCTGCCTTGCGGGAAATATATAATTTTGTGCAAATCGAAGAAGAGAGTCTCCCACAAGCTTGGGGGGGGGGGGGGCTTCTCCGATTACTTAATGCTTTGCCCGATCATCCTCTTAAGAAAAATGAAATACTTGATATCTTTTATAATGGACTAACCGATGCTTCCAAGGACCACTTGGATAGTTGTGCTGGTTGTGTTTTCAGGGAAAGAATAGTCGGCCAAGCTGAATTATTATTGAATAGTATGTTGACTAATGAAAATAATTGGACTCTTCCTGAGCCAATTCCTGAGCCAATTGAGCCAGCTCCTGAACCTATTCTTAAACCAACTCCGAAGAAGAGGGGTGTTCTATTTCTCAGTCCTGAAGATATGCAAGAGGCAAAAAAATCAATGAAAGAAAAAGGTATTAAAGTTGAAGATGTTAAGAATTTACCTCCTATTGAAGAACTACATGGTCTTAATATACCGCCTGTTGAAGAAACACATTATCTTGATAACCCGACACAGGTAGTAAAGGTAAATTCTCTATATAGATATGATAAAGTTGAAATTCCGTCTACTAAATTTCATAGCCAATGCTTAGATGAATTTGATGAATTTATGGCTAGACAAGAAAGTTTTAATGCTTATGTTGGTAGAGAATTAAAGAGTAATGCCTTCAAGATTGGATGCTTGAGTGATTATATGGCTAGAGTTAAAGGTGAACTTAAACTCATTAGCAAATATGCTTCTATGGTTACCACTCAAGCAGAGCAAGTACTTAAAGCTCAAAGTGATTTGCTCGATGAATTAAATAATAAACATGACTTTGTTGTTAGAGTGGCTACTAGAATTGGTAGAATGACTCAGGAACCTTTGTATCCTGAAAGCCACCCTAAGAGAATCGAGCAGGATTCTCAGAGAAATAATTTAGATGCACCTAGTTCTTCTAAAAAGAAGAAAAAGAAGAAAAATGATAGGACTTTGCATGCTTCTAGTGAACCTGTTGTAGACACACCTGAGAATCTCAATGATATTTCTATTTCTAATGCTGAAACACAATCAGGTGATAAACATGAACCTAGTGATAATGTTAATGATAATGTTCATGTTGATGCTCAACCTAGCAATAATAATGATGTAGAGACTGAACCTGCTGTTGATCTTGATAACCCACAATCAAAGAATTAACATTATGATAAAAGAGATTTTGTTGCTAGGAAGCACTGTAAAGAAAGAGAACCATGGTTTCAGAAACCCATGCCCTTTCCTCCTAAACCATCCAAGACAAAGGATGATGGGGATTTTGAGCACTTTGCTGAAATGATTAGACCTATCTTCTTACGTATGCGCTTAACTGATATGCTTAAAGTAAATCCTTATGCTAAATATATGAAGGATATAATTACAAATAAAAGAAAGATACCAGAAGCTGAAATTTCCACCATGCTTGCTAATTATACTTTTAAGGGTGGAATACCAAAGAAACTTGGAGATCCAGGAGTACCAACTATACCTTGCTCCATTAAAAGAAACTATGTTGAAACTGCTTTATGTGATCTTGGAGCCAGTGTTAGTGTTATGCCTATCTCTTTATATCGTATACATGAATTGAATAAGTTGACACCTACTGAAATATCTTTGCAAATGGCTGATAAATCAACTGCTATACCTGTCGGTATTTGTGAGGATGTGCCTGTTGTGGTTGCAAATGTCACTATCTTAACGGACTTTGTTATTCTTGATATTCCCGAGGACGATAGTATGTCGATTATCCTTGGTAGACCCTTTTTGAATACTGCAGGGGCTATTATTGATTGCAACAAAGGCAATGTCACTTTTCATGTTAATGGTAATGAGCATACGGTACACTTTCCAAGGAAACAACCTCAAGTTCATAGCATCAATTCTATTGGAAAAGTTCCAACTATCATTATTGGAGGTTTTGAATTTCCTCTTCCTACTGTCAAGAAAAAGTATGATATTCTTATTGTTGGGGATGTTCATATCCCCGTTGAGGTAACCTAGTCTTATTCGAAATTTCTCTGGTTCCATGTTATTCGGAATAAGTTTGTTAACAAGACTTGATCAACCTTCTTAGTGGATTCATTTTGATAATCATGAGATGCATGAAACTAGAAGGCACAACCTTCTGTACCCTCTTTTTACTTTCTGTTAATTAGAATAAATAAAGCAAAAATAGTATTAACTGTCTATTTTTGAATTATCCGTGCAATAAAAAAATATCCCAAAAATAAAAGTGCTCCAAATGCCCTGCAAATTTAGTATGATTTTTTATGGAATTTTTGAGGATTTTAGGCACTGAGAACACAGCAGGGGGGCAAGCACCTGGTGTAACACCCACGATGCGGCTATATCTCCCACGTGTCGAGGCACGACTTAGAGGCATAACCGCATGGTGGTTTTGTCGCAAGAAGGGTCATCTTCACACAATCCCATGTAATGAACAAGAATGGGATAAAGAGTTGGCTTACACTTGCCACTTCACACAATGAACATATAATTCATACATCATTCAGAGCACACACATAGTCCGACTACGGACGAAGCCAAAAGAAAAGAAGATAACCCAACTGCTAGATTCCCGGTCGTCCCAACCGGGCTCCACTACTGATCAACATGAAACGATACATAGCAACGACCTAGGTCTTCGTTGAGCTCCCATCTGAGCTCGGTTGCATCACCTGCACTGGTATCATCGGCACCTGCAACTGTTGTGATAGTATCTGGTGAGTCACGAGGACTCAACAATCTCAAAACCCGTGAGATCAAGACTATTTAAGCTTATGGGTAGGACAAGGTAATGAGGTGGAGTTGCAGCAAGCACTAAGCAAATATGGTGGCTAACATACGCAAATAAGAGCGAGAAGAGAAGCAACGCAACGGTCGTGAAGTTAGAAGTGATCAAGAAGTGATCCCGAAACTACTTACGTTCAACCATAACACAAACCGTGTTCACTTCCCGGACTCCGCCGAGAAGAGACCATCACGGTTACACACGCGGTTGATGCATTTTAATTAAGTCAAGTGTCAGGTTCTCTACAACCGGATATTAACAAATTCCCATCTGCCACATAACTGCGGGCACGACTTTCGAAAGTTTATACCCTGCAGGGGTGTCCCAACTTAGCCCATCATAAGCTCTCATGATCAGCAAAGGATATTCGTTCTCCCGGGAAGACCCGATCATCCTCGGAATCCCGGTTACAAGACATTTCGACAATGGTAAAACAAGACCAGCAAGACCACCCAACTGTGCCGACAAATCCCAATAGGAGCTGCACATATCTCGTTCTCAGGGCACACCAGATGAGGCATCCTACGAGTAAAACCAACTCTCAAGTTTCCCCGAGGTGGCCCCGGAGTCTACTCGGTTCGGACCAACACTTAGAGAAGCACTGGCCCGGGGGGGGGGGGGGGGGGTTAAAATAAAGATGACCCTCGGGGCTGAAGACCCCAAGGGAGGGTTATAGGTTGTTAGGAAAATGTAAAACCAATGTTGGGCCTTGCTGGAGGAGTTTTATTCCAAGCAAATTGTCAAGGGGTTCTCATAAACCCGACCGCGTGAGGAACGCAAAATCAAGGAACATAACACCAGTATGACGGAAACTAAGGCGGCAAGAGTGGAACAAAACACTAGGCAAAAGGCCGAGCCTTCCACCCTTTACCAAGTATATAGATGCATTAATTAAAATAAGAGATATTGTGATATCCCAACATAATCATGTTCCAACATGGAGCAATCTTCAACTTCACCTGCAACTAGCAACGCTATAAGAGGGGGTTGAGCAAAAGCGGTAACTTAGCCAAACAACGGTTTGCTAGGAAGGTGGGTTAGAGGCTTGACATGGCAATATGGGAGGCATGGTAAACAAGTGATAGGTAGCGCAACATAGAGATAGAACGAAGCAACTAGCAAGCAAAGATAGAAGTGATATCAAGGGTAATGGTCATCTTGCCTGAGATCCCACAAGGAAGAAGAACGAAACCATGAAGTAGACGAACCAACATAGTCGAACGAATCCTCACAAATGCAACGTTACCGGAACTATCAAGGAGAAGCGCAACCGGAAAGAAGCAAACAACATGGTAAACAACCATCACATAAACATGGCATGATGCACAATCAAGTATGATGCATGACCGGTTTAATGAGGCATGGCATGGCAAAGTGCACAAACAATAATACGAATTAAGTGGAGCTCAATATGCAACGAGTTGCATATTGACAAGACACCACATTCGAGTCATTTAGTTTGCTCTCGTTTAGGTACACAACAATATTAAATGTTGTTAAACATGGCAAGAGGTGAAGCATAATAAAACTACCTATCTAGGCAAGTTTAAATGAGGCCGGAACAACAACAACAATTCTGGAAAATCCTCATGTCCATATTTCGAATTTGGTACTATTCTGCCCTAAACCATATTTTAATGTTGTTAAACAATAAAACAAAGTGCATCATGTTAATCTATGCATTTTCCACCCCATTTACATATAAAGTTTATTAAATTCGGAGCTACGGTTATTTGGTTATGAAATAAATCATTTTAACATGGCATTTATGCAAAATTAATCAAGCAACAAGTTTAAACATTTTAAACACAGATGAAAGTGGAATATTATGCAACTAGATGAAAATCTAAACATTTTACATATTAAAATCACTTTAAATCGATGCGCCATTTGTGAGTTATTAAATGCATGATGTGCAAGGACTTTTCTGTAAAACAAGCGTTCTCCGGATAATTAGCAAAATTGCAGAACAGGGAAAAAACATGACACGT
This sequence comes from Triticum timopheevii, assembly GCA_963921465.1. Taxonomy (NCBI): domain Eukaryota; kingdom Viridiplantae; phylum Streptophyta; class Magnoliopsida; order Poales; family Poaceae; genus Triticum; species Triticum timopheevii. The sequence continues at coordinate 371,447,873 of OY997272.1, read as the reverse complement.
GCCAAATTTGCAGGCTGCTGGGGCGCTCACCATGGGCCAGGCCCAGTTCGGTGCAGAGGCTGGAGGAGGCCGGGCTGGATCTGGCGAAGGGAAGGAGCTGCTGGGCTGGATCTGGAGGCGAGCGGGTCAGCGAGGCAGGGCGATCAACGCTCGGCGGTCGTCGTTCTCGTTCAAAGAAGGGGAAGTAGGGTGATGCAAAGGAGGCGAGCAGGGCACCGGTGGCCGGGAGCAAAGCTAAGGGGTGGCGACGTCTTGGGCATGGGGAAGGTCGGATCGACCGGATCCAGGGCGCGGGACGAGGGGAATGGACGGATCCGGCAAGGCAGGGCATCCATGGCACATACGGAGCTCCTCCTATGAAACGATGAGAGAGGGAGGTTACACGGAGAGGCATGGGTCAACAAGAAGAACCAGGGGAAGAAGGTAAGAGCAGCAATGAGACCTAGCTTCGGCCGTCGATGGTGGAAAGGCTCACCAGAGCAGACGAGAGAGGTGAGGTCGAGCAACTGCTGCGGGGACGACGAAGAGGAACTCCTCTCTCATGGAGCTCCTGGACGAGGGGGCTGCAGGACGAGGCTTGGCACGGGTGCTACTGGCTGGAGCTCGTCGGCGTCGGCTCGCCGGTCGGCGCGGCAGGGCGGACGGGGTTGTCTCGATACAGATCGGGGGCTGCTGGCGATGGGATCTGCGGGAACCGCGGGGCTGCGGGAGGCTCTCTGGGCCGTCGGATTTGAGATCTGGCGGTCCAGATCAAGTGGGTTTGGCTGGTGGATCTGGCCAAGTGGAGGCAGGGGACTGGGTACGCGCAGATTACAAGGAGAGAGTGGCGGCGGCTGCGGGATTGGAGGGAGTTTGGTCTGCCTAGGGTCTAGGTTTAGCTACAAATGGAATAGGGGAGGCTCTTATATATAGCAGGTAGATGATAAGAGGGAGCGTGAGGGCAAACTAGACCTCCGATTATAATCGGACGGTTCGGGACAATTTGGTTAGGGTAGATCAAATAAGAAACTGAAGATACTTTAGGCATGATCCGGACCCGACGGTGATGACTGAGCGAGTCGGGTTCGAGACAGCTTCGGACACGAGCGAGGGGTCGATGCACTGTGCAAAGAGGGGTTAGGCGAACAAGGTCAAATGTGTGGTTGGACTTAGAATGGTCAAGGAAGACAAACGGTCTGACGACATGCCATGGAGACAAGGAGAAGCGACAACTACGAGCGGATGCAAGCTTTATGAAAACATGCAGATGCAATGCGCATGATGCTATGAGATGAGATGCATGACATGAACAAAATGCAAAATGAAAGACAAAAACCCAACCACGGAGGAAATAACATATCACATAGCCGGAAATGGCAAGAGTTGGAGTTACAAATATGGAAAGTTACATCCGGGGCGTTACAACACTCCACCACTACAAGAGGATCTCGTCCCGAGATCTAGGATGGCACCGGAGAGAAACGGAAGAGGAAGAGAAGAGGTAGAACTAAGTTGCTTCTTCGACAAATGAGTGAAACCAAAGAACCTTGAGAGGTTGAAAAGTTGAAAGAAAGAACACAACGGAGTTGAACACAATTGAGAGCACTGCGGTAGAAAATAGAAACAAGGAACACCATGTGAACCTTGGAGGTTGCAAAGCTATGAATGACGAGTACAATGAACAAGAAGGAATTGAAACCACTCTGGTTGAAACGAGATAAACAAGGGACAAGGAAGAACAAATTTAGACAGCATCCGGTTAAATGGATAAGCATGAAAAGAACATGATCTTCAATTCGAGATGATGAGTGAAGAGAGCAACATCACAATGCCTCCGGAAGAAATAATAGAAGATAGACCATTGGAATAAAAGAATGGAGAAGAAAATGCCAACTTCTGCCACAAATGAGCTTGGAAAGCACCCTTCCAAGAAGGTTATAACGGAGTTTTTGGAAAACCAACAACGAAATGAATAAGCTTGTAGTGGGCTTATGAAAAACTTCTCAAAATTGAGGCAAAATTCTACCACTACGGAAACAAATAATATAATTGATAACATCGACGAGATGAAAAATTTCTTCCACCAAGATGATAGAGAGATAACTTGAATCATTGATAAGCACCACAATAGCAACATTCCTTAGGGAAGGCTTTAGGTGAAATATGACACAAGATAACTCCAACAACGAGGTTGATGGTTGAAAAGATCTCTTGAACAAAGAGAAAATGATGGATTTAAATATGCCACTCTTGAAAAGTTGTGAATCATGAAACGCGAAGGGAAATTATCAAGAATGACATAACACCATCTCAAAAGATAAGATAGAGAGAATTGCACTTCGGAATGCAAGATGAAGAATACTTGAACTCCCCAAAACAAAACATGTGTTGAACACCATGTTTATTTTAGAGTATAGCTTGGCGGGTCATAACTTCGAGAGAAATCTTCAAGAACAATTGAAGAATGAAAGGAATCCTTGATGAACCACCATGTAGAGCCTCCATGGATAACTCCGGCAATAAAAGGATGATAGAAAGAAAGGGAAGTTGAAAAAACAAGGTGAAGCCTTGCGATGCTTTAGATGGAGCTTCGCGACGATATAACCAATAAAACTTGGAACTCCGGGAAAGGAAAAGATGGAACACTAGAACCGAGAATTCCTTCATCATGAACAATCTCCAGAAGAAAAGAATTGAATCACCTCGAGGAAATAAGAATAAGATTTATTGTATGCTTATCCTTCATCAAATTAAATTGGTGACAAGCAATGGATTTGGCATACTACTTATTCCCGTAGAAAGGATTAAGAGAGATATAGCACAAACTTGAGAAGGTATTGATGGAACCACCGGTGGAATTTGGAAACAACGAATGAATTGATATGATAATGAAGGAAGTGAAATCTTGAACGAACCACCGTAAGAATTGCAAATGAATGCAACAAAGGCACAATTCACCGAGAATAATTAGAGAACGAATAAAGATACTTGACATAATTTAGATACAAGAGAATGAAGAGATCATGAACTGATTAGAGGGTATTTGAACGATGCACCGGTAAGATTTGGAGAACGATAGCTACATGCTAAGAATGAAGAATTATGACATGATGTCCTTCGGAGGAAAGAAATGGAAACAACTCATGAAATGCTCCGGATGTGTGAAAAGAATTATCACAATCGAAAACAATTATGAGAGGATGGCATCAAGCTTGAACTACGCATCTTTGGAAGAACGGGTAAGGATTGAAGAGGAACTCTTCTTCGGTCTTCAAAGTTCGAGAATGACAATGAGAAACACCACCATGGATTGTTGAGATACTCCGGGAGAATGAAAAAACAAAGAGGTTGAGCCAACAATGAAAAATAATTTGAAAACGACCTTTGAGAAGGCATGTGACTGATGAAAATTCATTCTTATGTCCAACTTGGAAATGAATTTGAGAATCGCTCCTGATAATTAGAAGAGTCAGGTAAGATCCTGGGAAAAGACCTGTGGGATAGGGCCCACTAAAAGATACACCATTGAACGATTGATTGAAAGTGGGGATTGCACCGGTTGAATTAAATGGCTTGAATGAGATAACAACCTCAAAATAACTTGAACGGATTGAGAATGGAAACACGAATCTTCCAAGATATCTTCAACACTCCGGATATGAACTGGGCAAGGTGAATAAATAAGAGAGCCTTGGATAAGAAGTTCATATGGGAAGATATGTGAAACAAAAGGAAGAGATATAATCAACACCGAAGCTTGAAATTAATCCACCAGAGAAGAAAAGAGATAAAGGATAATAGACTTGAAGCTCCATTAGTATCTTCCTAAGAATCACCGGATAAGAACATTGACGGAAAAGAATGGAGAGACTTCCCATCAATAAAAGGATACTTGATTAAGAAATCTAGGTCCTTGAAGAAAAAAGGGTGGGAGGGCGGGAAACAAAGGCAACTTGGGACGGATGGGAGAAACACCGTTGAGAAAACTTAGAATTGATCTCGCGAATGTTGAAATGATCGGACCCACTTGAAGAGAAGCACGCCGGTTGGAAAAGAATTAGCATGACGACCTCGAGGATCAAGAAGGATTAGTATTCACATAGTATGAGAACACCATTTAGGAAAGATATGGATTCAACATTTGACTTCGAAGCAACTCAAATACCACAAATAAAACAAAACAAAGGATTTGGCTTGCATAATAAGCCGGAAACAAACATATGATAGAGATTTCGTCCGAAGTTTTCGTGGTGGGGCCCACACGGGCTCGATTGTACAACACCATCATGTACAAGGCAGCGCACATGACATACAAAAGCGTCCCCGAACCAGCATAGACAAGGGCTCTTTAAGACACAATCAGACCACTGTAAAAACGGTCGTGGATAGGCGAACCACTAGACGTCGAACCCCAATCTCATATCATGCATCTGTCGGAAAGAAAAAAACTAGAGCTACTTGAATTCCCACCTATAAAACTCCTGAAACTTTCTAGTTATGCAATCTGGTGTTGGGGATACAGGGGAAGCAATATATATCTCACCCAAAACTAACAATCCCTACATCCAAGCTGTATCCATCCGTCAACACATAACCAAGAAACCTTCGGAAATCGTGTACCTCAACCTTCTTAAAGCATCCGTTATACGAGCTATGGCAATACTCCCAAACTCCCGCCCCAGTACTGGGTGGCGTCAAGGTTATCTTACCACTAACTGCTTAAAAGAGATTTCCAATGTCGGCGAAACTCAGGTATTCCAGAACTTCAACGATAAAATTGTGACGAGAACACCTCGAAGCTCAACTCCCCGGGACACTGCCGCAACCCCTAAATGTCAGGAGGCACCAAGAACAATGTTCTCGTCACAAAACTATCAGAACGATTCCAAGATACCCGCGTGATCCTAAAAAAATCATGAAATTTGAGGAGAGGAAAGTCAAAACATCTACGTCAGGAGACCTCACCAGAGCGACGAAGGGGCTGAGGAGTAAAAAGAATCCTACTCTCCGATATATATAATCCTAAGACTCAAAACATTTTTGTTCTAGACTCAACAATGTCAGTGATTTGATCAAGCAGGGGGCTCCTAAGTCGGGGATGGCTCTGATTACCAACTTGTAACACCCCGGACACACCCGCCGGTGGTCGTTACTCCTGGCGGGATCTAGACTGGCCCCATAGATCAATACTAGTATTTTCTGTGCACTTTGTCCTCACTCATGCGCACCCAGGAGCAACTTCCCGGTCGGTCACCCATCCCCGAAACTACTCCAAGCTGAGCACGCTTAACTTTGGAGTTCTGTCCGAACGGGCTCCCAGAAAAGAAGGAATTCCTTATTGATATGAGTAGTCTATCATCCCTAATAAGCCAGGCTATCACATACACCCCCACTCAGAGGAACCAACGTCCTCGTCGGGCCATAGGAACGTTCCCTCTTGGCACACTGTGCATCCAGTCCGGTACATGTGCCATGCCGTGTGCCACGACGGGTCACAAACGTCATGAACAACAGGACCGCGCACCTATCCGCAAACATCCGTGTAACTATGAGGGTCGGCTCTGATACCAAATTGTAACACCCATGATGCAGCTATATGTTCCACGTGTCGAGGCACGACTTAGAGGCATAATCGCATGGTGGTTTTGTCGCAAGAAGGGTCATCTTCACACAATCCCATGTAATGAACAAGAATGGGATAAAGAGTTGGCTCACACTCCCATGGTGGCCCCCCTCCACTTATTCCTGCACCCACACACTCCATCTTCCTCCCCAAAAAAATCCCCATCCAGCTCAAGCATGAGTTCTAGCTCATTTTGCTGCGATTTTCAATCTCCTTGCTCAAAGCTCCATTCACAAAACTGCTTTGGGAAATTGTTGCTTGGTATGTGACTCCTCCATTGGTCCAATTAGTTTTTGTTCTAGTGCTTTACTCATTGCAAATTTTTGCTGCATAGGTGACCCTATTCTTGAGCTCGCATGTCAAATTTATGAGGTCCCAAGTAATTCTAATGCATGATATAGGCTCTAGGCACTTGTGGGAGTAGTTGCTATCAATCTTGTTTAGTTTGATTCACTTTTATTTTGAAGTTACAAAAAAAATCAGAAATTTTCAGAAAATGATAAGGAGATTACTGAGGGGCTCTTCTAGCCAAGGCTCCAAGGATAAACAAGCTAAGGAGAAATAAAAGGCCAAGTATAATCTTCCTCGCGTAGTGGAAGTAAGGCCTCGTGAGTGGCCATGTGATAATTTCTTGAGAGCAGCCGGGATTTATGAAGACTTTTATTCTTTGGTTGAAAATGCGGGCCTCACCGACTTCCTCCACAACTGGATCGATCAGTATCTCTTAATCACCAATACTTTCGTGCAAAACTTTTACTATTATCCTAAGAATTCACCTCCTTCAGTATCTTTTCATTAATACGATGAGACTAAGGAAATGTCATTACGTAACTTTTGCGCGGTCTATAGAATACCCTTTGAGGGAAGCTTAGATGAACCACATCGTAAAGATGTGGATGGTTTTGTTAACACTATTATTGTAGGAGACTCGAAGAAGGGTTCCGATGCGAGAATCACTAGCATACATTTTCCTGTTTTACGCTACTTTGCCATATTTGCTAGTAGATGCTTAATTGGTCGTGGAAATAGTGGAAACTTCAGTGTTCCTGATATTATTATTCTGTTCCATGTCTTATTTGGTGATAACACTTTTAGTATGGGTGCCGTTATTGCTAAACGGTTAAGCCTGAACCGTACAAAGGGCCCCATCTTTGGAGGTATCTATGTTGCACTTCTTGCTGAACATTTTGAGATACCTATTAGGCATTATGAGAAAGAGGAGACACTACTTCCTCTTTCCTCTTTAGATTACAGGAACATGGTAGCGCATGAGTTTATTGTTGACAACGATGATAAGATGCTCCTGTACAACCTGAGATTTAATAAGAAACACAATGAGATTATTACCCTGCCTACGCCTTTGTTGTTTGATTTAACTGCAGGTCATTACCTTGTCTTGCCGAATGCTATGTACGCGCATCGAGGCCAGACATCCACCCAGAGCCTGAGCCGGAGCCTCCACTGGACCCTTATCGTCCATCATCTTAGGAGAATGATATGATTGACTTGACCCATTCCGTTAGCTTAGCACTTGATCGTTTAGTATGTTGCTATTGCTTTCTTCATGACTTATACATGTTCCTGTAACTATGAGATTATGCAACTCCCGTTTACCGGAGGAACACTTTGGGTACTACCAAACGTCACAACGTAACTAGGTGATTATAAAGGAGTACTACAGGTGTCTCCGAAGGTACATGTTGAGTTGTCGTATTTCGAGATTAGGTTTTGTCACTCCGATTGTCGAAGAGGTATCTCTGGGCCCTCTCGGTAATGCACATCATTATAAGCCTTGCAAGCAATGTGACCAATGAGTTGGTTACGGGATGATGCATTACAGAACGAGTAAAGAGACTTGCCGGTGACGAGATTGAACTAGGTATTGGATACCGACGATCGAATCTCGAGCAAGTAACATACCGATGACAAAGGGAACAACGTATGTTGTTATGCGGTTTGACCGATAAAGATCTTCGTAGAATATGTAGGAGCCAATATGGGCATCCAGGTCCCGCTATTGGTTATTGACCGAGAATAGTTCTAGGTCATGTCTACATAGTTCTCGAACCCGTAGGGTCCGCACGCTTAACGTTACGATGACAGTTATATTATGAGTTTATGAGTTTTGATGTACCGAAGGAGTTCGGAGTCCCGGATGAGATCGGGGACATGAGAGGAGTCTCGAAATGGTCTCGAAATGGTCGAGACGTAAAGATCGATATATTGGACGACTATATTCGGAGTTCGGAAAGGTTCCAAGTGATTCGGGTATTTATCGGAGTACCGGAGAGTTACGGGAATTCGCCGGGGAGAAGTATTGGGCCTTATTGGGCCCTGCGGGAAAGAGAGAAGGGCTGCCTGGGGCAGGCCGCGCGCCCCCCCAAGGCCTAGTCCGAATTGGACTAGGGTGAGGGGCCGCACCCCCTCCTTCCTTCCCTTCTCTCTTCCCCTTCCTTATCTCCTACTCCTACTACATGGAAGGACTCCTAGTTGTTCTAGGAAAGGGGAAATCCTACTCCCGGTGGGAGTAGGGCTCCCCATGGCGCGCCCCTCCTAGGGCCGGCCTCCTCCTCCCTCCCTCCTTTATATACGGGGGCAGGGGGCACCCCATAGACACACAAGTTGATCTACGGATCGTTCCTTAGCCGTGTGCGGTGCCCCCCTCCACCATATTCCACCTTGGTCATATCGTCGCGGAGTTTAGGCGAAGCCCTGCGGTGGTAGAACATCATCATCGTCACCACGCCGTCGTGCTGACGGAACTCATCTCCGGAGCTCGGCTAGATCGGAGGCCGGAGATCGTCATCGAGCTGAACGTGTGCTGAACTCGGAGGTGCCGTACGTTCGGTACTTGGATCGGTCGGATCGTGAAGACGTACGACTACATCAACCGCGTTGTCATAACGCTTCCGCTTACGATCTACGAGGGTACGTAGACAACACTCTCCCCTCTCGTTGCTATGCATCACCATGATCTTGCGTGTGCGTAGGAATTTTTTTGAAATTACCACGTTCCCCAACACTTATGCCATGCTTAATTAGCTAGGAGCTTATAATGGTTTACCTTGCGTGCCAACATGCTATTAAAATGGTTATGATGTGGTATGATGGGATGGTATCCTCCTTTGAATGAATTGAGTGACTCGACTTGGCACATGTTCACGCATGTAGTTGAAACAAATCAACATAGCCTTCACGATATTTATGTTCATGGTGGATTATATCCTACTCATATTTGCACTTGGTGTAGATTAATTTTAATGCATGTTCACGACTGTTGTCACTCTCTCAGTTGGTCGCTTCCTAGTCTTTTGCTAGCCTTCACCTATACTAAGCGGGAATACTGCTTGTGCATCCAAACTCCATAAACCCCAAAGTTATTCCATATGAGTCCACCATACCTTCCTATATGCGGTATCTACCCGCCGTTCCAAGTAAATTTGTATGTGCCAAACTCCAAACCTTCAAATGAAATTCTGTTTTGTATGCTCGAGCAGCTCATGTTTCAACTAGGGCTGTCTGTATCTTCCATGGTAGGTAGGTTATTCTCAAGAGGAGTGGACTCCGCTCCTCATTCACGAGAAAATGGCTGGTAACCGGGATGCCCAGTCCCATGATCAAAAAGATCAAAGCAAATCAAAATAAATTAAACAAAACTCCCCCGGGACTATTGTTGGTATGGCCGATACCCCGTTGTTTCGGATGGTCGTGGAGTGTGCTTGTTGGTGGCGGGGGAGTATAAACTTTACCATTCTGTTTGGGAACCGCCTATAATGTGTGTAGCATGGAAGATATCGCCATCTCGTAGTTGTTGCGTTGATAGTGAAATTATACCACTCAAAATGTTATTCATCTCTATTTTAAAATCGAGCTCTAGCACCTCTACAAATCCTTGCTTCCCTCTGCGAAGGGCCTATCTATTTACCATTATGTTGAGTCATCACCTTCTTATTAAAAAGCACTTGCTGGAGAGCACAACTGTCATTTGCATGCATTACTATTAGTTTATAGTAGGTATGACTTGATTGGATCTCTTTTACCATGAATTACAATGTTTAGTCAGTCCTTGATCTTTAAAGGTGCTTTGCATTTATGTTTTGTGGTCTCGGAAAGGGCTAGCGAGATACCATTTTGTCATATCATATCATGATTGTTTTGAGAAAGTGTTGTCATCCGAGTTTTATTATTATTGCTTGCTAGCTGATTATGCCATTGACATGAGTAGATATGAGACCTAAGTGTTATTGTGAATATGGTTAGTTCACAATCTTTGCTGAAAACTTGAATGCTGGCTTTACATATTTACAACAGCAAGAGCAAACAGAGTTTGTAAAAGTTTTTCTTTATCACTTTCAGTTTATCAACTGAATTGCTTGAGGACAAGCAAAGGTTTAAGCTTGGGGGAGTTGATACTGAATTGCTTGAGGACAAGCAAAGGTTTAAGCTTGGGGGAGTTGATACGTCTCCAACGTATCTACTTTTCCAAACACTTTTGCCCCTTTTTTGGACTCTAACTTGCATGATTTGAATGAAACTAACCCTGACTGACGCTGTTTTCAGCAAAACTGCCATGGTGTCATTTATTGTGCAGAAAACAAAAGTTCTCAGAATTACCTGAAAATCCACGGAGATAACTTTTGGAAAGTATAAAAATACTGGCGAAAGAATCAAGGCCAGGGGGCCCACACCCTGTCCACGAGGGTGGGGTGCGTGCCCCCTCCCCTGGGCGCGCCCCCTGTCTCGTGGGCCCCCTGATGCTCCACCGACCTCAACTCCAACTCTATATATTCCGTTTCGCGGAGAGAAAAAATCAAGGAGAAAGTTTCATCGCATTTTATGATACGGAGCCGCCACCAAGCCCTAATCTCTCTTGGGAGGGCTGATGTGGAGTCCATTCGGGGCTCCGGAGAGGGGGATTCGTTGCTGTCGTCATCATCAACCACCCTCCATCACCAATTTCATGATGCTCATCGCCGTGCGTGAATAATTCCATCGTAGGCTTGCTGAAGGTGATGGGTTGGATGAGATTTGCCATGTAATCAAGTTAGTTTTGTTAGGGTTTGATCCCTAGTATCCACTATGTTCTGAGATTGATGCTGTTATGACTTTGCTATGCTCAATGCTTGTCACGAGGGCCCGAGTGCCATGATTTCAGATCTGAACCTATTATGTTTTCATGAATATATGTGAGTTCTTGATCCTATCTTGCAAGTCTATAATCACCTATTATGTGTTATGATCCGACAACCCCGAAGTGACAATAATCGGGATACTTCTCGGTGATGACCATAGTTTGAGGAGTTCATGTATTCACTAAGTACTAATGCTTTGGTCCGGTACTCTATTAAAAGGAGGCCTTAATATCCCTTAGTTTCCACTAGGACCCCGCTGCCATGGGAGGGTAGGACAAAAGATGTCATGCAAGTTCTTTTCCGTAAGCACGTATGACTATATTCGGAATACATGCCTACATTACATTGATGAATTGGAGCTAGTTATGTGTCACCCTATGTTATAGCTATTACATGAGGAATCACATCCGACATAATTATCCATCACTGATCCAATGCCTACGAGCTTTTCACATATTGTGCTTTGCTTATTTATTTTTCCGTTGCTACTGTTACAACTACTACAAAACTGCTATCGTTACTTTTGCCACTGTTACCATTACTATCATACTACTTTGCTACTAAATACTTTGCTGTAGATATAAAGTTATCCAGGTGTGGTTGAATTGACAACTCAGCTGCTAATACTTGAGAATATTCTTTGGCTCCCCTTGTGTTGAATCAATTAATTTGGGTTGAATACTCTACCCTCGAAAACTGTTGCGATCCCCTATACTTGTGGGTTATCACTTACCATACCATGGGACTACTTGATCCCTCTCGGTACATCTCTATGCTTTGTGTGTTGATAAACTTGAATCACTCTTTGTACTTAATCTTGATCATCCTTGAATCTTTCCAACTCTCTTCATTTATATGATGACTTGAAGGTAAACATGAATGATCACACAATCTTCTTCTTCAAGACATGCTTGCAATAAACATGAAACCTCCAACAGAGAAGAGCCAGCATAACCTCCAACATAGAAAACATCATGGAAGATGCATGTGAACTCTGTTTTCGATGAACTTGAGATTGTCATGAAAATGACCATAAGCTCCAAATCTCACAAGGATAAGAACCAAACAAGAACCAATAAAGATGATGCAAGGATGGACTGGTTTGAGGTCTCTACGAACGATATGATCAAGCTACTCATCAAGAGCCCCCCTTGATAGCACGACAACTGGTCCTATAACCCGGTCTCTCAACTACCACCTTGAGACCGGTAAAACATAAACCTATCAAGGGCAAACCGTTGCCTTCCGCATAATCCACTTGAGCTACATGATGACGATCTTGTCCTCTGCAAGATGGACCACCTTTCCTGATTGCGTTGGGTCGAGGAAGACCAGTTGATTGCTCCCCCATAAACCACTATGGGTGAGCCACTCTTCCACACATGTTCACAAGTCCATTGTCACCACAATGGATGACAAGCTTCAAGCACTTGATCTCTTCGTGATGCTCCACTTGAACTTGCACACGATAATCTTGATGAAGATCACCACTTGATGTCATCCTCTCCATGGGTTGTATGATATCTTCCTCTTGACGCAAGCCCATGGACGCATACCTAACCCCACACAGAACTCTCACATAGACCATGGGTTAGTTCACAAAGCGTAATGGACAACGCTTACCATAATGGGATCACTTGATCCCTCTCGGTACATCTTCTATGCTTTGTGAGTTGATCAACTTGATTCACTCTTGACTTAGTCTTGATCAACCTTGAATCTTTCCAACTCTCTTCATTTGGATGATGTCTTGAAGGTAAACATGAATGATCACACAATCTTCTTCTTCAAGACATGCTTGCAATAAGCTCAACACTCACATGACCAATCTTTGGATAATTCCTTAATAGCACCTTGGTCAACTCACAAACTCCTTGAAACCAACACATGGACTTAAAAAATGCCTATGGACAGATCCTTCAAATATAACTCAATGCAACCATTAGTCCATAGAGAATGTCATCAATTACCAAAACCACACATGGGGGCACCGCATGTCCTTTTAGCGGTGTTGGACAGCTCGGGGTGTCGAGAAAACGGGGGTTGCGACAAGGGTAGGGGGCGGGCGGGTGGCCGTGTTGGACAGCGATGCGACCGAGAAAAATGGCGACGGTGGCGGCTAGGGACGGGAGCGGAGTGGGGCGGTGTGCCACTGGAGTGGGGAAGGGAATAGAAAAAGGGGCACATGTGTCCCCGACGTGCGAGCCAGAGGAGGATATGGGCACGCGTCGCACCCGTCCGCATGTGTCCATTTTGATGCAAACGCGACCCAAAGTTGGGCTGGAAATGGGTCAAAAGCGGACCAAAAATGGACATTGGTTCATTTGCTCCCGTGCGTTGGGCCGCATTTTCTGTCTGTTTACCCCCAAACGGACGCGGTCGGACTACTTGGGGTCCTGCATTGGAGTTGCCCTCGTGCCAGGGCCCTTAGAGTAACTCTAACGCACCGACCCAAACTGTCCGCGCGTGTCCATTTAGGTTAAAAAGGGCAGAAAAGTTGGCCTAACGTGCCGACCCAAACGGGCGAGCGTCCGCTGATACGTTTCCAATGTATCTAGAATATTTTATTGTTCCATACTGTTATAGTATCAATCTTGGATGTTTATTATGCAATTATATATCTTTTTGGGGACTAACCTATTAACCTAGTGCCAGTGCCAGTTGCTGTTTTTTTGTTTTTTTGGCTTTTCATGAAATCAATATCAAACATAGTCCAAACGAAGAAAAAACTTTGGATTAATTTTTCTGGACCAGAAGAGACCCTAGAAGGTTTGGGAGAAGACTTGACGAGCCACGAGGGAGCAACAAGCTCGGGAGGTGCCCCCCCCAGGCTTGTGGGCCCCTCATGGCACCTCTTGACCTAATTCCGCCTCTATAAATTTTCAAGTACTCCCCTGACGTCAGAGAGACACCCAAAATACGTTTTCCGCCACCGCAAGTTTCTGTTCTCGCGAGATACCATCTAGAGGCCTTCCCTGGTACTCTGCCGGAGGGGAAATCGACCACGGTGGGGCTCTACATCAACCTTGTCGCCCTTCCGATGATGTGTGAGTAGTTTACCACGGACCTACAGGTCCATAGCTAGTAGCTAGATGACTTGTTCTCTCTCTTTGATCTTCAATAGAATGTTCTCCTCGATATTCTTGGAGATCTATTCGATGTAATCACTTTTTATGGTGTGTTTGTTGGGGCCTGATGAATTGTGAGTTTATGACCAGATTATCCATGAATATTATTTGAGTCTTATCTGAACTCTTTTATGCATGATTATTATAGATTTGTATTTCTCTTCGATCTATTGATTTGGTTTAGCCAACTAGGTTGATTTCTCTTGCAATGGGAGAGGTGCTTTGTGATGGGTTCAATCTTGCGGTGATCTATATCCCAGTTATAGAAGCGGACAAGACACATATTTGTATTGTTGCCATTAAGGATAAAAATATGGGGTTTATTCATGCGTGAGTTTACTTTGTCTACATCATGCCATCTTGCTTAAGGCGTTACTCCGTTCTTTATGAACTTAATACTCTACATGCATGCTGGATAGCGGTCGATGTGTGGAGTAATAGTAGTAGATTTTTTTGAGACAAAGTAATAGTAGTAGATGCAGACAGGAGTCGGTCTACTTGTCTTGAACGTGATGTCTATATACATGATCATTGCCTTGCATATCGTCATGATTATTCACTTTTCTATCAATTGCCCAACAGTAATTTATTTACCCATCGTATGATATTTTCAAGAGAGAAGCCTCTAGTGAAACGATGGCCCTGGGGTCTACTTTTTATCATATATTGAAATCCCCAAATACCTTGTTGCAATTTTATTTATTTTATATTTTTGTGCTATCTATCTATCACTACGAGATTTGATCCTTGCAATTAACCACTGAGTGATTGACAACCCCTTGTTCGCATTGGGTGAAAGTATTTGTTATTTTGTGTGTAGGTACTGCTAACGAGGTGTGATGTCTACTACACGACTTATTCTTGTAGACACATGTTGGGCCTTCAAGCGCAGAGTTTTGTAGGATAGTAGCAATTTTCTCTCTAGTGGATGACCTAAGGTTTATCAATCCGTGGGAGGTGTAGGATGAAGATGGTCTCTCTCAAACAACTCTGCAACCAGATACAAGAAATCTCTTGTGTCCCCAACACACCCAATACAATGGAAAATTGTATAGGTGCACTATTTCAGCGAAGAGATGGTGATACAAGTGTAATATGGATAGTAGATATAGGTTTTTGTAATCTGGAAATATAAAAACAACAAGGTAACTAGTAACAAAGTGAGCAAAAATGGTATTGCAATGCTTGAAAACAAGGCCTAGACTTCATACTTCCACTAGTGCAAAATCTCCCAATAATGATAACATAATTGGATCATATAACAATCCCTCAACGTGCAACAAAGAATCACTCCAAAGTTCCTATCACGGAGAAAAGATAAAATTGTTTGTAGGGTATGAAACCTCCTCAAAGTTATTCTTTCTGATCAATCCATTGAGCTATTCCTATAAGTGTCACAAACAGCCCTAGAGTTCGTACTAAAATAACACCATATGATACACATCAACCAACTCTAATGTCACCTAGATACACCAATGTCACCACAAGTATCTGCGAGTTGATTATACGATATGCATCAAACAACTTCAGATTCATAATATTCAATCCAACAAAAAGAACCTCAAAGAGTCCCCCAAGATTTCTGTCAGAGAAAGGAATATGAAAACATGTATCAATATGCATAGATTACCCCAATGTCACCACGAGATTCCGCAAGTTCATAACCAAACATACATCAAGTGAACCAATAGAACATCACATTGTCACCACATATATCCCATCGCAAGACATACATCAAGTGCTCTCACATCCAAAAGGTTTCAATCCGACATAACAAAACCTCAAAGGAAAATATTCAATTCATCACAAGAAGGTAGAGAGGGAAGAACACCATACGATCCAAATATATTAACAAAGCTCGCGGTACATCAAGATCGTGCCGGATCAAGAACACGATAGAGAGAGAGAGAGAGAGAGAGAGAGAGAGAGAGAGAGAGAGAGAGAAAGAGATATCAAACACATAGCTACTGGTACATACCCTCAGCCCCGAGGGTGAACTACTCCCTCATCATCACGGTGGCCGCCGGGATGATTAAGATGGCTGTCGCTGATGATTTCCCCCTCCGGTAGGGTGCCGGAACGGGGTCCCGATTGAGTTTTCATGGATACAAGGCTTGAGGCGGCAAAACTTCTCATCTAGGGTTCTTTTCGATGTTTGGGGTATTTATAGGAATTTTTGGCGTCGGTCTCACGTCAAGGGGTGCCCCGAGGGGCCCACAAGCTCGGGGGCGCCTCCTAGGGGGGTGGGCGCGCCCCCAGGCTTGTGGCTCCCTGGGCTACTTCCTGGCCCAGATCCGGTGCCTCGGGGGTCTCTTTTGGTCCATAAAAATCATCGTAAATTTCCAGCCCATTCTGAGAACTTTTATTTCTGCACAAAAAACGACACCACGGTAGTTTTGCTGAAAACAACGTCAATCCGGGTTAGTTCTAATCAAATCATACCAAAACCACATAAAATTGTTGTAAACATGGCATTAATACTTCATAAATTATAGATACGTTGGAGATGTATCAGCATCCCCAAGCTTAAGTCATGCTCATCCTTGAGTAGGTAAATGATAAAAGAAATAATTTATGAAGTGTGAATGCTAGCATAGTGCATAAATTTGATCAATGATAGTTCCAAACACTTTTTCTAGCATCATTATATATCATAAACAGTAGCTCATCTCATAAAACTTCTCATGATCAAATAACAAGCTATTCACATGTTAAAATATAGACCACAAACTTTCTTGAAAACTAACAAACTATGTTCTCAGTCATCAAACAATTGCAGTTCATCTTATTTTCAGGAAGGGTCTATGTAAGAGCTTGGATTTGGCAAATTCCACATACTCAACTATCATATAGTCTTCCTTGATTGCTAACACTCAAAGCATATTTTTAGAACAAATAGCATCCACCGAACACAGAGAAATATAAGGGCTTAATGTTTCACCTCCCAACTTATTTATCATATAGATAATTGTCAACAATAATATTTCATGATCAAATATATTTGAATGGCCATATATGCTTGGATCTTTCCCCACCACATGATACTGGCCAACTAGAGAATAATTGAGGTTGAAATGAGAAGGAATATTATTGACTCTTGCATAAAAGTAAATATATAAAAGTAAAAGATAGGCCCTTCGCAGAGAGAAGCAGAGGTTGTCATGCGCTTTTTGTTTTTGGATGTGCAAACCCTTAATGCAAAGGAACGTCATGTTATATTACCCTTCGTGATAGCAACATTTATTATGCAGTCCGTCACTTTTATTTCTTTACCATCACAAGTTTGTACAATGCTTATTTTCCCTTACAATAAAAGATCATACATATTTAGGAGCAATTTTTATTGCCTTTTGCACCGATGACAACTTACTTGAAGGATCTTATTCAATCCATAGGTAGATATGATGGACATTTATGGCAAGAAACTTGGTTTAAGGGTTTTGGGATGCACATGTAGTATCTCTACTTAGTATGATTTTTTGGCTAGCAAAAGATCCTAAGAAAGCACCACATGTTGGAGGATCCATAACAATATAACTTCTATATAAATATACCCAAACATTACTCATTATGTTGTCTTCCTTGTCCAACTTCAACTAATTTGCTCAAGTTTGAAAATAATTAATGGGGCTCACAATCATAGAAGATGTCCAAGATAGTATGTTTATATGTGAAATCTCTCTTCCTTCAATATTCTTTCATGAATTGCTCAAGTGACCAATGTTGTGTTTGCTAATTTTCAATAAATTTTACCACTTATACTTCTTATATCTGAAGTCATTACTCCCCATGGGATAAGCATATGAAACATATATAATTTCAGAATTTTGATATTCAATTCATTCAACCATTTACTCATAGGATATAAATGAAGCACGAGAGTAAATGACAAACTACTCCAAAAAGATATAAGTGAAGATCAATGAGTAGTCAAATAATTAAGTAGCTATGTGAAGACTCTCTCTCATAAAAAAATAGATCTTAAGTATTTTATTCAAACAACAAGCAAAACAAAATAAAATTACATTCCAAGGATAGCACATATCATGTGAAGAAGTAAAAACTTAGGCTCAACCAAAACTGACCGATCATTATTGAAGAAGAAAGGTGGGATGCCAACCGGGGCATCCCCAGGCTTAGATATTTGAGACTTCTTGAAATATTAACTAGGGATGCCTTGGGCATCCTCAAGCTTGAGCTCTAGTGTCTCCTTAATTCCTCTCATATCACAGTTTTCTTAATTCTTAAAAACTTCATCCACACAAAACTCAACAAGAACTCGTGAGATAGGTTAGTACAAATCAATGCAAAACCTTATCATTCTCGACTGTAGAAAATCACTAAAATTATAATTTGACATTGCATACTAAATGCCTTTGCATATTTAATGCTCCTATCCTCAAATAGAATCATTAAACAAGCAAACATATGCAAAAAATGCATCATAACAACAATGTGTCTAAACAGAACAGTCTATAAAGGATTAAGGAGGATTCATACTTATTTGACTCAAAAAATCCTGAAAATTTATCACAACATAGAAAAATTATCATAGCTCACTGTGTCAAAATTTCAACATTTTATCACATTATAACTTTTCTGGAGAATTTATGCAATAGTGTGCAACTTTCTGTTTTGAAACAGCAACTCATAGTTTTGCAAACTAAGCATGGTGAAGAGTATCCTTGACATTTTTATTGAAAGAAAAGATACAAAACATCTATTTATATATAAAAAGTACTTTACGGGGTAACTAAAAAAAAGATAAATAACCTAGAAATTACCACAAAAATTAGAAACATCTGACCATTTAATGGATTGACTAAAAATCTATAGCCGTTCGATAAAAGGACAACGAAAATTACCCACCTTTGCCATTACGTATCCAACAGGAGGTTACATATTCCACGGGAGCTTATTTTCCTTAGGTCAACAATTAGATGCCATTAGTCTAATCGTACTTCCCCTCACGTCCCACCTATCATATAGCACGCACGAGCTGGGCCCCTCCATGAACCATCGACCTGGCCGCCTCCTCCCTGTCCTGATCCAATGATTCCTTGGGCGCATCCTCATGGGAGCCGCCACCAAGGTACGACCTGGATGCCCCAAGCCTGATCCCCGATTCTGCACTCTCAAGTGAGCCACCGCAAACGCTCAATCTGGGCGCCCCAATCAAGCCTCCTCCCTGAGCATCATCCGTTCCTGTACTGCACCCTCATGGGACTAAAGAGTGCACGTGGTGACAATCCTTATCTATGTTCCACCGGTAATATCCCGTGGCATCTTGCATCATCCTCTTTGATGTGTCCAAGAAATCTGCCAGATGGGGTTTGTACAGGTTACTGGTCGTCTATAATAGGTATGGACGGCCTTTATTGTGTGTTTCTGTACCTAACTATCAAGTGATGTATGCAGTTGTTTGTTATTTCTCATATGAACCCTAAGATGTGTCCAAGAAATCTGCCAGATGGGGTTTGTACAGGTTACTGGTCGTCTATAATAGGTATGGACGGCCTTTATTGTGTGTTTCTGTACCTAACTATCAAGTGATGTATGCAGTTGTTTGTTATTTCTCATATGAACCCTAAGTTTGATTCCTAATCGTGTTGAACTGTTGACCAAGAATCATGCAACATACCTTGATCGAATTCGGTTTCGTCTATATAATGGATTCCTATATTTTGTTGTGGTATGTTTAAGCAATTGATTCGTTTATTTATCTTCTACTGCGAAGCCTGATTTTGATGCTAGCTAGCTCTTATATGATGCAGATATAAATCTATTTGATTCAGTTTTGTTTCATCATATCTTATATTCTTTCTATTTGTTGCAGTCCATACAGAAAAGAATATTTTTTGCAGTATAATTGAGCGAATTAAGGCCCCTGGCGCCGGCTGGGAAGAATACATATTGTCCAGTCTTGTCAGACAAACGTGATTGGATACGAACTGGCAACTGCCCCAGCCTACTGATCAAAACATGAGAGAAAGACAGGAGAAAAAAAAAGAAGGGTTAGTGGGTTGAGTGCCTTGTGATCTAAACGTGAGAGAGGACTTGAGAAAAATAGATTATCTTTAGATGGTTGAGGATTTTCAATAGATGTGATTGTGGTGGACCTCAACCTTGAGTAGGCGCATGAGTGCATGTCTTCCTGGAAATCACAACAAGTGATACTGAATCCATGGATTGTTGGTATTCTTCCACTGCTGATACGCGGATCCATAGTTCCGATCTCAATACAATCAGCCGATACCGGTGATCTTGAATCCTCCAATCCATGTTCCCAATAGGAGCGCTTTCTTGATGCAAAGGCTGATGTGGTTTTGCAAGACGCATAGGTGAGAGAACGGGAAGGTGTGATTTTCGTTCTGTGAGGTTTCTTCTATATAATGGATTCCTCTATTTTGTTGTGATATGTGTAAACCATCGATTTGTCTATTTATCTTCTGCTGTGAAGCCTGATTCTGAAGCTAGCTCTGATACACTACAGATATAAATTTATTTGATTCAGTTTTGTCTCATCATATCTCATATTCTTTCTATTCGATGTGGTCCGTATAAAAAAGAATGTTGTTGCAGACTTGCGGTACAGTTGAGAGAATTAAAGCCCCTGGCGCCGGCTGGGAAGAGTGATCTATGCGCCACTGAGAGAATGGCATGGGATGACATCTTATTTTTTCTTGGTCCAAGCCAGGTGCATGAGTTGTGAAGCAGCTGCTCATACAAGTATCTGATTTTGTCTAGAATATACATGCAATACATATGGCAAGTTGGTCCAAATCTTATTGATTGCTATCTGATTTTGTTTAATCATGTCTATGTGGAATTAGACAGCCATGGATCTACTATTTTACTCTCAAAATTGCAGGGTAATTTGCCATTGCTATTAGAGGGATTGAAGTATTCCTACTGGCTAACATGTACGTTATGGCTTTAAGAAATGCATCATCTTAACAGAATTTGGAAGCTGACAATTATATACGAAATGGTATGATTCCTTAGGGAAATGGTACATCTGGTAGGTATGTTCCATTCCGAAATCTGTAGTATGCTTTTTACTAACATATATAACATGCAGATGATAAAAAATATACTCCCTCCGTTCCTAAATATTTGTCTTTCTAGAGATATAAACAAGTGACTACATACGGATGTATATAGACATATTTTAGAGTGTAGATTCACTCATTTTGCTTTGTATGAAGTCACTTGCTGATATCTCTAGAAAGACAATTATTTAGGAACGGAGGGAGTATATAACATGCATATTGATCTGTTGTTTCCCTTTTGCTCTCGATTAGGTAATATCATATTTCAAATTGGTGGCCCAGCTAACTTTGGCAAATATCCTCATGCATAGCTACTGTAGTTTCCTGCTCTGTGGGTAGCTGCATGTCGTGCTATCTGCTTTAGGTTTAATCCCATTAAAAAACATTTGTAAATATCCATACTAAAAATCTCTAATGCTAATTTTCTAATTAGAAGGTCCCCTTGGTAAAAATAAAAACTGTGCTGATACCCGACATGCCCTGTTTTGGTATACTGCCTCAAATTGATCATGAGGTATAATAACTATAAGCCCTATTAGCTTTATTTTTTTTACAATTAGTTTGCTACTCTCATATTATTAGCATATTCAATATTTTCTCTACATATTTATGTACCCTGATTATTTGTATCTTTCTGTCACTCGCAACTCTCCATATGAATCTGTGTCACAGCAAGTGAAGCACTAGATACATGTACACTGTTCCTTTGATCTTCGTCATGGTCACCCGGGGGAAGTTATATCAATGTTCATGACTAAGACTCGGTGATCATCAATCCATGAGACGTGCATGGAAAAATGAAGACAAAGGCTCCCCAGCATTTTGCAAGTGCAAAGAGACCACGTGCAAGAACCTCATTATGGTGTTGGTATCTTTGATCAAGCAGATAACAACCTTCATACCCAGTGCCAAACCGGACTTGTCGCAAGCACATGGCTGTTACGAGAATTGAGAGAATGTCATCTAATGTAATTTATTTATTTAAAAATAAATGTGTACTGTATATGCTTGAGCTAGGATATTATCTGGTCGTTTGATTTGACTTCTTTGTTTCCACAGATAATCTTTGTCACGCTTAAGATGGTTAGAGATAACATTTCTTGCTGAGTGGTATATTTGTCAATACAATATATGCTTTGTATATGTTTGAGCTTTTATTTGATCAATCTTTCTATTATATATAATTGGTTATTAAGTTGTAATTCTTGTGCTGAATTGGTACGCATTTTACAAGAGTGTAAATAACTACAATAAAATACATTGAAAGTCTAAACACTGCCACGATGTCATGAAAATACTCCAACGCTTGCTCGACTCACTAATCAGTGGCACATACATATAATATTGTTGATCTTTTATTAGCCTTTCTTGTGTTGTTCTATTAGTAAATTATTGAAAACATGCTACATGGCAACCACATGAAATAATAGTACATATTGATATCTTCCAATAGAATAACAACTATTATTCACTTCTAAATATCATTTGCTAAGAAATAATTTCTTTTGGCCAATAGAAAATATACATTATTGTAGACTTACATACAATGTGGTCTAACTCCTTTCTACGTGTGATGGGCTCGAATGCATAAATGATATTATATATCTACTAGGAAAGAATAGACCACATTTATTTCTCCTTCTTTATGTCTAACACAACTTATCTTTCTTAAGTTGAAACACTCAAAATTTTAATGATAAATAAAATTCTAGCCCGCGCATCGAGCGGGCCACTCTGCTAGTTATTCTAAATAACAGCAAGCAAATATCAACAAAAGAAAAGACGCTCCAAGCAAAACACATATCATGTGACGAATAAAAATATAGCTCCAAGTAAGGTGCTCGATAATGTTGGAGACGAAAGAGGGGATGCCTTCCAGGGTACCCCAAGCTTAGTTGCTTGGGTGTTCCTTGAATATTACCTTGGGGTGCCTTGGGAATCCCTAGGATTAGGGTGTTGCCACCCCTTATTCTCCTCATGTCGATATCTCACCCAAAACTTGAAAACTTCAATCACACAAATTTAACGGAACTTCGTGAGATAGGTTAGTATGATAAAACAAATCATTCACTTGGGTAATGTCAAAGACAAGATTCATAATTTTTCTCACACAATTCCTAATGTACCTTATTATTTCCACAATTTATATCACTTAATATAAGCTATGGAAACACTAAAACAAGCAAACTATGCATTGAAAACAGAATCTGTCAAAAATAGTGCAGTCTGTAAAGATCTAGCAATGACCATACTTTTGTAAACGGAAAATTCTAAGAAATTATGATAGCATAGGAAATTTGTATATACCAATCATGTGTAAAAAATCAGAATTTTATCGCGTCCCAGTGAATTATGGTAATTCCAGAACTGGGCGCAAAAGTTTCTGTTTTTGCACAGAATCAAGTCAACTATCATCCACACCATCCCAAAGGATTTACTTGGCACTTTATAAAAACAAAAGCTATAAAACATGATCACTACAGTAGCTTAATCATGTGAACACACAAAAACAGTAGGTATAAATATTGGGTTGTCTCCCAAGAAGCGCTTTTTTTAATTCCTTTTAGCTAGGCATGATGATTTCAATGATGCTCACATAGAAGTAAAGAATTGAAACACAAATAGAGCATCATGAATCACATGGCAAGCACATTTAACTCTAACCCACTTCCTATGCATAGGGATTTTGTGAGGAAATTTATGGAAACAAGAATCAACTAGCATAGGAAGGCAAAACAAGCATGACGTCAAGATTTTCAACACATAGAGAGGAAACTTGATATTATTGAGATATGTAAAAGCAAATGTTCCTCTATCATAATAATTTTCAGTGGCATCATGAATGATTCAAAAATATAACTATCACATAAAGCATTCTTTTCGTGATCCACAAGCATAGGATTATTATTACTCTCCTCATAAGCAATTTTATTCTCATGAATAGTAGTGGGAGCACACTCAACAAAATAACTATCATGTGATACTTGATTGGGATAATCCAACTGAAAATTGAAATCATGATGAAAAGTTTCATGGTTATCATTATTATTTATAACATGCATGTCATCACAATAATCATCATAGATAGCAACTCTGTTGTCATAATCAATTGAAACCTCTTCCAAAATAGTGGATTCATCCCTAAATAAAGCCACGACCTACCAAATCCACTCTTATCATTACAATAAGATTCAACACCGTCCAAAATAGTGGGATAATAATTATCTAAAGTTGACAGTCTTCCAAACCCACTTTCATAAATATTGCAATCATCATAACAAATTTGCACATCAAAACTTGGGGAAACAAAAATATCATCTTCATCAAACATAGCATCCCCAAGATTATGGCTTTGCATATCACTAGCATCATGCATATTCAAAGAATTCATACTAGCAACATTGCAATCATGCTCATCATTCAAAGATTTAGTTCCAAACATTTTATTGACTTCTTCTTCTAACACTTTGGCACAATCTTCTGATCCATCGTTTTCAAGAAAGACATTATAAAGATGATATAATATGAGGAAACCTCAATTCCATTTTTTTAGTTTTTTTATAAAACCAAACTAGTGATAAAACAAGAAACTAAAAGATTCAATTGCAAGATCTAAAGATATACCTTCAAGCACTCACCTCCCCGGCAACGGCGCTAGAAAAGAGGTTGATGTCTACTACACAACTTATTCTTGTAGACTCGTGTTGGACCTCCAAGTGCAGAGTTTTATAGGACAGTAGCAATTTTCCCTCAAGTGGATGAACTAAGATTTATCAATACGTGGGAGGTGTAGGATGAAGATGGTCTCTCTCCAACAACCATGCAACCAAATACAAGAAATCTCTTGTGTCCCCAACACACCCAATACAATGGCAAATTGTATAGGTGCACTAGCTCGGCGAAGAGATGGTGATACAAGTGTATATGGATAGTAGATATAGGTTTTTGTAATATGAAAATATAAAAATGGCAAGGTAACTAGTAACAAAAGTGAGCAAAAACGGTATTGCAATGCTCAAGGCCTCGGCTTCATATTTTCACTAGTGCGAAATCTCTCAACAATAATAACATAATTGGATCATATAACAATCCCTGAATGTGCAACAAAGAACCACTCCAAAGTTCTATCGCAGAGAACATAAGATGAAATTGTTTGTAGTGTACGAAACCACCTCAAAGTTGTTCTTTTCAATCAATCCATTGAGGTATTCCTATAAGTTCACAAACAGCCCTAAAGTTTGTACTAAAATAACACCATATGATACACATCAACCAACTCTAATGTCACCTAGATACTCCAATGTCACCACAAGTATCCGTGAGTTGATTATACGATATGCATCAAACAACTACAGATTCGTAATATTCAATCTAACACAAAGAACTTCAAAGAGTACCCCAAGATTTCTACCAGAGAAAGGAATATGAAAGCGCGTATCAACCCCTATGCACGGGTTACCCTAATGTCACCACGGGATTCCGCAAGTTTATAACTGAAACATACATCAAGTGAATCAATAGAACATCCCATTGTCACCACGGATATCCCATCACAAGACACCAAGTGCTCCCACATTCAAAAGATTCAGTATGACATAACAAAATCTCAAAGGAAAAGAGTCAATTCATCACAAGAAGGTAGAGAGGTAAGAACGCCATAAGATCCAAATATATTAACAAAGCTCGCGATACATCAAGATCGTGCCAAATCAAGAACAAGAGAGAGAGAGAGAGATCAAACACATAGCCACTGGTACATACCCTCAGCCCCAAGGGTGAACTACTCCCTCCTCATCATGGTGGCCACCGGTATGATGAAGATGGCCTCCGGTGATGATTTTCCCCTTCGGTAGGGTGCCGGAACGGGGTCCCAATTGAGTTTTCATGGATACAGAGGCTTGCGACCACAGAACTTCTCATCTAGGGTTCTTTTCAATGTTTGGGGTATTTATAGATATTTTTGGCGTCAATCTCACGTCAAGGGGGTGCCCAAGGGGCCACAAGCTCGGGGGCGTGCCCTAGGGGGGGGGGGGCATGTCCCCCAGGCTTGTGGCTCCCTCGTCCACTTCCCGGACCAACTCCGGTGCTTCGGGGGCCTCTTTTGGTCCATAAAAAATCACCGTAAGTTTTCAGCCCATTCTGAGAACTTTTATTTATGCACAAAAAAATAACACCATGGTAGTTCTGCTGAAAACAGCCTCAGTCCGGGTTATTTCTAATCAAATCATAACAATATCGTATAAAATTGTTGTAAACATGGCCTGGATACTTCATAAATTATAGATACGTTAGAGACGTATCAAGGTGTTGCGTGGTTCTCCTACTAGATTGGTAACCTTGGTTCTTAACTGAGGGAAATACTTATCTCTATTGTATTACATCATCCTCTCCTGTTCGAGGAAATCCCAATACAGCTCACAACTAGCATCCGCCTTTTGTCTGTGTGCGACCCATTTCAGACCCAAATTTGGGCCGCGTTTACGTCGGTGCGGAGATGCAGTGGACACGCGCGATGCCCACCCTTGTCCTCCCCTAGCCCGCCAGTCGGTGGCTGATGACCCACAAGTATAGGGTATCAATTGTACTCCTAGCGATAAGTAAGAGTGTCAAACCCAACGAGGAGTAGACGGAAATGACAAGCGGCTTTCAGCAACGCATTTTCTGGAAGCACTGAAATTATCAATAACAGATAGTTTTGTAGCAAGGTAATTTGTAACAAATGACAAGTAGCAATAGTAACAAAGGTGCGACAAGGTAGCGCAATCCTTTTTATAGCAAAGGACAAGCCAGAACTTTCTCTTATAGCAAGCAAAGCGTTCTTGAGGACACACGGGAATTCATCTAATCACTTCCCTCATGTTTGTTTGATTCGCATTCGCTACTTTGATAATCTGATATGTGGGTGGACCGGTGCTTGGTTATTGTTCTTACTTGAACAAGCCTCCCACTTATGATTACCCCCTCTCACAAGCATCCGCAACTATGGAAGAAGAATTAAGATAAATCTAACCATAACATGAAACATATGGATCCAAAAACTAGGGTTTAAGCTTCTATCACTCTAGCGATCATCTAATTACTACTCCACAATGCCTTCCTTTAGGCTCAACTATGGTGAAGTGTCATGTAGTCGACACTCACATGACACCACTAAAGGAAGCAGCAACATACGTATCATCAAAATATTGAACCAATACCAAATTCACATGATTACTTATAACCGGACTTCACCCATATCCTCAAGAACAAAAGTAACTACTCACAAATCATATTCATGTTCAAGATTAGAGGGGTATTGAATATCATTAAAGATTTGAACATATAATTTTCCACCAAATAAACCAACTAGCATCAACCACGAGATGTAATCAACACTACTAGCAACCCACATGTATCGATCTGAGGTTTTGAGACAAAGATTGAATACAAGAGATGAACTAGGGTTTGAGATGAGATGGTGCTAGTGAAGATGTTTATGAAGATTGGTCCTCCCACGATGAGAGGATCGTTGGTGATGTCGCTGGCTTTGATTTCCCCCTCCCAGAGGGGAGTTTCCTCGGTGGAATTGCTTTGCCGGAGAGCAAAAATGCTCGTGCCCAGGTTCTGCCTCGAGACGGGGGCACTTCATCCCGAAACCTTCTCTCTGATTTTTTTCTAGGTGAAATGGCATCATATAGTAGAAGATGGACTTCGGAGGCCTGCTAGGGGCCCCACAAGTCTAGGGGCGCCCTTTGGGGGTAGGGCGCGCCTCCCAGGCTTGTGGCCGCCTGGTGGGTCCCCTACTGATGTTTCTTTTGCCAATAATTTTTTATATATTCGAAAATAATTCCCCGTCAATTTTTAGGTCATTTGGAGTTGTGAAGAATAGGTGTCTCTGATATAGCCCTTTTCGGTCCAGAATTCTAGCTGCCGGCGATCTCCCTCTTCATGTGAAACTTGCAAAATAAGAGAGAAAAGGCATAAGAATAGTTTAATAAAGTAAAATAACAGTCCAAATTGCAATAAATATCAATAGGAGAACATGATGCAAAATGGACGTATCAACTCCCCCGAGCTTAGGCCTCGCTTGTCCTCAAGCGAAATTCAATATCGATAGTCATGACTACGTGTTTAGAGAGAGAGAGAGAGAGAGAGAGAGAGAGAGAGAGAGAGAGAGAGAGAGAGAGAGAGAGAGAGAGAGAGAGAGAGAGGTGTCTATAAAAACAAAGTGCGGACATGAAAGCCTCATGATCATTATTATAACAACAATATATCATCATAAAACTTCTCATGCTAAAGTAACAATTTATTCACAAGCTAAAGTATGAAACATAAACTTTATTGGAAACTAAAAATATGGTTTCATTCATTGAAACAATCACGATCCATCATATTTTCAGAAAGAGTCTATGTAAGAGCTTTGTTTAGCAAGTTCACATACTCAACTATCATTTAATCTTCTATGATTGCTAACACTCGAGGCATATTTATATAGAAAAAGTTTCAGTCAAACACATAGAAAGATAGGGGCTTACGGTTTCGCCTCCCAACCTATTTACCTCAAGGGTAATGTCAACAATAATAACTCATGATAACCTACATTCAACAAGATATATATATATCTGGATCTATCCACCACTTTATGTTTGCCACTAGAGAGTACATAGAGTGGAATAGGGATGGACATTATTGACTCTTGCATAAAAATAAATACATGGAACTAAAATATAGGCTCGTCGTAGAGGGAAGCAGAGGTTGTCACGTGCTTTTTGTTTATGGATGTGCAAGCTCTTAATGTAAAGGAACGTCACTTTATATTGCCCCTTGTGATAGCAACCTTTATTCCGCGGTGTGTTTGTCGGAGTAAATGACCACGGGTAGCCTAACCGGCTCCCTTTGACCCTCAGAAAAAACAATGAGCCGATCAGGCCTTGAAGCACCTCAGACACGGGGCCGCCTTCCTCCAGCCGGCTATCACCTAGGCTGGCTGGCGAAAGGCGGCTCGGCCGTAAAACAACCTTTGGAGGACGCCACGATCGGGCCGGCTCCAAGAAGCTTGGCCCATGAAGGACCGACTCCAAGAAGCCGGCCCATGAGGGGCCGACTCCAAGAAGCAGGCGGCCGTAGGCCGCATCCTAAAGTCCACCCCCCATAACGGTGACGGGACAGGGCGTGGCTACAGCGAACCCTGCCACCCTCGAATACCGGAGCATGCATGGTTACAGTACGCCGTACGGGGCGGCCATCTCCCGTCCGACGAGGCACTGTTGCCATGTGGATCATGACGCCATCCACGACAGGTTGCCAGTACGGCCCGCAGGCGGCGGGCCCCTTCGGTCAGAGAGACATCCGAAGGCGGTCCGACCTCCCCCAGCCGGCCTAAGGCCGGGCCGGCTTCCTATAGCCAGCTTGCTCCCCGCTCGGGGCATGCGCACCATTAAGCAGACGAGACGAGGTAAGGCTACAGTGGGAGCCCACGAGGCGGCGACACTGTAGCCATGTTTACCTCGACAAATCCCTCGTCATCAGAGGCGAGGCAACAGTAACCAGCCCCCGACAAGATTCCCCAAGTGGTGGGGCCGGCCTGTCGACCAACGGGCCGGCAGCCGGCGGGACCCACCAATCGGCGGGCCCCAGAAGCCGGCGGAGAAGACGACGGTCATAGACACTGACGGCCTGGACCCGCGCCCAGCCGGATTACCATTGTACCCCCGGGAGGGTAGGCCTATATAAACCCCCCGGGACACCCATGCAAAGGGTTGATCTCAGAGAGTTTTAGACACTACCATAGGGAGAGAAGAGAGCTAGCCTTGCCCTTCTTCCTCCTACCACCGAACAGCTCAAGGAGCCTCTTGTAGCTTCTTATCGATCTAGTGATCATGCGGAGACCCCGCAGAGCAGGAGTAGGAGTATTATCTCCACGGAGAGCCCCCAACCTGGGCAAGATCCGCCGGCGTGCATGTCTTCGCCTTATTCCGTTTCCAGGCACCGGCGATGTCTTACTGGCTCCCACAATGATAAGCCATCCGTTGGCATATGTCGCACCTACCACCCGACATTTGGCACCCACCGTGGGGCCAGGTGCACCGTCGTCCGGAGACCTGCTCTGGATGGGAACCCTTTTCCTCCCCAGCGAGCGTAGCCAGCCCGACACGCCCGATGGCGCTTGCCCCGATGCGCTGCAAAGCGTCGACGACGCCTGCGCAGCGAGCTGCCTCGCCAATCTTCTTGGCGAGACTTGCATCTCCGACGAGCCCGCATCCGACGCGGGCACAGGCTGCCCCGAGAGCCGCCTCACCAGCCTCCTCGACCAACTCCACGTCTCCGGTGAGCCTACCGCGGACTTGGAGTTGGTCGGCTCCACTGCCCCGATGCTTGTCGACTCCGACACGGCGTCGCTCGACGCCTTCCCCACCGACGTGATTGTCTTTGACGACCCTCTCCCTCGAGTTGACAGTGGCGGCAGCACAGTCACCGAAGTGCTAGTCATCAGCCACGGCGTCGCCTCGGACGAGAACGCCCACGATGCCCTGCAGGTCGTGTCGCACGATCTGTCCGCCCCCCTCCCGGCGGATGCTGACGGTGAGACGCTGGAGGCACGCCGCCTTGCCCTCATCGCGGAGGGCCAGAAGATAGCCACCATGAGACGCCTCACGGAAGCCCACCAGCGCGAGGTCGACCGCGCCGCCTTCGGCACACCACCTCCAGAAGGGCCAAGCCGAGTCGGCGTCGTTAAGAAATGCGGCGCGGCCATCGCCAGCATGCTGGGAGCGGACCGCCCGGTCTACGCCACGTCCCTCGAGAATCTACGCGCCGCCCAGTCGATCGTTGACGAGCTAAACGGACTGGGGGCCAACGAGCTCCCCTACATGACCAGACGCATCCAACAACTAATCGATGCGGCAGCAGCGCGGCTGGAAGCCCCCCTCGCCGAGAGCACGGCGCGACGTCGCGCACGCCCACTACGGGTGGTGCCCGTACAAGGCAAGAGAAGGAGCCGGCTGCCAGCCGCAGCCGGACACGAATCACCATCGAGCGCCACGCAGAAGGCCGTCCTCGAGGTGTGGAGAGACGAGGCGACCCGCCTCCTCCTCCGCCTCGCGGGGAAAGATATCCCACCCCGCCTCCTATCGAGCATTCAACTCTCAGTGGCCGACTTGGCCGTCGCGAAGGAGTCGGCGAGAACGATGCCCGCCATCGGATCGACCGCCTTGCGCGATCCCTGGCCCTGGAAGAAGATGATGTCGGCCCGCCTTGTTTCGGCCCCCGCATCCGCGACGAGCCTTGTCCCAAAGGGTTCTCGCTCCCAAGAGACACGCCCAAGTACAACGGCTCCGTGAAGCCGGAGGACTGGTTGATCGACTACTCCACCGCGGTTCACATAGAAAACGGCAACCGACGCATTGCCGTGAAATATGTCCCCCTGATGCTCCAAGGCACGTCACGTACCTGGCTCAACAGCCTCAAGCCTTACAACATCAACAGCTGGGTCGACTTCACAGAAGCCTTCATCCGCAACTTCACCAGCACCTACAAGCGGGCTCCCAAGCCTCGACAGCTCTCCTTGTGCGTGCAAGGACCCAACGAGTCGACTCGCAATTACTTTACGCGTTGGGCCGAGCTCCGAAACTCCTGCGAAGGGGTGCACGAGGTTCAAGCAATAAAGTACTTCACGGCCGGGTGCCGAGAAGGCACCCTCCTCAAGCATCGACTCCTCTACGACGAGCCGACTACCCTCGACGAGCTGCTGATCATCGCGGACAAATACACCATGGCCGACTCCTCCATGAAGACCGAGCTTCGAGTCGACGCTTCCGGGAAGGTGCTTGCGCCGGCTCCCAAGACGCCGGCTGGAGAGTCCTCTCGGCGCCCGTACCAGAACGACAACAAGCGCAAGACCCCAATGCCGCCTTCCACTAGTCGGCAGGTGGCTACGGTCGAAGAAGAGCAGCCTGAGGGATGGCCGGCTCCCAAGAAACAGATGGGCGGCAAGCCGGTTTGGTAGCCGGCTTTCTCCTACGAGCAAACTCTCGACGCCCCCTACAAGTTCCACAGCGGCGCGAAGCCGTCCAACCACACAACCCGAAAGTGCCATTGGCTCACCCGAATTCCCAAGGGCGAGGGGCTGTTGCCGCCTCCGCCTGCAGGCCAGCCGCCTCCTGCCCCGCAGCAGCCGTCCGCTCGGCCTGCAGTCGGAGCTATTCAAGACGAGTTCCCCGACGAGCAAGCCGCCTATGTCGTGTTCACCAGCCAGATAGAGGAGCGGCGCAGCCGGCGCCGACAACAGCAAGAAGTCAATGAGGTCGCCTCCAGTAACCCTGAGTTTATGCACTGGTCAGAGAAGCCCATCAGCTGGAGCCGGGACGACCACCCAGAGGTGATGCCGTCTCCTGGCTCCTATGCCCTTGTTTTGGATGCCACCCTGGCGACGGAGAGGCGCGCCGCTCGTTTCTCCCGTGTGCTGATAGACGGCGGGAGCAGTATCAACATACTGTACCGAGGTACAATGGAGAAGCTCAACATCAAGCCAAAGCAACTCATGCCAAGCCAAACTGTGTTCCACGACATCGTATCCGGCCTGTCCTGCTGACCAATCGGCAAGATCAAGATGGATGTCCTCTTCGGGGACAAGGATCATTTCCGCCAAGAGGCAATATGGTTCGAGGTAGTGGATTTGGAGAGCCCGTACCACGCATTGCTTGGCCGACCAGCGTTGGCCAAGTTTATGGCTGTGCCCCACTATGCCTACCTCAAGATGAAGATGCCGAGTTCCAAGGGCATTATCACCATAGCCGGAGACTACAAGAAGTCCTCTGAGTGTGCAGCAGCCAGCAGTCGGCTGGCCGAGTCCCTCGTAATCGCCGAAGAGAAGAAGACGCTGGATCGAGTTGTGACCTTGGCTGGCAAGCAGCCGGCCCTGTCTCCTGACCCCAAAGAATGTGAAGCTCAAGGTTCTTTCCAGCCGGCCAAGGAGACAAAGAAGATACCCCTGGACCCGGAGCACCCGGAGAGGCACGCTGTGATAGGCACAGGCCTTGACAGCAAATAGGAAGGCGAGCTCGTCGATTTCCTCCGTGAGAATCGAGACGTCTTTGCATGGTCTCCCAAAGACATGCCGGGTGTCCCGACGGATTTCGCCGAGCACAAGCTACACGTACGATCTGAAGCAAAGCCGGTCAGGCAGCCCTTGCGCCGCCTGTCAGAAGAGAAGAAAAGAGTAGTCGGAGAAGAAATAGCCCGGCTTCTGGCAGCCGGCTTCATTATGGAAGTATTCTTTCCAGAATGGCTTGCCAACCCGGTCCTCGTGCTAAAGAAGAACAAGCAGTGGCGCATGTGCATCGACTACACCAGCCTCAAAAAAGCCTGCCCCAAAGATCCGTTCACCCTGCCAAGGATTGACCAAGTGATAGACTCCACAGCCGGATGCGAGCTGTTGAGTTTCTTGGATGCTTATTCCGGCTACCACCAGATAAAGTTGAACCCGGCTGATCGCTTGAAGACCGCCTTCATCACCCCATTCGGAGCTTTTTGTTACCTGACCATGACATTCGGCTTGAGAAATGCCGGTGCCACTTTTCAGCGTTGCATGCAGAAATGCCTCCTCAAGCAACTCGGCAGAAATGCCCACGTCTATGTAGACGATGTCGTGGTGAAGACGGAGAAACGCGGCACCCTGCTGGAAGACCTCAAGGAAACCTTTGAGAATTTGCGCCGGTTTCAGATCAAGCTCAACCCGGAGAAGTGCGTGTTCGGGGTACCAGCCGGCCAACTTCTAAGCTTCCTAGTCTCAGAACGCGGCATCGAGTGCAACCCAGTGAAGATCAAGGCCATAGAGAGAATGAAGGTCCCTACCAAGCTGCGAGATGTCCAAAAATTCACCGGATGCTTGGCGTCTTTGAACCGCTTCATGAGCCGACTCGGAGAGAAGGCTCTCCCCCTCTACCGACTCATGAAGAAGTCCGCTCACTTTGAGTGGAATGACCAGGCAGACCAAGCTTTCCACGAGCTGAAAAAGATGCTTTCCACGCCGCCTGTCTTGGCGGCCCCAACTAAGAAGGAGCCCATGTTCCTCTACATCGCCGCTACCAGCCGTGTGGTCAGCATAGTCATTGTGGTCCAGCGTCCAGAAGAAGGCCGAGCTCAGCTAGTCCAGAGGCCGGTATATTATTTTAGCAAAGTATTGTCCACCTCAAAACAGAACTACCCGCACTATCAGAAAATGTGCTATGGTGTGTACTTCGCCCCCAAGAAACTCAAGCCCTACTTTCAAGAACATCCCATCACGGTCGTATGCACTGCCCCGCTTGCCGAGATCATAGGCAGCCGGGACGTATCCGGCCGAGTGGCGAAATGGGCCATTGCGCTGGCTCCTTACACGATCTACTATCAGCCCCGCACCGCCATCAAGTCCCAAGCACTGGCCGACTTCCTCGTCGACTGGGCCGAGACCCAGTACCTGCCACCGGCCCCCGACTCCACTCATTGGCGGATGCATTTTGACGGATCCAAGATGCGCACCGGCTTGGGAGCCGGCATCGTCCTCACCTCTCCCAAGGGCGACAAACTGAGATACACATTGCAAATCCACTTTGCCGCCTACAACAATGTGGCCGAGTACGAGGCGCTCATACACGGGCTCCGGCTAGCCAAGGAACTCGGCATCCGCCGGATCCTGTGTTATGGCGACTCCGACCTAGTGGTTCAGCAATCATCCGGCGACAGGGATGCCAAGGACGCAAACATGGCAAGCTACCATTTCCTTGTCCAGCAGTTCAGCGGATATTTCGAGGGGTGCGAGTTCCTTCACGTGCCACGGGCGGATAATGAGCAAGCAGATGGCCTGGCACAGATAGGCTCCACCCGACAAGCTATACCAACCGGCGTCGCCCTCCAACGCCTCCTCAAGCCATCTGTCAACCCGTCTCCGGAATCCAGTTCCATATTCGTGCCGCCTGACCCCGACGCAGTCGGATCCGACTTCGGGGACCAGGAAGGCGGCCCGAGGACTTCGGCAGCCAGCTCGAGGACTGCCATAGTCGAACCCGGCCCGGGGACTACAGCAGCACAGCAGGCGGAGGCCGACTCCAACTCACAACCCAGCCCGCCCACCCTGGTTGCAGTAGCCGTTTTGGCAATCGAAGAAATCACAGCTCCATCATGGGCTCAGCCCATCCTCCATTTTTTGGTAAATGGAGAGCTACCGACTGACGAGATCTCGGCAAGACAAGTCCAACGCCGAGTCGGAGCTTACACAATAATGAATCAAGAGCTAGTTAGGCGCAATGCTACCGGAGTCTTCCAGCGTTGCGTCGAGCAAGAGAAGGGCATAGCAATCCTCGAAGACATCCACCAAGGCGAATGCGGCCACCACGCCGCCTCCAGGGCGCTCGTCGCCAAAGCCTTCCGCCATGGATTCTTTTGGCCGACTGCTTTGGAGGATGCCAAGGAACTAGTCAAACATTGCAAAGGGTGCCAAGTCTTCGGCTCCAAGCAACACCTGCCGGCTTCTGCACTCAAGACCATCCCCATCACTTGGCCATTTGCCGTCTGGGGGCTGGACATGGTCGGACCATTCAAGACGGCGCGCGGCGGCATGACACATCTGCTTGTCACCGTAGACAAATTTACCAAGTGGATTGAAGCAAAGCCGATCAAGAAACTGAATGGGCCGACTGCCGTGACATTCATTGCAGACATTACAACCCGGTATGGCGTACCACACAGCATCATCACCGACAACGGCACGAATTTTTCCAAGGGAGCATTGGCACGTTTCTGCACGACACAGGGCATCCGACTGGACTTAGCGTCCGTTGCCCACCCGCAGTCAAATGGCCAAGTCGAGCGAGCAAACGGCCTCATCCTCTCCGGTATCAAGCCCCGACTGGTCGTGCCACTGGAGCGTTCGGCCGGCTGCTGGCTCGACAAGCTACCAGCCGTCCTCTGGAGTCTGCGCACTACCCCAAACAAGTCAACTGGCTTCACCCCCTTCTTCCTTGTATATGGTGCCGAGGCTGTCATCCCAACCGACATCGAGTTTGACTCTCCTCGAGTCACCATGTACACGGAGGCGGAGGCCAAGGAAGCAAGAGAAGACGGCGTCGACTTGCTAGAAGAAAGCCGACTGTTAGCCCTTAGCCGGTCCGCCATCTACCAGCAAGGACTACACCGTTACCACAGTCGGAGGGTGAAGCCAAGAGCTTTCCAAGAGGGAGACCTTGTGCTCCGGCTGATACAGCGAACAGCCGGCCAGCACAAGCTCTCGGCCCCTTGGGAAGGCCCCTTTGTCATCAGCCGGGCTCTGGGAAACGACTCCTATTACCTAATCAACACGCAGAAGCCGAAGGCACGCAAGAGAGACGACTCCGGCAAGGAGTCGGAGCGCCCGTGGAATGCCAATCTTCTTCGAAGATTTTACAGTTAAAATGCAGTATGTATCACGCTACCTTTTGTATTAAGTATGAGACAACGGGCCCCCGAGGAGTTCTCAGGGACTACCCTATTTTATCTATGTATGCCGGGTATCACACCCATGGTTACCCCACTGCATTTACTTTCTCCGTCCGGCACCTCGTTCGACTAGTCGGCCCGGGGACTTGCCGCCTTGAGTTATGTCCAAGTTCTACCTGCAGTCAGACAAGTAATGTGCCGGCACCCAAGCCCTCTCTTGCAAGAGTCACGGCTCGAAGAATCAGCTGCCCGGCTAGCAAGAGCTAAAGGCGGAAAGGATGCCCGCATGAAAAACGGCTAAGGACTAACGAACTTACATAACACAAGCCGGTTCCCCCCCTCGCCAACCGGCTGTCGAAGTAGTCAGCTGGTCGGCTTCCTTTCCTACTCTGCTACAATATAAGAAAGCTTGAGTCCTTGCCTTCCCAGACGGCTGAATTCCTTACCCGGCCACAGACTGCAGAGCAGCTGTCCGGCTGGGAAGGCGACAACCAAGGGAAGGCGGCAAAGGAAAAAAGCCGAGAGATAAAAAGCAAGTAGGAATGGAAGCCAAGCACATGCATAATAATATTTACACCAAAAGCCTTCGAGAGGCAGGCATTCAACAAAGTTTGAATACACCCCCAGTGGGTGGAATTGTGCAAAGATAACAAATCTGTTCAAAGAGTGACAAGAAGGAAAGTAAAAACGGTGAATCAAGCCAAGGGAGCGCCCGAAGCGTCAGGGAGGCCGGTGGAGAAGGCGGTGTCGGCTGGAGGAGTGGCCGGCTGGCGAGTCTCGGCCTGGTCGTCGCCAGTGGCAGGCGGAGCATTCGCGTGCGCTTCGTTGCTGGAAGCACGGTCAGGCTGAGGCTGGCTGGCTGCTCCAACATCCGGCACAGCATCTTCTCCATCTTCCTCCTCCTCCTCCTCACCCTCGTCGCTGGAGTCAATCTCCTCCGCCTAGTTTTCACCATCGGCCGGGTTTAGCCCGAACCATTCTTCCAGCTGCGCGACGCCGTCCTCGTTCACCTCAGGAGCAAAGGAGCTGGTGTCGGTGAAGTCGGCGATCACCAAGGCGCGCTGGATGATAGCCGACCGCACCGCCTCCAGCTCCTTGTCGGCCTCCTGCCGCCAGGTGCGCAGCTGGTCCAAGTTCAGCCCAGGGTACCAAGCCCGGACAAACTCTAGCGCCCGTCGAGCGCCCGATCGAGCTGCTGAAGCCTTCCAGGCCTCGAAGCGGCCGACGGCTACCTCCAGCCAATCGGCAGTACAACTGGGGGTGCGAGGAATTACTTCGCCAGGACAAAGGGCGGCCAGCACCTATGCTCCGGCACGCTGAAGCCGGCGGAGCATGCGGTAGGCCGGCTGGAGGCGGGCCTCGATCGCCAGAAGCTGCTC
Source organism: Triticum timopheevii (assembly GCA_963921465.1). NCBI lineage: Eukaryota > Viridiplantae > Streptophyta > Magnoliopsida > Poales > Poaceae > Triticum > Triticum timopheevii. Next base: position 371,410,151 of record OY997272.1, on the reverse strand, counting down.
TTCAAGCGACCGGTTGGCATCCGGCGCGATTTCAACCCCAGCCTGCCGCCGGGCCTCACAGTGGGCTTCGATGGCTTGGTTGGCGGCGACTGAATGGCCAGGAAAGTACTCTTCACAAAGAAGATAGAAACAGAGCAAGTCAGGAGATAAACTGACTTACAAGGACAAGCAAAGAGCGAAGTAGAAGGCGGCCTACCGTCAACCAAATCCTCGGCTCGGCCATAGCCTTCGCTCAGAGCTTGCCTTGCCTCGGCCCAGCACACTGCCTCGGTCTCGTATTCGGCTTTGAGGGTGGCCTCGCTGTCCTGGGCCGCCTTCAGGGCCGCCTTGTGGCTTTCCTCCTGGTCGGCCAGTTTCTTGGCCAGGCGGTCACGCTCCTGAGCCAAGGCATTGAACTCACCCTCCTTGGTGCGAAGGGCGGTCTGGGCCACGCCCAGCTGCTGCCTCAAGTCGGCGTTGGCTCCTGCCAGTATGGAAAGAATAAGTTAAGAAAGAAGTCTGCAAGAAAGATCCGACCCGACTGCTCAGCAGTCGGCTCGAATCTCGGGGACTACACCCAGTGGGTGCGCTGACGTGCCCCCACATGAGATAAAAAGACAAAGACACTCACGCCGGCTCTCCAACAGATCGGCGGCCTTTTTGTCTGCCTCCCAGACCTGGGAGTTAAAGGTAGCAGCGTGGAGGTTGTGATAATCCTGCAAACAGGACGAAGAAGCAAGCAAGAGCAAATCAGTAAAACAAAGTCTTCGAAGAAGTTCCAAGCCGCCTGCTCAGCAGCCGACTCAGAACTCGGGGACTACACCCAGTGGGTGCGCTGACGCGCCCCCACGGAAAAAATCAAGAGCAAGAGAACTAACCCGAATGACCGCCCGTGTCGCAAGAAACTCTCGGGTACACTGCTGCAGCGCGGTGGCTTGAGCCTGAAGCCGGCTTCGGACATCTTGCGCCGCCAAGTTCAACGCGGCCGTCCCACCGCCCAACGTCCACCCTGGCGAGCTAGCAGTGGCCGACTCCAGGTCATGCGACAACGAGCTGGAGCCGGCCGCCCTCTGCGGATCCGACTCTGAAGCCGCCCTCGCCACACGCCGACGAGTCAGCGACAAAACCACAAGATCCGCCTGTGCGGTCGGCTGCTCAGGCGGCACCTCGGGCTGGCCGCCTTGGCCGGTCCCGGCCGACGGAGGCGGCACCACTTCTCCCCCCGGGACGACTACGTCGCCCCCCTCCCTCTCCATCATCGGCGGGTCGCGGCCGATTTCCTCCGGCGGGGGCACCGGGACGTCCGGGGACGTGGAGTGGAGGGGGATGACGAGTTGTGGAGGCTGGCTACACAGAGCCTCCGCCGCCCTCTCGGCAGCCTCGGCCTCCGCCCGGGTCCTAGCTGCCGCGTCGGCCTGCGCCTCGGCCGACTCCGCCGTCGCCTCCTGGGCCGGCTTGGCAGTGGCTGCCCTTCTCTCCTCCGCCTCCAGCTCCTCCCGCGCTTCCTGCGCGTTCCGCTCCATCGCCGCCTGAAGCTCGGCACGGGGGTCTATGCGACGGGAACCCATATACCCTCCTGGTCCGCCGACTATGGAGGCAGCGGTAGTCCGCTCAAGAGAGAGCGGGGCCTTGGTTGACAAAACGAAGAAAGGACTTAGAAGAACATCAACTGAAGAAAAAAGAGAAAGGTGCGTAAGGACCAGAACTTACGCCGAGACCGCCTGCGGCTGCTTCACTACTTTGCGGAAGCGGTCCACCTTCGCGGCCGCCTCGTCCTGCTTGGTCGCCGCCGTGGATCCCTTAGGCTTCTTCGGCCGGCCGCCAAAGAGAGGAGGCGCCGCTCGACGTTTCTGTGCGCCGCCTCGCGCGGTCGGTCCGCCGGATGGGCCGGCGCCTTGGGGGTCGGACGCCGGCTGGCGGCTCGGAATGGGATCAGCCTCGTCATCATCAGGCCAGTCATCGAGGCCGACGGTGAAGCCGGAGCCGCCTGTCTCACCACCGCCCCCCACGGCGTCGTCGTCCAGGGCGGCCGCCCCCAAGTCGGGGTCGTCAGGTTCGTCCGCCTCGCGGTCGGGGGCGAACCCGTGCTCCGACCCCGCGGTCCCAGCCGAAGGATGAAGAAGGGGGTTCTGATTGAAGACAAGCCGACTGGTCAAGAGTCGGCCAGAAAAGAAAATTCGACAACAAAGGAAGAAAGAAAGTTTACCATGGGTGGTGAATTGGCGCGAGAGTATAGCGCCTTGCCATACTGCCAGTCCTCGGTGAGCTTGCAGTTGGCGATGTAGTTCACCAGGTAAGATACCTCATCGTGAGGCATCTCCCTGGTGCTGAGCCGGCTTGGGTCGAAGCGGCCGCTCATCTGACAGATCAGATGAGGGCGGCCTTGAAGGCGGTGGTCAAGTCGGACCCGGTCAGGCGCTCCGACTGGATCAGCACCCGAAGCCGGGCGACGGCACCAGCTCCATCCGGCGTCAGCGACCTGGCCTGGAAGGACCAGAAGCCGGCCTCCCAGGCGGCAGGCCGGCTACGTAAGCCGGCAAGTTGACATAGTCGCCGTTCGGGGCAACGTTCTTCACGTAAAAGTAAGACCGTTGCCAGAGCTTTACCGATTCGATCAGCGCGATAGAAGGGAAGGGGTTGTCGGTGGTGGACCTCCTTATGGCGATGAAGGCGCCGCACGAAGCCGGCACGCCTGCGACAACCGTGCCGAGCTTGGATTGGAAAAACTCCCCCAGAGCTCGATGGTGGGAAGGACGCCGAGGAAACCTTTGCACAAGGAGACGAAGGCCGACAGCAGCACCACTGTGTTGGGGGTGAGGTGGTGTGGCTGAAGTTGATAGAAGTCAAGAAACGCGCGGAAGAAGCTGCTCGCGGGGAGGCCGACGCCGCACAGGCAGTCCGAGTAGAAGATCACTCGCTCGCCTTCCTCCGGCGCCGGCGAAACCTCCCTCGCTAGCGCAAGGCGAACTCGCACAAGATCTTCGCCCTGCAGCCGCTGCGTCTTGCGAAGAAAATCGATGTGGTCGTCGCGGACGGTGGAGCCGTCCCAAGAGGTCGACGTTGGAGCCATGTCGGTGAGCATGGCGGCGGAGAGCGCCCGGCGTGGAGGCAGCGAGCCCGCGACACGCCGGGGAGAAGAAAGGATGGCGGAGTGGGAGCACGGCGAGGGGCTACCGCAACGAGGAAGAAGAGGGAGGAGGCAGGGCGAGGGCGAGCGTGCGAACGACTGCCGCTCCCCCTCCCCGCTCCTACTTATAGCCTCGTGCGGCGAAGCCGAGGAGGCGAGGCACGGGGGGGGGGGGGGGGGCGTGGGATTAACTACGCCCACTCCCCCATGACCCGCAATTATCACGCCTTGATGGTGAGCAGGAACCATCGCCGGAAGACGTGCGGTCGGTTTGGGCCACAGAAGATCCGCGTGCAGGCCGAGGCGCAGAAGTGGCGGGCCTTGGCCTGCAGCGGCGTCCCGTCACGCGTGTGGGCTGGCAGGCCCTTCCAGCCGAAGGGCGCCACATGGCGTGCGGATGGAGGGCGGTCAGCCCGCCGCTTGGCTAGCGCGCCAGCTGGTTCCCGCCTTCGGATTTTGAGGAGGCTTCGCCGAGAAGACACGTGCAAGGGAGGCCGGCTCCTAGCTGCCGGCTCCTCGGGATAGGAAGCTGGCCGAGCTTCTCGATTTCCCCTTCAGCCGCGAAGCCCAACCAGCTTCGGGGACTACTGTCGGAGCAAATGACCACGGGTAGCCTAACCGGCTCCCTTTGACCCTCAGAAAAAACAATGAGCCGATCAGGCCTTGAAGCACCTAAGACACGGGGCCGCCTTCCTCCGGCCGGCTATCACCTAGGCCGGCTGGTGGAAGGCGGCCCGGCCGTAAAACAACCTTTGGAGGACGCCACGATCGGGCCGGCTCCAAGAAGCTTGGCCCATGAAGGACCGACTCCAAGAAGCCGGCCCATGAGGGGCCGACTCCAAGAAGCCGGCCCATGAGGGGCCGACTCCAAGAAGCCGGCCCATGAGGGGCCGACTCCAAGAAGCAGGCGGCCGTAGGCCGCATCCTAAAGTCCACCCCCCATAACGGTGACGGGACGGGGCGTGGCTACAGCAAACCCTACCACCCCCGAATCCCGGAGCATGCATGGCTACAATACGCCGTACGGGGCGGCCATCTCCCGTCCGGCGAGGCACTGTTGCCATGCGGATCATGACGCCATCCACGACGGGTTGCCAGTACAGCTTGCAGGCGGTGGGCCCCTTTGGTCAGAGAGACATCCAAAGGCGGTCCGACCTCCCCCAGCCGGCCTAAGGCCGGGCCGGCTTGCTCCCCCCCTCGGGGCACGCGCACCATTAAGCAGACGAGACGAGGTAAGGCTACAGTGGGAGCCCACGAGGCGGCGGCACTGTAGCCATGTTTACCTCGACAAATCCCTCATCATCAGAGGCGAGGCAACAGTAACCAGCCCCCGACAAGATCCCCCAAGTGGTGGGGCCGGCCTGTCGACCAACGGGCCGGCAGCCGGCGGGACCCACCAGTCGACGGGCCCCAGAAGCCGGCGGAGAAGACGGCGGTCGTAGACACTGACGGCCTGGACCCGCGACCAGCCGGATTACCATTGTACCCCCCCGGGGGGGGGGGGGGCGTGGGCCTCTATATAAACCCCCCGGGACACCCATGCAAAGGGTTGATCTCAAAGAGTTTTAGACACTACCATAGGGAGAGAAGAGAGCTAGCCTTGCCCTTCTTCCTCCTACCACCGAACAGCTCAAGGAGCCTCTTGTAGCTTCTTATCGATCTAGTGATCATGCGGAGACCTCGCAGAGCAGGAGTAGGGGTATTATCTCGACAGAGAGCCCCCAACCTGGGTAAGATCCGCCGGCGTGCATGTCTTCGCCTTATTCCGTTTCCAGGCACCGGCGATGTCTTACTGGCTCCCACAATGATAAGCCACCCATTGGCATATGTCGCACCTACCACCCGACACTGTTGCTTTTATTTCTTCACTATCACAACATCGTACAAAGCTTATTTTCCCTTACAATAAAAGATCGTACATATTTAGGAGCAATTTTTATTCCTTTATGAACCGATGAGAACTTACTTGAAGGATCTTATTCAATCCATAGGTAGATATAGTGGACTCTCATGACATGAAATTGGGTTTAAGGGTTTTGTATGCACAAGTAATATCTCTACTTAGTGCGAATTTTGGCTGACAAAAGATCCTAGACAAACACCACATGTTTGAGGATCCTTGACAATATAACTTGTATGTGAATATAAGCAATCATAACTCATTACGTTGTCTTCCTTGTCCAACGTCAACTAATTGATATGGAATATTCATGGGGGCTCACAATCATAAAAGATGTCCAAGATGTATATTTATATGTGAGACCTCTCTTCCTTGATTACTTTTTTCATGGATTGCACCAATGACCAATGCTATGATTGTCAACTTCCAACAATTTTTATCAACTGTACTTCTTTTATGTGAAGTCATTACTCCCCATGGGATTAGCATATGATCTTTTCATTCTTTTATTATTTTTGATTGCTAAGATTGAAACAAGAAAACAAAGCAAAACTCAAACTACTCTTTGTTATACAATTCTCACATGATTACATAGATAGAGATCACTAAGCAAGCACTTGAGAATAGATCAAACTAAAACTTTTATTCTTCTAAATCACGAAATAACTAAGGATCAAACTAAGATAAATAATGATGATAAAAGTGATGGTGATACGATACCGGGGCGCCTCCCCCATGCTTGGCACAAGCCAAGGGTGGTGCTCATACTCGTGTACTCAAGTCTCCTTCTTCAGTGATGGTGGTGGTGATTATGTGGTAGGCTTGTCCTTCATAATGTTCATCAAGACCTCCTTCAAACTCTAAATTTCCCGGAGCACATGACAGATGATCTCAACATTCTTTTGCACTTCGGCCATAATATGTTTATTCTCCGGACCCCAAGCATATTTCCTGCAACACTTTCACTTGTACAAGAGATGTCCCAATTGGACAGTATGTGTAAACAAGGAGTATTCTCAATCCCATAATTGTGAACCAAGTTATGAAAGTTGTTCCAATGTAACCTATGTAAGGGCCTCCTAGGAGAACTCTTCTTGTATCTCTCGGCTTCTTTGGTTACTGGTCGTCCCCATGGCCTGATGGGGGTTGGGAGTAGTGGAGATGCCAGCAAGGGTTCCCCTCTCCGAAGCTGGAGGGTGAACCTCAAGATAATCTCCTTCATATTCTTCCATGGTGACTTCCTTGGCCTCCTCTCTCTTGAGTTCCATCTGCATCAACCAAGCATCATCTCCCACGTTGTTGGAGGAGGAATAAAACATGACACTTGGCCTTGGAAATCTAGCAGAAAACAACACGAAATAAGAACATAGGAGAATCTTGCGATACAGTGGTAAAAACATCAGGGAGTATATATAATGATTTTTTTCGTGTAGGACAAGCAGCATGGAAGAAAACGGAGTCGGGAAAGTCCACGAGGGTGCTACAAGCCCGGGAGCGCGCCTAGGGGGTAGGGCACGCCCCTGGACTTGTTGCTCCCTCGTGCAATTTTCAGACTGTTTACTATTTTCCTAATTTTTTAAATATTCCAAAACAAACAAAAAGTACTTTTATGGAACTTTTGGAGTCGGTTTACTTACCGCACAATGTACCTACTCCTTTTCTGGGTTCTGGAGCATTCCGGAAAGTTGCCTCTATGTGCTCTTCCAGTGTGATAGTTTGAATAATATTGGTTTCAACATTAATGGGTATACTTGAAATATAATGTTTAATTGTTTGCCCATTAACCACCCTCGGATTAGTGCCTTCGGCGTTGTTATCTTGATAGCTCTGGAGCAATAAAATTCTTCGACGATATATGGTCCTTCCCATTTAGAGAGAAGCTTTCTTGCAAAGAATCTTAAACAAGAGTTGTATAGTAAAACTTGATCACCTACTTTGAATTCCCTTTTTTGAATTCTTTTATTATGCCATCTTTTAACTTTTTCTTTAAATAACTTAGCATTTTCATAAGCTTGTGTCCTCCATTCATCCAGAGAACTAATATCGAATAACCTGTTTTCACCAGCATGTTTGAAATCATATCTGAGTTTTTTAATTGCCCAATAAGCTTTATGTTCTAACTCAAGAGGTAAATTACATGCTTTCCCACATACCATTTTATAAGGAGAGATACCCATAGGAATATTATAAGCAGTTTTGTATGCCCACAATGCATCACAAGTTTCTTAGACCAATTCTTTCACTACAGGAATCAGGCACTTTGCCATCTGCTATGACTGACGGCAAAGGCATGCCTGGCGGACGGCAAAGGCCTTTGCCGTCAGCCAGCAGAGGACACCACATCCGGCTGAACAAACTATGGAAAAGGGCATGTTGCCATCTGCTGGCAGACGACAAAGATGCAAAGGTTTTTGTCGTCCGCCAGCAGACGACAAAGGGCATGGACGACAGAGGTTAGGGTTAGGTCTGTTAAGGGGTTAACGGCATGCTTTGCCATTTGCTGGTAGATGGCAAAGACCATTGTATCTTTGTCGTCTGTCAACAGACGGCAAAGGGCCCAAATAGGATAGCCAAGGTGCCCCCCAGGTAGCTACCACGTGGCTTGCTATACTGTTTGCTGGCAGACGGCAAAGCTGTAAAGGTCTTTGTCGTCTGCCCGCAGAGGGCAAAGAAACCATATAGGGCAGCCCAGTGCCCCAGGTTCCACACGTAGCTGCCACGTGGCAGTTTTGCAGTCCGCTGGCAGACGGCAAACCTCTTTGTCGTGTGCCGAGACGGCAAAGTGCATGTACTGCCCCTGTTTTTTCTTAAATTCAATCAATTTCACACACACACACACACACAAACACACACACACACACATATGCATTTGAAAATACTTTCAACAAGCATACATATCCCTGCCATATGGATATGATCATCCAACACATATACATACCAAATCAAAAGTCCATATCCAACATATATATAACCAACATATATCCAACAACAAGCATACAATGGTTTCATCCATACATACATTACATATATAGGTAGCAAGTTTCACATTGTTCATCCTACAAAATCAAAACAAAAAAGGAAGGCCAAGGAGAAGAGTAGACTCCATCATCGCAAGCTTCCGTGATCTAAAGCAAATCTGCAAATTGGGAAAGAAGAAAGTTAGAAGAAGAAGAAGAAGAAGAAGGAGGAGGAGGAGGAGGAGGAGGAGGAGGAGAAGACTAGAAGAAGAAGAAGAAGAAGAATTTTTCTTCTCTTTCTTTTTCTCTTCTTCTTTATCTTCTTCTTCTTCTAACTAAGGCAACCTAGGTAATTATGCCATTTTGTAGCTAACTAAACATATTAAGTCATTTTGGAGGAAAATGTTAAGTGTAGGTCATTTTAGAGCTAACCTAGGTAAATAGGTCATTTTAGCTAAATAAGGTTATTATGTCATTTTCAGGACAATAAGCTAAGTATATGTCATTTTGGAGGTAACCAAGATTATTATGCCATTTTTGACCTAAGTATGCTAAGTATGTCATAAATGAACTAAAGAAGCTAAGTATAGGTCATTTTTTAGCTAACCTAGGTAGTTATGCCATTTTCTAACCAACTAAGCATATTTATTCATTTTGGAGGACAAAATGGTAAGTGTAGGTCATTTTAGAGCTATCCTAGTTAAAATCGGTCATTTTGGAGCTAGGTAAGGTTATTTTGTCATTTTGGAGGAAAATAAACTAATGATATGATAGTCTGGAGCTAAACCAAGGTTATTATGCCATTTTGACCTAAGTATGCTAAGTATGTCATAAATGAATTAAAGAAGCTAAGTATAGGTCATTTTTGAGCTAACCTAGGTGGTTATGCCATTTTTGAGCTAACTATGCCTATTCGGGGAAAATTTTGTTTTTGCCACTCTAGATTTTGCCAATTTTCCTTATGCCACTCTAGATTTTGACATTTCACTTTTGCCACTCTTAGTTTTTGACAATTATCACAATTGCCATTCCCGTGGCAAAAGCAAAATTTTCAGAGTGGCAATTGTGATAATTATCAAAAGCTAAGAGTGGCAAAAATGAAATAAAACTATTTTGCTTTTGCCACAAAATGGCAATTGTGATAATTGTCAAAAACAAAGAGTGGCAAAAGTGAAATGTCAAAATCTAGAGTGGCATAAGGAAAACTGGCAAAATCTAGAGTGGCAAAAACAAAAATTTCCCGCCTATTTATTCATTTTGGAGGACAAAATGGTTAGTGTAGGTAATTTTAGAGCCATCCGAGTTAAAATCGGCCATTTTGGAGCTAGGTAAGGTTATTTTGTCATTTTGGAGGAAAATAGAACTAATTATATGACAGTTTGGAGCTAAACCAAGGCTATTATGCCATTTTTTTAATTATGTCATAAGTGAACTAGCCAAGCTAAGTATAGATCATTATTGAGCTATCCTAGGTAGTTATGCCATTTTTTTAGATAACTAAGCATATTTAGTCATTTTGGAGGAAAAATGCTAAGTATGCATCATTTTATCGCTATTCTAGGTAAACTATGTCATTTTGGAGCTAAGTAAGGTTATTATGTCATTTTCGAGGAAAATAAGCTAAGTATAGGTCATTGTGGAGCTAAATAGGTCATTTCTTAAGCTAAGTATGCATTTGTTAAGCAAAACACTTGGGAAAACTTACCATCATCACGGAGGTGGAGGACCGGTCGGGGTTGCGCTAGTTGCAGACGGAGAAGGATCGGTCGATGCTTTTCGAGAGGCATGCTGCACCAAAGATCATTTGCAATGTCTCGTTAGCATGACGCAACTCAAATGTGAATACTAGTAACTAATAACCATTCAAATGAAACTCACCGTGGGTGCTATACCAATCTGGGGCATCGACGGAGGGGTCTGACCGGTGCTCTGGCACACAGACTGCACATTTTGTTTTCACGAGTCAGTCATATTAGTTAGTAATGAAACAAACATTACATGCATGATTTGGCTAATATGCAAGAGAAACTTACCACGAGGAGCTCGTATAGGGCTCGGTGAGATGCATCGTTCCGGTTCCTCTCCTCCTCCAATATCCTAGCCGTCCTCTCCTCCATGTCCCTCTCCCTCTCCGCCTCCTGCCTGTTTGCCTCCGCCAGAAGCTCCTTGGCCCTAGCCTCGATGGCGAGCTCCATTGGCCATGGATGAGGCCTTATCTTTGGAGCTCGTCTGGCGCTTCTTGATCTCCGGGAGAGTTCTAGGACAACGTATCAGTCCATCCCCAATGGCTACCGGGCCATGGGACCTCCCGCCACCAGATATCATTACCAGCTCTGGACTAAAAGGACTCCATCTCGGGTTAAAGTCCTCCCCTTTCCTCGTCTTCCCCTCGTCTCTGTACCTCACGAGCTTGTGGTGGGAGGAGATGTTGGTGAAGCTCTCTGGATGATCGAGGTCAGACTCAAATAATGCTTTGGCCTTCTTGTACGGGGCAGTATGGGCCATGACACAGAGGTCGAACACCCCTGGAACCTCCTTCTTGTTGTGTCGCGCCTAAAAGAGAGGAACAAAATATTAGTTAAGGGCTCAAGCTAGTACGAAGAATAAAATTGCATGAATCGTGAAGCAAACCACATACGCAGTTATCCCCATACTCAAACAGGTTGGAGCTCCCTTGATGGTGTGGCACACCTTGCATTTGGGCACACTTATCCTTGGCCTTGTTGTGGACGGCTAGCCATTGGGGAGAGCACCACTCATCCACCAACGCCTCCCAACAGTCCATTCTATCCGCACACCATCTCGGGGGCACCTAAGTTAGTTAACAGAAATTTCAGTGCTACGCATACGAATCAAATCAAGAAAACTAAGTACAAGGCCTTAAGAATAGGTATTTACCTTCATGTACTTCTCCTTACTCAGAAAGTTGACGCGACACTTCATCTTGGACCTCTTAATACCAGTCGAGGCGTAGTAGTCTCGGACAACCTGCACCCGAGCCTCGTGCCTTATGTTTTGAAGTAGGCGCTTGCACTCGGCTTCGACTACCATAGCCGCGGCCTCCTCCTAATCCTCAAGACACCTGTAGAAGGTCTGCAATCAAACAAGACAACACTGATTAGTACAATCACTAGGTATTGTTGATTTTTAATTCTGTAAAGGAGAAATTACCCAAAACGTCGGGATCACAATGTCGGCCACCGTCTCGCACAAGACATCATCGACCCTCTCCTCCGGTGGGGCCGGGGCAGCCAAGTACAGCTCCCAGCTCAGTGCTAGCTGTGGAGCCTGACCCTCACCGAGTGACGTGACCCACCCCGGGAAGTTCTGCCGGCAAAGCACACCAAGGACCTGATTGGGCCTGCGGACACCAGGGGCATGTTTCCAACCCTTGCAGTATGACAAGGCCAACACATTAGAGATTAATTTGAAGAAACATGAAGGTAAAAGGTTAAAACGAGTAAATGCACTTACTTCTCCCCATTAGGCGCAATCAACCACCTCTGATCGTGGGTTGTCGTCACGGGCGGGAGCTCTGTACCACCACGCTGGTAGACCTTGCCCCTCTCAACCAGCTCGCCCTCGCTATAGCTATCCTCAGAAAAGCTGTCCTCGCCACCATCAGCATGGCCACTAGCCTCCGGAGTCAAGTGGGACGAACACTCTAGGACCCGAGTCTCGTGGGACGAAGACTCTGGGACCCGAGTCTCGTGGGACGAAGGCTCGGCGACCCGAGGCTTGTCGGCCCAAGGCTCATGGACCGGAGTCCGAGACGGGTCCACCTCAGACGGAGCAGTCATGTGGTCGGGAGAATCAACTGGGGGTGGTGGCGAGGGAGACGCAATAGCCTTCCTACCTCTCTCGCTGCCACGTCCACCTCTAGCACCCCCTCTTCGTCTTCCCCCGACCTCTTCAGGCCGAAGAAGAAGCGCCCGCTGGTGGTGTCTGCATACTGTCTAGCAGCGCTCTCTAGAGGTTCTGGGGTGGAATGCAAGCACCCCTCCCAGCACGCACCGAGGAAGGAGGCTCGGAGCGCTCTCGACCCGCGCCCACCATCTATCAACACCTGCAATGACAAAGAGTAAACGAAATTAGTACAACATAAAAAATTGCATACCTGACATGAATAATATGTATATAATTTAAGTGTATCATCTTCATGAACATAATAAAAAATTGAATACCTAATAACATGAACTAATTAATAATATATATATGTACATAATAATAACTGAATACCTGACATTACTAATATTACTCTTCATTGTCTATAAATGCTTCGAGATCAAAAAATGCATCATTATCATCATCACTATCAGTAATGACGTGCTCATCGTCATCATCAATAAATGCATCAACATGTAGAAGGCCTCCTTTACGTAATCGGTCAAGCACCGACAGGTCATTCACACTAGTAACCTCTTCTTGTTCCAGCTCTTCTTGTTCCGGCTTAGGGGTGAAGTCGGATTCACTATCGCTGTCTACTTCAATGTTCTAGGGTGACGTAGAGCAGTTCTTGAATTTTTTTGGAAAGACGTGTTTCTTGGAAGAATTCTCCTTCATATGTGTCTGGGTTAATGTGAGGTTCATAATCCTCTTCATTGGGGGGAGGTGGTGTAACACATGGCGGCACTTCATAAACGACATCCCAACCATTGAGATTTGGATCACTTTGACAGGCCCACGGTAGATAGAAAACTTGGGTTGCCTGTTGAGCCGTAATATAGGCATCAGGAACATCGAAATGGGTGCTTTGTTTGATTTCCACTAGCCCTATATATTCATGAGTCCTTCTAGTCTCCTTCGGCTAGAACCAATAACATTTGAAGACTACGACGTTTGGTGGGTTTGCACCATAGAATTGAAGTTCATAAATTGCTCCAGTTCTTCCATAATACTCGGTATCTCCTTCTCCGGTAGCAGAGACACAACAATTTGTAGACTTTCGGTCGGCCATAGATAGCTCTTTGCCATATGTACGAAAGCGATACCCGTTGATGTCGTATTTGTCAAATGAACGGACCTTAACGTCAAAACCATTAGCGTCTTGTCTCAATTCGGCGTCCATAAACTCTAAATTAGCCTACAAGTTTAATATGAAAGGGTTGTTGTATTAGCCGAAAATTAGATGAAGAAATGAAATGGTCTAATGGAAATTGCCATTTGTTTAAACCAAGAGATGAAACCGGGATAGCCGCCTCCATGCTTTGCTAGAAGCTCATACTCCTCGACGGAATCCTTTTGGGTCACCGCTCCATACGAGAATTTGGCGACGTATCGACTGTATCAAATATCCAGGAATACAAGCAGTTCAAAGGAATTAGAAGATGCAAAACAATGTACCGAGAACTTACTCGATGTACGGCCACACTTCTGTTAGGTTGTTGAAGATATACAACAAAATGGTTCGCCATTCTTCGACATCCAACGATAAGGAATTAGAAGCACTGGCTGGTGCGAGATTCCCTTTGAATAGGCTAAGGTTGGATCCACCCTTTTTAGGGTCGCCAGCATTGTACCGAGGCTTCAGATTATGCAAATGATGATTTTTGGCTTTGTAGTGTGCTGTCACGAAGTTTGCCGCCTCCTCAGTAATGAATGCCTCGGCCATCGATGCTTCAATTCTATGTTTATTTTTACATTTTGCTCGAAGCGTCTTCTGCATCCTCTCAGTTGCGTAGCACCAACGATTTTGCACGCCCCCCCTAATCTTGCCTCAATGGGGAGATGCAAAATCAAGTGCTGCATTGAATTAAAGAAGCTCGGTGGAAAGGTCTTCTCTAACTTGCAGATCAACTCCGGCGCCAACTCTTCCATTTCTTCTAGCAGGCCAGGCGATAGTTCTTTCGCACAAAGAACATGGAAGAAATAGCTCAGCTCTGCCAATACTAGCCGTTCATCCTCAGGGCACACAACATCACTGGCATTAGCCGCTCAATCGATATGTGCCAATCATGACTCTTGAGACCAAATATTTTCAGTTTTTCAAGACTCGCTCCCCTCTTTAGATTCGCTGCATACCCATCGGGGAACATCAACTGCATTTTCACCCACAAGATAATTTTCCTCACAACTGGCCTTCCAAGGTTGAACCATGCCTTTGGCTTTGTCCAGTTCTGCTTTCCTTTCGGTGGTTGCATGTTTTGTAAAAGTCTATCACATAGCGCCTCCTGATCGACTCTAGCCTTAGTATTATCCTTTGACTTCCCCTCTATGCCAAAAAATGTACCAAAAAGTGCCTTGACGATATTCTTTTCAGTGCATCACATCGATGTTGTGTGGGAAAAGGAGGTCTTTGAAGTAAGGCAGATCCCACAAGCATGTCTTGTGAGTCCAGGCGTGTTTTGAATTATACCCCTTGAAATACCCTGGACGCTCTGGATCTGGCTCGAGAGCGTTTAACTGATCTAGGGTCTCTTGGACTATCAACACAGGTGGTGCAGAGTTTTTGACAACTCTACCTTTGATGAAGTTCTTCTTGTCTTTCCTGAACTTATGGCGAGGATCTAGGAACTGTCTATGCAAGTCAAAGCAAGAAAACTTGCGACTGGCCTGAAGCCAACGAAACTCAAGAGCTCCCTTGCATGTGGGGCACGGGAACCTTCCATTCACACACTAGCTAACGAATAACGCATACGCCGGCAAGTCATGCGTCGAGTACATGTACCAGACATGCATCATGAAGTTCTGTTTGCTAAAGGCATCTTATGTCTTGAACCCATTATCACAAGCTTCTTGCAATTCGTCCTTAAGCGACTGCTTGTACACATTCATATTCTTCCCCGGATAGTTGGGCCCTGGAATTATCAATGTCAGGAAAATGTTCTTTCTTTGCATAATTTGTCCGGGGGGGGGGGGGGGGATTGAGTGGAATGACAAATACAGGCCAACAACTGTATTTGCCATCAGACCAAACACACTGAATCCATCCATGCTGATGCTGACTTGCGGATGCCTTGGATCTGCCGCTTTTGCCGCATGTAATGCATTGAAGCGCTTCCGCGCTTCACCATCCGATGTGTGCACCATCATCAGCTTCCCATCTGCATCTAGTTGGGTTCTTTTGCCTGTTTTGTGCCATGTCATCTGTCTGGCCGTCTCTTCGACCATGAAAAGACGTTGAAGTCTTGGCATGATTGGCATGTACCGAAGAACATTAACAGGGATTTTTGTCTACGTCTTCTCACCCATACCGTTGTCTACCAGAACATACCTGGATGACTTGCAAATGGGACCATAGTTCGAGTCCACATACTGATGCCTAAATAAGGCACATCCTTTCTCACATGCATGTACCTTCTCATTGGGCATCTTAAGAGCACGGAGGATTTTGTCTAGCTAGTACAAGTTTTGCAGGTAGTACATGGCCTTTGGGTAGAAAACATCCAAATATTATCATCATCGCGTCGTAGCATTCTCTACCCAAGTTTAATTGAGCCTTCAGAGCCATTATTTGTGAGATGGAATCCAGCTGACAAAGCTCTGTGTGCTAGTGGAGAGGACGTTTTGAAGACTCCAACATTTCATTGAAGGCCTTTGCTGATTCCTCCATCTCATCGTCCGAATCCCGAGCATCATCAAAGTCTTGCACCATGTCTTCCATCCCAGTACCATGCTCGTCGGTGCAACGACGAAGCACCTCAGCTCTGGCATGTTGGGCAGACTCACCATGAAATGTCCACATCGTATAACCGGGCGTAAAACCCCTCTTCTATAGGTGTTTGCCCATTTCATCCTCTGTCCTCTTGTGCCAATTGTCGCACCCAACACAGGGGCACCAGGTTGTCCTCTAGCCATTTGGAAATGCGGCTCTCACAAACCCCTTGGTTTTTGTTAACCATTCATTGTCATGTCTTTCTGACTAGTGTCACCGGTGCACATCCACGCACGGTCACTCATCTTGCCTAGCTACTGGACACATAAGAAATATATATATAATTCAGCATGTATATATTCATCAGTTAATGGAGTTTGTCACTTTTATTACGTCCATGCAACCTAGACGCTAATAGGTAAAGATATGTCCCAATCCCACCTGAGTATGTGTAGATTGGGTTCGTTTTCCCATGCTCTACTCCGGATCTGACGCAAAATTTCGGCAGCACCTCCCTGCTGTTCTCCTGATACACGTCTCGGTAATAAGCAGAGATGATGTGTACCCAGAGAAAAACAGGGAGGCACTAACAAAATTCTGCATCGGATCTAGAGCAGAGCATATGGGAAAACAAACCCAATCTACACATACTCGGGCTGTCCATGGATAACATTGGACAATTCGAAAGAATCACGGTTATAAATATGCAAATGCATGCATATTTATAGATGTAACCCTTTCGAACAGGAGACGCATAGTGGTCATGCATACTGATGATTGAAGACACCTATAGCTAGCAAGTTTCATCGGCATGAAGACCGGAACAGAGCAAATGAAGGGGGGAGGAGGAGATGTCATTTGTGCTCACCCATGAACGCAGGGGTGGAGCTCGTCGAACACACGGGAAGGTCGTCGAACACCAGAGACCCTCGCAGCGACAAAACAACTGCGCATTTGAAACCACCTGATCAACACAAATATGATGTTTTTTATGACAAAATCGAAAAATATATGACCTAACTCATAATTCACAAATATATGACCCCGTTGGCCTCTGGAAGGCCGAAGAGCACCTTTTCGGTCACCAGGAGGCTGAAGAGGTGCCGGTGGTCGGGGTGTCGGGGGTGTTGTGTTGAGGTCAAGGTGCTGTGTCGGGGTCGGGGGTGTCGTGTCCGGGTGTCGAGGGTGTCGTGTTGGGGTCGGGGTGCAGTGTCGGGGTTGGGGTGCCGTGTCGGGTTGTCAAGGGTGTCGTGTCGGGGTCGGGGTGTTGTTTCGGGGTCGGGGTGCCGTGTCGGGGTGTCATGTCGGGGTCGGGGTGCTGTGTCGGGGTCGGGGGTGCCGTGTCGGGGGTGTCGTGTCAGGGTCGAGGTGCTGTGTCAGGGTCGGGGGTGTCGTGTCAGGGTCGGGGTGCTGTGTGTGCGTGTGTGGGGGGTCTTCTTCTTCTTCTTATTCTTCTTCTTCTTCTCTTCTTCTTCTTCTTCTTCTTCTTCTTCTTCTTCTTCCTCTTCTTCTTCTTCCTCTTCTTCTTCTTCCTTGTCTTCTTCTTCCTCGTCTTCTTCTTCTTCCTCGTCTTCTTCTTCCTCGTCGTCTTCTTCTTCCTCTTCTTCTTCTTCCTCTTCGTCTTCTTCCTCTTCGTCTTCTTCCTCTTCGTCTTCTTCCTCTTCTTCCTCTTCCTCTTCTTCCTCTTCCTCTTCTTCCTTTTCCTCTTCTTCCTCTTCCTCTTCTTCCTCTTCTTCCTCTTCTTCTTCTTCCTCTTCTTCTTCTTCCTCTTCTTCTTCTTCCTCTTCTTCTTCTTCTTCTTCTTCTTCTTCTTCTTCTTCTTCTTCTTCTTCTTCTTCTTCTTCTTCTTCTTCTTCTTCTTCTTCTTCTTCTTCTTCTTCTTCTTCTTCTTCTTCTTCTTCTTCTTCTTCTTCTTCTTCTTCTTCTTCTTCTTCTTCTTCTTCTTCTTCTTCTTCTTCTTCTTCTTCTTCTTCTTCTTCTTCTTCTTCTTCTTCTTCTTCTTCTTCTTCTTCTTCTTCTTCTTCTTCTTCTTCTTCTTCTTCTTCTTCTTCTTCTTCTTCTTCTTCTTCTTCTTCTTCTTCTTCTTCTTCTTCTTCTTCTTCTTCTTCTTCTTCTTCTTCTTATTTCCGCTATACAATACTGGAGTACTCATGTTCCTACTACTACTACTACTAGTAGTAGTACAACTGTGGTACACTTGATGGTCAAAATACTATTCGTCCGGTCCTCACAGTGAAGTGACAACACCCTGCGCCTGACACTAGTCCAGGCGGCGTGTTCGGGTTACCAAAGTCAGCCTCACCCTATGCACTGTGCGGTCTGTCACCGCCGATGTACAGCACATTGGCGCCTCGCCTCGTCTCCCTCTCCGCTCCCATAGCACCACTCCATCTCCATCTCCTTCTCCGTCTCCGTCTCCATCTCACTGTGCCCCCGTGTACCATCGCCTCACTCGCCTCCCCCAGTACCACTATTCCCTCGCTAGCCGCTCCAGCACTGACAACCTTCTCCCCCGTAAATCAAGCCCCCCAAAACCCCCACCTTCCAAACTCCACCATGGTCGAACGCGAACCGCGCAACATCCATATGAGCCGCGATTGGAGCAATCTCCCCAGTGACATTCTCGACCTCTGTTGTTTGTGTATGGATATCTTGAGCGCCCTGCGGCTGGCTGCATGCTCGAGGGACATGCACACGGCCATCGTCGAAGCGAGGCCTAAGCTTTTCAAGACACCCTGCTTGCTGCTATCTGGTCTTGCGAGATTGGCTCACCATGATACGGAGGCGTATATGATGCCCCTCGACTTCAATCCGATCTCCATTAGCCGAAACTTCTTTGCAGGTATGTAGTGGTCGCCGTACATCATTTCCCTCGACATCGATCCGATCACCATCGCCCGAAACTTCTTGGCAGGTATGTACTGGGTCGGCATGAACTCCCACTGGATGGCTGCCTTCAGAGAAGACGGTAAAAAGTTGGTGCTCATGAACTTCTAGACCTCCCATGAGATTATCCTTCCTCCGTTGGATTATATAGAGTATTACCATCGCGGTCCAAGTCATCTATATTACCACGTCAGTTGGATGGACCTTGTTTTGCAGAAGATTGTAATCTGCCAAGTGCCCACACGACATGCGAATTACGCAGACTTCAAGCTAATTTCCTTGTTCGACCGTGGACTCGCCTATCTTTACGCTGGTGCCTTCTTTAGCTGGAGACAACTCAGCTTGTAGTGGATCATCCTCAAAGCTGATACACACTTCTATGATGCTATTGAACACAATGGCATCATCTACGTGATCGACAAAGCAGATGGCACCACGTATTGCTGGGATGGTGCGTGTAAGTTGTTTCCGTCTCATGTTAATGATGACGCGAGGACACTGTTTGAACTTTTTGTGATGATTGGCATATCCCTGTTTGAGCAGAATTTGAGTAGAACTATGGCAATGTATTAGAGAGGCTGTAAATCAGCTATATTTGGAATGAGTTAATTCATGCAATTGTGACCATGTCATTACAACCAATTTGTACCCTGAATAATCAAACAGTTAGGAACATATGGATATTATCCTTATTTTACAGTAATCTATATACTACTACTAAATATGAGTGTGTATCAATGGCCATGTTAGTTTCCTCATTTTCATGATGTAGAAACATGCACCACACTGTTGGTTTCATCTAACCATACATTAGGGAAGTAAATGTGGATATGGAGAACTCTATATTTGGAAGTAGTGAAATCCTGCAATGCTTACCATGTGTACATACCTATATTCGCCCTTCAGCAATCAATGGCTAGAATAATATCCTCACAAAAATTTTGCCCACAGAACACGAGTATATAACAATGCATGGCCTGTTAGTTACCTTGAAGAATTTGTTTGTGAGTACAGAACATGATTACATAACATGAATGACATGGTAGTTTCCTGTAAAGAATCGATTGCGAGATAACATGAGTATAACCATGCATGGCACATCTATATTTTTGAACCCAGTATACATTTCCCCGTATTTTCCTCCCAGTTCCAACAGGGACATATCAATGTTGTTTCTTGCATTATCCTACTCATACTCTGAAAAATGCTGATCTTACATAACAATGCATGTCCTTTTTTATATGATGCAGTGTCCCTACAGTTACTGCCCTTTGTAATCACACCACCTTTGCCAAAAACAGGGAAGCACAACTGGTTCCTTGCTCGATCAGACAACGACAAAAGACTGATGATCATTCGGACAAATGAGCTGGAAAAGTTATATTGCAAAAACCCCACTGTATACAAGCACCGTGTAATACGTGAGTATCCGGACAGTGGCTGTTACGTCTATGAGCAGGATACCAGCTTGTTGGGGCCTTTAGGATTTTTTAGTTGGAGGCGGGTAAACAGCCTTGGTTCACACTCTCTATTTCTCGGACTCAATTATCCGATTAACCGGGAGATCACCGTTGGCAAGGACCTTGATGGCAGAGAGGCTCTGTTTGCTATGGAAAACTGTGTCTACACAGCGAGCCCTAGGAGTTCGGGAGCAAACTCCCCTGTTTGTCAACGATACAGCCTGCAGCCAAAAGAAGGTGAGAATGACAAAGGCATCCGGATTAACTTTGATCCTTGGATGTCTCAATTATGACAGGCAATGATGTGGTTCAAGCCTTCAGGTTGATAGGTAATTGGGCTGTTGCATCGAAAGGGTGGAGTACTGGTGTCTCCGGATCACTGGTCGCTGAAGCGGGGCTGCAAATTATGATGGTGTTGGATCATCTCTTCGAATGACTTTGTTGTCTTTGCTGCTGGTTCTGGATGGGCAGTTCTTTCTTTTGTTATGCACATTCCTTGTCATTTGGTCATCCTCGTCTATGTCACTCTTACTATGTAATAGTTGCTTCTGTTTAGAATGTCATTCTCGTCTGGATCACGAGTGTCTGAGCGCTGCAGATGGGTGCGTTTTGGTGGTGTAGCAAGACTTCTTATGAACTATCATGTCTTGTTGTTTATGTCAGTAGTAGTCACTAGTCAGTGTTTGAATGTTGTATATATCGTTGTATCGAACTGTTTATTGTCTCGAACTACTGGTGGGCTAAATGAGGGCATCACCATTCTCCAGTGTTCAGAGTATATCTCCTTTTTTCAAGTTATATAATTTGAGCTCAGTGTCTTTTCGATGATGTACACTTGTTTGGGTCAGTGAGGTGTCATTGAATATGGGCCGAGTAGTAACGCAATGCCAAACAAGTCAATTTTGACTCTTAGGCCGGGCTCTCAAAAGATCCTGAAAAAAGGCCGGGTTCCCCCAAAAAGAAAGAATAAGGACTCTTAGGCCGACATGTGGGCGGCACCGGTGTTTTCGTGCGCTTGCGCGCCGAGAGCATATTGGCGCGTGCTCAAAATTCATGCTACCTTTTCATCCCCAGTCTCCCACCCCTCCCCCACCTCTGGAATCTCGATTCCTACTCCAGTTCTCCCAAATCCCCCTCCTGTACTCCCTGTACTCAAGCGCACTATCATGTCGCCGGTCAACGCGGATCTCCGCCTGCCTTCGGTCGCTGCGTGCTGTCGCTCAACAATGGCATGGCAGCGCTTGACGACCAGTTTGCCGGCAAAGTGCTGATGGTAACCATCAACGGTGACCGGCCACCCGTCTCACCGGACGACCTTGTCAAAGCTCTTGGCATTGCGCATGACATCCAAATAAGTGACTTGCTCGTCAAAGTCTGTCCGCCACCGGCTGATTTCTTCGTCAGGTTCCGGACAACTTTCGACTGCAGTCATGTGTTCGAATCTTCCCGGCGTTTCTTCTACGATGGCGCGCTGGTGAGATTTGATCGGTGGCACCCAGGATGGGGCTCGGTGCCCTCTGAGCTTGAGTTTTTAACAAAGCTTACCTTCCACGGCCTGCCTCGACGTGCTTGGAACAACGAGTCCATGAACGAGCTTATAAACGACCTTGGAGGTGAGCTTGTAAGTATGTTTGTTCCTCTAGACAATTGGGCTCTGACGGTTATGGCATGGATGAAGAAGCCGTCCACCATACTGAAGGTGATTGGTGTTGAGATACCGGTGCAGGAACCGAGGTTGTACTATTCGTCACCACCAAGGCCGCCGCGGACCACGTTAGGGATGTACCTGTATCAGGTGTTTGTGCATGTCGAAGAAGTGGTCAATCCATCAATCGAAGTCCTGCCGCGGCCGCTGGTGCCAGGGTCCGTCGACGATGTCCATTACAGGAGTCAATGTCAGACTTTCCCCGTGTTGCTCGGAACGATGGATGGCACATGGCCTACTCCATCGCGCGGCGGAGGCCACTGCTTCTTTGGGAGAAGAGGCAGGGCTGGTTGCCTAGATGTGCTCTAATTTGAGGTAACAACTGAATCTTGTCAGATACTAGTTAAATCCGAGCTATCGGTGTGAAGCACTGATATGCCAGTACATTTGATTGTGACTTGTTCTAATTTTGTACCTGAACTTTTTTTAGAAAGGGCTGTACGTCAACTTAATGTGCTAGCAGAACTTATTGTGTTGCCTGTCTGTTTTCTTTGCACAACATTCAAGATATTTCTCCGTTATTGATAAAGACGATGAACCATTATGTACGACTTCATTGGTTTCAACATAGCCCTACCCGTAGCGATCCACTGCTTCCATCCTGAT
Source organism: Triticum timopheevii (assembly GCA_963921465.1). Lineage (NCBI taxonomy): Eukaryota > Viridiplantae > Streptophyta > Magnoliopsida > Poales > Poaceae > Triticum > Triticum timopheevii. Next base: position 371,387,937 of record OY997272.1, on the reverse strand, counting down.
TGTGCCGCCTGCGTGAAATTTTTGTATGCAAGTTCAGTGTGCTATGATGTTCTATATGATTGTGTCAACTATATAAGTTTTTACTGAGCATCAGCAATGCATATGGCTGAAAGATGTATTTACGAGCATCGATCGATGGGTCTCTCTCTCTCTCTCTCTCTCTCTCTCTCACACACACACACACACACACGCACGCACACACGCGCGCACACGCACAAGTGGGACCCGTTGAATTATTTATTTCTCGTGACAACTTTTAATTAGGTTCCACTATAATCTAACTTTTTTTAAGTTATTAATTGAGCTCAGTGACTTTAAAAAGTTGTATAGAAGCCTTGTTTGGGCCTTTCCAGCATTGCTGAATGTGGGCTAAGTAGCCATCTTAGGTTGTATTGTACTACACAGGCCTTTTTTTTCAACATCAGCAATGCAACTGGGCCGACAGTTGTACACAATATCCGGGTCAACTTGTTATTCTCCGCCCCGCTGGGCTGCAAACTTTCCTAGGAGGTATGCATTAGGCTTAACAAGAAAATGGACTTTAAGAAATAATAAATGGGATGTAATTATAATAACTGGGCAATAACTATGCACCAAACACGTAATTAGTTTAAAAAATATATTATTTTTGGAATTTGAAAATTTTAATTTCATTACTTGTTGCGCGCACAATATTTCGTTGGATTTTAACGTAATACAACTTTATTTTGAAATAATATTTAACCTGACTAGAAATTTCGGATAAAAATATTTCGGATCCCATCAAAATGTGGGAATTTTTTTTGAATTCTATTTTGAGTGGTTGTTTGAAATTATTAATCGTTGTCCTAGCTAGAAGTTGGGCTATGCTTTTAACAAACTGTAAATGGGTTGTAGTAAATTCCATTAGAATTAAAAAATGGGATGTACATTCTTACAAATCGCAAATGGGCTATACGTTCTCTGCCAAATCCGAGCTGTGGGCCTACTAAGTTGACGCGTACCAAGGGCTTTGTCAACTTAGTCAATATAAACGATTCTAGCTGTAGTGATCGTACAATGTCCATCCAACGGCCGTAGTGCTTCTTCAACCTATGGTCTTCTTGCTCCAACCGCCCAAAGCAGCGCTGGTCGTGCCGCGTGCTCCTGCCTCCCATGGCCGGCTGTGATGCCGCGGAGGCCTCACCTTCCCGTACTACTCCCACCGCTGGCCAGGCCATCCCTCTACTCACCCACACCCCCTGTTATTCTGCGGCGACGGCAGCCTCACGCTGCAGCCGAACCAGTGAACCATCATACTCCTCTCCGCGCGGGCTTCCACTGCTGCGTCTTCCCCGGCTCCACGTCATCCCCTTCCTAGGCCTCGCTGTCGTCCACCACCCTGGTGCTCTCGACGCGGCGTGGTCAACGTGGTCAACGACCGACTTCCATCGGAAGGGTACTGTACGTGGAGAGGCTGACAGCTGGGTCCAGGCGGCCGCAAGGAAGTGCCTCCTTATTACGCGCAAAATAATTATTCCTCCACCTGACAGCAGGGACCCACCAGACATGCCACCTTATTTCGCGAAGAAACATTTCCCCCTGACTGTTGGGACCCACCAGACGGGCCACCGTATTTCGCGAAAAAAATGTTCCCCCCACTGTCAGCTCGGACCCACCGGAAGTGCCTCCTTATTACGCACAAAAAAATGAATACTCCCCCTGCTAGCTGGGACCCACCATGGTGGGAGGCTAACTTGTGGGCCTACTAAGTTGACTGGGACGGGGGCCTTTGTCAACTTTAGTCAATATGAACGATTCTAGCTCCAATGACCGTACGATGTCCATCCAACGGCCGTAGTGCTTCTTCAGCCTCTGGTCTTCTTGCTCCAGCCGCCCAAAGCAGCGCCGGTCGTGCCGCATGCTCCTGCCTCCCGTGGCCGGCTATGCTGCCGCGGAGGCCTCACTGCCCCCTACTATTCCCACCGCTGGCCAGGCCCTGCGGCAACGGCAGCCTCACACCGCAGCCGAACTAGTGAACCCTCGTACTCCTCTTCGTGCGGGCTTCCACTGCCGTGTCTTCCCCGGCTCTGAGTCATCCCCTTCCTAGGCCTCGCCGTCGTCCACTGCCGTGGTGCTCTCTGCGCAGCATGGTCAACATGGTCAAGGAACGACTTTCATCGGACGTGGACTGTACGTGGAGAGGCTGACAGCTGGGTCCACGGCCGCAGCAAGGACGTGCCTCCTTATTACGCGGAAAATAATGATTCCTCCACCTGACAGCAGGGACCCACCGGACGGGCCACGGTATTTCGTGAAAAAAATGTTTCCCCCCTGACTGCTGGGACCCACCAGCTACATCTTCACACACAAGGAAGTGCGTCCGGGCAAAAAAAAAACGATTCTCCCCCCTGACTGCTGGGACCCACCAGCTACATCTTTGCAGGCAAGGAAGTGCCTGACAGTCGGGACCCACCTGGTTGAAGCGTACATAGCGTTGTCATTCTGGTCGCGAACGTGTACGTACATACTGGTCGATGTAGAGGCGCGCACGTGTCGTAGTAGAGGCGCGCACGTAGCATGTACACGTACGTACAACGGCCAGGGTGCAAGAAAGAAAATACGGCCACGTACGTACATACGGGTGGGGTCTCGAACGCCTACTCGCGCATACGTATGGCTAGGGCTCGTGTACATGGCTGGGTCGGAATGGAGAAACCGCGTCGTCGTCGTGTTCATGGGAAGGCAACGGAATGCGTCGTGTTCACGGGGAGGCAACAGAATGCGTCGTGTTCATCAGGAGGCAACGGAACGCGTGGGAGCCAACCAGCTGGGTCAGAACGGAATGCGTCGTAGTGTTCATCGGGAGGGCTTGGACGGAATAGGCGATGGAAATGAGGCCTGGCGTACCGCAGAATAGAGGAAACGACCTTGTATTTGACCGGCCACATTCGAAACGGGATCCTGTTCATCGGGAGGGGTCTGGCGTACCGCAAAATGGAGGAAACGGACCTCCTATGGTCGAAACGAGGGTCCTGTTGATCGGGAGGGGTGTGGCGTACCGCAAAACGGACGAAACAGACTTGTGTTGGAGTGCTACGGTCGAAATGGGGGTCCTGTTCATCGGGAGGGGTGTGACATACCGCAAAACGGATGAAACGGACTTGTGTTGGAGCGCTACGGTCGAAACGGGGGTCCTGTTCATCGGGAGGGGTGTGGCGTACCGCAAAACGGGACTCCACGGGATACTGTTCATCTCCACCGTCGACCTCCTCCAGCCTCCATGGGCTACCATCGACCTCCTCCAGCCTCCACAGGCTCCTGTTCATCCAGCCTCCACCGCGCGCTTCTCCACCGGGTACTGTTCAACAACCCCTCCACGGGCACCCCTCCACCATCTACTGTTCATCCAGCCCTCCACGGGGTCGTCCTATTCATCCAGCCCTCCACGGGGTCCTGTTCATCCAGCCCCAACCGGCTCGATCGAGGCAACGCCACGGGGTCCTGTTCATCCACCCCCACCGCTCACTGTTCATCCACCCCCCCGCAACGCTCACTGTTCATCCCAGAGGCAGCATCGATCGGCTTCAGTTAGTAGCAGTAGCGAAGGAATCGCTCGATCGGGTTCAGTTAACAGCCATCGATCGATCGCTCGGGTTCAGTAACGCGTAGCCTACAGTGCAATCGCTCGGGTCAGTTAGAGCCCAACGCCTCGCTCAGGTTCAGTTAGAGCCAACGCCTCGCACACACGCGCGTACGTGTACGAGAGAAACGCGCATCGCTCGGCCCCCGACCACCAACCGTAACCGGGAACTCCCCAAAATTTTCCTCGCCCTCGCTTCTACCACGGTTTTTTCCGTCATGGACGGCCCAAAGAATGTCATGCAGCTGCGTCTCCGGTCCGCCCAGGACAAAAAGCCCGTTTTCTGTCATGATTTTTTGTCATAGTAGTATGAGCCCACCACATCTATTACGATACCAGGTTTTGTCACAATTATCGTCATAGAAGTGTCATATGTATGAGAGAAAAAGTTTCGTTCGGCCCAAAATGTCACGGATGTGTCTTTTTTTGTAGTGATGAGATTGATGTCTTCACTTTGTGTAGCTCTTTGATGCCTTGTCCTTCCTTTCCGAATCCTTGTTTTTGGGAGAGGTTGTTCGCTCATAACGATCATCTCTACTCCTTCTCTCTCTTGGAGGTGATTCTTCTCTTCTACTTCTTCTTTTGGGTGAGTTTTCTCTTCTTTTATAGGGAGCGGTACACTCATTGGAGTAGTGTCCGGGTCTTCCATAATTGTCGCAATTTCGCTCACGACTAGAAGATCATTTTCATGGTAGGATCTTGACTTGGAGCTTCTCTCTTTGCTTCTACTCTTGTAGAATTTGTTGAAGTTCTTCACCATTAAGCTCAATTCCTCATTGAAGACTTGTTTTCACTTGATGTTGCAGGAGCATCACGTGAGGCTTTGTAAGCACCACTAGACTTGTTGTGAAGCTCTTCTTTATCCTTGAGTGACATCTCATGAGCAATAATTCTTCCAGTGACTTCTGTTGGCTTGAGATCTTTGTAGTTGAGCATCATTTGGATCAATGTGCACATGGTATCATATTTTCCATCCAAGGCTCTTAGGAACTTCTTGATGATGAATCTGTCAGTCATCTCTTCACTTCCTAAGCCGGAAATCTCATTTGTGATGAGAGCAAGCCTAGAGTACATTTCAGCGACACCTTCACCATCCTTCATTTTGAACTTGTCAAGTTGACTTTGAAGCACATCCAACTTGGATTCCTTGATAGACTCGGTACCTTCGTGCATACAATCAAAGTATCCCAAATTTCCTTTGCGTTCTCAAGACGGCTGATTTTGTTGAATTCTTCAGGGCACAATCCATTGAAGAGGATATAGCAAGCTTGAGCGTTGTATTGTAGTATCTTCAACTCTTCTGCGGTTGCTTCACGATTTGGTTCTCTCCCATCGAAGAATTCACCTTGCAAACCAATACACACAATAGCCCAAACGGCGGGGTTATGTCCAAGAATATGCATTTTCATCTTATGCTTCCAGCTAGTAAAATTAATACCATCAAAGTAAGGACCTCTATTGTGGTAATTTCCCTCGCTAGGCACCATACTCTCCTAGGTTGTGAAACCAAGGTTATGATCACCAAAGCTATGGAAATCACGGCAAATGGAGACCCAACCTCTGATGCCACTTGTAGGATCGACTATCTGATTTGACTACCTGACCAAATAAAAATAGGATAATTGGTTTTATGCCCCTAGTTGTGTCCCACTCGACAGGATTGCCCCTAATTTCCAAAAGCCAATGGTTCTGTCCAACTAATTAGGGGCAATCTTGTAGAGTGGGACACAACTAGGGGCAGAAAACCAATTGTCCCAATAAAAATCTAGTCTTTTCCCAATTTTAAGTCTTGGCATATTTTAGCAACTTATCACAAGCCAAGCAATCAACCTACACATGCAATTCTAAGAGTATAGAAGCGGAATGTAAATCATTGCATATGAAGGTAAATGGGAGGAGTTTGGAGGGAGCAAACGCAATGTAGACACGGGGATTTTTGGCGTGGTTCCGATAGGTGGTGCTATCGTACATCCACGTTGATGGAGACTTCAATCCACGAAGGGTAACGGTTGCGTGAATACACGGAGGACTCCACCCACGAAGGTTCCACGAACAAGCAAACTTGTCTATCCCACCATGGCCATCGCCCACGAAGGACTTGCCTCACTTGGGTAGATCTTCACGAAGTAGGCGATCTCCTTGCCCTTACAAACTCCTTGGTTGAACTCCACGATCTTGATGGAGGCTCCCAAGTGACACCTAACCAATCTAGGAGACACCACTCTCCAAAAGTTAATAGATGGTGTGTTGATGATGAACTCCTTGCTCTTGTGCTTCAAATGATAGTCTCCCCAACACTCAACTCTCTCTCATAGATTTGGCTATGGTGGAAAGATGATTTGAGTGGAAAGCAACTTGGGGAAGGCTAGAGATCATGATTCTTGTGGTTGGATTGGAATGTCTTGGTATCAACACATGAGTAGGTGGTTCTCTCTCAGAAAATGAGTATGGAAGTGTAGCCACGTTCTGATGGCTCTCTATCAAATGGAGAACGGGGTGGAGGGGTATGTATAGCCTCCACACAAAATCTAACCGTTACACACAATTTACCAAACTCGGTGGGACTGAATAGTGAAACTCGGTGAGACTGACTTGGTTCAAAATGTGAACGTTAGGCTTTTCCGTGGGACCGACATCATCAACTCGGTGAGACCGATGCGCTAGGGTTAGGGCAAAACCTCATCTCGGTGAGACCGATCACATGAACTAGGGTGAGATCGATTTAAGTAATAAGCAAACAGAGATTTGGTCAGGCAAACTCGATGGGACCGATCGCTCATCACGGTTAGACCGAAACATTACGAAAAGGAAACAGAGAGTTTGCACTACGAACTCGGTGGGACTGATCGCTCATCTCGGTTAGATCGAAACATTACGAAGGGAAACTGAGAGTTTGCAATCCCATCTCGGTGAGACCGAGATCCCTATCGGTAAGACCGAATTGATTAGGGTTTGTGGATATGGCTATGTCAAGTGAACTTGGTGGCATCAGATATATCAAATCAGTGGGGCCGAGTTTGACTTTTGGTTTAGGACATATGTGGAAATGAGAAAGTGGTTGAGGGTTTTTGGAGCATATCACTAAGCATTTTGAGCAAGCAAGCTATTAAGCAACACTTCTTCCCCTTTTAATAGTATTGGCTTTTCCTATGGACTCAATGTGATCTTGGATCACTAAAATGAAAATGTAGAGTCTTGAGCTTTGCCAATATGTGTCCTAAGCATTCTGAGGGGTTCACATCTCTAGTCCATGCCATACCAACCATTGAACTTTCTAAAATATTGATCTTGAAAGAATGTTAGTTCAATGAGCTATATGTTGTTATGAATTACAAAAACCACCCGGGGATTAGTTGCACTTTCAGTTATGCAATGCTATTCTTATAAGTATATATGTTGATGTTCTGTAGATAGAGAAAATCACATCGCACACAGACTAGACAGTGGAACCCGTCAGTGATGATTTCATCAATCACTCACAATTGTATACCAGCAATCATTTGCTCACAACACACACGGCCTGGTAACAGGAATCGTCTGTGTTGTTATCGGTCTACCCACACATTTCTGGTTACAGACCTGTCTGTCGCGTATCACACACATCTTGTTAAGTTGAACCATTTCTATTCTCTTGTCTCAACGCAAACATTTCATCTGAGTGAACTGCATGCCGTATATCGCACAACCTTCATCTGGCTGACCGTTTCTTTTGCGTTGCCTAATCACAAACAGTTCATTCGAGTGAATGGTATACTGTATATCGCACACACCTTCATCTGGCTGGTTGTTTCTGTTGTTCTGCCTCATCACAAACAGTTTATCGGGGTGAGCTGTATGCCGTATATCGCACACGCCTTGATCTGACGACCTGTTTTTGTTGTTCTGTCTCATTGCAAATAGTTCGTATGGATTAACCGTATGCCCCGCATTGCACACGCAACTAAAATCTGAACTATGTTTGATGTATCCACCATCGCAAATGTTTTGTGTATTTTTTGACATTTTTTACATCACCGTTTGCGACTAATGCATCCCATACTGTTTCATTGAAGGGTCTCTGATTGTAGTGTCACGTTAGCAGCATCCTGAAGTAGTGTTCTCTATCGAACACATAGAATAAGGTGGGTAAACAAATTTGTATTGGGAAATTGAAAGAAAAGTGCATAGTTATGACGTTATTCATGGCAATGATCACACATATAGGCATCATGTCCATGACAAGTAGACCGATTCCTGCTTGCATCTACTACCATTACTGCACCAATCGACTGCTATCCAGCATGCAACTATGGTATTAAGTTCATGACAAACAGACTAATGCTTTAAGAAAGATGACATGATGTAGACAAAGCAAACTCCAAGAAATATGAATAAACCCCATCGTTTTATCCTCATTACCAATAATACAATACGTGCCTCGCTACCCCTTTTGTCACAAGGTGAAGACACCGCAAGATTGAACCCATGACAAATCACCTCTCCCACTGAAGATAAATCAGTCTAGTTGGCCAAATCAAATGGATAGATCGGAGATAAAAACAGTGCTATCATAATCATGTATAATAAAGTTCAAAAAAGACTCGAGTACTTTAGATGAATAACCTAATCACAAACCCACAATTCATTGGAACCCAGCAAACACACCGCAAAAGAAGATTACATCAGGTAGAACTCCGAGAAGATCGAGGAGAACACTATATTGAAGATCAAAGAGGGAGAATAAGCCATCTAGCTACTCGCTATGGACCTGTAGGTCTGTGGTAAACTACTCACACATCATCGGAAGGCGGCAAGGATGATGTACAAGCCCTCCGTGATCGATTCCCCCTCCGACAAAGTACTGTAAAAGGCCTCTAGATGGGATCATGGAAAAATAGAAGCTTGTGGCGACAGAAAAAGTGTTTCAGGTGGCTCTCTACGTGTTTCCCAATATTTGAGAATTTATAGAAGTGAAATTAGGTCAGAGAGAGCCTCGTGGGGCTAGCAAGGTAACAAGGTGCACCCCCTAGGTGCACACTGTTGCCTTGTTTTCCCCTCATTTGTTCTCTGGTCTCCTCCCGAAGCTTCTAGGGTCTCTTATGTCCAAAAAATTGTCAAAAAGTTTCATTGCGTTTGAAATACATTTGGTACTGATTTTCTAGAAACCAAAAACAAGCAGAAAACATCAACTGGCATTAGGCACAGGGCTAATAGGTTAGTCCCCAAAAATGATATAAATAGCATAAAATGCATATAAAGCATCCAAGATTGATAATATAATAGCATGAAACAATCAAAAATTATAGATATGTTGGAGACATATCACTAGCCAATCCAACCATCGAGGCACCATGCTACGGCTGTGATACGTCTCCGACGTATCTATAATTTTTGATTGTTTCATGCCATTATCCTACAATTTCCACATACTTTTGGAAACAATTTATATGATTTCTTGGACCAACATATTAAACTCGTGCCTAGTGCCAGTTCCTATTTTTGCATGTTTTTGTATTTCACAGAAAATCCATATCAAGCAAAGTCCAAATGCGATAAAAAGTTACGGTGATTTTTTATGGAATATATGTGATTTTTTGGCTCAAGAATCAATAGATGGGTAGCCCACAGGCCCCACAACCTCAAGGAGCACCCCTGGCCCTAGGGAAAGCCCCTGCACTTGTGTCCACCTTGTAAGTCGGTTGGGGTGTCCTTGGGCCGCAAGGAAGCTAATATCCGGAGAAAAATCCCCTCAAAATGTTAGCCCAATCGAAGTTATGGACCTCCGAATATTTAAGAAACCATTTTCGGCCAATAAACATGAACACGGAACAGAGAAGAAAATAGACAAGAATATTACCTTGGGGTGCCTTGGGCATCCCCAATATCAGGGTCTTGCTACTCCTTATTCCTTCATCCATCGTGATCTCACCCAAAACTTGAAAACTTCAGCAAACAAAACTCAACCGAAACTTCATGAGGTCCGTTAGTATAATAAAAAATCATAAACTTTAGGTACTGTTGTAAACTCATTCATAATTATTCTTGCATAATACCTATTGTATTATAATTTCTCCATGACTTATGCCCCCCGATATAATCCATAGTATCATCCAAAAAAGCACACTATGCAATAAAAAAATAGAACCTGTCTAAAACAAAACAATGTGTAATGATCTGAACAAAAACTATACTTCTCTAACTCCAAAAAAAATCTGAAAAATAGGACAATTTGGAATTTTTTATATAAATCGTGTGTATGTTTTGCGCAGAATCAAGTCAACTATCATCCAAATCATCCCAAAGGCTTCAAAAACACTAATTAAAAGATAAAATAATATCACTACAGTAGCAATAATCATGACATCACACAAAAACAAAAATAAAAAAGAAAAACTAAAGATAACTATTCAGTTGCCTCACAACAAGCGCTATTGTTTTATGTCCCTAGCTAGGCATAATGCATGTTTCAAGTATTATCATATTTCGAATCCATTATTCCCTTATGCATAATGTCATCTTAATCACTTCTTATTAACTCTCTTTTTTAGCAATAGACCTCCTATTAGGGGAACTCAAGTAATGGAATGGAGTATCTTTAGTAACTTTTATATCATTTGGATTTGGTTTTTGAGAAGCGTGGTCATCGAGGGACCTTACATAATTTATAGTGAATTCATCTTCTATGAGGGATTTTAACATTTTCAAAGCAATCTTCATCAAACCCTTTTGGTTGGTACTATTAAATAGATACTGGATTAAGTGTAGGTTTGGAACCTTCTTTCTAGAATTTTCCTCAAAAGCATGATGATCCCTATGAAGGAAATATGCCCCAGAGGCAATAATAAAGATGTTATTTTATATTTCCTTATTCATGATAAAGCTTTATTATTCATTCTAGAATTGTATTGATTGGAAACTTAAATACATGTGTGAATACATAAACAAATACCGTGTCCCTAGTAAGCCTCTACTAGACTAGCTCGTTGATCAAAGATGGTTAAGGTTTCCTAACCATGGGAATGAGTTGTCATTTGATAATGGGATCACATCATTAGGAGAATGATGTGATGGACAAGACCCATCCGTTAGCTTAGCATAATGATCGTTCAGTTTATTGCTATTGCTTTCTTCATGTCAAATACATAGTCCTCCGACTATGATTATGCAACTCCCGGATACCGGAGGAATGCCTTGTGTTATCAAGCATCACAACGTAACTAGGTGATCATAAAGATGCTCTACAGGTATCTCCGAAGGTGTTTGTTGAGTTGGCATAGATCAATATTAGGATTTGTCACTCCGAGTATCAGAGAGGTATCTCTGGGCCCTCTCGGTAATATACATCATAAATCTTGCAAGCAAATGACTAAGGAGTTGGTCACAAGATGATGTATTATGGAATGAGTAAAGAGACTTTCCGGTAATGATATTGAACTAGGTATGAAGATACCAATGATCGAATCTCGAGCAAGTAACATACCCATGGACAAAGGGAATTACGTATGTTATCATAACGGTTCGACCGATAAAGATCTTCGTAGAATATGTAGGAGAGAATATGGGCATAAAGGTTCTGCTATTGGTTATTGACAGGAGATGTGCCCCGGTCATGTCTACATAGTTCTCGAACCCGTAGGGTCCGCATGCTTAACGTTCGTTGACGATATAGTGTTATATGAGTTATATATTTTGGTGACCAAATGTTGTTCGAACTCCCGAATGAGATCACAAACATGAAGAGGAGTCTAGAAATGGTTGAGAGGTAAAGATTGATATATAGGACGATGTTATTTGGACACTGGAAGTGTTTCGGGATGTATCGGGAAGGAATCGGGTCCCGGAAGGGGTTCCGGGCACCCCTCGACAAGATATGGGCATTATGGGCCAAAGGAGGGGACACACCAGCCCACAAGGGGGATGGTGCACCCCCTCCCTTGTTTGGACATCCCTAGGGAAGGAATATGGGGAGGGCTACCCCCTCGTGCCTTTCCCTCTCATGGGAGAAAGGATGGGGGGCACCCTCCCCCACCTTTCCCCGCACTCCAAATAAGGAAAGGGGGCGCGCCTTGGGAGGGACCCCAAGTAGGATTCCTCCTACTTGGGTGCCTCCTTTGGCTGCTCCTCCCTCCCTTCCACTTATATATATAGGAGGGGGCGCCTAGCACAGGACAAACAATTGCCAAGCCGTGTGTGGCACCCCCCTCCACCGTTTACACCTCCGGTCATATTTTCGTAGTGCTTAGGCGAAGCCCTACGGAGATCACTTCACCATCACCTTCACCACGCCGTCGTGCTATCAGAACTCATCTACTACCTTTTCATCTTGCTGGATCAAGAAGGTGGAGGACGTCACCGAGCTGAACGTGTTCAGAACGCAGAGGTGTCGTATGTTTGATACTTGATCCGTTGTAGCGGAAAGAAGTTCGACTACATCAATTGTGTTGTTAAACGCTTCCGCTTACAGTCTACAAGGGTACATAGACATACTCACCCCCTCGTTGCTATGCATCTTCATGGATAGATCATTGCGTGTGCATATAATTTTTTTTGTTTTCGATGCAACAATTCCCAACAGTGGCATCATGAGCCAGGTCTATCCGTAGATGATATGCACGAGTAGAACACAAAGAGTTGTGGGCGGTGATAGTCATACTGCTTACCACCAACGTCTTATTTTGATTCGATGGTATTGTGGGATGAAGCGCCCCGGACCAACCTTACATGTCCATGCACATGAGACCGGTTCCACCGACTGACATGCGACTAGTTTTGCATAAAGGTGGCTGGCGGGTGTCTGTTTCCCCTACTTTAGTTGAATGAAATTTGACTATGGCCGGTCCTTGAAGAAGGTTAAAACACCAAACTTGATGAATCACCGTTGTGGTTTTTGCCGTAGTTAAGAACGGTTCTTGCTAGAAACCCGTAGCAGCCACGTAAAACTTGCAACAACAAAGGAGAGGACATCTAACTTGTTTTGCAGGGTAAGTTGTGATGTGATATGGTCAAGACATGATGTGATATACGTTATTGTATGAGACGATAATGTTTTGTAAGATATCAGACAACCGACATGAGCCTTATGGTTGTCTCTTTATTTTATGAAATGCAAACGCCATGTAATTGCTTTACTTTATCACTATGAGTTAGCAATAGTTGTAGAAGCAATAGTTGGCGAGACGACCATGACGCAACAATGGAGATCAAGGTATCAAGACAGTGACGATGGAGATCATTATGATGCTTTGGAGATTGAGGTCAAAAGCACGAGATGATTATGGCCATATCATGTCACATATTTTGATTGCATGTGATGTTTATCTTATATGCATCTTATTTTGCTTAGAACAATGGTAGCATTATAAGATGACCCCTTCACCAAATTTCAAGGTAAAAGTGTTCTCCTTGAGTATGCACCGTTGCTACAGATCATCGTTTCGAGACACTACGTGATGATCGGGTGTGATAGATTCTATGTTCACATACAACGGGTGTAAGACAGTTTTACACATGTACAAAACCTGGGTTAAACTTGACAAGCCTAGCATATACAAACATGGCCTCGGAACACTGGAGACCGAAAGGTCGAACGCGAATCATATAGTAGATATGATCAACATAGAGATGTTCACCATTGATGACTACCCCATCTCACGTGATGATCGGACATGGGTTAGTTGATTTGGATCACGTATCACTGAAATAACTTGAGTGATGTTAATTTAAGTGGGAGTCATTAGTAATTTGATTAATTGAACTTAATTTATCATGTACTTAGTCTTATAGTTTTTGCATATCTATGTTGTAGATCAATAGCTCGCAATTTAGCTCCCCTATTTTTATATGTTCCTAGAGAAAACTTAGTTCAAAGATGAAAGTAGCAATGATGCGGATTGGGTCTGTGATCTGAGGATTATCCTCATTGCTGCACAGAAGAATTATGTCCTTGATGCACCGCTAGGTGACAGACCTATTGCAGGAGCAGATGCAAACGTTATGAACGTTTGGCTAGCTCGAAATAATGAGTACTTAATAGTTTAGTGTGCCATGCTTTACGGCTTAGAACCGGGACTTCAAAAACGTTTTGAACACCACGGAGCATATGAGATGTTCCAAGAGCTGAAATTGTTATTTCAGACTCATGCCCGTGTCAGGAGGTATGAGACCTCTGACAAGTACTTTGCCTACAAGATGGAGGAGAATATCTCAGCCAGTGAGCATGTGTTCAGAATGTCTAGATACTACAATCACTTGAATCAAGTGGGAGTTAATCTTCCAGATAAGATAGTTATTGACAGAGTTCTCTAGTCACTATCACCAAGCTACTAGAACTTCGTGATGAACTATAATATGCAAGGGATGACGAAAACAATTCCCGAGCTCTACGTGATGTCGAAATTGGCGAAGGTAGAAATCAAGAAAGAGCATCAAGTGTTGATGGTTAAACAAGGCCACTAGTTTCAAGGAAAAAGGAAAGGGGAAGAAAGGAACTTTAAGAAGAATGTAAAGCAAGTTGTCACTCCCATGAAGGAGCCCAAAGCTGGACCCAAACCTGAAACTGAGTGCTTCTACTGCAAGGGAAATGATCACTGGAAGCGGAACTGCCCCAAATACTTGGCGGATAAGAAGGATGGCAAAGTGAACAAAGGTATATTTGATATACATGTTATTCATGTGTACCTTACTAGTATTCATAGTAGCCCCTGGGTATTTGATACTAGTTCAGTTGCTAAGATTAGTAGCTCGAAACAGGAGTTGCAAATAAACAAAGACTAGTTAAGGGCGAGGTGACGATGTATGTTGGTAGTGATTCCAAGGTTGATACAATCACCATCACACACTCCCTCTACCTTCGGGATTAGTGTTGAACCTAAATAAATGTTATTTGGTGTTTGAGTTGATCATGAATATGGCTGGATCATGTTATTGCAATACGGCTATTCATTTAATTCAAAGAATAATTGTTATTCTGTTTACATGAATAAAACCTTCTATGGTCATACACCCAATGTGAATGGTTTACTGAATCTCGATCGTAGTAATACACATATTCATAATATTGATGCCAAAAGATGCAAAGTTGATAATGATAGTGCAACATACTTGTGGCACTACCGTTTAGGTCATATTGGTGTAAAGCTCATGAAGAAACTCCATATGGATGGACTTCTGGAATCACTTGATTATGAATCATTTGATACTTGCGAACCATGCCTCATGGGCAAGATGACTTAAACTCCGTTCTTAAGAACAATGGAGCGGGCTAATAACTTATTGGAAATAATACATACAGATGTATGCGGTCCGATGAGTGTTGAAGCATGCGGCGGGTATCATTATTTTCTGACCTTTACAGATGATTTGAGTAGGTATGGGTATATCTACTTAATGAAACATAAGTCTGGAACATTTGAAAAGTTCAAAGAATTTCAGAGTGAAGTGGAGAATCATCGTAACAAGAAAATAAAAAGTTTCTACGATCTAATCACGGAGGCGAATATTTGAGTTACGAGTTTGGCCTTCATTTAAAACAATGTGGAATAGTTTCACAGCTCACGCCACCTGGAACACCATAGCGCAATGGTGTGTCTGAACATCATAACCGTACTTTATTAGATATGGTGCGATCTATGATGTCTCTTACTGACTTACCACTGTTATTTTGGGGTTATGCATTAGAGACAACCACATTCACGGTAAATTGGGCACTGTCAAAATCTGTTGAGACGACACCGTATGAACTGTGGTTTGGCAAGAAACCTAAGATGTCATTTCTTAAAGTTTGGGGTTCCGACACTTATGTCAAAAAGGCTTCAACCTAATAAGCTCAAACCCAAATCGGAGAAGTGCGTGTTCATAGGATACTCTAAGGAAACAATTGGGTACACCTTCTACCACAAATCCGAAGGCAAGATCTTTGTTGCCAAAAATGGATCCTTTCTTGAGAAGGAGCTTCTCTCGAAAGAAGTGAGTGGGAGGAAAGTAGAAATTTATGAGGTAATTGTACCTTCTCTCGAATCGGAAAGTAGTACATCAGAGAAATCCGTTCCCGTGATGCCTACACTGACTAGAGAGGAAGCTAATGATGAGGATCTTGAAACATAAGATCAATTTACTACTGGACCTTGTAGGTCGAACAGAGAACGTTTCGCACTAGAGTGGTACGGTAATCCTATCCTAGAAGTCATGTTACTCGACCATGGCGAACCTATGAACTATGAAGAAGCTATGATAAGCCCAGATTCTGACAGATGGCTTGAGGCCATCAAATCTGAGATAGGATCCATGTATGAGAGCAAAGTTTGGACTTTGGTGGACTTGCCCGATGATCGGCAAGCCATGGAGAATAAATGGATCTTCAAAAATAAGACTGACGCTGATGGTAATGTTACTATCTACAAATCATGACTTGCTGTAAAAGGTTTTCGACAAGTTCAAGGGGTTGACTACGATGAGACTTTTTCACCCATAGTAGTGCTTAAGTCTGTCCGAATCATGTTAGGAATTGCCACCTTTTATAATTATGAAATTTGGCAAATGGATGACAAAACCGTATTCCTTAATGGATTTCTTAAAGAAGAGTTGTATATGATGCAACCAGAAGGTTTTGTCGATCCTAAAGGTGCTAACAGAGTGTGCAAGCTCCAAAGATCCATCTATGGACTGGTGCAAGCATCTCGGAGTTGGAATATATGCTTTGATGAGGTGATCAAAGCATATGGTTTTATACAGACTTATGATGAAGCCTGTATTTACAAGAAAGTGAGTGGGAGCTCTGTAGCATTTCTGATATTATATTTGGAATTGTGGATGACATATTACTGATTGGAAATGATATAGAATTTCTGGATAGCATAAAGGGATACTTGAATAAGAATTTTTCAATGAAAGACCTCGATGAAGCTGCTTATAGATTAGGCATCAAGATCTATAGATGTAGATCAAGACGCTTCATAAGATTTTCAATGAGTACATACCTTGACAAGATTTTGAAGGAGTTCAAAATGGATCAGTCAAAGAAGAAGTTCTATCCTGTATTGTAAGGTGTAAAGTTGAGTAAGACTCAAAACCCGACCACGGTAGAAGATAGAGAGAGAATAAAAGTCATTCCCTATGCCTCAGCCATAGGCTCTATAAAGCATGCCATGTTGTGTACCAAACCTATTGTGTACCTTGCCAATGAGTATGGCAAGGGGATACAATGGTGATCCAGGAGTAGATCACTGTACAGCGGTCAAAATTATCCTTAGTTACCTAAGAGGACAAAGGAAATATTTCTCGGTTATGGCGGTGATAAAGAGTTCGTCGTAATGAGTTACGTCAATGCAAGCTTTGACACCGATTCAGATGACTCTGAGTCTCAATCTGGATACGTATTGAAAGTGGGAGCAATTAGCTAGAGTAGCTCCGTGCAGAGCATTGTATACATACAAAATTGCAAATTACATACAGATATGAATGTGGAAGACCCGTTGATTAAACCTCTCTCACAAGCAAAACATGATCACACCTTAGTACTCTTTGGCTATTAATCACATGGCAATGTGAACTAGATTACTGACTCTAGTAAACTCTTTCAATGTTAGTCACATAGCGATCTGAACCATGGCAATGTGAACTAGGTTATTGACTCTAGTGCAAGTGGGAGACTGAAGGAAACATGCCCTAGAGGCAATAGTAAAGTTGTTATTTTATATTTCCTTATTCATGATTATTATTCATGCTAGAATTGTATTGATTGGAAACTTAAATACATGTGTGAATACATAAACAAATATTGGGTCCCTAGTAAGCCCCTACTAGACTAGCTCGTTGATCAAAGATGGTTAAGGTTTCCTAACCCAGGACATGAGTTGTCATTTGATAATGGGATCACATTGTTAAGAGAATGATGTGATGGACATGACCCACCTGTTAGCTTAGCATAATGATCGTTCATTTTAGTGCTATTGATTTCTTCATGTCAAATACATATTCCTCCGACTATGAGATTATGCAACTCCCAGACATCGAAGGAATGCCTTGTGTGCTATCAAATGTCACAACGTAACTGGGTGATCATAAAGATGCTCTAAAGGTATCTCCAAAGGTGTTTGTTGAGTTGGCGTAGATCGAGATTATGATTTGTCACTCTGAGTACCAGAGAGGTATCTCTGGGCCCTCTCGGTAATACACATCATAAAGCTTCCAAGCAAATGACTAAGGAGTTGGTCACAAGATGATGTATTACGGAATGAGTAAAGACACTTGCCGGTAACGAGATTGAACTAGGTATGAAGATACCGACGATCGAATCTCGGGCAAGTAACATACCGATGGACAAAGGGAATTATGTATGTTGTCATAACGGTTCGACCGATAAAGATCTTTGTAGAATATGTAGGAGCCAATATGGGCATCCAGGTTCCGCTATTGGTTATTGACTGGAAAGGTGTCTCGTTCATGTCTACATAGTTCTCGAACCCATAGGGTCTACACGCTTAACGTTCATTGACGATATAGTGTTATATGAGTTATATGTTTTGGTGACCGATTGTTGTTCGGAGTCCCGGATGAGATCACGGACATGACGAGGAGTCTCAAAATGGTAGAGAGGTAAATATTGATATATAAGACGATGGTATTTGGACACCGGAAGTGTTTTGGGACGTACCGGGAAGGAATCAAGTCATTGGAAGGGGTTCCGGGCACCCCCCCGGCAATATATGGGCCTTATGGGCCAAAGGAGGGGTCAGACCAGCCCACATGGGGGCTGGTGCGCCCCCTTCCTTGTTTGGCGAGCCCTAGGGAAGGAAAAGGGGGAGGGCTAGCCCCTCCTCCCTTTCCCTCCCATGGGAGAAAGGAAAGGGGGGCGCCACGCTCCCCTGCCTTTCGCCGCACTCCAAATAAGGAAAGGGGGGCGCGGCTTGGGAGGGGCCCCAAGTAGGATTCCTCCTACTTGGGAGCCTCCTTTGGTTGCTCCTCGCTCCCTCCCACCTATATATATGTGGGAGGGGGGCGCCTAGCACAGGACAGATAATTGCCTAGCCGTGTGCAACGCCCCCCTCCACCGTTTACACCCCCGGTCATATTTTTGTAGTGCTTAGGCGAAGCCCTGCGGAGATCACTTCACCATCACCGTCACCACATTGTCGTGCTGTTGAAACTCACCTACTACCTTGTCGTCTTGCTGGATCAAGAAGGTGGAGGATGTCATCGAGCTGAACGTGTGCAGAACAAGGAGGTGTCGTACATTTGGTACTTGATCTGTTGGAGCGCAAAGAACTTCAAATACATCAACTGTGTTGTTAAACGCTTCCGCTTACGGTCTACGAGGGTATGTAGACATATTCTCCCCCTCGTTGCTATGCATCTTCATGGATAGATCATTGCGTGTGCATAATTTTTTTGTTTTCCATGCAACGATTCCCAACACCCTAGACATATACCTCTGCATAAACTCTATCATAAAGGATTTCATCTATCATAGGGCATTCATAATTCATGTGGTAGTGATCAAAGATTCCTCTAGCTTCGGGAACTATATAATCAAATTCGTTCATGAGGACAATTGTAGCAATTTTTGTAGCTCTAGGATAATTTATAATAGGTAGCTCAAAGAAAAATCTTTGCAAAGTGAGATGAGCACGCATAGATCTTCTTTCAAGTTTGATAATAAGTGCAGAGAAAGCCTTGGCATTACTATTGGTTCTTTTAAGAATAGGGACATCATTAGACACCAAAGCTCCCGTGCAAGTAAAGAATTCTTGAATAACGCTTTTTCCAATAATATTCCCACTTCCCGTCACAAAAGTTTTAGTATCCAAGTTTATGGGAGATTCATTCCATGAGTTTTACTTCCCTCACTACCACCTTTAGAGATAACAAAATCGGACATGATAGCAACTTCAAGCGAACAAAGCAAAGAAACAAAATAAAATATTTTTGTGTTTTTCATTTTTTTAGAGAAGTGTAGGGAGATGAAAAAGAGAAGGCAAATAAACGCAGATAAAAATTAGAGCAAGTAAATGATAATTTGTTTGAAGGAACTTGTAGGTATTTGATGATGTCTCCCCGACAATGGCACCATAAATTCTTTCTGCTACTTGGGAGCTGCGTTGGGATTTTCCTCGAAGAGGAATGGTGAAGCAATTTAGTAGCGGATAGTATTTCTCTCAGTGAGAACCAAGGTTATCGAACCAATAGGAGAACCATGCAGACATCTAGCAAATAGTACCTACACACACAAGAGAACATACTTGCACCCAACGCGGGCAAGAGGGTTGTCAATCCCCTTGTACTCATTAATTGCAAGGATTAAATCTGTTAGTAGTAGATAGACAAATTGTAAAGTAAATAAAGGTAATAAAATGGCGGCAAGATATTTTTGGCTTTTGTAATATGATTAAAGTAGACCCCGGGGCCATAGTTTTCTCTAGTGGCTTCTCTCTCATAATAATAGCATTCAACGGGTAGACAAATTACTGTTGGGCACTTGATGGAAAAGTGCATAGTTATGATGATATTCATGGAAATGATCATGTATATAGGCATTACGTTTGTGATACTTAGACCGACTCCTGCCTACATTTACTAGTATTACTCCACTCATCGACTAACTCCTGCCTGCATTTAGGGTATTAAGTTCATGACAAACAGAGTAACACTTTAAGAAAGGTGATATAATGTAGATAGAATAAAACCAAGCAATATGATTAAACTCCAGTGTTTTCTCCTTAGTAGCAACAATACACTATGTGCCTTGTTACCCCTGTTATCACTGGGTGAGGACTCCGCAAGCTTGAACCAACTACAAAGCACCTCTCCCACTGAAGATAAATCAATCTAGTTGGCCAAACAAAATGGATAGATCGGAGAGAAATACAAAGTTATAGTAATCATGAATAATAAAGTTGAGATAAGACTCAATTACTTTCAATGAATATTCTAATCATAAACTCACAATTCATCGGATCCCAAAAAACACACCATAAAAGAAGATTACATCGAATCGATCTCCGAAGAGAACATTGTATTGAAGATCAAAGAGAGAGAAGAAGCCATCTAGCTAATCACCATGGACTCATAGGTCTGAGGTAAACTACTCACACATCGTTGGTGGTGTGGCAAGGATGATGTAGAAGTTCTCCATGATCGACTCCCCTTCGGCAGAGTACCGAAAACGGCTTCCAGACGAGATCGTGGACGAACAGAAGCTTGCGGTAGTGGAATATTGTTTGGGTGGCTCTCTACTGGTTTTGGGATTATGGGAATTTATAGAAGTGGAATTAGGTCAAACAAAGCTACGTGGGGCCCACAAGTTCAGGTGGGGGCACGTCATGTGAGCTTGTGGTCTCCTCCGGAACGCTCTAAGGTCCCTTCTAGTTCAGAAAAATCACTGTAAAGTTTCATCGTGTTTGGACTTCATTTGATATTGATTTTCTGCGGAAAAAAACATGCAAAAAACCAGGAACTGACACTGAGCACTAGGTTAATAGGTTAGTTCCAAAAACCGATATAAAATTGCATATAAAGCATCTAAGATGGATAATATAATAACATGAAACGATCAAAAATTATAGATACGTTGGAGAGGTATCACAGGATCACAAGCTTAAGGTAATCACGATCTACTGAGTACTAGTAGAGTAAGAGTTATGAGAAAATATTTATGAAATAGTTTCATTAATATTCGAAATAGTTTTGAGAGGAACCGGAAGCATTTTGGGGTCACCGAAAGGGTTTCGGGGTTTACCGGGTAATACCAATAAATAATACTGTCACGCCCAATATGCGACCCTATCCAAAAGGAACTCGAAGGTCCCACCAAGGATAGACCCGCATATTGGAACGCTTTTGCAAGGTGGATATCATTACATCAACATTACATAATAGTGGGGATACATCCAAGACATACAATGTCACATGAATACAACAATACAACATACAAGACCAACATCCGACTATGGATGAATCATAAACAGAAACTCAAACAATATCCACCCTGCTAGCCCAGGCTGCCGACCTGGAACCTATCCCCTGATCGAAGAAGCAAAAGAAGAACTCCAAACAAGCAACATCGCTCTCTCGTCATAATCATCGCATAACCTGCACCTGCAACTATTGTTGTAGTAATCTGTGAGCCACGAGGACTCAGCAATCCCATTACCATGGGTATCAAGACTAGCAAAGCTTAATGGGTAAGGAAGGGGTAAAGGGCTAACATACGTAAATGAGAGCGAGAAGAGAAACAAAGGAACGGTCGTGAAGCTAGCAATGATCAAGAAGTGATCCTGAACTCCGGAATGATAAACTGGCGAGAGGTGAACGAGCAGGGAAAACACTTGATCCGGGGAAAAGAATATGATCAACCCGAAAAGAAACTTGAATTGAGTCCACCGGAGAAGAAAAGAGATGAAGAATGGCGAACGAGACGAGAATTCACCGGTAGAAATAATTGGGGGAAGACTGAAGAGGCTCCGAGCGAATGAAATAGATGGTCGAGAGAGAGTCAGACTCCGGGAAGAAAAAGGGTGGGAGGGCGAAAAAAAAAACACATGCAACTGAAAGGGGAAACCGACGAATACTTTGAAAAGAAAACACCGGTTGAAAACAAAGACTTCGCACGAGTAGGAAGGATACTCGATTACGGACTCCGGTTTCGAGAAGAAGAAGGGTGGGCGGGTGGGAAAATAAAACAACTGAGGATTGAACTTGGCAAAGATGAAGAGGCTCGAGTCGACTTGACGAGAAATGCACCGGATGAAAAGAGCTGAGAACCAACGATCGGAAAGCCAACTGCGTGAACCTAAAGAAAGTTTTGAAGGGGAAGAGGAGTAGTTCAAAACACCTACGTCAAGATTCCTCACCAGAGCGACGAAGGGGCAGAGGAGTAAAAAGAATTCCTACTCTCCGATATAACTAGACTCCGAAAACAGTTTTGTTCTAGACTCAACAACGGCCAAACTACACGATCAATCAAGGGGGGCTCCTAGGGTCGGTCGAGGCTCTGATACCAACTTGTCACGCCCAATATGCGACCCTATCCAAAAGGAACTCGAAGGTCCCACCAAGGATAGACCCGCATATTGGAATGCTTTTGCAAGGTGGATATCATTACATCAACATTACATAATAGTGGGGATACATCCAAGACATACAATGTCACATGAATACAACAATACAACATACAAGACCAACATCCGACTACAGATGAATCATAAACAGAAACTCAAACAATATCCACCCTGCTAGCCCAGGCTGCCGACCTGGAACCTATCCCCTGATCGAAGAAGCAGAAGAAGAACTCCAAACAAGCAACATCGCTCTCGCGTCATAATCATCGCATAACTTGCACTTGCAACTGTTGTTGTAGTAATCTGTGAGCCACGAGGACTCAGCAATCCCATTACCATGGGTATCAAGACTAGCAAAGCTTAATGGGTAAGGAAGGGGTAAAGTGGTGAGGTTGCAGCCGCGACTAAGCATGATATGGTGGCTAACATACGTAAATGAGAGCGAGAAGAGAAACAAAGGAACGGTCGTGAAGCTAGCAATGATCAAGAAGTGATCCTGAACTCCTACTTACGTCAAACATAACCCAGAAACCGTGTTCACTTCCCGGACTCCGCCGAGAAGAGACCATCACGGCTACACACGCGGTTGATGCGTTTTAATTCGGATCTGGTGTCAAGTTATCTACAACCGGACATTAACAAATTCCCATCTGCCACATAACCGCGGGCACGGGTCTCGAAAGTTTATACCCTGCAGGGGTGTCCCAACTTAGCCCATGACAAGCTCTCGCGATCAACGAAGGAATAGACCTTCTCCCAGGAAGACCCGATCAGTCTCGGAATCCCGGTTTACAAGACATTTCGACAATGGTAAAACAAGACCAGCAAGACCTCCCGGCGTGCCGACATCCTGATAGTAGCCGCGCGTATCTCGTCTCAGGCCACGATCGGATGAGCAGTCCGTACAACTAAAACCAGACCTCAAGTTTCCCTGAGGGGGCGCTGCAAAGGGCTCTAGTTTGGACCAACACTTAGACAAGCATTGTCCCGGGGGGGGGGCTGAATAAAGATGACCCTTGGGTTAATTACTCCCAAGGGAAATATAGGTGGTGGTGAGGCAAATGGTAAAACCAATGTTGGGCCTTGCTGGAGGAGTTTTATTCAAAGCGAATAGTCAGGGGGGTCCCATAAATCACCCGACCGCGTTAGGAATGCAAAATCCGGGAACATAACACCGGTATGACGGAAACTAGGGCGGCAAGAGTGGAACAAAACACCAGGCATAAGACCGAGCCTTCCACCCTTTACCAAGTATATAGATGCATTAATAATATAAGAGATATTGTGATATCCCAACATAAACCCTGTCCACCATGGAGCAATCTTCAACTTCACCTGCAACTAGCAATGCTATAAGAGGGGCTGAGCAAAGCGGTAACATAGCCAAACAATGGTTTGCTAGGAATTGTGTCAAAGGTTAGAGGTTCATGGCAATTTGGGAGGCTTGAAGAGCAAATGATAGGTAACGCAGCATAGCGATAAAACGAAGCAACTAGCATAGCAATGATAGTAGTGAGATCCAGGGTAGCGGTCATCTTGCCTGAAATCCCGCAAGGAAGAAGAACGAGTCCATGAAGAAGATGAAGCCACGAAGACGAACCAAGCGTAGACGAACGCATCCTCACGATCGCAACGAAACGGGAACTATCGAGAAGAAGCACACAACATGGTAAACACACCACACATGAACAAGACATGATGCACAACAAGCATGATGCATGACAAAGTCTACATGAAGCTACTCATGGCAAGAGATGATGCAAACAAGAACAACACGTCAAGGCAAGTTTAAATGAGGCCGGGAACAACATATAACAATTCCGGTAAGTCCTCATATGCAAATTTCGAAATTGGTCCAGATCTGAATAAACCTTAAGTTGAAGTTGTTAAACAGCAAGTTAAGATGCACCAAGATGATCTACACGAAATTCTAGTCAAGTTACATATAAAGTTCATTAGATTTGGAGCTACGGCCTAGAAGATATGAGCAAAACAAGTTAAACATGACATTGATGCAAAATGCATACAAACATCAAGCAAACACCTCCAAAACAAGGATGCAACATGATAATATGAAGCTACATGCAAAATCAAGCAAGTTTCATATAGAGCACACTCAAAACGGAGCAACGGTGCAACACACACACAGTATACAAGTCATAACAACAATCTGTCCATAACAGCAACTAGGCATATTGCAAGCATCAAAACAATATGCTAAAGCACTCCAACATAATAACAAAAGGCATGGGCATGAAGTACTGGTAAAGCACTACAAAACATGAACACTGAGCTATCTCCAGAAACAACTAGAACATGCTCAAAAAGACATGGGAAGATTGCAAATAATAACAGTTTCAGACTTATCAGGAAATAACATCAGTTTGCAATGTTTAGAGCTATCAAACAACATGTTACAGGAACATAACATGGCAAACAAAGGCATGGCATGAATCTACTAATTGCATAGATCAAAAGTCCCTTACTGACCATGAGCCAAAAGGGCACGGAAAATATGATGGCACCCATGTAAACATGGCAAGTTATATTACAGATTCAAACATGGCAGGAACAAC
The DNA here is from genome assembly GCA_963921465.1 of Triticum timopheevii. Taxonomy (NCBI): domain Eukaryota; kingdom Viridiplantae; phylum Streptophyta; class Magnoliopsida; order Poales; family Poaceae; genus Triticum; species Triticum timopheevii. Next base: position 371,362,729 of record OY997272.1, on the reverse strand, counting down.
AATAAGTAGGCATGTTGGTGAGCTTGAACCACTCACCACAGAGCAATACATGGCATGGCAAGGCAACCAACAGTAAGAATACATGTTTATGAAGCTAAGCATGGCAAGAACAAGGTCATAGGGTGCATGGAACACTAGCAAAACACATGGGAACTAGTGAACTTAATGTTAACAAGCTGATATCAACATTATCAAGCAACTTTGGAGCAAGATTACAACAAGCTACAACAACCTATAAATGCAACCAGGGGCATCGATGGATATAGGATGACATGTAGATCAAAACATGTTTATAGAACATCTCCAGATTATGCATAGAATGATTAGTAGAAGCATGTTAACATAGCAACAAAATATAACAGAATCTGCCTAGCAAAACAGCAACAACAAGTGCCCTACTTAACAAGCTCGATGCACTCAGCACACAACTCATAAAAATACATGGTTGGCACCACTGGAAAGATGGCATGGCATAGGTCAACATACATGTAGACATCAACCTCATAGGATGCACACATCAATCATGGCAAAAAAGATAAAACAGCAAGTTATAACAGTTTCAGCAGATTAACATCAACATGCACTCTTCCAACAGCATTTCGGGCATCAAGATGAGCTCAAATGAAAATGATGCAATGGAATGAAATGAAGTACTCGTCGAGGCGAATAATTTGACATATTACACGCACGAAACGGAGCTACGGATGCAGAGATACAGCAGGTCAAACATGGCATGATTATGACAAAATCTGGGACTTAGGATATTTCGGGGTCAACCTTCGTTTGCTGCACGGATTACGAGGTAGGCCGGATTTCTCGCCGGGGATCGCCGGAGGGAGGTCGGAGGAGGCGGATCCGGGGTGGGGGAGCCCAGATCCGGCGAAGGCCGGCCGGATCCCGTGGCTCCGGCGACGCAGGGGCGTGGAGGCGATGCGGAGGAGAGGCCGGGGCGCGCGGCGGCGCTGGGCAGAGGAGCTCCGGGAGGAGCTCGGGCACGGCGGCGGGCGCCGGCCGGCGGCGGGGACGAGCGGGGCGACCGGCTCGGGGGAGCGGGCCAGGCGACGGGGACGCACGGGGTGCGCCGGCGAGGCCAGGCGCGGAGCTCGGGGGAGAAACCGGCGGGGTCCGGCGGCGGCGACCCAATCCGGCGCAGGCGGCGAGGAACCGAGGCGGCGGCGCGACCGGGCTGCGGGCGGACGGCGGGGCGCGGGCGGCGGCGGGGGAGTGCACCGGCGGCGGCGGCGACGCGCCGGCGGGCGGGGCGCGGCGTTGGGGCGCGCGGGCCGGGAGGGCGGACGGCGGCGGCGGCGCGTGCTCGCGCGGGCCCGATCCGGGTCCTGCGGGCCGCGCGGTGGTGGGAGGAGAGAGAGGGTGAGGTGGCGGCGCGCGGTTGGAGGAGAGCGGCGGTGGGGTGACGTGTCGCGCGCCGATTGGACGGAGGGACGTGGCGGCTGGACATGTCCGGCCGTCGGTGGACGCGTCCGGCGGCGCGGGGAGAGGCTAGGCTAGGGTTTGGACCCGGGATTTGGACGGGAGAGGTGTTTATATAGGTAGAGGGAGCTAGGAGAGTCCAAATGAGGAGCGGTTTTCGGCCACGCGATCGTGATCGAACGACCGAGAGCATGGAGGGGAGTTAGATGGGTTTTGGGCCACTTTGGAGGGGGTGTTGGGCTGCAAACAAAAGAGGGCTTTGCGGTTACCCGGTTAACCGTTGGAGTATCAAACGACCTCCAAATGGCACGAAACTTGAGAGGCGGTCTACCGTTGCTATACCAAGGCCGCTTGGCAAGACTCGGTCCATTCCGAGAACGTTTAATACCCGCACAAGAGAAGAGGCAAAAAGGGGACGCCGGATGACATAGGAGTGCCGGGAAAATGCTCGGATGCATGAGACGAACACGTATGCAAAATGAAATGCACATGATGACATGATAAAATGCAACACGCAATCAAATGACATGGCAACGACGGCGAATAACTGGCAGACACCTGGCGAAACGAATCCGGGGCGTTACAACACTCCTCCACTAACAAGAGATCTCGTCCCGAGATCTTAGGACTGAGACGGAAAGGAAAAAGGATGAGATGAAACAAGAACTCAAGAGAAGAAGCAAAGAAATCGAGAGCACTCAAGAAGAAGAGAGGAACGACGAGGATGACGAGAATCGAAAGCTCACGGAATCAGATAGACTATGAAATCACTCGTTCTAACCGGAGTGGTTAGAATGAGAAAAGAAACGGATAAGACTGAAAGGATTTAGGAAGCACTCCGACTGAAAATGGGAGGATTAGAACGAACTTGAGAGGATGGAATGACACTTGATGACGACATGACACAAAACCTCCGGAAAGGATAGAAAGACTTGAAAGAAAAGAACGGAGAAGAAAATGACAACTTGTGCCACGAATGAAATAGAAAGAAACCTTTAGAAGGAAGGTTTAAACGGAGTTGAATATCTGAGAAGAACGAAGAAATGCAAAACTCCACTTCAAAAGGATATGGAGAATTAATTGCACTTTGAGACGTGAGAAGAAAAGATACTAGAACTCCTTGAACAAGAATCTTGATGAACACTTGAAAGAAAGAATTAAAACATGAAGAACCACCATGAAGAACTCCGGTGACAAAAAGGATGATGAGATAGAAATGAAGGATGAAAGAATAAGATGAGCCTTGTGGTGATTTAGATGGAGGTTCCGACGAGATGGCCGAGGAAATAAATGAACTCCGGAAAAGAAAAGATGAAAAGACTTGGAACTAGAATTTATTCATCAAGAACAAACTCCGAAGGAAGGGATTACTCGCTTGGAGGAAATAAGAATAAGATTTATTGTATGCTTATCCTTCATCAAATTAAATTGATGACAAGCAATGGATTTTACATACTACTTATTCTTCTTGAAAAAAAGGATTGAGAAGTGACATATCGCAAACTTGAGAAGGTCTTCATGAACCACCGGTAGGATAGAAAAGAATGAATGGATTAAAATGATAATCATGGAAAGAGAATCTTCAACGAACCACCGTGAGGATTCGGAAAAGACTGATGAAAGAGAATGAATCACCGGGAAGAATTAGAAGAACAAATATGCTTGAGGGAATTTAGATGCAAAAGTATAAATAGATCATGAGCTGATTATGAACACTTGAACGCAGCACAGGGAAAATAGAGAACGAATCCGAAAACTTAGAACGAAGAAATCTTCCGAAAAGATGGCCTCCGGATGATCAAGAGAGAAAGCAACTCCTGAAATGCTCCGGATAGATGAAAAGAATTTGCATGACCTGAAACAATTTGATAGGATAACGTCGAGCTAGCACCGTGAATCTCCGGGAGAACGGGCAGATTTAGAGGAAAAACTCTTCTTCGGTCTTCAAATGACGACGAGAAAAAAAACACCAAAATTACTGAGGTACTCCGGGAGAATGGAAAACGAAGGGGGTTGAGCCAACAATGAAAATGATTTGAAATTGATCTTGGAAAAGGCATGTGACTGATGAAATTCATTCTTACGTCACACTTGAAAAGAATTAAGAATAACTCCGGGGAAAAGAAAAGAGTCAGGTAAGATCCTGGGAAAAGACCTGTGGGTTAGGGCCCACTAAAAGAAAACACCATTGAAAAGGATTGTTGAACAGATAGATGATGCACCGGAACAATGAAATATTTGAATGAGGTGACCACCTCGAATTAATTCAAACACAGACGAATCTCTTGAGATTTCTTCCGAACTCCGAAATGATAAACTGGCGAGAGGTGAACGAGCAGGGAAAACACTTGATCCGGGGAAAAGAATATGATCAACCCGAAAAGAAACTTGAATTGAGTCCACCGGAGAAGAAAAGAGATGAAGAATGGCGAACGAGACGAGAATTCACCGGTAGAAATAATTGGGGGAAGACTGAAGAGGCTCCGAGCGAATGAAATAGATGGTCGAGAGAGAGAGTCAGACTCCGGGAATAAAAAGGGTGGGAGGGCGAAAAAAAAACACATGCAACTGAAAGGGGAAACCGACGAATACTTTGAAAAGAAAACACCGGTTGAAAACAAAGACTTCGCACGAGTAGGAAGGATACTCGATTACGGACTCCGGTTTCGAGAAGAAGAAGGGTGGGCGGGTGGGAAAATAAAACAACTGAGGATTGAACTTGGCAAAGATGAAGAGGCTCGAGTCGACTTGACGAGAAATGCACCGGATGAAAAGAGCTGAGAACCAACGATCGGAAAGCCAACTGCGTGAACCTAAAGAAAGTTTTGAAGGGGAAGAGGAGTAGTTCAAAACACCTACGTCAAGATTCCTCACCAGAGCGACGAAGGGGCAGAGGAGTAAAAAGAATTCCTACTCTCCGATATAACTAGACTCCGAAAACAGTTTTGTTCTAGACTCAACAACGGCCAAACTACACGATCAATCAAGGGGGGCTCCTAGGGTCGGTCGAGGCTCTGATACCAACTTGTCACGCCCAATATGCGACCCTATCCAAAAGGAACTCGAAGGTCCCACCAAGGATAGACCCGCATATTGGAACGCTTTTGCAAGGTGGATATCATTACATCAACATTACATAATAGTGGGGATACATCCAAGACATACAATGTCACATGAATACAACAATACAACATACAAGACCAACATCCGACTACAGATGAATCATAAACAGAAACTCAAACAATATCCACCCTGCTAGCCCAGGCTGCCGACCTGGAACCTATCCCCTGATCGAAGAAGCAGAAGAAGAACTCCAAACAAGCAACATAGCTCTCGCGTCATTATCATCGCATAACCTGCACCTGCAACTGTTGTTGTAGTAATCTGTGAGCCACGAGGACTCAGCAATCCCATTACCATGGGTATCAAGACTAGCAAAGCTTAATGGGTAAGGAAGGGGTAAAGTGGTGAGGTTGCAGCCGCGACTAAGCATGATATGGTGGCTAACATACGTAAATGAGAGCGAGAAGAGAAACAAAGGAACGGTCGTGAAGCTAGCAATGATCAAGAAGTGATCCTGAACTCCTACTTACATCAAACATAACCCAGAAACCGTGTTCACTTCCCGGACTCCGCCGAGAAGAGACCATCACGGCTACACACGCGGTTGATGCGTTTTAATTCGGATCTGGTGTCAAGTTATCTACAACCGGACATTAACAAATTCCCATCTGCCACATAACCGCGGGCACGGCTCTCGAAAGTTTATACCCTGCAGGGGTGTCCCAACTTAGCCCATGACAAGCTCTCGCGATCAACGAAGGAATAGACCTTCTCCCAGGAAGACCCGATCAGTCTCGGAATCCCGGTTTACAAGACATTTCGACAATGGTAAAACAAGACCAGCAAGACCTCCCGGCGTGCCGACATCCTGATAGTAGCCGCGCGTATCTCGTCTCAGGCCACGATCGGATGAGCAGTCCGTACAACTAAAACCAGACCTCAAGTTTCCCTGAGGGGGCGCTGCAAAGGGCTCTAGTTTGGACCAACACTTAGACAAGCATTGTCCCGGGGGGGGGGCTGAATAAAGATGACCCTTGGGTTAATTACTCCCAAGGGAAATATAGGTGGTGGTGAGGCAAATGGTAAAACCAATGTTGGGCCTTGCTGGAGGAGTTTTATTCAAAGCGAATAGTCAGGGGGGTCCCATAAATCACCCGACCGCGTTAGGAACGCAAAATCCGGGAACATAACACCGGTATGACGGAAACTAGGGCGGCAAGAGTGGAACAAAACACCAGGCATAAGACCGAGCCTTCCACCCTTTACCAAGTATATAGATGCATTAATAATATAAGAGATATTGTGATATCCCAACATAAACCCTGTCCACCATGGAGCAATCTTCAACTTCACCTGCAACTAGCAATGCTATAAGAGGGGCTGAGCAAAGCGGTAACATAGCCAAACAATGGTTTGCTAGGAATTGTGTCAAAGGTTAGAGGTTCATGGCAATTTGGGAGGCTTGAAGAGCAAATGATAGGTAACGCATCATAGCGATAGAACGAAGCAACTAGCATAGCAATGATAGTAGTGAGATCCAGGGTAGCGGTCATCTTGCCTGAAATCCTGCAAGGAAGAAGAACGAGTCCATGAAGAAGTTGAAGCCACGAAGATGAACCAAGCGTAGACGAACGCATCCTCACGATCGCAACGAAACGAGAACTATCGGGAAGAAGCACACAACATGGTAAACACACCACACATGAACAAGACATGATGCACAACAAGCATGATGCATGACAAAGTCTACATGAAGCTACTCATGGCAAGAGATGATGCAAACAAGAACAACACGTCAAGGCAAGTTTAAATGAGGCCGGGAACAACATATAACAATTCCGGTAAGTCCTCATATGCAAATTTCGAAATTGGTCCAGATCTGAATAAACCTTAAGTTGAAGTTGTTAAACAGCAAGTTAAGATGCACCAAGATGATCTACACGAAATTCTAGTCAAGTTACATATAAAGTTCATTAGATTTGGAGCTACGGCCTAGAAGATATGAGCAAAACAAGTTAAACATGACATTGATGCAAAATGCATACAAACATCAAGCAAACACCTCCAAAACAAGGATGCAACATGATAATATGAAGCTACATGCAAAATCAAGCAAGTTTCATATAGAGCACACTCAAAACGGAGCAACGGTGCAACACACACACAGTATACAAGTCATAACAACAATCTGTCCAGAACAGCAACTAGGCATATTGCAAGCATCAAAACAATATGCTAAAGCACTCCAACATAATAACAAAAGGCATGGGCATGAATTACTGGTAAAGCACTACAAAACATGAACACTGAGCTATCTCCAGAAACAACTAGAACATGCTCAAAAAGACATGGGAAGATTGCAAATAATAACAGTTTCAGACTTATCAGGAAATAACATCAGGTTGCAATGTTTAGAGCTATCAAACAACATGTTACAGGAAAATAACATGGAAAACAAAGGCATGGCATGAATCTACTAATTGCATAGATCAAAAGTCCCTTACTGACCATGAGCCAAAAGGGCACGGAAAATATGATGGCACCCATGTAAACATGGCAAGTTATATTACAGATTCAAACATGGCAGGAACAACAATAAGTAGGCATGTTGGTGAGCTTGAACCACTCACCACAGAGCAATACATGGCATGGAAAGGCAACCAACAGTAAGAAGACATGTTTATGAAGCTAAGCATGGCAAGAACAAGGTCATAGGGTGCATGGAACACTAGCAAAACACATGGGAACTAGTGAACTTAATGTTAACAAGCTGATAGCAACATTATCAAGCAACTTTGGAGCAAGATTACAACAAGCTACAGCAACCTATAAATGCAACCAGGGGCATGGATGGATAGAGGATGACATGTAGATCAAAACATGTTTATAGAACATCTCCAGATTATGCATAGAATGATTAGTAGAAGCATGTTAACATAGCAACAAAATATAACAGAATCTGCCTAGCAAAACAGCAACAGCAAGTGCCCTACTTAACAAGCTCGATGCACTCAGCACACAACTCACAAAAATACATGGTTGACACCACTGGAAAGATGGCATGGCATAGATCAACATACATGTAGACATCAACCTCATAGGATGCACACATCAATCATGGCAAAAAAGATAAAACAGCAAGTTATAACAGTTTCAGCAGATTAACATCAACATGCACTCTTCCCATAGCATTTCGGGCATCAAGATGAGCTCAAATGAAAATGATGCAATGGAATGAAATGAAGTACTCGTCGAGGCGAACAATTTTACATATTACACAGACGAAACGGAGCTACGCATAGAGAGATACAGCAGGTCAAACATGGCATGATTATGACAAAATCTGGGACTTAGGATATTTCGGGGTCAACCTTCGTTTGCTGCACGGATTACGAGGTAGGCCGGATTTCTCGCCGGGGATCGCCGGAGGGAGGTCGGAGGAGGCGGATCCGGGGTGGGGGAGCCCAGATCCGGCGAAGGCCGGCCGGATCCCGTGGCTCCGGCGACGCAGGGGCGTGGAGGCGACGCGGAGGAGGGGCCGGGGCGCGCGGCGGCGCTGGGCAGAGGAGCTCCGGGAGGAGCTCGGGCACGGCGGCGGGCGCCGGCCGGCGGAGGGGACGAGCGGGGCGACCGGCTCGGTGGAGCGGGCCAGGCGACGGGGACGCGCGGGGCGCGCCGGCGAGGCCAGGCGTGGAGCTCGGGGGAGAAACCGGCGGGGTCCGGCGGCGGTGACCCAATCCGGCGCAGGCGACGAGGAACCGAGGCGGCGGCGCGACCGGGCTGCGGGCGGACGGCGGGGCGCGGGCGGCCGGCGGCGGCGGTCGTCGGCGAGGCTCGGGCGGCGGTGGGGGAGCGCACCGGCGGCGGCGGCGACGCGCCGGCGGGCATGGCGCGGCGGCGGGGCGCGCGGGCCGGGAGGGCGGACAGCGGCGACGGCGCGGGCTCGCGCGGGCCCGATCCGGGTCCCGCGGGCCGCGCGGTGGTGGGAGGAGAGAGAGGGTGAGGTGGCGGGGTGCGGTTGGTGGAGAGCGGCGGTGGGGTGACGTGTCGCGCGTCGATTGGACGGAGGGACGTGGCGGCTGGACATGTCCGGCCGTCGGTGGACGCGTCCGGCGGCGCGGGGAGAGGCTAGGCTAGGGTTTGGACCCGGGATTTGGACGGAAGAGGTGTTTATATAGGTAGAGGGAGCTAGGAGAGTCCAAATGAGGAGCGGTTTTCGGCCACGCGATCGTGATCGAACGACCGAGAGCATGGAGGGGAGTTAGATGGGTTTTGGGCCACTTTGGAGGGGGTGTTGGGCTGCAAACAAAAGAGGGCTTTGTGGTTACCCGGTTAACCGTTGGAGTATCAAACGACCTCCAAATGGCACGAAACTTGACAGGCGGTCTACCGGTGCTATACCAAGGCCGCTTGGCAAGACTCGGTCCATTCCAAGAACGTTTAATACCCGCACAAGAGAAGAGGCAAAAAGGGGACGCCGGAGGACATAGGAGTGCCGGATTGCAAAACAGATAACGGGGAAAATGCTCGGATGCATGAGACGAACACGTATGCAAAATGAAATGCACATGATGACATGATAAAATGCAAGACGCAATCAAATGACATGGCAACGACGGCGAATAACTGGCAGACACCTGGCGCAACGAATCCGGGGCGTTACAAATACATACGTGGGAATTTTTTTTGAAGATGTTAAATTAATATAAAAGGCTCTAATAATAGTTAGGAGGCTTTTATATTTAATTAAATATCAATGGTCCTTAAAAGGCCAAGTGGTGGAAAGGATATTGGGTCTATGTGCCCCAATAGGAGGTGGTGCCCCCTAGCTTCTTGGGTAAGCTAGGAGAGGTCGAATTGGAGGAGGATTCCCACTCCGATGGCCGGAGCAAGGGGGCCTTCTCCCCTCTCCTCCAACCTATATATACTAGAGGTTTTGGGCACTTTTGAACATACAAGTTTTGGAGCCTGGTCTAGTTCTCTAGTTCTAGCTCTAGTTCTAATTGATCCGATTAGAGCCAGATCTAGGCCTCTTTAGTCCGCATAATTAGAAGACAAGTGTGTTTCTAATATTCCCCCTCTAATACTCCGGTGACGATTAGCTCTGGATGGCGAAGTGCTACCAGATCTTGAAGACCATACGCTTGCAAACTGTGGAGAAGCCGTGCTTTTTGTCTTCCTCTCGAGGGATCGTTCGTGAACGGTTCGAGTGACTGCAAGTACGATCTAAACCAACTCTTCTTCCATTGCAATTCAGGGCTCGTAATGATCCTATCTAAACCATTATGGCATCTCCATACTGTTCCTGGTCGATCGTAGGACATTGTTTTTGTTTTACGTTTCCCAACATTCGTGCCATCATGGCTCATACCAACGGTCATCGTCTAATGCAGGGTGGCAAGGCCGTGTATATTGACAAGTGTCGCACCGTCGAAGGAGAAGATGGCCTCCAAGAGAAAAGTTAAATGGATGTCGTAACGACCACCTGTTGTCAGCAGGAACTCCTTTCCATGATGGCTTTCTCCCACTGCGATCGTCACCTTCGCACACTCCCATCATCGTGATGAGCAATGGCCACATCTGTGCATAATCACAGCCACGGCTAGAGCCCAATGAGTGGGTTAGCTCCATTGATTTCCTCATTCATGGGTTGGGATTTCATATTCTTCCTTTCTTACGCGGCTGCTATAGTTTTACTTCTTAGTGACGCACTTTGAGATCCAGTTTGGATAGCAAAAGGTTCTTGTACCTTTTCCCCAAGGAGCAACCATGGGTTATCAAATTGACGAGAGAATGTGCACCACGATAGAGAGTCAAACTAGTTAGTTCTATCAAATTAAATTCTAGGTTTTAACCTGACCTTCAACAACCTCTTTGGAAGTAAAAATTAATTGAAATAGACATGGGTATGAGGTCTTACTCTCACAACCTTATATTTTTTCTTGGGATCTCATCCTGATAATAAACATGGTTGTCGAAGACAACCGTTATGATGTGCTTACAACCTCGATGAAGTGGGGATGTGTCCAAATCCCGTCTTGATCGGTGAGCAACCTGCATCAAAAGTCAGTTGTCCAACCGACGGCCCTTACCGCTGTGCGAGGTTACCTTGGTTTTTAAGTATTACTTTGGATAAGAGCATCAGGCATTTAGTGACTACACCTCATTTATCCCAAGGAACTTCTTTCCGCTATCGCACTAACTGCTTCTCTCACTACTGTTCAGAATAGTGTTTCACACATCCTTGCTTCTTACCTCCTCCTTAATCCATCTAGGAAATCCTGGGTACCTACGGGTCCTTAGAACGAGATGAAGACAAAAGACAACTCCATTGCAATTAGACACATAAAAGTAACATCAAATACGCAAAGTCATTCCAATGATCTGGTTCCCAAATACATAGGGTTGCAAGGCCTTGCCTCAAGCCATTGTCTTACTTACTCACACATGACGATCATCGCAAAACAAACTCATTGAAGATAACATAGAGATTAATGATTTATTGATAATATGTCTTACAATAGCTACCAGATGTGATACACCGATTACAAGCATGAGTAACGTGGATAGAATGGTTGTGGTGATGAAGGTGGTGGCGGATATGGAGATGAGATGAGAAAATGGTGGTGGCTAGCATTGGAAGAAGGCTTCCGGTTCTCTACTTCATGAATGGTGGCTCTCTCGTTGAGATTCTAATGTGGCCCCCTATGTAGGAGTTGATCAGGTGGTCGCCCTGGTGCAGGCTATGTGCAGTACGACTGCTCGTATGTAGGAGTGGGTGCAATTGTACCGTGCGCTATCTTGCACTCTGGGTAGCTTGTTGCATGACATGTCTCAAACGTATCTACTTTTCCAAACACATTTGCTATTGTTTTGACCTCTAATTTGCATGATTTGAGTGAAACTAACCCGGACTACCGTTGTTTCAGCAGAATTACCATGGTGTTACTTTTGTGCAGAAATAAAAGTTCTCCAAATTGAACGGGATTTTTTGAGATTTTTTTTGGAAAATAGGAAGACTAGATGACCGAAGATTAGAAAAAGGGGGCACCAGGCAACCCGACCCCCCTAGTACCCTGACCGCGTGGTCCGTTGGAAGCGCCTCCGCTGACTTCCTTCCGCTTACAAATCCCATATATTGCATAAAAAATCAAAGAAAACTTTCGATGCTTTTTACGACACGGAGCCGCTGCCACCTTTGTTCTTCCTCTGGAGATCCGATCTAGAGACTTTTCGGGGCTCCGAAGAGGGGGAGTCATCGCCATTATCGTCACCTACCCTTTTCCAACAACAATACCATGATACTTCCACCCATGTGTGAGTAGTTTTCCTATAGGACCATGGAGGTAGATGGGAATTTGACAAGATTTCTTATGTAATAGATGCCATATTTCTTAGGGCTTGGTACCTAGTACCCGCTATGTTTTGAGATTGATCTTTCTATGACTTTGATATGCTTAATTATTAACACCAGGGCCCGAGTGCAATGATTCCAGATCTGAACAATTTATTTTTATGAATACATTTGAGTTTTGAATCATACCTACAAGTTGTATGATCTTGTTAATGTTCTAAACCCGAACCCCAAGGTGACAATAATTGGGATATCAACCGGGATGACTTTACCTTGAGCATTACATGTATTCATTATTGGTAATGCTTTGATATGGTTCTCTATTAAATGGAATGCCTTAATTACCCATAATTTCCATTAGGATCCCGCTGAAACATGAGGGAAGGAGTAGGACAAAAGATGTTGTGCAAGTTCTTATCGCAAGCACGTACAACTACATACGAAATACATGCCTGCATATGATTGATGAATTGGAGCTAGTTTGCTATTGATATATGTTATGACTATTGCATAATTGATCTTATCCATGCAACACCCATTACCTACTTCCATGCCTACAGTTTTCGTTATTGTTGCTATCCTTACAATTACTACTACTGCAATATGTTTCTTTACTGCAATACTGTTACTGTTACTATTTACTTCTGGTGTTGTCCTACCACTTTCCTACTAATAAATTGTGCCAAGCAAGTTATCTATCTAGGTGTGGTTGAATTGACAAATAAACTACTAAGGCTTATAAATATTATTTGGTTCCCCTTGTTTCAAATATATAAATTTAGGTTGAAATACTTCCCTGGAAGACTGTTGCGATCCCCTACACTTGTGGGTCATCAAGACTAATTTTCCGGCGCTGTTACTAGGGAGCATAGCTCTATTTATTAGTTTCACTTAAGAGTTATTTGTTTACTCTAATTATCATTCACTATGGGAAAATTCAAAGACAAGGCAAGGTACGGAATTACCCACTAGCTCTACTCTGGATTCACCTACTATTTCGAGTCAACTTGTGACACCACCACAACCACCACCACCACATCCACATACTACTATGTCACAAATAGTAGGGACCATTTCTGCTTTTGATAATTTATACATCCATTTTGCATCACTATTTCCTATTGTAATTTATCTTATTTCAATGATATATTTCATATTATTATGCAATTATAATGCCTTTTCTCTCTTAAATTGCAAGATAAACATGTAGAGGGGTATTACTAGACAACTGGAAATCTGGACCAAACTTACAAGGAAGAAAAAGCAATTTTCTGGAGCTCCAAAAGCAGCGGGGATTTTACTGAATTATTTCCAGAACATATGAAGCTACGAGCTAAAATATGGGCCAGAGGGGACCCACCAGGGTGCCACCCGTGTGGGCCCTAGGCTGCGCCACATGGTTGTGTGGGCCCTGATTACCCACAAGTTTAGGGGATCAATCATAGTCCTTTCGATAAGTAAGATTGTTAAACCCAACGCGGAGTAGAAGGAATCGATAAGCATTTTTAGCAAGGTAGTCTGTACAAGTGTTGTAAGTTAGTTTTGATAGATAATTTGATAGAAAGATACACTACAAAAAAACAGTTCCGTGATAATACATGTTTGTCACAGTAGGTCATGTTTTCTGTCACGCATGTACATCGATGACGATTTTATGACAGAATGAGGATAGTCATACATGTGCTATCGTATAAGTGCTCCATGACAATATTCCATTTATCATCATGGAAGTGTCCACTTCCATGACGATAAGTGGCACTGCATGGAAGTGTTTTCATCAATGGTAACCAACATGTGGTAGCCAACGGGTCGCCGTTAAGCTATTGGGTGCTAGTTTTGGATCTGAAACCCGCTAACAACCACGACCAATAATGATTTTCCATGTGTCAATTTCTCATTCGCCAACGGAACCACGCATCAGCTCTGTGTTGCAACACGTGTCACCCATCCAATGGATGGTACGCGCTAATAAAATGATGACACGTGGCATGGCCCAATAGTGACCCGTTTACATAAAAAGGTCGGGCTAGTCAAAATTAGCGTCTGGCCCATTTACAACCATGGTCCATATGAGTGTTGTGAATTTGGCCCATCAATGGCATGTTATCGATTTGACACCATTGGGGCCCACCGCCAGTTCCAACCCATTAATGGCCCGCTGTGTCTTTGGGCTCATTTGCGGCCCGATATTATTTCGGCCAGTTAGTGGCCCATTCCAGAGATGGGCCAATTTCCAGGCAGCACATCTTTCGGCCTTTTAGCGGTCCATTCTAGAGTTGGGCCAATTTCCAGCCCGGTGTGTCTTTCGGCCTGTTAACGGCCAACACCACAATTGGGCCATTTATGGTCAGACCTAATGTTTGGCGTATTAAAGGCCCATGATTTCCCTGTCACAATTCTAGCCTAACCTGACTTTTGGCCTGTCAAAGGCTCGTGTTGTATATCGGCCCACTTATGGCCTAATTGGCTTTTGGCCTGTTAGTGGCCCGACGTGGAAATGGTCCAAGCATGAACTAAGGTCGATTTCGGCCTGCTAATGGCTCATTGGCTCGTTTCCATCATTGTTGCCCAATTGAGCTTTCGACATGTTAACGGCCCGTCAACTAATTGGGACTACCTTATATTTGGGTTTGATAAAGTTCCTACATGGTTATAGGCCCATTTAAGGATAGGGCCAAATACGGTCCATCAAGGGCCCATCAATTTTGGCCCAGCTATTATTTTTAGCGCACTACGAGGACCATTTATGGACAACGACAATTCTGGTCCATCAAAGGCCCACACTGATTTCGGCATAACTAGTAATTCCGAGCCCATTATGGGGCCCAACTATCGATAGTGGGCCGTTCCCCGCGATGAAGAGCCCATATCGCTTTGTTCTAGTTATTAATTTCACTGCATTTTGGTTGTTTGCCACCTGTTGTGCTTTCGACACAGAAAGCTGGGGTGCGAACCGCGCTAAGAAAATGTACAACATATAAGGATAAACGTAGCACATCGCAACATATATTAGAGGAAATTACATCCACTCGGCAATCAAAGATTGATGCCAGTGCAAGTAAATGAATAGAGCTTAACAATCTACAACCTCACAATCTGCAACCTCTGCGCGATTTTGGCACAATTTCCAGGTAGCACATCTTTCGGCCTTTTAGCAGTCCATTCTAGAGTTGGGACAATTTCTAGCCTGGTGTGTCTTTCGGCCTGTTAACGGCCCACACCACAATTGGGCCATTTATGGTTAGACCTAATGTTTGGCGTATTAAAGGCCCATGATTTCCCTGTCACAATTCCAGCCTAACCTGACTTTTGGCCTATCAAAGGCTCGTGTTGTATATCGGCCCACTTATGGCCTAATTGGCTTTCGGCCTGTTAATGGCCTGACGTGGAAATGGTCCAAGCATGAACTAAGGTCGATTTTGGCCTGCTAATGGCTCATTGGCTCGTTTCCACCATTGTTGCCCAATTGAGCTTTCGACATGTTAACGGCCCATCAACTAATTGGGCCTACCTTATATTTGGGTTTGATAAAGTTCCTACATAGTTATAGGCCCATTTAAGGATAGGGCCAAATACGGTCCATCAAGGGCCCATCGATTTTGGCCCAGCTAGTATTTCTAGCTCACTACGAGGACCATTTATGGACAATGACAATTTTGGTCCATCAAAGGCCTACACTGATTTTGGAACAACTAGTAATTCCGAGCCCATTATAGTGCCCAACTATCGATAGTGGGCCGTTCCCCGTGATGAAGAGCCCATATCGCTTTGTTCTAGTTATTAATTTCACTGCATTTTGGTTGTTTGCCACCTGTTGTGCTTTCGACACAGAAAGCTGGGGTGCGAACCGCGCTAAGAAAATGTACAACATATATGGATAAACGTAGCACATCGCAACATATATTAGAGGAAATTACATCCACTCGGCAGTCAAAGATTGATGCCAGTGCAAGTAAATGAACAGAGCTTAACAATCTACAACCTCATAATCTGCAACCTCTGCGTGATGCCCATAAGCATCTGAGCATGCCCTTTATTCTTTGCTATATACTGTCACTGAAATCATCGACCCATTTTTTTGCGCAAGAATGTATAGCTCTGATTCCTCCACAGTTTCCATCATTGCTTCAGCCACTAATTGGTTCAAAACGTACATCTTTTCCATTGGATTTGCGATAGAGGATACTGAATAGATTTAGATGGAGATTTTGGTAGGTTTGTATCACTGATAGTGGAGAGTGTCTGGACCAGTGCATCATAAGTTAACTTAAGAGGGAAACTGAAAAGATTAATCAAGAGTTGTTGCCATATTACCTGCACAAGATTTATTGGAGAGAAACAATGGGATTGACTTGCTATCTTGAGACTTTGTCTTCTTATCTTCAGCAGCCCACACCAAATTAATATAATATGGCACTCCTATCATCGGCCTGGTCAGTTAATAGGAAAACAACATTGACATAATGAATATTTGGGCAACCAAGCCAGACCACTGGATTTTAGTAATGTGCAATATATGATATAGTATAATCGTGCAGTTCAGTATGCAAAACAACCAGACAGTTTTCCTTATAAAAATCTAAATTAGTGCCTTAATTATAAATTTTGCTATAAGTAAATTTAGATCAGATAATTGGTGTAGGATACTGAAGGTTGGATTCACGCTGATGCTACATAATAAACTACATACTGATATAAAACTATAGTGATATACAGTAGGTACATACATCAACATTGTAGCGCAGATCAATTCTGCAAGATACTTTCCTCGAACAAGATCCTTGTGTTAGAATGTTTGCTATGCTATAAGCATATTTTACAAGAGAGATGCATAAGAAACATGCAGAAAATATAAGTTCAAATGTTATTTGAGTGCTATAATATTTCATGATGCAAGGATATGCACACGCTTCCAAGGAAGGAGTCGAAATATTTTTACTGGACTACAGTGGACTAGTGCTTTGGCCACTGAAATCTAGTTATTATCTGCAGGAGTTGGGTTTCTCTATGCTAGAGCAGTTCCTATGAACACTCGAGCAGGGTTACTATCTCTTGGAGTTTTGATCTTTGCAAAGACCTTGTTTGTACCCCTTCAGATTCTAGCATAACCCTCTCAGGCTTACATGCCTTGTATAGAAAAATGGTGCTTCAATTATAAACCATGCTATGGCAAGGAGATGGAATAGGTACTAAAGAATAGAGAGGCATGCCATATTGACATGCACTCCCTCTATCTGGAAATAAATGGATGTATATAGACGTATTTTAGTTCTATATACATCCATTTTGTGAAAAATAACTCCGGATGGAGGGAGTATGATGTACAAGCTAAGGAGACAGGACAACGGAGTAAAAGAAACACTACTTGAATGTAAAACTGTATGATAGCTGGAATAGGTACAGAAAAACAAGAAGGTAACATATTCACATGTATGATGGGCACACTAAGATGGCATTGCAACAGAACAGTAGAACAATACTTCAATGTGAAAACCCATGGTATGATAGACAGATGGAGTACATACTGATAAACAACAAGGCATGGGATATTCAGATGCATGATGTCCAAACTGAGCAGATGGCATTGCGACAGAGTAGAATGACAGTACTTGAATCTGAAAACATGTTATCATGAATGGAATAGGTACTGAAAAATAGGAAGCATGACATATTGACATGTATGATCTACAGGCTAAGCACATGGCATTGCAACAGTAGATGCATTGCAAGACATTATATGCATGATGCTACCCATATCACATGCCCAGTTAGAGCAAAGACCTTGTGGGGTGAATAGGAATCATCATCTCTCTACAACTCTTCTGAAGAACTACATTTACTGTTCCATCATATTGAATATCATTGATGCCGAGTCTGTTGGCCATTACATTGCTTTGCAAGCTTCTTTTAGTGCATTTGTTCTCATGAGTATCATTGTGTGCAATAATATCTGACATGCAGGAAAGACAACTACTAGTTAGATTATGTAATGAGTGCCTATATACTGTTTGTACTCAAGATTAGCTAGATGGCACACAAAATTACTACAGAACAATATCATAGGTAATACTAGAAGGGGTGTAATAACCAGCTTGTGGGATAGCTTTGGCTGAGGGACGATGACTATGGAACAACATTAACTCATGCACAAGTCTTTTATCTGATGTAATGATACGTCTCCGTCGTATCTACTTTTCCAAACACTTTTGCCCTTGTTTTGGACTCTAACTTGTATGATTTGAATGGAACTAACCCGGACTGACGCTGTTTTCAGCAGAACTGCCATGGTGTTGTTTTTTGTGCAGAAAATAAAAATTCTCGGAATGTCCTGAAACTCCATGGAACACCTTAGAAAAAATAAAGAAAAATCCTCGCAAAAGATGAAGACCAGGGGGCCACACCCTGCTCACGAGGGTGGGGGGCGCCCCCCTGGGGGCGCCCCCTACCTCGTGGGCCCCCTGGTGGCCCTCGGACGCCAACTCCAACTCCATATATTGGCTTTCGGGGAGAAAAAAAACCAGAGAGAAGAAATCATCGTGTTTTACGATACGGAGCCGCCTCCAAGCCCTAATCTCTCTCGGGAGGGCTAATCTGGAGTCCGTTCGGGGCTCCGGAGAGGGGGATTCGTCGCCGTAGTCATCATCAACCATCCTCCATCACCAATTTCATGATGCTCACCGCCGTGCGTGAGTAATTGCATCGTAGGCTTGCTAGACGGTGATGGGTTGGATGAGATTTATCATGTAATCGAGTTAGTTTTGTTAGGGTTTGATCCCTAGTATCCATTATGTTCTGAGACTGATGTTGCTATGACTTTGCTATGCTTAATGCTTGTCACTAGGGCCCGAGTGCCATGATTTCAGATCTGAACCTATTACGTTTTCTTGAATATATGCGTGTTCTAGATCCTATCTTGCAAGTCTATAGTCACCTACTATGTGTTATGATCCGGCACCGAAGTGACAATAATCGGGACCACTCTCGGTGATGACCATAGTTTGAGGAGTTCACGTATTCACTATGTGCTAATGCTTTGTTCCGGTTCTGTATTAAAAGGAGGCCTTAATATCCCTTAGTTTCCAATAGGACCCCGCTGCCACGGGAGGGTAGGACAAAAGATGTCATGCAAGTTCTTTTCCATAAGCACGTATGACTATATACGGAATACATGCCTACATTACATTGATGAATTGGAGCTAGTTCTGCTTCACCCTATGTTATGACTGCTACATGATGAACCCCATCCGGTGCCTACGAGTTTTCCATATACTGGTTCTCGCTTATTTACTTTTCTGTTGCTACTATTACAATCACTACAAAATACCAAAAACATTACTTTTACTGTCTTTACTTTTGTTACCGTTATCACCTCTATCATATTACTTTGCTACTAAACACTTTGCTGCAGATACTAAGTTTCCCGGTGTGGTTGAATTGACAACTCAGCTGCTAATACTTGAGAATATTCTTTGGCTCCCCTTGTGTCGAATCAATAAATTTGGGTTGAATACTCTACCCTCAAAAACTGTTGCAATCCCCTATACTTGTGGGTTATCAAGACTATTTTCTGGCGCCGTTGCCGGGGAGCATAGCTCTATTCTTTGAGTCACTTGGGATTTATATCTGCTGGACACTATGAAGAACTTGAAAGATGATTGAACTACTATTTTCCCCTCAACTACGAGGGGAGCTAAGGGACTGCCATCTAGCCTTGCACTAGATTCTAGTTCTGTTATGAGTAAGTTTGCGACACCTAAACCTACTACTGCTATTGATTCTGATATGTCGCATGTTATTGATGATGCCACTTCTGCTATGCATGATACTTATGATGAAACTACTTCTATGCTTGATACTACTGTGCCACTTGGTGAATATCTTGATGAGCAAATTGCTAGGTCTAGAGAAAGAGAAATTATTGAACCTGAACACGATGATGTTAGTGATGATGAACCTATGCCTGCTATCCCTGAGGGTTATCTTTTTGATGCTGGATCTTCTGCAACTATTCTTGATTGCTAGGATAGACATGAATGTAAGAGGTTGCTAATTAAATGGAGTAAAGAATCTTTTAGAGGTAGAATGAAACCTGATCCTGCTTTTCCTACTTCACCTATCTGTGTTCCTGATCAGGATTATTATGATTTTTCTGTTGATCCAGATATAATTACTTTGGTTGAATCTGATCCTTTTTATGGCTATGAATCTGAAACTGTTGTGGCACATCTTACTAAGTTAAATGATATAGCTGCCCTGTTTACTAATAATGAGAGATCGCGCTACCTTTATTTACTTAAGATATTTCCGTTCTCATTAAAGGGTGATGCTAAGATATGGTATAATTCTCTTGATCCTGGTTGTGTGCAAAGTCCCCAGGATATGATTTATTACTTCTCTGCCAAATATTTCCCTGCTCATAAGAAACAAGCTGCTTTGAGGGAAATATACAATTTTGTGCAAATTGAAGAAGAGAGTCTCCCACAAGCTTGGGGGAGGCTTCTCAAGTTATTTAATGCTTTGCTTGATCATCCTCTTAAGAAACATGAAATATTTGATATCTTTTATAATGGACTAACTGATGCTTCCAGAGATCACCTGGATAGTTGTGCTGGTTCTCTTTTCAAGGAAAGAACACTGGATGACGCTGAACTTCTATTGAATAATATGTTGGCTAACGAAAATAATTGGGCACCTCCTGAGCCACCTCCTGAGCCAGTTCCAGAGCCAATTACTGAGCCTATTCCTAAACCAACTCCGAAGAAGAGAGGTGTTCTATTTCTCAGTCCTGAAGATATGCAAGAGGCAAAGAAATCTATGAAAGAAAAAGGTATTAAAGCTGAAGATGTTAAGAATTTACCTCCTATTGAAGAAATACATGGTCTTAATTTACCGCTTGCTGAAGAAGTATATGATCTCAATTACTTATTTAATGAAGAACCTCCCGATATCCCGACACATGTAGTAAAGGTAAATTCTCTCTATAGATATGATAAAGCTGAAGTCCCTCCTACTAAAATTGCTAGTCAGTGCTTGGACGAGTTTGATGACTTTATGTTTAAGCAAGATGCCTTTAATGCTTATTTTGGTAGACAATTAAAATAGAATACCTTTATGATTAAACGCTTGGGTGATTATATGGCTGATATTAGAGGTGAACTTAAACTTGTTAGCAAACATGCTTTTATGGTTACCACTCAAGTAGAACAAGTACTTAAAGCTCAGAAAGAAGTGCTTGATGAAATGAATAGTAAGAAAAATGATTATGCTGTTAGAGTGGCTACTAGAACTGGTAGAATGACTCAGGAACCTTTGTATCCTGAAGGCCACCCTAAGAGAATCGAGCAAGATTCTCAGAGAAACAATATTGATATACCTAGTTCTTCTAAGAGGAAGAAAAAGAAAAATGATAGGACTTTGCAAACTTCTAGTGAACCTATCGCTGAACCACCTAAGAATCCAAATGATATCTTTGTTTTTGATGCTGAAACACAATCAGGTGATGAACATGAACCTAGTGATAATGTTAATGATAATGTTCATGTTGATGCTCAACCTAGTAATGATAATGACGTAGAAGTTGAACCTGTTGTTGATCTTGATAACCCACAATCAAAGAATCAACGTTATGATAAAAGAGACTTCGTTGCTAGGAAACACGGTAAATAAAGGGAACCATGGGTTAAGAAACCCATGCCTTTTCCTCCTAAACCATCCAAGAAAAAGGATGATGAGGATTTTGAGCGCTTTGCTGAAATGATTAGACCCATCTTTTTGCGTATGCGATTAACTGATGTGCTCAAAACAAATCCTTATGCTAAGTATATGAAGGATATTATTACTCATAAAAGAAAGATACCTGAAGCTGAAATTTCCACCATGCTTGCTAATTACACTTTTAAGGGTGGAATACCAAAGAAACTTGGAGATCCCGGAGTACCTACTATACCATGCTCCATTAAAAGAAATTGTGTAATGACTTTGGATATGAACGTAAAGGACAGGATCAGAGAAATCAAATGCAATGAAGACATAGTCATTTTTGGCGTGGTTCCGATAGGTGGTACTATCATACGTCGACATTGATGGAGACTTCAACCCATGGAGCGTAATGGCTGTGCGAGTCCACAAAGGGCTCCACCCACAAAGGGTCCACGAAGAAGCGACCTTGTCTTTTCCACCATGGCTTATGCCCACGAAGGAGTAGCCTCACTATGGTAGATCTTCACAAAGTAGCGATCTCCTCTGGTCAATCTGAGTGAATTTGAAGTATTGTTGTACTAGACTTGTTTGCGTGTTCTGTATGAGTGATTTGTGCTATTTTATATCTGAACTTCGATGAATTCTGTCAGGTTTGCATGAATTTCATCTGGTCGGCTTAAATGTTGTTTCAATTGTATGCGGGCAGTGTTGGATGGTTGGCTCCCGCAGCCATGTTCGTGGACTGGTCCCCCGCCAAATTTGTGGACGAATTCGGGAGCAAATTTGTGGGTTAGCATTGAAGATGCCCTTACATATTGCCGGCGTCCGAGGCCAACGCCACTATCAACCTACTATTTGCGACGTTTGCCACCCACGTCGGTGATAAGGGCTTTCTTTGGCAATACTACTTAGGGATGGAATGAAATTCTTTCTTTGGCAACAATGCAAAATCTGAAAGTGCAGTCTGATCTCCCTTGGTGTGTCATAGGGTATTTTAATGAAGCCCTTTGGTCCTTTGACATATGTCAGCCACCCCAAGAAGTGAAACTCAGATGCAAGCCTTTAGGGATGTACTGGAAACTTTTAATCTTGTGGACTTGGGGTTCGCCTTCCGTTCACATATGATAATAAAAAACACCAAAACAGAAATGTTAAAGTTCGCTTGGACCGAGCGGTGGCCGACAACAACTGGTGGATTTTATTCACTACTGCCAAGGTTGTCCATTAGACATCCCTTGTTTTACCATCTTCCTATTTTACTAAAGTGTGTTACCGATGAAGAGAAGGTGTACATACCAAGTTTAAGAAGGTACCAAATTTTATGGGAAAGAGATGCAAGTCTACAAGAAAGAATTGCCAATGCGTGGGAGGAGGCCAGTGCCAAGTTTAACTTGGTGATTTCCGGGCGGGACTCAAGAGTTTATTACTCAATCTGCATACGTGGGGGAATAAAAGGTTTGGAAATGTCACTAGAGAGCTTGAAAAGTCCAGAACTAAATTAGAATAGTTTCTAAATATGAATGCGGACAAAGATGGAATATAAAAGCTCTCGGGCCATATGAATGAATTGTTGTACCAGGAGAAAATGTTGTGGTTGCAACGGTCGTGCTTCGACTGGCTAAAATAGGGGGACTAGAATACTCAATTCTTACACAGGAAAGCCGTTTGGCGTACTCGCAAAGTAAGATGAAATGTTTAATTGGTAACATTGGTGTTGAACATGCAGATCACAAGGCGATGGGTGGTCTAGTGCAAGAATATTTTTAGAACATTTTTTTCCAAAGATACGTCTTTGAAACCAACTCCAATGGGGAACCCTCTTCGACCCTATGGTCACAGAGGTGATGAATGACAAGCCATGTGCTGAATTTTTGGAAGAGGAGATATCTGATGAGCACTTTCATATAGGCCCTTTAAAAGCTCCGGGTAGTGATGGACTACCGACATGTTTATTTTCAACAAAATTGGAGTATCTTCAAGGACGATATCGTTAAGGCGGTAAGGATGTTTTTCCAGACTGGAATTATACCCAAGGGTGTCAATGAGGCATCATTGTTATGATCCCAGAAACTGATGAGACCAAGCGGATAATAGATTTTTGGCCTATTAGTCTCTCTAACATAATATATAAGATAGTGCCCAAGTGCTTGGTCAATCGCCCGCGCCCTATTCTAAATGAGATCATTTCACTGTTTCAGAGTGCATTGTACCAGGCCGTCTGATTACAGACAACACACTGTTTTGTTTGAATGTGTTAATGCAAAACATCAGGAGAAGAAGCCGGATGCTAGCTTTTACGCATACAAGCTGGACCTATCAAAGGCATACGATAGGGTTGACCGGGAATTCTTGAAGTGGGTGATGGACAGGTTGGGGGTTTCTCATTGGTGGGTGTGATACGTATCCAACGTATCTATAATTTTTGATTGTTCCATGCTATTATATTATCTAATTTGGATTTTTAATGGGCTTTAGTATGCTCTTTTATATTATTTTTGGGACTAACCTATTAACCGGGGGCCCATTGCCAGTTTTTGTTTTTTGCCTATTTTAGAGTTTTGCAGAAAAGGAATAACAAACGGAGTCCAAACGGGATGAAACCTTCGTGAGGATCTTTCTTGGACCGAAAGCAATCCAGAAGACTTAGAGTTGAACTCTAGAACTCCACGAGGAAGCCACGAGGCAGGAGGGCGCGCCGAGGGGGGTAGGCGCGCCCCCACCCTCGTTGGCCCCTCGTAGCTTCACCGACGTACTTCTTTCGCCTATATATACTCTTATACCCTAGAAACATCAGGGAGAGCTACGAAACCACTTTTCCACCACCGCAACCTTCTTTACCCGTGAGATCCCATCTTGGGACCTTTTCTGGTGATCTGCCGGAGGGGGAATCAATCACGGAGGGCTTCTACATCAACACCATTGCCTCTCCGATGAAGCGTGAGTAGTTTACCACAGACCTTCGGGTCCATAGTTATTAGCTATATGGCTTCTTCTCTCTCTTTGATTCTAAATACAAAGTTCTCCTCGATGTTCTTGGAGATCTATTCGATGTAATACTCTTTTGCGGTGTGTTTCCTGAGATCCGATGAATTGTGGATTTATGAACAAGATTATCTATGAATATTATTTGGTTCTTCTCTGAATTCTTATATGCATGATTTGATATCTTTGCAAGTCTCTTTGAATTATCGGTTTAGTTTGGCCTACTAGATTGATCTTTCTTGCCATGGGAGAAGTGCTTAGCTTTGGGTTCAATCTTGCGGTGTCCTTTCCTAGTGACAGTAGGGGCAACAAGGCACATATTGTATTGTTGCCATCGATGATAAAAAGATGGGGTTTATATCATATTGCTTGAGTTTATCCCTCTACATCATGTCATCTTGCTTAATGCCTTACTCCGTTCTTATGAACTTAATACTCTATGTCGGGGATATACCCCGCGGTGTGACCCGGCCGGAGATATGACCTGGTTGGGACTTGGTGTTTCACTGGTGACCCAACAGATTATAAGCCGGCGGACACAGTTAAGCATTGTATGTCAGCGCACACAGTTGTGCATTGTAAGCCGGCAGATAGTTAAGCCAGACAGTTAAGTCGGGGATAGTTAAGCCAAACAGTTAAGACAGACAGTTAAGCCAGATGGTAAGCCAGATTGTAAGTCAGATTGTAAGCCGGATTGTAAGTCGGCTTACGTTAAGAAGCCCAATGTCAGCGTTCTGGGAACGGGGGTCCCCAGACTTGCCTGCCCGCGGCCTGTGGCGTGGCTCAAGCAGTGGCCCAGTATGGCCCGTCCACACCAACCCAAGCTCAAGACCCTCGCGGGGCGGACGATGCAAGGCTTCCTCAGGGGTGGCCTCATCAGGTGGGCTCGCGAGGAGGCGGAGAGATCAAGGCAAGGAGTACCTCGCGAGGTGCTCGTGACGCAAGCCATGACGATCGAGACCAAGCGGGCGCCAGCCTGCGCAATGTCCTCGTTTCCTCTTTGGTGCAAAGGGGCAAGCGCAGGCGTGGAGTACCGAGGCATCAAGCAAAGGTTTCCCTATCGGTGCAATGAGACGAAGACCAGCAGGAGGGTAGCACAGAGGTCACCGTGGAGCCCAAGACATCGTCATCACCAGTGCCTTTGGCAGACGAAGACCACCTTTAGTCAAGATAAGTTGTACTATCTGTCCTCCTTCAAAATGGCCGTTGTTGGCTCCCTTCCCGCTCGATATTTGGGAAGAGGACCAGGGCCCTATAAATAGAGATAGACACCATAGTAGAAAGGGATCGGATCCATTCCAAGTAGAACACCGCACCAGCTCAAGAACACCCCTTGCAAGGTTGTTCTTCCTCTGTACTGTTCATCATTAGCCCTAGAGGCAATCCACCACACTACACACTGGATTATGGTGTTACACCACAACGGTGGCCCGAACCAGTATAAATCATGTGTCCCTTGTGTTGTTCATCACGTAGCTTAGATTCGTGGTGAGGTTTTGGGGCGTGGATCGGTAGGGAGAAGATCTTTGTGCGCACCCCAGAGTTTGAACCTTAAGGGTTTTGCCGGAACCCTATATCCGACATTTGGCGTGCCAGGTAGGGGTGCGCCGAAATCCCCTTCCCGCTGATCTGCGTTGCACTGCTTCATCGCATCCATGTCCGGTGACCCGACGGCCAACGCCGACCGCTGGGCGGCATGGCCTGCCCATGCTGCGTCGCCTGCCCAAGGTGACCTCAACCCTGCGCCTCAGGCAGCACGCGCTCCGCAGAATGCTGCAGGGCACGGGCGACGCGGTCAAGCACCGCCTGCCCTCACTCCGCGGCAGGTGCGATCAGCAACAAGGGCCTCAAACCACGCCGTGGCCACATCGCTACACACCCGACGGGAACAAGTGAACATGAAGGCCGCGCTCATGGTGGCTCAGGAACTGCTACGGTGCAGGCTGCAAGAGAGCGGCCATGACGTGCTACTGGATCGCGTCGCCGAGCTCCTGGATGCCGCAGCTTTAGGGGCGCCTCCTTTCTGCATCTAGCTTAGACCCCAGGGCCCGGGCGGGTCATACGGCGGGCTCATCCACGCCCGTGCACCCTCAGGCGCACCCCAAGGCTTTATCAACACCAGCTCGACCATCAGCACCGGGCGTCAAGCTGTACCAGCACCGCCCCTGGTGAGCGAGGGCATGCGCATCGCCGTCTACGGCCTGGGCGGGCCACCGCCCTATCACCCCCAAGATAGTGCTTTGAGCCAAACCGCGTGGAGCGTGGGGCACTACAGCGAAGTCTTTGGGGCGGCGACCTCGGAGGCTTACGTGCCCCACCTGGTGGATCGAGAATACGCACTAGAAGAAGACCACGGCTCGTTCCTCAGGCTAGGCTGGGAGGAAGAGACGCCAAAAGCCGAGCCTTTTCAGGAGCCTCAAGGAAGCCTCGCCAACCGCGCCGGCGGCAGCAGCTATCGGGTACCGCTAATTCCTCAGGAGCAAGCTTATGCTAACCATGGGTCGCAGGAAGTCCAGGTCACTGTAGCGGAAGGTTACCCCAGCTCGGCAGCCTCCCTCCCGCCAGGAGGAGCGCACTGGGGGCTGCAGGAGAGGGGCCAGGAGCCAGGCCCCTCCCCAAGGCGCGC
Source organism: Triticum timopheevii (assembly GCA_963921465.1). Classification (NCBI taxonomy): domain Eukaryota; kingdom Viridiplantae; phylum Streptophyta; class Magnoliopsida; order Poales; family Poaceae; genus Triticum; species Triticum timopheevii. The sequence goes on along the minus strand of OY997272.1, from coordinate 371,335,574 downwards.
GGAGCAAGGTGTTTCCCGGAGGTAGGCCCTCTGCCGGGGAGGTGCTGCAAAGCCTGCCCCCAGCAGAGGACCTGTGGTCGTCGGGGGAACCGCTGGCGTGCCCTTACCCCATTGGCCTCGTCCTTGGTTTCCGGTCGCTGTCAATGGTGGTCAAGGGTGGCGCAAGGCGGGGCCCTCACCTGACGATATGAAGCAAGGCCGGTACCTGTGAAGAAGGCCTAGTGCTGGTGAAGCTCGCTGCCCGTGACACTCTCACGTAATAATGAGTTGGGGCTGTACATGCCCCGGATTCTCCGGAGAGCCGCCCTCGGGTCTAGGGGGCTCCCTCCCACGCCAGTGAGAAGACGTCGAATACTAGACTAGGTGCCGGACGCTTCCTCGCTTCGGATTTAAGTTGAAGTTGAATTTGTGTTTGCATATGCGGGGAGGGGTGTCTTGTCTTGTTCGCGTGATTTCTCGTGTTTCGGTTTCTGCCCAAGTTGGAATTCGCACTAGCTGCCTCCCCCTCGCGAGCCACTCGCGGGCGGGGCTGGGTTCAGCACACTCGTGCATGCCGTCCCGCGGCCAGCGCTCGCTCTCACAAGGCTCTCACCAAATGGTCAGCGGGTCCCCCGAAGGACCCTCGGGGAATCACAGCCTCACAAGCCTACTCAAGGCTTGCCCGGACTAAAGGTAAATCACAGCAACTAACCCGTCACAGGGCCCGTAGCATCATGGAGGCGCGCATTCAGCGTCGTTCCTAAAGGCATGTGGACAACGATCTTTCTTACATGAGGGGCTTCCCCTCCCAAAAATGCTCTTACAACCTTCAGGGCCATGCCCGAGCTTTCTGTGTGCAGGATAAACAGCAAGGGGTACAGGATCAGTCAGACATATCACTCACCACATCCTCTTGGTCGCCTCCGGAGGCATCACTGGCGCCGCTGTCACTGTCACTGGCGTCGCCGTCGCCGCCACCAGCGCCATCTTCGTTGTCGTTCACCACGTCACCCTCATCCGCAGCGACTATCACCCCGTCGTCATCAGAAGCGAAGGCCGTGACCAGTGCGTCCACGTTGTCCTCCACCTACCGCGCCAGGTCGCCTCGAACAGCCACGGGCACCGGAGCGATGATGGCGTCGAAGTCGAAGTGGGGATCTCTGTCCTGAAGATGGCTAAAGACACGGGAGAATGTACGCCCGAGCAGGCTGCGGCTCCTCTCTTCGACAAGCTGGCGAGCCCTCTCAGAGCGGTTCTCCAGATGCGTCACCATGTCAGTGAAGAACTAGAGATGGCCGGCATAGTTGGTCACATGGGGTTGCAGAGCGGTTGCGTAGCAGATATTGCCTAGGGCCACATTGGCCCTGTCCCTGAGCGTTTGGAGCATGGGGCCATGCATGTGCTCCAGTGTCTGCCGCTGGCGAATCTCTTCTCTGTTCTGCCCCATAATGTACTCGGCGTCATTGACCCTCCGTTGGAGAAGAAGCAGCTCGGCACATGAGGAGGCCAACTCAGCCTGCACTGAGACCAGGGCGGCTTCAGTGGCCTCCGCGCGCTGCGTCGCTTCAGTCAGCTTGGTCCTGAGAGCGGCAGTCCTGCCCGCGGCCTCGGCTTCAATCAGCTCCAGCCTCTCGCTATACTCACACACAAGACCCACGCGAACTTCCGCCACGCGGCGGTCAACCTCTTCTTGGATTCGAGCCTCCCGTGCGCCGACATCGTCCTCCGCCTGGGTAACCTGGCGCTCTCTCGACTCCAACCATTCAAGGTCGAGGTTGCGCTCGGCAGCCTCCAGCATCAGCGCTTCTTCACGCCTCCGGAGCTCCTCCTCCTCGACGGGCGTCCCCTCCAATGACGCAAGGGCGGCCTGGTGCGGCTCCACTTGCTGCTCTAGGGAAGTGCTCCAGGCTTGGAGCTCCCACGCGCGCTTCTCCGCGATCTCATGTTGTTGGTCCGCTTCCCGAGCCTCGTCAATTGCTCGGGAGCAGGCCTTTCGCGAGGTCGCGAGAGATGCTTCGGCCTTCGCTTTGTCAAGATCGCGCTGATGATGTGCAAGGCTGACCGCCACCTTCAGCTTGCGTCGCTCCTCAACCAGCCGCAGGCCCTCAGCTTCAAGGCACGCATCCACATCCGCGAACTCTCCACCAAGCTGGCCCATGGCGTCTTTCGCCTTCCAGAGGAACTCTTGGCGGTTGACGCGGCGCTACCGCGCTCTCTTGAGCACGTCGTCGATATCGTCCTCCACCGTCAGCGTTGGCCGAGGTCCCTGGAGTGGTTCGCCCCCTCTCGACAGGGGGCTAGGGGCTGGCGCCCCCACAATCGCCGGGCGGGCTCCGCGAGGGGCCCAGGCCGGCGCTGACCCATCCCCAAAAGAAGAGCCGAGGACCGACTTCAACCAGTCGTCGTCTATGATAAGAGGAGGAGCCCAAGGCAGGCTGGTCGCGCCCCGGGCGAGGTCACGAAAGAAAGGCGGCAAGCGCGCAGGCTCAAGGCACCCTGCGGGTCGGCCCATTTCTCCGGCCGAACTCGCGTCAGGGGTAACACACAGGCTTGGGACGCTCAAGGCGAGCGATGGAGGTGAGGCCTAAGGAGGTGGCTTCTTAGCTGACTCCGTAGACTTGGCATGAGGGATCCTGAAGGGCCACAGTCAGTAAAGGGAGCAACAAATGAGGAATTACAAGAAGGAGGGACTTACTCATCTATGGCAAAGTACTTCCTATGCTTCAGCGGCCGGCAGGGGCGCTCGCTGCCGCTCGAAGACTCCTTCCTCTTGCGGAGGGCGTCGAAGTCTATGCAGAACCGACCCAAGCTCTCAACGCGAGGTCCGGCACATGGCATGGACGAAGAAGCACCAAGGCGGCCTGCCTCAGGGGCGCCAGGCTGGGAGGAGCGGTCAGGCGCCACTTCTTGATGGCCTGCCGGGGCCTCGGGGGCTCTGGCCTCAGGAGCCATAGGTCACACCACCTCATCAGCTACCGCCTCAGGACGAGCTTCGCAAGCTCCGGAGGACGACACCTCGGGGGCCCCGTGCGGCATCGGCATCTCAACACCAGAGCCTCTAGTGATGCTTGCCTTCCTGCACCCCCTCCTGAGGCAAGATCGATGTTGGCGACGGGGAAGGGAGCCACGGCGATAGGATTTTCGCGAGGCCCCACGAGGCCGTCCGGGCGCAACCCCCATTCATCAAAGTGAGGCATCTGCCTCGCGAACTCGGCCCTGCCCGAGCAAAGATACAGGAGGCTGCCCTCATGCCAGTTGTCGCCCGGAGAGGGGTTGCCAGTCAAGACCTCCAGCACCTTCTTCAGCGTTTCAGGTGCAAGCTCCTCCTCCTGGAGCCTCATGCGGTCCTGATGCCCAGTCAGGGCCCACATCGGTCGGGAGTGGCGCTGGAGAGGAGCGATGCGGCATTGGAGGAACTCCTTCACCACCCGGGGAGCAGTCACGCCGAGCTCCCTCAACTTCCCCATTCGGCACCAGACGAAGGAGAGCCGGGGGCTCACGAGCCGCTCGTGGCCCCAGCCCGGATTGGGGATAGCAGGCAATGTCGGGTGCGAGAGCAGGGGGATGGGCACTCCGACATCCACGTACAACCACCGCGTCCGAAACCCGCTCATGGAAGGTGGAAGGCCAAAATCAATCCCCAAGGCAGCCGTCTTTGGCACGGCCTGGAAGCTCACGCACCCCAAGCACTGCAATGGGTCGATTAGACGCAAGGAGAAGAAGTGGCGCAAGAGGGCGATGGAAGGAGCAATGCCCACCATGGCTTCACAGACAAAGGCGAAGACAGAAAGAAGGGTAACGAATTGAGGGTCAAGATGTACCATGTGGATCTGATAGTGGGAAAGCACCGCATTGAAAAAGGTGGAGAAAGGAGGAACCAGGCCAGCCCACAGGGCATCGGTGAAGAATCGAACCTCCGTGATGATCCTGTCGACAGAGGCATGGGACACAGGCCAAGCCATCGTCCTTCTGCACTCGTTAAAGCTGGAGGCGAGGGTGGACCGGACCTTGTCCAAGGCTTTCGGGTTGAGTATCGGCGACCGGCCGACGGCGGGCACGATTGCCGGAGGCGAGCTAGACGAGGGCGCAGGCTTCTTCCCTTTCTCCTTTTTTGTTGGCGCCATGGCGATGGAAGGGGATAGAGCTCAAGTTAGATTGGAAATGGAAACAGAGGCTCAAGGAGGAAAGGGGAACAGGAAGCACGCAGGCAGCAAAGAGGAGATAACTGTGTAAAGCTTCATGGACGCCTAGCCAGGCGGATATTGGGGGAGCGTGGGGAAGCGGAGACGCCCACGTCCAATCAACCGCCACGCGGCGACCAAGCCATAGGCTTTTGGGGCCCGCGGCGCTCCGCACTTGCCCTTTGGCTTCGCTGCTAAGCCAAGTCCGAGCGCGCCTTGGGCCCGGGGGCTACTGTCGGCGTTCTGGGAACGGGGGTCCCCAGACTTGCCTGCCTGCGGCCTGCGGCGTGGCTCAAGCAGTGGCCTAGTATGGCCCGTCTACATCAACCCAAGCTCAAGACCCTCGCGAGGGGCCAAGCCTCACGGGGCGGACGACACAAGGCTTCCTCAAGGGCGGCCTCATCAGGCGGGCTCATGAGGAGGCGGAGAGATCAAGGCAAGGAGTACCTCGCGAGGTGCTCGTGACGCAAGCCATGACAATTGAGACCAGGTGGGCGCCAGGTGGGCACCAGCCTGCGCAGTGTCCTTGTTTCCTCTTTGGTGCAAAGGGGCAAGCGCAGGCACGGAGTACCGAGGCATCAAGCAAAGGTTTCCCTATCGATGCAATGAGACCAAGACCATCAGGACGGCAGGACGGAGGTCATCGTGGAGCCCAAGACGGTGTCATCGCCAGTACCTTTGGCAGACGAAGACCACCTTTAGTCAGGATAACTTGTACTAGCTGTCCCCCTTCAAAATGGCTGTTGTTGGCTCCCTTCCCACTCGATATTTGGGAAGAGGACCAGGGCCCTATAAATAGAGATAGCCACCATAGTAGAAAGGGATCGGATCCATTCCAAGTAGAACACTGCACCAGCTCAAGAACACCCCTCACGAGGCTGTTCTTCCTCTGTACTATTCATCATCAGCCCCAGAGGCAATCCACCACACTACACACTGGATTAGGGTAATACACCACAACGGTGGCCCGAACTAGTATAAATCATGTGTCCCTTGTGTTGTTCATCATGTAGCTTAGATTCGCGGTGAGGTTTTGGGGCGTGGATCGGTAGGGAGAAGATCTTCGTGCGCACCCTAGAGTTCGAACCTTAAGGGTTTTGCCGGAACCCGATATCCGACACCCAAGACGTTAAGAAGCCCATGGTAAGGCATCAAAATAGGTTAAGTCCTAATCCGAGTTTGACTCTACATGTAACCCGCCCCTTGAACTTATATAAGGAGGGGCGGGGCACCCCAAGAGGGAAGAGCAAGAAAATAATTGTTAAGGCTAGAAACAACTAGAGGAGAGCAAGATATATGACCTAGCCACAAACAGCATGTAGGTCTATTACCGGATGATGTTTTCTGGGGCCCGAAGATGTCTAAATCCTTGTCTTGTGTGTTGATCCGCCTTGCATCTCTCATCCCGATCAACCCCTCTCAAGCTACCATATGGATGCGTTGGCCTCACGACTAAGTCTTCACCCTACGACATCTGTCGTGACGTTTCCACGACAGTTGGCACCCACCGTGGGGCTGACGACGGTGGTGTTGAGTTCTTGGATGGATCTTTCACAGGGATCGAGAAATTCACGATTAATCCGATGAAGAAAAAAGAACTGCTCAAGAAGATCGTGATTAGCCTGGAGCTGGCATGTGCAATATTGGATCAAGATCGAGAAGGATCAAGAGGATTAGGGTTGCGTTGATTGACAGATTGAGCCGCCGCAAGTTGTCGACACTGATTGGATTTTTCGCGACAACCGTTACGGCAAGCCGCGTGAGACTAACAAAATTTCTATCTTTGCGTGTGGCCGTGTCCATTCCCAGTTTTTCTTTGGTCGCAACAACCAAAGGCAGACAGTCGGCATATGCGTAATGTGTGGTTTAATCAAAGCAAGTCCGAAGACTACTCATGTTCGGACATCTTCAAATCAGTTTTTTAATCTCTGTTTGCTACACGGAAGAGCAAGTTCCCAAGTTCCCAGGGTAACACCGAAAACGGCCAGCTTCAAATTCCAACACTATTGCATGGCATGGCTCCTTAGGCTCGCTACCAACTTCTCAATAGACCAAGGCTAAAACTTCATGCATGTGGACCAGCAGTTGCAGTGGAACAACTCACGACTCGGAAGTACTCATCCGTTGCGATCCTCTGTTGAGTTGCCGGCGTTGACCATCCTTCGCTGGTGAACCGCTGGCGCGCCTAATGCGTGTCTCCCGTCGCTCCGCGTGACTGCGGTTTGGCCCGCCTCAAGCCAGTTCCATTAAACCGCCCTCGAGCCGCCTGGCTATATTACTATTGTTCGATTTCTTTTCAAGGCGCCAGGTCGGCCCTGGCCTTATCCTTCTGACTCTGCCTCTCTACACCCCCCGCCGAGGCTAGCCTTAGACGCCACCTCTGCCGCATGGCTACAAGTCCGTCTCAGGCTGTCCTAGGATTGCCACTGCGCCGCCCGCTACACGATAAGCTGCCACACGTCAGGTCGCCTTGCTTCGGGCATCTTCAGCCGTGCTGCGACCCGCCTCCGTCGGATTTTTGAGCGGCCAAGCTGCCTTGGCTTCACGCCTCCCTGAACCACCAACCCCGTGGGGAGTGACTGTGCTAGCTCTCCACGCGCTGACCCGCCGCCCAGTTCCACGGCCGAGCTAAAGATCAAATAGGACATTGTGAGAATTGCGTGAAGATGTAAATTTAAACCATCTCACAAAGGAATCAGTTAAGTGGTAATGCTGAGGGCACTTATCTAGCACGAAGCCCTCAAGTTCAGCATTACGCACATATGCGTCAAATTCATCCTTGATGCCTGCTTGGACCATAAACTCCTCTGACGGCCATTCACAAGGCCGCACTTGAGCTTCCCTCGGTGGTTCATCGTGCTGCTCACGTATTGCGTGCCTGGGTCCTTACTTCCTTGAAGAACCACCTTGGTATATTTTTCTATGTATTGTTTCTTTCTCTGGAAAATTTCTGAAATTTTTAGTGACTCAAAATAAAAGTGAACCAAACTCAACAAAATTGATAGCAACTACTCCCACAAGTGCCTAGAGACTATATCATGCATTAGAACTACTTGGGACCATATAAATTTGACATGCAAGCTCAAGAACAGGGTCACCTAGACAGTAAAAATTTGCAATGAATAAATCACTAGAACAAAAACTAATTGGACCATTGGAGGAGTCACATACCAAAGAACAATCCCCCAAAGCAGTTTTGTGAGTGGAGCCTTGAGCAAGGAAATCGAAAATGGCAGCAAGATGAGCTAGAACTCGTGCTTGAGCTAGTTGGTAATTGTTTTGGGAGGAAGGAGTGTGTGGGTGCAGGAATGAGTGGAGGAGGGCCACCAGGGGCCCACGAGGCAGGGGGCGCGCCCCAGGGGGGTGGGCGTGCCCTGGACCCTCGTGGCCAGGTGCTGGCTCCCAAGATGTGTTCTCAGTGGCAAATATTCTCAAATATTCTAGAAAAAAAATCATATTTAATTTTCAGGGCATTTGGAGAACTTTTATTTTCGGGGTATTTTTTTATTGCAAGGATAAATCAGAAAGCAGACAGAAAATACTATTTTTGCTTTATTTATTATAAACAATAGAAAGTAAAAGGAGGGAACAGAGAGTTGTGCTTTAAAACTTCATCCAGCTCATGCTCATCAAAAGGAATCCACTAACAAGGTTGATCAAGTCTTGTTAACAAACTCATTCCGAATCGCATAAAACCGGAGAATTTTCGAATAACACAAGGTTACTTCAACGGGGATATGTACATCCCCAATAATAAGAATATCATATTTCTTCTTGACAATAGGAAGAGCAAATTCAAAACCTCCCATAATAATCGATGGTACTTTTCCAATAGAATTGATACTGTGGACTTGAGGTTGTTTCCTCGGAAAGTGTACCATATGCTCATTACCATTAACATGAAAAGTGACATTGCCTTTGTTGTAATCAATAACAGCCCCTGCAGTATTCAAAAAGGGTCTACCAAGGATAATCGACATACTATCATCCTCGAGAATATCAAGAATAACAAAGTTCGTTATAGTAACGTTTGCAACCACAACAGGCACATCCTCACAAATACCGACATGTATAGCAGTTGATTTATCGGCCATTTGCAAAGATATTTCAGTAGGTGTCAACTTATTCAATTCAAGTCTATGATATAAAGAAAGAGGCATAACACTAACACCAGCTCCAAGATCACATAAAGCAGTTTTAACATAGTTTCTTTTAATGGAACATGGTATAGTTGGTACTCCTGGATCTCCAAGTTTCTTAGGTATTCCACCCTTAAAAGTATAATTAGCAAGCATGGTGGAAATTTCTGCTTCCGGTATCTTTCTTTTATTTGTAACAATATATTTCATGTACTTAGCATAAGGATTCATTTTAAGCATATCAGTCAAACGCATACACAAGAAGATAGGTCTAATCATTTCAGCAAAGCGCTTAAAATCCTCATCATCCTTTTTCTTGGATGGTTTAGGAGGAAAAGGCATGGGTTTCTGAACCCATGGTTCTGTTTCTTTACCGTGCTTCCTAGCAACAAAGTCTCTCTTATCATAACATTGATTCTTTGATCGTGGGTTATCAAGATCAACAGCAGGTTCAATCTCTACATCATTGTTATTGTTAGGTTGAGCATCACATGAACATTATCATTAACATTATCACTAGGTTCTCACTAGGTTCATGTTCATCACCAGATGTGTTTCAGCATCAGAAATAGAAATATCGTTGAGATTCTTAGGTGTGTCTACAACGGGTCCACTAGAAGCATGCAAGGTCCTATCATTTTTCTTCTTCTTCTTTTTAGAAGGACTAGGTGCATCAACATTTGTTCTCTCAGAATCTTGGTCAATTCTCTTAGGGTGGCCCTCAGGATACAAAGGTTCCTGAGTCATTTTACCCCTTCTAGTCATAACTCTTACAACATTATCATTTTTCTTATTATTTAATTCATTGAGCAAATCATTTTGAGCTTTAAGCACTTGTTCTACTTGAGTGGTAACTATAGAAGCATGTTTACTAATAAGTTTAAGTTCACCTTTAACTCTAGACATATAATCACTCAAGTTTTCAACCATATAAGCATTATGTTTCAATTGTCTACCAACATAAGCATTGAAGTTTTCTTGTTTGGCCATAAAGTCATCAAACTCATCCAAGCATTGACTAGCAAACTTAGTAGACGGGATTTCAACTTTATCATATCTATAGAGAGAATTTACCTTTACTACCTGTGTAGGGTTATCAAGACCATGTATTTCTTCAATAGGTGGTAAATTAAGGCCATGTATTTCTTCAACAGGAGGTAAATTCTTAACATCTTCAGCTTTAATACCTTTTACTTTCATAGATTTCTTTGCCTCTTGCATATCTTCAGGACTGAGAAATAGAACACCTCTTTTCTTCGGAGTTGGCTTAGGAGTTGGTTCAGGAAGTATCCAATTATTTCCATTAGTCAACATATTATTCAATAGCAATTCAGCTTGATCGATAGTTCTTTCCCTGAAAACACAACCAGCACAACTATCCAGGTGGTCTCTGGAAGCATCAGTTAGTCCATTATAAAAGATATCAAGTATTTCATTTTTCTTGAGAGGATGATCAGGCAAAGCATTAAGTAATCGGAGAAGCCTCCCCTAAGTTTGTGGGAGACTCTCTTCTTCAATTTGAACAAAATTATATATTCCACTAAGGCAGCTTGTTTCTTATGAGCAGGGAAATATTTAGCAGAGAAGTAATAAATCATATCATGGGGACTACGCACACAACCAGGATCAAGAGAATTAAACCATGTTTTAGCATCACCCTTTAATGAGAAAGGAAATAACTTAAGGATATAGTAATAGCAAGTTCTCTCATCATTAGTGAATAGGGTGGCTATATCATTTAATTTAGTAAGATGTGCCACAACAGTTTCAGATTCATAGACATAAAAAGGATCAGATTCAATTATCTCAGGATTGATAGAGAAATCATAATCCTTATCAGTAACACAGATAGGTGAAGTAGCAAAAGCAGGGTCATGTTTCATTCTAGCATTCAAAGACTTTCTTTAAGCTTAGCTAATAATTTCTTAAAGTCGGATCTATCATTGCAAGCAAGAAAATCTCTAGCAGCTTCTTCATCCATAACATAACCCTTAGGCACAACAGGCAATTCATATCTTGGGGGAGAACCTTCATCATCACTTTCATCAATATTATCAGTTTCAATAATTTCATACTCTCTAGCCCTAGCAAGTTGTTCATCAAGAAATTCACCTAATGGCACAGTAGTATCAAGCATAGAAGTAGTTTCATCATAAGCATCACGCATGGTAGAAGTGGCATCATCAATAACATGCGACATATCAGAATTAATAGCAGAAGCAGGTTTAGGTGTCACAAGCTTACTCAAAACAGAAGGTGAATCAAGTGCAGAGCTAGATGGCAGCTCCTTACCTCCCCTCGTAGTTGAGGGAAAAATCTTAGTTCTTTCGTCTTTCAAGTTCCTCATAGTGATCAGCAGATATAAATCCCAAGTGACTCAAAGAATAGAGCTATGCTCCCCGACAACGGCGCCAGAAAATAGTCTTGATAACCCACAAGTATAGGGGATCGCAACAGTTTTCAAGGGTAGAGTATTCAACCCAAATTTATTGATTCGACACAAGGGGAGCCAAAGAATATTCTCAAGTATTAACAGTTGAGTTGTCAATTCAACCACACATGGATAACTTAATATCTGCAGCAAAGTATTTAGTAGCAAAGTAGTATGGAAGTAAAGGTAACGGTAGCAAAAGTAACAGTAGCATTTTTGTTGTAATTGTAACAGTGGCAACGGTAAAGTAACTAAGCAAAGATTAATATGTGAAAAGCTCATAGGCATTGGATCGGTGATGGATAATTATGTCGGATGCGATTCCTCATGCAATATTTATAACATAGGGTGACACAGAACTATCTCCAATTCATCAATGTAATGTAGGCATGTATTCCGAATATAGTCATACGTGCTTATGGAAAAGAACTTGCATGACATATTTTGTCCTACCCTCCCGTGGCAACAGGGTCCTATTGAAAACTAAGGGATATTAAGGCCTCCTTTTAATAGAGTACCGGACCAAAGCATTAACACTTAGTGAATACATGAACTCCTCAAACTATGGTCATCACCGAGAGTGGTCCCGATTATTGTCACTTCAGGGTTGCCGGATCATAACACATAGTAGGTGACTATAGACTTGCAAGATAGGATCAAGAACTCACATATATTCATGAAAACATAATAGGTTCAGATCTGAAATCATGGCACTCGGGCCCTAGTGACAAGCATTAAGCATAGCAAAGTCATAGCAACATCAATCTCAGAACATAGTGGATACTAGGGATCAAACTCTAACAAAACTAACTCAATTACATGGTAAATCTCATCCAACCCATCACTGTCCAGCAAGCCTACGATGGAATTACTCACGCACGGCGGTGAGCATCATGAAATTGGTGATGGAGGTTGATGATGACGACGACGACAGATTCCCCTCTCCAGAGCCCCGAACGGACTCCAGATCAGTCCTCCCGGGAGAGATTAGGGCTTGGTGGCAGCTCCGTATCGTAAAACACGATGAATCCTTCTCTCTGATTTTTTTCTTCCCGAACGTGAATATATGGAGTTGGAGTTGAGGTTGGTGGAGCTCCAGGGGGACCACGAGGCAGGGGGCGCGCCCCCACCCTCGTGGACAGTGTGTGGGCCCCCTGGCCTTGATTCTTTTGCCAATAGTTTTTACTAATTCCAAAAAAAAAATCTTCTGTGGAGTTTCAGGTCATTCAAAGAACTTTTATTTCTGCACAAAAATAACACCATGGCAGTTCTGCTGAAAACAGCGTCAGCCCGGGTTAGTTCCATTCAATTCATGCAAGTTAGAGTCCAAAACAAGGGCAAAAGTGTTTGGAAAAGTAGATACGATGGAGACGTATCATGGGGATAGGGAGCCAAGATGCATATATAGTACTCCTACAGGTTTGAGCTTGCATTACCATCGCAGTCGGTATTCTGTGGTGCTACGTTTATAATGCGCGACCCGTCACAAATGGTTCACTATTATAGAACGTGTATGATAAGCATACAATCACACACATTCGCTTTTCCCAAAACGTTTGTGATAACTAATTAAGAAGATTAGCTAATCATCGTACGAGTGTTGAATAGGATTACGAAACATCGGACCATCGTAACATCGTCATACACGATAACTATCGCACACGCTATTCTGTGGTGCAACGTTTACGATGCATACTTCATCAGTAACAGATCATGGTTGCGAATCGTGTATGATAAGGCAACTATCACAAATGTTTAGTTTGCCCGCACCATTTTTGATATTGTCTGACATCGCACATGCTTTGCAAACGGCAACTGTGTGCATGCTTGCACACCTTTCCTCTCTGTGAACCGTGTTGGATTATGGTGTATATCGCAAATGTTTGTGTTTTACCAACCGTGTGTGCCGTAACAACCTGGAGAGCGTAATTTCATCGTAATTTAATTGCTACTATTTCAAATTGTACCGGATTTGAAGTTGAATTTGAATTTGAATGTATGCTATAGCTTTATTCATATCCATCAGGTTCAAACAACCAATGCATTATGCGATTCATAGGTACATATGTTCAAGAATTACATAAGAACCAAATAAAGAATGATGAACCACATTTACATACTTGCACTATTAAAGACGGTAAAGAAAGAGGCAAAATACATTCTGGTTGCTGAACAAGGTGAAGCAGAATGCCCATATTGTGCACTCCTCCATGCAGAAGGCACGCATGACTCTAGTTCAACCCCTTGTGATGGCCGACCGCCCATCCTTCACGGTCTTCATGAAAACATCTAGATAATCATCTTGTTCTAGTAGAAATACTTTATCCTTTGCATTCCCACCAATCATGTAGTTTGAGAGGTAATCTTTATTAAAATGCTTTGGGAACCAATGCAAAGGAAAAAGATTCAGACATTGGCATCTAACACAACTCATTATGTGCAGTAAAAAGAAGCTGCAGAGTTCTTACTTGCCATCCTGCAGTTCGCTGTTGTATTGGATAAAGTGTAAACAAATAGTTTAATTGCCATCTTTTGACCCATTTTACTAACAATCTTTGTCAGCTTCCTCACTTGATGCTGGTTCATTGGTATCTCATTTCCCCATACGCAGAAAGGGTCGAAGCGCGGATCTTTATCAATGACATATGTACCTAAAATCATCAAGTTAATATTAGAGTACAACACTCTTTTATAATATCTTATGACATCCAATATACTCACATATTAGATGAATTAACATCTTCTATTATGGGCCGGAAGGAGTTTATTGCATTCTTACAAATTGTCGGCTGATTAACTGTTGTTGTATCCATGGGTTATAGTTAGTTTGATCTAGTTTGGGCTCAAATAGCCCTAAAGTATAT